>JBAJHW010000006.1:59214360-69214360 GCA_037013535.1 Intellagama lesueurii | reverse complement strand
AACAACTTTCAGATTCTGTAAGAGGAGTCTGACAGATAGCATGCAGAAGAGGACTTATAGGAGACCCTGCGAGAGGACATGAGAGAGGCTGAAGCTTAGCCAAGCAGAGTCACTGAATCTATACCCTACAAAAGGAAGAAGAGTAGTTGTAGTAAAAGACTCCCTACTGTATGGGACTGAAACCGAAATATGCCCGGAAACCTGTAGATCCACCAGATATGCTGTCTTGCTGGAGAACGGATTAGGGATGTGACGGAAGGATTACGATTTCTCAGAAAACCTACGTTTTCTGAGCATCTCCCTTTCTTTGCATCCATGTGGGAGCAACGACACAGCCAAGAGCAACTACAAAGAAATCACATCAGACTTTGAAGCTCTGGGAAGGAAACTCAAGGACTTTGGGGCTCAGAAAGTCTGCTCATCACTCTTACAATCCATTTCAAAGGAAATAAAAGTGGAGTGTAGCCACATGGATATGATGGACTTCGGGAAAGCTAATTTTAACAAACTCAGAACAATGATAAGTGAGGTGCCATGGCAGGAGATCCTAACAGGAAATGAAGTCAAAGATGGCTGGAAGTTTCTTAAAAAGAAAATTCTAAAGGTACAACTACAACTTCCTCATTTTAGGGGACCGTCCAGACAGGTTAGGAGATTGTCTACCGAAATTGGATGGCGTAAACCTCATTCTTATTTGTTTGTTTGTTTGTTTCATTTCATTTCATTTCATTTCATTTTTATACCACTCCATTAGTACATATGCACTATCCTGGGCAGTGAACAGGCTAAAAGCAAACAACCAAACAGACAATAGATCAAGCAACAACATAACACAAAAACAGGATAGACATGTCAAATACAGAAACAGGTGGCACCCTGCTTCATAAAAGAATGGGATAGCAGGACAGTGGCAAAGAGAACCACAGAAGGCTGTTGTCAAACACATCTCTAAAGTGAATCAATTTTAGCAGCCCCTTGTATTGTATGTAGACAGGGAGGGGGCTAGATGTACAGTCATGGCCAAAAATATTGGCACCCTTGCAATTCTGTCAGAAAATGCAACCCTTCTCTCAGAAAATTGTTGCAGCTGCAAATGTTTTGGTACTCACATGTTCATTTCTTTGGTTTGCATTGGAACAACACAAAAAACAGAGAAGAAAAGTCAAATCTGATACAATCCCACACAGAAACCCAAAAATGCACTGGCCAAAATTATTGGCACCCTTAACTTAATATTTGGTAGTACCCTCTTTGGAAAAAATAACTGAAATCAATCGCTTCCTGTAACCATGAATGAGTTTCTTACACCTCTCTACTGGAATTTTGGACCACTCTTCTTTTGCAAACTGCTCCAGGGCCTTCAGATTTGAAGGATGCCTTCTTCCAACTGCTGTTTTGAGATCTCTCCACAGGTGTTCAATGGGATTCAGATCTGGACTCATTGCTGGCCATTTCAGAACTCTCCAGCGCTTTGTTTGTAACTATTTCTGAGTGCTTTTTGAAGTGTGTTTCGGGTCATTGTCCTGCTGGAAGACCCATGACCTCTGGTGGAGATGCAGTTTTCTGACACTGGCCACTACATTGCGCCCCAAAATTCTTGGGTAATCATCAGATTTCATGATACCGTTCACACAGTCAAGGCATCCAGTGCCAGAAGCAGCAAAGCAATCCAAAAACATCTTTGAACCTCCACCATGTTTGACTGTAGGGACCGTGTTCTTTTCTTTGAATGCCTCATTTCTTTTTCTGTAAACAGTGCCATGATGTCCTTGACCAAAAAGCTCTACTTTTGTCTCATCTGTCCACAGTACATTCTCCCAGAAGGATTGTGGTTTTGTCACATAGGTTTTGGCATACTCCAGTCTTGCTTTTTTATGCCTTTGTGTCAGCAGTGGTGTCCTCCTGGGTCTCCTACCATAGCGTCCCTTTTGATTCAAATGGTGATGGATAGTGTGAGCAGACACTGTTGTACCTTGTGTCTGCAGATCAGCTTGGATTTGTTGGGAAGTTAATCTGGGTTCTGTATCCACCATTTGAACAATCCTTCGTTGTAATTTTTCAGTAATTTTGCTCTTCCATCCACATCCAGGGAGGCTAGCTACAGTGCCACGGGCTGTAAACCTCTTGATGATATTGTGCACAGTGGACACAGGAACATTAAGATCTCTGGAGATAGACTTGTAGCCTTGAGATTGTCGATGTTTTTCCACAATTTTTTCTCTCAAATCCACAGACAACTCTTTACACTTCATTCTTTTCTCCATGCTCAGTGTCACTCACAACACAAAGGTTGAGTCAACTTTTCTCCATCTTAACTGGTTGCAAGTGTGATTATTATATTGCCCACACCCCTTACTTGCGACAGGTGTATCTGAATACAAATTAAAGGAGCATCACATGCTTGAAAAGCAATTATTTCTTACAATTTAGACAGGGTGCCAATAATTTTGGCCAGTGCATTTGTGGGTTTCTGTGTGGGATTGTATCAGATTTGACTTTTCTTCTCTGTTTTTTTTGTGTTGTTCCAATGCAAACCAGAGAAATGAACATTTGAGTACCAAAACATTTGCAACTGCAACAATATTCTGAGAGAAGGGTAGCATTTTGTGACAGAATTGCAAGGGTGCCAATATTTTTGGCCATGACTGTATCTCCACTGAGAGTCAATTCCAAAGGATAGGTGACACTACAGAGAAGGGCCAGCTAGTTGATATTTCCTTGGCCTCCTTTTGCATGACCACCTGGAAGAGCACTGCCTGAATGGATCTGGTGATGCAGATGGATAATTTTGGGGGAAAGCACTCTGCCAAGTAACAGGCTCCCAAACCGTGAAGGGCTTGGGGATTGAGTTCATAACCTGGGCATATTCCTCGACCCAGCCCTCTCATGGGAATCCCAGATTGCAGATGTGACCAGATCAGGTCCTAGCCAACTGAGGCTGATCACCCAGTTACGACCCTACCTGAATGGGTATGGGTCCTGGGGATATTGATACATGCATTAGTAATCTCAATGATCAAGTCCTGTAACTCTCTCTATGTGGGACTTCCCTTGAAGCTGGCCTGGAACCTGCAGCAGGTGCAGAATACAGCTATCAGGCTGGTATTGACTGTAAACAAGTTCCATTATATCTCCCCAGTCCTGGCTAGCCTGCACTGGTTGTCTCTACTGTTCTGGGCCAGGTTCAAGGTTTCGGTTCTTACCTATAAAGCCCTTCATGGTTTGGGACCTTGCTACTTATCAAAGTTCCATACCCTGAGAACATCAGCCTGCACCACCCGAACCACATAGATAATGCTCCTATGGGTTGCCACTCTGAGAGAGGCCAGGAAGACATCCACAAGAAATCAGGCCTTCTCCGTTGTGGCATCATCCCTATGGAATGCTCCAGCAGAGGTGCACCTGGCCCCATCCCTCCCTGCCTTTAAAAAGATGTTTAAACTAAACTGTTTGAGGAAGCCTTTAGGAGCATACTCAATTAAATGCTTTCCTAGATTTTTGCCATCATCTTGCCATTGTTTGGGTTTGCTTAGTTATATGCATAGTTCTATTGTTTTCTCTTGATTTATTTTATTATCTTGTTTTATTTGATTTAATATCTTTTGTTTATCGTATTAAAATTCATTGATTGCTTCTTTTGATGTAAACCACCCAGAGTGGTGCCCAGTACTAATCAGGCAGTATATAGCTTTGTGAAATAAATAAATAAAATAATTTCAACAAGGAAAAAAGGTTGAAGTCAGCAAAAAAGACCAACGTGGCTTCAAATAACAAAGATCTGGGGATGACTGCCTGGTATGTTTATACAAGAAAGGGTCCAGAAAGATATTGTGCCAACCTGGACAATGAAATTCTTTCTTTTTGGTATATGCCGTCAATTCACCTCCAACCTATGGTGACCCAATGAATGAGAGACCTCCAAAATGCCCTGCCCTCAACAGCCCTGCTCAGCTCTTGTAAACTCACATGGGGATTTGCTCAGCATGGTGGATGATGATGATTTGGTGCAGGGTGCCGTTTTCCAGAAGGCAAGCAATAGTGCCATCAACATGCAGTTTCACCCCCAGACAAGTTGAAAAAAGCAGCTGAGGAAGATGAAGAGCTGGGAGAAGTTCCTTAAGGCTTGAGAGCTGGCTGGCTGCCCCATTCCAGTTCACCAGATGCTGGATTGGGAGATCTTGAGTTCGTAACCTGTTTTCAGAGGTACCCAGTGTGGTGTAATGAATAAAGTAATGAGCCTATTACATCCATTGGTATTTGATGTTTTTTTTAAAAAAAGTCTTTAATGAGATTGAAAGCATCAGTTCCTTTTGCCATCAACTCAAGTTGCTCACAAAATAAAAATTCTTCTAAAATTTCCTGTTCCTTTATTTATCGCACGAATACTAATAGCTGACTGCAATTATCAACATCAGTTGACTTGTCTTATTGATACTCACTTTCAGAGGACTGGCTTTAATATCGTACTACTTGCAGTAAAATATCCTGACTGATATCTTGAATGTGCGATCAAATCACATCATTTGATAGTGGAATTGTTGAATTTTCTTATGTGCTTCAGAACCTAATACAATTTTTGCAATTTCCAATGCACATGGTTTTACCATTTCCTCAGCTATTGTATGAGGCTTTTTTCCCCCTAGCAGACAGATATGCCACCTGATAAGAAGCTTCAAACAAAGGCTTCTGCACTGCCACAAAGTCAAATTTTGTGATAGTACCACTGATATCAAACTGTGCCTCCTTAGACTTCAAGATGTTAAGTGTATGTCTTGCAACTTCACCACCATACTGATTGTTGAAATATTCTAACAACTTTGACGGTTTGAGATTGGAGTTTGAAAATATCTTGTAACATAAAATGCATGGTGGTCATTGGGTACCGTGTTTCTCTGTTGTACAGGTGAATCCATAAGCAAAATAATCATCTTTCCATTAGCGTCTTTTCAGCATGGCAAGAGTTACTACAAATAATAAAGTAATATTCACACATTATTTTAACTACACATTTTAAGTAAATTATAAAATAATGTGTAAACAAAAAATATGTATAATTCTTACTGAAAACAAAGAAAATTAAAGTTTGTTTGTGCATTGGCCTGCTTTGTTAATGTTTGCACACGATAAAGTGCACATTTTGAGCTCATATGCACAAAACCAGGCTTCTCCACGTATATTCCAAGTTGAACAAACAACTATACACATAGACTCTATGCTATTTATGGAGGAGCCTCATAGCACAATGATTAAATTGCCATACTGCAGCCCAAACTCTGCTCATGACCCAGGTTCAATCCCAGGTAGCCAACTAGAGGTTGACTCAGCCTTCCATCCTTCCAAGGCTGGTAAATTGAGCATCCAGCTTGCTGGAGGGTGGGGGGTGGGGCAATGTGTGACCTGCATAATTAAATTTTAAACCACTCATAGAGAGCTTCTCTGTATATAAGTAGCGGTATATAAGTAGCATGCTTTGCTTTCATGGCTTCACAGATGGAGCCACATCCAAAAAGCCTTAAACATATTATAGCAGCAGCTCTGAGCAGGATCAGGGGCTATATCTTCCCTCCAGGTCTCCCAAACAGCTGGTTAGCATGATTTTCTCTTTTTTAAATCTCAGAGAACACATCTGGCAGCTGTGCACACATGTGGTTGATTCAGGCCCACCATTTTGCTCTTGCTTTTATAAACATTGAACAATGCCTCATAAGTGTACAACACAGAGGACAGAATCACAATGTCAAATCCACTTCAGGACCATATCCCTTTGGATTTATTTCAAGCACCTTCAAAATCAAGTAGCTAGATTGTTCATACCTTCTCTGCCTCAATGCTCATATAGGAATTTATTTAAATTTCATCTGATATGAATCTAAGCTAATAGCAATAGGTTTATTTTCTGTTTTTCCACTAGCATGCCCATAGAACCTCCTGAGATAATTACAAGCAGTGAATGGAAAAGAATCAATGATGGTCCAGTCATTACCATGAAATTGAGAGGGAATAGCTGACATGATTGTGTGTATGTGTGTGTGTTTTTAACAAGACTTCAGATGACACAGTCAGAGGGGAGTGAGAGGGAAATAAATAAGACATGGATGAAAAACATAACAATTCCCTCATGTTACAAGGTAAAAATGTATCAGGAATGCATTCAGTCTGAGATTTTATGGGCTTACCTCAGCCCATGCTTCTTGGACTACCTGCAGGGGGAATTCAGTTTCCACTCCAAAGTGTTTAGACTGCAGATTCCACCCCCAAAACTGTACATTTGAAAAGTAAACATAGAAAAGGCACCTCACTGAAACATACTATAACCATTGGGTGCAAGCATTCAAGCAATCCATACAGTTTAAATTAGGTGGACAAACATGTGAAGAATGGAAGAAATAAATGAGCAGATAAAGGACCAAATTTTGTCCTTGAAGAAAAACAAGATGAGAATCAGGCATGGGCTGGATCTGGAGATGAGAAAAGTTTGCACATCTATAAAAGTCCACATCTCTACTGGAAAAAAGGATACTAGGGCTTTGTATGCTGTGTATAGAGTTGCCAGGTCTAAGGATGCCAGGGAGAGTCCCATGGAATTCCTATGTTTCCCTAGGCCTTCAGGCAGGGAGACAAATCTCAGGGCTGGCATCGCTGGAAGATACAGTTTGAATGGTATGTGTGAGACATCTTCAGAGCCAGGACAACTATCTCCAGCCTTGATCCATTGGGTGACTGAGTATGCAAGTGGGCACACAACTACTCCTCTTACTCGGAAAAGCTGAGGAAAATGACAGCTGGCTGGTAGCATAGGTAGGCTTGGTTGTGCAATTACCTGCTTATGCCATGTGTGGGATTCTAGCCTAACAATACATGTCTGCCCAATATCCCCATTCAGTTTATGGAGTTTGCTTTCAGCTTAGTGTAGGACTGCAGCCTTTATTTATGTTTTCTCAATCAGCTTCTGAAATTTCACAGACAGAACCAAGGACACTTCCATATTTGAGCATGGTTCTGTCTATGCAGATGTAAAATGTTTGATGCAAAGATATTATTAGTTGTAACTCTTTAGAACACCCTACTGTGTTTTGTCAGTTTTTAGATGAAATTTATGACTGACAATGATAAAGAAGCAATTGTGGGGCCAAATGATAAAATGAAGACAGCTCTGAAAGCAAAGTAATGAAAGGGTATGTCCAGTTCCTTTCAGTACAGAAATCCCTATTGAATTATTATGCTTGAATAACTTAGTGCTCTCTGTGTTTTCCTCTGATCCCTAACCGTAGTCCTTTTAATAAGATTTTAGTCTGAGAAAACAGACTCATGCATTATTTTTGTTGCCTTGACCTTGATTCCATTTATTGCTTTCTCCTCCTGCCTGTTAACCTTGTTGCCATAGATCTGAAATAGCAGTGAATATTTTAACAGCTCCATGATGAGCAGCAAACACCTTACACAATGGATTGGCTGAAAGCGTTTTACTGTCCAAGACAAAAGACAAGACCGCACCTTCTCCTCTTTTTCCAAACACAGAAGCTGGATTCACAGTGAATATTACCTAGTGATGGGGCATCATCTTTCACCACCAGAGGACAGAGGACAGGAAACCAGTTTAGGGAATCAGGACAATCCCTGTGGCACAGACAGCTCAGTCTTCATGCATGGCGAGAGGGCTCAGGATGAAAAGCCAGGGGACTGCTGCTGTGAACCCTTAGCACTGGTGTCTGAGGTGCTTGCTTCACAATTCAGGGGGTAAAGTTGTGATACATATGGCTCCCCCAAGCCTATTTTTACAATCCGTATACTTGCTTACTGAAGGGATGTGGTGGTGCTGCGGGTTAAACCGCAGAAGCCTCTGTGCTGCAAGGTCAGAAGACCTGCAGTCGTAAGATCGAATCCACGCGACAGAGTGAGCTCCCGTCGCTTGTCCCAGCTCCCGCCAACCTAGCAGTTCGAAAGCATGCAAATGCAAGTAGATAAATAGGTACCACCACGGTGGGAAGGTAAACGGCGTTCCGTGTCTAGTCGCGCTGGCCACGTGACCACAGAAGATTGTCTTCGGACAAAACGCTGGCTCTATGGGTTGGAAACAGAGATGAGCACCGCCGCCTAGAGTCGGACATGACTGGACAAATTGTCAAGGGGAACCTTTACCTTTACCTATACTTGCTTTTGTCAGGCCAAAAACAAGAATTGCAGTCCCTGGAAGCTGCCAGGAGTGGTGATTCTCCTTTTCAATATGACAGCTCACCTCCCAGTGCACCTTTAAATATTTTTATTGTAGAAATCTCAAACTACAAAGAAGAAGTGGGTTTAAAGCAGTTTCTCTTCCCCCCCCCCTGCATTTTTGGGTGATTTGGGGCATTTTTATGGTCTGTGTGACCCCTGGAAGATCCCAAAAGCAGAATATTCATCCCACAGAATCACTAAATTTGCCAGCCCTCTCTCAGTTGTTAAAGAGATACTTTCAAAATCTAGGGATCTGAAAATTCTCAGTCTTGGTGCACTGGAAATTCTTTGTTTCTCCAAATCTGATCTTTGTTACTGTCCCTACTTTTGTTGATATTTGTTGACCTTGCTTTTCTTTTTGCATGGAGATTCATAAACAGCTTCCAAACACATTTTCCATAATCCATGCATGTCTTTATACACCTCTGAACAAGGGAACTAGATGAGAAAGAAGATAGGAAGTGCTGAAGCTACAGCCTTGCTCAGTCATCCAGTTCCAATATTACAAGGTCCTCTACAAAGAGGGATCTTGTGGACAAAATAAGATATGAGTTATTATCAGGCATCTTTTCAGAGTAAAGATTTGCATGTGAAAAATGTGCTGCAATTGGGTAGACATGTATTGCAATTCACTCTGGGGAATGACTGCCTATTGTTGTTCTGCTGGCTTGTAACATGATTCCCTCCACACAGCTATGATCACAGGCTTGCTCCACACAGAGAACTTTAGAAATGAGTATTTGGGCTAGGCCAGTCACAGAACATTTAAAATGAATGAACCATCCACAGGGAAGGACTTGACAACCCAAGTGTGCATTTTTAATGTCTGATGCTCTTTTATCAATGGATTTCATTGTAGTTCATTATTTGCATTCATTTCTCTGTGTTTATTGACTGTCACTTTTAGAAATGTTGTGGTGCTGATTTCACTATATTTTGCAAGTTGCCCCGAGTACAAGTTTTCTCTAAGTAACCTATGGTTTTTTGCTTGGTTGGTTGATTGGTTTAAAAACAGATCTGGATATTCTTTAATAGCAGGAGGCATGTATGGGCATAGGACAAACAAAACAACACTTAGAGAAATAAGGATGCTTGATCGTTTATTTAAGGAGATTATAGTATACCACCAAAAGGAATCCCAAAACAGTTGGACAACAGAAAAACAAACCACTGGCATCATGATAAAAACAAGCAAAATAATATGTGTGGAGTTGAAACCCATTTTAAAAACACATTTTTAAATGGGAAGGTTTTTTTTTAAATGGAAGTTTTTTTAAAAAAAATCAACAGACCTCTCAGTAGTATGTGAAAGTGAGATGTTGAACCAAGCAGGCTCCAGCTTATTTTATCAGCGGTGAGAACAGGGCAGTGGGAACAGCCTCTATAGGGGATGCTAACCTAGGAATAAGTAGCCCTAAATTTAAAGGCGCTTACCAATGAGCAGACATGCTTAAGAGTTGAGTGCTGATCTCTCATTGCAAAAGTTAATCACATTGTAAGTAGTCATCTGCCATTAATGGCAGTTACTAAGGAAGAACTTGCTGGTTAATTTCTAATATGAGAAATCAGTTGTGATTTTAACCTGCATTTGCCTTGTGGCACAGAGGTTAAACTGCAGCACTGCAGTCAGGACTCTGCTCATGATCTGAGTTTGAGCCCAATGGATTCAGGTAGCTGGCTCAAGCTTGACTCAGCCTTCCATCCTTCCAAGGTTGATTGAGTATCCAGTTCGCTTGTGTGGTGGTGGGTGGCATTGTGTAGTCTGCTTAATTAAATTCTAAACTGCCCAAAGAGTGTGTTAAGCACTATGGTGTGGTATATAAGCAATATACTTTTGCAAGACCAACATTTATCTTATAAATATTTCTGAAAGCTCTGTCTCTTTATGACTCCCCAAATATGTCTGAAATAGTAAAGAGCTAGAAGTATGGACTTTTGCACAGGTGTTACTGATGTCCCAACTTAAATAACTGGGTAGGTTATATCCCAAAATGCATTCCACAGGCCCCCAATTGGGCCCACTGAGAACTAATGTTTAATAGTGCTTGACCATAAGTATTTGCTGGACTTGTCTCCAAAGTGTGTCATACAAACTGAAATTGTGAGTCCTTTTTCCTCTAGTTGCAAAATATCTGTGAAGATTCTCAGTCATCCAGGTGAGGTTATCTGGAAGTTGAGTCATGGCAACTGGACTTCTTTCTTCTTAGCTCAAAACATTTTGTTACTCCTCCAAGGAGCTTCTTCAGTCTGAAGAGAGTTGGCAGGAGACCCCTGATATATCCTCTGATTGCAAAGTAGATAGTTATCAATATCCTGAAAAGTTTGTGCAAAAAGATCTGTGAAACTGAAACAAATAGAAATGCATATATACAGGGTTTCTATTGATGGTGAAGGGGGATCTCTCTGTCTCTGGCTGATTGATTAATGCATTAGAGACAGGCAAAAAAGCTAGGAAATAGTCTTGGCACCCTTCAATGGCCCAGTTTACATATTGAATTTAATATATTGATTCCTCAAAACTCTTATTTTGACCCTCTAATGTTTACCTTCTAGCAGCACCTATGTAGCTGTAGTGAACTGTTCTGCAAAGCCTGCCATGTAAAATGCAGCTACGAGATCCTGTCCCTTTGGCCATGAACTAAAATCTTCATCTGCTGTTGACTCTATCAACACTCTTCTACTTTATCATATAACAACGTATATTGTAATCAGTATTTTAAACAAAATTACTTGGAATGATGATACTCTGATGGCAAAAGGAACAAAAAGTCTTACAGATAATACAGTCTGAAAATACTTATGTTTTGACTGTAGTAATTGGAAGTATGACAGCTGGATGAATGTAGTTGTGAAATTAGAGTCATTGATTGAGGAAGTCATCTGGTCAACAGGGAACTCCATTTTTATGGGAGTGGGAGTACTGTGGTGAGTGTGACAGGGATGGAGAGCAAAAAAGGACTAGCATGAAGAAAGAAAGCAGAGGAAGAAAAGAGATACAACACTTGGGTGGAGGGATGGGACTAATGAATACTTCTCTTGGGCAAGCTGGTTACATTTGCTAGCAATGAAATAAATGAAACTCTGCATTTGATATTGTTAGGGCTGATCTGCATATATGGGTAGCCGGATATACAATCCAACCAGTGGCAAGCAAATCACTCATGTCCTGCAGACACGAGGTATTATGATAGACTCTATTAAGATCTACCTAATTAGGACAGTCCTTTCTCAACAAATGGGGAGGAAGACAAATGGTATAAATTATCTTTCTTGCTACATAAATTCAAAAAGCAGATGAAAGAAGTAAAAGAAAATACATCCAAATGCCTCATCAAAGTGAAACTGAGACTCAGCTCTCACATCACTGCTTAAGATATTCACAGAATGATAGCAAAAAAAAAAAGAAAAAAAAGAATTAAAACGTGCATGGTCTACGATAAGCTCATTGTATTACTGATGTACAAGAAAGATCTCAAGACAAATAAGAATTAATATGGATTAAAGCAATGAATTTCACAATTCAGGGTCAAGAGTAGTGTAACAAAAATTTCTGGCTTATATGCCTAAATGTCTTCTTATTAGTAAGTATTTTTACCTGTGTGAAAAAATAATTAATTAAAAAAGTGCATTGCATTGCTTTAGGTTCAGTTCATTTCTTGAGCTTCCTTGAAGGTGAACATATAAATTAGACTTAAGTTGCCAGAATTTTATAGGAAGACAATTTCCCCATTTTAAAGCCCCTAATTATGAACCATTAATTCCTAATACATTAGCACTTAATTATAAAACACATTTCCTAATTCTCCAAAGAACTGCAGTGAAGCAAATGCAAAGCCAAGATTTAATTGGAAATGTAATATGATTAATAAGAAAAAGTCTGTGAAGTATAGAAAAGCCATGTGGAGCCTGTCAGTTAAGTGCGGGCTAGGCACAACATCAATTTCCTTCTTCATCAAAAAAGAATGTGAAAACTCATTGGCTGAAATCCAGTAGTAAGCTGCCACTAGAGTAGGCTTATTGAACCAATGGAACTTAGAAAGGAGTTGACTCCCCAAATCATCACTGATTCAATGGGCTTACTCCAATTGTGACTTACTACCGGATTTCAGCCATTATGTTCGATCAGCAAACTGGTGTGGGTAAGATTACACTGTGAACTCTCTTCCTGCGAAGCCATTTGGAATTGCTTATGTAAATGAAGAAGCCTGGAGTTTAAATACCTATTGAAAGATGCTTGACATTTCAGACCTTTAACCATTCTGTTGGACTAAACATTTTATGAAAGCATAAGGCCAGCAATTTCTGAAGTCACAGTAGCCATGATTTTGAGTCTTACTATGTCCTGGCAGGTGCCAGGACATGGCATTGGCGTGACTGAGTGAAGCAAGGTTCTACAAGGCAAAACTGAAAGCAGAGGCAGCCCAAACAAAACATTGTTACTCTCAATTTGAGTATCAAATCACCACCAAATTTAGCATAGTAAGAGGGAACAGTGAAATTTTACTTTGAGCCAAATTTGAAGATGTTTGGTTCAACAGTACTGAAGTTATGATTTTCTAAAAATTGAAGTGGTTTAGCCCCCGTACAGAAACAAACAGCCATCACCTCCACTGGACTTAAAGAAGTTGATATAAACTGGAAAGCCCAATTTTACCTCGAAAAAAATATATTCCCAACCCGCTTTTTTTTAAAAAAAAAATCTGTCAGGTAGGGACTAGAATACTGGTCCTTAAAAAGCATTTTTGAATCAGAAAAATGGCTATTACTTGTAACTTCGAGCATGTACGGCAAAGGTTCCTAGGAAGAAGAGTGGCTGTTCGAAAGTCTAGAGCAGGAGGGGGATGGAGAAAGGGGAACAGGAGCTCTTCAAGGAGCCTTTAAGTGCCTGGCCAAGATGTGACAGAGAGCGGGGAGGCGTTGTGCTCTCCCTCTTTCACCCCACTCCCTCCAAGCTTCTGGAATCTCCCCTCCCCCATTCCTGCCTTTGTTCTTCTAAGGGAAACCTCGGAGGATCCATGGGGTACCTGGTCAAGGTGTGACAGCCAGCGGGATTCTCTCCCTCCTGTCCCTGTTTTTCAGGCTGTGTGCTGGCACATGTGTAAAACAACAAGGCAAAGAAACTTGGATGAGTAATGATGATGAAAGAAGATCTTGACACCACTTTCTACCCATGAGACCACCATATAGCTCTGGAGCCCTAAGGGTTCCAGTGGTATCATAAAGGTAGAATATTTTCTAATGATCAACATTAGGAGAGGTAAAAAAGAAAAGAAAACAAGAAGAAAACAGTCTTATGGACATGGATTCCCCTAAACACTATGCAGATCCTATTTGGAGCTGTAAGGTGATATATTCAGTTGGTTAAAAACTGGGGGCAGGCAATCACAGGCAGACATAATCACTCTTTTTGGAAGGGGAGATGAGGGGATGGGACAATGTTATTTTTAAAAAATACAACTCTGGATGAGAGAATGAAGTTCAATATGCAGTTTGACTAAATTTGATTTAAACTTTGATAGCAGCAACTTTAGGCACAAATGTGAGAGGCCCCTCTTACCACCTGTAATGATTCTTTTATGTGTCTGTGAAAAGCATTGCCTCAATAGTTCTTGCCAATACTTGCTGAACAGGATATATTGGGATGAGGACAACATTGGGACTGATTCTGAAAATCCATTCAGTCATATCAGGGGAGAATTGGTATGTCTGTGCTAGGGGACAATCATGACGGAGCTTGGAAATTACACTTTTATTCTTTAATTGTATTTTATTTTGTTTATTTTTTGCTCTTTTTAATACATGACATACAATCTGCTGCTAATGAGAACAATAACAGAACTCTTTGTCTTCCTGGATTCATAATCTGAAGTCAACAATATTGGCTGTTACCTCACCCACCTTCTTATTTTAAAAGTCAAGTTTCTAGACCCTGCAGCTGGGGATGATTTTTTGGAAAACATGCAGGCATGTTAGTACAGCTTTTGTGCCTATTTCCAATTAGTAATTGGGTATTTCAACTACCCTTTTTGTCACTATAGTATTGTGTGGTACTTTAAAACAAAACAGAACTGCAAAGATGTTACATGCCATCAAGTCAGTTCTGATGTGTGATGTTTATATGAATCAATGACTTCCAGAATGCTCCATCATTAACAGTAGACATGGGGACGAATAAAAAAATGAATCGCGATATTCGTGAAAAATCACTGATCCGTTAAATATTCATCTCTTCATATTTGTGGGTTCCAGAGACCCCCACAAATACGAAGGGACGAATATTTCCCCATTTCATTCGTCCCTTTGTAATTTTTTTTAAAAAAAACCATTCTGCCTACCGGCCGCCGATCAACTGATCGACGGGCCGATAGGCAGCCACCCACCCACCACAGTCTGCCCCACCCCCTCCCTCTCCCTACCTTAGCCCACCCCCACCGACACCCCCTTACTGTAATCGTCGCTGCCGCTGCTGAGGTCTCCATCAGGCCTCTGCAGCCACGGCATGTAAAAAGGGAAACTGGCTGCCCTTTGCAAAGATGGCGGCTGTGGCTTCATTTAGGGTAGGGAAACTGCACCTGCCATCTTTGCAAAGGGCAGCCTGGATTCCCGCGGTAGTGGTGGGGTGGCAGCGGGGTTGTGGCGGTGGCAGCAGGGGGGGCAGGGGCAGGGTGTTTTTTAAAAAATATCCCCCCACGAATCGACAAATATATTCATTATTCGTCGCTTCATGGGGGCAACTTTGTGCTTCGTGAGTCATCAAATTCTGACAACTCACGAAGTGGGACGACTCGCCAAAATGGTGAGTCGTTCCCATCTCTAATTAACAGTTCTGCTCAGGTCTTGTGAACGATCAGCAGTGTCTTCTTTTATTGTATCAGTCCATTTCATGTTATACCCACTTCTCTTTCTATTGCCTCACATACTTTTCACAGCAATATTGTCTTTTCCAGTTAGGTTCTGCTTAGGCCTTGAAAACTAACAGCTGTACCTTCCTTTACTGAGTCAATCCTTCTCATGTTAGGCCTTTCTCTCTTCCTGCTGCCCACCCCCAAATTTTATGAGCAATATTGTCTTTTCTGGTGAGATGTCTTATTAAATGTGCAGCTTAGACATGCGCAATTATACTCAGTTTATTCATTTGTACTCTACTAAGAGTTCAGGCTTTACTTAATTGAGCACCTATTTTCTGCTTTTCTTGCTGTATTCACTTTCTGTACAACTCTCCTCCAACTCCACTTTTCAAATGAGTTGACTATTGTCCCTGTCTTTCTTCACTGACTTTCTTTCACATAGCATGGATGATTTTGAACTTGGTTTCCAGTTATATTCTTTGCTAACTCCAACCTCTTCCTTTTTTTAATTTTGAGACAGGACGTTTTTGGAAAACATGAACACAACATAGCTGTAGAGCTTTTGGTCGGATATAGCTTTTCTTTCTCAGGTTACCTAACCCAAGAAAAGAGTTTGGAAATTGGAAAAGAACTTTCTAGTCTGTATTCTGCAGAGTGGATATGGGAAAATTAGTTTGTTGTTGTTGTTGCTTAGTCGTTAAGTCGTGTCTGACTCTTTGTGACCCCATGGACCAGAGCACGCCAGGCCCTCCTGTCTTCCACTGCCTCCCGGAGTTGGGTCAAATTCATGTTGGTAGCTTCGATGACACTGTCCAACCATCTCGTCCTCTGTCGTCCCCTTCTCCTCTTGCCTTCACACTTTCCCAACATCAGGGTCTTTTCCAGGGAGTCTTCTCTTCTCATGAGATGGCCAAAGTATTGGAGCCTGAGCTTCAGGATCTGTCCTTCCAGTGAGCACTCAGGGTTGATTTCCTGCAAAATGGATAGGTTTGATCTCCTTGCACTCCAGGGGACTCTCTAGAGTCTCCTTCAGCACCACAATTCAAAAGCATCAATTCTTCGGCGGTCAGCCTTCTTTATGGTCCAGCTCTCACTTCCATACATCGCTACTGGAAAAACCATAGCTTTGACTATGCGGACCTTTGTTGGCAAGGTGATGTCTCTGCTTTTTAAGATGCTGTCTAGGTTTGTCATCGCTTTCCTCCCAAGAAGCAGGCGTCTTTTAATTTCGTGGCTGCTGTCCCCATCTGCAGTGATCATGGAGCCCAAGAAAGTAAAATCTGTCACTGCCTCCATATCTTCCCCTTCTATTTGCCAGGAGGTGATGGGGCCCGTGGCCATGATCTTAGTTTTTTTGATGTTGAGCTTCAGACCATTTTTGGCTCTCTCCTCTTTCACCCTCATTAAGAGGTTCTTTAATTCCTCCTCACTTTCTGCCATCAGACTGGTATCATCTGCATATCTGAGGTTGTTGATATTTCTTCCGGCAATCTTAATTCCGGCTTCGGATTCATCCAGTCCTGCCTTTCGCATAATGTATTCTGCATATAAGTTAAATAAGCAGGGGGACAATATACAGCCTTGTTGTACTCCTTTCCCAATTTTGAACCAATCAGTTGTTCCATATCCAGTTCTGTTTCTTCCTGTCCCACATAGAGATTTCTCAGGAGATAGATAAGGTGGTCAGGCACTCCCATTTCTTTAAGAACTTGCCATAGTTTGCTGTGGTCCACACAGTCAAAGGCTTTTGCGTAGTCAATGAAGCAGAAGTAGATGTTTTTCTGGAACTCTCTGGCTTTCTCCATAATCCAGCGCATGTTAGCAATTTGGTCTCGAGTTCCTCTGCCCCTTCGAAATCCAGCTTGTAGTTCTGGGAGTTCTCGGTCCACATGCTGCTGAAGCCTACTTTGGAGGATTTTGGCATAACCTTGCTAGCGTGTGAAATGAGTGCAATTGTACGGTAGTTGGAACATTCTTTGGCACTGCCCTTCTTTGGGATTGGGATGTAGACTGATCTTTTCCAATCCTCTGGCCACTGCTGAGTTTTCCATACTTGCTGGCATATTGAGTGTAGCACCTTAACAGCGTCATCTTTTAAGATTTTAAATAGTTCAACTGGGATACCATCACCTCCACTGGCCTTGTTGTTAGCGATGCTTTCTAAGGCCCACTTGACTTCACTCTCCAGGATGTCTGGCTCAAGGTCAGCAACCACACTATCTGGGTTGTCCGGGATATCTAGATCTTTCTGGTATAATTCCTCTGTGTATTCTTGCCACCTTTTCTTGATGTCTTCTGCTTCTGTGAGGTCCCTACCATTTTTGACCTTTATCATGTCCATCTTTGCACAAAAGGTTCCTTTAATATCTCCAATTTTCTTGAACAGATCTCTGGTTTTTCCCTTTCTATTATTTTCCTCTAAATCTTTGCACTGTTCATTTAAGAAGGCCCTCTTGTCTCTCCTTGCTATTCTTTGGAAGTCTGCATTCAGTTTTCTGTAACTTTCCCTATCTCCCTTGCATTTTGTTCCCTTCTCTTCTCTGCTATTTGTAAGGCCTCGTTGGACAGCCACTTTGCTTTCTTGCATTTCCTTTTCTTTGGGATGGTTTTTGTTGCTGCCTCCTGTACAATGTTATGAGCCTCCATCCATAGTTTTTCAGGCACTCTGTCCATCAAATCTAGTTCCTTAAATCTGTTCTTCACTTCCACTGTGTATTCATAAGGGATTTGGTTTAGATTATACCTGACTAGCCCAGTGGTTTTTCCTACTTTCTTCAGTTTAAGCTTGAATTTTGCTATAAGAAGCTGATGATCAGAGCCACAATCAGCTCCAGGTCTTGTTTTTGCTGACTGTATAGAGCTTCTCCATCTTTGGCTGCAGAGAATATAATCAATCTGATTTCGGTATTGCCCATCTGGTGATGTCCACGTGTAGAGTCGCCTCTTGTGTTGTTGGAAAAGAGTGTTTGTGATGACCAGCTTGTTCTCTTGACAAAACTCTATTAGCCTTTGCCCTGCTTCGTTTTGAACTCCAAGGCCAAACTTACCTGTTGTTCCTTTTGTCTCTTGACTCCCTACTTTAGCATTCCAGTCCCCTATAATGAGAAGAACATCTTTCTTTGGTGTCAGTTCTAGAAGGTGTTGTAAGTCTTCATAGAATTGGTCAATTTCAGCCTCTTCAGCATCGGTGGTTGGTGCATAAACTTGGATGACTGTGATGTTGAAAGGTCTGCCTTGGATTCGTATTGAAAGCATTCTATCATTTTTGAGATTGTATCCCAGTACAGCTTTTCCCACTCTTTTGTTGACTATGAGGGCTACTCCATTTCTTCTACGGGATTCGTGCCCACAATAGTAGATATGATAATCGTCTGAATTGAATTCGCCCATTCCCATCCATTTTAGTTCACTGACGCCCAGGATGTCAATGTTGATTCTTGCCATCTCCTGTTTGACCACATCCAGCTTACCAAGGTCCGTAGATCTTACATTCCAGGTTCCTATGCAGTATTTTTCTTTGCAGCATTGGACTTTCCTTTCACTTCCAGGCATGTCCGCAGCTGAGCATCCTTTCGGCTTTGGCCCAACCACTTCATTAGCTCTGGAGCTACTTGTACTTGTCCTCCGCTCTTCCTCAGTAGCATGTTGGATGCCTTCCGACCTGAGGGGCTCATCTTCCAGCGTCATATCTTTTAGCCTTTTGTTTCTGTCCATGGAGTTTTCTTGGCAAAGATACTGGAGTGGCTTGCCAGTTCCTGCTCCAGTTGGATCGCGTTTAGTCAGAACTCTCCACTATGACCTGTCCGTCTTGGGTGGCCCTGCACGGCATAGCTCATAGCTTCTCTGAATTACTCAAGCCCCTTCGCCACGACAAGGCAGCAATCCGTGAAGGGGAAATTAGTTTACCTGAGAGTAAAAAGGGGTTGTATGTTTCTCCATTGTATGTGTTGAACTTCCTCACACCTTTGCTTCACCATTTAAGTCTAAAAACAGCCCTTCAGAATATTTTGGCACAAAAGGATCCACATCCCAACTGTTCTTGTTTCTGTCCTCTCTCAAAAGAACCATAGTACAGATCATGTGCTCATCTTTTGGCATCCTCTAACACTCGGTCTACACAAGAGAATTTTCTCTTGGAATTTGTGTATAGTGTATGTATATTTAAACTTCCATTTTAAAAAGCCAGGAAATCCAATTTTTTAAGAACCTTTGGTTTATGAATGTGGGATATTGTGCTTTTGTACCCACGATGCAAAAAGTCAGGAAATGGCCCAATATTGCTGCAAAATATTGGGCCTGCATTGCCAGCAAGAAAAAGAATGCCAAGCTCTACACAGTAAAGGGCAGCCTAAATGAGGAGGATTTGATTCTTTAAAAAAACGTCCAATTTATGAATGTGGGATATTGTACTTATGTATCTATGATTCAGAAAGCCAGGAAATGGCCCAATATTGCTGTACAATATCATGCCCGTGGTTCCAGCAGGGAAAAGGATGCCAAGCTTTACATAGCAAAGGGCAGCCTGAATGTTGACAACACCAATGGCAGCAGTCAAGATGATCCACAGGATACCCTTTTCTGCTCATTACCATATACACTTGTTGAAAAACAGCCCTGACAATTGTCTTGTGTTTGGATGACAGATGGTTAACTGATGAAAAAATAAGTCAGCTTCTCTAATTTTTCCTTGCATGGCATCATGTTGTGAATCCTGTCTTTGAATCATGGGTACAGAAACACAATATTGCACATTCATAAACCAGAGGGTTTGTTTGTTTGGTTGGGTTTTTTTAAATTGAATATTCTTTATATTAGGTGGATATACTGACAGATCTCTGCAATGGATCAAAAAGGATTTCTGGCTCCCACCAATTTAACAAGAACAGCAATGAAATTAATCCTTTGGGGAAACAAGAGAATGGACTATACACTCTGTTCAATTCTTGTATTCAGAGCAGATTTCTGGATTCAGAATTCTTCCATTTTATGTCTTACACATCAAACTCTATTTGGTTGCTTTCAAGGTTCTAAAGAACCCAACCCAAACCTAACTCATGAACAAAAAATAGATACGTCAAGATACCTGATGTCTGACCACACCTGTTTTAGATTAGATGACAGCAACCAGATTCAACGTATCCTCCAGGCTTGATCTGAGTATATGAAAAGACTCAGACACCCCCCCCCCTTTAATTTTTTTTGTCCACATGCCATGCTTATGTACTGTGGTCCCACCCCACACTGGTAACATCAGGAATAGGAATACTCTATGGAACTTGTAGAATGATATGGCTACTTCATCAGGGAGGCGCAGTGCTGCATTGTGAAGCATGTACAATCTGTGGCACTCTCACATGGCTTCCTAATGCAAATGTTACTGTTCAGTGTGAGATAGGATGTGATAAAAATGTGAGAAAGCAGAAATCATACCCTAAAAGCAGCTTAAGACCTGTCTTGATTGTTGAAAGGAGGGGGATGGGGGAGATATATATATATATGGGGGAGATATATATATGTGTGTTCTGTGGCTCTTCGGGCTTTTGTTAGGGGTTTGTCTGTGCTTTCATGTGAGTGAGAGGAGTGTTAGTGTGTGACTACATTGACAAATAATGGGGGAAATGCTCTAGGACTGGAACAGTCTGATTTGCATTATTTTCCATTAATTACATAATGAAAAAGTCAATGTGAATCAGCCTGGAATCTTCCCATCTGTAGTTTTTTTTTTCTTTCCTCTGTTGCTGGGGCTTCTACTATTTTGCCTTCTAATCAGTTCAGGTGATGTGATGGTTTGAGTTGATAGGGAAGGGTTTGTAGTCTTTCTATTTGAAGACACTCCAGCTAGCTACATGATTCCCTGTATGGTGTAACGGACAGAGTGACAGACTAGAATGCTGGAGAACAGGGTTTGAATCCCTGCTTGGCAATGGAAACTCACTGGGGGCGTTGAACTAGTAAAACCACTCCTTAAATATCTCACTATATTTCTTGAAAGCCCTATTAGCGTCACCATAAGTTGATTCCGACTTGACAGCACAGAATGCAGATAGCTACCTCCAGCAGCAGTGAGAGAGGCAAGGCAGAGGGGAAGCCACCTGCTGTTTAAATCCTCTCCTTCCCAACTCGGTGCCTGGATCTGCTTTCCTCTCTCCTTCCCATTCCGTTTCTTCATTTTCTTTCTAAAGCCTTATTAATCTAGTGCTGGGGCAGATGGACACCCAAAGAAAAAAAGTGGGGAGGAAGTTTTAAGGCAGCTCTGCTCTAACTTTGGTGTTTTGGGGTTCGGTTTCACCAATTTGAGGATGATATCCAATTCTGTTTCTCCTTTCCATCTAAATCCAAGGAAGCTGTTTTGACTCTAGTGTCTGGTGTCAATATTGGACTGGATGAACTGAATCTTAATCCAGACAAAGCAGAGGTGCTCCTGGCCAATCAAGAGGCATATCAAGAAATAGGGATCCAGCCTATGCTGGAGGGAGATACATTCCCTCTGAAAACACAGGTGCTCCTGTATTCACCTCTGGGTCTGGATGTCCAGGTTTTGGCAGCAGCCAGGAGTGTATTTGCACTTTTAGAGCTAGTATGCCAGCTCCGCCCGTCCCTGGAGAGATCTGATCTGGTTGTGGTGGCACATGCCTGGCTAGATTACTGTAATGTAAAACTACATGGGGCTGCCTCTGGAAAGTGTCTGGAAAGTTCAGTGGGTCCAAAACTCAGCAGCCAGATTGTTAACTAGGGCTGGTTAAAAGGATCACATAACCCCCCCTGTTACAGCAGCTGATCCATTTCCAGACATATTTCAAAGTGTGGCTTTATCTCATAAAGCCCTAAATGGCTCAGGAGCAAGCTATCTCAAGGACTATGTCTCCCTTTGTGAGCTTGCCTGGATTTTAACATCATCAAGGGAGGCCTTTCTCTCTGTCCCATTATCCTCACAGGTGTGCTTAGTGGGGACACAGGAGAGGGGCTTTCCTGTTGCTGCTTCCAGACTCTGGCATTCCCTCCCATGGGAGGCCAGGCTGGTCCCATTATTGCTATCCCTCCCCAAGCAGACAATGATGTTTCTCTTCAGGCAGACTTTCCCCAGTGATCAGCTGTATGAGAAGGTTTTTTAAAAAATAGATTGTTGTGCCTTGTTGCTTTTAAATGTGTTTTTAGTATTGATTTTATTTACTATTTTAAATACAGTAGGACCCACTTATCCACAGGATCATTATCTGTTGATTCACTTATCCATGGTCTGAAAATATTGAAAATATTAAAAGAAAAATCTTAGAAATAGGTATTTCTAAAGATGTAGTTACCAGACCTGGCCACTAGAGAGAGACAGAGACCATGTGTTCACTATTAAAAGTGTGGACAGATCCTCCGTAAATACAGGTGTATTTATATTACTATACTGTACAACATTTGCTTAATTCTTTTAAAATATGTGTATATTTACTATTTTTACCTTTTAACTATTGTATTTTTAATGATGTAAGCTGCCTTGGGTTCTTTTTAAGGAAAAAAGTGGGGTTAAACAAACAAACAAACAAACAAACAAATAAATGTACTTCTTGTAAATCTGGACAGCCAGAGCAGATCAGATCAGAGCTACCTACCTAGTTCTGGGAAAGCACACTTGTAAAAGAAGAAAATAAAGAAAGAGGGGGAAAAAGGAACAGGAAGGGAAGAGGAAAACAAGCATATCCAGGCACTAGGTGTGGAGAAGAGAGGATTCAAATTGTTAACAGCCTGCAAACAAAACTGGTTTCCTCTCCTCTCTTTGCTGACTGCTATGTAGTCAGCAGAAGTGAATTAACCCAGGGAAACCTGACTTCCCGGTTTAACTTCACAGCAGATGCATTTGTATTTTTGGTGCTGTATAGTTGCACTCTTAGTTGAAGGTTCTAATCTTGTTTGCCTTTCAGTCCTCACTTAGTTGAAACATGGCCACTATTAAAAAAGTAGGTGCTAACCTAGTATCTTCAAGTTCTGAGTACCATTACAGTTTGCAGAACATTGAGCAAAATTTCACAAGGGTAGCAGATATCATTTGAAAGTTGTGCCTGGATGACTTTTTTTTCAGCACTTTCAAAATAAATTTATAGTTTCCTGTACGAAGAAAATGGTTGACAGCCTTCCAGCATCAGATTAATTATTTTATAAAACATTTGAAAAGATATGCCCCATCAGTTCTAGATAATGCATGAAGTATAACACTGATGTGAACTGGCTGCTTCACATTTTTTCCACATTACTAACTCCATTATTCTACATGCTATGAGCCAGGAAGAGTGGTGTCTGTGATTATGTGAATTTGATACATGTGCTCATGGTGTGCTATTTTATTCCTTAATACATGAAGTAGCCAGCCTGGGGAAAAACTTCTTCCTGGGACTTTGAAAGAGGTCACTGCCAATCAAATAGATGTACTGGGCTACATAGACAAAGTGTCAGACCCTGCCTGAAGCAGCAGCATACAGCGGTGCCTCCACTTACGACCATAATCCGTTCCAGAAGATGGACGTAAGTCGAAATGGTCGTAAGTCGAAGCACCATTTCCCATAGGAATGCATTGAAACCCCATTAATCCATTCCGGCCAAAGAAAAAAAATCACCAAAAAAAAATCACTGCAAGACTCATTGGAAACACGATTAATCCCTTCCGGCCGAAGGGGGGGGGGGGAGAGAAAAGCAATCAAGCGTGCAAGACCCATTGCAAATGCACAGAAAACAAACAGAGCAGATTGGAAATGCACAGAGAACAGAGGGACAAGGTCGGAAATGCACAGAAAACAAAGGAAAAAGCAAGGGAAGCATGCAGGACCCATCAGAAATGGGGAAAAAAACCCAAAAAGCAACCAAACCCCCCAAGACCCGTCGGAAATGGGGGGGAAAACCCAAAAAACAAACAAACCCCCCAAGATCCATCACAGCACAGAAACATAACCCCCCCAGCCTAAAACCACGCTGCAAAAACACCCAGAACAGTTTTTAAAAAGCAGAAAACAGCACCTTACCTCCCTGCAAACACACAAACGCTCACTGAGAAGCAGAAGCCAGGCAGTCCCTCCTCGATTGCACTCACTCTAACCGTCAGGGCAAAAGAGCTACAAAGAAGCAGCCTCTTTCGCCACCTACAGTTAGCAATTTTAATTTCCCGCCTTTTCCCCCTGCCTTTTTCTGTCCATAAGTGGAAGCTCCGGTTGCAAGTAGAAGCAAAATTTTGCGACCGGAGCTGTTCGTAAGTCGAATTGGTCGTAAGTAGGGACGGTCGTAAGTGGAGGCACCACTGTATACTGCCTGGTTGTCACATCCAATTATCCTAAAAGAGAGTTGCCACATCAACAAACAAAAATAGGAATTTCCCATAGAAATCTAGAAGTCCATTTATTGCAATGAACTTTGTCATGGAAATTCTCATTTGTAGAGGAAATCCTAAAATGGCAATGTAAGGCTGTATATAAATGATAAATTGCATTAACTGAATCATTCAAAATAATTATGAATCAATCTCTAGTAAAGATGTATGTTAATTATACATGTAGCAGTTATCCATTAATTAATTAATTAATTAATTAATTATTGCAATGAAATTATTGCAATGAAATATTTTTCTGAGAATACAATTTGATGACTGGAATAGAGCGTGGAATGAAAACCAAAAATTAACTACAAGTACTGATCTGAGGGACGTGGTGGCGCTGCGGGTTAAACCGCAGAAGCCTCTGTGCTGTAAGATCTATAGATCTGCAGCTGTAAGATCGAATCCACGCGACAGAGTGAGCACCCGTCGCTTGTCCCAGCTCCCGCCAACCTAGCGGTTCGAAAGCATGCAAATGCAAGTAGATAAATAGGGACCACCTCGGTGGGAAGGTAACAGCGTTCCGTGTCTAAGTCGCACCCATGTGACCACGGAAGATTGTCTTCGGACAAACGCTGGCTCTATGGCTTGGAAACGGGGATGAGCACCGCCCCCTAGAGTCGAACACGACTGGACAAATTGTCAAGGGGAACCTTTACCTTTACCTTTACTGATCTGAAAGAAAACTACATGAAGATGGTACATGACACCTGAGAAACTAGCAAAAATAACTAAATCTAACCAAAATAAATGCTGGAGATGTCAATCGGAAAAGGAATCATTATTTATTTTATTTATTTAACTTATATGCCACCCACACTACCCAAAATATGTTTATATATTATCGGAGCAGCTAGATTCAAATAGCAAGACAATGGAAAAGTAAGGAAAAACCATTGGTTGTGGAGTGTCTACTAAAATTACAGGAATTTATTTTATGGGATAAACTAACAAAATCATTAAAGGGGGAGAATACAGCAGAATTTGAGAATCAATGGGGTGGTATAAGGAAATACTTAGAAGAAAGATGGAAAAATAAAGTTAAAATTTGAAATTAATAGAAGGTTATTATAATAGAAACAAGAACCACTTTGTCACTTATAGATATATAATTATGTAACAACCTATTTTTAAAAGAACTGTTAATGTAAAGAATGAGAAGAAAATTAAGCAAAGGTACTATTATATGGGCGAGGAAAATAATAACTGAAAACTAAGGGGAAGGAAGTTAAATAGAAGCAATGTTTTTTTTTTCTTTTTGGAAAATAGATAACAGAATGGAATGTTATATTATACTGTTTGATTTGCTAATAAAACTTAAAAAAAAGATTTGTGGTTACTTCTAAGTTTCCATGGCAGTAGTTCCTAACTCTCATGAAATGGGGATCAAACTGAACTTTGATCACATATACAAGAATCACTAGCAAAGTATATAGGAATATGTGAAACTGAATGAAGAGGGTCATCTGTCTGATCTTTTCAATTCTGATTTACATCTTTTACTCCTATATAAGAAGTATGTTGTATGGGACTTCTAGGCACAAGACTTGTGTCTTTGGTCTGGAGATCTGCCATCTTAAATTACAGAAAATATTTGTGTATTTCCTCTGTAAAGTAATGAGATCATTTGTCACTTAGCAATCTTAGATGCTAAAAACCACTCTGTACACTTTAGGTATCAACTCTATTATATCACTTCACTTAACAAAAAAATGAATGCCATATCTTTCAATGTTTTGAAAAGTATTGTTATCATCAGAAGGGCTGTGTTTGAAGCTAGCATCTTCTTTGCACTGCTTAAAGTGATCTATGGAGCTGTCAGTTGGCAAAGTCAGTTTTCTCCCTCCAGTGAGCAGAAGGCTAGAGTCCCAGGCCTTGGATCTTTTTAGCATGGCTAGTCTGAACTAGCCATGCTCTCTGTCATCTTTTGAAACAGATTGTTCTCTCCCCGATCTTGGCTCTGTGTGGACACAACTAGGGTGGGTAAGAATTCCATGGCATTTTATTTTGTTTGCTGAATGTCTTAGTATTTAAGGAGAAAGATTACACCCACACCCATGAATTTGGAAGAAACTGAAACTGAGATAACTATCCAGGTAGATGACTTTGAGTGCTTGGTTCTTAAACATCTGCTTTCAGGTCCCATGTGTGCACCCATGTTTGCTAAATTAAGATTGACCTATCTCTTTCTCTAATAGGTGCCTTATCTTTAACATCTACAAGGTGGGCGGATACAACAGGATCCTATTCGTATGAGGAATACCTGCATATGTTGTACTGGGTCAGAGCAGGTGTGGTGCAAATGCCTGAGAAACTGCTTAGTTCATTTTAACTCATAACTTCCGCAATTTTACAGATTATTTCATACCAGTGGAAGGATCTTGAAATTAAGAAGAAGAATGTGAAAGGAAGCAGAACTTGAAATGTTGCCTGGAGTTAACATTTACAAGCTCTGCATAATATTGCCATGATGAGTTTGGGGCAGCAAAGACAGTGGGGTACATGGTACCTCGAATATTAATATTTTATTATGGTGCAAGCAACCTCCCCCATTCACTCCTCTGAGCAGTGCTCTCTCTGCACTGAATGCAAGCAGCTCAGTGAAACAGGCTTGCCTGCAAAAGCGGAAGGTTCTCTGAACAGTGCTACATTTACCCAGCACTGAGAGAAGATGAGTCACCTAATACGTCCATAAGGTCCTGAAAATGTTGATCACAACACCAATGGCCCCACGTACTGGCTAAACACACTGAAAGACTCATTCCTCACAAAACAAATGAGAGGGACACTGACTGCATGTTTCACCTCATGTTCTGGCTCCTACAAGAAGTAGGGACTGACATCTGTAAAATGAGAGCTGGGAATCTGGTCCAGCTAAAGGTCTAAAGAGACATCAGATGGCATATGCCAATGCATTATTCTATTTTCTTTTTTCTTTTTCAAAAGTAGAGAAAAACTGCGAAAAAACTGGAAAAAAGCTGCGGGGGGATATCAGTCCAAATTTTTGTGTTTTTTTCCTCAACCTTCATATCTTTATGTACCATGATGAAATAACCATAAACTTTTTTTGTAGCAGTTGTTAAAGAAAGGTCCTATCTGAAAATCAGTCACATTTGGACATCAGAAATACACAATTTACAAAACAAATAAACTGCTTTTCTAAAGTTAAGTATATCTCTTGACATCACTAAGTAATTGTAGTTATGGAACCCTCCAACTTCCTTATATTGTGGATGTACAAACTAGCACCGAAATATATTGTCAATATTCATGTTTTTACACACACACACACACACACACAGGTATATAAAGAGAGGGAGAGAGAGAAGAACTGCACTGGCACATAAATTCAGTAGGTGCAAATCAGATTATTTTGTAGTGGAATTCTCAATTCCTCAAGCATGCTTAGTTACAAGTCTGCAGTAGAGATGGGTATGAATTAAAAAATGAATCACCAAATTTGTTCAAAAATTACTAATTCACGAATCAATGATTTTTTTTTAGCAATATTTGATTTGTAGATTTGATTGGCTATAAAACAGTTCCCAAGGCACCTAGAGACACCAACATTTCAGGGAAGCTTCCTCTGACTCTCCTCTACAATCCTTCCATATTGAGTGAAGATTGGGTTTCCCTAAGCCAGCTGCTAAAGGGCACTTTCTGGGGGGAGCACTCTGTGGGTGTATATCTTGAACGTCTGAAACTCAATCTTCACCAAAACTTGGAGCGATTGTAGAGGAGAGACAAACGAAGCTTCTCTGTAATTTTGGTTTCTCTAGGCACCTGGGGGTAACTTTCCTGTGGGGACCCTACTTGTTAATATATAACTCGGGAGTCTGAAAGCCAAACTTCACCAATCTTGCAGGGCTTGTAGAGGAGAGTCACGGGAAGCTTTCCTACAATTTTGGTATCTCTAGGTGCTTGTGGGGCCATTTTATAGGGTTTTATAAGCAAAAATGAATTGACAAATCGATTCATTAATTCATCAGAAAAAAATCATAAATTCATAATTAGTGATTCATTGACCTTGATGAATCACGAATCAAAACAAATCACCATTTTTCTGATTTGTGCCCATCTCTAGTCTGCAGTGAAACTACAGAGATAATGGAAGGCTATAACAAGAGGTTAGGGCCATATAAGCCTTCACTTCCTCTGTAGCAACTGCAGGAAACAATGAAGAAAGATTACTGTTGAAAGGAGAGAGCACCGTGAGCCACACAATTAAGTTTTATTAGAGCAAGCTTCAGCAAAGTGTAAACTCTCATCTAGTTTCCATTAGGTAAGGAAACCTGAAGCCAGAGTCTTGAACTGACATCTCAATCCATCCTAAATAATCGTAAGTCATGAGCTGTTATCAGAGCTGGCAGGAGCCTGGTCGTAAACCAACAGCAGGTTTCAGATTAGCATCTTCACTTCAAAAGATTAAAATATAGTTTATGCTTCACAAATCCTGTTTACACTGCAAAGAGGAAAAGAAACTGAGAATTCCTTAGCAAGTCAGCCACCTGATAGAGCTACACTAACTTAATGTTTTTACAAATGCAATATGAGGAAGGTGGGGGAGAGAAGACAGCAAAGTAACAATCTTTTCCAACAGTAATGAAAAAAAAAAGCAATGTTATCTCTATTCTTGCGCCTAACAAAATGCACCAACAGTACTCCCCATGTGGGGTAGATAGATAATGACTATCATAGAATAACAGAGTTGAAAGGGCCTATAAGGTCATTAAGTGCAACCCTCTGCTCAATGTAGGAATCCATGTTGAGGTATATCTGACACATGGCTATCTAGCTTTTTCTTGAATGCCTCCAGTATTGGAGAGCTCAACACTGTCCAAGATAATTAGTTCCATTGTCATACTGCTCTCACAATTAGAAAGTTTTTCTTGATATTCAGTCCAAAGCTGACTTCCTGTAACTTGCGCCCATTCATTCATGTCCTCTCCTCTAGAGTGATTGAGAATAGTTCCTTCCTCTCCTCTCTATGACAATTTTTCAAGTATTTAAAGAGTGCTATCATGTCATGTCATTCAATCTTTTCTGAAAGCTAGACATGCCAGATTTCAGTCTTTCCTCATAGGACTATTAAACTAATGATCTGCAGAGTGAGAGAAAGATGCTCACAATTGACAGGTTTTGTTGTAATCCCTTGCAGTCAAATAGTTACATCATGTGACAGAATGAATTTATGAATTTGAGACTTCACAAATTTTGCCCATTTTGGTAATGACATGGTCACAATAGAATATATTCATTTCTCTGATGCGTTAGGACGCATTACATAGGTGTAATACACATTCTCTAATTCCACCCAAGATTCTCCTCCATGAACGTGCAGAGCTGTGGAGTGGGGGATCTTTGCCTCACCCACCCAGATGAATATAAGGCTGGGAAACACTGTTGGCGCACCCACATGGCTGGGACAGGGGCGGGGGCAGCATGGTTTATATAAGGCACTCCTGCCCCCCCACCTGACCTCTTTCCTGGTAGCCACATCACCTGCCCTGTGGGTCTAGTGCGAGACTCACTGGTTGCCTCAGGGCTGGACAGGAATAGGTGTTGTGTGGATAGTCAGATGTAATTAAGATACCCTTCACGTTAAAACTGAATATTTGGCCTGTAACATTTTAGCCCAAAAGCTAAAATGTATTGTAATATGTATTAAAATAAACAAGTTCCAATATGAAAACAGAGTATATTAGCCAACTCTTGGAAAGTTAGAGCAGCATAACACAAGTGGTGGAACTTTTGTACGCAGATAGCCTCACATTAAGAAATAATTATAAATATTACCTGTTTCATATCCAGACACTCAACACACAACTGATACTGTCTACAGTGATTTCTTAACTTGAGGCAGTTTTTTCCCCAAAAAATCATGCTGTTTGTGTTGTGCTGGTGTAACCATGTCATAGGATTTTGGCCTTTTTGTATTATATTATGAAATATATTATCTAAAATATATAGAAGTCACTGCTAGGAATTTTACTATTTCTGCATTTCACTCCTGCCAGTTCTGATGCATGAACTAAGCAGATACATCTTCTTGATACAAAATGATAGCTTCCGAAACCAAAACTCTAATCCTATACTCAGTCATTGAAAACCATTATACAGCAGAGGAAACTAGAAAATCCACCTCTGTTTTCAACTGATATTTCTGCGTCCACATACTTTTAGGGCATCTATTTTATAAAGAGTATTCCATTTTTATTTATTGTTTTCAGACCAGGTCCATTGCCTCGTGGTGCTTAACTGTAAATAGTATTTCCCATTTTATAGGACAGACATCAATTCATATTTAAATCATGGTTGCATACCACAAGTGTGTTATCTGCTTTATTTGCATCATGACCCCTGTGACGGCATAGCCAGCAATATGTATATCTGGAAAGCTGAATAGCTGTTGTATCTTGTTTCAACATTTGAATTCTCACTTTTGGAGTATCTAATGATAGTACTTAGTGTAGCATGCTGCCTGCTTAGAACACATAGCTGCAATAGCAAAAAATAAAAAATAAAATCTAGCTTTTGTTTTTTTGTTTTGGGAGCAAGAAATCAGAGGTGTTGATCACATCCTAGAGTTCTCTGTAGGTTCCAGTCCTTTGATGTGGCATTTCAATTCCATGATTTTAGAACTGTGAGAAAACAGGACCGGGGGCTTACCTGGAGCCAATTCACAAACATTTTTACATGACTTGATTTCTCATGACTTGCTGTTTTGACTTGTTACATCCCAGCAACTGAGTGTATGCATATATTTCAGTTCAAAATATTTGGTGATCAGAAAGTTCTGTCTGTGTTTTTCTATTTGTGTTGGCTCATTCACACATTCAAGACGTCTTGATGAGATACATGTGTGAATAAGCCGTTGCACATTAAAATTTCACATGAGATATTTATAGAGGACAGCTATTTTGGTATCATCTTTAGTAGATACAGAAGAATCTGCCATGTTTATATACCCTCAAATTCAGTTTTAAAAAAGCTTCCCAAATTCTTTCCATCATTACATTGAGAATGTTGTAGTAATTTCTTATTTAAAATATAACCAAATAAATTTCATATCCATCTGCACTGATGAAATTCAATAGGTACCTTAAAAAAAATCAAATGCCTCTCTACAGAGAGGATCATGGTAAACCTGGATGTCCAGAAAACTGTAAAAGATAATGGTCTTTTTTTTAAAAAAAGTGCTAACCTTAATCAGGGCAATTAAAATTCAATATTAGGATTCCAACACAGACCACAATGGTATTCCTTGTGCGTATTCCTTACATAACACAAATACTGTAAGTTTTTGAGGCAAATTGCCATAAGTTCCACCCTGAATTCATCATAACTTGCAGTAATTCACTGCCAAAGGTTATGCTGCTTGTATTATGCCAGTGTCAAACAACAATAAGATTTTGGCAACAGCTTTTTAAAAAACTAAGTACTCAAAATCCTTTGGGTAGCTGGATGAGCCTGTCAATTTCACTTTCTCCCATATTTGAATATTTTACAGGTCAAGTTCCTATTGTCAAATTTATGAAGAAATATGTAAATTTGGGGTAGTGCTTATTAAAAGCAACACAACACTCTGACAGCCTTCTCACTACTCTCTAATCCTGAGTAGAGATGGGCATGAATTTTTAAAAATGAATCACCAATTTTGTTCAAAAACTGCTAATTCATCAATTTGTGTTTGTACAAATCAATGCCCCTGACAAATACGAATCAATGAATTTTTAGCAATTTTTGATTTGTTTATTTATTGGGCTATAAAATGGCTGCCCAGGCACCTAGAGACACTAAAGTTGCAGGGAAGCTTCCTCTGACTCTCCTCTACAATTTTTTCACGTTTTGTGAAGATTGGGTTTCAGATGTTTGAGTGATATACTCACAAAGAGGACCCCCCCCCCATGAAAGTTTTCCCCAGGCACCTAGAGACACCAAAATCACAGAGATGCTTCCCATGACTCTCCTCTACAATATCTCCCAGTTTGGTGCAGATTGGGTTTTCCCAAGCCAGCTGCTAAAGGGCACTTTCCTGGCACTTTCCACTTTGTGGGTATATAACGTGGATGTCTGGAAACCAATTTTCACCAAACTTGGAATGATTGTAGAGGAGAGTCAATTGAAGCTTCTCTGTGATTTTGGTGTCTCTAGGTACCTGGGGAGAACTTTCCTGTGAGGTCACTCCTTGTGAGTGTATAACTTGGATGTCCAAAACCCAAACTTCACCAATCGTATACAGCTTGTAGACGAAAGTCACAGGAAGCTTCCCTGCAATTTTTTTTGTCTCTAGGTGCCTGGGGGGGCTGTTTTACAGGGTTTTAAGAGCAAAAACAAATTGATGGATCGATTTGTTGATTCGTCAGAAGAAAACCTTAATTTGTAATTCATGATTTGTCGAGCTTGATGAATCACAAATCAATATGAATCATCCTTTTTTCTGATTCATACCCATCTCTAATCCTGAGTGTTATACTGCATATTCCACAGTTTCTCAGTTCTTCTCAATCTGTCTACTAGATTTGCCAACCAAGATCATCACTATCAAGCAGGGCTCCTTTGCTGTTGCCCAGGGCACTGCCTTCTGCCTAATAACTTGTAGAATATGACTTCTGCTACAATGGATCATAAATTGATTTTGTTATCTGGCCATTGGGAAACACTAACCTTGTTTAGCCTTTTTAACTAGAAGTCCTGCTTCAGGCAGGTGACAGTGCTTAAGATGTACTTTAAATCATAAATGTATGAGACACATGGGATGTTTGGGATACACTCCAATAATATAAAACAAAATAAAACACTCTTCACTGCAAATTATGTCTGTGGTGAGAACTGAGATGGCAACATATCCATCTAGCAGGAATGCAAGCTTATGTTTCTATGAATTCTTAGACACAGCAATGATACTCTCACATATTTTATTCCAGCATAGTAACATTCAATAAAACAATAAAAATGGTGCTCATTAAGAAAAAGTCTGCCCGATTTACCATATTGTAAGAACTGATTGTCTTTATGCATTGCTTACTCAACTGCACTTCAAACAAGTACCTTATTAAGATTTTGTTTTGGTAAAATGTATCATACAATTTAATTATTTTTACCCACTTGAGGAAATTAAATAATATGCACTATATATTCAAGGAAAAAACTCATTGGCCATGTTTAAGTAACTCAACTCAGCATGGATTTCAGCTGGTTTTATGACAGTTGAAAGGAGGAGAACTGTTAAACCAAGAGGAATAGGATGAGTGGGATGATGTCGGTTCAACCCTCATTCTCTTACAAATTATAAGGAGACCTGGACTTTTACTGATTTAATTTAAATGGTTTTTGACCTTATCCCTGAGGGCATTAAAACTCTTAGCATGTAGCTGTGACTTGAATTTTAAAATATGCCAATACGGTTTATAGTGAACTCGTTGGAGTGGCCTCAGACCAAAAAAGAGTATTGCCTTCTTCAGACATCTTTCCATGACTGTACAAACCCATAGAAATCAGCTCTCTTCCCCCCCCCCCCAGTTTGTTCCTCATTGCTGAGTACATTAATTCCAATATCTCCTGTTAAGTCCAAATCAGGGAACTCTGGCTTCACATCAGTTAATATTTGGAGGGCCATCCCTATCAGTAGACAGAGTGAGGCAAACTCACTGAGCAACACATTCTGGGGATAGCAGCAGCATGATCCCCATTCCAGACATCCTTTCTTGGAAGACAGCTCGCTTACCACATAGCCTGCTGTATTCACTTCTGCTTCCTTCCCTTAGCTCTCTTGAAGATACTGTCCTGTTGCTAATAGGGAGTAATATGCAATTGCCAGTCCACGTAGCATGAATGGATGAGGGGGAATCACTTTCTTTTATACCTCAGTCAGCAAATTATCTTGGGCTATCTCTATTAACAAATCAAGATGCTAAATTACAAAGACTTAGAATGAAAGTGTGGCTTCCCCAGAAACAGAACCCAGAAAATCCCTTTTGTTTGCTGTTCATTGTCAGTTTGCTGGATGACAGTAGATCAATAAAGGCAGGAGAGACTGTCAAAGTCCATTGGAATATCTGTAGTCCTCACTAGCAGATGTCGGAGAAACAACCCAATATGCAAGAGTTTCTTTTAGTCTTTCTCCAGGATACTAGCTGCCAGACATTTTTAAATCACTTTCTCTGGAAGATGTTAGCAGCTGCCCTGCCCAATTCTTGTTTCTCTACCCATTCATTATGTAATGAATGATTGTCATGAACGTGTGAAATTTAGTGGTGAAGGGTGATCCCTCTTACAAATGGTGAGACTGTAAGACAGCAGTGCACTGAAGGTCATCCAGTGAGTTCATAGCTGAACTGAGAGATGACAGTGTGGTCAAACTGTCACAACCTTCTGTTACAACTCTGTTCATGACCTCATTTATATTCATTTAAAGAACCAGGGAAAGAAGCCACCGCAAAGGCAAGCATTTGCACTGCCAGCAAGAAGTATGTGACTCTTGTATTGAATCCCGGTAGGATCATGCCCTTTTCAATGCCCTTTGTAGATCATAATGAGTTTATAGCATGTGCCCATGGGGTTACATGTACATAACACCGTGGAAAATTGTAATTAGGTCTGAAGCACTGCTTGTCAATAACTGTACGCCATGAATAATTGCTGCAGTTTTGTTCCTCCACCTCAGCAACATGTTGTTAATGGGAAACAGCTAGTACATATTACTTGAAAGTTGTGTTTGATTTTGTGTTCATTAGACAATTCTGTGTTGTGGTAGTATGGGAGAAGGAACCAGTCATTCAACAGAAGGATTGTTTGAGTTAAACATGAGAACTACTCTTCATACGTTTTGACTTACCTAGTTTTATTCCAATATTTTCTGTTGGTTCAGGTTGTTAATGATTTATTAAAGTTAGTTCAGTATTGTGAATATCTTGTGTGGTATAGTGGATAGAGTTGCATCCTAGGACTTAGGAGACTTGGTTTGAATCCCCTGCTTGACCATGGAAAATCACTGGGAAAAGGGGTGGAATTAATAAAACTGCTCCTTAAATATCACACTTGCCTTGAAAGTCCTATTAGGGTTCTATAACTGACTTGATGGCACATAACACACAGACACAGACACACACAGATTCACTTACAAACTGAATGATGCAATGAAAAAAGTTTTATAGTGCATTTCATGATGCACCATAGCATTTCAGACTTCAAAAGGCACTTTCATGTACATGGCTGTGGCCGGCCAAAATTTCTGAGAGTTGTAGTCCAAGAACCATTTGGGGACCTAAGACTGGGAACCATTGTTTTAGAGGTTACCTAATTTCTTAAGAAATTTAAGAAAAATGTGAATCATTCACACAGTGTAAAAGGGCAGAGCAATTGCCATAATAAATTCTAAAACCATCAAAACATCTTTTTTCAGCAAAATAACTCTCAAGTATTATTGAATATTACTAAATCTATTTTGTCATTGTATAGTTTTTACTAATAAGAAAGGGAGTAATTGTCACAGGGTTTTACTGAATCATTTTGTTTCAGGACATATTGAAAAAATGCAAAATACTAAGAAACAAGACAAAAAACCTACTGAGTTTAATGGGACTTACCCCTAGGTAAATCAGTATAGAATGCAGCCTTATACCACCATCCTTTAGTGAAAAAAGCCAATGATATTTACTTCTGAGTAGATAAGTACAGGACCCAGCTGTGAATGCTCACAACATACATAAAAATCAATACAAAAACTCTCAAATTAAAAGCAAAATAGCCTTATCTCAGGAGAACACCTAGAGATTATTAAAATCCCTCCATTGTTAATAAACATAACAACAGATTGATTCAATGAGTTTACTCTGGTTGTGACTTACTACTGGATTTCAGACAGCATGTTCTGAAAACAGAAACTATGAACACCTATTGCATCTCTGAATGGATTCCTGCCTATGAGAGAGATCGGGGAAGAGGCAAGGGTCTAGATCCTTCTGTACTTTAGAAATTGCTTGGAATTTGAATGGAGGCAAGATTTCATTTTAAATTCAAGAGCTACTGTTGCATATAAAGTCAAATAATTTCTTATAAGAACATAAACATACCGCATGTTTAGTGCAGAAACTGCAACAAATGCTTGAAAAGAAGCTTTCTTCATAAAACACAGGCTGGAGTCATGATATCCTGTAAAAAGGCTGTTGAAAAAATCAATTGGAAGCCATGTTGGGCTATACCCATGTTCCATGTGGTGAACCAAGTAGATGAGGAAATATATGAAGATTGTCTCTACATAGTCCAAATGGTGTAATTTCCTGTTGGAAAATTTCTATTTAAATTCCCCTAAATATGTGAAATAGTGAGAACCACTGCAGCATAGCTTGTTCCCAAGTTTCCCACTAAGCTGATGGAAACAGATGACTTTTATAATAAGTAAGTAAATAACTGATGAATCATAAAACTTCCCTCTTATTCTCTTATTTGATTGGGGAGCTCGCTTATCGTCAACTTTTGAATTGTGTTTGAAAGAAACTAGGAAAGGGTTGTAAATTTGCAAATGTCTTCACATTTGGGAAAGAAAGGATTCAATAACCTAAAAAACCCTGAGTTTGGGAGAAAGCAAAACCAAAAAGAGGTCTGGCTTTGAATCCCTGTATATTTGGCTATATTCCTCTATATTCAACTGTTAAGTGTGGAAATGGGTCAGCCTTCTTTTTCTAAAGATCTTCTAATCTCTGCTGTCTATACGGTGGTCAGCTTTTTTGCTTTGGCAATAGCAAAGAGGGATAGAGTTGAGATTTTGCCAATTTTGCACCTCTCAAGAATGCTGTAAGGCCTAGGTTCTTAACCTGTGGTCCATGGATCCTGGGGTGGTGTGATGTCCTCACAGGGGGTCCACAAAGGCTGAAGAAATGTTATGATCTTTTGCAGTTGAAATAGAAAGAATGAATTAATGAAAGCAAGAAAAAGGAAATACAGAACAAAATCTTAATTTCCCTTGACTGTTTGTGTAAAACTTTCTTACCTATCACTTTTACTAAAAACAAACAAAAGTAAAAATCAGTTATGAAAATATTGATAGCAAATAACTGATATATCTGCGCATGGTAAGGACATGCAATGGAACGATGCTGAGCTGCTGTACGAAAAATAATTCTCTGCTCTCATTTATCTTAAAAATAAGTATAGAAGCCATTGGAAAAATGTAGAGTCAGAACCCAGAACACAAGTTTCAGCTATTAAGCCTGATATAACAAGGCTTGTAAGTGAAATGCAGCTCCAGCCTTCTCATAAATTATAATTATATGAATATAATATGTTCCCTTTTTTTCCACCCAACTTGTGTTTAATGAGATACAAATTTTTACAAATTATATTAATGTCATGTTATAGCTCTCATTTTCATGTGAGGTTTTGTATAGGTGTGTCATATTAATGATTTTATCTCGTTCTAATTTCAGTTTCTCCAGCAAGAATTAAAGACAATTATTATTAACAATAGAGAGGTGGGACACAGCATCAGAGGCTACTCCTGAGAGTGAGGTAGTGGGTGCTCGGCAGGACACAGTGGTGGTTCCATTGACAGGTGAGCTCGTGGTTGCACCGGACACTGAATCTGCCATGGTTGTATGGCCTTGGTCTGGCCTGGGCCAAGTCCAAACACCCTCTACTCTGCAGTATAGTATGGGGAGCCCAGGAAGCTTAGGGGTCCAGCCACAAGGAATACTGGTTCACAGTTTGGCAGCAGGGACCTGGAATGCCCCATACCTGCCAGTCACTTTCCTAGCTCCTCTGGGGGTTATACCAGGGGTAGGAGTCTGGCCATACCCCTCAGTGCCTGACACTGATGGGTTATAACTCCATCCTATTAAAAGCTTTGCCATTCGGGGACTATGCCATGCCCTAGGAGACCACCTGACTCCAGCCACTAAAGAGAAGATTTGAAGAGGTGATTACGTGGATGTCTTTGAGTTGTTGAACAGAAAGGTGGATTGCAAGGAGTTAGATAAGGAAGATGAGAGGGACAAGGAGAGGCGCCAGTGTAAGAAGCCAGAACATTCCTCGGCTAATGGGTTGCCAGAATTGTTTTTGAGTAATTGTAAAAGCGCAACAGTGGAGTTCAATATTTAGACCTAATTTACAGGGCATATGTGGACTACCCAGGCCACACATGGCTCCTTTATGATGAATCATTCAGATTTATCCTAGCGTGTGCTGAGATGAGCCGCAGCCAGGTCTCTGGCTGCAGTACATGACACCAGCGAGGCCAGCTTTGGGAGACAGATTTGACAGTGGGCACCTGATTTGCAGAGCAGGTCAACCTTACAGTCCCTGTGTAATGATGGGGCAGGTGGTTCAACCCTGGCTGCTCTGTTGAGAATTCAATTCCCAGGGTACCTGTACATGGAAACCATGTCGATATTGCCATGAATGCTCAGTGTGTGGAGGCCAGCATGCTAGTACCAGCTGCTTTAAGGACCAGGGCCAAAGGGTCGGTGGTAAAGACGCAGGAGGAGGAAAGAAATCTGATGGGGGAGCCCCTCCCCCGCAAAAGGGTCCCAGTCCCATTAAAATTGCTGTGTTGGAAAAATGGCTGCAATCTTGTCTGAAAAAGGAGGATGCGGACTATCTGTTAGCGGGTTTCAGGTTTGGTTTAGGATACGTGCAGTGGGGGAATGGAAGGGCGCTTGAGCCAATAATCTCAAATCAGTGATGGGAATGGAGCATGTAGTTAGGCAAAAGATCGATAAGGAGGTACGTGATGGGCGAGTCGTGGGCCCCTTTGAGCAGCCCCTGGTTCCTCACCTCAGGGTATCCCCCCTAGGGTTAGTTCCTAAGAAAACACAAGAGGAATTCAGGCTAATCCACCACCTTTCGTTTCCCAAAGGCGATTCAGTTAACCATACCTTTGTAATTATGCTCTGTGCACTATACCTCATTCGATACAGCTGTGAGCATGGTCCAGGCATGTGACCTTGGAGCTGAGATGGCAAAATGCAAAATTAAATCCGCATTTCATCTTCTCCTGGCGCATCCTGATGATTGTGATTTGCTAGGTTTTTTCTTTCAGGGTGCATACTATATAGATAGAGCTCTTCTCATGGGCTGCTCTATCTCCTGTGCTGTGTTTGAGCATTTCAGTTCCTTGACACAGGGTGGGACTTTCAAGCATGGTCCATTATTTAGATGACTTTTTGTTATGCGGGGAGAGGGGATCTGAAAGGTGCAGGCTTCTCTTAGGAGCCTTTCAAGTCATGGCTAGGTAGCTGGGCTTGCCCCTGGAAGAGGAAAAGATGGAGGGTTCATCATCCTCATTTACCTTTTTGGGCATAGAATTGGATACACAGGCACAAGCAACAAATTGCGGGAGTTATAAGCAAGGTTGAGCACCCTCATACATAAGAGAAAGGTTACCCTTCGAGAGCTGCAGGAAATAGTGGGGCACCTTAATTTTGCATGCCGAGTGGTGGCACCAGGCCAGGCATTCTTATGTAGGCTGTGTGAGGCCATGAGAGGGCTGAGGTGACCACTCCATAGAACAAGGGTAATGGCAGGCATGCGGCAGGATTTGCTGGTTTAGAATACATTTTTGGATGGTTTCAATGGAGTTTCCTTTTGGAGGTCAGAGATTTGTCTGGGCGCTGACTTCCAAGTGCAGACCAATGTGGCAGGCTCCCATGGTTATGGTATTTATTTTAAGGGTAGGTGGTGTGAAGGCGAGTGGCCGGAGGCATGGCACAGGTTGGGTCGAGACCTGACCTTCCTGGAATTCTTCCCTATTCTAGGTGCAATTTGGTTGTGGTCAAAGGAATGGGCCAACTCGGTGGTGCATTTCTGGTGTGACAACCAAGCGGTTGTCCACATTATTAATATGCTTTCCTCACTATCACAGTGAGTTATGAGGTTAGTTAGGGCTTTTACATTGCGCACCCTGAAATTTAACATTGTAGTGCAGGCAAGGCACATCCCTGGACTAGATAACAGCATAGCTGACACCCTGTCACGTCAACAGATGCAGCAGTTCAGGGCGTTAGCTCCAAGAGCCAGAGAGCTTCCCAAGAGTCTCCCAATAGGTCTTGCATTGGCTCCAAGGACATGTAAAGGGTATTCAGCTGTGAGTATGGAGTTTTGAGATTTTGGAATTGGTTTGGGTTTAGAGACTAGTTGGCCAGCCCCGGTCGAACATCTGCAACAATCTGTGGTATGTTTACACCGGAAGGGTCTGTCACCTAGCTCTATACAGGGTAAAATGTCTCCCTTGGCTTTCTATGCCAAGGCACAGGGTTACCCCGATCATACAGCAGATTTTCACATCTGGAAAATGATTGAGGGCTGGAGTAGAGAAAGAGTCAGGCTGCCTGATGATAGATCACCCTTTACACCAGCTATACTAGTGAAAATTAGCCAAATATGGGGGAGTATTTGCAGGGACACTTACGAGGTGGCACTATTCAGAGCAGCTTCATTGGTGGCATTTTTCAGTACCCTTAGAGTTAGTGAGGTCATAGCTGCAGGAAAGGGGGATACCACACAGGCAGCATTACAGAGGAATGACGTGCAGGTGGTAGGCAATAAGGTTTCCTTAAACATTAGGCACTCCAAGACAGACCAAAGGGCTAAAGGGGATGACATTTCATTGGGGCCTTGCTCTTCCAATGACATTTGCCCTTTTAGAGCGGTTGAGAGTTACCTATCATTAAGGGTTGAGCATGGTGAATATTTCTTTTGTCATAGCAATGGCCTCCTGCTTACTAAATACCAGTTCTGGCTGGTTTCTGGCTATTTTCTGTTTGTTTTAGAGGCTCATGGGGCATTGAGAGGTGGAAATGGATTTTGTTCATTGGACATAGTTTCATCTTTTGGGCAGCATGTTATGTGGAAAGAACGTCCTGAGGCACAATTTGGGTTTGGGGGCATCAGCCTGCATAGAATGGGGAGAACAGAGAGGGATGTTGTGGGGTGAATTTATGGGTGTTGTTTCCAATGCCTCTGCATGTTTGCCCCCTGATGTGTTGGTAGTACATCTGGATGGTAATGACTTAGTTAAGCAGAGTGGCAAGTCCTTAATATGAGACATCATAAGAGACTTGCGTTCATGGAAGTCAGTGCATCCAGATGCACAGATTGTGTGGTTTACTATAATCGCCAGGCTGGTGTGGAGGACAGATTGTTCTCCACTTTGCATTAACAAAGCTCAACGGAGCATAAATAGGGAAGTGTGCAGGGCGGTCTGCAAAGAGTTGGGGTCTGTAATCAGGCACAAGGACATACAAGTGGATCAACCTGAGTTGTTTAGAGATGATGGGATTCATTTGTTGGATTTGGGTCTGGAGCTGTTCTTGCACGATTTTCAGAGGGGGCTGTGTTTGGAGTTGGACAATTTGGTGGGGGGCAGGGAACCTAGCTAGGCTAGTTCCCTGCAGTGGCGGGTAGTGCAGAATGAAGATGGATCAGTGAGTTCTCCATGGAGCACAGGGGAGGTACAGTGTGTCTGAAACCTCAGAGCTGTGGATCGTGAGATTATGGTGCGGGGGGGGGGGGAGGACATGCTGGGGCTACCTCAGGACCGAAAGCTGCCAATAGACAAGGGTCTAGAGGCCTGGGGGAGGTCAGATGTTTGCCGGCCGGAGCCGTGCCATCTTCAGGACCGCACAGCCTTGAAGGAAGGAAGGAAGGAAGGAAGGAAGGAAGGAAGGAAGGAAGGAAGGAAGGAAGGAAGGAAGGAAGGAAGGAAGGAAGGAAGGAAGGAAGGAAGGAAGGAAGGAAGGACCAACCGACCGACCGACCGACCGACCAACCCAATAGATGATTCCATGAGTTACAAAGATTCAGTATTTCTGCACTACAGTTGACTGCCAGAAAGCAAACATCTTTCCCATCTTGTAAGTGTATTTTTGTGCTGTGGTGCTTTTGCCACAAAGAAAAGAAGTGCACATTAACATACTTAATGATTCCTGTGCCACTAAGAGAAGGTAAAAGCCTAGAAAGGACTGCAGTTTCATGGGGGGAGTTGAGCACATTGCTATTGAAAGTTACAGGGAACCTCATCACATGCTGAAGACACCAACAGACTGTGTCAGATTCCTGAAAAGGAGAGAGGAATAGCAAGAGAATAAAATGTTGTGCAGTTTCATATGAATGTTCAACCTAAATGCAGCTAAATAATCATAAATGCCATGCTGTTTAAGGTTTATAGATATAATAAAAACAGATAAATATCTATGAATTCCATGCTGTTTTTTAAGATCCAGTCCTATGGAGGTACGAGTACAACCCAAAATCAGAGGATGCATCTTAACAGGCTGTACCTCTTCACAGGACCAATATTTTGCTCTTTCTGTAGCCACCAATAAATTTTGTTGAACCAGCTCCCATGGAGATTAGCATGAAGCACAACAGGAATTGAACATATGTTTGCATTGCTTCTGACATATAAATACCTTTGGTTGCAAGCTCATTTGAGTAAACATAGGACTGAAGAACTGATATTTGGGCACACAAAGATGGATTTGTTGGCTTTATAGTTTAGTAGATAATGCCCATTTCCTCTCCGACAGAGAACACTGAAAGCTTTTTCTGATGCCTACCAGAGAATTCAGAGCACCCTTGATAAATTACAGTTGCCAGGATCCTTTGAGAAAATCATGGCAGCTAAAGAGGTATAAACTGCCTGCTGGAAGTATAGATAGGACATAGAACATAGAGCTTTGGGACTAACATTTTCTTTCCTGCTCTTCACCATTCCTCCATGACCAAAAGGCCACATTTAAAAGTGAACATTTCATGAATCATGCAAAAAAGGATGTACTGATATATAAAACAACTCAGCTATATAGCAGGCAGTAGTAGGCTGTAGTATGTTTGATTCTCTCCATTGAAAAAACCCATATAACATCTGAGACAGTTCCATCAATAGTATTGATAGAAAACCATACTGATCTGCTTGGCATGGGGGACTGAGTCTATCATCTAACCATTTCTTCTTCTGCACAGAAACATCCAATGCTATTGAATGGATTCATCTCACCTGCTGAATGGGCTTTTGGGATAGTAGGAACTGTGTGTCCTGCACCTGTTTATATACAGTACCTTTCCTGTATGTTGACAGTCCGAGCTAGAAAGGTTCTGAGGAATAGTGATGTATCAACTTCCATTGATATGCCTAAAAAGCAAAGCTTTCCTTAACAATATTTATGGTAACAAAAATAATCAAATGAAAAACGAAGCATACAAGATAGTTGTACTATAGTTCACTATAATAAGTAAATGTGTCAATGTGTGTGTGTGAGAGAGAGTGGTATTCTAATCTCAATTACAACCATGAAAAGCATTGGCAGTCGTGGAATAATTCTGCATTTATAGTTGTGTAACAGCATAATTGACCTAGTGGTTAGGGTTGTCATGTTCAGCAACACCTAATTGCTTCTGAAAATTATGAAGTTTGTGCCCTTTACTCCTAATTACTCAGTGAATTGCAGTGAATGCTCATAAAATTTTCAGAAGCATTTTTATAAAAACCTCTGGCTAGGTTCCTCTCTCCATAAATATATAAAGAAATAATCCAGGCGCTTTAGCTTCTCTGTGATTTATAGCATGAAGGAAAAGTAGCATGACTAGGGAGAAACAAGTAATACATCTTTCAGCAATTTGTGAACATTTGCTAACCATAGTTTTCATAGATTTAATAGATCCAGAGAGAAGAAAACATTGTGTCCTTCAGGCACTGCAGAAGGGTACCACCCATTTTACCTGTGCTCAGGTTCAAATTTATTTTAGGAAGCTTGGAGCACAATCCTAATTAGCTATGATGGTTGAGGGCCAGCTGAACCAATCATAGGACAGCTGGAACTATGCTGATTGCAAACTCCCTCTGAGCGTCAGGACACTAGAGTGTACTTCGGTCTATTCTTATTGTGGCCTAACTTCCTGCCACCATAGTGAATGTGTCCTGGGGATTCAGAAAGTTCAGATTTGGCATAGCTCATCAATTTCCTCAGGCCATCCACTCTCTGCTTGTGGAATTCCTTCCACTCTCTGCCCTTGGGGATTTAACACCCCTTGAAAAAACACTTTAAAAAAAAATGTAATGAAGTATCTGTTATTTGACATTGGGTTTTACTATTTTTCCCCTTTGTGAAGGTGTACATCTCTTCCGAGCCACATTTATATAAGCTAGAATTGATCAGGATAAATATGAGGGGAGTACTAGTAAATGAATCAATAAAGAAGAAAGCAAATCATTTACAAGAGTAAAAAAAATCTTTTGCATTCAGAATAATTACATATATTTATGTTCCTTGTCTCGTAAGATGTGTCTTCAGAGGAAAATTCCACTTCAGGTTGATGAATATGTTCTGAATAAAATACAGTGTGCATGAAAACATTGAAAGCATGCATATTTCTCTTAACTCACAAAGTAATGAAAAGAAAGTGGGCACCATAATTGCATGTACTGAGACACCATTGCAGGTCACACCAGCACAGACAGAGCTGCCATCTCACCCAATATTATCTCAGATACAACTTTCAGCAATTGGTACACCTGACACAATTAGCTATCACACATTCTGACTATTCAAACAGTAAAAAATAAAAAAATAAAAATAGAGTGATGAATATACCAGTGTGAATCAGCTGTCTCTCCAAATCTTGCAAGGTACTAGTTCTCTATTTGGCACTAGTTCGGCCTCATCTTGAGTCCTGTGTCCAGTTCCAGACACCACATTTCAAGAAGGATGTCAACAAATTGGAACAAGTTCAGAGGAGAGTAACAAGGATGAGAGTAACAAGGCTGGAAACCAAGCCTTATAAGGAAAGACTGGAAGAAGTGGCCATGTTTAGCCTTGAGAAAAGAAGACTGAGGGGACATATGATGGCACTGTTCAAAGACTTGAAGAGCTGTCATACTGAGGAGGGGCGGGATCTGTTCTCAATCATCCTTGAGTGCAGGACACGAACACAGGGCTCAAGTTACTGGTAGCCAGATTTCAGTTGAATATCAGGAAAAACCTCCTAAGTGTTAGAGCTGTACAGCAATGGAACCAATTACCTTGAGAGTTGGTGAGTGCTCCAACATTGGAGGTATTCAAGAGAAATTTAGACAACCACTTGGCAGATATTCTTTTATATATATTTCTGCACTGAGCAGGGAGTTGGACTCGATAGCCTTATAGGCCCCTTCCAACTTTAGGATTCAAAGGTTTCCAGGGCAGGCTTGTAGCCATTTGGCTTTGGTTGCAGAACAATATGGCTGAGATGTATAGGAGTTCATGTATGAGAAATGCAAGACAATCTGGAACTGGGTGCTTACAGGAACAGAACTGATACAGCACATGTAATCAGAGCACACAACAGTCATAAAAATGACCATTACATAATGGAGGATCCATGTGTGCCAAAGGAAGGTTGGCTGTACTGTTATAGACTTATCTCTCTCTCTCTGCACTCCACAATGCTCATGGTTGCTTGAGGAAGGGTGGAGTTTCATACTGCGATAGCCAAGTTCCACATAGGAAGCATGCCTAAATCTTACAAGCTCAATCAGAGCTGATTTTCTTGAATGACTACAAAGTGTGCTCCAGTCCCATGCCTCTTATACTGGAGGCTTTTAAGAAAATACCAAATGCCCCTTAGTTCCAAGTGCACTGGGACAACAGTGTCTGTGAGTTCAGCATTGGAACACATTTTGTGCATGGATATAACTCAGTTTGATTGAAGTCTAATTGGTAGCCATTTACAACCATTGATTCATCTTCCCCTTCAGATTCTGGTTTGAACTGAAACTCGAATCACCCATAGTTTCTTGAGAAGCAATATCAAGCCAGCAATGCAAAAATGAAGGGTGAGCAGCAGGTGTTTGAAACACTGGCTGCTTCAAAAATATGAATAATAAAACACCACTTCAGGGAACCTCTTATATTCTGATTTGCATTAGTCCTTCCCATCTGGAAGAGCATAATTTGTAAGAGGGTGTGAATTAAAGTATTGCTACAATGGTACATAATTATAGCACACTACACAGTAGAATTTGTGGCCTCTATTACAATTCTGTCAGTCAGTCATTTCAAACATGAAAAAAAGAGAATACTCCAAGGCTTTATGCTTCTTCAAAGTCAGGAGTTGGCATAATGTTTCCTGACAATAACAGAGGTATAACTAGTGCAAGACCACCAAAGCTTCAATCCAGGTTGCTGAAATTTAGAGGGTGCAAAAATTTGAAACAATGATTTTAGAAGATTTTGAAGATTTTAAAGGTGAATAATTCATTCTGCATTCAGACAAGGGATGGCCCCTGTTTCTTTCCTGTGTTGAAGTGGGACCTGTCTGTGGGGCTCCCCTGCCAACCCTGGAACATAAGAAACTGGCTACTGTCTCTCTTTTGTATGCCCCTTAAAATTAGGTATGTGCGTGCTTTCTGACCTAAATGTTCTCAAGTTACATTGAAAAAACATAACATGGGTCATCTTAGTAAACTGTATCCAGTGTCCTGTAAAAGAGGTTTCCATGGTCTGAAGCCCTACATCCAGATGCAGATGAGGTCATTCCTTGCTCTCTTGCCTCCAGAACCTGTTCAAGATATTTGGCCCAGAGACCTTCACTGTTCTAACCAGATGTGCATGGGGACACACACACACCCTCCATGTAAACCATGCATTTATTCTCCAGGATTCTCTGTCCTTGTTGGAAAGAAGAAATATTTTGTGATTTGAAGACTACATTTGTGACATCACAAAGTGTGTGTTTGTGTGTGCATGTGTGTAGCGATTTGACAGTATCACTGGCAATAGAGTTTTGAGGGTTCTGAGAGTGCTGTCTTGCCAGTGCTGTATTTCCCTAAAAGGTATGTATGTGTGTAAATAATAAAAGATATGCCAGTCATGTAAGCCATGTGTGTTAGTGGTTTTAGGTGATCCATGAATCTTCTAAGAGATGTTGGGGTGCACCTCTTGAATCATGCACTACTTTGGTGCCCCTGACGGTACTTTCCTGCCCTGAAATGGGGTTGGTGTTGATGTCCTCTTTCTTTGGAAAGAGTGGTTGGGTGTGGTAAAATATAAGATGTTCTATAGCTGGGAGCTACAATATTTCCATTAAGTTTTGTTTTTTTAATTAAGAGGGGTAGATTTTATGTTTTATGTAGATTTTATGCTTGACACAGGTGGCTAAAAAAAGTTCAACCCAAATGTGGAATCAATCCCCCCCAAATAATTTTGTGTGGTGACTGCTCTTTAGAGTTTGTTCACACATGTCTGCCTGCTGTATGATGATGCCTTAGATCAGTTTTTCCTGTCATACATGCTGGCTATGGGTGATTTGACATGTTGCCAAATAGACCGAGAACACCAGGTTGGGGAGAACTGCCTAACTGGAGATGCCAGGGGCTGAACCTCAGGCAGTAGTGTGTGGTGCCTATTGTGGTTAGTGGGGTAGAAGGAACAACAGCCAGCCAGTGGCAGATGGTACCAGGATGACAGACAAACCCAGGGGCAGAATTGGGTCTCCATATACACTCAGGCAGTCATTGATTTGAGATTGTGTTTCATGCTGCTCATTCTTGAGCACCAAAACTGCTAGTTATGGCTGTGTTCTCCAGAATGCCCACAGTGTGCATCCCCACACTGAGACACATGCAAGCAACTTACATTTCACCAGCATAGACTCACTCCAATCTCAGATACTATGGGGATGGCCCTCCCATCCACCTGCATTTGGAAATGGTTCACTTACATGAAGAGGTTTGTTCTATTTCTTGAATCTCAAGAAATCTTGACATACACTAACATGATCATTATGATTACATTACAAATACCTTTCCCATTCACTTAGAAATCTCACAGCTTATCAGTATGTCACCATCAGACAGAGCTTATGTCAAATGTGTTGCTTTCTGCTAGACCATTCAATTGCTTTTTTAAGGTAGGTTTCATTTCCCAGTTTTTAAGGCAAAATGGTAACAAAATACCCTTTTCAGATTTTTCTAGTAGTCTGTGACTCTTGGACTCAGTGGACACTGAGTCACAGAAGCGGTCTGACCATTTTGATGTCTATGGCAGTGAATCAGCCTAAGAGTCTTCATATAGAGAGGGTTTTTTAAAAAAAACTAAACTTAAACGCAATCCTAAGTATTCAGATTTGTAGTATAGTTACTGTGTGGTGAAAATATCCAGCCACACAGTATGCCCAATGTATCTCCTCCCAGGGTTTTGAACCCTCAATATTGACAGCAAAGTTAATATTCAACTTATGCATTTATGCAGATTAAATAATGAAACAAAAAAAGTCAGTAAAAACTGGTTTCTGTACTGACAGATGATAAAATATGTGAACAGACCAAGTTTTACAAGTTAAATAGGAAAGAGATGTATTTAGAAGGAATAAGAACAAATAGCACAAGAGCTGCACTTTCCAAGAATCATAGAGAAAATGTGCACACATGCACATATACTCCTGTAGCTCTTTTAAGTATTTTCTTTTAAATTGCTGTAATTATTTCCATGTAAGTTACTGAGCAGAAGGTTCAGCTAGATAGATGGATGTTCTACAAATGATGCCAGTGATCAATTGAAATGACAGCTGCATTTAATATTAATCAGGAATTGCCTGAACAACCATTTGCTACTGTCATCTTTTTGCATCTGGATGTCTAATGGTGCTTTTAATGAAAGAGGCAAGCATATCTTAACTAATTGCTTAGTGGTATTGAAATAACTCATATCAGCGACTCCTTTGTGGACTTTTCCTGGACAATTTGGTTTGTCTTTTTCTTATAACTTTCACTCTGGGTGTGTTTGTGTGCCTGCATGTGTGTGTGTGAGAGGGAGGGAGAGAGAGAGAGAGATGGGGCCAGGGGTGGCTTTGGGATTGTGCTGGCATACCGCGCTCCCCGCGCTCCAGCACAGTCCCTGCCAGAGCTGGCGGATTTTGTCTCCGCGGCGCTGTTGAGGTCCCCCAGACTATTGGTTCTGGGGGACTTCAACATTCATGTGAAGGCTGAGGTTTCCAGTCCAGCTCAATAGTTCCTGGAAACCATGGCTTCCTTGGACTTGACCTAACAAGTTAGTGGTCCTATCCACGTGGGCAGCCACATGCTGGATCTGGTCTTCGCTGCTGAGCAGAGAGAGTGTGCTCCAATGGTGGCCGACTTGATATCGGCCCCCTTGTCATCGTCGGATCACCACATAATTAAATGCAGCCTCACAGTGGCACTTCCCTCCCACGGGGAGCTTGGACCCATTAAGATGGTCCGCCCCCGCAGGTTACTGGATCCTGTTGGATTCCAAGATATCATGCGGGGGATTCCGGCTGACTTGGTTGGCGCTCCTGTCAATGCTCTAGTGGATGGCTGGTATACTGCCGCCACCAGGGCCGTCAACACGATCACACCTAAATGCCCTCTCCGCCATCGAGCCCGGCCACCCCCCTGGTTTCACCAGCAGTTGAGGGCCATGAAGCGTAATCGGAGAAGGCTAGAGAGCATTTGGAGAAGGGCCCCGACAGAAATTAATTTAAAAGCTGCCAGGATCATGTCTAACCTTTACCTAGCTACGGTAAAGGTTGCTAGAAGAGCATTATTCACTGACCGGATAAGTGAAGCTCACAACCAGCAGGCGGAACTTTCCTGTATAGTGCGCAATATATCCGGAGCTGGCCACAGTGATAGGCCTTCCACTAGTATTTCCTGTGACCAATTTGCGGCATTTTAAAAATCTAAAGTGGAGGCCATCCGCAGGGACCTTGATCCCTTTTTACAGACAGTAGATCGAGTTGAGATGTCCAGTGCATCGTCTTGTCTGGAGAGGTTAACTAGCTTTCAACCTGTGACGTCCAATGAGGTGGACAGGGTGCTTGAGCGCTGTCGTGCCACCACCTCCTCCTTAGACCCTGGCCCGGCTTGGCTCATCAAAGCAGCCAAGCCAGTAACAACAGAATGGGCCACTGCAATAATTAATGGGTCTCTCCAGGAGGGCATGGTTCCCCCTGCTCTCAAGGAGACACTCATTAGGCCCATTCGAAAGAAACCTAATTTGGTGGCGGACGAAATTGGTAATTATAGGCCCGTCGCTAATGTTTCTTTCTTAAGTAAAGTGGTTGAGAGGGTGGTGGCTTATCAGCTCCAGGCACTCCTGGAGGAAACTGATGCCCTTGATCCATTCCAGTTGGGCTTCAGGCTGCGGCATGGTATGGAAACAGCATTGGTCGCCCTGCAGGATGACCTCCTGAGGGCAATATGTCCTTGTTGGTCCTCCTCAATGTCTCAGCGGCCTTTGATACCATCGACCACGGTATCCTCCTGGGGTGGTTCTCCCAGCTGGGGATCGGTAGCCTCACTTTGGTATGGCTCCGTTCCTTCTTGGGGGACCATCCCCAGAGAGTGCAGCTTGGTGAGATGACTTCCACCCCGTGGATCCTCAGTTGTGGGGTTCCACAGGGGTCGATCATCTCACCAATGCTATTTAATATCTATATGAGGCCACTGGATGAGGTCATCCGGAGTTATGGGGCTCGGTGTCATCAGTACGCTGATGACACCCAGCTCTACCTCTCCTTTTCTCCAACTGCAGTGGATGCTGCTTGGGGACCGTTCTGGGGTGGATGAGGGTAAATGGACTGAGGTTGAATCCGGACGAGACTGAAATCTTGCACGTGGGCGGCCCTGGCGTCAGTGGTTTGGGAAACTCCCTTTCCTTTGGGGGAGTGACTCTTCCCACGCAGTATGAGGTTCGCAGCTTGGGCATCTGTCTGGACCTGGATCTCACCATGGAAACTCAGGTGACATCTGTGGTCCAGGTAGCCCATTTCCATCTTCGGAGGATTGCCCAGCTGCGTCCCTATCTAGATGCGGAGGCACTCATGACTTTGATTCATGCACTTGTAATCTCAAGAATAGACTACTGCAGTGCTCTCTATGTGGGGCTACCCTTGAGGTTGATGCGGATACTACAACTGGTTCAGAATTTGGCAGCCAGATTAATAACCAGGGTGAGGAAATTTCAGCACATCTCCCCCATTCTGGCTGCCCTTCATTGGCTACCGGTTCATTCCACATCAACTTCAAGGTTATGATGATAACATTCAAAGCCCTAAACAGTTTAGGACCTCGGTATCTAGCAGAATGCCTGCTCCCAGCCATATCTGTCCGTAATACCCGTTCTTCACAGGCAGGGCGGTTGAGGGCCTTGACCCCGAAGGAGGCCTGGAGGGAAAGAACAAGAAGCCGGGCCTTCTCGGCAGTCACCCCCCCCCCCCGGCTGTGGAACAATCTGCCTATGGAGATACACCTGGCACCCTCGTTGGACGGGTTTAAATGAGCATTGAAAACTTGGCTCTTCCGTCAGGCTTTCCCTGAGCATTAAGTTGCTGATATCTCTGCTTCCCTTTTATCATCCTTTTTGCCATCCTTTCATCATCCTTTCTACCATCTTTATAGCCATCTGTTTTAATTTATCCTACTAGTTATTGTATCTGTTGAATGTTTGTATTTTTTTATTCTTATTGTGTTTTAATATTGTGTTGTTTGTCTTGTTGTTAGCCTCCCAGAGTGGCCTGGCTGCCAGATGGTGTGGGATATAAAGCTAATAAATAAATAAAATAAATAATCTTTCTTTGTTATGAACTATGACAAATGTTGATGTTTCAAATGAAACAAATTCTAATTAAAATGTCAGTTTGTACAGCATGACAAAAACAGTACATCCTTTTGTGCATGCTTTTGACTTTTTGAGTTCTAATCAATGCATTTCATAATACACTATAATACTATTCATTGCTGGAAGAGAATTCCCTGGACTGGAGCTGTGAAAACTTCAGAATGAAAAAAAGAGAGTATTTTCCCCACTTCTCCAAAAAGCAAAATCCCTGTCATATTTCATGTCCAGAATATTTTTCAGAAGACTGTGTAACTTGTCACCATCCAAGCAAAAATATGTTTTCTATCCATTTTCTGCCAGGGACTCAGTCAACGTTCTGTTTTTTGCTCTGTGTGGAAGCTAAACTAAAACACCTGCCCAGGCACATGAGTGCTGAGTAGTGTCTGGTTTGTTGGGGTAATTTGTTGCACAGGCCTGTTTTCCAGAGTGATTAAAAAGCTTTCCCTTTCTCTTTCTTTGCTTTCATGACTGCCACCACCTTCACTGTGTCTCTTTACCAGTCCAGATCTCTGGTAATTTTTTATATGGGTGTCCCCACCACACTGACTAATGCTTCTTCTTGCTTTAGTTGCTTAGATTAGCAGCATAGGTTTAATTGCTATTACTTCTTGTACACTGAGAAAAGCACTCACTACTCATATATCATATGGATGCAGTACTCTTCAACGGCAGCAGCTTACCAAATGATTAAAATGTCATTTCACCACTCCCATATCAAATCTCATTACTGATGAGTGAAGGAGAGGTAGAATAGGTTATATCTCCCACAATTACCTAGTAATACTGTGAGTCTGTGTAGATGCCAGAAATCTCAGTCAGAGAGAAAAAGTTGGCTCCTCTGTTGGATTTAGATGCCACAAGGGGGTAGAGGGGGCTGGTCAAGCTGTGATTACCCCCCAGGCAACCAAAGGGAGCTCTCTTAAAGTCAAGATGTAATTGCTGTTACTTCCAAACATAACCAGTCGTTTGTTCCTATAGATGGCTCAAGGTCAATGAAATTTCACAAAAGCATGTGTGTCAACAAAGAAGCTTTAATTGTCAGGAAGTGCCTGTAGCCACTGTGTAAAAAGAAAAATGTTCTGCCCTTCAGCATTGTTTTGCGTTGACCAGCTTTCAGTTCAACAATAACAATAGCATATGGGTGATAACTAGAGATGGGGGTATTCGTATACGAATATGAATATCCCCGCACAGGTGTCGATAATGAGGGTCCAGCCCCATGGGGCTGGACGGTCCACTCACTGATTCGCTGCTGCACGGACGCCGCGATTCTTCCAATGGCTCTGCAGATCGCGATCTGTGAGCCACTCTTCAACATTGCAGCGAGGCTTGTCCTCCCGCCTCCTGCCAGGAGTGGCTAGGCAATAGCGATCTGCGGAGCCATTGGAAGAATCACGGCATCCTCGGCAGTGGCGGATTGGTGAGTGGACCGTCCGGCCCCATGGGGCTGGACCCTCGTTATCTCCACCTGTGTGGGAATATTCATATTTGTATACAAATACCTCCATCTCTAGTGATAACCTTGTAACCTTAAGAGTCTTTATTTTACTGTTTGAGACTTGTACATAAATAGACATTGGCCATTTGCTGTACGTATCTTCTGCTTGCACTTTCTGACCATGATACCCTGATAGAAGTGAAAAAAAGGCACAATGCAAAGCAAGGCTGGTTTGCTTCTCTGTTATGATATCCTGCAGTGTGGTGGGTGGAGTGAGTTTCATTTGGAAGCTGCAGATTTGTTCACTAGATCTGTGCGGCAGATTTCTCAGGGTTGAGATGGTGATGATCTCACCCTGTAGCTTCAGCTTATTATTATGTGTTCTGTACTCTGGGATGATTGAGAACAGATCCCGCCCCTCCTCAGTATGACAGCTCTTCAAGTCTTTGAACAGTGCCATCATATGTCCCCTCAGTCTTCTTTTCTCAAGGCTAAACATGGCCACTTCTTCCAGTCTTTCCTTATAAGGCTTGGTTTCCAGCCTTGTTACTCTCATCCTTGTTACTCTCCTCTGAACTTGTTCCAATTTGTTGACATCCTTCTTGAAATGTGGTGTCTGGAACTGGACACAGGACTCAAGATGAGGCCGAACTAGTGCCAAATAGAGAACTAGTACCTTGCAAGATTTGGAGAGACAGCTGATTCACACTGGTATATTCATCACTCTATTTTTATTTTTTTATTTTTTACTGTTTGAATAGTCAGAATGTGTGATAGCTAATTGTGTCAGGTGGACCAATTGCTGAAAGTTGTATCTGAGATAATATTGGGTGAGATGGCAGCTCTGTCTGTGCTGGTGTGACCTGCAATGGAGTCTCAGTACATGCAATTATGGTGCCCACTTTCTTTTCATTACTTTGTGAGTTAAGAGAAATATGCATGCTTTCAATGTTTTCATGCACACTGTATTTTATTCAGAACATATTCATCAACCTGAAGTGGAATTTTCCTCTGAAGACACATCTTACGAGACAAGGAACATAAATATATGTAATTATTCTGAATGCAAAAGATTTTTTTTACTCTTGTAAATGATTTGCTTTCTTCTTTATTGATTCATTTACTAGTACTCCCCTCATATTTATCCTGATCAATTCTAGCTTATATAAATGTGGCTCGGAAGAGATGTACACCTTCACAAAGGGGAAAAATAGTAAAACCCAATGTCAAATAACAGATACTTCATTACATTTTTTTTTAAAGTGTTTTTTCAAGGGGTGTTAAATCCCCAAGGGCAGAGAGTGGAAGGAATTCCACAAGCAGAGAGTGGATGGCCTGAGGAAATTGATGAGCTATGCCAAATCTGAACTTTCTGAATCCCCAGGACACATTCACTATGGTGGCAGGAAGTTAGGCCACAATAAGAATAGACCGAAGTACACTCTAGTGTCCTGACGCTCAGAGGGAGTTTGCAATCAGCATAGTTCCAGCTGTCCTATGATTGGTTCAGCTGGCCCTCAACCATCATAGCTAATTAGGATTGTGCTCCAAGCTTCCTAAAATAAATTTGAACCTGAGCACAGGTAAAATGGGTGGTACCCTTCTGCAGTGCCTGAAGGACACAATGTTTTCTTCTCTCTGGATCTATTAAATCTATGAAAACTATGGTTAGCAAATGTTCACAAATTGCTGAAAGATGTATTACTTGTTTATCCCTAGTCATGCTACCTTTCCTTCATGCTATAAATCACAGAGAAGCTAAAGCATCTGGATGATTTATGTATTTTTTAAAAGTTCATGCCTTGGAGGAGGAGAAACTAACCCCACCACCACAGCCTGCCCCCACCTCCTTCCCACTGCCCCTGTCATCTCCCTATCTGGTCCTGATGCCTCCTTCTTTTCCTCCTCCATCACTACAAATGGGTGTCACGAGATGGCACTGTGCAGTGCTGGATTGCCCATTTGCAGCCCATAGACTGCCCCTGCCTTCTTCCCACTGCTCTTATTGCCTCCCAACCTGGTCCTCCTCCATTGCTGCAAATGTGCAATCTGGTGCCACACCCCCCCCAACTTAGTGTCATGGGTCCCTGATCTGGCACTGTGTGGTGTTGGATCACCCATTTGCAGCCCCACAGCCTGCCCACTACCCCATTGCCTCACTACCAGGTCCTGTCACCTCCTCGTCTTCCTCCTGTTCCTTCTCCTCTGCCGCTGCCACCACCACTGTGATCTTGAGAGACAGCGGCTGAGCCAGGGCTGCTGTCTCTTCACCTGTGCCCACCTATCAGCTGATAGGCGGAGGCCTGCACAGAGACTGCAGGCTCAACTCCCAGAAGGGAAGTCAGGCCTGCTGTGTCTCAAGATGGTGGAGGACAAAGAGGAGGAGGCAACAGGACCAGGTAGGGAGGTGGCACGGGCAGTGGGGAGGGGTGCGGGCAGGCTGTCAGGACAGGGAGGAATAAACCAGGAAGTTTGTTAAATCATTTTAAAAGTTCAAAAGAGACAAATGAGTCTAACATAAGACATTTGGGATTTAATTTAGCATATGTTAAATTAAATGCCATAAGCCCCATAGATCCTTGGTTTTGTTTACAGCTGTAGCATTCCTTCTTCTGTACAAATCAGCTTGTGTATAGAAATAATCTTCAGAGTCCTCAGTCCAAGTACCTCCACCATTTTAATTGAGATACATTTCCATTGTGAAAGGGTCTTTTCCAAGTGGCAGCAGCCTATTTTAGAATACATTTTCATTTTCCCAGGTCTTTAAAAGTTTTAACGTATGAATCTGTATAATACGAATTAATGTATAGGTAATATTTAGCTTGAAGGTCAAACATTACTTTGAATCTTAAAATGCAATTTTCTAAGCTCCAAAAACAAGTGCATGCATGTAAAAATAAAAATAAGAAACTAAATTATATGTACATATGTACTTGTATAAAAAAAAGAAAGAAAAGAAAATGATATTTTAAGTCCTTAGGTTAGACTGACAGTCATTCAGCTAAAGCCAATTATGTTCTGGTTGACCAGGTGTGAGGAAATAGGAGGAAACTGGTACTTGTAGTCATACAAAGATGGAGACTGTTAGGTTCTGTGTAAGATGAATTTAAAAGCAATGAAATGTTCCCATGAGATTGTTGTGCAGAGCTGCTTTGCCTGGCACGAAGATAAGGGAGCAAGGCCGAAGAGGCCCAGAGGAAGACGAAACAGCATACCGCTTAATTGGGGAAAGATAAGGCACCTGGGCTTGGGATCTTCTCGTGTGAAATGTGGGCAGTGAACTGTGTTACACTTGGACTTAATTGGTTAAAAACTGAAAGGCGTAAGAAAGAGGGCGGTTTGAAGACGTGGAGAAAAATGGTTGTTCATGTATGTCAAGGATAATTTCCACACTGAGGCAGAACAAGGCCTATGATAATCAGCAGCCATACTTGACAGGTGTGCAAAATGCTGAATCATGCAGTCTGGGATGATGCAATGTCCACACTGATTGGCTGTATGTAAATGTGCATGTGTATAACTGTGTGGACATGTGGAGAAGATGTAGGATCTCTCCTAATGAATGTCATGCTGTCATGCTGCCGGTTTGTACTGCTGAACTTCTGTATATACTGTAAATACACTTGATGTCGGAAGAAGCTGTCTTTGTCTGTGTCATTCAACTGGACTGCCTGGACTGAAACAAAAACTCTGCTAACTTACACCAACAAGGGGTTATGGGCCCAGAGATGTCTGCCTTGTGCCAGAGAAGCCGGTGAGTGCCAGAGGGTACCACAGAGGCCAGAGGAACCAGTCCAGAAGTGGAGAAAGTCCAGTAAGGTGAGTGTCCTGCCATTCAGAGCCCAGGAGGGATAAAGGACGGAGGACGGAGATAAAAAGGCAGTAAAATGCAGTCAGTTGGGGCAGCAGGAATGGGAGGATTCCCTCTCACAAAGCTAAATGAACGGAACTATCTGACTTGGTCAGTTAAAGCCGAAATGCTGCTGAGAAGGGAGGGTTTGTGGAAGATTGTTTCCAATCCTACCGCTGTCCTGAATGAGGAACAGACAAAGCAAAATGAGAAGGCTTTAACAACAATAGTTCTGTGTTTAGAGGACAACCAATTAATACACGTGCATGGACTGACCTCAGCTAGACAGTGCTGGCAAGCTCTGCACCGTGTCTATGTTTGGGACTCTGCTGGCAGCAAAGTTGCTCTGACATGTAAATTATACAGAGCAAGGCTTGACCATGATGGAAGCATGTCAGAACACTTACAGCAGATGAGAAATCTGTTTGTGGAGCTTGAGCAGAGGGGCATGCAGTTCACAGAGAATCACAAAGTGTATGTGATCCTGAGCAGTCTTCCAGAAGACTACGATGTGCTAGTAACAAGTCTTGAATCCATGCCAGAGAGGGACTTAACCCTGGAGTATCTGTCAGGCAGATTGTTGGAGGAAGAGGAAAAAAGGAATGAGAGGTCCCAAGTCAGAATGAGAAATGACATCCCACAGCAGAGGAGAGCTGCTTCCAGGAGCGACGGAGAACAGACGGGAAAGGCTCTTGCTGTAAGACGCTGTTTCAAGTGCGGATTGGAAAAGCATTTGCAAAGGAACTGCAGAGAAAAAGAAACTAGCCGGAGAAGCGGAGGCAAGAAGCAAGGGAGGATTTCTCTTGTACAGGCTTCTGATAAGGACTCCAAGGTCAACACCTGGATTCTTGACAGCGGAGCTGTTTGTCATTTAACTCATAAATCAGATCTGTTTTCTTCCCTAGGTGCTTTGAACACAGCTATGTGAGCCTGGCGAATGGAGAGAAATCGTCAGTAATGGGAGAGGGAACAATTTACGTTCCAGGTTTGGAAAGGGAACTACATGGTGTTTTGCTTGTGCCCAATTTAGACTGTAATATCCTAAGTGTCCCATGTTTGGACAAGGAGGGGTTTACAGTTACATTTGCTGTAATTAAGAAAGGGAACAGGATATGTGGCACAGCAAAACTTGAAAATAATTTATATGTACTGAAGGGAAGAACACAAAACAAAGTAACACATGCCATAGTCAAAAACACACCGCCACATGACCAGTGTGCTCATTTGATGCACAGGAGACTGGGTCATGCTAATTTCAGGGTGGTAGAAAAAATGCAAAAGATGGCAAAAGGTTTGAAAATGAAACCCTGTAAGAATTTTCTGGATTGCAATGTATGCAAAGTTGCAAAATCAAAGGTCCAAAAAATAAGCAAGGAAAGTAACAGGCAAACACAGAGGCCTTTCCAGTTGGTCCATGCAGATATAATACGGTCTCTAGCGCCATCTATGGGAGGAGCTAAATACGTTTTAGTCTTGGTTGATGACCACACACGTTTCTCATTCTGCTTTCTCATGAAAAATAAGGCAGAAATGTTTGATCATTTCAGGGGATGGGTGAACTTTGTGGAAAGACGTTATCGCCAAAAGGTGGGCCAGTTGCAGACAGATAGAGGGTCTGAATTCATGTCTGGAAAGTTCCAGACGTGGCTGACAAAGATAAGGATACATCACAGAAAAACAAGTCCCTATTCTCCATTTCAAAATGGTGTGGCAGAATGCAGGAATGGAGTCCTGCAAACCATGAAAGACGCCCTGTTAGCGGATGCTAACATGAGTAATTTGTACTGGGGAAAGGCGTTTGAGACGGCTAACTATATAATTAATAGAATTTGGTCTTCAGCCATAGAACAGACCCCATATTTTATGTTATATGGCAAAGAACCTTCCCTGCAACATATGAGAGTGTTTGGATACAGTGCCTGGGTGCACGTTTCAAAGGAAACGAGGAGAAAAGAGATACCAAAAGCCAAGAAAATGAGGTTTCTGGGGTATGAAAAAGGGTCTAAAGCATATAGATTCTTAGATGGAAATAGAAATGTGGTTATTTCCAGATCAGCCAATTTCTGTGAACATGAAAATTGGGACAAGGTTCATGCAAACTCAGAAGTGTTCATACCCATAAACAATGGTGAAAAATCTCAGGAAATAGAGGTGGTTCCTAAGCAAGAGGCTGAAGGAAGCTCAAGTCCCAGCAGCTCAGAGGAGGAGAATGGGGAATGTAGTGAGGCAGAGAGTCAGCCTGCTAAAGAACCAGAGGTTCCCAGAAGGTCAGAAAGATCTAACAAAGGAGTACCTCCATCAAGGTTTGGTGTGGGGGAAATAAGAGTTTGTCACATGTTCCATGAACCTAAGAATTATGAAGAGGTGTTGCTTCTGCCTGAGGCAGAGAAAATGAAATGGCAACAAGCCAGGAAAGAAGAGTTACAATCTATGGATGACCATGGAGTATTTACAGAAACCACATTGCCACCAGAACATAGAGCAATTGGAAGCAAATGGGTCTACAAAAGAAAAATGCAGATCAACGGGGAATATAGGTACAAAGCCAGACTTGAGGCTCAGGGATACACACAAAGAAAAAAAATGTACACTATGATTAGGTTTTTTCCCCAACAGTAAAGGCAGAATCTTTGAGGCTAGCATTAACTCTGGCTGCTTCAAGAAATTACCTAGTTAGTCACTTTGACATAACTACAGCATACTTGAATGCAGATCTGCAAGAAGAACTATACATGGCTCAGGCACCTGGGTTTGAGAGTTCTCAACCAGGAATGGTGTATAGGTTAAACAAGGCAATTTATGGGCTTAAACAGTCTGCACAAAATTGGAACCAGTGTCTAGATTTAGCACTGAAAAGACTGAAGTTTAAGAGTAGCCTGGCAGACCCATGCCTTTATGTCCAAGAAAATGGAAAAGAGCAAAATATTTTGCTAGCATACGTCAATGACATATGCTTTATGTCAAAAGAACAAGCTCAAATTGATCTGTTTGAAAAACAATTGAAAAAGGAGTTCAAACTAAAGAACCTAGGCCAGATACAGAATTATTTGGGGCTTCAAATTCAGAAAAAAGACAATGGTTATGTCCTAAATCAGAGATTAAAGATAGAGGAAATGCTAATAAAATACAACATGCAGGACTGCAAAAGTGTACAGACACCCATGACAGTAGATTTTCAAAAGTCAGAGGATGAAAGCAAAGAGTTTGAAGAACAAGAAGCGTACCAATCAGCAATTGGAAGTTTACAATATCTAGCAAACTGGACAAGGCCAGATATTGCTGTAGGAGTCAATATTCTGAGTAGGCATACTGCAAAGCCAACACAAAAACACTGGTTGGGGGTGAAAAGAATATTTAGATACCTAAAAAGTACCCTTGACACATGTTTGTTAATACAACCCTCTAGTGATTTAAAATTAAAGATTTGTGTAGATTGTGATTGGGCCAACGACATAGCTGACAGGAAATCAGTATCAGGTTTCACAATAAAGTTTGCTGAGACATTGGTGGGATGGAAATCAAGGAAGCAAAGTTCCGTTGCCACATCCACTGCTGAGGCAGAGTTTGCTGCTCTTTCAGAAGTATGTTCAGAGCTAGTGTGGTGTAAGCAATTGCTTATAGATCTGAAAGTTAAAGTGGATCAGGCCATAACAGTGTTTGAGGTCAACACCACATGTATACAGATGGCAACCACAGAAAAAATGAGAAGCAGAAGCAAACACATTGATATTAAATATCACAATGTTAGAGAGGCAGTAAAAGAAAAACTAATTCAACTGCAGTATTGTGAAACAGAAAAGAATGTAGCAGACATTCTAACTAAACCACTGAATGTGCAAAGACACAGAGAACTAACTGAAGAATTTGGAATACGTTCTGCTCAGGTGTAAATTAGGAGGGGTGTCAAGGATAATTTCCACACTGAGGCAGAACAAGGCCTATGATAATCAGCAGCCATACTTGACAGGTGTGCAAAATGCTGAATCATGCAGTCTGGGATGATGCAATGTCCACACTGATTGGCTGTATGTAAATGTGCATGTGTATAACTGTGTGGACATGTGGAGAAGATGTAGGATCTCTTCTAATGAATGTCATGCTGCTGGTTTGTACTGCTGAACTTCTGTATATACTGTAAATACACTTGGTGTTGGAAGAAGCTGTCTTTGTCTGTGTCATTCAACTGGACTGCCTGGACTGAAACAAAAACTCTGCTAACTTACACCAACAATGTATATGATGTTGTTTGTGGTTGATTTGTGAATGTCGGGGAATGTAATAGGTTTGTCTTGTGAAGGAGGGGGGAGAAATAGCCCAGCTTCTAGATGCTAACATGTAGAGAGAGCAAACATGATTACTTAGCTTATTTTTAGTGGTTCTTATTTCACTTAGAAATAGTGAACTTATTTAATCATTGTAACAGATGGATACGCCAAACGCTTATGCCTTAAAGCTACAACTGTATTCTAATGAAACTACTTTATTTTCTTAATAAAAACAAATATTCTTCAACAGGGGACTGGTCTCTTGAACAGCAGGGCTTACATCTAAATCCAGTGTGGATTTGAGAAGGTCAATAGTTGATACTGTAAATTGAGAGGTCCTACCTGGCAAGGCTGGGACGTGGTGGCGCTGCGGGTTAAACCTCAGAAGCCTCTGTGCTGCAAGGTCAGAAGACCAGCAGTCGTAAGATCGAATCCACATGACAGAGTGAGCTCCCATCACTTGTCCCAGCTCCTGCCAACCTAGCAGTTCGAAAGCATGTAAATGCGAGTAGATAAATAGGTACCACCACGGTGGAAAGGTAACGGTGTTCCGTGTCTAGTCGCGGTGGCCACGTGACCATGGAAATTGTCTACAGACAAACACTGGCTCTACGGCTTGGAGATGGGGATGAGCATCATGCCCTAGAGTCAGACACGACTGGACTAAATGTCAAGGGGAACCTTTACCTTTACCTACCTGGCAAGGCTGTTGTGCATTCTAAGGAAGCACACAGTCAATGGTTTATTGCTTTGAAAGTAAGCAAAGGTTTCTTTTAAGGTCGGGCTTGTCCATGGGGCTTGTGCTACGCACCTCTGAGGCCTAAAGGACCTACCTCAGGCAATAAAGGTGATAGTTTTGCACCCACAGTGACTCCCTGACCAAGATCATTGTCTCTTTAGGGAGAGTGATCGTCACACCAGGCAAGTGGAAAGAGTAAACAGAAAACACAGAAAAATATTCAGAAAGTTTAAAGTGGATGCTAAAAATGGAGGCTGTTGTGGAAGCCAAACTGGGTCAAGGAAAAAACCAAGTGAAGAAACATAGAATGGAAGAAAAAAGAGAGACACAGAGAGAGAGAGAGATTAAAACATGTATGTACAAAGATGTGTTAGATGGTTAGATGATACCAAGTTTGTATAGATACTGTCATTTTCACTACAAATTATTCTACATGATTTAGAGACTGAGAGTTTGTGGCAACACATGTTTTACAAATGGAATGGAATTTAACTTTAAAGATGCGAAGCAGGCATGGAACAAACAAAGAAAATATGCAGGTACATTTATCCCTGGATTTTGGAGTCAATGAAATGTTCCTCAATCCCAAATAAAAGATAAATAATAAAAGTCTTCCACATAGAAAGATAGATGTCGGGGGTGGGGGGAGGTTATAGCCTAGATTTTTCCTGTGCAGGGATTTATTTTTATTTTTTTTTGGTGGATATGAAAGATTATTTATTCATCTTGTTTCTCATGTGCAATCTTCTCTTACTGCAAAGATGCACATTCACTATTATAGGACCTGATTGCATGTTAAAGTGTAAACAGTTTGTTCCACTAATAGTGTCATCCCTCGTGTCAGGCAAATTTTTCAGCACTAGTAACTGGGACAAAACTGTGTTGTCTCCCAAACGATCAGTTACAAAACAAATTCAAATTAATTTGCCAAATGTGGATTAAGGTAATTTTCTCTCAGAATAAACTGAAACTTTTCCTTTTATAGGTGTGCTGCTTCAAGATGGTGGAATCTATGTTTTTTCTCATGAGGTCCTTAATGAAAATTCAGGTATACCTCTGATACCAATTATTTTCTAGAATGCCATGCCCCTTGTTTAATATGCAATTGTATAACTGCACATGTTAAAAAGTTGTTATACATCTAAAAACTTGCTAAGAACACTTCAAAATGTGTGTGTGTTGTGTGTGCTGTCAAGTCTGACTTATAGTGACCCTAATGTTTCTAGCTTAGGGTTTTTGAATTATGTGAGAAGTTCAAGGAGTGGTTTACCATTGCAACCCCCACTTAATGTCAAAGTAAGCAAGGGTAAGTGACACAAGGTCTCCTGAGTCCTATTCTGACACTCCATCCACTCCCCCACACTGGATCTCAGCTGGAAAAATATGTGCCCTTAATGATAGTTTCTGGTGATTCATTATGAGTATATAATATTTCGCCATCATAATGGTTAGTGAAAGATGCTGAAGTAATGTGGTTAGTGCAGAAAATGACCTCCTCCAATTCTTAAACATGAAAAAAATAGTTGCCCACTAGTATTCCCCCCCCTTCAAGCCTACGAGCCCTTCTCATTCTTATTCAGTTCTTTTCTTCTATCCAGGTGAAGATAAATTGAATCAAGGTGCAGAAGAAAAGGATAGCTTTACTGATGAAGCTACATCCTCAAATAGAATTGCTTTCTCTAGAGCTCAGTTTCATGAGTAAATGGATTTTTTTGTGGCCAGGGCAAAACTTGGCTAGGGAAACAGAGATGATGGTGTTTGCAAAAATCTCTCAAATGGGATGGTGATGTGTTTCTGCTTTAATTTCAAGAAAAATGGAAATGTTAAATCAATAGTTGAGAGTTGCTAAAATATCACACATATTAATATTAAAAATGCATAATTTGTAAAGATTAAAATGTCTCATTTTAGGGGTATCTAAAGAGGAGGATCGTACTTAGGAATCACTAGCAATGAGTTTTCTAAATCTAGAAGAAGGATGAAAGGACATATCTTGACTTGTATGTGAATGTGTAATATATGGAAATTGTATACTACCTATGAGATCTACTCACTCTCTCATAGTGAGGTAAATTTAGTAGGCAAATGAAGTATCAGTGATATGATCAGACTCAGTACTATATCTTCTTATCTGACTGCTACCTGATTATTTGATCATCCTGCCTGGCTCACCAAAACTGTCAAGGTCAAATGTATGACACGGACAATAACTGTGGTGCTTGGAGGCTTTTGTTCAACTTTATACATCTGATCTGACAGAAGCATTTGTTAATATATGATTCTGTGTTTACAGGTAGGAACACCTTGAATATATTCACATATTGGTTGAAATCTTGTTGCTTAACATAGTAAATAGCAACTAAAGTAGGCCCATTGAATCAGTGAGGGATTTGGTGAACCAACTCCTCCATAAGTTCCATTGATTCAATGGGCCTATTCTAGTTGCAATTTACTAAAGCAACAGGATTTCAGACATAGTGTCAAGAAAACATGTGTCATTTATGAACAGTTAACTAGTAACTTAGAAGCACAATTATTTTTCCTCTTACTCCAGTTGTTGTTTGTTGTTTAGTCGTTAAGTCGTGTCCGACTCTTCGTGACCCCATGGAGCAGAGCACGCCAGGCCCTCCTGTCTTCCACTGCCTCCCGGAGTTTGGTCAAATTACTCCAGTAGGGAAGGAAAATTGTTTACAATGAAGAACTGACTGGTATAAAACAAAATGGTCTCCATTGTCAAAAAACAATCAAGTTAGTTGTTAAGAATTTAAAGTAACAAATTTTCTATTTGATAATGGAGCTTGATTAGTTCCATCACTCACACTTGCACTTGCATACTGATGTACACAGTACTTGGAAGTCCACACACTTGCAGTATGCTGTTTAGCATTGGGATGCACAGTGGCAAGCCACAACTACTCTGCATGATTCCAGAGTAAGAAGGCAATGTCATCCACACTAGTTCCCAATATCTGGTAGCAGATGTCCATCCTCATTCCATGGCTGAAGATATTGCTGGTTTTCAGATGTTTGCCTAGCCCCAGACATGACAGCTCAGATATGCTTCCCCCTTTACAGGCGGGAGGGGAAGGGATGCCAATCAGCTTATTAAGATAAGTGTAATCAGCACTGAGATAGGAAACTATTAACTCAAATACCATTTAAATTATTTGGATAATTAATTACAATACATGTAATTGTTATGTGCTGTCAAGTTGGAACCGACTTATAGTGACTCTGACATGGTTTTCAAGGTAAGTGAGATATTTAAGGAGTGGTTTTACCACTCTCACTCCCCCAGTTAGTTTACATGGCTGAGTGGGGATTTGAACCCTGTTCTCCAGAGTCCTAGTCTGTCACTCTATCCTCTACACCAGCGGTCCCCAACCTTTTTAGCCCCACGGACCGGCTGGGGAAGGCGGGGCACCCCCCTGCGCTCATGTACATGCACGAAGGAGCGTGCGTGCTCTAGCGTGGGGGCGCGCGCTTGTGCGCATGCACAAAGGGCGGTGCAGTGTTCATGCAGGCACACACACGTGCAGGGGTGGGGGGGAGGTCTCTCTCCGCAGCCCAGTCCGGCTCAGGCCGCGGACCGGGGGTTGGGGACCTCTGCTCTACACCACACTGGGAAACCATTAAGATACATATATTGGGCAAAATGTTTAAAATCTGCTAAGAGCAAAATAAGTTCTCCAAAATTTTCATATTTTCCCCCCAATTTCCTGTATTAGATTTCATTGATGTTTTCTTTCACAAGTTGGACAAATTCACTGAAAACTGAAAAGCTAGTTGCAGTGAAAAACAGGAAACAGCTCATGGGAGATTATGAAGCAAATTCTTTGAAATAAGAGAAAAAGAATTGTTCTCCTGAGGGGGAAAAAGTGAAAAAGAAAATGTAGCACCACCTTGCTGGATAAAATTCTGTGTTGCACATAAGTGCCATGTATGGAGTGTTAGAAGGAAAAGGAGAGATGGCTTTTCATGCAACTTTGCATGTTAGTCACATGTCTGCTTTGGAGCAGCACAAGACTTGCATGTGGAAACAAGCAAAGAAAAGGGGAATTGAGCCCAAGTTGACTCGTATCCGATGAAATATGTATGGGAACTTGCATCTCTGTTCAATGACTAAAAAGGTGATGGACAAAATTGGGCACTTATCTATTCTGGCCAGCAATGAAATATTCCCCAAGCATTGTTTTCCAATGCGGTTGGAAGAAAAATGACTGGCAGAACAAGAGTGTGGGCAAGAAATAAGGTGTGCAAACCACTTACTCAGCTACCATTTCTCTCTAAAATTCTGCTGCCCTGTCAGGTGTTAGATGTTTAGTGGATACTTATTTTCCCAAGGCTAGTGCTGAAGGTTTAGATTTCTTTGCCTTGATAGGAGAGGAGTACAAAGATAGCTTCATAAAGTGCTACACCAGTAGTGGCCCCTCCTGTGACTCTCCACAGCTGTGACTACAGTGGTTTCTGAAGAATCATTTTGGCTTGTGAGGAAGGAAGGAAAGAACAGAAAGAGATTTTTTTTAAAAAGCAGACCCTTGCCATTTCTATTCCATAATTTTTATTGATTTTCATTGTTCTAACAATATGAATTTGCTTTGTCAGCCAGCTAAAAGATAATATATAAAATACCTCAAGCAAACAAAGAGATTAGAACAGAACTTCTGTTCCAGTTCCTAAGCTGGGGACTGTCAGGTCTCAGGGTACGAGTTCAAGTCTCATGGCATTGTCATGCTTCCCTGGGTTTTTAGGTGGGGAGACAAATCAGGGAAAGCAGCACTGTGAGTGTTTTTCATTTTTCAATGAATCTTTCCAACTTTTGAAATAAATCACTAATGAAAGTATGGCTTTAAAACCTGGGAACATATATCCAGATGGTGCCTGAGCTCACAAGATCAATGGGTGAACCAACTGTATATGTGTTGATATATGCACATATAAGATTGGTATATGTGTTGCAGTTGCACAGTATTGATGCCCAGAAAAGCTAAGAGTGAGGAGAGTGAAATAGAGAGATAGCAGGTCCATAGTGTCAACTGCAGGAACTCAGGGAACAGAGCGCCTACACTGTAATTTACGAGCTTTTGTGTTGATCAAAGACCCGGAAGCAGGAGCATAAGGCCTGGATACTCCCCCATGATAAGCTTTGTGCAGCCACAGTTGCCTCTAAGAATACCCCACATGTTGTATGTGCTAAAGGTAAGGCCACATGGGATGCAAGGCCTAGAGGGATTGGGGTCAAGTGCTGCAGGTGCTGGACACCTTTCATTGTGTTATGGAAATATCCACCTATAGTAGAAATAAATCTACAAAGCCTGGGGTGAAAGTGAGAAAAGAAGTTCCTTTATTATGTGACGCAGTTGCAATAGCGGAGAGAAAGAGAAAGCAATTAGAAAATCACAGTCTCTCACTCTGCCAGAAAAGTATTGTGCATAAGATTATATACCTGTAACACCCCCAATAACACCCCCAATTCCCTTACCTGTCTAATGAGCTCATGGGCCAGTTGGCCCATGAGCTCACAATCTATCTAAAGTAACACCCCCAATTCCTCCCCACTACGTGACTACGTGCTTTGGAATACTAACTTAATGGTGTTTTTACTTTTGCAAAACAAGCTGTATCTTATCTTAAATGTCAGGTTCCACCCCATACCAGAAATTCTTCAGCGGGCATCTAGAAAACGAGCAAGGAATAATATAAGCAAAGAATAATATATGGAAGGCAAAACTTGCTCAATACGGTTACATTTCTCTATCAATTGCCTGACAGCCAAAAAGAAAAAAAGGAGTTTTGTTCCTGACTTTTTGTTGTCATGTTGTCCAGTTACGTAGGTGTTGCCTGGATTCTGGGCCCATTTGTCTGGATTCCCCTTCCTCTTGTTTCCACAATCACCTGGCAGAAGTACTTCTAAACCCTTTTCAAACTTGTTTGTCCCACTTCTGTGGAACCATAACTGCCATGACAGCATAAAGGTCTCCTCTTGATCTCAGGTTTTTGTTTTTGTTTTTTGTTTTGTTTTTGGCAGTGAATCTCATAGAACGGAGTGCTGCTAACCCTACCCAGGTTAGTTCGGATCAGGAAGATAATTTGAATGAACACAGGTGTAACCTCTTTCTCCTAGTATTATAGCCCCAATTCTAATCAATTCCAATTCCTCCTATAACTCATAAACAGACAGACAAATGTCATGTTTGGTATCATCCTATATAAGGTCTGTAAAATGTTTAACCCAGCAAGCCACTTTTCCGCCACCATGCAGGTAGCAAAACTGGGAGGTCTATTGAGCCCCTGGTGCATAGCTTGTGGGCAACTGACTCAGACAAAATCCTATATTCTGCAGTCCCACTCTACACATAAAAATCTTTCTCTAGTTTTATGAGCTTTCATATGCACATCCATATGAACATCTTCAAAAAGAATGAAATATTCCAAAATACTTTCTGATAGGTTGATTCAGTAAGCCAGACATATTTTGTGATTCACCCCAGTATTAATTTTCTAGCAAAAGAGAGAAAACAAATCAAGAAGAATTTCCAAGTGGCTCTGAATATGTGCTACAACTCATGAGAATTCAAAAATGTGACTATTATTCATGAACGGGGAAAAATCCAAATCGTCAGTCAGGTATTCTTATGCCAGATGAAACTTTCAAGCACATTTTGTAAGTAAAACATATTTCATATACTTACTGAGATAAGCAATGTAAAATGAGTTGTATGGGTGCATTTTCATCTGAGTTCAAGAAGTTATAAATCATATATAACTTATTCCTGTGCTGATGAAGGTTATAATGAGTTTGTGAACTGCTGTCTCCGCTAGTTGTAAATCTAAAAACCAGCACTGAAAAATTGCATATGACAAGGATGCAATTTGATGATGCTATGACACTGCATAGAACAACTTAATAAAGCTGACTGGAAAGAGCTCTAGAAGGCTTAGAAACACCACCTCTTCAAGCTGTTGTACTGAAACAGTGACTGCTACACATGGTAGCAGTCACTACACAAAATAAGAAGACAGGTTTCAGACAAATGCTTGATGTATGTTACAAAGGTATGTTTTTGTAAATTTACATCAATTTCTTTAAATTGAAATTATTTGTAAAGGCTATAATGTTTCTCCCTCAGGCCAAGTATACAGGCTTTCCTTCTTACATTAATCCTGACAACTGCACACTAGCTACCTGAAGAACTGTATGTTCTGCATCAGCTTCATGTCTACAAGACTGGTCACTGCTTCAGCTATGCAGATTTGGTTCAAGGGGTTGTGCCTTGCAACGGACAAATTGGTAGGAGGACTGCATTGATTCTTGTACTCACTGGTTTGTTCTGCCATGTCTACCCACAAATGCACACATCAGTAAACTCAGGCTCATCAAAGGCCACACATTTTCCCCTTGAAGCTCATTATGACTCAGGTATGAATGGAATTAGTAAATCTTTCTGTATGAAAGTTTATAGATATTTCTGGCAACAAAAACAATATTAAATTTGTCAGAGATGGGGACTCAAGTCATGAGACTTGCTGTCAAGTCAGACTTAAGTCGCACTGGTGACTTGACTTGGACTTGACTCTTTTTTCCCCCAAGTGACTCAGACTCAACTCACAACTTGAAATTTTGCCTGGAAAGTTTGCCAAAATGCAATTCCCTGAATTATTACTTTTAATTGGAATGGAGGGAGGAGGGGTGTACTAACATTAACCTTATGCTGTAACAAGTTTTCTTATTCTTATTCAAGCCATTAATTTTATTTATCCTTTAAGCCTCATCTATAATTAGATTATACACAGACTTCTAAGGAATGATATTGGCTTTCTTTTTCCATTAATACATTCATTACTTCCATTCCAAGGAACACCAATGGCTGAACATATAAAATCTATCTTGAACAGCATTTAAATATGTTCATGCTGACACAGTTGTCTTTTATGCATTATCTCCAATAATGCCTTGTTACTACATTTATTACATGATAAATGGCTACTTGTATGTAACATGAAGTCAGGCAACACATTCTACAACACTATGAGACACTTAAAATGTATACAGTGAAGTAGAAGGAGCTCTAAAATGTGTTGACAGCACAAAAGACCAAGTTCCCACAAAAGATTTGATTGAATTTTTTCTTCAAATTAGCCTGTTTATTATAAAGGCATAGTAATAGCCTGGTAATTATTTTCAGTAGTAAGAAGGAATAGAGCTCCATTTTCTCCTAAGCAAGCAGTAGAAATTACAGGCAATACATTAAGTAAAAATCATAGCAGATTGGATCCACACTGAAAGAATGACAGTTCCCATTGAGATCAACTTTTTCCCACTGGAATGTGAATAAAGTGCAACTAGGTCTTGATTGAACTGAGTACTCCATAAAAATAAGATACAAGGAAGGCTGCAGTCCTATACCCATTTACTTGGAGTAAGCTGCAATGAACTCTGTGGAATTTACTTCTGAACAGATATATATGTGACTGTTCTGTAGTAACTCTTTCTGATTTATCTGGCTGATGTTTAAGCACATGCTTAACATTTCCTATGAAATCAATTTGACTGAATTTTACATCTCTCATCTAAAACTACTTATCATCCTTCATGTTCGTATCCATGAGTGTTGCAAAACTGCCTTTCCTTTCCATTGCTTTTGGCAACTCATTACAAACACATTTATCTCAGCACAACTTCCCATCTTCTTTGCTTCACTTCTCAGGCCTCATTTGCTCCAACTGTCCTTCAATCCTCCTGACTTCATTACTTTCTGGCTGATGTCATAATGCTGCCAGGAATAAGATCCTATGGCAGTGAAGGATAACAGCTATGAAAACAATAAAGGGGTCGTGTGATCTTGCTGCCAATTTCCTCTGTATAATACTGCAGTGACTACAAATAATATGTGCAATAGATACACTAGAGATAGATACACTAATCTTTTAAACTGGCTCACTTAAACCAAAACTCACTTTGGTTCCCTCACCTGGAGAAAGGCAGCCTAAAATTATCCTAAATATATAAATATCTTGCAGCAGATGAAAGACAGCTTCTGAAAAAAGGAATATCACATATGTATTCTCGAAGGCTTTCACAGCCAAGATCTGATGGTTGTTGTGGGTTTTTCAGGCTCTTTGGCCGTTTTCTGAAGGTTGTTTTTCCTAATGTTTCGCCAGTCTCTGTGGCCGGCATCTTCAGAGGACAGGAGTCAGAACTCTGTCTGTGCTCTGGTGCAGTTTGTTTGGATAGTTGAGTATTTATAGCTGTGGGATCAGCTTTTGTCCTTTTCAGGAGATGGGTGATTGTGGTGATCAGCGTGTTTTTTGTTGTGCGTGTATAGTTGTGATAAGAGGGAGAGATTATCTGTCACTGTGATTGATGGGTGTCGTTAGCTGGTCTTTTGTGTGCAGTGATCACCGGTCCTTGTAGCTGGGTAGAGTTCATTCACCTTTTGCAGGCTGTATTTTTCAGTGCTGGGAGCAAGGCTTTGTTGAGTTTTAAACTTTCTTCTTTTTTGTTGAAGCTCTGCTGGTGTTTGTGGATTTCAATGGCTTCCCTGTGCAGTCTAACATAATGAGTGCTGGTGTTGTCCAGTACTTCAGTATTTTGAAATAGAATTTCATGTCCAGCTTGTTTTAGGGCATGTTCAGCTACTGCCGATTTTTCCGGTTGTTTTAGTCTGCAGTGTCTCTCATGTTCTTTGATTCTGGTGTGGATGCTGCGTTTTGTGGTTCCAATATATACCTGGCCACAACTGCAAGGTATCCGGTATACTCCTGAAGTGGTGTGGGGCTCCCTTTTGTCCTTTGCTGACCGTAACATTTGTTGTATTTTTGTGGAGGGCTTGAATACAGTTTGTAGGTTGTGTTTTTTTAAAAGTTTCCCCATGCGGTCTGTGACCCCTTTGATGTATGGCAGAAATACTTTATTTGTGGGTGACTGTTTTTCCTCTTCAGTTTGGTGTTGTTTTCTTGGTTTGATGGCTCAACAAAGCCTGGCTCCCAGCACTGAAAAATACAGCCTGCAAAAGGTCAATGAACTCTACCCAGCTACAAGGACCAGTGATCACTGCACACAAAAGACCAGCTAACGACACCCATCAATCACAGTGACAGATAATCTCTCCCTCTTATCACAACAATACACCCACAACAAAAAACACGCTGATCACCACAATCACCCATCTCCTGAAAAGGACAAAAGCTGATCCCACAGCTATAAATACTCAACTATCCAAACAAACTGCACCAGAGCACAGACAGAGTTCTGACTCCTGTCCTCTGAAGATGCCGGCCACAGAGACTGGCGAAATGTTAGGAAGAACAACCTTCAGAACATGGCCAAAGAGCCCGAAAAACCCACAACAACCATCAATATCACATATCTTTCTCCTCAATCCCCTGATAATTTAACAACGTAAAATAAATGAGGTGATATGCTTGTATTCCAATATTCTCAATCCAAGCCAAAAGCATCAAATGCAGTGTGGTAGGGTGGAAAAACACAGAACATGATAATGTCTTATTGCATATTACTAGCAAGAGAGAATGAGGAGATCTGGTCATGATGATGTATATGACCACAGTCTTTGCTGTGCTGTAATGTCTAGTTCCAGTCTTCATTGCCTTTCAAAGTTTGGTCTTAATATTCATCAAGTGGTTTTTAAAAAATACTTAGGGCTTCTTCGCTCAGGGTTGATGATAATAAAGAGTCTCAACAGTAAAATTCATGAGTGTAATTAGTAATAAAATGTTTGGCATGCGAACAGATTGCAGGTTCCCTTTCCTCTAATACACAACAAGGACTAAAATAAGATTCAATTCTTCAAAATACCGCTGGTTTATGAATGTGGGATATTGTGCTTCTGTACCCACGATTCAAAAAGCCAGGAAATGGCCCAATATTGCTGCACAATACCATGCCCACATTGCCAGCAGGAAAAAGAATGCCAAGCTTTACATAGGGCAGCCTGAATGTTGACAACACCAATGGCAACAGTCAAGAAAGATGGTCTACAGGATACCCTCTTCTGCTCACTACCATTCACACTTGACGAAAAGCAGTCCTGACAATTGCTTGGGTGAGTAGTGGTTAAGTGATTAAAAAAAGGATTCAACTGCTAAGATTTTCCCTTGAATGGTGTTGCTTTGTGAATGGTATTGTTGCTGGGCTACTCCTGTTCAACACCTTGACCATTAGCCTGTGGAGTGTCTCAGGGTTCCATGATTCCCCCATACTATTTCACATATACATGAAAAACCTGAAAGAGGCTGTCCAGAATTTTGTGGTCTGGTACCACCACTGTGCTGATGACACCCAACTCCATCTGCTTTTTAAGAACTTCCAAGAGGCCCTTCTCTCAGGCCCCAGTGCCATGTGTTCACTTCCCCCATCCCTGCCGGCCTCCCCACTCACCAGACATCCCCACTCACCAGCCGGAGCATGCTGCTTTTCTCCTGCTTTTTGCACAATTGTCCAATCGCAGCAGGAGCATGGACTTCCCTTCTCGGCCTCTCCCAGCAGCCGCCCACTCAGATGAGGAGATGGGGCAGGGATTCCTACAGTGCTGCCTTTGAGTGGGTGGCTGCTGGAGGAGGCGAAGAAGGGAAGTCCGTGCTCCTGCTGCAACTAGATGATTGTGTGAGAGCAGGAGAAAAGCAGCAGACACCAGCTGGTGAGTGGGGAAGCTGGGTGGGAGCAAACATGCAGCAACTGTGGTGCCACACTAATGAAGCAGCACAAACCTCTAAACTGAGGTTCATGCCCATCTCTAATACACACCCTTTAACCTCTCAGTTAAGCTAATATTGCCATGGCCACTCTGCCAAATGCAGATTGGAGAGCTATGTTCCAATTTCATATCTCCTTTTTTGAGTTAGGCAAGCTGAGGAAGAAAAGCTGTATTGGACCAAAACCTCTATGGATATGTTCTGTACACGTTTTCCAAAATATGTCCCTTTGCTTTTTGAAATTTAAAAAAAAAAAAAAGGAAGAGGTTGGAGTTAGCAAAGAATGTCACTGGAAAGCAAGGTCAAAATCAGGGACAAAAATCATCATTTGAAATGTGCTGTTGGTAGAGATACCAAAGACAGCCAGAAAAGCAGAAAGTGGGTGCTCAATCAAGTCAAGCCTGAACTCTCACTCAAGCAGAAATGAGTAACCTGAGTCTATCCTACCATGCACATATAATAGAAATGTGAACATTCTAAACGACTGAACTATATGCATAGCATAGCATTCTGACCAATCAGAATTTGTCTGGAGTCATGATTTCTGTGGTTAATCTATAAGCAAAAATGGGGCCTATGGTTGGACAGTGGTTTGGGGATCATCCTAGTTAAAAATTGTGTAGATACATGAGGATCTGTGCATCAGATCCATGTTTTGCACCACTGCAAAACCACACACTGGAGGACCCATAGATGGGCCCTATGATTGGATAGTGGTTTGAGGATGATCCTACATAAAAATCATGTGGATCCAAGAACTGCTGGATAGCTTAGTGGTTTAGGTTTCTGGCTGTGAAGCCAGTGGTTGGAAGTTCAGTTCCCCACTGTGCCTCCTTGTCAGGGACTGGACTTGATAATCCATAGGGTTCCTTCCAGCTTTGCAGTTCTAAGGTTGATATTGATATTGATGTCCATGCCTTAGATTGATGTTTTTGCACCACTGCAAAGCCATGCACTGAAGGACCCTCAATTTCTGTGTTTTAGTCTGTTGTTAGAGATGGGGCTTATGGTTGGACAGTAGTTCAGGCATGATCCTGCAAAAAATCGTGGATTCATGAGGATATGTGCATCAGATCCATAATTATGCACCACTGCAAAGTCATGTGCTGGGGAACCATGATTTCTGTGGTATAGTCTGTTGGCACAGGTGGGGCCTATGTTTGGAGAGTGGTCTGAGGGTGATCCTGTGTAAAAAAAATCATGTGGAACTATGAGGACCCATGCTTCAGATGCATGTTATTGTGCCACTGCAAAGCCATGCACTGAAGGACCATGATTTCTGTGGTGTACTCTGTGGGTGCAAATAGGACCAGACCTGACATTGGTTTAGGGAGGATAACATCTAAAAATCATATGAAATCATTCTCAAAAGTTATTTTAAAAAGGTGCCATTTCAGAAGTTTTAGGGGTTAAAAAGCAGTAATTAAAGGGTGTGAATTAGAGCCATGAATGGACAAATTCCTTTGTTCAAAAAACAGAGAGGTTGAAATGGAGGTTTTTCTCTCCTGGTATGCAAATTTTGTCTTATCTACATTTTTTATCTCTTTTCCATTTCCTGAGATCTGTGTTCACTTATGTCTTTATGGAGATGAAACTGTGCTATTTTTTTAAATCACAATTTGAAAACTCTTTGCCCAAATATTCCCAAATTTGGTAAAGAGCAAGAGCTGACTTTCTGCTACATCTGTTCCAAATGTTGTGCTGATCTGAGTTCCAGTTTCATTGTTACAATTTTTTGTTTGGAGCACCCCATCTTTTGATTTTGCTTGTAGAATCCTTTTTGCTGTGCTTCTGCAAAATATATGGCACGACTACCATTGTGCCATGATAGAGAGAATGTCTGGTTCTGTCTCATTAAGATGACCATTGATAGTGTTTGGAATTGGATTTCTTTTTTCTGGTACATTTACTCAAATATTCCTTGTTTTAGTCCCTCAGCTTGATGTGGCTGGTGATTTGAAAAATACACTGTTCAGTATTGAGTGGTGATGGCTTCAATAAATTATTTTAGGCATGGATAATCCAAAGGGCTCCCTTTATTTCCGCTTTAAAAAAACCACACCTTTTTCCTTTTCACAAATTTATTAAGAAATGCTTAGAACTAATTTAGCAACACTACATGTAAGTGATGAGACACTATATTGCACTATACATAATTACACTATATGAAATAAGTATGTGACTTATCCATGCTGAGTTATAAATTATTATAAGTATTTGTGAGCTTTGGAGATACTATCCAACTAAGAAGATCCACAAAAATAAACAGGCTTTTCTGTGTGTATCACTTGATGGATCAGTAACCATGGATATAAATTGGATATACATCCTAATGTGTATATAATCTAAGGATCCCTTTGTTTTAGAATCCTAGAATCATATAATAATTGATTTGGAAGGGGCCGATAAGGCCACCGAGTTCAATCCTCTGCTCAATGCAGGAACCCAAATCAAAGCAGATCTGACCAATTTTCTCTTGAATGCCTCCAGCACAGGAACGCTCACCACATCCCAAAACGAATGGTTCCATTGTCATACTCTAACAATTATACAGTTCCCCCTGATTTTCAGCCTAAATCTCTTTCTGTAGCTTTGAGACCATTATTATGTTTCCTGCACTATGGTTCTCTATGATTGAGAACAGATCCTGCCCCTCCTCTGTATAATCCAGAGAAACTATGAGTTGTTCTGAATGATTGGCTATGAAGGTGGTGTTGAAGTGAGGGATTTGGTTTTTCGGACCATGGGCTAAGCTCCCTGGAAGATGGACTACTAGCTAGAGAAACTAAAAGGAACAAAAAAAAAAAGCATTCTTCAGGTATGTGTAGCAAAAAACAAAGAAAAAGTGGCTCATCTACTCAATGGAGATGGAAAAATGATAACAGAAGACAAAGAAAAGGCAAAAGTGCTCAATTCCTATTTTACCTCAGTGTTTCCCCAAAGGACAGACTATCATGCTCCAGACAATTGTGAAGTTCAGGTGGGTGGGTGGACAAGATTGCAGCTGGAAATTGATAAACAAATAGTAAAGAAATACCTCATTATCTTGAATGAGTTGAAATATCCAGGGCTGTATGAACTGCATCCAAGAGTATTAAAGGAACTAGCTGAAGAACTCTCAGAACCACTGCCCATTATTTTCTTGAAATCATGGGAAACGGGTGAGGTGCCAGAGGATTGGAGGAGGGCTAATGTCCCTTTCTTCAAAAAGGGCAAAAAAGAGGAACCTGGGAACTGCAGGCCAGTCAGCCTGACATCAATCCCACTGGAAATTCTGGAACAGATTATAAAGTAGTCACTTTGCAAACACCTAGAAAACAAAGCAGGAATAACTAAAAGCCAATCTGGGTTTGTCAAGAACAAATCCTGCCAGACTAATCTGATCTCATTTTTTGATTGGGTAACCTCCTTGATGCACAGAGGGAATGCTGTAGACATCATATATCTTGACTTCAGGAAAGCTTTTGACAAAGCGCCCCATGAGATTCTGATTAGCAAGCTAACTAGGTGTGGGCTGGATAGAAAAACTGTCATGTGGATAGACAGTTGGCTATGGAATTGTACTCAGAGGATTATGATTAATGGCTCAATTCTCAAACTGTGAGGAGATAACAAGTCCTGGGCCCTGTGCTCTTCAACATTTTTATTAATGACCTGGATCAGGGGGTACAGGGAATGCTAATCAAATTTGTGGATGACACAAAATTGGGTGGAATAACTTATACCCTGAAAGACAGAAACCAAATTCAAAATGATCTGGATAGGCTGGAGCACTGTGCTGAAAACAACAGAATGAAATTCAACAGGGATAAGTGCAAAGTACTGCACCGCAGAAAAAGAAACCAAATGCATTATAACGAGATGGGGCACACCTGGCTCAGCAATACTGCAAGTGAGAAGGATCTTAAGCATAGATCATAAGCTGGATATGAGCCAACGGTGTGAAGTGTCTACAAAAAAGGCAAATGCTCTTTTAGGCTGCCTTAAGAGAAGCATAATCTCCAAATCCCATGAGGTACACGTTCCCCTCTATTTGACACTGGTTAGGCCTCATCTTGAGTACTGTGTCCAGTTCTGAACACCTCACTTCAAGAAAGATGCCAACAAATTGGAACATGTTCAGAGAAGGGAAACAAGGATGATCAGGGGACTGGAAAGCAAGCCTTATGAGGAAAGACTGAAAGAACTCAGCATGTTTAGCCATGAGAAAAGAAGACTGAGTGCTATCACTACAGAAAAGTGATAGCACTTTTCTAAGACTTGAAAGGCAGAGGAGGGGAAAGATCTGTCTTCAGTCATCCTTGAGTGCAGGACATGCAACAATGGGCTCAAGTTACAGGAGGCCAGATTTCCATTGAATATCAGGAAAAAGTTCATAACTTTTAGAGCAGTACAGCAATGGAATCAATCACCTCAAAAGGTGGTGAGTGCTCCAACACTGGAGGCATTGAAGGTAATTTTAGACACCATTTGGCAGATATGCTTTAATTTGTACTCCTGCACTGAGTAGGGGATTGGACTTTCCAACATCAGGGTCTTTTCCAGGGAGTTTACTCTTCTCATGAGATGGCCAAAGTATTGAAGCCTCAGCTTCAGGATCTGTCCTTCCAGTGAGCACTCAGGGTTGATTTCCTTCAAAATGGATAGGTTTGTTCTCTTTGCAGTCCAGGGGACTCTCAAGAGTCTCCTCCAGTACCACAATTCAAAAGCATCAATTCTTCGGCGGTCAGCCTTCTTTATGGTCCAGCTCTCACTTCCATACATCGCTACCGGAAAAACCATAGCTTTGACTATGCGGACCTTTGTCGGCAAGGTTATCTCTCTGCTTTTTAAGATGCTGTCTAGGTTTGTCATCACTTTCCTCCCAAGAAGCAGGCATCTTTTAATTTCTGCTGCTGTCCCCATCTGCAGTGATCATGGAGCCCAAGAAAGTAAAATCTTTCACTGCCTCCATATCTTCCCCTTCTATTTGCCAGGAGTTGATGGGGCCAGTGGCCATGATCTTCGTTTTTTTGATGTTGAGCTTCAGACCATTTTTGGCGCTCTCCTCTTTCACCCTCATTAAGAGGTTCTTGAATTCCTCCTCACTTTCTGCCATCAGAGTGGTATCATCTGCATATCTGAGGTTGTTGATATTTCTTCTGGCAATCTTAATTCCGGTTTGGGATTTGTCCAGTCCAGCCTTTCACATGATGTATTCTGCATATAAGTTAAATAAACAGGGAGACAATATACAGCCTTGTCGTACTCCTTTCCCAATTTTGAACCAATCAGTTGTTCCATATCCAGTTCTAACTGTTGCTTCCTGTCCCACATATAGATTTCTCAGGAGATAGATAAGATAATGGCACTTCCATTTCTTTAAGAACTTGCCATAGTTTGCTGTGGTCCACACAGTCAAAGGCTTTTGCGTAATCAATGAAGCAGAAGTAGATGTTTTTCTGGAACTCTCTGGCTTTCTCCATAATCCAGCGCACGTTAGCAATTTGGTCTCTAGTTCCTCTGCCCCTTCGAAATCCAGCTTGTACTTCCGGGAGTTCTCAGTCCACATGCTGCTGAAGCCTACCTTGTAGGATTTTGAGCATAACCTTGCTAGCGTGTGAAATGAGTGCAATTGTACGGTAGTTGGAGCATTCTTTGGCACTGCCCTTCTTTGGGATTGGGATGTAGACTGATCTTTTCCAATCCTCTGGCCACTGCTGAGTTTTCCAAACTTGCTGACATATTGAGTGTAGCACCTTAACAGCGTCATCTTTTAAGATTATAAATAGTTCAACTGGAATGCCATCCCCTCCACTGGCCTTGTTGTTAGCCATGCTTTCTAAGGCCCTCTTGACTTCACTTTCCAGGATGTCTGGCTCAAGGTCTTTCTGGTATAATTCCTCTGTGTATTCTTGCCACCTCTTCTTGATGTCTTCTGCTTCTGTGAGGTCCCTACCATTTTTGTCCTTTATCATGTCCATATTTGCACAGAATGTTCCTTTAATATCTCCAATTTTCTTGAACAGATCTCTGGTTTTTCCCTTTCTATTCTTTTCCTCTATTTCTTTGCACTGTTCATTTAAGAAGGCCCTCTTGTCTCTCCTTGCTATTCTTTGGAAGTCTGCATTCAGTTTTCTGTAACTTTCCCTATCTCCCTTGCATTCTATTTCCCTTCTCTTCTCTGCTATTTGTAAGGCCTCATTGGACAGCCACTTTGCTTTCTTGCATTTCCTTTTCTTTGGGATGGTTTTTGTTGCTGCCTCCTGTGCAATGTTACGAGCCTCCATCCATAGTTCTTCAGGCACTCTGTCCACCAAATCTAGTTCCTTAAATCTGTTCTTCACTCCCACTGTGTATTCATAAGGGATTTGGTTTAGATTATACCTGACTAGCCCAGTGGTTTTTCCTTCAGTTTAAGCTTGAATTTTGCTATAAGAAGCTGATGATCAGAGCCACAATCAGCTCCAGGTCTTGTTTTTGCTGACTGTATAGAGCTTCTCCATCTTTGGCTGCAGAGAACATAATCAATCTGATTTCGGTATTGCCCATCTGGTGATGTCCACCTGTAGAGTCGCCTCTTGTGTTGTTGGAAAAGAGTGTTTGTGATGACCAGCTTGTTCTCTTGACAAAACTCTATTAGCCTTTGCCCTGCTTCGTTTGGAACACCAAGGCCAAACTTACCTGTTGTTCATTTTTTCTCTTGACTCCCTACTTTAGCATTCCAGTCCCCTATAATGACAAGAACATCTTTCTTTGGTGTCAGTTCTAGAAGGTGTTGTAAGTCTTCATAGAATTGGTCAATTTCAGCCTCTTCAGCATTGGTGGTTGGTGCATAAACATGGATTACTGTGATGTTGAAAGGTCTGCCTTGGATTCGTATTGAAATCATTCTATCGTTTTTGAGATTGTATCCCAGTACAGCTTTTCCCACTCTTTTGTTGACTATGAGGGCTACTCCATTTCTTCTATGGGATTCTTGCCCACAATAGTAGATATGATAATCGTCTGAATTGAATTCACCCATTCCCGTCCATTTTAGTCCACTGACACCCAGGATGTCAATGTTTCTTCTTGCCATTTCCTGTTTGACCACATCCAGCTTACCAAGGTTCATAGATCTTACATTCCAGGTTCCTATGCAGTATTTTTCTTTGCAGCATTGGACTTTCATTTCATTTCCAGGCGCGTCCGCAGCTGAGCGTCGTTTCGGCTTTGGCCCAACCACTTCATTAGCTCTGGAGCTACTTGTACTTGTCCTCCACTCTTCCTCAGTAGCATGTTGGACGCCTTCCGACCTGAGGGGCTCATCTTCCAGTGTCATATCTTTTAGCCTTTTATTTCTATTCATGGAGTTTTCTTGGCAAAGATACTGGAGTGGCTTGCCAGTTCCTGCTCCAGGTGGATCGCGTTTAGTCAGAACTCTCCACTATGACCTGTCCGTCTTGGGTGGCCCTGCACAGCATAGCCCATAGCTTCACTGAATTACTCAAGCCCCTTCGCCATGACAAGGCAGCAATCCATGAAGGGGGTACTAGTTATACCTTGGCATTTAGGGAAGAGAGGAAAAAAACTCCAGAATGGCTTACAATAAAGGTCCCTCCTGTCAGGCTTGCAATCTAAAATTTAAGACACATTTAAAGGATGTGGGGGGTTGAGGAATAAGTTCAGGGCTAATGATGTTTTTGAATAAAATAAATGTTATAGTGGTTATGAAATCCATTGCTTAAAGTCAGATGGCTGGAGTGGCTGAGGTAAGTTGCTGACATAACTGCTGCTAGTTGGCAGTTGAAGGCAGAGGTTTGTTTGTTTTCCTGCTGAGCTTGCTCTCCTCTCACAGATGCAGTCTGATGATAAAAAACTGTCCCAAGGTGCTCTGCTGGAAAAGAGATGGTCCTTTTATGTGCCCTCCTGGGATATATAGGACCCCTGCTCTGTAGCTGGCTTCATCTTGTCATCCCAAACTGGAGGAAAAGGCCTTCATGCGTGCATTCCTTTGATGGGTTGATAGCAGTTGATAGGTCAAGAGAGATTGGCTCTCATCTACAACGTACCCATACAGAAAGGAGATGTGCTGGCATCTGTTCTCCCTCTGCTAGTCAAACTAATACTTGGATTTCAAACAGTTAGTGGGGAATGTTGTGAATTGATAGAGTTTAGCTGAGTTTTAGAAAATGTTCGTATTAGCATTTCATTAGGCTCAGATTTACCTCAGGAAAGGATGGGGAAAGTAAATATAGCCTGGAAAGATGTCTAGGTTGTCTCTTCTTATTCTTTGACATAATCCTTTGAGACAGGGATATTTATGAGTAATATAACTTGGCAAGAACTGCTACAAAGTCTCCTGACTCTTCACAAGATCAGTATTTGCTATAAGGCTACTGGGCCATAGAGTATCCAGTTTTCAGCTATGACTGGTATTTGTCAAGGCCAGGTTGCTTGTACTGGAGCCGGTAGGACACCATCAGAACAGCAGGACTGCTCTTGGGCCCTTACTCTCTCTTCCAACCTATGATTATTTCTTAAGCTGGTACATATAACAAGTGAGAAAACAATCTTAATGCATTACAGAGTAACGAAATTAATTCAAAATTACAAAAAATATAATCACCACAATGTGTAGCTTCTAAATGGACTGATGAAAATAAAAGAAAAAGCTGAACAATTTATGTTCTGTAGTCACAATTAACATCATAAACTGTGAAAGCTTGACAGTGATAAAACAGCTGGTGGGGGAATCTTCATTTTTCCGTTTGACAATTTTAAATGTATAGTAACATGTAAGTAGATTAAAAGATTTTAAATGAATCAATTACTTCATATTATATGTATTCCTGGTAACAAATCTACTTCAAAGAGGGAAGGGAGGGTTAATTGTTGTATAAGATTAATTAGTTTTCTGTAACGATCTACAACTTTCATAATTTAAAGTGATATAGTACTCAGGTGAGTTATCTATGTTTAAACACACCTAGATCTAAGACAGTGACCAACAGTTTCACACTATCAGTAGTTTTCTCGGGACTTTTTACAGTGTTAAGATATTACAGAGGATCTTTTAGATACACTGTAAAATAACTTAAAAGGAATGATAAAAGGAGTTCAGTATAAAGCCATCAGAAGCACAATTGATGGGATAAATAGAGTCATGTAGAGAACTTCCACATGAACGTTGATGGTTGTGAAACCCCCTTTACTACTACATATGCCAGTATTTCCCAAAGAGTTGCTTCTTATTCTTGGGGCCTTCTGAAACCTCTGATATGCAGAAGCAGCAGCACTCAGAGCAAAGAAAATTGAAGAAAGCCATATATCTTTAGATATAACTGGGCTTCCACAGAGGTCTTCTTAGATACTGGCCCATATAAAGTGTGGAAGAGGAACTTACTCAAGATTCAAGGCCTGAAAAATAGCAGCCACCAGTTAGCAGTGATACCATTCTCTCCAATTTGAAAGAGGGAGGGAAAGAACCCCACAAATAGATCAGTTGAGCCACTTTCATTATAGTATGATTCTGATTCATACCATTCAGAAAAATAGTTATTTTTCATTCACTCACTGGAATCTGTTCATGGTGTAGGTACATCTCTAATGGCTCTGACAATAAGCTAGAAGAATGTTAGGTTTTGGTGTGCATTCTTGTATGGAACAGCACAAGGTTCTTTTGTCCACAGAATTTATTTAAATGTAATTTTTATTAACCTTGACATATTCAGGCTGAGACTAGTCATTGTGAGAGAAATATACAGCCATCAGATAAACACATCTTCTCTCCTCTACAATTGTGAAATATTACAAAATGTTTACTATGCTCCCATTCTGTGACCATCACTCTGCTGAATACACTTTTAGTGGCAGGATAACTCATGGTGATATCATGTCACACTTTTTGAATTAGTTAGACTTTACTATGGAAAAGAAGGGAAGAAAAGAAGTTGCTGTGTTCAGCAGCCCCGTATCTTCTCCCGTGGGTTGCAGCCACAGTTTGATTTTTAAAACACAGACTTCTTATGTTCCAGTGACTCACGTTTGCTAATGCTTCTTCAGTAGGATTTCAAAGTCTAAACTATTCCGTCTATATTTCAGTCAGACTGTTTACCCCTCAGCTATATCGAATTTCTATACTTTGAATATTAGAAGAAAGCGCAACGCTACAAATACATTTATAATTTAAGTGTAATCCAGTGCATTCTACCTAAGCATACAAATTATAGTCATAACAAGTGAAAAATAAACACAGTTTTAATTTGTTTGAAATTTATAGGAGGAAAAATAAATAATTGTTGGACTGGAATATGAGTTTACCCAGGAGATTAAAAAAACTGTGTACTACCTCCTTTTTAAAATAACATGCATTTTTTTGAGAGCTAAAAAAAGAAATTGAGGGGTAACTAATTACTATAGGGAGTATATTATAAGAAGTGGCAGTTCCTAAAATGTAAAAAGCTGTCTCAACATAATCTCATAATTTGAACTCCAATAATTTGCAGATCACTTTGCTTTGTTTTGTAATTGTTCATCAGGAACTAAACATTGGATAAGTTTGTGGCCTGATTGCTCAGACCAGGAGCAGACTGTGTTTTTGTTGTTTAGTCGTTAAGTAGTGTCTGACTCTTCGTGACCCCATGGACCAGAGCACGCCAGGCCCTCCTGTCTTCCACTGCCTCCCGGAGCAGACTGTGGAGCTGAACACTAATGTGTTTTCTTCTTCTAATGTTTTGTTAACGCGAGAGTGCAGCAATAGATATTGTGCAATACAGCAATAGAGCATTCCTTAAGAGAATTCTAAAAAATAGGGGCAACTCAAACAAAAAAATTATAACTGGAACTGGACCTCGGATCAGCACACTGATCCAAGATCCAGTTTCAGCCATGACAATTTCTTTGTGTTTGGGTGAGATGTGGTTAACTGATGAAAAAAGGAGTCAGCTTCTGGGGGGAGGAAGAAAGATAAAAGAAAGGAAGAGTTTCTATACATTTGCTGCTATAAAAGGCTTCCAAATAGCTAAAAAATATATCCATGCGTAGATGTCATCCAAAAGCCATACATTGATAATGTTATGAGGTTTTCTATCCAGGTGGATTACAGGTGGTGGGCATCTATCATTTCAGTGTTGTAAAATAAGTATTTTGGCAATACAGTAGGACATCTATATTAGTGGGATCAGTATCCAGTTTCACTTATCCACTGTCTGAAAATATTAAAAATATTTAAAAAATAGAAATATGTATTGTCATAATGTATTTACCAGAAATGGCCACTAGAGGAAGCCAGAGACCATACTGTGTATTGTTGTTGTTGAAGAATACATAGCATGGCCAGTTCTGGTAATGCATGTGAAAATACTTTTTCTGGATGTTTTCCTTTTATCATGCTATATATTGCTTTCACTATAATCCATGGTTTTTAGCACACACAAGTGATTTGGAAACAATGCCCCACAAATACAGGGGTCCTACTGTAGTGAGGAGGCAGATATGCAGAATAGATAATACAGGGCAATGTGGACAAAACGCAGAGATACACGTTTTCAGTGATTTCTCAAAGGTATCAGAAGGTGAAAGACGGCTCTTGGAATATGCTTTCCAGGTTACTCGGATTTGGAAATGGGTAGGAAACCTATTTAAGACAAAAATAGGTCAGGTACTTGGTAAGACATGAGTGAAATGTGGCTCAGGAGGGCATCGTTTGACACATCAATTCTTCAGAAAATCTCCCGTTTATGAATGTGGGGTATTGTGCTTCTGTATGCATGATACAAAACACCAGGAAATGGTCCAATATTGCTGCATAATATTGTACCCACACTGCCAGCAGGAAAAAAGATGCCAAGTTTTACATAGCAAAGGCCAGCCTGAATGTTGATAACACCAATGGCAGCAGTCAAAATGATCTACATGATGGCCTCTTGTGCTCACTACCATTAACACTTGTTAAAAAACAGCCCTGAATTGCTTAGTGTTTGGGTGACAAGTGGTTAACTGATAAAAACAGTCAGCTTCTGGGATTTTTTGCATTTCTTGATGTCACTCTGTGAATATATCTGCTTTGGAATACTCTTGCTATTAAGCCTGTTCCATGCATGTTCAGTCTTGTAACAAAGTGGCTGTTTTTCCCTTTTGAAATGCCTTTTTGAGGATCAGTATTTCAGCCCCTGCAGCATGGATTCTTTCCAAATAAAAATAAAAAGCTAGTGGAACCAACCATTCTCTTTCAAGATATGCAAAATTAGTCTTTTCAATTTGTATGAGCGATTTTAAATTTGGGGATGTTTAGTGTTGCTTGTTTCTGTACTGGGGGGGTAAACAGTATTACTTTTGTTAAACAACTCAAAAATACTTTGCCCCAACTTCCCCAAGTTTGGCAGAGAACAAGAACAGACTGTCTTCTACATTTGGGCCAAATTTGGTGCCAATCTGTAGTCTCATTTCAAAGTTATAATTTTTTTGTTTGGGCTGACCCCATTTTTAGAATTGCTTTGTAGAATGTTGATTTGCTCTGTTGCACAATAACATAGTGTTCAGTTCAGCACTCTCTTCAGGGTGAAGTGAAATGCACCCATTGTTTAAAACCTGCACAGGTGGGTGCTACAGATCTCCTTTTCTGGTTGTATGTTAATCAGTTTGTGGCCACTTATTTAACCTGAAAAATGTGTTTCATCTCCACATTTCTGGGTGGGATCTCATGAAATGTGGCTTAATTCCAATTGCTAGTTCCAGCTGGAACATATCCTTTTAATCAATAGGATTTACAAAACTGCTTACTTATTGTTCATCAGTTCATTTAATTGGTCCATGCTAGGATTTAGGCCAATATTTTTAATTTTTAATACTTCCATGTAACTACGATCTCCATTAGGTGCTGCAAATCCCCATAATTGCAGTGTCTGTCCACATTAAAGATAAGAAATTGTCACAACACATACAACAGTGGCATTGTAGCTAAAAAATAAAAATTGCTTCCCATTATTTTTATGGGACATTTTTTCAGATCTTCAGGTGTAGCCACTAGGCAACCACTGAATCATACACAGTTGATATAGATAGCAGCCCAGTTCCAAAAATTGTCATCATTCTAAAATATATTAATATGGACATCAAAATTCTGTTTCCTTACCAGTTAGCCTTTATTTTAGCCATCTCACAAACAAAATGGATTGCGTATTACATTGGGGTTGGTCAAAGAAGTATATCACCTCATAGGCAATACACTTTTGGTAGCCAAATATAATTTACATTTTGTACAGATCTCATCTGGCATTACTGTGATTAAGGGAGCAATTATTGTCAGGAACCAATTGATAAACAAAGTGTTATATATGGAGCAAGGGAAATATCTGCTTCAAGTGGCCCAGTGTATATTTTTAAAAAGATGTCCAACTTTTACAGCATATAATGCACATCGGTATATGACAATAAAAAGCAATTAAATAGCTGGCTCAAGGGGGGGGAGTGAGGGGTGACTCCCTTGATCATCAGTGGATCATTGATGGCCATATCTGTATCATCTGCTACAGTTGCTGAACTAAGTTTTTGTCATAAACCACCTTATGCCATGTGGAGGAATGCTGCCAAAAGAAGCAACACTGCAGTCAGAATACCAATTCCAAATCCATCCCCTAGAACCTCATCTTGTTGTGTGTGTTTTCAGAACTCTGTGGGGCGGAAGAGGAAAATCAGATCTTTGCCTTCTCTACATCCTTTTTTTTTTATCTAAGAGCCAGATTTTACAGAGATAACCGATCCTTAGAGCTAAAGTCACACTGGTATTCAGGAGATGAGATTGGGTCAGATTTATAAGGGAAGATCAATCACAAAACAATGCAAATCTGCAAATGACAGGAGATGAGAAAAGCTACTGGGAGACAATCACACACAATCAGACTTTAAGAAATTCCTGCTCTAGTGATACGCTATCTGTAAGGTAGAGATTACACCCCAGCACCAGGATCCACATTACTCCAAGAAAATAGTTGGACCCACTAGTGCCCAGCACTATTAGGCAGAGTGAACCATCTGCCAAGATGTGAGGGGGTAGAAACAGCATGATCCCAATTTATCCTGAAACCGTCAGTTATTATCTTCTGTGGGAGGACATAACTGCATAAGACATGTGGGTTGTATTAGCCTTCTGACTTAAATGACACTATCCCATGTCTAATTACACTTTGCCTACAGCATTTTGAAAGGTGGCGATGGGCACCATCTTGTCCATCTAAGAACTAGGCACTGTAAGGAAATTTCTCCTTGTCACTTCAGGCAGCAGCCACCCAAGCATACTCATTGTTCCCAGGCCTAATATGAGGAAAGGAATGCAAATGTTTTTCCTTCACTGCTGACTTCCATTCCCTATCTCAGTATTTTCTACACTACCATGACAACCTTTGGCTCAACGTACAGCAAGGAGAAGCAGGATGAAAGAGGCCTTGAACTCTCTTGTTCATAATTTTTGGGGGGAGGACATGGCAGGCTGCTACCAGCTAGAGATTCTCCCAGCAATGGCAGCTGCCTTTTCTTCTTCAGAAGCTCTTGTTGAAGCAGTCAGTGGGGAAATGGAGCCAGAGGTCATAGGATGCCACTGGCCCCATTCTCTTTAGACTTCCTCACTGCAGTTGAGTGGGGTGACACATATCCCCATTAAGAATACACCTGTTGTAATACAAATATTTTGAGATAGTTTGGTCCAGAACAGACATTTAAGATATATTGGCCAATATCTTGTTCAATTTACTACCTGTGTAACTGCAAATGTACAGGAGGCTGCAACAATGTACAGAGGCCCAGTTGTCTGTCTGCTTGTATGGCTGACCACACAATGAGTCATGCAAGCAGCTTTTTATGTGCAGCATAAATTGCATAGGAGACTGGCCATTAGGTTTACAAAATATGTTCTCCTAGGGAATATAAGATATGCTAAAATTGCTTTTTGGACTTGGAGATAAAGAGTCCCTCTGCAGCTGGAGAAAACAAGCCCTGGAAAATATTGAGCAGGTACATATATGATGTTTGGGAACAAAGTGTATCCCAATCTTTTGCTTTCTCGTCCAATGTCAAGTCTATCCAGCTTGAGTCCAAGATACTAGCCACTACACTATGGTATTCTAGGTACATGTTCACTGTTCTAGGACTGCCAGATGATTCTGTTAAACTGGGTATTATACTGTGTACTCCTATCTTTTTATGTGAGCAGCAGAGTTCTCTGCATTTCTGAACCCTCCTTGAGAACATCACTATGAGCCCTGCACTTAAAATTTGCTGCTAAACCATTGGAAGCAATACAATAATACACAGCATAACTACCAGGGCATTTTGGAAGAAAGGAAAATGGCAAACTTCTGATACCTATCAAGAGGGGCCAGGCAGCCACAGTGTGTCCACCACCACGACCGCTACTTGAATTTAGTGTCTTCACAGAATTTCCCCTTGACCAATCAATTTTCTTTCTATTAGAAAATGATTCAAGAATTCAGTCAATCTTGTTGCTTGAAACAAGCTGCTTACTGTATAGTTCAGGAGTGCATAACCACTTCCTCCCCTTCCTCCTTTCTGTCAAGGACTGCATTTCTGTGGGATAATCTATCTGGAATGGACACATGCTGGAAGGCACTGTGTAGCGATCACCCTGCTTTGGCTCAGGTAGAAGATTATTTGCATGTACCAATGAGAGCTGTTGGGAGGTGGAGCCAGAGAAACTAGAAGGGAGGGATGAGTGAGAGTCTAGAAAGTTCAGTTAGACAAGAGTGTTGAGAAAAGAGTTTGGGGGTTAGAGGTAGAGAGAGTGTTTAAGGAGTGATTAGTCAGAGTGTAACCTATATTAATTAAGATAGAAGAGGTTAAAGTAAAATACTGAAGCTTTGTGTAACTTTAAGAATGTGCTTAAGAACTATTCCTAAAACAACGTGTAATCAATAAACCTGTTTCTGTTTAAAAGTTCAGTACTGAATGGACCTCAGTCTTTCATAGGAAATATAGGTTGATAACCTGTTTCCCCTAAAATAAGACCTAACCTGAAAATAAGCCCTAGTATGATTTTTCAGGATGCTCGTAATATAAGTCCTACTCCAAAAATAAGCCCTAGTTAAGTGAAACCCCGCCCTCCACCATTGTGCAGCAACCAGAAGATGACATGACTGTATTTGAATAAATGTAGATGGTTGTACATGACAAAAATAAATCATCCCCTGAAAATAAGCCCTAATGCATTTTTGGAGCAAAAATTAATATAAGACCCTGTCTTATTTTCAGGGAAACAGGGTAAAGAGATCAACTGGTGGCAGCGTGTTAAAGGGCGTGTTGGGATACTCGTGGGAGCTCTGTGTTTGGTGAAATAAGCAGGGGCCACAGGGTAAACGTCACACACTGCCTTTCCTTCTCCCCTCTTTTTCTCCCATTTTCTCCCTCCCTCTTTCAAGACTCCCAGGAAATGGATAAACTGATCTTGGTAGAGGTGTCTTATAGAGGGCTTTTGGAATTAAGCCCAGGGCCACAGTTCTTCCACCTCTCCTGTGCCCTACCAAACCATCTCACTCATGATGCTCACCAAATCCATATGTGTGGTGCTTTATTTATTACACAAAAAGAAAGAGTTGGACTTGGCACTCATTTTAGCAGACTCTGGAGACACAGTACTGATAAAGGCATTCGCATACGCAAATGATTCAAATTCTGCATAGTCCCTTGGGAGAAATCCAAATTCAAAGATAGGGGGACCCTTTGTGTCCAAGCTACTGTCTTTGGAATGCCACCAAAATATTTAGGACCCAGTTACACTGATTAAATAAATCAGTAGCTATTATAAATTGAATTAACCCCTCATGGTTATTGTTCTGGCATGTGAGTCCTCATGATCAGTAATCATGACAATAGCCTCAAGGGCTCTATCTGAGCTCAAGTAGCAAGAAGGGCTAGTCAAGCTTCTGCCTCTTTTGCTTGGCTGGCCAAAGGAAAGCCTTGCCTCACTGCCTTCTGCAGCTGCAGGGGAAAGATTGTGTGAATAAGGAAATGAAAGGCATGAGGCTGGAATTGGAGGCACCTACAAGGCAACCAGCACTTGTGATTCACTCAGTCTTCCTCCTCCTCAACAGTGCATGCATGCCTGCATGCATATCTTCCTTCCTGCCTGATGCCTCCTGAATTTCCACCTTCCCATTTCCTTCTGCTTTGCTGCCTCCTAGAGCACCTTGTTTTATGGCTGCCTATATTGTCTCCCCTTCTTCCACCCTGCCAGTCTCCGGTTTGCATTCTTGGGAGGAAGGGGGCAGTAAAGGAGAGGTAAAACAATTCATTTCCCCCCCTCTGTTGGACTTGACACTCATTTTAGCAGACTCTTGAGACACAGTACTGATACAGGCATTCACATATGCAAAGGTTTCAAATTAAATTAGATTTAATATCGAATCAAAATCAAAGAATCATAGAATTATAGAGCTGGAAGGAGCTATAAGGCCATCGAGTCCAACCCCCTGATCACTGCAGGAATCCAAATCAAAGCAGATCTGACAGATGGTTGTCCAATCTTCTCTTGAATGCCTCCAGTGTAAACAAATAAACAACCACCTTCTGGCTGTTCAAAATAACTTGCTTTCCAGCCCCCCCTAAAAAAAGCCCACAGAACTGTGTGTTATATAAACAGATATTTTAAAATCAATTTAAAACCTGCTTAATTCAATTCGAAAGCCCTCTTTTTTGTGAGTGTAACTGGGCTCTTAGTGTCTGAACTTTCCCAGCACAGGCAGCTGTTTCTGTATTAATGACAGTCCTGAGCAGAATTCTGTTTTTACATTTGCCCACACCAGTTTTTACTTGATAGAACAGATGGCATTCTGGGGAAGAAATAGAAACCGGATTGAAGGTGTGTGTCTGTGGGGGGAGGGGGAGGGGGGGGAGAGACTGAGATTCTGAGGAAAATATTCCTGAAAAGTGAACTAATGAGCAGATTTTGTTTGAGGAAAGGTATATACTTGGAAATGTCTTGTAAGACAATAACTAGGGCCTTAATTTTGCATGCTGCTCACTGATTTCTCTATCCTTCATTGCTAGGTACTTGGGGTTGCTTCAGATATACCATAAATGCATGCACATTTGTTTGAGTTCTGAAATTTCATGCCCCATCAATCTGAATAGGGTTCACATATGTGCATATAAAACTGTATTATAATAATAATTACATGCTGTCAAGTTGATTCCTGAATAGGCAATCTTATTCAGAGTTCTTTAGTATTAAGCACTCAAAAGTGGTTTACCAGTCCCCTTTGGGGGTGCTCTGGGCCTGTGCAGCTTGCCCAAGGGAAATCCCATGCTCTGGTTCTTCAGCCAATACTCAAATCATAGGGCTATATAGCCAGCATATATAAAACTATATAGAAAAATATTCAAATACCTGGCATGCAACCTGCAGTAAAACAACCTGTCTAATATAAACAACAGATTTATATTATAGATCCAAGAATGGTTCTAAGAAAGTTTTTTTTTAAACAATCGGAGACCCATTTACCTAAGAATAAACTCATAAGCTGTCTGCTATATAGGAGTGCCCTTTTACAGTCACAACAGAGTCAGCCAGATAGGCTTCAAAATGTTCAGTGGTGAGTGTACCACCATTAAGCATTGTCTAAAATGTCCTCTGATAACCTCTCATTGAATTTAAGACAGCAAAGACACCATATTTAGGGGCTCCTCAGCAAAGGGAAGGAATGCTAAGCCACTTATGGCAGGAGTGAGGAACCTTTCTGTCTCAAGATGTTAATGGACTACAGCATGCATCAGCTCCAGTCAGCATGGACTATCGCCTAGTATTGCAGAAGTTGTAACTTAATAGCTGGAGGCTGAATTCGGCCAAATCCTTGTATGGTACACAGCTTGAAAATCCCAAAACAAAAGTGCTTGATACTTTTATTATACCACTAAAACCCATTAGCATTCAAATCCTCCAGGACTATTCCACAAGTCAGTTATTGCAATTGGGAGTAGGGAACAAAAAAGCCTCCAAAATCATCTTGTCCAGACAAGGTCAGGGTCTCTTGTTTAAAGTAAGTTATAGAATCAGCTTGAGGTATCAAGTGCACCTCAGGGGAGATAGATTTGTCTTCCTTCACCTCATAGACAAAGAGCTGCCAGTTACTCAGCATCTTCTCCATGACCTTATCTCAAAGCACATGGCTTCTGTTCAACCTCCAAAATGACAACAGATGACAGAGCTAAGGCAGAAGTGGTCAATTCCTATTTTAGCCCAGCCTTTTCTGAAAAGACAGTCCATGGCCCTCCAGGCAAATGTAAAGTACAAATGGAAGGAACAGGATTGTAGCTTGAGATTGATAAAGAAACAGTCAAGGAATACCCTATTACTTTGAACGGGTTCATATCTCTAGACCTCGATAAACTACATCCAAGAATGTTAAAGAAATTGGCTGAAGAGATCATAGAATCACTGATTATTATTTTCATGAAATCATGGAGAATGGGTGAAGTGCCAGATGATTGGAGAAAGGCAAATATTGTCCCTATCTTCAAAAAGGGCAAAAAGGAAGAACCTGGGAACCACAGACCAGTCAGCTGACATCAATCCCAAGGAAAATTCTGGAGCAGATTATAAAGTCCACTCTGCAAGCACCTTCGAAGCAATGCTGTAATAACTAGAAGCCAAAATAGATTTGTCAAGAATAAATCAAGTCAGACTAATTTTATCTTGTGTTTTAATTGGGTAATCTCACTATTAAATGGTGGGACTGTTATAGACGTAATATATCTTGACTTCAGCAAAGCCTTGGACAAACTGCTCCAAGATATTCTGATTAGGAAGCTAACTAGGTGTGGGCTGGATAGAACAAGTGTCAGATGAATACACTGGCTACAGAATTGTACTCAGAGAGTGCTTCTCAATGGCTTCTTCTCAAACTGGAAGGAGGTAATGAGAGGGGTACCCCAAGGCTCAGTCCTGGGCCCAGTGCTCTTCAATATTTTTATTAATGATTTGGATGAGAGGGATCAGGGAATGCTAATCAAATTTGCGGATGACACATAGCTGGGTGGAATAGCCAACACCCTGGAAGACAGAAAGAAAATTGAAAGAGCTTGATAGGCACAACCACTGGAGTTAAAACATCAGAATGAATTTGAACAGGGATAAGTGCGAATTTCTACATTAAGGAGGAAAAAAACAAATGCACAGTTAAAAGATGGGGGATCCTTGTCTCTACTGGGTGTGAAGGATCTTGGAATTGTTGTAGCTCACAAGCTGAATATGAGCTAACAGTGTGATGTTGTATATTATGAGTGAGAAGTATCTCAAAATTGTTGTAGACCACAAGCTGAATATGTGCCAGCAGTGCTTTTATTTTAAGGCAAATGCTATTTTAGGATGCATTAACAGAAGTATATTCTCCAAATCATGTGAAGTACTAGTCCTGCTCAATTCAGAGCAGGTTAGACCTCATCCTGAGTATTGTGTCCAGTCTGAGTGCTGCACTTTAAGAAGGATGCTGACAAACTGGAACAGGATCAGAGGCGGGCAACAAGGATGATCTGGGAACTAGAAACCAAGCCATGTAAGGAAAGACTGAAAGAACTGGGTATGTTTAGCCTTGAGAAAAGATGATTGTGGGGAGATATGAGAGCACTTTTCAAATACTTGAAAGGTAGTCTTACAGAGGAGGGGCAAGACACATAATAATCAGCTCAAGTTACAGGAAGCCAGATGCAAGCTGAGTATCAGAAAAACTTCTTAATGGTTAGAGCAGTATGACAATGGAACCAATTAACTTGGGAGGTGGTGAGTACTCCAATGCTGGAAGCATTCAAGAGAAAATTAGACAGCCATCTGTGAAATATACTTTGAATTGGATTCCTGCTTTGGAGCAGGAATCCAATTCAAAGGATTCCTGCAGGGGGTAGGATTTAATGCCCTTTTAGGCCCCTTCCTTCTCCATTATTCTATGATTCTAAGATTCTATGAAATCTAGCTTGTTCTTGACATATTAGTGGTCTAATAAAGATATCACCTATGCTTGGGTTTGGATTTCGCACAAAGACCACATAACTTTTCCCCACATTCTTTTCCAGCTGGAAACAACATATTTTTCTAGAGGTTCCTTGTGGCTTATAAATCTACATGTAAAAGAAGCCCCAAACTGATGCTTTTATTCTGAATTTTCAATATATTTTTCTCAGTTTTCAATGCATTGTTTCTGTAGCAGATCTTGGATATGGGACGAGGGCCAAGTTAGCCTGGGGTGGCTGCAGAAACATGGCCAAGGTGGGTAGAAGAAGCTGGATGTGAGGTTCAGTATATTGGCTGTTTTCTAGCCCACATTAGTTCAGCCCATTTCAGAATAAGAAATTCAACAAGATTGGCATAGAAAATGTTTAGGAAATTCAATTTCTAGCTGGCTGTCCTGTCATCTCATCCTAATACCCTTGATATATAAGTTGCTGCATAAAGGATGGCCCTGAATTTGATTTAAATTTTTATTATTTTAATGTTACTGCTACAAGCTTCTGAAAATGACTTTCTTATCCTTCAATGAAACTGTCACAATTCCAGACAGTGAAGTTGTCATTTTTCCCCTTTACCTGGTATCTGGGAGAGTGAAATGTCAAGCTCCATCAAGCTCTGCAGCAGGTGGAAAATTTTCTACAGCATTTGCACAGGCCAGGCTGTTAGCAGGAGGGATATAGCAAAGCCACTGAGGAATGCATGAGTGTTTCTGCTATGCACTCTGTAGGCATTCACACTGCTAAGAGAACACCAAGAGCAGATCCTTCTGTTTCAGTAAAAGTTTTGACTAGAGATGGGGACGAATAAAAAAAATATGGCAATTCGTTTTGATCCGTTATTCGTCGAGGTTAACGAATCAACGAATACGAATATACAAATATTCTTCAACGAATCGATCATTCGATTTGTCTGCACTTTAAATGGCTATAACACTGGGCCCCGGTGACCTTGAGACACCAAATTTGCAGGGAAGCTTCCTCAGACGCATTTCTACAACTCCTGAAAGTTCGGTGAACATTGGATCATGGACCCCTGAGTTATATAGTCACAAATAGGACCACCCAGGAAAGCTCCCCCAGGTACTTAACTCCAGAATCACAACGGAGCTTCCTATGTCTTTCCCCAACACGCCTGCCAACTTTGGTGAAGATTGGATATCGGAACTCCAAGTTATTCACCCACAAATTCGGTCCCCCCAGGAGAGTTTACCACATGGCACAGAAGCCCATGGAATTGAGGGGGTTATATCTAGCCCCAGCAGAATGAGAGGTCCCTTTGGCAGAGGCATGCATGAGGCATTCAGTTTGTCTTCAGCCCAGCACAACATTACATTTGCCAGTGAAGTAGAGTTTGCCCTCAGGAGGACTGGAGGCAAGGAGGTATTTGGCAGCACAGCAGGCTTTTTGGCTCCGTCGGGCACTTAGGAAGTTGGCAGCAGGAAAACAGGCTCTTTTGACCCCATCGGGCACTGAGGAAAAAGGCAGCAGGAAAACAGGCTCTTTTGGCCCCATCGGGCACTGAGGGGAAAGGCAGCAGGAAAGCAGGATTTTTGGCTGCATCAGGCACAGAGGTAGTTGGCAGCAGCAAAGTGGCGTGTCTTGCCCCATCGGGGCGCTGAGGCAAAAGGCAGCAGAGCAGACTCTGGTCTTCTACAGCAACATTAGATTTGCCTGCAAAGGAAAGGTTTTTGCCCCCAGGAGGCAACTGAGGTTGCTTGCAACTTCCAACAGCACCAGCACCAATATCAGATGAACAGGGACGGTGCTACCAACAGCGGTTAATCCACGGGGCTGTGGGGCTGTCGGAAACAGATCGGCTCTGCAATCTGAAGCTGGGTAATGGGGCGATGGGGCGACAAAGATGCTCATTTAGAACTGGAAAGCTGGGGATTGCTTGCAACTTGGCTGCTGAGACCGCCCGGATATGATAAAGATAGCCCTCGGAGGTTTGGGGGGGCTTAGACAGGGCGGCCCCCTTGGCACGGGTTGAAAATCAGATGAGATCTGCTGTCTGAAGCCGGGCGATGGGGCGATGGGGTGATGCCTGGACAGGCTTAGATGGGGCAGAGCCCAGCTTTGGGTGTGCCAACATGGCCGGACAGCCCTCTGTCTTGGCACATTATGGGCGTCACCCAACACTTTGCTCTTCTACACTTTAGTTGTACAAGAGCAACTATTTATTCATTTTTCTTACTGCTCAGTCTGGATCTGCCAAGAGAGCTGGACGGCCCTCTTCGCTTGTTCAGGGGTGCGGGGACTGGCTCTGGGTGTGCCAGCCAAAAGGGTTACATGGCCCTCTTGGCACATTCGGGTGACGTGCAGACAGGCTTTGGGTGGGGCAGACTACAGCGGTTAATCCGCGGGGCCGCTGGTGAGCTGAGCTAATTCGTTTGGGTAGTTTGTTCCAACTTCTGCCTACCTACTGAGTTGGCATGGGACTGAAAGCAGAGTGTGTTCCCCATCGGGCACTGCGGTAGTGGGCAGCAGCAAAAGTACCGTGTCTTGCCCCATCGGGCACTGAGGAAGTTGGCAGCAGCAACGTAGAGTGTGTTGCCAATCAAGCACTGAGGTAGTTGGCTCCAAAGTAGGCGGGAAAGCATGTCTTAATAGGCATCGGGCACCGAGGCAATTGGCAGCAAAGTAGGCTTTGCCCATTGGGTGTGTAGTGGCAGAAATCTTCAACATCGATGAGCAAGAGGGTGGCGTTTGCCATCAAGGTGGCATATGAAACACAAGCCTCCAGAAAGAATTATTTAGTCAAGTATGCTGTTTTTGACTACCAGGAAAAATAAAAACGGATCAGTTTTTCTGACGAATATAGCCGATTCGTCATATATTCGTCGATCTGTATTTGTAAAATTTTAAATCAGGACGAATATGGCTTGACGAATATTTCCTCGGTTTTATTCGTCTATCCGTTCATATTCATCTATATTCGTTACCCCTTTTGGGGGCCTCTCTGAGCTTGCTGGCACAAATTTGAAGCTCTGGCCAATCAGGACAGAGATCCTGGATTGGCATGTCCGGCAGCCAATAGTGCTGCTGAAAGGTGTATCTACTTTTACAGATGCTTCATATAAGCTTTTCCCGTCCGGCTGTTCCCCACTTCTGTTAGTGCTCTCCGGAGTGAGAACAGTTGCTGCTCGCTGGCTTGCTGGTGCTCTTGCGGTTTTGCTTTTGTGGCAGCAAAGGAAAGACTTATATTTTTCTATTTTATCATCATTCATCAATCATCATCAACTTTACTGGGAATTTGGGGAGGGATTTCAGGTAGCTTAGGCTACTTCTTCGGAAGGGCTTAATTTCATTTCAAATTCAAATCAATCAAACCTTTTTTTCCCTGGAGGCTTGTGTGTGTGTGTGTGTGTATCGTCCAGTGGGGGGGGGGGACTGTCGTTGTGTGACTGTGGAATCTCTTTTCCTTTATATTCAGTTTTCAAAAGTTCATTTTAGAGAGGCTTGTGTCTCTCAGGGAATTTGGTGGCTGGCTGGATCCATCATTCCTTTTTCTTCCAAAACTTATTTGGGTGTGTGTGTGTGTGTCTAGGTGGGAGGATTATTCAGTTTTCAAAAGTTCATTTTAGGGAGGCTTGTGTCTCTCAGGGAATTTGGTGGGTGGCTGGACCCATCATTCCTTTTTCTTCCAAAACTTATTTGCGTGTGCGTGTGTGTGTCTCTGACTGAGATTTAGCTGGCAGGGCTTTTCTTTTTGGACTTTTTTGGCTTCTCTGCCACAGTGGGTCAGGGGGGGGAATTTTCCTAATTACATTATACTGAGGGGGGGCTTTGTTTAGGCAGGCAGGTCACATTTTAGTAAAAGAATTACACCACCATCATTCTAAAAATAAAATTTATACACTCTCTCTGACCCTATATTAGTTTCCTTCCTCAATCTCCATTGCTTTATTTGTTTAGTTGGTTTGTTAGGCAGGCAGTAGAAAATGAAGGGATTTCTTCAGGGGCAATCCAAGGGGAAGAAGGCTCTGAAGCTACACAGGCTAAGTAGCAGCACCGTCATCATGATCACCATGTGCACAACCACGTCTACGATAACCAGTGCCACTGTCCCTCCTCTGGTGGCCTTGCAGGCAGGCATGGAACCAAAGCTTCCAGAGGTGCCAAAAGAACTCCCGCTCCTCTTCCTAGAGGAATCTGAGGAGTTACTGGTTTCCGAAGATCCCCAGTCTGATTTGGAACCAGTAACGGCAGGGCAGGCTTCACAGCCCCCCCTCTCCCCAGAGTCATCTGTTCCCTCCTCCCAGTTCAGCAGCACCCCTGGGACACAGAGTTCTTCCCAGGCCAGCAGTCAGGGGCAGGCAGTGGGTCCTCGTTTGGGCAAACATGGCAGAGGGGCCATGTGGGATCATTTCACGGCGCTCAGTGATGACCCATGGCTGGCACGCTGCAATACCTGCCTTGGGGTGGTCCAGAGGGGGTCAGACCCCAGGCATCTGTCCTCCACCGCCCTCCACCAACATCTGGAGAGGCACCACCCAAGGCTCCTGTCCAGGGAAGGCACTTCGTCCGCGCCGTCTGGAAGAGGGAAAAGAGCAGCTCCAGGGGAGGCAGAAGGGAGGCAGGAGGAGGTGCCTTCTTTCAAAAAGGCAGCCACAGGGGTTTCTGGGGCCGGGAGCATGAGGCAGGCCACGCTCCATGAAGTGGCACCTGTTGGGTCCGCCATGACACTCAGCCGGCAGTCGAAGGGCAAGGCCCAGCAGGCGGCCACTTGTCTCATCGCTGAGATGATCACCCTGCTCGGACTTCCACTGTCCATCATGGAATCCCAAGCCTTCTGCCGGTTGCTGCATTTTTTTGCCCCCTGGTACGACCTCCCCTCATGGAGAACCCTCAGTTCTAGCGTGCTGCCCTCGCTCTATGACTCTGTGAGGGAGGTGGTCCGTGACCATCTTTCACGGCTACAGGGGCGCAAGGTGCACTTCACAGCGGACCTGTGGAGCGGAGGTCAGCACGGCAACCTCTCGCTCACAGCCCACTGGTAGCAACCAGAGGACTTGAGTAGTGGCAGGGCATCGGCGACAGGGACGCAGGGGGAGGCCCTTGCCCTGCCCCCAGGCTACAGGTCCGTTCTGCTGCAGGCACGGCACATGGAAGCTCAGGCGACAGGGAGGAACATCACAAATGAGTTCCTGTCCGCGCTTCAGGAGTGGGCACCGGAGTTGGAGGTGACCCGTGGCCACATGGTTACAGATGCTGGGCAGAACATGTTGGCGGCATTGAACGTGGCGGGCTTTGAGGGCATCGTATGCATGGAGCACAAATTACACCTTGTGGTGCGCGATGCCCTTGGCCTGGGCAGCCACGTCAAGCCCGAGTGGGACGCAGGCACCCGGGAGATGCGGGCACTCCTGGAGCAATGCCACCAACTGGTGGTCCACTTCTCCCGCAGCCTGAAAGCCGCCCGCCGGCTGCATGAAAGGCAGGAGGAGTTGGGTCAGGAGACCCACGTTCTCCTGACAGACCTGCCCAGCAGGTGGAACTCCACCTACACCATGGTGTCCCGCCTGGTGGAGCAGAAGGCAGTTTTGGAGGACATCATGTGCTCCATGCCCATTCTGCCCGGGGGGAGAGAGGTGGGCATCAGTGCCACGGATTGGCTGGCCCTCTCCCAGATGGTGGAGGTGCTCAAGCCCTTCCTGGAAACCACGGACATCTTGTGTGGTTATACGACAAGCCTGGGGCAGGTCATCCCCCTGATTCATGCCCTCGATCGGTCCCTGGAGACTGCTGTGGCACCAGGATCCTCCCTCCTTCCACGGACCAGGGCTTTGGTGAAGAGGTTGCAGGGAGGCGTGGAGAAGTGACTCCATCCTGTCTACAGCAACAGAGCTTACTGCATGGCCTGCCTGTGTGATCCTCGAATCAAGGGGGGCTTGGCAGCACGCACCTCAGACCTCAAGGAGTGGAGAACGGAGCTCTCTACTGAGGTCCGCAGGGCGTTGGGGGAACAACGCTTGCATGGGGCAACGGGAACGTCAGGCCACGAGGGGCAGGGTGGTTTGCCCGAACCACAGGGAAAGACTTCACCTGGTGAAGGCTCCATTCACCACCAACATTACTGGAGCTCTGTGGTGACCTTGGCACTTGCCTCAGAGGAAAGACAGCCAGCTGAGGATGATTCAGCATAGATAATAGTGCGGGAATATCTGGCTGAGCCCCCTCAGCCTCACCAGTCATATCCCCTCCATTACTGAACTAGGAAACTAGTCATATGGCCGGAGTTGTCCAATGTGGCCATGGACCTCCTTTCCATCTCCCCCACAGCGTCCAGAGCGAGCGCGTTTTCCCATCTCGGAGACATACTCCGACCATGCCGCTACTGTGGAGAGACTGTCGTTCATCAAGGTGAACCTTCCCTTGTTGGGCTTCCCCTCACTGAACCCAAAGAGGGAGGGTTCCAATGACAGTCTCTCCCTTAACACACTGCCTGCCTGCCTGCCTGCCTGCGCCCGCCTGCCTACCCACCTGCCCACCCTCCAGTTCTCCTGAAAAAAAAAGACCTGCCTACTTGCTTGCCGGCCTGTAAACCCACCCCTCAGTCAGAACTCCAGCTGCTGATTCCAGTCGCCTCCTTGGGCCAAGTTCCAACCAAGTTGTACCTGCCTGCCTGCCTGCCTGCCTGCCTGCTGGATCAAGTCAGACCAGCAGGCCAAGAACTGTTGAACTCCTGCCTGCCTGCCAGCCTGCTGGATCAAGTCAGACCAGCAGGCCAAGAACTGTTGAACTCCTGCCTGCCTGCCTGCTGGATCAAGTCAGACCAGCAGACCGAGAACTGTTGAACTCCTGCCTGCCTGCCTGCTGGATCAAGTCAGACCAGCAGGCCAAGAACTGTTGAACTCCTGCCTGCCTGCCTGCTGGGTTACATAGTCCCGGCGGGCTGTTTGTTCATCATTCTGCCTCCCTGCCTGCCTGCTGGGTTACGTAGTCCCGGCGGGCTGTTTGTTCCACCTTCTGCCTCCCTGACTGGGAGGAGTGAACTCCTGCCTGGCACAGGTTAAACCAGATCAGCTCTGCAATCTGAAGCCAGGAGATATGGTGATGGGGTGACGCGCAGACAGCCTTTGGTTGGGGCAGTCCCAGGCCGGCCCTCTTGGCATCCAAGCCTAAACCCTTTCTTGGCACACCCAGAGCCTGTCCCGGCACCCCAAATGAGACAAGAGGGCCAGACAACCCTCTTGGCGCACCCAGAGCCTGTCCCGGCACCCCCAAACGTGACAAGAGGGCCAGACAACCCTCTCTTGGCACACGCAAAGCCTGTCCCCATCCCCAAATGTGGCAAGAGGGCCAGCCAGGCCTCTTGGCAGTTGGCACACCCAAAGCCGGTCCTGGCATCCCGAACGTGCCAAGAGGGCCAGCCTGTCTCAGCCCCCCAAAACCTCCGAGGGCTATCTTTATCATATCCGGGCGGTCTCAGCAGTCAAGTTGCAATCCCCCCCAGCTTTCTAGTTCTAAACGAGCATCTTTGTTTGTTTGAAGGTTGTCAGCAAGTCTAGTTAGACGGTGGTGAGTGACAAGTGAGTTTCCTAGGCCTGTCTGAGACCCACCCAAATCCTGTCCGGGCGTTGCCCCATTGCACGGCCTCAGATTGCAGAGCATCTGTTTCCAACAGCCCCGCAGCCCCGCGGATTAACCGCTGTTAGTAGCACCAGGCTTGGACCCTTTTCTCCTGTTGGTGCTACTGATTCCCCGAGAGCCGGGCTCTGCCCCCCAAGCCTGTCCGGGCGTCCCCCATACCAAGATGGACAACAACAGCAACAACAACAACAGCACCTATAACAAGCCCAGTGGCTCAGCAGCATTGCAGTTTAACCCACAGCACCACTGTCTACCTTGCTGCCAACTTCCTCAGTGCCTAAATGGCTTGGGCCCTGGATACCTAAAGGACCGCCTCCTTCCATATTAACCTACTCGGCAGTTAAGATCTAGCCAGGGGGCCCTTTTGAAAGAGCCGTCCCTCAAGGAGGTAAGAGGGATGGCTTGTAGACAAAGGGCCTTTTCGGCAGCTGCCCCCAGACTATGGAACGCCATCCCAATTGAGATTCGTCTGGCACCGACGCTGATGACATTTCAGCACCAGGTCAAAACCTTCCTTTGAAGGTTGTCAGCAAGTCTAGTTAGATGTTGGTGGACAGGTGAGTCTCCTAGGCCAGGCTGTGCCCCACCCAAAGCCTGTCCGTGTCCGGGCATCCCCCGTGCCAAAGAGGGCCTGTCTCAGCCCCACCCAAAGCCTGTCCAGGCGTCATCCCATCGCCCCATTGCCCGGCTTCAGACAGCAGAGCTCGTCTGGTTTTCAACCCATGCCAAGGGGCCGGCCTGTCTAAGCCCCCCCAAACCTCTGAGGGCTATCTTAATCATATCCGGGTGGTCTCAGCAGCCAAGTTGCAAGCAATCCCCAGCTTTCCAGTTCTAAACAAGCATCTTTGTTGCCCCGTCGCCCCATGGCCCGGCTTCAGATTGCAGAGCTGATTTGCAGGCAAATCTGATGTTGCTGAAGAAGACCAGAGTCTGCTCTGCTGCTTTTTGCCTCAGTACCCCGATGGGGCAAGACACGCCACTTTGCTGCTGCCAGCTACCTCAGTGCCCGATGCAGCCAAAAAATCCTGCTTTCCTGCTGCCTTTCCCCTCAGTGCCCGATGGGGCCAAAAGAGCCTGTTTTCCTGCTGCCTTTTTCCTCAGTGCCCGATGGGGTCAAAAAGCCTGCTGTGCTGCCAAATACCTCCTTGCCTCCAGTCCTCCTGAGGGCAAACTCTACTTCACTGGCAAATGTAATGTTGTGCTGAGCTGAAGACAAACTGAATGCCTCATACATACCTCTCAGTGCCAAAGAAGACCTCTCATTCTGCTGGGGCTAGATATAACTCCCTCAATGCCATGGGCTTCTGTGCCATGTGGTAAACTCTCCTGGGGGGACTGAATTTGTGGGTGAATAACTCAGAGTTCCGATAGCCAATCTTCACCAAAGTTGGCAGGTGTGTGGGAAAGACATAGGAAGCTCCATTGTGACTCTGGAGTCTCTAAGTATCTGGGGGGAGCTTTCCTGGGGTGTCATCTTTGTGACTATATAACTTGGGGGTCCGTGATCCAATATTCACCAAACATTCAGGAGTTGTAGAAATCTGTCTGAGGAAGCTTCCCTGCAAATTTTGTGTCTCTAGGTCATTGGGGGCCAGTGTTATAGCCATTTAAAATGCAGATGAATCGACAGATCGATTCATTGAAGAATATTCGTATATTTGTATTTGTTGATTCATTAACCTTGATGAATAACGGATCAAAATGAATTGCCATTTTTTAAATTCGTCCCCATCTCTACTTATTACCAATAAGCCTATGTGAATGGAACAGGCACTCCAGAATGGTCACTAGGAATGCAAAAGGGTTGCATGCCAGAGAGCCCGTCATTATGGAAAGAGTTTACTGAAAAAGAAAGTCTTACCACTAGGCCTGCAAATAATTATCTGCAGAGAATTTTCCTCATATGTTTCCCTTCAAATTGACTCTCATCTTCCTATCAGTTTCAAATTAATCTGTTGCAACTTAGCCATAGTAGTTCATGCAGGTTACCGCCCTTGAGGACAACATTGAATTTGGAGTTAGTGTGGAGTTAATGTGAGCTAAATTGGTACCTAAATGTCCAAATTTTTCTCTCTTTTTTCTTTTTTTAAATTTAAATTTAAAAAACCCTTTATTTTAGACAATCCATCACATTACAAACAGATAATACAATTAAATTTTCATCTTACTTATATTTTAACATTCTAAACACCAGCTATTCACACCATTTAACAAAATTACACTTAATCTCGAATCCCCATTCCATCCCAGAAAGTTACCAACCAACAATCTGAGCAATCTAGATTATTTCTTAAATCATGTGACTTCTCATTTGGTTCATTGGTGTATTTTAATAAAGGTTTCCAAGTTTCAAAAAATTGACTGTGCTTTATTTCTCCTCTGTATATTCTGATCTTATTGGTCAATTTATCCATCAACAGCGTTTGCCATATCCTATTAAAAAATGTCTGTAATGAAATATCCTTGGTGTTTTTCCAGCTTTTAGCAATCTCACACCTTGCTGTCCCTACAATATTTGCAATTAGGCCTTTATTAAGTAGCTTCTCATTTCCCTCTGTAAATGCTGAAAATAAGAGTAATGTTTCATTCACAATTATTTTTTGATTAGTCAATATTTCTGTCCAATTGATTACATCATGCCAAAATGCTTCTATTTTTGGGCAAAAAATCCACATGTGTTACAAAGTTCCCTTTCATCTGCATTTTCTTCAACATTTATTTGATATATCCCTGTTGATTTTATGTAGCTTCGTAGGGTATAGATGCCATCTATGAACAACTTTCAGAACCGTTTCATTTTAGCTGATACAGATTTATATGGATATTTATTCCATATTCCTGTCCAAATCTCCTCAGGTATATTAATATTTAAATTAGTTTCCCAGGATGCTTTGACTCCTCTACCCTTACCATGTTCTTTCTCAATAATACATTTGTACATCAATGAGGTCAATCCTATCCTTTTATTTTTATCTTTTTGTATACAGTATTGATCAAATTCCGTTAATGGTCTTATAGGGCCAGATTTTTGATAAAATTGTATCACAAAGCTCCTTATTGGCTTTATTTCTAGCCAATTGGTTCTTATTTGCTTTCTTTTCTCTTCTATTTGTCTAACAGCAATTGGTTCACCTGATTCAAATACATTCTTTATTCTATATATTTCAATTTGTTTCCAATGTTTGAATTGCACATATTTCTCATGAGATTTAAAGTTTGGGTGATCCAATAGAGGACATAAGGTGGATATTGGGGGAGCAAACATTTTCATATGTTTTCACCATATCCTTAATGTTTCAAAAATAGAAGGATTCTGTATTTGTTCTCCCTTTCTAAATAATTTTGTTGTTCTAAATAATACATTTTTCCACCACCCTTCATGTCAACCCAGTCAGGGATTTCTTGAATTTCTTCTGTCTGTATAAATTTAGTAATTTATTTGTAAAGCTTAATAATATTTTTGCAAATGTGGTATCCCTAATCCTCCGTTTGCCCCTTGCCCATATTTAACACCATTTGAAAGTCTTATTTTCATCATGTGTTATTGAATGGCAGGCATGTAAAGCATATATTCGAGGTCGGATTATAGCATATGCTTCATAGAAAAAGCGAAATAGAATTAAACAGGAAGAAAAACTTGAAAAAACAGTGAAGTCTCTGTTGAGTCAGTTCACTATATTTCGTTCTCCAGATATTTATCAAAGGCTATAATGAGCTAAATATGAACTGAACAATTTACATCTTGCTAAAGCTGAATTTCTACTGTACAACTGCACTCATTTCACATGCTAGCAAGGTTATGCTCAAAATCCTACAAGGTAGGCTTCAGCAGTATGTGGACTGAGAAGTCCCAGAAGTACAAGCTGGATTTCGAAGGGGCAGAGGAACTAGAGACCAAATTGCTAACATGCGCTGGATCATGGAGAAAGCCAGAGAGTTCCAGAAAAACATCTACTTCTGCTTCATTGATTACGCAAAAGCCTTTGACTGTGTGGACCACAGCAAACTATGGCAAGTTCTTAAAGAAATGGGAGTGCCGGACCACATTATCTATCTCCTGAGAAATCTATATGTGGGACAGGAAGCAACAGTTAGAACTGGATATGGAACAACTGATTGGTTCAAAATTGGGAAAGGAGTACGACAAGGCTGTATATTGTCTCCCTGCTTATTTAATTTATATGCAGAATACATCATGCGAAAGGCAGGATTGGATGACTCCCAAGAGTCATCCAGATTGCCGGAAGAAATATCAGCAACCTCAGATATGCAGATGATACCACTCTGATGGCAGAAAGTGAGGAGGAATTAAAGAACCTCTTAATGAGGGTGAAAGAGGAGAGCGCAAAAAATGGTCTGAAGCTCAAAATAAAAAAAACCAAGATCGTGGCCACTGGTCCCATCACCTCCTGGCAAATAGAAGGGGAAGATATGGAGGCAGTGACAGAGTTTACTTTCTTGGTCTCCATGATCACTGCAGATGGGGACAGCAGCCACGAAATTAAAAGACGCCTGCTTCTTGGGAGGAAAGCGATGACAAACCTAGACAGCATCTTAAAAAGCAGAGACATCACCTTGCCGACAAAGGTCCGCATAGTCAAAACTATGGTTTTTCCAGTAGTGATGTAGGGAAGTGAGAGCTGGACCATAAAGAAAGCTGACCGCCGAAGAATTGATGCTTTTGAATTGTAGTGCTGGAGGAGACTCTTGAGAGTCCCCTGGACTGCAAAGAGAACAAACCTAGCCATTTTGAAGGAAATCAACCCTGAGTGCTCATGGAAGGACAGATCCTGAAGCTGAGGCTCCAATACTTTGGCCATCTCATGAGAAGAGAAGACTCCCTGGAAAAGCCCCTGATGTTGGGAAAGTGTGAAGGCAAGAGGAGAAGGGGACAATAGAGGATGAGATGGTTGGACAATGTCACCGAAGCTACCAACATGAATTTGACCCAACTCCGGGAGGCAGTGGAAGACAGGATGGTCTGGCGTGCTCTGGTCCATGGGGTCACGAAGAGTCGGACACGACTTAACGACTAAACAACAACAAAAGCTGAATTTGCATTGAGATGTATGCGCCAGATATACTGGAAAAGTGGGGAGAAAGCAAGTAAAATTTTGGCATCTCACTTAAAGCAACCAAAAAAATGGAATTCTGTTCCCTTGATAAAAGGGGATCAAAATATATTATACACAACACTTAGAGAAATAAACTAATAATTCCAAAAATACTATACTAAATTATATTTAAAAAAATATATAGACCCTAGAGGTGATGAAATTGAATCATTTTTTTCACAAGTGGTTCTTCCACAGCTAAATACAGAAGGGAAAAAGACTCTTTCAAGACCATTACAAATAGAAGAGATTAAAAGGATCATTCTGAAAATGAAAGATGGAAGAACACCAGGACCTGATGGTTTTCCTATAGAATGGTATAAAACGTATGTAGATTTTTTTGGCTCCTAGACTTCTCTGTGTGTATCAAAAAGTCTTTGAATTGGACAGTTTGCCAACTTCTATGTATGATGCATATATATCTGTTATACCTAAACCTGGCAAAGACCATACAGATTGTGGAAATTACTGGCCAATCTCCTTAATGAACACAGATGCTAAAATATTATCTGCAGTTTTGGCTAATAAAGTCCAGGCTGTAATTTCAACTGTAATACATCCAGATCAAGTGGGATTTATTCAACATAGACAGGGAGCAAATCATTTGCGATTAGTAACAAATTTGGTATCCCTTAATAGTAAAAGCCCCTTCATGGACTGCTCCCTTGTCATGGCGAAGGGGCTTGAGTAATTCAGAGAAGCTATGGGCTATGCCATGCAGGGATGCCCAAGACGGACAGGTCATAGTGGAGAGTTCTGACTAAACGCGATCCACCTGGAGCAGGAACTGGCAAGCCACTCCAGTATCTTTGCCAAGAAAACCCCATGAATAGAAACAAAAGGTTAAAAGATATGACGCTGGAAGATGAGCCCCTCAGGTCGGAAGGCGTCCAACATGCTACTGAGGAAGAGCGGTGGACAAGTACAAGTAGCTCCAGAGCTAATGAAGTGGTTGGGCCAAAGCTGAAAGGACGCTCAGCTGCTGACGTGCCTGGAAGTGAAAGGAAAGTCCGATGCTGCAAAGAAAAATACTGTATAGGAACCTGGAATGTAAGATCTATGAACCTTGGTAAACTGGATGTGGTCAAACAGGAGATGGCAAGAATAAACATTGACATCCTGGGCGTCAGTGAACTAAAATGGACGGGAATGGGCGAATTCAATTCAGATGATTACCATATCTACTATTGTGGGCAAGAATCCCGTAGAAGAAATGGAGTAGCCCTCATAGTCAACAAAAGAGTGGGAAAAGCTGTACTGGGATATAATATCAAAAACGATACAATGATTTCAATACGAATCCAAGGCAGACCTTTCAACATCAGAGTAATCCAAGTTTATGCACCAACCACCGATGCTGAAGAGGCTGAAATTGACCAATTCTATGAAGACTTACAACACCTTCTAGAACTGACACCAAAGAAAGATGTTCTTCTCATTATATGGAACTGGAATGCTAAAGTAGGGAGTCAAGAGATAAAATGAACAACAGGTAAGTTTGGCCTTGGAGTTCCAAACGAAGCAGGGCAAAGGCTAATAGAGTTTTGTCAAGAGAACAAGTTGGTCATCACAAACACTCTTTTCAAACAACACAAGAGGCGACTCTACACGTGGACATCACCAGATGGGCAATACCGAAATCAGATTGATTATATTCTCTGCAGCCAAAGATGGAGAAGCTCTATACAGTCAGCAAAAACAAGACCTGAAGCTGATTGTGGCTCTGATCATCAGCTTCTTATAGCAAAACGCAAGCTTAAACTGAAGAAAGTAGGAAAAACCACTGGGCTAGTCAGGTATAATCTAAACCAAATCCCTTCTGAATACACAGTGGAAGTGAAGAACAGATTTAAGGAACTAGATTTGGTGGACAGAGTGCCTGAAGAACTATGGGTGGAGGCTCGTAACATTGTACAGGAGGCAGCAACAAAGACCATCTTAAAGAAAAGGAAATGCAAGAAAGCAAAGTGGCTGTCCAACGAGGCCTTACAAATAGCAAAGGAGAGAAGGGAAACAAAATGCAAGGGAGACAGGAAAAGTTACAGAAAATTGAATGCAGACTTCCAAAGAATAGCAAGGAGAGACAAGAGGGCCTTCTTAAATGAACAGTGCAAAGAAATAGAGGAAAATAATAGAAAGGGAAAAACCAGAGATCTGTTCGAGAAAATTGGAGATATTAAAGGAACATTTTGTGCAAAGATGGACATGATAAAGGACAAAAATGGTAGGGACCTTACAGAAGCAGAAGACATCAAGAAAAGGTGGCAAGAATACACAGAGGAATTATACCAGAAAGACCTGGACGTCCCGGACAACCCAGTTAGTGTGGTTGCTGACCTTGAAGAGTCAGACACGACTTAACGACTAAACAACAACAAAATACTCTTAAACATTAAACATTTTGCTTATCATTACATTATAATACCTTTTACACATAGTGTTTATTATCTAAATTCTTCATCTCTCAAAAGTCACATCTTAACTAACAATTTATGCTATTTCCCATCTTCATGCAAGCATGAACTATTACACTATCTTAGGTTAAGTTCCTTCTATATTATTAAGTAGGCAAGCTTTCTACATTTAACAAATAGCTGCACTTCTACAATGAGTCCTTCATACATTTGCTGTCTGCTGTCTGCTCTCTATTATCTTCAACTGCAGATAAGCCTCCCATTGTGACCTTGAAAGTACAGCTGCTCAAGCAAACTTTTTTAAAATTTGTCTCCTTTCTTTCAGCGCAGTTGCTTTCTCTCCTGATGTTCTCTTTGATCCTCATCCATGCCCGAAGGTTGCTCCTTTGGAAAAGGAATGTTCATATCCTCAAAAAGACATTGCAATTGCTCCAGAGTTGAGGCAGACCTCAACTTTTTCCCATCCATCACGATCAGCTTAAATGGTAAACCCCATCTGTAATTTAGCTTCCTCTCTTGAATAATACATGCATATTGCCTCCATTGTTTACATCTGTCTATCGTCTCTACAGTAAGATCTTGAAACAGTTCCACCTTTTCCCCTTTGTACTTCAGCTCCTGTAACTTATTAGCATCCATCTTCATTGTGTACAAGACAAATCTTGCCAATATGTCTCTCCTCCAGTTTTTTGCCTTCTTTCCAACTCTATGAACAATGTCCAAGTTTTTAATAGTAATCTGAAGATGTGGACAGAGTTCTTGAATCCAATTTAAGATTATTTGTTTAAAATATTCCTTCTTTGTCTCAGACTCCTTAAAAATCTCACACAAACATTGTAACATCTCTGGCAATTTTCCTTATCAACAAGTCTATCCCTTAATTGCTGTACCTGTTTTTCAAATTCTTCATTTTTAGTTTGGAGATTCTGTGCCATCTCAAATGCAACATCAACTGTTTGTTGTATTTTGCTAATGTTCGAATTAACCTCTTCTAAGGGAGGAATTACTCTCTTCATATCACTTTGTAAATCCCTTCTTAATTGTTTTATTAGCTGCCTTATCTCATCATTTTCTTTATCAGCTTTTTCTTGCTCTCTTCTCTTTATCTTACCAGTTGCCTTGACCTCGCTCTCAGAATCCAATGAGCTGGTCAGATTTCTCTCCCCCTCATCTGACGGGCCAGCGACTGGCAAATGAATTTCTTTTAATGTCTTCTTTTTTGGCTTTCTCATATCTAGGCAGCTCAAAGTGCTTTAATTGATTATTATCTCAGGGCTTTGAGCGGAGCTGATCTTCTATGCCACCATCTTCATTGGCTGCAAACCAAACACACACAGTCCAAATTAAAACCATATTTCATAAGTGTTAAAGGAATTGAGCTGCCTGTCAATATGCTTTTGAATTCAAGGTCCTTGTTATGATGACATTTTAATGGCTTGAGACTTGGGTACTGGAGGAAGCACCTCTTGCTATATATACCTGACTGAGCATCTACATCTATTTTGGTAGTCCTCCTGTGTCCCACTAGTAGGAGCCACACATTATGTGGAGAAACAGGAGAAGATCTCCTGCTGTGGTATGAGAGATGTGGCCTTTGGAGGTCCAGTTGGCATCAGTGCTGGACTCATTTTGCTACCAAGATAAAAAAAGAAATTGGCTCTTTGTCAAACTTCTTGGAACCCAGTGATCTTGGTTTGCTTTAACCTTCAAAGCTGTAGATTTCTGTGCACTGTTTTATCCAATTGAATTGTTTAAAGAAGTTTTAAACTGAAGTTGTTTTATTGTCCTTTATTCTCAAGTTGCTAATGCTTAAATTGTTTCTGCATATTTATATTTAAGTTGTTTTACTGTTTGGACTTCACAATGAGATTTCTAAACATAGGACAGGATAGAAATATTTAAATAAACTGAGAAACAGACATATATAAATAGATTTGTTTAAAATATTACTGATACATCAACATTCTTCTAAATTAAAAAAAATCCTTCAAAATGTTTATTCTGGACTGGATACATAAATCCACCTTAGGCAAAAATTTACAGGAATTTTATTAGATGATCACACCATAATCTTTTCACTTGATTTCCTTTATGGAACAAGAAAATATGTAATAAACTTTTCACAGAAACTTACTGTTTCTTAAGTGATTCACACTGAAGTTATTTTTAATTGCATATATTAAAAGTGGTATGAATTGATTTCAATGAGCAAAGTGGTATGAAATTGTATTGTAGCAGGTAATAATTACCTGTTAAAACTTTAAATGTAAGCTTGTGATAATTACTTAGCCTACCAGAGGGCAGAAGTGTAAAAGAAAATTACAAGACAGATTGAATTGTTTCTTGCAGGAGCAGACAACATATCCCACCAACACTGATGAGCACCCTGTTTCTCTACTTTCCGTAACATTGGGGGATAGAAATACTGACCTCACCTATCATTTCATTAGTACAACCTTCCCACCTCCCTGTCAGTAATCTATATTATAGGTCTCTAAAATTTGGAATGAAAATGGTAGATGTACCCATTTGTTATTGCATTGCTTTGAAACTACCATGACTGTTGATCTCATTAGGTAGATCATAGTTGCCATGTTCCATTTTGTAAACCCAACAAGTGTCAGTTTTATGAATTAGCAAAAATTTCAGGCTTATAGGAGGAATTAAATCTTTGGTTGTTTCATTCTTGGAAGAACAAGCAATGTTAAAATTCTTCTCAGGTAGAAGATAAACATTATTTGGTTCTTAGACTCAGCAAGAATTGCACATTTGTAAGGCTGATTTTTCTGAAGACAGCACAACTGCACCTAACTAGGATGACTACTGCCTTGTTGCATGGGCTGTATGATGGGTGGCTTAATATGTGTGAACTAATGAATGTGTTAGGTTAGCACTTGAGAACATCTATCAGTATGTCTTCGGAAAAAAATGTTGATACCCCCGCATCTTCTTTCTTGTTTTCTTTAGAAAGAAGGACATTTTTGCATACCAAGTGTCTGGTTTGCTGAATATTAATTGAAGTGACCTCTACAGGTCTATATGCTTCTATAGTGTTGTGCAGTTTGTTGCAATAAAATTCTATGACTATGAACTTACGATATAGCACCATTTAGAAATATAAATGTGTCCTTGAAGACAATTTTGCATTTTTTTCTGTAGTTGCTGTCATGAGAATTTCTTCTCTTTGAGCTTTCTTCATCTGTTTCTATCAATAGTGCCATCCCCCTTTTCAGCAACATGTACATATCTGTTCCTCTCAGCAAGATGTATATATGTGTTCCTCTTTCTCTTAGAGGGACTAAGATGTTCCTTCCATGCCATTAGGATAGGAACTAAACATCAATAAGATGGCAAGTTCATAGCTTAAATTCTTCTCCAGAATGTTTTTATCTGGCTAAATAAGTTCAAAACTAGCAGACCTTCTCCTTTCAGTTTATTGTGCAGTCACTCTGTTCAGTGGGAGTTAATATATAGATGGCAAGGATCACTTGGATGGTTCACCAAAAATGTCAGGTCAAAGAAAATATACCAAAATACCAAAGTTCTTAAAATATGTTTATAATTTCCCTTCAAATGTAAACATTCTCTTTTCCAGAATCTGCAAGTAATAGGGGTTTGATGCACCAGCAGAAATGTTTCAATAGGAATTTCCATTGATTTTGAACCTCCTGTAAAATGATATGCCAATAACTCAGAGTCTGGCAAGCTGCCATTATGATGATAAGTGTAATTATTTTGACAAAGAGGTTCAGAATCTACAGTCTGAACTTACTGTAATTTCAAGAAAAGCAGCTCACAGAAAGAGCAAAGCACTGGGATTAACATGATAAGGACAGTAAGTTACAGGTTATGCAAACACCATCTCTCGTCATACTACACATTACAACATTTTACCAATTATTTCAATACATTTATATTTCTCTCCTTTGTTTAGGCTTTGTTATCATTTGTAAAACATGTTCCGCTGTCAGGAATGTTATTGTATAATTACCTTGCTTACAGACTTATAATTACCTTGCTTACAGACTCAGCTGGAGAGTTTTGCAAAGACTTTTAGTAAACTGCTGTTCAAACCTTATTTTTAAAATGCAAAGTACATTTTCAGGGCTGCTTTTTCTATACCTCCCTTAATGATTTTAACACTATATATTCAAAATTTCACATCTTGTCAAATGAAGACCACTGTTTTTGAGAGAGTGTGAGGTGAAGTGAAAGCTCTACTTGCGATTGTATCACTGATGTATCCACACATACTAGTAATCATTTGATGCTGCAAGCATGCATGGACAGCATCTTCATGGATCAGGAGAGCAAGAGTAGAAGCTTCTCATCGACTAAACCAAACACAAAAGTTTTTAAGGCTGTCCTCCCCCCATCATTTCTTTGGAAACAAAACATATATCTAAATAGCAGAATCTGCTGGAGCATTTGAAACACTAAGGTAGTCCAGTGTGGTGAGGGTGGAGAGGAGCCAGAGTGAGTAGCCTCCTTACATTGGTGCTTTTTACAAATGGAGAAAGGCACTACAGAGTAGCTCAAGCACATTTTTAATGAAAAATGTCCATTCTACTAAATGTCACATATGCAGCAGCTTCACAGATATTATGTTATGGGCTTCTCATCACCTCTTTTGGATTTTAAATTAAATGTCAAATATAATTTGGACAGGAGAGAAATAAAAGAGCAGAAACATGCTGGGAAAGAACATAATAGCCCAACTTCTGTATCATACATTAACATTTGCTGAGTTTAAAAACCTATCAGTCATTATGCATTATCCACATGAAGGGGAAATATTATGAATGCATGCTGTTCAAGCAGATGAATACTGTAAACAAGTACATCCCTTGTGCTTTAATCGGTCTTGAAATCATAATCAGCAGTAGCCTGGGAAGTAGATCAGCGTACTGTACTCATGATAAGGACACAGTATGTTGTATCAGCCTTAGGCATAAGAAGTGCCTTATCAAAAGCCAGATAGTTATGGTCTACAAGATCCTCTGCTTCTGTTCACCTAGTAGCATAGCAACTGCTGTAGCATGCCAATCTTTTCCTAAAAGATTTTGGTAACATGGGAGAAACCATCAAATGATTGTGCCAGTTTGCACAGGAACAAAGGAAGCTGCCTTGTGACAATTCGCATGCATTGTTCAATCTTACCCAGCACTGTCAATGCCAACTGATAGCAGTGGCTTTCCAGAGTTTCATAGAGGAGTCTTTCTTAGCCTTACGTGAAGATTTTGGGTATTCCTTGGTCATCTCCAGTGCCTTATACTACCAGGCCCAACCCTGCTCAGTTGCTCAAATCAGAAGGGAGTGGTGTATTCAAGGTAGCAATATGACTCACAGTTACTCAGAATGGTTCATGGTGGCTCATGTTAACTGCTTCATGTGTGTGGGAGATTAACATAACAGTTGGAACAGAGGTGCACAATTCACAGAATCACTGGGTGAAACTCTTGCTAATGGATTTCATTTCAAAATAAAAAGTTTGGGCCAGTAATGTTCACTAGTCTCTAACATAGTTCGTGCTCAGATAAGGGCATGGCCTAATTTGCCCTGTGCCCTTTTGGAAATACTCCAAGCCACCCATTGTCCATGTCTTTGCCAGTATTTATATATTTCTGGATCTCAGAGGATAAAAATAGCCCTGTGAATAGGAAAATGTAAATACTGTATCTATGACTTGGGTTAGGGGGTTACAACACCAACAAAATTATTTCTGGAAGAATTAGCCCTCTAGCCCAAAGAAAACAGGAAAAAGAGAGAAAAGGAAACAAGTATTATGGATTTTGGCAACAAGAAAAGAGGAAATAAAGAAAACTCACAGGAGAAGAGGGGGAAGACAAACCCTAATATCTTAACATGAAAATATGACATAACTATAAGAATGCAGGCATTCATCTACACACACAAACACACACAAAGACACAAGAAGGAGGAGGAGGGAGGGAGGGAGAATCTTAGTGATGTGACTAAGTCTTTTAAAATGAAAGGAAAGAACTAAAACTGCAGCCTAAATAATTTATTTATTTATTTATTATTTATTTATTTGATTTATATACCGCCCATCTGGCAGCCAAGGCCACTCTGGGCAGTTTACAACAAATAACAAAAAACAACAGAGTAACAAAATAGCAAATCAAAAATCATAAAGTGAAGTGAAGATAAAATTATAATACAATAAATACAATTAAAAGCGTAGAAAAATAATGTGGATAGTTGCTGCTACAGTTGTTCTACCTCACTCAAACATCCTGACTAGTATCTCAGATATTAGAGGGTGTACAAAAGGACCTGGTCACACAGCCAAAAAAACTGGGATTTGACCTGCGTGAAAAACCATGCTGAGTTTCACGTTCAGACATTGAATTCCAAAATCTGTATTTATTTTCCTCTGACTCATATTATTTTCTTAGGAAGCAAGTTAAAATAAGTGGCCACCAGAGGGCTGTTTATTTTAGCACACTGTTTTCTTAATCGACTTAAGCTCATTGTGAATGTTACAGCCACTTTTAAAAGGGAGTGTTTCATACTCAGTAGGAATGCTGGAAACAACTCAAAAACCACGTGAGTTGAGTCAGCTAAAATTAAAACACTACATATTGTGGGTTTTTTTAGATATTGACAGGGTCTTAGTCTCTCTGTGTGAAAATATCAGTCTCATTCTCCTTTGGCTCCAGCTTAGCAACATCTTTGTAAGTTATCAATACTTTCCTCTTCCCCACGTTTAATACGTTGTGTGTTTCTTAACCACATAGATAACAGATTTAGCAGGAGGAATCTGTTGGAGTAGTACCACCCACTCCATGTGCACTCCAGACTCTATGCTCCACTTCTTGATTCCCACAGATATTCACAGATAACTCTGCTTTTAGTGTTTCAGCATTTGGCCAAATACAATACACATCCCTACCTTGCTGCATATAAAATCTCCCCATGCAACTAGAGAGCTAGCTTGTCAGACAGACAGAAGGTTTGCCATGGAGGTCACCCTTGCTACTTGCTACTTTTCTTCATGCAAGATATAATTGACTGTTATTTACACTTCAGTATGATACTTCTTCAAGGGTAATGGCCACATCAGTGGAAGAGAATAGATAGTTCCAATGGTGATGGGGGTGGCAGCTATTGGGCAGCAGTGTTAGCTGAAGGTGATACAGGCAAAGGAGGCAATAGTAGTGACACTCAACCTAATTTTTGTCTGTACTGCACAGAAGGTGGCAATGGTAAACTGCTACTGAATTTTCCTAACTATGAAACAGTCCAAAATGAAACAAGAGATAGTGCTGGAAGATGAGAATCCCATGTTAGAAAGTACTCAATCAGCTATTAGGGAAGATAAAGGGTAAGTATGAGTAGCATTGTTGCTAATGATGCAACCAAATTAAAGTCAAAAGGACATCTAGTGGCAGACATGCACAGAAGTGAAAGGAAAGTCCAATACTGCAGAACACATACAATTAGAATACGGATTGTAAGAAGCATGAATCAAAGTAAACTGGAAACTGTAAAGGAAAAAATTTGAACATATAAACATTTCAATGCTTGGTGTTAGTGAACAAAAGTGGATAGGAATGAGACATTTTCAGTCAGACAACTATAAAGTATTCTATTTTGGAACTCAGAAGAAATGGAGTGGTTCTAATACTGAGACAAGGTGGCACACAGGCAGTTAGAGGCTATGATGCAAGATCTGACTGAATAATATCAATCAGACTCCTTGGAAAACCTTTCAACATAACAATCATTCGTTATGGAAACAGTACACTGAAAATCTAGACAGAAAAGAGGAAAGGATAGTAGACTTCTTTGAAGAGGAAGCCAATGATGAGCAACTGGCAATCCTAGAAAGTGAAGTGAAAGCTGCTCTGATAGAACTGGGAAGAAATAAATCATCACGGGTAGATGGGATACCTATAGAACTATTTCAAGCCATAGAAACTGAATTTGTCAAAATCCTAACAAGAACATGCCAACAAATATGAAAAACAAAACAAAGGCCCAGAGACTGGAAACACTCAATATACATTCCAATCCCCAAGAAAGGAGATGCCAAGGAGTGAGCAACTATAGGACCATTGCTTTAATTTCCCATGTAAGTAAAATGATGTTCAAGGTCTTGCAACAAAGGCCTTTGCCTTATATGTAGTAAGAAATCCCTGATATTCAAGATGGATTTCGAAGAGGCAGAGGCAGTGGAGATCATATTGCAAATATTCGCTTGTTACTGGAGTGCAACAAAGAATCTCAGAAGAAGAAAAGTCTATGCTTTATAGACTACAGCAAAGCTTTTGGCTGTATGGATCATGAGAAACTATAGATTATTCTGAAAGAAATGGGTGGGCTTCAGCACTTGATTGTCTTGATGAGTAACCTGTACTGTGGACAAGAAGTTACTGTTAGGAGAGAATATGAAGAAGCAGAATGGTTTCCTACAGGCAAAAGTGTCAGACAAGGGAGCATTTTATTCCCTTATCTGTTCAATCCGTATGCAGAACATATTGCAGGGAAAGCTGGACTAGATTCAGATGAAAGAGGAGGGAAAACTAGTGGAAAGAACATCAATTATTTAGGATATGTAGATGGCAGCAACTTAGTGGCAGAAAGCACCAATGACCTGAAACAACTTTTAGTGAAACTGAAAGAAGAAAGTACTAAAGCAAGACTGTAGCTGAACACGAAGAAGACAAAATGTTTGACTACAGAAGAACCACACAACTTTAACACTGACAAATGAAGAAACTGACATTGTTAAAGATTTTGTACACCTTGGTTCAGTCATCAATCTAGATGGTGACTACAGCCAAGAAGTCAGAAGAAGACTGAAAATCAGAATGGCAAGAATGAAGGAATTAGAAAAGATCATCAAGTGTAAGGAAGTGTCATTGGAGACCAAGACGAGACCATCCACACTATTGTATTTGTGATCACTATGCATGGATATAAAATCTGAACAGTAATGAAAAGCTAACAGGAAAAAAAATTGATTGAAATATGGTGTTGGAGGAAAGCTTTGCTGATATTCTGAACTGACCAAAAGACAAACAAGTAGGTCCTAGATCAAATCAAGCCTGAACTATTTCTGGATGCAAAATGTTGAAACTGAGGCTATTCCACTTTGCACATATGTGAAGGCAAGATTCTTTGGAAAAGACAATGATGCTGGGAAAAATTGATGGCAGCATGAAAAAAGGAAGATGAACTACAAGATGGATGGACTCCCCAAAGGAAGCTACAGGCTTGAGTTTACAAGAAATGAGCAGGACTGTTGAGGATGGGACATTTTGGAGATCGCTCATTCATAGGGTTGATGTAAGTTGGAGGTAACTTGATGGCAAATAACAATAATGATAACTTGATGGCAAATAACAATAATGATGTGACAATTTCACATGCACCGTGAAGCAACTCAATTGGCAAGACCTACTCCAGATGTTTTGAGTAGGGCTGAGCAAATCTGTAAGTTTCATTTTCTCCCAGATATGGATTTTGTGAATGTTTGTAAATCTTGATTTAAAAATGAATCTGAAATTAAATTCTTACTCATCCCAAGTTTTTACTCATCTTGTACCTCACTTTCTATTTTTGTTAGGTTGGAAGGGGATATCTAGGGAACCTTTGGTCTATAAGCATGTACAATATCATAGCAGCAGTAGAGTTGGACATAGTGACCAAAAAGGGGAGAAAAGAATGAATCATCTAGCTTTAGAGAAACAGCAGTAAAAAACAAACAAACAAATAAACAAACAAAACATGATGTTCATTTGATACCTTCTTCTGTTTCATCCCCACCTATTTTTCTCCTGCAATGAACAGCCAAGTACTGTATTGCTGTCACTGTTAATGCAACCATTTGTTGCCACTGCCCTATAGCTTGTAGGTCACAGTTCCACACACTGCAAAGAGTTCTGTCTCCCAGAGGAGTGATAAGCTGCCTTCTTTAGTACCACTGTTTAATTTGTAGGCATCTAATGTACCAGAGGGATTTTTACAAAGGGAAAGCATGAGTTTTACATGGTATTTAAGCAAAGGTAGGACTATTTTTTTTTCTCCACTACAGCTTCCTTCAAAGTCAAAGCTGAAAGAGGAGGCAAAAGGTTGAAGCTGTTTTTATTTAGCCTGGGGAATGTGGCATAGTGCTTGGAAAGAAGCATTGCAGTGAATCATCATCTTTGCTCAGAAATTGCACAAGGCAGTCACACATAGCAGAATTATCAGAAAGTGGAAAGAATGTATACTTTTGAAGAGATGGCAAAAAAATCATGAGTCTGCTTTTCTGTTACACTGATTCAAGTCAGAAGGACCCGCACTGGAACTAACAAAGATAAAGTAACATAAAAGGAAAAGGAAAGGCTTGGTCAGCCAGAAGAAACTCTATTTAAATAAGTGAAAAATACTATTTAAAAGTCACCCTGCCTTTCTATATTATGACCTCATCTTTTTCATTTTAAATCAGATGACTAAAGTCACTGGCTCTTTTTATAAATGAGGCTTACCTCTGAGAAGGTTTTCAGGATTTTATTTCAGATGACTGGGAAACTAACATGGCAACCCTGCAATGCTCCCCCTGCCCCAGAACCCAACTTTAACAACTATTGTGTACCACTTCAGACTGCATCTAGAGATTCAAATATTTAAGTCAAAGTCAGCAAAGAATTTTGTAACACTTTGAAAAGTAGCAGGTTTTAGTGCTTGTTTACATGTCATAAACTCATAATACTCCTGGTTTTACATTGGGTTTATAGCATGCATGAAATTAATTTAAAAATATCTGCCTACACAACATACAGCTAAGTGCACATTTTTGAGGGGTGAAAAGTGAGGTTCCTTTTTCCTCCAACACCCACAAGGGGGTTGTTTATTTTAACTCAATTATGAATGTAATTTATTTTGAATCATTTTGACATGTGAATCTCTGTGTAAGTGTAAAGAGTGTCTGTAGGGATCTAAATTGATGCCAAGTACAAGGGGTTTTAGACTGCAGGATACTCTGAAGCCCAAACTCTTCTTCTTCTTCTTTTAAGATATCTAGTTCTATTTTTAGTGTTGCCTCAGTGTATGCCACTTCTAAACATTGAAAAATTAAATTTTTAAATATTAAAAAATGTGAGGAACAAAGGCACAGAGCCCACAGTGGCCCAAAAGGACTTCCTTGTTAGGGAAACAATGTGAAACTCATATCTTTTCCCCTTCCCCTAGGCTGGAGTGGGGGGAGAGAGGGAGGGGGACTGAACCGCACATATGCACACTTGAGTGTGATCAGCCCCCTCTCCTCCTGTGGTCTTTCCGCGTGCAAGTATGATTGTTACTGTTGCCTTCCTATTCTTGGCTTGAGTGGGACACCCACCGCCTTCTCCAGCATCCCCTCCTGTGGCACCTACACAAGAGGCTGTAGTTCTTGGGAATACAGGAGAGGATGGGTGAGTAGAGGGGGGGTCCTTAACAGCAGTTCTTAGATACAATACAATATATCATTTCCAAAGCTCTTGCTAGCAAGATATGTAACTACACATATCAGTGTTACAAAAAAAAAAAAGATAAATCACAGTTTCTCCCATTAGAAAGGCCTAAAAAAAGGGGGTGGGACCAACAATTCTCTTTCAAGATGAGCGGGACTGGTCTTTTCAATTTATGTGAGCTCTTTTAAATCTGGGGACATTTAAACTCACTTGTTTCTGCACAGGGGTTAAACAGTTTCACTTTTAAAAAACCCACAACTCAAAAATCCTGTTGTAAAATTGGAAGAGAGCAAAAGCAGACTGTCCACTACACCTGTGCCAGATTTGGTGCTGATCTGAAGCCCAGTTTAAAATGTTTTGTTTGGCCTGCCCCCATTTTTCAAATTGCCTTATAGAATGTTGATTTGCTCTGCCAGCACAAGAACATTGCTGCACTCTCATGCAGCAATACTTCCCCTGCTTCTGCATTGCCCTGAACTCTTTTGAAGTCACATACATAAGAGGATCACACAAGAAGCAAAGAAGAAAGAATGTAAAATCTACAGAGCAGTATAGGATTATTCAAATACCCAATGGGTTTCTAGCGAATTTAGCAATGACACTTAATCAAAGGAATTCTCACAATTGACACCAGGCCAATTGAAGTCAGCAAAGCCAGGCAGACCCTTACTACTTTTAAGCATTTTCCTTCATTTCATTGCTTCATAGCCCCCATGTATATTTATGACTGGGGGGAAAGAGAGGTCTTCAGTTATACGTGCTTAGTTGGTTTGACTCCAAGTTTCAGTTAAATGTGATGAGCTTTTTATGGAACTTGTTTCCATAAGCCATAGCAGAGGGGACAGGGCAGGACAGAAAGCCATGGACAGCCTTATGGTTATTCAGCAGTGGTAGAAAAGGATTACTTGACTCTGTCCACTATAATGCTACTTCTGCCTCGTATGCCAAGGCTGCAGACAGCTGCACCCTAGGACTCTTCAAAATATGGAGCCAGGCCTAATTGCAGAGGTACCATTGACATTAACAGAAGCAGACATTAGGAGAAAGACAGGAAAAGCCAAAAGGACTGTGAGAAGGCTGGTCAACACAAAACAGAAGCAATGTATTCTGTTTAAATACTGTTATAATAAGTAGAAAAATCTTCAGTGTGATATAGTGAGGGCAGTGTGATAAAGTGGTTAGAAAATTAGATTGGAAATTGGGAGATCTGAGTTCAAGTCTTCACTGAACCATAACATGTTCCACCAGCCTGTCCTACCTGACAAAGTTGTTCTGAGGATAAAGTGGAGAAGACGGGAGCAATCACCTTGAGCTTACTGAAGAAAAAAATAGGATACAATAAATGTAGCCGATGAACAGGTCCCCTGAGTTCAAAATAAATATTTTGATCTTTATATAGATGCATAAAAATCTCTTTCTGTTTTGTATATTATGGTGTTTTGCTCTCGCTTTGGACTTATGCATCACAAGACACATCCCTTTCATTATCTCAGCTGGACATTACCAGTTTCTTTCATGCAAGAGTATTCCAAAGCATTTCTATTGCTTTCTTAAAATATTAGTCTATCCCCACCACCCCACAAACAAACTTTCCAGATGGATAGGATGGTGTTTGCCCAGCAGTAAACATTCATTCCATGATCCTCTGAGAAGCTTTCACTGTTGCATTTGATTTATCACACTCATTCCACTTCCAGCAGTGAAAATGAAAGCAATTACCAACAGAATGCTGCCCCTGGTTACTAAACAGTATGCATTTTTTGTAATGGTGAAATTTCATAGCCCCCCCCCCCTCCAAGCACATGCTCATGAACACAGTTTTCCTATAGGAGTGCAACTGCTTGAGATGAAATTTGAACTGAACTGGGGTGATTCAGACTGACTTCCTTTCTCTTTGTATATGAGACCTTCTTCTTCCAAAATCTGGCAGGAAATCTCACAAGATTTCTCACAAGTTTCATGATCAATTGTTTCTAGAAAAAGTGCCAAGCTGTTATTAATACAGTCTCTGCACGGGATGGCATCTTTCATGCACAGCATTTACCTGGAAAAGGCAGAAAAAGCATCAAAATATGAAGGATTGTCAACATTCTTACCAAAAACAGTATATTTCTTGTGCAGGATTCTCTGGAAAGAGCCTTAACCTATGCCAAAATGGGCTGTTTCTTCCACATAAGAAGGGGTGAGACTTTGGGGGAAAGGGGAGTGGAATGAAACCAGGGTTTCATTTTTTCCAGAAGTCAAGAAGTCTCACTGATGTAGGCAGAAGTCTTGGCAGAGAATCTCAGCTGGCAATAAAATATGGCACCACTTCCTTGACAACAATATCCACGCCAGCTTTGTTTGCTGGCTCAGTCCCGAGGAGACTGCCTCCTACATGTGTAGAACTTTTTATCCAAGAGGATTGGGATGCCATAGACACCCCAGGATCATTGGTGTTGAGGAAGAGAGGCCACCCTGCACATTCCTGCTTGTTTTTGGTAGCCCCAAGCTACTAAAATCCTGAATAGTGCCAGGGCCTATGGATATTATGTTATGGAATACAGTTATTGACTGTGTTCGTGGTTGGATTCAATGGCCTTATCAGCCCTTTCCAACTCAGTTATTGGATGATTCTATGTTGTTGGGCTAGGACAGTTTTGCTGTGCTAACCCAGCTGGGAGTCAGGAGTATGGCTGTGTTATTTTTGTGTTTAGTATGGTGTCTTGAACAGAATTGATAATAAGGAAATGGTGATAGGTCATGCGTTTTGCTATTCACAGATTCTCTTTTGCTTCCGCATGGCTTGACTACTAAACAATGAATGCTCATTATGAGGCTATCAAGCACAACTAGGGATGTCTCACCCATTTCTTGGTGACAGCAGAAAGTTTTGGACTGTAATCTGTGTATGGAGGAGGAAGGGACAGGTGGAGATGCTACCTGTGACAGAACAATTCTTCCTTTCACCACTGTCTTGTCCTTCCTGCCTGAAGGAAACTATTATTAGGCCCATTCTCAAACAAAAGCAGCAAGAACAACAAAAACAAATATAGTGGCAGGCGACCTGAACAACTATAGGCCTGTCACAAATGTTCCACTCATGGGCAAGTTGATTGAGAGGGTGGTGGCAGGCCAGCCCCAGTCATTCCTGGAACAAAATGTCTCCTTAGATCCATTACAGTCTGGGTTCAGGGCGTAGCATGGTACCAAGATGGCACTGGTCGCGCTGCATGATGACCTTTTAAGGAATGCTGATGGGGCAACATGACCCTGTTGGTCCTCCTTAATCTCTCAGCTGCCTTTGATACCTTCAACTATGATATCCTCCTGGAAATATTATTAGTGTTGGGGATCAGTGACCTTGCATTAAGCTGGCTCCAGTCCTTCCTTGGTGGTCGACTCCAGAGAGTGCAACTTGGGGATACTGTTTCAACCCTGTGGGAACTCAGCCGTGGGGTTCTGCAGAGATCAATCATCTCCTCAATGCTGTTAAACATCTATATAAGGCCACTAGGAGAGGTCATCAGTGGATTTGTAGCTTTGTGCCACCAGCATGTGGATGATACATGGCTCTATCTCTCCTTTAGTCTATCTTCAGTGGATGCCATCAGGTGCCTTGAAGATTGCCTGGATGCCGTTCTGGATTGGACAAGGAAGAACGGGCTGAAACAGAATCCAGACAATATGGAGATCATGTTGCTTGGGGGGAGTGGTCCTCTACCTGTCTGGGGGGATTTCCCCTATACCTAGAGGATTTACCCTCTCTATTAAGGATCAAGTGTGCAGTCTGGGCATGATTCTAGATCCATCGTTAATCATGGAAAAACAGGTTTCCAGTGTTGTCTGCTTTGCCTTCTACCAACTTCAGCAAATTGCACAGTTGCATCCCTACCTAGATGATAGGACCCTAGCAACATTGGTCTACATACCAGTAGTCTCAAAAATTGACTACTGCAATGCACTCTACATGGGGCTTCCCTTGAAGCTGTTATGGAAGCTTCAGGGCATCCAGAATGTGGCAGCCAGATTGGTGATTGGTGTGAGGAAGTTTGACCATATCACCCCAATTCTTGTCTACCTGCACTGGTTACCAATCCACTTCTGTGCCAGGTTCAAGGTCCTGTTTTTAACATATAAAGCCCTAAACAGGGCTCACTACTTGGCTGAACATCTTCTGCCAAGTTTGACTGCCCATCTTACTTGGTCCTTACCTGCCGGTGTTAACTCCCAGAGAAACCCAGAAAATGTTGGCCAGAAACTGGGATGTCTCTACAGTGGTGCTGTCTTTATGGAATGCTCTCTCAAAGGAAATATGACAGGCACCCTCCCACCACATATTCAGAAAGCTGCTAAGAACAGAAGGGAAGCCTTTGGGAAGAATCTCCCCAAATAGCTGGGACATTGGAGGAAGGAGAATAATAATGCAATATTGTAGTGTGTTCCAGAATTTTTTTGCCAACTGTTTAGGTTTTAATTTATGTCTGGGATAGTTTAATGTTTGTATTGGTTATATTATTATATAATTTTCATTTAATTTGTAGCAATTTGTAAGGTGGGCTGTAAATAAATAGATAGATAGATAGATAGATAGATAGATAGATAGATAGATAGATAGATAGATAGATAGATAGATAGATAGATAGATAGATAGATAGATAGATAGATAGATAGATAGATAGATAATAAATAAATAAATAAGACTCGGCCTGGGAAGATCCAGTTTCAAACCCCCCCACTGAGTTATGAAACTGGCTGAATGACCTTGACCTTGTGATTCTTTCACAACCTGATCTGCCTTCCAGAGTTGTTGCAAGGATAAATTTGGAGGAATGGGACAGCCATACACACTCCCTTTCATTGACTGGAGGAAAAACAAAATATACATGCAAAAAACATATGAACAAATGTGGGTTCTTTTCTTCTACTGGATTAATGGAAGAGCATGCACTGCCCAGAGCAGGGGCGTGTGTATGTTTAATATGTTCTCTGAAGAACAGTGCTAGCTTATTTTCCAAGGCAAAAATATATAGCAGCACTCTCAGCAGAAAGAGAAATGTTTCACTAGGTGGACACTTGCTTCAGTCCAGAAAATTTTTCTGATGTTATTATTCTCCAGGGCACAACCTGACAGAAGAGTACTAATTCGGTCTTAATAATATCAAGTAATTCTTAATAATGGCATCTAGTGTTAAGCATCTATTCTTCTTTTTAATAACAGGAATACTAACCTGGGGCAGATGGGCCATGAATGAAATGTGATTTTAATCAACACAATTGTAGTACGCCAGAAGCTGCATAAGAATGATTGATGTAATGCCAATTAAGCAAAAAACAAAAAGCAGTGACAAAGAACAGCACCAACAACAAACAAGGGAGGGGGAGAAAAAGGAAGGAGGGGGGAGAGGGAACAATTGAATGGCATTTCAGCATATAGTAAAATAACACAGTATGTAGTTTAGGGCAACTGGTAGTTCTATTCCATGAGCCTCAGTTGGAGTTTTATGTTCCATTCCTGGCTGTAAAGATGTTGGGAAAGGCTTGGAGAAGACCAAAGTATGTGATATTTAGAGTGGGAAATCAGTGGGAAGTCTTGGACCCAAAAGGACAAGACTGTAAGATCTAACAACAGCATAGACGTCTGGAAATGGACATTTTTTGTCATAAAAAGACTGAAAATAAATGAATTTCAGTACCTATTTTGAGAAGACAGGAAAAACATCTTGGAAGATAGACCAATTCTACATATGATTAGGCAAAATGCTAATAAAAAACAAAATTAGACACTCCCTACTGCATTCTTTTTCTTTGCTTACCAGTTACCATCTTTCTGATGAGGAGTTTTGAAAACCTCAAAGCTTGCATAAGATTGTGACCCTTGGATCAGCATAATAAGGATATTACCCTAATGCTTATTTTGGCATATAAATAAGGGAAGGGAAGAGAAATAGAAAACAGGCATTGACAAGCTGAGTTGGAGGAGGACAGGAGTTGGGGAGGGGAGTTAAAGAGTAAGCAGGAAGAAGTAAACATTAAAGAGATTTTTGAAAACAGACAGCAAAGGGAAGGGTATTTCCTCCAAAATGTATGACAATAGAATGGGCATAGTTATTAAGACAAAGAATATGAGATTTAAGCAAGATCAGAACGAACAAAATGAAGGTAAAAGAAAGAACATGGAAAGGCAGAAGATAAATATGAAGACCAAAAAAGAATTGAGAGATCTAAGAGGAAAGAATTAAAAAATAATAATAATAATGAGCAAATGAGAAGAAAACAAGAGAAGTAAGTAAAAGAAGCAGGAGATATGTGGTTGGAATCTATGATAGGTACTCTTCAGTCTCCTTTTAGGAATGTTTCTATAGAGAACAAGTAGAACATAAGCCCCATTTCAAAGCAAATATAGCTGTGGAATACAAGCAGCAGAATTGGCACCCCAAGTGGCAAAGTAACAGCAAATACTGGCATATCATGATACTAATTGCTGCTTTTTTCCCTTCAGAGCAGAGGGTCACTCCACACAGCAATTAAAATAAATGATCCATATTTGAGAGTACAGGAAGAGCTGTAAAACTGTGCTGTTTTTTAAACTTGGCTTCATTGTAGCATTCAAATGTAAGCACAAATGGAGGAATAAACATCCTGTCTTTGAGAGCTGCTCTTACCAGTAAGGCACTTAACATGCAAATCTGTGACATAAATTTAGCTTACAAATAGCACTGTGATAAGATTACTGTAACATCTCATTCTGCAGCCAGAAGAGATGTAAAAAAGATAACTTGTTAGAGAAATTACCGTAATTCAAGAAAAGACTGGCAGATTCCTCACAGTTTTTCGCACAGATGATGCTTCCTTTCTTAATGGCCCTCTCTGGCACCATCTTAAACCCTAATATTGTTAACTGTACAACCCAAATAAAACTTAAAATATGATACAATATTCTGATAAATTTGATTTAGGTCAAAGTTGGTGATTTCTAGTAGAGAGTTACTTACATTCCATTTCTTCAGTTTAACACTTAAGCTGAAAAACTTGAATGTAAACCAAGGCAATTCACTTCACTTGAAATAACCAACGTTGACACATGTGCTAAAATCTATCTATCTCTGGGATGTGTGTGCAGGAGCCAATTTTCTGCTACCAGAACCTGCCATGAGCTTGTACCTGTACCTAAAAATGAAACTGGAAGCTGGGGGGAATCATGACACAGCAGGTGGGTCCACCTTGCTCTAAGGAGAAATCACCACTATAAACCTGGAAGGTACCCCAAGGGTGATCAAATGGAACTGGCTACAAAGCTAGAGACTTTTAATTCTCTGCAGATGAAAAAGCTGCTCTCTGCCCCTCTGGATTATTTTCTTCCAATATGAGAAGTAATTTTATTCAGCATGTTCTTGTAAATGTGCTTAATTATATGTAGTCAAAAAATAGTTTGAATGAAAAAAACATAATTCTGCTAATCCTGAACCTAGTGCAAACCATATTCAGTGGAAGACACCCAAGTTATGATCTATTAAAAGAGGGCAACAGAAGATTTTTCTGTCCCCTTTCTCAATTTTGTTCATTTCTGCATATGACTGTGTTTACATACCCCAGGAGTTATCTTTTTCTGGAGGGCTGTTTTCTCCCTGGAGGGAATATTTCATAGCATGCAGCAGTTATGATTATCAGGATTACTGCAAAACATAAAAAAAATGCTAATGATTGTGTAACAAGCAAGGTCATAAGGATGAATTAGTTCTATAGTTACACAAATAATAACAAGATCTTAATATGAAGACCATTTTAACCTTTTTCTTTCTTCCTCCCTTTCTAAGTTTCTTGTTGTTTTTACAAAGAACATTTACTGTATTTTTCTGTGTATAAGACACCCCCATGTATAAGACGCCCCCACTTTTCTAACCCAAAATTTCTTTCTTTGCAAGAAAGTGGAGGGGGAAGGCAGGGACCAGAGTGCTTTGATTCCTGCTTTCCCTCTCCACTTTCTTGGGAAGAAAGTGCTTTTCCCCCTCCACTTTCTTTGCAAAAAGCTGCTTTTCCCCTCCACTTTTTGCAAGAAAGTGAAGGGGGAAAGCACTTTCCTTGCAAGAAAGTGGAGGGGAAAGGCAATTCCTTCTTTTCCCCTCCACTTTCTTGAGAAGAAAGTGCTTTCCCCCTCCACTTTCTTTGCAAAAAGCTGCTTTCCCCCCTCCACTTTTTGCAAAGAAAGTAGAGGGGGAAAGCACTTTCCTCGCAAGAAAGTGGAGGGGGAAAGCGATTCCTTCTTTTCCCCTCCACTTTGTTGAGAGGAAAGTGCTTTCCCTCTCCACTTTCTTTGCAAAAAGCTGCTTTCCCCCTCCACTTTCTTTGCAAAAAGCTGCTTTCCCCCTCGTAAAAAGTGGAAGGGGGAAAGCAGCTTTTTGCAAAGAAAGTGGAGGGGGAAAGCACTTTCCTCTCAAGAAAATGGAGGGGGAAAGAAGGAATCACTTTTCCCCTCCACTTTCTTGCAAGAAAAATGCTTTCCCCCTCCACTTTCTTTGCAAAAAGCTGCTTTCCACCTTGCAAAAAGTGGAGGGGGAAAGCAGCTTTTTGCAAGTCAACTCATTTGAAATGTGATGTTGGAGGAGATCATTATAGATGCCATCAACTATCAGAAAGGCAAATAATACAGTACTTGTTTAATTCTTTTTAAATATTTGTATACTTGCAGTTTTAGCTTTTAAATACTGTTTTAGTGATGTAAACCACCTTGGGATCTTTTGGGGAGAAAGGCGGCATATATATGTGAAAATACAACAGAAAATATAACAGAAAATACAATGTTGCTGAAAGAAGTGGTGAGGGTGGCAGCAGGAAGAGAGGAAGACCCAATAGAAGACAGATTGCCTCAATAAAGGAAGCAACAGCTATTAGTCTGCAAGATCTGAGCAGAACTTAATGGAAAAGTAATGTTGTTAGGAAGAAAGGAGTGCAGTAGGAAGAGAGAATGACCTGAGACTCAATTAAAAAAGTCACTGTTGTTGGTTTGCAAGATCTGAGCTGCACTGTTAATGATATGACATTTTGAACATTAACTTCACCACACACCAGAAGTGAGTTGATGGCATATCTTTGGAGTTGTTTGTTTGTTTTTTAATCCAGGCAGTTGTACAGTAACAAGATGGGTGGAATGGTTGAGATACCAACTACCAACTGGAGTCTATGCCAGAATATCTCCACTAACATCTAGTGAGATTATCCACACCCACAAAGCAAAAAATAGCAATTTCTCTTCTTAAACGAGTGAGCTTCTGAATATTTGTTCTCTATTCTTTTTTAATATTTTCTTTTTTAACATTTTAAACACTTTTTAATATCTGTATTTTTTTTTAAAAAAAGGAATCGTCTTCTTGTGTTTTAAAATATAATTTTAAAAATCACACATAGAACCTCCTTGCAAGCATTTATCTCAAACAGCTTGTTTGGCCAGGAAGAAGTTAAAAAGTCAAAGTTAGTTAAGTGTCAGCTAACTGAGTCCTGATTAACAGGTTAAAAAGTTCAGATTGCCCCAGAGATGGACCTGATTTTCTCTTTGAAAACTTATGTCTGGATCCTGCTTCATCTCAAAAATGCTGAGAGAATGTTTAACTAGAACAAACCACAACCATATGCTTTTCTACAAAATTGTATGCTAATTCCCTGAAGGTTCAAGGCAAGATCTCCTTTCTGGAGGATTGTCATTCCATTACTTTCTTTAAACCCATTGTTTTCACTTCTTCCATGATAACTATGACCTACAGGTCTAAGCTACAATATAATGTACCATTTCCTAAGCTCTTGTTTGCAAGCCTGCAGCACACATGCTTAGTGTTATAAGAAAATAACTATTTCTTCTGTTTGAAACAACATTTTTGAGGACCAATACAGTATTTCATATCTGGCAGTCTGGATTCTCTCCAAATTAAAAAAAGCAGGTGGGACCTAAAATTCTCTTTCAAGATAATCTCTTTATTATATAAATTTTATATATAAATTCTCTTTCAAGATAATTATTCTTTTTAATTTATGTGGGCTATTTTAACTCTGGCATACTTTGGGGTCACCTATTTCTTAACAGGGGTGAACTCTTTTACTTTTTAAAAAAATCATAACTTGATAATCCTTTGTTCAAACTTCCCTAAATTTGGCACAGAGCAAGAGTAGACTGTCCCCTAAAACTGTGCCAAATGTGATGCTCATCTTTAAAAGTTTAAAAGTTATATATATGAAATGAAGATTCAGTCAGATTCTCCCTTTTGTTTTTGTTTGTTTAACAGCAGACTACAGGATATATATATATATATATATATTTGGCTGCCCCTTTTTTTAGAATTGCCTTATAGAGTGTTGATTTGCTCTGCCACACAAGATCATTGCTGCACTTTTGGGACACAGTTGCATCAGGAGCTGTATGTGAAAACTCTTCCTGATCAAAGCAATAAAAATCCTGTAGTCTGCTGTTAAACAAACAAAAACAAAAAGGGAGAATTTGACTGTGTCTTTATTTCTTCTCCAAGGTGAGCAGCCAGCCTTTGTCATTAGTAAGGGACTTCAGCTAAGCTACTCACACTTAGATGGGACAGGGGAATCATTTGCGTACATAATTTCTCACCCATGTCCAATTACACATTTTTGAATAACACATGCACACCTTCCTCCAGCTAGATCAAGTTAACAGGCTGTTATTTAAAAAGGAAGAAAAATATTATGTAGCTTGACGATATTGCTATAGTTATTAGGTAGTACTTTCATTCTCATCAGGTTTACTTCAAAATACACATTTTCTGCAATTTAACACAAAATCCAACAAAGTGAACTGAAATAGAGATGGGAACAAATTAAAAAATTAATCACAAAATTCATTCACCCAAGAAAGTTTCCTCCGGGCATGTAGAGACACCAAAATCACAAAGGAGCTTCGCATGACTTTCCTCTACAATATCTCCCATTTTGATGAAGATTGGGTTCCCCCAAGCCAACTTCTAAAGGGAAATTTCCTGGGGGGCCCTCCTGTGGGTGTATAACTCAGACACCCGAGACACAAACTTCACCAAACTTGCAAGGCTTGTAGAGGAGTGTCATGGGAAGCTTTCCCTGTGAATTTGGTGTCTCTAGGTGCTTTGGGGGCTGTTTTATAGTGTTTTAAACTAAAAAATGAATAGACAAATTGATTTATCAATTCATCAGAAAAAAAATTAAATTCATAATTCATGATTCGTTGACCTTGATGAATCACGATCAAAATGAATCACCATTTTTCTGATTCATGCCCATCTCTAAACTGAAACTTCAGAAACTTAGATAATCAAATATCCAGATTTCAAAATTCAGTATCTAGAAAACAGAACAAAAATGGGACATCAAATTGAAAATGCACAACTTTAATTGTTTACATGAAATTAGTATAATAATTACTATATAGTTCAGTGGTGTGGACATCTGACTGCAGAGTGAGAAGTTGACTCTGACTCCTTGATAGGGGCTGGACTCAAAGACCCATAGGGTCCCTTCCAGCTCTGCAGTTTTAATATTATTTATTATATTTGATGACCTCTCAGTCCCTATCTAATGCTATTTGCTATTACACACAGTCTGACACTGTTAAATGTTCCTTGCTTCATGTTTGATCTTGCGACATACAGATTGTTGCAGCAAATTAGCAGTCATATATTATTAAAAACTAGCAGCTGCTGCATGCCAATTTCAGAAACAGTCAGAGTTTTATTTTTCCTTGACATCTACTGTTAAGTATTAACTTCTACTCAGATATAATATGGTGATGCTATTTATTTTATAAAGTACATTTTTCCAATCACAGATTATTTGAAGAATATTCACCTCTCTAACTTTAGAAAATAACTTATGGCATGCATTCAGCTCCCATAGCAAGTCTTTAGTTTTTTTTTTTCCCCTTTGGTGAATCCTGTCTCCTGTGATATCCCATTGGCACAAACACCTTGCTCTTCTGAAGCTAGATTTTTGAACAGAAATAGCATAGCAAGCACATTTTATTGAAATAACTTTTTTTTTTGCAAGAACACATCATTTTTCAGGCTTCTCAGGTTTCTTCAAATGCCACTATTAGGACAGAGTTAGAAGACCAAATGAAAGAAAATGTAACTTGTAGATTCAGTCCTTTGAAACTCAGAATGATTATGTGAGCACATCCCCCCACTTTGGTAAAGGAATCACATTCACATTTCTAAAAAAAAGAATAAGAATGTTTGTGTTTATTAGAGAAATGCACTTGTGATAGAAAAGGTGATAAAAGTTCTAGTCAAACTAAGTAATTTGGATATGTCAGGAACCAAGGCTGAACATTGTATCTTTAGAGACTAAATAGAAAATGTCTCTTCTAGGGTGTGCCATTCTTTTGTTTTCTTTCTTTTGGACCAAGGCCTACCTCAGACCTTGTTTCCTGTTCAAAGAAGAAATTATGCCAGTGCTTTCTGGGAGAACTAGGTCTTGAGATCAGGGATTCCTTTTCGAAACCCTGGCTGCTGACCTGTGAGGTCTCTCATGGCTCTGTTTTGTTTCCTATGTTATCTAACATCGACATGAAACTGCTGGGAGAGATTGTCCAGAGTTTTGGAGTTCAGTATCACCAGTATGCCGATGACACACAACTCTACCTCTCCTTACCACCTAAATCCGAGGAAGCTGTTTCAGCTCTAAATCTGTGTTTGGTATCAGTAACCTGTACTGGATGGGGTTACACTCCCTCTGAAAACACAGGGGCACAGCTTGGGGGTGCTCCTGGATTAATCTTTGAGCCTGGATGCCCAGGTTTCGGTGGTGGCCAATAGTGCCTTTGCACAGTTAAAACAAGTATGCTGGCTGTGTCCATTTCTGAAGAGATCTGATCTAGTTACTGTGACACACTCCCTACTTACTTCCCGGCTGGATTACTGTAACATGGTCTATCTGGGGCTGCTGCTGGAAAGTAACAGGAAATTTCAATGGATCCAAAATGCAGCAGCTGGATTGCTGACTGGGGCTGGCTACAGTGATCACGTAACCCCCTGTTACAACAGCTCCACTGGTTGCCGATCAGTTTCCTGGCACAATTCAAAGTGCTGGTTTTAATCTATAAAGCCCTAAATGGCCTGGGTCCAAGCTATCTCAAAGACCATGTCTCCCATTATGAGCTGAATCAAGTGCTAAGATGATCAGGAGAGGCCTTTTCCTCAGTCCTACCATCTTCACAGGTGTATCTGATGGGGACACAGGAGGGGGCCTTCTCTGTTGTTGCTCCCAGACTTTGGAACTCCCTCCCACAGGAGGTCAGACTGGCCCCATCTTTGCAGTCCTTCTGCAAGCAGGCAAAGAACTTTCTCTTCAGGCAATGGGTAGCCTGCATAATTAACTTGTAAACCACACATAGCATGTTTTAAACACTTTGGGGCAGTATATAAGCAGCATCCTTTGCTTTGCTTTTGCTTTAGGCAAGCTTTCCCTCAGTGACTGGCTATATGAGTGTGACTTTTAGATGGATTGTTATGCATTACTGCTCTGATTGGGTCTTTAGTAGTACTTGTGTTTATCATCGCCTCAGAGTGACATTTGTTTGTTCCTTTTTAATATTTGTATACTTGTTGTTTTAGCTTTAATATTGTCTTTTAATGATGTCAGCTGCCTCTTTATACTCATTGGTCTTAAATATTATCTTTTAATTATGTAAACCACTGTTGTATACTCACTATTTTCAGCCTTAAATATTATATTTCAATGATGTAAGCCACCTTGGGTCCTTTTTAAACAGAAAGGCAGGGTAAAAATATTTAAAATAAATAAATAAGTTAATTTATGGGAAGAATAATCTTGTTGTGCATTAGGCTCTACAGAAGACCCCTCTCAAAGAGCTACACATCCCACAAAGACCTAGGCCTTGAATGAAGGACCTGTCTGTTTCATTTTTTAACAGGAAGCAAGGCCCTCGTCCAAGTGAGTGAAATGCAAGTGTCTGTACATGGACTGGCAAATTCTGTAAGTTGGAATCAAAAGGGGGAGGGAAGGCACACCCCTAGTCTCTGCCTTTGAGGGACAAGAGAGGGTTGTGAGAAGAAGGAAGTGACATTGACAACCCAAAGGATAGCAACCTAAGTTCAAAAGAAGGTCACAACAGGTAAAAGACAGTCCAGGAAACCTGTGGAGGTCCTATCTATCTACTCTTCCACATGCAGACATACATCTTCTCAAGTGTAAGCTGAGTTGGAAGCATTGGCTTCCAGCATCTACAAAGATGAAAGAAGGAGAAGGAGAACCATTAACTCTCCCTTGAGCTTCATGGAGCAAAGGCAAAATATGAAAGAAAAAAAAACTAACACATGAAAGTTGTAACAGGGTCTAATGATCTTAACCTTTTATGGCAAAACAAAAGTCCTGTGCCAAGGCCCTTTCAGAATTTATTCAGATCTGCTTGTTCTCAACTAGTAACCTCTTAAGATAATATACTGTTATTTGTTTCATATCCATAAATATCATTAGATTAATTGAAATGTCTGAAAATGATAAGGCATGGATTTCTCAACTGCTAAGGTTTAATTAAACATGCAAATGTCTTTCAGTTGGAACTCTGGGTGAATAATTGAGTTGCGGGAAGCAAATTGACTGATAATTTATTTCTTATCTTCCCCTCACCCCCCAGCAAATAAGTCACAAAATCATAAGGAATATGAACAGGGTGTTAAAATTTCCTTCAAAGGACAGATGAAGTTTGTATGATAAATGCCCAACTTCCCCATTGCATTCCTTTTATCTCATTTGTTCTGCAAACTAGTTTATCAGACAGCACTATTCTCATGGAAAAAAAGCCTATTTATTTATAATTGCCTAATCAACTGGAACTTAATTGCATTATGCTGTAAAGACCTTTCATCAAGCTTTTAAAATCTGCATAAATATTAATAGTTTGAAATCCTAATTAATATGATAGGGATAAACACAGATTTTCTTTCAGAAGGAAACAAAGAATAACTTTCACTTTGTATCATATGTTAGTTAAGCATAAATTCAATGCCTTTTAAATTCCTCTTTAAATACCTTTTTGGTTTCTCCTGTATCTTCTTTTGTAAATGGAGATCTATAGATGGAAAGCTGGAAAGTTTATGTTACTATGACCATAGATTTCTTACGTACTTGCAGAAGTTTCCTGCCTTACCTACTAGTTGATAAAAAGCAGGAAAGTGCATTTTTTTCCTTGCAGGGCTCCAGTGTCGTTGTGCGCTACACAGAGATTTTTCACTCAAATTCACCATGGCAAAGAAAGCTTGGTTTGTAACAGTTAAGAACTAAGAAACCCAGCCAATGAAACATTTGCGATATAGGCAAGGTACAGTGGAAGCTGGCCACATGTGGAATATTGTGGATGTTTCTAGTTACTGCTAGGGATGTGTGACAATTTCATTTAGTTCGCAGTTTATTGCAGTCCAGAAAGAGCAAAGAGAAGGCCATGTTGTCCCCAAGATTACACAAATGTAAGAATGGGTGATATCTTTAATTGGACCACTAACAATTAAACAAATTACCAGATTTCACATATAAAATCCCACTTCTTCAGGCTTAGCACAACTCCCCCACGGGCAGTACAAAAGAAAAAAAAGTAGACAAAGTTCTAGAAATGGATGGTACATGTCTGTGAGAGGTGATGCAAGTCCACTTGAGGCTGCTGTAGATTTACTAAATTAGTGCTTCCAGAGCACAAACTGAAAGGCAGCTTGTCATTATATGAAAAAATCATTAAAATATTTATACACTGTTGACAAAAATGTGGAAAATATATGTATACTTACAAAAAATTGTACAGAAGCTTGACTTCCGGTTTGACGCTGCAATGGGACAGCAGCAGGAAGATGGAGCTCCATCTCCTGGGCTGATGTCCGACCTCTTTGGAACCCCCCAGGGGGTTAAAACCACCCCAAAGAGGTGGTGAATTGGGGGAGAAGCCTGTTGATCATGGAGGGGACAGCGGTTACCCCTGTTTTGGTCTGGGAAACTCCGCAATCAACCAGCGGGCGGAAACAAGCAGCTGAATAGCTTGCTTGCAGGTCATCAACAGCCGGCAATAGAGAAGCAATAAATCAGCTAATTAACATTGTCATTACCACTGGGTGAGATAACATTTTATAACTATACTGCTTTAAGACTCTCTGAACGAGACAATCCCTGTAACAGGAATAAGCGTCTCTTATCCCCACCACTTATAGAGCAGTGATGAATCTGGAGAGAGAGAAGGAGACACAAAGAGATGCAAAGAAAATAAATTGGACACTAATTAGACATTTAATTATACTTCAAGGAAGGAAGTTTGGTGTTACTTTGGCGTTAGAAATTTAAGAAATCTTTCTCTTAAAATCATCATTAGCTAAACAACTCTGGGAGTTAAACTTGTTTATGTTATGGCTATCTACAGTCTTGGCGAAAAGCCCAGAACAATGACCTTGAACACTCTATGGTGGTTTTAAGCTTAGAATTTGTTGTGACTTCCCTTTTTTTCCCCTGAGAACTGACTGAAGCATAGACAAATTAACCCTGGAAAGTCTAATCCTGCCAAAGTGGAATTTTTAAACTGTACTTTGCTGGGATCTGAACAAAGACAATTAATCTTGGAATATATATCTGGCTAATGTGGACCTATGTGGACCAATAAAAACATTTGGATATATCCTGGGTTCTGAACCTCACTGGAACACAGGCCAGGATAGAATTAATACTGGAATGGACTGCTTCCAGGGCTGGATTACAAAAGACATCAGGCCATGAATACAAACATTGAGTGAACTGGACTGTCACTTTACGTCTGAGACTAGATTCAAATTTAATCCTAAAGATGATCAATCTATTAAAGTGGACTTATTGAAGCAATTATTGATGGAATTGGACTGATTACTTTAAGCAACTGGACATATTTCACTTGGAATACAATTATTTGACATCTTGGGACATAATGCTACAAGGAAAATTTTGGAATGAAACAAAATCTACCCTTCAAACAATTTTAGAAATAGTGAGATCCCACAATGAAGAGGCAAAATTATTCAATGAGCAGTTAAGGAAGGACTATATTCAACAGGAGACAGGGAATAATGAACAAGGAAATGTGAGGGTGGTGGATGATCTATGCCAACCAAGAAGGGGCTGGAGGAAATCAGAGGAGAAAATTTAGGAAATCTAATTCTGATTCTGGAGACAAAGAGAGTCCTAGGTGTGCTAAGGGAAGATAAAGGGAAAGAACCAGCAGGTTTAATTAAAAATAGCCTGGAAGATCTATTATAAACCAAGTGCATAAAATGATCTCAGACGATACAAGGGATGGCAGAATTTTTAGAAAGAGAGGAATAAGAATTGGGAAAAGACAAACAAGAGAAGGAGTTACTTAGAGAGATGTAAAGAAAAAAATATTAAGGTGGCCCTCAACATTGAAAGTATATATACACCTAACTTCTGGAATTGTAAGGGGACATATCTTATATATTAGAAAAGGAAATTAAACTGAAATAAGAGATAACTGATCAGGGTAAAGGCATAACATGGTGGTTCTTAAGGTGAGGTAACACAAATAGTACTTAATTAACATATATTAGATATGATATTGATATAGACATGACAGAAAATGTGGAGATAGAAATGGCCAAACAATTATATAAAGAAAATCTATATAAAATGCTTTAGATAACATTTACTATGCATTAGGAATCTATTTAGTTATTATTGGTATAAAATACAATTTTTATTTATTTATTTATTTATTTATTTATTTATTTATTTATTTATTTATTTATTTATTTATTATATTTATATCCCACCCATCTAGTCATTCGGTTAAATTGTCTCAAAATTATATAGATTTGAAACTAGAATTGCTTTTATTAGGTATTTTACTAGAGGATTTTGAGAACATTTATTTATTTATTTATTTTATTGGACTTCTACCCCACCCATCTAGACCAAAGGTCTACTCTGGGCAGCAACATTGTATACTATGAGAGCAATATTATGATAGTAGCCAATATTTGACTTTGAGAAGCTGAGCAAAATGCAGCTTGACATGATTTGCCCATCCATACTCATTCCCCCTCAAATAGGACATAAATGTGTAATGAAAATAACCAAGGAACTAGAACGATTCCTGTATAAGAAAGAGTTGCACTTGTGGCTAGCTCTCTCTGCTACAAAGTAATTATTATACAACTCCCTGGAAAACCCATACTCCTGTACTTAGATACTATCTAGCTCCTTTCCTCCTTCTCTCATCTTATAGCAACCCCTGGCATCTCTTGATTGGCTCTTCTTTCTGACATCTTCCCAGCCAATCACTTTCTTCCTGTTGTCATTAGGTAGAATATTTGAGAGTTCTATCACACCCATTCATGAAGTGATTTAGTGGTTCTACTCGAGTAGAGACTAGCGATTCCATTAAGGCTAGAGCCATGCCGTGGAGCTGAAGGGTAGGACATGCTAGACAGATTAAAGGAACTATATATTTGCCCAGTGTATATTTGAATTATAGACTTCTAAAAAAATATTTACTTGTTTGCATGTTTGGCACAATATGTTATAATGATAGCTACCACCCTGGAAAGATGCATAGACAAAGTAATGGAGGATAAGGCTATCACTCGCTACTGGCTATATATTACCTTTAGTTCCAGAGGAAGGATGTCACTTTACATTAGTTCCTGGGAAGCATGAGGTTGAGGCTGCTACTATATTCACATCCTGTACCCAGGCACCTAGGCTTCCTTCCTACAGGGCCTCCTCTAGGCACCTGGCTTTCCTAAAGTATCTGACTGGCCACTGCAATAACAGAATGATGCATCAGGTAGGGCTTTGGTGTAACTCAGCACAGTTCCTCCTACATGCTTAATGGACAACTGCAGCAGTAGTAAAAAAATTTCTCTCCCAAGCCAACAATAAATCCTTTGCCACCACCACCCCTGGAATGTATCTAGAAGCCACACTGACTTGCAGTGGGTTGTAGCTCAAAAGAATACTCTTTTAAATTGGAAGCCACTATGTAAGTTGTCATACTAGGCTGTCCTACGTCAGGCACATCATGACAAGGTAAGATTCTCTGGAAAAGACCATAATGATGGAAAAGGTGGAAGGCAGCAGGAAAGGAGGAAGATCAAATACAAGATGTATTGACTACCTAAAGCTTGAGCTTACAAGAGCAGAGCAGGGCTATTGAAGAAAAGACATTTTGGAGATCACTCATTCATACAGTTGCCATAAGTCAGATGTGACTTGACAGCATGTAACAAAATCAGGTAATTCTGGAGAAGGGGGTGTACATTTTAATATATATTTTTCTGCTCAGAACATGCTGAACATCTGGGAGTCTGAGCTGATATTTCTAAGAACTAGTATGACCCAAATACTTCTTTCCGTATCTCTGTAGAAAATCCTTATTCTGTGTATTTGCAACCAAGAAAGATACTAACAAAGATACTAGTGGGCACACAGTGAAGCCTAGGGGCACAGTCAGGCATAACCAGGAAAGTCACCCATAAACCCGGGGAGATGGGTTCCAGAAAGAGCATAGTGGAGTCACATTGATCATGATCCAAGCCTGACACAATCTCAAAGCTGCTAATTTTTCAGAGTCCACAGTTTGTTGTCTGTCAGAATATGCATTTTTACTGGTTTGTTGGGCAGCTTGTCATTACTTTTTATTTTTAAGGAGCAATAATTTTTTTACAGCATTTTAGATTCTTACAATGAAAAAGCACACATATTGGAGGAGGACGGAAGATATGAATCCCACCAGATATATTTATCCCTATAAAGCAAGCTGACAGGTGATGAGAAAATGTATTCTTGTTACAAAGAATTTCAGGACTCAACAGAAAGGAACAAAAACATAAAACAAGGGAGTAATATGATCCACAAGCAGCTCAGTGAAACTGAGTGAGATTAAATGGTTTGACTTTTGAGGAATCCCTCCCCTGCTTTGTAATGTCAGAATACAGACTACTATTAAGGAACAAGTGTTATAGAAAAAGACAGTGAAGTACACATCAGTTCCCCAGAACAGATCTGTATCTAGACAGGATATTCCAAGAAAAGAATAGAAAATGGGTCTCTTACAATGAACAAGGGAGAAGAAGGCATGAATATGGTTCTGATGCTCTTAACATCTGTGTTTAGTTGGCAGAACTACACTCTAAAAAGCTAAGATTCAGGTGTCTGTGTTCTAGCCACAGTGTCTACTCTCTGTCCAAAAATGTGGCTATGCTTCTTCCTGGGAATTTTGCCTTCCTGATTCATTATTATGTTTGAAGAGGTACCATTTATTACTTAAATTATATGCACAATACTTTAGCACTTCTTTGTACATTCAGTTTATTTTGCATACCATTTAACAGCCCTGTACGTTAAGTTAGGAACCATCACCGTATTGTAGGTGACGGATTGGAGAGTTGAGCCATAGGAAACAGGAAATTGTCTAATATGACCACCACCATACTTTTCAGATCATTAAATGAATGCAAACCTCACTACATGAGACTTCAAGCAATGGTTCTCTGGGTTATAGCTTGACCTCTAAGCCATAAGGAAATGTTGCACATTCAGACTTTTTGCTGTCTGTGACAGGACAAAAAATGCCACACACACAAACTCGTACACACTCACAGAGTCAAGATTGCATAGTGCCCTGACTTATGCAAGTCAGGTTTAGTACCTGAAGCAGTAAATCTAGCAAGCATCTCCCTGCCTTCCTTGCAACCCCCCCCCCAAAAAAACAGAAACAGAAAGAAACCACACCCCAAAAAACTATTTACTGCCCTTTCCTTTCCATTACATGCCCCAATATCATGTGACAATATTTGCAAAACACTAATTCATTCAATTGTCTGCATTTTACACAGACTATTGTTGTCAGGTCCATTTGTTGAAAAATCTTTTAAACTGAACAAGAGATGTGGAGACAAGGAATTGAGAGCCAGCCTGAAATTGTGGCCCATATCTGTGGAACAAATTACCAGTAGAGGGTCACCAGGTGCCTTCCCTCCCAGTTTTCAGGAAGCTGCTTAAAAAAGCATTGTTTACAACTGACTTTTATTAATGTGTGTCATCTGATGTCCAACTGTGGTTTAAACTGATATACTTATGTCAAATTTGGTGAGTCATGAGGGTTTATTTTATTATTTATTGTTTGTTTATGTTTATTATTGTTATTGTATTATTTTAGTTTATATGTGTTGGTTGTTAACCACCCAGGGAGTGTGCATCACACTACTGGGTAGTGTATAAGTCAGATAGATAGATAGATAGATAGATAGATAGATAGATAGATAGATAGATAGATAGATAGATAGATAGATAGATAGATAGATAGATAGATAGATATTAGGGAAAATGTGGATAAGAATGGAATAAGCATATCTGGTGCACCACAACATCTGCAAATTTTTCCAGTCATCTCCATCATGTGCCAGTTTGGGGATGGAGGGTTGCATGAATTACACAAATATTACCCTACAATCAGCATTGGCTCTACTTTCCTTGCTGCTTGTCTGTGCTTTTGTGCATTCAAGAAGGAACGACAAGAACCGCAGCTGCTACTAAAAGAAAGCTCAAAGGAATTTTGGAGGAGGGAGTCCTTCTCAGGTGAAATGCAGAAAAGCCACATTAACGATGTTAACAATGGCAAGATTTGCCAACGGAGTTTTGCACACTCCTCAAGAAAGCTAAGGTATATAGGCCCTGTATATAACATACTACAACTCAATCCAGTTCTATACATAAGTAACTGAGCAGTGTGGGGATTATGGTGATTAGTCAGCTTTGGTGTCTCATTATGTTAATTCTTTTTCGAAGTAACTCTTTATGTTCCATTTGATATGGGATGATTGTGAGACCCAGAAGCTGTGTTTGGAAGGAAGGAGTTACATTAAGTCCTTTCTGATATAGCAAACTTTCATTGTAAAAGTAAGCTATCCAGAGGATAGCTTGATTGTGAAATAGGTAATGTTTTCTAGTTACTTTCAAATGTTAATTTTAAAAGGATTTTAAGGCATTTTAAAGGCATTTTGACAGGGTTTTTTTCAAGTTTTATACCATTCACTAAGGGTGTGACTTTACTTTAAACAGGGTAACAAAAAAAGAAACAAGCTGTATGAGTGACGTAGTGAGTTACTTTTACAATTCAGTTATGTGTATTGTATTAGTTGTATCAGTGCATTAGTTTTCAAATACTCTGTCAGGTCATGCTCAGCCAGCACTCTTCCCACTACACACACACATATTTGGAGAGCATGCCCTGAGTAGGGAACAAACATCAAAATCTTGTACTTTGCACAGGGATTTGTTGGCAGATGTACCAGGACTCTTCGGCAGGAGGGGAGGTGGAAGATAATGTCATCCTAGCAGCAGGAAGAGTAAATTGCAAACATTTGTTTAGTCTCTTGACATTTTCTAAAGTGCGTTTATACTTGCCAGAAGAATTTTGATTACCTGATTATATATGAGACTTTAAATTTATCTATTTCACTCCATTTTGGCCGGGGATTTCAAAAAACCCTGCCAGTCACCAATAAACACCATTAATCTCTTTCCCTTTCTTTTGCCCCTCCAAGCATTATGATAATTTTCTTCAATGCATTGCAATAGGGACAAAATAAAAATGCCATCATACACAAGAAACACAAATACCAACATACACAAGAGAATTAAACATGTTTGTCTGGCCAGTTGGATCTGCCACTGGTGCTTTTGCTTTTCATTGGCTCACATGCTAGTAAACAGATTTTACATTATAGGAAGGATTTTATACATGCAGAGTTATGAGAACAGACATCTACCTTATTATCTAAGTACAATTTAAAGAGGTGTTATAACTAAATAAAAATAAAAATAGCTCCTCCTTTGCAAAAGACGACACTGAAAACGTCACTCCTGCTTATAAACTCTGAAGTTTTAGCTGTAGTTTTAGATCAAAGAGTGGTATGATTCATATGCTAACTTCTCTGCTATTTTGCAGTCTCTTTTAAATCTTAAAAACACATCCACTAGTGTTCATGCTCAATTATACTAAGAAAAGAACTGCAGAATATGCACACACATACACTCGCATGCACACAAAGACACACAGACACAGTTACTTTGTGTACTGACAAAGTAAGAGATGTTTACACAGAAACATTATGTCAGTTTTACACAAGATGTAAGATGTCTGATAACATTTCTTTTGTTTAGTCAGTAGAGGCTTCTGGCCTGTGAAACGTCCAGTATTTTGTTTTCGCCTCAGAATAATTTGTATTCATCCTGATCCATCAGCCAGAAGACATATTGGGTTGGAAGAAAAAGGTCAGCCATAGCTCCTCCCAGGGCTGCCAATTCTGGATTTTAAAATGTCTCTTTACCTGAGAGATGTGTGGTCTCAAGCAGACATACCAAACTGAAGCAAATGGTTTCCATCTATGCCTGTGGCTGCCAGGTGCATAGGGCTAAGCTGTGTCTGGTTATTGTAGTAAAGGTTGAAGGAATAGAGCATGGAAGTGGCTACAAGAGTAACTGTGGCCTCCTATGAACTCCACCTCCTCTAGCTCAACAGAACCAATGTGGGACTGGTAGAAAAGAAGCATCAACATGCATCTAACAGGCCCTCATCCAGACGTCTATGAAATGTTACAAAGTCTGCTGGGATAGTGTATAAAAACTGCATAACCTGAGCATGTGCACACACAATTAGAGCTTGCACACCTAGAGAAATCCAAGGACAGTCTCAGGGGAAAGAGTGAGTCAGAAAAATGGGATGTCTCTTCCAATTTGCCCCCTGTATACCCCATGATTGACTGTACAGCTCTTGAATCAGCAGCAGAGCAGCAGCAAGGACAGTGGGATTTCCTGCACTTGGATTAGCAAGGTTCATAAAAGCAGACGTATTTTGCCACCTATGGATCTCCTATTCCATAGGAAAAGCACTCTTTTCTCTGGCCCCATCTGCACTGTTAACACAGGATGGTAACATCAGTTCAAATAATGATGATGATGCTTTTTATTTATAAAAATCCTCCTTCATTTTAAAATTTCTGCTATAGTCAAGAAGCCAATAGAATCACAGAATCATTGAATCATAGAATAATTGACCTGCTCCAACCCCCGGCTCAATGCAGGAATCCAAATCAAAGCAGATCTGACAGATGGTTGACCAATTTTCTCTTAAATGTCTCCAGCGTTGGAGTGCTCACCACCTCCCAAAGTAATTGGTGCCATTGTCATACTGCTCTAACAGTTATGATGTTTTTCCTGAAATTCAGCCAAAATGATACAAGAGACTATTGGAGGGTGGCAGCGCACATCCCAGGGCTGTTCCGTTGGGCCACCTGGAAGCACTCACCTCATGAGGCTATCGCTGAAGAGGTGGGGGAGATGGGCCACAGCTCCAGGGCCCCCGCTCTGCCATCTTTTACAAATAACAATGACACACACACCCCTCACAGGGATGCCCCTTTCATGTAAGGTTAGGGAAGGTATCCTTGATGGATACTATGTGAATGTTTTCACATTGATTCACCCTAAAGGGGAGGAGGGAAGAACAAAGCGAACCAGGCATGGTAGAAGGAGGGCAAAGAAAAGGAGGCAGAGAGAACATTCAATAATTGGTTGGCGAGCCAGGGGATGTTTACAGGGGTGGTTCACATGGTATACCTCCACAGGGGGTGGCACCTCATCAACATTACAATAATGTCCTGCGAGCTAGAGCTCTGGCAGGAGTGCTCAGTTACAATTAGGCATTCAGGAAAAAAGCCCACGGTAGGTGGAATCTCCTCCCACGCTAGGTGGAATCTACTGGTTGTTAAAGATCTGGTTGCTAAAAGTGGGACCGCATGTGAAGGAGCAGAGGGAGGGAACCAAAATGGACAGGTGGGCCAGTCTCAGGGAGCCTACTAGATGGGTAGGGTAGGAATTTAATATGGAAAAGTCCCAGCGGCAAAGGTGTAATCTTGAGCACGTTTGTACGACTTTCTTTGGGCCCCACACCTAGATGTCTTGTTCATGTAACCAGGGAGTACAGCAGCCCTTTCACCTCACCAGATCCCCCCCCCCAAAAAAAGATGTTGCAAGGCAGGAAGGTGGGTCTAATGTGGGTACCACTTCAGCCACTACCCCAGATCCTGCCAGATAAGGCCCATCACCCAGACACCAGCCTAACAACACTAGCTAATACTCCTATCAGGCTGTCATTGCTATGCCCCTGGGAGGGCTTCACCCAGGGATTTCAAATTTAATACCCTGGTCCAGCTGTGGGTACAAATGCAGCCAATTTAAGATTGGCCCAAGAGATGCCAGAGGTGGTTGCCACCCAGATTAGGAAAGAGGTTTCAGCTGGGCAAAAGGCAGGGCACTTCGCGACCCCTCCCCTCCCCAATTTTTAGGTTTCACCCCTCAAGGTGGTCCCCAAGAAAAATCTTGGTGAATTCCACCTTATCCACCACTTGTCATACCCCAAGGGAGCATTAGGGAATGGTTATATTCCTCCATAGTACATTACACATCTTTTGATCAGTCAGTAGCATGGGTCAGAAGATGTGGACTGTGGGCCCTCTTGGCTAAATGTGCCATACAGTTGGCATTTTGCCTTCTCCCAGTCTACACAAGTTTCAGGGCAATTGGTATGTGGACAAAGCTATGCCAATGGGCAACTCTGTCTGTCTTTTGAAACATTCAGTACATTTTTTGAGTGGGTACTCAAGGCGAGGGTGAACTCAGAAAACATATTATCTTAATGATTTTCTTTTTATAGGGAAAGCAGGTTCTCCCGACTGTTTTAACTCAGCCATGGAGCTGGAGGTCCCACTTGCTGAGGACAAGATGGAAGGGCCAGCAACCAAAGTGGTTTATTTGGGCATCCTTTTGGATAATGAGGTGGGTAAATCATCTCTCCCAGAGGAAAAATTAGAGATAATCAGGGACTCAATAGCACCTTCACTCAAACGTTAAAAAATGCATATTAAAAGAACTGCAGGTGGTCTTAAGCCACTTGAATTTTACCTGCAGAGTCGAAACTCCAGAAGGGCATTTTGTGCCAGGTTAGCGAGGGCTATGGCAGGAGTCACTGCACCACACCACCACATCAGGATCACCAGGAGTATGAAAAAGGATCTTTTTAGCAGAATATAACAGAACTACGATCTGGCAGCAACCTTGGGAGGCAGGGGACAACCTACAGATCCTCTCCAATGTGGCCGGAAGTGTGGACTTCGGAGTATATTTTGCAGGGCGGTGGTGTGCGCAGCAGTGTCCCTGAGACTGGCACAAAACGGTTGTCCTCAGGGACTTAAAAAGAAGCAAAGGGCTAGTGACCTGGTAACACAATGGAGGGTACTGCATTACATCGCAACTCTCCACTCACAAGGGCTCATGCCTAGGTCCATGCGGACTCACCTGGTGGGAATCTCTGTCTTCTGCCAATTCCAGGGTTTCCCTGACCCTTCTGCATCCTTTCTAATTAGGCAGGCCTTTGGGAGCTGGGAGCAGGCCACCCCCAGAACCCCAGTCACATGTAGGCCCATCACACTGTGTGTCTTTGGGGTGTTGCTGCTGCAGCGTGCAAGATATGCTGGTCCCAATATCAAGCTAGGCTGTTTGAGGAAGCTTACAAACTCACTTTCTTTCGGACATTCCGGGTAGGGGAATTAGTGATGGGATCCAAAGGGGAACAGCATGGGTGGGAACTGCGTTGGCAGGATGTCCACCTTGAAGGGGATCAGCTGGTTTACCTCCGGTCTTCTAAGACTGACCAGTGGGACAAGGACTCCACCATCTGCTTAGAAACACAGTGAGGATGATGTTTTTTGAGTAGATTGATGGAGCTGGGAGGTTAGCACTTTCTATTATTGCCAAATGCAGAGTTCAGAAAAAAGTTGGAAGCATCTTTGAACTGCTGTAGAAATGACCCTTTAGTTTATTGCAGGTGTCCTTATAACATCAACATATCAACAAGAGCAATGTACAGTGCTAAGTGGAAAGAATAAAGTACAAATTTGTATGCTTCCTGTCTCTGTTTTGAAATAAATGACCTAGTTTGATATAATAGAAAGAGACCTGTTCAGTCAGTCATGGTGCTCAACAGGTGAAATTTATAACACTAGGAATATCTTGTTGTGTTACACAATAATGAAAGGGTGATTGTATAAACATTCCCCCATTCTGTGAGGCTCCCCTTTTCATGCTGGTTTTTACACCACTTAGAAGATGGGTTCCCCAGAGTGCAAAAAGTTTCATGCAGTTGCCTTTATGCTTCAAATAGGATACTGCTCGTGATGTCTTGGGCTCAGCCCCTGCATAGGGTTGTTCTCAAAATAAAATAAACCCCTCTGTGTCTGCCTGAGCATCTGCAAGGTCAAGTGCAATACACTAAGGCTTGAGTGGAATATGCATATAAGGCTATATTTGCATCATCTGGAAGCTCCTGGAGTGTGTTTGTATCATTATTTACAAATTATCAAGCAGTTAAATAAATTTGCCTGTAATTGCTATATGTTTTTCTCCTGGCCACAAAAGTGAGCACAGCCTATTCATGAATTTCTGAAACGGCAACCCTGTTTCTGCTCCATTAAGCAATCCAACATAGTTTGTCCTGGCTCAATCATTGCTCCATTTTTGACATAACACTTGCATATTGAATAATCTTTCAGCGCCTCAAAGCAATAGGTGGTCTTGGAGTGGGGATTAGAAAATGTCAGCTGTGAGGCATCTATACTTTTCAACACAATCACAGGCTAGGGACTCTACCTTAAGTTTCTTATTCTGTGTCTTTTCTATGGTGCAGCAGACACACAATGCAACTTGTCGCCATAGGCCAATTATGATCTTTCATGTTGAAGAAGACTTATCAGCAGAGATGGGGGCCTTGTATTCATAGAGGAATACGAAGTCCGCTGGCACAGGTGGCTGGCCTGATTACTTCCCACCCCTAGAACCTGCCAGTTCACTCACAGTGCGGTGTGCAGCATCCGTGGCCAGTCTCATTGTCAGTGTGCCAATCGCAGCAGTAGCCCGGGCTTCCTATTCATCTATGAATACAAGGCCCCCATCTCTAAGTGAACCAGTGGGTTCTGGGGGAAGGAGGTAATCGGGCCGGCCACCTGTGCCAGCAGGCTACACATTCATCTATGAATATGAAACACTTCTCTTTACTTATCAGCTGTTAAGGCAAAAGGTAGTAGACCAGTAGACATAATAATTTGGCCCTGAAATTGCCACCTTTTTATATCTTGGGTGCTGCCTCCATTATTTCACATTTTAGTGGCAGGCTGACATGGGTTTCTTATTAGAAACTAAAATGCCTAATACTTGGGACATCCTCTTGCCCACCCCCAATTCTTCTTGCTTTACTTCTTAAAAGCAGCTGTCCTGTTCACTGAGAGACACATTGGTGATCATTGTGCCTACACACGGTTGCTGCCCATTTAAAGAGGGAGGCCTGCATGTTTCTGCATGTGAGAAAAAATGCTGTGCCAAATACTCCTGCTTACCTTGGCAAGAAAAAGACTGCCCCTATACTGCTACCTCCTTTGAGGAAGAAATACTGGCTAATGTGACCCAAACTGCCCACCTAGTAAAGAGGGACAGGCTGTTATGACCTCACATTGATGACTGTGTCCCTGAAGGAGGGGTACTGCTGGCTTTTGTGATGTTGTGCTGATGCTGTCTGCCTGAAGGTGAGGGACTGGACTTTGTGCCTCATGCTGATGTTGTCTAACTTAAGGGCAAATAATAGTCAGTATAAACTATGCTGATGCTACTGACCTAACAAAGATAGATGGGCCAGTGTAGCCTCATGCTGATTCTGAGTGCCTGAATGACAGTTATTTCTGAACATATGTGCACTGGTTACACTGTAAGTCCTGCAGTGGGATCATAGCTTTTTAACTGGTATTTGTGCTGTAGGAATATCCTCAGTACCGTTATTTCTGCATATCTCTCTGAAAGAGTTGGAATGACATAGATTTCAAATGTTGTTTTTCTAGCAAGTGTTTATCTGTGAAGTTGTGAACAGTGATAAATATAGCATAGCAGTGCAGTTGTGTTCAAGCAAATCTTCACTTATTTCATTCTCGCAAGTGAGAATGAAAAATATCAGAAGTTTGTCCCCAATGAATGAGATTATGAGATATTTGTCCTCAATGAGTGAGGCTTTGATCATTTTTCTTTTGTTGGCCATTTTTGTGTGCGAAAAAAACTGAAGACATACTTTTTGCCCACAAAACTGATTTTGTTCCCCAAAGCGTAGGGTTTTGTTTTCTTTTCTTTTCTACCACCTTTTTTTTTCTGTTACCGCTGATGTTCTTGCTAATGGGGAAAAATGCTTGTCTTTCTGCTGTCATGCATGAGCAAAACATTTTACAGTAGCTGACCATTTTTGAGCACTATTTTTTGAAGACTTTTAAAGACGTTGACTAGAAATTTTATACTAGTTACATCCTTAGTTTAGAAAACCCTACATCCATAAACAAGGAATGTGTTTGCTAAAAGGCACTTTTTGATCATTATGACAATATCTAACTAACAAATCATTTGTACTCTGGATTATCATGTGGTTTGCATCCTCCCCCTGTCCCCGAGGGTGGGGACTGAAGTTGCACTTCAAATGGAGAACTATGTCATAACACATATCAATCTTTAGAAGATGGATACTATCAGTTCTATGGAAAGAAGAGCAGAGCTGTGTGCAGTGATGCTGGCTGGGATATTTTCTCTCAAAATTATACATTTTCAACAAGATGGAGCTTTACACACTGAAACAGACAGCTGAGACTGACTCCTGCAAGAGTTATTTTCTCCAGCATGGGAACAAGACAATGATCCCTTTTTATTGCCACTGAAGGTTTTTACTATGTTTATGAAATGCTTCCATGCAAAACTTCTAGATTAGTTTTGCTAAGCAATTTGCCCAATTTACACAATTTTCACAAAAAAATCATTGTTGCAAATATTAAAAGCCTCATTGATACAAGCAACGGCAAATTGCAGCTTCTCATTCTCAGGCCCCAAAATAACACAAATAAGAATTTGTCTTTAAGCACTACAAAACACTGTACCTCTACTCAAACTTCTGTTTGGTTCACAAGGAGGAACTGTGTTTAGATCTCCAGGTGGCAATAGGACTCACTGTGAACCATTCACTCTCTCTTAACTCCTTCACATGCATTCATGCCTTCTAAATTGAAATGGTAAGGCTGCAAAGACTGTTACTAAACTCCTCATTTTCATTAATGGTGGCTAACTCAAAACAAGAAGACACTTTTCAAGCCCCAGAAGATTTATTCCTGTGGTGTGAGAGCAAGACAAAGAGTGCTTCCCCCACCATCATGGTATTTACAATTTATGTCTAATGCCTTTAAGGTCATTGTATAAATTATTGTCTTTTTCCTTTAGGAAGTAAAGCATGCATGAGCACACACATACACAGCAAGCAAGGCACACCTATCCAGAGTTATAACTAGCAATGTTGGTGCCTGAGGCAAAACACAGGGTTGGGGACTCACAAGTCACAACTTGCTTTTGAGTCTGACTCAAGACGTACCAGCAACTTGACTCTGACTCAACTTAGGGGTTTCGGGGGGGGGGGGGACTCTCAACTCAGACCCATTTGTCTGAGTTGCATTGTTGAGTCCCTATGAGCCCACCCACCCACTGCCTGCCCCCACCGCTGCTATTGGTTTACCTGCTGTCCCCATCATCTTCAAAGCAAGGAAGCCCAGAGTCTGAGGGCATTTCATTGTGATGTTCTAGCCTGCCATACTCCAAGGGCAGGTCTTCTAATCTGCCTCTTCCTGTAAGTCACAGGACTTCCTGTAAATCAATCTCTCTGTGCAAATGCCAGCTTATCAGCAGGGTGGTGCATGCGCAGTCTGAGTCCCAAGCCTCAGGGACAGGGCTGAGGACTCAGAGACTCAGACTTGGGGCTTGGGACTCAGGATTCAAGTGCTTGGATTTGGACTCAGTCCTGAAGACTTGCACTTGGGACTCAGCCCTGAAGACTTACCAACATCCCTGGCAAAACCAAACCAAACCTACAACACTGACCAAATGTGTTGGTCTAATAGTGAGGAAGCCCCAGGCTATCTGTACTTACATGCAAAGAAGACAACACACAACTGTTTTGGAGATGAAAAAGCCACAGCTGTATCAGTTGCAGCAGATGTCTGGGTCCAGCATCAGGGAAATGGATCCAATGCATTGAGAGACTGGAATGCCCTCGATGCCCACCACTGACCACTGAAGATTCCACCAGGAGTGGCAGACCTCCAGAGATGACATGGGCATATGCCACTCCTTGATTCCCTGCCACTTTGAGGTCAGGGCCATACCAATAGGACTTCAAGTTAGGTCAGACCATGGCTCTGTCCCAGATTCCCATATGGGAATCATTTAACAACCCAGGTGAGCAGACTCCTGCTTGCTGCCTTCATACCATCTGGATCCAACCTCAATGCCCCAAACTGCCAACAAAGTTGTGACAAAGTAAACAAGACACATAGTACCTGTAAGAAGTGATAGATAACCCTGATAGCCAAGGAATAAACATTAAATTATATCACCATACCACCGCCACAAAATAGGGAAGGAGGTAAGGGGGAAAACCACAAGCCAAAGAGTGGCAGGAACAGTTTCCTGGCTCCTATGACCTGTCTGGCAGGCAGTCCACCTGCCGACCATTGACTTCAAGTTTTCACATTGAAGAATGACATCCATGGCTGACAAGAACGGATGCATAGGTTAGGCTCTCCACTGTTTTAAGATTTTAAAGATTTTAAAAGCTTGTTTTATTTGCATCTCACCATTTGAGCAGGAAATTGATTGCTGGAGTACACTGCCAGGAACAAGTCTGGGCCCTCAGCCAGCAAAGTTAGGGAGTTTTCTGTTTTAGTTCAGCTTAGTTTTATTTTATATATTTTTAAAGTAAACAGCCGCACTACAATAACCATGGAGCTACAGTCTCCCTCAGTGGAGGAGGTGCTGATAACCTGTTTGAATGTAGCCCTGAATTCAGCTGACTTACTAACACCCACAGCTGTGGAGCTTTTGTTTTATTATTGAAGACTAACGTGTGAGTCTGTTTTGACTTTTGCTTGTGTAGCCACGTAACTCTAACAAGATATCGGCGGAAGAAGCAGGGAAGATAACACCAGGCTCATAGTCAAACCAAGCTCTGCCATTCACCTCTGCACTGTGGAATTTGGGCAGGAGAAAGTGCAGCTTAACATCACTTCAGCTAAATCCTCAGCTATACTCAGCTATACTCTTCCAGCCTGAATTGTGCTGAGTATCTCCCCTCAGCCTGACACCCTCTGATTTGCCCTGAATTAACTTTGTTACTCCCTTGCTACTCTTAGAATGTAGAAGAAGAAAAGACAACGAGCTCCCTCAAGCCGCTCCCCATCTTTTAAACCCCCGAAACAGCTTCGTATAGAAGAGATGATCAAGAACACAGAATTCGGTTCTCTGGCTGCAGATTCCAACCTGCTAGAAATGTCTGTGGCATCTGATGTGAAGCAGTATTCAGACAGGCCTTTGCCCCATGAGGCAGCTGCTTTGTCAGAGCCCCATACAATCAATGACCCACCTTACTCCCTGGAGAGTAATGAGGGGGATGTTTCTGGAATTAAGCTGTCTGCCAGTCTTCTTGGGGTTACCACTGTTAAGGCTTCACCCAAAGAGCCCCACAATTTCTCCCCTCAATTGCAGGTGGGTGGTGTGTCATCTCTCTCGCAGAGCCAGGGAATAGTCATGGGTCCCTCTGTGCCTGCAAGAGTGGCTCTCCACCATCTAGCTTCTTGACTTGCTAGATGAATATGCCATGCTCACAGGGAGAGCGGTGATGGCAATATTTTCCAAGTTAGATGATCTTATCAATCTATCTGAACCAATAGGGCAGCCAGTGCCGGATCTCAATGGACAACACTCTGTCAGAGGGACCACTTGCTCCACAGCAAATCAAATTTCTCCAACGGTGTTGCTCTCACAATATGAAACCACCCTAGCAAAAGAACACAAGCAGGTGTATGTTCCAGCCAAGACAACTTTGCCTAGAAATTGCAAATACCCCAGTGAACCAGGGGAGGTGGCGAAATAGAATACAGATCTTGCACTCTCTCAGCCGCCTCCTTTGTATAGATTTGTGCTCTATTGATTTGGAGCAGCACAAGAGGCTGCCTGCCTCCTGGTCGCAAACTAGGCTGCTTCTTAAATTTGCAAGCCCAGTTATTCCAACAGCGATTGGAATAGAAGAACAACTGAAGATTGTGCATAATATGGATAATGTTAGATCACAGCTTACCCAAATTATGGATAATTGCCCTCTATTCATTTGCTCCCTTCCCCCTCCAATTATTCCTTCCCAAATAACAACAACGGTTGATATACAAAATGCTGCTGAAGGTCCTGCCAAGCCAGTACCACCTGGCTGCACCATGAGTGTACATGGAATCAAGGATCTAACCCTATTGGTGGGGGAAACACTTTCCAGTGAAACAGTTGTTTTACCTTTCGACCCCACCCCCCAGCTGGTTTTACAGCAAATGTCCTTCTCCCAGAGCAACTGCTGCCCTTTAAGACTCCTCTCCTGGAATGTCGCTGGATGGGCCAGGAAACTCCATGATCTTGAGTTTAGAAGGCTTCTACAGGAGCAAGAGATCATCTCTCTTCAGGAAACCTGGATGACCTCTGATCTCTCCCTGGTTGGTTTTTAATTCTTTTTCTTTACTTGCCACCAAGCATAAGACCAAGGGGTGCCCTTCGGGTGGGCTCGCTATTTTGACTGCACTGCACATTTCATCTGAGTTAGTATTTATGGCCGACAGCCATTGTAAACTTTTATTAAAGGTAAAGACCCTCACCCTCAATTTACTTATAGTGAACGTGTACTTATGTCCTGCGAGATCTCAGATGGCTGAGGGCAACATATCCAGGGATGAGTATTATTTGGTCATCCCTCGGCTTGTTTGGCGTGATGAATACCAGGCCCAGAGCATTAGCACTGCCTGGAAGAGTGTTAACAGGGAAGTTTGCAGAGCGGTTTGCAATGGCCTTGAATCGGTGATTGGTCACCGTGAGATCCGTGTTAACAGGCCGGAGCTAATTCGGACGGATGGAATACACCTCTCCAATAGAGGTTTGGAGTTATTTTTGGCAGATCTCAGGGGGGGCCTGCTTTTGGATCTTGAGAGGTTCGATGGCGGGCATGGGCCTTAAGCGTAGCTTGCCCCTATGCCGTGGTGGTAGTGTGGAAAAAACAGGTTTCGGTGAGTCCCATCACAACCACAGGTAAGGTAGAGCTCATCTGATCTTCCAGCACTGCGGATCGTGCGATTACAGTGCTTGGGGTGAAGATCCGCTGGGGCCACTCCTGGACCAACAGTCAACAAGAAGGAGGGGACTGGCGGTCCGGGGGTGGTCAAATTTGGGCTGGCCGGGTTCTCGCTTTCTTCATGACTGCGAGATCTTGGGGCTCGGGACTCGCCCATAGTTTGGTTAGGGGTCCGTTGAGACCCCTCTGCAGAACCTGATTCCGCACTACAGCAGGAACCCCCCCTTTTTCCATCTACATTGAGGATAATTTTGGATATCTAATAAAGTGTGGCCCATGTTTTATTCCATAACAGTTGTGTCGTGTCTTAATCCTGGGTAAGGGGATAATGGCTAGGTGTACTATGTACTGCTATATTCTGCTTGCATCGAGGCGTTTTGATCTGTTTCATACGGGGCATATATTCCCCATCTATTTGAAGACTGCTGTTTGCTGTACGTTTTTATGCCATTAAAGATGATGATGATGATGATGACCAAAATGAAGCTAAGAGGGAGGTGGAATCCCCTCACCATCATCTCTGCCTCCCATGCACTCTGGAGAAGCTCCATGGAAACCACCATGTTCCAGTCCCTTCTTGCCTTGCTGCCTGGTGCTGCCATTTCTGGCAACAGCTGGGGTGTCCCAGGTAATCCTAGGTACCTGTTTATTGCTGCTTCCTCTGCTGATCCTCCTCAGAAGTAGTAAGCTAAATGCAGGCATCCATGCAGTCCAAGCTCACCCATCTGAAGCAAGAAGTAATGCACCATACAGGTTCACTCCCCAGCTGTGTTCAGCCACACCCATTGCAACCCCCTAGATGCCAGAAAAAGGGTGGGAAACACATTTAGAGCACATGCCACTGGAAGAAAAAAGAAGAGGCAGCTGTTCCTCATGACTAAGGCAAAATTTTGTCAAGTATTCAGATTTTGCAGAAAAGCAACCCAAAAGACCTTACTCTGTTTCATACAGGCTGTACCACAGATCCTTTTTTTATGTGTGTCACTTAGGTGCAGAGTTTTTTTTAAAAAATCACTGTTCCTACAAATTGGACTGGAAGATGACAAAACAGCTGCCTGGGAAGTTATACTCATAATAAAGTATGGCTAATGAGAATTGTAGACTCCTGACATATGAAAATGTCAAGGCCAAGAAATTAGCTAGAATTTAGGGAATCAGTTTAGTCTAGAACACTTGCAATCTATGCACCTTCCTTGTCCCATTTGCAGAATACTCTAGTTTCTCTTTGAATAGTATAAATATTTTGCCTTGTCCCATCTTTATGAGCCCAACAGTCTTCTAGAAACAAAACAGCAAATTTGAGTTGTAGCACTTGTAAACCAGAACTATGAGATGATTAAAAAGCTGAATGCACTGACTTTCACATTCAGATCTCACCAGGACATCAGAGTGGGAGAACTGTCATAAATAACTGCTTCATAAAAGTGACTAGGAGGACCCTTTCCCCCTTACATGTACATATTTATTTTTCTTTTATTATGAGAATGGATTTGTAATGTTAGCAACAGAGAAACTAAAATATTTATTATTTATTGAAGTTCACTTTTGACAGGGATTGAAATAAGAAAGTGGGGGTAAGAATATGTACATCCTGCTGCATGTCAATAATTTACAGAGCTGGCAATAATCTGTATTATTGTGCCTGCACCTGTAGTACAAGACAAGTATCTCCTAGACTCTTCCACAAAAATCAACATGCTTAAAGACCGTTTAACCATGGGATATTCTCAATAGCAGCAGCCCCACTGAAATTTGAATCAGAACAACTTTTATTTTGGTTTTGAAAAACCCAGTCTAGCATGGATAATATTATTTTCGATTTGTATTTTTGATGCAAAATTACATAACATTATACTTAGAAACCACCAAATAACAACAAAACCCTGAGGTTATCCATCAGAACACATACTTCTATGATTTTTGTTTTAAAAAATTATCAGAAATGCAGACAAACAGTTAAAATAAAAATAAAGTTCACCAAAAAATGCTAGTAAAATATGCACCTAAGGGAATGCTACATAGCTTTAAAATATTGTCTGTTAATTATGTTAACCATCATTGTCTATCCATTGTTTTCACCTTTAAATATTTTCTTTCACTGTTGTAAGCTGCCTTGGGTCATTTCAAGGAGAAAGGAAGGATAAAAACATATATTAAATAAATAAAATAAATTAAAAAAACTTTGGGAAATAATGGTTAAACAGCTAAAAGTATTAACTTGGAATGTTAAAAGCCTAGGATCAAATGTTAAAAGAGCCAAAATACAGAATGTGATAAATAAAGGAAATGCAGATTTTGTGTTCTTGCAAGAAACACATCAAAAAGGAGGAGTAAATGAGTTTAAATGTAATTGGACTGATATCTATGAAAAAACATTTGGTACATCAATGTCTAGCGGGGTAGCAACATTGATATCTAAAAGATGTGAATTTAAAATTGATAAAGTAGAAAAAGATATGGAAGGTAGATACTTGATATTGCAAGGTCAACTTAAAGGAGAAGAATATACCCTAGTGAATATTTATGCACCAAATGAGAAACAAGAAGAATTTTATGTTACAGTACTGGGCATAGTTGATAAAGTAAGGAAAGGATATGTTATAATGGCTGGTGATTTTAATATGGCTATGGACAAATTTAAAGACAAGACAAGACTACAACAGGAGGAAAAGAAAAGTGGATATACAATACTGAATAGATAATTAATAAAATAGACTTGAAAGATGTATGGAGAATAATGAAAGGGGATGAAAGGAAATTTTCCTTTTACTCATCAGTCATAAAATCATACTCAAGAATAGATGATAGATTATATATTTGTATCTAAAGAAGTACTGTCAAATAATAAATAATATAAATTATGAATAATATAAATAAATAATATAGAAATAGATATCATACAAATATCAGACCACATTAGAGTAAATATGGAAATTGTAGTTAAATGTGACTATAGAGAAGCAAAAAGATGGAACATTGATGTCAATATCTACCATCATAGAAATACAGCTGGTAAAATAAAAAAAAATTGGAAGAGATATGTAAGATCTTAAAGATATGTAAGAAGAAGGGGGAGGGCAAACTAAGGTCACATGGTACTCATTTTAAACATATAATACAAATGTATTCAGAGAACACAGCAGCAGTTCTAGTTAATGATAATATAACAGAAGCAATATTTCTAGGCCAAGGAACAAGGCAAGGATGCCCCTTACCTCTAGTTATATTTGTATTGATAATAGAATTGTTAACTAATGCAATTAGAGAGTGTAAAGATATAAAAGGAATAGGATATAGAGAAAATAAAATAAAATAAATTTATTTGCAGACTATACATTATTAATAATTGAGGATCCAGTAGATTCAATAGAAAGGATTAAGGAACATTTAATGATATTTGAAGAGGTAACTGGATTAAAGATGAATTGGAATAAATTAGAATATATATTGTTAAATCATGTCAATAAGGAGAAGGTAAAGATGAAAGTTAGTTTTAAGGGTAAACTGAAAGATATGATTAAATATTTAGGGATAAATACAAACTCAGAATGTATAGGATATTATTAAATTGAATTTTGATAATATGAGAAAACAGATTAAAGAGCAGATTAAGGAATTTCAAAAATTAAGCATTTCTTGGTTTGGAAGAATCGTGTTATGTAAAATGAAAATTATTCCTAAAATAAACTTTTTATTTTAGATGCTACCTAGAAAACATACTGAAAAGCAGTTAAGAGAATGGCAGACAATGATTCATATGTATTGTAATGGAGAAAAAGAGAGTAAGAATTAATAAAAAGTTATGGTATATACCACAGAAGGAAAGAGGGTTAGGTATACCCAATATTAAACTATATTGTATTTCAAATCAGCCGAGACACTAGATATTATAGCAAATAATAAAAATGTAATTTGGAGGGATTATGAATTTTATAAAAGAGAGGAAACTATGGAGATTTTTTTTAAGAGCAAATATTAGGGATGTGATTAAAAGTATTGACAATCCCTTCTTGAGCAGTATTTTAGAATTTGGAAAAGTTACAGAGGAGTACTGAGTCCATTGACTTCTCCTCTGACTCACATGCTGCCGTTAAAGAACTTCCCAAAAAATCTTAAAAGGAGACTAAAGAAGGTGTTAATTGGTAATGGAATTATTAGAATAAAGGATTGGCTTAAAAAAAGATGAACAGCAGTGAGCAAATAAGATTTCTACTGGGAGAAGAGGGAATTTCATGGTTAAATATATTTCAATTAGACAATTGGACAAAAGAATGGAAATTAAAGGAAGGAGAGGGTAGACCATTGACCAAATTTGAAGAGATTATTGAACAAAGAGAGGAAGTACGAACTACCAAAAAGAGAAAGGGGATAGTAAGAGTAATATATAGGATGTTAATACAGGCAGAATATAAAACCATAGGTTTAAAAGAAATTTGGCAAGGAGATTTGACTGAGGAAATCAAAGAGGAAGTTTGGAATAAAATTTAGAATACGAAAATAATGAAAAATATGTCCGTAAGGGTAAAATACAATTTTTAAAACGTGTATGCAGATGGTATCTAACACTGGTGAAACTGAATATGTTAAATAATAATGTACCATCCTTGTGCTGGAGATGTGGAAAAGAAAAGGTTGTTTACATATGTGGTGGACTTATAAAATAAGAAAGAAGGAATGGTCAATGATTTTTAAAGGGATTGCAGAAATAACAGGCATTGATGTATGTTTCCAATGATTGCTTTGCTGTACATGGTTAATAATCGTCAATTAAAGAAAAAGGAAAGGGAACTAATTATTATTATGGTTACAGTGGCAAGACTGATATTTGCAAAGAATTGGAGAAATGATAACCAATTTAATATGGAAGAATGGTATAAAGAAATGTGAAATATGGCTATTAATGATAAACTAACTTGTGCAACTAAGGTTAGAAAAGGAATATTGAAATGTAATTATGTAGGGAATGCTGTAGACGTAGTATATCTTGACTTCAGCAAAGCTTTTGACAAAGTGCCCCATGATATCCTGATTAGCAAGCTAACTAGGTGTGGGCTGGATAGATCAAGTGTCAGGTGGATACACAATTGGCTACAGAATCATACTTAGAGGGTGATGATTAATGGGTCCTTCTCTAACTGGGAGGAGGTAACAAGTGGGGTACCCCAAGGCTCAGTCCTGGGCCCGGTGCGCTTCAATATTTTTATTAATGACTTGGATGAGGGAGTGCAGGGAATGCTTGTCAGATTTGCAGATGATACAAAATTGGGCGGAATAGCTAATACCCTAGAACAGAAACAAAATTCAAAATGATCTTGATAGGATGGAGCACTGGGCCAAAAGCAGCAGAATGCTATTTTAGGCTGCATTAACAGAAGTATAGTTTCCAAATCCAGTGCGGTGCTAGTCCTCCTCTATTCAGAGCTGGTTAGGCCTCACCTTGAGTATTGTGTCCAGTTCTGGACACCACACTTCAAGAAGGATGCTAACAAATTGGAACAAGTTCAGAGGAGGGCGACAAGGATGATCAGGGGGCTGGAAACCAAGCCTTATGAGGAAAGGCTGAAAGAATTGGGCATGTTTAGCCTTGAGAAAAGAAGACTGAGGGGTGATATGATAGCACATTTCAAATATTTGAAAGGCTGTCATACAGAGGAGGGACAAGATCTCTTCTCGATCATCCCAGAGTGCAGGACATGCAACAACGGGCTCAAGTTAAAGGAAGCCAGATTTCGGTTGAATATCAGGAAAAACTTCCTCGTTGTTAGAGCAGTACGACAGTGGAACCAGTTACCTCGGGAATTGGTGAGTGCTCCAACACTGGAGGCATTCAAGAAAAACTTTGATAATCACCTGGCAGATATGCTTTGTATTCCTATATTTATTTATTTATTTATTTATTACATTTATAGCCCGCCCATCTAGTCATATAGACTACTCTGGGCGGCTAACAACATATCATATAACAATTTAAAATCATAACAATATATTACTAATATATCAAACACGGGGTTGGACCTGATGGCCTTGTAGGCCCCCTCCAACTTCTCTTTTCTATGATTCTATGAATGATTTCAATGATATATGGAATTTATTTTTGGTATATGTGTTTCAGAAACACAAAGGGTACATTCCTGGAGAAGAATCAATGTATTTTTGGAGAGAAATGGGGTGATATGAAATAAAATAAAAAATATAAATGTTAACTAGTCCGGAGAGCAGGGGGGGGGAGTTGCACAGGGGTGATAACTGGGTTTTGTTTAGCTTTAAGTTGATTTGTTAATGTGTTTACTTTATTTTTTTTTTTATTGTTTGGAAATTAATAAAAGTTATATTATATATTAAAAATGTAGCAGTAAGGGTGTACTTAGTTTTTTACACATGGCTTCTCCATTTTGGATTATCTGTGTAAAATAAATCATGACACTGTTTAATATGTTGTTCAAATCAGAGATGCCCTACCACATAAAGATTGCAAAGCTACCTTGCTTCTCATTGCAGTCCTGCAATAAGAAAACTCTGAGAATTTCCTTAACTTATTCTTCTGTCTCATGATGTCAACCTTCTATGCACAATATTCTGTTACATAGCTTCTTTTCTGTGCGTTAGGTCATTACAGTTATGGACAGAGAGACAGGTGATGATCCATTGGTGGTTTAGCTATATCAGTATCAACAGTTTCTATAAAGCATATAAATTTCAATACAACCAAGAAAAAACTTATTTTGGAAAACAACCCATGCATTTATCTGCTCAGAGAGCACATTTGCAAACTTTCTAAGCACATTCAAGGTTCTAATTCTAGAATTAATCAATCAATCAATTAATTAATTAATTAACAACAACAGTATGCCATCAAGTCAATTCTGACTTGTGACTACCTTTTTCAGGGTTTTCTAGGTCGAAAGTACTCAGACGTGGTTTACCATTGCCAACACTCAAGCCAACATTCACTCTCTAAACTGGTATTACCTTATATGCTTTATATGTAGCCTGCCATTAATGCCACTTCATGGTGGTGGTGACATTTGAACCAGGACCATTTCCTGCTTGATTTTATCCTTTTTTAAATCCTTGTGCTGCTTCAGAAACAAATCCCACACCTTATTCCTGCTCTCTGTTACCCACTTGCTGAAGAATATTGCTACTGTTTCTGGAAGAAAGAAGCACTTGATGGCAGAAAGAACAAGAGACAAAACTGATGGATGATCAAGATCACTATTCCAATGTTATTTTTTGTTGAAACTGGCTCAGTGTTAATTAATGGTTCTGAGCCTTAGCAAATTCTGTTAACTAAAAGAGATATGAAATCTTATGAACTCTTCCTCTTAGATGTGCAGAAAGATGAGAGGGAAGGAGGAGCACACAAGCCTGATACATGCAATGGGTTCTGCACTTTGCGTTACACCACAGTCTTCTTGTCTCTTAACTAGTTGCCTTCTAGAGTTGAGACTATATTTCCCACTAGCTCAATATTGTCTACTCTGGTGTTAATTCTCCAGTCTCAGGTAGTTGTTCTCAACACTTGCCTAGCCCTTATAATTTGAGATTAATTGTAAATGACCCTGATGCATCTGAGATAATCCGTAGGTGCAAAACATATGTAACCTGTCACTGAGCAAAGATCTCTACTCTAATGGTATTTCTAAGCGCATATCCAGATGTCATTAAACAGCAAAACTCATGGGACTTCCAGTGTAGACTATGGATGGGTGACAGTTTTGTTTTAGTTTATTTTTTTTATGAAAACGTACTAACACCCACAAATTTCTAATGCAGAAGATGTAAGCCCTAAGGTAATATAATACATATTTTCTAGAGGTGGATATTCTTGCCAGAATTAAAGACTGTTTGATTGCTTTTCTGAATTTATTTTAGAAAAGAACAATACTTTTGGAACAAACTAGAGTCTGGAATAAGCAGTCAACAGATATCAGGCAAATTATTTCAGTAAAGCTAAATTCAGCAAGAGTGTAATGTGGGAAATGACTACCCTATAGAACCTAAAGCAACCCTGGTTTAAATAACTGAACACTTCTCTTTGGATTTGGTGGCAGTTGGTATGTCTGCTTGAATTTGGCCCTACAACATGCATCACATTCTGACAGTTTACAGGATAGCCTTGCTGCTCGCATCAGCTTGGAAACTTATTTTACACTGTCATTTAACTCACCATTGACTTTGGCCTACAGGTCATATCTGTAACACCATACAACCATTCATACATTGACAGATGTTTCAAATTTTAAGGAAACAAGCAGCTAATCTGTATTGATTTATCTTCTGCTGGCAAATCAGTAGGTTACTGCAGTAATTTATAAAAGTGGTACTGCTAGCAACAAAACTTAATTTAATTCTGGGCTAGGGAAGTGGTAGCCCTCCAAATGTTGTTGGGCTCCAGTCTTCATCAGCCCTCACTGTTAATTTCTTCATGCCCACCAATGTCAGCCAATGATGATGAGCAGAAATCAGAAAATCCCTAATGTATTCTATCAAGGTGTATATATACTGGGTGCCATGGAGAGGGAACTCAGCATAGTCTGATTTGACTCAGGGCCTTTGGCTGCTTGAGGTGGAGCAGCAAATCATGCCTCCTCCCTCTCTTCAAACTCAAGTGGACACTGCCCAAGGTCAATCAGGTCATTTTGATAAACAGGGTAGAAAGTCCTATGAGCACTCTTCCCCTTTCTAACAGTATAGAAAGGGGAAGAGTCCTCAAAATCAAAATTAAAACCAGCTGCCCAAAATGGCTGGCCTAAATTTTGTTATCTTTGTTGGGGGGGGGGGGGGCAGGAATCCATGAATCCATGCTTCTCATACATTTTTTTATGCCTTTGAAGAAGAAACTGATGTATGGAAACACATTGTCATAGAGCTATCACATCTTTCCACACAGGCAAATACGCTTAACATTCATATAATCTATATTGAAATATTTGCTAAATAAAGTGTAACTAAGCAATCACAGATCCAAAATTTAGGAAGATACACTTTGGTTTAGTAACAATCATTCCAAAAAGTATAACCAAAACACAGAAAACAAGCTGTACTTTTCTCCGTCATTAGATAGTTTATGCAAAATAAATAGCTGTTGCTTAATTGACCATAATTTACTGTTGAATCAAATCTGCAGTACTCCTGCTGTTCAAAACATCTTGCCAGCTAATGTAAGTAAAATTGTACAAGTCCCAGAAGCAGGTGTTTAATAAAAGATCTGATGATCTCTGTTCTGCCAGGATCCGGCATGTCAGGCTCTCTGACCTCCAGCCCCCAGGTTCCATAGCAGCAATTTTAATTACTGATAATTTACTGAAGCTTGGCCTTGGACAAAAGTGCAGCCACATGGACAGGCAATTCAAGAAATAAGAAACAACATGCTTGAGGAAGGCTGGACAGCTGAGTTATTCATCTTAATGAGTTGATTTCCTCCTTCCTTCTGTTTTCTGCTGACATCTTCAGTTCATACCAGTACGTGTAGATTTTTGTCAACTTTTCCAAAAAGCTCCTTCATGCATGGCTTTCTACCTTCCTTCCCTCAGCAGCTGTTTTATCCAGATCTATTCATTTATAATTACTTTAGAGATGATAATTTAGCAAAGTATTATCAAGTTCATAGTTAACATGTTATAGCTTGTATATAACACTTGCACTTTACCACCAATTCTGAGACACACAACAGTGATTAAGATATGACTGAATGTGATGAATAATATGGAGTCACATGTATTTTTAACAGCTGTGAGCCAGTAAGATTTCACATTTCATGCCTCGCAAGAGAGAGCCATAAGTCTTAGCTTATCCACCAAATCCCTTTCTTTTAATAGAATTTCCTTCCACTAAAAACAGTAGTACAGACATTTCTGGCAAACATGCACAGGACTGACCTGCTAAACACTTGAGTTTCAAAACCAGAGGGGAAGTATAAGGTTCAAACTGGAAATCTGAATTCCAAACTGGAAATCTAAAATAAACAGTCTTTGCAGATTCTGTGCATTGCCTGCCCACTCCCAGAATAAAGAGACAAGACACAGGTGATGGGGTAAACCAGGGCCACTTTATTAATTCTTAATTTTGACCTCCCTCATCACACAGAGGGGCCTGATTGTAGTGCAGATGTCTGGGGCAGGTACCAGGGGTACCTCTTACCCTTGCCCCTCCATGGGCGAGTCCCAAGCCCTGGGTCCATGCTGTACCATAGACACCTTGTTCCCGGCCAGCTAAACCAGGGAAACCCTCTCCAGCTGCCACCTGTTCAATCCTTGGGAACTTAAGTGAGCAACGACCAGGGCCAGCCCTGCATGCATCCCACCCCCATCCCAGTAAGTGAATCTCTGTCATGACGCGTGGCACAATAGCATCCTGTGTGCCCCATGGGAACTCACTGATACTCACTTCTGATTCCGCACTACCCACTGGTATGACCTATTTAACATAGCACCACCCCTGATTTGCTCTTCATGCCCAATGAGTGACACTGTGGGATAGGTGAAACTCAATCATCCACCTTTTGATGTGCCAATCGGGTGAGACAAGTCCAAAATGCCTATCTGGCCCTGAAGGAACCGCTACAGTCACATTGAACTCTGGGGTGGGCAGGTGGGCTGATTTTCAGTGCAAATGAGGTTGGCTGGGTACCAGCTAGTGAAATAGGGCAGCCTAAGTCCTGCTCCCAGCCAGACTGTGGGTAGAGCCAATAGACTCTCCCACCTGGTTGTCTCCTGCTGGGAGATGCAAGCAAAACATCCCCTGCTCACACTGGCAGATCCAGGCATTGGTAAGAGTTCACTGCAGATCTAACAAGTGGCTTCTTGTTGCTCAGGGACATCAGTGGTTGTGTCTTTTTCAACTCTGTGCTGTTGCCATAACTCAGAAAGTGTGAATCATGTGGAGAACAAGAATTTGTAAGTATTTATATGTGCCATAGAAAATGATCTCTCACTTATACTCTTGCTCACCCACATTAAAATGTTCCCCATGTCCTGTGTTGACTGCAAGAACATTCTAGAATATATAGCATCAGTGCCTTCTCGCCCAAAAACAATACCTATGCATAGTGTTCATCCATATGTCTGTGTTTAGTACTCTAGTCACATGATTTCAGAACAAATACTTGTTTGTTTACCTGTGATGACCTGCTCCAATTCACAAGTCCTGAACAGAGCAAAAAAACCGTGTCATTTTCTTCAGGTTCCTCTTTATACTCCAGAAAAATTTACTTGAGTTCTTTGAACTGCTCATTAGGTTGTCTTTGCGCTGGCTGTTTGTTGTCATACTTAAATGAAGAATAAAGTCCTACTCCTCTGTCAGTGGTCAGCAGTCACAGTAAGACTGAAAACAACCACTACATGTTTAAAACAAAGGGACAAGGCATAGGATGGGGTGGAGTGACTATTCTCCCCACCATCTGATTAGCTGATTGGAAGAGCTTGCCCCAACCCTGACTAACATGAAGCATGTTACTCACTCTCTGTTCAGTGAGCCCACCCTTGGGTGTAAGCAAGGCTTCTCTTGAGTCATAACTCCACAGCTAGGTTGGGAGCAGATAAGCCCATAGAGGTCTTTCTCCAATACAATTAGTTCCATAGACTAGAAAGGCCAGTTTGTGTGTCACACTAAAAGTGTGTGAGGGTACTCTCTAGCTACTTCAGGTTGATGTTTTCCACACTATCCTGTGAAAACAGTTAAAATAGTATGTACTATGTCATTATCCAAATATCCCCAGAATGGCACATAGAATATATGAAATTTCTGATTTCTTACAATCATCCTGGTCTGCTTCACAGGCAAAACAAGCAAACTAACTAAGTCTTGACTGTGCCATAAGACCGCTCATTGTTTTATGAGAAAAGGGACAATTGTGTCCCCAAGTGTCTCAGCAACACATTTCAATACAAATTAGGATTCTAGAGTGTCACACAGTACCTAAAAAACGTGGTTGCAAATTAAAAAACAAAAGCAAAAACTGTGTGGGGATGAACACACTGCCGCTGCTGCACCTGCCAATTCAAAAATGTAGAAATGCAGAGAGTATCTCCAGGTTGCAATATGAAACACTTCTGTCTAGAAATGGGCATGAACTGTCAAACCAGTGGTTCATGCCAGTTTGTCCTTTAGCCTGCAGGCATCCACTCAGAGGCAGTGCCTGGAAGAACCAGGGCAGAGAAGTGGGTGCTTGCAAGAGGAGGTGGGGCTGGGAAGCACCAAACACCTGCTCGGCTGAAAGATGAACCAGCATGAACAGCTGGTTCAGTGGTTCGTGCATATCTCTATTTCTGTCTTTGTGATGAAAGGCCCATTGATAGAAATTAGTAATAAACCAAATCTTTAACATTCAGAAATTCATTTGGAGAAAAAAAAAGGCCTTTTTATTAGTTTCCTGCATTGTTCTTTCTTTGGTTTTATGCCCAAACAGTAATGCTGAGGGAATTTGTTTCCATGATACAGTCTGTGGGTTCAATCACACATGAGAAAAGAACCCCAGTTATACAGATTCTTTTCATACCTCTGTTGTACTGATACATTTTTTCAGTGGCCATGCTCCTATTGGCAGGAGCATTCACATTGTTTTTAACTGCATTGATTCATTTCTTTCTATTTGAACTGTTATATCAGGCTACGCAACCCTTTAATTTTTTATCTTCATTTTCCCTACTGTTTCTTGGGGCAATCAGGTGCAATGGATGAGAAATCAAGAGGCACATCAACTGGAGAAACATGAGCTTCTAAAAAGGCAAGCTAAAGAAGAAGTTGATGTTCTGCACTTTGACCAGAAACTATTGCCAAGATAGCAGACTCGTTTGGACATTTTATATTTTCTAACTAACTTTGAGAAAGCCTTTTTAGATCTTGAAACTCTGCGTACGGTGTGGCTGAAATTATTACGTACACAGGTTACTGGACGTTTGGCAGAGTTTGTGGCTGAACTGGATGTAAAGACAACATGGAAGGAGTTCCTGGAACTGGTGAAGCAGAGATATGGCTATACACCAGAGGGACTTGGAGCTAAATTTAGAGACATCCATTGGCAACACAAGGAAAGCTTTTCTTCCTTGGCAGCCAGATTAAAATGTGAGTTAAATAAATGGCTGGAATCTGGAGAAGTGAACAATTTGGATGATTTTATAGAACTGTCACTATGCAAGTAATTTCTGAACCTGATTCCTGAGGAATTGCATGTCCTTCTCTTAAAGAAGCAGCTTACTAAAAGTGAGGAGTTGGCCCTGGATGCTGATAAGCTTTGGGTTTATAAACAAAGGGATAAATAGAAGGCTACTGGCCCCCAAAGTTCCAGCACAGTTAAGAGTGAGAAGGCTGGTGGAATTGCTAAGAAGCCAGACACTAGTAAATCTTCCCATCAGCATAGCATCACTCCTGCTCACCTTTCCCCTGGCTCATAAGTAACTTCTAAACCAGTGACCACCAGTACAGTTTAAATGTTTCCACTGTGGCACCTTGGACCACGCAAAATGGTTCTGCCCAAAGCTTTTGGGGAAGAAACTTGAGTCTGCTCCCCCCCCCCATGGTCCAGCTGAAGATAAAGGTCATAAGCCAGTCTACCAGGCCTGTCACTCTGCAGTTGGCCAGAAGAGAAGATCCAGCAGCAGAGGAAGGCAAATTTATTGAAGGTAGTTCTTCAGGGGAGGAAATTTACTACCCAACGCAGGATGTACAGACAGCCAGGATGCGAGGAGTTAATACAGAAATGGCAGCTGGAGCAGGAAGGGGCAGAGGAATGCAGCAAGCTGCTCCAAAAATGCACACCTATAGCCAGCAGAGAGCTGGACAGCCTGCTTTTATTTTAGGAGCTGCTGCAGCAAAGCCATATAAACAACCTTGAGACTTTCAGGTAGTGGAACCACAGTCTTGTTTCAAAGGCTGTGTGGGCCTCCAGGAAGAACCATAAGTACATTACTCTTCTGAATGGGACTCAGGAAGTCTATATTTCTGGCACTGTAGATATGGGAGCGGACATTAGTTCAATATCTTGCCATTTAATCTCTGAGGATCAGATTGTGCCAGGACTGAAATTCCCAATTCAGCCTTATGATTGTAAAAAACAGAGAGTGCAGTTTGCACCCATTGCAAATGTGAGACTACATTATCAAGGATGGGAGGGCAACAAGTTCACTTTAGTTCATGATTCCTCTCAGGAGTCTCATTTCCTGGTTGGAAACGATTTGCGATATTGTGCTTGGCGGACAAAGAAGGCTTCTGTTTTTAAAGTTCAAACTCGAAGCCAAACAAAGTCAGCTAGGCCTGTTTCAGATTTGGTTAGAAAGGAGGCAGATCAGTTTTTGGATGCAGAGCCCCCCAGTTCCTCGTAGAAACCCAGAGTTAATGGCATCTGGAGGGAGAGACTGAATGTATTGCTTCCGGAGCAAGTGATTTAAATGCAAAGACTGCAACAAGTAATTTAAATGCAGAAACTTCTGAGCAATTACAATCTACTACTTTTGATGTCTGCCCTGAATTCAAACAGGAACAGTTAACTGATCCCACATTGCAGCATGTTGATTTAGCCCCAAGAAGGCAACTTGTTGTTCCTCAGTCCTACGGAGAGATGGTGTTGGAATTAGCTCATCAATCTCCTTTCTCAGGCCACCTCGGCATTAAAAAGACTTTGCAGAGAATTACTACTCACTTTTATTGGGCTAATGTGGCCAAGTCAGTGAGGATTTATTGCACCAGTTATGATGTTTGTCAAAGGACAGGTTTCCTAAAACTCAAGCCCAAATGCAACTTATGCCAGTAATTTCAGAACCTTTTAAGCAGCTTCAAATGGACATTCTAGGGCCTTATCAAGCTAGCAAGTCTGGGAAAGGGTACATTGTTTATTTTATTTGTCCTGCAAGCAAATGGGTTGAATGAATCACTTTATCAAGCATAACCACTATTCAGGTTGCTAAGGCCTTTCTGGAGGGCACTTCTAGAATTTGATTTCCTTCTGCTTTAATTTCAGATCAGGGTTCCACACGTGATGGCCAAAGTGTGTGAATTGAGTGGCATATAGCAGAATTTCAGTGTTCCTTACCATCTCCAGTCTCATGGTCTGATGGAACAGGTGCAGAAGACACTCCAAAAATGATCAAAGCCTATATATTGGAGCATGGTTGGACTTGGTCTGAGGTACATCCATTTATTTTGTGTGCTTACAGAAGTGCCCCACAAGTTTTCTTAAGAGGTTTTACTCCAAGTGAAGTCATGTTTGGGAGAAATATCCGAGGCCCCTTGGATTTATTAAAAGCTGATTGAGAATGTGTTATTCAGGATTGCTCTGTACCTGTGGCTGAGTATATGTATGAACTGCAGCAAAAACTCAGTGAAATGGCTAAAGAAAGTGTTGAAACTGCTCAAAAGCAGCAGACATTTTATCATGATGCAAAAGCCAGGCACTGAGTCTTTAACATGGGTGATTCTGTGCTGATCTTGAATCCCATCAAGACTAATAAGCTTCAAATTATGTGAGAAGGACCTGAGAAAAGAATTCAAAAACAGGGAACTGTTAATTATGTGGTGCAAATGTCTGACAGAGAAAGAAAATTTCATGTTTATCATGCTAGAAGCCTTAAACATTATGTAGACATGTCGCATGTCATTCTGAAATTCAGCACTATAAAAATGTTGGAGGAACAAGGTATTGTTGATGTTTTGACAGAATTTCAGGATGCTGGTAATTGGAAGGAGATGTAGTTTGATCCAAAAATTACTGAAATTGGTCAAGAAAGACTGTTAGATGTAATTCAACATGATCAAACTGCATTTTCAGACAAGCCTGGGAGAACCACTTTTGCTCAGTCCAAAACTGACACGGGAGATCACCTCCCTGTACATTCCTCATCGTATAGGGCTGTTGGTTCTCATGCTGAACAAATTGAAAAGGAGATTCAGACTATGTAGAACTTGGGAGACACAGTATTCAACTTAGAGCTCATCAGTTGTTATTGTGCCAAATACAACTCCTCAAGGAGAGACTCAGAAGGAAGTTAGATTCTGTGTGAACTACTGTAAGCTGAATCAGCTCACTGAACTAGATCTTACCCCAATGCCACAGACAGATGACTTGATTGAGAAATTAGCTGATGCAAAATTTATCTGAAGTCTTGATCTGATTCAGGGATATTGGCAGATTTTCTTAGATAAAGAATCTTGTGAAAAAACAACCTTTGTGAACCACTGTGTCCTGTATAAGTTCCAATAGTTACCCTTTGGGCTGAAAAACACATCTGCTACATTTCAGAGTATAATGCATAAATTGTTCGTAGGACTGTCATTCCTGTTAGCTTACCTGTTTTTCATTTGGACTTTGATACACACATGACCCATTTGGAAATTGTATTGCACAGATTAAAGAAGGCATGTTTAACTGTTAAAACCTCAAAGTGCCAGTGGATGCAGGGGAAAGTTACCTATCTGGGCCATCTGGTTGGGCAGAAGCCAATCCAGCCAATTCAAGCTAAAGTTCAAAGTGTTCAGGAATGGCCTATCCCTGAAAATAAAAAACAGGTTCAATCTTTCCTTGGACTTGTGGGCTACTACTGGAAATTCATTCTAAATTTCAGTTCTATTGCTAGCCTTCTTACTGAGTTAACCAAGGAAAGAATCCCTGTCAAACTATTATAGACTTAGGAGTGTCAAATGGCTTTTGATGCTCTAAAAGCTAAACTAATAGAAGCACCAGTTCTTATGGCTCCAGATTTCCAAAAACAATTTGTTGTTCAAACTGTTGCATCAGAACTTGGTGTTGATGCAGTTTTACTCCAAGAAGGGGATGATGGAAGCTTGCATCCCATATCCTACTTCAGCAGAAAACTGTTACCCCAAGAAATAGCATTTTCAGTTCCAGAGAAGGAATCACTTGCAATTATATGGACCTTGACTAAGTTAAGTCCTTACTTATGGGGGAAAAGATTTTTGTTGCAGACGGATCATATGGTTTTAAAATGGCTGATAATGAGAAATGAGAACCAGAAATTGCTGCTAGTTAGGCTATCATTTGTCTCTCTGATGATGATGATGGAATAGATGCAATAGGGATAAAGACACAGGAGAAGCTTAGCTATGATTACTTATGCAACAGTTAGCTTTTTAGGTGGAAGTAGATAGTTTTTTATTATTTTATTGGGGAATGCTTTCATTTGGCTCACTTAATTATCTGAATATGCATTGCTTGTTGCTTTTGCATTGTTTTGGAACTTTACAACTACTTTTCTGAATTCTTTATTTTTAAAATAATTTTAATAAACTTTTCTTTATTCTACCCAAGTATGATCCTTGGTGGGGAAAAAGAGATTTGAGTGTCTAAAGAAGGTGCCTTGACCAGTGGCCACGTTCACTAATTTTTATTACTTTGGGCAGTCTACCTTGTCTGGTTGGTGCACTAAGTGCAAAGTGCACAATCATGAGAATTCTGTCTCGGGTAAGGAGAGAGTTGAAAATCTAGGTTAGAAGCTTGCCCATAGTGCTAATTCACGGATCACGCAAAGGGTCTCTCCCAGCCTGGGGTTCAAAGGGTCATAAGTATAGTGCTAGAGATGCTCCTTTGCCTAGTGGAATGCCCTCAAGGGATTCCTTACTATGAAGTGATACATCATTGGTACAATTTAAAACAACCCTCCCGGCAAGGGAAAAACAAACCAATTGCGAGGGCAAATGAATCAATGTTGGTCGTACATCGCGTGACTGGAAAATTGTGAAATGATATAAAAAACAGTCAAATTGGTATAACTAGGGTTCTTTTGGCAGATGTGATCAAGCCCTATGTTACCGAAGAGCATTGGTTCTCATCTGATACTACTAGGGGTGTGAAAAATCCTTGGTGAGTGGCTTGTTCTTGTTGCTTCAGATTGTCTCAATATAACAAAATACTCCAATGTAAAATTTTAAGGCCTCCTATCATTTTCACCCTGGGCAACAGCAAGACAAGAACACATTTTTTCTGTTATAACCTCTGAAATTTATGCATAATATTACTGTATAAAATTAATGTTCTTTACCTTTGAAAAGCAAGGTTTGCCTCAGTGACTACGTGGAGCTGGGGATTCTTTGCCCCCTCCCCCAGATTGGGATGAGCAGCACTGGAAACACTGGAGAGTTACCTACATGGCTAGGCTGGGGGCAGGGATGGTGTGCCTTAGATAAGGCAGCCCCACACTCACCCTGGTCTCTTGTCCATTAGCTGCTCAGAGAAGGAGTGTGTCTAGATTGGCTGGCCATGTACATTTGGCTTCTCCAGCCCTGGTTCCTGGCTAGTGAAGCCTCTGCAGATTGCTGGCAGCACATAGGTGCTGCTGCATGGTTTGTTGAGCTCAGGCCTGGAAAACTGGTGGTGGGATGGTGCCATCGGTATGCAGTCTCTTGGGGGCTATTTTGGCCCAGTTGGTGAGAAGCAGAGCAGCAGGCCAGGCCTTAGCCATGGTTTGGGGATTAGTTACAGAGCCCATAATCAGCCTGAGTGTGGGAATGGGCTGTAGCCAGAAGTCTGGGAGGCCCAGGAGGTGCAGCTGTGACAGGAAACTCTAGTTCGGCCTAGTGGCTCACCACAGGCTAGCTGAGATGGGTGGTTAGTGGGGTATCTGCACACTGCCCCCATTTTTGTTTATCATCAGCATTGCTCCAGTTTAACACCCCTCCCTGTCTCTTCTCTGGCAAACACATTTAGAGTGTTTGACCAGTGGAGTCATACTCCCCCTCATTTATTTACACACATAGAAGGCACACCTGGAGGGAGGGTTCAGGTGCCAGAATCTGTGGAACTTTCCTAATCCCATTTATAGCACGTTGGCAATATGAGGCTTAAAAAGGAGCAGGACCCTTTTTAATGGAAAATGTAAAGCACCATGAGAGTCACCACCTACACTCTGCTCCTCTGATGAGGAAGAAGGGGCTGGCTTTAACGTTATGTATAGCAGGCTCATTGCTTTGGAGAGGAACTGTGCTGCAGTGGGAGCATCTGTACTGTGGTGATCAGAGGGAGAATGCAGGGCACATAGGGCAGCTCAACTTGGACAACTGGCAGAGGATATAACGTGTTGTTTTTCTGCATTGGAAGTTGAGGACCCTGGGGAATCCGGGGCAGCAGTGGTGGAGGTAATGTCACAGACGGCAGTAGTGAAAAGGGGAGGAAGGAGAAGCATCTTCTGGAATAGGTGTCTCAGAGTAGTGAGGAAGCCTCCCAGTACTTTGTTGGTTCACATGGGAGGTAATGACTTCACTAATTTTGCAAGTGGTGCAGGACTTGCAGGCTTTGAAGGCCAGGAGGCTATGGATTCCAATTGTTTGGTTAGTTCCCATCCCACAACTGGTCCAGAGAGTCAAACTTGACCCCTGGTGTATTGATTCAGCAAGATGGGGAGTGAATTGGGAGGTTTGCAAGGCCGTGTTAGCTAGCCTGGTTGGTCATCTGGAGATATGGTTTGAATGTCTGGAATTGTACAGAAGTGATGTAGTTCACTTGTCAGAGTTAGGATTTTACATATTTTTGGAAGGCCTGCAGCAGGTGTCACGATATCAGCTTTGGGTGCACTCACTGAGAGAGGTAGACAGGGCTAGATAGCCATAAAAGTTACACACAGATATGTTATCAGAAATCACAGATCCAGGAAGACGGACCAGATGCAATGAGATAAAGGGAAATGAAGGCAATTCACAAGCCAGAACAATCCTCCTTGAAGTGCTAACACACAGAGGTAGCCAGTCCTGTCTGGAGGGCAGATTACCTCAAGTACCCTGTTTAATGGGGTACGTGGTGGCACTGCGGGTAAAACCGCAGAAGCCTCTGTGCTGCAAGGTCAGAAGACCAGCAGTCGTAAGATCGAATCCACGCGACGGAGTGAGCTCCCATCGCTTGTCCCAGCTCCTGCCAACCTAGCAGTTCGAAAGCATGTAAATGCGAGTAGATAAATAGGTACCGCCACGGTGGGAAGGTAACAGCGTTCCGTGTCTAGTCGTGCTGTCCACGTGACCACGGAAACTGTCTTCGGACAAACGCTGGCTCTATGGCTTGGAGATGGGGATGAGCACCGTGCCCTAGAGTCGGACACGACTGGACTAAATGTCAAGGGGAACCTTTACCTTTACCTTACCCTGTTTAAAGAGGTTTCAAAGGCTCTTTGAAGTACCTGTTGCCAAATTCCCACAGAATACATGAAACCTGAATAAGCGAGTTAAAAGACAAAGCAAGAACTTAAATGCTTGGCTCTCAGAGGCAGTTGAGAGAGGAGAAAGAGACAGAGATGGAGATATAGTTAGGGTGAAGAAGATGGACCTTTAAAATAAGTAGGGCCGTCATGAGTCATTTCATGACTGATAGGAAGCCTAATTAGCTGTAATAGCTGCATCCCCTAGCCTTATTGCCTGTTGCTAGAATCTTATGCTTTGTCTGAAAATCCTTAAATGTGGTTTTTTTTTCAGATAGACTTCCTTGGTTGTGGGAGTTCTATTTCTTGCAGAGCTATCTTTGGTTAAACTAATCCAGAAAAGCCAAGCTGCCTGATTCACATTACCAGAGTAAATTGACTCCAGAGAACATGAGCAGAGTGCAGAGGGTCTTTCACCCAAGTTGCTAACCTGTTTTTAAGCAAAAGGAGCCCATTGTGAGACAAGGCTGCTGGCAGCGATACCAAGAATTAAGGGGAGGTTTGGGGCACTGCCCTGCGACAGGAAAAGAGCAAGCTGGGTTGCCTTCTCCTTGGCTAAAAAAGGCTCAGTCCCAGGTAGGAAGTTCCCTGATGGGACTCCTAACATGGTTTGCAGCAGTGCTAGGAATAAAGCCAAATAGCTCTGTGTACATTTTGAACTTTGCCATTTGACTTTTGGATTTTTGACTTTTGAAATTTTGATGGAGAGATCTATTTTTTTGAACTTTTGTTTCATGTTGGCATTTTTGCTTTTTTTGTGCTGGGAACGTGCTCTTAAGAGACCCCTCTCTGCAAGCCTCAGGACTATGTGCTTTAGGTCACGATCCTGAGTGATACTCTGTTGTGTTGGGGAAACACACCCCTTCATGCTCAGGTCTTAGGGGACTTGTTTGTTGAACAAGACCTGAGAAATGGCTTTTCTTTCTTTCACCCAAGGCAGAGCAACTTGTGGGGTTACCCTGCAGTAAGGGAGACTGTGCCTTTTTGTGTCCCATGGTGGAGCATCTCATGGTGCTGGTCCACTGGACAGGAGACACCCTTTTGAGTTTTTCTCAGTCCCAGAGTAGTGCATGAGCCACTGGAATGGAGAAAAAGCTTGTTCAGGGCAGTGTGGAAAGTGTCCCGGGGGGATTTTTCTCCCCCATCCCAATTCATGTAAGGCAATTTAGCAAGGCACAGGCAGTGTGGCTTGCTTGTGGCTATTTGCTTTGTTATTTTGCAAGTGTCTAGGGACATTTGGACAATATGAGCAACAAAGCAGAAAGTCACCCATGCTTGACTCTGATGCACCAGTAGTGCAGAGAAAGATCCAAGGAAAGCAGCAGCATTCCAAACTCATGGAGTGCATGCTCTCTTCTAAGGTATTCCCTTCTCCCACCAGAGAGCAGAACCACTTTCACCAGCATACTGGCAAAGCAGATCCAGTACAACTGGAGATGTCATTGCAAGCCTCTCCCAGAGAGCACAGCCAGGGAAATGACCCATTGCTCAGGGTGATGGAGGGAAAGGACAGATCCCCCCATCCTGATGCTGGTTTGCGATAGATGATGAGCAGCCTTCTGCAGACTCAACAGTGGCTTTTTCAGGAGCAGTAGCGCCACCAGGCACAGCTCCTCAAAGCACAGATAAATGCCTTCCAGGGGAGAAATCAGCCAGGGATTGACATCAGGAAGTGGAACAGGTCCTTTCCCCCATGCTTTGTGGATTCCCCAGAGTCAGATGCTTGGAGTTATCTGGCCCTGTTTGAAAAATCTTGCAGAGAATTGGCAGTCCCAGAGGTGCATTGGCTTGGGATCCTGCACACAGAAGTCAATAGGCATTTGCTCCAAATTTTGGGAGACTTGGGAGATGGAAAAACGTATCAAGACTTCTAAGTACTTGGTTCAGAAACAGTTTTCTTTTACTGTGGGACTGTTTCCAGAGGTTTCAGAAAGAGGAAGTGGGGAAGTTTTTACTTCCGAGCTTCTCACCTGCACAAGGCTAGCCCCATTGCTTTGGAGGGTAGAGCAGAAGGGAAGATGCTTTTGGTGAAGTCCCGGGGTGCCTGGATGGGTGCTGGTCCTTTCAAAGTTCTGGTACTACATATTGCCAGTATGGTGGATGTGTGCTTCCCCAGGTCACAGACTACCTAAGGGTGGTAGCCTGGAGATAATCACCTGATACTTTGCTGGCTGGAAAACAGCATGGTTTCAGGGCTTGGGATTTGCCCATGAAATGTTGGGAGAAGAGGTCAAGTGGGACCCCCGGCTCTGAACATAGGTTTCCACACTATGGTGGGCCTCTCTACAGGAGGTGGGATGTTACAGTTCAGATGTTCAATAAAGTTGTGGCTCTAGTTAAACCCATCACCTGAGTCTTGCCTCTTTATTCCAGGCTGAGGGGGCATAGCATGCACATACACAAACAGCCAGCACAGAAGGACAGGATAGTTGATTAAAAAGTCATAAACAATCCATCCAGTGCTATAGATACCCCCCCCCCCCCAAGTCAATGCAAACAAAGCAAGGGCCAGTGTTAATTGTATCAACTTGTGTAATCTGTACAGAAATCATTGGTGAGAGTGCCAGGAAACAACTTGCTCCTTTGCAGGGTGAGACAATAGTGTCTTGGCCTTCTGGAGAACAAGGCAAGCAAGGGTTTATGTCATGAAAACCTACTAATACATTTAGAGTATCTTCAGGAGTTCTGGTTTACATTCCTCCACTATCTACAATTTGACCATTGATGACATGGGACAGAGCCTTCTCTATGATGGCACAATGATACTGGACTTCCCTCTCTAGAAATGTTGTCCCCTTGACAGACCTATATACAATTGCTGCCCCCAACTATAGCAGATCCATGGAATCAACTGTTGAATCATCTATCTATCTATCTATCTATCTATCTATCTATCTATCTATCTATCTATCTATCTATCTATCTATCTATCTATCTATCTATCTATCTATCTATTAGGTAATGCTATATCAGTCTGTACAACTGTTTTTATTACTCTTTTTGACTCTAAGTTTTGAAATTGCATGCATTTTGGATACTTTTCTTTCTTTTATTGTAAAAAAATGTCTATTATAAATCAATGAATGAGTAAACATGCCCCCTCTTTCTGCTCAGATATAATTGTCCACCTAATTCTAATCAAACATCCTAATTGATTAATTTCTTGATTAAAAGTGTTTGTTGATGGCATAATCATGTACCATTTATTGGCTGAAATGCTATTACTTAGCATAAGAAAATTCATAACATTCAGTCCATTACAAATTTTCTTATGCTAAGCTACACAATTTCAGCTACTACTGCTAAATGCCAAATACAGGGGGGGAAATCATTTTGCAAGCAATTACACAACCATATACAATTGACCTTCAAAGCACACAAATTATTTATAGTTCCTCGTTTTCTTGATGAAATGCTGCAACCCATAAAGTAAATGAAGACACAGTTATGAAGATTTTAGATTAATGAGGTGAATGAGTTCATCTTCTGTTTAAAACACTTCTAACATAGTGACAGATGTTTCCAGAATTAATCCCAACTTGACTGAAAACAGTATTCCAGGACAGTACTTTTTGAGCTACATCAGTTCTTGTTTTAATCTGTTTTCAGACCAAAATTCAAGATGCTGATTTTGATCTAGAAAGCCTACATGGCTTGAGACTCCAGGAGCAATATGCACCCATCTGCACATGAAGATCAACAACAGAGACCCTTTGAGATCACACTCAAAAACTAGCTTCCTTTCAGAAGCATGATGGATACATGGTTGAGAGAGAAACTTCTTTGTAGTGTCTCCCTAGACATAACATTTATTCTGAGATGCCAACCTCTACATTGATAGATTCTCAGTCCAGAAATATCTGTTTCAGTCTCCTACATTTTTACAGGTGTAACAAGTGGTCATTGTAACATGTCAAATTACTTTAATATTGGTAAATACATTTTAAATTCTGTTTATATCAGAATCTGGAATGTTTTTAATCCTGTATATTAGCTGGTATTTATACAGGCTTTTTGTACTAGTTGTTTGGTTACAGGTGCTTAGGTTTGTATAATCATATAATTATAGAGCTGGAAGGGACTTTGTGGGTCATTGAGTCCAGTTCCTGGTTTGACTCAGGTGTCCAATTTTCCAAGATCTATTTAAAAAGCTCTAATGAATGAGAGACTACCACTTTCCAATGTAGTCCACTGTACCCTTGAACAACTCTTACTGTCAGGACGTTTTTCCTATTGTTTAGTCAAAACCTCACTTCTTGTGGCACATTCAGGTTCTTCCTTCTGGAGCTGCATAAAACGAGTTTGCTATTATCATATCACCTCTCAGTTTTCTCTCCAGGACTAGTCTAGGTCCTGTAAACATTCTTCAAAGAGTTCAGTTTCTAAATGTTTTACACTTATCTCTGCACACATTCCAGCATGTCAATTTCCTTCTTCAACTTCAGTGGCTAGAACTGGACAAAGTATTCCAGGTGAAGTCTGACAAAAGCAGAATAGTGTGCTACTATTGCTTCCCTTGATCTGTAGACTATACTTCTGTTGATGCAGCCTAGTGTGCACTTGCTTTCTGTTTGGTTGTTTTTATTGCTGTATAACTTTCACTTGTGTTTCGCTCTCTCTTGACCTTTTTCACATGTACTACTGCCAAGCCAGCTGTCATCCATCCTACATATATATATTTGATTTTTCCTGTCTTAATATAGAACTTCAAATTTTTTCCTTGCTGAAACTCATTTGGTTTGACTTGGACCTGTAATTTGTAGAAAAACAGCCATAACAATTGCATTTTGTTTCAGTACAATGTGGTTACTTGAGGGGAAAAAGTAGTAAAATTCTTGAATTTTCCTTTGTTTGGTGTCTGTTTGTGAATAGTACTGACCACAAAATGGGACTCTGTGGACCATCCTGAGTATCAATATTTGTGTTTTGTCACAGGCTGGATATTGTGATGTAAAGTTTGGCATCCTTTTTCCTACTTGCAATGCAGGCACAATATTGCAAGAGAATGTTGGGCCATCTCGTGGCATTTTAGATTATGGCCACAGAATCTAAAATTTGCAATGGAAAAACTCATTGATAGATTTAGACTACAGTACCAATATGCTTAGAAATAAGTCTCACTCAAATTTAATAGAATTTCCTTTTGAACAAGCTCATACAAGATTCCAGTGCAATGTTTCTGGCATTTATGTTTTGTCAAACAAAGAATTGAATGCTTCTGGATAGTTTTTATGCAAGTGATCCTGCCTGCCAGCAGACTCAGAAGGAAGCTGGACTGAGTTTAACGACACTTATTCCTGTGGTAAGGATACAATCCTAATATAATCTGATGCCAAGAAATAAGCCTCATTTACCTCAAAGAGACTTACTGCTGAGTTCATAGATGCAAAACTGCAGGATAAGTTACCTCTTAGGAATAAGCCCTGTTAAACAATGAACCTCACTTAAACTATGCCGACACTGGCTTATTCTAAATGCCTGACAGAGCAATAAAGAAATGAAGATGGACAGAAGGAGGGAAGAATTATTTCAGATTCTTATGGCAACAAAATAAAAACCAAATAAATAAATACAAAAAATAAATACCAAATTCTCTACAAGTCACCAAAACAAGTAGCAAAATGAGATCATGGGGTGAGTGTGAAGGTTTTTGAAAACAGAAATTAGAATGGTAAAAATACTTGTCCAAACTTCTCCAAATTTGGCACAAAGCAAGCCCATATTGTCATAGTAGATAATACTCTCATACTGTCATTCTGACAAATACAGTCCCTATTCAAATATGCATTCAAAAGTTGCAGCTGTTTGTTTGGACTGCACCATCCTATCAATTATGGCTTACAGAATGTTGTTTGGACTGGTCACACAATAGTAGAGGTACAGCGATGTGCGCTTCTAATACCCATAGCAAATAGGGGCTGAAATCTTGTTGCTTAGCATAGCAAGTTACAACTAGAGGAGGCCCAATAAATCAGTGGGGATTTGGTGAGTCATCTCCTCTGTAAGTTCCATTGATCCAATGGGCCTATTCTAGTTATGACTTACTATGCTAAGAAGATTTCAGCCACTGTCTACCAATCTGTCCATCTGGATCACAGGTAAGAACCCTGATGTTCATCTTAAAATATTGCCTTGCCTGAAATAGTGTGGCAACATTAACATAATCAAAATTCTAAAGGTTTTGTCACCTGCTCTCATCTCCCACCCTCCCCGCAAATAAGAGCCAGCTTTCAAAGAAAATCCTTCACTCCACAGATGTTTGCAATACTGTAACTTGCTTACAAAGTCAACATAAAGTGCTTTACAGGGCCTCTACACTAATAAAAAGTACACCAGCTGCATGGCAGGTTATTTTACAATGAAGTATGTTGATTACTACCCTGGAACAAATAAATGTGCATAATTCAATGCCCAGATTTCACAGCTGAGTTTTTTCTGCCTGCTTCTAAGCGGGTGGCAAGATACCTAAGCCTTTAATATGCACACTTTTGAGGCGGATTAGTTCATGGACTAATCTTTCTACAAAGCACACAGAGAAATAAATGAGGGAAAGCAAGCAATCTTGCCTTCATGTTACTGAGGGGACAGATCAATAACTACTGTTTGTTAATTTCAGGGATGAATGTTGATCCGTATGCACCAAAACTGCATCATCCACACATAAGAGAAAAAGAGATATCAGAAGTCTTGGTGAGAACACCAGGATTTATACATGTGTCAATGGGGTGGGAACAAGTGCCAATGGGGTGGGGTTGTGTGTCAAATAGGCCAGAATCATTTGCCAAAGAAACCCCAGTGGGACATGGGCATAGAATAGGTTGTCTGTTTCTATGGAGACAAGAGTGGGACTTGACTTCAGATGCCACTGATCAATTGTAAGAGAGGCAGCAGAGAGTTAGGAGCAAAACATGTGTAAAAAAGAATGTGAAAAGCAAGCAGTTATACCTTCTGCCCCTTCCTCCATGATATATTGGTGAAACAAGCAAAAGATGATGAAGAAAATTTCATAAAGATGTAAAATTAAAGAGAGAGCTATCTCATTGTCTGGATATTCCCTCACCCACACTTTTTAAGGTCACCCAGTACAGAAGTAAGTGGCATTCATGTTCAGTGTGGATGAAATTTAGAAATGACTTCCAAAAACTGGACTCAGGATGGAGTAATTTTGGATTGATTAAGCTGTTTTGATCCTTGATCACTGGGATCTTCAGAAGCATCCATTCTGTGATTTCATCCCTTCCTTTTCTCACATATAAATTCAATATAAGGATTAATTTGTTCCTAATGTTTTAGAGCAGTTAGCATAAACTTCTTTTGAGGTGCAGTCTGTGTCCTTGGTTCGTCCTGTGGTGAGACTAGCATGTATTTATCGCCCCCGCCCCCAAACTCAACCTTGGAAACAGACTTCTTAGAGGAATTCTCCACCTGGTTGTCTGTTTTTTTGGATACAGAGCTACCTTGTATAATTGCTGGAGATTTTAATATCCATCAAGAATCTAAATTGTGGGAAGATTTTTCTTCTGTATTGAATATGCACAACTTGACTGTATTGCCATCTCCTCCTACTCACATTGGAGGTAGAACCTTACATTTGTTTATCTATAAGGGGTTAGAATTCTCTTCAGCTACTATTTTAGATAATGGCTTATCTGACCACTTTTTTCTGCATAGTTCTTGTATATTTCCTCTCCCCCACGACCTTGCCTGTTCAGATGGTTACGACGAGGAACCTGTCTAAGGTTTCCTCTAGTAACTTTACAGCAGCTCTGAAGGGGATCTTACAGCCATTCTTAGATTGGTCAAGACCACAGCGTATGCATTTAGATGATAATTTACAGTCTAGCTCAGTAGATGAACTAGCTGACGCTTTTCAATTAGTCACGAGTGAGGTGTTGGAGCAAGCAGCCCCCTCTGTTTGCCGAGAGAGAGCTGTTCACCCTGCTCAGCCTTGGCTAACTCAGGAGCTTAAAAATGAACGATCCCCCCTTCATTGGTTAGAACGACAATGGAAGCGTGCACCATCAGAGCATTCTTGTCATCTTTTAAAATTAGCACTGGGAAGGTATTTTTAAAATTTAGACAAAGCTAAGCAGACCTTCTATCAGTCTACTATTACAGCTCAGTCACATAATCCAAGACAGTTATTTAATACCTTTAGGAATCTATTGTTCTATTAATAATCTACTAATAATCTATTATTTTTTTCAGAAAACTCAAAAAATCTGTTCAACCTTTTTGACAGATTCCCTTCCACCTTGTCCTTCTAACTCTCGATCCGCAGGAGACCAGTTTGAGTTCTCCTGGGTATCAAAGGAGGAAATTTCTGCAATTCTGTCTGCTTTGCCATTAACCACTGCACCTAGCGATCCCTTCCCCTCTTTTCTTTATTCTGTTATAGGTCCTTCCCTTCTGCTACTTTTGACTAGTTTAGTGAATTGTTCATTTTCTACTGGCAAATTTCCAAGTTCTCTTAAGCATGCCTTTGTTCGTCCCCTGTTGAAGAAACCTTCCTTCGATCCTTCTGTTTGTGCCAACTATCAACCTGTTTCTCTCCTTCCTTTTCTATCTAAACTTATAGAGAGGGCAGCTCTTTCTCAATTGACTATTTAGCCTGTCATAATGCCATTGATCCATTTCAATCTGGATTTTGGGCTGGACATTCAACTGAGACTGTACTCTCTCGAGTCTTGAATGATATCTTGTTGGCCAAGGCTCAACATCATTCATCGGTGTTGGTGCTGCTTGATTTGTCAGCAGTATTCGACACACTTGACCATCAAATACTTTTGACAAGTTTGGCTTCTTTGGGAATCTCTGGAAGTGCTAGCTCTTGGTTCTTACTTGTCAAATCGTTCGTTCTCAGTATTGTTGGGTACTAAAACCTCTCATCCTTTTCCTCTCACTGTTGGTGTCCCACAAAGTTCAGTGTTGGGCCCAATTCTTTTTTCTTTATATACGCTTTGCCTGGGTGCCATAATTTCTGAACAGGGCTTTCACTATCATATCTATGCGGATGATACCCAAGTATACCAGTCTTACTCAGAACTTAATGATAAGGTCTGGACTTCTTTGACAGGTTGTTTGTCAAATGTTTCATTGTGGATGTCCTCTCACCACTTGAAATTAAATATGGACAAGACTGAAGTTCTGGTCATTTACCCAGATCGTACCTCTCGCCCTTTGACTATTTCCTCTATTTCTCTCCAGGGCTGTTAGGTGACCCTGTCTCAGAGACTAGGGATCTTGGTGTTCTAGTGGATGATCGGCTGTCACTTTGTTCATTTGTGAATGCGACAGCCAAGACATTTAATCTCCATTTGGCTAATATTCGCAGAATTCGTTGCTTCCTGACTCCTGAAACTACAAAACGTCTTGTTCATGCCCTGGTGGTTTCACGTCTGGATTATTGTAATAGCCTGTTAGCTGGTCTCTCTTCTTCTGCACTTCGTCCTCTCACCTTGGTGCAGAATAGCGTGATACGAGTAGTTTTAAACCTGCCGCGCTACTCTCACATTTCCCAGCACTGCAGGGAATTGCACTGGTTACCCATCAGATCAAGAACATATTACAAGGTTCTTGTTCTGACATTTAAAGCATTACATTTCTCTTGCCCTAGCTATTTAGTGGAACTTGTGGGGTGGTATATTCCTCGTAGGAAGACTCAATCTGCAGATTCTGGTCTCTTACTAGTCTCTTGGACCAAGGTGGCTAACTCCAGACTTAGAGCATTTTCTCATCTGGACCCAAAATTATGGAATTCCCTTCCGCAATACCTTCATGTGGAACCAGAGTTGGACAAATTCAAATGAGACTTAAAAACCTACTTGTTCAACCTGGAACCATAGGGGTTGACCATGGAAATAGGCAATTATTGGGACAGAATTACTGTACTTTAATTGTTATATTGTTATTATAGCTATTTTGATTGTTTGTTTATTGCCTTATTGAATTATAATTGCTTACTGTATGTTTTTATCATTGTGATTATGTTATGGTTGTATTTTAACTGTGTTTGACTACTGGAATGCACTCTGGTATAGAGCGCAATATAATTAATAATACTGCTACTGCTACTACTACTACTACTACTTTATTGTTGTTGTTGTTATTGTTATTGTTATTGATTGTTATTGTTATTGCTATCTGTTAGTAGAGCTTGCTAAAGGTCCTAAACTTATTAACTGCCCTCAGCACAAACAGATGTAATAAGGAAGGGTGTTGCCTAGCAAACTTCTTTTTAATTTAGAGATGTTTCAGATGGGGCATCTGCACCATGTTAAGTTCTCCATTAAGCCCTGACCTTAACAAGAGCCCTCTCCAACACCCAGATGATTATCTCAGTAAGTACAGGCATGAACAGGATTTTTTCCATGAGTTCCTGCACCTTTTTGGCCCTTTCAGCACCCTTGCGGCACTCCCTTTCCCAGGTTGAAATGTCCTTTCCCCCATCTTTTTTTCCTTTCTAAAAGGAATATATGGCAGTTTAGTCTTATGATGCTTCTCCAATTTGCAAAAAAGAGGCCAAAAACTGGAGACAATAGAAGGAAGAGAGTGCAACATGGCAGAAGAGCTGGTATAGAAGTAGCTGCAGCAGGTCCAGAACTTGTAGCCTGCAGCTCCAGCTGCCGAAAGAGACTTTGTGGGACCTGCAGACACTTCTCTAATCCAGGGCACAGAGATGTACAGTGGCTGCACAGCAGATTGCCCACAATTGACTCTTGATTTGACAAGGGAAAACAACAAGAAGGGACTGATCCTTAATTGTCTCAGAAGCTTCACAGCTCCCTATTCCTCACTTTACGCAGCAACTCACCTTGAAGAGGATTAGTTTAAGCACAAATTTGAGTAAATATGTGCAATCCTGTAATTTTTTCCAGAACCAAGAAACAGAAATGGGAGCAGAGAGGCAGAACAAGGTGGTAAGGTTCCCCTTGACATTTAGTCCAGTCGTGTCCGACTCTAGTGCTCATCCCCATCTCCAAGCCATAGAGCCAGCGTTTGTCCGAAGACAGTTTCCGTGGTCACGTGGCCAGTGCGACTAGACACGGAACGCCGTTACCTTCCCACCGTGGTGGTACCTATTTATCTACTCGCATTTTTACATGCTTTCGAACTGCTAGGTTGGCAGGAGCTGGGACAAGCGACGGGAGCTCACTCCGTCGCGTGGATTTGATCTTATGACTGCTGGTCTTCTGACCTTGCAGCACAGAGGCTTCTGCGGTTTAACCCTCAGTGCCACCACATCCCTATAGAACAAGGTGGTACAAATGCCCTATTTGGAAGAGCCTTCAGTGGTTTTCAAATATTGCCGCATCCCATTCTTCTTTCTGATTTCTGAGAAGCCCTTGCACCTCCACACCATTCCTTTACCATCATTCAACCCCTGTTTAATAAAATACAACTTGGGGGATGGAGACCAAATGCCTCGATTTGAAACCATGTTCAGTTAACGTCTTCCAAATGTGCATTAATTGTATTTCAGTTAATGAAGATTTGCCTCTAAATAGACCTTGGAGCTGGAAAAACACCACAGTCCATTCATTCTCTAAACTGCCTACACTTATCCTTAACTGGATTAACAATCATAAAGAGCTGTCTAATCTGCCAAAATGTGTAATACTACTGTAGGTTAAGGACACCATAACACACCTCCTTGGAGTTTAAATTTCATTAACATCTGTTGTCACCAATTTAATAGTCCATCCAAAAGTTCCAGTGATGCTGTTGGTTGTTGTTGTTGCATCCTGTGAAGTTGCCTCTGACTTATGGCAATCCTATGAATGAGTGATCTCCAAAACGCTCTATCCTCAACAGCCCTGCTCAGCATTTCCAAGCTCAAGCCTGTGACTTCCTTTATGGAGTAAATCCATGTCACATCTGGTCTTCCTCTTTTCTTGCTGCCTTCAACCTTCTCCAGCATTATTGTCTTTTCCAGAGAATCTTGCCTTCTCATGGTGTGCATGAAGTATGCCAGCCTCAGTTGTGTCATTTTTCCTCCAGAGACAGTTAAGGCTTCATTTGATGTAGAACTCACTTGTTCATCCTCCTGGCAGTCCAGGGTATCCACAAAACTCTCCTCCAGCCCCATATTTAAAACAAATCATTTTTCCCCTGTCAGCTTTCTTTACTGCCATACAATAGTATGGATGGTCTTGATCTCCAGCGACACATCCTGACATTTGATGACTTTTTCAAATTCCTTTCCTGCTGCCCTTCTGAGTCTCACTTTTTTTAAGATTTATTTTGTTGCAGTTTCTATTTGGATTGATGATTGAACCAAGGAATATAAAATCTCTATTTCAATTTCTTCATTGTCACCGTTAAAGTTGTATAGTTTATCTGTAATGATGATTTTTGTTTTCTTAATATTCAACTACAGTCTTGCTTTGGCACTTTCTTCTTTCATTTTGACTAAAAGTCATATCAAGTCATTGCTGCTCTCTACAATGGTAGTGCTGGAAGTGAGAGCTGGACCTTAAAGAAGGCTGACCGCCGAAGAATTGATGCTTTTGAATTGTGGTGCTGGAGGAGGCTCTTGAGAGTCCCCTGGATGGCAAGGAGAACAAACCTATCAATTCTGAAGGAAATCAACCCTGAGTGCTCACTGGAAGGACAGATCTTGAAGCTGAGGCTCCAATACTTTGGCCATCTCATGAGAAGAGAAGACTCCCTGGAAAAGACCCTGATGTTGGGAAAGTGTGAGGGCAAGAGGAGAAGGGGACGACAGAGGACGAGATGGTTGGACAGTGTCATCGAAGCTACCAACATGAATTTGACCAAACTCCGGGAGGCAGTGGAAGACAGGAGGGCCTGGCGTGCTTTGGTCCATGAGGTCACGAAGAGTCGGACACGACTTAACAACTAAACAACAACACAATGGTATCATGTGCATATCTTAAATTACTGATGTTTCTTCCATCACTTTTCACTCCTCCTTTATCTGAATCTAGTCTGGCTTTCTGTATATGTTCTGCATATGAATTGAACAGATAAGGGGAGAAAATGAACCCTTATCTGACACCTTCGCTTATAGGAAACTAATCTGTTTCTCTATTTTCTGTCATAAAGGTAGCTTCCAGTTCACAATATAGGTTCAGAGCATCAGGACAATCATGTTCTGAGGCACACACATTTCTTTCAGAACAATCCATAGATTCTCATGATCCACACAGTCAAAGAGCTTTGCTGTAGTCTATAAAGTATAGAATGATCTTATTCTGAAACTCATTGGTTAGCCAGCAGATGTTTGCAATATGATCTTGAGTGCCTCTTCCTTTTCAGAATCCAACTTGAACATCAGGCATTTCTTGCTCCAAATAAAGTAAAAGCCTTTGTTGCAACATATTGAGCATTCCTTTTCTTTCATGGGAAGTTAAAGCAATGGTCCTATAATTACTGTACTCCTTGACATCTCTTTTCTTGGGGATTGGAATGTGTATTGAAAGTTTCCAATCTGTGGGGCAATACTTTTTTCCATATTTGTTGGCATATTCTTCTTAGAATTTTGACAGATTCAGTTTATGTGGCTTGAAATAGTTCCATCTGTATCCCATCAACCTCTGGTGATTTATTTCAGAGCTACTTTTACTTCACTTTTTAGAACTGCAGGATCTTTGTCATAGGATTCCTCTTCAAAGGAGTGTGTCATCCTTTTATCTCTTCTGTAAATGTCTTCAGTATAATGTTTCCACCTTCTCTTGATTTTCACCTGGTCATATAGTGTGCTTCCTTGTTGGTCATTCTGCATTCCTAATATAGGCTTAAATTTCCCTTTGGTTTCTTGGATCTTCTGGAAGAAATATCTTGCTTTCCCTCTTTTGTTGTTTTCCTCAGTTTCTTTGCATTGGTTATTGTAATAGCTCTTTCGTCTCTATGTGACAGTTGCTGAAAAATAGCATTCAAGATTCTGACCCTATTTTTGTCACCCTTCGGTGAATGTGAGATAGTACAGAATAAATAACAAACAGGAGGAATGTTGTAATCTTACTGTCTGATACTCACCCAACCAAGACAATTTTGATTTTTTGCAGTTTTGAAGGATTTGCTTAACTTGGCAAAGTAGTAGATTTAATTAAAAAGTTATTTTTGTTTAACTGGGATGATACTACCAGCTCTAAATATTTAATGATGATGTTGCCATTGAAATGCCAGTTTTTTGGGGGGGGGGGGGGTTATAAGGAAGTTCTCAGTAATCTAATTCCCTCAAATTTATTCTAACTAAGGTTATTCCAGATGCAGATTACTCAAAAGTGGTTTGCCATTCTCTTCTTCTGGAGACGCCTTGGGACTGTGCAGTTTACCCAATGATACACAGAATCACTCTTCTCCTGGGAGGGTACAAGCACCACCTATAAGACATGTGAACCCTCAACACCAGCCATGTGAATTCTTCACATCAACCAGAGATGACCAGAATTTGAATTTATGCTCATCAGGTAAAAAAAATTAATCTGACTCTTAATTTGGTACAATTGGCTGCTTCTATGTGGTAAATGAACCAAATTATAAGCCCTAACTTGTACTGCAAGAGAAATGGCATTGCTGGGTCAGGATTAATTTATTTATTATTATTTTTTAAAGTTTTCTAGCTCTACTAGACCTCTCCTTTAAGCTTCTCAGCCTTGACAGGTTATGCGGGATAATGAGACCTATCAGCAGTGAGTAGAAGATAAAAGAATCCAAGAGATAATTACCTCATGAAGCTGCAAAACTGGCATACCTAGCAGGGTCACATTCTTCCCCACTGTATTCTGGAGCATCTGCCCAGTCTTCCCCATCACTCTCTTCCTCTTCTTTCCCTCTGACTGCCCCAGTTGTTCCTCAGCTCCCCTATATCCTCCTATTGGTGGGAAATTGTCAGGTGTTTCTCACTTTTCTGCCACTTTAGGTTTCTCCAGTCTCCTGGCTTCAGTGGAGAGTTCACTCTGGAGTAATACCTGGGAGAGGGATCCACCCCATGCTCATCAGATATCCTTGGCAGGGACCCAAGGAGAGCAATTGAGACATGGAGGTAGACTATTCCTGATTGCTCAAGATCAGCCACAATTTCAGGCGGCTTGCAGCTGGGATGATGCTTAATTTTTTCATCAAATATATTGCTAGTGTTACTTTTCATAATTTTTGGTCACACTTTTTTCTGCATTATTGTATGAGTATAAGTTATGCATTAATAGTAGCAGAAATGTGACATAAATATTATAATAAAAGCACTTTCACTTTTAGCAAAATTAGCCTGCATGGGGAGGAATGGAGCCATTGAATCCTTTACTGGCAAAAGTGGCATACAGTCCCATTAACTGGAGTGCCTGGCCAAATTGGCAGGTCCCTTTATGTATTATGGTCTATGTCTGATGAATTTTAGAAATTCATTCTTGGTGGTGAAAAGCTGTCTTAGTGAAGGGGATGGATAATGCTATTAATAAAATTAAAACCAATAGGTATTTAAGAGAGACTCTATCCTCTTCATTTTTGTTCCAATGCAAGTAACCCAAGTGGCACTGTCTAGTTGTGTGTGTTGTGCAAATTGGTCTTCTGTGTCACTGAGAATCTGATGAATCCATAGGCACGGGCAATTTCCTGTGGAAGATATATGGTTGCTGGCACCAGACAGCAGATGTTGTTCAGGTTAAGAATAGTGACTAATACCTCACACTCCCTGCAGATTGCTGCCTCAAGTCCTTATCCATCCTTTGCTCTTCCAGGAGAAAGTAATCAGTGGGTGCTGTGGGGCAAATAATAGCTACTTTTCTAAGAATAGAGCTGACAGGAGGGAAGGATATTAGTACTTAAGGAAGTCTTAAGTATCTTCTGGCTGTCTAATACTGAGTGGTGCTAGGTATCATTTTAGCTGATGGTTCTGTAGATTGTGGCTACAAGCATGGGGTTGAACTTGAAACCATTGCTCCCCCGTTGCTACAGTTGCTGTTCCTTGTTGCATTTGGGGGAAATCAAAATCTTCACAAAATCAACATGGGACTCTTAACAATCTTAATCTAATCCTGGTCTTGGGCCAGAATGCCCAAATCTTGATGATGCTCAGCAGAGATTAGTAAGGATGCATCCAGTCTCAAAGTAGTGAGACACTTGGGGAGAATAATTTCAAAGTGGCAACAGTGTGTTTGAATTAGAATGTGTTGTCCAAACATGCCATATTCTGCTGACCAGTCAGAAACCTTCCTTTTCTTGGTATCTGCAAGCTGCAGGACATTTTCTACAAAAAGGCAGATAAACAATAAGCATTGCACATTTTCCTGGCTAGAATGACTTTTCAGAATCAATAAATAAAAGACCAATCTTCTTCTTTCATTTGATCTGTAGGTTTTCACTCTCAGTAGCAAAGCTTTCATTTGCACACGTATATGATGCCACTCATTTTACCATGTACCTTGTGGCTACAAAATGTCAAAGCCACATAAAACTATGTTGTAAATGGTTTAATAAACACTAGATCCTTCCAAGTGATAATAAAAAGAAATGTATTTGAGGCACATGGTTGTGTGGAATGGCTAATTCTGTGTGGACTGAGGGCTGTTGGAATAATTTTTCTTATGCCACCTGTAAGAGAAGATTCATCACAAGCTTAGCTTAGAGAAGAAAGCAGGGTTGGAGGATGAGAAAAAATTCTGCAAAACACATCTTTTAATGCATTAATACCAGTTGCACTCAAGGAGAGCAACAACAAAGTCTAACAATGCATTACTTATTATTTTTCTCCTCTTGTGTTTTTTATCTTGAATAATTTTAACCAGTCTGAATGCACTAAATAACCTATCTTCATTTCTTATAGAGAACAGCAAATGCATCATCCATGTCTTTCATTTCTAGCAAGCTAGTTTTATGTGCTGAAGTCTAATATCTCTCATTACTACTGAATGCTTGAATGTGAGTGCCTCCTGCAACAAAGTGCAGGGTAAGAAGACACAGGGAATTTAGCAGCTGTGTGAGTTAAAGGAGAGAGAAAGGAGGATCTGCGTGAGGAAAAGGAGGGAGGGAGAAGGGGTTATGCAAGAGAGTAAGTGTATTCATTATCTATTCTAAATCTACTGTAACTATGAGTTCATCAGCAGGGCAAGGAAGCCAGGGCCCCAGATACTGCCTGACACTTCCCTCGAGAAGAAGTTTGGCAAGCTCTAAACAAATATCAGCATGCAGTCAGACAGACAGCAGTGGGTTGGGGGCTATCACGTGTTTTGCACTGAGTGTCATATATATGACTATATGCCTCTTGGGCAAAAGTCATGGGTGTGTCCTCGTTGCAAGGAGCTCCAGGAACTCAGGGAACAGGTTCGCTCCCTTGAGGTTTTGGTTGTGGACTGGGAGAAGCAGAGACAGGGAGAGAGGGACCACGGTAAGCCTTCCAGGGACCTTCAGGCATCGCCCCATCCACAGACAAGCAGCTCTTCAGCTGCTGGGATTTGAAGTCTCTGGGCTGAAGGACGGCAATCTGGACAAGAGGGAAACCATCCCCTAGAGGGGACCCCTTCTACAGGTGACGGGCCTGTATCCAGTTGCACTGAGGATACTCCTCATGGGGAGGAGGAAAAGGGGCTTCTGGTAGTGGGAGATTCAATGTCAGGAACATGGAGTGAGGGGTCTGTGATGGTTGTGAGGACTGCATGGTGACTTGCCTGCCTGGTCCAAAGTTTGCGGACTCGTCTGATAGAGAGTGCTGGGGATGAGGTAGCAGTGGTGGTGTATGTCAGCACCAATGACGTGGGGAAATGTAGCCGCGAGGTCCTGGAGGCCAAATTTAGGTTGTTAGGGAGGAAGCTCAAAGCCAGGACCTCAATGGTAGCATTCTCGGAAGTGCTACCTGTTCCATGCACAGGGCCATGTAGGCAGGCGGAGCTCAGGGGTCTCAATGTGTGGATGAGACCGTGGTGTCAGGGGGAGGGGTTTAGATTCATTAGGCACAGAACGTTTTGGGACAAGACGGGCCTGTACAAGAGGAATAGGCTTCACTTGAAAGAACACGGAACCAGACTGCTGATGCACAACATTAAAAAGGTGGCAGTGCAGCTTTTAAACTGAATCCCAGGGGAAAGCTGACAGGAGGCGAGCGATGTCTGGTTCAGGACTCCTCATCCCTGTGGAACGAGGGTGGAGAGGGTAGAGAACTACAAAATGATGACCGTGTAGGAATTAGGACTGGGAGCGTGATGGGATGTGATAGTTGGTCCACTGGAAGGAGAAGCTGTGGAAAAAAAGAAACAAACAAGCAGCCCTTCTTGGGGGACCCTGTACACAGGTGCTTTTATGCAAATGCCCGAAGCATCCGAGCAAAGATGGGAGAGCTGGAGCATTTGGTGGCTAGGGATAATATTGATATAGTGGCCATAACGGAAACCTGGTGGAATTCTGAGAACCAGTGGGATACCGCAATCACAGGCTATAAACTCTATAGGAGGGATAGGGAGGGTCGTGTTGGAGGTGGGGTGGCCATCTATGTCAAAGAAGGGGTAGAATCCAGCAGAATGGAGATGGACGGCAGGTGTGACTCCATCATAGAATCACTGTGGGTTAAACTACCAGGCCCAAGGAGTAATGTGATAGTGGGGGAGTGCTATTGTCCTCCAGATCAAAAACTTGAGGGGGACTTTGAAATGAGGAGACAAATCAGGGAGGTGTTCAAAAGGGACAGGATTGTAATCACGGGGGACTTCAATTATCCTCACATTGACTGGGTCAATGCGTGCTCGAATCAAGAAAGAGAGACTGGGTTTCTTGACATGCTAAATGATTGTGCCTTGGAGCAACTTGTCATGGAGTGCACCAGAGGACAGGTGACTCTGGATTTAATATTGTGTGGTACTCAGGACCTGGTTAGGGACATGAATGTCACTGAGCCGCTAGGGAATAGTGACCATGCTGCGATCTCTTTCACCATGCATGTTGGGGGGAGAGTGTCAAGCAAATCTGACACAAAAAGCCTTGATTTTCGAAGGGCGGACTTCCCTCAGATGATGAAACTAGTTAGAAAGAAGTTGAAAGGGAAGGTAAAAAGAATCCAGTCTCTCCAGAGTGCATGGAGTCTGCTTAAAACAAAGGTAGTAGAGGCCCAGCAGAAGTGTATACCCCAAAGAAAGAAGGGCTCAACTAAGTCCAAGAGGGTGCTGGCATGGTTAACGAGTGGAGTTAGAGAGGCTTTAAAGGGCAAGGAGAGGTCCTTCCATAAATGGAAATCCTTTCCAAATGAGGAAAATAAAAAGGAACACAAACTCTGGCAAAAGAAATGTATAAAGATAATACAGAAGGCAAAGAAAAACTTTGAGGAACGTATGGCCAGCAATATAAAAGGGAATAATAAAAGCTTCTTTAAATATGTTAGAAGCAGGAAACCTGCCAGAGAAGTGGCTGGCCCTCTGGATAGTGAGGGAGGTAAAGGGGAGATAAAGGGGGACTTGGAGATTGCAGAGAAATTAAATGAGTTCTTTGCATCTGTCTTCACGACAGAATACCTTGGGCAGATTCCGCTGCCCAAATGGCCCCTCCTGACTAATGAATTAAATCAGGCACAGGTTAAAAGAGAGGATGTTTTAGACCTAATTGATAAATTGAAGATCAATAAGTCACCGGGCCCAGATGGCATCCACCCAAGGGTTATTAAGGAACTGAGGAATTAAGTTGCTGATCTCTTAATTAAAATATACAACTTGTCCCTTAAAACGGCCACAGTGCCAGAGGACTGGAGGATAGCACATGTCATGCCAATCTTTCAAAAGGGAAGGGGGGGACCCAGGAAACTACAGGCTGGTTAGCCTAACGTCTGTTCCAGGGAAGATGGTGGAATGCCTCATCCAAGATAAAATCTTAAAACACATAGAAGAACAAGCCTTTCTGAGAGAAAATCAGCATGGCTTCTGTAAGGGTATGTCTTGCCTCACAAACTTTTAGAATTCTTTGGAAAGGTCAACAGGCATGTGGATGCAGGTGAACCAGTGGATATTGCCTATCTGGATTTTCAGAAGGCGTTTGACGTTGACCCTCACCAAAGGCTGCTGAGAAAGCTCCACAGTCAGGGGATAAGAGGACAAGTCCTCTTATGGATTGAAAAATGATTGAGAACCAGGAAACAAAAAGTGTCAATGAACAATGTTCACAATGGAGAAAGGTAAGAAGCGGAGTGCCCCAGGAATCTGTCCTGGGACTGGTGCTTTTCAACCTGTTCATAAATGACCTGGAAACAGGTATAAGCAGTGAGGTGGCCAAGTTTGCAGATGACTGGGAGAATGGGCAACAAGATGGCAAATGCATTTCAATATAAGAAAATGTAAAGTAATGCACATTGGGGCAAAAAATCAAAACTTCATTTACTGGTAAATGGGTTCTGAGCTGTCCGTGACGGATCAGGAAAGAGATCTTGGTGTGCTGATGGAGAGATCGATGAAAGTGTCAACCCAGTGTGCGGCGGCAGTGAAGAAGGCCAATTCCATGCTAGGTATCATTAAAAAGGGGATTGAAAATAAAACAGCCAACATTATAATGCTGTTGTACAAAACGCTGGTAAGGCCGCACCTGGAGTATTGCGTACAGTTCTGGTCGCCGCACCTCAAAAAAGACATAGTGGAACTGGAAAAGGTGCAGAAGAGAGTGGCTAAAACGATGACTGGGGCACCTCCCTTATGAGGAAAGGCTACAGCATTTGGGGCTCTTTAGTCTAAAAGGCGCCTGAGGGGGGACATGGTTGAGACATATAAAATTATGCAGGGGATGGATAAAGTGGAGAGAGGGAAGCTCTTTTCCCTCTCACACAATACCAGAACCAGGGGACATCCACTCAAATCGAGTGTTGGGAGAGTGAGAACAAACAAAAGTACCCACCATGTTGTTAGTCTGTGGAACTCCTTGCCACAGGATGTGGTGATGGCATCTGGCCTAGATGCCTTTAAAAGGGGATTGGACAGATTTCTGAAGGAAAAGTCCATCGCAGGTTACAAGCCATGATGGGGATGTATAATCTCTAGCCTTAAAAGGAAGGTACTTCAAAATGCCAGATGCAGGAGAGGGGTATCAGGAGACAGGTATCTAGTTGCCTTGTGTGCTCCCAGAGGCATTTGGTGGGGCCACTGTGAGATACAGGAAGCTGGACTAGATGGGCCCTTGGCCTGATCCAGCAGGTCTCTTCTTATGTTCTTATATGTTCTTATGTAATGATTCTCAAACAATGAGTATTTCCATGTGCAAATCTGGAATGGTTTCCCCATCCCATTTCAACATGGAATGTATGAATCAAAGAGAACATTGGGTTTTTCTTTTACACAACACACCTCTGACTCTTCATTGTCACAATAAAAGATATACATGATTTTAAATGGTCATAGCGTCACTTTTTTCACAGAGGATCTTCTTTGCATAGTGTTGCCAGCTGGGTCTCAGTATATGCCTAAAAGTTTCAGAATTTTAGCCTCTTCAATGATATCAAGTGGAAAGAATACAATTTAGTGTGAGGAGGTCCAAACTCAAAAGGATAGATTGATTGGCTATTGGCTATTGGCTATTGAAAAGCTATTGCTGTTCATGCCCATTTTCAATGTCCTTTCAGACTCACTTCTGAGGAACTCAGTATAGCCACACATTATCTATGCCCCAAGAGACTCTGCCTCTGCTTCATCAGAGTTCACACTTTCATCTCTAGTGCCCCTGAGGGGTCTTTGCTTCAGGGAGATTCTAGGTAACAACCACCATCTCTATGGCCAGTGCTCTTGCACTGGGTGGTCTAAGATGGCAGCACCTGTTCATCAGGAACTGTGGGGAGAATACTGAGTGCCTCTTCCTTTCCTCTACTCGGCTGACTCCTTGGGAACTCCAGAGGTGCCATTTATGATGGGCACAAGGGAGGAATGTCCTTTGTTTCAGATCTTTTTGAATTATTCAGCAGAAAGAATGCATATCTCTGGTTAGCTTACCAGGTTTGTATCCTGTTTTAAACACGTAAATTGGCCTATGTATCATGCAGAATTTGGAAATGTTGCTCTTCTGAATGACAACTCCCAACGTTGCAGAGCCAACATGTCTATTGGGTATATTTGTTGTGAGATTATGGGAAATACAGTAGAGGAGGAGGAGGAGAAGGAGGAGGAGGAGCAGGAGGAGGAGGAGGAAAATATAGTTTTCCAAATTCTGGTGGCAAATATCATAATTCACTAAAAAATTATATAGACTGAGAGACCATTATTGAAACTAAGTAGGTCTAAGACCCTAGTTGGCCAGGGCATGGGCAGAAGAATATTTGGGAGCTCCATGAAAGCAGAGCTCTCTCTATGTACATCCTTAGCTGTAGAGATTTAGCCCCCCGACAAGAACTGTGGGAGTGATGTTAACTCCCTGGTGCCCTAAAGTTTTATGGTTTGGCCCAGTCGGTTCTGGAAAAGTTCCGTTGCTCCAATAAAGAGCCTACTCTAGCAATTACTCATTGTGTTGTTATGGAGTGGGCATGGGGGAGTGATCACACCCTCAATCTTCAATTCACTATTTTTGCAATGGTGCATGGAAAACTGGGGTTGGGTATCTATATTTGATATTTAGGGATATTCATCTTTTTAAACTGGGAAAGTCCTCTGCAGTGCTGATCGCTTCCTCTGTTCCCTAAAGCTTTTCTTTCTTCCTGTTACCTTCACTTCCTTATGATGCAGAGTCTCTACAACACCTCTTTGTTTTTATTCTTCTCAAATTGTTGCCTAAAGCATTCCAGAGTACCAAGGAAATAAGTTACACTCAAGTAAATTACACTGGAATTGATCTCTCTGAATCAGTCATCAGCTCCTCATTTTGTTACAGATGAAAACGCCTGTCAGCAGAAGAGAAAAGTCTGTGGAAAATGCTTCAAACTTCTGGATTCCTAAGAAAATGACAGCCTTTTCCCTGATAATTAAAATGTGATATGTGTTTTCTTTTCAGCATCAGTAGAAAATGTTCAGATTGTTAGGAAGCTAAGACTCTGGGTTTTATAAGTCGTCTAATGTGGGATTGGGGAATGCTTCGGATCGCGGTAAGATGGTAAGATGGCTATGTAACTTTGGTCCTTCCTTCTTTGGTCCTTCTTTAATAAGAAAACAGAAAATCCCCCACCTAATCTGTATCCACCACACTCACTAGCTGGTTCCCTGCTGTCCTCATAAGTAGATGCATGTATGTGTGCAGACCTTTACTTCTGAGATCATTACTCAAAATCAACTTTACTTGAAAAAAATCACTTCAAATTGCCTTAACTGTCCACTCCTGAGTTGGTTGAGGAGATAGATACCGGCTTCACATCACCTTCTTACTTCATAAATCCTCTTCATTTGCTTGGTCCTTTAGTTTAGGGCGTGGGTGGCACTGCGGGTTAAACTGCAGAAGCCTCTGTGCTGCAAGGTCAGAAGACCAGCAGTCGTAAGATCGAATCCACGCGACAGAGTGAGCTCCCGTCGCTTGTCCCAGCTCCTGCCAACCTAGCAGTTCGAAAGCATGTAAAAATGCGAGTAGATAAATAGGTACCACCACGGTGGGAAGGTAACAGTGTTCCGTGTCTAGTCGCGCTGGCCACGTGACCACGGAAACTGTCTATGGACAAACGTTGGTTCTATGGCTTGGAAACGGGGATGAGCACCGTGCCCTAGAGTCGGACACGACTGGACTAAATGTCAAGGGGAACCTTTACCTTTACCTTAGTTCCCTTCCCTTTTTCAGACCTTGGACCATCTCCTGCATATGGAAACCTCCTTTCATAAAATAATACAGCAAATATCAAATAGTATTCTGAACTACAATAGGAAGGTTATTGAAATAACATTACTAGTGGGATATATGATATGTCTAAAATCTGAGTTTGGAGAAAAATGTTTTCCTTAAAACAAGAGATCTCATTTCTTCATCTCCCAGAGAGACACACACTCATGCCTTGCCAACAGTACTAGATCTATGAAGAACCAATAAGAACAGATGAAATAAAACAAATTTGCAAGTTTACAGTTTAGCAAAGTTTAACAACCTTGCTAAACTGTAAACTTGCAAATTTGTTTTATTTCATCTGTTCTTATTGGTTCATCTTTAGGAGTACAACAGGACTCTGTTCTTGTTAGTAGCACAATGCCAGCAGAACACCTCCTTTTTGGAATTGTCTACAGAGGCATTTAAGAGAGGGGCCATGAAAATAATCTCAGCTATATCTTTCACAAAGGCTACTGGTTCTGCTCCAAAAAATTTCCACAGAACTGCTGATTGCACTCCAAATGCTTCAAATAAGATCACCAAAAATGTGGGAGATGAAGCTAGGTTTATTTTCTAGTTTTATGACTTTATGGTCAAATTCATGAGAGTACAATAGGAATTACAGTAGTCATTAATACAAATCCTTCCATTTGCTACCCCAAATTAAATGTGTAATATTAGCACATTAAATCTTATTCGTTATTTCTAAGCTCTGAGATAAATGTATTATTGTTGTTTAGTCGTTAAGTCGTGTCCGACCCTTCGTGACCCCATGGACCAGAGCACGCCAGGCCCTCCTGTCTTCCACTGCCTCCCGGAGTTTGGTCAAAGAGATAAATGTATAGTCGTTTATTATATTAATATACAGTATAAGAAAGAAATGAATTTGAACAATACATATTGCTGCACAAGGGATGTGAAAATCTGTCAATGTGCTTTGCTTTGAGATTCTCAGAATACCCCTGACACTTACATCCTGTCCCAGTTCTGTATTGGATGTGAGACTTTTTTTCTTTTCCAATTTTAGAGGAGCAAAAAAGTTCAGTAAGACAGGAGAAAATTTAATATTTCTAAAGAAAATAGGAAGAGTTGCAGTTCTTCTTCTTCTTCTCAATTCATTGATGTCCTGGCAAGAGAAAGCCATGCAATCTTTCTCTTGGGTAGATGCATGAGGATCAGATGCACTCCTTACTATGTTCAGGGCCTCTCCGTGAGGTGTGAAGCTGCCTGGGCAGGCTCATATGCCTGCCAACCCAGACAAGAAGGACACAGGCTTCCTGCATCATACTGAGTGAGCAGGTTGGGCCTAGGGAAACCTTTAAGAAGTCTGCCCAGATCTGCTTCACCCTCTCTCACCAGATGCATCTGAGGGAGGAATGTGCTGCATGAGCCTGGAGTGGTTTCATTTTCAGCTGCATGGCTCACGCTGCACTGCTGAGAATCGGGGGAGTTGGGCTGTGCAACGGCACAGCTCAGCAGCTAGAGGGACCTGGGGGAGAGGGATTTTAGAGCCTGTGCAGGCTCTGAAGTCTTTTATTTTTTAAAAAAAGGGATGAAGGAAGGAAGGAACGAATTAATGAACAAAGAAACAAACAAACAAATAAATACACCAAAAATTAGGTGAGTGGGGAAAAAGAAGATAAGAACCAGGGGGGCAGCCGCCCCTTGGGATCATGGCTGGAGTCCCAGACCCCACAGAAGAGGATTGTCAGACTCCCTGTGGCATGGGTGTTTGGCGTAGGAGACATATATAGATGTTAACATATATAGATGTTAAGAAAAAAAAACCCAGAGAGAAAGAAGAAAAGAGGCATGGGAGAAACTAGTGGGGAAAAGGAGAGTGTAGGCATATAGTTTGCAGGGGCCTGAGAAGCTAGGGCTGACAGTAAAGGAGACTTGTGCCGTTAAAAAAAATTTAATTGTAATAATATAGGTTTAATATAGGTCCAATGGAGGGGGAGAGCATGCAGGTAGTTTAGAGCATGCCCTGTCAGCAGGCATTATCAAGCAGTATGGGACCCAAGAAAGGTCGGGGGGGGGGAGAAAGGGAAACAGCCTGTAAAGCGTCCCCCCCCCCCCGGTTCTCCTCCAGCTATATCTTCATCAGAGGAGTAGGAATTGCCTGATTATAGGACCATGTGGGAGAAGCTTTGTATATTAGAAAGGGAGAGGGTGCAAGTGAGGGAAGCGGGTGGCTCTTCTGCCATGCGGATATCCCACAGGGAGTCCAAAGCTCATAAGTTGGCTGAACATAAAAGGATGGGTGACATTATGCTCTCCTGTATTGCTGTTTTAGAGGGGGAGTGACCCAGCCCTTCAGGTGTGTCTTATCATAGATTCATAGAATCATTATAAGGTTGGAAGGGACCTTGGAGGTCTTCTAGTCCAACCCCCTGCCCAAGGCAGGAGACCTCATACCATCCCGGACCTCATACCATTCCGGACAGATGGCTGTCCAATCTTTTCTTGAAAACCTCCAGCAATGGGGCACCCACAACATCGGGAGGCAAGCTGTTCCATTGCTTATTATGGTTCTCACTGTCAGGAAATTCCTCCTTATTTCCAGGTTGGATCTCCCTCTGACGAGTTTCCACCCATTGGTTCTTGTCCTGCCCTCAGGCACAATGGAGAATAAATTGATGGCCTCTTCCCTGTGGCAACCCTTCAGATATTGGAAGACTGCTATCATGTCTCCCCTCAGTCTTCTCTTCGTTAAGCTAAACATACCTAGTTCTTTTAGTCATTCTTCATAGGATTTAGCCTGCAGTCCCCTTATCATCTTTGTTGCTCTTCTCTGCACCCCTTCCAGGGCCTCAATGTCTTTTTTGTATTGTGGTGGCCAGAACTGACACAGCACTCCAAGTGTGGCCTCACCAACGTGGTATAGAGTGGTACTATCACTTCCCATGATCTTGATGCTATCCCCCTGTTGATGCAACCTAGGACTGTGTTGGCTTTCTTGGCAGCTGCAGCACACTGCTGACTCATCCTTAGGCAGTGGTCCACCAGGACACATAAATCCCTGCTTTGGTGGTTGCTACTCCCTTGATCCAGTAGGCAGAATCGCTGATTGAAGTAAGGTGGCCAGGCGGGCCTCAGATGGCATCGGCCAGCACCCAGACGCAGGTGGACAATGAAGCAGAGCAGACGAGTATTCCCATGAAGGTAGTAATGATGCAGCAAAGTGAGGTGGAGGGGCCCAGGATCATCTCCTGCCAGCCACAGTGGAAAAAAATTAGAAAGGCGAATACGTGGATGTGTTTGAATTGCTGAATAGAAAGACTGAGGAGAAGAATGATAAAGAAGAGGAAAGGGACAAGGAGAAAGTGCAGCAGCACAAGCCAGATCATTGTTGGGCAAACTGTTTGCCAGGTTTCTTCATCTATGTGGGAACAGTAGTTCACGCTCACCCAGAGAGAGACTTCTCCTTGATCTAGTATATGGACCTAATTTATAGGGCATACGTGGCTTTTCTGGGACATGCGTGGCTCTTTTATGATTAAGTTTTCCTTATGCACATGGCACTACACCCCAACATGCGCTGAGACATCCCTCATGACACACTGTGGTTTTGACTAATTACACTGTCTTGTCCCATTTTAGGCGATAGGTTTGATAGTGGCCATTTGGTGCAGAGGCCATCACAGGCCAATATTTCCCGCTTGGTCTGCTGGGAATTTAATGCCCGCAGATCCTGCAGTCAAAGACCTTGTAAATTTAGGAACCAGAGTTCCATCTGTAGCATGCCTCATGCATCAGCGGTATGTCCAAGAGCTGACCAGGAGGAGCAGAGAGAAGAGAGCCTGGGGATGGTCCAATAATTTTAAAAAGGACCCAGTCCAATTAAGGTGCCAGTATGGGAGTGGTGGCTGAAAGACTACCCCGATAGGGCGGCTGCCAAGTTTTTGAGTGAGAAGTTTAAGTTTGGTTTTTGCATCCCAGCCACTGGAGATAGGATAGCTACTTGGTCTGATAATTTGATGTCAGTTAGGGGGTGGGAGGACAGTTTGTGCAAAAATCTGTAAGGAAGTGTTAGAAGGCAAAGTGTTAGGTCCAGTGGGGCATCTACGGGTATCTCCACTGAGGGTGGTACTGAAGATGACACCTAGTGAATTTTGACTGATTCACCATCTATTATTTCCAGCAAGGGACTCAGTTAATGATAAGATCCCGCAGGACCTGAGCAGCATACGATACACTTTGTTCAATGTGGCAGTACAAGTTCGGAATTGCGGGATTGCGGTGGAGCTGGCAGAGTGCGACATTAAGTATGCCTTCCAACCTCTCCCAGTCCATTCCGATAATTGTGATCTTCTAGGCTTTGTTTCAAAGGCAGCTATTATGTGGATAGGTCATTACCTATGGGGTGTTCAGTGTCCTGTTCAGCCTTTGAGCAATTTAGCTCTTTTCTGGAATGGGCGCTTAAGCGCCAGGTAGAACTAGCATGAGTAGTCCATTATTTGGATGATTTGTTTTGTTTTGTGGAGTATATGGCACTTTCTAATGCAGGCACCTCATGGTTGCATTTCAAGGGCTAGCATGGGAACTGGGAGTCTTATTGGTGGAGGAAAAGTGACCTTGCTGATTTAATACTTAGAGATCTCAATATATTTTGATATTACACTGTATAACATGTAGAAACCATATTATGAAATCAAAATGCAAAGTTATATATGTAAGGTGCTGATTTTAAGATCTACAGGAGAAAAGCTTTCAAATATAGATTGTATTGTCAGAGTTGCACCTTTCCAGAGAAGCCCAGAAAAGCTACACAAGGTGGCAGAGGCAAGACTGGCCTTAGAGTGGGCAAGGCAAGCCAGGTATTTACGCAGGACCCCAGGATGAACTGGGAGGCAAACTGAGATCACTGAGTGGTGTTTGTTGATTGTTATTTCTGTAGTGAGCTAGGATGAATCAAGTTTCTAGCAGAATATAACTTTATTTGTTCCCAAATTTTCTGGCATCACAACCTTTTTTAATTTTTAAGAAACATATGTGCTTCTCCACGTCTCCTTTACCACCAGTTTTAGTCTCACAAATACTAAGTCAGTAAAAATAAAAAAGAAATGAAATGTAGTAAAATAATTAAATTAAAAATAGTCAGCAATAGTTTTTTTGTCACAAAATAATAATAACATGTACCCTTTATAAATCCACATAAAATGTTAATGGATAAAACTGATATGTTACCAATTTTTTAAATTTTCTATTGCTAACAGATTGATGATTGCCCCCACCACAAATCCACAAATATCCCACCACTCTCCGGGCCAATTACAATTCTACAATATTGTGTAGAATTCTCAGTTCTCCCAAACTTTTCACCCAGTGAGGTGGCAAAAGAAAAAAAAAAGCAAAATGAATTATTGTTCAACTACACTTGGTCCTGTGGATTTTGGACTTCCTGCCTACCTCTGTCTTGTTATGACAATTAACTTAGAGAGCTTAAAAGCAAGTTTCACATTCCTCTGAATTCATAGGCAGGAGATGGGAAGGTTACCTCTGCTCCCCAAAGATCAACATGCTTTGGTTCTTTACTGGATGGTGCTTCCTTTCCTTTCCTCCTTTAGAAGCTCATGAAAAACTCTTGAGCAGCAAAAAATAAAAAATAAAATATCATGAGGTTCAATTATTTTGGAGGACTGAATAGCAGCAACAAATTTAGTAACTGCTACAGAGAAATAAGGATTTTTATCTTCTAATAGTGTCGGGATGGGGTTTCTAGAGAATGGTATTTCCAATAAATCAAATAAAGATTTCCTAAAACACTCTCTCGCAGTTGTATAAAAAGAGCAAGAACACAGAATACATGAAAAATATTCAGGGAAATGCTGTCACATGGACAATCTCTCTTGAAGTAAGGTTGCCTTGACAATCTTCCTTGCATCTCTCAAAGGCACAATATTCAGTCTTGCATTTCAAAGGCTTTGCACTAATGTGGAATAGTTAAATGGGAAAAAAAACGATGGTGCTGAGATACCAAAGAAGGAGGGAGAACATATTCATTGAGCCCTCATTTGGGTATCAGCCAGATCTATTTGGCAAATCTGCTTCATTATATATAATCTTGATTCTCTTTTGCCCATGTTCCTAATTAATTCTTCTGATAAACCCAGGACTTCTAGCTTGCTATCTATTAGTTTCTGCCAGGAGGATCTAAAATAATCTTCCCATAGTAGAGAAGAAAAGAGCCCTCAGAAAAGATGACTTTCACCCTTAAATCAAAGGCCTGTTGCCATGCTCTCACCTCAATAGAAGGCTGGGCAAACCCCACCCATACAACAACATTCACCACACACTGTGGGATATTCATTAGTTTCCTTAAAAACCAGGAGAGGGGATGGTCTAGTTTTTCTGATACCCTAGTTATCCATACTGCAATATCATATAAAATCACCAGAATTACTTTTGCATTAAATGCTAATAAAGCTCCTGGAGCATAACAACCGCCTTTCATATTACAAAATTTAACTGTTCCTTGTGTCAGCACTTTTCTTTGCAAAAAATACTGTCTTGCTGATGTTGCTAGGATAAATTTGAAGAAAATATCACTTTTAGGTGGGGAAGCTGCTTTACCTGTTCCAGCTTCCTATCATCTAATGGTGTTTGCATAAAATCTTGGATTTCTGATTGTTTATCTCTGGGCTATTTAGTTTACAATGTTTGGGAAATGCCTTTAAAGATTGTTTGAGGCCAATTCTGCATCATCTGTGAAAAGAGGAATTTCTGTACTCTGTTGGGCCAGTTTTGGAGAATGACAAGATTCATCAAAGTAGAGGACAAGATCATTTAAAAATAAATTAAACAAAGGAGAAAGTAAACACCCTTGTTATATTCCTTTGTTTAAATCAAATGGGCTTGTCATTTCCCCCTTCAAACTACAGCTTATTTGACCTGTGCAACCAACACATAACCTTTGAATCAGCCCTAGCAAGCATTTATTGATTGTAGAGTTCTCTAATTTGTCCCATAGTTTATTATGTTTAATTGAATCAAAGGTTTCAGGTCCATGAAGGCCATAAAAAGCATTCATCTGGAATAGCTGTACACTTTTCCTCTAGAAGTTTCAACACAAGGCAATGGTCAACTGTAGAGCAATTCCTTCTAGAGCCAATTTGTTCTTGGACTATAATATTCACAGTCTCTAACCATTCCTTCAGTCAGTCTAATAGGCCATGGGCATATAATTTACCTAAAGAAGAGAGGGGGCTAATTGGGTAGTAGCACTCAGGATTGAATCTCTGACCTTTTTAAAATATCAGTATGATTGTGGTACATTTCCATAAGTCTGAGATGGATCCTGTGTCATTGACCCAGCTGAATACTGGGGCGAAGACTGATGCCTACCAGGATGGTGCTTCTTTTGTTTTTATTGTAGTCCGCTGAAATAATATTGGAGATTTACTATAAAATGCCTGCATCGGGCTGGTTTGAACTGCAGAGATGATGACATAATGTGTCATCCCATCAGGCTTTCTTTTCCCCTCTGGGCTTAGCTGCAATCATTACAGGATATGCAGTGAGGAAGCAGGGAGAAAAATGCTTTTTTCCCCAACAACTGTGCATCATTGTAAAGTACCCCTTTTCTAATGCATACCATTTCAGAGCGGCTTGGTCTTGAATGGACAAGACTTGCTTCTGCTGGAAATGAAATGACTGGAACTGATTTGTTAATACAGATCAACACAGCTGCCTGCATTTCTGGTCTCTCTTTGAGGTTGTGACTATCATCATCATCATCTTAGGGACCCTCTGGATCATCAAATCCAGCCCCCATCAAGGAGACACAATGTGGAATTGAACTCCCACCCTCTGGTTCTGCAGCCAGATACCTGAACCACATGATTGTCATCATAAATGTGCTTCCAAATTTATTACTACACAAATTTCTGTAATGTCTAATTTGACCTGTAATCAGGAAAATGAAATCAGATTTATGAAACTACAACCTTAAAATCTTAAAAGAGAGTTATTTTTAAAATGGCTGTTCATTATATTACTTGTGTGCATGCCACATGTTATAAAGGACAAAAAGTAATCCCAGAAGTGCTGATTGTTTTTTCTCAGGAATATACACATGTTCTATCACAGGACAAGGTCACAGCTCAACAGCTGAAATTTATAATCAACAAAATTAGGAAAATCCTTGTATTAATGTAACAAATTAATGACTGGGAGGTACATCTGGATGGTGATGGCCTATTATTAAGCACTAAACATTTCTGAAGGTTAATTACCTAGTGATAAAGAGTATAATTAAAATTCCTTGTAAAAATATTCTCTATGGACCTTTCGGTTGGGAGAAGAAAAAGAGAATGTTTTCTGAAAATATGTCTACATGTTTCTTGAAAATATATGCTAAATATATGTTGCTGATTTAAGGCTAGAACTAATTCCACTACAGCTTTAGAGAATGCATGCTTTATGAATTATTTATCACACCAGTAAAATACTTAAAACTCCAATTAAAACACAATTAATTTCTTATGGATCAGGAAAAAAATTGTGTACTACTAAATTATATTTGCTGAGGAAAAAATCAAAATGAGAAACAAAAAAATGTTGTGTGGCCCCTTTAATGAGAGAGGAAATAAGCTGCCCCTAAGGGATGTAGAAACACACTCAAGAGATAAATTATGATATTCTCAGAATTTCATGGTAGATTTAACATGAAATAGATTGGAGTTCCTAAAGTTTTATTTTTGACCATTGGTAGGAGGTAATGGGGATATAGAAACAAAACTTTGGTGAAAGGTTTTGTGGAGAAAAAAACATTAATGCACAATATCAAGTGGCAGTATAGATGCAGTTTATCAACTTTAAAAGGTGGTTGAAGTTTTCCATTTATTTCTTGGTTTTTAAACTTACGGAGAGTAACTGAATTTAGCTGTGTTACAATAAGGTGATGCATAATTACAAAGGCCTTTGAAGCATTGCCTGCCGTAAATGTGGGGCTAAAGTGGAGGTAGAGTCTGTGCGCTCATGCATGCCCTATACCTATGCCCCCAGCTTTGTCAAGGAGTTGGGATCACATACTTCTCGGCTGGAAGCCCTAAGAAGGCAAGCTTTCCAGCTGTCAGAATACTGTAAGTGCATTCATCTGAGTGTATTTACTGATCCTTCACATTCAACATACAAACTATTTCATATGACCAAGGATGTGGGAATGATGATGGGCAACCTGTACATGGTTACACACATGTGGAACCCATTTTAGTGCTTTGCATGTTGCAGGCAAATGAGCTGTGGTCAATGGGCTATACAACTATTGATCAGGGGTGGACAACTTATGGGTTACCAGCAAATCAGAAAAATGGCCCTTGGCCCCTTGCTATTGCTACATGAAGGCACAAAAAATTAACTTAAAGTGTTGTATAATCAGCATGTTGAAAGAGGTCTCTGTGGAACTTCTGCCTCAGCTTATTCAGACTATCTTTTTATGGTATGATTATCTAGAAATTCTGTGAAGACCATTGCAAAACATTACTAACAGTCAATCCTTATAAGCTCTCAATGTTTAATTAGAAATAGAAGATACATTATTTCCAGCCAACTTGATATTCAGTGCTATTAGTCAAAATGCCAATTTGGGTAGAAAAACTGGAAACATAATTGGGGCTCTAGAAGGTATTTTCAGTCATATTCAAAATAAATTGGATTCCTAGAAATAGTTGGTCCCAAGGTTCCCTCTAAGCTGCATGGCTGTGTGCGACTCCAACCCCCCCCCCCCCCGTGTAGCTTTCCTCCTCCTTCGTGTACCCACAGTGAGTGTTTCTAGCCCCTTTGGTTCTGGTTGCGACAGAAGCCTGCACGGGGTGTGTGGGTGGAGTTGCGCATGAGGGGCAGAGTTGCAAGAGCCCTGCCCAGTGGGGCTGAAAATTAGAGGGAACATTGGTTGGTTCTTTGTGAGACCATCAAGGTGCTGCTAGACTAAAGGTCTGGGATTCAAAGCAGATGACAGAACAGCCAGAATCCTGTTGCACAACTCCGCATGTGCAAAGTCTGAAAATATTTTCAGTTGTGAACTTTAATTTAAAACTTTCCTCTTTGCTTCCATGTTTTTTTCCAAGTTGCAAGGCTCCCTAGGGATCTCTTTCAACCTAGAGAAGCCTTTGGTAGCCTCATAATGGAGGTGAGCATTTAACATCTGAAAGTTTTCACTGGCAATCCCAGCACAGGGGGACTGATGGTGGTGGTTTTTTTGATATTAAAGTTTCTCCTCGTCAATGATCCTGAGATTAACAAACTCTGGCCACAGCTTTATTTATTTAAATCCCTGATCTGAGGTGGGGCCTAAGGTAGTGCAGCAAACTTAGGAGCAGGAGTAGATAGACCAACCAGGCCCCTCTCCAGTCTGGGCTGGCCAAGTCCCCTGCCCTGGGGCAGTACTGTGCATGGCCGCATTGCCCCAGACAGCCAGAATTGGGGAGACATCTCCTTCCTGATTCTCAAGAACTGAGGTTGGTCCTCTCCTGAGGCTGCCTCAGAAGGCCATCTCTTCTTGTGTACCTGAATCGCACCATATGCAGTACCCATTCAGGGTATCTAATCAACAATGGTACCCTATGGGGCTCATCACTATCCCACCTCTCCCTGCACTATCCACCATAGGAGGGACTAGCTCCTGCTTAGCTCCCTACCCCCATTAATTTGAAAGCACAGCTAATATGCCCTGCCTCAGGATGATGGCAAATGGAAGGGGCTGTTTTGGGGTGGGGACTCATTTAAATGCACTGTGTCCTGCCCCAATGCTGACATGGCTGCAATGTTGCATGCTAGTCTGGCCCTCCCAGCACTGGAGAGGGGAAATGTTCCCCCTTTCCCATCTGCCTGACAACTGGGTAGGTGCAGGTGTCATTCTATTTGTAAGCAGAAAACTGGAAATATACTTTCACCAGATTTCTCCATTAGGAGGAGAAGCAGAATCATAGAATCATAGAATAATGGAATTGGAAGGGGCCTACAGAGTCCAACTCCTTGCTCAGTGCAAGAATCCAAATAAAATACTCCAACACTTTCTCAGCAGCTCCCAACAGCATTATGTGAGATCCTTTGAACTAGAGATAACAAGTACTGAACCAATATGCAAAACAATCAATACAGAAGAAGTGAAGTATGCAAAGCATTTGCTCTACCTATGACCCTTTCTCCATAAATTATATCAGATCTGTGAAGGGTTTAGCACTAGATATTACATATATCCCCAGGGATCAGCCTCTGAAATGATCTTGAAAGGGTAACTGAAATGACATTTTTTAGCCATAGGGTTCAGAATTAAACCTTATCAAAGCAAGTGTTCTGCACCGAGATAACAGTCCACCTCAATTTTAAGCACTGCATTAGTGATCATCATAAGTGCTCTTTACCATCATGCACACCTAATACAAAACAGCCAGTGACAATCATTCGTAACAGGTTAGTAGCACAAAACATCAGTAAATAATTTCAAAATGAATAAACTGAGAAGTCAGTCATTAAACTGTTAATAGACTACCTCAGGCTTTAATATATTATTATTCAAAGATAAAATCCTTTCATCCTTAGATATATTAATGAATTAAGTTCTTGAGGTGTGCTGGGTGGTAATTTAGTTATTAATAACTTCAACTGACTTGCTAAAACAATATTATGGGGCATTTATTCTAATTAACAGTTAGAAAAGTAAGCTTTTTGGAGCTTCACTGGCACCTTGACCTACTTAATAATACATAATTCCAGATTATGAAAGTGAGTCTGAATACTAAAAATACAATTTATCTCTAACTACCCCATGCTTGAAAAAAACACTTTGCTAATCTAATGCTGTTGTCATATGGACCATAATGAAGTAACAATTTAAAACAATATTTTAATAGAACTACTAGTATATTAGCATTTTTACCCATACTAAAGCCAACAAAATGAAACAAAGTCCAAAATTATGTTTTGTGACTTACAACTAAAAAAAGGGTGGTGGTGTCACAGGCAGAGCAAGCTTTACAAATTAAAGCAAAATGTGCTGCTTATATGCCACCCCATAGCACTTAAAACACTCTCTGGGTCGTCACAGGCTACACATTGCCCCCCACAAGCTGGGTACTCAATTTACTGACCTTGGAAGAATGGAAGGTTGAGTCAACCTTGAGCCTGCTACCTGAGCCTGTCAGGAACTAACTCGGGTCATGAGCAGAATCTTAACCACTGCACCACAAGACTTCTATTTAATTACTGATTTTCAATAATTAAAAACTTCTTACTTCTTCCCCATAGTTTTCATGTCTCCTGTGTAGTCCCCTTCATCATGTGGAAGCAGTGGCATAGAACCATAGAATCATAGGATAGTGAAGTTGGAAGGGCCATCAAATCCAGCCCCCTGCTCAATGCAGGAATACAAATCAAAGGATATCTGCCAGGTGGTTGTCTAAGTTTCTCTTGAATGCCTCCAGCAGAAGGAAAAGTATTTCATTAACAATTTCCATTGTTGGATAATATTACCAATGGAGGGAAATTTTTAGTAATTAAAGACTTCCTTCTTCCATCCCACAGCTCCTACATAATGAAGGGGATTACACGTGAGTCAGAGAAGACACAGGACAGAAGGATGAAGTTTCTCATGACTGAAAATTGCCCCCTGGAAATATAATGCACAACAGGATTTCAGCCAAAATCTCCTAGTCTGGCTAACTTCGACAAATATTCCATTTTAATGCATATAAATACAAAACTTCACTCAAAACTATTGTTTGAAAGAGGACAGACAATGCTTGTCTCCTGTCTGAAGATTAGTTTAATACAGGGAGGTTCATCACTAAAGGTTTGAACATAAGGTTATGGTCACAGCAACTATGAACAGAATCGATGTTGAACAGTCACAATCTGCATCATTCTGCATCAGTGGACAGACTACTTACTGTAATAAAATCACAATTATTCAAGTATTCAATGCACTTTTAAAAACCTTGTATCAAGAGTTCTCCAGATTGTTAAAAAAGAAGAAGTGTAAATCAAGACTGAAATATAGCATTCAGTCAGGTAATTAAATACAACATTAAAACCCAGAACCAACACAATACAATAAGCAAGCAACAATCAGACTCAAGTAACTTAATCTTAAAAAGAAAGATAAAACAGCCTTATATCTGTAAAGATTCTTAGTCATCCTGGTGAGGTTATCTGTAAGTTGAGTCATGGCAACTGGACTTCTTTCTTGTTAGGTTGAAACGTTTCGCTACTCATCCAAGTAGCTTCTTCAGTCTGAGGAGAGTTGGTAGGAGACCCCTGATATATCCTCCCCATTGGTTTCACTTCCCCCTGGTCTGAATAGTCTCCTTAGATGGACAAAGGAAGGGGGGTGAGTGAAAATCCCACTTCTGCAGTCCTTCTCCACCCATTGTCATGGGTCATTAACAGTCGTTAACAGTGGTCTTTCTGGTGGGTGTGGTCCTGATCAATATAATATATGTGGTCCAATGTAAAGAGGAGTGTTCGGAGTTCTACATTGGGGAAACCAAACAGCCACTGGATAGATCAAGTGTCAAGTGGATACACAATTGGCTACAGAATCATACTCAGAGGGTGATGATTAATGGCTGCTTCTCAGACTGTGAAGAGGTAACAAGTGGGGTACCCCAAGGCTCAGTCCTGGGTCTGGCACTCTTGAACATTTTTATTAATGACTTGTATGAGGGAGTGCAGGGAGTGCTTGCCAAATTTGTACATGACACAAAATTAGGCAGAATAGCTAATACCCTGGAAGACAGAAACAAAATTCAAAATGATCTTGATAGACTGGAGCACTGGACTGAAAACAACAGAATGAAATTCAACAGGGATAAGTGCAAAATACTGCACCTCGGAAAAAGAAACCAAATACAGAGTTTCAAAAGCCAGATACCTGGCTCAGCAACACTACTAGTGAGAAGGATCTTGGAGTCATTGTAGATCACAAGCTGAATATGAGCAAACAGTGTGGTATGGCTGCAAAAAAGGTAAATGCTATTTTAAGTTACATTAACAGAAGTCGTCTCTAAATCCCATGAAGTACTAGTTCCCCTGTATTCAGCACTGGTTAGGCTTCATCTTGAGTACTGTGTCCGGTTTTGGACACTGCACTTCAAGGATGCTGACAAATTGGAACAAGTTCAGAAGAGGGCAACAAGGATGATCAGGGGGCCGGAAACCAAGTCTTATGAGGAAAGACTGAAAGAGCTAGACATGTTTTGCCTTGAGAAAAGAAGACAGAGAGGTGATATAATAGCACTTTTCAAATACTTGAAAGGCTGTCATACAGACGAGGGGCAAGAAATGTTCTCGATCATCCCAGAGTGCAGGACACGCAACAATGGGCTCAAGTTAAAGGAGGCCAAATTTCGGTTGAATATCAGGAAAAACTTCCTAACTGTTAGAGCAATACGACAGTGGAACCATTTACCTCGGGAGTTGGTGAGTGCTCCATTACTGGAGGCATTCAAGATAAATTTAGACAACCACCTGGCAGATATCCTTTGATTTGTATTTCTGCATCGAGCAGGGGGTTGGATTTGATGGCCTTATAGGCCCCTTTCAACATCATGATTCTATGATTCTATAACATATATTATTTTGTGGGGGAGGTGATCTTGGATGGATCAAGGGTCATTTTTCTTATTCGCCATGAGCCCAAGGCTTGCACTCCTAATGGGAATGGGCTAAAGTGTCTATTTTGCTTTATTTTGTGGTAATTATATAGTGAGAATATTGCTACGACAGGCTTTTCTTAACAGAACAATAGGTTTAACTATATAAAAAGGCACTTTTAAAAACTGAAGTAGTCCCCTTAACCCATCTCATGGCCAATAAATTTTGAAATTTGGGGGGTGGGTTGGGGGCTGCATCCTCAAGAAGGCACAAGGAGGGTTTTTTTTAAGCAGCAACAATTGAATCCAAATAAGTTTTTAAAATTGTTTCAGGGGAGTATGGAGAGCTGGTAACTTCACAAATGGCCTACTGACCAGGCTACATATATCAGCCAACTCCTGATTTATGTTAAAACTTCCCAGTTCAGTACTATAATGAAGGTGTCTCATGTTCACTCAAATTCCACAAAGCCAAGAAATTAGAAAGTATGGCTGATGCCTTAATAGGCATGAACAGTGATCGGGGATAATATTATGCAATCTTCTAAATTGAGCTTGCTTACAGTGTACCCTCCACACACCCACAACTTTCCTTGGTTTTCCAAGGATGGAGTGTTCAATGTAGTAAAGTAAAAACTCAGGATTTTGGCTTGAGAGACTGAAGCAAACTAAATTTTGAAGAAGTGGAAGGTGGTTTGCATAACTACTTTTCTCATGAGGGTGAGTTGTTCATAGATTGTGTTTTCACTAGGTTTTCCTTAAGGGAAGCATAGAAGCTCCTCCTCATCTGAAATTGGAAAGTGAACAAATGATTTTTGTAAGGACAGTGAAAAGGTAAGTTTCATAAATTATTTAATTTCTCTCTCACACACACCACATTTCCTTGAGGTCAGTTATGACTACTAGATGCATCGAGGGATTAAAAACAAGCTCTCAAAAAGGCTCTTAAAAGAAGGGGAATGGGATTTGTTTTACAGGATGATATGGAAAATGAGTATAAATGCATTAAAAGAAGACAGAAGTTTAGGTGGTTACAAGAGATCAGAGGAAGTAGTTTGAAAAAGAAGATGAGAAATAAACCATTCCTTTCAAAAACCATATGAGGATGGCCTTGTTTGTGCTAGCATAGGGCTCAGAACAAACCTGAAAAAGAAAGAAAGAAAGAAAGAAAGAAAGAAAGAAAGAAAGAAAGAAAGAATTCCTACAGTAATATACTGTACTGATCATTAAGCCAGACACTAGAAAGAGGGTACTTAGAATGCTTGCATCTACAGCAGTGGCCTCATCTGGAATTAATGAAAAGTCACTCACCTAAATTGGATTTATTACTGTTTTGTCATGTTTGGCTGTCACAAAGCACCAGGAAATCAATATAGCTGGAATGTCATCCTGTAAGATTTGTGAGAGTTTGATTGACACAGTCAGCTGCATATATTTATCTGATTTGGTTTTGTAGCAGCATTCGCACGCAGCATCAAAATATGGTGTTTGAGACCAATTCTAAAACAGGTTCCAAGTCTCTGACTGCTAAGCTATGAATATTTATTGTTTCTACAATGTGTGTCTTGCTTTCTTATCCCAGGTGGCTCATGAAGCAGCCTATAAACAGTAGTAACAACAAAAGTAATAGTAAACATTCCAATGTCAGATTAAACTAACAAAACCAACCCACCCATATTATATATAGCACAACACACCAGCCAAGGCAGTCTCAATCTCCTTCCATCAGCCCTTCCCCAAGCCTCCATCTTTTTTTATGGCTAACATAAAAATACTCATGAAAGAACCAGCCAGGTGAGTTTTCCTCAGCAAGGGATTCTAGAGGTAGGGTAAGGGTGACACCCCAGAAAACCTGCAGAGGAGAGGCAGATTTCACAATCATTTGCTTACCCACAGGCAAACCAAAGGCAAGGTGAATTTTAGCTTGCATCAGTGCTAGTCGTGTCTGCAACAAGAAACCTGTACAGCAATCCTACTGTACTTGTAAATATATAATTCAATAGGCACTTCATCATCCACTAGGGATAAAAATGGAGGTAGAGAGGGTAAGTGAGGTCAATGTCCACCTCATTCCTTCTCTGGAAAGGGAAGCCAAGGGGAGTTTAGTGTACAGGACCCTCAGTGCTTCCTCCTTGTGACTATAGGCTTGGCAGTAATGAGGAGCCATCATTCTCCACATTCTTTCAGGCAGAAATAAAGAGCAAAACAAATAAATTGGAGGAGATGAATCCCTGAAAGTGTTCCCAGCTCTGATGCCAAACAGCCTTCAATATACTGGAGTATAATATTTTTGGGGCCAGTTTATACATTCTGTGAAGTCAAACTGGAACGATGTTTGTGTGACATCTCCAGCAGCAGTTTGGCAGGGCTACATGTTTCCACATATACATCAGAAATGAAAAAACATATCAAAATTAATTATTGATTCACAAACAGCAAAATTATCATTGCAAATTTCTTCCTGTCAGATACCTGTGTAAACTTTTTGCTACTTTGGGAGGAAAGAACTCTTGCAGAAACAACTGAGACCATCTATAGAAGAAGTGAAGTTCCAGTACTCCTTTATAGTGTTGTAGCATTTGCACCCCTACAATATGTGTAGATGAAAGTGTACATCTTTGTAAGATCTGCCTTGGAACTCTTATTCAGGACACAATTTTGTGTTTTAGACTCAGACAGATTTAAACCCATTTTCCTCATACTCATTTTCAACGATGCTGGATATAATAATTTGGCATCAAAGTGAAGTATTTTATAGTTTTTACAACAGCAGCAGTGTTTTAGGGCAGAATACTTCAGAATACTTGCAAAAATAGCAACAAGTCAGACAACTGTTACTTGGTTAAGACTGAACCACAATCAAAATTGACATATATAATTCATGACATAATTCTTTATTTGAATACTGAAGACCACCTCTGCTCTTGCAGCTAATTTTAAGAGAGGAGAAATCCCTTTGTCTACTAAAGCAATGCCAGATAGATGTCCTGAATAATGCACTGTGCAGTTTCATATACGAGTATATTGATTCCACATTTGTTTATAGAATTCCTCCTATAAAAGTGCCTTGTCTAGGTTGCAATATCACCCTCTCAAAAGAATGCATTTCTTCTTCACCTTTCCTTTACAGCTGCAAGTGTCAGTAAACAGATGGGCATTTGCCTGACAAGGGATTTCCTTTTTTATCTGAATATCTGATATTTTCCTCCCAGTTTTTGACCTTAATTATGTAAAAAGAACAAAATTAAAAGCAGATATCAAAATGCAGACCTTTTTTATTAAAGGATTCCACGTTACAATTCTGAAATCACAAAAGCCCTCCAGTTGTAATACTGTTCCACCAGGCAAGCAACTAGATTTAATTAGATTTCACACTTGCATGAATATTGCATTTAACATAATGTCTGCAGTGAATGAAATTCTGTTAAGAGAACAATTATCTTTCTCTAATAAAACCTTTTTTAATGTGAACTTTCAGAGCCAGAAAAACAAAATGGTAGTGAAGAGAAAGAGATACAATGAGCTCTGTGGTTGGCTCCTGGCAATAATTAAGTATCTTTTACTTTTCTGAATCCCTTTTGTCTTTTAAGAGTGCACACAAAATAGGTATCATTTTTTTTCCTAGGGCAAAGAATAACTTTTCACAGTGTGTAACAACTTGTGGTTTCATAGATCCCAAATCTTTCTATCTGCATACATTTCTCCCTTTTAATGTTATAAACATTCTAGTATTAATTTATCTGTGAATATATCTTATTCTAGTATTAACTGGTTGCTTAATAGAGAATTGTTATTTTTAAGGATTAAAAAACATGCAACACTCAAGTGTTTCTCATTCTTGTAATCATGAGAACCAATAATATAAGGAAGTGAGATCTGACAGCTCAAATTCTGCTGGGTCCTGGAATTTTAGTACTAGGAACTTTTTGTTATCTTCAGAGTTTTCTAGATAGATAAGAACAAAAATTAAAATAATCTACAAAATCAGTTAAAGCTACCCAAGAAACAAACCAAAGTTCATGTAATAATAATTTTAGTAATAATATTTTTATTGTTAATAATAATAGTAATTTATTAGGCCAAGTCAAAGGTCACAAAAATTACAAGCTTTTGACCTCTCGTGATGTTTTCAATGGGGAAGATAATAATAAAAAAGGAAGTTGTGGAGTAACTTTTTGTTAAGAATTAAAGTGTATACTAGAGATGGGGGTATTTGTATAAGAATACGAATACCCCCGCACAGGTGGACATAACGAGGGTCCAGCTCCCTGGGGCCAGACTGTCCACTCACCTTCCACTGTTGCCGTGGGCTCTGCGCTCCCTTCCTATCGCTCTGGAGCTCACGGTCTGTGAGCCACTCCTGACAGGATGCAGGAGGATGAGCCTCGCTGCCAGGTCGAAGAGTGGCTCGCAGACTGCGAACTCCGGAGTGATAGGAAGGGAGCACAGAGCCCGCGGCAACAGCGGAAGGTGAGTGGACAGCCTGGCCCCAGGGGGCTTGGACCCTCGTTATGTCCACCTGTGTTAAAACACTATACATTCAGTGTTTTAAGATGAAAAGAAGTTAAGTGAGTCTCTATCATGATGTCATGATTTTGGGTTGCACCAGTAGCTGTGTACAGGAAATTAAATGTTTAAAAATAAAACAAGAAATCAAAAATAAAGCCACCAACATCAAACAGTCACAAAATAAGAAAAACAAAACAAAACTAGTGTGTATCTTCTGGATAACTGAAAGCTTTGTTGTAGAATGAGCAATTTTTTTTTTCTTAAGGCAGCTTTGCTTCTAAAAACATACTAAAAGTGTTGTTTAGTCTTTCGCACAGACAGTAAAGGTTCTTGAAACAAGGCCTTGCAGGGTACCTTATAACAGCTTTATAACCTTCCTCAAGAGTTCAGGATAGGTTGGTCATCTAATGGATATAAATTAGGGATCTAAATTTGTATTACTCAAGACCTGAACGTTTGCTTTTGAAAATCATGCCCAGTTACAAATAATGAAGGTTAAAAACAACAGAAAAAAACAAGCTCTTTTGCTTGATATTGCTTGAGAATTGCTGAAAGTGTTATTGAGAAGGATGATTCTGGTTTTTTATTTAACTTTGCTTTCAGACCTGGATCATTCTGAAGAAAAAACCACAACACCTGAGTTAGAGCTTGGTCATACTGTTGATTTATACTGATGTTTTCTCTGATTTTTTTAGAAATTAAAGTCACATCGATTTTGTTTCATTGTGCACTTTCACTTTCGAAAACTAAATCCAAAGGGACTTTTTGTGCTGGCTGAGGAAGGTGAAGGGGCAACTATGGAAGCCCCCAGTGCCTACGTGCAGCTGCTTCAAGGGTAAGGAGGGCTGCTGGTGGGTCAGGGAAAATAAAACAGAAAGAGCGAGGGGGAGGGGGAGGATGGAAGGCAGGCCCAGCTGGCCTTGAGGATGCCATTAAGTCAAACAGAGCAGAGAAAAGGTGCAGGGCAAGACAAATGTTTCCTCTTTCACATGATGGGACAGAAAAAGAATAGGTGTCATTCTGGCCACTGCCTTCCCAGGTGGCTACCAGCAGGATGGGGGTGCTGGGATCACGGTCACGCTGGAGAAGGAGAGAGATTTGAAAGAGGGGTTGAAAGGATGCAAAAAGCAGGAAGCAATGAAAGTCATTCTGGATTAAAGATGTCAAGAAAGAAGGAATTTTAGAGAGATAGAGCAAAGAGGTGGTTTGCAGGTAGACATGGTTACTTCGTATTCGTATTAGATATGAAGTGCGGCACCACAGATGGTGCGGGTTCCATTACCCCACCCACCCCTGGCCAGCCGGGCCACGAACTAGGTTCTGTGAATCGCTGAGGTCCTTCTTTGGTAGTGGCGCACCAATCCGGGCACCTGTGTCTAGTTGCATATGTGGATTGCAAAAGGCCTGCAATCCAAAATATTTTTTACATTTCTTTTTACTTGGAAATTAGCACTATATCATTTAAGTGATGCGTCCCCTTGAAACATACACAGCCATATGTTTTCTTTATTGTGCCTGTCTTTCCCTCAGGCTTCCATATACTTGTTGCTCTGCCTCCCGTTTTCAATAGGGAAAATACTTCAAAAGATGGTATTTACTCTGGCAGGGGAGTTCACACATGCTGATTCATGTTAAAATGAAAAGCCTCTGAGAGGCTCTTCAAAATCCCTCCCTTGGTGGCCAAAAAAAGAGAAAAAAGCAATCAGGCTCCCCTGTGCATCATGTAGCCAGGAATTTTTAAATTGATTTTAATAACACTAACACTGATTCAACTGTGGTTGTTCTTGCCAGTGTGACCGAGCCCTTAGTGTGGATGCATACTCCCTCTGCTGCAGTACCCTGGAATACTGGCTGAACCTGCTGATCTATGAAAGACAACAATAAAGAGAAGCTGCAAATCATTGTAGGAAGCATTGAACTTGACAGGTCAGTAGTCTGACTTGGTTCATAAGACTGCATTTTGTGGAGCAGGAAGCTCTGAAAAATGGTATTCCACAGGCCAAATTCAAAATGCAGAAACATTAGAGTAAGCCTACAAAACCCAGAATGCTCTCTTTGAAGAGTGTGGTTGAAGTGAAATGTTCTTGTATTGATCTGAGTGCCTGATAAAATGTTCTAACAGACTAGAAATAGGGCATATTTGTTTCTAAAGCACTAACTCTGGAATCCCATTTCTGCAGCAGACATTTTCTCATCTTCATCTGCTCAGATTTTTAGTCAGTTCTCCATTTGCCCATGTGATTGAGTATATGCTGAAGATTTAACCCACAAGCATGACTACATTAGGGGTGAGTGAGAATTAAGCTTCAGTCCTTCTTTATTATTATTAGAATGTAGAAAAATTAAAAAGCTCAAATGTGAGAGAAATCAAAACTGCTCATCCTACTAGGAGTGTGTGATAATTTTATTTCTATTTGCTTTTCATTAGAATTTACCGAAATATGCACATTGTAAACATTGCAGAAAGCAAATTTTACAAATTAGCTCACACACACCCCATGCTAGTTGCTATGCAATGATTAAGTTAAAAAGAACAAATTCTACATGCAGTCTTACAACCCTAACAGGAAAAAAGAAAAGGAAAAACCCATTAAGGAGGCAGAAAAAACAAAAGAGAATGAGAGACAGAGGAAAAAAAGAACAAGAGACAGAAAGTAGACACTGAAGTTTCAATTAACTCCACTTTTTCCATTAATGTTTATGCTCTACCAAAGAGAAGGAGTTGCTGTCTCCGACAGGTAGTGAATTCTAGAAAAATGGAACAGCTGGAGAAACTGTGATGACCAACATACCTCTCCATTAAAGCAAAAGCAAACAAAAACCAACAAAAAAACAAAAAACAAACAAAAAACCTTGGGAACTTGAGACTGAACTACATTTACAGAATAGCATAAATTTTAGTCCCCCACATTTATGGCCTGTAATAGGAAATAATACAGCGTATCTACTTTTTTAAGCCATTCCATGTCAGAATTCTAAGTGGGATGTTAAATAGTTACAACATGATTATACAGGCTAGTTATATATTTATGCTTTAAAAATTGTGGGATGCACTTTAGTTTTAACATCTGTTTCCCACATAGTCAATTTGCTTTCCTCCAAAGAGTAAAGAGTAGCCAGCAATTCCTTTCACCCCCCTGTATGACTAGTTCTCATTAATGGTGTGGAATCTTCTAATAAGTAGACTTTTTTTTTGATTCGGCGCATTAACTACACTTAGTGAGCAAATAAGCTAAAGTGGCAGTCCCTAAAGACCGATTAATACATTAAGACTTAACTTGATATTGCCAGTGAGTGTAGGTACCATTTCTACCCTGAAACATTAGGAACAGGTTTTCAAGATGAATACATTCTGTAGCTCCCTTCCCCCTCATTTATTAACACCATGAAGAAATGGAACCCCCCCAGCCAGCCACAAAAGTGGAGAGAGAACTGTTACAGTTTCTGCAGGTGAGAGCTATTCTACCAAAGCATTGATTACCTCCTGGTTCATTTGCTTGGTTAATTGTTAAAGCAAAGGAGAATTTAAAAATGTATAGAAAGCAGTAGGTGGCTTTAGATAGAGATTTAGGGTAAAAATGTGAGAAATTAGTAGCGGAGGTTTGTCAAGTCTATTTCCACAGACTTCTTCATTTTCACATATCCATAACTATTTCATTTTGGTTCTATGCATATTGCCATAAAAGAAAAAAAAAACCCACACAATATAATTTGTATGGCTCCTTGTGAGAGGTTTTCAAATATATTAGTCTGTACATTACTGGGTACATGCTTTCAATGACTAAAAATATTTATATGTTAGAAATGTACAGTTTTTCTGAATATATTTCAAATGTTCTCATGTTCTTCCATAGAATGCATGCCAAACATATGGATTTCTATCTGTAAATTATGTCCAGTTCCACATTTACTGTAGATCATATGCATTAGTTAAACATATAAAGTTGCTGAGGAATCTGGTCACAAATCCCCAGGGTGAAAATCCTCTTAGCATTTTAGCTCACCCTTTCCAAACTCCACTTGTGGTTTGCCTGTGTCAGACCTCTGCCCTCCCAAATTTTCCTTGGATATTACCGTATTTTTCTGTTTATAAGACTCCCCCCCCCCCCCACTTTTCTAACCCAAAAATTAAGAAAACTTAGCTTTGAGTATTCAGCCTCTGGGCTCAGAATGCTTGGACATTAGGAGTCCCTGTTGCATCTGAGCCTACGGGCTCCACCTCCAACAAGGTGTGTTCCAATTGGTTTGTTCAGCATCACCTGACATCAGGTCCATAAGGCTCGTGATTGGAGGAAGCTAAGTCTTCTGACTGTAGGAAGCTAAGCCTCCTGATCGGAGGCAGCTAAGCCTCGTGATTGAAGGAAGCCTGTTTACAGAGGCAAGGTACGGGCAGTTTTGTTCTCTCCATGTTCCCAGCTTACTTCCATGTAAAAGACGCCCCTCGATTTTTAGTGAATGATTTTAGGAAAAAGTAGCATCTTACACATGGAAAAATAGGGTACTTCATGCCATGTTGAGATGTTATTGACAAATGCATTCAAAAAGGTTTGAAAGGGGGAAGGCTGTTAACTCCGCTTCTCATCTTCCCACATTGAGCAAAACAATCTGAAGGAGGTGGTTCTTCACAGATTTGGCTGAACGTACCCACAATCTAGCCTGTGACAGGGAAACCTGAGGGCACATTTACAGATATTCCATGAATTATGCTGAAAACTCTTTCATTGTGAGAGACTTCCTTATTTGAGAAATCAGACTTTAAATGGTCTCCATGCTGAAGTTCTGAAGACCAATCACAAACCCAACTAAGCTAATTCACAATTTATGGAAAGTGAGAAAATTGCTGATGTGCACTCTGATACTTTCAGCCATGAAGGAATACTCTTTTCTAATGACGGACTCTCTATAATGTTTATTTCTGCCCTGCTTGTGCAGAACTCCTATTGACAAGGACAATAATACACACAACCATGTAAATTTTGAAAACATCTCCCTTTAGACCTTCCTGCTCAATACAAAAGGTTTGGGGCAAGAGGGACTTCTGAGGATGGAGATATGTATGCATCCCCAATTCTTCTCCACAGCTTTCTCTGACAGTCTGGGAATAAAGTGTCAATAAGGCTCAAGGATGTGAAATGTTGTTGATGTTACTAAACTTGTATTCCCAGAAGTAAGAACTCTCATAATCACATGGCCAGTAAAAGAAGCATTTCTTATCTATGTAATTGTCCCTTAAAACTCCTGGTCAATATAACTCTACATTGGGACAGGGGAAAAAAAGTCTCTTCTAAAGAGCTTAAGATCTGGGGATATTCATTTGGAGAGATGCACTCCTTCAGATAGCTTAGACCCAAGCTATATAGGGTTCTTGGAGCCATAATGAACACCATGAAGTGTGTCTGGGAACAGACTGGTAGCCAGTGAAATTGTTGTAGTGAAGAATTTCTGTTCTCATTATAACTGGCTCCAGTCAACAGTCTGGCTGGAGCATTTTAGAGCCATTGAAGATTTTGAACACTTTTTAAATGCACCCCAAGGTAGAGCAAATTAACAGTTATCTAAACAGGGACGTGGTGGCGCTGCGGGTTAAACCGCTGAAGCCTCTGTGCTGCAAGGTCAGAAGACCTGCAGTCGTAAGATCGAATCCACGCGACGGAGTGAGCCCCCGTCGCTTGTCCCAGCTCCCGCCAACCTAGCGGTTCGAAAGCATGCAAAATGCAAAAATGGCGTTCCGTGTCTAGTCACGCTGGCCACGTGACCACGGAGGATTGTCTGCGGACAAACGCTAGCTCTATGGGTTAGAAACGGAGATGAGCACCGCCGCCTAGAGTCGGACACGACTGGACAAATTGTCAAGGGGAACCTTTACCTTTTTAAACAGTATTTAATTAAGGCATGCATCACTTTGGTCAGACCAGACATCTCAGTAACTAGTGCAGCTGGCACACTAGCTTTAACTATGTCAGTGCACTCATGGCCACTTCCAAAATGTGGGCATCCACGGCTCATGGCTGAATCCATCATGAATTCCACACTGCAAACCTGAATTTGCAGAGGAGTGCATGTGATCTCATTTCAAGGGGAATTGTGATATGACCATGTGTTCCACTGAAGTTGCCAGCTAGTTTAGAGGGAAGAAGAAAACCTATATGATACACCCAGCTCTGTCCTCCAATAAAGGATGAATTAGGGTGAATTAGGAGACATGCTTAAGTGTCTGCTGCTGTGGCTCTCAGCATCTGCAGCCTAAGGTAGTTGCCTCATTCTGTGAAATGATAATGTTGGCCCTAATCACAGAACATGCAGTGCGCTGACTCTTTCCACCTCACTTGTCATTTGTCCACTGACATATTTCTCTCTCTTCAAAAGATCCAAGTTCAGTATATGACATTTCATATTAGCTTTCTAACCAAAGTAACAGCCAGGCCCAGACTTCTTTCACTAATGGACTTCCAAGAATCTCATCACCACTCTATACATTCCAGAGCTTCTGCAAGAAATTGTTGATGTTTGTGTAGATACGATTCTGCCTGCATCCAAAGTTATCTTTTGTAAAAATTAAAAAGGAAAGAGAGAGAGAGAGAGAGAGAGAGAGAGAGAGAGAGAAGGATGCAGTCATTTCTGTAAATTTCCCCATTCTTGAGGGACCTCCCATTACTTTTCGAGTATGATAGGTGGATATAAATGAATGTCAAAAGCTGCTCTATGTGAGAAAGCTGAGGGCAGGAGAGGAAAGGGGGAATCTATTTGTCATTTAGCCAAAAAAAACAACAAAAAACATATTTCATCTTTATATAAAATTGTTTAGGGGGGAAATTGACATACTTTATTAACATCGCAAAATGTGCAAATCTGTCCCATGTGGTAATTATTGCAGCAAATATTGTGAGTTTGATGTTGGAATCTGCAGATGATTATAAAATAAGTCTTTCTCTTTCCCCTGCTTCCATCCACCAGTGAATGTGGTGACTGTCATGATGCAACAACTACAGTGAATCCTCTTCTAATAGGAAATGGGGGAGGGAGCTATTTTAATATTGCAATTTGCCTAGGTACACAGTCAGGTTGTCCATTTGGGAAGGAAATGATTTTTACTGACAAAAAGTATTCTTGGATGATTGAAGTTATTAAAAATATTTCAATTATTAACTTGTGACTCTCTTCAAACACTGTTCTGTCTCATTCTGCTAATGAATTTTATAATGAAAAGCAGTCAAGAATAAGAAATACCATAATTCTTGGCACACTTAAGCTGCTCTCTCAGTGCCCCCTCTTTGTTTTTTGTTTTTTTGCAGAGCCTTCTTGGAAGGGTGTTCTTCATCTGCAATGAAAAAAAGTCACGGAATGCGTCTTAATAGCACTGCCAACTCTTTAAGAATTAAATTATAATCATATTCCAGCTTACTTTGAGTAAACCTTCCTTTTGAGCAAACATGCACTGACTTGTAAGATGGGGATATTCTTTTTAGTATCTTCTGCCTGGGGATACTGGGCTTCAAGGTCAGCAGTGTTCCACTCCCTGAGACCAAGAGGCGAGCCCTCATGATGTTATGGTGAGGATGCAACGAACACTCAGATATGTTCTCTTTGTCAACGAAACAGGGTATTCAGACAAAACACAAGGTCCATGCATTTTTCATTAAAACAGTCCTGAAATTGAAAAATACACAAAGGCCTTTACAATCTTTTCCAGTGGGGAGAAAACCTTTGAATTGTTTTCTCAATCTGTCAGAATGAAATAAATGAAGATTTGTGAATGTCACAGGGTTTTGTATTTGTGACTGTCGGCTCCGCCAGCACTTGTTGCCACGCGGAGCTCCTTTGCCTCTCCCCCGGGATAGCGCGAGATGCGCTATTCTCGTCCTTACCCAGGGGTAAGGACACTCATTCCCAGCAGTGAACGTGCGCGTCGCTGAGGGAATTTTCTACTGCGTAGCAGTTGACCGGCGGGAGGACAGCTCAGGGGCTCCATCGGCACTCCCCAAGGTTGGAGTTATAGGGTTAGGGATCAGCATTGATCCCTGGCTAAGCCCGGTTGCAGACATTTTGTGATATATATTTTTTAAAAAAAAAGAGGAGCAAAGAAGAAAAAATCATTTAGGGTTCCTTTGGTATTTTAAAAAATAAAGGGAGAGAGAGAGTAAAAGGAGGGAAGTCGAGCACAGCATTTGTTAGGGTGTGGAGTGAAAAAACCCCACCGGGGCACTGTCCCTGGAGTTGGGGCAACTTTTGGCAAAATTAATTAACCCCCCTGCATAAATACATTTAAAAAAAAAAGAATAGAAAGAGAGATTAAATCATAGCTGGGTGAGTGTGTATGTGGTTGCCTGACTTGATTTTGGGTCGGTACACATGCACACACTCACACACGGTTGTATTATTATTATTATTATTATTATTATTATTATTATTATTATTATTATTATTATTATTATTATTATTATTGGGGGCAGCTCCCATTATTGGTTAATTAGTCAGGAATTATATTGGAATTTATATATATTTTTAAAAAGAGATAAATAAATAAATAAATAAATAAATAAATAAATAAATAAATAAATAAATAAATAAATAAATAAATAATAGAGGGTTAGTTAAAAGGTGTGGATATACTAGCCACACGTAGGAAGGGATTATTTGCTTGGCTAGCTGTTGGCTGCTGGTAGATTATTTAATGGGCGGCAGCCATGGCCCCTAAAAAGGATCAGGGCAATAGTAAAGGGAAGCAGCCTGCAAAACACAGGGCTCCCAGGGCGTCCCCTCCAGTCGTGTCATCATCGTTGGATGCGAGAAATTTTCGTCATAGGTCAACCACGAATGACCTGGGAAGTCGACATAGAGAGCCTATGTCGAACATGCGTTGGGATGAGCCATACCCAGGTTTATGGCTTCAAACCATAATGCCTGCCTGGCCAGCGCAGGGTGAGAGGTTTGATAGTGGCCATCTTATCAGGAAGGCTGGGCAGGTTAACAGTTCCCGTGCTGGAGTGGGGCAGATGGTTCAACCCCGCCTGCTCTGCTGGGATTTCAATGCACGCGGGTCCTGCTCCAGGAAGTCATGCCGCTACAAGCATGAATGTTCCATCTGTGGGGGAGTCCACCCTAGTTCAAAGTGTTTCAAAGGACGGCTACCAAAAGTGGTTGGCAAGGAGCAAGGTGGTAATAAGAAGCCTGAGGGAGCGGCACGTGCGGCAAAAGGGGCCTAGCCCCATTAAGTTGAAGGTTCTTGCAGTTTTGTTTGCTAAAGGTAAAGGTAAAGGTTCCCCTTGACATTTAGTCCAGTCGTGTCTGACTCTAGGGCGCGGTGCTCATCCCCGTTTCCAAGCCATAGAGCCAGCGTTTATCCAAAGACAGTTTCCGTGGTCACGTGGCCAGCGCGACTAGACACGGAACGCTGTTATCTTCCCACCATGGTGGTACCTATTTATCTACTTGCATTTGCATGCTTTCGAACTGCTAGGTTGGCAGGAGCTGGGACAAGCGACGGGAGCTCACTCCGTCGCGTGGATTCGATCTTACGACTGCTGGTCTTCTGACCTTGCAGCACAGAGGCTTCTGCGGTTTAACCCGCAGCGCCACCACGTCTCACTTTGTTGGCTAGCTACCCTTTAAAGGAAGTTGCAGCATATTTACTTGATGGGTTTCAGTTAGGCTTTTGCATTTCAGTTGTGGGGAAACGCAAGGCAACGTTTGCCAAGGACTTGAAGTCTGTGTAAGGAATGGAGGACATCGTTACACAAAAAATTGAGAAAGAGGTTCGAGAAGGCAGAGTGTTAGGTCCTTTTGTTCAGCCACCGGTCCCACATCTCCGGGTGTATCCTTTAGGGATAGTACTCTAAAAGACCCCAGGCGAATTCAGGCTCATACATCACCTCTCTTACCTGGAGGGTAACTCTGTCAACGATGGCATACCACAGGAACTTTGCACTGTGCGCTATACATCATTTGACGAAGCAGTGCGCATGATTAGGGCATGTGGCATAGGAGCAGAGATGGCCAAGGCTGATGTAAAATCAGATTTTCGTTTGCTTCCAGTTCACCCAGATGATTTTGAGTTGTTGGATTTTTCTTTTGAGGGTGCCTTTTATATGGATAGAGCATTACCCATGGGTTGCTCAGTATCCTGTACAGCTTTTGAGTGATTTAGCTCCTTTTTAGAATGGGAACTTAGATGTAGGGCAGGGCTGCGTAGCACAGCCCACTATTTTGATGATTTTCTTTTTTGTGGTGCAAAAGATTCTGGAAATTGTAGGCACTTGATTGAGACTTTTGAGAAATTAGCTTGGGAATAGGTCTTCCTTTGGCAGAAGAAAAAATGGAAGGGCCAACACCTATTATCACGTTCTTCGGTATAGAGCTGGATACCCATCAACAATACTGCAAGCTTCCAGCCAATAAGCTTTTTGAATTGCGGACCAGACTGGGACGTCTGCTTAGACAGAAGGTCACCCTGAGAGAGTTGCAGGAGGTAGTGGGCCATTTGAATTTTGCTTGTAGAGTAGTTGCCACAGGTAGGGCATTTTTGCGCAAACCTTTCCATAGAACCAGGGTTTCAGCTGGCATGAGACAGGATCTGAGAGTATGGCAACAATTTTTGGACAATTTTAATGGAGTTTCATTCTGGAGAGCAGAATTATGCGTACAGGATGAATTCCAAGTCCAGACAGATGCGGCTGGGTCATTAGGTTTTGACATTTATTTTCTGGGTCATTGGTGTGCAGGGACATGGCCTGAGGAGTGGCAGAAGTCAGGCCTGACTAGGGACTTGATGTTCCTTGAGTTTTTTCCCATTGTAGGCGCCACCTGGTTAAGGGCTGCTGAATAGGCCAATTCAGTAGTCAGATTCTGGTGCGATAATTTGGCAGTGGTGCATGTTATTAATAACACGTCATCCAGATCCGAACAGGTCATGAGGCTTGTGAGGGCGTTTGTATTACGCACCTTACAATTTAATATAGTAGTTCATGCATGACACATCCCCGGTCTAGATAACAATATAGCTGACGTCTTGTCCCATCAACAGGGCGTTGGCTCCAGGAGCTTGCAGGTGGCCAGAAGTCCTCCCACAAGAGGTATGGCAGATTGGAGGAGGGAAGCACTGAGAGCAATAGGGCTGGCTCTTGCCCCGAGTACCTGACGGGGTTACTTTGCAGTTTTTGAAGAGTTTAGGGAATTTAGAGTTAAGGAGCAGTTAGATCAGGTGTGGCCCATACCTGTCGATCACTTGCAGCAATTCGGCGTTTTTCTTTTTCAAAAGGGCCTAGCACCTGGCTCGATCCAGGACAAGATGTCGGCGTTAGCATTCCAGGATAAGGAGCTTGGAGTTGCCGATTTGACGGGATTTTAGAACACGTAAAATGATGGAACAAGGAAATGATGGAACAAGGAAAGAGTTAGAACGCCCGATGATACAGTAGGTCCCCTTTCTCTCCAGCCATCCTAATGAAGTTTAGTGAATCGTGGGGTAGCCTTTGTAGGGATGGGTACAAAGCTTCCCTTTTTCAGGCAGCAACGCTTTTAACATTTTTTGGAGCATTTCAAATTAGTGAGGTTGTGGCAGCTGGTAAGAATGGCAGGTCGCAAGCGGCGTTACAACTTGCAGATTTGACAATGGCCATGGATAGGTTTCAAGTACATATCTGAAGATCTGAAACAGATCAATTAGGGAAAGGAGCCTTTATCACACTGAGGACTTGTTCTATCATAGAGATATGCCCGGTTAGGGTGCTTGAGGAATACCTTAGGCGGAGAGGGGAAACTCAGGGTTACCTATTTTGCCATAGTGACGGGGCCCCGCTGACAAAGTACCAATTTTGGAAGATCACCGGTGCTGCATTAGAGCGAGTGGGTTTAGCAGGATGGCGCTCTGGAACCCACTCATTTCACATTGGGGCTGCGTCTACTGCGGCCATGCTGGGGTACAGTCCAGATGAGATTAGGAAGGTAGGGAGATGGTCCTCCCATAGATACAAGCTTTATGTGCGCAATATGCCACAGTTGTAGGCTGCAGCCTGGTTGTTTGTCTTTTATTTCAGGCGCAGAGTGACCCAATCGGCGGTTCAGGATCCTGTTTCTGGGCCATAGCTTCATTTACTGGGTGGTGGAGTATGCTGCCAGGACGGCATGGGGCCGAGATTTGGGGCTTCAGCCCACAGCAAGTTTGAAATATTTTGGCCGGAGGGGCATGCTTTGGTCCAACTTTTCCAGCTTAGCAAAAGCAGCGGCGGCCGGTGCACCCCCATATGTGTTGTTGGTTCATCTGGAAGTGGAATGACGTGGCCAGAAGAAGTGGCAAGTCAGTTGTGTTGGACATTCTGGCAGTTTTAAGGAGCTGGAAGGTCAAGTTTCCATTTTCAAGAATTGTTTAGTCCACGATTATTCCTTGGCATGCTTGGAGGGCCATTTTTGATGCTAGTTGCATAAATAGAGCACGTAGAAAGGTTAATAGGGAAGTTTGCAGAACAGTAGTTAATGGGATGGGCTCAGTAATAGGACACCTGGAGATCCATTAGGACCGACCGGAGCTATATAGATGTGATGGGGTTCATTTATCTGAGGCTGGATTAGAAGTTTTCTTGAATGATTTATATAGGGGCCTGCGTGCTGAAATTTTCGGCTTGATGGGGGGAAAGGAGCATAGCTAAGCTTGGCCATTCCTTGGTGGGTAGTGTGGAAGGAAACTGAATTGGTGAGTGCCCATGGAGTTCAAGCAGTGCATAGTGGGTCTGAACTTTTGGCACTGCGGATTGTGAGGTTACAGTGCCGGGAGGAAAGACCTGCTGGGGCCCTCCCCGGGCTGAGGACCGCCAAAGTCAGGGGGCTTGCAGGCCTGGGGGGGGGCTTGATATTTCACCGGCCAGGGTCATGCTGTCTTAGGGACAGTACGACAACGGGGCGTGGGACTCGCCTGTATAAGGTTGGTGAAAGGGTCCTCTGAGACCTTCGGCACCAAACCTGATACCGCACTACTGCAGGGCCCTGGCTTCTGAGGCCATAAGCGAATGGCAGGTTGTTTCAATAAAGTATGGTCCTATTTCAACCAATCACCTGTGGCTCGCCTCATTATTCCAGGGTGGGAGGGCAAAGCACAGAGGGAGAACAGATCAAGGTTTGAGAGGGAGGCAAGCACAACACACATGTAAACACTGTTGCGCCAGTGAGTCCTCATGCCATCTGTGAATGGATGAAGAGGGGTGTCCAGACTTGAAGGCCATACTATTCATAAAAATCTAAATTTCTCCTCCTCCAACTCTGCGCCTCTGAGATTTGTCTCCCCACCTGGGAAGCTAGGGAAGCAAATGATTCCTTGAGACTCCAGCTGATGCTCTAGCACCTGGCAAAACTAATGAAACCATCTATAGTTTAATAAATATTTTAAAAATACCTTTAAGGTGTACTTTAACATTTTTGTTTCCAATTTCAATAACAAAACAAAACCAAAGTAAACACAAGAAATGAACAAGTGTATTTTTAACACACAGTGGCAATCAATCTACACTTGCCTTTAAAAAGATGCAAACACCTCTTCCAACACTTCAGGTTCTTAAAAAACCATTCAGCAAAGCAGCGGCCATCCTGTTTGCACAATTTGCATTATTTGCAAAATTGTGCTCTATTTGTGAAAAAAAGAAGTCTTCTCATTGTTATTCTTTTGCTCAGATACCTACGAAATTGCTTCACTCTTTTTGGGATGAGGAGCATATTTTTGTCTGTGTTTCTTCATCCTTGTGTGTAAGGGCAAGATGAACAACAATCTATAACTCAAGCTGGAATGGAAAACATGAAGTAGGAATGAGACAGGAGAGAGAGAGAAAAAAAAACCTCTGTGTGCACATGTTTTAATTATTGTATGTGTTGAATGGGTGCATTATTCAGTTCCATGAACATTTTGGCACTGGATTTTAGACATCAATTTTAGATTGTTTGGCAATCACAACTTCCTCAGCTTCCAGTTGGTGGCATGGATGAGTCTTTTTGGTGATAAGACTTAGGCACTGGTGCCCCTTCACCAGGAGGTCTTACCCATCATTATCTCATGAGACCTTTGTGAAGAAAAAGTGGCATCCCTTTGCTGAAGAATTTGTCAGGCATTCTTCTCATGAGAAGCCACCTTACAGCATGGATTTAACAAATACTGGCAAATGTTCTCATCCTCAACAGAACAGACTGTCTTGATACACTGAGGCACCTACTAAAAAATTTGTCAACCACTAGCAAATGTTTTGCCTGACTGAAGAGCAAAAATACCAGTGTTTTATTTTTATCAGCTGCACCATTAGAATATATTTATTTATTTATTTATTTATTTATTTATTGGATTTCTATCCCGCCCATCTAGACCAAAGGTCTACTCTCGGCGGTTAAACAAAACTAAACTTTTTAAAAATAACCTTAAGTTGTTGTGCAAAAAAAAAAAAAGTATTTTGTTCAAATTCAAGAGCCAGTGTTCTCTAGGATTTACAAAAGTCATGGAAGCAGCTGCAGTTATTTGGTGAAGTGCTGGCTGTGTGCCTGACACGTATGTGGTCACGTGATTTGCAAATAGCTGTGGCCACTTCTGTAACTTTTTTCTATATGCAAGAGGCCCAACAAGATACTACCAAAAGTTTGTAAAGCAATATTCAAGGTTTTTAATGCAAACATCTCCACTTCATTTTCATAAAAAACAGTTCTGCAATTTTTTCACCAAAAAAGTCCCAAAGTGTAAAAAATGTAGGAAACAATCAGGGAGAAAAACTACTGGAAGTTGTTTTTTTTTTTTTTTTTTTGACCATCAAGAATAAAATAAGCTATGATTTATATCCCTGCTCCAGAGGACAAATGAAAGGAAAAAGAAGACAAGTATTTTTTTAAAGAGGCACATTTGGGATTTTATTTGTTTATTCCTTCCTTCCTTCCTTCCTTCCTTCCTTCCTTCCTTCCTTCCTTCCTTCCTTCCTTCCTTCCTTCCTTCCTTCCTTCCTTCCTTCCTTCAGTTTGTATCCCGCTCCCATTAGTGTCTAGGCACTACTCTGGGCAGGTTACAACACATGGAATAGAAAACAAAAACAAAAATAGAAACATCAAAAGCAGCAACAGTAACCCTAGAAAGCAGATGGCATCAACTAATCATATAAACACAGAGTGGATGGAGGAAAGGGGGGGGGGGGAGGTGGTCAGGTCAGGTCTTTCCATCAATAGTCATGTCATGTGTATATAGCTCTTTTTTAAAAAAAAAACTATCTCTCAATATTAACAGATGGTGTGTCTGTTTCTGTACTTTTTCCTCTGCTTTTTAATTTCAAAGGCATAACACCCAATTTACAATGATGTGAAGGTAACTGGACTCATTGTGTATATAATACTGTCAAAATGGAATAATGTCAATATGAATTACACAAGTTATTGTGATTCAAAATGGAAAACATTACAATGCTTACATTGACAATGGGGTGTTTTTTTGTGTGTGTTATTTTACAAAGTAAAATAATCTAGTTCAAAAAATATATGGGAAAATCTTTAAATCTCAGTACATTGAAAATAAAAGTCAACCTATACAGAGTTTGACAAAGCAATCACAAACACCCTTGAACAGACTTTTGAAAGTTATTTTCCAATTTCCTTTCATATACTTCACAAATTACAGACCTTTGCTGAACACAAGACAGACATTGACAAGGCAGTACCTTTTGATGGGCCGAGTGTTTTGATTGGTGAACCGATAAAAACCGTAGAGTCACAGAGAATGAAAACAGAACCTCTTCCTGATCTTATATGCTTCCAGTGCCAATACTTGTTAGGCATATACCATTTTCCTTGCTCCTGGGCTCTTATTTCTCAAGTAACAAACTGCTTTAGATTGTGAGTCCCTTCTGGACAAACTACTAACATAGAAAACCACTATAAAAATACTCTGTGCCCATGGGGTCAAAGAGGAAGGGGTGAACCAGTTAAATGGTTAAATTATAGCAGAGACTTTTGTCCATTGAGGTGAGCATGAAACATTCTTCATAGATATACGAGACAAGCACCTGCAAAACACACGCTCTCAAGAGGTAGATGGGAGTTAATTAGAGATGAGCACAAACTGGAAAACTGACAAATGGGGCTAGTTTGTGGCTAACCGTGAACCATTAACCACCATGAACCACCAGAAAAACAAACTGGTTTGTGGTTTGTGTTTCTGGTTTGTCCCTGGGTGGAACCTATCTGGTCCTGCCTTCCACCACCTGTCCACCCATTCCCACTGCCAACATCGCCTCCTTACCTCGTACTGCCTCCTCCACCACCACCACCATCCTCAGAGGCAGTGGACCTGACCTCCCTCCCTGACCTGTTGCCTCTGCACATGTGCCCGCCTATCAGCTCTGGAAAGGGAAGCAGGGCATGTTATCTCTGAGGATAGCAGCAGTGGCAGGACCAGGAAGGAAGGCAACAGGGCAGTGGGAAGGGGTTGGGTGGGCATCCCCTTTTGCTGAACAAAATGAAGCGCCAAGGGGGAAAAAGTTTAGCACATCATTTTGGTTGGGCTAAATGGGACCCCCAAACTAGGTTGTGTAATGAAGCATGAACCAGATGTGTCAGGTTTTTCTAGTTTGTGGTTCAGTTTGTGCCCATCTCTAAGGTTAATGTTTTTCCCCCTCAAACTTCTCTGGGAGAAGGAGAGAAAGGGTGTAAGACTGGAATCTTTTCACTTTCTTAGAGTAATGTAGAATGATGCCACTTCATTCTGTGGACCTTTGTTTTATATTTACCACCTGGAGTTTAAATGGATTATACTTTGTTGCCCTGAGATTATGTTTGACTACATTCTTTTTCTGTCATTTGTAGTAAAAAGAAATTATCCCTAGAAACAGGATCGAGGAGGGATGCTGAAGGCATTTTCAGGAAAGACTGATTTGGGGTACTTAGTGCTCAAATTAGTAGCTGCACAAAGGAGCCATAAAGTATCCTTAAAGAACTTAAACTTAAAAAACCATGGCACGGTCCACATTCCAAGCACCTGTGCAATTTCCAGAAATATTCACAGGGTGATAACACATCATGACATGCATTCCACAGGTATTCAAAGATAGCTAAGGAGGCTGTGGGGATGGCAAACTTTGAAGAATGAAATAAATCATTCATTTATTTTAGCTTCTCTTAACAGACAGAAAAAGAAAGCCTGTGGTTGCTCTCCATATTCTTCACATTAACTTTGATTAGCTGTATTTCCTGTAATGCCAATGGAAATATCTCATGAAGTCTCATTCTCCCATGAGCAGTCCAGGAAAGATAAGAGGCTGTGGAGATGCCTGAGAGAGATGCAAAAATGCACAGCTGCAAGTTTTTTAGTCTTTTTAAAACTCATGCCACCTAATGGAAATCTGGTTCTCATCATCCACATTCAGTGTTTTGAATAATTATTTGAAATGGCTTTCAAGAAGACAATGAAAGGATCCTATATAATTATCATTATCATAGCTTGGAATGTTATTTTTAGAATGCAATTTCCTGCTCATCTGCCCTTTTTGTTGTTGAACAAATAACTTATAATCACTCATTATTTGCTGTTTAAAGTTAAACACATTACTAATCCATTACTAATACTTTACATTTTAGTCTCTTATAAAATAATTTCTTAACTACACTCAAAAATATAAAAATGGCCACTGAAAAAATGTTTTAGAAGTAACAAGAACATTTTTAATAAATAACGCTGAACCAATAAAAAATGATATTCCATCCTCATTACTCCCCCCACTCTCTGCAAGGAACTTGTTACAAGTAATACTTGAAACACATTATTTCCAAGTGTTGGTTCTTATTTCCCTGTACATACTTAACTGGTTAGGGATAATATAACTATTTTCATATCATAGATAATAGTTATCTAATGTTGTGACCCATTGGTTTATTCAATGAGATGCAATACTGTTTGACAAGTTCCTTGCAAGTCAGCTTTCCCACTATTATTAATATTCTGCTACCCTGTTTCCCCGAAAATAAGACGTAACCTGAAAATAAGCGCTAGTATGATTTTTCAGGATGCTTGTAATATAAGCCCTACCCCAAAAATAAACTCCAGTTAAGTGAAACCCCGCCCTCCACCATTGTGCAGCAACCAGAAGAAAATGACATGACTGTAAAATAAAACATTCCCTGAAAATAAGCCCTAATGCGTTTTTTGGAGCAAAAATTAATATAAGACCCTGTCTTATTTTGGGGAAAACATGGTAGGATGTGCTGCAGCTACATAGGAGTGTTGTTGTGTCCTAAACTAAGTTCTCCATTGCATACATGAATTGTTACACTTAAGAAGCTTGGACAGGGCTCCATATAAACAGACTGTACTGTAGGACATGTCTCAGAGTCCTGTGCAATGTATAGGGACTGTCATTGCAAATATGCAGGGGCTATCCAATGGATATAAGACCGTGGAAAAAGAATGCTCTGGAAACCACTGGTGTGCCCTATATTAATACATTTTAAACATGTATTAAATATGGGGCAAAGCAATGTTCATGGGCAAAGCAGGGAAGGATACTTTATTAAGCAAGTGACAAATCCATAAATAAGCAATTTGCACTCCTAAATATATACACAAAATATTTAAGTAGGCCATCTTTGCAAAAGTGCAGTCCTGTGAAGTATGTCCTATTGAGCTGAACAGGCATTACTCTTAGGAGGCAGAAAACACCCTGAGTGTATCATCTATCTCTCTGTCCTGGGTGCCAAATTCTAAACCTGTCTATATATTGCTTGGCATTTTCTTTTTGAACAAAATGCCCCTGGAAAGCTAGATGCAGTATTTATACTATATATGTGTGTCTCTTTGTAAAACTCAAGGCATGGATCAAAAGCATATCCAGATGAACCAATACAAGGAAAAACAGAAAGAAGAGGGTTTTTTAAAGCAGTATGATAAAAATACTAAATAGAAAAATAATTCTTCATCTTTTTCTGCAAAAGGATAAAATACATTGTAGCTGTTGCTTTAAGAGTGATGTACTTTTTTCCATACCAACACATTGTTTATCAGTTTTAGTTCCCTTACAGTTATTTTTCTCCAGATAAAGGACATTTTTCTTCATTCTTCTAAAACTACATTCAAAAGACTTTGTTATCATTGTGAAGACACTTTTTCCAAGCATCTTCTCTGTGTTTCCATTTTTGCAATAACTCATTCATATGAATTGCCTCATTGATCAGGCCAAGCCTCTACTGCTCTGTTGTTGTTGTTTTTTTCTTAAAGTAGCCTGTCAAGTTCACCAGTGGAAAGCTCTCTTCATGTTGCGAAATAATAAATGTGTGTAGTAGAGAGAAGCAGTAAGAGGCGAAGCATGAGGGATTTTTTTTGCTTTTCCAGTGTACTTCCAGGTCTCTCTCAAGTTGTGCAGCAAGATGCATGTTTCCACAGGGAACATGTGCTTATTTCCTCTTGAGGCAAGACAAAGAAACTGGTAGAGAGTAGAGCCTAGTAGATTTGCCAAATCCATTCTGTGCCAATTCTGTTTGGATTTTTTTAATGTTATATATATAACATTAAATAATATATATAACATATATATAAAACGGCAAAAGAAGGCAGGCATTCTCTAGTGGTTTTCATGGATTTGGAGATGAGAAGCAGAAGAAATCAATAGATCCATTGACTACTGTGTTCATCAATAGATCCATTGACTACTTCAGAAATGTATGCACTGGTATTTCTGCACATTTTTCAAACCAGTGAAACAAGTGCATTATTTTTCTTGTACCCCTACCCTTATTTTTTCCCTTTCACAGAATGTATTGCAAACCCAGAAATCTACAGCTTTCTGCAAGGCAGATGGTGCCTCTAAAAATCCAAGAGGCATCTCATGTCTGGTTATTGGTTCAAGCCTGCCAGGATACAAAATTGGGTACATCTGTTTAAAAACTCTCTGTCCTACCATTTCTCTAAAACATCTATACCAGCTCTCTCTCTTTTTTTAAGGCACTGCAGTTGGTATAGGGGTAGCCTATCAAACTGTGATACTGTACAACTACCACTAGTGGCTAATTTAGTACCAGAATGTTTGATCCCATGTCACTATGACATTCCAATGCAACTTTAAGGCACTCTCTCCCAGCTTGATCTACAACACATAATGTGAGACAACTCCTATGAACATTGTCTGAAGATCCTTAGAGGAAAAGTGAGATGATGCTAATGTTCTTTCAAGGATTCCTAGAATGGTACATTGCTCCCAAATACATTTTTGTCACAACCTGTGAGGGATAACAACTGGCACAGGGCTATCCAGAGCACTTCCACAGAGATTTAAACCTAGATCTGCTAGTTTCTGCTCATGCGGAGTTCTGCACACTGAAGGAGGATCGTATGAAGATGCAGGGAGGTTGTGCTACACAGTGGTAGATAGACTGTGCCTCTGAAAGTCCAAGTGGTCTCTCTTACCATCTGCAACTATATATTTCAGATTTAACCACTTTTTTCTCAGAACCTTTCAATCATACTTAAGGTTCAGAATTAATATTTCCCCTATCTTTCATTTTCTACTCTTAAAAAGAAAAACAAGTTGCTTATTTTCATAGAATAAATGGAATACACAGTCTTCCATGATGTTCCTAATCTAATCAAAAGATGAGGAAATAAACCATCACGTTGCTTGCCATGTCAAAGTCTTTGAAATACTGTACACTTGCATTGGCACAAACAGGGTATTTTAAAAAAGTCTATAGTGAAAGTATCAGAACTCAAACAGGGCTCCATGTATTTTCTTTGGAAGCAAGAAGCAGTCACAATGAGGTTGAAGAAACAAAGCAGGATAATGTTACTAATCACTTGCCTTTTAATTAATAAAAAATAAGTAAATTTACCAAAGTCACAAAAGTCTTGCACAGATGTATTTGTAAGGTTTCAGACACCCCAAATTTCATTCTTTTGTTTATAATACATAAAACTAATTGAACTTGTATTTGTATTTGTGGTGCAGATTTACAACTCTATTAAGCCCCCCCCATTCCAAATTCATTTAACCTCTAATAATTTATACAAAATTCATGTTAGAATGTCAATTGATGACAGTTCCTATCAAAAACTACTCGTATCCAAACAAAATTCTCTTTGATTTTTTTCTGTCCCATTTTAAATCGTACACAGGCATGAACACATACATCCATGTGCACATTTGTATCTATCGGTAGTGATGATGTGGTGGTGATGATGATGATGTGTGCTATCAAGCTGATTCTCATCTATGGCAATCTTTCCCACAGTTTTTTAGGTATAGGGTATTTAGAAGTGGTTTCCCATTTCTGGGAGAACTATGGGACTGTGTAGCTTGCCCAAGGCTATACAGGCTGGTTAATCTTCCATGAGGCTGGAGGCGCAATGAGGAATTGAACTCAAGACTGAGGTACCCAACTCATAGATCGATCCAGCCAACATAGCCATATCTAAATCATAGAATCATAGAAAAGTGAAGTTGGAAGGGGCCTACAAGGCCATCAAGTCCAACCCCCGCTCAATTCAGAATACAATCAAAGCATATCTGCCAGGTGATTATCTAAGTTTTTCTTGAATGCCTCCAGTGTTGGAACACTCACCAACTCCCGAGGTAACTGGTTCCACTGTCGTAGTGCTCTAACAGTTAGGAAGTTTTTCCTGATATTCAACCAAAATCTGGCTTCCTTTAACTTGAGCCCATTGTTGAGTGTCCCACATTCTGGGATGATCGAGAACATATCTTGCCCCTCCTCTGTATGACAGCTTTTCAAATATTTGAAAAGTACTATCATATCACCCTTTAGTCTTCTTTTCTCAAGGCTAAACATGTCCAATTCTTTCAGCCTTTCCTCATAAGGCTTGGTTTCCAATGTATTTCTGAAGTGGTTTAGAAGTGGAGAAATTCCCAATTACAAGAACAATGAAAGCACTTTCAAAAGATCAAACTTTTCTGGATTCATTAATCCAAAACAACATAGTCTCTGTTGGTAGACTCTGCACTCAAATCATCAGTACAAACAAGAAGCCCTGTGATCACGCTCAGAATGTAGGAAGAAACATTTTCTCCATCCTGAACTTGTGTGCAGCTGTTAGGATTTCAATGGGATTTTCTGACAGTAACTGTGCTTAGGATCTCAGCCTTGCACCTCTTGCCTCCAGCCCTCATTGAACATGTTGCTCTGCCACTTGTGAGGCTCCCATCTTGCTGTGACTCTCTCTCATCCCATCACATTGACTGTCCATTTCAATTTCATCTGAAAACCTTAGTGATCCCTTTTATCATGTGTTCTGCACTAAATCACTGTCATTCTCTGCCTTAGCCTTCCATTATCCAATCAATGAAACTAGTCAGCAGGATGACTTACTTGCACTTTTGTGGCTTTTAAAGTTCATCTCACCTCCCCCCAACTCCACACCGACTTCTGCTTGTACTTTCTTTTTCCTGCAAGTGCTAGTTACCTTGCCTTGAGATATTCATCATTATCTATCCATCCCAAGCCTTTCTGAAGAGTTATTTTTAATGCCCAATGTGAAGGAAGCAGGGAAGAGGGAAAAATGGGTCTATTATATCATCTTCCCATGTGAGTTTGGGCTAATTTGCTCAGGCCTTTTTCTCCTTGAACAATGCTGGAAGATGGAGCATTCTGCCTCTATTATATGGAGGTTTTTGCTTTCCCATTCAGTTAGATCCAACACTCCTACTCTTCTCTGTTTGGTGCCAGAAATATTCCATTCAAAAATGAACTGCTTGTGAGGTGAATACCTTACAAGCAGTTTTGTGCAATGTCATATTCCTACTTTGGGTACCAAATTCTATTTACATAAACTCTGAAGCAAGTTTAAAAGGAAGGTGTAATCAATCCTGCATCCCACATCCCAGTTAATTTTCCTATCATGATCTTTCTCATAGTCTGCAATTGCCACATATCTTTGGTTAATTTACTTACATTGAAGTACACCAACATTAAGATGAGTTAGCCACTGTCACTGAAACATTTTATACCAGATCCAGTAAAAAGGGTGCTTTCTGTTCTTGTAGATTGCATGTCTGAACGTGTATGTGGGATGGAAATAAAAGTTTGGCACATTTGTGCAGATCAGACCTATTCTACCACCCCACCCACATGTCCCTTTACATGTTTTTTTTTCCTGAAATGAAGACAATGGAAGCAGTCTACATCATGCTAGGAGGAGCAATAGGCATGTGTGGAAATTTACGGGGGGGGGGGGGGCTCCCTACACCCTCCAGCAAGGATTAGTTTTCCAGCTCTATGCCCAGATTATTCAATGAGAACATATATATTTGTTTATTCATTCATTCATTTAAATTATTTAAATGCTACCATTCTCCTGAAGGATCCAAGGCAGCTTATAGTATTTAAAAGAAATAAAGTTAAAAGCCAAGTAATAAATTATTGTAATATTTTTTTAAAATTAAACAAATATCATACTAAAATTCATAAGGACAATGTTAAGAAGTAAAACACAGAATAAAATACTACTATAAAAAATCCCCTTGGTCAACCAGCCATTTAAAGGAAAGTCTGCCTGAAGAGAAAGGTATTTGTCTGCTTGAGGAAGTACAGCAGAGATGGCACCAGCCTGGCTTCCCGTCGGAGGGAGCGCCATAGTCTGGGAGAAGCAACAGAGGTGCCCCTGTGAGGGTGGTGGGACTGAGAGAAAGGCATCTCCTAATGATCTTAATACCTGGATAGCTCATAAAGTTTTCATATGGCCTTTTAGATAGCTTGGACCCAAGCTGCGTAGAACTTTATAGGTTAAAATCAGCACTTTGAATTGTGCCCAAAGATGGATCAGCAGCCAGCGAAGCTGCTCTAATAGAGGAGTTATATATTCCCTGTAACCAGCCCCAGTTAACAATCTGGCTGTGGTATTTTGGACCCACTGGAGTTTTTTAAACACTTTCCACATGGGTGAGTCAATTCTAAACCCAGCACAGTGATATCATTTGCCAAGTGGAGAGATCCAAAAAATCCTTTCAGAAGGCCAAACAAGTTCAGCATTGTTCACTTGACTTCTTTATAGATGTCAAGAGATTCTTTATTCTCATGCAGCTCTAATGTTGTGCAGCAGAGCAAATCAACATTCCACGAGGCAATTCTAACAATAGGAACAGCCCAAACAAAAACACTATAACTTTTAAACTGGCCTTCAGACCATTTTCCCCAGTGATATAATTTTTTCCAGTCAGTTCTGTATTCTCATTATATGGGGTAGGTAGGATATCCCCAGATTATTCATTTTTGCTCCAGTGAGAGTTCCTGGGTGACTTGATTTAACATGCATTTGTTTGCCTTTCTGGTGATCCTTGGTATTTGCAAAGTTCTCCTCCAACACCACATTTAAAATGAGTTGATTTCCACCCCTCTTTCTACACTTTCCATCTTTTACATCATATGGATGACTTTGACCTTGGTTTCTTATGACAATCTTTACTAACTCCCAGTCCCATTTTTTAAATTTCAAAAGGCAAACAGAGATCTTTATGAAAACATGCAGGCAACACGTTTGTAGAACAAGGGTTTGGAAATCAAAAGATTACTTTCTACTGTTTGTTCTCTGGAGCAGGCATGGGAACAGTAGTTTACATGAGGGGTTAAAGCTTGTGTATGTTACTCTATTGTATTTGTTGCACTAACTCACACCTTTGATTCACCATTTCATTAAATCCCAAACAGACCTTCCAAATATCTGTGAAGATTCTCAGTCATCCAGGTGAGGTTATCTGGAAGTTGAGTCATGGCAACTGGACTTCTTTCTTATTAGGTAGAAACATTTTACTACTCATCCAAGTAGCTTCTTCAGTCTGAGGAGAGTTGGTAGGAGACCCCTGATATATCCTCCACATTCATTTCAATTCCCCCTGGTCTGAACAGGCTTGCTAGATGGACAAAAGACTGGGAGGGGTGAGTGAAAATTCCACTTCTGCACCTATTGTCATGGGTCGTTAACAGTCGTTAACAGTGGTCTTTCTGGTGTGTGTGGTCCTGATCTTTCTGAGGATGAATGAAACGGCAGCATGATAAAGATGGTCATCTGAAGACAGCCCTAAAGGCCTGTGGATATCCAAAATGGGCCTTTAACAAGGCAATGTCCCGACCCAGCAGGACAATGGAACAGTCTGAGACCCAGAGCTGATGAAAGAACCTTGTCATCCCTTACATGGTGGGTGTGTCTCAAAAACCTCAAAAGGATTTTTAGTAAACACCACATACCTGTGCACTTCAAACCCACAAACATACTAAGGCAGAGACTCATCCACCCAAAAGACTGGACACCAAAACACAACAGGAGCAATATAGTATATGTGGTCCAATGCAAAGTATTTGGAGCTATACATTGGAGAAACCAAACAGCCACTAAACAGGATAATGGTCCAGCACAAGAGGGGCAATGGCTCAGGACCACAATCAGCAGTGTTCCTTCATTTAAAGCAGCGGTCCCCAACGTTTTTCGGACCGCGGACAGGTTGGGGGGGTGCGGGCTCCGTGCGCGGACCGGTTGGGGGGCGGGGACACCCCCGCGCTCACAGGTGGGCATGTCACGCCCACAGGTGGGCGTGTCATGCTTGTGGAGGGGCGTGTCGGAGGGACCGACAAGCCGTTTCACCCCCAGGCGGAAAGAAAGGGGTCATTCTCAAGCGCTGGAGGAGACCTCCAGTAAACACACCTTTCCGGGACTTCGCGGTGGCCAGCCAGCCAACTGACATGCCTGCATACACACCCAGGCGCACACGCCTCTCTCCTGTGTCTGCTCCGATCCAGAGGCGATTCTGCCGCCGCCCACCCAACCCTCGCAGGCGGCCGGCCTAAGAAGACCTGAGCGACCAAAGCCCAAAACAGCCATCCCCAAAACCCCAGCCCTGCCTTGACTGTGATGAAGAAAAGTTCAATTCAAAGGCAGCGTGCGGCACTGCCTCGATGGCAGGAGCAGAGGGACAGCGGGACGGAGGGAGGGGAAGGGAAAATGAATGAGGGAACTCAAGAAAAACTTGGTGCGCACGGGGGGGAACAGGATCCGTGGAAAGGAAAATCCAGTGGGAGCGGGGGGGGGGAGCTGGTAACCGCCGATCTCTTTCTCCCCTCCCTCCCACGATTGTCAATGTAACCAAACGTCCGCCTGCCTCATCCCACAAGATCCCCGGGTTTCGCTCCTCCAGAGTTGGGGCAGGAGTGCCGAAGCCGTGCAGAAAGCGCACGAGAAACGTATTAGGTGGAGGGGCGCGCACGATGGAGCAAATAAGCAGGAAACTCACCCCAAATGCCATCTCCGGCCAAATCGCCCTGGGCAGGATGTGGGACCGAGAAGACCTCGTTGCTCCAGGATAATGACAAGGTGGGGGGCCGGGCGGGAAAATTCGCTGTCCTTTCTCCCTCCCCCTCTTTTACACGCGTATACAGCCCATGTTCGCTTTGCACCAGCCGCACGGATCCCGGGCACCTTGGCTGTGGGGAATTCCAACTCCCGGATTCGCCTGTATAAACAAGCCCACGGCGAGTTCTCCTCCGCTTCGCCGCTTTCCCTTCAGGTTGCGCGGAGGGGGGGAGGGCGAGGAAGGCAAAGCTCTTGGCCAGCTGCCCAGGAGCGTGTGCCCTTATCGATCAATCGGGTTTCCTAGGAGCGAGCGACACCCAGAGAGAGCAATGGGATGGGGCGGCAGGGGGGGGAGAGAAGCAGTCAGGCTTCTCGGGGCGACGACCTCGCTTCCTCCCGAGAACTGCAGGAGGACGCCGCTGCCCTGCCAGCAGGGGATGAAGCCCGGCCGACTAAGCCGGCGCCTCCGGTCCTCCACGTGGGGGCGAGCGGCACTGCTCTTCTGGGAGTGCGCCCTTCAAAGAGATCCGGCGGAGTCAGCGGCGGTCACGAGCCTGGACTCCTCACCTTCCCTGCAACCGGCGGTGGCTCAGCCTCTGCGCCCACCGGCTGGTGGGCCGGCCCGAGTGTGCCCGGCGGCAGCCGCTGGTCCCTGCCACACTGCCTGGCCCCCGGCCGTGAGGAGCTGAGCCACCGCCGGTTGCAGGGAAGGCGAGGAGTCCAGGCTTGTGAGTGCCGCAGAGGGTCCGTCCAGGTCTTGGGGAAGAGAGGCAGGGGGGCTGGGCCCAGGAGGCGCCTGCTAGGTGGAAGACATCGGTTCCTGCGCAGAGGTTGAGGTAGCAGCGGCTCAGGCGCGCCCTCCCCCCCTTAGGACAAGCGGGAAACGACCCCCGACGCCGGCTGGGAGTGATGCTCCGCCTTTCTCCCCTGAGCTGGCTGGGTGGCTCCGGCTTTGCCAAGACCCCTCGCCCTCATCAATGGTCCGGGCAAAGCTGCAGCTTTGCCTGCCTCCCCCTCCCCTCCCCCGCTCCCTCTTTCTTCCTGGGCTGCCCCATCGGAGCCCTCAAGCAACCGCAGCGCAGCCCCAAGCGGGCGGAGGGACCGGGATCGACCCGGCCTCTGCATGTGAGGAGGGGAGGAAACGGGGAGGCCTGCTGGGTAGGGGACTTCAACCGGAGGCGGTGGTGGCGGGTGGTGGAGCTGCTGCTGCCGACGTGAAGAGGAAGATGCAGCTGCCATCTCCCCGGCAACCCCGGGTCAGGGGAGGATAAGCAACTGAGCCGGAATGCCAGCCAAGCCCTTGCAGCCACTCCTGTGATGGGCTGGCCACCCGTCCAGCCAGGAGCCGGGAGGAGGAAGCAGGCCTCGACGCCCCGCTGGCACTCCAGGGCCGCCACCTCGGCGGCGTACTCAGCGAAGAGAGCGCGGAAGCCCTTGTCCCGGAAGGCCTGGCTCAGGCGCTCCGCCCGTCAGCTCGAGGTCCTTCGGGCTCGAGCGGGCCGCCATGGCAAAGCCGCGTCCCCTCCGCTCAAGGCCAGGCTCGCCCAAGAGGTGGGCGTGTCACGCTTGTGCGACACGCCCCCGTGCGTGCGGGGGAGGGGCGTGGAGATCCGTGTCCGCGGCCCAGTTCCGGCAAGCCCACGGACTGGCACCGGGCCACGGACCGGGGGTTGACGACCCCTGATTTAAAGGACAAAGGACACTCATTTGATGACTAAGATGTACTCATTTTGGACCGAGAAGATAGGTGGTTTGAGAGAGGGGTCAGGGACACCATACATGTGCAGATAGAAAATCCCTCACTCAACAGGGGTGGAGGCCTTAGATACCATCTGTCTCCTATTTTTCATGCTGCCCTTTCATTCATCCCCAGAAAGACCACTGTTAACAACTGTTAACGACCCATGAAATGGGTGGAAAGACTGCAGAATTGGGATTTTCACTCACTGACTATCCTTTGTCCATCTAACAAACCTATTCAGACCAAGGGGAAGTGAAACCAACAACCACAGTACAGAGCATGTGATCATCTTAGAATCATAGAATCATGAAGATGGAAGGGATCTACAAGGGCATCGAGTACAACCCCCTGTTCAGTGCAGGAATACAAATCAAAGGATCTTCCAAGATCTGCTAGCATTGTTAATTCTACATGAGCTAAGTTGCTGTTGGAATTTGTGTAGCGTATGTATACATAAACTTCCATTCTAAAAAATTGGGAAATTCAGTTCTTCAAAAAACCTCCAGTTTATGAATGTGAGATATTGTATTTCTGTATCCACAATTCAAAACCTTGGGAAGTGGCCCAATATTGCTGCACAATATTGTGCCCACATTGCCAGAAGGAAAAAGGATGTCAAACTTTATATAGCAAAAGATCAGCCTGATGTTGACAACAGCAGTATCAGCAGTCAAGATGGCTTACAGGATACTCTCATGTCCTCTCTATCATTCACAAAGGGACACCAAGCAGGGGAAAATCCCAGAACCTGATTTGTATTGCATGACTATGATCCCACTCTTCATTCTGCCAAATTCCAAGGTTTGTCAACATGCTGCATTCTTTCATTTTTTCTCTGTGATTCTTGGTTGGCTTGCTTCTTACTGGTTATTATGAATGTGGTTTTCTTAACATTTAGTCTTAAAGCACAGACAGTAATTTGACTTTAATCCAAGGGTGGCTAATATGCAGCCCTTAAGTGTCCCAGGGATATCATCCTCCCTAGTTTTTTAAAATATATATAAATATATATACTATATAGGCCACTAGTGCATGCAATTACTTTTTGTTGTTGTTAAACCCATTTTTTCAGTTAACAAACATCCACTCTGCTAAGTAGTTTGAAAAAATGCCCCTCAGCCATGCCTTACTGAGTGACCTGTGCATATCATCAAAACTGAAACCTAGTAATACCTTGGTAATACATTGGCTATAATTGATAACTTTTCATTTGAATCAGAGAGTGGTTCTTTAAATGGGTTCTTGGAGTACAAATTGAAAAGGAGCATCCACTGTGATAGTTCAGGTTTCCAAAATATACCAGAAAAAAAACTGGGCTATCAGACTATAGTATGAGAGTGTCTAGACCATAGGTTCCCAAAGTGGTCTATATGGACCCCCAGGGGTCGATTTTGACTTGCAGGGGATCCACGTCAGAGAGAAAAAAAATTGGGAGTGCACGAGATGTAAATGGGGGTCTACATGAGCAGATCCCATTAGGCAGATCATAATAAATATTTAGGCGATCCGTAATTACGCCAAACACAGATTCTGTGTACATAATATTTCATAATATTATTTAACTATGTACTATCTGTATTGTGGTGTGCTACATTCATGTGTAGGTTCATAAAATTATTGGTAAAATTTTATGGTAAATGTCGGTGTGTTGTAAATGGGATCGACGACATTTTATCTTTTCTCATTACTGAGCTATACAGGCACACACATTGCGCGCGTACGTACTTGTTTAGACTTGTATCAAAGCTTTGCACGGACTTGTTTGATTCATAATTGATAAATAGGAGTGTTAGAGACGTTCAGTTGCTTTCTGAGTTTTGAGAAGAAAAGTGGCTTAAAAATACGTTCAAAATATAGAAAATAGGTAAAAGTCAAGTTCTTTAGGAGTGCCTAAGAAAAGTAAGTACAAAATTTTATACATATTTTGTAGTCGTTACGATTGCATAGGGGGTCTACGGAAAACAAATAAGTCGGCAAGTGGTCTATGGGGCAAAAAAGTTTGGGATTCTGAATCCCAAACTTTTTTGGGATCCCAAACTTTTTTGCCCCGTAGACCACTTGCCGATTTATTTGTTTTCCATAGACCCCCTGCCCCCTGCAAAGCTTTGATACAAGTCTAAACTTGCACCCCCCAAACTAGGTTCCCAAACTTTTTTGCCCCGTTGATCACTTGCCGACTTATTTGTTTTCCGTAGACCCCCTGCCCCCTGCAAAGCTTTGATACAAGTCTAAACTTGCACCCCCAATGTTTTTTTTCTCTCTGACGTGGACCCCCTGCAAGTCGAAATTGACCCCTGGGGGTCCATATAGACCACTTTGGGAACCCAAAAAATTATTCTGTGTTCCTAAACCAACACAGACGTCTTTTTCAATGCATTTAACTAACAAATTACATTAGGTACCAAACTAGGTACCTAAATAAATTCACCTAAGATTTTACAGTATCCCACCAATGTTAGGGCATGTCCAGATAGGGGAATTTGCAGTGGTCTGGTTTGCACTTAAATGATTCTTATCTTTAGTGTGATCTATTTTATCTCTCCTTCCATTCATACTGTTTCCCTTCCATTCACATTGATCAACATTTTTTTTCTCCCATAAGAAGGGTCCAGCCAAGTTTTTAGATTGCTCCAATTTGTCTCCCTTTTGATTAATGACACTCCTCTTTCTGCCCCATCGGCTTGTCACTCAGTGGGACATGAATGACAAGCTGTTTTCTCAGGGCTTACATCCAGCAGGTTATTGCAACTTCCCTTTTCTTTTCTTTTGTTAAATAAAGTGTCATAGTGAAACAGAAATGCATCTACCTGGCATAGTACACATCATACCTATGATACTGCCAATGTATCTTGTTTATCTAGAATAACACTACATCAATGGGATATATATTCAAAAAATTAAAATGATAGAGTAGATGAAAATAGAGGAGGGGGGAGTTCTCCATCTTCCCTTTGAATGGAACAGCCCACCAAATACATCACAGGGTTGTCACCTCAGAAAATACCACCCACAGCTCTATTTTGGTGCAGACTAACCATTCACATGGGAGACAGAATGTACTTGTTAGGAGTACTCCAAATTGTGCAAAAAAAAAAGGGGGGGGAAGCGTGAGGCAGTTCTAGACAGGAGTGGAATTGATAAGTCAAAGCCATAATTTGATTAAAATCAAACATCATAAAAAGCAGTCCAAATTGTGAGCTATATGCCATTCTAGACGTGCTCTTAGATGGAAAGAGCAGACATTTCAGAACAATCTCACACAAATTATATTTTAAGACTAAAGGTAAGACAAACATGGTTGTTTTCAAAGAGCAGTTCACCTGTTCCAGACATTTCAATTTCCTCATGCACATTCACATCCATACAGGGAACGGGCAACTTGGTAATACTAGGGATGTGAATGTCACAGCCGTGGTCTCTCAGCAAGAAACCAATGAGAAACAATCCTTTCTTCTCTTCATAGTAAGTTTCTTTCTTTCTTTCTTTTTCTTTCTTTCTTTCCAAGTTTTGTCAGATGTCTGAATTATTTCATAGTCATATTTTTCTGAAAGAAACATCCCTCTGTGGAAGAAACAAACCTCTGTGCAGAATTATTACACTGCTTGAGCAAAATGGCAACACATTTAGCTGTTTTTTGTGAAAAAGAACAAGTAAAAATTGAAAACAATAACAATAGTAATCAGGAAAAATTAGAATTGGATCTTGGCTTCATGGGGAGCCAAAAAATCTCTCTGGTGCAGTACTAAGTGTCAATTGGAATTAGCTACATGGTGGAAATGGGAAAAAGAATTTACTGGTATTCCTCGTTCAGGATTGCCCCAGCAGAATATGAGTTTCTTTTCATCTGGTAATTAACAATTGTCACTGCAATAGATATTAATGGAACTGCATGCCTTTTATTTTGTATTACTTCACTTCATTGTTTTAGTCTATTGCTTCTCACTTGTTCCTTCATAGCAATTTTTCTTAGTTAAAAGTAAGTAACCTTATGTGAACAGATCAAGGTTTTTTTATTAACCTACATTTCCAACCTGCAATATTTAATTTTAGAAAGTCAGAGTGGGACATTCAGCATTACAGTGCATTCTATATTTTACCATCTTTATTGTATGTTCAGTCAAAAATGGTTTCTAGTGAACAATGAAAATCTAAAATAAGTCATACTGGAATTGAAAACTGAAGTTGATTTAAAGGCTTGATTATTCTATCCTGATTATCAAGCTAATTAGGTGTGGGCTGGATAAATCAAGTGTCAGGTGGATACACAATTGGCTACAGAATCGTACTCAGAGGGTTATGATAAATGGGTCCTTCTCCAACTGGGAGGAGGTAACAAGTGGGGTACCCCAAGGCTCAGTCCTGGGCCCGGTGCTCTTAAACATTTTTATTAATGACTTGGATGAGGGAGTGCAGGGAATGCTTGTCAAATTTGCAGATGACACAAAATTGGGTGGAATAGCTTATACCCTAAGCTTATACCACTAAGAAAAAAAGAAAGAACTTCCCTAGCTGTAGTCAGTATAGATGGGAGAGAGTTGAAAGAAGATGTTAAGAAGTTTACTTTTTTTCTTCTTCAGTGCATAAAAATTATTCCAGGATAGATTACATATTTGTACCTAAAGATTTGGTTTCTAGAGTGATTAATACTGATGTAGAGATTATAAAATAACTGATCATGCTTTATTGAATATGCATATTAAAATTAAATGTGATTATGTAGAAGGTAAAAGATGGAGGATAGATACAAGTATTTTTCAGTTTAAGAATATAATATATACATTGGGATAAGAAATGATGGAAATATGTTGAATTAATGATAGAGAAGGTTGCAACACTGAATGTCTACTATCTAGAGATATTGTTATGTGATATTCAATAAACAGGAGGAAAGAAAGAGCCTTCATATTTTTGAACATTACAGTCTAGTCCTGATTAACACACTGTACTGAAATGTGTGGGAAAGGCAGACAACACTACAGATATTAAATAATTGTTTCTAATGGTTTCTGGAGTCAAAATATCTGATCAACCCATCTGTTTCCTTTGATCTGCCTGTTTGATTTGTGTCTTTCCTCCCTCTTCTTTGAATATGTAAGTTTATTTTAAAAACCCAAAATGCATCTGATCTGACTGTTTATATGTGTTTGGCATGCAATGAAATTTGTGATGAGAAGACTAAGTATTAGAGAACCATATAGTTTAACAAGGAAAAAGGCTGAAGAAGAAATAAGATTGCTGAAGGTGAAATATATAAAGGATAGAGATATAAAAATCTAACTGGAAATACAAGCAAAAAGAAATGAGTTGGAGAATACTGAAATAGAAAAAAAATCAGAGGAATCTATTTGAAAAGAGTCCCCTCCCCGCTCCAGATTTAGTAATAAGAACTCAAGAATGTTGGCTAGAGTCACACAAATTAACAAAAGCTAAGAGTTTAATTGGAGAACTTAAAGATGAAATTGGTAAAAAGAGGAATTTGATGAATGATTAATTGGAAGTTTTTAGACTTTTTTCCCAACAATTATACACTGGGGGGAAGCCTTCTTTGGGGAGAATTAGAGAATATATTCAGAAAGACTTGGGGAATAGACAGATATGGATAGAGGTTTGATGGAACAATCTATTAGAGGAAATATTATTGATGTATTAAAAGTAAGAAAGACTCCAGGAAGAGATAGACAGGGACTGGAGTATTATAAAAATTTTAGAAAAATGTTGATACCTAAATTAAACTCCCTTTTAAATAAAATAATGGAAGGGAAAGAGGTTCCATTATCCTGGAAACGTTCATTTATTATATTAATTCCCAAAGCAAACAAAGACTCAACATACCCTGGAGCTTATAGATCTGGAATATCGGGAGGAATAATTTCATTAGATACTTTTAAGGATTTTGATTGTGTGGAATTGCCAATATTAAAAATGATAATAAAAACATTAGGTTTGGAGACCTGTTTAAAGGTATGATGAATCAATTTACTCAGAAAATATTTCATATGTGTTAGTAAATGGTGGCATAACAGAACAGATATCCCTAGGCCATTGCACGAGACAATGATGTCTTCTTTCCCCAATATTGTCTGCTTTAGTTAAAGAACTGATAGAGAATATTCTCAGAGAAGGTACATTAATTTTTAGTAGTGGTGCCTCGACTTACGAACGTCCCGACTTACGACCATTTCGAGTTACGACCAGCTCCAGCCGCAAAATTTTGCTTCGACTTGCGACCGGAGCGTCGAGTTACGACTGGAAAAAAGGTGGGGAAAAAGGTGGGGAATTCAAATGTACTAACCGTTGGTCGGCGAAGAGGCTGCTTCTTTGTAGCTCTTTCGCCCCAACGGTTAGAGAGTGTGCGTCAAAGGAGGCTTCGGACTGCCTGGTACTGCTTTCTGCTTCTGAGTGAATACATACAGGGTTTTGCAGGGTGGGTTTGGGCTGGGGGGGGGGGGGTTATGTTTCTGTGCTGTGATTTTTTTTGTGTTTTGGTGTGTTTGTTTTTTCAGCCCCAGAGCCTTCCGATGGGGCTTGCTCTGTTTGTTTGTTTTTTGGCTATTTTTTTTTCAGCCCCAGCACCTTCCGATGGGGCTTGCTCTGTTTGGGTTATTGTTTTTTTTCCAGCCCCAGCGCATTCCGATGGGGCTTGCATTTTTGTGTGTGATTTTTCCTCCGGCCCCAACGCGTTCCGATGGGGCTTGCATTGTTTTTTTTGGTTTTTGGTGATTTTTTTTTCCCGGCCCCAGCGCCGAAAAAATGGGGCTTGCATTGTTTTTTGGGGGTTTTGTGATTTTTTTCCCCGGCCCCAGCGCGTTCCGATGGGGCTTGCTCTGTTTGGGGTTTTTTTTTTGTGTGTGTGATTTTTGTTTTCCTGCCCGGACGCATTCCGATGGGGCTTGCATTGCTTTTTTGGTTTTTGGTGATATTTTTTTTCAGCCCCAATGCATTCCGATGGGGCTTGCAGTGTTTTTGTGTGTGAGAGAGATATATATATATATATTTCCCAGCCGGAACCAATTAATGAGATTTCAATACATTCCTATGGGAAATGGTGCTTCGACTTACGACCATTTCGAGTTACAACCATCATTCCAGAACGGATTATGTTCGTAAGTCGAGACACCACTGTATAGGCATGAAGAATATAGTTGAGACTAGTTTATTTGCTGATGACACTTTATTAACAATAGAAAATCCATTAATGGTTATGGATCAAATAAAATTGCATTTGAAAGAATTTGGAGAGATAACAGGGTTATAGATAAATTGGCATGATGTTGATTAATTTTGATAAAAAGGAAAAGGGGATAATTGGGAATAAAATTGATGTTAATAGTCAAAAGGCTATTAAATATTTGGCTATAAATATTCTAAAGAATTTAGAATCTTTGAAAGAGGAAAACTTTAATCAACTGAAGCAAGAAATTAAAAATTAGGGAATAATTGATGTTAATATTCAAAAGTCTATTAAATATTTAGGTATAAATACTCCAAAGAATTTAGAATATTTGAAAGAGGAAAACTTTAATTACCTGAAGCAAGAAATTAAAAGTAAGTTAGATAACTTTAGGAAGATTGCACTTTCATGATTTGGTAGAATAGCAGTATGCAAAAGGAAAATTTACCCAAGATTAATTTTTTATTCATGATGTTACTGATAGAGATAACTGAAGAAGAGTTGGCTGATTGGCAAAGTATGACTACTAAAGGAAAAGGAAAAAAGGAAATATTAATAAGAAGAAATGGTGTAAATCTCAAAAACTAGGAGGGTTAGGTCTTCGTAATTTAAGGTTGTATTATATAGCTAACCAAATGAATCATAGAATCATCGTAGGGTTGGAAGGGACCTTGGAGGTCTTCTAGTCCAACCCCCTGCCCAAGGCAGGAGACTTCATACCATCCTGGACCTCATACCATCTCGGACAGATGGCTGTCCAATCTTTTCTTGAAAACCTCCAGCGATGGGACACCCACAACTTCGGGAGGCAAGCTGTTCCACTGCTTAATGGTTCTCACCGCCAGGAAATTCCTCCTTATTTCCAGGTTGAATCTCCCTCTGACGAATTTCCACTCATTGGTTCTTGTCCTACCCTCAGGAGCAATGGAGAATAAATTGATGCTCTCTTCCCTGTGGCGACCCTTCAGATATTGGAAGACTCCTATCATGTCTCCCCTCAATCTTCTCTTCGTTAAGCTAAACATACCTAGTTCTTGGTATGGGGTAATGAAGAAAAAAATGGTTGTATCTCCAGATGGTCCTAGTGGAGCACATGACATATTATTGCATTGTTTATGTGGGTTTTGCATTATTAAAATGAGACATATACTTGAAATTATATCTCAGTTCATTAACCATATTCATTAATATGGTTAAGTTTGGAACTGCAGGAAGTTGTGGGCATCCCAAGAATATTTTTAAGACAAAAGAATAAGACAATGACATAGATAATAAGTAGAATTTATAAGAAATTAATAGAAGCAGACAACCAACAAGATTTTCTTTAAACATTATGGGAACATGATTTGATAGAGAAAATAAGTACTAGGGTGAGAAAGAATATATGGAATAAAATATTATTAAAGTGCATGCCTGTAAAGATAAAGGAAAACTTTTATAGATTAGTTTAGAGATGGTATTTAACTCTGGTGATTAAATCAAATTAAATCAAATAAATACTAATTCTAAGTTGTGTTGGAGAGGATGTCAGAAAATAGGTAATTTTCATATGTGGTGAGAATATATTGAAATTTAGGTAGTTGGTTTTTAAGGAAATAAACAAAATAATTGAGTTAAATATTGATGTTTGCCATAAAATAGCTATTTCCTCAGTATTTAATAAGGAGTAATGGAGTTAGACAACAAATTGATAAGAAGAAACTGGAAAGTAAAGCATGATTTTCAATTACATGAATTGTATCAATAAGTTTGAAATATATCTATTAATGATAATTAAACATGTAATATTAAATTAAACAGTAAGACAAATTAGAATATTTTATTGATATCCGGGAAGAAGTTATGAATTTTATATTAATAAAGGGGAAGGGATGTGTACCTTTTAAAGTGTCAATGTATTTTTCGAAGGGGAATGGGGTAATGAAGAAAAAAATGGTTATAACTCCAGATGGTCCTAGTGGAGTACATGATGTATTATTGCATTGTTTATATGGGGTTTGCGTTATTAAGATTTGTTTTAGTTATGTCCCTTATCTGTTATTTGCATTTTAATAAAAAAAGATGGGAGGTGTAGTCCAACAGTGTCTGCAGGAACTTAAGTTGCTTACCCTAATTTTAAGCAACAGGAGTGACAGAATCTTCAGAAGCTTACAACACTGAAAGTAACAGAAATGTAATGATTGCACACATGTTGTGGGGAAGATGAGGGGAGAGATTCATCATGATGGGGCGTGAAGGAAATAACTTTTTAAAAAAAGTTACAGCCACTTCTGCAGTTCTTGAATAGTTGAAGAGAAGGAATGGGAAACAAATTCGCTTCAGTTAATGTTAAAATAAGAAAAATTACCAAAACTTGCAGTATTGTTCTTATTTGGGATGCACCTTTAAAAATCAAATATGATAGAAACAGAAACAGACAGTTTCATACTTCCAGTCCCAGGCTTTGAGTGCTTATGTTTCAGCCCTTGCATCTTCAATCATTTTATGGCTGAAGCAGGGCTCCCACCTCTGTTTTCCTCTGAGAGCCCCTCATAGATATGAGCAGGTAGGCATAATATGCTCCTCTCCACGTTGGGCACAGTCCTTATGCGTTATGACTGGGAGAGAATTTAGCTGTAGCCTGTTTTCAAAGAATTTCTCTACATTCACAGACCTCAGTTTGAAATAGAAAAAAACTGATATTTTAAACATTTGATTTTAGGAGAAAGTGAAACTGCCAGATTTCCCCATCTTGGGTTGCAACTACTCTGGGGAAAATGTGGGAAATACATTTGAGGCAGTCTGATTCACACATTTTCTTTTCCATTGATCACATGATGTAAAGGGAAATGTGAATCAGTCCAGGGTTCCCCCTAAAAAGTAAAATAAAATAAAATAAAATAAAATAAAAACAAAAGAAACCAGGATCCTCTAACATTGGTTCAGGTATGCGATTGCTTGAACTGATGCAGAAAGGAAGAATGAGCCAAGCATATGCGCACACACTCAAAGCAGTGCTTTGATGAACTACCTTCCCTCACAACTCTTGCCCATGAAGAAAGATGAACAGTGTGCACACACTCATATGTGCCGCACCAGCACACACTCGCCATGGGCAAAGTCTCTCTCCCAAGAGACTGCTTCTTTTTCTTCTCCTCCATGGGCAGAGCTCCTGTTTTTGTTGTGTGTTTTTTTAACAATTCAACAAAGAGCTTCTTTTAGTGTGCACGATGGTTTTTTTTTTAAAATAAGGTGAGTAAATGAGAAAATGAGGAAGAAAACCCATCTTAAGGCAGTTCCTTTGAACTGTGGCACCTACAGATGCGTCAATAGAGCTGCAGTAACAAGGCTTTTCCTCTGTCTCCCTGTGTGGCCACTTAAATAAAAAAGACCCAAATCTTCTCCAGAGAATGTGAATGAATTTGCGTTTCCCTTGCTGTGAAGTTGCACCCTTAGTTCTAAATAAAGAAAGGGCAAATAAAGATCTTTGAACCACTTCTTATATACAAGAAACTTGTGCAGACCCTCCCCTTTTTGCCCACATTCCCCCAGCATACAATATTTTAAGAGCCCAATTGACTTCGCAATATTCTGAGCTGTGCTTAGTGACACAAACTATAGGCACTTTCCTTAAAGTGGTCCTGTAACTCTGTTAAGCAAATAATATCGATGCTTTATCACTGGCAATTATGTGCATAATGGCAGAAAGACAGGATGGCAGATCTGCAGAAAAATGATTTCTGAGGTTTTAAATAGCATGATTTAAAACACCGAGGATGAGTTGTTGCGATTTGGCATTAGATTATTTTGAAGTGTGTACATTCTGTGCATGCATAAAACATTCATCTGTGTGGGTTTTTTCCCCCTTTAAATGTGATTTAAGTCAAGAATATAACCCGTGTGCCCAAACACACACACAATGTTTCTTTTCTAATATAGTTGGGGCTGATTGGGGAAAGAAGCATTTGATATATAGCATTCTGCTAAATGTAGCATTTTTATCAAATGCTGTAAAGAAGGTTGCTTACCCTTGTTTTTTATTATACTTTTAGAAAAATAAGTTTGACATGTCAAGGAGCTTGGTTTTCTTGCAAGCTTTAAAAAACATGCTTGAACTTTCACTGGTAAAGATTCTGTTTTTGCATATAATTTCTTTGCTTCTTTCAAAATATTTCTAAAGAAATGTTACCTATATGTAAATGTACTCACATATGAAAATGATAAAAAAAACTATATGCCACAAATGCATACAATCATTTTTGAAGGAGATGAAAAAAAAATGGTTTCAGGAAAGCTTTTCCACCCATTAGCTACAATACAATTCCTTTTGCCTCATAGTTGCTTTGATCAAATACTTTTTTGAAAATTGTTTAACACCCTGTGCAATCTGTATATCAGACACTTTAGCTGTTTTAATAGTGTTTTTATTTTCCTTAAGGCTACTGAAATAAATGGGTTTTGATACATTTAACTTGGTGCAATCTTTGGGCCTTTGTTACTCAGTCAATATGCAATTAGTCATGGCAGATCTTATAACCCAGATTTTGTGATCCTAAGCTTGCTTTTCTTATTGCGAATCAATTCTTTTACTGCTGCACTTTTTGAATGTCTATCAAGAAGGCGTATCCCTGCTGAATGATACTCAGATAGTGCTTATCAATGGCTTCCTCTCAAACTGAGAGGAGGTAAAAAGCAGAGTAACACAAGGCTCAGTCCAGGTTACAGTGCTCTTTGACATTTTTATTAATGACTTATATGAGGAGGTGCAAAGAATGCTTACCGAAATATCTGTGAAGATTCTCAGTCATCCAGGTGAGGGTATCTGGAAGTTGAGTCATGGCAATTGGACTTCTTTCTTATTAGGTTGAAACATTTTACTACTCATCCAAGTAGCTTCTTCAGTCTGAGGAGGGTTGGTAGGAGATCCCTGATATATCCTCCACATTGATTTCACTTCCCCCTGGTCTGAATAGGCTTGTTAGATGGATAAAGGACGGGCGGTGAGTGAAAATCACACTTCTTCAGTCCTTCTCCACCCATTGTCATGGGTTCCTAACAGTTGTTAACAGTGGTATTTCAGGTATTGATCAGTGTGTGTAGGTTTTCTGTTGATTTCTATTCATAACAGAATCTCACCCTGACAAGCCTACATCTGCATTCTACTGTAAGAAGCCAACGGGGGAACAAGATCCTTCAGAAGGCACAAGAACAACTGCTTAATCAAATGATCAGACAAGTCCAATTCATCATAGACACTTTGAAACACAGAGTAGACCGCCTTCACCAAGAACTACTTTCTACACTACCCAAACCAACACTGGATGCAGTCCTAGATTTTGTCCGCAAAGCACAACTGGCCCAGCACTACAAAGGCAAAGAGAGGCAAACAAAGAAATTTGATATTCTTATCTTCCAAAAACAGTCAGTAGGGGAAATCGACATGAAGAAGGATGACGAGGGGACCACAGCGGAGGACACAAAGGACAAATGGGTGAAGAATCTTTGAGACAAGGAACTCACTCGGTCAGAGAGGGAGGTCTTAGCCAAAGGCCTAAATTTTGCCATCACACCCAAACAGATTCGGGTTGTGGACTTCATTACATCCACAGAATCGGCTGTCCAGAACAGCAATCTACCTGGCAGAAGATGAACAACTCCGGATGAAAGTTTCTGCAGCACTTTCCAGCACTCAACCACCACCATCCAACCTCATCAGACAGGAAATAAGTGCTCTGACATCCCTCAGCTGGGATGAGACCATCACGATACTGCCTATGGACAAAGGAAGAGGCACGGTCATCCTCAACACTATGGATTACCATAGAAAAATAAGCTCACTTTTGGATGATCAACACACATACAAAAACTGAAGAGAGACCCCACCAACATTTACAGGAAGAAAGCGATAGAATGCTTGAAACACTTGGAAAAGGATCACGCCATTGACAGGGCAACCAAACACTGGTGGTCTCCTGGAGAGCCCCCCCCCCCATCGCCTTTATGTACTTACCAAGATACACAAGGAAGGAGCCCCCCTCATACCCTTCATCAACAGCATAAACTTGATAACATGCAACATTGCTAAATACCTGCCACCACTTAGCACCATTGGTTGGACACTCAGATCACGACATTCACGACTCAGAGGAGTTTGCATCCAAGGTCAGGAAATGGAAACTAAATATTGACGAAACCATGGTATCCTTTGATATCACATCCCTCTTCACCAGCATTCCCACCCCGATCCCTTAACAACTTTAAAAAGGAAACTGGAAGAAGACAACACCCTCTCCACCAGAAGCAGCCTCAAACCAGACCAGATATGCCTGCTCCTGGACCTGTGTCTGAGCTCCACTTACTTCACCTACAGAGGTGGCTTTTACAGACAGAACATGGCTGTGCCATGGGTTCTCCGATGTTGCCCATTGTTGCCAATTTATATGTGGAAGAAGTGGAAAAGAAGGCACTGAACACCTTCCAGGGGACGACTCCGACCCATTGGTTCAGGTATGTGGACGACACCTGGGTAAAGATCAAGATTCAGGAAGTACAGGCCTCCACAGACCACATAAATGCAGTGGACCAAAATATCAAGTTCACCAGGGAAGACACTAAAGACAAGCAGCTGGCTTTACTGGATTGTGCAGTCATCATAGGATCCAATGGCAGTTTATGAATAGAAATCTACAGAAAACCTACACATACTGATCAATACTTGCAGTTTGTCTCTCATCACCCATTGCAACACAAACTAGGGGTCATCGGGATGCTAAACCACAGAGCAAGAAACATCCCCACCTCCACAGAAGCCAAGAAGAAGGAAGAGGGGTGGAGGCCTTAAACATAATCTGTCTCCTATTTATCATGCTGCCTTTTCATCCGTCCCCAGGAAGATCAGGACCACACCCACCAGAAAGACCACTGTTAACGACTGTTAACGACCCATGACAATGGGTGGAGAAGGACTATAGAAGTGGGATTTTCACTCACTCCCCCCCCCCCATCCTTTGTCCATCTAACAAGCCTATTCAGACCAGGGGGAAGTGAAACCAACTTGGAGGATATATCACGGGTTTCCTACCAACTCTCCTCAGACTGAAGAAGCTACTTGGATGAGTAGTGAAACATTTCAACCTAATAAGAAAGAAGTCCAGTTGCCATTACTCAACTTCCAGAATGCTTATCGAATTTACAGGTGACACAAAATCAGGTGGAAGACAGAAACACACGTCAAAAATATCTTGATAGGCTCAAACACTGGGCTGAAAAGAACAGAATATATGACAACTGAAGGCAATTAATCAATGGGATTTACCAAAGTTACAGTTATTCAATTCCCATTGATCAAATGGATCTACTCTAATTGAGATGAATAAACTGGCTTTAGTACAATGAGCTTGAGCTAAGGGGAAAAAAATCCAAATTCCATCATGCACTTTCTGATAATTTTTAAAAATGGCATGAAATACCTGCTTCTTTAACAACAAAACAGAAGCTTTTATTCTCAAGAAATCAGGTTACCTACCAGAGCCCAGATTCCCCGTGACCAGCACAAGTAATCAAGAATGTGTAAACTCCTGACAGTTCTAGACAGGTCAGAAAGATCAATAATTTGCCTAAGAATAGTTCCCCAAAAATGATAGTTTCCTCTACAGATTATTCAAGAAGAGAAAGTTATACAATGTTCTCATTCATGCCCTCACAACACTACAGGAAATGGAGATTTATTATTAGGAGAACCAGCTGGAAACCACCAAGCAGATTTCTAAAGCAAAGTACATCCACATCACAGCTCCCAGATGATTTTGGAGATAGATACACACACACAGAGAGAGAGAGAGAGAGAGAGAGAGACAGACAGACAGACAGACAGACAGACATAAAAGGCCACGTCTTCCTTTCCCTTCCTTTTATATATAAGGAAGGGAAGGGAAGACGTGGCCATGAATGATTTTAGTGGCTTTTTTTACAGTGCCCAGGGCCTTTGGTATTTTATACTAATGAAACTAATATATTTGGGGTGAGCTAAGGCTTGTGATGCCATCCTTATCTGACAGGCAGTTGCAGTGATAAACATTCCTCCTGCTGAATCAGTCAGGATATGTCATACAACATGAAATCAAAAGCGTTTGCCCTGTGGTTGGTAGGAACTGGCTCTTTGTTGCTCAGAAATAATATCAGATGGCTAAGCTACACAACAAGCAAGCTGATTAGGCTAAACAAAATTGAGAAAGAGTTTAGAATATACCCCAAATTACTTGCTTTCTCACCAATAAATGGAACAAATTCATCCATGTTCTGGAGTCACTTCAGATTAGCTAAACTGACAGAGAGTAAAAGGAAACACATGTATATTTCTTTTTAATCTCCGGCTATTGGTGCAAAACAGAGAGTGTGTGATTGCCTTGTATTTGGCTGGTTATTTGGTTTGTTTTTGCTTCCAAAAAAGGCAGGAATTTAAGGCTGAGCAGATTTAGAACCCCCCTGTGGAAATTGGGGGTGGAGGTGGGACTGTTTTGCACTTTTCAGCAAGTCCCATTGAAATCAATGGGGCGGATTTCTAAGCAGACATATATAAGATTGCATTTTGAAATATAAACCCTTGTTTATTTTTTTTCCCATTGACTTTACTCCTCCAGGCAAATGTGAAGTATAAAGAGAAGGGATAGGATTGCAGTTTGAGATAGGTAAACAAATAGTCAAGGAATACCTTAATACCTTGAACAAGTTCAAATCTCCAGGGCCGGAAGAACTGTATCAAAGGATATTGAAAGAACTGGCTGAAGAGATTGCAGAATCACTGTCTATTATTTTCTTGAAACCATGGAGGATGGGTAAAGTGCCAGATGATTGAAGGAGGGCTAACATTGCTCCTAATTGCAAAAGGGGCAAAAAGGAGGAGCTGGGATTAATGTCAGCCTGACATCAATCCCAGGGAAAATTCTGGACCGATGATAAAGCAGCCACTCTGCAAGCACCTTGAAAATAATGCAGTAATAACTAGAAGCCAACATGGATTTGTCAAGAACAAATCCTGTCAGACTAACCTGATCTCATTTTCTGATTGGGTAACCTCCCTGGTAGAACGTGAAAATGCTGTAGACATAATATATCTTGCCTTTAGCAAAACATTTGAAAAAATGCTCCATGATATTATGATTAGCAAGCTAGCTAGGTATGGGCTATATAGAAAAAACAATCAGGTGGATATGCAGTTGTTTACAGAATCGTACTGTGCTTATCAGTGGTTCTTTCTCAATCTGGGATAAAGTAACACATGGAGTACCACAAGGGTCAGTCCTGGGTCTGGTGCTCTTCAACATTTTTATTAATGAACAAAGGAACAAAATTCAAAAAGATCTTGATAGGCTTGAGTTCTGGGAGCACTATGTTCAAAACAACAGAATGAAATTTAACTGGGATAAGTGCAAAGTTCTCCTGTAGACCAAATGCATAGTTACAAGATGGGGCTCACAAACTTACCATGATTTCTGTATTTGATCCCTATAGTTTGCTGACATGTATAAATATTTGCCATGATGAATCTCTTTCTGTTATGTCTGATGAAATGGATTTATCTACGAAAGCTCACATAAAAAAAAAAAGATAAAAGTCTTTAAGGTGCCACCACGTTTTTGTCTTTTTTAATTTTTTATTTCTATTTTGCGTTTACCCATAAGACTTGGTCAGCTTCTGCTCCTGGAGATCTCCAGAAGCAGCAACTTTTACATAAGGAAGTGGGGAGGGTTAAAGTCCCCATTGTTGTTTAGTCGTTAAGTCATGTCCGACTCTTCGTGACCCCATGGACCAGAGCACGCCAGGCCCTCCTGTCTTCCACTGCCTCCCGGAGTTTGGTCAAATTCATGTTGGTAGCTTCGGTGACACTGTCCAACCATCTCGTCCTCTGTCGTCCCCTTCTCCTCTTGCCTTCACACTTTCCCAACATCAGGGTCTTGGAGCCTCAGCTTCAGGATCTGTCCTTCCAGTGAGCACTCAGGGTTGATTTCCTTCAAAATGGATAGGTTTGTCTCTCTTTGCAGTCCAGGGGACTCTCAAGAGTCTCCTCCAGCACCACAATTCAAAAGCATCAATTCTTCGGCGGTCAGCCTTCTTTATGGTCCAGCTCTCACTTCCAGACATCGCTACTGGAAAAACCATAGCTTTGACTATGCGGACCTTTGTCGGCAAGGTGATGTCTTTGCTTTTTAAGATGCTGTCTAGGTTTGTCATCGCTTTCCTCCCAAGAAGCAGGCATCTTTTAATTTCGTGGCTGCTGTCACCATCTGCAGTGATCATGGAGCCCAAGAAAGTAAAATCTGTCACCGCCTCCATATCTTCCCCTTCTATTTGCCAGGAGGTGATGGGACCAGTGGCCATGATCTTAGTTTTTTTGATGTTGAGCTTCAGACCATTTTTGGCGCTCTCCTCTTTCACCCTCATTAAGAGGTTCTTTAATTTCTCCTCACTTTCTGCCATCAGAGTAGTATCATCTGCATATCTGAGGTTGTTGATATTTCTTCTGGCAATCTTAATTCCGTCTTGGGATTCATCCAGTCCTGCCTTTCGCATGATATATTCTGCATATAAGTTAAATAAGCAGGTAGACAATATACAGCCTTGTCGTACTCCTTTCCCAATGTTGAACCAATCAGTTGTTCCATATCCAGTTCTAACTGTTGCTTCCTGTCCCACATAGAGATTTCTCCGGAGATAGATAAGGTGGTCAGGCACTCCCATTTCTTTAAGAACTTGCCATAGTTTGTTGTGGTCTACACAGTCAAAGGCTTTTGCATAGTCAATGAAGCAGAAGTAGATGTTTTTCTGGAACTCTCTGGCTTTCTCCATAATCCAGCGCATGTTAGCAATTTGGTCCCTTCGAAATCCAGCTTGTACTTCTGGGAGTTCTCAGTCCACATACTGCTGAAGCCTACCTTGTAGGATTTTGAGCTTAACCTTGCTAGCGTGTGAAATGAGTGCAATTGTACGGTAGTTGGAGCATTCTTTGGCACTGCCCTTCTTTGGGATTGGGATGTAGACTGATCTTTTCCAATCCTCTGGCCACTGCTGAGTTTTCAAAACTTGCTGACATATTGAGTGTAGCACCTTAACAGCGTCATCTTTTAAGATTTTAAATAGTTCAACTGGAATGCCATCCCCTCCACTGGCCTTGTTGTTAGCCATGCTTTCTAAGGCCCACTGGACTTCACTCTCCAGGATGTCTGGCTCAAGGTCAGCAACCACACTATCTGGGTTGTCCGGGACATCCAGATCTTTCTGGTATAATTCCTCTGTGTATTCTTGCCACCTCTTCTTGATGTCTTCTGCTTCTGTAAGGTCCCTACCATTTTTGTCCTTTATCATGTCCATCTTTGCACAAAAGGTTCCTTTAATATCTCCAATTTTCTTGAACAGATCTCTGGTTTTTCCCTTTCTCTTCTTTTCCTCTATTTCTTTGCACTGTTCATTTAAGAAGGCCCTCTTGTCTCTCCTTGCTATTCTTTGGAAGTCTGCATTCCATTTTCTGTAACTTTCCCTATCTCCCTTGCATTTGGTTTCCCTTCTCTTCTCTGCTATTTCTAAGGCCTCGTTGGACAGCCAGTTTGCTTTCTTGCATTTCCTTTTCTTTGGGATGGTTTTTGTTGCTGCCTCCTGTGCAATGTTACGAGCCTCCATCCATAGTTCTTCAGGCACTCTGTCCACCAAATCTAGTTCCTTAAATCTGTTCTTCACTTCCACTGTGTATTCATAAGGGATTTGGTTTAGATTATACCTGACTAGCCCAGTGGTTTTTCCTACTTTCTTCAGTTTAAGCTTGAATTTTGCTATAAGAAGCTGATGATCAGAGCCACAATCAGCTCCAGGTCTTGTTTTTGCTGACTGTATAGAGCTTCTCCATCTTTGGCTGCAGAGAACATAATCAATCTGATTTCGGTATTGCCCATCTGGTGATGTCCATGCGTAGAGTCGCCTCTTGTGTTGTTCGAAAAGAGTGTTTGTGATGACCAGCTTGTTCTCTTGACAAAACTCTCTTAGCCTTTGCCCTGCTTCGTTTTGAACTCCAAGGCCAAACTTACCTGTTGTTCCTTTTATCTCTTGACTCCCTACTTTAGCATTCCAGTTCCCTATAATGACAAGAATATCTTTCTTTGGTGTCAGTTCTAGAAGGTGTTGTAAGTCTTCATAGAATTGGTCAATTTCAGCCTCTTCAGCATTGGTGGTTGGTGCATAAACTTGGATGACTGTGATGTTGAAAGGTCTGCCTTGGATTCGTATTGAAATCATTCTATCATTTTTGAGATTGTATCCCAGTACAGCTTTTCCCACTCTTTTGTTAACTATGAGGGCTACTCCATTTCTTCTACGGGATTCTTGCCCACAATAGTAGATATGGTAATTGTCTGAACTAAATTCGCCCATTCCCGTACATTTTAGTTCACTGACGCCCAGGATGTCAATGTTTCTTCTTGCCATCTCCTGTTTGACCACATCCAGCTTACCAAGGTTCATAGATCTTACATTCCATTAAAGTCCCCACTCACCATCTTTTCAGGAAAAAAATCTGAGAAATAATTTAAAAAGTGGCTTGAGAACCTCCTGCTTACTTCTAATGAAGATTGCAGAAAACAGCCATTTCTGGGGTCCCTGCAGTCCACGGAGGGGGCTGGGCACAAATTTAGTCTTCATACCTCCTGAACCTGCCCATCTCTAATTTAACATAGCATATATGCGTCTTTTTTCAAACTGAACTTCTCTTTCTCAATGGCAGTTTTAAAAGAATTACTCCCCCTTCCCATATTGGCATTTCAGGTACATTGTTGTTGTTGTTTATTGTCAAACCTAATGAACACTTAAGAATTACAAGTCAACTGAAATGTTTTGCCTGTTTGATTGTAGCCTCCAAATGGTAGATGTTTCTGATGTCAATATATTATAGCACATGCTTTCTTCTTTGAGATAGGCAAATCAAACACTGTAACTTAGCACTATAACACAGATTTCATTTTTAATAACAGCAGAATCTTTCTTACTGAAATGAATGAGCATATAAAAGCTATTTGAGGTAACAAATGTGTTGATGAATCTTTCTTTCTCCTTTCTTCTTCACTAAAATATTATTAATAGGATGCAGTATAAAATTAGACAATAGCCTCTATATAAACACATACAACATACAGTGCAGTTTACAGAAATAAAATTTAAATAAAAATAAATAGATAGCAAAGTTCATGTAAGTATATTAGATAATTTTCACCCAATAATGGACAACTTCAAGAGCGTTTGGGGCAGTTAACATCAAATTTTTCATAGTACATCCTGTTGAGCATAGAGTACACTGACATAGGTGTGGTATTACCTGTTTTCCTCTGCACTCACAGAGAACTGTGTCAGTGTGAAAACCCATTTTTCTTAGTTTCACCTTGGTTTTGGAGTTCTGTCAACTCTAGCCTATTAAGTAACTGCCTAGAAATCCAGTTCTCTGTGTGACTGGGCTACACTTTCCTGGGTTCCAACAATTTAAAAAAGTAGATAGTTCTTTCTTATATCCTGTTGATTAATGACAGGATACCATCACATAACCAAATCTGCATTGTTGTCTAATTTTAACCCCTTACCCTCCCTACAACCCTGATCACGCACCTTGTGACTTCCACTTTTCCCCACACAGGACATGGGATTTGGAGGCCAACTGTTGTGAAGATGACAACACAGCAGGATACAGAAATGACAATAATATGGGATGCAGCAAAAGCCTACTTTCGGGGTTTTGCGATAGAGTTTAATGCACAAAGGAAAAGAGAAAGAAATAAACAATATCAAACATGAATAACATCTCTGAAGAAAGAAAAAATGGAACTTAAAAAAAAATCCTACAGTTAAGTACCTAAAAATAAGATAAATATATTGCAGCATAAAATCAACTTATTAGAACAGGAAGAAATGGCTAAAATAAAATAAAATAAAATAAAATTTGCAAGGCAAAACTTTTTTGAGAATGCTAATAAACCAGGAAGATGGTTAGCATACAGAATCTAAAAAGAGGTTAATGTCAGTAAGAATAAAGGAACATTTTTTAAAAATTTGTTGAAGGTGGTATATGACTCCTCTGAAGTTGAATATAATAAATTCAGATTACTCTAAAATTTGTTGGAAATGTGATGAAGAAATTGGTACGTATTATCATATGTGGTGGGATTGTAAAATGATTCAGAAATTTTGGAAACTGATTTTTAAGGAAATATGTGATATATTTGGAAAATATATTGAATTTAACTCTAAAATTGCTTTTTTGAGAAGACAGATTTTGATTATTGTTCGAAGGAATTGATTTCCAATTTTATGACAAGTGCTAGAATATTAATAGCTAGGTTTTGGAAAGATAAAAATGATATTAAATTAGAAGATTGGTACGGTGAAGTATGGGACATTGCATTAAATAATAAATTGAGTACTGAACTCAAGATGAAAAGAGGGGAAATAAGTTCAAATAATTTTTATGGTATTTGGGGTAGATTTGTTGAATTTGTCCTAGTGAAAGGAAAGGGGAAAGCCTCTAAACAACAATCTATACAATTTTGGAAAGAAAGTTTGTAATAAAAGTATTGTTCTAAAGGGTCCCGTGGGTTTGGGGTGCACGGTAGAATTCAGTGTATAGCAAGCATTATTATTTGTATTTTTGTATTTGTTTTTGTTCTGAAAATATTTTAAAATTAAGGGGAAAAAGAATCTAAAAAGAGAGAGAAAAAACAATGATCAGTGTAATACTGGATAAGGAAGGACGGGAAACATATAAAAAAAAGGAAATCCAAAAAATAATAAAAAAATTTATACCAACCTTTACAAAAATAAATTGAGCAGGAGCAACAATGGAACTATCTGGATAAACTCCCGGATTGGAGATTTAGTTCTCAACAATTGGAAAATCTAAATAGATCAATCACGACAAGTGAAATTGTGGAGGCATGGAAAAAACAGAAAAATAAAAAACCACTGGACCAGATGGTCTCCCAGCTGAATACTATAGAGCATTGGAAGAAACTTTAAGTCCACATTTTAAAAAGTTAGTAGATTATATTGAAACTAGAGGGAAAATTCCGGATTCATGGAAAGTGCATATTTCCCTAATACATAAAGTAGGGATGGAAAAAAACCAAATTTAGAACTATAGACCAATCTCTCTTTTGAATGTTGATTACAAGATATATATGACCATCTGGGCAACTAGATTAAAGAAGGTACTTACGGAAATGATACACAAAGACCAGACAGGCTTCATCCCTAAAAGGAAAGTATTGTCAAATATAAGGTCAATAACAGACATTTTGGAATATTATGAAACACATCCAGAAAAACAAATGATGCTGATCTTCCTAGATGCAGAAAAGGCCTTTGATAATGTCAACTGGGATGTTGCTGCAATTGAAGAAGATGGGAGCAGAAGGAACTTTTCTACAAACAATTAAAGCAATATATACTAAACAGAAGGCCAAAATCAAAATCAATGGCCAAACAACTTGTGCCCTGTTCAACCCAAATTGAACAGGGCACAAGGCAGGGTTGCCCCCTTTCTCCATTATTATTTATGCTAACACTAGAGATTTTGAATAGACAAATAAGAGGAAATACTGGAATTAGAGGCCTCAGAATCAGGGGAGCAAAATTTAAGCTACAAGCATATGCTGATGATTTAGCACTAATATTAGAAAATCCCCTGGATAGTATGGAAGAATTATTAGGAAGTATAGAAGAATTCGGAGCTGTCTCAGGTCTTAAAATAAATTTTAGACTAAAAATATAAATAAAGAGGACGTTGAAAAATTGATAATGAAAACTAACTTTGAGGAGGTACAAAAAGTGAAATATCTAGGAGTTATTATCACAAAAAAAAAGCAATTTGATGAAAGAAAATTATCTTACAATTCAGAAGGAAATACAGAGAGACTTGGAGGATTGGAATAAGCTATAAATCTCAATGATGGGAAGAATCTCGATAATAAAGATGATGATTTTACCAAAATTGCTATTTTTGTTTCAAAACTTACCAATTCTATTAAACTATAAATACTTTAAGGACCTGGACAGCCTGATCTCAAAATTTGTATGGAAGGCCAAAAAACCAAGAATAAAACTTAGAACATTGCAAGATTTAAAAGAGAGAGGTGGTTTAGGATTGCCGAATTGGCTATTATATTACAAGGCATGTGCTATGGTCTGGATAAAAGAATTGATAACATCAGAAAATCAAAGATTGTTGAAATTGGAAGGTCATGATTTAAAAATGGGTTGGCATGCATATGTGTGGTATGGAAAATTCAAACAACAGACACATTTCTCAGAACATATTGTGAGGAAAGTGTTGTGTCTAGTATGGCAAAAATTTCAAATGCAAACTTATAGGAAAATTCCAATATGGGTAGCACCAATAGAGGCATTTACATTGGAAGTATTGAATCAGAAGGGAGTTTTGCTCACGTATAAAGATTTGTTAACTAAAGATCAAAATATGAAAGACAAACAAGATCTAGAGAAACTGGGTCTAGCTACAGATTGGTGGTCAATGCTGAAACGAATCAAGATATAAAAAGGACAAAAACATGGGCTTTTTTGAGGGGAAAGTTCAGGTGGATGAACTATGGATTTACACTAAAGAGAAAATAATCAAAAATGTATATATATCTATTAGAGTATGATCTAGAGAATGAGAGGCTGAAGAAGGTGATGGTAAAATGGGCACAAAACTTTGGATATAATATTGATATTGATGAACGGACAAAAATGTGGAAAGATAACTATAAAATGATTAAACCAGTTAATCTTAGATAAAACATTCTTAAAATGTTTCATAGATGGCATTTTACTCTGGTAAGATTGGCAAAAATGTCAGAAGGGATCAGTAATGTTTGTTGGAAATATTAAAAAAAAATCCAGGGACTTACTATCATGTATGGTGGTCATGCGAAAAAGCAATAAATAAATAAATAAAAATAAAAAAAATTGGTTACAGGTTTGGGAAATGTCACAAGAGATTGTTCAGCAAAAAATAAGTTTTAAACCTGAAATGTTATTATTGAATATAATGCCAGAAATTATTAATAAGAAAATAAAATATAGTCTACTGTATATATTTACTGCAGCTAGGTTACTCTGGGCCCAAAAATGGAAGAATGGAGAAACACCAACGATAGATGAGCTATTAAAGAAGCTACTGGATATTGCGGAACTAGATATGCTTTCAGAGGCACTACGGGATCAACCGAGACACTTTGTAAAGGAAAGCTGGAAGCTGATATATAACTGGGCCCACGAAAAGACAGGAATTTAGGGGAAGAAATAGTTTATGGCGAATCAGTGCTCACTAGAATCCTTTGATGATATTCAGATCACCAGACGATGGCGAAATCTCTGATCTATAGGTGTACTATGGATGTTTAGTTTTGACGTTTTGTTGTTATTATTGTCAGGTTTTAGTTTTTTGTTTTGTATGTCGGTACGTATGAATAAAAAAAAGATGACAACACAGTGAAGAAAAAAAGAAAGACTTCAAATTCCTAGTTGACAGTGTTGAGATAATAACAATCTTCAATGCTTTGTAACACTGGGTATCAGTGGGTGGGAGGCTAGAACCTAAAGGGATTCTTTCCTTTCCCATTAGCCTATTGCTAAAGTTGTTTTTTCTGACTCCAGTTTGTCCCTCCTTTCTTCCTATTTGTTTGCTTCACTTTTTATTATTATTATTTGTTTAGGCTCTCACCATTCCTTTTTTTAAAAAATATTTTTTTTAATTCATTTTCATACGGATAGGGGTTATGGTACAAATAGTCACTTTCTCTGACAGATTACACCGAATTTCTTCATTGTTTAGGTCCTTAAGAGTTCTATATGTGAAACAAGCCATTTCAAGTTTTGATCAAGATTATTTTCCAAAATCCTTCTGTACTTTTCTGCTCTCTGCCTTTGGGGCATTCACAGCTACGTGCTAAAGATGGTGCCCAGGCGGTTTCTGCTTTTCAGATTGTGACTTCAAAGAGAGGCCAATCCAGGAATCTCCTGGGCTACCCCCCTTCTCAGTCATATTCTGTTGCTTCAGACTTTCACTTCTCCTAGTAAAAGTCCTCCCCCCCCAAGTTTGGAGGGGTCAAAACCGAGTGGTCTCGGTCAGTTTCAGGAGCCTCCTGAAACCTGACTGATCTCGCTGCGATGAGGCCCCGCCTCTCTGGTTCTCACCATTCCTGATCTCTGACCATGCAGCTAGCATGGAAGGGCTGTCTCCTATGTGGCTGAGACTCACCTCTCCTCATTTTTTGTTTCCCCCCCCCACTTCTGATTGTAACTATAGACAGCAACTATAAGTAAATATACCTTCTTTTCTACTTTAAATGGTTCAAGAGTGATTTTTATACCAACAAATTGCTAGTCACTGTCAGAGGAGGTGGTGGTGAAACTGGGCTGATCTCTCCATATTTTTTATTCTGCTAACTAAAAGGGAGTTAACCAAATTCTCCAAGAGACAGAACAAATAAACTGGTTCTACATTGAGACAAGTATATTGCATTGGGACGTAGATTATACTAACAAATAAGATACTACCTGAAAAAATAAATTCTTAAATTTTGTTTGCATTTTATTTTATAAAACATATGTTTTCAAGATATGTGTCAACCAGCAGACTCTTGTCCTGACAAAGGGTTTATGGAGATTTGGGGAGAAAAAACACAGTAAATTTGTTCCTGGGCATTATTTTCAGAGCATGCATTTTTGTCCTCCTTTAACAAAATATTCCAGCACGATAGCAATTTTATTGAAAGAAAAATGCCTTTTAAATCTCTAGCAGATGTTCAGTGTCTATATCATGATCACTGCCCCCAAGCTATGCTGAATTATGTAAATCTCCTGGAACTTGAAAGTGACATGCTTGATTTTACAGCTGCAATTTGTCATCCTGTAATAGGTTAGCCTTAAACGTTTGGAAATCATGACAACTGTAAAGATTGGGTGTAATGATATTTAACATTTGGATACTGAGATCAGTGTTAAGGTTTAAAAACAAGAGAAGGGTGTTTAGAACAATTTATATAAAACACACCACATGTTGCCATTATAGAAAAGCTTGGAAATACTCATGGTAAGATGAACTAAAAAATTGCAGGTAAAAAAGACAAACTCAAAGTGCCCTTATATTTGCCATTTTACAATAGTGAATTGTAAAAGCCACTGAAATTCACAGTAACACAATGTCAGATGTATGCTGCTTGATTCTCCATAGTTGATGAACCTGTCTACTGCCCCCACAGGGTGTGATGCAAAGTAATATGGTATTTGCAATACATTTACAAAATGGCTTACATAAGCATCTTTAAAACGTAAAAGAAATTGGACTAGGAATTCTAGGAACAATTGTTTGTTAAGTATAACATTTTTCAACTTCTTCCACTGGCAGTCCCTTTGACTGCCTCACCCCAAACCTCCATCGTAAAGCGACCCTTCAGGAATGCACACACTGGGGTACGAGGGGCAGTCTATGAAAAGGAATATGCCATCCTTCAGGGTGTAGGAGTACTTACCAATCACAAATGGGGGAAAAGATTAGATGCTAACCAATGTAATTTCTGCTCTTCTTTTCCAAATGACATAAAACAACCACAGCTTTAGAATATTATACTATGTTAGAGTTATATTGCATGGGATTCAGATCAAGCTGGTGTTACCTGAGTCTCTTTCAATATGATCCTGCTCTGAATCAGTCCTCCTAATATTCAGTTTCTGAACATCTAGAATTCCTGTTCACTTTAATGGAGACATGGAGATTGCTATAAATGTGGGGATTGATAATCCTAATTGGGAGAGCTAGGCATGTGTTAAAATCTGTCTCACTAAGATTAGTAGGGCTGAAAAGTGCTTAATTTTAGAAGGTTCATAGTCCAAATCATACCAGTTACTGAAATGTTGAAAAGTGTTAGATTTAAATTAATTAAAATATCTAAGTTATGTAAGCAACTAGTAGGGAGGGAACAACAATTTTAATGGAAATTGGAATAATTGATCTGTTTCTGGAGCCACTCAGACTTTTGCTTTCTTTTTGTTTGCACCAAATTCATTCTCATCTTTAACATTCATTATCATCTTTATATTATACATTTTTCTCTAGGAGGAAGTGCTGTATATTATAATTTTGTTATACAGTGCTTAACACCTGGGACTTGCACTAATATTTTGGATTATATCCAGCAGTTCTCACCACCAAGCAGGATTATGTACATCCAGGATTCCAGCCATGCTGTTCTAATGAAGGAAGTTATTAGCAGCCCACCCCCCGTTGATTAAAGTATCCTGCAAGGGTATTTAAATATCCCTCCTTCTTTCTTTCTTAGTCCATCACTCCATCCTCTACACCAGTGGTTCCCAGCCTTGGTTCCTGGACTGCAATTCCCAGAAGCCTTCACCACCAACTGTGCTGCCCAGGGTTTCTGGGATTTGCAGTCCAAGAACACCTGGGTTACCCAAGGCTGGGAACCACTGATCTACATGACAGTGGGTAACTCTTTTATTTTCTGCAAACATTCTGCACAAAGATGCTAAATTCTTTTCTTTCCACTATCCCTGTTTTAATTCCATTTCTCATGACATGGTGGGGGGCTGAGATCATGATTTTGGAGGATATTCGCATTGTATTTAGAGAAGGGCACAAATTTAAAAAATAATTGCCAAATTCATTAAAAAATCATGAATTTGTCAATTTGTTTTCATCAAAGGCAACAACCGCCAACTAATACAAATTGACAATTTTTTAGCGATTTTCAATTCATTGATTTGATTCATTTTAGTCCGTTTTTGTATCTTTTTCACCCCACCCCACCCCACCAGACCATCTGCAGCCTGCTTTTGTTAAGCAGGAGTCTCTAGGCCACCCTGTGAGGGACCTAGAGACTCCTGGATTGGCAGGTCAGGCAGCCAAACTCGCTGCTCAAAGGGCTGTGGGGGAGTTGCTTGCTAAGAGGCTTTATAAGCCATTTCCCTGCAGCCATTTTGCATTTCTTCTCAGAGTTTTTGCTCTAGGTGGTTGAGATGCTGTCTGTGTGCTCTAACCAGGCAACAGTTATTCACACTTGCAGTTAGCAAAGCATTTTTTATTTAATTATTTATTTAATTAATAAATTTAATTATTTAATTATTATTTTTAAATAGTGGGACTTTGGAGAGGGCTTTCTTTAGGTAGGTACATTTTATTTCCTTTTAGTTTTTGAGATTAGGATGGGTGACCTCTCTCTGTGTATTGTACCTCCCCCCCTGTAAATCCTGTTTCTCCCCTCTGAAGACCCCACCTTCTTTTAAAAATATTCTTTTATTTTACAACCCTCTCTTAGATCAGCCCAGTTAATTTTTCCTTTTATTTGTGAGCAAGCCCTCTCCCCTCCTCTTTATTTCTAATTCCAAGGGTAACTGTGGTTTAGGAGGTAGGAGTTACAGCACCTGAAAATGAAAGACAGTGGGGTCTCTAATGGGATCTTGAAGGGGAAGCAGCCCCTCAGTAGATCAGCCATCACCATTCCTCCTCCATTGTTCCTGGAACTGGAGGTGGAAGCAGAGCTTCGTCAGGTACCCAAAGAAGAGTGGCTGCTCTTCCTTCAAGAATCAGAGAAGTTATTGGATCAAGAGGATCTGCAATCCTCCCAGTCCTCTGAACCAGTACTGCCAGGGCAGCTTTCCCTACCACCACCACCCCTGTCCCCAGACTCGTCTCCTTAACCCTCCTAGAAGAACACCATGCAGTCTTCCCAGGCCAGCAACAGATAGGGACAGGCAGTGAGTCATTGTCAGTTGCCAAAGGAACTGCCAGTCAAAGGGACTGCCAGTGGAAGAAGTTGCAGAAGTTGCCAAACATGGCAGAGGCTCCCAATGGACCATTTTAACACTGTCAGTGATTACCCACGCCTGGTGCACTGCAAAGTCTGTCTTGTGGTAGTCTGCAGGGATTGCAACCCCAAACATCTTTCCTCCATTGCCCTCTGCCAATATCTGGAGAGGCACCACCCAAGGCTCCTGCCTATGGAAGCCTGTTTGTTGCCATCTGGGGGGAAGAGACCAGCATCAGGGAGAGAAGTGGGGAGGGAGAAGGAGGCACTGCTTCTGGAAAAGACTGTCATGGGGGCTGATGCAGGTGGGAGCTTGAGGCAGGCCATGCTCCAGGATGTAGTTAGGGCTGTGGCCACCTTCAGCAGACAGTCCAGGGGCAAGGCACAGGAGGCAAGCACTTGTCTTGCTGCCAAGACGATTGCCCTGCTTGGGTTTCCACAGTCCATCATGGAAACCCCAGCCTTCTACTGTTTGCTCAAATTTTTTGTCCCTGGGTATTTCCCCCTTGAGGAACCATCAGCCAGAGAGTCTTGCCCTTTCTCTATGACTCCATGTGAGAAGTGGTCTGTGATCACCTCTCATGGGCACACAACCAAAAGGTCCACTTTATGGCCAACCTGTGGAGTGGGGGTCACCATGGGTACCTCTTATTCATGGCCCTTTGGTGGCAGCTGGCAGGCCTTAAGGGTGGCAGGGCATTGGTAACAGGAGAGGCACTTGTCCTGCCACCAGGTTACAGGGTTGTTCTGTTGCAGGCATGGCACATAGCCGTACAAGTAAATCTTTTGCAATCCTGGACTTATCTCTAGGCTAGAATAAGTTGCATAGATTTTAGGAATCCTGTTTCACGTGTCATCTGGCTAATATGTACATATTGCTCTTCCTGTAACTGTGTACTATTCGGAGCTGGTACAGACCAAATGAGCTAATGAAATTTGATTCTAAAACCTTGCTCCTGAAGAAGGCCATGTGCCAAAATGCATTGAGTATTTTTAAATCAGAATAAAGATTTACATTTTTCTACATCCTGAGATCTAGTCTCTCATTCTGATTTCTGTGCCATCTAGCAGAAATAAAACTGTACATGAATGGGAGTTGTTCCTGATTCCAGTTGCTAAGGGTTTCATATATTGACCCCTCAAATCCACATATAGAGGGCATTCTGTTAGAAAATGTACCATGTCCTTCATGTTAAAACTTCCTGCTGGGCAATATCTACTTGCACCATGTTGGCGCATATAATGTCCCTGATTCTCTGTCAATTGTAATGAGTTCAATCTGCATTTCGATAGCATATGATCTAATAAGGGGGGCACCTTTCCAAAAAAACAGAGAAGTCAATATATATCCTATTGGAGCAGCAACTAGCTACAGATGCCATGGGAGTCTGGATGTCAATGTTGTATAGTCTTTTAATAACATCTTATCAGGCATCCTCATATCCCCTCTTGTGGAGATAGGATGGGGTGTAACCCAGTTTATATATACTTGTGGATATCTTAGCTGCCCAACAGTTCCTTCCCATTTTTTCACAGGCCAATAAAACCAGGGGTGAGGCCATTTGGTAAACTATCTTGAACTGAAACAAAATGGCTGTTTTCTTACTGAGGGTACCTACTAAATAGCACGATGGTTCAGACTGGACAATGGCCTTGGAAGTAGATTTTGGTACCTTTTGTGTTCTGGTTAGTAATTTATGTTGGATAGATTCCAATATTACAATATTTGAAAGAGACCATACCAAGGCTCCATAGAGCATCTGAGGAAGCAATTTATCCTTATACAGTTGTATTAAAGGCACCACTATTATTCTGCCTGGTCCAGAAGAGAAGCAATAAATAGCATTGTTGGATATCTCAGCTGACAGAGCTACAGATTCTAAGTGATCTGATCATGTTCCTGAACTTTTAAATTTCACTCCAAGATAATTATATGAGTTGGTCTGTTTGAGCAATTTTCTGTTCACCTGCCATCTGTATTTCTTCCTCCTTTTCCCAAAAACTAAACTTTTGTTGTTGTTGTCATTTACCTGGAAGTGTTCCTTGATATAATAAGGGCTTAATAGTCTTCACATCCCCACTTGAGTATAGGACAGGAAGATAATGCCATCTGCATAGAAAATATTGAAATATTCCTGTCCTCTAGATGAGGAGGAAAAAAATTGGGGCTGGACAAAGAGGAGACTAAATCAATGAAACATAAATTAAATAGAAAGGGAAATCTGCCACACAGTGATTGAGTCTGAAAGATTGCAATCAGAGATTATTCTTACCTGTAGGTTAGTATTCTCATACAGCCCTTGGATTCTCCTAACCAAAGCACAATCTATCTACATATATTCATATGTGTGTTTATTCTGTGTGTGTGTGTGTGTGTGCACGCGCGCATGTGCATGCCTGTGTACATGTGAAAAAGAAAGTACACCCTCTTTGAATTTTATGGTTTTACTATCAGGACATAATAAAAATCATCTGGCCCTTAGCGAGTCTGAAAATCAGGTAAATACAACCTCAGATGAACAACACATAACATATTACACTGTGTCATGATTTACAGTGGTGCCTCGACTTACAGACGTCCCTACTTACGAAAATTTCGACTTAAGAAAAGCTCCGGCCGCAAAATTTTGCTTCGACTTGCGGCCGGAGCTTCGACTTACAGACTAAAAAAAACGTGGAAAAAGTGGGAAATGCACTTTGGACTGCCCGGTACTGCCTGGTACTGTAATTTTAAAATGCAAAAATTGGTTTAAAAGCTGCTTGGTTCTGTTTAAAAGGTGTTCCCTCCCTCCCTCCCTCCTTTCCTGCCCTTTTTTTAACCTTAGGTCATCTTAGGTTAAAAAAAAAATTCTCCCCTTAGTGGTAGAGTATGGATTAACCGGCTTTGCATTAGTTCCTATGGGAACTAATGCTTCAACGTAAGAACGGCGCCCATACATAAGAACCAAAAACAGCCGGAACGGATTAATCGGTTTTCAATGCATTCCTATGGGAAATAGTGCTTCGACTTACGAAAATTTCGAGTTGCGGCCACCGTTCCAATACGGATTAATTCCATAAGTCGAGGCACCACTGTATTTTACAAAAATGAAGCCAAAATGGAGAAGCCATGTGTGGAAAACTAAATACACCTTATGATTCAATACCTTGTAAAACCACCTTCAGCAGCAGTAACATATAATTTTTATTGAAGTAATTGTTTCTTGTATGATGTATTCTCAAAGGCTTTCATGGCCGGGATCCTATGGTTGTGTACACCAGAACACAGACAGAGTTCTAACTCCTGTCTTCTGAAGATGCCGGCCACAGAGACTGGCAAAACATTAGGAAGAAAAACCTCCAGAACACGGCCAAACAGCCCGAAAAACCTACAACAACCATTGTTTTCTGTATGACTTTATCAATCTCCTGATGCATAAAACCATAGAATTCAAAGAGGGTGTACTTTCTTTTTCACATGACTGTATATAGAGAGAATGTCGCAGCCGCTGACGAGTCCACGGACTTCGGGCAGCGAGGCTGGCTCTTTGCCCTACATCCCAGATAACGTGAGACTGGTTAGTCTCACGAGACTTGCAAGTAGGAGGGGGGAACGCCAGGTTACTTAAGGGGCGTTCCCCTCTCACACTACCCTCTTCTTTTTCGGGCACCGAGAAAGAAAGAGTCCGTGCTTCGCTGCTGGTCTTTGCTAACTGCGTCACTGGGAGATCGAGTTCCTGCAGGACGGGAGGGTAGCATTGGCTCCCTCCCAGGGTTTATTTTGGATTATTCTTTCGTCAATTTAATTGTTGTTATTCTATATTTAGCCTTTTATTGACAGAGAAGGGGGGAAAGCAGTGGTGCATTTTGCACTGGCCGCACCGCGGCGTGAAGGGACTTAAAAAAAAAAAAGATAGGGGAAATAATAATACTACCATTAAAACATACCTATTACAAATAATATTAAATAAAGAGACGAAAAGAAGGGAGAAGAAAGAGTAAGATAAGCGTGATCTTGAGTAAGTTACCGGGCAGGAAGCGAGTTTTAATTCGGAGCCGCATCCGGGTTGTCTATTATCGTTCGTCGGACACCTCCAGTTTTTTCCTTTTGAAGTATTTAGAGCGGGAACAGTACCCGCCTTTTTTGGGGCCTTCCTTCCTGCATCCACGCGCCGATTCCCCCCCTCCATTCAAACCGTAACGGTCGTGAGACAGCTGTGGCTGGTGGACCAGAGGGTCGACTAGCCCAATTGCACAATGTGTTAAAGATATTTAAATAAAACAAGCAATAAAATAAAATACATAAATAGATAAAATATAAAACAAATTAATAATATTTGATATTTTTTAAAAAATATTATATATATATATATATATAAATAGAATCAAAAAACAAAAATTAATTAATTGATTGATTGATTCAATAGTGTATATTTAATTAATAAAATACATATTAATAAGTTAATTGATTTAATTAATTAATAGACATAAATTAATTGAGAGTAATCAATTGGTGTAAATTCATTGATTCAAATAAGTAATTGTGTAATTGAATACAATCAAACAGTTGATTATAGTAATAATCCAATTAATTAATTGATAAAGTGACAAGCAAATAGGCATCAAGTATAGTGTAGATTCGATTAGAATGTGCTCTAAATAGGGCATCTTGACTGAATGGTGGTTGTAAGACCTTCCTTGTATTAAGTGTAAACGTCTTGGTGGGACATAAGAGTTGTTAAATAAGGCACGCAAGGCATAACAAGGGACCATTGCCAGGAAATAGTTTTAATTAGTATCCGGGCATTGTGCGTGTTCACCTGGGTTTTTGAATTGTTGGAGCCATTGTTCCCACTTACTTAATACATAGCCGAGGTTAACAATGACATCGAGAAAGGGGCAGGGCAACAGGAAGGGGAAACAACCGGCCAAGAAAAGGCTGGCCCCTCAGGTGTCTCCCCCACAATCCTCCTCAGATGAGGAATCCTGGCCAGTATGGCAGGAATTACAGGACAAAATTTCGGCATTAGAGGCACAACGGATGGCGAGGCAAGCTCCCCAGCCCAGCGAGGTCCAACCACCGAGATCTGCTAGGGAAACTAAGAGCCATCGTAAGGCTAAATTGAAAGCTTTGGCTCAAGATCTAATGGATAGGTTTACTGTCCTTGAGTCTGAACAGCTCCCAGAAGCTTCTGCCAGGCAAAAGGTGGACAGGGCATCATCAATGCCGAGGTCATGGAGCACGGAGAAGGGGAGAAGGTCATCAACTCCCGGGGCATCTGAACAAGTGTCTACTTGCCAGGAAGGTCAGGATGAGGTGGAGGAGGTCAGCTTCGACAAACCTTATCCGGCGGAGGAACCCAGCAGGGCTACGACTTCGACCGGTGAGTCAGGTATTGCACCTGGCACCTATACACCACTCCCCACATGGCCTTGGGCCGGCAGTGGTCCATATAACTACACAGCATACACACCCTACAACACTCAGAATACAGGACTAAAAAACGCGGCCTGGCCATGTGCTAATCCGCTATTCAGAGGCTGGGGCATGCCCTACGCTACTCCTGCCCTCCCCGCACATCCGTGTAACGTGGCTAACGCAGGGGTTTTGCCTTACCCATCAGTGCCTGACATAGGCTACAATACGGTCCCATTAGGGGCTTTGCCATATGGGGACTACTCCATGCCCCTGGGGATCACCTAACCCCGGCTACAAAGGAGAAAATCTGAAAAGGCGAATACGTAGACGTATTCGACCTGCTCAATAGAGACGTAGAAAAGAAAGATTTAGACAAGGAAGATGAAAAAGAAAAGGAAAAGCATAGAAGGAAGAAGCCGGATAGAACATGGGCCAACTGGCTTCCTGGGTATCTGATCTACGCAGGAGTTATAGTTAAGGCCTAGCCTCTTTCAATACTTAGATACAATATATAGGGCCTATGTAGATTTCGCGGGTCAGGCATGGCTTCAGTATGACCAAGCGTTTCGCATGTGGAGCGCTATTCATCCCAAGATGCGCTGGGACGAACCCCAGCCGGGTCTGTGGCTCCAGCACATGACCCCCGCCAGGCCAAACACTGGTGATAGATTTGATAGTGGTCACCTAAACAGGAAAATTGCTACTAATCAAACTCCCCGCCCTGGTGCGGGGCAGGCGGTTTAACCCCGCATGCCTTGCTTCAAGTACAATTCCAGGGGCTTTTGTGCTAGGAGGCCGTGTAGATTTAGGCATGAGTGCCTTACCTATGGAGGTCAGCACCCAAATTCATCCTGCTTTAAAGCAGGTGCCCAGCGCGAGAACAAGGGTGCAGGAGGCGGCAAAAAGCCTAACAGTGGCGGGGGTACCCCTGGAAAAGGGACCCAGCCCAATTAAGGTTAGGGTTTTAGAGGAATGGTTAAATACATACCCTCGTAAAGAGGATACCAAGTACCTGATGGACGGATTCAGATACGGGTTTAGAATCCCGGCAGAAGGAGAGCGCAAAGCGTTTATTGCGCGGAACCTCCGATCAATAATTGGCATGGAAAGCATTGTTCAGAATAAGATTGATAAGGAAGTTAAGGAAGGCAGGGTCCTTGGACCGTTCTCAATGCCACCTATTGAAAACCTGAGGGTTTCTCCTTTAGGCATAGTGCCAAAAAAGGCCCGGGGCAAGTTCCGGTTAATCCACCACTTCTCCTTTCCGGAGGGAACATCAGTTAATGACGCCATCCCCCCGGAACTATGCACCGTTAGGTACACTTCATTTGATGAGGTGGTGAGTATGGTTAGGAGGTGTGGAGTGGGGGCTGAACTGGCAAAATGTGATATTAAATCAGCATTTAGAATTTTGCCAGTTCATCCCCTTGACTTCAACTTGTTGGGTTTCCAATTTCAAGGTTCATTTTACATAGACAGGGCTTTACCTATGGGCTGCTCAGTGTCATGCGCGGCTTTTGAAAAATTTAGTTCATTCATAGAATGGAAGATTAGGCAAAGGGTGCGCTGTAATTCTACGGCCCATTACCTTGATGACTTCCTTTTCTGTGGGGAAAGGAATTCAGGTAAATGCAGATTTATATTGAACAACTTTTAGCCATTAGCAAAAGAACTGGGGCTATCCCTTGCCGAAGAAAATACAGAGGGACCTGCCATAGCCCTCACCTTTCTAGGCATAGAACTTGACATGACACAGCAAACTTCGAGGCTGCCTCATAATAAATTGGTGGATCTTAGGTCTAGGATAACCTCTCTTTTACACAAGAAAAAAGTATCACTTAAGGAACTACAGGAAATAGTTGGGCACTTGAACTTCGCCTGTAGAGTTGTGGCACCTGGACGTGCATTCCTCCGGCGCCTGTGTGGTGCTATGAGGGGTCTTCACAGGTCAATGCACAGAACCAGGGTAACGCGAGGCATGAAGGAAGATCTCCTTGTATGGAGTCAGTTCCTTTAACGGGATTTCCTTTTGGAAAAGTGAAATCGGTTTGAGAGCGGATTTCCAAGTGCACTCAGATGCAGCCAGATCTCTAGGATTCGGAATTTATTTCCGAGGTAGATGGTGTTCAGGCGTATGGCTGGATTAATGGCATCAGAGTGGCATCACAAGGGACCTGACATTCTTAGAATTTTTTCCAATCGTGGGCGCCTTATGGCTGTGGGCCGAAGAATGGTCAAATTCAGTGGTCCGTTTTTGGTGTGACAACCAAGTGGTCGTTTATATCATAAACAACCTTACGTCACACTCGGAACAGATCATGACATTGCTTAGGGCCTTTACACTACGGGCACTGCAGTTTAACATTTTGGTGCATGCCCGACACGTACCAGGCTTAGACAATAGGATAGCTGATGCATTGTCACGCCAATAGATCAAGCGGTTCAGGGAGCTAGACCCCGGAGCCAGGGAGCTGCCAGAAGTTCTTACTCCAGAGGTCTGGCAAATTGGTGTGAAGATGCATCAAGAGCAATAGGTTTGGCCCTGACACCAAGGACAAGAAAGGGTTACTCAGCTGTGAGTATAGAATTTCAGGACTTTAGGAAGATGGTTTACCTGGAGCCGGTCTGGCCGGCACCGGTCAAGCATTTACAGCAGTTTATAGTATACCTTAACAGAAAGGGGCTGGCGACCGGCACCATCCAAGGTAAGCTGTCGGCCCTGGCCTTCTATGCAAAAATAAATGGCTATAGGGATTTTTCAGGGGACTATCGAATAAGGAAAATGTTAGAAGGATGGCCCAAAGAGAGGGGGAGAGTTCTAGACACTAGGACACCTATTTCCCCTCCCTTATTGGAGCGCATTTGTAAGCAATGGGCGCTCCTGTGTAGGGATGAATATGAGAAAGTATTATTCGAGGCAGCTTCCCTAATTGCCTTTTTCGGTGCCCTCAGAATCAGTGAATTGGTAGCGGGGGGTAAAGCAGACAAATCTAGGCTAGCCCTACAATGGCAGGATGTTAAAGTCCAGGATGGAAGAGTACAGATTTTGATTAGGCGATCCAAGGCCGATCACACAGGCAATGGCAAGCAAATTAGCCTTGGGCAATGCAGTATAGATAGTATATGCCCAGTTAAAGCCACACGAGCATATTTGGAAATTAGGGGACAGGACACGGGATATTTCTTCCAGCACGCTGATAAATCACCTCTGACTAAATATCAGTTTTGGAAATTGACAGACCTAGCACTAAATAGAGTAGGTGTTTCGGGCACAAGGTTTGGCACCCATTCATTTAGAATTGGAGTGGCCTCCACTGCAGCAGCCCTGGGTTATAATTCAGAGGAAATTAAGCGATTAGGCCGGTGGTCATCCTCAAGTTATCAAAGATACATAAGAACCCTACCTAACGTATAGGCAGGGGCCTGGCTTTGTGTCTTACAGGTCTTTTAGGGTCCGGAAGACGAAGGCACGTTGTGATCGTCGGTCGGTCACAGCTACATACATTGGGCAGAGCGTTATGCTGCCACATCCCCGTGGGGGAGTGATTTGGGGCTTGGAGCCCATGCGCACATCACGTGGAAAGGACTACGTGGCATGCAGTGGAACCAGTTATGCAGGCTGACGGCCTTTGGCCATTCTCCACCAGACGTTCTGGTAGTACATCTTGGCAGCAATGATTTGCCCAAACTTCCTGGTAAGGCATTGATCCTGAACATTATTCGCGACCTTAAATGGTTGAATGCCAGGTATCCTGCTATGCGGATCGTGTGGTCCACGACCATTCCTCAGTTGGCCTGGCGAGGCGCCAGGAATCTATGCGATGTTAACACAGCCCAGCGGGGCATTAACCGAGAGGTATGCAGAGCTGTCTTCAACGGCCTTGGATCGGTGATAGGTCACCAAAGGATCCAAATGCATAGGCCTGATTATTTTAGGAAAGACGGAGTCCACCTTTCTGATTTAGGTTTGGATGTCTTCTTAGAAGACATCAAAGGGGGCCTGCTTGTCGAGCTTGAGCGACTCGGTGGCGGGCATGGGACATAGCGTGACTAGTCCCTATGCTGTGGCGGGTAGTGTGGAAAAAAACAGGTATTTTCGGTGTGTCCCACTGTAATTTCAGGTAAGCCAACAGCGCATCCAACCTTCCGGCACTGTGGATCGTGCGATTACAGTGCCTGTGGCAGGAAGATGCGCTGGGCCACTTCCGGACCAACAGTCATCAACTAAAGATGGCTTGAGGTCTGGGAGTGTTTATTAGCAGCCGTCCAGGTTCCTGCTGTCTTTAAGACCGCTGGAACCTGGGGCCGGGGACTCACCCATTTGTTGATCAAGGGGTATTTGGATACCCCTGCCATTGACCTGTTTCCGCACTACAGCAGGCCCCCTCCTTTTGCCAAAGGATGGCAAATTTGAATCTGAATTTAAATCAATAAAGTGTGGCCCGTATATAACCCATATCACTGTCTCGCGTCTTTATTCCGGGGTTGGGAGGGCAAAGAGAACTTGTGAACTGCAATACTGAGAAGTTACATGTTAAGTACAGAGTTTTGCCAACTGATGGAAGGAAAGAGAGTCCTCTCAGAAAGTGTGAATGAAGCACTTTTTAATCTGAAGATTTGATTGCAGGACAATACATGCCTGATTAAGTTTTCTGCTGTCAGCAGTCCACTTTGTAAATTGATAGAAGAACTTGCAGTTAATTTCTTGAATTTAATGTTCTGAAATTACATCTCAGAGTATGTCAGTGAGCTTCATTTAGGGATGTTTCTCTAAGAGCCACCTCACATGATTCTATGCAATATATATTACCCAACTCACAAATGTTAACATCTGGCAAATATTGACAAATTCTTACACTTAAAGTCATTCACTCACACCCTTAAGAAAATCATATCATTGGAATGATTAAAAATATCGGAGGTAGTGAAGCAGTGTAGCTGAAAGCATGAGCTGTGAGATAAGAGGTCCTGGCTTTGATTGATGTCTCTGCCGTAAGTATTCACTGGGTGGTTAAGCAAGGCAGCATTGTATCAGCTCCACTTTTGCCCATTCTGTCAAAGGAGACAACTATAGTGGCCTAACATACAGTGCTGTTCCAAAGAATAATGAGATAATTTGTGTAAAATACTCTGAAGACATGAAATTTGCTATACAAACTGGGAACAGGAGACGAGGACAAGCTTTTCCTGTCTCTTTATCTTGTTCTTTTGGAATTTAGCTTTCGGAAATGGCTGCAGCTACTTAACCACAAACCCTGATTTTGGAGTCCTCTCCTGTGTCAAAGGAGTCATCAATCTTCCTTATGCTGAAACTGAAGAGCCCTTAAAGCTTTATGTAACCACACTAGAATCAAGAGTTGTGTCAGGTACTGCAATAGTTGGATGGTAACCTTGTGGCTCAGGTGTGTGGAGCCATTTGGTAGTGTGCCCAAGCTAACACCAGCAACCAGGGAGAAAGTGGTGCATGCTGAGAAATGTTTCCAGGTAAAAGGCAGTAGAGAAGTTCTTGTGAAGCCCAGTGAGTCTTTCTTCACTTGAAAAGTGTTAAGCCCATCAAATATGAATACCATGGTCAGTACTGCAGGGGTTCACAGAACATATCTTGCTGAAGCCAGAGGAAGAATACCTGTACCATGCAGATAAGAACACAAACACCTCTCATCCCATCTTGGTGCAAAAGTACCACATTAAATAATGAACATTTTAACGATACCCACAATCTGCCACCCAAGGTTGCTGCTTTTCTACCTAATGGTATGGCAGGGATCCATCAGGTGCAATACCTTATAACAGCAGAATCACCTTAGGCTGCCATTCAAGGGCAACACCAGGGAGAGACAACCTCAGCCAAGATTCATTTCCTTAGTACATTTCCCGCGTACCAGCTCCTGAAGTTCTCAGGGCTGCCTTCCTATAGCTGCCAATAGGTGAGTAAGTGAGCAGAGTGGAGAAAGAGAAAGAGCAACAAGTTCTGCTTTGCTTTTGTTCCCCTTCTGGGTCAACTTGCAAATAAGAGTCAGAGAAAGAGGTCAAAAGAGTGAGCTGAAGAAGAGGAATGCTCACTGATGGTATCTTATCCAAGGACTCCCAAAATCTAGAATTATCACTGGTGCCATTAATGGTGGTGGCAAGGAAATGCACATTTGCATGATCTCACAGAGAAAACAAACGAAGAAACAAACACACCTGAGACATAGAAAGCCAATATGCAGGAGAAAGTATTTGGAGTATCATTTTTTTAAAACAACAACAACAAAAAAGATGGAAGACAGCAAAAAAGACCAATGTGCCTTCACAAAAAGCTCAGAGAGGACCTTTTTAAAAAAGGACACATATAGGAGGTGGAAGAAAGGCCAGGGTACAAGGGAAGAGTACAGGCAAGTAGCAAAGAATTGCAGGGGTAGCATTAGGAAGGCAAAAACTGAGAATGAGCCAAGGTTAGCAGGAGATACTAAAATCAAGAAAAAAGCATTATTCACGTACATGTGTAGCAAAAGACAGAGAAAAGAAACAGTGGCTCAGCTACTCAGTGGAGGTGGGAAAATGATAACAGATGACAAAGAAAAGGCAGAAGTGTTCAACTCCTACTTCAGCTTCAGCTTCTCCCAAAAGACAGTCTATACGCCTCCTGGGAAATGTGAAGTAAAAAGGGAGCGGAAAGCATTGCTGCTTGAGATTGATTAACTAATAGTCGAAAAGTGCTATTAGACTAAGTGCCTTAGTACTTTAAATGAGTTCAAATACTCGGGGCTGGATGGACTGCATCCAATGATATAGAAGGAAGTGTCTGAATAGGTCACAAAACAATTGTCTACCATTTTCTTGAAAGATGGGAGAATGGGTGAAGTACTATACCATTGGAGGAGAGCTAACGTTGTCCCTGTCAGGATTTTGTTCTGTTGGTGAACAGGGAGTTAAATTGTAATATTGTAGATGAAGTGCAGAGTCACGAATGTAGGGCAAAAGCCAATGTAATGACTTACAGCATACAGGTGAAGCAAGATGATGTAATGCTTAATTGTTTAACATGACCAGCTGTAAATGGGGAAATGTGGTTGGTTGTTCTGAGTATAAATGTAACTGAAACAGAACAGACCTTACCACTCAGCAGTAAGTCTGGTGGTCATTTACTTCTATGTCAATGCTCTGAATGTTGCTATGCCAAATGTACCTTGCCTTGTATATATGTATATATGTGTGTTGACATAATCAATATATTATATTATAATTACTAAGAACTCTCTCATGTTATTTTCTCCCTACGTCTAAATCTCTAAGTCACTCAATCCCTACGTCTCTTACTTTGCTTAACGTAAAAGTGGGATTCAACCAGACTCTAGGAACATTTTCTTGAGGCCACTGCCTCATTAAGATTCTGGAGTTTTGGCCCCACGCCAACAGGGTTATGGGCCCAGGGAGACGCCCAGAGTGACGCCCAGAGTGACGCAGAGAGACGTGGTAAGCCTAGGGAGATGTGGTGCCTAGGAGACGTGGTGTTCCAGGGAGAAGCTGAGACGTTTGTTGGCCCAAGGAGAAGGCATTATAAGGCTGCAAGTGTATGGAGGAGAAGCCAACAATTGGAGAAACTGAGTCAGATTCTGAAAGTGATGGACAGCAGATCCAAGGAGGAGGCTTCACCATGATGCAGGCCAGTAACCTTCCATTATTACGTTTAAATGGTCATAATTATATGTCTTGGGCCTATAAGATGGAAATGTATTTAAGAAGAGAGAGTGTATGGCAGATTGTATCTAATCCTCCAGCTCAACTAGACGAAGAAGATACGGCTAAAGATGAAAGAGCGTTATCTACAATAATATTATGCTTGGATGACTCCCAATTAAATTATGTGAGAGGAAAAACTTCAAGTAACGAGGTCTGGGAGGCATTGAGAGCCGTCTATGTGAGACAAACAGCTGGTTCCAAGATGTTAATAACACGTAAGCTGTATAAGAAGAGGTTGCTCCCTAATCAAAGCATATCTAACTATATCCAGGAGTGTTCTGAGTTATTTTTCCAGTTACAGGAGCGTGGGATGGATTTCCCAGAGGCCCATAAATGCTACGTTATCCTAAGTGGTTTGGATGAAAGCTGGGAAACACTCGTAATAAGTATGGAAAGTTTGCCAGAACAAAGTCTAACGGTGGAATATCTGGCGGGGCGATTAATGGAGGAGGAACAGAGGAGAAAGGAGAAAGCCGAGGATTTATCTGTGCCAAGTCTACACAGACAAGGGAATTCTAAGGATGATAGCAACAGAAGGATGTCTGCTGATTTCCCTACTGAAAGAATCCTGGCTGTAAAAAAGAAGAAGAAATGTTTTATTTGCGGCAGCGAAAGACATTTGGCTAGAGACTGTGTTTGTCGAAGAAGAAGAGATAAGCCCAAGGATACTGAGAAAGAAAACAGAACTTCAGAGCGTAAAATGAACTCTGTGTCAGTAATTACTGATTGTGACAATGAGAAATGGCTGATTGATTCGGGCGCTACACAACATGTTTGTAGACAGAGAATGTGGTTTAAAGAGTTAAACTCTGCTAAAAGACAAGTAAGTTTAGCAGACGGGAAAAACATTGAAGTATGTGGAACAGGCAAAGTTTATGTAAAAAGCCTTAAAGATACTTTGGAGAATGTTTTGTTTGTACCTAGAATTAGCCATAACGTAATAAGTGTGTCATGTTTAGACCAAGCTGGTTTTTCAATTAAGTTCAGTAAAGGAGTTTGCAACATAGAGAAAGCAAATGTACTTGTTGCAACGGGGCAGTTAAAGGGAAATCTCTATGTTTTGGATAAAACAGAAGAAGGGAAATGTTCTGCAAATGTGTTAAATGATAATGTGCCACATCACAAATGCATACATAAGTTGCATAGAGACTTAGGACATGTGAGTTTTGAAGTATTAAGGAAAACTCAGCAATGTGTGGGCAATCTAAATTTAAAGAACTGTGATAGATTTCTAGATTGCAATGTGTGTAAAGCCTCTAAATCAAAGAGACACCCAGTGAGTAAGAAGAGCTGTAGAATAAGTAAAAGGTGTTTTGAGCTTGTGCACATGGATATAATGGGTCCGTTCCAAGAGTCACTAGGGGGAAATAAGTTCTGTCTTACCATAACAGACGATTTCTCCAGGTACTCTTATGTCTTCATACTTAAATATAAAAGTGAAGCATTCCAAACATTCAGGGAATGGGTGGCTATGATTGAAAGAAGATTTGAAACACATGTAGCCAGCATTCAGACGGACCGAGGGGGAGAGTTTATGAGTAAGCAATTCAGAACGTGGTTAAGAAAGAAAGGGATACGCCATAGAATTGCAAACGTACAAGTCCCTCAAGAAAATGGAGTAGCATAACGAAAAGGTGGCATATTACAAACAGTTATGGATTCAATGTTAACAGATGCTAATATGTCTAAAGTTTTTTGGGGAGAAGCAATGAAATGTGCATGTTATGTTTTGAACAGAATTTGGAATTCTGTCATTCAAAACACCCCGTATTTTCTGGTGCACAGCAGACAACCAACTTTAAATCATATCAAGACGTTTGGTTGCCATGCGTGGGTAAATATACCAAAAGCTTCACGTAGGAAGGGTTCTCCTAAAGCAAAAAGGCTGATTTTTATAGGGTATCAAACTGGGTGTAAGAGCTACAGATTTAGTGACCAGTTTGGTAATGTGACCATCAGTAGGTCAGCAAATTTTTGTGAGAACGAGAATTGGTCTCGTATACATGCTAATGATGAAGTATTTTTGCCATCATTTAGTGATCAAAAAGGTAAACAAGTTAAAGAGAAACTAAGTAAAATGGAAGCTGAGGAGGAGAATGGGACATATAGTGAAGCTGAGGAGGAGAATGGGACATATAGTGAGTCAGGAGAACAAAGTGAAGAAGTAGTAATTCCTAGGCGTTCTCAGAGAGCAAATAAAGGAGTCCCACCTCAAAGGTTCAAAGTAACAAATATAAATTTAATTGTTAGTGAACCTGAAAGTTATGAGGAAATGTTAAGATTGCCAACTGATCAGCAACATAAGTGGAAGGAAGCTATGCTTGCTGAGTTTAATTCATTGAAAGAGTATAATGTGTTTTCACCTGTCAAATTACCTGAAGGGGAAAACGTAGTTGGCTGTAAGTGGGTATACAAGTAAAAAACTTTACCTGACAATACCCAACAGTACAAAGCTAGTACAACTAAGGTTTAGAAGAAGTTTGGCCGACCCTTGCCTATACATCAAAAATCAGGGTGATGTAAAATTGATATTACTAGTCTTTGTGGATGACTTGTGTTTAGTAGTACCTAATGATACTTATGTAAAGTGGTTCGTGAGAGAACTGAGTAAAAATTTCAAATTGAAACATTTAGGTCAGATAAGTAACTACTTAGGAGTTGAAATAAGTAAAGACCAAAATGGAAATTTTCTAATATGCCAGGAGAAGAAAATAGAGAAATTATTAATACAATGGAGAATTGTAACTCAGTACGAACCCCAATGGAGACAAGTTTTCAGAGAAACTTTGAAAGTGAGAAATTTGATGATGTAGAGCTTTATCAATCCAGAGTAGGATCATTGTTGTATTTGGCATCCTGGACGAGGCCAGACATTGCAGCATCAGTAAATGTTTTAAGTCAGTTTGCTGCAGAGCCTCGTAAACATCACTGGAATGGGATAAAGAGAATACTTAGATATCTAAAGGGTACAAAGGATAAGAAGCTACTGTTGAGAGTAGGAGAAAGTCTGGAATTAAAGTGCTTTACAGATTCAGACTGGGCAACAAGTGAAATTGATAGAAAATCAATTTCAGGCTTGGCAATATTTTTTGATAGGTCTTTGATAGGTTGGAAATCAAAAAAGCAGACCATTGTTGCCACAAGTACTGCTGAGGCTGAGTACGCTGCTTTGAGTGAGCTGTGTAATGAAATCACTTGGTTTAAGCAATTATTAAGAGATGTAAACATAATAATTGACTTACCTACACAAGTTTTCTGTGATAACACAGCATGCATACAATTAGCTGGTGAATGTAGAATTAAAGGAAGAAGTAAGCACATTGGAATAAGATTCTTTAATGTGAAAGATGCTGTGAAGAGTCAATTGGTAGAATTGCAATATTGTCCCAGTGAAAATAATGTAGCAGATATTTTCACTAAACCCTTGACACTAGAAAAACATTTGTATATATGTAACCAAATAGGTTTCTCCAATATATAAAATTTAAGGAGGAGTGTCAGGATTTTGTTCTGTTGGTGAACAGGGAGTTAAATTGTAATATTGTAGATGAAGTGCAGAGTCACGAATGTAGGGCAAAAGCCAATGTAATGACTTACAGCATACAGGTGAAGCAAGATGATGTAATGCTTAATTGTTTAACATGACCAGCTGTAAATGGGGAAATGTGGTTGGTTGTTCTGAGTATAAATGTAACTGAGACAGAACAGACCTTACCACTCAGCAGTAAGTCTGGTGGTCATTTACTTCTATGTCAATGCTCTGAATGTTGCTATGCCAAATGTACCTTGCCTTGTATATATGTATATATGTGTGTTGACATAATCAATATATTATATTATAATTACTAAGAACTCTCTCATGTTATTTTCTCCCTACGTCTAAATCTCTAAGTCACTCAATCCCTACGTCTCTTACTTTGCTTAACGTAAAAGTGGGATTCAACCAGACTCTAGGAACATTTTCTTGAGGCCACTGCCTCATTAAGATTCTGGAGTTTTGGCCCCACGCCAACAGTCCCTATCTTCAAAAAGGGCAAAAAAGGAGGAACCAGGAAACTATAGGCAGCTCAACCTGACACGAATCCCACAAAAAATTCTGGAGCAGATCATAAAGCAGCTTCTGCAAACACCTTGAAAACAATGCTGTAATAACTAGAAGCCAGCATGGATTTGTCAAGAACAAATCCTGCCAGACTAATCTTATTTCATTTTTTAATCTGATAACCTCCCTGGTAGATGGTGAGAATGCTGTAGATATAATGTATCATGACTTCAACAAAGCTTTTGACAAAGTGCTTCATGATATTCTACCTAGCAAGCTAACTAGGTGTGGGCTGGATAGAACAAGTGTCAGGTGGGTACACAGTTGATTACATAATTGTACTCATGGTGTACCCATCAATGCCTCATTCTCAAATTGGGAGGAGGTAACAAGCGGGGTACCACAAGGGTCATCAAATTTGTAGATGACACAAAATTGGGTAGAATGGTTAATACCTTGGAAGTCATGAACAAAATTCAAAAATATCTTGATAGGCTTGAGCACTCAGCTGAAAACAACAGAATGAAATTTAACAGAGAGAAGTGCAAAGTTCTACACCTGGGGGGGGGGGGGGAACAAATGCACAGTTGCAAGATGGGGCATGCTTGGTTCAATAATACTACATGTGAGAAAGATCTTAGAATTGTTGTAGATCAGATGCTGAATATGAGCCAATGGTGTGATGTGGCTGCAAAAAAGGCAAATGTGATTTTATGATGCATTAACAGATGTAGAGTCTCCAAATCCCATGACGTACTAGTCCCCATTTATTCAGCACTTGTTAGGCCTCATCTAGAGTATTGTGTCCAGTTCTGGACACCACATTTTAAGAAGGATGCCAACAAAGTTCAGAGGAGAACAACAAGAATGATCAGGGGATTGTCAATCAAACCCTATGAGGAAAGACTGGAAGAACTGGGCATGTTTAGCCTTGAGAAAAGAAGACTGAGGGAAAATATGATAGCACTTTTCAAATACTTGAAAGGGAGTCATACAGAGGAGGGGCGGGATGTGCTCTTGATCATCTCAGAGTGCAGGACACGGAATAATGGGCTCAAGCCACAGGAAGCCAGGTTTAAGCTGAGTATCAGGAACAATCTTTTAACTGTTAGAGCAGTACAACAATGGAACCAATTACCTTGGGAGATGGTGTGCCTCCAAGGCTGGAGGCATTCAAGAGTAAATCTGTCAGATCTGCTTTGATTTGTATTCCTTCATTGAGGAGGATGTTGGACTTGATTACCTTATAGGCCCCTTTCAACTCAATTATTCTTTGATTTTATTAATGTTATTTTCTCCAACTCATATAAAATAGCAGTGTAAGGAGATATTTTGTACATCTGGAAAGTATTATATCTGGAAAGATACACCACTTTATCGTGTAGATTCATGAAATAACATGACATTTTTTTTCCTAACGGCTCAGTTCATCTACTACCACAGGCAGCTCATGACCAGTGTAAGGATGGCACCTAAAAATTGGAAGGGGAATGAGACATATCTCTATTTCTTCTGCAAGCCACCCCGGCTATTAATAATAATAATTGCATACTGTCAAACCAGTTCTGACTTATGGTGACTCTTTCCAGGATTTTCTAGACAGAGAGTACTCAGAAGTTGTTTACCATTTCCTTTGTCTGGGGGTGCCCTAGGACTGTGTCACTTGCCCATGACTACACAGTCTGGCTGTTGCCCTACAAAAGACACTGAAGAATTGAACTCCCATCCTCTATAACTAACTCACTGAGCAAGCTCCCTGTCTATTACAATTTTAGAGAAGGAGGCTTCTTTTGCACAGTTTTCTCCTGTTTTAAGATTGTGTTTCTGTTAAGTAGGAGGCAAAGACTGAACTCAGTGCAGTCAACAGTGTGATTAGCTTTGGAGATTACATGGGTATAGAAAGCAGATGCTAAGACTTGCCATTTTTCTTGCCCTCAGCACTGAGGCACCCCATCCAAAAAATGTCAATTGCCACAAGATTTTTTTCCTCTTGCATGAGAGGAAAAAGAGTAAGGCTCCCCATGCACCATCAGCAGAGGTGTTATCAAAACTGGTGGGAATTTGTACTATGTGTAAAATACAAGGTTTTTGGAGCAAAATGAGGTTTTTGGTTCCAAAATGTGAAAAAATGCACAAAGATTCTCAATCCTGTCTAGCAGGGAGTGGTTTTTAATTTTTTTACTCACTTGTGAAAATGAAATAAAGATACACAACAATACCAGATGCATGCTGCATTGTTTACAATGGCATTAGAAAGGGGGAATTTGGACTTTATAAGGTAGTCCTGCTTTCTTCTGTCATTTGACACCCATACTCCTATTTTTATTGGATTCGCTTCAGGTAACTGCTGGTCACCGTGTGGGCCAAGTGTAATTATGTTTTCTTTAAAACCACTTCTAGATTTGGCTGAAAAGAGTTTCTTTTTAGCACCTTCCATGTACTCTTCTACAAGTGTAATTGGCTTGCAATTAGAGATGGGGGTATTTGTATTCGTATACAAATACGAATACCCCCATCTCTAATTGCAAGCCAATTACACTTGTAGAATATGAATACCCCCGTATAGCTAGACTTAACAAGGGTCCCCCTGTCCACTCATGCATCCGGCATGAAACATAATTTGTGACACAATTCGTATAATTACACATAATTATACGAATACAAATACCGCCATCTCTACTTGCAATTGCTGCCAGGCCTGGTACATAGATTTAGATGGTCTCAGCCTGAGTGGGTTAGTGTAAAGAAGACATAGATGAGTGACTGGTGACCACCCAGAGGTGCCAAAGTGAGAATGAGGGTTTGTGAATCTGGGGGTAGGGAAAGTAATGGGTCTCAGTGGGATACAAATTCATGGGAATATAGGTGGCTGGGGCTCAAGAAGCCACCTTGTACACTAAAGGTGTAGCCAGAAGATGGCAATAACCATTTCATATTTTCTGCACTTGAGGCCACGTTCTTCTTCTTAGTTGGCATGGCTAGAGCTACTCTGCGCATCAACCACTGCAGAGCACCTTGGCACAAACCAATAAAAGAGTGACCCATGTTTACCACCTGATATCTACCTCATTTTATTGGGGTCAGATTGAACATTATGTGGAGGTGGGGGATGATGCATGCCCTCTCCATTGTGATGTGTTACTGCCACCACTCCCCTCCCTAGGCATACTGTGTAATATAGCTATGGGAAAGCCAGTAATTCACAGATTGGGTTAAATGGCTTAATGCTAAGTCCATTAAGAAGATATTAAACTGATGTGACATTTCCTGTCATTCCAGCTGTCTGACAGAAATAGCCCCTGCCAAACCTTTTCATGCAATGCAGCATTAAGAACACATACACACAAAATCCCCCTGATCAGGAGCTAGTAAGTGGCAACCATAAGGCTATGAAGTGCTTTTCACTATTAGGGAGTACAGTAGATATGATTCTGAACAAAATACATAATATAATGTTGACAGGATGTCTAAAAATCAGTCAAAGAAATGAGGTAGGTTGACAAACTGAGAAAGTCTGCAATTGCATATGGAGTATTTTAATTACTATGTAAAACATGGACATGCGTATCCAAATTGGGCATATTAGAAAGTTGCACCTGTCAACACTTATTATATTTTGCATACACAAAGGGAAACTGACATAATTTGGGAAAGTCATGCTTACCAAATCACATGTATGAGAAGAATTTTCTGTCATTTAGAAGAACATGTTGTGTAAATTGGCTTTTTAAAATAATGCAGAAGTTGATATATTATTTAGAACTATTCTCCTCCCCCATCAAATGTGTCAGGTTGACAGAATGCTTAAGCAATCAATTCTGCATCAAAAACAAAGACCAGTCTATGTTATATAAGCATAAAAAAGAAAGCCTAGAGTGAATGACTTCATTATGGGCTTTTTGAAGAAGTGCTTTTCTGTGGAAATGTATGCATATTTATTAAGAAGAAAGTCCCATTGTGTTAAATGAACTTACTCCCACATATGGGTGTCCAGAAAATTAAAGCCCTATCCTAATCTCTTTCTCTCTGAATACAGTCAAAATTCAGGAGGAAGTATATAAACTAATTTTCACTTAAATTTAAATTTCCCAGTATACTAAACCAAGGTACGCAATTACACAGGTTACAGTTGTAACATCTGTCACAAGTATTTAACAATAAGATGACCAGGCCCCACTTCAGACCTCACTTGGAAATACCAGAACATACTCGACAATGAAGAAATTTCCTATGTATGTGGCAAGGGCAAATCACCAGAACATCAAGCAAACGTCTTCTACTTGTTGTCAAAAATACACAGCACTGGGTGCCTCATTTTCTTAAGTATTGTGACAATTTTTGCTATATAGGACTTGTAAGATGCCATTGATAGAGGAAATGGTGGGAACAGCTAAGCTCTAGGGGCTCTGCAAAGGATTATGGGACTGGTAGTCTCCATGAAGATCTCAAAAAAGTGAGAGTTGTCATGCTACAGTCTTTCCAACACCATGTAAATCACTTTTTAAATAAACAGGATTACTCCTGAGCAGGACTGAATTCTAGGCAGGTTGAGTCATACATCTTTCATGTTTGAAATTAAGCTGCAGAACTACATATCGCAGAGAGTCCATGCTGACAAAAACACATGTGAAGCACACAAAATCCAGATGTACTGATCCCAGCAAGAATGGGAGGGAGTAATTTCTGCCACTAAACATACTGGCCAGAGAAAATATGTGCTCTCCCCTAATTTACAAGTGTATGTGCCTATTAGAGATTTATGCCAGTTGGGGTGGCCAGCCTCAGATTTTGGTATGGAGACTCAGCTTTGAGTCTATTCTACAGATCTCAGGTTTGGGCACTGAAATCTCAGGAACTGGGATGCTGCCTGACAACCCTGTATATTGATTTAATTCTCATGCTATCAGAATGTGCCTGAAACACACTGAAAACTACCCTCATCTTTGCATGCTTTAAGAGTTGCTGTTGGTGCTGGAATTCACATGTTAACTTCTAACTTCCTCATGAGGTCTCTTGCATTGTCTTTCTCCTTTACACATTTATTATTATTATTATTATTATTATTATTATTAGTTTTATATATATTCTGCATTTCTCCCAACAGGGGACCGAAAGCGGCTCACAACATTAAAATTCACACAATAAAAAACACAATAAATTAAATATTAAAAGACAAATTAAACAATCTATGATTTAAAATAAAATTAAAAGATTAAAACATGGAAACATGGAAAAGATTAAAATTATCTGCTAAAATGGGGTTCAGGGATTCCGTTGTAAAATACACACATCATTTTCTAATCATTAATGAAAGGCCCACCCATTTAATTGTATACATGTTGAAAACTGAGAACAAACTACTGTCCCATTAACTAGGGTATGCAACAGTAATAATCACTCTTACGTCATCATTTTTTTAAAAAAAAACTTTTCCTTTTCTTCAAAGAAGGTGTGCAGCACAGATGGGATATCTTATTAATTCATCAGATTTCATAACTTCTTCCAAAGGAACAAGTGATAAGGGAAACTTTTCCTTTACATCATGATTAAAACATGTAGCTGGTGTCTAGAACAACTGCTGTCTGATACAAAACAGTTCTTTGTGCTAAAATATTGTTAAAAAAACACTTTTACATGTTAAGCAAAAGTGTAATTACTCCATGTTCCAGCACATTTTCCAAATAAACTTCCAATATGAAAAATAACACTTTCCTCTGAATTTAAGTGTGGTCCAAGTGAATCATATCTTATTAATATATTTAAAGTGAAATATTTACCTCTCAAGGAGGCACAAGGAATAGCCTGACACCTTCCCCAAGGTGGTGATTGTGGATGTTGTTAAGCCAAGAAAATAGGCTCTATCTATGCATTTCTTCATTTGTAACAGTGATTACCTTATAGAAAGCCCCAGACCAGAATCCTGTTGAGAGCTGGCAGAACATAACAAATTACCCACAAAGACCATCTCAAGCTTGTGTCATAGTGCAATGACAGACTGACTGATTAAAGGAAAGGGTTTGTGTTTCTCCAAGGAGGCAGTGAATGTCCCCCTGGGGAAGATCGGGGGGGGGGGGGGGCGCGAAAGCATTCTAGGCCCAGCTTCTTACCTGTTTCCTTTCTTAAAATTAGGGATTGCTGATTTCTTTCACCTAAGTAAACTCAATAAAGGAAAATGAAAGAAACTCTGATAAAATATTTCTTAAGTTCCAGCTTGTTTCAAAGATTTTTGGTCAGGTAAGAGGAGGGACAATCTCCAGCGGTGAACAAGTGGTACCATGTCCACTGTCCTAACGACTGCAAAGCATGTTAATCTTCTCAACCTATTGCATTTCTGTTTCTCAGAGTCATGCCCTCAGTTATTGCCCTTCTCTCTCTCTCTTTCTCTCACCCACACCTACCCACCTACACACAGTTTCTTCCCTGCTCTTTGGGACTTAGGATGTTGTAACTGTGGGTGTGATCACATTGGGAAATTGGTCGTAATTTGGACCACTTATTTCCTGGCAATCACACAACTCATGCGGAAATGCATTACAGCTTGACCTTGATTGCTGCACAAGCAGTACCTTTTTAGTCCAGTTGTAGGGCTACTACATTTTGGGGCAAGGCTGGAGTGATTACCTGGCAAACAGAAGGGTTGTTTTAAGGGAGACTGGTCCCATTAAAATGAACCTTCCTGATGCAATCAGGTGCTCACCTTCAAAGCCATCTGATCTCATCCTGTGTGGGCAGAGCCCATGCACCAATTTTTATTTTCTAAATACTCTCTCACCCAGCAGGAATCTTCCCACACAATATACAATATTGAATAGCATTACAAGGTAGTGCTTCCCACCTGCTAAGGAAAAGTGTCATGTAGGTCGTCTTATCTTTACTTATGCCATATGATTGCATTACATTATATTTATTTCAATATCCCTTTTGAGACAATGTCACTTTCTATGCATTGTATCACCACAAATCTTCCTTAACTGGAGTAAAGGGTTAGTTAGTAAACAGATGTGAAAATGGAAGCAAGAGTAATTCACAATGGATGACAAAATCAAAACTTCATCCCTATATTTTATTCATGAATTCAACATGTTTGATTAAATATATATGAGGCTCTGGTCAAAGAAAATTGCCAGCAGGTATATGGGAAAACATATTGACATGATTTCCATAAAGCAACTACATTAATCTAGGATCAAGACTTTAGGTGATTAAAATGATCATCAGTAGCTACTGAAACAGGCATGGAATGATATACTATTTAAATACTATATTATTTATATATATTATATTACCAACATTGTCCAAGCTCTGTCCTTTGCCATCCTTCTGCATATAGAAGATGGTGTTTTAATAAGGTTTCAGATGCTCTCTGTGTTTATATGCTCTGTTTCTGCCTTGTATGTGAACATGAATGAGGAACTTATTTTCAACAGCTTAGACAGGGCCTAAACTATACACTACTTTAAATATACAGGATGCAGCTAACCCTCAATTCCTTTATTACTGATTTGTGATTACTTACTACTTATTAGAAGTAAATGTGCACAGGTTGAATATATGCCAGGACCACTGTATGTGATCAAGGAAGGTATAACACTTTCCTTGACTTTTCTTCCTTTTAAATTCATTCCCTCCTCCTGCTGTGGCTGAAAAAGAGGGGAAAGAAATATCCATTGGTGCCTTTGGAGTTGCTTTTTTCCAATTTACCCTACTGGGATAGGATAGGGAAAAAATGACTGAGGAGAATTGTTTAAACCTTTACTACTCAATCCACATCATGTAGATTATTGGGTGGTTCCATTCAAGATGCACATCTAATTAGGAGCAAGGAAGAAACTGAAGTACACCTGCATGCTATGTCTTTCATGCAGCATAGAGTCCAGCCCCTTGGTGTAGCTTTTGGCACTGTTCTCTATTTCAGCAGAGTCAAAAATTGTCGTAACAATAAAAATGCAAATGGTGCATTATCGTGTTAACATTAAAGGTCAACTGTTAACAGGGCAGAACACAATAATATACTCATAATATTGGAGGGCAAATTAAGATATGCCCTTTACATTTGCCTAGCATTTTGCAGAAAAGCATGTTCTGGGATATGATGAATTCTATCTCCCAGAAGTATTCTGACATCATTAGAAAGCTGGTTCTTCAGAAACATAGAAAAGGAAGGTTATTTCTCTTCCACTGCTATTAAAGAACAAAGCCATTCTTCTGTGTTTCAAATGCTCCCATTTAGAAACTACATCAAATTATTACTTAATTAAACTTTATATCTCACACAAAAAGAACATGTTTGTTTTCCTTGAGGAATGTACTTTTAGTTACAAAATTATTTTTCTCATATTAATAACAAATAATTAAGTTTATTAGTGATTCACAACATGGCATTTCCTTCTCAAAGAGAGGAAGTAGATTGCATTTTTCATTAATACATCTCCGCTCTCAGCATTTAAATGAACAAACACAAAAGACAAGCAGAAGCACTTCTTTCACAACACATTTCCTACATGTTAGTATGTACTCTTGATAGCTTTTAATGAAGTGGTTTCAAAAGCAGAACATTTAAAACAATGAATTTTTGATTCTCTACTTTCTAAATAACATTTGATGCATTTGATAGCTGACTCTTTCCAGAGCTGGTTAGCCTAATAAACATTTACTGAACTGTTTCAGCAACATGTAGACTGGAAGTGGTTTCAAATAGGGATATGAAGCTTTCACCCTCTCTGGCTAGAAAAATTAGGGATAAACTGCAAAGAGTGCTGCAATCTAATCTGGGTTTTTCACAACTGCAAAATAAGGAACATTCTAAATGGACTTGAAGCACAGTCTGATGACTTTGAGCCAAAATTTTCTCAAAATGAGTTGGCTTTTTTCAGATTTGTTCCTATAACCTCTTGTGATGTTGAACAGAGTTTCTCCAGATACAAGAACACACTGATGGACAACAGAAGGAGTTTTGAGTTTGATAATCTCAAGATGCATGTGGTTGTCCAATGCAATTCTGCTATTGGCAAAAACTAATCCAGGTATGACTATTTTACTCTCAAAATGTTCATTTGATTCCTTCAGTACTAGCACTTCTGCACTGGAAGTGAAGAAGAGTAAACTTTTCAATTTTTATGTGTGTGTATAAGTACAGAATTTTAAAAACTGGGTGCTAATTTCAGAAAAAATGTAAAGTCATATTTTTTGTTTAATTGGTCATATTGAAATGATTTTTAAGGTCATACATGCTTGCTTATTTTTGACATTTTTAGGTCATAGAAATCCTCGCCTTAGTAATCAGAATAAATAAGCACACACACAAAGTAAAACCAGTTTGTCCAGTGTATCCTGCACATATGCACCCCTAAATGTCCAGTAAGAGCAAGGGTGGAGTGAAAGCAATATGTTCCTGTGTTGCATGACAGGCACTTCCACTGGAGCTGCTTGTGGCCCCATTGATAGATAATGTGATTACACAAGGAAATAGGTTGCAATTTGGACCACTTGTGGAGTAGTCCAGTACAATTTATTTTCCAGAAATCACATGGGGAATGAAAAAATGCTTTCCAGCTCAATTCTAATCTATGCCAAAGCTTGACCTTTTGTAGGGCTTCTAATTTGGGAGGCAGGGCTGGATGGACAGATAAGGTTGTTTTGTTATTCGGGCATCAATCCCTATGTCACTTGTGCATCAGGTGGGATAGGTGAATAGTGTCAGGCTGTCCTACTCAGAAGGCAGTGTTCCAGGATGTTTTTCACAATATTGATTTTCTGCCTGGAACAGGTACTAGAATGTTGTTCCCAGGGGCATTTTGGTGCTGGTTGCATCTAGTCAGATGAAATGGATGTGTTTTGTTGGGCTTAGAAGTAACCATTCTGGCCTGTTTTTTACAATGTCAGTTTTCTGGTACTCAAATGTTTTTCTTGCTGTTTTTGGGGGGCTGGTTGCATCCATCCCCTGTAGTTAGATGGGATGGGTGAATGTCACTGTTTTAAAGCTCCCCCCCCCCCATATCAATTTTCTTTCTGGAACAGGTACTGTAAGGTTGTTCCTGAGGATGATTTGTGGCTTGATGCATCTGTCTCATCTAGTCACCCATATGTCTGATTATACATCAGAAGTTGCCGTTTCTCGCCATTGTGTTCCTTTCCTGCAGGGTTAATGAATGAGTAATATTTTTTAGATTTGTTGTATAAAATATTGTTCTGATGTTTGTCCATTGGAATCCACTTTTTGGGGGAACAATTTTTGTTAAGAACTCCACATTCCCAAATGGTCGTATATATCTTATAGTCAACATTCAAGACAGAGATTGGTCTGTAATTCTTGATTTGTTTTTTCCCCGTCCAAGGCTAAAGGAGGTACTTGAGGAAATGATACACAAAGATCAAACAGGTTTCATCCCAAAAAGGAAACTATCATCAAATATAAGATCAATAATAAACATTTTGGAATATTATGAAATACATTCAGAAAAGCAAATGATGTTAATCTTTTTAGATGCAGAAAAGGCCTTCGATAATGTCGATTGGGAGTTTATGTTGCTGCAATTAAAGAAGATGGGAGCAGAAGGAATTTTTCTACAAACAATTAAAGCAATATACACTAAACAGAAGGCCAAGATTAAAATCAATGATCAAGTAACTGAAAAATATTCAAATTGAACAAGGCACAAGGCAGGGTTGTCCACTTTCTCCGTTATTATTTATTCTAACATTGTTGTTGTTGTTTAGTTTTTAAGTCATGTCCGACTCTTCGTGACCCCATGGACCAGAGCACGCCAGGCCCTCCTGTCTTCCACTGCCTCCCGGAGTTTGGTCAAATTCATGCTGGTAGCTTCGATGACACTGTCCAACCATCTCATCCTCTGTCGTCCCCTTCTCCTCTTGCCCTCACACTTTCCCAACATCAGGGTCTTTTCCAGGGAGTCTTCTCTTCTCATGAGATGGCCAAAGTATTGGAGCCTCAGCTTCAGGATCTGTCCTTCCAGTGAGCACTCAGGGTTGATTTCCTTTAGAATGGATAGGTTTGCTCTCCTTGCAATCCAGGGGACTCTCAAGAGTCTCCTCCAGCACCACAATTCAAAAGCATAAATTCTTCGGCGGTCAGCCTTCTTTATGGTCCAGCTCTCACTTCCATACATCACATACACTCCTGTGTCCCTGCACAGCATAGCCCATAGCTTCTCTGAATTACTCAAGCCTCTTCGCCACGACAAGGCAGCAATCTGTGAAGGGGTTTGTATGTTTAGATATGAATAAAATGGTTAAAAAAAGAAGAAGTCCACATTCCAATCTGTTTCATTCCATTCCATCTTTTACCTAGTCCCACAATATTCCCCCTCACATCTTTCTCTCCCTTCTCAACACTAGGAGTCTGTGTGGGCCCCAAATCTTGCCTGGATAGAGTTATGAAACAATATTTCTCCTATGTTTGGACGTTACCTCTCAACAAATACATAAGCTGCATGGTGTGTTTGATGTTGTTAGGGTATGAGTTTAAAAATTCTGACAAATCTCCGAGACTGATCAATAATGCACAGTTTCTGACTACTCCACAGCTCAATCAAACAGCATAGTCAACCAGACACTTCAGGGATATAATTCCTAATGAAAGTGATGCAAAGTACTATCTAAAATGACAGAAGAGTCATTGTAAGTCTGTCAGCAATAGCCAGACTAGACATTATTGAATTGGAGCTGCATATGGCTGTTTGTTAAAATGTTGATGTTCAGCCAAAATGCTAATGCTGCATACTCTGTTTAGACTCAGAGAATTACAGAATCACAGAACTGGAGGGGATTCCTGGAGCCATTGAGGCCAGCTACTTATCAGTACAGAAAATCAGCAGCTACAGCATCCCGGACAAGTGGTCACCCAAACTCTAGTTAAAAACATTCAGTGAACAGGAACTTGCCACTTTATGAGGTAGCCTGTTCTACATTGAAGGAAAGAAAGGCAAGATGCAAATAAATCTAAACAAGTTCAATTAACTTTCTCCCACATACAATACTAGCCATGGAGTGGTATGTTTTTCGCATAATAAAATTCTCATTCTCAATAAATGTTTTTTTTAATATATAATTTTGTTGAGTTCCCAAATCTATAGGGTGGAAACAGCTTCATTAGGCCAAATACAGAATTAAAAAAACTGTGCACATGTTCAAGATTACTACCTCTCCAACAGGCAAGATATTACAAAAGTAAGTAGGAGTTTTAAATCCCTGTAGTCTGCATGTATGAAACTAGTGCAGTTGAGTGGGTTGGACTGTCTGGCTTTCAGAGCCAGGAATCCCTACTGTGCTTCTCAGGAGAGAGGTAAAGTGAGATCACCCAGAGCATGTGTGGCTTGATGGGGTTACATGCTCTGCCAAGTGTGCAGCCTTGGGCAAGCTGCATGATTGACTATCACCAGAAGGCGGGATTGGTAAACAACTTCTGAGTATTTTATACCCAGAAAACCCTGAGCAACATCACCATATGTTGAAATTAATTAATTAGTCTGCATGAGGTCTTCAGAGTTAATGTAGGAGGCAAAATACAGACAAGAAAATGGGTTTTATCAGGTGTTGCAATGGTGTTACATTTCACTTATGAGTAGCCCATAGACTGGAAAGTTGGGAATTTTTCCTTTGATATTTTGACAACTAAATTAGACAACGGTAAACTAAATTGGTATCCCTACTGGCTGAGGTTAGAGACTTGTCAGTCAGTGGAGAAGAGAGAGCAATCAGACTGTCTTTATATTATCAATGGTGGATATAATTTTAGATGCTGGATTAGGTGAAGAAAATCAATGTAGCCAGTCTGGATTGCTGGATCTATTGTGCTGCATGATTTTCTCACTCTCCAGTGCTATACACTTGTCCAGTGCATTTATTGTCTATCTATTCCACAAAATCAAATCTGTATTACAGAAAATGCATTTTAATAACAAAGAGTCTCATGCCAATTTAAATAACAAGAAGTCTCAGAGATGTAAAGATAGGTAAAGATGGGTGGGAAGATGGCGGCAATTTCTCCTATGGTGGTGTATAAAAGGTTGAAGGAGCTGGGCTGCCCTGCCTTAGAAAGTGTTTATCTGTCAGAGGCTAAAGAAATACAGACGTTGCTGTGCACCCCCCCCCCCCCCGTGCCATCGCCTGGACATATTGGAATGGATCTGTGTAAGTGTGCATCTGCCTATCCAAGAACAATTTGCATCTCTTAAGGAATCTCAGTCAGATTTAAAAATAAAAGCAATGGTGAAGCTGGGATATGATCTGATCCTTTGTCAGGCTGAAGACCTGGATCTCATTATGGGAAAGCCCCTTGCCCAGAAGCAGCTCTGCTTTTTGGAACAACTCTTGGCAGTAATTCCGCCTCAGGGTAACTTCACAATGTCCAGCTTGATATCAGACTTCAGCATTTTTTCCAGCACAGAGGAATCTTTCCAGGAGATCACTAGGAAGAATGAGGAATTTATGAAGCAGGTTTTGTCTAGTGCTGACTTTCAGACTGTCTTGAACCCAGAGTGTCATCCCTGGAGCTCACACATAAGAAGCACTGCAGAAAAAGGCCCCTCCATCAGTGACTTCTCTTGAGAGAACCCTGCTGGATTGGCTGAAAGCTGGAAGACAGGACAGCCCTGCAAGAACTCAAAGCCCAGTGGTTGTTCCTGCAGGGATACTCAGCTGGAGAAGATACTTCCCATGACAGTCATACAGCTCTGCAGATACTCAAGCTGATTGCTTCCATCTACAACCAGCTGCTCCTGGCCTTTGAGCAAGTGTTTGAGAACGAGCTGCAGAAGCACTGTGAGTGCCCATCTCTTAAACTGAGCCGTTGTGGCCCCCTTTTCCAGGCTGTGCAGCACAGCCTGCTTCTCTGTATGCAGGAACTGCAAGGTCTAGCCCAAGTTACAGAAACCGCTGAATGTATTATGAAAAAAGTGAAGTGATGGCATGAAGAGAAGGTGGTTTGGAGTGGCAATATTAAATCATCACTTTCTTCAAAATCTGAAGAGCTACAATAGAAATACAAGGCCATCCATGCTACACGTGAGGACTGCCAGTGATTTTGAGCTTGAATAAACTGCAAATACGTTATTTGGGGAAATGGGAAAAGATCTTCCATTTTGGGATGGAAAACACTAATGAATGGCCGGAAAATGCTCCTTGTTATATTTCCAAATGTAAATATATTTCGGTTCTCTTTTTCTGACAGATTAAATATAAATAGCATACTTAAAATGAAGCCTTACGCACAATAAGAGGAAGGGATCAAACAGTCCTAATGGGAGTAAATAATATTAACATTAATAATATTCATTAAAATGTACAAAGAAAAGGAGGCCACAAATCACACAATCTCCGGTGTCTGTATACAAATGCCAACAGTTGCAATATACAAGTCAAAAATACACTCGTATGTCAAAAATACACATCCCTGCACAAAAATACAATAGAAGGAGGTTAGAGACCATCTGGGTCAATGTGGCTGGGACAAAAAACAAAAGAAGCATGGTAGTTGGAGTTTACTACTGACTCCCCAATGTAGGAGAGGATGTGGATGAAACTTTTGAGAAACAAACTGCAAGGATTTCAAAGAGACACAATATAGTAGTGATGGAAGATTTCAGTTATCCTGACATCTGTTGGGAGGCAAATTCTGCCAAGTATGGCCCTTCCAAGAAATTCCCAGCTTGTGTGGCCGATAATTTTCTCCTACAAAAAGTAGAGAAAGAAACTAGGGGACTAGTTATTCTTGACTTAACTTTAACCAATAGAGACTACTTGGTAGAGGAAGTGGCAGTAAGGGGAACTCTGGGCAAGAGTGATCATGTTCTACTAGAATTCTTGATTTTAAAGCAAATCAAAGCAGAGTGTATCCACACATATGTGCTGGATTTTTTAAAAGCCCATTTTAATGAACTCAGAACAAGGATAGGTAAAGTCCCATGACGGGAGATCCTAACAAGAAAAGGAATCTAAGAATGTTGGGAGCTTCTAAAAAAAGGAAAAACTACCATCAATTCCAACATGAAAAAAAGATGGAAGACAGCAAAAAAGACCAATGTGGCTTCACAAAAAGCTCAGAGAGGACCTGAAAACAAAGAAAGACACATATAGGAAGTGGAAGGAAGGCCAGGCCACAAAAGAAGAGTACAGAAGTAGCAAGGAATAGCAGGGATGGCATTAGGAGAGCAAAAGTTGGAAAATGAATTGAGGCACTAAAAACAAAAACAAAAAGCATTCTTCAGGTATGTGGGTAACAAAAGTCAAAGGAAAGGAAACAGTAGCTCAGCTACTCAATGGAGATGGAAAAATAATAATAGAAGACAAAGAAAAGGCAGAAGTGCTCAATTCAAGGACAGACTATGACTCTCCAGACAAATGTGAAGTGCAGGTTGAGGGGACAAGATTGCAGCTGGAGATTGGTAAACAAATAGTCAAAGAATACCTTATTACCTTGGATGAGTTCAAACCTCCAGGGTTGGATGAACTGCATCCAGGATTATTAAAAGAATTGGACAAAGAACTCTCAGAACCACTATCCATTATTTTCTTTAAATCATGAGTGAGGTGCCTGACGACTAGAGGAGGCCTAATGTTGTCCCTATCTTCAAAAAGGGCAAAAAAGAGGAACATGGGAACTATAGGCCAGTCACCCTGACATCAATCCCAGGCAAAATTCTGGAACAGATTATAAAGTGGTCACTATGCAAACACCTAGAAAATAAAGCAGTAATAACTAAAAACCAACACGGATTTGTCAAGAACAAATCCTGCCAGACTAATCTGATCTCATTTTTTGATCGGGTAACCTCCCTGAGAAACAGAGGGAAAACTGACTTCAGCAAAGCTTTTGACAAAGTGCCCCATGATATTCTGATTAGCAAGATAACTAGGTGTGGGCTGGATAAAACAACTGTCAGGTGAATACACAGTTGGCTACAGAATTGTACTCTGAGGGTGATGATTAATGGCTGCTTCTCAGACTGGGATGAGGTAACAAGTGGGGTACACCAGGGCTCATTCCTGGGCCCAGTGCTATTCAATATTGTTAATGACATGGATCAGGGGATACAGAGAATGCTAATCAAATTTGCGGATGACACAAATTTGAGTGGAACAGCTAACACCCTGGAAGACAGAAAGAAAATCTAAAATGAGCTAGATAAGCTTGAACACTGTGCTGAAAACAACAGAATGAAATTCAACAGGGATAATTGCCAAGTACTGCACCTAGGAAAAAGAAACAAAACACAGATTTACAAGATGATGGATACCTGGCTCAGCAATACTACGAGCAAAAAGGATCTTGGAGTCATTGTAGATCACAAGCTGGATATGAGCCAACAATGTGATGTGGCTACAAAAAAGGCAAATGCTATTTTAGGCTGCATTAACAGAAATATAGTTTCCAAATCCCATGAGGTACTAGTTCTCCTCTATTCGGCACAGGTTAGGCCTCATCTTGCATGCTGTGACCACTTCTGGACAATGCACTTCAAGAAGGATGCTGACAAATTGGAATAAATTCAGAGGAGGGCAACAAGGATGATCAGGGGCTGGAAACCAAGCCCTATGAGGAAAGACTGAAAGAATTGGGCATGTTTAGGCTTGAGAAAAGAAGACTGAGGGGAGATATGATAGCACTTTTCAGATACTTGAAAGGCTGTCATACAGAGGAAGGGCAGGATCTGTTCTCGATCATCCCAGAGTGCAGGAAACATAACAATGGGCTCAAGTTACAGGAAGCCAGATTCTGGTTGAATATCAGAAAAAACTTTCTAAGTGTTAGACCAGTACAACAATGGAACCAATTACCTCAAGAGGTGGTGAGTGCCAACACTGGAGGCATTCAAGAGAAATTTAGACAACCACGTGGCGGATATCCTTTGATTTTTATTCCTGCACCGAGAAGGGGGTTGGACTCGATGGCTGTATAGGCCCCTTCAAACTTCATGATTCTATGATTCTGTAAGTTTGGCATACGCTTTTGCGAACTGCAGCACACATCTTTGGGTGCATTTCAAGAGGTGGCCTCTGTCCCATGAAAGATGATGCTCAAATTTGTTGGGTCTCAGGTGCCAAAAGATTCTTGATTCTGTTGTATTTGCTGCAACAGACCACAGATAAACATGGCTACCCCTCTGGAAATTTCTACATTTTATTCAAAATATATAGAGAAAGACAATCACAATATTGTGATCAATATTAGTTGAACAGAGAATGTTCACCCACGGAGTACCATGAACAGGGAGGGGTATCCTAATAATCCTGCATAATGCTTTGAGAGAAGATGTGCCATTTGATAGCATGTACAGAAGATTTTCCAGAATGTTTTCTGCTTGTATTGCATGTTTAGATCAGTGAATGGGGTACTTGGATGAGCCTTGTGGCACATTGGTTAAACTGAAGTACTGCAGCCAAGACTCTGCTCATGACCTGAGTTCAGTCCTGATGGATTTCAACTCCATTTGGAAATTTTGCACATTGTTCCTGCAGTTGTCAAGAGTCCCACAGATGCTTTTGATTTGAACATATTGTGCTCACTGTGTAGACAAACACATACTTTCCCACTTCTGCATCATATATGCATACAATTTGCTACTTTATATGCTGCTTTAAGGGAACTTCTTGGGGCAAAAAGGTGTTCTACAATTTTTTATGATAGCCTCCCAATGCTATGTGACAAGATTTAATTTCTGGCATGCATTTGGCTTGCCAAGCTGTTAATTTTACTCTCATGGATATGTTACATTAAGTATTTTATCTGCTGTCTCTTCTTTTTTTATTGTTCAATATTTTGTATTTTATTGTTTTAAAATACGGCTTAGAGTGAAAGCTGCCTTGAGTATTTATTTTAAAGGAAAGGTAGAGTGAAAATATTGATGATAAAATACCATTTTCAATTTTGATTCACTAATTTTCATGTGCACTACCTGGCCCATACACTTTAAAATACATTCAGTAATATTACATTCAAGAAAGTGTGTGTGTGTGTGTGTGTGTGTGTGTGTATGAGAAATTTTATATATATAAATTTTATATATATATATAAATTTCTCATACACACACACACACACACACACACATATATGAGAAATATGAGAAATTTCAGAGATCACTGTGAGACTCCTTTACATTTCCATTGAATTCCCAAGAAATAAGACTGTAGAGAAGTCTGATTCTGAGGTTTGAGGGGTTTGTCATAGTTCACATTTCCTTGCCTGTGAGGTTGAAGCAGTTTGCACTCTGGAATCTTCAGAGTGCATTTTCAGTTGAAGTTGGGGAAACCACTTGATGATAAGAGGGAGAAGAAGTAGCATATCCTGTATCATACTAAAACTTGACCAAGCCCTCAAAGTCTGTAAAAGCGCACAAACACCCAACACACAGAGATGCATACAGACTGAATCCTAACTTTAAACTGCAAAGGAAGAAAGCCAAAGCAATCATCAACATATACCATATCCTAACCAAGCAGCCAAGCCAAGTGTTAGAAAATACCATGTGTATGAGAATTAAAACACCAAATGACCTCATTCAGAGACCTTCCTTTACACTGTGAGTAATTCGAGAGTACAGAAAAGGTTCTTGGTTCCTATTAGCTTTCCTCTGGTGCCTCTCAACACCTGCCTTATAAACTTCATTTGCCCTTCCTCTACTTTTTGTGCATTAAAAAAACTTTCAAAACCACCTTCTGAATATTTCTGGTACAATCCAGGACACTCCTGAGCTTTACTGGAATGAAGTCAAGGTTGCTCAATTCAATATGAGGCACCCTCAAATTGACACAAATATCCGTTTGTAGTCAGAATTCAGCGTTTGACTTAAGCTACTGCACAAACCTAGTAGTGAGTTACACATATTTAGCTTTGCAACAAGTAATATAATAAACACCTTCTGGTCTTCTCAATGAAAATGCAACAAATTAATATCTAGAAAATTTTCTAAGCTCTTTTCATGCATACAGTTTTTCAAGGGGTTACTTCTGACAAATTTTGCTACAATTCAAAAAGTTATGTCAATATACATATACGTGGGATTTGTAGATGTACCTTAAATTTTAGAACTTGTATGTTTAATTAGAAGTTTAATCTAATTTCTTTTACATTGTATTGTACTGTGCTGATTTTACACTGCGTGTTCTGCAAAGGTCTGTGTGCTATGCAATAAACTGATTTGTTTTTTCATTTGTCAACATGGGATGAAAGTAACAGGAAACTGAGTAAGTGAAAAAATCAGTGAAAGGAACATCTGTAGATTCACTCATACCTTTTTCTATGGAACAAAACAAAAATCAGTATTACTGGTTAAAGCAATACATAAATATTGGTTTATCATTGTTCTTTTAGTAGCTAAAAATGTTACTTGAGAGAAATGCTTTTGCAAGATTCAATGCACTTTGACAACATCAAGATGTAATTTTGCCTTTTGAGCTAACTAAACTTGAAAGGGGGCCATTATGTGACAAAAAAACCTACTTCAAACAACTAAAGAAACTTCAGAGAGCAAATGGATGAGGATGAAAGAAAGTGGATAGTCGAGTGTGGCAAGGATCAGTATTCAGGCTGATTAGGTTCAAAGTTCCTTTTTTCCAAGCAATTTTATATGAAAAGAGAGAGCACAAGGAGGTTATAGAATTTGCTTACAGTACAAAAGAAATAAGTGGAGGAGTGAAGGGGAACTGACAGTTCAAATGTGTATGGAATATTAATTGGAATGAATATATGATTAGGAACGTGGTTTATGGAAGACCTTATGCAATGCACTTAGGCATGGAGGACAAGAGAAGAAAAAGGGGGAAAAACAGGCATTTCTGTTTACATCATTCTCACCTCCCATTTCCTTGCCTTTCAGAGATTTATCTTCCCTTTTCTTTTAGAAACACAGTTTGATACTTTCAGGTTATTCAAAGTGAATAATGCAGATTGCAGAATACTGCCCACAGGGAACCCTTTGGGTGTACTGTTAACTTATCTGCCAAGCATTCTATGACTACTCAGGAACATGATGTGTTCCCCAAGATTGTTTGATATTTTTGAGGGTTTTCCTGGGAATCCACAGCCAGCCTGTAATGGGGCGCATGGCCATGATCTATTTTAATTTGTTTTATATTAAGAACTTTTTTAAAAAGGAGGAGGTTGTTTAGTTAATACAGCTGGGGACTGTGTTCAAGGGGGGAGAAGCAGGGGGCCTGTAAAGGAAAGTCCCCAACGGGACATTGCCCCTCGAAAAGTGTGGCTCTCGGTTGCTTGCCCTCCCCCGTGGCGCCAGCACTAAATAAATAAATAAATAGTAGGTAGGTAGGTAGGTAGGTAGGCAGGCAGGCAGGCAGGCAGGCAGGTTGACAGATAGATATTTAGGTATACAAATTGTTATTGGGTGAGCACAATGGTTAATCATACAGGTAGCCTATCCCGCCCTCCAATTTTATATGGTGCAGGATCTAGGTGCAGGACCCCCCTTTTTACTGGGGGGTGGTACACCGCATCCTAGACACATGGTGGTAGAGTTAGGGGACTCAGTGTATCAACAGTAATAATATTAATACCTCTAGCTAGAGTGACTATAGAGTCATGGGTTTGGTAATTTTTTTCCTCACCTAGATAACCACGCACCCCTCCCCAAGGGGTCTCGGGCAGATTTTATACTAAATCACACAGGGACAGCCTGATCATATTGGGAGTGCATAGTCATAGGACGAAATTGTTCTAGGTGTAGCGGTATCATGGGTCCCAAGAAGAGTCAGGGTAAGTCCAAAGGAAAGCAGCCTGCCAAATGCAAAGCATCTAGGGCATCCCCGCCAACATTGTCATCATCTGACAAAGAAAGTTGGCCAGTGTGGGAGGAACTCCATGCAAAAATTAGTGCTCTGGAACAGCAACAGGCAGGACAGATGGGGGCTCTGAGTGACAACCAGCTTAGGCATTCAGCTAGGGATTCCAAGGCGTGTAAGTGGGCTAAGCTCAAAGCTCTTGCAGATGACTTGTTATGTCATTTTGCTGCACTAGAGGGCAATTCTCCTGGTACATCGGGAGTGACTAGAACCATGACAATTCCTCCACTGTTGGCAGCAGGGTCCACTGACAGCTTGGAAGCAGGTGTGCATTCAGAGCAGACAGCAGAGGTACCAACAACGAGGAGGGAAGTACAGAGATGTGATGTGGCCACAGACGCTGGACCAGATGGGGAGGTAGCCTCAACAAGCCATGATGGCATTGCAATACAGGTGTCAGGTAAGCTCGCTGTTGCACTAGTAGAGCATTGGTTCTATGGTCTTGGGGTGTGGGGACACAGATGCAGGATCAGCCTGGGGTATCTCACTCAGTTATGAGCATGCAAGGAGGGTCATTGGGTCAGATGGCTCTTCCAGGGCCCAGTATTGGTGTCTGGAAGGCGCCTTATCCTCAGGCCCCATTCCCCATCCCCCAGGAAGCTTCCAGTGGAACAGGCATCTAGCCCTATCCTTCTGTGCCAGACACAGGGTATAATTCAATTCCCCTCAGGTCCCTCCCTTTTTTGCCTCTCCCCTTAGGCAATCACCTGACTCCAGCCACAAAAGAACATATTTAAAAAGGTGACTACATGGATGTTTTTGAATTGCTGAATCGAGAGGTAGACCCTAAGGAATTGGAGGAGGATGAGGTAGATAAGGAGAGGCGTTGACGCCGGAAGCCGGAACGCTCTTGGGCTAACTTTTACAGAGGTGATGGGGTTCATTTGTCAGATATGGCTATGGAAATATTTCTGAAGGATTTACAGAGGGGACTGTGTGCCGAGATTCTCAGCTTGGTGGGGGGCATGGGGCATAGCTAGGCTAGCCCCATCCTGTGGTGGTTAGTGCAGAAAGAACAAGGATCGGTGAGTGCCTATGGAGTACAATGGCAGTGATAGGTCATCCAACCTCATGGCTCTGTGGCTCATGACATTACAGTGCTGGGGGGGAAGTCATGCTGGGGCCCTCCCCGGGCTGAGGGTTGCCAAAGAGAGGGGGCTTTCAAGCTTGATCTTTCACCAGCCGGGTTCATGCTGTCTTAAGGACTGCACAACGACAGGGTCTGGGACTCGCCCATATAAGGTTGGGGCAGGGGTCCGGTGAGACCTTCGGCCCCAAACCTGATCCCACACTACCACAGGCCCCTGTTTCTGGATACAATAATTAAACAGAAACATGTTCAATAAAGTGTTGTTGTTGTTTAGTCGTTAAGTTATGTCCGACTCTTCGTGTCCCCATGGACCAGAGCACGCCAGGCCCTCCTGTCTTCCACTACCTCCCGGAGTTGGGTCAAATTCATGTTGGTCGCTTCGATGACACTGTCCAACCATCTCGTCCTCTGTCATCCCCTTCTCCTCTTGCCCTCACACTTTCCCAACATCAGGGTCTTTTCCAGGGAGTCTTCTCTTCTCATGAGATGGCCAAATAAAGTGTGGCCCTAGTTTAAACCATCACCCGTGTCTCACCCCTTTATTCCAGGGTGGGAGGGCAAAGCTTCTAGGCCAATGTCTGGGTCACATATTCAGTTCATGTTGAACAAGGAAAAATATCACTGGTGTCAACAGTCTTGAAGGAATATTTTCACTATGAGCACAAATATGCTTTGAAAACACTTATTAGGCTTACAGGTTATTTAAGTAGTTTTGGACTCAAGTGTGCACAAAACGGTGTGCAGATTTTAAAATGTGAACAGCTAAAATGTGCACAACTTTAAATGTGCAAATTAAGGAAAATATTTATCTAATATCTACATTACATAAAAGACATAAATACATACACAACCTAGGAAAAGTCAGCAAAAGTGTATACAAATTTCATTTCAGGAATGTAAAACAAAACCTCACAAACTGATGGGAAATAAAAATGCGGTGAAATATAGGTGAAATTTGAAGAAATGCAATTTTTAAAAAAACCAACAACAGAGAATTTCCCATTCCAAGTTTGGGTCAAGTTGGCCAGGCATATAGCCCTGTACCAAACCAGGGCCAATTAGATATTACAGAGGACATCACTACAGTGCTGCCATCTTTCCTGTATCAGGAAAGTTACTACTGCATATTGCATATATTTCTCAAACGGTAGAAGATAAAAATAACATTCCATGTCACCTCTGAAATAGTAGCTTACTGCCACATGAGGTATGCTATTGACTTTCAAACTATTTTCTGAAGAACATGAGTATTTATTTATTTATTTATTTATTTACCCCACCTTTCTCATTAGAAAGGACCCAAGACAGCTTATATTATTAAAATATAATATTTCATGCTAAAAACACTAAGTATACAAATACTAAAAAGGATCAAACAAATATCACACTAAAAGATGGTAAACAAAAGCAACCCCAAAAACACATTCAAAGCAGTAATGCATAACATTCTAAAAATTACAGACAGTAGCAAAATTACTGAGGGAAGGCTTGCCTGAAGAAAAAGGTCTTTGCCTGCTTGTGGAAGAAGAGCAAAGATGGGGCCAGTCTGGCCTCCTGTGGGAGAGTTTCAAAGTTTGGGAGCAGCAACAGAGAAGGCCCTCTCCTCTGTCCCCATCAAATGCACCTGTGAGGTAGTGAGACTGAGAGAAAGGCCTCTTGTGATGATCATAACAACTAAGCAGGCTCATAAATAGAGATGTGGTCCTTTTGAGGGTACTCTCAAACTTATTAAGAACTCCTTAACTAGAAGAGCTTAAAAGCTGCTTGTGATCTTGATTATCTGTTAAAAACAAGAATAGGCAGCTGGCAGGTGTATAGGAGTTTATAATAGTGAGGTTCAATACTGTCCCATGGAATCACTAAGAGCACATTATAATATAACCAAAAATTGTCTGAAATGTGCTGAATGTCTGTGGGAGACACACATTAATTTGAAAAGTGCTCTCTGAAGACAGGAAATCTCAAACACCACCATAGAATTCAGTTTCCTTGTATAACCTGACACACATACACCCCAAAGGCATCATTTTCTTAATAGTCTGGTTCTGTAATTTAAGGCAAGTTCTGGAATAAATGCTTCCCTGGTTATTTAACCTTAGAAGGCAATTAAATTTTTCAGTGACTTAATGGAACTCCCTGCCAATTCCTATCCATGGCCACCAGTCCTTTAAAATCACCTGTTAGTATCATACTTCAGGCATAGCAGGAAGCATTACCATCTAAGGCTCTCCTGGAATTTATTAAACAAATATTATCAAGTTGTTTTTTTAACAAATTACAGATTGGATTTTTTCATTCTGTATTTTACTATAGTTTTACCATCTTGAAAGAGCGACTCTTGCTGTCATTAATGTTCACAAGTACTACTTCCCTCAGTCAAAATACCTTAAAATTCACCCTGGCCAAATCCAGATGCAATCCAATAGCTGTCCCTCCCCCTTTAAGCCTTTCACAACTCAAGCCAACCTGTTCCTCATTCATTCCTATCTGAACTCCCCAACTGTCCACCATCAACCATCAACAGGCACCAGAGAAAGGTAGTTTGCATGTAAATCCTTGCCTGTTATGCCCTCACAGAAGGGAAGAATGCTGAGCCATTTCAACAGTCTTCTACTTGTCCACAAAGAGTTTGAGGAATCTCTTGGTATTCTCTGTAGAGGTCTTACATTGGTGAGAATGATGCTTTGTACAGTAACTGCCCATTTTATAAAAAACTGCCTCAGACATGGGAGCGGCTATAGTGCTGAAATTTGGAATAAATCTTCTGTAATAGCCTGCTAGGCCCAGGAAAGCTTATCCTTTTTTCTTAGAGGTGGGAACTGGCCAATTTTCAATAGCTTCCACCTTAGACTCAACCAGTTTGATGTGTCCACTCCCCACAATATACCCGAAATATCTGATTTCTTTTATGGCATATAACACCAGGTTTTCCCTGCTATAATTAGGTTTTCTCATATTGGTGTGCACCATTTTAGTACCCCCCCATCCCTCTATAAAAATATAATTTATATTTTTCATTTTTTATATTATTTTAAATGATTCAGCCCATGCCAACTGCGGTTTATTCCCTTTCACCAGTTGAAGCATCAGCACCTCATCTCCAGGTTCATATACTCTCTCTCTCTCTCTCTGGCTTTCCGATTATGCCACTTCTTTTGCCTTTGCTGTGCTTTCTGTAGATTTTCTCCAGCAGCCTTTAAAGCAGTTCTCAAAGTGTTTGAAAGATTATCTGTAAAGAGACAACAGCTTCAGGGGCTTTTCTGGATTCTTGTTCCCAGTTCTGTCTCAAAAGGTTGAGAGGTCCTTGTACTCTCCTTCCATACAGCAACTCAAAGGGGCTGAATCCCAAAGTCTCCTGGGATACATCTCAATAGTCTTATAACAAAGGTTGTAGCTTTAGATCCCAATCATTCAAATTTTCAGCCACGTACACTTTAATCATCCAACCCGTCCCATTAAATCTTTCCAGAAGTCCATCAGTTTCCAGATGATATGGTGTAGAAGTCAGATATTTGATACCACAAGTCTTGCACAATCTTTGCATTATTCTTGAAGTAAAGTCTGTGCCCAAATCTGAAACAATTTCAGTTGGAAATCCCACTCTGCCAAATTTATTTACTAGGGCATTAGCCACTGTGCTGGCTTCTATGTTGCTCAAGGGAACAGCTTAGGGATATCTGGTAGCATAATCTATCACGGTGAGGAGGCATTTATTTCCCCTTCATGTAACTCTCAGTAAAGGACCTACTATATCAATGCTGATTCTCTTTAAAGCCTTATTAACAACTGGCATAGGACATAATTTGTCTTGTCCCTTTTATTGCCTATTTTCTGGCAGGTATCACAGGTTTTACAATATTATTTAATTTGCTGCCCTACTTTCATCCAGAAGAAATTTTGGGTCACTCTCTAGGTAGTTCTGGAGATTCCCAGGTGTTCCGCAAATGCGCTGTTATGAGCCATTTCCAATATTCTTCCTCTATATTTTGTAGGGACAATTAACTGTTGATGTCTTCCCCCTTGTCCATTATGAGGTTCTTTCAGAGTTTCCCTATATAATTTATCCTGCACCATTATAAAACTTTCTGGTTTTTCTGGTGACAGTTCAAGGGGCTCTGACTTCACCAAGCTAAATAAAGGTTTAAAACTCTCATCCAACTTAGACGTGGTTTTCTGTATTGGGGTAGATGTTGGTGATCTGGGTGTGGAGGAACTCTCTGTAGTTCCATTGTCATGGACAGATAATCATCTGGTGAGGTTTAGACTCACTGAAACTCAGAACCTCTGCAGGGGTGGGGGAACAATTAAGATGGTCCACCCCAGGAGGCTTATGAATCCAAATGGTTTCCTGATGGCTCTTAGGGAGTTTCCTGTTGCCTCGGCAAGTGATTCAGGGAAGAGGATTGAGCAGGCCACTAGGTCCATTTTAAAAGCTCACATTGAGCCAGGCCTGCCTGTCACTCTTCGAGTGGGCGGGCAAAGAGTCCCCGCCCAGGCAGCTCTGTGCCTTTGCAGAGTGCCGTTGCCCACCCAACCCAAAATAATGAGACGAGACACAGTAATATGGGCTAAAACTAGGGCCATAACTTTATTAACTACAGTATTTAACTTTTAATTACCCCTTTTTACAAGGGGGACAGCCATAGTGCTAACAGGTCTGGAACCCTTGTCATTCTTGACCAACTGGTCCAGACCTTTGCCCTTGGGAGTTCCTACCCCGAGAGGGTGCTGTTGTACTGTCCAGCACCCTCTTGGCCATTCACCCAAAGTACCCGGGGCCACCCTCTACCCGAGTCTCTAGACTCCAAGTGCCCAGTGACCCCTGGCGTCTCCCTGTTTTCTCTCCCCTCAGCTAAACCTCTGTAAATGCAATTCTGAGAGGAGGGATCCCTTGCACCCCCTGGAATGGGGAAATGGCCAGGGCTGTTGACACAATTGCTTCTAAGTGTTCCCCCCTACGAAGTAGAGCCAAATTGGCTCCCTGATTTAATGGGGAGCTGATAGTGATGAAATGAATGGGACAGAGACTAGAGTGACAATGGCAGAAAACTCAGAGTGACTCCGACTGAACACGGGCTACAGTCCATTGGAAGGCCTAGTCTGTGGCAGTGGTGGTGGCAAAAAAAGTCATTCTTTGCTGCCACCATTGTGTCTGCATAGAGTTGCCCAGAGGAGCTCTTCTGAGTGGTCAATGGCCTGTTACATCATGGCCCACAAGAAGATAGTGCTGACCACTCGGTAGCTCACTGTGAAAAATTTACACAGCACTTTGCAGGCAAATTCACTCAGATCTGCTCTGACTTAGATGCTGTAGTTAATACAGGTCCTGTATATGTAACTATGGGTCCTGCTTGTCTTATGTTGATGCATAAGTTTCAGTTTTTGCAGCCTAATGATGTGGACTGGATCCTTGGACCAGTGAAGGCTATCACTTGTCCCTTGCCCATCCTGGCTTATAAAAGTTGCCAGAGAGGGATTGGCCAAGTGGGTCCAAGGCCTCCTAGCAGCAGGATCGGATCCCATGTTGCTTAAAGGAGGCAATAGTAAGCCCATTATTGAAAAAATTCCTTCTTCTGCAGGCAGGCTTTTCCTTAATGACTGGTGGTCTGAGAGGCGTATTAAATGGACTGTTATGCTCTGTTGTTTTAAACGTGTTTTAATATTGACTTTAGTTACCATTTTAATATAGTACATGTTCAGTTCTTTTTTAATATTTCTATACTTACTGTTTTAGTTTTTAAATGCTGTTTTAGTGATGTAAGCCACCTTGGGTCCTTTTCGAGAGAAAGGCGGCATAGAAATATTTCAAATAAATAAATAAATAAATAAATAAATAAATAAATGTAAGTGTGTGTCAGCTGTTGGTATGGCCAGAAGAAAACCTGATTGTGGTCACTCCATTATCTAATGCATTATTCACAAAGAAATGTGAACACATGCATTCACACGAACAATTTCTACTATTCATACAGTACACTCACATGCCATTTATACATAAACACACTTTACAGCTCTGCCCAACTGTTCTGAGAAAAGCAGTTGAGCAATGAACATTTTCTCTGCTCACTGATGATCAAGGAAAAACCCTTCCAGAGAGATGTTGATCAGATACGTGACCTTTTTTACTGCCACTGCAAGGAGTGGAGTCTGGTGAAAAAGCTAGTAAGATGAACAACAACCAGAAGGCAGGTACAGCCCATTAGGTAGAGCTTGCAAGATACCATAAGGTTGCGGTTTGAACTCCCCAGATGAACTGGGATGGACTTAATTCAGACTTGTTGAGTCTGGATGTGGGCCTGAAATTTCAGTCACTCTCAGCATCTTTGTTAGGAAAGTGGCATTGGCTGGTATTTAAGGAGCCAAGACACTTTCCACATCCATCCCCAACTCTGTGAGCTGTGAACAATAAAGTTGTGTCACCTACTAATCCACTTCTGCCTATGAATTCATATTGCCTGTATGACTCCCCTGCAATCCTTGTTGCTGGAACAAGATTCCACTGTTAAGTGCATGATCTGAGCTACTTGTCCTTAATAGCAAGTACAGGATATTACAAGACTTTGGATTGTTTTACAGTTAAGTTGAACATCTGTCCCATGGGTAACATTTCATACTGAATTCAATGAGACATGGATGAGATAAATTTTGAATCACCCTTTTGTATTTGTTTGAAAATATTAAAACAATAGCTCTTACTGAGACACTTTAGTATTATATTTTATACTGTCAGAAGAAAAAGGAAGAGCTACTACAAGAGAATTATAAACCATTCTTTAAGTTAGACTTCTATACCCCATGGAAAGTTCCAGAAAGATATTAAATTATCCTTTGGGTGAAGATTAGAATGGATTCTTAACTTTTTGATAGGTTTAAAATAAAAATGCATTTTAAGCAACATAAATCAATAGTGCAAGCATGAAGCAGCATGTTAACATAATACTTAAATTGTTAAATCTCACACCTCTGGAAACAATGAATCAACCCAGCTGTAATTAAACCTTCAAGCCTTGAGTACATTTTAAAGGAGAATCATAAAACAAAATTCGAGTGGCATTTTAAAAGCTATTGCTCCCAGTCTACTGAAGAGAATTTAAATTGCAATAGCGCTGTCAGATCTTAATTAAAAATATTCTGCAATTACATACTTGATTTCCTAGGGTCAGTTTGACTATCTATCCATCTTTGAAAGAAGCTTCCTTGTTTGAATTTTCTTAATGAAAACCTAGGAAAACTTTAAAAGGTTTCTGACACAGAAAATAGTTTCTAGATATGATTTGGCCAATATGAGCACTTTAATCTATGCTAGATATTTCTTGGTTTAATATCAAAGATATTACAAGAATCTATGTGAGTTCTCAAAATATTTCAGCTTTCATGGCATTTTGATATTGCACAAAATCACTATTTTTTCTTATTGCTGCTACTGACCAAAAAAAAAAAAAAAAAGAGGACCTGTTCTTTTTGTTCTTGTGCAGGAATGAAAAATCTCAGAACAGCTGAGTCATCAATACCCAGAACAGAGCACAGGAAGCAGCACAAGCAAGCACTTGAGTCATGTGAGTTTCATTCTTTACATTAAGTGGCTGCCATTCTGCTTATGTAGGGCTGATGTAGGGCTGATGCAGTTTTTAGAAATAAAACATTTCCCCTCTTATCTCAAGGCCTCTACATGTCCCAAATAATCCTTTTCATTGTCAGGAAACTGTGGAACTATAAGACAAGAGAAAGAAGTCTTTAATTATTGACAATTACCACCTCCAAGTTGACTAGACGTGATGACTTTTGGTAATTAATGACTTCTCACCCCTCTTTCATAGTCACCACAGGTTCTCAGTGATGAAAGGGTTACTTGGGATCCTTAGTGGCCTTGGGATGGAAGGCCAAAATATGTAATTTTCCAAAAAAATGTACCAGTTGATGACAACATTAGTCTTACCCTGCAGAACGTCCTTGTAGTACGCTGTTGAAAAAGAAATTAATTACAATTAACAGATTATTTATAATGTGTTGTTTTCAGACTCTGGGAACCTGGGGATTCAGTTGAAGATACTCTTCCATTGACTGCATGCAGGCTTCTAGTCAGCAATACTTAAGAAATTTAATCTTGGTGAACTATTTTATGAAATAACCAGATCTGTGCCTTTTTCACCCCCTTATCAATTGAAAATTGGCTTTCCATGAGATTTCACACTTTCCCAAATATTGTGATGCTGAACTCAACAATTAAAAGGTATAAAAATAAAATTTTAAATATTCCTTTTGAAATAACACAAATGCCTTCAGCAGAAAACATGCAATATATAAATACACAGGTTTTTAATGCATGTCTTATGACCTGCCCAGGTTAAAGAAGAAACCATAGAAGAGAACAAACTTATAAACTATGCAATTTGTTCAGTTTAGCAAATTTAGTCAAGCACCTGCTGCATAGACTTAAATACACAGCAACTTTTTGAAAAGGCTGTCTGCATGCTTGACTCCATATAGAACTCTGTGCAACAGACAATGCATAGCTAGTGCTTAATCTGGGCATCCAACTAAACTAATTCAAAGAGTATGAACTACATAATAACTTAAAATACATTTTTAAAAAACCTGTGTAAAACTAAACACATTAGAATTTTGAGATTCCTTCCTCATACAGACATGCTCTGTATTGAGAAAGAACTGTTGAAAATTTGCCCCACAGTGTTACCTCACATTAAACTGTGATTTAAAATTAAACATACTTTAAATACTCATATTTTAATATGTACTTAATATATAATATAAATGAAATATTTTTCTAACATGTACTGAAATATTTAAATATGTATCAAATATTCATGTAACTACTCATTTTAACATGTAAAACACACATACAGACACACAGTGCATTTATATTTTTTATTTTAAGAACATGTTTTAAAGGAAAACAGTGTAATGGAGAAATGGAACAGACATCAGGATGGGAGAAATTTATAAAAGCAACATGGCTTAGGCCTGTAACCTGGTCAATATTTACACATGCAAAAAGCTCCAGTTGTGGAAGTTGCCACATATATTTGACAACCAGGCACACGGTCAGATTGCCATCGCAGCTTCTGCAATATGGAGTTCTGTGCATATAAATATTGAATGGGATACAGGTCACAGATTTGTCCATCCCTGTTTCTAGTATTCATATAAAATGTGGCTCACATGATTCCAGACATTTCATACAAAAATCTGTTGTTTATGCAAAAGTTTATGGCTGGGTTTCTAAGTGAATTTCTAACAATTATTTCCCTATGAGAACATTTGTCTAGTTAACATACGCAGAATTCAGTCCAAAAATAAGATCTGTGCACTCATACACTTTTCCAGTGACAACTTAAGTTCTTTAAAATCCATTGAAAAATCTTGCAGAGCAATTATGCTGATTCTCATAAAAGCTAAAAGCAATAATGAGAAATTAAAGCACTGGAGACCATGGTCTTCATTAATGAGTGATCTGCTGAGTCACCATGGCTTTTGGCCTTATTCTTACAGTAGTCATTAGTGAGGTCTCAAAAGGGCAAGCATAGCTTAATACACCATTACCATGAGAAGTGTTGTGAATAAAACTGTGTGTGAAGAATAGTCTCTAATTTACACAGCAGTGCAGTGACCTTGTTCTCCCCATTACCTGCTGCATACCATGTCACAAGGTTATAGACGACTAGAATTTCAGTTGCATTAAGATTTCAGATATTCAGTAATGCACCCAAATGACTCTGAACTTTTCCCAAATGCATTTATGGCATTCTCTGTACTGTGTAATTCCTTTCAACTTGCATCAAGATCAAAACTGAGCAAAAAACAACACTTAGGCCATGGTCATACCAACAAAATGTTTCCCAGTTCTCTTCCTTTGATTTTGCAATTTAGATTTGTGGTCACATGACACACGGCCATTAGCGAATCATTTACCCAGCAAGCGTGCTAACTGCAAATCATTTCTCACTCAGCCAGAGGCTTCTACTTTTTTTGTTGCAGATCTTTTTCAAAAAAAAGGTTGTACTGATACATGTGTGAACGATCTTATCACAACTTTTTTGAACTACTGTCACTGTGCATATCCTTTTAAAATATTTTTAATTTTTATTTTCTGCAGCATTTGTGTTGATGTGTTGGTTAACATCTGTCAAACGGCCTCAACAAGAAGCTCTAGGCACTTATTGAATTGGAAGGAAATGACTTGGTAACCCAAAAACACATTGGGATGCACATCCTGGAATAAATGCCACGTGACCTCAAAGCACACAAGGAACATGACTGAAAGTCACAAAACCACAGGGGGTCGTTTTGCTGGTGTGACCACAGCTTTAGCAAGTTTTTTTATTCATAAGTGTCAAATACGGATATTTGCAATTTTGGATGATATTTTTCCTCCAGTGGCTGTTTCTTCTTGGCATGATTTTTCTTTCCCATTTTTCCTTCATTGCCATTTTATTTTGAATGGCTATCATGACTGAAATGATTCTGTTAATGACACTAAAGCAAAAGGATCAATATAATGATGCTCAAAGACAAATTCACATGATCAGCACAACTAATCAGATTAGCAGTACTTTAATCAAGACTAGGCCAGAGGAAGTGTTATCAACATCAGAAAAATAAAAATGATAGCATGAAGCAGCAACAGAAATGGGAGGAACTGCATTCTGAACAGCAATGTAATGACACAAATGATTAGCAAGGCTGTGGGGGTTGATTAGTTTGTTGCATCAGATATGACAGTTCCGCAATGTGTACTGAAATTGGATAATATTAGGCTCAGCCCAATGCAATATGACTGCTGAGTGCTCCTTTATATCTCTATTGGGAATGTTAGCTACAAAGTTTATTATACTCTCTTTTCTTGCTTAATAATGGGAAAAGGAAATCTCTAACACTGGACAAATAACGAGTTGAGTGTCACCTAGTGATTTAAATTGCATACATAAACACCACATTCTCATTTCTTTCCCAACCATTTAAATGTAAACAGGGTATAATCCTCCAGATTGGGGAGACTACCACCCTTGGTGCTTTTCACCATTGCCTATGTTGGCTAGGGTTGTTGTGACATTCAATCTAACAACAAATGGTCTCATTAGATAGAGATGTTGCATAATTATACTAACAGAAGGACAATCACGTACCTTGCAGTGGCAAATTGGCAACACTTAACAAAAAACACCTGGATTCTTGGTTGCACACCAAGCCACTCAACTTGTATACAACGAAAAATCAAAATACGTAGTAACATACGCAGCTGCAAGTTATGGCATTGCACTTCCACTGTGCAACAAGATTTTAGTTATAGGTTTTTAGGCATTATTTAGCCAGTCCCTTCCACGCAGATGAAACATGGCTAACAGCCAAGCCTTCTGTTCTAATCAGTGGCACTGCTGGCCTTGTGAGAGACTCTGTGTCCAGATGGCATGTGGACATATTGTTGGTAACTTCCCTGTTGATGTGAAGGTGCTTTCAATAAACTCACTTGTTTTTCCATTTTCTATGTTGTATGTTTTCCTCTGCCTTAAGAGGCTGAGACACATGTATTTGGTTGCAATCCCACTGGTGCATTGTATCTCTTCCCAGCAGCCTAACTGAAGGATATATTTGCTGGACCTGAAACTGTAACATTTTTACAGTGAGACACATCTAAAATCAAACTTACACTGAGTATGAGAAACCAGTACTCCCAACTATGGCTGTTCTAGAAATTCCCTTGCAAAAAATGTGAAAGACAACCAAGTGAGAATACATTAAACCAAGTGAGAATTTGAGTGGTTTCTCATATATCACTTTCACCTCTTGTATTCAGCTCCTTTTCTGGCCCTCCATATGTTTAATTTGTCAAGATTACATAGGCATATGGTCTTCGCTTCTTTTATTAGATTACTTTCAGTATATGACATTTTCCATTTCAAGAGTAACCTCTAGTTCCTGTTGTACTAATCCTAAAATTTTCTTCAGGGGAAAAAAATCCAAGAAAAACTACTTTTTCCTTTTTAAAACATCATCTGAGACAATTGACCTTGATAAATAGTTTAACACATCTAGCAGAAAAATAACCTTAATCATTTTAAATGAAATCCATTAAAATACTTTCCTTTATTTTATTTTGAGATCTTAACCTGCAGGAAATTCAGATTATTCTCATTTCCCATTGCCTATGTCTCATAAATCCTATCCCATAGTAGTTTGCTTTTCAAAAGGTCTTTAGTATGCCACTTTATGTAGCTCTGTTTTTAAAAGTGCCCTGCTTCCAGGTTTCTCCAGCTAGTAATTCACTCAATTTTGGCAGCAACCTCTATTAAAAAACAAAACAAAACAAAAAAACCTAAATGATTTTTTAAAAAGTTTTTTCAAGCAAGGTCAGGATTCCAAGATTACCTTACTCAGCAGTTTCTAGCAACTTTGACACCTGTGTGTTTTTAACCAACAGAACCATCCAACATCAACAAGAACCACCTGTGCCCCCCAAAATGAAAATAATATCTATCTGCAATTCAACTCATTTCCAGTATCCAAAGGACTTCATCCTGGCACTATTTATTAGAGTCCTGTAAGGGTAGGGCAGTATTGTGGTTTGCTTTAGGAATACAGTAAGTTTGAAGTTTCACTAAGAATTTACACGAAGTCTCGATGGCTCAAACTTATAGACCCAAACTAGGCAAATGTAAGCTGGTGAATCATTTTTGGGAGCCTGTGGTTTTTGTTTTTGGCTCTTTTTTATTTCATTAAATTGGAGCTGGGATGAGGGGAATCTGGATCTATTTCTTTGTACTCATGTAGTTGCTCTCAAGATTCCCCCACTCAGATTCTATTTTTTCCTTCAAAGGTCACCATCAATGGCATATTACCTCCAGGAACAAATGACTGCTGGAGTGAGGCTATGGCAGAGAAACAGGTTAAATTCCTTCTTTCCATGTGAACAATCTCTGTACTGCCTCCAGCAGTACCCAAATGTTAAGCATGCAAAGGCCAAGCATGCTTTCAATGTGACAGCTGTGATACAGTTCTTAGCTGGCTGCTTCATGTTTTTGAGGTGGGTCAGAAAGAATTGGTAATACAGAGATCCCCAAAGTCTAAAACTGGCTATAAAAAGAAGCATAAAAGAGCAGTTGCAATATTTAATTTATAAAATGACATGCCGATACAATACCAGTACACTGTAGTAAACCTTATGTCCCTGAAGTGTTCATAAACATTTATACCTAGAACATTTTCTACATTGTCATGAAAAAAGAGACTGCTAGGCTTCATCAAGGAACTGCAGGCTTATAGCCATAATGGACGCTCTGCGCGGTGCGGAACTGCCACCGCAGTAGTGCTTTGCCTGCCCACTCGGAACTGCCAAGCGCAGGCTTGTGACATGGAGGTCAAGTGGAGGGGGAGTCCGGGTGAAGAGCCTTTTATCAGGCTGGCTCCCCCTGGCTCGGCCTCTTTCGTGGCGTCAGAAGCGCGGCCCACCTGCCCACCCTTGGGAACTAAGAATGAGAGTAGCTGGTCGCTTTGGGGCCAGATGGGAATTTTTGACTTGCTTCCACAATTGGCACAAGACAGGAAGCTTGTATGTTTTCGCCCATCCCATTCTTACTTCCTGGTACAATTAGGTAATGATAGGAGGACATGTTGAATAGGTCACAACTGCAGGCAGTGTGAAAGTAAAGAGTGTGGGTGAGTTCCATCTGGACACCTGAGGAAGGTGACAATTAACCCATCACCCTGATTGGTGGAAAAGGAGTTATATGAAAGGGGGATGGGTTAAGGGAATCTCCCAGGCGGCAGTGCACCTAGGGTCTCGAGGCTCGGTGACTGAAGCAGTGGGGGGATTCCTGGTTTTTGGACGCTGGACAGAGGTCAGCGTGCTTCAGCAATAGGAACTCACCCTTGGTGGCCTGTTCCGGTTAAAGTGGTACACTTTATTATCATTCAGATGAATTTGCACTACAGTAGGCCCCCTTGTGAAAGGGGAATTAAAAGTTTAAATAGTTTAATAAAGTTGTGGCCCTAGTTTTATCCAACTCCTGTGTCTCAACTCTGGGTGGGCGAAGGTCCTCCATCATCTCAGTAACCCTCACTGAACCACCACTTCAGACCATTCCCTCAAACATCTGTTTCGACATGCATGGAAAAGAGGAAACAGAGAGAAAAGGGAACATAAGAAACATCAGAAGTTTATCCAGCATGACAATTATGCCTGTTGGGAGTCATCGTCAGTTACTACAATATGCGATCACCATAATCCTGTCATGAGAAATTTCTGACTATTTCCTTCAACAAAAACTTCTTTTAAGTTAGTAGTATTTTAATATTATTATATGACTAACTGCATTCTATTACATCTGCTTTGTGTGCTTCCAAATTATTTTCTAAACCACTTTGGATCCCTGAGAAAAGTTGTTGTTTTGTTTTTTAAGGATCCATCGTGGCAAGCAGCCACTGCTGGCTAGTACAAAGAATTATCCTGATAACACTCTATTGTATTTAAATGACAAGATTAAATCAGTACAGTTTTAAAAGGAAAAGTGATTGTTCTTGGGAGTAAAATCTATATTACAATATAGCAAGAGGTTCTAGTCAGAGTGAAACTTTTCCCACCTAGAACTTTATTTACAATTTTCTTCTCTATCTGTAAATATTGGTACATAAGCCTGAAGAAGTGAAATTTTATCCAGAAAAGCATGCTGCTTGTTCAGATTTTTAGTGGTCTAATAAAAGTATTGCCTGCTCCTGCATTTCCCCATCTAGCGCACCCAGGTCTCCTGAGTCCTTGTCTGCCACTCCATCTGCTCTACCACACTGGATAGTTCTGTGTACACTGTCCGTAATGCATATACTACCATATTGTTCCACAGCATCATAGCATAAATTGCACTATACCAGTCACCCAGTATATCTGCTTTTCATTGCCATATGCCTGGGTTAGTGATTGAAAAGAAATTCATGTATCCATACCAAAATATCTATCTTGCACTTTCTGAGAATGTCAGAAGTACTGAATGCATCTTGCTTTGAAAATCTTGATCTTTGCAATAGTTGAGCTGAATTTAAGAGAGACAGAATACACACAAAACCATGTGTATAAAACGCATCTGTTTTGGAGAAATATGAAAAAATGCATACATCTGTATACAGAAAAAAATTCTTTCAGAAAAAAAATATCCTTGCAATCCTGTGTGGAAAATGAGATGCAACTAGGGTGTTGGTATCAAACTGAGAAACTTTGTAAGGGTGAGCCTGACATATATGCACAGCACTACCTGTAATGCTTTGGGGGCTAGTACAAGAATTACATGCACAAACAGCTTTCTCTTCTGCTGAGCTTATCTTAACCAGTAGTACTCGAGCTACTGTGGAAACATACTGCCTCAAAAACAGCATGAAGTGCAGATTTCAGTTGTATGTACACTTGCCCCCATTGTGCTGTTGTGCCTTCAACACAATCATTTTTTTAAAAAAAATCCTACAACAGTATATTGCATTAATACTGTGCAAATTTACAAGGATGCAGTAACTTCTGGACAGGAATTAACATACAAATCTTCAAAAAGAAGCTTTGTAAATTTTCATCCATCAGAATTCAGAGATAAGTGAGCAGTGACCCAGAGAACAAAAAATATTATTTATGTAGGTACACATTTTATATAAGATTCAAACCTCAAACCCAAACCTGTAGAAGCATCAACAAATTCACAGAACAGAATATCCACGAGAAAACAGCCAACCTGTTTCTCTGTTGAAAGTAAACATCGACACAGATTATTCTTCTACTCTCCCCACTGTGACTCAACAAATTCTGAAAATATTGACTTTATGTCAATACTAGTGACAGCTCTTGCTCTGCAGCATTCAAACAAAAGAGAGATGAGAGGAATTAAGTCACCTTTACTTCTCCTTATTTTATGAATCTTAATAGCTGCTTTATCACAAATTTTGGGAGATATACAATACATTAGTATTCTCCCATGCCATGTTATTTGTAGACAAATTCTGTCATAATCCTGTAAAATTCTGGGGGAAGGGGAGTACAAAAAACCCTTTGTCTACTCCTGTAGTAACTCACCCAGCAATATTCCAGGGAGATACAAAGCTAATGTATTGATTCGTATTTCTACAGTCAAGCTACTCTTTCCAGCCATTCTTTTCCATATCAGATGATAGATACAATGCCATAAAGATGTAAAAACTGAGATTGTTATGGAGAAACAGGGTGCTTTAATAGTAGTTTTTATCACTATAAAGGACATGGTTTCCTTACTGAGTTTGTGCAAGTGGCCAAGGTTGTGTTGAAGGCTCCTGCAGTTTTGGCTCTGGGGTCCCTCAGTCTTCATCTATCCAGTGGGTGGGATTCAGGAATTCAGCCCAGGGCTCATCTTCACACTCAACGAAGGCACAGAACTGCAGATCCCAAGACTCAACGGCCTCTCCTCACATATCCTCCTCCTCTGAAGTCTCTGTCTCTCCCTCCACTTCCCTGAAGAAGCCCCTGAATCCTCCTGGTCTTCCTCCTTTATCCCAGCCTCTTCCTCACCCTCTCTTGCTTTGCAGGTGGCCATCATCAGCCAGCTCTCTTGTTGGGACCTGTTGTCCCTCCTCCTTGCCTACTAGGGGCTTGGGGGATACAGCCCAAGGCACTGGCAGCAACCCCTCACAGCCTGATGAAGAATTCTGAAGAATTCAAAAGCTTGCCCTTAACTGAATGTGTGGTTTTAGTTTATCTTAATAAAGATACTACCGTACTATGGCTTTGGGTTTTTTCTTATGAGTCACTACCTTCTGTTTTTTTTTTCCTTCTAGTACACTGGAAATAAGTGGTAGCAAGTTTGAAGATCAGACATGTTGGAAAAATAAAAGCAGCACTCATATATATGTTTCATTTTTTTTACTAAGCCACAGATTGGCAAAAAATGACCTGTATAATGCATGCTACCTTTTGAACCCTGGCATCCCCCCATCTGCCTGAAGCTCCTGATCTCCCCACCAAAAACAGTTTCAATGGAAAGAAGCACTAAAAAACAGAAGCTAGAGGTGGCAGTTTTATCTTACAACAAGGAGTAGTCCCCAATGATCTCAGAAAGATAAAGAAGCACTTTCTGTGAGCAAGAAAAGTATGTTTAACTGGAAGCAGGAAGAGTGAGAGAGGGTTGCATATAAAAGAAGGAAACAGTGAGAGTGGGGAGTTGGGAGAAATGACACTTCTCTTAGCCTTTCCCAAACAAAGCGGTATTCTAGATAAATGATAGGGGGCCCTTGAAAAACAAGACAGTCCAGGAAAATAAAGCACAAGTGGCCACCCTAGATAAATTTCATCCCATATAGCAGCATGCATAGTATGTGCTGTATCTCAGTTCTCCAAATGTAGATAAAGTCTAGGCCTGTAAAACATTTGACCTTGCGAGGGAAGCATGACCCACCAGACATGTGTTGTGGTTTCGGGAAAGCACTTCAAATATTTCTGCATTCCAAGTAGAGAGACAAACTGGAAGACTGATTAAACCTTTAGGTAGTGTTGCTCTATGGGGATATATTTAGGTTGAGAGGGCACACCAGTGCATGCCTAAAACAGATCAATACAGTCAGTGCACAGACAGGCTGACATGACATTTTTTGGGCTTCTTATTAGACATGGGGACAAATAAAAAAACAAATTGTGATATTCATCAGAAATCACTGATCCATGTAATATTCATCAATTCCGGAGGCCCCAACGAATATGAAATGACAAATATTTACCATTTTTATTTGTCTCTTTGTTGGGCCTAGACCCAAAGAGCAGCCTAATTTGCTCTCTCCATTCTGGCAGCCTAGTTTGCTCTCTCTGCCTATGGGACCACCAAACAGCTGTTCTACTGGTCTACTCGCTTTGCTCCCACAGCCTGCCCCTTGCCACCTTCCTACTGCCCCCGTTGCTTCCCTACCTTGTCTTGTCACTGCTGCTGCCACTGCCACTACTGCTGCCGGTGGAATGATCTTTTCCACTGTTTCTTTCTCATATGTGGTTTTCCTCATGTACGCCGCCCAGAGTAGTCGAAATGACTAGATGGGCGGGATAGAAATTATAATAAATAATAATAATAAAAAAGGAAGCTAGGCTGCTGGAATGGAAACCACTGTTCTGGCTGGCTAGCCTGCTCTCTCTGCCTACAGGCCCAGCCCATACACAGAGAGAGCAGGCTAGCCAGCCAGAACCATGCTGGCTGGCTCTCTCTGCCTCTGCGAGCACCAATCAGATGATCAGTGCCCACAGAGGCAGAGAGAGCAGGCTTGCCGGCTGGAAAGTTGGTTTCCATTCTGGCAGCCTAGCTTCTGTTCTGCCACCGGTGCTGCTGCTGCTGCCAGCAGGCCAAGGTAAGGAAGGCAAAAGAGGCTGTCTTCAAAAAAAAAAACACCAACCAAACCGATGCAATTCCTGGTTTGTCAGAAATCCCTGGGAAAGTGATGACCCACCCATGAACTGCCATTTTGGCAGTTTGTCCCCATCTCTACTTCTGATCGAAATACAAACTAGACTATCACCCAGTCAAGTAAATCTTCAGTAGCAATTCTGCAATTTTTTTTTCTGGAAAGATAAATTCCATTAATCTCAATGGGATGTAATTATGACTAGAGATGGGGGTATTCGTATTTGTATTCCTATCGCTTCAGAGCTCGCGGTCTGCGAGCCACTCTTCAACCTTGCAGCAAGGCTCATCTTCCTGCCTCCTGCCAGGAGTGGCTCTCAGACCGTGAGCAATAGGAAGGGAGCCTGGAGCCCGCGGCAGCAGCGGAAGGTGAGTGGATGGTCCGGCTCCAGGGGGCTAGACTCTCGTTATGTCCACCTGTGTGTGGGTATTAGTATTCATATACGAATACGAATACTCCCATCTCGAATTATGACAAAAGATGTTTGAGTCATATGTCAATTCATCTTCTGAATCTGCATATAATTAAAACAACTATTTTAAAAAGATGATCTGCGTTTTAAGATGATCCATGTAAATGTCACAGCAGGTGAGAGATGGGGACTTGAGTTGTGGGACTCACTGTCAAGTTGGACCTCCCCTTTTTGTTTGTTTTTAATAGGGACTTGGACTTGGGGCTTGGGACTCTGGACATGGTACCAAAGACTCAGACTTGACTTTGGGACTTGGTACCAAAGACTTGGGCTTGGGACTCAGACCCAAAGACTTTCCAACATCCCAGGAGCAGGCATCATCTTTCAAGATGCATTCACTTGTATGGGTGAGTGAAAGGAGACTGCCTCTTATAAGATGACTAGTTCTAGTGCCACCAGCAGTTTTAATTGATCCCTCTATTTTTAAAAATCATTTTGGAAAAAAATGCCATCCCATTTACTCAGAAATGCAGTTGTAGATCACTCTGTCTGAATGGTTAATTAGCTAAATAGTGTGTGTTAAACACTCTTCCCTTCCCTTCCAATGAACACCTATCTTTCCCCATCCTGAAATGTCCATGCCCCTCAGAAGGAAGGATGTCAAGGACCTGGGTGCAGAAGCAGACACAAACCTTTTAAAAGCATAGCCAGAAGTACACATCAGAGAGAACCAATTACTGGAAGGGAGGAATTCTTAACTGCTGTGAGTATCTGAGTGCCACAGCATGAGCTATTCTTACCTTCAGTTTTATGCAGATTGTTTTCTGATTGGTCCTCAGGATTTAAGCATGGGAAGTTAGATGTCACAAAGAGGGAAAGACTGCCTCCACCACCTCTCTGCAACATTATAATAGTTTCAGCTCTAATCATAGGCTATCTATAGCATCTGTTTCTGGCCTGGATAGTAGTAATAGTAGCAGCAGCAGATACAGCAATAATGTACTTGTATTGTATTCTGTTTGTAGTAACACACATGACTAAGTGTTTACCCTGCATTGGTATTAGGTGATGCTTACCACCACTCCCACTGCCGCCACCACAAAGAGGAAGTGAGAAATTACACATAGCTTTTCTTTATGGAAAAATAAAATTGACATTCTTGTCCCACCAAATTTCCTTCTCTCATCAGCTTCTTAAACATTTAGTTTACCTTTTTCAGCCTCATTTGGAATTCTCCACTATTTTGGCTGCTGTTTACTTCCGTCTTCACTGATCAAGGAATTTCCAAAATGCACTAATGCACTAAGATGCATCATGCTCACCTGAAAATTAGTATTGCTTTAGGTTGCTGTAAAGTGATCTCCCTTCTTACTCATTTTTGCCTGCTCTGTTCTTTCCTCCAGCAACTCCTGCTTTTCCTGGTTCATGTTGATCTTTCTTTCCAGCTACTGCCATTCTTTCTTGTTCTCTTGCCCTTTCTTCTATGTTTTTGTCTGCTCTCCTTTTCTCTCGAGCTCTAATGCTCCACTAGTTTCAGCTCCCGGTGCTGTATTTCTGTCTCCCTTTTGCTGTCTCTGCAGAAGCAATAAATCCATCCATCCCCACCCCTGTACCTAAGTCAAGGTACATAATGCCTAAGGTCAGCCACGTGGTTTTGGTTCATAAGGGGGGAAATCCTACAAATATTTTTTGTCTCTCAGGAAGCAAAATTAAAGACTACCAAAACAAGTAACCAACAGTGTTCTGATTTTTTTTGATACCACAAATCTGCTGCATCAGACAACCACCTCCATCTGCCTAAGGTTGCCTAGTCAGGGTACCTCAGACTTTGTTATACTACAAATGCCACCCCCTGCCCCCCAGCCAGAAATGGCTATGGTTTGGCATGATAATGAGACATACTGAATGTGTGCGCGTGTGCACTCATGTGTGCATACGTAAACATAAAAGTGACACAGGCTGTGGGGACTAAAGAAGGAAAAATAGCAAAAGGACAGTTAAAATTCTAGAAGAACCATTTGCTTGAATAAAGCTGCTGCAGTTGCTGAGCATTTCGGTACAGCCAACAAAGACGAAGACAGTTTCCCCTGTGTCTCACACAGCAGCATCTGCAGCAGTCCTGTTGGGTTTGTCATTTGTTTAGGCTGAGCATGATAAATTATGTCTTCTCAAAAACCCAAGACTACTGACAAGGAATTTGGCCTTGGGACATTGTTTATCCCCCCAAAAAACACACACACACACACTTTTTCTTGTTTGTCAATCAAATATGCACCAATAAATCATCGGACTGAATACTGATGAATAAACTAATCTTTCACAGGCCATGTTTGCAGTGTCACTCTCAGACACAAACAAGAATCAGAGTGCCATCATGCATATTTACCATGGCTACATGGGTCCCATTATGAATTCCTGAGGCAATAGCTCTTTCAGACATAACGTATATTTTAAACAGGAATGTCTAGAATTAGAGGACCAATTGAAGAAATTTAGTTGTGGTAGTGGCGGCAGCTGAAATCTACCAGTGCAAGACATTTTTTAGTCACTGATGACCATAATGTTAAAAAAATAAATAAATCATAATCATTGTAAGCATAGCAGAAATAAGGTTGGTGGGGTGAGGGAGATGGCGCGCTGGAAGTTTTTACTATCAATGCAGCAGATTCTCAGTTTTTTTAGTTTAATATTATATTTTTACAACCAGAGGATATACAGTTTGGATTTTCCATCTCAGACACAAAAAGCAACGTATTATAAATAGGCAAACAATGATTGAAAACCAGGATCATTTGGGAAAACCTAGACAACCTGAAAGGTACAAATATAGTGAGTACCTGCACATTTTCTTGCCCTTCACAAAGGGCAACCACTGTGAGCTCCTACGTTAGTGCAACCCCCCAGCACTTTTCTCATTAGCAACATTTGGCACACACATACACATGACTTCTTGATCTATCAAAACTGTATTTTACATTAAACACCTTGTATTTTGTTTAAAATACAAATTTTTCTGCACAAAATGCCAGGTTTTCTTCACAAAATACGTTTCCTCAATTTTTTTGCAAAACAGTGGCAAAATTTTTAAAATGCAGAAAAACTCCCACAACGGGTGATAGCAGGAAGGCAGGGAAGTCTCTCCTTGGCAGCAAATTAGGTCCATGTGTCAAGTATCTATCAAGCCTGCAATGGCACGAGTTTCACTTTTCTATGGAATACATGATTTGGAAAGCCCTTGCAAAGGAATAACTAGAAAACTTCAAAATGAAATAGGATGTTTTGCTTTACATTGTTGTCTGTCCTCTGAGGGTCAGACTAAACATTACTGATAACTTGTCATTAGCAGGGAAATGTTTCAGGGGTATGCTTTTAGTGTCTTAGAACTCAGCTTTGCAAATGAAGCTTATGCTTGAGCCGCTGCTAAGCTGAACTTCAGAGGCTTGCCTTTGCCTCTCTCCCTGGATAGCGCGAGACTTCTAGTCTCTCGAGAAGGGCATAGGAGGAGAGGGGGGAACGTTAGGTTATTTAAGGGGCGTTCCCCCCTCTCACCACCCTCTTCCTTTCCTGGCACCAGTGGGGGACAGAGCTCCGCTGCTTAGTGCTATTGTGAGCTGCATCATCGGTCTGAGGCCTGCTGAGAACAACGCTAAGGAGTTGGGGGGGTAGCATCGGCTCCCTCCTGTGGTTTGATTACCAATTGGTTCAATTGTGTTCTTGCTAACAATAGTTGACCTCTTTTCCTTAGATTAAGTTAAATTAATATTGTTGAATTCTGTTTAATTTTATAATATTTATATTGTTGCCTGGAAATTGTTGTAGCGAGGGGGGGTGTCGCGACCGTGCGGCTCGCACTTCAGCGCGATCAGAGCTGGGGGTTTAGTTCCAAACAAAATAGAATTTAGTTCCAAACAAAAAAGAGCTTGCCAAGATAGAAGGACTGGGGCAAGGGACCGCCGCTTTAGTGGGATAGCCCGACAGATTACCTTTTGTGAGGGTCAAGTAGGCAGGAAGCCGCTGAGGCGCAGAGAGGCCGCTTGGTTTATCTGACGTCGTGCGTTTGTGGTGCGGCCCCTTTGGCTCCTCGGGGGACGGGCAGGCAGAAGGCAGCTGAGGTATGGTGTGGCCACTTGGCTTCCTAGCTGTTGGGCACTTGCGGTGCGGCCGTTTGGTTTCCCGGCCGTTCGCGCTCCATTCCTTCCTTTCCCCCCTCCTCCCCCTCCTAACGGTCGGCGTTTTAAAACATCTTTGAGGCACCTTTGTTCCAATAGTGCCACCTATTGGGGGTTAGGAAGAACAGTCTAACAGTTGCATAACAAGGCTGAATTTAAATTGGATTTACATATTTTCACCGGCCTAGCTGATTCAGGGAATATAAAAATAAAATAAAATAAAATAAAATAAAAATAAATATAAATAAATAAATAAATAAAAAGAAAATATTTTTTTTAAAAAATTAAATAAAACGATATATACATATATAGAAGGATAAATAAATAATTAAATACGTACATAGATTGAGATATTCATTTATTAAGTGGGGCTAACAACCCCTCATGTTAGGCTTCTATTTTACTGTTTAAAATTAATTGTACGTTACATAAAGTGGTACTGGAGGTAGGAAATGTTTAATTAAAATTAATTCAGTGCGTTGACTCATTTAATAATATTGTTTGACTGAATAAGTTTAATCACAGGGAATTAATCAAGGAATCAAGTTTATTGTAATCTGAATATAGTTAATTAAACACAATTGGTTAATTCAACAATTGATATTAATTAAGTTGATCTGTTAAGTGCTTCTCCACACAAGGGTAGGAGTGCATTGCTGTACAGCAGGTCATAACTGAGAGTTATAAACTGGTCCACTTCTCTATAGTCAACATAGTGGGGACTGTCATCTGACTTGGCACTGAAGAGGGTGAACCACGTAGTGCTCTGTGACTGTTTAGAGTGCTAGATTAATAATGACATCACGTAAAGGTTGGGGCAATAAGAAAGGAAAACAACCAGCCAGGAAACGGCCAGTTCCCCAAGTGTCTCCACCTCAGTCTTCCTCAGATGAGGAATCCTGGCCTGTATGGCAGCAACTGCAGGAGAAAATGTCTGCACTGAAGGCGGAACGGATGGAGAGGCAGGCTCCTCAGCCTGTCCAGGCGTAGCCACAACGCTCGGTTAGGGAGGCTAAGAGCCATCATAGGGCCAAGCTTAAAGTTATAGCAGATGACCTAATGTCCAGGTTTGCTATTCTTGAAGCTGAGCGACAATCAGTTGAGATGTACAGATGTGACGCAGATGCGGCGACTGCAATACCAAGGTCAACACATACTGCGAAAGGTAGACGGTCTTCTGCCCCGGTGGCCACTGGGTCAGCAGCGGAGGTTCCCAACAGGCAGGGCGATGATGACGAGGACAGCCCTGAAAGGCCTTATAGCAGGGATGAGTCAAGTATGGCGATGCCTTCGTCAGGTGAGTCAGCCGTTGCATCGGGCACTCTTTCACCGATCCCTGCTTGGCCCTGGGCCAGCAGCGGACAATTTACTCCACCCTTTTACATGCCGTATGACACACAAAGTTTCAGGGGCCCGAACACTCCTTGGCCTTGTTCTAATACGCAATTTAGAGGATGGGCAACACCATATCCCCAGGCTGCATTTCCAGCACCGTTAAACACTGCGGCCGGCGTGGGGGTTTGGCCATACCCATCGGTGCCTGACATGGGGTATAATACCGTGCCCTTACGGGCTTTGCCATTCGGTGACTACTCAATGCCCTTTGGTGATCATCTCACCCCGGCAACCCAAGAAAAAATTTGAAAGGGAGAGTATGTTGATTTATTCGAATTGTTGAACAGAAATGTGGAGAAGAAGGATTTAGACAAGGAGGACGATAACGAAAAGGAGAGATGTAGGAGGAAAAAGTCAGACAGGACATGGTCCAATTGGCTACCTGGGTTTTTGATTTACGCTGGGGTGGTTGTAAAGGCACAACCATGGCGGGCACAATCTCTTTTTCAATATGTGGATATAATCTACAGGGCATATGTAGATTTCGCTGGGCAGTTGTGGCTTAACTATGACAAATCGTTCCGTATGTGGAGCGCGATTCACCCGAATCTTAGATGGGATGAGCCCCTGCCATGTCTTTGGCTGCAGTACATGACACCAGCCAGGCCCAATCTTGGAGACAGGTTCGATAGTGGACATCTAAACAGAAAGTCAGCCATGAATCAAAATCCCCATGTTGGAGCGGGGCAGGTGGTTCAACCCCGCCTGCTCTGCTGGGAGTACAATGCTAAGGGCGCTTGCATCAGGAAACCATGCCGCTTCCGGCATGAGTGTTCAGCATGTGGGGGAGAACACCCCAATTCATCTTGCTTCAGGGCAGGGACTCAGCGGCAGAATGAGAGCACAGGAGGCGGGAAAAAGCCCACTAGTGGCGGGGGTAACCCTGGAAAAGGGCCCAATTAAGGTTACAGTTCTAGAAGCATGGCTGCGCAACTACCCCTGCGGGGAGGATGCTAGTTACCTATTAGATGGATTTAGGTATGGTTTCAGGATTCTGGCGGTCAGGGAGCGCAAAGCGCATTTTGCGCAAAACCTGAAATCAGTCTTTGGAATGGAGGATATTGTTCGGAAGAAGATTGATAAGGTAATTAAGGCAGGGAGGGTACTGGGACCCTTTGCATAAGCACCTTTGGAAAACTTAAGGGTCTCGCCTTTGGGAATAGTTCCTAAAAAGGCACAGGGTGAGTTCAGATTGATACACCACTTGTCCTACCCCGAGAGAGCGTCGGTTAACGATGCTATCCCTCATGAACTTTGTACCGTGCATTACATCTCTTTTGATGAGGCGATTCACATGGTACAAAAGTGTAGTGTGGGTGCTGAACTGGCGAAATGTGATATTAAATCAGCTTTTTGAATTTTGCCTGTTCACCCGCAGGACTTCGATTTATTAGGATTTCATTTTCAAGGATCATTTTATATCGACAGAGCATTGCCTATGGGCTGCTCTGTTTCATGCGCTGCCTTTGAACGCTTTAGCTCGTTTCTTGAGTGGAAGCTCAGGCATAGGGTGGGCTGTAACTTTACGGCCCATTATCTTGATGATTATCTTTTTTGTGGTGAAAAGAATATGGGGAGGTGTAGATTTATTCTGCACACTTTTCACTCAATGGCAGAAGAGTTAGATTTACCCCTGGCAGAGGAAAAAACGGAGGGACCAGCCACAACCCTGACTTTCCTTGGCATTGAGTTAGATAAAGTGCAACAGACATCGAGACTGCCTGACACCAAATTAGCTGATCTGAGAATTAGATTAGCATCACTATTGGTAAGAAAAAAGGTGTTTCTGTGAGAGCTTCAGGAGATTGTGGGCCAGTTAAACTTCACTTGCAGAGTCGTGGCGCCTGGGCGTGCATTTTTGCGTTGGCTATGTGAAGCAATGAAAGGGCTGCACCGCCCCTGGCATAGGACTAGGGTTACGCGGGGTATGAGAGATGATTTACAGGTTTGGATTCAGTTCTTAGAGGAGTTCAATGGAATATCCTTCTGGAGGGGTGACATAGGGCTTAAGGCAGATTTTCAGGTCCATTCGGACGCTGCAGGTTCGTTAGGGTTCGGAATTTATTTTAACAGAAGATGGTGCACCGGCACATGGCCAGAAGATTGGCATCAGGCTGGTATCACCAGGGATCTAACATTCCTAGAATTCTTCCCAATACCTGGCGCGCTGTGGCTATGGGCAGAAGAGTGGGCAAACTCTGTTGTGCGGTTTTGGTGCGACAATCAGGCGGTAGTTTATATTGTAAACAACATTATGTCACATTCAGAACGGGTCATGACTCTAGTTAGGGCACTGACATTACGGGCTTTGCAATTTAACATTTTGGTGCAGGCCCGACATGTCCCAGGTATAGACAATAGATTAGCTGATGCATTATCGTGCCAACAGATCGAACAGTTCAGGGAGTTAGATCCAGGAGCCAACGAGTTCCCGGAGATTCTGCCACCAGAGGTCTGGCAAATTGGCGCGAAGACGCGGACAGGGTGATAGGCCTGGCCCTGGCACCAAGGACATGGAAAGGGTACTCGGCTGTGAGTATAGAATTCCAGGAATTTAGGAAGCTGGTCAACCTGGAGCCAGTTTGGCCGGCACCGGTAGAGCACCTTCAACAATTCATAGTGAATCTGAATAGGAAGGGTTTGGCACCTGGAACCATACAGGGTAGGTTGTCAGCGTTAGCCTTTTACACTAGGGTTAACGACTACCATGACTACTCCTCGGATTACTGCATAAGAAAGATGATAGAAGGGTGGTATAAGGAGAGGGGTAGAGCGCAGGATAACAGAGCTCCCATATCACCTGTGTTGTTAAAACACATTTGTAAGCAGTGGGAGCTGTTGTGTAGAGATGAATACGAAATTATTTTATTTAAAGTAGCGTCCTTATTTACATTTTTCGGCGCCCTCAGGATTAGTGAGGTAGTTGCTGCCGGTAAGGCCGATACATCTAGGGCGGCTTTGCAATGGCAGGACGTTAAGGTTGTTGATGGGACAGTCCAGATTCAAATACGCCATTCCAAGGCCAATCAGCTAGGTAGGGGTGTTCAACTTACATTAGTGCGCTGCCATATGGAGAGCATTTGCCCGGTAAGAGCCACAAATGCATACTTAGAAGTCAGGGGACATGAACAGGGATATTTCTTTCAACATATAGTTTACCATTAACAAAGTACCAGTTCTGGAAATTGACAGACTTGGCACTAGATAAGGTGGGGGTAAAGGGATTGAAATTCGGCACGCATTCCTTTAGAATCGGTGCAGCATCCACTGCAGCAGCCCTTGGATACAACACAGAGAAAATCAAGCATTTGGGACGGTGGTCTTCATCCACCTATCATAGATATATCAGAGCATTACCTAATGTCTAGGCAGGGAACTGGTTTTGTCTTCCTTTTTCAGGTCATGTGGCGATGACAAGGCGAAGGCACATTTTGATCATGGGCCACAGTTATATTTTTTGGGTAGCGCAATATGCGGCGGCATCCCCATGGGGGAGCAGCCTGGGCCTTGGAGCCAGAGCCCTCATTGAATGGAGAGGGCTGGGCGGAATGCTTTGGAGTCAGCTATGCAGAGCGGCTGCCTTTGGCCAGTTTCCACCGGATTTGTTGGTGATACATCTGGGTGGCAATGATCTGGCCAGGTATCGTGGAAAGGCGTTGATCCTGGACATGTTGCGCGATTTGACATGGTTGAAGGCCAAGTATCCGGCCATACAGATTGTATGGTCAACAATTGTACCTCGGTTGGCATGGAGAGATGCCAGGAGTTAACACTGCCCACAGAAGTGTTAATCGAGAGGTCTGCAGAGTGGTCTGCAGTGGCCTTGGATCCGTATGGATAGGCCTGAGTTTTTTCAGAACGATGGTGTACATCTGTCTGATTTGGGTTTGGATGTCTTCTTGGAAGACATCAAGGGAGGCCTGCTCTCTGAGCTCAACCGGCTCGATGGCGGGCATGGGACTTAGCTTGGCTAGTCCCTATGCTGTGGCGGGTAGTGCAGATATAACAAGGTTTTGTTGGTGAGTCCCATTGCAATCTCAGGTAAGCTATAGCCCATCTGACCTCCCAGCGCTGCGGATTGTGCGATTACAGTGCTTGGGGGGAAAGATGCACAGGGGCCACACCCAGACCAACAGTCAACAAGGAGAAGCTGGCTTGAGGCCCGGGGGTGGTCAAATTAGGGGTGGCCGGGTTCTCGCTGTCTTTAAGACTGCGAAAACTTGGGGCCAGGGACTTGCCCATTTGTTGATTAAGGTGTCCTTTGAGACCTGTGCTTAAACCTGATTCCGCACTATGGCAGGACCCCCCTTTGCCAAAGGATGGCAACATTGATTATGTTCAATAAAGTGTGGCCCGTGATTAACCCATAATTCTTGTCTCGCGTCTTCATTCCAGGGTTGGGAGGGCAATGCTCGAGCCTGAACTTCAGCAGCGCGGCTTGCCTTTGCCTCCCTCCATGGATAGTGCGAGACTTCTAGTCTCTCGAGAAGGGCATAGGAGGAGAGGGGGGAATGTTAGGTTATTTAAGGGGGCGTTCCCCTCTCTCACTGCCCTCTTCCTTTCCTGGCACCCACCCGCCCGCCCTTTATTCTAGTGTGAGTTTATCTGGTCGCCTCTGGGGCCGGATAGGAATTTTTGACCCGTATCCTGATTGGCCTTTGGATGCAGGGATTTTTCGCCTATCCCACACTGGAACAGGTGCGCTGGCTTGTTTAGAGGTGGAAAATTGGTCACACTGGCGGGTAGTGTGGATATAACAGATTTTGTTGGTGAGGCCCATTGCAATCTCAGGTAAGCTATAGCCCATCTGACCTCCCAGCGCTGCGGATTGTGCAATTACAGTGCTTGGGGGGAAAGATGCGCTGGGGCCACACCCAGACCAACAGTCAACAAGGAGAAGCTGGCTTGAGGCTTGTTCAATAAAGTGTGGCCCGTGATTAACCCATAACTCTTTTCTCGCGTCTTCATTCCGGGGTTGGGAGGGCAATGCTTAGTTCTCAAAGCATTTGTACCAAATGTAAATGGTAGAATATGCAGTTATTAGGCCAGAGGCAGATTGCCACTAGCTGTGGGGGGAAAAAAACCACTGATTTTTTTCCAGACCACACCATAAGGGTCAATGATCCATTTATCATTGATACTGAAACCAACAAATAATGGATAGATAATAATCAGCACGCTCCCCCCCCATGCATTTGATTGCACCTGCAACTCTGCCCCCAGAAGCTGAGCCCTTTGTCATAGCAAGACCCCATTAAGACAATTCAAAAGGATTGCCATATAAGGGAAGCCAGTCTTAATTTGTACTGGAATTCTAGACCAGATGTTACTGGTCCTGAGGCTGACCATGGCATCCCAAAAGCAAAGGAGAACTTTTCTGCTAGGAGTCAATGACCTGACAGATAAATTGAGATGTACAACAAGTTCTTTAATTGTTTTAATGTCACCTTGCATACTGAATCAGGAGAGGCCAGCAAGGGTTGCAAAACTGTACTCTTTCTCATGGGAAAATGGCCAGGATTGGGCACTGTATCAATTCTGAGGTCCCATACTGTGAGACAAATGGAGGAATCATCCATCTCCCAAGATGAAAGGCTGACTTAATTACACTGTTCTCCAGAAGGGTATTTGGCCCACATTTATAGACCATGTGTGACGCCACATCACAGGATGTAAATCAGACAGAGCAAATCTCTTTTAGGACCAACCATCTCAGGCATCTAGCATATAGAGGTTCAATTAATGATTAAGGTGCCCCAGTGTAAGCATCAGGGGAGGACTTTCTCTTGGTCTGGCCACCCTCACAGGTGGATTTGGTGAGAACATGGGAGTCACTGCACCCAGACTCTGGAACTCCCTCCCACAGAAGGCCTCCTCTTTGCTTTCCTTCTGCAAGCAAGCAAAGACATCTCTGTTCAGTATTGTTGCTGTATTCACCACCTCATAGTGCTAGAGCTTTCTATGAGTGGTTTACAACATAATTATGCAAACAGTAACCTGCCCCCCAGCAAGCTGGATATTCATTTTACCAACTTTGGAAGGCTGAGTCAACCTTGAGCCAGCTACCTCAACCTGTCAGGACTGAATTCAGGTTGTGAGCAGAGGCTTCACTGTAGTACCACAGTTTAGCCATTGCACCATGGGGCTCTTCTTAAGGCAGGCTTTCTCTTAATGATTACTAGCCTAAGAGGTTTTATTTAAAAAACAACACAAAGCCGATGTGCTTTTAGAACTGTTATTAACCTACAAAGTTTTAACATTATATCTGTTTAGTTCTTTTTAAGTACTGAAATAATTTATTGTCTTTTGTGCTGTTTTTAGCTTTTAACAGTGCCCAGATGACAGCCAAAATGCAGTGTTGAAGCACCAGAGGGTACCAGTCAAGAGACCTCTAACAGTATAAACAGGTCTTCTGATTCTCTTCTGGCAGAAAAGCCAGTGGAAACAGAGGACAGTCAATCCTCAAACACCCACTGCTCTGGCAAAGTAAAAGTGGCAGATAGATGCCCAGAACCTAGCTCAGTGAAAAACCAAGTAGGTCAAAAAGTCTTCAAACAAAGAATGCTAGGAGCTTGAAGTGCTGTGATGTACAAAGGCAATGAAGTACAAAAAGCATCCAGAGGACCCTTGGTACCTTCCAACTGTTATGTTTGCCCACTGGTGGAAAAACTGGGCCAATCACTTTACTTCCTCCCCCATGATAGAGGAAAATGGCATTTTCTGAGAGCTTGTTTAGCAGAGCAGACGTTAGTGGGTCATAATCCAAATGCTGGATCCACAGACAACTATTTCACAGAAAACCACAATTTTTTCCCAAGGACATTCCAGACACAATGTCAGATCTGTGGCTTGGTTGCTTAGCATCAGGAAGATGGGCCTAGAATTACTGTAATGACAACACAATCCAAACTTCATCATATTTTAAGGCCTATCAACCATACTCACTTATATGCTTTGTTAGTAAAGTCTTACAACCAAATGCTAACTGGGGTGGACTGCATTCTATTCCATCCATGACATGAAAAGAGTCAATGGCTAATGTGAATAATCTTAGCAAATATTCCATGCTCGTATACTGCAAGCAAAACCTGCTATTATGAATCTCCTACTTCAGTAGCACTTAGATTAATAGTGTGAAAATGTCAAAGAGGTATCTTCCAGGTGTGAGCTATTACATTCATGTGATTCAGTGCACTTTGGTACATCCATCTGATGCAGGGTGCAGATTTAATGAACACTGATTATGAAGCACTTCTGTGGGGGAAAGGGAGATATACTTTTAGGCTGTTAAATCTCTTAAAACATTAGCACTCGCATACAACAAATTGCTTTGCAACTATAACTGAAGGGCTGCTGATCATACTTAGCAGTGTGTTAGTTTCTTGCATATAAGTCTAGCAGTGCTGAGCTGGCTCAATTTTTCCAAAGTGAGGATACTTTACAAGTCTACATATGAGTAAACACCACTGTTGGTTTTATCTGTTCTGATGACCAAACACCTATATGTTTTGCTTAAAATATGAAATATCTTCATTATTGAAGGGTAAAACTAAGTACATGCTTCATAAGCATTTATCAAATTTCACAAATGACCGTATCTTCAAGATATGAAGAACTTGATATCTTTTAACAATGTGAATATGGGTAAAATCAAAACAGACAGATACATTAATCCAAACACAGGATTAACTATTAAAAGTATGTTTCAACCTTATGTTAATAAAAAAACCAGGGTTGATATTTCTTTTTAATCCTAATCTTAAACACCTATACTATATGTTGGACAGTGGTTCCTTACATACTGACAACAGCTGTAACCTATTGACTTGGAGAGTCAAGTTAAGAGAGAATTTCATTTCAATTAATTTACAAAAGTCCAAACATTTCATCATAATTAAGGTAGAAAAACTTGAGCATTAAAAAACTTAAATGTGGGAGAAAGCAAAACCAACAGGTTTCCCAAGTGCTCATTATTACAAGTACCACATTCATCTCATACTTTCAGTTTGTTCTCCATGGTTTCTCCAAATATTCCTCTTGTTGGCATTTAGCCTGAAACAGGGAGTGATGGCCACCCAAAGTGTGCAGGAAGCAGTGAAATGAAAGGGGCATTGCCTCAGATGGAAGAAGCTACAGTTCTGAAAATCTGTCACCTTAACAGGATAGTTAATGCTTACTCATGTCAACTCAAGCTCCAAAAAAAACAAAAAACTAAAGATAATACCTTAACAGGTATGGTCCATGATGTTGGGCAACATCACAAATTGTACATGCTTAAAACTCCCCACACCCCCACCCTGTAACTCATGCTTTGCCTCCATCTTTCAGGCCAAAATGTTCGATCAGCTGGCGAGCTACGCTTTGTCAGCGCGGGTTGCCATTGCCTCCTTCCCAGGATATCACGAGACACTGGAAGTCTCGTGAGAGCGACCCGGAAAGGGAGGGGGGAAGGAGTGAGCTACTTAAGGGGCATTCCCCCCTCCCTTCGACCTCTTCCTTGCTGGCAACAGAAGGAGGATGGAGCTCCATTGCTTGGACTGAATTTAAACTATGTAGCTCCGTTTCACGGTCTGGGTGATCTCGCTTATTGGAAGGGGGGTTTGCATCAGCACCCCCCTCTATGGTTTGATTCACCGGGTTTCAGCTCCTGAATCAAGGAGCTGTGTTTCTACAGAAGAACTTAATTTCCTTGAGTTTATTGTTTTATTGTTGAGACAGGGAGTGGAGATCGCGTTAGGCGGGGAGGCGCAGCCATTCGGGCCTGGCCAGCAGGATTAGGTGGAGAGTGCTCACGCTTTGGAATTAAATATTATTAATTAATTAATTAAATAGATACATAAATTAATTCTCATTGATTAATTAGACAGTGTTGTATAAATATTAGGACTTATAGATAATTGATTAACTCCATATCAGGAGTGGGGGTGAATTGGAGTTGGGTTCCACCAATTAGGGGTGGGGCGAATTAACCCAGTGGGCCTCGATCTGTAAATTAATAATAATAATAATAATAATAATAATAATAATAATAATAACAACAACAACAACAACAACAAAACAAAATAATTAATAATGACAATACATAATAATAAATAATATTAATATTAATAAAATAAATTTATAAAAAATTATTTACAAATAATAAGGAAATAATAATTATATTACTGAAAGGAAGTACATTAAGTAAAATAATAAAGGAAAGGTTGGTAGGCATAAGTCTTTAGAGGAAGGCAATAGTGAAGGAGCTTAGTTGAGCCCAGGCAGCAGCTGGAAGGGGCTTGGTAAAAGGGTTTTAGCTGAATTCTATATACTAAATTTCTTCATTATTAACTAATCTATTGACTAACGCCTATTTGGGGTTGTATAATATAGTTAATTGGTAGTTTTAAGCTTGAGGCGAGTGTAAGTAGTTGGGATAAAGTTGCTTGAGGAGATTAGGTGCACAAAGGTTTGGGTTCACGTGGTCGCAATGGCTTCCAGGAAGAGCCAAGGTAATAAAAAGGGCAAGCAGCCTGCTAAGAAGCGTGCAGCTCCCCAAGTTTCATCTCCTCAGTCATCCTCCGATGAGAAGACTTGGCCCATTTGGCAATAGTTACAGGACAAGATTTTGGCTTTAGAAGCTGAAAGACCAGCTTAAAGGGCTCCACAGCATAGCGAGCCGCAACCACGCCGTTCGGCTAGAGAGGGTAAGAGCCATAGGAGAGCTAAACTTCTGCCATGTCAGAAAATTTAATGTCTCGCTTTGCTGCTTTAGAGGCTGATCAGCAGGCCACAGGGACGTCCAGGAGAGGATCAGATGCATCAGCAGTAACACCTCAGCACCAGAGTGAGGATGAGGAACAAGGGACGCCGACGCCGGAGGCTGTTTGGGTCATATGCAGCGGCTGGAGGTCAGCAGGAAGGAGTTGAAGACAACAAGCTATCAGTATGGCAGGGAGGAACATGATGCGGCACTGCCCCTGGCGTCAGGTGAGCTGGCGGTTGCACCAGACACCCTCCCGACATTGCCTGCCTGGCCCTGGCCAGGCAGTGGTCAGGATAGTTTACCATTCCACTCAACACACAATATACAGGGGTTTAGGGCCCCAGCCACTCCTTGGCCTAGTGCTAGTACGCTGGTAGGAAGCTGGGCGATTCCCTATTCACAAATTACTTTCCCAGCACCACTGGGTTTGACAGCCAGTGTAGGGGTTTGGCCCTACCCATCAGTACCCGACACTGGCTACAACTCTGTCCCTTTAAAGGCTCTGCCTTTTGGGGATCATGCCATGCCATTGGGTGGTCATCTCACTCTGGCTACTAAAGAAAAAATATGAAAGGGTAATTACGTGGACTTGTTTGAGCTCCTGAATAGAAACGTAGACAAAAAGGAGCTTGAAAAAGAGGATGAAAGAGAGAAAGAGAAATGTAGCAGGCGTAGGCTGGATTGGACATGGGCAAACTGGCTCCCTAGCTTCCTAATTTACACTGGGGGTGGGGTAGTGAAGGCACAGCCTTGGAGAGCTCAGTCAATGTTCCAATACCTTGACTTGATCTACAAGGCATACGTAGACTTCGCAGAGCAGGCCTGATTGCTTTATGATGAATCGTTTCATATGAGAAGTACAATTCACCCAAATTTACACTGGGATGAGCCTTTGCCAGGCCTCTGGCTGCAGTATATGACGCCAGCCAGGCCTAAATCAGGTGACAGGTTTGATAGTGGACATCTTATACACAGAGCTGGACAGAATTTGAATCCCCATGTAGGCACAGGGCAGGTGGTTCAACCCTGCTTGCTTTGCTGGGATTATAATGCAAAGGGTGCATGCTCACGTAAAGCATGCCGTTTCAGACATGAATGCTCAGTGTGCAGTGGCCAGCACCCCAGCTCATTGCGTTTTAATGCCAGAGCTCAAAGAAACAACAGCAAAGACTCTGGGGGTAATAAAAAGACAAACAGTGGAGGGGGTCAACTTAACAAAGGGCCCCAGCCCAATTAAGATCTCAGTATTAGAGGCATGGTTGCAGGACTAACCTAGGCAGGCAGACGCTGATTACCTTTTGGAAGGTTTTAAGAATGGTTTCAGGATACCAGCGGTAGGGCAGCATAAGGCATTTTTCGCACAAAATCTGAAATCAGTAAAAGGGATGGAAAGCATAGTCAAGGAAAACATTGGAAAGGATGTAAAAAAAGGTAGAGTGTTGGGACCTTTTCCAAACACTCCGTTAGATAACCTGAGGGTTTCACCGCTGGGTGTGGTGCCCAAAAAGAACCAGGGAGAGTTTAGGCTCATCCATCACTTGTCAGAGGGTGAGTCATTGAATGATGCCATTCCTCCGGAACTCTGCACGGTGCGTTACACCTCATTTGATGAGGCGGTGCATATGGTCCGTAGGTGTGGAGTAGGGGCAGAGCTTGCAAAATGTGACATTAAATCAGCATTTCGTATTCTTCCGGTTCATCCCCAGGATTTTTACTTATTGGGTTTTTATTTTCAAGGATTTTACTACATTGATCGGGCCTTGCCTATGGGCTGTTCTGTATCATGCGCGGCATTTGAGCGTTTTAATTCATATTTGGAATGGAAGCTCAGGTGTAGGGTAGGTTGCAAGAACACGGCCCATCATTTAGATGACTATCTTTTTTGTGGAGAAGGCAGCACCGGGAGATGCAAATTTATTCTAGAAGTGTTTCAATCAATGGCGCACGAGCTGGGTTTACCCTTGGCTGAAGAAAAGACTGAGGGAAGAGCCACTTCCCTTACGTTTTTGGGAATAGAGTTGGACACAAAATGGCAGACTCCCAGATTGCCAGATAGTAAATTGAATGACCTTAAGGTTCAGATCGATTTGATATTAAAGAAAAGAAAAATGTCGCTGAGGGAGCTGCAGGAAATTGTAGGTCACCTAAATTTTGCATGCAGGGTGGTTGCACCTGGTCGTGCGTTCCTGCATAGGTTATGTGTTGCAATGAAAGGTCTCCACCATCCTTTCCACAGAACGAGTGTTACAAGGGGTATGAAACAGGATTTGCAAGTTTGGAGCCAATTTTTAGTAGAGTTTAACGGGGTCTCCTTTGGGAGATCCGAGACAAACCTTAGGGCCGAGTTCCAGGTCCAGACAGATGCAGCTGGCTCCCTGGGTTTTGGGATCTATTTTAGAGGCAGATGGTGCGCTGAACGGTGGCCTGAGGAATGGCACTAACAAGGGATCACTAGGGACGTTACATTCCTGGAATTTTTTCCGATAGTAGGTGTTCTGTGCCTATGGGCGCATGAATGGGCCAACTCAGTAGTATGCTTCTGGAGAGTCTAAAGCGGTGGCGGCTCCAGAAGTTGCCCCTTGCCTGGCACCCGAGTCAGCTGCTGCGCGTGCACTTTCGGCGGCCTCTTTCTCACCCAGCCGGTCGGTCCCTCCCTCGGTCCCTTACTTGCCACCTCAAAGGGGCCGGTTCACTCTCACCCTCCCGCCCGCCCGCCCTCGGCATCTTTACTTGCTGTTTGTCTCTAGCCTAGGAACGGGACAGAGCGAGAGCAGGCGGGCAAGCAGGGGAGATAAAGTTTCTTTTCCCCGCCTCACCTTTCCAACAAAGCAAACGGCACACTGACGAGAGCGGGGCGCCCAGCCCAGCACTCTTCACTGCTGCTGCTGAGGACGGCGGGGGGAAAGACGGTGGCGCAGATGTTTGCAGCTAGCCCAGCTTGGCCCTACGGGGATGGGGACGGGGCATGGGGCAGTGGCGATGTCCCGGCGCCGGGAGGCTGAGCCTGGCCTGGGGCTGCGGTGGCCGCTCCCTTGAAATTTGAATTTCCAGCCTTTTCCCCCTGCCTTTTGGGTTCGTAAGTGGAAGCTCCGGCTGCAAGTTGAAGCAAAATTTTGCGGCCAGAGCTGGTCGTAAGTCGAAATGGTCGTAAGTAGGGGTGTACGTAAGTCGAGGCACACTGTATTTCATCAGATGGAAAATGAATTTACATTGATTTTAAAACATTATTTTTAAAATGTTAGATAAATGGGTGCTTCTCTAGTTTGATGGGAAAAGTGAGAAATGTAATGTTAACCATAATAAACAAATTGTAATGCATTATTTCCAAGCTCTGGGCTTATTTGATATGTACCAGTCACAGAACTTTGAAAACTTGTTCTTAAAAAAAAACAACGAACAGCAATTAGAATTTCTGAGACACGTAGGCTCGAGACTTCTAGGAGTTGTCCACAAAAGTGGTATTTGTGACCACGAATCAGATAACAGCTGGTGTCTTGAAGGATGGCAAGATCATACAAATTCTGGTCAGAAAGGTCCAAAGTGACAGTACTAGCACGGTGGAGAGGTTAGACTATTAGAGTGAGGAACAAATACCTCAGACTCACATGGTCATCTCTTATTATATCAGTTACAAATGGGAAATCATTGAAAAGGAGTTATTTAGCCCAGTTGACATGATGAGGAATTGGGAAGTGTGGGCCTTGAATTTACATCTTTCACTTCCAGTTTTTTTTGTCTACTGGACCACTTTGTTTTCCCATTTTCTGCAGAGGTTGAATAGTAGCGGGATAGATATGTCACTCTCTGGATTCTAAATGAATGTGTATTTTTCATTTACTACTTCCTCCTGGTAGAAACTTTTTAAAAAAATTCTGGTTTTTCAAGATCTGTCTGTTTCTGCTGCTCTGTTCTGAGAAAAGTTATGTAACCATTTGGGCAATAAGAAAACCAGTGCATTTGCTGCTTTATTTCTGTGAGGACTATGATTCTTGAAAGGGTTGCCCATGCCATTTTAAAAGCAAGTGTAACATAAGAATGTACCGTTGAACTCACATTCTTTGTAGTATAGATATAAAGAGTAGATACATTTATATAGTCTTACAGATACAACCGGCCCTTTGAGGGCAACCATAATGCCGATGCCGCCCAAGATGAAATTGAGTTTGACACTTCTGTTGTAGACCATCTTAACTGCTGCCATTGATATTGTCAACATTCAGACTCCTCTTTGCCATGTAAAGCTTGGCATTCTTTTTTTCCTGCTGGCAACACAAGCATGATATTGTGCAGCAATATCAGGCAATTTTCTGACCTTTTGAATACAGAAGCACAATATCCCATGATTTTCTCTGCCAACAGAACAACATCACTGCATTCTCATGCAATGATAATTACAATCCATATGGTCAGCACAAGTAGACCAGTGTCTCTTGCTCTCTATGACTCACTCACAAGAATGTAGTCTTATACTGAATATTGACTTAGACAACAGATGTCAGAGATGTTAGCTAGTGCATCTTGTCTCTTGCAGAGTAGTGGTCAAAGGATTCAATTTGAAACAAAGAAATGGTCTTCTGGAAAATGGTACCTTCTGAGTTCTGTTGCACAGAACCTTTTTATGCACAAGAAGAATTTTAGCAATCATCAACAGGGCACAACTTTTATTTCTTTTGACATACATTTAGCCACCAGCTCCAGGACACTTATCTAATCTTCAAAGGCTGCCCCTTTCCCTGTTTGGCCAGGGAGCAGCTGAAATGGATGGGTGTCAATCTTCTGGCCATCAGTGTAAGAATATGTCATTGGAAGCCAAGACCAAGACCAAGATTATCCATTTGGCATGAAACAAAAAAAATGAACCTTTTTTTTTTTGGTCAAAAATCGCTGGTTTGTTGGTTTGGGTTCATTAAAACCAATGGACCAAAATTAACTGAACCAACAGACATTTTTAGTGATTTAATGAACTTCCTGGTTCATTTGCCTCCACCCCCACAGACTGCCCCCCCCCTTCCCACTGCCCCTACCTTGTGTTGCCTCCTCCTCCTCTTCCTCTTCCTCCACCACTGCCATCTTCAGAGACAGTGGCCTGGCTTCCCTTCCAGGAGCTGGGCCTGCTGTCTCTGTGCATGCACCCGCCTATCAGCTGAAAGGCATGGGCATATACAGAGACAGCAGCCTGACTTCTGTGAGCTGGGCCTGCTACCTCTGTGCATGCACCGGGGTCCTATTTCATCAAGGAGATCAGCTGGGACCAGTGTTCCCTGTAAGCTATGCAGCTCCATGGCTGCCTCTCACTGGATCGGGGCTGAGCGGCACAGGATCACCCATTTGCAGCTGTAACAATGATGGAGGAAGCAGAGGAGGTGGCAGGAGCAGGTAGGGAGGCATCAAGGGCAGTGGCAAGGGAGTAGGGGGCAGGCTGTGGGGCTGCAAATGGGCAATCCAGCTCTGCACAGTGCTGGATTGCCCATTTGTAGCTGGAATGATGATGGAGGAGGTGGTGGCACTACCAGGTAGGGAGGTGATGGGGGCAGTGGGAAGGGGGAAGCAGGGGGCAGAGGGGGTGGAGGTTCAGTTTCCCCTCCCGTCAGGCATGGACCTTTTTAAAAAGCAAACTGGTTTATGGTTCTTTCTTCTTCTTTTTTTAAGTTTGGAAAGTTCATGATCCATAATTTGTGGATAGCAATGAACCATGAACCACCGTGAACTGCCATTTTTCTGGTTCATGCCCATCTCTAGTCTTCACCTGTTGCAGGAAGAACAAGGGGAGGAGGCCAACCTAGCCTCCAAAGCAAGGTTGTTCTACAAATTGGGAGCAGCCACAGAGGAGGCCCTCTTTCACATTGACACCAGATGTTCCTGTGAAGGCAGTGGGACTGGAAGAAATACCTCCTTTGAAGACCTTAGAATCTGAAAAGTCTCATATGGAGCAGGAGCCCTGGAGATCCAGGCTATACAGGGCTTGATAAGTCATAACCAGCATTTTGAACTGGACACAGAAACAGACTGGTAGAGAGTGAAGCTGTTGTAACAGGCCAGTTATATACCCCCAGTAACATGGCTGCACCATGTTGAAGTAGCTGAAATTTCCAAACTGTTTTGAAAGGCATCCCCACAGAGTGTGTTACAGTAATCCAAGTAGGATGTAATCACAGCATATGTTACCATAGTCAAATCAGACATCTCAAGACTATTCCCTTCTTATGTGGGGCACTCTGAAACTGAACAGCTTGCCCAAGGTGAGACACAGTAGAAAATCAAACTTCTGACCTCTAGCTCTGCAGCCAAGTATCCAACTCACTAAGCTGTCCAGCTAGCCCTGCTGGTAATTAGAACAAATCAAAAGAATAATAGTATGATTATACTGACAAAGAATGACCAAAAGTCCTAATCTATTCAGTCATTTTTTCTGAGAGGGAGAGAAAGATAGCATATGTACCAGAGAGCAAATTTACAGTATCTCTGTGAAAGCTCCAGAAACATGTCATGCTCTGTCAGCAAGGTTACATCTGTAGTTTATAATTCCTGCAGCTCTAACAAAGGTGATTTTCTTTGGCAATCTTACTCCATAAGAGAGGAGGAAGAAGGAAAAAGGATGAAGTTGTTGTAGAAAGTGAAAAGGCAGGACTGACAGAAGCATTTCCTGTCCAGGACAGTATCTTCCCCACACAGGTTTCTGCAAAAAGGGCACTGAGCTACACAACATTTGACAGTTTCTTGTGCAGAAGAAGCAGGTGAAAGGGAGAGGACAGGAAAAATGAGACCGGGGAGTGATTATTGTAGGGAATCAGAAATAACTGTGGTAGTGGGGAAGGCTTGGTGTGGAGTTTTGGCATGGTGAGGCTCATGAACTCACCAAGAACAAGAACCAACCCCGCCCCCCCCCCCCCAAGAATAAGAATTTTACCAAATATCTATCACAGCCTTACAAAAGAATGTTAAGGGTTATACTGATGGAGCTTTTCATGTGTGAGAGAGTTGTTACAATGAAAAGAGCAGTCTAATGCCCCTTTAATTCTTGATGTGGAGCACAAGCAAACAGAAGCCCTATAGTGAGGAATCAGAAGTCAATGTTTTCTTACATTTCCCTCACCAGTGGCAGCAAATGAGGTAAGACAAGGGTATGAAATCATCACAGGTGAGTTTCCTACAGCATCACAGAAGGGAAAGAAAAGAACTCTGCACAACATTGTGTGTTTTCAATAGCAACTCAGTATCAAATATCCTATCTGGTTCTACTGGCAGATATAATTTCAAGTGACCTCCACATCACACTCGTGTCAAGAGAAGCAGCTGTTACTTCTGATGATAAATCACAAGATAAGTATTTTTTGCTTTAGATCCAGTTGTATAGTAGTCCATAGGAGAACCCTCCTTCTTTAAATCAATGTGTATATCTGAATTCTTGTCAGCACTGAAGGCACAAACATTTTATATCTAGTGGGGTAACAATGAGAATGCATTTCAGCATTTGTAAACAAAACACATCTTTCTTCTGCTGTCAAAGAAAACAAGAACAGCAGCATACATTACTTTAGTAAAATATTTTGCATCTCTAATTTTCTCACAGCAATATTAAGACATACTTAGAATGCCACTCTGAAAATTCACATAACATAAAAGAAACTGATCTGTCTGGATGCTTCTACAGTAGAAACTGAGATACAAAGCCCACAAGTAAATTTATAAAGAAAACCTGCATGTATAGCATCTAACAAGGACTTTGTATGCAAAGTCAAGAAAGCCAAATTCATCTTAACTTTCTGACTCATCTTTAAGTAGGGAAATCTAAAATGTTCTGCAATTGTGAAATCAGCTCAGTAACATGGCTTTGGGGACACTCAGTTTTTCCAGAAGGTCAGTAACTTTATAGTGAAAAAAACTTCCAGTTAAAAAAAAATCTTCCAGTTTCTTTTTTTGGGTTCTGAGATGGTTATTTTGACACAAGTAGTGCATTCCTAGATTGTTTCTAGTTTTGACTTCTGTATACCACCTTGAGTTTTCAGCATCAGAGCAATGCCTGCATTTTATAAATAAAGGGAAGAAGACCATCAAACTGGTGCCAAATTGGAGTACTTTCAATGGAATTCATCATCAATGCTATCACTGAAGGGAACTGTGAGACATTTTTCCTTGCAGTAAAACCCACTGTGTGCTTTTTAACTCCCGAGCCCAATGTCATTTTAAAAAAAAAAACAACTGTAATTTTCATCACTTTGTGTTTGAATCCTCTTACATATTGACTAAACAATCCCTGTCATGCAGTTTACTACTACAGTAGAGGTCAACTCTATATCTTTTCTGTATTACTTTGTATGCTACTGCTACCTCATCCCCCCTTCTTTTTGCTTTTACAAAGTGTCTGTTATTTGTTTTCAGATCACCTCCCATACTATGTTTGATTTAATATAGCTCCTCTCATTGATCTCACTGGTGGAGCTTTATCCTTGGGAGGGGGTTCAAGCATGCTTACAATGAAATCCTTCGTACACTTACTTGGGAACAGAAAACTGGTCTTTGAAGATGCCTCTAGGCACAGACGTGTTTGCACTGAGAAGTATTTTAATTAAATAGTAGTAACAGAATGGAAAATATCTGAAACTGTCATGTTTCCTTTCCATGTTTCTGTTTCTGTTTGATCTCATAGCGCAGAGTTGCTTTTCAAGTTGTGTTTTCATAAATGTTCTCAAACAATTACTGCAGATAAATAATCTGCCTGTTAGCAGATTTACTGATTAATAATTATATGCTGTCAAGTCAATTCTGACTTGTGGCAACACTTTTCAGGGTTTTCTAGACATAGAGTACTCAGAAATGGTTTACTGTGCTGTTGTTCCAAGTCTACACAAGCTGGCTCTTTTCCCAAGTGGCACAGTGGGGAATTGAACTCCCAACTTCTGACTCCATAGACAGACATTGAAATCTGGTTCATTGTTAGAACCAGCAAATCTTACCCCCATTTATTAAAGCTGCAAACCATCCACATTTACCTAAGAAGATGCTCCTTTGAACATGGTAGGAGTAAACCTGGTAGGAGTAAATACATGTACAGTAATGTGGAAATAAGGATAGGGTTTTTGCATCTTTCATAGTTATGCAGAAAACGGAATTATAACATAGTTGTGTGGAATATTATACCTGCTAAGGAAAACCTCTTCAACACAGCTATTTAAGATGTAGAAGATGCACAGGCTACAAAGAATTAACATCCAATATTTCATACAGCTACATGAGTAGGCCCTTTGTCAGGACATTGCTAGTAATGGCTTTTTTGCCATTTATACAGCATCTTCCAATTTTTCTTTAAATGTGTGGCATGGCATTACACAGTTGAAGTGTATAGAACCAGAGAAACATTTACAAATTTACTATGCTTGCTAGGTCTGATGAGTATTGAAATTATAGTCCAGTATTTTAGGAATGCAAATCCACAGGCTCATACTTTGTCACAATAGTCTAAACAGAGAGATAGAATCCATAAGAGCCCAGGATCAAATCAAGCCATAACAATCATTGGATAAACACATAAATGAAACAGTTCCTAAGAAGCTGCATACTGATGAATGCGCACATCTCATCCATTCAGTTTGAGGTGTGATTATCTTTTGACGGAGCTTCAGAACAAAGTTTGTTCACTCTTACAAAAATGGGGAAGTGCTAAAAGTGGAATGCCATCAAGTGAATCTTTTGTCAGAAGATTGGGGAAAAAACTTTGAAGGATTAGCCTGGCAGCTCATGGCAGCTGTCCCAAAACAAGTGTCCTCCATATCTGCCAGACTATAATTCCTGTCATCTCCAGCTAGCATCAACAATGCCTTGGGCCACATGTGATGCAACACTATGCCATTCTTCTGGTGATATGATTTGGCATGCCCAACATGTGTTCTGGGCCACACACCTATAGTTAAATCCAAAGCTCCTTACTGATTTGTGTTCAGCTCCAGAAGCTCAGATATTGCCAATGGAAGTAGGTGTCCATTTGGAGAATCTTTTGGCAAATGCACTGAAATAAATTCAGCTGAGGTTACTGTGATCCATGAAGTTTGACAAAGATGTTTTAGAAATTATATTTCTTTCTGTTCAGAAAAAACTTCTGGTGGGGTAAGATTTATAAATGAAGAGTTCACCTTGTCCTAGAACAGCCTACTTCCAAAAATGAAAGATGCAAAATATCCAGTGAAAGAAGTGAATATGAATTATGCATGTTTTCCATTATGGTAGTGAAAGCACAGTCTGGGGAACAAGAGGGTTACATTCTGCTGGGTTTGGAAAGGGGAAGAAGTACCTGGCACAACTTTTGCTCTTAAAATGGAACATATTTCTGGTAAACACTGATGCCTGAAGCTCATAATCTAAGATATAAGTAAATGGAATAATTTGTTAAACATCCTAAAGTGAAAAAAAAAAGAGTACTGCACCAGCAGTTCCTGCGGATTCAGCTCTAGGACTCAACAAAGTTAGGACTGAAAACTTTTGATTTTAAAAGAAATCCTAGTGCAGGGATAGGGCCATGTTTCAAGTCCTTTCCTTGGGACTTTCCTCTTTTCTGTTCTGTTCCAGCTCTACGTAGATTTATTTTTAATGGGATAAATCTGTATTTCTATGCATATTTTTTCAAAAGGATCTATCAGTCTTCTTGTACCCCAGCAACTAAAGCAGTCTGTATGTAAAGGACATAGTAGTTCTGGCCTCCCCCAAAAATGTTCACATTCTATTTCATGAAATATACCACAACTCAAGAAACTGCACAGAGAGGGGCAACACTAATGGGGCAGTATAGAAATGGAAATAGACAGATAGATTTTTAACCATGAAATGAATACATTTCCGTAATATGTTCAGGATATGCAAAATAGTGTAAATCCATTAAAAAGCTTTGACATTGTAAATCTCCACACATCCCTACATGGGAGCTGGAATTGAGGAAGAGGAACCACAAAGGAATCTGGTCAGTCTGAATCACAACTAGGGGAAATCTTACAAGTATAATTATGTATAAGTATAATTATGGATGAACCAGTAAAAAAGGCCTGGTGCGGTATGGTTAAGTCTCACAAATCAAGAGTTTACTGAATTTGCAAACTCTACTCCTTGTTATTTTACAGAACACAATTTTACTCATTGTAAGGCTGGTTGGCTGGCTATTCCAGCTTGGACATTACAGCTATAGTTCTGGTTTTCTGAGTCACCAAGGAAGAAGAAAGGCAGGAATAAAGCAGGGATCAGATGTGTGAAAGAACAGGATTCAGAACTAAGCATGAACACCTTACACATGAATACAGTGGAGATGTACATGTTTCATTCTCATGTATGACAAGAAACCAGCAAGATACTTTCTGTTGGTATTAGTAAGAATTAGAGATGGGAACGAACTGCCAAAGTGGCTGTTTGTTTTGGTTTGTGGAATTCCACAAATCACAACTTTACATTTTTTTTTCCTGAACGAACAATTAATTGGTTTGTTTGGGTTTTGTTTTTTCAAGACAGCCTGGTGGCTGTCTAAAAAAGAGAAAAAAATGACTTCTTCCCCACCCACACAGCCTGCCCCCACCCCTTCCCACTGCCCCCACTGCCTCCCTACCTTTTCCTGCCAGTGCCTCCTCCTCCACTGCTGCTGCCACTGCTATCTTGAGAGGCTGCTGGAATCTGCAGACTGGCTGGTCTCTGCACATGTCCCTGCCTCCCAGCTGAGAGGCAGGGACATGTGCTGAGGGTCCCCTCTGGCTGGCTGACAGGTCAGCTAACTAAAATAATAATAATTAATGTTTTTATTATTATTATTATTATTATTATTATTATTATTATTATTATTATTATTATTATTATTAGTTAGCTGGCCTGTGGGGGCCCTCTGCCATGTCCCTGCCTCCCAGCTGAGAGGCAGGGACATGCACAAAGGCCACTGGGATTCTCAAGATGGCAGCAGCAGCAGAGGAACAGGAGGCACTGGCAGGAAAAGGTAGTGGAGAGGGGTGGAGGCAGGCCGTTGGGGGGGCGATGATCCAGGAGGTTTGGAAATCACCCCAAAATCTGTTGGTTTGGGAAAGTTCAGGTTCTCCAGTTTGTATGAACCTGAACCAATCCAAATCAACAAATTAGTGTTCATTTTAAACTTCATTTTAAACTTCAATTCTTATATTTGCATGAACGATTTTTGTGAAAGTGCACACATTATGCAAATTGCACAAAACTACAGTACGTATAGTTGTTCCTTGTTTCATGACTTTTAAAAAACAAGAAACATTGAATGGGTTTTCTGTGTCTTCTTGTGTCTTCTTGATCAATCAGGTGGTCTGTCTGTGCTTGTTATATGTGTGTGGCTTGTTTCATGAAGGGAAATGACATTAGTTCTGTGCAAAGACATTTTATATAAATTGTGGAAATCTCAAGAAAATATAAGGCTTTTTGTCTTGTTCTGTTATAGAGGTAAAAATCTCAGTGTCTTGATTTCTAAAAAAAATAAATGTGATGGCATATGGAGACAGCCTGTCCTGAGGAGAACAAGTAACTTTGTAAGTATTCTTCATGTCCCTGACACACAGATACAGACAGACACCCCCTCCCCCATCTTGAGATTTTATATTACACTGTGCTGGTTAACAATTCTGTTTCTTCTTTATTTTTCTATATTCTAAGGCCAAAGACCAATCTCCTGCAACATAAACTAGGAAACGAATCTGACAGCTAATCAAATAATCTGATAATTTATATATCTCTATATATGGGAACCCAAGATGTGTACAGAAATCATAGTTGCAGCATAAACAACATCAGAAATGTGCATTCAAAACAGTGTCTCTGTAGTTAGACAGTGTTTTGTTTTTCAACCAGCTCTATTTTTGAGGAAGTAAGGCATACATCTGGAACCATACAGCCACTTTCTAAAATGTCTTTTTGAAAATAGAGCCCAAAGAGGGTTTTTTGTTCTTGATCAGCATCATTCAAAAAAATAATAATCAAAACTGTTTGCACTTCATCAATGCAAAACCTTCTTTCAGTGATAAATATGAGCATGTTTCTCAATAGTCCAGTATAGTCTTGCTTCACTTTCACCATTAATCTGTTTTGCTTTCCTTCCAGTTCATTTCACAATCCTTTATTTATCTCACAATCCTCTGCACACATACAGACAAAGAGAAATGTTTCCAATTTATTTTGTAAGATTCTTTTCTCTTACCACTACATTGGGTAGCCACTTAGTTTTTGCTGAAGTTTCAAACAAGGGCTTAGCTTAGTGAGTGACCCGTAAGAAGAATGACTGTATTGAGGCCACACATCTGTTAGATGGTGTTCTAGGTCCCATGGTATTATTTAGCACTCTTCAATTAGTGGATTTTACATGTTTACATGTTCATTCTTCTTGAGAGTGACTTGCCAAGTTCGGGGGGGGGGGGGGAAGGCATGCTCCCTCACCTAATGCTCAGTAACTCTTGTGCCTTCTTCTCAAGAATATGCACCATTCTGCAAAGGGGGAGGGGACGCTGCACCATCCCCTGAGAGGTCTCTTATTTATCCTACCAGTCTGGAACTACAAGAACAAAAGGGGATGGGACAAGTATCAGGCATCCACAATATATGACAGTTGGCCAACTTTGGGGTATATCAGTTGGCAGGTTGAATAAAGGGCAAGCCTCTAAATCTCCCCACACCTAAATATTCTGATCAGCCATATCAGTCTCCTGCCTAATTAACAAATCCAACCAGTCTTTCTGTGATGAACAGACATGTTGGCAATGAAAGTGGCTATAAATAAATGTAGTCATTAGGGATGCAGCCTGCCATTACTGATTTCCATTATTTATGAATTCTTGTAAGTCATTCTTTTTTGAAGCAGTGCCACCTGTCACTTCCCTCATAGCAAGGGAAAGAGGGGGGAAAAGGCAAAGTCGGCTTCACATTCTATGTAAGGTGAGCACCGCTTCCCTTGAATGGACATTTCCACAATGGATAGGGCAAGACAGTAATTAATCTCCCATTTATCATCTGCACATCGTTCATCAGCTGTATTTTGTTCTGAGCAAGTGCTCTGGCATACTGTTTCTAAATTTAGTTTGGTTTTGTATAAATTTCTTCCTTGGAGGGATCTGCTCTGAGACTGCCTCTGTTTTCCAGTTAGGTTCTGCTTTCTAATCAGTTTTGCCAGATCATTTCACTTGACTTATAAGAAGGTCATGGCCTTTGCTAATTTCCTGCTACAACTTAGAAACCAGATGGGTTAAATAACACATCTTTCTGACTACTGATGCAACATCATAGCTCAATTATGTCTATAGGAGCTTTGAAAAATATTGGGATTATATTCCTGTAGGTAATGTGTACTTTCAGTTTTGTTTACATATGCATGAGGATTTTTTAAAAAGTAACTCCAAAGTAAGTATTTTAATTATATTTGAGAAACAAGACAGAAGAGTGTTCGCTCCACCAGATGCGGAGCTGCCGTGGTAGAGGCGCTTTGCCCGCCCGCCTGGAGAATGGCGTCGTGGCAAGAAGATGTCTGCTCTCAGGGAGGGGCAAGGGGGGACAGAGCCTTTAAAAGGCAGTGTCTCTCTTGCCAGGCCTCTCTTTTTGATTGGCTGAGCAACCCTCCCACTAAGGAAGTAAGAATGAGATTAGCTGGTTTCCTAGGAGCCGGATGGGAACTTTTGGCTTGCATCCCTGATTAGCCTGATATGGAAGCAGGCATGTTTTCGTCCATCCCATTCTTACTCTTGGGGTGTGGTTTAAGTTAATAAAATTAAATAAAATACAATAAATTATAATTGATAGTCACGCTATATAGGTCAAGGCTTCGGGTAGTGTGAGGGCTAGAGTTTTGGTGAGTTCCAGGAGGACACCCGATGCGGGTAAAACATCCCATCTCCCTGTTTGATGGAGCCAGTAGGGCCTGTGAGGGGAGGTGGGTTCTTAAGGGGACCTCCCGTGCAGCAGTTCACCTAGGGTGACCTAGCTTTTTGATTCCTGACTCCAGGCAGAGCACAGCTGACAAAAAAAGCTGAAGGCAGACCCAGGGAGCTCGTGACCAGAGCTTGCGAACAGGAGAGCAAACAGGGAGTTTGCCAGGGGAGTTCGCTGGGGGAGGCAAAGGGGAGGCCCCTAACAATTTTTTTGTTCCTTGGGTATACGTACAACTACATTTAAACTAACAAAACAAGAGGGACAGGTATCGTAAACAAACAGTTGAAAGTAAAAAAAGCTAGAAGGGATTATGGAGTGTGGAGACAACTCAGTTGTAGTTACCTGCAAAGTTTGTGCTATTTTTGTCTTTCTTCTTGAGTGCAAAATGCTAAATACATGTAACAAGTATAAACTGGTGGCACTGTTAGAAGAGAAAGTCGGAGACCTGGAGCAGCGGGTAGCCACACTCAAGGCTATAAGGGAAGATGAAGCCTACATTGATAGAACTCTTGAGCAGCAGCAGCTGTCAGAGGGGGCACTAGAGATGGAAGAAAACCAAAACATTACAGTGGAGGAAAATGCTGTGGAGGCTACAAACATAGTGGAGGAACCACCATGGAAAAGAATCACAGTTAGGAGCAAAAGAAGGAGAAGACACTCTTTCCCGGTGGAACTACAAAACTGCTTTCAGTTACTTGAAGAAGAGTCTGTCGGACAGCATGCAGAGGAGACCCCACAGGAGGACATGAGTAGGGCTGAAGCGCAGCAGAATGCAGTCGCTGAACCCACACCCTACAAAAAGAAGAAGAGGAGAGTAGTTGTAGTAGGGAATTCCCTACTACATGGAATTGAGACCGAACTATGCCGGGAGGATCCATGGCCTCACCAGGTATGCTGTCTCCCTGGAGGACGGATAAGGGATGTGATGGAAGGATTGCCATCACTCATAAAACCTACAGATACATATCCCTTTCTTCTTGTCCACGTGAGAACAAACGACACAGCCAAGAGGAGCTACCGAGAAATCATGTCTGACTTTGAAGCTCTGGGAAGGAAACTCAAGTACTTTGGGGCCCAGATAGTTTTTTCTTCCATCCTACCGGTGCTCGGAAGAGGAATCGAAAGAGAAAGGAAGATCCTCTGGGTGAATGACTGGCTACGAAGGTGGTGTCGACGAGAGGGATTTGGTTTTTGGGGCCATGGGCTAAGCTTCCTGGAAGAAGGACTGCTAGCAAGAGATGGCTTGCATCTAACAAGGACTGGGAAGAATGTGTTTGGCCACAGCATGAAGAACTTCATCAGGAGAGCTTTAAACTGAATTGGAAGTGGGAGGGAGATGCAAGCACAGAGTTAAGGGTAGATGAAGCCTTCCACACAATAAGAGGAATAGACCAAACTGATCAAAAGGGCAACAATAATAACATGAACAATAATAATCACAATAATAAACATAATAATAATAAACACAATAAACGTAAACATAATAAACATAATAAACATAATCATCATAATCATAATAATCATAAAAATGTACAAAGACAAACAGGCCACAAATCACACGCCCTCCAGTGTCTGTATACGAATGCCAGGAGTATGGGAAACAAACAAGAAGACCTGGAAATTTTAATTCAGGAGGGGAAGTATGACTTGATAGGAATAACTGATACTTGGTGGGATTACTCCCATAACTGGAATACAGCAATTGAGAGATATAAATTGATCAAAAATAACAAAGAGAATAAAAAGGGAGGTGGAGTTGCAGTATATGTCAAAAATACACATTCCTGCACAGAAATACAGGAGGAGGAGAGTGGCTGTCCCATTGAGAGCATCTGGATCAATCTAGTTGGGGCAAAAAACAAAAGGAACTTGGTAGTTGGACTCTACTACTGACCACCCAATCAAGGAGAGGAAGCAGACAAAACTTTTGAAAAACAAATTGCAGGGTTTTCAAAGAGACACAACGTAGTAGTTATGGGAGATTTCAATTATCCAGATATATGTTGGGAGGCAAATTCTGCCAAGTATGGCCCTTCCAAGAAATTCCTGGCTTGTGTGGCTGATAATTTCCTCCTACAAAAAGTGGAGAAAGAAACTAGAGGATTTGCTATCCTTGACTTGATTCTGACCAACAAAAATGACTTGGTGGGGGAAGTGGCAGTAAAGGGAACTCTAGGTGACAGTGACCATGTCCTTCTAGAATTCTTGATTTCAAAGGAAACAAAAGCAGAGTGTAGCCACACACGTCTGCTGGATTTTAAAAAAGCCAATATTAATAATCTCAGAACAAGGATAAGTAAGGTCCCATGGCAGGAGATCCTAACAAGAAAAGGAGTCCAAGAAGGGTGGGAGCTTCTAAAAAAAAGAAATTCTAAAGGCACAACGACAAACAATTCCAACAAGAAAAAAAGGGGGGAGGTGGGGAAAAATATTTATTTATTTGTTTGTTTGTTAAATTTATACCCCGCCCATCTAGACCGAAGTCTACTCTGGGCGGCTAACAATAATAAACAGAATAAGAACAATATAATAAAATAAAAAACAACAATAGAATATAGTTCAAGATGGGGAAGAAAAAAAAGGCCAGTGTGGCTTCACAAAAAGCTCAGGGAGGACCTAAAAACCAAAAAAGACAGGTACAGGAAATGGAAAGGAGGCCAGGCCACCAAGAATGAGTACAGACAAGTAGCAAGGAAATGCAGGGATGGCATTAGGAGGGAAAAAGCTGAGAATGAGCTGAGGTTAGCTAGAGACACTAAAAGCAATAAAAAAGAATTCTTCAGGTATGTGAGTAGCAAAAGACAAACAAAAGACATAGTGACACAGCTCCACAATGGCAATGGAAAAATGATAACAATGACAAAGAAAAGATAGAGGTGCTCAATTCCTATTTTAGTTCAGTCTCTTCCCATAAAACAGACTATTAACTTCCAGACAAATTGGAAGTGCAACGGGGGGGGGGGGGGAACAGGCTTGCATCTGGACATAGATAAACAAATAGTCAAGGAATACCTTACCACCTTGAATGAGTTCAAAACTCCAGGGCCGGATGAACAGCATCCGAGAGTACTGAAGGAACTGGCTGAAAAACTCTCAGAACCGCTATCCATTATTTTCTTGAAATCATGGGAAACGGGTGAGGTGCCACAGGATTGGAGGAGGGCCAATGTTGTCCCTATCTTCAAAAAGGGCAAAAAAGAGGAACCTGGGAACTACGGCCAGTCAGCCTGACTTCAATCCCAGGCAAGATTCTGGAACAGAAGGTGCTTCATTGTGCAAGCACCTAGAAAACAATGCAGTAATAACTAGAAGCCAACATGGATTTGTCAAGAACAAATCCTGCCAAACTAATTTGATCTCGTTTTTTGATCAGGTCACCTCCCTGATAGACAGAGGAAATGCAGTAGATGTAGTATATCTTGACTTCAGCAAAGCTTTTGACAAAGTGCCCCATGATATCCTGATTAGCATGCTAACTAGATGTGGGCTGGATAGATCAAGTGTCAGGTGGATACACTATTGGCTACAGAATTGTACTCAGAGGGTGATGATTAATGGGTCCTTCTCTAACTGGGAGGAGGTCACAAGTGGGGTACCCCAAGGCTCAGTCCTGGGCCTGGTGCTCTTCAATATTTTTATTAATGACTTGGATGAGGGAGTACAGGGAATGCTTGTCAAATTTGCAGATAATACCAAATTGGGCGGAATAGCTAATACCCTAGAACAGTGGTCCCCAACCTTTTCCAAACTGCGGACCTGTTGGGGGCAGGGTCCGTGCATGGGGGGCACCCCCTGTGCTTGCAGGTGGGCGGGGCACACTCACAGGGGGCGGGGTGAGCTCACGCGGGTGGGCAGGGTGCACTCGCGGGTGGGTGGGACATGCTCGTGTGCATGTGCGGGTGGCCGGGCACCTCACGGCTGGGCAGAGTGTGCTCGTGCGCATGCAGAGGTGGGCGGGGCACCCGTGCATGCGCGGGTCGGCGGGGCACCAGTGTGTGCGGGGGTCGGCGGGGGCACCAGTGTGTGCGGGTGGGCGGGCCATGCGTGCCGGTGGGTGTGCATGGGGGAGTGCATGCGGGGGCGGGAGATCTGTCTCCACAGCCCAGTCCTGCCGAGGCCACGGCCACGGACCGGGAGTTGGGGACCCATGCCCTAGAAGACAGAAACAAATTTCAAAATGACCTTGATAGGATGGAGCACTGGACTGAAAGCAATAAAATGAAATTCAACAGGGATAAGTGCAAAGTACTGCACCCCGGAAAAAGAAACCAATTGCACAGTTAGAAGATGGGGGATACCTGTCTCAGGAAAACTACGAGCCAGAAGGACCTTGGAATTGTCATAGCTAAATATGAGCCAACAGTGTGATGTGGCTACAAAAAAGGCTAATACTATTTTAGGCTGCATTAATAGAAGTACAGTTTCCAAATCCCGTGAGGTGCTAGTTCCCCTCTATTCAGCACTGGCTAGGCCTCACCTTGAGTATTGTGTCCAGTTCTGGACACCACACTTCAAGAAGGATGCTAACAAATTGGAACAAGTTCAGAGGAGGGCGACAAGGATGATCAGGGGGCTGGAAACCAAGCCTTATGAGGAAAGGCTGAAAGAATTGGGCATGTTTAGCTTTGAGAAAAGAAGACTGAGGAGTAATATGATAGCACTTTTCAAATATTTGAAAGGCTGTCATACAGAGGAGGGGCAAGAGCTGTTCTCGATCATCCCAGAGTGCAGGACACGCAACAATGGGCTCAAGTTAAAGGAAGTCAGATTTCAGTTTTATGTCAGGAAAAACTTCCTAACTGTTAGAGTAGCACAACAGTGGAACCAGTTACCTCGGGAGTTGGTGAGTGCTCCAACATTGGAGGCATTCAAGGAAAACTTAGATAATCACCTGGAAGATGTGCTTTGATTGTATTCCTGCGCTGAGCAGGGGGTTGGACTTGATGGCCTTGTAGGCCCCTTCCAACTTCACTTTTCTATGATTCTATGATTTTAGGGTGAGGAGGCTCGGTGGGCTGAGGCAGTGGGGGGTATCACTATAGTGGGATGGCTGAAGATGTGCTGTACAGAGGACAGCATGATTCAGAGACAGAAACTCGCCCTGCTTTAGCATGGTCGAGAGGAAAAGGGTACACCAGATTGGGATAAATCTCACACTACAGTAGGCCCCCTTGTAAAAGAGGAATTTAGGTTTAAATAGTTAATAAAGTTGTGGCCCAAGTTTAACCCAACTGTGTCTTCCCTCTTTATTCTGGGCTGGGTGGGCAATGTCTTCTCTTCTGCAGCTGAGGAGGAGTAGGCAAAATGGATTGACACATGCAGAAGACTTAAGTATATCAGACTTGAGATTTGCATTAAAACCATGTACTATATAGATAATGGTATTCAGCACTACTAGATACTTTATGTGTCTACCCTGGCTCCCGAAAGTAACACAATATTGGAGAAGGACTATACAGCCCTTTGTACATAAAAGATCCCATGTTAATTCCTGGCATCTTCAGGTGGGGTAAGCAAAAATCACAGCCTGCCAATATTTGTAGGCAGTTGTCAGCTAGATGGACCAGCTGCTGACTCAATCTATTCCTTCCTGGTGTTATGTGCCATCAAGTCACATATGACTTATAGTGACTCTAATCAAGGTTTCCAGATAAGTTAGAATTTAAGGAATGGTTCTACAAGTGCCACTCTCTCCCCAGTGAGTTTCCATGGCTGGGTGGGGATTCAAACCCAGGTCCCAGATTCCTAGTTAATTCAACACCACACTTAAAGAAATTGTTCCTTCCTACCAGATGTCACATCCTATTCAAAAATGTCTTGGTTCCAATCCTCTGTGGCACAAGGCAGACAAAGTTAAATGCTCATTTTTCCATGATCTTGATTAAAATAACACTCTGTGGCAGAAGCAAACAAAAATTAAATGCTTGTTTTTCATTAAACCTTCAGGGTCACTCTACTATGGAGTCATACTTAAAAGTACTGTATCACTATTTGCTTCATTGTGTTGTGAACTATGTGATATCATAGTTGGATGAGGGGATTGAAGGAGCACTCATCAAATTTGCTGATGACACAAAGCTGGGGGGAATTGCTAATACTTTGGAAGACAGACTCAACATTTAGAAGGATCTAGACAGACTTGAACATTGGGCCCTATCCAATAAGATGCAGTTCACTGGCAGGAAAAGTAAGGTCCTGCACTTAGGCAGGAGAAACCAGATGCATAGGTACAGGATAGGTGGTACCTGGCTCGACAGTAGTACCTGTGAGAGAGATTTAGGTGTCTTGGTAGACCGCCACCTAAGGATGAGTCAGCAGTGTGCTGCAGTTGCCAAGAAAGCCAACACATGTCTAGGCTGCATCAACAGGGGGATAGCATCAAGATCACGGGAAGTGATAGTACCACTCTATACCACGTTGGTGAGGCCACACTTGGAGTGCTGTGTCCAATTCTAGTCACCACAATACAAAAAAGACACTGAGGCCCTGGAAGGGATGCAGAGAAGAGCAACAAAGGTGATAAAGGGACTGGAGGCTAAATTCTATGAAAAATGACTAAAAGAACTAGGCATGTTTAGCTTAACGAAGAGAAGACTGAGGTGAGACATGAAAGCAGTCTTTCAATATCTGAAGGGTTGCCACAGGGAAGAGGCCATCAATTTATTCTCCATTGCGCCTGAGGGTAGGACAAGAACCAATGGGTGGAAACTCCTCAGAGGGAGATCCAACCTGGAAATAAGGAGGAATTTCCTGACGGTGAGAACCATTAAGCAGTGGAAGAGCTTGCCTCCCGATGTTGTGGGTGCCCCATTGCTGGAGGTTTTCAAAAAAAGATTGGACAGCCATCTGTCTGGGATGGTATGAGGTCTCCTGCCTTGGGCAGGGGGTTGGACTAGAAGATCTCCAAGGTCCCTTCCAACCCTACGACGATTCTATGATGATTCTATTATCATTTTAGTTTGCAGCAGTTTCTTTGGAAATAGGTCCTTCACCTCATGAAAGAGAAATTGCATTTTTAAATACATATCTGTCTGACCACTCATGTGAGTATATCAAAGTCACTGTATTTAGATACCACTAGCATGCTTTGGCTTTGCACTCCTCCAGCTAATATCACCTCCATCCCCTTAAGAACATAAGAAGAGCCCTGCTGGGTCAGGCCAAGGGCCCATCTAGTCCAGCTTCCTGCATCTCACAGTGGCCCCACCAGATGCCCCTGGGAGCACACAAGACAACTAGGTACCTGTCTCCTGATACCCCTCCCCTGCATCTGGCATTTCGAGGTACCTTCCTTTTAAGTCTGGAGATTATACATCCCCTTTTTCTAATCCATTTGGGTTTACTTGTTTTGACAGGCCTAGAGTCATGTCAATCTATTGAAAGATGAATGATAAGGGAAATCCATCTCTCCAAGCTTTAAAGTCTAAACCCGAAGTCTATTAATGCTGAAATGGACTCTCTGCTTCAGTGGTTCCCAGTCTTGGGCAACCCAGGTGTCCTTGGACTTCAACACTCAGAAACCCTGGCCAACACAGCTGGTAGTGAAGGCTTCTGGGAATTGCAACCTAAGAACACCTGGGTTACCCAAGATTGGGAACCACTACTTTACTTCACTTAAATCAGCCCTTTTGCAGTTCATGCAGAAAATCCAAAACCAGGATAATATTTTTAATAGGTCATTAAAATATCATTCAAAAGGTGAGTTTCCAAGTCCTCTTGGACCCTTCACCAGGCTGGGCTTTGCAAAATTTAGGATTGGGAGAAAGAGAAAAAAGTTGGAAAAGAACAATTCTGTCTAGATGGTGAAGTTTTTTCAAGGGGGTTAATTAACCCGAGCCCTAGAAAAGCTTCTGAGACTAGAATATGATTAGGAGTCTTTTGGAACCTTGAAGAACTAGACCTCAACTGACCTTGGGCAGCAGTAGTGTAAGTCTCAACTGGAGGCCAAAGACAAAGGATGCAGGCAAGGCATCAGTATAGGAACTTGCAGACGTGATTATTGGCATTATGATCACCTGCAGCACCAAGAAGTGGAAGTCAATAGAAAACCACCACATTATGTCTCCCATGGATAGATAGAAATATTAAAATGACCTCAGTGTCTGGCAAGCTTTAGATTGCTAGAGGATTGGCAGACGGTGTGGGGGACTTCATGCGTATAGCTCGATTAGGAACTTGGAATCTACAGAGTACATTTTGGAAAGGAAACGTACAATATCATAAAAGAAAGTAAAAGGATAAGCATTCAGAACCTTGAAGTCAATGAAGCTCATTGCCAAGATCCAGCCACATACAGATAGATGGGGCCATGCATATATATTATCCAAATACACAGCACCATTATGGAGTTGAAGTCACACTAACCAAAAATGTTAAGTGCAGCGATTACAAACCTCATTCTATACTAAAACTGGATAATATTCATCTGACTAAAGAGAAATCCTACAGACGTCTACATTGCACAAGTATACATCCTAGTTGCTAATAAAGATAAAGAAAGCATGCAAAAATTCTATGAAGAACTCGGGACTATTATGAAACACAGGAAAAAGCAACACTTAAATTTTGTAATGGGGAATTTAATGCTAAGATAGGGAAAGGAGCCTGAAGAAATGCTTTTGGAAAATACATATTAGGAATACCAAATGAACATGAAAAACAAATGTTACAATGTTGTGAGGAAAAACTTGTAGTCACCAGTACAACTTACAAATTATTAGCAAGGAGACTGCATACATGAAAATACCCACAAGATGGCAGTAGCAACAATATTGTAAGATACAAAATATATTCTGTCTACAGATGGGCACAGAACAAACCATGAAGCAAAACCCCCCACAAATTGGGCAGTTTTGTGGGTCGTTTTGGGATGCTTCAGGGAAACGTGCCTGCCCAAAAATGAAACAAAATGCTGATCTATTATTGTCATTGGCGATTCATATGTAGGTTATAACTCAGATGTTCCAAATCCAATTTTTGCCAGACTTGGACTGACACTTGGGATGACTCACCTCCCCACCCCCTTCAAGATTGGCAAAGATTGGATTTGGGATGTCCATGCTATACACTCCCCCCCAAAGGAGGTCCCCCCAGGAAAGTGCTCTTTAGCCAGCTGCTAAAGAGCACTTTTCTGGGGGGACCTGCTTTGGGGAGCTATAAATTGGATACCCCAAGTCCAATCTTCTCCAAACTTGGAGGAGGTGGGGAGGAGAGTCAGCTGAAGACTTGCTGTGAATGTGGTGTTTCTAACTCTTGCAGGGGCCATTGTACTGCTTCCAGAATTCCCAAATTGCATGAATTATGAAATGGTTCATTTCATCAAAAAGTTTGTAAAAATTTGTGTTTTGTGATTCATGAATAGCAATGAACCACAAATCATCATGAACTGCCATTTATCCAGTCTGTACCCATCTCTAATTCTGTTCTAATAAATCAGGGGTACAAAAGAAGTGCTATGTCAGTGAAAATGTGCTGTTGTTCACTTCCAGTTTTTTTAAAAATGGTGGGGGAAGTAAAAGCAGAAAAAGCATAACTAGGTGACTAATCTGTTGCTGTGCTATTGTTAAGTAGGTGATTTCTCAAAACATTATTGGATAACTGATATATAAGTACTACTTGCTCTAAATTGACAGAAGTGTTCATAGGTGTGGCCAACAACACTAGAAGTAGAACTGTAAGTAAAAAAAGAAGTGAATGGTGGAATAAATATTAGAGCTAACAGAAGACAGATAAAAGTGGGGGGGGGGGAATTAAAGACAATGTAAAATACAGAGAATTGCCCAATCACTTCCTAAAACTCAGAGAAGGCAAAGAGAAATGGTGTTCTAATGAATGTGCAGACATAGAAAAGCTAGAAAGTACATGGATCCTTTAATATGTCCCAAAACTTCAAAGCAGTAGTAGGCACATTAAAAAAAAAAAGACAACCCTTGTTGGATAGTAATTATCTTATACTTGACATAAAAGGTAAAATAGACACAGACAAATACTAGACCAGAAATACAGAAAACTAAAACCTGGGAAGAGGTAAAGTCCTAATACAAGGATCAATGCAGTTCTCGAAAGGAGGACAATGAGAAGGAGCTCTCCAGAAGGTCCCAATGGTGGTGGGGAGCACGGTTATTTTAGTTTGTATCTTGTATTTTGTAAAATTTAAAAAAAATTAAAAAAAAGAATTCTAAAATCTGAAATGCTAACAAGAGCTAACAAAAAACAGGATATCCCACTCTCAATTATATTTTCATAGAAGTGTTGAAGCTAACAAAGGATGATCACTGAGATATTATAGTGAAATTTTTTGATCAAGACAAAAGAGCAATGATTCCTGAAATTTGCTCAGTGGATCTTTATTATATTACCCAAAATTTTATTTATTTATTTATTTATTAGATTTATATACCGCCCATCTAGAACGTGTCTACTCTGGGCGGTTTACATATGACATAAAAATAAACTAAGATAAAATCCAAATTAGTCCAAGATGGGAAAGAAAAAAGAAGAAAAAGAAGAAGGACAGAAAAAAGAAAAAGAAAAGGGGAGATAGGCTAGGTAATGGCTGTAGGGAAGGCCTGCCTGTATAACCATGACTTCAGGTTAGTCTTGAAGGCCCTCAGCGAGGGAGCCAGGCGGATCTCTATAGGTAAGTTGTTCCAAAGGCGAGGGGCCACTGCCGAGAAGGCCCAATTTCTAGTTTTTTTCCCACCGGTTCTCTCTTGGCGTTAGGCCCCTCAGCCGCCTGGCCTGACTGGAGCGGGTGATACGGGTAGAACTGGGCGGAAGAAGGCGCTCTGCCAGGTATCGAGGTCCTAAACCGTTAAGGGCTTTATATGTAATAGTTAGCACCTTGAAATCAATGCGGAAGCGGATAGGTAGCCAGTGTAAGGCGGCCAAGGTGGGGGAAATATGGTGAAATCTTTTCACCCCTGTTAATAGCCTGGCCGCCATGTTCTGGACCATCTGAAGCTTCCGCATCAGTCTCAAAGGAAGCCCCATGTAGAGAGCGTTACAGTAGTCTATTCTTGAGACTACGAGTGCATGGACCAGCATGGTGAGTGCCTCCGTCTCTAGATAGGGACGCAGCTGGGCGATCCACCGAAGGTGTAAGTGGGCAGACCGAACCACGGACACTACCTGGGTCTCCATGGTAAGCGCCGGTCAAGATGGACCCCCAGACTGCGAACAGAATTCTTTGTGGTGAGAGTCACCCCTCCAAAAGAGGGAGTTCCCCAAACCACTGACATGGGGGCCACCCACCCACAGGACCTCCGTCTTGTCCGGGTTCAACCTTAGTCCATTCGACTGCATCCATTGCAGAACGGCCTCCAGGCAGCGCCCAAGGGATGGAAAATAAAAAGGCCCAAGCTTTTAGTAATTGTGGATGACAAGATTAGGGCCTTTCTGCAAGGTGTGAAGCTGCCACGGCAGGGCTCCTTTGCCCACCCACTTGGACAAGACAGACGCAGGGCCCTGCATGATATTGGATGAGCAGGCAGGGCCTAGAGGAGCCTTTAAGAAGGCTGCTCATGCCTGCATCACCCTCTCTCATCATCGGCATCTGCCCACCTGCCCACCCAGTATAGCAAGAATGAGATTAGCTGGTCGCTGTGGGGCCGGATGGGAATTTTTGAGTTGCATCCAAATTGGCCTTGGGTGCAAGTGGTTTTTTGCCCATCCCATTCTTACTTGCAAGGGTGATCAGAGGCATTTAATGGCAGGAACATACATTTAATGTGGTCATGACAGCAGGTAGTGCAAAAGGAACAGGTTCAGGTGAGTTCCGGGGGGGGGGCACCCAGGGGTGCAAGGCTCCCTTCCTCTCAGAATGTCATGAGCAAAGGTTTAGCTGAAGGGAGGAGAAGCAGGGGACGCTAGGCACTTAGGGTCATGAGGCTTGGGTGGAGGGCAGCCTCGGGGTATTCTGGCTCTTGGAAGGCCAAAAGTGTATGTATAGTAGGACAACGCAGTTACGGAGTAGGAATTTGCTGGGGAGAGGCCTGGACTGGGAGGTCAATATTGACTCCATTTCCAGACCTATTTGCACTACGGTAGGCTCCCTTGTGAAAGGGGAAGTATGAGTTAATAAAGTTGTGGCCATAGTTTACCCCATGTTACTGTGTCTCACCTTGTTATTCCAGGCTGGGTGGGAAAGGAGCCATATGCTTAATGTTTTCTTAAAAATAGAAGTTATGATTTAAATAGACATTTAAAAACACATGTTGTTGTTGTTGTTGTTTTCCATGCTGAGAACTTTGTGGGAAGACTAGGGAAGTATGAAGTCTAAAGGACCACTAATTTCTGACCCACACATTATTGTTGGGGGGGGGTGCAGTTCTGATCAGTTGCTCTCAGAATTCACAAAAATGGAATTCCTCAATTGTTACTAATGACTCCCGCATCCGGTCCATGTCTAGGTAAATTCAGTGCTCAGGACATTCAGTAAGTGCAGTATCAGCTTTTACAATCTAGTTACTGCATACTATTCAAAAAATAATTTGTCAGTGTCCATCTAATTAGGTTAAATATACCGATCTGCTAATGTTCATGTGGATGCATTAATTTATTGTTAATTATTTATTTCTTACACCTACTGAATATTCTTCATGCCTTTCTTCATATTAATGATTTATTTCCACAGACATCTCACATTCAGATTTTTTCACTGATACTACAGCAGATAAATACTATTAGGGTGATACATGCTGATGAATGTCATTATGAAGTCATTTCTCGGTTATTCTCCAAATGCTTCAGACACACTACACTTCTTCTCTGACATAGAGAGCTTTCTGATATAAGCAGTGAGATTCTTAGGTCTGGTTGTGAATCTTGTTTTTCATTTAAATATCTATTCTAATAATGTTTCAGAAATGCTTTTAAGAAGAGCATCTATGTACAAAAGCAATTAGCAGTGATCAGAGTAATACATAGTCCTGTTCTGTTATTTTGCCTATGATAATGAATGCTGGTTAATGGGACATCAAGGCCAGCTTGCAATGCAGATCAAGCTTAGTAAGGCCTGTCAGAGTATGAGAATGGGAGGAGAAGAAAAACAGATCTCTTTATGTGTAGGCAGAGAAGCAGATATTCCATTTGTGGAACTAATTGGCTAGTAACATCCATTAACTATAAAGTGCCAGAATGAATGAACGAACGAATGAGTGCCAACTCACAATCACATTGAAAGAAACAATTCTTTGAGTCCTTGTGGAAAGCTCTGTCATAACGTCAACTCAACACTGGGGCTGTGGGAAGCAAATTTCATTCTAGGGATTATGTGGACAAGAACTGAAAATTACATTGCCAGTCTTGTAACAGACTGATTATCAATATTATATAAGTCTATGGATACATATGCACTTTGTCTGCAACTTTATATAAAGTACATATTTTTATACTCAACTTTCCTATTTTTCCATGCACTGGCCAGAATGACATTGCATATCTACACATAAGCAATCATGGGAGATCCTCTTGCTAATCAATGAGGTGCCAGTCCCATAAAGGTTGCCTACTTGACTGCATGCTTGACTGTGCACCAGGCATGCATATGGCATACCTGGTTAGTTAGCCACAGTAGCTTCCATTATTCCTCTCACACATGTACACATTTTGGTCACTGTTTGGGCTAAGCACTGCATCACGCAGTTTGGAGAACTATATAATAATGGGCGTATTGTGCATAGAGATGGGGATATTCGTATTCATAAACAAATAGGAATATCCCTATCCCAGCTGCACCTAATGTGGTCCAGCTCTCAGAACTGGCCCATCAAATCATGTGCCACTGTACCACCAGCATTCCACTCTTCCCACCAAGTGCAGAAGAAGCTCTGCCATCTCCCTGCTTTGCTAGCCACTCCAGGCAGGGGCCAGCAGATACAAGTACAAATATCCCCATCTCTAATTATGGACTTTAACAGACTAGAACTCTGGACAACATGGTTTGAATCCCCACTTGGCCATGGAAACTCACTGGGGGAGTGGAACTGGTAAAACCACTCCTTAAATATCTTACTTACCTTGAAAGCCCTATTTGGGTCACTATAAGCCAGTTCCTACTTAATAGCACAGAACACACACACACATTATGGCCTTCCCATAGCTCTATGAAGTTATATACAATCAGCCCACTGATATACTGGCAATACTCATCTTCATTCATGTCCTCATAATCTATCAAATGGAATCTGTGCCCTTGACCTAACTTGCACACTAAATTGAGCTTTTCACTGACCTTTCCAAAACAAACCCAATACTTCTTTCAGTTTACTTGTAGCCAATCCGGATCCCAAGTGATAGTGACAGCTAACAGACAGTTCTGGAAATATTGTGCTCAGCTGATGACTCTGAATGTTGTCAATGTAGATCCATACCAAAAACTGGTGCACTTTTCTTACAGGACAGCTAAATTTATCAGTTTTTAAAAAAAATTAAAGGAAACAAAGATATGTGATAAAGGTTTATATGATTATGCATGGCATGGAAAAGTGAATAGAATTAAGTCTTTCTCACTCTTCTATTCAAGGAGTTGAGACTATCAAGTGAACTTGATTGATGCTTTGTTCAGGATAATGGGTCTGAGGAAGCTTTGGCAAACTCTCTTCACAATTGTGTGATGTTGCAGAGAGACACATCTGGTTGCAGTAGCAGCCATTTTGATCTCCCATAATGCTTTGTAACACTGTGTAGTGTTATTGCAAGGCATTTGGAGAAATGTAAATGGTAGTCTCATTTTGGCAGCTATGATGCCAGGTGGAAAAAAAGTACTTCATGGTATTCATTGCCATAATATGGGTCATGAGCAATACAGTTAGTTGGTTTTAAAATGGGTTTAAGCAAATGCATGGAAGTGTCTATCAATGGTTGCAAGAACCCTCAGGCTTAGCACACTGTTACTTTCAAATTCTGCTACCTCTGTCCATTGGGATTGAGAGGCCAGAACACCAAATCAGCAGAAATGGGAAAGTTATTTGTTAAAAGCAACTCACTACCATCATAGTTTCAAGACCTGTCAAATACTTGCCCCATGAATTTCAATTTCTAAAAAGTTACTACTTGCTTCCCTCTATCTCAAATGTAACTAAATAGTAATTTGGTTTACTTTTTTAAAAAAAATATGAAACCACAGTGTAAAGCACACCACAAGGCAGCACTTAAACAATATGATACTGCTCCTTCACCATTTAGTGAGGCCACACTATCACCAGCAGGGATAATTACCACACTGAGGGAAGCCAGAAAGGAATTGAGCTTTCTTGGTGATATCCCCCATTCACTGGAATAGGTCAATTTTCATTCAAATCATAGAGGCCTTGAGGGGAAAATGGAGTTATTTGTCTCACTCTTTCTGGGAGTGAATAATCTTTTAGGATTTTAAAATTCCCTGTTCAGGTGTATCACTGAGGAGAATGAGGCATTTAACAAGTATATGTACCATCCCTAGTGATGTTAAAGAAGTGAAGAGACTTCAAAAATGGTTTATTATGTGGCACGTTAGGCTGTCTTGACGTGGCTAGACAGCTTGTAGGGAATTCTGAAACTCTCATGAAAATACATTGCATCAAGTGATTTTTCATCATGTTTTCTGCATTTTGCACAAAAAATGACTTCACAGAAGCTACTGCCTTTCCCAAAGTTTGGATGTACATACAAACACACAAGCACAAAAGACACAAGGAACCCACCCAAAGCTACTACATACACTAGTCCATTTAATAAAGCAAAAGTTGTCTGATTTTTTTTCATTTTGCACATTTTACCGAAATCAGTTTTAAAAAGGCAAGAGGCTAAACAACAGCAACAACAACAACAAAAAGCTAGACATCCAGCAGCAGGGAGTTTTGTGTGTCTGTTTTTTGTCTTGTATTGTTTCATTTAAATGAGTCAGGACAAATCAAGTCAGGATTTACTTTCCTTCTGTGAAGTCATCTCTTGACATTCCAGTCCTCAGATGATATATGCACAAGCTGTACCTTCTCTAATGTTATACCAAATTACAAACCAGAGCAGCGAAGACTAAATGCAGGTGAAGTATTGGTAGTTAAATTGATCCATTAAACTTGCTGCAACAACAATCTTTGAAGTGGATGCAAAAATAACACCAGACAGATTTTTAAGAAGAAAACCCCTATAAATGGTATTACCAACTATAGCTTTTAAAAAAGCTTTTTATTATTCATAGGCCATCCAATTTCACTTTAAAGTCTTTTCTATCTCCAAAGCTAATTCATTTGTTATATTTAATGCTCTTTTTATATGCTCACAAACCCGAAAGAACACTCAGGAAGTAAGAACAGGAATCTGTCACTAGAAATAGTTCAGGCCAATCAGTTGTTTAACTGAATGGTTCACCACCATTTTTAATCTCATTCTTCTCTTCAGTTCAAAATATTTGTTTCATAAAATGACTTTTTTCTGTATAAATGTTTTCATTTTGTTATAAATTAAAATCTATTTAAAATTTAGAAATCATATGTGTGCATTTGGTAAATAAATCCGACTCAAGTTTTTAAAAAATCATTTTGATGTGTATAAATTTGCAAAGATATTACATAATTTCAAACAGGCATAGTTCTTTGCTTATTTTGATAAAAAAAAATGCAACATGAATGAAGGATTATACGTTTGTTCTAAAAAGCCTGAAAATATCTACCGATCATTTTTAATAGATTAAAGTGCACCTAATATTACATACAGTTGTATAAAATGCTGCATCTTCAGATAGTAATACTTTGTTCTTCTGTCAATAGATCATCAGTGTCAATGGATATAAAATTCAGGTAGACTAGCCCACCCACACAGAGTGGAGATACTATATTGGAATTTGTTTTAAAATCAGTAAAGACACATACCATTTTAATTTTAATAAGCAAAATTAAGATCCTACAGCTGTGAGAGTGTAAGGGAACAAAAAGCAATTTATTCATGAAGAACACCAGGGTAATCGGGTTTTCAGTGCTGAGTTGTTTTCCCACCCAAATATTTCTGAGCACACAGCATGCAATTTTTTTATGGCATTCAACACTTAAATTTTTCATCCTGTTTTCAACAACTTCTAGACACATATTGGGAACTTTGCATGTTTGTGAGTGAAACAGTTATTGAGAGTCTGTAATTACATGGAGGAAATGCTTGTCAAAAACAAAAACCCTGATTATTTTCAAACCAAACACAAGGATGTCCACAGAATTCAAACTCTCTTCCTAGCTCTCTCATTAGCACAAGCTCATATTGAAAATAAAGACTGAATGAAAATGAATCAAACCACAAGGCATCTACAAATATGCATTTCATATCTGATGGAACAATTACAGGGTTTATGTAATGTCGTATTTTTTTAGAGAAACCTTTAAAGAAATATTCTTCCCGAGAATGTCATTAGAAGCCTTTTGGCTTTTGGCTTCACTCCAATTTCCTACTGATATGAACAGAAATTAACCTCCCTTTTTGCTTTCATTTATGTCTGAGGTGCATGAGACCCCTGCTGTGAAATCTTGCTGATTCTTATACAGTGGTGCCTCGCTAGACGATGTTAATCCGTTCCACGAGGATCGCTGTCTAGCGAAAACATCGTCTAGCGAAGCACGTTTTCCCATTGGAATGCATTGAAATCGCTTCAATGCGTTCCAAGGGAAAAGGCACTCGTCTTGCGAAATTTCCCATAGGGAAACCTCGTCTAGCGAGTGAGGGTCCCCATAGGAATGCACTGACAGCTGCACTGACAGCTTTTGACCACTAGTCGGCGCACTCCTATGGGGAAACCTCATCGTCTAGCGAAAATCGCCATAGAGAGACATCGTTTTGCGAAGCGCAGTAGCGCTTGCAAAAAGGCATCGTCTAGCGATTTCCTCGCCCTGCGAGGCAATCGTCTAGCGAGGCACCACTGTATGTACAACGTTGTTCTGCCAGATAGGGTGAATCAATCTGGCAGAAAAATCACAACAACAACACAGAGAGAGAGAGAGAGAGAGAGACAACATGCTTTGTTTTAGCAGAACAACTCCATTTTGTCAAGGGCAGAATGTGGTAGGGTTTTTTTTTCCTGTTGAGCCAGTATTACCAGCCATAACTAGGTATTACACCAGATGGATTTTCAAGCATTGCTAATTCTCTTGCCTCTCTCTGTTGAGACTGAGATGACCCAGCACACCTTATGTGGTGACACACCCAGATTCACCAGCTGACTGTCGAGATAAGGCAACTGCAGCAAATCACCACAGCTTGAAAAGTTGTATTTCAAAAGTATTTTGTTGCCATTATAATTGCCAGAGCCCCTCAATAGTTAACTCTGAATTTATAATTTTAAAGCACAATGATTTGCTCTCCCTTTTCTTCAAGTAAAACAGTTACTTTTTCTAACCCTTTCAAAAATGAACATAGCAATGGAAGGCGCAGCACAAGCCATGTGATATTCCTCCAGCATTTAATGAGGCCACACCCTTATCAGGAAGAATAGTGGCAGATTTTCCGGCATTCTTTATAGAATTTTCTCATGTCAAAATATTTTGCCCTTTTTTGGCCCAAAACTTTGTATAAGACTGTATGAATTGCCCAAAACAAGGATAACTACTTGTCAACCAGACATTCTCTTTGAGTTGTCATACTTATGAGAACTATAAACTGTGTTAAGTTGCATATATTGCACAAATTGAGTAAGATTGGGATAGCTGCTGCCTTCTGGTGTGGGCTTTTAAAAATCAGATCCATTCAATGGGTCATTTGCACCATGTTGATGAATAAGCTAGTCCTTTTGTGCCTGCTGTGTCTGTATGCACTTTGCTTAATAAATAGAAAATACAGTAGTTTTGCACAAATAAGTTTTGTGTGAATCGTAGATACCTTGATTAGTAGATTTATCTCATCAGCTTGTTCCTCGTCTTCTTGCCTTTTCACACCAGCTTGTTTTGTCAAGAATGAATCATTTTGTGAGCATACTTCCCATCCCTACAGTACTGATAAGCTTAGTGCAATACATTACAAATACACATGTTGAGCATTTTACTGCCCAAACATAGGATTTTAGTGTTCCTAATCAGTCATTGTACTCAACAGATTTCCTTTTGAGGAGGCCCATTCATTCATCCATCTATTCATTCAGTGCACTCAATCTGAAATGTATTGGCTAGGTTATTACCAACTTTTGTAATCCAAGCCCATATCAAGAATAATTGCCCTGCCAATCATGCACCAACATATCAGTTATGAAGACAGTTTAACAACTACAAATGGGCTGGGCTGGGGGAAGTAAAATAGCACTTCACATTTTAAATGAGAGAGCAGTAATTTATTAATACACATTTTGTCTTCAAATATACACATTTATCAAAGAAACAGATGGCCTGGTACGTCTCCTGCCAACCTTTTACTTGATTGCTAGAAACAGCTATGATATAATTGTTCTCATTTATTATATAGGGAACTTCCAAAAATCCCTAACTCTAGAGGAGTAAAAATGAAATTTGAGCTAAGCCTGTATCAAACTGTGCAAAGTTTCTGTTTTTGTATTTGTTTTTTTTTTCTTGATAAACAAATGAACTGAACCTTTTGATGAAACTCAATGGCTTTGAGCAAGCTGTATGGTCCCAGAAGCCGACTAGAATGACAGATTAGTAAACCACTTCTAAATACAGTGGTGCCTCGACTTACGAACGTCCCGACTTACGACCATTTCGAGTTACGACCAGCTCCGGCCGCAAAATTTTGCTTCGACTTGCGGCCGGAGCTTCCAGTTACGAACAGAAAAAGGCAGGGAAAAAAGATGGGAAATTCAAATTTCTAACTGTAGGTGGCGACGAGGCTGCTTCTTTATAGCTCTTTCGCCCCAGCAGTTAGAGAGTGTGCGATCGGAGGAGGCTGCCTGGTAAGGTAAGGTGCTGTTTTCTGCTTTTTAAAAACTGTTCTGGGTGGGTTTTGCAGCGTGGTTTTGGGCTGGGGGGGTATGTTTCTGTGCTGTGTTGTTGTTGTTGGTTTTTTTTTTTTTTTTTTTTTTTTTTTTTTTTTGCAGCCCCAGCGCCTTTGGGGCTTGCTTTGCTGTTTATTTTTGGTTTGGGTTTTTTTTTTTTAAGCCCCAGCGACGGAGCTTGGTTTGCTGTTTATTTTTGGTTTTCTTTTTTTTTAAGTCCCAGCGACTGAGCTTGCTTTGCTGTTTATTTTTAGTTTGTTTTTTTTAAAGCCCCAGCGACGGAGCTTGCTTTGCTGTTTATTTTTTTGTTTTTTTTTAGCCTCAGCAACGGAGCTTGCTTTGCTGTTTATTTTTGTGTTTTTTTAAAAAAAGTCCCAGCGCCTTCCGACCGGGCTTGCTGTGTGCTTTATTTTTATTTTTATGTATTTATTTTTTTGGCCGGAACGGATTAATCGCGTTCCAATGCATTTCAATTGGAAATGGTGCTTCGACGTATGACCATTTCGAGTTACGTCCATCTTCTGGAACGGATTATGGTCGTAAGTCGAGGCACCACTGTACTTTACCCTAGGAAATCCTGGGAAGAGTCATCATACGTTGAAATTGACTTGACAACAAATATTTTTTTTCAACACCAAACTACTCAGGGAACTTAACAGGGTTTCTTTCTTGGTCCTAAAGGCACACAGGAATAAAGTTGCAAAGGTTTGTTGTCACAACCAAGAATGTAACATTACCCATGCCATTTCTGGGGGGTGATTAATCTCAGGAGCACCTCTAGGGTTTTAAAACCATGCAGCTGTTCTAGTTTATGTATGAGGGGAATGAAATAGAAAGTGACAATCCACAGACTACAGAACCCTTCTGGTCCATTTTGCAGGCCCCACAGTCCCTCCTTGCTATCTGAACTAAATGTTGGTGGTTCTGTAGCAGCACACACTGCTAGTTTAGTCAAGAACAATGCTGGTGGAACTTTCATGAGTAAGCAATTCCTCTCTAAAACCCAGGTATGTGATTCCTGAATATCTTGTTCTATTCCAAAAACAGTTTTCCAGAAATTAGAAGTAGAGTTTTCATTCTGTCTTCTCAGTACACCACCAGTTTTCAGCAGCACATGACAGCTATGGTTGTCTGTGAATCACATCAAGATCCAGGGGATGAAACTGGTCCCAGGACCCACTGAATGTACCCATTCAACATAAGGAGAAATCAAGTTCCCAAAGCTTAGAAAGCCTGATCTCAAGCTGCTTAAAGGTTAATATAATTCTCTTTGACTTAAGTCTAGAAATTGATAAGTCTGATCTTTATGGTTCATCATTTGAGCCTAAATGTTTATCAGTATTAAACTTCTCCAGCAGTAGAGAAGGCCTGTCCTATGGGCCTCATTAGACTGTACAAGAAATTTCTTCATATCCTTTTGCTGACATTATTACAATTGCAAATAGCTCAGATATTTATTAGTGCTTATAAAGTCTTCCTCCTTATACATCATGTCATGCAGACGTAAATTATTAATGTTTTATTTGACAACGTTTAACCCACCAACTTCAACAGGAAAATAAACTGGCAAGCAAAATTATGCAAATTATCCCTAGCCAGTCATTAGCAGTATAATATTTCAGTCATGTTACATTTTTACCTCTTACATTGTCATTGCTACAGTGCTCAAATCCAACAGAAATACTGATCTAGAATTCAATATTGGGGGACTGGTATTTGGCTGTTTATTATGCCCGCACAAGCATGCAGCCATATATTATACTCTTAGGAGCAGAAAAGCATTCCATAAGGCAAATCAAAAGATAGGGATGCCCCAAACAAAAAGTTATAACTATGAAACTGCACATTGGATCAGCACTGAATTTGGCACAGATGTAGCAGAAATTCTGTTCTTGCTGTCTGCCAAATATGGGGACATTTGGGCAAAGGGTTTTTGAGTTGTGATTTTTTAAAATAACATTGTTTTTACCTCATGCAGACACAAGTGACTTTCTGCTACAACCCATTGAAAAAAGATGAAATTTGCATACCTGAAAAAAACCATGTCATTTTTGCTGCTTTTTCCCCATTCAGAATGATTGATCCATCTAAATTAAACTTTTTAATTAGTCCTTGTAAAACCTGAAAGCCTCTGAAATTGCTGCTTTTTAATAACTTGGCAAGACAGAGCTATTTGCATAACATAGCATTCTAACCACTCAGAACATGTCTGGAGACAGACGGCAGCATTTAACTCCTTCCTGGCTGTACATTTTAGCTCCTGCCTGTGAAAATATATAAAATGGTACTTTTAAAAATAGATAATAATATTCAGCAGCTCACTCATTTAAGCTGTGATATAACTGGTTTTCTTTCCTTTGTGACTGTGGAATGATCTCAAAGCAAGTTTTACCTGGTTTACTTATGAGTAAGTTTATCTGGTTTCCTCATGAGTAAATTTACCCAGTTTACTCATAGGTTTATAGATCCACATGATTCATATGATTTTTAGATGTGATCCTCCCTAAATGATTGTCAGATCAAAGATCCCATCCCAGATCAAAGACACCACAGAAATCATGGGTCACTGGTTTTTCAGTGCATGGTTTTTCAGTGGCACAAAGAGATGGAGATGATGCACAGATCCTCATGGGTCCACATGATTTTTCTGCAGAATCATCTGCAAACCACTGTCCATTCATATGACCAATCTCTGCCCAGACAATAAAACACATAAACCGTGGGTCCCTGAGTGCATGGCTTAGCAGTGACATGAAAAAAACCAATCCAAGGCACAGATCCTCATAGATCCACATGATTTTTACATAGGATCATCCCCAAACCACTATCAACTAATATGGCCTATCTCTGCCCACAGACTACAAAAGAGAAACCATGGGTGCACTAGCACATGGCTTTCCAGTGGTGCAAAAACATAGATATGATCCATGGATCCTCATGGATCAACATGATTTTGATGTAGGATCACCCCCAAACCACTGTCTAATCATATGCCACATCTCTGCCCACACATTAAAACACAGAAATTGTGTGTCCTTCAGCACATGGCTTTGCAGTCATGCAAAAACATGGATCCACATAATCTTTCCACAGGATCATCCCTAAACCACTGTCCAACCACGTGGACACAGTCTACAAGACAGAAATCATGGGTCCCCTAGAGCATGGCTCTGAAATGCAACAAAACACCAATCCAAGGCAGAGGTGCACATGGATCCATATGATTTTTATACAGGATCAAACCCAAACCACTGTCCAGTCATAGGCCCCATTTGTGTTCTTAGATTAAAACACAGAAATCATGACTCCAGACACATTCTGATTGTTCAGAATGCTTTTCAATGCAAATAGTTCAGTCATTTAGAATGTTCACATTTTCATTATATGCGCATGGTAGGATAGACTAGGGTTATTTTTGGTCAAGTAAGAATGCAGGGTTGACTTGACTGAGCACCATTTTCTGCTTTTCTGGCTGCCTTTAGTATCTCTACCAACACCACATTTCAAACAATGTGACTTTTGTCCCCGTGTTTTTTCACTGTCTTCCTTTAACATAGTATGCATGATTTTGACCTTGCTTTCCAGTGACATTTTTTGCAAAATCCAACTTCTTCCCTTTTTGCAATTTTAAAGAACAAAGGGACGTATTTTGGAAAACATGCACACAACATATCCATAGAGGTTTTGGTCTAATACAGGTTTTCTTTCTCAGCTTGCCTAACTAAAAAAAAAGGGATATGAAATTGGAACATAGCTCTCCAGTCTGCATTTGGCAGAGCGGGCATGGCAACATCAATATAACCAAGAGATTAAAGAGTGTGTATATTTCTCCATTGTATCACCTTTGCTTCACCATTTCATTAAGTCCAAAACAGACCTTCAAACTATTTTGGCACAGAGGAACTATACCTGGATCCAAGCAGTTCTCATTTCTGTCTTCTCCAAGTAACCACAAAACAGGTCATATGCTCATCTTCTGGAATCCTCTACCACTGGGTAATTCTATATGAGGGAAATTTCTGATTAAACTTGTGGGTAGCATAAGTATATTTAAACTCCCATTTTAAAAAACCAGGACATTCAATTCTTTAAAAACAAAACAAAACTCCAGTTTATGAATGTGGGATATTGTGCTTCTATACCCATGATTCAAAAAGCTGGGCAGTGGTCATGGCTCCCAAGAAAGATCAGGGGAAGAGTAAGGGCAAGCAGCCTGCCAAGAAGTGTCTTGCCTCTCCCCAGGTCTCTCCCCCCCCCATCATCTTCTGATGAAGAGAGCTGGCCGGTATGGGAACAGCTACAGGTAAAAATTCCTGCTCTGGAGGCTGAGTGTGACTCACAGGCTGGCTCAGCGATGTGTGAGCCCCAGCTGCGTCGCTCAGCTATGGAAACAAAGAGCCAAAAGAGGGTGAAACTTAAGGCTTTGGTAGATGATTTAATGTCCCATTTTGTTGTACTAGAGGTAAGTAACTCAGCAGTTCCAGAGACATTGCAATCTGGGTCCGAGCCTCTGGCAGCAAAGTCACGTCGTCAATCATCTGAAGTGGTGAGTGGTGCTTCAATGGCTATGGTGGCAGGTCCGTCAACACGTGATTCAGGATGTCATTACGGGGCAACGAAGACGAACTTTGAGGACAAGGTGGACAGGGCAGCCCAGGATGCACCTCAGGCAACAGCAACAGGTGAGCTGGCAGTTACGCCGGATGCCTGCCAGGCCATGGTTGAGTGGCCTTGGCCTGGCAGGCAGCAGGTGGGCCCACAATACACCACATCGCAACAGAACACACAGTTGGTAGGGTTACAGACTAGCCAATAGCCAAGTCCTAGTACAACACCAGGCAGCTGGATTGCTCCTTACCCTCAGGTCTCATTCCCAGCTCCACTTGGCATAACAGCTGGAGTGGGTGTCTGACCCTACCCATCCATTCCAGATACGGGGTACAATTCAGTTCCTCTGAAGGCCCCTGCCTTTTGGAGATTATGCAATGCCTTTAGGAGATCACCTGACTCCTGCAACTAAGGATTAAATCTGAGAGGAGATTATGTGGATGTTTTTGAGCTCTTAAATAGAAAAGTGGATAATAAGGAATTGGAGAAAGAGGACGGAAATGATAAAGAGAGGCGCAGAAGGTGGAAACTCAACCATTCATGGGTCAACTAGCTTCCTGGATTTTTTATTTATTTTGGGGTCATTGTGAAGGCCCAGCCATGGAGAGCACAGTCCCTAGCACAATACTTGGATTTAATTTATAGAGCGTAGTAGATTACCCCGGGCATGTGTGGCTTCTCTATGACAAATTGTTTCATATGAGAGCAGCAATTCACCCAAATATTTGTTGGGACGAGCCCCAGCCAGGCCTGTGACTGCAGTACATGATGCCAGCCAGACCAAACTTGGGTGATAGGTTTGACTGTGGGCACCTCATTCACAGGGCTGGGCAGAATTTTAATCCCCGTGTTCAACCCCACCTGCTCTGCTGGGACTTTAACTCAAGGGGAGTGTGCACGTGCAAAGCTTGCAAATACAGGCATGAGTGCACTACATGCGGGGTTCAGCATCCCAACATCATGTGCTTTTGAGAGGCAGCAATAAGGACACCAGCAGAAACAGGAAACCAGAAGGGGGAGGCAGAGCCCCTGCAAAAAGGGCACAGCCCAATTAGAGTGGATGTCTTGGAAAATTGGCTGAAAGCTTACCCCAAGAAGGAAGATGCTACTTCCTAGCTGAGTGGTTTTAGGGAAGGTTTTAAGATCCCAGCAGTGGGAACACATAAAGGGTCATTCACGTGGAATTTGAAGTCAGTTAAAAGGATGGAGGATGTAGTCAGGGTCAAGATTGACAAGGAGGACATGGAAGGATGGGTGTTGGGGCTGTTTGAGCACCCCCTGGTTGCCCATCTTAGAGTTTCTCCATTAGGCATGGTGCCCAAGAAAAATCAAGGAAAATATAGGCTTATACATCACCTCTCATACCCAGAAGGCAATTTGGTGAACGACGCCATTCTGCCCAAGTTATGTTCTGTGTGATACACTTCCTTTGACATAGTGTACATGGTTTGGAGGTGTGGCGTCTGAGCTGAGATAGCCAAGTGTGACATTAAGTCAGCTTTTTCTCTCCTTCCAGTCTACCCTGAGGATTTTGATTTGCTAGGGTTTTATTCTCAATGTGCATTTCAGCTCATTTTTAGAGTGGAATATCAGACACAGGGTGGGGTTCAGGAGCATGGCTCATTATTTAGATGACTGTCTTTTTTGCCAGGAGAAGAATTTGGGATGCTGCAAATTCATTCTGGAGTCATTTCAAGTAATGGCTGGACAGCTAGCAGAGCTAGCTTCTCATTAGCAGAAGAGAAAATGGAGGATCCCTCCACCTCTCTTGTGTTCCTGGGAATAGAACTGGATACTCAGATGCAGGCTTGCAGATTGCCAGACAAAAAGCTGAACAAGCTTAAGCAGCATGATAAGGAGAAAGAAAGTTTTGTTAAAGGAACTGCAACAAGTGGTGGGACACCGCAACTTCACATGTAAGGTAGTTGCACCTGGCCAGTCCTTCTTGAGAATAGTCTGCAAGGCCATGCGTGGCCTTTGCCAACCATTCCATACGACATGGGTGACCTCAGGTATGAGGCAGGACTTGCAGGTGTGGATCCAGTTCTTGGAAGGGTTTGATGGGATCTCCTTCTGGAGATCTGAATTGAATCTCAGGGCTGATTTTCAAGTACAATCAGATATGGCAGGCTCCCTTGGATACTGGATTTATTTTAAAGGAAGGTGGTGTGCTAGCATTTGGATAGCATCAGAGAGACATCATACAAGACCTGACGTTCCTGGAATTTTTACCTATTCTAGGAGTGCTCTGGCTGTGGGCACCAGAGTGGGCCAATTTTGTTGTCCACTTTTGGTGTGACAATTCAGCTGTAGTCTACATTATTAACAGTCTCACATCACACTCAGAACGGGTGATGTGTCTAGTCCGGGTTTCGACACTGCGTGCCTTGCAATTTAATATTATGGTGCAGGCCAGACACATTCCAGGTAATAATAGCTTAGCAGATGCACTATTCCGTCAACAGATCAAGCATTTCATGGAATTAGACCCAGGAGCCAGAGAGTACCCCAAGACACTGCCCCCAGAGGTTTGGCAAATTGGCGGGATGATGCCGAAAGAGCAATAGGTTTGGCATTGGCCCCATGGACACGCAAGGGCTATGCAGCAGTGAGTACAGATTTCCAGGAGTTTAGAAGCCTAGTAGGTCTGCTATGGCCTGCGCCGGTCGAACATCTGCAGCAGTATGTTGTTTACCTCCACAGGAAAGGGTTGTCCCCAGGTTCAATTCAAGGTAGGAAGTCAGCATTAGGTTATGCCCCCAAAGTGATTAAAAAATTGGGGCATTGGGCATCTACCCTGTTTCCCCGAAAATAAGACCTAACCTGAAAATAAGCCCTAGTATGATTTTTCAGGATGCTCGCAATATAAGCCCTACCCCAAAAATAAGCCCCAGTTAAGTGAAACCCCGCCCTCCACCATTGTGCAGCAACCAGAAGAAGATGACATGACTGTATTTGAATAAATGTAGATTGTTGTACATGAAAAAAAAACATCCCCTGAAAATAAGCCCTAATGCATTTTTGGAGCAAAAATTAATATAAGACCCTGTCTTATTTTCAGGGAAACACGGTATTAATTATCAGAGATATGTTTGTGCCCTCCCTGAACTCTAGGCTGGTTTCTGGCTGTGTTTCTCTTTTGTAGATACAGTGATTGCGAGGAGGAGGCTGCATATCCTGTTGATCGGGCACAGCTACATTTTCTGGGCATAACGTTATGCGGCTGCATAGGATTGTGGGGGGGGGGGCATATGGCTATTATTCCAACCATGAAGTGGGATGGAAACCCTCCTCAGCTGTGGCTTCAGCTGATGACATTGGCTCAGCCTTTGTTGGGTGAGCGGTTTGATAGTGGACATTTAGTGCAGAGGGCTGGGCGAAGCAATACACCCTTCATGGTAGCGGGGCAATCAGTTGATTGTTGCGCTGGGAGTTTGGGGTGCAATAGGAAGCCCTGAAAATTCCAGCATGAATGTTATATCTGCAGAGGCCCACACCCCTTTAATAGCTATAGCAATGGACACTGGGAAGGATGATGGAGAAGGCAAAAAGCCTTGAGGAGGAGACTTTAATTCCTCAAAAAGGGTACAGTCCATTTAAAGTTAAGGTTTTGGCTTCCTGGTTGCGGAAGAGTTTGATGCATGTTGCTTGTTAAATGGTTTTAAGTTCTGGTTCAGAATTCCAGCCACAGGTGAGTGCACAGCACACTGGGCCAAAAATTTGTAGTCTATCAAGGGAATGGAGGAGGTAGTCCACCAGAAGATTAGCAAAAAAGTTGGAGAGGGCAGGGTCCTTGGCCCATTCCACCACCCTCTTATCTGTAACCTAACAGTTTCCCCTTTGGGTGTTGTGCCTTAGAAGGCGTCAGGTGAATATAGACTTATTTGTCAATTGTCTTTTCCTGATGGGGATTCAGTCAATTCTGTTATCCCTCAGAAACTCTATACAGTTTGGCACATATCTTTTGATTCAGCTGTATGCATGGTTAGGGCTTGTGGTGAGGATGTGGAGCTGGCAAAATGTGACATAGTCTGCATTTCACCTCCTCCCAGAGCATTCTGGGGATTTTAAGCTGCTAGGGTTTTTCTTTGAAGGTTTTTTCTATATGGAAAGGGCCCTTCCCATGGGGTCTTCCATATCATATGCAGCTTTTGAACATTTTAGCTCCTTTTTGGAGTGGTTTATCAAAAAGAGTTTGGATTTGTGCCACGCGGTGCTGCATTATTTAGATGATTATCTTTTGGCTAGAGAGAGGGGATCGGGTCATTGTCAGCAGCTTCTAAGGGCCTTCCAGGATATCACATCAGAGTTAGAAGTCCCCCTGGCAGAGGAAAAAAAATGATGGTCTGATTCCTGTGCTGACATTTTAGAGACTGAGTTAGACACAGTTATGCAGTGTTGCAGGTTGCCTCAAACTGAGTTGGTTGACCTCCACAATCTGGAGCTGCCTGCAAAGTGGTGGTCCCTGGGAGAGCATTTTTGCAAAAGCTGTGTGAGGCCATGCAAGGCCTTTGGTGGCACCACCACTGGCAGTGCGGGTCAGCTGGTATTAGGGAGGACCTCCAGGTTTGGCAGTGCTTTCTGGATAAGTTTAATGGTATCTCTTTTTGAAGATCCAATTTGTTTTGGGGGTGGAGCTACAAGTCCAGACTGACTGAGCTGGTTTCACAAGATTTGGTATTTATTTCAGGGGACATTGGTGTGCTGGTTCATGGCCACAGAAGTGGCATGACCAAGGGGTAACTAGGGATTTGACATTTTTAGAGTTCTTCTCTATTGTGGGTGCACTGTGGTTATGGGCGGAACAATGGGCCAATTCTGCCATTGTTTTCTGGTGTGACAATTTGGCTCTGGTCCATATAGTCAATTCATTAAGTTCTCTATCACCTAGGGTTATGAGGTTAGTGCGGGCATTTACCTTGCACTGTTTAAATTATAACATACTATTTTTTGGCCCGTCCTACCTGGGAGTGAATAATAATATAGCTGATGCCTTCTCCCAACAGCAAATCACCAGGTTCAAGGCTTTGGCTCCAGACACCAATGCCCTCCCTGAAGTTCTTCTGGATTAAGAATGGAGGATGAAGTAGATACAGCGATCAATTTGGCCATATCACCCAGTACACAGCGCTCTTACAGGGCAGCAACTGTGGAGTTTAAGGAATTTAGGGAGAGAGTGGGTCTGGAGCAGATATGGCCTGCTTCAGTTGATCATTTATTGCAATATGGAGTTGAGTTTCATTTTAAGGGTCTTGCCCCCAGGTCCATTCAAGGGAGGAAGTCTGCTTGGTATATTACACCAAGGTACATGGGTGGTCAGACAGATCAGGAAAATTTTGGGTGAGAAAAATGACTGAAGGTTGGGCTAGGGAGCATGGTGCTATCCCTGATGCCTGTACCTCCTTTCCCCTGACTATTTTGGACAAATTAACTGGGACATGGTTTAGTGTTTGTAGGGATGAGTTTGAGGCTGCATTGTTTCATGCAGCAATGTTAGTGGCCTTTTTTGGAGCTCTCCACATCAGTGAACTGGTGCAGGCTTCTACACAACAGGTATTAAGTTGGGAAGATGTGTCATTACTTGAGAATGTATTGGTGCTGCATTTAAGACAGTCAAAAATGGACCAGCTGGGAAGGGGAGCTGATGTTTCCTTGGAAATTTGTTCTAATGGTAGCCTATGCCCAGTGTGAACAATGAGGCATTATTTGCAATTGAGGGGTGAGATCAGGGTCCTCTTTTTATTCATGCAGATGGTAGCCCTCTCACCATATATCAGTTTTGGAAGGTAACAGATAAAGTGTTGAAGCATACTGGCATAGAGGGCTGTCATTTTGGAACTAAATCCTTTTGAATTGGGGCCACTTCTACCACAGCTGCCCAGGGGTAGCCACAAGAGGATATTAAAAAAATGGGTCGACGATGCTCTTCATCTAGATTTAAATCGTATGTTCATCCTCTCCCAGAGTAAGCTGTGCACCTCCTGGTGGGTGTTCTTTGTGGTTATTGTTGCAGGTTTACAACAGTTGGATTGGCAGTTGCAGATCCATGTCTATGGCCACAGCTTTGTTTTCTTGTCAGTGAGGCATGCAGGCTGGGGTTGAAAGCTGGGACAGGGAGCAAGGGCCTCGCTGCAGTGGACTGGTAAAAGGGACATACAATGGGACGGCTTGCTGCCTCTGATTTTTCATGGCAATGAGGATTTGCCCCTGGACATTTTGTTGGTCCACTTGGGAGGTAATGACTTGGGCCACAGAAAAGGCAAGTCATTGACTATTCAGGTTATTGAAGATCTTGGGATCATAAAAAAGAGATGGCCAGCAACACACATTCTTGGGTCTGCAATTCTGCCTAGGTTGATTTTGCAGGCCCCTTGTGATCCTCGGGCTCAATGGAGAGCCAATTGTGAAGAGCATGTTGGCTGGTTTGGGTTCAGTAGTTACGCATCCGGACATTAGAGTTGAGTATCTGCTCAATGACATTTTCTTACAAGATCTGCAGTGGGACCTTAGAGCTGAAGTATTCAGCCTGATGGCGGGCAGAGAGCTTACTGAAGGCTAGCTACATGCTGTGGTGGGTAATGCGGTTGATGAATGGAGTAGCAGTGAGTTCCAAAGGTTACATCTGTTGTATATTGCTAGCAACATTTCAGCACTGAGGATCCCAAAATTCTGTTGTCAGGATGGTGTGATGCATGGGTAGCCAGCCATAGCTGCTGGCAGCCTAAAATAATGAGATGGGTGGCTAGTGATAATGAGGGCCATCAGAATGTTAGCTGTCCAGAAACTGGCTGTCGACCTGACAGCATGAACTTGGGGCTTGGAACTCACCAGATGGGGCAGGATTGGGGTAAATATGTACCCCGGTGCCTGCTTCAGGGATCTGCACTACAGTTGGCCCCTCCGCAGAATTGGGGGAAGTTAACAGTTTAATGATTTAATAAAGAGTGGCCCTGGTTAAGCCCATCACCTGTGTCTTGTCTCTTTGTTTCCAGAGTGGGCAGGCAAAAGACATGTGGCTGAAATTTATGTCAGAAAAAGCCTCAGCAACATCAGTATGAGCTGGAAAAATATCCTAGCAAGTGATACAAAAGAACTGTGAGCCTGCAGCACATTGGCTAAAGCTAAGGAACAGGCATTTCAGTGGGCCTTGAGGCTAATTATATCTGGATACTTTCATATGACTCCTTCATCAGGCAAACTCTTTACTATACTAAACAAGGCAATATAGAGTGGTAAAATGAGGCCACAGACCATGAAAAAGAAAAAGCTTTTACATCTGATCCTGTGTAAAAGCCACTTAACTTTTGTTTTTTCCTCCATTCCTGTTTCTTTACTGATTTCTAGACTATTTGTTCAACTTTATTAATGGGAATTTCCACATAACTATTTATTCCCCTCATCTCAGCTGAAGAGCTGAAGACCCAGTCAACAAAGAGGTACATGCTGACAGCACAGAAAAAGTGACACCAAGCAATGGAAAAATCGCAGAAGCTGACTCCTTTTCTCACCAGTTAACGACTTCTCCCCTAAACCCAAAGCAATTCTCGGGACTTTTTTTTTCTGTGTGAATGGTAGTGAGCACAAGAAGGAATCCTGCAGACCATCTTTGTGTTGTCAACATCCAGGTTACCCTTTGCTATGTATAGTTTAGCATTCTTTTTCCTGCTGGCAGTACAGGCACTATATTGTGCAGCAATATCAGCCATTTCCTGGTGTTTCAAATCATGTGCAGAGAAGCACAATATCCTACATTCATAAACCACAGGTTTTTTTAAAGAATTGAATTTCCTGACTTTTAAAAATGAAAGTTTAAGTATATATACACTACAAACAAATTCCAACAGAAATTTCCCTCATGTAGAATTACCCAGTGCTAGAGGATTCCCCCCCCCCTTCACGGATTGCTGCCTTGTTGTGGCGAAGGGGCTTGAGTAATTCAGAGAAGCTATGGGCTATGCTGTGCAGGGACACCCAAGATGGACAGGTCACAGTGGAGAGTTCTGACTAAACGCAATCCACCTGGAGCAGGAACTGGCAAGCCACTCCAGTATCTTTGCCAAGAAAACTCCATGGACAGAAACAAAAGGATAAAATATATGACGCTGGAAGATGAGCCCCTCAGGTCGGAAGGCGTCCAACATGCTACTGAGGAAGAGCGGAGGACAAGGACAAGTAGCTCCAGAGCTAATGAAGTGGTTGGGCCAAAGCCAAAAGGACGCTCAGCTGTGGACGCGCCTGGAAGTGAAAGGAAAGTCCGAAGCTGCAAAGAAAAATACTGCATAGGAACCTGTAATATAAGACCTATGAACCTTGGTAAGCTGGATGTGGTCAAACAGGAGATGGCAAGAATCAACATTGACATCCTGGGCGTCAGTGAACTAAATGGATGGGAATGGGCAAATTCAATTCAGACGATTATCATATCTACTATTGTGAGCAAGAATTCCGTAGAAGAAATGGAGTCGCCCTCATAGTCAACAAAAGAGTGGGAAAAGCTGTACTGGGATACAATCTCAAAAATGACAGAATGATTTCAATACGAATCCAAGGCAGACCTCTCAACATCACAGTAATCCAAGTTTATGCACCAACCACCGATGCTGAAGAGGCTGAAATTGACCAATTCTATGAAGACCTACAACACCTTCTAGAACTGACACCAAAGAAAGATGTTCTTCTCATTATAGGGGACTGGAATGCTAAAGTAGGGAGTCAAGAGATAAAAGGAACAACAGGTAAGTTTGGCCTTGGAGTTCAAAATGAAGCAGGGCAAAGGCTAATAGAGTTTTGTCAAGAGAACAAGCTGGTCATCACAAAAACTCTTTTCCAACAACACAAGAGGCGACTCTACACATGAACATCACCAGATGGGCAATACCGAAATCAGATTGATTATATTCTCTGCAGCCAAAGATGGAGAAGCTCTATACAATCAGCAAAAACAAGACCTGGAGCTGATTGTGGCTCTGATCATCAGCTTCTTATAACAAAACTCAAGCTTAAACTGAAGAAAGTAGGAAAAACCACAGGGCTAGTCAGTTTTTGAGATCTGGGTCTACTTTTCACTTATTAGAGGATGGAAACCTTGAAAATAAAGATATAATCAGATTATCCTCTAAAATTCCAAGAAGGGCAGTGAGAACAGGGAATTCCTAGGGCTCTGGGAACCCCTGCGTTTACTCTGAGTCAGCGGACCCCCCAGGTGAAGGGGGGGGCAAGTTTTCCACAGGAGAGTGGGCTTGCAGCAAGTAGGGCTTGGAAACCTCCGAATTTCAGACAGCAATCTGTTTTCGTGAGAGTTTTCCCTCCTATCAAGCAACTGGCTCGAGAGAATGCCATTATGGTGAGTAAGCTGCCTAGAGGGGAGGTATGAAGATTTACGCCTGACTGCATGAACAGGGACTAATTGACCTTTATTCAGCTTCAGCAAGTATAAATCAAACTTAAGAGGCTGATTTTTAAGGAGAAATAGTAATCTTAAAGCGGCATAGAAGCTCTGTAACCCTGAAACATCGGTAAATTTTTACTGCGTCACATCTGAGAGAAACAGAAACTAGCTAAAGATATAAATGGACATTCCCTCTCCTCAACCCCTGACCTCCGATGGATAGAATAATTCTTATAATACAAAATTAGAGGTTTAAGAAGTTTGAGAAATTCAACCTAAGTGATCCTGTACTGAGCTGCGAGAGGTGGATTACAAATTAAACTGATCTTTATCACGGCTGGATTCACAACTGGAGCTGTTTGGCAGGAGTTTGTGTCCGGGCTGACTTAATAAATCACAAGGTGAACTGAGTCATTGGATTTATTACTTTATGGCTTTTGATTGGGGGAAAAAATAAACAAAAGCCGTTCTGGTGGGCTTTGGAGAAAATAGAAGAACTTTTCTGTCTGTAGCAGAAAGCGTCTGTCTACATGAAATATACATTCAGGAAGCAGAGAACACGACTGCCCATCAAATCTACAATGGAAGACTCCTTCAAGAATTATATACAGGAGCTTCAAATGAACATTGTTAATCAAATTAAGGAGCACATGAAGGCCCAGATCTCTGAAGTTAAGGCGATGATTTCAGGATTGAATGTGAAGGGGAAGAATGTGAAGATGGAAGGCCAGCCCACCGAAGCAGCGGCAGCACCAGAGAGAGAGACTTTAATCCTTAGAAAGGAGGTCAAAATCCCAAAAAAAGGGGGGGGGGTAAAATAATGAACCTGAATGAGAGGGAGGGTCAGGTGGATGAGTGGGGGATGTATATTAAGAAGAAGATTACTCAAAAAATTGATACTAGTCTGATGGGAGAGAATTTAAAGGAGGGAAATGAGAAGGCGAAGCTGGATGGGGTACAAAATTCTGATTAGAGATTAGATATATATGACTGGCTTTGAAGGCAGAATGGTAATTATAGTGGGATAAAATCAGTAAATTGGAGAGAAAATGGTTTAAAGAGATTCTATAGATGGCACTTTAAAACTGGTAAAAAGGATGCAATAGATTAATCCCAGGTTATAAGCAATTTGGGATTCCCAGTTTATACATGGAGCTGATAAGTATAATAAAAAATTGGAAAGTTACTTGCTGAACATAATAATAGAAATTATTGATTGAAAGGTACACATATATACATAAATTAATGTGGTTAATATACTGTCAGCAATTCTGGTCATGTTTGGATTTAAATGGTTGATAATATATATATCTTTTTTCTCTTTAAAATATTGATTTTTGTTGATTGTAAAAGCATTGATACTCTGACATAATTGGATAGATAGGGGTGTAGGAAAAAGAATCTACAAATTTATTTTTTGTTGTATAACTATATTAAGATATATTGTTAGCAACTTTGGACTTTCATATATATGGGTAATAGATAAGCATATATAACTCTTAATCTAGAATGTTTCATGCTAAATACAATAACAGAAATTGTTGAGTGGAAGATGAATATAGGTCTAAGATTATACTTCAGATAACGTATGTATGTTAATCACTATAAATTCAGGAAGGTTTGTACTGAACTTAATATTTGAAGCATTGATATGAAATATATATGCGTATATATGCATATAGATACAGAATGGAGAATATAGTATGGCTTAAATATGTTAGTAGGGTAATATGGTTTATGTAGTCAGAACTATATATTGGATATGATTGTATGGAAAACACCTCCCCGCATATAAGTTTTTGTCTGTCTTGTATGTTTGTTTGTGATATAATAAATAAAAAATTTTAAAAAAGGGAAAAAAATTCCAAGAAAAGCTTCCTTTCTTACCTTTCTGCTTCTTATTTAAGAAACTGTAATGCTACTTTTCTCAGGTGTTAATTTTACCTGAGTTACAAGGAAAGAAATTCAGAATATTAAAACACAGGACACTGAAGAAGGCAGCCATATTTTATTCTAGGAGAAATTCACCTGACACTTAGAGGTAGTTATGACACACATCTGATTACTTGAAGACTGTTAGGAGGCAATATCATACAGGGTGATCACCTACAATCCTGTAAGTATGTCACTGCCACCACTCAAAGCCAATATTTTGACCTGCTTCTGACCATGAAATCAAGTGAAGTACAGTGATCTCATAAACCGTATTATGCTCCTTTAGTGATGGGTCAACAGCATGTCAGAGTGCCGCTTGGGAAACATGTGAGCAGGAAAAGCCGTATATAAATCCCTGAGCGAGCAGTTTGAAGGTGGTTTGCAGCTTGCCTTATTGCCTCTGAGGGTGAATGCTCTCAGGTTAAATGAAGTTTCAAAGCACTGTTGTAGGCACAGAGTCGGTAATTCATCTTGTAAGTGCCACCTCAGCTGTTAAAATGACTTTGTTGAGATACCAGAAGTCCAAGAAATAGCAGCTGGGGTGCTAAATAAACATATTTAGCCATAGCAGACAATCTTGGTTAGCAGCAAAACCAACAGAATTCTGGCACCCCTTTACATATGTATCTAAAGAAGTGACCTGCATTCTTCAAATGCTCATATCAAACAAAACTTCATAATATTTGAGTGCCATAAGATTGCTGTTTTTGCTTCATTGGGCTACATATTGTCATGGTTATCCTGATAAAAGAAATCTTAACGAGGACTCATCTGATTATAAATCATTTCTACTTTTTTCTTTCTTTCCGATTTACAAAATCCATGTTTCTATAATGCATTATTCATATGTGAACTGTCAGTATTAAGCACTAACTTGAATCTTTAAAGTCCATCTTTGCACATTGCCAGATAATATTGGTTATTGCCTTTTCTCAGGGAATGCTATTAGTCAACACCAGGAATCTAGCTGAGAAATACACCCTGCCTTTGGATACTCTGTTTTATAATTATGAGAGTGTGCTGCAGCAAACATTACTTCTTTCCTTCACTTCTCTTTTTCATTAATTGCATCTTCTCATTACATCTGAATTAGGCGTATGCACTGTCTTATGGGGGGAAAGTACAATCAAGATCATAAGGAGTATTTGCACCTTTTTAGCTGATAACAAGTCAAAACAAGACACCTGTAATCTCTCCTGAGGCAGCCCAACAGATCTTGCAAGTTTGCTCTGATAATTTTTAGCAGTGAAACAGTAGCACAAGGAGAAAGTACCATCGGAGAAGGGGATGGACAGTGAAGCACCACTGAAGCCTTAGAGGAGTCCTGGGCAGTCCAGGCTTTGAAACCTTGGAAGGTCTCAGAGTGAGGTCACTGGAATTTATATATAAAATAATCTCAGTAATGTTTTTTGGAAACTAAAGACACATCCCATGTCCTGTGTCTCTCAATGGTTTCCCTATGATGAATAAGTTTCTGTGGGAGGCTTGGATCTTTGTGGGGGAATGGATTTTTTTTCTTTCCAAAATATCATTATGGTTAATGATGTCATCAGTTTTACATAATGTAGCTCTACAAACAGAATTTCAGCCTTGATTATGAAGTTCAGTTGTTCCAACTGTTGTTAGCCACAGTTGAAAATTCAGACATAATGTTAAACTATGGTTAATTAAAAATGGAACTGAAATCTCCTTCCTCCAGTCATGTCAAAAGAAGAGAGCGGAGGGTGAAGCACTCAAGCTTGAAGTTTGCTGTGCCCTGTTCTTGTAATGGTAAACCCTAGTTTACTGTTATATTCCAATGTAGCCCTACATAGATCATACTTTCTCAAACAGTGGGAATGAATATAGTACAGAGTTCCCATGTTAAGTGGAATATGTGCATGCAGGAGCCCATGCTAAGACAATATGAGTGTATCTATTCAGAGTAGAAATTATATGATTTTTTAGGCAAGAAACATTAGAAGTATTTATTGGATAGAATAAACTAAAATTCCATCCAAACTTTTCTTAATACAAATGCATCTCCCAAACACAATTCCACCTCCCTAGATGCTAAACCAGCATTCTTTAATGAGAGCCAGCAAAGTATAATGAGGCAGCTTCATTAACACGATTATCATCTTATCAATAATTCACTAGTTGGCAGAAGTTAGAGTACTGAAGGAATTAGAATTCATCATTTTAACAAGAAAAAAAATATTCTCACAGTGATCATTAAGGTGACTGCAATGAAAGTATGCATATTTGCAACTTTTAAGGGATCTGAATTGACCACATTTACTGATATAGCACAGAATATTACAGATATAAATAGCAATCAGGCCTTGTAAGTAAGTTTAAATTAAACACCTATGGCTTTGACATATTTCCAAATGCTACCAGCTTCATGATATGGATTGGTTCATATGCTACTGGAGCTTTCAACAACGTCATATTTAGGGCAGCTACATTTTGAAATAAATTATGATGGAATTCCAATGGAGGCTGGGGAAGCAGAACTCTTTGGATCCAGAGACAGAGCCCAATTTTCACTGGATCTGGGAGACAGAATTGTATAGTTTGGGGTGACTATGAGGTCCATATACCTCAGATATACAAAGTTTTAAAATGGCTTAGACATACAGAACATTAAGAATGGTTGTGTAATGGACCTATCCCTTACTTTTCTGACAATTAGGTTCTAATACAGAAGGCACAGCCCTTGTTTAAGGACCAGACAGATCTTTCAGTTATTTTAGCAGGACTGTTGGGGGGGGGGTAGCTTGTCCAAAGCACACTGAGGTTCTGTAGAGCTGGTGGGAGTATCTTTAGGGCCCCCAAACATTCCATGGAACAGAAGACTTCTCTCAGAAAATCTCACTGAGCCCTCCAAATCAGAAGTCACCCTTTCTTTTACTGTTGACCATTTGATGCTGATATCCATTGTGGCTGAGAGACAGAAAACACAACAACTAGTGGCAGGCAGAGTGTCTATTCTTTATATACACACACATGCACACACAAACACAGAGAGAATGTGACAGGCAAACAGGCATTCACATCCACATAAAAAGATTGCAGAGCAGGTCTGTTGTGGCAATGCCCACAAAAAGTAATTGTGTGACTAGTTCCCTGTGTCCACTTATGATCTGAGCCAGTAATTCATTAATTAATAGTATGCATAATGTCAGTCCAGTAGAATATTTTGTGCAATCTACAGTCACTCTAACAAGGTCAAAGGATTACACAGTTCAGAGGTGAGGCTCTTTTAATGTAATTTTTTGTGCTCAATGGGATATCTGAAAACTAGATTTCCCACTCCCTAAAAAAGTTTTTTTGATTGAGGTCTTCAGAAGATTGGGTGTGTGTTATGATGAGCCATTAAGTTGACTCTGACTTCCAGAAACTCTAGTAAGCTTTCCAAGGTCTGTGAGATATTTAAGGAGTGGTTTTACTAGAGCCAGTCCCAGTGAATTTCCATGGTCGAGTTGGGATATGAACCCGGGTGAAAATTTCCTTTTATATACTTGTATTCATGACCTGCACTGCTTGTATCTCATATAGCAAAATACAGCTATCCATTATGTCTAGTGACCCAACATTTCTGGACAAACTAAAAACATACTCTTTTTTGCTTGTACTGTATGTAGAAGATGAAGAAAATCAGTGGTGGACAAGGTCTTCCTTGGAAGACTGTCCAAAGAACTTCTGGGTTCCCCACAACACAATGTACAAATTGTCATCCTAGGCCAGGTGTTTAGTCTGATTATTCTGCACATATTTGTCCCTTCTCCAGAGAGGGCAACTATGCATAGTTAGGAATTGGCCATTTGACTGTGAAAGCCAATCCAGAAACATTTCTCAGGTATATTATTGTATTTCTAATTACCTTTTGCTGTATCATTTTCCTTTCACTCTGTTTCCTAAAATGTTTCCATTTATAATATAATTGGAACTGGACATTGAAAATGTTCTTCTACATGGATAAGGCTGAAGTCTTGGTCTTTCATCCTGCTCATCTCTTGACTGTCTCTCCTTTCTCCCTCAAAGATTACTGGGTTACCGCTGTCTCAGAGGTCATGGATCTTGGAATTCAAGTGGATAATTGGCTGTCGCTCTATTCATTTGTGAAAGTGGTGGCCAAGGTATGCAATTTCCATTTTGCTAATATCCAACAGATACATCACTTTCAAGCAGTTAGTTACTTCTTCTTGATCACTGCTTATTCTGAGTTTTATATTGATGCACACGCGCACGCACACAGAGACAGACAGAAGCACATAACATTAAGATTGTTGTTAAATATTGCGTTACATATTTGTATATCATTGATTCTATTGACCTGCATTCTGGTGTAGAGCGAAACAACAACAACAACATATTAATAGTAAATCATATCAGCCAAAATACAGAGAGACAAAGGCTCCCCATTTTGCCCCAATTACAAAGTAAAGCAGTAAAAGCTCTACTAACAAATGCAAATATAGTAATCAGAACAATCCCAATCAGTACACTAAAGGAAACAAACCAGCTCATGTATAGCACAGCTACCATAAAAACCATGGAACTTGGTTACAAGCTGCAAAACTCCCAGCACTCCAAAATGGAAAATTCAGCTGGAAAAAAACCCTAACAAGTCTCCAAGCCTTGAAGGAAACACCTGAGGCAGACGAGGGTGGAGGCCCTAAACCCACCCCCAGAGAAACAGCTATAGCTGTAGCTGAGGTAGATATAGAGGGGAGTGAGCAAGGAGAGAGGGAGGAGGAACCGGACTTTTGGGAGGACGCCTGGGAGTTTCCGTCACCTTTGGAGAAGAGAGAAAATAGTCTGCCGGGGAGATGCTGGAAGGAGCTTCTAAGAGGCCGGTATCTCCGGAGGATGGTTGGTTTATCTGAAGGCAAGTTGAAAGCTGAAAGAAAGAAGCTTCCAGGGACAGCTGGTGCTGCACAGCTTCCTCTGCTTGCTGGATGCCGTGCTGGGGGACTTGGCTGGCAAAGACTGTTTAACAGCCTGGACCTTTCAGCCAGGACGAGCTGCCATGGGAGTGGAGTAACTCCCTCGGAGCTGGGGGCTGGGACAGAATATTCCCTCAGCCCTGGAAGGACTGGAAGGATAGAAAGCTATCAATTCCATCCCTGCTGCTTGGGGCTAGAGGCCCCATCCTGCAAAGGGCTACAGAGACATTGTTTTTCCTTTCTTTTCTTTCCTTTCCTTTGTATGCTGAGTCCAATAAAGCTTAACTGATCACCAGTACTTGCTGCCTCATCATGGATACAGCGGCTGGGGCCGCTCACAGATACCCAGCTGGAATAATAGATTGGACTCGAAACGAACTAGAAGAATTGGATTAAAAAACATGGAAACTAATGAACACGCACTACATCCAAAAAGCGATGTGGACTGATTATATTTACCACGAAAAATTGGAGGCCATGGATTACTGCAAATACAGCAGGTAGTAGGGGAGAAAAAGAAGAAGAAGCCTAAATGATTATATCAGTACAAGTAAAGAAAAATTACTTAAGGTGGTGAAAATGGAGATTACTTTGAAAACAACAGAAACAAAAACTCAAAATAAGAAACAACAATTTGAAAATAAATTGAACAGTTGGAAAAAGAAACCACTAAGTGGACAACATGTGAGAAATAGTGATGGAAGCCATGACAATAATTCAACATGAGCATGGCTAAATCTGAGGACCATGAAGAAAGAAACTGAAGGCTTGATTTTTGCTGAACAAGCACTCCAAACAAATGTCATGAAAGCTAATATTCAGAGAATTAGTGTTAACAGCAAATGTTGACTCTGCCAAGAAAAAGATGAAACTGTGTCATACGTCACCTGTGAATGTCCAAAGATTGCACAAACAGGTCACAAAATTAGACATGATAGGGTGGCAAAATTAGTGCACTAGTGATTATGCAAAAAATATAACTTGCCAGCCTCCAAAAACCTGTGGGAACATCAGGTAGAGAAGGTTCCGGAAAATGACAAAGTCAAGATCTTGTGGGATTTCTGGATCCAAATTGACAGATTCCTTGAACATAACAAACCAGACACAGAGCTAATACAACAAAGAAATGTCTGGATCATTGTCATTGCAATTTCAGGGAATGCCAGAGTTGAAAACAAAGAATTAGAAAAACTAACAAAGTACAGAGACCTGGCAATTGAAACATCTCGCTTGTGGATGAAACACACTTCAGTGGTCCCCATAGTATCGGGGCTTTGGGAAGAATATCAAGAAATTTCACACAATATTATAAACAGTTGCACATTACAGAAATAACAACAGAGCTACAAAAAAATGGCAATATTAGGAACAGCATATATACGTCAATATTTAACAGATACTTAGGTTTTTGGTTAAAACTTGTATCTGTTTTGTTATACCAGTTCATGTTTTTATAATTTTGATTGACTGTGCTTGGTATTTTTGAATAATAACAACATTAAATACAGTTTGGACAATTCATGAGGTTTTAAAAAAAATACTGTCTCAGTTTCCATTGGATGAATGAGACGCAAGCAACAGTGTCTACCACTGGTTATTCGCAAGTCAAGTTTAAATCTCCTTCTGGCCCGAAGCTTTGAAATTTTGAACAAGAAGTGTCATGTGTTTATTTGTTGTCAAAGAATACAGAGGTAATGTGTGTAAAACGAACACAGAAATTATGTATGGTTTTTTTTAAAGCAAGGATAAGTGACTGATGCCTTCCAAATGTTGTCAGACTATGACTCCCATTAGTCATAGCCAGCACAACCAATAGAGAGTGTTGAGTCTATCCATTTTTAGAATACCACAATTTGTCCCTTGCTTTAAGACGAGGTTTTTATTAGCTCATTGATGATCCTTTTGCCTGGCAAGTGCTTTATTTCACTTTCCTTTCCCATATCTGACTATCTCATCATTGGAGAAATGCTGAGAACACCCCCCCCCCCCCATACACATACACAGTTAAGTTAAACACTAATTAAATTGCCAATTATGTTAGAAAATGTCCAACCCAATTGATTGTGATATGCTAGTGCCAATCACTACAAGACTGCAGATGTGAGAAAAGTATCAGAATAACACTTCTGTCAGAAACAAATCAATACTCACTGCTTCACAGAATATGTGAACAGTATCCCACAGAAGTTAATGTTCAATTTTCCATGAGGATCATCACCAAAGTGTGTGACTCACATGTGTGATTTCAGCCACTCTTTTATTTACAAATTTGAAAAAGATGTTGAATATTTGAACTCCATGCACAAAAAGTACATTGTACCTCAGTTATTTGTTGGCACTTACAGAAAAATGGCAGGCATATCTTTTGAAGTTGATAAGGATAATGACAGCCCTCTTTTTTTTGGTCAGTATTCATGTAAATTAGTGGTTTACATGGTAGGGCAGTGGTTCCCAAACATTTTGGACTCATGGCTCCCTCGATTTACTCACTACTGGCCATGGTTCCCTTTGCTCAGAGGGGCCATCAGGGGTCTCAGTGCCACCAGGGGCAGAATCTTGACACTCCTCCCCAGCTATCCCATCTCTTCCCCCTCAATATCTCTGAAGGTCCACCTCCTACCAGGCCCTGATGTAGGAAACTCATGAGGCCACCCAGCAAATGCCTCCACCAGGGACCATAGAGATGGGGCAAGAAGAGGCAGACACACTGCCTTCACTTCTGGTTCCTATTTGACATAGAGCTATGAACAGCTCCTCTACAGCCTTCATAGCTCTTTGTTCCATCCCTTTTCCCATGGCACACCTGGCTTCTTTCCTTTTTTTATTTTTTTATTTTTTTAAAAAAACTAGGGATAAGGTAAGGAATACAGAAGGTAAAGGGGGAGAGGGAGGAGAACACAAAATGTACTGTCATCAAATCCTGTTTGTTCGCGTTTCAATACGCGTTGCAAGGACTCGTATCAAGTCCACTTTTCGCCTTTCTACAATTTGATTGCTCTCCAAGTTTCTACTTACAGTTACATCTTAATTTAATTCTATGTTACTCAAGCTCTATCTGCTGACTCAAGCCATTTATATAATAAATCCCATCGTTCAGTTGCCTTTTGTATTGGACAGTCTTTCAACACTTCTGATAGCATATCCATTTCTGCCACTTCCCATATCTTCTCAATGAGTTCCTCCTGTTTTGGTATCTCCGATTTCTTCCAGTTCTTAGCATAAAGAATTCTGGCTGCAGTGACTATATATATAACTAGGTAGTTCTTTGTCTTATCTATATTATCTGGTATAATGCTCAGTAAAAACAATTCTGGGGTTAGTGAAACATTACAAAGCAATATTTTTTGTAACAGAGTATGTACCGCTATCCAATACTGTTTCGCTACTCTACAAGTCCACCACATATGGTAAAAGCTTCCCTCTTGTGCTTCACACTTCCAACAGACATTTGACAACTTTGTATAAAACTTTGACAATTTTTTCAGAGTCATATACCACCTATAAAACATCTTATATATGTTCTCCTTAAAATTTACCGATTTTGTGAGCTTTATGTTATTTTTCCATATTTGCAACCATTGATCAATATCAATATTATGTCCTATATTTTGTGCCCACCTAATCATGCATTCTTTTACCATCTCATCTTGCATTTTAGTTTCAAGCAGATAATCATACATTTTCTTAATTACTTTATCGTTTGAACCCAGCAAAAGTTTATCAAATACTGTTTGTTCTGTGTAAAAGCCCTCTATTTTATCTTTTGTGTACCTAGATTCCATTTGTGCTCTAGACCACCAGTCTAGATATATGTTTTGTGTTTATAACTCTTCTTTGGACCTTAACTCACAATCCTTTTTTAATAGATCTTGATATCTTAAAATTTAGCTTCTGTCATGAGGTTAGGTTGTGTAAAGGCCTCTATAGGTGATACCCAGCCTGGTGTTTTTGTGGTAAATCTGCTGTATAATCTTTTTCCAAGTCCCTAGTAAGGCTCTTCTTATCATATGCAAGTTGAAACTTTTCTGCTCTTTATCTTTTTTATACCATAGAAAAGCATGCCAACCTAACTGTAGATCATGTCCTTCCAACTTGAGTAGTCTATCATTATCTAAAGTTATCCATTCCTTTATCCAGACTAATACACAGGCTCTATAATACAATGCCCAATTTGGGAGACCAAAACCTGCTCTTTGTTTGGCATCTTGCATTGCTTTGATTTTAATTCTTGGTTTTTTACCTTGCCACACAAATCTCATGATTATCTTATTAAGTTCTTAGAAAAATGACTGTTTTAATATTACAGGAATTGTCTGAAATAAAAAAAAAATTAGATAGAACATTCATTTTGATGGTTGCTATTCTTCCCATCAACAATAGCTGTAATTTATCCCATCTCTCCAAGCTATTCTGTATCTCTTTAATCAACTTCATATAATTGTCTTTAAATAATGTACTAATTTTCTTTGTGATTTGAATCCCTAAGTGTCTGACTCTCTTCTCTTCTTGAAAGTTAGTCCTTTCTATGAATTTCTGTCGTTCTTGATCTCTCATACTTTTAACAAGTATTTTTGTTTTCTTTTGGTTTATTTTCATTCTCGCCCTATCACCGAAATTCATCAGCATCTCCATCAGCTCTTCAATTGAGTCCACTGGATCCTCCAATATAATAAATAGGTCATCTGCAAAAGCTTGGAGCTTAAAAGTATGTCCTCTTACTTTTAGTCCTTTTATTTCCTTTTTATCTCTAATTTGCTCAGTTAATATTTCTAGAGTGAGAATGAATAGTACTGGAGAGAGTGGGCACCCCGTCTTGTACCTTTCTGTATTTGTATTTCTTTCATCAGCTCTCCATTGATTCTAACTTTTGCCTTTTTCTGGATATAGATTGCTTTAATTAATTTCAAAAATCTGTCAGGTATTTGTTAAGACCTGTAGAATTGTTAATCCAGTTTGTACATGATTGTAAGTATTTATAAGGATGAAAAGAGAAAAGTCTGTAGAAATAATGATTTAAGATGTACAGCTGAGATAGGAACCAGCTAGTAGGCTGAATTAGAACAGCTGTGGAAACAAAATGCAGACGGAGCTACCTGCGGAAGCTAATCACTGACTGGCTGAATGGCGAGATAAAGCTGACAGTTCCAGCATACTCAATCTTGTGGGATGAAAGGAGAAACAAGGAGTAACGCTGCTGGACGGATTTATGGCATTGAACTGACCACGGAACTCTGATTTATTGACCAAGGAAACGGACTGACTAATTGCTAAACTGTGTTTGACCAAGGACTGAACAAATGGACTATGCTGTATGTATATACTGCAATATTAATTGAATAGAAGTTTATATTGCAAAAGCTGTCTGTCTGCTCAAATTCTTCTTGGCTTGCCTTAACCTCTGGTGAAGCTACGCCATCTAGTATCCACAACATTCCGCATTTTCGCACTCTGTCAAAGGTCATGGGCCCAGGTGGACGCTAGACAAGGTGGACGCAGTGCCAGAAGGTAGACAACCAAAGGAAGAAGTCCAGAGAGACGAGAGTATCAGCAGTAAGTCAACATTATTTACAGTCCAAAAATGGCAAATACAATAATGATGTCAGGATTTCCTGTAACAAAGTTAAATGGTGAGAATTATTCTACGTGGCAGCAAAAGGTCCAGTTACTCCTGCAAAAGGAAACTTTATGGGATATTGTTGAGAGCCCACCAGCTGTATTAGATGAAGAAGATAGAGAAAAGAATAACAAAGCTTTGGCTATAATTGGTCTGACTCTAGACGACCGTCTCTTAATCCACCTCAGAGGCTTGACTTCAGCAAAGCAAGCATGGGATAATTTAAAGAGACTCTTTGTACGAACAAGCGTGGGGAGCCAGATACAGCTAGCAAAGAAGTTATTCAGAACAAGATTACTGACTGGTGAAAGTATGCTGAATCATTTAGAACGTATTAAAGTAATGCTCATGGACTTAAGGGAAAAACAAGTCATATTCACTGAGCTACAAGAAGCTTTCATCATTCTTTCTTCATTAGATCATACATATGATCAATTTGTCTCCAATTTAGAAGTTCTACCTCAAGCAGAACTAACTGTTTTGAATGTCACAAGCAGGCTTTTGGAGGAGGAACAAAAGAGACAAGACAATAAACAACTCCGAGACTCCATGAGTTCTTATCAGCATAAACTTCAAAAGAAGCAACCGAAAGAACTTGAGGAGGAGGGAGACACAGCTGCAATAACTCACACTGAAAAGAGATGTTTTGCATGTGGTTCAACCAAACACTTATATCGAAGCTGCAAGAAAAAGAAAAAAGGTAGAAAGCAGCCACAATATAGTAATGAATCACATTTAACTGATACCATTTGCAGTTCAGGGGATAATGGGACTGAATGGGTTATAGACTCAGGTGCCACAGCAAACATGTGTAAAAATAGAAAACTGATATATGACTTCCAAACTGTGGGAAATCAGCAAGTGTTTTTGGCTGATGGGGTAAGTACCAATATATTGGGTAAAGGTAAAGTTAAACTTCCATGCTTAACTAAAGCTATTAATGTTTTGTATGTTCCCAAATTGAAACATAATTTACTATCAGTAGGATCATTAGCTATGGAGGGATTTACAACAACATTTCACAAAGAAAAGTGTGAAATAAGAGGTGCAGACAATTCTGTATTAATTGGCTCAATGAAGAATAACTTGTACAAACTGAGTGATTTAGATGTGAACAATGTTTATAATAACGAATGTCCTCACAGAGATTGTATACACTTATGGCATTTGAGACTTGGGCATCCCAATTATAAAACATTACAAAAGACTATAGAAAACTCATTTGGAGCAAATATAAGAAAATGTGACAAATATGTAAAGTGTCAAGCATGCCAAATAGCTAAGAGTAAATGTGCCCCTATCAAGAAATATAGTAATGTGCAAGTAGAAAATATTCTTGATTTAGTGTCAATGGATTTAATTGGTCCCAAACAACCATCAATAGGAGGAGCAAAATATATATTATCCATTCAAGATCAGAAATCCAGATTTGGTTTTTGCTACCTAATGAAAGATAAAAGTGAGACACATACTGAATTTGAAAAATGGTTGAAATTTGTAGAGAGAAAAACTGGAAGAAAATTAAAACAAATACAAACAGATAATGGGACAGAATTTACAAATAATAAATTTCAAGCCATACTGAAGAAACATGGAATAATTCATAGAAAAGCTGCACCATATACTCCCACACAGAATGCTTTTATAGAAAGGCGAGGGCAGACACTGCAAAACATGGCAGAAACTATGATTAGAGGTAGTAAGCTACCTGATAAATTTTGGGGTGAGGCCATACTCTGTGCCAATTTTTATCTAAATATCCTATGGCATTCAGGCATTAATGATATTCCCTATTCTATATGGTCTGGAAGAAAACCAAATTTAAAATTTCTGCATACATTTGGTTCTCCAGCGTGGGTGCATATTCCTAGGAACATAAGGAAAAAGGGTGAAAAAAAGGCAAAACTTATGTATTTTCTTGGATACCAGCAAAATAAGAGAGCATTCAGATTTGGTCTACCTAATTCCAATAAGGTAGTAATTAGTAGCAATGCCTCATTCAATGAACATGCATATTGGAATTTAATAAGTTTACCACCAGAAACAAGTATTTATGTTCCAGATATGAATAATAAAAAGGAAATTAAGAGAAATACAACACCACAGAGAGATCAGGAAATAAAACAGGAAAGTGAAACTGAAAATTTAGAAAGAGAAATGCCTAGCACATCAGAAGAAAGTAAAACTCATGAGGAGGAAATTACAATTCCTAGAAGGTCAACTAGAGAAAGTAAACCCCCAGATAGGTATAAACCAGGTGCCTATTACTGTTTATCAGTCACTGAACCTCAATCATATGAAGAGATATGTGAAATGCCCAAGATAGAACAAGATAAGTGGAAAGAGGCAATAAGAAAAGAATTAAATTCTCTTGTAAAACTGAATGTATATGAAGAGGTGGAACAACCCTCAAATAGTAAAACTATAGGGTGCAGATGGATATTCAAGAAAAAAACAGATGCAGATGGGAATGAAAGATACAGAGCGAGATTGGTGGCTAAAGGTTATTCTCAAAACACAAATGATTATGACCAGATATTTGCCCCTGCTCTAAGACCTGAAACACTAAGATTCATTTTAACATATGCAGCAAAGCATAACTTAGTGACAAGGCACATAGATATTGAAACAGCATATTTATATGCTGACCTTCAGCATGAGATTTATATGGAAATGCCTCCAAGTATTGAAAAGAAGGAAGGCAAATGTTGGTTACTTAAGAAAAGTTTATATGGATTGAAACAAAGTGCATTTGAGTGGAACTTACATCTCACTAGAACATTGAAAAACAATGGATTTAAGCAAGGAAAGGCTGATCCGTGCTTATTTATGAAAGAGAATGAGCAAATAATTATTCTCATATTTGTAGATGATTTAGCCATATTTGCTAAAGATGAGAAATCTACTGAATCAGTCATAAAAATGTTAAAAAAGAATTACAATCTAAGAGATCTAGGACAAATCAGTAATTATCTAGGTGTTGAAATAGAAAGAACCACAAAAGGATTTAAGATATCACAAAAGAAAAAGATAGTAAAGTTATTGAAACAATATAAAATGGAAGATTGCAAAGGTTCTAACACACCAATGAACATAGAATTTGAGAAAGAAACAATTACTGGTCCAGAATGCGATTCTGAAACATACAGGTCATTAATAGGGAGTCTACTCTATATTAGTCGATGGTCAAGACCTGATATTTCAACAGCAACCAATCTGTTATCTAGAAATGTAAGCAAACCTAGCGAAAGGCACTGGCAAGCAGCCAAACGTGTAATTAGATATTTAAAGGAAACCATAGATAAAAGTCTATATATAGAACCTAAAGGAGAGTTGATCATAACAGCGTATGTAGATGCCAATTATGGAAATGATGTTATCACACGTAGATCAACATCAGGAATGACTATACATTTAGCTAATTCCTTAATAAATTGGAGAACATCAAGACAGAAATTCATTTCTTTATCAACAGCGGAATCTGAATACGCCTCTCTGTCAGAAATATGTACTGAATTGGTATTCTATAAACAACTGGCAATAGATATAGGAATAAAGGTTGATCATCCTATAGAAGTGATGGAGGACAACCAAGCAGTGATTTATATGGCCACTTCTTCTGGAGTTAAAAATAGATCAAAGCATGTTGATATTAAATACCAGAATGTAAAACAAAGTGTTGAAGAAGGCTTGATATTACTGAAATACTGTGCAACTGAAAACAATGTAGCAGACTGTATGACAAAAATACTTGGACCAACGAAGCATGAGCAATCCTGTAAAATGTTGGGGATAAAGTAAGAATGAATGTATATATATGTATAAAGATTTAAAAGTGATGTAAACAATCAAACTGAATGAACAATTGGAGGAGTTTGTCAGGTATTTGTTAAGACCTGTAGAATTGTTAATCCAGTTTGTACATGATTGTAAGTATTTATAAGGATGAAAAGAGAAAAGTCTGTAGAAATAATGATTTAAGATGTACAGCTGAGATAGGAACCAGCTAGTAGGCTGAATTAGAACAGCTATGGAAACAAAATGCAGACGGAGCTACCTGCGGAAGCTAATCACTGACTGGCTGAATGGCGAGATAAAGCTGACAGTTCCAGCATACTCAATCTTGTGGGATGAAAGGAGAAACAAGGAGTAACGCTGCTGGACGGATTTATGGCATTGAACTGACCACGGAACTCTGATTTATTGACCAAGGAAACGGACTGACTAATTGCTAAACTGTGTTTGACCAAGGACTGAACAAATGGACTATGCTGTATGTATATACTGCAATATTAATTGAATAGAAGTTTATATTGCAAAAGCTGTCTGTCTGCTCAAATTCTTCTTGGCTTGCCTTAACCTCTGGTGAAGCTACGCCATCTAGTATCCACAACATTCCGCATTTTCGCACTCTGTCAAAATCTTTCTCCGACTTGTAGCACCTCCAATTGCTGTAGCATAAAATTCCAATTCAGATTATCAAAAGCTTTCTCTGCATCCAAGAATATCATAGCCATTTGCTTTTCCGGGTGAGCTTCATAATATTCCAAAGTGTTTAACCGGCTTGTTTCCTAAGTGTCCCATGTAGCCACAGCACACAGTCTGGGAAGCCCTGTAGTAGGGGAAGCTGCCGTTACAGTTAATGTTTCTTTGCTAAATTCCTTAACCCAGTGGTTCCCAATCCTGGGTAACCCAGGTGTTCTTGGGCTGCAATTCCCAGAAACCCTGTCCACCACAGCTAGTGGTGAAGGCTTCTGGGAGTTGCACTCCAAGAACACATGGGTTATCCAAGGTTGGGAACCACTGCCTTAACACTTTACTTGCAAATGGTGTTTACTCCCTAAACTTTATCCTCTTGACAGTCTCAGGAAGTGTGGAAAGGATATCCTGAGACCAAAAAGAGACTAGATGCATCTGGCTTGAAAAAAATCCACAGACTTGTGAAATTGCAATGAGTACAGGGGAGAGAAAAATGCATCCAAAATCATTTGTACAGTTGAAACTGGAAACAACTGACAGTGTATGCATTTGAAAAATGTATGCAAACATACAATTGATAGATACATAAATTTTGTATGGAAATGCCAATCCCATACATTTGTTTTCCACTCCTACTCAGTCTTTTGAGAGCAAAGGTACAGCCAAAAGGCTCTTGAACCCACTCCCTAGTGAAAATAAGAACAGATACATCAGCAGAATTTTACCAGTGGGCTCTTTCCTTATTCCTCTGCTGAGATACAAGTATGAACAGCAAGGAGAACTTTGTGCAGGAATGGATTAAAGAGCCCTTTGCCCTTGCCTTGGTTACAGTGAAAGCATCAGAGGTACATAAACTGGACACCTGTTAAAACAGGAGCCATTGAGTGGCAGAGATAGCAGACTGGACATTGGTTTGCCACTAATTTCAGTGCTTTGATTGATGTCTGCAGGTGTTATGAATTCAATTAATTGGCCATATTCTTTGGAGATGAAACTTTTAGGATCTGGTGTAATTGCACACATATTGGAAAGAGACAGAAATTACAGCCTACAAACATACACACTGATGCAGTAAATAAATACATTAACCACAACTCACATGGAAGATCTTCCGTCCTCATGTTTTCTATCAGGGTCCAAGGAAGTGTATACATTCTTTTCCCCTAATGTAACAAAGTCAGCCTAGTTGGAATGCTATCATTGCCTCCACCTTAAGGGGAATTAACAAATCCTACAAAATGCTGACAGTGTGATTACTACTGGTGTCTTGTCTGGAGAATATCAAATGACAGTTTCAGTTCTTCCGGGTACCCCAGATACTGCATTGTCCATCCCGGTTTATGTCAGATGCATTAGAATTGTTACCCATTGAGAGAAATTGGCTGTGAAAGTGCCTTTGCATATTGTCATTCCAACTGCAAAAGTCATATGCTTCCTCTTTTCTCTTGGAAATGCTGAGCAGTTAGCATTTTCCTAGAACTCTGCTTGTTTCAATTTGTCATTTGAGGATATTCCCTATTTAAGCAAGTTTCCCATCAATCCAGATATAATTTAAATGAAGAGGATTTGGGGAAAGCACTAGCTAGCCATAACAAAGAGATGACTGATTGGCTGTGCTATACGTTTAGGGAGCTAATGCTAGATCAAGAGAAGGGAGCCAGTTACAACTGATGCAGAATTCCTGGGGAAAATAGTTAAATATGGCAGTAGATGCTGATTTTCATTTAGGCTACATACCCTATATGTTCACATACAAACTGAGTGGGTAAAGGCACTGTATGCACAGATAAAAAGCTCATAAAAAGTAAGGTTTCTGGTCATGAATGTATCATGTACAAATTGTACAGATGTAGATCTGTGCAGAGATATACCTATATAAATGTGTACAATACATACATGAAAGAGATGTCAAGGGCAGGTATCAATGCTTTCTTTCTCATGTATGTTCAATGTATACATATGGATGTCTGCAAATGGAATTTGAAAATACACTCCCATTTGTGTTTGCAGTCTGCTTTTCTGAACTCACCTTTAAGGAGCAGACCTGGCACAGTCATCTGCCAAGAATTTTTGGGATTTTCATACATATTTTCTTTCTGTACTAACTGGAAATACTGGCACACAGCATGAAGAAGACTTGTTTAAGTTGAAAGGTAGTTATTTGTTCAGTTTTTTAAATGGTCTGTGAGACTGGGAAGACAGGACTCCTATCAATGGGTCACTGCACCTCTTTCCTGAGCCACAACAATTTACGACCTCAAGCTCACCTGTTGATAGGTGAGAAATCTTAATTGTCTATAAAGAGATGACAGAGGAGGAAGAGCCTGAGAAAGGACATAGGATAGAGGAGGTGGGGAGGAGAAAGGAAAAGCATCCCCTAGAGGAAGAGAAGGGAAATCTAGAGAAGGATACAAAAGAAGGGGAAAAGGATGAAAAAAAAATAGAGAAGGAAAATGACAGAAATTACAAAGGAGAGGTCTGGAAAGATGAGTGGAAGAACAGGTGGCTGAAACCAACTTGGCAAAAATAGGAGTGCTGGAGGAAATTAAACACTCCAAAGAATGGGAAGAGATAGTTAACGAGTATCCTTGGACTGGAGAACCATATTGTTTAGAATCCCCATGGTAGAGGCAGAAATGATAAATCAATTCAACCCCCTCATAAACTCTCTAGGGAGAAAGGGAGAGAAGAGGGAGAAGGTGCCAAGTCCAGTAACTTAATCCCTGAAAGAAGAATAAAAGAGTAATACTACTCTGACCCAAGAAGCAGGAGTGGGTTGCCAAACTCTCCATAATCTAGGAAGTTCAACAGGGAAGTGAAGCCATCCCTGTTGTGGCACACCCTGTCTGGCATATGTGAAGTCAATGCTGTATGAAGAGGGAAATTGAGTTACTCAACATTGACTTTTGCTAAAGTTAAGAAGGAATCTTGGACAGATCAACCAGAGAGTTACAATGAGAAAAACATGTTGATGGACATTCGTTAAGAGTTGAAAAAGTTGTTTAATAGAACAGTTGCTTTTCATACTACTGACTCATGTGTCATGGAGGTGAATATGGGTAAAGGAGACTTCATGAACATGGTGTCTGGAGGAGGAAATCACATAGTCCGATAAAGGTATCACCTTCAATTTCCTTTATATTGTGTAAGGACCACATGACTTTATATGTTTTTCCCCTTGAACTATGGAAGATACCATGAATACCCTGAAGATACCTAGAGCACCAACTAGAAAATAACATTAGCTCTGAATATCAGCCAACAGGACTGCAAACTGAAGAGAATATCTACTTCCAGCCACTAGGTAATACAATTAATTTGACTTTAATTTGGTTTCATTTGGATTCATCTAGTGGGTGGACTAAATGTTATTCCCAATGTTCTGATGGGGGCTTGGCCCATTTTTGTATTACTGTACTTTTTTCCTGACCAAATAGGAAATCAAAGTTTCAGAAGGTGGCAATGCGGGAGGTAAATGCTGGTTATTTGGTGATTTTTTGTTTAAGGAGTTGGAAGGGGAAATCTTGTGAACAGTTACCAGGGGTGGAGTTTGAAACCACACTTCTAATGGTGTTTGCAGTCTACCTTTTTGGAACTCACTTTTCAGAAGCAGACTTGACATAGCTAAGAATTTTCAGGAATCCTGTATATATTTTCTTTCTACACTATCCACAAAATGTTGGTGCATAGCCTAAGGAGGACTGGTTTTGGTTGAAAGTTAACTAATGGACCAATAAAAAATTGATCAAAAAGCTAGCTTTTGACCTAAACTGGTCTTCCTCAGGCTGTGCACCAATATTTTGTGGATAGTGTAGAAAGAAAAGGAAGGGCAGGTATCTCTGCTTTGTTGTTGTTGTTTTTTCCTGCAAAGTGAGATTGAACCTTTCAGGGATGGGCAAATCATTTATTTGTTTTGCATCGTTCTTCCAATACACAGACCAACATGGGTTACAGAATAATTAAAAACAGACATACAGAGGAAAACACAGTTAAATACATAATAATGTTATAAGATACTGGCTTAAAGCAGTTTAAAACATTCTAAGAACACATCAGAAAAAGGGGAAAAGCCTCCTTCTCAAAAGCACAGCCTTGTTCTCAAAAACAAGTCATGCCAGACTAATCTGATCTCTTTTTTATATACAGTTACAGGCTTGATAGATGAAAGGAACGCTGTGGATGTAGCATATCTTGATTTCAGTAAGGCCTTTGACAAAGTTTCCCATGTTATTCTTCCAAGGGAGCTAGTAAAATGTGGGCTAGACAGTGCTACTGTTTGGTGGATTTGTAATTGGTTGACTGACCGAACCCAATTGGTTGACTGACCAAACCCAAAGAGTGCTCACCAATGGCTTCTCTTCATCCTGGAGAGAGGTAACTAGTGGGGTGCCTCAGGGTTCTGCTCTGGGCCCTGTGCTATTCAACATCTTTATTAATGACTTGAATGAAGGAATAGAGAGTATGCTGATTAAATTTGCAGATGATACCAAATTGGGAGGGGTTGCTAAATTCCCCAGAGGACAGGATTAAAATTCAAAATGACCTTGACAGATTAGAGTCCTGGGCCAAAACTAACAAAATGAATTTCAACAGGGAGAAATGTAAGGTCCTACACTGAGGCAGAAAAAATGAACTGCACAGATATAGGATGGAAGACACCTGGCTAGACAACAGTACGCACCTGTGAAAGAGATCTAGGAGTCTTGGTAGACCACAAACTGAACATGAGTCAGCAGTGTGATGCGGCTGCCAAGAAAGCCAATGCAATTCTTGGTTGCATCAATAGGAGTATAGTGTCTAGATCAAGGGAAGTGATAGTACCACTCTATTCTGCTTTGGTCAGACCTCACCTGGAGTATTGTGTCCAGTTCTGGGCACCTCAATTCAAGAAGGATGCTGACAACCTGGAACGTGTCCAGAGGAGGGGGACCAAAATGATCAAAGGTCTGGAAGCCATGTCCTATGAGGAGCGGCTTAGGGAGCTGAGAATGTTTAGCCTTACAAAAAGAAGGTTAAGAGGGGACATGATAGCCATGTTTAAATATTTGAAGGGATGTCATGTCGAGGAAGGGACAGGTTTGTTTTCCATGGCTCCAGACACTAGGACAAGGAGCAATGGTTTCAAACTATAGGAAAAGAGATTCCACCTGAATCTCAGGAAGAACTTCCTGACAGTCAGAGCTGGTCAGCAGTGGAATATGCTGCCTCGGAGTGTGGTGGAGTCTCCTTCTTTGGAGGTTTTTAAGCAGAGGCTGGATGGCCATCTGTCGGAGTGCTTTGATGGAGTTCCTGCATGGCAGGAGGTTGGACTCGATGGCCCCTGTGGTCTCTTCCAACTCTGTGATTCTATGATTCACTAAAAATTCTGTTCATGCACTCTTTAAATTGCCAAAGGCCTTCCTGAAGAGAAAGCTCTGTGCCAGCAGAAAGACAGCGGGGTGAGGGGGCAACCCAGGTTCCTTGACAAGGTGTTCCACAGCCTGAGAACAGACCCTATCTTGTGTCTCCACATCCCTGTTGGGTGGTTGAGACTGAGAGAAAGGCATCCCCGAAATACCTTAAAATGAAAAGTATTTGGGGGATATTATTGAAACCATAACTGAAAACATGCTGAAAGGAATGGTATGCTTTTTAGTGCTGCCTTGCAGCAACTGGTACTTTCATTTCAGCCCTACAATTTTATTATATTTTTATTTCAAGCAGACACAAAATGATATTACTTTCGTCATTACAGAGGGAAATTCTATATTTAATTGATAATCCTGTGCATTTATAGTAACACTTGGAACAGATTTACTGAAAGAACATGGCCAAATGTTCTGAAACTGAGTGTTGTGCATGTTGCAAAGTTTGGTCTTATTTTTGCAGCAAACATACTGCACTATGTCAAAGAAACATAACATAATGTCAGCTAAGTATTGTCAAGCCATCTGCTGAAACACTTCAGAAGCACCATTATTTCAGCCATTATTTGAAATGAGAGTGCTCAGATCTGTTCATCCACAATAACTTGACATTTTTACTGTTTCTTAAACTACATACCTATAGACCAGCCAGTGAGACCCATTGACTGCTCTGCTGCATCATATGATGGGACATTATTTTAATATAACATGAACATGTTACTTTCCCAGCAACCTTTACATCCTGTCATGAGCAAGGAGGGCATTTTGGTTGTGAATTGGAATTGTAGACATAATTTTGGAAGGGCATAAAGCAACGTATAAATTATATCACTAATATGACCAAATGATTTGACTGTAACAGTTAGACAGTCCACAGGCATCAACAGCTACAGCCTTTCTAAGACAAAGCAGGCAGAGCAGGCAACAGGCCTGTCATCACTTTGGACAATCTGGTAAACAAAGAGCCTGTCCACACTGGGAGAAAGATGTAATATATGGATTGCTGTTGTCACAGTTTAGGTCTAAAAAAACACTGCATGTGTTTTTACTTAGATCGAGCTATCCTCCCCCTTTAAGAGCTGTTGCACACCTTTCTGGTGCAACAGTAGAGCATGCATTCTTTTTGGCATGATTCATTTAGCTTGCATAATTAGAGCGGCAATCAGCTGAGAGATAGCTTGAAGGCAGCACTTTCCGCCTTCACAGATAGGCTGATGCAATAAACAGCCCCTGGAGAGGCCAGGATGAGGTGTGTGGGAAGGAGAGGTGGTGACAGTTGGAGGTTGTTTTGTTTTTTGGTGTGTGTGTTTTGCATGGAAGACAGGAAGACAGTGACTGGAGAGTGGAAGGTGTGACTCTGAGCAGAAGTTTCAGAAACTGGCTTGTGTGAAGAATGAATATGGCAAGAATTGGTGTGTGTGTGTCTGTGTGTGTGTAAAGAGAGGAAGAGAGTGAGGGTGGCTGGCTCTCTGTGAGGTGCAGTGTGTGCTGATACAGATTACAAAGGAGGAATGAGCTGGAGGGTTGCTTTAAGTCGATATGTCATTTGGATGCAAGGATCATGCCAAATGGCATATCGCTCTTCACCCCACAACCCAATCCACACTATTTACATAATGTCAGCCTGCACAAAAAGGGTCAGTGTGAACAGCCCAAATAATTCTAGTTTGGCCCCAAAGTAGCCACCTAATTCTACATTGTAAAATTTGATGTGTGGGGGGTCATAACAGTATAAAAAAGCAGAGCATGGCAGACTTCACAATTCTCCAGTTACTCTGCCACCAGCCAGCATTAGTAAAGAACATGTGGACTTATGAATCAACATCACTCCAGCAAAAACCCACTGGGACTTGGAAGACGTGGGGAGGGATCAGCTTTGTCTTCTTCAGCATTGAGTTTTTATCAGGTTACTTCTGCCCTTAATGAAAGGGAAGCATGTGGTCCGCAAAGGCACAGCTCCTCCTCATACACCCATACCACCAGCTGCCAGCACCCAAATATGAAGAAATGTGTGGATGTTGGTAAATTCTTCAAATATGTCCTAGAATAAAATTATCTTCCATTTGTGTCCACTTAATTCAACAGGTAGAGACATTCTAAGCATCAAGGGGTCTGTGCCATACCTACTTGCCATATAGATGGAAAGGATGAGGAGCCTCTCAGAAAACAGGTGACAGCCTTCATTCAGCATTAACATGGTGGAATATACAGACATTCGAATCCAGATGTGTAGTGGCTATGGCCTCAAAGCCCTGGGCTTTGATCAACAAATCAGTGAGTCTGGGTTTCTCTCACTTTTTAAAAAATCTAACTCTCTGTTCCTACTGAATATGAAGACATGTGTACATTGGGCAGGAAGACTGAGCTTGTGTGTCAATATTTCTTCAATGTGTATATGGTATCTGCCTCTCTTTTCCCCTTCTCCAAACCCCAAGAAACAGCTCAGTGTGGCAGCATGGCAGTTTGTGGGGACCCAAGGGCCCAATGTGTTCTACACACTTTGAAGGACTACGTAGAGCTCGTGCTGGGAAAATGAAGGAGCAGGAGGTGAATATCTGGCAAAAAGTTTTATCAAAGCTAGCCAATTCCTGCAATGAAATTTAAGAGTTTGGGAAAGTTATATATATAACTATTGTTATATATATAAACTATTGTTATATATATAAACTATTGTTATATATATAAACTATTGTTTCCAGACTCCTCAGTGGCCGTGATGGCTGATAAATTCTGGGAATTGTAATCCAAAAAGTAACAGTTCCAAAGTTTGGAAATTCTACCCTAAAAGAAGGCCTGCTAAATCAGATCTGCTATTTGCAACAGCATTCAGTATACAGTCATAGTAATATGCCTTCAGGAAACCCATAAACTGTGCCTTTTTATTTGTTCCCAAACCTGATTTTCAGAAATACATTGTTTTAAAATGCCTTTTTGTTTGTTTCAACTGTAATGGCTTTTAATTTTGAACTAGGGTTGCCATTTCTCACATTGAGACTCACATTTGAAGATCCATTTTCCAGGTCTCAAGCTCTGGGCTTAAAATCTCAGGGACTCTAGACTTCGGCATTCATTCTGATAGCTTTAGGACATGCCATTTAGGCATGCTGAAAAGCATCCTTACCAATTACATTATCTTGTGCAATCTAGAGCTGTTTGTGTTGGGCCTTTAAATTCATTAAAGCAACCACAATTAGCCCAAAGAGAAAGAAAGTGGGTGAGACTTGCTAATGTCCATTGGACCTGGAAGTGATTAGGGGACTGGCAGTCACTTTGCTCATTAGGCTCTGTACAGAGTGCCTCTCCAAAAACTATCAGTCTCTTAAATCCCTTGCAGATCCTATAGAACTTTGCAATTTCCATCCACTTTCTTCCCTTCCAGGCTCATAGCTATTGTCACAGAGAAGGATTTGCTGGGGAACAGGTATGTGTACTGAAGCTTGTCTGAGAACTTGGATTTTGGGCTACAGCTGCCAGAATTCTGGCTCAGAGAATTCTTAGTTAATCCTGGGAGCTGTAGTGAAAAAAAATCCAAAAAATCCATGCCCATTAAACATTCTATTCTTACAGAGTCACATCTCTATGTGTATGTTTGACAGCCAACTCTTAGTGGAACACTGACTCTTCCATTACACCTGAGGCTACTTTAAAAGATATGGCGCAGACTGTACAGGATTCACAGCACTGTCTTCAAACAGAAGGATACAGCCAAAATATGCTGCCTGAAGCCATCACCTCACATTGCTCAAGACTGGGCTTGCTCTTTGGTTAGGAATCACACCCTTCTCACTTAATAACTTACCACTTGGCCAAGAAATTGCTATTAACATCTTATATTACTAAAATAAAACCTGTTTTTACAGAAAAAGAACAGAAAGCTTTGTGAACTTTAATCCCAAAAGCAGAAGAGCCAACATAAAGCTATACTCTCATTAAAAATGACAGCAGTACAATTTCAGTTTGATGTCTCTATATGTGCAGGATTAATAGATGATTCTAGATCTCTCTGTTTCCAAATTGCCATTAAATCTTTCATCACCCCAAATTCATCTCTCTTTCTTTAATCAGTACTATTAAAGAGAAGGGAAAAAAGAGTGGGAACCTGGAGAATTCTGATTTGGCTGTATAAATAACTACATTTGTAAATAGTACTTGTTTTTTCTCGGGTGATAAGGTCTCTTGTTACCACCCTTGGAACCAAAGTAGAATGTCAAATGTGCCACTACATTCTTCCAAAGTCTCTAAACACTAAACATTGTCCTTGTCTTTGTTGGATTGTTTAAAATAAAGATTACTAAGGACATTCTTTCCACCCCCTACAGTTCAAAATGAAACAATCGTTCCTGTTTCTTGATCCATTCGTAATTTTGTCTCAGCTGACCACTCAGTATGTTGCTGATTATAACTGCTGTTTCATGATTTCTGTACCATTCAGATTAGTTTCCTAAGAGAAGCCGGTGGGGCAGATGTATATCTGCAAGAGGGAGATGGAAAAGGAGAATTTTCAAGGACTTGGAGGTGAACATGAAACAGCAAAATGGCAGTTTGTTGTTGTTCTATGAACCACAAACTTCCCAAACTTTTGGGGAAAAAACTACAAATCAGTTTGTTTTGGTTTGGAAGTTCAGGAGCCCTAGAATGGCCACCCAGCCACCCAGAGACACCAAAATCACAGAGAAGTTTCCCCTGACTGTCCTCTACACCCCCTCCACATTTGGTGAAGTTTGTATTTTGGACATCCCATTTATACACCCTCAAAGCAGGTCCCCCAGGAAAGTGTCCTTTAGTAGCTGGCTTGGAGGAAATTCCAGCAGTGGTTCATGCCATAGAACCTGGCACAAGGCGTTGCTCATCAGGAGGAGGGCTGGGGAGGGACCAAACCCTTTCCACATACCCTGTGGTCAATGCCATACTGGAGGTCTGATCTGAGGTACTGGGGTTGCTGTGTGGTCAACAGGGGGAGGAGGGGAAACAGGCTGCCTGACAAGGGAAGCAATGTTCTGCTGGAGATCTGAGCTAACCTGGCACTGAAGTAGAAGGGTTACTCTGAATAGCAGAAGTGGCTCTGAGGTGAAAATGGCTCCTGTGAATCGGTCTTATAAATAAGAACAAACAACTCCCCCACAGCCCTTTGAGCTACATGTTTGACTGTCTGACCTGCCAATCCAGTAGTCTTGAGGTTCTTCCTAAGGTTGCCTAGTGCTTCAGATTGATAGGAGTAAGCTGTCAGTGGTGAGGGGGGGAGCAAATGGGCAAAAAAGCAAACAAACCAATAATCGCTTAAAAAAATTGTTGGTTCGGTTCATTTCGGTTGGTTAATTTAGAGAGGGGCACAAATTTTAAAAAATGAAAATTCACCAAATTGATGCAAAAATGGCTAATTTGTCAATTTGTACTCCAACGAATCATGAAGCAATGATTTTTTTTAGTGATTTTTAATTTGTTCATTCATTTGGCTATAAATTGCCCCCCAATGCACCCAGAGAGACAAGGAAGCTTCCTCTGACCCATCTCTACAATCTTCCAAATTTGCTAAAGATTGCATTTCAGATTACCAAGCTATGCAGCCACAAGGAGCCCCCCCCCCAGGAAAGTCCCCCCCAGGCACCTAGAGACACCAAAACCACAGAGAAGCTGCTACTGACTTTCCTCTACAATCCCTCCAAATTTGAAGTTTAGTTTTCCCAAGCTAAAAGGCACTTTCCTGGGGGACCTTATTTGTGGGTGTATAACTTGGATGTCTGAAACCCACATTTCACCAATCTTGTAGGGGTTGGATTCAGAGCATCTGTGTGATTATTTTAAGCATCTGTGTGATTTTGGTTTCTCTAAGTGTCTGGGGGGAATTTTATAGGTTTTTAAATGCAAAACAAATCAACAAATTGGTTCATTGATTGATCAGAAAAATTATAAATTCATTATTCATGATTTGTCAACCTTGATGAATCACAAATCTAAATGAATCACCATTTTTCCAATTTGTGCCCATCTTTAAACCTGACCCAACCCAAACCAATGAACTAGCAATTTTTTATGAACTTCCTCGTTTGTGCCCATCTCTACTTCGAGGATAAGCTTCTTGTTGCCAATGAATTCTGTAGCTCAGTGACAGGGGCACCTTCTTTGCACACAGAAGATTTTGGGGTGGTAGCTCTAGGTAGGTCCAGCAACCACTCCTAACAGAAGCAAGGGATACAAATCCTCACTTGTCTGTTCCTCATAGGCAAGCATGAGGAAGCACAAAATTATGTCCCTCATCATCCAAGAGGCTGAGGACTTTTGTGGCTCTCTCAACAAAAGAAGAACAAGGGCAATGTTGTGCAGATTAACCCACACTGGATCAATAAAGCTTTAACATAATACAAATTACACAGAATGACAGTGGCAGCTACTTTGTTTGATAGACTTTTAAGGATTGAAAGTATTGGACAGATTGTTCTTAGTTTGAACAGTCAGCCAGTCTTTTTGTGCTTGCTGTGTTTGTGTGCTTTAATTGCCAAAGGGAAAGCACATTAGTTCTGAACAGATCCAGGGTGTGCCAAATACAGAAACCTTGATGGGGAAAAAATTAGCACTCCTTGTCTCAGTCACCTGGCAAAACATTCCTTGCTGAAGAATTTTGTTGAGGGAGCCGAAAACTGATGAGAATGAAGCATGGAACAGGTCTTTTTTACATTTCTGATATAAATCCTGCAGACCTGTTTCCAGGCAGCATGATCCAGGTGTGGATAACCAATAATCTCTGACAAATTGCATGATTCTTTTGCAGGTAAATAGTTCAGACTTCCATATATGTCTCTCCTAGGATCAGTACTGCTGGATCTGGTACCCTCTAGAAGTCTTAAGGATGCAAGTTCTTCCTTGTCTTGTCCTTGTCTTGTCCTTGTAGTAACCGAAGAGGCATTAAATAACATTGAGTGCCTGCCTGTCTTGGAAGAGTTGGACAGCGAACCAACTTTAGCAGAAACAGAAGCGGCCTTGGATTCCCTCGCCTCCGGGAAGGCACCTGGGAAGGAGAACATCCCTGCTGAAGTGCTGAAGTGCTGTAAAGAGACCATCACCACTGAGCTGTATGAAATCTTTTGTCTTTGCTGGAGGGAAGGTGGAGTAGCACAGGACATGAAGGATGCAAACATCGTCACATTGTGTAAGAACAAAGGAGACAGGGGCGACTGCAATAACTACCGTGGCATCTCTCTTCTCAGCGTTGTAGGGAAGCTGCTTGCCCGTGTTGTGCTGAAGAGGCTCCAGGTGCTCGCAGACAGAGTCTATCCAGAATCACAGTGTGGATTTCGAGCTAATAGATCCACCATTGACATGGTATTTTCCCTCAGACAGCTGCAGGAGAAATGTAGGGAACAACAACAGCCACTCTTTGTGGCCTTCATAGATCTTACAAAGGCCTTTGATTTGGTTAGCAGGGATGGCCTTTTTTAAATACTTCCCAAGATTGGATGTCCACCTCGACTCCTTAACATCATCAGGTCCTTTCATGAGGAAATGAAGGGCACTGTAGTTTTTGATGGCTCAACATCAGATCCCTTTGACATCCGAAGCGAAGTGAAACAGGGCTGTGTCCTCATGCCGACCCTGTTTGGGATCTTTTTTGCTGTCATGCTGAAGCACGCCTTTGGAACTGCAACAGAAGGTGTCTATCTCCGGACTAGATCAGACAGAAAGCTCTTTAATCTCTCTAGATTGAGAGCAAGGACCAAAGTCCAACTGAAATGCATGCGGGACTTCCTCTTCACCAATGATGCAGCTGTTGTTGCCCATTCTGCTGAAGACCTCCAACAACTCATTAATTGTTTTAGCAAGGCCTGCCAAGACTTTGGATTAACAATCAGCCTGAAGAAAACACAAGTCATGGGCCAGGGTGTGGACTCACCTCCCTCTATTACCATCTCTACACAAGAATTGGAGGTTGTTCATGACTTTGTGTACATTGGGTGAACAATCTCTGACACTCTCTCCCTACATGTCGAGCTGGATAAACACATTGGCAAAGCAGCTACCATGTTCTCTAGACTCACAAAGAGAGTATGGCTTAATAAGAAGCTGACGGCATATACCAAGATCCAGGTCTATAGAGCCTGTGTCCTGAGCACACTCCTGTACTGCAGTGAGTCCTGGACCCTTTGTGCATGGCAGGAGAGGAAGCTGAACATGTTTCATATGCGTTGTCTCCGACACATTTTTGGTATCACCTGGCAGGACAAAGTTCCAAATAGAGTAGTCCTAGAATGAGCTGGAATTTTTAGCATGTATACATTATTGAAACAGCGACGTCTACGTTGGCTTCGGCATGTTGTGAGAATGGCTGATAGTCGGATTCCAAAAGATCTCCTGTATAGAGAATTAGTGCAGGGAAATCACCCCAGAGGGAGACCACAGCTGCGATACAAGGATATCTGCAAGCGGGATCTGAAGGCCTTAGGAATGGACCTTAACAGATGGGAAACCTTGACATCTGAGCGTTCAGCCTGGAGGCAGGTGGTGCAGCATGGCCTCTCCCAATTTGAAGAGACACTTGTCCAGCAGGCCGAGGCAGTCCCGAAACCAGCAAAACCAGGGAGCTGGTCAAGGGACAGATTGTATTTGTCTTCAGTGTAGAAGGGATTGTCACTCTCGAATTGGCCTTCTCAGCCACACTAGACGCTGTTCCAAGTCCTCTATTCAGAGCACGTTACAATAATATCTCGAGACTGAAGGATGCCCAATCTAATCTCTAATTTTAGTCATTAGCTACATAAGAACACAAGAGCACTGGAAGAGTCATGCTAGATCAAAACACTATCTAGTCCAGCATGCTGTTTGTCTAACACATCCCACTCTCCCACACAAGCTCTTGGGACACCAACAAGCAGGATAGAAGAGGAACAGTATCCTCCTGCCCATGCTTGATAGTTAATGTATAAAGAGCTGCACTATTATCTTCCACCATACAAAGGCATAAAGAATATTATCCAGATTATCTCTGCTAGTTATGCTAGACTTCCAGAGCAATGCACTCTTCTGTTCCACACACTTTGGAAATCCAGCATGACAGAGAGCTCACAAAGAAACCTCTGGAGGCATTTCCTTCCAACCCTTCTGCTTACTGCTGCTATTGAGTAAGAGATGGTTGTAATGGTGAACAGGCATGTGTTACAAGTTCAATTTCTGGTATTGAAAGCACATACCTGCCTGGAAACAAATTCCAAGTAGGTACTGAAAACGCATACTTACCTGAACTGAACTCTAGCTCAGATTCCACCCTCAAGTCCGATCATGCCTCTACATAAAATTATTATCCAATCTCCAAAGGAATATTTTGAGACAAGTTCAAATTCTTTCGTTTTCTAGGATAATCCAGATGTTAATTTCTACCTATATGAAGCTCGTATTTTGTATTAAAAATCACAGTTGTCAGCTTCTTATGAGATTTTATTCCACCTGCCTCCAAGTTTAAAAAAATGATGAATGCTGCTGGTGCTGTCCAAATATAACCCAGTAGAGATGGGGGTATTCGCATATGAATACTATCCACGCACAGCTGGACCCTGGGACTCACGTGTCCACTGGCGACAGCAGCCTCAGTCAGCCTTCCAATCACTCCCGGAGTGCCACTCTCTTTCCTCTCATCTAGCCACTCGGCAACCGTGCAGGGAGACTCATCCTCCCTCCCCCTGCCTAGAGTTGGCTAGATGAGCAGAAAGAGAGCAGCGCTCCAGAGCTATTGGAAGGCTGACTGAGGCTGCCAGTGCCGGCGGACATGTGAGTGGACGGTCCGGCCCCAGGGTCCAGACCCTCATTAAGTCCAGCTGTGTGGGGGTATTTGTATTTGTATACAAATACGAATACCCCCATCTCTATAACCCAGCACTAAGTATACGGCATCGCACAATGGTGATAGGTACATATACTGAGTCTCACCATGCTTGTAATAACAGAAAACTAAAATCAATTTCTTTCCCCACCCAAGATTGAATAAATGAATTAAATCTCATTTCTGACCATCCTCCACAATAATGATAATGCCTACCAGTGTTGCTCTGTACAAGGCAAACCTTCAATGACTCTGCAGAAATTGCTTCTGAATTCATAACAGTATATATCTCATGTTGTTGCAAAGCTGGTTCTTTTACCATGTCTTTTATGAAATGTATTCATGAAGAGAAGCTCTACCACAGAAACTCCAGCACCTGCTTTCCCATGAAGCAAAGAGAAGCTGTTGTCTTGGTGTCAGTTACTTACAGCAACAAGCCACTGGAGAACACATTATGTGAAAGTTAGAAAATATAATTATAACATTGTAGTAATACATAACCAGCATGGCATTGCCAAGAAGAAATATGACAGACTAATCTTGCTTCTTTGCTTTCTTTTTATTGAGCTACTGGATTAGTAGATTGTGGGAATCTAATGTAATATATCCTGATATTATGTACCGTATGATATTCTAATTAGAATATGTCTGTGTAACAGATATATTGATATCAGGTAGATGTAAAACAAACTGGAAAACCATATTCAGAGTACTCATTGAACTTGGGAGGTGAGATTTTCGTACAAGTGAGATATTGCAGGACTTAGTTTTGACTTGCTGATGACACAAAACTGGGAGCATAGCTCACACCACAGAAAGCAGGAATAAAATTCAAAACGATAGAATGGAAAACAGATACGATAAGAACAAAATGAAGTTCAACAGGGACAAATAGAAAGCTCTTCATTTTGAAGGAAAGAGTAAATGCACAGATACCAGCTATAAAATAGTTGGTTTGACCATAGTACATGTACAAAGGTTCTTAGGGTGGCATGCACAGCCTGAACGTATTTGGATGGGGGAAAAAACCCTGATATGATTTTAGACTGCATTAGTAAAGTCATGACTTTCAGGTCATGAAAACTAATCATTCTAGTTTATTCCTCACTAGCCAGACCTTGGGTGCTCTGGACTTTTGTGCTCTCCTCTGGGGACCTGTGAGGGGGTGCAAGTGTGCACCCCTGGTGAGTTGTCTGGCCCCAGGACAAAGATAACAGGCAGCCAAGAGGAGGATGAGTCACTTCAGGATCAAGCCAACTGGAGAGAGTCCCTGCAGCTGCAAGAGAGGCAGCATCCTGATGAGAGACAGCTGGAGGAGACAGGGTCAAGGGGAATAAAGGAGCAGAACTGGGAAGGCAAGGGGTTGCCACCAATCTTGAAAGAAGAGGGTGTGTGGGAGGATGCTAGAAGCTGTCTACCTTAGTCAGCTTTTTTGACTGGTGAAAGGAGCCAGGCACTTGCTTGGATATTACCCTAGATGCTTCTACAGTTCTGGAGAGGCAAGTAAACTGTGTTCATTTATACGTTCTTTCTGAACCTAAGCTCTCTCCTCCTTCCTGTGGTCTGGAGCCTTGACTCTGGGGAAATTCCAGTGAAACTAACTCCCCTGCTCCAAGCTGGCAAGTAGTTTGGAGACTGTAATTTGACCCTATGGGACTGTGGGAAGAAAGGCAAAAGGAATTGATGCTGTAACTCTGATAAAAACAGATATGAGTCAAGAAGCTTGCCCATGGAGTTATTAACAGGGGACCCCCAGTGAGGGGGCTGGCAGGGTGCACAGCATCACAGAGAAAGCTGTAGACAAACTGGAACAATTTAGACAAGGACAATGAAGATAGTGAGTGATATGGGAAACAAGTTATATGAGGTGTGTGTTGTGTTGTTTTAAGGCTACCTCCTTCGATGCTTCTGGCAATGCAATAGGATCCCTGTATCCATGGAGCCAGTATCTGTGGTTTCAAGTGTCCTCAGTCACTGCTGCTGCAAGCTTCTCTGCAGTATGCATGTGTACAATGTAGAGCGCATGTGCACTTACCTTGTCTTCTCATATTTCCCCCACTTCTCGCTGCAGGCTGGGTTGCTGCTGCTGCTGCACCCCAGCCTGCAGTGTGTGTGTGTCCTCCTCTTGCTCTTCCTACCACCTTTTGTTGGGTTTGCTGCTCTTCCCACCACCTTTTGTTGGGTTTGCTACCATCTGCAGTTTCACACATCTTGGGGGGGGGGGGGGCTTGGAAACTATCCCCTCATGGCTATTGGGGTTTTTACTGTTTAAACTCGTCAAATGGAGCTTGGTGCATGTTAGCTACTATTCTGTGTTTTAGGTAGTTGTGCTCTGTGATGTACACACCAGTGATTTACATCTATCCTGTCAGCACTGTTAGTTCTCACCCAGAAAGATAAATAGCATATGTGAGGGGGTTTTTTTTCTGTTACCACCAGCAATATTTGCAGTCATTCTGTGGCAAGACCTGTATAAAATTCTGGGGTGATTCATACAGTGCACAAGTAGTTCTGCAGCTGCCTCTAGATTTCCTCGTCCAGGGAAGTCCTTCTGCTACTTGCAATCTGAATATAGGAGTAAAAGCCTTTGAAAATAAATAAATTTAGGGTATGATATCAGTCAGATAAACAGTTTCTAAAAGATTGTCTCCCATTCAGTGTAACATCTCCAATTTTGTATTATGCACTTAATATGTAATACTTTGCCTGACTGCTACTGTTCCATATAATGAGTCACCTTCAGTGCAAAATCACCCAGACATTATTGTAGGCCATGACCACCTATCTGAAGGTCAGTCTGAGAGCACAATATATTTCTGCATTCAACCAGTCTCTGGGAAACAGCCAAAGAGAAACGCCTAGAAGCCTTCTCAACAACAACAACAACAACAAAATAAAAATAAAAATCCAGTGCTGTGAGCTGATCTGGAATCGGAAAACTCTGCACCAGGTACAGGATTAGCTTTCTGAAATTTCCTGTCAAACAATGATCTGAAGGAGTCTGGGCTGCACTGCTAAGGTCTTGTCTCAAAGTGCCTGCCATTCTTCCCAGCCTCTGTTGTATAGGGAGCAGGAAGCCAATGCCTGACTACAAGAATTTTGGTCCAGGCTGCCTAGCATCTGAGAGATGCAAGCAAAGAGTTAAGGAACAGCATTTGTTGCCTCTCATTGCCTTTCTGATTTATCTCCACCACAAAGTATGAAAAGAAAGACTCACTATCCAACATCACTGGGCCATCATTAGAAGTCTTATTTTACACTGAAATCCATGGGCATATATCATGGTCACAGACCAGCAACAAAAACAGTACAGGACCATCATATCCCAGTATGCCTCTTAAGGAGTTTGCTGAGTAGAGTATGCTGTTGAACTGGGTCTTCAGATGCAGCAACTCATAATAGGTTTTGAATGATTTTTTTAGTTACATTTTTCTCTGTGCATTTTTCAGTAATTAATAGTGATTTAACCTCTCCTGCTTATTTAGTTGAAATGGGGGAGAAAATCAATGCTTTAATACATTTTAAAAAAAAAATCTTTGCAACCAAAGGTGGGATTCATATTGTGGCTCCCTTCCATATAATTATATTAATTCTCATCTCACATAGTGTTTTGAAATAATGGCAAGTTAAATGCACTGTAAACCACAGTCATATGTAATTTCCATATGACAGGATGTGACATTACTGGGCAAAAACCATTCAGGACCTCCTTGGGAATCAGCATTTTATTTCGTACTTTACCAAACTGTGCAGCTTAGCTTCTCATGAATTGTCCTGCTGCATCTTTACAAAAACAACCCGTGTTCTGGTTTGGCATTCTAATTCAGACTTCACAGGAAAGCCCAGTACTAGCCATAGTTTGGAGATCAGTGAAAGATTTGCATGTCAAGCTTTTATTTTAAAAATGATTTATGCAGTTTGCACCTCCTGGAACAGAGTGTGGACTTGGGCAAAATATACAATCAGAAATTCAGACATTTTCAACTTTGTGATGTGCTCCATGAAACGAAACAAAACATATTCATCAACATGTGCTCCTTTTTTATGCATGAATGTAAAGATGTACAAATATAAGTTAGTTAATGAAAGCAGCAACAAAAATTTTCATACATAGAAAAATGTTACAAAAATATCTACTTTTTTCTGGGGTTGGGGAGGAGAAGAATCATGGCACCATGGCAAAAGGAGTTTGTTATTAAACTAAAATGTATCACACAAACGAAGAAACACAATGAGAATTTTTGAACTGCATCCCTTGTCCTGTTTGGACATATGCACATATTTTTCTCAGTCACTTCCACTCCTGGAAAAAAAAAACATATTGTCAGCTATTTGCCTCAGTGACTACAGCTGGTTTGTGTTTTTTCTTTGTATATCAAGCAAGGGTGAAATGGCTCCTCCATAGTCTGCTGTAAAAGCCTGAGTAAAAATGCAGACATTGAAACTAGCCAAGTTATCTTAGTTTGTCACTAGGGCTTAAAGGCTCCCCAGAAGGACTGTTTATCTCTCCTTTGATTTTAGACTACATACTCCTTGGGGTAGAGGCTTGTCTTCTTATTTGTATGCCATCCAGTACTATATGCATTTTCAGTATTATATAAATAATGCAGCTAAGGCAAACAATCTGATGCTGCTTCGCTCCAGGTGTGTACTAGAATGAGATCCCTTAAATATCTCTTCTCCCAAAAGGAATCACAAGACTGTAGTTATATTATACATATTTCTCACTTGTTGTAGTTGCCAGTAATGTCACAGTCCTGTAAAAGGGTTATGTGGATATCTCATGAAGATACCACATCACTATCAACGCTGGCCTCTGCCTGTACTGCCACTATTATTCTGAACTAAAACTTTTGATGGAACAGTGTGTAATAAGTTTTGGTACAAAATATATAGTTATGAGGGCTGTGATGAAGGTTCACTCACTTCAATTCAGGATCCAAGAACTGGGCTGGGACTGAAACATTTTCCATGACCCCATTGATATTTGTGTATTTAGCCAGTTTGCTGATATTGCTGTGCCTCAGCACCATTTTTTTCTCTCTGGTTCAGATTCTTTCACCTTTCTAGGGCGATCCCAGCCAATCAGGGCTCATGTAATGAACATGACAGTGCTAGAGATGGCCATGTGCTATTTTATTCATTCATTTATTTGATTTATATACCACCCTGTTAGTACATGCACTACTCTGGGTGGTTTACAAGTAAAAATTTATAACTTACTATAATAATGAGGGAAATTCTGTTTACATCAGTCATATGGGCAGTATTAGACAGGACCATTAATTGTCCTGACTTTGCATGAATAAGTTGTTGTTTCCAATGTCAAAGTATTTTCCTACGATAATGAACTCAGGATGCTGTTCTGTTCTGCCAAAGATAATCCTGAAAAGTGCTTCTACTTTTGGCCTCATCCCAATTGTTACTTACTAGCTCTGTTCTGAACTGGCCCTGTTTTGCAGGGTGAAGATATTTTATGTTGAATTATTATTGCTAAGTTACATGAGAAAGACTCATCAAACTTACCTGGCATTTTTAATCTTTGCTGTTGCACTGATGGAATTTATAGACATGATTGTCTGGAATTTGTGTTCTCTCCCCATGATGTTTCAGTTTTTTTCACTAATAAATTGTGGACAATATAACTATTGTTTGACAGACTAAGGGTTGTGTTGTTGTTTTGATCATTATGATACATTTGGGAAATGACTCAGAAGTAATAGTATCAGGAATAGGTTCTAATTCAGCATTGAACGCTGACAAAATAATCTGTGCTCTTGAGCTAGCTGTATCTCTACCACTTAAAGCCAATTTATATTACCAGAAAAACGTTGGCTGTGAAAGCAGGTAAAACATGGTCCCAAAAGGAGTGTTTGTATTTACTTGACTAACTTCCACTGCAGGCAAATATAAGATATGTGTAGTATCTTCATATATAGTATATAGACAATCCATATTTTTGTTTTTATTACTACCAGGAGAAATTCTGAAGCCTAAAAGGTTATATAATAAAAATTCAGTGTCTCAGTCAGCTACAGTACCTTCTATGTGGTAAAAGATGCTGCATTAAATAATGTGTCAACAAGTTTTTTTTTAAAAAAAAAGTTGTCTAAAGAATGAATGGTTGAAAGCCAGAACAGCCCAGATAAGAGGCCTGTACTCTTCCAAAGCCTTCTTGGGGCAAAAGGCAGAATTGTTACTTTGCTTCCTTAATTAGGTCCTTACTGGAAACCTCAAAATTCTACAGTCAAGAAAGTGAAATATACTTTTTATTGGAGAAAAAAAGAAGTTGGAAAGAAAAAAGGATATGCTAATTATTTGACTGTGCACTTATTTGAAAGTAACAATGTCAATAGTAAAAAGGATTTGATCCACTTGATTTAATAAAAACAGGATCTGGGCCTGCATTTGGCTCTGGGAGGTGCAGATAAGGTAATCATGAAAAAAATAGTGCAGTTTCTTTGCATATGGCTAGTTTTAATCACACAGATACCTAAATCAGTGAATCACCCTGATGTAAAGTTAAAGTTAACAATCATTAAAATGAACAGAAGTCAGAGGCAAAAACAGCAGCAGTATTTATTAAAACAACATGGTGTTTCCTACTGGAAGCTGGCAAGTCCCATTTTAGGGGCATGGCAGAGAATCTTCTTCAGGTTTCAGTCCAAACTCTACAGGACTAAGTCCAAAATACTGAGTCGCATCGGCAAAATGGATTTGGCACTTTGGATAATTCCTTTCAAGTTTCATCTAAAACTCACAGTGGATTAATTGCCCCCGTGAAATCAAAGTCACCAGCCTCCACTGACATCACTCCAAACCACTTTGGGGCTGAGTTTGTCTTGCCATGTCTCTGGGGGTGGAAAGGAAAACAGTGGGGACCATTAAGTTCAGAATGGGCAGGAAATCTGCCCATCTATAGCCAGACAGCAGGGAGTTCTAAAGGTTGATGGTACCCTAAGCCAAGAGACGGACAAAAATCTACCCACACCAAATGTGCCGCAGCAAAGGACATCTCTCCCCCCCCCCCCTCCACTGTCCTCTCTCAGAGAGTACTTTGTACTGGAGAGGGATAAATGCTATTTGGCTAACTCATGGGCAGCAGTGAGGGCTTAGAAGAGCTTGAAGCAGAGTCAGAACATGCAAAGCTGCCCTGAGAAAATATCAGCCTGTAAAGGTGCCTCATCCAGTCAGCAACTCACAGCTGCCTGGGACAAGGAGTTATTTGTGAAAGGCTACCCTGGGAATCAGGCAGGATTACTTCTAGGGGCTATGCCTAAGCCTTCCTTGCACACCTGTTGGTGGACAAACAATAACAATCGTAGATCAGAGCAATTACTCTTCCCCTGCTTTGAATGAGAATGGGCTTGCCTTTACATGCTGACAACAGGAGGATGTTCTACCTGTTCTCATCTGAAGTGGCAGAGTCTGTACAGATTACAGGTTAGTTTGTGGTAAACTACTGTACATGCTGCAAATTTATATCAGGTTCAGAGAAGCTGCTTTCATTCATTCAATATAATTCTCATGTTCCAACCAGATCTCTAACTTACGCACAAAATCACAGCATGACCTTAATTTAGCCATAGTAGTTAGATGCTTGAGGGACCACATATTAATGCAGTTCCTTTTGTCAATGAGTAAGCATGTGCTTTTCAAACAGAAGGTCCCATGTTCAATTGCTGGCATCTCTATACAAAAAGGACCACAAATAAGCAAAGCACAGATATCTTGGAAAACTGTTGTTGCTCAATATGGACATTACTGATCTGGATGGCCTGATGGGCAATGAAATTCTAATTCAAAGTTCTGAATGGGATTAAGGTTAGGCTTTTTTTGAGGGTGTGTGTGGCAGGAATAGCCTTCTGCTAGCAGAACCCTTTTCTGATGCTTGATCTAAGAGACATTTTGACATAGGGATCTGCTGGCAGAACTGTCCTGCAGGATAAGATCTGCCAGCGGAGCAGCACAAAAAGAGACAAAGAATTGAGGTAAGGGGAAGCCACGTTATACTAGTTCAGAAACACTTTCCAACTCACAAACACAGCCACAAAGTCAACAAGTTAAACTAGGACAAGGATAATTGTTCAACATCCCTAGGCTGCATATATGAGTGAATTTGGCACAGCTTTGACTGGCCAGAGATAGAACTAAGTTCTTGGGCAGTTTTCCGTGTGTATGTGTGCTATCAGTGTATAGATGAATACTGCCATTAATAAAACATGTGACTGAAATGTCACATGTTCGCATCTGTTTGTTCTTAACAGATAGAGAATAGGCCACATCCTGAATATTTAAAAAAGAATAAAAAAGGCAGGTGCACCAGTTAATTGCTGTGCTAAAATGGTGCCATATTTAGAATATTTCTAAGCATTTCTAGAAAATGCAGGTGAAACACAGTACTCTACAGGGATTCTCTAAGGCCTGAGCTAAAATGGCCAAGAAATTCCTCAAGGAAAAGCAACTCTCTGGTTGCCCAGAAGAAGTCATACAGAAGCTCATCTTAGTGTAGCTGTAGCGTTTGGCTTCTGACTAAGACATTAAATATAGTTACATTACTCCCTGTCATAGCTGCAGGAGATGAAGGTTGGTTGGTTGGTCTTAAATGTATTTCAAGTATGAAAACATAAACATGAAAGCTACTAGGAAAAAGCTCCATGCGTCTTAGAAACCGAAACCAACCTTTCATAGTGTTGAGAGCGATTAGATGAAGCCAGACTAGCCATCACTGATATGTTGCTTATGCTCAGTCTACTGTTATGGATAATGAGTGTGTATATTAAGGATGACATGGTTGGTCACTGGAAGTCACAGCTTGCTGCACCTGAGGCAGAGGGTATGCAGCAGGATGTTTTTTAGCTATGAGTGCTGGATACATAAAATGTAACATACATAAAATTAAAGGTCTGCAGATGATGCAATTAAATAGATGATAGGTACTTTGAGAATTAATGTTGTCCACTCAACAGTCTTAAATGGATAGTCCTCTGTCAATATCACCTGGGGAATTCTGGGTGTTGAAGTCCAAAAACACAAATGTGCACTCCTCTACATAAAATGTAACATTCAAAAGCTAGTACAATATCTTGATACCTAGGTATGGCAGTTTTAAAATTCTCTCCACAGGTGGCACCTTAGCCATTTGCTTTGCTAAGTCTTGTCTGAAGCATAAACCAAACACACACACTTGAATTAAAGGCAGATAGAATGTAACGAATAAGGTATACCTGCATACATGATTCAATATATCCTATTTGTCATTGGATTTGCCATTTAATATTCTCAACCGGCCAACTCTCATTCTTGAAGCACATCTCATTTATTTAAATTCACCTTAAAACATCAATTAACATATTTTGATTCATGTAAATTAAAAGCAGTTGATTTTACATCTTCTTTTTTGAACCAAAGAGGCAATCTAATCTATTAGTAAACTCTGTGGAAATACTATCTAATATAGTAACCTACAAAATGAGTACAAAATTAGCACTGTAAATGTAGCAGTGGCTATAGATATTACAGCTGATTGTTTTGTGAATAAAAATAGTGTGTTTAGAAATGTGCCATACTCCTGGGGAAAAAATCTAGCAGCATACCAACAAGATTTTTTCCTACAATTTTCTTATCTGAATTGTAAAATTTGATTAGTGGTTCAGACCTCATTGCCTTCTGCTTGCCTTCCCCATTTTCTTACCATTCCTTTTTTTTTCTTATCACTAAAAGCTGTTAAAAAGTGGATGCTATACAACACCTTTGGATTGGTAACATTTGCAGTTCCATCTAGGAGTACCTGTATGAGCTTGGAATTTTTACCTTCGTTATTTGCCTGGGTAATACCAATAGAGAATTATGAGTAAACTGACTGATTCATGTTGTGATACAGATTTGTGCATATGATTACGTCTCAAAGGGCTATACTTTCCAGATTACTCAGATTAGTAATCCCGGTCAATCAGGGATCATATAACTAATAAGAATGAAGTCATGCTGCTACATAGCTACGCAGCATTTTGCCAATATTATCTGAGGAGAAATAAAACCAGTGTAAGAAGCAATATCCTCTTTCTTGACAGGAGATACACTTTTGTCCCATTCAAGACCATCATCCAAAATCTCCAGAAGGGAGAGAGGCTTTACAAAACTAGTGGAAACAGCTGTGGCCTTTCTTTCCATTTTTGGTCAATGTTTTACTGGGCATAACTTGGGTGCAAAATCAGAGTAAAGAAAGAAGGATTTCTTCAATAAAAAAAGCATGCATCTAGTATTTCAAATGTCTAGGTAACATGATTTTACATGAATTGATAAACTGCAAAATGTATAACTTGCAAGTTGTGCAAAGTTTTGAGAGCTGCTGATTAGTTTTATAGATTTTTTAAAATATGTGTGTAGCTTTGAATAATCAGCTAGTCCTTCTGTGTTTATTGTGTTTGTATGTCCTGCTTGTTGGTTTTACATAGGATGCCCCAGAAGAATTTTGTGAAAATTGCAAGAACTTGACAGAAGAAAAACCTCCTTGTCTCACTCCTGTGCTGGAGGCAATAAGTCTGCTGGGTTTTTAACAATCATTGTCTACATATCTCAATAACTATAATCAACAAGAACACAATATTTAGCAAGGCCTGTTTCCCTCCGTAGTATTCACAATGTCTCCAAGGGATGTCTCACATTGCCAATCAAGAGGAAGATTCAGGTAAAGCTGTGCCAAAAAATTATCCCCTGTAAATTCTGACCATTCTCAATCAATATGATTTAAAAGAAATCCTCTTCAGAAAGGATTTCAAAAGAAGAGATATTGTGGAGAAAGTCTCACACTTCAAGTTCAGGATATTTGTGCTTACCTTACTTACGAAGTGACTGAATGATATGTGTGCATATTTTGTCTTTCGCTAAACATTCGTACAGTATCTGTGGCATGTAGCAGCTCATATACCAGTCCATGTTCCCACATTTCAATTAAAGCCTAGGAGAAATGTCATAAGGTGTCTTCTTCCACACGGTTTTTCAGATGAGAAAGTGTAAGGAGCCAGGGGAGCCATGGAGTGATGAATAATATGTAATGGAAAGGAGAAGGGAAGGGGCAAAAACGGCATCCTCTGCCACTTTGCAAGATTACAAGAAGCTCAAAAATATAGACAGAAGAAATTGTAAAGGACTCTGAGAATGAAATTAAATAAATAAATAAATAGTCCTTCACTAGTTTTTCCTGTCCCCTGACACTTGATGCAACACTTCCTTCCTAATATACCAGCTTCAAGGTTTGCAGAGAAGGAGCAGTAAGGTATGCATCTACAGTAGAGAAGAAATAAATCCAAAATTGCCTCTATGAAAGGTAGCATTTGCAAGACCTGGGGAAGGTGCTGGCCTTTGAAGAATGACAAGTTATTAGTTTCCCCCCCCAAGTGAAACAGTATCAGATAGTCCTTTTTCTTACTCTAGAAATACAAGCCAACATTGCATAATTATTTTTAAATTATTAAAACTTACGTTTAGAGTGGCTGCCTCACCCCCACAATATTCTAGAATGACTCTGGATTGAGGGCATTATGGAGGAAGCAAAATGGAGCCTAGTCTTCTAACATGGTTGCTATTGTTGCTGCTTGCAGTGCATTGCAGAGAACAAGCATCCTTGGGGAAAACAAGAGCAAGCTATGGTAACACTGTGAATAATAATAGTTGAAATTGGTGGGGAATTTCTCTTTCTCTTGGAGAAATTCAGTGAAATTAACCCCCCCCCCATTTTCTCTTCCCATATATATAAGATGGGGAATTTTGAAGGCCCATTTGTGTGCAGCTGTACAATTAGCTCCTGTTGTCAGTCAATGTGAATAGATCATAGAAGCTTTAAAATATGGGTGGGCAAAGTGTTAACTGCAGCTAGAAGGATGCATTCGCAGCTCTCCAACCAACATTCACTCTAAGCTGGGTGGTTGCACAGCTGCTCAGTGCTACATTGGTCCCATGCACCCACAGCCAGTGTTGCTGCCTATTTGGTTCCAGTTGTGGTGGCAGCCCCACAGATGCAGGGTGGGGTTTCTCCTCAGTGCTGATGGAAAATTAAATGTAATTAAGCAGCAGCATTTGTTGCTATTTAATTACATTCTATTTTCCACCAGAGGAAGCCCCACTGCCCATGTGCAAAGTTCCAGCTGTGACCAGAACCAAATTGGCGGCAACACTGGCTATGGGTGCACAGGATCAATGCAGTGCCATGCAGCCATGCAACTTGGTAGAGACCTTTGTCTCCAGTCCATCCCCCACAGGGCACCCTCAGGCCAGTCAGTGAAATTTGACTCCAAATCAAAACTGGTAGGCACCATCTTAGTACTTTGGAGTTGTTTTCCCCCCAGCTTTTTGACTTTTGAGGACTTGATTTGGCAGCACCAAGTGGTGATGGACGGATTCCTCAAAGCCTCCACTTCTGCTTTAAACATTGGTATATTAATGTCACAGCCTCTGTGACCATTGCATACATTACATGGATGATTTAGAAGGCCCCAAGTGACCTATGTGCACCCTACCCAATTGCCAATGTCCACTTTTATATATTCTCCCACTGATCAACTGGAATGCTGACCAGATACATGTTTGAACATTATGCTTCCCAGTCAGTTAAATCTGTTGAAGAATGAAATTTCTATTCTCAAGGTAATCCCTGGTTGCAGTTTCTAGCCCAGGGGCCATGATATTCTAAAGCATCTCAGGGAAAATCTGGAAGATTACTCAGTTCAGTTAGACCTATTCTTCCGATGGGAAGATGAGGCTGAAAAGAGATATTCACGATCCCTTATAGTGTCAATCAGGACAAACTGAAGAAACAGATCAAAAACTTAGTCAAAATTGACTGAGGAGAAGCCTCAAACAAATAAAATGCTCTGGCCACACCTTGGATACCTCCTGCTTCTGCACTGCTGACTCATCAACAGGACTTCCAGAGTCATCTGGTGTTTATCCAGCCCTGATGTTCCTGTGAATTTATTAGCATATCATCATAGTACATATGCACCAGCATTCCACTCATCCTGTATTAGATACAGTATATGCATATATTGAAAGGATTCCGTTTTATTTTATATGTTATTCCTGAAAAACATAAGCTCAGCCATACTAATGGGTCCTATTGTAAGAGTTGTCATATTGTAACAGCTCCAACTGCTCTTTTCCAGTTCTTGCTTAGAACTGACTTTAGTCACACATAAACAAGCACAACTGAATCCAGCAGTGAAAGGCAATTGCTCCATAATTAGGTTGCTTTAAACCTTCCATATAAGGCCGAAAGAGTGCTCACCTGGTTACATTTCTTGTGTAGACAAGATGTCTTGCTAACAAGAGCCCATAAACAGACACACATTTTATACTTTGCATTATTTTTCCTTTTTAGTCCATTCCAAACTCAGTGTATGGGGGAGGGTGGCTTTTATTTTCTATGCTACTTTTTGGCTTGTGATGACCTCTCCTGGCTAAGTTGTTCATTATCCTTGATGTTAAGAGTCTTCAGATCAATGCTTTTAAAGCTGACCACATTAGACCATCAGTAAAAGCTGCTTACAGTTGGGTTAGAGAAATGTTCCTGTCAATACAGTACTATTCACCTAGGACTGAACATGAAATTACATAATATTTGTACTGTATATTGTACAACATTTGTAATACCTTATTTATCTGGCTCAAATCTAATTCTTTTTAATGCAAAATAGTCTTGCATTTCCTCTTGATGATCTTTGAATAAAGTCAGTGCAATGTAAGTGAAAAGTCTTGGCCAAACCATATGGAAGAATACAGAAAAATTAAATATGCAGTATTTTCTCCCTCACTGATCTGCCTTAAAAAAAAATTTAAAACTGCTAGGGAATAATTCATAGTCTGATTGTATTAATCAGAAACGAGATAAACTAGTTATAGACCACACATAGTTTTCTAAGTGAAAAGCATCTTTCTCAACAGTAAACTACAGAAAGAATACAGTCAAGTGTTTGATATATTGGACAGAATGCAGTTAGTGTTTTTTACATGTGCAGAAGTTAAATTGCTACTAACTAACACATTACCAGTCACATTACGAGGTGTATGCCCAATTCCAAAGCTAGCATGAATCTAGTAATATGGCTGGCACCTGGTTAGTTAGTGGTAGTTTGCTGCAGTGAGTTACATAATTTTACTTTAGCAGATATAAATCACCAACAGCATGCTGTCAATTTATTCATAATTCATTCCTAACACTTCATATACATTTAATACACGCTTGTGCATGAACATGTGTGTGGACTTCATTGACTTGTACATTCAGTTATGGGTAGGCTTGAAACCACACATATAATCAGTTTCCTTCAGGAAAGTAGTCTGTCAATTCTCATTGTCAACATCTAAAACAGGTTATTAGAGAATAAGGTTATTTCACCCAGTGTTTACATATTGACATGTTCAGAAAACATTACCAACTGTTAAATTATTGAACAAACAAACCAACAAACAGATCTGCTTTATTGCTCTTTCACTGTCACTTGGGAGAGTGTCTATACTTTCCTGCTTCTGTACAGGATTGTGTTTCATGCACTTCTTTTGATGCCAGCATGTATTTTACTTTGTTATAATCATTCAGGAAATCAGATGTACTTGTACTGTTTGACTTTTTTTCTCCAGCTACTCATCGTTACCAGCCAGTATTTCTTCCACTTTTATAAATACACTGTCAATAAGTGCATTCTCTATGAATGGCAGCAAGCAATCTTAAGGCAATAATAAGAGAAAGTAAAAAAAATCTAAGACACTTGAACAGCATGCCAATAGTACAGGTCCTTTGTGAATCTGACAATTTTTCCTTAAAAAAACAGACATAGGTTTGTATCCAGACATAAATACACCAAATTGTGCCAGGTGAAATGGATTTTTGGGCTCCAGCCTCCCAACAGCAACCCTCCTGCCCTTTAAAATGTGACATTGAGCGTTAAAGATCTTGTTTGAATAGGGTGGGCTCTAGTAGGACAGGGGAGGAAGATCCCTGAAAATCAGGCAAAGTTCAGAGTTTTAATGGAATAGTATGGTTTCTAGGGAAGGAAGCTCCAGGATCTAATTCAAAATGTGTAAATTTTAACTTCCACAAACTTCTTGCCTGACTTCTGAAAATATGGAGCAAATGTTGGTTGTATGATGCTTGTACCCAATCTTGAGATGGTATTATGACAAGTACTGGAGGTTGGTGTATGTGAACAAGCTTTTGCTTGTATTACGGTACTGTGCCAAGAAGTAACACAGACTAACCAACCAACCTTTAAAGCAATCTGTACTAAAAATTGCAGAGAGTTTGGGCTTCAGTGTTCTAGTAGAATTCATCACTGCTGCTGCAGCCGGAGAAGAGAGGTGCCACTGGCAGTTGCCCGACTTTCTGCCGTTTTACCACCACCTTCTACCACTAATATGGAAGGAAACGAACACTCAGAATATAAATGGGATAAACCCACCAGACTGCGCAACACAACTCAGTATGGACTGCATGTAGAAAATGGACTCAAACTGGACTGTCGCCTGGCATGGTTTAATTCATATGCTGAGCTGTATACCTCTGATGTTGCACCCAAACTCTTTTGAATGTATCTCATATATCTCCTTTCTCTTTATATTTGCCAGGGCTCAGTGGAGTTCAGCCCTAGCATATATTTTCTATGCCAAGCCTCAAATTTGGAATACCAAACAGTAAAGTGAAAGTAACCCCAGTCAAATGCAAAGTGTGTTCCATCAATTGCTGAAACCATGAATTTTACACAGCCAGGTTAGTACAGAGACCTCCAGATCAGATAATGCCATGACCTTCTTGACATGATTAAGTCCTGCCCGCTCTAGAAATAAACATACTGCTCATATTATTTTCTTGAACTATAGATAGCAGATGTAAGTATGTCAAGTCAAAAACAAAGCCTTGTGCTTTGGGCTGGTAAAGCTTCCAAGTGATGTACTAGAGGAAAACATCACGCAGTACTCGCATTCCAAAACAAACGGTACAGCCAACACATTGAAAACCACATGCAGGCAGAATGTGCTTGCCAATTTATTGGGAAGACAAAAATAAAGCTGGAGACCCCAAAGCAAATCTTTGTATGGCTCACAGACATTTTCTGGAAGAGCCCTTTTCTACAGAAATTGGAAAAGTAAGTTACATGTTTTCATCGCACATTTGCTAACTAATGCTGCAGATTCACAGGCATTTTTCTTCCTGGGATGCCAGATATGAACCTAGGCATCTCTCTCCGCTGGTGGGAGAATCAGTCCCTTTCAAGACACTCTGGATTGCAATCCATCCCTAAAACTCTTGGATCTGTCAATCGGTTACTAATAATTTCTGTGATACTTTTCTTTCAAGGCTGGATTATAAAACTGACGGCTTACTGCCAACGGCATTGGTTTTGCTTCCAGATGCAAAACTTTCTTCTGCTCCCAAGAATCCAGCAGCAAAACTCCGCACAGCGCAATGGCTCGCCCTCCTGAATCCGCACAAGCGCTTCCGCTTTTTGAGAGTCAAGTGCCCGCAAATCCAACGGAAGACTAAACGAAAAACTCGCGCCCCCCCCCCCAAAAAAAGGCCAACCAGCAATCACCACCCGGTCTCCTAGATCCAACTGCGTCCTGTGCCGCCACCATCCTCATGCCAGCAACATCATCACCTCTCAGTGAGTTGACCAAGTCCACGCTCCTTCTTTTGCGCCGACAGATCCAGACCAGACTCGCCCGCCCCAGCCCCAGCCCGAAGGCGAGCCCATCTTTCGGGGTTCACAGTTCCCCTCCTCCCCCCCCCGCCCCAACGACGGCCCGGGCGCCCAAGCACTCGGCGTTCGTGCGGAAGCGAGGCACTTACGGGAGGGCGAGAGGGCTGTCCGGGCTCTGCAGCTGATGTTGCTGAAAATCCACAGGAAAAGAGCTGCCCTGCAGCCGGCTCGGAGTCGGAGCAGCCCAACCATCCTGCGACGTCCAGGCTCCCCGGCCGTCCCCGGCGCCAGATGCCAACGAGCTGCTGCCTGGCTTCTCCTCTGTGCCTCGATCCCCTTCGGCCCACGGCGGGTCAAGCGGACGGACTGGTTCACCGCGGGGGCAACCGCCGAGCTCCCTCTGGCTGCCTCCTGGTCAAGAGAAGTCCCCGGGACTTTGGCTCTCTCTCAGCAACCGGGCGGCGAGAAGCCTGCCTGCCCTTCCGGGGGGAGTGGGCGCGGGAGCGGCGGCTTCCCCCGCGGCCCGGGCCGGCGCCACTGCAGCGGAGCCCTTCCTTTGGCAGCCCCCGAGCTGGGGCTCCGGGTCGAGCTAGGCTCGCGGCGTAGCGCACACGCACAGCTAACCGGGAAGCCGGACGCGCCTTCTTCGGCGAGGGGGAGAGGGAGCGAGGGAGCGAGGGAGAGGGAGCCGCCTGCCTGCCTGCCTGCCTGCCAGAGCCGGCGACCCTCTCGCCGCAGAGGAACTGCCTCAGAGGCGCTCGCCTCCTGCATTCATCATTCGCCAGCAGGAGGGAACACAGTCGGTGTCGCCGCCGCGACTAGCAGCAGAGGCAGCATCACCAGCAACCTAGGGAGGGAGGGAGGGAGGGAGAGCTGATGGGAAAATCCTCCCCTCCTCTCTGCTCCCCTCCCCTCCTTTGGCTTCTCTGCCTGCTCGGGCGGCTCCTCCTCCTCCTCCTCGCCTCCGACGGCGCCCTCCCTGTCTGGCTGCGCCCCCTCCCCAGCTCTTCCTCACCTGTCTAGTTCCCCAGCAGAAGCCGAGGGGCCGCCCCACCCTCGCGCCGCGGAGCCCAGGGCCGCGCCGGCGTGGCTGAGCAGGGGCAGGGAGGGGGCCGTGCTCTCGGAATCTGCCGCGTCGGCACGGCTGTCCCTGATGCTGAACTTCAAAGCTTCGCCTCCATAGCCTCGCCGGGCGCTTGCCGCCGCCGCCTCCTTTCTTCTCCTTTTCCCGGAGCGAGAACGGGAGAAGGAGGCGAAGACAAATCGAGATGCCTTCCCCCACCCCCCGCGCGTGCTTTTTTATTTTTATTTTTATTTTTTTGCGGACCTCTTCCTTCCTTCGGGGCTCCCCCTTCAAACGGAGATGGTACCGGCTCTCTGTGCTCCAGCCTCCTGGGATCCGCAAGCCAAGCAGTCCTGCAGGCTAGTCTTCCGAGCGGTCCTAAGCACTAAAAGGCGAAGCTCACCATCCCGCTTGTGAAGCCAGGAAGGAGGACTGCGGAAGGCTCCAATGCAGATGTTCCCCCCTTCCTCTTCTGCAATTAAACACACACACACACACGCAGAGCGGGAAGGCTGCGTTAAAGTTACAGAGAGCTTGCCTTCAACAAATCGGTATTGCAGGCAAGCATTACGGTGGCCTTCCTAAGAGAAGCCCTGCAGAACTACTTCTAAAGACTGTTCCTTCCCGGAACTGTCTGAGATGAAAGTTACTGCACTCGAGCTGTTGCGGGATAATGTCTGCTGTTATTCACTGTGATATGATGTTGGCAGTTAGGGCAGATAATGAATGCATATCTCATTTTCAGGCTATAATTTCAGCAACAGCAGGTGGGGAAAATGAACTTGTGTATTTAAAGGCAACAGGATAACATTCTTGAATGATCCAACATGTTTCTCAGAAATGCCACTGGTTGTGTGGAGAAGGTCGGGAGGCTCTGTTTTCTGTCAGGAGCTAATTGGACCACAACCAGGCAGCTGGGGAGCTTCACTTAATGAGCTGCATCTTCAGTCTAGGAGATAACATACTGTAAGCTGCTTGCTAAGAAGTGCTGTACACTCAACTCTAAAAAGAATAATGGGGTGGGAAGGGGAGGGAGAGATAACTGAAATAAATGGCAGGTCCCAAATGGCTGCTGAACATGGTGGAATGCAAACTTCGACAATTTCTTTCTCTGTGGCTTGAACTTGAGGGAATTCCATGACCAACTTTAAGCTATGTGTAGCTGGGAGAAGGCAGCTGTAACATGAAATCAAGTTTTTGTATCAAATGTATGTGTCCAGTGCCAGATTTATACAAGCTAAATTAGCCAATATTATGAGGGGGTTCTAAATATATTTTTAAACACAATAAAAAACTTTTGAATGCTAATTTTGGTAATACTGGGAGGTGGCTTAAACCTAACATAGTTTAGGACTTCAGCAGTCATAATCTAACTATGGATAGGTTTGGCCCTTGTCAGCTCTCTTAGCCTCGCCCTAAATCACATTCTGGAAAGAGGCATCAGAATGGAAATAACAAATACAGTACAGTAGCAGGTGAGTGTTTAGGATGGTGTGAGTTAGTGGTGCAGTGGAGTGTAGTTTATTAATGTCTAGCACAGACTCAGCCAGGGATAGAGAGAAAACCTGAGAGCAGCCATACAGGCATGCTAAATGTGATACGCCAGCTAGCAACCCATATTCCCTTCACACTCTGTTATTATCCAGAAATGGCAGCTGATAGTCTAAGCAGAAGGCAGGGCTTGCCCAAAATCCTCTGTCTGCTCTGGCCATGAACCAACTATGGGTGGGGTGGGAGTGGGAATGAGGAAATGAGCTGTATCCTGGGATATATTTGAGCATGGACAAATCTTGCTACTCAGTCAAGACCCAGCAGATACCAGCCCAGTGATTTTGTGAATGCTCATTTATTTATTTCCTCCTCTGATGGCAAATGATGCACTGCACTTGGGAGCACTGCTGCAGTGGAGGCAAAACCCCTCAGTGGCCCAGTTGTCAGTGACAGAGATAATACAGGGAAGGTGCTGTACCATGTGTGTGCATTGTAGATGGAGAGATGCATTGCTCTCCTTGCAATGTAAAGACCCTTCTCTTACAAAACTCCAGCAACTCATATGATGGACAAGTTGCTAGTAAATACATTTCAAAGAATGAGTCATTTGCTATAAACTACCTTTAGAGAGGGAGGGGTGGCTTGTCTCCTGGAGCATGAAGCACCTTCTCTTTCCCTCCTCCTGCCTCTGCAAAGTGACACACTTTTGAGTGCTGTCTGTTTATCCCTAAGGAAATTGTTGTTTTCCCCAAGCCTTGAGGCACAAGCTGTTGACATAGGCTGTCATTTTTTGCTTGCCCACTGTAGTTACAGAAGATAAAGAAAGAACTTTTACCAAAAAAAAGAACCATAATCTCCTTGTATTACTATAGCGCTGAAAAGAACATAGATTGACAGTGTGGATCTTGTATTGGCTATTTCTATTGTTCCAGTCAAGCTGGCAACCCTGAATCAACTCACCTCAATGTTAATTCTCACTGAGTTCAATCAAGAACTACCAACATCTATTCAGCCACATTTTGTCCAGTTAGGCTTGTCCAGTTAGGCTCCTTTTCTCCTCTGCTCATTTCTGTTCACTTTGCAGGGTGACTTTTTAAACCTATAATTAAGTATTTTTATTTATTTATTAGATTTTTATCCCGCCCATCTAGACCAAGGGTCTACCAAGTACTCCATTTCCCAGAGGTTGCTGCAGACTCCAAGAAAGCAACTTTTCAGTACTTGGGATGATGATACCAATACAATGTGGTGTTTTTTTTTTAATGGAATGAAAGCTTCTTTTCTCTAAATGAACTATAAAAATTACTCCCCCAATTTAAGTATCCCATTTGTTAATATGAACTAAATCACTATAATACTTGCACTGTATTGTGTACCAACCTCACAACAGTACTGTATAAAATAAGATACCATTACTCCCAGTCATTCTATAGAGGACAAATTGAGACTGACAGATAATAGATTCTGCTTGTAAACTCAAATTATATTTTGTACACATTTATTTTTAAAGACATTGTTACACTTTTATACAATAGGGCATAACAGTTTTGTATCCTTTCCTACTTTGTATGCCTTTCTGAACTTTTTCTTCAAATTCATCTGCAATGCTTAGTTTCCCCCCAAAGCCTTTAGACCCTTGCTGTTCAATAGAGAATAAGTCAAAGTACACAGACAAAGTTGAATTTGATACTTTTATCCATTATCCTTGCCCTAATCTGTTGCTAGTAAGCTTCTTATGGGACTGACGTTTATTGGGGTTTGTTCTCAGAGGACTGGTCACCAGAAGTGGTGCCAACTTTGCTACCCAGCCTCTTTCACGATAAGATCTAGGTGAACCTAATTAATGCATTCCAGTTAGCTCAGGGAAAGGTATATGATGTTACCCTTTATAGCAAGGATTGGCATGATATGGCCCATGGGCCCTATGCATCCTCCTAGGTCATTTTTTTTTCTTTTTTGCAGTTCTTCAAGACCCCTTTTCAGGCAATTCAATATGAACAAATTTGCATACACCCATCCCAGCCCTCCTGCTCTGATTTCCAGTTCTTCAATAAGTAAGACCTATAACCCCAGGAAAACTCAGCCTTCAAAAAAATGTTTTGAGCAACAAAAAATAACAAAACGATAATAAAACTGAGAACAGCACAGCTGATTCTATACTGTCCTGGAATGCTAGATGCATCACCTCCTTTAACCCTCCCTGCTACCACATCCCTACATAGCATGAAATGTTATGTTGGCTCTTTGTTGGATGGAGAAAATGAAAGGGGGATTGAGGCAATGCAGCATTTCTCACCTAGTAACAGCCATTCTATTAGGCTAGCCCAACCATTTTTATCACTGCTGGTCATTAGAGAACTGCTATTTTAAGAACTAGTGCCCAGCTTTTCCTCTTTTTTTACCTTCCTCCCACCCCATATCCTTTTCTTTGAATACTACATTTTTCAGACCGTGTGCCTATGGAAAGGGCTATAACAATACTGATATTTGCAAACTGCTCTGAGAGCCTTTTTGGCTAAATAAATAAATAAGAATAAATAAATTTAAATATATAAGAATATAAATATATAAGAACTCTTGTGTAGCTACTACCATTGCACAGACCAGGCATAATGGCAATGCATTCCCCAAACAACATTCTAACTCTTAAGTCTGACGAAATGGACACATTCCACAAAAGCTTACATTAAAATATACCAGTCTTTAGGGCACCACAATGTCTTTTTTGCTTTTGTTTTGTTTTGTGTTTCTTGTTGAAATGCTTGCACAGACTAACCACGGCTACAACTTCAAAAACATTGTATATTACTGTACTCTGAAGAAAGAAATGAGAAGTAGCCTGAACACAAAAATCCAGCTTATACATATTTTCTCAAATGTAAAAAAGGATTGGATTACTCAAAATTAAGACTGCACAGAAAATTCTGAAAGCATCTAGAATCGTTTGCATGTAGCAGTGGAAATAATACCACTAATTATGATGATAATGAAAATACACACAGCTGCACTAAAGCACTCCATTGGGAGCTCATTGTCCTGTTCTAGCTCCGTATTCTGCACTGGAGGAAAGTGAATCAAATGGCTACATTGTGATTGCAAAATGGCATGGAGGTGGGATTTCAACATAATCGCCCACAAAAGGAAAGTGGGGAAAAAAACTGAAATCATAGTGAGTACAAAATGGGGGGGGGGGGTGCAGAAGTGACACAAAAACACTTGTTTTAGGGGGGTGGTTCCAAGCAACCATCCCTGTGGCTTTTCCACTAGTAGGCAAACAACCTTTTGCATTCAGGCAGATTTCTGGGAACCAATCTCACCTGATACAGAGAAAGCTCTTAAATGGATGGATACTGATTTTTTTAAAAAAAGGGGTGTGTGTTTTTGTTTATGTTATGTATTTGTATTATATTATTGTAAGCAGCCTTGAATCTCATTTGTGGGGAAGGAAAGCTATGAATCAAATCAAATCAAATAAATAAATAAATGCACTTTGCATACAAAATGAAAGTAAATCAAATGGCTAAACTCATGAATGCAAATTTCCTGGGGTGACTTAGAGTCACATTGCTTGGGGAGAAATAAGGTAAGCAAGTACTAAAAATTCAGAATATACCTTTTCAACATGGCAGCTCCTCCTTTCTCCATTTCTATTTAAGTATAAATGTAAAAAGCATACAGTACAAAATCAAGGTCGACTCAAAATCAAGTATGGGTACTGAGTGCTAAGCAGCAAAGATAACTTCTGTCTTCATCAACACTCTGATACATTCCTATTGAAATGTAAAATATAATTAATATTATTATGATGGTTGTTGTAGGTTTTTCGGGCTATCTGGCCGTGTTCTTGAAGTTTTTCTTCCTAACATTTCGCCAGCCTCTGTCGCCGGCATCTTTGGAGGACAGGAGTCAGAACTCTGTCTGTGCTCTGATTCTGACTCCTGTCCTCTGAAGATGCCGGCCACAGAGACTGGCGAAATGTTAGGAAGAAAAACTTCAAGAACATGGCCAGACAGCCCAAAAAACCTACAACAACCATCGGATCTCGGCCGTGAAAGCCTTCAAGAATACAATATTATTATGATTGGATTTTATATTTGTGTAGCACCTTATACAATTCTACTCACAAGTTAGAAGGGCTGATAACTCAGGAGTAATCATGGCCAGACCATCCAACTGGCAGAAAGCAGCAATTATTTGAAACAACTTTTAGGGAATCTGAAGGAAGAAAGTGCCAAAACAGGAATGCAGCAAAGCATTAAGAAAACCAAAAACATGACTACAGAAGAACTACACAATTTTAATATTGACAATAAAGAAACCGAAATAGTCAGAGATTTTGAGAGAGTGTTCTCTTAGGTGGGGAACATTGTCAGTCCACGCCTCTCTTGCCTGACATCTGGATCTGTAGAAAAACGTGCTTTATTTTAAGGTTAAGCTTCCATTGCTGGGCTTCTCTTTAAGTAAAAGAGAATGGCACACTCTGCTCACAGTACTAGGTATTCCATGCTTCAGTCTGTTGTCCCCTCTTTCTGCCTCTTTCATTCTTCCAACTGCTACCCCAAGATTGTGCTCAGTCACTCAACTGTGCTGTGCCCCATGCTGTTGGCACAGTTCCCACCCAACATAGGCTATCTGCCACTCCAATCTGCCTGCCAGTGCAACCTGGGGTATTTGCCCAGGGTATTTGTGTGACTTGTCCTTTGCTTCCCCAATGCTGCTGGCATTTCCTTCTGGCATTTCCACTGTTCATGTTTCAATCAGTATGTCCACTGCAGTCATTTCCTAATAGTTAGGCACTGCTGGCTGTTGGTGTGCACTCCTTTTGTTTGGAACAATCACTTGGAAGGTGTCAGAGGACACAGAGAAATACTTTAAAAATATTTTGCCTTTGTGTTTTTTTTAAAGGAGAAATTATTGACTATATAGTATTCATATTGACTGTAACAGAGTTCTAGACATCTGGAAATACTGAATTTTTAAAATTCTGAATTCTGAATCCAAAGGGCTATAATTCTGAATCTAAGTTTTGTTGCTAGTGAAAATCCCTAATGTCCATTCACTAAGACATATTTATTCTGATGAGCATATTTCAAGTGCAGGTGTTCATGCAGGTGTTCACTTATTCCACTGGTAAGATTTCATTGCTTCCTAACTGGGATGTGCTTTGCCACTCCCAAATTCACCTATGCTTGAATAAGGGCACACAGATTGGTGCCCCAATCTGCCTTGTGTCTTTTTTGGAGACATTTTGACTTTAGCCACGTCTTTGTCTCTGCCAGTATTTGTGTGTTTCTGGTTCTCTGAAAAAACTTCAGAAATGCAGACAGCAAGGCCAGGTCATAGTTTAAATCATGCAGGTAGAACAGAATTGCTTCTGATGAGGCAGTGTCTGCTGAGATGGGTTTTATTTTTGTTTTTTATCCCCCCACTTTTTATTGACAGTCACCAAGAGAGAGTCTTCACTGGTTTTCAAAAGCAGCACACAGGAAGGAGTGAGAGAAGGATTTTCAACACAGTCCTATATAATTTGTTTTTGAAATAGCAATGTAGGGGCTCTGCAGTTATCTACAGTAGCTACCCTTTCTCTCTTGCCCAACCCTCCTCTTCCTTGGATCTGATATTAGTGAAATTGCAACCACAGTATAACTTTGCTAATTTAATGAGTGACTGCAACAGAAAAAGCAAGAATGGTTCATTCCTGAGATAAAGAGTACACTTTCCTTCATATTTCTGAATTTTTCTTTCACTTTTTGCACTTGTTACTATGATACATGAATGCCAGATGTAACGTGAAGAATCCAAAGGTGTGCTGCCCCACACTGTTAATTTCTATGAGTTCTTTGCTCCACCTCACAATCACCCTAGAAATGCAGAAATACCCTTGATTCAATTCATTTTTATACTTTTGCTCAAAAATAATGCACACCCATAGTCCTTAGATTTCTTACGCCAATATTTCCCAGTATCAGCCCTAAATATCATCTTAGCACACCCAATAAAGATTTGTCTAGGATCATATATGGAAGTACCAAAAGTGCCTGATAGCAGTTGTTGTTGTTTCAACTTTTATATCGCCCCATAGTGTTAAAGTGCTTTTGGGATAGTTTACAACATAATTATGCAAACTACATTTGCATGGCTGGCAATAAGTGGGTGTGGACCTGATCACTGAAAGGGAGATGAGAGATAACTATTAGTTGCTCTGACCATTCTAAGTAATGAACCATAAATAAGAACTGTAAAACCTGAATTCAGTGACAACTCTGAAAATGACTACAATTACATTCAAAAAGTCTCAAGGCATTTCCCTTTTTCAGGAAAACTCACTACAAGGGAATCAGAAGATCTTCCAGTCTAATTATATGTCGACAAATTTGTATCCTTATTGTTTCCTTCAGGCTTTGGATCAGGATTGGAAGCTGATTAAAGTCATGTGTCACAGGTTAAAAAAACACAGAGAGACATTAGAAACCACTGAGGCATTGGAAAACTGTTCCTTTATCATTAACTTAATTTATCAGTTCTTCATTAACTGATGCTTCTTTTTTTATTCATTAATGGCAAGCCACTAGCAGAGGCCAATACATTATGGTAAATGCTGCTGATTTATTCCTTCAAGTTATCATATCATGTCACTGTGACTTCTGGAACCACACACTAATTGCTTTAGTATATTTTCATATTTTAGTGCATGCCTTCTTTGTCAACTGAGGTTCTTTAGCATTATGGGAATCTGAATATATGAATAATAAATCTTAAATGGTTGATGTGGAAGATCATATAATCTATAATTTGATCTCTATCATATATTCATAGTGTGATATTTTGTTTGCTAAAGACATCACATATACTTCTATCCATCATAATCATCTGGGTGTTTGTCTAAAGACCATCATCCAAAACAGTCCTCCTCAACATGGATCTCTTTAGATGTTTTGGCTGCAACACCGATCATTTTGGACTATCAGCCATTCTAACTGAGTTTGATGAAAGATGTAGTCCAAAGCATTTGGAGGGCCTCAAGCTGTAAAAGTTTGTTAAAAGGTTTCATAAACTACACCTTACCCCCATTTCCATCCTTTTCTCCTTCTATGGCTAAGAGCAGCAGGAGATAGATGAGATCAAGGAAAGGGTTAAAAATTCTTCTGTGGAGGATCCAGTTCCCTATCTTTAAAGCAAATGAGTAGAGATGCTTACTAGAGCTCTCTATGAATACATCAAGTTTTGCCTGCAAAAAGTGATTCATTTCCTCTGTAGTAGGACTGATCCTGCTGAAAATGATTTGGAGAGTAATTTTTCCCTTTATGCATTTATTCATCCATTTCCTGCTTTACTATGGTGGTTGTATACTTATACCTACTTATTTCTTGTGTTCTAGCCTTGGGCAAAATTAGAAGAACAATAGCATAATTAAGAATGCATGTTAATGCTATTTCCCTACTCAGTTAGGCACTAAATATATGACTCATATATAAAACTGGAGCATAATATGCTCATTTTGGTTATTTCTCACTTACAACGAGAAACAGGGACCAGGAAGGAAACTATGAATCAATGAGTAACAAGCTGCTTCCAGCTTGGTCAGTGTTTTTATGCTAGCCAATGCCCACATTTGTTTGCATTGATAGTTAACAGAGAAATGATCATTGAGTTCACAGCTTGCAAAGCGAACGTTGCAGTTGACTGTGCTTTCAGATTTCATCTGTTTTGTTATTGCAGCTATGGAGAGCAGCCAGGTTCTTGGGTGAGGGAGAGGAAACACTGAGAAGATGCAGGTGTTTTTGAGACAAGAATCTGAGCTAGTTCTCTGGCAAACAGATAAGCTGGGGAAGCATGTGGACAGAAAAACCAAAAAACAGGGAAGTTCTCAAGCAGGGATGGACAACTTGATAGCAGCTCAATTTTTAACAAAAGAAAGATGTTCTGTACAGAAGTCAAAATCTGGAGCTTTATAGACACAATTAGACTTCACTGACATCCACCATCAGCCAAAAACTTCTGGAAAGGTAGCTTCAATATTGTTGATTGTCCATCCACATGGGTGGTGCTGAAGCTATAATAAGAGAATAAGATGCCACAGTCTGTTTGCCAGAATCCAACCTCCCAGCCCTTCCAGCACGGTACATATTTTATCCATGGACACATTTGTGTAACTCTTCCCTAGGAGAAAATTGAGGTGGCAAACAGTATAAAAAGCTCCTTTTGCAGCCACTTTTGCAGCTGTGGGAGCATTTTGCCTGCCTGCTCGGGTGAGGTGCGTGCATCTGCACTTGAACTGGACACAGGCATGAACTGATAACCAGAACAGATGGTGTAAAATGTACCTGTTCCTGTTAATATCTTGGCAGACACATCCCAGCCCAAACAAATTCAAAGTAAAACCAGTAATATATCTTGGAACTGATTCCTGCCTTGAGCAGGGGGTTGGACTCAATGGCCTTACAGGCCCCTTCCAACTCCATTATTCTATGATTCTATATGACTAGAATATGAATTACTGTGGCCAGGTCCAGTCCCCGTTCATTCAGAAGTCTGAACCTGGGGTCAGAAGATGGAAACTTGAGAAGGATTTGGGTTCATCTGCATACTTGTGATGCTCCAGATGTTTCTGTTACTAAAAATCCAATAGGAGCAACAAATTAATTCACTAATAATTTTCATACCTTTTATAACATCTGAGATCTGCTACCTCACAGTAGTGCTGGCTCAAAGGGTACTGGAAGTGACTTGTCACTGTTTTGGTAGTTTCTAAAGTAAAAAAAAACACATTAGTAATACCTTTCTGATAGGAAGTCCTGTCAAACTATGGAGCAGACTGCCTCGGGAGGTGATGGACACTCCTTCATTGGATGTTTTTAAAGGAGGATTGGATGGTCAGAGATGCATTTCTTGCTTCAGCACGGAGCTGGACTTCATGACCACTCTGGTTCTACAGTCCTATTATTCATCACTGCAGTGGCAGTGGTGACACAGAGAATTGGGCTGACCTACAAAGTTCCCATGACAGTGCACCCCCTTTCTGGGAGGTAAGCAATACTGACATTGGAAATGAGAACACTCTGTGTCCATCTGTAGGGTGCCTTGATGACAAGCTCTACAAGAAATGAGTGCTGTAAATATAACTTCTTGTGACTTCCTGGATTTATTATATGTTAGTTTGGGAGTAAAGCAGAAAGAAACTGCAATAGTTCAACTCCACATTCAGCAAGCACACACACACATACACCAGAGCTTTGAAAGATATTTTGTAAAAGGTAGTTGATTACAGTTATAATTTTAATGCCCTAAAGTAGTTAGTCACTATTACAGTTACATTGTGTAATGAATAACTCTTTGCTTTCCTATTTCTCAAGAGTAAATAAAATAGTTGCCTAATATATATAGCAATCTGCTTGTAGCCAGTGGCCTGTGGCTTTGTTGACAATATAGAAATGAAGTACTTATTGCCAAAGGTGGATGACTGCACCCCTGAAGACTGAAGAAAATTGAGGGAAATCCCTTTTGACAGGGATTATGGGACCAATTCTCACCATCTCTTTCTCTACTGAGTTTTACTTCCTGCAAATAATGAGCATGCACATGAACAGAATACAACATGCTCTAAGTCAGAAACATGCCAATAAAGTAAAACTTAATTTGTCAAGGGCAGAACATCACTACCTCCAGTCCCAGATGAGATCTGTCAAGTGACTATTAAGTGTAATTGAAACCTTCAAGAACTGAGGCATGGTTAATTGCAGGTGGAGAGCAAAAGAAAATGTGGGGGAATTCTCTTCTTCCTCTGAAAATGGCAATCATAATCATGTTCATGCCAGTCCTAGAAATGGAACAATTTCTCATCAGAAGCAACAGCAAGAAAATAGATGACATTAGATACAAACTGATTATTTTTTGAACAGGAATGGATCTATCCAATTCTAGAAATTCAACAAAAAGATAATATTCAGAGACTGGCACCCTGACCAGTTAACCTGTCAGCCTCTGCACTTCTGTCCCATTTCTTCTTCAGGGCCATCCTCAGATAGATTGCCACCTGGACAGCCAGAAGCATGAAAGGGGTTATTTTTCAGTCAGCTGTGTTCATGACTTACATAAGGGGAAATAGAATGAGTCAGTGGGGCATGTTAAAAACCTGAAGGACATGGCAGAAAAGGGAGATTTGGGTCCAGCTGGCCTCTGGTTTTATTCACTGGATTTGTGTAGAGAATCTTTTTTTCCAGATTTATCTGATCCCAAATGGGTTCAAAAGATCTCCTTTGACATAAGAGCTCAAATCCTCTTAACAGAGCTGTGCAGCAATAAATAGTGGTGGTATCATCTCCCATAGACATTAATATTTAAATGTAAACTTTCCTGTCCCCACAACCCCAGTTTCTGAAGCTCCCTGAGGATTCCTTTTGACCTCAGAAAGACTTTAGAAGCTCTGGAATGAGGGAGGGGGAGACTTTCATATCCAAAAAATGCTGCTGCAATCATCACCATTTGCAGCCATGGAGTCACACAGCAGTGTTTCAGCCAATAACTTTGGATCTTCCTCACTACTCCAATTTTCCATTGGGGATAAAAAGCTACAGAGAGCTCCATCCATCCTGGCCAAAAAAACAAAAAAACAAAAACTGTGATGATAATGGCTTAGGACCATACTGTGCATAGTTAGTGCATCCAGGGTGAATGGGGATCATGTCATTCCAATGAATCTAGGCCTCATTATATGTGGTGTGTATATAAAAACAGAACCAGACTCTTCCCTGCTCAGAAAGAACCATCTCTTTGCTCCTCTGGCAGAAGTAAAAGTAGAGTGGTGGAGATGCCTGATTTCAATTCAGCAAGTAAAGCTGCAAGGGAACTGTGACGATTGTCCCATGTCACTCATGCCATTCATAGTCATGAGCTGATTTGCATGAGCCGATTTGCATGAGCCTATGAGAGGACTGGAGAGGCGGAGTCAGCAGCTACATGAGGTTTGGCGGGAGAAGGAGGAGTCAGATAGGGACTGGTTAGTCAGAGAGAGAGGGAACAGATACTGAGTGATAAGGCTGGTTAAGAAAATAGGTAGAGAAGGTGGTAATGATATTGCAAGAGAAAAGTATGTACTGAGAGAACTGTTAATGATTTGCTTGTGTATAATGTTTATCTGAAGAACTTCTGTTATTATTAAATCTGCTTCACTTCAATAGATAAGTTCTGTTTGTATTCACAAGACAAGTGTCCTGACAAACGTCATTTATATTGTGGATTGAGGTAATCCACTGGTGGCAGCGAGAGGAAAACGTGACGTGAGCCTTTGTGAGGGCAAAACACGCAGGTGCCACAAGGGTGAATGTCACAGGAACCAGCATGCTTTTTGCTTCAGAATAGGCTTTTGTCAAAATCTACTAATCTCTGAAAGCCATCCTGAAAGCATTTTAAAAAGATTCATATGAGATGGTCATGCATTGTGTGAGAGGTCCATCCCTCACTGGTACTTTTCAAAGAGAGCGTTTGGTGAGTTGGATTGGAAGAACATGTTTTGGATGGAGGAGGAATTCCCACAATTTGAATACTGAGATTCTTTTCTATTTTTGGAATTCTATTTAGCAGTATGAAAGCTAGATACATTTTTAGTTTTTAAAAAATTACAATCAAAATTTGAGTTAGCAGATATAACCAAATGACCAACTATTCATTATGCAGAGGCAAACAATTTTGCCTCAAAGTGTTAAGTAGAATTGACTAACAAAGTAAATACTTCAGCAAGTATTTTTACTTATATTCTAACTTTTGCCTACTCTGCTTATCATGAATGTTGTTGAAATTTGGGAAAGGCACTTTTTAAACAAATTATCAACTGGTGCTTTTGTTTTTACCTTGGATTTCATTAACAGTGTAATCCTGTACATAGCTATGCATAAATAAATGTGTACATGATGGTAGTCTAAAAAGACTTAAGATTTTTATGATCAGTCAGTCAATAAATCACTGTCTTCCAACGTCAATGTTCAAAAGCATAATTTGAACACTTTTGAAATTTAAAAGTTAAATTAAAAAATCTTCAGAATGTCAAATGTGTACAATTTTTCAAATAAATAGCAATTAAATATTAGACATCTACCATATTAGATCCTTTGTAATAGTCCCTTCAAAAGGAGAAACAGAATTCTTGTGCATGTACAAATAGACTTCCTTGTCTCACTAGTAATGGTCAACCTTGCCCCAGTTTGATCCAGAAGTTCGATGATAATTAGAACAATTTTAGAGGACTCTACAGAACAAACTCTCAGTTTTTCACCCAAGATTTGGTACTTTCTTTCAGCCAATTTTTAAAAATAAAAAACAACGAACTTCACAATTGTTTTTAATATTTAGGGAATCATAGAATTATAGTAGTAGAAGACACCCACAAGGGTGATTGGGTCCCCAGCTACAGCATTCTTGGCAGAAGGGGATCCAACCTACTGTACAATTTGTTAGGTGCTGGTCTTTGACCATAATAAATTCAATCCAATTCAAATTAAATACAACGTTGCTTAAAAACCTTAAATGAAAGACAGGTCGCCAGTTTCTGAGGTAATCCTTGTCAAATAGATTTTATGCGGAGGAAGTTCTTTATGTTTAGTCAAAATCTTCTTTGTTTTAATTTCAATGCCTTGTTTTTGGAACTACCCTCTGAAGTCATAGAATACAAGCTTGCTAAATCTTCCATGAGACACTGTTCATATATTTGAAATGGCTATCATATCACCTTTCAGTTTCTCTTCTAATGATTAAACATTACCAAGTCCTTCAACAAATTCCTAATAGAACTTTGTTGCTAGATCCTTTGCCATCCTGATCACTCTCCCCTGGACACATTCCAGGTGTTCAATATTCTTCTTAAATCATAGTATCCAGAAATGGATACACTATTCCAGGTCAGTTCTGACCAAAGCAAAATAGAGTGGTACTATTACTTTACCTGACCTAGATAACACATTTCTTTTGCTGCTGCCTAGATTTGCCATTTTTGCACCCCATTTGTCTTGCCTCAATGTAGAATTATATGTTTTTCCCAGATGAAATGTATTTTGTTTGATTTGACCAAATTCTCCAGTGTACTATGGACATCTTGAATTCTGATTCTGTCTTTTGAACAGTTTCTCCTCCCAGTTTGGTATTATCAGCAAATTTGATGATGAGCAATCCTTCTACTCCTGTATCTGAGACAACACCCAGTAGCACCCCATTTGTCACTTCTCCCCAGGATGAGAAAGACTCATTAGTGATAACTAGAGGTGGGCACAAATTAAAAAAATGAATCACCAAATTAATTCAATGGCTAATTCAAATCACAAAATTAATCAAAAATCGCTAATTCATTGATTTGTATTTGTCAGAAGTTACACCCCCTAACAAATACAAATCAATAAATTTTAGTGATTTTCATGTAATTGATTTATCAGGCTATAAAAGTAACAGGAGTGGCTCTGAGGTGAAAATGGCTCCTGTGAATCGGTATAATAAATAAGAACAAACAACTCCCCCACAGCCCTTTGAGCTGCATGTTTGGCTGCGTGACCTGCCAATCCAGTAGTCTCTAGGTTCCTCCCAGGGTCGCCTAGTGCTTCTGATTGACAGGAGTAGGCTGCCGGGGGTGAGGGGGGAACAAATGGGCAAACAAGCCAAAATGAACCAAAAATCGCATAAAAGTTCATTTGGTTCATTTTGGTTCATCGCTTTTGATGAACTCAACTAGAGAGGGGCCCAAATTAAAAAATGAATCATCAAATTCATTCAAAAATAGCTAATTCGTCTATTTGTATTCATATGAATCAATGCCCCCAAAATCCTGAATCAATGATTTTTAGTGATTTTTGATTTGTTGATTCATTTAGCTATAAATTAGCCCCCAAGGCACCCAGAGACACCATAATTCTAAGGAAGCTTCCTCTGATACCTATCAGTAATCTCTGCAGGTTTGGAAAAGATTGCATTTCAGATGTCTGGGTTATTTACCCATAAAGGGCCCCTCCCCAGGAAAGTTCCCTCCAGGCACTTAGAGACACCAAAATCACAGGGTAGCTTCCCCTGACTCTCCTCTACAAGCCCTGCAGGTTTGGTGAAGTTTGGGTTTCCCCAAGCCAGCTGCTAAAGGGCAATTTCATGGGGGACCAAATTTGTGGGTGTATAACTCAGAAACCCAATCTCCACCAAATTTGGAGGGATTGTAGAAGAGAGTTAGGGAAAGTGTCTCTGTGACTTTGGTGTCTCTTGGTGCCTGGGGAGGCATTCTTAGGGTTTTTAAGTCAAGATCAATCATCAGAAAAATCATAAATTCGTGATTTGTAATTTGTCAACAGTGATGAATTACAAATTGCAATGAATCACCTTATTTTTTTTATGCCCATTTCTCATGATAACTCTTTGACTAAAGCCATAATTGGTTGATGCACCATTGCCAAATAGGGATCAATAGCAGTTCTTCATCATTTTGGAAAGAAGTAACAAGTGGGATGACACATGGTTCTGTCTTCGAGTTCAAGTTTTTAAATATCTTTGTAAATGATTTATAAATTTATTCAGACAATGGGGAGGGTTACTACTGCATATACATACAATACATGTATAGTCAAATGAGAAAATTGTTTTCTTATGTCTCTTGTGAGATATGTTACTGTGTTGTTTTTCACACTCTGAAATGAATGTTACATTCTGAAACAGGAGATCAAAATGTTCGTGCAACCATAGATTCTTTGTAGTGGCCTGAAACAGAGATGAAAAGTGTTTCCTTTTCAGACTGCAACTCCCAGAATCAGCCCTGGATTAGCCATTAAGCAAAATAAGCATGTGCTTAGGGCATCAACAAGGGAAAGGGGCACCACAGAGTTTTTTCAGTGGCAGATTTACCATGTACCATGGTGCAAATGGTGCACTCTCCTTAACAAACCACATCCATTCATCTAAATCCTGTAAAAAATGCAAACATTTCCTATCTCCAATATGAATAACAGCTTTTAGAAACCAGATAAAGCATGTTATGTGTCCTACACAGCAATAGGACAAAAAAAAAGTTTGCTTTTCATTACAGAATCAAAATCACATTATTTCTTTTAATGTACTTAGTGCTGAATAATATAATTTCTTAATATTAAATGTATTGCACAATCCACCTTTGGATCTAAGTCCTCTGCACCTATCTAAATCTAAAGTAAGCACAGGCAAACATTTTCTTTGAGTTTACTTTTGGTGAGATCAGTGTCTCTAAAATGTTTATGTTAACAGATTTGCTAGTCTCTAGCACAAGGTTGTCTTTTGTGCTGTATTTTATTCCATATGAAAAACTGAGGTGCCTGCAAATGCCTCAAAGAGGAGGAAGAGCCTGATGCCATCCAGATGTTTGGTGCTACAACTCTTGTAATTTGTTTTCCTTTGTTATATTGGCTGCAGTTGATGGGAGTTGTAGTCTAAAACATCTAAAGCACACCAGATTGCCAGATCCTTAACTAGAAGGTTAAAATAAGTAGGAAGATTCACTTAGGATAGAAGAAGGAAGTGATGCCTTACCTTTTTGCTGACTTCTGAAAATTTGAAGTAGACAGCCTTCTGAAGTGTTAAATCTAAGAAGTTGGTATATATCCCTTGGGATTTATATTTATATTTCCCTTGGGATTCTCACACTGCTGTTCCGTAAAAAGTAACTGTAAAAGAGAATTCTCTGTGTGCTCGAAAAGTACACCTTCCAGATTCGAAAACCAATATAGTTTTGCCATCTTCATAGAGCCCTAGAGGTGTATTTCAGACTTCATTTCTCCTAAAAATATTAAAGCTTTTGGATCTAGTAAGTAAACTATTAGCAGACTTGCTTGGCAGCTGACGCAGATATTGAGGTTAATGGGTCCGGCAGAGCTTCACAACCTTGTATATGGACTGGGCTATGAGGGTCACTGGTTTAAACATCAGATATGAAACAATCGCACTGCTGGGAGACACAGCACACTTTCTAATTTGCAATTTCTGCACAATCAACTGGAAGATCATTGGCTTGACTGGTAGAAAAAAAATCTATATACATATAATGGTTGTTTTAAAAGAAACCAGTAATTGAATATCAGTTCTTCAGTCTATTAAATGTAAAATTGAATTTAAAGTTACACAGTAGATGTATATTTCAAAAGGCTTCATTTGTTTCAAGCAAGCCTGATGGTCTGCTTTGAAACATATACAGAATTACAGAAAATAATAATAAAAAAATTTCCTCTCTCTCATCTGTTCTGTAATAAAACTGTCTACTATTGAGACTATGATTTTTTAAAAAACATGCACAGACATCTATCCATGCATGAGAGATGTCCTTTTAGGGTAATTTTTTAAAAAGCAAAATTTGTTTACTTTCATTGTTATTTGTAATGTTCTTTCTCTGACTTTGGTGGTTACCATTTAACATTTTATAATATGGAATGAGAAAACGACATGTCTATCTAATACCTCAGGATTGCCTGAATTCTTAGATTTCCTTCTCTCAAAATGTGGCAAAATTGCCCCCACACATGCGAGAATGCACAATGGGGACTTTTAAAGCCATTTCTTCTTCTTCTTCTTCTTCTTCTTTTAGGATGGCTGGAGGACCAATAGAGGTGCTGGGGGTTATGTTTGGGCTGCATTAAGCCTACAGGCCACATGTTGCCTATCCTGTTATATATAATCAGTGGATATTAGAAACCATTCTGTGCATCCTTTCTTACTGAGCTGTCATAAAACATTTTGCTGTCTGAGCCGGAGGACAAGATGCTGCTCACCTCCAGTCCATTTAGAGAAATCCATCAGACTGGCAAGCAAACCTTCTTTCAACACTGGCATTAGGATAAGGTCCTAAGAGCCATCTGAAAACAGCTTAATTTGGAGACACAGTAAAAGATATGTGGAACACATTGCTTTGTCATTCAAGAGAAAGAAATGGCCAGGGACATAAGAAGGAATAGCAAGGGGTCTGCCACCTGAGCCAGATACACCATTTTGCCTAATACATCCTTAACAATCACCAGTGCAAATAATACATTAAATAAGCTAAACTTGTACATAGAGTGGCCATGAGTCCTGCTTTACTGTTTCTCTTTGAAGGACTGCCAATAGACAGTCATTGAGCTGAAGATGTACTCCATGTGACGTGTTTATTTTTAACTCTAAGAAAAGAGAGCAAGGGCTTTGAATCAACAGGTGGCAACTGGACAGCAAAGTTAGTAGGCATGTAGGTTACCTGGTCAAAGTATTCCCCACAATAGGGAAATGTATTGCATTCTTACATAAAATTGTAATAAAGTGTAATAATTAGTAATGAATTTTCATTTTCTAAAGCTAAGAATGATTCACAGTGTGGTGTACTGGATAGAGTGATAGACTAGGACTCTTGCAAACAGGGCTTGAATCCCCACTGAGCCATGGAAACTCATTGGGGGAGTGAAACTGGTAAAATCACTAAATATCTCACTTATCTTGGAAGTCCTATTACGGTCACTATAAGTCAGTTCCCACTTGATGGCACAGAACACAAAGCTAAGAATAGCATAGACAAATCTGGTGCAAATCTGTGTCTTCATTCGTAATCTTTCATTTGATATATACCGAAACTCCCTCCTCTATACCTTGCAACCCTTTGAAGCTCTAAATTGTTGACTTAAGTGAGTCTTTCGAGGCTTGCAGGCATCGAGAGAAGGCTGCTGCATGTGGAGCTTCATTGTCGCTGTGACGCAGCAGTGATTTCAGCAGTCTTATACGGATTCAAATCAGCAGTCCCCCACTGATTTGAACAGGGGATTTTCCTTTGTTCTTCTTCATTACATTGAATTTACTTCTTTATTTAAAAAAAGGGGGGAAGAGGAGATCTGAAGGAGTAATCCAGTAATAGCTGGGACTCTGAACTAAGGGAGGGGGGATACAGGGGCAAAGATCACCAGGGGTCCTTCCCCCATTGGGGAGGGCAGCAGGTGAAGCCCCCCTTCCAACTAGGAGAGTACATAATTGAACAAAGAACGACATATTAATTAAATATAATAATAATAATAATAATAACAACAACAACAATAATAATAGGGATAGTAATTAAAAACAACAACAACAACAACAAGAGTCAAATTAAATACAGACAGAAGTTGAACAGGGAGTAAAACATTTTGGTGGTGCACCCCTCTCCCCCCTGCCCCCTTTTTTTGGCTAACAACTTAATTATTAATTAAATAATAATCATTGAAATGTAAAACTAGTTAGAATATAATTAAAAGTAGAGTGGGAGGGAAGGTAAATCAGGTGAGGTGATTATTGTGTTCCAGATCAGCCATCAAATAATACTGGGGTGGGGGGGTTGAAAACCCATGAATATATATAGAGAGGGGGGGAAGGGAGGGGGAGGGAGGGAGGAGGGGTGTTAAGGAAGTCTCCACCCAATTTTTTCAGGGTGGATACCCCCCTACAATTTTAAATAATAATTAAATAAATAATAAATAATTAAACAAACAAATAAATAAGTAAATATATTTCAATAAATAAATAAATAAATACAACCAGACAGGGAGTTAGTACTCCTCAACATTAGAGATCAATTGGGAGCTGCTGGCTTGATTCTTGAGCGTTGCAGGCAAGAGGCTTCACTAGGTATCTGAGCGGCCTTGCTAGCAAGTATTCTTTGGGTTATTGGCAGTGAACACAAGGGGTAGTAAACATAGCTATGGATCCCAAGGAGGGCCAGGGTACAAAGAAAGGGAAGCAGCTGGCTAAGTGGAAGGCTGCGCCTGCAGTTTCTCCACCCAGGTCATCTTCAGATGAGGAGAGTTGGCTGGTTTGGGAGGTAATACAGGCCAAGATTTCAGAATGGGAGGCGGAGCATGTGTCACAGATTCAACCAGTGTTGAATGAGGAGCAGCCACGGCATTCTGCTAGGGACTCTAAGGGGCATAGGCGCTCCAAATTGAAGGCACTTGCAGATAATTGTTTATCCCGCATTGCAGTTCTACAGCCAGAGAGGCAGGGGCCACCAAAGGTGGCAGCCTCACAAGCAGCCCAGGCACCAGCTGGCAGAGAGGGGTCAGAGGAGGTGGAAGACACCTTCAGCCTACCGGGACCAAGCGGAGTCAGACCTCGTCAGGGCACCACTGCTGGTCAGGGCAATAAGAGGATGGAGATGGTCCAGGATACTGAGCTGGTGTGTTCGGAGCAAGATACAGCTGATGTACCTATCACAGGTGAGCTAGCAGTTGCACCGGACACCAACCCTACACTAGTCACATGGCCTTGGTCTGGCACTGGCCAGGCACAAATGCCCACAACACAGCAGTATAGTGTGAGGAGCCCAGGGTGTTCTCTTGGTCAGCCACAGGCATTCCCATTACAAGGATGGGCAGCAGGAACATGGAGTGCACCTTACCCACTGGTCACCTTCCCAGCTCCTATTGGGATTACCCCGGGAGTGGGGGTCTGGCCGTATCCCTTGCTGCCGGACTGGGTGCAACTCAGTTCCACTTAAGGCACTGCCATTTGGAGATTATGCCATGCCCTTGGGGGATCACCTGACTCCTGCCACAAAAGAAAAAATCTGGTGAGGTAACTATGTTGATATTTTTGAATTGTTAAATAGAGAAGTAGATGTGAAGGAGGAGGTTGACAGGGAGAAAGAAAGCCATAAGCGCAGGAAACCTGAACATTCTTGGGTGAATTGGCTGCCAGGGTTCCTTATTTACATGGGGGTAATTGTGAAGGTGCAACCTTGGAGAGTCTTGTCGCTGGTCCAGTACCTGGATCTAATCTATAGATTGTATGTGGACTACCCTGGCCACACATGGCTTCTTTACGATCAAGAGTTCAGAATGAGAGCAGCCATTCATCCGAATTTGAGATGGGATGAGCCACAACTGGGCCTTTGGCTGCAGTTCATGACACCTGCAAGGCTGGCCACTGGAGAAAGATTTGACAGTGGACATTTAATACGCAGGGCAGGCCAGCCCAACAATCCCCATGTAGCCACGGGGCAGGTGGTTCAAGCCCGCCTGCTGTGTTGGGAATTTAACTCCAGAGGGACCTGCTCTAGAAAACCATGTCAATACAGGCATGAATGTTCAGTCTGTGGCAGCCAGCATGCAGGCTCCAATTGCTTCAGGAGAGGTCAGAGAGTCGGAGGCAAGGAAGGAGGCGGGGGAAAGAAAGCTGATGGGGGAGGGCAGCCCCCTGCAAAAAGGTCCCAGCCCCATTAAAGTAGCTGTACTGAAAAGGTGGTTGCATGCCTATCCAAAGAAGGATTAAGCAGCATACCTCTTGGAAGGATTCAAATTTGGCTTTAGAATCCCAGTACAGGGGGAAAGGCTCTTGGTCTGAGAATTTGAAATCGGTAAAAGGTATGGAACATGTAGTTAGGGAAAAGATTGATAAGGAGGTTCGTGAAGGGAGGATTCTGGGCCCTTTTGAAAAGCCACCCGTTCTGCACCTCAGGATGTTGCCTTTGGGTGTGGTTCCTAAAAAGGCAGAGGGCAAGTTTAGATTGATACATCACCTGCCTTTCCCGGAAGGTGATTCAGTAAACAACGCCATACCGGCAGAAATGTGCTCAGTGCATTGCACGTCATTTGACGCCGCAGTGCGCATGGTTAAGGCATGTGGCTTTGGAGTGGAGATGGCCAAGGCTGACATTTAATCAGCTTTTCATCTGCTCCTGGTACACCCTGGTGATTTTGATTTGTTAGGATTCTTTTTTGAGAGAGCGTGTTATATGGACAGGTCTCTCCCCATGGGCTACTCCATCTCCTGTGCTGTGTTTGAGCCTTCACACTGTGCACGCTACAATTTATCATAGTAGTGCAGGCCAGGCATATCCCGGGGCTAGATAATAGTATAGCTGATGCCCTGTCATGTCTACAGATGGAACGGTTTAGGGGGTTTAGCACCAGGAGCCAGAAAGTGTCCTGAGAGTCTTCATCCAGAGGTTGGGCTAATTGGCAAGAAGAGGCTGAGCGTGCAATAGGGCTGGCATTGGCTCCCAGGACTCATAAGGGGTATACAGCTGTGAGTATAGCATTTCAAGACATTAGGTCTAGCGTGGGTTTGCAGCCCACATGGCCAGCCCCGGTAGAACATTTGCAGCAATTTTCAATATACTTGCATAGGAAAGGCTTATCGCCTAGCTCTATTCAAGGTAAGATGTTGGGTTTGGCATTCCATGCAAAAGTACAAGGTTACTTTTACTTCACGAGAGATTATCGTATTAAGAAAATGTAGTGTTCACCCTGCTCATAAATATTTATGATGAGATTTGCATGCACCAATAGGAGTTCGTGGGCGGAGTTAAGTGGGGGTGAAGAGAAGGGGGAAGAGAGAGAGGGAGAGTAGGCGGTTGAGAGTGAAGAGAGAAGTTTGTTTTAGTTGAGAGTTAATGACATTGACTGAACTGTTATCACCTGTAATAATAAACAATTTCTACTTGGTTCTTAAATGATACATTGCCTGGACCTCTATCATTAATAGTGAATAATGTTGATGTAATCAACTGGTGGCAGCTAAATGACACATTGCTTGTGCCTTTGTTTGGTGAAACAACCAAGGGACAGGCAGGAATGTGGCAAATTGGTGGCATAGTGGTCAGATACAAAATAATCCAGTGTGAAATTGAATTTTCTTGAGTCTGGAGGGAAAAGGGGTTAGGATCTGTGGTGTAAGAAGTGTTACCCATTAGAGTCTTGTGGAAGACTTAGTTTCGGGGCTTCTGAACCCAGGACTGGGGAATCCCAAGAAGAGGTCCTTTTGGCTCTTGTGAGGAAAAAGAACCAGTCCAAGTTAATAAGAAATTGTATAGTTCGCGATCTATCCAGAATTGGTCTAGGTGATAGGCCTCCTACTAATATCTCACCTGACCAATTTGCAGCATTTTTAAAATCTAAAGTGGAGACCATCCGCCGGGATCTTTCTCCTTTTTTAAATACAGTGGATCGAGCAGAGATGTCCAGCGCTCCGTCCTGCCCGGCGAGATTTGAATGCTTTCAGCCTGTGACGCCAGACATGGTGGACAAAGCGCTTGATCGCTGTCGAGCCACCACCTCCTCCCTTGACCCTTGCCCGGCCTGGCTAATCAAAGTAGCCAGGCCTATAACAACAGAATGGGCCACAGAAATAATTAATGGGTCTCTCCAGGAGGGCAAGGTTCCCCTTGCCCTCAAGGAGACACTCATTAAGCCCATCAGGAAGAAACCAAACTTGGCGGCGGACGATATTGGCAATTATAGGCCCGTCGCCAATGTTTCTTTCCTGAGCAAAGTGGTGGAGAGGGTGGTGGCTGATCAGCTTCAAGCTCTTTTGGACGAAACCAATGCCCTGGATCCATTCCAGTTGGGCTTCAGGCCGCGTCATGGCACAGAAACGGCACTGGTCGCACTGTTGGATGACCTGTTGAGGGAGGCTGACCGGTGCAAAATGTCCTTGTTGGTCCTCCTCGATATCTCAGCCGCCTTTGATACCGTCGACCACGGTATCCTCCTGGGGAGGCTCTCCGAGTTAGGAATCGGGGGCCTGGCGCTCGCCTGGCTCCGATCCTTCTTGGGGGACCGTCCCCAGAGAGTACAGCTTGGGGAGAGTGTTTCGGCCCCGTGGAGTCTCAATTGTGGGGTTCCGCAGGGGTCGATCCTATCCCCAATGCTGTTTAACATCTATATGAGGCCGCTAGGATGGGTCATCAGGGGGTGTGGGGCTTCGTGCCATCAGTATGCTGATGACACCCAGCTCTACATCTCCTTTTCATCTACCTCAGTGGATGCCGTTTCGTCCCTTGAACGCTGTCTGGAGGCCATGCTGCAATGGATGCAGCTGAATGGGTTGAGGTTGAACCCGGACAAGACAGAGGTCTTGAGGGTGGGCGGCCCCTCCGGCGGCGGTTTGGGAAACTCCCTCTCTTTTGGGGGGGTGACTCTCACCGCAAAGAGTGAGGTGCGCAGCTTGGGGATACATCTGTACCCGGCGCTTACCATGGAAACCCAGGTGGCATCCGTGGCCCGCTCCGCCTATTTCCACCTGTGGCAGATTGCCCAGCTGCGACCCTATCTCGATGGTGAGGCCCTCACCACTCTTGTCCATGCGCTTGTAATCTCAAGATTAGATCACTGTAATGCTCTCTACATGGGGCTACCTTTGAGATTGTTGCGGAAGCTTCAAATGGTGCAGAATGCAGCGGCCAGACTCCTTAGTGGGGTGAGAAAATACCAACATATCTCTCCCACTCTGGCTGCCTTGCATTGGCTGCCCATCCGCTTCTGCATTGATTTCAAAGTGTTGATGATGACGTATAAAGCCCTAAACGGTTTAGGACCTCGATACCTGGCAGATCGCCTTCTTCCACCAAGATCTACCCGAATCACTCGTCATAGCCAGGAGGGACGGCTGAGGGGCCTAACGCCGAGAGAGGCCCGGAAAGAAAGAACAAGAAACCGGGCCTTCTCGGCAGTGGCCCCTCGGCTTTGGAATAATCTTCCATCAGAGATCCGCCTGGCTCCCTCGCTGGGTGTTTTTAAGAGCCAATTAAAAACTTGGCTCTTTAGACAAGCCTTCCCTCCTGTCAATATTTGATTTTATTTTACTATAAGTTTTTTCTATCCATCTTGAGTACTATTAATATTAATTATTATTATTTTTGAATTGTCTTACTTTTAAATTGTTTAAATGATTTGTATTTAATTTTATGGAATCCGCCCCGAGTAGACTGTGTCTAGGGGGGTGGGATAAGAAGTCTAATAAATAAATAAATAAAATAAATTGTTTATGCCACCCAAACGAAGTAAAAATTTGGTTATGGAGGCACAGGTTGAGCTCCATGGTGCTGAGGGAAATGGGAACCCTCAAATTCAAAGTGAAGAAGAAACTGAGGGAGCAGTAATAATTGCCTCAGAAGGAGAAAATATCCAAAGCTCCCAAGATTTTGAAAAATGGAAGCTAGAACAGGAATCCAAACTGAAGAAGTTAGCTGTAAAAAACCAATTAGAATTGGAAAAAGAAAACAGGAAATGTGCTCAGTGCGTTACATGTCATTTGAGCAAGAAAACAGGAAAAGGGAATTTGAGCAAGAATTGGAAAGAGAAAAAAAATCAGAGAACTTGAAAGGAAAAGGGAATTTGAGCAAGAATTGGAAAGAGAAAAAATCAAATAACTTGTAAGGAAAAAGGAATTTGAGAAAGAAAACAGGCAAAGAGAAATGCAGTTCCAAATAGAGGTGAAGAAATTGGAAATAGCTGCCCAAAATAATAATAATAATAATTCCAGTGTGGGAAATCCCTCAAATATCAATCTAAAGAAATTTCCCCAATATAGGAAAGGAGATTGTCCTGAATCTTTCCTGATTTCCTTTGAGAGAGCTTGTTGGGACTTCGGGGTTAAAGATGATGAGAGGATGATAATTTTAAGGTCACAGATAGGGGGAGTTTTATATGGAAAGTAGCTGTGTCAGATCAAATCCCAGCTCCTTGTCTGACTGGAGGAAAGCATGGGAATCCCAACCTCTGAAACTCTCGTTAAAAGACCCCGTTTAATGGAACATCCTGAAACAAGGGAAACTGCTGATTTGGTGCTGATGAAAAATCCTAATAGTTTCTCCTTTATTAAGGAACAAAAGGAAGATCACACCTTAAATGATTGCTTTGAAAAAGCTAAGGAGAATCCCATTCCACTGTCCCCTGAACACCCAGAGAGGTATTGTGTGGACCAAGACCTATTGTATAGGGAGGTTTTAATGGCACCTTGTAGGGGTGGAGAAGAGCCCCACAAACAGCTAATTGTCCCTATTAAATACTGAGAAAAGATTCTGGAAAAAGTACACGAAGATGTATTTGGAGCACACATGGGCATCTCTCACACTAAGGAAACGGTTGCACAGAAATTTTATTGGCCAGGGATGGGGCAGCAGATTAAGCAATATTGCCAAACTTGTGATACTTTCCAGAAGCGCAGTACTGGAAATGACAAGACTAGAGCTAAGCTATGCCCATTGCCTGTTATCTCGACCCCTTTCCAATGTTTAGGTCTGGACCTGGTGGGACCCCTACCCAGGGCGACTAGACAAGGAAATACGTATATTTTATCCATTATTGATTTTGCCACCAGATACCCAAAAGCCGTCCCCCTAAGAAACATAGAGACAGAAACTGTGGCAGATGCGTTAATTAGTTATATGTGCTGAATGGGTTTTGCGTCAGAAATAATAACAGATTTAGGAACTTCCTTTACTTCCAAACTAATGACGAGACTATGGCAGGTCTGTGGAATTTCCCATGAGATGTCATCTCCTTACCACCCCCAAATGAATGGGTTAGTGGAAAAAATTAATGGAACTTTAATGAGAATGTGCATATGTGCAGAGAACCCAAATGATTGGGATAATAAATTACAACCACTGCTATATGCTTATCAAGATATTCCCCAAGAAAGCACAGGTTTTAGTCGTTTTGAACTTTTGTTTGGTTGTAAAGTAAGAGGGCCTTTAGATTTGTTATGACAGAACTGGGAAGATTATAAAGAAAGGGACCCTGAGTCGACTGTAGAATACATGGATAATTTAATGAACACCTTACAAAGATCCCTAGAGATAGCTGGGGAAAACTTAAAGGTGGCCCAAGGTGGACAGAAAGCAACTGAAAGAGCCACAAAGGATCTAGCCGAAGCAGAAGAGGCCTTTCAGGAACTGGAGGCTGATGCTGATGGAATGGTGTCTGTCATTGAGCTCCAGATGCATCCAGAGCTAGATGTGGATGGCGATGGAGTACTGTCAGAAACGGAAGCCCAGAATAAGTTAGCTGAGCTACAGGAGGGCACAAAGTCTAGAGAGGAGCAAGTAAAGGCTTTGCGATCCATAAAGGAAGCTGCTGAGAAACCTGAAAAGGAAGCCAAAGATATGCACCTGAAAATCTGGGAGGAACATAAATCCCATCATGTGTTGCAAAGGTTACGTGATGCCAGTTTGATGGTGAAAGCAGTTAAATGTCAAATTAGGAACTCTGAAATAAGATACCTAGGGCATCAAGTCGGAGGGGGAAAGATCAAACCCCTAGATGCAAAGATAGAAGCTATTGATACTTGGCCCACCCCGACCTCTAAAAAGAAAATCCGAGCATTCCTAGGGTTAGCCAGATATTATAGTCGTTTTGTCCTGAAGTTTAGTGAAATAGCTGCTCTGTTAACAAACTTAACTCGAAAGAAGCAAGCTGAAAACATCCAGTGGACTTCAGAGTGCCAGGGAGCCTTCGATCGCCTGAAGAGAGCGCTGTCTTCAAAACCTGTCCTGATTGCACCGGACTTCGACCGTGAGTTCATCATTTACACCGATGCATTGAATGTGGGACTGGGAGCCATGCTATGCCAAACAGACAACAGCAGGAGTCTATATCCGGTAACTTACATCATCAAGAAACTCCAGCCTGGTGAGAGACATTTATCCACCATCAAGAAAGATTGTCTAGCTATCGTATGGATGCTGCAAAAGCTGAAGCCCTACATTTGGGAAGGAAATTCGTCCTCTGCACCGACCATTCCCCTTTGGTGTGGCTACGAACTATGAAATCCAACAGCAGCAAACTTACAAGATGGGCGCTGATTTTGCAAGACTTTGATTTTGAAATCCGCAGTGTAAAAGGATCGCAGAATGTGGTTGCAGATGCTTTGTCTAGAAGGCCAAATGACTAGAGAAAATTCTTTTGTTTGAATTTATGTGCGTTCAATATTAACTGTTCTGTTTGTATAATAGTTATGTGATATGCTTAAAGTGCAAAATTTGCTTGGATGTTAATAAACTAAGAGGTAGGTACAGTTATAGTAAAAATAATAGTAAGTATGCTTAGTAATGTAAGATATACCGTTGACCACGGTATCCTCCTGGGGAGGCTCTCCGAGCTGGGAATCGGTGGTCTGGCGCTTGCCTGGCTCCGATCCTTCTTGGAGGACCGTCCTCAGAGAGTACAGCTTGGGGAGTGCGTTTCGGCCCCGTGGAGTCTCAATTGTGGGGTTCCGCAGGGCTCAATTATCTCCCCAATGCTGTTTAATATCTACATGAGGCCGCTGGGTGGGGTCATCAGGGGGTGTGGGGCTTTGTGCCATCAGTACGCTGATGACACCCAGCTCTACATCTCCTTTTCTCCAACCACAGTGGATGCCATTCCGTCCCTTCAGCGCTACCTGGAGGCTGTACTCTAATGGATGCAGGAGAATGGACTGAGGCTGAACCCGGACAAGACGGAGGTCCTGAGGGTGGGTGGCCCCTCCATCGGTGGTTTGGGAAACTCCCTCTCTTTTGGGGGAGTGACTCTCACTGCGAAGAGTGAGGTTTGCAGCTTGGGGGTCCATCTGGATCCGGCGCTCACCATGGAAACCCAGGTGGCATCAGTGGTCCACTCTGCCTCTTTCCATCTGTGGCGGATTGCCCAGCTGCATCCCTATCTTGATGTTGGGGCACTCACCACTCTGGTCCATGCGCTTGTAGTCTCAAGATTAGACTACTGTAACGCACTCTACATGGGGCTACCTTTGAGATTGATGCGGAAGCTTCAAATAGTGCAGAAAGCGGCGGCCAGACTTCTCAGTGGAATGAGAAAATATCAGCATATTTCCCCCACTCTGGCTGCCTTGCATTGGCTGCCCGTTCATTTCCACATTGATTTCAAAGTGTTAATGATGACATATAAAGCCCTAAACGGTTTAGGACCTCGATATCTAGCAGAACGCCTCCTCCCACCTAGATCTACCCGAATCACTCGTTCTAGCCAGGAAGGGCGGCTGAGGGGCCTAACGCCGAGGGAGGCCCGGAGAGAAAGAACAAGAAACCGGGCCTTCTCGGCAGTGGCCCCTCGCACGTTGCTTGTGCCTTTGTTTTGTGAAACAACCAAGGGACAAGCAGGAACATGACAGAAAATGATTGAGGGATGGAGCAAGGAAAGGGTTAGGCTTCTGGACGATAGGTCACCATTCACCCCAAAGATTCTGGTGCAGCTTAGCAAAATTTGGGTGGATATATGTTGAGATAATTTTGAAGTAGCATTGTTTAAGGCTGCATCTTTGGTAGCCTTTTTTGGGGCCCTGAGAGTTAGTGAATTGGTTGCTGCAACTAAAGTAGATAGATTGCATGCGGCATTGCAGAAAGACGATGTCTGAGTAGTAGAAACCAAAATTTACATGCACATTAGGCGTTCTAAGACGGATCAAAGAGGAAAGGGAGCAGATATCATGTTGGGACAAAGTTCAGTTAAAGCCAAGCTTTAGTGGCTTATTTACAGTTGAGAGGGGGGCATAGTGGGTATTTATTTTTGCCATAGTGACGGCCTCCCACTTACTAAATATCAGCTCTAGAAACTGACGGAGATAGCGCTCCAATGGATTGGGTTGCAGGGATGGTGCTTTGGGACACACTCATTTAGGATAGGAGCACCATCGACGGTCCCTGCATTAGGATACGGTCCAGCAGCCATCAAAATGATGGGGCGTTGGTCATTGAACAGTTGTACATCTGTACGCTACCACAAGTGTAGGCAGGTTGCTGGCCATCTGTGTGTTTGTCCTGCAGGTCCCAGGAACAGTAGCAGGTGGATGAGGATTTGGATCGTCGTGCATAGCTTTGTGTTCTGGGCAGTGCGTTATGCCGGCAAATCATCATGGGGGTGCAACTTAAGTTTAGGGGCTTCTGCTTTTATAGAGTGGAAAGGCCAAAGAAGAATGCTGTGGAGGGAGTTTAATAGTGTTTTAGACTCTGAGAAGATCATGCCTCTGGATGTCATGGTGGTCCATCTTGGTGGTAATGACTTGGGCAAGCAGACAGGCAAATCCTTGACAACTGAGATTCTGAAGTATTTGCGTGAATGGAAGTCAGCACACCCACAGACCCGAATTGTGTGGTCCACAATGATTCCCCGAATTGCTTATGTGATGATATTGAAGGAGAGTGGGATTTGTAGTCTGAGGAAAATGGAGTCAGATAGGTTCTGTGTGAAATGACTTGAAAGCATTGGAATGTGTTTTTCTGTTAAGCTTGGTACAGAGTGAATCCTGATAATGGTGCAAGGTTGAAGAGGCCAGTGGGAAGACTCAACAAATTCCAGTCTAATTGGAAAAAAGATAACACACCTGCATCTTCATGAGAATTGGGGATGGAGAGTGGTATTACGCCTCTTTGAAGTTAATTGGTTTACAGCCATGAAGAAGGAGGTCAGAGGAATGTAGAAAAGATGGAGGAGAGGAGGTGTACGAAGCTTCTCTTAGCTTATGCCAAGCTGGGAGGAATTCATGATGGATTGCATTATGTAGCTGAATGTTTACAGAATGTAGAATGGTAAGAAGAAGGGGGGGGTGGGCCCACCACAGCTTAGATCTTAGTATTTCTTATTTTTTAATAAATAATAACAGCTTCATTTAACTATTGTAACCTTTGAACATGTTATTATGCTATTGCTTATGCAAAGAAACTGTTTCTATGAATCTATATTTTCTTTATAAAAAATAATTATAGAAATTTCAACTGAGGACTAGTCTCTTGGATTAGCAAGGTTAGACTAAATCCAGAGGAGTGGAAAGGTCACTAACTAGCTACTACAGAGAAGTCCTATCTAACTGAGCTGTTGTGAGTTCTGAGTTAAAGCCCATGTTTAAGTACTGGCGAAGTACTGAGTAAAATAAAGTGTTCTTTAATGGTCGGACTTGTCCAAGGCACAGATGCAATGCACTGCTGAGGCTTGAGGACTTACCTCGGTACTAAGTGGTAGATTTGGGGCCTAAGAGACTCCCTGACCGAATGCCATACTCTCCTTAGGGAGATTTGGTCATCACAGCTTGGAGGGCCGATTGTCCCACACATTGCCTCAACAAGGCTTGACGGTCTGTAAATTGGGAAATTTGTAAAGTAGTGTGCGCAGAGTTCAGTGATTGGGCACCCAGAGATTAGTTTGCGTCGGCCTGAGCTATTTTGGAGTGATGGCGTCCATTTGTCAGATGTGGGTTTGGATATATTTTTACAAGATCTCCAAAGGGGCCTGCGGTTGGAATTGGATATGGCAGGCAGGGGACATAGCTAAGCTAGTGCCCTGCAGTGGCGGGTCGTGTGGAATGAAGATGGGTCGGTGAGTTCCCCGTGGAGTTCAAGTGGGATATAGCGCGTCTGAACCCTCAGAGCCGCGGGTCACAAGATTACAGGGGGGATGACGAGCTGGGGACACCTCAGGACCAAAGGCTGCCAAGAGATAGGAGGCTAGAGGCCCGGGGGTGGTCAAACCAGACCAGCCGAGGACATGTGGCCATAGGGACCGCACTGCCTCGGGGCTGGACACTCGCCCATTGTCAGAAAGAAGGGGTTCTGTGAGACCTTTACTACCAGCATCATTCCGCACTACCACAGGCCCCATTTGCTTTGTGGAAGGGCCTGAGAATTGAAAGTGTTTGGTTAATAAAGTGTGGCCCTGTTTTTATCCCATCATTGAGTCTCGCCTCATTATTCCGGGGTGGGAGGGCAATGAAACCTTGCTGAGGTTTCAGGAAGCCCACTTTCCTTTTCAGATTAGGAAACTGGGTTTCCTGAAATTTCAGAAAGGAATTAGACTTCTTTCCTTTTCTTTTTTCTATATTTAGAAAAACTCCTTAGGTCCTGCATCCTGGAGATTAGTCATCATGACCCTGAAAATACCTGGGAAGGGGGGGGGGGAGTAATTATCAGAGAATAACATAAATATTGGACCTTCTGCCCAATAACATAAATATTGAACCTTCTGTCTGAAGACCTTATGTCTTCAGCTTGCCAATATAGTGAAATGTGGAAACATTTTGTCATAGGTCTCTATAGGCTTAGTTAACCTACTGCTTGGAAGTAACTTATTAAGAATAACTTATGTGACTTCAAATCAGAACTAACTTATAGCGATCCTAACAGGGCTTTCAAGGTAAGTAAAATATTTAAGGAATGATTTTAACAGTTCCACGCCTCCAGGAAGCTTGCCATGGCTGAGCAGGGATTCGTGAATAAGTTCTTTTGCCAGCCATGAATATATAACACATTATGACAGCAGGTTAAGGACTGAAATCTAGTAGTAAATTACAACTACAGTAGGCCCATTGAATCAGTGGGGATTTGATGAGTTAATACCAGCGATTTAATGCAACTACTCTAGCTGCAATTTGCTGCTGGAGTTCAGCCAACAAAGGGTAGTGATACTTCTTTTGGAGTGTAACTGCAAACCTTTTGCATTACTACATGTGTCACATGTTTATTGCCCTCCCAACCCCGGAATAAAGATGCGAGACAATGATATGGGTTAAATACGGGCCACACTTTATTGATTTAAATTCAGATTCAAATTTGCCATCCTTTGGCAAAAGGAGGGGGCCTGCTGTAGTGTGGAAACAGGTAAATGGCAGAGCTATCCAAATACCCCTTGATCAACAAATGGGCGAGTCCCCGGCCCCAGGTTCCAGCGGTCTTAAAGACAGCAGGAACCCGGCTGGCCGCTAATAAACACCCTCAGACCTCAAGCCATCTTTAGTTGATGACTGTTGGTCCGGAAGTGGCCCAGCGCATCTTCCCACCACAGGAACTGTAATCGCATGATCCGCAGTGCCGGGAGGTCGGATGCGCTGTTAGCTTTCCTGATCTTACAGTGGGACTCACCGGAAAATACCTGTTTTTTCCGCACTACCCACCACAGCATAGGGACTAGCCACGCTATGTCCATGCCCGCCACTGAGTCGCTCAAGCTCGACAAGCAGGCCCCCTTTGATGTCTTCTAAGAAGGCATCCAGGCCCAAATCAGAAAGGTGGACACCGTCTTTCCTGAAAAATTCAGACCTATCCATTTGGATCCTGTGGTGACCTATCACCGATTCAAGGCCGCTGCAGACGGCCCTGCAAACCTCACGGTTAACGCCCCACCGGGCCATGTTAACATCGCAAATATTCCTGGTGCCTCGCCAGGCTAACCGAGGAATGATCATGGACCACACGATCCGCATAGTAGGATACCTGGCATTCAACCATTTAAGGTCGCGAATAATGTCCAGGATCAATGCCTTACCAGGAAGTTTGGGCAAATCATTGCCGCCAAGGTGCACTACCAGTACGTCTGGTGGAGAATGGCCAAATGCCGTCAACCTGCATAGCTGGTTCCACTGCATGCCACGCAGCCCTTTCCAGGTGATGTGTGCATGGGCTCCAAGCCCCAAATCACTCCCCCACGGGGATGTGGCAGCATAACGCTCTGCCCAGTGTATGTAGTTGTGACCGACGATCACAATGTGCCTTCGTCTTCCGAACCCTAAAGGACCTGTAAAGACACAAGACCAGGCCCCTGCCTATACGTTAGGTAGGATTCTTAAATATCTTTGGTAACTTGAAGATGACCACCGGCCTAATTGTTTAATTTCCTCTGAGCTATAACCCAGGGCTACTGCAGTGGAGGCTGCTCCAATTCTAAATGAATGGGTGTCAAACCTAGTGCCCAGAATGCCTACTCTATTTAGTGCTAGGTATGTCAACTTCCAAAACTGATATTTAGTCAGAGGTGACTTATCAGCGTGCTGGAAGAAATATCCTGCGTCCTGCCCTCTGATCATCAAATAAGCTCGTATGGTTTTAACTGGGCATATTCTATCTATACTGCATTGCCCAAGGGTAATTTGCTTGCCCTTGCCTGTTTGATTGGCCTTGGATTGCCTAATCAAAATTTGTACTTTTCCATCCTGGACTTTAACGTCTTGCCATTGTAACGCTAGTCTGGATTTATCTGCTTTCCCCCCGCTACCAGTTCACTGATTCTGAGGGCACCGAAAAAGGCAATCAAGGAAGCTGCGTCAAATAAAACTTTTTCATATTCGTCCCTACAAAGGAGCATCCATTGCTCACAGATGCGCTCCAATAAAGGAGGGGAGATAGGAGTCCTAGAGTCCAAAACTCACCCCCTCTCTTTGGCCCATCCCTCTAACATTTTCCTTATGTGATAATCCCCTGAAAAATCCCGATGGCCATTTATTTTTGAGTAAAAGGCCAGGACCAACAGCTTACCTTGGATAGTGCCGGGCGCCAGCCCTTTTCTGTTAAGGTATACTAAAAACTGCTGTAAATTCTCGACCGGTGCCGGCCAAACTGGCTCTAGGTCGACCATCTTCCTAAAGTCCTCGAATTCTATACTCACGGCTGAGTAACCCTTTCTTGTCCTCAGTGCCAGGGCCAAACCTATCGCTCTGGATGCATCTTCATGCCAATTTGCCAGACCTCTGGAGGAAGGACTTCTGGCAGCTCCCTGGCTCCGGGGTCTAGTTCCCTGAACCGCTTGATCTGTTGGCATGATAATGCATCAGCTATCCTATTGTCTAGGCCTGGTACGTGTTGGGCATGCACCAAAATATTAAATTGCAACGCCCGTAGTGTAAAGGCCCTGACCAATGTCATGACCCGCTCCGAGTGTGACGTAAGGTTGTTTATGATATAAACAACCGCTTGGTTGTCACACCAAAAACGGACCACTGAATTTGTACCATTCTTCGGCCCACAGCCATAAAGCACCCACAATTGGAAAGAATTCTAAAAAGGTCAGGTCCCTTGTAATGCCTTTCTGATGCCATTCATCCGGCCATATGCCTGAACACCATCTACCTCGGAAATACATTCCGAAACCTAAAGATCCGCAGTGTCTGAGTGCACCTGGAAATCTGCTCTCAAACCAATCTTTGATCTCCAAAAGGAGATACCGTTAAATTTATCGAGGAATTGACTCCAAACAAGGAGATCTTCCCTCATACCTCGTGTTACCCTGGTTCTGTGCATTAGTCGTTTGAGACCCTTCATAGCACCACACAGGCGCCGGAGGAATGCGCGTCCAGGTGCCACAACTCTGCAGGCAAAGTTCAAATGCCCAATTATTTCCTGAAGTTCCTTAAGTGATCCTTTTTTCTTGTATAATAGAGACGCTATTCTAGACCTAAGATCCACCAATTTATTATTAGGCAGCCTCGAAGTTTGCTGTACTGTGTCAAGTTCTATGCCTAAAAAGGTGAGGGATGTGGTTGGTCCCTCTGTCTTTTCTTCAGCAAGGGGCAGTCCCAGCTCTTTTGTCAATGCCTGAAAGTAGTTCAATATAAACTTGCATCTACCTGAGTTCCTTTTCCCACAGAAAAGGAAGTCATCAAGGTAATGGGCTGTATAATTACAATGCACCTTTTGCCTAATCTTCCATTCAACAAAGGAACTAAATTTCTCAAAGGCAGCGCACGACACTGAGCAGCCCATGGGTAAAGCCCTGTCTATGTAAAATGAACCTTGAAATTGGAAACCCAACAAGTTGAAGTCAAGGGGGTGAACTGGCAAAATTCTAAATGCTGATTTAATATCACATTTCGCCAGTTCATCCCCCCACTCTGCACCTTCTAACCATACTCACCGCCTCATCAAAGGACGTGTACCTAACGGTGCATAGTTCTGGGGGGATAGCGTCATTAACTGACTTCCCCTCCGGAAAGGACAAGTGGTGTATGAAATGGAACTCACCCTGGGCCTTTTTTGGCACTATGCCTAAAGGAGAAACCCTCAGGTTTTCAATAGGTGGCATTGGGAACGGTCCCAGGACCCTGCCTTCCTTAACTTCCTTATCAATCTTATTCTGAACAATACTTTCCATGCCAATTATTGATTGGAGGTTTCGCGTAGTAAACGCGTTGCGCTCTCCTTCTGCCGGGATTCTGAACCCGTATCTAAATCTGTCCAACAAGTACTTTGCATCTTCTTTGCGAGGGTATATACTTAACCATTCTTCTAAAACCCTAACCTTAATTGGGCTGGGTCCCTTTTCCAAGGGTACTCCCGCCACTGTTCGGCTTTTTGCCGCCTCCTGCACCCTTGTTCTGGAGCTGGGCGCCTGCTTTAAAGCGGGACAAATTCGGGTGCTGACCTCCGCAGGTAAGGCACTCATGCCTAAATCTACATGGCCTCCTTGTGCAAAAGCCCTTGGAATTATACTCGAAGCAAGGCATGTGGGGTTGAACCACCTGCCCCGCACCAGGGCGGGGATTTTGATTAGTAGCAATTTTCCTGTTAAGATGACCGCTATCAAATCAATCACCAGTATTTGGCCTGGTGGGGGTCATGTGCTGAAGCCATAGCCCCGGCTGGGGCTCATCCCAGCGCATATTGGGATGAATAGCGCTCCGCATGTGGAAATTCTGGTCATACTGAAGCCAGGCCGGACCCGCAAAATCTACAGTCAACCCTCAATTTACGAATTTAATCCGTTCCGGATTAACGTTCGTATGTCGAAAAGTTCGTATGTCGAACTATGCATTCCCATAGGAATGCATTGAAAACCCATTAATCCGTTCTGGCCGAAGAAAAAAATACCCCCCAAAAAAAGAAATGAAAAATAAAACACTTGCAGTAACACGCTGGGACTGCAAAACACACACACACACAAAACAAAAACATCCAAAAATAAACATTTGAGCAAGTCCCACGGTGGGACTGCAAAAAAAAAATCACCAAAAAAAACAACAACACAGAAACATACCCCCTAGCCCAAACCTACCCTCCAAAACCCACCCAGAACAACTTTTTTAAAAGAAAAAACAGCAGCACCTTACCGTCTGAAGCCTCCCTAGCAAAGCACCAGCACCCGCGGCTTCTCCTTCCTCCTCTTGCGCAGCTTCGGCGGCGCTTACTCGCGAGTAGACCCACGCCGTCCGCGGCGCTTACTCGCGAGTAGACCCGCACCAGGAATGGGCAGGGAGCGCACCTGACTGGCTCCCCCCATCCCCCGCCGCTGCCTTTTTTACCTGCTGGGCAAGCCTCTGAGACCCAGCGCCGATCAGCTGAGAGGCGGGGAGAGGGGGGCGGGAGCGGAGAAGAACACAAAATGGCTGCCGGGAAGGCAGGGAAATAAAAAAATGGTGCTTCTCCCCTGCCCCCGGGAGGCTTCTGAAAGTGGCGCTTGCTGTGGGGGGAGGGGGGAGGGAAGTTCCCTGCCTTCCCCATGGGTTTTTTTCCCTGTTCGTAACTCGGAAAAAGTTCTCAAGTCGAGTCTGTTTTTTCCTATTAGAGTGGTTCGTAAGTTGAAATGTTCGTATCTGGAGCCGTTCGTAAGTCGAGGGTTGACTGTACATAGGATCTATAAATTATATCTAAGTATTGGAAGAGGGCTTGAGCCATCCAATGCTGGGCCTTAACTATAACTCCTGCATAAATTAGAAAACCCGGAAGACAGTGGGCCCATGTTCTATCCGGCTTTTTCCTTCTACGCTTTTCCTTTTCTTTTTCATCTTCTTTGTCTAGATCTTCTCAACATCACTGTTAAGTAGGTCGAATACATCTATGTATTTGCCTTATCAGTTTTTCTCCTTTGTCGCCGGGGTTAGGTGATCCCCAGGGTCATGGAGTAGTCTCCATATGGTAAGGCCCCTAATGATACCGTATTATAGCCTGTTAGGCGCTGAGGGATATGGCCAAGCCCCTGCATTAGCCACACTATCTGGTTGTACAGGGAGGGCTGGAGGAGCGTAGGGCATGCCCCAACTGCTGAATTGAGGGTTGGCGCACAGCCAAGCAGTGTTGGTTAACCCTGTGTTCTGCGTGTTATAGGGTGTAAATGCAGTGTAACTGTATGGACCACCACCGGCCCAAGGCCATACGGGGAGAGGTGTATAGGTGCAAGGTGCAGCATTTGACTCGCCAGACGAAGTCGTAGCCCTGCTGGGCTCCTCTGCCAGATAAGGTTTTTCAAAGCTGACCTCCTCCAACCTTTTCTTGTCCTCCCTGGCAAGTAGACGCTGGTTTGGATGCCGCAGGAGTTGATGATCGTCTCCCCTTTTCTGAGCTTCGTGACCTCAGAGTCGATGAGGCCCCGTCCGCCTCTCGCTTAGCAGGAGCATCAGGGACCTGTTTGGACTCAAGGGCAGTAAACCTTTCCATTAGATCCTGAGCCATTGCTTTCAACTTAGCCTTGCGATGACTTTTAGTCTCCCTAGCTGATCTGCGTGGTTGAACCTCGCTCAGCTGGGGAGCCTGTCTTGCCATCTGTTGGGCCTCTAATGCTGAATTTTTTTCTTGTAATTCTTTCCATACTGGCCAGGATTCCTCATCTGAGGAGGATTGCGGGGGAGACACCTGAGTGGCTGGCCTTTTCTTGGCCGGTTGTTTCCCCTTCCTGTTGCCCTGCCCCTTTCTCGATGTCATTGTTACCCGGTGCTATATGCTAATTAAGTGGAAGGAATAGCTCAATAACTCAAGAACCCAAGTGTAAGCGTAACAGAGCCTGGATGCTAGTTAGCCACTATTTCCTGGCAATGGTGCCTCGTTATTACTTATGTGCCCTAACTGACAACTTTTAGGTCCCACCAAAGTTTTTACTCTTGAGACCAGGGAGGGTCTAACCAACCACCCTTCAGAGAAAATTCCTTGGTTAAAGCACCCTTTAATCAAATGCTCCCTATAATCAATGCCTATTTATTTATCACTTATCAATTGATTAATTCGCCTATTACTGCAATCAATATTAGGCTGAATCAACTACTCAATTAAATAATTAAATCAATGAATTTACCCCCAATTGATTACTATCCGGTAATTTATTTTTTATAAATAATTAAATAATTAGCTTATTTAAATATATATCCTACTGATTAATACACCTTATTGAATAAATAAATTAATTAATTAAATAAATAAATAATTTAAATTTTTTAAAAATATTATACATTATTTTATCTCTATCTATTTAGTTTATTATTTATTTGATTTAATACCTATTTATATCTATCTTTCCTTTTTTTTTTGTGTTGCTCACTTGGCTAGTCGACCCTCCAGTCCACTAGCCACAGTTGCCTCCCGACTGTTAGTGTTTGAATGGGGGAAAATGGCACGCAAATGCTGGGAGGAAAGCTAAGAGCGGGTCCCTATTGCGCTCGAAGTGCTTCAAATGAAAAGAAGAAGGGGGGTAGATGCCCGACAAACAGAAATGAAAAACCGAGCCGCCGCTCTGAACTAAAGATCACAACCTTCCGGTAAAGTAATCAAAATCAAAACACCCGCTTATTATACTTTCCCCTTCCCTTCTGTATTACTCTTTTGATAAAATTATTTGCAATCGGTAGTTATTTAGTTTCTGGTATTATTATTTCCTTCACTTTCCCCCCCTTTTCTTTCTTTCTTTTTTTTAAAAAGGCCCTTCGTGCCGCGGCACGGCCAGTGCGAACCGCACCGCCGCTTTCCCCTTTCTCTAACAGTGCTAACTAAATAAATTAAGCAATACGAGTAATTAACAAAGAATAATCCAAACTAAACCCTGGGAGGGAGCCGATGCTTCCCTCCCGTTCTGTAGAAACTCGATTGCCAAGTGATGCAGATAGAAAAAACGCAGCAGCGCAGCACAGACTCCGTCTCTCTTGGTGCCCGAAAAAGAAGAGGGTGGTGTGAGGGGAGAACGCCCTTAAGTAACCTGGCATTCCCCCCTCCTACTTGCAAGTCACGTGAGACTAACCAGTCTCGCGTCATCCGGGGTGTAGGGCAAAGAGCCAGCCTCGCTGCCCGAAGTCTGTGGACTCGTCAGTGGCTGTGACATATGGCAGGGAAGGCATATCACATTATCCAGTGATCAGCAACAGGATACATACATTTTATACCACAGCCCAATAGCTTTTTGTACTCAGATGCTTTTAAAGTTCTCTCATTTTATCTTCTAATAGTGCAACTAGTTTGCACTTGCTACATGTGTATGCCATGTTTTTCCGAGGCATGAAAATGAACATTGCTCACACTTTGCGGATCACCAACACTAAAGTGTTTCTTCCCTCCATGATTACTGCTATCTTTTTACTTCCTTTTGCTTGTCTGTGAGTTTCCATTGCTTTGTCTTCTCTGCCTTGAAGGATGCTGGGAAAGTCCACTAGTATATAACTTTTTGCCTTTGCCCCCCCCCCATCCAGGAATAATGAGATGAGTCACAGGTTTAACTAGGTTTAACTAGGGCTATAAGTTTATTGATCTATTAAACTGTACCACCCAACTCCTGCAGAGGGGCGTACCATAAAGTGGAAACTTGGGTCAGGATCTGGGAGTCTCTCCTAATCTCCTCTCCTGCACTGACACAAGTGAGTCCAAACCCCCAGATCTATACTATCTTACTTGCAGCCCATCACTGGCTGGCAAACACCTCCCAGGCCACTGCCTCCCCAAACCTTGCCATTGCTCACCTAAGCTCACCTTAGGTGAGCAATGGCCAGAGCCAGCATCCACCCAAGCAACATCCCCCTACTTTACCAATGGAATCTCATGAACCATGCTCCAGGGACATTGGATGGGCCAGCTCTCACCTGGGTTCCCTTTTGGGACTCACCACTAGTCCTCCCCTTCTGTACTATCTGCCAATGTAACGTATTTAACACAGCCCCACCCTTGATCTTCCACAACTGTCCTATGAGCAACCAGTGTGGGATAGGCAAACAATTCTCACCCATCTTTTGTTTAATATGCCAACCAAATGAAGCAGGCCAGAAATTCCTATCCAGCCCCAAAGCAGCCAGCTAGTCTTGCACTGAATCCATGGGTGGGCAAGTGGGTTGTGTCATCTTCACAAGAAGAGGGGGTGAGGACAGGGACCCATTATATAGGCTGCTCTTCCTGCCCTCACCCTTCAATTAAGGGGAAACAAGAGTTTCATTTCCCCTTGTCTCTCACCTCGCTACAGTTGGGGGGGAACCGCTGAGGAAGGAGCTTTGTCCCCCTGTAGAGCTGAACGTTGTCTCCTTGGTCTCCCTTTTATTTTATCTCTTCCTCCACTTTCCTTACTACTTATCTCCTGTCAAACTCCTGGCTGTTTGCTCCCTGAGCTTGTCTCAGTTTTATTCCTCTGCTGCCCTCTGTTAGGAGTCAGGAAACAGAAATGTATGTATTGTATTTATATTTTATTTATTACCCCAAGCCTTGCAAATTTGGACATAAGGTGTGTTTTGATTACACAGGTCCCAAAAGTTAAAAAATGGATTTTTCCACCAGAGATCATGCACCGCATTGTGCTGAAGCTGTGTGCAAGGTAAAAAGCAGGGGTGTATGGAAAAATTGGTTCAAAATTGGGAAAGGAATACGACAAGGCTGTATATTATCTCCCTGCTTATTTAACTTATATGCAGAATACATCATGCGAAAGGCAGGACTGGAGGAATCCCAAGCCGGAATTAAGATTGCCGGAAGAAATATCAACAACCTCAGATATGCAGATGATACCACTCTGATGGCAGAAAGTGAGGAGGAATTAAAGAACCTCTTAATGAGGGTGAAAGAGGAGAGTGCAAAAAATGGTCTGAAGCTCAACATCAAAAAAACTAAGATCATGGCCACTGGTCCCATCACCTCCTAGCAAATAGAAGGGGAAGATATGGAGGCAGTGACAGATTTTACCTTCTTGGGCTCCATGATCACTGCAGATGGGGACAGCAGCCACGAAATCAAAAGACGCCTGCTTCTTGGGAGGAAAGCAATGACAAACCTCGACAGCATCTTAAAAAGCAGAGACATCACCTTGCCGACAAAGGTCCGCATAGTCAAAGCTATGGTTTTTCCAGTAGCGATGTATGGAAGTGAGAGCTGGACCATAAAGAAGGCTGACCGCCAAATAATTGATGCTTTTGAATTGTGGTGCTGAAGGAGACTCTAGAGAGTCCCCTGGAGTGCAAGGAGATCAAACCTATCCATTTTGCAGGAAATCAACCCTGAGTGCTCACTGGAAGGACAGATCCTGAAGCTCAGGCTCCAATACTTTGGCCATCTCATGAGAAGAGAAGACTCCCTGGAAAAGACCCTGATGTTGGGAAAGTGTGAAGGCAAGAGGAGAAGGGGACGACAGAGGACGAGATGGTTGGACAGTGTCATCGAAGCTACCAACATGAATTTGACACAACTCCGGGAGGCAGTAGAAGACAGGAGGGCCTGGCGTGCTCTGGTCCATGGGGTCATGAAGATTTGTACACGACTTAACGACTAAACAACAACAACATGGAAAAATTAGACTGATTTACTTCTTTGCTCTCCCCCTGGTTATGTTTCTTATCATATTCTTTAACCCTGTCTACTTTTATCAGACAGTTTAATGCTGGCACCTTTGTGCTCCTTGGAAAGAATAAGAATACAGACTTATATATTGCACAGACTTGCTGCAGAGTAATCAGTAAAATGGCTTATTTGGCACCGGGCTGGGGAGATGTGCATGTTATGATTCTACAGTGTTCTGTGTTTTATAGGCTATATTTCAACCAGGCACTTAAGTGAATTGTTCCATTGTTGATCAGAAGAGCCGATCATGATACATTCTGCAGGTATAATGCCAGCACAGAGGTTTTGTGTGGTCATTGTTCAAAAACTGAAATCCTTATGGATCATCCCCATGTTTTAATACAAAGCTTTGACACAGAGTCTCTTGGAGACATCCATTGGCATCAGCTTGATTTGATCCTCGCTAGATGCTCTAGCCTTCCTAGTATTACGATCACACACAGTTATCAGGGTGCTAATTGCGATACTGATCACTCCCTGTTGTGTAGCAGAGTCAAACTGTGAATAAAGAGATTGTATCACATGAAAAAGGAAGGAAGACCACGTACTGACATCAGCAAGACTCGCGATCAGAGAAAAGTGGAGGAATTTGCCCAAGCGCTTGAAGAAACTCTTCCAGGCCTGGCTGGTGCAAATGCACCTGAACAATGGGAACATTTCAAGAATGCTATTTATAACACCGCCTTGTCCACATTTGGCAAGAAGACCAAAAAGTCGGCAGACTGGTTCGAAGCCCATTCGGAGGAATTGATGCCAGCCATCGAGGAAAAGAGGAGAGCTCTAGCAGCATACAAAGCCTGTCTTAGTGAGTACAACTTGCAGGTTCTTCAAGTTGCTCATAGCAAAGTCCAACAGACTGCCAGGAGATGTTCTAATGATTATTGGCTTCAACTCTGCTCTCAGATACAGATAGCAGTGGACACAGGTAACATCAAGGGAATGTATGACGGTATCAAGCAGGCTTTAGGTCCAATCCAGAAGAAATCTGCTCCTTTGAAGACTGCTACAGGTGTGATCATCCAGGACCGAGCACAGCAGACGGAACACTGGGTGCAGCACTACTCTGAGCTGTATTCTAGAGAGAATGTAGTAACCGAAGAGGCATTAAATAACATTGAGTGCCTGCCTCTCTTGGAAGAGTTGGACAGCGAACCAACTTTAGCAGAAATAAAAGCGGCCTTCGATTCCCTCGCCTCCGGCAAGGCACCTAGGAAGGATAACATCCCTGTTGAAGTGCTGAAGTGCTGTAAAGAGACCATCACTACTGAGCTGTATGAAATCTTTTGTCTTTGCTGAAGGGAAGGTGGAGTACCACAGGACATGAAGGATGCAAACATTGTCACATTGTGTAAGAACAAAGGAGACAGGGGCGACTGCAATCACTACCGTGGCATCTCTCTTCTCAGCGTTGTAGGGAAGCTGCTTGCCCGTGTCTTGCTGAAGAGACTCCAGGTGCTTTCAGACAGAGTCTATCCAGAATCACAGTCTGGATTTTGAGCTAATAGATCCACCAGTGACATGGTATTTTCCCTCAGACATTTGCAGGAGAAATGTAGGGAACAAGGACAGCCACTCTTTGTGGCCTTCATAGATCTTACAAAGGCCTTTGATTTGGTTAGCAGGGATGGCCTTTTTAAAATACTTCCTAAGATTGGATGTCCACCTCGACTCCTTAACATCATCAGATCCTTTCACGAGGAAATGAAGGGCACTGTAGTTTTTGATGGCTCAACATCAGATCCCTTTGACATCTGAAGCGAAGTGAAACAGGGCTGTGTCCTCACGCCGACCCTGTTTGGGATCTTTTTTGCTGTCATGCTGAAGCACGCCTTTAGAACTGCAACAGAAGGTGTCTATCTCCGGACTAGATCAGATGGAAAGCTCTTTAATCTCTCTAGATTGAGATCGAAGACCAAAGTCCATCTGAAATGCATGCAGGAGTTCCTCTTCACTGATGATGCAGCTGTTGTTGCCCATTCTGCTGAAGAGCTCCAACAACTTATGAATCATTTTAGTAAGGCCTGCCAAGATTTTGGATTAACAATCAGCCTGAAGAAAACACAAGTCATGGGCCAGGGTGTGGACTCACCTCCCTCTATTACTCTCTCTACACAAGAATTGGAGGCTGTTCATGATTTCATGTACCTTCGCTCAACGATCTCTGACACCCTCTCTGTAGATGTCGAGCTGGATAAACACACTGGCAAAGCAGCTACCATGTTCTCTAGACTCACAAAGAGAGTGTGGCTTAGTAAGAAGCTGACGGCATATACCAAGATCCAGGTCTATAGAGCCTGTGTCCTGAATACACTCCTGTACTGCAGTGAGTCCTGGACCCTTTGTGCATGGCAGGAGAGGAAGCTGAACACGTTCCATATGCGTTGTCTCCAGCTCATTTTTGGTATCACCTGGCAAGACAAAGTTCCAAATAGAGTAGTCCTAGAACGAGCTGGAATTTTTAGCATGTATACATTACTGAAACAGCGACATCTATGTTGGCTCGGGCATGTCATGAGAATGGCTGATGGTCGGATTCCAAAAGATCTCCTGTATGGAGAATTAGTGCAGGGAAAGTGCCCCAGAGGGAGACCACAGCTGCGATACAAGGATATCTGCAAGCAGGATCTGAAGGCCTTAGGAATGGACCTCAACAGATGGGAAACCTTGACATCTCAGCGTTCAGCCTGGAGGCAGGCGGTGCATCATGGCCTCTCCCAATTTGTAGAGGCACTTGTTCAGCAGGCCAAGGCAAAGAGGCAGTCCTGAAAGCAGCAAAATCAGGGAGCTGGACAGGGGACAGATTGTATTTGTCTTCAGTGTGGAAGGGATTGTCACTCTCGTATTGGCCTTCTCAGCCACACTAGACGCTGTTCCAAGACCTCTATTCAGAGCACGTTACCATAGTCTCTCGAGACTGAAGGATGCCTACTACTACATCCTGATGTTTAAATTTACTGCATTCTCACTGGATTTCTTAATAGCTAAGGCATAATCAGGCCCATGAAACTCTGAGAGATTTGGGTGCTGAATATCCGTTAGAGAATCATCTTCCTTCCTAACACACCCTGTGTCAATATTATTTTTGGCAAACTGAAAGTGGAGAGAAGCTGCCTATGTATTTCATTCTTTCAAAAACCACTTATTCAGGACCATTGTTCTGCCAATATTTAGGCTATTTGCAAATGCAAAAATAGATGACAGGGAGGAGAGGGAGGGAGCGAGGAAAGTGAAAAGAAGTGTATTCCTTCTGTAACTTTTGAAATGAAATTATCAGGTTCTGATAGAATATAAAGAGGGGGAGTAGAACTAGAATATAAAGAGGGGGAGCAGATCTAGTATAATCTGCTGGTATAGTAAGACTCACAGTCAGGGTTTTCAGGTGATTTCAAAGGGCAGAGCAAACCATATGTACCAAAATCTCTTTTGGCTCCAGTTTAACTTATCTATTTTTTATTAATTAGTTGCCTATGTATCTCCTCTTTCCTATAATGAGCTCAAGGTGGCATAGATGCCTCCCCAATGTATCTTCACAACAATCCAGAGAGGTTTCTTGGACTTGTACAAGGTTACTCAATGAGTTTCATAACGTAGTGAGAAGCTTGATTTTCTAAATATCAGCCAACCATTCTGGCCAACTACTCTGACCAACTACACCATTCTGACCAAGGAGCGTGATTATATCACGTTGCCTTATCACCACACAATGATGCTCCTTTGGAAGGGGAAAAATCTGATTACTGCAAACACTGAACTGTTGTACTGTCTGTGAATATAATTTGTCTCCTTTCCATGTGTGATGCTGGAGGTAATTGATTTTCCAATTTGGAGTGGGAAAATCTGGTACCTTAAACTATTAAGTGTTATGGATTGTTTATTTTATTTACTTAAAGGATTTATATGTTGTCCTTTGGACAAATAAACTCCCAGAGCAAGATGTAGGTTGGGTAATACGAAAGTCCCAGTCCTTAGGTCTAAAATGTAAAACATAGCACACAAAGAACATCGGCTGTGGAGAGAGGAGGGGAGAAAATTAAGCTGAGTCAGAATGTTTCTAAGTGTTATTAGTGTTTTGAGGCAAGGCAGATAAAATGGCTAACTTCCTGGATAGCTGTTCCTAGTTGCAGTGGCAGAAGGAAAGCAGTGGTATCTTGCTGTGCTCTGCTTGCTTTTCTCACAACTGCATTGCCTTACTGTGCTGAAGTGTTAAAATGTCTTCTCAAGCAGCAAGCAAACAGTTGGCCCTCTGAGTGCTGCTTGTGATGTGCCCAGCCCTGGACATGTAGCTGTTTTCATCCCGTCACCCACTGGCTTGCTTAGTTCAAGCACAAGCTAGAAGGAAAGAGCTCTTGCAGTGCCGGCTGATAAACTGGAGGGAGGGTGGCTCTCTGACATAAGGGCCAGAGCAGGGCAGTTGTAAGCTGGGCTCTAAGCAGCAGCCAAGGCATGACTGAGATTATATCTCCAGTATAGTCCTAGGTGTCCACCTCTGCTTAAGAATTTTACAGGTGGCAGGCTAGATCAGCTTATCCAGTGCTTTTTGCAAGTGTCCCAAAAACCAGTAAGGTGTGAACCACCCCACTTCAAATGGACAAGAGTTCTACAGACCGTGGTATATTGTTTGCCTGCTCTTATGTGAACTGTGGCCAACCACTCATCTCTGCACAGCATGTTGCATTCATCCATTACACTTCTATCTACATCCTTAAAAGCCCTGAAGTACAAATCTAGGAAATATAATGTGTGGAAGATTACTAAAAATAGTCTGGGTATAAAGACCTTGCTCCTGATTCCACTGTGTGTTTAGAATCTTTTTCTAAAATAACAGAAGAATTGACACACAGTTGAGTCATGAGATCTTCATTTTACAGTTTCATGGCTTGTTGTTGTTGTTTAGTCGTTTAGTCGTGTCCGACTCTTCGTGACCCCATGGATCAGAGCACGCCAGGCCCTCCTGTTTTCCGTTGCCTCCCGGAGTTGGGTCAAATTCATGTTGGTAGCTTCGATGACACTGTCCATCCATCTCATCCTCTGTCGTCCCCTTCTCCTCTTGCCCTCACACTTTCCCAACATCAGGGTCTTTTCCAGGGAGTCTTCTCTTCTCATCAGATGGCCAAAGTATTGGAGCCTCAGCTTCAGAATCTGTCCTTCCAGTGAGCACTCAGGGTTGATTTCCTTTAGAATGGATAGGTTTGTTCTCCTTGCAGTCCAGGGGACTCTCAAGAGCCTCCTCCAGCACCACAATTCAAAAGCATCAATTCTTCAGCGGTCAGCTTTCTTTATGGTCCAGCTCTCACTTCCATACATCACTACAGGAAAAACCATAGATTTGACTATGTGGACTTTTGTCGGCAAGGTGATGTCCCTGCTGTTTAAGATGCTGTCGAGGTTTGTCATCGCTTTCCTCCCAAGAAGCAGGTGTCTTTTAATTTTGTGGCTGCTGTCCCCATCTGCAGTGATCATGGAGCCCAAGAAAGTAAAATCTGTCACTGCCTCCATATCTTCCCCTTCTATTTGCCATGAGGTGATGGGACCAGTGGCCATGATCTTAGTTTTTTTGATGTTGAGTTCCATGGCTTATGTGGTGTTTAATAAGTTATATTTCATCTGGGAGTTACTGAATTGCTGCTTTGTTGATCCAAAGATTCTATACGAATATATTTTTTAGTGGTTCTGCCTACACTGTTTCCCCGAAAATAAGACCTAACCTGAAAATAAGACCTAGTATGATTTTTCAGGATGCTCGTAATATAAGCCCTACCCCAAAAATAAGCCCTAGTTAAGTGAAACCCCACCCTCCACCATTGTGCAGCATTGTGCAGCAACCAGAAGATGACATGACTGTAAAATAAAATATCCCCTGAAAATAAGCCCTAATGCGTTTTTTGGAGCAAAAATTAATATAAGACCCTATCTTATTTTCGGGGTAACACGGTAGCACGGGTTCGTGGTATCAATTTTTGGTTTTGAGCTTTATAATGGTACTGGTAACAAGGCGAGTTCTTCATATTTGCTGCCAGCTTCGCCAGCAGCTATACCAGTATTCCCAGGACTGCGTATATTGGTATAGCAACTTATAGGTTAATTTCCACATGATCTGAGACCAGAGGGCAGCAGAGGGCTTGAAGAGAGATCTCCTCACTGATGCCACTGCAAACTGTTGGCCAAAAGGGGGAAGAAGAAGAAAAAAGGAAGACAGCTGTAGCAGGGGGGTCATGTGCCCACATGTTTCATGATTTGGGTTCAGATATAGTCTCAGCTGACAGTCTCAGGAGCCAAGAAGGGCAGGGGAGGCACTCCATGTATCTGCATGTGAAGGTTTTCCATCTAGGTAGAGTACAAATATGGACACACTCTGTTTGCCTGCGAAAGGCTGAATAGACATTTTCCATCAAATTCACCTGTTTTGCTATGGGTTCACTGAGAGGAGAGAGATATAATGAACCAAAGTCATAATGAGAGATATAATGAACAAATGTTAAAAAAGCACTAGCCCACCAGCATGAATTAACTATCTTCTGCTTCTCTCTCACCTGGAGCCACCCCATGCCCTACCCCCAAAGAAGGTTTACCATTTAGAGAAAAGGTTGTTTAACATTTCTTAAAGTGGTATTTGTTTGATCCTTTTTTAGTATTTGTACATTCATCGTTTTTAGCTTTAAATACCATCTTTTAATGATGTTAGCCGTCTTGGTCCTTTTTAAGGAGAAAGGCAGGGTAAAAACAAACAAACAAATAAATAAATAAATAAATAAATAAATAAATAAAGTTTTGAGAGGTTTGGGGCATTTCTCAGTTCTATTGATGGAAGCAGTTTTGTCAGCAAAGCAATTTATTTTATTTTATTTATTTATTTGATTTATATCCCGCCCATCTGGTATATTCTACCACTCTGGGCAGCTACCAACAAACATATATTCATTACAATAACACAGAACCATTGACATAATCAATAATAAAAACAGTGAAAAAATATAATAAATGATAAATAGCAAAAGAAAAAGAGTTAAGTGCTGACAGGAGGGAAGGCCTGGATGTACATCCATGTTTTTAGTTGGATTTTAAATGTACCCAGCGTAGGGGCCTCGCGAATCTCCAGAGGAAGGTTATTCCAGAGGCGAGGAGCCACCGCCGAGAAGGCCCGGTTTCGTGTCTTTTCCCTCCGGGCCTCCCTCGGCGTTAGGCTCCTCAACCTCACCTCCTGACTCGCGCGGGTGATCCGGGTAGATCTCGGTGGGAGCAGGCGTTCCGCCAGGTATCGAGGTCCCAAACCGTTTAGGGCCTTATAGGTAAGCATTAGAACTTTGAAGTCAATGCGGAAACGAATGGGCAGCCAGTGCAGCATGGCCAGAATAGGAGAAATGTGCTGGTGTTTTCTCACTCCAGTAAGGAGTCTGGCCGCTGCATTCTGCACCATCTGAAGTTTCCGCATCAGCCTCAAAGGCAGCCCCACGTAGAGCGCGTTACAATGGTCTAATCTTGAGATTACGAGCGCATGCACCAAGGTAGTGAGCGCCTCCGTGTCAAGGTAGGGCCGCAGCCGGGCTATCCGCCAAAGGTGGAAAAAGGCAGTGCGGACTACCGACGCCACCTGCGTTTCCATGGTGAGCGTCGGGTCCAAGTATACGCCCAAGCTGCGGACCCCACTCTTCACAGCCAGGGTCACCCCCCCCCCCGAACGAGAGAGAGTCACCCAGGCCACCAGCCACGGGGGCTCCCACCCTCAGGACTTCCGTCTTGTCCGGATTCAGCCTCAGCCCATTTTCCTGCATCCATTGCAGCACAGACTCCAAGCAGCACTGAAGGGACAGAACGGCATCCACTGCAGTTGGAGAAAAGGAGATGTAGAGCTGGGTGTCATCCGCGTACTGATGACACGATGCTCCTCACCCCCTGATGACCCCACCCAGCGGCCTCCTCAGGAGGATACCGTGGTCGACGGTATCGAAGGCCGCCGAGATGTCGAGGAGGACCAACAGAGACACTTTGCCCCTGTCGGCCTCCCTCAACAGGTCATCATACAGGGCGACCAATGCCGTCTCTGTACCGTGGCGCGGCCTGAAGCCCGACTGGAATGGATCCAGGGCATCTGTTTCATCCAAGTGAAAGCAACCCTACTGGATCCTCATAATTGTTTTTTTAAAAACTGAAATTTTACAACATATTAACCCCACAGACACACACACATACACCAGAAGCTGTCAAACTAATCTTAGTTCTTACCAGCAACAGTAAACTATATGACATCTAATAGAGGGGATGCTTTTAAATATGCATACAGCTATTCTCAGGGTAATTCCAGCCACACTTAATGTATCTGTCAATAGGTATATCTGCACTGGTTAGTTCCAATGGCAGAAGTGCAATGGCATAAATCACAGTAGTTAACTCCTGCTTGAATCACTTGTCATACACCAATTCACAGGACTGGCATGCAATGAGCGATGAAAGCAATCACCTGTCAGCTGACGGCAATTCATTGAGGCAGTTTATGCCACTGAACTTGCACTCAACAACTAACCGGTAGGTTTTGGGCCCTTGACTTCCCAGTATATCTGCCGGAGCCCCAATATCCTTTGTATTAGAAATAAGCACTCACATCTCTGTTATCGAAATCCCAAGACACCCTGTGGACTACTGCAGAACCATTTGAATCATTTCTTTTTTCCTCCTTTTTTTATATCGATATATTTGTATGTATAGTCATGTTGTGTCTATACCACTGGACCCATTCACACGGCTGTCATTTCAATTAGTACATTGCTTGCTATTTGTGCCAGTCTTGTAGGATAAATGTGTCATCTCTAGAGATGGGCACAAAACAAGAAACGAACAAGTTTGTCAAAAATTGCCAGTTCATTGATTTGGGTTGGTTCGGGTTTGTCAAAAGTAACAAAACAAAACAAACCAATGAACTTTGTAAAGTGATTTTTGGTTCATTTGGTTCAATTGCCCATTTTCTCTCCCACACCCCCGACAGCCTGCTCCTGTCAATCAGAAGCATTAGGCAACCCTGGAAGGGAGCTAGAGACTCCTGGATTGTCAGGTCAGCAAGCCAAATGCGCCACTCAAAGGGTTCTGAGGAAGTTGCTTGTTCTTATTTATAAGATTAATTCACAAGAGCCATTTTCATTTCAGAGCCACTTCTACTAGTTAGAGGAACCCTTCTACCTTAGAACCAGGTTAGCTTGGATCTCCAGCAGCACTGCTTCTCTTGTCAAGCAGCTTGTCTCTTCCTCCCCCCACCCCCGTTGACCACACAACAACCCGTGTACCTCAGTTGAGACCTCCAGCATAGTATTGTCCATGGGGTTTGGGAAAAAGGTGTTGTCTCTCCCCAGTCCACCTCCTGATGAGCAACACCCTGTGTCAGGTTCCATGGCATGAACCACTGCTGGAATTTTCCCCAAGCCAGCTGCTAAAGGGCACTTTTCTGGGGGGACCTGCTTTGAGGGTGTATAACTCAAATGTCTGAAATCCAAACTTCACCAATCATAGTGCAAATGTAGAGGAGATTTCTCTACACCACCACTGTGATTTTGGTGTCTCTAGGCGGCTGGTTGGCTGTTCTAGGGCTCCTGAACTTCCAAACCAAAATGAACTGATTCATGGTTCATATTTTTCAAAAGTTCAAGAAGTTCCTGGTTCATGGATTTCAACAAACCATGAACCACAATGAACTGCCGTTTTGCTGGTTCATACCCATCTCTAGTCATTTCATATAAATCATTTCATTTTCTGTCTTGTTTCTGAGTCCCCTCTGCCATAAAAGTTTATTTTTAAAAAAGTAAGTACACATTGCTAAAGTGGCATATACATGCCAATTTCCTGTCACTTCCAACTGTTAGTCAATGTGCCACCTGATGGGATATGTCACTAGATAAATGTAGGGCACCATCAAAAAAAACTTGAACTGTTGTTGAAAAAGTTGGGGGGATTAACTATAAGCTACACAAAAGAGGGGGTTGACAGTTACTATAGGGAAGTCTTCTAAGTGATACACCAGTAACTTATTGTGGAGAACAAAATATAAAAGAAAAAGTGAGTAATTGATCACTAAGCAATTAATTTTTTAAAAAAGGGGTACAAGTGTGGTGGCCATCCAAAAGCCAAACCCAACCTGTTTGCAAAGTAAATAAATTGAAAGCAGCATTTACATGGACCAAAACGATAAAGATTGAAGAAATACAGGGATTGGATCATTTTAAAACAGCCCTACTGGTGAGGTGGAAAAAACCCATTTGGCTGGCTAGATGAATCTATGTTGCCTGTATGTCGTGCAAACAGAAATTTATGAAACACTTTAAATAATGGCAGAATCAATATATGTGTGACTGCACCCTGTTCAGTGCAGTGCCTTAGATTAGCTATCCATCTCTCTTTTCTCAGCTGCAAACCTCACCAGAACATTAATATATTAATAATAAACTTTAACACACATGTTTATAGTTATATAGGATTTCCATTGAAGAAGTTCCTCATAAAAACAATACTTATTTTGTAAGGTGGATGTTCTGACAAACTAGCTTCAGCCTTGTGCTTTGAAGTCAGCCAGGTTGGAACTCTTAACAGCCACAAAAATGTCCACTTAATTGGCTCTGTTGCCATTAGACCAGAACAAAATCTAATTAAAAAATAAAATAATGTCAAAGTTGTTAGTGGAGTTTTCCTGCAGTAGAAAATATAATTAAAGGAGCCAGCTTCATTAATTTGATTTGCTGCTTCTGAATGCACCATTTCCTTGAGCTCTTTTTGGTAGAGGTATGCTACTATTGACATTTAAGGTTATCAATCTTAAAACTGCAGGAGACAATCCAGACTGGATTTCTTTCTCTTTTCAAATAAAATATCATTGCCTCATAATAATTTCTCTTCCACTCCGCCATGATCCAAAGGAACAAGTTGTGTTAAGGCTTTTCTAGGTTTTTTTTTGCTTTACAGTCCTGAAGGCTGATGGATGATCCGAAGTAGCATTTAGTGTTGGAGGAGGAAGTCTTCACGAGAGATCTAACCATGTGAATTTTGTTTGTTACCTGTAAAGACCAAGTATCATGTAATGAGATCAAGGTGATATAAATGGCTCTTCTTTCCACTACTTTATCCTCACAACACCTTTGTGAAATAGGTCAGATTGGGAGAGATTCTTTGGCCAAAGATTATCAAATGAGTTTCATGGCTCAGTGAGGCTCTGAATCTGCTTTGTCCAAGTTTCAGTCCCTACACCAAACAGTATGTTGTCCTTAGCAGGCAGAGACAATGTTTAATAAAGGCACTAATACTTCAGAAATAATTTTAAAAGCCTGTACTATAAAATTTATGAGTTACAGAAAAATTAAAGAGCAGCAAAGCATTAAACTTTAAGGGCCTGACAGAACAGGACACCCATTTCTGCCCAGGGAACAGAACAGGGAAAAAGCCAGTATCATCCCATTAGAGTTGAGATGCTATTGTTAAAAACAAAAACCTGACCCAGGTATCCCCTACCCAGCCTGCCTCTTACTACACTGTAAATGATGGCCATGTTCCTATGAAAGAAAGACAGATGTTCAGCTGTTTTCCCAAAATCCATTTAGGGCTTTATAGGTTAAAAAAAGAGAACACAGTGAAATTGTTCCTTTACTGTGTAATGAGATCTAAAAGTGTATTCACAACAAAACCTTGGGCAATTCATTTGACACTAGCTGTAATTTCTGAACACTTTCCAAGAGCAGCTCCAGGTAGAGTATATTACAGTAATCTAAGCAAGAGGAGATCAAGGCATAATTGTGGCCAAAATTTCTTTCCCGAAGAATAGGTGCAGCTAATACAGCAGACAAAAATGAGTGAAGATACTCCTGGGCATTAACACCTGACTTTCACAGAGCAGCACTAGGTATACAAAAACTCCCAAGAGGCAAAACTAGCAGGTTGTACTCACAGTCCCTACTTTGATTGCTTGAAGATCAACACTATCTCTTGTCTGGCTTGAACCTTAGTTTCCCCACCCATGTCCAATCCCCCATCACATCCAGGAAATAGTTTAGAACTTCCACAGCCAGTTGAAAAGGAGAGCACACAGGATATCATAAACATTTTGATGAGTTGGCCCATTCATTTCAGTGAAGGAGTAGGAAGGCAAGAGAGAAAAGCATATATAGGCCTGCTTTTTAAATTAATGGGAAAGCCCTGAGGCACACACAGAAAGCTATTTTATACACTGGAACTCCCAACTATCTAGATCAGTGTGGGCAACATGGTGCTCCCCAGATGCCTTGGATTGCAATTGCTACATAAGCCTCAGACAGAAGGGCCTGTGATCAGAAATTTCAGGGGTTGAAATCTAAAACATCTGGAAAACATCTGTTGCCTACTCCCTTAAAGCATAGCTGGTTTGAAACAACTGTCTCTAACAGTTACAATCACTACTTTATGGCTCCGACACAGCAGACCCACTGGTGGGCTGCAAATCTAGCATGCAGCAACAGTTGCTTTAGGTAGTGCCAACTATTTTCCCAGTGGAGAAAACGATTGACTTTTAATAAGTATTCAATACCAGACACTTAGCAATGCTATTTGCCAGTGTCTCAAAGCCAATATGCAACACCTTGATACTATGGAATCAAAATGTTTTACATTATCTCTGCTGGTTGTAGTCTCTTCTCCAGTGCTATTAACTTTCCACAGTCCAAAGCCTGCTGTACAAAATGGTGAAAAAAATACACTGGAGACATTTCCACAGAAACATAATGTGCCTATGAATTATTTACTGGTCATGTATTAAATATTTTTTTAAACTTAAAACCTTGCAAACTACTAAGATTGTCCACCAGGTGGCATGTAAGCCTTTAATGGGAGAGGAATGATACTAAATTCAGCATAAGTTTTGCCTTACAGAAGAAACTCACCCCTACTGACTGGATTGTGATGAAATAAGGCTTCATAATTAATCTATAATTAATCATTAAAACCCTCAGTGGTGTTTTGGTGGCTGTTATTTTCATTGTTGTACTTTACAAAGAGAAGAAAAGAAAAATCTGTTACTAGCTGGCAAAAGGCAGATGAAAGATCGCAAATAAGCCCCAAGATATTCCTATCCAGTACTTACTCGTGTCCAAGACTTGCAGGCCCAGCTGTAGTATAAGGCAGTGTGAAGCAACTACCTCAGGCAGCAGATTGTGACTGTCATGAAGGCAGCAAATGATTAGCTGTTAATTTATTTAGTTGCATTTTTAGTCTCAAGGAGAAAACAAGGTGCATGTGGGATTTGCTGCCTCAGATGGCAAAATGGGTGGGTTGGTCTTGGATACTTTGTGCCCTGTCCTTCGCATAGAAAGGGGCACCATCTCAGGTAACAAAGTGAATTGAGGTGCCCTGGAAAGAGAGATTTACAATTTGCTGGTCATTTGTACAATTTGCACTTCCTGGAACTGAAATTGGAACCTAATGCAACGTGTACTCAGAAATCCACACAGTTCTGAGTTTGCAATGCATTGCACAAAATAATAACAACAATAAAAAAAAGATGTTCAACAACATGGACATGTTTTAAAAAATGCACAAAGGGTGAAGGGGTATTCATGCAGAACCAGGGTGGAATGAGCTCTCAGGGGGAGAACCTCAAAAAGACTGAGCATGAGAGATTCACCCATTCCTAATCTAGAGGGCACTGCTTGAGGGGCCTCACTACTATCTTGCAACCAACATTTTGTTTGTTTGCTTGATTGACTGATTGCTTAATTTATATCCCACCTCTCTACATGTAAGCTCAATGTGGCTTGCAAAAAATTAAAAAACACAAATAAGGAGCAATATGCAAGGGCCAAATCCTGGTGCTTAGCATAAGTCAAGTCATACCTTTCATACCATTTTCCCCTGGTAAATAAACTGTCCCCACTGTGATTCTGCTAGCTTCTTGTGTGCATGTGCACCCCCAAGAATTGCAATGAGAATCATGGTGGGGATGTTTTATTTATCAGAGAGGGATGGGCTGAGGGTGCTATTTGGCTTATGCTAAGCAAAATATTTTTTACTATTGAATTACAATATTAAAAGCAATTAAACATATTAATCATTAGAAGTATGATATAAAATCCATTTCAAACATTTTTAAAAATACATTTTAAAAGACAAAATTTCCCCATTTAAAAACCATTCCTAACAACAGTTTAGTTACTAAATCCCTAGCTAAAAAGAAAGATTTTGTCTAGCAGAAGGATGGCAGAGAGGGTGCCAGACTGGTCTCCTATGTGAGGTGGTTCCACAGCATGGGAAAAGCCACTGTATAGACTCTCTCTCTTGTCTACACTAAACTTCCCTGTGAGGGCAGTAGGGCTGAGAGAGAGGTCTTTCTCAAAGATCTGGGGATCTCTTATGTGAATCAGTCACTGAGCCCGCATCAGAGTCATTTAAAGCTTTATACAGTCATGTGAAAAAAGGAAGTACACCCTATTTGAATTCTATGGTTTTAAATGTCAGGACATGATAAAAATCATTTGGTCCTTAGCAGGCCTGAAAATTAGGTAAATACAACCTCGGATGAACAACACATGACATACAGTGCCACAATTTATTTAACAAAAATGAAGCCAAAATGGAGAAGCCATGTGTACTAAGTACACCCTTACTGCTTCCATAAGAATTAAGAGGCTAAGTAGCAGCCAGATGCTGCTAACCAAATGCCCTTGAGTAATTGATCATCAGCAAGTGTGACCACCACTATAAAAGCAGACGTTTTAGCAGTTTGCTGGTCTGGAGCATTCAGGTGTGCATTAAAACAATGCCAAGAAGGAAACACGTCAACAATGATAATAAAGAAGCAATTGTTGCTGCCCATCCATCTGGGAAGGGTTATAAGGCCATTTCCAAACAATGTAAAGTCCATCATTTTACAGTGAGGAAGATTATTCACAAGTGAAAAATATTAAAGACAGTTGCCAATCTTCCCAGGAGTCGAAGTCCAAGCAAATTCACCCCAAGGTCAGACCATGCAATGCTCACAGAAATTGCAAAAAACAAAACAAAACAAAAAAGCCAAGAGTTACATCTCAGACTCTACAGGCCTCAGTTAGCATGTTAAATGATAAAGTTTATGACAGTACAATTACACAAAAATAACTCTTTTACAATCTCTACCGAATATTGTAATGCAAACAAAAATAGCAGACTCTGTAGCATCTCAGGTACTAAAATGCACTTTAAAAAGTAGAAATTTTGATCCAGCTCTGCACCGGCATATATGTTTTGCTGCCCACCTTCCCCACATTTATTCCTAGGGTTCATTGCTTTCTGTGTTTGCAGGCAGCTCAATGATGCAAGCCTTACTTCTCTGCAAACAAGGTAGACTGAGGTGTTCCCCCAATCACAACATTTACCCTAGAATTAGGAGGAGAGTATTTTAAGATCCTGCCAATCAAATTGCTGATAGCTTCAATCATGGCTAAACACACATACATGTTCCTTTCTTTGAGAATAACTGGGCAAAACAATAACTAGATATTTTGCCGGTTGTAAAAGAACTGGTGATTCCCATTAAAAAAAAAGAAAGCTGGGAATCTGTGCAAGAGATTAGTCAAAACAGGCACTGGGTAGTATAGGTAGAATCCAGATAAAATTTAGCCAGGCAATATGGTAACCTTATATTACATGCTTGGAAAAAGTAGTTATTGGTTAAATTGCTGCTCATATAGTAATCATACTAAGTCTAGGGCAATTCTTTTAACAGTCTTGTACACTGATAAATAAATTAGATTGTATAGAATTATAGCTACCTTTAAACACTATTATTGCAGATTAGAAGCCAAAGATTTCAGCGTGCCATACTAACGATGACCAGATGACTACAAGATAGGTACAAAGTATTGTTTTATGGCAAGCAAAATGTTCCAGGTGCTTCTAGAATATGCAGGAATATTATAGATGTAACAACATTTTAAAAAAATGTTCACATAATCTTTTGTGTATTTTCAAGGCCTAGATTCACATGCTTTAAATGATAGATGCTTGAGTCCTCAGGGCCATTTTTGCTATTCAGGAGTCATATACAGTGGTGCCTCGCAAGACGATGTTAATCCGTTCCAGACAAATCGCTGTCCTGCGAAAACATCGTCTTGCGAAACCAAATTTCCCATAGGAATGCATTGGAATTTAATTAATGCGTTCCGATGGGAAAGAAAAGCACAGAAACTTAAAAAAAATTTAAAAGAAAGTCACTTACCAGGTACTGTAGACTGAGCCCGGCTTCTCATAGTCCCTGGTAGCAGCGGAACATCCGGAAAAGAGCACCAAACAGCTAAAAGCCGGCAGGCAGCAGGCAGCCGGCAGCCATTTTGTGCTCTTCTCCGCTCCTTCCCCCTCCCCTCTCCCGACCAACAGCTGATAGGAGCAGGGTTTCTGAGGCTTCTGCGGGCTTTCCCAGCAGGGAAACAGGCAGTGGAAAAGCACCCCAGAGGCTTCTGAAAGCGGCGCTTTGCCAAGGGATGAGTGGGTGGGGTGGGGTGGGGTGGCAGGGGCAGGCCTGCCACCCCCCCACACCACCCCCACTGCAAAGCGCTGCTTTCAGAGGCTTGCTGGGTGCATTTCCACTGCATGTTTACCTGCTGAAGAAGCCCCGGCAGCCATTTTGTCCTCTTCTCCGCTCCTTCCCCCTCCCCTCTCCCGACGAACAGCTGATGGGCGGGCTAAAAAGAGGCTTTCTCTGCCCTGAAAATTCAGGGGGAAAAGCTGGAAATAAAAAAATTCCGCTTTTCCCCTGCGCCCCGGGAGGCTTCTGAAAGGGGTGGGGTGGGGTCACGGGAGAGCCCCCCAAACATCGTCCAGCGAAAAGCGCCCATAGGAAATCGTTTTGCGAAGTGCAACAGCGATTGCAAAACCTCATCGTCTAGCGGATTCGTCGTTTAACGAGGCAATCGTCTAGCGAGGCACCACTGTACTGTGTCACGGTATTGTATGCTGGCTTAACAACCGCAGACAAGAAGGCACTACAGAGGGTGATGAGTACAACACAAAAAATCATGGGTTGCCGTATAACCCCACTGGAGGAAATCGCCAGGTCCCGCTGTCTCAACAGAGTGAGTAAAATCCTTAGGGATGATTCTCACCCGGGGCAGCACTTCTTCATACTTCTACCATCGGGCAAGAGATATAGAAGCATAGTCAACTGGACAAATAGGCTGAAAAGTAGCTTCTATCCATGGGCCGTCAGACATCTAAATGCCACATAACACCATGACTAGACTTAATAAAACAGACTCACAGTGCCAGTGCAACATGCAATATGTACATACCGGTGGAAATGTGTGCCTAGTCCCAGTATTCCTGGGGTTGGGGATTTGTTTATAAGGCTGGAAATGTATTCTGTGTCTAAATGTATTCTGTGTTTTTTGTACTTTGTGTGGTTGTACCAATGGAGACTCATTCAATTTCACTGTACACAAGTTGTGCATTGACAATAAATGTTGTTGTTGTTGTTGTTGTTGTTGTTGTTATTCTAATTATTATTATTATTATTATTATTATTATTATTATTATTATTATTATTATTATTATTATTATTATTATTATTATTATTATTATTATTATTATTATTATTATTATTATTATTGTATACCAAGCCAGAATGGTTTATTTCTGCTGGATCCCAGGTCCTTTCATTTTAGGTTAACCTCATGCCTTCTCCTTACCTTCACCACCAATGAACTCCAAAAATGTGCCCTAAAGTATCCAGAAACCCTTTATAACAGGTTTTTGGCACCACAAAGGGTTGCAGAAGGAGAGGAGAAGGAACGGGAAGGAGCACATCACTGGATCACTCTAAACAGAAACATACCCCTGGATTTTGGCTAAAACTGCATGTAAGTAAAGATGTTTCTAAAGTTCATAATTCTCCCATTTACAATGCAGCTTTGAGCAGTTTATGATATGTAAATTTATGAATCAAGCATATGGGCATGAACTAGCAAAATGGTGGTTTGTCTAGGTTCATGGTTTGCCAAAGGTGATGAACCACAAACCACAAATTTCTGAAATTTTCCCAACAAACCACGAATGATAATCAGCCTACAAAAGCCCCCCCCCCGCACCTTGAAACACCCACTGCCTCATCCCTTTCTGACTGTCCCCATCTCCTCCCAACCTTTTGCTGCTGCCGCCTTCTCCACTGCTGCTGCTGCCATCTTGAAAGGCAGCCCAGCTGTCTCCCACAGGCCAGCTGTCTCTGCACATGCACCTTTTTTAAAAAGGGGGGGATAATAAGTGGGTGTTCAATCAAGTCAAACCTGAACTCTCTTTGGAGCAAAAATGAGGAAACAGAGGCTAGTCTACCATGCACATATAATATTAATACAGAACTGAACAGAAAATATAGTTTTGCTGGGGAAACGGGAGGCAGTAAGAAGAGAGGAAGGCCTAACATGGGACAGTTGTCTCAATAAAGCTGCAAGTTTGCAAGACCTCAGCGTAACTTACTGGAAAATATAATTTTGCTAGGAAGAAGGGTAGTAGGAAGAGAGAATATCATAACATGAGATGCTGTCGGTTTGCAAGAACTGAGTGATAGCTATTAATTATATGACACTGGTGGTCATTAACTCATATAATCACCACACATCAGAAGTGACTTGATGGCACATAATATCTTTCTTTTTAAGTTTTTTTGATAGGCAGCCCAGGGCCCTCTCAGCTGCTTCCACCTTCCTTTCCCTCTCTCACCAAGTAGTATTAAAGGAAGCTTTCTAGTGCTTCACAGGAGCAAAATGCAAAGGAAAGACTGCTATCTATATGCTGAATTCTGAGAAGTTTTTATAGCAATCTGAGAAGAGCATGAGGAGAATTCAAAATATGTGACCAGTGTTCGTGAATGAAAATTCATTCCACATTCTGGCAACTAAAGAGTGCAACAGGGATAAAGAATCCACAAATATAAAGTATAAAGAATCCACAAATTTCACAGTTGACCAGAAATAGCTAGGAAGCAACATTTTGTGAACTCATTACTTGGTATATGCAAAACTTTGACTAAAAGCAGTGGCTCTTGCATTGCCACAGGTTACATGCTAAACACTGCAATGTAGAAGGAAAGTCAAGTATTGAATTTTGCATCATTTACATATAACCACTAATAAACTGTAAATGTCAAAAGGTAAAGCAAAATAGTTTTTCACAGACTAGGGTTGGGAGTATGGGTTATATATTTTCTCAGCCTCTGCTATGAAGTAGAAAAATCCATTTGATGTATCTTTCACTTTGGCACTTCTATTCTATGATACAAGGGGCCACAGCAAAGGAATACTTTTTTAAAAAACCTTGCAGCTAGATTCTGGCAAAAGAGATCTGCAAAGCATCTGCCCACCTCTTAAAATTCTTCCCATCTTATATGCCTTGGAAAGATATGTTGGTCTTTTGCAGTGGCTACAGGAAACTCTGGGAAGTGTACTGTATTGGCCCTGCTGCCATTGTAAAGAAGCCTCAAACATTATCCTGGGGTAATGCTATTGGTTCATTCTAGATGCCTCTGCCACCATCAGTGGCAACTGAATAACCTGTACAATCCATGCTGTGATAGTACAGAAGCCTCTAGTACTGATAACACCATGACTTGATGGTATAATGGATTTGTTCAGCATTGATGTACTCAAAACTGCTATAAAAATTACTGCCCATACAGAGAGAGATATGGCACAAGCTTCTGAACATGCAACCATGTAAATGTGTCCTATACTGAATCAAACCATTGGTCTCTCACAGTTAGTACTGCGTATTTTGACATGGTGCGGTGTTCTCTATGGTCCTCAGGAAGAGTTATTTCCCTGCTGGGGTAGCTGCAATTCTTTTCCAACTAGTAATGCCATGGATTGAACCTGACACCTTTTAATACATCATTTGTGTTTTGTCATTGGGTTCCTACATCTCTCTGTCCTGCCTGTATTGTTTGGACAACTGCATTCTGAAATCCAGAGAAATGTTAATACTAAAAGAGAACTGGATTCCAGTTTGCACAGTGACTCAGAAAATGCTGATATAGTATGTTCATATAGCTGTGAAAACTGGATGAACTTGACTCCAACCCTTACTATCATGACTATGGCAAGGAATTCTATGAGATGTCATATTTTTTTTCTGCAACGTTTATTTGAATTTATAAGTAAGTTAAAACTGGTTTCTTACTAATCTGGTGAGAATCATGTGACTTTTATTCTGCCAGAAAAGTCATATTTTGGCCTTTTTAAAGTGTTACATCATATTTCTGCTTAATTTTGTAATAAACTTTATATTTGGATCATATTTTGGTCATCAGCAACCCTCACGATGATTTCAACATGCCTAAAAGTAGATGTAGTGTACAATTCCAGCATTTTGTTCAAGAGGTTGGGGAGTGTATTTTCAGTAGTGATGGTGTTATTTTGTTTTGTAAAATGTGGGAAGTTAAGGTTTCAGCCCAAAAGCATTTGAATATTCAACAACATTGTGATACTGTGAAACATAAGAGTTGTTTAGCAAGATTTACCTTCACAGAAAACAGGCAATGTCTCCTTTTCAAGAGAACCTCTTTAACTGCAGGTTCATCAAAGTCTATACAATGATGGTTACTTCAAATATTCCCTTAAAGAAATTAGGTACTTATAGCCTCTGACGTTTCTTCAAGAAGTACACCAGTCACTCAATTCCAAATGAATCAACTCTAATTAAAAATTACATATCTGCCTGTTATGAAGATGTGTTAGGAAATATAAGATCTGCTGCTGGCAACAGTAAGATATGGGTTTCAATAGATGAAACAAGTGATGTAAACAGAAGATATGTAGCTAATGTTATTATTGGCACTCTGAAATGTGACAAGCCTGGTGAAGTATTTCTTCTAACATGTGAAATGCTACAAAAAGTAAACAGTTCCACTATTGCTATGCTCTTTGAGGATTCTGTGAAACTACTCTGGTTGTATGGTGCAAAATGGGGAAACATCCTCCTGTTCGTAACAAATGCTGCTCCATACATGACTAAGGCAGCCAAGAGACTTAAACTTCTTTATCCTAAAATGATCCATATCACATGCTTTGCACATGGTACACATAGTGGTAGAAGAGATTCAAAGCAATGATCCTGATGTAGATAAGATAATTTTGAACAGGAAAAACAAGTTCATTAAAGCTCCACTCTGAGTACAAAAATTCAAAGAAATTGCTCCTACTTTGGTTCTTCCTCCCTAACCTTTCATGACACACTGGTGTACTTGGCTGGATGCAGCTATATATTATTCCACAAATTATGATTACTTGCAGTGGATAGTTAAAGAATTTATTGTTGTGCTTTTTCTTACATCAAGATTGTGCAGAGTTTCCTTTTCTGAAACCTTGGCTAGAATCTTGACATATATAAAATCTAACTCCAATGGATTATCAAGGGCAATCATCCACCTAGAAACTGTAGGAATGGAACTTAGTGATGTACTGAAAATTGTGAAGCAAACTGAGGGTGATTTAAAATGTGCAAAGGGGAAAGTGGCTGAAAAAAATCAGTGATAAACTGCAAAAAGTACTGCAATCTAATCTGGATTATTCAACACTTTGCAAAATAAGTAACGTTCTAACTGCACTTGAAGCAAATTTTGATGACTTTGATCCAGAATTTTCTTCAGGTAAATCAACTTTTTTCAAATGTGTTCCTCTTGTGATACAAGAACATACTGTTGGACAACAGAAGGAGTTATGAGTTTGATAACTTCAAGATGCCCATGATCATTCAATGTAATTCTCCTGTTGATGAAAACTAATCCAGGTATGACCATTTTACTCTCAAAATGTTCATTTGATTTCTTCAGTATATGCACTTCTGCACTATGAAGTGAAGAAAAATAAAATTTTCAATTTTTCTATGTGTATATAAGCAAAGATTTTTAAAAATTGAGTACTAATTTCAGAAAAATTGTAAAGTCTCTTTTTTAATTGGTCATATTTAAATGATTTAAAAGTCATAAATGGTTGTATATTTCTGACATTTTTAGGTCATAGAAATCCTCACAATCACAACATTTCAGCTATGGGTTCAGGAGATTTCCCAAACCAGAATTGACACTCCCTCCTGAGATGGTAACATTGGTGTGAAAATTCTCTGTGCCAGAGTCTGGAACAAGATGGTGGTTGGCTGACTTTCAACATCATGTTACAGAATGGATAAATCTCCACAAGAGGGTCACTTCTAGCAGGCTGTCTGAGAGATTCATAATCTGTGATCTGGTTCTCAGTTTGCTACACCATTTTTACCATTTACAGATGGTCACAAAATTTTTAAAAAGGTTCAAAGACTTTAACAGCCATCCTCCACTTGAACACTAAAATTCAATATATAAAAATGATTTTCTGCCATCAGGTATCCAGATAATCAACGTTGAAACAGATATTATTACATCAATTCCAGGAAGAATAAAACATAAAGGAGGGAAAAAAATGTAATGTTTTATGTCTAGATGAGAGTAATTTATACAATGTAATGAAAAAATCATGAAACACAATGGAGTACAAAGTGTTGCAATGTAGAAGTGAAGTGTGATAGTTAGATTGTTTTATTTCTCCTCTGCCTTTTTGTATTTAACAGTATGATTGAAGTTCCCAGTGTTTTTCTGTTATATGGTTATACGATCTTTGACATAGGGATGTGCTGGCATTTATTCTTTTGTATAGATTTATAGATTGCTCCATTCATTGTACTTTTCATAAAGTGGAAGGGATTTCATCAGATTTCATAAAGTGAGGGTCTGAGTCCTCATCATCAAAGTATTCCTAATCTAAGGGTTAGTTAACCAGGGTGAATCTTTTCTTACAGTGTATGACTTGACACTGCCAATAGCAGAAGCTTCTATATTTAATAAAGTTTGCTTGAAAAGCAAGGCCTCCTGTGTTCAGCAGGTTTTATTCCCAGGTTTTATTTAACTGTGCACAGTCTTAATATTTGACAATCCCGCATCTTAAAAAAAATCTTCCTTTTTTTAAACCTCCCTCCATACAAAAGAGTAGCATATTGGGGGAAAATATCATTTGGAACATATTCCCTGGAATGCTACTTTTTGACTGGCAGGGCTAGGCTTGTTTCTACAGAGGGAGGTTTCCTCCAAACATGCAACATCATGCAACCCCCTCTGAGTTTGTAGGCCCCATAATGGCGGTGGGCACATGGTTGCGGCCAGCAGGAAGTTGTTCAGCCAGCAGGAAGTTGTCGGGCCCTCGTATCCCCTCAACAGGAAGGGTAGCAGGGAGGGCTGGGACTGGCCAGCAGACCAGAAGACGTATGGCCTCTGCACCAGTCTGCCAGCAGGATTCAAAAAGAGGAGCTGGGGCCCTTTTGAGCTCCAGTTCCTTCCAATCAGCTTCCTCCAAGGACTGCTGGTTCCAGTGGGGCAATGCTGAGGCAGAGAAGGCCTGCAAGACTTCTGGAGGCTTGCAAAGACCTTCTGAAGCTTCCTCAGGCATCCAAAAGAAGCAATCACTCTGGAGGACCAGAGAGGCTGTGCAGGAGAAGCAGAGGCCTGCAGAGACTGGGAGCAGCAGATGGAGGTGAGTGGAGTCAAGCGGAGTGAAGCAGCAGTGAGAACCATGTGGGATGGCAGCTGGAGTGCCCCATTGGGGTGAGGAGGTGCCGGGCGGGGGGAAGAGCAGGACTGAAATTTGGGCTGCCTCTGCCCAGGCAGCCAGAGTGCTCAATGGGGCGGGGAGGAACTCGGGGGAGGAGACCAGGGCTGAAACCCAGGTCACCACTGCCCTTCTACCATTTCTGAGCAGCAGCAGGTGACAGGGCCAGTCAGTCACCCAAATTTAAATTAAATAAATAAACAAATAAAAAGTAAAAGAAAAAGAAAGAAAGAAAGAAAGAAAGCAGATGGGGGGGAGAAGCGCTTAGCTCTGGAAGGGCATGGGGGAGACTGAGGCACTATAATCTAGCCTCTTGGCCCCCTCCCCTCTGCATGAGGGAATACAGTGGTGCCTCGCAAGACGAAATTAATCCGTTCCACGGTTAATGCCGTCTAGCGAAAATTTCGTCTTGCGAAGCGCGTTTTCCCATAGGAATGCATTGAAATTTAATTAATGCGTTCCTATGGGGAAAAAAATGTCAGAAACCAAAAAAAAGTCACCAAAAAGTCACTTACCAGGTAGAGTAGACTGAGTCTAGCTCCTCACAGTGCGTTTGTAGCCCCAGAACAGCCGGAAAAAGAGTGCCAAACAGCGGAGATTCAGCAACCAGCAGGGAGCCGGCAGCCATTTTGTGGTCGTCTCTGCTCCTGCCCCCCTCTCCCCGCCTCTCAGCTGATCGGCACTGGGTCTGAGAGGCTTTTTCCCTGCTAGGCAAGCCTCAGGAAGCCTGTTAGACCCAGCGCCGATCAGCTACCCCCCCTCTCCCCGCCTCTCAGCTGATCGGCGCTGGGTCTAACAGGCTTCCTGAGGCTTGCCTAGCAGGGAAAAAGCCTCTCAGACCCAGCGCCGATCAGCTGAGAGGCGGGGAGAGGGGGGCCAGGAGGGAGACTAACACAAAATGTCTGCCGGCTCCCTGCTGGTTGCTCGCTGTTTGGCACTCTTTTTCCGGCTGTTCTGGGGCTACAAACGCACTGTGAGGAGCTGGACTCAGTCTACTCTACCTGGTAAGTGACTTTTTGCTGACTTTTTTGGGAGGTTCTGACTTTTTTTCCCCCATAGGAATGCATTAATTAAATTTCAATGCATTCCTATGGGAAACGCGCCTCGCAAGATGAAAAATATCGTCAAGATGAAAAATATCGTCGCAAGATGGTGCCCCGTCTTGCGAGGCACCAAAAATCTCTCAAGACCCTTTCGTCTTGTGAGTTTTTTTTCTTGCGAGGCATTCGTCTTGCGAGGCACCACTGTAAACCACAACTCCACAGGCCTGATTGGAATATAGCATGGCTCCAGCAGAACCAGCTCCCCCCCCCCCCGTGACCACTTGCCTTTTTGCATAGGCCTTTGGCCCTTTCCCAGCAGTACCCCCCCAAGTGTTTTTTTTCTGGACTCCACACAGGAGCCCCTGGGAACTGTACCCTCCCATATGCCCCTCAATAAACCCCCCAGCAGGTGGCAACAACACCCTCCAAGAAGAGTGGCCAGTCTACCCAACCTGCTACTATGGGTCAAACTGTCCCATTCAATACCCGGGGGAGGGCATGGGCCCTTTCGCAAAGGGTGGGTAAACAGCCCCCCCAGGGCCAATGGCAGGGCAAAAGCTGGGGGTCCAACAGGAATGAAGGGGAGCACAGCAGCAGAGGGGCTCCTGGCATTTTTTTAAACTCAGGCACTTGCCCAGATCTCCAAGCAGCTTGGACGTCTGGCTCGGGAGGAAGAGGAGAGAGCAGAGGCTGCACAGCTAGGACCATCCAGCCAGGGAGGTCACACACAGGAAGACCAGGGGGCTTCCGGCATATCCTGCAGTACAAGTCCAGCAGGGGCAGCTACCAAGCCCAGAAAGAGAAAGAGGCAGTTGGTCGGCAGAGGCAAGAGGCACACTGCCTGGAGGGAAGACTCATCATCCTCGGAATCTTCTTTGGGTGAGTCCTCTTCTGATGAAGATGCAAATAGGGAGTGAAGGGATTACTGGAGGGAGGCAGCTCAGGTATCAGGAATACCATGATGGGTGGCTTGCCAATGGAGGGCAGCCCAGCCTGGGATTGATGAGGTGTGGGATGCTGGCCAGACACCTTCAGTAGGCCGCACCACATCCATCAAGGATTATGAGGACCCACCTGGCATCCATCTGTCCCGCAAAGTGCAGTGTGACATGTTGACATTTTTCCCCTCCTTATACCAGAAGGGGAAGAAGGACATACTAGGGCTAGGGACAAGGAAGGCAAGAAACCCAGGAGGGAGGTAGACAGAACATTCAACAATTGGCTAGATGGCTACGTGGAGTTTGTGGGCGTTGTACTGACTGCATACCCTGAAAGAGCCTGGCACCTTAATAACCACTATTGGAATGTTTTAAGGGCCAGGAAGTTGGCAGGGAATGGGGCTGCAATTGCATATGATGAGGCCTTCAGACAGAGAGCTTCCAAAAGTGGTACAGCATGTTGGGACCTCATCGACAGCACCTTGTGGCTGGTTGAAGTCGGGCCACATGTTAAAGGGAAAAGTGAAGGAGTTAAAACCTTAAGTTGGGAATACAATGTGGGGAAATGTGTACGCCTCCAATATAAATACGATCATGAGTGTGATAGCTGTTTTGGCCCACATCCATGGGTGGCGTGTACCCAGCAGCAACCCCCTCAGTTGACCTTTGGGGAGCTAGGCCCGCCTCCAAACCTAATATCCACCAGGAGGGAGGTGCTGGGGGAGCAGGGTCAGCCCCCAAAGCAGGAGCATTGAAGTAAGGAACGCAGCAGCAGCACAGGCATTTTTATGCTGGCACCCGCCCCTGTTAAGCCATCTGCACTATGTCCACTTCTATTGGCAGACCCGGACAGGAAAGCTGCTCTTTATCTTTGGGACGGGCTTACTCAGGGGTTCAAGATCCTATATAAGGGCCCCCGAGTGGCCATGGATGCCGATAATTTAAAGTCTTCTTGAGACCTCACACACATAATGGAAGTCAAAATTAACAAGGAGTTATTGGCTGGTCATCTAACGGGCCCATTCCATTACCCTCCCCTCAGAAACGTAAGAATATCCCCTCTAGGAGTTGTGCCCAAAACAACACCTGGGGAGTATAGGTTAATTCACCACCTATCCTACCCTCCAGGGACACCAGTCAATGTTGCTATCCCTCAGGAGTACTGTATTGCATGTTATGCCTCATTTGACCAGGCAGTCTCTACGGTTCAGTTGTTAAGCCCGGGGGCCCTTCTGGCAAAATTCGACATACAGTCAGCATTCTGGTTGCTGTCAGTAAACCCATGTGATTTTTCCTTATTAGGGTTTCGGTTTGGAAGCAAGTTCTATATGGATAAGCCCATGGCTATGGGTTGCTCTGTCTCCTGTGCTGCATTCGAGGTGTTCAGCACTTTTTTTTTGAATGGATGGTACGATACAAGTCCATAGTTGCTACACTGACCCATTATTTTGATGATTTTCTCCTGATGGGGAGGGTGGGCTCACTTGTCTTGAGCCTCTTTCAAAGTATGGCTACAGAACTGGGCAATCCACTGGCTGAGGAAAAGATTGAGGGACCAATGACGTCTCTGGTGTATCTGGGCATACAGCTTGACACAGTGACAGGCACTTCTCAACATCCTGATAACAAGCTCAGCACCCTCCAACAGGTCATTGTGACATTGCTTACACAGCTGAAGTGCACCCTAAAGGAGCTCCAGGCACTTCTGGGCTCCCTTAACTTTGCCTGCAGGGTACTAGCCCCTGGTTGGGCATTCTGTGCACGACTGGCTAGGGAGACTGCTGGGGTTGCAAAACTGCACTACCACATCAGACTAACTAAGATCTTGAAGAAATACCTCCTTGTCTGGTTGGTCTTCTTGGCTGAATTTAATGGGATTGCTCTTTGGGAGAAATCATGTGAACCTGGGACTCTGTAGGTACACTCTGATGCTGCAGGCAGCATAGATTTCAGCCTATACTTTAATGGGAGGTGGTGTGCCCATTGTTGGCCCCAACAGTGGATGGGAATGGGAATTCTCCGGGACCTCCCATTCCTAGAACTATTTCCCATAGTCGTAGCAGTTTCCATGTGGCAGGAGAAGTCCCATGATAAATGAGTAAAATTCTGGTGTGACAACCAAGCAGTAGTGGTGGTAATTAACCAGCAGATATCTAAGTCTGAAAGGGTCATGAGGTTAGTCCATAGGCTTGTCCTCCTCTGTCTAGCAGCCAATATTAGTTTTTCCACCAGGTTTGTTCCCAGACTCAATAACAGTACAGTGGACCCTCGACTTACGGAATTAATCTGTATTGGAACAGTGGCCGCAGGTCGAAAAGTCTGTAGGTCGAGGGTCAATTTCCCATAGGAATGCATTGAAAACCTATTAATCCGTTCCGGCAGAAGGAAAAAATACCCCCCTCCAAAAAAATTAAAATAACAGCAACAGTGGAGCAAGTCCCACGCTGGGACTGAAAAAAAAAATCACCAAAAACCAAAACAACACAGAAACATACCCCCCAGCCCAAATCTACCCTCCAAAACCCACCCAGAACAACTTTTTAAAAAGAAAAAACAGCAGCACCTTACCAGTCTGAAGCCTCCGAAGCCTCCCGCGCTTGCAAAGCCGTGCTTACTCGCGAGTAGACCCGCGCCTTTGGTGGCGCTTACTCGCGGGTAGACCCGCGCCTTCGTGTTCAAAGGTTCTCATCAGTTGAGAGAGCAGGAGTTCTCTCAACTGCGACACACCCTACACACAGTAATGGCCGACAGACCTACAGCACAAAGAAGCAGCCTCGGGGCCACCTATAGTTAGAAAGTTGAATTGCCCGCCTTTTTTCCCCTGCCTATTTCTGTTCTTATGTCGATTCTCCGGCCGGAAGTCGAAGTGAAATTTTCCGGCTGGAGAAGTCCGTAACTCGAAAAGTCCATAAGTGGAGCCATGCGTAAGTCGAGGGTCCACTGTATTGCTGATGCCTTGTCTCGCTTTGAGGACGAGAGGTTCTGCCAACTGCTACATGAATGTTACCCTGACATCCATATGACGTGGTCTGATCTCCTTGAGAGATGGACATGGAAAGGGACTAGAGATCCCAGGAGGATGGACCTTGCCTGGCAGAAGGTGACCAGGGAAATGGGCTAATTGGTGTCAGTTTGGGGAGGAAGCTGGATCAAGCACTCAGACATCTCACATAAGTTGGGCACTTTATTTTATCCAGATGGGGTGCACTTATCAAATCAGGGTCATGAAGTGTGGTTGCAGAATATCACAAAGGCCTTGAGGAGTTGGTTGCAGCAGCAGTTGTCTGGCGGGACAGACATGGCTCAGCTTTGGTGGCAGTTTTGGGCATTGGGATGGATCACAATGGTCGCAGGACAGCAGGCAGGGTCCTGCAAGCCATAGACGGTATGGACTCTCTAAAAGGGAACTGGGGGGGGGGGTGCTCAGCTGCCCCAGTTGCTCCTGCCCTTGGTTGGTGAGGAGCCATGGAGTGGCATACGTCTGTGTGGTTCCACGAAATCTGCCATTCCAAGTGGTCTCACAGGAAGGGTCCTGTGGAGATGATGGGTAACATTGGGTGGCATTTCCCCCCCTCCCATTGAGCAGGATCCAACCCAATGCTTGTCGGGTTAACTGCTGCTGTTATTAATAAAGTTGTGGCCATTTTTCTCCAGTTGTAGTCTGTGTGTCTGTTATTTTGGGGAGGGGGCTAAGGCCTGCTTGGGGAGGGGGCTAAGGCCCAACAACACAGTTTAAATTTTATTTATAATTAAATTATGTATTAACTATTAGAAATAAGTTGGAACTTAAATGTATCCCAAGTTCAGTTGTAACTTACCATATCACATGAAAAAGACCTGAGGAACAATACTGACAGTTGTCAAGTTCTTCCTGCTACTGTCTCAACTGGCTGAAACCAGTACAGTGGTACCTCGACTTAAGAACTTAATCCGTATTGGGACTGCGTTCTTAAGTCGAAACGTTCTTAAGTCGAAGCACCATTTCCCATAGGAATGCATTGAAAACCATTTAATCCATATCTGCTGTTTTTCGTTCTTAAGTCGAGGCGCTGTTCTTAAGTCGAAGCATTAGTTCCCATAGGAACTAATGCAAAGCCAGTTAATCCGTATCTACCACTAGGGGGCAAATTTTATTTTATTTTTTCTTCTTTTGACCTAAGGTGAACTTCTTTTGACCTAAGGTTTTTGAAATCAGATTTGCATTGATTTATTCCCTTGTGTAGAGATTGCCTCCACCAGCTACACTGAAAAACTCAGTGTTTGAGACGGGACGGCAGCACAGATCTACTTCCAGATCATCACAAGATGGTATTGCAGGCATGTGAGCAACGCATGTCATGCAAGCAGAAACTAAACAGAAGGCAGACTGAACTGTGTGCTCCCATATATTTCAGCTGAACAAGTCTCGCTATGATTCTTGTTCAGGTCATTTAGGCTTGAGGTGATTACTTATGATTTATAGGCCAGGCAATTTAAATAAATTAAAGAGTGTGTTTGGCAGATTAGAAGTATAATATGCAATTACTATTTCCACTTTCTGTATGATGCCACTGGCCCACTGCATTCAAGGGAAGGGTACAGACCATTTCAGCAGTGGATAAACAAATGACTTTAGCACTCAAACAGGAGTGGGGCTTGACAGCAAGCTTGCAATGTCTCACTTGTTGCATGCAGCAAGACATACTGATGAGGACCACCATAGAAAATATTATTTATATTCATAACCCAAACAGTGTGACTCTGTATAAGGAAAGGAAAGGAACAGAAAGGAAAGGAAATAAAATAAAAGCCTTTTAAAGACACAATATCCTTGGGAAAGGGCCCACCATAAGCTGATAATAACTTTTAATATACCACGTCTTTTTAGGAAGACCTAGCAGAGATTATCAGAAGAGTGATACAATGGCACTCATGATGGGTAGCTTTGGCATCTCATTATAGTCTATCTTTTTAAAATGACTTTTCCAACTTTTGGAACCTATCCAAAAGTTGGAAAATGATATCGAACTGATTAATATCCAACTGATGGATTGCGTCATCCCAGGATATTTTTCTGCCTGGGGCGTTCCATTCCTAGTCCATGTATAAAGCTGACTGGACTGGTTACTGCATCTAACTGCAATAGTGGCAATGCAATAGTGTCCTCTACCACCTGCAAGGGATCATGCTAATGTAGGGGACCTAGAAAATATTGTGTGGTAGAAATAACCCAGGGTCTTCCTCCAGTATATGTGACATTCTGCTTAATGGGTCCTGGCCCTGATGGTCACCAGGGCAAATAGGATCTGCAGATATATTTTCTTTGGCCAGACCATATTGATTTAATCTAGTTTTGTCTATTTTGTAAAAACATCCAAATAATAAAAAAGAGGGGAATATATGGAAAAACTAAGTATATCAAATGCAGCGATCGCCGGATAGTCCCTAGGGACTTTTGAAGGCGCAAGCGCTCTTTGCCCTGCACCCCGGAAGGCAACGAGACCTTCTTGAGGCACCGCGATGCGTGCTGCGAGGGTGGAGAGCATAGGTTATTTAAAGGCTCTTCACCCTCGCATCGCTCTCTTCCTTTCGCTGGCAGCCGAGCTGGGAGGAGTTCCTGTTCAGTCCTTGAGCTGTTATCAGCCCGATCAGAGGCTGTGTTCACATCGGAGGACGGGGTGGTAGCTTTAGCTCCACCAAGGATTGAGTGTTTTTAGCGCTTCATTGGCATTGTTGTTTAAATAGTTTATATTGTTAGATTATTATTAATTTTATTGTTTTAAAACAGAACAAGGGGAAGGCGGCGGCGCCTTAGCGGGTTGCCGCGTGGCGCCGCGGGCGCTTACTTGCTTAGGTTGCTTTTAGTTTGATTAATAAAGGCAGGGGGTTAATTGTGGTTAAATAACTTTTAGTCTATTGTTTAGTTTTGAGGGTTTTATTTTAAGTGCTGGGGTTTTTTTCTTGGGTCATTGGAGACCTTATAGTACGGGCGGCCATTTTGTTTCAGCCTCGTGGCTGGCGTCCGCCATTTTGGGTGTTACTTTTGAAAGTTGTAGAAGTTATAAGTTGTGATTTTAGTAATTGATTGTTAAAAAGAACATTAACTATTGGTTAGTTAAAGTGTATAGGACTAGATTTGAGAGTTAAGGGGAGTTAAATTTATCTGGTTTTATTGTACTGTTTTAATCATATTGTTCATAATACATTTCATTAGGGGTTGAACAAGTTTAAATTGGGAGTGGAATAGTGTACTTATTGACTTGCCTTAATTCATTAGGTTTATACTTAGCTAGTAAAAAATAAATAAATAATAAATAAATAAATAAATAAAAATAAAAATAAATAAATAATAATAATAATAATAATAATAATAATAATAATAATAATAATAATAATAATAATAAAATAATAATAATAATAATTTAAATTAGAAATAGAAGTTAATAGTTTTGGTAACAAATAAATAGGTACTAGAGGTAAGGCATTGTTTGGTTTAAATAATAATAATAATAATAATAAAAATAATAATTAAAAAAAATACAAAAAACATTGACTTATAAGATACGACAATATTGTTCAAAGAATGAGTAATTAATAAATACAAATATAATTACTGTTATTAAAAAAAAAAGGTTTTACAATTAAAGTGCGGGCTGCCTGCATACAAGGGAATAGGGGAACCTATTTCCTAGAGAGGGTAAATTAGAATAATGGCCTCAAAGAAGGGGCGTGGGAACAAAGGAAAGAAGCCAGCACCTAAGAGACAGGCGCCCCAGCTGTCGCTTCCTTCATCGTCCTCGGATGAAGAGTCATGGCCAGTATGGGAGGAGCTCCAGAAAAAATTGTCAGAGCTGGAGGCACGCAGGATGGGTGCGCGGGTGGCAAGAGAACAGGCAGTGCAGCCTCGTAGGTCATCTAGAGAGGCCAAGAGCTTAAAGAAAGCCAGGCTGCGATCTGTAGCACAGGATTTGATGGAAAGGTGTCTTGCTCTTGAGAATGCACAGGGTGTGGATACGGCGGAAGAAGACTTGGCTGTCGCTCCAAGGAGGCGTGGTTCTGAGAAAAGGAGGTCATCCACCCCGGGATCATCTGAACCTTCCTTCCTTTTCCCGGAAGGGGTCCAGGGAGCAGAGGAGGTCGGTCCCTCAACCTCACAACAGATGGATGACTCAGCTAGGGCTTCAACATCGGCTGGTGAGTCTGTATCTGCACCTGACACCCAGGCTTACGCAGCTGCATGGCCTTGGGCCGCTGGCTGGTCTGGTAATTATCCTGCATGCACACCCTACACAGCAGGCAACATAGGGTCACCCAATCTGGCTTGTGCGTACGCCAATCCACAATGGGCAGGCTGGGGCTTACCCCAGGTTAATCAGATGGCGCAGGCCCAATACGAGAAGCCACCTCTGGTAGGGGTTTGGCCATATCCAGCTGTGCCTAACACAGGGTATAATTCGGTGCCCTTAATGGCGCTTCCTTATGGAGATTATTCGATGCCTTTGGGGGATCATTTGACCCCTGCTACAAAGGAAAAAATATGGAGAGGTGAATACCTGGATGTCTTTGACCTTCTTAACAGAGAAATTGATAAAAAAGACATAGACAGGGAGGATGACGTGGAAAAGGAAAAACGTAGGAAGAAGAAACTGGAACGGACCTGGGCCAATTGGCTTCCGGGATTCCTCATATATGCGGGAGTAATTGTGAAGGTCCAACCTTGGAGGGCCTCAGCCCTCTTCCAGTACATTGACATAATATATAGGGCCTACACCGACTTCGCCGGTCAGGCGTGGTTGATGTACGACCAGGCGTTTCGGATGAGGAGCGCCATTCAGCCTAATTTAAGATGGGATGAGCCTCAGCCAGGGCTGTGGCTCCAACATATGACGCCTGCTAGACCGCACGCGGGAGACAGGTTTGATAGTGGCCATCTTAATAGAAAGGCGGTTAACATGCAAACTCCCCGCACTGGTGCGGGGCAGGCGGTTCAACCCCGCCTGTTCTGTTTCCAATACAATACAAGGGGGAGTTGCAATAGAAAGCCCTGCAAGTTTCGCCACGAATGCCTCAGTTGTGGAGGGCAACATCCCAACATACACTGCTTTAAGGCAGGCGGACAGAGACCTGACAAGGGCATGGGAGGCCCCAAGAAACCCAATAGTGGCGGGGGTAACCCTGGAAAAGGGACCCAGCCCAATTAAGATTCAAGTTTTGGAAGAATGGTTGAAGTCTTACCCGCGCAGGGAGGATGCCAATTACTTAGTTAATGGCTTTAAATATGGTTTTAGAATCCCAGCCATGGGGGAGCGTAAGGCTTTCATGGCACGCAACCTCTGTTCTGTAATTGGAATGGAGGACATTGTGCAAAGGAAAATTGATAAAGAAGTAAACGAAGGTAGGGTCTTAGGCCCTTTCTCATCCCCACCTTTAGAAAATTTGAGGGTTTCCCCCTTGGGCATAGTTCCCAAAAAGGCACAAGGTGAATATCGATTGATACATCACCTGTCCTTTCCGCAAGGGGCGTCAGTGAACGATGCCATCCCGGCGGAGTTATGTTCCGTGAGATACACGTCATTTGATGAGGCTGTAACTATGGTTAAACAATGTGGGGTAGGGGCGGAGCTGGCAAAATGTGATATCAAATCAGCATTTAGGATTTTGCCAGTTCACCCCCTTGACTTCAACTTGTTAGGCTTCCGGTTTCGAGGTTTATATTATGTCCACAGGGCTTTGCCCATGGGCTGCTCAGTCTCATGCGCTGCTTTTGAGACTTTCAGCACGTTTATAGAGTGGGAAATTAGGCAGAGGGTGCGTAGCACAGCTACGGCCCATTACCTCGATGATTTCCTTTTCTGTGGGAAAAGGAATTCGGGGGATTGTAGGTACATTTTGAAGGAGTTTCAGTTGATGGCAGCAGAGCTTGGGCTGCCTTTAGCGGAAGAAAAGACAGAAGGACCAGCTACGGTACTGACATTCCTAGGAATAGAGTTGGACACAGTCCAACAGACGTCACGACTGCCTCAGGATAAATTAAGGGCTCTCCGGTCCAAGATTGAGGGCTTACAAGATAAGAGAAAAGGAACCCTCAAGGAGTTGCAAGAAATGGTGGGTCATCTAAATTTTGCTTGTAGGGTAGTGGCGCCAGGACGAGCGTTTCTCCGACGCCTATGTGCAGCCATGAAGGGGCTGCAGAGACCCACCCATAGGACCAGAATAACCAGAGGTATGAAAGAAGACCTCAAGGTGTGGGGTCAATTCCTACAGAGTTTCAATGGAATCTCCTTTTGGAGGGCCGATAAGGGGCTACAAGCTGAGTTTCAGGTACAGTCGGATGCGGCTGGGTCCCTTGGTTTTGGTATATACTTCAGAAACAGATGGTGTACTGGTTCCTGGCCTGAAGCTTGGCACCAAAATGGTACCACCAGAGACCTTACGTTTTTGGAATTTTTTCCAATCGTGGGGGCTCTCTGGATTTGGGCCGAGGAATGGGCAAACTCAGTTGTTCGTTTCTGGTGCGATAACCAAGCGGTTGTACACATCGTGAACAACCTTACTTCGCGCTCGGAACGAGTAATGAAATTGGTCCGGGCATTCACGTTACGGGCATTGCAATTTAACATATTATTGCATGCCTGCCACGTTCCGGGCATTGACAACAGAATAGCAGATGCTCTATCGCATCAACAGATGGAGCTGTTCAGGGAACTAGCGCCAGAAGCCAGGGAGATGCCAGAAGTTCTTCCTCCGGAGGTCTGGCAGATTGGCGGGAGGATGCATCCCGAGCTATAAGCTTGGCCTTGGCCCCAAGGACGAGGAAGGGTTACCAGGCCGTAAGTATAGAATTTGAAGATTTTAGAAATTCAATCGGGTTAGAACGAGTTTGGCCAGCACCAGCGGAACACATTCAGCAATTTATGGTAAGCCTTTATAGGAAAGGGTTGGCGCCTGGCACCATACAAGGTAGGTTATCAGCCTTGGCCTTTTACTCGAAAGTAAACGGCCTTAAGGATTTTTCAAAGGATTTTAGGATTAGGAAAATGTTGGAGAGTTGGTCTAAGGAAAGGGGCAGAGTAGTGGACTCCCGGGTCCCTATTTCCCCGGCGATTTTGGAACAATTGTGTAGCCTGTGGGCTGCCCTTTGCAGGGATGAATATGAGGAGACATTGTTTAGAGCGGCTTCGCTGATTGCCTTTTTCGCGGCACTTAGAATTAGCGAGCTTGTGGCCGGGGGTAAGGCGGATACATCTAGGTCTGCCTTACAGTGGCAGGATGTTAGAGCTACAAATGATGAGGTGATGATCTTTATTAGGCGATCCAAGGCCGACCAGAGTGGTAAAGGGAGAAAATTAGTATTAGGGCTGTGTAGCTTGACGAACATCTGCCCTGTGCGGGCGGTTAGGGCGTATATTGCCGAACGAGGACATGAAGTAGGATACTTCTTTCGACACAAGGACGGGTCACCTTTGACCAGGTATCAATTCTGGAGGTTGACGGATTTAGCCCTACATGAGGTGGGTGTAGCTGGTTTGAAATTTGGCACCCATTCATTTAGGATAGGGGCAGCGTCCACTGCAGCAGCCCTGGGTTATAGCCCTGATGATATTAAACATTTGGGGCGTTGGTCTTCCGCCAGTTACAAAAGGTACATTAGGACACTTCCTGACGCGTAGGTAGGGGCCTGGTCTTGTCTCCACAGGTCCCCCTGAGCCGGGAAGACGGTGGCAGATAGTGATCATCGGCCATAGCTATGTCTATTGGGCCGAACGGCATGCCTCTGCAACTTGGTGGGGGACTGATCTAGGGCTTGGAGCCCAGGCGGTCATTAGTTGGAAGGGACGGAGAGGTATGCAGTGGTCCCAATTCTGCAGGATGGCGGATTTCGGGCAGTCCCCTCCCGATGTGATGGTCGTGCACCTTGGAGGCAATGATTTGCCTAAGAGCTCAGGTAAGGCCCTGATCCTGGACATTTGTCGTGACCTTAAGTGGTTGCATGCCAGGTATCCTTTGATGAGGATCGTTTGGTCCAATATCGTTCCTCGGTTAGCCTGGCGAGGCTCTGTGAGGATTGCTGCGGTTAATAAGGCCTGGCGGGGCATTAACAAGGAAGTTTGTAGATTTGTTCGTAACGGCCTTGGATCGGCCATTGGCCACCCTAGGATCCAAGTTGGAAAACCTGAGTTTTTCAGGAGTGACGGGGTTCATCTGTCTGACATGGGCCTGGACGCGTTTTTGGAGGATATCAAAGGGGGCCTGCTGGTCGAGCTCGAGCGGCTCTGTGGCGGGCATGGGACTTAGCTTGGCTAGTCCCTATGCTGTGGCGGGTAGTGCGGAAATAACAGGTTTTTTCTCGGTGTGTTCCCATCTGTAACATCTGGTAAGCCAACAGCGCATCCAACCTCCCGGCACTGCGGATCGTGCGATTACAGTGCCTGTGGTGGGCGGATGCGCTGGGCCACTTCCGGACCAAGGGTCATCAGCTGAAGATGGCTTGAGGTCTGGGGGTGTTTGATTAGCGGCTGATCAGGTTCCTGCGGTCTTGGCACCGCCGGAACTTGGGGCCGGGGGACTCGCCCATTTATGCATAGGGGGGTATCAGCATACCCCCGCATTTTCTACCTGTTTCCGCACTACTGCAGGCCCCCTCTCTTTTTCTCCAATCTATATTTGAGAATTTAATAAAGTGGCCCATTTTTGATCCATATTGTTGTCTCGTGTCTTTATTCCGGGGTTGGGAGGGCAATAATAAATCAGGATTATACATAAGGAGTATCTAAAGTCATATACAAAAGAATCGAAGAGGCCAGAATCGAAGTGACTATTTACACCTGAATAGATGCATTGGTGTAACTCATAGCAGTGAATAGTTCCTATTAATGAGTTCCCCATTGTACTCCTAGAAGTACTCCTGTTGTATGACTTCACGCATGTCCAGGAACTTGATCAGGGGACTAGTTAATTACCAATTATTCACCACTCCAAATTATGCCAATGTACTTATGCAGGCCTACATATTTTCTTGGACAATAGTCTTCAAAGACTAAGAGAAAAGACTAAGAAAAGTAAGTACAGCCACCTATTTTCTTCATATTTATTATTACATAACATCCCTCAAATTATCCACGTTCTCACAAATAGATTACTCTATGTGGAATTTAAATGCAGCTGAATTTAAATCAGGGGCATTGCAAATATCTTGCACACATTTTTCACCTGAATGGAGAACTGAAACATTTTTGATATCATGAGTAATAGAGGTATTCCCTGAGTGAAGATATTAAATGTCTCTGTAAGTAATGTCCTTGCTTTGAAGTTATCTGTGAAACCTTTGCTAGCAGCAAGATGGCAGCAACTTTATGACAGAGCTTGGATTTTTGTGATGGGGTCAGTATGTGCAGCAACATAAGCTTCCATCCTGTGGACCATTATCTGGAGAATGGAGTGTTCCCCAGAGAATAGAAAAGTTGACGATCTCTGACCCAGGCAAAGCACAACTCCATATAAATGATGCATAGGCACCATTCTCTGAATTCTGTCATGGATTGCCCTAAAAAAATATCTTCACTGTTCCACTGCAAGCACACTTCTGAAGAACTGAAGGAGCAGAGAATGATGTATTGCAAATGCCACCCTTGCAATAACTAAGATGGTTTAATCTGTGAAGGGGAGAGTAATTGCTACTTTAGTGGTGACATAATGTTCACAGAAGTACTTTGTATTTTGCTTTGGGAATTAAAACAACGGTAATTGTGGTTTTATCTTACCTATGAAATGTATTCCACCATGTTTCCTTTACAGAAATGATACCACAGAATAATAGAATATGCTTACATTTATTGTATTTTTTAAAAACACCTCACATCTTGAATTATTTACAGTGGAACATGTTATGAATTATAGAAGACATTTTTTCAAAACTTTACTTGGTGTTTTGGCTAGGAGATAGGCTGCAAAATATTCATATTTTGAGGGTGAGAACATATTGTTATTGTTCTGTAGAAATTTTAGTCTGAATTTTTTTAAAAAAGAGTAGTTGTATGTAATTCTGAGTTGTATGTAATTCATGAGAGTTAAACTGCACACACTACCTTAATTGTGTACCATACAGCAGAGTCTCACTTTCTTTTTTACATCGAAGTTCTCCTACATGAATTTCCCCTGGATTGAGACCTCATGCATGGACTTCTTCACTCATTTCAGAAGCAATCCAATGGTGCATCTGGAATGGAAGAATCAGCCGACAGGGTGTCATTGCTGCCCAAGAGATACCTGAATGTGCTCAGAGTCCTCACATTCTTTGGGAAGAATTCCTTTCATGTCCCTTTTGGGACCACTAACTTTAGGTAAGTAAAATATAACCCATACCGAACTTTTAAAAACAAAGAAAATTCCACTGACATTCATTCTTTTTCTTTTTCTTTCTCTCTTTCTCCCTCTTTTGACCTGTCCTTCCTGGCAAGTGTGTGAGAGGCAAAATGGCTACAGAGCCAATGTCCCCTCCCTACAGATTTGGTGATTCCCACTTGATAGAGAACAACAGGGCGTAGGCAGCTTTCTTGGTTTTTCAAGACACACGAGCACAATTGAGCAATAGATAAGGGTGTAGTAACTCCACCAGCAGTGGGTGAGGAAAAATAGATTAGGTATATACTACCATATAAGAGGAAAATATGAACTGTTGCGACGAGATAGATAGAATGTAAGCCTTCCGCCTTTGGCCCGATTGGCCATAGGGATAGAGAGGAACAATTGCATCGGGTATATAAGATGTGTTTACTTGAAAAACTAGAGAGACCACACCTTGCGAGGTCGTGCTCTCTCCATGCTTGCAAACATGAAATAAACGCTTGCTGTGTTCTTTCAAGTTGTGTGCTTCTTTGGGTGCATAACACACTCCTGATTGCATATGCCCCGTGTGATTTCTGGGATGTGAAAATAAAGCAAATATGAAGTACTTTATTTAATGTAGCAAGTAGTTAGGGCCGAGTTTTGAATCAAACACAAAACATCATAAGTCATATGATAGGCAGCAATTACATGGTTTCTTTATCTTCTTAGAGGAAGCCAAAGACTAAACATCAGGCGATTCCATGCCTATCTGTGGCATTTTCAGAGTTTTAACTGGTAAACTCATCTCCATTAGAGAGTCTAACATTATCAAGAAGGCAAACACTGATAAGCATCTGGAATAAATGTTTCAGACCAAGGGTGGGCAGTTTCCAGAATCTGACCGCTCCCCATGCTCATCATATCCCTGATATCTCATCCTCTATTTTATGAGAAGTCAGGTATATATTCAGTTTGAATATATACCAAGAAATCAGGGTTGACTTTTAAGTATCAAAAAGGGGGATTACCAAAATAGAGAACAAAGGAGGACATACAATTTCTCTTCACAGATTCACATTTATAGACACAAATGGAAACAACAGTTGGGTTTACTCACATATTGAACTGTCTCACACCTATCACATCTACTAATTACTTGTGCATATGAACAAGCCATCAGAAATCAAACAGTACAGATAGAACTGCTGAGTTACCTTTTCCAAGCAGGTGCTTTTTCAGTGGCAGCTGTAAATGATTTAATAATGAATTGTCAAATGATGGGTAATCTGTTGGCGTACTTATCTATGGGAACCAATTCAGTGCTTGTTCCAAAAACATGCTGTATTTCACTGACAAAGAAATGTGTTTTCAAAGCAAATCACAACTAGTGTAGGCCTATTTGAATCAATGAAATATATGGAGGAGCTGGCTCACCAAATCCTCACTGATTCAGTGGGCCTTCTTGAGTGCCACTTTCTAAACAACGCAACAGGATTTCAGCTGATATACTGATCAGATAGTTCTGTTTTATTATTTGGTTGAACCAACATTATCTAAGAGCCAATTCAACTATTCAGGAAGAACATGTGACACAGTCTTTATAGGGCTATTCCAACTCAAAATAATCATGAAAGGGGGAAAAAGTCAAAGAAGTGAATTTCTCACACACTTCTAAGTATTAATAACTGACCCAACAGTTTTGTTCTTGAAGTTCCCAAAGCTCAACATAGTTTAAAGCAAAAGTTTATCTGAAGTATTAAGGAAGTAATCAACTTCTCTCAAAAACCCACCAACATGCACAATCTAAAGGACATCAACATATAAGAGGACATATTTCTGAAATTCTGCTGTTTTATCTCATGTTCTAATCTGTAGCAGGACTCACCAGAGTCTGTTACCAGTGACAGGGCTAGGAAGTGGAAAAACTGGCCTGAGAGGAGATAATTAATCATCGGATAGATTCTATCAACAGGGCTAAGCCCATGGAAAGGCAATGCATTATTCATCAGTCTTCTTTGTGAAAGGATAAAGAACCTTGAAAATTTCATTCCTTCCCAGAATTCATTTCAAGAGTGACTCCAGAATATTGGCAATGTCTTGCTGGTTTGCCACTTTTGGCATGGAATACTTGCACCACTCATGACGTGTGCACAGCATATATGCTCAGGGCTGACCAAATATATTTTGCAGGCAGAGATGAATGGCAAATCGATGCTCACTACGCAGTCCACACACATCAACTGACTGGGCTGACAGTTATATCTTACTTGAATACCGGCAATGGGACAGCATCTTCAAAACACCTGAGATGACAGGCTTGGTTACTGAGCCCAGGAGAGGCTATGTGGAATACATAGCTATTTCTTACAAAGGAAGTGACTATGAAATTAATGAGAAATATCTAGAAGGCTGCCTCTGCTGTCACCTGAGGAAAAAAAAATTACTTTGCCTAATGCTAGGGCTGGCCTCATATCTAAGCCATACATGTCAGATAGGAGCATACTCACTCTGCAACAAATATGGTCATACTCCAGTACCGGGAAAATGTTAATATACTTCAATGGCTAGAAAGTAATGGAATGGTCTGTGATTTCAGCTGAACATGAGTATGTTCAAGTAACATATTCAAAAAACTGAGAAAGTTGGGAAACTGGTTTTAGCTTGCCTCCCATTATATGCCAATACCTATGTTTAGAACATTGTTTTTCAAGGTAGAACTCTTACAGTCCAGAGAAACATAAAATCTTTTGATTCAAATGCTGTGGTGAGGGATGCTAGTCTGAAAACTGCTAGGTATCTTGCCCCCATTTCCTATTTCTTGAACCACAAACCTGTCACCAAGTTAAAGAAATTTTACATGCTTAGTTGGCAGCCTACACTAACTCAAACAGGATTTGCTCTCATGCGTAGAAGCATTGTCCCAATCAGTTAATATTGTATTTTTTTTTATTTGAGTTAATAATTTCTGATTATTAGAAGTATTTTCCATAATAATGGGTACATGAACATCAAGATTACTTCTACCTGGGTATCTGTACTGGGACTCAGAAATAATCCATGTAGAATTTATATTTATATTTATATTAATAAATATACTTACATTACTGTAAGTAATGTACTTATTTCTTTAATTTTTAATTTTAATTTAATTTTTTAAAAAATATGAAGTTGGAAGGGGCCTATAAGGCCATCAAGTCCTCCAACCCCCTGCTCAATGCAGAAATATAAATCAAAGGATGTCTGCCAGGTGATTTCAGTGATTCTCAATTTGTTTGCGAACCACCTTGAGTTCTGGTACTGCTAAGAAGGTGACATAGGAATGAAATTTAAAAAGAAACAGTTTTCCTATCTTGAGCAGCAGCTCCCTACCTTCCTCTTTTATCCTACCTGTACTAGATTGATCACTGTTTTCCTTTTGGGAGAAGACAGAGGCAAAGTAAGTGTTCAGAATTTTAGCCTTCTCTCTGTCTCCCATTAGTGTTTCTCCTCTCAACCAAGGGCCATTTCCTTGTTCTTCATCCTGCTTCAAGCATAGCTGAACCCCACCTACCCCATTTTTGTTGCTTTTAACCTTTCATGCAAGCATGAGCTCCTTTCATGCTTTAGTCTGCCTAACCTTCTTGCTACAACTAATGGTTACATGTTTATAATCTTCCTTGTTGATTTGCCCCTGCTTCCATTTCTTACACATTCGTTTTAAAATCTTAGCTTAAAGTTCCTTATGCAGCCCTCCCTCCACTCTGTTTAAGTGTTCCCACTTTCCTTTCTCATAGGAATTGTCCGTAATTGTGTCTTCAGTATCTCACTCTGAAGAAACTCCCATCCATCATGGACTCCTCTTTCTGACCATGAGATATGACCCAGTATTTCCTTAAATTTATTGCAGTCAGCTTTCCTAAAATCCAGAGTACTTGTATTATTCTAAGCTTTAACAAACAGAAGCTTCAACTATAACAAATATCAAGATGGTATAGGCTATTCCAATATTTTAATCTCATTGACTAGTCCTTCTCTGTTAGTTAGTATTAGGGTTTTTACAACCTCACATACTGGCTGTAGTTTGTTTGACAGAGAGGGACTTTCCTGGACTGGGGTGACTGTCAGTCTATTCAGCCTAACCAATTTTTCCCTCCCACATCAGAATTCAAATAGAGCCCCACTTCTCTGCTGAGTGTTCTATTTTCCTCTCTTTTGTCTGTTGTAGTCTTTTAAAGTCAGTTGGTTAGTTCTTAGTTTGCTGTTATTTGTTCCCAACTGTAAGTAATGAAATGTGTTTATTTTTTTCATAATCTCTAGAGAGATTAAAGAGCTTTCCATCTGATCTAGTCCGGAGATAGACACCTTCTGTTGCAGTTCTAAAGGCGTGCTTCAGCATGACAGCAAAAATATCCCAAACAGGGTCGGCGCAAGGACACAGCCTTGTTTCACTCCGCTTCGGATGTCAAAGGGATCTGATGTTGAGCCATCAAAAACTACAGTGCCCTTCATTCCCTCATGGAAGGATCTGATAATGTTAAGGAGTCGAGGTGGACATCCAATCTTAGGAAGTATTTTAAAAAGGCCATCCCTGCTAACCAAATCAAAGGCCTTTGTAAGATATCTGAAGGCCACAAAGAGTGGCTGTCGTCGTTCCCTACATTTCTCCTGCAACTGTCTGAGGGAAAATACCATGTCAATGGTGGATCTATTAGCTTGAAATCCAGACTGTGATTCTGGATAGACTCTGTCTGCAAGCACCTGGAGCCTCTTCAGCACAACACGGGCAAGCAGCTTCCCTACAACGCTGAAAAGAGATATGCCATGGTAGTTATTGCAGTCACCCCTGTCTCCTTTGTTCTTGTACAATGTGATGATGTTTGCATCCTTCATGTCCTGTGGTACTCCACCTTCCCTTCAGCAAAGACAAAAGATTTCATACAGCTCAGTAGTGATGATCTCTTTACAGCACTTCAGCACTTCAACAGGGATGTTATCTTTCCCAGGTGTCTTGCCAGAGGTGAGGGAATCCAAGGCCGCTTTTATTTCTGCTAAAGTTGGTTTGCTGTCCAACTCTTCCAAGACAGGCAGGCACTCAATGTTATTTAATGCCTCTTCAGTTACTACATTCTCTCTAGAATATAGCTCAGAGTAGTGCTGCACCCATCAATTCCTCCGAATGGGCTTCAAACCAGTCTGCTGTCTTTTTGGTCTTCTTGCCAAATGTGGACAAGGCGGTGTTATAAACGGCATTCTTGAAATGTTCCCATCGTTCAGGTGCATTTGCACCAGCTGGGCCTGGAAGATTTTCCTCAAGTGCTTGGGCAAATTCCTCCACTTTTCTCTGATCGCGAGTCTTGCTGATGTCAATACGTGGTCTTCCTTCCTTTTTCGTGTGATACAATCTCTTTATTTGCAGTTTGACTCTGCTACACACCAGGGAGTGATCAGTATCGCAATCAGCACCCTGATAGCTGCGTGTGATTGTAATACTAGGGAGGCTAGAACATCTAGTGAGGATCAAATCGAGCTGATGCCAATGCTTCAATCTTGGATGTCTCCAAGAGACTCTGTGTTGAAGCTTTGTATTAGAGACCGTGTTGCTGACACAAAGACTGTAATAACAGCAAAACTCCAGCAAGTGTTGGCCATTTTCGTTCATCTTCCCAATGCCAAAACAGCCTAGACAAGTGGGCCAAGAATTGTGATCAGCACGAACTCTGGCTTTAAAGTCTCCAAGAATGAACAGCGGCTCTCTCTCGGGGATTTTTTTGATAGTAACTGCCAGATCGTCGTAGAATTTGTCTTTGACTTCTGTTGTAGATGACAGTGTTGGTACACATGCACTAATGAAGGTCCTGCTGATGAGTGGAACTGCAAAGACAGGATTCTTTCACTCCCCGCAGTAGGTGGAACAATGGATGTGTACCACAGCCAGATTATCATACCAAAATCTAACAACCGTGTTTGCCCACTTGTCTGCCCACAACCATAGGGCTCCTAAAATGGGAAAGAACTTGAGGAATGTCAAGTCTCTTGTTAAACCTGAGGTCTGCCATTCCTCTGGCCTACTTCCAGCACACCAGTGGCCCTTGAAATATATACCAAAGCCCAATGAACCGGCTGCATCCGTATGTACTTGCAGTTCAGTCCTTAGATGAATCTCTGATCACCAGAATGAAATCCCATTGAAACTTTCCAAGAATTGTAGCCAGACTCTCACATCCTGTCTCATGCCCACTGTAACCCTGGTTCTATGAAATTTTCTGCACAGACCACTCATAGCCGAACACAGTCTGCGTAGAAATGCCCTACCTGGAGCTACTACCCTACAAACAAAGTTGACGTGACTTACGACCTCCTGTAACTCCCACAGGGTAACTTTTTTCAAGCTAGCAAGGTGCCTCAATCTTGCGCGCAGGTCTTCCAGCTTGTTAGCTGGAAGCCTACAATGTTGCCATTGGGTATCCAACTCTATTCCCAAGAACGTCATAGTCAAAGCTGGCCCCTCAGTTTTTTCTTTGGCCAATGGTAGTCCCACCTCCTGTGCTAAATTCTGAAAAGTCTCAATTAAAGACCTACAATGCCCAGAATCCTTTGCATCACAAAAAATAAAATCATCTAAATAATGGGATGTGGTCTTTAGCCCCACCCTGCACCGTACCTCCCACTCCGAAAAGGAGCTGAAACTCTCAAAGGCAGCGCAGGACACCGAACATCCCATGGGTAAAGATCTATCCATATAAAAAACTCCTTCAAACGAAAAGCCCAGCAATTCAAAATCATCTGGGTGAACTGGGAGGAGATGAAATGCTATTTTAACATCACATTTCTCCAGCTCTGCCCCAGGCCACAGGATCGAATCATGCGCACTGCCTCACTGAATGACGTGTATCGCACAGAGCAAAGCTCCTGGGGTATACCATCATTCACTGAGTCACCCTCCGGGTACAAAAGGTGGTGAATACATCTAAACTCTCCTGGGACTTTCTTGGGTACTAACCCCAAAGGTGATACCTGGAGATGTGGCACAGGTGGCTGGGAAGAAGGGCCTAAAACTGTACCCTCCTTAACTTCCTTGGCTATTTTTGCCCTAACAATGTCCTCCATCCCTTGAATAGACATTGATTTTTTGGCAAAGGCAGCCTTATGCTCTCCCATCACTGGAAAATGGAAACCAAACTGAAAACCTGCTAACAAGTATGCAGCATTGTCTTTCTTCAGGTATCTAGTCAACCATCTTGCCAGGACCTTCAGCCTAATGGGGCTGGGCCCCTTTAGCTGCAGCTGAGGATCTGTCAGGCTTCTTGCCACTATTCCAGTCCCTATTGCCTCCTTTAGGAGGCCACCCTTTGAAACATCAGGCACTGGCATGGTATCCCCCCACAATTAGAACACTCATGCTTGTAGCAGCATGACTTCCTGGAGCAGGCACCTCGTGAGTTAAACTCCCAGCAGAGCAGGCAGGGTTGAACCACCTGCCCTGCCACTGCACGGGGATTGTTGGATTCCCCTGCCTTTCTAATAAGATGACCACTGTCAAATTTATCACCCTGAGCCGGCCAGGCAGGCATCATGGTTTGAAGACATAGGCCCGGGTGCGGTTCATCCCATTGCGTGTTCGCATGTATTGATGCTCTCATGCAAATATTTTGATCATATAGAAGCCATGTATGCCCTGGGAAGTCTACATATGCTCTGTAAATAAGGTCCAGGTACTGGACCAAGGACTGAGCCCACCATGGTTGTGCCTTAACTGACACCAAAATAAATCAGGAAGCCAGGCAACCAGTTAGCCCATGAACACTCCGGCTTCCTGCCTCACCTCCTTTTCAACCTCCTCCTCCTCCTTCAGTTCCTTGGAGTCCACTTTCCGATTCAATAATTCAAACACGTCTACATAGTTACCCCTCCAAATCCACTCTTTTGTGGCTGGTGTCAGATGATCACCTAGCAGGAGTGAGTAGTCCCCAAATGGCAGGGACCTAAGAGGAACCGAATTATACCCTGTGTCTGGCACAGAAGAGTAGGGCCATATGCCCACTCCTGTGGATGTCCCCAAAGGCACAGAGAAGGATGGTGGAGGGTCAGGCACTCTCCAGACACTGGCGCAGGACCCTGGACTGGGCACCTGTCCATACAGCCCTCCATGACTTATGGCTGCTTGCATCCCTGCCTGATCTGGAATATGTGATCCAAACCCCCATCCCTCTTCTGGTGTCCGGTGTGACAGAACTATGTCATGGCTTTTTGAGGCCATCTCCCCATCTGTTCTGGCTTCTGCTGCCGCCTCCTGCCTCCAGACTTCCCTCCTTGCAAGTGGTTCGGATGTTCCGCCACTGTATCTGCTGATGGATCATCTGAGGCTGATGATGGCTGATGCCGTGAGGATCCAGTCACTCCTGCTGCACCCTGTGCATCACCTTCTAACACTGCAAAATGAGATAAAAGGTTGTCAGCAAGTGCCTTGAGTTTGGCCCACCTGTGTGCCTTGGATTCTCTGCCTGAACACCTAGGCTGCTCTTCCCCCTCAGCCCTTCCTGCCTGTCCTGCCCTTTGCTTCTCCAAAGCAGTTATAATTGCACTAAACTTCTCCCACACTGCCCTAAACTTCTCCCACACTGCCCTAAATGTCTCCCACACTGCCCAGCCCTCCTCATCAGATGATGAGGACATGGCTGGTAGAGGTGCCTTGCACTTTGCAGGCTGCTTTCCTTTGCTCTTGCCCTGACCCTTCTTAGGACCTATGATGCTAGTGCTCCTAACACCCACTTAAGTGGTTAAATGTTCACACCAATCCAGGCCCAAATGTCACCCTTTAAACGTGTGCATGCAACCTAATGCGTATTGCACTCAATTGTATTTGGTTGCTGTAGCGTTCACCCTTATTATGTTAAGTAGTCATGCATATTCATGTTGCAGGCTAATGTTGCTGAAAGGCGGAGCCGAGAGATATGTAATAAAGAGGCGGAGTCAGAGAGTGAGAGGGCAGTCAGTCAGAGTGAGAGAGTCAGGAGGGAGATGAGAGTGGAGAGTGTGGTATTTGGGACATCTGAGGTGTGATTAGTGAGAAGAGTGAATAAATACTGTTATAACAAATAGAAGGTTGAGATTGATGATAAATAAACCTGTAGAAGTTACTTATGATTAATTATCAAAATCTGTAATCAATAAACTTGTTTTATTTAAAATACAGTGAGGTTTGGACCTTCATCTTCATCCTTCCATAAGTAAAGTATGTAGATTTAGTGATCAGCTGGTGGCAGCGGGTGAAAAGGAGTATTATTTTGCCTTCGTGTGCTCTGTGTTTGGGGAGTCAGGCAGGGGTCTCGAGGTGCGAACGCCACAGTTGCTAAATAGGTGATGTCATGATGATGGGATATGTAGTCAGAGAAATGTAAGATGGAGTCAGACAGGTTCTGTGTGAAGATGATTTGAGAGACATTGGAATGTGTTTTTTCTAAGTGCCATGAGAGTGTTTTTCTGAAGACCTTTACAGCCTGGTTCAAGTTAGCACTGAAGGCCGAACTGAGAGCCCATAGCAGAGTCAACATTTTGAGCGAATTGGAGAAGAGATAAACAACACCTGGACTCTCATGGGAATTAAGGGAGGAGGAAGGTGGTACAGCCTCTTGAGGCTAATTGGTTAACAGCCAGAATTGTCAAGAAGAAGGGAGGAGTTAGAGAAGGTAGAAAATGGATGATGGGTTATGTGGAAAGGAATTCAATAATTCAATGATGATGTAGCTGAATGGAGATTCGATTGCTGTTCTGATATGGATTCGATTCCATGAAGGAGAAAGGATGTAAGTAAAGGAGATAGAAGGAGGTGGGGCTAGCCCACTATAGCCCACCTTAGCCTAGCTTAGTAATGTTTATTATTTTAATGGGAAATAGCTATTTTATTTTAACTGCAATGATCTTTGAATATGTTCTTGATGCTAAAGCTTGTGCAATATAAACTGATTCTAATGAAACTCTATTTTTCTAATAAAATTAATTATAAAAATTCTACAAAAGGACTGGTCTTTTGAACAGCAGGGTCTGGCTAAATCCAGGAGGTGGAGAGGGCCACAAACTAGCTATCTTTAAGAGTCCTACCTAACTGAGCTGTTGTGAGTTCTAAGGAATCACAAAGCCCATGTGTCTGTACTTGCAAAGTACTGGGTAAAAGTAAAGTGTTCTTTTAAGGTCAGACTTGTTCAAAGGGCTTACGCTATGCACTGCTGAGGTCCTGGGACTTGCCCCAGCACAAAGGTGGTAGGTAAGTGACCTGTCGAACTCTCTGACTGAGTGCAACTTGCCCCTTAGGGGGATCTAGTGCACCACATGGTGACACCTTCTCTATTTCTTTGTATATTTCTTTGTTTGATTGTTTATTTATTTCCAGATATATATTCCTTCCTAATCCACCAACTGCTTCGTTGCCCCTTATGTTAATTTCTATGGTTATGAGTTTGCCTTTGATTTTATTTAATGTATTTTATTTATTTATTTAGTTATTTAAATTTATTCTATTTATTATTTAATGGGGTTTCTTTAATTAAAAAGGGGGGAATACTGGCTGCGCAGGTTTTTTTTGGGGGGGGCAATGTATTTCCAAGCTCTGGCTGGGATTCAAACTCAGGGCTCCCGGGGCTTGAGTCCTGAGCTCTGCTTGCTACCCAGGCTGGTTATCTTACCCAACGTGCCCAACCTAAGGGTCAAACCTAGCCATCTCTCCCCCTTCTAATTAATTGTATTTATTCAATATATATATATATATAGCGCCCATGCAGCAGGGCCAGCTGGGGATCAGAATTGATCCCCAATTACAAGCAAACCTTGGTGAGTGCCAATGCACACACCCCAGTCTCCTCCTTTTCCCCGAGTACACTGTTGCACAGCCAAAATTCCCACAGCGAGATGAACAGTCTGCTGCAGGAAAGAAAGCTTCAGAAGAGGCTAAGCCCCCTTCCCCTGGGTAAACAGCAAGAATCGTGTTATTCCTGGGAGGGAAAGGCAAAGGAGATCTGCTCGGCGACGAGCGCCAGCAGAGCTGACATTTGTACAAATCATTTACATACGATGCTACTGCTCCTCCTTTCTTACTTCATCCATTCTTCTTGAATAAGTTATGATTTTCAACCACTACATCCCAATCATGAGTCTCCACCCACTAAGTTTTGATAATGCATATTAAATAATGTTTGCCTTTCTGTGCTAAGACTTCAGCTCATTTTGTTTGTTTCCCATGCTCAGTGTATTGGTGTAGAGACATTTGAAACTACAGTTCTTTCCCTCTTGTTGCTTCACTGTTCTCCTTTCCTCTCCATTGATAGGTTCCTGTACACCAGCTTTTGAGTCATCATTTACACTCTTGACTTACACTGCCATCCCAAAGTACTTGTCTTCCTATACTCTGGATTATCTTCATTATACCCAGCACAGTTCAATTTTAAGCACTCCTGACCAGGTTTGCAAGACATGTATAAAATCTGTTCTTCCCAACTGTAGCTGTAAGGTGCAGCTTTTTGCTTGCCAGGAGTCCTTCTTCATGAAAGCACAGGGCATGATACAAGAAGCATAACCTCTCCTGATTATGTCATTTGCACAACCAATGGTTCACTTCCAATGTTCTTGTCTCTCTTCTCATGACCTTCAACAGAAAGGTGCAATGAAAATACTGTGCTCCAAGATTCTTCTCCTTCCTATCCAAGGCCTCCTAATTCACTTGCAAGTTTCTGAAAGTCCCTCAAAGTCCCTCTTCTCAAACATCTTTTCAGGTTACATGCCCACTTCATCCTCATGAACCTCCAGTTCTCCTCGTCATTACCCATTAGTTAACAAGCCTTAAGATACTGCACTCTTGGCAGTGACAGTGGCAATGGGAAGGAGGAATGGAGAAAATTCCTTCTTTGTCTTAATATACATGGGAATGAGCCAGGCACACTAACACTGCAGGGTGAGAATGGAATTTTGGCAAACTCAGATGAATAGTCAGTGATAAAAACAAATCTCCTTAGACTGATTCATGTTAGCTGACACACCTCAAATCTAGGAAAGTGAAAGCTAAAGTTGGCTGCCTTAACAGATGTGTCTTCAGATCAGGGATCTGAAGAGTATTGGAATTATATCTCAATTTTCTGAGGCTCACAATGCTGTGACTCATTGCCAAACCTATCCCACCAGCAAGATTTCTTTGCTTCCAGTGAAAATGAGACCACCAGTATTGTCTGTATTAAAGATACTCTGGACTCCAGACAGAGCACCGAGTAGGGCATGCAAGAAGGAGGATTGTAGCTGTTCAATCGATCGATCCATAGCACTTGCCCAAATTGGGAAACCATAGAGGACTTGTGGAATAATTTTGGACTTGAAAACCTGTAATGCTGCCGAGACAAACTGATTTCCTCAATTATAGTAAAAATGCAGAATAGATTGAGTAGTGATCCTAGCTGCGTTTATAGCCATTTTTCGATGGGGGACCCAAAAGTGTTTATAATGAAAAAGTAAGTATTTATACTGTTTAATCTGTTCTATGTGATTTCCATTTAGGTTCAATTGAAATTGTTTCCATGTTTTGGCAAAAAACAGTATTTTTGATTTATTATAGTTTAATTGCATTTTATTTTTGCTCAGATACTCTGCACATCCATTAATCAGGCGTTTTAGGCCTGGACCAGTGCGGGAAATGATGACTGCATCATCCGCATAGAGTAGTATCGGGATGGGACGAGTTCCCAATTTTGGAAGGTGGCCATTGAAGTTTGTCAAAAAGGGAGCGAGATTGTTCATGAAAAAGTTAAGCCATAAGGGAGCCAGGATGCAGCCTTGTTTCACTCCCTTGTTAGTTGGGACTTGGTTGGTTACTTCCCCTCTTCAAGAAAGTCAAATTTGGCATGTTGTAGCAGAGTATAAACCTTTTATGAGGAGGAGCAGTCTTTTATCAATGTCCAAATTTTCCAATTTGTCCCATAATAGTTGTCTATCTATTGAATCAAAAGCTCCCTTTAAATCAAGGAAGGCCACATACAGTTTGGCATTAGCATATTTTAATGTTTTATTAATAAGGTGCAAGAGTATCAAGCAATTGTCGATTGTGGACTTGCCTTTCCTAAAACCAGCTTGCTCGGGGCCAAGAATAGATTGATTGTCAGTCCAAGAGGTGAGTTTGTTTAATAGGTATTTTGCATATAATTTCCCAATCGCTGATAGTAAGCTAATTGGCCTATAATTTTATGGGAGAGAGTGATCCCCTTTTTTATAAATTGGGGCCACAATGGCATTGGTCCAGGCTTTAGGAATTGACCCAGTGTTGTCTATAAAAGAAAAGAGGAGGGCAAGTATTGAAGCCCACCAATCCGGATCACATTTCACTAAGTCTCATGGAATAGCATCAGGGCCAGCCGCTTTTCCTGCTTTTACTTGGGTTATTAGATTTTTTTAAAATACTTTTTTATTACAAACTACAACATAAAATACATAAACCAAAATACAAATCAAATGTGTTCCACACCACCTCTTGCAGTAGTCTTCTTCTTCCATTGTCTTTCTTCTTCTTCTTCCTTTATTGTCCTCTTCTCCAGAACTGCATTGATTCCTGATTTGGAACTTTCCCTTTCCCTTTTGTTAGCGCGTGTAGCGTTCTCCTTTAAATGTGGTCATGGCTCAGGTTTAGTTAGAGTGAGTCTTGCATATTTATGTTGCTGAGAGGCGGAGCCAAGAGGCAGAGTATAAGAGGCAGAGCCTGCGGGGGAGAAGAGGGATCAGATCAGAGTTTTGGAAGGAGTTTGATTAGCTGAGTTCAGAGATTTATGTGATTGTAATTAGACTGATGAAAATATAGTAGGAGATCTGAGAAGTGATTGACCAGTGATTGGAAGGGAGAAGGAATACAACTGAATATTAAAATACTGAAACCAATAAGCAAATAAACTAGAGATCTTTCTATTTCAATAAAGAGTGGACCTGATTCTTTCAAAAGGAGTTAGATCTAGGGATCTCCTGGTGGCAGCAGTGGAAGAAAGGAAAGAGTTTAGTTTTGCCCTGGTGTGCTCTGAGGTCTGAGTCTAGGTGGACAGACCAAGGCACGAGTGGGTCCAACGACACATAGGTGCCAGAGGTGTGGGATCCAAAAAGGGTCAAATCGCGACATTGGTGTCCAGCGGCGGGATACGAAGTAATCCAGTGAAGCCTATTGAAATAATCCAGTGAAGCCTATTGAAATAATCCAGTGAAGCCTTTATAAAAGAGTTTATTGAGTCAAGGGTACCTTTTAGACAGGATCTGTGGCAATGAGGTTTGGTTCCTGCTAGAGCTTTTGGGAAAAGCTTAGTAGCGGGGCCTCAGAACCCAGATCAGGGGGGGTCTAAGATAGGGAACGACTCTGAAAGGAAATTGCTGAGTTTACCTCAGGATCTGAGGATCAGAGGGCTTGCTGTGAAATCCCAGGCTCTGAGATAGGAGAGCGCTGTGGATAAGGCAGAAGCCAGGTCATAGCAGATCTGAGGGAGAGAACCTAAGGAAAAGGCTTGAATTCTCTGAGAGGGAATTTCTGAGTTACCTCAGGATCTGAGGATCAGAGGGCTTACTGTAAAATCCCAGGCTCTGAGATAGGAGAGCGCTGTGGATAAGGCAGAAGCCAGGTCATAGCAGATCTGAGGGAAAGTACTAAAAGAAAAGGCTTGAAATAAATTTATATCAGTAACTGGAAGTAAAATAAGAAAAACAGGTCCTTTTAAAAATTTGTGAACACTGCTCTAATCACCCCAGAAAGAAAAGATGCCTCACAAACGCGCCACAAGGGGGAGTCCTGAGTCTGAAGAGTTACCTCAGGAATTGGAGGGAGAACAAAAGGATATAGTTCTTGAGGTTACCTCAGAGGGACATAAGGAATTAAGCCCTCAAGAATTTGAGAGATGGAAACTGGAACGGGAATTTAAATTTAAGGAACTACAGCTCAGAGCTGAGCAGGAGGCCAGACAATTTGAGCAGGAAGAGAGAAAAAGGGAAATGGATTTTCAACTACAGATGAGACAATTAGAGATTTCTGCTCTAAACAATAACCTTAATAATAACAACAGTGGGGGAGGTGGAATCCTGTCAAAGATAGATTTAAAGAAGTTTCCCCAGTACAAAAGAGGGGACTGTCCTGAATCCTTCCTCATTGCTTTTGAACGCACCTGCAATGACTTTGAAATCAGAAATGAAGATAGAATGATGGTTTTAAGAGCACAGGTTAGCGGAGATCTGGCAGAAATATATGCCCAGATGAATCCCGAGAAGGCAAGAGATTTTGAGGCATATAAAAAGATGGTTTATTCAAGATTTTGTCTGAACTCTGAACACCTGAGGCGAAAATTTCGCTCTCTCTCTAAAAAGCAGGATGAATCGTACTCTCAGTTGGGAGCTAGATTGGCGCAAACTCTGGAGAAGTGGATTGAAAGAGAAGAAATCACTTCTTTAGAACAGTTGAAGGATTTGATTGGGCTAGAACAGTTTTACTCCCTATTACCTGGAGAACTACGTTATTTAGTAAGGGACAAGAATCCTAAAAATTTATGGGAAGCGGGAGAACAAACTGATTTGATTAATGCTTACAGGAACCCTAGATTTTCAGAGCTGAGAGTAAATAGACCAAACTGGGACAACAACTATAAAAAGCCTTTTAATAAAAATTACCTCAGCAGGAATCCTGAGAGAGAAGGTCAGGGCGGGACTTCCCCGAAGTTGCCAAGGGCTAGCCCGCCAAAAACATCAAACCCTGAGGCACGGTTCGCCAAAGTACCTCAGAATGACAAAAGGAATTTTAAATGTTTTAACTGTGGGCAACCAGGCCACTTACAATTCCAGTGTAGGCAACCAGACCCCAACTTGCAGAGAAATGATTCTCTAACCAAAAAGGTGTATTGTGTCAAGCAAGTGGAATCAGGGGAGGAAAATAGTAGACAGAGACCTGATCCCATAACCACCACCACTTCTACTGACCATGAGGAGGAAGATATTCCTATAGCCCAAGTAGTCCATTGTTTCTATATCAGCAATGACCAGACCCTTCTCAGAAACGCAGGTGAAGAGATAGTTGTGAAAGGAAAGAAGTACATTGCAATAAGAGATACAGGATCTCAAATCTCCATTGTCCATTCCGATCTAGTAGCCCAGGATGACATTATTCCTGGCAAAGAAATGTCTTTAAAGGGAATTGGGAAGGAAACTGTGGTTTTAAAAGTGGCTGAGATACCAGTAGAATACCAGAATCGGTCTGGAAAGTGGCAAGTGGCTGTGTCAGATGAAATACCAGCAGCTTTTCTCCTTGGTTGGGATTTAATAGAGCATGTCAAGAGTGTGTTAGTGCTTACCCGCTCAATGGGGGGTCAAAACTCACCCTCTGCAGCTCAAACCGATACTGTAGCCGAGAGAAGCCTAGGTGGAGAGGTTACCGTGGCAACCCAGCTTGATAGGGCTGAGGCAGAACTCATGCTACTACAGAATCCCAAAACAAATAACAATTTTGCCCAGGAGCAGAAGGAGGACATTAGCTTGGGAGTTTGCTTTGAAGCTGCCAGGACTCCCACTGTACTGTCTCCTGAGTGCCCTGAGAGCTTTAGCTTAACCAAAGACCTTCTGTACAGGGAAACGTTAGCTACTCCATACCGAGGAAAAGGGGAACCCCGAAAGCAATTAGTGGTCCCTAGTAAATACAGGGAGAAAATCATTAATCAAGCTCACAGCAGTTTATTTGGAGCTCACATGGGGATCACCAGAACCAAAAGACGGGTTGGCCAGAACTTCTTTTGGCCAGGTATGGGCAAACAGATTACTTGTTTCTGTAAAACGTGTGATGTCTGTCAGAGACGAGGGACTGGGCAGGACAGGACCAAAGCCAAATTATGTCCTCTGCTAGTCATCTCTACACCGTTCCAAAGGCTGGGAATCGATCTAGTGGGTCCCTTACCTAATGCCACCCGTAGGGGAAATAAATACATCTTGACCATAATGGATTTTGCCACTAGATATCCCGAGGCAATTCCTTTGCGCAACATGGAAACTGACACCGTGGCAGATGCCCTAATCAATTACATGAGCCGATTGGGATTTGCCAGCGAGTTAGTCAGCGATTTGGGAATGAGTTTCACGTCCAAACTGATCAAAAGGTTATGGAAGGCTTGTGGAATTACCCAAATCAACTCGACTCCATATCATCCAGAGACCAACGGGCTAGTTGAGAAATTCAATGGCACTTTAGTGCGCATGATTAAGGCGTATGTAGCAGAGAACCCAAATGATTGGGACTGCAAAATACAACCCTTACTATATGCTTATAGGAGCATCCCTCAAGAGAGCACGGGATTTAGTCCTTTTGAGTTACTGCTAGGACGAGAGGTGCGCGGACCTTTAGATTTGCTCCGCATGAACTGGGAAGACCATAGAGAAAGTGACCCAGAGTCAGTGGTAGAATATATGCACAGGTTGCAAAACACCCTGCAAAGGTCTCTAGAGATAGCCGGAAAGAACTTAAGGGTTGCCCAGACTAAGCAGAAGACCTGGTATGACAAGAAAGCCCGTGAAAGAACTTTTGGGCCTGAAGATGAAGTTCTTTTGCTTAGGCCAGTCAAAGGTCACAAGCTACAATTAGCTTGGGAGGATCCCTATAAAGTAGTGACAAAATTGAACAATGTCAATTATGTGAGACAGAAGGAGGAAGGCCCTGATGCCTTAAAGAGCGATGCATCTAAAGATGTTCGGGAGGAGAAGAGGGAACTGCCTACCCTTTCCCTAGCTGAGCAAGTGAAGCCCCGAGCCAGACTTATAGATGACGTCACTATAAAACGACCAGCAGATGACATCCTGTGGACAACCGAGTGGCCGATGACCGCCAGTCGACGGAAAAGGGTGCGGAGGAAGGAGCCTGTGGTCAACAGAGGGACTCCTGAGTACCAGCAGAGGTGTGCCCAGCTGAAGGAGATGACCACAACCGGACCAGTCCATGGTGCGCCAGACTACTACGGAAAAGTGAGAGACTTGGACTTTGCAAATTTTGCCTTTGCAACAGAGACTCAGTTCTTGCCTCGAAAACCCACAACGTTGTCGCAGATGTGCTTTCCAGGAGGCTAGATGAATGATACCAGGACTTTTATTATAAACGGAAATGGACTATAATTCACAGTTAATTATTTATGTAAAAGTTCATGATTGTGATTTCTGTATGGTTGTAAATTCTGTAAAATGATAAGGTAATGTATATTATTGATTAGTAGATGATAAGGTAAAGTATTGTATTGATTATTAAATGATAAGGTAAGGTATTTAGTTGATATTTAGTAAAAATGTGAAAGGTAAAATGTTATGAGAAACTTAAAAAAGTTTAAGCAATTGCACCTGTTTGTTCAGGAGGAAAAACGTGTTTCCCCTCCCAAACAAACCTAAGTAAGGGGGGAGGTCTGTAGCGTTCTCCTTTAAATGTGGTCATGGCTCAGGTTTAGTTAGAGTGAGTCTTGCATATTTATGTTGCTGAGAGGCGGAGCCAAGAGGCAGAGTATAAGAGGCAGAGCCTGAGGGGGAGAAGAGGGATCAGATCAGAGTTTTGGAAGGAGTTTGATTAGCTGAGTTCAGAGATTTATGTGATTGTAATTAGACTGATGAAAATATAGTAGGAGATCTGAGAAGTGATTGACCAGTGATTGGAAGGGAGAAGGAATACAACTGAATATTAAAATACTGAAACCAATAAGCAAATAAACTAGAGATCTTTCTATTTCAATAAAGAGTGGACCTGATTCTTTCAAAAGGAGTTATGGGGATCTAGGGATCTCCTGGTGGCAGCAGTGGAAGAAAGGAAAGAGTTTAGTTTTGCCCTGGTGTGCTCTGAGGTCTGAGTCTAGGTGGACAGACCAAGGCACGAGTGGGTCCAACGACACATAGGTGCCAGAGGTGTGGGATCCAAAAAGGGTCAAATCGCGACAGCGCGTATTCAATAAATCTGTCCCATATATCATAAAAATTATTTTTTTAAATCTCTCCTTTCTTAACCTTTAAATTACAAGTTAATTTATCATTTATAGCAATATTCCATATTTCATTATACCATTCTTCCATTTGAAATTCAAGTTTTGATTTCCAATTCCTGGCTATTATTAATCTGGCTGCTGTTAAATTGGTAATCAACTCTCTAGTCATCATATCATATTCCACATTTACAAATATTGATAACAAAGCTATCTCAGGATTAAATTCTATATCCCTTTCACATATATCAGTTAATTCCTTAAAGGTTAATTTCCAAAATCTTTGTACTTTTTCACATTCCTACCACATATGAAAGTACGTACCAATTTCTTTCTCACATTTCCAACAGATATTCAGATAATTAGAGTTAATTTTATTCAATTTTGTTGGTGTCAAATACCATCTTAAACTTAGTTTAATTTTTTTTCTTTTGTTCTCACTGACATAAATCATAAAACCCTCATTTTCCATATCTTCATCCATTCTTCACAATTTATTCTTTTTCCTAAATCTTGTTCCCACACTAGCTTCAATCCTTCATTCTTGATCTCTTCTTCTTCTAAATCTAGCAGAAGTCTATAAATTTTACTTACTATACCGTTCACTGACTCATTCATCTGAATATCTTCATATGATAATAGAAATTGTTCATACTTTGTATATTCTTTACCTTTATTGTACTTCTTTACCCATTCATTAGTCCATCTTTCTAATTGCATATTTGTGACGGATGCCCCACGTCACACCTGTCACTCATAGCTGGAGATCATTTGCATGAGCCTATGAGAGGACTGGAGAGGCGGAGTTAGAGAGTCAGTTGAGTCAGTTAAGGCAGTTAGTTAGGGAGAGAGGGAGTGAAGAGAGGAGGAGAGAGGTTTGCAGAGAGAGATAGTCAGAGAAAGAGTGAGAACTGAAACTAATAAAGATAAGCTGGTTAAAGTGAATATATAAAACAGGAGGTGATTGAATGTGTGGCAGAATATATGATATCTCAATGATTTTGATTCTATGAAATGAATAAAGAACATCTGTGATTCTGAATTACCCTAATACCCTTTAATAAACAAGTTCTGTTGTTGGCAGCCAGTGTCAGACTAAAGTCTTTTACAGTGTGGATAAAGAAATCCACTGGTGGCAGTGAAGGAAAGAGAGAACGTCACCAGCGTGAGCCCTTTAGTTGAGAAAAACAAGCAGGGGCACGGGGTGAACGTCACAAGTGGTGTTCAGCGGCGGGATTTCAAAAAAGATTCCAGTAAAGCCAAAGTGTAAAAAAAATTTCCTGAGTCAAGAGAGCACTTTAGTCAGAGGTCTGTAGTAAAGAAGTGGGTGTCTCGCTAGAGCTTTTGCGGAAAAGCTTAGTGGCGGGGCTTTTGAACTCAGATCTTGGGAGGACTAAGATAAGGAAAGACTCTGAGGGAAAAATTCAGTTTGAGGTTACCTCAAGATTTAGAAGACCAGTGGGCTAGCTTTGGATCCAAGGCTCTGAGAAGGGAGCGCTGGTGGATAAAACAGAAGCCAGGGTCAAAACAGGTCTGAGGAAATAAGGACAAGCAGAGGCTTGAATAAAATCAGAGTTTGTTCTGGGTCTAGAGGCAAGAAAATTGTCTTAGACTAAGGAACAGTGTGAATGGAAAGTGTAGCCATCCCTAGCTGCCGGGGGAGAGCTAGAGCTACATAGTATCACATACAGAAAAAAAAGGAAGGGTGTTTTAAACAGAGGCCTGACTATATCTCTGCAAAATAAACCAGCGTTTATCTAAATAAATACACACATACTAATGCCACCTAAAAGAAGTAAAAAGCCAGTGATGGAAGTAATTAATCCTGAAGAGGCACAACAAGGCTTATTACCTCAGGAAGAGGATGGAGTTCCTTTATCTGTAGAACAGGAGGAGACTCAGGAGAATGCCTCAGGGAGAGAAAATGTTCTAATCTCCCAAGATTTTGAAAGATGGAAATTGGAACAAGAATTCAAGATAAGGGCTCAAGAATTACAGCTCAGGGCTGAGGAATGACAAAAGGAATTGGATTTTGAAATGGAGAGAGAAAAAGCTAGAGCTGAGGAAAGACGAAGAGAGATGGAATTTCAAATAGAAATGAAAAAATTAGAATTGGCGGCTCAAAATAATAACAATAATAATGCTAATGAGGGGAATCTTGCAAAAATAGTTCTCAAGAAATTTCCCCAGTATAGAAAAGGTGACTGCCCAGAATCATTCCTCATTTCCTTTGAGCGCGCTTGCTGGGACTTTAACGTGAAAGAGGAGGAACGAATGATAGTGCTAAGATCTCAAATAAGTGGAGATTTAGCTGATCTCTATTCACAAATGGTCCTAGATCAAGCCAGAGATTTTGAGGCTTATAGAAAATTGGTTTACTCACGATATGGCATCAATGCAGAACACCTGAGGAGAAAATTTCATGCCCTGACAAAAAGACCTGAGGAATCTTATTCCCAAGTAGGAGCAAAATTAGTACAGTATCTGGAGAAGTGGTTGGAGCGTGAAAATGTCACATCTCTAGAACAAATGAAAAATGTAATAGGGCTGGAGCAATTTTCTGTTTTACCTGGTGAATTAAGATACTTAGTGAGAGACAAAAACCCTAAAAGTGTACAGGAAGCATGTGAAAATGCAGATTCAATTAATGAAATAAGAAACCCCAGGTTCTCTGAGGTGAAAATTGGCGGGAAAGTGTGGGAGGACAGAAAAAGAGGGACCCCACATATTAAAGAATACCACAGAAATACTCAAGCTACTGGAAGCCATTTTAAAGGCAAGCCCTCATCCCCAGAGCTGAGGCACCGGCAACATAATAGCTCTGAAGGAAAGGTTGACAAAGCCCTGTATTTTGAACCCAGAGCCCACAAAACATGTTATGGGTGCAGAGAGAAAGGACACTTTTGGGCCCAGTATCAGAACCAAAGGACAAGGGACTTTAACCAACAAAAAGGAGGGGGAAATTCCAGTCAGCCAAAGAAGATATATTGTGTACAGCATAAAGGAGATACCACGGAGGTTGAAACTGTTGCCATAGCAACCCCAGTAACAGCGAGGGCAGAGAGCCAAGAGCAAGAGCCTCCTTTGGTGAGGGTAGTCCAATGCTACTTTATAGAATGTAACCAAGATCTTCTTCGTAGCTCCGGTGATGTTATTTATGTGAATGATAATAAGTATCTTGCATTAAAAGATTCTTGCTCTCAAGTCACAGTGTGCCACTCAGACATAATCCCTAAGGAAAATCTAATAAGGAATGAAAATATTTCTATCAAAGGGATTGGAACCGAATTAGTGATATTGCCCATGGCTAAAATTCCCATAAAATATAAGGGGTGGACGGGAAGTTGGAAAGTGGCCATATCCGATCAAATTCCTGCTCCATGTTTAATAGGACTGGATCTATCTGAGCATGTGAAGAGTGTTTTAGTAACAACTCGCTCCCAGGGAGGGCAAAGTGAAGCCCCTGAGGAAAAATATGAAAACCCTGCTGAAATAATAGAAGGGAATGAAACAGCTGATCTAGTCACTATGAGGAATCCTAATAATAAGTCTTTCAGAAAAGATCAAAAAGAAGACCCTACCTTAAGTGAATGTTTTAGACAAGCTAAGGAAGGGTCCCTGATCCCTGAAAACCCCGAAAGATACTGTGTGAAGGAAGACCTATTGTACAGAGAGGTCCTAGTGAATCCTAAGAGGGGAGGGGAAAGCATACACAAACAACTAGTGGTTCCATTTAAATATAGAGAGAGAATTGTAGAAAAGGTGCACAAAGACATATTTGCAGCTCATCTAGGGATCTCACGAACTAAGCAAAGGATTGCTCAAAATTTCTATTGGTCTGAGATGGGAAAGCAGGTCAAGTTATACTGTCAGAGCTGTGACACCTGCCAAAGACAAGGGACTGGTAATGACAAGACCAAGGCTAAGCTGTGCCCATTGCCAGTCATCTTGACCCCATTTCAAAGAATAGGCCTAGATATAGTAGGACCCCTACCCAAAGTGACCAAGCGAGGAAATAGATTTATTCTATCCATAATTGATTATGCCACAAGGTATCCAGAAGCTGTACCATTGTGGACTATTGAAACCGAGACAGTGGCAGATGCTCTAATAAACTATATGTGTCGCATGGGCTTCGCTTCTGAGATTATTACCGACTTGGGGACCTCGTTTACATCCAAATTAATGAAAAGATTGTGGCAAGTCTGCGGGATTACTCACATCACGTCATCCCCTTATCATCCCCAGACCAATGGGCTAGTTGAGAAATTTAATGGTACCCTAATGAGGATGATTTGTGCCTATACAGGTCAGAATCCAAATGACTGGGACCATAAATTGCAACCATTATTATATGCCTATAGATCTGTACCCCAGGAAAGTACAGGATTTAGCCCTTTCGAACTGTTATTTGGACGGAAAGCTAGGGGACCTTTAGATCTACTCCGTCAAAACTGGGAGGAACATAGGGAGGAGGATCCTGAATCAGTGGTCCAATACATAGATACACTGATGAACTCTTTACAACAGTCTCTGGAGATAGCAGCCAAAAATTTAAAGAGCAATCAAGTAAAGCGAAAAAATGGTATGATAAAAAGGCAAGGGAAAGAGTATTTAATCCTGGAGACAAAGTGTTAATGTTAAGACCCATAAAAGGAAATAAACTTCTACTAGCATGGTCGGGTCCTTTTAGGGTGATCGCTAAAATGAGTGACATAAACTATGTAATTCAGGAGGAGGGAGAAGAAGGCAGAAGGGTCGTACACATAAACATGATTAAACCATATTATAGAAAGAACAATTTTGTGTTATATGCCATCAAAGAAATGCACAATGAAAAACCTGAATTACAATATTGGGAAGGCAGAGGTGAAACCCAATACAACCCTGAGGAAGTCAAAATTAGCCCTACTTTATCACCAGAGCAACAAGATGAAGCAAGAGCCTTGATGCAAAAATACAAGCAAGTCTTCTCTAATAAGCCTGGTGTAGCCAAGGGGGTATTACATAAAATAGATACCAGAGATGCACCTCCCATAGCTGTCACGCCTTATAGGGTAACGGGGCCATATGTTGACAAAGTTCGTAAGGAGCTGGATGATATGCTAAAGGAAAAATTCATCATTCCTTCTTCTAGTCCTTGGGCAGCCCCAATAGTGCTGGTAGACAAGACTGATGGAAGCATCCGCTTTTGCGTAGACTATCGAAAATTGAACCACGTCACTAAGGCAGATGCTCACCCGATGCCTCGGTTAGATGACCTGATAGAGACTATAGGAAGATGTCAATTCATATCAAGTTTCGACCTGACTAAGGGGTTCTGGCAAGTGGGTCTAGACCCCAAAGATCAAGAAAAGACCGCTTTCTGTAGCCCTTTTGGTTTGTTTGAATTCCGAGTCTTAAGTTTCGGATTAAGAAACGCACCAGCAACCTTTCAGAGACTCATGGACCAAACCTTACAGGGGCTTAGAGATTTCACAGTGGCATACATAGATGACATAGGGATCTATAGTCAGACTTGGGCAGAGCACATAATCCACCTTAAAATCGTATTACAGAGATTACAGGAGGCTGGGTTACAGCTAAAGCAAGTAAATGTCATCTAGGAAATTCAGAAATAAAATATTTAGGACATGTAGTAGGGGGAGGTACAATCAAACCCCTTGAATCCAAAATAGAAGCTATTAACCATTGGCCCAGGCCAACATCTAAGAAAAAAGTAAGAGCTTTTCTAGGGTTAGCCGGCTATTATTGTCACTTTGTGCCAAATTTCAGCAAGATAGCCGCCCCTTTGTCTGATCTAACCTACAAGAGACAAGCAGAGAAAATCCAATGGATGGATGACTGCAAGAATGCCTTTAACAAACTGAAGACAGCGTTGACTACTGGTCCTGTCCTGAGAGCCCCAGACTTCCAGTGGGAGTTTATCATCTTCACGGACACATCTAACGTCGGGCTGGGAGCCGTGCTGAGCCAAGCAGACGACGACGGAAACCATCATCCAGTGACATACCTCAGCAAGAAACTACAGGCAGGCGAAAGACACTTGTCCACGATTGAGTGGGAATGCCTAGCCATAGTTTGGGCATTGCAGAAACTGAGGCCATATATCTGGGGACGACACTTTGTACTTTGCACCGATCATTCCCCATTTCTGTGGCTAAGAACTATTCAGGCCAATAACAACAAACCGATGAGATGGGCCCTACTTTTGCAGGACTTTGATTTTGAAATCCGCAGCGTGAAGGAAACTCAGAACGTGGTAGCTGATGCTTTGTCTCGGAGACCGGAGGACTAACGGACGGAGAAGAAGAAAAATGTAATGTTATAGGAACTATTCAGTTTGTGCATTAAGTTTGAGATATAATTAAAATGTGATGTCATATTGAATTAATGGTAAGTAGTGTTATAAATGTAAAATTAATGTGAGTTGTATTAATGTAACCAATGCAAATAATAATAACTGTATTGACTGGATTAAATGTTTAAAGTAATACGTTTAATTTGCTCAAAATAGTAATTGATAATAGAATATATGCATAAACACTGTATAAGATAAATATATTTAATATTTAGCATAATATTGTGAAAATGTTTTGGATAAATTGTTCACTGCCTAATTGCGTTGTTCATGAGGGTAAACTAGAAGGTTTCCCCCATGAAACAAACTTTTCCTAGGGGGGAGGTATGTGACGGATGCCCCACATCACGCTTGTCACTCATAGCTGGAGATCATTTGCATGAGCCTATGAGAGGACTGGAGAGGCGGAGTTAGAGAGTCAGTTGAGTCAGTTAAGGCAGTTAGGGAAAGAGGGAGTGAAGAGAGGAGGAGAGAGGTTTGCAGAGAGAGAGATAGTCAGAGAAAGAGTGAGAACTGAAACTAATAAAGATAAGCTGGTTAAAGTGAATATATAAAACAGGAGGTGATTGAATGTGTGGCAGAATATATGATATCTCAATGATTTTGATTCTATGAAATGAATAAAGAACATCTGTGATCCTGAATTACCCTAATACCCTTTAATAAACAAGTTCTGTTGTTGGCAGCCAGTGTCAGACTAAAGTCTTTTACAGTGTGGATAAAGAAATCCACTGGTGGCAGCGAAGGAAAGAGAGAACGTCACCAGCGTGAGCCCTTTAGTTGAGAAAAACAAGCAGGGGCACGGGGTGAATGTCACAATATTATTCAACCATGATATATTCTTATTTTGAAAAATTTGTTTCATTTGATCTTTCAATCTCATTTTATCCAACCAATCTTTTAATCTACTCACTTTTTTTCTTTAAATAATTCTAAATAGACTTTCATATTGGCAGGGAAATTCTCTATTTCAGTCACTAATCTTAATGGAGAGTTAGATGAACATATATATTTTTTATACTTATACCACACATTTAACATAGTTTTTAAAAAGGGGTTGTTGATTTCACTTATTTTATATTTTTTAATTATTCTGAACAGATGTTTTTCAATATCAACCTATATTTCATCAGGGTTATTAGATCTTTAACCTCATCAGTAGATGCTGGAGGCCAGGGTGTGAGCTCGATTGTAGAAAAGGTGGAGGGGTCATTGGGTGGTATATCTTTGTTAAAGAGGAGCTTGGAAAAATATTGGACCCATCTTTTGGATGATATTTTGGCAGGGTCATGCCCCTCCATCCTAGAGGAAACAGCCACGATGGCCCAGAAAAGCTTGTTATTTTTCAGGGTCACTGCCTGTAGTCCAGATTATAAATGAGAGACAAAGTCTCAGGATGTAAAATGTAGAAACAAGTTCTTTATACTGTATTTCTTGAGTCATTAAAAAGCTCTGGCTCAACGTGTTTCGGCGAAGCCTTCTTCAGGAGCGAGCTTCTTTATATTCTCTGTACCTTTCTTTGGTCTATATCAGCTCCAAAACTAATTGAAAGTGTACAAATGCCTCCTCTCCTGATGCCTGCACTTTCGAACAAAGCAGATCTGACATATGGTTGTCTAAATTTCTCTTGAATACCTCCAGTGTTGGAGAACTTACCACCTCTCAAGGTAATTGGATCCATTGCCATACTGCTCTATGGAGGTTTTTCCTGATATTTAGCTGAAATCTGGCTTCCTCAAACTTCAGCCCATTTTTGTATGTCCTGTGCTCTAGGATGATTGAGAACAGATCCTGCCCTTCCTCTGTATAACAGCCTTATAAGTATTTGAAGCTATCGTATCTCTCCTCAGTTTTCTTTTCTTAAGGCTAAACATTCCCATTTCTTTCAGTCTTTCCCCATAGGATTTGGTTTCCAGCCCCCTGATCATCCTTGTTGCCCTCCTCTGTACTTGTTCCGATTTGTCAGTGTAGCAAACAGCCCTGCCCTCACCTGTCCGTCACAGCAGAACCTTAAAGCAGGAGCCAATGAGGGGTCGGAAGGCGGAGCCAAGGGGGGAGGGAGCTGGATATAAAGGCTGGTGTATGGAGTCTGAGAGATTGGGAGAGTTTCTGTTAGAGAGAGACTGTATGTAACTTAAAAAGTGAATTAAGAGTGAGTTAGAGATCAGTAAGAACTATGAATGGAACAGAGAGTTAAATGAGTTATAAAGTTAAAGCAGCTTTGAGTGATAGACAAGTGATTAGCATCCTCTGATTTTTCTCTTGAATAATAATCGTATGTTAACTTCCCTGATTTAATAAATGACTTAAGTTTCAAAAGTACACGTGTCTCCATGATTAAATGGTATTAAAACAGTAATACCTGGTGGCAGCGAAGGAGGAAGAAGAGCGGGAACCTTTGAAGGCCAGGGGGATAGGGGCTTCAGAGGTGACCGCAACAGTCAGCATCCTTCTTGAAGTGCGGTGTCCAGAAGTGGACACAGTACTCAAGATGAGGCCTAAACAGTGCTGAATAGAAGGGAGCTAGTACCTCTTGTGATTTGTATTCTATACTTCTGTTAATGCAGGCTAAAATAGCATTTGTCTTTTTTGTAGCCACATTGCACTGTTGGCTCATATTCAGCTTGTGATCTATGACAATTCCAAGATCCTTCTTGCTTGTAGTATTGCTGAGCCAGGTATCCCCCATCTTGTAACTGTGTGTTTGGTCTCTTTTTCCGAGGTGCAGTACTTTGCACTTATCCCTGTTGAATTTCATTCTGTTGTTTCCGCCCAATGCTCCAGCCTTTCAAGATCATTTTGAATTTTGTTTGTGTTGTCCAGGGTATTAGCTATTCCACCCAATTTTGCATAATCCACAAATTTGACACGTATTCCCTGCACTCCCTTATTTAAGTCATTTGGTTTCTTTTTCCTAGGTGCAGTATTTTGCCGTTATCCCTGTTGAATTTCATTCTGTTGTTTTCAGCCTAGTGCTCAAGCCCATCTAGATTATTCTGAGGGTGTTAGCTATTCCACCCAATTTTGTGTCATCTGCAAATTTGATTAGCATTCCCTGTATCTCCTGATCTAGGTCATTAATAAAAATGTTGAAGAGCCCTGGGCTCAGGACTGAGCCCTGGGGTACCCCACTTGTTGCCTCCTCCCAGTTTGAGAAAGAGCCATTAATCATCACCCTCTGAGTACGATTCTGTAGCCAACTGTGTATCCACCTGACAGTTGTTCTATCCAGCCCACACCTAGTTAGCTTGCTAATCAGAATATCATGGGGCACTTTGTCAAAGGCTTTGCTGAAGTCAGATACTTCAATAAAATGTCTACAGCATTCCCTCTGTCTCTCATGGAGGTTACTCAATCAAAATATGAGATCAATTTGGTCTGACAGGATTTGTTGACAAATCTGTGCTGGCTTCTATTTATTACTGTATTCTTTTTTAAGTACTTGCTTAGTGACCGCTTTATAATCTGTTCTAGAATTTTTCCTGGGATTGATGTCAGGCTGAGTGGTCTGTAGTTCCTAGGTTCCTCCTCTTTGCTCTTTTTGCCTTAATGTTGTCCCAATCTACATTAGCCCTCCTCCAGTCATCTGGCACCTTACTCATTCCCCATGATTTCAAGAAAATAATGGACAATGGTTCTGAGAATTCTTCAGCCAGATACTTCAATACTCTTGGATGGAGTTCATCCAGCTCCGGAAATTTGAATTAATTCAAGATAAGCCTCGGCTCAGTCTCAGCTTTTATCCTTCTAATGCCATCCCTGCAATTCCTTGCTACTTGTCTATACTCTTCCTTTGTGTCCTCGCCTTCCTTCCACTTCCTATATGTGTCCTTTTTTTTTCAGGTCCTCTCTGAGCTTTTTGTGAAGCCACACTGGCCTTTTTTTGCTGTCTCTCACCTTTTTTCTTGTTGGAATTGTTTGTAGTTGTGCCTTTAGAATTTCTTTTTTTAGAAGCTCCCACCCTTCTTGGATTCCTTTTCTTGTTAGGATCTCCTGCCATGGGACCATACTCATCCTTGTTCTGAGTTTATTAAAATGGGCTTTTTATAAATCCAGCATATATTTGTGGCTACACTCTGCTTTGGTTTCCTTTGAAATCAAGAATTCTAGTAGAACATGGTCACTCTCACCCAGAGTTCCCCTTACTTCCACTTCCTTGACCAAGTCATCTCTATTGGTTAGAATCAAGTCAAGGACAGCTAGTCCTCTAGTTTCTTTCTCTACTTTTTGTAGGAGAAAATTATCAGCCACACAAGCCAGGAATTTCTGGAAGGGCCACACTTGGCAGAATTTGCCTCCCAACATATATTATGATAATTGAAATCTCCTATCACTATTTTGAAATCCTTGCAATTTGTTTTTCAAAAGTTTCATCTGCATCCTCTCCTTGATTGGGTGGCCAGTAGTAAACTGCAACTACCATGTTCCTTTTGTTTTTTGGCCCAACTACATTGATCCAGATGCTCCCAATGGAACAGCCAATTTTTTTATTTTGTATTTCTGTGCAGGAATGTTTATTTTTGAGATATACTGCAATTCTCCATTTCTATACTTTCTGTTCTTTTTGAACAATTTATATCCTTCAATTGATGTATTCCAGTCATGGGTGTAATCCCAACAAGTTTCAGTTATTCCTATCAAGTCATATTTACTCTCCTGAACTAAGATTTCCAGTTCTTCTTGTTTGTTTCCCATATCCCTGGCATTCATATATAGACACCGGAGACTGTGATTTGTGGCCTGCTCTTCTTTGTACATTTTTATGAATATTATTATTAATGTTATTATTGACCCCCATTAGAACTGTTTGGTCTGTTCCTCTTATTGTGAGTAAGGCTTCATCTATTTTTACCTCTGTGCTTGTGTACCCTTCCAATTCAGTTTAAACCCCTCCTCCTGAAGTTCTTTATGCTTTGTCCAAACACATTTTTCCCAGACCTTGTGAGGTGCAAGTCATCTCTTGCTAGCAGTCCATCTTCCACGAAGCTTAGCCCATGATCTCAAAAACCAAATCCCTCATGCCAACACCACTTTCGTAGCTGACAACAAATATTAGCTAGCATCAATCCTGCTGGCAGACCTATGAGACCATCCAGCAAAAAGGGATGCTACTACCCCATATGCAATTGTTTAAGGAACTTGTGCCTAGTCTAACACCTTTTATTCCATCTTTGGGTGAGGTTTGCACTATAAGAGTCAAGAGGGAGAGGGAACAGCACAGCAGAATCTGTGATTTGTTATAGGTCAGCAAGGATTTCTGACCCAAACATTCAATAACTACAGCAAGATAATAACACATTTTTCCTTGCCAAATTTATTCCCAGACTCATTAAAAGGAAATGGAATAGATTTGTGTGTTGGCTCCCATTTAGGTACTGGGGGAAAAAAAGTCCACAAATTTCTCTTCCTTAGTTCTCTATTTCCTTTTGTGAGCCATTATTTTCCTCCTGTTTCCAGCTGGTGTACCATGGAATCCTGTGGTTCATAGAAAAACAAAGTATATACCATAAACCTTTTGTCCATCCACTTGTATTCTATAAACAGAACTCAGAAGGAACAAAAGAAAAGCTCAAGATTTTAATGAGGTCATGATGCTATTATTATACCAATAAAGATTTGAAAGTACCATACTGTATTCATTTGCTACTTGGCACAAAATATGCTGCCTTAGGCAGACTTATGTAATTTAATTCAAGATATCTATAATCTATGAAAAAGGATTTGATCTTAAGATTGGTGAATGAAATTGGTACCATTTACATTAGTGTGGAACTCCAGAGTGACTTGCTTATCATACATCTTACTAACTGTCAGACAACCCTTCTGGTCAATAACAGAAAGACACTAGCAATTTATCACAATATTCATCCTTAAACAAACTCCAAACAATCATAACCTTATTTAGCCTCAACATGAAATGACTTTCAGGATTCAAGTCCTGAGTCCCTCAGGTTACCATTTGTGTCAGGAAATCTTCTGAAGTTATTAGCAAACATAGCAAACAAACTACAGTCTTCAGAAAAAGTGTTCTATGTAGTTACCAGCTCTGAGATTCTGCTTGGTGGGGAGCTCTCACTTCATTTATGGTGGGTGGAGAGGGAGTGAGAATACTTTCTTCCTCATGTAGTTAGCAACTGCTTGCTGCTGAAACACTTCAGAATCCAGACCATGCTGTGGAAACCAACCATATAAAACAGGACCCTTCGTACAGGCTTCATCTGGCCATGCAAAATCCAGTTAGTCTTAGATGCACAAATACAGTACAAATATCAATATGTGTGTAGGGTGAGGGGGATTCAAAGGGCTAAATCCAGCTGAGAAAAACCAAATGCATAAAGACAGCCGTGCAGTGGCTTTCTTCCTCTGATGGGTGGTCCTTCACATGGCCAGTGATGCAGTGGCAATTGCACACCTGATGATGTACCGAGTTTGATACTGGGCAGGGCCTGATTTAGACCTTGGGGGGCCAGGGGCACTTCAGCTTCGGGGGGGGGGGGGTTCCATACACAGGAATTAAAATACATGGCAAATCACCAAATTTACATGTCAAAGTCCATTTATTGTATGTCATTGGAACTTATGCATACATAGAAAGGTTAAATGTATTAGATATCTGAAGTAAATACATGTATACTTTTCAACACATGCCAACAAAACTCCAGGTAGATTTTTAGATAAGATAAATTACAAAGATTTGCAATGGAGGCATTTGGTCATGCACAGGAGCGAGGCATGCCTGGCTCCCATATTGACCAGCATACCCAATGTGGGTGGCATGATCCCTACTCCAAAGCCTTGGACCGTGTTGAACCTGCAGTGGTCCCTACCAAATCAGGTTATCAGGGTTTGCTGCTCAGCAGGTGGATAAAGCTCATCCTAAGGTTCAGGCCACAGGGTTTAATTCCATGCCACTGAAGGCTCTCCCTTGCGGGGATGATTCTCTACCATTCGGGGACCATCTATTACCTGAGACTATTGAAAAGATTTGAAGGGTAAGTTTGTGGACGTATTCAAACTATTGAATAGAGAAGTAGAGAAAAAAGAGTTAGATGAGGAAGAGGAAAGGGAACGGAGAAAAAACAAAACCAGATCACTGTTAGGCCAATTGGCTGTCTGGATTCCTTATTTATGCAGAGATGATTGTTAGGGCACAACCCGAAAAGGCTTTTTCCCTCTTCCAATATCTTAATCTGATTTACAGGGTATATACAGATTTCCCAGGTCATGCATGGCTCACATATGCTGAAGGGTTCCATATGTGCATGGCGATTCATCACAACATGTGCTGGGATGTCCAGTGTAGCACTCTTTGGCTGCAGACTATGACCAATTTTGGGTGAGTGTTTTGATAGTGGACACCTAATTCAAAGGGCATCTTCCCTTAAAAGGGAAGGAGGAGGGACCCAGGAAACTACAGGCTAGTTAGCCTAACATCTGTTCCAGGGAAGATGGTGGAAAGCCTCATCAAAGATAAAATCTTAAAACACAAAGAAGAACAAGCCTTTCTGAGAGAAAATCAGCATGGCTTCTGTAAGGGTAAGTCTTGCCTCACAAACCTTTTAGAATTCTTTGAAAAGGTCAACAGGCATGTGGTTGCGGGTGAACCAGTGGATATTGCCTATCTGGATTTTCAGAAGGCGTTTGACGCTGACCCTCACCAAAGGCTGCTGAGAAAACTCCACAGTCAGGGGATAAGAGGGCAAGTCCTCTTATGGATTGAAAATTGGTTGAGAACCAGGAAACAGAGTAGGTGTCAATGGGCAATGTTCACAATGGAGAGAGGTAAAAAGTGGAGTTTCCCGGGATCTGTCCTGGGACTGGTGCTTTTCAACCTGTTCATAAATAACCTGGAGACAGGGATAAGTAGTGAGGTGGCCAAGTTTGCAGATGACACAAAACCTTTTGAGGTGGTGAAGACCAGAAGGGATTGTGAAGAGCTCCAAGGCACTCTCCAACCTGGGAGAATGGGTGGCAAAATGGCAAATATGTTTCAAGATAAGAAAATGTGAAGTAATGCACATCGGGGCAAAAAAAAATCAAAACTTTAGTTATCAGCTAATGGGTTCTGAGCTGTCTGTGATGGATCAGGCAAGAGATTGTGGTGTGCTGGTGGACAGCTCGATGAAAGTGTCAACCCAGTGTGCGGTGGCAGTGAAGAAGGCCAATTCCATGCTAGGTAAAGGTTCCCCTTGACATTTAGTCCAGTCGTGTCTGACTCTAGGGCGCGGTGCTCATCCCCGTTTCCAAGCCGCAGAGCGAGCGTTTGTCCATAGACAGTTTCCGTGGTCATGTGGCCAGCGCGACTAGACATGGAACACCGTTACCTTCCCACTGTGGTGGTACCTATTTATCTACTCGCATTTACATGCTTTCAAGCTGCTAGGTTGGCAGGAGCTGGGACAAGCGACGGGAGCTCACTCTGTTGCGTGGATTCGATCATATGACTGCTGGTCTTCTTACCTTGCAGCACAGAGGCTTCTGTGGTTTAACCCGCAGCGCCACCACGTCCCACAATTCCATGCTAGGTATCATTAAAAAGGGGATTGAAAATAAAACAGCCAACATTATAATGTCATTGTACAAAACACTGGTAAGGCCGCACCTGGAGTGTTGCGTACAGTTCTGGTCACCGCATCTCAAAAAAGCCATAGTGGAACTAGAAGAGAACAACTAAAATGATGGGGCACTTCCCTTATGAGGAAAGGCTACAGCATTTTGGGCTCTTTAGTCTAGAGAAAAGGTGCCTGAGGGGGGACATGATTGAGACCTATAAAATTATGCAGGGGATGGATAAAGTGGATAGATGGAAGCTCTTTTCCCTCTCACGCAATACCAGGGGACATCCACTCAAATTGAGCATTGGGAGAGTGAGAACAGACAAAACAAAATATTTCTTTACCCAGCATGTTGTTAGTCTGTAGAATTCCTTGCCACATGATGTGGTGATGGCATCTGGCCTAGATGCCTTTAAAAGGGGACTGGACAGATTCCTGGAGGAAAAGTCCATTGCAGGTTACAAGCCATGATGGGAATGTATAATCTCCAGGCTTAAAAGGAGGTGGAAAGAAGCCTCCTCCTGGGTCCAACAATCTTTCAAAAGGGACCCAGCCTGGTTAACTTGAAGGTATTAGAGACCTGGAAGAAAGCTTACCCAGATAGGGAGGCAGTTTATTGTTTGCTTTAATTGAAATAATATCAACTGTGGGTCCTGATGGCAATTTTTAGAGTATATATTTTAATTGTATTTTAATTGCTTTATCTTTTTTATTGTCTTTTAATTGTTGTAAGCCGCCCAGAGACCTTTGGGTAGAGTGGGCGGCATATAAGTTAAATAAATAAAATAAATACATTAGAGGGGCTTACATTGGGGTTTCGTATTCCAATTATGGGAAACAGGGTTCCTATGTTTTGCCAAAAATCTGAGGTCAGTTCATAGGTAGAAAGAAGTAGTGAGTGCAAAGATAATGAAAGAGGTGGCAGAAGGACGGGTCTTAGGCCCGTTTAGGGACCTGCTGGTTCACAACCTTTGGGTTTTCCCTCTGGGAATAGTGCCCAAGACAATGGGTGAATTTTGTCTGATTCACCATCTGTCTTATCCAGCAGGCAAGTTGGTTAATGACGGGATCTTATTAACCAACTCTGTAGTATTTGTTATACATCTTTTGATGCTGCAGTATGAATGGTACATAACTGTGGAGTGGGGGCAGAAATGGCTAAATATGATATTAAGTCAGCATTTCTCCCAGTCCATCCTGATAATTTCAGCCTTCTCAGTTTTGCCTTTGATGGTTCATTTTACATGGATAGGGTGCTGCCTATGGGATGTTCCATCTCTTGTGCAGCTTTTGAGCATTTCAGCTCCTTTCTAGAATGGGCACTGATGTGCAAAATGGGGTTTTCTGAGGCAGTGCATGATTTAGATGACTTTTTGTTTTGTGGGAAACAAGGATTTACACCCTGTGGACAACTTATGGTTGCATTCCAGGGATTGGCAAAGGAGTTAGATGTGCCCTTAGCTGAAGAAAAGATAGAGGGACCGTCAGCGGTCTTGACATATCTGGGCATCAAACTCGATACCCTGCAACAATCTAGTAGGCTGCCCGAGGAGAAGTTAATTGACCTGAGATGTAGGCTAAGGGAAATGCTAGGCTGGAGTAAAGTTTCATTAAAAGAGCTTCAGGAGGTGTTGGGCTGCCTAAATTTTGCATGTAAAGTACTAGCACCAAGCAGAGATTTCCTCCAGCGGCTGTGCGAGGCTATGAAGGGCCTTGCTAGGGCGCATCATCATAGGAGAGTCATTTTGGGAATGAAAGATGATCCTAGAGTTTGGATTCAGTTTTAGAAAGTTTCAACATCATCTCCTTTTGGTGACAGCATTGTGATCGGGTGCAGAATTCCAGGTACAGACAGATTCCACTAGTTCCCTAGGCGGTGGGTTGTATTTTCAAGGCAGGTCGTGTGCTGTATGGGCAGCAGATTGGAAAGAGAAGGGCATTACGCGGGATCTGACTTTCCTGGAATTCTTCCCGATAGTTGGCGCTTTATGGCTGTGGGCAGAAGCATGGGTGATCTCTTCAGCAACCTTTTGGTGCAATAGCGAGGTGGTAGTCCACGTTATTAACTCACCTCAAAGTCGCAGAGGGTGATGTGCCCAGTTTGAACCTTTACATTATGATGCCTGTGCTACAACATCCTTTTTCAGGCTTGCCACATACCTGGCATGGACAATGCCCTAGCTGATGCCCTATCCTGTCAATAGATCGAGTGGTTCAAGGCATTGGCTCCAGGGGCTTAGAAGCATCCAGACATCTAACCAGAGGTTTGGAGCCTTAGAGGTTGGAAGTCAATAGAGCCATAGCTTTGGCAGTAGCGCTGAGCACCTGGTGCTCATATGTAGCAGCTTGTGAGAAGTTTTTCAACTTTCGTAGTAGGGAGGGACTGAGTTATATCTGGCCTGCCCCTGTTGATCATTTCCTGCAATTTGGTTGCACAGCCAAAGTTTGCCCCCTCGGTCTATTATGGGTTGAATGTTAGCCTTGGCATATTTTCACGAAGGCGCAGGGGTTCCTTTACTTTACCTCAGATTTCCATGTGAGGAGGATGATGGAAGGATGGGCTAAAGAGCATGGGATGGAACCAGATGGAAGGATGGGCTAAAGAGCATGGGATGGAACCAATATTGCCAGCTGCACTGAAGCAGCTATTTGTCACTTGATCATTGATCTGCAAGGATGCTTATGAGGTCAGCTTATTTAAGGTGGCAACGCTTGTGGCTTTCTTTGGGTTTTTCAGAATTAGCAAGCTTGTGGCAGCATCCAGGGCCAATATTTCAAGGACAGCCCTACAACTGTCAAATGCAGTGGTCTCTGAAAACCAATCATCCTTCACTTGAGATGGTTTAACATTGATGAATGGGGAAAAGGGCAATTGATATTGTTAGGGGAGTGTTCAGTGGTGGAGTTATGTCCTGTTGGAGCTATGTGTATACCTTGTGCTGAGGGGAGAGGGTCAAGGTTATTTGTTCCAGCATCAGTCCCAATTAACTAAATTTCAATTTTGAAAGGTTACCTCTGCAGGCCTAGAGAAGGCAGGCATAGTAGGGTGGAAGTTCGGAACACACTTGTTCTGCATAGGTGTGGTGTTTACTGCAGCCGCATTGGGTTATGGTAGTGAGGAAGTGAAACATATGGGGAAGTGGTCTTTGCAAAGATATCATACCTTTGTACACATGCTGCCTCAGCTCTAGGTTCTAGCATGTTTCATTCTTCTGTATCAGGTCCTGGATGTCCATTGTCAAGAGTTTGAGTTTTGCTGCTTGGCCATAGTTTCATTTTTTGGGCTGCTAAATTTGCTTCAAGTTTGAGCTGGGGGTGACACCTCGGAATGGGAGTGTGGGCCATGCTGGAATGGTGTGGTTGGAGAGGCCTGTTATGGGATGGTTTTACGGACCTGGTTACCCATGGTTTTGTTGGCTTACCTTTTGACATAGTGGTTGTTCACCTGGGTGGAAATCACCCAAAAGGTGGGAAAATCCCTTATTGAACAGGTAATAATGGACCTACAGGCCTTGATGGCCAAATATCCAAGATTGTGTTTGGTGTGGTTAGCTATGCTGCCATGGATGACATGGAGGGCCGACTTTGACCCTAGATGCATTGATAAGGCACGGCGGGGAGTCAGCCACGAAATCAGTAGAGTGATGTTTGCAGGTCTGGGTTCGGTTATAACACACCTGGATATATGGGTTGAATGCTCCAGTTTGTACCGTGCTGACGGTGTGTACCTATCGAATGAGGGACTGCACATTTTTCTAAGAAACCTCCATGGGAGCCTGAAGACTGAAATTTTTAGTCTGTGTGGGAGGCATGGGGCATACCAGTAACCCCTATGCCATTGTAGGTAGTGCACAACTTTTTTAGGTGAGTTACAAGGGGCACCCAACAGGAGTGTAGCCATAACACCTCCTGGAGTTGAAGACCATGAGGTTTCTGTGCTGGGAGGTGGACAAGCAGGGGCTTCCCTGGGGCGTAGACTGCCTAGAGTCAGGAGCCTCAGATGGCCTGCACTCGGGATAACCCAAGTTTATGAGAACTCATTATGAGAAGGTCTGGCTCTGGGGCAAGGCTAGCCCCAGATACAGATCATGCTTCGGCACTATTATAGCCCCTGCTTTTGAAAAGGGATTATTGTTTTCCCTGAGTGCCATAAAATGTGACCCTGTTTTCTACCCATTTCCTGTGTGTCACCTCATTACTGTGTCTCACCTCATTATTTCAGGTTGGCAGGGCAAGGCTCCTTCTGCAGCCATGGCTGCAAGAGTGGGAGTGCTTTGCCTAGCTAGCCGAGATGGGATGTTCACAGGCAAAGCTACAGGGGCTGGTAGGGGCGAGCCAAAGCTTACCTTAAAAAGAAGAGCTTGCCCCGGTTTCAGCTTCTTCTCCTTGGAATGCCGACCCGCCCTCCCACCCTTTATAAGAATGAGCATAGTTGGTCACTTTGGGGCCAGATGGGATTTTTTTACCTGTACCTATAATTGGCTCACTTAGGTACAGGTATGTTTTTGCCCATCCTGTTCTTATTTTGGTTTATTGCCAAATTTGTCAGTTGGGAGATGCGTTGTTAATTTCAAATGTTAGTCACACTGGTGGGTAGTGTGGAAGGCATGATTTTTTAAGGTGAGTTACAAGGGGCACCTGCTAGGGGTGTAGCCATAACACCTCCCGGAGTTGAAGACCATGTGGTTTCTGCACCAGGAAGTAGATGAGCAGGAGCCTCCACAGGGCACAGAGTGCCTAGAGTCAGGAGCATCAGGCGGCCTGCACTCAGGGGATAAACCAAGTTTATGAGAACTCACCATGAGAAGGTTTGGGTCTGGGGCAAGGCCAGCCCCAGATGCAAATCATGCTTCTTCACTACTATAGCTCCCTCTTTTGAAAAGGGATTATAGTTTTCACTGAGTTCAATAAAGCATGGCCCTGTTTTATACAACTTCCTGTGTGTCACCTCGTTATTCCGGGCTGGCTGGGCAAATTGTTCTATTTGGCATTTTTTGGAAGCAGAGATTGGCAAAGTTGCTTTTCTGGACTGCAGCTCCCAAAATCCACCATGGCCAGTGACTATTCTGACTGTGGGTTTCTGGAGAATGTAATTGAAAAAATAAATTGTCATACTTAGATTCCAGAGTTTTCCAGAACAAAAAATTGAAGACATAGTGCATTTGGTAACTACTTTTTTAGCCCCACTTATGGAGATGCGACCAGAGGAAGTTCAGCAAAATATAGATATAGCACGAAGAATTAATGCAGCATATACCAGGAATAATAAACTCCCCAGAGAAATTCATGTCAAATTCACGAGAATGGCATTACTACAAAAAGTTCTAAGAAACATGTAAGATAAAGAATCTAGTATAAAAGATAAAGAAATTAAGATTTTGAAACATATCCTGTGGCAAGTAAGACAGAAAAGGAGACAATATGCGGAGCTGACATACCTCTTGAGAGCAAATTCAATTACATACAAGTGGTTGATACCTAAAGGTGTCCTTTTTCAATTCCAGTCACAGAGATATTCTATTAATTCAACAATGAAGGCAGAAGACGTCATGAGAAAAAAAAGGGGAGGAAATGGCTGCGTAGTAAAGAAGGGGGAAATGCAGATTAGAAACAGGAAGAGGAGCAATCAACTGAACCATCGGGACCAAGCTCAGAAAGAAGTTCAGAATCTGAGCTAGAAGATCAAATGGGAAGCGCCAAAGGAAAGTCCACCATGGAAACAAGAGGATCCAAGAGGAGGAAAGAAAACCTTAATCATAAAGATGGACCAAATGAATAAAAAATTGGCTCAGAATTCTTTCAGTTAACGTAAATGGCCTAAACTCAACCCAAAATGTAAAAGAATTTACCAACAACTGCAGAAATTAAAATGGGATATTATCTGCCTCCAAGAAACCCATATGAAAAGAACAGATCAACATCTATTAGAAAATAAAAAATTAGGAAAATTATTTATAGCATCAGATTCAAATAAGAAAAAGAGAGGTGTGGCAACACATATACGAAAAGAATTAGACCCAAAGCTAGTTTTTGGTTCTGAGGACTTGAGGGTACTAATGGTGGAAATTCAAAATGAGGCAAAAAAAGGTGTTAATTGTTAATATATATGCACCCAATGAAAATCAAGAAACATTCTATGAAGAAATTAAAAAAGAAATAGTAATGAGAGAATACGAGGAGTATTCCATATTGGCAGATTTTAATGCAATTTTTGAGAGACATTTAGATATATACTGAGAAAAAGAGAAAACAAAAACAACAAGAAGAAATATGTTTCCAAAATCCTTTTTGCAGCTACTGGAAGAGCTTAATATGATTGACACCTGGAAAACAAAGTATCCAAGTGCAAGACACTTTACATTTTATTTGGATAGACATAAAAGTTGTTCAAGAATTGATGCTTGTTGGATATCACTAGGAGAAAAGATGGACATATTTTTTAAACTTAATATGCTTCCAGAAATGTCAATGATTACAGTATGGGAAGCAAGTAAAGTCTTTCTCCGGGGGTTAATAATAGGATTCACAGCAAGACAAGAAAAAGAGAGGATGGCAAAATATCGAGATCTATAAAAGATGTTTTTGTGTGAAAAACAGTTAAAGCAAAACCCAAGCAAGACACAACTGAGGATGAAGATGAAATTAATACAACTTCAATTGAATATTCTGGTGACAGAAAAAATGGTGAAAAGGATAAAATTCACAAGACAATATTTTTTTTGAAAATGCAAATAAACCAGGAAAGTGGTTGGCATATAAACTACGGACAGAAAGAGGAAAATCCATAATTTAGAACTTGAAAGATGAGGAAGGAGTGATAAAATCTAGACAGGAAGAAATAAAGAAGATTGTAGAGAAATTTTATCAAAACTTGTACCAGGAAAACGAGATCCCCAAAGGGAGAGAGAGTATCTGGGGAAACATAGTAAAATAAAGCTGACAAGTAAACAGAAGCAGATACTGAATGAGAAAAGGCGTTTGACAATCTGAACTGGAATTTCATGATACAGCAACTAGAATTGATGAATATGGGGGAAAGATTTATCACATCAATGAAGACCATCTATACCAAACAAAAAGCTAAAATCAAAATTAATAGAAATTTTACAAAAGACATTCAAATACAGAAAGGGACAAGACAGGGCTGTCCATTATCTCCATTATTATTTGTATCCTCATTGGAAGTCCTCAATGAGCAAATTAGGACTAATAAAAACGTAAGAGGGTTGAAAATAAGTGGAGAAGAATATAAATTACAGGCATTTGCCAATGATTTAGTTTTTATTTTGGAAGAACCCAGTAAATCTATTGATGAACTGATGGAAATATTAATACATTTTGGGGAAATGGCAGAAATGAAAGTGAATAGGCAGAAAAGAAAAATTCTAGGCAAAAATATTCGAACCAAGGAGATTCATAAATTGACATACTCAACGGGCTTCCAAGAGGAAAAAAGAGTTAAATATTTGGGAATCCAAATGACAAATAAGACAAGCACATTAATAAAAGACATCTACATGAAACTTTTCAAGGAGATGCAGAGAGATTTGGAAAAGTGGAATAAGCTACAACTTTCATTGACGGGAAGAATAGCAGTAATCAAAATGAATGTGTTACCTAAAGTGATCTTTCTTTGTCAGACAATACCAGTGATGCTAAAGCAAACACTTCTTCAGGACTTTAACCAAATAAATAAATAAATAAATAAATCTTTGGCAAGGAAAAAACCCAAGGGTTAAAGGGAAAGCACGACAAGATTCGAAACAAAGGATGGGTTTTGGTCTCTCGGATTGGAATATCTACTATAGGGCCTGTGTACTGGCCTGTGTACTGGCCTGTGTACTGGTCTGGATCAAGGAATGGATAAATCTGGATAATGAGAGATTGTTTAAACTGGAAGGACATGATCTTAGCCTGGTGTGGCATGCTTTTGTATGGTATCAAAAAGCTAAAGACCGCAAAGTCTTCAATAATCATATGATAAGAAAGTCTTTGTTATGGATTTGGAATAAGATACAAAAGCAGATTATCATAAAATTCAGGGGTAGGTGTCGCCATTAGAAGCATTTATACAGCTAACCTTAATGGACTCAACAAAGCTTCTGAGGTACAGAGACTTGCTTAAGAAAGACAGGGTGTTAACGACTAGAAAGGAGCTAGAGGAGCAGAAAGTCTTTCTAGATTAGTGGATGAGATTACAATTAGACTCAAGGTATGTAAAAGATAAAACAATGGGCTTTTATGAAGAAGAAACGACATTTGATAAACTATTGCTAGGGACAAGTGATAAAATAATTAAAAGAATGTATAAATATCTCTTAAATATGAAAATGGAAGATGAAGTGGTAAAAGACTGTATGATAAAATGGGAACAAAATATTCATCATAATATTGATTTAGAACATTGGACACAAATTTTGGCAGAATAATATTAAACTTACAAAATCAGAAAATTTCAGATATATATAAGATGTTTTATAGATGGCAAATGACTCCAGCAAAACTTTCTAAAATGTATGAAAATGTTTCCAACAAGTGTTGGAAACGTAAAACACAGGAGGGTACTTTCTATCATATTTGGTGGACATGCAGAGAAGCAAAAAATTACTGGAGATTAGTACATGAAATTTTACAAAAATTGTATCTTGTGCGATACCATTTAAACTGGAATTGTTTCTATTGAATATTGAGACTGTAGATACAGAAATCAGATATTTGATAAAACATATAATTACTGCAGCTAGGATATTATATAGGAAATATTGGAAGAAAGCAGATATACCATCCCTAGAGGAGCTGACAGAAAATATACTGGAAGTGGCGGAGATGGACATACTAACAGAAGCACTAAATGAAAGGTCATCTCAAAAAGAACTCAAAAACTGGGAACAATTTTATAGCTTGACTCGAAATGTGGATTGGAAAGCATAGATAAAAGAAGAATGTGAAGGTCCAACTAGGGAATGGAGAGATTAGTAACTAGCAATTCTGGTAAAACTTGTTAAATTGTTTGGTTTTTCTGTTTTGTTTTGTTATCTTCTTCTTTAGCATAACTGTATAAGTGGATGTAAAAGTACTCTCTCACTCTCTGAAATTTTACCTTTCCCCCACCCATATCTATTCTCCCCATCCCCCAATCCTATTCCCATTGAAAACATTTTTTTTAAATGAAAAAATAAATTGTCCAAATTTTGCTATAAATCTCAGTCCCTGCAAAATAGCTCATAAACAATGGAACAAAACAGTAACATATGGAAGCAAGGCTTTAGAAAGGAGAAGAGGAAACAAAATATGGGTGATGCAATACATTTTTGTGTGCAGCTTTAACATATATGTACATTGGCTGAAATCCTGTTGAGTAACATAAGCAAAATTATACATTTTGGTCCATTCCTGTTTAGTAAATGAAGAATCCCCACTGTGATTCTTGGGGGTACATATCTACACACCAAACCAGCATGCATGCATGCCTCTGAAAATCATGGCGAGGGTATTTTATTTAATAGTGAGGAATGGACCAAAACATACAACTTATATTACATAACAAGATTTCTGCCATTGTGACAAAAAGTCATCTATAGCAAAGATAGTTAAGTGGGGATATACTTATCATATACTTATCAAAGAACATTCAGTCTATGTCAACAATATATAGAACTGCTTTCCACAGTTGGTTTCTTTTAATTTTATCTCACAACAATACTGGAAAATAGGTTTGGTTAAGAGGTGTTGATTGGCCCAAAGACACCAAGTAAACTTTGCTGCAAAACAGGAATCTGAATTTGCCTCTCCCTATTGACTGGACAGCTCAGTAATTCAGCTCAGCTGTGGAGCCAGAGATAGGGAATTTGATTCCCCACTGTGCCTCCTGTGAGTAAAGCCAGCCTGTGTGACCTTGGGCAAGCTGCAAAGTCCCAGGGTGTCCATACATACACTGTATTGACACTATTTTCCCTTAAAATTGGAAAAAATTCCTTTAAAATTTTGGTGTTTTAAGTCAAGTCAAATTTCAGTAACTGCTGTATGTCTACATCACTCAGTGTTTGGTGTTGTTTTCTGCTGTTGTTGTCTGTAAATGTCTAAAAACTGCTCAGGGACACAAAGAACAATGTAAAGCACAACTATTTCCAATCAACTTCCCCTGGCTGATCTTCTATGAGTACAACACAAATTGTAGCCTGTTGCCCTAATTTAAGTTCACAGGAGAAACTGCACTGATTTTGCTGAGACTGTTTTCAGTCAAGACAGAGATGGAGCAAAGAGCGGCTAGCGGGGAGCCTGAGGGAAAAAAGAAAGCTCAACCTCTGTTATTTTCTTTCAGTTTTGGAATGTTTCACTGTAGTCTTGTACACGTTGATAGTCATGAATTATATTCTTTTGAGTCCTTTTGGAGTATCACACAGAGGTATCATTTTGCACACATTGAACTCATGCAAGTTTTTACAGAAACTAATCATTGATGGCCCCTTACTAACAAAAATCCCAGTGCCAAGCCAATCTTATGTTTCCATAGAAAGTCATACAAGCTACAGTGAGGGACTTAATATCATGGGCCAAAGTAGACAGGACCACACAGCATGTCTGGTTAAATTTAAAATAGCTATCATTTTCCTCTTCTAAGCAACAGCCAGGAGAACTTGCATTTGCAGTGGATTTTTCTTTCCACCTTTGCATTGACAATTCTCTGGAGCTCCTCAGTTGCTGCCAAAATTTGGTGGTAAACATGGTAGCTCAGTGATGCAGGAGGGGTGCCAGGGTGTTTCCTCCTTTTCTGTAAGGGAAAAGGGGAATCAAGGGCAAATTGCAAATTGTTTTTGCAGTTCTGCTGAGTTTGGTGATGGGATGTGGGGGGGGGGGGCGGGAAGGTGAGGTGCTAAAATTATGTCTCAATGAGAAAGAGGGGGAAAATCCTAAATCCATTGGGATAGATTCCAACTAAATTATTTGCAATAACAAATGAGTGATTGGCCAACACCCTGTTGTTTAGAATAGTAGATCTTACTTGTTGTTGTTGTTTAGTCGTTAAGTCATGTCCGACTCTTCGTGACCCCATGGACCAGAGCACGCCAGGCCCTCCTGTCTTCCACTGCCTCCCAGAGTTTGGTCAAATTCATGTTGGTAGCTTCAATGACACTGTCCTCCAACCATCTCATCCTCTGTCGTCCCCTTCTCCTCTTGCCTTCACACTTTCCCAACATCAGGGTCTTTTCCAGGGAGTCTTCTCTTCTCATCAGATGGCCAAAGTATTGGAGCCTGAGCTTCAGGATCTGTCCTTCCAGTGAGCACTCAGGGTTGATTTCCTTCAAAATGGATAGGTTTGTTCTCTTTGCAGTCCAGGGGACTCTCAAGAGTCTCCTCCAGCACCACAATTCAAAAGCATCAATTCTTTGGCGGTCAGCCTTCTTTATGGTCCAGCTCTCACTTCCATACATCGCTACTGGAAAAACCATAGCTTTGACTATGCGGACCTTTGTCGGCAAGGTGATGTCTCTGCTTTTTAAGATGCTGTCTAGGTTTGTCATCGCTTTTCTCCCAAGAAGCAGGTGTCTTTTAATTTCGTGGCTGCTGTCCCCATCTGCAGTGATCATGGAGCCCAAGAAAGTAAAATCTGTCACCGCCTCCATATCTTTCCCTTCTATTTGCCAGGAGGTGATGGGACCAGTAGCCATGATCTTAGTTTTTTTTATGTTGAGCTTCAGAACATTTTGGTGCTCTCCTCTTTCACCCTCATTAAGAGGTTCTTTAATTCCTCCTCACTTTCTGCCATCAAAGCGGTATCATCTGCATATCTGAGGTTGTTGATATTTTACTAGATCTTACTAGAGCAGCCCCATTGAATCAGTGAGGATTTGGTGAATCAATTCATCTACAAATTACATTGATTCAAATGGGCCTACTTTAGTTGTGACTTATTTTAGCATAATAAGTTGCAGTTAGAGTAAGCCTATTTAATTCAATGCAAGTAATTTAGATGGGATCTAAATGGGGACAGGATCAGAGTGATTAATAAAAGAATGATACTCCTCCACTTGAAATCCTCCCTTCTGTTCTTCCCATGCTTTATGCTGTGACAGGGAGGCTTTAAAATTGCTAGATCAACAAACGTGGGCAATATGACTCATCCTGCCACATGCCCTGCACTTCACATCATGAAAGCAGCAGGACCTCCTCTCATGCTGCCCTCCACAGCTTGTACACCCAGTCCCGTGTGGCAGTTTGTTCCATTTTACTCTCTCTATCTTAGTCCGATGTACCTCTCCAGAATTATCCTCCACACTCCCCTGAAAGACTGGCTCAGTTTTCCATGGTGGGGGTGAACTCTGCATAATGTGGACCTCACACATCAACAAGTCTGCTGCCTCCACTGCCCTTGCTTCCTCCAGAGCTATGTTAAAGGTCAGTTCCTTCTTGGCAAACAAATTCCACTGCAATTTCTCATCCCTCAGTCCACACACCAGTCGATCCCTGAAAGCTGTTTCTAAATTTGTAAATTTACAGTGCATGGCTGCTTGTCACAAAGCTGTTACAAATCCTGTGATCGACTCTCCTTGTGCTTGTTCCCTTTTATAAAACACATGTTGGCAAGCTATTTCAGAGGGTTGAGGTGAACAATGATTCTTCATTTTCTCTTTAACAACATTAAACGGCATTTCCTGCAATGGCACTGGTGCAATAAGTGCCCTGGCAATTTCAAAAATTTGCTGCCCACAAACACTAAAGAATGTAGCCTTCTGCAAAACTGAGTTTGTAATTCCTTGAGCAGTCAAATAAAACTCAAAATGTATTATGTAAAAGTCCTAATCTTCAGCTGCTTGGTCAAATGGCTCAAACTGACCCCTTGTCATGTTCCTAGGGGTTCCAGAAGGCAAAAGTCCAACAAGCCAGTCCAATATCAGAAGTCCAGAAGATACAAACGGATGCCAAATTGCCAAAGCCAAAAACACAAACCGTAGTCAGAAGCCAGAGTCCAAAGCCAAGGGTCAAGAAAGCAAGGTCCAAGATAAGCAGGAGCGTGGATGCAAGCCAGAGTATTGACTTGTTGCTTCCACAAGCTTCCAAGCCTTCTGAGTGCAGATTATATAGCAGGAGCAGTCATCAAACTCCTAGAAGCTTTTCATCCTGTTAAAACTCAGGACTGGTTGACCTGATGTTCCTGTGGGAAGCATTCATGCAAGCCTCAGACATTTGTGTCATGAGTCCTTGCCGAAGCTTATCCCTCACTCTGGCTACTGGGGGAGGAGAATCTGGTGGTGATTCAGTTGTCTGCGATTCTGATTGCCCAGCATTTTCCTCAGCTGTAATTAACCCCTCAGATTCCAGATCTTCTTCGGCTGAACTCATGACACCCCTGCTAGACTTTCTAACCATTAAGTCACTTCCTGGGTGGAGCACTCACTTCAGTAATTCAGGCTATCTCCCTTGTCACATCCCATCCTTGTCGCCAGTGTTAAATAGTAGGTTCATGAATCCAAGTCGTAAAACAGCATGCCTTTATCCAGCATTTCCAGACAACAAGATAAGGAAAAGACTCCTAGTAAAACACACATGTGCATTTATACAACACTCACCCAAGGAACCACCCCACTCCCACTATTTACCTGCAGCTGGCCAACAACCCAACAGCACAGGCAAAAATTACTCCCACTGCTACACTCATTACATAACAGGCCTGATTACACTACCAATTAGAACAGCTGTTGATTTGGGTTAAGAAAAAAATAAAATCAATTTAAAATAAGGTGTTTCCAAGATGTAAATGGAAGCATGGATTTTTTTGCCTGGAAAGCAGTGCTTTTTTTGGCTGGAAGGTGAGGCAAAATATTCCTCTATCAGAGGGTTGTTTATTTTAAATTGCATGCCAAACAGAATTGTTTCTATCAGTTTGGTATATGTAAATCCCTCTGTCAGAGTAAATTTCATCTTACCAGCAAGAGGGGAAAAACTGGAGTGGGGAGGAGGAGGACCAGCCACTACAGAAGCAGTATAAGAAGTGTCAATTATGGATTGTTAATAGAAACATGTGGCAGGAAAAATATATATAATTTGAATTAGATGTGGAAGTTTTGCCCTAAAAATGAACAATCCTTTTAAAATGTGCCTCATAGAGAGGCACCCAAAAAAACATTATTGAAAAATTACAGCTGGAGATATAAGTTTATATTGTAAAACAAAAACTCAGCCAGTTTGCTAAAACAACTGATTTGTTTTGGAACAAAGAATTAATAAGAATAAGACTGCAGTAGCTCATTCACTGAGTTGCATGCCAGTTTTTGCTATGGAAAAAGTAAACAATGATGCTTATGTTATGTGAACAGAGACAATTATATAGAAGAAAAAGTGCCATTTACTTTGCTGCTTGAGTTACATTTGCCTAAATGTAAATTAACAAAAAACTAACACAAAATAGATGTGGAAACCTGTGTTAAACAAATAAGAATAACGATACAGTATATTGTAGAGAAGAATACGAACAGTGTAAAAGGAGAGGAAAAATATGAATGTTATCTTAAGTGTTTGCTTCTTCATAAGCAACTAAAACAGAAAAACAAAAGTGTCATTCATTTTATAAAGCTTTAGCCTCAAAATAAGTAATAATTCCCTAATTCAGTGTGATAACAATGAGGAGTATGAATTCATATAATATTCTGCAATATTTATGAATGAAACATTTTAAATGTAAAAGCATGTAACAGTCATTCAAGATGTATTGTCCAAATATGGTATTAAGGAAGCTACTCCAAGTGGGTGGGTGAGCAAGGGGGGTTGGAATGAGCAAGCAGTTAGGAGCTATCTTGGCAGGTAGTTGACTCAACTCACATCTCTCTGACAAGCCGGCATTGCTTAGCCATGGGAAAGCTAAAGTTCGGCATCATACATGTTTTGTCTAATTTTAGAAACACTGAGTGTATAAAACAGGGATAATATCCCAGAGATCATCTCCCAGAGAACATATCCCAAGAACCACAGCCACCTGCTTTTTGAAAACAAGTGGGAAGATTCAGACAGACTGAGAGCAACCAGGAGATAGCCATGGGAATAACAGAAAAAGGCTGAGAAGGCTGGGATGAGCTTTTCTCTTTTTAGAGAAAATGTTTTTCTTTGTGTCAACTATATGCTTAGAGCTAAGTAATGCTTTTTAATTTTGTACATTTTTACTTTTAAAAGTTTAAATACTTTTTCATACCTGTCATTGAAAACTATTTTTGCTTTTTATGACTTAAGGATATGCGTCTACAGTTTTTCTTCATAACTGTAAAATTATCTTTGATCATTTTTATCTTTGCTATTTTTAAAAATGGAACCTAGAAATGATGTAAATAAATAGAACTTGTGTAGAATGAACAAGTTCTGGAGTTCTGAAGTTCATTTATAATGAGATACCCAGATAAGTTTACAAACAGCTTGTGACTGATTATTTGGTTTCATTCTGGTATTAACCCTTTACTGGGATAATGTCAGCTATGATGAATCATAGAATCTATTCTCTTACCAGGGAGGTCTGTAAATCTTATAGGACTCCTAGGGGTGTCAGTTGTCCAAATCAGGATCTGACCAAAGCACTGGGATTTGCTGCCTGGATCAGCAGGTCCCTCACCCATTTGTTTGCTCGCTCACCCACCTGATTGCTCACTACCCCACTTGCTTGTCCAACCCCCCTTGCTCACCCACCCTCACTCATTTCCCTTTTCAACTTTTTCTCTCTCATCCTTCTCCCCCTCCTAGATAGCTATCTCCCCACCAAGCTACCTGATCAGATACAGTGACAGAGACAGTGGTGGTGAGGACACACGCACCAACTGAAGAGTTTTTAATTTGGGCTAAAGTTCATGTGACTTTAGTTAAATTTTAAAAAATCCCTCTTACTTATTCCAGCAGTGGGACCTGTGGGACATTTAGAATTGTCATGTGAAAAAGCTCTCCTAGGAGCAAACTACATGTGAAGGAGGAGTTATATGACCCATTGTTCCCCTACACCAAACATTCATTGCAGTTTTTAGTTGTTTTTCATTTGCTCCATCTTTGAATTTGTAGGGCAACCCAAGTGGATAAAAACTGTTTCCCAGTCCTTTGCAGAACTCTCTTTTTTACCTCTGTGCCTTATGAAAGTGCCTTATAGATGGAAGCTTGAGCTGTTCAGAATTGGTACCAGATACTGCATGTGATGTAGATGTAAAGAATGCAAGCCTCAGAGGAATAAATTCAAGTTTGTCTGGAACCAGACACACTACAGTTGTGTCTACGTGGTACACATCCATTGTCGCTTCCATCATGAGTTATGTTAAGTCTGAGGTGAAATTCCTACTCCTGTTTGGCTGGAAAATTGGAGTTCTTGTTCATATGTAAAGCACACAGATAGGCAGAAACCTCTTTTCCTCAGGCTCATCCTTGCTTGCATGGAGAATATGGCAAGCATGCTCTAAGCACATTTAGGAAACTGAACTCTATATCACATAAAGAGAGCTAACATTTGAGGAGAATATGCCTCATTTCTCATATTGTAAATGCTAATTTGCTTTATTTCATTTTTGTCTATGGCCAAATAGGTTTTGCTGCATTTTGAAGCACTATAGATCCTAAAACTATGGGAATAGTTTACTTGTGGGATGGGTATTCGGATTATTTTTCTAGAAGAAACAATCTGTTTTAAACTGGTGTGCCCTGCAGCTAAGAACATCTAGTTTTACTGTTTCATTTTTAAAGTCTAAAATTAGACGTTTAAAAGATTTCTCAGCATACCTTTCAATATTTTTTATTAATTTGCATAGCTTTAAATCACTCTTGCTCAGCTTTGTCCTTCACTGATCTCAGTGACATATACATCCAGATCCAAGTGATTTCTGCTATTTTAAGATAATTACATTTAAGCTCTCATTTAGTAGGGTCAACCATATGACTTGTCTAAGTTGGAGGAAGCTGGAGAAAGGTGACATAGAAGAAGCAGGAGCAAAAGGAAAGAATTACATAAAAGTCTTGAGAAAGTGAGTTTCCATGACTGCACTACATGGGGGAAAAAATCTCTTGAACAGCACAGACATTTGAAAAATGTGCAAACCATATTTTAGTCAATTAGTGCATGCATTAATTAGGACATCCTTTTGAAAAATGTGCATAAGATAACTACATATTTCCAGATAAAAAGATCTGCATGGAACAGACACCTATCAGACTTGGAGGTGGGAAAAGAAATAAATCAATGGAAACACACTTGATGGATCTGCCCATCCTTATGGTTTTGCCTGACAAGGAGTTCATATTTGGAAATATAGCTGGCAGTGCTCAAAGGAATAGTTTCAATATCCACAGAGCATAATCCCAATGCAAATACTGAGCACTGCACCTCAGTTTCCCCCCCCCAAAAGAACAGTTACATGAGATATGCACTAGAATTTGCTCAAGTAAATGATTTTTTTTAATTATTGAAAGAATTAATTAGAAGACCTCTGTTTAGTATTTACTTACTTTGAAGAAAGATACATATATCTTCTGAAAATGTTATCTGCTTCTTTGGGCAATGAGAAACAGAGTTTCCAGATGATGTGAAAGAAAATTTAAAATTTGAACTGAATTGCTCAGACTCACCTTTCAAAGTATAACCCTTTTGTTGATCAAAACTGTCTCCACAGTACTGTCTAGAGCTGATTTAAAGCCTTTCTGGGGAAGAAATGTACATTGTAAAAAAGTAAAGTGCAATAAATTTAAATGGCATGAATGTGAAGAACCACCTATCTATCATCTGAATGTAGAACTACATAATACTTCTGTTCTGTATCTACCTGGTTTTCTTAGGTTTCTGAGCAACTTCTGTTAGGGTGGCAGCTCTGAAAAGTAATCAGCACTTGGAAAAGTCAGGTTTTTGGGCCACAATGTCCACTTCCTGCCAGCATTGCTATACCAGCTATAAAACCCTGGGAGGTATTTTTAAAATAGTTAATATTTCTAAATTCTCCAGGTACTAGTACATTATCTGCTTCTGTGAAAAGTTGGGAGTTAACTAGCATGGTAGGCCTCCCACCCCAGCCCCCTCAATTGCCTCAACTTTCTGCTCTTAGTTGGGTAAATTTAACTCTTGAGAAAAAAATGGGGGAAATAGACTTGAAGATATGGACAGAGATATGGATAGAGCAACCAGGCAGAGAAGAAGATACTGAGGAGATCATTAATAAATTAAAAGTGGGAAAGACTCTTGGAATGGATAGGTTGGAATTAGAGATGGGCATGAATTAAAAAATCAATTGCAAAATTCATCAAAAATTGCTGATTTGTCAATTCATATTCATCCCAATTGATGCCTCCTGTTGAATATGAATCAATGAATTTTTATCATTTTTTCATTTCCATTTGTCTATTTGTTGGGCTATAACATTGCCCCCAGGCACCTAGAGACACCAAAATTGCAGAGAAGCTTCTCATGACCCTCCTCTACAGTCCTCCAAGTTTGATGAAGATTGGGTTTCCCGAAGCCAGCTGTTAAAGGCACTTTCCTGGGGGAGGGGAATGCAATTTGTGGGAGTATAACTTCAGTGTCTGAAACCCAATCTTCACCAATCTTGGAGGGATTGTAAAGGAGAGTCACAAGAAGCATCTCTGTAATGTTGTTGTCTCTAGGTGTGTGGAGGGCAGTTTTATAAAGTTTTAAAGGCAAAAATGAATTGACAAATCTATTTGTCAATTTGTCAAAAAACCACTGTAAATTAGTTATTTGTGATTCATCGACCTTGACAAACCATGAATTAAAATGAATCACCATTTTTCTGATTCGTGCCAATCTCTAGTTGGAACCACAGTACTGTAAAGCTGTGCAACTTCTCCAAACTTATTGACTGCAGGTGTAACATGGCCACATTATCTGATATATCCTGGATTCCTGGCAGGGACCAAAGAAATAGAGTTATGCCTCCCTGTCTGCAAATCTTCCTCCTCCTCTTCCTCCCCCTCCCCAGCCCATAGTCTAGAATACTGAGATGAGACTCTGGTGGCAGGATTAACATATTACCCTGGTCAGCCTCCCTTAACAGGTCATTGTGCAGCATAAGTGCTGTCTCAGTGCCATGCCACAGCCTGAAACCAGACTGGAATGGATCGAATGAGTCACTTTCCTCCAGGAACACTTGCAACTGGTCTGCTGCTACCCTCTTGATCAACTTGCCAGTGAATGGAATTTTTGCAACAGGCCTAAAGTTGTTCAGATTTCCTGTCACTGAATCTGACTTTTTCAGACTGGGCCTAATAATATTTTCCTTTAAGCAGGAAGGTAAACCCCCTTCCTGCAAAAAAGAGTTGATCATAGGTGTGGCCCATTCCACCATCATTTCCTTGGCTGCTTTCAGAAGCCAAGCTGGGCAAGGATCAAGTGTGATGATGATAGGCCTACAGCAAGCAAGTGCCCTGACAGCCTCCTCAGATGTTACTAGCTGGAACTAATCCAATAAAACAGGACCAGATGGTGGACATCTCAACCTGATTTATTGAAACAGTGGAGAAATCTAGATCCCAGCAGATAGCTTCAATCTTTTTTTTAAACTGATTGCATGTGGAAACATCAGCCGATTGAAGCCCATTCACTTCTCCAAACTTACTGTATTTGATATAATTCCATTTGTTGACTGGATACCTCACTGATTTGACTGATGTTACACACTCTTTTAGCAGCTCTAATTGCAATGGAAGTCAGATTATTTAGTGAATGATTTCTTCAGCATGCAATACTGCTGGACTGGTGTTAAAAGTCCACATTGTTCTTCAGTTGATGTCCTAGGTGACCATTCAAAGGGTATGTATGTATGTATGTATGTATGTATGTATGTATGTATGTATGTATGTATGTATGTATGTATGTACCGTGTTTCCCTGAAAATAAGACAGGGTCTTATATTAATTTTTGCTCCAAAAAACGCATTAGGGCTTATTTTCAGGATATGTTTTATTTTTTTCATGTACAACAATCTACATTTATTCAAATACAGTCATGTCATCTTGTTCTGGTTGCTGCACAATGCTGCACAATGGTGGAGGGCTGGGTTTCACTTAACTGGGGCTTATTTTTGGGGTACGGCTTATATTACGAGCATCCTGAAAAATCATACTAGGGCTTATTTTCAGGTTAGGTCTTATTTTCGGGGAAACAGGGTATGTATGTATGTATTTTATTTTTATTTTATTTACATTTTTACTCCACCCATCTAGTGGGCTGGCCACTACTCTGTGTGGTTTACAATATAGGTATCTACCATAGTTCAGAAAAAATCCATTAAAGGCCATGTGGTTCCCCCCAAAAAAACTCAATACAAATGCAGAAGCAGGTGATACCTTTATTGGAGCACTTTAAAAATTAAGTAAATAACTAGCTTTCAATGGTGATCCATCTTCCTCAGGCTGTGTCCCAAACTTTAGGGAGATGGTAGACCTTAGACAGAAGCATCAGCCTGCCAAATTGGAGACAAACCTTTTCAGAAGTGAAAACCAGTCATCTCCAAAGTTAACTTTCCTCCTCCTCCTCCTCCTCCTCCTCCTCCTCTTCTTCTTCTTCTTCTTCTCCTTCTTCTTTTCCTTCTTCTTTTCCTTCTCTTCCTCCTCCTCCTCTCTTTTTAAGTTGCTGCTGCTGACTGCTATCATGTCAATTCAGGAATGGATGTCCTTTAGAATGGAAATTGGGTCAGTGGGGGGAGTCTGGATGGCACAATGTCAAGCTGCTGCTTTAGATTTCAGTTGCATTCTTAGTATTTTAATATGAGGTAGTCATGGTATCAGGTTGCTGTGTTGTATTTCAGGAACTTTAGCAGTGGTACAGTAGCACCATCACACTAACAAGAAACACAAGGGAGGAGGGAGAAAAAAGACAGACTCCAACCTTCTAAAACTGAAGTTTCAAAACAACCTCTCAAAACCCATACAAGTACACAAACAACCACATGCACTTAATCTTAAAAGATTTTAAAAAGAGGAATTTGAGAATGCATAAATGACATCAGGGCCTAGGCACTATGCTACCAGCACTAAATGTTAGGCATTGTCCCTCACCTAGCAGTTGAACCAATTGCTGCAAAAAGCAGCTGCAAGGGAATATACAGCCCAGTGATGTGACTAAGAGACCCTTCTCAGGTATGTAGGAGACGCCCTGAAGATGTATTGCACTGCAAATCTGTCAGTCTCCTTCTCTGGTGTCATCATCTCTATTATAAGGAAGACGGCATTTCCACGTCTTCCTTATAATATTTTTTAAAATATTTCTTACCGTTTTCATCATTTTTATTGTACCCATTTTTTTTTAAAAAAATATCCCAAAATTTACCACAGCAATTCATGAAAATGCCAATCCACATAGTGACCAATACAGGGCTTTATGCTTTGATCTGTGTTAGAGCCAGAGTGGTACAAATAGCCCTGGCTGAGTTAATGTTTTGGCATTAACTGCATCTGGTACACAGTCCTACTCATATATTTTTAAGGTTTGCATAAAAAGGGCATTTAAATTTTAAATGCAAACAGTTAAGTTATGTTCATGAAAACTATTGCACTGGGAGTTACTGCAGAATAGACACACATAGAACTGATCAGTGTCTTGCATGCCTGAGAGCTGCTGCTCAGCTAATGAGAAGACATGGATAAATTAGAGCTATGCTTTTTATGCCTCATGGGACAATATCCAAATGGACAAAATTGCATTTGTGTGCATGTGTGCACCCTACCTGCAAACCTAAACCCTAAATGTGGCCCTCATGACTGTAAGGGTTATGGTAAAGAGGGATGTTTTGTAATGGTATAGAGGGATATTTCAAAAAGGCATTTCAGCTTTGAGGAAATAAATAAATAAATGTTCTAAAAGGTAACAGAAGCAGGCAAAAATATAAACACCTAAAAAGACAGAAGGTACAGTTTAAATTCTCAGAGAGAAAAACAGGCTTTCTATCCAATGACCTCAACTGGTCAAATAATTGGCCAGTTAATGTTTATTTTTATTGATTTTAGACCAGGACAACCTTTTAACTGAAGACCTTGGTTTTAAGTGGCTTCTGACTTAGGGAACTCTAATAAAAAAGCTCAAAATTGGAGTTTTCTAAAAAGGAGGAGTTTGAAGAGCATTATATTTCTTCTGTTTTCTTTGTAGTTATCCAGCATTGGATCAATATTTCATTGTTTCTTTGACACCCTTCAGGCCATGTTAAACATTGGTTATGGTACTTTGTAAAAGTACCTAGTGGAAGGGGGATTAGAAAGAGTAGCAAGGTTCAATGACTAGAAAAAAAATCTTCTCTATTCCTAATGTTCATGATGTGAATTTTTTACTTTTGTATTTAGTCAAATAGTACTACACGTGCATAAGAGGGTGGCAGTCTCTGCTGAAAACAATGTTATTGTTTGCAACAATAAAAATTAAAAAATTGTAGGGGAAAAACAAACATAAAGGGCATCCTCAAACAGCCCAGTACATACTTAGTCACCAAGAAATGCTGACTGAATCTTGAGGTGAGTGGTTAGGAAACAAAGGGTGCGCAGAACTAAAGGGGAAAAAAAGTGTGGGGGGGGAGGCAGGCAAAATCTCAAGGACATTGAAACCAGAGAAATATATAGTTGGCCAACTATGGAAGAAAAACAGATGGGTAGAATGGAGAGGTGCATTATGGAAGATGGTATGGCTGGCTGACCGAAGCACAAAGCAGGAGCACTTCACACTGCCAGATTTTATTGTAGGTTCCAAACAATTAGCAAAATGATTATCATTAGGAGAGATAACCAAGGAAACGATATATCTCATTCCTTGTAGAGTTCCTCTCAGTGAGTGTTAGTCTATCTCAAGTAAACCTGCCACCATCAAGGTGTCTGCTGTACTTTCCATCCCTGGAGGAAAATTAGATGGGTATCCTTTCATGAGCTCCACTAGTAATGTGGATTAAAATTGCTCTTGTATCAGGGAAGGAGGTCACATTCCACAAGGCCTGTGAGTGCTTCTGATAATTTATTTTATTCCAGTGAATACAGTGACTTCCAGTTTGCAGGCTGCTTGCCTAGTTCTGCAAAAGTTTATTTTTAAAAAATCACATAAAGGCTGTCTATGCTGAGCTTTCATTCAACTTTCCTTACACTCATGATACCTGTACTGCATCCGGGTGTTTACACAACACAGGACTGAAACTAATGCCAACAACATGAAAATGGGAGAAAATGTTTTCTGGGTGTTCCCACACACACTCACCATTGCTGGTTTGTCCAACTCTACCACTGGATGTAATTGAGAACTTGATGGGATAAATATTTTTTTATATCTGCTTCAAATTAAAAGCATATTTTAAAGAAGAAACTTCTCAATATATTTTTTTCACTATATTCTCATTATGTTGCATTAAAAATGTTCTTGGGATTTGAATATAATTCTTATAATTCTGTATTAAACCATGTTAATTTATTGGATCTATAATGTCAAGTATATCTCTTATTTGACTGGTTATATAATAGACATGGGGGTATTTGTATATGAATACGGATAGCCCCCCACAGGTGGATATAATGAGGGTCCAGCCCCCAGGGGTTGGACTGTCCACTCACCATTCGCTGTTGCCGCAGGCTCTGCACTCTCTTCCTATTGCTCTGGAGCTCACGGTCGATTAGCCACTCCTGACAGAAGGCGGGATGACAAGCCTCTCTGCCAGGTTGAAGAGTGGCTGGTTGACCGAGCGCTCCGGAGTGATAGGAAGAGAGTGCAGAGCCCACGGCAACAGTGAACTATGAGTGGACAGTCCGGTCCCAGGGGGCTGGACCCTCGTTATGTGCACCTGTGTGTGGGATATTCATATACGAATACCAATACCCCATCTCTATTATATAATATAAACTGAAGTCCCAAATCTCCTACTTAGTGAACTTTATGCCATCTCTTTTAATTAATCCTTTACTTTTTTCTCTATTATAAAATTTATTAATTATGTTTTGCCATCCTTTTAACTTTTCGTTAATTATCTTTATTGGTAACTGTAGCGATCACCCTGCCTATACATATTTATTTATTTATTTATTTATTTTTATTTTATTTTATTGGATTTCTACCCCGCCCATCTAGACCAAAGGTCTACTCTGGGCAGCAAAGTGTATTGGCATGCACCAATAAGAGTTGTTGGGAGGCGGAGCCAGTGTATCGGCATGCACCAATAAGAGTTGTTCGGAGGCTAAGCCAGTGGAACATAAAGGGAGTGGTGAAGCAGAGAGGAAGAGCAGATAGTCAGTGGGGAGTTGAAAAGCAGTTAAGAGTGTGGAACTTAGAGAGAGTTAAGTGTGGAATAAGTTATTACACATCTTTTAGGAATCTACTTATGTGAAACTCAAGATTTGAACTGTATCCAATAAACCTGTTGTGGTGATTGCCGCAAGCCACACCTGTCAAACAGATTCTGGACCTCATTTGCATGAGCCTATGGGAGAAGTGGAGGGGCGGAGTCAGTGAATATAAGAGGGTTTGACAGTTAGAGATAGAGGAGAGTTGGCAGTTAGAGAGAGATAGAGATAGAGAAGTTGAGAGATATTGAATTGGCAGAGAGAGAGAGAGAGATAGTCAGGGAGATAGTGAGAATGGATATTAATATATAAGCTGGTCAAGATTAATAGATAGAGCAGATGGTAATTGGTAACGTGATAAAATATATGACATCTTAAGGATTTGATTGTATGCACTGAATAAATAACATAACATCTTTGATTCTGATTTAACTTCATACACTTTAATAAACCTTAATAAACAAGTTCTGTTAACAGCAAACTGACAAGTGGTTGAATAAAGTCTATTACATTGTGGATTAAGGAAATCCACTGGTGGCAGTGAGAAAGAGGGAACGTCACAATTGGTAACTGCTGGTGGGATGACATAGCGTGAGTCCTTTGTTTGAGGAAACAGAGGCCACGCGGTAAACATCACACCTGTTTTTTGTTAAAAGTTACATGCAGTACGGACCTCAGTCTTTCCAAGTAAATAATGTTGAGAGAGATCAACTGGTGGCAGCATAAATAAGAACATGGTGTGTGACTTAAATTAGTGAAATAATCCAGGGATACGCAAGGGCCATGTCACAATTGGTGTACAGCGGTGGGATACGAAGTAATCCAGTGAAGCCAGAGTTTGAAAGTGAATTTTATGGAGTCGTGGGTACCTTTTAGTTAGGATCTGTGGTAAAGAAGTGGGTAACCTGCTAGAGCTTTTGTGGAAAGGCTTAGTGGCGGGGCTTCTGAACCCTGGTCTGGGGAACTTAAGATAGGGAACTGACTCTAAAGAAAACTTATCTTTACCTCAGGATTTGAGAGACCCAATGGGCTAGCTCGAAATCCGGAGTTCTGAGAGAAAGGGAGCTGTGGTCGATAAGAGTGGAAGCCAGGGTCAGGACAGATCTGAGGTGATAGGAAAATAAAAAGCTAAAAAGAAAATTATTCTGGTATCTGGAGGCAGGAATTGCTCAGACAAGGAAACATAGTAACGAAGGTTGTCAGCTGGAGAGCAGCCAGAGAGAGCTGCTAAGTAAAGCACAACATAGTTACTAGAAAAACAGCTGAAAGAGAGGTCCTTTTAAAAATAGTAAAAGGAAGTAAAAACCCAGCCCACTTTAACTCAAATATGCCCCCCAAAAGAACAAAAAAATCAGTCATGGAGGAAGTTGAACCTCAGAAGGCTGAGGGAAATGGAGACCCTCAAGTTCAAAAGGAGGGACCTGAGGAACTTATAGTGATTGCCTCAGAGAAAGAAAGTGTTCTAAGCCCCCAGGATTTTGAAAGATGGAGGTTAGAACAAGAATATAGGCTCAAGGAATTGGAAATTAAAGAGAAAGCCAGGGCTGAAGAAAGAGCTGAGACCAGACAAATGGAATTAAAAGAAAGTGAAATGCATTTTCAACTCGAGATGAGGAAATTAAAATTGGAGGCCCAGAACAATAACAATAACAATTCAAGTTTAAATCAACCTAAGATTGATTTAAAGAAATTCCCTCAGTATAGACAAGGAGATTGCCCTGAATCCTTCTTAATCTCATTTGAAAGAGCTTGTTGGGATTTTGGAATTAAAGATGGGGAAAGAATGGTCATTTTAAGATCTCAGATAGGAGGAGTTTTAGAAGAAATATGTTCTCAGATGCCTCTGGAAAAAGCAAGAAATTTTGAGGCTTATAGGAAACTTGTATATTCCAGATTTGGGGTTGACGTTGAACACCTCAGGCGGAAGTTGAGATCAATTACTTAGAAAGCTGATGAATCATTTGCCCAATTAGGTGCACATATGAATAAATTTTTGAATAAGTGGTTAGAACAGGAACATGTAACCTCCTTAGACCAAATTAAAAATGTTTTTGGGTTGGAGCAATTTTATTCTATTTTACCAGGGGAACTTCGATATTTAGTGAAGGATAAAGAACCCAAAAATATACAACAAGCATCTGAACATGTTGATTTTATTAGTGGGATCAGATATCCTAGGTTTTCTGAAGTAAAATTTTACAGACAGGGCTGGGACAACAGCAAGAAGCAGTCCAATAAGAATTACCTCAGTCAAATGTCAGATAAGGAGAGCCAGCTTAAACCGAAACATATGTGTCCAGAACCAGGCCCACAAAAACAAATTAACCCTGAAAGAAAATTTGATAGGTCTCTTTATTATGAACGTAGAGCTAATAAACAATGTTTCAACTGCGGAGATATAGGACATTTTTGCTAATTGTGTGAAAAATAACAAAAATAGAACTGATAATAAAGTGGACTGTCAGCACAGAAAAGTGTTTTGCATGAAACCTATGAAGCCCATGACAGTTGGAAACAGTAATGGTTGCTCTGTTACCATGACAACGGACTTGGCAAAAAGCCCAGAACTGCCAGAAGCCCAATCAGTACAATATTTCCTTATTAAATCGGACCAGGCATTGCTGGAGAGCTCAGGGGAGTGGATTTTTATCAATGATACAAAGTATTTAGGTATCAAAGATACATGCTCGCACATAACTTTGTCACCCAGATGTGGTTCCCAGAGAACAGATGATAGAAAACGAGACCATTACTATCAAAGGCATTAGTTCTGATCCAGTAACTTTACCCATGGCTGGCGTAAAAATAAATTATCAGGGATGGGTTGGAGAATGGAGAGTGGCTGTATCTGATCAGATCCCAGTTCCTTGTTTGACCGGTTTAGATCTCTCCAAACATGTGCAGAGTGTTTATGAAGTGACCAGCTCCCAGGGTAAGCAGTTTACAGTCCCTGAGGAAAGATTGGGATCCCTAACCTTTGAAACCAACCTGGAAAGTCCCAGCTTAGAGGAAAACCCTGGTGGTTATTCCAGAAGAAATTGCTGGTGTTATTAAAAAATCCTAATAGTTCATCCTTTATTAGAGAACAAAAGGAAGATACCACCCTGATTCAGTGTTTTGAAAAAGCAAAGGAATCTCCCTTCCCATTATCACCTGAACACCCAGAGAGGTTTAAGGTCGATAAAAACCTGATATATAGGGAAGTTTTATTAGCACCTCATAGGGGTGGAGATGGACATCTCAGACAGTTAATTGTTCCTGTGAAATATTGGGAGAAGATCTTAGAGAAACTTCATGAAGATGTGCTTGGAGCACACATGGATGCATCTCGCACTAAACAAAGGGTTGCACAAAACTTTCATTGGTCAGGAATGGGTCAGCAAATTAGGCAGTACTGTCAAACATGTGATACGTGACAAAGGAGAGGCACTGGAAATGACAAAACTAGGGCTAAGCTGTGCCCATTACCAGTTATTTCAACCCCATTCCAACATTTAGGTTTGGATCTAGTAGAACCCTTACCCCGAGCCACCAGACGGGGAAACAAGTACATTGTGTGGAGTTGAAAAGCAGTTCAGAGTGTGGAACTTAGAGAAAGTTAAGTATGGAATAAGTTATTATGAAACTACTGAAAGCTTTAACATCTTTTAGGAATCTACTTACGTGAAACTCAAGATTTGAACTGTATCCAATAAACCTGTTTTTTGTTAAAAGTTACATGCAGTATGGACCTCAGTCTTTCCAAGTAAATAATGTTGACAGGGATCAAAGGTGGCAGCATAATAAGAACCTGGTGTGGGACTTAAATTAGTGAAATAATCCAGGGACACGCAAGGGGCATGTCACAGTAACATCATTAAAAAGGAATTTAATATCTTTATTTTACATACTGCTCTTCTACCAAACTAAACCACAAAAGTTCAGTTTTCCTAAAATCATCTTATTTCTAGCTTCATTTTTAAAAAAATCTTTCGATCTTTCTAAATTTATTGGAATACTTATTTCTAAATACTTAACAGACTTCCAAATATTAATATCAATTTTTAAAATTACCTCTTTTCATCATTATTGTAATTAAACCTCATTGTCTCGGATTTATGCCAATTTATCTGGAACCCTGTTATCTCTCAAAGTTCCTTTAAATATGTTTTTATCCTGTCTATAAACATTGATGGTTTTTCTGTAAATATAGTAACATCAGCAAATAAACTAATTTTAACTCTGCCTATAGTACATGGGTCTCAAACTCGCGGCCCGCGGGCCAATTGTACCTTTGATACCTTTATAGATCACTAAAAAATCATTATACAATAAATTAGCTTTTGTAGATTAAACACCACTTCATCAGCATTGTACCAATGTGAAGAATTTAGTCCAAAACCTAAAGTCCAAAAGATGGACTTTTTACCAAGAAAGTTGCTCTTAGAAGTCCAGCAGTTCTTGGCAATTCACAAGGCTTTTCTCTCTTAGATGAAGGTGAGGAGTTTGGGATTTTTATTACCATGTTTTGTTTGGGCCATCCCATACAGTCATATGCCTTGAAAATATCTAGTGAAGTTATTCCCACTTTCACCTTTTTCCTTACTACATTTATTACATTTAGGACTCTCTTAGTCAGATTTGCCATTTCTCTTCATATTATAAAGCCATTTTGATCTTCTTTAATATATTTAATAATAAAATGTCTCTTTGATAATATTGCTGTAAATAGCATCTTGATTTATTAAGGAAATATGTCTATAAACTCCAGGATCCATTAGGATTATTAATCATTTTTAGAATTAATATAAGTAATGAATTCTTCCAAGATAATGGCACTTTACACCTTCTGTTTTTTTTTTAAGGCAACCTTAATTTTTGGTATCAACAATTTTCTAAAAATTGTAAAATACAGTAGTCCCAAACCATCAATTCTTGGAGTCTTTCCTCCTTTAATTTGTTAATAATTTCCTCAATCTCTTCATCTCTAACTGATTGCTCCATTAAATCTCTATCCATATCTTGAAGTTTGTTCCCCCCATCTTTCTCAATACACTCTTTACTTCTTCCCAAGGAAAGCTTTCCCCAGTATATAATTTTTGATAAAAATCTCAAAAGATTTCCAATTTCTCCTTCATCAAATTAACCTTTTATCCATTTCATCGTTAACTATTCCAATTAAACTATTTACTTTTTAAACTTGCACAGCTCTGGCCAACATTCCTGAATTTTTATTACTAAATTGAAAATTTCTCTTTTCAAATATGTTTCTCTGAATTTTCTTCATTTCATTATTCTCTCTTTCCTTTTTGTTTGTAATTCTAACTAATTTTATCCGTATCGATTAAATATTTTCCTTCCAACAATCTTATTTCTTTCTCAACATTTTTCATATATTTTTAAAAAATTTTGGATTATGTAATTCTCAACTCCTAATTCTTCTCATATTGCTTTCATAGTGTACCATATTGTATCCTTGCTGCAACCATCTCTATCATTTGTTTCCCATATATCCAACACTTATTCTTCTATTTTATCTATTATATTATTTTACTAAAAAATACTTGTATCTATCGTCTATCTTTTAGCCTTTTATTTTAATATCTATATTCAGTAAAGCCTTATCAGTTACTTTTAGAATACCAATATCTGTAGTAGCCACTCTCAAAAACAAGTTTTTCATTAGAAATATATAATCTATTCTAGAGTAAGTTTTATGAACTGAAGAAAAAAACATGTATTTCTTTCATCTTTCATCACTCTTCAATCATCTCTCCAATCAATTCTACTTATTCTATTCTAAACGGTAACATTATTTTTCTCATCTTTAGTAGGGTTTCATCTTTCTCTTTATCCATTACCATATTAATGTCCCTTCTATTATTACAAACTCCTTTCATATTTCTTCCAGTTCTTTAAATACTTCTTTTTTTAAAAAAAATTGCTTGACTTTCATTCAAACAGTAAACATTAGAACATAAGAACATAAGAAGAGCCCTGCTGGATCAGGCTCATCTAGTCCAGCTTCCTGTATCTCACAGTGGCCCCACCAGATGCCTCTGGGAGCACACAAGATAGCTAGATACCTGTCTCCTGATACCACTCCCCTAAATCTGGCATTTTGAGGTACCTTCCTTTTAAATCTGGAGATTACATGTCCCCATCATGGCTTGTAACCTGCAATGGACTTTTCTTCCAGGAATCTGTCCAGTCCCTTTTTAAAGGCATCTAGGCTAGATGCCATCACCACATTCTGTGGCAAGGAGTTCCACAGACTAACAACATGGTGGTTACTTTTGTTTGTTTTCACTCTCCCAACACTCAATTTGAGTGGATGTCCCCTGGTTCTGGTATTGCGTGAGAGGGAAAAGAGCTTCCCTCTATCCACTTTATCCATCCCCTGCATAATTTTATATGACTCAATCATGTCCCCCCCTCAGGTGCCTTTTCTTTAGACTAAAGAGCTCCAAATGGTGTAGCCTTTCCTTATAAGAGAGGTGCCCCAGCCCAGTCATCATTTTAGTCACATCTCTTCCAGTTCCACGATGTCTTTTTTGAGGTGTGTCGACCAGAACTGTACGCAATACTCCAGGTGCGGCCTTACCAGCGTTTTGTACAATGGCATTATGTTGGCTGTTTTATTTTCAATCCCCTTTTTAATGATATCTAGCATGCCGCTACACATTGGGTTGACACTTTCATCGAGCTGTCCACCAGCACACCAAGATCTCTTTCCTGGTCCATCATGGACATGTGCATTACTTTACATTTTCATTATATTGAAATGCATTTGCCATTTTGCTGCCCACACTCCCAGTTTGGAGAGATCCTTCTGGAGCCCTTCTGGTCTTCACCACCCAGAAAAGTTTTATGTCATCTGCAAACTTGATCACCTCACTGCTTATCCCTGTCTCCAGGTCATCTATGAACAGGTTGAAAAGCACCAGCCCCAGGACAAATCCTAGGGGCACACTGCTCTTCACCTCTTTCCATTGTGAAAATTGCCCATTGACACCTACTCTCTGTTTCCTGCTTCTCAACCAATTTTCAATCCATAAGAGGACCTGCCCTTTTATAACCTGACTGTGGAGTTCTATCAGCAGCAGCCTGTTGTTGAGGGACCGTGTCAAACGCCATCTGAAAATCCAGATAGACAATATCCACTGGTTCGCCTGCATCCACATGCCTGTTGACCTTTTCAAAGAATTCTAAAAGGTTTGTGAGGCAAGACTTACCCTTACAGAAGCCATGCTGGTTTTCCCTCACCAAGGCTTGTTCTTCTATGTGTTTTAAGATTTTATCTTGGATGAGGATTTCCACCATCTTCCCTGGAACAGAGGTTAGGCTAACCAGCCTGTAGTTTCCTGGGTCCCCCTGCTTCCCTTTTCAAAGATTGGCATGACATGTGCTAGTGGCTCCAGTCCTGTGGCTCTGTGGTCGTTTTAAGGGAGAAGTTGTATATTTTAGTTAAGAGATCAGCAACTTCATTCGTCAGTTCCTTAATAACCCTTGGGTGGATGCCATATGGGCCCGGTGACTTATTGATCTTCAATTTATCAATTAGGTCTAAAACATCCTCTCTTTTAACCTGTATCTGATTTAATTCATTAGTCAGGAGGGGCCATTCGGGCAGCGGAATCTGCCCAAAGTCTTCTGTTGTGAAGACAGATGCAAAGAACTCATTTTATTTCTCTGCAATCTCTAAGTCCCCCTTTATCTTCCCTTTACCTCCCTCACCATCCAGAGGGCTGACTGCTTCTCCGGCAGGTTTCCTGCTTCTAACATATTTAAAGAAGCTTTTATTATTCCCCTTAATATTGCTGGCCATACGTTCCTCAAAGTCCTTCTTTGCCTTCAGTATCATCTCCTTACATTTCTTTTGCCAGAGTTTGTTTTCCTTTTCCATTTTCCTCATTGCTATTCCAACCCCGGAATAAAGATGCGAGACAATGATATGGGTTAAAAATGGGCCACACTTTATTGAATAATATCAAATACGAAACTTGCCATCCTTTGGCAAAAAAGAGAGGGGGCCTGCTGTAGTGCGGAAACAGGTGAAAGGTAGGGGTATCCAAATACCCCTTGATCAAGAAATGGGCGAGTCCCTGGCCCCATGTTCCAGCGGTCTCCAGACAGCAGGAACCCGGCCAGCTGCTAATAAACACCCCCCAGACCTCAAGCCATCTTTCGCTGATGACTGTTGGTCTGGAAGTGACCCAGCACATCTTCCCCCCACAGGCACTGTAATTGCACGATCCACAGTGCCAGGAGGTCGGATGCACTGTTGGCTTACCTGATATTACAATTGGGACACACCGAAAATACCTGTTCTTTCCGCACTACCCGCCACAGCATAGGGACTAGCCATGCTATGTCCCATGCCCGCCACAGAGCCGTTCGAGCTCCACAAGCAGGACCCCTTTGATGTCTTCTAAAAATATATCCAAACCTGCATCTGACAGGTGGACTCCATCGCTCCTGAACAGTTCAGGTTTCTCAACTTGGATCTTGTGGTGACCAATCACCGATTCAAGGCCGCAGCTGCAGACGCCTCTACATACTTCTCTGTTAACGCCCCGCCGGACCTTGTTAACATCAACAGTCCTCACAGAGCCTCACCAGGCTAACGGAGGTATAATAGTGGACCATAAGATCCGCATCAATGGATACCTGGCATTCAACCACTTAAGGTCACGCAGAATGTCCAGGATCAACGCCTTACCCGATATCCTAGGCAAATCATTGCCTCCAAGGTGAACTACCAGCACATCTGGTGGGGACTAACCAAATGCCATCATCCTGCAAAGCTGGATCCACTGCATACCTCTCAGCCCTTTCCAGGTAATTTGCGCTTGGGCTCCGAGCCCCAAATCGCTCCCCCATGGGGATGCGGCAGCATAGCATTCTGCCCAGTGGATATAACTATGGCTGGCGATCACTATCTGCCACCATCTTCCAGACCTGAGGGGACCTGCAAAGACATAAGCCAAGCCCCTGCCTACACGTTAGGTAGGGTCCTAATGTATCTTTTATAACTTCCAGATGACCACCGACCTAATTGTTTAATGTCCTCTGGGCTGTAACCCAGAGCTGTTGCAGTGGATGCCGCTCCGATCCTGAATGAATGAGTACCAAACTTTAAGCCTGAAACGCCAACCCTATTTAAAGCTAAGTCAGTCAACTTCCAAAACTGATATTTAGTCAAAGGTGACTGATCAGCATGTTGGAAGAAATATCCTACTTCTTGCCCTCACCTTTCTAAGTATTCTTTTGTGGCTCTAACTGGGCATATGCGCACTATGCTGCATTGCGCAAGGGCTAATTGCCTCCCCTTGCCCGTTTGATCGGCCTTGGATCGTCTAATTGAAATTTCTACTATTTCATCCAGGACTCTAACGTCCTGCCATTGTAAAGCTAGCTTAGATTTGTCAGCCTTGCCCCCAGCTACGAGTTCACTAATCCTAAGAGTGCCGAAAAAGGCTATTAGAGAAGCTGCATTAAACAAAGCCCTTTCGTAATCATCCCTGCACATGAGCGCCCATTGCTCACATATACGCTCTAACAAAGAAGGTGAAATAGGCACTCTGGTGTCCCTCACTCTACCTCTCTCTTTAGACCATCCCTCCAGCATTTTCTTAATTCTGCAATCACCTGAAAATTCCTTGTGACCATTTATCTTGGCATAGAATGCCAGGGCCGATAGCCTACCTTGGATGGTACCCGGCGCCAACCCTTTCCTATTAAGTTACACCATAAATTGTTGCAGATGTTCCACTGGGGCTGGCCAAACCTGCTCCAGACCAATCATTTTCCTAAATTCCTGAAACTCTATACTCACGGCCAGGTAACCCTTCCTTGTCCTAGGTGCCAGGGCCAAACCTATTGCTCTGGATGCATCCTCATGCCAATCTGCCAGACCTCCGGAGGAAGAACTTCTGGCAGCTCCCTGGCTTCTGGTGCTAGCTCCCTGAACCGCTCGATCTGCTAGCGTGATAGAGCATCAGCTATCTTATTGTCTATACCTGGAACATGGCGGGCATGCACTACTACATTAAACTGCAATGCCTGCAAGGTAAAGGCCCTAACCAATGTCATGACCCACTCTGAGTGTGACGTGAGGTTGTTCATAATATGAACAACCGCTTGGTTGTCGCACCAGAAACGGACCACTGAGTTCGACCATTCTTCAGCCCAGAGCCAGAGCGCCCCCACAATTGGAAAAAATTTCAAAAAGGTCAGGTCCCTTGTGGTGCCATCCTGATGCCACGCATCTGGCCAGGCACCTGAACACCACCTACCTCGAAAATAGATGCCAAAACCTAAAGATCCAGCCGCATCAGAATTCACCTGGAAATCTGCTTGCAGCCACCTGTCAGCTCTCCAAAAAGAGACCCCGTTGAAGCTCTTGAGGAATTGGCTCCAAACCAAGAGATCTTCCCTCATACCTCACGTAACCCGGGTCCTATGTGTAGGCCGGTTAAGACCCCTCATGGCAGTGCATAGGCATCTGAGAAATGCACGTCCAGGTGCCACTACTCTACAGGCAAAGTTTAAATGCCTGACTATTTCCTGCAGTTCCTTAAGAGATGCCTTTCTCATGTGCATCAGAGCATCTATCCTGGACCTAAGGTCCACTAGCTTACTTTGAGGTAACCTTGACGTTTGCTGGACCGTATCTAGTTCTATACCCAAAAAGGTTAGGGCTGTGGCCAGCCCCTCTGTTTTTTCTTCAGCTAAAGGCAGCCCGAGCTCGTTTGCCAACGTTTGGAATGTATTTAAAATGAACCTACAATTACCTGAGTTCCTTTTCCCACAGAAAAGGAAATCAAGATAATGGGCCGTGGTATTTCTGCGCACCCTGTGTCTAATATTCCATTTGATAAAAGTACTAAATTTTTCAGAAGCACTGCAGGACACCGAGCAGCCCATGGGTAGAGCCCTATCTATATAATATGAGCCTCCAAACTGGAAGCCTAACAAGTTGAAGTCAAGGGGATGGACTGGCAAAATCCTGAATGCTGATTTAATGTCACATTTTGCCAGTTCAGCCCCCACCCCACACTTCCGAACCATACTCACCACCTCATCAAATGATGTATATCTAACCGTGCACAACTCTGCGGGAATGGCGTCATTAACAGACGTCCCCTCCAGAAAGGACAGATGATGAATTAATCAAAACTCACCCTGGGCCTTTTTAGGGACTATGCCCAGCGGAGAAACTCATAGGTTCTCTATGGGTGGTGTTGGGAAAGGTCCGAGGACCCAACCCTCCTTTACCTCCTTATCAATCTTCTCTTGCACTATGTTTTCCATACCCACTATTGATCGGAGGTTGCGTGCAACGAACGCCCTCCATTCACCCACAGCTGGAATCCTAAACCCGTGCTTGAAGCCCTCAAGTAAATAAGTAGCATCATCCCTACGAGGATACAACCTCAACCAATCCTCCAAAACCCAAATTTTAATTGGGCTGGGTCCCTTTTCCAAGGTTACCCCCGCCACTGTTAGGTTTCTTGGGACCCCCAGTATTTTTATCTTGGCACTGGGCACCCACCTTGAAGCAGTGTAAATTTGGGTGTTGCCCCCCGCAGGTAAGGCACTCATGCCTAAACCTGCATGGCTTTTTCGTGCAAAATCCCTTGGTATTATATTGGAAGCAGAACAGGCGGGGTTGAACCGCCTGCCCCGCACCAGGGTGGGGAATCTGGGTAGTGGCCATCTTCCTATTTAGGTGCCCACTATCAAACCTCTCCCCTGTATTTGGCCTAGCAGGGGTCATGTGTTGGAGCCACAGACCCGGCTGAGGCTCGTCCCAGCGCAGGTTTGGCTGAATGGCACTCCTCATGAGGAACGCCTGATCGTACAGCAGCCAAGCCTGGCCGGCAAAATCTGTGTATGCCCTATAAATAATATCCAGATATTGAAAAAGGGCTTGAGCCCTCCACGGCTGGGCCTTAACAACAACACCAGCATAAATGAGGAACCCAGGAAGCCAGTTTGCCCAGGTCCTATCCGGCTTTTTCCTTCTGCGTTTCTCTTTTTCTTTCTCATCCTCTTTGTCCAGGTCTTTTTAATCCACTTCTCTATTGAGCAGGTCGACTACATCGACGTATTTACCTACCAAATATTTTCCTTTGTGGTGGGGGTTAAGTGATCTCCAAGGGCATGGAGTAGTCTCCGTATGGTAGTTCCACATGAGGTATCATGTTGTACCCTGTGTTAGGGACCGCTGGATACGGCCAAGACCCTACAGTTGATGGGTTTTCTGCTATAACCTGCAGAGCGGGGGTGAAATAGGGTATGCCCCATGCACTTACATGTGAGTTGGCATAAGGCCAAGCCACATTAGGCAACCCCATGCTTGTGGAGGTGTGGGGTGTGTTTGCAGTGTAACCCATTGGTATACCGCTGGCCCAAGGCCATGCAGGTAAAGATGTCTGTGTGCCCGGTGCACTGGCAGACTCACCCGAAGACGTCGTAGCCATGCAAGTATCCTCGCAAAGTTGTGGGGTGCTGGAGCCGACCTCCTCGACCTCCACATGCCCTTCTTGGTAGAGGAATGATGGCTCTGACACTACAGGCATAGACGACTGTCGCTTCTCCACACTGCAAGCCCTCAGAGTCGCAGACGTCCTGTCCTCATCCCGCCTGGCTGTGGATTCAGGGACCTGTGCAGCCTCAAGGGTGATAAATCTATCCATCAAATCTTGCGCCATGGATCTCAATCTCGCCTTCTTGAGGCTTTTTGACTCCCTGTCCGATCTGCGTGGCGGGGCCTTGCTGGTCTGGGGAGTCTGTTTAGCCAATTTTTGGGCCTCTAAGGGAGAGATTTTTTGCTGCAACTCCTGCCATATAGACCAGGATTCCTCGTCCAAGGAGGATTGAGGTGGGAACAACTGGGGTGCCAGCCTCTTCTTGGTGGGCTGTTTCCCCTTCCTGTTTCCCCGCCCCTTTCTCGATGCCATATCTCCTGCGGCTACTAACAATTAAGTGGTAGATGTAGCCCACAAGCTCTGTTTAAATATCTGGGTCGCAGAGCCAAGGGTGTTAATTGGCTGAAAGACACCAAGGGGAGATTGAACTCCCAACCTCTGGTTGCCAGGCCAGAGACCTAAACCACTGAGCTATCCAGCAGGTGGCCTAAATTCAGGCTTGCAACTCTGCAACCTTCAGGTGCTGTCTCTCAGTCAGAGAAACAAACAGCTACCTTTAAAATAAAAACTGCTTAAGGCACCCTATACTTACAAGCAATCTATGGTAAATATATTTAGTAATTCACAATAGTAGTTCAATTTTGTATAATTAATGTTATAAACTTAACTGTAATAGACAACCTGGCTTAATGAATTTAATTTAATTGATTAACTAATTGTATCAAATAATTAACAATCGTAATGCTATATTGAATAAATCACAATTATGTAAATATTAAAATTAAAGTAATTTAAATTTGAGCACTAAGTAACTAAATGAATTTATTCGCTTAATTCCACTTATTTAATAAATCCTGCTCAAATAATGCTACCCAGTCTAATGTAGCTATTTTATTTTATTTTATTTATGGTTTTTTGATTTATTTATTTATTTTAAAGGCAGCACTGTAATCAGTAGGCCATATGGGTCTACTAGTGTCTGACGCTCGCAGCCGTTAAAATTTTAAAACAAAATGGCACAAAAACAAAATGGTGCAAAAGGCAGTGCTATAGGAGAGGTCCCCTCTGTGCCCACAGGCTATCGCAAATAAAGTGGCGGAAGGGTGGTGGTGCGAGGAAACAAATATCAAACACAAGCCAAGCAGAAATAACCCAGACCCCGAATAACAGTGGCGGATTGAAGGACAACCCGATTAGCCCCTTTACTATTTCCTTCTATTCCCCCTTCTTTTCGTTCTTATTATTATTATTATTATTATTATTATTATTATTATTATTATTATTATTATTATTATTATTATTATTATTATTATTATTATTATTATTATTATTATTATCTATATAGGTGCAGCCTGGCTGGTCTACCTGGCCACGCTTCCCGCCCGACCGTTGCGGTTTGAATCGGGTTGGGGGGGACTCGGCGCGCAGATTCCAGAGAAAAAGAAAATAACCAAGGAACGTGCACCTGCCTTCGGTGCACTTCAGAAAGGAGGGAATAATTGGGCAGAAGTAAAATAAATGAAAAAGCCCCGACAAAAGAGCCAAACCCTTGATGTTAAGCTCACTTTGCTACTTTAAAACCCTTCGCGCCGAGGCGCAGCAGGCGCAAAACCGCGCCGCCGCTTTCCCCCCTCCCAATAAGACCCACTAAATCAATGAAATTAAGTTTTTAAAAAAACTACAACTAAAGGATCCAATAAACTTTAAAACAACAAAACCAAACCGTGGGAGGGAGCGGATGCTGCCCTCCTGTCCGATCGTTACTCCATCTCAGGTGATGCAATAGAATTAGACCACCGAGCCGCACAGGTCCTTCTCTCGGATGCCAGAAAAGGAAGAGGGCAGCGCGAGGGGGAAAGCCCTTTAAATACCCTGGGCTTTCCCATCCATTGTGCAGTTCTTGAGAGACTTGACAAACAGTCTTGCTCTATCCCGGGTGGATAGCAAAGAGCATTCACGCTGCCCAAAGTCAGGGACTTGGCAGCGATCGCAACATTTGGGAAGGATTTCGATTTATGGAAAGACCTCTCCTTGCCCTTCAAAGCCTCTCTAACTCCGCTCATTAACCTCTTGGGTTTAGTTGGCCCTCTACTACCGTTGTTTTAAACAGGCTCGGTGCACTCCGGAGAGATTGGATACTTTTCACCTTCCCTTTCAACTTCTTTCTAACTAGTTTCCTCATCTGAGGGAAGTCTACCCTTCGGAAATCAAGGGTTTTTGTGTCAGATTTGCTTGACACTCTCCCCCCAACATGCATGGTGAAAGAGATCGCAGCATGGTCACTATTTCCTAGCGGCTCAGTGACATTCACGTCCCTAACCAGGTCCTGAGTACCACACAATATTAAATCACTTGTCCTCTGATAGGCGCCATGACAAGTTGCTCCAAGGCACAGTCATTTAGCATGTCAAGAAACCCAGTCTCTCTTTCTTGACCCAAGCATGCATTGGCCCAGTTGATGTGAGGATAATTGAAGTCCCCCATGATTACAATCCTGTCCCTCTTGGACACCTCCCTGATTTGTCTCCTCATTTCAAAGTCCCCCTCAAGTTTTTGATCTGGAGGACAATAGCACTCCCCCACTATCACGTTACTCCTTGGGCCTGGTAGTTTAACCCACAGTGATTCTATGATGGAGTCACACCCACCGTCCATCTCCATTCTGCTGGATTCTACCCCTTCTTTGACATAGATGGCCACCCCACCTCCAACACACCCCTCCCTATCCCTCCTATAGAGTTTATAGCCTGCGATTGCAGTATCTGACTGGTTCTCAGAATTCCACCAGGTTTCTGTTATGGCCACTATATCAATGTTATCCCTAGCCACCAAATGTTCCAGCTCTCCCATCTTTGCTTGGACGCTTTGGGCATTTGCATAAAAGCACCTGCGTACAGGGTACCCCAAGAAGGGCTGCTTGTTTGTTTCTTTTTCTCCACAGCTTCTCCTTCCAGTGGACCAACTATCACATCCCAGCATGCTTCCAGTTCAAATTCCTACAATGTCATCACTTTGTGGTTCTCTACCCTCTCCACCCTTATTCCAATGGGATGAGGAGTCCCGAACCAGACATCGCTCGGCTCCTGTCAGCTTTCCCCCAGGATTCAGTTTAAAAGCTGCTCTGCCACCTTTTTAATGTTGTGCACCAGCATTCTGGTTCCATGTTTGTTCAAGTGAAGCCCATCCCTCTTAGAATATATTCTTCTCTCATTACACATTGTAACATTACATGTCTACCTTTATTTTCTTTTTTCCTTTTATTCATTTTCAATGAACATTTCATAGAGATAATGGTTGCAACACTACTTGAGTTTGAATTTTTGTAAGCTTCTTCACATACAATAGACCAACTCAATTTAAGTTCCTTTACACCTTCTTTTGATGGAGGCATATCCAGCAGAAATATTATATCGACTTTATCCTTATTTAACAACACCTCCGAATCTTTTCCTTTTTATAGCATTCCCGAGGCCCTTGACATTTAAATTTCATATTCTTAAACTATGAAACATATTTATCTATCCCCATTTCTCCATTCTGGCTCCATGTTGTGAAAATCCCCCCAACACCCCTAACAAGCTCACAAACCTTATCGAAACCCTATCCAAATTAACCAACCTTCCCTCTTACTCATCAGCCCAACACAAAACTGTTTTCCCCCCTTTGTTCCACTGTGGCTCCAATGCCCTGATTATAGCTTGAGTCCAAACCCACTGGGGGGGGGGGCAAAGGAACCGTCCACCATGCTCAAACCAGCAGTTCCTCCCAGCCACTCCAATTTTCCACCGTTATTTCTTAACCCCCTACTTCATTCACCATCTAAATCTATTTAATTGTTTTAGCTTGCATCCCCTATCACATCTATATTCAAACGAGAAGCTGATCCTATCTAAACATCCCTATTCTATCCCCTGCTATCCCAGTCTAAGTGATATCTCCATCTTATCTATGCTTTACCACGATCTATTAATCACCCTTCCCAAGTCTAGCTACTTAATAATTTTCTTAGGATAATCTACTACTAAATTCATAACACATCCTGATTCTCACATACCTTCTTATCCTCTTCATTTATTAAAAAGCTTTATCTGAAAAATAGTTCTCTTAGGATAATTTACTACTAAAGTCATAATTCATTCTATACTGGATACCCCAAGTTATATCTTATTTTACCCTTTAGTGGCTACCAGCTTTAGAGTGGATCAGTAGTATAATGCTTGAAAAAGATCTGGGTCATGTGCCCTACACAGCAATTGTCTAGATTTTTCTGTAGCCACTGTTATAAACAGCTCTTTCTAGTAAAACTTTGCAAACCTCACAATAATGTCTCTAGGAGACATGCTGCCTCCACATTTAAAGCCCACTTGAGGCAATCTCTCCAAGTTTGCTTGAGCCCAGCCACTGATTTGATCCATTCCAACACCATATCTCTAAATTTTTTCCATCTTCCAAGACCATATCTCTAAAATGTTTCAATCTTCAGACCCTCCTTCTGGAAATCTACAGAATTTCACACTCCTCTATCTTCCAAATCAATCAACTTTTAATCAATTTCAGCAAACTTAACTTCATGCCAATATAATTTTCCAGCATTAACTTTAAACATTTTATCAACTTCCTTCACTTTTGAATCCAGTATTTTCAACTGATTTTTTTAAAACTCAGATATCGACTTCTATAATACTGCTTTAAATTCTGTCACTGTCTTCTGCATATTTTGCTCCAATTGTGTTTTAATTGATGACCTTAATTCTGTTTAATTTCTTCTTTACTCCTATCTTATTTTTAAAAGTGTCTTTTCTCTCATGAAACATGAATTGGACTCACAGAGCACAGAGATATAAGAAGAATATTTAAAAATCTTCCTTCAGCCATTGAACAGCAAGCAAATAAAGAATACTTGGGTTACTGCATATTCCGCAGATCACTAGCTTGACTGGTGGAAGCAATGCATGTACAACCATCACAATGAAACTCTGCCTCTCAGATCCATTGGCTGCACATGTGTCTGGAGCTTCTGGTCGTGTGTTGTCTCAAGAAGCAAGATGTGTCTATATGCATCATACTTTCTTTGTCCTGCAGGACATGACTTCACTTGCAGTGCTAGAGCCTACAAATTGTGGCACTATACATCATGCATCTGGCTAGATCAAACTGGTTGACTTAAATGAAATGTCCAAAGTACCATCTGGTTACCTGGGATGAATTTCAGTTATTTCAGCCTGATGATGTGAAGCTACCACCTTTTATCTACACCAGTTGTTCCCAACCTTGGGTATTGTAGGTGTTCTTGCATTACAACTCCCAGAAACCTCAGCCAGCACAGCTAGTGGTGAAGGCTTCTGGGAACTGCAGTCCAAGAACACCTGGGGTACCTAAGGTTGGGAGCTACTGATCTGGATCCTTACCCTTCTTTGCTCCTGAAGGTGGCTCATGAGACCATAATACAATGAGTGATGTATATTGCTGCAAGAGGATTGGATGCTCTCTCAGCTAAAATAAACCATCATTCAGATTGTTTTGGAAAAACAGATCTACCATCTGATATAAACTATTACTGGTCTGTCACAAATGTCCCTTTTTTAGGCAAGCTAATTGAGAGAATGATTACTGATCAACTACAAGGGTAATCTTGGAAGAAGTGGATTGTCTAGATCCATTTCAGTTGGGATTTAGGCCATGACATGGAACTAAAACTGCGTTGATCACCCTCAAGTTGATCTCCTAAGGAAGGCTGGCAAGGGGAGTATAACCTTGCTTGTCAATATCTATATAAAGCCTCTTGGAGAAGTCATCCAGAGATGTTTGTTTGTTGTCATCAGTATGCTGATGACATGCAGCTCTATTCCTTCTTTTCTTCATCTGCAGGTAAGTTATTCAAGTTCTAGGTTGCTGCTTATCCATAATTAAGGACTGAAAAAAGGCCAATAAACTGAAACGCAATCATGACAAGTTGAATGTTTTCCTGTTGGATGGCTCAACTGTCTGGCTAAAAGGTGCTTAGCCTAGTCTAGATAGGATTACTTTCTTCCTCAAATACAAGGTATGCAACTTCAGGGGATGTCCTGGACCTGACCTTATCAATCAAGGCTCAAATTTCATCTGTGACCAGGAGCGCCTTTTACCAATTTCAGTTGATTGCAAAGCTAGATAGAAAGTGCCTTTAAAAAGTAATACATTCTTCAGTGATCTAAAAAATAGACTACTGTATGTGGGGCTGCCTGTGAAAACAGTACAGAAGTTTCAGCAGGTCCATAATGTGGCAGCCAAACGTCTTAATTTGATCGTATCTCCCCAGCTCTGGCTCACATTCACTAGCTACCTGTTTGCTTTTATGCTCAATTCAAAATGTTGGTTTCAACCTATAGAGCTTTAAATAGCATGGGCCATCGATATTTAATGGAACATCTCTCCATTAAGCAATCTACCTATCCTCTTCGCCCTCATAACATGTGTCTTTGAAAATGCCACCACCAAGGGAGGCCAGAAGATTCACAACTAGATATCAAGCATTTTCTGTCTTGGCCTCCTTATTCTAGAAAAAACTACCATTGGTGGCTCACTAAGCATAATCGCTCTTGATCTTCAGAAAGATGTTGAAAACTGAACTTTTCAGGATAGCTTTTATTGGTCTTACACTTGAAAACCTGTGAGCAGCTCTATAAAATTCACCTTGTCAATCTAAGTTTAAGTAGTTGGAATGTTAGACTGGGGTTTTAATTTTAATTTAACTACTTTTATTTCAGAAGAGGATATGACACCTTTTGTATCTTTATTACTATGTTTATCTATTTATTACTTATTAATATGTTTAATTGTTGATTTTGTTATTGTCTGTAATTTGATATCCAGGCTATACACTACTAGAGAGTGCCTGTTCACTATGGGGTGGTATAAAAATGTAATACATAGATAAACAATAAATAAGTAAATATTTTTCCCCTTTCCTGGCAGTTCACTGCTGAGGTTTGACCCACAAACCAGTACCAGTACCTGGATCATCACTTTGGAAAATACTGCTTTAGGCTATGGAGATCTACAGTTAAATTCAGTTTCAGGACGGAAGGTTAAGTAAGTGATGAGACAGAATTATGCAATGTCCACTGGAAAGAAAACAATGGGGTGAGTCCTCTTCTTTGGCAACATAGAGACAAGAGCAACTTAGTATACCTGGATTGAACCTTTGGCCAAACAAATTGGTTTCTTTGGTGGCATGCAACAGAAATACAAATACTCTTTTCTTATTCCTTCATAGTGAACTTTTCCAGACACCATAAGGTGCCAGTATGATTCTGATTCATCAAACCTCCATTTTTATCTTGAGATTGAGTTTAGCTGCAGATGTCCCTGATTTAAAATATTCAAGCAGAGAATAAAAAAACAGGACAGCATCCAAACAGAACCCACATACAAAACAGAAAACGCTCAGATACAAGTCTGAAGATGCTGCAAAGTGATGTTTAATATTAAAATGCCCAACAGATGTTGGTCTGTTGAGTGAGATCTGGAGCGCTCAAAGTCCTCCACCATCGCAGTTCAATCACATTCAGGCAGAAGTATCTTACACACTAATTAATATGTTCCGACTGTGCATATCTCTAGCAGACTGAACAAAATTACAGCCTTCCATTCACATGAATGAAAACAGCAAGTTGCATTAGAGACGTTTTCAACAGATGTTTTGGCAGACTGTTCTGTTCTGTTCAGCAAAATAGGTACAGCCTATGCCCTTTAGGAGACATTCCAACATGTCCATCCACTAGGTCCATGACAACATTTGTGCATTTCAAATCTTCATTAAAATGAACAAACACATTCTAACAAATAGGGAAAAACAGAAATGTAGTTCTGCATATATACAAGAGGAACTCCAACACTCTGCTGAAGCTGGAATTCCACAGCTAAAGCCTTCTTGACAGATGATGATCCAGCTATCTTAAAATTCATGCTGTTATGTGCCATCATGTCAGAACTGACTTATTCTGACCCTAATAGGGCTTTCAAGGTAAATGAGATGTTTAAGGAATGGTTTTACTGGTTCCACACCCTCAGGTAACATCCATGGTTGAACATCCATGGATGAACGGGGATTTGAAGCCAGTCCTCTTGAGTCATAGTCCATCACTCTATGCACTATACTACACTGGGTAGCTTAACATTCTATTACCTGCCAAAGGACTCCGTTCCACTGTTGGACATATTTTACTGTCTGAGCACTCTTCCTAAAGTCAATCAAAATACTCTTGTAATTTCAATGCAGTAGTGTGGGTCCTCCTCTCAAGCACACAGAAGTACACAGAAGCCCCCTCACCCACTCTGTAGCCAAATAAAGAGTGCACAGCTCAGAGCCAACCCACTCGTTAGCCTTTAGGAGATATTCTAACCTGCTCTGCCCCTGACTTTGTGACATTATTTGTGTTTCTGAATCTTCAGTTTTTTAAAAAAATGCAAATGGGAGGGGAATATAAATAGATATGAGCAAGGAAGGATATGTAGTTTGACTCATCTACTTAAAGCCTATACAAAAATTATGCTTCCATAACCATACACACACTCAATAGTGCAATGGTGTTTAGTAAATAGTATACTAAGCTGAATGAGAGGACAAGGAAAAAGAACATTCTGAAGTGAAAAAAGCTATCTAAGCAAAGATGCAAATCTTCTCTTCACCCTGCAGCTCCACAAAATGGCTGGCTGCAAGGAGGAATATCTCCCACACAAAGATCCCTGAGGCCTCTCTATCACCTTAATGGTTAGAGTGTCCAGGCCATTAGTGGGAATTCAGCTGTTACTCGCCTTCTACATTGGCACCATCAGCTCAATCTACTATATTACTTTATATTTCCAGTTTCCTCACTTCAAGTGACAGATCATTTCCACAACCCCAAGGGTGAACAGTGGTTCTTTGTTCCATCCTTTAGTCAGCTGAAAATCAAGTAGTCCTGATTCGGTCTTATTTTGTGCAGTTGTCCGAAGACAGTGTGCATGTCTAATTTGAATGATTCCAGTTTATCAGTGCTTATATAAATATATTTCAGTATTTCATTCTGTATGTCTTTGTAGGTCCTTGAAGGATGCCTCAGGGTATCAAGAGGCATTTATTTAATTAAAAATATGTTTATTAATTTTAAATTGTATTACCATATTTTTACTTCACAGCATATTGAGATGTTAAAAAACAGAGCCACTTTTTTGGACATCCATGCTTTTTCTTGTTCTCCATTTTTTTTACTAACTTGCTGAGGAATGATAAACTTCTAGAGGTCATAGAGTAGCACACGCCTATCCTTGAGCCTCAGAGAGGCACATCTACACTTGCTCCTAGAACCCCTTTTATTTTCATTAAAATATTTTTAACTGAAATAAACCCCTTTAAAACTTCTGGAGGCCACTTAAAAATAACAAAATAAAACTTGGGTTGGAGGCAGGGGGGGCTCAAAACATGACATAATTGTCCCCATGTCCTCTGGAGGAATTTCTGACTATTTTTATTTTATTTTATTTTTTATTTCTAAATGTTGGACGGGGGGACAGTGATGCTGACACTCCTACAAGGATGTTGGTGAATGAATTTGGGCCCCAAATTGTTGTATGCTTCCCATCCACATAGAATAATAGAATAGGGAAGTTGGAAGGGGCCTATAAGGCCATCATGTCCAACCTCCTGCTTGATGCAGGAATAAAAATCAAAGGATATCTGCCAGGTGGTTGTCTAAGTTTCTCTTGAATCCCTTGGAGCACTCAACACCTCTTAAGGTCATTGGTTCCACTGTCTTACTGCTCTAACAGTTAGGAGGTTTTTCCTGATATTCAATGGAAATCTGGCTTCCTTTAACTTGAGCCCATTGTTGCATGTCCTGCACTCTGGGATGATTGAGAACAGATCCTGCCCCTCCTCTGTATAACAGCTTTTCCAGTATTTGAAAAGTGCTATCATATCAGCCCTCAGTCTTCTTTTCTCAAGGCTTAATATACCCAGTTATTTTAGTCTTTCCTCATAGGGCTTGGTTTTCAGCCCACTGGTTATCCTTGTTGCCCTCCTCTGAACTTGTTCCAATTTGTCAAGATCTTTCTTGAAGTGTGGTGTTCAGAACTGGACATAGTACCCAAAGTGAGGCCTAACCAGTGCTGAATAGAGGGGAACTAGCACCTCACGGGATTTGGAAACTATACTTCTGTTAATACAGCCTAAAATAGCATTTGCCTTTTTTGTAGTACATCACACTGTTGGCTCATATTCAGCTTGTGATCTATGATTAAGAGCCTCATGGCGCAGTGGTTAAACTGCTGTACTGCAGCCAAAACTGTGCTCACGACCCGGGATTCAATCCCAGGTAGCCGGCTCAAGGTTGACTCAGCCTTCTATCCTTCCAAGGTTGGTAAAATGAGTATCCAGCTCGCTGGGGGGGGGGGGCAATGTGTAGCCTGCATAATTAACTTGTAAACCACCCAGAGAGTGTTTGAAGCACTATGTGGCGGTATATATAAGCAGCACGCTTTGCTTTTTTTTTAAATGACAATTCCAAGATTCTTCTTGCTTGTAGTATTGCTGAGCCAGGTATCCCCCATCTTATAACTGTGCATTTGGTCTCTTTTTCCAAAGTGCAGTACTTTGCAGTTATCCCTGTTGAATTTCATTCTGTTGTTTCTGCCCAATGCTCCAGCCTTTCAAGGTCATTTTGAATTTTCTTTCTGTCATCCAGGGTATTAGCTATTCCACCAAATTTTGCATCATCCACAAATTTGACACGTATTCCCTGCACTCCCTTGTCTAAGTCATTAATAAAAATGTTGAAGAACACTGGACCCAGAACTGAGTCCTGGGGTACCCGACTTGATACCTCCTTGCAGTTAGAGAAGGACCTATTAATCATCACCCTCTGATTCTGTAGCCAATTGTGTATCCACCTGAAACTTGATCTATCTAGCCCACACCTAGTTAGCGTGCTAATCAGATTATCATGGGGCACTTTGTCAAAAGCTTTGCTAAAGTCAAGATATACTACGTTTACAGCATTACCTCTGTCTATCAGGGAGGTTACCCTATCAAAAAAATGAGATCATATTAGTCTGGCAGGATTTGTTCTTGACAAATCTGTCGACTTCTAGTTCCTGCTGCATTGTTTTCTAGCTGCTTGCATAGTGACTCTTTTTTGTTCCAGAATTTTGCCTGGGATTGATGCCAGGCTGACTGCCCTGTAGTTCCCAGGTTCCTCTTTTTTGCCCTTTTGAAGATAGGGACAACATTGGCCCTCCTCCAATCATCTGTCACCTCACCTGTTTCCCATGATTTCAAGAAAACAATGGATAGCGGACTTCTGGCTTGACACTGCGATGGGACAGCAGCAGGAAGACAGAGTTCCATCTCCTGGGCTGAATTCTGACCTGTTTGGGACTCCCCCAGGTGGTTAAAACCACCCCGAAGAGGTGGTGAAATGGGGGAGAAGCCTGTTGATCACAGAGGGAAGGCGGTTACCCCCGTTGTGATCCGGGAAACTTCCCAATCAACCAGCAGGCAGAAACAAGCAGCTGAATAGCTCGCTTGCAAATCGTCGGCAGCCGGCAATAGAGAAGTGATAAATCAGCTAATTAACATCATTGTTACCACTGGGTGAGATAATATTTTATAACTATACTGCTTTATGACTATTCCTGGATGAGACAATCCCTATAACAGGAATAAGTGTCTCTTATCCCCACCACTGTGGCCAGAGGATTGGAAAAGATCAGTCTACATCCCAATCCCAAAGAAGGGCAGCGCCAAAGAATGCTCCAACTACTGTACAATTGCACTCATTTCACACGCTAGCAAGGTTATGCTCAAAATCCTACAAGGTAGGCTTCAGCAGTATGTGGACTGAGAACTCCCAGAAGTACAAGCTGGATTTCGAAGGGGCAGAGGAACTAGAGACCAAATTGCTAACATGCACTGGATTATGGAGAAAGCCAGAGAGTTCCAGAAAAACATCTACTTCTGCTTCATTGACTATGCAAAAGCCTTTGAGTGTGTGGGCCACAGCAAACTATGGCATGTCCTTAAAGAAATGGGAGTGCCTGACCACCCTATCTATCTCCTGAGAAATCTATATGTGGGACAGGAAGCAACAGTTAGAACTGGATATGGAACAACTGATTGGTTCAAAATTGGGAAAGGAGTACGACAAGGCTGTATATTGTCCCCTGCTTATTTAACTTATATGCAGAATACATCGTGCAAAAGGCTGGACTGGAGGAATCCCAAGCTGGAATCAAGATTGCCGGAAGAAATATCAACAACCTCCGATATGCAGATGATACCACTCTGATGGCAGAAAGTGAGGAGGAATTAAAGAACCTCGTAATGAGGGTGAAAGAGGAGAGCACAAAAAATGGTCTGAAGCTCAACATCAAAAAAACTATGATCATGGTCACTGGTCCCATCACCTCCTGGCAAATAGAAGGGGAAGATATGGAGGCAGTGACAGATTTTACTTTCTTGGGCTCCATGATCACTGCAGATGGGGACAGCAGCCACAAAATTAAAAGACTCCTGCTTCTTGGGAGGAAAGCGATGACAAACCTAGACAGCATCTTAAAAAGCAGAGACATCACCTTGCTGACAAAGGTCCGCATAGTCAAAGCTATGGTTTTTCCTGTAGTGATGTATGGAAGTGAGAGCTGGACCATAAAGAAGGCTGACCGCCGAAGAATTGATGCTTTTGAATTGTGGTGCTGGAGGAGACTCTTGAGAGTCCCCTGGACTGCAAAGAGAACAAACCTATCCATTTTGCAGGAAATCAACCCTGAGTGCTCACTGGAAGGACAGATCCTGAAGCTGAGGCTCCAATACTTTGGCCATCTCATGAGAAGAGAAGACTCCCTGGAAAAGACCCTGATGTTGGGAAAGTGTGAAGGCAAGAGGAGAAGGGGATGACAGAGGACGAGATGGCTGGACAGTGTCATCGGAAGCTACCAACATGAATTTGACCCAACTCCGGGAGGCAGTGGAAGACAGGAGGGCCTGGTGTGCTCTGATCCATGGGGTCACGAAGAGTCGGACACGACTTAACGACTAAACAACAACAACAACAATCCCCACCACTTATAGAGCAGCAGTGAATCTGGAGAAAAGGAAGGAGATGCAAAGAGATGCAAAGAAAATAAATTGGACACCAATTATACATTTAATTATACTTCAAGGAAATAAGTTTGGTATTACATTGGCATTAGAAATTTAAGAAATCTTTCTCTTAAAATCATCATTAGCTAAACAACTCTGGGAGTTAAACTTTTTTATGTTTTGGCTATCTACAGTGTTGGCGAAAAGCCCAGAACAATGACCTTGAACACTCTATGGCGGTTTTAAGCTTAGAATTTGTTGTGACTTCCCTTTTATTTCTGAGAACTGACTGAAGCATAGACATATTAACCCTGGAAAGTCTAATTCTGCCAAAGTGGAATTTTTAAACTGTACTTTGCTGAGATCTGAACAAAGACAATTCATCTTGGAATATATATCTGGCTAATGTGGACCTATGTGGACCAATAAAAACATTTGGATATATCCTGGCTTCTGAACCTGACTGGAACACAGACCGGGATAGAATTAATACTGGAATGGACCACTTCCAAGGCTGGATTACAAAAGACATCAGGGCATGAATACAAACATCGAGTGAACTGGACTGTCACTTTATGTCTGAGACTGGATTGAAATTTAATCCTAAAGATGATCAATCTATTAAAGTGGACTTCTTGAAGCAATTATTGATGGAATTGGACTGATTACTTAAGCAACTGGACATCTTTCACTTGGAATACAATTATTTCACATCTTGGGACATAATGCTACAACAAGGAAATTTTTGGGATGAAACAAAATCTACCCTTCAAGCAATTTTAGAAATAGTGAGATCCCACAACGAAGAGGCAAAATTATTCAATGAGCAGTTAAGGAAGGACTATATTCAACAGGAGACAGGGAATAATGAACAAGGAAATGTGAGGGTGGTGGATGATCTATGCCAACCAAAGAAGGGGCTGGAGGAAATCAGAGGAGAAAGTTTAGGAAATCTAATTCTAACCCTGGATACTAGGAGAGTCCTAGGTGTTCTAAGGGAAGATAAAGGGAAAGAACCAGCAGGTTTAATTAAAAATAGCCTGGAAGATCTATTGGAGATAGACCAAGTGCATAAAATGATCTCAGACGATACAAGGGATGGCAGAATTTTTAGAGAGATAGGAATAAGAACTAGGAAAAGACAAACAAGAGAAGGAGTTACTTAGAGAGATGTAAAGAAAAATATATTAAGGTGGCCCTCAACGTTGAAAGCATGTATAAACCTAACTTCTGGAATTGTAAGGGGACATATCTTAAATATTAGAAAAGGGAATTAAACTGAAAAAAGAGATAACTGATCAGGGTGAAGGCATAACATGGTGGTTCTTAAGGTGAGGTAAAACAAATAGTATTTAATTAACATATATTAGATATGATATTGATATAGACATGACAGAAAATGTGGAGCTAGAAATGGCCAAACAATTATATAAAGAAAATCTATATAAAATGCTTTAGATAACATTTACTATGCGTTAGGAATCTATTTAGTTATTATTGGTATAAAATACAAAGTCGGTCGGTTAAATTGCCTCAAAATTATATAGTTTTGAAACTAGAATTGCTTTTATTAGGTATTTTACTAGAGGATTTTGAGAACATTGTATACTATGAGAGCAATATTATGATATTAGCCAATATTGTACACTAAAATATACATACAATTGGTTCAAATGCTTAAAAAATGTATAGATTTTGAAGAGACAACTAAGAAGACACTAAGATGCAAAACCAAATAATTATAAGCAACCCATGTAACACGATGTTTAACAAACATGAACTGAATGTAGATATATTGAAAAATTAATAAAATGTTAATTAAAAAGGGAATAATGGATAGCGGTTCTGAGAGTTCTTCAGCCAGCTCCTTCAGTACTCTCAGATGAAGTTCATCCAGCCCTGGGGATTTGAACTCATTCAAGGTGGCCTGATGAACAGTTCAAGAGAATTTAATTTATAGTTGATTCTAACAGAGGTACTGTATTGCCCACATGTGGACTTCGAATTTTATGTTTATTTATTTTATTTTAAGATCTTGCTCTGACATCAAAGAGACCCTCCACTGACATCAAAGAGACCCTCCACTTAGCAACCAGTGTCTTGTGGAACTTACCTCAGTGAAATCTGTAACGTGGGCTATACCATGTTTCAGCTACCATGCATGTATGCAGTGATAAATGAAATAATGCCTTTAGTAAACAAATTTATGTCACAATACTTTTGCAGTCATTGAACTTTTAACATAAGGAATAATGTTTATTTACTACTTCCAAAATGTTGTTATGGGGGAGGTCAATTGATTGGATTTTGGGACTTTTTTATTTTCAAGGGTGTGAAAAAAATTAATTAGAAAATAAATTGTTAGTTCAAAAATATGAACAACATTTTAAAAATAACTGTCCAAACTCTGACATGAACAACTTAACTAAACTATAGCCCTCGGTCATGCAACTGGAAGCCAAGGATTGTGCTGGCCTTGGAATACAAATTCTAGATCCTCCTATTGCCTTCTGCCCAAAAGTAAAAGCATCCCCTTCTGTGTCTCCCACCTGGGGCTTTCTGAGATTGTTCCTGAAAGAGGCAGTACACACACACACACACACACACACAAACACACACACACACACACACCAAACAACTTTTTATGAGTGGAACACTAGGAGGGGATTGGATAGAAGTGTTTGCTTTGAGATGATTGTATTTTATTATTTTTGAATTTTTGTCTGTTTTGTTTATTTTGTTTTACATGAGAAAGCATTATAAAATGTGACTCTTCCACCTGGAGTGGTATAGTCCAATCCAATGTCAGCTTTATGGGTGCATCTGACTTCAGGAGGTAGTAAGAATACATGCAAAGAGGGGATAAAATGATGAGCTCAGAAGGCAAAGGAAACCAGTGCAGTTGAATGAACAAAGATTGGCAGTGTTCTTATCACTAGTGGTTTCTTCTGGATTTAAGGTTATCTGGAAAGCAAATGTCTCCATATATTTAGTATGGGCCATCAGTGTTTGATAAAGCTACTTTTCATTAGTACAATGCTGTGGCAGGGAGCTAAATTAGTTTTACAGTACAATCCTGTTGTCTCTTATGTGAAGAATAAACAGGGATGGTTTCAGGGGCAAGGCAATCTTTGCCTTAATGCAAAGCTACCAGGTATGCCATAGTACTGGTGAAATAAAACATCAAGGATGTAATGCAAGAACTGAAGATAGCCCAGACCTACACAGCAGCAAGGAGCCATCATGGCAGCTGGAGGTGAGAATTATTGCTGGAAGGGCAACGTTCCCCTTTTCAAGGGGCATATGCACATGCTTGTGTGACACTAGAGCGAAAAAGAAATGCCACAAATCATGTCCTCACTCTCTGTCCATCTTTGCCTACTGGGAAATTCAGAAACAGTGGCAAAATTCCCCTGCGACATTGTCTAAACAAATTTCCATATCCTTCCCACTGAAATCAATGAAATATACACAGATAAGATAATTGTAAATTCTTCTGAGACTGCCTTTCCTGCTGTTGACTTGATAAAATCTGGGTCAACAACAGACATACACAAAAGAGAATCCCAGTTAATAAAAAAACTCATAAAAGAAACACAAATGCGTCCACCTAAAATAAAATCACCCATTGGCATAGTGTGGTGACAGTATATTAAGTGATATTAGAATGCTGTCTTTCCCATCTCCTGTTCCTTTACCTCACTTTTATTCCCCTTAACTAGAGATGTTCCTTTCAAACCTACTGCATGCAAAATACATATTATACCAAGGAGTAATTGTCTCACCAGCACAGATAGTTCCCTAGGCTAATACAGCATAATGTCTATAAAGCTGAGCTGTAGATGAGCAAATTCCACGTTAAACTGCAACTGCAATGGACTGTGTTTCTGGTGCCATTTGAAAGTGAGTAACTGCTGAATGCAATAAAGCCCAAGTTGTCCCCTAGATATGTCAACCACTGATGCATGCCTCCTCTTGCTGAGTTGTCTTCAGAGGGGGAAATTGACTCTTGCAGCCAGAAGAAGCCAGTGCAGAATGAAAAGTCTATGGGTAGCTGACAGCACTCTTCCACAAGTTTTGGGAAGAACAGCAGATAAATGCTAGTTTAGCCAGTAAGGTTTCAGAGGACAAAGGGAGCCTGGCAGATGTAAGGGCCATTTGAAGAAGGGAGAGGCAAAAACTCTGAAGGTTGGAAGAAAAGCAAAGGCAGCATCTCAAAGCTACTTGACAACTAATTGGAAACATTTGGATGCCTGGGAGAGGCAGGCTGACAGCTAATAAATTCATCTCACTCAGGAAACTGCATATAGGAGACAACTGTTCCAAATGTTGCCTACTACCCATTTTGCCTGCAAAGGTTTGTCAGAATTTTGTATGACCAGGACTGGTGGATGACCTTGCTTCTGCCTGCTCCCAGATAACAGGGTTACTAGTTTATAAAACTAGAATTTTTACTTGATCCACAGGTTTTGAATGACAGCCCCATACTTGGAAAAGGACTGTCCAAGTTGACACAGCCTATGCCCCTGCTGCCTGTAGCATTAAAACTGAGGCACTAGGAAGGGCTCAGACTATGGTCACTGCTCCATGGCTGCTCTGACAGCCATTTTTGAGAGAAGAAGGGCAAAGAGAAATACTTGTGTCTTCGTTTAGATAGCCTTTTTGCATTCTGGATTAGTATTTTTCTTTGCTCTATTACTTAGCACAGTTTATTGAATGTCCTTGAAATACTGCTATACTATAAAGGACTGAGTACGTGTCTGACGGTGGAAGGAATATTGCTCAATGAACTTTGAGTGGATAGATCACCACTGTCATCGTGCTGTGTAGCCCTTCCAACTGGTCATAGCTGTTTATGCCTCTCTCATACTCATTTGGTTCCCCTTTTTTTTAAATGCAGATGCAGAAACTCAGGGATAATATCATGGATGTGGGCTCAGAATGTCTTCTAAAGATTAATGGGTGGGTCAGTATTGATGTATATGCCAATTTTTCAGATGTTGTGCAGGTTTTGGGCTGCTGCACATGCCTAGTTATTACTTTTGGCTACCTGTTGTACAAGCAATATGATCAATGTGATTATTATTGGTGCTACTGCTGTTTCTTATTGTGCAGACATTGTAGTTTAACTTGCCAAGAGAACATTATTGGATGTGGGGTCATATATTACAAAATCTACTAGCCACTATGAAACCAGCCATATTCAATACCTTGGACTCCACAGATGTTAGGTGACTCTGCCTTTGTGAATAGTGCTGGAAGGGTGGAGTGATAAATGGCAAAGCCCTTACAATGAAGGAAATATACAAAGTTCTAAACATAAAATTCACACCCCCCCCCCTTAGCCAAGGATATTCCATACAATTGTATGGGAACATCTGTAAATTCAGTTCTTTTCACTTGTGTCCTAGTACTTAAGGTAATCCTGATACAAATGTAAATAAAGGTATTAAATTGAAATGAATATTATGACTGTACATTAGATTCAGGATCCACTCTATGCTCAAATAAGGGCCTAACCTTCCCTATGCCCTTTTGCTGACAGGCTGACTGATCATTGTCTGAATCCATTTGTGCATTTCCAGTTCTCTGGAAAAACCCAATTCCCATCCATAGGGCAATGTAAACAGCAAGACTAAGTCATAGATGGAACAATGCAGGCAGGAGAAGGGATCTGGTCAGGCAGAGGGCATCTGAAGATTTGGATATTCTGTTTTATTCTCCGCCCCTTTTCCCCCCCCAGATGTAAAGGTGAAAGCACTCTTCAGCTTCCTGAGGAGCGGTCTGAGAGACTTGAAAAGGGCAAAGAGCATGGTGCTCTTTGATTCCTTCTTTAAATTGGCAATGCAATCCACTCTTCCTCTTCCCTGGATCTGAAATCAGCAGCACTGCAGCCATAGTAGAGCCTGGTGATTTACTCTATCACTTTGAAGAAGCAAGGCAGGGAAGGTTCATTTCTGAGGTGTAATATATACCTTCTTCTGCTTTGCCACAAACTCACTCTTTCTTTCTCTTTCCTCATTTATAATTGTGACTTGTGAATGCTGGATTTAACAGGAGGGATCCATAGTTGTGCCTCTCTGTGTTGTTAATGACTCTGAGCTTTTTGCTTTACCCTTGAAATTCAGAAATGCCCCTGATTTGGTTTGTTATTACACATTTGTCTCAATACAGTGCACACACCTAATGGACACCTATTGACTTTCACAGTGGCCCCATTTTCAGTATTCTTGTAAATCTATATCTGTGTGACAACATCATTTCATATTCAGACTGCAACTGGGGCTCAAGTGAGTAAATAACTTTTGGGGTGTTTTCTGTTAAGATACAGAACTATACATCTTTGTTATGATTTTGATAATGCAAACATTTTCAGTGAAGTAGGAAGCATCATAAGATAAGAAATAGATGTTCAAGGGCAAATACCAACTATAGGGGACTTCACTCTCGCTGGCTTTCATTGTCCCATTTCCCACTGATCACAGTTCTTCAATGTTTCTCTGAAGCTAGTGACAAAGGCTGATGGAAAAACAGTTCTCCCAAGCTGTGAGTTTGTGCAGCTGATGGACTGGGCTTCCTGTTTTCTCTCTTTCTAGTGAAGTAAATTCATCTTTTTCCCTAGAGACAGAAAATACTTGCACTAAAAAAAAGTGTGTTTTTAAATGAAATTATCCAGTTTGTGGTCTGCGATGCTGTGAATCAGGAAGAAACTGCAGGCAACAAATTCTGTTGTTCTTTATTCTTTTTCTTCTTCAAATTATATGCAAAGAAATATTTCTGAACATGCTTCAGAGAATGAGCAAATGTGTAACAAACAGCAAACACAAGGTAGACTGCATACAAATTGTGCATAAGTGCAAAATACAAACAAATTTCTGTTCAGGAAGAAATAAGTCTGGCAACCTAGTATAGAATCAGGATGGACAATAATGCTGGTGGAATTATGAAAAATGGAACTGTAAGATTTTCTGATCTCTCCCCCACTCATGAATAAATGAAGAAATATCTCAAGTTAACCAAAAAGGATTTTCCTAATGTTTCTTGTAGCAATTATAATACAGCTTCTTCTGACTGTCAATGCGGAATTCTATCTATGTTATTCATAAACTTTAATGAGGAGGCATGCAGAGTTATACAAGAACTCCACTTTTGCTGATGACAGCTGTTTTCAGGACAAGATCTCTTATTAATAACGGCAAGCTAATCTGTATGTAGGATTTTGCTCTCAGGAAAAATAAATAGTAAATTCTCTTTGAAATGATGGCAAATCACAAAGATAGGATCTTCTGTCCTTTCTTCCCATACTGTGAGACTTAGGAAGCGAGATGTTATATCTCCCTAGGAAATACTAACCAGACGAAATATGAAAAGCATCCACAATCTTCACAATTTTGGGGAAATTTAGAAATCCTTTGGTAGGTAGCTTATTGTAATTAGGAGACAAAGACACAGAGTACTATGTCCTAGTTTTGGGTAGTATTGCTGGATGACAGCCAGAGAAAGGATATATGTATGTATTGTGTGCCCTCAAGTCAATTCCAACTTAGGGTGACCCCTTTCCAGGATTTTCAAGGTAGAGAATACACAGAAGTAATTCACCGTTTCCTTCTTCTGGAGACATCCTGAGACTGCACAGCTTGTCCATGACTACACAGGCTGGCTATTATTGCAGGAGGCACAATGCAGAATCAAATATATTGAGTTCATTTGGTGGAACTGCTTGATTCTCCCTTCCTGGTGCCTGAGCCATTTTTACCTGGAAAGGTACTTTATGACTGGTTCTTTCCATAGGATTCTTTCATCCATACATTACTAGAATGGTACAGGATGGAGGCATGGAGAAATTAAATCCATTCCAATGAAGTAAGGTTTTAAACTTAATTATAAACAAAATTCTTCACATCAGGGCATGTTTAACTCATAAAGTGTAGGGAGTTTCCTCAACCAGTTCTCCTGGATTCCCCCCTCCCCCTCAACTTTCTGAATCATTTTGATCATGACTGCAAATTTTAAGCTTTCTTGTACATCTAGAGCTAGATTTCTTTGTTTGCTTCTCCAGAATCTTTTTTAAAAATACATAACCATTTTTTTGTTTCTAGAAAAAGACACTTTGACATGACAATTAGACTAAGTCTTGGGGACATTGTTCACAACCATGCAAGCAACAGTGCCCTAGAACGTCTATGCCATTCTGTTCTGATAATTTGACTAGTGCTCTCAAAAGATTTCTTGCATTGACAAGAATAATGTTTTGCATAAAATTGCCCATTTTTGAGAAAAACTGGTGAATTGTCTGGTAGGAGGAGGGTGCTGCTTTGCTTAAGAATTGGATCTGTGCATGGCCTGTTTGCTTCTTTCATAACAATTAGTCAGTTTGTCTGTCCTTGTTCTGTATGTGTGCATGTGTGTACACACCTTGCTTCTAAAGGGGAAAGGGCACTAGAAATATTTTTGCACAAATACAGAGGGAAGGAAACGGAAAGCCTTTTGTCTTGCTCTCAGCTGGAAAAGTCATGTGAAGCTTCAAATAATCTTCAGTAATTGTTCCAAATTAAAAGCATGTTTTCAAGAAAGAGATTTTCAATATTTTTAGAATACTTTTATTCTATTGCTCAAAAAGAATATTCTTCAGATTCCAATGCAATTCTTGTGATTCAACCGTATTAATTTAATTTATTGTACTCAAATATGATACGTCTTAATTGATTGCCTATATAGTATAACATTAAATTAAGAAGTCCAAACCCTCTTACTATTCGAGTTTTATATAGTCTCTTCTTATTGATTCTTGCCTTTTAATTCTCATTACAAAATTTATTAATCATATTTTGCAGTATTTTAACTCTTCTTCTTTATCAGTAGCATCATAATTTTTTTAAGAAAAATTCATAGGTAGAATCTTCATTTTACATACTGCTATTCTACTAAACGGAACTACAAAAGTCCAATTTTCCTAAATTTGTCTAATTTATTTTTTATTTCTAGCTTCATTTTTTTAAAAAAATCCTCCTACAATTTTTCTAAATTCCTTAGAATATTTATACCTAAATATATAAGTGGCTTTCGAATATTAATATCAAAATTTTAAAATATCTTTCTCATCTTTACTATTAATTAAACATAATCACTGATTTATTCCAATTTTCTTTGTAATAGAAAATTGTAATTTCTCCAATTTTTAAAAAATGTGATTTTACTCTGTCCAAAACCATTATTTATTTTTCTATTGTTAATAAAATATAATATTAAAATAAACTTCTTTTAATACCTATGCCTTTGGGTCCCTTGTTGGGAGAAATGTGGCATAATAATAATAATAATAATAATAATAATAATAATAATAATAATAATAATAATAATAATAATAATAATAATAATAATAATAATAATAATAATAATAATAATAATAATAATATGTCACAATTTAATATATCTTCTTTAATGACATTTACCAACAGTTCTATATGTAAAGCAAAAAGATTAGGGAAAGGAGACATCCTTCTCTAGTACCATGGCCTAGGGATACCTGTTCTGTTATGCCATTGTTTACTAATATTATTGCAGTGTTCTCTGAACATAAGTGATCTATCATATCTATAATTTCTCTGAAAATATAATATTTTTATTATCACTTTTAATGTTGGCCATTCCATGCAATCAAATGCTTTGAAAATATCCAATGAAATTACTCCACCTCACCTTTTGTGCTCTTATTACATTTATTGCATTTAACATTCTCCTAGTCAACTTTGCCATTTGCCTTTCTATTATAAAACTGTTTTGATCTTCTTGAATATACTTAGAAATAAAATTACCATTCTCTTTGCTAATACTGCTGTTTCTTAACATCTTGATTTATTAAGGAAATGGGTCTTAAACACCAGGATCAACTGGATCCTTGTTCATTTTTGGAATTAGTATAGTTAATAAATGTTTCCAATATAATGGAATCTTTACACCTTCTGCTATTTTTTAAAAAAGAGACTTTAATTTAGATAACAACATTTTTATTGAAAGTTTATAGCACTCCAGTCTTAACCCATCCATTCCTGGAGTCTTTTCTACATTTAATTTATTAATAATTTCCTCAATCTCTTCTTCTTTAATTGGTTGCTCTACTAAGTCTCTATTCATGTCTTGAAGTCTTTCCCCCAAATTGTTCTCAATATATTTTCTTATTCTTCACAAGGAAAGCTTCCCCCAAGTATATATTTTTTGATTTAAAAAATCTCAAAAATTTTCCAATTACACCTTCATAACATTACACCTTTTACCCATTTTATTTTTAACTAATTTAATTAAACTCAGCTTTTTTGACAGCCAACATTCCTGGATTTTTTTTTTTTACAATATTCAAAAAAAGTATTTCAAATATAAGTTTATCTGAATTTTCTCTATTTCAATATTCTCTTTTTCTCTTTTGCTTGTAATTCTAATTAAAAAAATATCACTATGCAGTCAATGGGCAGCCACAAGAGGCGGCCAAGTCTGGCTGCTTCTTTGCCTCAGTCTCTGCCTCCTGCTGCTGCCTTCCATGTATAAAACGACCCACATTTTTTTCTCTAATTATTTTAGGAAAAAGTGTCATTTTATACATGGAAAAATACGGTGTATTCTAGAGTAATTTTTCTGAAGCAAAGAGGAAGAACATTTCTTTTCATCCCCATTCATCACTCTCCAAACATCTCTCAAATCAATTCTGTTCTGTTCTGTTCTGTTCTATTCTATTTATTCTATTATTAATTTTCTTATCTTTTCTAAGGTTTGATTTATCTTTCTCTATATCCATTTGCCATATTAATTTCTCCTGCCATTATTACAAATCCTTTCCAAATCCTGTTACACCTTGTAATTTTAGATATCTACCTTTATTATCTGTTTTTCATTGTGTTCACTGTAAAATTCACATTTCTTAGAGATAATGGTTACAACTCTGCTTTGAATTTCTGTAAGCTTTTTCATACATACCAGACCAACTAAATTTAAGTTCATTTATATATATATATTGATCTCCACTTTATTCTTATTTAAAAACATCAATTCTTTTCCTTTTTATAAGACTCTCCAGGCCTTTTACATTCAAAGTTGCATTTTTTAAACTTTTAACCATATCTATTACTATTTCTCCCTTTGGATCCCTTAATATGAAAACCCCCCAAAATACTAACAAATTCGCAAATATCACCACATCCGTAATGTAATTAGTCAACTTCCCCCAACATATAAATGTTTCTTCATCCTTAATCCACTTTAGTTCCAATATTTATTTTTTTATATATTTATTAATTTTTTACCCTGCCCGTCTAGACCGAAGTCTACTCTGGGTGGCTAACAATAATAAACAGAATAAAAACAATATAATAAAATAAAAAACAACAATAGAATATAGTTCAAGATGGGGGAAAAAATATTCAAGTGATGACAGAAGGGAAAGCCTGCCTAAAGAGTCAGGTCTTCAGTTTGCTCTTAAAAACACCCAGCAAGGGAGTCAGACAGATCTCCGGGGACAGACTGTTCCAAAGGCGAGGGGCCACTGCCGAGAAGGCCCAGTTTCTTGTTCTTTCTCTCCGGGCCTCCCTCGGCGTTAGGCCCCTCAGCTGCCCTTCCTGGCTAGAATGAGTGATTCTGGTAGATCTAGGTGGGAGGAGGCTAGTGGATAATAGTTTGCCCCCAAACCCAAAGAGAGAAAGGAACCACCCACGATCCTTAAGCCAGCAGCTGCCCACAGCCCCCAATCTGCCATCATTATTTCTTATACCCCTACTTCACTAAGCATACAAATCTATTTAATTTTTTAAATGTCTGTCACCTATATATTCAAAAAATAGGCCTATACTAATATTCCTCATTCTATCCCCTTTTACCCGAAACTATTTAAGTGAAACTATTTTATCTATGCTTTATCCTAGTATATTAGCTATTATTTATTTATTTATTTATTTATTTATTTATTTATTTATTTATTTATTTATTTATTTATTTATTTATTTATTTATTTATTTATTTATTTATTTATTCTCTTAGGATAATCTACAAATCATAACCTATGCTATATCTCATATATCTTTTCATCCTCTCCATTAATTAAGAATCATTATCTTAAAAACCTTTTCCTATAAATTTCATTTTTTTTAACTTTACGGGTAGATAGCATAACCTAAAATAACCTAAAATAACCTTCACACCTCTTCCTCATCTATTTTTCTTTTGCTACCTCCCCACCCTCAGATTTATTAATATATATCTATTTACTCCTAACCAGTTCCTCAGGTTAACAAACAATCATACATATCATAATTTATGAGCCCAATTATCATAAGGTTCATTATACTACCTTAAATATTTTTTTATCTATCTGCAAATTAACACTATTTCCCAAAACTTACAGTCTTGTAGACAAGCTATGTTATAGCTAAAATGTGAATTTAAGCATATAAAGAATAGGGGGAAAAACACATTTAAATAGTTCACCAAAAAAATTATCTTTACTTCTTGCTGCCTGTGTCATTCTAGGAGATGTTCAAGGTTTTGGTTCTTACCTATAAAGCCCATCATGGTTTGGGACCTTGCTATATATCAAAGCAAATTTCCCTAAGAACACCAGCCTGTGTCACCTGAACTGCACAGGTTATGCTCATATGGTTTGCCATTCTGAGAAATGCTGGAAGCACATCAACAAGAAACCATGCCTTCTCAGTTGTGGCATAATGCCTATGTGGAATGGGCTCCCAATAGAAATGCACCTGGCCCTCGCCCTCCCTATCTTTAAAAGGATGCTAAAAGCCCAGTTCTTTTGGAAATTTGGAATACGTATAGGAAAATATTTATTCCTTTGATCTCTCCTTTACATCCCATTGTAGAATTACAGAAGTGTTTGGGAAAATATTAAAGAAAAACAGTTAAGTAGATTAAAAGCCTGGGTGGAGAAGATGAGTGATAAAGAACAGTACGCAGTTGATAGGTGTTGTTTGAGTTTAATAACTTCCAAACAGTGAGCAGTGCAGAGACAAAAATGAAAACACAAGACTCAGGTGTGTTTCCTTCACCACCAGAACTGTATTTACAAAATATACATTCCATTCAGAATCGGCAGTGCAGAAATGGTAATCACAGTCCAGTGCAGTCCATTAATCCAAAATGCTGACTGACAAAGTGACACACTGCTTCTCCATGAATATGTCCCTGCTTATATACCTGTGTATGATGCAACACTTACTCAGCAAATTTGAGCATTGCACAAGTGCAGACATGTCACCTGATTTGGCTAGAAGCCAACTAGAATGACTCAAACTTTCTTCCTTTGCTTAGTCATTCTCCCATAGTTCAGACAGACAATTCCATATTTTTCTGCCATGTGTTAACAGTATTGGAAGGGGAGAAAAATTCTTGGTTTAATATGATCTGAGTGGGAAATGTAGGGATCTTATGAAATTTAAAGAGGTGGTTGTATTAAGGGAAAAAAATAAAATGTTAAGAGGGTTAATAAGTAAAATTTACAAGATGCTAATAGAAGTGGAAGATCAACCATAATGTGCTTAAGACATAATGGGAAATGGATTTGGGAGGAGAAATAAGTACTGAAGTATGGGAAAACATTTGGGATAAAAGAATATTACAATGTGTGTCACTAAATATAAAATAAAATTATTATAAACTAGTTTGGAAACTATATTAACACTGGTAAAATTGAATTGTATGGATAGCAACTTTTCAAATTTATATTGGAGATGTGATTGCCATATAGGTATTTATTTTCATACGTGCTGGGCATGTAAAAAATTAATGAGATTTTGGAAGCTGGTTTTAAAAGAAATTAATGAAATACTGGATGTAAATGTAGAGTTCAGTCCAAGAATAACATGATTGTCAATATTTGGTACGAAATAATTTAACTGGATAGTAAATGTAGATAACAAATTTAGTAGCAGCAGGAAGATTAATTATAGCTAAAAATTGGAAATGAATTTATGAATTTCATTAAATGACTGGTATTAAAAAGTATGGAATACAGTGGAACCTCTACTTACGAACTTAATCCGTATTGGAATGCTGTTCTTAAGTTGAAATGTTCGTACTTAGAGGCAAAATTTCCCATAGGAATGCATTGAAAACCATTTAATCCGTTCCGGCTGTTTTTCGTTCTTATCTAGAGGCGCCATTCGCAAGTAGAGGCATTAGTTCCCATAGGAACTAATGCAAAGCCGGTTAATCCATACTCTACCACTAGGGGAAGAAATTATTATTTTTTAACCTAAGATGACCTAAGGTTAAAAAAAGGGCAGGAAAGTTTTTTTTCGGTTCGTAAGTTGGAGCTCCGTTCGCAAGTAGAGGCAAAATTTAGTGAACGGAGCTGTTCGTAAGTTGGATCGTTCGTAGCTAGGGACGTTCGTAAGTAGAGGTTCCACTGTATAGCTATTAATGATAAAATAACTTGTGATATTAAGTTGTAAAAGGTTTTCATAAACAAGAATAGTTTTAGAGATATTTGGGAAGTTTTCATTGACTATGTATTAATTAAAGGAAAGGTTCATATTCATTCAGAAGAATCAGTGCAGATTTAGAGAAGGAATGGGGCATCATAAATGAAATAAATGCAACTTGTCTTCAAATGGTCTCAGTGGAAGCAGATTCTGATGTGTAGTTGAATAGTTTAAGTTGTTTTGTGTGTATATGTATTTAAGATTTTATGTTAGTTTTGTATTTTTTGTGCATTTTTTATTATGTAATAATTTTTTAAAAAATAAGAGGATGCTAAAAAAATAGGTTGAAGAAGCCTTCAGGGGCATCCTCAGTTAAATGTTTTTCTAGATTTTGACACTGTTTAGGTCTAATTTGTCTTATGTATAGTTGTATTGTTTGTTCTTGATTTTCTTGATTATTTGTTTTTATTTGACGATTTGATATTTTTTGTCATATTACATTTCCGTTGATTGTTTCTTTTGATGTAAACCACCCAGAGTAGTGCATAGCACTAATTGGGTGGTTGCAAATGTTTTGAAACAAACAAACAAACATACAAACAAACAAACATCAAATAATCTCCTCTTTTTCAACAACTGTTCCTGATTGATCATTTTGAGTATCTTCCTCAGAATAAGTAGACTGATCTTGCTTCTTCTCCTCCATTTTTCCATTTCTTGTTCCCATTGTTGGTCATTCACCAAACCCCACCCATGGAGGAAATTAAAGCTTTAATCTAATAATGTTATCTGGTGGTATTTTCCAGCAAATAAAACTCTCAAGTACTCATAATAAAATATGATTAGAAGCAGAGGGTCAACAGGATTTGCTTAAAATGTTGTGGGAATATGATTTGGCAAAGGAATTATTTACCAGATTTTAGAAATATATAGGATAAGGGTCATTTTTTGGAGATGGCATTTCATTCCAGTAAAATTAAATCAAATAGTTGCTAATTACTCCAAGTTGAGTTGGAGACAATGTCAGAAAATAGGCACTTATTTTCATACGTGGTGGGAATGTGAGAATATATTGAATTTTTGGCAATTGGTTTTCAAGGAAATAAATGAAATAACTAAGTTAAATTTAGAGACATGTCCTAAAAACACATTTATTGATATTTTATAAGAAGCAATGTCATTGGAAAACTAGAGAATTAATTTTAAATTTATTAACAGTTATAAGATTAATGGTAGCTAGGAATTAGAAAATGCAGTGTAATTTTCAGTTAAATGAATGTTATAGAGAGGTTTGGGATATAGCTATTAATGATAAGCTAAGATGTTATAATGAAGTAAAGAAGAGTAAATTAAGAATATTTGCACAGATATTTGGGGATAATTCACTGACTTTGTATTAATAAAATCCTCTTTTTCCTCTCCAAAAAAGGAAGGAAAAAAATAGCTATACCTCCAAATGGCCCTGGCAGTGGTGGAGAACACAATTTGTATAATTGTTTTTGTTGTTTTGTGTTATTAGATATTTTTAGGTTTGTATTTTTTTGGTTTTATGTTTTAAAGAAATAAAAATGAAAATTGTTAAAAAGAAGGCCGTGGAAAAAAACAATAGGTGTTCTTTTGCTGCTTGCTGACTTTTTCAATCACTGGGTTGTGAGAGAGCTCACCCTCCATTATAGTATTCGTTGCTGATGCTACTACTGTTTCTCCTCCATTTCATTGGGGATCGATCGATCAATCGACCGACCGACCGACCGACCGACCTACCTACCTACCTATCTACCTATCTACCTATCTACCTATCTAATCCAGATAGCCTGATTATCATATCCAACCTTACTTAAATGTGACCTTCTTAGTTGAAACCAGCTGGCTTTCCCCACACATATTGTGAAAGACACCATCATCAAAGCTGGGTGTTCAGAAATATTACCTTCCTCTTCTTAAAAAAAAGTAATTTTATGGCGTTTCTATGTGTCTTTCCAATGTGTAGAGTGAATATAAAAGAAGAGAAAAATGAAGCAACAGTCCATATGAGGTCAACAGAGCAGTAGTAACAATTGGTTCATGGGTAGAAGGTAAATGGATTGGAGGCTGTGTAACTGGTCTCATGCTGTGGAGCTTATCCTCTGGATTATTAGGCTGAAGATGAGAAACCTAAAATGATGTGTGTGCTAGTTATTATTTTCTGAGAGTTTCTGCTGGCATTGTTACTAATGAATAAGCCGCTGCGGAGCCAAGGCTTCCGAAGCATGGCTTACCTTTGCCTGCTTCTCCGGAGGCATGCGAGATCTCCTTTAAGTCTCACGAGAGCAGTCTTAGAAGAGGGGGGAACGTTAGGCTATTTAAAGGCTGTTCCCCCCTCTTCACTTCCTCTTTCTTGTCGGCATCCATCATGAGAGGAGTTGACTGTCTGGTCCACTACTGACTTTGGCGTTTGTAGTCCGGACCACACAGCTTTGTGCTTCGGATCGGGAGAGTAACATCGGCTCCCTCCCTTGGTTTGGATTTTTGTTGCAATATTTATTTGTCTGTTCAATTAGTATTGTTTTGAGTTACTGATTATCCATAGTTAGTTTGATTATTTCTTTATATTAATATTAAATTAAGTTAATCAAGCAGCGAGAGAGGGTTGGGGGTGCGTTAGCGGCGCCCGTGCTTGCTGCGCGGCTGCGTGAGCAGAATTTGATTATATTTAAGTTGATTTTAAGGGGATACGGGCGTGTGTAGGGGATATATATTAAAAGGATTTAATTTTTAAAAATCATTTAATAGTTATCTTTGTGTCTCAATACGATCGAGCGGCCTCAGCCGTTAGACTACTCAGCGAATAGCGCGCCTTTTTTCCTACACCCCACCCTCCTCCTTCTGCCCCCCCATTTCCTTGCTTGGTGGCAAGCGCCTATCGGCTGCCCATTTTGACTTGTGAATTAACAGTTGGCTGGGGTCGAACCCTAAGGGAGGGGTTGGAGCAGGGTTGATTAAGCAACAGCCTATTGGTGTTGGGTTAATTTTAATTGATTACATGAAGGTTCATGTATTAATTCATAAGTTGATTTGGGGTTTGGTTATTTAGGCACCGATTGGGCAGGTTGCAATTTGAATAACTGATATTGGGCAGCAAATTAGATAATTAATTAAAGTGCATGGCGTAGCATTCATTAGAATAATTACATAATTAATCCTGTGGTTGGAATTGATTAAGGACACAGATATTGGGGAAAGCAATCAATTCGAGTCCATCACAACAAATAGAGGCAATAGCAATAACAATAGTAATTAGAATCATTAATAAAAATAATTTTAAAAATTAAATTAAAAAATTAAATTAATTATTAAATTAAAAAATTAAATAAATCTATCTATCTATCTATCTATCTATCTATCTATCTATCTATCTATATACAAACAAATAAATAAACATATAAAAAAGAAAAGAAAAGAGAATAATAAAAATAAGAAAAGGTTGTACTTCTTACATTGTTTCTGGTGGTGTGGTACACCAAAGGATTCGCATGACTGCAAGCTAAGGGGTCTGGTTACTGAGGAGCGGGTTTTTTCAGAGGCTAAGGGCGAATCTAGATTGCAAAATGACTTAAGGCCTTGGCAGACAATTTAATGATCAGATTTGCTGTCTTAGAGGCTGATCAGCAGTTGGAGAGTGCAGCTGGATTGGAAGCCGAAGGGATGTCGGGACAGATGACACGCAGGGACACCGACGATGAAAGATCCATGCCGATCACGATCGGGTCTGCTACGATGGCTGCTGGTAAGCAGGAGGCATCGGGAAGCTGGTCGGGACGAGACTGATGGCAGAGATGAGCTTGTGACTTCGCCTTTGTCGGGTGAGTCTACCTCGATGCACGACACGTCATCACACTTCACAGCATGGCCTGGGCCTAGCATGGGGCAAGCACATACGCAGGTCACAGCTAGGTCATTTTCAACATGGCCTTGGGCAGGCAGCAGCTTAACTTCTACGCCCGGATTGGCTTCAGCACTGCTGGCTTGGCCTTGGCCAGGTAGTGGACAATTTAACGTGCAGCCCTATCTGGCAGGTAACCCACAGGTGCCAGGGGCTCCCAGTACATATTGGCCTTATATGGGTGCCCAGTTAGGCGGTTGGGCTGCTCCAATGGTACACCATCCAGCACCGGCCCCGGTAACTCCGGCCGCCAGAGTGGGGGCTTGGCCGTATCCTTAGGTGCCAGACACGGGATACAATACCATGCCTTTGCAAGCTTTGCCATTCGAGGATCGAGCGATGCCCCTGGGCGACCATTTGATACCAGCGACAAAGGAGAAGATCTGAAAAGGAAAGTATGTAGAATCGTTTGAGCTTTCAAATAGGCCGTAGAAAAGAAGGAATTAAAAAGGGGACAAAAAGGACAAGGAGAGGCGTAGGCACAAGAGGCCGGACAGAACGTGGTCCAATTGGCTACCCGGCTTTTTAAACTACGCGGGAGTGGTAGTAAAGGCTCAGCCTTGGCGGGCATCGGCCCTATTTCAATATTTGGACCTATTTATTGGGCTTATGTAGATTTTGTGGGGCTGGCATGGCTGTCTTATGACGTAGCGTTTCATATGAGAAGTGCCATCCACCCCAATTGGTGATGGGATGAGCCGCTGGCTGGCCTCTGGGTACAGCTGATGACTCCGGCCAGGCCCAATTTAGGCAATAGGACCGATAGTGGGCATTTAATTAGAAAAACAGTGGTAAACGTGACTCCCCGTGGTAGCACGGGGCAGGTGGTTCAACCCCGCCTGGTTTGTTGGGAGTACAATTCAAAGGGAGCGTGCTCCAAGAAACAGTGTAGGTTTAGACACGAATGCACGGTGTGTGGAGGGCAGCAGCCCAGTGCCTCGTGCTTCAGGGCTGGTGCTTCAAGGCAGACAAGAGGCCCGGGTGGCGGAAAGAAACCCAATAGCAGAGACGGTAACCCGGGTAAAGGGGCCCAGTCCAATTAAAGTTGCAGTCTTGGAAACATGGCTGCGGGACTACCCCAGGCAGGATGATGCTAGTTATCTGTTATTAGGTTTTAAAGAAGGTTTTAGGATACCAGCAGCCGGGGAACGGAAGGCAATTTTTTGCAAAAAACCTTTAATCCATACACGGTATGGAAAAGGTAGTGCAAGAAAAGATAGCTAAGGAGGTGCAAGAAGGGAGAGTGCTGGGACCATTCACAACACCTCCCTTGGATACACTGAGGGTCTCACCCTTAGGAATTGTGCTGAAAATAGCACCTGGAGGGTTCAGATTGATTCAGCACCTGTCCTATCCTGAAGGGGGATCGGTTAATGTTGCCATTCCTCAGGAGCTATGTACTGTCCGCTATACCGCCTTTGATGAGGCAGTTCACGTGGTACGTGGGTGTGACGTATGGGCAGAATTGACGAAGTGTGACATAAATTAGCACTTCGGATTTTGTCAGTCCACCCGCAGGATTTTGTCTTGTTAGGATTTTAATTTTAAGGTTGTTTTATATAGATAGAGCTGTGGTAGCCAAAGTTTGGGAGTTTGGTTCATCACTATGCCTCCTGCGCATAGAGCTAGCCCAGGTGGCTTTGGGTAAGCTGCTCATTCCTAGGGTGCCTCCAAAAGAAGGGAGTGGTATTCTTGGTTTCAGGTGCAGCATTTGAACATTACAGTTCTTTTCTTGAGTGGAAACTGAAGAGTGGAGTGGGAAGTAAGAATAAGGCCCATTGCCTTGATTATTGTCTTTCTGTCAGAACACGGGAAGGTGTAGATTTATCACAGATACCTTCTGTGTAATGATGGACGAATCGGGTTTACCTCTGGCAAAGAAAAAACGGAGGGGCCGATGATGTCTTTGACGTTTTGAGGTATCGAGTTAGACATGGTACAGCAACTGTCCAAGCTACTAGAAGTAAAATTAGCTGACCTTAAGGCCAGGATAGCTTCACTGCTGTAAATGAAAAAGTGACCCTGAAGGAGCTACAGCAGATGGTTGGACATTTAAAATTTTGCCTGCAGAGTGGTAGTGCCTGGGCGCACCTCTCTGTGTTGGCCTTGAAATGCAATGAAGGGACTACATAATCCATTTCACAGAACTAGAGTTACGTATGGCATGTGAGAGGAATTGAAAGCCTGGAGTCGGATTCTAGCAGAGTTCAGCGGCATTTCCTTTTGGAGAGAAGATAGGATGCTTAGAGCGGCGTTACAGGTCCAGTCAGACTCTGCAGGACCCTTGGGGTTCGGAATATATTTTGGAGGCAGATGGTGTGCTGTCAAGTGGATGGAGGAAGGGCACCATGCCGTGGTCACCAGATAACTGATAATTTTGAATTTTTTCCCATAGCTGGCGCATCGTGACTTTGGGCAAGTGTAGGGCCAACTCTGTGGTATGTCCCTGGTGCGACAACCTGACGGTGGTCTGTATAATTAACAACCCCACGTGCATTCGGACTGTGTCACGACACCAGTGCAGGCTAGACACAGACCAGGCGTAGATAATAGCTTAGCCGAGGCATTAGCACGCCAGCAGATCGAGCGGTTTAGGGAGTTAGACCCAAGACCTAACGGACTCACGGGGACTCTTCCCCCCGGGCTTGGTAATTTGACATGGTATTGTGAAGGAACGATATGACTGGCCCGGGCACTGAGGGCAGGATAAGTATATGCGGCAGTAAGTATAGAGTTTCTGGAGCTTAGGAACTTAGTTGATTTAGACCCTACGCAGCCAGGACCTATACAGGGTAGGTTAATGGCGCAGGCTTCCTACCATACAGTTCATGGTATCAGACTTATTCTTCAGATTACCGCCTTCAGAAACTGATTGGAAGTTTGGTCTAAAGAGAGAGGTAGATCTAAAGATTCAAAAGTACTTATGGTACTGGGACTAGTAGAAACACTTTTAGGCAGTGGTAGGTTATATGCAGAGATGATTAGGAAGTCGTTTTATTCAGGGCCGCATCCTTAATAACTTTTTGGCGCCATTGGGACTAGTGAAGAGGTAGCCACTGGATGGGGAGACAGAACCGGAGTGGCTCTACAATGGCAGGATGTTCGGGTAGTTATCGGGATGGTGCAGATTCACATCCACCGACCCAAGGCCGATTAGCGAGGCACCCCCTAACGTCTGGGTAGGGGGCCTGGTTTGTTTTATTTTGCAGATACCATAGCGATGATGAGAAGGAAGCACATCAGGTTTATGGGCCGCAGATATGTTTTTTACGGCATCTCAGTACGCTGCTATGTCCCTATGGGAACCAGTCTTGGACTTGGAGCTAGAGACCTTATCGAATGAAAAGGATGCCATGGGATGCAATGAGGACAACTTTGCCGTGCGGCTGCCTTGGTCAACATCCCCCATATGTGTGGGTAACACACTTTGGCGGCAATGACCTGACCACAATCTGTGGAAAGGCCTGATCCTCGAAGCGATTTGTGGCATCACATGGTTGAGGGTTACGTACCCTGCTATGGACATCTTATGGTCAGTGATCATCCCTCGGCCGGCAGCGAGGGATGTGAGACAATTTTGGCCTGCTAACGCTGCATGAAAGAGTGTTAGCAGGGTGGTCTGCAGAGCTGTCTGCAGCAGCCTGGATCGGTGATTGGTCACCAGAGGATCCACAATAGGCCTGAGGTTTTTTTTTTTCCGATCGTGATGGCACAGTAACCTGCTATGTGCAGTGTTTGGCCGATGATCATCCCTTGGCCGGTACGATGGGATGTGAGGCAATTTTTGACCCGCTAACACTGTGTAAAGGAGTGTTAGCTGGGTAGGCTGCAGAGCTACCTGCAGCGGCCTGGATCGGTGATTGGTCACCAGAGGATTCACAATAGGCCTGAGTTTTCCGATCGGTGAAGGCACCGTATCATGCTATGAAAACTGTATGACCAACGACCATCCCTCGGCTGACATGGAGGGATGCGAGGAGTTTTTTGCCCGTAAACACTGTCCGATGGAGTGTTAACAGGGTAGTCTGCAGAGTTGATTGCAGCGGCCTAGGATCGGTGATTGGTCACCAGAGGATCCCCATGGATAGGCCAGAATTTTTCCGGTCAGATGGTGTACATCTTTCCGAACGAGGTTTGGATGTCTTCCGGGAAGACATCAAGGGGGGCCTGCTTTTGGAGCTTGATCAGCTCGATGGTGGGCATGGGACTTAGCCTGGCTAGTCCCATTGCTGTGGTGGTTAGTGCGGATTAAACAGGTATTTTAAGAGGGGAGTCAAATAGTAATGGCAGGTAATTATAGCTCATCTGAACTCCCAGCACTGCGGATCGTGTGATTACAGTGCTTGGGGGGAAAGATGCACTGGGAACACACCCGAACAAACAGTCAGCATGGAGAGAGTGGCTCGAGGTCCGGGGTGGTCAAATTTGGGCTGGCAATGTTTCCCACTGTCTTCAGGACTGGGAGAACTGGGGCCAGGGACTAGCACATTGGTTGTTTAGTAGGGTCCGTTTAGACCTACATTTGAAACCTGAATCTGTACTATGGCAGGACCCCCCTTTGCCAAATGATTGGCAACAATGATTATATTCAATAAAGTGTGGCCCGTGTTTAATCCATATTTCTGGTCTTGCATGTTTATTCCGGGGTAAGCGGGCAATAAAACTATGTCTGGGAGCAAGGAGTTAAATTCCAGGGGAAGAAGCTGCAGATGCAAAGTGGATGCCAAGAGGATAAAGACAAGCTTTCACAGACTTCACACACAGACTATTGGACATCAGCTCCTCAGTTTTGTTAGAAACATGTTTTTCTTTCAGATAAGGCCATTGAATCTATTAAGGATTTTTAGTCACCAGACTTTAACAAGGCCATTAATTATTTTAATGTAAATACAATTTCATGTCACTGAAGGCTTAGTTTATATGTCCCTTTGTGCTGTTAAAGGAACTGTGAGACAGCTTACTAAAATATGCCATTCACTCTTAGAGCAAAACAAGATGTGACAAAGACCTTATTTAATTCTCCCTCTATTCCCTGGTAAGCATATTAAAAGAAACATGTCACTAGCAACAGCCACCGGTAAGGAACAAGAAACCAATGATGTCATGGCACATGGTTTTATTACTACTTAATATAGATGTAGGAATGAGAGTTCAAAATTGTGTGGCCATTTTTGGAAGGGCAGGTTCCTGTTTCTCATCCTGTCTTAAAAATATAATGCTCTATTAAATTATATATCTGAATCAAAATAATCTAAAAATCAAACAATTCTTCTTCACTTCATACAATTCTAATTGTATTCACCAATTTAAAATGCCCCTCCTAGATTAAGACTGGGCCTCTTAACTTAATAATCATCTAGAGCTTCAGGTCAAAGTGCTTAAAGCTAACAACCCTGCATTATACATATACTGAGGTTTTACATCATTTTTAACCTATTTTTCAAGAACAAATTGCTTTCAAGATGGGGGGAAAATTAGAATTACTCCTTTACCCACCCAGTGAAAAGCCCATTCTGATCTACAATTTAAATGTATATTAAAGAGCTTACAAATTCAAGAGCTCATTCATTTTAAAAACAGTGTACCCTTGGAGTTGACATTCAAGGAGTTAATATAGCAGGCAAATCATGGTGTCATAGACCAGGACAAATGATATTGGCAAGTACTTGGAATAAATAGCATCTATAGACCTGTCAGAGCGCTGTCTTGAGTAATGGAGCACATTTATAGTTTTTTATTTTGGAAGAAATCAGAAAATTCAGTTGTAAACAGCTTTCCTCCTTCAGTATGTTAGCATAAACAGTGGAACTGACAGTCCCAAAGTACACTGGAAGGGGTTTCAATATTTTTTCTAATAATCAGAATTCTTCCAAAGGTTTTCACATGCTGGGTACAGTCATCAGTCTTCACAAAGCAACTGCTAATTTTCACACAGCTAGTTGGAACATAAGAATACCTTATATGATTGCCGCTACTTGTAGATCTGGATTCTCCAACTGGGTTTAGGAAGACTTCCTTACATCTATGCAGACAATGGTCTGCATGAACGATGGTTAAATCTGAATAGAGCACAGAAATGTGTACACAAGGCTTGCTGGAATGACTGCAGGCATCCCATCTCTTCTAAAAAGTATTCAGTATGCAGCCAAGCAGAGGATTCTAATCATTGCTGTGAAAGCTGAGAGCACAATTTTATCTCTCATGTATAGGTGAATGCCTGTGTAGGGCTTCACTCAGTCTACATTTCATAATCCTTGTGAAAGCATTGAGGGATTTGTAGCTTCAAGTCTCAGATGACCTATGCATGTAAGTTTCCAGCTGTCTAAGACTTTTTCTGACTATTCTGTTCACCTGGTCAGGATGACTCTCTTTCTGCCTCATCCCATTCTTGATAAGAATCATTAGAAGGGCTGATCAGAGGATCTTGTTCAGATCAGAAAGCATATAGATTGTATTGAGGCCTCTGGACTCCATCATGTTCTTCTGATGTCATTTAGGAGAACAATGAAAACTGGATTTGTGTGTAAATGATCTGTCTCAGTAATGTTTGATTAGCAATGTAATAAGCCTTTGGAATGATATACTTGCAAAAATGGATTTCCTTACTTGAGTACTCATACATAGTGTTGAAGCAAATTGTTTGCAGCCTGCAAAGAGGGCTGAGCTCACCCTAATCCTACTTTTCCCTACCCCTTCACTTTTCCCAATGGCCAAAATTACCCAGGATTTCCAAGCACTCACAGAGTGAGTTTCCTTGTGGAACATCAGGCAAAACTAAAAGAAAAATGAAAAAATAAAGAAGACTAAAATGTTGTGATACCTTAAAGACTAATTGCTATATTTTCATGCGAGCTTTCATAGACAAGTCCACTTCTTCAGACATAAGAGTCAGACGACATAGAAAATATTTATACATTTATGCATGGGACCTTTGCCGAAAGAGACTGTATTCTTCACAAAGGAACTTTTTTTTGTTTTTTTCTGGGCAAAAGTTGTTGATAGTTTGGCATTTTACACCTGGCACTGGGTGCTGCACTATCAACAAGTTGTGCCCAGAAAAAAACAGTCTCTTTTTTAGCATTACAGTCTCTTCTGGCAATGGCCCTTTGTATAAATGTATAAATATTTGCCATGCAGTCCCACTCTTATGTCTAAAAAAGTGGGCTTCCCCCCGTTTGTAAAAAAAAAGAATACATTTTTAATTGACAATCCATTCAAAATAACAGCAGAATGAGATAAATTATAATACGATCATAGTAAACCTCTTATTTACAGACTCTTATACATTCATATGCTGCATGTACAGTACTAGTGGTATCTCTTTATCCACCTCAGTCTCTTCCATGGCTCATTATCCAATTTTTATATTTTACTTACAAAACTTAAACTGACCAATAGTCCACCATTTCCACTTGTCCATGAAAGCTCACATCAAAATATAGTGGTCCATCTTTAAGGTGGCACAACATTTTTGTTTTCTTTATTTTTCTATTGCTTTTGCCTGATATGCTAGCACAGACTAACATGGCTACCTCTTTTAAAGCTACATCCTTGTAGAAACTGATTGTTCTCATCTCTGGTGCTTAAAGGTGCTGGATTAAAGCCCATGAAGTGCTGTTCCCTCTGCTACCAGCTGCCATTACCCTGTTAAACCAGTTTCTAAGTTTGGTACTTGGTGCAGAGACAGGCTATAACAGAGGACACTTTGCAAGGATGATTACAAAAAATATTTAAGGAAGGAAGGAAGGAAGGAAGGAAGGAAGGAAGGAAGGAAGGAAGGAAGGAATTTTATGAGAGTTTGAATGGCCCTAGAGGCAAGCGGGATTTTTGTTACTTTATTTGCCAAGAACTTGCCAGAATTGACAAATCTCACCATAAATTTGGTCACATTTTGGTTAAAAGGACATTTTATTTTATTTTATTTTATTTTAGAGAAAATATGAATGTGAGAGAAAGCAAAACAGACACATTTGCCCATACCAGTGGAGGGTTTGGAGTGAACAGAAGTGTAGTTTGATTCCCTGCCTATTCAGCTGCATCACTGGTGCTGAATTAGGGGGTAGGTTCCTCATCCTCATCTTTAATAGCTACATGATAGGCAGCTGAAACCCAATCCTTTCTACAGAAGGAATAAATGTACCTATTGAGTTGCCCATGGATATGCTTGAGATTTTTGTTCTCTTTATTTTTGACAAGCACTTATCAAAACCCTCACATTATTCCATCAATTTCTTGAAAAGAACATGGGATGGGAAAACATGAATGCAGAAAATATAGTTGCAAAAAACTGAAGTTATGTTCAGAGCAAAACACTGAAATATACTCTAGTGAAAAAATATCCTTGTATTCCTAGACTGATTTTAGATGTCTAGTAGATCATCATCACCATCATAGAATTGCAGAGCTGGAAGGGACTTTATGAGTCAATGAGTCCAGCCCCTCTCAAGGAGGCACAGTGGGGAATCGAGCTTCTAATCTCTGTCTCCACAACCAGATATCTAATCCACTGAGTTATCCAGCAGTTCTATCCCTTTATTATTATTATTATTATTATTATTATTATTATTATTATTATTATTATTATTATTATTATTATTATTATTATTATTATTATTATTATTATTATTATTATTATTATTTGTAAATGAACCAGTATGAATCGGGCACTGGAGAAGGGGCACCCATTACCTACTTTGCTTAGCTGGGAAACAGGAGCTGTTTTTTTAAGGGGAGAAGAACTAATTCACCCAGATGGCACTGTTACCTTATAGACTTTGTATCTTAACACTTGCATTTGGTAAAGGTTTCCATTAACCTTACAATTCCAAGACACAGCAAGAGAAGTGAATTGAATATTGTGCCATATATTTTGCAGAAGCACATCAAACAGGATTCTAAAAACAAAAGCAAAAGATAGGAGTGCCCCAAACAAAAAATTATAACTCTGAAACTAGACTTCAGATCAGAACCAAATTTGGCACAGATGCAGCAGAAAGTCTGCTCTTGCTTGGCACCAAACTTGGGGACTTTTGGGCAAAGGGTTTTCAAGTTGTGATTTTTTGGGGAAAAAATTAACCCTGTTTTAACCCTGTAAAGACACAAGTGACCATTTCAACAGCTAATAGAAAAGAGATGAAAAAATGTGGATAAGAAAAAAATTGCATGCCTGCGGAGAAAAACCTCTATTTTAATCTCTTTTTCTTTGTCCACAGGAAATTGAACATTCCTGACTCTAATTATTTTAACTACTGCTTTTTAACCCCTAAAACTTCTGAAATTGCTCCTTTTTTATATATATAACTTCTGAGAATTCCGAAGGAACTATTTACATAGCATTTCATTCTGGTCAATCAGAATGTGTCTCCAGTCAGCCCACAGGGCAAGTGTCTGTCACTTTTAACCCTGCCATGGCCTTCAGTGTGAAAGAAAGCATTGGACTTCTTCTTGGCCACACATTCTTAGCTCCTGCCTGGAGAAATATTTTAAAAGCTATTTTAAAAAAATAGATAATAATATACAGCAGCTCACTAATTTAAGCTGTGAAGTTACTGTTTTTTCCTTTGTGTCTTTGAATGATCTCAAAGCACATTTTACTTGGTTTACTTGTGAGTAGGTTTACCCAGTTTACTCATAGATTTATGGATCTACACAATTTCATATTATTTTTAAATGTTATCCTCCTTAAACCAGCATCAGAACATAGATCCCATTTGCACCCACAGACTATACCACAGAAATCATGAGTCCTTCAGTATGTGGCTTTGCAGTGGCACAAAAACGTGAATATGAATCATGGATCCTCATGGATCCACATGATTTTTCTGCAGAATCATCCCCAAATCACTGTCTACTCATAGGCCCCATTTGTGCCCATAGATTAAAACACAGAAATCATGGGTCCCCGAGTGCATGACTTTGCAGTGATGCAAAAACACCAATCCAAGGCACGGACAAGAGGAAGAGCAATAACAACCTTAGAACTGCAGAGCTGGAAGGGATTCTATGGATCATCAAGTCCGGTCCCTGACAAGGAGGCACAGAGGGAAATTGAACTTCCAATCAGACATCTAAACCACTGAGCTATCCAGCAGTTCTTAGATCCACATGATTTTTAGATATGATCATCCCCAAACCACTATCCAGTCATAGGGCCCATCTGTGCCCACAGACTACGCCGCAGAAATAATGGGTCTCCCAGCACATAGTTTTGCAGTGGTGCAAAACATGGATCTGATGTACAGACCCTCATGGATACAAGTGATTTTTAAGTAGGGTGATCCCCAAACCACTGTCCAGTCATAGGCCTCATTTGTGCTAATAGATTAGAACACAGAAATAATGACTCTAGACACATTCTGATTGGTCAGAATGCTATGCTATGCAAATAGTTCAGCCATTTAGAATGCTCACATTTCTATTATATGTGCATGGTATGATAGACTCAGGTTACTCATTTCTTCTTGAGTGAGAGTTCAGGCTTAACTAGATTGACCCACTTTTCTGGCTGTCCTTAGTATCTCTACAAACACCACATTTCAAATGACTTGATTTTCTCCCTATTTTTTGTCACTATTTTCCTTTCACATAGTATGCATTATTTTGACCTTGCTTTCTGATGACATACTTTGCTAACTCTTTGCTAACTCCAACCTCTTCCTTTTTTCTTTTTCTTTCAAAAAGCAAAGGGACATATTTTGGAAAATATGTGCACAACATATCCATAGAGGTTTGGGTCCAATACAGCTTTTCTTTCTCAGCTTGCCAAACTCAAAGAAAGGGATATGAAATTGGAACATAACTCTCCAATCTGCATTTGTCAGAGTGGCCATGGCAACATTAGCTTAACCGAGAGGTTAAAGGGTGTGTATTAGAGATGGGCATGAACCTCGGTTTAGAGGTTTGTGCTGCTTCATTAGTGTGGCACCACAGTTGCTGCACGTTTGCTCCCACCCAGCTTCCCCACTCACCAGCTGGTGTCTGCTGCTTTTCTCCTGCTCTCGCACAATCATCCAGTTGCAGCAGGAGCATGGACTTCCCTTCTTTGCCTCCTCCAGCAGCCGCCCACTGAAAGGCAGCACTGCAGGAATCCCTGCCCCGTCTCCTCATCTGAGTGGAAAGCTGCTGGAGGTGGAGAAGAGAAGTCTATGCTCCTGCTGCAACTTGGACGATTAGGTGAAGAGCAGGAGAAAATCAGCACTCACCAGCTGGTGAGTGGGGAAGCAGGCAGGGATGGGGAAAGTGAATGTGCAGCACCTGTGGTGTCACACTGACAAAATGGCATGAATCTCCAAACTGAGTTTCATGCCCATCTCTATTGTGTATGTTTCTCCATTTTATGTGTTGAACCTACTCACACCTTTGCTTCACCATTCCATTAAGTCCAAAACAGCCCTTCAAAATATTTTGGCACAGAGGGACTATAGCCACATCTAAGCAGTTCTCACTTCTGTCTTCTCCCAATAACCATAGTACAAATTGTATGCTCATCTTCTGGAATCCTCTACCGATTTGTTAAACAAATTGAATGGCATGAACTGGGATGGCCTAGTTATTGTGAATGACTCTTTCACAAAGGTTTTGAATAACTCTGACATGGGGCAGGCAAATGGTAGGCAGAAAATGTAATACGGGGCACAAAACCACAAATCTCTGATTGTGCATAGAAAAGCATTATATATAAAAGAGATACTTTGGACCTTTCTCCTGGATATGCTTGTGTACTTTTTACATGGAGTTGTTTTGGAGGAGAGCATTTTAACTGAATTCTTAAAAAAACCTCCAGTTTATGAATGTGGGATATTGTGCTTCTGTACCCACATTTCAAAAAGCCAGGAAATGGCCCAATATGGTTGCAAAATATCATGCTTGTGTTGCCAACAGAAAATGGATGCTAAGCTTTACATAGCAAAGGGCAGCCTGAATTTTGACAACAGTCAACAGACAATTTTGGTAGCAGTCAAGATGGACTACAGGATACCCTCTTCTGCTCACTATCATTCACATTTGTTGAAAAACAGCCCTGACAATTGCTTTGTGTTTGGGTGAGAAGTGGTTAACTGATGAAAAAAGGCATCAGCTTCTGGGATTTTCCATTGTGTGATGTCACATTGTGAATGGTAGCGGTGCTTAGGGATTCCTGTTCAACACCTGGACCACTAGCCTATGGAGTGTCTCAGGATTCCATGATTATACTATTTCACATATAGATGAAAAACCTGAAAGAGGCTGTCCAGAATTGGGTGGTCTGGTACCACCAGTGTGCTGATGACACTCAACTCCATCTGCTATTGAAGATCTTCCAAGATGCCCTTCTCTCAGGCCCCAACCTTCTACCCTCACGCTGGTCTTGGCTCCTGTTGCTGCTGTCTCCTTACTTGTGAGTACAAAAGGTAAACCTGTTGTTTTTGTTGTTGTTTAGTCGTTTAGTCGTGTCCGACTCTTCGTGACCCCATGGACCAGAGCACGCCAGGCCCTCCTGTCTTCCACTGCCTCCCGGAGTTGGGTCAAATTCATGTTGGTAGCTTCGATGACACTGTCCAACCATCTCATCCTCTGTCGTCCCCTTCTCCTCTTGCCCTCACACTTTCCCAACATCAGGGTCTTTTCCAGGGAGTCTTCTCTTCTCATGAGATGGCCAAAGTATTGGAGCCTCAGCTTCAGGATCTGTCCTTCCAGTCAGCACTCAGGGTTGATTTCCTTTAGAATGGATAGGTTTGTTCTCCTTGCAGTCCAGGGGACTCTCAAGAGCCTCCTCCAGCACCACAATTCAAAAGCATCAATTCTTCGGCGGTCAGCCTTCTTTATGGTCCAGCTCTCACTTCCATACATCACTACAGGAAAAACCATAGCTTTGACTATGGGGACTTTTGTTGGCAAGGTGATGTCTCTGCTTTTTAAGATGCTGTCGAGGTTTGTCATCGCTTTCCTCCCAAGAAGCAGGAGTCTTTTAATTTCGTGGCTGCTGTCACCATCTGCAGTGATCATGGAGCCCAAGAAAGTAAAATCTGTCACTGTCTCCATATCTTCCCCTTCTATTTGCCAGGAGGTGATGGGACCAGTGGCCATGATCTTAGTTTTTTTGATGTTGAGCTTCAGACCATTTTTTGCACTCTCCTCTTTCACCCTCATTAAGAGGTTCTTTAATTCCTCCTCACTTTCTGCCATCAGAGTGGTATCATCTGCATATCAGAGGTTGTTGATATTTCTTCCGGCAATCTTAATTCCGGTTTGGGATTCATCCAGTCCTGCCTTTCGCATGATGTATTCTGCATATAAGTTAAATAAGCAGGGAGACAATATACAGCCTTGTCGTACTCCTTTCCCAATTTTGAACCAATCAGTTGTTCCATATCCAGTTCTAACTGTTGCTTCCTGTCCCACATATAGATTTCTCAGGAGATAAATAAGGTGGTCAGGCACTCCCATTTCTTTAAGAACGTGCCATAGTTTGCTGTGGTCCACACAGTCAAAGGCTTTTGCATAGTCAATGAAGCAGAAGTAGATGTTTTTCTGGAACTCTCTGGCTTTCTCCATAATCCAGCGCATGTTAGCAATTTGGTCTCTTGTTCCTCTGCCCCTTCGAAATCCAGCTTGTGCTTCTGGGAGTTCTCGGTCCACATACTGCTGAAGCCTGCCTTGGAGGATTTTGAGCATAACCTTGCTAGTGTGTGAAATGAGTGCAATTGTACGGTAGTTGGAGCATTCTTTGGCACTGCCCTTCTTTGGGATTGGGATGTAAACTGATCTTTTCCAATCCTCTGGCCACTGCTGAGTTTTCCAAACTTTCTGGCATATTGAGTGTAGCACTTTAACAGTGTCATCTTTTAAGATTTTAAATAGTTCCACTGGAATGCCATCACCTCCACTGGTCTTGTTGTTTGCCATGCTTTCTAAGGCCCACTTGACTTCACTCTCCAGGATGTCTGGCTCAAGGTCAGCAACCACACTATCTGTGTTGTCCGGGGTATCCAAATCTTTCTGGTATAATTCCTCTGTGTATTCTTGCCACCTCTTCTTGATGTCTTCTGCTTCTGTTAGGTCCCTACCATTTTTGTCCTTTATCGTGTTCATCTTTGCACAAAATGTTCCTTTAATATCTCCAATTTTCTTGAACAGATCTCTCGTTTTTCCCTTTCCATTCTTTTCCTCTATTTCTTTGCACTGTTCATTTAAGAAGGCCCTCTTGTCTCTCCTTGCTATTCTTTGGAAGTCTGCATTCCATTTTCTGTAACTTTCCCTATCTCCCTTGCATTTTGTTTCCCTTCTCTTCTCTGCTATTTGTAAGGCCTCGTTGGACAGCCACTTTGCTTTCTTGCATTTCCTTTTCTTTGGGATGGTTTTTATTGCTGTCTCCTGTGCAATGTTACGGGCCTCCATCCATAGTTCTTCAGGCACTCTGTCCACCAAATCGAGTTCCTTAAATCTGTTCTTCACTTCCACTGTGTATTCATAAGGGATTTGGTTTAGATTATACCTGACTAGCCCAGTGGTTTTTCCTACTTTCTTCAGTTTAAGCTTGAATTTTGCTATAAGAAGCTGATGATCAGAGCCACAATCAGCTCCAGGTCTTGTTTTTGCTGACTGTATAGAGCTTCTCCATCTTTGGCTGCAGAGAACATAATCAATCTGATTTCGGTATTGCCCATCTGGTGATGTCCATGTGTAGAGTCGCCTCTTGTGTTGTTGGAAAAGAGTGTTTGTGATGACCAGCTTGTTTTCTTGACAAAACTCTATTAGCCTTTTCCCTGCTTTGTTTTGAACTCCAAGGCCAAACTTACCTGTTGTTCCTTTTATCTCTTGACTCCCTACTTTAGCATTCCAGTGCCCTAGAATGAGATGAACATCTTTCTTTGGTGTCAGTTCTAGAAGGTGTTGTAAATCTTCATAGAATTTTTTCAATTTCAGCCTCTTCAGCATCGGTGGTTGGTGCATACACTTGGATTACTGTGATGTTGAAAGGTGTGCCTTGGATTCGTATTGAAATCATTCTATCATTTTTGAGATTGTATCCCAATACAGCTTTTCCCACTCTTTTGTTGACTATGAGGGCTACTCCATTTCTTCTATGGGATTCTTGCCCACAATAGTGGATTTGATAATCATCTGAATTGAATTCGCCCATTCCCGTCCATTTTAGTTCACTGACGCCCAGGATGTCAATGTTTATTCTTGCCATCTCCTGTTTGACCACATCCAGCTTACCAAGGTTCATAGATCTTACATTCAAGGTTCCCATGCAGTATTTTTCTTTGCAGCATCGGACTTTCCTTTCACTTCCAGGCACGTCCACAGCTGAGCTTACTTTCGGCTTTGGCCCAACCACATCATTAGCTCTGGAGCTACTTGTACTTGTCCTCCGCTCTTCCTCAGTAGGATGTTGGACGCCTTCCGACCTGAGGGGGCCATCTTCCAGCGTCATATCTTTTAGCCTTTTGTTTCTGTTCATGGGGTTTTCTTGGCAAAGATACTGGAGTGGCTTGCCAATTCTTGCTCCAGGTGGATCGCGTTTAGTCAGAACTCTCCACTATGACCTGTCCGTCTTGGGTGTCCCTGCACGGCATAGCCCATAGCTTCTCTGAATTACTCAAGCCCCTTCGCCACGACAAGGCAGCAATCTGTGAAGGGGCCAGGTAAACTTACTGATGACTAAAGAGGGTAAACTTTTTCCTTCAGGCAACATGGGCATGATATTGTGAAGCAATATTGGACCATTTCCTGGGTACAGAAGCACAATATCCCATGTTTATAAACTGTACATTTTTTGAAATACTGAATTTCCCACATTTTAAAAATTGACCACTCCGGTGTGGCTCTTGTAGCCACGTGTGGAGGCTTTGCCCTTCCGCTCAGAGATTGGAGTCGCTTCTGGTGACGCTGCTCTCCCAGGGGAGGGGGGCTCGATAGCCTTTAAAGAGGCTTAGCCCCTCCATTGCTGCCTCTTTGCTGCCTGTTTGAGTAAAGAGTGGACTGTGCTGCTGGGTGAGAAATGGTTTCGCTTTCTCGCACGCGGCTTGACTTCCTCCAAACCGGATCACTGGATCAAGCTATTTATTACAATTATTTATATTTATTCTTATCCCTTAAGTTACTAGAGTTTCATTAATATTGTGTTATCTTTGGTTACTGTTTGGGTGAGTTTATTGGGGTGGCTTGTTGGTTAGTGGGGGGGCTTTAGCTCTGATCTACCCCCCTTCGCTTTAGTGCTGGGTGGTTAGGCTTAGTGGCATAAGATCGTTTCACTTATTTTGAGTTGATAACTTTTGCATGTTAGTTGGGTTTAAAAAAGGATAATTAGTTATTATTCCCTTAACTTGCGTTTATTTACAATTTACTGTGTTTCTTAGTTTTTGATCTGGTTTTGGTTTTTCAACTGTTGGTGTGGTTATGCCGAATCCCCTCCCCCCTCCCCTCCCCCTGTATTGGGTGCTGTTTGTGCTGTTTCATTGGGTTAAATTCAATTATTTGATAGGCAGCCAGTATTTAATTTCTAGCTGCACCCCGTGCTGGTTAGCCCATTAGAATGTCTTTTTAAAAAAAGAGAGAGAGAAGGACTGCTAGGTCTGTAGGTTGTGAGATGTACCCCCTGCTCGGCTGCAGTTTGGTGGCAAGTTATGTATATATAATAAAAGAAATAATAAATAAATAAATAAAATAAGGGGATAGACAGATTGCTTGAATAATTACTAATAGTATATTTGAAGGACTTTGTTCTATAATCAAAAAAAAGTAGAGGAGAGACAAAGTCTTTTGGTATCAAGTTGGGGTAATTGGCTCATTCCTCATTAGGCAGTCCTGCTATTATGGCACCCAAAAAAGGGCAAGGCCCCCAAAAGGGCAAACAACCTGGAAAGCGTAAGGCACCAGTTAGAGCACCTCCAGCAATTTCTTCTCTGACAAAGAGGATTGGCCTGACTATAGTGCTATTTTGGCTAAAGGGGCAGTTGCTAGGGAAGCTTCTAGTACTGCCACTCCCAGGAGGTTGAATAGGGAATCTAAGGCTCACAGGATGGCTGAATTAAGGCAACTGGGAGATGTAATGATGTCTCACATTGCTCTCTTGGAGAAAGAGTGTTCTACAGCTCCTGCAGCAATGGCAGCGGCCTCGTCTACACCCTTGGGAGAAGAGGAGGAAGGCAGGTGCGAACCACGAATGGCTATCTCTGAACAGTCAAGGGAGCCACCGACAACTGAGGTGATTGATACATCACCAGACATCCAGATGGGTCCTGAGGGTGCTCAACTCTCCACCAGTCAGCAAGTGACTGAATTGCCTTCAGTCACCCCAGCCATCCCAGCTGCGGTTGTGCCAGGTGAGTGTCCAATGACACAACACATACGTCACATGGAAAGGGTTTGGCCTTGGGGTGAAGTTAATTCATCTGCTTTTTCTCCACCTGACCCTAGTGCAGGGGTCAGGGAACTTTTTTACCTTTTACCCCCAAATATTTTTATATACGCCGACATTACCCCCTTGATTTGAAAGGAAGGAAATCATACATTATTTGAATTCAAAATATTATTGAATCTATACAGGCTGTATACCGAACTAGCAGGATATATCATCAGGATCAATGGCTGCTCTGCTCAGTACCCCCAGGATTTTCCTTTTTATTCCATTTGGGGTAATTTACCCCTGTTCCCCGACCACTGCCCTAGTGTGTTGCCCACTAATCCTGTTATTAGCTTTAAAGCCGTGGATGGCGCCGTACCCACAGTGGTCATCCCCTAGTTTGAAGTCAGGTTTTCTTGAAGGTTTACAACAGCTTAGCTATCCTTCAGTCCCTAATACAGGGTACAATTCTGTTCCTCCCTTGCGATGATCAGTCCCTACCATTGAGGGACCACTTATTGCCCGCCACTGTTGAAAAAATATGGCGAGGCGAATACGTGGATGTTTTCGAGCTTTTGAATAGAAAAATGGAGGAAAAGAAAGGCAACAAGGAAGAGGAAAGGGAAAGGGAAAGTTTTAAGAAGAAAAAGGCTGAGAGATGCTGGACTAATTGGCTGCCTGGTTTTTTAATTTATGCCGGTACTGTGGTAAAAGCCTACCCTGTAAGGGCTTTTGCACTGTTGCAATACCTCGATTTTATATATCGGGCTTACATTGATTTCCCGGGCCCCTCGTGGTTGCTTTATGACCAGGGGTTTTGTATGAGGGCCACGATAAACCCACAGATGCTTTGGGATGTGCATCATCCTGGGTTGTGGCTGCAACTCATGACCCTGTCGCACCCCATGTCAGGTGAGCGTTTTGATTGTGGGCACTTGATTCAAAGAACCAACACATTCAATTCTTCCTGCGTTACAGCGTGCCAGGGGTTTCAACCCCGCCTGGTTTGCTGGGAATTCAATGTAAAAGGTTTCTGCAACTGAAAACCATGCAGGTATCGTCACCAGTGTTCCTTATGTGGGGGCTCCCACGTGTCCACATCCTGCTTTAAGGGACGCCCGGGATCAGGAGGGGGCAAGGATGGAGGCAGTGCAAAAAGACCTAATTCGGGCTCCGTTAACCCTCCAAAAGGGCCCTAGTCCAGTTAATGTTTTAGTTTTGGCCAAGTGGCTGATGTTTTATCCAGACAAGGCAGCCGCGAGTTATTTGTTAGACGGTTTCAAATTAGGTTTCAGAATTCCCGTCCAGGGTGATAGGTGTGCTACATTGGCAAATAATTTAAAATATGTTCGGGGTATGGAAAGCATAGTTAGAGAGAAAATTCAGAAGGAGGTGGCTGAAGGGAGAATAGCGGGACCATTTATGGCTCCCCTTGTACCAAACTTGTACATCTCCCTATTGGGAGTGGTCCCCAAAAAGGTGCCAGGAGAATTTCACCTCATACGCCATCTTTCCTACCCTGCCGGGGACTCTGTTAATGATCTGATTCCCCAGGAGTTGTGCTCGATCCGTTACACATCCTTTGATGCTGCTATTAGGATGGTTAGATCCTGCGGCATTGGGACTGAGATGGGAAAGGCTGACATTAAGTCAGCTTTTCGTTTATTGCCCGTCCACCCAGATGACTTTGAATTATTAGGTTTTCAGTTTGAAGGTTGCTTCTACATGGACAAGGCAGTGCCCATGGGATGCTCAGTTTCTTGCTCGGCGTTTGAGCATTTTAGCACATTTTTAGAATGGGCCCTTAAAAGTAGGGTGCAGCTATCCCACGTCATCCATTATTTGGATGATTTTTTATTTTGTGGGAAGTCAGGATCTGGCGAATGCATTTTCCTTATGGACACTTTTAAAAGCATTGCAAGTGAGTTGAGTGTACCCTTGGCTGAGGAAAAGTCAGAGGGCCCATCCACTGTACTGACCTTTTTAGGAATTGAGTTGGATACCGTGCAACAATCCAGTAGGTTGCCTGATGGAAAATTGGCGGATTTGCGGATTCGTATCTGGAGCATGTTAAGTCGCCGCAGGGTAATGCTAAAGGAGCTCCAGGAGGTGATGGGCCACCTCAACTTTGCTTGTACAGTTGTTGCTCCTGGCAGGGCTTTTTTGCGATGGCTTTGCGGAGCCATGAGTGGTCTGACTAGGCCTCACTACAGGAGAAAAATGTCAACGAGCATGAAAGATGACTTACGCATCTGGTTGCAATTCCTCAATGGTTTCAACAGCATTTCTTTTTGGAGGGATGATCTCCGATTAGGAGCTGAGTTCCAAGTGCATTCTGATGCGGCTGGGTCACTTGGATACGGTATTTATTTTAGAGGCCGTTGGTGCGCTGGTAAGTGGCCAGAGGAATGGAGTGGCTCCGAAGTCACCCGTGACCTCACATTTTTGGAATTTTTCCCTATTCTTGGGGCCCTATGGCTTTGGGCTGAAGTTTGGGCCAACTCTGCAGTCACCTTTTGGTGTGACAATATGCCGGTAGTTCACATAGGTAATACCCTCACTTCTAAATCTTTGAGGGTTATGAGACTCATGAGAGCCTTCATACTACGCTGTTTGGAATACAATATTGTTTTCCGGGCTTGTCATGTCCCTGCTGTAGAGAATGAGCTGGCTGATGCCCTGTCCAGCCAACAGATCAACAGGTTCAGGGAGTTTGCCTTGGAAGCTCAAGCCCATCTGGAAATATTACCTCACGAGGTATGAAACACTGGAGGATTGAAGCTAACAGGGCGATAGGTTTAGCGATTGCTCCTAGCACCAGGTGCAGCTATGCAGCGGCACGCAAAGAATTTTTTGCATTTTGCGGATGAGAAGGAATGGGCAGACCGTGGCTTATAGTGGTAGACCTCATGCAGCAATGTGCAGTTCACCTCCATTTCAAAGGTTTGGCTCCCCGCACCATTCAGGGAAAATTGTATGCCCTGGCTTTTTATGCCAAAGCGCGAGGTTGCCCTGATCCGGCCAGCGATTTCAGGGTCAGAAAAATGATTGAGGGCTGGTCCAAGGAAAGGGGTAAACAGGAAGATTTGTGCACTCCTATTTCCCCCAAGTTTCTGGTTGAACTGGGTCAAGCTTGGCCAGCTGTTTGTATGGATCAATATGAAGTTAAGTTATTTAAGGTGGCTACCTTCTCTGCATTTTTGGGGGCTTTTCGAATTAGTGAGCTGGTCAGGGCATCAAAATTGGACAATTCATGCACGGCATTGCAGATGAACGACCTGTTAGTCTCTGAAGACAAGGTTTTGTTACATCTCCGCCGGTCTAAAACTGATCAGTTTGGAAAGGGTCAAGTTATATGCTTGGGGCCTTGTTCTGTTAAGTAGCTCTGCCCGGTTAAGGCCCTTACTGAATTTGTACAGTTGAGAGGAGAATTAGGTGGTGATTTATTTTGCCACAAGGATGGCTCGCCCCTTCCTAGGTACCAATTTTGGATGGTCACTTCACAAGGGTTACAGGAGGCCAGCATTCTGGGTTGGAATTTTGGTACTCATTCCTTTCGTAGAGGTGCTGCGTCCACGGCCACAGATTTGGGATATGGTGAGGAGTAAATTAAGAAAATGGGACGGTGGTCCTCACACAGGTTTAAATCTTATGTTCATTCCCTCCCGCATTAGATTGACTCTGTTTTTTTCTTTTTCAGGACCCAGGGCTGTTTCCTCATGGCTGCGTATAGCCTTGTATGGCCACAGCTACATCCACTGGGCTGTTAAGCATGCTTTGAGGACAGGTTGGGGTTGTAATTTAGGTTTGGGGGCCTCGGCCAATTTAAGCTGGAATGGTAAGAGGGGTATGCTGTGGTCTGAGCTCCTACAGCGGACCATAAATGACATCAAGGATGCACCCCCCCTGACAGATTCGTGATTCATCTGGGATGGAATGACTTGACTGTGAGAAAAGGCAAGTCGCTGATTTTGCAAGTTATGCAGGACTTGAAGACATTGAAGGATAAGTTTCCTTCAATGAGGTTGATTTGGCCCAATATCATTCCACGCCTTGTTTGGAGAGCTGACCGCCAGCCTGGTAGGATCGATCGCTTGAGGTGTGGAGTAAACAGGGAAGTGTGCCATGCAATGCGGGCGGGGCTCGGTTCGGTGATTCAACACCCTGATATAAGGGGTCACCACCCTGAGCTATTCAGAAGTGATGGAGTTCACTTATCTGAGTTGGGCTTGGACATATTTTTAAAGGACTTACAAGGGGGCCTAAGAGCTGAGATTTTCAGCTTGGGTGCTGGGCTTGGGGCTTATAAATAGCCCCAGGCCATGGCGGGTAGTGCGATGGAAAAGTGGGGTGAGTTCATGATTGACACGTGGTGCCAAAAATTAGGCTATCTCTCTGTCAGGTCGAGACAATCGGCTAGCAGATGAGAGGTGGTTTTACAAAGGATGACCTACCAGCCAGTTGCCCACTTAGGGTCACGAGGCTCAGCAGGATGAGCTGGTTGGGGGGGGTACAATTTCACAGAGCACCTGAAGGCGTGTTGTACAGCAGACAGCACGATTCAGAATTAGGAGCTCGCCCTGCTCTAGCAAGCATCCGGATATATATGGTTATCCTGACAGTAAAGAATATCGCGCTATAGCAGGCCCCCTTGTATTTTGGGGGATATAGCTTTAAATAGTTAATAAAGTTGTGGCCCAAGTTTATAACCCAACAACCTGTGTGTCACCTCATTATTTCCGGGCTTCGAGGGCAAGGGAGTTTAAATATACATAAGTTACATACAAATTCGATAAGGTATTGCCCTCATATAGAATTACTGAGTGATAGAGGTTTCCAGAAGATGAGTAAATGATCTATACTATGATTACTGGGTGAAGACAGAAGTAAAAACAACTTGGGTGTGTCTATAGTCCCTCTGTGCCAAAATATTCTGAAGGGTTGTTTTGGACTTTTCGTGGTGAGGCAAAGGTGAATATGTATAACACATACAATGGAGAAATATACAAGCTCTTTAACCTCTCACTTAAACTAATGTTGCCATGCCTGATCCGCCAAATGCAGACTGAAAAGCTATGTTCCATTTTCCAATTCCTTTTTTGGAATTAGGCAAGCTGATGAAGAAAAGGTATCGTGGACTGAAAGCTCTACTGATATGTTGTATGTGTGTTTCCCAAAATATGTCATTTTGCTTTTTGAAATTAAAAAATAAAAGGAAGGGGTTGTATTTGGCAAATAATGTCATTGGAAACCACTGTCAAAATCATCCATACTATGTAAAAGTTCAATAGAGAAGAAAGGCAGTGACAAAAATCAACTCAATTGAAATGTGATGTTAGTAGAGATTCTAAAGATAGCCAGAAAAGAAGAAAACTGGGTGCTTAATCAAGTCAAGCCTGAACACTCACTTGAGCAAAAATGAGTAACTTGAACCTATCCTACTATGCACATGTAATGGAATAATAAAATTGACCAGAGTAGACTATATTCCTTAATGTACTTACCCCATACTATGACTTTGCCACTGATGTCAAGTACCAGAAAATTATTATTAGCCATCACTAGTAGGCATTGTCCATTTCTGAATATGTCTGCTACTTTATTGATGATTGTTGAAGGCATGTTGAAGGACTTGTGGATCTTCTTTAGATTTTCTGTTTCTGTACATTGTTTGTTATACCAGCTTTTATAATTCTTTGTATTTGATACTGTCTTCATTTTTCCATTTCCGGTTCTCTTCCATTAGCTTTTAACATTTCTTCTATCATCCACGTCTTTTCCATTTCTCCTTTTGAGCTTGGTGTTGGTTACACATAAGAAGAGCCCTGCTGGATCATGCCAAGGGCCCATCTAGTCCAGCTTCCTGTATCTCACATTGGCCCCACCAGATTCCTCTGGGAGCACACAAGACAACTAGATACCTGTCTCCTGATACCCTTCCCCTACATCTGGCATTTTGAGGTACCTTCCTTCTAAGCCTGGAGATTATACATCCCCATCATGGCTTGTAACCTGCAACGGACTTTTCCTCCAGGAATGTCCAGTCCCCTTTTAAAGGCATCTAGGCCAGATGCCATCACCACATCATGTGGCAAGGAATTCCACAGACTAACAACACACTGAGCAAATAAATATTTTCTTTCGTCTGTTCTCACTCTCCCAACACTCAATTTGAGTGGATGTCCTCTGGTTTTGATATTGTGTGAGAGGGAAAAGAGCTTCCCTCTATCCATTTTATCCATCCCCTGCATAATTTTATACGTCTCAATCATGTCCCCCCTCAGGCACCTTTTCTTTAGACTAAAGAGCCCCAAACGCTGTAGCCTTTCCTCATAAGGGAGGTGCCCCAGCCCACTTATCATTTTAGTTGCTCTCTTCTGCACCATTTCCAACTCTACTATGTATTTTTGAGGTGGGGCAAACAGAACTGTATGCAATACTCCAGGTGTGGCCTGACCAGCATTTTGTACAATGGCATTATAATCATAGAATTATAGAATCATAGAAAAAGTGAAGATAGAAGGGGCCTACAAGGCCATCAAGTCCAACCCCCTGCTCAATGCAGGAACACAATCAAAGCATATGCCCAGTGATTATCTAAGTTTTTCTTGAATGCCTCCAGTGTTGGAGCACACACCTGTGATGATCTGATGGAGAGTGGGATTTGTAGTCAGAGAAATGGAGTCAGTCTGGTTCGGTGTAACATGATTTGAAAGGCATTGGAATGTGATAGGCCGTGAAACTGTTTTCCAGTTTGCCTGGTACAGGGAGAAATGCGATAACGAGGCAAGGACGAGGGAGGCCCAGTGTGAAGACTCAACACATACCATCCTAATTGGGAGAAGATAATGCACTTGGATCTTCATGAGAATTCTGGGTGGAGAGCTGTGTTACGCCTCTTTGAAGTTAATTGGTTTACAGCTATGGAGTGTCAAGAAGAAGGAGGTGTTAGGAATGTAAGAAAAGATGGATGACAGGATGTGTTGGAGAGCTTCTCTTAGCTTCTCAAGCTGGGAGAGTTTTTCTAATGGATTGTGCTATGTGAAGGAATGCTTACAGAATGTAGCATGGTAAGAAGAAGGAGGGGGTGGGAATAGCCCACCATAGCTTAGATTTTAGTATTTCTTATTTTAATAAGCAATAGCAGCTTTTATTTAACTATTGGAATCTTTGGACATGTTTTATGCTACTGCTTTGGCAAACAAACTGTTTCTATGAATCTATATTTTCTTAATAAAAAATAATTATAAAATCTCAACTGAGGACTAGTCTCTTGGAACAGCAGGGTTATACTTAAATCCAGAAGATTGGAAAAGGTCACTAACTGGCTACCATAGAGAAGTCCTACCTTACTGAGCTGTTGTGAGTTCTGAGGAATCAGAAAGACCATGCATAAGTACTTTAAAAGTAAAGTGAAGTGTTCTTTTAAGGTCAGGCTTGTCCATGGAACAGATCTCATGCACTTCTGAGGATTAAAGGGCTTGCCTCAGAGAAAAGGTGGTGGATTTGTCTCCAAAGTTACTCCCTGTCCGAACCCCATACTCTCTTTAGAGAGAGCTGGGTGTTACAACACCAACGCCCGAGGTAACTGGTTCCACTGTCGTACTGCTCTAACAGTTAGGACGTTTTTCCTGATATTCAACAAAAATCTGGCTTCCTTTAACTTGAGCCCATTGTTGCGTGTCCTACACTCTGGGATGATTGAGAACAGATCTTGCCCCTCCTCTGTATGACAGCCTTTCAAATATTTGAAAAGTGCTATCATATCACCTCTCAGTCTTCTTTTCTCAAGGCTAAACATGCCCAGTTCTTTCAGCCTTTCCTCATAAGGCTTGGTTTCCAGCCCCGTGATCATCCTTGTCGCCCTCCTCTGAACTTGTTCCAATTTGTTAGCATCCCTCTTGAAGTGTCGTGTCTAGAACTGGACACAAGACTCAAGGTGAGGCCTTAACCAATGCTGAATAGAGGGAGACAAGCACCTCGCAGGATTTGGAAACTATACTTCTATTAATGCAGCCTGAAATAGCATTAGCCTTTTTTGTAGCCACATCACACTCTTGGCTCATATTAACCTTGTGATCTACGACAATTCCAAGATTCTTCGCGCTCATAGTTTTGCTGAGCCAGGTATCCCCCATCTTGTAACTGTGCAATTGGTTTCTTATTCCGAGGTGCAGTACTTTGCATTTATCCCTGTTGAATTTCATTCTGTTGTTTTCGACCCAGTGCTCCATCCTATCAAGGCCATTTTGAATTTTGTTTCTGTTTTCTAGGGTATTAGCTATTCCACCCAATTTGGTATCATCTGCAGATTTGACAAGCATTCCCTGCACTCCCTCATCCAAGTCATTAATAAAAATATTGAAGAGCACCAGGCCCAGGACTGAGCCTTGGGGTACCCCACTTGTGACCTCCTCCCAGTAAGAGAAGGACCCATTAATCATCACCCTCTGAGTATGATTCTCTAGCCAATTGTGTATCCACCTGACACTTGATCTATCCAGCCCACAGCTAGTTAACTTGCTAATCAGGATATAACGGGGCACTTTGTCAAAAGCTTTGCTGAAGTCAAGATATACTACGTCTACAGCATTCCCTGTGTCTATCAGGGAGGTGACCTGATCAAAAAACGAGATCAAATTAGTTTGGCAGGATTTGTTCTTGACAAATCCATGTTGGCTTCTAGTTATTACTGCATTGTTTTCTAGGTGCTTGCACAATGACCACTTTACAATCTGTTCCAGAATTTTGCCTTGGATTGATGTCAGGCTGACTGGCCTGTAGTTCCCAGGTTTCTCTTTTTTGCCCTTTTTGAAGATAGGGACAACATTGGCCCTCCTCCAATCCTCTGGCACCTCACCCGTTTCCCATGATTTCAAGAAAATAATGGATAGTGGTTCTGAGAGTTCTTCAGCCAGTTCCTTCAGTACTCTCGGATGCAGTTCATCCGGCCCTGGAGATTTGAACTCATTCAAGGTGGTAAAGTATACCTTGACTATTTGTTTATCAATCTCCAGCTGCAATTCTGTCCCCCGCACTTGCACTTCCAATTTGTTTGGAAGTTCATAATCTGTCTTATGGGAAAAGACTGAACTAAACTAGGAATTGAGCACCTCTGCCTTTTCTTTGTCCCCTGTTATCATTTTTCCATCTCCATTGCAGAGCTGTGCCGCTATGTCTTTTGTTGTCTGTCATTTGCTAATCACATACCTGAAGAATGCTTTTTATTGCTTTTAGTGTCTCTAGCTAACCTCAGCTCATTCTCAGCTTTTGCCCTCCCAATGCCTTCCCTGCATTTCTTTGCTACTTGTCTGTACTCATCCTTGCTGGCCTGGTCTTCTTTCCACTTCCTCTACATGTCTTTTTTTTGGTTTTTAGGTCCTCCCTGAGCTTTTTGTGAAGCCACACTGGCCTTTTTTGCCGCCTCCCCCCCTTTTTTTCTTGTTGGAATTGTTTGTAGTTCTGTCTTTAGAATTTCTTTTTTTAGAAGCCCCCACCCTTCTTGGACTCCTTTTCTTGTTAGGATCTCCTGCCATGGGACCTTAATTATCCCTGTTCTGAGATTATTAAAATTGGCTTTTAATTGGCTACACTCTGCTTTCATTTCCTTTGAAATCAAAAATTCTAGAAGGACATGGTCACTCTTTCGTAGAGTTCCCCTTACCACCACTTCCCACACCAAGTCATCCCTGTTGGTCAGAATCAAGTCAAGGATAGCAAATCTTCTAGTTTCTTTCTCAACTTTTTGTAGGAGAAAATTATCAGCCGCACAAGCCAGGAATTTCTTGGAAGGACCATACTTGGCAGAATTTGCCACCCAACATATATCTGGATAATTGAAATGATTAATTCACTGCCACTCCACACTGGGTTGACACTTTCACTGAACTGTCCACCAGCACATCAAGATCTCTTTCCTGATCCATCACGGACAGCTCAGACCCCCTTAGCTGATAACTGAATTTTTGATTTTTGTTCCAATGTGCATTACTTTATGTTTTCTTATATTGAAACACATTTGCCATTTTGCTGCCCATTCTCCCATTTTGGAGAGATCCTTCTGGAGCTCTTCACAATCCCTTCTGGTCCTCACCACCCAGAAAAGTTTCATGTCATCTGCAAACTTAGCCCACATCCACATGCCTGTTGACTTTTTCAAAGAGTTCTAAAAGATTTGTGAAGCAAGACTTACCCTTACAGAAGCCATGCTGATTTTCCCTCACCAAGGCTTGTTCTATGTGTTTTAAGATTTTATCTTGGATGAAGCTTTCCATCATCTTCCCTGGAACAGATATTAGGCTAACTGGCCTGTAGTTTCCTGGGTCCCCTTCCTTCCCTTTTAGAGATTGGCGTGACATGTGCTATCCTCCAGTCCTCTGGCACTGTGGCTGTTTTAAGGGACAAGTTGTATATTTTAGTTAAGAGATCAGCAACTTCATTCCTCAGTTCCTTAATAACCCTTGGGTGAATGCCATCTGGGCCTTGTGACTTATTGATCTTCAATTTATCAATTAGGTCTAAAACATCCTCTCTTTAAACCTTTATCTGATTTAATTCATTAGTCAGGGGGGCGTTCAGGCAGCGGAATCTGCCTAAAGTCTTCTATCGTGAAGACAGATGCAAAGAACTCATTTAATTTCTCTGCAATCTCCAAGTCCCCCTTTACCTCCCTCACCATCCAGAGGGCCAACTGCTTCTCTGGCAGGTTTCCTGCTTCTAACATTTTTAAATAAGCTTAATTAATTTAGAGCAAGTAGCATTTGTATATGAGCTATTTTTCTGTAGGATGTTATTAATGTCTTCATGATGCCTTAACAACAGTGTATACTGTAGGATTACTTAACTGCTTAATTTTTTTTGCACTTTTTATTTTTTTCCTTTTCCTTTTAATTTTATGTGAACTATGACTGAAGAAAGGATAATGAAGTGAATTTACAGTATATCACAGAAGTGAGTACACCCCCTCACATTTCATAAATATTTTAGTATATCTTTTCATGTGACAACACTGAAGAAGTGACACTTGGCTACAATGTAAAACAGTGAGTATACAGCTTGTATAGCAGTGTAAATGTGCTGTCCCCTCAAAAGAATGCAACACACAGCCATTAATGTCTAAACCGCTGGCAACAAAAGTGAGTAGTGAAACAAGTGATTTTTGATACTTGTTTCTTGCCTACTTTGCTGTTAGTGGTTCTGATCCTGTGTTTGTTTTGGTTTTCCCTTCACAGTGTGGGTGCCCTGAAGATGTAGGAATGTATAAATGTACTCGTATAAAAGTATACATGTTTTAAGCAGACAAAATGATGTTCTTCATTTGCCCTGTGGGCTAAAGAATGTAACCAGTGATGAGCTGAGGCTATTCACATGTGAAATTAATTCGAAGATTTATTTAAATCACAGCAAATAAACAGGGAATAAGATCCATGAAATAAAAGCACAATATAAAAGAAATCAGAGGAAAATCAGTGAATCTCTAACATGATACAAGGCAACGATGAAATGAAAATGCAGAACAATCTGGGTTAAAGTATTGCATGAAATTATACTTATGCAATATTAGCCAGAGTTAGCCCTTTATAAAACACTTTACCCCTCCACTCCAGAATAAAGAGGTGAGATGCAGGTGATGGGGCAAACTAGGGCCACACTTTATTAACCTTAAACATCCTAGTAACTATAGAGGGGCCTGCTGTAGTGCAGAATGATGTTTGCAGTGGAGGTCTCACAAGACCCCTTCATCATGAATATGGGCAAGTCCCATGCCCCAAGGTCGCGCTGTCCCAAAGACAGCGCATCCCTGGCCAGCGATGTTCTGACCACTCCCAGGCCTTCAGCCCCCCACCTGTTAGTGGCAGTTGGCCCATGGGTGGCCCCAGTGCATCCTCCCCGCTGTTCTATAATCTCATGATCTGTTGTGCTGAGAATTTGGATACGCTATTGCCTCCCCTGTGTCCCACAGGAAACTCACTGATATATTTCATTCCACACTACTCACCATGGCAAGGGAGCAGCCTAACTATGTCCCATGCCTGCCACCACTCCCTCCAACTGTATGTGCAGGCCCCTTTGCAAATCTTACAGGAACAATTCCATACTCAAATCTGACAGGTGAACCCCATCACCCCTAAAAAGTTCATGCCTGTCCACCCAAATCTCAGGATGACCAATTGCAGAACCCAGTTCATTACAAACCACCCTGTTCACGCTCTGCTGAGCTCTGTTAATGCACTGCAGGGGGCAATCCACTCTCGAAACTTGCCTAGGAATTATGGTAGACCATATAATTTGTGTTGTCAGATGCTCCTCTTTCCAAGAATGTAAGTCGTGCAGGATATCAATTATTAGGGACTTGTCACTCCACCTGGCCAAGTCATTCCCAAACAAGTGCACCAACAATATGTCTGGGGGCATGCATGGAGCACCATGGGGTGCAGCTCCCAAGAACTCACCCCATAGCATACCCCTTTGACACCTACATTCCAAACAAGCAGCTGCCCCCAAACCCAGAGGGCTCCCCCAAGCAGTTTGTGCAGCATAAATCGCCACCCAAAAGATGAAAGTGTGTCTGATGAGCAGGATAGGTAGCCTCCTCAGGACACCCAACAGACCTATAAACAGAGAGAAACATGGCCAGCAACTAGCCTAAACTTGTGGGAGTGCCTGGACATATAGACAATAACTAGGTGAGGACCAAGACCCCATCCTCTTAATGTCCTCGGCCTCATACCCCAAAGCAGTGGCCATTGAAGGTGCTCCTTTCTGGAAAGAGTGAGTTCCAAAATGACAACCCAGAAGACCCACTTGCTGAAGAGCTAAGTCAGTCAGCTTCCAGAATTGGTACTTGGTCAGTGGAAGACCATCACTATGGCAAAAGAAATAGCCAGGATGTTCACCCTGTAGTGCTAGGAAACTTTCAACTGCATGAACAGGGCAAATGTCTCGCACAGAGCAAGGTCCCAGAGAGATATCAGTTCTTCTTCCCCTTCAGTCCATCTTGGATTGTTGTATATGTTGGTAAACCCTATTTCCGACCACCTGAATGTCATTCTTCTGTAGCACTGCTTGCACTCTGTCCCCTTTCCCTGCAGCTACCAGTTTGCTAACCTTAAGGGTGCTGAAAAATGCCACCAGAGACACTGCCCTAAATAGCATGGCTTCATAACTATCCCTACATATGCTTCCCCATAGCTGGTTCAACTTCACAAGAATTGCAGGGGTAATGGGTAATCAGGGACCCTAGCCTTTTCTTGCTTCAACTCTCCATCATCTTCTGGATGCAATAGTCCATTGTATAGTCTGGGTAACCATGCACCTTTGAGTAAAAGGCAAATGCTGACATTTTGCCTTGAATGGAACCTGCCGCTAGCCCTTTCCTATGTAAGTTGATAGCAAATTGTTGTAAATGCTCCACAGGCGCAGGCCAACTTGTCTCTGATCCCATGCTAACTCTAAATTCTTGGAATTCCATACTCATGGCTGCATAGCCCTTACACATCCTTGGAGCCCAGCTTTGTCCCACCAATTAGCCAAACCTCTAGTGGCATGATTTTGGGGAACTCCCTGGTTCCAGGAGCTAACGCCTTGAACTGCTCCATCTGTTGATGGGACAGGGCATCAGCTATGCTGTTATTGAATCCAGGGATATGCCGTGCCTGCATTACAATACTAAATTGCAGCGCTTGCAGCATGAAGGCCCTCACTAACCTCATCACTCACTAGGATCAAGAATTAAGGCTATTAATGATGTGCAAAATGGTTTGGTTGTCAAACCAGAAATGCACAACAGAATTGGCCCCTTTCCCTAGACCAAAGCCAAAGTGCCTTTAAGATCGGAAAAAATTCTAGGAAGGTTAGGCTTCAAGTGATACCCATCCTATGCCAATCCTCTGGCCAATTCCTTGCACAACACCTTCCTTTAAAATAAATACCATAGCCCAGGGAACCTGCTGCATCGATTTGCACTTGGAAATCCCCTCCCAAGCAAATATCGGCTCTTCAAAAGGAAACCCCATTAAAGCCCACCAGAAACTGCATCCACACCTGCAAGTCCTGGCGCATACTGGCTGTTACCCTAGTTCTGTGAAATGGTCTCCTTAGATTGCACAGAGCCCCGCACAATCTCTGGAAGAATGCCTGTCCAGGAGCCACCATATGGAATGCAAAATTAAGGTGCCCCACTATCTCCTGCAATTCTTTAACTGTGACTTTTTTCTTGCTTATGAGGGTGCTCAGTCGTTCCCAGAGGTCAAGCAATTTGATGTTCAGCAGCCTACAGGCCTATAACTGTCTGCCAAATTCAATTCCCAAGAAGGTTAATGAAGAAGCAGGGCCTTGGGTTTTCTTCTCCGCCAAAGAGAACCCTTGCCATTGACTGAAATACTTCCAATAGAAGCACTGCCCCGACCCCCTCTCCCCGCAAAACAAAAAGTCGTCTAAATAATGGGCAGTGCTTAAAATTCCCACCCTGTGTCTGAGCTTTCACTCCAAAAAGGAGCTGAAACAGTCAAATGCAGAGCAGGAGATGGAGCAGCTCATGGGGAGAGCCCTATCTATGTAAAATGAATCCTAGAAAGAAAAATCCAACAGGTCAAAATCATCAGGGTGCAAAGGGAGCAGGCAAAAGGCAGACTTTATTTCACACTTTGCAATTTAATCTCCAAGGCTGCATTCTTGAATCATGAGCACTGCAGTATTAAAGGATGTGTAGCACACTGAGCTGAATTCCAGTGGGATGTTGTCATTTACAGAATTGCCTTCGCAGTATGACAGGTGGTGAATTAGCCGAAACTCACCTTGGGCTTCCTTAGGTACCATACCTAAAAGAGGGACCCAAAGGTGAGGAACTGGGCACTGCTCAAAGGGGCCCAAGACATACCCTTCACGCACCTCCTTGTCAATATTTTCTTTCACTATGTGCTCCATCTGGTTTCTTGCTGCCTCCTGGCTCTCTCCCTCTGGCTCTCTGCCCCCATACCCTGAAGAAGTTGGCACTGGGGTGTTGGCCCCCACAGACTGAACACTTGTGCCACTAATGGCACACTTTATATGAGCACATATTGAATTCCCAACAGAGCAGGTGGGGTTGAACCATCTGGCATGACAATGCATGGGGATTATGAACTTGCCCTGCCCTACAAATCAAATGCCTGCTATCGAATCTAAGGTGGGTCATATGGGAGTCATGTATTGTAACCAAAGGCCAGGTTGCAGCTCATCCCAGTGCAAGTTAGGGTGGATGGCTGCTCTCATCCTGAATGATTCATCATAGAGAAACCATGCGTGCCCCTGGTAGTCCATGTATGCCCTGTATATCAAATCTAAGCACTGGACTAGCGACTGTGCCCCCCAAAGTTGTGCCTTAACTATTACTCTGAAATAGGACTTCCGGTTTGACGCTGCAACGAGACAGCAACAGGAGGATGGAGCTCCGTCCCTTGGGCTGCTGAATTCTGACCTGTTTAGGACCCCCCAGGGGGTTAAAACCATCCCGAAGATGTGGTGAAATGGGGGAGAAGCCTGTTGATCATGGGGGTGATGGTGGTTATCCCCATTTGATCCGGGAAACTCCCCAATCAACCAGCCGGCTGGAAAGCTTGCTTGCAAGTCATCAGCAGCCGGCAATTGAGAAGCGATAAACAAGAGTAATTAACATCGTCTGTTATCATTGGGTGAGAAATATTTTATAACTATACGGCTTTATGACTATCCCTGGACGAGACAATTCCCTACAACAGAAATAGCGTCTCGTATCCTCAACACTTACAGAGCAGCAGTGAATCTGGGGAGAGGAAGAGACGCAAAGAGACACAAAGAAAATAAATTGGACACTAATTAGACATTTAATTATACTTCAAGGAAGGAAGTTTGGTATTATTTTGGTGTTAGAAACTTAAGGAATCTTTCTCTTATTAGTTAACAACCTTGGAGTTATACTGGTTATGTTTTGGTTACAATTATTTACAGCTATCTACAGCATTGGTAAAAAGCCCAGAACTGGTGAGCAAGTGACCTTCAGCCTCCAAGCGGGGGAAATTCTTCACGTCTGAGACTGGATTTAAGTTTAACCCTAAAGATGATCAATCTGCTAAAATGGACCTATGGAAGCAAGTATTGATGGAATTGGACTGATTACTACTAAGCAACTGGACAATTTTTACTTGGAATACAATTGTTGGATACCTGGGACATAATGCTACAACAAGAAATTTTTTGGGACAAAACAAAATCCACCCTTCAAGCAATCTTAGAGATACCACAATGAAGAGGTGAAATTATTCAAGGAGCAGCTAAAGAAGGACTATAGTCAACAAGAGACAAGGAAGAATGAACAAGGAAATGAGAGGGTGGTGGATGATGTATGCCAATCAAAGGAGGGGCTGGAGGGAACTAGAGGAGAACATTTAGGAGATCTAATTTTAACCATGGAGCCGAGGAGAGTTTTTTTTTAAAATACATTTTATTAGTTTTTCACTCTATCTACATTCGATTTGTGCTTGTCAAACATCGTGTTACATGATTTGCTTACAATTATTTGTTTTTTACATCTCAGTGTCTTCCCAGTTGTCCCCCCAAATTCCAGACATCTTTCAAACATTCAAACCATTCATGTACGTATTTTAGTATATAATATTGGCTACTATCATAGTATTACTTTCATAGTGTACAATATTCTCAAGATCTTCTAATAACATTCTTAATAAAAGTAATTCCAGATCCATGCCCCAACCTTATATCTAGTTTAATTTACCTAAAAAGAAAACCCACCATATTACGTCTTTACCCTGGTTAGTGCTCCCTTATTTCAATTTAATTCTCCTTTTTAATATAAAGGATATGCTCCTTTACAATTCCCGAAGTTAGATATATACATGCTTTTCAACATTAAGGGCCCCCTTCCTATTTTTCCCTTTTTCATCTTTCTAAGTAATTCCCTCTCTTATTTCTCTTTTTTCACTTTTTGTTTCTGTCTCTCTAAGCATTCTGCCATCTTTCGTGCCCTCTGAAACCATTTTGTGCATCTGATTTATCTCCACTAGATCTTTATGCACTTGGTCTATCTTCAATAGATCTTCCGGGCTTTTTAAAATTAATTTTGCTGATTTTCTCCCTTTGTCTTCCCTTAATACTCTTAGCCGAGGAGAGTTTTAAGTGTGCTAAGGGAAGATAAGGGGAGAGAACCAGCAGATTTAACTAAAAATAGCCTGGAAGATCTATTAGAGATAAATCAAATGCAAAAAATGATCACAGATGGTACAAGGAATGGCAGAATTTTTAGAGATAGGAATAAGAATTGGGAAAAGACAAGTAAGAGATGGAGTCACTTAGAAATATGTAAAGGAAAAAAAACAATAAGGTGGCCTTCAACGTGGAAAATATGTATATACCTAACTTCTGGAATTGTAAGGAGACATACCTTATATATTAGAAAAGGGAATCAAACTAAAATAAGGGATTACTAATCAGGGTTAAGACATAACATGGTGACTCTTAAGGTAAATTGAAGCTAGATATAAGAAGAGGTAAAACAAATAGTACTTAATTAACATATATCAGATATGATATTGATATAGACATGACAGAAAATGTGGAGATAGAAATGGCTAAATAAATATATAAAGAAAATCTATATAAAATGCTTTAGACAATCATTTATCATGTATTAGGAATCTATTTAGTTATTATTGATATAAAATACAAAGTTGGTCGGTTAAATTGCCTCAAAATTGTATAGATTTGAAACCAGAATTACTTTTATGAGGTATCTTATTAGAGGATTTTGAGAACATTGTATATTATGAGAGCAATATTATGATAGTAACCAATATTGTACACTAAAATACACATATGATTGGTTCAAATGCTTAAAAAATGTAAAGATTTTGAAGGGACAACTAAGAAGACACCAAGACGCAAAACAAATAATTATAAGCAACCCATGTAACACAATGTTTAATAAGCACGAACTGAATGTAGATAGAATGAAAAACTAATAAAATGTTTAAAAAACCCTATTACTCCAGAATAGATAAGGAAACCTGATAACCAGTTTGCCCAAGAGCATTCAGATTTCCGACACCGATGCTTCTCCTTCTTCTTCTCTTCCTCCTTCTCTAATTCCTTGGAATCTACCTACCTATTCAGTATTTCAAAAATATCTACAAATTCACCACGCCATATCCCCTCCTTGGTTGCTGGTGTCAGATGATCCCCCAAAGGCATGGCATAATCGCCAAAGGGTAACACCTTCAATGGTACAGAATTTTAACCAGTGTCCGGTACTGAGGGGTAAGGCAACACACCCACTCCCGGCATAATTCCTAATGGTGCAGGGAACATGACTTGGGGATAAGGGGCACTCCAAGCCTCCACTGGTGTTCCCTGCACAGCTAGCCTGGCAGACTGAGCTCCTATATTACCAATGTTCCCTGTGCTACTGTGTGACTGGTTTGGGACTGTACTTGTCCCAAACCAGACCACGGCCAAACCACCATAGCCTGATTAGTGTCTGGTGCAAACATGAGCTCATCTGACATCTGCATTGCTGTGGCATCCAAGCTTATGCTGGCTGGTTCACTCTCCTGGGTGGTCTCAGTAGCCAAATCGCTCCATGCCACTGTCTGGCCCCACCTCAACCTGATTCCGCTCAGCCCCGAAGAAGTGCATGCCTCTTCCATAGCCACCCAGTCCAGTCCCACTGACTGAGCCTTGATTGCCAGTCGACAAGTTGTACCCAAAGCACAGTGCCTGTCTGCCTCTAATACAGCGAGACAAGACATAAGATCCTCATCCAGGGCCCTCAACTTTGCCTGCCTATGGACCTTAGACTCCCTAGCTGAACGGTGCAGCTGTGGCTCACTCAGCGGCACCAAGGCCTGTGCCACATGCTCTGCTTTCCATGCAGAGATTGTGGCCTGTAGTACCTCCCAGACTGGCCAACTCTCCTCATCAGATGATGACTGGGATGATGGGTTAGTGGGGTCTGCCTTACGCTTATTTGGCTGCTTTCCCTTGCTCTTCCCTTGGCCCTTTTTGGGCCCATTACTCCTACTGCGCAAAGCACTCTGCAGCCCCTAAATCCTGGCCCTAAACCCCCAGCAAACCTAGAAAATCTCAATCCCACTCAATGCCCTACAATGAGTCCTGCTTCTATACTCACTTAATTGGGGTGCATCACCCTTTCAGGGCCACTCTTACCACAATAAGGTGCCCAGAATTCATCCGCTCCCCCCTTTCTATCTTATGTTATTTTATTAATTTATATATTTATTCTTAAAAATTTTTTGTTTATACGTGTGTGTGTTATTTTATATTCTACTGTATTTTAACTGCACTTATATTTATAAAGCTATGCAAATCTCCCCTTTTTAAAACATGAGTGGGGGTGGGAGCTGCAAGCAGCCCCTAACAGGAACTACCTATCCCAAGCCACTAACAATACACACACACCTTGGAATTATAAGCTATATTTAAATCAACTATACCCATGTATAACTATATGTCTAGATTTATTTATTTGATTCTCACTTTGGTTTTTTAAATATATATTTACTATTAATGGGGGGGCACAAGAAGAAGAGGGGTTTCCATGGTCTCTTCCCTCAAGCTCACAGCCCCCAGCCCCAGAAGGGCAGTCCCCACAAGGGTACAGCCCCGGGGAGGGGCAAAGACTCCCCTTGGTCTATTAGCTCTTTCTGTTATTTTCCCCTATATAATTCTCTCTCTCTCTCTCTCTCTCTCTCCATACACACACATATATATGAAAAAGAAAAAATTTAATTGAATCCCGGGGCATACAATCCCCAACCAGACATCCCAACCAAACCATCAAAAAACAACTGTGTCACAGAACAAGACTGCAGCCACACAGCCTGCTCTCAGCAGTTGCAAGCCAAAAGAGGCCGAAATTGGGGAGGAACTCCTGTTATATAGGACATTCCTTCCTCCCTCCCCTCCTGGATTGCAGAGATGTGAATCCTGCATCTCGTGCTATTCCAGGCGGGGGAGGCAAAGAGGCTCCTCTTAGTGAAGCTTCTCGCTGGCAGAGCTTGCCAATATTTGCAACTAATTTTCCACCAGCTCCGTAGTTCTTACTCCTTTTGCCCTGTGTATCCTTATACCTAAAATTAGGGCCTAATTAACAATGTGAAAATGCAGAGGGCCAAGGGTTGACTCAGAGGGCCAGCCTGTACTTGTCCACTTGTTCCAATCTTAAACAACTACAGACATACAACAGGTAACACAACATGGAAATGGAGAGAGGAATGAGAACCTAACACAAACCTAGATGCCAGTTGTGATCCCATATCTATCTACAGCATCATCAAGGGCCCTAATAATGTTAGCCAGAACATCAGGGGTCTGTTTACTTGTTCCTTCTCTCATGTAAGCAGTTTCTTCCAGCAGTTTCCCTCTGCTTTCTGCACAAAAGAATGAATAGACACAAATCTGACACCAGATATTCAACACAGAAAAACCAATTTCAGTACATTTCAGGCTCCCAGGGCACTCTGTCATGAGTCTCAAAATGACTGTTGGAAAAAAAAACTGACAAAGAAGGACTGGAAAGAGAGACAGCAGAAACTGGCTACATAAATAAGGTCTAAGACATTTCTAACACCTTCAGTAGAGATAATGACTTCTTAGCCTCTACATTTATTAATAGCCCAGCTTTCAATAGTATATTATGGATGTAAAACAGTTGCCTCCTTTGACAGACTCTGATCTTTGTCCTGCTAACATATTTTATCATTCCTATAACAGCCAAATCCACCTGGCTTACAACTACAGATCTGGTCAGGATCTGCTAACTATGTAATTAATAGCTTGATAGTCCAATTCCTATCATTTTGTCTATTATCTGTATCTTCACCTGGTTGTGGGGACATATAAACAATGTTGGGTCATGCATTAGTACTTCTATGTCAAAGGAAGTGGACTTTGACCATGAAACAATAATAATAATCATGTGCAGTCAATGTGATTTAAGTAAGTTCTGACTTACTGTGCCCTTTTCAGAGTTTTTGAGGTAGACAATAATAGTTTACCATTCTCTTCTTCTGGAGGTGCCCTTGGACTGTGCAACTTTCCCAAGGCCACACAGACTGGCTCTACTCAGAGACGGCACAGTGGGGAATTGAACTCTCAACTTTTGGCTCCCTAGACAGACACCTAAACTACTGAGCTGTCTAGCCAGCTTGACCCATGAAAGCTCATACTAAAATAAGATTATTATTCTTTAAAGTGTTACAATGTTATCTTTTATTTTTCTAGCATCATAGTAAATGGGCCCTTAATCTGAACCACCATTGTGTGGAATGGGGACATCTCCCAAATACACCTAAATTTTCACACATACACTTTTTCCCCTGAGTTCAATACAGTCCTAATTTGAACTAGTCTTTTAAGTTTTCTGAAAAGTGCTGCTATTGCTGTTGTTACTGTCTGAGCACCCTCTGCACCCTCCTCCTTCATGACATGATGAGTACTTGCAGGAACAAGCTTTTATTGGAGCAACACAACTTCATAAAAAGCCAATGTGGCTCAACAATAAAACTAAAAACTTTTAGGGTTCCAGGGAGTTGACTTCATTCCCAAACAGTCCAGAAAAGGGGATAATAACCCCACAACAGTATTTTACTGGGAGGAATTGAGCCCCACCTCCTCTACCTGTTCCAGGACCCCACACAGGTGGGCTAAGCACAGAGTGCCACAATAGGGGCTCTGGATGTAAGCACTCTGTTAAATGGAACAGTGTAGTGTTCCTGGAGCAGTGTAGTGTGTACTCCTACTACCTTTACCCCTCCATAGTCACTGCTGGTGGCAGCTACACCGCAAGCATGTTACTCCTCCTTGGAGGCATGTCCCAAGTCTATCTGGGTATGATGAGGCTCACCCAAATAATGAGGTATAGAAGGAGGAGGTATAGGAGGAGGGCCCGCTGACTGGTGTCACGTAGACTGACTAAGAGGTCCTTGCTGTGGGGCTGCTTGTCCCTGTTGTTTCCTCTGCTGGCAGCACACCTGACTCTCATTCTCCAGCTTTCTTACCTTGTGTTACCTTGCCTTGTCTCAGTGTACATGGGCTGCTTGCTTGGGTGGGACCAGAAACTCTTCCCAATGCCTTGTGTCTGGATCCTAGCGATGGATGGTCTCCCAGCAAGACATTGAATGCTCTGGTAACACCAGTACCAGCTGGGCCTCGAATGTTGCCCAATTCATGGTGTCAGCCCAGCAATTCACCTCATCCACCTCATTCCCCTCGTTAAATGCCCAGTCTGTCATGGCTACATGTGTGGCCTCCAGGGTATCACCCATGTCTCTGCCACCAACACTCCATCCGCAGATGAACTGTGGGTCAGGAATCTCATCCTGACTCTTGGGGCAATAGAGAACCCACTCTTTCCCCAGCAGGGGGATCGGGGCCAGTCTCACATAGTGCCAGTGCTACTACTGTCACTACTATTAACAACAAAAACAATACAAACTTCACACTAAGGTACTTCAATTGTACAATTTAATGTACAATTTTGGTTTGCTGGCCTTCTGAGTCATTTCTAGGTTAGATTATATAAAAAATTAATTTAGATGCCACCTTCCTACAAAAGAAATTGTGTTCAAGGTGGCTTACAAAATGTGAGATAAACCAGACATGTGCAGCGTGTACCCTTTCTTTTTTTTTGGTTCCAACTCCCCAAAATAAAAATGTGGCAATTTTCATTGCCATGCTGCAAAAATTTCAACAACAGTGCATTTCACACATAAAATCCACTCTTCTGCACTTTTCTGTTGGCACGCCATCATTTTGCCGCACACCTCAGTAATTTTTTCATTTATTATTCAGTTTTACTTTTTTCTTTGCCAAGACCAGGGACAGGATAATGCACCTTCAGTCTGTCAGGAAATGGGGAGAACCTTTCATATTTAAAGAGTGTCTCTTCCCCCTCCATGTCTCTGGAAAGTGAATGTGTCACCTCTTTGACTTGGTCACTCATCATTTTGTGACTGCTGATTCCCAGCCTCCCTTGTACGTGAGCATTCCCTAATTGAAGCACACTGTGTGTTGCCATGTACATCAGATAAGTGTATTTCACATGCTCAGTGTACTTTAAATGAACTCTGCCATGAACACCCATCCAAAGCCCTCTTCTTAATAGAGTGAACTTCTCCTTGAGTATACAGGGACAGCACAGATAATTTGATGGGATCTGTTTTCCTAGCATTGCACACAGTTTCACTTCTGTAAGTACACAACATTCTGTTTGTAAGACAGCACTTAAAATTATATATATTGCTTCAAAATCAATGAGACCTGATTGCCATGTACTTAGGTTTGGCCTATTAGAAGCAAAAACAATTGTTTCAAACCAGATTTAGGTTTTTCGTTAAGTCGTGTCCAACTCTTCATGACCCCATGGACCAGAGCACGCCTGTCTTCCACTGCCTCCCGGAGTTTGGTCAAATTCATGTTGGTAGCTTCGATGACACTGTCCATCCATCTCGTCCTCTGTCGTCCCCTTCTTTTCTTGCCTTCACACTTTCCCAACATCAGGGTCTTTTCCAGGGAGTCTTCTCTTCTCATGAGATGGCCAAAGTATTGGAGCCTCAGCGTCAGGATCTGTCATTCCAGTGAGCACTCAGGGTTGATTTCTTTCAAAATGGATAGGTTTGTTCTCTTTGCAGTCCAGGGGACTCTCAAGAGTCTCCTCCAGCACCACAATTCAAAAGCATCAATTCTTCGGCAGTCAGCCTTCTTTATCGTCCAGCTCTCACTTCCATACATCGCTACTGGAAAAACCATAGCTTTGACTATGTGGACCTTTGTCGGCAAGGTGATGTCTCTGCTTTTTAAGATGCTGTCTAGATTTGTCATCGCTTTCCTCCCAAGAAGTAGGCGTCTTTTAATTTCGTGGCTGCTGTCCCCATCTGCAGTGATCATGGAGCCCAAGAAAGTCAAATCTGTCACTTCCTCCATATCTTCCCCTTCTATTTGCCAGGAGGTGATTGGTCCAGTGGCCGTGATTTTAGTTTTTTTGATGTTGAGCTTCAGACCATTTTTGGCGCTCTCCTCTTTCACCCTCATTAGGAGATTCTTTAATTCCTCCTCACTTTCTGCCATCAGAGTGGTATCGTCTGCATATCTGAGGTTGTTGATATTTCTTCCGGCAATCTTAATTCCGGCTTGGGATTCCTCCAGTCCAGCCTTTCGCATGATGTGTTCTGCATATAAGTTAAATAAGCAGGGAGACAATATACAGCCTTGTCGTACTCCTTTCCCAATTTTGAACCAATCAGTTGTTCCATATCCAGTTCTAACTGTTGCTTCCTGTCCCACGTATAGATTTCTCAGGAGATAGATAAGGTGGTCAGGCACTCCCATTTCTTTAAGAACGTGCCATAGTTATTGCTGTCTCCTGTACAATGTTACGAGCCTCCATCCATAGTTCTTAAGGCACTCTGTCCACCAAATCTAGTTCCTTAAATCTGTTCTTCACTTCCACTGTGTATTCATAAGGGATTTGGTTTAGATTATACCTGACTAGCCCAGTGGTTTTTCCTACTTTCTTCAGTTTAAGCTTGAGTTTTGCTATAAAAAGCTGATGATCAGAGCCACAATCAGCTCCAGGTTTTTTTTTTTTTGCTGATTGTATAGAGCTTCTCCATCTTTGGCTGCAGAGAACATAATCAATCTGATTTCGGTAAAAGAGTGTTTGTGATGACCAGCTTGTTCTCTTGACAAAACTCTATTAGCCTTTGCCCTGCTTCATTTTGAACTCCAAGGCCAAACTTACCTGTTGTTCCTTTTATCTCTTGACTCCCTACTTTAACATTCCACTTGCCTATAATGACAAGAACATCTTTCATTGGTGTGAGTTCTAGAAGGTGTTGTAAATCTTCATAGAATTGGTCAATTTCAGCCTCTTCAGCATCGGTGGTTGGTGCATACACTTCGATTACTGTGATGTTGAAAGGTCTGCCTTGGATTTGTATTGAAATCATTCTATCATTTTTGAGATTGTATCCCAGTACAGCTTTTCCCACTCTTTTGTTGACTATGAGGGCTACTCCATTTCTTCTACGGGATTCTTGCCCACAATAGTAGATATGATAATCATCTGAATTGAATTCGATCATTCCTGTCCATTTTAGTTCACCGATGACCAGGATATCAATGTTTATTCTTGCCTTCTCTTGTTTGACCACATCCAGCTTACCAAGGTTCATAGATCTTACATTCTAGGTTCCTATGCAGTATTTTTCTTTGCAGCATCGGACTTTCCTTTCACTTCCAGGCTCGTCCACAGCTGAGCATCCTTTCGGCTTTGGCCCAACCACTTCATTAGCTCTGGAGTTACTTGTACTTGTCCTCCGGTCTTCCTCAGTAGCATGTTGGATGCCTTCCGACCTGAGGGGCTCATCTTCCAGCGTCATATCTTTTAGCCTTTTGTTTCTGTCCATAGAGTTTTCTTGGCAAAGATACTGGAGTGGCTTGCCAGTTCCTGCTCCAGGTGGATCGCGTTTAGTCAGAACTCTCCACTATGACCTGTCCACCTTGGGTGTCCCTACACGGCATAGCCCATAGCTTCTCTGAATTACTCAAGCCCCTTCGCCACGACAAGGCAGCACTCCATGAAGGGGGGGAGAGTTGATAGCACTTTTCAAAAACTTGACAGTCTGTCATACAGAGGAGAGGCAGGGTCTCTTCTTGATCAACCCAGAGTGTAGGACATGAAATAATGGACTGAAGTTAGAGGAAGCCAGATTCTGGTTGAATATCAGGAAAAACATCCTAAGTGTTAGAGGAGTACAGCAATGGAACCAATTACCTTGATAGGTGGTGCGTACTCCAAACTGGAGGTATTCAAGAGAAATTTAGACAACCATCTGGCAGATATTCTTTGATTTGTATTCCAGCACTGAGCAGGGGGTTGGACTCGATGCCCTATATAGGCCCCTTCCAACTTCATGATCCTATGATTGTTGAAAAAGTCTCACATAGGTTGTAAAACCTGTTCTTGGTCATATCTCTTTAAAATACAGAAGAGAGCTCCCACTTCATGATACAGATAAAGATGTGCATGTATAAAACTGGATATCAGGGAAGAAATTACTCAGAACTCATTTTCATCAAAAAACAAAAAGAAGTTCAGAATAGGGAACTTGTTCCTGTTCTGAAAACTCCAGTTGCTGAACCCTGGGGACAATACAGATCAACTTCACCTGGCTCTCTGTTCCTCATATGCCTGTCAGTTTGCATTCAGGCATGGCATGGTGAGAACTGTATTTAATAGACAGACTGTGTTCTAAAATGTTCTTGCTTTTCCTTTTTGGTAGTTACAGTAAGTAATTATACTTAAGGTTGAGTCTCTGTGTGTGAAAGTGTGATGGAGAACAGACTGTCTTGTGTGACTCACATAGCTGTGTCTGCATAACAGAACTTGAACCTGGGACAATGGCTTCTTCGGACCTGTAATGACAAAACCAGAACAAACACAGCAGCGCCTAAGACTGTGGCAGAGGGTGCACATATGCCAGATACTTGTGGGACAACCACCTGCCTACTTTCTTAATGTACTCAATTCCATACCCTAGCTGTAGATGTGGTGCCAATCCGAAAGGAATGTTTTCCAAATTGCCACCCTTGTATCCCGGCCTTGCACAAGGCCTGGGAAGTTACTTTCCAGAATTGATATCTTGTCAAAAGTGATGCATCCCTATGCCACAAAAATCCTCCTTCCTCATCCCCCCTAAGCTGCACAGATTCCTGTGTAGCCCTCATGAGACATATTTCCTCCACTGAGCACTGTCCCAGCAAGATGACCTGACCTTTTCCCCACTGATCCGTCTTTGATTTTCATAAATGAATGTTTACCCGATCTTTAGACACTACCACATCCTTCCTCTGCAAAGAGAATAGAGACATATCTGTTTTTGATGCTGCTATTAATTCGCTTACCCGGAGGGCCCCCAAAAAGGCTATGAGTGTCGCTGCTCTATAAAGGCAGATATTAAATTGATGCTTACACACCATTTCCCATGCGTTCCCTAGTTTAGCTAGAATGGCTGGTGATATAGGTGTGCAAGTGTCCTTAACGCAACCTCGCTCCTGGCTCCACCCTTCAATCATCTTCCTTATGCAGAAGTCAAGGGTGTAATTTTTACTTCCCTGCACTTTGGTGTAAAAGGTCACGGCAGACATTCGCCCTTGAATGGACCTGGGTGCCAGACCTTTCCTGTGCAGGTAGACTGCAAATTGCATCAAATTCTCATCAGTGGGAGGCCAATGAGGCCCCAGTCCCTCCCTCTCATGAAATGTGAAAAATTCAGTACATGCTGCTGTATAACTGTGGTGAGTACTAGGGGCAACTGCTAGACTCATGGCCCTATTAGCCTCAGCCTGCCAATATTCCATATTTCTTTTGGGAGAACGTCCGGCTGAGCCTGTTCCCCCAGTGCCAACACCCTGAACCAATCCATCTGTTGACAGGACAGGGCATCAGCAAAGGCATTGTCAACTCCTGGGATGTGGCGAGCTTGGAAGATTATGTTAAACTGCAAGCAGCGCAATACCAGGGCTCTAATTAATCCCATTACCCTCTGGGATCTAGACATCAGTGAGTTAACCACATGTACAACTGTGTGATTATCAGACCAGAAGGTGACCACTGAGTTGGCCCACTCTTCTGACCATAACCGTAATGCCCCCACTATAGGAAAAAGCTCTAGAAAAGTGAGGTCCTTCGTAACACCTAATGTCTGCCATTTCATTGGCCACATCCCTGAACACCATCATCCCCTACAATAGATACCATATTCCAGTGGTCCCGCTGCATCAGTCTGTACCTGTAATTCTGACCCTAAGAGTAACTCATCCCTCCAAAAGGAAATCCCATTAAAACCCTTGAGAAACTGTACCCACACCCTCAAATCTTCCTTCATCCCACAGGACAACCTCCTCCGGTGATGTGGTCTTGCCAGGCCTTTCATAGCATCACACAACCACCAAAAAAGAGCTCTGCCTGGGCAACAACTTTACAAGCAAAATTAAGATGACCAACAATCTCCTGTAGCTCCCTCAAAGTAGTCTTGCTCTGTGCAAGCATCTTTTGAAGCCTTGCCTTTAACTGCACCAGGTTCACTTCTGGAAGCCAGCTGGATTGCTGGATAGTATCCAGCTCTATCCCCAAGAAGGTTAAAACCTGGCTCTGTCCCTCCGTCTTTTCCACAGCCAATGGAACTCCCAGTTCCCCTGCCATCTCCTGGAAGGTGTCCATGGAAGTTCCCTGAATCCTGCAAAATAAAAAATCATCCAAATAATGGACTACTTGTGCCTGACCTACCCTGTGCTTGACGGCCCATTCAAAAAAAGAGCTAAATTGCTCAAAAGCTGAACAGCATACTGAACAACCCTATCCATGTATAATTGCCCTTCAAAGGTAAATCCAAGAAGATCAAAATCATTTGGATGCACCAGTAGGAGCCTAAAGGCAGACTATGTCACACTTTGCCAGCTCTGCCCCAATCCCACAACTCCGCACCATGTGCACAGCATAAAACAATATGTACTGTACGCTGCATAGCTCCTGTGGTATTCTATCGTTAACTGAGTCCACTGTCGGAAAAGACAATCAAAATTCACCAGGTGTCTTTTTTGGCACCCCCCCCCCCCAGTGGAGACACCCAGAGGACCTAACACCCTTCCTTCAGTGACCTTTTTCTGAATGTTCACCCTCACAATGTCCTCCAGTCCCTTAATTGACTTTAAGTTATCTGACCATGTGGTTATTCTATCCCCTATGGCTGGAATCCAAAAACCACACTTGAACCCTTCATACAAAAACTTAGCTGCTACTCTGTTAGGGTAGTTTTGTAGCCACCACTCCAATATGGGTACCCTAATTGGACTGGGTCCCTTTTTGAGTACTTGGGGGGCCAGGGGGAGGTTTATGACCACCCACTGTGTCCTTTCCCCAAGCTCTGCCCAGCCTGCCCTTGGGACATGCCCAAGATGCATACAGCCTGCTACAAAGGGAGCACTGATACCTAAATTTGCACAGACTTCGACTACATGATCCCTGGGCATTAAATTCCCAGCAGACCAAGTGGGGTTGAACCACCTGCCCCCCATCATGTGGGGAATGTTAGCCTGTGCCCTCTGCATTAGATAGCCTCTATCGAACCTATCTTCCAAAATGGGGTGGGAAGGGGGAACATCACAGCACATGTTGGGGTGTAGCGCCACACACATACCCTTCATCGTAAAGGAGACACACATGCCCCAGGAAATCTACGTATGCCCTATAAATTAGATCCATATATTGGATGAATGAGAGGGCCCATTCGGGGTGAGCACTAACCACTGTTCCTGCATATATGAAAAAAAACCAGCAATCTGTGGAAGGGCGCACAGGGCAACAGAATTATACCCAGTGTTGATTATGGCTAGGCGAGCTACTTCCCCCACTCCTGTGACCATACTAGTTTGCTGAACAGCCACTGGGTTTGGGACTGTGGTGACCCCCAGAAATACCTGTGTCCCTCTGTCTATTGCCTGCAGAGATGAGGTTGAAGGGACTGGCACTGTTTGGCTCCCAGTACCCCACGGCCAAGTGTCTGCAGGCTGTGTAGTGCCCGGTGCAATGGTACCCTCACCTGGCTGTGACCTTCCTGGTGCCACTGAGAGTACACTTGTAGAGCTTGATTTCCTCTGCATCAGCAGGCTGCTGCTGGTGCCATCACATATGCTGCACTGCACTGTCTCGGATTCCATTGATGTACTCATCTGCGCCACTTCGGTGCTAGCCTGTGTCTGGGTGCTGGCTGATGTCATTTGCGCTGAGCCTGACTGCCATGCTGTAGCTGGCGCTCCTCTCTGCTGCATCATGGGAGTAGTTGTTGCTGTAGACACACCTGAAGGGCTGGATCGCTCTCCCTCTAAAACAGCAATATGGGAAAGCTTAATGTCACTCATCCTCGTAAGCTCTAGTAGTTTATGCACCTTGGACTCCCTGCAGGATCGCTGCACTGCAGGCGAGCCATCCCTTTTCCTTGCTTGCACCCTTTCCCTTTTTAATATGATAAGCTTTTCCCACATTGTCCTGCAGTCAGGCCATTCCTCATCATCTGAAGAAAATATAGCTGGGTGGAGAGGGGGGCCTTCGTTTAATAGGCTGCTTCCCTTTCTTTCCCCCTTGACCTTTCTTGGGACCCATGTTTCTTGATAAACCCAGCCAGTTAATCTGGTCTCACTATCACTGTTAATAGTTATAACTATTCAGGTATAGTCCAATTTTTTAAAAATATTCAATTATTTATTTATTTGTTCCTTTATTACTTATTTGTCTTATAATTTTACAATCTGAATCCTTACAACTCCTGCTGCCCCAATCTATCGGCCTGCTGCAACCCCTTTGTGCACCCACACACCCTTCTCTCTCTCTCTTTTTGTAACACTTGGGCCCCCTAAGGCCCCCCCCCCGGATAACCACAGAACTCCCTTAACTGCCTTCCCTAATGCCTCTTAACCTCGCTGGGGCTCCCCAGCCACCCTTTCTTGGAGGCCTGGGGCCAGAGGCTTCCTTCCTTCCTTCCTTCCTTCCTTCCTTCCTTCCTTCCTTCCTTCCTTCCTTCCTTCCTTCCTTCCTTCCTTCCTTCCTTCCTTCCTTCCTTCCTTCCTTCCTTCCTTCCTTCCTTCCTTCCTTCCTTCCTTCCTTCCTTCCTACCTACCTACCTACCTACCTACCTACCTACCTACCTACCTACCTACCTAATTATTATTATTATAAATTCTAAAATGTTCCAGAGCCTGCAAAGGCTCTTTGTCCACCCCCTCTGTCCCCTAGCTCCCTCAGCTCCTAAACGCTGCACGATCCACGTGGTTGAAATCAAAACCATCCTGGCTTTGCACAGCGCTGTCCTCCTCCTTCCACTGATGCAGCCGAGGCAAGAGGGTGATGCAGGGCTGGGTAGCCTTTATAAAGGCTTCCCTGGTCCCAGCCTGCTTGCCCAGGCTCTCATGAGGCTGCACTTGTCCTCTCCAGCCGGGCGGGCAAAGGAGCCCCGCCTCTGCAGCTACGTGCCTTGCAGAGAGGCCCATCTCTGCTGCCATTTTTTATTTTCTTTTGTTTGTTTAATGTATGCTGCTAGTCTTTATTTGCAGAACCATTTTATTTCTTGCTCAAGGTGCCTGTATATCTTTCAGACTGCATGGGTGCCAAATGTGCAGCATTCTGATTTGGGGTAGGCAGTGAATGGGCATACTTTGGCAAGCAAGGCTACTGTCTGGGGACACTAAGGGGATATCTTCTACACTCTAACAATTTTTTTCCTGAGAACAGTGTCCTGGGAGGGGGCAGAAGATAGGAAAGCAGAAAGGAAGGAAGCTGAAAAGAGCTTTGCTGGCCTAGTGAAGTTATATCATATTCCCAAAGTTGATGGTTTTGTGTAACATTTCCATCCCAAGTGGCAACCCCTTATTTCCCTTTTTTCCTCCTGAACCTGAAACATACAAATACATGTAAATATCTACAGAAGCTGAAAAAAAAAGGGTCTTCATAAAAATTGGAACAGATAATATTCATATACTCCTACTACAAACCTATAGCAGTCCACTTCCTTGGACACCAAACTGGAGCTTTTACATCTGGTCCAAGTAACAGGAAATGAGCACCCCTATTACCTGGGCACACACAGCCCTGTTGCTGGTGAAGTGGCAGATCCCAGGTGCTTGAAGGAGGTGAGGGCACAAGGAAGCATGGTGGCACCCACATGGCATGACAGGGAAGATAGGGAAGCCTGGAGTGACAGGAGAATGATTGTGGGGGATTCCCCCCCCCCCGCTGGTTACACATTGGCCAGCAGAGGTTCTTGCCAACTTTGCATTGGCCATTGAGGAGTTCAAAAGAGGAGTAAAGGGCTGACAGAGCAAGAGTGGTCAGATTTCATCATGGTCCACCCAGCCAGCATATAAAACAGAGCACCAGGCTCCCTTCACCTAGACTGTGGCTGGACAGTTTTTTTCCTTCCCTCCCTGTTTTATGGTGGTGTGGCACAATATATCAAGTCATGTTGTGTATGGGTGTTAGGTTATTGGTTGAGTGTTCTGGTTACCATGGGTTTAGTGTTTTCTTATATTATCAAAACTTTGTTGGCAGTTTTGAGCATTGGGGTTGGATCCAGACAGTATGAAAGCAACAAGCTGGAGCCTTGATCACTCAGGATGGCAAAGGAATCCCTGCATATGAGGGTCATGGGGCAGGGCCATAGCTGGGGTAATTGGTGGCCTGGTCCTGTCCTCAGGTGGCAGAGACTCATGGAGTGGCATATTCCTGTGTGTTCTCCAATGAATTGCCACTCTTGATGGAACCTTCAGTGGCTGCTGAAGTGGACAGAGGTGGGCATCAGAGGGCATTTGTGCCTCTCAATGTACTGGATCCAATTCCCCAATGCTAAGCCAGGGACTGCTGCTGTAACCAATGAAGTTGCAGCCTTAATATCTCCACTGAACTGTGTGGCATGTTCTTTTCATGTTAGGTAGACAGCCCAGGGCCTGCTCAGCAATAGGCCAGGAAATGAGGGCCAGGGATAGCTGAATTCATGGTGTGATGACTACAGTAGTTTATGAACCTAGGATATTGTACTTCTCTATCCATGATTCAAAACACCAGGAAATAGCCCAATATTGCTGCATAGTATCATGCTTATGTTGCCAGCAGGCAAAAGGATGTCAAACTTTACCTAGCAAAGGGCAGTCTGAACATTGATTAGAACAATGGCAGCAGTCAAGATAGGCTACAGGATGCCCTCTTGTGCTCACTATCTTTCAAAAAGAGAAACAAAGCAGTTAAAAATCCCAGAACTGAACTCTTTTATTCATTAATTAACCACTTCTCACCCAAACACAAAGTAATTGTCAGAGATGTTTTTCCAAAATGACGTCGTTGTCATCGTCATTGTCGTTGTCGTCGTCATCTTAGAACTGCAGATCTGGAAGGGACCCTATGGATCAAGGAGGCACAGTGGGGAATTGGACTTCCAACCTCTGTCTCCACAGCCAGATACCTAAAACCACCGAGCTATCCAGCAGTTCTCCTTGAGGTATCTATTGCTTGACATCACAAAGTACTCAAAATGCCAGGAAGAAATGTGTCATGACTGTTCAGCTGGGAAGTACTGGATTGTTAACCCTCAAGGAATTTACTTCATTGGGAGTGCTTCTGACTCATGTGCACACCATATTCACCCAGATGTATTGAGAAAGAAGTTTCAGCCATGTTCCTTGGGGGCCAATGTTCTTTTATGCTCAAGAGTGGAGCACAACATATCCAGATTTCAAGAGAAGATTAAAGGAAAGTTATGGATACTAGTTGCAGAACCTCATTTTAAATCACTCCCAGGAGTTTACAGTGTGAACATTCTTTGCAAAATGTTGCTTACAGGAATTTGATTGCACCCAGAGAACTTGTTGAAAAACAGCTCTGACAGTTGCTTTGTGTTTGGTGAGAAGTGTTTAACTGATGAATACAAGGATCAGCTTCTGTGATTTTCCTCTGATTGGTGAATGGTAGTGTGCACAAGAGGGTATCCAGTAGACCATCTTGACTGCTGCCATTGGTGTTATTAACATTCAGGATGCCCTTTGCTTGGCATCCTTTTTCCTGATGGCAGCACAGGCATGATATTTTTCTAATATTTTGAATCATGTTTTCATTCAGAAGCATATCTCACAATTTTCCACATAAGCCATAGGGTTTTTTAAGAATTGAATTTCATGGCTTTTTAAAACTGAAGTTTAAGTATACATACACTGCACATGAATTACAACAAAAACTTCCCTCATGCAGAATTATCAAGAATTAAAGGATCCCAGAAGATAATCACATGATCTGTAGTATAGTTGCTAGTTGATGGCAGAACCCAGAACAGCTAAGATGTGACTATAGTTCCTCTCTGCTAAAATATTTAGAAGGGCTGTTTTGCACTTAATAAAATGGTGAAGCAAAGATGTAAGAGCAATATATACGGTGGAGAAACATACACACCCTTTAACCTCTCATATAAACTAATGTTGCCATTCCCATTCTGCAGAATGCAGACTAGAAAGCTTCCAGTTTCCTAACCCTTTTCTTGGGGTAGGCAACTTGAGGAAGAAAAACTATATACATCCAAAATCTCTATAAATATGTTGTCTGCATTTTTTTCTGAAAGTCACCCCCCACCTTTTGAAATTAAAAAAAAGAAGGCTGGAAGTTAGCAAAGATTGTCATTAGAAACCAAGGTCAAAATTCTCCATTCCATGTAAAAGACAAACAGTGAAGAAAGACAGGTGTGCATTTGCAGAATCAACCAATTTGAATTGTGGAATTGAAGGAGAGCCTTACAGATGCCGCAGACTACCAGAAAGGCAGGTAAGTGAGTGCTCAATCAGGTTAAAGGAAAAGTGAATAAATCCAAGCTATCTTACTTTGCATATAAAATGAGAATGAAGAACTGACCAGAACAGCCACTATTGGTAGGAAAAGCAGGGGGAGGGAGAGAAAGACCTAAGATGAGATGGATTGCCTCAATAAAGGAAGCCACCTCTGTTTGCAAGACCCAAACATAACTTTCTGGAAAATACAATACTACCGGGGGGGGGGGCAATAGGAAGAGAGAATGAACAACTATAAGACCCAATAACGTAAACCACCACTGTTGATATGACATTTTGGAAGTCATTAATTCACATAGTCACCACACATCAGAAGTGATTTTTAAATCACACATAAAATCTTTGGAATTTGTTTTTTGTTTTTGTTTTTTATTACAAAGCAATTGTACAGTGACAAGATGGGTGGAATGGTTGAAGTACAAGCTCTGCTAACATTGAGTAAGACCAGCCCCAGCTGCAAAGAAGAAACCAGTAATGTCACTGCTCAAGCAAGTGAACTTTTGAATATGTGTTCTCTATTCTTTTTTCAATGTCTACTATATGTTAGCATTTTTACAACAAAACAGAAATGCTAGCATGATCCCAAACAACCTGTTTGTCCAGGAACGTATAAAAAAGTTTTCCTCCCAAGAGTCAGCTAATTAGGTCCTGAGTGGCAGGTCCAGAAGTTCATATTTATTAGCTATAACATAATCTTTGACTAAGTTATTCTCTCTGGAAAGCTTGTACTATGCATGCTCTGTGTAATAAGAAAATGCTGTACTATCATTCGGTAAAATTCAGTAAAATTTCAGCCCCCAAATAAAAGATAAATAAAAATATACAAAATGGCTTTGTAGGTATTATGATCATGTCTTAGGTTTTTTTCCCTAGGAAAGGGAAAATATTTATAGCTAGCTATATTAACAACATAAGAATTTGCCTGTAAGATGGCAGTTTGTGTTAATGGCGATAGCACTCTTCTTATATATTGCATAGAGTTGCTTCTAAAAATCTAGAGTCAGAACATTAATCACTTTTATTATACTGCACCCTGAGAATTATACTGAGGAATCTCATAGAACATGCTGAAACAAACAGCACGTTTAAGGGCATGTTCTGTCTGATTGGATACTTCAATGTCATTTTCTCATGCTTTCCTCTTCATCATTTAAGCATCAACAAAGAAATGTAACTTAATTCTAATTCTAAGTTAGACCACATGTAATATGTAATTATATATTATAATATTATAATTATATATATATATATATAAAATTTTATTTTATATCTATTTTATTTTATCTATTTTTTTATATATGTAATATAGTATTTTTTTCAGGTGGTGGTCTTGATGTTAATTTGCTTCCATGTGTTAGATGATTCTTTAAAAGCCGTTCATGTTAGGAAATAACACTGAAAATGCTGGATTATGGATATGGTTTGAAATTTTCCCCTGATACAAAGACAAGTTAATTCTCCTTGATACAAAGACTGGGCTTTCAACTTCGCACCTCACTCAGTCTGTTCATAGAACTAGGTGATTAAAAACATATTGACTGCTTTTTTCTAGATCATATAGTTAGCATTTCAGTGAGATGTAATTAAGAAGATAGTTACTATCAATCAACCTTTCATATTTTTAAAAACCTACTAATATCATTCTGAAGAACAAGAATAGAAGGGAAGTATTAGTAAGTTATACTGATAGGTGCCTAATGATAGTCTGAAGGATCAACCGGACATGTATCAGAGCTTGATCAAAGTATCCAAGCCAGCTTTTTCAGCACGTCGTTGAAGTGGGGTGAAAATACAAAGGTTGTAAGTGGAAGCCACATTCTATTGCCTTTCAGGGAAGAGTTAATGAATGGGAAAATATTTGATTTTAATTGTGGAATAAAATTCAATATGTTATAACTTTTGGTTTTATTAGCTACATAAATGCATCTTCCACCCAGATGTGTTTTCTTCTTCATCTTCTTATTCTGAAATGCATACATACATACATACATACATACATACATACATACATACATACATACATACATACATACATACATACATACATACATACATACATACATACATACATACATAAGACAAAACAGAACACAGCAAAACTATGCAATATATAGTGTATAAAGCAGCACAGTTGTATAGTATATAAAAACATATTTTACAAGTATCCAGGGAGAAAAAAAGGATGATGGTGGAACTCACTGTGTTAGCAGAGAACTGTGGCAAGAATTAGCAGCTGCACAAAATGTGGCTACTTTTTTGGTAATATGGGGATTCTGATTAGAAAGGAGAAATGAAATATAAAATTATTCTGACCTACCATGGAGTTTTTGAAGAGTGGATGAAAGGAATTCACAATACAAGGAGCCGTATAATAGGACATGCCCAACTGTTTCCACATTGCCACTGTCACAGGGACATGTATGTTCTTGATAAGGTATTTCATAACATCTCCCCTGTAGGGGCACAGAAAACAAAACATTAAATTGGACTAGAGTAAAGGCTTTTCTGAACTTGGGAAATGGCAAATTAACCAAGCAGGGAGAATGTACAAATATCTTGTTGCCTACAGCACAATATTTATTAAACAAACTTAAGTGCTTTTGTAGTCCTATGTCTCAGATTCTTTGTTTTAAAATTGATTTGGCTTTAGAGTAGCCAAGAGTTATTAAAGTACTGGAAGAATACCCCAATGTCAATAATTTCTTAGACAAGTTCCTTTTCAATTTGATTGGAAGGTATAATCTATTAAACTCAGTGGTGCAAGTCCTACTGGAAAGAAAATAAGTGTAGCCAGTAGTTTATCATGTATATGAACAAGCTTCAGTAGGAGTTAGGCCTGACTCAAGATGCAAAGACACATTACAGAATTCGTATGGAACTGAGAATATCTCAAAAATTCAGTCTGTATAAATTCAAATGATCTAGAAATATTATCAGTACACAACAGGGATCCATGAACCATTTGCACATTGATATAGGTAACTAAGTACAAATACTTAGATAACAGAAGGAATGTACTGTATTGCCCACTTTTTTGTAGAAAAATCTTGTCAGTGCAGCAACACTCCTCTGAGCATTCCCTACAACATTCCTTACTTAGGTATGTCTAAAAAATGTATTACTGAAATACTGTACATGAAATCTAAGTCTACTCAATATCTTGCAGGAAGACAATACATTAGCTTGCTGAACACTCAGTTTTGAACTAACTAACCCTTACAATTGCTTTTGACATTAATCAGTACAATAAAAATCTCAATATGATTCTGAGGTAACTGCTGCAAAATGTTAATATCCTATATTTAATCTAAAACATTTGATCTCCATTGTGTAGTAAATGGATGGTATGTAGTCAAGTATATGAAATACCTGGTCAGGCTATTATCATCAGAGATGTTTGAATAACTAAAATGACATTTTGTTATCTAAACAAATTCTTAGTTCATTTAATCTTTTTACTCATTTATAAAGTAGAGGACGATTCTGTTAATGTACTCTGTGTATCTATCTCCCCCTTGATTCTGAATGGAGGACAGTAACTCAGACCCATAGAAATGATCAATCCATTATGCCTCACCTTGATCAATGGTTTCAGAACCGGAAGAGTTCTGTTGCAGCTGGAGGAGGGCAATGAACAAGAATTTAGTGGTCCAGCTGAGAGAATCCCCAGGGAAGCCTTGGAGAGAAGGGCTGAGTCCAGTTTTGCCAGTAAGGCATCAGATGATGATGAGAGCCTGGCAGATGTGAGGCCTATTTGCTCAAGAGATAGTCGACAGCTTAGAAGATTCAACCAAAAGGAGTGTCAACATCTCAAGATGTCTTGATAACTGATTGAAAATATCTGGATGCCCAGGAGAGGCATGCTCAGAGCTATAAATTCTGTGAACACTCTCAGTTTGTGGGAGACAGCTCATTAATAGCCTCTCACTAGTGCCAGTCTTTGCCTTGCCTGAACTCCTTAGAATGATTTACAACCTCGAAGACCTGCTTCTGTTTGCCCCTCCAATTTAAGGTGACAAATTACTTTTGGTTTGACACAGGGACACTGAGAAGCAGTCTTTTGGACAATGAACTGACTTTGAGAATGCAGTCCACAAACATAACACCATTCAACTCTTTAAAATTTCTAGTTAATGAATGTGGAATATTGTACTTCTGTATCCATGATTCAAAATGCTAGGAAATGTCCTGATATTGCTGCATAATCTAGGGCCTCTCTTTTCCTGTAAGAATGTCAAAGAACACTTGAAAGGCCTGGTTATGAATTTCAAAGCAAAACACTCGAGACACCTGAAGTCACCTTGGAAGTTGAAATGTGGGAAATTGCGCACAATCCTTCCTTGCAGTCCTGTAGGTTATAAGGGACTAGATTGATTCACATGTGCAATTGATTTTTCAGTCCTTGATGACTCATAGATGAATGTGTGAACTCATACAATTGAAAAGCATGGCACTGAATATATATAAAACTGTTTTTTGTGATTGTCACAAAACGTTTCACTAAGATTTTGTTTACAAATGCAAGCCAGTAGTTAATACTCCAATGACCATCTTTTAGATGTACAGGTATGATCCATGGTACCTTGTGTAATTGAGGAAACCAGACTATAAAGTTAAAGTGTTAGTGCTTTGTTGACCACTTGAGATACCTCAAATAGACACAGGATGCACAAAAGGTCAATCTTTTTTTAATTATGAAATATGTTCTTTTTCTCTGAACAAGAAAGGATGCATATTACTGTTCGAAACAACACGTCATCTTACACCTGTATCCTGCATTTTATATCTATCCAGAGACAATCAACTGCTTCTTGTATTCAGTTTCTGTAACCAGAAATCCACAAACATTTGTGGTAATGAGGTAATGTCCATGCTAGTGCATGACACATTTTATCTCAAAGACTGCCTATGTGATATTGGTACTGCTCAGTTATGAATTTGTATGCAATGTGAAATTGTAATATTTGAAGGAAAGGTTTGCCATGGACAATGCTTCTGTGCATTTTTTGTTAGGTAAAATCATTGTGGAATTTCAGTGTCAAAGGGTTTTTGACACTAAGAACAGAGCAATCTCTCCATGGGGTGGGGAGAGATGGACTGCTCATGGTTGTGTTGCCATCTTCTTCACATGAAACATCTGAAGTTCAAGAGAAACCAAAATTCTCCAACAAGATTAGTGAAAACTTCTTAGAAAAAGATGGCTTGCACTTCCCTAAGCATAATCTATCTGCTAGACTGAAATGAATAATCTCCCAAACTCCTTGATTCTAATGAATTTTGTTTAGCAGTTTTTATTAAAATATATATTTTTTAGAATTATGAGATTTTTTGATACACATATAGCAAGTTGTTTACAAGGTTTTCTAGATACAGGGAGATATTTCCCATATATTATAATATACTAGTTCTTAACATGACATATACTGATTAATCTTTGGATTGGGAATTAATAGAACCAAATTAAAGTGTTCTATCAAATGTGTAATTTAGTATTCCTACAATCCTATTCTTAATGGATTGCCTGGAGAAACATTAATTTTCCCATGGCTTCTTTGTCTTTAAGGGTTCTTTAATTAGCACATGACCCTAACATGGCAAGTGAGAAGAGCCTAATTTGTATAGGCATTTTGTTTGGCTGGCTATTAAGTAGTATTTTAATTAAGTATTATTGATCTGTATTTAAGAGGATAATGGAGACAAAGTAAAGACATCTATTAACACCATATGGGAGTTGTTCAAACAGAGTTCATTATGTGTAATTTAAGGATCTCCTTTAAAAATAGGTTCTAGGGTGAATTTTTTTAATAAGCATGCTAAAATCCATCACATACACGAATGACATCAATTATGTGTTAATTATAAATGCTGAAATAATGGAAATGTATTGGGGATCCAAATGAAAGGACTGGTTCTTGACGGGAGGTAAAGTCCTTGAGAGTAATACAGATTTGTACAGTGTGGTGTTCACTGCAATGCAGCAAAACACAATTGCCATAATTATTAAAGAATGTGTAAAAGTGAAGCACAGATAATTAGGTGCTAAGAAAAGACATAGAAGAATTGCAAAACTGGAGTGTGGCTCCTAAACTTTCTTTCCATTTGTTAAGTACTTGTCAGCTTGGTGGTGGGAGGGTATGCTTAATTTCTTGTGTAGCAACCAAGTTTCCCACAGAGATTCAGATATAGATTCACTACTTTTGCCCCAGATGAGATCATATATTATGTTATTGTGCAGCAGAGTGGTCTAAAATGAAACAATGAGCTTGGATTGTAAAGAATTCACTTTTAAGAGAAACATTGCTTAAATATTTCTTCATTGCAGCACAGAGAATTTGAAACTCAAAACTTAAAATATTCTATCTTTTAAAAATAGAAGCCAAATAACTTGGCAGTGTCACGTTTTAGCTATTATCGTAGATTGCTTAGCAGGTTTTTTTTTGTTAAGTGTCATTAGATTTTTTGATTTTGGATTTAATGAAACAGTGGTGTGGGGAAAAATTAATATGTGTTGGAAAAGTAAACCCCCTTGAATAAGCATCTTCCACAATTTTATAATAGAAACATACCTACTATATTACCAAGAGGAGATGTGTTTTTCAGATACAAACTGAGTTTTGGAATGACTCATCATTTTTATTTATGGAGCCTGGAAGTATGGTCTGGTTCTTTGTCACATTTACTTTAAGAGAAGGGGATTAAGGCAGTCTGAGATATTTTAATACATTCCTCCAAACTATTAGCGGTTGAAGTGATAAGAGCTTTTCTCAAACAACCTCACCTTTATGGTTATTATCCAAGAATTGTAGGCTCATTGCCAACATCACCTTTATGGGCAAGGTTATTGAGTGGGTGATTGCAGATCAGCTCCAGACATATCTGGAGGAGAATTCCCTTGGCCCATTCCAGTCTGGGTTCAGGCAGTGGCATGGTACAGAGACAATATTGATTGCACTGCAAGATAACCTTTTAAGGGAGTCCAAAGGGAGAAGAATGTTCCTTTTGGTACTACTGCAGCAGAAAATGTTCTTATTGAATATTACCAGAGCATTGATGCCTATATTCCTTTATAGTTTCAACCTTTCATCCATCTTAAATTGTTGAACAATTAAGAAAAAACATACAACTGTCTGGTAAGTGAGAAAAATATTTCAAAGATGTTATGTGTCACCGAGTCACTTCTGATGTATGGTGACTATATGAGTTAATGACTTCCATAATGTCCTATCATTAACAGCTCTTCTCAGATCTTACAAAGTAGCAGCTCCTCATTTTAGTTTCCTCTCTCATCCTACTGCCCCCACTTCCTAACATCATTGTATTTTCTGATAAATTCTGCTCAGGTCTTGCAAATTAATAGCTGTGGCTTCCTTTATTGAGACAATCTGTCTCGCGTTAGATATTCCTCTCTTCCTTGCCTCTGCCCTCACTTTTCCCACCAGTATGGTTTGCCCACCCAGTCCCGGAATAAAGACGCGAGACAGTGATATGGATTAAATACGGGCCACACTTTATTAAGTCAGATCAAATTGTATATCGCCAACATCATCAAAGGAGGGGGCCTGCTGTAGTGCGGAAACAGATAAAGGCAGGGTATCCAAATACCCCTAAAACAGTCAATGGGCGAGTCCCCAGCCCCAGGTTCCAGCGGTCTTAAAGACAGCAGGAACCCAGCCGGCCGCTAATAAACACCCCAGACCTCCAGACATCTTTAATTGATGACTGTTAGTCCGGAAGTGGCCCAGCGCATCTTCCCGCCACTGGCCCTGTAATCGCACGATCCGCAGAGCCGGGAGGTCGGATGCGCTGTTGGCTTACCTGAATTACAAATGGGACACACCGAGACTACCTGTTTTTCCGCACTACCCGCCACAGCATAGGGACTAGTCTAGCTATGTCCCATGCCCGCCATAGAGCAGCCTGAGCTCAGACAGCAGGCCCCCTTTGATGTCTTCTAAAAATATGTCCAGACCTGCATCAGACAGATGGACACCATCACTACGAAAATATACAGTATTGCTCAATTGGATCCTATGCTGATTAATCACCGATCCGAGGCCGCCGCTGCAGACACCTCTACACACTTCTCTGTTAACGCCCCGCCGGGCCTTGTTAAAATCGTCAACACTCCGGGCGCCTCGCCAGATGAACCGTGGGATAATTGTGGACCACACAATCTGCATCGCGGGATACCTGGCATTCAACCTCTTAAGGTCTCTCAGAATGTCCAGGATCAATGCCTTACCAGGCGATCTAGGCAGATCATTACCTCCCAAGTGAATTACCAAGACATCAGGTGGAGCTTGGTTGAAGGCCGTCATCCTGCCAAGCTGTATCCACTGCATGCCACACACGCCTCTCCAGGTAAGATACGCATGGGCACCAAGCCCCAAATCATTCCCCCACGGGGAAGAAGCAGCATAATGTGCCACCCAATAAACATAGCTGTGGCCGATGATCATCACGTGCCTTCGACCTTCGGAACTCATGGTACCTGAAACAACATAAATGACCCCTGCCTACACATTAGGTAGAGGTCTAATGTACCTTTGATAGCTAGTTGAAGACCATCGCCCCAACTGCTTAATTTGGTCTACGCTATAGCCCAAGGCTGCCGCCGTCGATGCTGCTCCTATTCTAAAGGAATGCGTACCAAATCTCATACCCTTCACTCCTATTCTATCCAGCGCCATGTCTGTAAGTTTCCAGAACTGATATTTGGTCAGAGGTGACCCATCAGCATGCTGGAAAAAATACCCTGAGCCTTGTCCCCTAAACTCCATAAAGGCTTGAGTGGCCTTCACAGGACAAATGCGCCTGATGCTGCATTGCCCTAAGACCAATTGCTTACCTTTACCTGTCTGATCTGCTTTGGACCGCCTGATTTTAATTCTCAATTGACTATCCTGAACCATGACATCTCTCTGTTGTAAGGCCATTCAAGAGGTGTCTGCCCTTGCCATCGCCACTAACTCGCTAATCCGAAGAGCACCAAAAAAGGCTACTAGGGCAGCTGCTTTAAATAATGCCACCTCATATCTGTCCCTACATAGTCTCCCCCATTGCTCGCATAAGCATTCAAGAAGAGGTGGAGATATGGGTGTCCTGGCATCAGACACCCTCCCCCTCTCCTTTGACCACCCTTCTAGCATTTTCTTTATCCTAAAGTCACAGGAAAAATCCCTGTATCCATTAATTTTAGCATAAAAAGCCAGAGCCAACAGTTTACCCTGTATAGTGCCTGGCGCTAATCCTTTCCTATGTAGAAATATTATGATTTGTTGGAGTTGCTCCACTGGAGCCGGCCAAACCTGTTCCAGTTCCACCGTCTTCCTAAATTCTTGAAACTCGGTACTTGCGGCTAAGTAACCCCTTCTTGTCCTCGGAGCCAGTGCAAGACCTATCGCTCTCAATGCCTCTTCACGCCAATCTGCCAGACCTCCGCTGGAAGAACTTCTGGGAGTTCCCTGGCTTCTAGGGCTAACTCCCTGAAGTGCTCGATCTGTTGGCGTGAGAGAGCATCAGCTATCTTATTGTCAATACCAGGGACGTGTCGGGCATGCACCATCACATTAAATTGCAATGTCCATAAATTAAAAGCCCTAACCAAATCCATTACCCTATCTGAATGTGATGTAAGGTTGTTGATGATGTGGACAACCGCTTGGTTGTCACACCAAAAATGAACCACTGTATTAGACCATTCCTTGGCCCAGAGCCAGAGGCTCCTACAATCGGAAAAAACTCTAAAAATGTTAAGTCTCTCGTGATGCCTTCATGATGCCATTCCTCAGGCTTTGTACCAACACACCATCTGCCGCGAAAGTAAATTCCAAATCCAAGTGCCCCGGCGGTATCGGAATTCACCTGAAAATCCACTCTTAAGCTGATTTCTGATTTCCAAAAAGAGACCGCATTGAATCTCTCTAGGAATTGTTTCCAAACCATGAGATCCTCCTTCATACCCCTAGTTACTCTAGTCTTGTGCATTGGCCGTTTCAGGCCTGACATGGCATTATAGAGTCACCTTAAAAAGGCACGGCCCAGTGCTACGACCCTACATGCGAAGTTTAAATGTCCTACTACCTCTTGTAATTCCTTAAGAGTCACTTTTCTCTTAACCAATAAATTGCTTACTCTGGCCCTAAGGTCCTTCAGTTTATTATGAGGCAGCTTTGAAGTCTGCTGTATCGTATCCAATTCGATCCCGAGAAAAGTGAGGGATGTGGCCGGTCCCTCTGCTTTCTCTTCCGCTAGTGGCAAACCCAGCTCATTCGCTAGTACCTGAAATTTATCTAAAATCATTCTACACCTCATAGAATTTGCTTTCCCACAAAAGAGAAAATCATCAAGGTAATGGGCTGTGGAGTTACAGTGCACCCTTTGTCTGATTTTCCATTCAATGAAGGTGCTAAATTTCTCAAAAGCCGCGCATGATATCGAGCATCCCATAGGTAGAGCCCTATCTATGTAATAGGACCCTTGAAAGTGAAAACCTAACAAATTAAAATCCAGGGGGTGGACTGGCAAAATTCTAAATGCTGATTTAATATCACATTTGGCCAGCTCTGCCCCCACTCCACAGGCCCTGACCATTTTAACGGCCTCATCAAATGAGGTGTATCTTACGGTACACAGTTCTGGGGGAATGGCATCGTTGACCGATGCCCCCTCCAGGAAGGACAGGTGGTGTATCAAACGAAACTCACCGGGAGCCTTTTTAGGTACTATCCCTAAAGGTGAAACTCTTAAATTTGCTATGGGTGGCTCAGTAAAAGGCCCCAGCACCCTACCCTCTTTGACTTCTTTGTCTATTTTACGCAGCACAACAGCCTCTAAACCATTTATTGATCGAAGATTTTTTGCTAAAAATGCTTTTCGCTCACCTAATGCCGGGATTCTAAATCCATATTGAAAACCATGGCATAAGTACTCTGCATCTCCTTTCCTTGGGTAAGCTAGCAACCAAGCATCTAAAACATCAATTTTAATTGGGGTGGGTCCCCTTACCAGGGGTACCACTGCTCCCATTGGGCTTTTTGCCGCTTCCAGCTCCCTTGTTTTGGCGCTGTGCACCCGCTTTAAAACAGCTGGAAACTGGGTGTTTTCCTCCGCAAGTGATACATTCATGCCTGAACCTGCATGGGGTTCTTGAACAGAAACCTTTGGAATTATACTCAAAACAGGGCAGACGGGGTTGAACCGCCTGCCCCTCCCCAGGGCGGGGAGTAGGATTGTTAACTATTTTCTTATTCAGGTGGCCACTGTCAAACTGATCACCTGTGTTAGGCCTTGCCGGGGTCATATGTTGTAACCATAACCCCAGCTGTGGCTCATCCCAACGCAAATTGGGTTGAATGGCACTCTTCATTCGAAAGGCTTGGTCGTATAGAAGCCAATCTTGCCCTGCAAAATCTGTATATGCCCTATATATTATATCAAAATATTGTAAAAGCAAGGGGGCCCTCCACGGTTGAGCCTTAACTAAGACTCCAGCGTAGATAGTAAAGCCAGGGATCCAATTAGACCAAGTCCTGTCTGGCTTTTTCTTTCTACGTTTTTCTTTTTCTTTCTCATCATCCTTATCGATCTCTTTACTGTCCACCTCGCGATTCAGAATGTCAAAAAAGTCCACATACTTTCCCTTTCATATTTTTTCTTTGGTGGCCAGGGTTAAATGGTCTCCCAGTGGCGTGGAGTAATCTCCAGAAGGTAAAGCCACTAGGGCAGGGGTCAGGGAACTTTTTTACCTTTTACCCCCCAAAAAATTTATATACGCCGACATTACCCCCTTGATTTGAAAGGAAGGAAATCATACATTATTTGAATTCTAAATATTCAAAATAGGCTGTGTACCGAACTAGCAGGATATATCATCAGTATCAATGGCTGCCAGGCTATGTACCAAACTAGCAGGATGCACCAAATTTAATAAAAATGTGCACTATTTTTGCTGGAACACATTGCACTCCAGCCATGGGGTGGTATAGGGAGTAGTAAGGTGTCCAACGTGCCTAACAAGTTGCATTAAATTTTTGCTAGCTTGCAGAGGATTAATCATCATCAATGGCTGCCAGAGTGGTGCTAGCAATGACATGCTTGCTAGAGACAGCCAATGCAGAGTTGGGGGGGGGGGGCTTTTCCTACCACTTTAATCATTCTGTGTGTGGTGTGCAAAAAGGAACAAACCAGGCTAAAAGTCATGTCACCCACCCTGGTGCCACAGCCCAATATCAAAGGACCAGTGCGCTATTTTTTTTATCATCATCAATGGAAAACTCAGCAGTGGCCAGAGGATTGGAAAAGATCAGTCTACATCCCAATCCCAAAGAAGGGCAGTGCCAAAGAATGCTCCAACTACCGTACAATTGCACTCATTTCACATGCTAGCAAGGTTATGCTCAAAATCCTACAAGGTAGACTTCCAGAATATAAATATTTACTCAACACAGAGACTGTAACATAGATCCCATGGATGTTTTATGTTTATGTTTGGTCAATTTGTTTTATAAAGAGCCCCCTTCCAACACATTCTTGTTTTGCCCCTACAAGTGCTGCCACATCTGTGCACATGTATTGTTTGATTCTGTCTTACCACCCTATAGTCAAGGCTTGCTGCTTCTTCCTCCATTTGCCCACATGATTGAAAAAGACTGGAAAAGAGCAGCTACTGCTGCCTCTAATTCTCACTCACCATTGTTGTGGCAATGGACCAATGAATTGTGCCCTGCAGGACCAGGCACAGCCTGTGAGTAAAGGGAGACAGCAGCTTAGAAACCTTTCCCCACTCACATTCACTGGTGGCATAATTGCAAGGGAACGAGCTGAAGAAGCTGAGAAGCACTGACATAATTGCAAGCCCTTTTTGCTCCCCAAACAACTCTTTTTCTCTGTGACTGGAAGCTTCTACTTTTTTCAAGCTGGAATGATTTTACTTTCTTGGGCTCCATGATCACTGCAGATGGGGACAGCAGCCACGAAATTCAAAGACGCCTGCTTCTTGGGAGGAAAGCGATGACAAACCTAGACAGCAAGCCTGTTGCTTTTTTCAGTTTTGAGTCAGTCTCTCTCTCACACACACACTCATCCACCCACCCACCCTCCATCCATTTTCTACAATCTACATACATTTAAACAAGCTTGATGAAGCCGTCGATCTCTCGCACCTTCGTTCCCCTCGTTAACTGAAGCCCTTCCCTCCTCCTGCTTGGGCGGAAGCAGTCATTCACAAGCCCCGGATTGATTGAATGCCTGGGGCTATTCTTCAGCTGTAACCAATCAAGCAGGCTTATCTCTGATCTCTGAAAGAACGGAGGATTTACAAGTGCCCTGCCGCAACCAAGGAAGTAACAGGAAGAGGTGGCTTACAATTTGAGGTTTGGCTGCAGGGGGTGGGGTGGGGTGGATGGGGGGTAGCGCTCTGCTCATTACCCCCAGGATTTTCACTTTTACCCCATTTGGGGTAAATTACTCCTGTTCCCTGACCACTGCGCTAGGGGGACCGTATTGTATCCCGTGTTGGGCACCGACGGGTGTTGCCAAACACCTGCGCCAGTTCCTGCACTAGATGTCCCTGCAGTGGGAGGTGTCGCATATGGCGTACCCCAGCCACAAAACTGTGTATTTACAGGAGGCCAAACTAAATTGGGCCACCCCATAGGCGGTGCACTGTAGGGTGTGGGTGCGACGTGCGAGTACTGCGAACCACCGGCCCATGGCCAAGCAGGATAAGGTGACTGTGTGCTGTGTGTAGAAGCGGACTCACCAGATGATGCCACAGATGCGCTGGGGGTGTCCATAACCCGAGGTGTACTATTACCGGGCTCTTCTGAGATGTCGTGCACAGCCTGCGAATCAGCCGTTGTGTCCTGCGTCCCGTTCGCATCTGTCCTTCCATGCTTCCTACCACTCGGAACCCTAGACACATCTGAAGACCCTTCCTCCATCACCTGATCCTCGCTCTCAGGAACCTGCATGGATTCTAAGGCGACAAACCGCTCCATAAGATCTTGTGCCAAAGCTTTTAAATTGGCCTTGTGACGTCCCTTAGTATCCCTAGCTGATCTGCGAGGGGAGGCTTCGTGTTGCAGAGGAGCTTGCTTTGATAACCTCTGAGCCTCCAGGGCTGAAATTTTTTCCTGCAGATCCTTCCATATCAGCCAGGATTCCTCATCAGAGGATGATTGTTGCGATGACACCTGTGGTACAGGTCTCTTTCTCACCGGGTTTTTACCTTTACTTGTCCAACGCCCCTTCCTCAAGGCCATTATGACACAAATTAGCCCAAGTTAGCGCCTACCTGTTCAAACTCAGCTATCCCTCCTAATCTGTCCACTAATAGCCCTTCTTTATATCATAACAAACTTTTATAAACTGACCCACAGATGGCGCCCTGTCAGGCTTGCCCTATCCCTTTAAAAGAAATTAAAACCCTTAATGCCAATTATGATTTAATATCCACTGCTTAATCAAATATAAAAGCTCAATGAACTGTATTTAAATCCAAGAAAACAAAGTTAATTTATTCAGAATTTTTTTTTACCAAAAATATTTACTTTCAAAGCTAATCCCCACAATTAATTCTATCAGCCAATTATATTTAATTTATTCCTATCTTTTATAAATTTTGATCTGATATTCTAATTACCATGGTAATTAATAAATCCAATTATCCTATCAACAATAATGTTTTAGTAATTAATCTATAATTAACTTTCTTCTATGTAAACCCAGCCAATATTAATAATGTTATATTTATTGTAGTAATTAACCTGTAGTTAAATTTATTTCGTATAGAAAATGTAGAAAAACAAAATGGCGTCCTTGAGCTATACTACCCCCTATCAAGTTTTAAATCAACCAGAACTAATATCAAATCTAACTCATTAATACCTTAACTCAAAAATACATAAAACCCAAACCAACCCAGGCAATCTACAATTAATTCAATAGAAAGAGATTTATCTTATAGGAAAAATAAAATTTTAAATGCTGATCAAAACAAAATGGTGGGCGAGCGAAAAGGGCACGAAAATACAAACAAAATGGTGTCCCTTGCCTGTAAAACCCCTTCTTTTTTTCTTTTTCTTTTTTTTTGAAATCAACTGAATACCCAGCAAATCAACTCGGAATTGATTAAACAAAGTCAACAAGAATCAACCCTAAATTAACAAACGGATCGCCGCTGTGCGCCATGCCGTGGCGGGCACGAAACCTCCCCACAGCTCCTCGTATCTCTCGCCCTTGCTTTTTAATAAAATTATAAAATCACAAAATAAACTTCAATCAAACGAATACAACCCTGGGAGGGAGCAAAAAAAGACAAGGATAACTCTCTCCTCAGCGCTCCGACTCTGCTGCTGCCCGAACAGGAAAGAGGGCGAGAGCAGGGCGAGCGCTTCTTTAAATAATCGTGCTCGCCCATCCCAGCTAATCACCTGACCTGGGGAAGTCTCGCGTCTGGAAGCGGCTGGAACCTTTTCTGGTCAGTTCTGTGTTTTCATTATATGTACATGGTAGGACAGACACAGTTGACTCATTTTTGCTCTAGTGCAAGTTCAGGCTTGACTTGATTGAACACACAATTTTCTGCCTTTCTTGCTGTCTGTGGTATCAATAAGGTTCTCCTCCAACACCACATTTCAAATGAGATTATTTTTGTCTCTGTCTTTCTTTACTGTCTTTCTTTCACATAGTATGGATGGTTTTGACTTTGTTTCTAGTGACAATCTTTGCTAATTTCCAGCTCTCCCTTAAAAAAAAAAATTCAAAAGGAGAGGGGACATGCACACCAGATCTTTTGGATAACACACACACAAAATCTTTGTAGAGCCTTTGATCTGAAATAGTTTTTCTTCCTATGATTTTGGAAATTGGAACATAGTCTGCATTTTACAGAGCAATCCTTTTTCATGCTAGCAACACAGGCATTATAATGTTTAGCAATATGTGGCAATTTCCTGGTATTTTGAATAGTGTAGTGTAGGGAAGCACAATCATCTAGTTACATAAACTGTACATTTTTAAAGAATTGCATTCATATAAAAAGTCATAACTACTATTATATGCCCTTCCTTAGGGATTCCAATTTTCTTCTCTCACTAGGCCATTTTTTTAGTTTTTGTGTTTACTACTTAAGCCCTGACTAGCCAATGATTAAAGGAATAGTCAAGCCTGTGGAGAGTTTCAATTTTTGTTCCAAGACTCACAGCTGGATTCTTACTCCTTTATATTATTATTATAGACTTCGTTACTACTCTCCAGTTGAATTGTTTAAGGGATATAAGTCCTTTCTTGTCTCATTCACACATGTGAAGATAAGGTGTATCAAAATTATTCTTGATTGAGATATGTGGTAGAATATCCAGTAAGAGAACAAATTGAGAATGACTTTTTTGTTGTGAACTAAGAAAATGTGAGGAAATAATGCTTTTATATAGATAATGCTAAATGTGTGATATGACTATAGTCACTTTGCATTTTTAATATTGGAAGCATTGAAACATTGCTTGTATCTTTAAAAATAATTGCCAACGATTTTGTGCTTTGCTGCTAAAAGTAAAAGGATACAGAGAAAAAATGATGAGAAAAATGATGTTTGGTGCATGGTATTTCATCTTTAGGTAGTACAGAAAACAGGTAGCATAGAAAACGGTCATTGTTGTTACACACTGTTGACTGTCTTTCTGTTGATCAATGGTATTCATAAAGCTCCCCTCCAGCACCATATCTGAAATAAATCTTTTTTTTTTTAAGTCAGCTTTCTTCACTGTCCAGCTTTCAGAGTCCATACATAGTGATCAGGGATACAATAGTGTGAATAGTGTGGATAATCTTGGCCTTTGTCTCCAGTGACACACATTTACACTTGGTGATCTTTTCTAATCCCTTCCTTAATGCCTTTCCAAGTCTCAATCTTCTTTTGATTTCTTGGCTGCAGTCTCCATTTGAATTGATGATTGAACCAAGGTATAGAAAGTCTTTCATTATTTCAATTTCTTCATTGTCAACATTAAAGTTATGTAGTTCTCCTGTAGTCATGATTTTTGTCTTCTTCATTCTCTACAGCAATCCTGCTTTGACACTTTCTTCTTTCAGTTTCATGAGAAGTCATTTAAAATCCTTGATGCTTGGTGCAGCTGTATATGTTCCGTGTACAGAAAAAACAGGTGCAGGTATAAAATGCACCCTTGCAACCAGTGAAACTGGAAAATAGTTTTACTTAATTGATTGTATGTGTTCTGTATATTTTGTTTTGACCATAATTAGAGATGGGATATTTGTATTAGTTAACAAATACGAATATCCCTGGCCTAGGTGTCCTGGATCACCAGGCCTGCCTCCCCAAATCAACCTGTCTACATATGGGTTGCAGCGTGTGGGGGCTGAGCATTCTGCTTAGCATGCCAATCTGTGACAAAACTGGCTGCCACTGCTCCATCTTCCTGCTCTTCTGGCCCCTCGGCAGCTGAGCGGGGAGACTCGTCCTCCCACTCCCTGCCTGGACAAAATAGATGAAATAGAAATTGAAATAGAACAGATTCACAGTGAATCTGTCTCCTTATACCTGGAGGGGATTATGGTGTAGTGGAGATTACCCTCTGCCAGACTCCACCTGTGGAGAGAAATCCTACCAGGGAGTATGTGTAAGGTGTGTGCATGTTTGGCCTGGAATAAGGTGAAGAAGCAGAGAGAGAGCAAGGACACAAAAATGGAGACCAGCAGGACCATAGGAACTATGGCTATAAGCCCTCATTGTGAGATATTCAACTCTTGAATTGTGAACCTTTTGAACTATGCTTTCAGTAAGTTGACAAAAACCATCTGCTCCTAATTGAGGGAGTAGAGCAAACTCAGGGATTAAGAAGACCCTGGTACAGGTATCCGCCTGAGCAAGCAGATTCCACATCTGTCCACTAGTGATGGAAGACCCACTAAGTGTAACTAAAAGCATTCCATACTTCACAATAGGTGAAAAGGACCATTTATCTAGGGAAAAACAAAGAAGCATCTAATGCGCATGCTCAGCTAGCAAGCTGCTCAAAAAGAATATAAAAGGAGGGGTCCAGGCAAGTATAATTTGTCTGCTGAGACCAAAGGCTTTTGGAACCAACTACTTTCTTTGGAACTTGGACGATGCAAATCAAGAATTCTTCTCTCTTTGGTAAGCATGTATGTGGTGTGAATGTGCTGAATGTATGAAACACCTTTTATTAGAATTGTAATCAATAGGTAATAAAGTATATTCATTTTGCATTTATTAATGTGTCTTGTGAGGTCCTTTGCTGTTTATATATATAGAGAGAGTATTGTTCTTCTTGGAATACAAAAGATCTAGTAGTCACCTTTTTGTGACATGTGGGGGTTCTATGATTGTAGTAGAGTGTCCAAAGCCCTAACAATTCCCCCGGTATAACAGGGTGCTGTGGGAAGAGCAATGAAAGGGGAATCTGTATCCACCATCTTATTTATTTTATTTTTATATTTATTTATTTATTTATTAGATTTATATACTGCCCATCTAGAATGTGTCTACTCTGGGCAGTTTACATATAACAGAAAAATAAATGGAGGTAAAATCCAAATTAATCACAAAGTCCAAGATGAGGAAAGGAAAAAAGAAGAAAATGAAGAAAGAGAGGAAAAAAAGGAAAAGGAAGATAGGCTAGGTAATGGCTGTAAGGAAGGCCTGCCTGTATAGCCATGTCTTCAAGCTAGTCTTGAAGGCCTTCAGCAAGGGAGCCAGATGGATCTCTACAGGTAAGTTGTTCCATAGGTGAGGAGCCACTGCCGAGAAGGCCCGATTTTTAGTTTTTTCCCACCGGGCCTCTCTTGGCATTAGGCCTCTCAGCCGCCCGGCCTGACTGGAGCAGGTGATACAGGTAGAACTGGGCGGAAGAAGGTGCTCTGCCAGGTATCGAGGTCCTAAACCGTTAAGGGCTTTGTATGTAATAGTTAGCACCTTGAAATCGATACGGAAGCAGATAGGTAGCCAGTGTAAGGCAGCCAAGGTGGGGGAAATATGGTGAAATCTTTTCACCCCTGTTAATAGCCTGGCCGCCGTGTTCTGGACCATCTGGAGCTTCCACATCAGTCTCAAAGGAAGTGAGCGTTACAGTAGTCTATTCTTGAGACTACGAGCACATGGACAAGTGTGGTGAGTGCCCCTGTGTCTAGATAGGGCAATTCGCCAAAGATGTAAATGGGCAGACCGAATGACGGATGCTACCTGGGTCTCCATGGTAAGCGCCGGGTCAAGATGGACCCCCAGACTGCAAACTGACCACTGACATCAGGGCCAACCACCCACAGGACCTCCATCTTGTCTGGGTTCAACCTTAGTCTATTCGACTTCATCCATTGCAGAATGGCCTCCAGGCAGTGCCCAAGGGATGGAACGGCATCCACTGCAGATGGAAAAAAAGGAGATGTAGAGCTGGGTGTCATCAGCATATTGGTGACACGAAGCTCCACATTCCCGGAGGACCCTCCCCAATGTCCTCATATAGATGTTAAACAGCATTGTGGAGATGATCGAACTCTGCAGGACCCCACAACTGAGGGGCCATGGGACCAATACATTCTCCCCAAGCTGAACTCTCTGGGGACAGCCCTCCAAGAAGGACCAGAGCCAAGCAAGAGCAAGGCCACCAATCCCCAACTCAGAGAGCTTCTCCAGGAGGATACCTTGATCGATGGTATCAAAGGCGGCTGAGATATCAAGGAGTACGAGCAAGGACATTTTGCCCCTGCCGGCCTCCCTAAGTAGGTAATGCAGCGGGGTGACCAATGCCATTTCCGTGCCGTGGAGCAGCCTGAAACAGATCTAGGACATCGGTTTCATCCAAGAGAGCCTGAAGCTGGTCGGCCAACACCCTCTCAACTACCTTGCTAAGGAAAGAAACTTTGGTGACGGGTCTATAATTGCCAATGTTGTCTGCCGCCAAGCTCGGTTTCTTCCTAATAGGTCTAATGAGCGTTTCCTTAAGGGCAAGAGGAACCTTCTGCATAGGCAAGCAGAGTTTGGGATGTGATGATATCTCTGCTGTTCTGCTAATTCCTGGCCCAGTTCTTTCCTTTGGATTGTTCTGCTCTGCTCATTAGCCATTTGCTATGAACTTATAGCAACTTATTTGCCTCTTCATGGATTGCTGCCTTGTCGTGGCGAAGGGGCTTGAGTAATTCAGAGAAGCTATGGGCTATGCCGTGGAGGGACACCCAAGATGGACAGGTCATAGTGGAGAGTTCTGACTAAACGCGATCCACCTGGAGCAGGAACTGGCAAGCCACTCCAGTATCTTTGCCAAGAAAACCCCATGAACAGAAACAAAAGGCTAAAAGATATGATGCTGGAAGATGAGCCCCTCAGGTCGGAAGGCATCCAACATGCTACTGAGGAAGAGTGGAGGACAAGTACAAGTAACTCCAGAGCTAATGAAGTGGTTGGGCCAAAGCCGAAAGGATGCTCAGCTGTGCTCTACAGCCTGGAAGTGAAAGGAAAGTCCGATGCTGCAAAGAAGAATATTGCATAGGAACCTGGAATGTAAGATCTATGAACCTTGGTAAGTTGGATGTGGTCAAACAGGAGATGGCAAGAATAAACATTGACATCCTGGGTGTCAGTGAACTAAAATGGACAGGAATGGGCAAATTTAATTCAGATGATTATCAAATCCACTATTGTGGGCAATAATCCCGTAGAAGAAATGGAGTGGCCCTCATAGTCAACAAAAGAGTGGGAAAAGCTGTACTGGGATACAATCTCAAAAATGACAGAATGATTTCAATCCGAATCCAAGGCAGACTTTTCAACATCACAGTAATCCAAGTGTATGCACCAACCACCGATGCTGAAGAGGCTGAAATTGACCAATTCTATGAAGACTTACAACACCTTCTAGAACTGACACCAAAGAAAGATGTTATTCTCATTATAGGGGATTGGAATGCTAAAGTAGGGAGTCAAGAGATAAAAGGAACAACAGGTAAGTTTGGCCTTGGAGTTCAAAATGAAGCAGGGCAAAGGCTAATAGAGTTTTGTCAAGAGAACAAGCTGGTCATCACAAACACTCTTTTCCAACAACACAAGAGGCAACTCTACACATGGACATCACCAGATGGGCAATACCGAAATCAGATTGATTATATTCTCTGCAGCCAAAGATGGAGAAGCTCTATACAGTCAGCAAAAACAAGACCTGGAGCTGATTGTGGCTCTGATCATCAGCTTCTTATAGCAAAATTCAAGCTTAAACTGAAGAAAGTAGGAAAAACCACTGGGCTAGTCAGGTATAATCTAAACCAAATCCCTTATGAATACACAGTGGAAGTGAAGAACAGATTTAAGGAACTAGATTTGGTGGACAGAGTGCCTGAAGAACTATGGCTGGAGGCCCGTAACATTGTACAGGAGGCAACAACAACAACTATCCCAAAGAAAAGGAAATGCAAGAAAGCAAAGTGGCTGTCCAACGAGGCCTTACAAATAGCAGAGAAGAGAAGGGAAACAAAATGCAAGGGAGATAGGGAAAGTTACAGAAAATTGAATGCAGACTTCCAAAGAATAGCAAGGAGAGACAAGGATACCCCAGACAACACAGATAGTGTGGTTGCTGACCTTGAGCCAGACATCCTGGAGAGTGAAGTCAAGTGGGCCTTAGAAAGCATGGCTAACAACAAGGCCAGTGGAGGTGATGGCATTCCAGTTGAACTATTTAAAATCTTAAAAGATGACGCTGTTAAGGTGCTACACTCAATATGCCAGCAAGTTTGGAAAACTCAGCAGTGGCCAGAGGATTGGAACAGATCAGTCTACATCCCAATCCCAAAGAAGGGCAGTGCCAAAGAATGCTTCAACTACCGTACAATTGCACTCATTTCACACGCTAGCAAGGTTATGCTCAAAATTCTACAAGGTAGGCTTCAGCAGTATGTGGACCAAGAACTCCCAGAAGTACAAGCTGGATTTTGAAGGGGCAGAGGCACTAGAGACCAAATTGCTAACATGCGCTGGATTATGGAGAAAGCCAGAGAGTTCCAGAAAAACATCTACTTCTGCTTCATTGACTATGCAAAAGCCTTTGACTGTGTGGACCACAGCAAACTATGGCAAGTTCTTAAAGAAATGGGAGTGCCTGACCACCTTATCTACCTCATGAGAAATCTATATGTGGGACAGGAAGCAACAGTTAGAACTGGATATGGAACAACTGATTGGTTCAAAATTGGGAAAGGAGTACGACAAGGCTGTATATTGTCCCCTGCTTATTTAACTTATATGCAGAATACATCGTGCGAAAGGCTGGACTGGAGGAATCCCAAGCCGGAATTAAGATTGCCGGAAGAAATATCAGGAACCTCAGATATGCAGATGATACCACTCTGATGGCAGAAAGTGAGGAGGAATTAAAGAACCTCTTAATGAGGGTGAAAGAGGAGAGCGCCAAATATGGTCTGAAGCTCAACATCAAAAAAACGAAGATCATGGCCACTGGTCCCATTACCTCCTGGCAAATAGAAGGGAAAGATATGGAGGCAGTGACAGATTTTACTTTCCTGGGCTCCATGATCACTGCAGATGGTGACAGCAACCACGAAATTAAAAGACTCCTGCTTCTTGGGAGGAAAGCGATGACAAACCTCGACAGCATCTTAAAAAGCAGAGACATCACCTTGCCGACAAAGGTCCGTATAGTCAAAGCTATGGTTTTTCCAGTAGCGATGTATGGAAGCGAGAGCTGGACCATAAAGAAGGCTGACCGCCGAAGAATTGATGCTTTTGAATTGTGGTGCTGGAGGAGACTCTTGAGAGTCCCCTGGACTGCAAAGAGAACAAACCTATCCATTCTGAAGGAAATCAACCCTGAGTGCTCACTGGAATGACAGATCCTGACGCTGAGGCTCCAATACTTTGGCAATCTCATGAGAAGAGAAGACTCCCTGGAAAAGACCCTGATGTTGGGAAAGTGTGAAGGCAAGAGGAGAAGGGGACGACAGAGGACGAGATGGTTGGACAGTGTCACTGAAGCTACCAAGACGAATTTGGCAGTGGAAGACAGGAGGGCCTGGCGTGCTCTGGTCCATGGGGTCACGAAGAGTCGGACACGACTTAATGACTAAACAACAACAATCAACTTATACTATTAATACTAATATTATGAAGCCATAGTCTATATTTTTATTCAAGCTAAGTCAGCCAATGGCAGTTTTTCTTTCTTTTTCTGAAGTATGTCTTGTGGAATAGATCACTTTTAGGGAAACAGCCTGTACAGAAACAACGAATTTACACTTTATCAGACATCAGAGGAATGACCCCTTAGCCTTTCCAATACCACACTTATGAGTCATGGAGATAAATTCTGTCTCCTTTGTACAAAGGGCCATGTGTTACATAAAGAAGTATCATAGTTTTATTTGGAAGTTATTATGTAAAACCATCACATTTCTTCATCTCCAAACAAAATGTCCTTTAGGATGCCTGGTCAGCTTTATTTCCACAGTTCTTTTGAGAACTCTTTGGCAGCTTTGCAGTCACCATGTGAAGTGAATACATATTAGAAAGCAAAATTCTAACTTGAGGAAAATTAAAATGGCACATTCTATGACTATCTTGAATCTGACTGATAGTACAGATTAGAAATTTAACTTGATTTGGATTTTCAACTGCTTATTACAAGGAAGGAGAACTTCTGGAGGAACTGTTTTCACAGGAGTGGAGAAAGTGTTGGACTGTAATTTCCATCAGCCCTAGCCAGCATATTCAATGGTGAGCAGTCATGTGAATTACAGTCCAACAATATCTGGAAGGAAACATGTTCTTCATGTCTCAGCCTAAGGAGCAGGTGGGGAATCCTCTTTAGTAGAAATACCATCCAGCTTCCTTACTCCATTTATACCACAGAGAAAAATTACTTTATTGCAGGTATAGTATATTGTCTTGTGCATGAGACACCTCTGCCTAGACTTTTGCTTCTGTTTCCCAGTGGAAACCAGGAATGTCCTATGCCTGGTTTTGACCCTGGCCTTTGTCAAGACTGGACAGAATGATCGAGCCGCTGCTGAGCAGGAAGCTTCAGCAGCGCCTTTGCCTCCCTCCCCGGATGATGTGAGACTCCTAGTCTCGTGGTAATCGTCGTTGGTGAGAGGGGGGAATGTTAGGTTATTTAAGGATGTTCCCCCCTCTCCCTGCCCTCTTCCTTTCCTGGCACCAGTGAAGGAGAGAGCTCCGCTACGCTGCACTTTTGCTTTTGCAACTGTGTCATCGTTTGGAGGCCTGCGAGGACAATGCTTGGGAATCTGGGGGGGGGGGGGGGTCAGCTACCCTCTGTGGTCTGATTGATAATTTTTCTTTGATTACTCGGGCTATTATTTACATATTACCATACCCCTTTTGTAAATTTAATTTATATTAATTAGTTAATTTAAGTTTGTATAATTACGTTGAAGGGGGTGGGTAGGTCTGCTGAAAGGGGGGGATTGCGACCACGCGGCTAGAGCGGATCGCACTATGGCGTGATAGCAGCTTGGCCAGCTGTGGGTTAGCCCCAAGGGAAAACAAGTCGAGGCTTACCGGGTCGGAAAGACCCGTTTTTTTTCGGGGGAAAGCCGCACTTGACCGACGGCCTGCTTATTTCAGTTTGCAAGGGCCGGGTAGGTAGGAGACAGCCGTGTTGCGGTGCGACCTTGCGGACCCGTAGCAGCCTGGGACACATGCGGCGCATCGGCCGTTAGTGCATCAATCTCCCCCCCATCCTATATACTTTAAGGGTCGGGGTTACATTGACCTCTGGAGCCTCATAGGAATAGCGCAACCGGTTTGGTGGTTTGGAGGAAATAGCTAGGGGCCACGAGGCGTCAAATTTAAATTGTTTTTCATTTTTCATTAGTTTATCTAGATTTAAAAAAAAAATAAAAAAAATTCAAATTAATTAATTAATAAATAAACAAATATAATTAAATAAATTTAATAAATAAATTTATTAATTTTTTTTAAAAGGGTGGGGGAAAGGAAACCTTTTGGATTTTTTTTATTATTATTATATCACAAACAAACATACAAGACAGACAAAAACATGTATGCGGGGAGGTGTTTTCCATACAATCACGTCCTATAGTTCTGACTACATAAACCATATTACCCTACTAACATATTTAAGCCATACTATATTCTCCATTCTGTATCTATATGCATATATATGCATATATATTTTATATCAATGCTTCAAATATTAAGTTCAGTACAAACCTTCCTGAATTTATAGTGATTAACATACATACATTATCTGAAGTATAATCTTAGACCTATATTCATCTTCCACTCAACAATTTCTGTTATTGTATTTAGCATGAAACATTCTAGATTAATAGTTATATATGCTTATCTATTACCCATATATATAAAAGTCCAAAGTTGCTAACAATATATCTTAATATAGTTATACAACAAAAAATAAATTTGTAGATTCTTTTTCCTACACCCCTATCTATCCAATTATATGTCAGAGTATCAATGCTTTTACAATCAACAAAAATCAATATTTTAAAGAGAATATATATATATATAACCTTAACTACATAATCTCGTTATTATTCATATATGCTTAGTATCTCTATATATAACTTACAATCAATAACTTCTTATATTCAACATGAACATTCCTTATTTATTTATTTATTTATTTATTTATTTATTTAACTTATATGCCACCCACTCTACCCAAAGGTCTCTGGGCGGCTTACAACAATTAAAATACAATAAAAAGATAAAACAATTAAAATACAATTAAATAGATACTCTAAAAATTGCCATCAAGACCCACAGTTGATATTATTTCAATTAAAAGCCTTCTGGAACAGGAAGGTTTTGACCTGGCGCCGAAATGTCATCAGCGTCGGCGCCAGACGAATCTCAGTCGGGAGGGCATTCCACAGTCTGGGGGCAGCTGCCGAAAAGGCCCTTTATCTACAAGCCGTCCCTCTTACCTCCTTGACGGACAGCTCTTTCAAAAGGGCCCCCTGGCTAGATCTTAACTGCTGGGTAGGCTCATATGGAAGGAGGCGGTCCTTCAGGGATCCAGGGCCCAAGCCGTTTAGGGCTTTATAGGTCAAAACAAGCACTTTGAATTGGGCCCGGGCAGCAACTGGTAACCAATGTAATTTAATCAGAATCGGCTTGATGTGTTCCCTAGCGGCCCCACCACTCACCAGCCGTGCAGCTCGATTCTGGACCAGTTGCAGTCGCCGGACCGTCGTCAAAGGCAGCCCCACGTAGAGCGTATTGCAATAATCTATACGAGATGTTACCAGTGCATGTGTAACTGTCATGAGACTCCACTCATCCAGGTAGGGCCGTAGCTGGTACAATTTCCGCAGCTGAAGGAAGGCGCCCCTGGCCACCGAGTCCACCTGGGCTTCCAGAGTTAGACTGGGGTCCAGGAGCACCCCCAGGCTGCGGACCCTGTCCCTTAGGGGGAGTGTAACCCCATTCAGGGCAGGGAAATGGCCCTCCAACCTGTCCGGCGAAGCACCCACTAACAGCACTTCCGTCTTGTCTGGATTGAGTTTCAATTTATTAACCCTCATCCAGTCCATTATCAGGTCCAGACACGAGTTCAGCACAGAAACCGCCTCACCTGGATTCGTGGAAAACAAGAGGTAGAGCTGAGTGTCATCAGCATATTGCTGACTCCTCAGCCCAAACCTCCTGATGACCTCTCCCAGTGGTTTCATGTAGATGTTAAACAGCATGGGGGACAGTATCGAGCCCTGAGGAACCCCATGACATAAATGCCATGGGGCAGAGCAACTGTCCCCCAGCACCACCCTCTGGACACGGTCAGCCAGGAAGGAGCGGAACCACCGTAAAGCAGTGCCCCCAACTCCCAACCCAGCCAGCCTATCCAAAAGGACACCATGGTCGATGGTGTCGAAAGCCGCTGAGAGGTCCAGGAGTATCAACAGGGTCACACTCCCCCTGTCTCTCTCCCGGCAAAGGTCATCGTACAGGGCGACCAAGGTAGTCTCCGTACCAAAACCTGGCCCGAAACCCGATTGAAATGGATCCAGAAAATCCGTTTCATCCAGCAGCGCCTGGAGTTGCCTGGCCACAACCTGCTCCAACACTTTGCCCAAATAAGGGAGGTTAACCACCAGCCTTGGGTCCAGGTTAGGCTTTTTAAGGAGTGGTCAAATTACCGCCTCTTTCAAGGTGGTAGGGACCACTCCCTCTCTCAAAGAGGCGTTCATGGCCTCCTGGACCCAAGTGCGAACCCCCCTGGCAGATCTTCCAATTAGCCAAGATGGGCAAGGGTCGAGCGGAGTGGTGGTAGAACAGACAGATCCAAGCACCCTGTCCACATCCTCAGGTCTCAACAATTGAAACTCATCCATTAATATTTGACCTAAGCACGGCACACTGGACACAACCTCTGATTTTGCAGTAACGGTGGAGTCCAACCCACTGCGAATCTGAGCGATTTCCCCCTCAAAATGAATGGCAAACTCATCACAGCGAGCTGATGAGCAGTCCGGGACCTCCACCGGATTTCCCGGTTGAAGAAGATCCTGGACCACCCGAAACAGCTCTGCTGGATGACATTCTGAGGAAGCAATACGGCTGGAGAAATATTGCCGTTTCGCCAGCCGTATTGCCACGAAATAGGCCCGATAATGGGCTCTAAGTCGTGTTTGATTGGACTCCCAGCGGGACTTCCTCCACCTGCGCTCCAGCCGTCTCCCCTCTCTCTTCATTGCCCGCAGTTCAGAAGTATACCAAGGAGCTGTCTGGGCTCTGCGTGCAGGGAGAGGGCGCTTAGGCACAATCGTGTCAACCGCCCGGGTCATCTCCCTATTCCATAGGGTGACCTGAGCTTCGACAGGAGCGCCGACCATATCAGACGGATAATCCCCCAGAGCGTTCAGGAAACCATCCGGATCCATTAATCTCCGAGGGCGGATCATCTTAATAGATCCCCCACCCTTGCAGAGGGAAGAAGAAGCTAATAGACTAAACTTGACCAGGAAGTGGTCTGACCATGACAATGGGGTCACAACCAGCCCCTCCACATCCAAACCACCATCTTCCAGTCCCGTTGAGATAACCAGGTCCAAGGTATGGCCCTTCTCATGTGTCAGGCCGATGACACATTGAGACAGCCCCATGGTTGTCATGGCGGCCATGAAGTCCTGAGCCGCCCCAGTGAAGGCAGCCTCGGCATGGATGTTGAGGTCCCCCAGCACCAACAGCCTGGGAGTCCTCAACACCAGGTCCAAGACTACCTCCATCAGCTCAGGCAGGGAGACTGTTGGTACGCAGCAGGGTGGGTGGTACACCAACAGAATCCCCAATCTGTCTCATAAGCCCAACACACAATACAGGCCCTCAAGACCTCCTCTCAAAGGGATAGGAAGCCTGGTCAAGGAGACAGAACTCCTATAGACTATAGCAACTCCCCCTCCCCGACCCTCCGAGCGACATTGGTGCTGGACCGAGTACCCAGGTGGACACAGCTGGGAGAGGGGGACACCACCCTCCTCTCCCACCCAGGTCTCAGTAATGCACGCCAGGTCAGCACCCCCATCCAGAATTACATCATGGATGAGGGCAGTCTTATTTTGTACTGACCTGGCATTCATCAACAGCACCGTTTAAATTATTAAATTAACAATTTAATAATGTAAAAATTTAAATTATTAAATTAATAATTTAATAGTTATATGTACTTATCAACCATTTAAATCCAAGCATGACCAGAATTGCTGACAGTATATTAACCACATTAATTTATGTATATATGTGTACCTTTCAATCAATAATTTCTATTATTATGTTCAGCAAGTAACTTTCCAATTTTTTATTATACTTATCAGCTCCATGTATAAACCGGGAATCCCAAATTGCTTACAGTATTATAACCTGGGATTAATCTATTGCATCCTTTTTACCAGTTTTAAAGTGCCATCTATAGAATCTCTTTAAACCATTTTCTCTCCAATTTACTGATTTTATCCCACTATAATTACCATTCTGCCTTCAAAGCCAGTCATATATATCTAATCTCTAATCAGAGTTTTGTACCCCATCCAGCTTCGCCTTCTCATTTCCCTCCTTTAAATTCTCTCCCATCAGACTAGTATCATTTTTTTGAGTAATCTTCTCCTTAATATACATCCCCCACTCATCCACCTGACCCTCCCTCTCATCCAGGTTCATTATTTTACCCCCCTTTTTCAGGATTTTGACCTCCTTTCTAAGGATTAAAGTCTCTCTCTCTGGTGCTGCCGCTGCTTCGGTGGGCTGGCCTTCCATCTTCACATTCTTCCCCTTCACATTCAATCCTGAAATCATCGCCTTAACTTCAGAGATCTGGGCTTTCATGTGCTCCTTAATTTGATTAACAATGTTCATTTGAAGCTCCTGTATATATTTCTTGAAGGAGTCTTCCATTGTAGATTTGATGGGCAGTCGTGTTCTCTGCTTCCTGAATGTAGATTTCATGTAGACAGACGCTTTCTGCTACAGACAGAAAAGTTCTTCTATTTTCTCCAAAGCCCACCAGATCGGCTTTTGTTTATTCTTTCCCCCAATGGAAAGCCATAAAGTAATAAATCCAATTACTCAGTTCACCTCGTGATTTATTAAGTCAGCCCGGACTCAAACTCCTGCCAAACAGCTCCAGTTGTAAATCCAGCCGTGATAAAGATCAGTTTAATTTGTAATCCACCTCTCGGAGCTCAGTACAGGATCACTTAGGTTGAATTTCTCAAACTTCTTAAACCTCTAATTTTGTATTATAAGAATTATTCCATCCATCGGAGGTCAGGTGTTGAGAAGAGGGAATGTCCATTTATGTCTTTAGCTGGTTTCTGTTTCTGTTTCTCTCAGATGTGACACAGTAAAAATTTACCGATGTTTCAGGGTTACAGAGCTTCTATGCCGCTTTAAGATTACTATTTCTCCTTAAAAATCAGCCTCTTAAATTTGATTTATACTTGCTGAAGCTGAATAAAGGTCAATTAGTCTCTGTTCATGCAGTCAGGCGTAAATCTTCATACCTCCCCTCTAGGCAGCTTACTCACCATAATGGCATTCTCTCAAGCCAGTTGCTTGATAGGAGGGAAAACTCTCACGAAAACAGGTTGCTGTCTGAAATTTGGAGGTTTCCAAGCCCTACTTGCTGCAAGCCCACTCTCCTGTGGAAAACTCCCCCCCTTCACCTGGGGGATCCGCTGACTCAGAGTAAACGCAGGGGTTCCCAGAGCCCTAGGAATCCCCTGTTCTCGCTGCCCTTGTTCTGCCCCTTTTAGAAACCTTGTGGATTTTAATAGAGTATTTAATTATAAATCTAAATAATTAGTTTATTTGGGTACAGGTAGCTTAGTGAAATCATTTAATTAATTGAGCCTGGCAATTGATTAAGGGCTTTTGCTTAGCATTAAATTAAATATACTTTCATAAATTGTAAGTGGCCAACAGCCTTTATTTAAAAATTCATTGGGTGCATTGGATTCAATAAGGCTTGGTCCGAATAAAAATAATTAATTCAGCAGCTAGTTTCTCCCTACGATTGCCCTGGTCCACATAACATGGTTTATTTTCTGAGCTTAACACCTAAACCGGTGGGAATTGTGGTGCCTTTTGTGAGAACCTGAGTGCTTGGTTCAGAATGGCTGGGCGCAAAGGTCAGGGTAATAAAGGAAAGCAACCAGCCAAGAAAAGGCCAGTTCCTCAAGTGTCTCCGCCTCAGTCCTCATCTGATGGGGAATCATGCCCTGTATGGCAGCAGCTACAAGAAAAAAATATCCCCTTTGGAGGCTGAAAGGTTAGCGCGACAGGCACCTCAGGCCAGCAAGGCAAAGCCATGCCGTTTGGCTAGGGAGGCTAAGAGCCACCGTAGGGCAAAACTTGAAGTGATAGCTGATGATCTAATGTCTAGATCTGCTGTTCTTGAAGCTGAGCAGCAGTTGGCAGGGATATCCAGATCTGATGCAGAAGGGGCAACGGCAATGCCACGGTCACGGTATACTGACAAAAGGCAGAGACCTTCAACCATGGCAGCGTCTAGTTCTGCAGCTGAGGTTCTCGACAGGCAGGAAGTTGTGGACATTGACGATCCGGAGCAGATATATGGCAGGGATGATGCAAGCCTGGAGATACCTTCAGCTGGTGAGTCAGTCGCTACACCGGGCACTTCATCACCGATCCCTATCTGGCCTTGGGCTGGCAGCAGGCAATTTAATTTCCCCGTTTTACACCTTATGACACACAGGGTTTCAGGGCCCCGAACGCTTCGTGGCCCTGTTCTAGCGAGCAGTTTGGGGGATGGGCTGTGCCATATCCCCAGGTTGTGTTTCCAACAGCGGTAAGCACTACAGCTGGCGTAGGGGTTTGGCCATACCCGTCTGTTCCAGACATGGGTTACAATACCATGCCACTGCGAGCATTGCCATTCGGCGATTACTTGGTGCCTTTAGGCGATCATCTCACCCCGACCACGCAAGAGAAAATGTGAGAGGGCGAATATGTAGATCTATTCGAGTTGTTAAATAGAAATGTGGAAAAAAAGGACTTAGACAAGGAGGACGAAAAGGACAAGGAAAGGTGTAGGAGAAAGAAGCCAGACAGGACATGGTCCAATTGGCTACCGGGATTTTTAATTTATGCCGGGGTGGTTGTAAAGGCCCAACCATGGCAGGCGCAATCCCTTTTTCAATATTTGGATTTAATATACTGCACCTACACAGATTTCACTGGGCAGGCTTTGCTTAACTATGATGAAGCCTTTTGTATGCGCAGCGTGATTCATCCGAACCTCAGATGGGATGAGCCCCAGCCGGGTCTTTGGCTGCAGTCTATGACGCCGGCCAGACCTAATCTGGGGGATAGGTTTGATAGCGGACATTTGAATAGAAAGGTCGCCCAGACTCAAAATCCCCATGTAGGAGCGGGGCAGGTGGTTCAACCCCACCTGCTTTGCTGGGACTACAATGCCAAAGGCAGTTGCACTAGGAAACCATGCCATTTCAGGCATGAGTGTGCAGCATGTGGGGGTCAGCACCCCAAAATGCTGTGTGTTCCAGCAGGGGCCCAACATCAGACTAGGGGCGCAGGAGGAGGAAAACAACCCAGCAGGGGCGGGGGTAACCCTGGAAAAGGGCCCCAGTACAATTAGGGTCACAGTCTTGGAAGATTGGCTACATGATTACCCCTGCAGGGCAGATGCTATTTATTTGTTGGATGGTTTTAAGTTTGGCTTTAGGATCCCGGCTATTGCTGAGCACAAAGCATTTTTTGCGCGGAACCTGAAATCTGTGTGTGGAATGGAAAAGGTGGTTCAGGAAAAAATTTCCAAGGAAGTAAAGGAAGGGAGAGTGTTGGGTCCTTTTGGGTTGCTCCCTCTGGAAACCTTAAGGGTCTCACCTTTAGGAATTGTTCCAAAAAAGGTACAGGGAGAGTTTAGATTGATACATCATTTGTCCTACCCCGAGGGAGAGTCGGTCAACGATGCCATCCCTCAGGAACTTTGTACAGTGTGCTACACCTCTTTTGATGAGGTGGTTTGCATGATACAGAAGTGTGGTATGGGGCGGAGATGGCAAAATGTGAAATTAAATCAGCTTTCCAGATTTTGCCAGTTCATCCACATGGTTTTGATCTGTTAGGCTTTCATTTTCAAGGATCCTTCTATGTTGACAGAGCCTTACCCATGGGTTGCTCTGTGTCATGTGCAGCATTTGAGCATTTCAGCTCGTTTATTGAATGGAAGCTCAGAAGCAGGGTGGGCCGTAAGTGTACGGCCCATTACCTTGATGATTTTCTTTTTTGCGGTGAGAGGAACACAGGGAGGTGTAAGCTTATCCTGAACACTTTCCAAGCAATGGCAGAGGAGATAGGTTTACCACTGGCGGGGAAAAAACAGAAGGACCAGCTGCGTCGCTGACTTTCCTCGGCATTGAGCTAGACAACAGACATCAAAGTTGCCAGGCAACAAATTAGCTGACCTTAAGATGCGGATAGCATCACTATTACAAAGGAGAAAGGTGTCTCTGCGAGAGCTGCAAGAAATTGTAGGCTATTTAAACTTTGCTTGTAGGGTCATGGCGCCGGGATGCACCTTTTTGCGTCGGCTTTGTGATGCGATGAAGGGCCTGAATCACTCCTTGCATAGGACTAGGGTTACGCAGGGTATGAGGGAGGACCTATGAGTCTGGAATCAGTTTTTAGCAGATTTTAATGGAATATCTTTTTGGAGAAGTGAGATAGGGCTTAAGGCGGATTTTCAGGTCCATTCAGGCGCTGCGGGCTCCTTAGGTTTTGGAATCTATTTCAGAGGGAGATGGTGTACCGGCACATGGCCTGAAGATTGGCATCAGGCTGGTATTACCAGGGATCTAACGTTCCTGGAATTCTTCCCGATAGTAGGCGCTATGGGCAGAAGAATGGTCGAACTCTGTCATACGTTTTTGGTGCGACAACCAAGCAGTTGTCGCACCTCTCAAATAATTCGGAGAGGGTCATGGCATTGGTTAGGGCATTCACACTGCGGGCCTTGAAATTCAACATTTTGGTTCAGGCATGACACGTTCCAGGGATAGACAATGGTTTTGCTGATGCCTTGTCACGTCAACAGATCGGGCGGTTCAGGGAGCTAGATCCAGGAGCCAACGAGTTCCCAGAGATTCTGCCCCCAGAGGTTTGGCAGCTTGGTGCGAGGACACGGAAAGAGCAATAGGCTTGGCCCTGGCACCAAGGACACGAAAAGGGTACTATGCTGTGAGCATAGAGTTTCAGGAATTTAGGAAGCTGGTTAACCTGGAGCCAGTCTGGCCTGCACCGGTGGATCACCTTTAACAATTCATTGTGTATCTGAATAGAAGGGGATTGGCACCTGGAACTATTCAGGGTAGGTTATCAGCGCTCTCCTTCTATGCTAGGATTAATGGGTACCAGGATTATTTCTCAGATTGCCACATTAGGAAAATGATTGAAGGGTGGTCCAAAGAAAGAGGAAGAGTGCAGGATACCAGGGCTCCCATATCACCTGCGTTGCTAGAACGCATCTGTCAGCAGTGGGAGTTTCTGTCTAGGGATGAGTATGAAATGATTTTATTTAGAGCAGCGTCCTTGTTGACATTTTTTTGGGCCCTTAGAATTAGCGAGGTAGTTGCCGCTGGAAAGAATGACGAGGCTAGAGTAGCTCTGCAATGGCAGGATGTTAGGGTTACGGATGGAACGGTAAAAAAATTTATTAGACGATCCAAGGCCGACCAACTAGGGAAGGGTGTGCAACTTGGGTAGTGTGGGCAGCATATAAGTTAAATAAATAAATAAACTTACGCTAGCACGTTGCCATATAGAAAGCATTTGCCCTGTGAAGGCCACGATTGAATACTTGGGAGTTAGGGGAAAATAACAAGGTTGTTTCTTTAAACATAGAGATAGTTCCCCATTAACAAAGTATCAGTTCTGGAAACACACAGATGTAGCGTTGGATAGGGTTGCCATACAGGGATCACGATTTGGCACACACTCTTTTAGAATTGGGACAACGTCTACAGCTGCTGCCTTAGGATACAGATGAAATTAAATGTTTGGGTAAGTGGTCTTCATCCAACTACCATAGATATATCAGAACACTTCCTAATGTCTAGGGAGGGGCCTGTTTTTTTGTTGTATCTCCACAGGTTCTGCGATGACGGGGAGACGGCAACATGTTTTGATTTTAGGCCACAGCTATGTTTATTGGGCAGCGCGTTATGTGGCTGCATCCCCATGGGGGAGCAACCTGGGCCTTGGAGCCAGAGCCCACATCGTATGGAAGGGGCTGCGTGGGATGCTGTGGAGCCAATTGTGCAGGGCTGTCGATTTTGACCAATTTCCACCAGATTTATTGGTCATACATCTGGGTGGCAATGACCTGGCCAGGCATCATGGAAAAGCCTTAATCTTGGACATTTTGCATGACTTGAAATGGTTGAAGGCCACGTACCCGGCCGTGCATATCTTATGGTCAACAATCGTCCCTCGGTTGGCATGGAGAGATGCCAGCAATTTTTTCTCCGTTAACACAGCACGCAGAAGTGTTAACCAGGAGGTCTGCAGGGTGGTCTGCGCCGACCTTGGATCGGTGGTTGGGCACCAAAGGATCCGCATGGATAGGCTTGAGTTTTTTTGGAACGATGGCGTACATCTGTCCGATTTGGGTTTGGATGTCTTCATCGAAGGCATCAAGGGGGGGTTGCTTTCTGAGCTTGATAGGCTCGATGGCAGGCATGGGACTTAGCATGGCTAGTCCCTATGCTGTGGTGGGTAGTGCAGATATAACAGGTTTTCTGGTGAGTCCCAGTCTAAATTCAGGTAAGCTGTAGCTCATCTGAACCCCCAGCGCTGCGGATCGTGCAATTACAGTGCTTGGGGGGAAAGATGCTCTGGGCCACAACCGGACCAACAGTCAAGCTGGCTTGAGGTCCGCGGGTGGTCAAATTGCAGCCGGCCGGGCTTTCGCTGTCGTTTAAGACCGCGAAAACTTGGGGCCAGGGACTCGCCCATTTGTTGCTTAGGGGGTCCTTTGAGACCTCTACGATTTAACCCGATTCCACACTATGGCAGGCCCCCCTTTGCCAAAGGATGGCAACATTGATTATGATTAATAAAGTGTGGCCCGTGTTTTAATCCATAATCTTTGTCTTGCGTCTTTATTCCGGGGTTGGGAGGGCAATGATCAAGTCGCTGCTGAGCAGGAAGCTTCAGCAGCGTGGCTTGCCTTTGCCTCCCTCCCCAGATGATGTGAGACTCCTAGTCTCGCAGTAATCATCGTTGGTGAGAGGGGGGAACATTAGCTTATTTAAGGACGTTATCCCCTCTCCCCGCCCTCTTCCTTTCCTGGCACCCACTCGCCCTCCCTATATTCTAGTGTGAGTTTATCTGGTCACCTCTGGGGCCGGATAGGAATTTTTGACCTGTATCCTGATTGGCCTTTCGATGCAGGGATTTTTTGCCTATCCCACACTGGAACGGGTTGCTGGCATGTTATAAGGTGGAAATTCGGTCTCACTGGCGGGTAATGCGTATAGAACAGGGTTTCTGGTGAATGCCAGTCTAAATTCAGGTAAGCTATAGCCCATCTGAACCCCCAGCGCTGCGGATCGTGTGATTACAACGCTTGGGGGGAAAGATGCGCTGGGCCACAACCGGACCAACAGTCAAGCTGGCTTGAGGTCCACGAGTGGTCAAATTGCAGCCGGCCAGGTTTTCGCTGTCGTTTAAGACCGTGAAAACCTGGGGCCAGGGACTTGCCCATTTGTTGCTTATGGGGTCCTTTGAGACCTCTACGATTTAACCTGATTCCACACTATGGCAGGCCCCCCTTTGCCAAAGGATGGCAACATTGATTATGATTAACAAAGCGTGGCCCGTATTTTAATCCATAATCTTTGTCTCGCGTCTTTATTCCGGGGTTGGGAGATCATAGTGACTACTTATCAACCATCAGCTAAAATCCTGTTGCATAAGATATGCCTGTGGAAAGATGATGTTAGCAGCATATAATTTTCAGTAACTAAAGACATCTTCCTTTTTTGGCATGAGAATAATCCATTTTAAAAGCTATGGGAATGGCATGATGGAAGGAGAAAGTCTTCAATTATCAAAAATCTCCTGCACTGGATTATATTATCAGTGAGGAGAGATTTTCAGTAATTAAAGACTGCCTCTTTCTATCCTGCCACATGCACTGCTTCCACACAATGGAAGCTTGTGAGCTGGACAAGATATGGGACAAAAGGAGGAAGTCTTTCCTTAAATACGATTTCCCATGCAGGTAACATCATCATCCTTCTGTGGATATAATTTATGCAACAGACTCTGGCCTCCATTTGCTAAATGGCAATATTAATGAACTTTTCATTGGAATGCAAAAGTAGGAAATAAAGCAGAATTTAATGTTATAATGGGATTTAGTTAAAAATCAAACAAGAAAGTGACTATTAGAATTTTGCAAAGCGAACAACCTGTTAGTTCAACAGAAGATTGTATACATGGCCATCTCCACATACCCAGTATAAAAATAGAATACCCTATATAACTGGAAGCAGCAGATGGAGAAGCTCTGTTGTCTCAGCAAAGGCAAGACCAGCAACAGACTGTCACACAAACCATAAAATGTTCATATCAAAAACTGGAATAAAGTTGAAGAACAATAGAACAATAATAGTACCAAAATATAATTTAAATAACATACTTGGAGAATGTTAAGACTATGTAAAGAACAGGTTTTCATTAGTAATTTAAATTAACCACAATCAGAAGTGTCAACTGACACTAGAATTGCCATCAGTGAAGAATGTAATGAGACTATTCCTGTAGTTGGAAGAAAGGAAAAACCTTGGTGGGTGATGAAACTGTTCAAACTGTTAATGACATACACAAATTGAAAGTAAAAGGTGACTAAAATAAGGTCAGAATCCTAAATGCAGCTTTTCAGCAAATTGCACATAGAGCATAGAGAGCTATTATAATAATATTTGACCAAGCACTATTGTGTAATTAGGCCAGAGGAAGGGAACCCAGCAGACTAGCACACAGTCTACAAGCCACCATTGGGAGTGCAGTGATGCTATGAAAACCCTTATATCTAAATTTAAGATTTGTAGGGAAAACCAGCAAAAATGGATGTTGAAGACCTATGGAAAAACAATATAAGAATTAATCAAGGCAAAAAAGAATAGAGTATAAGGAGCAGTATGGGAAAAACGTATTAATGCTATCAGAGTGAAAGATATGATTATTTTGGTGTCTCAAAGCAACAATTAAAATCAGTTGTTCACCATGGGCAGATTGTTACATTCTCTCTGGAGTGTGGGAAGCCCATTTCTGTAAATTATATACAATTTAATTTAATATGTAGTTTTTGATGGCTCAACATCAGATCCCTTTGACATCCGAAGCGGAGTGAAATAGGGCTGTGTCCTCGTGCCGACCCTGTTTGGGATCTTTTTTGCTGTCATGCTGAAGCACGCTTTCATAACTGCAACAGAAGGTGTCTACCTCCGGACTAGATCAGATGGAAAGCTCTTTAATCTCTCCAGATTGAGAGCGAAGACCAAAGTCCAGCTGAAATGCATGCGGGACTTCCTCTTCACCGATGATGCAGCTGTTGTTGCCCATTCTGCTGAAGAGCTCCAACAACTTATGAATTGTTTTAGTAAGGCCTGCCAAGATTTTGGACTAACAATCAGCCTGAAGAAAACACAGGGCATGGACTCACCTCCCTCTATTACCATCTCTACACAAGAATTGGAGGTTGTTCATGATTTCATGTACCTTGGCTCAACGATCTCTGACACTCTCTCCCTAGATGTCGAGCTGGATAAACATAACAAGTGGTAAAATTATAGAGTTCAACTTAAGGCTACCTTGATGTACATGCTAGCTATGATACAGTATATCTGACCTCCCTTTCCCTGATACAAAGCAATTCTTCCTCTAGTTATAGCCCACTTTTAAATATGATTTCCTTCTTCCTTTTCCAGGTTTTTATTAATTTTCATAGGGATAGGGGTTGAGGTACAAATAGGATTAAAAAGGGGGGGGGGGAAGGGGGGAAGGGGGGAAAGAGTAAAATTCCAGAGAGTGAAAGAGTATTCTTACATCCACTTATACAGTTATATTAAAAAAGGAAATCATATAAAGAAACAATATAATGATTTTCCAGAATACCTATAGTTACTGATCTTCCATTTCCTTGGACCTTCTCTTTCTTTTTCTATCTTTAAACTTACTAATTTTGTAACTTTAATATTATTCTGCCAAGTTTGTTTCCACTGCTCTAAATCAATGTTATAACCAGTATTTTGTGCCAATTTTATCATATAGTCTTTCACCACAAAGTACATTTCCATCTATATTTTCTTATTCTACCAAGTTTATGTTCACTGCTCTACATCAATATTATAACCAATATTTTGTGCCCATTTTATCATGAAATCTTTCATTCCTTCAGCTTCCATTTTATTGACCATTTATATTTAACTAAATCTGCTCCCCAAAACTTCATCAACTCCACATACTGTCTCGTTCTTTGTCCTATCTGCCATGGCATATGTCCCATGATCTCCATTCCCCTCCCTTCCATAGTAAAGTTCATGGTTTGCTGCACTTCTACTGCTGACATCATAAGTGGGGTTAACAAGTTAGCTATCAGTTGCACGGTATCTTCACCTTTTTCTTCTGAAGACTTCTGGGAACTAGAAGTAAAATTGTCTCCCTCTATTTGTAGTTTTAGTAAGTTGATTTTATCTTGTTTTCTTTCTTGTAGTTCTTCCAGCTCTGCCTTGGGACTCCGGTTTTTTCTCTGTCTTCACTGTAGATTTCATTTGTGTCCCAAAATATTTAATTTGTTGAGATAGCTGTTCCATCCCTCCTTTTATCTATTGTAATCCAATAAATAATGTCTTGAATGTTCTTTTGCCAGTCGTTGAGAGAGTCTTGTTCCATGATTCAAGCAGATACTGTCTTTGTGCAGATATTATCTGGGTCTCTTTCCAGCAGGTGTGGTAAACACAGTGGATGTCTTAGGGTAAATAACATTTGCAATTCAATCTTTCTCTCCAGCCTTTCTAATTAAGAATGGTTGGCAGGGGGAAAGGCTTTTTCTCCTTTTAAAATATTTTCCCAAGACTGTTTCTGGCTGCTTCACAGATTTAAATCCATCAATATAATTATACTGAATTTATAATTCAGTAGTTTATGAGGTGCCAGAGGATTGGAGGAGGGCCAATGTTGTCCCTATATTCAACAAGGGCAAAAAAGAGGAACCTGGGAACTACAGGCCAGTAGACCTGACATCAATCCAAGGCAAAATTCTGGAACAGATTGTAAAGCGGTCATTATGCAAGAACCTAGAAAACAATGCAGTAATAACTAGAAGCCAACACGGATTTGTCAAGAACAAATCCTGCCAAACTAATTTGATCTCATTTTTTGATCAAGTCACCTCCCTAATAGACAGAGGGAATGTTGTAGACGTAGTATATCTTGACTTCAGCAAAGCTTCTGACAAAGTGCCCCATGATATTCTGATTAGCAAGATAACTAGGTGTGGGCTGGATAGATCAAGTGTCAGGTGGATACACAATTGGCTAGAGAATCGTACTCAGAGGGTGATGATTAATGGGTCCTTCTCTAACTGGGAGGAGGTAACAAGTGGGGTACCCCAAGGCTCAGTCCTGGGCCCGGTGCTCTTCAATATTTTTATTAATGACTTGGTTGAGGGAGTGCAGGGAATGCTTGTCAAATCTGCAGATGATATCAAATTGGGTGGAATAGCTAATACCCTAGAAGACAGAAACAAAATTCAAAATGACCTTGATAGGATGGAGCACTGGGCCAAAAGCAACAGAATGAAATTCAACAGGGATAAGTGCAAAGTACTGCACCTCAGAAAAAGAAACCAATTGCACAGTTACAAGATGGGGGATACCTGGCTCAGCAAAACTATGAGCGAGAAGGATATTGGAATTGTCATAGATCACAAGCTAAATATGAGCCAACAGTGTGATGTGGCTACAAAAAAGATAAATGCTATTTTAGGCTGCATTAATAGAAGTACAGTTTCCAAATCCTGCGAGGTGGTAGTCCCCTCTATTCAGCACTGGTTAGGCCTCACCTTGAGTATTGTGTCCAGTTCTGGACACCACACTTCAAGAGGGATGCTAACAAATTGGAACAAGTTCAGAGGAGGGCAACAAGGATGTTTGGGGGCTGGAAACCAAGTCTTATGAGGAAAGGCTGAAAGAATTGGGCATGTTTAGCCTTGAGAAAAGAAGACTGAGGGGTGATATGATAGCACTTTTCAAATATTTGAAAGGCTGTCATACAGAGGAGGGGCAAGATTTGTTCTCTATCATCCCAGAGTGTAGGACATGCAACAATGGGAAGCCAGATTTTAAAGGAAGCCAGATTTTGGTTGAATATCAGGAAAAACTTCCTAACTGTTAGAGCAGTACGACAGTGGAACCAGTTACCTCGGGAGTTGGTGAGTGCTCCAACACTGGAGGCATTCAAGAAAAACTTAGATAATCACCTGGCAGATATGCTTTGATTGTATTCTTGCATTGAGCAGGGGGTTGGAGTTGATGGCTTTGTAGGCCCCTTCCAACTTCACTTTTCTATGATTCTATGGTTATATGGTTATATTGTCCTGCCTAAATGAGTCTTATTACAGCAATACAAAGTCATTTTCTCTGCCCCCTTCTTTTCTTTCTTCTTTTTTTCTCTTTCTCTTTCTCCCAATCATGCCTCAAAGGGGGGGGGAGTGCTCGCCCGTCTTGCCAGATATAGATCTAGTCACTTTCTCTGACAGATTATACCCACTCTCTTCATTATTAAGGTCCTTAAGGAGATCCATATATAAAGCAAACATCTTAACTTGCTTCAGGTTCTGGTCAAAAATATTTTCCAAAATCCTTCTGTACTTTTCCATACTCTGCAAGGGGCATTCACAGCTTTCTGCCAAGATGGCTCCCACTCAATTTCTGCACTTCAAAGAGAAGAAAAAAACCAGGCTTCCACCAGTACTTCTCCCTTCTCAGTATAATATGACTTCCTTTCTCATGATACAAGTTCACTAACTAACTAACTAACTAACTAACTAACTAACTAACTAACTAACTAACTAACTAACTAACTAACTCCCTCTCCCTTCTCTTTTTCTTCTCTCCCTTTTTATATCTTCCAGGTTTGTCCTTCTAACGAGCCTATTCAGACCTGGGGGAAGTGAAACCAGCATGGAGGATATATCAGGGATCTCCCACCAACTCTCCTCAGACTGAAGAAACTACTTGGATGAGTAGCAAAACATTTCAACCCAACAAGAAAGAAGTCCAGTTGCCATGACTCAACTTCCAGATAACTACACTTGGATGACTGAGAATCTTCACAGATATACTTCCAGGCTTTTCTTGATTGGCTCCCCACCTGCATTCTTTCAGCCAATCAACTTATTACTGTTGTTACCAGGTAAGCTTGATGAGGGTTGATCACAATGCTGCTAGGAGGTTTTTAGTTAATTTATTTTATGGTTTTAGAATGATAGTAATGCAGGTTGTTAGAATAACATATTTTCTTATTTGTGGGGTGTTTGGGGTGTTTTTTTGGTGGTTTTTTTTTTTTTTTTTTTTTTTGTATTTTGGATATTGGTCATTCACTATAACAAAATTTATCTATCTATCTACAAGCCACCCAGTTAGCATGCAGCAAGGAATCCAAGTGAGACTGTTTATTAGTGACAACTTGCCATTATTGCCATTTCCCTTCTCCTGGTATAACTATGTAAACTACGTAATAGGATTTTGGCCACTGCAGAGAAATATCGAAGTACAATGTTGTTGTTGTTGTTTAGTCGTTAAGTCATGTCCGACTCTTCATGACCCCATGGACCGGAGCACACCAAGCCCTCCTGTCTTCCACTGCCTCCCGGAGTTTGGTCAAATTCATGTTGGTAGCTTCGAGGACACTGTCCAAAAATCTCATCCTCTGTTGTCCCCTTCTCCTCTTGCCTTCACATTTTCCCAACATCAGGGTCTTTTCCAGGGAGTCTTCTCTTCTCATGAGATGGTTAAAGTATTGGAGCCTCAGCTTCAGGATCTGTCCTTCCAGTGAGCACTCAGGGTTGATTTCGAAGTACAATAGCAAAAGAAAAATAAGAATTCTCTTCCATAAATTCCAAGAAATCAAATGGAAATGTAACCCAAGATAAGCCATTCTGGAAGATCAATGGAGCACTATCTTCTCTGATCACTATAAAATAAAGACATTGTGCTGAAAAAAATGTCCTGGAAATTAAATACTGGTGGATTAAATAGAACAGATGCATGTCTGACAGATCCAAATAATCTTTTGAAGAAGAACCTGAAGTTTTTTTTAAAGTGAAAGGAAACCTTTTCTCAAAGCAATTGGAAGAAATAGATTACCACATATGGATGGAATGCCAATGAGATGTTTGAAGCTACAGAGATGGTACCTGTGAAAAAACTAACAAGAATGTGCCAACAAGCAAAACAATGCCTCACGGACTTGTTGTTGTTTAGTCATTTAGTCATGTCCGACTCTTCGTGACCCCATGGACCAGAGCACGCCAGGCCCTCCTGTCTTCCACTGCCTCCCGGAGTTGGGTCAAATTCATGTTGGTAGCTTCGGTGACACTGTCCAACCATCTCATCCTCTGTCGTCCCCTTCTCCTCTTGCCTTCACACTTTCCCAACATCAGGGTCTTTTCCAGGGAGTCTTCTCTTCTCATGAGATGGCCAAAGTATTGGAGCCTCATCTTCAGGATCTGTCCTTCCAGTGAGCACTCAGGGTTGATTTCCTTTAGAATGGATAGGTTTGTTCTCCTTGCAGTCCAGGGGACTCTCAAGAGCCTCTTCCAGCACCACAATTCAAAAGCATCAATTCTTCGGCGATCAGCTTTCTTTATGGTCCAGCTCTCACTTCCATACATCACTACAGGAAAAACCATAGCTTTGACTATGCGTACTTTTGTTGGCAAGGTGATGTCTCTGCTTTTTAAGATGTTGTCTAGACTAGAAACATTTTTAAGATGCACAGACTAGAAACATTTAAAATGTGTTCAAATCCAAAGAAATGAATGGCAAAGACCACAGTAAATGTAGAATTTATTTCTCAGGCAAGCACAGAGATGGTCAAGATTTTACAATAATGACTTCTACATATATGGTTTGAGAAATGCAAGAGGTTCAATGTAGGTTCCAAAAGGCAAGAAAAACTAGAGGTCATAATGCCAAAATATACAGTGGCTACTGGAACATAAAAAATTAGAAGAAATTTTGTTTGTGCTTTATAGATTATAGTAAAGTGTAGGTTATGAAAAGCCATGGATTGTTCTAAAAGAACTGTGATATAACATTTGTTTGTTCTGATCTGTAATCTATACTCTGGGAAGGAGAGTATCATTCAGACAGAATGCAGAGAAGCAGAATAGTTTCCTATAGGCAAAGTTGTCAGACAGGAGTGCATTTTATCTCCATAGCTGTTCAATTTGTATGCAGAGCAATCATGCAGAAAACTAGATTAGATTCAGGTGAAGGAGGAATGATAACTGTGTTGTCCTTCTGGATTTAATCCCCATACCTGTTGACATCTAGAGATGCTGTTAGGCTGTCATGCCAGCTGACCCAACAGTTCTGACCTGGTTTCAAGCCCTGCCTCCTCCACTGGGTGCAGAAATCAAAATTTCATGTAGAGGTGGGCATGAAGTACTTTGTGCTTCTTCATCACAAGTTGTCTGTACAGCAGCACAGCTGCCACACAGTCCCTCCCCCCACCCTGGCTCACTAACTCACCTGCCAAAGCACACTGCTCCTTCCCTCCTTGTTGCATGATCTTGCAGTCCGGGCAGAAGCTTCCCTTCTTCACCTTCTCCAGCAGCTGGAGACTGAGACAAGGAGGCAGGGCAGGGATTCCTTCAGCATTGCCTTCGAGTGGCCAATTGCTGGAGAAGGGAAGTCCAGGCTCCTGCCCAGACTGAAATATCATGTAATGGGGAGGGATAGAGCAGCATGTTCCAGCTAGTGAGTGGAGGTGCTGACAAGGGAGTGGGGAAAAGGAACATGGGGCAGCTGTGCTCATAGAATCATAGAATTGTTGTAGGGTTGGAAGGGACCTTGGACGTCTTCTAGTCCAACTCCCTGCCTAAGGCAGGAGACCTCATACCATCCTGGACCTCATACCATCCCGGACAGATGGCTGTCCAATCTTTTCTTTAAAACCTCCAGTGATGGGGCACCCACAACATCAGGAGGCAAACTGTTCCACTACTTAATGGTTCTCACCATCATGACATTCCTCCTTATTTCCAGGTTGGATCTCCCTCTGATGAGTTTCCACCCATTGGTTCTTCTCCTACCCTCAGGCGCAATGGAGAATAAATTGATGCCCTCTTCCTGTGTCAACCCTTCAGATATTGGAAGACTGCTATCATGTCTCCCCTCAGTCTTCTCTTCATTATGCTAAACGTACCTAGTTATTTTAGTCATTCTTCATAGGATTTAGCCTCCAGTCCCTTTATCTGATTTGTTGCTCTTTTCTGAACCCCTTCCAGGACTTCGCACAGAAGACTTATGATGAAGGGGGATAAAGTACTTCAAGCCCATCTCTAATTTCATGTCTATAATTGTTACATAATCTTATAATCTATGCAATAAGAAAGTATTCAAATTGAAATGTGACATAATGAAACAAAAATATTTAAGAAAAATAGAATTAGATAAAGCTGCCTGACCTCGTGCTTGAAGTAAAGCACATGATGAAAGCAAAGTCAATAGGCTCAATAGTCAAGCTTGGATCGTAAACCATTTTTACAACAGCTGCTGCGTCACACTTCCATTGTTTAAGACCTGCTTGTGCTATAGATGTGGGAGGTAGGATGGAAGCCTATCATGGGCCTAAAATGTTTACATATTTACTGAGCATTGTAAATTACTTGCATCTAACCCTGCCCTAGACATAAAACCCTTAGGCATAGCAAGTACATTACACTTTCAATTGAACTTCACCCTGCTGTTTATTATTTCCCTCGTAATTATTTAGTCCAAAAGATTTATGCATGTTGTGAAGCTTTTCTTTGTACTGTAAATCAAATGTCTCTCCTTTTTGCTACAAAGCAAAACCCAAATATGTATTTCCTCCTAGCTATAGTCTATCATCTTCCTCTAAATGAAAAACTCTTTCTTCGTATCCGTGTACAGACCCTTATGGGCTTAGCAAAACAATAAATCAAAGGTTTCCAAATGACTCATATGTTTCTCATAAAAAATCATTTCCTGCCCTCAGTTTCCCACCTATCAATGGATTTTTCTTACAATGTCTTCCTTCAAATAATTTGGTTCTTGGCCAGTGATTTGGGATTCCTTGGGGTCTCCTGCACCAGACTGATTTATTATATTAAATATTATGCATTTTATGGCTTTGAATGGCTCATACTGTGGCAGCATCTTGGCTCCAGAAAATGATTAATAACAAAACATGCTCCTTGGTACACTTATTGCCTACATCTACTCAGCTATTGGGATGATATAGCTTTATGAGTTCTTATTACTAACCAGAGGCAAACAATAAAATAAAATAAAATAAAAAACACATTCCTCTCCAGTATTTCTGTCACTATCCCAACACATTACAATTAATGTGGGGAGCAAATGGAAAAGAAACGTAATTCCAAATTAAATGAATAGAGCATTATTAGGGGAAGGGAAGGGAAGGTTCACAAACCTTTGGAAATCCACTTTTTTGTGTTTCACTGTCCATTTGGCACCTCAGGCAAACCACTAGTAAAGCAGTGATAAATTCAAATCCGGTTTGCTTTTCTCCACATCCATAACCGTGCTCCAGAATACAACCCTGAATTTGCAGCTTTAATCTTTTTCTTTTGATAAAAGAAGTCAGTGACTTTTTTACTTATGGAATTGGGGGGTTGGGGGAAAACTGCATCAAAAATGTTCTAAATGCTTCACATAAGAAAATCTGCTGCTGAGTGCAAACATCCTGCAACTGTCAACAAGCACTTGAGCAACTCTCACTTAAACACATATTTGAAAAAAACTTGCTCTTTTTTCAGTTGCATTTACATTTTATCCTTCTTCTGAGGAATTCATGCAGTGTTCATTCTGGTGTTCAAGGTCTTCTTCCCTGTTTTTGTCCTTACAACACTCCTGTCAAGTAGGTTAGTTTGAGAGCCACAGACTGGCCAAAGTGAGTTTCTTGCCTAAATGAGAAGAAGTTAAATCAAGATTTTTTCCATTCCAAGTCAAACACTGGAAGCATGACATTGTGGAAGCTATTCCAGTTGCTGTCTTATATCAATGTAAGACAAATTCAGTCCCATTTCTAACAGTCACGCGTACAAATAAATTAAATTAAAGATTTCTACATGTACCTGGCAAATTTGCTGATATTTAAGTATTGTTTTGCACTGATTTACGATCCTTCCTCCCAATGAGCGCTTGTCCTCCACAGCTTGATATATAATTGCAGATCTATCTTTACCATTTAGTTCATTTAACCTCTCAGGAACTGGTTGAAGGCCAAAAAGATGATTCATTAAATATGTTATTGCATTCCTATTTTCCCAGAGAGAGGGGAGGAAAGGGCAGCACTTGAGTAGGCCCAAATAAGACTATGGCACTTGGGGGGGAAATTACCTATCTCCATCATTTCTGTGCTGCCATTGAAATTGCCCTTTTGTGATAGATTTCCTCCCTTAGAAATTACCTGCTTGAGGGTCAGTTACCATCAGATTTATGATGTGGCAGAAAAGGGTTAAGCTCCTGCCTGTATAAACTACCAATGCACCCTGGGCCCAAATAAAAAAGCAGAGCCCTGAAATGTGGTCCAGCTTCTGTCTTTTGTGGGCAAAAGTGTTTGACTGACAGAGGGCATCTTTGCCTGATTTTTGGAAATCCACCTCTCCTCTTCTACATCATAACTTTTTCCTGTAAAGCCAGGTTCCTCTGACTTCCATGCAGCAACTTTAAGGGACTGGAATGGCTGTTATGGGAAGAATGGGACTGGGATGTCTTAAATGTCTTAAGCTGCATTTGTGTTTATCTGAACCCACCATCTCCAAATGAGCTTCAGAGGTCCACCAAAAAAGACAAATTGGCATGCCACACTTCATTAGAGGGAACCTGTGGATTTGTGTGTTCTATTCCACATAATGTATTGCCATGAGCAAATGCACTGTGAGTTCGAGGTATTCATGAACATTCACAAGATGGGAATCCTTGCTTCTACACATTTTGTGTCCCTTTTTTTCCTGTTTGAAATCATGGTTTCTGCTCATCGATCACAGTAATAAAATGGGAGACACATGGTAATGATACTACCTAGATACAGAACATTACAACATGATTATCACTGAGGTCAGACTCCTATTGCTGTATGCAATCATGTAAGGGCAGTCATGCAAGAGAAGGGCCTTGTTTCCTAGGTTTTTTGTCATGTACCCAGGCTTCTGCTGGTTGCATGAATATTGACATAATCAGTCGCATGCCCAGCAGCCTGGGAAATTAAAAAATTGTCTGTATAAATTCCTTATGTGCATGGTTTTTCCCTATAGCATTCTTCCTGAATGCTTAAAGCCATTAGATTAGAGCGAGGGTATGCCTTTCACTAGTGGAAGGGCTACTCCCATAAAAGTACTCTCTACTTAATTTTGGGGGGATTCTCCCATCCTCCTTACACCACAGCTCACCTGATTCATCAAAGTCCCATGGCCCTCTGTGTAGTATTTCCAGAGGGCAGGAGCACTGCCATGGGAAGAATGGGGCAAGTTCTTCCAGCCCAGTTGTGTGTTCATAAATCTCAGTTACAACCATAGACGAATCCATTTTAGACCATATTACCTCCTAAATGGAACAATGCATAAAATAAAATAAGAGCTGGGAGCTCTTGGGAGAGGTTTACCATTGAGGACCCCTTGAAGAAGGGACTAGTAAAACATTTCTGAGAACTCTATACCCAGAAAACACTAAAAGTGTCACCAAAAGTCAGAATTGATGTGACAGTAAATACTTCCTAGGTTCACCAAATAATAGTAAAAAATTAATAATGGGAGCAAGCTTATACTTTTTTTAACCTAAATTTATTTATTTATTCCATCCTTTGTTTGATTGGTAAATTCCCAGAACAATATAGATATGATTCAGAGGTACACTAATAGTGAACATGAGATGGGAATAGGAAAACCTTGTAAAGACTGTACAGATGTGAAAAAGAAATATGACAAAATAATGACACCAGATTAAATTGCATTATCATAAATATTGGGTTAATTAGTTTTCAATCCTGCATTATTTTAAGTTTTATGGGGTACAAGAACAAGAGCCATTGCAGTATAGTGGACAGTGTTGGACTTGGACCCAGGAGACCAGGGTTCAAACTGCCACTGGGAGGTAGAAATGGTAAACTCTCCTTGAATGACTCATATACCCACCAAAGCCTATCTAAGTCACCACAAGTGGGAAGCTACTTGTTGGCACACAGCAATAATTCAGAACAATGAATGGATATTTATTCTTCACATTTTTTCTATTTCTTATCATCCTTTCTTATAAGAAACAGCATCAATGTACATGTTTTCCTTGTCAATGTTTCAACTAGACCCTGGAAAACACCTTTGTAAAAATAAAGAAGAGGGGCTTAATTATAATGTTTATTGTGTACAGTGTGAGAAGGCATGCTAGAATTCTCCCAGAATCCTCAGTCAACGAGCAGAGAGTTAATGGGGGTTCAGTGTTTTTCTCCTGCTTCATTGTGATATAATGCATGATATCTTGTTTGAGAATAAGTTTTAAAATTTATGAAATGCTATGTGATTGCAAAAAGCAAAAACAAAGTGTGCTGCTTATGTACCACCCCATAGTACTTAAAGCACTCTCTGGACAGTTTACAATTTAATTATGCAGGCTACACATTGTCCACCTCTAACAAGCTAGGTACTCAATTTACTGACCTCAGAAACATGGAAGACTGAGTGAATATCAAGCTGGCTGTCTGGGACTGAACTTGGGTCATGACCAGAGTTTTGGCTGCAGTACTGCAGTTTAACCATTGTGCCACAAGACCCCTGAGTTTTTGTACTGAGTTTTTAGTTAATGTCATTTTTAGTACACTATTTGTTTATACATAGAGAAACAACACAGTGTTGAAAAACTGCGAAATAATGCCAGTTTGGGGTAGCTTCAATGCAGAAGAGTTCCATATAATCCAGAAGAAGCTACTGAGCTTTAGTTCTAACAGAATGGCAATATATTTTTGCAGTGCACTGTAGGGTTCATCTATAAAATCTACAATTGTTTTGTGTAAGATGTATTGGTATGCATTGCCTACTCAGCACTAGAGGAATCAGCAAGCATTTATTACAGACAAAGGGGCTATTTCCTTGTTCCCTACATAAACCATCACTGCGCTCAGTAGAGCACAAGGCTCTGTATCACTGTCATTTTCTGTGGAAGCATCTCTGCATAACTTTTATTAGAGCACCACTTGCACACTCTGGCTTCAAGAGCACAGGGAATGCTATCAATTGTTTCACATGGAAGCACTGACATTCTGCTAGCTATTCTATAAGGCAGTATTAATAGTTGCCAAGAGTGTATGGTCTGCAGCAGAGCTTTCATGCAACTGTGTAAGGATGCACCTCACACTCATTTAGTTCTAAGGACCCTCATGCAATATGTTTGAGGTTGATTCACCTTGAGCTAACACTTTCCTCCTAGTCTGCATGATGCTGATCCTTCCATGAAGCAAGGTGAGGTAGCAACTTCAGGGAGCAGATGCTGGAAAAATGTGTAGGAACGGGTTCTTATTTGAGGTCAACAGAATTCTCAGCTAGACATGGGCACTTTGTATTCATATCCCCAGGATATGAACATGAACTGTGGCACCACAGGTACCGTGGTGGCCCAGTTCCCTCTCCCAGAACCAGCCAGGTCCACTCACTGGGCTCTGTGCAGCACGGAGCTCCTCCGTCGTAATCATCATCATCACACAATCCTGGCAGAAGCCCAGCCAGTACTTTACTGCCTACCCATGCAGCTGACCACTGATCAGCTGAGTGGGTAGACTCCCAGCTCTGTGCCTCAGGATACGAATATGAAGTGCCCATGTCTATTCTCAACTGATTTATATCTTTTTCTCTGGCAATGAACTTGCTGGTTAACAACTCATCTCCTTCCTTCCTGAAAACTTCTCCTATGAACTTTGTCACACTAAAATCAAATGTGTATGTTGCATATAGTTGATTACACCTTACTCCAAAGAATCAGTGTGGTATAGTGTATAGAGTGTTGAACTAAGACTCAGGAAACATGGGTTCAAACCCCCATGCAGTCATGGAAACTCACTGGTGATGATATTGGTAAGCCACTTCTTGAACATCTCATAAGCTTCAAAACCCTTTTTAGGATCATAATTTAGAAGAAACGTGACAGCACATAATGACAACAAATTCTATAGAAAAGCAACTTTGTCCTTGAATGTCTGAGATAAATAGCCATTTTGGTTCTTCTGATTAAAGTGAATAGATAACTGATTTTTAAAAAGTGGTAGAAAGGAAAAGAACGTATGAAGGCCAGTTGATTATGCTTTTCCTCTCCCAGCCAATCTTTCCTCCTTCTGAGTCCCTGAATCACATAAACCTTGTAGATGCTCAAGAGAACTGTGTGATTCTCATAACTAGAGTGCAAGTGTGCATGCATATGAATGCCACAGAATTTGCCATCTCTTGGAATGCAAAAGGATTTTTCTTTTAGGAGCCAATACAAAATAAAGATAATCTGTTCATTAACAAAGGAAGAAAGAGGATAATCAGATACTGTACTGAGAAACATACATTCAGACCTACCAAAACATCTGAGAATTCGGAGAAATGATTCCCCTCCATCTGGTTTATCCCTACTGGTGAAGGGCAGCAAAGTGTAAGAGATCAGGACTATATACTGTAGGCCTTTTGGCTTACCCTGTACGTCCTAAGCTGGGCTGCTTCCTTAAAAGGGGGGGGGGCATTAGGCCATCACTAGATCAGCTCCCGTACATGGAACAAAGGTACCATCTTGTCCCTTGCATCAGGCAGCAAAATGTTCCATATTAGGTTTACCTGCAAAGACCTTGCACCTGCCTGCCTGGTTTATTGCTTTCCTATTGCATCTCCATGGTATAATCCTTTATCTTTGTCTAGAGAGCTATCTAATTTTAAATAAAACATCATGTGTAATGCTTTGCCCTTTAGGCAAAAACTCCTGAAGCTTCCTGGCAATCCTGACCATTGACTGAACTGGCACTTAGGTTTCATTCTGCCTTGGATCCCTGTAACCCAGCACTGACAGGGGATAACCAGCATAATGACAAAATATTGGCAGCAAAATGCATTTCCTTTTCTTAGTGGACTCATTGAAGGTTTTCACTACTATGTCCAGGGGTACAGACGGCCCTGTTACATTTTTAAAATAAAGAGTTCCAGTGGTTGCCTACCATTTTATCTAGGTGAATTGCTAAAAGTCATTCTAGCATCTGGTATTTTGCGTAACTTGAACTGTCAGCAAGGATGCTCTGATTTCTCCAAGCTGAATGCTTAATAGCCCTTCTTATGTCAACACTGTTTAGATTTAAATCTTAAGAGGCTGGTAAAGCTGTTCTACCAACAAAGACTTCTTTTTTGATTCCTATGGTGGGAAGGGTCAGTAATTAGTTCATCAGATGCCAGTCAGATGCTGTTGTGTCCTTAAGGGGAAGCAGAGTTGAATATCCAGCTGTATTAACCCTTATCCAGGTTTTCTCAAAACAGTCTAACTCCAAATTCTGCTCTAGCAGCAATGTGTCTACCCTGGGTACATCTCTTACTCTTTTCACAAATTAGAAAGAAAATATCTTTTTTAAAAAATGCAAACAGGGTACTGATTCATCATACCACTTCATCTTTATTGAATACATCAGTGGTTCTCAACCTCGGGTCCCCAGTTGATGTCAGACTACAACTCCCAGAAATCTTCACCACTAGTTGTGCTGGCCAGGATTTCTGGAAATTGTAGTCAAAGAACATCTGGGGACCCAAATGATAAAACTATCCTTGGAGAGAAGATGAGAGTCCGATTCAAGCATTTAATCTTCCCAGTGACCTGTATTGTGTAGTGTGGGGGTGGGTGGGTGGATGTGAGCTTCATCTGTAATCATCCTGTCACCTTCCATGAGCTGGACAGTGCATTAATGCCTACTGCAGGCAGCCTGTTCTAATCATGGAGGCATCTTGCTTGATTTAGAATCTTGATATTTTCCACGGATCTAAAACTCAGAGGTAGCCAGCAGCCCTGGAGGAAGCATCACTCTGCAGGCATTTGCTTTCCAAAACTATTCATTGTGCTCTCAGCTCCATCCTCTCTCTTATGCACATCACTGTAAAAGGAATTCAAAGATCCAAATACATCTAGAGCTGAGCAAACTGCCCTGCCTGCAAGAACCTATAGCCAAGCCACATCTGAGAGTTATGTTCCCCAATGTTAATCCTAGAGAGGGTCAACACTGCATTCCTTATCTAGACTGATGTCCCCAATACAGTTAATAATAACTGTTTTGTGTAGTTGATGACTGTTTTGCAATGTAAATTGCAATATAAGGATCTGATTCAGCATATAGTAGGTAGGAAAGTGTTCTGATCTATATGGGCCTCTTCCAGACTATTTTTTAAAAAGGCAAAACCAGAAGCTATGGCTTTAAAATAATGGCCCTCAGAATCTTTATTTCTCTGAATTCCTCTTTAAGATACATATCTAAGTTCGGCAAGGGAAGCTGTCATTTAGTGAGTTGATGCAACTTTTCTTTCTTTCTGTTAAAGTAAGTGACATAACGATTATACCTAGCATGGTACACATAATGCCACCAATGTATCTCATTTATTGTTATTATTTTAAAGGAGGAAAGGGTGCTTTTTTTAAAAAATGGGGGGGCGTAATAGAGAGGGATGCAATTCATCAAGAGTCTCAGTTTGGGAGAAGAGAGGCAGAAAAAAGCCACCTTCCTCAAGAAGGTGACAATCAGACCAGCAATGGAGAGCTACGCCTGGAGAAACTTGAAACACACTGGAAAATCATCCATAGAAATGATAGGTCTAAAGTGCGCATCAATTGTGATCTGTAATTATGATCTTAAAGTGGGTGATCAATTGTTGGTCCTCAGTCCAGTGAAACAATAGTAAACTCCAAACAATCTGGTAAAGTCCTTTTGTGGTGAAGAAAATACTTAGTGCTGTGAATTACTAAATTGAAAGTTCTGGAACTGGACTTAAGCTAAAAGTTTATCATGCCAATAGTTTAAAAGCATATGTGACTGGACATGAAGTCACTCCCACATGCATTACTTGAAAGTAAAGGAAAAGAGTAATGGATAGGAGGTGGAATGTGGTGATTCCATTATGGAATCAATCTGACATGAGAATCATGATGTATTTTGCAAAATTGCCTTCAAAATTTTGATGTTCTTAACTCTAGGACTATTAAATACCTTTCAATGTTATATTTTCTATAGACAAGTTTTTGATAAATGTAGTAGTTTGAAGCTTTAGACATTAAGTTTAATTGTAATGAATTGCATTGTCTTGAATGGGTTTTCATATGTGTTAGAACCATGGTAGCCTTATGTGTAACACAGAAAGGACTGGATCTGGAGGATGCTATCTGCTTTGATTTAAAATAAAATTTAATTCTTAAAAAAGCCCCTCTGGTTTATGAATGTGGAACATCGTTCTTCTGTAACCACAATTCTAGAAGTCAGGAAATGGTCCAATATTGCTGCAAAATATCATGCCCATGTTGCTGGAAGGAAACAGGATGCTAAGCTTTAGGGAGCAAGGGGCAGCCTGAATGTTGACAATACCAATGGCAGCAGTCAAGATGGTTTACAGGATACCCTCTTCTACTCACTACCATTCACAAATTGATACCATGCAAGGGAAAATCCCAGAAGCTGACTCCTTTTTTCTTCAGTTAACCTCTTCTCACCCAAACACAAAGCAAGTGTAAGGCCTGTTTTTTCAATGAATGTGAATGATGATGAGCAGAAGTCTGCTCTTTCTCTGTGACAAATTTGGGAATGTTTGAGCAAAGGGTTTTGGGGTTATGATTGTTTAAAAGGTAACATGTTTTAGCATATCACAGCTATTCTTACGTCCAAGATATCCCCAGACATTCAAACCACTGAGACTTTAGGGAGGACTCAGACTGAGGTCACCATGTACATATGTTTTTTGCATCTGCTTTACTGGCCATTTCCCATTGCTGTATGGCAAAGGGCAAGACTTCTGTCAGTACTTAAATAGCCTTTTGCGTTCTGAAAGATTCTTTACAGGAATTTTTGTGGGCTTCGTTCCGTTTTTTGGACATTCAGAAACACAGAGACAATGTCACAAGCTTGGGGACAAAGCCATTTAGAAAGTCCAACTTAAAGGATACAAGGCAGGGCAGCCTCAATAAATATGCCCTCTATTTCAGTACAGAGCAAGTCAGAGACTTTGCAAACCCCATTACCATTACTGATTGAAGACATCACACGTTGGCACAGTCACTCTGTGAATGGTTTTATGTACAATATGGCAAAGTCCTGAAGTACATGATCTTCTCTGGTCACATATGATTTCCCAGGAGTACATGTAATTCATTTTATTTGTAACTCCTTTACTTCTTGCACAGTTTCTTCCTCTGCTTCATTTCCTGCTGTCTTTCCTTCAGGCGGTTTATCTGTAGATAATGAAAAGGATTTGAGAAAGTTTTATTATTTCATTTATTATGAAACCAAGGGGGCAATTGTCTACTTTTGCTGGCTTGGGACATTGCAAATTGCTTAATGACTCTGCTGTAAAGGTGAGTACACCTGGCATCTTCAACTTTTATTTCTGCTGAGATAAATAATTCACAGAGTCCTTTGGAGAACTGGGATTTGTTTATTTGACAACACTAATTACTTATCGTGTGCTCAGTAGTTGCTGATGGTGGGATCTGCAGAATGCAAGAGGTGCCCTTTCAGAGTGGAGACAAGAGGGGCACACTCCAGCCAAATCTAAAAGCCCATCCTGCAATGCTCTCAGGATCAAAATGAGAAAAAGTAGTGCATTTTCTGAGTAACAGCTACCACAATTTTGTAAAAACCATAATAATATCAAGCAATATTAACAAAAGGATAGTAGTCACTTAAAAAACACACAAAAGGATTTGCACTTTTGAACAGCCTGATAGGTGAAAAGATTAACCACTTTCATATAGTCAGGGATACATGGTCCAATTATTAAATGTGTTTTCAAACTGTTTAAAATTTAGAAGCAGTGTTGCCCCCCCAGCCTGGAAATAAAGAGGCGAGACACAGGTTGTTGGGTTAAAACTTGGGCCACAACTTTATTAACTATTTAAACTAATCCCCCAAACTACAAGGGGCCTGACCGTAGTGCGATCTCCTTCACAGACCGGAGTAGCCTATACCTCCAGACGATTCAATAGAGCATAGTGAGCTCCTATATCTGAATTGTGCTGTTCGTTGAACAGCACACCTTCAGGTGCTCTGTGCTAAGGGTAACCCACCTTCCCAGCCCACCGAGTCTTGTGACCCTAAGTGGGCTGCTGTTCGGGAGGCTGCCCTACGTAAAACCACCTCTCCTCAGATGCCCGATTGGCTCCACCTGACAGAGAGATGGCATAAATTTCGCACCACGTGTCAACCATGAACTCACCCCAGCTCGTGTCTTTGCACTACCCACCACGGCCTGGGGCTATTTATATTCCCCAAGCCTGCCCCAAGAGCCAAAAATTTCGACCCAAAGGCCCCCTTGTAGGTCCCTGAGAAAAAAGGCCCATACCCAATTTTGTTAAGTGAACTCCATCACCTATAGAGCTCGTGCCTTTTATGTCCGGATGCCAAATCACAGATCCCAGACCAGCCTTCATTGCTCGGCTGATTTCATGATTGACGCCATGCCTTGCGCGGTCAATACACCTAGGATCACATTCAGCCCTTCATACCAATCATGGGATTATATTAAACCACATAATTCTCATCTCAGGAAATTTATCCTTCAATGTCTGCAGGTCCTGGATCACCAGCAATATCAATGACTTGCCTGTTCTCATTGACATTCCTCCCAAATGAACCACAAATATCGGGGGGGGGGGCGCATCATTAATAAGCAGAAGGGCTCACTCCAAAAGCTCAGGCCATAGCATACCCTTTTTTCCTTTCTGGTCTAATGATGCCCGAGCTCCTAGGCCCAAATTGCGATCCCAACCATTCCGCAAAGCGTGGTTCATTGCCCAATGAACATAACTGTGGGCATATAGAAACACTCACACCGAGTGGTATCTGCCATGGATCCTGAAAAAGAAAGCAATATCACCTCTATTGTGGGAGAGAATGCACACAGGACTTAAACCTGTGTGATGACCACCTCCCCACTCTCTTTATTTGTTCTTTGCCATAATCTATAGCTGCAGCTGCGGATGCTGTGCCTGTTCTAAAGGAATAAGTGCCCAAATTTCCAAACTACAATGCCCGCTGCCTGAAGCCCCAGGGCAGTAACCGTCCACAATTAATATGTCACAAGAGGTGGGTGATCCTTATGGCAAAATGAATCATCACCTGAATCACCTCTTACTTGTACAAATTCCAGAAATGGCCCAAACCGGGCAAAGTTCTTTGCAGAACAAATTCTTAAGCTTATAACTTGCCCCTTTCCAGATTGGCGGTCTTGGATCGGTGGAGAATGGAACAATACTCTGTCTTCGGAGACCAATAAGTTGTCCATCTGCAATGCCGTCTTTAAATTATCCACCCTGGATGTCCGTACCAGTACACTAATTCGAAAGGCCCCAAAATTGCACAGAGGGTGGCTGCCCTAAATAATTTGATTTCATCCTGATCTGTACACACTGTCTCCCAAGCTTTACCTAGAAAACCATAAATTTGGGGAACACTGCAGTGCACTTATCATCGGTAGCTACCCATTTCTTTGCCCCAACCCTCAATCATTTTTTTTAAATTCTAAAATAACTGGCAGGGTCCAGACAACCATGTGCCTTGGCAAAGAAAGTGAGGACAGACATCTTCCCCCGAATGGTGCTGAGAGCCAAACTTATTTGATAGAAATTATCTCAGTACTGATGCAAATGGTCAACCGTTATAGACCATGGTCTACCCATGCCTTTTCTACTGCAAAAAGGCAAAAATTCCTCACCTGCAGTTGTATAGCTGCATCTAATACTGGGAGCAATTGCTAAACTGAATGCCCTGTTGTCTTCAGTCCCCAATGCTCCATACCTCATGAAGCAATGTCTCGTGACAAGCTTGAGCTTCCAAGGCCAACGCCGCAACCCGGTCGATCAGGTGACGGGACAGGCTCATTCTTTACATCAGGCACATGACAGGCCTGGAACACAATATTATACTCCACACAGTGCAGCATAAAGGCTCTCACCAGTCTCATAAACCTCTGTGAACCCAATGTGAGGGTGTACACCACATGGCATAGCCATATTGTCACACCAAAGACGACTGCTGAAGTGGCCCCAAAAATCAGCCCATAGCCATAAGGCTCCAGGGATCAGACAAATTCTGAAATTGTGAGGTCACGGGTGACTTCGGAGCCACTCCATTCCCTTGGCCACCAGCTGGCACACCATCGGCCTCTGAAGTAACGGTCGATCAGGTGATGGAAATGTTGCAGCCGCTGACAAGCCATGGCTTTGGGCAGTGGGGCTGGCTCTTTGCCTTCCACCCCGGATAACGCGAGACTGTTCAGCCTCATGAGAGCTCCAAAGGGCGAGGGGGGAACACCAGGTTATTTAAGGGGCATTCCCCCCTCGAACCGCCCTCTTCTTTTTCGGGCACCGAGAGAGATAGAGTTAGAGAGCTATGCTGCTTGTGGTGATTTTCGACTGCGTCATCAGAGTTCAAGCGTTCCTGAAGGAGGGGAGGGTAGCATCGGCTCCCTCCCAGGGTTCTGTTGATACTTTATTTATTTCATTTAATAAGTTTTACTGGTTTATTATTGAAATTTTGGTAGTAAGTAGTTGCGAAGGGGGGGACAGCGGCGGCACGGTTCGTGCCGGCCGTGCCTAGGCACGAAAGGAGTTTTTAAAAAATTAAAAATAAAATAATAATAATAAGAAGAAATAATAATAATATAATAATAAAAAAGAAAAAAAGAAAGGGAATTAGAAGAAAATAAAAATAAGTGGGATATTCGATTTAATTATTAATTGAAAGGAAGTCAAATTTAAGTGTGGAAGCGGGGTCCCAGTGTTGGTTTTTGTTGGCGCCATTATTACACCCCCCCCATCATTGAACCAATTTGAGCGGGAATGGTCGCCCGATTCCCAAGCCTCCTTTACTGCAGTTTAATCGGTTTTCCCCTCCTTTTTCATTCTTTTAATTGTTTCGGAGTCACAGGAGGCTAGCAGACCGAAGGGACGACTAGCTCAATCACGCAAGAACTAATAATTTTAAAAAACAAAACAAAACAAAAAACCCAAAAGAGTAAAGAGGGGAAACGAAAAGTTAATAAATAAATTAAGGACAGTATTAAGAAATTGTAGTAAACCAAAAACCAAAAACAAAAAAACAAAAAACAAAACAAAGATAAAATAATTAAATAATAAATAAAATAATACAAAAAATAAAAAATAAAATGCAATACAATAAAATAAAGATAAATAAATTTATAAAATAAATAAAGGGAACAAGATACGGTGATCTATAATATATTTTATATCAAATAAGTTGATTAATTTTAATTATTTAACAACCATACATTAATTTAGGATTAATTAATTAGTAGCGAAGGCTGTGATTTAAGTAAGTAACTCAGTGATTAAACTATAAATAAGTGCTTGATTCTATTAATCTAGTTAATTAATTGTGGTAAAGTCAACAAGTCGATAGCATAATCAGGTGATTGAGAGCAATTGATTAGAAGGCGATAAAACAAGGCATCGCGAGTCATTGATACAAAGAACCTTTCTTATTTCGGTACAAGAGGCTTGTTGTACTGTCTAGAAGCTAATAACTAAAGAACCCAGGTCATAGTGAGGGACCATCGCCAGGAAATAGTGTTAATTATGCATCCAGGCAGTGTTGCGTTTTGAGCCCAGGTTATCAACTCGTACTTATAGATATTTTGATAGGATTAACAACTGTACTCCTGGGGCTATTGTGCACACTTATTCAATATGAATCCTCAGTTCATAATGGCATCGAGGAAGGGGCAGGACAACAAGAAGGGGAAACAGACGGCCAAGAAAAGGCCGGCCCCTCAGGTGTCTCCTCCCCAATCCTCTTCGGACGAGGAATCTTGGCCTGTATGGCAAGAACTCCAGGAAAAAACCTCGGCATTAGAAGCCGAGTGGCTGGCTAGACAGGCTCCCTAGCCAAGCAAATCTCAACCACGTAGATCAGCCAGGGATGCCAAGAGCCACCGTAGGGCTAAGCTTAAGGCAATGGCACAAGATCTAATGGCTAGGTTTGCTGTCCTTGAGTCACAGCAGCTCCCTGAGGTGACTACCAGGCACGACGCAGATGGGGCCTCATAGACTCCGAGGTCAAGGAGCACGGAAAAAGGCAGAAGGTTGTCAACTCCAGTAATGACCGAAACAGCGACTGTGTGCCAAGAAGTACTGGATGAAGTAGAGGAAGTCTGCTCCGACAAGCCTTACCCTGCGGACGAACCAAGCATGGCCATGACCTCATCAGGTGAGTTGGCCGCTGCACTGGGCACCTACACACCGGTCCCCGCATGGCCGTGGGTTGGCGGAGGTCATTACAACCACACACTATACACGCCTTACAACATGCAGAGTGCAGGGCTATCCAACAACGCATGGCCATGCTCTAGTCCACAATTCAGTGGCTGGGGTACACCTTACGCTTCTTTTTCCTTGCCAGCCCAACCTAATAATATGGCTAATGCAGGGGTTTGGCCATATCCGTCCGTATCTAACACGGGCTACAATACAGTCCTATTATGTGCCTTGCCGTATGGGGACTACTCCATGCCTTTGGGTGACCACCTCACCCCGGCAACACAAGAAAAGATCTGATAGGCGAATACATAGATGTATTCAAATTACTGAACAGAGATGTAGAGAAGAAGGAATTGGACAAAGAAGATGAAAAGGAGAAGGAATGGCACAGAAGAAAGAAACCTGATAGAACATGGGCCAATTGGCTTCCTGGGTTTTTGATCTACACGGGAGTGACAGTCAAGGCTCAGCCGTGGAGGGCCCAATCCCTCTTCCAATACTTAGACATAATCTACAGAGCTTACATTGATTTCACGGGGCAGGCGGCTTTATTATGATGAATCGTTCCATATGCTGAGCGCGATTCACCCAAATATGCATTGGGACAAACCCCTGCCAGGTCTGTGGCTTCAACACATGACCCCCACTAGGCCAAATATTGGCGATAGATTTGATAGTGGTCACCTAAATAGGAAAGTTGCCCTTACTCAGAATCCCCGCCCTGGAGCGGGGCAGGCAGTTCAACCCCACCCACTCTGTTGGGAGTACAACTCCAAGGGCATTTGCACAAAGAGGCCGTGTCGATTGAGGCACAAGTGCACCACCTGTGGAGGCCAGCACCCAAAATCATTGTGTTTTAAAGCCAGTGCCCAATGCCAGAACAAGGGTGCAGGTGGCGGGAAAAAGCCTAACAGTGGCGGGGGTACCCCTGGAAAAAGGACCCAGCCCAATTAAAGTTGAGGTGTTGGAAGCTTGGCTAAGCTCGTACCCACATAGGGAGGACACCACTTACTTGTTAGATGGCTTTAAATATGGTTTTAGGATCCCGGCAGAAGGAGAGCGCAAAGCATTTTTTGCGCAGAACCTTCGATCAGTATACAGGATGGAAAATATTGTCCAAAGTAAGATAGACAAGGAAGTGAAGGAGGGCAGGGTTCTCGGCCCCTTCCCAATGCCACCTCTTGAGAACCTGAGGGTTTCTCCATTAGGCATTGTGCCTAAAAAGGCCCAGGACGAGTTTTGGTTAATCCATCACTTGTCCTTTCTGGAGGGAACATCAGTCAATGACGCCATTCCCCTGGAATTGTGTACTGTGAGATACACTTCCTTTGACGAGGCAGTGCGTATGGTTAGAAGGTGCGGAGTAGGGGCTGAACTGGCGAAATGCAATATAAAATCAGCGTTTTGAATTTTACTAGTTCACCCCCTCGACTTTGATTTGTTAGGATTCCAATTCTAGGGATCATTCTACATAGATAGGGCTTTGCCCATGGGCTGCTCAGTGTCGTGTGCTGCATTCAAAAGATTTAGCTCATTTATCGAATGGAAGATCAGGTGCAAGGTGGGCTGTAAATCTATGGCCCATTATCTCGATTACTTCCTTTTCTGTAGGGAAAGGAATTCAGGGAAGTGCAGATTCATCCTGAACAACTTTCAGGCACTATCAAAAGAGATGGGGCTACCCCTTGTCAAAGAAAAGACTGAGGGACCAGACACATCCCTCACCTTTTTAGGGATAGAGCTAGACACGATGCAGCAAACATCGCGGCTGCCTTATAACAAATTAGTGGATCTTTGGTCTAGGATAGCGACGCTATTACAGTGGACCCTCGACTTACAGATGGCTCCACTTGCGTACTTTTCAAGTTACGGACTTCTCCGGCCGCAAAATTTCACTTCGACTTGTGGCCAGAGAATCGACCTACAGACCGGAAAGGGGAGGCGGGGAACCGGCCAAAGAAAAAATACCCCCCACCCAAAAAAGAAAATACAGTCACTTACCAGGTACAGTAGACCCAGCCCCGCTCCTCACAGTCCCTTGGTAGCCCCAGAACAGCCGGACTCTGTGTGAGCAGAGCGCCGAACAGCTGAGAGGCGGCAACCAGCAGAGAGGCAGCAGCCATTTTGGAGAGGCGGTAGCCATTTTGAGAGGCGACCACATGGCTGCTGCCTCTCAAAATGGCTGCTGCCTCTCCAAAATGGCTGCCACCTCTCTGCTGGTTGCCGCCTCTCAGCTGTTCGGTGCTCTGCTCACACAGAGTCTGGCTGTTCTGGGGCTACCAAGGGACTGTGAGGAGCGGGGCTTGGTCTACTGTAACTGGTAAGTGACTGTATTTTCTTTTTTTGGTGGGGGGGGTATTTTTTCTTCGGCCAGTTACAGATTAATGGGTTTTCAATGCATTCTTATGGGAAATGGACCCTCGACCTACAGACTTTTCGACCTGCGGCCACCGTTCCAATATGGATTAATTCTGTAAGTCGAGGGTCCACTGTACAGAGGCAAAAGGTTTCGCTGAAGGGACTACAGGAAATAATAGGGCACCTGAACTTCACCTGTAGAGTGGTGGCACCTGGGCTTGCATTTCTGCGGCATCTGTGCAGCGCTATGAAGGGCCTACATCGACCAATGCACAAAACCAGGGTTACATGAGGTATGAAGGAAGACCTACTAGTTTGGAGTCAGTTTTTAGCAAAATTTAATGGGATCTCTTTTTGGAGAGGTGAAATTGGTCTGAAAGCAGATTTCCAAGTACACTCAGATGCTGCCGGATCTTTAGGATTCGGAATTTATTTCAGAGGAAGGTGGTGTGTGCACATGGCCCGATGAGTGGCATCGCAATGGCATTACCAGAGATTTGACTTTTCTAGAATTTTTTCCAATAGTGGGCGCATTATGGCTTTGGGCCGAGGAATGGTCAAATTCAGTAGTCTGATTTTGGTGCAACAATCAAGCGGTTGTTTGTATCATAAACAACCTTACGTCACACTCAGAAAGGGTCATGACATTGGTCAGGGCTTTTACATTACGGGCACTGCAGTTTAACATATTAGTGCACGCCCGGCATGTACCACGTTTAGACAATAGGATAGCTGATGCATTGTCGTGCCAACAGATCGAGCTGTTCAGGGAGCTAGACCCTGGAGCCAGGGAGTTCCCAGAAGTTCTTCCCCCAGAGGTCTGGCAAATTGGTGTGAAGATGCATCAAGAGCGATCGGTTTGGCCCTGGCACCGAGGACGAGAAAGGGTTACTCAGCCGTGAGTATAGAATTCCAGGACTTTAGGAAAATGGTCGACTTGGAGCCAGTTTGGCTGGTACCGGTCGAACATTTACAGCAGTTTATTGTATATCTAAATAGAAAAGGGCTGGCTCCTGGCACTATTCAAGGAAGGCTGTCTGCACTGGCCTTTTATGCAAAAATCAATGGCTATAGTGATTTTTCAGGGAATTACCACATAAGAAAAATTATAGAAGGATGGTCCAAAGAGGGGTAGAGTTCAAGACACTAGAGCCCCTATTTCACCTCCGTTATTAGAGTGCATTTGTAAGCAATGGGCGCTCTTATGTAGGGATGAATATGAAAAAGTTCTATTTGAAACAGCATCATTAATGGCTTTTTTCGGTGCCCTTAGAATCAGCGAATTGGTTGCAGGGGGGGGGGAACTGATAAGTCTAGGTTAGCCCTGCAATGGCAGGACGTTAGGGTCGAAGAAGGGAAAGTACAAATTCTTATCCGGCGATCCAAAGCCGATCAAATGGGCAAGGGTACTCAAATCACCCTTGGGCAGTGCAGCATAAGCAGCATCTGCCCCGTTAAAGCCACACAGGCATATTTGAAGGTTAGAGGACAGGACCCAGGATATTTCTTTCAACATGCTGATAAGTCGCCTCTGATGAAATATCAGTTTTGGAAATTAACCAACCTAGCATTAGACATTGTAGGTGTTCTTGGTACGAGATTTGGCACCCATTCATTTAGAATCGCGGCAGCCTCCACTGCAGCAGCCCTGGGTTATAGCTCAGAGGAGATCAAGCATCTAGGCCAGTGGTCGTCTTCCAATTATCATAGATACATAAGAGCGCTACCTAACATATAGGCAAGGGCCTGGTCTTGTTATGTCTTTACAGCTCCTTTAGGGTCAGTGAGATGGAGACAAATTGTGATTGTCAGCCACAGTTATGTACACTGGGCAGAGCGTTATGCTGATGCATCCCCATGGGGGAGCGATCTGGGTCTCGGAGCCTGAGTGCACGTCACATGGATATGGCTGTGCGGCATGCAGTAGAGCCAGCTATGCAGGTTGGCAGCATTTGGCCATTCTCCACCGGATGTGTTGGTGGTACACCTTGGAGACAATGATTTGCCCAGGCATACCGGTAAGGCATTGATCCTGAACATTATTCATGACCTGAAATGGTTGAATGGCAGGTATCCAGCTATGCGGATCGTGTGGTCCACGATCATTCCTTGATTGGCGTGGAGAGACGTGAGGTTTTTTCTCAACGTTAACACAGCACGCAGGGGTGTTAACCGAGAGGTCTGCAGAGCAGTCTGCAGCGGCCTTGGATCGGTGATTGGTCACCAAAGGATCCGATTGGATAGGCCTGAGTTTTTTCAGAAAGATGGAGTGCATCTTTCCGATTTGGGCTTGGATGTCTTCCTGGAAGACATCAAGGGGGGCCTGCTTGTTGAACTCGAGCGACTCGATGGCGGGCATGGGACTTAGCTATGCTAGTCCCTATGCTGTGGCGGGTAGTGCAGAAAAACAGGTATTTTCCGGTGAGTCCCACTGTAAGATCAGGTAAGCTAACAGTGCATCGGACCTCCCAGCACTGCGGATCGTGCGATTACAGTGATTGGGGGAAAGATGCGCTGGGCCACTTCCAGACCAACAGTCATCAACTAAAGATGGCTTGAGGTCTGGGGGTGTTTATTAGCAGCCGGCCGGGTTCCTGCTGTCTTTAAGACCACTAGAACCTGGGGCCGGGGACTCGCCCATCTGTTGATTAAGGGGTATTTGGATACCTCTGTGATTTACCTGTTTCCGCACTACAGCAGCCCCCCCCCTTTGCCAAAGGATGGCAAATTTGAATTTTCAATCAATAAAGTGTGGCCCGTGTTTAACCCATATTATTTGTCTCGCGTCTTTATTCCGGGGTTGGGGGCAATGCTACAGCCGCTGATGAGCCATGGCTTTGGGCAGCGTGGCTGGCTCTTTGCCTTCCACCCCCAGATAACGCGAGATTGTTCAGCCTCACGAAAGCTCCAAAGGGCAAGGGGGGAACGCCAGGTTATTTAAGGGGTGGTCCCCCCTCGAACTGCCCTCTTCTTTTTCGGGCATCCACCCACCCTCCCTAATTCTAGTGTGAGTTTTCCTGGTCGCCTTTGGGGCTGGATAGGAATTTTTGACCTTCATCCTGATTGGCTGTTGAATGGGGGGATTTTTTTGCCTATCCCACAGTGCGGAAAAAACAGGTATTTTCCGGTGAGTCCCACTGTAAGATCAGGTAAGCTAACAGCGCATTGGACCTCCCAGCACTGCGGATCGTGCGATTACAGTGATTGGGGGAAAGATGCGCTGGGCCACTTCCGGACCAACAGTCATCAACTAAAGATGGCTTGAGGTCTGGGGGTGTTTATTAGCTGCTGGCCGGGTTCCTGCTGTCTTTAAGACCACTAGAACCTGGGGCCGGGGACTCGCCCATCTGTTGATTAAGGGGTATTTGGATACCTCTGCGATTTACCTGTTTCCGCACTACAGCAGCCCCCCCTTTGCCAAAGGATGGCAAATTTGAATTTTCAATCAATAAAGTGTGGCCCTTGTTTAACCCATATTATTTGTCTCGCATCTTTATTCTGGGGTTGGGGGGCAAAGGGGAGTTAGCCAGCTCATTCTTTACATCAGGCACATGATAGGCTTGGAAAACAATATTATACTCCAAACAGTGAAGCATAAAGGCTTTCACCGGTCTCAAAAACCTGTGAACTCAATGTGAGGGTATACCCACATGGCCATAGACATATTGTCACACCAAAGGTGACTGCTGAAGTGGCCCCAACATCAGCCCATAGCCATAAGGCTCCAGGGATTGAAATTCTGAAAATGTGAGGTCACGGGTGACTTTGGAGCCACTCCATTCCCTCAGCCACTGGCCGGCACACTATCGGCCTCTGCCGTAAATGCCATATCCCGACGATGCAGCTGCGTCAGAGTGAACTTGGAACTCAGCACACAAGTGTAGTTCATCTCATCAGAAAGAAATTCCGTTGAATCTATCAAGTAATTGTAAGCAGGTTAGCAGGTCATCCCTCATGTTCGCTGACATTTTCGACTATGATATGGCCTCGTGAGACCACTCATGGCCCCTCAAAGCCATCTCAGAAAAAACCACTCAGGAGCAATGACTTTACAAGCAAATTGAGATGACCCACCACCTCGTATAGTTCCAGCATCAAAGGCCCATAACGGACTATACAGTTCGGAGGAATTTTGTCATTTTCTGACTCCCCTACCGAGTATGATAGATGATGGATGAGGCGGAATAGTCCTGGCACCTCTTTAGTACAACCCGAGATGGGAAACGTGAAGGTTAAGAACAGGGGGCTGTGGGAAAAGGTCCATCCACCCCTCCCTCAGTCACCTCCTTTCCAATCTTTGTCTCACCACATCTTCCATGCTTTTTAGGATTTTCGGTTGTTGACTAAATTGGCCTGCCTAGCATCCTAAACAGGGATTCAAAAACCAAACTGACACCATCTAACAGGCAACAGTCTGCTTCCCTATCCGGGTGCATAAGTAACCCTTCGGCCAATACTGACAACTCAACTGGACTGGAAACCTTTTGCAGGGGTAGCAGCACTGGCTGCAGGCCTCATTGGCCTGCACCCGAACTAGTTTCGTCCCACGCCTGAGTGGCCTCTAAAGCAGGATACTGAAACATGGTCGTCCCCACCTATGGAGCACCAGTGCCCAAAACTACAAGGCTTCCTGTTACAAACTTTTTATGTAACTTCCCAACCAACCAGAACCCTGGCCCACCAATGCACAGGGAGTATTAAAACTGGTGGACTTCGATTAAGTGCCCACTGTCAGATCTGTCACCCAAAGTGGGGTGAGACAGGGTTATGAGCTATAGCCATAGCCTGTGATGATGTACGTCCCAGCGCATCTGTGGATTATCTCTGCTCTGAAGGGAAATACTGGTCATGGAGCATCCAGGTGTGTCCAGGGAATTCAGCATCAGCCCTGTATATAAGGTCGATGTACAGGATAAGCATGAAAAACTTTGGCTGGGTATGCTTTTACAATAGAGCCAGTGTAAATTAAGAAACCAATTTGACCCACATCTTTCAGGCTTCTTCTCCTAAACATTTTGTTTTCCCTTTCCTCATTCTTAGTACCCTTCTTTTCCTGTTTTTTTAACATTCAAATAGGACGTATTTGCCAAGCCAAATCTTCTCTATGGTAGCCGATAACAGGTGGTTGCCCAAAGGTAAAGACTGATCGCCCTAAGGGAGCGCACTTCGAGGAACAGAGTTGTATCCCATATTTGGGATTGCAGAATAGTTAGGCTGTTGCAAACCCTGCCACAAGGCCTGATATTTGACCAGGAGAAGACCGCTGTGGGTATGGCACCATTCGAAGCTTTGAAGCTGGTATGGGCACAACTTGAGTAAGAGAACTAATGCCAAGCATACTGGGCATTAGCTGGCAGGCGGTAAAGAAAAAACTGATGGATTAACCTCCCCAAGGCCAGGTCCCATCAGAGTGGTGTGTATGCCGTAGGTGCGGACTCATCTGGAACCATCAATGCCGACAACACCGAGCCAGCTTGAGGGAGTTAGCTGCTTATCAGCTAGGTACATGGGGATGGCCTGAGCAAATCCCACAGTTTCCATCTGTTTTTCCACTTGACCTGTTGAATCCAGTACAGGCTCCTGATCCCTCGAAGGTTATTGCAGCTCCTGATTCTCTGCCTCGACAGGAATGGGCTGATGACCAACCTCAACCATGGCCATAGACGCTGCCCTGGTGGCCGCCAAGCACTCCTTCTCTAAAAGAGCAATTCATGATTCTCTATTTGACCTTCTTGGAGTGGCAGCATCAGCAGCCTGTCTAGCCATGGCCCTTTGCCGTTCAAGTTCACTTAACTTAGTGAGTATTGAACTGTAATCTGGCCACTCTTCCTTGTCCTAGGATGAAATTGCAGGTTGAACCCTTACCGGAGCCTTACACTTTGCAATCTGTTCGCCCTTCTTAGCACCTTGACCCTTCTTAGGTGCCATGACAAGTAATGCTATTTATCAAAATGGAATAGAACAGCTGTATATTTTATTTTATGTTATTTATTTTACCTTATTCAATTTTTTTAAAATAAATTTCCAATTTTAAATTAAAAATTCTCTAATTAATTTATATATAACCCAGTTAGGGTTTTGCGGCCCCTGCTGGGCAGCAGTTTTATATATATATTCTTTTTTTTTTTTTTGCAACAGAAATGCAGCCCAGCAGGGGGCGCAGATAGAAAACTATATGTTGCTCTTTTTTAAAAAAAATCAAAGGCCTCCAACAGATGGCACAACACCACTGTTCAAGTGCCCTCTTCCTTACCTCTTATATATATATAAGAGGAAGGATGGGGTGGGGGAAAAAGGGAAACCAAACTATAGAAAAAACCCAACCAAGTATTTATTTATTTATTTATTTATTTATTTATTTATTTATTTATTTATTTAACTTATATGCCGCCCACTCTACCCAAAGGTCTCTGGGCGGCTTACAACAATTAAAATACAATAAAAATACAATAAAAAGATGAAACAATTAAAATACAATTAAAATAGATACTCTAAAAATTGCCATCAGGACCCACAGTTGATATTATTTTAATTAAAAGCCTTCTGGATTACTATTATTATGCTACACCCAAGCCAGCAAACCAGTTAAACAAGAAAAACACAGAATATTATAACTAATGACTTAATTGTTAAAATATAAATCCTCCCCCCTACCAATTAAAACCCAACACCAGTAAGTCAAAGCAAAACGGCCAAGTGAGGGGGGGAGGGGGGAGGGGGAAGCCAATGATCCTCTACCTAAAGACCCCCCAACAATTCCAAAACCAAACAATAAAGGAGGTTAATGAGAAAAGGAAGCCCTTAATGAACGATAATAAAAGAGGAAACCAACTGGGTCGCGCATCGCAAATCCGATGGCGGAAAACACTGATGAGCAGGAAAAGACTAAGCAAAGCTAAACAACACTATTATTAAACAGAAAAAACTGAATGAAACAGCTGAGTAGCGCTAAAGCGCCAGAGATCAGAGATAAGCCGTGGCGGGGAAATCGAAACTTCTCCTCACCTGGCTACACAGCTCGCCTCTTTGCAAGAAAAACAGCAAAGAGGCTGAACCAGAGGGACCATGCCTTATTAAAGGCTCCATCCCTCCTCCCCTCGGAAGTGGCATCATTCAACCGTGATGCCACTTTCTGGGCGGGAGAGCAAAGCCTCCCCGCCGATGGGGATGACTTGGCACCATGGCGGAGCGGTCATTAATATCTAAAAACTCAGCTGAACAAGTTCTAGTGCACTATTTTAAAGTGCAGTATGGCTTCCTCTTTGGTCAGTCTGGTCAGAGAGCCCTTCCTTCTCTGCAGGGTTAGTATTAAGGCTGCTTGTCTGGTGGGTAGCTGGACAGTGGCCGATGGGGAGTATGATGGCAGCAGCGGTGATGTGTGTGTGTCTTCAGTGGCCAGGGTGATGCCCATTGCTGCCACCAACATTTTCCCCTGCTGCTGCTGTTCAGCCATAGGCTAGAAAAGCAAGCACTGTGGAGGAGGAAGGGCAGTAGAGTCCTCCCCCATTGAATATATGGCAAAAATAATGCCACTGGAGCTGACATCCTCCCCCAAGCAAGAAAAACATCACTGGCTGTCCAGTGCTGGGAGGCTTTCTGGCAGTTTCACTCTGATTTACAAAGATTGCCCCTAGAGTTCGACACGACTGGACTTAATTGTCAAGGGGAACATTTCCCTTTACCTTTTTACCATGGATTATTTGCAAATGTGTAGTTCCTGCTGAGATCTTTTTCTGTGAAAGGTTTGGCTCTATAGGACAAGTTGTAAACTGAAGGAAAGAAAGAAGGGAAGAAAGATAATCTAACAGAAGTTAGGTCAACACTCTGGGTAACCTGAATTTCTTAAAATGAATTTGGTGAAACTAAAAATGAAAGATGCCACAAGACCCTACTGCATGATGGGGAACTTTATGGGGGAAGGGTGGTGACAGCTTCCCATACTAAACTCTCTTTCAAATGATGTGAAAGGCAAGATGATGTCATATCCCATTCCACATAAAGAATGGGAGCAGGCTGGCACCTAAAATATTCTGGAAGCTTCAGTTACAAAAAAGTAACTTTTCAAAACTTTTTAAAATGACAAGATAGGCAATATTTCATTACACATATAGAATCCAGCCAGACTGTCCATAACTCTAAGATCTCTGGTGTTTCAGTGTATGTGGAATTTCCTACAAGGCTGCAGAAGAGCACAACACATCCCACTGTTAAATCCCATAATTAATTAGAGATAACAGCGAGGATTCCTTCATACACCACTGCTCTTCCCTACTGGAATCTCCTTGCACCAGAGAATATGGTTTGGGAAGAGACTTGGCTTCTGTGGATCAAGTGAGGAATTTTTGTGCACCAGACTAAGTCAGGAAAGAGCAGTGGCCCTCTTGCCAAGCTTTGATCATGTTCTCTGCTATGGCTTCATTTCTATATTTAAACTATTGTGACTTTTTAAATGCTTTTACCTTTCCTTCTATTTCAGTACTTATTTGCTGACTTATCCTTTTGAGTATTTTGTCCTCTTGAGCTTCATACAGTCACATACAACACTGCACTCTCCTCTCTAGTTCCAAATCAATGAATATATAAGTCAAATACAAAGTGGACAACCATCAAATAACCCTTAAAATGCCAAAGATCCTACCAATCCTTGTTTGCTGATATTATCCTGTAATCTAAATTGTGCCTCTAGTGTTTGACCAAGAAAGAATCTTGTTTTAGTAGGGGACGTAAAAGTGAGAGTTTGATAGGTGTCAAGAAGATTGCATATATGGCATAGTTGGTGGAAACACAATGCAGGTGGTTTTTGAAGGCTAATGTAAGCATGTCAGGGTGTGAACAATTTAGCAACGGGAGACCAGTTGAGACACTCCTGTACCCTGTTTTAAGTTCTGTGATAGAAGTTTTTATACAATGAAAAGGCATAATTGTCAGCATATCTTGTGGAAAAAAATTACCTATTTGCAGTTTAACCCTATAAGTTAGGTGTTAACCAGTCAGTATTATGCAGGGAGGAGAATAGGGATGCACACCCCAGCCATGCCTGTCTTTGCTTCTGACTTCCTAATATTCATGTTGACAGGGCAGGCCAGAAACAGAAACATAACCATATCCTTCAAAAATGCTTAAGGATCACTTTGGATCTTTTCCATGGGGACAACAAAATATGTGATAAATTGAATTCTCTACATTTCAGTGTCATATTCATAATCGATTTCATTAAGATTTATGTCAATATATAATAGTCTGTATGTCTTTCCAATCATGGAATAAGATGGTGACCAGGCAACACCTGTCTGCCACGGGTCTCTTGTCTTAGGGTTTTTTGTTTTTGTTTTTTCATTTACCACACCATGAGGTAATTTGAATATTTTTGGTCTTTAAAATCTTTAAGCTCACCATCAAGTTCGTTACTATTACTGCAGCTTGTTGGAAGGAAACATTCCACAGCTGAGGGCTCAATTCCTCCTGATTGGGCCCAAGGTAGATGGCTCAATCCTGGGCTTTTCCTTCAGAGCATGGTGGCATCAGTGATGGCAAGTGGCTGCATGCAGGAAGGAATACCAATGAGGGCAGCCTGCAGCAGTTTAACTTACGGATTTTAAGTTCGTACGTTCAGTCATGGATTTTATTATTGCTGCTGGCTTGTGATAGACTAGAAGTCTAATTGGAGAGGCTGGAATGTGAAACAGGCTGTATGTGAATGTTGTTGGGAGAAGAAGAAAGTGTGGAGTTGGGAGTGCCTGGAAAGCTGGAGCAGAGAAGGATGAAGGACGAGGTGAGGGTGAAGCCAGACAAAAGAAATTACTCTCTGAGCTTGTGAGTATGGAAGAGTTATGTGACTGGAGTTATCCACATTGGACAATGATCTGAGGATTTTCCAGCTTTCAAAGGAAGCCAAAGAACTGTAAATTAAGAATGTGTGAGTGGAAGGAACAGAGCTGCCTTTTTTCAGTGAAGATTGATTTGAAGTGAGCACCTCCATTAATTTTCCACTGTCATAGCCTGACGCTACGACCTCTGGAGGGTTCATTAATTTCTATACTTTGTTAATACCTAATTTAACTTAAATTATTTTGTGATACAAAGTTTTATACATATTAGTATAGTTATAATCTGGTAAATTTGTTCTCTGTACTTTTGGTTTATGATTTTTAACTTATAGTAATTTTATAGTGTGTGATGTTTAGAGTAGGGTTTTAAGCCTTAGTTCATATATTTATTGTGATTGCGTAGAGCCTGTCTTAGTTCTCCCTTTCTATTTTTCCTTTTTCTCTTTTCCCCTTTGGAAGTTGTTGGGGCCCTTCTGTAGGGTGGATATGTTTCATCATAATATAGAGGACGTTTCCAATAATTCAATCTCAGAGGTGACGGGTAGAGGGAGATATAGTGTGGGGTGGAAAATTGGCTGGTCCAGGAGACCTCAGATTAGATAGGTAAAGGTAAAGGTTCCCCTTGACAATTGTCCAGTCATGTCCAACTCTAGGGGGTGGTGCTCATCCCCGTTTCCAAGCCATAGAGTCAGCATTTGTCCGTAGACAGTTTTCCGTGGTCACGTGGCCAGTGCGGCTAGACACGGAACGCCGTTACCTTCCCACCGTAATGGTACCTATTTATCTACTCACATTTTTACATGCTTTCGAACTGCTAGGTTGGCAGGAGCTGGGACAAGAGACGGGAGCTCACTCCGTCGCATGGATTCGAACTGCTGACCTTTCAACCTTGCAGCCCAGAGGCTTTTGCGGTTTAACCCGCAGCGCCACCACGTCCCTTCAGATTAGATATCTGACATCTATTCTAGGTTTTAGTTCCCTCCCCACCCAACAGGTACAAGGTCACCAGCTCAGCACATCCTTTGATCTGTCTTTGCTGCTGTGTAATGCCAGGTTGATCCAAAATCTGAACTTATACATGATCTAATAGCAGATGGAAAAATCGACCTGGCATGTACCACTAAAACCTCGTTGGGTGTGGATGGAGAAGTAGTTATCTCCTAGATCTGCCCCCCAGGTTATTCCATCCAGCACTAAAGCAGATTGGAGACATGAGGGTGGGGGAGTTGCAGTGGTATATAAAGACTCTATTAAAATTAACAGGATTTCCACCCTCTCTAGCCCAGGTCTGGAGTGCCTCCACTTGTCTATGGATCAAGATGATTGAATACGGATAGGGCTGGCCTTGCAATCCAGCACTATCTCTACTGATGCTGACAGCGTTTGTCTCAGTGTCACTGCTGAAATCTCCCAGATTATTACTTCTGGGGGACTTCTACATTCATGCTGAGACACTAGCCACTGGATTGGCCCCACAGTTCATCAGCTCCACAATGTCCATGGGCTTCTCACAAATTGTAACTGGTCCGACATGTGGCAGACCATACTTTTGACTTGGTGTTTGTTTCTGGGCAGGGAGACTGTGATCTGAGGGTGAAGGATTTTCTCTCCTCACCAATATCATGGTCAGATCACTATCTTTTGAAATTTAGTCTTACACTGGCACCCCCCCCCCCCCGCCGCCGCCAAAGAGATAGGACTGATTAGGATGGTCTGGCCATCCTAACAGCTTCCGGATCCAATTGGTTTCCAGGAGGCTGTAGGGGTTTTTCCTGCTGATCTGGTGGGTGGTTCTGTCAAAGCTCAGGTTGACAGTTGGTATAAACTGGCATCCCAGTGGTTGACACAATTGCACCTGAACACCCTCTCTGTTGCAGAGCATGTCATTCTCCATGGTTTATGGATGAACTTTGAGTGATCAAGCAAGCAAGAAGAAGGCTAGAGAGCAGATGAAAGAAAGCTCCCTCAGATGGCAATCTAGCTGCAGTTAAAATAAATGTCCAGAGTTAATTGTAACTCCATCAAAGCAGCTAAGAAGGCATATTATGTAAATTTAATTGACTCAGCTACTAATCAACAGGCAAAATTCCATCATATAGCCCAGAGCCTTCTTGACTCTGGACAGACAAATGTGCTAAATCCAGATTTACTTACATGTGAGCAACTAGCAGCCCATTTTAAATTAAAAATTGAAGCCATCCAGTGGGACCTGGATTCCCCTTGCCCAGTAGCACAAATTGAGATGTTAAATGCACTGTCTTGTGAGGCTTTTGGGATCACACCTGATGACGTTAACAAGACACTTGCACACTGCAAAGTCACCACCTCTCTGGCTGATCCTTGCCTATCATGGCTGGTTAAATCTGCCAGGAATTTAACTATATAATGGGTCACTCAGATAATAAACAAGTCCCTCCAGGAAGGCTGTATGCCCTCCCATTTGAAGGAGACTATTGTACAGCCCATTCTGAAAAAAGACAAATTTGTCACTGGACAACATGAATAAGTTTAGACCCATTGTTAATATACCTTTTATGGGAAAGTTGATCAAGATGGTGGTAGCTGACCAGTTGCAGGTGTTCTTGGACAACACCGATAAGCTAGATCCATTTCAATCGGGGTTCAGGTTGTGCTACGGGACTGAATTGGTACTGATCACCCCGCAAGATGACCTCTTGAGGGAGTCTGACAGGGGAGTGTAACCCTGTTGGTCCTCCTTGATCTCTTAGCCGCTTTTGATACCATCGACCATGGTATCTTATTAAACCAGCTGTCAGAGTTAGGGATCAGAGGCCTGGTCCATCAGTGGTTCTCCTCCTTTCTTGATGGCCATGTCCAGAAAGTACAGCTCAGTTGTATCAACTCCCTGGACCTTATATTATGGTGTCCCTTAGGATTCAATCATCTCTCCTATGTTGTTTAACATCTATGTAAAGCTGATGGAAGAGGTCATCTGGAGATTTGAGATGTGTTGTCATCAATATGCTTATGACATGCACTTCTGTCTCTCATTTACTACATCTGCAGTGGATGCCATTCAGCTCTTGGATTGCTACCTGTCTTCAATAATAGACTGAACAAGAGCAAAGAAGTTGAAATTTAATCCAGACAAGACAGAGATCTTGTTGCTGGGGAGAACCTCCTGACAGGTTAGGGGTTAATCTACCTAGTCTGGAGGGGGTTACAGTCCCCCTAAAACACCGGGTTCACAACTTGGGCATTATTCTGTATCTGGCATTGTCCCTTAAACACCAAAGCAGTGACCAAGACCACCTTCTTTCACCTTAAGCAGATGCCCAGTTGTGCCCCAACCTGGATGAGAGATTCCTGAAGACCTTGATCCATGCATTGGTAATCTCAAGAATTGACTATGGTAATGCCTTCTACGTGGGGTTTCCCTTGAAGATGATATGGAATTTACAACAGGTTCAGAATGTGGCAGCCAGGTTAATATCAGGGGCTAGGAGATTTGATCATGTTTCCCCAATCCTGGCTGATCTTCACTGGCTCTCTATTGCTTAGCATGTTAGATTTAAGTTTTGACCTATAAAGACGTGAATGGTTTAGGACCTCGTTACCTATTGAAGCATTTCTCACCCTTCCAACCCATTCCTCTCAGGCTGCAATATTGAGGGTACCTACCTCGAGGCAAATAAAGAAAAACAATACTAGAACCTGGGCTTTTTCTGTAATGCACTCTCACTATGGAATAAACTTCTACCAATTAGACATGCCCCCTTCTTATAGATCTTTAGAAGATAAATACAAAACAAATTATTTAAGGAGGCCTTTGGCAACATCCTAGGTGAGATCTGTATTCTATTGCAGTTTTTTTATTATTTTATTATTTTACTGGATATTTTGTTATTATGCTATGGATTAAATAATTTGGTTCACCTAAGCAACCAGGTGACGATCCTTGGTCACCTTCCTGTTTTTGTTTTTGTCTGTGCTATTATCCATGCATTCTTTTATTATTTTACTTTTGTATGTTTTGCTTAGTTATGTAAACTGTCCAAAGTAGTATTTCACTAAGTTGGGCAGTCTAGGAGGTCAATCAATCAATCAATCAATCAATCAATCAAATTTCCTTTGATTCTTTCACCAGTTGCTTCAGTTCCGGTGATTCTAAACATACATTGCATATTATAAATGTGCAGTCAGTGGTCACAAATGTAAATTCGATTTATTCTGATAGTTTACTGGAATTTATAATCCATCAACACTGCTAATAGGTTTAGGATGGTTTAAGGGATGGAGAATTAATTATTTCCACAGTATGCCTTCTTTGTTATTGTTTTTACTATGAATTCTGCTGGCTTAACTATTATCTAAATATATTATTATCATATGCTTTCATTATAGGGTAAAGCAAACTGCAGATGTCAACAAGAAAAATGTTCCTCCTAATGAACAGCTATTGCATTTTGCTTATACTGTATGACTGATTGCCCCTTCTGGCTTCGATGTCAGGGCAGCTTGAGAAGCAGAGGGGCTGACACATGTGACTTTCAAATCAAGGACATCTTCATCAGGGGAAAACAGTGATTTCATATTCTTCTCATAATGCTCTGTTTTCTGTCTGGTGGAGAGAAGCAATGTGCACTGGCCAAAGTGGTCTAAAATGAAACATTGAGCTTGGATTATCAAAGATGCACTTTGAAGACAGACATTGCTTAAATATTTCTGTGTGTATTACAGTACAGAGAACCTGAAACTTGAGACTTAAAATATTTTAGCTTGCAAAAATAGAAGCCAAATATCTTGGCAGAGTCAAGCTTTAGTTATTGTCCTAGATTGGTTAGCAAGTTTTTTGTTCAGTGACATTAGGTTTTTAATTTTGGATTTATTGAAATGGTGTGGAAAAAAGATTTAAATATGCTGGAAAAGTAAACTCCCTAGAATAGGATATTCCATAATTTCATAATAGAAACATACCTACTATATTACCAAGAGGACATGTCTTTTTTCAGATAAAAACTGTGTTTTGGAATGAGTCATCATTTTTATTTATGGAGCCTGGACTCCTGTCCATAGAAAATAAGGTCTGTTTCTTTGTTGAATTTACTGTAAGTGAAGTTGATTAAGGCAGTATGGAATATTTTAATACATTCCTCCAAACTGTTAGAGGTTAAAGTAGTAGGAGCTTTTCACAAACAACCTCACCTTGTTTGGCCATTATTCATGTCTTTGATAACAGCAAAAAAGGCCCAGATATTAAGCCATTCAATGATAGAAGTGGCTCCTAAATTGCCTTCAGATGACAGAAGCACATAGCCCAATCTGATTACCTATACCCTTTTCAAGACATTATGCTTGAATCCAGGAAAAGATTGTAAGATTGGGGGATTGCATGTAAGCCATGCCCCTGCATTTCTGCCCCCCACCCCAGAACAATGCAGAAATCCAGCACTTCTATGATTAAGAGGCCTTTATCAGGGATTCCGTTTATAAAAGCACTATAGCTGTGTACAGTTGAACAAGTTCCCTGGCAGATCTTATGATCCCAAATTAGTTGGGATTATCATCCTCTGCCAAGAAATATGTGTTTATATTAGAGATGCATGGGACTGCCCCTCTCATATTATGTGACCAGTCAGATCTACATTACACAAGCCATTTGCCCCCCTACCCCAGAATGTTGAGGCGAGACAAGCTTTATGGGAAAAACATGGGGCACACTTTATTAAATAAGCAATATAGCCAAACATAAAAGGGGGGGCTGGCTGTAGTGCGGAATCAGGTTTTGCATTTGGGGTCTCACCGGGCCCCTCACTGAACAAACAGGTGAGTCCCATGCCCCAAGGCCTCGCGGTCCCCAGCAGGCCCAAATTTGACCACCCCCGAACCTCGAGTCACCTTCCTCTTGGTGACCATCAGTCTGGGTGTGGCCCAAGCACATCCCCCCCACACACTGTAATCTCACAATCCACAGTGCTGGGAGGTTGGATGAGCCATACATTACCTGTGATTGCAAGGGGACTCACTGAAACCTGATCCATCTGCACTACCCACCATAGCATTGGGACTAACTTTGCTAAGTCCCATGCCCACCAACTATCATCTCCAACTCCAAACGCAGGCCCTCCTGGATGTCCTCCAGAAATAGCTCCAGGCCCATATCAGATAGGTGCATGCCATCGCTCCTAAAGAGCTCTGGTCTGTCCACATGTATCTCCTGGTGACCAATCACTGATCCCAAGCCATTACATACTGCCCAACACATTTCCCTGTTAACTCTTCTACGAGCCATATTAATACTCTGGGTTGGGCAAACCGCTTTCCACTCCAGCCGAGGGATAATTGTTAACCAGGCAATCCAGATCGAAGGGTGTTTTGCCTTCAGCCATCTGAGATCATGCATTATATCCAGTATGAAGGACTTGCTGCTGCACTTAGCCGAATCGTTCCCTCCCAGATGCATTAACAACATATCTGGAGGCCACAAACCAAATGTAGCCACTCTGCAAAATTGGCACCAAAGCATTCCTCTCTGCCCTTTCCATTTGATCTGAGCCCCTGGCTCCAAGACCCAGATTGCTCCCCCCAGTCGAATTTGCTGCGTAATGTGCTGCCCAAAAGATATAGCTATGACTGATGATCAGGATGTGCAGCCGCCTCGTCGCCACTGCCAAACCTGCAACAAAAAAAACAGGGCCAGGCACCTGCCTAGACTTGAGGAAGGGAACGTACATACCTCTGATAACTGTTTGATGCCCAATGTCCCAACCTCTTAATGGCCTCCGGGTCATAACCTAATGAGGCTGCAGTTGAAGCTGCACCAATCCTAAATGAATGTGTGCCAAACCGTACACCATGTACTCCCACCTTTTGCAGGGCAAGATCTATCAATTTCCAAAACTGATATTTCGTCAATGGAGAGCCATCCTTGTGAACAAAAAAGTAGCCTTGTTGCTCACCCCTAAGCCTAATATAACATTTGACTGCCTTTACCGGGCATAAATTCTCAATTGAGCAGGGGGCTAATGTAATGTCTGCTCCCTTGCCTCGCTGGTCTGCCTTAGACCTCTGAATGCGAATCCTAACATTATTGTCGGCCAACCATATGTCATACCGTTGTAATGCAGCCATGGATGTGTGGCCCTTACCCCTTGCCACCACTTCACTCACTCTCAGGGCCCCGAAAAATGTCAGTAATGACGCTGTCTGAAATAACTGTGCCTTATAATTATCCTTACATATAATGTGCCACTGGTGGCAGATTTTTTCTAACAATGCCGGGGAAATGGGTGCCCTTGTGTCCTAGATGCTACCTCTTTCTTTATTTCATCCCTTGATCATCTTCTGTATACGGAAGTCAGATGTATGGTCCTGATATCCCTGAATTTTGGCGTAGAAAGATAATGCAGACATCCTGCCTTGAATTTAACCTGGTGACAGCCCTTTCCTGTGCAGGTAAACTATGAATTGCTGGATATGTTCCACTGGAACAGGCTATATAAGTTCCAGACCTATGAGGCTTGTAATCTCCTGGAATTCTATACTCACTGACACATACTCCTTTTGTGTCTGTGGGGCCAAAGCCAAACCTATCACTCTCTCAGCGTCACCCCGCCAATTTGCCAAATGCCAAACCTCAGGGGGGAAGTGTCTCTGGATATTTGTTGGCTCCTGGGTCTAATTCCCTGAACTGATCCATCTGTTGGGGGGATAGTGCATCTGCTAAGCTATTGTCAAGACCAGGGATGCATCTCGCTTGTACCAGAACGTTAAATTGTAAAGCGCACAATGTAAATGCACGTACTAGGGTCATCACGAGTTCTGAACGTGAAGTTAGGTTGTTTATGATGTGAACTACTGCTAAATTGTCACACCAGAAGTGCATGATTGAATTGGCCCATTCATGCACCCACAGCCACAGTGTGCCTAAGATAGGGAAAAATTCCAGGAACATCCGGTCCTGGGTGATCCCTTCCTGATGTCATGCGTCCGGCCACACCTCTGCACACCACCTACCCATGAAATAAATTTCGAAGCCCAGTGAGCCTGCTTCATTGGTTTGCACCTGGAACTCCACCCTGAGGTTCATCTTGGATCTCCAAAAGGAGACTCTGTTAAACCCTTCCAAGAACTGGGTTCACACCCGCAAATCCTGCCTTATACCTGAAGTCACCCGCATCCTGTGAAATGGACGTCTAAGCCCCCACATGGCTTCACATAGTCTTCTCAGGAAGGCACGGCCAGAGGCCACCACTCAGTATGCAAAATTCAGATGTCCTGGAGACGTCACTTCCACTCGGGGGAATGACCAGCTAGGAGCGGAACCTCCGTATCGCCCAGCAAGGTAAAAAGCTATTAAAATGCATTTCTTCTTTTAAAAGACTGGTTCTTTTTACATAAATCCTCGAAGGGAAAGATAAGGAACATGTACAGCTAATTAAATTCTCTAAGGACTGTGTTGTTTTAAAACCGGGAAATACTTTCACTTTTGGGTCCGATAAGCTTCTGGAATTTTCCAATTACCCTGCTCCTAACGAAAGCCCATAACAACAATAATTATTCACAATTAGACCTCTTTATGTCAAGGAGGAGGGATAAATCTGTCAAAACCCCTTCAGATCGCAGTTTGGAAAGACTGACGACTGTACCAGCTGAAGAAGATAAGATGGACGAGATTACGAAACTTATAAAAGATATGTCTTTTAAAATGTCACAAGGCTTTGACAAAACAGAGCAAAGATCAAAGTCCATCAAAATGAGTATTAACAAACTTCAAGACCAAATTTCAGGGGTCTCACAGGAGCTTAAAGACGTCAAAAGTAAAATTAGAGACCTTGGAGATACAGTTCAAACAAATCAAGAAAAAATAGCGTCCATGGATCAACAAATTTCTGAAACTGACAAAAAGCTGATATACATGGAAGATAACCTCAGAAGGTCTAATATTAAAATAATGAATTTCCAATTGCAACACGGACAAGATCTCAGAAAAGAGGTTACAGTTTGGATTAACTCCATCATGGACATGCAACATCTGACTGAAAGAGATATAGAAAGGGCATATTTCCTGGGTAACCCAAAAAGTCTCAGAATTAGACCAGTGGTGGTGAAGTTTTTGAATTACACAAAGAAAGAACAATTTATGAGAGTAATTAAACAAAAACAAGACCAGCTGGTTTATCGGGACAGAAAAATACAGATTTTCCAGGATCTATGCAATGAATCTGTGAAATGGAGAGGATCTATGAAGCCGGTTATAGCAGTTTTGAAGAAAAATAACATCAGATATCAATGGGGTTATCCCATTTTTTTGAAAATCTGGAAAGACAAGATTCTGTTTAAAATCTACTCTTGTGAGGAAGGCAAAGATCTGTTGAAAGCTTGGAAATTGGAAGAGGAACAAGAAAGTCAGGAGCTAACTCCAACTACAGAAATAGAAGGCTGAACCAGAAACAATCAGATGTGTGGAAGAAGATGAACCAGATTTTTTTCTTTTTTCCTTTATCTTTCTCCTAATAAATTTTTTCTTATATATATATATACATATATGTGTATATATATATACACATATATGTTTCTCTCCCCCCTTTTTCTCTCTCTCTTTTTGTTTGTTTTTTCCTAATCACCTTTATTGAATACTATTTTATTCTTGTTTTTCACTCTTTTCTTTCTCTGTTCTGTACAAATCATACTTATATAATCACATTAAATATACTAAATTTAGATAGTAAAAGCAATAACAAAATTAAAAGTACTAAAAACTGAGTTTTAAATTTTATTTTTATTTTTTTAAAAATTGATTATAATAAAGGGGAAAGAGGGGAGAAGAAGGGCGTTCTCATTTTATTATCATTTTAGTATTAAATATTAAGTAGAAATGCAAAAGTCAAATAAAAAGATCGGAGGCGAGGCTCTGGTCGTGGTTCCGCCGGACGAAGGTGGCGTCTCCCCCCCCACCTTTTGCTCATGCCAGTGGCCATGGCGTGGGACTATGGTGGAGAGGATGTTAAAATATATGTTCACAAGATTGATAAAGATCAATTATTGGGGGTTGTTATGTTTATTGTATGTTTCAGTTTATTTTTGGTAGTTCGGTGGGAAGAAAGGTTGCACACGGGACCTATTGGAAAGAAAACTTTTGAATTCACATGGGTAAAATAATAAGACTTGCAACTTTAAACGTGAAAGGCCTGGGATCAACAGTGAAAAGAAGAAGAATAGAAGCATTGTTGAGGAAAAACAAGCTGGACATTGTCTTTCTACAAGAGACTCATCAATCAGAAAATGGAGTCAATGAGTTAAAGATGAACAATATAGACATTTATGAAATTTTTTTTGGAACTTCTAAATCTAGAGGTGTAGCAATTATAATTTTTAAAAATTGTGAATTTAAAGTAGAAAAAGTAGAAAAAGATTGTAATGGTAGATATATAATAATGCAAGGTAAAATGGGGTTGGAAGAATATACTCTGGTTAATGTTTATACACCTAATAACAAACAGGGAGAATTTTATGATTTGGTTTTTAAAGAAATGGAAAAGGTAAAGAAAGGTTATGTTATTATGGCAGGAGATTTTAATATGGTTATGGATAAGATAAAAGACAAAACTGTATATGGTCAGAATGATATTTATCAAAGAAATACAATATTGAGTAAAAAGGTAAAAAATAACCATTTGAAGGACATTTGGAGAGAATTGAAAGGCGATGAAAAAAGATACACTTATTTTTCAGCGGTACATAATACTTACTCTAGAATAGATTATATATTTATATCTCAAGATTTAATTTCTAAGATAGCTAATGCTGAAATTAATACTATTAAAATAACAGATCATGCATTGATGTCAATAGAGATTGAAATAAAAAAAGATTATAAAGACTCCAAAAGGTGGAGAATGGACAATAATATTTTGCAGTACCCAGAAGTAATAGAAAAGATAAAGAAGGAATGGTTAGAACTATGGACAATAAATGAAACAGGAGGTGCTAAACTAGGCCTGTTGTGGGACACAATGAAAGCAATTACAAGAGGAATAACAATTAGAGTATCGTGTAAATTAAAAAAAATTAAGGAGAGAGATGTGAAAAAATTGGAAGAAGATTTGAAAAATTTAGAAAATAGATTTTTTATAGAAAGAGATAGAAGAATTTTACTAGAAATTCAGGCTAAGAGAAAGGAATTAGATAAGGTAGAAATAGAGAAAGTCCAGAGAGATTTGATGTATTTAAAGAGACTTTTTTTGAATTTACTAACAAAAATTCAAAATTACTAGCTAGAACGTGTAAAAATAAAAGAGCAAAAAACTCAATAGGGATAATTAAAGATGGAACAGGTAAGAATTGTAATATAATGAAAGATAAATTGAAGATTTTTCATGAATTTTTTCAGAAATTGTATAAAGGAAATAATGTAATGAAAGAAAGTATAGAAAAATATATAAATGACAATTTAAAATCTAAATTATTGGAAGAGGATAAAAGAATATTAGAAGAAGAGATCAATGAACAAGAAATTGCTGAAGTTATTAATAAATTAAAAAATGGTAAAACACCAGGCCCTGATGGATTGGGTCCAGAATATTATAAACATTTCAGTTCCATTTTGATACCTAAATTAAAAATGTTTTATAATAGGATAATGGAAGGAGAGACAATACCTGCTTCTTGGAAACATTCATTAACGATTCTCATTTTAAAACCCATTAAGGATCAAACAGATCCGGGATCTTATAGACCCATATCTTTAATAAACCAAGATGCTAAGATTTTTACAGCTATATTGGCAAATAGATTAAACAGATTCATAGCAAATTATATTAAGGAAGACCAATGCGGATTTATTAAGGGTAGACAAATGGATAATTTAACTAGATGAGTTTTAAACATTATATATGAAATAGAACAAGAAAAAATAAAAGCAATGGTCTTATCATTGGACATATTTAAAGCTTTTGATTGTGTTGAATGGCCAACATTAAAGCTTCTTTTAAGGGGTTGGGGATTTGGTAAAAAATTTAGAGGGATTATAGATCAATTATACTCAGACAATACTTCAGAAGTATTAGTTAACGATGGCTTAACGGAAAAGATTTTTCTAGGCCGAGGTACAAGACAAGGCTGTCCACTTTCACCAATATTGTTTTGTATGGTTATAGAATTGTTAGCTAACGCAATAAGAAATGATAAATCAATCAAAGGAATAGGAAAAAACGATATAATTAAAATTAATTTGTTTGCTGATGATTCATTATTGACTATCAAAAACCCACTAGAGAGCATGGATAATATCAAAAACCATTTAGAAAAATTTGGGGAAATAACAGGATTAATGATTAATTGGCAAAAATCACAAATGATGATGTTTAATCATAATATACAGGAACAAGAAATGTTTGTGAATGAATATAGTGTTAAAATGTGTAATTATATTAAATATTTAGGTATAAATATAGTTAGTACAACTCAAAAATTAAAGGAAATTTTTTTTAATAAATTATAAAACGATATTAAAGATAAACTGCAAGAATATTCTAAATTGAAATTATCATGGTTCGGGAGAATTGCTATAATTAAAATGAAAATATTACCAAAGATTACTTTTTTATTCAGGATGCTCCCAATACAATTAGAAGAAGAGGATTTTAAGTATTGGCAGGGATTAATTAATGGATTTTGTAATCAAGGTAAAAAATCTAGAATAAATAAAAGATATTGGTATAAGGCCCAAAAAAAAGGAGGTTTAGGCATGCCTAATGTTAAAAATTATTATATAGCAAACCAATTAAGAGTTATTGGAGATATTATATACAATAAAGAAAAATTAATTTGGTGGGAGATGGAATCTTCAGAAATAAATGGGAATGCTGAAGGATACTTGTTTAACGTAGTAAAGAGAAGTATAATGAATCAAATGAAAAACCCCTTTTAAAGAAATATGTTAAATATATGGAATAAACATAAAGAGAAGTTTTGTCCCTCAACTTCACCATTAAAATTAGTGACTGAAGTAGAAAATTTTCCTACAAATTTAAAGGGTTTAGTAGAACTGTTTAAGAATAAAAGGGTGGTAAGATTGAAGGACTGGATGAGCAAAATGCGATCGAAAGAATTGATTATGTCTAAACTTCAAACTAATAAATTATCATGGTATAATTTTATTCAGTTAGACACCTGGACAAAGGACTGGTTGAAAACTAATGGCAAATGTAGAGAACTCACTAAGTACGAACAATTTCTGTCATCACATGAAGATATGCAAGATACAATGTTGAAGGGAATAGTAAGTAAAATATATAATTTAATTTTGGAACAAGAGGAAAAAGAATGGGGAACAGAAGGTTTGAAATTAATTTGGGAAAATGATTTAAAGATAGAAATTAAAATAGAGGATTGGATAAAAATGTGGAGGATGAGAGTTTGAAGATTAATGTCGACAAGGATAAAGGAAATTTTTTTCAAAATCTGTTTAAGATGGTATTTGACTCCTGTAAAACTTAATATAATAAATCCAGCATACCCCAAAGCATGTTGGAAATGTGATGAGGAAATTGGTACGTATTTTCATATGTGGTGGGAATGCAAACTGGTTAAGAAATTTTAGAAATTGATTTTTAAGGAAATGTGTGATATATTTGGTAAAGATATTGATTTTAATGCTAAAATTGCTCTATTGTCAATTTTTGATAACATAGATTTGGATTATTACTCGAAAGAATTGATCACTAATTTTATGACAAGCGCTAGAATATTAATAGCTAGGTTTTGGAAAGACAGAAATTATATTAAATTAGAAGATTGGTATAATGAAGTATGGGACATTGCATTAAACGATAAATTGACTATTGAACTTAAAATAAAAAGGGGGGAAATAAGTTCTAACAATTTTTATGATATTTGGGGTAAATTCGTGAAATTTGTCTTAGTGAAAGGAAGGGGGAAAGCCTCTAAAGAATACTCTATACAATTTTGGAAAGGTAGTTCGTAATAAAAATATTGTTAAATGGGGCCCCGTGGGTATGGGGTGCACGTTAGAATTTAGTTTGTAATAAGCACTATTTGTATTTTTTGTAATTTTGTTGTTGTATTTGTTTTTTGTTTTTTGTTTCTGTCTGGAAAAAAAATTATTAATAAAAAAAAAATTCAGATGTCCTACAATTTCCTGCAGCTCCTTGAGTGAAACTTTCTTTCTACCTAACATGCAACCGGGACACTTCTTAAGCTCGCTTAGTTTTTTGTCTGGTAACCTACAGGCCTGCATCTGTGTGTCTATCTCTGTTCCCAAATATGTCAAAGAAGTGGAAGGGCCTTCAGTTTTTTTTCAGCAAGAAGTAACCCAAGCTCCCTAGCCATTGTCTGAAATTACTCCAAGATGAATTTGCAGCACCCGGAGTTATTCTCCCCACAAAAAAGATAATCATCTAAATAATGGGCCGTACTCCTGAGTCCGTCTGAGATTCCACTCTAAAAATGAGCTGAAACGTTCAAACGCAGTGCAGGAGATGGAGTAACCCATGGGCAACGCTCTATATAGTAGAAACCTTGTAAGTGAATTCCCAACAGGTCAAAATCATGGGGATGAACTGGGAGAAGACGGAAAGCTGATTTGATGTCACATTTTGAAAGCTCCACCCCAATGCCACATTTCCTAACCATGCGCACTGCTGCATCAAAGGAAGTGTAGCTCACTGTGCACAATTCTGAACGGATGGCGTCATTGACTGACTCTCCTTCTGGATACAACAGGTGGTGTATGAGCCTATACTCCCCTTGATTTTTCATGGGCATTACCCCTAGTAGGGAAACCCGTAAATTGGCCATTGGGGGGCTCAAAATGACCTAGCACCCGACCTTCCCTGATTTCCTTATCAAGTTTTTTCTTTAATTATGTCCTCCATCCCTTTGACCGACTTTAAGTTCTGGGCAAAGAACCCTCTACATCATGGGTCTCAAACTCACGGCCCGCGGGCCAATTGTGGCTCGCGGCCCGTGGGCCGATTGTGGCCCGTGGGATGATAGTTTGTGGCCCCCGCCTTAATATGAAAGTTTAATGTTAGTGCGGCCCACGAGTTTGATATGTATGGCACTTTACAGTGTTGTGTGCGGAGCTGAACGAACCTACCAATCACGGTGGGGTATATGGCTCTCAGGGGCGGGACATCGGCCGGACTTGATGCAAGCAGAGATACATTTCTCAATGAGTGAAAGTTACAGCAGCGTTGCCATGGAGTGTTTTCTTCCGTGCCTGGCTGGCTGCCTCGTTTCTATTGGGCACACACGGACATTCGTCCCCAGTGCGCTGTGCTCACAACACTTCAAAAAAGTTTTTTTAAGTTGCTGCCCAGCGAGACATTATACGTATATATACGTATATAAATGTATATAAATATATTTTTATATATATTTATACACACACGTCAATGGCACTTAGAGAGTTAATATGAGGTCTCTCTCTCTCTGACAAAATAAATTGAAGTGATGTGTACGCGGCAGGATAAAAGAAAAGTAAGGAACTCAATGCAGCCTAATGTAGTCTGCAGTCACATAGCGACACCTGTCCATTGCCAATAACAGTCCCCGGTAACCCGGACCAATTATAGGGTCGCACCATTATTTGTCGGTCATTGTTTTTATTTGCATCGCACTATTTGCATTGCCTCACACAATGAACATTACATATATTTCTATATGATGTAAAAGTAGTCAAAACAAATGACATCAACAATAGCACGGTGTCATTTCCGCTTCTTTTTCCTGTAACGACAGCAAGGCGGATAACAGTCCATGAGCAGTCGCCTTTTTTGCGCTCGCTATCCCGGTACTTTCTACCATCTACAAATGCCATGGTGTTCATGTCATCATGAAAGACGTGAACATCGAACGTAAAAACAAAGGAGACTGCTACTGGGCTTTTATCCGCTGACCGCCGTGCTGTGGTTAGAAGAAAAAGAAGTGGAAATGATGTTCTCCATGCATTGAGATGTTCGCCGTGCGTCGGCTAAACGCTTGATTGAAACTTCAATGCGACAGTGACACCAAGTGGAATTATATATACACAGCCCCAAACATGTCTTTTTCAAAGCCTGCAGTAAAGAGAAAGGTTGGTGATGAGCACAGACAATTTCAGGAAAAGTGGGAAATGCAGTATTTCTTTGTTGAGCACAGGGACACCCCGACGTGTCTTATTTGCACAGAGAAAGTTGCGGTGCACAAGGAATACAATTTGAAATGTCATTATACAACTAGACACGCTGAGGAGTATGCAAAAATACCAGGGAGATGAGAGAGCCAACCGGGTTGCCAATCTTAAAACATGTCTACTGAGGCAACAAGATTTCTTCAAGAAAGCAACCAAAGAGAATAATGCAGCAGTTGAAGCTAGCTACGTGGTTAGTGAGATGATTGCTAAAGCAGGAAAGCCATTCACAGAAGGTGAATTTGTCAAAAAGTGCATATTACAGGCTGCAAGTATACTCTGTCCGGAAAAGAAAGGTCAGTTTAGTAACATCAGCCTTTCTGCCAACAGAGCGCATTTCTGTCCTGTCAAGTGACATTTATGACCAACTGTGTGAGAAAGCCAAATATTTCGGTGTATACTCAGTCGCTCTTGATGAGACCACAGACATCACCGACACTGCCCAGCTCGCAATGTATGTCCGTGGTGATGACAATTTTGAAGTGATGGAGGACTTGCTCACAGTAATTCCAATGCATGGCCAGACCACCGCTCAGGAGATATTTCACCAGCTGTGTGATGCCATTGAGAATGCCGGTTTGCCATGGAAGAGGTTTGTTGGAATAACAACCGATGGAGCGCCATTAATGACAGGGAGGAAAAATGGACTGGTGGCACTTGTTCAAAAAAAAAAAAAAACTGGAAGAGGAGGGTGTGGAGGAAGCCATTGCTCTGCACTGCATTATCCGTCAGCAGGCCCTTTGCAGCAAATGCCTGAAGTTTGACAATGTGATGTCTGTCGTTGTGAAATGCATCAACCAAATCAGATCCAGGGGCTTAAAGCACCAAAGGTTCCGTGCTTTTTTAGGGGAAATGGAGTCAGAATATGGGGATGTGCTCTACTTCACCGAGGTACGTTGGCTCAGCAGGGGAAACGTATTGAAGAGATTTTTTGCGTTGAGAGCAGAAGTGAAAGCCTTCATGGAGAAGGATGGAGTGGCTGTTCCTGTGCTAAGTGATCCCAAATGGCTCATGGACTTAGCTTTTCTTGTTGATATCACACATGAGCTTAATGTACTGAACAAGAAGTTACAAGGCCAGGGGCAACTTGTCAGTGCTGCCTATGACAATGTGAGAGCATTCTCCACAAAACTTGTGTTATGGAAAGCCCAGCTCTCTCAGACAAACCTTTGCCATTTCCCAGCATGCAAGGCACTTGTGGATGCAGGCACACCATTCAGTGGTGAGAAGTATGTTGATGTCATTTTGAAGCTACAGGAGAAATTTGATCACAGATTTGCAGACTTCAAGACGCACAGAGCCACATTTCAAATTTTTGCGGACCCCTTCTCCTTTGATGTGCAAGATGCCCCTCCTGTGCTTCAAATGGAGCTCATTGACCTGCAGTGCAACTCTGAACTCAAAGCGAAGTTCAGGGAGGTGAGTGGAAAAGCAGACAAGCTTGGGCAATTTTATTTTTTTATTTTTTTATTATTTTCTTCTTTACAGGGGTAGGGTAGGGTAGGGGGATAATTGGGACAAGGATATTTATTTATTTATTTATTTATTTATTTATTTATTTATTTATTTATTTATTTATTTATTTATTTAATTACATTTATACCCCGCCCATCTAGTCAATCGACTACTCTGGGCGGCTTCCAACATATATCATAACAATTTAAAATATAGCAAGATTTTAAACATCAATAAACAAGTTGTTCAAGCTGGAAAAAGAAGGAAAAAAGAAGGAAAAAAATCAAGTGTTGACTGGAGGGAAGGCCTGCCTAAACATCCAAGTTTTCAGTTGGTTTTTAAAGATGCCCAGCGAAGGGGCCGCACGAATCTCCGCAGGAAGGTTATTCCAGAGGCGAGGAGCTACCGCCGAGAAGGCCCGGTTTCTTGTTTTTTCCTTCCGGGCCTCCCTCGGCGTCAGGCTCCTCAACCTCACCTCCTGACTCGATCGGGTGATACGGGTAGATTTTGGTGGGAGTAGGCGTTCCGCCAAGTATCGAGGCCCTAAACCGTTTAGGGCTTTATACGTAAGCATTGAAACTTTGAAGTCAACGCGGAACCAAATGGGCAGCCAGTGCAAAGCGGCCAGAGTGGGAGACATATGATGGTATTTTCTCACTCCACTAAGGAGTCTGGCCGCCACATTCTGCACCATTTGGAGTTTCCGCATCAGCCTCAAAGGTAGCCCCACGTAGAGTGCATTACAGCCCCATGTAGAGCGCATTACATTTAGGGGGGTGGATTTGAACAAACACAATATAAATCATTATTTTCATAATAATTCTAGATAATCCCTTCTAAGAGTAGTTCCAGATAACATAGAAGAACATATACAATATATAAGGAAAATCCTAATTCAGACCTATATTTTGTAATTCTATTTATTAATTATGTAGCTGTTAATATTTATCTAGTATTTAAAAGTAACTCTTCCTATACTATGATTGTATAGCAGCCTATCATTCTAACTATTTTGTGATCATATATTTAGTGACCACCAAGTTTCCCAGTGCTACTTTTTCTCTTTTTTTTTCCTTTTTTCTTTTTTTTTAGATTCAGCTAGTCTATTAACATACTAATTTCTTCCGTTCCGAGTATTCTTGCTATCAGTTCCTGTATTTGTGGTGTTCCAGACTCCTTCCAGTGTTTCACGGATACTCATCTTGGCACTGTTGTTCCTTCCATCTTTTATATAATCAGTTTTTTTTTTTCATAGTAGTTCTAAATAATTCCTTCTAGGAGTAGTTCCAGATATCATACCAAAGTATATACAATATATAAAGAGAATCCAAATTCAGACATATATTTTATAATTCCAATTATTAATTATATAACTGATAATATTTATCTAGCATTTAAAGTAACTCTTCCTAAGCTATAATTGTATATCAGTCTACCATTCTATCTATTTTGTGGTCATATATGTGATGACCACCAAGTTTCCCAGTGCTCCTTTTTCCTTTTTTTGGATTCAGCTAGTCTGTTAACATATTGATTTCTTCAGTTTCCAGTATTCTTGCTATCAGTTTCTCTATTTGTAGTATTCCAGACTCCTTCCAGTGTTTCACGGATACTATTCTTGCCGCTGTTATTCCTTCCATCCTTTATATATTGCTTATCTTGCATTATTTTTAATATTTTATTCCTATATGGATCTTCATTCTGGATTTCCGGTACCTTCCGAATTCTTGAGATGTATGGAACATTCTCCATCTGGATTCGGATCATTGATATCTCGTATTGGTTTTGTCGAATTTCCATCTTTCTTAAATCTTCCTGAAATTCTGTCACTTTCTTCTCTATTTTCTTTGCTGTTTTCGCTGTCCTCTGTAATTCTTGATTTTGTTGTGTTTCCTCCTCTTTCATTTGACTCAATTGTGGGTTTATGTCCTCCTGTTTCTTAGTAAAGTCTAATACTTTAATTTCCAAGGTTGAGATGTCAGATTTAATCTCATCAAACTTCTTGTCTAGATGTTGTTGTGTTACCTCCTCTTTTATTTGGCTCAATTGTGAGTTTATATCCTCCTGTTTCTTAATAAAGTCTGATACTTCTTGATTTTGTTGTGTTTCCTCCTCTTTCATTTGGCTTAATTGTGGGTTTATGTCCTCCTGTTTCTTAGTAAAGTCTAATACTTTAATTTCCAAGGTTGAGATATCAGACTTGATCTCATCAAACTTCTTGTCCATATGAGCTATCTGTTGACTAAACATAATGCTCATAAACTTCTCAAAGCTTTCTTTTGTTAATAGAGAAGACTGGGTTTCCTGCATCAGTCTTAATGGTGTGGTTTCTAATGCTAGGCTTCCAAGAAAGGAAGCTTGGGCAATTTTTGAGAGAATTGACCCCCCAGCTTCCCTGAGCTTTCCTGAATGTTCAAGCGGACCATGTGCCTTTTTGGGAGCACATACTTGTGCGAAAAGCTCTTCTCCACCCTGAACTTCAATAAGTCCAAGTACAGGTCCAGACTTACTGATGATCATCTTCAAGCCATACTGAGGGTCTCAACTGCTTCCTCCCTCAAGCCAAATGTGGCTCGGCTATGCAAGAAGAAGCGCTGCCAGGTCTCTAGCAGCAAGGAGTAGGCAAGAGAAGCCATGCTCAGAAGAACAGTTCATGTTCTTCAATGTTCCATTCATGTTCAGGACAATTCATGTTTAGAAGAAGATTAAAGGTTAAAGAACTGTTAATACAGACATTTGAATCTGAATACAGCAGATATAGAAGACTGAAGAAACCACATATAGTCGCTCACTAGATGATGATGATGATGATGATGATGATGATGATTATTATTTTATTTTATTTTATTTTATTTATTTATTACTGATTGATTGATTTATTTTCTTATTAATTCTTAATTTGTTTATTTATTTTTCATCTTATTTTGTGTTAAAAAATAAAAATAAAGAGATTTGAGAAGATTGGAATTTTTTTAAACAAAGCTTTTCTTGTGGAAAACCTGATGCGGCCCAGCCTCACCCAGACTCTGCCTCCAGCGGTCCCCAGGTAAATTGAGTTTGAGACCCCTGCTCTACATTGTCCTACAGCAGGGATCCTAAAATCATCCTTAAATCCATTTAACAGGTATGCACCATCTCCCTTTTTTGGGTAATCCTGCAGCCATTTGGCTGAGTCCCTTTTGCAGGGTGGCCACCACCTGTGTTTGCCTTCCTGTTACCTCTGGCCTCTTTATTTCCAGTCCTTTGCATCCTTGCTCAGAAGCATCATGTTCTGGGGTGCTGGCCACTGCATGTTGTGCACTTGTGCTGTATTTACAGGCCTTGCATGATCATGTGCCTCTGGAATTGAAATCCCAACAGAGCAGGCAGAGTTGAACCACCTGCCCCGTGCGTTCATAGGGGTTCAAATTCTGGCCAGCCCTGTGAATAAGGCACCCACTGTCAAATCTGTCACCCAAGTTTGGTCTGGCTGGCGTCATGTACTGTAGCCAAAGGCCCGGTTGGGGCTCATCCCAGTGCAAATTCGGGTGTATTGCACTTCTCATATGAAATTTTTCATTGTAAAGCAGCCATGCATGCCCAGAATAATCCACATACACCCTGTAAATCAAGTTGAGGTATTGGATTAAGACTGCGCCCTCCAAGGCTGGGCCTTTACTATTACTCCAAAGTAAATTAAGAAGCCTGGGAGCCAATTGGCCCAAGGCTGCTTGGGTTTATGCCTCCTATGCCTCTCTTTTTCCTTCTCATCCTCTTTTTTCAGTTCCTTGCTGTGCACATCTCTATTAAGGAGTTCAAATAAGTCTATGTAATCTTCTTGCCAGATCTTCTCCTTGGTTGCCGGAGTGAGATGGTCTCCTAATGTCATAGCATAATTCTCAAAAGGCAAAGCCTTTAATGGGACTGAGTTGTATCCCGTGTCGGGTACTGAGGGGTAGGGCCAAACCCCCACTCCGGCTGTCACACCCAGTGGTGCTGGGAATGAAACCTGTGGGTAGGGAGCCATCCAACTCCCAGATAGCATCCCTGAACTAGACCACTGGCTAGCCGGGAACCTATACATTTGTGAGTCCTCCACTGTATTATAAGGTGTATTTCCCTGTCCTCTGCCAGGCCAAGGCCATTCTGCCAAGGTCCGGCAGATGTCCAGTGCCACTGTGAGCTCACCTGATGGTCCCGCTTGATTCGTGTCTGGCACCACCCTAGCCTTATCAAAACCTGGATTCAGCTCTGAGGTGCCACTCTGCATTCTTTAGTATCCTGAAGATGCACCCACAACCTCCATCATCACAGCCCCGCAATCCTCCTCCTCTCTTTGATGCTGCAGCATTGCCATCAGGGAATCAGATGCGGCTCATGACGTCCCTGGTGAAGACTGCTGACTAGCCTCTAAAACAGCAAAGCGAGACATTAAATTCTCTGCAAGAGCTTTAAGTTTCGCTCGTTTATGGCTCTTCAATTCCCTATCTGAGCAATGTGGCTGTGGATCACTCACCACTGCACTGCCCCGTGAAGTGCGATCAGCTTCCAGGGTCACAATTTTTGCCTGCAGTTGTTTCCATATCGGCCAGCTCTCCTCATCCGAGGATGACTGTGGTGGCGAGACCTGAGGAGCCATGTGGTTTTTTTGGCAGAATGCTTGCCTTTGCTCTTCCCTTGGCCTTTTTTAGATGCCATACTCATGGCCCAGTTTTAGCCCACCAAATGCGCGCACATCACACCCACCAGGCCAATAGAACCACCTCCTGATCTTATTAACTTAATATATTATAAAAAATTTATATTATTACTATTATGTATGTATGTATGTGTGTGTGTGTGTGTTTGTTTGTTTGTTTGTTTGTTTGTTTGTTAATCTCTCTTATCTAAAGAATTAACAAATCTGTTAGGTAAAGTAATTAGGCTTTGTCTTATTTTGACAAAATGTTACAATGTTTGAATGGATTCTTGAATCAGGACCATATTTGGCAAAAGCATTATAGGCAGTAGACACTTGCTCTATGTCAGATGCTGACAAAGTTGAACACCTACTTTTAAAAATCTGACTTCTGATTCTAAAAACAGTTCCTATCTAGACTTAAGATACCTGTGTTGGCAACTTGTAGTGGGTTCTTGTTATTTTTCAAATGCTAGCCACTGCTTCCTCAAAACGAAATGATTTGTGCTCCAAGCTTTTGTTTATATCAACTCGATCCATCCTGTTGTTTAGGAGACAGAGGACTAAAGATGGGCACTAACTGGGTAAATTGTGGTTCATGATTGTTCATGGTTTGTTGCTATTCATGAACTTCAAACTTTTGAAGTTTCCAACAAACTTTCCAACAAAATGAACCATTTCATGGTTTGTGTGATTCAGGATTCCAGGAGATGTTGAATGCATGTTAGAGATGCAAACTGCAGAGCGTCTTCAGCTGACTCTCCTGCCCACTACCTCCAAGTTTGGTGAAGATTGGATTTGGGACATCTGAGTTATAGCCCTCCAAAGCAGATCCCTCAGGAAAGTGCTCTTTATCAGCTGGCTAAAGAGCACTTTCCTGGTGGCACCTGCTTTTTTGGGGGGGGGGGACTTGGATGTTCCAAATCCAATCGTTGTCAAACTTGGACTGACTCTTGGGCTGACTCTTCTCCACACCCCCTCTAAGCTTAGCATATATTGGATTTTGGACGTCTGAGTTATATTCCCTGCAAAGGAGCCCCCCTCCACACTCGGAAAGTGCTCTTTAGCAGCTGACCAACAGCCTTATCCTATGCAGAAGGGGAGAACTTTTCCAAATCATGGTGGAGCTTACTCTTATAGGAGGTATAGTCCAAGGCCCATTTTATTGTTATGTGCCATCACATCCCTTCCAACATATGGTGTCTCTGGTCCCTAGCAGAAGTTATGGTAGGGACCAGAGGTTTGGGGAGGTTGTGAGTGGTTTGCCCTTGCTACTCCACAGTAAGGCCCTGGTCAAGTGAGGGGAATTTTCTCTAGTTATACCCCAGTTAGTTCATTACTTTTTTTTGGTCACATAACGCAGAGACAAGATTGAGACATTTTCCCGGCCAACAGTAAAACATTTCCCCATTGCCAGGAGGGTTTTGTTATTTTGTACCTTTGTTTGAAAAAGAGAATTGGCAGGTCAGATTCAAAACCAGGCCACAGGATCAAATCCTCTAAAAACTGCTCTCCACAGTACATATATATTTCCATCAGACTTTGGTAAATGGAATGCATCCTTAAATATTAGATATCAGCGGAAAAATCATTTGGTCTATTTGAAAAATTAGTATACTCTGTTGTGAATATTTGGATATCTTACAGCAGAATCCTTTGCAAGCATACTTGGAATTAATTACCACTGTGATCAATGAACTTTACTTCCTTGTTACTGTCTTAACATTCTGCCAACATTTGCTGGTATTTTAAGGCTACAGCCTAATACTAAATGGGACATGTGTTATGATTTGTCATTGCCTGAATTCTTTTTTCACTTATCATTCATACAAATAATATTTTGAAAAGAGAAGCTTATTGTTGTTCTCTCCTGAATCCAGATGAACCCTATTTGTAAGTGCCCCTTTCTTATCTGTTAGAGGAGCTCATTATCACCAAGTTGTTTAATGGGAAGAGATATCCATCTTCCTCTTATCAACAGAACAGCTTGGGCTCTTGCCCAGCTCCACTACTGCAGTGCGACATTGGGGAAGGAGGGGTGGGAACAGTACTATTTAGCATTGTTATCTTCTTAGAGGAGATGCTAGCCATACAGCCAGCCTGTCTCTAGTACTCAACTAAACTGCAGAAGCTGTATAGATTAAAAAGCAGTAAAAACTTTACGGTGCAGAAAGGTAGCCATTTTAAACTTTTTTCTTTGCCTTGGAAGTCTTTAGATTTTTCAGTGCCTTCAGTAGTAACCATAAAGCTTCTTATCAGATAAGTATTTATGTTAATGACAAGGGTACTCCTATCCTTTGCTTCTTCGATTTATCTTCTTGGATTTATCTTAACAATCAGATAAAGTGAAGAGAGGTTTTGCTTTTGATTGTCTCCTTCATGATAACCAGTTCCTTAGGTCTAAATGTCTAATTATGCCAAATCTGCATTGGCTCATTAAAGGTGTTATCAAGTCCCAATCCTATTAATCTGCTATAGAAAGCAGAATGTGCCTTTTTTCTCACTTAAGTGCAATGTCAAAAGTTTTGGTGCTACAGAGCTTGTCTGATTCTTGACTGTGAAAAGCCTTCCATGGTTCAGATGTACTTATTGGAGCCCTGATGCAGGAGCTGCAGGACTAAGCACCTCAACATGTCAAGTCAGAAAGTCTGACACCTGAACACCCAAGAGTCCTATAGATCTCGAGGAAAAAAAGAGAAGCCAGAAAAAGGGTTAATTCCAGAATGAAACCAGATAACCATTTCCAATCATATAAAAATTCATCTGGGTATCAAGATATAAGTCTTTTGTTGTTGAAATGATTCCAAGCAAAATCATCTTGCTTACAAGAACATGTAAATGTTCTGAGTGAATATAGTGCCTTAGGAAATAAGAACCTTTGTGCCCTTTACCTATTTGACTAATTTAACTTTTCTCAAATTCAGAAAAGCCTTTACACTAGTCCAATGTAATATCTTGCCTTCTGTGCTCTTAGAGGGAGATACCATGGAATACCTTTTCAGGATCATGTATGTCCTTGTAACAGTGGGGAAGTGGAAACTGTGGGACATGTTCTTTTACACAGTTCTTTCTACCATGATCTTTGTCAAGAACTTCTTTTACCTATTCTTTAACAATTAGAACAGAAGGGTTATATCTCATTGTTTCTTTCTGATCAGGCCCTCCATATTACTAATAAAGTGGCAAATTTTGTGCAGCTGCCATAGCTTGCTGTAGTTCTCTGATAACACACTGATTTTAACTCCCAGTTTTGAATAAGGTGAAGACCTTACTCTTCAGGCAAGCTTTCCCTGATTGACTGGCTGCCTGAGTGGAGTTTCAAATGGATTGTTGTACCCTTACTGCTTTGAATGTGTTTTGGTGTTGCTTATGTTTTTTTTCTATGGTATTTGTTTGTTCCTTTCTGGTATTCATATACTCACTCTTGTTAGCTTTAATATTATCTTTTAATGATGTAAGCTACCATGGGTTCTTTTTAAGGAGAAAGGCAGGAGAAAAATATTTTAAATAAATAAATAAATAAATAAATAAATAAATAAATAAATAAATAAATAAATAAATAAATAAATAAATAAATAAATAAATAATAAGTGTGACATAAATTTTACGCACTTTGTGGATGTACTGTCTGGCATAATGCATGTTGCATGTTCTGATTTGTTTGTACTATACATTTTTTGGTGCCGGTCTTTGACCATAATCAATTCAAATTCAACTTATTTCTATGAGTTTTATTTATCTATATTGCTTTTATGTTCTATCTCCACAAAAATACCTTAATTTTTTTTAAGAACATCCTATGGAAGCTGCAGGTGTGATAGCCATCCAAAATTCTTAAAACTATGAGAAGTACAACAGTTACTCATTTTGTTGCTTTTGTAAACTAGAAAATAGGAATTTATTTCTAAGAGACCCACAAGTCTACAGGTAACTGTTATTTCAGTCTTTGAATTATGTTTGTAATTAACTACTTTTAAAAAATACCCATTCAAATGCTTCTTCCCTGCCAAATAGGTAGTAAATGTGTTTACCCAGTCTGTGTATTAAACTCTAAAGAATTTGGAAGGAAGCCATAAGGAATTTGACAATATTAGTGAAATTTCTCTCAGGAGAGATTCACATCTTGCCACCTGTTTTCATTTAGTCAAATTCCCAATCTGCTGACCAGAATGTCCGCTCCACCATGGTACAGAGTCGCCATGGCGGGGATGCTTTGCCCTCCCGCTTGGAGAGTGGTGTTGCACTTGGGTGACACCGCTTTCTGAGGAGTGGGGGGACGGAGCCTTTAAGAAGGCTCGGTTCCTCTGGCTCAGCCTCTTTGCTGTCTGAGCGAGCAATCCCTCCCATCCACCCTTGGATTAAGAGTGAGATTAGCTGGTTGCCTTTGGAGCTGGATGGGAACTTTTGGCCTGCATCCTGAATTGGCCGATGGTTGCAGGTGCGTTTTCGCCCATCTCATTCTTACCTATAGGGTGTGGTTTATAAATTGTTCATAAATAATAATTGTCAAACTCCTTACCGGTCGCAGCTTCGGGTAATGTGAAGAAAAAAGTTGGGGTGAGTTCATGGTTGTCACGTGGTGCCAAAATTATTTATTTATTTATTTATTATTTATTTAACTTATATGCCACCCACACTACCCAAAGGTCTCTGGGCAGCTTACAACAATTTAAATACAGTAAAAATATATAAAACAATTAAAATACAATTAAAATATTTATAAATAAAAATTTATAAATTATGCCATCTCTCTGTCAGGTAGAGTCAATCGGCTATGAGATGAGAGGTGGTTTTACATGGGAGGACCTCCCAGCCAGCTGTCCACTTAGGGTCATGAGGCTCGGTGGGATGAGTTGGTTGGTTGGGTACCATTTCACAGAGCACCTGAAGGCGTGCTGTACAGTGGACAGCACGATACAAAAATAGGATCTCACCCTGCTCTAGGAAGCATCCGGAGATCTAGGATTATCCTGACATTGAAGAATATCGCACTACAGTAGGCCCCCTTGTATTTTGGGGGTTTATAGTTTTAAATAGTTAATAAAGTTGTGGCCCAAGTTTTAACCCAACAACCTGTGTCTCGCGTTGTTATTTCTGGGCTGGGGGGGGGGGCAAAGTGAGATGTAATATAGTGAATAGAGTGCTGGGCTGGGATTTGGAGATCCAGGTCCTAGTTGCCACCGAGCTGTAAACTTCACTGGCTGGTCTTGCGCCAGTCCCTCTCTCAGTCCAATGTACTGACATGGTTAAAGTGGAGAGGAAGGAAGCTGAACATGAGCTAACTAGAAGAAAGAGGGGGAATATATAAATGTGATACTCCCTGCCAAAAGATACTAAAAAGATACTACTTTCTGACTATGGCAGAGGTCCATATAGCATCTGAAGGAACAGAAGAGGGTTGGGGTTGGTTGGTTGGTTGGTTAGTTGGTTGGTTTGTCCCATATTTCTCCTTAAAAAAGACCCAAGTGGCTTACATCAATAAAAAGACAATATTTAAAAGCTAAAAACAGTAAGTATACAAATATGAAAAAAAAATTAAACAAGTATTATATTGAAATGGTAAATAAAATCAATACTAAAGCATTTAAAACAACAGTTATCTGTACACTCTTTTCCTCTTGTTTAATCTGTTTTTAAATGTCCCAACCTAGAGCAGCTTTTTAAAGCAACAGAAGGCTCCTTTCGCAGCTGCTTTCACAGCTGCGGGAGCTTTTTGCATACCTGCTCGGGCAAGGTGCACACAGGAGAGCACGCAGAGTGGCACGATGGGGGGGGTAGGTGAGCCTTTAAGAGACTGCTTGCCCCCGCCATCTTACCTTTCGCCAGAAGTCGTGGTCTCAGGCAATGAGGTGAAGAGGAGATCTTCGGTGGGGTATTATATATATATATATATATTAAAAAGGCAGAGGGCAAGAGCCGGGAAGCTGGGAGGAGCAGGAGGCTTGGCTAGCCTCAAAAGAGTTTTTAGAAAAGGGGGGGGGGCTGGCTTCTCAATAGGGGATTTTTTTAAAAAAATAAAAGGGCAGCAGGATTGAAGGGACTGTGGCCCAGTTAAGGGGAAGTGGCCTGTGTTCTCCCCTCCCCCTCATTATATACTTTATTATTGTTATTTTAAAACGTGAGGCTTGGAAGCAATGAGGCATATGGGAATTTTTTTATTTTTATTTTTTAAAGAGAAGGTGTCTGCGAGCCCAGATATACAGTGAAATGCAATGATGTGGTTTGCATAAATAAGCGATTGGTAAGCAAGCAAGCAAGCAAGCAAGCAAGCAAGCAAGCAAACAAGCAAGCAAGCAAGCAAGCAAGTAAGTAAGTAAAGGGCTTGTGGGCTAAGCCTATAAATTGAAGGGGCAACATGGGTCCAAAGAAGGGCCAGGGAACCCAGAAGAGAAGATAGCCTGCAAAGTGGAAGGTCACAGTGCCACCACACCAGCAGTACCCTCCTCCTTGGAAGAGGAGGATTGGCCTGACTTTAGTACAGTAATGGGCAAGTTGAGTAGGCAAGAAAGGGAGGGGCTTTGGCCTGGCAGGCAGGGCAATCCACTGGGGATTCGTAGGTCCAGTAGGGAATTCAAACCTCACAAGCGGGATGAATTTAGATGTATATCTGATGTTATGCTGTTCCGCATTACACTTTTGGAAGGCAGAAGTATGACCCAGGCAGAAACAGTGGCAGCAAGTGGTTCTGGAGGGCAGCAGGTGCAACATGGTCAACCAGCAAGAACAGAGGGCTAACCAGTCCTGAGAAGTGAGCATAGAATGCAGGCAGCATCAGCTGGACCTGGGTCCCAGGTGGAAGGCAGTGCAGGGCCAGTGGCTAGTGGGGAGAGTGGTGGTTCGGGCCATGCACCAGAGGCCTGTTGGCAGGGTGAGGAACCATGGTGCCTGGTGAGAACATGGCCACATCTGATAATTCATTTAGCTCCGGTATTTGGCCTTGGGGCCAAGCTAACCCACCAGTCCCACCTCCTCCAGCTGGGTATGGGTGGACACCGTTTTTAGGGAATAGTACGCCCAGTGTCACAGAGGCAGGCACTTTGGTGCAGCCTTGGATTGCACCCTACCCACAGTAGTCTGTGCTGAGCTAGGTGACGGGGATTGGGGCCAGGGAGGTAGCAAGTCCCTTCCCCCCATCCCTGATACAGGGTACCATTCTGTGGCTAGAGATACGCTCCCTTCAGGGGACCAGTCATTGCCCTTGGAGACCATCTTCTCCCATTGACGGTAGAGAAGATCTGAAAAGGCGAATATGTAGATGTTTTTGAGCTTTTTAATAGAGAAGTAGAGAAGAAGGAGGGAGAGAAGGCAGAAGAAAGGGAGCAAGGGAAGATGAGAAAATGATAGATGTTGGGCCAACTGGTTGCCAGGTTTCCTCATTTATGCAGGAACGTTAGTGCGAGTGCAACCAGACAGGGCCTTTTCCCTGTTCCAATATTTGGATTTAATATATAGGGCTTAGTTGGATTTCCCAGGACATGAATGGCTTTGTTATGCTGATGGGTTCCATATGCACACATGATTCATCGTAACATGCCATGGGTTGTCCAGCACAATGCCCTTTGACTGTGTATTATGACACCAGCTTGCCCAGTGCTGCATGACTGCTTCAACAGTGGTCACTTTGGGCAGAGGGTTTCATAAAGAACAGTTCCCCATGTGATCGCAGGCCAGGTTATTCAGCCCTGCCTGGTCTGCTGGGAGTTCAATGCAAAGAGATAGTACAATAGGCATCCATGTAGGTTCCAACACCAGAGTTTCACGTGCAGGGGATTGCACGCATCCTTGGCCTGTGTGCGGGGCCCAAAATTTACCAAAAGGGCCCCAGCCCAATTAGGTTGGCAGTGCTGGCTGAGTGGCTGAGGAACTACCCTAATAGGGAAGCAGCTTGTTATTTGTTAGACGGGTTTTAAATATATATATTTGAAGTCTGTGCAGGGTATGGAAAGGGTTGTTCAAGCAAGAATTCAAAAATAAGTTTTAGAGGGCAGGGTCTTGGGCCCATTCCCAGCTCCACCGGTCCCCAATTTCCAGGTATCCCTATTAGGGGTGATCCCAAAGAAGGCAGCTGGTGAATATCATTTGATTCACCATCTGTCTTATCCAGAAGGGGATTCAGTAAATGATCGGATCTCTCAGGAACTGGCAGCATCTGGGACACGTCCTTTGGTTGTGATGTTACCGGCCAATTTCGGGTCTCGCTTTTCCGGCAAGGAATCAGGCAGATGCAACAGCTGAACCAAAGGCTCAATTTTATTTGAATAGCAGCAAAGAAAAGGTCAGCTGGGACTTCTCTTAAAAGCAGATAAGACCCCAAAAATACAGTGTACATATGTTTTATAATGATACAAACAAAGAGTCATAAAAGTATTACAATTCTATTGGTCATTTGTACCCCAAGTTTGGATCCAGTCCCTCATTGGGTAATGATGCCAACTACGCTGATCTATTGGTTCCCTATAGATATGCAGATTGTGTGCCCATGTGTCCTTGGCCTATGCCCAAGATGCGCCTGAATGTCTGGGGAAAGAATCTTATCTTTTGGTATGTTTATGGGTAGGCTTCCTGAGCCCTGATATATGGCCTTCACTCTCCGGCTCCCTGGTGTGAATGTTTTGGCCTGTCATGGCTGGTTTCCTCCTGCCTGCATTCCAGGACCAGGCCATCTGCCAGGTCAAAAGGAGGATGGGCAAAACAAAAGTGTTACAATGACATTCTATACTATGTGTGAATGTTCCTCTATTTGCCTGAGCTATGTGTGAATGTTCCTGGGCCTAGTTTCTCTGAGGTCTGTGTTTTCTCTGCTAAGGGTTATACTAAAATCTAGTTTGATTCTGCTCTGGTATCAGTAGGGTTCTCATTTGATGGTTATTTCTGCATGGATAGGGCTCTGTTCATGGGATGTTCCATATCTTGCGCTGCTTTTGAGCGGTAAATTTTGGAATGAGTGCTCAAACACTGGACAGGATGGCATAAGGAGTGCAATACCTGGATGGTTATTTATTTTGTGGGAAAAGGAGCACTGGTCAGTGCAGGAGGCTTATGGTAGTCTTTCAGGAAATGACCAAGGAGCTTGGAGTACGCTTGGCCAAAGGGAAGGGCCAGCAACTTCCTTGATTTATTTGGAGATAGAGCTTGACATGGTTCAGCAATCCAGTTGTCTTAGTGAAGGGAAGCTGGTTGAGCTGCGGAGTAGATTAAGGGAGCTGCTGGGTAGGTCAAAAGCCAGGTTACAGAAGTTGCAGGAAGAAGTGGGCCACCTTAATTTCACCTGCAAGTAGGGTTGCCAGATACATTGGTACCAAAAGGAGGACATAGAAAGACAAAAAGGAGAACAAAGGAGGACATATTGAATGTTTCATTTGAATCATTCCAGATTAAACCCGCAATCAATACAATTTTATTACAATTGCTGCCAATAAACGTCTCTTAGTGAACTGACCAAGAAACAGTCATGTTAAAAAATAAAAATAAATTCAATGGAGGCTTTTTTCAAAATACCAAAAACATTATTTAAACAGCTAATTGTACAATTATTACCTTATAATCTTTATTAATTACACGACATATTTCTCAGAGGAGCCAACTTTTTGCAGAAGATCTTCATTAGCAATCACATATGCATAAAACTGTTCACAGGTAATATTCTTCAAATTGTACTTTGTGAGAATGATGCCTTTTACAGAGTCAGCTAAGAGTCTGTTCCTTTCCTTTGTCCATTGAGCATTAATCAAGGAGAACACTCTTTCCACATTGCCATTGTGTCCAGGAATACAGAAGAATAATTCACAAATTTTAAGTAACTCTGAAAAGCAACTTGCACTTGGGCAACTTTGGAAAAATAAACTCCACTGTTCATGCAAGAGTCTTTCAAAAAACTGTTCATTCTTGTCTTGCACAAATGATTTAAGATTGCAGTATTGGTCAAACAATTGCACATCATCCACAATAATACACAATAATGCAGTCACGTCCTTTTTTCATGGTTTTATGAAAGTCAGTCTCTCTCTCACATACACCCTCCCTCCCTCCCTAAATTTTCTACAATCTTACCTTTAAACAAGCTTGATGAAGCCACCCGTCACTCTCTCGCACCTTCCTTCCCTCCTTAACTGGAGCTTTCCCTCCTCCTGCTTGCAGTCACCTCCGGCGGAAGCAGTCATTCACAAGCCGGATTGACTGCCCGGGGCTGTTCTACAGCTGTAACCAATCAAGCTGCCTTATCTCCGATCTCTGAAAGAACGGAGGATTTACAAGTGCCCACAACTAAAGAAGGTAGCAGGGAGAGGTGGCTTACAATTTGAGGTTCGGCTGCAGGGGGTGGTGGTGGGGTGAAGATACAAAAGCCGGACATTTTAAAGTTTTTAGCTTTGCCTGCCGCACAGAGGACATTAGCTTGAAAAGGAGGACATGTCCTCCTTTTGCCGGACATCTGGCAACCCTACCTGCAAGGCAGTGGCACTGGGAAAGACCTTCCTCAGGTGGCTATGTGAGAAAATGGTGGGTCTACACAGGCCATCCCATCGTTGACGGCTGTTGGCAGGGATGTAAGTGGATTTTCATGTTAGACTTCAATTTCTGGAAAGTTTTAACAGCGTCTCCTTTTGGAGAACAGTGTTGTTTTTGGGGGGTGAGTTTCAGGTTCAGACTGAAACAGCCGGGTCCCTAGGATACACTATGTATTTCCATGGGAGATGGTGTGCTGGAGTATGGCCCACAGACTGGAGTGAGCAGGGAGTTAGTCACAATTTAACCTTTCTGAATTTCTTCAATAGTTGGGGCCTTGTGGTTATGGGGTGAGCTGTGAGATAACTCTGAAGTCACATTCTGGTGTGACAATTTAGCGATGGTCCTTATAGTTAATTTACTCACTTTAAGGTCACCAAGGGTCATGACTCTGGTACGGACCTTTTCACTGTGCTGTTTGTGCTATAACATCAATTTTCATGCTCACCACATGCCTGGCATTAATAATGTACTGGCTGATGCCCTGTCCCATCAGCAGATCAAGCAGTTCAGGTCGTCGGCCCCAGGTGTGTGTGCTTAGCCAGATGTAATGCCAGCAGAGGTTTGGAGCCTTGGAAGGTGAAAATGAATTGGGCCATAGCCTTGGCCGTTGCTCCTAACACACAAAGTGCATACGCAGTGGCATGTGAGGAATTCTTCTCCTTTTGTGGTATGGGAGGGATGAGTCAGGACTGGCCTGCCCTAGTGGAATGTCTCTTACGATTTGGCATTCACCTACATTGCAGGAGTCTAATGCCCAAGTCCATTATGGGTAAAATAGCAGCCCTGGCATTTTATAACAAGGCGCAAGGATTCCCAGATTTCGCCACTGATTTCCATATTTTTTTTAAAAAAAGATGGAAGGCTGGGGGTAAGGAAAAGGGTGAGGAAAAGGACAACAGAACCTCCATATCACCAGCTATGTGGCAGCAATTGTCAACTATCTGGTCTGAGGTTTGCAAAGGTAAATTGGAGACATGTCTATTTAAGGTGGCTTCTTTAGTTGCATGTGTTCAGAGCAAGCTAGTCACAGCATTGAGGACTGATTGTTCCTGGGTAGCCTAGCAGAGGTTTGATGTAGGGATTTTCAAAGACTGAATCGTATTTCAACTGAGAAGTTTAAAAAACGACCAACAAGGGAAAGGTTTCAGTATAAAGTTGGGAAAGGGTTCCATAGTGGAATTGTGACCTGTTTGAGTCATGCAGGAGTTCCTTGCACAGAGGGGTGACGGTGAGGGTGAGTTGTTTTGCCATAGACACAGGACTACTTTAACTAAATATCATTTTGAGGGTGATTTCCCAAGCACTTCAGAAGGCTTGGATTAAGGGACGGAGGTTTGAGACCCACTGTTTTCGGATAGGGGCAGCGTCAATGGTCGCTGCAATGGGCTACAATGTAGAGTGATAGAGAAGGTGAGGAGACAGGCTTCCTACAGATATCGGACATATGTGCACACCCTGCCACAGTTCCTGGTGCTGGCTTGTTCTCCATTGTGTTTTTCAGGTCCGGAGCTCCCGTTGGGCCGGATCCAGGTTTTATTGGTTGACCACAGTTTCATGTTCTGGGCAACCATAGTTTGTGTGCTGTTCCAGTTGGGGGCCTGGTGGCCTGGGCAATGTTGGAGTGAGAGGCTGGAGAGGACTTTTAAAGAATGGCTTTATGGACCTGGCCATTCAGTGGTGCACAGAGATGCCTTTTGAGATAGTTGTTGTGCACCTAGGTGGGAACGATTTAGCTAAGTGGAAAGGCAAGTCCCTTATATTGCAGGTGATTATGGGTCTGCAGGCCTTAGCAGCCTAGTTCCCTGCACTGCATCTTGTGTGGTCAGCAGTGCTACCACGGCGAGTCTGGAGGATTGATTGTGACCTGAGGTGCATTGACAGAGCACGATGCGGTGTCAACCATGAGGTTGCTAGAGTGGTCACAGCTGGCCTCAAGTCTATGGTGGCGCACCCGGACATTCGTATGCAGTGCCCTGAGTTCTATTGGAGTGATGGTATCCATTTATCCAACATGGGCCTGGAGATAATTCTGTGTGATATTCAAGGGGGCCTTAGGTTCAAAATCTCAGTGATGGTGGGGGCATGGGGCATACTGTGTAGCCCGTATGCAGCGGTGGGTAGTGGCAGAAATCATGAGTTTGAAGGTGAGCTCAAGTGGACACCCAATAGGGGTGTGAGCCGTCCCACCTCACAGCGTTGAATGTCTGCTGGTTTCGGCACTGGGACGGGGAGGAGGCGGGGATGCCCTGGGGCGTGGATCATCTTGAGTCCTGAGCATCATTCAGGCTTCATTCTTGGGAGGCTTCCAGATTTTACCAAAACTCAGCAGTTAAGGCTTGTGTCTGGGGCAAGGCCAGCCCCAGGCACAAAGCATGACCCCACTCTATGTTAGACCCCCTTTTGAAAGGGGAACTTTGTGTTGACGTCAATAAAGTGTGACCCATGTTTAACCCATCTCCTGTGTCAAGCCTAATCACTCTGGGCTTGTTGTTGTTTAGTCGTTAGGTCATGTCCGACTCTTCGTGACCCCATGGACCAGAGCACGCCAGGCCCTCCTGTCTTCCACTGCCTCCCAGAGATGGGTCAAATTCATGTTGGTAGCTTCGATGACACTGTCCAACCATCTCGTCCTCTGTCGTCCCCTTCTCCTCTTGCCTTCACATTTTCCCAACATCAGGATCTTTTCCAGGGAGTCTTCTCTTCTCATGAGATGGCCAAAGTATTGGAGCCTCAGCTTCAGGATCTGTCCTTCCAGTGAGCACTCAGGGTTGATTTCCTTCAGAATGGATAGGTTTGATCTCCTTGCAGTCCAGAGGACTCTCAAGAGTCTCCTCCAGCACCACAATTCAAAAGCATCAATTCTTTGGTGGTCAACATTCTTTATGGTCCAGCTCTCGCTTCCATACATCGCTACTGGAAAAACCATAGCGTTGACTATGCGGACCTTTGTCGGCAAGTTGATGTCCCTGCTTTTTAAGATGCTGTCTAGGTTTGTCATCGCTTTCCTCCCAAGAAGCAGGCGTCTTTTCATTTTGTGGCTGCTGTCCCCATCTGCAGTGATCATGGAGCCCAAGAAAGCAAAATCTGTCACTGCCTCCATATCTTCCCCTTCTATTTGCCAGGAGGTGATGAGTCCGGTGGCCATGATCTTAGTTTTTTTGATGTTGAGCTTCAGACCATTTTTTGCACTCTCCTCTTTCACCCTCATTATGAGGTTCTTTAATTCCTCCTCACTTTCTGCCATCAGAGTGGTGTCCTCTGCATATCTGAGATTATTGATATCTCTTCCGGCAATCTTAATTTTGGCTTGGGATTCATCCAGTCCAGCCTTTCGCATGATGTATTCGGCATATAAGTTAAAGAAGCAGGCAGACAATATACAGCCTTGTCGTACTCCTTTCCCAATTCTGAACCAATCAGTTGTTCCATATCCAGTTCTAACTGTTGCTTCCTGTCCCACATATAGATTTCTCAGGAGATAGATAAGGTGGTCAGGCACTCCCATTTCTTTAAGAACTTGCCATAGTTTGCTGTGGTCCACACAGTCAAAGGCTTTTGCATAGTCAATGAAGCAGAAGTAGATGTTTTTCTGGAACAATTTGGTCTCTAGTTCCTCTGCCCCTTCGAAATCCAGCTTGTACTTCTGGGAGTTCTCGGTCCACATACTGCTGAAGCCTGCCTTGGAGGATTTTGAGCATAACCTTGCTAGCGTGTGAAATGAGTGCAATTGTACAGTAGTTGGAGCATTCTTTGGCACTGCCCTTCTTTGGGATTGGGATGTAGACTGATCTTTTCCAATCCTCTGGCCACTGCTGAGTTTTCCAAACTTGCTGGAGTGTAGCACCTTAACAGTGTCATCTTTTAAAAAATTAAATAGTTCAACTGGAATGCCATCATCTCCACTGGCCTTGTTGTTAGCCATGCTTTCTAAGGCCCACTTCACTTCGCTCTCCAGGATGTCTGGCTCAAGGTCAGCAACCACACTATCTGGGTTGTCCAGGATATCCAGATCGTTCTGGTATAATTCCTCTGCGTATTCTTGCCACCTCTTCTTGATGTCTTCTGCTTCTGTGAGGTCCCTATCATTTTTGTCCTTTATCATGTCCATCTTTGCACAAAAGGTTCCTTTAATATCTCCAATTTTCTTGAACAGATCTCTGGTTTTCCCCTTTCTATTATTTTCCTCTATTTCTTTGCACTGTTCATTTAAGAAGGCCCTGTTGTCTCTCCTTGCTATTCTTTGGAAGTCTGCATTCCATTTTCTGTAACTTTCCCTATCTCCCTTGCATTTTGTTTCCCTTCTCTTCTCTGCTATTTGTAAGGCCTCGTTGGACAGCCACTTTGCTTTCTTGCATTTCCTTTTCTTTGGGATGGTTTTTGTTGCTGCCTCCTGTACAATGTTACGGGCCTCCATCCATAGTTTTTCAGGCACTCTGTCCACCAAATCAAGTTCCTTAAATCTATTCTTCACTTCCACTGTGTATTCAAAAGGGATTTGATTTAGATTATACCTGACTAGCCCAGTGGTTTTTCCTACTTTCTTCAGTTTAAGCTTGAGTTTTCCTATAAGAAGCTGATGATCAGAGCCACAATCAGCTCCAGGTCTTTTTTTTGCTGACTGTATAGAGCTTCTCCATCTTTGGCTGCAGAGAATATAATCAATCTGATTTCGGTATTGCAGTATTTTTCTTTGCAGCATCGGACTTTCCTTTCACTTCCAGGTGCGTCCGCAGCTGAGCGTCCTTTTGGTTTTGGCCCAACCACTTCATTAGCCCTGGAGCTACTTGTACTTGTCCTCCGCTCTTCCTCAGTAGCATGTTGGACGCCTTCAGACCTGAGGGGCTCATCTTCCAGAGTCATATCTTTTAGCCTTTTGTTTCTGTCCATGGAGTTTTCTTGGCAAAGATACTGGAGTGGCTTGCCATTTCCTGCTCCAGGTGGATCGTGTTTAGTCAGAACTCTCCACTATGACCTGTCCATCTTGGGTGTCCCTGCACGGCATAGCCCATAGCTTCTCTGAATTACCCAAGCCCCTTCGCCACGACAAGGCAGCAATCCGTGAAGGGGCACTCTGGGCTGGGCGGGCAATATACACAATTTTGCTTGCAGTCTATTTCAAGCATACTCTCAAACTGTCAGAAAACTAGTAAGCATCAATGGAACATTGTCCCTGGCAAAATTCTGAGAGAATTCAAAACAGGTAGAAAATATTTCCCTGACTACTTGCCCATTTCATCTGCCTTTAATCTTATATTTGCATTGATTTTGTATCCTTAAATTTGCTGCTGATGTAGTAAGCCAAAGCCAAAATGTCCCACTTTGATGTTAAAAGACTAGTAGAGTTCCTGAGTCTAAATTGCCTGACTTATTTCTGGCATAACTCCTTGACATATCAAAGGCTACAGTAAGAAGCCATCTTGTGACATTTCTTGAACTAACATAAAACAAAGTGCATTGTGGTTTCATTTCTTCCGCTCAACACAACAAATTAAAAAGTGTACTGCGTGTCCTTAAATGTCCATGTTAATGGTGTTGCAGTTAATTGCCAAGCTCTTTTTGTGGACACAGTTCTCAACATTCACCTTCAATCTTCTATGGAACTGAGTGGAAAAATCAAGTGCTTATAGTAGGGGAATCATAACTGCTTACATCACATTGTTAGGATGATTTTCAGCCATAACTGCCCTTTCAGTTCCAATTATAGGTGCTAATGTAACAGTTAAAGGTCAGAAATTGCTCCAGGCTAATGCTGTCTGCTCATCTCTTAGCTTATGCACTGGCAACCAAGAAATTGCCCTGTTTCTTGCAATTAGATGTGCTAATAGGTGGTGAAAGGTCACAATAAATGCTCAGATAGAATGTAATAATGCAGTAATAAATAAAGTTGAGTAGTGTTTAGATACCTTTCTCCATTAAAGAAGACAAAGCACTTAGTGCTATCCTATGCAAAGGATTACACACAACCTCCCAGAATTGTGCTGGAAAGATGGCTATAGAGCTTCTCAAAAGTCACCAATTAGCCAGCCCAAATATCTAGCCAGTGCAGTGAATTTTCTGTCCCTTGCAAGTCCAGTCCCAGATATTTTTGCACTTATTATGTAGGGTTGGGACTTTCAGGTTGTAATAAATGAAAAACAATACAAAAAAAACTTTATTTCACTTTCTGATTCTTTAGTTTATTTTCAGAAGAGGCCCTCTGATATCAGAATCATTCAGTTCAACTAATGAGAGGAACCCAAAAAATTCAGGTTTCATTCAGGTTTCCTCATTTGGACTATGTTTGTCCCATGTAAAATCACCTCATCCATTTTTGAGGCCAGCCATCATTCTCTCTTGCACTGTGGTCTGAGAAAAACTTGCTGGTGTGGGTGTAATGCCATAATCATTGATGAAGAATTGATAGTAACAATGATGACAAAAACCCTACATAGGGTTCCTATGTAGGATCATGATGATGGTTTCTCTTTCTCATTGGTACTGTTTCCTTCTGCTGATGATGGTGAGGAAAGTAATTTGATGATAAATGTGAACTTTAAAGTGCTGTTAGTGACTGTATAGATCTGATGATGATTGATTTTTATTTCTCAGGTACTGTTGTTGCCCACTTTTGGAATATATGCTTGACTGTTGCCTTGTCTTTGCTTGTTCTGTAGTAGTTTTGAGGGTTCTATAGCGCATTATTTGATCTAGTGCTAGAAACACAAATGAAGAAAACCAAAAGAACCTGAAATATCCCTACCCTTTAATATTTAACAAAAGGACTGTTGCCCAAATGACTCAGAAATAGAGATGGGCATGAACTGAATCATGAACCAAAAAAAAAAAAAAAAAACTAAAACTGGGCTGGCTCATGGTTCAGTTCATGACCCAGTTTGGGGATTCTGTTCTGCTGAAGCAAAATGAAGTGCTGAACTTTTTTCCTAAAATGGGATGTCCGGCCACCTCCTTCCCACAGCTCCATCACCTTCCTACCTGCTTTTACCACCACTGCTGCTGATGCCTTCTCTCCCTCTGCTGCTGCTGCCACATCCACCACTACCATCCTCAGAGGCAGCGGGCCTGGCTTCCCATTCAGGAGCTGGCTGCTGCCTCTGGGCATGCACCCACCTATCAGCAGAGAAGCCGGGCCTGCTGCCTCTGAGGATGGTGGTGGCAGTGGCAGTGGCAAAGAAGGAGGAGGAGAAGGAGGAGGGGGAGAAAAGGAACAGTTAGGGAGGCAATGGGCAGGTGGAGGGGGCAGGTGGGTGGCAGAGGAGGCTGAGGGCATGTGGAGGGCACAAGTAGGTTGGCTCCCCCCCAGGCATGAACTGGAAAAACAAACTGTGAACCTGTTCATTTTTCAAGGGGTTCGTGGTGGTTTGTGGCTTGTGGTTAGCCATGAACCATGAACCATCATGAACCACTGTTTTTCTGGTTTGTACCCATCTCTACCCAGAAATGAATGAGGCAAATCCCCCAAAAGAATTTGTGGCATTATGTAACCCTACTAATCGTTACCCTATGTAACTATTAAGGGTGAGCTTTTGACTGTTGAAATGAAACTGGTGGGGTAGGCATCAAATGATTAGTGTTGTTACTTCCTTTTTGGCTTTAGGATCATAGGAGAAGTCTGACCATGCAGTCAATGTTGTCAGTTTAGATTGGCAGCAACTCTCCGGGTTTCAGGCAGGATTTTTTCCTGGTCCTACCTGGAAGTCTCTGGTATTTCCCACTAGTCTCCCACCCAAGTTCTAACCATGCCAGAACCTGTTTTGGTATGCGGTGTGGTACAGTGGATTTTTCTACTGCTACACTGAAATTTCTCTGAAGAAATTTTTCTCAGTATATTTTTGTATTTTTTTTAACCTTTCTATTTAAGGGGAAAAAATGACATTTCAAATGAATTCTCCATTTTTCTATGGCATTCTGTGCTTTCATTCTATAATGCTCCATAATGAGGCTATGGTCTGGGGCACTGTGGATGATACAAAATGGTGCCCATACCTCCAAAAGAGCTAGTGTTGCTGCTGTCAACAGTGCAAAAATATACTACCTTGTGGATGGAGAAGTAAACTGCTACTGCCAGTACTAATAGTGAATCCTGTCAATGAGAACTAACAATGAATATCTCATAAAGAACTATGGTAAAATGGCTATTTGAGCACAGTTAGTTTGTATAGAATGACAGTAGGGACAAAGTTGGTGCTACAGATTATTGTGCGTACATGGCTTTACACAGGACCTTAAGCTTAAACTTGAGTTTGAGTATGCCAAGCACTTGCTTACATATTTGCAGATTTCCATGTTTCTCATGCTTGGCTCTTTTCATGAGCAACATAGGGAAACTCACTTCAAGAATCTGGGAGCTTTTCCTGTTTTCTAGCTCAATGGTGAGGTCCAACAGCTCTAGAGCCAACTAATCAGCATGTCCCAGACTGACAGCCAAAGAAGAATGCACTAGAAGTCCTGTGCATTTCACGTTGCTATACCAACGAAGTATAGTAATGAAGGGGGAGTACATAGCAATTTTCACATTCATTTTTCTGCAAAAATGAACTGTACACACAGGACATTTTCCTCTGAAGGAGGCATGTTGCTCAAAGCAGGATACCAACCAATGGACTTTCTTCTTTTAACCTCTTCACACTTTTTTCTTTTTATAAGCCACACTCATTGTGCTTGCTGCTGCTTCCAATTACCTTTCATAGTTCACATTTCAGACAATGAGAGCTTTTATAACCAAAGCAAAATCTGCTGTCTGTTGCCCATCTGATGTGTAAACTCATATAGCAGCAGAAAGCATTAAGGAAGGTGATGATTCAGACTGCTTTCTTATTCTCACCCTGTTGAGTGCATCTTATTAATGTTGGGATAATAGCAATCTTGTATGCATTATCATTGGTTATCAGTGGGAAGGGCTTTACAGCCTTATGTGTTTATCCTTTGCTACTAACTTGATTGGTAAAGCTCTTTTCTTTCCTCTGGCATTTGAGGCAAGCCCACTCCCCTCTGGCATTTGGGGCAAGCCCACTCCCTTCTTCCTGTTTGCTTACTTGTTTGCTTCCATCAGTTTGCTGCTGCTGCTGCTGCTGCTGTTGTTGTTGTTGTTGATGATGATAGCTCTCTCCCCTCTCTGACTTTCATCCAAGCAACAAGCATGCAAGATCTCCTACATGCCAGATACTCCATTACACTTTTTTTCTTCTTCTGACTATAATTACATATGGTAACCATAAGTAAAAATACCCCTTTCTACTTGAAATGCTTCTAGAGTGATTTAATCATATACAGTGGACCCTTGACTTATGAAGGTCCCTACTTACGAAAATTTCGAGGTATGAAAAGCTCCGGCTGCAAAATTTTGGTTCGACTTGCGGCTGGAGCTTTGACCTACGAAAGGCAGGGGGAAGGGGCGGGAAATTCAAAGCCGCCCCCGCTGCCCTCTGCCTCCTGTCCCCGCTGCCCTCTGCCTCCCATCCCCGCGGGGACAGGAGGCAGAGGGCAGCGGGGACAGGAGGTAGAGGGCAATGGGGGCAGCTTTGGAAGCCCGGCAAGCCAAAAGCCACCCCGACCTCCGTGCCCGCTGCCGACTTTCGGCTTGCCGGGCTTCGAAAGCTGCACCCGCTGCCCTCTGTCTCCTGTCCCCGCTGCCCGCTGCCTCCTGTCCCTGCGGGGACGGGAGGCAGAGGGCAGTGGGGACAGGAGGCAGAGGGCAGCGGGGACAGAAGGCAGAGGGCAGCGGGTGCAGTTTTGGAAGCCCGGGATTTTTTTTCTTTGGCTGGAATGGATTAAATGGTTTTCAATGCATTCCTATGGGAAATGGACCCTCGACCTACAGACTTTTTGACCTGCAGCCACCGTTCCAATACGGATTAATTCCGTAAGTCAAGGGTCCACTGTAAAGTGCTTGTTTGTGTGCTAAAGAAACCAATGAGGGAGGCTGGTGAAACTGAGCTGATCTCTCCATGTTTCTGTGTTGTTGTTGTTGTTGTTGCTGCTGCTGCTGCTGCTGCTGCTGTTTTTCTACCTCCTATTCTGCTAACTAAAAAGGAATAACCCAAATTTCCCAATAATTAATACAAAGAAGCATGCTTTAAGAAAAGCTTTTGGATTTGTTAGTACAATAGGACTGCAGTGTTCACAGGGGATCAGTTCCAAGCCCCTGTGTGGATACCGAGAAGAGCAGGAATAGAAACGCAACATATATCATAGTCTCTGGTTCTCACGAGTGACCGGTTCTGCTAATACACCTTGGAAACACATATTTCTGGGTTTTTCATTTAATATTTTCAGGCAGAGGATAATTGAAACTGTGGGTACTGATCCTGTGGATATGGTGGTCCTACTGTATAATTAACATCACATACTATATAGGAAGAAACAGGAAAAAACAACCCAAGAATCTTATACTATCTTAAATACTGGAAAAATGCCATAAGATTTTGAGGACTAGTTTCCACTTCACAAGTTATATGAAATGTTATCCTCAGTAGCTTTTGTACATATACAAGATCTTGTGGTGATGGGAATTGTGAACAGTGACACAAGAGGGAAATGACATTAAAGAGTATAGATTATGACAGTTACATCAAAGATTAAAGTATGCATTCACAAGGTACTGGTAAAGTAACTTTTAAATGGTCAGTGTAATGATTTTCCACACATTTAAGCTGGAGTGGGAAAAGTACAGGCACAGACGTAATGTTTCCTGTCCAGGGCCATGATTCTGTCTGTCAATATATACTCCAAGGCAACCAAAACAGTCACAACAATGTCAATTTTGAAATGTTCTTTGAAATATTTTACTTAAAGAAAATGGACAACTACAAAGGTCCTGCTTACCATTCTTAGGATTCTTTATCTTTAAACTAGACATGGTCAGGATATTCCTTTAAACTTCAAAACATAGAGTATCTTCTGTAAAGTGTGACTTAGATCCATTCTATTTACAGGACCGTGAAGCTGAGCAGCTGGTTGGGTAGCTCAGTGAGTTGATATACCTGGCTATAGAGCCAGGGATTGAGAGTTCAATTCCCCACTGTGTCTCTCAGAAGAAAATCCAGTCCATGTAGCCCTGGGCAAACTGCACAGTCCCAAAGCACCCATAGAAAAAAGGAGCTGGTAAACCATTTATGAGTATTTTATACGTAGAGAACCCTGCAAAGGTTTGCCATAAGTCAAAATTGATTTTACAGCACCAGATTATAATTATAAATTGAGCAGAAGTTTGTAAAATTGTAGCTGATATGCACACTGGATGCATAGTCACAAAGTCAGTGAATGTATGCAGGATGCACGTATTAACTCTCTGAACTTTCAGAATGTCTGACCAGAGTGGACACCTAAACAACATTAAAATCAATTTAGAACTGGTATGAGAGTGGATACAGAGGGAATTATTTTTTTAAAAGGGCCATCAGAAAATTAACATTTTAAATGTTTTTGAACTTTTTCCCCAGCCACATCTGTGAGCTTTTAACCTTTGCAGGCTCCTTAAGGAGAAATGATTTAAATGCTGAAAGGATTGTTATGTGTTTGCTACACAGGGAAAAAATGAGAAGGATTTCCATTAAAATGGAATTACTTTCCAGTTTTTCTCTGTCTCAATTCCCCAAACTATGACAACAGATCTACCTAACTCAGTGACTGTATCTTCCCCAAGGGAGTGCTCAAATATAGACTAAGCTTTTAGTATATCATAGGATCAGTAATGTGCATCTTATGTAAACTTCCCTTTAAAAGAAGCTGAAAGACTACAAGAAGCAATTAGCTCAGAATAAGAGGGTTCTATGTTTGCTTTGCTATCAAGGAAGGGCTTGATATGTGAAAAAACAGATTGGGAAAAATCATTCAAAGGGGTTAGGAAGCATTTAGGGGAAATAAAATGAAGCTATATGATGAAGGGGTGTCCACAGAAGACTAGAAGTCATTTTGTCCCTGAAACTAAGGTGAAATAAATAGAAGTAGTACTGCAGGAAGAAGAAGAGCTTATTGGGCAAAGAGTGTGGGAAACGGTTTGCATGCAGCATACCACTGTTAATGGTGCTGCAGCCAATTCAAAATAGTCATGATGATGGCCAGTCTCAAGTAGGAAAAGGTGGAAGGGAATTTGCTGTAGAAAGCAGTACTGCAAACGGCAAGGCATCCTACTATTCTGTTGATAGAATTGAGGGTGACATTGGTGTTGCAAGGAGCTGGGTCATAGACTCATTTCATGAAATATTTGGCTAGGGAATCGTTACGTCTGTATTTTCCTCTGAGAGTATGCATTTCTAATCTCCTGAGGCTGGCAACAAATACAGCTTGCTTTGAAAATGTATGCATTTCCAAGGCTTGCAACATGCTTTGATGAAGAATGCACACAAAATCATGTGTGGGCTTTCAAAATGTGCACTACTAAAAGTGCATGCATTTCAAAAATGTAAGCAAACATAATTTATACAACATGAAAACTGAGTAAGCAGTGCATAGATAATGAAGAATTCATAGAAAAATCTGTACATTTCTGGAAAACACACACATTGAGAAACTCAACGGTACAGACTTTTCACCTCCATCTAGATTCTAACATTACTAAAATGATATAAAAAAGGACCCCTATTCAATGGAGCAGCTGCCACATAGTAGGTTTTGTAACAGAAGGATTCCACTGAATGCTAAGTGTATTTTGGTGGTTGAAGTATGAGTGAGAAAGAACTGGGGAAAAGAGGATTAAAAAGAACTCTGGAAAAGGAAACTATTTAGGGATAGGAGAACCAGAAGTTGGGGAGGGGGGAAGAAACAAGTTTCTAAAACAAACAGCTAGGTAACATGGCAGTGGCGGAGGGGAGGAGGCAGCCCAGAGTTGTGGGAAGCTTCTGCCCAAGGCTGTTAGTTGTTATCTGTTACAGTGAAGAGCAAACTCTCCTGGCAGAGAGCAGCGGCTCCTGACGGGCGGGGTGACCTCTCATTCTGCCTTTCCCTTAGAGTTAGATCATAAGTTCAAAGGCTTTCTCCGGCCAATCCTAGTGGCGATTAGGTAACCAGTATCCTATCTGAATTCTCACAACATTCTGTGTAATTGTGCTAAGTTAATAAAAAGAGTTCTCAAGGCGTGGCTTTAAGCTCCGCTGGCTCGGACATCTGTGGTCGACTTCTTTACAACCTCTCTAAAGTTAATTGCCTTCCTATTGTTTTGTGATCACCCACATCATTAGCCTTCCTTTTGTTCCGTGATCACCTACACAGAGTAAGGAAGGAAGGTGCTGGGGCCCATGAAGGGGGGCATAGGGTGGGAAATCCGTGAAGGGGGGCTTTCTGTGTAGCGGAACTACATTTAGAGATGGGCCTGAAACTAATCAACTACAAACTGGTTCATTTTTTTAAAAAATCAGCATGGTTTGTGGTTCGTGGACACTGATGAACCCCAAACCATCATGAACCACCATTGTGCCAGTTCATGTCCAAAAACTCAGCAGTGGCCAGAGGATTGGAAAAGATCAGTCTACATCCCAATCCCAAAGAAGGGCAGTGCCAAAAATGCTCCAACTACCGTACAATTGCACTCATTTCACATGCTAGCAAGGTTATGCTCAAAATCCTACAAGGTAGGCTTCAGCAGTATGTGGACCGAGAACTCCCAGAAGTACAATCTGGATTTTGAAGGGGCCGAGGAACTAGAGACCAAATTGCTAACATGTGCTGGATTATGGAGAAAGCCAGAGAATTCCAGAAAAACATCTACTTCTGAGGACATTTGGGCCTTTTTGCACTCTTGGTCTCCTTTCTTTTGACTTTGATTCTCCTCCAAGGGCCCTTCCTGCCTACCCCTTGCTTCTAGTTTGAAAAATGAGTCAGGATATCAACAGTTTAATCAGGTTTTGGTCTCAATTGAGGCATTTATGTTAGCATTATGCAGTAAGTTCCAATGATTGTTCTCAGTGTATTTGTGTATCATAGAGATTAATTCCAAATTCATGACTGAACATGTATATGGTCAGTAGAATTTATGACATATGTTTAAGAACAGATCATGCTCTTAAAGGCTCATGATTCTTCAGGGGACGGTAGAAATATTAATAGCAAATGCACAATAATGAAATTGTTGTTCTATTTTGGGCTTGTATTAGTGAATGTCAAGGATATGTAGACTGAATCCCACTGCTTTCCCAAGAGCCAAAGTTAACAGTCTGAACAAATGTACTGTAGAGAACAATTTAACTAAACACATTAATAAGTAATTAGTGTGAGTGAGTTTCAGCCAATTGGAAATAAAATGGAACAGGAAACTCAGAGTGATAGTACTGAACTATGTACAGGATAAGGAAGAGAAGCCAAATTATTGGAAACATCTCTAAGTAGAACAAAGTACAGCCACTAAAGAACATTTGTTATAATATCTGCATTCATAGTGATTTTGAGATATTTTTATTGATATTTAATGTGCACATTTATTCATATTTATTTGCTTAGTTACATACAGTACTATCCTGTACATAGTACCTGAGAAGAAATGCCTGCTAAATTCAATAGGACCAACTTGCAGCCTGAAGGCTAAATCCAGTTGTTCATCCAGATAAAGTAGTTCTATCAAATAAATAGGACTGTGATATGCCAGCTCCTACATACATGTACATATGAGCAGCTATCTGTATGAGTGCTGTTGAAATAAATGTAGCCTTCTCTCCCTCTCATTCAGAGCACCAGCAAATTAACAGAAGAGCATTTATTTGGATGATGTGTTAAATCCATAGCTTATCTACTGATGTTGCCAGTAAGAGAACTCAGAATTATTTCTGAACTTTATCTCCACAAGCATCTCATTTTAAAATCTTGAAAATGTAGGCCCCAAATTAAAGGGAATATTTATGAGCCAGATGTTTCAGGTAGACTTATATCCAATGTCATCGAGGCTTAATTTCTGGGCTGTTGAATGTTTTGCTGTAACGTGGATGTCAGAATTAGCCTGGAGCATTTCACGTTGTGACGATCACCTCTTTGAGGCACCTACGTTTTGTGCCCTCACAAAGATTCCAGTCGTTTTCCTTTCACTGCCACCAGTGGATTACCTCAATCCACAAGATAAATGACGTTTGATCAGACACTTGTATGGTGAATGCAAACAAAACTTATTTATTAAAGTGAAGTCAATTTAATAATCACAGAAGTTCTTCAGATGTACATACTATTCTCTTGCCATATGATTTCCACCTTCTCTATCTATTTATCTTAACCAGTCTCTAACTCAATCTCTATCTCTTCTGCCTCTGACTCTAACTCACTCTCACTCTGACTCTTGACTGACTCTCCTCCTCTCAGGCTCCGCCTTTTAACCTCTCTCTCGACTCTGCCTCTCCACCACATTTGCCTAGTACATGAATAATACATGACTTATTTTGCATAACAAGGGGTGAACGCTACATACCTCCCCCCTTAAATATGTTTGTTTGGGAGGGGAAACACGTTTTCCATCCCAAACAAACATGCATCATTGCATGAAACTTTACTTACCCTCTGGCATCATTTTGCAAGAAATAACAATATTTATTATAGCAATCACAATCTCTTTTAGTCTAAACATTCCAATACAATTCAATAATATACTTTACCTTCTCAGTTATACTTACTACATTTAACATTTTCAACCTTACAGAAATATACCACAATCAGGAAACTTTTACATAGATAATTAACCAGTAAATCAATAGTCCATTCCAGTTCGTTTTAGAAGTCCTTGAATCATTCTCCAAGTTTCAGTTCATCAATATTCAGTTTTTTCCACACTATACACAAACAGAACATTTCTTATAACATTATCAGCTTGGTTCCCCCCCCCCCTCATCAGTCATTTGGCTTTCGAGGCACGATCTGAGTCTCTTTTACTCCGTGGTTTGCAAAGTCCAAGTCTTTCACCTTCCCGTTGTAGTAAGGTGCGCCGTGGACTGGTCCGGTCATTACTGCCTCCTTCAGCTGGACACATGACTGCTGGCACTCAGGGGTCCCTCTGATGATCACTGGCTTCTTTCCACGTTCTCTTCCATCAACTGGAGGTCATCGGCCACTCGGTTGTCCACTGGATGTCCTCTGCTCGTCGTTTGTTAGTGACGTCTGCTTTAAGTCTGGCTCGGGGCTTCACTTTCTCAGCTGGGGAAAGGGTAGGCAGTTCCGTCTCCTCCTCCCGAACATCTCTGAATGCGTCCCTCTTTAAGAAGTCAGGGCTTACGCCTTTCTCCTCACTCACACATTCACCCACAGGTACTTTCATTACAAGGTTTTCCCTATGTGGGGGACCACTATCATGGGTCACTTTACGATTCTTAGGCAAGTTTCTCTTAAGTGCAATCAACGATTGGTTTGTTTTAGATGCACTGAGTATGTTAGCTGATTCTATTTCTTTATTCAGTGATATGCTAGATAGGGGGTTGCCTTGCAAGGATTTAAGGACTACTTGTTCCGCCCCTGCCAAAAGCAATTTTCTCCCCTCTGTAGTTCTCAGTTCTACTACTTGGTCCTCAGGACAGAATATTCTTTCCTGGGCCTCATACAAGTCTTTCTCTTTTTCAGGAGTACTTCCCAAGCTTGGCTCTGCCACTTCTAAGGACTTTTTTCTATATAAAAGCTCCTTATCAAGGCAAGACCTTTCAGGGCATTCAGGAGATAATAAAGTGGGTGTACTGGTGTCTGGTTCAAAGCAACCTACCAAACTAATTTCCTCCTTCTGCTCCTGAGCAAAACTATTTTTATTTGGATTCTTTAGAAGCATATGATCAGCTTCTGCACCACTATTAAGCTGGTTATCCAAGGAACTTTCTCCCTCTAGGCTTCCCTCTGCTACTGTAACCATTTCTGCAGCAGTGGGTGATTCCTGGCCCCCTTGTGAGCATGTAAGTACAAAAGCACTCTTAACATGCTCTATCAAATGTAAACCCTCTCTATATGTCAAGTCTTTATCAGTCATAGACCTCTCTGGGTGTTCAGGGGTCAGTGGAATGGGATTCTCTCTAACTTTTGCAGTACAATCATTCAAAGTACTATCTTCCATCGGTTCCTCAATACAGGAAGGATCATTAGGGGTTTTCAAAATAACCTCATCAGCCATTTTGGTTACCTCATGGTTCTTTTCTAACTTGGGGCATCCCTGGATAGATTCAGAAGTTAGGGAATCCATTTTTCCTTCAGGGATTGTTAACTGCTCTCTCAGGGAACCTGTTACTTCAAAAGCACTCTGCACATGCTTAGTGAGATCTAGCCCAATTAAACAAGGTGCAGAAATTTGATCAGAAATTGCCATGTCCCAAGTTCCGATCCAATCTCTATAGTTTATTTTCACTTTAGCCATGGGTAAAATCACTGGAGTAGAACTTATTCCCTTGATGGTAACAGTCTGGTTTGGGAGAATTTGTTCTTTAGGAATCACATCAGGATGACACAGGGTTATATTAGAACAAGTATCAACCACTCCTACATAAGACTTTTCATTAATAAGAATCCTCTCACCAGGGTTATGAACTAAAATATCTTCTGCCTTTACTAGAAAACAATGAACGACCTGGGCTAGTGGCAGATCAGAATTTTCTGTCGTGCCAGTTACCCTGGAGACAGAACCAGAACCTTGGTTACTGCTTCTCTCAGTGGCTTCAGCTGGTTTTAAACAGTAAACCTTCTTGGGCTGATTATCATCCTTCTCATTTCTAAGTTTAGTTTTCATACAATTGAATTGTAAATGACCGAACTCCCCTCAGTTATAGCACTGTCTTCTTCGCTCACTCTGAGGAGATCTGTTCAACTTTAACTTTTTCTCAGGGTTCATTTGGGTATGAGAACTAGGCCATGCTAATTTAGGAGAAGTACTACCCTGGCCTTCTTTTCCTGATGCTTTGCTGAGGTAATTTTTATTAAAGGGTTTCTTATGGTTGTCCCAGTTTTGCCTGTTAAAATTTACCTCAGAGAACCTGTGGTTTCGAATTTCCCCAATGTAATCAGCTGTTTCACCTGCTTCTAATAGATTTTTAGGATTTTTGTCCTTAACTAAATAACGCAATTCCCCAGGCAAAATAGAATAAAATTGTTCCAACCCAATCACATTTTTCATCTGCTCAAGAGAAGTGACATTTTCACGTTCCATCCATTTCTCCAAACATTGCAGCAGTTTAGCCCCTAGCTGAGAATAAGATTCCTCAGGCTTTTTGGTCAGGGAATGAAATTTTCACCTCAGGTGTTCTGCATTGATACCAAATCTAGAAAATACCATTTTTCTGTATGCTTCAAAATCTCTAGCCTGCTCCAGAGGCATCTGAGAATACAACTCAGCTAAATCTCCACTTATTTGGGATCTCAAGACCATCATCCTTTCATCATCCTTAACATTAAAGTCCCAGCATGCCCGTTCAAATGATATGAGGAAAGCTTCAGGGCAGTCTCCTTTTCTATATTGGGGAAATTTCTTTAAGTCGATTTTTGAGAGATTTCCCTCACTAGAGTAGTTATTGTTATTACTATTATTGTTTTGAGCAGCCAATTCTAATCTTTTAATTTCCATTTGAAATTCCATTTGTCTTTTTTCTTGCTCCAATGCGATTTCTCTCTCTCTTAATTCTATTTTTCTGGCCTCAGCTCTTTCCTTTTCCTTGGCTCTTTCTTTCTCCATTTCTAATTGATTTCTCATAGCTAGCTCCTCAGCTCTGGTTTTTTCTCTAATTTCTAATTCCTTCAATTTAAATTCCTGTTGTAATTTCCATTTCTCGAAATCTTGGGAGCTTAGAACACCTTCTCTCCCTGAGGCACCCTCATGGGTCTCCTCCTGTTCCACAGCTAGAGGGTCTCCATTTCCCGCCACTTCCTGAGGTAAACTTTGTGCCTCTTGAGGATCAATTACCTCCATTACTAGCTTTCTAATTCTTTTGGGTGGCATAAGTATGTGTACTTCTGTGAAAAGAGCTGGTTTCTATTGCAGAGTTAGTCAGGCCTCTTTTTTAAAACACTATTTTACTGTTGTTTTCTTTTCCCAGTGTTTTTCTGGGGTACTATGTAGCTCTCACTTGGCAGCTAAAGATGGCTACACTTTTTTTTTTGGCCCCACGCCAGCCACGATGTTTCTTGGTCTGAGACAACCTTCTTGCCTCCAGAAACAAAACAATTTCTGTTTTCAAGCCTCTGCTTTTTTTTTGTTCCTTTCACCTCAGACCTGTTCTGACCCTGGCTTCTGCTTTTTATCCACAAGTGCTCCCTTAACACTCAGAGCCTTGGATTTTAAGCTAGCCCACTGGGTCTGTTCAAATCCTGAGGTAACCTCAAAAGGAATTTTCCCTTCAGAGTTGTTCCCTATCTTATTCCCCCCTCAGATCTGGGATTAGAAGCCCCGCCACTAAGCTTTACCACTAAAGCTCTGGCAGGTAACCCACTTCTTTACCACAGACCTCTGACTAAAAGGTACCCTTGACTGAAAGAAAATTCACTTTTAACTCTGGCTTGACTGGATTTTTTTCATATCCTGCCGCTGGACACCAATTGTGACGATCACCTCTTTGAGGCACCTATGTTTTGTGCCCTCTCAAAGGTTCCAGTCATTTTCCTTTCACTGCCACCAGTGGATTACCTCAATCCACAAGATAAATGACATTTGATCAGACACTTGTATGGTGAATGCAAACAAAACTTATTTATTAAAGTGAAGTCAATTTAATAATCACAGAAGTTCTTCAGATGTACATACTATTCTCTTGCCATATAATTTCCACCTTCTCTATCTATTTATCTTAACCAGTCTCTAACTCAATCTCTATCTCTTCTGCCTCTGACTAACTCACTCTGACTCTGACTCTTGACTGACTCTCCTCCTCTCAGGCTCCGCCTTTTAACCTCTCTCTTGGCTCCGCCTCTCCACCACATTTGCCTAGTACATGAATAATACATGACTTATTTTGCATAAGGGGTGAACGCTACACATGTTAAAAGCAAAGATACATTTTCTTTGCGTCATTGCTCCAAGTGGTTGATCTTACTACCCACAGCCATTAACAAGTGCCACCTGACTCCACCCACTGGCCTGCAACCACATAGCCACACTCTGGCTGCAGCTGTCCTAGCAAATGAACTCTGATGAGACACAGGGTCAAATCCTAAAACCCCATGATACCTTGATGTTCTGACACAATTTCTCAGCCACTCAGCTGACCAAGCTTGCTACCAGTCACTAGGCTGCTGCCAGGAAGACTACAGCCTCATCAAACCTGCTGCCTCCAACCAAAACTGCCACTGCATCATATGGCTAGGCTGATTGCAGCTGAGCAGACAGCCACCTTCTGTTGACCTGAGCAACACACAAAATGTGCTAGGATGAGGGTGGGGCTATCTTATATAACGCATGCAGTCCCCGCCTTCAGCCTGCCCACATAGGCAATGCTGAAGATGTTCCCAAGCTCCTCATCTCTCTCTGGGGATGGGGAGGGAAAGAACCACCACCATGCAGCTCTATATATTTGTAGAGCCAGACCATACTGACAAAAATAAGAGAAGAGCAGGATCTGGGGGAAGAGCGAATGTGGTTTTATGTTCCAGTGTGATAGAAAATACAAGGTCTCCCTTTAAGGATGTTTTAAAAGGAAAGAGAATCACATTTCTCTCACTAAAGACAACAAATCTTGTCTTTTTTAAGGTGCCATGGGGCTATTCTTTTTGCAACAAAGAGAGACTAACAAGACATCTTTTCTAAAACTCATCTCAAGGATTCTATATGAATGTAGGTCAAAGGCCACAATAACATAAATAAGGGGGAAAACACTTTGCTTTCTACAACTCTATAAAACAGGAGAGACAGATATTGGCTTTTATTTTGCTTTCCCCACCACAATTACGATGCACTTTTAATACTGCTGTCAAGGTTACTTCTGGGTTTGGTATAACAACCTTTACTACAAAGTTTTACACAAATTATCCCAGTATCTCTACATATGCAATGAAACAAGGTGGAAAAGTCCTGATGAGAGTGAATCAATAGTACCACTTCAGAGGAGCATGCTGTTTTTGAATATCCTCTATAGCAGCGGTCCCCAACCTTTTTGGGACCGCGGACTGGCTAAGCATCTGAGGAAGGTAGGGCACCCCCCGCGCTTGCGTGGGCGGGCGCATGTGCGCTCTCAGGCGCATGCGCACTCGCTATTGGGCACATGCGCGAAGAGGTGGGGGAGCGCACGTGCGCCCACCAGCGCCAGTGTGAGTGCTCCCACACCCCTTTGCGCATGTGCAGGAGTGCTTGCACACCCCCGTGTGCACCTGCACACCCCTTCATGCAGGCACTCAGGCACTCTGGCGCATGTGTGAAGGGGTGGGTGAGCACTCACCCCGGTGCTGGTATGCGTGTGCGTGCACAAAGCAACTGTGGGGAGGGGAGTGCATGTGGGGGGGCGGGAGGTCTGTCTCCGCGGCCCGGTCCAGTTCAGGCCATGGACCAGCACCGGGCCATGGACCGGGGGTTGACAACCTCTGCTCTATAGAACTCCCAGGTATTGGAATTTCACTTGAAGATTCAGGGTTTTAGCCTCCACAGGTTATCAAAGGGCAGGAATTAAATATAAAATAAACAGAACCCTGTAGAGATTATTTTCTATAGGGTCAATGGTCATGAGACCTTTTCCCCTGTTTGGTTTTTTGATCTCCTTATAAAGCTGTTATTTATGTGGAAAGTGAGACTAGAAAACCAACCAAACTTGGACTAAAAGAATAAAATTGCACAATTACTATATTTTAAAGGTACATGAAAATTAGAAAGAAACTACTAATTTGGTACACAAGATCAGCCGGGGAGTAAGACCTGAGATCTCTCTTAATATCCAAAAAAGTAGAAGCCCATGACAGAGATCCAGAAAGATGCAGGTAGGAACACTCGGGGGGCAGACCTGTTTTGCTCCAATGATTATGTTGTCTGATCAGCAAGAAAAGGAGTGAACCCCAGAGTGGACCCAATGCCTATCTGATAGCACACTTACTGATTATTTATCCACAGCTAGGTTGCAGCTATTTTTGATCTGATCACACCAAAAAAAAGAGGATGCATTGTGCATTATTAATGTGCAGCAATGCGGTTACCAAGGTGTCAGAAGGGACATAGAAATACTCTAGTTTCCCTCTAGTGACTATTTCTGATAATGTATCTTGGAAAGACAGATAAAAATACAAAAGAAAAACCAAGGAATAATTCCCTTGCCTTTGAGTTACAGAAGCTCTTGGTCAAGGGGATTCAGTGGATCCCGTGTTATTAACAGCCATACTGAGATTAAAAACAGCCCAAGATTCCCCTTATCCTATATTTAAAGTTGACACAGAAAGAAAGCATCTATCTAACTTCTGGTAAGAAAATTCCTGGTTGAAGGGTTGTAGCTTTGTGACAAAACCCTTACTGTGTGTGTGGAAGGTACCAGGTATCATATTGTTCTATGAAAAACTTTGAGCGCTGCTGCAAGTGGTGTGGAAAACCACTGCCGCACCAGATTATGGACATTACATAGCCATAGATTCTAACTGGCCAAGGCTGGGTGAGCTTTTCTCTCTTTAGAGAAAACATTTTTCTCTGTGTTAACATCATGCTTAGAGCTAAATAATGTTTTTGATTTTGTATTTTCTTATTATAAGAACTCTGATATTCTTCCATGTGTTTTTAAGAAATCTTCTAAAGCTTTTGGAGTTATACGGCTTTTTATTTTTAAATGAAATATTATAGAGATGTATACTCTGCCTTATTAGTCTTTAAGCCCTTAACGTTCATTTTTACTCTTGAAAGAGTCTGTACTCTTGATAGAAATGCTCCTGTATTTCAGAATGTAACTTAAAATGTTTTTTATATTTTATTGTACTTATGCTCCTATATTTTTTACTGTATTTAGCACATGCATTTCAACACTCCTATGTTTTATATTGAAGTACGAGTTAAGTTCTCTTTTCATATTTTTAAGTATTTGTACTAGACATGGGCTATTCATATTCATATCCCTGGGGATATGACTACGAATAGAAGCACCACAGGTGCCATGGAGGCCCATTCCCTCCTCCCAGAACTGGCCAGTCCACTTACCATTTGCAGTGTGGTGCTCGGCTCTGTCATTGTCACTCCAATTGCAGAAGGAGCCCGGCCGGTTCTTCCCCACCCCCCTGCGAAGCTGGCCACTGCGGCATGAAGGTGGGACAGGGACTCTTCCTGATCAGCCAATGAGTGGTTGGCTGCAAAGGGAAGCAGGAAAGAGCTGGCTGGGTTCCTTCTGCAATTGGCATGATGATGACAGAGCCGAGCACCACACTGTGAACTGTGAGTGCTTCTCGGGGAGGGAATGGTCCTCTGTGGCACCCGTGGTGACACTATTCTTATCCCCAGGGATACAAATATGAATAGACCATGTCTAATTTGTACCTAAAGCTTTGTTTATAACTGTGAGAATGATTTTTCAAGATAAAGCAACATACATGTGACTTCTCAAAACTTACATGTAAAAACTTTTGGATGTTATGTTTCTCATGTGGAACCTAGAAATTAGGTAAATAAATAGAACTTTATTTCTATTTATAAAGTTGAGAATATGCCAAGATGGCGGACCGGTAGTGGGTCGGGAGCGTTTCTCTCCGCCACTCCGGTCCGGTTTTTCTTTTCTTTTTTCTTTTTTGGTTTTGTTTTAATTTACTTTTTTTTACTTATTATTCTTCCTTTTATTCTTTTTATTTTCTCTTACTTTTCTTTCTTTGTTACTTCTGAGCTTTCTGTTTTTTCCCTCTTCCTCTTGATCCTGCGTTGCGTCGGGGCTGCTCGGAGGCTGTCGGGCGAGCTGGAGGACGTGGGGAGAGGCAGCTGACTCGGCTGGGTGTGAGGCGGAGCTCGGTGATGCGGAGCTCTCGGACGCGGGAGATTGCTTTCCCGCTGTGGGGGTCAGAGGAACTTGAACCGGCGTAGACCTGTTGAGACCTGTGGGTCTAGGTGGACCGGGCGCTGGGGCTTTGGGAGACAGGGTCCGGTGCGGAAAGGTCCGGAAGAGCTCGCCGGTTCGAGTGGAGGAACCCTGGCAAGATCACAGACGCCGTTTGAGGAAGTGTGGTGAGCTTGCGCTTGAAGCTGGAGAACTGAGGACGGCCGAAAGGCTGTCTGAGGGCTCGGGGAAGCTCGGTGCTGGCTTGCTGTGGGGCTCTCTTGGGAGCTTTTTGAGGGCTTTTCTGAGGGCCCATTTAGAACTGGGAGATCACGCCGACATCAATGACCAGGGGAGCCCCTTTTACAGCCGCGGTCCTCGGCATGTTTAATGGGGAACTTTTTACTTGTCTCCATGTTATGAAGAGAGACAGTATAAGTGCTATGCTCCCTGCGGTTCGCTTTTTACTCCCCCTTCCTCTATTGTTACATCATGTGCTACCTCTGACTTTTCGGTTTGGGGTCTCCACCCCCATAGACTCGGACTTACTTCTGACAGCCTCCTTGGGAAAACAAGATCTGCGGCCAGTGTACTGCGAGACCGGTCCAATTGTGTGGGGGGAAACTTTAGTGTTTATTTTTGTTTATTTTATTTTATTTCTTTTTGGTTATATGTTATATGTTATATGTTATATGTTATATATAATAGTTTGATTAATTTAAATATTGATAATTATGTGACTCTGTATTATGGTTTATTATTGATTATTATTTTGTTAATTCTCTTATTATTGTTTATTGTATTACGTTAGTGTATCTTGTTTTTTCTTTTGTTTTTTTCTTTCTTCTTTCTTGACATGGAGAGGAGGGCTTGTCCCCCCAGCGAGGGGATGAACATCAGGGTGATTACGGGTAGAGGGAGATATGACGTTGGCTCAGTGCCTACTCGTTTTAGAAGAACAGTGAACAGATGTTTGAAGGCTGTTCACTGTTCTGGCACTGTGACCAGCTACCAGTCTCGAGGTAGACAGCTCAGCCGGCCCTCCACCCTAAAACTGGTGCTGTTGAATGCCAGGTCTGTGTCCAACAAATCCCAGCTTATTCAAGATCTCATTCTGGAGGAGGACGCAGACCTGGCGTGCATAACTGAGACTTGGATGGGCGGGGAAGGGGGGGGTTCCCCTGACCCTTGCCTGTCCATCTGGTTATGCGGTCCAGCACCAGGGTAGATTGGAGGGGTGGGGTGGGGAGTAGCCATTGTTTATAGAAATACTCTTGAGGTTACTAGGCGTTCCACAGTGGTAAAGCCAGGTCTGGAGGCCCTCCACGTGTTTGTTGGGGCCAGGGATGGTATTGGGATCTTGCTGGGTTACTGCGCTCCCCGCGACCCAGCCACCTCCCTACCGGAGCTGGCGGACTTTGTCTCCGCGGCACTGTTGGAGTCCCCGAGGCTCTTGGTCTTGGGTGACTTCAACATCCATGCGGAGGCAGAGGTTTCCGGTCCAGCTCTTGAGTTCTTGGAAACCATGGCTTCCTTGGACATGTCCCAACACGTTAACGGCCCCACACATACGGGCGGCCATATGCTAGACCTGGTATTTTCCACTGAACGGAGCGAGTGTGGTCTGATGGTGACTGACCTGGTGTCAGTCCCCTTGTCATGGTCAGATCACCACCTAATAAAATGTAACCTCTCAGTGGCACTCCCTCCCCGCAGGGAGCATGGACCTATTTTGATGGTCCGCCCTCGAAGGTTACTGGATCCATTGAGATTCCAGGATACCATGAGAGGGATTCCAGCTGAGCTGTCTGGCGCTCCTGTCGAAGCTCTGGTTGATGGATGGCTTGCCGCCGCCACTAGGGCTGTAGACACGATCGCTCCTAAATGCCCTCTCAGGAGCAGAGCTCGGCCAGGTGCCTGGTATAACCAGGACCTACGAGCAATGAAGCGAAATAGGAGATGGCTAGAGTGCACTTGGAGAGAGGAACCGACGGATTATAATAAGAAAGCTGTCAGGATCGCAACTAACCGTTACCTGGCTAAGGTAAGGGCTGCCAGACGATCACACATCGCTGACCGGATAAGCGATGTTTCTAATCAGCAGGCGGAACTTTTCCGTATAGTTCGCGATCTATCCGGAATTGGTCTGGGTGATGGGCCTCCCATTAATATCTCACCTGACCAATTTGCAGCATTTTTTAAATCAAAAGTGGAGGCCATCCGCCGGGACCTCTCTCCTTTTTTAAATACAGTGGATCGAGCAGAGATGTCCAGCGCTCCGCCCTGCCCGGTGACTCTTGAATTCTTTCAGCCTGTGACGCCAGACCTGGTGGACAAAGTGCTTGATTGCTGTCGGGCCACCACCTCCTCCCTTGACCCTTGCCCGGCCTGGCTAATCAAAGTAGCCAGGCCTGTAACAACGGAATGGGCCACAGCAATAATTAATGGGTCTCTCCAAGAGGGCAAGGTTCCTCTTGCCCTCAAGGAGACACTCATTAGGCCCATAAGGAAGAAACCAAATTTGGCGGCGGATGATATTGGAAATTATAGGCCTGTTGCCAATGTTTCTTTCCTTAGCAAAGTGGTGGAGAGGGTGGTGGCAGACCAGCTTCAGACACTTTTGGACGAAACCAATGCCCTGGACCCATTTCAGTCGGGCTTCAGGCCGCATTATGGCACAGAAACGGCACTGGTCGCACTGTTGGATGACCTGTTGAGGGAGGCCGACAGGGGCAATATGTCCTTGTTGGTCCTCCTCGATATCTCAGCCGCCTTTGATACCGTCGACCGCGGTATCCTCCTGGGGAGGCTCTCTGAGTTGGGAATTGGTGGCCTGGCGCTTGCCTGGCTCCGATCCTTCTTGGAGGACCGTCCCCAGAGAGTACAGCTTGGGGAGAATGTTTCAGCCCCATGGAGTCTCAGTTGTGGGGTTCCGCAGGGGTCGATCATCTCCCCAATGCTGTTTAATATCTATATGAGGCCGCTGGGTGGGGTCATCAGGGGGTGCGGTGCTTTGTGCCATCAGTACGCTGATGACACGCAGCTCTACATCTCCTTTTCATCTACTTCAGTGGATGCCGTTCTGTCTCTTCAGCGCTGCCTGGAGACTGTACTGCAATGGATGCAGTTGAATGGGTTGAGGCTGAACCCGGACAAGACAGAGGTCTTGAGGGTGGGAGGTCCCTCCATCGGCAGTTTGGGTGACTCCCTTTCTTTTGGGGGGACGACCCTTACCGCAAAGAGTGAGGTTCGCAGCTTGGGGATACATCTGGACCCGGCGCTTACCATGGAAGCCCAGGTGGCGTCCATGGCCCGCTCCGCATATTTCCATCTATGGTGGATTGCCCAGCTGCGACCATATCTTCATGGGGAGGCCCTCACTACTCTTGTCCATGCGCTCGTAATCTCGAGATTAGACCATTGTAATGCGCTCTACGTGGGGCTGCCTTTGAGATTGATGCGGAAACTTCAAATGGTGCAGAATGCGGCAGCCAGGCTTCTTAGTGGGGTGAGGAAATTTCAGCATATCTCTCCCACTCTGGCTGCCTTGCATTGGCTGCCCATTCATTTCCGCATTGACTTCAAAGTGTTAATGATGACGTATAAAGCCCTAAACGGTTTGGGACCTTGATACTTGGCAGATCATCTTCTCCCACCTAGATCTACCCGAATCACCCGGAATAGCCAGCAGGGACGGCTGAGGGGCCTAACGCTGAGAGAGGCCCGGAAAGAAAGAACAAGAAACCGGGCCTTCTCGGCAGTGGCCCCTCGGCTATGGAACAGCCTCCTAACTGAAATTCGCCTGGCACCCTCGCTGGGCATTTTTAAAACCCATTTGAAAACTTGGCTTTTCAGACAAGCCTTCCCTCCAGTCAATAACTGATCTTTATTCTTTCATCTTGGTATTGATTTAATTTAATATAAGTGTTAAAATTATGATCTTTTAAATCTTTTATGTATAATGATGTTTTTATTATGTGTGTAAGCCGCCCAGAGTAGACTTTGTCTAGGGGGGTGGGGTAAAAATCTAATAAAGATAAAGATAAAGATAAAGAACTTATACAGAATTAACAAGTTCTGGATTTGCCTGTAATTATTGCAATAAAGTCTTATAATGAGATGAGTTTGGAAAAGCTTTTCATTGATTGTCTAGTTCCATTCTGGGATTAATCCTTTACTGGGATAATGCCCGCTCTGCCGCCATGCATCACATTGGCGGGTGGAGCCTCTTTGCCACCCCTGCTGGATGAGGCAAGACACAAGAGCGCTTTGCATCATCTAGTGGGGTGGTCGTTGGCGCGGTATTTAACCATGCTCCTGCGTCGTCTTGGCCTCTTCCATGGATTTCTTTTGGAGAGGTTGGGTCGGTGCTGCACTCAGCGAGAGTGCACGTGGCACAGCACTTTCGATTTTGGAAGAGGAGTGAGGGGGTGTATTGGTACCCCCTCTAGGTTTGTGGGCGCAAGCCCTTCTTTCGGGAAGGTGCCGTTTTAAGGCACAAGGGGGAGGTTGTTTAAAAAAAGAGAGAGAGAATGATAGAAGGAAAGACCAGCGGCACTTTCAGTTCTGAGGAGGGGTGAGGGGGTGCATCGGCACCCCCTCCAGGTGTGTGGGCATGAGCCCCTTTTATTTGGCAGTGCCTGATTAAGGCACAATTGGAAAGGATCCAAAAAAGAAGAAGAAGAGGAAAACAGAAAGGTGGATTTCTAGGGCTTTGAATTCCGCAGGGGGAGGGGCACTCCTGCAGGGGCTTTTGGAGCTTAGGAGTTAGTGTTTAAGCACGCCCTGCTAAGGATTTAGATGACTGTAGTACTGTTTGGTTTTGATCTTTGATAAGTGGATTTCTCCTTTAATAATTAGTATTAGAACAAGCTGGTCATCACAAACACTCTTTTCCAACAACACAAGAGGCGACTCTACACATGGACATCACCAGATAGGCAATACCGAAATCAGATTAATTATATTCTCTGCAGCCAAAGATGGAGAAGCTCTATACAGTCAGCAAAAACAAGACCTGGAGCTGACTGTGGCTCTGATCATCAGCTTCTTATAGGAAAACTCAAGCTTAAACTGAAGAAAGTAGGAAAAACCACTGGGCTAGTCAGGTATAATCTAAACCAAATCCCTTATGAATACACAGTGGAAGTGAAGAACAGATTTAAGGAACTAGATTTGGTGGACAGAGTGCCTGAAGAACTATGGATGGAGGCTCGTAACATTGTACAGGAGGCAGCAACAAAAACCATCCCAAAGAAAAGAAAATGCAAGAAAGCAAAGTGGCTGTCCAACGAGGCCTTAGAAATAGCAGAGAAGAGAAGGGAAACCAAATGCAAGGGAGATAGGGAAAGTTACAGAAAATGGAATGCAGACTTCCAAAGAATAGCAAGGAGAGACAAGAGGGCCTTCTTAAACGAACAGTGCAAAGATAGAGAGGAAAATAATAGAAAGGGAAAAACCAGAGATGTGTTCAAGAAAATTGGAGATATTAAAGCAACCTTTTGTGCAAAGATTGACATGATAAAGGACAAAAATGGTAGGGACCTCACAGAAGCAGAAGACATCAAGAAGAGGTGGCAAGAATACACAGAGGAATTCTACCAGAAAGATCTGGATGTCCCGGACAACCCAGACAGTGTGGTTGCTGATCTTGAGCCAGACGTCCTGGAGAGCGAAGTCAAGTGGGCCTTAGAAAGCATGGCTAACAACAAGGCCAGTGGAGGTGATGGCATTCCAGTGGAACTATTTAAAATCTTAAAAGATGACGCTGTTAAGGTGCTACACTCCATATGCCAGCAAGTTTGGAAAACTCAGCAGTGGCCAGAGGATTGGAAAAGATCAGTCTACATCCCAATCCCAAAGAAGGGCAGTGCCAAAGAATGCCCCAACTACCATACAATTGCACTCATTTCACATGCTAGCAAGGTGATGCTCAAAATCCTACAAGGTAGGCTTCAGCAGTATGTGGACTGAGAACTCCCAGAAGTACAAGCTGGATTTTGAAGGGGCCGAGGAACTAGAGACCAAATTGCTAACATGCGCTGGATTATGGAGAAAGCCAGAGAGTTCCAGGAAAACATTGACTTCTGCTTCATTGACTATGCAAAAGCCTTTGACTGTGTGGACCACAGCAAACTATGGCAAGTTCTTAAAGAAATGGGAGTGCCTGACCACCTTATCTATCTCCTGAGAAATCTATATGTGGGACAGGAAGCAACAGTTAGAACTGGATATGGAACAACTGGTTGGTTCAAAATTGGGAAAGGAGTACGACAAGGCTGTATATTGTCTCCCTGCTTATTTAACTCATATGCAGAATACATCATGCGAAAGGCAGGACTGGATGAATCCCAAGCCAAAATTAAGATTGCCAGAAGAAATATCAACAACCTCAGATATGTAGATGATACCACTCTGAAGGCAGAAAGTGAGGAGGAATTAAGGAACCTCTTAATGAGGGTGAAAGAGGAGAGCGCAAAAAATGGTCTGAAGCTCAACATCAAAAAAACTAAGATCATGGCCACCGGACTCATCACCTCCTGGCAAATAGAAGGGGAAGATATGGAGGCAGTGACAGAGTTTACCTTCTTGGGCTCCATGATCACTGCAGATGGTGACAGCAGCCACAAAATTAAAAGATGCCTGTTTCTTGGGAGGAAAGCAATGACATACCTAGACAGCATCTTAAAAAGCAGAGACATCACCTTGCCGACAAAGGTCCACATAGTCAAAGCTATGGTTTTTCCAGTAGCGATGTGTGGAAGCGAGAGCTGGACCATAAAGAAAGCTGTCCGCCGAAGAATTGATGCTTTTGAATTGTGGTGCTGGAGGAGACTCTTGAGAGTCCCCTGGACTGCAAAGAGAACAAACCTATCCATTTTGAAGGAAATCAACCCTGAGTGTTCACTGGAAGGACAGATCCTGAAGCTGAGGCTCCAATACTTTGGCCATCTCATGAGAAGAGAAGACTCCCTGGAAAAGACCCTGATGTTGGGAAAGTGTGAAGGCAGGAGGAGAAGGGGACGACAGAGGACGAGATGGTTGGACAGTGTCATCGAAGCTACCAACATGACTTTGACCAAACTCCGGGAGGCAGTGGAAGACAGGAGGGCCTGGTGTGCTCTGGTCCATGGGGTCACAAAGAGTCGGACATGACATAATGACTAAACAACAACAATGGTGTTTCATTTTGGAGAAGTGAGATTAGTCTGAGGGACGACCTTCAGGTGCAGACTGACAGAACTGCTTCAGTCGGATTCAGCATTTATTTTGAAGGGCGTTGGTGCGCTGAGAGCTGGCTGAATGATTGGCATATGCAGGGATTCACGAGAGACCTTACATTTTTGGAATTCTTCCCTATATTAGGTGCCCTTTATTTATGGGCTTCAGAATGGGCTAATTCGGTAGTAAGATTTTGGTGTGACAACTTAGCAGTTGTTCACATTATTAACACACTGACGTCCAAATCTGAGAGAGTTATGAGGCTAGTGCGGGCATTTGTGTTGCACACTTTGCAATTCAACATTGTGGTTCAAGCAAGACATGTTCCAGGCCTTGACAACAGTATTACTGATGCCCTGTCCCATCAACAGATTGAGCGGTTCAGGGCGTTGGTGCCGGGAGCATGCAGTTGGCCCAAAGTTCTTCCATCAGAGGTATGGCAGATTGGCAAAGGGAAGCTCAATGAGCAATAGGTTTAGCCCTGGCGCCTAGGACCCAGCGAGGATATGCAGCAGTGAGCGAGGAATTTACATTATTTCGGGTTGCTTGGGGTTTGGAACCAGTTTGGCCAGTGCCTGTCGAACACCTGCAACAGTTTGCAATTTTTTATATCGGAAAGGCTTGGCTCCTAATTCTATTCAGGGCAAAATGTTTGCACTGGCATTTCAGGCCAAGTCATTAGGGGTTTCTGATGCGACAGGGGGCTTCAGGATTAGGAAGATGATTGAGGGATGGAATACGGAGCGTGTTAGGGTTCCTGACAGCAGATCCCCGTTGACGCCAGACATACTTGCTAAGCTTAGTCGGTTATGGCACACCATTTGTAGGGACGAATATGAGTCATCGCTGATGCATGCAGGTGCTATGATATCATTTTTTGGTGCACTGAGAGTCAGCAAATTGGTGGCATCAGCGAAAACTGATACGTCAGCCATTGCGCTGCAGTGGTCTGATGTCGTGGTCACTAAGGAAAAAGTTCAGTTGCATATTCGGCGATCCAAGACTGATCTGACAGCCAAAGGGATTTACATCACCTTGGGTAGATGTTCTGTTTTGGAAATATGCCCGGTTCAGGAAATGGTAACCTATTTAAGACACAGAGGAAGTGAGCAGGGGTGTTTGTTCTGTCACAAGGATGGTTATCCATTATCCAGATACCAGTTCTGGAAGCTTACTCAGCAAGCACTGGGGTGGTTGGGCTTATTTGACTGGCTTTTTGTACACACTCCTTTTGTATTGGGGCAGCTTCAACGGCAGCCATGTTAGGTTACGGCCCAGAGGTCATCAAGAGGATAGGGCAATGGTTGTTCAGGCATTTCAGTCTTTATGTTCGTGATATGCCGCAGTTCTAGGTGCGTTCTGGCTGTTTTCTTCTTTATTTACTTTCAGGTTTTGACCAGCGTATGCGGAGGCGAATGATCCTGCTTGTGGGCCACAGCTTCATATTTTGGGCAGCCAGGCACACAGTCAAGTCGGCATGGGGACGCGACTTGGGCCTGGGAGACGCTGCTTGGCTGGAGTGGAAAGGCCATCGGGGGATGTTGTGGGAGGAGCCTTCCCTGGAGTTTTGAGTTTGCCCCCAGATATATTGTTGGTTCATCTGGGTGGCAATGATCTTGGCAGGCGTGCTGGAAAGGCCATAGTTTTGGATATATTGAGGGACTTGCAGGAGTTGAAAGGCAAGTTCCCTGATATGAGGATCATTTGGTCCACAATGATCCCTCGTTATGCTTGGAGAGCTCGCTGCAACCCGCACTGTATTAACAGGGCCAGGAGGAAAGTGAACAAGGAGGTGTGCAGAGCAATGGCTAGAGGCTTAGGCTCTGTAGTTGGCCATTTAGAGATCCAATTGACCAGGCCTGACCTGTATAGAGCTGATGGAGTTCATCTGTCAGAACAAGGTATTGAAATATTTTTGAAGGATCTGCAACAGGGCCTGCGTGCCGTGTTGCTCAGCATGGTGGGGGAAATGGTGCATAGTTAGGCTAGCACCATTCCATGGCGGGTAGTGCGAAAACAACAAGAATTGGTGAGTGCCCAGGGACTACATGGAACGTGATAGCCCGTCTGACCTCACAGCTCTGCGGATCGTGAGGTTACAGTGCCTGGGGAAATGACGGGCTGGGGCCCTCCCTGGGCCTCGGGTCACCAATGAGAGGGGACTTGCGGGTCTGGGGGGGTGGTTGCATTAGGCGCTGGCCAGCGTCGTGCTGTCTGAGGGACTGCGCAACAATGGGGCGTGGGACTCGCCCGTATATGGTTGGGAGGAGGGTCCTGTGAGAACTTCGGCCTCAAACCTGATCCGCACTACCGCAGGCCCTGGTTGGGAATAGTTTTGGTTATCATTACGTGTTCAATAAAGTGGCCCAGTTTATCCCATCATCTGTGTCTTGCCTATTTACTCCAGTGGGGGGTGGGCAATGCCACCTATGACAAATCGTAGAATCTCTTCTTTACCTGGGAGGTCTATAAATTTCTGCAGGACTCCTGGGGGAGTTAGATGACCCTCATCTGTGCCAAAGCTTGGACAAACAGTTTTTTAGTTATGTATTCTCGAAGGCTTTCATGGCCAGGATCCGATGGTTGTAGGTTTTTCGGGCTGTCTGGCCATGTTCTTGAGGTTTTTCTTCCTAACATTTCACCAGTCTCTGTGGCCGGCATCTTCAGAGGACAGGAGTCAGAACTATGTCTGTGCTGTGGTGATGTTTAGTTATGTTTTTTTAAAATGTAAAACTGCCCACCACCACCTGCGCACCAAGAACTTTTCGGTTTGTAGATTTAAAATAGATCAAATACCAAATTTGCTTATCTTAAAAGAAAATAGTTTAGTCCCAGTTACTTTTTTAATTTGGAAGAAATCCTGGCTTCAAGGAATGAGATACACTGAAAACATCTCCAAAAACTCTGACTTTTCAATAAACTGATTATCAGTGCGAACATGTTAAACATTCCAATTTGTTTCAGCTTGATAGCCAGGAAGGGAGATCTGAAATTTTGACCCTCCCATTCAGGATCAAATTGAATGACTCTCAGGAGTAGAACCTTTTAACTTCTTCTTGGCTAGAAAGACATTAAAAAGGGATTCTGTTTCTGGTGTAAAAATATTTTAAAAGGTGTTATAAAATTGAGAGTATATGTTCAGAAACTCACTCATTTAAGCTGTGAAATTACTTTTTTTGCTTTGTGGCTGGGGATGGTATTACTTGATGTTAGCAGAGCTTTGGTGCCTATTCTACCATCTTGTTACTATAGCATTGTCTGGTAATTAAGGGGAAAAAAACCCCTCCAAAGATGCTATGTGCCACCAAGTCACTTCTGATGTGTGGTAACTATGTGAGTTACTGACTTCCAAAATGTCCTATCATTAACAGCTCTGCTCAGATCTTACAAACCAACAACATATTAGGTTGAAACAAATATGTTTAATGAAGTAGACAAGTGAAATTAAACAGTATACAGAAGCAGCAATTTAATTTGGGTACCTATTTTCTCTGTTATTTCTCTTCTCCAATCATCTTCACATTTAGAATTCACATTTATTTTTATGACTTGTGCATTGTGATACTGACCAATACACTCCAATTCACATCACAGCCCCCAAAAACTATTTTGTTATTCTGCTATTTCATTTGGCCTCCTGGTACTTCAGAGTGGCTCTTCATTAATTTTCCTAATTATATAATGAGAAAACTCAAGTAACTGTGACTAGCGAAAGCTGATTAATCTCCCTGTATGAAGACAAAGAAATAAAATCCAAACAATTCAGATTCTGCACCAAATTTGCAATGTTTTTGTTCAAGAGTAGCTGTATATATATTCCTTCCTTTGCATCGCTCTCAGAAGCTTTTATAACAAGAAGTAAGTAGCAGTCATGGTGAAGAGGCTGATAACCCACTTCTTTGCCAGGGAGGAGGCCCACCAGTCCCAGCCAGCATGGTCAACGGAGAGGCTTCATGAAAGCTGCCATTCAACAACATCTGAATGGATTCATAGTCCTAATTTTTGCCTTAGAACATGTCTCTTCTGGTGCCTCTTTTGTTAAAATACATTATCCGATCCTCTAATTCATTTCTGAATACTAATAACAGGACCTAAACTTTGTTCTGTCCTGCCTAATCTTTGCCAAGCTGGTTGAATTTTTCCTTAACAAAATAGTCAAGGAATTCCTTATTGCTTTGTACAAGTTCAGATCTCCAGGATTTGATGAACTGCATCCAAGAGTATTGAAGGAACTGGCTGAAGAACTCTTGGAACCACTGTTTACTATTTTCTTGAAATCATAGAGAATGGGTGAAGTGCTGGATGATTGTCCCTTTCTTCAAAAATGGCAAAAAAAGAGGAACTTGGGAACTACAGACCAGTCAGCCTGACATCAATCCTAGGGAAAATTCTGGATCAGGTGACAAAGTGGTCAGTCTGAAAGCACTTTGAAAAAATGCAGTGATAACTAGACTCCAACACAGATTTTCTGAGAAAAAATTCTTCCAAACCACTTTTATCTCATTTTTTTCCATTGAGTAGCATCCCTAGAATATGGTGGGAATGCTATATATGCAATATATCTTGACTTCAGCAAAGCTTTTGACAAAGTGCCCCATGACATTCTGATTAACAAGCTAAGAAGGTGTGGGCTAGATAACACAACTGTCAGGTGGATGCATAATTGGTTACAGAATTATACTCAGAGAGAGCTTATCAAAGACTCCTTCTCAAACTGAGAGGAGGCAACTAGGGGGGTTCCACAAGGTTCAGTCCTGGTTCCATTGCTCGTCAACATTTTTATTATTGACTTGGATGAAGAGGTGCAGGGAATACTTATCACATGTGCTCATGACACAAATTGGGTGGAATAGCTAATTTTTTAGAAGACAGGACCAACATTCAAAAAGATCTTGATTGGCCCAAGCACTGGGCTCAAAACAACAGAATGAAATTTAACAAGGATACGTGCAAAGTTCTTCAACTAGGGAAAAGAAACCAAATACACAGTTACAAGATAGGGGGTACTTGTTTCAGCAGTACTACATGTGAGAAGAATCTTGGAATTATTGTAGATGAGCCAACAGTCTAATGTAACTGCAAACAAAGGCAAATGCTACTTTAGGCTGCATTAACTGACATATAGTGTCCAAATCACATAAAGCACTAGTTTCCTTCTATTTGGCACTGGTTAGGCCTCATCTTGAGTAGTGTGTCCAGTTCTGGATGCCACACTTTAAAGACACAGACAAACTGGAACACATTCAGAGGAGGGCAAGGGATGATCAGGGGGCTGGAAACCAAGCCCTCTGAGCAAAGATCTATATGTAGCTTTATGTTGGTCATTTTTATTTGGAATATCCTCTACCAAGTTTGAAATCAACTTTGTTTTAGTTTCAGAATATAAAAAGCAATGTTATAAATATTGTTATAAATCTTGTACTTGCACCCTGCATATGCAAAGATCTGTGTCTGTGTATAGTATCTCTCCATATAGTGTGAAGGCATAGTTTGAAACTTAGTGTCAAAAATGCTTTTGTAAGTGAAGGAAATGACAGCTCACATAAATAATTCATAAATTAGTGGAATAATTTCAAAAAGTCCAGTTTTGGGGAGAATAATGATAACTTGACTACATTCAGATCTTTCTGGGAACGAAAATCCCATGGCTTTTCTTTTATAGATGTATGAGACTCTTCCAAGGTTCAGAACTAGTACATCTGCTTTGCAAGGTAGAACTGCCACCACACCCACAAAAAATACCAAACTCCTAGTGACTAGTCAAGGCAAGACCTGGTTTAAGTACCGCCAAAAAGACAGATGATTGGTTGCAGATGTTTTTGTATTTTATTAAAGACAGTGAAAAAACAAAAAGGCAAAAGTTTCAAAAAGGTTTTAAAGGGCAGAAGCAATCACAAAAACACACTAGAAAATAACAAAGCTAAACTAATCTACCTAAGTCTCACAGATCAGCATAGAGTCTGCATAGTTCTGAATCATACACAGAGTGCATCCTTCCAGGACAGAAACTCAGCATAACACCTTAAGAGGCTTTAAGAGTCTCACTTTAAAAAGATAATCTGCATGTGTCACTGCCTTCTGTTTACTAGGTAGAGATTGCCCTCCACATTTCCTGCCATCTGTTCCCAGGCACCGACAGAGAAGACTGAATTTTCCAGGTGGTTTCCATGTTCCCCTGATCTCTCAGTTTATTCACACCAAGTAACATAGATGTAGAACTATACTGGCATTGTCTCAATATCAAAGCAATTGTCAGGGCTGTTTTTCAACAATTGATTTACGTTTGGGTGAGAAGTGGTTATCTGATATTTTAAAAAATCATCTTCTGGGACTTTACCTTTCTTGGTGTTTTTATGAGTGGTAGTGAGCACAAGAGGGTATCCTGTAGACCATCTTGGCTGCTGCCATTGGTTTTGTCAACATTGAGGCTGCCCTTTGCTACGCAAAGTTTGGCATCCTTTTTCCTGCTGGCAACATGGACACAATATTATGCAGCAATGTCAGCTCATTTCCTGGCTTTTTAAATCATGGATAGAGAAGCACAATTCCCACATACATAAACAGATGGTTATTTGAAAATTGAATATGAATAAATCATATCTTCCTGTAGGGCTTGCTCTGTCATCAGGCAGACAGAGGCAACTGCCACAGCAGCAGATGTTGCGGGCAGCAGTGGTAGCCCTATGACCATTCCTTTTGAGTCTTCTGATTGTTTCTTTCTTTTGGAAAATAGAACTGTGTGTGCTACACAAACCCTATTTACTTATGCTGTCAACAGTGTTACAACCATAGGCATTGAGAAGAACATGCTAGATCGTCCCCTCCATTGTTTCTTTAGTTATGGAAATGAGATTTTCTAAAGGGAAGGCTGCTGTGCATGGCTAGTCTCTTCACATAAGATGGAATTCTGATTTTGAGGGGTGTGTGTGGCTCAGATGGAGAACCTACGGAGCATAGCAGTCTCTTCTGCTTTAGCTAGCAGTGTTTCTGTGATTAAAAAGATGATGGAGTGGCAAGGGCAGCATGCTCCCCACAACATGTATGTTCTCCCTATGCTTTAAAAGGCAGCTGAGTAGAGCTAGAGTCTTCTTCAACCTATAAATTAATCTGCTACGTGGTGGAGGATCCTATCATTTTTCCAGTTCTGAAGCACCTATATGTGGAGGGTGGGTGCAATTTAATTTTTTTTCAGCCAGAAAAAATAGCTTGGGCATCCTCAGGATTGCTGCATTGTCCTGTTCACTAGGTTTGGAGATATGCAAGGCCCCCAAAGTGGAAACCACTGTTCCTAAAATAGGTCATTTTTGGCCAAAAAATTACAAATATATATAGTCACTTTTCTATTGAGCTGTTTTGTGACAAAGTAGCCTGCTATCATCTTGCAGTGTGTTTAACCAATAAATAAAGTCTCTAATGATCTGATTAACATTTGGGAGTCTAATAATTAAAGCAAACCATTGATCTTGGCACTGAAGTTTTGAAGTGCCTTGACTCTGATCTGCATATGGAGCCCTTCATCTTCTCTAAAAAGATTTTCTGTCCTTTCGGTAAATTTAAAAGCCTTTTAAAGAGTCACTTTGTCTTTAACAGAGTAATCCTGTAATCACTTATGCAGGAGTAAACCCTATTCAGTTCCATAATATTTACATCTGAGTGGACATGTACACAATTGCACCATTAACTGACTTCAAAATAAAGTCACTTTTTGTCAGAGGTGAGAAATCTTCTGAATATATTCTAAAACAACTAGTCCATTTTTGACAACAGAGACCAGATACTTTCCTTCAGATGGAAGGTATTCAGGAGAGAAATTTTATTATGTCATTATGATTATGCTGTAGTATCATTGCTACTTTTGACCATGGAAATCACTTTTCATAGGTCAGCTCATAAACTCTTCAATCCTGAGTCAGTTGAATATGATGCTTCCCATTTTGCAGACAGGCAATAGACTAAAGGTTGGAAAAGTTACTTCTCTGGACTACAGTTCCCAGTGAAGAGAAAGGGTAATAAAAAGGTAGTAAAGGATGGGGGATGTATCAAATAACACATACCACATAATTTCCATAATTTGTGTCCAATGGAAATGAGGCTTCCTGGATAGAGGACAGGAAGGACAGAATACATAATCCCTTGTCAGCTTTAAGAGGATCTCAGCACTCACAAATCTGGGATTTTGATTCCATGGAGAAAGGTATAAAATAATCCTGATTGTAGCTATGCTGTCCTAGCACAAGAATATAACTGAAGCCATAATCCAACTGGTTCCTTAAACTTCTGCTCCAATGCCATGTGTCTAAAATAGAGATGGCGACGAATATAAAAACGGATCAGCTTTTTCGATGAAAATAGCCAATTTGTTAAATATTCGTCCCTTCATATTCATGGGTTCCAGAGACCCCCACGAATACGAAGGGATGGATATTTACCTGTTTTTATTCGTCCTTCATATTAAAACAACAACAACAATCATTCTGCCTACCCCCTGCCAATCAGCTGATCAGTGGCAGAAAGGCAGCCACCTCCCCCCCAGCCACCCAAACCCACTGCCTACCCCCGCACCCCCTTCCTTTCTCTACCTTAGCCCTCCCCCACCCCCACCAACACCCCCTACCTTAATTGCTGCCAAGATCTCCTTCTGGCCTCCCAGCCACGGCATGTAAAAAGGGAGACTGGCTGCGCTTTACAAAGGTGGCAGCTGTGGCTTCATTTAGGGTAGGGAAGCTGCAGCTGCCAGCTTTGCAAAGGGCAGCCTGGATTCCCTTAAGGCAGGCTAAGGGAATCCAGGTTGCCCTTTGCAAAGATGGCAGCTACAGCTTCCCTACCCTAAATGAAGCCACAGCCGCCATCTTTGCAAAGGGTAGACAGTCTCCTTTTTACATGCCGTGGCTGGGAGGCCAGAAGGAGAACTCAGCAGCAGTGATTAAGGTAAGGTGGTGTCGTTGGGGGAGGGCTAAGGTAGGAAAAGGAAGGGGGTGGGGGTAGGCTGTGGGTTTGGGTGCCTGTAGGGGGGGTGGCTGCCTTTCTGCTGCTGATCAGTTGATCAGCAGCCGGTAGGCAGAATGGTGTTTTGTTGTTGTTTTTTAATAGGAAGGGGGTGTCAGCGGGGCTGGGGGGTGGAGGGGGACGTCAGGGGTGTTTTAAAAAAAATAACCCCCCCACGAATCGACAAATATATTCGTTATTCGTCGCTTCATGGGGACAACTTCGTGCTTCGTGAGTCGTCAACTTTTGATGACTCACGAAGCGGGACAACTCGCCAAAATGGTGAGTTTCTCCCCATCTCTAGTCTAAAACCATATCAATCCTTATTATCCCCCTCCCAGTCCTTTTTAGAAAAAGCCAAAGCACGCTTCTTCCCTCAAAATTCTGCATTTCACTTCAACCTTCTTCCCACATCTACTTTGACAAATATTATCGGAAAATAAAGTTTTTTCCTAAAATAATCTATTCCAGAGATGTAATAGATTTGACACAAATAGGACATTTTAGATTTGCAAATCAAATTTGATTGTTACTCTGTAATAAATTCAGCTGTGAATCCACTCACTTTGAGAACCTCAGTGAGTCTGACAGACTTGAACTATCTTTGGGAGTTCTAATTTGAGATATCATTAGCGGGGGAGTTTATGAATTTTTAATTGATGATTAAACCCTTTTATTTAAATATTTAATCAGTAATATAATAACATGGCTCTTTAAACCCAATTACTTCATTATTAAGATATGAAATATTGGAGCAAGAAACTGAATGGTGAAGTAATTATTTACAGTATTAAAAGTGTATTATTCCAACATACTCAGCACTAAGACAGTTCACAAACTTTCACTCTCATTCATCAGATTTCATTAGTTGCATGACAGCTGGGAGGAACAAGAATTGCTGGGTTTTCAAAACATAAGTTTGGCTTCACCATCCAAGCTTTCATTATAAGCCCCTTTGGTCAGCCCAGAAAAGATTAGAGCACCTCCATATTCTATACTGGAAAACATACATATATGTTAGAATGCAGGAGTGAAATATCTTGTGGATTTCCAGATCTTGTTGAATTGTTACTTCATCAGTTTCAACCAGCAAAGCTGATAATAAGACATGATGAGAGCTGTGATCCAAAAATGCCTGAAAGGCCTTCTCTTGCCCACCCTTGCCCACCCTGTCAGAATGCACCCCCAAGGAAGCATTCTGACAGCAGTTCCTGTTTGCCATTCTCGTTGGTAACAAAAACCAAGGGAGAGTAGCTATAGAGTTTATTTCAGTAGTTTCAGCTAATTAAAAGGAGAATATTTAATATGTAGAACTCAGTTGGCAAGCTCTGCTGGTGAGAAGCTTCGCTGAGTGGAGCCTCTTTGCCTCCCCCGCCCGGAATAGTGTGAGATGTGTTTTTTGCATCCTCGCAATCTGGGAAGGGAGAGGGAAGGAGCGCCTTTTATAACAGGCACTCCTTCCTGACTCTGGCCTCTTTCAAGGCTAGCTCTCACACACTGCCCCATGACTCAGTTGGTTTTCTTTAGATGGGGAGGCTGCATCAGCACTCCCCCTGTGGTTTGACTTTAGGGCTTTAGTCCCCACATTCTTCATCATCATCATCATCATCATCATCATCATAAGAAGAAGAAGAAGAAGAAGAAGAAGAAGAAGAAGAAGAAGAAGAAGAAGAGATGGGGTATTCGTATTCATATACGAATACCCCCACACAGGTGGAGATAACAAGAGTCTGGCCCCCTGGGGCCAAACCGTCCACTCACAATTCTGCTGCTGCCACCGGCTCCGTCATCCTTCCTATCACTCCGGAGCTCAAGATCGGCAAGCCACTCTTCGACCTAGCAGGGAGGCTTGTCATCCTGCCTCCTGCCAGGAGTGGTGAGCCGATTGCGAGCTCTGGAGTGATAGGAAGGATCGTTGAGCTGGCAGCAGCGGTGGAATTGTGAATGGACAGTCTGGCCCCAGGGGGCCAGACCCTCATTATTGCCACCTGTGCGGGGGTATTCATATTTGTATATGAATACAAATACCCCCATCTCTAATAATAATAATAAGTTATATATATTATATAAAATATAATATATATATATAAGGAAAGAGTGGGAACAGAGGGGCATTGCCCCAGTGGAGGGTGGTAGCAGCTGGGGGTTATTATTTGCATGAGATGGTGGAAAGAAGGTTCGACCCCCCTTTTTTTTCTCTGGACCTGCTGCCCCATCCCCCACCCTCCCTGTTAGATCTAAATTAATATTTTTTTAAAAAAGAGGAAGGAGAGGAAGGGGGAAGAAGGCAGGGGATTGAGTGCAGGCCCCCTTGGGGGGTGAAAAAAAACCCTCCAGTAAGGTGGCCAGGGGGGTTGGGTGGCTAGGGTGCCCCAACCCAATTAAATAGAATAAATAGTACCTAAGTATAAGGAATATCAGTCAATCATAAATGAATAGATAGAGGTAGTTAACACAAGATATAGGGAATCCAGTACAGTGGTAGACATGGATCCAAAGAAGGGTCAGGTGAAGAGTACAGTTAAGCAGATGGCTAAGCACAGGGCAGTGCCTCTAAGCCCACCATCCAAGTTGTTATCGTTCTGAGGGGGAGGAGCAACGGGCAGCTGGAACAGGGGAATTCTCAGGGCTCTGAGAACCCCTGGGTTTTACTCCGAGTCAGCGGACCCCCCAGGAAAGGGGGGGGGCAAGTTTTCCACAGGAGAGTGGACTTGTAGTAAGTGGAGCCTGGAAACCCCGAGATTCAGACTTGCAATCTGTTTTTTTGGAAGAGTTTCCTTTCCTCATCGCACCCGACTCGCGAAGAAGCCATGATGAATGGTGAGTAGCTGCCCGGAGAAGGGGGAGGTATGAAGATTTATGATCTGACTACAGGAACAAAGACTAAATGAACTGCTATTTTTATGGCAAGTAACAGATCAGACGTGTTTTTTTCTTGGAAGCTAATTGTGGAAAAAGATCTCAAGCGGCATAGAATCTTGGTAATTCATGCAACTTTGGAGTTTTTTTTTTACTGCATCACAGCTAAGAGAACTGGGAAAAGTGAAACTAACTGTGTCTTTCCCCCCCAACCCTCCCTCCCAAGAATGGGCTTTTCATAAATCTGAGGCTTGAGAACTTTAAATAACTCTAAACAATTTAACCTATGTGACTCTCCGTTGAGCTATAAAGGTGGATTATAAATCAAATAATCATCTTTACGACTAGAGTGCTTCTGCAGGACTTTGAGTTCGGGCCGGCTAAGGAACCATGAGGGTAATCTGAGCAAGTAGCTTGTTTGACTTTTATGGCCACGGTTTGGAGATAGAGTCTGAGACTCATTATTGGAATGTACAATGGAGGCCTATCTTCAGGAATTTCAAGAGAACATTATAAATCAATTCAAGGCGGAAATCACAGAAATCAAAGCAGAAATCAAGGAGATATTTCTTAGACTAGAAATTAAAATGAAGATGGGAGATAAACCGACTGAACTCACTGAACCCACAGAACAACTGCTATCGCATTTGCCATCATTGGAGAGAGAAAAAGAGACTGTTCTCATGTTTAAAAAGGAGGAAAGGAGGGGCTGGGATGAGGGAGGAAAGCATATTGAGATTGCCTTGATAGGGAAAAATGTAAAAGAGGAGAAATGGGCGAATTTGGGGGGAGAAATTTATGATCAGAGATCAGATAGATCCATGTTGCTCCAAAATCAAGACATTGATTATACTGAGTTGAAATTAGTAAACCGGATAGAAAATGCCTTAAAGAGATTTTACAGATGGCACTTTAAAACTGGCAAAAAGAAGGCAAGAGGCGAATCTGGGTCCTATGATACTGAAGCTGATAAGCAAAAATGAAAAGGGAGAAAGTCACTGGCTGATTAAATAATAAAACTCATTGGTTTGAGAGATATATATTTACATACAAAGTAGTATGAGTAATATACTATAAGCAATTCAGAAAATGCCTTAAAGAGATTCCATAGATGGCATTTTAAAACTGGCAAAAAGGGGCAAGAGGCAAATCTTGGACCTATGATACTAGAGCTGTTAAGCAAAAATGAAAAAGGAGAAAGTTACTTGCTGATTAAATAATAGAAGAAATTGGTTTGAGAGATATATATTTACATATAAATTAACAGGAGTAATATATTATAAGCAATGGGATCTGATAAGCAAAAATTAAAAGGGAGAAAGTTACTTGCTGATTAAACAATAAAAATCATCGGTTTGAGAGATATATATTTACATTCAAAGTAACATGAGTACTTTAAGCAATTATGGCCAGGGAGGAATCTTAAGGGTAGACAAACATATGTAATTATGAATTTTAGAAATGTTGATGATGAATAATAACATTAGATGCTTTTGTTTTTAAGGCACATATATAGAGATCAAACATGTGTGAATTACTATAGTGTTTCTATAGATAAGAATAGATATATAATACCTTTTTGTCTGCAAAAATGGAGATTTTTGAGGAATGTATCGTCCTGGCTTGGATCTTATTGGTGGATAAGCAATCTTAAAGATAGAATTAGGAATGCTTATGATGAGTATTGGATGGATGGTAATGCAGGTGAAAGAAATTATAAAATTATTATAAATTTAGAATGTTAGATACTAAATTAGATATTTTGAAATAGAGATATAAAATATAATGTGTATATAACATGATGTAGTATGGGATAGGGTATAAGATTTACTGTAGTCAGAAGTATATAATGGATAAGCCTGTATGGAAAATACCTCCCCGCCTATATGTTGTGTCTGTCTTATATGTCTCTTTGTTTGTCTTATAGGTTTTTGTTTGTATGTATGTAGGTATGTCTTAAAAAATAATAAAAAACTTGTTAAAAAAACCAGTTGTTATCGTTCTTTAAAATTATTTTTTATTAATTTTTCATAGGGATAAGTGTTGAGGTACAAATAGAGGGACAAGGTAAAACGGGGGAAGGGTAGGAAAGGGTAAAATTCAGAGAATGAAAAAGTATTCTTACATCTGCTTATACAGTTATATTAAAAAGGGAAATCATACAAAGAGAAAAACAATATAGCAATTTTCCAGAATATCTATGGTTACTAATCTTCCATTTTCTTGGACCTTCTCTTTCTTTTTATCTTAAACTTACTAATTTTATAGGTTTGATATTATTCTGCCAAGTTTATATCCACTGCTCTAAATCAATATTATAACCATTATTTTGTGTCCATTTTATCATATATTCTTTCACCACAAAATACCCTCTTAAATTTAACATTTCCATCTTTTGACCATCTATAGAACATCTTATCTATCTTTTCTTATTCTGCCAAGTTTATATCCACTGTTCTACATCAATATTCTAACCAATATTTTGTGCCCCTTTTATCATGTAATCTTTCATTCCTTCATCTTCCATCTTATTGGCCATTATTTACTTAGATCCACTCCCAAGAGCTTCATCAACTCCATGTACTGTCTCCTTCTTTGTCCCATCTGCCACAGCAAATGTCCCATCATCTCCATTCCCCTCCCTTCCATAGTAAAGTTCACCATTTGCTGCATTTCTACTGCTGACATCTCCATAAGAGGGGCTAACAAATTACTTATCAGCTGCACTATATCTTCACCTTTTTCTTCTGAAGACTTCTGAGATCTAGAAGTAAAATTGTCTCCCTCTGTTTCTGGTTTTAATAAGTTGGTTTCCTGTCGCAGTTCTGTTTTTTTCTCCGTCTTCACTGTAGATTTCATTTGTGTCCCTACGTCTTTAATTTGTTCAAATAGCTGATCCATCTCTCCTTTTATCTGCTGAAAACCATTAAATATGATGTCTTGAATATTCTTGAGAATGTCTTGTTCCATGATTCAAGCAGTTACTGTCTATTTGCAAGTATTATCTGGATTTCTTTCCAGCAGGTGATAAACACAATATATGTTCACAAGGATAGCTTGTGTCTTGGGGCAAATAACATTTACAATTCAATCTTTCACTCCAGTCTTCGTAATTAGCAATGCTTCGCAGGGGGAAGGGCTTTTCCTCCTTTTCAAATCTTCTCCCAACACTGTTTCTGGCTGCATCACAGATTTAACTCCATCAACTTTGTAGTTCAGTAGTTTATGGTTATATTGTCCTGCGGAAGCGAGTTGTATTACAGCAATACAAGCAAAGTCATTTTCTCCCCCCACCTTTTTCTTTCTTCCTTCTTTCTCTTTCTCCCTGTCAAGCCTCAAATGAAGAGGAGGAGGGAGTGCTGGCCGGTCCGGCCAGATATAAATCTAGTCACTTTCTCTGACAGATTACACCCACTCTCTTCATTATTTAGGTCCTTAAGAGTTCCATGGGGATGTGATGGCGCTGCGGGTTAAACCACAGAAACCTCTGTGCTGCAAGGTCAGAAGACCAGCAGTTGTAAGATCGAATCCACGTGACGGAGTGAGCTCCCGTCGCTTGTCCCAGCTCCTGCCAACTTAGCAGTTCGAAAGCATGTAAATGCGAGTAGATAAATAGGTACCACCATGGTGGGAAGGTAACAGCATTCCATGTCTAGTCTCGCTGGCCACGTGACCACGGAAACTGTCTACGGACAAACGCTGGCTCTACGGCTTGGAGACGGGGATGACCACCACGCCCTAGAGTCGGGCACAACTGGACTAAATGTCAAGGGGAACCTTTACCTTTACCTAAGAGTTCCATATGTAAAACAAGCAACTTACTTCAAGTTCTGGTCAAGATTATTTTTCAAAATCCTTCTGTACTTTTCCACTCTCTGCGAGGGGCATTTACAGCTTTCTGCCAAGATGGCTCCCACTCAATTTTTTCATTCAGATGAGACTTCAAAGAGAAGAAAACCCAGGCTTCCCCCCAGTACTTCTCCCTTCTCAGTCAGATTCTGCTACTTCAGACTTTCACTTCTCCTAGTAAAATTCCTCCCCCCCTCCAAGTTTGGGGGTTTGAAACTGAATGGTCTTGGTCAGTTTCAGGAGCCCTCCTGAAACCAGACTGGTCTTGCTGTGACGAAGCCCTGCCTCCACAGTCTCCCATCAGTTGTCATCTGGTGACCAGTCTGGGAGGTGCTGCTGCCAAAAATGTCAGCATGGGAGGCAGAGCAAGGCGCACAGGCTAGACCAGGGGAGAGTGAGCCTCAGCTGCATTGTTCCTCTCTGGATTCAAAGGGGCATGTATGTGCAAAGCTGAAGGCTCTAGCTGATGATCTTATGTCTCGTCTTGCTGTACTAGAGGTGGATTGGCAGGTAGGATCGCAGACAAGAGGTCCAGCAGTAACCCAGTCTTTGTAAGCCAGACCTGAGCAGGGGGAGGCAGAAGAGGTGTCCAGCACTGCAGGGCTGAGTAGACCCAGGTCGCACCCAGGCACATTGGGCAATAGGTGTGATGCAGCTATGGAGACAACTCGTAAGAACTAGTCAGCACGTGTGGCCATGGACAGCACTGGGGTGCTGATGTCAGGTGAGCTAGCGGTTGCACTGGACACTACTTGGGCCATGGTGGTGTGGCCCTGGTCAGGGTTAGGGCAGGTTCAGGTATCTGCCACACTGCAACGGATTGCAGGGAGTTCAGGATTTCAGGCACAGGGCAGCACAGTTCAGGTTCCAATCACTGGGACTTGGACTGCTCCTTACCCGCCAGTCACTTTTCCTGCACCTCTAGGGCTTACACTTTGGATGTAATTTGGGAGACCGAAGGCCCTGCCTCTACATTGACCTTCCTTGGTATTGAATTGGACACACAGCTGCAGAGTTGCAAGCTGCCAGGCAATAAATTGCACAAGCTCAGGGTGAGCAACCTCATAAACAGGAAAAAAGTTATGCTTAAGGAGTTGCAGGAGATAGTGACACATCTTAATTTTGCATGCCGGGAGGTTGCACCTGGCCAGGCCTTTCTCTGTTGGTTGTGTGGGGCCATGTGCCATCTTCACAGACCATTTCACAGGACTAGAGTAACAGCTGGTATGTGCCCAGACTTACATGTTTGGATGCAGTTTTTAATGGGGATTTAATGGAGTTTCCTTCTGGAGAACGGATATCTGCCTGGGTGCAGATTTTCAGGTGCAAACCGACATGGCAGGTTCCCTGGGCTTCGGAATATATTTTAAGGGAAGGTGATGTGCAGGAAATTGGCCTGTCACTTGACATCGGATGGGTCTCACATGGGACCTAACCTTCCTGGAATTTTTCCCTATCCTAGGAGCACTGTGTCTGTGGTCTAGGGCATCAGCCAACTCAGTGGTGCATTTCTGGTGTGATAACCAAGCCATGGTTCACATCATTAGGAGCCTTACCTCTTGATCCCAGAGACTGATGAGATTAGTAAGGACCTTGATGTTGCAAGCCCCACAATTTAACATTGTGGTGCAGGTGCAGCACATCCCAGGACTTGAAAATAACATACCTGACAACCTGTCCCTGTCCCATCAACAGATGGAGCAGTTCAGGATGTTAGTTCCAGGAGCCAGAGAATTCCCCAAGGTTCTGCCACTGGAAGTTTGGCTAACTGGAAGGAAAAAGCTGAGCGTGCATTAGGGCTTGCACTGGCTCCAAGGACGCGTAAAGGTTATGCAGCCATGAGTATGGAATTCCAAAAATTTAGAGTGAGCATGGGATTAGAGACAAATTGGCCTGTGTCCATGGAGCATCTACAACAATTTGCAATCCACTTACATAGGAGAGGGCTCACCGCAGGTTCCATCCAGGGTAAGATGTCAGCATTGGCCTTTTACTCTAAGGTGCATGGTTACAGGGACTACACAATGGATTAACTATTTGAAAAACAATTGAAGGTTGGAGCAAGGAAAAGGCTAGGGTCCCTGATAGCAGAGCAACCATAACTCCTGTGATCCTAGCAAAGTTTAACCAATCATGGAGTAGCACATGCAGAGGCAGTTATTAGATTTTAGATTAGGCATCCTTCAGTCTGGAGAGACTATGGTAACGTACTCTGAATAGAGGACTTGGAACAGCGTCTAGTGTGGCTGAGAAGGCCAATTCGAGAGTGACAATTCCTTCCACACTGAAGACAAATACAATCTGTCCCCTCTCCAGCTCCCTGATTTTGCTGGTTTCAGGACTGCCTCTTCACCTCGGCCTGCTGGACAAGTGTCTCTTCAAAATGTGAGAGGCCATGATGCACCGCCTGCCTCCAGGCTGAACGCTCAGATGTCAAGGTTTCCCATCTGTTGAGGTCCATTCCTAAGGCCTTCAGATCCCGCTTGCAGATATCCTTGTATCGCAGCTGTGGTCTCCCTCTGGGGTGATTTCCCTGCACTAATTCTCCATACAGGAGATATTTTGGAATCCGACTGTCAGCCATTCTCATGACATGCCCGAGCCAACATAGATGTCGCTGTTTCAGTAATGTATACATGCTAAAAATTCCAGCTCGTTCTAGGACTACTCTATTTGGAACTTTGTCCTGCCAGGTGATACCAAAAATGCATTGGAGACAACGCATATGGAACGCGTTAAGCTTCCTCTCCTGCCATGCACATAGGTTTCAGGACTCACTGCAGTACAGGAGTGTACTCAGGACACAGGCTCTATAGACCTGGATCTTGGTATATGCCGTCAGCTTCTTATTAAGCCATACTCTCTTTGTTAGTCTAGAGAACATGGTAGCTGCTTTGCCAATGCGTTTATCCAGCTCGACATCTAGGGAGAGAGTGTCAGAGATCGTTAAGCCAAGGTACACAAAGTCATGAACAACCTCCAATTCTTGTGTGGAGATGGTAATAGAGGGAGGTGAGTCCATGCCCTGGCCCATGACTTGTGTTTTCTTCAGGCTGATTGTTAATCCAAAATCTTGGCAGGCCTTGCTAAAACAATTCATGAGTTGTTGGAGGTCTTCAGCAGAATGGGCAACAACAGCTGTGTGGTGAACACCCTAAGTTATGCATTGTAAGTTATGAATTATTCATGGTATATGTTAATGTGGTTAAGAGGCGGGGCCGAAAGAGGGGTTAAAAGGTGGAGCCTGAGAGGAGTTAGAGTCAGTCAGAGTCTGTGTCAGGAATCAGGGAGAGAGAAGGATAGTTTGGGGTCTGAGGAGTGATTAGTCTGAGTGGAAACTGTGATAATTACTATAGAAGGTTAATATTAGAGCTTGATGAAACTTGAAGAATGTGCTTAATAATTGTTCCAGAAACCAACTGTAATCAATAAACCTGTTCTATTAAAAAGTCAGTACTGAATGGACCTTCATCTTTTCTGAGTAAAGTAAGTTGATAAGGAGATCAACTGATGGCAACGTGTCAAGAGGTGTTTGGTTAGCCTTTGTGAGCTCTGTGTTTAGAGAGACAAACAGGGGCCACAAGGGCAAACGTCTTCTTGTTCAGGCTGATTATTAATCCAAAGTCTTGGCAGGCCTTGCTAAAACGATTCATAAGTTGTTGGAGGTCTTCAGCAGAATGGGCAACAACAGCTGCATCATTGGTGAAGAGGAAGTCCCGCATGCATTTCAGCTGGATTTTGGTCTTCGTTCTCAATCTAGAGAGATTAAAGAGCTTTCCATCTGATCTAGTCCAGAGATAGACACCTTCTGTTGCAGTTCCAAAGGCGTGCTTCAGCATAACAGCAAAAATGATCCCAAAGAGGGTTGGTGTGAGGACACAATCCTGTTTCACTCCGCTTCGGATGTCAAAGGGATCTGATGTTGAACCATCAAAAACTACAGTGCCCTTCATTTCCTCATGAAAGGACCTGATGATGTTAAGGAGTCGAGGTGGACATCCAATCTTGGGAAGGATTTTAAAAAGGCCATCCCTGCTAATCAAATCAAAGGCCTTTGTGAGATCTATGAAGGCCACAAAGAGAGGCTGTCGTTCCCTACATTTATCCTGCAACTGTCTGAGGGAAAATACCATGTCACTGGTGGATCTATTAGCTTGAAATCCACACTGTGATTCTGGATAGACTCTGTCTGCAAGCACTTCTGAGAAGAGAGATGCCACAGTAGTTATTGCAGTCGCCCCTGTCTCCTTTGTTCTTATACAATGTGACAATGTTTGCATCGATGGTTGTTATGATTTTTCTGGGCTGTTTGGCCGTGTTCTTAAGGTTTTTCTTCCTAACGTTTTGCCAGTCTCTGTGGCCAGCATCTTCAGAGGACAGGCCACAGAGACTGGCGAAACATTAGGAAGAAAAACCTTAAGAACACGGCCAAACAGCCCGGAAAACTCACAACAACCATCGGATTCCGGCCGTGAAAGCCTTCAAGATGTTTGCATCCTTCTTGTCCTGTGGTACGCCACCTTCCCTCCAGCAAAGACAAAAGACTTCATACAGCTCAGTGGTGATGATCTCTTTACAGCACTTCAGCACTTCAGCAGGGATGTTATCCTTCCCAGGTGCCTTGCCGGAGGTGAGGGAATCCAAGGCCACTTTTATTTCTGCTAAAGTTGGTTCACTGTCCAACTCTTTCAAGACAGGCAGGCACTCGATGTTATTTAGTGCCTCTTCGGTTACTACATTCTCTCTAGAATATAGCTCAGAGTAATGCTGCACCCAGCATTCCATCTGCTATGCTCGGTCTTGGATGATCACGCCTGTAGCAGACTTCAAAGGAGCAGATTTCTTTTGTGTTGGACCTAAAGCCTGCTTGATACCATCATACATTCCCTTGATGTTACCTGTGTCCGCTGCTATCTGTATCTGAGAGCAGAGCTGAAGCCAATAATAGTTAGAACATCTCCTGGCAGCCTGTTGGACTTTGCTACGAGCAACTTGAAGAACCTGCAAGTTGTACTCACTAGGACAGGCTTTGTATGCTGCTAGAGCTCTCCTCTTATCCTAGATGGCTGGCATCAACTCCTCCAAATGGGCTTCGAACCAGTCTGCCATCTTTTTGGTCTTCTTGCTAAATGCGGACAAGGCGGTGTTATAAACAGCATTCTTGAAATGTTCCCATCGTTCAGGTGCATTTGCATCAGCCGGGTCTGGAAGGGTTTCCTCAAGCGCTTGGTTAAATTCCTCCACTTTTCTTTGATTGCGAGTCTTGCTGATGTCAATACGTGGTCTTCCTTCCTTTTTCGTGTGATACAATCTCTTTGTTCGCAGTTTTACTTTACTACACACCAGGGAGTGATCAGTATTGGAATCAGCACCCTGGTAACTGTGTGTGATTGTAATACTAGGAAGGCTAGATTATCTAGCGAGGATCAAATCGAGCTGATGCCAATGCTTCGATCTTGGATGTTTCCAAGAGACTCTGTGTTGAAGCTTAGTATTAAAGAATGTGTTGCTGACACAAAGACCATAGTAACAGCAAAACTCCAGCAAGCGTTGGCCATTTTCGTTCATCTTCCCAATGCCAAAATGGTCTAGACAAGTGGTCCAAGAATTGTGATAAGCACCAACTCTAGCGTTAAAGTCTCTGAGAATGAACAGCAGCTCTCTCTCGGGGATTTTTTTGATAGTAGCTACCAGATCATCATAGAGTTTGTCTTTGACTTCTGTTGTAGGCGACAGTGTTGGTGCATATGCACTAATGAGGGTGACCAGTCCCACTGATGAGTGGAGCTGCAGAGACAGGATTCTTTCACTCCCCACAGTAGGTGGAACAATGGATCTCAGCAGAGTATTTCTGACTGCAAAGCCAACACCATATTCCCTGGTCTCATTCAATGGTTTTCCCTGCCAGAAGAATGAGAAGTTTTTTCTTTGACAGATCCTGTGTCTGGCAATCTCATCTCTTGCAGGGCAACAATGTCCATCTGCAGCCTACTCAGTTCCATGTCAATGACAGCTGTCTTGCGCACATCATCTATTTCCTGCAAGTCATCAGAAAAGCCAGGGGTCATTGTCCAGGGGTCATTCCAGGTGCCCAACTTTAAGGCAGAAGTTTTCTTATGATTGTTGCATGGTGCAGGGTTATCGATCTGCTTGTCGGCTTTCACCCAAAACCCCATGCACCCTGTGAGGTTAACAGACCGTGGTGAGGCAGCACCTTACTGGCTGGGGACTGCCCAGCTTAAGGCGGGTGGTAGCTACCTAGTGAGGTGCAATGACCTCTCCCCACGCCAATCTAGCAAAGACTTATAACCAGTAACTGCTACTTCCCGTGTTATTTCAACGCTGTATGCGAAGCTAGAGTGTCCTCTCCAGAGCATGAAGCCTGGGTAAAATAATATGGAGGATAGGCTGTTACCCAAGCAGCAAATCCCCCCTCTCCACATCACTGAAATAGTCCAATGGAAAGGCAAGAGCCAATACAACTGGTTCCAGCGATGTTGCAGGAGTTGCCAGAACAGCACGAACTGCCTCCGGGACTCCGGCTCCGGATTTTGCCTCGAGGTTAACTCCTGAAGCCTTTTCTATCAGTGGATATAGCCATAAGGCAGTGGAGGTTTGAAATTGGAGTTTTCCTTCTCATAGATGGGCTGCCTTCCAAGGCTGACGAGCCCCACCCACCCGGGCTGCTCCCTAATAGTGCAAAGATTAGAAACACAGGCCTCCAGCTGCCGGACCTTGTCTTCCAAGAGGATCACCAACTTACACTTAGAGCATTTCTACCCAGGCACCTCGTTTGGCAAGAAACAAACATGCCACAGGTGTTACAAGTGCAACAGATCCTGCACTCTCCATCTCGACAGTTATGAGGCAGCATTATTTAAGGCAGCATCCTTGGTGGCATTTTTTGGCACCCTTAGGGTTAGTGAGCTTGTAGCTGCAGGGAAAACGGATGGAGCGCAAGCAGCACTGCAACAGTACTGCAGCACTGCAGGTAATTGGAAATAGGGTTTATTTGTGCATATGGCAATCCAAAACCTACCAGAGAGGAAAGGGAGCTGACATCTCCCTGGACCTAGCTCCATGGAAGAAATTTGCCCAGTGCACGCTGTTGAGGACTATATTGCCTTACGGGGTGAACAGCCTGGCTATTTCTTTTGCCATAACGATGGACTTCCATTGACCAACTATCAATTCTGGAAGGTGGCAGATTTAGATCTCCAGCAAGTGGGTCTCCTGGGTTGCAACACCATCACTCCTTTTGAATAGGCACACCATCAATGGCTGCTGCCTTGGGGTATGAATCTGAAGCTATTCAGAGACAGGGCATGAGACTCATCCATATTTGTGGTGAAGGGGTCCTGTGAGACCTCCGCTACAAACATCATTCCACACTACAGCAGGCCCCTTTATATTTACTAACATGTTTCAAGTTAATAAGGTGTGGCCCTGGTTTATCCCATCACCTGCGTCTCCCGATCACCTGCATCATGCCTCTTCATTCCGGAGTGTCATGCAAGCTCTGCTGGTGAGAAGCTTTGTCAAGTGGAGCCTCTGCCTCCCCCACCCAGAATAGCATGAGATGGGGTTTTCATGTCCTTATGATCCAGGAAGGGAGGGGGAAGGAGTGTCTTTTCTAACAGGTGCTCCTCCCTGACTCAAGCCTCTTTTGAGGCTAAAGACCCACCAGCTCAACCTCTGTGCTAGTGTGAGCTTTGCCGGTTGCCTTAGGGGGCTGGATAGGAATTTTTGACCCGCTTTCTGGTTGGCTGATGGGATCGGGGATTTTTACTCTATCCCATACTGGCTGAGGACTCAGAGCTCTTTACGGGTGGTGTTCGCATAGGTTACACTGGCGGGTAGTGTGGAATGAAGATGGATCTGTGAGTTCCCTGTGGGACACAGGGGAGGCTATAGTGTATCCGAACTCTCAGAGCTGTGGATTGTGAGATTATAGCACGAGGGGAGGATGCACTGGGACCACCCTGTGGGCCAATGGCCACCATTAGGTGTGGGGCTCAAGACCTGGAAGTGGTCAGAACATGGCCGGCCGGGGTTGCGTTGTCTTCAGGACAGCGCAACCTTGGGGCATGGGACTCATCCATATTTGTGATGAAGGGGTACTGATTCTATTCATTAAAATATTTATAACTCAAATTTTTGATATGTAAACATCTCCAAAAATGGTTCACCACATTCATTTGCAACAATTATACCCCCCCCACACACACACATATTGTATCTTGCCAAGATCATTGAACTTTTGCTTCTTCCCTGCTAATTTTGTACCATTTAAGCCTGATGGAAAATTCTGATTGCCATATTTGTGATATTTTAGTCATCTAATAAAAGCATTATTCGACCATGATTTTTTTGTTATGTTTTGTTTTTCTCAAGTATCACACAGCTACCTTTTTCAATATACTTGCTATTGGACATAATGCCATGATCAACCACCTGGTAGGAACTAAAGGCAGTATGCAATGGACTTTTCCACAAAACTATACTTCAAAGAGTGCAGCCATTTCGTTAGAGCCACTAGTTATGATTACACATCTGACTGTTAAAAAACCTAGTGTATTACCTATATTTGCTCCCCAATTTTTCTGATTTAAAGACTGATATTTTTCCACTGTACTTCTGCTCTAGCCAATTTTTAGGCGCCTGTCTGCTGTTTCTTTAAAGGCAGTGGACCAAACTTTGATCCATAAAGAGGGAGAACTGTAAACTGATACCTTAAAACCTTTTGTCCACATTGAATATGCAAGTTCAGCTTGCAAGTATGTGCAGAGATAATAGCTTCTGTGCCTTGCCATATTTTTGATCTTTTTGCTTCTTCCATAATTTCCCAAATTGTATAAGCCTGAAGATGAATTCTGGAAAATTCAGGCTGGTCCACAAAGTTTATGATAGTAATTCAATAAAAGTATGACTCAACCTCTTTTGTCAGGTGACATGGCGATTCAAATCTTTGCTCACAGGTGAACACAAAAATTTCAAAAGTTTTCTCACTGCTATTTAAGAGTATGACTTTTCTACCTCACTCCCCCCCCCTTTTTTTTTTTTTTGCTTTTTGGCACTTTTTGTGAAAAAAAATGGAGGCTCACACAATGGGGATGAACATCACCAATTATTTTCTAGCCATGCTGCATGAGTGGGCACCAGAGGGTGACATCATCTGTGGGCACATGGCGACAGATGCTGGGAGAAACATGTTGGCAGCTTTGAATGTGGCAGGCTTTGAGGGCATTGTTTGCATGGCACACAAGTTACAAGTTTGCATGGCACACAAGCTTGTTGCACCTGATCCTATTGGCCTGAGGAGCAACATCAAGCCTGAGTGGGATGCAAGCACATGGGAGATGCGGGCAATCCTAGAGAAATGTCACCAACTGATAGGCCATTCCTCATGCAGCAGGACGAGCCAAACTACTGGAACACCACCTTTGTGATAGTCTCATGTCTGGTGGTGCAAAAGCCTGTTCTGCCCTGGGGAAAATAGTTGGGCATCAGTGCCACAAATTGGCTTGCCCTCACCCAGATGGTGCAGGTGCTCAAGCCCTTTCAGGAGACCACAGTTGTTCTCTGTGATCATGACGCAAGCCTGGCACAAGTCATTCCCCTTATTTGTGTGCTTAACCAGGTTCTGGAGTTCACTCTTCCTCAGGGATTCCCCCTACTTCTGCAGGACCTTGGTGCTGAGGTTGCAGGCAGGTGTGCTGTAGCAACTGCATCCTCTATGCAGATACAGAGTCTACTGCATGGCTTGCCTATGTGATACCCACATCAAGAGCAGCTTGGGGTCACACACTGACAAGCTGGAGGAGTGGAGATATGAGTTCTCCACTGAGATCATGGGAACATGATGCATGTGTAAAGATCCAGGGTTGCAAGGGTGCAGGGAAGACATGGGGGAGGATGGTTCCCAGGAGCCACATGTAGGGACTTCTTCTCCTGGTGAGGGCACCAGCCCACATTGCTGGAGCTTAGTTGTGCGCTGGGTGTTTGCCACCAGAGGGAAGGGCAGACAAGCGGCAGAAGAGGACTCTGCAGAGGCCATGGTGAGGGAGTACCTGGCAGAGCTCCCCCCACAAAAAAACAAAACAAAACAAAAAAACAAATCAAATCCTCTGAAGTATTGGGCAAGAAAAATGGACATTTGGAGCTGTCCACTGTGGTGATGGATATTCTTTCCATTCACCTCTCCAGTGTCCAGAGTGACATTCTCCCATCCTAGAGATGTGCTTGGACCTCACCGCTTCTGTCTGGATCCCTTAACTGTGGAGAGGCTGTTGTTCCTCAAGATGAACCTTCTCTTGTTAGGCTTCTGCTCATTGAACCCAATGAGATAGGCAGTCCATCCCAGTCACTCTGCCTCCTGAACCCACCAAATTCAGATCCACTTCTGTCAGTCCCTTCACCCTCTCTGCTGCCTCTGCCATTCCAGGATATTAGTGTGCCTGCCTGTCTCCCACCTGTGCCACTAAGGTAACAAGGCTACCTCTCTACAACCTGAGTCACTGAGGGAGCAAACCTACCTCTCTGCCACCTACCTCTGAATAACAAGGAAACAAACCTACTTCTCTGCAACCTGTGCCACTGAGCAAACAAACCTACCTTTCTGCAACCTTTGCTACTCAGGAAACAAACCTGCCTCTGCCAGCTACCTCTGACACCCAGGGGAAGAAGAAACCTGCCTCAAAGCAGTCTATGTAACCCAATGGAAGAAAGAAAGCAATTTCCCCACCAGTCATTCCTCTAACCCGGGGGAAGAAGAAACCAATCTGCCCACCAGCTGGGGGTCTGAGGAAAATGCCTAAGCCTTCCTCTAGGCCACTTCTGAGTGTCAGAGGAAAATGCCTAAGCCTCTCTCTATGCCACCTCTAGGTGTTGGAGGAAAATGCCTATGCCTGTCACTATGCCATGTATCTCTGCAACCTCTGTCACTTTCCTCTGATTACCCATTTTGTGGGTGTAGAACCTGGATGTCTGAAACCTGAACTCCACCAAACTTAGAAGACGTTTAGAGGAGCATCAGCAGAAGCTCTTCTACCAATTTGGTATCTCTAGGTGCCTCAGGGGCTGTTTTATAGGCATTTTTAAAGACAAGATGAATTGACAAATCAATCCATTCCTTCATTGGAAGAAAATTCATAAATTCGTGATGCATGATTCATTGACCTTGATGATTTATGAATTGCTATGAATCACCATTTTTCTGATTCATGCCCATCAGGATTTGGAATTTGTATAATACCAAAATGTCTCTGATATAAATCTCTACAATTCAAGAAGGAACTTGAATTGGCTGGACAGTAACCTTTCTTTTTTCTTTTTGTACTCTGTGTGAGTACAAGTAGAGGAAAGCAAATTTAGTACAAATATAGAATAGGGGCAGATTTCCACATAAAGTACATCTGTTTGTCTTCATTCATCTTGAGTATACAGTCAGTTATATTTCAGAATTAACCTGTACATGCACCCTGGAAAGGCCATAAACCATTGATCATTCATCTGCAAAACTGTGACATCAAGAGTAAATATTAATGGGTGTCCTCACATATATTTGTACTTTATATTGCAGGTAATTTAATTCAGAAGAGCAAATATGACTTGACAGGAATAACTGAAATTTGGTGGGATGACTCCCACGACTGGAATACAACAATTGAAGGTATAAATTGTTCAAAAAGAACAGAGAGAATAGAAAGGGAGGTGGAGTTGCAGTATATGTAAAAAATATACATTCCTGCACAGAAATACAGGAGGAGGAGATTGGCTGTCCCATTGAGAGCAGCTGGATCAATCTAGTTGGGGCAAAAAAACAAAAGGAACATAATAGTTGGAGTCTACTACCAGCCACCCAATCAAAGAGAGGAAGGGGGTGAAACTTTTGAAAAACCAATTGCAAGGGTTTCAAAGAGACACAACGTACTAGTGATGGGAGATTTCAATTATCTTAATATCTGTTGGTAGGCAAATAGTCCTTCCAAGAAATTCCTGGCTTGTGTGGCTGATCATTTTCTCTGACAAAAAGTGGAGAAAGAATGTAGAGGACTAGCTATCCTTGACTGATTCTAACCAATAGAGACAAACTGGTGGAGGAAGTGGCAGTAAAGCAAACTCTGGACAAGAGTGACCACGTTCTACTAGAATTCTTGATCTCAAAGGAAACCAATGCAGAGTATAGCCACACATACATGCTGGATTTTTAAAAAGCCAATTTTAATAATCTCAGAACAAGAATTAGTAAGGTCCCATGTCAGGAGATCCTAACAAGAAAAGGAGTCCAAGAAGGGTGGGAGTTACTAAAAAAAGAAATTCCAAACGATTGTTAAACATTGTGTTACATGGGTTTGCTTATAATTATCTATTTTCGCGTTTTGGTGATTTAATCCCTTCTATGAGCTTCTAGCCATTTATAGAACAAATTCCATGTATTAAAGTATTCTGAGCCTTCTTTCTCTCTCAGTCTCAGTGTGAGTCTATCCATTTCTGCACAATCTAAAATCTTCTTAATTATCTCTTCTTCTGTTGTATTTCTTCGTTTTTCCAATGTTGTGCAAATACAATCCTAGCTGCTGTCACAATATGCAGTGTTAGGTAAACCAATTGTTTATCAAAATCCTCTGGTAAAATACCTAATAAAAACAGTTCTGGTTTAAAATTTATACATATTTTAAGCATTTTAACCAACCATGTGTGTATTTTAGTTCAATATTTTTTTTTGCTTTTTCACATGTCCACCATACATGATAATAGGTATCTACTTTTTGTTTGCATTTCCAACATTTACTAGACATATTTGGCAACATTTTTGCAATTCTGGCAGGTGGTAAGTGCCATCTATAAAACATTTTATAAAGATTTTCTTTATATGAAGTCGCCATTATTATTTTACAATTTCTATTCCACAATTTCTGCCATTTCTCCAGTTCAATATTGTGCCCAAAGTTTTTGGCCCATTGCACCATTGTTTCTTTCACCTGTTCATCTTCCATTTTCCTATTCAAAAGCAGTTTATATAAATTCTTAATTAGTTTATCGTCTGAGGTTAACAATATTTGATCAAGTGGTATTTGTTCTTTATAAAAGCCATCTTTAACATCTTTATTGTATCTAGATTGAATTTGCATTAATGGCCTCCATGACAAGCCTAATCCCTGATCAATAAGATCTTGTTTTGGTTTTAATTTCCCTTCTTTATCTAGTATATCTTTATAGCATAAAATTTCCTCAAAGTTCCTGAGGTTTGGGTACACAAATGCTTCCATAGGCGAAAGCCACCTAGGTATTTTTATGTACATTTTCTTTTTTATCTTTTCCCATGTTATCAATAGTGAGTTTCTAATATAATGATTCTGAAAGTATCTATGGGTTTTGGCTTTCTCATACCATAAAAGGCATGCCAGTTCAATTGTAGATCATGTCCTTCTAGATAGAGCAGTCTTTTATTCCTCAAAATAACCCATTCTTTAAGCCAATCTAGTATACATGCTTGGTAATATAACTCCCAGTCTGGTAGTCCAAATCTTCCTTTTCCTTTAGATTCTTGTAGCATTTTCAGTTTAATTATTTCCTTCTTCCCTTGCCAAATAAACTTTAAAATCATCTTGTTTAAATCCTCAAAGTATTTATTTTCTATTTTAATTGGTACTGTTTGGAACAAAAAAAGTAATTTTGGTAAGATATACATTTTAATTGTCTCTACCCTTCCTAACATTGATAATTGTAAGTTCTTCCATTTTTCCAAGTCTGTTTTTATTTGTTTAAGTAATTTTACATAGTTGTCTTCTTTGATGATTGCACATCTTGTGGTTAGATATATTCCCAAGTACAGTCAACCCTCGACTTACGAACGGCTCTAGATACGAAAATTTCGACCTACGAACCGCTCTAATAGGAAAAAATGGACTCAACTTGTGAACTTTTTTCGAGTTACGAACAGAAAAAAAACACGCGGGGAAGGCAGGGAACCTCTCTTCCCCCCCCCCCCGCTGTCCCCCGCACCCACCCCCCCCGCAGCAAGTGCCACTTTCAGAAGCCTCCCGGGGGCAGGGAAAAAGCACCATTTTTTTATTTCAAGCTCTTTTTCCCTGCCTTCCTGGCAGCCATTTTGTGCTCTTCTCCGCTCCTGCCCCCCTCTCCCCGCCTCTGAGCTGATCGGCGCTGGGTCTCAGAGGCTTCCCCGGGCTTGCCCAGCACGTAAAAAGGCAGTGGAAAAGCACCCGGGGAAGCCTCTGAAAGCAGCGCTTTGCCGCAGGGGAGGGTGGTGGGGGTGGGCCTGGCCCCCCCACTCCCCCACCCCCCCATGGCAAAGCGCCGCTTTCAGAAGCCTCCCGGGGCTTGCCCAGCACGTAAAAAGGCAGTGGAAAAGCACCTGGGGAAGCCTCTGAAAGCAGCGCTTTGCTGCGGGGGGGCGGGGGGCGGGGGGTGGGGGGCAGGCCCACCCCCCACCCCCACCCCCCATGGCAAAGCGCCGCTTTCAGAGGCTTACCCGGGTGCTTTTCCACTGCCTTTTTACATGCTGGGCAAGCCTGGGGAAGCCTCTGAGACCCAGCGCCGATCAGCTGAGAGGCGGGGAGAGGGGGGGCGGGAGCGGAGAAGAGCACAAAACGGCAGCCGGCTCCCTGCTGGTTGCCAGCTCTCAGCTGTTTGGCGGTCTTTTTCCGGCTGTTCCGCCGCTACCAAGGCACTGTGAGGAGCCGGGCTCAGTCTACAGTACCTGGTAAGTGACTTTGTTTTAATTTTTTCCCCATAGGAACGCATTAATTAAATTTCAATGCATTCCTATGGGAAATTTGGTTTCGACTTACGAACTTTTCCACTTAGGAACGGACTTCCGGAATGGATTAAGTTCGTAAGTTGAGGGTTGACTGTATTTGATCTTTTTAACTATTTGTTAATTTGACATTTCTGATAGTTGGTTTTTTTCTTTGCTGTTAAATTTTTTGTAATAACTTTCATTTTTTCCTTGTTGATTTTCAGTCCTGCTACTTCTCCATATTCCTCAATCTTTTCTATCAATTTCGGTGTTGATTCCAGTGGATCTTCTAAGATAAATACCAAATCGTCTGCAAATGCTTGTAGCTTATAGCTTTCACCTTTTATTTTTGCTCCTTTAATTTTCGGATCCTGTCTCACATTTCTGTTGAGCACTTCCAGGGTCAATATGAACAGTAGAGGGGAGAGAGGGCAACCTTGTCTTGTGCCTTTTTTAATCTTAATGTCTTCAGTTCATTCACCATTTATGATTATTTTTGCTGTTTGATTCTTGTAGATTGTCTTAAGTACATTTATAAACTTCTCTCCCAGATCCATTGTGTTCATCTGCTGTATCATAAATTACCAACTAACATTATTGAATGCCTTTTGAGCATCAAAGAATAGTAATGCCATTTGTTTCCCTGGTTTCATTTCATAATATTCCAGTATATCCAAAATTATCCTTCGGTTATGTCTTAGCTATCTTTTTGGTAGGAATCCATTTTGGTCTCATTGTATAAATTCCATCAGAATTTTTTTGAGTCTCTCTGTCATAATTGTTGCAAAAATGTTGTAATCCACATTTAAAAGCAATATTGGTCTGTAGTTTTTTATTTGTGTTAGATCCACATCTTCTTTTGGTATTAGAGTAATGTTTGCCTCTAGCCATGTTTTCGGTATTTTGGCTTCTGTTAACACTTCATTGCAAACTTCTTTCATCAGTAAGTATAGTATGTCCTGGAAAGATTTGTAAAATTCTGCTGGTAATCCATCTGGTCCTGGCGTTTTATCATTTTTTTTGTTTTTTGATAGCTTCCGTCAGTTCCATCGTTGTTATTTCCCTTTTTAGTAGATTTTTAATGTCTCGTGATACTTTTGGTAAGTTTGCTTTTTTAATATATTATGTATTTTTTTCCTGGAGATTTTGTTTGTGTGTGTATCATATAATTTCTCATAGAATTCTTTAATTTTTCCCTTAATTTTCTCATTGTGAAATTGTAAGTCTCCTTTCTCATCCTGCAGTTTATTTATCGCTCTTTTTTGTTTCTCTTTTTTCAGTCTTTCTGCTAGCCATCTTCCTGGTTTGTTGACATTTTCGGAAAAAAATTGTTTGACTCTCTTAATTTGTTGCGCTAGTTCTTCTGACTCTATTAGGTTTATTTTATGTTTTAATAACTCCATTTGTTTTTTAAATATTCCCTTCTGTGGATCTTTTTGTAATTCCAATTCCCATTTCTTATATTCTTCATTTAGTTTTGTATATTGTTGTCTCTTTTCTTTATTTTTCTTGGTCATATATGTTGTAGCTATTCCCCAAAAGACAACCTTGGCTGTGTCCCAGATAGTTTGGAGAGAGGTCTCTTCTTTTCTATTTTCTCTAAAGAAGAATTCCATTTTTTTCTTGGCTCTTTCTATAAATTCTTTGTCTTTCAGTATAGTTTTATTTAGAGTCCATTTTAAAATTTTCTTTTCTCCTTTCCAATATATCTTCATTGGATTATGGTCTGCCCATATGCTTGTTTCTATTTCCACCTCTTGAATTCCTGCTCTCAATTCTGGGGATATCCGAATCATATCAATTCTAGACCAAGGTTTACGTCTGTTTGAGTAAAAAGTTTATTGTGATTTTTTAATGTTTCTTTCTCTCCATATGTCCTGTAGGCCTAATTCTTCTGTCATCTGGAAAAATTTTGGGGGGAGTTTCTTCCTTTTTTCCCTTTTTCCCCACTTTTGTAGTCCAATCTTTCATCTATTATTGCATTAAAGTCTCATAGTAAACAAACATGTTGATATTCTATTTCCAGCATTATATTATATAGTTTTTGATTTAAAAAAATCTTGTTTGTTGTTTGGGGTGTATATTGCAACCATCAAGATCTTTTTAGTGTTTATTGTTACTTCTATTTATTTATTTAATTTATTTATTTATTTTATTTGTTCCATTTTTACCCCACCGATCTAGATTCGGGAATCTACTCTGGATGGCTAACAGAATATAAAGATAAAAACAGCATTAAAATAACTTTGATCATAAGAGCAAAAGGTCAATAAAGAAAACACAATCCAAGATGGGATAAAGAGCTATGTAATGGGAGGGGGGAAGGCCTGCCAGAAGAACCAAGTCTTCAACTTGTTTTTAAAAATTCCCAGCGAGGGTGCCAGTCGAATCTCCGGGGGTAAGGTGTTCCAAAGATGAGGTGCCACCACCGAGAAGGCCCGGTTTCTTGTTCTCTCCTTCAGGGCCTCTCTTGAGGTTAAGCCCCTCAACCTTCCGGTCTGGCTTGATCGAGTGACATGTGTAGAGCTAGGTGGGGACAGGCGCTCTGCCAGGTATCGAGGCCCTAAACCATTTAGGGCTTTATATGTAAGCATTAGTATCTTGAAATCAATGCGGAAATGAATGGGTAACCAGTGTAAGGCCAGAGTGGGGGAAATATGTTGGTGTCTTTTCACCCCGGTTAATAATCTGGCGGCCGTGTTCTGGACCATTTGTAGCTTCCACATCAGTCTCAAAGGCAGCCCCACATAGAGTGCATTGCAGTAGTCTAATCTCGAGACTATGAGCACATGGACCAGAGTGGTGAGCGACCTGACATCAAGATAGGAGCGCAGCTGGGCAATCTGCCAAAGATGTAAGTGAGCGGAGCGGACCACAGATGCCACCTGGGACTCCATGGTAAGCGCTGGGTCAAGATGGACCCCTAAGCTGCGGACCACACTCTTCGTGGTGAGAGTTGCCCCCCCCAAAGAGAGCGAGCATCCCAAACCACTGATAGAAGGGGTGCCCACCCTCAGGACCTCTGTCTTGTCTGGGTTCAACCTCAGTCCATTATCCTGCATCCATTGCTGTATGGCCCCCAGCCAGCACTCAAGGGACACAATGGCATCCACTGCTGTTGAAAAAAAGAGATGTATAGCTGCGTGTCATCAGCATACTGGTGACACGAAGTGCCACATCCCCTAATGACCCCACCCAGCGGCCTCATATAGATATTAAATAGCATTGGAGAGATGATCGATCCCTGCAGCACCCCACAATTGAGGAGCCACGGGGCCGATATATTCTCTCCAAGCTGGACTCTCTGGGAATGGTCCTCCAAAAAGGATTGGAGCCAAGCAACAGCTAGGCCACCAATCCCCAATTCGGAGAGCCTCCCCTGGAGGATACCATGGTCGACGGTATCAAAGGTGGCTGAGATATCAAGGAGAACCAACAAGGACATTTTGCCCCCATCGGCCTCCCTCAAAAGGTCATCAAGCAGGGCGACCAATGCCGTTTCCATGCCATGGCGCAGCCTGAAGCCCGACTGGAATGGATCCAGGGCGTTGGTCTCATCCAAGAGAGCCTGCAGCTGGTCAGCGACCACCCTCTCAACTACCTTGCTAAGGAAAGAAACATTGGCAACGGGCCTATAATTGCCAATGTCGTCTGCCACCAAGCTTGGTTTCTTCCTAATGGGTCTAATGAGTGTCTCCTTGAGGGCAAGGGGAACCCTGCCCTCCTGGAGAGAACAATTTATTATAGCAGTGACCCATTCAGTTGTTACAGGCCTGGCCGCTTTGATTAGCCAGGCCGGGCAAGGGTCAAGGGAGGAGGTGGTGGCATGACAGCGGTCAAGCACCTTGTCAACCTCAAGTGATGTCACTGGCTGAAAGTGAGTGATCTTCATCGGACAGGACAGAGTGCTGGATGTCTCTGCTCAATAGGTCCCAGCGGATGGCCTCCATTTTAGATTTTTAAAAGGCTGAAAATTGGTCAGGTGAAATACTAAGGAGAGGCCAATCACTGTGACCAATTCCGGATAGGTCACGTACTATACGGAATAACTCCACCTGCTGGTTGGAAGCTTTGCTTATCCAGATAGCGAAGTAAGTTCTCTTTACAGCCTTTATCTTAGAAAGATAAAGGTTGGACATGATCTTGACAGCTTCTAAGTTATTTCCCATCTGATCCCACCTCCAATTGCTCTCTAGTCTTCTCCTATTTTGCTTCAGAGCTCTCAGCCACTGGTCGAACCAGGGCAATGAACGAGCTCCACAGCGGAGAGGACGTTTAGGAGCGATCGTGTCTACAGCCCTGGTGGCGGCGGCAAACCATCCGTCAACAAGAGCTTCGACAGGAGCGCCAGCCAGATCAATCGGTATCCCTCGCATGGAATCCTGGAATCCAATAGGATCCAGTAGCCTGCGAGGGCGGACCATTAAATTAGGTCCCAGCTCCCTGCGAGGGGGGAGGGCCATTGTCAGGTTGCATTTAATTAGGTGGTGATCCAACAATGACAACGGGACAGACACAAGGTTAGTCACCATCGGACCACACTCTCTCTGTTCAGAGGAGAACACCAAGTCAAGCATATGACCACCTACGTGGGTGGGGCTGTTAACGTGTTGGGACATGTCCAAGGAAGCCATGGTTTCCAAGAACTCAAGAGCCAGACTAGAAACCTCCGCCTCCGCATGTAGCCTTGGGGATCCCAACAGTGCAGCGGAGATGAAGTCAGCCAACTCCGGTAAGGAAATTGCTGGATCACGGGGAGCACGGTATGCCAGCAAGATCCCAATACCATCCTTGACCCCGCACGACACATGGAGGGCCTCCAGACCAGGTGTCGCCACTGCAGAAAGCCTACCGATCTCCAAAGTGTTTTTATAAACAATGGCTACCCCCCCGACCCCCCCCCAATCTACCCTGGTGTTCGACAGCATAACCGGGTGGACAGGCAAAGGACAGAGGAATACCCCGATCACCGCCCATCCAGGTTTCAGTTATGCAAACCAGGTCTGCATCCTCCTCCAGGATAAGATCGTAGATCAACTGGGACTTATTGGATACAGACCTGGCATTCAACAAAACCAGTTTTAGAGTGGAGGGACGATTGAGCTTGCTACCTTGAGCCAGGCAGTTGGACAGCTTTTAGACATCTGTCCCTTGTTCTTCTGGAGTGAAATGCAATTGTGCCCACGCCATATCTCCCTCTACCCGTGATCACTCTGATATTTAAAGAACCCTTGCTGGGGAAGCAGGCCTTCCACTCCACTTCCAGAAGAAAAGAAGAAAGGCAAAAAACAATAAAACAAAGCAGTAAGCAGTACAATAATAATAAAATTAAACAACATAGTCAAAAGTATATATGACAACCAATTCATTCTACCATTAGGATTCTTCCTTCTTGTTCTGAATAAATATGTTTAGAGTCCAGGTTCTCTTTGATATATAAGGCTACCCCTCTTTTCTTTTGTTGTGCTGCTGAATGATAAAGTTTCCCAATCTTTGGGTATTCCAAGTATTTATGATGTTGTTTTTTAATATGAGTTTCTTGAAGGCAAATTATATCCATTTTTGTTTTTTGTAATCACAAGAACATTTTTTCCTTTCCTCTGGAGAATTACAGTAAGACCGTTAATGTTCACCGAAAAGATTCCAATTTTATTCTCCATCTTCTTTATTTAAATTTAGGATTTATTGTCCTAGTGCTTCTCTTCTGTCTCTGTTCTTTAGTCAGTTCTTGTAGTGCATCTTCTTCCTCTTCTTCTCCTTTGCTTTGTGAAGTTGCTCGTTTTAGAATTTCTATATTTTGTTCTCTGCTTTTTTCTCCGTCTTGTTTTGATCTTTGCGATTCCTCTTCCCATACATTTGCATGTCTGTCATAAAACTCTCTTGCTTTGTGGATAGAGTCCAATCTGTATCTTCTTGAATTCCAGTTGATCAAAATCCCTTCTGGTACCAACTATCTGAAATTTATCCATTTTTCATTTAGTTTCATAGTCAAGAATTGATATTGTTTCCTCGCCTCTCTTATTCTCCATGGTATCTGTTTAAGAACTGTAATCTCATTTTGTCTATATGCTAGTCGCCCTTCTCTTGTTCTCCTTTTCACAAATCTTACAAGAACCTCTCTGGGTGTTTTATTACTACTTTCATAACTTGAGTTAACTCTGTATGTTTGGTCAATTTCCATTCCCATTTCTTTTCCTATCTGCCAAGATAGTTATGATTAAATCTGATATATATTCCTCCTTATCTTCAGGTATGTTTTGAAATCTCGAAGTATTTGAGGCTCTCTCCATTTCGATAATTGCAATTGAATCTTCTATGTTTTTATTAGTTTGACACAGTTTTTGGTTTTCTTCTCTAAGTTCATCTAGTTTCTTCTGTGATTGGTCTCTGTTATCTTCTAGTTTGATGATTCTTTGTTCGTTCTTTATGGTCTTTTGTTGGGTGTCTTGCAGTTGTGTATTCATCTTACAGATCTGTTCATTTATACTATCAATTTTCCTTTCCATTTTTTCATGGTTCCTTCTCATCTCCTCTTGTTCTCATCTCTTGTTTATTGAATAAGACTGTTCCCTGTATTGTCTGAAGGGTTGTCTGTAAATCTTTTTGAAATTTGTCCTGCTGTAACATTGTGTCGATATTTCTTCATTGTGTTGGGCTAGGGGCCCCTGATGAGGATGCAGAAGAGGTTTTTGAAAAAGTTGTGGAGATATTTGGTAAACTCATCCTGGGTTATTATCTGGCTATTACCCAATATTTTCTTTACCTAACCCACTTTATCTCTGTTTAGTAATTATTCTTATTGCATTCATATAGACATTACCACCATGCCCCGCTTCCTGAGCTTTTTGTGAAGCTACACTGGCCTTTTTTGCCATCTCCCCAATTTTTTTCTTGTTGGAATTGTTTGTAGTTGTGCCTTTTGTATTTCTTCTTTTAGAAACTCCCACCCTTCTTGGACTCCTTTTCTTGTTAGGATCTCCTGCCATGGGACCTTACTTATCCTTGTTCTGAGATTATTAAAATTGGCTTTTTTAAAATCCAGCAGGAATGTGCAGGTACACTCTGCTTTCATTTCTTTTGAAATCAAGAATTCTAGAAGGACATGGTCACTCTCGCCTAGAGTTCCCCTTACTGCCACTTCCCTGACCAAGTCATCTCTGTTGGTCAGAATCAAGTCAAGGATAGCAAATCCTCTAGTTTCTTTCTCCACTTTTTGTCAGAGAAAATTATCAGCCACACAAGGGAGGAGTTTCTTGGAAGGACCATACTTGGCAGAATTTGCCTCCCAACATATATCTGGATAATTGAAATCTCCCATTACTACTACATGATGCCTCTTTGAAAACCCTGCAATTTGTTTTTCAAAAGTTTCATCCTCTTCCTCTCTTTGATTGGGCGGTTGGTAGTAGACTCCAACTACCAAGTTCCTTTTGTTTTTTGCCCCAACTAGATTGATCCAGCTGCTCTCAATGGGACAGCCAATCTCCTCCTCCTGTATTTCCATGCAGGAATGTGTATTTTTCACATATACTGCAACTCCACCCTTTTTATTCTCTCTGTTCTTTTTGATCAGTTTATATCCCCCAATTGCTGTATTCCAGTCATGGGAGTCATCCCACCAAGTATCAGTTATTCCTATCAAGTCATTCTTACCCTCCTGAATTAAAATTTCCAGTTCTTCTTGTTTGTTTCCCATACTCCTGGCATTCATATACAGACACTGGAGGGTGTGTGATTTGTGGCCTGTTTGTCTTTGTACATTTTAATGAATATTCTTATGATTATTATTATGATTATTGTTATGTTTATTATTGTGATTACTATTGTTAATGTTATTATTGTTGCCCTTTTCTTCAGTTTGGTCCATTCCTGTTATTGGACCATCATTTCCAGCTCTCATGTTCTACTGCTGTTTTCTTCTGATTCTTGTTGACTTATTGTTGTTCATAACTCCCTCTTCTGGTGGTTCACTTACCTGCTTACAGTTTCTTTTCTGCACAAATCATTTTGTTCTTTGGACACTTTTCTTGCACAGGTCACGTGTCTTTGTCAACAAAACAATCCTCTTGTCCCCAGCAGTACATCTACTGGCATGGTCTTATTCTAACCAAGGATGTAGTTGCAAGTTATCACACTCCTGGTTTTGTATCCAGTAGAAATTGATTTAAAATTTTCCAATTACACAACACATAGCTAAGAGTGTGATTTTGTTTGGCTGGAAAGAGAATTATTTTAAACAGCTGCAATTTATTTTATTTTGAATCATTTTGGCATGTTTGAATGCCTATGTCACAGTGAATAGTGTCGGGGGAGCGGTCTGCAGCTTTTGCTAAATTGGATGCTAAATCCAATGAGTTTTACCTTTTTTTTCCCCATCCATTTTTATTTTTGTTCTAGCACTGTGCCAGTTCCCAGTTCAAAATTGTATAAAACAAGGAGACTGGGAACACTTTCACATACACACCCAGTAGTGTTTTGTTGCAAGGAAAGGCCCAGAATAACCCACCCAACAAGTCACAATGGTGGGGGAAATGAGCAAGAGCAGCAGGAATTGGGATCAAGCCAGATTGCACTCACCCAGCACAGGAACCAATGAGGAGGCAATGGTGAGGCTGCTGCAACAGGCAAGATGGACAGCATATTTACAACAATAAACAGAAACTCTTGTGTCACTTTCTAGGCAAGGGAGGAGCTTTGCTACTTCCCAGTCAACCAGTCCTCCTTGCTGCCTAATCTCATAGGCCAAATACAGCCTTTGATGCTGCCGCTACCACTGCTGTGAGTGACCATGAGGACTACACTAGAAAACACACGCATATTAACTCATTTTATAAAATCCCAATCCAGCTTTTGATTTATTTCAATAGTGTAACCATGCTCTAACTCCATTATTGTCTACTATTACTGATTCTATTACCTGTTCATAACAGGAGCAAAAGAAAAACAAGACGTGCAGAAAGAATAGGCCTTTTTAAAAAAACACTGCTCTTCAGAGCTTCTCTGGAGTGGCATTTTGCTTAAAAGCAAGGTACAGACTCCCTCTGTGCCTTATTTTAAAGTGAAATTGCCATGGTTTTTACAGTGGTAGCAGTTGGGTGTGGCCTCTGAATTTAGGGGGAGCAGTGTGTTCCCCACAACCAGGTGTTTCCCACTCTTGCACTAAACTCTGTTTTAGTGGGGAAGGGAAGTCAATCTCATACCCTCCAGATATTTTGAGCTACAGCTTCTGTAAGATGTACTCCAAGCCTCTTTAAGGCATAAGGTTGCCTATCCTTACCCTGGTCAAATCAAGTCCAGTTGTGTTGATTAGGATTTACATGCTTGTGAGTTTTTGCATTAGTTAGAATGTTTGAAAATCTGTGACCGTTAAAGGAGCAGATGTAAAGTGACAGAAAGAAAGTAATTTAGAATCCCATTGTACCAGATCACCATTAAGTCACTCTCTTTGCCCTTGGCTTTCCTTTGTCCTTCCATTGCTTAGTAGAATGAAAAATTAGTTGTTAGAATTTATCTGTGAAATCTGACAGCTAGGTCTAAAATGAATATTCAGAGTAATCTGATCATTAACAAGACATTTGAATTTGTTATTCCTAACCTGTAGCCAGCTCAGATATTTATTTTCCAACTTGACTATTCCACAACTTGCATTTGAAAGACCATTGTCCCTTGTTGTGATTTTGGAAGGGGCATGTCATTACAGAATAGATTAATTTCAAAAGATACAAATGCAATCAGATCAACTCAAATATCACTTTTATTAAAATGTTTAGTTTAGTTTCTGCAAATATGTGAACACGTCTGAATGAATATAAGCTTTCTCTTCAGGTGACAATTCGGACAAAACTTGTTTATTTTTGTTCTTACAAAGCTTTGAGAATACTGTGTGCAATAACTTTTCACTGTTTCATCCTGCATCTAAAGAGGTATGATGAACCTTTTGTCCTCCAGCTTAAATATGAAAGCATCAGACAAGGTAAGGTATTTGTGAAAGAAAATATATCAGACCACCAATTACTTTACTGATGTCTCTGCTATACAAATAGGGAACTTTCTGGAACTCAGCTCTGAACCTCTCCATGTGTCTAGAAGTCAAGAAATACCATGTAATTGTCATTCTTTTGTTGGTTATACTCCAGAAGGTGAAATGGAAACTCTCATCAGTACACTTCTGCTCTCAATTTTCTGAGCAATTCTGGAACATTTCTACTTCCTATAGTCTTCCCATTCCTGGAGTCCTGTACCTCAAAATGAAGCCTTGATTGGGAAAAGAAGCACCAGACTTGGTTGGTTTGGTTGATCCTCTGAATTACCAGTGGTTGAGTGTATCAGATGTCCTTGCTTTTCCCATGTCAAGACAAAAAAAATCACATGAACAGAAGCATAGCACCCACATCATGGGAAATAGTACTGATACATTTGTGAACCCATATCAGGAGCACTCTGTCTAGTTTTGGGTATCTCATTTCAAGAAGGATATTGTAAAATTAGATCATGTATAGAGAAGAACAACCAGGATGGACACCAAATGGAATCTTTGAGAGTTATGGATGTATAACCTGAAAAAGAGAAAATGAGAAGGAGACATGATAATGGTCTTCAAATATCTGAAAGCTTGCCATGCAAAACTGAAGGAGACTTGTCCCTTGTTGCTCCAGAGGGCAACACTAGAACCAATGGGTGGCAATAGCAGAGAAGGAGAATTCAACTGAACATTAGAAGAAATGCCAATGGGGTCTCCTTTGCAAAGGCTAGTTAAGCATTTGTCAGGGATGCTGCAACTGCATCCTGTATTGCAGTGCTTGCGTGAAACAGAATTGGACAACATGTTTTCAATTTATGGCTCTATAATTCTGTGACTCTACAATTCTATTAAAAAATCTCAGATTTGGGAATAGACTATAAATCCTTGAGTAAGCATATAAGTCCCGAAGTGTGATTGTCATTCAAAACAGACATCATTGGGCAAGATGAACCAGCACTGCAGGTTATTATAGCCTAGTGTCATATGATAACTGGCTCACATGCCTTTCTCTCCACTTCACATAGAAATTTTGGTACAAAGAAGTTCAGCACAGCCCTGCTATTAGTTATAATGAGATAGTCACCTAAGGTTATGGAGTGCTGCCCCCTCCCTGCTGATGCCTGCCACCCATGCACACTAATACACTGACAGTAACACCACCAATGGTGGCAGATTGTTTCAAAATGCACTGGCCCTGAAGATAGAGATCTTAGGTGAACAGCCAGCCATTTAGCAATTGTATTATGAGGGTGACCAGGCAGCCAGCAGTGACTCAGAACAACCTGTCATCATTGTTGCTGCCGCTCCTATCCCCTTTCCCTCTCCTTCCCTCTACCTGTAAAGGTTATCATTCTGCATCCGTGGGAGGGAACATGGATAGAGGAGTAGCAGAGGATAGCAGGGAAAGGGGCCATGGCAGTGCTTCCACTCCCACTTCAGGCAATGTACCAGTACCAGTACCAGAAAACACCAAGAGAAGAAAGTACCCAGGGAAACGGTGGTACAGATGCACTGACAAGTAGAGTAGATCAATGTTTGTAAGATCTCAGAAAGCACAATACAGAACCTAGGCACTTACAGCCTGTATTTGCAAATATCCTTTTAGGAATAAGGAACAAATAACGGTTGGGAGAAGGGGCAGTTGACTTGCACATCTATAACAGCTGTGTTCCAAGTTGCACATGATAAAGACTTTTTGTGTTTATCAAGCTGTCTCTTTAGTTATTTAAAACACTTTACATCTAAAAAAACCCAAAGTGATTTCCAAATAGCAAAAAAATTTAAAACTAGCAGCTAAAAACTAAAATAGAAAAAAACTGAAACAAAATGAGTAATTAAAAAGCAGGATGACTGATAGTGTTAACAATTAGGGAGATAATCAAGAAAATGGCTTAACTGAATAGGTCTTCACCTGGCAAAGGAAAGATGGCTTTTCAGAAAAGGCCTTCCTCCACAACACAACCAAATGACCCTCATAGACCCACAATACAATAAGCAGAGCCCCACCATCACCATTCAGTATCTAACAAACTAGGTGGTCTATTCAGAAGAGATCATTCCCTCAGATGTCCTGGTCCTGCAATGTATAGGGCCTTATAAGCCAAAAATAGTACCTTTAACCGTACACAGTTATTGGTATTCAATGTAGGTCTTTCAGTACCGCAGTTCCATGTGTATGGGAGGAGGTCCAATAAGGAACCTGACTGTTGTATTCTGCCCTAGTTGCAGCCTCAGAACTGAGTACAAGTCTAGCCCTATGTAGATTACAGTAGTCCAGTCTTGAAGTCACAAAAACATGGATAACTATTGCTGCTAGGCATGGAATTTTTGGATTTTTTGAACTACACATCCCATAATTTCTATTCTGTGAGTTCCACCTGACAGAGCCACACCTACAGATACCTAAATGTGGCTCACCTGTAGAAAAAGACTTAGCTAGGGAACTGTTAAGGCTTAGCACAGGCCTAGCTCTGCTTTAGCTTCCAGTTCAGAAAGGAAGTTCCCAGCTATTAGTGAGGCAGTTTCTTTCTATGTAAGAAGGTAGAGCAGAGGTAAGCCTATGTATAACCTGAACCACATGTCTGGTTCCCAGGTTCAGAACCCATACAGCAATAATTCTTCCACAAGTATACATATATTTAATCCTAATAGTATATATTGTACTAAGATCATGGTCACACTAGCCATAAGAACCACAGTTATATCAATTTTAACATTATTTAAATCAATTTTTAAATTTCTGGGCACATGATACAAGAGGGAAATTGATTTTGGGGGGCTGCAAAGCATGTTTTCTTTTCAACTGGCCAGCAGAGGATTTTTAAAATACCTTGTTTGTAAATCGATTCAGGTCACTGTGGTTTTGTGGATGTGAACATGGCTATAATTTTAATTTTTGCCTATGTGGATTTTGGGGCACAAACAAGGCAAGGAAAGTGCTGGTGAAGCACAAGAAGGGGAACCAACATTGAAGAACTACCAGCTTGCCCTCTCTGTCCTGGTGTACTCACTCTGCACCCACAGAGCGAGAGTTGCCAGACATGGAGGAAGGTCTATGCCCCTCTCTGTGCCAATTTTGTACCCACATATCAAGCACACCAGGACATGGAGGATGGTTGATGTGCCAGAAGCATCACTAGGAGACACCCGATTTAGTGATATATCACTTGCTTTAAAAAAACAAATTAAACCAAAAGTGTGTTCCACAAACAAAATGGAAATTAGTTGAAACAATTTAAGTCAATGTGAACATGCCTACTGAGTTATATCCATGTGACTGTAGAGCAATTTTTAAAAAAATCATGACTGGCATCAATGCAAATAGGCCATGTGACTGAACCCTAAGTTTAGTAAACTAAGCTGAGTGAGAAAACAAAGAAAAACAGTATTCCAGAATGCAAATAGTCTCTCTAAACAGTGATGTAAGTCTTTCTCTTCATCCCACAGTTCTCTAAAGTGGCTAGCAGAGTACCTGCAAGCGGATATATACCACATGATGACCTTAGTCTGAGACATCTGTAACATCTCACTGATCGATGCGTTCAGATGAGTTCTTTGGCAAAAAGGAAGGAAGGAAGGAAAGAAGGAAACTATATGTTTATAACTCATAATTGTTTTAATATTGTAATTGTACCTTTTAATTTTTAGCTTGGTACAATTACAATATTAAAATAATTATGTAATTATACATATAGAGTTCCCCTTCCTTTCCCTTTCCTTTTTTGGTATATTAGTTGGAATCTTATTGGATGTTTACACTGAAAGAATGTGATTGAAATAAATGTTAGCAGCCAATTGCTGCAAGTTGAGAAGTCAGCAGTCAGTGCAGACATTTGCTCTTATGCAGTGAGTTATGCAACCCTACTGGAATCACCATAAATTGGGAGTGACTTGCTGACATATAACAGTAGTAACTTTAGAATGACTGAATATGAATCATACCCAATGGCCAAAATCTTATGCCTGCCAACATTAACACAATCAGTGTAAATCTCAGTGGTGAACAAGTTAAGAAGTCAGTTAAGAAGTCAGCATAGGCATTTGCTGTCACATCTTGACAGAACACAGTATAAATATGAGTTAATCTGTGATCAACCCACTGTATGTTCTTACCTGCTTTTGGCATCATTTAGAGTATTCAGGAGGATAGTATTCAGGTGTGATGCTGCTGCAATAACTCCACTAGGAATGAAAGTGTTTTGGGATACCTTACCCTTAATATTATGATCAGCAGACTATATCAGAATATGCCCTGATGTATTTGGTGTTCAGCAGGGAGAACTGTCCAGGTTTCACTACAGGGAGGGAACAGTTAAAATCTCCAAAAAGTTGTCATGTTGAGCACAGTGCTACCTATGCTGAATGGCTGATTCACTGCATTCTATGTTGGGAACATCCTAATGTGCGAAAAGAAATATGGCAATATCTTCTTGAGTTCTTTGTGTGTGCTTGCCTTAGGTGGTCATATATGTACAAGGAAGCAATTGAATTGAGGACTGTGACGGACAGCTCATAACACTCCTGTCAGTCAGGTCAGAGCTCTGGGGTGTGAGCCTATGACATGACAGGAGGGGCGGAACCAAGGATATAGGAGGGGGAAAAAAGACAGTTGAGGCAGTTAGCCAGGACTTAGGGAAGAGAGTTGGAGAAAAGTGGTTGTGGAGATAGGGAATTGAAGAGAGAGAGTTAGAGAGAAGAAGGAGTGAGGTTGCTGAGAGAAATAGATAGATAGTCAGAGATAGAGAGAGAATTATTACAAATAAATATACACTGGTTGAATGAAAAATAAGTAAACAAGAAGTGATCTAATGTGGAACTTAAAACATGATATTTCAGTGATTGTGCTTTAATGAAAAATTCTAAACATCTGTGATTTCTCCTGTGATTAACATAACATCTATATTATCAATAAATCTGTTGTTTTGGCAACACGTGTTTATGATCTATTTGGTATTAAGGGAAAATACCTGGTGGCAGCGTGAAGTGAGGACAAGCATCCAGAGGGTGGACTTGTGTTTAAGGGAAAATAAACAAAGGACACAGGGTGTACGTCACAAAGTGGTGACCAGCGGCGGGATACGAAAGATAATCCAGTAAGCCAAAGAGATTCAAATATAGTCCAGAAAGCCAAAGTAAAAAGTGATTTTCCTGACCTTAAGAGACCTAGTAGTCTGGTACTGTAAGAGAAGGAGTGGGACCCTTGAAAGTGGCTTGGTGAAAAGCTTAAAAGGGACTCCTGATTGCAGACCTGGGAAAGACTAAGGGTAGGGTAAAGCTCTGAGGAAAATTCAATGGTTTAAAATTACCTCACGCTTTAAGTGAAGACCAAGAGGCTAGCTTGAGATCCCAAGCTCTAGGAGGGAGTGTGGCGTTTTCACCCTTTTTGAATCCCACACCGCTGGCACCTATGTGGCGTTGGACCCACTCGTGCCTTGGCCTGTCCACCTAGACTCAGACCTCAGAGCACACCAGGGCAAAACTAAACTCTTTCCTTTCTTCCACTGCTGCCACCAGGAGATCCCTAAATCCCCATAACTCCTTTAGAAAGAATCAGGTCCACTCTTTAATGAAATAGAAAGATCTCTAGTTTATTTGCTTATTGGTTTCAGTATATTAATATTCAGTTCTATTCCTTCTCCCTTCCAATCACTGGTCAATCACTTCTCAGATCTCCTACTATATTTTCATCAGTCTAATCACACTCCTATAAATCTCTGAACTCAGCTAATCAAACTCCTTCCAAAACTCGGATCTCTTCTCCCCCTCAGGCTCTGCCTCTTATACTCTGCCTCTTGGCTCCGCCTCTCAGCAACATAAATATGCATGACTCACTCTAACTAAACCTGAGCCATGACCACATTTAAAGGAGAACGCTACAGACCTCCCCCCTTACTTAGGTTTGTTTGGGAGGGGAAACATATTTTTCCTCCTGAACAAACAGGTGCAATTGCTTAAACTTTTTTTAAGTTTCTCATAACATTTTACCTTTCACATTTTTACTAAATATCAACCAAATACCTTACCTTATCATTTAATAATCAATACAATACTTTACCTTTTCATCTACTAATCAATAATACACATTACCTTATCATTTTACAGAATTTACAATCAATACATTTACACAATTAATTACTGGAGAATTCTAGTCCATTTTGGTTCTTTTTGAGAGTTCTTTAAGTCATTCTTCTGGTCTTCTGGACAGCGCATCTGCCACAATATTGTGAGATCCCTTTATGCTCTTTATCGTGAAATCAAAGTCTTGCAGCAAAAGAGCCCATCTCATCAATTTGCTGTTAGTCTTCATGGATCTCAGCCACAGCAATGGCGAATGGTCAGTGCATAAGGTGAATTTTCACCCCCAGATGTAGGGTTTAAGTCTTTGTAGGGACCATAAAATCGACAGACACTCCTTTTCAATCGTAGCCAGATGTTTCTCCCTCGCCTGCAGTTTCTTACTGATGTACATCACGGGCTGCAGAGTTCCTCCTCCGTCAGCTTGGCACAGCACTGCTCCTAGTCCGATGTTCGATGCGTCAGTGAAGATGGTGAATTCTTGGGTGAAATCAGGTGTGATGAGGACCGGTCCAGTTGTCAATGCCTCCTTCAGCTGGTCAAATGACTGCTGGCACTCAGGTGTCCAACTGATGTTCTCCGGCTCCCTTTTCCGAGTGAGGTCCGACAATGGCGCAGCGATCGCACCGAAGTGAGGGATGAACCTCCGATAATAGCCCGCCAGACCTAAAAAGGAACGGACTTGCTTCTTTGAAGTGGGGTTTGGCCACTTGGCAATCGCCTCAACCTTAGAGTCCAGGGGTTTGATAACTCCTCCACCCACCAAATGTCCAAGATATTTAAGCTCCGAATCTCCAACATGACATTTACTGGCTTTTACCGTTAAGCCGGCTTCCTGGATTCTTTGAAGCACTAGGCTTAAATGCTCCTTGTGCTCAGCCCATGTTTGACTGAAAATACCTATGTCATCCATGTATGCTACAGTGAAATTGCCCATGCCCTGTAAGGTCCGGTCTATTAGTCTTTGAAAGGAAGCAGGACCATTCTTTAACCCAAATGCCATGACCCGGAATTCGAACAACCCTAGGGGATTTCGAAAGGCGGTCTTCTCCTGATCCTCAGGGTGCATCGGAATTTGCCAAAACCCTTTGGTCAGATCGATGCGTGTGATGAAATTGCATCTACCTATGAGCTCAATTAAGTCATCCAGGCGTGGCATGGGATAGGCATCTGCCTTGGTGACATGGTTTAATTTGCGGTGGTCCACACAGAATCTAATGCTACCATCCGGCTTGTCAATAAGTACTATGGGTGCAGCCCAGGGACTCTCTGATGTGGTAATTATCCCTGCCTTTAACATCTCCTGGACCTCCCGTCGTACTTTCTCGACATAATCCCCAGTGATCCTATAAGGGGTAACAGCTATGGGGCTGGCGTCCCCAGTGTCAATTCGGTGGACTACTCCTTTGGCCTTTCCAGGTTTGTTAGTGAAGAGGGTGTGATACTTTAGCATTATCTCCAATACCTCTTCTCTCTGTTGTGGGGTAAGGGAGTGGCCTAGATTTACCTCCTTGGGATTAAATTGTCGTTCCCCTCTCCCTTCCCAGCACATGAGTTCTTCCTTATCGCTAGGGTCCTCTCTAATAGCATATAGGGTCCATTGATTTCTTCGGTAATAGGGTTTGATCATGTTAACATGTACTACCTTGCGACCCTCATCCCCTTTCTGGATTACATAATTGATATTATTCATTTTTGAAATTACCTTATAGGGACTCTCCCAAGCTAATTGTAGCTTGTGTCCTCGGACTGGCCTAAGCAAGAGAACTTCCTCCTCTGGCCCAAAAGTTCTTTCATGGGCTTTCTTATCGTACCATGCCTTCTGTTTAGCCTGGGCAGCCCTTAAATTCCTCCCAGCCAACTCCAGAGAACGTTGCAAGGTGTTTTGCAACTTATATACATATTCGACTACTGACTCAGGGTCATTTTCTCTGTGGTCTTCCCAATTCATGCGGAGCAAATCTAAGGGTCCGCGTGCCTCTCGTCCTAGCAGTAACTCAAAAGGACTGAATCCCGTGCTCTCTTGAGGGATGCTCCTGTAAGCGTATAGTAAGGGTTGTATTTTGCAGTCCCAATCATTTGGGTTCTCTGCTACATACGCCTTAATCATGCGCACCAAAGTGCCATTGAATTTCTCAACTAGCCCGTTGGTCTCTGGATGATATGGAGTCGAGTTGATTTGGGTAATTCCACAAGCCTTCCATAACCTTTTGATCAGTTTGGATGTGAAACTCATTCCCAAATCGCGGACTATCTCGCTGGCAAATCCCAATCGGCTCATGTAATTGATTAGGGCATCTGCCACGGTGTCAGTTACCATGTTACGTAAAGGAATTGCCTTGGGATATCTGGTGGCAAAATCCATAATGGTCAGTATGTATTTATTTCCCCTTCTGGTGGCTTTAGGTAAAGGACCCACTAGATCAATTCCCAGCCTTTGGAACGGTGTAGAGATGACTGGCAAAGGACATAATTTGGCTTTGGTCCTGTCCTGCCCAGTCCCTCGTCTCTGACAGACATCACACGTTTTACAGAAACAAGTAATCTGTTTGCCCATACCTGGCCAAAAGAAGTTCTGACCAACCCGTCTTTTGGTTCTGGTGATCCCCATGTGAGCTCCAAATAAACTGCTGTGAGCTTGATTAATGATTTTCTCCCTGTATTTACTAGGGACCACTAATTGCTTTCGGGGTTCCCCTTTTCCTCGGTATGGAGTAGCTAACGTTTCCCTGTACAGAAGGTCTTTGGTTAAGCTAAAGCTCTCAGGGCACTCAGGAGACAGTACAGTGGGAGTCCTGGCAGCTTCAAAGCAAACTCCCAAGCTAATGTCCTCCTTCTGCTCCTGGACAAAATTGTTATTTGTTTTGGGATTCTGTAGTAGCATGAGTTCTGCCTCAGCCCTATCATCAAGCTGGGTTGCCACGGTAACCGCTCCTAGGCCTCTCTCTGCTACAGTATCGGTTTGAGCTGCAGAGGGTGAGTTTTGACCCCCCTTTGAGCGGGTAAGCACTAACGCACTCTTGACATGCTCTATTAAATCCCAACCAAGGAGAAAAGCTGCTGGTATTTCATCTGACACAGCTACTTGCCACTTTCCAGACCAATTCTGGTATTCTACTGGTATCTCAGCCACTTTTAAAACCACGGTTTCCTTCCCAATTCCCTTTAAAGACATTTCTCTGCCTGGAATAATGTCATCCTGGGCTACTAGATCGGAATGGACAATGGAGATTTGAGATCCTGTATCTCTTATTGCAATGTACTTCTTTCCTTTCACAACTATCTCTTCACCTGCGTTTCTGAGAAGGGTCTGGTCATTGCTGATATAGAAACAATGGACTACTTGGGCTATAGGAATATCTTCCTCCTCATGGTCAGTAGAAGTGGTGGTGGTTATGGGATCAGGTCTCTGTCTACTATTTTCCTCCCCTGATTCCACTTGCTTGACACAATACACCTTTTTGGTTAGAGAATCATTTCTCTGCAAGTTGGGGTATGGTTGCCTACACTGGAATTGTGAGTGACCTGGTTGCCCACAATTAAAACATTTAAAATTCCTTTTATCATTCTGAGGTACTTTGGCGAACCGTGCCTCAGGGTTTGATGTTTTTGGCAGGCTAGCCCTTGGCAACTTTGGGGAAGTCCCGCCCTGACCTTCTCTCTCAGGATTCCTGCTGAGGTAATTTTTATTAAAAGGCTTTTTATAGTTGTTGTCCCAGTTTGGTCTATTTACTCTCAGCTCTGAAAATCTAGGGTTCCTGTAAGCATTAATCAAATCAGTTTGTTCTCCCGCTTCCCATAAATTTTTAGGATTCTTGTCCCTTACTAAATAATATAGTTCTCCAGGTAATAGGGAGTAAAACTGTTCTAGCCCAACCAAATCCCTCAACTGTTCAAAAGAAGTGATTTCTTCTCTTTCAATCCACTTCTCCAGAGTTTGCTGCAATCTAGCTCCCAACTGAGAGTACGATTCATCCTGCTTTTTAGAGAGAGAGTGAAATTTTCACCTCAGGTGTTCAGAGTTCAGACAAAATCTTGAATAAACCATCTTTTTATATGCCTCAAAATCTCTTGCCTTCTAGGGATTCATCTGGGCATATATTTCTGCCAGATCTCCACTAACCTGCGCCCTAAGAATTATCATTCTATCTTCAGTTCTGACTTCAAAGTCATTGCAGGTGCATTCAAAAGCTATGAGGAAGGATTCAGGACAGTCCCCTCTTTGTACTGGGGAAACTTCTTCAAATCTATCTTTGACAGGATTCCTCCTCCCCCACTGTTGTTATTATTAAGATTATTATTTAGAGTAGAAATTTCTAGTTGTCTCATCTGTAGTTGATAATCCATTTCCCTCTGTCTTAATTCTATTTGTTTAGCTTCAGACTCAAATGCCATTTGTCTAGCTTCCTTCTCAGCTCTAATTTCTAGTTCCCTTCTTCTCTCCTCCTGCTCAAATTGTCTGGCCTCCTGCTCAGCTCTGAGCTGTAGTTCCTTAAATTTAAATTCCCGTTCCAGTTTCCATCTCTCAAATTCTTGAGGGCTTAATTCCTTATGTCCCTCTGAGATAACCTCAACAACTATTTCCTCTTGTTCTCCCTCCAATTCCTGAGGTAAGTCTTCAGACTCAGGACTCCCCCTTGTGGCGCGTTTGTGAGGCATCTTTTCTTTCTGGGATGATTAGAGCAGCGTTCACAAATTTTTAAAAGGACCTGTTTTTCTTATTTTACTTCCAGTTACTGATATAAATTTTTCAAGCCTTTTCTTTTAGTACTTTCCCTCAGATCTGCTATGACCTGGCTTCTGCCTTATCCACAGTGCTCTCCTATCTCAGAGCCTGGGATTTCACAGCAAGCCCTCTGATCCTCAGATCCTGAGGTAAACTCAGCAATTTCCTTTCAGAGTCGTTCCCTATCTTAGACCCCCCTGATCTGGGTTCTGAGGCCCCGCTACTAAGCTTTTCCCAAAAGCTCTAGCAGGAACCAAACCTCATTGCCACAGATCCTGTCTAAAAGGTACCCTTGACTCAATAAACTCTTTTATAAAGGCTTCACTGGATTATTTCAATAGGCTTCACTGGATTATTTCAATAGGCTTCACTGGATTACTTCGTTTCCCGCCGCTGGACACCAATGTGGCGTTTTCACCCTTTTTGAATCCCACACTGCTGGCACCTATGTGGCGTTGGACCCACTCGTGCCTTGGCCTGTCCACCTAGACTCAGACCTCAGAGCACACCAGGGCAAAACTAAACTCTTTCCTTTCTTCCACTGCTGCCACCAGGAGATCCCTAAATCCCCATAACTCCTTTAGAAAGAATCAGGTCCACTCTTTAATGAAATAGAAAGATCTCTAGTTTATTTGCTTATTGGTTTCAGTATATTAATATTCAGTTCTATTCCTTCTCCCTTCCAATCACTGGTCAATCACTTCTCAGATCTCCTACTATATTTTCATCAGTCTAATCACACTCCTATAAATCTCTGAACTCAGCTAATCAAACTCCTTCCAAAACTCGGATCTCTTCTCCCCCTCAGGCTCTGCCTCTTATACTCTGCCTCTTGGCTCCGCCTCTCAGCAACATAAATATGCATGACTCACTCTAACTAAACCTGAGCCATGACCACATTTAAAGGAGAACGCTACAGGGAGCACTGAAGGGACAAGCGGAGGCCAAGGTTAGAATAAGCTGAGGGAAATTGAAAACAAAAAAGGCTGGGACTATTTAAAGTAAATATTTCTGAGTACTTTTGGTGGCTAGAGGCAAATAGAAACATTGTCTCAGACCAAGGGACTGGCTGGGTGCCAGAAGAAGAAACAGAGTAACAGTAACTCTCTAACTCTCAAAAGAAAAAGAAAAACGCTTTGAATCGAGGCTTGACTTTGCTGGATAATTGATTTCCCTAGAATAAATCTATCTAACTCTGAAAAAAAAAATAATAAAGAAGAAATTTTCTGGTTCTAGGATTCAAAGCGAATGAATGCCAGTAAGCCAGAAGGAAAAGAAATCCTCTGAGTCTAAGAGACCTGGTTGTCAATAGTCCAAGTGAAGGAGTAGGAAACCCTAATGCTCTGTGTGAATAGCTTGGTAGGGACTCCTGATTGAGGAAAGACAAAGGCAGGAAAGGATTCTGAGGAGATTTCTGTAGTTAAAAGTTTACCTCATGCTGAGAGTGTAAGGACCAAGAGGGCTAGCTTTAGATCCCAAAGCTCTGAGAAAGGGAGCGCTGAGGAGACCCAAAAGTGGAAGCCAAGGTCTAAAGGAATAGCTGAGGTGAATACAACTGAGGCTTACAGAAGAGAAAAGTAAGCTGAATTAGCTGGGTGGCTGGAGGCCAAGGGAAACAGTGTATCACACACAGGAACAGGGAGGCTAGGTGCCTAAAAGTAACAAAGTAGCAAACCCGTGGCTGTCGGGGAAAGCTACCAAGTATCAATCTCTCTAACACAGAAAAAAAAAGATCCCTTTTAAAACGAGGCTTGTCTATTTGAATCTGTGAGAAAACAACCTGCCAACTTAACAAAAATATAAACGGTTAAGAATGCCTTCCAAGAGAGGGAAGAAGGCAGTTATGGAACTAGCTGAGAGTCAGACTTTACCTCAGGAAGGGGGACTTTCTGACCAGGAGAGTCATGAGGAAGGGGATGCCTCAGGGAGAGAAAACTCCCTAGAGTTTCAAAAATGGAAATTAGAGAAAGAACAGGAATTTAAATTAAAAGAATTACAGATTAGAGCTGAGGCTGAGGCAAAAGATAGGGCTGAAGCCAGACAGATGGAAATGAGAGAAAAAGAAATGGCCATGAGGGAAAAAGAGATGCAATACCAGTTGGAAATGAAGAAATTAGAATTAAAAATCCAAAACTATAATAATAATAAATCCAATCCTGAGGGGTATATATCAAAAACAGCGGATTATATAAAAGAAGTAAGAAACTCAAAATATTCTGAGGAAAAATTTGGTAATAGAAACTGGGAAGATAGAAGAAAAGAGCCCAGAGATGTCCACCAAAACAAACAAACAGATGAAAATCAGTTTAGGGACAAACCAGAGCAAAATCAACAGAAATATAAAAGCAGTGAAGGGAAGGGAGACAAGCCCCCTCTCTTTGAACAAAGGGGTCCAAAATTTTGTTATGGCTGTGGGAAACCAGGGCACTTCATTTCTCAATGTCAAACCTCAAAGAGTAAAGACTTTAATCTACAGAAAGATGTGAGAAATGAGCCTAAGAAAGTTTACTATGTACAACAACAGGAAGAAAGTTCGGAGACAAGGCAAAATGACAGTTTAACTGACAAAACAGAGAGTCAGGAAAAACTACCTATGGCAGAGATTGTTCAATGCTATTTTATAGAAAGCAACATGGAGTTGATGAAATGTTCTAGTGAAAATATTTACATAAATAATACCAAATATTTAGCATTGAGAGACTCTTGTTCTCAGATAACTATATGCCATACAGATATTATTCCACAGGAAGATATAATTCCAAATGAGAAAATTACAGTTAAAGGAATTGGGACAGAATTGATTAATCTACCTGTAGCTAACATACATATAAAATATAAAGAGTGGACTGGTATATTTAAAGTAGCCATTACAAATCAGATTACTACACCTTGTTTAATTGGGCTAGATTTAACTGAGCATGTCAAAAGTGTTTTGATCAATAAGCGCTCACAGAGAGAAAAGATAGAAAATCCTGGGGAGAATAATGAGGTTCATGAGGAAGAACTAAGAGGAAATGAATCAAATAAGCTAGCTGAAGTAGCGGGAATAGCTAAGGAAGACTTAGTGAAAAACCCTAGTGATAAATCCAATAGTGATGAAAGGAAGAAAAGTGATAGTTACAATGATTATATGGTAAAAAGTAATAATAATTTTAATCAACTGACCCATGAACACAGAGAGATGTCTGTAGTTGATAAAGGGAGTTGGAAGGAGATGAAACAGGTTAAGGGTGGTTTCGTATATACAAGCTCAAAAGGAAGTCAGAAAGCACCCACTACAGCAACAGGAGAAAGTTGGGGAGAAAAAAATTTCCTGGAGAGTCAGATTAATAATTGGTTTGAAGAGGGTTGTAAGATTATGGAAGAAAACAATGAAAGGAGTTTTGCCCAGGAGCAAAAGGAGAACAATAATTTGGAGGGTGGTTTAAAAGTGTCAGAAAAACCCACTCAAATATTTCCTGAAAGTCCTGAGAGACTCTGTATGGACAAAGATCTTGTAACTAAAGAAAAGTCCTTAGCAATGACAGAGCCTAGCTTAAAATTGACTCCTGAAATAGAAAAAAAAGTACATGAGGCTCAGGAAACATCATATTATCCGGAGGTTGTGAAACTGAAATCTTTAGAGGGATGTAAATTGCAGTTAGCAGAGGCAGTACCTAGGGAATTGATACAGTTAACTGAAAAAGCTGGTCATTCTGTATCTGCACAAGCCCTGGAAACCCTGCAATGCAAACCTCCATATAAGAAACGGAAAAATAAAGAAATAGAACTAGATGAGACTATGGGTACATCCAAAAATAAGCAAGGAGGTAATATGGCATTTCAAGGAAATTCTCCTTTGAATCTGAAGGTGATCCAGTATAGTGGGTTCTCACCTAGAAAGAAACTTGGTGAATTTAGGGGTGTGAAGAAAGGCTTAAACCTTGACTGGTTAAATAAAGAAAATTCGAGAGATATATCCTTTCCTTTAGAAAATATAAAAGCTAAAAGAAAAGATAAGAAGATCCAGTGGTCGAGCAGAGGTAAAGAGACCTTAGAAAAGCTGCAGACTACAGAGAGAGAGGTCGTCGTAGTATCCAGAGAGGTCATTGTATCCAGAGACGTCGTCGTGTCCAGAGAGGTCGTGTCGTGAGAGGTTCAGAGTTCCGGAGGGACTGCACCATCATCGCTGATGTGTCCAGATTCGAACCAGGAGCCGTGCTGAGCCAGGTGGACAACAAGAGAGACCGAGCAGGTGAGAGACATTTATTTGACAACTGGAAAGTGAGATTGTCGATTGATGGGACATTGCAAAGACAGAAACTCTATGTGAGATTACGAACGGTGAAATACAAAACCAACAAACTTGCAAGAGGGACACAAAATCTGAAAGACTTTAATTGTGAGACCCAAAGAAAAAGAAAGACTCAGAATAAGATTGCAGACGCATGGTCTCGAAGACCCAATGGATAACAGAAAGCAATGAGACGCATTACCAGAAGACTGAAGAGTGAAGAAGAAAAACCTGTAATGACTAATATTAGAAGTAATACTGTAATCAAAAGTTCTGGTTATGTTCATATGTCGAAATATAAAGTGATGCAATGTAGTGTTAAAATTAATGGCAAGTAGTAAATAAATTAAAATGTAAAGGTAATAGAATGCAAACTGTATAAAATTAAATGTTATAAAAAAGAAACAAATTGAAAAATGATTAAAAATATAAGTATATAGAAATAAATAGTAAGTAAAGTTGGTGAAATGTATGATGAAAAGAAAAGAGTTATATAATTATAAAGGTAATTTAAATATAAAGAAAAAATTAGTAATAAGATGGTAAATGTGGTATAAGAATAAGTATATATGTGTTACAAGAATAAGAATATATATAGATATATATCAAATGGTTAAATGGAAATAGGAAGTAATTGCAATTGTTGTGCATAAGGGTAACCTACTATAAGTGTTACCCCATGGCACAAACCTTTCCAAGGGGGGAGGTATGTGACGGACAGCTCATAACACTCCTGTCAGTCAGGTCAGAGCTCTGGGGTGTGAGCCTATGACATGACAGGAGGGGCAGAACCAAGGATATAGGAGGGGGGAAAAAGACAGTTGAGGCAGTTAGCCAGGACTTAGGGAAGAGAGTTGGAGAAAAGTGGTTGTGGAGATAGGGAATTGAAGAGAGAGAGTTAGAGAGAAGAAGGAGTGAGGTTGCTGAGAGAAATAGATAGATAGTCAGAGATAGAGAGAGAATTATTACAAATAAATATACACTGGTTGAATGAAAAATAAGTAAACAAGAAGTGATCTAATGTGGAACTTAAAACATGATATTTCAGTGATTGTGCTTTAATGAAAAATTCTAAACATCTGTGATTTCTCCTGTGATTAACATAACATCTATATTATCAATAAATCTGTTGTTTTGGCAACACGTGTTTATGATCTATTTGGTATTAAGGGAAAATACCTGGTGGCAGCGTGAAGTGAGGACAAGCATCCAGAGGGTGGACTTGTGTTTAAGGGAAAATAAACAAAGGACACAGGGTGTACGTCACAAGGACCAAGAGACCTGCAAACATTTTTGGTATCATATTATTGGCGGGGGGGGGGTGAGGGGAGATATTTTTCTTTTTGTTTTCAGTTAATATTTTTATTCCTCATGATTCAATACTGACAATATTGTTCCATTAATCCAGACAATAACTCCTTAACTTTGAAAATTATTTGGCCATTAAAATTCAATCATAGTAATCTCATTCCAAACTGGATCAAAAAAAATATATATCAAAGCATACAAATTTTACTTGGCTACCTGCTTTGCTAATTAAACTGATGAGGCAAATTATTTGCTCATTTCAAGGCTGACATTAAATGACATTTTGTGGTGACATCCGATGTTTCTATACTAATTGAATAACTTCTTGATTTGTATACTCTAGTTTGATTTCTGAAGTGCCTGGGTATGAAACAAAATTATAGCAGTAGATTTACAAGCAAGTGATTTACAATTAGAGTAACTAACATTTTGTACACAGGTGGCTGTATAATTTGAACAGCACTATGGAGCTTTATTAAATTGCCACTATTATGTTTTCAAAAGGAATTTTTTTAAAAATGCAACATTCAAAATTAATGTTTTGATTTCAAAGAATCACTGTTAGCTGTAACAAATTGTTCAAAGATGAGACAGGAAAAAGTAAAATCCATTATTTTATGTGTCAATGGTTTTAAGTAAAGTTGAGTGGATAAATCATGATAGTTTCTATCTCTAGCATTCATATGAACTTGATTTTTTTGTTGCAACATATGGGAGACTGGCTCATTTGATTTATGCAAAAGGCATGCAACTGCAGTTCAAAAGTCTAGATCAGAGAACAGAAGGTGGAGTCACAGAAGCATCACAGCGAACACATTGGCAGGGTTCACACATCACAGTTTCTAACCTGTTGTTCAAGAGCAGCATGTCTATTTATTTTAGCTGTGGTTTGTTTCTTATGACATCTATATTGTAATCTTCATCTCTTCCTCAAAGGACCAGAGCTGCAACTGTTAGAGTTGTGTTTGCAACCTTGCATGCTGCCTGTGATTTTAATGACTAGAAGGGATGTTTCTGGGCTTGGGTGATTGTCTATCTAGCACTAACCAATTGTTCTTTCCAGCCTTTAATTTCAAAAAGAGGCCTGTCTCTTTATTAGGTGTTTTTCCCCACTCTTTAGTCTGCTTGAAGTTGTTTGCTGTTGATCTGTTCATATAGTTGCTAAGTATGTGTGAAGTTAAAAAAGCAGCATACACAAGTCTAGTTTCAAGCAACTATAAATGAAGAAATGTTTTTTATTCTTTCTCCTACAAATGTGATTGAATGAGTTGTTGAGACTTTAAGTGCCAGTTTATGAAAAAAGGGTGATTTTGGGAAACTTGTAGCTATTCTCCTCTGTTGGTCTCTGCACTTCTATTGTGTAGGAAAAGAATTTTACTAGAAATTCAAAATTCTGCAGCAATAATTAGGGTCAACCAGGAGTTTAACCCAGGGTACTGAAATCTGAAGGGCACAAAAATGTGCTACTGGATTTATAATTTTCAAATATACCGTGTTTCCCCAAAAATAAGACAGGGTCTTATATTAATTTTTGCTCCAAAAAATGTAGTAGGGCTTATTTTCAGGGCATGTTTTATTTTTTTCATGTACAACAATCTACATTTATTCAAATACAGTCATGTCATCTTCTTCTGGTTGCTGCACAATGCTGCACAATGGTGGAGGGCGGGGTTTCACTTAAGTAGGGCTTTTTTGGGGGGTAGGGCTTATATTACGAGCATCCTGAAAAATCATACTAGGGCTTATTTTCAGGTTAGGTCTTATTTTCAGGGAAACAGGGTAACCAATAAGGTGTCATAATTGTTAGTTACACTTCTGCTGTAGTCACAATGGATTTATTTCTCTTGGCTTACAACTGTTGCTTGTCACATGTGGCAAAATGTAAGTTGCCCAAAGTAGTGGCTTGCCATGAGATGGGTGGGGTAGAAGTTGAATGAATGGATGGATGGATGGATGGATGGATGGATGGATGGATGGATGGATGGATGGATGGATGGATGGATGGATGGATGGATGGATGGATGGATGGATGGATGGATGGATGGATGGATGGAAGCCAGGTTTGGACATCATAATGAATGGGCAGCAGGCATTTGTGTGCTGACTTTTTCACTAGAAGCTGGAATGCTTTAGAGTTCTTCTGCATTGTGACATCCAGATGCATGCATTATTTGAAACATTTTCAGAAAATAACTGAATAAATGTTTATGTTCAGTAAAATGACAGAAACCATGTAGTTAGTTCTAGCTGATGATATGACTGATCCTCACACTGGCCTAAACCAAAACACTTCTTTCTGTGTCTGAATATCTCAGGAATTTTTGACAGGTTGGTGTGTCTCTTTCAAGTTTCTCACCAGTCACTGGAATGGGCGGCAGCAAATTGTATGCTTTTTCAACCTGAATATAGAATACATAATTGTTAAGAATCTGCTTCTGAATATGTACTAAAATAACATTTGACATTGTGCTACTGATTGAAGGACATTGCAAGCAGTTCTTTGTTCACAACAAAGACTTTGTACACAACTAAACACTTTGTATCTGAGCCCATCTAGGTTCTGCTGGCAGTAAAAGGGCACTTCCCTTTCCCTGCCTATTTTTCTGTGATTTCCTCAGAGTCTGATTAGCAGCATGATGATTGTTGAATGACTTCACAATTGCCTTGCAATTTGTCAATATTGCCTTCATTATGTTGTTGTTTAGTCATTAAGTCATGTCCGACTCTTCGTGACCCCATGGACCAGAGCACGCCAGGCCCTCCTGTCTTCCACTGCCTCCCGGAGTTGGGTCAAATTCATGTTGGTCGCATCAATGATACTGTCCAACCATCTTGTCCTCTGTTGTCCCCTTCTCCTTTTGCCTTCACACTTTCCCAACATCAGGGTCTTTTCCAGGGAGTCTTCTCTTCTCATGAGATGGCCAAAGTATTGGAGTCTCAGCTTCAGGATCTGTCCTTCCAGTGAGCACTCAGGGTGGATTTCCTTCAGAATGGATAGGTTTGTTCTCCTTGCAGTCCAGGGGACTCTCAAGAGTCTCCTCCAGCACCACAATTCAAAAGCATCAATTCTTCGGTGGTCAGCCTTCTTTATGGTCCAGCTCTCACTTCCATACATCGCTACTGGAAAAACCATAGCTTTGACTATGCGGACCTTTGTCGGCAAGTTGATGTCTCTGCTTTTTAAGATGCTGTCTAGGTTTGTCATCGCTTTCCTCCCAAGAAGCAGGCGTCTTTTAATTTAGTGGCTGCTGCCACCATCTGCAGTGATCATGGAGCCCAAGAAAGTAAAATCTGTCACTGCCTCCATATCTTCCCCTTTTATTTGCCAGGAGGTGATGAGTCCGGTGGCCATGATCTTAGTTTTTTTGATGTTGAGCTTCAAACCATTTTTCGCGCTCTCCCCTTTCACTCTCATTAAGAGGTTCTTTAATTCCTCCTCACTTTCTGCCAGGTGGTATCATCTGCATATCTGAGGTTGTTGATATTTCTTCCGGCAATCTTAATTCTGGCTTGGGATTCATCCAGTCCTGCCTTTCGCATAATGTATTCTGCATATAAGTTAAATAAGCAGGGAGACAATATACAGCCTTATCGTACTCCTTTCCCAATTGTAAACCAATCAGTTGTTCCATATTCAGTTGTAACTGTTGCTTCCTGTCCCACATATAGATTTCTCAGGAGATAGATAAGGTGGTCAGGCACTCCCATTTCTTTAAGAACTTGCCATAGTTTGCTGTGGTCCACACAGTCAAAGGCTTTTGCGTAGTCAATGAAGCAGAAGTAGATGTTTTTCTGGAACTCTCTGGCTTTCTCCATAATCCAGCGCATGTTAGCAATTTGGTCTCTAGTTCCTCGGCCCCTTCGAAATCCAGATTGTACTTCTGGGAGTTCTCAGTCCACATACTGCTGAAGCCTACCTTGTAGGATTTTGAGCATAACCTTGCTAGCGTGTGAAATGAGTGCAATTGTACGGTAGTTGGAGCATTCTTTGGCACTGCCCTTCTTTGGGATTGGGATGTAGACTGATCTTTTCCAATCCTCTGGCCACTGCTGAGTTTTCCAAATTTGCTGGCATATGGAGTGTAGCACCTTAACAGCGTCATCTTTTAAGATTTTAAATAGTTCAACTGGAATGCCATCACCTCCACTGGCCTTGTTTTTAGCCATGCTTTCTAAGGCCCACTTGACTTCACTCTCCCGGATGTCTGGCTCAAGGTCAGCAACCACACTCTCTGGGTTGTCCGGGACATCCAGATCTTTCTGGTAGAATTCCTCTGTGTATTCTTGCCACCTCTTCTTGATGTCTTCTGCTTCTTTTAGGTCCCTACCATTTTTGTCCTTTATCATGTCCATCTTTGCACAAAAGGTTCCTTTAATATCTCCAATTTTCTTGAACAGATCTCTGGTTTTTCCCTTTCTATTCTTTTCCTCTATATCTTTGCACTGTTCATTTAAGAAGGCCCTCTTGTATCTCCTTGCTATTCTTTGGAAGTCTGCATTCAATTTTCTGTAACTTTCCCTATCTCCCTTGCATTTGGTTTCCCTTCTCTTCTCTGCTATTTCTAAGGCCTTGTTGGACAGCCACTTTGTTTTCTTGCATTTCCTTTTCTTTGGGATGGTTTTTGTTGCTGCCTCCTGTACAATGTTACAAGCCTCCATCCATAGTTCTTCAGGCACTCTGTCCACCAAATCTAGTTCCTTAAATCTATTCTTCACTTCCACTGTGTATTCATAAGGGATTTGGTTTAGATTATGCCTGACTAGCCCAGTGGTTTTTCCTACTTTCTTCAGTTTAAGCTTGAGTTTTGCTATAAGAAGCTGATGATCAGAGCCACAATCAGCTCCAGGTCTTGTTTTTGCTGACTGTATAGAGCTTCTCCATCTTTGGCTGCAGAGAACATAATCAATCTGATTTCGGTATTGCTCGTCTGGTGATGTCCATGTGTAAAGTCGCCTCTTGTGTTGTTGGAAAAGAGTGTTTGTGATGACCCGCTTGTTCTCTTGACAAAACTCTATTAGCCTTTGCCCTACTTCGTTTTGAACTCCAAGGCCAAACTTACCTGTTGTTCCTTTTATCTCTTGACTCCCTACTTTAGCATTCCAGTCCCCTATAATGACAAGAACATCTTTCTTTGGTGTCAGTTCTAGAAGGTGTTGTAAGTCTTCATAGAATTGGTCAATTTCAGCCTCTTCAGCATGGGTGGTTGGTGCATAAACTTGGATCATTGTGATGTTGAAAGGTCTACCTTGGATTTGTACTGAAATCTTTCTATCATTTTTGAGATTGTATTCCAGCACAGTTTTTCCCACTCTTTTGTTGACTATGAGGGCTACTCCAGTTCTTCTACGGGATTCGTGCCCACAATAGTAGATATGATAATCGTCTGAATTGAATTTGCCCATTCCCGTCCATTTTAGTTCACTGATGCCCAGGATGTCAATGTTTATTCTTGCCATCTCTTGTTTGACCACATCCAGCTTACCAAGGTTCATAGATCTTACATTCCAGGTTCCTATGCAGTATTTTTCTTTGCAGCATCGGACTTTCCTTTCACTTCCAGGGGCATCCACAGCTGAGCATCCTTTCGGCTTTGGCCCAACCACTTCATTAGCTCTGGAGCTACTTGTACTTGTCCTCCGCTCTTCCTCAGTAGCATGTTGGATGCCTTCCGACCTGAGGGGCTCATCTTCCAGCGTCATATCTTTTAGCCTTTTGTTTCTGTTCATGGGGTTTTCTTGGCAAAGATACTGGAGTGGCTTGCCAGTTCCTGCTCCAGGTGGATCGCATTTAGTCAGAACTCTCCACTATGACCTGGCCGTCTTGGGTGTCCCTGCACGGCATAGCCCATAGCTTCTCTGAATTACTCAAGCCCCTTTGCCACAACAAGGCAGCAATCCGTGAAGGGGTACCTTTATTATATTCACACTTAATATATTCTTTGCTAGAAGATTTAACCCATGAGGCATAGCAGTCAAACATTATTGCATGAAGTTGCTTTTCCTTAAATATTTGCCGTGCAGCATTCCTGTTACTTGCATTGTTTGGAACAAGGGCTTGTACTATGGAGCAACCTACACTTTCAATCTCTTTGGTCCTGTTGTGATTCAGTAAATGAAAGGCAGAGTCTGATAAGCCAGTCCAAGATCAGAAGCCAGAGAATCAGTCGGAACCAGTAGTAATAAGGGTCACAATAGCTCCAGGAAATACCGAGGCAAATTGCAGGTAAAGACAACAGTTGTTTCCTGCAGTGATTCATCATGGGAGCCTGCCTTATACGGGGAATCCATGTCTTTACATTGCTTTCAGCTGAAGTCCTTAGCTAGGATTCTTCAGTAATTACACATTGGTCTCAGCTGAGCCCTTAATTGAAACACTACAGTTCCCTTTGACTTTCACCTTTTGACATGCCCCTTGCATGTCCCTGGATTATTTCACTAATCTAAGGCCCACACCACGTTCCTATTTACGCTTCCACCAGTTGATCTCTGTCAACATTATTTACTTGGAAAGACTGAGGTGCATACTGCATGTAACTTTTAACAAAACCAAGTTTATTGAATACAGTTCACATCTTGAGTTTCACTTAAGTAGATTCCTAAAAGACGTTAATGCTTTCAGTAGTTTCGTAATAACTTATTCCACACTTAACTCTCTCTAAATCTCTTAACTGCTTTTCAACTCCCCACTGTCTATCTGCTTCCCCCTATCTGCTTCACCCCTCCCTTTATGTTCCACTGGCTCCGCCTCCCAACAACTCTTATTGGTGCATGCCGATACACTCATACATATGCATAGGCAGGGTGATAGCTACATTCCTCCCCCATTAAAAAGTTTGTTTTATGAGGGGAAACTTACCAGTTTGCCCTCATAAACAAACAGCTAGACACATGTAAATTTAACAACATTTTTCCAATTCTTATAAATATTTTATATTAAATTTTCCTCTCTAATACTATGTTTCTTAAGTCAAACTTATTACTTTAAACATTTATGACAATCAATACAGTTATAAACATTTGCACTTAACAGAATTTTTCTAATCATTAGGCCTTCGGGACAAAGCGTCTGCAACCACATTCAGAGACCCTTTGACGCTTCTGATCTCAAAATCAAAGTCTTGTAAAATCAGGGCCCATCAGGTCAATTTACTACTGTTCGATTGCATAGTTCTTATCCATTTTTAAGGCGAATGATCGGTGCAGAGAATGAACTTTCTTCCCCATATGTAGAGCTTTAGTTTCTGCAGTGTCCAGACAACGGCTAAACATTCTTTCTCAATGGTAGATAAATGTCTTTCGCTAGGTTGGAGCTTTTTGCTCACATACAATACTGAATGTAAAGTCCCGCTGTCATCTGACTGGTACAGCACGGCTCCAAGTCCAACGTTTGATGCATTGGTGTAAATGGTGAATTCTCTGTCAAAGTCAGGTGCAACAAGAACAGGCCTGGAGGTCAGCGCTGTCTTCAGACGATTGAAGGCTTCCTGGCACTCTGGAGTCCACAAGATGTTCTCTGCTTGCTTCTTTCAGGTCAAATTCAATAAAGGCGCAGCTATTTCGCTGAAGTTGGGCACAAATCGTCTATAATATCTAGTCCAAGGAAAGTTCGGATTTTCTTTCTGGAAATTTGGGATGGGCCACATATCAATAGCCTCTATCTTTCCATCTAGGGGCTTGATCGTCCCTCCTCCGACCAAATGTCCTAGGTACCTTATCTCAGAATTACCAATTTGGCTGCTTTTATTGTCAAACTGGCACTCAATATCCTTTGCAGCGCGAGCTCTAGATGGGACTTATGTTCCTCCCAGGTCTGGCTAAAGATACCTATGTCATCCATGTATGCCATAGTGAACACTCTCAGGCCATACAGGGTTTTATCCACCAGCCTTTGAAACATGGCTGGGGCACTTTTCAGGCCAAAATTCATAATTCAAAATTCATACAGTCCTAAGGGACTGCAGAAAGCTGTTTTCTCCTGATCCTTAGGATCCATAGGCACCTGCCAGGATCCTTTTGTTAGATCTAGGCTGGAAATGAAAGGACATCTACCTATAATTTCAATCAGGTCATCCAAGCAAGGCATAGGATAGGCATCAGCCTTTGTAACATGGTTTAGTTTCCTATAGTCCACACAGAACCTAACACTCCCATTGAGCTTATTGACCAGGACTATAGGCACAGCCCCAGGACTCATGGATGGGGTGATGATATTGGCTTTCAGCATCTCATTTAGCTCTGTGTGGATTTTATCCACACACGGACCAGTTACTTGATAAGGGGTAACAGCTATAGGCTGGGCATCCCCAGTATCTATCCTGTGCACGACCCCTTTTGACACCCCTGGTTTGTGTGAAAACACTGCCTTATATTTTTGTAGAAGAGTAGACATCTCTTCTTTTTGTTCTCGGGATAGAGCAGGGCTAAGGACCATATCTTTGGGGTTATTTTTAGACTCCCCCTGCCTTCCCAGGATATTAATTTTTGTTTTTCTTCTGGGTTTTCCTTCACAATAAATAAAACCAGGTTTTCTTTTCTGTAATATAGTTTTATCATATTTACATGGACTACTTTGAGATTTTCATCCCCTCTCTGGAGAATGTAATTGACTGAACTCATTTTGGAGACCACAGTGTACGGTCCTTCCCAAGCTAACTGAAGCTTATAGGTCTTAACATTAGTACCTCCTCTCCAAGACTGAACGTTCTTTCTCTAGCTTTTCTGTCATACCAAGTTTTCTGTTTATTTTGGATAACCTTCAAATTCTCCCCTGCTATTTCTAGGGATCTTTGTAAGATATTCATCAAATTGTCCAAGTATTCTACCACAGAATCAGGGTCCATTTCTTTATAATCCTCCCAGTTCTGTCGAGGGTGGCTGCTGATTACTACCTGACTGGCAAGCCATATGCATGGTGGTTTCATTTTGTGGCTTCTTTGGGATTTGAAGATGGGCTTCAGAGAATTGGAGGCATTGCAGTGGCACTTATGCATGGTTGGTTGGGGTCGTTTGGTCCTTGTGTGGAGCAGAATTGCAAGGCTTAGCCTCTGCAGTGGAGTAGGCCATTTGCCAGTCCCACAGGTGGCCCAAATTAGGATTGCTTAATAGCCATGAATTTTAGCTGGAGCCGGAAGGTTGAAGCTGGGAGGTAATGACAGAGATAACACCAGATTTGGCGAGCCTCACTGAAGAGGTTGAGGAAGGCCATAGAAGCTTCTTGGCCAGGTGAGTCTTCATCAGCACCAAACACTGATCCAGGGGCTGTGACATAGGCCTGGAGCACCGGGAGCCAACTGGCACTGCCCCCCCCCCGGCCATGGCAACAGTTGCCTGGAGGACCTTGGGGACATGTAGGCATGCCCCCTGCACTAGGTATGCATTAGGCACCATGTACAGTGCCTTACACTGAGTGGTCCTTTCCCAGTCAGGTGTCAGGGACCATCCATGGGGTGAGTGTCTGGCCATAGTCATCCATGACAGAAACAATGCCACTTCAGGCTCTCCCCTTTGAGGAACAGACAGTGTCACTAGGGGATCACTTCCATCCAGTGACCAAAGAGAAGATATGGAGGGGTGAGTTTCTGGACACGTTCAGCTTACTAAACAGGGAATTGAACAAGAAAGATAAGAATGATATGGGAGTGATAGTTTGTTCCCAATCTTGGAGGGCCCTTTCATTGATCCAATATATAGACTTGATCTACAGAACCTATATAGATTTCCTGGGGCATGCTTGGCTTCTTTATTATGATGTCTTCAAACTGAGAATGGCCATTCAACCCACTATGAGGTGGAACAAGCAGCAGCCATAGTCGTAGCTCCAGCTTATGACTCCGGCCTGACCTTCATTAAGAGAGAGGTTTGATAGTGAGCAATTAATGCAGAAGCCACATCAGTCGAATGCACCCAATATGCTAGTTGAGCAGGCAGTTCAACCCTGCTTTCTATACTTGGAGTTTGGTGCACAGGGAGTGTTAAACAGAAAACCCTGTAAATTTAAGCATGAGTGCTTTGTTTGCACAGTCTTTAAAGGGCAACCTCAGAAAGGAGGAAATAAGGACTCAGGAGGGAGGAAATAAGGACTCAGAAAGGAGGAAATAAGGACTCCTTTAATCCTCCAAAATGACCCCAGCCCAATTAAGTTACAAGTATTGGACAATTCTCATTAATAAGAAATTATGGTATGTAACACAAAAAAATGGAGGTCTTGGATTACCCAATTTAAAATTATATTATATAGCAAATCAACTCAGACATATTCCAGATATTATTAAAAGTAATAAAAAATTAATTTGGACAGAAATAGAAATGCAGGGTAAGGAAAAAATTGAAAGTATATTGTTTAAAGAAAAGATTGGAGAAGAGATTAAAAAGATTACTAACCCTTTCCATAAAAATATGTTAGAAAATTGGAAAAGGTTTAGGGGTGTATTGAGCCCACCGACTTCTCCCTTATCCCAGGTTGTGGATTTAAAGAATTTTCCAGAAAGTCTTAAAAAAACTCTTAAGAATATATTAAAAGATAAAGGGATAAATAAGATAAAAGATTGGATTGAGATGATGATAGATAAAGGAAATATAAAAGAGATTTTGGGAGGAGAGGGGATTTCTTGGTTCAACATGATTCAAACAGAAAGGTGGACAAGGGAATGGAAAAGTAAGGAAGGGAAAAGTTAAAAAATGACAAAATTTGAAGAGATTATTGAAAAAAGACTGAAATTAGAGGAAAAGACAGAAAGAAAGGGAACTGTAAATCAAATATATAAATTACTAATTCAGGCCGAACAAGATACACAAGGATTAAAAGCACAGTGGCAACATGATTTGGATAAAGAAGCACTAGAAGAAGGGTGGGATAAAATGTGGGATCAAAGAATTATGAAGAATATGTCTGTAAGGATAAAGGAAAACTGTTATAAGGTAATATGGAGGTGGTATTTAACGCCGGTAAAACTGAATACAATAAATAAAAATGTATCATCACTATGTTGGAGGTGTAAAAAAGAGAAGGGGACATATTTACATATGTGGTGGTTATGTGAAGTAAGAAAGAAAGAATGGATGCAATTTTTTAAAGAAATAAAGGAAATAACTGGATTGAATATTCAAATGTTCCCATCAATGGCTTTATTGAATATGGTTAAGAAAGATCAATTGTTGAAAGAAAATAAGGATTTAATTGTAATAATGGTTACGCAGCAAGGTTAATATTTGCAAGAAATTGGAAAAATGATAACCAAATTAATTTAGAGGAATGGTATAGAGAACTATGGGATATGGCAATTAATGATAAATTGACATGTGATATGAAAATAAGAAGAGGCCTATCAAAAAATAATGATTTTAAGAAAACATGGAGTGTATTCCTGGGATATGTATTTCGGAGAGGGAAGGGGTATACGCCAAGGGAAGAAACAATGCATTTTTGGAGAGAAAATGGATTGAATGAATTTTAAAAATATTATTAATGCTAGCCCTGAGGGTGAAGCCACTGGTGTATTATGTAATTGTATTTTATTGTGGTGTTAGGTTTATGTTGTTTAGGTTGGATGTTTGTTTAATAAATCAAATAAAATTTAAAAAAAAAACAAGTATTGGCCAATTGACTGACAGCCTATCCCAAGAAGGAGGATGCCAGTTATTTGTAAAATGGGTTTACATTTAGGTTCAGGATGCCAGTGGTTTGTGCTAGGGTTGCATCATGGGCTGACAACTTTAAGTCAGTGATCAGAATGGAGGTTAGACAAGATAGACAAGGAGATTCAAGCTGTTTGGCCCTTTTGCTGTTCCCTCAGTACCCCACTTGAGGGTCTTCCTGTTGAGAGTTATGCCTAGGAAGGCACCTTGCAAGTTTCAGCTTATCTATCATCTGTCCTATACCAAGGTGGACTTGATAAATGATGGTGAAAATTAGGTCCTTTGTTTGCCCTAGCGAGGCAAAAGGTGTAACCAGAGATGATCTGAGGCTATCCACAGGTGGAAGTAATTTCAAGATTTATTTAAACCACAGCAGATAAACAGAGAATAAAATCCACAAAATGTAGGCTCAATATGAAAGAAATCAAAGGAAAATCAATGGATTTCTAATACAGTACAAGGCAATGGTGAAATGAAAAGTGTAAAGTAGAATCTGTATTAAAGTATCAGTTGAAATTACAGTTATGCAAAATCAGTCACAGTTAGTCTTTTATAAAACATGATATTTTGCCTTCACAAGCCCTCTAGTTGAAGCTCACTGTTTCAATTGTTTGGCCTAAAGATTAAGAGACACAGTCATATAGTCACTAGAGATGGGCATGAATCAGAAAAATTGTCATTCATTTCAATTTGTGATTCATCAAGGTTGACAAATAATGAATAGCAAATTTACAATTTGTTTGACTAATTGATGAATTGATTCATCTATTTCTTTTGCCTTTAAAACCATATAAAATGGTCTCCCAGGCAACTAGAGACACCAAAATTGTAGAGAAGCTTCCTCTGATGCTCCTCTACAAGGTCTCTAAGATTGGTGAAGATTGGTTTTCAGACATCTGAGTTAAACACCTACAAAGTGGGTCCCTCCAGGAAAGTGCCCTTTAGCAGGTGGCTCGGTGAAACTCAATCTTCACCAAACTTAGAGGGATTGTAGAGGAGAGTCAAGGGAAACTTCTTGGCAATTTTGGTGTCTGTGGGTTCCTGGGGCACCATTTTATAGCCTGACAAATCAATAAATCAAAAATCACCAAAAAAAATCATCAATTTGTATTCATTGGGGATGTTGCTTCTGACGAATATGAATTTATGAGTTAATGAGTTTTGATGAATTTTGCAATTCAAACCAAAAATTTCCTCAATGTCATTCCATAGGCAGGCCATTCCACCACTCAGTAATCCAGTCTTCACCAAACTTGGAGTGATTGTCACACTAAAAGGATTGGTGAATTGGCCCAACAATTGGGGGGAAAATCTATGAATGTTATGTCTCTAATAATGTCAGTCTCATGCCACTCTGGTGGCCACTCACCAGTAAACCATAACCCTCTGAAAAATATCCTGAAACCTAAAGAACCCCTTTGTATATATTTGAAACTCCACCCCTAACAGAACTTCAGTTCTCCAAAATGATATGCCACGAAATCCTCTAAAACCTTACCATACCCACAGGTCCTCTTGCATAGCTGCAGTGATCCTCCTCCTGCAATGAGGCTTAGTAAGGCCACACATTGCATCTCACAGCCACCCAAGAGATACTTTGCCCAGTGCCACCACTTTGCATGCAAGATTTCCTAAGTGTAACTTTCTTGCTGGCAAATAGATCCCTAATTGTAACCCTCGGTTCAGTAACATTTTGGTAAAGCTTCACCTGGAAAACTATATCCAGCTCTGGAACATGTCCAGAGGCAGGCAACCAGGATGGCAAAAGATCTGGAAACAAGTCCTATGGGGAATGATTGAGGGAGCTGTGTATGCTTAGCCTGGAGAACAGAAGTCTGAGAGGCAATATAATAGCCATCTTCAAATATTTGATGGTCTGTCACATGAAAGATAGAGCAAAGAAAGATGGAGGGCAGGACCAAAAGGAATGGATTCAAATTATGAGAAAAGAGATTTTGCCTAAATTATGGAAAGAATGTCTTGACAATAAATTTGACAATGGAATGAACTACCTTGAGGAATGGGAATTCTTCATTGGAAGTTACATGGCCACTTGCCAGAGATGCCTTAACTGTGAATTTCCTGCTTCAACAGGGCTTGGACTTCATGACCTTTGGGATCTCTTCTAGCTCTACACTTGTAGGACTCTAGTATTCTTAATCTGTTCACCCCAAAATGCTACTTTTCTATGTTCAAGTAGCCTTTTAAAATTATTATTATTACAAAGAAGCATTCAGTCATCTAACCACCATTGCCAAGTTTAAAATAGTACAATTTGTTCAAAGGATTAATCCTTATGAGTGGAAACTAGATCTAAGAAGGTCAACATTCTGGCTTAGTCTTGACTTACGAGTAGAAAGGTAATAATTTGGTCTGTTCATTATCATTAATCACCTCCTCTCCTTCTATTCATAGATGTGATGCTATTTTAGAATCCTGCTGTTTCTAGGGTGGAATATGTCAGGTGAAAGAAAGAAAGAAATGTCTGTAGAAGTGTTTAAAGTTACTGTGTGTTGCTTCTAATGTGGCAGTGCTGGAAAAGTGTGTAAAAGGAAATATAAATTCAATGATCAAACAACCTAACCGGAGTTAAGGCTATCTCAAGCTCCACAAAGCCAGGAAATTGGAAGCTCAGAGTAATGCCTTAACAGACGTGCCCTGCAACCAGGAACGGTGATGTACAATATTATAAACTGTGCTTGCTCACAGTTTACCCTCTATACACCCACACAGATTGTCTTGGACTTTCAGGCCCAAACCCAGATGAAGAGGGTGGAACGTAGGGAATAGTAAAGATGATCCTGGTCCTATATTACCTTGTGAAGCACTTGAGATTTATTAGATTGCTAGAGGAATCCTCTGATGAGTTGATTTCCAACAACTTTGGTGACAACTGAGTGGGAAACAATAAGTGTTTTTGATCCATCTCAGTTCCCTAGTCCCTTATGAATATTTTTGCCATTCTTGCCATTGGACACGTCTACAAAATATACATTTGCATTAAAAATTCTAAAAACCAACTGGTGAGGAAGACAAGAGAAAGTGACTCTCCTATCACACTATTTGAAGACTCCTCCCCAGCTAAAAAGAAAAGAAAAGAAAAATCCAAACAAGCAGACAGAAAAGCCCACTGCATCTATCCTTCTGGAATGTTGCAGATTTCTTAAGTAGGGCTGTCTGTATGCCACCTCACCATTTTCATTTAAATTGTCTAGAAAAATTTTCCAGGGAGTGTATATTCTTTTTTTAAAACCCACTAACTGTAAAGTTTCCTATCGTTACACAGCTCTTGCTACCTGTTGGGGTTGGCAAGGGTCAAAGAAAGGCAATAATAATAGGAAAAGTGACTGCTCTTTCCTTCCTGGTTGAAGCAGTGAAAGAAACAGGGCCATGTCTTCTCCTGCTGCTGCTGCTGCTGCTGCTGCTGCTGCTGATAGTTGTCCTCATCTAATGCATTTTCTGTAGCATTGCCACCACTGGTTAATCAGCCCGCCTACCTATATTTAAAACAGCTACTGGCCATTTGAGGCTTTGTTTTGATATTCTTGGGGTTTTTTTAAATTAACATTTTACTTTTTAAAATTAACATTTTATTAATTTTTCAATATATCTACATTCATTTTGTGCTTGTTAAACATCGTGTTATATGGGTTGCTTATAATTCTTTGTTTTTGTGTCTTAGTGTCTTCTTAGTTGTCTCTTCAAAATCTATACATTTTTTAAGCATTTGAACCAATCATATATGCATTTTAGTGTACAATATTGGCTACTATCATAATATTGCTCTCATAATATACAATATTCTCAAAATCCTCTAGTAAAATACCTAATAAAAGCAATTCTAGTTTCAAATCTATATAATTTTGAGACAATTTAACTGACCAACTTTGTATTTTATACCAATAATAACTAAATAGATTCCTAACGCATAGTAAATGTTATCTAAAGCATTTTATATAGATTTTCTTTATATAATTGTTTGGCCATTTCTATCTTCACATTTTCTGTCATGTCTATATCAATATCATATCTAATATATGTTAATTAAGTACTATTTGTTTTACCTTACCTTAAGAACCACCATGTTATGCCTTTACCCTGATTAGTGATCCCTTATTTCAATTTAATTCCCTTTTCTAAGATATGTCCTTTTACAATTCCAGAAGTTAGGTGTATACATGTTTTCAATGCTGAGGACCACCTTAATATTTTTTCCTTTATATCTCTCTAAGTAACTCCCTCTCTTGTTTGTCTTTTCCTAGTTCTTATTCCTATCTCTCTAAAAATTCTGCCACTCCTTGTATCGTCTGAGATCATTTTATGCACTTGATCTATCTTCAATAGATCTTCCAGGCTATTTTTAATTAAATCTGCTGGTTCTTTCCCTTTATCTTCTCTTAGCACACCTGGAACTCTCCTCGTCTCCAGGGTTAGAAATAGATCTTCTATATTTTCTCCTCTGATTTCCTCCAGCTCCTTCTTTGGTTGGCATACATCATCCACCACCCTCACATTTCCTTGTTCATTATTCCCTGTCTCCTGTTGAATATAGTCCTCCTTTAACTGCTCATTGAATAATTTCGCCTCTTCGTTGTGGGATTTCACTATTTCTAAAATTGCTTGAAGGGTAGATTTTGTTTCATCCCAAAAATTTCCTTGTTGTAGCATTATGTCCCAAGATGTCAAATAATTATATTCCAAGTGAAAGATGTCCAGTTGCTTAAAGTAATCAGTCCAATTCCAACAATAATTGCTTCAATAAGTCCGCTTTTATAGATTGATCATCTTTAGGTTTAAATTTGAATCCGGTCTCAGACATAAAGTGACAGTCCAGTTAACTCAGTGTTTGTATTCATGGCCTGATGTTTTTTGTAATCCAGTCCTGGAAGCAGTCCATTCAAGTATTAATTCTATCCCAGCCTGTGTTCCAGTCAGGTTCAGAACCCAGGATACATCCAAATGTTTTTATTGGTCCACATAGGTCCACTTTAGCCAGATATATATTCCAAGATGAATTGTTATTGTTCAGATCTCAGCAAAGTATAGTTTAAAAATTCCACTTTGGCAGAATTAGACTTTTCAGGGTTAATTGTCTATGCTTCAGTCAATTCTCAGAAAAAGAAGGGGAAGTCAAAACAAATTCTAGGCTTAAGAGCGCCATAGAGTGTTCAAGGTCATTTTTCTGGGCTTTCCGCCAAACGATGTAGACAGCCATAACATAACAAGTTTAACTCCCAGAGTTGTTTAGCTAATGATGATTTTAAGAGAAATATTTCTTAAATTTCTAATGCCAAAGTAATACCAAACTTCCTTCCTTGAAGTATAATTAAATGTCTAATTAGTGTCCAATTTATTTTCTTTGCGTCTCTTTGCATCTCCTTCTCTCCAGATTCATTGCTGCTCTATAAGTGGTGAGGATAAGAGACACTTATTTCTGTTATAGGGAATTGTCTCATCCAGGGATAGTCATAAAGCAGTATAGTTATAAGATATTATCTCACCCAATGCTAACAACATTGTTAATTAGTTGATTTATCACTTCTTTATTGCCGGCTGCCGACGACTTGCAAGCAAGCTATTCAGCTGCTTGTTTCCACCCGTTGGTTGATTGGAGTTTCCCGGATCAAAACGGGGGTAACTGCCATCCCCCTCCCATGATCAAAAGGCTTCTCCCCCACTTCACCACCTCTTCGGGGTGGTTTTAACCCCCTGGGGGTCCCGAACAGGTAGGAATTCAGCCCAGGAGATGGAGCTCCATCCTCCTGTTGCTGTATCATCGCAGTGTCAAGCCGGAAGTCATATTCTTGGTTTTTTTTAGGAGGACTTGCCTTAACTATAAAAGCAAACTCCTGCCCCCTTTCATATTCTGCAGTTCCTCCTGTCCTTATTCTCTGCTTTACCTCATTTTCAAATTCCAAAGACCCTCTTGTAGTTGCTGGAGCAAAATCCTACTTCATTTTCAGAAAAATTTGGACAAAAATATGAGGAGCAGCTTATCTTTCTGTCTTGGGCATATTTATTACAAAGTAAGCTAGACTGAGAAAGATAATGACTTGTCCAAGGCCTGGGGAACAAAGAAGGAGCCTCTCAGAAGAGTGGAAAAGCATTGTTAGTATATTTGAGCATCCGCTGGGCAGTGGTTTGCAGCCAGCAGATCCTTCATTTTCAGAAGTGTTACACTAAACCCACCCACTTCATGGACACTGACCCCTTGCACAACAGCTGAAGTCAAGGAAAAGTTTCTGCACGCATCTCAAGCTCTGACAACTTTTAATCAAAACCAGACTCATTGTCTTGACATTTTAATTGGTTTTTCATTTAGCCTATATTTCATGTGAGCCAATGATTTTGAATTGTGCAACACCCTGATATGAATAAAGAAAGAAAGCCTGAGGCCTGCTAATGATCTGTTTAGCTAAGTGAAGTTTCAATCAAACCCAGACCGAATCCAGTACATTAAAGACCAGGGTGTGATGCTTTAAGCAGGTGAGCTGCTGAATATTAGAAACTGGTCTAGCTAGCCCGCACAAGGCTATCTAACATCATCTACTTTGTGGAAAAAGTCTCAGAAAAGTGCAGGAACTGAGTAGGTAAAGGTCACTTCAACATCTGTACTGCCCCACCAGGCTACCACCAGAAGGTGATACATCACCTTCTATGTTGTGGGAAGAAGCCTGTGCTGTAACACCATAAAATGTGTGATGTAGTGGATATGGGCTTATATCATTGTACTATATTTTTATACAGCAGATAGTTCAAATGTGTATGTGTACTGATTGACAGGTATGAAATAATTAACAGAATTATTTGCCTGTGAATGGGAACAGGTTGAGAGAAGGAATGGGAGGTATGGCTTGAAATAGTGTTGTGTGTTTGCAGGTGAAAGAAGAAGAGAGGGAAGGGTGGTTAGAGAGGACAGATAGGATAACACAGTTGCTAAAGATAGTGTTATGGGTTGAGTGAAAAACAGGAAAGACTGATGATTAAGAATATGTGTGATTTATAGTAAATGATAAAGTATAGTTAGTCCCAGTATAGTTATGTGGCAGAATGTTGAATATGTAGTATAACCTGTGCTCAAGTATTTATGTGCTGGAGAGTGTTGACAAAAAGTCAGATTTAACATCCAATATTGTGCTTGCATTGCCAGCAGGAAAAAGGGTGTCAAGCTTTACATAGCAAAGGGCAGCCTGAATGTTGACAACGCCAATGCAGCAGTGAAGATGATCTACAAGATACTCTCTTGTGCTCACTACCATTCACAACATGATACAAGAGAGAATTCCCAAAGCTGAATTCTTTTTTTAAAACCAGTTAACCACTTTTCACCCAAAAAGCAATTGTCAGTGCTGGCCTTCAACAGTGTGAATGGTAGTGAGCAGAAGAGGGTTTCCTTTACAGAGTCAGCAAATCAAAAATTTAGATTGTACCACACCTGGAGCTAATTTCACATTTGAATACTGATGTGAGGAGCCTGATTTCAGAAATCTTTATTGAAAGCACTAAACACAACTGCTTTGTGCTTTTGTAATGCAGAAATACTTTGAATATACCTGACAAAATTGTATGCCAATTCCCTAGAAATACATGACAACATGTCCCTTTCTGGAAATTTTCACTCCATTACTTTCTTTAAAGCAAGGCTGGGTTTGTTTGTTTGTTTTGTGTTGTTGTTTTTTTGATCTTCAAAGAAAACCTATATTTTGACTGTTTCTGTGACCTTCCATTGCCCTCCAAATATCTCCCTTCCTTGGTCATGTTGCTACAACAATGTATCTACTTTGCTATGTCCTTGCTGGTATGCCTGTTCTACATATGTTCAGTGTATAACAAAGTGGTTGTTTTTCCTTTCTGAAAGGCCTTTTTAGATTATCAATGTTTCAGGCCCTGCACCCCAGTTTCCTTCTAAATAAAAAAGTGTGTGAGACCAATCATTCTCCTTCTGTAAGCAAGATTGTTCCCCCCCCCCCAATTTATTTGATCTGTTTTAAATCTGGGGACATTTAAGGTTGCTTGTTTCTGCATGGGGTAAAACAGTTTTACATTTGAAAAATTCCAACTCAAAAGCCCTTTCCCCAAACCTTCTCAAATTTGGCACAGGGCAAGAGCAGCCTGTCTGTTAAATCTGTTTCAAATTTGGTGTGGATCCAGTTTCAAAGTTATAATTTTTTGTTTGGGCTGCTCCCATTTTTAATTTGCTGTGTAGAATGTTAATTTGCTTCCCAGGACAATAAGATCACTGCACACTCATGCAGTGATGATTAATATTCTTTACAACCTACATCTGTAAAGATCCTGGGGTAAGCATAAATCCAAACTGGGGAGAATATGAATTTGATCTGGTATGTGTGTAAGGTGAAGGGTTGAATCAAACCAATAGTCAATCCTGAAGGAACTGGATTAGGTGAAATGCAGTAGCTAGTGGACAATGGCATTGGATTGCCACTGTAAAGGGCAAGGAGATATCCTCTACATCTCTGGGTGCAGGTGTTTGTGTGTATCCATTTGTATTATATTTACCTGTGTTTTTGTGTATATGTGTAGAGAAAGACAGTGGGAAGAGAAAGAGAGTTAATTACAATTTTATTTATGACTGTTGATGTTATTTGTAAATTGTCTTGGAAAGATTCATATCCTGACAAATTGAATATAAATGACTGTCATGTATAAGTAATTATAAAAAACATTATATATTTCTTTATTAGTTAGGATCTCAACCCTTTTTCATGCAGATTTCTCACCAAAAAATTATAAATAGGCAGGATAGAGCAAAGAGAGGAATCATTTCTTTCATTCAGTGTCTCTTTCACGCCCTTACATGCACTCATTACGCAACAGAAAAATTGATGTGGAAGCAAACAAGCATACATATATTGAAAAAAAAAGCAAGCAGAGAGATTCCTGCTTGTGCATCATAATATACATTGGTCTTTCCTCAGTTTGTGATCCAAGGAGTTACATGTGTTGGAGTTCTACTTCTGTGTACGGATCTCCTTAATTTATTTGGGGCACCTGGTTCCACATAGCCCATTTTAGCCCCTATATTAAGCTAGGATGCACTCTTCAAAGAAGTTCTCCTAATGCTGGGCTTTTGGGTTGGGAGGGCACATGCTCAAGAATGCACATTCTCCAAGACAATTCTTTCTCTCTTGGTCCTTTTAAGTGTGAGAGATAGTCCTCTTTTATGTATTTGTTTGTTGAATTTGCACCCTGTCTTTCCATCAGTTGGTGCTTTTGCAGATAAAGACCACAGTCTCTCCCCATTCCCATGCATTTAGGTCTAAGACTTCCCATCTGTTTTCCTAAGAATACATGAACCCTACTGGATTGCACCAGAGTGGAAAACCTGTAGAGGTCCAGAGACCACACACACTGTCTCCAGATCAGAGTCACTTCTGGTATTGAAAAACTTCCATCATGAACCTAAAGTCACTCAAGGTGAAACATAGTGAAATCACCATCTGTGCTTTCTAGAGAACAGCAGGCTCCGCCGGTGAGGCCCTTCACCATGCAGATGCTCTTTGCCCTCCCCACCTGGAATAGCGTGAGATGTGGTATTCACATCCCGGTGATCCAGGAGGGGAGGGGGAAGAAGCACCAATTTAACAGGCACTCCTTCCCTAATCAGCCTCTTTCAAGGTTTGCAACTGTGGAGGACAGGCTGCGCGATGGCACCTGCCCTCGTTATGCAGTTGCATTTATTGACTGGCTCGAGGGAGATCTGTTTAACTTGCGGGGCGCTTTAGATCGGCACCCCTGCCCCCACAGTTTGGCTAATCAGAGAACAGATTCCCCATTTAGTTTCTTTCAATAGTAATAAAATAAAATAAAAAAGAGTGAGGCCTAGTGACTGGGAGGCATCCCTGGGGCCTACCCCTTGGGGGGCAGTGGAAGAAGGACTTGAGAGCCTGAAGGGGGGCATAGGAAGGAAGGTGAAAACCCCCTCAGAATCAATTATAGTTTATTTAGCAGAGCCCCCTTTTTATTTAAATAAATAGAATTCATTTAAAAAAAGAAAAAGAAAAAGAAAGCAATTGATCTCATAGAAGGCAAGGTAGGCACTAGCAAGAGGCCAGTGCCCCCCCAGTCCTTTGGGGGGGGTGCTACAACAGGAATATATTTAAAAAGAACAAACAATCAAACAAACAAACAAAAAGGAGGTCCAAAAAGGGAGTCACCTCAGGTAATATGGGGCTTGGAGCGAGGTTACAGTACCCCTTCCCACTCCATCGCTTACCCATGCAAATAAATAAATAAATGATAATAAATATATAATTTAATATTAATAAATAGATAAATACATAAATAAAATAAGCAGATAAGTAGGGGAATCAGAGGGAGCAGCAGCTAGGATCAGAGCAGAGAGTTGCATTTACCTTACTGAGGGCCCAGTGGGGCTAGTACACACTGTTGGGCTAGCAAGACCATGGGTCCCAAAAAGGGCCAAGGGAAAATCAAGGCCAAGCAGCCAGCCAAGTACAAGGCTGTACCTGTGGATCCTCCATCCTGGTCATCTTCCAATGAGGAGAGTTGGCTGGTTTGGGAGGTGCTTCAGGCCCAAATCTCAGCATGGGAGTCAGAGTGTTAAGCATAGGCTAGAGCAAGGATGAGTGAGGCTCAGACGTGTTATTCATCTAGGGATTCTAAAGGACACCGGTGTGCTAAGTTGAAGGCCTTGGCTGATAACCTTATGCCCCATCTTGCTGTCTTAGAGACTGATTGCCAGGGGCCATCCCGGTCAACAGATCCACAGGCAACCTCGGCTCAGTCAGTCAGAGCAGAGTCTAGGCAGGTGGAAGACATATCTAGCTCTCTGGGGACGAGCAGTCGCAGACAGCGCCCAGACATGTCTACTGATAGGTGTGACGTGGCAACGGAGACTACCTGAGAAAGTGAGATGGTGGGTGCAGGACAGGACATTGTGGTGGTGCCAATGGTGAACTGGCGGTTGCACCAGACACTAGACGTGCCATGGTAGTATGACCTTCATCTCGCCTGGGCCAAGTGCAAGCACCCTCTACTCTGCAGTGAGGTTTAGACTGTCCAGGGAGCTCAAAGGTTCAGTCACAAGGGATGCTGGTTCACGGGCTGGCGGTGGGGAATTGGAACACCCCCTACCCACCCGTCACTTTCCCTGCACTTCTAGGTGTTAGGCCAGGGGTGTGTGTCTGGCCATATCCCTCGGTGCCTGACAAGGGGTATAACTCTGTCCCGCTGAAGGCTTTAGCATTCAGGGACTACACCATGCCCCTGGGAGACCATCTGACTCCAGCCACCAAAGAGAAGATTTAGTGAGGTAATTATGTTGATGTTTTTGAGTTGTTGAACAAGGAAGTGGATTCTAAGCTGTTAGAAAAGGGGGACGAGAGGGAGAAGGAGAGGTGCTGGCGTAAGAAGCCAGAACGCTCTTGGGCTAACTGGTTGCCTAACTGATTTCTCATCTATTTTAGAGTAATTGTAAAATCACAACCATGGAGAGCACAGTCTTTGGTACAGTATTTCAATCTGATTTATATTGTGTATGTGGATTATCCAGGCCATGCATGACTCATTTATGATGAATTGTTCAGAATGAGAGTGGCTATCCTCCTAACATGCACTGAGATGAGACGCAGGTGGGCCTTTGGCTGCAGTACATGACACAGCAAGGCCCACTTTGGGACACAGATTTGACAGTGAGCATCTGATTCGCAGAGTGGGTCAGCCTTACAATACACATGTACTGATGGGGCAAGTGATACAACCCCACCTGCTCTGTTGGAAATTCAATTCCAGAGGTACTTGTGCACAGGAAGTGTGCCAATATCATCATGAATACTCTATGTGTGGGGGCAGCATGCTAGTACCAACTGCTTCAGAGTGCAGGGGCAAAAAGCTGGGGGCAAAGAGACAGGTGGGGGAAAGAAGATGGACAGGGAGGTCCCCCTTCTGCAAAAGGGCCCCACCTTGTTAATATTGCCATGCTGGAGAAATGGCTGACACCCTATCCTAGAAAGGATGATGTGGCCTACCTGTTAGCTGGTTTCAAGTTTGGTTTTAGATACCTGAAATTGGGGAATGGAATGTGCATGGGCCAATAATCTCACAACAGTGAAGGGCATGGAGCATGTAGTGAAGGAAAAGATTGACAATGAAGTACATGAGGGTGGGTCATGGGCCCCTTTGAGCTGAACCCTGTTCCTCACCTAAGGGTATCCTCTTTAGGGGTAGTTCCTAAAAAAGCACAAGGGGAATTTAGGCTGATCCATCACCTCTCTTTTCCTGAACGTGATTTGGTTAATGATGGCATACCTTCAGAATTGTGCTCTATGTGCTACACTTTGTATGACACTGCTCTGCATATGGTCTGGGCATGTGGTTTTTCATCTTCTACCGGTGCATCCCAATGATTGTGACCTGCTAGGTTTTTTTCTTTCAGGGTGCATATTATATAGATAGGGCCCTTCCTATGGGGTGCTCTATGTGCTGTGTTTGAGTGTTTCAGTTCCTTTTTGGAGTGGAACCTTAGACACAGGGTGGGACTTTTGAGCATGTACCATTATCTATATGATTTTTTGTTACATGGGGAAAGGGTAGACCTTTGGTCTAGATGAGCGGGATAGAAATCTAATAAAATAAAAATAAATAAATAAAAGGGGGTCTGGAAGGTGCCAGCTTATTTTTGAAGCCTTTCAAGCCATGGCCAGGGAACTGGGGTTGCCCCTGGCAGTGGAAAAGACAGAGGGTCTGTTGTCCTCTTTGACATTTTTAGGCATAGAATTGGATACACAGGCACAAGCTTGTTGCCTCCCTGCCAACAAATTGCAGGAGTTACAGGTGAGGTTGAGTGCCCTCAAGACCAGGAGAAAGGTTACCCTCAGGGAGCTACAAGAAATAGTTGTTGTTGTTGTTTAGTCGTTTAGTCATGTCCGACTCTTTGTGACCCCATGGACCAGAGCACGCCAGGCCCTCCTGTCTTCCACTGCCTCCCGGAGCTGGGTCAAATTCATGTTGGTACCTTCGGTGACACTGTCCAACCATCTTGTCCTCTGTCGTCCCCTTCTCCTCTTGCCCTCACACTTCCCCAACATCAGGGTCTTTTCCAGGGAGTCTTCTTTTCTCATGAGATGGCCAAAGTATTGGAACCTCAGCTTCAGGATCTGTCCTTCCAGTAAGCACTCAGGGTTGATATCCTTCAGAATGGATAGGTTTGTTCTCTTTGCAGTCCAGGGGACTCTCAAGAGTCTCCTCCAGCACCACAATTCAAAAGCATCAATTCTTCAGCGGTCAGCCTTCTTTATGGTCCAGCTCTCACTTCCATACATCGCTACTGGAAAAACCATAGCTTTGACTATGCGTACCTTTGTCGGCAAGGGGATGTCTCTGCTTTTTAAGATGCTGTCTAGGTTTGTAATTGCTTTCCTCCCAAGAAGCAGGAGTCTTTTAATTTCGTGGCTGCTGCCACCATCTGCAGTGATCATGGAGCCCAAGAAAGTAAAATCTGTCACTGCCTCCATATCTTCCCTTTCTATTTGCCAGGAGGTGATGGGACCAGTGGCCATGATCTTAGTTTTGTTGATGTTGAGCTTCAGACCATTTTTGGCACTCTCCTCTTTCACCCTCATTAAGAGGTTCTTTAATTCCTCCTCACTTTCTGCCATCAGAGTGGGATCATCTGCATATCTGAGGTTGTTGATATTTCTTCCGGCAATCTTAATTCCGGTTTGGGATTCCTCCAGTCCAGCCTTTCGCATGATGTATTCTGCATATAAGTTAAATAAGCAGGGAGACAATATACAGCCTTGTCGTACTCCTTTCCCAATTTTGAACCAATCAGTTGTTCCATATCCAGTTCTAACTGTTGCTTCCTGTCCCACATATAGATTTCTCAGGAGATAGATAAGGTGGTCAGGCACTCCCATTTCTTTAAGAACTTGCCATAGTTCGTTAAGGTCCACACAGTCAAAGGCTTTTGCGTAGTCAATGAAGCAGAAGTCGATGTTTTTCTGGAACTCTCTGGCTTTCCCCATAATCCAGCGCAAGTTAGCAATTTGGTCTCTAGTTCCGCTGCCCCTTCGAAATCCAGCTTGTACTTCTGGGAGTTCTCGGTCCACATACTGCTGAAGCCTGCCTTGGAGGATTTTGAGCATAACCTTGCTAGCGTGTGAAATGAGTGCAATTGTACGATAGTTGGAGCATTCTTTGGCACTGCCCTTCTTTGGGATTGGGATGTAGACTGATCTTTTCCAATCCTCCAGCCACTGCTGAATTTTCCAAACTCACTGGCATATTGAGTGTAGCACCTTAACAGCGTCATCTTTTAAGATTTTAAATAGTTCAGCTGGAATGCCATCACCTCCACTGGCCTTGTTCTTACCCATGCTTTCTAAGGCCCACTTGACTTCACTCTCCAGGATGTCTGGCTCAAGGTCAGCAACCACACTATCTGGGTTGTCCGGGACATCCAGATCTTTCTGGTAGAATTCCTCTGTGTATTCTTGCCACCTCTTCTTGATGTCTTCTGCTTCTGTGAGGTCCCTACCATTTTTGTCCTTTATCATGTCCATCTTTGCACAAAAGGTTCTTTTAATATCTCCAATTTTCTTGAACAGATCTCTGGTTTTTCCCTTTCTATTCTTTTCCTCTATATCTTTGCACTGTTCATTTAAGAAGGCCCTCTTGTTTCTCCTTGCTATTCTTTGGAAGTCCGCATTCAATTTTCTGTAACTTTCCCTATCTCCCTTGCATTTGGTTTCCCTTCTCTTCTCTGCTATTTCTAAGGCCTCGTTGGATAGCCACTTTGCTTTCTTGCATTTCCTTTTCTTTGGGATGGTTTTTGTTGCTGCCTCCTGTACAATGTTACGAGCCTCCATCCATAGTTCTTCAGGCACTCTGCCCACCAAATCTAGTTCCTTAAATCTGTTCTTTACTTCCACTGTGTATTCATAAGGGATTTGGTTTAGATTATACCTGACTAGCCCTGTGGTTTTTCCTACTTTCTTCAGTTTAAGCTTGAGTTTTGCTATAAAAAGCTGATGATCAGAGCCACAATCAGCTCCAGGTCTTGTTTTTGCTGACTGTATAGAGCTTCTCCATCTTTGGCTGCAGAGAACATAATCAATCTGATTTCGGTATTGCTCGTCTGGTGATGTCCATGTGTAAAGTCGCCTCTTGTGTTGTTGGAAAAGAGTGTTTGTGATGACCAGCTTGTTCTCTTGACAAAACTCTATTAGCCTTTGCCCTGCTTCGTTTTGAACGAAGGCCAAACTTACCTGTTGTTCCTTTTATCTCTTGACTCCCTACTTTAGCATTCCAGTCCCCTATAATGACAAGAATATCTTTCTTTGGTGTCAGTTCTAGAAGGTGTTGTAAGTCTTCATAGAATTGGTCAATTTCAGCCTCTTCAGCATGGGTGGTTGGTGCATAAACTTGGATTACTGTGATGTTGAAAGGTCTACCTTGGATTTGTATTGAAATCATTCTATCATTTTTGAGATTGTATCCCAGCACAGTTTTTCCCATTCTTTTGTTGACTATGAGGGCTACTCCATTTCTTCTACAGGATTCGTGCCCACAATAGTAGATATGATAATCGTCTGAATTGAATTCGCCCATTCCCGTCCATTTTAGTTCACTGACGCCTAGGATGTCAATGTTTATTCTTGCCATCTCTTGTTTGAACACATCTAGCTTACCAAGGTTCATAGATCTTACATTCCAGGTTCCTATGCAGTATTTTTCTTTGCAGCATCGGACTTTCCTTTCACTTCCAGGGGCATCCACAGCTGAGCATCCTTTCGGCTTTGGCCCAACCACTTCATTAGCTCTGGAGCTACTTGTACTTGTCCTCCGCTCTTCCTCAGTAGCATGTTGGATGCCTTCCGACCTGAGGGGCTCATCTTCCAGCGTCATATCTTTTAGCCTTTTGTTTCTGTTCATGGGGTTTTCTTGGCAAAGATACTGGAGTGGCTTGCCAGTTCCTGCTCCAGGTGGATTGCGTTTAGTCAGAACTCTCCACTATGACCTGTCCGTCTTGGGTGTCCCTGCACGGCATAGCCCATAGCTTCTCTGAATTACTCAAGCCCCTTCGCCACGACAAGGCAGCAATCCGTGAAGGGGACAAGAAATAGTGGGGCATATTAATTTCACATGCCAGATGGTGGCACCAGGCTGGGCATTCTTATGTAGACTGTGTGAGGCCGTGAGAGGGCTGAGATGACTGCTCCGTAGAACTAGGGTAATAGCAGGTATGCGGCAGGATTTGCTGGTTTGGAGTATATTTATGGATGGCTTCAATGGAATTTCTTTTTTTAGCATGGAGATTTGCCTAGGATTTCCAAGTGCAGATTGATGCAGCAGGCTCCCAGAGTTATGGTATTTATTCTAAGAGGAGATGGTGTGAAGGCGAATGGCCGGAGGCATGGCACGGGTTGGGTCTCACTCGAGACCTGACCTTCCTGGAATTATTGGAGACTAGTTGTCCTCCCCTCTGTGGAGCATCTGCAACAATTTTTAGTGTATTTGCACAGAAAAGGACTATCACCTAGCTTCATAGAGCATAAAATGTCAGCTTTGGCTTTTTATGCCAAGGCACAGGGCTACCCCAATCATACAGTGGATTTTTGCATTCGGAAAATGATTGAGGGCTGGAGCAAAGAAAGAGCTAGGCTGCTTGATGACAGATCACCTTTTACCCCTACTATTCTAGTGAAACTTTGCCAAAACTAGGGGAGTATTTGCAGAGATAATTACAAAGTGGCTCTATTCCGGGCAGCTTCACTGGTGGCATTTTTCACTGCCCTTAGAATTAATGAGGTTGTAGCTGCAGGAAAAGGGGACAGGGTGCGAGCAGCATTGCAGAGAGATAACAAGCAGGTGGTTGGAAATAAGGTTTGCCTGCACATAAGGTGTTCCAAGATGGACCAAAGAGAAAAGGAGCTGATATTTCATTGGAACCTTGCTCTGTCAATTACATATGCCCTGTTTGTGTTGTTGAGAGCTACCTATCATTAGCTCTCAACAGTGTGGATATTTATTTTGCCATAGCAATGGCCTCCCGCTTACCAAGTACCAGTGACAGATCTAGCTCTTCAAGTCAGCTTGCAGGGCTGGCACTTTGCGACACACTCCTTCTAGATAGGAGCAGCCTCAACGGCAGCTGCCCTGGGTTATGGTCCTGAGGACATTAAACAGATGGGTCACTGCTTTTCGAATAAATTCCAACTGTATGTCTGCACACTTCCCCAAGTGTAGGCTGGTCGCTGGCTGTTTTTTGTTTGTTTGTTTGTTTGTTTGTTTTGCAGGTACATGGGACGTCAAAAGGCAGAAACAAATTTGGATTACTGGACATAGTTTCATCTTTTGGGCACCATGCTATGCGGAAAGAAGAGTCTGGGGGCACAATGTGTGGAATGGAGAGGACGGAGAGGGATGTTGTGGGGTGAGTTCATGGGTGTCGTTTCCAGCGGCTTTGTATGCCCGCCCTGTGACATGTTGGTGGTACATCTAGGCAGTAATGGCTTAGTTAAGCAGAGCAGCAAGTTCTTAATAATAGACCTCATATGGGACTTGCATTCATGAAAGACGGCTCATCCGTCCACACAAATTTCGTGGTCTACTATAATCCCCAGGATGGTTTGGAGGGCAGATTGTCCCCTGCATTGCATTAACAAGGCTTGTCGGAGTGTAAATAGGGAAGTATGCAGGGTAGTGTGCAAGGAGTTGGGCTCGGTGATCGGGCACCCAGAGATACAAACTCATCGACCATGGTTGTTTAGGGATGATGGAGTGCATTTTGTCAGATTTGGATCTGGAGTTGTTTTTGCAGAATTTGCTAAGGGGCCTGAGTTTGGAGTTGGACCCTTTGGCGGTGGGCATTGGACATAGCTAGGCTAGTCCCCTTTAGTGGGGGGTAGTGCGGAATGAAGATGGATTGGTGAGTTCCCCATGGAGCACAGGGGAGGTATAGCATGTCCGAATCCTCAGAACCATGGATCATGAGATTACAGTGGGGGGGGGAGGACATGCTGGGCCCACCTCCAGACCAAAGGCCGCCAATAGCCAAGTGTCTAGAGGCCTGGGGGAGGTCAGATCATTGCCGGTCAGGGATGTGCTGTCTTTGGGACCATGCCACCTTGGGGCAGGAGACGCACCCATTATCATGAAGAAGGGGTCCTGTGAGACCTCTGCTACCAGCATCATTCCGCACTACAGCAGCCCCCTCTCTTGTTTTGACTTGGGCTATGAGTTTAATAAGGTTTATGGTTAATAAAGTGTGGCCCTGTTTTATCCCATTATTTGAGTCTTGCATCTTTATTCTGGGGTCGGAGGGCAAAGAGATGACTCTTTTTCAGTTAAATGAAACAAATTAAAAATGGGGGTCAGAGGTAGAGGTGTACTGCACTTGGGCCACTAGGTGGGTACATGAGTTCCATGGATTGCAATTTTCCCCACCATTGGTTTAGAGCAAAGTCCAATTTAGTTTAGCATCTTGTTTCCTCTGTGGCTATCTAGATGTCACTGCAGAATAGCTGAAGATGCACACCTATATACAACTCTGTACCTGCTCTTGATAGATTGATTAATTTAGCAATTGTCAGACTTTGGGCCTGAGGAATCTGCATTGTTCTGTTACTCAACTTTAAGATCTGCTAACCAGGTCTGGGTTATAGCTTTTATTAGACCACTTAAATCCGAAACACAGAGGCTAGCTTTCAATTCCATAGGAGTCTTCATGAAGCTGGGCATTACAGAGCTGGGAGTGGTTCAGGGAGGGGAAAAATTCCATAATCCATGGCCAGATATGTGATGGTAGATGCCTTGTTTAAAGCAGAATGCAGAAACTGTTCAGAGGTAGCAGGTTTCAGATTTCACCTCTGGTGATATGGATTATAATGTCAGACAGTTTGTTAGACAAACAGCTGCCCATCACCAAGTCCCTTACTCTCTCCTGCCAAAACACAAGGCTTATTTTGAAATAAGTCATTCCTTTGTGGCTAGGGGATGCAGGAACATGTCAAATTCCATATAAAAGAAGTGGGGATATATATTTCCCACCAGACTTTTTTTTATCAGTAGACAGAAAAGGACCACATGACTTTTATTTTTTTATTTTATATAAACAGAACCATAGACTCATAGTACAGAATTAAAGAATTCAGAGCTCAGCAATTCGTTCTGAATACTGGAACCAAATGGAAGATACAGTTCTTCCACATGCAAATCCACTGCTGGTTACGTACCCTTTTCATTTCAGCAGCCCTATGATTTAGTAGGAAGGAGTCATAAATTTTTGTATTGTTTTAAAAAATAAAAGCAGTCTCAATGCAAAGGTCTTGGTTTTGTTGCATTATATGTTTGTTATACATAGCCATTGCTATTGTTATTCAAAAATACCAGGCACAGTCAATCAATATTATTAAAAAAACATTGACTGGTATTATATAACAAACAAAAGTTTTGACCAAAACCCTAAGTATCCATTAAATATTGGTGCAGCATGTATGTTGTTTCTAATACTGCTGTTTTTTGTAGGTCTGATGGTGTTATTTCTGAGATCTGCAACTGCTTATAATACTGTGTGAAATTTCTAGATATTGTTCCCAAAGCCCTGATGCTGATGGGGAACACTGAAGTGTGTTTCATCCACAAGCAGGATGTTTCAATTGCCAGATCACTGTATTTTGTTAATTATTCTAATTCTTCATTTTCAACTCTGGTATCCGCCGGAATTGCAATGTCAATGATCCGGACATTTCTTCATTCTATTACTACTATGTCTCGTGTGTTATGTTCAAGGTGTCTATCACTTTAGATCTGGAAATCCCATAAGATTTTGACTTCCTCATTTTCTGACACCTTCTCTGCCTGATGTTTCCATGGGTTTTTGGAGGCTGGCAAGTTATATTTTTTGCACTCATTTTGCCACTCTATCATGTCTAATTTCGTAATCTGTTTGTACAATCCTTGGGCATCCACAGATGAGGTGTGATACAGTTACATTTTTTCTTGGCAGAGTCGACATTTATTATTAGCAGCAATTCCTTGAATCTTCGCTTTCATCACATTCGTTTGGAGTGATTGTTCTTGGCAGCAAAAATCAAGCCTTTGTTTTCTATCATAATGGTCCCCAGTTTTAACCATGGCCATGTTGAATTGTTATCATGCTTTCCATCAATATTTCTCAGGTGTTGTCCATGTAGTGGCTTATTTTTTCCAACTGTTTAATTTCTTTTCAAATTGTTGTTTCTTATATTGAACCTTTGTTTCAGTTCTTTTCCAAATATTCTCCATTTTCACTGCTTTCAGTAATTTCAGTAATTTATATCATTTTCAGTAAAATGATATAATCATTTAGCTTCTTTTTTCCTCATCTACTACCTGCTGTATTTGAAGTAATCCATGGCCTCCAGTTTTTTGAGGTAAATATAATCTGTCCACATTAATTTTTGGATGTAGTGTGTGATGTATGTTCATTAGTTTCTGTATTTGTCGATCTGATTCTTCTAATTTTTGGGTCCAATCTAGAGATGGGGGTATTGGTATTCATATACGAATACCCCCGCACAGGTGGACATAATGAGGGTCCGACCCCCTGGGGCCGGACCGTCCACTCACCCATCTGCTGCTACTGCCGGTTCTGCGCTCCCTTCCAATCGCTCCAGAGCTCACGGTCGACTAGCCACTCCTGGTAGGAGGTGAGAAGACGAGCCTCCCTGCCAGGTCGAAGAGTGGCTTGCTGACCAGGCACTCCGGAGCGATTGGAAGGGAGCGTGGAGCCCGTAGCACCAGCAGAAGGGTAAGTGGACAGTTTGGCCCCAGGGGGCCAGACCCTCGTTATGTCCACCTGTGTGAGGTATTCGTATTCATATATATCCATCTCTAGTCCCATCTATTATTCCAACTGGGTATCTAGTTACTGGAATTGCCAGTGTATTTATGACTTTGATTGTATTTCCACCATTCAATTTTGATTTTGAGATTTTCTGCAGTCTTGTGATGCATTCCCTTTCTGTCAGTTCTTTAACTTTTGTGTCAGGCTGTTGTCTAGTATTCCAATGTATTTATAATTTTCATCACTTGATTGTGATTTTATAATATTACCATTTTTAAACTCTACTCCATCTAGTTTTTGGATCTTGCCATGGTGTATAGACAGAGCTGCACATTTGTCGATTCCAAATTTCATTTGAATATCTTCACTAAGTATTTGCACTGTGTTTAGCAGTGATTCTATCTCCGTGTAATTTTGGAATATATTTTTAGGTCATCTATGTATAACAATGATTGATTTTTCCTGCTTCTTCTGAAATATGGTAGCCTGATCCAGTTTTATTTAAAATTATTAATATGGGATTTAGTGTGATGTTAAACAGCAGTGGTGACAAAGAATCCCCTTGAAATATTCCTCTTTTGATGCTAACTTTGCCAAGTTCTTCACCATAGGCCATTATGTCAGTTTTCCATTTTTCCATGTTTTTCTTGAGGAACTTCTGAATGTTTTTACGAATCCCAAACATTTTTAGGCAGGTGTTAATCCAGCTGTGTGGTAATGAGTCAAATGCCTTTTTATAGTCTACCCAGGCCATGTTAAGATTTGTTTTTCATCTTTTTGCATTCTTAAGTATCATTTTAACAATAAACAGCTGATCTTTCATGCCCCTTTCTGTTCAGTTAGGTATAGGAAGTTTTCAATCCAGTAATTATATATAGATCTTGCAAGTACTTCTGTGAGGAGCTTGAACAGTGCCGCAAGGTATGTAACTGGTCAATAATTACTGGATTCATTGCCCTTTTGGTGATCTTTTATTATCAGAAATGTGTGACCTGTTGTCATCCAATCTTCAGTTGTAGAAATTTGAAGTAAGTGATTAAGTTGCACTGCTATACTTTGATGGAGACTTGTTAAATGCTTTAACCAAAATCCATGCAGTTCATCTGGCAGTTCATCTGGACCAGGTGCACTCTAATTTTCACAGCCTTTATTTGTCTCCTAATCACTTTAGTTGTTATTACAATATCATCCATATGTTTTCCTTGAGTTTTTAATTCATGAGGCATCTTTGTTATTTCTGGTTGTCCCTTCCCAAATTTCTTTCCAAAATTTTAGAGCATCATCTTTATATGGGCCTGATTTCTTTTGCTCTGTATTTTCTCCTAGTGATTTATATAAAGATGGTTGGTTATTTTAAAATTGTATCAGTTTTTTTATATTGTTTCAAGTGTCCATCATAGCTTTCAATTTTCTGTGCTGTAGCTGCTACCCACTTTTTAAATTCTTCCACAATTTCAACAATTGTTTTCCTTTCTAGGTTATATATTCTGTGTATTACTTTTTCAGTTTTAAGTTTTCGATCTTTCAAGTGTTTTAAGCTGCTAATGTCTGCATGTAATTTGTTTAATTTTTTTTCCCAGCTGAATTTTCCATTTTGGATTGCTAGGAGTTTTCTGGGGTTTTTGCAGCTTGTAACCAAGCTCCATGGTTATTATGGTAGCTGTGCTATACATGAGCTAGTTTATTTCCTTCAGCATGTTGGTTAGGATTGTTCTGATGACTACATTTTCATCTTTCAGTAGATCTTTTACTGGTTTACTTTGTAATTGGCGCAAATTGGGGAGCCTTTGCCTTTCTGTGTTCTGGCTAATATGGGTTACTACTTTTTCCCCTCAGTGATGTTTGCTGTTCTGTCAGCTCATAATTCCTGGGTTGTTCCATAAGTTGTTCCTCTATTGATATATTTTCTTCCATTATTGCATCTATCTCTATTCTCCATTTGTTTTCCATAATATGGTCATTGCTGTATGTCGATTTTTCTTTTGCCACCTTTTCTAGTTCTTGCAATTCTAGTTCTGAAAACACTTCACTCCAGATGATAAACCTTCTCTGGTACATTAATCATTGTTTAATTATGTCAGTATTCAGGTATTTCCTTTTCCAAGTTTCCATCATTCTTTTTTGGAAATGACAGGCTGTTGGGTTTGCCTCTTAATAACATTTCATAATTTCTTGATTTTAGGCGGGAGTCCAAGTTTTGTGTTTACGTTGTTCCAGTAGCTTTGCAGCAGCCTCTCCTGGTTCCTCAACAGCATCTGCTAAGCCTTTGTTACCAGATGCCTAGAGGCTATAGCATCTGACATGATCCTTGTTGAGCATGGCTGTGACCAATCTGGTATGGATTTCTGTTTATTTCCTCTCATCATAATTGGTGGTTGGTGGACACAGTTGGTTTGGATTCTCAGCTGAGAATTCTCAGGCTTGGGAGACCCTTCAAGTAGCAATACTACTACAAACATAGCTCTCAACCTCACTGAAGCACATGAGCCCCTCTTCCTCACCAAGGCCTTATTATTATTATTCAAAAAACACCAGGCACAATCAAAATTATAAAGAACATTGACTGATATTATATAACACCTTTTCTAAATCGTGGACTGGTTGGGGGGGGCGGGATCCATGTATGGGGGGGGCAGGGCACACCCCATGCCCACAGGTGGGTGGGGCGTGCTCATAGGAGTGTGGGGCACATGCTTGTGCATGCATGGGTGGGCAGGGTGCACTCACAGGTGGGCAGGGCGTGCTTGTGCATGTGCGGGTGGGTGAGGTGTGTCATGGTTTAGGTTATTAAGGCTAAAATGTAATTTCTGAATGGGATTTGTAGTCATGGAACTGTGTAGAAGGAATCCATATTGGTCTGTGTTAGCATAACTAGATGCTTCGAGAATCTTTTTTCTCTTAGAGCTAGTTGGAATTTTCCATGAAGCAAGCTTGGCCAGAGACGATAAAGGTCAAGACACAACATCAGGAAGATGGTCAACAACACCTGCACATCCCATGGGAAACGGAGGTGGAGTGTGAAGAGACAGCCCTTCATCCTGATTGGGTTACGTCAGAGGAGAGTGAAGAAGAAGGGTGGTCCCAGCATGGAAGAAAAATGGAAGACTGAGATAGAGAGAAAAAACTTTTTTTTTCACCTTTTGATTCTTGATTTGGATTTTAGGATGGACTTTTGAGTTCCAATTGCTATTTTGTTAGTATTATGCTAGAATGTAGTTCAGAGTAAGGATAGAGAAAGGGGGGCTATGCCTTGCCCGCCTTTCAAGATATTTTTAGAATTTTTTATTTTATTTTTGTAGCTGGAATTTGCTAAAGTTCTAACTGCTTTGATTTATGGAAATGTACTTGAATGCTATGCTTTGCAACAAACTGAATATCTCTATTTTTCTGATAAAACAATAATTCTTAAAAGCTGATGTTTGGTCTCTTGAACAGCAAACCTGCAAAATTATTTTTTGGCCACAGATGTGCTACTTGAGTCCATTTGTTCTTCTCTCTGGTAATTGCTAATTTGAAAGGACTTGGGAAAAGGAGTAAGTGGTACTGCCTGGCTGGGTACCGGACTCAGCTCAGCTGATTAAGGAGTACACTTGCCCCTGGAACCTCTCTGTTCAAGCCGCAGGAATCTCTTAGGAGACCTGTGAGCTGACAAGGTGTGCTCGTGGGTGGGCTGGGAGGCTTGCACACATGTGCGGATGGGCTCTCTCACGCTTGTGCAGTGGGTGGGGCACCCCTGCGTGCAGGTGGATGGGCTGTGCGTGCATGTGGGCATGCGTGGGGGGAGTGCGTGGGGGCGGGAGATCTGTCTCCATGGCCTGGTCCTGCCAAGGCCATGGCTCGGTTCCGGGCTGTGGACTGGGGGTTGGGGACCCCTGATATAACAGATACAAGTTTTAACCCAAAACTTAAGTATCTGTTAAATATTGGTGCATTATGTATGCTGTTCCTAATATTGCTGTTTTTTGTAGCTATGATGTAGCTATGTTATTTCTGAGATCTGCAACTGCTTATAGTACTGTGTGAAATCTCTTCATATTGTTCCCAAAGCCCCAGTGCCTACGGGGACAACTGAAATGTGTTTCATCCACAAATTATTCTTATTCTTATTCTTATTCTTATTAAAAAACACCAGGAATAGTCAGTCAAAATTATAAAAACTTTGACTGATATTATATAACAGATACAAGTTTTAACCAAAAATCTGTTTGTGCAATTTTTGGTGCAATCTTTGGACATTCACAGATGAGGTGTGACGAAGAAGAAGAAGAAGAAGAAGAAGAAGAAGAAGAAGAAGAAGAAGAAGAAGAAGAAGAAGAAGAAGAAGAATTTGTATTGATTAGGTAGTTAGTACTTTTTGTAAGTCTCTTTTACTATTTTTTGTTAGGGGCCTTAAGCCTCATTTTGTAAATCAGTTTTTGAAAGTTTTAGTTTAGGGACATTTTTTTTTAGTCCAGAGACTATGAGGGGTGGGATTTGAGGATTTGAAAACCAAACATTTGAAAACCTCGCCCCTTTTTAATTTGAATTTTGAGGCATTTTTGCAATGACCTCGTGCTTCATCATCTTGAGTTTTGTAATGCTTGCTAGATCGGGGGCTTTTAGGATGCATTTTTGCTTTTGTATGCTTATTATTTCAATTTTGTCTGTATATTTATGTTATTTTCTTGGTAGCTTTATTTATTATTTATTTATTATTGGATTTTTATCCCGCCCTTCTAGACAAGAGTCTACTCAGGGCAGCTCACAAAATATTACAAACAGATAAAAACAACAATTAAAATCTACAATAATACTATAATCAAGATGGAAGGATAAACTTCAAACCAAGAAAAGTAAAATCAAGTATTGGCAGTAGGGAAGGCCTGCCTAAAGAGCCAAGTTTTTAATTGGCTCTTGAAAACACACAGCGAGGGAGCCAGGAGGATCACTGATGGAAAGCTATTCCAAAGCCGAGGGGCCACTGCCGAGAAGGCCCGGTTTCTTGTTCTTTCTTTCCGGGCCTCTCTCGGCGTTAGGCCCCTCAGCCGTCCCTCCTGGCTATGGCGAGTGATACGGGTAGAGCTAGGTGGGAGAAGGCATTCTGCCGAGTATCGAGGTCCTAAACCGTTTAGGGCTTTGTATGTCATCATTAGCACTTTGAAATCAATGCGGAAACGAATGGGCAGCCAATGCAAAGCAGCCAGAGTAGGAGAGATATGTTGGAATTTTCTCGTTCCACTAAGTAATCTGGCTGCCGCATTCTGCACCATTTGAAGCTTCCACATCAATCTCAAAGGAAGCCCCACATAGAGCGCATTACAGTGGTCTAATCTCGAGATTACAAGCGCATGGACCAGAGTGGTGAGGGCCCCACCATCAAGATAGGGACGCAGCTGGGCAATCCACCACAGATGGTAATTGGCAGAACGGACCACTGACGCCACCTGGGTTTCCATGGTGAGCGCCGGGTCCAGATGTACTCCCAAGCTGCGAACCTCACTCTTCACGGCGAGAGTCACCCCCCCAAAAGAGAGGGAGTTTCCCAAGCCGCCAATGGAGGGGCCACCCACCCTCAGGACCTCTGTCTTGTCCGGGTTCAGCCTCAACCCATTCTCCTGCATCCATTGCAGTACGGCCTCCAGGCAACGCTGAAGGGACAGAACGGCATCCACTGAAGTAGGTGAAAAGGAGATGTAGAGCTGCGTGTCATCAGCATACTGATGGCACGAGGCTCCACACCCCCTGATGACCCCACCCAACGGCCTCATATAGATGTTAAACAGCATTGGGGAGATGATTGAGCCCTGCGGAACCCCACAATTGAGACTCCACGGGGCCGAGACATTCTCCCCAAGCTGAACTCTCTGAGGACGGTCCTCCAAGTAGGATCGGACCCAGGCAAGCGCCAGGCCACCGATTCCCAACTCGGAGAGCCTCCCCAGGAGGATACCGTGGTCGACGGTATCGAAGGCGGCTGAGATATCGAGGAGGACCAACAAGGACATTTTGCCCCCATCAGCCTCCCTCAACAGGTCATCCAACAGTGCGACCAGTGCCGTTTCTGTGCCGTGGCGTGGCCTGAAGCCCGACTGGAATGGATCCAGGGCATTGGTTTCATCCAAAAGAGCCTGAAGCTGATCAGCCACCACCCTCTCGACCACTTTACTAAGGAAAGAAACATTGGCGATGGGCCTATAATTGCCAATATCGTCTGCCGCCAAATTTGGTTTCTTTCTTATGGGCCTAATGAGTGTCTCCTTGAGGGCAAGAGGAACCTTGCCCTCCTGGAGAGACCCATTAATTATCGCAGTAGCCCATTCTGTTGTTACAGGCCTGGCTTCTTTGATTAGCCAGGCCGGGCAAGGGTCAAGAGAAGAAGCTTCCCAGAATAGTGGCTTGTCTACTAGATGGGTGGGGTGTATGTTTAAAAAAAGGGAGGGGGAATTCAGAAATACCTGCTGATAAACAAATCACTCAGACTTGCCAGTAATGTATTCTCGAAGGCTTTCACGGCCGGAATCCGATGGTTGTTGTAGGTTTTTTGGGCTGTTTGGCTGTTTATAAAATTCAAATATACAATTCACCATGGAAAAAGAAATAGAGGGCAAACTCCCTTTCTTAGATGTCATAGTCATACACAAACCTGACTTCCTATTGGGACACAAGGTCTACAGAAAACCCACCCACACAGATCAGTACCTACACAAAAACTCCAACCACCATCCACGACAAAAAGAGGCATAATCAAAACACTGGTAGACCGTGCAAATCGGAACTGTGAAGCTCAATTTCTCAGCACTGAACTCAACCATCTGAATTGGGCCCTACAGGCAAATGGCTATTCCAAGAATGAAATCACAAGAGCCATCAAAATGAGAAAACAACACCAAACTGAAGAAGAAAAACAGCCACCCACAAATAAAATATTTCTGCCATACATCAATGGGATCACGGACCGCATGGGGAAACTTTTGAAAAAACACAACCTACAAACAGTATTCAGGCCCACCACAAAAATACAACAAATGTTACGGTCAGCAAAGGACAAAAGGGACCCCCTCACCACTGCAGGAGTATACCAGATACCTTGCAGTTGTGGCCAGGTATATATTGGGACTAGAGATGGGGGTATTCATATTCGTATATGAATATCCCCACACAGGTGGAAATAACGAAGGTCCAGCTCACAATTTCGCTGCTGCCGCCGCCTCCATGACAACTTCCTATCACACTGTTCTCTGCAATGGATTAGCCACTCTCTGACCTAGCAGAGAGGCTTGTCATCCCACCTCCTGCCAGGACTGGGTAATCGATTGTGGACAACGGCGCGATAGGAAGGCACCGCGAAGCCGGCAGCAGCGGCGAAATTGTGAGTTGACAGTCCGGCCCCATGGGGCCGGACCCTCGTTATTTCAACCTGTGCGGGGATATTCGTATTCATATATGAATACGAATACCCCCATCTCTAATTGGGACCAAAAAATGCAGCATCCACACCAGAATCACAGAACATGAGAGACACTGCAGACTAAAACAACCGGAAAAATCGGCAGTAGCTGAACATGCCCTGAAACAAGCTGGACATGAAATTCTATTTCAAAAAACAGAAGTACTGGACAACACCAGCAATCATTATGTTAGACTGCACAGGGAAGCCATTGAAATCCACAAACACCAGCAGAGCTTCAATAAAAAAGAAGAAAGTCTAAAAGTCAACAAAGCCTGGCTCCCAGCACTGAAAAATACAGCCTGCAAAAGGTCAATGATCTCTACCCAGCCACAAGGACCGGTGATTGTGAGGAAATAGGAGGAAACTGGGACTTGTAGTCATGCAAAGATGGAGTCTGTTAGGTTCTGTGTTAGATGGATTTGAAAGCAAGGAAATGTTCTCGTGTGATTGTCGTTAGAATTGTGCTGCCAGGCACAAAGATAAGGAAGCAAGGCTGAAGAGGCCCAGAGGAAGACGAAACAGCATACCGCTTAATTGGGGAAAGATAAGCCACCTGGGCTTGGGATCTTCTCATGTGAAATGTGGGCGGTGAACTGTGTTACACCCACTTAATCTTAATTGGTTAACAACTTGGAAGTGTCATAAAGAGGGTGGTCTAGAGACATGTAGAAAATGGTTGTTCATGTATGTGATTGATGTTCATTGTTGGTTAGTGGATGTTTTGGAATGTGAGAGGTTTGTCTTTTGAAGGAAGGGGGAGAAATAGCTCAGCTTCTAGATGCTAACATGTAGGGAGAGCAAAAATGATTACTTAGCTTAGTTCTAGTTGTTCTTATTTTACTTAGGAATAGTAAACTTATTTTAAACATTGTAACAGCTGGATATGCCTAATGCTTAAAGTCTTTTTAATGCAACAACTGTATTCTAATGAAACTACTTAATTTTCTTAATAAAAACAAATATTCTTCAACAGTGGACTGGTCTCTTGAATAGCAGGACTTACACCTAAATCCAGTGAGGATTTGAGAAGGCCAATAGTTGCTACTGTAAATTGAGAGGTCCTACCTGACCTGGCTGTTGTGCTGTCAAAGGAAGCACATAGTCAATGGTTAACTGCCTTGTAAGCAGGCAAGTGTTCTCTTTTAGGTTGGGCTTGTCCATGGGGCATGTACTACGCACTTCTGAGGCCTAAAGGACCTACATCAGGCAATAAAGGTGGTAGTTTTTCATCCACAGTGACAACCTGACCGAGATCATTATCTCTTTAGGGAGAGGTGATCGTGACAGTGATCACTGCACACAAAAGACTAGCTAACGACACCCATCAATCACAGTGACAGATCATCTCCCCCCTTATCACAACAATACACCCATAACAAAAAACACTCTGATCACCATAATCACCCAAACTCCTGAAAAGCTGATCCCACAGCTACAAATACTCAGCTATCCCACACACTACACAAGAACACAGACAGAGTTCTAATTCCTGTCATCTGAAGATGCCAGCCACAGAGACTGGCGAAACATTAGGAAGAAAAACCTTAAGAACATGGCCAAACAGCCCAAAAAACCTACAACCACCACTGGCCAGTAAGTTCAGATCTACTCTGAGTCCAGCTCTGTCTTAATTCAATTATATATGATGGTGATCTGCTTTTTAAAAAATCTTGATGGCATCAGTCATCACAGAATGTCCAGTTCTGCTTGCACCAGTTAGAATGTTTAGAGGAACATAGCTCTAAATCCCATATTTTGAACATTCTTTTTCTGGCATAAATTTCAGAAGAGTATTGTAGACTAAGTATGTGGTTTTCTTGCTTTGATCCATATGCTGCACCTCACCCCCAAGTCCCAAATTGTGTCAGAATACATGATAGCCACCTTCGTCTTTAATGAGAATGAATATTCTGTGGTACAGTTGGGAAGCTCTAAATCCCTGAACAGATTTTTGCTGAAGCAGTAATGCTGAGTTTAAACATTTGTTTCATGTCCTAAATATAAGAAGAATTCAATGAAAATGAAAAATATAACTTAAAGTATAATTTAAATTCAGTGGCAATCTTTTATATTTAAGGAAAGAAGAATATCATCAGGGCCTTTCCTTTACAGCTAACAAGCATTTCTGATATTTTCAGCAGCACAGTGTTTTTTAAGCACTCAGGGCCATTGATGTAAGATGCCTTCTTTGTGCAATAGTATCATTATTTATAAAGCAATAATTATAAAGTAACACATGTGATACACTGTGCATTGTCCCTTGTCCACCATATTGTTGGAGTTCTTATAGTGTTTAAAGGGAAATAGTGTGAACACTTACAGAACAGAATCCTTTAAGGGGGGGAACCCCACCCTCTTAACAATGTGGGAGATGGAAGTACAAGCTTATGTTCAACTTCCAAGACTTTAGAACCTGAATGGGCCAGGTCTCCCTCCCAGGCTAGTTGTGGCCTACAGAGATTTACTTCCTCTCCATAAGTTGCCTCTGTTATTATCTGATTTATGCAAGTACATGAACTGCAAAAAAGATTTATAAATAGATCAGATTCCCCAATAAATACTAACAGGCCAGTTTCTGAGTAAAGCTTTGGAGTCTAAAGATTCATTTTGATAAGAAGATGACCATCTCAGAATGGGTCTGCTGATCCTATGAATCAAAGTAGACACGAAGAGGAATGTCTGTTCTCTTTGATTAACATTTTCCCCCTTTCCCTCCTAATGACCAATATCACTACAAAGCATACTAAATAAAAGACATGTGGGTGAGGATTTGCCCTTCAGATTTCCAGGTCAACAGCATCCTATTTTACTGAGATTTCAAGTCCAAACCTGACACCAACATTTTATGGCCTTATGATGTTATTGGAATCGAGGCAGGGCAAGCAGGAGTTGAGAGTGGGACTTCTGGGCCAGCTGATTATGGAAAGGGACACTAAATCAAACCAAGTAAAAGGGCCCAGGATGTGTAAAGCCCAGGATAACCAGATGACAACTCACAACTGGGTAGGAGGGAATCTCATTCTTTTTTGTAGCTGGACAGAGGGAGAAATGCACTCACCAGCTGCTGATAGACTTTGCATACCATGTGGTCTTATTTGTAGCACACATAATGTGTGGGGAGGATTGGTTGCTGAGACTTAAATACTTCGTATTCGTGAGTTCCAGAGACCTCGACAAATATAAAGGGATGAATATTTGTCCATTTTTATTCGTCCCTTGTATGGATGGCCTTCCTATGCCCTTCCCATTCTGCCTACGGTCCTGCCAATCAGCTGGGTCCCTAGGCAGGCAGGCAGCCCCACAGTCACCCACCCCCACAGCCTATCCCCCAACCCTTCCCCTCCCTATCTTAGCCACTGCTGCCATCTGCCACCGCCCGGTGCCACCGTCATCCATCGCCGCCCACTGCGGTGGCCTCCACAGCCATGGCTTGCCATAAGGGACACTGGGTGCCCTTTGCAAAGACAGCGGCTGTGGCTTCTTTTAGGGCAGGGAAGCTGCAGCCGCCATCTTTGCAAAGGGCAGCCTGTATTCCTTTAACCTGCCTTAAGGGAATCCAGGCTGCCCTTTGCAAAGATGGCGACTGCAGCTTCTCTTAGGCAGGGAAGCTGCAGCCACCATCTTTGCAAAAGGCAGTCCACATTCTCTTATGGCAGGCCATAGCGGTGGAGGCATCACAGTGAGCAGCAGTGGATGGTGACTGCGGAGGCTGCCATGACTCAGGCCCCCATGGATGGTGGTGGTGGTGTCAGCGGTGTCAGCGGGAGTGGCAGCCAAGGTAGGGAGGCAACAGGGGTAGTGGGAAGGGGGCGGGGGGGCGGGGGGCAGGCTGTGGGGACGGGCGGTCAGTGGTGTTTTTTTTTAGACAGCCTCTGGCTGTCTAAAACAAACCCCGATGAAACGGATCAATTTGTGGTTTGTCGGTTCATGGGGAGGAGATTTGTACTTCGTGGTTCATCAACTTTGATGGATCATGAAGCAGGATGAACTGCCATTTTGGCAGTTCGCCCCCATTTCTAATTGTATTCTCAATTACTATGTATGGATGCAAAAACTGGACACTGAAAAACTGGATGCTTCCTTCGTTCTGACAGGAAGCAAAGAGATTCATTTGAAATGTGGCATTGGAGGGGAGCTGCCAGAAGAACAAACAAGTGGGTCCTAGATCAAATCAAATTTGAACTCTCTCTATGAAAGAAAAAAAAATACTAAACTGAGGCTGTCACACTTTGGCATGTTATGAGAAACTATCTTTCTGGAAAATACAATAACGCTGGGGAAAGCTGATAACAGCAAGAAAAGAGGAAGACCAAACATGAGATGGACTTCCTCAGTAAAGGAAGTCACAACTTTTAGTTTGCAAGACTTGAGCAAAGCTGTTAATGGCAGGACATATTGGAGATCTTTAATTCATAGGATCACAATACATTTGAAATGACTTGATGGCATGTGACAACAAACCTTTGCAAAGTTGACTGTGTTTACAACTTTAATTTTTTTAAAAAGCAGTCCCATGGAACCCCGAGAGTTGGAAATTAGCTGAAATATAGTCCACACTTTAAAGCCATATCTCTTACACAAGAGTGCTACTTGTGCTAATATTTGTCTTCCTACCTGGAGAATCAGAGAAACCTAGCAGTTCTGATACCTCAGCCAGTGCTCTGAGACTTGGCAATTCTATGTTAACAGGATAGTCAGCCCTCCTACCATCAGCAGCTCACACTAAGATAACTATAGACTCAGCAGCTGTGCACATGCATGGTCCAGGATTCAGCACACTCCACCTCTACCACCACTAGCCTTTTCCAAGTTGTCAGGTAAGAATATATGTTCTCTTCTTCTATTGCCACACAGCAGTTTCTGGTAGTTCAACCTAATAAAATAAATAAATGTTTCTACCTGGTTGGCAAATTTCTCAGCACGGGAGGAGGTGTGCCCAGTCTCAAGGAATTAATAGTGACATGGTGATATGACAGAATGGGTTTCTGCTGCACAGCTGCTAAGCTACATGTAATGGAGTAGTTTCAAGCAGAGAAACACTGGCCAGGATAATTGCACTGAGCTCTTTCCTTGGTCACCACTTCCAGTCTCCAGCCTCTTCTAACCTGCTTTTTACTCAGCTGGGCCCTGAGCTCAGGTATAAAGCAGCAGGAGAAGGCACCTGCCTCAGGTGCCAGATATTGGCTGGTGGCAGCACTTCTGCCATTCTGCTTTCTGAGAGAGCAGAGTTTTAGGGGCGACAGGGTCTACGTTGTACTTTGGTACACAAGGGTGGTGCAATCAGGTGTGGTGGACTGCAATTACATGTACCAGACATTGTGAAGGCAATTCACAGCAACATCAGTCATTGTACATGATGGAAGCCCTGGTGCATTTTTTAAAAGTGCACATTGACCCCTTTTTAAAATTGCACCGGGGCTTCCATTGCTGGCTGCCCAGTGCTGGGAGGCTTCTGAGCTACTGACAGTATCAGAGTTTAGGTTCAACATGCAGCAAAAACAGAGCTGTTTGAGCTGCCCCTTAGGCAAGAACAGCATTACTGCCTGACCAGTGTAGGGAGGCTTCCCAGCTACGTTGGCACTGCCTGGCAACAACGTTGTTTTTGAAGGGAGTGAGGAGCAGTTCTAGCAGCTCCATTTTGCCGCATGTCAAGTGGGCAAGCTGTTGTCCCACCCCCAGCACTATCAATAGTGGCAGGAACCTTTCTCAACTGGCTGGCTGGTGGCTGCTCCATCTCCTGCTTTAATGTTAAAACTGGATATGTAAAGTGGATGGCTGTTTTCAGGTAACCTGCAGTAAAAGCTTACCGTGGGTTATCTGAAACATATAATGTCCTTACATGGAAGATGAGAGGCAATGTCACCTTGTCCTTTACTTTAACTGTAAAAACATCATGGGCTGACCCTCAAACCAGAATGGGATGAATGTGCTTGAAGAAGACAGCTGGAGGGGCAAGAGTGCTGAGGGGAGGAACCATGTGCCATCCATTTCCTCTCCCCTACCCTTCGGCCTTAAATCAACTCTGTCCCTTCATGATGGTGTGATGTGACTCACATCCTGGGGAAAAAAATGCTTAAATATCTCATGGGTTGAGTCAGTGCCCTTATCTTTTCAAAGGAAGTGAAGTTTGGAACTAATCTGAAAAGAAGGCAGTAATGACAATCCCAATGACAATCCCTGCCCTTTGTATATACATTACCAGCCTCTGCTGAATATTATTCTGATATATGTGGGATGTTGATTATTTTAGTGAAGCAATTAATCAAGCAATGACTACACTTGTGTGTTCAATTATAGTCTTTATGGTTGATTAATCTTTATAAGATGTGTCATTACTGCTTGTGGGATTTTTTCATTTTTTTTTCACATCCCTCTGCACCCATGACAAGGAAAGCATAAAATGCAGAATCAGATTTTAACAAACGTGTATACTTGGAATATTTAGGTAAGAAAGGGACTCAGAGAGCTATTAATTTTCAGTGTCAGAAATATTGGGTTGTTTGCTGAGGATGAACAGCATAATGAATGGTCACTAAGTATGCACTTTTATAGGAAGAGTATCACACTGTCAGAGCTACTCAGATCATTAAAACAAAACTTGTTTTCAACACTGCAAATGTCCCACTGCTTTTTCATAGCTGTGAGGCCACAGCACTACTGATTGCTCTCAGGCTTTCAATCATAGCCAGTTGTGAAGCTGTGATAGGAAGGGTACTAGTTCACCTAATTATTGTAGTTTAAAATGAGACTAGCTGGAGAAAGATCAGCAAATGTCACTTCATCTCTGCCTAAACTACCAATGTGAGTTCTGTGCATAAACAGTGTCCAGAAGGGGAAGGAAACAATTTCCACCCCAAATTAGCCACCAAGGCAGCCTCCTCCCTCCACTTAATGGTAAGGCTAGTCCTAATCCTTACCAGCCACATACCTTCAGTGTACAGCTGCAGGCTTTTCTGGGAATCATTTTAGACTGTGCATTCAGTTCATAAGAACTATTGGCCATGCTTTTGAGACTTCCCAATTGCCTGGTCTAAACTGAGAGCACAAATGAGATATTAAAATTTTTTCCATTGCATAAAGATGAAAAGCATGATAAGCAAACTTATGAAGTTTTCCAGGTTGAGAGGAGAAGTCATCACTCAGTGAAAGTGACACATCCTTTGCATGTCAAAAGATCCCAGTTTTAATTACTGCTATCTTTAACTGAAAGAATCTTGGATTTCACTGTAGAAAAGAGGTATCTGTGAGATCCTGCATAGTTGCCACCAGTCAACACCAAAATTTTGTTAACACCAGGTTTAATAGAAAGTTATGCCCAGAACACAATTTGAGAAAAGCTGATTTGAAGAATTACAATTGGAGCTCGTACCATATGACATCCCTTACTGGCACTGTGCAGTGAAGGAGCCATAAGTCACATTAACAAACAAGCCTCTTCAACAGCAGTTGACCAGCTGCTTCTTAAAGGCCACTGTTGCTTGCAAGTGATGTCTGAAATCATAGAAAGCTTTTACTACTATGCCATCTTCAATCTGATACTCTTCATGGAGTTTGAACTACAAATCCCATCATTACTTGTCAGCACAACCAATTGTCAAACCTTGGCTGTGGGGCTTACAGACCAATACATCTAGAAGGCCCCAAGTCAGAGTAAGCTGCACTGCTATATGATTTTGCTGAACATAGAAACCTGGCCTCAGAGTCCCAGAAAAGTTGTATAAGTAGCCTTTATTACTAGGCCTCAGCAGAGGTATGGAAAACTCCATTTTTGCACTCTGTGTGGGAGTCTAAAAAATGGGTCGTCAAGCATCTCCTGGTCTATCTTTTGGCTTACTGTGTCACAGGAAGAGGGCCTTCGCCTAAAATTTATTAGAAACAACAAGAGAGTCTTGCAACATCTTAAAGACTACCAAGTTTTATTTAGTATAGATTGCCATGTACTACATCTAGTTCTGTCAGGTCATATAATGCTGTCTGAAATCTCAAATAACATTTTGTGTTTTCAAGTAGGGAGATAAATCTTGGGCTGAGTGGCACTTGAGGAAGAGAAAAAAGGAACTCTCTGTGTTAGATGGCTTTAGCATCCAGGCACCTGTCTCTACCCATTCCCAGCTGGCACCAGGGCTCAGTGGCTCAATATGAAGGTGCTTGCATTTATGCATTGTTGGTGGTAAAATCCAGGAGCAAGGGTACTAGAGGAGTGCCATTTGCAGCAAGGGAGGGAAGCTCTTCAGTCTTTTTGCAGCACAAGCCCCGGCAGCAGTGTATGGCCCAGATACAAGTCACATGTGCTATAGGTAAGACCATGAGAAACCCATGTCCTAGGAAAAAAAGTGGTGAGCACATTTTGCCACCTGCCCAAAGAGTGAACACTTTTTCTTGGTGTTTTTTTTTCTGGACCTGACTTGCCATATTACCTGCCTAGCAATGTTTTACCAAGACGTCAGAGCCATTTACCTAAATTCCTTTTGAGTTTGTTCCCACAATCTGTTAGCCCAGAAGGCATACTTACCTGCCCACCTTTGTAACATCACACAGATCTGTCCTTGTGACATTGCAAGGAGCGACTCATGTGACCATCTTATTTTCACAGGATATCACCCCTGGGTTGTAGGTTTTGGCCCCAAGCCTTAGGGAATGGGATGCTGCTGTCCTGGCAATCTTAGCTGCAGTTACTTTCACCAAATATTAAAACCTGTTGTGTTGAGAAGGCACAACTTGAGACTCTTCTGAGTATGGCTTAATTGATATCCAAGCTGAAGGACCCTTAGTATAGACTACCGGTAGTCCTCAGGCCTTTTCATAGAAAAGTTAGGCTCTGTAGAGCAAAGGAGTTTTGGGGGGGCATGTTTGTTCCTCTCAGATTCTGCAGATGATGATATCTGCTTTATTGACACACTGATAATTAGTGGCTTTGCTGACCTGCCACCTTTCTTCCTCAATCCATTCTTCTGCTCTCACGTCTTCTATGCAGTGGTTATTGCTATAGTGTCATGTGTTTGATGTGCATGTCTTCTCTATTCTATCACTCAGCAAAATCCTCTTTTTTAAAGGTACTTTCTTGCTGTAGAGAGGGGTGACAGTTCATTGGAAAAACATATACTTTGCATCCAGAAGATTCCAGGTCCAGTCCCTGGTATCTCATGTAGGCAACCTTGGAGTATGCTAGGCATTATGTACAATGATGGGCCAGATAGAACCACAGTCTGACTCAACACAAGGGAATATGCTATCTTCCTATCTTTTTGCAGTACATAGCAATAGAAGAAGGTCCATTGTACTACACAGTGAGAAGATGCATAGGCAGAGACCCTTGGTTCTGAAATAATGTTTTGCTAATGTGATCTCAGTATTATTAGGGCAGCACCCCAAATAATGATTCCAAAGCCATTCTACTAGGTTGCAGCAGGGGCAAAGAAGGAAAGCAAGACCACCACCATCTCTGCTGAGCAGCCAGTCTTACCAGTTTTTGTTTTCCCAACTGGAGGTCAATATCCAGCAGCCACTCCAGCAAGCTGGAGCAGAGGGTGAGATAGGAATCAGGGCTACTTCCTCAATTCCATTGAGACACCAGTAATTCTGGCTCCTCCTCACGTTGAAATATTTTTATTCAGTCCTAAAGAGTCTGCTCACCAGAAGGAGTACAGTTCAACATGAAAAGCAGGGGTGCGTCTCTCTTTGCTGCTCCTTCACTCCTCGTTTTTATTTAACTCCCTTTTATATAGTGTTTTTAGCTCAATAGTTTTATCTAACTCATTTCAACATAACATTTATGTCATTTTCAATATAGAGTCTTTTAGCCAAGCTTTTTTTATTTTATGTTTACATCCCTGGCTGTGATTCTGAGTGATTTTGAGTCAATGGGTTCTGATGTTAATACCTGGGAGTTGCTGTAAGAATTCCAAAGACTCCAGCCTTTTAATCAAGAAATATTTTTACTAACCTAATAAGGGAAGAGACACCAGCTGAACAGTCTATCCCTGGATTGAACTCCCAACTTGAAAATAAATGTTTCTAAAACATAGGAAAGTGAAGTTCAACAACAACTGGGAGACAAATATGTGAATCTGCAAGAAGGCAATAGAACAGCCTCCCAAGAAGACCTCAAGACCAAGGGGCTACTGCAAGATACCAAGAAATATCAAGATCTGTCCAAAACACTCTATGCTTAATTACTGAGAAGAAAAATGAAAAGGTAAAAATATTATCAAACAGCCCTCTGAGAACAGCATTCTTGGATGTAGAGCTGGTGGACGGGAGGTAGACAGGACTCTGTGCTGGTAAGAGAATGATTTTAACTAGAAAGGGTTATAAATCCCTTGGTCTTTCACCCCCAGTTGTGAATTCCCCTTTAAGACAGCGAGGAGTACAAACAAAAATCACTCAGTTCTTCCCTGAAGGGAAGAATAAAGTGCGGGAGGAAAACAGGAAGTTGAACTCTACTAGTTCCTGTCTGGACTGGTCTTTGGACCTTAAAGGAAATATAAACTGCTACCAAGAGGAGTTTGGCTTTGTTAATCTGGCTACTGAACTGTCTCTTGCTGAAAATCTGACACCTGGTCCCATGTTAATGGAACCCCCTGATAAAACTAATCTGTCAGAGGAGTTGAAGAAGCAACTATCAGGATTGAGTCCAGGTGGAGACGTCACTTCCGCTGGGACGGGATGCACAGCTGAGTCTTCGTCTCCTCACCCTGCTGAATGTAAATAAGTTGCTAATTGCCTTTTTCCCTTCTTGAAATGTGAGTAAATCTGCTTAAATCCTTTGTGAAAAGTTCAAGCAGAGATAGAAGTGCTTTTTAAACTGTAAAAGCCTGGCTGCTTATCTGGGGAATGCACTTTCATTTTTGCTCGGAAGAACGCCAGTGAAAGTTGAACAGCTAATGAGCTGTAAAAAACTACTTTGTTTTCCTGTGCTATGAATCTTTTGCTTTGCTTATGAGAAAAAATAGAGATAAGAGTTCTAAAAGTTGGACACGAGAGCCGTCAGAGAAAAAAACATCAGATCGTAGTCTCGAATGCTTAAGACGAATAGAGGTAGAATCCCCCGCTCCTAAAGAAGTTTCTAAAGAGATTCGGGAAGCTGCTGGAAAGGAGGGGGAGGGCCTACCTCTCTGAGCAGTCTTATTGAAGCCAGCATGGGGAAAAAATTGCTGAATTAACAACTTGTGTGAAAGATCTGACTAAAGATATACTATGCCACATTGATAGAAAACTGGAACAGGTTCTTTCCAAAATAGACTCTTTAGTGAAGGAATGTCAGCAGATGGGAAAGGACATGAAAGCAGTCCAGGGAGAAGTACAGGCAATGAAGGCAAGCATAGTAAAAATGGAGGACAGAGTAAAGCAAATGGAAGATCTATCAAAACAGAATGAAGGGAAAACAAAGGCACAACAGAAGACAGACGATTTGCAAAATAAAGTGATTTATCTGGAAGATAGCTCAAGATGCAACAACATCAAAATAATGAATTTTGAGCTGCAAAAAGGAGCTGACCTTAAGCAGGAAGTGGTGACCTGGATAAATTCTATTATGAATTCCCAGCATGTGGCTGAAGAGGATATAGAGAGAATTCATTTTGTTGGGAACCCCAGAAATAAGAGGCCAAGACCTATAATATTGAAATTTTTCAACTATGCTAAAAAAGAGCAATTTCTCAAGGGTACTAAAGAAAAACTGAAACTATTAGTTTATAGGTCAAACCCAATACAGATTTATCAGGATTTAAGCAACAAATCAATACAGTGGAGAAAAACAATGAAATCCATTACATCAATTCTAATCAAGAATGGACAGAGATACAACTGGGGTCACCCAGTCTTTTTAAAAATATGGAAATATCCTCTTCAGAATCTTCTCTTTTGAAGAAGGCAAGGACTTGTTAGTCACGTGGGGCCTATGGCAAGATCAAGATGACCAAGGTGCAAGCGAGTAGGCCTGCAAGGAGTGGAAACATGAAAGAGAAGATATCTGGACTGAGAGAAACCATTTGATGCTTGAAGACTCCCACCTCCCCCCCTCCCCCTTTTTTCTCTTTCCCCTTTTTTTCCTTTTTAAATTTGTTTATACTGTCCCTTCCCCCTCTTTTAAGGTTTTTTACATTGTCCCTCCTCCCCCTTTTTGTTTGTTTGTTTGTTTTTGTTTGTTTGTTTGTTTTTTGTTGTTCTGTTCACTTATTTTGTTTCTTTTTGTGGGGATGGAGAAGAGAGAGGAAAGATTAAGGGATAAGGGTGTTGAGAGAAATAAACAAGTCAAATGAAAGAAGGGAAGGTATTAAGGGGAAAAAAACAGAGTAGGGCGAAATAGGAATGAGGATTTGGCTGGGGTCCAGACTGGTGTGGGTGGCGTCTCCCTCCCTCCCGGAGCTCGCGTCAAACCTTAGTGAGGTGCGGGGAAGTGGGGGGGAGGAAAAGAGGTTAAGTGTAGAGTGGGAAGTTAGGGATAGGGGATTAGATAGGGAACAATGTGAATTTGTTTTTTGGGGGGGTTGTTTTGTGGGATGCACAACGGGACCAAAAAAAAGATGGGATATAGAACGGATATCGGGAAAAACATAAGGGTAGCTACTTTAAATGTGAAAGGCCTAGGGTCTGTAACAAAGAGGAAGAGAATAGAAACATTATTGAAGAAGAACAAGGTGGATATTATTTACCTACAAGAGACTCATCAATCAAAGGATGGAGTTAATGAACTGAAATTACAAAATATACACATTTATGAAAAAGGATTTGGGACTTCCAAATCCAAAGGTGTAGCGATATTGATTTCTAAACATTGTGAATTTGTGGTAAAAGAAGTAGTAAAAGATAGTAATGGTAGATATTTGATAGTACAGGGACTAATGGGGGAAGAAGATTATATGTTAGTAAATGCTTATGCACCGAATGTGAATCAAGGAGAATTTTATAAAACTGTCGTTAAAGAGATGGAGAAGGTTAGAAAGGGATATGTTATTATGGAAGGAGGTTTTAATATGGTTTTGGATAAGGTAAAGGATAAAACTGTATGTAAAAAAGATGAGCTGAATAAAAGAAGTACCCTCTTGAGCAAGATATTGAAAACTATGGATTTAAAAGATATATGGAGAGAACTGAAGGGAGATGAAAGAAGGTTTATGTATTATTCCTCTGTACATAATAGTTATTCAAGAATAGATTTTATGTTTATATCTCAAAATTTAATTTCTAAAGTAGTAGATACAAATATTAATGTGATAAAAATAACGGATCATGCGTTGATGATGATGGAGATGAAAGTTAAGAAAGATTATAGAGAAGCTAGAAGATGGAGAATAGATTCCAATATTTTTCAGTATAGAGACGTAATGGATAGAGCTAAGAAAGAATGGATGGAAATATGGTCAATAAATGAAGCAGGTGGGAGTAAAATAGGAGTGTTATGGGACACCATGAAAGCAATTATGAGAGGAATTGCCATAAGAGAATCATGTAGAATAAAAAAACTGAGAGAAGAAAATATAAAAAAGAAGAATCATTAAAAGATTTAGAAAGTAAATATTTTATAGATAGAGATAATAAGAAATTATTAGAGATTCGAGCTAAAAGGAGAGAGTTAGAAAGCATAGAGTTAGAAAAGGTCCAGTGGGATTTGATATACTCAAAGAGGAACTTTTTCGAGTATAGTAATAAAAACTCAAAGCTTCTAGCTAGGGTAGCTCAAACTAAAAGATCAGAAAACACAATTGGAGTGATCAGAGATAAAACAGGAAAGAATTGTAGCCTAATGAAGGAAAAATTAATGATATTACAAGAATTTTACCAAAATTTATATAAAGGTAATACAAATAGTAATAGTACATTGAAAGAAGATATAGAAAATTATATTAAAGAAAATGTAAAGAGTAAACTATTAGAGAATGATAAAAGAGAATTAGAAAAAGAGATAAAGGATGAAGAGATTACAGAGGTTATCAACAAACTAAAAAATGGTAAAACTCCAGGCTTTGATGGAATGGGATCAGAATATTATAAAGCTTTTAAATGAATACTGATCCCCAAGTTAAAAATACTTTATAATAGAATATTGGAAGAAGAGAAAATACCAGATTCTTGGAAATATTCATTAACAACTCTTATTCCAAAACCCAATAAAGATTTGACAGACCCAAGTTCATATAGACCTATTTCATTATTAAATCAAGATGCAAAGATATTTACTGCAATCTTAGCAAATAGAATGAATACATTTATTACAAAATATATTAAAGAGGATCAAAATGTGATTTTAAAGGGAAGACAAATGGAAAATTTAACTAGGAGGGTTTTGAATATTATATATAATATAGAAAAAGATAAATCACAGGCAGGTATTTTATCATTAGATATTTTTAAGGCATTCGATTGTGTAGAATGGCCAACATTAAAGATCCTTTTAAAGGGTTGGGGTTTTGGAAAGAAATTTAGGGGGGTAATAGACCAATTATAATTGGAGAACACTTCTGCAGTAATAGTTAATGATGGGATGACAGAGCAGATAGCTCTAGGCTGAGGCACCAGACAGGGTTGCCCTCTTTCTTCAGTTCTGTTTTGTTTGATTATTGAAATGTTAGCAAATGCAATAAGGAATGACGATTTAAATTGAAGGTATGGGTGAAAATAATAAAATAAAGATTAATTTATTTGCTGATGATTCCCTATTGACAGTGAAAAACCCATTAGAAAGTATAGATAGAATTAAAATTCATTTAGAAAAATTTGGAAAAATAACTGGATTACGTGTAAATTGGCAAAAATCTGAAATAATGTTGTTTAATCATAATAAACTAGAACAAGAAATGTTTGTTGATAAATATGATTTTAAGATATGTAAATCGGTTAAATATTTAGGTATAGATTTACAAAAAGATACTCAAAAAATAAAGGAAAATAATTATAATAAATTAAAAGGAGATATTAAAAAGAAACTACAGGAATATACTAACTGAAAACTTTCTTGGTTTGGAAGGATCGCACTGATAAAAATGAAAATTCTACCAAAAATTATTTTTTTTATTTAGAATGTTACCAGTACACTTAACAAAAAATTATTTTAAATTTTGGCAAGGAATGATTAATAAAAATTGTAATGAAGGGAAGAGAGCCAGAATAAATAAAAATTCTTGGTATAAAACAACAAAAAAAGGAGGTATAGGCATACCAAATATAAAAAATTATTATTTGGCTAATCAGTTGAGGTTCATTGGGGAAATTATATATAACCAAGAAAGTTTAATTTGGTGGAAAATGGAATCATCAGAATTACAGGTGGATATTGAAAAACATCTATTTGGTATAATTAAAAAATATAAAATAAGTGAAATTAATAACCCGTTTTTAAAGACTATGTTAAACGTCTGGTACAAGTATAGAAAGAATTTATGTCCGTTTAACTCTCCATTAGGATTAGTGACTGAAATAGAGAATTTTCCTGCCAATATGAAAGTTTATGCAGAATTATTTAAAGAAAAAAAAGTGATTAGATTAAAAGACTGGTTGTATAAAATGAGATCGAAAGATCAAATGAAACAAATCCTTCAAAATAAGAATATATCATGGTTGAATTATATGCAATTAGAAAGATGGACTAATGAATGGGTAAAGAAGTATAATAAAGGTACAGAATATACAAAGTATGAACAATTTCTATTATCATATGAAGATATTCAGATGAACGATTCAGTAAAGGGTGCAGTGAGTAAAATTTATAGATTCCTGCTAGATCTAGAAGAAGAAGAGAGTGAGAAAGAAGGATTGAAGTTAGTGTGGGAACAAGACTTAGGAAAAAGAATAAATGAGGAAGAATGGAGGAAGATGTGGAAAATGAGGGTTTTACGATTTATGTTGGTGAGAATAAGAGAAAAAAATTCAAATTGGGTTTAAGATGGTATTTGACACTGACAAAATTGAATAAAATTAACGCTAGTTATCTGAATGTCTGTTGAAAATGTGAGAAGGAAATTGGTACGTACTTTCATATGTGGTGGGAATGTGAAAAAGTACAAGGATTTTGGAAACTAATCTTTAAAGAACTAAATGACATATGTGAAAAAGATAAAGAATTTAATCCTGAGATAGCTCTGTTATCAATATTTGAGAATGTGGAATATGATAAGATGACTAGAGAGTTGATTACCAATTTATTAACAGCAGCCAGATTAATAATAGCTAGGAATTGGAAATCAAAGTCTGAATTTTGAATGGAAGAATTGTATAATGAAATATGGAACATTGCTATAAATGATAAGTTAACTTGTAACTTAAAGGTTAAGAAAGGAGAGATGAAAAAGAATTATTTATATGATATATGGGGCAGATTTCTTGAATATGTGCTAACAAGAGGAAAAGGGAAAGCTCCAAATCAAGAATCAATGCAGTTCTGAAGAAGAGGACAATAAAGGAAGAAGAAGAATAAAGATAGAGGAAGAAGAGGATTACTGCAAGAGGTCCTGACTATGGTGGTGGGGAACACAGTCGATTCGTATTTTGGTTCATGTATTTTATGTTTATGTTTATGTTGCAGTTTAAGGGGGAAAAAATTAAAAAAAAAGAAAAAGGATTGAGTCCAGGCAGAGGAAACGTGACTAAAGAAGAATCTCCAATTCAAACTCTAACACCAGGTGGAGATGATTTAATATTTGAAAGCTGGCTTCTCTACTTAACAGAAGACATACAGCATGTGAAATCCTTCCTAAATGAATCTTTTTTTTTTTAAAAAAATTAATTTTATTTTGTTAAAAGAACATCACACATAGACAACATAAACCTACCACCACAATAATATACAATTACATAATACACCAGTGCCACCTTCACCCTCAGGGCTAGTATTAATAATATTTTCAAATTTCATTCAATCCATTTTCTCTCCAAAAATGCATTGTTTCTTCCCTCGGCGTATACCCCTTCCCTCTCTGAAATACATATTTCAGAAATACATTCCATGTTTTCTTAAAATCATTATTTTTTGATAAACCTCTTCTTATTTTCATATCACATGTCAGTTTATCATTAATTGCCATTTCCCATAATTCTCTATACCATTCCTCTAAATTAATTTGGTTATCATTTTTCCAGTTTCTTGCAAATATTAACCTTACTGCTGTAACCATTATTATAATTAAATCCTTATTTTCTTTCAGCAATTGATCCTCCTTGACCATATTCAATATGGCCATCAACGGGGACATTTGAATATTTAATCAAGTTATTTCCCTTATTTCTTTAAAGATTTGCTTCCATTCTTTCTTACTTACTTCACATAACCACCACATATGTAATTACGTCCCCTTCTGTTTTTTACACCTCCAACATAATGATGATAAATTTTTATTTATTATATTCAGTTTTACTGGCATTAAATACCACCTCCATATTACCTTATAGCAATTTTCCTTTATTCTTACAGACATAATTCTTTTATCCCACATTTTATCCCATTCTTCTCCTATTGCTTCTTTATCCAAATCATGTTGCCACTGTGCTTTTAATCCTTGTGTATCCTGTTTGGCCTGAATTAATAATTTATAGATTTGACTTACAGTTTCCTTTCTTTCTGTCTTTTCCTCTAGTTTCAATCTTTTTTCAATGATCTCTTCAAATTTTGTCATTTTTCTACTAATCCCTTCCTTAGTTTTCCATTCCCTTGTCCACATTTCTATCTGGAGCATGTTAAGCCAAGAAATATCCTCTCCTCCCAAAATCTCTTTTATATTTCCTTTATCTTTCAACTTCTCCATCCAATCTTTAATCCTATTTATACCTTTATCTTTTAATATGTTCTTAAAGGGTTTTTTTTTTTAGATTTTCTGGAAAGTTCTTTAATTCCACAACCTGGGATAAGGGAGAAATCGGTGGGCTCAATACACCCCTAAACTTTTTCCAGCTTTCTAACATGTTTTTAAGGAAAGGGTTATTGATCTTTTTAATCTCTTCTCCAATCTTTTCTTTAAACAATATACTTTCAATTTTTTCTTCCTTACCATGCATTTCTATTCCTGTCCAAATTACATTTTTATTGCTTTTAATAATATCTGGGATATGTCTAAATTGATTTGCTATGTAATATAATTTTGAATTGGTTAATCCAAGACCTCCATTTTTTGTGTTACATACCATAATTTTTTATTGATCCTCACTTGTTTATATCCATTACAATAACAATTTATCATTGTCTGCCATTCTTTCAATTGTTTTTCTGTAATCTTTATAGGAAACATAAAAAATATAAAGTTTAATTTAGGAATAATTTTCATTTTACATAATGCTACTCTACCAAACCAGGAAATCTTTAATTTCTGATAATCTTTTAACCGTCCAATTATCTCTTTTTTCAACCTATCCAAATTTGTTTTAATTATATCTTGTAAGTTCCAGGTAATATTAATCCCTAAATATTTAATAACATTTCCCATTTTTCCTTCAAATATTGTTTTCATTCTTCTTTTCTCCTCATCCGAGTGGTTTAACAATAAACATTCTGACTTTCCCCAATTTACTTTTAAACCCATTACATCCTCGAATTCCTTCAAATGTGATTTAAGCCTATCTGTTGTTTCTATTGGATTTTTAACTATTAATAATGTATCATCAGCAAACAAGTTTATCTTACCATTTTCTTTATGTTCTATCCCTATAATCTGTTTGTCATCTCTAATTATTTGTGCCAGAAATTCTATTATCAGTGTAAATAATACTGGAGATAAGGGGCAACCTTGTCTCATACCACAGCCTAGGTGTATTGTCTCAGTTATTCCATCATTAACTATTACTCTAGCTGTATTCTTTGAACATAGTTGGTGAATTATCTGCCTGAAATTAGGTCCAAACCCTAAGTATTTAATTAAAATCTTTAACATATCTCATTCTACTGAATCAAATGCTTTAAATATATCTAACGATAGTACTCTGGCTTTAGAAATTGTTTCTTTAACTAAATGCATTAAATTAAGCACCCTTCTCATTAAATCTGACATTTGTCTATCTTGTATAAATCCATTTTGATCTTTTTCTATGTAACTCCATATAAAATTATTCATTCTCTTTGCCATTATTGCCATGAATATCTTGGCATCTTGATTTATCAGTGATACGGGTCTATATGCTTCCATATTTATTAGGTTTTTATCTGGTTTCAATATTAAGACAATCAGTGACTCTTTCCAAGACTGTGGGATTTCTTCTCCCATTAATATCTTATTAAATAACACTTTTAACTTTGGTATGAGAATCTTTTAAAATGTTTTATAATATTCTGGGCCTAATCCATCCGTTCCAGGGGTCTTTCCTGTCTTTAAGCTATTTATAATATCCTCAGTTTCTCTATCTGTAATTAACTGTTTCATTTTATTTTTATCATTGACAATTTTTTATTAAAATTATTTTTATATAATTTTCAATTTTAATTATAGGATTTTTACTAGTATATAAACTTTTATAAAATATTTGAAATGCTTCCAATTTCTCCTTCATTTTATTACATCTTTTCCCATTCAAATCTTGAATTACTCCTATATTACCTTTATTCTTTTTTGTAGAAGATGCTTTAGCCAATAACTTGGAATTCCTATTACTAAATTCAAAAAATTCTCTTTTTAAATAAATTAAATTTCTTTGCACCTTTTCCAAATGAATCCCTTCCAGTTCCTTCCTCTTTGCTTGCAATTCTATTATAGCTTTCTTATCCCTAGTTCTTATAACTATTTTTTCTAATTCCCTTATATTCTCTTCTAAATCCTGTATTCTTTTCCCCTGCTGTTTTTTAAGTGTATAAGACATGTGTACCCTCTTGCCAAAGACTTCATAGTGCCCCAGATTATCTTAGATTGCCCTTCTCCCTTCTCATTTATTTCCCATGTCTCTTCCAAATTTTTTTGAAATGTTTCAATCAGGTTTGGATATCGAAAAATATTTGTATCAATTTTCCACCTTACCACCTCCTTATAATCACATTTAACCATCAGTTCCATGTTCACTCTGGCATGATCCGATATTTGAATGACTTCAATATCTGTGTTATTTACCCTAGGCAGTAAATCTTTAGAGACAAATATATAGTCTATTCTTGAATATGTATTATGCACCTGTGAGTAGAAGGAGAACTTTCTTTCTTCAGCCTTTAATTCTCTCCAAACGTCTTTCAGATCTGTTTTTTAAATTAATCTATTTTATATTGTACATTTAATTTTCCCTTCCCCGTTTTGCAATTTTCCTAAATGAATCTAATAAACTTTTAACTACCCTGGTGGACATCTGCAAAAATCTATTGCTAAAATCTGATACAGACAGCACTAATAGTAGACCTAGTCCAGACAGAGCTACCACGGCTTTTGTAGCTTGTAAAAACTAATGTGAAAAAAAAGTTACTAGAAGAGGAATAATAATAAGAAAAGCAAAAACGTTAAAAATCCTAAACCAACTCTATATAAAGAGATGCAGTTCAAGAAACACTTTAAATCACTGGATAGCAGTCCAGCACAGACAAGCACTAATCATATTGAGAAGTCAACTGAAAATAAGGAAGCAGACCCAGAGGAACATGCTCACCTCTCTGGCAATGCAGATGGGCCTCTTACTCAAGTCCCAGTACCAAAATTAGTACTGGGACTTGAGTAAGCCCAGAAACATGTTATTCAGAACTCACAGGCCCATGCCTCACAGAAACCTAGACCCTTACAGAACAGGATCATAACAGATCATGGCTGGAAACTAGTTTTGAACAGACAAAAGCTAACATTGCTAAATTTCCATAAACCAGTGAGGTTTACACCACAATACACGTGTAAATTGCACTTACTAAATCTTTTACAAACTGCTTTTTCAGGAGCTTTTACCTTTACTTTACTTGACTTGTTATCTGTGGAGTATTTATATTTCAATGGTCCCCATGCTCATGTAGTGGTTACGTTCACAAAAAGGAGTTCAGTTGAATGCATGTATGAATTTAAAGATGCACTGAATAAGATGGGCGTATCTGTTGTAAGAGTTTTTGAGAACTGTGTTCCACCTCTGCAACTGAGGTTTTGCACCCCAGATTATGCTAAAAGCTTTCAAGTGAAATAAAACTATAGCACTAATTTAATTGATCTGGACACTACTGACACTATTGGGGGGAGAAATCTCCATCAGGAAAAACCTCCAAGTGCCATAGAGTTAGTAGAGAATGATCCACAGCAGCTAATGGAGCGGGCAAAAGGACCCAGAGAACCCTTGGAACCTGATGAGAAGAACCTCTTAGACTCCTTCCATGCTTTACTTTATGAAGTACAAAATGATATAATTAACAGATTTGAGCTTTTAAAGGGACACCTGATAGAAATAAGGGCAAGGAAGGGAGGATTAAATGACCATGAGAAACTCCACTGGGATACTGAACACTCAGAAACAATACAGCAATTGAATAAATCTAAGAAGAGGAAGCTTCTGATTCAGAACCTCAGAACAGAAAGATACAAACTTTGCAATGCCACCCACCAGAGAGAATAAATCTTCTACTGAGCAAGACTATCTTAGAGAATACTTTAAATGATGATACCCCCTACTTTAAAATCAGGAACAACTGTTCCTCATATTCAGCCACAGACAAAAGATCCAAATATAGGAGAAACAGGCTCTTGTGAAAGGAATCTAGAGCCTTGGAGTCGGAAGACACGTATTGCACAGCATCAGGTCACAGTGGAATTAAATCCCCTCTTGAGTAAGCTTGCTCCAGAAGGGGTTTCTAGTGATCTGACCACCACTCCAAAAACAGAAATTTGGACTTCATCTACGTGGACTCATATGAGAGAGCTGGACAATGAGGAAATTGGCTCCCCTGAGAGAGTCATTGAGAAGGTAAGCTGCTCATTTAAGCATGCCTTTCCCATGGTGCCCAATGTAAGCAGACAGAGCCCATCGATGAAGCGGATTGAATCTGCAGAGGAAGATAAGATTTCTGCTGAGGCATCAGGGGGGGAGGGACCAGGTCCCAGAAAGAAGCAGAGCCTCATGTAGTGAGAGAGCAGTAGCCTACTGCCCTAATATAGAGACTCGAGGGAATAATTTCCCAACTTCTTGGCATGTTTACGCAAAGTGGACATACCAAGTAGTTTTCTCAGAGAGTGATACCCCCCCAACCCTGCTGCGGGGGAAAAATATTCATCTCAGATCCATCTGCCTCTGTGTGACCCTTAATCTATCAACAAGACCTCTTGCTGACAATTCTTTCTTGAAACATTGTGGCTGGCGGGGGAAGGCTGCAGACCCCACTTTTCGAAAGTTTATCAGGGCACATGATATAGTACTCCTCCAGGAGACCTGAGAGAGGGAAGAGTTGGAGCTAGATAGTTTTGTGAGCTATTTATCAAAAGCTGATCCCAGCTCCAGAGGAGGTCACTCTAAGGGAGGCCTTGGGATCCTGATTTCTACTAAGTCAGCCACATCAACTTAATTCCATTACCCAATATTGCAATTTCGTAGGTGACCCCTTGTAACTTCTATATGATTGCTTGCCATATTTTGTTCTCTGAATTTTCTTTGTTGATAGTTAATGTTTACATGCCACCTTGCTCCAAGAACATAACTATCAATAACATCTGGGCTACTACTGATAACTATGTAAAACATCTTGTATCTTTATATCCTAAGGCAATATTCATTATTGCAGGGGATTTCAATGCATGCTTAGATACTAATGATGAAAGCTTATATACCCACTTCCATCGGGTATTGGATTCAGATGATTATATATTGGGGGAAAGTTGTTGAAAATCCAAAGATAAAATATGCAATTATGCAGAGTATTGCTTTGCTCAATTCATAAGAAGTAGGGATCTCCTAATATTAAATGGTCATGTGAAGGGAGACTCTTCTGGAGAATATACTCATTTCACTAAAAGGAATGGCAGTGTGATCGACTGCATAGCAATCTCACATTCTGTATATGAATATGTTGCCCAATTTGAAATTAGTAATAGTACAGAAAGTGGTCATTTACCTCTGACACTGATGCTCATACACCCAACATAGACTGATCCTCGATTAGAATTACAATTGTACTCCAACAAAGCTTTAGAAGTGATGGGTAGCAAGAGAATCAAATAGTCACCAGTATTGGATATTGTGCTGACTCAACTACTGAAGACTGAGGAATATATGAATGCCTGAAATGCCATTCTCACTGCCAGCAAGGACACTGAGGCAATAAAACTATTTCAAATCCTGATTGAAAAACTAGGAGCACACCTAAAATTAAGGGCAACCAAAGTAGGCTCTGGAAGAACTTCAAAAACAGCGAGCTGGTTTGATAGTGAATATAAGCTGGCCAAGAGCCAAATGAGGAAAATTTATTATAAGTACAGGAAAACTCATTTGCAATTTTTGTTAAATGAGTATGTTGCCAGCAGAGAAGCATATAAATTATTGATTGAGGAGAAAAAGCAACTAGCAGCTATAAATGTATGGCAAATTTTGATAAAAGGCTCTAGTGATAGAAATACTGGTCTTTTTTGGTACACAATAACAATCCTAATGAACAACGGCTGCTCAGCCTCAAAGTGTATTATAGGCCCTCATTAATGGACGCAGCACTACAAGGCATTATTCTTTGATTCTAATCCCCAGGATATCCAAACAATGATAGCAATGGAAAATCTCCCTAACTGGCCACAAGTTGCAGTAAACAAGATTGAAAACCTTATCCACCAACTGAAAAACAACAAAGCACCAGGAATAGATTTTTTATAAAATCCAATATTACCTGGTGGGCTCCATTGCTGGCAGTTTTATTTTCATTCATTGATAAAACAGGATTACTACCTGAGAGTTGGGACACATCTGTAATAGTTCCCATATACAAAAAAGGAGATAAAACTGTCTGCCAACTATCAGCCAATTAGCTTATTGTGTGTAATAAGTAAACTCTATGCCAAACATCTCTGCAACAAACTAATTGATTGGATCCAAGATGAAAATACTATGGCAGTAGAGCAAGCAGGATTCAGTCAGGGGTGATCCACTCTAGATCATTGCTTTGTATTAGTCTATCTCATTGATAAATATGTAAAGAAGAAAGGAGGCATGTTGTACGCAGCATTTATTAATCTTAAGGCAGCGTTTGATTCCATATCTTGTGTACGATTATGGGAAAAATTAGCCTCCACAACTATAGATAAAAGACTTCTCTTTTTAATTAAATGTCTTTATAATAATACCCGGTTGAGGGTACACTGTACCATAAATGGGCATTTAACAGATCGCATGTCATCTAAGCAAGGCTGTGTTTTAGCTCCAATCCTGTTTAATTTATATGTGAATGATACTGTTGAACATCTGTCATCCTCATTGTTTCATGCCCCTAAATTGGCAACAAAACCCATTTCAGTCCTACTATATGCAGACGATGCAGTACTGCTATTTCAAACAAAAGTGGGTCTGAGAAGACAACCGAGGGCATTTTCCAGCTACTGCCAAAAGGAATACTTAGAGGTGAATTACAGCAAGGCCAAAGTGTTTGTATTTTCGAGATGTTTCAGACTCTGCAACTGGTCCTTGGACGGGTGACCAATCAAACAGGTTAGAGTCTTCAAATATCTAGATGTGATCTTTCAGACCTCAGGAACATGGGTAACTCAACATGAATATGTCACAGAAAAAGCTTCACATACAATAAAAATTCTGAGACGGTTTTTCTACACTAAAGGTCACAATTTCATACCAGGAGCAATGGAAGTTTACAGTCAAGCTGCTAGCTCAGATGATATATGGGATTCCAATCTGGGCCAATACAAATTTAAAATTATTAGAAATTGTGCAGTCTAAGTTTCTCAGGCAAATATTTGCCGCACCTGGCTGTATTCCAAATGCCTCTTTGAGGCTGGAAAATCGCCTTCCCTCAGTGCATAAAAAGGCCTGGCTCAGGACATTTAATTTCTGGCTAAGGTTGAATCTAGTTCCCTCCAGTCTGCTCTCCCTTGTTATGGAGGACTCTCATGAGAGTAAATGGATGAAAGACATCAAGTCCAAAGTACATACTCTTGGACTGTCACCTGATCCCTTATTGACCTCTGGGTACAGCAAGGCGAAAAATCTATTAGAGCAGTGCCTATATGATATCGAACATCAAAATAATTTGTCTGCCACCAATAAATTATATCCTTGGTATGACTACTTCGTGATAAGTCATCCAAAAACAACAACACAATGTCTGCATGTGCTAAGAGCTCCCAAATACAGAAGGGCCTTTTCATGTGCACGACCTAAGGTCATGCCTTGAGCACTACTTGAGTGTCGTTTCAAAGGAATCCCATTACAAAATCACACATGCCCATGTGGTGAAGGGGTTGAAATACTTGCCCATGTGCAATTGTTTTGCTCTTTCTATAGAAAGGTGTGCAGAGAGCTAATTTACCCCTTCTTAGCTAAGAAACCAGGTCATTCATCCGATTTCTATGTATCTTTTCTCCTTGTAGACCGAGATAAACAGGTGATGGTACAGTCAGCTAAATTTTTAGCAGCAACACTTAAAATTAGGCCTAATATGATTTTAAAATAGTAACTTTTTATAGATCTACCTGTCTAATTTTGGCACTGGCATACTGTATGTATCTGATGTATATGTATTCATTATTTTGATTTTAATATGCTGATTTTATACCTTTGTAATTTTATATTTATCTTGCTAAGGCCTGTGGCTAATGCAAATAAAATGCTTGATAATATCTCTCATCTCATGGAAAGCAGGCTCTAGGGGCAAGGCTTTATAGAGCAGGATTAATTTGCATTGGTCCCTTCTGTCACCTGGTGGACTTGTGATGCTCCTAGGTGGTTCTTCTGGATAGCATAATGATGGCTGACATTTTATTAGTAGACATATTGTCTTGCTTGTGTAAGAAGTAAGGCACTAACCCCTGGCTGCTGAATTTAATGCCGAATGTCTTAAACAGGTTTCAAATAGGTGAATTCTTTTTGGTGGAACACAATTTTTATGGTATTATTCTTTCTTCATATCAGAGGGTTGCACAATTTAAAATTATGGGCATATATAAAATATAAACTACAAACACATTTAAAATGTAGAAATTATTCGACAGTTTTTGAGCAGAAGCAGGCTACTTCATTAGCGTTATCTTGGCCATTTACTAGATCTTCTTTAATACACATATTGGGGCATAAATTTGTTGTTGTTGTTGTTTAGTCATTAAATCGTGTTTGACTCTTCGTGACCCCATGGACCAGAGCACGCCAGGCCCTCCTGTCTTCCACTGCCTCCCGGAGTTTGGTCAAATTCATGTTGGTAGTTTCAATGACACTGTCCATCCATCTCGTCCTCTGTCGTCCCCTTCTCCTCTTGCCTTCACACTTTCCCAACATCAGGGTCTTTTCCAGGGAGTTTTCTTTTCTCATGAGATGACCAAAGTATTGAAGCCTCAGCTTCAGGATCTGTCCTTCCAGTGAGCACTCAGGGTTGATTTCCTTCAGAATGGATACGTTTAATCTCTTTGCAGTCCAGGGGACTCTCAAGAGTCTCCTCCAGCACCACAATTCAAAAGCATCAATTCTTCGGCGGTCAGCCTTCTTTATGGTCCAGCTCACTTCCATACAACACTACTGGAAAAACCATAGCTTTGACTATGCGGACCTTTGTCGGCACGGTGATGTCTCTGCTTTTTAAGATGCTGTCTAGGTATGTCATTGCTTTCCTCCCAAGAAGCAGGCGTCTTTTCATTTTGTGGCTGCTGTCACGATCTGCAGTGATCATGAAGCCCAAGAAAGTAAAATCTGTCACTGCCTCCATATCTTCCCCTTTTATTTGCCAGGAGGTGATGGGACCAGTGGCCATGATCTTAGTTTTGTTGATGTTGAGCTTCAAACCATTTTTCGCGCTCTCCTCTTTCACCCTCATTAAGAGGTTATTTGATTCCTCCTCACTTTCTGCCATCAGAGTGGTATCATCTGCATATCTGAGGTTGTTGATATTTCTTCCGGCAATCTTAATTCCGGCTTGGGATTCATCCAGTCCGGCCTTTCGCTTGATGTATTCTGCATATAAGTTAAATAAGCAGGGGGACAATATACAGCCTTGTCGTACTCCTTTCCCAATTTTGAACCAATCAGTTGTTCCATATCCAGTTCTAACTGTTGCTTCCTGTCCCACATATAGATTTCTCAGGAGATAAATAAGGTGGTCAGGCACTCCCATTTCTTTAAGAACTTGCCATAGTTTGCTGTGGTCCACACAGTCAAAGGCTTTTGTGTAGTCAATGAAGCAGAAGTAGATGTTTTTCTGGAACTCTCTGGTTTTCTCCATAATCTAGCACATGTTAGCAATTTGGTCTCTAGTTCCTCTGCCTCTTCGAAATCCAGCTTGTACTTCTGGGAGTTCTCGGTCCACATACTGCTGAAGCCTACCTTGTAGGATTTTGAGCATAACCTTGCTAGCGTGTGAAATGAGTGGAATTGTACCTGACTATATTACCTGACTAGTCCAGTGGTTTTTCCTACTTTCTTCAGTTTAAGCTTGAGTTTTGCTATAAGCTGCTGATGATCAGAGCCACAATCAGCTCCAGGTCTTGTTTTTGCTGACTGTATAGAGCTTCTCCATCTTTGGTTGCAGAGAACATAATCAATCTGATTTCGGTATTGCCCATCTGGTGATGTCCATGTGTAGAGTCGCCTCTTGTGTTGTTGGAAAAGAGTATTCGTGATGACCAGCTTGTTCTCTTGACAAAACTCTCTTAGCCTTTGCCCTGCTTCGTTTTGAACTCCAAGGCCAAACTTACCTTTGTTCCTTTTATCTCTTGACTCCCTACTTTAGCATTCCAATCCCCTATAATGAGAAGAACGTCTTTCTTTGGTGTCAGTTCTAAAAGGTGTTGTAAGTCTTCATAGAATTGGTCAAACTTGGATGACTGTGATGTTGAAAGGTCTGCCTTGGATTCGTATTGAAATCATTCTATCATTTTTGAGATGGTATTCCAGGACAGCTTTTCCCACTCTTTTGTTCACTATGAGGGCTACTCCATTTCTTCTATGGGATTCTTGCCCACAATAGTAGATATGGTAATCATCTGAATTTAATTCGCCTATTCCCGTCCATTTTAGTTCACTGAAGCCCAGGATGTCAATTTTTATTCTTGCCATCTCCTGTTTGACCACATCCAGCTTACCAAGGTTCATAGATCTTACATTCCAGTTTCCTATGCAGTATTTTTCTTTGCAGCATTGGACTTTCCTTTCACTTCCATGCACATCCACAGCTGAGCATCCTTTCGGCTTTGGCCCAACCACTTCATTTGCTCTGGAGCTACTTGTATTTGTCCTCCGCTCTTCTTCAGTAGCATGTTGGACACCTTCCGACCTGAGAGGCTCATCTTCCAACATCATATCTTTTAGCCTTTTATTTCTGTCCATGGAGTTTTCTTGGCAAAGATACTGGAGTGGCTTGCCAGTTCCTGCTCCAGGTGGATCGCGTTTAGTCAGAACTCTCCACTATGATCTGTCTGTCTTGGGTGTCCCCGCACGGCATAGCCCACAGCTTCTCTGAATTACTCAAGCCCTTTCACCACGACAAGGCAGCAATCCGTGAAGGGGGGGCATGAATTACATGCACATAAATGCTGCATAGATTGAATTTCTCCACATTCATCTAAAATTTGTCCTGTATGCAAGTAGCCCCATTTTACTTGATTATTCTTTGATCTTCCTACTTCACTTCAAAGTCTAATAAGTGACTTCCAGATGGTCCAGCCAGAATCTTGTCTGGGAGATAGACACTCTTTGGCATTCATTCATTGGACAAGGTGTGTTGTTTTTTAGAGGGGGACATAGAAGGAGCCTCCCCACAGTACAGAAAGCATTGAGAGCACTCAGCTATTCCCTAGGTAAGAGCATGCAGCCAGCTAATCCTTGCTATCCAGAAGTGTTGCACTTTAAAGATGGTATGATGTATTATCTTCAGAATATCGAAATAAGTCAGCTTTTTCACTGTTAGAAAAAAAATATGTGCACTTTCCTCAACAGAGGGCCCTAAAGATGTATTTGGCTATAACTTCCAAGGGTGACACATGCATACAGTATTCTGCTATAGTTTGCTAGACAAAACTAGAGATAGGAGATTCCCTCTAATCAGATGAGAAGAACAAAAAGCTATTCTCATATATGTTCACAAGATTCAGCACTTAAAAACCCCAGTTGTTTCACAGAATGTTCAAAATTTTCCAGAATGCTATATTTGTAGTGAATCAACACTATTTCAGTAATGATAATCAATTGTCATAGAAAGTCAATGCCTCAAAGTGAATTCAGCTCATACTGTTAGGCTGGTGTAGTACAAGAAAGCTTTACACTGGCTTCCTGTCTGCTTCTGTACCAATTTCATGGTAATGGTACTAACCTATAAGGCCCTAAATGGTTTGGGACCTCGATATCTGGCCGAGCGCCTCCTTCCAGTTAGATCTGCCCATCCTATAAGATTGTCCCAGGCAGGGCGGTTGAGAGTTCTGACCCCGAGAGAGGCCCGGAAAACAACTACTAGAAATTGGGCCTTCTTGGCAGTAGCTCCACAACTATGGAACTCTCTTCTGCCCGAAGTCCGCCTGGCCCCTTCACTGGGCACATTTAGGAAGCTGTTAAAAATTTGGCTATTTAAGCAGGCCTTTTCTGAACAAACAACTGCATGATACAACAGTGTTTGCTAAAATATCATCCATCACACCGCCATGCTTCTTTTGTCTAATATTTTATGCTTTTAACTGTAATTTATTGTATTGTACTTGTTTTACTGCACTTTGATATTTGGTTAATGCCCCAATTATATTATTATTTTGTATATGTATTATTTTGTTACTCTGTTGTTTTATCTGCTGTAACCGCCCAGAGTGGCCCTGGCTGCCAGATGGGCGGTATATAAATCAAATTATTATTATTATTATTATTATTATTATTATTATGAAGGAGAAGGAGGAGAAGGAGAAGGAGAAGGAGAAGTGCAGAAATAGTTGTAAACTGAAAGAAGTATGCTCATGTCATTTTATGAATTCACAGAGGATGCATTGCCAGCCAAAAGTGTGATTGCCTACTAATTTTTTAGAACTAGCATTCTAACTATCAGAAGCTGAAGATTAACAATGGAAACTGTTATAATGCCATGGCAAGAGAACATCACCCTGTGGCATTTGCTTGGCTAAGATGCATAGTCTAGATCACGTCTGTATATCTGTTACTGGAAAACGACACCATAAAATGATTACTAAAATTCATAGAGCTTTTACACATCTACATTTGACCACTGCCTGAAACACAACAGGTCTAGCCCAACATGCCATGCTTAATACTGAGATCAATAGTGCAGGAGATTAAACATTATTTATATTAGTGCATGTGTGCATGTGTGCGCGCATGCATGTTCTATGCTGTCAAGTCAGAACTGACTTATAGTGACCCTATTAGGACTTTCAAAGTAAGTGAAATGTTTCAGGAGTGGTTTTACCAGTTCCATTCTCCAAATTAGTTTCCATGGCTAAGTGAGGATTCAAACTCTGTTCTCCAGAATCCTCTGGAGTCCATTCCTCTATCCACTACACCACATTGGGAATCCAATTTATTTTAATAGAACTTTACAAGTAATTTTAATTGGATTGAAACCAGTTCCTTTTAGTCAAGTCAGCTGATATATTCAGGATACTACCTCAGATCCGGTCAGGTAACTGGTCAAGTACAGTGTTGTCTACATTGATTGTCAGCAGCTCTCCAGGGTTTCAGAGAGAGATCTTTGCCAACACTACTTGGAGGTGTGGAAGATTAAAATCAATATTTTTTAATATAGAGGATAAATAGAGCTGTGGTCCCTTCCTCTTCAGTTTAGTTAAGAAATAAAAAGTATTGAGGAATCAAGCAGTTAGGAGCTACATCTAGGCCACTGGAGTTCATTAGAGTTAATCTGTTTTTTTTTTAATAGTCCCCATCCTTTATGTTTTGGATTGGGTTAAGGTTAAATAAATAAAAAAATGCAGCAATCCCTACCTCTGCATCCATGATCATGGGAGCAAAGAACAGGAAAGGACTCTGCTTTTGTACATTATGAGTGTGAGAAAAAAAACCTAATTGATAGTAAATAAACTACCCTGTGAAGTAGATTATAGTTCACAAAGCATATGCCAAAATTGTGTCTAAGATGCCATAAGACTGTTAGTTATAATTAGAGATGGAGACGACTCACCATTTTGGCGAGTTGGCCTGCTTCGTGATCCGTCAAAGTTGACAAAGCATGAAGCACGAAACTCCCCCCCATGAACCAATGAAGCACGAATTTATTCATCGATTCGTGGGGGGTTAGACAGAAAAAAAACTGACCCCCCCACTGCCCACCCTGCTCCCCCACTGTGCCACCCCCGCCACTGCTCTTTGCAAAGATGGAGGCTGCAGCTTCCCTACCCTAAATGAAGCCGCAGCCGCCATCTTTGCAAAGGGCAGCCAGTGTCCCTTACTGCAGGCCATGGCTGCGGAGGCCAGCTGGAGACTGCGGTGGCAGCGCTGGATGGTGGCAGCGGCTAAGGTAGGGAGAGGAAGGGGTGGGGATAGGCTGTGGGGGTGGGTGGCTGAGGGGTGGGTGGATGCCTATCGGCCCACCAATCAGCTGATCAGCGGGCCTGTAGGCAGAATGGGAAAGCCATAGGAAGAGAGGGAAGGTTAGCCTTCCCTCTCTTCATATGGGGGACAAATAAAAATGGGGAAATATTCATCCCTTCATATTCGTTGGAGTCTCTAGAACTGACTAATATGGATGAATATTTAACGAATCAGCGATTTCTCACAAATATCACGATCCGTTTTTGAATTAGTCCCCATGTCTAGTTATAATATTAACTCATGGAGGATCATACCGTATTTTTCCGTGTATAAAATGACACTTTTTCCTAAAATAATTAGAGGAAAAATTGAGTGTCGTTTTATACACGGAAGGAAGCAGTCGCGCGCGCGCGCGCTCGGGCGCCTCTTGCTGCCGCCGCCACTGCCCAATTGCCTCTTCCAGAGCTCACGGCTTGTCCCCTCTGGTGGCCCTGAGGCAGCAGCAGCAGGAGGCGGAGGCGAAGGAGCAGTCACACGCACTTGGGCGCCTCTTGGTGCTGCCTTCCCCGCCCGCCCGATCACCACCTCCAGTGGGACTGACGGGCTCAGCTCACGTCGCCGCCTTGTCCCCTCCGGTGGTGGAGGCAGGAGGAGGCAGAGGCGGAGGCAAACAAGCACTCGTGCGCGCTCGGGCACCTCTTCCTGCTGCCGCTGCCAGATCACCTCCTCCCATGATCTCCTTAGGGCAGGGGACAAGGCAGCGACGTGAGCTGGAGGTGAGCCCTGGCAGTCAGCAGTTGCACTGGAGGAGGTAATCGGGCGGGCAGCGGAGACAGCAGCAGCAGGAGATGGAGGTGGAGGAGCAGTTGCCCATTAACTGCTCCTCCGCCTCCATCAAGGGTCAAAATTAGGGGGTCATTTTATACATTGGGGGGTCGTATACACGGTAAAATACGGTATATAGTTCAGAGTGTAAGAGAAATCCCATTAGCTTTCTCCAGCTCTGACAGATCTCTGTTATGAGACCAATTAAGCAACTGATTGGTCTCTGTACAACCAATCTAACAACTAAGGTGAGAATGGGCATGTGATGTGGAACCTACCAGAGTTTGCAGAATATTCTTTCTGCGACAAGATACTGGATGTAGTATTTTTCAGAGGGGAAACTATTTTAGTCTGTAGTCTCTTCCCGACAGTGGGCAGGAGAAGCTTTCTGGCTTCTTGAAGAGTAACTGGTTTTATTTGACATAAGCTTTTCTCCACTGAAAATCCTTTTTTCAAATGTTAGTCATTTCTGTGTGAGCACGCTAACCTGTGCATGTTTCTCTTATCCAAGTAGGATGCTGAAATGGAGCTGGTAGATCTATTTCACAACACTGGATAAAGCACAGACATGAAACCATAAACTCACAAGGCTTATCATTCCAAAGAGCCTTAAATTTACACACAGTAATTGGACTTAGCTTGATAGAATCATTCATGTCCTTAAAGTTAATTGCCCAGTAAAGCACTTTCAGGATCAAGGCCAAAGATAAATTTCCCAATAAACCTCAGTTGATACCTCAGCTGAACCTGCAAACCCTCTCACCTTTCCTGACACTGTCATAACATGATTAGCTAAGTTTTGCATTGTCATTGACATGGCATCATAAAGCAACCTATTTTCATTAAATGATCAGTCAAGGTTCACCATAGAGTCTTGGGAAACTGCACCAAAGTCACAGCAAATAATAAAATCTGATGAGTTTGCCCTGGCACCAGATACAGCATGGCTTCAGTTACACAGCATGTTGTCCTTCTACACAGCAACTTATTTGTGTTCCCTTTCACTAGGATGACTGAGGAGTTCAAAGGCCAAAAAGAGAAGCTGGGGTAGCCAAGCCCCATGTGAGTATGACAAGGGACATACAAGGTGCCCAGCGACAAGAGCCCCACAACAGCACAACACTCTACATAAGTTTGTAGAGTATTTCACAAGTTTTTCACAAGGCATTGTGAAAGCAGGATATGGAAGTGGGGCAGAGAGCTCATTTGTATGAAATAAACGTAATTAGACATGACTCTTGATGGAATATACATATTTCAATATGAGCTATTTCACAATGCCTTCCCTTAATTCACAATTCTGCTTGCAGGAGCATACTAGGCCTTTTGACACATTTTAGGGGTGAAAATGCTTGTTTATGGAGGAGGAAAGGCTTCATTTACATGCAGTTTATGCAGCTTGACAAAATGGCTTCTTCTGTTCTGCCTCCCCCCAACAGGAAAGTGACAATCAAGAAAATTAGCTATTTACTTAACCATCAGCAGTACCTGCTGAGCACCTGTAGCCTGACCACTTTGCATATAGTGTTCCCACTCTAAACACTGCATTTTTTAATTCCCCCCCAAAATTAGGAAATTCCCTGCTGGGTGGAGAAAATCACTGCCTCCTGATGGATCACTCCTGTTTGTCAGTTGAAATACACAGCTTGAGAGGCTTTTTTAACCCAAATTATTGGGGAAATGGAACAGAATTGAAATGTGATTAAAAACCTGAAAAAAAGTGCAACTGACCAGAAACAGACATAATTGTTCCAATTCTCCTCCCAGACATGGCTTAGTGCCAGTGGGGATGAGAGATGCATGGCTCTCCAGTTATTATTGGATGGCAACTTCCATCATCCACAATTGCTGGCTAGGCCTGAAGGGGATCACAGTTCAACACCATCACAGATTCTTCACTCACTTGAAGTACCACTCCCTTTTTTAACTTGGTAACTGTGACGATCGCCCACGTCACCCATGCCATTCATATTCATGAGCTGATTTGCATGAACCTATGAGAGGACTGGAGAGGCGGAGTCAGCAGCTACATGAGGTTTGGCGGGAGAAGGAGGAGTCAGATAGGGCTGGTTAGTCAGAGAGGGGAAACAGATACTGAGAGAGATAGGGCTGGTTAGTCAGAAAAAGAGGGAACAGATACTGAGAGAGATAGAGCTGGTTAGGAAAATAGGTAGAGAAGGTGGTAATGATATAGCAAGAGAAAAGAAGTATGTACTGAGAGAACTGTTGATGATTTGCTTATGTATAATGTGTATCTGAAGAATTTCTGTTATTATTCAATCTGTTTCACTTCAATAAATAAGTTCTGTTTCTGTTCACAAGACAAGTGTTCAGACAAACGTCATTTATATTGTGGACTGAGGTAATCCACTGGTGGCAGTGAGAGGGAAATGCGACGTGAGCCTTTGTGAGGGAAAGACAAGCAGGGGCCACAAGGGCGAACGCCACAGTAACCAAGAAGGCAAACTAGTGGTACTAGTGACTGACTCAGAATCCTCCAGCCTGATGATGAACAGTTGTGACCCACACATTACTGTATTAACTGGGAAACTTGATACATATAAGGTTTCAAAGTAAGCAGATCTGAAGATTGCTAGATGAAAAACACAGCCAGGTAAGTGATATAAAGTTTATTTGAGACCAGTAGTAGTAAATAAATGGAAAAAACAAATAATTCAAGTAAGGTAAAACCAGCATATGACTTGGGGTCTATGGGTTCCCACCATACCGCAGTACTGTTGTAAAGGGGCAAACATTCTCTTTGCAGTGGGAGGAAAACAAAAGGAAAGCAAGTTAACCATATATTTATTGGGTTATCTCACTACACTCCAGAAGCTGCTAGAAGCTGGTTGGGAAGGGTAGACAAACTCACTAAAGCAAGCGAATGGGAAGGATCCTGTTCTCATAAGAAATGGGAGAGGCACCCCTATCCACAGTGGTGAAATTGCTCCAGTGAACATTCAGAAGCTCTATATACTTCTGCTCAAAAAGCACAATTTTGACTCTTTTATGATAGGGAGGTTGGGGCATAATGGGTGTAAACAGTCAGATAATTTCTGCAGCTAATTACTAGAATTATTGCTCCCCCCATACCACTACAGCTATTATCCCCATCACACACTTCCAGTATTCGCTTAAATATCACATTGTGCTGGATCGAAATGGAGGGAAAACTTTTCTTTGCCCTCCCAGCCAGAGATAACGAGGCGAGACACAGTATGTTGGGTTAAAAACTTGGGCCACAACTTTATTAACTATTTAAATTGCATCCCCCAAAATACAAGGGGGCCTACCATAGTGCGATATTCTTTTATGTCCGGATAATCCTAGATCTCCAGATGCTTCTTATAGCAGGGCGAGCTATTACTGAATCATGCTGTCCGCTGAACAGCATGCCTTCAGTTGCTCTGTGAAATGGTACCGCCCAACCAGCTCATCCCACCAAGCCTCGTGACCCTAAATGGGCAGCTGGCAGGGAGGTACTTCCATATGAGACCCCTGTCCTCCATAGGCTCGACCTGCCAGCAAGATGTCCTAATTTTTGGCACCCCATGCCAACCATGAACTCACCCCTACTTTTTTCATCGCACTACCCACAGCATTTATAATGCCACACCCAGTAGTTAAGAATGGGATGGGCAAAAACACACCTGCAACCATAGGCCAATCAGGATGCAGACCAAAAATTCCCATCTGGCTCCAGAGGCAACCAGCTAATCTCACTCTTAATCTAAGGGAGGGATTGCTGATTCAAACCGGCAAAGAGGCTAAGCCAGAGTGAGGGAGCATTTTTAACAGCTCTGTCTCCCCTCCCCTCTTAAAGCGGCATCACCTGTGTGATGCCACTTTCCGAGTGGGAGGGCAAAGCATTCCTGCCATGGCAGCGCAGTGCCCTGGTGGAGCGGACATTTTCTTTTTCTTTTAAGAACTTTGCACGCTTTTAGAGGGAGGAAAATGAACCATCTCATATCAGATATTTACTGAGATAGATGTTCTGAGAAAACAATAATATCTAAGAGGCCATATGCCAACCATTTTAATTTTAACCACAACATGTTTGTTGACTATGAATTTATTTATTGCGGCTGTGTTAAAAATTCCTCTCCCCAACTGCTGTCCACATAAAACAGCAGGTCTTCAGTAGGAAGTGAGATCTGAGCTAAAGAAATCTGTAATTGCTTTTGATATCACTCTTATTTTCTCTTGATATTAATGACCTCTTCTTATTTACCAAGGTTTAGTTTAGAGTATATGTTCAATACTTTTAATTAGTGATGAGTGATCCCTGCTCCCTGCCATTAATCTGACGTTGGTTTTAAAGTAATTTCAAATGTGCCAGGCTATTTCCCCAACCTGGGAATCAGTTCCACTTACTCCAAGTGAATTTGATTTAATCCAGATTGGAATTCAGAGAGGCAGGTGGGTGAGCGTGTATGTGTGTATACCCTGGGGGTGTGTGCCTAGAGAAGGAGGGTGCAATAGGAAACAGCCAAGCAAGTTGGCGCCAGAAAAGCCTTCACACACACAGTGGTGCCTTGTGAGTGCTGACATGCACCCGGCAGTGATGGGTGGCTGACACATGCTGCAACGTGCAAGCAAAGCACACGCACATACAGCTGAGGTGAGGGAGACATGGGCTGAAACTGGCTGGCTGGAGGTGGAAGAGAGAAGCAGCAGTGTTTTGCCTGCCTGTCTTTCAGCTACCAGTTTTGGAGTTTGTGTGCTGGCCTTGTGTAGAGACACATCCTTGGGCTGATCTTGCCTTCACTATCTCCCCACCCCCACCCCCCACCCTGGCACTGGAAACTCCTGCAGGCTGCTTGGCAGCAAGGCTTCTCCACCACCCCTTTTAACGCAACAACAGCAAGGGCAAGTGGCTGATTAACTCAGACAGAGACATTCACAAATCAATTTAGAGTCAATTCCACATGCACGTTAAAATAAATGTACTTCTAGTGGAGAAGTAAAAAACACTGCCACTCCAAAAGACATGACTCCCCATCAAATTTATCTGCTTTTACATATGTATTGTTTATTCACCCATTTTTACAGTGATTCAAAACAGGTTAAACCCAAATTAAATAGGATGTTTTTTTAGCAATGTGGCTGCCTTCTAAATTCTGCAGGTGACCTTGGGCAAGCCACTGTAGTGTAACACAAGACTGCTGCCATCAAAAAACTGAAGAAGAAGACCATGTAGGTCAGCTCCTTTTAGCAAAGAGGAAACACAAACATAACAAACAAGCAGATTACACAATATTAGAGATGGGGATGAATAAAAAAAATGGTGATTCGTTTTGATTTGTGATTCAAGGTTAACCACTCAACAAATACGAATTTATGAATAATCATTGACAAATCAATGAATTGATTTGTCAATTCATCTTCAATTTAAAAGGCTATAAAACTGGCCCCCAAGCACCTAGAGAAACCAAATTTGCAGGGAAGCTTCCTCAAACAGTTTTCTACAAGTTCAGAAAGTTTAGTGAACATTGGGTAACGGACACCTGAGGTATATAGTCGCAAGGAGGACACCCCCAGAAAGCTCCCCACAGGTACTTAGAGAATCTGGAATCACACTGAAGCTTCCTATGTCTTTCCCCAACACACCTGCCAAGTTTGGTGAAGATTAGATATCGGACATCTGAGTTATTCACCCACAAATTGGGTCACCCCAGGATAGTTTACCACGCGGCTCAGAAGCCCCAGGGCATTGAGGGAGTTATATTTGGCCCCAGCAGAATGAGAGATCTTTGGCACTGAGGTAGCTTGGTTTGTCTCTGGCAGGCACCAAGAGGCATGTGGCATTGAGTTTGTCTTCAGCAACATCACATTTGCCAGCGAAGTAGAGTTTGCCCCCAGGAGGCAATGAGGTATTTGGCAGCAAAGTAGGCTTTTAGGCCCCATTGGGCACAGAGGCACATGGCAGCAAAGTAGACCATGCTGCTGTGGGTTAAACCGCTGAGCCGCTGGGCTTGTCGACTGGAAGGGTCAGCAGTTCAAATCCGTGCGATGGGGTGAGCTCCCGTTGCTTGTCCCAGCTTCTGCCAACCTACTGAGGCAGTAGAGACACACACAACACAACCGCTCAGGAATTTAATTTTGGGGACTGAGGTAGTTGGTAGCAAAGTAGGCAGGAAAGCATGTATGGCATTGGGCACCGAGGCAATTGGCAGCAAAGTAGGCTTTGCCCCTTGGGGATGTAGTGGCAAAAATCTTCAACATCGATAAGCAAGAGGGTGGTGTTTGCCATCAAGGTGGCCTTTGAAACACAAGCCTCCAAAAAGAACTAAATTTATCTTATGAAAATATGCTATTTTTAGCTGCCAGGAAGGGCTTGGTTCACCCCGGCCATGTTGGCATCGGGGTGCCCGGACAGGTTTGGGTGGGACTGGCCCAGCCATGTTGGAATGGGGTGCAGCCAAGTCAGGTTGGGTCACTGCCCCGGAATCAGTTCGAAAGTATGTCACTGTGAGTAGATAAATAGGCACCACCTCGGTGGGAAGGTACTACTAATGGCATTCTGTGTCTAGACATGTTGGCCACATGACAATGGAAAAGTGTCTATGGACAAACACGGGCAATCGGCAGCAATGTAGACTTTTTGCCCCATCGGGCACTGAGGCACAAGGCAGCAAAGCAGGCTTTTTGGCCCCATCGGGCACTGAGGTAGTTGGCAGCAACGTAGACTTTTTGCCCCATCGGGCACTGAGGCACAAGGCAGCAAAGCAGGCTTTTTGGCCCTATTGGGCACTGAGGTAGTTGGCAGCAACATAGACTTTTTGCCCCATCGGGCACTGAGGCACAAGGCAGCAATGTAGACTTTTTGGCCCCATCAGGCACTGAGGCACAAGGCAGTAAAGTAGGCTTTTTGGCCCCATCGGGCACTGTCTTCCTAGGCAGGATTACAGATGTGGGATTCAGACATTCCAGGTACCAACATGATTCTTAGCGGATAGGGTGGCATTGGGGGAGGCATTGGTGGTGTAGTGGCAGAAATCTGCCACATGGATGAGCAAGAGGGAGGCGTTTGCCATCAAGGTGGGATAAAGACAACCGCCAAAAAGAACTAAAATATGCTCTTTTTTGGCTGCTAGGAATGGATAGGGTCACCCATGCCACGTTGGCATCGGGGGCACCTGAGGAGGGTAGGATGCTGAATTCAGCAAGCAGCATTTGAGAATCAAGCCCGAGGAAGCTGGAATCAGCAGGCAGGCCTTTGAAATGTAGCACAAGGAAGCTGGAAGGGGCTGCAAAACTTGGAACAACATGGACCAAGGAGGCTGGAATCGACATCAGGCCTTAATGTAGCCCTTAGAGTATTCAGGGGCATACTCTGATGGCTACATTAAAGCCTGATGTCAATTCCATCAGGGCGCCTGGACAGGTTTGGGTGGCGCTGGCTGGTGTAGCCTGAGGAAGCTGGAAAGGGCTGCAGGACTTGGTAACAACATGGTCCAAGGAGGCTGGAATCGACAGCAGGCCTTAATGAAGCCCTTAGAGTCAGTATGGCCCTGCCACGTTGGCATCGGGGGCACCCGAGGAGGGTAGGACGCTGAATTCAGCAAGCAGCATTTGAAAATCAAGCCCGAGGAAGCTGGAATCAGCAGGCAGGCCTTTGGAATGTAGCCCGAGGAAGGTGGAAGGAGCTGCAAGACTAGGAAAGTGGTCATCTGACCAGCAACGTGGTCTTCTTGCCCCATCGGGCACTGAGGTAGTTGGCAGCAAAGCAAGTTTTTTGGCCCCATCGGGCACTGAGGCATATGGCAGCAAAGTAGACCATGGCGCTGTGGGTTAAACCGCTGAGCTGCTGGGCTTGTCAATCGGAAGATCAGCAGTTTGAATCCATCCGACGGGGTGAGCTATGTCCCATTGCTTGTCCCAGCTTCTGCCAACCTACTGAGGCAGTAGAGAAGGGTAGGAGGCTGGAATAAACAGGCAGGAATTTTGGAATGAAGCCCAAGGAGGCTGGAATCATCAAGTAGCATTTGAGAATTAGCCTGAGGAAGCTGGAAGGGGCTGCCGGACTTGAGAACATGGCCTGAGGAGGCGACTGGAATCATGAGGAGCAGGACTTGGGGTAGGGGCACCCCTGCCACATCAGTTCTTGTAAATACACTATGGAAATACATATAAATATGTATTTCTGAGATTTTTTAGAATAAATGAATCAGCGGATACTGATCCTGCAGATAGGGAGGGACTCAGCAGGCAGGCAGGCAGGAGTTGGTCAGAACTTGGCCCGATGAGCCGACTTGACTCAGCAGGCGGGCAGGACTTCTACAGAACTTGGCCCGATGAGGCGACTGGAATCGGCAACTGGACTTGTGAGTGAGGGGCAGGTTTACAGGATGGCAGGCAAGTAGGCAAGTCTTTTTTTTTCAGGAGGACTGGCAAGTGGGCAGGTGGGCAAGCAGGTGGGTGGGAAGAGAGGGAGGCAGGCAGGCAGGCAGGCAGGCAGGTGGTGTTTTAAGGGAGAAACTGTCATTGGAACCCTACCTCTTTGGTTTCAGTGAGGGGAAGCCCAACAAGGGAAAGTTCACCTTGATGAATGACAGTCTCTCCACAGTAACGGGATCCAAACACGAGTGGCGTGGTCGGAGTATGTCTCCGAGATGAGAAAACACACACTCGCTCTGGACGCTGGTGGGGGGGATGGAAAGGAGGTCCATGGCCACTAATAATAATTACTCACAAATGTTACTGATCTTTAAAAAAAGGGGGGGGATTTGACCCATCAAGATATTCCACTGAGGAAGAGGCAGTCATGGCAAATATTTCACTTCTAAAGCAAAAAGATCAGCACTTCCCCCCCCTTCAGTAATAGTCTTTACAAACAACCATTTTGTGGGAAAGTATTTTGTACTTTGAGATAGCCGCTGTTCATTCTCAGAGACTTTAATGCTAGAGTTGGTGCTGATCACAATTCTTGGCCCACATGTCTAGGCAGTTTTGGCATTGGGAAGATGAATGAAAATGGCCAACGCTTGCTGGAGTTTTGCTGTCATTATAGTCTTTGTGTCAGCAACACGTTCTTTAATACAAAGCTTCGACGCAGAGTCTCTTGAAGACATCCAAGATAGAAGCATTGGCATCAGCTCGATTTGATCCTCACTAGACGTTCTAGCCTTCCTAGTATTACGATCACACGCAGTTACCAGAGTGCTGATTGCGATACTGATCACTCCCTGGTGTGTAGTAGAGGAAAACTGCGAACAAAGAAATTGTATCACACAAAAAAGGAAGGAAGACCATGTATTGACATCAGCAAGACTCACGATCAGAGAAAAGTGGAGGAATTTGCCCAAGCGCTTGAGGAAACCCTTCCAGGCCCGGCTGATGCAAATGCACCTGAACTATGGGAACATTTCAAGAACGCTGTTTATAACACCACCTTGTCCACATTTGGCAAGAAGACCAAAAAGACGTCAGACTGGTTTGAAGCCCATTCGGAGGAGTTGACGCCAGCCATCGAGGAAAAGAGGAGAGCTCTAGCAGCATAGACCAAAATGTCTCTGATATAAATCTCTGCAATTCAAGAAGGAACTTGAATTGACTGGACAGTAACCTTTCTTTTTTTCTTTTTGTACTCTGTGTGACTACAAGTAGAGGAAAGCAAACTTAGTACAAATATAGAATAGGGGCAGATTTCCACATAAAGTACATCTGTTTGTCTTCATTCATCTTGAGTATACAGTCAGTTATATTTCAGAATTAACATGTACATGCACCCTGGGAAGGCCATAAACCATTGAACATTCATCTGCAAAACTGTGACATCAAGAGTAAATATTAATGGGTGTCCTCACATATATTTGTACTTTATATTGCAGGTAATTTAATTCAGAAGAGCAAATATGACTTGACAGGAATAACTGAAATTTGGTGGGATGACTCCCATGACTGGAATACAACAATTGAAGGTATAAATTGTTCAAAAAGAACAGAGAGAATAGAAAGGGAGGTGGAGTTGCAGTATATGTAAAAAATACACATTCCTGCACAGAAATACAGGAGGAGGAGATTGGCTGTCCCATTGAGAGCATCTGGATCAATCTAGTTGGGGCAAAAAACAAAAGGAACATAATACTGTAGTTGGAGTCTACTACCAGTCACCCAATCAAGGAGAGGAAGCAGGTGAAACCTTTGAAAAACAAATTGCAAGGGTTTCAGAGATACACAATATACTAGTGATGGGAGATTTCAATTATCTTAATATCTGTTGGTAGGCAAATAGTCCTTCCAAGAAATTCCCGGCTTGTGTGGCTGATAATTTTCTCTGACAAAAAGTGGAGAAAGAACCTAGAGGACTAGCTATCCTTGACTGATTCTAACCAATAGAGACAAACTGGTGGAGGAAGTGGCAGTAAAGCAAACTCTGGACAAGAGTGACCACGTTCTACTAGAATTCTTGATCTCAAAGGAAACCAAAGCAAAGTGTAGCCACACATACATGCTGGATTTTTAAAAAGCCAATTTTTATAATCTCAGAACAAGAATTAGTAAGGTCCCATGTCAGAATGTTGTTTATAACACTGCCTTGTCCACATTTGGCAAGAAGACCAAAAGACGGCAGACTGGTTTGATGCCCATTCAGAGGAGTTGATGCCAGCCATTGAAGAAAAGAGGAGAGCTCTAGCAGCATACAAAGCCTGTCCTAGTGAGTACAACTTGCAGGTTCTTCAAGTTGCTCGTAGCAAAGTCCAACAGACTGCCAGGAGATGTTCTAATGATTATTGGCTTCAGCTCTGCTCTCAGATACAAATAGCAGCGGACACAGGTAACATCAAGGGAATGTATGACGGTATCAAGCAGGCTTTAGGTCCAATGCAGAAGAAATCTGCTCCTTTGAAGACTGCTACAGGTGTGATCATCCAGGACTGAGCACAGCAGTTGGAACGCTGGGTGCAGCACTACTCTGAGCTATATTCTAGAGAGAATGTAGTAACCGAAGAGGCATTAAATAACATTGAGTGCCTGCCTATCTTGGAAGAGTTAGACAGCGAACCAACTTCAGCAGAAATAAAAGTGGCCTTGGATTCCCTCACCTCTGGCAAGGCACCTGGGAAGGATAAGATCCCTGCTGAAGTGCTGAAGTCTGTAAAGAGACCATCACCACTGAGCTGTATGAAATCTTTTGTCTTTGCTGGAGGGAAGGTGGCGTACCACAGGACAAGAAGGATGCAAACATTGTCACATTGTACAAGAACAAAGGCGACATGGGTGACTGCAATAACTACCATGGCATCTCTCTTCTCAGCGTTGTAGGGAATCTGCTTGCCCGTGTTGTGCTGAAGAGGCTCCAGGTGCTTGCAGACAGAGTCTATCCAGAATCACAGTGTGGAGTTCGAGCTAATAGATCTACCATTGACATGGTATTTTCCCTCAGACAGTTCCAGGAGAAATGTAGGGAACAACGACAGCCACTCTTTGTGGCCTTCAGAGATCTTAAAAAAGGCCTTTGATTTGGTTAGCAGGGACAACCTTTTTAAAATCCTTCCCAAGATTGGATGTCCACCGACTCCTTAACATCATCAGGTCCTTTCATGAGGAAATGAAGAGCACTGTAGTTTTTGATGGCTCAACATCAGATCCCTTTGACATCTAAAGTGGAGTGAAACAGGGCTGTGTCCTCGCACCGACCCTGTTTGGGATATTTTTGCTGTCATACTGAAGCACGCCTTTGGAACTGCAACAGAAGGTGTCTATCTCCGGACTAGATCAGACGGAAAGCTCTTTAATCTCTCTAGATTGAGAGCGAAGACCAAAGTCCAGCTGAAATGCATGCGGGACTTCCTCTTCACCGATGATGCAGCTGTTGTTGCCCATTCTGCTGAAGACCTCCAACAACTTATGAATCGTTTTAGCAAGGCCTGCCAAGATTTTGGATTAACAATCAGCCTGAAGAAAACACAAGTCATGGGTGAGGGCGTGGACTCACCTCCCTCTATTACCATCTCTACACAAGAATTGGAGATTGTTCATGATTTCGTGTACCTTGGCTCAACAATCTCTGACACCCTCTCCCTAGATGTCGAGCAGGATAAACCCATTGGCAAAGCAGCTACCATGTTCTCTAGACTCACAAAGAGAGTATGGCTCAATAAGAAGCTGACGGCATATACCAAGATCCAGGTCTATAGAGCCTGTGTCCTGAGTACACTCCTGTACTGCAGTGAGTCCTGGACTCTTTGTGCACGGCAGGAGAGGAAGTTGAACACGTTCCACATGTGTTGTCTCCAACACATTTTTGGTATCACCTGGCAGGACAAAGTTCCAAATAGAGTAGTCCTAGAATGAGCTGGAATTTTTTAGCATGTATACATTACTGAAACAGTGACATCTACGTTGGCTTGGGCATGTCGTGAGAATGGCTGACGATTGGATTCCAAAAGATCTCCTGTATGGAGAATTAGTGCAGGGAAAGTGCCCCAGAGGGAGACCACAGCTGCGATACAAGGATATCTGCAAGTGGGATCTGAAGGCCTTAGGAATGGACCTCAACAGATGGGAAACCTTGATATCTGAGCGTTCAGCCTGGAGGCAGGCGGTGCATCATGGTCTCTCCTAATTTGAAGAGGCACTTGTTCAGCAGGCCGAGGCAAAGAGGCAGTCCCGAAACCAGCAAAATCAGGGAGCTGGAGAGGGGACAGATTGTATTTGTCTTCAGTGTGGAAGGGATTGTCACTCTCGAATTGGCCGTCTCAGCCACACTAGACGCTGTTCCAAGACCTCTATTCAGAGCACGTTACCGTAGTCTCTTGAGTCTGAAGGATGCCTACACATATTAACATAAATACAGTAGTTAAATTTTTTTTAGTTTCTTAGTCTAAGTTTCTTAAGTTAGTTTCTTAATCTACAGTAGTTAAAGAAATTTAGTTTTTTAATTTAATTAATGTGTTAAATCTTTAAATTACAAAAATAACATTTATGTTATAAAAATGGTCAATAATGAATTAAATAACGAGAACTGATAAAACATTATTCAAAGTTCGTGTTGTTGGTATTTAAGCACTACTATCATAAATATTTTCTAGTTATTATTGAAAACATTGCCAAATACTTGATTAACCTGGAAAAGAGTATGTGAAATTGTAAAACAACTAAAATATTGTAAGGTGCTATATAAATTAAATCTATTATGAATAATGTTAAATAGTAAAGAATAAATAATAATTAGCTTCATGTCCAATATTCTGTACCTTAGAAATCTCACCTGCTCCAGACAGCAAAGCATTCTGCCTAAGGATGACTTTCTTCTATTTAAAATTATTTCAGCTTTCCTAGAAATTTTCCAGATTATTATTATTTGCTCAGTTTTCATTCACTTCAGGTGAAATATTGATAGCAGTGCCAATTATAATATTTTGCCTAAAGCAATACAGTCCAAGAAAGTTTTACACATGCCTTTAATGCTTCTAAAATTGGACCCAGTAGGATAATTTCCTAATTTTAGTTAGAGAGGGGGCACACCTCCTTTCCTACCCCAGACTATGGCCAGTTCATCACCTGAGGGTCAACCTTCTAGTGATGAGCTTTTCCATAACATATCCAGGTGGTTCTTCAGAAGGTAAACCTACAATTTGACACAAGGAGTGTCCTCAGAGTCTTATCAGCTTCACAGAACCTAATGGGGCTTGTGCTCAGCTAGTCTTGCCACTGAGAGTCCAGGGTCACCTCTGGGACCATTAGGCAGTGAGGAAGCTGCCACAGACAGCAAAAATTAAATATCATGAAAAGCCAGCTGATTTTTGTTTGAAAATTAATCATTATTGCTTTTCTAATGCAATGGTAATGGAAAGAGTTGTTTGCAGAATTGTCTGCCTCGGAGAATACAATCCTTCACTGAGCTTAGGTACTCTGTCCCATGACTTAGGTGGGAGGGACAACATTTGTTGTTCTGCCTTAGGCAGCAAAATGTATTGGGTCAACCCTGATCACTCCCATGCCATGATGAAACAGCAGAATAGAGCTTTGCAGAGATTAGCAACTGTCAATTAAAACACCAGTGGTAGGCTACTGAATTGAAGAACCAGGTTATTGGCATAATTTGAAAATGCTAACAGACAAATTATGTGAATTGTGTTTTATTTGGTGTATGTAGAAGACTGATAATCTTAAAGTGTCTGGTTATAGACGTTACTCCTTTAAGTGTCATCCCCACTGTTGATAAATGTTCTCGAGTTATGACCACAGAGATGTGTTTATTCAGCTTACCAGTCAAAATGAATATTGCTCATTGGCCCACAGGATCACTGAAGCTTATGAAAATCAAATAGTACCATGTCTGCTTCATAAATTATAAACAAGATCAGCCTGATAATGGAAAAATGGATTCTGATTCAGGAATGTTTGTGAGTGCCATTTCAAGAGGATGACAAGAGACAATGCAGATTTGTATAAATACACACATACATACACATGTACATACCACCTTCTAAATAAAGTTAAGAGTGCAATTTTCATAAACCAATCTCTCACCCTCTAAGGTTTCGAAGAGGAAAAATAAATGAAAGAAAAACTGATAAATTAAGCATAACAAGGAAACTGTATAAATTGAATGGTGCATCAAGTGCTACATCTCTACATATCTCTATTTGAATCAATATATAGATTTTGTTTTAAAATGGGAGAGCCTGATTGGCAGGACACACGCTAGAATGGTGATATTTCAGTTCCAGCCACTGCATCACTTAGACTCAGAATGTTCTTCTTGGGTATCACAAAGTGAGGTATTTTAATAGATTAGAATCTCTACCAACTTCATTGGTTTAAAATTATCTTTACCCCAAAGAAAATGAACAATTTGAACATATATTCCTTTACTTTTGCACCTAATACATGTGTATATTAAATTCAAGATTAAACCTAAGTACATGAAACATATCTGTTCATATATTCCCCTTGTTGCTCATATGCCCCCCACCCTGTGCTAAAAATTATAATGGAAATTTTCAGGGCACAGACCAGTCTTTTAAGTTATGTTATTCTGTAAAGAGTCTGTGTAGTCTAGTAGCAGTCAGAGGCAAGCCTTTTTAAACTCAATATCTTGCCTGCAACATGAGAATAAGAAAACATACCTATCTCACATGGATTTCTGTGGGTTGCCGAGACTACGCCTGGAATCCTGTTGTGCTGTTACACAAAAGGCCTAACTTTTAGACATGAATTGTTGCACAACTGGGCTATATCTATGGAGATTTCATAACTTGTGTCAGTTTGCATCTAACATTACCCTTTTTGCATAGCTGTGCAACAGGATTCCAGCCAACATATGGGAAGGCTTTTGAACGTGGGAAAATGTGCTACATAAATGCTAACAATTATTCCTGAAGTACCTTGGGAGGTGCACATTGGGGCCGGTGAATGCTGTAGTCCCTACTCCTCCTGTGGTCAGTGGTAAATGCAGAGGTAGGGGAAGAACTTCTTTTCTGAAATATTTTGAAAGTCCGCTGGATAAAATTACCAGTAAAATAGTGTGGATGCTAAACATTTCCATACCAATAGGGGAAAAAATATTTTGAAACTAGAGATAGAAATGAATCCAAAAACAAATTGCAATATTCATCGGAAATCACTGATTTGTCACAAATTCGTTGCTTTGTATTCATTCAATATGGAAAGCCTGACAAATATGAACCTATTTTTGATCCTTCAATTCCACTATCCTTTTTGGGCCTCTTTTGCCATCTGCAGCCTGCTCCAGAAGCTAATCAGAAACTCTAGGCAACTGAGGGAGGGGTCCTAGAGATTCCTGGATTGGCAGGGCAGGCAGCCAAACATGCTGTGGAAAGGTCTGTTGGAGAGTACCTTATTCAGAGGCTTTATAAAACATTTTATTTGCATCCATTTTTCACTTCTGCTCTGAGTTCTGCTCTGGCCGGTTGAGCTGCTGTGCTCTCTGCGTGCTTAGGCAGCCAGCACTTCACAGTGCCAGCAAAGCATTTCTTAATTAGTACATTTACATTTCTCCTGTCATTATTTGAAATACTGTGAATTTGGGGAGGGTTTTCTTTAGCTGGGTACATTTTCATTCAATAGAGGCTAGTTATTTTTTGAGATTTAGAGTTAGTGTAGGGTGGGTGATCTCTCTCTCTCTGTATGTATGTATTATATCCTCTCTCCCCACTTTACAGTGGTGCCTCGACTTACGAACTTAATCCGTCCCAGAAGATATTCTTAAATCGAAACGTTCGTAAGTCAAATCAGCATTTACCATAGGAATGCATTGAAAACCGATTAATCCGTTCCGGCAGTTTTTTGTTCTTATGTAGAGGCGCCGTTTGTAAGTCGAAGCATTAGTTCCCATAGGAACTAATACAAAACTGGTTAATCCGTCCTCTACCACTAGGGGGAGATTTTTTTAAAAAAACCTAAGATGACTTAGGTTTAAAAAAGGGCAGGAAAGGAGGGAGGGAGGGAAGGAACAATGGGGAAAAGAGGAAAGAAAGAAGGTCATCACTGGGGCTCACAGACCCCCTCAGAAAAGGTTTGTGCTTTTAAGCACAAAAAGAGAGAGGATAGAGAGAGAGAAGACAATGGGGGGGACAGAGTTTAGAGTCTAAAACACATTTTAAACCCACACATGCTAAACCCACACATTTTAAACCTAAACATTTTACACCAATACATTTTAAACCAAACCAAGCACCTTTTAAACAAAACACATTTTAAAACCAAACACCTTTTAAACCCACCCACCAACACCTTTTAAAACAAAAGAGAGGTCACACCATAGTACACAAACCCTAGGAGCCACAGAATCCAGCAACCATTATTCCAGCAAACAGACCCCCTCAGCATAGGGGGGGAGCATAGAGAGAGAGAGAAGACAATTGGGGGGGGGAGACTTGAGTCTAAACTCCATTTTAGAGCAAACCAGCCAGCACAGACCCTTGCAAAAACTTTTCTGAAAAGGGAAAAGCAAGGGAAGCATGCAGGAACCATTGCAAATGCACAGAATACAAACGGAGCAGATCAGAAATGCAAAGAGAACAAAGGGAGAAGGTGGGAAATGCACAGAAATCAAAGAGAAAAGCAAGGGAAGCATGCAAGAACCATTGCAAATGCACAGAATACAAACGGAGCAGATCAGAAATGCAAAGAGAACAAAGCAAAAAGCAAGGAAAGCATGCAAGACACATCGAAAATGGGGGGAAAAAACCCAACAAACAAACAAACCCCCCAAGACCCATCAGAAATGGGAAAAAACACTCCAAAAAGCAACCAACCCCCCATCGGAAATGGGGGGAAAAAACCAAAAAACAAACAAACCCCCCCAAGACCCATCACAGCACAGAAACATAACCCCCCCAGCCGAAAACCACGCTGCAAAAATACCCAGAACAGTTTTTAAAAAGTATAAAGCAGCACCTTACCTTAGCAGGCAGCCTCCTCCAATCACACACTCTCTAACTGCCGGGGCGAAAGAGCTACAAAGAAGCAGCCTCGTCGCCACCTACAGTCACCTATTTGAATTTCCCGCCCTTTTCCCCTGCCTTTTTGTGTTCGTAAGTGGAAGCTCCGTTCGCAAGTCGAAGCTAAATTTTGCGACCGGAGCTGTTCGTAAATCGAAATGTTCGTAGGTAGGGGCGTTCGTAAGTGGAGGCACCACTGTAATTCCAGAGTGTTTGTGAATAGAGGGGTACTGGCTGGTTGCTTGCTCACTGGTGCCTGTGTGCTCCAGTCAGTATTACTGTGTGCTCAAAGCACATATTCAATTTAAAATACTTTCTTTATTTCTTTATTATTTTCATTAGTAGGACACTGGGCAGGGCTTTTTTTTAATGAGGTGCATTTTAGTTGAAGAACTGGCTAATATTTTGAGACATGCATTCAGGCAGTGTGTGTGTGTGTGTGTGTGTGTGTGTGTAATTTACCCTTCCTCCTTTAATTCCAGAGTGTTTGTGGGGTGGGTGGGTGTTTATATAATTATTTAGAGGTATTTAGATTTCCTGCTCCTTGCCCACCCCCATTTTTCTTTTTAAAATATATATATTTTTAAAAAACCTTCAATTCCTCCCGCACCATCCTGTTTACCCTTTTAAAAATATAATTTCTTATTACACCCTCCAATATTAGCCCACTCAATTTTTGCTCCCCCTCCCCTTTATTTGAAGTGTGGTTTAGGAGGCAGCAGGGTACAAGCGTAGGTGGAAATGAAGGACAGTGGGATCTCTAAGGGTAAGAAGCCCCAGACTAGACCACCCACTGGTTCTTCATGCAGATAGGCATGGAAGTAGAACTTCCTATGGTGCCCAAAGAACTGCTGCTTCTCTTCCTTGAGGAATCTGAGGAGTTACTGGTTCCAGAGGATCCAGAAACCTCCCGGTCCTCTGAACCAGTAGTGGCAGGGCAGGTTTCCCCAACACCCCCACCCTGTCCCCAGACTCATCTCCTCTGTCCTTCCAGACCAGCACCACTGGCACATGGTCTTCTCAGGCCAGCAGCACGCAGGGGCAGCCAGTGGGTCATCATAATGCCAAAGAGGGCAGAGAGTCCCCATGGGATAATTTCACCACGGTGAATGATGACCCATGGCTGGTGCACTGCAATGCCTGCCTTGTGGTGGTCCAGAGTGGGTCAGGCCCCAGGCATCTTTCCTCCACCACCCTCTACCAACATCTAGAGAGGCACCACCCAAGGCTCTTGTCTGGGGAAGGCTGTTTGTTGCCATCTGGGGGGACTAAAAGAGCAGCACCAGAGGGAGAAGTGAGGAGGCAGAAGGAGGCACCTCCTCTGAGAAGGACAGCCATGGGGGTTGCTGGGGCTGGGACTGTGAGGCAGGCCACGGTCCACAAAGTTGCACCCATTCAGCCGGTAGCCTAAGGGCAAGGCACAGGAGGCAGACAATGGTCTTGTGGTCAAGTCTATTGCACTGCTCAAGCTTCCACTGTCCACCGTGGAAGCCCTGGCCTTCTGCCGGTTGCTGCATTTTTATTTATTTATTTATTTTTTGCTTGCACCATGGTACACCCCCCTACAGAAAACCATCAGTTGTAGAGTCCTGCCTTCACTCCATAACTCCATGCAGGAGGTGGTCTCTGACCAGCTTTCATAGGCACAGGGGTGGAAGGTGCACTTCATGGCAGACCTGTGAAGTGGAGGTTACCATGGGTACCTCTCACTCACAGCCCACTGGTGGCAGCTGGAGGACCTGAGGAGTGGCAGGCCATCGGCAACAGGGCCATGGGGGAAACCCTTGTCCTGCCACCAGGCTACAGGTCTGTTCTGCTGCAGGGGCAGCATGTGGAAGCTCAGGCAATGGGGAGGAACATTGTTGATGGGTTCCTGTCCAAACTGAAGCAGTGGACACTGGAGATTGAGGTCATCCATGGGCACACAGTCACAGATGCTGGGCAGAACATATTGGCAGCATTGAATGTGGCAGACTTTGAGGGCATAGTGTGCATGGTGCACAAGTTACACCTTGTTCTGTGTGATGCCATTGGCCTGGGGAGACACATCAAGCGCAAGCCGGATGCAGGCACCTTGGAGATATGGTGCAATACTGTCAACTGCTGGGCCATTTCTCACACAACCTGAAAGCTGTCCACTGGCTTTGTGAGAGGCAGGAGGAGTTGGACCAGGAGACACATGTTCTCCTGATGGACCTGCCAACCAGGTGGAACTCCAACCACACCATGCTGTCCTTCCTGGTTGAGTAGAAGACCATTTTGGAGGACATCATGACCTCCATGCTCATTCTGCCTGGGAGAAGGGCATCAGTGCCATGGATTGGGTGGCCCTCTCCCAGATGGTAGAGGTGTTCAAGCCCTTCCAAGAGACCACTGATGTCCTGTGGACAAGTAATCCCCCTAATGGATGCCATCAACTGATCTCTGGAGTTCACTCTGCCACAGGGATCCTCCCTCCTTCCGAAGACCAGTGCCTTGGTGCAGAGGTTGCAGGCAGGCATGCGGAAGTGACTCCATCGTGTCTGCAGGGACAGAGCTTAATGCCTGGTCTACCTGTGTAAGTGTCGCATCAAAGGCAACTTGGCGGCATGCACTGCGGAGTTTGAAAAGTGGAGAACAGAGCTCTCCACTGAGGTTTGCAGATTGTTGGGAGCATAACGCGTGCATGGGGAGCCGGGGATACGAGGGCACTATATGCTGTCAGACGAGGGAGAGGGAGACAGGAGCCACAGGCAGGGACTTCTGCTGGTGAAGGTCCTCGGCCCCATTACTGGAGCTCGGTGGTGAGCTGGCTGGTTGCCACCGAGAGTAGACAGATGACAGATGAGGCAGAGTCCATGGAGTGGGAGTTCCTGATAGAGTCCCCCAGCCCCCAGATCAGATCCCCTCCAGTTCTGGACCTGGAAAATAGTCATATGGCCAGAGCTATCCACTGTGCCACTGTGGCCATGGACCTCTTTTCTATCCCCCCCACCCCACCCCAGTGTCCAGAGCAAGCATGTGTTCTCCCATCTCGGAGACATGCTCTGTCCCTGCTGGTCCTGTTTGGATCATGTGACTGTGGAGAGGCTGTCATTCATTGTGAACCTTCCTCTCTGCATGTTGCTGCCTGAGCCACCCAGGTCCACCACACCACCTCTCTGCTTGCTGCCGCGAGCCACCCAGGTCCACCACACCACCTCTCTGCCTGTTGCTGCCTGAGCCACCCAGGTCCACCACACCACCTCTCTGCCTCTTTCTGTCCCACTCTGAGCACAAACTGAACTCTCTGCCTGGGAACCTGGGGGCAAACCAAACTGCCTCAATGCCAGCTGCCTCTGAATCTGGGGGAAACTAAACTACGTAATTCCTCTAACCTAGAGGAAGAAAAAAGCTGCCCAGAAGAAGAAAGAAGCCTGCCTTGATGTCCCACTCCCTGCCAGCCCTCCCCATTAACCCAGGGGAGAGGAGGAGGAGGAGGAGGAGGAGGAGAATCCTGCCCACCATGGGTCACCAGCCCCTCAAACACCCTGTCTATATGCCCTGCTACACCTGCTACTATGCCACCTCTGTGAGCTGGAGGAAAATGCCAGCATGTGCCACTATGTGACCTCTGAGAGTCACAGGAAAATGTCTATGCCAAGTTATGTCAGTATGTCATCTACATCTCAGCAACCTCTGTCACTTTCCCGGGGGGCTCTCTTTGTGGGTCTATAACTCAGACGTCCAAAACCCAAACTTCACCAAACTTGCAGGGCTTGTAGGGGAGAGTTAGGGGAAGTGTTTCTGTGATTGTGGTGTCTCCAGGTCCCAGGGAAAAAAAACATTTTATAGGGTTTTGAAGACAAAATAAATTGATGAATCAATTTGTTGATTCATCAAAAAAAATAATACATTCATTATTTGATCGAAACGAATAATCATTTTTCCAATTTGTGTTCATCTCTATTTGAAACTTATTTCCTTCTCCCCATCACCTTACAACCCTGTGAAGAAAGACAGATCAGTATTATCCTCAATTCAATGATAACCAGTGTTTTGATGATTAAATTGGGATGGGGACTCAGGTATCCCATCTCATTCCTTTACGTTCCTATTGTGCACTGATTGTCCCAGCTCTTTGGGAGATGAAATGTTGTTGTGTGGTGCCAAGTCACTTCTGACTTATGATGATCTTGTCTTAATGACTTCCAAAGGATCCTGTTACTAACAGCCCTGCTCAGTGCTTGCCAACTAAAGGCTGTATGGCCTTGGGCAAGCTGCACACTCCCAGGATGCCCCCAAAAGAAGAGAATGGAAAACCACTTCTGAGTGCTCTGTGCCTAGAAAATCCTGTAAAGGGATAAGTCAGAACTGACTTGATGGCATGCAAGTATGTATGTATGTATGTATGTATGTATGTATGTATGTATGTATGTATGTATGTATGTATGTATGTATGTATGTATGTATATGTGTGTGTGTGTGTGTGTGTGTGTGTGTGTGTGTGTGTGTGTGTATTTCATTTCAGTGCTGCATTTCTTGCAATTAATTGATTAATGAATTAATTAAAATATTTTACCCACCTTTCTCCTTAAAAAGCAGCCAAGGCAGCTTAAATAATTTAAAGACAATATTAAAGCTAAAAACAATAAGTTTGCAAATACTATGAAGGATCAAGCAATACCACTCTAAAAACTGTAACTAAAAGCAACATGAAGAAACACATTCAGAGCAGTAGGCACAACAATCCATTAAAAAACCTTACTCAGGCAGCCAATCACTCAGGGAAAGCTGAGTGAAGAGAAAGGTCTTTACCTGCTTGAGGAAGGACAGCAAAGATGGAGCCAGCCTGGCCTCCAGTGAGATGGAGTTCCAAAGTCTGTTAGCAGCAACAGAAAAGGCCCTCTCCTATGTTCTCACCAAATGTACCTGTGAAGGTGGTGAGACTGAGAGAAAGGCCTCTCCTGATTATCATAATACCCAAGCAGGCTCATAAAGGGAGATGTGGTTCTTGAGACCCAGCTTGGACCCAAGCTGTTTAGGGCTTTATATGTGAGAATCAGCACTTTGAATTGTGCCTGGAAACAATTCAAGAGATCTAAGGTGGAAGTAAGGGACACTAGGTAGATCTTTATCAAAATTAAAGATAAGTAATATTTTTATAGTTGTTTTTTGCTTTCCTAATGCTTCATTTCTGCACATTTTCTTTCATTTTCCTCTTTAATCATTTCAAGTTATTGTTCCTTTTTGTCATTAGTATATCATCTGCATATTTTAGATTGTTTATGTTTCTTTCAGAACTTTTTACTCTTCCTTCATCTGATTCTAATCCAACTTTAGTTATGGCATGGGTCTCAAACTCGCGGCCCACGGGCCCATTGCGGCCCGCGGGACGATAGTTTGTGGCCCCCTCCTTAATATGAAAGTTTAATGTTAGTGCGGCCCGCGAGTTTGATATGTATGGCACTTTACAGTGTTGTGTGCGGAGCTGAACGAACCTACCAGTCACAGTGGGGTATATGGCTCTCAGGGGTGGGACATCAGCCGGACTTGATGCAAGCAGAGATACATTTCTCAATGAGTGAAAGTTACAGCAGCATTGCCATGGAGTGTTTTCTTCCGTGTCTGGCTGGCTGCCTCGTTTCTATTGGGCACACACAGACATTCGTCCCAGCGCGCTGTGTTCACAACACTTCAAAAAAAGTTTTTTTAAGTTGCTGCCCAGCGGGACATTATACATATATATACGTATATAAATGTGTGTGTGTGTGTATATATATATATATATATATATATATATATATATATATATATATATATATATATATATATATATACATACACACACACACACACGTCAATGGCACTTAGAGAGTTAATATGAGGTCTCTCTCTCTCTCTCTCTGACAAAATAAATTGAAGTGATGTGTACGCGGCAGGATAAAAGAAAAGTAAGGAACTCAATGCAGCCTAATGTAGTCTGCAGTCACATAGTGACACCTGTCCATCAGCAATAACATTCCCCGGTAACCCGGACCAATTATAGGGTCACACCATTATTTGTGGGTAATTGTTTTTATTTGCATCATGCTATTTGCATTGCCTCACACAATGAACATTACATATATTTCTATATGGTGTAAAAGTAGTCAAAACAAATGACATCAACAATAGCACGGTGTCATTTCCGCTTCTTTTTCCTGTAACAACAGCACGGCGGATAACAGTCTGTGAGCAGTCGCCTTTTTTGCGCTTGCTATCCCGGTACTTTCTACCATCTGCAAATGCCATGGTGTTCATGTCATCATGAAAGACATGAACACTGAGCGTAAAAACAAAGGAGACTGCTACCGGGCTTTTATCCGCCGACCGCTGTGCTGCGGTTAGAACTAAAATAAGCGGAAATGACGTTCTCCATGCTTTGAGACGTTCGCCGTGCGTCGGCTAAACGCTTGATTGAAACTTCAATGTGACAGTGACACCAAGTGGAATTATATATATTACACAGCCCCAAACATGTCTTTTTCAAAGCCTGCAGTGAAGAGAAAGGTTGGTGATGAGCACAGACAATTTCAGGAAAAGTGGGAAATGCAATATTTCTTTGTTGAGCACAGGGGCACCCCAACGTGTCTTATTTGCACAGAGAAAGTTGCGGTGCACAAAGAATACAATTTGAAACATCATTACACAACTAGACACGCTGAGGAGTATGCAAAAATACCAGGGAGATGAGAGAGCCAACCGGGTTGCCAATCTTAAAACATGTCTACTGAGGCAACAAGATTTCTTCAAGAAAGCAACCAAAGAGAATAATGCAGCAGTTGAAGCTAGCTACGTGGTTAGTGAGATGATTGCTAAGGCAGGAAAGCCATTCACAGAAGGTGAATTTGTCAAAAACTGCATATTACAGGTGGCAAGTATACTCTGTCCGGAAAAGAAAGGTCAGTTTAGCAACATCAGCCTTTCTGCCAACAGAGCACATCTCTGACCTGTCAAGTGACATTTATGACCAACTGTGTGAGAAAGCCAAATATTTCGGTGTATACTCAATCGCTCTTGATGAGACCACAGACATCACCGACGCTGCCCAGCTCGCAATGTATGTCCGTGGTGTTGATGACAATTTTGAAGTGATGGAGGAGTTGCTCACAGTAATTCCAATGCATGGCCAGACCACCGCTCAGGAGATCTTTCACCAGCTGTGTGATGCCATTGAGAATGCCGGTTTGCCATGGAAGAGGTTTGTTGGAATAACAACCGATGGAGCACCATCAATGACAGGGAGGAAAAATGGACTGGTGGCACTTGTTCAAAAAAAAAAAAACTGGAAGAGGAGGGTGTGGAGGAAGCCATTGTTCTGCACTGCATTATCCGTCAGCAGGCCCTTTGCAGCAAATGCCTGAAGTTTGACAATGTGATGTCTGTCGTTGTGAAATGCATCAACCAAATCAGATCCAGGGGCTTAAAGCACCAAAGGTTCCATGCTTTTTTAGGGGAAATGGAGTCAGAATATGGGGATGTGCTCTACTTCACCGAGGTACGTTGGCTCAGCAGGGGAAACGTATTGAAGAGATTTTTTGAGTTGAGAGCAGAAGTGAAAGCCTTCATGGAGAAGGATGGAGTGGCTGTTCCTGTGCTAAGTGATCCCAAATGGCTCATGGACTTAGCTTTTCTTGTTGATATCACACATGAGCTTAATGTACTGAACAAGAAGTTACAAGGCCAGGGGCAACTTGTCAGTGCTGCCTATGACAACGTGAGAGCATTCTCCACAAAACTTGTGTTATGGAAAGCCCAGCTCTCTCAGACAAACCTTTGCCATTTCCCAGCATGCAAGGCACTTGTGGATGCAGGCACACCATTCAGTGGTGAGAAGTATGTTGATGTCATTTTGAAGCTACAGGAGAAATTTGATCACAGATTTGCAGACTTCAAGACGCACAGAGCCACATTTCAAATTTTTGCGGACCCCTTCTCCTTTGATGTGCAAGATGTCCCTCCTGTGCTTCAAATGGAGCTCATTGACCTGCAGTGCAACTCTGAACTCAAAGCGAAGTTCAGGGAGGTGAGTGGAAAAGCAGACAAGCTTGGGCAATTTTTGAGAGAATTGACCCCCAGCTTCCCTTAGCTTTCCTGAATGTTCAAGCGGACCATGTGCCTTTTTGGGAGCACATACTTGTGCGAAAAGCTCTTCTCCACCCTGAACTTCAATAAATCCAAGTACAGGTCCAGACTTACTGATGATCATCTTCAAGCCATACTGAGGGTCTCAATTGCTTCCTCCCTCAAGCCAAATGTAGCTCGGCTATGCAAGAGGAAGCGCTGCCAGGTCTCTAGCAGCAAGGAGTAGGTAAGAGAAGCCATGTTCAGAAGAACAGTTCATGTTCTTCAATGTTCCATTCATGTTCGGGACAATTCATGTTTAGAAGAAGATTAAAGGTTAAAGAACTGTTAATACAGACATTTGAATCTGAATACAGCAGACATAGAAGACTGAAGAAACCACATATAGTCGCTCACTAGATAAATATTATTATTATTATTATTATTATTATTATTATTATTATTATTATTATTATTATTATTATTATTATTATTATTTACTGATTTATTTATTTACTTTCTTATTAATTCTTAATTTGTTTATTTTTTTCATCTTATTTTGTGTTAAAAAGTAAAAATAAAGAGATTTGAGAAGATTGGAATTTTTTTAACAAAGCTTTTCTTGTGAGGCCCAGCCTCACCCAGACTCTGCCTCCAGCGGCCCCCAGGTAAATTGAGTTTGAGACCCCTGAGTTATGGTATGTTCTGCATATAGTTTGAACAGATATGGTGATAAAATATGCCTTTGTCTGACAACATTGCCAATGGGAAACCATTCTGTTTCTCAATATTCTGTCCTAAATGTACTCCAGAGTATAGCTTACATACCCAGACATCAAATATTGTGGAACATCCATTTCTCTTAGGAAGACCCATAGATGTTCATTATACACCCAGTCAAAACTCTGAAACACAGACAGAGATTCTTCTGACATTCTTTGGTATGTTCCTGTGAGAAATGTATGTTTGCAATACAGTATGACATGTGACAGCTTGCCTGGTATGTGCAAATTGGGTGTTAAGGAGAATGTTTCTGGGCATATAGGAGCCACAATCAGTTTATGCATTACTGGAATTGGAATGTGTGGGTCTTTGACTTGAAAGCCAGCAGTACTTTTGCTAAGTGGGGAAGAGGATGCAGTTCAGCAGTGGAGCACATGTTTATGTACATAAGATCCTAGGTCCCGTTCCTGGCAGCTGCAGTTTGAAAGCATCAGAAAATTAGAAAAAACTCTCCTTCAGATTGTGGAGAGGCACCTCCAAGTGATAATAGTAAATAAAAAACTTTGCTAAAATGTGCTTTGAAATCCCTAAGTAATTTAGTTCAGATCAACAATATGATATAAGAAGTTTGAGAGCAAGAAGCAATGTTGATCTCCCAGTTCAGTAAACAGAAGTCTCGGTATGGCACTTTGCAACAGAGCAAACAAGAGGAAAAAAAGCACACAATGAAAAATAACCTGTTTACATTGTTTTGTTGTACAGTATGTCAAGGAGTGCATATGAAGTTTTAAAATCCCGTGTCTCAAATATGTGTGATATCTATTGAATCCTCGGTAAATGATCCTTTGTGAGCTGTTCCTCTGATTGAAATTCAAGCAGTGAAAGTGTTCTTCTGTTATTCAAAGACAGGGGACTGTATTTTAAACAAAGATTGGTTAGAAATAGGAAATAAAACCTCTAAAGCTCCAGGCTTACTATATTCCAGTGAAATCAGTCAGTGGGGATTGGCAGCTGCTGAATATCCATCAAAATGCCTGAGAAGGCAATCTTAGCCAAATGCTCACATCACAGACCCCCCAGAGGTAACCATTTAGAATTGTTTTACATTTATCTCACAAAGAAAAATGTATTGCAGCCGCTGTTTATGCAAATCCCAAAAGTCACTTGTTGGTACTCTTATTGAACAGATACTCATACATTTCCAACCACTACCTGAAAACTAACATTTCATATGAGTGTTAATTTCTTTCATTTACTGTAGTGATGACAATTTACATGGAAAAGAATGAGGGGACAATGAGGTCATCTAACTGCAAATACACAATTATTAAAGGTACATTTCTATGTTCTGTACATAAAAGCTGTATTATAATTACCACTTTTAACTAGACAATCACATCAATATAAGATTTTAACTGGTGTTAATAAACTCCTGTAACCTTTGGGATACCAATTCAATTAAAGAATAAAATAGCTAACACAGCTTTTAACTAATATAATATGTCTTTAGTTCCTTAGCTTACTCTTGAATTAAATATTTCAGGTAACTATAGTGTCTGACATTGTTAACACTAGCAATGAATGATTGCTTAGTGGTTCTTGTGATCCCAGTAATCTGGAATTTCCCACAGTGATTGGGAGATTCCTCAGAGTGGCAGCAGGAAGAAAGACTGAGCTCTGTTTCCTCACTTCTCATGAACAGGTATGGGCCTTTCATGTTTTAACAAAAGACACAAAAGTTGAAAGAGGTCTTTATTTTCACTTTTGAATTTTCACTTCACTGATTGCCAAGAGAGAGGCTCTAAAATACAAATTTGTATTAATGAAAATGTGGTACACAAAATTTGCATACTTCCTTCTTGTTTCCTTCTTTTGTCATTTTTTTCACCCTTTCTCTGTCAAATAGCCCAAGAAATGTTCCATCCAACAGTGTTTTGATGTCTGTGGTGTGCAGCCAATCTAGGAGGGGGGAAAGGGAATTTTGAATTTGTAAAAAGACCTGGACAGGTTGGAAATCCATGAGAAGTGCCGTTTGTTTCAGTTGTTCCTAGTGGGTGAGATTATTGTGTGCTGTGGAGCTCCTGGTACCCTTGTTCTTGAATTGTGCTGCCTGCCTGCTTCCATCTTGGATTCTTTCCTCTTTTACCTTTTTTCTCATTTAAAAAAAATTATTTGGCTTATTTTTGCTAGCGCCACCAGGCAGCCTACTTGTACAAGCATGTCTCTTCAGGATTATTTTCTGGATTCCCCTCCCCTGATATTTTGGGGAATTTTTTGTGCACGCTCTCTCTTTCTCTGATCCTCTCTTTTCTTTGATTATTTTTGCTGCCCATTAAATGATAGGCCAGATAAATCTCTCCATATTCTAGCAGTTTTGTGTGGTGGTGTGGTGGGGATTTTATTGTATTTTTTGCCTATATTTGCTTGATTAGTTTTATTTTGGGGGTGGATTGGGGGCTGTATGGTTTGTTTGTTTTTTCCTTTGCTATTTTATTTTTCTATGGGTGACTGCTTTCCCTGTTTGATTTGATTGGCTCATCCCCACTCATTAACTTCCTGCACAAGATTAAATTGGTCAGTCCTGCACTGCTTGTGCCAAAATATATTCCTCCACAGGATTTTTGTATCTTTTTTGTTGCTTTTGTCAGTTTCACATTATGTTGGTCAGTTTTAAATGTTTGTGTTAGCAAAGCATGGAATGGTAGATAACCATTTGAAACTGACTGTAAGACTCTGGAATTAGCAAAACCAACAATGAGATGGAAAAAATCTGCAAAAGGCCCAACCAGTTTGGGAATGTCAACTTTAGTCTCGCATAGGAGATCAGTAAGAAGAGCAAAAATGCCCCTGTTTTGAAGTTTTGCAGGACAGACATGTAAGATAAATTAGAAATGCTACATGATCTAATGAAATAATATGACATAACAACAAACTGAAGCCCACAACAAAGAAACAAACAAAAAAGACACATGATTGTTACCTGAGGGTGTGATCAGTGGCTCTTATGACCACTGCAGGGATGGGCTGGTCCAGCTCCAGCAATCGCAAGACACAATCATTGGAGCAAACCAAATCACTCCCAGAGTGTCCCTACCTACACCGTTCTGGCCTTTGTCAAGGGCTTCTACTTTTTTATATATAGGTCAGATTGCTCTGTTTCTGTATATTTCCCGCATGTGTGATTGCTAGAAATAAACCAAAATGAACCTACCTAATACACAAGCCTAACTTGTAATGCACATACCCAATGCTGTTTTAAAAGTGATGCAGCACATATTTGCTGCCTTATGAACACTTAATTTCCCCCCAGTTCCTTGGCCCCTCTATGGATCTGTTTAATTTGCCAATATTATGCAGCGGCTCTCTTCTTAAGCCACTTCCTTATAATGGCAAATTGACAGCAGGCTGTTGTGGACTAAATTGGGTCATTTGAGGTCCACTTGCTGTTTGGATTTTGCTAAATGGCATACTAGGGACCCTATTTAGCCTGCTCCAATTGTCCCATGTACACTGTGTTTGCTTCTGTAAAATAAGGGGTATCACAGCTTGCATTGGGTGCTATTCTGTACTTAATAGCCAAGTAATGGCCTATAATGGACTTATCTTGAAAGCCCTACTAGGGTCGTGATAAGTTCATTTCAACTTGACAGCACATAACAACAACAATGGCCTATAATGACCAATGCTCAAGCAATCTTATTAACTTGCCCACCCAAGCCCGGAATGAAGACGCGAGTCAATAGTATTGGTATTAAAATACGGGCCACACTTTATTTTCAAGATTTCAAATTAATCATCAATTGTCTCAAGGAAAGGGGCCTGCAGTAGTGCGGAAATGGTAACAGGTAGGGGTAACCAATACCCCTTGCTTGTCAATTGGGCGAGTCCCTGGCCCCGGATTCCTGCTGTCTGACAGACAGCAAGAACCCGGCCTGCCACTAATAAACACCCCCAGACCCCAAGCCATCTTTATTTGATGACTGGTGGTCCGGAAGTGGCCCAGAGCATCCTTCCCGAACCGGCCCTGTAATCGCACGATCCGCAGAGCCGGGAGGTCGGATGCGCTGTTGGCTTACCTGAATTACACATGGGACACACCGAAACACCTGTTTTTCCGCACTACCCGCCACTGCATCGGGACTAGCATAGCTAAGTCTCATGCCCGCCACAGAGCCTACCGAGCTCGGTAAGCAGGCCCCTTCTAATATCATCCAAAAAGATGACCAAGCCAGCATCGGATAAATGAACGCCATCGGCGCGAAAAAGAGTAGGATTGCTCAGCAGAATTCTGTGGTGACTCACCACAGAGCCAAAGCCATTACTGCAGACATATCGACACACTTTGCGATTAACACGGCGCCGAGCCATGTTAACATCACGTACGTGTCGTGCGCCACGCCACTCCAAACGTGGAATTATCGTGGACCACACGATCCGCATAGCTGGAAACCTGACATGTAGCCATCCGATATCCCGCAAAATGTCCAAGATCAAGGCCTTGCCAGGAACCAAAGGCAAATCATTGCCGCCCAAATGAAGAAGAAGAATGTCCGGCGGGGACTGATGAAAGACTATCAGCCGTCCCAACTGGGCCCAAAGCAAGCCGCGCTTACTGCGCCAAGAAACAAGAGCATGGGCACCAAGCCCCAAGTTAGTCCCCAAGTAGGACTCGGCAGCGCAACGTTCTGCCCAATATACAAAGCTATGGCCGGCGATCATCACGTGCCTCCGACCGTTGTTCCCGGCTGCACCTGAAATGACAAAAAACCACTACCTACACATTAGGTAACGTCCTGATATAACGCTTGTAGCTAGAAGAGGACCATCGACCCAATTGCTTAATTTGTTCAGTCGTATATCCAAGAGCGGCTGCAGTCGATGCTGCACCTATTCTGAAAGAATGAGTGCCAAATCGAAGGCCAGATACGCCTACCCTATGCAAGGCTATGTCTGTAAGTTTCCAAAATTGGAACCTAGTCAATGGTAACCCACCTGCATGCTGTAAAAAAATCCTGGTTCTTGGCCTCTACATGCCAGGTAGGCCTGTGTAGCGTCAATGGGACAAATTGTCTTAAGACTGCATTGGCTTAAAACCAGTAACTTCCCCTTGCCTTTCTGATCCGCTTTCGATCTTCTGATTACAATTTTTAATTTGTTATCCTGTATAAAAACATCACTCATCTGTAATGCGTATCGCGAAGTGTCCGCCTTTCCCTTTGCTACTAGCTCACTGACCCGAAGGGCCCCAAAAAATGCTATCAATGCGGCTGACTTAAATAAGGCCACCTCATAGCGGTCAGTGCACAACGTATCCCAGAGGGCGCAAATCTGTTCAAGAAGGCGAGGAGAAATAGGTGTCCTAGAATCAGACACCCTACCCCATTCCTTAGACCATCCTTCCACCATTTTCTTTATCCTATAGTCGGTCGTAAAGTTTCTATGGCCATTAAGCCTAGCATAAAAAGCTAAAGCTGACAATTTTCCCTGAATAGTACCCGGTGCCAACCCCTTTCTGTATAAGGAGACCATGAATTGTTGTAAGTGTTCAACTGGGGCCGGCCATAAGTGCTCCAGGGCTGAAGAAGCCCTGAACTCCTTGAACTCGCTAATTATGGTCATGTAACCTTTTCTGGTTCGAGGAGCCAAAGCCATACCTATAGCTCGTGATGCTTCCTCACGCCAATCTGCCAGACCTCGGGCGGAAGAACTTCTGGCAGCTCGCTGGCATCTGGAGCTAGCTCCCTGAACCGTTTGATCTGTTGGCGTGAAAGAGCATCAGCTATCGTATTGTCAGCTCCCGGGACGTGACGGGCATGCACCAAAACGTTAAATCGTAATGCCCGGAGTACAAAGGCCCTAACTAAATTCATAACCCTATCAGAATGAGAAGATAGCTCGTTTATGATGCAAACCACAGCCTGGTTGTCGCACCAAAAGCGAACCACTGAATTGGCCCATTCTTTGGCCCAAAGCCAAAGAGCGCCAACAATTGGGAAAAACTCTAGGAAGGTTAAGTCCCTCGTAATCCCTAGCGTATGCCATTCCTCAGGCCAGGTGTCGGCACACCATCTACCTCTGAAGTAGATTCCAAATCCTAGTGACCCAGCTGCGTCAGTATGTACCTGAAATTCAGATTTTAAGAACATCTCGGCTCTCCAAAAGGAAACACCATTAAAGTCATCCAGGAATCGCTGCCACACGAGCAGGTCTTCCCTCATACCCTTAGTTACCCTGGTCCTATGCCTAGGGGACTTCAGTCCCTTCATCGCAGAGCACAGGCGCCGAACAAAAGCCCGGCCCGGAGCCACTACTCTGCATGCAAAATTCAGATGTCCTACCAGTTCCTGCAGTTCATGAAGAGTCACTTTTTTCTTACCTAAAAAATCCCTAACTCTAGTCTTGAGGTCATCCAATTTCCTCTGTGGTAGCCTGGACGTTTGCTGCAGTGTATCTAACTCGATGCCTAGGAAAGTTAAAGACGTGGCCGGGCCTTCCGTCTTTTCTTCAGCCAATGGCAAACCAAGTTCACTTGCCAAAGACTGAAATTCTCCTAACATCCATGCACATTTCCCCGAATTATGCGCTCCGCATATCAAAAAATCATCCAAATAATGGGCCGTTGCCTTAGAACGAACCCTTTGTCTGAATTTCCACTCAATGAATGTGCTAAATTTCTCAAATGCCGCGCAGGAAATAGAGCATCCCATGGGCAAGGCCCTATCGATATAAAACAATCCTTGGAATTGAAAGCCCAAAAGATTGAAGTTGAGTGGGTGCACGGGCAAAATACGAAATGCTGATTTCACATCACATTTCGCCAGTTCTGCCCCCACTCCGCAGGCCCTAACCATGCTCACGGCCTGGTCAAAGGATGTATATCTGACTGTACACAATTCGGCAGGTATGGCATCGTTAACCGATGCCCCTTCCGGAAAAGACAAATGATGGATGAGTCGAAACTCCCCCTGGGCCTTTTTGGGCACTATACCCAATGGTGAAACTCGCAAGTTCTCCAAAGGAAGACGAGGAAAGGGACCAAGAACTCTGCCTGCCTTAACTTCCTTATTGATTTTATCCAAAACAATGTCTTCCATATTCCTGACCGACTTCAGGTTCTGCGCGATAAAAGCCGTCCGTTCACCTAAAGCAGGGATACGAAAACCATCGCGGAAACCCTGAAGTAAATATTGTGCCTCATCCTTCCTGTAATAATCCTGCAACCAAGCCTGCAAAACTTCGATTTTAATTGGTGTGGGTCCCCTTACCAGCTGTGTTACTGCCACCTCCTGGCTTCTTTCCAGGTCCATTGCCTTTGTTTTGGCGTTGGTTCCCCCCTTTAAAACAGGTAGCCTTGGGGTGTTTTCCCCCGCAGTTAAGGCATTCGTGGCTAAACTTACATGGGTTCCTTGAACAGGAACCCTTGAAATTAAAGTCAAAGCAAGGCAGGCGGGGTTGAACCGCCTGCCCCGCGCCAGGGCGGGGAATAGCCGTTGCCGCCAGCTTCCTGTTCAAATGGCCGCTATCGAATCTGTCCCCCGTGTTGGGCCTAGCCGGAGTCATGTGTTGTAGCCATAAACCAGGGTGAGGTTCATCCCAACGCAGGTTGGGCTGAATAGCGCTCCGCATCCTAAAGGCCTGGTCATACAAAAGCCACGCCTGCCCTGCAAAATCCGTATACGCTCGGTATATGATGTCGAAGTACTGTAAGAGTGAGCGTACACGCCAGGGCTGGGTCTGTGCAAGTACCCCAGCATAAATGACGAAACCAGGGACCCAATTGGCCCAAGTCCGATCAGGTTTTTTGCGTCTATGTTTTTCTTTCTCTTTTTCATCGTCCTTGTCAATGTCCTTGATATCTGTGTCCCGGTTCAAGAGGTCGAAAAAATCTAAATATTCTCCTTTCCAGATCTTCTCTTTAGTAGCGGGGGTCAGATGATCCCCCAGTGGAGTAGAATAATCCGCGTACGGCATAGCTGCGTAGGGCACCGTGTTGTACCCGGTATTAGGCACAGACGGTAGTTGAGAAGATCCTACGCTAGTGCCTGCACTAGGAGCCCCGGTTGTAGGCATAGCCGGATAAGGCCCACCCCAGCCCCATGGCGAAACATTGGTAGGATACCAAGGTAGGCCAAATCCCCCTGCAGGAATAGCAGGGTATGGTGTGCCCGCTGTGTATTGTACAGGAGGCCCACCGGCCCAAGGCCAAGATGTAGTGGGAGGGTGTGATGTGTGTAACAAAGAAGACTCACCGCCAGACACAACAGAAGGCTGAGATACATTGCTACCACCAACCGAGCTTGGCCCAGCTTCCTCTGAAATTTCATGTTCATCCCGAACTGCCGCCGCTGCCTCCATTGTTTCCGATGTATCCGGACGAGTGTTCTCAAGCTGGACCGGAACTGTGCTGGGCGCAGCTAAAGCCCCTGTATTGGTTTGTTCCACTCGAACCGCAACCTGGGTAGACTCCAAAGCATTAAATCGGGTCAATAAATCCTGTGCCAGAGCCCTCAATTTCGTCTTTTTCCGCCCCTTAGTCTCCCTACCAGAACGGCGCAAGGACACATCCTCTTGTTGAGGTGCCGGAGATGCTGACATTTGTGCTTCAAAAGCGCACATTTTTTCTTGCAGTACCTGCCATATTGGCCATGATTCCTCATCAGAAGAAGAACTTTCAGGAGAAAGTTGTGGCGCTGGCCGCCTTTTCGCTGGGGCCTTGCCTTTGTCATTACCGCGCCCTTTACGCGCGGCCATGCCTAACCTGTAGTGGCACGGAACTCCCAAGAAAGCTTATCAAACCTAGCACACACTCTCTCTCTCTCTCTCTCTTTTTTTTTTTAACTTAACAAGGCCAACCAATCCCAAAAATTAACAGCAGGTGGAGCTCTAGACAAGTAGCTGAGTCTAGAAAATCTGAACTGGCTCGCAATATGCTTTCCTCCTGCAACAGAACTGGACAACTGTAGAGGTAAGTACAAAACTATCAGGACAAAATAACCTATCTATACCTGAAACCAACTGCCAATTTATTATGTGCACTATTATTAATCTTTATATATATTAGTCTCACTATCAATTATTTATGTATATATAGAAACCTTCTAACAGACCAACAGTTATCTAATAAACTAAGCCAATATGAATAAAACCCAATATGGAATGTGCAATCCTCAAATAATAAGAAATAACTAACTTTAATTTATCAATTAGAATCTAAATTTGAACTAAAGACTGTAAATAGCATGAATTATTTTTAAACGCTTAATGAACTGTTCAACTCCCAACTAACACCCCGAACCCCCTTAACAACCAATGGCTAACTAATAAACTGAGCCCAAAGAGATAACCCACAAATATAGAAGGGGGTTAATCCCACCAGTAACAATAATTTAAATGTTAGATATATCAATTAAACTGTAAGTAATAACCATACACCAAATTGTAAACAAAGAGAGAAGAACTAGGAATAGATGAAAAGAAGAGGGGGAAGGAGGATTGCTGACTCAGTGCCTAAATAAACAAATGGCAGAAGGAAGAAAAGCAGAGAGTGAAATACAGGAACCAAAGTGCGGTTGTAAAATAAAACACCCAATGTAGCAAGGAAAAATAGGGAACTATAGAGGAATTGAAAAAACAAAACACCCCCAAAAAGAACGATCAAGCTAAGACAACGTCCAACGTAACCAAGTAAGTTGTTCTCCACACAAACGGGGCTCCTAACAATTACCTAAAATAGCGATCGCAACCCTAAGTCTATTTAAGAAAGAATAGAAGGGATGTAAACGAAATTAAAAGTAACTTGAAATCGCTGCGAGCCAGCAACCAGCGCCCTGCGCCCCTGCGGAACGGGCGAACGCCCGCCCGAACCCAGCAGTCCCCCCTGCCCCTAAATAAAATTAAATTATACAAAGCAAGGAATAGTGTATGAAAATCAAAGAAACAGACCCAGGGAAGGGGCAGAGCCACCTTCCCGAAACGAAACAACTTTGCGGATCCCTTAGCCAACACCGAAAGCAGAGTCTGCAGCGGAGCTTCCTTAGCCGGTGCCCGAAAAGGAAAGCGGGCGCACTGCGGGGAAGCGCTTCCTTAAATACCTGCGCTTCCCGCCCATTTCACATAAAAAACTTTTAAACACCCGCCTCGCGCCATCCGGTCTGGCGGGCAAAAAACCAGCGCGCCCATTCCAGGCTGTTTTTAACGGCCGTCAGGCGGCTGGAACCATTCATTGTTTGCTTGGAGGTATGATTTAGCAGGAGGTATGATTTATCTATGTGGCTGACATGGAATCTTAAGTACAAAATTAATTATTGCACAGTATATACATAATTATGTGTAGGAATTCATGTGATGGGGTTCATTCCAAATTATTTCAAAATTTGTCTTCTCCCTTCAACAATTCAAGGTGTTGTCTCCTAGACAGACACGTCCTGCTGTTTGTTTTGGAAATTGTGGGATGCACTCATCACAGTTATGATCAATTTTCACTCTGGCTGCTTTTAGGAAGGGTGTAAAGACATGTCTTTTAAGTCTAGCTTGTAATATTACTTAATCTATTTTGATGATTTTAACTGTGCACTCTAGTATGCTTTTTTAAATCATATTTCATTTTATTTGATTTTAATGATTTTATTGTTGAATTATAGAAATATAATCTTTTTCTTGTTGTTAACCAGAATAATATCCATATCTTTTCAAGTTATTTTATTCATAAAACATCACACAGTTGTGGACATCTCCTGGTGCAGACCTTCTAATCCTCAGTTTACCTTTGGATGTTACCAGAACCAGTTCTAGCCTGAATATTTAGCCTAGACACATATTGAAGATTCACAGGTCTCAGGGTGGCAGCTGAAGTTCAGGGAAATGCTATGTTTCTCCTTCTCTAAAAAGACAAGCCAGAACAGTCTGGCTGCGGGATGTTTTGAAAAGGGGACCACAATTTCCTCTGGGAATGATGCTCTGTAATGATGACTTAATCTTAGAACTGCAGAGCTGGAAGGGACCCTATTGATCATCAAGTCCAGCCCTGTCAAGCAGTCACAGTGGGGAATCAAACTCCCAGCCTCTGGCTCCTCAACCAAATAAACCACTGAGCTATCCAACTTGCATAATTTTGTTACCAATACCATTAGTTGCTCCATTTTCAAAGTACACAAAAGCTAGTCTGCTGTAAAGGACACAACCAACTAGTGGCTTTGTTGTTGTCATTGTTTAAATGGGAAAGAACAATAGAAAGTAAAAGCTCTTAGACCACCTTGTAAACATCAGTTGTTCATGACTGAATTTTTTTGGGTGAGGTACTCCCCCCCCCCCGCTTAGTTCATAAGTTTCCCATGGTTGTAAAAAAACTTTAAATGTTACTCTGGCCACCTAAAAGACAACTGTCTTTTGTCCTGCTAGAGTACCCCCAATTTTCCTTCTTTAACTGGGAAGAAAAATTCCACACAGGATAGAACTAACCATTTATTTACTTATCCATGTCTCATCTTTTTTAAAAAAAGTATTTTTAAAGAATATAAAATACACACACACACACACAAAATACAAATGAACACATGAAGAACTTCATACATACATACTTACACAAAGTGCCACCCTCCACTGGTACCCTTTGAAGACATGCAGCATTTGTTTCATTCATGATGTCCCATTCCCCTTCCAAAACTACATTGATTATTTTGATGGTACATGACCTTTCTCTTTAATTAATACATAGTCAATAAAAACTCCCCAAATATATCTAAATATATTTTTGTTTGTCAAACCCTTTTTAAATTTATTATCACAAGTTAGTTTATTATTTATAGCAATACTGCATTCTTCTTTATACCATTCATTTAATTGAAATTTGTGCTTTAATTTTTAGCCATAATTAATCTTTTACTGTCCAATTCCATTGTTTCTTATAAAAAATGATAACAATGCTATTTTCAGGATAAACTTTACATTTATTGGGATAAACTTACATCCAATATTTCATTAATTTCTTCAAAAAGCAGCTTCGAAAATTACATTACGTTTCTACATTCCCACCACATCTGAAAATAAGTACATACACATGTATCACATCTCCAATATAAATTTGAAAATTTACCATCCATACAATTCAATTTTACTGGTGTTAAATACCATTTCCAAATTAGTTTATAATAATTTTATTCCAGATGTTTTCCATACCTCTATATTTTTTTCTCTTCCCAAATCATTTTCCCATGATGCCTTAAGTGTGTCATGTTGGTCTTCCTCTTCTATTAATACCTTATAAATTTTACTTATCAAGCTTTTTATTAATTTATCATCTTGTTTTTCCCTTAATACAATCATCTCTTCAAATTTCGTAAGATCCCAACATTTTCCATTTTTCCCACCCATTCTTTAGCCTACTGTTCCAAATGGATCAGATTAAGCCAAGATAATTTTTCTGTTCCAATCAGATCTTATTTGCTCTTTATCTATCATCTTCTCCAACCAATCTTTTAGTCTGGCAACTTTTTTCTTTAATATTTCCCATAAACTCTCCTTTAAATTACATGGAAATTTCTGTAATTTTACTACTGGATGTAAAGGAGAGATAAAGGGAATAAATATTTCCCCAAACTTATTCCAAATTTCCAACATATTTCTAGGTATTGGATTTTCTAACTTTTTTTGTGAGGGTCGTATTTGTTTAAATAGAATATTTTCCAAACCACCTGACTCTACTCAAAATTCTGTCTTTGCCCATATTAATTTATCAGGTCATGTTATGATATTCAACATATATCTCATTTGACTAGCTATATAGTTATATTAGGAAGTCCCAGTCCCCTTATTTTTAGCCCTCTGTATCATCTTGTTTTAATTAAGCCTCACTTTTCTATTCCCATTACAAAATTTATTAATCCTATTTTGCCATTCTTTTATTTCTTCTTTTGTTACCTTTATCAGTAGCATCCTAAACAAACAAATAATTTTAGTTAAAATCTTTGTTTTACACACTGCTATTCTACCATACCATGATAACCCAATTTTCCTAAGATCATTTAATTTCTCTTTAATTTCTTCTTTTAATTTATCAAAACTTTCTTTCTCTAAATATTGTAAGTTTTTAGAAATATTTATACCAAAGATTTGATAACAGAACATAATTTAACTCCAAATATAGTTCTAATCAAACACAGGAGGGGCACGATCTGTTCTTGATTATCCCAGAGTGCAGGGAGAAGTAACAATGGGCTTAAGCTACAGGAAGTCAGATTTCAGCTGAATATCAGGAAAAACTTCCTGTTAGAGCAGTATGATAATGGAACTAATTACCTTGGGAGGTGGCAAGTGTTCTAACGATGGAGACATTCAAGAGAAAATTAGACAACTATTTGTCAGATATACCTTGATTTGGATTCCTGCACTGAGCAGGGGGTTGGACTCGATGACCCTTCCAGATCAATTATTCTATGATTCTATAAACATTTTAGCAGAAATTTGTTGTTGTTGTTTAGTTGTTAAGTCGTGTCCGACTCTTTGTGACCCCATGGACCAGAGCACGCCAGGCCCTCCTGCCTTCCACTGCCTCTCGGAGTTTGATCAAATTCAAGTTAGTAGCTTTGGTGACACTGTCCAACCATCTCGTCCTCTGTCGTCCCCTTCTATTCTTGCCTTCACATTTTCCCAACATCAGGGTCTTTCCCAGGGAGTCTTCTCTTCTCATGAGATGGTCAAATTATTGGAGCCTCATCATCAGGATCTGTCCTTCCAGTGAGCACTCAGGGTTGATCTCCTTCAGAATGGATAGGTTTGTTCTCCTTGCCGTCCAGGGGACTCTCAAGAGTCTCCTCCAGCACCACAATTCAAAAGCATCAATTCTTCAGCGGTCAGCCTTCTTTATGGTCCAGCTCTCACTTCCATACATCGCTACTGGAAAAACCATAGCTTTGACTATGCGTACCTTTGTCGGCAAGGGGATGTCTCTGCTTTTTAAGATGCTGTCTAGGATTGTCATCACTTTCCTCCCAAGAAGCAGGTGTCTTTTAATTTCGTGGCTGCTGCCACCATCTGCAGTGATCATGGAGACCAAGAAAGTAAAATCTGTCACTGCCTCCATATCTTCCCCTTCTATTTGCCAGGAGGTCATGGGACCATTGGCCATGATCTTAGTTTTGTTGATGTTGAGCTTCAGACCATTTTTGCGCTCTCCTCTTTCACCCTCATTAAGAGGTTCTTTAATTCCTCCTCACTTTCTGCCATCAGAGTGGGATCATCTGCATATCTGAGGTTGTTGATATTTCTTCCGGCAATCTTAATTCCGGTTTGGGATTCCTCCAGTCCAGCCTTTCGCATAATGTATTCTGCATATAAGTTAAATAAGCAGGGAGACAATATACAGCCTTGTTGTACTCCTTTCCCAATTTTGAACCAATCAGTTGTTCCATATCCAGTTCTAACTGTTGCTTCCTGTCCCACATATAGATTTCTCAGGAGATAGATAAGGTGGTCAGGCACTCCCATTTCTTTAAGAACTTGCCATTGTTTGCTGTGGTCCACACAGTCAAAGGCTTTTGTGTAGTCAATGAAGCAGAAATAGAACATACCAAATTAAAGAAATACTGTACAGCTACCTGTAATGAACTGATATGTTGGTAAAAAGGATGTGATGGAATTACTTTTCAAAAATAATTTCAAAAGTTGTAAAAACATTAGCAGTTACTCTAACAGCATTACAACAAGTAATGTATTATAGTTACGTTTTAAGGGTTTTTTGGAGAGCAATTGTAGAGGCACTTCGATAGGAATTTTTCAAGTTCTATGCCATTGGCTCTTAATCAGTTTATGGTGTTTGCAGGCATACTTGTTTCCCCAGGGTTGGTGGGGATGGAAAGAGGAGAGGAGATGCAGCAGATTAGTGGCAAAATGTACTTGCACCAGTTGTGAGATAATATGCTTTAAAGACAGCCTTCCCAACCAATCACTTTCCAGATGTGCTGGACTACAACATCTTCTGCCAGCAATACGATTTTGAGATTTATACACATATGGAAAGTGTCAAATTGGTAAAAGCAACTTCAATGTTCAAACAGCACATTTGAAGGGACCAACAATGAAATGTACCCTTTGCAGGTAACAGTGGTAAACCAACGTGTCTTAACTTTACTTTGTCAGTCCCAATGTTTCTAACATTAATCAGTTAAATTAATGCCAATTTAACATGTACCAATTCTTATGTAAACAGTTTAGATCTTCAAGTGCAGTGCTGGTTAATAAAATGTGTTAAGTCTACCCATGTTCCAGTTTCTGAGTTTTAGTACCGTCACCTTAAGTTGTAGCAGAGGTAATCTGTGGTTCCAAGCAAATTGACAGGCTGGAATATAATAGACAGGTGATGATGTTGCCTAGCAGCAATTCTTACTCAAGTGTGGGCAACTGTGATATTCCTGAAGTTGTTTAACTGCAATTCTCATCATCCCCCACTATTGGCTATACTGGCTACAGATGATAACAGCAGTCCAATCATCTCTGGAAGGCTGCACACATACTTTTCCCTGGTGCAAAGTAAAGTTACTGGTTAGACATGGGGACATATATAAAAATGAATCGCGATATTCAATGAATATAACTGATTCATCAGATATTCATTACTTCATATTCTTGAGGTCCAGACACCCCAACCGATACGAAGCAACAAATATAACCTTTTTATATTCATCCCTTTCTCTATCCCTGTCTGCTTATGCCCCCACGGATCAGGCAGAGAGGGGTTTTCCCTTTGGGCGGCTTGCTAAAGCCTGCTCGAAGAGAATCCTACCCCCATGTTTACAAAGACAGGGGAGATTGCTTTGCTCAGGCTTCCCCTGTCTTTCTATGCACCTGTGGCATAGACAGGGGGAGACTGACTAAAGAAATCCCCCCCCACTGTCTTTGCAAACAGCGGGGGGGGGGATCACTTCAGTCAGGCTTCCCCAGTCTGTGCCACAGGGGCAAAGAAAGAGGAAGCCTGAACCAAGCAATGTCCCCCTTGCTGTCTTTGCAAATACAGCAGGGTGGGGGATCCCTTGGGTCCAACTTCCATTTTCTATGCCTGGGCAGGGATAGAAAGATGGGGGAAGCCTAACTGGAGCCATCCCCTACTCCACTGTCTGTGCAAAGACAGCAGGGGGGGTGTCACTTCAGTCAGGCTTGCGCAAAGGGAAGTCCTCCCCACTGCTCCAAGCAAAAGCTAGGCAGCTGAAACTGCGGTTTCAGCAGTATAGCTTCTGTTTCAGCAGAAGCGGCGGTGGAGCAGGAGGAGGCAGCTGAGCAAGGAAAGTGGCAGTGGGAAGAGGGTGGAGGCAGGCTGTGGGGATGAGGGGCTCAGCTTTTTTTTTTTTTTTAGATAGCCCCATGGGCTGTCTTTAAAAAAAAACACCCCGAAATGCCAACAAATTGATCTGTGGTTTGTCCGGCTGCTGGGGAAGGTGGAAATTCATGGTTTATCAAGGTTGATGACCCATAAAACAAGACAAAGCCCCATTTTGGCTCTTCATTCCCATCTCTATTACTAATGCAATGTTTGGAGCAAGGGTTTGTTTACTATAAGAAGTTGCCTACAAGATGAGTTGTTTACCGTTATTTATTTACAAGCTTGTATCTTTTTCAGGAATAAAGGTAGATCTAATAAAAATCTGTTCCCTATTTTGTACTATCCTTGGGTGGGATCCAGACTTAGGCAAAGTTAGAATAGGCCCATTGAAGACTTCAGGTCTGCTGTAAGCCTCACTGTGTTCAGGTCCAACCCATTTTCTCGGTTCATCAGAATTTGTGTTTGCATGGATAGACAGCCCATTACCCGACCTGAGTAGTTATGCCAAACCCAAGCTTTAGGGGTAAAGTCCCATGTCCTGAGACCATGATCCACTCCCGCATATCTAAGGTGAAAACCTTTTCATAGATTCATAGAATTTTAGAGCTGGAAGGGACCCCAAGTCCAGCTGTCCCCCACCCAAGTGCAAGAAATCCACAGCCATCCAACATCTGTGGCCTGTAGCATGGCAGATAGCCATCCAATATATGTGGACTGTCAACCAGCTACAAATTTATCTAACTCTACCATCATTATCTAGCTCCAATTTTACTAGCTTGGCCACAAGAATATAATGAAGGACCTTGTCAAAAATCTTGTTAAAATCAGGATACATTACACTACAATCACTACATCCATAGCATTCCCGTTATCTACCAAAAATAGAGCTGCCAGGTCTACTTGAAGTCTCAGAGAATTGCTGTGGTTTCCCAGGGTTTCAGGAAGGAAGACAAATCTCAGAGCAAGCCATGCTTGAGAGGGGGATAAGGTGAACTTTGTTATGTACGCTAGCTTTAAATGCTGATATTCATCTCCAAACTGGTGCCAAAGCTCACTGGTTGAGCACAAAAATATCCACACATGAATCATGCACATATTATTTGTTTGTGATATAATGCATGAAATCTCCATTACACATGTATTATTTTGCAATTATTACACCACCAGCACCCCTGTGAAATTATAAGAGCCCACTCCCAGTTTCAATTTTAGCTGCGAAATCTCAGGGAATGGGAAACTACTAATCTACTAACCATAGACAAGATACTTAGGAAAAGAATGAACCAGGAAAATGCACACAACACAGACATCTGGCTACTGTATTTCTTGCTTTTTCTTCTATATATATAGAATAGACCAGTGGTGTCATGCAGTCAACGTGCACAGGAATGAAGCTCCAGTATTTTTTTCCCCATTAACAGGGCCATTAAACCTGCCTCTGCTGTAAAAGGAGTTTTCTTCCTTAACTGTTGTGCTGCTGTGTCTCTCCATGCACTGCCTGTGTATGAGTGTGTGTGTTTTCACAGCTAAATAAACTTTGCTTTGCCAAGTATTACATTTGGACTCAATAATTCAGAATAGAGATGGGATGTTCGTATTTGTCTCCTGGGGAAGATGAATACAGATATCACCACTACAGGTGGCCAGGCCCTTTGGACCTACTCCCAGAACCAGCTGGCCCACTTCCTGCTCGCAGTGTGGTGCAGTCATCATCATTTGTGCCACGCCAATCACAGAAGTGACCTGACCAGTGCTTCCTTGCCTCCCTGCACAGCTGACCACTCAGCAACTGAACAGGGAGATTCATCATCCCACCTCCTCACTGTAGTGGTCAGCAGTGCAGGAGGCAGGGAAGTGCCATTCAGGCTACTTCTGCAATGACAGCTGCATGCACTTTGCAGTGAGAGGTAAGTGAACCAGCCAGCTCTGAGAGGTGGGTCCAAAGGGCTCAGCCACCTGTGGTGGTGATATTCATATTCATCTCCCCTGGCAGACATATACAAATATCCCACCTCTAAACTGGAAGCTCTTACTAGCATCTTCCTGTTTCATTTTGAGGGCCTGGTTACATTACTGATATACCTTGCAATATGCTTCAGCATGGTTTAATTTGATTTATAATCATGTGACATGTGATTATCTCAACTACCTCCTAGGGATGCACCACAACTTCTGGGCAGTGAAGCCAGCTGCTGCATCCTAAATTGTAGCGAAGCTGTCATTGAGTAGACACCACACCACCCAGTTGATGGACAGTGAAGCTGGGCTGCTTCAGAAACCTGGTTTTGCTGCCTGGAACCTGTTGCGTGGCCCCAGGAGCCAACAGAGAGGGGCAGCACTACACTTCAGAACACAGCAGCCCATCTTCACCACCCATCAGCTGAGTGACCACAGTGACCTAGTTTCACTGCTGCTGCTTCTCTGTGCTCCTGAGGCTGCATCACAGCTTCTCAGCAGCAAAGCTGTCTACTGTGTCCAATATCACAGGGAAGAAGCTGAGTCACTGCCAGTTGAAGGGCAGTGAAGCTGGGCTGCTGCATTCTGGAGCATGGCACTGTTCCTCTCCTGATGGATCCTGGGTCCACAGCCACGTGGACACCACAGGATAACCTTCACAGAGCTCCATCCTGTGAGTAGCAAAACATTTTACACCAGCAGAAGCATTCATATATGCCAAAAGGCTTAAAAATAAAGTAATTTTATATCCGTGCTAAAATAAATGACCCTCTGCAGGCACAATAAAATACCCCACTTCTGACTAAAAAGACACGATTCCTAGACAAAATAAATAAATAAATAAATACACGCTTCTGTTTGTATTGTGTAGCCAGAATTTTTAAACCTAATTTATTTAAGAAAAACCCTATTCAACAGTGATTCTTATTGCCTTTGTAACAACACACAGAGATACAATAAGCTCACCTTGCTTCTTCCACAGCACTTTGAGAGGCAAAACAGAACTGCAGTTGTGATATACAGAGCCCACAATTATGCAGAGATATCTTGCAAAAAGCAAAGTCATTTAATAGTTATCTGAAGTGCAAAGCTAATAACTGAAACACATGTGTTTTCTGCACTCATAGACAGACAGTCAGGATCTGTCAAAGCAAGCATGCACAGTGAATAGCTGACTTAAGGAAAAAACTGAAATGCAACACAATAGAAACTGTACTCATTTATCCTTGTATTAATCCCAGAACTACATTGTTTATTTGAAGAATTGTAAGGACACTGAAAAATACAGCCTGCAAAAAGGTCAATGAACTCTACCCAGTCACAAGGACCAGTGATCACAGCACACAAAAGACTAGCCAATGACATCCATCAATCACAGTGACAGATCATCTCCCCCCTTATCACAACAAAACACCCATAACAAAAAATACCCTGATCACAGGAAACACCCAATCTCCTGAAAAGAACAAAAACCCTGATCCAACAGCTACAAATACTCAACAATTCCACACACAGAACACAGACAGAATTCTAGCTCCTGTCTTCTGAAGATGCCGGCCACAGAGACTGGTGAAACATTAGGAAGAAAAACCTCCAGAACACAGCCAAACAGCCCGAAAAATCCACAACAACCATTGGATCCCTGCCATGAAAGCCTTCCAGAACACATAGTGTAATTATTTTCTTAGTTTTCAGATGGCATCTCTTTTGCCAGTTTTGGCAAACAACTTTGGGATGAAGAAGTGAATAAACAGATCAAGTTAACAGATGTTTGGAACAGTTCCACAGACATCTAGAGAATGATTGGAATCTAGTAGTAAGTCACAACCAGAGTAGGGAATATGGTGAGTGAACAACTATGTAAATTTCATTGATTCAATAGACCTACTCTAGTTGTGACTTACTAGAGATTTCAGCCAATATTTCCTGCTAATAAGGACCATTATCAATGGTAAGAATCATATCTTCTTTAATATTTGAAACATACATGTATATTTCATATACATTTCATCTTATTTCATTCTGTCTCTTTGTGTCTGATGAAGTGGACATGCCCACAAAAGCTTACATTAAAATATAATGGTTAGTCTTTAAGGTGCCACATGTTTTTGTCTTTTTTTGTATTGTTTTGTTTCTTTGGATTTTGTCTGATACACATCTATATTGAAAGTTTGGCAGAATTTTAAATTTTATTTACCATTTGCATTATTAAATAATTAACCAGGATTAAATAATCCTTGAGCAAATATAATGACAATATTTATTTATTTATTTATAACCCGCCTTTCTCTTTGAAAAGGACCCAAGGCAGCTTATAACATTGAAATACATTATTTAAAGCTGAAAACAATGAGTATACAACAGTGGTTTATTTAATTAAAAGATAATGTTTAAAACTAAAAACAATGAGTATAAAGAGGCAAAATGAAAGCTAAGAACAATAAATATACAAATATTATAAAGGAAATTCCACTCTGTGAAATGGAAAACACAAAAATGGCAAACACAAGTAGTACTAAAAACCCAGTCAAAGCAGCTGCTCTCTTCTCCATTCAGGTAGCTTGTGGCGCACTTTACAAACCAATCAGCACTTGGTAACTAGAAGGTTTGTAAAGTTCTACATGGAATTCAGTTTTTTAAAAAAAGCAAATAATACCTTTATATACCTGAGACAAACTTATGAAACACATTGAGGCTGAATATTCATTAGTTATAAACTGGTACCATGCCCACAGCTTTCCCATATTATGCCCATGGTGCCAGCAGGAAAAAGGATGCCAGGCTTTACATAGCAAAGGGCAGTCTGGATGTTGACAACACCAATGGCAGCCATCAAGAGGGTCTAAAGGATACACTCTTGTTCTCACTACCACTCACAGTGATACCACATAAGGAAAAATCTCAGTAGCTGACTTCTTTTTTTACCAGTTAGCCACTTCTCACCCAAACACAAAGCAACCGTCAGGGCTGTTTTTCAACAAGTGTGAATGGTAGTGAGCAGAAGAGGGTATCCTGTAAACCCTCTTGATTGCTGCTATTAGTGTTGTCAACATTCAGGCTGTCCTTAGCACAATATACCATATCCATAAACCAGAGGCTTTTTGAGCAATTGAATTTCTTGGCTTTTAAAATGAGAGTTTAAATATACATATACTGCACACAAATTTCAATAGAAATGCCCCTCATGTAGAATTACCCAGTACTAGAGGATTCCAGAAGATGAGCACATGAGTACTATGGTTACTGTGAGAGGAGAGAAGCAAGAATAGCTGGGATCTGGCTGTAGTCTCTGTGTGCCAAAATATTCTGAAGGGCTGTTCTAGACTTAATGAAATGGTGAAGCAATGGTGTGAGTAGGTACAACACATAGAATGGAGAAATATTCACACCTTTTAATCTCTCAGGTTAACCTCTCAGGCCATGCCTATTCTGCAGAATGCAGACTAGAAATCTATGTTTCAATTTCCAAAACTTTTTCTTGAGTTAGTCAAGCTGAGGAAGAAAAGCTATATAAGAGCAAACTGGAAAATAGTTACTGTATATGGAACCCTGATGGCACTCTTTGGCAGGGAAGAAAAGACATTGTCCACTCATGTTTCTACTTAAAACGATCCATCCTTCCCCTTAAAGAGCTGTCCTGCACCAAAATGGCACAAGGCTATGGCATACAATCTATTTGGCACAATTCACTGACATGCAAAATAGCTCTTTGTTTAGCCTTCTCAAACCAAAATGACACTGAGTGTGGCATTAACTGAGTAGACAACCCTGTGATCTATTAGTTGGGTTGTGGCATTGAAAGGGAGGGTGGAGAAGCCGCCTCTACTATTTTCATCTTCTTTTATTTTTAATATTTCCCTAGCTGACACTGTTTAATTCTAAAACCATGCCAGGTTGATGCATTGCCATTTCAATATGCCACTTAATTAAAAAATCATTAAATTTGGTGCTGACAAACAACAAGGAAAATCACTCCAGCCTCCTGAATGAGGTCTGAGAGAAAAGGCAGGGAAGGGGGCTATGTTGACTCCATGGGCTCTGACCACACAAGACAGCACAGCCCCAGCAGAGGAGAAAGGCAGGGGAAAGGGGGGGGGTTACCTCCCTTCTGTCTCCCCATCCTTCACCCCAATGTTCTCCCTTCATGCCATAGCTGTCTTTGACTGCTATTGCCACTGTCCCCTTACTCATGAGTAAACCAGGTAAATGTACTTGCAGGTAAGTTAGGTAGACCTTGCTTTGAATGGATTTGTAACACAGGAGACATGCTTTTCCTGTCTCTCTGCAGAGGATCAGGAAAAGTGCTTAACTGATAGCTGATCAGGTTACAAGGAGTCATTTCTTGCAGGGAGGGGAGGAGCATGCAAAATGTCATATCACTCCTACCTCCCACCTCACCAGATCCTTTCTAGCTTTATCCACTCTGCACCCAAAATAGCCAGTCTGGACAAGCCATATAGTCTCCACATATCAGAAGTGGCTTGATGGCACATAGCATCTTTGGAGATTTTTCTTATTTTTTTATTTATTTATTTATTTATTTTATTAGATTTTTATCCCGCCCATTTAGACAACGTCTACTCTGGGCGGCTTACAGTAAAATATCATAAAAACAATTAAAACAACAGTTTAAATCAATAATATTAAAACTAAACAATTGTATAGTGACAAGATGGTAAGAGTAGGCATTCAGACTCTGCTAACATCAAGGCAGACCATCCTCAGCCACAAAGCAAAAAACAGTAATTTCATAGCTCTAATGGGTGAGCTTCTGAATATTTATTCTCTATTTTAAAAAATACTTTTAAAAATATTTTTACAGTAGAAATAGAAATTCTTTCTAATGTCTCTTTTGCCAGGAAGGAATTAAAAAGTCATTAAATTTGGATCTGACTTGGCAGGGTCAAATGTTCATACCTCCTGTTGACTCTCAAGCTTGCTACAATGTTTACGTTTATGCTTAAAATGTTGGCATTTATAAGAAACCCTGAAACTCAGACTTTTTCTCCCTTTCAAATTTCAAATTGCCTGGATTCTTTCCAAATAAATACAAGGTTCTTTTCAATGTGTTTGATCTGTTTTAACTCTAAAAACACAGAGGATCACCCGTGTCTGCATGAGGGTTAAAAGTTTCACTTTTAAAAAAATCACAACTCAAAGACCATTTACCCAGACAGCCCCAACTTTGGCACAGACTGTCTGTTACATCTTGCCAAATTTAGTGCTGATCTGAGATCCAGTTTCAAACTTATAATTTTTTGTTTGGGTTCCTCTCAATTCTTTAACTACTTTATTGGGCTGTCACACTATATCTATTGCTGTATGCTTGTGCAACAATATTTTGGTTATGTATTGAGTCCTTTTAAGGAGAAAGATGGGATAGAACTATTTTAAATAAATAATATTTTTAGAAATTAACATGGATCTGAGCAACAGAGGTAAATTAGAAGTAGGGAGTAACTTTAAGGTTTGAATCTTGGATAATCCCCACATCCCTCTTAATACTGGATTATGTAAATCAGGGGTCCTCAAACTATGGCCTGAGGGCCACATCTGGCCCACCTTGTCTTTTTATCCGGCCCGGAGGCCAATCATTGGTGGTATAGTGATCACTTGCGCGAGAAGGAGAATCTCCTTCTCATGCGACTCTTCTGCAGCCTTCAGAGGAGGAAAACATGTGGGATGACATCAGCGTTATACTATATATGAGTCGTACATATACATTGATTCTCCCCCCCCCCCCACTCAGGGAGAAAGCCTGCTAGCTAGGCCCTCCAGCCTGAACATCTCCTAGCAACTGGGCAGCGGCGCTTATTGGCTGGGCATGCTCCCGCCACCATTTTCAAACTGCTCCTGGCACCCAGCACGCTCCAGAGGGACCCTCTGGAATAATAACTTTCCATTTAAGAAAAAAAAAAATCACCCCATCAAGTTAAAAAAAAAAAAGGACCCGGGTCCTTTTTTTCCCCTTGATTTATTTTTTATTTATTTATTTATTTATTATTTGAATTTATATCCCACCCCATCTGGCAACCAGGCCACTCTGGGTGGCTAACAACAATATAAGGAAAAAAATTAAAAACACGATAAAAATAAATTAACAAATAGGGAAATTAAAACAGATGGCAGTAAAGGTGGTAAAAAGGGTGATGGAGAGGATGGCAAAAAGAATGGTAAAAAGGGAGGGCAAGATCCTAGTGCTCTGGGAAAGCCTGGCGGAAGAGCCAGGTCTTCAATGCTCTTTTGAATCCGTCCAGCGAGGGTGCCAGGCAGATCTCAGTAGGCAGGTTGATCCATTAGTTCATATATTTTTTCAAACTATAGTCTGCCCTCCCCCCAACAGTCTGACGGACAATGAACTGGCCCCCTGTTTAAAAAGTTTGAGGACCCCTGATGTAAGTGAATGTAGCTACACTTCTGACATTGGAGGTCTGGCCATATCATTATTGGGACCTCAGCCAGCACATCAGATGGACATATTCCATCTGACACTTTGCTTCGAGTTCAGGCTGCATTGTTCCTTACTCTTCTTCTTGTAGGGGGTAGCAAAGTCATTTGCCAGCACTGGCTGAACCCTCAAATAGTAGTTCAGGAAGCATTTGGAGACACCATCTGTGAGTGGCAGCTTTGCTTCTCCTTCCTCTTTTTCATGTGGGGCAGTAAGAGAAGGAGCAGAAGGCTCTGAAATGTTGCTGAGTTTTAATGTCTACCTCTGATCTGCAGTCATCAAAATCAGGGATTCTCTTCCCTTCTTTCCACTGACCCACACAGAGACAGTTTTTGGAGGGCAACAGGGGAGTTCTCCACCGATAGATCTAGATCCTCTGTAGGCTAGATTAGACTTGCAGACCACAGGTATTCCCCATCGGAGAGATTTCTTTTAAAAAACACACACAGCCTTTTCTGGTTCTCTATGAACACTGATCAATATATATATATATAAATGGTCTCATTGCACATGAGTTATGCACAACTTGAAATCAAAACGGGAACTCTTTAATGGCAATCTGCTGCTGTTGGTGACATCACTCCTGCAAGATACAAGCCATTATTCAACGAGCCATCACCCATCATAGGAAGCAAGTTTAGAATTGCACCAATGGCTGTGCTGCCTCCTGACATGCTGCTCCCATGGGCCATCCTTAAACAGGTGAACTATGTGACCTGTCCTTTTATCATAAAATATATGTAGCTATTTCTTCAGTACATCATTCCCACACAGGTCTATACGGCATTTTGCCAGTAAAATTGTCCCTCTTGTTCCTACTGCGAGGAGACAGTGGCTCTGGCAATGCTAGTTCTCTGTCATGACCAACTTGAAATTGCAGTAGGAAAAATAAACTGAAGGTGAATATTCCCTTCCGTCTATTAATGAGTAATGGTAGCTTCTGCTTTGATCTCCCAGAAGAAAAATATGATAATTCCATTTTTGAACATTTCACACCTGCCTACTAGGTGCTAAGAGATACAGCACAAGTTAATTAGCACAGATCAGATAGAAACCAGTTTCCCCCACCCCTAATCATGGAAAGCACATTAGTGTTCTGCATTTAACTTTCAAAAGTAGAGTTGTGTTGAAATTATCTTGTGCTCACTTTTGTCACTTATCAAAACTTTACTCCCATTTTTGATCATTTTTAATACTGGTTGGAAAAGAGTTTGCATTATTTTGACTCCTTTTTCTTAGCATGCTGTTCCAAGGGACAATCTCATCTGTTCATACTACTGTTAAAATGACCCATGTTGTTTTTGACTGTGATACCATTATAGTTTTTAAGACAATGAGTAGAATCTTCTTTCAGAAGACTTTGCAGTAACAGATGGATTTCATATCTGTTTTTCCCCCTTTTTTATTCCTTTTAATGTTTTAAGCACTTGTGTCATTTCAGTAGTTTTTATTATACATACCTTGTTTTTAATTCTGTTTACTATTATAAGAATTGTATTATACATAATATTTTCAGTCTGAACAGGTTTATATAGAGTGGCTTTTTAAAAAAAAAATCAGTTAAATAAAATTGGAGTCTCAGTGACATTCAGTACCCACAATATTCTGCAGAACTCACTACCATTCAAAAAGTGACACTGTCACAAAAAGGTAACTACCAGATATTTTGTATTCCAAGAATACAAAATATCTAGTAGTTACCTTTTGTGACAGTGTAGTTGGTAAGAACGTAGTTGGTTCCAAAAGCCTTTGGTCTCAGCAGACAAATTATATTTGCCCAGACCCCTCCTTTTATATTCTTTTTGGGCAGTTTGCTAGCTGAGCATGCACATTAGATGCTTCTTTGTTTTTCCCCAGATAAATGGTCCTTATCACCTATTGTGAAGTTTGGAATGCTTTTAGTTACACTTAGTGCATCTTCCATCACTAGTGGACAGGTGTGAAATCTGTTTGCTCAAGAGGATACCTGTAACAGGATCTTCTTAATCCCTGAGTTTGCTCAGGTGTAAAGCAAAGGTGTAAGTAGGTACAACATGTAAAATAGAGAAATATACACACTCTCTAATCTCTTGGGTAAACTAATGTTGCCAAGCTGGCTCCACAGAATGCAAAGGTTCTCCTTCCTCCCCTCCTACTTGCTGGAATTTTTATGTTTAGAATGTTCATGATGATAAGAAAGCCCGAAACTCAGAAGGTTTTTGGCTCTTAAATGGCTATTTTCAAAGTAATTATTAGAGCCCTGTATGCCTAAATTCCTTGAAAAGAAAAGAGGGTCTGGGACTAACTATTCTCTTTTGAAGTAAACAAGTTTGGTGTTTTCAATGTATTTGATCTGTTTTAAGTCTGCCAACACAGAGGGTCACTATCATCTGTACAGAGGTAAAACAGCTTTACTTTTAAAAAAATAATTACTTGAAAACTATTTGGCTGAACGTCCCCAAACCTGATGCTTATCCAAGGTCTAGTTTCAAAGTTAAAAGTTTTTGTTTGGGGCCCCTCAATTTTTGAACTGTATTGAATGCTGAATTGGGCTGTTACACAATATCTATTGCTGCACACCGGCACAATTTCCATCACTTCCTAAGCAAGCAATGGAAACCTAAACTGAGGTTTGATAGTACTAAATGACAATATGTGGAGGAACAACTCAGATTGAAACTTAATTCAGGTAAAATGAAAGTACAGCTGGTGGATCACTTAATCTGGGGTTCAGGCTACATAGAAAGTATTACATTTCCTAATATGGAACTGGCTTTGAAGTCTATTTGGAAACTTCAGGTAGTCTAAAATGTCCATGCCAATGTATCAACTCCAGTTCTGTTTTGTATAGTTTGCTTGTTCTTTTCTGGGCTTAATTCAGTATGCTGTTCCTTTCATTTAAAGCAGTGGTTCCCAACCTTGAGTAACCCAGGTGTTCTTGTACTACAGTTTCTAGAAATGTTCACCACCAGCTGTGCTGACCATGGTTTCTGGGAGTTGCAGTCCAAGAACTCCTGGGTTACCTAGGTTTGGAATCACTGTTTTAAAGTCTTGATCTTAGCTTGCAACTTGGCTGTTTCAATACCATTTTTTCCTGTCAGTGTTCTTCCATATTTTATTTTTATTTTATTTTATTTATTACATTTAAAGCCCGCCCATCTAGTCATATAGACTACTCTGGGTGGCTAACAACATATCATATAACAATTTAAAATCATAACAATATATTACTAACTATATTGTATATATTCCATGAGTTTATTTTTATGTTTGAAATTCCAATTTAATTGAAATTTGGCAAACGATCACAAAAAGCAGGACCTTTTTACTTGTTGAGTCAAAACTCAGGAAAAGCTTACGTAACAGCTGAATCCATGGAAAAATGTTTGACATAAGAGAGGTGAAATGAATTGTGAACACAACCATGGTAAGTGCCAGATGCGGAATGTCTGTGGACTAGTTACAATTGGAAGAGAGGAGGGAAAGAGATCAGGGCTTAGTGTGCTCACAATTACAGAACCTGCAGTCACACTAGAGAAATGCCCCCTTTTTTTGCATCTTCTGCTTCCTGTAGAGTCGCACATTGTGGTCATGTGACATATATCCTGTGATAGTGACTCATACGTTTTTTAACCATTCCACATTTTTTAGTTAAATTAGAGGTGATACATACTTCTACACTCCTGCAGTGGGGCATATTCCTTCCTTTTTAAAAAAAATTGTGTGGGTACATTGGTGTGTTGGCAAAACACCCTTGCTAACCACGTGCTGATCTTGGGCATTGTTTTTTCCTGTTTCTGCACTGCATTACCCTCAGTGGTGGGGAACCCACAGCCCTTTTGACAGAAGCATATCAATGTGCCAACATTCCCGTTTGAAATATATATATATATATATATAGCACGGAGGGGTGACAAAAGAATCAGTAATGGCTCAAAAACGATAAAAACTCATGAGGAGTAACTCAGAAACATTCTACTGGTGTGACTGCAGCCAGAGAAAGTCTGAAACTGAGACTGAAAAAAAGCACTGGTAGAAGCTTTATGGTTGAGATAGTCATTGAAAAGATAAATAACTCATTTTGGTTTACATTTTCAAATAGAGCTATTATGTCATATTCATTATCAGAGGTCTACCTCTACCTGCTTACTGAATGGATTCAGCATAGGAATCACTGTTTTGCTGGTTTTGACTTGCATAGTATAAAAATGGAAAGGCCTATGCTCTCCATAAACTAATGGATGGTGACAGCAAGTTTTTTTGGGGGGGAGGAGAATAGTAACGGAAGTTGTGACTCAACTGACAGGATAAGCGGCTCACCCAGTGACCTTAAGATGCAAGAACCTTGTAGAAGACACTTGTGAGGAAGGCCAAGGTGGCCTTCTCACTATCTACTTTCAATTACCAGATTTTTAAAGATGGCTTTTTAAAGAGACAATCGGGAAGAGGAGATTTTCTTGACTGCAGTTATCTATTCCAATGGATAGAGTTTATTATATACTTTGGCACATTGCTTTGAAAGAACTTTTAATAGTTTTAGTTTTCATGCTGCTAGACACTTTGAATTCATTAATGGGACAAAATAGGATAGAAATGTTTAACCTGAACAAAGAATGAACCTGTCAATCTCTTTCTCTTTGATTATAATAGAGAATGGACACCTGTTGAAATTTGAAATATTTCAGAAAAATTGTTCAATCTAGCAAACTGTAAGCACTTTGTAGTCCTATAGATTTCCATTTTGGAGGCTACCTAGAATATCCCTCATCTACCTCATAGCAATTGCTGGGCTGGGGGAATGCATGTTACACTAAAAATGCCACATTTAGCTGTATCTATTGTTTTTGTCTCATTTGGCATGTTGGGCCATTTAGTGCAGCAGACTTAGAATGTGAAAAATGCTCCCATTGGTGCTGACAGAAGGGTTATTTCCTAATTATACTTGGCTTTTCAGAAGGAAAATCCTTGTAGGGACTGCAGCAAATCAAACAAATATTAACCATCACCCTACTACAGGCTGCATTCCTTATATGATTTGTTGCCTTTGCGCTCCTATCTCAGAATAATGAGGCGAGATGCAGGTGATGGGGTAAACTAGGGCCACGCTTTATTAACATTAGTCAAATTATTAACTTCAGAGTCCAACCAAAAGAAGGGCCTGCCGTAGTGCGGAATCAGGTTTGTAACAGAGATCTCACTGGACCCCTTCTTCACAAAAATGGGAGAGTCCCATGCCCTGAGGTCACCCCGGCCGGCCATGCTCTGTCAACCCCTGGGCCTTGAGCCCCCTGTCTATTGGTGGCTGTCAGCCCGTGGGTGGCCCCAGTACATCCTCCTCCCCCCACACTGTTATCTCATGATCCACAGCACTGGGAGTTTGGATGGGCTCTAACCTCCCCTGTACTCCAAGGATAAGTCACCGATCCATCTGCATTCTGCACTACCCGCCACAGCAATGGGACTAGCATGGCTATGTCTCATGCCTGCCACCAATCCATCAAGCTCATCACGCAGGCCCCTCAGCCCGTCTTTTAAAGTTAACCCCATACCCCAATCAAACAATGTACCCCATCACCCTACCAGTCCAAATGGATGTCCTGGTGACCAATCATGAATCCCACGTCTGAACAAACCTCCCTACAGACCTCCTTGTTCACTCTCTGTTGCTCATTAATACACTGCAGGGGGCACTGCACTCTCCAACCTGCCACAGCATTGTTGTTGACCCCACAACTCTCGCTGATGGATGCTCATCCTTCCACATCCACATTTCATGCAGAATACAATTACTGAGACTTGCCACTCAGCTTGACCAAGTCATAGTCACTCATATGTACAATCAATATATTGGTGAGCCAACACAGAATACCATGGGACACCATTCCAAGGAACTTGCCCCATAGCACAACTCTCTATCCCCTCCATTCCAGTACGCTGGTGCCCCCAGATGCCAGTTAGGTCCACATACCATTCTGGCCACACTGTTACCTGTGGGATTAATGTTCTTTATATCATGGGGAGAGGGACCAGGAGAGGAGAGAGACCCTGACCAGACTACTGACAAGAAGACCATGCACAGACCTTTTAGGTTTATAACACTATTCATGTAACATTTATTGCTTTCATTCATAAGACAACAAAAGTTATCAAGAGGCCTCTTCCATTCTTCCTTATTCACTCAATACTCATACATACCAAGACTCTTCCCTGACAGCTGATCAGTAAGAGCAATGGGAGCAACGCTGCAGTGCTGATCGAAGCCCACAGTCTCTTTCCTGGTAATCTGTTTTATAGGCATAGAACTCCCTTGTGGGCAAGCAGGGATCAGACTCTGATTTCCTGGGCAGATACAATCCCAAGCAGAAATGGTCCTTGCACATGTATAGTTTGTTCCATCTGCCACAGACTTGGCTTCAGCCAGCCTGGTTCCCCTTTTCTTATCTGGAAACAAGTCCAAATTTAGCATTTCCTCTTCCACATGCAGCTCCTTGCTGACATAGAAACTCTCATTCCCAGGATCCTAAATTCAAACTGAAAAATCTTGTAACAGGCAAATTGTATTCTCCCTTTTAAGGTAGTGGGGAGGGGTGCGATCCGGTTCACTACTCCGCTGGGCTCTTTACCTCCACCTCTTGCACCTGAGCTTAAAACAGCTGGGCTGGCGCATTGACTTTCACAGAGAGCACACTCTTGCCTGTATCGACAAACTTTACCTGCACACATTCCTTGAGAATTGACTCCCAACACCAGTTGGGAATACACCACAGCCCCGTCACACTGGGTATGTGACTTGCCTGGCTCTACAAATCGGTGACCTATATCAAATCACCTGCCCACATGGGGCCTGCTTGCGCCATATACTTAAGCAAAAGTCTGGACTGCAGTTCATCCCAGTGCCCATTTGGGTGGCAAGCCACCCTCAACGAAATGCTTCATTAATAGAAGCCACACATGGCCAGGGTAGTCCAAGTGGGAGTTGAAAATAAAACCTAAATATTGCACTGATGGCTGTATCCTCTGAATAAGGCAACCAAGTAATCAGTTGCCCCAAGAGCTTCCCAGCTTACACCTTCTGCACCTCCTTTATCCTACTCAGCCTCCTTCTTTAGATCCTTGGTATTAACTTCCTTATTCAATAATTCAAAACGTCTATGTAACCCGTTTCAGCCACTCTTGTTTACCAGTGTCACATGAATCCCTAGTGACAAGGGCTAGTCCCCAAAAGACCAGGCCTTCAGTGGAACAAAGTTGTATCCCTTGAAAGGTACAAATGGATAACATCATACACTCACTCCAGACGTAGTCTCTCCTGGTGCAGGGAAGTTACCTGTGCGTAAGGTGCGGTCCAACCCCCACCGTCGGCCCAGAGACAGCTATCTGAGTTGATGGGCCCCCTGGACCCCCTTACCAACATGTAATATTCAGATAGGTGGGCATATCAACCACATTACCCAAGGTCCATCACCAATCCTATCATGCCTGGAACTGCAGAAGCTCTTGCCACCTCTGTCTCCACCGGTCCGAACTGACTCACTGGGTTTTGGCTGTAGATCATCCTGATGTCCCTGAAGCGTTAAGCTGACTAGCTTCTAACTGTAAATAGACATAAGATCATCCTCCAGAGTCTTCAGCTTTGCCCACTTGTGACCTTTAATAATAACAACCCAAGAACTGCAGAGCCTCACACTCAGCCTCCCTTGCAGTATGTTTAGCCTGAAGCACTTCCCAACCTAGCCAACTCACCTCATCAGAGGATAGTCAAGATGGCAGGGTTGCTGGTGACACTTCCCGCTTGGTAGGTTGCTTTCCTTTACTCTTCCCTTGCCCCTTTTTAGGACTCATAATTCTAACCACCAGGAGCCCTAGCCAACCTCTCTTCACCTTCTCTTGGTCTACAACCCCCTTTGGACGACTCCTTCACTTTATGTTTGGTTAAGGGTTCCTAGCACTTCCTGGTCTTCCCTCTAGTTGATTTGTATGTTTGCTTGCTTGCTATCAATATGTCCCCACCCCGAATTGGGGGGGGGGGCTGGAAGTGACTATAGCCCCTCTTCCAAAATATCAATGAATTCTAAATTAAACAAAATTAAATATATATACATTAAATATATATACATACATACACACACACACACACACACACACACACATATACACATGCATGCATGAGAGCATACAGACACACATGCACACACAATATGCCTTTTCTTTCTTTCTTTACATTATCAGCAGGTTCATTGAACGAATGAAGGAGGGAAGTTACAAGGTGGGGTAACAGGATAAATGTCACCCCACCCCCTGCAGAGTCCTTTCCTCATGCTGTCCCTATAAGACAAGGGGGAGTGCCCCCCACCACTTGCACGATCACCTTTGCACGCCCTCTTCTCTGGTTCTTTCATTTTCTTTTCTTTTCTTTTCTTTTGTTTTCTTTTTCTTCTCTCTCTCTTTCTCTCTCTCTCTCAAATTAAGAGATCCACATCAAACCGTGGGTGGGTTTTTTTTTTTTTTTTGCATCTGCTGCCCCCCAACTCCAAAATTAAAGTGCCACGAGGTGAGGCAGGAAGGAGATGAAAGCTTGCACTTGCAAGCTTTGAAAGAGGCTGATGTTGAGGAAGAGAAGCTATAAGTAAGCTGCTCCTTCCCCCTCTCTTCCCGGATAGCTGAATATGATTGTCTGGTCTTGCACTATCCCAGGTGGGAGAGCAAAGAGGCTCTTCTTGATGAAGCAAGCTCATCAGCAGACCTACCATTGTAACAACAACAAATGGAGCAATGAACTGTGTTTTTAGTTTAACAGCCATCCAAGGTGTTCCTCTGTACTTTTGTGGATCATAAGCTGAAAATAAGTGTGAGTGAGAATATTAAATGATTTTTTCCCAAAATAAACAAATTTCTCAGCACATTAAAAAAAATGAAATGTTTTGATTTTTTTTAAAAAATTAATGTGGGAGAAAGCAGAATTGACAAGTTTTCCCTTCTAGACAGAGAGTTTTAAGTTTTTAACAGAAAAGTCTGAGTTTGAATTTTTGTATATTCAACAAAGTTTGTGTTGGTGAATTAGGAGTGTCCTTCCCTTTTTCTTTCATCTGTAAGAGCAATTTAGGAAACAGGTTCTCTATGCTGAGAAAAAACTGTACCCAAAGAATTTGCCTCATGTTAGATGATTAGGAATTTCATTCAGTTTGTTTTTTGTAAAAACTTAGCAGTTTTTTCACAAACAGAACAGAAAAAACTTCAAGTTTCAAAAAAAAAATCAAATCCAGGAGGAAGCAAAATTGAGAGACTCATCCATCTACCTATGATCCAGTTTTTAGAAGCATTGTGAATGTAGTAACATGAAGTGATGTGCTAATTTTTCTGTAGTGTTGAATTTATAATGACCCACTCACAGGTACAATAATCATTTGAATATGTATTGATGGGCATACATGTGTAAACTGGACCTGTGCTAAACTGCCATTGCTGAAGAGACATAAGGCACTGTCTGTCTCACTGTCACTGCCTAAAGGTAATGTGATTAAATAGTTCATGAGAAGGCAAAGATGCTTAGCAAAAAAAGATGAGTCACGTCTAGACACCTGCCTACCTAAAACATTTACCCACCATCTATTTATAGCAAGCTATACATCAAAGGCATTTTAAAAGTAACATGTGAGTTTACCTTGACTCTTTTTTCAGCTAAAGAAGATTGTTGTACCAAGTATGTTCATAAATCAAATAATAAGCTCAAGGGGATATTTAGAAGTTGAGGTTGATCATCCAAGAATACAGCTTGTGCTGATTCTTGTGGCTTTATCATGACTCTTGTGAAATTTGGCAGTGCATCTTACTGAAAGCTTCAGCTCCTGGGAACAGATGATTATATGAGAATTTATTCTTCCCTTCATTAAGACCTTGATCTTAAAAAAAAATCCTTCTGATATTTCTCAAGGAAGTTGCTGTGTTTGTCAATCAAAGTATGCATATGGGTTGTGGGATGCAAATTAACCTCTAAATTTATAATGGATTGGTAATGTATCAGAACAAAAAAGAACTGTGAATCCATTCTTTTCCTTCTTTTTTGTTTTTTCTTCTTATTTGTTTAAACTATAAAACAAACAATTAACAATATAATAATGAATCCATCAGTAAATAATAACACACATATGGACCATAACAATGCAAAGAACAGAGAGCTAATCTAGAACATACATATCACAATTCCTTTAGATATAACACTCACCTGAATAAAAGATTGTGGTGGGGCATTGCAAGAGTTCTTCTTATTTGAGTGATTAATAAATATATACCAAATACTGAAAAGATCAATGTTTTGCATGGTGATGACTGCACATTGTTCTCATAATGACCATGGCTTAATTTTCAACTTCAAAAAGAAAATTTTGAGTCACCTGTCAGTCTCCAGACATGCTTTCAGATGTGCTGTCAAGAAAACGATAAGCCCTACCAACGTTTTTTGCATTAGTCCTTTATTCTATACAGTGTTACAGTAGGCCTAGTGAGTCAGAGACAAATGCATGGTCTCATTTATAACCCCACATCTGTAAAAATATGTGATGAGAATTATATAATCTCAGAACTGCAGAGCTGGAAGGGACCCTATGAATCATTGAGTCCAGTCACTATCAGGAAGGCACAATGGGGAATCAAACTCCCAACCCACCTGCACAGCAGTTCACAGACGTGAGGACCATGCCATCACATTTAAACACACTCATTTTCCGCATATTCTCTCCAAAGCCTGGCAATAGTTTTATTAATAATATAACTCAACCTCTTAGAACTCCCTTATCATAGTGACTATAATTCTAATTATGTCAGAGTTCTCATTAATGAACCTTAACTAAGAAATGAGAACTCAAAAATTGATTATTTTATATATATTAAACAGAGTACAGTAGTTGGTATAAGGCTCAGTTTCTCTTGGAACTGAAATCTTAGAGGAAAGGTTGTTGCACAGATGCCTACCCCAGAGAGAAACCCCTTCCCATCTCTTATGTTGAACACATTTATTAACAGCATAAAATAGCAAATGACAGAGATACACCACCAAGAACAAGCCATAAGTATATGTTTTCTTCTTTTGAACATTTTTTTTAGTTCATGAGGGGGAAGGCCATAGAGATACTGGCAGAAACACTGTCATTGGCTTGCTTTGCTGGAGAACCAGGCCAGCTCTCCCGAGTAATAGAGAAAGGGCTGATATAGCACTACAATCCCCACACTGAAAAGGGATCCTGGTGTGACTACTCCATTTCTTCTTGGCAGCATATCCATATTCCAACGTTGTCTACTGCTCTTTCCATGTGCTGCATCCTACAATGTTGCCAATTTTTGTATGGGCCAATGTATATTATAATTTATAAATGTCACTTCAAGTTGACAGTCAAAATTTTACCTGAAAGAAAATTAAAAGCAAACCTGATCAGTTTAAAAGAAAGCTAGTGTAACTGGAGACAGCCTTGGAAAAAATTGCTTACCTGAAAGCAAGCCCAAGCTGAATGCTGTTTAGATCCATGCTTTCTTTAAAAACCAAACAAGTCTACATATTTTGAGTGAAATGCAAAAAATATATGTTCCAGGTGATTATCCTCAAAATGTAACTTTTAACCTTTTTGTTCTTATGGTTTTGCTCTCTTGGATCCTTTAAACAGACTGAATCTAACCTGTACATGTATGCCTTTTAGCAGTGCATTATGGCTTTTCTAGAAGATATTCTTGCTGGGCCCAGACATGAAAGCTGGGATACAAGGGATGTCTCATTAGCTATTCCAGTGCATGTTGGCAAGTTTCAGCATTTTTGTTTCCAGCAACATCCAGCATACCCAGTGTAGTGTAGTGGATAGTAAGGCTAGGAGGCCTGGGTTTGAATCCCTGCTCATACATGGAAACTCACTGAGTGAGTGGAACTGGTAAAACCACTTGTGGAGATCGCCCTTGTGGCTGTGTTTGTTGTGGCCCTCACAAAGGTTCTCTCCCTCTTGATTTCTCTCACTGTCACCAGGTATTATTTTCTTTAATACCACCTGAGTGTTAGACACACGTGCTGCCAAATGCAAGGCTTATTGAACTACAGAATCAGTTGGTTTGAATAACAGATAACCTTTTATTATTAATCATTTCACAAAGTAAATCACGTAGTCACTGTAACAGGGGTTTGATTAAGTTTGGATAGGACGGGACATATATTCAGGCTTGTGTTATGTATTTTCAATCACTTAATATCTATATTATTCTAGGTGTTCTCATTCCTGCTTGTTCATTCCAATAACCTTGTCCTTAATTCACTTTCCTAACTCTCTATTCAGATCACTCTAATTCTTCTCTTCTCTCTAAGCTCCAACTTCTCAACTGTCTCTCTCAGGTTCCAACTGTCTAACTGTCCCCCTTGGTTCCGCCCCTCCTGCTCTATCCTTGGCTCCTCCCTCTAGAGCTCCTGTGACTGACAGGCAGGAATGACGTCACCTGTAGGCATTTCGCCACACCACTCCTTAAATATCTCACTTACTTTGAAAGCCCTGTTAGAGTCTCTATAGAATCATAGAATCATGAAGTTGGAAGGGGTCTATAAGGCCATCAAGTCTAACCACCTGCTAAGTGCAGGAATGCAAATCAAAAGATATCTGACAGGTGGTTGTCTCTTGAATGCCTCCAGTGTTGGAGCGCTCACCACTGCTTAAGGTAATTGCTTCCATTGTTGTACTGCTCTACCACTCAGTAGGTTTTTCCTGATATTTAGCCAAAATCTGGCTTCCTGAAAATTCAGTCCATTGTTATGTTTCCTGCACTCTGGGATGATCGAGAACAGATCCTGCCCCTCCTCTGTATGACAGTCTTTCAAGTATTTAAAAAGCGCTCTAATATCTCCCCCCAGTCTTCTTTTCTCAAGGCTTCCTCAATTCTTTCCCCAATTCTTTCAGTCTTTCCTCATAGGGCTTGGTTTCCAGCCCCCTGATCATTCTTGTTGCCCTCCTCTGACCTTGTTCCCATTTGTCAGGATCTATTTTCAAGTGCAGTATCCAGAACTGGATACAGGACTCAAGATGAGGACTAGCCAGTGCTGAATAGAGGGGAACTAGCACCTTGTGGAATTTGGAAACTATACTTCTGTTAATGCAGCCTAAAATAGTATTTGCCTTTTTTGTAGCCGCATCACACTGTTGGCTCATATTCAGCTTGTGATCTACGATGATTCCAAGATCCTTTTTTGCTTGTAATATTGCTGAGCCTGATATCCCCCATCTTGTAACTGTGTGTTTGGTTTCTTTTTCCTAGGTGCAGTACTTTTCACTTATCCCTGTTGAATTTCATTCGGTTGTTTTCAGACCAGTGCTCCAGCCTACCTAGATCATTGTGAATTTTGTTTCTGTCTTCCAGGATATTAGCTATTCCACCCAATTTTGTGTCATCTGCAAATTTGATTAGCATTCCTTATATCCCCTGATACAGGTCATTAACAAAAATGTTGAAGAGCACAGGGCCCAGGACTGAGCCCTGGGGTACCCAACTTGTTATCTCCTCCCAGTTTGAGAAGGATCCATTATCTGCGTATGATTCTGTAGCCAACAGTGTATCCACTTGACAGTTGTTATACCTAGCCCACAACTACTTAACTTGCTGATCAGAATATCATGGGGCATTTTTTCAAAAGCTTTGTTGAAATCAAGATTTACAATTTTTACAGCATTCCATCTGTCTCTCAGGGAGGTTACCCAATGAAAAAATGAGATCATGATTTGTTCTTGACAAATCTGTGTTGGCTTCCAGTTATTATTGCCTTGTTTTCTAGGTGTTTGCATAGTGACCACTTTATAATCTGTTCCAGAATTCTCCCTGGGATTGATGTCAGGCTGACTGGTCTGTAGTTCCTAGGTTCCTCCTTTTTGTTGATAGGAACAACATTAGCCCTCTTCAAGTTGTCTGGCACCTCACCCATTTCCCATGATTTCAAGAAAATAATGGACAGAGGTTCTGATAACTCTTCAGCCTGATCCTTCAATACTCTTGGATGCAGTTCATCCGTCCCTCGAGATGTGAATTCATTCAAGGCACTAAGGTATTACTTGACTATTTGTTTATCAATTTCCAGCTGCAATCCTGGCCCCTCCACCTGCACTTCACATTTGTCTGGCAGGTCATAGTTTGTCCTTTGAGAAAAGACTGAGCTAAAATAGGAATTGAGAACTTCTTCCTTTTCTTTGTCATCTGTTATCATTTTTCCATCTCCACTGAGTAGCTGTTACAGTATGCAGACATACTGTTTTTGTTGCTTTTAGTTTCTGCAGGTAGCCTCAGCTCATTTTCAGCTTTTACCCTTCTAATACCATCCCTGAAATTCCTTGCTACTTGTCTGTACTCTTCCTTTGTGGCCTGGTGTTCCTTCCACTTCCTAAACGTGTCCCTTTCTGTTTCAAGGTCCTCTATGAGCTTTTTGTGAAGTCACGCAGGCCTTTTTTTTTTTTTTTTTTTTGCTGTCTCTCATATTTTTTTCTTGTTGGAATTGTTTGTAGTTGTGTCTTTAGAATATCCTTTTTAAGAAACTCCCACCCTTCTATAAGTGGGTTCTGACTTGATGGTACACACAAGTTTCAGTAGGTGCTTAGGAGGACTGGGGTTTTAGTTTCTATGTTATATATATAGGATCAGTTCTACAGCTTTAAATCACTCCCTCTTATTAATCTACTATGTACTGTGATATTATTGGTGGTGAGGTGGAGAGAGAGATTTAAAAGTTTATTTAGTTGCCTAAATCCTGTTGGGCAGGGTTTGACCATACAACAGAAATGAAGGCATTATCAGTGTATTGCTGATGATGAAAGGCTTCCTTCTGTCATGTTGAAATGCATGCAATATATTGAGTACAAGCTATGCATGCACTGAAATTATGAAAGGAAGCCTTTAATCAGTGGTCATCTGCAGTTGACAATGACATTATTCCCATTGGTCAGGCAGAGCTGTGCAACAGGATTTTAGCCAATAAAAAGTCTCAGCATTCCCGGTTGCTCTCATAGAGCAACTTGCAGAAATGGGGCTCCTTTGGCACTACTATTTGTCTGCCTGACACATCCACTTTCACTGAATTAGCTAATAATTTGTAAAATACAGCTTCAGTAGATAATTAGTTTATTAAGTGGCAAGATTATTTGTCTTTGCCACTTTAAAAAAAAGCAGGCATTGAAAGTGTAAATAGAATATTTACTAAATTCAGACATGTCTAAAATAATACCAGTTGCACTCATTCTCTATATATTACTTGCCTTCAACACTCCTATGACATACTGCAGACCAGGATTTTTCACTAAGGCAAAGGATTACCTTTGTCGTCTGAACTGTAAACTGAATTATTTTCTTTTGTTGCAGGTCTAAGCTTTTTCTTTCATGTTCTGCAGACATATATGCCTAGATTCTACAACAAGACTATCTCTTTATTCAGTGTCCTCAATAAACCATATAAATTGGGAACATTTGCCTTACATATAAAATCTATTTTGCTTCCAATGGCAGGGGTTATGGCAAGGACAAGGAGATTCAGACACAAAGAACTGGAAGAAAGAAGGTTGTAAGATTAAAAGATAAGGAAAAGTATGTTGAAGCAATAACTAATATGAGAGCTTGGAATGTTATTTTTTTAAAAAAAGAACTTGTTGCATCACTCATTAGTACTTTGAAATGGACAGATGTGTGAGCATTGCCAGACCCACTCTGGTGCTACAGCCAATGGCTGAATCTGGCAGCAATAATTCCATGGACTCTACTTTTGAGATTGACCAAGAACACACTTTACTGCAACCAAGGAACCAAAAGGAACAGGAGCACTGTCCTTAACTCTCCCTGAGAGCTTCCTGGAGTATTCAGTCCCCTGCACTAACCCACCAGGGAATGTCTTTGAAGAAGGTCCCCTGTTAAAACCATAGAGTACCCTGAGAGTCCTGGTCTCTGAATATGGGAAGGAAGGAGCGGTCCTGGCTTAGGGGCTTTTCAAGGACAGATGTGAGATCTGGGTGGGGCATACTTTTGCCCGCTCCTCTGCTCCTCCTGGAGCCTCCTCTGTCTCTCACATTGGTGCTTTCATCATCAGTGCTGTAGCTGGGTTAGAGTCGAAGCCACTGCTCAAATGAAACTCAGGGATTTCAGTCCAGGACTCCTTTTCCCAACACAGCTCCACCTCGCCTAAGGCACAGATATGGGGACCCCAAACTTCATCAAGTTTTCCCCATGTGTCCTCCAACTCCTGCCATACCTTCCCCTTTTGATAGCTGACTCCTAACAGAGCACATCTGAGGAATAAAGCTGAGGCAGACTCAGGGAGCTCACAACAAGAGCAAGTGAATAGGGCAAACTTACAGGAGTTTCATGGGGAAGTTCAACAGGGGAGGCCCCTAACAAAATGTTGGGGTTTTTTGGGGGGGTGTACTTAAATATTAGTTGACTTTCCCAGTTACATTCCAGGTAACAAAATTAAGGAAAGGGCATTCATAGACAAATAAATTGAATCAAAATGGCCACTCCGCTGGTGAGCTTGCTTCCCCGAGTGGAGCCTCTTTGTCCTCCCTCCTGGGATAGCGCAAGACAATTAAATCTCACCAATGCGAGCCAGGAGGGGAGGGGGAAGGAGCACCTAATTTAAATGTGCTTTTTCCTCCTTTCAACCTCTTTCAAAGCTTGCAGCTGAGGAAGAATAACATCCCTTTGCCTTGGAGTGCTGACACACTTTTGCTTTGGAGTGGGGGGGTTGCATCGGGGGGGGCACGGTTTGAGAATTTGGGAGACCACTTTAGAGTTCTCACCCTTATATTTGAAATTAATAAGGATACAAAAAGAAAGAGAATAATAGAAAGGAGAGTGTGTGGCAGCTGTTGCGCCAGCCATTAGAGCCTAGCCCTGAGCAGGGACAACCTCCTCCAAGATTCTTGGCCCCGCTATAGGAGGGTGAAGAAGGTTGGGTACCTTACTCCCCAACCCCAGGGCACTTTCACTTTGGAGTGGGGAGGTTGCATCGGCACCCTCCCATGGCTGGAGCATTTGGGAGAGCACTCATAGCATCCCCACTTTTAATTCAAGAGAGAGAGAGAGAGAGAAGAAAGACCAGGGAAGGTGGCAGCAACTGTGGGCAGTTAGGGCCAGCCCCAATTGGCATTGGGCTAGGGAGCTTGGGGCCTTCCCCCCCCCAAATCACACACACACACACAGTAGCAGCAGGTGATAGGCCCACGTCATGGTGTAACAATCTCTCCTCCCCACCCATTGGTGAGGGACATTACTAATAATAATAATAAATTAAATTTTTAAAAATCAAATTGGAAAAAAAAGAGTAATACGTCAATATTTAAAAGGGGGTAGCAGGACTTCTGAGGCTTGAATTGAGCGGCAAGTGGTAAGAGTGCACATGGTGACATGTGCAAGGCTAGTTTATGATTCAGGACAGTGGCCATGGCTCCCAAAAAAGGTCAAGGGAAGAGTAAGGGTAAACAGGCAGCTAAAAGGCATCCAGTACCTCCAGCTTCACCATCCCAATAATCTTCTGGCGAGGAGAGCTGGCCAGTCTGGAAGAAGCTTAGGGCAAAAATTACTGCACTAGAAGATGACTGTGCCTCACAGGCAAGGCCAGCGGGGAGCGAGTCTCAGCTGTGTCAGCTAAGGAAGCAAAGGGCCACAAGTGAGTGAAACTTAAGGCTTTAGCAGATGACCTGATGTGTCATTTTGCTGTCTTAGAGGCAAGTTTGTTTGCTGCTTCAGGGACATCAGTACCTTCAGCAGCATCACAGATTGGTGGGTCCTGACATTAAGACTTGGAGGTGGTGAGTGGTTCTTTGGTCCCAAAGTGTTGGTCGAATGTTAGGTGCACTGGGGGCATGATGTGATGCAGCAACAGAGACGACTTTCAACAGTGAGGTGGTCAGAACAGCCCTGGATGCATCTGAGGCCAGGACCTCAGGTGAGCTAGCTGTTGCACTGGACACCTGCTGGACCATGGTTGCTGAGAAGGGAGGATTTGTGGAATAATGTTTCCAACCCCTCCTCGCTGTACTGAATGAGGAACAGATAAAGCAAAATGAGAAGACTTTAACAACAATAGTTCTGTGCTTAGAGGACAATCAATTAATACATGTGCATGGGCTGACCTTGGCTTGGCAGTGCTGGCAAACTCTGCGCCGTGTCTATGTTCAGGACTCTGCTGGCAGCAAAGTTACTCTGACACGTAAATTATACAGAGCAAGACTTGACCATGATGGAAGCATGTCAGAGCATTTACAGCAGATGAGGAATCTGTTCATAAAGCTTGAGCAGAGGGGCATGGAGTTCACAGAGAGTCACAAGGTGTATGTGATCCTGAGCAGTCTTCCAGAAGAATTCGATGTCCTAGTAACAAGCCTCGAATCCATGCCAGAGAGGGACTTAACCCTGGAGTATCTGACGGGCAAATAGTTAGAGTAAGAGGAAAGAAAGAATGAGAGGGCCCAAGTCAGAGTGAGAGATGGAATCGCACAGCAGAGGAAAGCTGCTTCAAAGGGGCAATGGAAAGCAGATGGGGAGAACTCTCATTGTGAGGCACTGTTTCAAATGTGGATCAGAAAAGCATCTGCAAAGGAGCTGCAGAGAAAAAGGAACTGGCCAAAGAAGCAGAGAAAAGCAGCAAGGGAGGATTTATCTTGCAAAACCTGCTGATAAGGAGTGCAAGGAGGAAAGCTGGGTTGTTGATAGTGGAGCTGACTCATAATCATCTGACTCATAAAACAGAGCTATTTTCCTCCTTAGGTGCTTCAAAACACGGGTTTGTGAGCCTGGCAAATGGAGAGAAATTGTCAGTAACGGGAGAGGGAACAACTTATGTTCCAGGTTTAAAAAAGAAACTACATGGTATTTTCCCCTTCATGGATTGCTGCCTTGTCGTAGTGAAGGGGCTTGAGTAATTCAGAGAAGCTATGGGCTATGCCGTGCAGGGACACCCAAGACAGACAGGTCATAGTGGAGAGTTCTGACTAAACGCGATCCACCTGGAGCAGGAACTGGCAAGCCACTCCAGTATCTTTGCCAAGAAAACTCCATGGACAGAAACAAAAGGCTAAAAGATATGATGCTGGAAGATGAGCCCCTCAGGTCGGAAGGCGTCCAACATGCTACTGAGGAAGAGTGGAGGACAAGTACAAGTAGCTCCAGAGCTAATGAAGTGGTTGGGCCAAAGCCGAAAGGACACTCAGCTGCGGACGTGCCAGGAAGTGAAAGGAAAGTCCAATGCTGCAAAGAAAAATAATGCATAGGAACCTGGAATGTAAGATCTATGAACCTTGGTAAGCTGGATGTGGTCAAACAAGAGATGGCAAGAATAAACATTGACATCCTGGGCGTCAGTGAACTAAAATGGACGGGAATGGGCGAATTCAATTCAGACGATTATCATATCTACTACTGTGGGCAAGAATCCCGTAGAAGAACTGGAGTATCCCTCATAGTCAACAAAAGAGTGGGAAAAGCTGTACTGGGATACAATCTCAAAAATGATAGAATGATTTCAATACAAATCCAAGGCAGACCTTTCAACATCACAGTCATCCAAGTTTATGCACCAACCACCGATGCTAAAGAGGCTGAAATTGACCAATTCTATGAAGACTTACAACATCTTCTAGAACTGACACCAAAGAAAGATGTTCTTGTCATTATAGGGGACTGGAATGCTAAAGTAGGGAGTCAAGAGATAAAAGGAACAACAGGTAAGTTTGGCCTTGGAGTTCAAAACGAAGCAGGGCAAAGGCTAATAGAGTTTTGACAAGAGAACAAGCTGGTCATCACAAACACTCTTTTCCAACAACACAAGAGGTGACTTTACACATGGACGTCACCAGATGGGCAATACCGAAATCAGATTGATTATGTTCTCCGCAGCCAAGGATGGAGAAGCTCTATACAGTCAGCAAAAACAAGACCTGGAGCTGATTGTGGCTCTGATCATCAGGTTTTTATAGCAAAACTCAAGCTTAAACTGAAGAAAGTAGGAAAAACCACTGGGCTAGTCAGGTATAATCTAAACCAAATCCCTTATGAATACACAGTGGAAGTGAAGAACAGATTTAAGGAACTAGATTTGGTGGACAGATTGCCTGAAGAACTTTGGATGGAGGCCCATAACATTGTACATACATACATACAGACAGACAGACCTTTATTGGCATTAAAAGTACAGTATGCTTTAGACCGATAGAGGGATTATAAGGAATGATAGAACCTTTAACCTGGTTAAAATTGGGGGGATTGGTACAGCCATAGGCTATACCTGAGAGATAGTCTCTCTAGTTTGGATCGCAGATTGTAAAAAGCAAGCAACGTAAGTGGTGACATGCTTGACTTTCCCCTGGACTAAAAAGCAAACCTTGGCATTGTCAGAGAGACCTTGATAGCCAGAGAGCAATGGATCTAAAAATCTTGCTCGGGGGCTGTTATAGAAAGGACAGTCCAAAAGAACATGGGAAACTGTTTCGATGACTCCTTGGCTACAAGGACATCATCTAAGATTGTGTGGGATTCTGCAATATCTACCAAATAAAATGGCCAACGGTAGTGCATTAAATCTTGCCAGCATGAATGCTCTTCTTTGGTGAGGATCAGTTAGAAAAAGAAAATAGGGAGCTAGAAGCTCTGGATTCTGGGATAGACCCAGGTAACTAGGGGAGCAGGTTTTCCGAGCTGCCTCAGTCAGATGCTGCAGTTGGATATCTAACAGTCTGCATTTAATTGACTGAAATAAAGCTGAGGCAGAGGACAGATAAAATGCGTCCAAGGAAATTCCTAGGGATATAATTTTCTTCTGGATCACTGTCAACCATTTAGATGCATGATGGTCCAGCAGCATCAAAAAGATGAGAGAATTCTGGTCAGGGTTAAATAAAAGGCGAAGCCAAAACTTAAAAGTCGAGAGCCAGGCGCGGGATTCCAGCAGTAACAATCCAGTCTCCATGCATAGTGCAGCATAAGGGACACAGTTGGGTAGTCCGAGTATTTTCCTCAAAAAAAGGGATTGTAAGCCTTCGGTGGTGTGATCGAAGGCTTCAATCCATATAGGGGCCCCATATAAAAGTTGGGGGCTGGATTTTGCATTAAAAGCTCTTAGGGCCATGGGGACATATCGATTCCCTTTCAGATAAAAAAAACGGGCAATAGCCAAGGCACTGGTTCTTGCCACTGATAGAGCGCACTTGCGATGGGTTACCCAGCTCCCATTATAGGAAAAATTAATCCCCAGATATTTGACTGTTTTGACCTGCTCAATAGAGTTTCCCTGTATTGACCATGAACGTTGTTTCCAAGATTTAGAGAAAACTAAAATCTTTGTTTTCCCATGATTTAAGGTTAACTCATTAACGTTGAGGTAGGTCATAGCTTGACGTAATAAACGCCTCAATCCAATTTGGGAACATGACAGTAGAACAGCGTCGTCCGCATATAAAAGGATGGGGACGTGGCGGTGGGCAAGTTTAGGGGCATGTCCATTGATTGCATATAAAGCTGGGGCTAGATCGTTTAGAAATAGATTAAAAAGTGCTGGAGCAAGGATACAGCCCTGTTTTACACCCTTACAAATTGGAATTTCCGGAGTTAGATTCCCCTGAAGATTGTACCTGACTTGGCAACTAGTGCGTGTATACAGGTTTTTAATCAGGGAAAGCAATCTGGGATCTATGTTCATCCTGGCCAACTTGACCCAAAGCAACTCTCTCGGGATTGAGTCAAAGGCCGCCTTGAGATCCAAAAAGGCAGCGAAAAGTTTGTTTCCAGATTTCCCACTGTATTTGGAGACTAAATGTGATAATACAGCACAGTGGTCAAGGGTGGACTTGCCGTGGCGAAACCCTATTTGTTCTGGGCCTAGTATGTTACATGTTGTCAGCCAGTCTTCCAATTTCGCTAGAAGAAATTTAGCATAGAGCTTGCCGACAACTGATAAGAGACTAATCGGCCGATAGTTCTCAGGAAGTGAAGGATTGCCCTTTTTATAGATAGGAACAATGATAGCATTGGTCCATGTCTTGGGCATTATTCCAGTGCTATTTATCGTGGTGAACAGGGCGGCCAGAGGAGGAGCCCACCATTCTGGATAGAACTTCAATAGTTCTGGGATGACTGCGTCAGGGCCAGGAGCCTTTTTAGATTTAAGTTGTAAAATCGATGTAATAATGTCCTCAGGGGATACTGGTGGCCACTCAGGATGTTCACCGATTTCGGTTTCAAAGGAAGTAGGAAAATTTGCCCCATCGCTACCAAAAAGGTTTATGAAGTATGAGTGCCAGATCTGAGGGGGAATTGTTATTGATTGATGAGGTTTCCCCTGCAGGTCCCCAGAGATTAAAGCCCAGAATTTCCCGCTATCGTTGGACCTGGAAGCTTCAATCAAGCGCTCCCATTGGGTCCTAGCGAGTTGGAGCTTCTTAGCCTTGACCATGTCTGACAATTGATGTTTAACAGTAAAATATTCTTTTGGTAGGCCGGGTTTGTTTTGGCTCCTATAGCGATGAAAAATGGAGCGAAGGGTAGACTTCAAGTGCAGACATTCTCTGTTATGCCAAGGATTTTGTTTAGGTTTGCTTTTGGGGGCCACAGAAGAATAGGGGTTAAGCAGGGAGATAAAGTTAGAAACAAAATTGTCATAAGAGGGGATGACTTCCTCAGGGTTCGTGGAAGACATAAGGGTAAGACGTAAATTCTCAAGTGCTTGCTCAGTAATTATTAACTGGATTTTCACGGCAAGGTTGCGTGACCAATTAAGTCTGGGAAGAGACCCAGTGGACGTATCTGCTATTACACAGGCTGGATTATCATCAGGAAGTGATGGGTTGTCAAATATAAAAACCAAGGGAAAATGGTCACTCTCAAAACGATTGTCAATATAAAAATGTTTTAAATTATCCTTAAATGACGGAGGAATTAAAATATAATCTAAAACACTACAGCCTCAGGTTGATGCAAAGGTAACTTCTCCCGGGGAATCCCTGACAGAGGAACCATTTAGCACTAGTTTGTCAAATTGAATGCAAAACTTGGTGAATTGGATACCAGCCTGGTTGATATGTGCATCCTTAGAGATCCTGCCTGACCTAAAAAACCAAGGGAGGGAAACATTAGGATCTAAATCCAAAACATCCAAGAGATCCCAGTCGTCTTTGCCAATTCTGGCGTTGAAGTCTCTGAGTAAAATAGTGTCTGTCGTGGGGAAAAGATGTTCAAGATACTCAAGGTATGTGGACAAACGCTTCCAAAGGAGACATAGCGAGGCTTTGTCATGGGAAGGGGGGAGATAAACATTGACGACTATAAACACAAAACTATAGCTAAAACGAAAAGCATGAGCAAAGGGGTTACAAGGAGGTAGTTCCAGCACTTTAAATTTAGATTGCTGGGAAACTAGTAGGGACAGGCCTGCTTGGAACCGACCACGTAGATTACTTTTGAAACTGGGCAAGGAGTATGCTAGAAAGCCCTCTAGGTGGATCAAGGAGTCTGTCCAGGTTTCCTGAAGGAAGATAATCTCAAACTGTTGAAGGTAGGAGTCAAGGTCCCTTTTCTTGCCTGCCCAGCCAGCTATATTCCAGGATAGAAGTTTCACCAACGGGGGCTGGGGCTTTGTTGGTTGTCAATTGGTTTCAATCAGCTGTTCAAGTGAATTGTTTGAATCAAAATTAATACAGCCATTGCTGAGGCTGGGACCGGTGGGTACATCAGGAGGAGAGTACATAGGGTTAACCGCACTGGGCTGCATGGAATTAGCCATCCCCGGGTCCAATAGGGAGTGGATCTCAGCTTCTACCTCGATCAGGTGCTTGGAGGAATCGACTAGGCTTTGAGTAGACATAGGACATGTAGGCATAATCGTGGAATTTTGCAGGGGGGAAGGGATCAAATGTTTCACGTTCTTATTTGAATGAGACAAACAGGATCTCAATTCCTCAGATCTGGTTGTAATTAGTTGTTGTTCAGTGATAGACAAATTTTTATAAGCAGCCAAAAGGTCGCCCTCCAATACAGTCTGGCCCACCGGGTGCTCGACCGGAGGGCGGGGGGACTCAACAGGGTCTGTCCAATTAATTAGGTCGTTAAGCACAGCCCTGTTTGATGGATTGTTGATACCTTTACTGGAAACCACAGGCTTGGTGGCACTTTTGAAGATGGTTTCCTTTTGTCCAAACAGGGTAGCTGTGGACAGTAATGGTAAAAGCGGAACAACTGAGGTGTTCTGAAAAACTCTTGCAGGAAAAACACCTTTGGAGTGAAGGAAGGATTTCCTACTTAGAAGGAGTTGAGGTATTTTAGGGCTGCTAAGGGTTAGCAAAGCCTTTAGTACTTGATTAGTATTATTCAACAGCTCTACTGATTCCAAATCAACCTGCTTGATTGCTAAAAGGGACTTTAGGTGTCTTAACACTAAGAGTTTGGAGTTCCAAGGTGGAGACTGGCCCTTGAGGCTGCAAATTGTAAGGCAAGCCCTGCGTGGCTGTAATACCAAATGCCAAGCAGGATCGGGCCTTGAAATGGGGGTACAGCAAGCAGCAGCTTTCTGGGAATGGTGGGACTGAAAGGAAGACGCTGGCGTGTGGAATTTTTCCCAATCCGCATTGGTCCCCTGTTTCATGTACAAGTGAGTTAGATGATCCATCTTGGTATGCAAAGAGGCTAAGTTGTTCCAAGTAAGCTCCAGGATTTTTGCTACTAAGGAGCAGAAGTGAGCTAACGAGCAATTAGAATCTTTGCTATTGTCAGCCACACCGGGGTTAATCTCAGGAAGGCTTGTGGGATATGCCTTGTCCTTTGGTTGATCAACACTAGCACAGTTGTTGGTTAGTCTATTGGAGCCAGCTGCCTCTTGCATTGATGAGGGCAGTTCATTAAAACCGTCAATATCATCATTATCGTTATCAGCCAAAACCTCAAAACGGTTACGAATTGGAACCTGGGTGTGATAAAAGTCTCCTATTTTTGATTGCTTGGGAAGTGGAAGTAAATCATCTGTATCCCTCGGGCGTTTAGAAACCCCCATGGTATCTGGGCGTCTTCCTGCGAAATTCCTTAGTTCTATGAGTGGCCTCAAGGGCAGCACTACGAATTCAGCAAGTTTGCAAATTAGGGCAGGATCCACAAGCCTTGAGTTAAACAATGTCCAACAATCCTTTCCTCACCTCGATTTCCTGAAGAAAACCGTCCGAGCACAGACAGAAGGAAGCAGGCAGGCAGGGAGGGAGGGAGGCAGGAATCCAAAAAATCCAGTAAATTACAAGGACAGATAACACCCAGAAAAGGCAGGCGGCGAGAAGGCAGTCCTCGATTTCCTGAAGAAAACCGTCCAAGCACAGACAGAAGGAAGTAGGCAGGCAGGGAGGGAGGGAGGCAGGAATCCAAAAAATCCAGTAAATTACAAGGACAGATAACACCCAGAAAAGGCAGGCGGCGAGAAAACCAGAGATCTGTTCAAGAAAATTGGAGATATGAAAGGAAAATTTTGTGCAAAGATGGACATGATAAAGGACAAAAATGGTAGGAACCTAACAGAAGCAGAAGACATCAAGAAGAGGTGGCAAGAATACACAGAGGCATTATACCAGAAAGATCTGGATGTCCCGGACAACCCAGATAGTGTGGTTGCTGACCTTGAGCCAGACATCCTGGAGAGCGAAGTCAAGTGGGCCTTAGAAAGCATGGCTAACAACAAGGCCAGTGGAGGTGATGGCATTCCAGTTGAACTATTTAACATATTAAAAGATGACGCTGTTAAGGTGCTACACTCAATATGGCAGCAAGTTTGGAAAACTCAGCATTGGCCAGAGGATTGGGAAAAAATCAGTCTACATCCCAATCCCAAAGAAGGGCAGTGCCAAAGGATGCTCCAACGTCCGTACAATGCCACTCATTTCACACACGAGCAAGGTTATGCTCAAAATCCTCCAAGGCAGGCTTCAGCAGTATGTGGACCGAGAACTCCCAGAAGTACAAGCTGGATTTCGAAGGGGCAGAGGAACTAGAGACCAAATTGCTAACATGCGCTGGATTATGGAGAAAGCCAGAGAGTTCCAGAAAAACATCTACTTCTGCTTCATTGACTACGCAAAAGCCTTTGACTGTGTGGACCACAGCAAACTATGGCAAGTCCTTAAAGAAATGGGAGTGCCTGACCACCTTATCTGTCTCCTGAGAAATCTATATGTGGGACAGGAAACAACAGTTAGAACTGGATTGGTTCAAAATTGGGAAAGGAGTACAACAAGGCTGTATATTGTCTCCCTGCTTATTTAACTTATATGCAGAATACATCATGCGAAAGGCAGGACTGGATGAATCCCAAGACGGAATTAAGATTGCCGGAAGAAATATCAACAACCTCAGATATGCAGATGATACCACTCTGATGGCAGAAAGTGAGGAGGAATTAAAGAACCTCTTAATGAGAGTGAAAGAGGAGAGCTCCAAAAATGGTCTGAAGCTCAACATCAACAAAACTAAGATCATGGCCACTGGTCCCATCACCTCCTGGCAAATAGAAGGGGAAGATATGGAGGCAGTGACAGATTTTACTTTCTTGGGCTCCATGATCACTGCAGATGGTGACAGCAGCCACGAAATTAAAAGACACCTGCTTCTTGGGAGGAAATCGATGACAAACCTAGACAGCATCTTAAAAAGCAGAGACATCACCTTGCCGACAAAGGTCCGCATAATCAAAGCTATGGTTTTTCCAGTAGCGATGTATGGAAGTGAGAGCTGGACCATAAAGAAGGCTGACCGCTGAAGAATTGATGCTTTTGAATTGTGGTGCTGGAGGAGACTCTTGAGAGTCCCCTGGACTGCAAAGAGAACAAACCTATCCATTCTGAAGGAAATCAACCCTGAGTGCTCACTGGAAGGACAGATTCTGAAGCTGAGACTCCAATACTTTGGCCATCTCATGAGAAGAGAAGACTCCCTGGAAAAGACCCTGATGTTGGGAAAGTGTGAAGGCAAGAGGAGAAGGGGACGACAGAGGACGAGATGGTTGGACAGTGTCACCGAAGCTACCAACATGAATTTGACCCAGTTCCGGGAGTCAGTGGAAGACAGGAGGGCCTGGCGTTCTGTGGTCCATAGGGTCACAAAGAGTCGGACACAACTTAATGACTAAACAACAACAACATGGTATTTTGCATGTGCCCAATTTAGACTGTAATATCCTAAGTGTCTCATGTTTGGACAAGGAGGGGTTTACAGTTACATTTGCTGATAGCACATGTGTAATTAAGAAAGGGAACAGATTGTGTGCCACAGCAACACTTGAAAATAATTTGTATGTATTAAAGAAAGGAACACAAAACAAAGTAACACATGCCATAGTCAAAAATATACCACCACATGACCAGTGTGCTCATTTGATGCACAGGAGACTGGGTCATATGAATTTCAGGGTGGTAGAAAAAATGCAAAAGATGGCAAAAGGTTTAAAAATGAAACCCTGTAAGAATTATCTAGATTGTAATGTATGCAAAGTTGCAAAGTCAAAGGTCCACAAAATAAGTAAGAAGAGTAACAGGCAAACACAGAGGCCATTCCAGTTGATCCATATGGATATAATAGGACCTCTAGTGCCATCTGTGGGAGGAGCTAAATATGTTTTAGTCTTGGTAGATGACCACACATGTTTTTCATTCTGCTTCCTCATGAAAAAGAAGGCAGAAGTGTTTGGTCATTTCAAAGGATGGGTGGATTTTGTGGAGAGGCACTATAACCAGAAGATGGGCCAGTTGCAGACTGACAAAGGGTCTGAGTTTATGTCTGGAAAGTTCCAGATGTGGCTGACAAAAATGGGGATACATCATAGAAAAACAAGTCCCTATTCTCCATTTCAGAATGGTGTGGCAGAACGCAGGAATGGAGTCCTGCAAACCATGAAAGACGTCCTGTTAGCGGATGCTAACATGAGTAATTTGTACTAAGGAGAGGCAATTCAAACTGCCAATTACATAATCAATAGAATTTGGTCTTCTGCCATAGAACAGACCCCATATTACATGTTATATGGCAAGGAACCTTCCCTGGGACATCTGAGAGTGTTTGCATGCAGTGCCTGGGTGCACATCCCAAAGGAAACAAGGAGTAAGGGGAGACCAAAAGCCAAGGAAATGAGGTTTATAGGCTATGAAAAAGGATTTAAAGCATCTAGATTTTTGGATGGAAATAGAAATGTGACTATTTCCAGATCAGCCAATTTCTGTGAACATGAAAATCGGGACAAGGTTCATGCAACCCCAGAAATGTTCGTTCTTATAAGCAATGGTGAAAAACCTCAGGGAAAAGAGGTATTGTCAAAGCAAGAGACTGAAAGAAGCCCAAGCCCTAGCAGCTTAGAGGTGGGTGATGGGGAATGTAGTGAGACAGAGAATCAGCCTGTCATCAAAGAAGAACAAGGTGTTCTTAGAAGGTCAGAAAGATCAAACAAAGTAGTCCCTCCATCTAGGTTTGGTGTGGGGAAAATAAGAGTTTGTTATGTGTTTCATGAACCCAAGAATTATCAAGAGGTGTTGCTTCTGCCTGAGGCAGAGAAAGTGAAATGGCAAGAAGCCATGAGAGATGAGTAACAATCCATGGATGACCATGGAGTGTTCACAGAAACCAAATGGAAGCAAATGGGTCTATAAGAGAAAGATTCAGGTCAATGGGGAATGTAGGTGCAAAGCCAGACTTGTGGCTCAGTGATACAGACAAAGAAAAAATGTACACTATGATGAGATTTTCTCCCCAACAGTAAAGGCAGAATCTTTGAGGCTCGCATTAACTCTAGCTTCCTCAAGAAATTACATAGTGAGTCATTTTGACATAACCACGGCATACTTGAATGCAGATCTGCAAGAGGAGTTATACATGGCTCAGGCACCTGGGTTTGTGAGTTCTCAACCAGGGATGGTGTATAGACTAAACAAGGCAATTTATGGACTTAAGCAATCTGTTAAACACTAGAACCAGTGTCTAGATGTAGCACTGAAAAGATCGACATTTAAGAGTAGCCTGGCAGACCCATGACTTTACACTCAAGAAAATGAAACTGAGCAAAATATTTTGCTAGTAGTAATGGGAGATTTCAATTATCCAGATATATGTTGGGAGGCAAATTCTGTCAAGTATGGCCCTTCCAAGAAATTCCTGGCTTGTGTGGCTGATAATTTTCTCCTACAAAAAGTGGAGAAAGAATCTAGAGGATTTGCTTCTCGAACTGGAAGGAGGTCACAAGTGGGGTACCTCAAGGCTCAGTCCTGGGCCTGGTGCTCTTCAATATTTTTATTAATGACGTGGATGAGGAAGTGCAGGGAATGCTTGTCAAATTTGCAGATGATACAAAATTGGGCGGAATAGCTGTGGTGACTGCCCATGTCTCTCATGTCACTCATATTCATGAGCTGATTTACATGAACCTATGAGAGGGCTGGAGAGGCGGAGTCAGCAGCTACATGAGGCTTGGCTGGAGAAGGAGGAGTCAGATAGGGTGGTTAGGGAGATAGGTAGAGAGGGTGATAATGAGATTGTAAGCTGAGAAAACTATGTACTGAGGGAACTGATGACCAAATGCTGGTGTACACTGAATACTTTAAAGACTTCTGTTATTATTCATTCTCCTTCACTTCAATAAACAAGTCCTGTCAATCACAGCGGAACCTCATGTGCATAAGCCAATGAGAGGACAGGAGAGGCGGAGGCAGAGTTTGGCAGTTAGTCAGTTGGAGAGTTAGAGAGAAGAAGGAGTGAGGTTTGCTGAGAGAGAGAGATAGATAGTCAGAGATAGAGAGAGAATTATTATTAATAAATATACACTGGTTGAATTGAAAATAAGTAAACAAGAAAAGATCTAATGTGGAACATAAAATATGATATTTCAATGATTGTGGTCTAATGAAAATGAATAAAGACCATCTGTGATTCTGAGTTACCCTTTCATACCCTTTAATAAAACTAATTCTGTTGTTGGCAGCAAGTGTAAGAGTAAAGTTCTTTACTGTGTGGATAAGAGAAATCCACTGGTGGCAGCGAGAGAGAAAGAAGGAACGTTGCCAGCGTGGACCCTTGGGTTGAGGGAAACAAACAGGGACACGGGGTGTACGTCACACTGAGAAAACTATGTACTGAGGGAACTGATGACCAAATGCTGGTGTACACTGAATACTTTAAAGACTTCTGTTATTATTCATTCTCCTTCACTTCAATAAACAAGTTCTCTTTTGTTCACATGACAAGTGTTCAGACATACGTCATTTACATTGTGCATTGAAGTAATCCACTGGTGGCAGCGAAGAGAGAACATGACGTGAGCCTTTGTTTGAGAATAGTAAACAGGGGGCATGTGGAATTGCAACAAACTGGTGTCCAGTGGTGGGATGCGAAATAATCCAGTGTGGGAAAGTGAATATTTTGAAAGTGAGGTATTCCTAAGTAGAAGGAAGTTTTGGGTTTGAGGTGAAGAAGTTGGTGACCTGTTTGAGTCTCAGGGGAGACTTAGTGGCGGGGCTTCTAAACCTAGATCTGAGGGAAGTCCTTGAAGAGGAAAAGTACCTACTCAAAACAAAATATTTACCTCAGGGTTTATAGGACGAAGTGGCTAACTCAGAGATCCAGTCTGAGAACAAGAACAGGCGCGGATGGACGAGAAGCCTTAGGTCTGAATAAATCTGAGGAAATTTTGAAAAGCCTAAGATCAGTATAGATCTGAAGAAATTTTGAAAAGCCTGAAGTGAAGGAGTAGTTAAGTAGAGAATTGTTTTGTGTCTGGAGGCAAGAAGATTACCTCAGACCAAGAAACATAGTGGCTTGTGTGGTGCCAGATAAAGTGTAGACATTATTAGCTGCCTGAGTGAGAGCTACCTAGTACTTCAGTAAGATACTGTAAAAACAGAAGTAAAAGTGTTTTAAAAGAGGCCTGACTAAATCAGAAATAGAAATCAGTCCCTTTTATCAAGAAAGTGCATACACATGCCACCCAAAAGAACTAAAAAGCCAGTAATGGAGGAAATTGATCCTCAAGAGGTTGAGGGAAATGGAAATGGAGACCCTCAAATACCTGAGGAACCTGAGGAACCCTCAAGGGAAATTATTCAAACCTCCCTAGATCTTGAGAAATGGAAACTAGAACAGGAATATAGACTCAGAGAGAAAGCCATGGAATTAGAAATTAGGGAGAAAGCTAGAGCCTCAGCCATGGAATGTGAGATTGAGGAAAGAGAGAAGGCCAGACAAATGAAATTGGAACTTAAAGACAAAGAAATGCAATTTCAACTAGAGATGAGGAAATTAGAGCTGCAAAACAATAATAATATTCAGATGTGAATAGTATTCCTTCCAAAATCGATTTAAATAAATTTCCACAGTACAGGAAGGGGGATTGTCCTGAGGCATTCCTAATTTCATTTGAAAGAGCATGTTGGGATTTTAACATTAAAGATGAGGAAAAAATGGTTATTTAAAGATCCCTAATATCTGGAGATTTGGCAGAAATATATTCACAAATGCCTCTGGAAAAAAACTAGAGACTGACGCTTATAGAAAAATAGTATATTCTAGATTTGGCATAAATGCAGAACACCTTAGAAGAAAATTTCGTTCTATTACCAAAAAGCCTGAAGAATCTTATGCCCAATTAGGAGCTAAATTAATTCAATGTTTAAACAAATGGCTGGAACAGGAAACTGTCACTTCTCTAGACCAAATGAAAAATGTGGTTGGTTTAGAACAATTTTATTCAGTGTTGCCAGGGGAATTGCGTTATTGGATCAAGGATAAAACCCCAGAAAATGTGTCCCAGGCACAAGAGTATGCTGATGCCATTAGTGTAATTAGAAACACTCGATATTCTGAGGTAAAAATTGGAAGCAAAGTGTGGGATGACACTAAAAAATTCCAATACAGGAAAAATTACCTCAGAGATGGTAATGAAGCTCGAGTTAAGGACAGACAGTCATTCAGAGAGCAAGGCCCCCTAAAATTAAAGGGTTCTGAGGAGAAAAATAAACCTTTTTATTCTGAACAGCCAACAGAAAATGCTTCGCTTGTGGAGAACAAGGACATAATTGGGTCAATTGTGAGAAAAATAAGGGCAAGAATTTCAGTCAGTCAAAGCCTGAAGATTATAAACAACCAAAAAAAGTGTATTGTCCTCAAAACTGTGAGACAGTTGCATGAGGCTTGGCTGGAGAAGGAGGAGTCAGATAGGGTGGTTAGGGAGATAGGTAGAGAGGGTGGTAATGAGATTGTAAGCTGAGAAAACTATGTACTGAGGGAACTGATGACCAAATGCTGGTGTACACTGAATACTTTAAAGACTTCTGATATTATTCATTCTGCTTCACTTCAATAAATAAGTTCTCTTTTGTTCACATGACAAGTGTTGAGACATATGTCATTTATATTGTGAGAGAGAACGCGACGTGAGTCTTTGTTTGAGAATAGTAAACAGGGGGCACGTGGGTGATGCGACAATAGCTAATACCCTAGAAGACAGAAACAAAATTCATAATGACCTTGATAGGATGGAGCACTGGGCTGAAAGGAACAGAATGAAATTCACCAGGGATAAGTGCAAAGTACTGCACCGCGGAAAAAGAAACCAACTTCACAGTTACAAGATGGGGGATACCTGGCTCAGCAAAACTACGAATCTTGGAATTGTCGTAGATCAGAAGCTAAATATGAGCCAACAGTGTGATGTGGCTACAAAAAAGGCAAATGCTATTTTAGGCTGCATTAATAGAAGTATAGTTTCCAAATCCCGCGGTGCTAGTCCCCCTCTGTTCAGCACTGGTTAGGCCTCGCCTTGAGTATTGTGTCCAGTTCTGGACAACACACTTCAAGAAGGATGCTAATAAATTGAAACAAGTTCAAAGGACCGTGGCAAGGATGATCAGGGCGCTGGAAACCAAGCCTTATGAGGAAAGGCTGAAAGAATTGGGCATGTTTAGCCTTGAGAAAAGAAGACTATGATAGCACTTTTCAAATATTTGAAAGGCTGTCATACAGAGGAGGGGCAGGATCTGTTCTTGATCATCCCAGAGTGCAGGACATGCAACAATGGGCTCAAGTTAAAGGAAGCCAGATTTTGGTTGAATATCAGGAAAAACGTCCTAACTGTTAGAGCAGTACGACAGTGAAACCAGTTACCTCGGGAGTTGGTGAGTGCTCCAACACTGGAGGCATTCAAGAAAAACTTAGACAATCATCTGGCAGATATGCTTTGATTGTATTCCTGCATTGAGCAGGGGGTTGGACTTGATGGCCTTTTAGGTCGCTTCCAACTTCAATTTTCTATGGTTTCTATTATTTCTATGAAATCTCATGAGGTACTTGTCCTCCTCTATTTGGCACTGGTTAGGCCTCACCCTGAGCACTGTGTTCAGTTCTGGACTCCACATTTGAAGAAGGATGCCAACAAACTGGAACAAGTTCAGAGGAGGGCAACAAGGATGATCAGGAGGCTGGAAATCAAGCCCAGTGAAGAAAGACTGAAAGAGCTAGGCATGTTTAGCCTTGAGAGAAAAAAACACTGTGGGGAAATAAGATAGCACTTTTCAAATACTTGAAAGGCTGTCATACAGAATAGGGACAGGATCTATTCTTGATTATCAAAGGGTGCAGGATAAATAATAATGGCCTCGAGGTACAGGAAGCCAGATTTCAGCTGAATCGCAGGAAACACATCTTAATGTTAGAGCGTTTCAACAATAGAACCCATTGCCTCAGAAAATAGTGTGCTCTCCAATGCTGGAGGCATTCAAAAGAAAATTAGACAACTATCTTTCACATATACTTTGATTTGAATTCCTGCATTGAGCAGAGGGCTGGACGTAATAGCCTTATAGGTCCTTCCCAACTCCATTATTCTCTAATTCTATATTGTTTGTTTCACCAAAGAATAATTTTTAGCTACATGTAAGGCGATTCTACTTTATTGCCCCCCAAAGTAACGACTAGCAAATAACTATATTCACTTCCAATATTTATTATCACTCAAGTTCAGGTTTACTCTCCATAGCCAGTTTTCTCCTGGTCATAGTTCAAAGTGCTTGTTTAAAATAATATTAATAATAATTATGTGCTGTCAAGTAGATTCTGACTTATGACAACCCTTTCCAAGTTTTTCTAGATAGACAGTACTGACAAGTGGTGTATCAGTTCCTTCTTCTGGGACTCTATAGCTTGTCCAGTCTTCTCCTGTAAGGCACAGCAGAGACTCAGACTCTACATATTCCATTTCACTGAGCTATCTAGCCAGCAAACAATCTTGCTTATTGCTTATTCCTTTTGGAGGAAGCAAGACTAAAAATAATTTAATAACTGGCAACATTATCATTATTATTGTCCATATACTTTAGATCATTAGGCAGTATCAATTCTAGAACAGCTTTCATTCTTGTTCACTGAATGGGAAATGTAAAGGTCAGCTGTGGGAAAATCAAATTATGGTCCATGTAACTTGCTGGGTTTGGATGAATTCAGATAACATGTCTTCCCAATCCTCCAAAATCCACCATATAGATGCACCCTAAAACTCCAATATGCTCAAAGACGTAGAATAGTATTTTGTAAAACTATTCCATGTAATTAATCTAGCCTTGGAAATCTTTTTTAATTAAAAAAAACCACACACACCAGATGAACTAATTGTATACCGAGTCTAAATGTGGGAATAATATATTCCAACTTGGATGGGTGGGAAGAATTTAAATTACATTAAAAGCCATTTAACTAATTCCTGATGTGAAAAAGTGAATCATACTCTGTGAATGGAAAGAAAATAAATCATTGGTCTTTGGAGTTCCAGGGAGATTCCTGGTTTCTGTTCTGGTCAGCACACTCAGCTGTCTTTTATAAAACTTACCTTTTTTAAAAGCAGAAGTGTGTGTAGCAGGGTAAGCCTCTTGACTCTTCTTGATACATTTCCAGTTTTACTTTCTACCTCTTTTCCTCCCAGACCTTTGACATGACCTTTGGTCCTTCTTTATGTTTTGGATTACAACTCCCATCAGTATCTACCAACCTGGCCAAAGACCCTTTCTGTAATGTCTGCTGCAGAGAAGTACCTGAGCTACTGCTGCATGTGATGTTGGTGTTGAGTATAGTCAGGCCACTGCCTTTTTTAACTTTTATGTTTGAGGCATGCAGTGAGAACCTGGTAGGTATGTGGGGATCAGGTAAGACAGGGGCACCCTGCTCTCTCATTCTCATCAGGTTGTTTATGAGTGAGCCTGGTGCAGATGCAACAGGCTGTTTTGGCCAGACCAGCTGCCTTTCTCCTTAAGTCACTATCCCTCTTCCAAGCAGGAATGCATTTGTTGTGTACTCCAGGCAAGCCCCTATGGGGACCCTGAGTCCCACAACCTTTAAGGACATATGTAGGGGATTTGATTTCACCATAAAGGTGCCTCAATACACACACCAGTTATGGACTTCATTTCCCACATTGCCATGGCATCAAAACCAACCTATTTAGCTTCAGTATCACCTTTGCATAACTTTCCTTATTTCTTTCCATATAAAGTAGATGAGCAATCCTCTTTTCCAGTCAGATGAATAATCCTGTGCTGTAGTCAGGTCTGTTGGGCTTGGAAAAAGTGGAGAGCTGTTGGGGTACTAAGAAAAGAAATTGTAACTTTTTAAAAATTTTACAACATAACTTTTTGTTGACAAGCACAAGAGTTTTCTCTGAATGAAAAGTTCAGTACATGAGGAAAATATATTCCATTAAATTATGCTTGGGTGGAGTTCTCTCATCCTCCTAGTACCCCAGAATGTGTCTATCATTAATTTCAGTTGTTCACTATTGCCACTTGAATGTCTTTTAAAGTTACTCCCAGAGAACGCATTGTCATTTTAATCTAATAGACTACAGCATGCTCGGCCAGTATTTGTGCCCCATAGGAAATTTTCAGCAATTGCAGCCTGAGGCAACAATTAGATGCCACAGAAATGCTCTAGAAAACACTGTGTAGATCATTTGTGAGAGGGGCTGAAGAGATTCAACAGACAGTGAAAACTAAGCTAGACTACGTGGCCTGTATTTCAACTAATAAACCTATGTAGAAAGATGAAGACCTTCATGAAGATTTATTGTTGCTTGCAATCAAAACTTTTCCAACTAGCAGCAACTTTAATAGAGTTTTTAAGGTGTATGAAATATTCAAGCAGTGGTTTACCATTGCCACCCCAATGAGTTTCCGTGACTGAGTGGGAATTTGAACCCAGATCTCTTGAGTCATAGTCCAACGCTCTATTACTTACACTATACTGGTTCTCAGTCATGAGGATTATGCCTTCTCTTAAAGATGGATACACCAAGGAATGTAACATTTTCTTAACTGAATTCAAATGATCCATATTATGGCTAAGAGAAGGAGTTGTAATCTGGAGAATTTCCAAGTCAATTGCAGTCACTAGCATCTTTTGTACTTCCATGAGTCCTATCTCACCCTTCCTCTAATATTTGTCCCACAGGTTTGCCATGTCTACTTTGCTTTTGTTATTCCATAATGATGTCATTGTTATTCCTATGGGCAAATGTAAAGCACAGCTCTTAAAGACATGTCACAGCCGCCATTTCATCTGTGGTAGTGTCTCTCAGTGACTTCAGTTTCTGCAGGGTGCAGATTCCTCTGCCTGTGCATCCAGAGTTAACACCCAACTACAAAGGATCCTTAAGTGAAGGTGCATAAGACTACAGCTTTGGTAAATAAAGTATGATATTCCCTGAATTTTTCATTATCATTAGATGGAGATGGTGTCAAACTTTGCTGCTCAGTGTGGATGACAAGATACTTCAAAGAAAAGAAAGCTTCCCACTTCTGTCTTTCAGTTGTTGAAAAAAAAAAGTTTTGCATAATGAGAAGCCATTAACCTAACATCAGCATAACTGAGAAAGAAGCTTTGTTTTTAGTGTCAGAAGTGAAAGGAAGCAATTCTTCAACTGTTTGAGGAAGCTGGCTACTCCATGCCTGAATACTTTGTGACAAAAAGGTGAAAATGAAGGGTGATAGGCAATAAATGTCTATTTAATTGGCTTTTCTAACAAGAAAAAAAAATCAAATCAAAAGAGCCTGACAAACCAAGATTCTTAATGTTTTCCTCTCCCTTAGTCCTCCAACCTCCATTTTCAGTAATGATTGCATCCCTTACAGGGATATTGTAGATATTGCAAAGTTATTTGAGATCAGGACTCAGTTTTAACAATCAGAGCTGCATGCACAGAATTAAAACCTCCTATTGTAGTCAAGACTGCATTTAAGTTACTTCAGAACCACTTATTTTATTGTATTGTCCAGGGGTTTAAGAACTTGTATTTTCCCCCCAGTGTTCCAATAGTTTAATGCACATTTTTGGAAAAATGAAACATATACACCATATTTTCAATATAATTTTCACTTTAAATAGATTATTTGTATTACTGAAAGGCCAAGCATAAGATTTATGAAGGGCACCAAAAGTTATTTCAGTCTCTCCTGGTGACAAAACAAAAAACAAAAAACACATGCTCAGCAAAGCCACAGCCTGACATTGAGAACTAATGCACTATTGCAGTGAAAGGTTACCCAGGATGCCACGTTAAATGTACTTCATGTAATCTTAAGGTGTTTTGTTTTCCTTTCTTTTCTTTTCTTTTTTTATTTACAGTAAAGTGTGTAGGGCACTGATCCAGAAAGGACTCAGTATGCATAGATGGGGTTAAGCCTTCTCCTTTAACCATGTGGGGGCTAAAACAGGAGGGAATGAACTACATTGGTAGCAGTGATGATCCTGGTGTAAATCATACCTCATCAATGAGTACTCTAAGGCAGTGGTCCCCAACCTTGGGCCTCCATATGTTCTTGGACTACAACTCCCAGAAGCCTTCACCACCACCTCTGCTGGCCAGGATTTCTGGGAGTTGACGTCCAAGAACATCTGGAGGCCCAAGGTTGGGGACCACTGCTCTAAGGGACCTTAGGCAAGCCACTACTCTTCTAGTCAAATATCTTCATCTGCAATCAAAGGGGATGCATATATGAATATATTTAATTCGACAGAACTCAAGATAGTATACTTTGGATTCGTACTTGGTCTCCCATCTGATCATTGGCCAAATCCAATTCTGTTTCACACCAGCAAGGCTGTGATATCATATGCCTTCAGATGTTAAGCCTTTGTTTAAGAATATAGCCTAAAATTAGATTGTTGAAGGAAACATTATGCAGAATCAGAATGATATGCCATTTTGGCAGTATGAAATTAAGGAGTACAACCAAAACATGACTGTACTGCCTTTTCACTTTTAGCATTTTTAGAGATCCTATATCCCTGAGTGCTCACTGGAAGGACAGATCCTGAAGCTGAGGCTCCAATACTTTGGCCATCTCATGAGAAGAGAAGACTCCCTGGAAAAGACTCTGATGTTGGGAAAGTGTGAAGGCAAGAGGAGAAGGGGATGACAGAGGATGAGATGGCTGGACAGTGTCATCGAAGCTACCAACATGAATTTGACCAAACTCCAGGAGGCAGTGGAAGACAGGAGGGCCTGGCGTGCTCTGGTCCATGGGGTCACGAAGAGTCGGACACGACTTAATGACTAAACAACAACAATATCTGAAGGATTAATTGACTGCTAATGAGTTCTAACTAGAGATGGGGATATTCATATTCATTTATGAATACAAATATCCCCATCCCAGATGGACCTAATGAAAGTCCAGCTCCTAGGACCAGACCATCCACTTACATGTCCCAGCACCACAAAGGTCCTGCTCTTCCCACCAATGGTGCCAGAAGCTCTGCTGTCTCCCTGCTTGGCTGGCCACTCCAGGCAGGGGGTGGGAAGATGAGTCTATCCGCATGGCTGCTGAGTGGCCAGCCAAGCAGGGAGACAGCAGAGCTTCTGGCGCCATTGGCAAGAAAAAAAATCACTAAATGGAAATTCAGTTAGTGAATTTGAGTCTCTCTCTCTCTCTCTCTCTCTCTCTCTCTCTCTCTCTCTCTCTCTCTCTCTGTGTGTGTGTGTGTGTGTGTGTGTGTGTGTGTGTGTGTGTGTGTGTGTGTGTGTGTGTGTGTGTGTTGGGTACAGGGTGAGTATTTTGGGATATTAGGGACAGTTTTCCTACTTCTTCCCCATCCCCATCCTGTTTCTCTCCTTTTAAAAAAATACTTTTTTCTCTCCAAAATTTACCTATTAGCTTGGTTCTGGGTTAGAATAGGTGGTTATTTTTCAACTCCTTCCCCACCATCCTATTTCTCCACTCTGAGAACCCTCCCTTCTTTTAAAAATACTTTTATTACAATCCTCTCTTGCATCTGCCCATTTAGTTTTTCTTTTTAATTGTGAGCAAGCCCCCTCCCCTCCCTTTTATTTGTAAATTCAAGTGTGCCTGTGCTTTAGGGGAAGGAGTTAGAGCACCTGAAAATGAAAGACAGTTGGGTCTCAAAGGGTAAGAAGAAGATTATCAGTAGATCAGCCACCACTCTTCCTTCCCATTCATTGGTGGATACAGGTCCTCCCAGAGAATCTGGACATCTTCCTCCAGTAGGCTTGCAGGTGGTGGTGGAAGCAGAGCTTCCTCAGGTGCCCAAAGAAGAGCAGCTGCTTTTTATTAAGTAATCTGAGGAGTTACTGGTTTCAGAGGATCCAGAATCCTCCCAGTCTTCTGAACAAGAAGTGACAGGGCATGCTTCCCTACTACCACCCCGTCCCCAGACTCCTCTCCTAGAAGCACACCACAATCCTCCCAGACCAGCAACACACAGTATTCCCAGGTCAGCAGGAGACAGGGTGAAGTCAGTGGGTCATCATTCTAAACATGGCAGAGGCTCGCTATGAGGCTTTCACCACTGTCAATGATGAGCCATGCTTGGCGCACTGTAATATCTGTCATGTTGTGGTCTGTAGGGTCTTCAACCACAGACGTCTGTCCTCCACTGCCTTCTATCAACATCTGCAGAAGCACCTTCCAAGGTTCCTATCTCAGGAAGGGTGCATCTGTATGGAGGGATAAAGAGGCCAGCACCAGGGGGAGAAGTGGGGAGGGGGAAGGAGTCACTGCTGGTCAAAAGGACAGCCACATGGGTTGCTGCAAGTGGGAAATTGAGGCAGGCCATGCTCCAGGACACTGATCCTATTGGGCCTACAGCAAACTTCAGCATACGGTCCAGGGGCAAGGCACAGGAGGCAGGCACTCATCTATCACCAAGACAATTGCTCTGCTTGGGTTTCTATTGTCCACTGTGGAAAACATGGCCTTCTGCCAGTTGCTACATTTTTTTTTTTTGCCCTGTTGTATGCCCACCCTCCCAGAGAACCATCAGCTGGAGACTCCTGCCCTGTATCTATGAATCCATGTGGGATGTGGTACATGACCAGTTGTCACAGGCACAGGGGCATAAGATCCACTTAACAACTGACATGTGGAGTGGAAGTCTCCATGGGTACCTCTCACTCACAGCACACTGGTGGTAGCTGGAGTACCTGAAAGGTGGCAGGGCATTGGCGACAGGGTCGCAGGGGGAGGCACTTGTCCTGCCACCAGGCTACAGAGCCATTCTGCTGAAGGTGCAGAACATGGAGGCTCAGATGATGGGGAGGAATATTGCTGATGAGTTTCTGGCTGCGCTGCATGAGTGAGCACCAGAGGGTGGCATCATCCATGGGCATATGGTGACAGATGCCAGGAGAAACATGTTGGTGGCATTGAATGTGGCAGGCTTTGAGGGCATAGCGCACAAGTTACATTTTGTTGTGTGTGATGCCATTGACCTGGGGAACAAGATTAAGCCTGAGTGGGACTCAGGAACACAGGAGATGCGGGCACTCCTAGAGAAATGTCGCCAACTGATGAGCCTTTTTTCACGCAGCTTCAAAGCTACCCTATGGCTCCGTGAGAGTCAGGACTTGAGAGAAGAGGAATATATTCTCCTTCAGGACCTTCCAACCCAGTGGAACTCCATCTTTATGATTGTCTCACGTATGGTGGATCAGACAACTGTTTTGGAGGACATCATATCCTCCATGCCCATTCTTCCTGGGGGAAGTGAGGTGGGCATCAGTGCCACAGATTGATTTGCTCTCTGCCAGATGGTGGAGGAACTCAAGCCCTTCAAGGAGATCACAGATGTTCTCTGTGGCAAGTCATCCCCCTTAGTCATACTCTCAACGAGGCTCTGGAGTCTGCTCTTTCTCAGCAATCCTCCCTGCTTCCTCAGACTAGGGCCTTGGTGTTGAGAATGTGGGCAAGAATGTGGAAGCAACTCCATCCTCTCTGCAGAGACAGAGCTTACCACTTGCCTTGCCTTTCTGATTCTTACATCCAGGGCAGCTAGGTGTCATGCACTGTGGAGCTGGAGGAATGGTGAAAAGAGCTCTCCACTGAGGTCCACAGGGTGATGGGAGAATCACAGCTACATGTAGAGCTGGGGATGCGAGGGCACAAGAAAGATGTGGGGAAGGGTGGATCCCAAGAGGTACGTGCAAGGACTTCTTCTGGCCAGGGATCCAGCCAAAAATATTGGGGCACAGTGGTGAGCTTGGCAATTGCCACCACATGGGAGGACAGACAGGAAGCACAAGAGGAATACACAGAGGTTATGGTGTGAGTACCTTGCAGAGCCAACCCAGTTCCCCAGATCAGACATGAGGCTGGAAAATGGGCATATGGCCAGAGTCGTCCACTGTGGCCATGGACTTCCTTTTGTTTTTGTTTAGTCGTTAAGTCGTGTCCGACTCTTCGTGACCCCATGGACCAGAGCACGCCAGGCCCTCCTGTCTTCCACTGCCTCCTGGAGTTGGGTCAAATTCATGTTGGTAGCTTCGATGACACTGTCCAGCCATCTCATCCTCTGTCGTCCCCTTCTCCTCTTGCCTTCACACTTTCCCAACATCAGAGTCTTTTCCAGGGAGTCTTCTCTTCTCATGAGATGGCCAAAGTATTGCAGCCTCAGCTTCAGGATCTGTCCTTCCAGTGAGCACTCAGGGTTGATTTCCTTCAGAATGGATAGGTTTGTTCTCTTTGCAGTCCAGCGGACTCTCAAAAGTCTCCTCCAGAACCACAATTCAAAAGCATCAATTCTTCGGCGGTCAGCCTTCTTTATGGTCCAGCTCTCACTTCCATACAACACTACTGGAAAAACTATAGCTTTGACTATGCGGGCCTTTGTCGGCAAGGTGATGTCTCTGCTTTTTAACATGCTGTCTAGGTTTGTCATCGCTTTCCTCCCAAGAAGCAGGTGTCTTTTAATTTCGTGGCTGCTGTCACCATCTGCAGTGATCATGGAGCCCAAGAAAGTAAAATCTGTCACTGCCTCCATATCTTCCCCTTCTATTTGCCAGGAGGTGATGGGACCAGTGGCCATGATCTTAGTTTTTTTGATGTTGAGCTTCAGACCAGTTTTGGCGCTCTCCTCTTTCACCCTCATTAAGAGGTTCTTTAATTCCTCCTCACTTTCTGCCATCAGAGTGGTATTGTCTGCATATCTGAGGTTGTTGATATTTCTTCTGGAAATCTTAATTCCAGCTTGGGCTTCCTCCAGCCATCCTTTCGCATGATGTATTCTGCATATAAGTTAAATAAGCAGGGGGACAATATACAGCCTTGTCGTACTCCTTTCCCAATTTTGAACCAATCAATTGTTCCATATTCAGTTGTAACTGTTGCTTCCTGTCCCACATATAGATTTCTCAGGAGATAGATAAGGTGGTCAGGCACTCCCATTTCTTTAAAGACTTGCCATAGTTTGCTGTGGTCCACACAGTCAAAGGCTTTTGCGTAGTCAATGAAGCAGAAGTAGATGTTTTTCTGGAACTCTCTTGCTTTCTCCATAATCCAGCGCATGTTAGCAATTTGGTCTCTAGTTCCTCTGCCCCTTCGAAATCCAGCTTGTACTTCTGGGAGTTCTCGGTCCACATACTGCTGAAGCTTGCCTTGGAGGATTTTGAGCATAACCTTGCTCATGTGTGAAATGAGTGCAATTGTACGGTAGTTGGAGCATTCTTTGGCACTGCCTTCTTTGGGATTGGGATGAAGACTGATCTTTCCCAATCCTCTGGCCACTGCTGAGTTTTCCAAACTTGCTGGCATATTGAGTGTAGCACCTTAACAGCGTCATCTTTTAAGATTTTAAATAGTTCCACTGGAATGCCATCACCTCCACTGGCCTTGTTGTTAGCCATGCTTTCTAAGGCCCACTTGACTTCACTCTCCAGGATATCTGGACTTCCTTTACATCCTCTCTACCAGTATCCAGAGTCAGTGTGTCATTTCTCATCTCAGTGACACCACTCCCATTTGGATTCGTTGACCATGGAAAGACTGTCATTCATTAAGGTTAACCTTCCTTTGTTGGGCTTTACTTCATTGAACCCAATGAGATACAAATCCCATCCCAGCCTCTCTACCTCCTCAACCCACCAAATTCAGATCCAGCTCTGTCAGTCCCTTCAACCTCTCTGCTTCCTCTGCCACTTAGAGAAAACAGTCTGCATGCCTCTCTCCCACATTGGCAACTAAGGGGAAAAAGTCAACCACTCTGCCAACCACCTCTGGAACTCAGGGTAAGAAACCTTCCCCTCTGCAACCCCTGTAACCCAGGGGAGTAGTCAACCACTCTGCCAGCCACCTCTAACCCAGGAGAAGAAACCAACCTCCCTGTAACCATAACACAGGGGAAGAAGACAACCTGCCCACCAGGCACCCAGGGGAAGAATTCAACCTGACTGCCAGCCACCTCTGAAACCCAGGGGAAGAAACCTACCTCTCTGCAACCCCTGTAAACCAGAAGAAGTCAACCATGATGCCAGCCATCTCTGTAACTGGGGGGGGGGGGGGGCTAGCTCTCTGCAACCTCAGTATCCCAGAGGAAGAATTCGACCTGACTGCCAGTCACCTCTGAAACCCAGGGGAAGAAGCCTATCTCTCTGCAACCTCTGTAGCCCAGGGGAAGAAACCTACCTGTGTGCAACCTCTGCAACCCAGGAGAAGAAGACAACCTGCCTGCCAATCACCTCTGAAACTCAGGGGAAGTATTCAACCTGACTGCCAACCATCTCTGAAACCCAGGGGAAGAAATCTCCCTCTCTGCATCCCCGTAACTCAGAGGAAGAAGTCAACCACTCTGTCAGCCACCTCTGTAACCTGGGTGAACCAGCCGAATTCTGCCTCTGTGCCACCTCTGGGAATCAGAAGAATCAGTCTAAGCCTATCTCTATGCCATCTCTGTGAGTCAGAGGAAACTGCTCAAGCCTGCCTCTATGCCATCTCATGCTCCCTGGCAGGAACCACTGCTCACATTTTCCCCAAGCCAGTTGCTAAAGGACACTTTCCTGGGGAAACCAAATTTGTGGGTGTATAACTCAGATGTCCAAAAGCCAAACTTCACCAAATTTGAAGGGTTTGTAGAGGAGTGTCAGGGGAAGTGTCTCTATGATTCTGGTTTCTCTATGTTACTGGGGAGGCACTTTCTTGGGGTGACCTTTTTGTGTGATTGACTCAGACAACCAAAACCCAAACTTCACCAAACTTGCAGGAGTTGTAGAGGAGAGTCCGGGGAACCATTTCTGTAATTTTGGTGCCTCTAGGTTCTAGGGGGGCATTTTATGGGCCCAATGAACCAAAAAAATAAATTCATGGTTTGTTCAGGAAAATTCATAAATTTGTGATTTGTGCACCTTGACAAATCATGAATCCAGATGAATCACCATTTTGCCAATTATTGCCATCTCTAGCCCATTTCCTTCCACTTCCTCCATCAACAGGAATGGCTGTATTTCATTTTTTCTTTGTCTGCCTCTTCCTACTTAAAAAGCGTTATTCACAGGAAACCCTCAAGATTTGCTCTGAATTCGTTGAAGTCTATAGGTTTTTAGGAAGTGATTTTTGTCTTTCCTAAACAGGTTATATCAGAAACCAATCCATCAAAGTAAGTTTATTCTCGACTGAAAATTTGTTTGTTTGTTTTTTAAAAAAACACTTCTAATCAAAATAATGCTCACTCTAACAAAAGTAGTAGACAATCAATACACACATTTGAGAACACATTAACTTGAGAAAGTGCACTTGCTGCCTGGTCTCTCTATTTGGCAATATATTCAAATCTTGATGTATCACAGAATGAGAGTCTTTATTGATGGGCAATTACTTGACATATAGTTAAATTATTCTTTAAATGGAGAGAATCATCACAAATTAGCAACCATATCTACCTGCTTTGAAGTTATTTCTATTCAATCCAGTGGTGATTTTTTACTATAAGGGGCTTTCCCCCCCCCCAAGGTTCCTAAAGGCTTCTCCATTACAAAAAGGAACCCTAGGGAGCTTTGGACCCTAAAACAGGGGTATCAGAAGGGTTCAATTAATTTAAATTAAATTTTATCAGCATCAGCTAATGACACCATCAACTTCCACTGGCATAAATTCATATTGTTGGATTTTGCCCACTAAGGTACTTTAAAATATTTTTAACATTATTTTGATGACATTGATATGTTTATTATGAAGAATGAAAACATAATCTCAAGGGGGAAAAAAAGATCATAGCTAAATGTGGTATCTCACATGAATCCCATAATCTCTATATGGTAACATTGAGCTCCTTGAATTCCTAGAAGCTTGATATTAGGTTGGGCAACTGTGGCTCTCTCTTTCAAACGGTATGGCTGGACCTAGACCTGACAACATTTGGGACTGCTGAGCATATAACAGCCTATTTGTAAGTAAGCAGTGCAGAAAATGCCAGCTAGTGTGCAGAACTGACAGGGCAGTTCATTGTCTCTATGTACTGAATTCGAAGGGAGTTCTCCCAAAATAGCTTTTCCCAACAGAGGAACTGCATGGAAATGACCATTTTCTTTTTTATGTGTCATTATTTTCCTGCTTCATTCCAGAGCCACCTGTCTAGCACTCCACAATAAGTACCCAATGCTTTCAGAAACTAATGAAATCCCCTCCTACCTCATGCGTTAGCCATCTACAGGCAGCCCTAGAGACAAATTCATAATCGAAGCCACTAACTGGTGCAGCTGACTAGGTGATGTATGCATCTTGCTGTTCAAACACAAAAACAGTCTGTGCAACTATTTGGAATGCAGGTACATTTGCATACCAATAAATGAAAAGGAAAATGCACATAGCATAGAGATGGAAGGAAAGAGCGGAGAGTGCAGTGAAGCCTGGTGCCTCTTTTGTTCTGAGGCAGAAAAGGCTTGTAATAATACTTAGTATTTTTACAATGCCAGGACCAATGCAAAACATTTTGCTGCCTGAGCCAATGAGACTGGTAGTTGAACCTTAGTTCGACAATAGCAACATTGTCCACTTCATTGCACCAGGCTAGTTTAGGGGATGCAGGATAGACTGTGCGGCCCACATCACTCTGTTTCCAAGTATCCGCTACTGGAGGTGATTGCCTCATTGTGCAATGTTATGACTTATCCTGTACAGTTCAACAGCTGCCAGTCTTTTTGGTAAGTATGTGACATGGCATATACAAAATAGAAGATGCTACTGCTCTGTTTTATATCACAGTACTTGAACAATCAGGACTAATCCATGATATTTTGGTGCCTGAAGCAATTGACCTGGCCAGTATGTGGGATCTTCTTGGGGAATTAATGGAAACTGAGATCAAGGTACATTTTATATAACTTATTAAGCAGCACTGTGATGGCTTACAGACCAGTTATTTCATATATTAAATTACAATTGGTTGTTCTTTTATTTTTATTTTTTATTTTGTTTTTATGTATAATGCTTGCACAGACTAACACGGCTACCTCTTCTACAACTATAGTTATAACCCAAATACGTACTAGGCACACACAATTAATTGGTTAAGTGATTCTTTGCTGGTTGAATAGGAGGCAGATTTAGCCACGGTACTAGCGCCCCAATGGGTGGTGAGCCAGGATCTGGAGCAGCTGGTGCTGGATGCATGTTTCTAATGGCTAAGCTATAGACAGTGGTGCAGTTTGGCTCGACTGGAGGCAGATCCAGAGTGGGGTCTGGAGGCACCTCTGTGCCCGGGATTCTCCCCTCCGCTTCTGCTTCCGCTGCCACTTCCGCCGCCACCACCAGCCCGGTTAAGGGTTTGTTGTTGTTGTTGTTGTTGTTGTTGTTTGCAATTTGGGCACTCGGGCTCAGCCATCACTGGTGTAGGCTGAAAAGATCACTGAGCCCATAAAGATGTCAGAAAATAAAATTTAAAAAAAGAGAGAATGTCTTACTCTGCAAAATTCAAACTGAATGTAATCACTTATGCAACCAAGCATGGAAATAAAGCTGCAGAGAGAGGTTGGACCTCCTCCCACTGAGTGTATGATCAGACAGTGGAGAAAACAGGAAGAACAACTCCTTAAGATGCCAAAAAAGAAAAAAGACTTAAGAGAAAAATCAGCAAAATGGCCAAACTTGGAGCAGAGGCTCAAGACTTGGATTTTGGAGCAGTGCCAGAGTGGGATACGTGTCAATCAAGATTATTCAATATCAGGCAAAAATGTTTGCAGGTGAAATGAAGATGTTTGCAAGTGAAATGAAGCTAGAACTCTGTCTGTGTTCTGGTGTAGTGTGTGGGATTGTTGAGTATTTGTAGCTGTGGGATCAGGATTTTGTTCTTTTCAGGAGATTGGGTGATTCCTGTGATCAGGGTGTCTTTTTGTTAAGGGTGTATTGTTGTGATAAGCTTACGACACCCATCAATCACAGTGACAGATCATCTCCCCCCTGATCCCACAGCTACAAATACTCAACAATCCCACACACTACACCAGAACACAGACAGAGTTCTGGCTCCTGTCCTCTGAAGATGCCGGCCACAGAGACTGGTGAAACGTTAGGAAGAAAAATCTCCAGAACATGATCAAACAGGCCGAAAATCTACAACCATCTGTTCCAGTTTGTTTGCATCCTTCTTAAAGTGAGGGGTCCAGAACTGAAAACAGTACTGAAGATGAGGTCTAACTGTTCCCAAATAGAGGGGAACTAGCACTTCATCGGATTTGGAAACTATACTTCTGTTAATGCAGCTTAAAATAGCATTTGCCATTTTGCAGCCACATTGCACTGTTGACTCATCAATTCTATTCTCGCATGTAGCATTACTGAGCCAAGTATTCCTCATCTTGTAACTGTGTGTTTGTTTGTTTTTCCCTAGGTGTAGAAATTTGCCCTTATTCCTGTTAAATTTCATTCTGGGGTATTTTGTTTGTTTGTTTGTTTGTTTTTGTTTTTTGGCCCAGTGCTCCAGCCTATCAAGACATTTTTGAATTGTCTTTCTGTCTTCCAGGGTATTAGCAATTCTACTCTGCCATCTGCAAATTCAATAAAATTCCCTGCACCTCCTAATTCAAGTCATTAATAAAAATGTTGAAGAGCACTGGGCCCAGGGCTGAGCCATGTGGTAGAAAGCTTGCTATCTCCCCCAATCTGAGAAAGAGCCATTGCTAAGCACTCTCTGAGTATGATTTTGTAACCAAGTGTGGGTTGATTTGACAGTTGTTATATCTAGTCCATACCTCGTTAGCTTGCTAATTAGAATATCATGGGCCACTTTGTCAGCAGTGTTCCCACCATCCACCAGAGAGGTTCCTGATCAAAAAATGAAAAAAAGATTAGATTGGTATGCTGCAGTTACTGAATGTCTTGCAGTTGCTCAGACCTTTGTTTCACCATTTCATTAAGTTCAAAAACAGCCCTTCAAAATATTTTGGCACACAGAGATTATAGCCACATCCCAGCTGTTCTTGCTTCTGTCCTCTCCCAGCAATCCTAGTACAGATTATGTGCTCATCTTCTGGGATCATCTTGCACTGGGTAATTATCACTGTATGAGGCAATTGTAAACATAGAGACAGACCAAACAAAAAAATCATAATTGTGAAACTGGACTTTGGATTGTCACCAAATTTGGCACAGGTATAGCAGACAGACTGATCTTGCTCTGTGCCAAATTTGGGCAAAGGGTTTTTGAGTTATGTTTTTTTTAAAAAAAAAACTTTTATTGCTCTTGCAGTAAGAAGAAACCTTTAAAAGTCCCCAAATTTAAAACAGACAAATAAATTGAAAAGGCCAATGTTGCTTATCTTGAAACAGATTTCTGAATTTCTGGTGAACATGAGACTCAGGCCTCATTTTCCATTTTATTTTCGTTTCATTTTGGTTTTTGCCTGTTGTTCTGAAGAGGAAACTGTCAAATTCATGCCTTTTTTCAGTGAATCCTGTATCAGACAAATACCATTGCCCACCCAGCCCAGAATAAAGAGACGACACACAGATTGTTGGGTTAAAACTTGGGCCACAACTTTATTAACTATTTAAACTAAATCCCCCATCTCCAAGGGGGGCTAATGTAGTGCGATATTTCTCCAAATCCAGTGTAGCCTTTACTTCCAGACAATTCTAGAGCAGGGCGAGTTTCTCTTTCTGAATCGTGCAGTACAGCACGTCTTCAGGTGCCCGTTGATAGGGGTACCCTCCACTGTCTCAGTCCACCAAGCCTCATGACCCTAGGTGAACTGCTGCCCAGGAGGTCCCCTTATGAAAAAGCCACCTCTCCTCAGAGGCCCTATTGGCTCCACCTGATGGGGAGATGGAATATTTTGCACCATGTGTCTTTTCTCTCCAGAATGAAATTCCATTAATATTATCCAAGAACTGTAACCAGATGCACAGGTCCTCTTTCATCCCTACTGAAAGTTGCCGTCTGTGGTGTGGGTTTTTTTTTTTTAAACTAGGGATAAGGTAAGGAGTACAAAAGGTAGAGGGGGATATGGGGGGAAGAGGGGGAAGGAGAACACAAAATGTACTGTCATCCAATCTGTTTGTTCATGTTGCGATATCAAGTCGACTTTTCGCCTTTCTACAATTTGATTGCCCTCCAGGTTTCAACTTACAGTTACATCTTAGTTTAATTCTATGTTATTCAAGCACTATCTGCTGACTCAAGCCATTTATATAATAAATCCCATCGTTCAGTTGCCTTTTGTATTGGACAGTCTTTCAACACTTCTGATAGAATATCCATTTCTGCCGCTTCCCATATCTTCTCAATGAGTTCCTCTTGTTTTGGTATCTCTGATTTCTTCCAGTTCTTAGCATAAAGAATTCTGGCTGCAGTGACTATATATATAACTAGGTAGTTCTTTGTCTTATCTATATTATCTGGTATAATGCTCAGTAAAAACAATTCTGGGGTTAGTGGAACATTACAAAGCAGTATTTTTGTAACAGAGTATGTACTGCTATCCAATACAGTTTCGCTACTCTACAAGTCCACCACATATGGTAAAAGCTTCCCTCTTGTGCTTCACACTTCCAACAAACATTTGACACCTCTGTATAAATCTTTGACAATTTTTCCGGAGTCATATGCCACCTGTGGTGTGGGTTTTGTTAACCCCCTCTTGGTTTCGCACCTTCTTCTAAGAAAAGCCCTGTCATGAGCAATCACTTTGCACGCAAAGTTGAGGGGACCTACTATCTCTTGCAGCCCCCTCAATGTAACTCCGGTTCATTGTAACAGGTCCCAAACTCGAATCCTGAGGCCCACTAATTTTTTCTGGCAATCTGCCTGATTGCTGGATGGTGTCTAATGCAATCCCGAAAAAGGTAATTACAGTACAGGGACCTTCTGTTTTTCTTTTGCTAAAGGAATCCTGAGTTCCCTTGTCACTACCTGAAAAGTCCACATGAAAGTCCCGCCCTGCACTTCAGCATCCACTCAAAACATGAGCTGAAATGCTCAAACGCAGTGCTGGAGATGCAACACCCCCTTGGCATTGCCCTATCCATGTAGTATAGCCCTTTGAATTGAAAAACCTGAACAACTCAAAATCTGCTGGGTGAACTGGCAATAAGCGAAATGTTGGCTTCATGCCGGATTTTGTGAGTTCTGCCCTATTGCAACAGGATCTAACCATCCAATTGCCACTTCAGATGAAGTATAATGGACCGTGCATAGCTCCTGGGGAATCTTATCATTGACTGATTCCCCAGCTGGATAAGATAAATGATGAATGAGATGAAACTCACTTAGGACCTTTTCAGGGGCCACCCCCAATGGGGAGCCTTGCAAATTTGGTACAGGTGGCTCAGTGAAAGGTACAGCCATCTGCCCCTCAGCAACTTCTTTCCTGAATTTCTCTCTAATGTCTTCCATACCCTTCACTGATTTCAAATTATTCGCCGTACTAGCCACCCTGACTACCTGCAAAGGGATCCTAAAACCAACTTGAATCCATCCTGTAGAATATCAGGCTGTTTCTCATTGGGTATGAAAGCAACCAGTTACTAGTGTTGGCAGGTTAATTGGACTGGGGCCCTTTTGAAGCAGCAAACGGGCTGGATGGCTGCCATTTGTGACCACTGTCATCCCTGTTGCCACCTGGTCCGGGTGTCCCCTGAAACATGTGCCTGACCCATGAGGCACCGCATAATGAGCATTGGTGATGGAAACTGCAAGGTTTTTGGCTACAGTACCCCTTAGCATTACTTCTCAGCAACAGGCAGGGTTGAACCACCTGGCCCACCAGAGCACGGGAAAAAAGACCCAAGGCACTTACGTCCAGGGACTGTGGAGCTTGCCCAAGGCCACACAGGTGGCTTTACTTGCAGCATGCATAGCAGGGTATCAACTCCCGACATCTAGCTCTGCAGACAATACCCAAACCACTGACCTATCCAGACAGGTGGCGCTTGACTAGGAAGGGACCGTTGTGGGTAAGGTGCCATCCAAAGCTTCAAATCTGGTACAGGCACTCCCACAGTGGGTGAACCCCTCCCTATGCTGCCGGGCAGAAAAACCAGCAGTCATCTGATGCTAACTTCCCCCCCAAGGCCACATCCATTCTATATGTGTCATGTGTGATGTGGTTGCAGACTCACTTGTGACTGGCAGTGCTGGTACTGCAGCATTGGTGGAAGGTACCTCTGATGCCTGTTGGCTAGTGCCCACTGTGGCACAGTCAACCTCTGTCTGCCTGTCTGCCGGTATCCATGTGTCTTGGCGGGTCTGCTCCTCTTCACCCGGCACATATAATCTGGTTTATTAATCAGCACGGCCTGAGGCTCGAGCCTCACACCCGCTTCTGCGTCGATACACCTGGCCTGGTGACCGCCACCCGCTGACATTGCCGAATACTCTCCTGCCGAAGCATAAAACTCTTTTCCTAGGAGAGCAATATGTGACAACATTACATCACACAATTGCCTCAACTCAGCCATCCTGCACGCCTAAAATTCTCTACAAGACCTCCTTGGGGTGGCTGTATTAGCAGCCTCCTTATCCATGGCTCTCTTCCTTTCCAGTTCAACCAGCTTTGCCAGTATGGAACTGTAATAGGGCCACTCCTCATCCTCAGATGAAAAAATTACAGGTGGAGGAGATATATAGTATAGGTCAGAGGAAATTGCCCCCCTCTTCCTAATTATCCATTTATGTATCTAAAATTCCTTTTATGTTCTTTATATATACACAGTATACTGTGCAATAACTATCAGGCAGCCCAGCAGGGGACATAGCCACCAATCCAAATGCTTTCCTTTTTTTTTCTCCAATAAATAAATATATCTGCTGGGCAATGACCCTACACTGAGCCCAAAAGACAAAAAGGGTTATTGTTACCCTTCTTTTTTTAATTAATATCTTTAGCTTATAACTATCTGATTTAATTAATTTCCCTCTTTTTCTTTTCTTTTCCTTCTTCTTCTTTTTTATATACCCCTACGTTAAATGAACTTCATTCACTCATTCAAACTGAACCCATTCAACTCTTTGCATCCCATTCACAACACCTCTTCCCCTTTTTTTAAACTTTCAATTAATCACAAAAAGCTAAAGGGGGAGGGCTCTCCGCTCTTCTCCCTTCTCCCTCCAATAAATAAAAATTAAGAACCAGGGGCCACGCTGATGCACAACCCGAAAATCCGGAGGCTCCTCTTCCAGCCACGTGCGGGGAAAGCGAAACTGCTTTCGCCGGGGCAGTGTGGCCTCTCCCTTGCTCAGGTGATGGAAGAGAGGCCAGGCAAGAGGGACGCCGCCTCTTAAAGGCTCTGTCCCTCCTCCCCTCCCTGAGAGCGGCATCATCACTCTGTGATGCCATTCTCTGAGCGGGAGAGCAAAGCGTCCCCGCCACGACAGCTCCACGCCTGGCGGAGCGATCATTCTGTACAGGAATTGTAATGGTCATAAGCATCTTGATGTTTTTTTTCTCTCTAATTCTGTGTGAATCCTACACAGGAAAGATGCCAATTTTTTGCAGATTTGTAACAATCCTGTGCAGCTTGGAGTTTTTTCTGCCCTTTCCAGTTAAGTCTATGCAGGAAAGATACAATTCAGTACAGTAAATGCAATACTCCTATGCAGGTTGGCACTTGTTCCAGAAAAAAATGACTACAAAACTTTCAAGAATTCCCACAAGATTTTTTGGGAAAACAAATTACACACAGAGAAAGAAATCATGCTTCAATGAATGATTTGTTTTCCTTTGATTTTCTTCCCTGAAGTGAGAGATTGTGAGATTCACATCCATATTCAAAAGTAAAAATAAGTAAATTATACAGAACTCAGTTCAACTGCTGGTCTCACCTAGAATAGACACATTTACTCAACTGTTGAATGGTGAATCAACAATTTTGTAAAACTCATTCATTCAGTGACTCTCTCGTAGTTGGCACTACAATTAAATTCAGGCAGTAGATTTTTTAAAAAATGAAGGTACTTAGGAGAGTGGAAAATCCTGTGATTTGAAAGAAAAAAGGAGAAGGAAACCTTTACTGGAGATGCAAAGAGTCATTTGGACTCAATATGAGACACAAAGAGCAATATGGATTCAATATGAGAAACAAACCAAAGTGAGGAAATTTCCCATTGGTTAGTATCCTGTTCAGAATATAAGAGAAATCATATAAGTACAGTCAACCCTCGACTTACGAACGGCTCCAGATACGAACATTTCAACTTACGAACCACTCTAATAGGAAAAAACAGACTCGACTTGAGAACTTTTTCCGAGTTACGAACAGGGAAAAAAACCCACAGGGAAGGCAGGGAACCTCCCTCCCCCCTCCCCCCGCAGCAAGCGCCACTTTCAGAAGCCTCCCGGGGGCAGGGGAGAAGCACCATTTTTTTATTTCCCTGCCTTCCCGGCAGCCATTTTGTATGCTTCTCCGCTCCCCCCCTCTCCCCGCCTCTCAGCTGATCGGCGCTGGGTCTCAGAGGCTTGCCCAGCAGGTAAAAAAGGCAGCGGCGGGGGATGGGGGGCGCCAGTCCGGTGCGCTCCCTGCCCATTCCTGGCGCGGGTCTACTCGTGAGTAAGCGCCGCGGACAGCGCGGGTCTACTCGCGAGTAAGCGCCACCGAAGCTGCGCAAGAGGAGGAAGGAGAAGCCTCGGGTGCTGGTGCTTTGCTAGGGAGGCTTCAGACGGTAAGGTGCTGCTGTTTTTTCTTTTAAAAAAGTTGTTCTGGGTGGGTTTTGGAGGGTAGGTTTGGGCTGGGGGGTATGTTTCTTTGTTGTTTTTTTTGGTGATTTTTTTTTTTTTTTTGCAGTCCCACCGTGGGACTTGCTCAAATGTTTATTTTTGGATGTTTTTGTTTTGTGTGTGTGTGTGTTTTATTTTTCATTTCTTTTTTGGGGGGGTATTTTTTTCTTCGGCCGGAACGGATTAATGGGTTTTCAATGCATTCCTATGGGAATGCATAGTTCGACATATGAACTTTTCGACATACGAACGTTAATCCGGAACGGATTAAATTCGTAAGTCGAGGGTTGACTGTAACCCTTTTTCTGTCATGCAAATGGTTGTGCAACCAGTCTCTCAACTGATACAAAACAGGCATGCAACAGGGAGCCTTCCAGCACATGGGGAACACTTAAGTGATTGCCCTTCCACAACTGCATAATGCAACACAACATTGGCCAATGTATTATATATCATGGTGAACAACACATTTGCCCTGAGGAAATTGTCCTCAATAGGAAATGTGTGTTTGAGGCAAGGTGATGTTGAAACCAGGAGCTAGTCTCCTGAAATGAGTCAAAGTTTTAACACCAATAACTTTGACACGAGAGAGAGTTCAAATGCTTGCTGTTTTATTTAGCTAAATAAAAAGCGTGACGGAAGTCATGCCTCCAAGTGTAGGCAGGAACAACCGTGAGTTGCACAGGAATATTAGGACTTTTATAACATTGGTTACACAAGGGAATGGGAGGAGAAATGGGTGGTTCATGGTACAAGGAAATAAGAGGAGAAATAGAGATATAGGTGGTTCATGACCTATTGGCAGAAGGGATGGGGTTACAAAGGAATCCAAAACTTTATCGGAGTGGGAATCACAGAAAGGATGGAATTTTACAACAGAGTGGGTCAACAGACAGCAATTATGGAAGTACATGGTTACATTTTTGTATTGTATTGACAAGAAAGCAATTTATTATATTGCAAAGAGGTTACAAGGTTGCATGAAAAGGAGACTTCCAAGGTGATAGGAAATAATGTTTGCATAGGAAAAAGTATTGTGCAATGACTGTCCAGGTGCCAGAGTTTAATTTGCATAAGACTGGTCTTGGTATTTGCCTTGGTGGTGGAGAAACAAAGCCAGATGTGTCTGTTTGCTTCTCAAATCTAGATTGGAAAGCGAGATAACCCGCCAATCTCGCAAGCCTTATTCCTTTACAGAGACTCTCTGAGGGAACACAAAACATGTACATATATGTATAAAGCTGGCTATGTTTTATCTTTCCAAACTGTATTCTGTGTGATCTGATCAAAGGTGTGTTCTTCTTCTGTGTGCTTTTGTGTACATGGTCCCTTCAGTGACTTGGTGAACAAGTCCTCCATGAAATGTTTAGTCACTGATAAGCATGGCACTACAAGACATCACAACTCTGAATGTTACAAGCAACAAGTAACAATATACTCATACCCAGCTGTGAGACAAGTGTTGTATGATGCTGCATTCCTTCTTAAGGGACAAGTATGCATCCAAGAATTGCGCTAGGCTTCAGGGATTGCTGCATTGTCGTGGCGAAGGGGCTTGAGTAATTCAGAGAAGCTATGGGCTATGCCGTGCAGGGACACCCAAGACGGACAGGTCATAGTGGAGAGCTCTGACTAAACGCGATCCACCTGGAGCAGGAACTGGCAAGCCACTCCAGTATCTTTGCCAAGAAAACTCCATGGACAGAAACAAAAGGCTAAAAGATATGATGCTGGAAGATGAGCCCCACAGGTCGGAAGGTGTCCAACATGCTACTGAGGAAGACTGGAGGACAAGGACAAGTAGCTCCAGAGCTAATGAAGTGGTTGGGCCAAAGCCGAAAGGATGCTCAGCTGCAGACGTGCGTGGAACTGAAAGGAAAGTCCGATGCTGCAAAGAAGAATACTGCATAGGAACCTGGAATGTAAGATCTATGAACCTTGGTAAGCTGGATGTGGTCAAACAGGAGATGGCAAGAATAAACATTGACATCCTGGGCATCAGTGAACTAAAATGGACGGGAATGGGCGAATTAAATTCAGATGATTACCATATCTACTATTGTGGGCAAGAATCCCGTAGAAGAAATGGAGTAGCCCTCATAGTCAACAAAAGAGTGGGAAAAGCTGTACTGGGATACAATCTCAAAAATGATAGAATGATTTCAATACAAATCCAAGGCAGACCTTTCAACATCACAGTAATCCATGTTTATGCACCAACCACCCATGCTGAAGACGCTGAAATTGACCAATTCTATGAAGACTTACAACACCTTCTAGAACTGACACCAAAGAAAGATGTTCTTCTCATTATAGGGGACTGGAATGCTAAAGTAGGGAGTCAAGAGATAAAAGGAACAACAGGTAAGTTTGGCCTTGGAGTTCCAAATGAAGCAGGGCAAAGGCTAATAGAGTTTTGTCAAGAGAACAAGCTGGTCATCACAAACACTCTTTTCCAACAACACAAGAGGCGACTCTACACATGGACATCACCAGATGGGCAATACCGAAATCAGATTGATTATGTTATCTGCAGCCAAAGATGGAGAAGCTCTATACAGTCAGCAAAAACAAGACCTGGAGCTGATTGTGGCTCTGATCATCAGCTTCTTATAGCAAAATTCAAGCTTAAACTGAAGAAAGTAGGAAAAAACACTGGGCTAGTCAGGTATAATCTAAACCAAATCCCTTATGAATACACAGTGGAAGTGAAGAACAGATTTAAGGAACTAGATTTGGTGGGCAGAGTGCCTGAAGAACTATGGATGGAGGCTTGTAACATTGTACAGGAGGCAGCAACAAAAACCATCCCAAAGAAAAGGAAATGCAAGAAAGCAAAGTGGCTGTCCAACGAGGCCTTACAAATAGAAGAGAAGAGAAGGGAAACAAAATGCAAGGGAGATAGGGAAAGTTACAGAAAATTAAATGCAGATTTCCAAATAATTGCAAGGAGAGACAAGAGGGCCTTCTTAAATGAACAGTGCAAAGAAATAGAGGAAAAGAATAGAAAGGGAAAAACCAGAGATGTGTTCAAGAAAATTGGAGATATGAAAGGAACATTTTGTGCAAAGATGGACATGATAAAGGACAAAAATCGTAGGAACCTAACAGAAGCAGAAGACATCAAGAAGAGGTGGCAAGAATACACAGAGGCATTATACCAGAAAGATCTGGATGTCCCGGACAACCCAGATAGTGTGGTTGCTGACCTTGAGCCAGACATCCGGGAGAGTGAAGTCAAGTGGGCCTTAGAAAGCATGGCTAACAACAAGGCCAGTGGAGGTGATCACATTCCAGTTGAACTATTTAAAATCTTAAAAGATGACGCTGTTAAGATGCTACACTCAATATGCCAGTTTGGAAAACTCAGCAGTGGCCAGAGGATTGGAAAAGATCAGTCTACATCCCAATCCCAAAGAAGGGCAGTGCCAAAGAATGCTCCAACTACCGTACAATTGCACTCATTTCACACGTGAGCAAGGTTATGCTCAAAATCCTACAAGGTAGGCTTCAGCAGTATGTGGACCGAGAACTCCCAGAAGTACAAGCTGGATTTCGAAGGGGCAGAGGAACTAGAGACCAAATTGCTAACATGCGCTGGATTATGGAGAAAGCCAGAGAGTTCCAGAAAAACATCTACCAAAAGGTGACTGCTGAATTCCAAAAATGTGAGGTCACAGGTGACTTCGGAGTCACTCCAGTCCTCGGGCCACAGGCCGGCACACCACCGGAACCTAAAATAAATCCCATAACCCGATGATCCAGCCGCATCAGAATGAACCTGAAATTCTGAGCCCAGGCGCAGCTCATCTCTCCAGAAGGAGATCCCATTGAAACCGTCAAGGAAACGTAGCCAAATGCGCAGGTCATCCCTCATGCCTGCTGAAATTCTCCGCCTATGATGTGGTTTCGTTAAGCCTCTCATAGCTTCACAACGCCATCTCAAAAAGGCCCTGCCTGGGGCAATGACCTTGCAAGCGAAGTTTAAGTGGCATACAGCCTCCTGGAGCTGCTTCAACATAACTTTTTTGCCCTGCAGCAAGCTCCGAATTTGAATCCTTAGATCAATCAATTTATTCTCAGGCAGCCAGCTAGATTGCTGAACTGTATCTAGCTCAATCCCCAAAAATGTGATTACTGTGGTTGGGCCTTCTGTTTTTTCTTCTGCTAAGGGTACACTGAGCTCTCCAGACATGACTTGAAAAGAGCTCATGAGGGATGCGCACTGCCCTGATCCTGGCTTCCCACAAAATAAAAAATCATCCAAATAATGGACGACCTGGGAAAGCCCCGCCATACACTTAAAAACCCATTCCAAGAATGAGCTAAAATGCTCAAAGGCTGCACAAGAAATTGAGCAGCCCATTGGCAACCCTCAAATTGAAAACCTAACAATTCAAAATCTTCCGTATGAAATGGAAGCAGACGGAAAGAACTTGCCATAGTTTTTTGTGGTCCACACAGTCAAAGGCTTTTGCGTAGTCAATGAAGCAGAAGTAGATGTTTCCCATTTCTGCTCCATGCCCACAGGACCTAACCATCCTTATGGCCGCATCAAAAGATATATAACGAACCGTGCAGAGCTCAGATGGGATTCTATCATTTACAGCATCTCCATCAGGGTATGAGAGATGATGTATAAGGTGGTACTCCCCTGGAGTCTTCTTAGGCCCAACCCCAAGGGGATAAAACCCGCAAATTCAGCACGGGGCATTCCAGGAAAGGTCCCACTACTCTGCCCTCAGCCACTTCCTTCTCAATTTTCTGCCTCACCACATCCTCCATGCCCTTAACAGATTTGAGGTTGCTAGCCAAAGCAGCCTGTCTAACGCCCTGCACGGGAATTCTAAAACCAAATCTAAACCCCTCTAACAAATAACGGGCCGCTTTCCTATCAGGGTAATGACGTAGCCAATCTGTTAGTAAGACAAATTAATTGGACTGGGGCCCTTTTGCAGTGGTCCCTGCTCCCGATGGAGGCTTCCTGGGTCCTTCACCATCCTTATTTTCCCTGGCACTGGGGCGTCCTTTAAAGCAGGATGTTGAACCCTGTGCCCCCCCCCCCGCATATGGAGCATTGGTGTCTAAACCTACAAGGTTTTCTGTTACAAAAACCCCTTGCGTTAAATTCCCAGCAAAACAGGTGGGGTTGAACCCCCTGTCCCGCCAACACGCAGGGAGCATTGCTGGTATTAGATTTCATCATTAAATGACCACTGTCAAAACGGTCACCCAAGATAGGGCGCCCCGGGGTAATCAATTGGAACCAAAGGCCAGGATGTTGCGCATCCCAGCGCAGCTGAGGATTTATCGCAGCTCTCATTCTGAACCCTTCATCATAAAGAAGCCATGTGTGGCCTGGGAAATCTATATATGCTCTGTAGATTAGATCAAGATACTGTAGAAGCGAAAAAGCCTTGGCCGGGTATGCTTTCACAACTGTGCCTGCATAAATAAAAAAACCAGGCAACCAGTTTGCCCAACATCTTTTGGGCCTCTTTTTTAAAAAACCTCTCTTTGTCCCTATCCTCTCCTTTAGCACCCTTCTTTTCTTCCACTTTTCTATTCAAAAGCTCAAATACATCCACATACTTACCATGTCAAATCTTCTCTATAGTGGCAGAGAGTAGGTGGTCACCCAATGGGAGTGACTGATCACCGTAAGGAAGTGTGTTACAGGGAACAGAATTGTACCCAGTATTTGGGATTGAAGGATAGCCAGATTGCTGCCAGCCTTCCGTGACTCCCGTCCTCTGACCAGGAGAGGACCATTGTGGATAGGGGGCCGTCCAAGGCTTCAAAGCCGGTACGGGCCCAAATTGAATTGGGGAGCTACTGCCATAGTAATTGGGCAGAAAACTCAGTGGAACAGCAGGCAAATTCGGGGTATTGACTTCACCCCAGGGCCATGTACCCCCCCCCCAGTGTTGTGTATGTTGTGTGGGTGCCAACTCACCTGGACCAACACAGGCTGGCAGTGCCGGGCCAGCCTGCTGCAACTCAGTCCCCAGCAGGCAGCTGGTGTTGGAAGCGACATCCGTACCCAATTGCCCTCCTGCCAAAAAATCTGCTCCCAGGTGAGACTGGAGACACCCTGGCTGAACTCCTGCATCGCCGGCTGTATCCCTCATGGGTTCCTGCGGCTCATCAGTCTCCGACTCAACAGGAATGGGTTGATGACCAACATCAACCACGGCTGTAGCTGCTGCCCCAGAGGCTGCTGAACACTCCTTTTCTAAAAAAAGCAATTTGTGACATCATTACATCACCAAGCTTCCGTAACTCCTCCATCTTGTGTGCCTTTGATTCCCTATTAGATCTTCTTGGCGTAGCAGTGTCGGCAGCCTGTTTAGCTAAGACCCCTTTTCTCTCAAGCTCGCTTAACTTGGCTAGAATTGCACTATAGTCAGGCCAATCCTCATCCTCAGAGAAGGAAATTGCAGGCTGTACTCTAGCTGGCATCTTACGTTTTGCAGGCTGCTTACCCTTAGAAGTACCCTGACCCTTCTTTGGTCCCATGGCAACTTATTCTATCACACCCAAATAGAGACAAGTGTATATTTATTTGTTTTTTACTGTATTCAAAATCAAATTATTATTAATTTTTTTAACTTTGAATTTTTTTAAATATACAAACTGCTGCCCACAGGGGGCGCAATACACAAAGTAAAGGCTCTTCCCCCCCTTTTAACCCCCTTTTTATTTATTTATTTATTTATTGGTATTTTCAACTTGTAACTAAACGCAATCCAGCAGGGGGCGCCAATGTGCTGCAAGGTCCTCAATTCTTTCTCTCCTTTTTAAATTTTTTTCCCCAATATGTCCCACTTGTCTCCAGCAGAGGGCGCAATGCCCTGTTCAAATCCCCTCTTACCTAATCCTTTTTTTTTAAAAAAATGAAAATATGGGGGGGAGGGGTAATAGTTAACAATAAAATCAACAAAACAAAATTGCAAACACCCCACCAAGGTTCAATTGCGTCCACTAACCCCACAACACCTACAAATTAAATTTATAATATATAACTATATATTCAATTATTAAAATTATTTACTACAACTACATGTGCTAAAAAGAAACCAGGCAACCAAGTACTAAAATAAACAGACAAGGAACAAGAGAACAATAATTAACAGAGCAACTACTAATGCTAAATTTGAACTATAATTCAACACCCCCCCTTAACCCAAATCAAGCAAAACAACGATATGGGAGAGGGAGGGGGAGGGGGAGAGGATAAGTTGTAAAGCAAGGATCCCCTGCCCAAAGATCCCCCCCTAGCTCAAAACCCACAGAAAGAACGTTAATTATTGGTGTGATGTTGCTGCTACTGGGCATGCACATGCCGAGGAACCTGGTAAGTGGACTGGGCTGGTTCTGAGGGGTGGGGAAGGACCACCAGGACATCTATGCTGGCATCTGTGCTGTATTCCTTTCCCTTGGGAGACAAATGTGAAGCTCCTATGTCTATCCTGGACATATTTAAAGTGTTGATATTCATTTTTAAAGCCCTAAATGGCATATGAACCAGACCAGGCTCTGAGATTTTCATTGACACCTTACCTTGGATTGTAGGCATGCTTCCCTTTCTGTCTGTTTCCAAGCAGATTTATAATTATCTGCAGACTCTAGTTAGTCTTTAAAGAAATGGGCCCCTCTTGTAATGTTGCTCTTGTTCCAGGCATTCATGCTACTGTTAGTCACTGGTGATTAAATGTTTTAAAATTTTGCTTTAAACCGCTTTGATGTTTCAAAAGGTGGTATAAAAACATTTAAAATAAATAAATAAAATGCACTTGAGAATTGATCCTGATTCACAAAGAAATGTTAGAGAATCCATTGCTACAGGCCAAGCACAAGATAGAATTATTTAGCCTAACCTGTGATAGCAAAAATGGGTTGAGAGACCCTTTGAAAATGAGACCATTTGAATGGGTCTCTGAACCTCCCTTCCAACATTATTTGCAGCATAAAATCCCCTATAGAACACTATGCTGGAACTGTGAGAGCGCCTGAAAGGAGACTAGGGTGTGTTTCCTTCTCATACCAGAAGTGAACCAGTTTCAAGGTGGGGCATTAGTTGTATAGAAACTATAGATACTCTTCTCTTGTGACCTCGGGCTTGTGAAGATACTGAGTGGCCTGGGTGATGAGAGGGGAAGTGGGGAACTGATGAAAAGTGGTCTGAGATTGTGTGTATTCAATTCCTTATACTTACCTTGCTCTATTTTCCTTGCTGCAAAAGACTGAAATTAAATAAAATACCTATAGTCATGCAGGTATAGCATGTTTTTGAAGCTAATAATACTTTACTATCACCAGTTAGGTGAAAAGGCCTTAATTACTACACAAAACACTGAAACTGTATAGAAAGGACTTTTCGCATGATCTTTGATATCACCTTCCATATTGGAACCATAGAAAAAGATCTCCTTGAAATGAATGAACATCTTTGTCTTACCACAGATGGAAAACTCAATTTTCTTCTGTGAAATAAAGCAAAACATATTATTCCGTCTGGGGCTACTTTTGCCCTTCTGGCAAATTCTATTAGAGTTCTGACTGTCATGTATCAGATTTTTATGTAAACCTTTCTTTATGCTGCTAGATTATATTATCCTCTGTGCATTTTAATTTTATTTTGACAATTTTTAAAGTTTATTTCTGGGTTTTGTAAGGGTTTTTTCAGGTATATTGAGCTTTGAAAGAGACACGCTTGACAAGTTCTTCTGTACAAAACATTAGTTTTAAATGCCTCTAGGAAGTTGAGAAAATAACATACCCTCTGTCATCTCACTGAATATGGCAAGAGTCACAGTTTAAAATTATTGCATCTCATTTTTAGGCTAGGATTCATAATCATATACAGATCATTTTAAATTGATGTTTGACACATGATTGTATCTTTTGGGACGTTTGTAGTAGTAGAAGCCTGACAGAATAAATGGAGGGCTAATTCACACAGTCACTTTCTCACTGTATATCCAAATGAACCAAACAGGAACAAAACAACAGGGTCACCTCAGTGCTCCATCTTACATCCAGATCCCAAATGATGATGCCATCACCAGGGTGACCACTTATACATTGCCTTTGCCAAATGAAAGCAAGACAGGATACAGTTTTCCATTATTTGCATATGCTAATTTAAATGTACAGTGCAAATTTACAAATAATCACTATAATTTAAATACAAATGCAATATATAATCACCACAGAATGGAAATCTGTAATCAGATGGTCTATGTGCCTGCTCAGCTACTCTTTTATTACTATTTTTGTTTTGTCATAAGTGAATACCATAACCTGAGGAGCAGAAGCTGTGTTCAACAAAGAAAAGGTTATCATGGCAAACAATTAGGGAGTGTCAGGCATGCAGGAAAAATTTTGGGAAGTCATAGCACTGTAGTAGAATACATGCTTTATATTCATGATTTCTCAAGTTTCATCCTTGACATCCCTATATAGGGAGGACTCTGTCTGAAAATCTGGAATGCTACTAACAATATGGCACCAACACTAACTGACACTCACTATTTGGCTATATCCTTATTTTACATACAGAAGGGAATGCTTAAAACTTTCTTTCCCTTGTCCATTCCCCACCACCCACTCCATCCGTTGTATTTGTGGAAGATCTGTTCCTTGATCCATGCTACGATTTCAAAATGACTTGGGTTAATTGCTGGGACAAGGGGGGCGGTCTTCTCAAATGAGGAACAGAAGTTTGCTTGGGGTTGTGTATAAGGGGATAGTTATAAAACAGAAGTCTTATTCCAGAAGTTTATTTGGGTGGCACCAAACTCTTTTTTCCCCAAAGCGTATCAGGCAAAATCCAAAGAAACAAAACAAAACAAAATAAAACAAAAAAGTCAAAAACATGTGTCACCTTAAAGACTAACTGTTATATTTTAATGTGAACTTTCATGGACAAGTCCACTTTGCCAGACATATGGGGGGAAATGAAATGCTGGATGAAATACAAATACACAAATAAAACATACTAAATATTCATTGGCTCTGAAAGTCTTTTTTCTGAACTGTGTATTTGCAATGATATATGGCCTGTGTTTGGTGTTAAGATGTAAACAGAGATGGGGACAAATATAAAAATGGATCGGTTTTTTCGATGAATATAGCCGATTTGTCACATATTCGTCAATCCGTATTAATCAAATTTTAAGTCCCAATGAATACGGATCGACAAATATTTCCCCGTTTTTATTCATCCCCATACGAATTTTTTTAAAAGCCATCCTATGGCTTTTCCATTCTGCCTACTGGCCCGCCGATCAGCTGATTGGCAGGCCGATAGGCAGCCACCCACCCCCACAGCCACCCACCCCCACAGTCTACCCCACCCCCTTCCTCTCCCTACCTTAGCCCCCCACCTCCACCCCTGCCGACACCCCCTTACCGTAATCATTGCCGCCACTGCCGAGGTCTCCATCAGGCCTCCGCAGCTGTACAAAGGGAAACTGGCTGCCCTTTGCAAAGATGGCAGCTGCAGCTTCCCTACCCTAAATGAAGCTGCAGCCACCATCTTTGCAAAGGGCAGCCAGTTTCCCTTTCTACAGGCCGTGACTTCAGAGGCCTGATGGAGACCTTGACAGCGGCGGCGATGATTACGGTAAGAGGGTGTCGGCAGGGGGTGGGGGTGGGGATACTAAGGTAGGGAGAGGAAGGGGGTGGGGTAGGCTGTGGGGGTGGGTGGCTGTGGGGGTCGGTCGCTGCCTATTGGCCCGCCAATTAGCTGATCGGCGGGCCAGTAGGCAGAATGGAAAAGCCATAGGATGGTTTTTTTCTTCTTTGTATGGGGTTGTTGGCAAGGGGTGGCAGTGGCAGTGGGGGGCGGGGCAGGGTATGTGGGTTTTTTTAGTAACCCCCCACGAATTGACAAATAATTTCATTATTCGTCAGTTCATGGGGGCAACTTTGTGTTTCGTGAGTTGTCAAATTTTGACGACTCATGAAGCAAGACGACTCACCAAAATGGTGAGTCATCCCCATCTCTAATTGGAAACATTCCTCCAGGAGGCAGAAAACATATGACAGGCATGAGCAAAAGGGAGGGGGACAAGAGGTGGGGGTGAGGAATGTTTCCAATGTTTTTGTCTTGTCTTGTTTTTTTTTTTTTGTTTCTTTGGATTTTGCCTGATATGATTACACAGACTAACATGGCTATATTTCCTTCCCCAAAAGTTTCTTTTCTATTCCAAATTTAATGTAACATAGTTCTTCTCTAGGATTTTTGCTGCTGCAGAATTTCCTGAATAAACCAATGAGTCACCCCACTGTATATGGAAGTGGGTCATATGTGGATGGGGGAACTTTCTCCTGTTGTCAGGTAAAATAGCATCAGGGCTGCATTCAGGCCTAAGTGGGTAAGAAAGAATGGAAGATAATGATGGGTGTATTATACAGGAATAGCACAATTATTGATGCAAGGAGAATAAAACAAAAGACGGATGCTTTTATCTTGCACAACAAGACTTTCTGGGCAGAACTGCATTTGGGTTATAATACACTATCTGTGATTCTCATAAACCAATTTTGCTTCAGTTTTGCAACAGATTACAGAATCAAGGTGCAAATCCAAGCCTGATGCATGTTAAAAATAAGATAAAATACTCCTACATTGATGTGCTTTATTTTGCTATATTCAGTAACTGCATGCACAGTAGATAAGAAGAGGAGGGGTGGGTGGGGTAAATGCATCATTAGCAAATCTGGGACATCTCTTCCACCTTCCAAAATTGTTGCTAGTCTCCCCATTGTTGTAGTCATGGATTTGGAGTGAACAATCATATTTTATGTAAATTGATCCAGGTTTGTGTGGCCAAGATGGAGCAACAATTAACAATATCATGAATACAATAATATGTGTATTATCTTATTGTGCAGTTCATTACCTTTAAGACTTAAGACCAAATTAAACCTGTGCTTCAGAAAGATGGTAAAATCAATCAAGGGGTCTGAAGGAAAAGGTATCACCATCGGGGAGTTCATTGAAGGACTTCCAAAGACAGAGAACAATGAGTGGAGTCACATGTAAAAGAAGGATAATTTGTGATCACTAAATTAGAGTGGCAGAAAGTCCCAGGAAAGTGACCTATGATGGCATAATAGGAAAGAGGAAGCTGGAAAGCCTTGGAAAGATATGGATTGTATGATAGGGAGGCCAAGGGGCTTGGGGTGTATGTGGATCATACAATCCATTCTCTTTCCTGCTTATTGACATCCTTTCCAACTCAAAAAAGGCCATTCTCCTCAAAAGCATTTGGAAAAATCTGTTTTAGTCCCTTTAAAAAAAAAAATCCAGGATTTGGTGAGGTGAAATTTGCTTGCTTTTCAGTCTTTCAAGTACAGAGATACGTTGGAATCTACAGCACTCAATCCAGGCAATAATCAATCACACAATAGAGTCCTGAGGACATATAGATTCACTGATAGCTCTGAACAACTCTTTTGAACTCTATCAGGAGCTGAAGCCTGAACAAGAGAGCCTTTATGCTCCCTTATAAGTAGTCAGTAATCTCTAAGGGGTGTATATCTGAGCTTTGGCTCATAAGACTTGCCCTATTAAAAACATAGTTAAAATGAAGACAAGATGTCTTGGGAAAAGGAGGATATCATTTTAAAAGTAGTCAGTACTATTCTGAGAATCACATCTTGGTTTTATTTTCTCTGATATTATGAGAAACTGTGCACCATGGACAACTGATATAATTTTCAATGTGACTTTCAATTATATATCAGTCTCTGAAATACTGTTGCTTATTATAGTAAATTACAGTAGATTAGGCTCATTGAATCAGTGAGGGTTTGATGAATCTATTCCTCTGTAGGTTCCATTGATTCAAATTTGCCTACTCTAGCTGTGACTTCTTTCAGCACAGTAAGTCACAACTAGAGCAGGTGAATTTGAATTAGTGGAACTTATGGAGGAGTTGACTCACCAAATCCTCACTAATTCAATGGTCCTACTCTAGTGTGACTTACTACACCAAGCAGCAGAATTGCAGCTAATGTCTCCTGATATTGGTTCATGCATTTGAGATCTTAGAGAACGCCATATGACCCTTTATTATTTTGTTGCAACAGACTAATATGGCCATGTCTCAAAAAATCCTGACCCAGGACAGGTTCAGATGGAAATTCATTCAACTTCTTTTTTTGCAAGAAAAGAAAAGAAAGCTATCATGTATTGCTTGCATGTTGATGGGATTAACAATTTTTCTTACTTATTAATACTCTTGACATGGTTCCAGCCGCTGGATGGACGGCTCTCTGTCCTGGAATGGCACAGCTGGTGTTTGCCCGCTGTCCCGGAGGACGCGAGACTTCCCCGGATCAGGTGATTAGTTGGGATGGGCGAGCATGATTATTTAAAGAAGCGCTCACCCTGCTCTCGCCCTCTTTCCTGTTCGGGCAGCAGCAGAGTCGGAGTGCTGAGGAGAGAGTTATCCTTGTCTACCCAACGAAGGAGACAGCGGTGGTTGTTGCTGACGGGAGGGCAGCTTTTTTGCTCCCTCCCAGGGTTGTATTCGTTTGATTAAGTTTATTTTGTGATTTTATAATTTTATTAAATAGCAAGGGTGAGAGAGGCGAGGAGCTGTGGGGAGGTTTTGCTCCTGCCATGGTGTGGCACGCGGCGGCGATCCGTTTGTTTTATTTTAGGGTTGATTTTTGTTGAATTTGTTTAATCAATTCCTGAGTTGATTTGTTGGGTATTCAGTTGATTGAAAAAAGGGGGGGTTTTACAGGCAAGGGATGCCATTTTGTTTGTATTTTCGCACCCTTTTCACTCGCCCACCATCTTGTTTTGATCAGCATTTAAAATTTTACCTTTCCTATAAGATACATCCCTTTCTATTGAATTAATTGTAGATTGCCTGGTTTGGTTTGGGTTTATATGTACTTTTGAGTTAAGGTATTAATGATTTAGGTTTGATATTAGTTCTGGTTGATTTAAAACTTGACAGGGGGTAGTGTAGCTCAAGGACGCCATTTTGTTTTTCTACATTTTCTATATGAAATAAATTTAACTACAGGTTAATTACTACAATAAATATAACATCATTAATATTGGCTGGGTTTACACAGAAGAAAGTTAATTATAGATTAATTACTAAAACAATATTGTTGATAGGATAATTGGTTTTATTGATTACTGTGGTAATTAGAATAGCAGATCAAAATTTATAAAAGATAGGAATAAATTAAATATAATTGGCTGATAGAATTAATTGTGGGGATTAGCTTTGAAAGTAAATATTTTTGGTGAATAAAAAAAATTCTAAATAAATTAACTTTGTTTTATTGAATTAAAATACAGTTCATTGAGCTTTTATAATTGATTAAGCAGTGGATATTAAAGCATAATTGTCATTAAGGGTTTTAATTTCTTTTTAAAAGGATAGGGCAAGCCTGACAGGGCGCCATCTGTGGGTCAGTTTATAAAAGTTTGTTACCATATAAAGAAGGGCTATTAGTGGACAGATTAAGAGGGATAGCTGAGTTTGAACAGGTAGGCGCTAACTTGGGCTAATTTGTGTCATAATGGCCTCAAGGAAGGGGCATGGTACAAGTAAAGGTAAAAACCCGGTGAGAAAGAGACCTGTACCACAGGTTTCACCACAACAATCATCCTCTGATGAGGAATCCTGGCCGATCTGGAAGGATCTGCAGGAAAAAATTTCAGCCCTGGAGGCTCAGAGGTTATCAAAGCAAGTTCCTCTGCAAGACGAAGCCTCCCCTCGCAGATCAGCTAGGGATACTAAGGGACGTCGCAAGGCCAATTTAAAAGCTTTGGCACAAGATCTTATGGAGCGGTTTGTCGCTTTAGAATCCATGCAGGTTCCTGAGAGCGAGGATCAGATGACGGAGGAAGGGTCTTCAGATGTGTCTAGGGCTCCAAGCGGTAGGAAGCGTTCAAGGACAGATGCGACCGGGACACAGGACACAACGGCTGATTCATAGGCTGTGCACGACATCTCAGAAGAGCCCGGTACTAGTACACCTCGGGTTATGGACGTCCCCAATGCATCTGTGGCATCATCTGGTGAGTCTGCTTCTATACACAACACCCAGTCACCTTATCCCACTTGGCCATGGGCCAGTGGTTCGCAGTACTCGCATGTCGCACCCACACCCTACAGTGCACCGCCTATGGGGTGGCCCAATTTAGTTTGGCCTCCTGTAAATACACAGTTTTGTGGCTGGGGTACACCATATGCGACACCTCCCACTGCAGGGACATCTAGTGCAGGAACTGGCGCAGGTGTTTGGCAACACCCATCGGTGCCCAACACGGGATACAATACAGACCCCTAGCAGCTTTACCTTGTGGAGATTACTCCACGCCACTGGGAGACCATTTAACCCTGGCCACCAAAGAAAAAATATGAAAGGAAAAGTATGTGGACTTTTTTGACCTTTTGAATCACGAGGTGGACAGTGAAGATATCGATAAGGAGGACGAGAAAGAAAAAGAAAAATGTAGAAAGAAAAAGCCAGACAGGACTTGGTCCAATTGGATCCCTGGCTTTACTATCTATGCTGGAGTCTTAGTTAAGGCTCAACCGTGGAGGGCCTCTTCGCTTTTACAATATTTTGATATTTATTTTATTTATTTATTACATTTATAGCCCGCCCATCTAGTCATATAGACTACTCTGGGCGGCTAACAACATATCATATAACAATTTAAAATCATAACAATATATTACTAAGTAAACAATGATCCAAGATGGAAGAAAGGAACAAGATAACAAAAATTCATATAAAATCGATATAATATATAGGGCATATACAGATTTTGCAGGGCAAGCTTGACTTCTATACAACCAAGCCTTTTGAATGAAGAGTGCCATTCAACCCAATTTGCATTGGGATGAGCCACAGCCGGGGTTATGGTTACAACATATGACCCCGGCAAGGCCTAACACAGGTGATCGGTTTGATAGTGGCCACCTGAATAAGAAAATAGTTAACAATCCTACTCCCCGCCCTGGGGCAGGGCAGGCAGTTCAACCCCATCTGCCCTGTTTTGAGTATAATTCCAAGGGTTTCTGCTCAAGAACCCTGTAGCGTTCTCCTTTAAATGTGGTCATGGCTCAGGTTTACTTAGAGTGAGTCATGCATATTTATGTTGCTGAGAGGCGGAGCCAAGAGGCAGAGTATAAGAGGCAGAGCCTGAGGGGGAGAAGAGGATCAGATCAGAGTTTTGGAAGGAGTTTGATTAGAGAGTTCAGAGATTTATGTGATTGTGATTAGACTAATGAAAATATAGTAGGAGATCTGAGAAGTGATTGACCAGTGACTGGAAGGGAGAAGGAATAGAACTGAATATTATAATACTGAAACAAATAAGCAAATAAACTAAAGATCTTTCTATTTCATTAAAGAGTGGACCTGATTCTTTCTAAAGGAGTTATGGGGATCTAGGGATCTCCTGGTGGCAGCAGTGGAAGAAAGGAAAGAGATCAGTTTTGCCCTGGTGTGCTCTGAGGTCTGAGTCTAGGTGGACAGACCAAGGCACGAGTGGGTCCAACGCCACATAGGTTCCAGAGGTGTGGGATCCAAATAGGGTCAAATCGCGACATTGGTGTCCAGCGGCGGGAAATGAAATAATTCAGTGAAACCTATTGAAGTAATCCAGTGAAGCCTTTATAAAAGAGTTTCTTGAGTCAAGGGTACCTTTTAGACAGGATCTGTGGCAATGAGGTTTGGTTCCTGCTAGAGCTTTTGGGAAAAGCTTAGTAGCGGGGCCTCAGAACCCAGATCAGGGGGGTCTAAGATAGGGAACGACTCTGTGAGAAAATTTCTGAGTTTTACCTCAGGATCTGAGGATCAGAGGGCTTGCTGTGAAATCCCAGGCTCTGAGAGAGGAGAGCGCTGTGGATAAGGCAGAAGCCAGGTCATAGCAGATCTGAGGGAGAGAACCTAAGGAAAAGGCTTGAATTCTCTGAGAGGGAATTTCTGAGTTTACCTCAGGATCTGAGGATCAGAGGGCTTACTGTAAAATCCCAGGCTCTGAGATAGGAGAGCGCTGTGGATAAGGCAGAAGCCAGGTCATAGCAGATCTGAGGGAAAGTACTAAAAAGGCTGGAAAAATTTATATCAGTAACTGGAAGTAAAATAAGGAAAACAGGTCCTTTTAAAAAAAAATTGTGAAGCTGCTCTAATCACCTCAGAGAAAGAAAAAAACAAAAAGGAAAAGATGCCTCCCAAACGCGCCACAAGGGGGAGTCCTGAGTCTGAAGAGTTGCCTCAGGAATTGGAGGGAGACCAAGAGAAAATAGTTCTTGAGGTTACCTCAGAGGGACATAAGGAATTAAGCCCTCAAGAATTTGAGAGATGGAAACTGGAACGGGAATTTAAATTTAAGGAACTACAGCTCAGAGCTGAGCAGGAGGCCAGACAATTTGAGCAGGAAGCCAGACAGGCTGAGCAAGAGGAGAGAAGAAGAGAAAAGGAAATGGATTTTCAACTACAGATGAGACAGCTAGAGATTTCTACTCTAAACAATAACCGTAATAACAACAGTGGGGGAGGTGGAATCCTGTCAAAGATAGATTTGAAGAAGTTTCCCCAGTACAAAAGAGGGGACTGTCCTGAATCCTTCCTCATTGCTTTTGAACGCACCTGCAATGACTTTGAAATCAGAAATGAAGATAGAATGATGGTTTTAAGAGCGCAGGTTAGCGGAGATCTGGCAGAAATATATGCCCAGATGAATCCCGAGAAGGCAAGAGATTTTGAGGCATATAAAAAGATGGTTTATTCAAGATTTTGTCTGAACTCTGAACACCTGAGGCGGAAATTTCGCTCTCTCTCTAAAAAGCAGGATGAATCGTACTCTCAGTTGGGAGCTAGATTGGCGCAGACTCTGGATAAGTGGATTGAAAGAGAGGAGATCACTTCTTTAGAACAGTTGAAGGATTTAATTGGGCTAGAACAGTTTTACTCCCTATTACCTGGAGAACTACGGTATTTAGTAAGGGACAAGAATCCTAAAAATTTATGGGAAGCGGGAGAACAAACTGATTTGATTAATGCTTACAGGAACCCTAGATTTTCAGAGCTGAGAGTAAATAAACCAAACTGGGACAATAACTATAAAAAGCCTTTTAATAAAAATTACCTCAGCAGGAATCCTGATAGAGAAGGTCAGGGCGGGACTTCCCCGAAGTTGCCAAGGGCTAGCCCGCCAAAAACATCAAACCCTGAGGCACGGTTCGCCAAAGTACCTCAGAATGACAAAAGGAATTTTAAATGTTTTAACTGTGGGCAACCAGGCCACTTACAATTCCAGTGTAGGCAACCAGACCCCAACTTGCAGAGAAATGATTCTCTAACCAAAAAGGTGTATTGTGTCAAGCAAGTGGAATCAGGGGAGGAAAATAGTAGACAGAGACCTGATCCCATAACCACCACCACTTCTACTGACCATGAGGAGGAAGATATTCCTATAGCCCAAGTAGTCCATTGTTTCTATATCAGCAATGACCAGACCCTTCTCAGAAACGCAGGTGAAGAGATAGTTGTGAAAGGAAAGAAGTACATTGCAATAAGAGATACAGGATCTCAAATCTCCATTGTCCATTCCGATTTAGTAGCCCAGGATGACATTATTCCTGGCAAAGAAATGTCTTTAAAGGGAATTGGGAAGGAAACCGTAGTTTTAAAAGTGGCTGAGATACCAGTAGAATACCAGAATTGGTCTGGAAAGTGGCAAGTAGCTGTGTCAGATGAAATACCAGCAGCTTTTCTCCTTGGTTGGGATTTAATAGAGCATGTCAAGAGTGTGTTAGTGCTTACCCGCTCAAAGGGGGGTCAAAACTCACCCTCTGCAGCTCAAACCGATACTGTAGCAGAGAGAGGCCTAGGAGCGGTTACCGTGGCAACCCAGCTTGATGATAGGGCTGAGACAGAACTCATGCTACTACAGAATCCCAAAACAAATAACAATTTTGCCCAGGAGCAGAAGGAGGACATTAGCTTGGGAGTTTGCTTTGAAGCTGCCAGGACTCCCACTGTACTGTCTCCTGAGTGCCCTGAGAGCTTTAGCTTAACCAAAGACCTTCTGTACAGGGAAACGTTAGCTACTCCATACCGAGGAAAAGGGGAACCCCGAAAGCAATTAGTGGTCCCTAGTAAATACAGGGAGAAAATCATTAATCAAGCTCACAGCAGTTTATTTGGAGCTCACATGGGGATCACCAGAACCAAAAGACGGGTTGGCCAGAACTTCTTTTGGCCAGGTATGGGCAAACAGATTACTTGTTTCTGTAAAACGTGTGATGTCTGTCAGAGACGAGGGACTGGGCAGGACAGGACCAAAGCCAAATTATGTCCTCTGCCAGTCATCTCTACACCGTTCCAAAGGCTGGGAATTGATCTAGTGGGTCCCTTACCTAATGCCACCCGTAGGGGAAATAAATACATCTTGACCATAATGGATTTTGCCACTAGATATCCCGAGGCAATTCCTTTGCGCAACATGGAAACTGACACCGTGGCAGATGCCCTAATCAATTACATGAGCCGATTGGGATTTGCCAGCGAGATAGTCAGCGATTTGGGAATGAGTTTCACATCCAAACTGATCAAAAGGTTATGGAAGGCTTGTGGAATTACCCAAATCAATTCGACTCCATATCATCCAGAGACCAACGGGCTAGTTGAGAAATTCAATGGCACTTTGGTGCGCATGACTAAGGCGTATGTAGCAGAGAACCCAAATGAGTGGGACTGCAAAATACAACCCTTACTATATGCTTATAGGAGCATCCCTCAAGAGAGCACGGGATTTAGTCCTTTTGAGTTACTGCTAGGACGAGAGGCGCGCGGTCCTTTAGATTTGCTCCGCATGAACTGGGAAAACCATAGAGAAAGTGACCCAGAGTCAGTGGTAGAATATATGCACAGGTTGCAAAACACCATGCAAAGGTCTCTAGAGATAGCCGGAAAGAACTTAAGGGCTGCCCAGACTAAGCAGAAGACCTGGTATGACAAGAAAGCCCTTGAAAGAACTTTTGGGCCTGAAGATGAAGTTCTTTTGCTTAGGCCAGTTAAAGGTCACAAGCTACAATTAGCTTGGGAGGATCCCTATAAAGTAGTGACAAAATTGAATAATGTCAATCATGTGATACAGAAGGAGGAAGGCCCTGATGCCTTAAAGAGCGATGCATCTAAAGATGTTCGGGAGGAGAAGAGGGAACTGCCTACCCTTTCCCTAGCTAAGCAAGTGAAGCCCCGAGCCAGACTTAAAGATGACGTCACACTAAAACGACCAGCAGATGACATCCTGTGGACAACCGAGTGGCCGATGACCGCCAGTCGACGGAAAAGGGTGCGGAGGAAGGAGCCAGTGGTCAACAGAGGGACTCCTGAGTACCAGCAGAGGTGTGTCCAGCTGAAGGAGATGACCACAACCGGACCAGTCCATGGTGCGCCAGACTACGACGGGAAAGTGAGAGACTTGGACTTTGCAAATTTTGCCTTTGCAACAGAGACTCAGTTCTTGCCTCGAAAGCCCACAACGTTGTCGCACATGTGCTTTCCAGGAGGCTAGATGAATGATACCAGGACTTTTATTATAAACTGAAATGGACTATAATTCACAGTTAATTATTTATGTAAAAGTTCAGGATCGTGATTTCTGTATGGTTGTAAATTCTGTAAAATGATAAGGTACGGCATATTATTGATTAGTAGATGATAAGGTAAAGTATTGTATTGATTATTAAATGATAAGGTAATGTATATTATTGATTAGTAGATGAAAAGGTAAAGTATGGTATTGATTATTAAATGATAAGGTAAGGATTTGGTTGAAATTTAGTAAAAATGTGAAAGGTAAAATGTTATGAGAAACTTAAAAAAAGTTTAAGCAATTGCAGCTGTTTGTTCAGGAGGAAAAATGTGTTTCCCCTCCCAAACAAACCTAAGTAAGGGGGGAGGTCTGTAGCGTTCTCCTTTAAATGTGGTCATGGCTCAGGTTTAGTTAGAGTGAGTCATGCATATTTATGTTGCTGAGAGGCGGAGCCAAGAGGCAGAGTATAAGAGGCAGAGCCTGAGGGGGAGAAGAGGATCAGATCAGAGTTTTGGAAGGAGTTTGATTAGAGAGTTCAGAGATTTATGTGATTGTGATTAGACTAATGAAAATATAGTAGGAGATCTGAGAAGTGATTGACCAGTGACTGGAAGGGAGAAGGAATAGAACTGAATATTATAATACTGAAACAAATAAGCAAATAAACTAAAGATCTTTCTATTTCATTAAAGAGTGGACCTGATTCTTTCTAAATGAGTTATGGGGATCTAGGGATCTCCTGGTGGCAGCAGTGGAAGAAAGGAAAGAGATCAGTTTTGCCCTGGTGTGCTCTGAGGTCTGAGTCTAGGTGGACAGACCAAGGCACGAGTGGGTCCAACGCCACATAGGTTCCAGAGGTGTGGGATCCAAATAGGGTCAAAACGCGACAAACCCCATGCAGGTTCAGGCATGAATGTATCACTTGTGGAGGAAAACACCCAGTTTCCAGCTGTTTTAAAGTGGGTGCACATCGCCAAAACAAGGGAGCTGGAAGTGGCAAAAAGCCCAATAGGAGCAGCGGTACCCCTGGTAAGGGGACCCACCCCAATTGAAATTGATGTTTTAGAGGCTTGGTTGCTCACTTACCCAAGGAAAGGAGATGCAGAGTACTTATGCCATGGTTTTTGATATGGATTTAGAATCCCGGCATTAGGTGAACAAAAAGCATTTTTAGCAATCAGTAAATGGTTTAGAGGCTGTTGTGCTGCGTAAAATAGACAAAGAGGTCAAAGAGGGTAGGGTACTGGGGCCTTTTACTGAGCCATCCATAGCAAATTTAAGAGTTTCACCTTTAGGGATAGTACCTAAAAAGGTCCCCGGTGAGTTTTGTTTGATACACCACCTGTCCTTCCCAGAGGGGGCGTTGGTCAACGATGCCATTCCCCTGGAACTGTGTACCATAAGATACACCTCATTTGATGAGGCTGTTAATATGGTCAGGGCCTGTGGAGTATTTATTTATCTATCTATCTATCTATCTATCTATCTATCTATCTATCTATCTATCTATCTATCTATCTATCTATCTATCTATCTATCTATCTATTTATTTATTTATTTATTTATTTATTTATTTATTATATTTCTATCCTGCCCATCTAGTCATTTCGACTACTCTGGGCGGCGTACATCATATATAACAAAAACAATTAAAATAACATCAACATCCTAAAATAAAAAATAAATAATCGTTCAAGATGGAGAACAAAAATAAATCAAATAATGCCTGGAGGGAAGGCCTGCCTAAACAGCCATGTTTTTAATTGGCTTTTAAAGACGCCCAGCGAGGGGGCCATATGGATCTCTGAAGGTAAGTTGTTCCATAACCGAGGAGCCACCGCCGAGAAGGCCCGGTTTCTTGTCCTTTCCCTCTGGGCCTCTCTCGGCATTAGGCTCCTCAGTCGCACCTCCAGACTAGATCGAGTGAAACGGGTAGACTTTGGTGGGAGAAGGTGTTCTGTCAGAGTAGGGGTGGAGCTCGCCAAATGTGATATTAAATTGGCATTTAGAATTTTGCCAGTCCACCCCCTGGATTTTAATTTGTTAGGTTTTCACTTTCAAGGGTCGTATTACATAGATAGGGCTCTACCTATGGGATGCTCGATATCATGAGCGGCTTTTGAGAAATTTAGCACCTTCATTGAATGGAAAATCAGACAAAGGGTGCGCTGTAACTCCACAGCCCATTACCTTGATGATTTTCTCTTTTGTGGGAAAGCGAATTCTATGAGGTGTAGAATGATTTTAGATAAATTTCAGGTACTAGCGAATGAGCTGGGTTTGCCACTAGCAGAAGAGAAAACAGAGGGACCGGCCACATCCCTCACTTTTCTCGGGATCGAATTGGATACGATACAGCAGACTTCAAAGCTGCCTCAAAATAAACTGACGGACCTTAGGGCCAGAGTAAGCAATTTATTGGTTAAGAGAAAAGTGACTCTTAAGGAATTACAAGAGATAGTAGGACATTTAAACTTCGCATGTAGGGTAGTAGCACCGGGCCGTGCCTTTTTAAGGTGACTCTGTAATGCCATGTCAGGCCTGAAACGGCCAATGCACAAGACTAGAGTAACTAGGGGTATGAAGGAGGATCTCATGGTTTGGAAACAATTCCTAGAGAGATTCAATGGGGTCTCTTTTTGGAAATCTGAAATCAGCTTAAGAGCGGATTTTCAGGTGAATTCTGATGCTGCCAGTGCACTTGGATTTGGAATTTACCTTCGCGGCAGATGGTGTGTCGCTACATGGCCCGAGGAATGGCATCAGGAAGGCATCACGAGAGACTTAACATTTTTGGAGTTTTTTCCGATTGTAGGAGCCTCTGGCTTTGGGCCGAGGAATGGTCTAATACAGTGGTTCGTTTTTGGTGTGACAACCAAGCGGTTGTCCACATCATCAACAACCTTACATCACATTCAGATAGGGTAATGGATTTGGTTAAGGCTTTTACTTTACAGGCATTGCAATTTAATGTGATGGTGCATGCCTAACACGTCCCTGGTATTGACAATAAGATAGCTGATGCTCTCTCACGCCAACAGATCAAGCACTTCAGGGAGTTAGCCCCAGAAGCCAGGGAGCTGCCAGAAGTTCTTCCAGCGGAGGTCTGGTAGATTGGTGTGAAGAGGCATCAAGAGCGATAGGTCTTGCACTGGCTCCGAGGACAAGAAGGGGTTACTTAGCCGCAAGTACCGAGTTTCAAGAATTTAGGAAGACGGTGGAACTGGAACAGGTTTGGCTGGCTCCAGTGGAGCAACTCCAACAATTCATAATATTTCTACATAGGAAAGGATTAGCGCCAGGCACTATACAGGGTAAACTGTTGGCTCTGGCTTTTTATGCTAAAATTAATGGATACAGGGATTTTCCCTGTGACTTTAGGATAAAGAAAATGCTAGAAGGGTGGTCAAAGGAGAGGGGGAGGGTGTCTGATGCCAGGACACCCATATCTCCATCTCTTCTTGAATGCTTATGCGAGCAATGGGGGAGACTATGTAGGGACCAATATGAGGTGGCATTATTTAAAGCAGCTGCCCTAGTAGCCTTTTTTGGTGCTCTTCGGATTAGCGAGTTAGTGGTGATGGCAAGGGCAGACACCTCTCGAATGGCCTTACAACAGAGAGATGTCATGGTTCAGGATAGTCAATTGAGAATTAAAATCAGGCGGTCCAAAGCAGATCAGACAGATAAAGGTAAGCAATTGGTCTTAGGGCAATGCAGCATCAGGCGCATTTGTCCTGTGAAGGCCACTCAAGCCTTTATGGAGTTTAGGGGACAAAGCTCAGGGTATTTTTTCCAGCATGCTGATGGGTCACCTCTGACCAAATATCAGTTCTGGAAACTTACAGACATGGCGCTGGATAGAATAGGAGTGAAGGGTATGAGATTTGGTACACATTCCTTTAGAATAGGAGCAGCATCGACGGCGGCAGCCTTGGGCTATAGCGCAGACCAAATTAAGCAGTTGGGGCGATGGTCTTCAACTAGCTATCAAAGGTACATTAGACCTCTACCTAATGTGTAGGCAGGGGTCATTTGTGTCATTTCAGGTACCATGAGTTCCGAAGGTCGAGGGCACGTGATGATCATCGGTCACAGCTATGTTTACTGGGCGGCGCATCATGCTGCTTCTTCCCCATGGGGGAATGATTTGGGGCTTGGTGCCCATGCGTATATTACCTGGAGAGGCATGCGTGGCATGCAATGGATACAGCTTGGCAGGATGACGGCCTTCGACCAAGCTCCACCTGATGTTTTGATTACCACTTGGGAGGTAATGATCTGCCTAGATCACCTGGTAAGGCATTGATCCTGGACATTCTGAGAGACCTTAAGAGGTTGAATGCCAGGTATCCCGCGATGCGGATTGTGTGGTCCACAATCATCCCACAGTTTGCCTGGTGAGGCTCCTGGAATGTTGACAATGTTAACAAGGCCCGGAGGGGCGTTAACAGAGAAGTGTGTAGAGGTGTCTGCAGCGGCGGCCTCAGATCGGTGATTAATCACCATAGGATCCAATTGAGCAATGATGTATATTTTCGTAGTGATGGTGTCCATCTGTCTGATGCAGGTTTGGACATATTTTTAGAAGACATCAAAGGGGGCCTGCTGTCTGAGCTCAGGCTGCTCTGTGGCGGACATGGGACATAGCTAGGCTAGTCCCTATGCTGTGGCGGGTAGTGCAGAAAAACAGGTAGTCTCGGTGTGTCCCATTTGTAATTCAGGTAAGCCAAGAGCGCATCCGACCTCCCGGCTCTGCGGATCATGCGATTACAGGGCTGGTGGCGGGAAGATGCGCTGGGCCACTTCCGGACTAACAGTCATCAATTAAAGATGTCTGGAGGTCTGGGGTGTTTATTAGCGGCCGGCTGGGTTACTGCTGTCCTTAAGACTGCTGGAACCTGGGGCCGGGGACTTGCCCGACTGTTTTAGGGGTATTTGGATACCCTGCCTTTATCTGTTTCTGCACTACAGCAGGCCCCCTCCTTTGACGATGTTGGCGATACACAATTTGATCTGACTTAATAAAGTGTGGCCCGTATTTAATCCATATCACTGTCTCGTGTCTTTATTCCGGGACTGGGTGGGCAAGGTTCCAGCCGCTGGACCGACGGCTCTCCATCCTGGAATGGCGCAGCTGGTGTTTGCCCGCCGTCCCGGAGGACGCGAGACTTCCCCGGGTCAGGTGATTAGTTGGGATGGGCGAGCGCGATTATTTAAAGAAGCGCTCACCCTGCTCTCGTACCTCTTTCTTGTTCGGGCACCCGCCTGCCCTCCCTATTTCTAGTGTGATGTTATGGTTGTCTTTTAGGGGCCGGATAGGAATTTTTGACCTTCATCCTGATTGGCTCTTGGATGGGGGGATTTTTCACCTATCCCACACTGGAGAAGGGTTGTTGGCAAATTTTGGTGGTAATTTTCGGTCACACTGGCGGGTAGTGCGGAAAAACAGGTAGTCTCGGTGTGTCCCATTTGTAATTCAGGTAAGCCAACAGCGCATCCGACCTCCTGGCTCTGCGGATCGTGCGATTACAGGGCCGGTGGCGGGAAGATGCGCTGGGCCACTTCCGGACTAACAGTCATCAATTAAAGATGTCTGGAGGTCTGGGGTGTTTATTAGCGGCCAGCTGGGTTCCTGCTGTCCTTAAGACCGCTGGAACCTGGGCCCGGGGACTCACCCATTGACTGTTTTAGGGGTATTTGGATACCCTGCCTTTATCTGTTTCTGCACTACAGCAGGCCCCCTCCTTTGATGATGTTGGCAATATACAATTTGATCTGACTTAATAAAGTGTGGCCCGTATTTAATCCATATCACTGTCTCGCCTCTGTATTCCGGGACTGGGTGGGCAATGTTCTTGACATGTTGTTGATAATGGTACTTTGCACTGGCCTGTATTCAATTTCTATTTTGTCTCATTGTGCAAAAGTTTACAAGTTACAAATAATCCAAAATCAGAGCAGAGACTCCCTAATGAGAAGCAATCTGATATTGCAGGTAACATTATTCCCATTGAGCCAGCGTAGCTACCCAATACAATTTTGGCAACTGTTGAAATCTATTCTGGATTGTATTGGTGCAACTGAATAAGTCTAACTAGAGCCTGTTTTGTTCACTAGGAAGTCTGTTTTGGGATAAGAGTATGATGAGTAGTCAGTTTCCAAACAGAACCCCTGCCATCCAATTCCTCTATGTACTTTTTTTTTCATTTTGCCTGTTTAGATACCTTTCCCAGTGGTCTCTCAGTCTCTAGTCACCAGCACTTCTCTCAGGCTTGATACTTCATACAATGTCCAACACTCACATCCCCACTGCACATTCCAACACTTCCCCACCAAAACCCTTTCAAGTAGCATATAAGCTCCTTCTACTGCTCCAGCATCCTTACCCCTCCTTTTAAAAAAATCTCTGTCATGAAAGGTCAAATGAGACCTCAGAGAAAAGTGTCTTTCCAACTCATTTTTTCATCCATAACAGGAGTTCTTTGGAGACATATATCTTGAAAAAGTTAGACTTGAAAATTAAACCCATGACAAATTATGGTAAATACAAGAGCTAAGCCATGTACTACAGTGAGGAAAATCATACACTGTGACAAACAGTTGTCTTTTAGCACTTGAAGGAACACTTCTAAAAAAAGTGCTAAACTTAATCTCATACTCACTGAGTCGCTGCCACTCTTTCCACACACTTCTTCTGCAGGAGCAAATTCTACAGTTTGCTTTCAGTTCTTCAGACTCTTTTACCTATCCACCTAATCTAAATGTGCAGTGCCAACCATTGGTGAATGAACGCTGGAACTCTATTTCTTAGCTTTTAAAATGATTCAGACATTTGTGTGCAGCTGGTAGGAACTGTATCAGGAAATGTACTGAGCACTGCTACACGCTAGCTAGTGATATGAGTGAGATGTTCCTTTCCTCCTTTTTAAATGTAACTCCATTCAACCAAGGTGGTATAAGGCAAGATGCACTTCCTTCATACACAACCCACAACTGCAGTGTACAGAAAGTAATACTGACCAGGGTTACAGCAGAGATTTTCACCTCTCAGGAACTTCCTCAAGGAGAATCTGAAACTTCATAACCTGTGGTTCTGACTTAGATTGAGGTTTGTAGATATGCAGACATCAGAAGTCTCTTCAGGTACAGAGAGAAGATTCTACAGTTGCTTGCTGATACATTATATGAAGCCTCAGGACTGGACAGATCTGGTAAGTACTGGGAGCCCAGCCTTCAGGCTCTGTAGTTAACAGAGCAGTTAGCGGTATGTTATGTCTAACTGATTTATCTAATGCACTAATGGAATTTAGGTATCATTTCAACATGTTACAAACTTCAGTAATTGACTTCATGGACCCTCCGATTAAAATTTCTTTCAGCCTGGAATCTAGGTGCCAATGGACCATCTTTGAACAGCTGCCCCATTGTTTGGCTGAGGTTAAATTGAGGTTTTATGAAGATAACATAACAGGAAAGTAATTTTTAATGGATCAGAAAACCAAAATTAAAGCATGGGAACTGGTGCTATATAAAAGCACTTCAATGAACTGATAGTCTAATAATATTAGAAGAGAAGGGAGGAACAATCTGTGATTGCTCCAGCTGTATTATATTTCATTTTATAGTCTTCTAGCAAGTCCACTGTTTCAAAAGCCTGATATATAAGAATCAGTGCTTTCGAATGTGCATGCATTTTTGTCTTAAAACATGTCTCTTTGAACTGGGGAACTCTGTTGTTCTTTTACCAAGAGATGTGCAAAATTAGACAGACAGTTGTGCAAGTGCTTTCATTCTGCTTTCAACATACTAGTCAAGTTGTTCAGTTCAACCTCCATTTTCTCTAGTCACTTTTCATGAATAACATGACATGTTTCACTGTCTTTCCATTTTTAATACATGTTTTTTCTACTGGTGTTTTTAATCAGGAGAAATGGGAGGTGGGTGGAAATTTACTTTTTTGTGCAGGGATCCCAAATCTTCCTTTTTCTGCAAGCTGTTTCCATAGATTCTGCTTGCCTGGAGGTGTGGCCTTGTCCTTTTCCTTATCACCAACAAGGATTTCTTTGTGACTGATGTATATGCAAACGCCACATTGATGTTGATGCCAAAGCAAACTCTTTGAGGCCAAAGCCAATGGAATACTTTATCATATACAATAAACACTTATCAACCCTGTGATAGTCTGGGCAAAGAAAATCACTTTCAGATCTCACAGAGGCCAGTTCATCAGGTGACTGCCATGGGCTGCCATTACAAAATGAGCAAAATGTGAAGTGAATTCTATTGCCTGGGGATGCAAAGGACATCAGACTATCACGGCAGCAATGATAAGTGATTATTATGCATGTCAAAGTGTTTCACTGGCTTCAGCTCTGAATTTTAACTGTAACAAGGAGTTATGAAGATGTAATGCATATGTTTCACCTGAACCCAGCAGGGCTCATTTCTGTGTCAAAATCTTTGGAAACATTTCCTCTTTTGAGACCAAGAATGGAAATGATGTGGGAAATGATACATGTCTTTGTAGAGGCTCCAACAACCCTGCGAGAATACATCTATCTTCGTTCACCTTGACATGAACGTCATATTGGAACCTAACCTGGGAAGATTATCAGCCCTGTGTGTTTTTCTGAGTATGACAAACAAGGTATTGGACACCTGCAGGTTTAGCTCATTATAGAATTGCTATCTGTTTTAAAATACGTTTAACTGTAACAGCCAAAAACAAAAGAAAATTTTTAGAAAGCATAAATTGCTTTGCACCATCCACAGCAAAATGCCAGACAAAAAATAATTTGTGTGGGGCAGGGGGATCAATCCTATCTTGTTCAACGTTCAGGTCACCCTGTGGAAATCTCAGCATGATGGCAATCTCAGCATGTATCTCAAGGAAATCACACTTGTTTTCTCTGATTTCTTCAGATTGTCCCCACTTTCCCAAACATTTTCTCCAGCAGATCAGATAGCTGAGTGTCACTCCTGGGGGATTCTTTTTTCTCTTCGTAGAAACTTTTGTTGTTGTTTTTTGCTGTCTCTAAAAACTAATGGTAAAAAATGACAGCTGTCTCTTAAAAACACCGTTTGAAGTCCCTGTGCATAGCAAATTGTCATTATTACTTTTATTTATATGCACTAGCAAAGCCCATGGAACTTTACCTGGTCCCTTCTCCCTGTTTTATCCCTCAAAAAGCAGATAGACAGGAACTAACTGGGGCTTTCAACTTGGAACAGGGCTCCCTGCTCCAGTGTATCACTCTACCACAGTGGTTCCCAGCCAAGATGTTCTTGGACTTAAACTCCCAGAAGCCTTCACCACTAGCTGTGTTGGCCAGGATTTCTGGGAGTTATAGTCCAAGAACATCTGGGGAACCAAGGTTGGGAACCACTGCTCTAACATTACACTAAACTGTCTCTTTCCCATGTTGATTTGTGGCAGGACCCATATTATTAGTATACAGGAGAGGTAAATTAACTCTGAAAAACTCTTTATTGACCCTGGTTCATTTTTGTTAGTTTTGTTACTGTTTTTGATTAATTATGTTGATTTATAATATATGGAAAAATTCTTTATATCACAAAAAATTCAAAAAAAAGAATGGATTAAAAAAGATCAGTGGCTACTACATAAATAATGTCAAGGCTGGAACATATTGATAGATAAATAGTGCTATCTATTAAATAGATAATATTGGGGCACCAATATTAAAGAACTGGAACATGACCACTATAGGCTTGACATTATGATGTCTTAAATTAAGTGACTGCATATCCTGCCATCTTCCTTCTCTTCAGAGTGTGTGAAGAGGCCTCAAACATATAGCATGTTAGGAGAGGGATCGAAAGACACAAGAGCTAGTGAACAGAGCAATAGTAGCTGCAGCTGCCTCACTCAGTGCTTTTTTTCATACTGGCAGGCTGACATGTGGTCAGTAGGTGGAGTTCTGCTTTTTTTAGCACTGTAATCCAGCCTGCCACCAGTCTTCTGCCAAGCTTTAGGCAGAGGCAAACATAGGAAGTCTTTCAGAGGGAATTTTGCCCAGGACTCTCTCAAACATGGTGCCGTTGGCCCTAATTCAGTGTTAAGATAACGTCATGGCAAACAAGTAGAATAATAAAATAACAGAAGAGAATGCAGCAGTTGAAACAACAAAGCACAGCATGAATTTAAAAAACTCAGATGAACCATAATACAACCATTGAAAATAATCATACAAGAGGCCAAACTCCTGGACAAATAAAAAAAGTCTACTCTCAGTGCCAGAAAGAGATTTCAGCTGGAATCAGTTGTGCTTCTTTAGAGAGTACAATCTAAAAAGAATATATCGAAAAATCTCAGTCAGACCATCCAGGAGCACAAACCTCTGATGAACAACAACTTCAGTTCAAAATATTGAATCATAGAATACCTGAGTTGGAAGAAGCCTGTAAGGCCATCAAGTACAACCTCCTTCTCAATGCTGGAATTCAAATCAAAGCAGACCTATAGATGGTTGTCCAATTTTCTTCTGAACACCTCCAGTGTTGAAGTGCTCACCACCTCCCAAGGTAATCAGTTCCATTGTTGTACTGCTCTAACAGTTAAGACGTTTTTCCTGATATTTAGCCTAAATCTAGCTTCCTGTAGCTTGTGTCCATTATTACATGTCCTGCACTCTGGGATGATCGAGAACAGATGACTTTGCCCCCCCCCCCACTCTGGAATAATGAGACTCAAATGATGGGATGAAAACAGGGCCACACTTTATTAACCATAACACTTTTCAACTCTTAGCCCCTTCAAAGTTGCAAATGGGGCCTGCTGTAGAGTGGAATGATGCTGGTAGTGGAGGTCTCACAGGACTCCTTCTTGAAGACAATGGGCGGGTGTCCAGCCCCGAGGTAGTGTGGTCCTGACGGCCATGCATCCTCGGCCAGCCATGATCTGACCACCCCCAGGCCTCTAGCCCCCTGTCTCTTGGCAGCCTTTGGCCCGGGGGTGTCCCCTGCACCGTAATCTCATGATCCACAGCTCTGAGGGTTCAGATGTGCTATACCCAGCTTGAACTCCACGGGGAGCCCACTGATCCATCTTCATTCCGCACTACCCACCACTGCAGGGAACTAGCTTAGCTATGTCCCCTGCCCGCCATAATATCCAATTCCAGCTGCAGGCCCCTTTGGAGATCTTGCAAAAAGATCTCCAAACCCATGTCTGACAAATGGACCCTGTCATTTCTAAACAGCTCAGATCATCGCGGACTTATCTCTGGGTGTCCGATCACCGAGCACAACTCTTTGCACACCACTCTACATACTTCTCGAGTTACACTCCTTTGAGCCTTGTTAATGCAATGAGAGGGACAGTCGGCCCTCCACACGATCCTGGGAATCATCGTGGACCACACAATTTGGGTATGTGTGCGCGCCGACTTCCATGCACGCAAATCCTTCAGAATCTCAATTAAAGATTTGCCAGTATGACTGACCAGGTCATTACCACCAGTCATAGAAATCATAGAAAAGTGAAGGTGGAAGGGGCCTACAAGGCCATCATGTCCAGCCCCCTGCTCAATGGAGGAATACAATCAAAGCATATCTGCCAGGTGATTGTCTAAGTTTTTCTTGAATGCCTCCAGTGTTGGAGCACTCACCAACTCCCGAGGTAACTGGTTTCACTGTCGTACTGCTCTAACAGTTAGGATGTTTTTCCTGATATTCAACCAAATTCCTTTAACTTGAGCCCATTGTTGCGTGTCCTACACTCTGGGATGATCAAGAACAGATCCTGCCCCTCCTCTGTATGAAAGCCATTCAAATATTTGAAAAGTGCTATCATAGTCTTCTTTTCTCAAGGCTAAACATGCCCAATTATTTCAGCCTTTCCTCATAAGGCTTGGTTTCCAGCCCCCTGATCATCCTTGTTGCCCTCCTATGAACTTGTTCCACTTTGTTAGCATCCTTCTTGAAGTGTAGTGTCCAGAACTGGACATAATATTCAAGGTGAGGCCTAACCAGTGCTGAATAGAGGGGGACTAGCACCTTGCGGAATTTGGAAACTATACTTCTATTAATGCATCCTAAAATAGCATTTGCCTTTTTTGTAGCCACATCACACTGTTGGCTCGTATTTAGCTTGTGATCTACGACAATTCCAAGATCCTTCTCACTCGTAGTTTTGCTGAGCCAGGTATTCCCCATCTTGTAACTGTGCAATTGGTTTCTTTTTCCGAGGTGCAGTACTTTGCACTTATCCCTGGTGAATTTCATTCTGTTCCTTTCGGCCCAGTGCTCCATCCTATCAAGGTCATTTTGAATTTTGTTTCTGTCTTCTAGGGTATTAGCTATTCCGCCCATTTTGGTATCATCTGCAAATTTGACAAGCATTCCCTGCACTCCCTCATCCAAGTTATTAATAAAGATATTGAAGAGCACCGGGCCCAGGACTGACTACTTGTTACCTCCTCCCAGTTAGAGAAGGACCCAGTAATCATCACCCTCTGAGTACAATTCTGTAGCCAATTGTGTATCCACCTGACACTTGATCTATCCAGCCCACACCTAATGAGCTTGCTAATCAGGATATCATGGGGCACTTTGTCAAAAGCTGTGTCAAAAGCAAGATGGACAACCATGACATCCGGAGGCATGGTCTTCTCAGAATCCAAAGTTACACTTTTAAACTCTCTCCACAGCATTCCTCTTCAGCCTTTCCATTCTATAAACGCTGATGCCCCTAAATGTAAGTTGCGTCCCCAGGAAGATTTGCCAGCATAACGAGCTGCCTAGAACACGAAGCTATGCCCAACGATCCAAATCCTTCTCCGACTGCTACTATTCCCTGCACCTGAAAACAAACACAAAGATGGCCAGCAACTGTCTACACTTGTGGTAGCGTGCCAATGTGCAGATGGAATTTGTTCGATAACCAACATCCCATCCTTTTAATAGCTTCAGGACCATATCCCAATGCAGCGGCCGTAGATGCTGCTCCTATCCTAAATGAGTGCATCCCAAAACACCATCCCTGCAACCCAAGACATTGCAGCGCTATCTCCGTTAGCTTCCAAAACTGGTATTTAGTAAGTGGGAGGCCATTGCTATGGCAAAATAAATACCTGCTTTGTTCCCCTCTCAATGCTAAGTAAGCTACAGTGGTGCCTCGCTAGACGATGTTAATCCGTTCCACGAGGATCGCTGTCTAGCGAAAACATCATCTAGCGAAGCACGTTTTCCCATTGGAATGCATTGAAATCGCTTCAATGCGTTCCAAGGGAAAACGCAGTCGTCTTGTGAAATTTCCCATAGGGAAACCTCGTCTAGCGAGTGAGGGTCCCCATAGGAATGCACTGACAGCTGCACTGACAGCTTTTCACCACTAGTCGGCGCACTCCTATGGGGAAACCTCATCGTCTAGCGAAAATCGCCATAGGGAAACATCGTTTTGCGAAGCGCAGTAGCGCTCGCAAAAAGGCATCGTCTAGCGATTTCCTCGTCCTGCGAGGCAATCGTCTAGCGAGGCACCACTGTACTATGGCTTGAACAGGGCATATTTCCTTAACTGAACACTGACCTAAAGCGATATCCACTCCCTTTCCTCTTTGGTCAGTCTTAGAGCGCCTAATGCATATACAAACCTTGTTTTCTACCATTAGTACATCATCTTTCTATAATGCCAACTGCGTTCTATCTGTTTTACTTGTGGCAACCACTTCACTGACTCGAAGAGCCCCCAAAAAAGGTTACCAACGATGCAGCCCTAAACAGCCCCACTTCAAAACTATCCCTACAAATATCCTCCCAAAGAGCAGGGTATCTCAAGGAGCAGGGTTTCCCAAGAAGGGTTTCCCAAACAGGGTATCCCAAGCAGGATATCCCAAGGAACAAGAAAATAATAAACAGCAAAAGAAAAGAGGTGAGAAAATATTGAAGATTCCCCTTATTATTTTTCCTTATGTTTGTTGTGAATTAGTGTGAGTGTGATATCTGTGAGTTCCTGAGGACTTGTGTTTCTCTCAAGAAATTGTATTGCCTTTGTTGTTGTTGTTTTTGACTGTTTTAGGCTAATTTTCTGTGCTCCATATTTTCCTTCTTCTTTGTCTGACTCTCCCCCTGATCTCTCCCTGACTATTCTGACTTCCTGCTTTCTCTGAGGTTTTCCAAGCACCACATTTTTTTAAGAGCTTGATCTTTTTTCCTATAAGAAGCAGTTTTATTTACTGTGATCTGCTCTTCAGCCTCCAGCCTGAAAGCTGTGTCTATAGATACTATAGACAGTCTATAGACTGATTATGTTGTCCAGCCACCAAGACTTCTCCTGTACATAAAGGATGCTGAATTAAGCATAGTCTAGGTGACTTTGTTTAACATCTGAATACTCAACATGGAGAGTAGTGCTAATTTCCACTCTCTTGTACATAAAAGGGACTCAGGTGTTGTGTGTGTGTTTTTATTTGAGTCTGTGGAAAACTAGCACTTCAGAATAAATCAATTCACAAAGAATGTGCTTTTCTCCCTCAAGTTTTCTCCCAAACTTAAAATTCTTCCTCTCTCTTCTCTTTTACTATCTGTTCTCCTTGCTCACTCACTCCTATTTTATGCCTACTGAAAATATTGACTATTGAGCATTGTTTAGTACTAAGAATAAAATACATCAGGAAATCATTAGTAAACTATTTAAAAGTTTTGTGTTTGTGTGGTTTTTCGGAAGAGGGGACAATAAAAGCAGGTAGCTCTTGGAAAAGGGTGTTGAAAAAGTTTTGTGTTTGTGTGATTTTTGGGAAGAGGGGACAATAAAAGCAGGTAGCTCTTGGAAAAGGGTGGGGCCTGTTGAAAAAGTTTTGTGTTTGTGTAGTTTTTGGGAAGAGGGGACAATAAAAAGCAGGTAGCTCTTGGAAAAGGGTGGGGCCTGTTGAAAAAGTTTTGTGTTTATGTGGTTTTTGGGAAGAGGGGACAATAAAAAGCAGGTAGCTCTTGGAAAAGGGTGGGGCCTGTTGAAAAAGTTTTGTGTTTGTGTGGTTTTTGGGAAGAGGGGACAATAAAAAGCAGGTAGCTCTTGGAAAAGGGTGGAGCCTGTTGAGAAATAGTGGAAAAATATAGATCAGAAAAATCTGTTGTCATATGCAATGTTATTGGTAATTTTGCCTGTACAGTTTGAAAGTACTGTATAAGTAGGAAGTTTCTAATGCTAGGAGCAGGGCCTACAAAGGTAGAATACTTTTTTAAAATTAAAACAAACTCTGCGAGGCTAGAGCCCTTGGTCAGTGTTTGTAGAAGGAATTAAAATCATATGGTGTTGAGGAAGTGAGGTCCCAGCCAGCGTCAGATGACATGTCTGTATAGTAGGTAGTTTCTAATGCTAGGAGCGGGGCCTACAAAGGTAAAATACTTTTTTTTTGAAACTCTGCGAGGCTAGAGCCCTTGGTCAGTGTTTGTGAAAGAAGTAAAATTGCATGGTGTTGAGGGAGGAAGATCCCAGCCAGCGTCAGGATACTCTACATTGTCTGTAAAAACACATACAGAGAATCTTACATAGTAACTATTGAAGCTGATACTCACATGAAGAGACACACTGAGACATGTCAGCAAAGAAAATGTCTTGGATTACAGAAAGCAAAGGATAAAAGTGGTAGAAAGAGGCAAGTTGAGAATGAGGATGATCCTTGTTCTGACTTTAGTGATGATGAATATCAAGGTAACTCTTTTCCATCTAAAGGGGCTGTAAAAGCCTATCAGAAAACTACACTTATGTTAGATAAAGCAGGTAGAACATTAAAGAAGCATGTTACCATGGAACAATTAACTGGTCAGGAAATTAGAGATATCAAAGGTCAGTTAGAGCCTATAGGAGATAGTCCTGTAAAATTTGCAGTTAGACTATGGGAAGCAATTGATAACAATAATATGACACCAGAAGCAGCGGCAAGACTGCTAAGGGCTTTCCCTGAACTCAGGGAAACAGCCAATTTAATTCACAGATTTGGCATTGTTGCAGCCTTAAGAGAATGGGTCTTAGAAAATGGAAGAGGGAGAACAAAAAGAAAACTGATTAATTGGTTACAGAAACCAGGGGAAGATCCAGTTCTCTACATAAAGAAAATATATGGAGGAATGTACTTAGCAGGCTTGATAAATGACAAAGAAGATGACCCCTGGACTGGAGAAACCTTAAAAGAACTGACAGGTTATCTCAAAGGTAGAGAGGTGCTGAGAATGCCATTAGACATGTTACAGCATGAATGGCAACGAGCTCTGTGGGTCAGAGGACCATTATTTCCAATGGACTGGAAAGAGTTAAAGGATACTCTCCAGGAAGTCAAAAGACAAATTATGTCTATTCCAACTCAGACAGGGGAAACAAAGAAAGTTAAAGAGGCAACCTATTCAAATGCTTCAGCATATAGGGAACAAAGAGGGAAAGGTAGAGGAACTTGGAATAATAGAGGGGGTGTACAGTCAACTGCCCCTCCAATAGAACAGCCTCCACCCTATAATAAAATAGAGGAAAAGGAGCTACAGGAGACAAGGAAATTAAGAAATAAATTATGGTGGACTTTGAAAAATGCAGGGGAAATATGGTACAATTTGATGACAAAGATACAGGGTTTTTGATGCAAGCAGTGATAGACAAAGGACTGTCCTTGGACAGAGGAAATAGTAAGGGACAAGAAAAGAAGGAGGTTAAGCGAATGGACACTCAGAATCAGTACCAAAAATTGAAGGAGGAACTGGCTGATATGGTCCTTCAGGAGGTGAAAAAAGCAACACAGGAGGGAGACATTATAGCCTAGGGCTGCCCTGCTGCTGTAAAGAAATTAGAAAACAAAAATATGGGATCTATAATTTGGCAGCATAGGGAAAATTTAACTAAGATCCCAGGGGATGATAGATTGTTTGTGACATGTTTAGATCTGAGAGGTAATGAATTTAAATCACTTCTGGATTCAGGGGCCACTACCAGTCTAACATGGAAGAGGTTACCTGGATCAAAAATAATAAAGGATGTACTTTTGGAAGGTGTATCAGGCCAATCAGTTAAAAGAATCTGCTGCTGGCTGTTGTGAATATATGTGGCATTTTCATTAAGAGCGAATTTGTATGGTACTCAGAAGCCACAGAGGAGCTAATTATTGGCGTGGATGCCTTGCAAAAGTATGGGCTATGGTTTGATCCCTATAGCAAACAACGATACCAAGCCCAAGCCCAGAAATCATTAGGAAAAATTTTCAGTTTTAAGGTGAAGGATTTGAGAACAAAGGAGGAGTGGGAACAGATTGATCCAAGAGTACATGCAACATCTAAATATGATTGTGGTGGACTACAGGAAATTGAACCAGGCTACACCAGCCATGGCTCCTGTGGTAGCTAACATTGTGGATAAGGTAAAGGTAAAGGTTCCCCTTGACATTTAGTCCAGTCGTGTCCGACTCTAGGGGACGGTGCTCATCCCTGTTTTCCAAGCCGTAGAGCCAGCGTTTGTCCGTAGACAGTTTCCATGGTCATGTGGCCAGCGCGACTAGACACGGAACGCTGTTACTTTCCCACCGTGGTGGTACCTATTTATCTACTCACATTTTTACATGCTTTTGAACTGCTAGGTTGGCAGGAGCTGGGACAAGCAATGGGAGCTCACTCCATTGCGTGGATTCGATATTACGACTGCAGGTCTTCCAACCTTGCAGCACAGAGGCTTCTGCAGTTTAACCCGCAGCGCCACCACATCCCTAACATTGTGGATACCATAGCCCAATTAGGAGCTAATACAGACTGATATTCAGGTATTGATCCATCTAATTGTTTCTTTGCTTTGCCATTAACAGAGGAAAGCAAAGCAAGGCTTGCTTTTACAAGAAAGGGGAGAACTACCAAACTCTTTTGGTGCACAAGAAGCAGAAGTTCAGGCTGTGTTGCAAGTCCTTAAGACTTTGCAGGAAGAAAACAGGTCAAGTCAGCATCATGTTGTCACAGACAGTGAATATGTCTACAAAGGAATAACAGAGTATATTTGGTTTTGGTCTAAGGATGATTGGAAAAATGCAGACAACAAACTTCTAAAGCATTCTGCTGAATGGAAAGAAATTTATGACATACTACAAACAGGTGAGGTTGATGTGCTCTTTTATTGGATAAAAACCCATCAACCAGAGGGGGAGATTGGTTAGCAATAGGAAACAATACAGTGGATCAATTAGTCAAGAGAAGAGAAACTCCTAAGGAAGTGGAATCTAAAATTGCAAAAATGACACAATATGGCTTTTTAAAAGACTTAAGGGATATAAAAGTTACTGGAAAGAGCAAATCAAGCAATAAAAGGGATGTTAAGGAAATTAGTGAAAGAAAATGGTAAAAACTGGGTTGAAAAATTACCAATAGTGTTGGCCGCAATGAGGAGTTCACCAACTGGAATGTGGGGATACTCCCCTTATGAGATATTGTTTGGAACAAAAATGTGTTTGGGATTTCCCCATGATTATGATGAAATGCCAGAGGATTATTGGTTTAACCTGTTACAGGAAAGAAATAGATACCAGGAAGAAATTCAAGAACAATGGAATCAAGCTAATGAGGTAAAGGAAAAAAGTTATGTCTGATAAAGCTATGTTTCCCACAGGAACACAAGTAGCATATTTGCTTTTATGTACCAAGGAACCTTGTTGAGACCATGCTGGAGAGGACCCTATGTTATTTTGAATTCTATTTATCCAACTTCTTATTTGTTACAGATAAATGACCGGCAGAAGTGGGAGGAAACAACTAATAAAATTCAGACTTTATTTTCCTTCAGGGACAAAGTGGCCACCAACATCTGAAGATTTTTTATTATTATTATTTTTAAATTATTACAATTATTATTATCCTTTTTCTATTCTTTTCTATTTTTCTCTTTTGAGGGTTTTGTGGGAAGTGCTTCCTTATTATTTTTGTCTTAATATATACTGTGTATGAACAAGAAATAGTATATATACACAAGATTTAATTGTTTGGGTACCCGAAGAAAGAAGATACCTCATTCATATTTTATATTTTCAGTTTTATCTATTTGAAAACAGTTTTTGTGTGTGTGTGTGTGTGTTTGATTTATTTGCTTGAAGGCTGCAGCCAAATAGTATTTTAATAGGAAAACCTCCTACACTTCACATTCCACTAGAAAATTTACAATATTGACACAAACTTGCAATTGACATCTTGTGGCCGAAGAGAAAACAGTTGACCACAATGTGGGAATTATTGCAAATGGGAATTTTATTGATGATCATTTTGAATTCGGGTATGCTGGATGGGAAAGAAATGCATTCCATCAATTGGTGAAAAACATGAACAAAGAAATAAATGCTACACATTGTTGGGTTTCCTTGCATGGTCCAGCATCAGGTTTACAAGGGTGGTCAATTATACCCACTGCCACTCTGGATATTGCAGGCTGGTTTAAATTCAAAGTATATGAGGGTGATGAATGAGTACTGGATTCAAATCTTGATGGGATTTATTAACAGGGTGGTTGGCAAATCTTCAATGGTTGAAAATATTGTTTATGAATATTATTCTGCTTATTGCTATAGTATTAGTCTCTTGCTGCATGATACAATGTACTCTTGTATATTGTTCATCTATTACTACTAAGAAAGTTGATGTTGTTTCTACTATTACAAAAGACTATGATCTTTAAGTGGTTTATAATGTAATCATAAACCAAGAGGGGAAATTTGTAAGGTGTGTGCATGTTTGGCCTGGATAAGGTGAAGAACCAGAGAGAGAGTTAGGACACAAAGATGAAGACCAACAAAACCCAGAGGAACTATGGGACTTTGTATTTCTGGCTATAAGCCCTCATTGTGAGAAATTCAACTCTTGAACTGAACGTTTTGAACTATACTTTCAGTAAGTTGACAAAAAACATCTGCTGCTAATTGAGGGAGTGGAGCAAAATTGGGGGTTAAGAAGATCCTGGTACAAGGATCCTCCTGAGCAAGCAGATTCCACACCTGTCCACTAAGTGATGGAAGACACATTAAGCATTCTATACTTCACAATAAGTGATAAGGACCATATATCTAGGGGGAAACATACATCTAATGCGCATGCCCAGCTAGCAACCTGCCTAAAAAGAATATAAAAAGAGGGATCTGAGCAACCATACTTTGTCTGCTGAGACCAAAAGGGTTTTGGAACCAACTACTTTTTTTGGAATTTGGACAATGCAAATAAAGAATTCTTCTCTCTTTGGTGAGTATGTATGTGGTGTGAATGTGTTGAATGTATGAAACCCCTTTTATTAGAATTGTAATCAATAGGTAATAAAGTATATTCATTTTGCATTTATTAATGTGTCTTGTGAGGTCCTTTGCTGTTTAATATTGTTCTTCTTGGGATACAAAGATCTAGTGGTCACCCTTTTGTGACAATTGCTGCAGATGTTCTACCGGGGCTGGCCATGTAGACTGTAATCCCACACTAGACCTGAAGTCTTGAAACTCAGTACTCACAGCTGTATATGCCTTACAAGTCCTGGGAGCCAATGTGAGCCCTATTGCACACTCAGCTTCATCCCGCTAATTAGCTAGACCTCCAGAGGAAGACCCTTGGGACACTTTCTGGCTCCTGGTGCTAACTCCATGAACCGTTCCATCTGTAGACGTGACAGGGCATCAGCTATGCTGTTATCCAGCCCCGGGATATGCCTCACCTGCACTACCATGTTAAATTGCAGTGTGCTCAGTGTGAAGGCTCTCACCAACCTCATGACATGCTTTGACCTGGAGGAAAGTGTATTAATAACATGAACCACTGCCTGGTTATTGCACCAAAAGCGCACTACGGAATTGGACCACTCCTCTGACCATAGCCATATTGCTCCTACAATAGGAAATAATTCCAGAAAGGTCAGGTCTTGAGTGAGACCTGATTCATGCCAGCTCTCTGATCACTTGCCTGAGCACCATCTTCCCCTAAAGTAGATGTCAAAACCCTGTGAACCTGAGGCATCAGTTTGAACTTCGAAGTCTGTGCCCAAGCAAATGTCTGACCTGCAAAATGAAACTCCATTAAAGCCATCTAAAAACTTGCTCCAAACCAATAGGTCCTGCCTCATACCTCCCGTGACTCTCGTCCTATGCAAAGGCCTTCGTAAGCCACTCATGGCATCACAGAGCCTCTTAAGGAAGGCCCGGTCTGGTGCTACAACGTGACAAGCAAAGTTCAAATGCCCCACTATTTCCTGCAATTCCTTGAGTGTAACCTTCTTCTTGCCCATGATAACTTTCAACCTATCCCTAAGCTCACACAGTTTATTATCCGGGAGGCGACATGCCTGTGCCTCTGTGTCTAATTCCATTCCCAGGAAAGTCAGAATGGACAAGGGTCCTTCCATCTTCTCCTCTGCTAATGGCAGCCCCAATTCCTTAGCCATGTCCTGGAAGGCCTGCAAGAGCAGCAAACATTGCCTAGACCCTTTTCCCCCGCATACCAGGAAATCATCCAAATAATGGGCCATGCTAGCCAGTCCCATCCTGTGTCTAAGGTTCCATTCCAAAAAGGAACTGAAATGAGATGGAGCAATCTATGGGAGAGCCCTTATATAATACGTACCTTCCAAAAAGAAGCCCAGCAGATCACAATCACCCGGATGTACAGGCTGCAGATGAAAAGCTGATTTAATGTTGGATTTCGCCATCTCTGTCCCGAAACCTCACACCCTAACCATGCGCACTGCAGTGTCAAATGACGTATAATGTACGGAGCACAGCTCCAAAGGTATGGCATCATTTACTGAATCACCCTATGGAAAGGACAGGTGATGTATCAATCTAAACTCTCCCAGAGCCTTTTTTGGTACAACACCTAAGGGCGAAGTCCTAAGATGGGGAACAGGTGGCTGTTCAAAGGGGCCCAAAATCCTCCCTTCACAAACCTCCTTATCAATCTTTTCTCTCTCTACATGTTCCATATCTTTTACAGATTTCAGGTTCTCAGACCACAAGCCCTTTCTTTCCCCCACTACGGGTATTCTGAAGCCAAATGTGAATCTGTCTAATAGGTATGCTGCCTCATCCTTCTTTGGATAAGAATACAACCACCTTTCCAACACTGCTACCTTAATGGGGCTGGGGCCCTTTTGCAGGGGGCTGCCCACCCCCATCAGCTTTCTTTCCACTGCCTCCTTCCTTGCCATCGGCTCTCTGTCCTCTCTTAAAACAATTGGAGCCTGTGTGCTGGCCACCACAGACAGAACATTCATGCCTGTATCGGCATGCTTTTCAAGATCAGCTCCCTCTGGAATTAAATTCCCAACATAGCAGGCGGGGTTGAACCACCTGCCCTGTGGCTACACGGGGATTATTGGGTTGGCCTGCTCTACGGATTAGATGTCTGCTATCAAATCTCTCTCCTGCAGCCAGCCTCGCTGGAGTAATGAACTGCAACCATAGGCCCGGCTGCGGCTCATCCCAATGCATTTTTGGATGAATAGCTGCTCTCATCCTAAATGCCTGATCATAAAGAAGCCATGTGTGGCCCAGGTAGTCCACGAATGCCCTATAGATCAAGTCCAGGCACTGGACTAAGGACTGGGCTCTCCAAGGTTGCGCCTTCACAATTACCCCAAAGTAAATGAGGAAACCAGGCAACCAATTTGCCCAAGAACATTCCAGCTTCTTACGCTTACGCCTTTCCTTCTCCCTTTCATCCTCCTTTTCTATATTTTTTTATATCCAGTTTCCTGTTTAACAGCTCAAAAAGGTTGACATAGTTCCCTCACCATATTTTTTTTCTTTCGTGGCAGGAGTCAGGTCAAGGGCATGGCATAATCTCCAAATGGCAGTGCCTTAAGCGGAACTGAGTTATAGCCCGTGTCCGGCACCAAGGGGTATGGCCAAACCCCCACTCCTGGGCTAAGCCTCAGGTGAGCTGGGAAGGTGACTGGTGGGTAAGGGGGCAGTCCATGTCCCTGCTGCCCATCCTTGCAATGGTAAAGCCTGTGACTGACAAACTGAGCTCCCTGGGTTCCCCACACTAAACTGCTGTGTATTGGACACTTCTGCCTGGCCAATGCCAGACCAAGGCCATGTGACCAGAGCAGGGTTAGTGTCTGGTGCAACCACTAGCTCACCTGTAAGGGGTACCACGGTTGTCTCCTTCCTCAAGTACACCACCTCATTGTCCTGAATCGGTTCCATCCCCATGTTGCTCCAACCAGCCGGGTTGCTCTGATGTGGTCTGGCACTGCTCAGTCCCGGTAAGTTAAAGACCTCATCCACCTTCTCAGACACCATTCCAATTGACTGAGATTGTGTTGCCTGTGATGCTGCCACCCTCGATGGCCCCTGCTGCTCCGCCTCTAGAACAGCAATACGTGACATAAGATCATCCTTCAGTTTGGCACTCCTATGACCCTTGGAATCCCTGGCCGAATGGCATGGCTGCTCATCACTTGGTCCTGTTCTGACCTGAGCTGCATGCTTGGCCTCCCATACTGAAATCTTGGCCTGTAGCACCTCCCAAACCAGCCAGCCTTCCTCATCTGAAGATGACCTGGGTGGAGAAACCACAAACGCTGCCTTGCATTTTGCTGGCTGCTTCCCTTTATTTTTACCCTGGCCCTTCTTGGGACCCACAGTTACATATGCTATTCCTTTGCTTAACCAAACAGCCTAACACCCTTGCAGGGCAACTCACTGACCCTAATGCCTCTGCAGCCGCTTGCCTGTGTCCCTGCAAGATTAACCCACTAAATCAATATGAAATCAATAGTGTCGTGACTTAATAACGCCCCCTTTTTTTCTTTTTCTTTTTTTATTCAAGATGAAATGGGGGGAGCACCCTCCACCTTGATTAGAATGGCGGAGACCTCCTTCTCCTACTTTCTATTCCTTTATATTCATATATATATTCATATATATATGATTGTAAATAGCTCAACTCCCCCACCCCTTTTACTAATTATTAATTCAATCTGTAATTTTTCCCCTTTCCCTCTCTCTCCTTTTTCTTTTTTAATTAATTAATGTATAAGTTGGTAAAAAAGGGGGGAGAGGGGGCATGCTACGCTGGTATGTTATTTATTAATTAAATTATTTATTACTGGTATTGTTCTTAGTATATATTTATGTTTATTTATATATCTTCTTTTTATTATTATTATGAAGGGGGAGCTTCAGCCTGGTGCCTTCCCCCTCAATGGGGGTAGGACCCTTGGTGGCCTAAGCCCCTATATTCCCCCCATTGCTTCTTGTAACTTCCTCCTCTGAATTTCTTCAATTTAATGTTAATTTTAATTTATTTGTATAGTAATTTATTGGGTTGGGGTTTTCTTAATCCTAAATAGCACTGGGGAGAAGTCCCCACTCCAAACTGTTGAGGGGTGCCAATGTAACCCCCCAATTCCCTCGAAGATCAGCCTCCAGTTGCTGCTGCGTCACCGCAAAAACAAAAGCAGACGAGCTCCAATGCAGCAGCCTTCCCCCGAGGTATGCAAGCCTCGAAAGAGGCTGATTGGGGAAGGAGTGCCTATTAAATAAGGCACTCCTCCCCCCTCCCTTCCCAGAGAGCCAGGACGTGAATCTCACATCTCGCGCTATTCCAGCCGGGAGTGCAAAGAGGATCCGCATGGCAAAGTTCCTTGCCAGGGGAGCGCACCAACTTTTCAAGTATGGGAAAAGTACTGTCATATCTCCTCTCAATTGTCTTTTCTCAAGGCTAAATATGCCCAGTTCTTTCAGTCTCTCCTCATAGGGCTTGGTTTCCAGTCCCCTGATCATCCTTGTTGCCCTACCTCTGAACTTGCTGCAGTTTGTTGACATCCTTCTTAAAGTGCAGTGTCGAGAACTGGACACAGTACTCAAGATGAGGCCTAACCAGTGCTTAATAGAGGGGGACTGGTACCTCACAGGATTTTGAGACTATACTTCTGTTAATGCAGCCTAAGATTGCATTTGCCTTTTTTGCAGCCACATCACATTGTTGGCTCATATTCAGCTTGTGATGTACAACAATTCCAAGATCCTTCTCACTTGTAGTATTGCTGAGCCAGGTATCCCCCATCTTGTAGCTGTGCATTTGTTTTTGTTTTTCCCAGGTGTACAAATTTGCACTTATCCCTGTTAAACTTCATTCTGTTGTTTTCAGCCCAGTGCTCAAGGCTATCCAGATATTTTTCAATTTTGTTCCTGTCTTCCAAGGTATTAACTGTACTCAGTTTTGTGTCATCCGCAGATTTGGTATGTATTCTCTGCACTTCCTTGCCTAAGTCATTAATAAAAAAATTGAACAGCACAGGGCCCAGGACTGATCCTTAGGGTACCCCACTTGTTACCCTATTGTTAGGGTACCCCACTTGTTATCTTTTGAGAAGGAGTTTGTTACCAGTTTGAGAAGGAGCCATTAATAAGCACCCTCTGAGTATGATTCTGTAACCAACTGTGGATCCACCTGATAGTTGTTCTATCCAGCCCACACCTATGTCAGGTTGCATTGAATGTTATGGTAATAAAGATAATGAACCATTTCCTGCACTCCTTAAAATTATTATATATAATTATTCTATATTGTTTGTGGATTTGTGGTGCCATCCTTCTTTGGTCATGATTCATATGTGTATATATATTTAGTAGTTAAGATATATTGGTAAATAGAAATCCAAAGCTGCCCAGCCTGAATACTAAGCACAGCTACTAATAACTGTGGTTAATGTTTTATATGAAATTCTAGATGCATTTATTATTCTTATGTCTAAATAGTTAACCTAAGAATTTAGTTACGTTTTTCCCAATTCTGCATTCAGAAAAACTGTATTCTGTGCTGAAAAGCAATTATGCAGCTTTTGTGCATAAGAAAGAAAATAGCCATTACAAACCTGAGTCTGGTCCAGGTCCTGGGATATTTTTCAGCCCTGTCAGTTTTGGCTGTCATTTTGTAATCTCTTGACCAGAAAACATGTGGACATCATTCTTCCCTTTGTTCCCACCACCTACTTTGTGGCCAAATATTCTTCCTAGTTGCTTCTCTCTGGTTGATTTCCTCCTTAATACAAATGTATAAATGTAAAAATAACAATTGTGTGCTTTCAAGTTAATTGTGACTTATTGCAGACCTTTCCAGGGTTTTCTGGGTAGAGAGTACTCAGAAATGGTTTACCACTCCTTTCTTCTGGGGACATCCTGGGACTGTGTATAAACATACACATACACATAATTTTTTGACTAAGGTTCTTTCTCATCTATCCTCAGATTGATTTTGGAGCACAAGGCTGAATAGGAAAATAGTGAATAATCACATTAAATTATACTTTTTAAAAAACATTAGAAATGTACGATAAATAATGCCTGTAATTCTGACAATTTATCATTTTAAATGCCTACTATTTTCCTTCCTCCACATTGATTTGCCCAAGAAAAGGAGCTGATAATTGGTGATTTTGCTGTCTCATAAGGTAATTTATTTGAAGCAATGCATCTGTTTTCAAACTATAAATTTAAATTGCTAATATTGAAGTTATTCACTCGAATTCAAACTGGTATTCATTATAGGTCCTGTGAATTTTCCTCTACTGCCTGTTAACTGTTATCTTAATGAGTTTTTCATGGAAGTTGGGGGAGGCATTTATTAATGGTGCCTGTGCTTCATGAAGAACGAAACAAAATTGGACAAAGCCCTTTCATAGTTATTTTGAAATTATTGTGGTCCTCACTTCTTTGCAGAAAACTCACTGTTGATTGTGTATTGTATAAGTGAGCTGAATTTTGGAGGTGAATTTTGACACCTTTAGGTAGTGATTTTCTTTTTAATGTTTTCTTTTGAATAAAGGGATAACTTTTGCCAGCTGAGAGATTTAACTGAGAAGTCAGCCCCAAGTATGACTTTTCAAATTATTGTTCTACGTTGCCCCACTTCCCTGAGTTGTGGGGGGTTTCAGGGGCAGGCATTTGCAAGTCAGTTACTTTGTGACAAAACAGTGATTCTAGTTTCTCAGGGGCAGAGAATCCATACCTGATATTAGTCTGAACTTTACAGGAGCTATCCAAAATGCAAACTCTCCCTCAATTAGGTTTAGCACATTGGATTTATCCTTTATACCTTGAGCTAAAACCAAGAACAGATTCACTTTCCCTATATTACTAGAATCACCAGCATCCACTGTAATATAAATAAACATGTCAAGTGCTTAGAGGAAGACAATAGGTGAAATCTTCTTGCTTTATTATGTATGCAGAAGCAGAATGTGTAACAGCCACTCATTCTCTGCTGACAAGTCATACTCAAGAATGTGAGGAGACTTTTTAATTGCCAACTAGGAACAAGTAAATGTTACATCTTTTGCATAACAAACAACAAGATTTCAGCCAATGGCACCCACATGGCCAACCCAAATGATTCACTGTCCTCCAAACAATTAGAATTGTGCAAGGAAAGCAAGTGTAAGCCTGCCAACGTGCTCATCACATCCTTGTCACGTCTCTCTGTTGCCTCCATTGGGAACTGAATGTCTGTGGTAAAAGAAGAGCATGCTCCCTACATTACCCTTTAAGAGGAAATCAAAGAGGACCACATCCATCACTGTGGCCTGACATGGGGACCTTCCCTTGGAAGCTGGAAAAAAGTGCAAATAGAAAATAAAACAGAACACCCACATTCTGAATAGGTAGCCAGTGTAAAGTGGCCAGAATTGGTGTGATGTGTTGGTATTTATTTACTCCACTCAATAACCTGGCCACAATATTCTGGACCTGTTGAAGTTTCTGTTACAGCTTTATGGGCAGCCTCACACAGAGAGCAGTAATCTAATCTTGAGACTACCCGTGAGTGGACCAGCATTGGCAAGGGAACCAGTGTCAAGGTAATGACACCACTGGGTAATCCGCCTGAGGTGGAAGTAGGCAGACTGGACCACAGATGCTATTTGAGTGTCCACTGATAGTGTTTGGACACCCAAACTATGAACCTCATCCTTCATGAACAGAGTAGAACTCACAAAGGAAAGTGAGGCACCCAGTCTGCAGACAGCTGGAGCACCCACCTGAAGGGCCTCTGTCTTGTCTGGGTTCAGCCTCAATCTGTTGGCCCTCATTCACTCTAGTACAGCAGCCAGACAGCACTCAAGGGATGGGACAGCATCCACTGCAGAAGAGTGGAAGGAGAGATAAAGTTGTGTGTCATCAGCATATTGATGACACAAAACTCTGAATCTCTAGATGACCTCCCCCAGCAGCCTCATATAAATGTTAAAAGCAACAGGGAGATGATCGACCCCTGAGGGACTCCATAATTGAGAGTCCAAGGGGTGGAGACAATTTCTAGTGTTGCACTCTCTGGGGATGGTTCTCCAGGAAGGATCAGAGCCAGGACAAAGACAGGCCACTGATCCCCAGTCCAGAGAGGCCCCCCCAGGAAGATACTATGGTCAACGGCATCAAAGGCCATTGAGAGATTGAGCAGAACCAGCAGCAACATTTTACCCCTGTCAGCCTCCCTCAACAGGTCATCATGCAAGGCAACAAATGCTGTCTATGTGCCATGATGCAGCCAGCACCCTGACAGGATAAGCACTCTCTGAGTATGATTCTGTAGCCAACTGTCTATCCACCTGACAGTTGTTCTATGCAGCCCACACCTAGTTAGCTTGCTAATCAGAATATAATGGGGCACTTTGTCAAAGACTTTGCTGAAATCAAGATATAATATATCTACAGCATTCCCATCATCTATCAGGGAGGTTACCTGAAAAACATAGGTAAGATTAGTCTGGCAGGCTTGGTTCTTGACAAATCCATGTTGGCTTCTCATTATTACTGCATTGTTTTCAATGTACTGAGATGGTAGCTCTCCTCCAATCATCTGGTACTTTACCCATCCTCCATGATTTCAGGAAAATAATAGACAGTGGTTCTGTGATTTCTTCAGCAGTTCCTTCAATATCCTTGAATGCAGTTCATCCAGCCCTGAGGATTTGAACTCATTTTTGACTATTTGTTTATCAATCTCAAGTTAACAATCCTAACAATCTTTGTACTTTGCATTTGCCTGGAGGTGTATAAACTGTCTTTTTGGTGACAACTGAGCTCAAATAGGAAATGAGCACTTCTGTCCAAAATGTTTCAAGGAACAGGTGAATTTGGCATACCAGCTTTAGCTGTGCAAATGCATCCCTAGTCAGTGCCAAGATCTGGGCTTCCAGGCTCAAAAATGAGTTAGGGATTACTTCCAAACTGTGAATCTGGTTTTTCAGGGGAAATTAAACCCATCCAGCACAGGTTGAAACTCTATTCCCTGATTTGTCTTTCAGTTGATCAGGAGCACATCTGTCTTGTCTGGATTAAGTTTCAGTCTATTTGCCCCCATCTAGCCTGATGCCAACGGCAGGAACAGTTTCCTTGAAGTTAGATGGAAAGGAGAGATCGAGTTGAATGTCATCCACATACTGGTGACATTGACTTTGAAACTCCAGACAACCTCTTCCAGCGGTTTGTGTAAATATTAAATAGCATGAGAGAACAAAACTGAACTCTGAGGCACAACACAAGCCAAAGGTCAGGGCACCAAATAGGAGTCCCCAAGCACCACCTGGGTTTGCTCTTTGACGAAGGACCAGGTCCACTGTGAAACAGTGCCTCTAAGTTCCATTCCAGATGGAAGGCTGCTGAGAGGTCCAGTAGAGCCAAGTGAGACATGCTCCCCCTGTCTAATTCCCAGTGTAGATTTCTACCAAGGTGACCAAACCTGGGGCATCTTAAAGACTGGCAGATTTGTACTAAAGCTCTGCAAGCATCTAAATTGTGCTTACCTAGAGAAAGATCAGACTGAAAGACTTCATGGCCCAAGATAGGCTAAAGCCTTGCCTAGCTTCCTGCTAGAAAAGGAAGTTGTCCTGATGCTTGCTGGGAATTCAAGGTGAGCACAATTTAGGTGTGGGTCTGGCAGGTGAAACTCCCAGAATGGGACTGAGAGTAAAAAACAAAACAAAACAAGAAAATGAATGAGATACGCCTAACTAACATTGTACTTCTTTGAAACAACCAGTCCTAAGCACATCTACAATTGTAACATTTGTCCATTAGTCTTTAGCTTACATATATACAACAGTGTATTAAACTGAGAATGGTTTCACCTATGTGCTAGGCACAAGCAAAGGTGTTTTCTGTCAAAACTATTGGCCAAAACAGTGACTGCACACAGAACCAAGATTTGATAATATGCCAATCCCATTATCAAAAAAATGTATTTCCCTACCATCAAAAGAGTGGAAAGGTCTGCTCCCCTTGGTCTGCTTTCCTTCAATTAGTTTGAACCATGATATGGTATCTTAATAGACTCTGACAAAACTGTATGGCCACACAGCCACATAAGAAAGTAACCACATAGATGTCGTCCACTCCATGGAAAAACCCCACATCAAGCATGTTATAGCTAGAACACCTGGTTCTAGTATCAGGTATCACAAAAGTAAGCAAGTTAATTGTTATTGACTTTTCTGGGTAAATGGCTCAAATTATACTGGTGAAAATTTTAAAGAATTTCATTGCTGTTGTTCAACAGTTAAAATTCTATTTGTCTTTATTTAAATTCCTCTCTCTCATAAAAGGTCATTGTTAAACAGAACTTCTAAAATAGAAGCAGATGTGTTTTTATTAGATCCTTAATGCATGATGCTAACCAGTTACATAAAGCAGAAAAGCAGATACAAAATTTCAAGGCTTTGTTTATTTTCTATTTCAAGACTCTTTTTATTGGTGTATTTCTTTCCTTTGGTTTCCTTGAATCTAAATTGGTTTTCATTTAAACCAGAGGTGATCAATAAAGCCAGAAATCAGACAGGCTGCCTTAAAAGCACGGAATACAGAATAGAACTTATTCCCAAGGCACACCAGAAAATGAGTCTTTGCTTTAGAAACCAACATTATATTATATGGAACTAATCAGAAATTCAAGACAAATATATAAGAAGGGGCAAATGTATTCCCAAGGAAAATATGCTAAGAAAAAAGATAAAAAAATTTGATTGCCCCAATCCAGCAAGAGATAGCAATGCACAGAAACAGATCTCTATGTGTACAACTAATGTCAATGAACATCCACATCTACACAGTGACCAAACTCCTGTTGCGTAAATTATGTGAGCATAAGAGAGACAATATCACTAGCAGGGGAGATTGCTGGTAATTAAAGAGTTCCCAGGGCTTGCAAGACTCACACTTGATTAGTCTCATTGCATGTGAATTGTAGAATCCCTAACATGAAAGCAGGAACTTTTTAATTACCAGGAATCTCCTCCTGTCAGGTGATATTAGAACCAGCAGCAGATAGCTACTAAGTAAAGAGCTTTTCTTTCTGTTCTGGGGATTACATGGCCCATGCTCAATGAGACTAACTACACACAAGTCACGTAAGCCCCAGGATTATAGCAGGAACTCTTTAATTACTAGGAATCTCCCACTGCCAGTGACATCATCTTGATTATACTGGGGTAATTTGCAAAACAGAATTCTGACCAATAATTGATTGATTGATTTGTTTGCTTGTTTCAGTAATTTACAGACCCAGACTTCAATTATAGTCTGGCTGACAATAATCAAAATAACAATGGGCTAATTCCAAGTATTAGTTCCTGCTGGAGTACACTCAATGAATCATTGTGTTTTTGGTAAATCAACATTGTGTAAGTCCTATTGATTCAGTGGTCTATTCACTAGGGACTTAGAATCTGATTTAGCACAATAACACTAACATTGATGCAACTAAACAACTTCAATGTCACACACATAAATGTCAGTTTTACAATGCAGAAAACCCAAATGGTCAGTCAACTGCAAATATGGCACTGAAAATACATCAACTCTGGCACTAAATGAGTATCATTGAGAAAACAGAGTGCCTTTCCTGTTCATTGTGTCACTTCTGAAAAGGCCGAATCTTATTATGGTTATTGGTCCAAGTTTTGGCTGGACCACCCTCTAATTCACAACTTGTCTTGGACTAGCAGTTGATCCATAAAAACAGGAGGGGGAGCTGAGAGAAGCGTGGCACCTGTGACAACTGAATAGCACATTGGTTTATTTCTTATCTGTCCTGTTTCCTCTGTGTACTTTGCAAAGGCTGTGCAACCTGGTGGGACTCCTTTCCTCACTTTCCAGTTTCTATTTTTATCCCTATCTCTATCTCCCCCACAGAACAGAGATATATTTTTAAAGGAATCTCTGTTGCTTGTAGCTTTGCCTTCCAGTTCCTCCCTACAACTATGCTGTATCAACCAATGAAAATATTACTCCACCCTGTGGTGATGGGCTCCTTATTCTGCCTGAGACTTCCTCCCTCCCTGTGTTTACAGTTTGTGCAGGTTGTGGAAGTATGGGAGGCACAAAGTGGTAGAGCCAGGGAGGAGGAGGCAAGATAGCAAAGGAAGAAAATATAACAGTTCTGGAGCCCTGAAGAGGAGAATTTGGAAGACAACAAACATCACATGTGAAGAGATGACAAAAAGAAAATAAATAAAAAACAAGATACATGGAACAACAGAGAGAAAGAGATAAATTTGGAGAGGAGAGAGGCACTTTGATATTGGGCAGCTAGAGATGGCCAGTGGAGCAGAGTGGTGAAATTGCTAAACTAGGACTCAGGACACCATGGAAAGTCTCTGGAGAAATAGCACTGGTAAAATTATTCTTTAAATATCTTGCGTATGTTGGAAATCCTATTAGGACTACCATGATTTGGAATCAACTTGATGGCACAAGACACACCAGCTGGAAATTTCGGGGCAAATAAAATGAAAATCCTCAGGAGGATGGAAAATAACAATGCAAAGCAGCAGAACTCAGCTGTTTCTCCAGCATAGGATATTCAGTTAGAATTAGAGTGTGACTAGACAGGGAGGCTATCCTGGGTTGATTCAAAGTTTCTTATAGCAATTAAATTGCTGTTGTTCACATAGAACACATAATTATCCCATGCAATTTTTGGATCAAGAGTAGACATGGGGACAAATAGAAAAATGAATCAGGATATTTGTTAAATATCCCTGATTCATCAGATATTTGTTGCTTCATATTCTTGGGGTCCAGAGACCCCAGCGAATACAAAGCAACGAATATAACTCTTTTATGTTCATCCCTTCATTCCTTATCTGCGTATGTCCCTGAGGATCAGCTGTTCCTCAGCGGCATAAGCAGAGAGGGGTTTTCCCTTTGGGCAGCTTGTTAAAGCCTGCCCGAGGGGAATCCCACCCCTGGGGCTGGGGGATGGTTTGGTTCCACTTTCCTCTTCTTCCCATGCCCATGCGGCATACGAAGAGGAGGAAGGGATCAAAGAGGGATCAAAGGGATCCTCCAGCCCGCAGCTGCAGAATCACTTTGATCCCTGCGTTCCCTCCTCTTGCTACGCGGGGTATAGCAAGAGGAGGGAAAGCAAAAAATATATATCACCCGACGAATGACGAATTGATTCATTGTTCATCAGGTCACTGGGTGGAAATTTGTGGTTTGTGGGTCTTCAAGTTTGACAACCCACGAACCAAGACAAAGCACCATTTTTGCGCTTCGTCCCTATCTCTAATCAAGAGTCAACATCTGACTTCAAATCACCTCAAATTCTCACCAGGATCACAGGTTACCTACCCTCCTCTTTTATTAACACTACTCTCTTCTACACCTCTTTTTAAAACAAATATATGGCAAGTGACATAATGCTGATATAACAACTTGTGAAACAGGGCTTACTTGCAGTTATCTGTATGCCATGCAGTGATAGAAATGCATCAAACTTAAATGTGCCAAATTTGGCACAAACCACAAGATAAATTGCAGTATAGTTGCACCCTTAGTTGTTGTTGAAGCTCATTTGTTCATAAGACTTTAATTACCTTTTTAAGCAAAAACAGAAAGAAAACCATTCTTTGAATCTGGAAAAGCCAGTGGCCACGCTGGCTGGAAAATTCTGGATGCTGTAGCCTAGAAAGTAATTTTTCCAAGTTCTGTGAAACTCTCTGAGTGATCTTGGGACAGACACTCTCTTATCCTGACCTGCTTCACAAGACTCTGGTGGTGGTGATAGAGGTAGAGAAGAGTGTGCTCATGCACTCCACAAACTGGCTCTCTTGTGCTGCTTGAATGTATCAGTTTTAGAGATGAACACAAATCAAACCGTGAACCAGAAAAACCAATGAACCCAGCTGGTTTGTGGTTTGGTTTGTGATGCAGTTTTGGGATCCTGTTTTGCCAAAGCAAAATGAAGCACTGAACTTTCCCCCCCTCTGCACTTCATTTTGCTTCAGCAAAATGGATGCCCACCCAACCCCTCCTACTGCCCTTGTTACCCGGTCCTGCCACCACCACAGCCATCCCTGCCATCACGAGCATCAGAAACAGTGGGCCTAGCTTACCTTCCAGGATCCAGGTCTCCTGCCTCTGTGCATGCGCCCACTGCCTAGCTGGCAGGCAGGCACAAGCACAGAGGTGGCAGCAGACTCCAGGAAAGGAAACCAGGCCTGCTGTCTCTGCACATGCACTCAGCTGAGTGATGGGCACATGCTCAGAAGCAGCAGCCCAGCTTTCAGGGGCTGGGCCCATTGCCTCTGTTCATATAGCCACTGCCCAGCTGATACGTGGCCACATGTGTAGAGGCAGCAGGCCTGCCTCCTGGAAGGGAAGCTGGGCTGACTCTTTCTGAAGGTAGTGGTGGTGGCAGCAGCGGTGGCAGAGTGGGAGGAGGCAGAAGCAGCAGGACCAGCAGCAAAGGCCATGGAGGCAGTGGGAAGGGGGCGAGTGGGCAGCAGAGGAGGTGAATGGCAGGAGCAAGCAGGTTCCCCCCAGGCACAAACCAGAAAAACCAACTGTGCACTGGTTCCTTTTCCTGGAGATTCATGGTTCATGGTTTGTGGTTAGCCATGAACTACAAAGCATCACAAATCACTGGTTTTCTGGTTCGTGCCCATCTCTAATCAATTTACATCTTTTTTAAAGAACAAAATATTTCATAATAAAAGCAAACGTATTCTCTAGACTAGAAGAACAAAAGTGGGGGAGTTATTGAAACCTTCTTACTTATTTTTAAGGAAGAAAGAAAACTGGAACTAGGACACTGACCTAAAAAACAACAGCCAGGTTGTGGAGACTTACTTAGGTGTTGCTCACAAAGACATAAAATAAGATGTAGTATAGTGGTTAGAGTGCTGGACATTGAGGAGACATGAGCTCAAATCCAAACCTGGCCATGAACCTTATTGAGCAACTGTAGGCCTACCTCTCTCAGCCAGACTTACTTCACAGCGTTCTTATGAGGTTAAAATGAAGCAGAGGAGAGCTGTGTATGTTACTTTGAGCTCACTGAAGGAATACAATGATAGCAAAGGTACTTATACCCTCTCTTGTCCCATCTGAGGGTATTTCTGATTCGAGCAATTACAGAAAAGCAATGAAAAATTTTTAAAGATAAAATTTTTTATTTGGCATAAGCTTTTGTGGATTGTAACCCACTTAATATTCTGAACAGTGTTGAAGAAAAAAAAAGAACAAGTAATGTTGCTAAAGCAGAGTTGGTGTGTTATGCATTACCTTTAAAAAAGAAAGCATGACTTTACCTTAATATAAAATAGTATTTTGAACAAAGCTTGAAAGTAGTAAGTTGTAGTTAACATAGCTATCTGTAACTATCAGGAGAAAGGTGGCCTACAAATGATAATAAATAAAATATGTACATATATGTTTCACTTTTAAGACCAAAACAGAGAGGATTCATCCTGTTCTCTGATATATATAGCAGAGAACAGGATGAATCCTCTCTGTTTTGTTCTTAAAAGTGAAACAGGTGACTATGCAACTCAGATCAATGAGTATGTGCTCACCACAAAGCACAGTGCTGTGCCCTTAACAAAGGTAAATGAATAAATGCTGGCTGTGGCTCTCTCATAACACAAAATGTTTAGAAGGAAAAAGAGATTTGGAGCAGGAAGTGACTTTCCAGGCCTGGCTTCCTGCAGCTGCTTGGGAGGAAACCATAGTCCCTACATCTGTGAACAAACTTCTTTGCATGTAATGCATCTTTGTATCTCACACCCAGCAAAGTCCTGATATATTGCAATATACAAACAATTCTGCTACATACCCCTCAGTATCAGGGCAGGGAAATGGTATTCTCTTGTGTGTGTGCGTGCGTGCGTGCATGCGCATAACTCAACAACGCTTGTCTATTTCTATAGAGATACGTTTCACTGAATATAACCACAAGCATACAAACATACATTACTGGATCAATTTTTTATGCTATTAAAGTATACAAATGGCACACACCAAGACAAATTAAGAGAGACACAGTGTGAGAACAACAACGTGAGTGTTTGAGATTTCATAGCAATAATTTCATTTTCCCGCTATTACACTGCTATATTTAATGCAACAAGGAATAAACAAAACAATTAGAGAAATAATTAAGGTTACCTAAGGCCAAGATTACAACTATCACAGCTGAATTACTGAATGCTGCAATGTGATCAGGTTCTTCCGAAAGTACTGGCGGTTCCCTCATCTTGGCGGGAATGAGAGTCGGAGGCGGTTTCAAAATTTGAACGGATTCCTTTTTAATTTTTTCCACTTCAATTTCAACCATATCAAACTGGTCAAAGCAACTCAATTCTGGCAACATCTTATAACTTTTTACACTTAACTCCAGGGTACATATATCACTTCTCACATCGGGGCCGGGCCAAAACGCTCCCGGTCCGTCATCACCCATATAGGGGTACTCCTTACTGCAGACACCGTCCCGCAGCAAGGGTGCCTTGCCCAGTCCCCTTCCAAGGGGGGTTGGTTGAAGGAAGGTGTAGGGCGAATAACCTTCCTCCCCCCATCTTGATTGCGCGGGTAGACTACTACAGTCCATTCCACCGGCTTTACCCTTTGTCTCTCACACGTGGGCACATCTGGATCGGGAAGCAACCCTCCTCCGGTCTTTAGATTAGGGAACTCCCTGGTTAATTCTCTAATCTTGTCTGTGGAGCCGCCCACATCTTCGGTCTGCACCGCACAATCTCTCGTCCGTCTCTCCGTCTGTCCTGCCACCCCCTGCAATACCCGTGCTTCTTCCCCCTCCTTTATAATCTCTTCCCACACTATGAGATCTAACTCCTCCCCTCTATCTTCTGCTAAACACACCTCCAGCGCATTTTCTCTCCTCCCTTCACTCCCTTCTATTTCTACAAGTACCCCTTCAGCACATGCGCACGTCTCTTTTGATTTTTCTCCTTGTGGGGACGGCACACTAGCCTCCTGTCCTTCACACGCCCCCCCCGACGAGTGGGCCGTCCTCTCTTCTGTCTCCGTATCCCTGTTCCCCTGTCGGGAAAAATAATCCGCATTAGCATGGGCGCTTCCCTTTTTATACTGTACTTTAAAGTTATATGGTTGTAAGCTTAAATACCATCGTGTCAACCTCGGGTTGGTTTCCTTCATACAATTCAACCATTGTAAGGGAGCGTGATCTGTGACTAGAGTGAAAGGTGCCCCCAACAGATAATACTGAAGCGCTTGTATGGCCCACTTAGCAGCCAGCGCTTCTTTCTCAATAGTAGCATACTTCTGTTCCCGCGCACTCAGCTTCTTACTTAAGTACATTACCGGATACTCTGTACTTCCCCTCTGTTGGGACAGCACCGCCCCTATTCCCCTATCTGATGCATCAGTCTGTACTATGAATGGCAAGTTGAAGTCAGGGGCATACCGTGTGGGTAGTTCAACTAGGATTTCTTTTAACCTCTCAAAAGCGCATTGCTCTTGCCTTCCCCAGATTACCTTATTTGCTTTCTTCTTTCTAGTTAGGTCAGTTAATGGTGCTGCCACTTCTGCGAAGTTAGGAACAAACTGCCGATAATACCCTGCTAAACCTAAAAATTGTTGTACCTCTTTTTTCGTCCTAGGTACTGACCAAGCAGACACTTTGTCAATTTTATCCAACACTGGTTGGATTTTTCCTTGCTCTACCTGAAATCCTAGGAATTTTACCCCTTTCCTAGCTATTTTACACTTTGAGGGATTTACTTTCAATCCTGCTTTCTCTAGTTCCGTTAATACTTTGCGCAGATGTAGTAAGTGTTCCACCCAGCTATTACTGTAGACCAAGATGTCATCTATGTAAGCCCCTGCAAACTCTTTCACAGGTTCCAAGACTTTATCCATTAATCGTTGGAAAGTGGCTGCTGCGCCATGTAACCCGAATGGCATTCTTAAGAAATGATATAGCCCCTTTGGGGTGACAAAAGCCGTCTTCTCTTTATCTCCGTCCTTCAACGGAATTTGCCAATAACCTTTCGTGAGGTCCAGTGAAGTCAGGTACTCTGCCTGTCCTAGCCTCTCAAGCAAATCTTCTATCTTAGGCATGGGATATGCATCGAACTTTGAAACTTCATTCAATCTTCTGAAGTCTATACATAACCTGACCTTGCCATCTGCCTTTGGCACCACCACGGGATAGCTCCGCCATGGGCTGCGTGATGGTTCTATTACCCCCAGCTCTAACATCTCTTCCACTTCCCTATTAATAGTTTCTTTCAAGTGATGGGGCCAATTCCGTCCTCCTGATCGCACCACTACCTGAGGTAGGGTCTTTATTGGGTGCTCAATCAAGGTTGTGTGTCCCAGCAATCCTGAAAACACATTTTGGAATTCTCGCTCTATCTCCCTCAATTGTTCCTGTTGGTGTTCTGCTAATTCCTCACCGATGTCTATCTTATGGTCTTCCTGCAAGTAAACCTTCGCCTCTGGGCCAAAGCCATCCTCACCGATCTCTCCCCACAATGCTTCCCTTTCCTTCCACTCCTTCAATAAATTCACGTGGAAGATCCCTTTCTTCTTAGTCTTATCAGGCATCAAGATCTCATAGTCTACTGGTCCCACTTTCCTGAGAACTTCATATGGACCCTGCCACTTAGTAAACAATTTAGCACTTTCTGCAGGTACTTTCCACGTTCCACAGTGGAACTGTGGAACTGCTTTAGGGTTCTTGATGAGGAGTCTGGCAGACAGCAAGTAGACGAAGTCAAAGAGGAGACCATGCAGAAGTATATGAGAGGAATTGAAACTCAGCCAAGCAGAGGCACTGAACCCTATAAAAAGAAGATGAGAAGAGTAGGTATAATAGGAGACTGTGTGGGATAGAAACTGAAGTATGCCAGGATGATCCATGGACCCACCAGGCATGTGTCTCCCTGGAGCACAGATAAGGGTGTGACAGAAGGATTGCCATCACTCATGAAACCCATAGGTACATATCCCTTTCTTCTCATCTATGTGGGAACAAACAACAGAGCCAAAATCAACTTCGAAGACACCACATTAGACTTCAAAACTTTGGGAAGGAACCTTAAAGACTTTGGGACCCAGATAGTTTTTTCAACCATCCTACCAGTACTCAGAAGAGGAATAGAAAGGGAAAGGGAAATACTCTGGGTGAATGACTAGCTATGAAGGTGGTGTCAATGTGAGGGATAGCTTTCTAGATGATGGACTGCTGGCAAGAGATAGCTTGCAACTCACAAGAATTGGGAAGAATGTGTTTGGCCACAGCACATCATCAGGAGGGCTTTAAACTGAACTGGAAGGGGGAGGGAGACACAAGCACAGAGGTAAGGATAGATGAAGCCTTACTCACAATAAGAGGAATGGACCAAACAGTTCTAATGGGGGCCAATATAACATTAATAATCATATTAATATAAAGGTACAAAGAAAAGCAGGCACCATATCACACAATCTCTGGTGTCTATACACAATGCCAGGAATATGGGAAACAAACAAGAAGAACTGGAAATCTTAGTTCAGAAGGGTAAATATGACTTGATAGAAATAACTGAAACTTGGTGGGATGACACCCATGACTGGAATACAGCAATTGAAAGATATAAATTGTTCAAAAAGAACAGAAAGTATAGGAATTGAGAGTTGCAATATATCTCAAAAATACACATTCCTGCACAGAAATACAAAAGGAAAAGATTGGCTGGCCCATTGAGAGCATCTGGATTAATGTAGTTGGGGGAAAAAACAAAAGGAGCATGGTAGTTGGAGTCTACTATCGACCGCCCAATTGTAAGGTGTGTGCATGTTTGGCCTAGAATAAGGTGAAGAACCAGAGAGAGAGTTAGGACACAAAGATGGGGACCAGCAGGACCAGAGGAACTATGAGACTTTAAATTTCTGGCTATAAGCCCTCATTATGAGAAATTCAACTCTTGAACTGTGAACTTTTTGAACTATGTTTTCAGTAAGTTGACAAAAACCATCTGCTGCTAATTGAGGGAGTAGAGCAAACTCAGGGATTAAGAAGACCCTGGTACGATGATCCTCCGGAGAAAGCAGATTCCACACCTAACTAAAAGCATTCCATACTTCACAATAGGTGATAAGGACCATATATCTAGAGGGAAACAAAGAAGCATCTAATGAGCATGCTCAGCTAGCAACCTGCCCAAAAAGAATATAAAAGGAGGAGTCCGGGCAGGTAGATTTTGTCTGCTGAGACCAAAGGCAAAACCAACTACTTTCTTTGGAACTTGGACGATGCAAATCAAGAATTCTTCTCTCTTTGGTGAGTATGTATTGGTGTGAATGTGTTGAATGCATGAAACCCCTTCTATTAGAATTGTAATCAATAAGTAATAAAGTATATTCATTTTGCATTTATTAATGTGTCTTGTGAGGTCCTTTGCTGTTTAATATATATATATGGTATTGTTCTTCTTGGGATACAAAAGATCTAGTAGTCACCTTTTGTGACAATTAAGGAGAGGATGCGGATTAAACTTTTGAAAAACAAATTGCAAGGATTTCAAACAGACATGATGTAGTAGTGATGGGAGATTTCAATTATTCAGATATATGTTGGAAGGCAAATTCTGCCAAGTATGGCCCTTCCAAGAAATTTCTGGCTTGTGTGGCTGATAATTTCCTCCTACAAAAAGTGGAGAAAGAAACTAGAGGATTTGCTATCCTTGACTTGATTCTGACCAACAGAGATGACTTGGTGGGGGAAATGGCAGTAAGGGGAAACTCTAGGCGAGAGTGACCATGTCCTTCTAGAATTCTTGATTTCAAAGGAAATGAAAGCAGAGTGTAGCAGCACACATATACTGGATTTTTAAAAAGTCAATTTTAATAAACAGAGAAGAAGGATAAGTAAGGTCCCATGGCAGGAGATCCTAACAAGAAAAAGAGTCCAAGAAGGGTTGGAGCTTCTAAAAAAGGAAATTCTAAAGGCACAACTACCTACAATTCTAACAACAACAACAAAAGTGGAAGGCAGCAAAAAAGGCCATTGTGGCTTCACGAAGAACTCAGAGATGACCTGAAAACAAATCAAAACAAAACAAACACATATAGAAAGTGGAAGGAAGGCCAGGCCACAAAGAAAGAATATAGACAAGTAGCAAGGAATTGCTGGGAGTCATTGTAGATCACAAGCTGAATTTTAGCCAACAGTGTGATGTGACTACAAAAAAGGCAAAAACCATTTTAGGCTGCATTAACAGAGGTACAGTCTCCAAATCCTGTGAGCAACATACCCTTTTATTTTCAGCCCTGCTGGCTGGGGCTCCCCTTTCGCGCCTGGAACTTCACCCCTGCATGTGTGCGCAACTCTGCCTCCCTTGAACAGGGTTCTGTTGCGACCGGAACCTAATATGATCACTGTGTGGTGGAGGACGACAGCTGCATGCAGAGAGGCAGAGACGCAGAGACATGTGCACACACACACCCAACTTAGAGGGAACCTTGCCTGCAAGGTACTAGTTCCCCTCTATTTGGCACTGGCTAGGCCTTATCTTTACTGTGTCCAGTTCTGGACACCACACTTCAAGAAGGATGCTGAAAAACTGGAACAAGTTCAGAGGAGAGCAACAAGGATGATCAAGGGGGCTGGAAACCAAGCCCTATGAGGAAAGATGGAAAGGACTGGACATGTTTAGTCTTGAGAAAGGAAGACTGAGAAGACATATGATAGCACTTTTCAAATACTTGAAAGGCTATCATAGAGAGGAGGGGCAGGATGTGTTCTCGATCATTCCAGAGTGTAGGACATGCAGCAATGCTTTCAAGTTACAGTAAGCTAGATTTTGGTTGAATATCAGGACAAACTTCCTAACTGTTAGAGCAGTATGGCAATGGAACCAATTACCTCGAGAATTGGTGAGTGCTCCAACACTGGAGGCATTCGGGAGAAATTTAGATAACCACCTGTCAGATATCCTTTGATTTGTATTCCTACACTGAGCAGGAGTTGGACTCGATGGCCTTATAGGCCCCCTCCAACTTCATTTTTTCCATGAAATAAGGGATGTTTGAATGGTTAAATGTATTTTTCCCTGCAAAATATTTCCATCCAGATGCACAGACTACTGTTTCTACAGGTAAAATCTGTTCAGCTTCAGAACTTCTGTTCAAGTGCTGGGCAAACATGATGGCTGCTATGGCACTGCATGCCCATGGCAAAATTTTGCACTCCTTGTAATAATACCTTGGATCACCCATCAGGGAGCAAGACAACATTATAATGTCAGTTTATTTTCCCCTTCCATCACATTATTGTCTACTATGGATTAGGAAAGGAAAATAAATTTGTTTGATTCATATTTCTCTATGAAAATGTTCAGTTTGTATCTGCAAGGCTGACAATTGAACGAAAAGGATATTTCTATGTAAATCTATACAAATAAAAGATTTACAATGCATTTTGGTGAAGAAGAAATGCACACGAAACCATGTGTGCATTATATGAATGACTAAAATTGAGAACTGCACAAACACACTTTAATCATTGGGGGAAAGAATAAGAACATGTGGATTGATGAAACAAAATATAAAATATGTACACTCTTTTAAAAATGCACAAAAACATGCAGGAATTTCTATGCAAAAAAGAAAAAAACACTCTCACCTGAAAATTTTTTGGGACAGGATAACAATGCTAGTTGGATTCCGAGAAATGCAATGGGAACAGAACTGACAGCATTTCACACAGATGGCACATGACAGAAGCTGGAAATTTCACAGTGGGACATCCAATGTGAGTGTCAGTAGTTAATAATGTCAGAGACTGTTATAGACAACTATAGCAGGCGAGAATACTCCTTGGGAGAATGTCAACATGGTACCAGTTGCAGGTTTGGAGGCTCACAAGCAATTGGTCCACTCTCTTAGTGAGCTGGCTTTCTCATCTTCAATTTCACCATGTGCTGTTACTTGTAATCATTGCTGCTACATGCTTTTTTGAACAGCAAAGAGCCAACAAGAAAGAAGAAAATAGCATCTACTGCTGTTCTTTCTTATTAGTGCCATAGTCTGGGCCACAGCAAGGTGGAAAACCTGATTTCAGCAGTGAACAATGGTAGCAGGAGGTCTCTGCAGGGGGACCTTGCTGGTGGTGAGACCTCAAGCTGTTGCTCAATTATGCTGGTCTTTCATGCCAGACCTGTGTAAATCTGAAGCCCTTTGTATAACCCTAAAGTCTACATGTGACTTAACCATTTCTAGTCTTCTTTGGGCATCATCTCTCTGTGTAGCATCAGCACAGCAATGTAGTAGCCATGAATTTCTGGAATGCTAATGTTGCATGAATGTGTGATGGAGACTGAATTTTAAATGAGATGTTGACCATATTGAAGCTTGCTTAGATTTACTTCTTTCTGCACAAAATAAAAGGGAAATGGTGTGCCTGTGGGGCCCTGTTATTTAGTACTATTTAGTACCATTACAGTGTTAATGTATTTTAATGACATTCATTGTTCATTGGAGCATTCCCATTTCTCATTACTCATCTACTAAGAGGAGCCTAAACTGGCTGAAAACCTGTGTTTTAAAGACCAGTTCCTAAGTGACTTTGTGAGGTCAAAAATCTAAATGTAAAATAGGGCACAGGGGACAAGAATGCAAAACCGTCATTTTCCTCTTCAAAATTCATTACTGAGCTTTTGACTTTTGTCCAGATCTTCATAAAAAATTCATAGAGGAAAGCTATTTTGTTTTGTTTCTGTTGCATTGCTTTTACATGTTTGACCTATGGTCATAACAAATGAATATGAATTTATGGAGCATCTTTTTTAATAGTGAAGTCTGCCCCCCATACATTTTGAAATATTGTGCAAAGACTTTATTACAGCTTCATTCTATGAACTATTATGCTGTTCCTCAACTGTGGAACTCTCTGTGGGAAGAGGATTATCATAGAGGCTTTATAGCCAAACAGTTCTAATATGTAAAATATATTCTTTGATCCTATCACTTCACTGTGCAGGCTGTGGATTTTTCATTTGACCCATGACGTTCTGTGGCTCTTCAATATACACAATTTGCTCTGGGCTGCTTTTGCAGAGGGACTGACCTTTACTGTTCTTTAGAAAGTGCATTTGTTTTGTTCTGTTTTATACTCTGGGTTCCTCAAACATGTGCACTGATACTTTCACCTCTTTCCTCAGTGGCTGCATTTTGGCTATATAGCTGTAACAGTATTCACTGCCTTGGTTATTTGTTACAAAGAGCTGTTTCAAACATTTCTATCCCCCCTTTGATCATAATTTTTTCAGTCTAGCAAAAAAAGAGAGAGTAAAATGACAATAAGTGTATATGCAATAAAAGAGCAGGAAGATGCATTAAACAATAAAGAGAGAAGTTAAAACATCATGATTAAATACTGAAGAATACTGTTGTCTTCACAAAGCACCTAAAATATCAAAATGTACAAGAGCATTAACTAAGTGTCTTTAGGAGAACATTTCCCAAATCAAGGTTTCACCACTAGAAAGGTCTTTCCTCTGAGTGCTACTTGCAAAGCCTCTGAAGGTACACAACCCAGAGAAGAATCTCAGATGAAAATATGAAAGATTGTTAGTTCTCATGATAGTAAGCAGCTCTTCAGCTGTCCTGCTCCCAAGCAGCTCCTTTGATTATGCAGAGGATGGGGGGAGGAAATTGGATAAGCTGTTTCTCTATTAGCAATGTTGTTCCAGCTGCCATGTTGTGAACTGCCTAAATGTTACAATAGTCCTGAAGGGTAGTTGTGTATGTGAAGAGGACATAGACAATTGTGGTTAAGAAGGCAGGGAGAAAGATTTTCAGCTAACCCTCTCTGTCACCTGATAACTGCCTACTGACCTCTCAGCACTTGCATTAATCAATCATTGTCAGCTGAATGTCTGGGCTGTGTGCACTTCGGAGACCTGAGGGAAGTCGCAGGAAGTTGAAACAAGTGACTTACGAGCCGGAGTCTCCCTGAGCATGTGCAGAGTGCCCTACAACATCGAACTCAGGGAGCCAGGTTAAAACACTTGGCAGTCCCGTTGAATAAGTTTGATGGGCATTAGCAGAGAGAGGAGGCCTGATCCGACACACATTCTTTTAAACAGAGAAGTCTTATAACAAGAAACTGATATGAATTTCTCACCGCATTTGTTCTTGGCCAAATTCAGTAGCTGTTGCCAGTAGGCCGGGTAGGTGGGGCTCGTCAGCCTTCGGAGGCAGCCCATCTAGGAGAAGGAAAACTCCGATTTCAAACCCCCACTGAGGCGCCGCCATCGTCGTCCATGCCGTGAGGGAGCAGGCCGGGTAGGTGGGGCTCGTCAGCCTTGGAAGGCAGCCCATCTAGGAGAAGGAAAACTCCGATTTCAAACCCCCACTGAGGCGCCGCCATCGTCGTCCATGCCGTGAGGGAGCAGGCCGGGTAGGTGGGGCTCGTCAGCCTTGGAAGGCAGCCCATCTAGGAGAAGGAAAACTCCGATTTCAAACCTCCACTGCCTTGTGGCTATATCCACTGATGGAAAAGGCTTCAGGAGTCAACCTCGAGGCAAAATCCAGAGCCGGAGTCCCGGAGGCAGTTCGTGTCATTCTGGCAACTCCTGCGATGTCGCTGGAACCAGTTGTATTGACTATTGCCTCTCCATTGGACTATTTCAGCGATGTGGAGAGGGGGGATTTGCTGCTTGGGTAACAGCCTATCCTCCATATTATTTTACCCAGGCTTCGTGCTCTGGAGAGGACAGTCCAGCTTCGCATACAGCGTCGAAACACTAGATGCTGTTCCAAGTCCTCCATACAGAGCACGTTACCATAGTCTCTTGAGACTGAAGGATGCCTATGTGTGTGCACTGGGGAAAATAATGTCTGAATTGTAGACTAAACTCTAGTAACTTATTCACATCTGCTGTAGTTAAAATTTGATAATTATCCAAGTGTGAACTGGTTGTAAGAAGGGAAGAGAAGATCTAAAGACCTGCACCAGCTGCTGAGAGCACTACACTTTCATATATGTCCACATTCCTACTGGATTCTGGCAGAAAATGATGATTCTGAGCAAGTAGTTTGCTCAGGAAATCCATTCAAGTTCCAGAAGTGGTGACTGTCTGATAATAAACCAAGGTTGTCTACAACAATAGGGAAGATGCAAAAGGATTGGTTGCCCGGTTCAGGTTATAAGTTCTATTTCTAGGCTAAAGTTTTACCATTGAGTATGTTTCCACAAATAATATCATATGCAAGGATCTTCACTGACTCTGGCAGCAAAACTCCACATTCACAGTCACTTTGGTTATGTGTGGTGCCACCTCAGTACTAAAGTAAAAAAGGAAGCCCTGCAATGTCTAGGAGCTCCATATTTATATATATATCATAAAGTACATAAAAATATATTGAATCATGCCAAAAATTCTTGTTATTACTATTATACTCTCATGGAACTGCATACCAGATCTTCTTTTCAATGGAACATGACATGTATTTAAGCTGCCTATGATCTACAGCATCCATTGCTATCTTAAATTTCCTAAGGAAATAAATTCAGAATTAAATAATTGTAGTAGATATAAGTTGAGCCACAGATCCAGAAGAGTCATGTGGCAGAGCCTCCTTACAGAAAGTTATTTCAGAATGTAGGGTATTCAGGGTGAGGGCATTCATTTATTTGATTTGAAAAAATTGCTTATATTATAATATTTAAACAGTGTTAATTTTAAAGAAAAACAACTTAAAGCACAAGGATTAAAAGAAAACCAGCATATATCAAGTAGTCCATTGCTAAAATAGCAAGCTCTTTGTCTGCTGGTGGGAGGACATTGGGGAGGATGTCAGCCTTGCCTCCTTTGAAAGGCAGTTCAGAGTGGCCACCCAGATAGCACTTGGAAGCCCACCTGTGGGAATGGCAGGATTGAGAGTGGGGTTATATGATTAAAAGGCCACCCATCTCACAGTCTCTGCCTAATTAAAATTTGTTTGTGGAATATGAACTTCTGCAAGAAGTTATTAGCAGGTTATTAGCCTAATCACTTATGTGACAAACCAGTATTTCCTGTACATTTAATAATGAAGAAGCATTTAGTCAAGTGATCCAATTCCTTACATTAGCAGAGTCTTAGAATATATTAGATAGTTTTCTTAAACATGCAGTTTAGGACTCAATTTGAGCAGAAAATCTGAGGGACACAACATTATACTAAAACATTTTTTCAAGAATATTAATAGAAAATGAAGATACATGAAAACTACTCCAGAACATTATAAAACAAAATCATGTGAAAAGAGTATATTTGAAATCCTGTCACCAAACGTCTACACACACATTCCTCAAAAATAATTTTACAGCTGCATGGGAATTTTACTTTGGTTAAAAGCAGCACAACAAATCCTAGTCACTTCATCAGGGCATATTGTGTGTGTGTGTGTGTGTGTGTGTGTGTGTGTGTGTGTGTGTGTGTGTGTGTGTGTGTGTGTGTATTTATATATGTATATATATTTAATTTTGTTTAATTTAGAATTCATTGATATTTTGGAAGAGGGGTTGTAGTCACTTCCAGCCCCCCTGCCAAACTCAGGGCGGAAGAGTATTGGAAGCAAGCAAGCAAACATACAAATCAACTTGAGCAGAGGTCGTCAACCCCCAGTCCGCGGCCCATTGCCGGTCCGTGGCTTGAGCCTGACCGGGCCGCGAAGACAGACCTCCTGCCCCCCACTCCCCTCCCCACAGCTGGTTTGCGCACACGTGCCAGCGGGGGCGTGAGCACTCCCTCACCCCTTCACGCAAGCACCCGTGCATGCAAACCAGCTTTGGGGAGGGGAGTGTGTGCGGGGGGGTGGGAGGTCTGTCTTTGTGGCGCGGCAGCAGCGGGGGCATGTGGCCAAGAGCCGGGAGGCCGAGCACCGCCGGGTGCTCTGGCTGCTGGCCTCCTGGTGGCGGCGGGGGCGATGGGGGGTGGGGGTGGCCAAGAGCCGGGAGGCCAGCAGCCGAAGCACCCGGCGGTGTTTGGCCTCCTGGCGGCGGCGGCGGCAGCGGGCGGTGGGGGTGGCCAAGAGCCAGGAGGCCAGCAGCCGAAGCACCCAGCGGTGCTCGGCCTCCCGGCGGCGGTGGTGACGACGGGGGGTGGGGGTGGCTAAGAGCCGGGAGGCCAGCAGCCGAAGCACCCGGCGGTGCTCGGCCTCCCGGTGGCGGCGGCGGCAACGGGGTGGTGGGGGTGGCCAAGAGCCAGGAGGCTGAGCACCGCCGGGTGCTCCGGCTGCTGGCCTCCCGGCGTTGGCAGAGGCAACGGGGGGTGGGGGTGGCCAAGAGCCGGGAGGTGGCCAAGGGGTGGGCGTGCAGGTGGGCAGGTGCTCCTGCGCATGCGTGAAGCGGTGGGGGAATGCGCACGTGCCTATGGCGTGCGCACCCCCCAACCACTTCGCGTGTGCGGTGGAGAGCACGAGCGCGAGGGGGCGCCCCACCTCCCTCAGAGGCTCCACCGGTCCGCACTAAGAAAAAGGTTGGGGAACGCTGAACTAGAGGGAAGACCAGGAAGTGCTAGGAACCCTTAATCAAACATAAAGTGAAGGAGTTGTCCAAAGGGGGTTGTAGACCAAGAGAAGGTGAAGAGAGGTTGGCTAGGGCTCCTGGTGGTTAGAATTATGGGTCCTAAAAAGAGACAAAGGAAGAGTAAAGGAAAGCAACCCACCAAGCGGGAAGTGCCACCAGCAACCCTGCCATCTTGACTATCCTCTGATGAGGTGAGTTGGCTAGGTTGGGAAGTGCTTCAGGCTAAACTTACTGCAAGGGAGGCTGAGTGTGAGGCTCTGCCGTTCTTGGGTTGTTATTATTAAAGGTCACAAGTGGGCAAAGCTGAAGACTCTGGAGGATGATCTTATGTCTTTTTACTGTTAGAGGCTAGTCAGCTTAATGCTCCAGGGACATCAGGATGATCTACGGCCAAAACCCAGTGAGTAAGTTCAGACCAGCGGAGACAGAGGTGGCAAGAACTTCTGCAGTTCCAGGCATGACAGGATTGGTGATGGACCTTGGGTAATGTAGTTGATATGCCCACCTATCTGAATATTACATGTTGGTAAGGGGGGCCAGGGGGCCCATCAACTCAGATAGCTGTCTCTGGGCCGACGGTGGGGGTTGGACCACACCTTACCCACAGGTAACTTCCCTGCACCAGCAGGGACTACATCTGGAGTGAGTGTATGACCTTATCCATTTGTACCTTTCAAGGGATACAACTTTGTTCCACTGAAGGCCTGGTCTTTTGGGGACTAGCCCTTGTCACTAGGGATTCATGTGACACTGGTAAACAAGAGTGGCTGAAACGGGTTACATAGACGTTTTGAATTATTGAATAAGGAAGTTAATACCAAGGATCTAAAGAAGGAGGCCAAGTAGGATAAAGGAGGTGCAGATGGAGTAAGCTGGGAAGCTCTTGGGGCAACTGATTACTTGGTTGCCTTATTCGGAGGACACAGTTGTCAGTGCAATATTTAGGTTTTATTTTCAGCTCCCACTTGGACTACCCTGGCCATGTGTGGCTTCTATTAATGAAGCATTTCATTGAGGGTGGCTTGCCACCCAAATGGGCACTGGGATGAACTGCAGTCCAGACTTTTGCTTAAGTATATGGCGCAAGCAGGCCCCACGTGGGCAGGTGACTTGATATAAGTCACCGATTTGTAGAGCCAGGCAAATCACATACCCAGTGTAATGATGGGGATGTGGTGTATCCCCAACTGGTGTTGAGAGTCAATTCTCAAGGAATGTGTGCAGGTAAAGTTTGTCGATACAGGCAAGAGTGTGCTCTCTGTGAGGGTCAATGTGCCAGCCCAGCTGTTTTAGGCTCAGGTGCAAGAGGTGGAGGTAAAGAGCCCAGCAGAGTAGTGAACCCGATGGCACCCCTCCCCACTACCTTAAAAGGGAGAATACAATTTGCCTGTTACAAGATTTTTCAGTTTGGATTTAGGATCCTGGGAATAGGAGTACATAGGAGGCAAGGTCTGGCTATTTGAAATCAGTGTAGGGCATGGAATACATAATTAAAGCAAAATTGACAAGGAGATCCATGGGGGATGGGTTGTGCCCCCCTCCCATTTTTGTAACCTCCAGTTCTCCACCTTGGGGTGTTTTATTTAGGGGTGGGTTTTTGGTTTTTTTTCCTGAGGAGGAAGCTGAGGCAGAAGGTGAGCTCTGTTGGGAGCACATTTTTTTTGGGGGGGGAGGTATCTTTTTCTATGCTGACCTTTGCTCTCCCTGACCACATGGTCTAAGGGGGCGGGGATTTGGCTTTAAATGAGTGTGAGCTGTAGCACCAAGCCCTTTTCCTGAGGAGGAAGCTGAGGCAGACGGTGAGCTCTGTTGGGAGCACATTTTTGGGAGGGGAGGTATCTTTTTCTATGCTGACCTTTGCTCTCCCTGTCTGCATGGTCTAAGGGGGCAGGTATTTGGCTTTAAATTAGTGCGAGCAGAAGTACGCGCCTAACGGTGTGCAAAATTCTCTGATTCTATTTTTTACTCTAATCTGGTAAATAGGAAAAGGCAAATAGCATTGCATACACCTGGGGGTCAGGAAAGTTTTAGAGATCATACTTCCACACTCTTAGGGAGCAGGCCGGGTGGATGGGGCTCGTCAGCCTTGGAAGGCAGCCCATCTAGGAGAAGGAAAACTCTGATTTCAAACCTCCACTGCCTTGTGGCTATATCCACTGATGGAAAAGGCTTCAGGAGTTAACCTCGAGGCAAAATCCGGAGCCGGAGTCCCAGAGGCAGTTCGTGTCATTCTGGCAACTCCTGCGAAGTCGCTGGAATCAGTTGTATTGGCTCTTGCCTTTCCACTGGACTATTTCAGCAATGTGGAGAGGGGGGATTTGCTGCTTGGGTAACAGCCTATCCTCCATATTATTTTACCCAGGCTTCGTGCTCTGGAGAGGACACTCCAGCTTTTCATACAGCATCGAAACAACACGGAAAGGGATTGTCACTCTCGAATTGGCCTTCTCAGCCACACTAGACGCTGTTCCAAGTCCTCCATACAGAGCACGTTACCACAGTCTCTCAAGACTGAAGGATGCCTAATGAATGAATGAATGGGTTCCAAGAAAGGCCAAGGAGGGCTAAGCTGATATATTACCTGTAGTATCAGGTGGGTGGCTCAATAAATGATGCCATTCTGTGGGAAGAATGTCATCGCACTGCAATTCATTTGAGGCTGCAGTGTGTTTCATTCCAGCAGGCAGTTTCAGAGCAGAAGTGGCAAGGCACAATATCAGGTCGGCCTTTCGCCTTCTTCCAGCCCACCTGGAAGGATTTTTACTTGATATGTTTCCTGTTCAACGGCAGTTTACATAGATAGGGCTTCCTACGAGTTTATTCATCTCCCACACTGAGTTGGAGTGTTTCAGTTCAGTTTTAGAATGGAACCTCAGATGCAGGGTGGGACTCATGAGTACTGTCTCTCTTCTTGATAACTTTCTTTTCTGTGGCATAAGGTGGTTGGGACAGTGCAAGCTTCTCTCAGAAACTTTTCAATCGTTGACCCAGGAGGAGGGCCCCACTTATCCTTTGACTTTTTCATGAATAGAATAGGGCACACAGCCCCAGGCATGTACGCTACCTGACAGCAAATGGGTAGGGTTTTCAAGGAGTGTCTGGGTATAGGAAAGAAGTGATGCTCAGGGAATTGCAGGAAATAGTCGGGCACCTCCATCTTGTTTGCCAAGTTGTGGTGCCAGGCAGAGCTTTCATTTGGAGTCTGGTTGAGGCCATGCAACTGCTTTATACGGCAAGCGTAACAGCAGGCGTATGTCAGGACTCCCAGGTTTGGGTGCAATTCATGGATAGTTCCAATGGGGTTTCTTTCTGATAGGCAGACATATGCCTGGGGGTGGACTTCCAGGTGCAGACTGAACTGGCAAGTTCATCAGGTTATGGAATTCATTTTAAAGGATGGTGGTGTGCAGGTGTGGGACAGGTGGCCTGGCATTGAACAGGTTTCACTCAAGACCTGACACTTGGGGAGTTCTTCCCTATTTTAGGAGCACTCTGACTGCAGTCACGGGACTGGGCCAATTCTGTTGTGTGGTTCTGGTGTGACAACCTAGCAGTTTTCCAAGTCATTAACAACACACTTTGTGATCAGAACAGGGTTAGCTTAGTTCGGTCCTTTACTTGCAAGCCCTGGAATTTAACATTGTAGTGCAGGCACCACATATCCTGGGGCTGAATAACAATATCATCAACACCCTGTCCCATCAATAGATTGAGCAGTTCAGGGTGTTTGCCCCAGGATGTGCCTTAACTCTCTGCCTCCAGAGGTTTGGCAAATTGGCAGGAGGAGGCCGGGCACATGACAGGGTTGGTACCAGTCTGGAGGACAAGAGCCCATTTGGCTGTGAGTACAGATTTCCAAGAATTTAGACTTGGGGAGGGACTTAAGCCAGCTTGGACAGCTCTGTGGAGCACTTACAGCACTTTGTAGTTATTTATATAGGAAGGGGCTCTCCCCTGGTCTACTAAAAAAAAAAGTCAGCCTTGGCCTTTTACACCAGGACACAGAGTTATTCTGACCCCATGTACAGATTTCACATCCCAAAATGTTAGAGAGGGTGAGGGCTCCTAATTGCAGGGTGCATATCAACCCCTCAATTTTAACGAGGATTAATCAGTGTTGGCTGAGCATCTGAGGGTACAGTTTCAAAGTTGCATTGCAGCGGTCACATTTTGGAGCCCCTAGGGCCAGCAAAACTCTATGCAAGGTCGATAATTCACAGATAGCACTGCAAAGGAAGGACGTATTGCTGGTAAGCAATAGAGTTTACCTACACATTTGAGAAGCCATGACAGATCAGGGTAGGAAGGGAACCAATAATTTTTAGGTCATTGTTCCATAGAAGAGATCTGTCCCATTTAGGCAGTGAAAGGCTACCTCACATAATTGGTCAAGCAACACAGATATTTCCTTTTGCCTTAAAGATAGCCTTCCATTGACCAAATATCAATTTAGGAAACTGACAGACTCAGCACTTTGCCAAGTGGGAATTCAGGGTTGTTGTTTTGGAATACACTCCTTCCGAATAGGCAGCCACATTTGCTCTAGCCCTGGGTTATGTCTTAGATGGATTGAGATGATGGGCCATTGGTTCTTAAGTAAATACCACCGGAAGGTCCATGTGTGTTTGCATTCTAGGCTGCTTGCTGGCCATGTTTGTTCTGTTTACAGGTGCGTGGAGTGTCAGGAGGGAGCAGCATATCCTGCTGATCGGACACAGTTTCACCTACTGAGGGGTCCATGGTGTAGCCAGAATGGCATGTGGACCTAACTGGCATCTGAGGCCACCAGCATACTGGAGTGAAGGGGATAGAGATTTGTACTATGGGGCGAGTTCCTTGGAATGGAACATCATTCTCGGAGACTTTAATGCTAGAGTTGGTGCTGATCACAATTCTTGGACCACTTGTCTAGGCTGCTTTGGCATTGGGAAGATGAAAGTAAATGGCCAACGCTTGCTGGAGTTTTGCTGTTATTATGGTCTTTGTGTCAGCAACATGTTCTTTAATACGAAGCTTCAACACAGAGTCTCTTGGAGACATCCAAGATCCAAGCATTGGCATCAGCTCGATTTGATCCTCACTAGACTTTCTAGCCTTCCTAGTATTACGATCACACGCAGCTACCAGAGTGCTGATTGCGATATTGATCACTCCCTGGTGTGTAGTAGAGTAAAATTGTGAACAAAGAGTTTGTATCACACGAAAAAGGAAGGAAGACCACATATTGACATCAGCAAGACTCGCGATCAAAGAAAAGTGGAGGAATTTGCCCAAGCGCTTGAGGAAACTCTTCCAGGCCCAGCTGGTGCAAATGCACCTGAACGACGGGAACATTTCAAGAATGCTGTTTATAACACCGCCTTGTCCACATTTGGCAAGAAGACCAAAAAGTCGGCAGACTGGTTTGAAGCCCATTCGGAGGAATTGATGCCAGCCATCGAGGAAAAGAGGAGAGCTCTAGCAGCATACAAAGCCTGTCCTAGCGAGTACAACTTGCAAGCTCTTCGAGCTGCTCGTAGCCAAGTCCAACAGGCTCCAGGAGATGTTCCAACGATTATTGGCTTCAGCTCTGCTCTCAGATACAGATAGCAGCGGACACAGGTAACATCAAGGGAATGTATGACGGTATCAAGCAGGCTTTAGGTCCAACACAAAAGAAATCTGCTCCTTTGAAGACTGCTACAGGCGTGATCATCCAGGACTGAGCACAGCAGATGGAACGCTGGGTGCAGCACTACTCTGAGCTATATTCTAGAGAGAATGTAGTAACCGAAGAGGCATTAAATAACATCGAGTGCCTGCCTGTCTTGGAAGAGTTGGACAGCAAACCAACTTTATCAGAAATAAAAGCGGCCTTGGATTCCCTCACCTCCGGCAAGGCACCTGGGAAGGATAACATCCCTGTTGAAGTGCTGAAGTGCTGTAAAGAGACCATCATCACCGAGCTGTATGAAATATTTTGTCTTTGCTGGAGGGAAGGTGGAATACCACAGGACATGAAGGATGCAAACATCATCACATTGTATAAGAACAAAGGCGACAGGGGCGACTGCAATAACTACCGTGGCATCTCTCTTCTCAGCGTTGTAGGGAAGCTGCTTGCCCGTGTTGTGCTGAAGAGACTCCAGGTGCTTGCAGACAGAGTCTATCCAGAATCACAGAGTGGATTTCAAGCTAATAGATCCACCATTGACATGGTATTTTCCCTCAGACAGTTGCAGGAGAAATGTAGGGAACAACGACAGCCACTCTTTGTGGCCTTCAGAGATCTTACAAAGGCCTTTGATTTGGTTAGCAGGGACGGCTTTTTAAAAATACTTCCCAAGATTGGATGCCTACCTCAACTCCTTAACATCATCAGATCCTTTCATGAGGAAATGAAGGGCACTGTAGTTTTTGATGGCTCAGCATCAGATCCCTTTGACATCCGAAGCAGAGTGAAACAGGGCTGTGTCCTCGTGCCAACCCTGTTTGCGATCTTTTTTGCTGTCATATTGAAGCACACTTTTGGAACTGCAACAGAAGGTGTCTATCTCCAGACTAGATCAGATGGAAAGCTCTTTAATCTCTCCAGATTGAGAGCGAAGACCAAAGTCCAGCTGAAATGCATGCTGGACTTCCTCTTCGCCGATGATGCAGCTGTTGTTGCCCATTCTGCTGAAGAGCTCCAACAACTTATGATTCGTTTTAGTAAGGCCTGCAAAGATTTTGGACTAACAATCAGCCTGAAGAAAACACAAGTCATGGCCAGGGCATGGACTAACCTCCCTCTATTTCTATCTCTACACAAGAATTGGAGGTTGTTCATGATTTAGTGTACCTTGGCTCAACGATATCTGACACCCTCTCTCTAGATGTCGAACTGGATAAACACATTGGCAAAGCAGCTACCATGTTCTCTAGCCTCACATAGAGAGTGTGGCTTATTAAGAAGCTGACGGCATATATCAAGATCCAGGTCTATAAAGCCTGTGTCCCGAGTACACTCCTGTACTGCAGTGAGTCCTGGACCCTTTGTGCACTGCAGAAGAGGAAGTTGAACACTGTTGAGAGTGCACAGTGCTGTTGTTATGCTGTTTGAGATTTTCTTCTGCAATCTACAAACTGAGAGCAAAAACAAAGACACAGGACACAGGAGACCTTCCCTTCACCAAGAGTGAATTTACAAAATATACATACATAGCATCTCAGAACTGGCAAATTCTCACGATTCCTTCCGACAAAGTGATGAGCTGCTCCTCCATACATTAACCGAACAAATAAGCCTAGTCAGCAACTTACTTATATATCATTTCATTACATAAGAATGATGCAGCAAATTGAACTTTGCACATGTGTGGAAGTGTCACATGACTTTCCTGGCTAAGTGCCAACCTGAATGACTCAGCCTTTTCCTGTTTCCCATAATCCTACAGGACAATTCCATATTTTATTTTAAACAAAATACTGACAAACACGTTCCATATGTGTTGTCTCCAATGCATTTTTGGTATCACCTGGCAGGACAAAGTTCCAAATAGAGTAGTCCTAGAACGAGCTGGAATTTTTAGCATTTATACATTACTGAAACAGCGACGTCTACGTTGGCTTGGATGTCATGAGAATGGCTGATGGTCGGATTCCAAAAGATCTCCTGTATGGAGAATTAGTGCAGGGAAAGTGCCCCAGAGGGAGACCACAGCTGCGATACAAGGATATCTGCAAGTGGGATCTAAAGGTCTTAGGAATGGACCTCAACAGATGGGAAACCTTGACATCTGAGTGCTCAGTCTGGAGGCAGGCGGTGCATCATGGTCTCTCCTAATTTGAAGAGGCACTTGTCCAGCAGGCCGAGGCAAAGAGGCAGTCCTGAAACCAGCAAAATCAGGGAGCTGGACAGGGGACAGATTGTATTTGTCTTCAGTGTGGAAGGGATTGTCACTCTTGTATTGGCCTTTTCAGCCACACTAGACGCTGTTCCAAGTCCTCTATTCAGAGCACGTTACCATAGTCTCTCGAGACTGAAGGATGCCTACAGGAATATTCTCTATTTTCAAGCCCTAGATAACTGAATAGTTTGTATGCTGGACTAAAAACTGAAGAGCTCTGGTTTCAAACTTTACTCTTATTGCAAATGTTCACCACTATAGCATCCAGAGATGCATTAGAACATATAGTAAGAATGAGGAGAAGGAGGAGCTGGATAACATGCTGTCAAGTCAAATTGCAACTATTGACAACCCTTCCCAGTGTTTTCTAGGGGTGTTGGCAAGTCTTTGGGTCCAAGTCCCAAGTCTGAGTCCAAATCTTTGGTACAAAGTCCTGAGTCCCCAGTCCCAAGTCTGAGTCCCTATTAAAAACAAGCTCTTTTCCCCAGTAAAAAGAGAGGGGGCGAGTAGGTTCCAAGTCACAAGTCAAGTCTGGTTCATTGAGAGAGAGAGAGAGAGAGAGAAAATAACAAAGTTGAGTCTGAGTCTATTTATTGGTGTGACTTAAGTCTGACTTGAGAGCGAGTCTCACAGCTCGAGGCCCCATCCCTGGTGTTTTCTAGGTATACAGAAATCAGAAGCGGTTTACCATCCCATTCCTCTGGGGAACATTCTACCTTGCTCAAAGTTACATAGGTTGGCTCTTCTCTCAGGAGGTGCAGTGGGGACTCAAAGTCCAAATCTTTTTACTTAACTCTCTGAGCTATCCAGCCAGTCACATAGTATACCGCATGCTATAGTAAGGTGGTTGACGGCTTCTGGCCATTATATTTCTGTCATAAACAGGGCTTGGGAGTAACTAATTTCAAATAGCAAGCAACTTGCAATCCCCTCCCCCACCCCCTTCCCAGAAAACAAAATCATGACATGATCACATTTTCTTACAACTGCAGCTTAACAAAGGGTTCACTTTGTGTTGTAACAATAATTTTCTAGGTACTTTTCTAGCTACAGGGGTGTGGTCTCACAAAGAGTTAGAGGAGTAATGGTTATATTCTGCTTCATACTTCATTGTGAGTGTTGAGATGGATGGGAGTGGATTCACTTTGTACAGCAGGCCAGTAGCTTGTACCCTTCTGATATTTTAAATACTTTTTAAAATGTGCAATTTGGTTATATTTGAGAAATAGGAAAGCAAAGAGTTAATTTTTGAGTTATGACTAAACCTAATCATATTTTAAAATTATTTTCCAAGATCTGTTCAAAAATGTCCACCTTGCAACCTGGTCACTGATGGGCTCACTGAATTCCAATGAAGATGAGGTGAAAGGTTCACTAATATGGAAAATGAGTTTTGATGACAGTTGATAAAGCACTGGCTACTGCAAAAGCACAGGTGTTTCATGACTGTGCAGCCCTTACTAGTAGAGTATAGTTATTAACAGAGTACCTGAATATATAGAACCTTACTGCAAATTTCCAAACTAGGGCATGACAAATATGGCTTAGTGCCAAATTTAAAGGTTGCACTCCTTCCTTAGCTGCCTGCAGAAAAGGCATCCTCAATGACTCCCAGGAGTATGAAATATTTAGTTGAAACTAGTGGAAATCTTCTAATTCTCCCTTTTCAGGTTCCAAGGTTTCCTAAGGGTCCCTTTTACTCTGGGGAAGCCTTTATTAGCCTTAGGATGGGAGGAATGGAGCTTTTAACAGTTAGAAAATCCTTGGTGGATGTCTGCTGGTGATCCCAATCCTGGTTAGCAGTAATCCAGCAGCCTTTAAAAAAGTGATTAAAGGTTTCTCCCAAGTCCCGAGGCTTCCTATGGCTTCCCCAGGACAAAAAGGGGCCTCAGTACCTGAAGGGGGGATAGGGGGCTTTTCATTAGTTTAAATGGAATATTTCCAGCACCCAATCCAGATTACAGCAGTGTAACTTTATGCAACAAGATTTTGCTCATGGAATAGCGGAACTGGAATGTTGGATTGCTTTTTAACACTCATTTTAATCCATACATTCTAACCTGTGTTCATCATCCTTCTATAAGAGTTTCCGTGATCTCCCATACCAAGTACTGAAGGAAACACACTCCTATTTAGCTATAGTACTGATGCAGTATCCAGCATTTCCAGATTATTCACTGAGCACCTCAATTATTTTATATAAATTCCTAACTGAACCCTTTACATGATCACATGCCTAATGAGTCTCTAGATAATTAAAACTGCAGTTTTTATGGTCATACATGAAGTTACAGCAAATTGCACAGGGTTTCTAAAAACTGCCTACATACTTTGCAGTCTTTATGCTTCTGGTAATAAAGGAAACTTCGTGTGATTCTACACAAAACTTTCATTACATCATCACTATTCTACAAACATTGAACGTATGGGATCCAGACATCATAATAATCATAACCCTCTGATACTTCCCCCACTTCTAAGACTGCCAGTATCTTTGCCTCAAAGGGCCTACCTAGCAGTGTCAGCACCATTCCTGTGGTGCTGACATTTAAGATTAGTCCTCGTGCAATGTAGTCCTGTATTACAGCATGCCCAGATTAGTTTTGTTTTCTGTTATAGGAATTTAATATGTCAGTTTCTAAGCACCTGGTAGAACTGTTTATTCTAACAGACATACATGGTGATGCTTTCTTTGAGAACTTTTATATCACCTGTAATAACTTATAGACCTGAAACTTTCATAAACTGGAGTCTAGTTTGCATATCTGAAGTACTGTTGGGTGTTAAGAATAGTGTCCACTTCAGTGTCCACTGTCTGGGACACTGTCTATTTAAGAAGTCAGTGTCCACTGTCTGGGACATAGTCTATTTAAGAAGTTTCCATTTGTCTGAAATGACTTCGTTCATTGATTTAACGATGAATAAAAATGGCCAATGCTTGCTGGAGTTTTGCTGTTACTACAGTCTTTGTGTCAGCAACACGTTCTTTAATATGAAGCTTCAACATAGAGTTTCCTGGAGACATCCAAGATCGAAACATCGGCATTAGCTCATTTATAACACCGCTGTTACATTCACCCCGTGCCCCTGCTTGTTTTTCGGAACCAAAGGGCTCACGCTGGTGACGTTCTCTCTTTCCTTCGCTGCCACCAGTGGATTTATTTCTCCACCCTGTAAAAGACTTTAGTCTGACACTGGCTGCCAACAACAGAACTTGTTTATTAAAGGGTATTAGGGTATTAGGGTAATTCAGGATCACAGATGTTCTTTATTCATTTCATAGAATCAAAATCATTGAAATATCATATATTCTGCCACACTTTCAATCACCTCCTGTTTTGTTTATTCACTTTAACCAGCTTATCTTTATTAGTTTCAGTTCTCATTCTTTCTCTGACTATCTCTCTCTCTCTGCAAACCTCTCTCCTCCTCTTCTCACTCACTCTCTCTCTCTAACTGACCTAACTGACTCCCTGTCTCCGCCCCTCCAGTCCTCTCATAGTCTTATGCAAATGAACTCCAGCTATGAGTGACAGGCGTGACGTGGGGGATCCGTCACAACCACCTTGTCCACATTTGGCAAGAAGAGCAAAAAGACGGCTGATTGGTTCAAAGCCCATTCGGAGGAGTTGATGCCAGTCATCGAGGAAAACAGGAGAGCTCTAGCAGCATGCAAAGCCTGTCCTAGTGAGTACAAATTGCAGGCTCTTCGAGTTAATCGTAGCAAAGTCCAACAGACTGCTAGGAGATGTTCTAACAATTATTGGCTTCAGCTCTGCTCTCAGATACAGAAAGCAGTGGACACAGGTAACATCAAGGGAATGTATGATGGTATCAAGCAGGCTTTAGGTCCAATACAGAAGAAATCTGCTCCCTTGAAGTCTGCTACAGGTGTGATCATCCAGGACCAAGCACAGCAGATTGAACGCTGGGTGCAGCACTACTCTGAGCTATATTCCAGAGAGAATGCAGTAACCAAAGAGGCACTAAATAACATTGAGTGCCTGCCTGTCTTGGAAGAGTTGGACAGCAAACCAACTTTATCAGAAATAAAAGTGGCCTTGGATTCCCTCACCTCCGGCAAGGCACCTGGGAAGGATAACATCCCTGTTGAAGTGCTGTAAAGAGACCATCACCACCGAGCTGTATGAAATATTTTGTCTTTGCTGGAGGGAAGGTGGAATACCACAGGACATGAAGGATGCAAACATCATCACATTGTACAAGAACAAAGGAGACAGGGGCGACTGCAATAACTACCGTGGCATCTCTCTTCTTAGCGTTGTAGGGAAGCTGCTTGCCCGTGTTGTGCTGAAGAGACTCCAGGTGCTTGCAGACAGAGTCTATCCAGAATCACAGTGTGGATTTTGAACTAATAGATCCACCATTGACATGGTATTTTCCCTCAGACAGCTGCAGGAGAAATGTAGGGAACAACGACAGCCACTCTTTGTGGCCTTCAGAGATCTTACAAAGGCCTTTGATTTGGTTAGCAGGGACGGCTTTTTTAAAATACTTCCCAAGATTGGATGTCCACCTCGACTCCTTAACATCATCAGATCCTTTCATGAGGAAATGAAGGGCACTGTAGTTTTTGATGGCTCAACATCAAATCCCTTTGATATCCGAAGCAGAGTGAAACAGGGCTGTGTCCTTGTGCCGACCCTGTTTGGGATCTTTTTTCCTGTCATATTGAAGCACGCTTTTGGAACTGCAACAGAAGGTGTCTATCTCCGGACTAGATCAGATGGAAAGCTCTTTAATCTCTCCAGATTGAGAGCGAAGACCAAAGTCCAGCTGAAATGCATGCGGGACATCCTCTTCGCCAATGATACAGCTGTTGTTGCCCACTCTGCTGAAGACCTCCAACAATTTATGAATCATTTTAGCAAGGCCTGCCAAGACTTTGGATTAACAATCAGCCTGAAGAAAACACAAGTCATGGGCCAGGGCATGGACTCACCTCCCTCTATTACCATCTCCACAAAAGAATTGGAGGTTGTTCATGAGTTTGTGTACCTTGGCTCAACAATCTCTGACACTCTCTCCCTAGATGTCGAGCTGGATAAACGCATTGGCAAAGCAGCTACCATGTTCTCTAGCCTCACAAAGAGAGTATGGCTTAATAAGAAGCTGGTGGCATATACCAAGATCCAGGTCTATAGAGCCTATGTCCTGAGTACACTCCTGTACTGCAGTGAGTCCTGGACCCTTTGTGCATGGCAGGAGAGGAAGCTGAACACGTTCCATATGCGTTGTCTCCGATGCATTTTTGGTATCACCTGGCAGGACAAAGTTCCAAATAGAGTAGTCCTAGAATGAGCTGGAATTTTTAGCATGTATACATTACTTAAACAGCGACATCTACATTGGCTAGGGCATGTTGTGAGAATGTTGGATCTGCTGTTGAGCTTACCTTCAGCAGCGCGGGTCCCCTTTGCCTCCTTCCCAGAATAATGCAAGACACTCCCTGGAGGGGAGGGGGGAACGAGTGAGCTACTTAATTGGTGTTCCTCCCTCACTCCATCGTCTTCCTTGCTGGCAACCCACCCGCCCACCCTATTTTCTAGTGTGAGTTTATCTAGTCACCTTCGGGGGCCGAATAGGAATTTTTGACCCATATCCTGATTGGATTTTGGATGCAGGGATTTTTCACCTATCCCACACTGGAGCAGGTGCGATTGCAATTTGAGAGGTTGAAATATTTGGTCACACAGGTAGGTAGTGTGGATAGAACAGGTTTCGGTGAGTCCCATCGCAATCACAAGTAATGTATAGCTCATCTGAACTCCCAGCGCTGTGGATCGTGCAATTTCAGTGCTTGGGGGGGAAAGATGTGCTGGGACCACACCCGGACCGACAGTCAACAAGCAGAAGGTGGTTTGAGGTCCGGGGGTGGTCAAATTTGGGCCGGCCGGGTTCTCACTGTCTTCACGACCGTGAGAACTTGGGGCCAGGGACTTGCCCATTTGTTTGTTAAGGGGTCCGTTGAGACCTCTGTGCTTAAACCTGAATTCCTCACTATGGCAGGACCCCCCTTTTACAGAGGGCAAGAATGATTATTTAATAAAGTGTGGCCCATGCTTATCCCATAATACTTGGCTCGCATCATTATTTCGGGGTAAGGGGGCAATGGCTGATGGTCGGATTCCAAAAGATCTCCTGTATGGAGAATAAGTGCAGGGAAATCGCCCCAGAGGGAGACCGCAGCTGTGATAAAAGGATATCTGCAAGCAGGATCTGAAGGCCTTAGGAATGGACCTCAATAGATGGGAAACTTTGACATCTGAGTGCTCAGTCTGGAGGCAGGCAGTGCAGCATGGCCTCTCACATTTTGAAGAGACACTTGTCCAGCAGGCCGAGGCAAAGAGGCAGTCCCGAAACCAGCAAAATCAGGGAGCTGGACAGGGGACAGATTGTATTTGTCTTCAGTGTGGAAGGGATTGTCACTCTCAAATTGGCCTTCTCAGCCACACTAGACGCTGTTCCAAGTCCTCTATTCAGAGCACATTACCATACTCTCTCGAGACTGAAGGATGCCTAATCTAATCTAAGTCTGAAAACTCATCAGTTTGAACATAGGAAAATACACTTACAAACCTGTCTTCCACCAGCTCAAATTATTCACTCATTGTCTGCTGTGATGGACAATAAGTCCCTAGAGTCATGGGGAAAGGACTCCTCTCATCTGCTTCTAACTTAAAATCCTGCAGATTGACATTGGGACCTTCTGCCAATAAACAATATGTTCTGCTATCTGGAAGTTGAGTCATGGCAACTGGACTTCTTTCTTATTACGTTGAAACGTTTCACTACTCAACCAAGTATCTTCTTCAGTCTGAGGAGAGTTGGTACGAGACCATTGATAGATCCTCCACATTGGTTTCACTTCCCCCTGGTCTGAATAGGCTCCTTAGATGGACAAAGGACTGGGGGGGGGGTGAGTGAAAATCCCACCTCTGCAGTCCTTCACCCATTGTCATCGGTTGTTAACATTTGATAACAATGGTCTTTCTGATGTGTGGTCCTGATCTTTCTGGGGATGGATTAAAGAACAGCATTATAAATAGGAGACAGATTATATCTAAGGCCTCTACCCCTCAGACTGAAGAAGCTACTTGGATGAGTAGCAAAATGTTTCAATGTAATAAGGAAGAAGTTCAGTTGCCATGACTCAACTTCCAGATAACTTCACCTGGATGACTGAGAATTTTCACAGACATATGTTCTGCTATTGCATTGTTGACAGTTATTTTCCAATAGGCTTTGCATGAAGTCACTAGACATTTTTTTATTTTAGAAAGTGGGACATAAATATTTGAAATGAAACTCAATGTTTTCTGATAGTTCTGTTGCAGTCTTGGTGGTGAACTTTCTCCATATTGTTGGATTCTCACTCCCATCAGCCCCAGCCAGCATGGTAAATGAGGAGGCTGCTGTTTTGACACCATCTGGAGTTGAATTGTATAGAATGCTTTGTATGGGTTTATCATAGAAATCATAGAAAATTTAAGTTGGAAGGGGCTTACAAGGCCATCAAGTCTAACCCCCTGATCAATGCAAGAATACAATCAAAGCATATCTACCAGGTGATTATCTAAGTTTTTCTTGAATGCCTCCAGTGTTGGAGCACTCACCAACTCCCAAGGTAACTGGTTCCACTTGTTAAGTGTCCACTAAATACTGCATTCCTATCAAGGAGGGAAAACTACACCAGGTGAGGCAGGAAAAGGAACAAATAGGAAGCAAAGAGAAGGTATGCAATGAGCAGAAAGGTGAGAACATTAAAAACAGGACTGATCCTATCATGTGCTGGAAGGAAGTGTCTGCCTCTAGTGGCAGATAACCAGGAGCTATGCATTCACCACTGCCTGCCACCATCCTAAAAAGGCACTTGCTCTTCTGGAGAGCATCTCTGTGCATCTGTCTGGAGTTGGGAAATTCCTCAGTGGTGTAATTAGAGACAGCTTTGTGGAGTAATTAGAGCTGTGTGAGGGATGACCTGGTAAATCTCTTGTGCCATGGTGCAAACCATCTGCTTGATCATCCTTCCCATGCCACCAAGCACTGAGAAAATTCATTGGAGCCACCCTTTTTGCTGGCAGTGCAGCTCCGCAACAACTCTCCCAAACTCAGGTAATGGAAAAAGCCATTGAAGCAACATGACAAGCATTAAAATATTAACTAGAGAGTTAAGAACAGCAGTAGTCTTCCATACTTCATAAATAAAAGCCTTCTTCCAACCGGGCCTTGAACTCTATTAACTTTCCTGCCTATGCTACCACAGATGACTTCTAAATTTTGGCCTGCCCCAAATTTTGGAATGGGGCACCCCCCTCCCAATTGGCCCTATTGGTTGAGACTAAAGTGAGACAGCTGGAAGTGGGCCCTTTGCTCCCTTAACTACAAAAGGGGGAGGGAAGTGATTTCTTAAAATAAATCTATAAAGAAATAGCACACTCGTTGTCTCTACAGCACCTTTAGAGAAAGATTTCAATGTGGGGCATTCTTTATCTTGTCTACCATCTCCCTACCTCCACCCCCCACCTCCCAACAAGGGACATAGAAAAATAGGCTAGCAGTGACATCTACTGTGTTTTTAAAGGGAAGACAGAAGAAAGAAGAAAGCAGTCAAAGACTATTAACTTGCTTTCTAACCTTATATTGATGGGATATTGGGACATTGGGATATCGGTGGGTGTGATTATGTTGATAATCCAATATTGGATTATCTGATTGTCAACTGTGATTCTTGTTATAGGGGGAGTATATTAATTTTGATATAATTTACATACTGCTTAGTTAACAATGGCAACAAAAGGACCTGGAAAGACCCCCGAAAGCTCTCCTGCAATGGAGACAAGCTTGACTAGAATGATGGGTCAGGAATCTTTGAGGGATTGGCAGCAGAATCTACAACAAAGCATTGAAGCCTTAATACAAAAGAAATTACAAGTTTTACAACAAATTTCTCAACAAATCAAAGACCGGGGAAGCCAGATTACGGAGACAAAGCAGCAGTTGGGAAAAAAAACAAGAAAAAAGTGACAAAGATATTGCAAACTGTCAAAAAAATAGGATAAACTGGAAGAAATGGATAGAAAACTACAGGAGGAGCAGGTGCAGAGAAAACAGAATTAGGACATACTATTCAATCTGGAAATGGAGAAGGCAGCATATTTACTTAGACTCCAGAATATACAAGAACAGAAAGAAGAAAATACAGTCAACTGTGTATTGGAAGCACTTGCACAAAAGTTAGAAATATAACAGGAAGAAGTGGAACAGAATATAGATAAAGTATGGAGAATTTCTTCAGCTTATACAAAGAGAAATAATTTGCTGAGAGAAATACATGTGAAATTTACAAAATCTGCCTTTATAAATAAAATTCTGAAATCTATTCAAGGAAAGGAACTGGTGATAAATGGAAAATAATTTAAGGTTTTGAAGCACATTCCGTTTAAAATATGACAAAACAGGAAAAAATATGAACACTTGGCAAGCTATCTTAGACAAAATGTGATAATATATAGGTGGCTAACTCCAGAAGGACTTACTTTCCAGTTCCAGACCCAAAGATATTTTATAAACTCTTTAAAGAAGGTAGAGGAATTCCTAGAGAAAAGAGGGAAAGAACCGGGAAGGAAAGAGAAAGAAAAGGTGGGGGAGAGAGAGAAACAGCCAGAGGAGAGAAAAAAAGGGAAGTCCTGAGACAGAAGAGTCAGAGGAAGGAACAGATTCAGAAGAGGAGGAAGAAGAAATACAAACCAAATCAAAAATCCAGACAATACGTGTCAAGAAAAGAGAAGGAAAAACATAGTAAAGCCAAGTCCAATGAATAAGAACCAGTGGAAATTCCTTTCAGTCAATGTTAATGGATTAAACACCCCACAAAAAAGAAAAAAGATCTTACAATTACAAAAGTTAAAATTGGATGTGATTTGCCTGCAAGAAAAACATATAAGGATAACAGATAATAAGCTATTGCAAAACAAAAAAAATTTGGAGAGTTGTTTGCTGCATCAGATTTGAAGAAAAAAAAAAGAGGATTGGCTATCTATGCAAGGAAAGAACTGAGCCCTAAATTGGTCCATGCATCACAAGATGTAAGAATATTGATGGTGGGAATACAAAAAGAATCAGAAAAACTACTGATTGAAAATGTATATGCAGCAAATGAAAACCAGGAGATATTTTTCAAAAATTTTCAAAAAGAACTCCCTATCAGAGATTATAAGGAATATTGTATAATGGGGGATTTTAACACAGTGTTTGATAGAAATTTAGATACTTCCACAGGACAAGGAAAAAAGAGGAAAAGAAGAAGAAATTTGATTCCAAAAATATTTCTATAATTGACAGAAGAATTACATTGTCGCGGCTCCGTCTTTGAGGCTTTAATTTTATTCTTGGCCCTCACAAAGACCCAAGCTGCTTCTTTCTCCTCACGCTGCCACCAGATGTTTTTGATTAAACATCAATTAATTCCGGGACACACAAGTTATCAAACGCATTCAGTTTATTGATCAGGGTGGGGTTAATGATTGGTTGGAAATAACAGTGTCAATCACAGGAAGTAACTCACTTATATTAACTTGGGTTTATTTAATTCCTTCTATTAATTCAATCTATTTCCAAATCTCCCCTTCAACAGCTCTATCTCAACGCTCAGCTCTTATTTCTAGTCCATCAATCTATATCTCTAATAATTCGCTTTCCAATCTCTGATCTCTCCTCTATCTCAATCAATCCCCTTCTCAAACCTCTGATCTCAATCACTACCCTTCTCAATCCTCTGATCTCCCCTCCTTTTGTACCCCTCCTTCTTTCCTGACTCCGCCTTCCATCTTCCTCATTGGTTCTCCTGCCAAGGTTCCACTGTGATGGACAGGTGACGACTGGGGTAACCACTACATACATATTGCTACATATTGTAGATGCATGGAGAACAAAATATCCAACACAAAGAGATTATACACATTTCTCAAATAGACATAAAAGCTGGTAAAGAATTGATGCCTGCTGGAGCTCGACAAATTTGATTAAAGAAATGAAATAAATAGAGATTATTGCAAATACTTTTGCAGACCATAGTCCAATATTACTGCAATTACAGAAATTTCCCGAAGTTCTACAATGGAGATTAAATACAAATCTTTTAAAGAATGAAGACTTTTGGAAGCAAATAAAAGAAGAAATACAAAATTTCTTCAAAATAAATATGATGCCAGAAACATCTATAACCACAGTATGTGAGGCTGGTGACAGGGGCTTTATGGATGAGGCGGTGCCTTTTCCTATGCCCCAGCAGAGATTTATCTAATTCAGGGTATCAGTAATCAGACAGACAATGGTATTGAGAGCAGTAAAGAAAATTTATTGTAGCAATATTGTAGCAGTAGTAATACATACAGAATTGTCCTTTCTTCAGTCCTTTGGTCATAGATGTTACAGCATTCAATGTCAGTCCATTTACCATAGCATAAATCAAAAGTTCATAGTAATATTCTGCTTCATAAATCAATCCTGCAGAGTAACTCCTTCTTTGCTCTATTCAACCCCCAACAAACAGTGTTCTGAGGCTGTTAGCTTTATTGCCCCTTGTGGCCAATTAGAGATTAGCTTCTACAGGCTTCTTCTCTAGCATTTTATTTCCACAGCTGTATAAAATCTAACTGGTAAGCTTGTTGCTAGCACAGCTGTAGTATTTGATCAGACTCTTTCTACAAACTTTGATCATCAATTCCAACAGGGATGTTCTAGACCTGACAATCTCCTCCAATTGATTATCATAGTTTGTAAAGGTAAAGGTTCCCCTTGACAATTTGTCCAGTCGTGTTCGACTCTAGGGGGCGGTGCTCATCCCCGTTTCCAAGCCATAGAGCCAGCGTTTGTCCAGAGACAATCTTCCGTGGTCACATGGCCAGTGCGACTTAGACACGGAACGCTGTTACCTTCCCACCGAGGTGGTCCCTATTTATCTACTTGCATTTGCATGCTTTCGAACCGCTAGGTTGGCGGGAGCTGGGACAAGCGACGGGCGCTCACTCCGTCGCATGGATTCGATCTTACAGCTGCAGATCTATAGATCTTACAGCACAGAGGCTTCTGCGGTTTAACCCCGCAGCGCCACCACGTCATAGTTTGTACATACATATAAATCAGTATACAAATAATGTTCATGTTAATAAATTGTACATGTAAATGTTATTTTCACATATATACATAAACATAAACATTATTATTTCATTCCTAACATTTTACAAGCTTGATCATGTCTTGTTGGTCCTAATATCTTAGTCATACAATCTGCAATGTTTTTTTCAGTAGCACAATATTTCAATGTGATTACACTATCCTGTACACATTGCTTCACATTTTGATATCTTATATCAGTGTGTTTTGATCTATTCTTTATTCCTGGAGATGTTGCCATAATTATAACTGCTTGATTATCTTCCATTACTTGTATTGGATCCTCAAAATTTAATCCCAGATCTTTAGCCAATTGTTTATAGAATATTAATTCCGTACATAATTCTGATAATGATGCGTATTCGGATTCAGCAGATGATAGTGAGATAAATTTTTGTCTCGTTGATCGCCAATTAATTATTGAATTAGCTAAATGAATTGTCATGCCAGATGTAGATCTACGAGTCACTATATCATTTCCATAGTTTGCATCAACATAAGCAGTTAGAATTAGTTCTCCTTTTGGAATAATATATAGTGCTTTTTCTATTGTTTCTTTTAAATATCTCAGCACTCTTTTTGCTGCTTGCCAATGTCTTTCATTTGGTTTACTAACATTTCTTGAAAGTAAGTTTGTTGCTGTGGATATATCCGGACGTGACCAACGGCTAATATACAATAGGCTTCCTATTAAGGATCTTTATAAGTCTGCATCACAGTCTGGACCCGAAATTATATCTTTCTCGAATTCTACAGCCATAGGAGTACTGGTTCCTTTACATTCCTCCATATTGTATTGTTTTAATAGTTTTAATATCTTTTTCTTTTGAGATAGTTTAAATCCTTCTGAACATTTCTCAATTTCTACGCCTAGATAATTTTTTATTTGTCCAAGATCTTAGATTATAATGTTGTTTTAACATTTCTACAACTGAATCTGCCTTTTCATTATCTTTTGCAAATATTGCTAAATCATCGACAAATATTAGTATTATAATTTGTTCACTTTCTTTTGTAAATAAACATGGGTCTGCTTTGCCCTGTATAAATCCATTATTTTTCAATGTTATCATAAGATGTAAATTCCATTCATATCCACTCTGTTTAAGACCGTAAGACTTTTCTTTAATAGCCAACATGAACCATCTTTCTTTTCTATGCTAGGTGGAATTTCCATATATATTTTATGTTGTAGATCAGCATACAGATATGCTGTCTCTATATCTACATGTTTAGTCACTAATTGATGCTTTGCTGCATATGTTAGTACAAATCTTAACATTTCTGGCCTTAGTGCTGGTGCAAATCATTAGAATTTTGAGCATAACCTTTTGCTACTAATCTTGCTCTATATCTAACATTTCCATTTGCATCTTCCTTCTTTTTAAATATCCATCTACAACCGATGGTTTTACTTTCTGAAGGTTGCTCTACTTCTTCATATACTTTTAGCTTTTGAAGTGATTCTAATTCCTTTTTAATTGCCTCTTTCCATTTTCCTTGCTCTTTCATTGGCATATTATTTGTGTCTTCATATGATTGTGGTTCTATAGCTGATAGACAGTAGTATGCTCCTGGTCTATATCTATCAGGAGGTTTTGACTCTCTTGTGGATCTCCTAGGAATTACTATTTATTTCTCTTCTTGCATTTCATCTTTACCTAAGGTATTTGGTATTTCTTGTTCTGGTGCTAAATCTATAGTCTCATTTTCCTGTTTTATTCCTTGATTTCCCTTTGAAACTGTCTTTCGCTTAGTTTCCCTGTTAATGTACATTTCAGGTACGTGGATACTGGTTTCAGGTGGTAGACTTGTGATATCCCAATAAGCGTGTTCATTAAATGTTGCATTACTGCTTATTACTACTTTGTTAGAGTCTGGTATTCCAAATCTATAGGCTTTTCTATTCTGTTGATATCCTAAGAAATACATATGTTTAGCCTTTCTATCCCTCTTTTTTCTTATATTTTTAGGAATATTTACCCATGCAGGTGAACCAAAAGTATGTAAAATTTTTAGATTTGGTTTCCTCCCTGACCACACTGTATACGGGATGTTATTTATACCAGAATGCCAAAGAATATTTAAATAGAAATTTGCACATAGTATGGCTTCTCCCCAGAATTTATCAGTTAATTTACTACCACGTATCATTGCTTCAGCCATATTTTGTAATGTTTGCCCACGTCTCTCTATAAATGAATTTTGAGTGGGAGTGTATGGTGCTGATCTTCGATGTACAATACCATGCTTGTTTAATATTGCCTGGAATTTTGAGTTTGTAAACTCCGTTCCATTATATGTTTGAATTTGTTTTACTTTTCTCCCTGTTTTTCTTTCTACAAAACGTAACCACTTATCAAATTATAAATGAGTTTCACTTTTCTCTTTCATAAGGTAACAAAATCCAAATCTAGATTTTTGATCCCGTATGGATAATATATACCTGGCTCCTCCTAGAGATGGTTGCTTAGGACCTATTAAATCTAATGATACTAAATCAAGTATATTATAAACTTGCACATTGCTATACTTTTTGATTGGTGCACATTTGCTCTTGGCTTCCTGGCATGCCTGACAATTTACATATTTGTCACAATTCTTAACATTTGCTCCATATGAATTCTCAATTGTTTTACGTAAAGTTTTATAATTTGGATGTCCTAATCTTAAATGCCATAGGTGAATACAATCTTTATGTGGACATTCATTCTTAAATATGTTATTCACATCTATATTGCTTAATTTATACAAATTATTTTTCATTGAGCATTGTAATATTGATCCATCCTCCCCTTTTATCTCACATATTTCTCTGTGAAATGAGGTTGAAAAACCTTCCATTGCCAGAGAACTTACAGATAGTAAATTATGTTTTAGTGTGGGTACATATATCACATTTATAGCTTTCGTTAAACATCGTAATTTTACTGTACCTTTACCCAGAATGTTTGCACTTACACCATCAGCTAAGAATACATGCTGGTTTTTCACTGGTTGGAAATTGTAAATCAGTTTTCTGTTCTTACATATGTTTGTTGTCGCTCCAGAGTCAATAACCCATTCATTTTCATTGTTCTCAGCTTTATTGGTTGTTTCAGTTAGATGCGTCTCGTTGTAACTGTGTTGCTGCTGCCTTTTGCCTTTTTTCTTGGCCTTGCAGTTACAAAACAAATGTTTTTTAGAGCCACATGAGAAACATTTCCTTGTTGTGTGTGCCTGCTCCGTTCCCTCCTCAAATTCCTTCAGCTGCTTTGATTGAAGCTTATGCTGATTAGAATACACGGAGGTGGATTCACGGAGTTGTTTGTTGTCTCTTCTTATCTGGTCCTCCTCCAGAAGTCTGCTTGTTACATTTAGCACTGTTAATTCAGCTTGTGGTAGGACCTCTAAATTTGATACAAACTGGTCATAAGATTGATCCAACGATGATAGAATTATAAATGCCTCTTGCAATTCTGTAAATACAACTTGCTTTTCTCTCAGATCCATGAGCATTACCTTCATCCGCTCCAGGTGTTGCAGCATGCTTTCTTCTATCTGCAATCTCTTGTGGAAAAGTTTCTTAGCAAGTTGAATCTGGCTTCCTACACTGCCTCTTACAAAGATTCTCTTTAAAGCATCCCAGGCTTCTTTTGCAGATGTTAAGCCTCTGAGATGTATTAATAGACGATCTTCTAGAGTCAGTCCTATAATTGCCAGAGCTTTATTATTTATTTCTATATCTTCATCGTCTAGCACTGCTGGAGGGTGAACTACAATATCCCAGAGAGATTCTTTTTGGAGTAGTAATTGTACCTTTTGTTGCCATGAGGAAAATTTTTTCTCCATTTAGCCTCGTTACTGGAAAACCTGACATCATGATTGTAGATGCCATTTCAGACTGTAAATATCTGTTGACTCACTGCTTCTTCGCCTCCTTTTTTACTCTCCACAAAGTTTGTCTGCTCTGGTACCCTTCTATATGGATTTGCCTGGGCCCAGAGCCGATGACAGGGGCTTTATGGATGAGGCAGTGCCTTTTCCTATGCCCCAGCAGAGATTTATCCAATTCAGGGTATCAGTAATCAGACAGACAATGGTATTGAGAGCAGTAAAGTAAAGAAATTGTATTGTAGCAATATTGTAGCAGTAGTAATACATACAGAATTGTCCTTTCTTCAGTCCTTTGGTCATACACATTACAGCATTCAATGTCAGTCCATTTACCATAGCATAAATCAAGAGTTCATAGTAATATTCTGCTTCATAAATCAATCCTGCAGAGTAACTCCTTCTTTGCTCTATTCAACCCCCAACAAACAGTGTTCTGAGGCTGTTAGCTTTATTGCCCCTTGTGGCCAATTAGAGATTAGCTTCTACAGGCTTCTTCTCTAGCATTTTATTTCCACAGCTGTATAAAATCTAACTGGTAAGCTTGTTGCTAGCACAGCTGTAGTATTTGATCAGACTCTTTCTACAAACTTTGATCATCAATTCCAACAGGGATGTTCTAGACCTGACAGCTGGGAAATGCGTTTTTAGAGTATTAGCAATAAGATTTGCCGCATGACTAAAAAGAGGGGGGGAAAAACAAAAATATAAGGAATTAGAGGAAAAACTGAAACTATGTGAACTTCAATTTAAACAAAACCCATTGAAAATGAAGATTAAGTTAATACAACATCAACTAAACACATTTTTGACTGAAGAAATGACAAAGAAGATTAAACTTGCAAAACAACAAAAAAATTTGAAAATGCAAATAAACCTGGAAGGTGGCTAGAATATAAATTAAGGAAAGAAGTAAAATGCAAATTCAAGCCTTGAAAAATGAAAAAGGAGAGTTAACTATGAAACAGGAAGAACTAAAAAGAATAATAGAACAATTCTATCAAAATCTGTATTCAGAAAAAGGAACATTACAGAAAGCGAAGATCAAAATAAATGGCAAACTTACACAGGAAATAAAAATACAAAAGGAACAAGACAAGGATGTTCATTAACTCCTTTACTGTTTGTACTATTCATTGAAATACTATTACAACAAGTTAGACAGAATACAGATATAAAAGGACTCAAAGCAAGAGGGGAAGAATATAAAACACAGGCATTTGCAGATGACATGGTCTTCATTCTAGAGGATCTGACAAATTCAATGAGAATATTAATAGAGACAATAAAAATCTTTGGAGAAGTATCTGGACTAAAGGTAAATAAACAAAAAACCCAAATTCTAACCAAAAATATGAGAAAAGAAGAGATCAAAAATTTAGTAGAAATGACAGACTATAAAGAGGGGGGGAAAGTTAAATACCTAGGAATTCAGCTTACAAAAACAAAAAACAAAACAAGCACCTTGATAAAAGACAATTACATTAAACTAATTGGGACAATCGAAAAAGATTTGGAAAAATTGTAAAAATTTAAATTATCATTTATGGGGAGGATAGCAGCTGTGAAGATGAATGTATTACCTAAAATGATATTCTTTTTCAGACAATACCAGTTCTTACAAAACAGTTAATACTTCAAGAACTTAAAAAAAAATAATGAAGTTTGTCTGGCAAGGGAAAAAAACTAGAATAAAAATCAAAGCACTTCAAGACGCAAAACAAAGAGCAGGCTTTGGACTTCCAGATCAGTTTTTATATTACGAAGCCTGTGCTCTAGTTTGGATAAAGGAGTGGATAGTTTTAGAAAATGGCAGAGTACTAAAACTAGAAGGACATGATTTAAACCTAGAGTGCCATGCTTTCCTATAGTACCAAAAGGCAAAAGACAATAAACAATTTAAGAACCATGTGATAAGGAAAGCTTTGAACTGGGCATGGACTAAGATTCAGGAGGAAAATTACCAGAAAGTTCCTGAATGGGTCTCACCAATGGAAGCATTCTCACAACCAACATTAATGGAAAAAATGGAAACTCTTGAGATATAGGGATTTGGTAAAAGAAGACTTAAGTATGAAATCAAGGAAAGAATTAGAAGAACAAGGTATAATACTCGACTGGTGGACAAAAATGCAAATAGATTCAAGGTACGCAAGAGAGAAAACAATAGAATGTGGTCAGTGAAGTATTTGCAGTTCTAGAACTTTAGCATTTTGAGTTTTTCAGTGTCCAGTGGGAGAGGTGTAGCATAGCCAGTTGTGGGTGCTGTGAGTAGTTTTGTATTTGTTTTAAGTCTTTTGGTAAAATAGAATCAATTAGTAAAAGGAATTGCTATGGCTTCCCTTGTAGCATGCTAAAACAGATAAGCACACAGACAAAATTGGAAAAGTGGCTAGTGAAGAGAGGACACTGTCCTTGGCAATCTGGGTGTTTTCAAACAGAAAACCCAGTGGCCACCATGTGTGAGGCACTTGCTAAGTATTGTTCAGAGAAAAAGCCACGTGGAAGTAAAAAGGATGCATGTACAGCATGGACTTTGTGGTATGAATGCTTGGACATGAATGAGATGCTAAAGGAGAGCAGGCAGTTTGAACAGACATGTAAGGAGCTGGAAAAAGAAAAAAGAGTTAGCTTCAGAACTGGAAAGGTTTAAATGTGATTCTGTGTCAGAAAATTATAAGATGGCAGCTGTTCTGAGGGTTGCTCAGGAGGAAAGTGCTAAGTTTAAAGAGTTAGCTGAAGGAGCACAAGCAGAATTACAGAAAATAAAAGTGCAGTTTGAACAAGTTCAGTTTGCAGCACATTTCTTAGCGGATCAGAATAGGAAGGCTAAAACTAAGATTAGTCATGAAAAATGTGAAACTGAGATTAGGAGATTGAAAGAGGAGTTGAACACACATCAAGGTATCATTCTTGCTGCTAGAATTTAGGATTTTGAAGATTATGAACTGGAGATTCCTTATGTAGAATCCAGGCTTCCTATGGATGCATTTCCAGGAGGTTCAGTTAACCCAAACTGGCAGGAGTTACAGCCTCTTGCCCCAATTGTTGAAAAAGTGATAGAACATAATTCAGGTAATGGAAGAACATGTAAGGAACCAGTCTTAGAGACCAGCAGATGGTCTCCAAATCAAGCCAAGGCAATTGCAGAGCAGTTAGGACTTCTAAATAGGGAGACTGCCATCTCATGGATGGCCAAAGTGCAGCAAATGTACCATACCTCAGATGGTTTTGACCTTGCCCAAATTGCCCAGGCCAAATTGCCCAACTGATGCTGCCCTCCTGGAGCCTGGGATTGGGTTGGCAGAGTTTCAGTCAGCTAATGGAATTGAATTGATGAATTCAGTTCTAAAAATCCTGATTCTTGGTCATGATCCTAATACAGTATTTCATATGCAGACACAGGCTCTAAAAGAACTGTTTGAAGCATATGAAAGGAGGAAAAAGTGTCTTGTTCTTGTCAATAGGATAGTGTATCCAGTGGTAATCAGCATTGCCCTCCCAACCCCGGAATAAAGACGCGAGACAGTGATATGGGTTAAATACGGGCCACACTTTATTAATATAAATTCAGATTCAAATTTGCCATCCTTTGGCAAAAGGAGGGGGCCTGCTGTAGTGCGGAAACAGGTAAATGGCAGGGGTATCGAAATACCCCCGATCAACAAATGGGCGAGTCCCTGGCCCCAGGTTCCAGTGGTCTTAAAGACAGCAGGAACCTGACCAGCCGCTAATAAACACCCCCAGACCTCAAGCCATCTTTACTCGATGACTGTTGGTCCGGAAGTGGCCTGGCGCATCTTCCCGCCACAGGCACTATAATCGCACGATCCGCAGTGCCGGGAGGTCGGATGGGCTGCTGGCTTACCTGAAATTACAGTGGGACACACCAAAAATACCTGTTTTTTCTGCACTACCCGCCACAGCATAGGGACTAGCCAAGCTATGTCCCATGCCTGCCACCAAGATACTTGAGCTTGACAAGCAGGCCCCCTTTTATGTCTTCTAAAAAGACATCCAAACCTGAATCAGAAAGGTGGACACCGTCGTTCCTGAAAAATTCAGGCTTCTCCACTTGGATCCCGTGGTGACTTATCACCGATCCAAGGCTGCTGCAGACAAATCTACATACTTCTCTGTTAACGCCCCGCCGGGCCATGTTAACATTGCCAATATTCCTGGAGCCTCACCAGGCTAACCGAGGAATGATCATGGACCACATGATCCGCATAGCAGGATACCTGGCATTCAACCATTTAAGGTCACACATAATGTCCAGGATCAACGCCTTACCTGACAGTTTAGGCAAATCGTTGCCTCCAAGGTGTACTACCAGCACGTCTGGTGGGAACTGACTGAAGGCCTTCATCCTGCACAGCTGGATCCATTGCATGCCACGCAGCCCTTTCCAGGCCATGTGCGCATGGGCTCCAAGCCCCAAATCACTCCCCCACGGGGATGTGGCAGCATAACGCTCTGCCCAATGAATGTAGCTATGGCCGATGATCATGATGTGCTTTCGTCTTCCAGACCCTAGAGGACCTGTAAAGACACAAGCCAGGCCCCTGCCTACACGTTAGGTAGGGTTCTAATGTACCTTAGGTAACTTGCAGATGACCACCGGCCTAACTGCTTAATTTCATCTGGGCTATATCCCAGGGCTGCTGCAGTGGATGCCGCTCCAATCCTAAATGAATGGGTACCAAACCTTGTGCCCACAACACCTACTCTATTTAAGGCTAAGTCTATTAACTTCCAAAACTGATGTTTAGTCAAAGGTGACTTATCAGCATGCTGGAAGAAATATCCTGGGTCTTGTCCTCTGAGTTCTAAATATGCTCGCGTGGCTTTAACTGGGCATATACCCCCTATACTGCATTGCCCAAGGACAATTTGCTTACCCTTGCCTGTTTGATCGGCCTTGGATCGCCTAATACAAATTTGTACTTTTTCCTCATGGACTTTAACGTCCTGCCATTGTAAGGCTAGTCTGACTTTATCTGCTTTACCCCCAGCCACCAGTTCACTGATTCTGAGGGCACCAAAAAAGACAATTAGGGAAGCTGATTGAAAAAAAAAAAAATTTCATATTCATCCCTACAAAGGAGCGCCCATTGCTTACATATGCGCTCCAGTAAGGGAGGGGAAATAGGTGTCCTGGTGTCCAACACTCTCCCCCTTTCTTTGGACCATCCTTCTAACATTTTCCTTATTCTATAGTCCCCCGAAAAGTCCCTATATCCATTTACTTTTGCATGGAATGCAAGCGCCAACAGCCTACCTTGGATAGTGCCCGGCGCCAGCCCTTTCCTGTTGAGATATACTATGAATTGTTGTAGGTGCTCGACTGGAGCTGGCCAAACCGGCTCCAGGTCAACCATCTTCCTAAAGTCCTGAAATTCTGTACTCACAGCTGAGTAACCCTTTCTTGTCCTCGGTGCCAGGGCCAAACCTATTGCTCTGGATGCATCCTCACGCCAATTTGCCAGACCTCTGGAGGAAGAACTTCTGGCAGCTCCCTGGCTCCTGGGTCTAGCTCCCTGAACCGTTTGATCTGTTGGTGTGATAGAGCATCAGCTATCCTATTGTCTATGCCTGGAATGTGCCGGGCATGCACTAATATGTTAAACTGCAATGCCCGTAATGTAAAGGCCCTGACCAACGTCATGACCCGTTCTGATTGTGATGTAAGGTTGTTTATGATATAAACGACAGCTTGGTTGTCACACCAGAAACAGACCACTGAATTTGACCATTCTTCCGCCCAAAGCCATAGTGCACCCATAATTGGAAAAAATTCCAAAAATTTTCATGCCAGGGCAGAATATAATGTAGAGAAACTTCTGGCATGGGAAGAAGAAAGCAAGACTGCAGTTGTAAGTGAAGGAGTAAATCTTGCTGAGCAATGTTGTGTAGTACAGAAGGAAATGTCTTTGCCCTTAGAACTGGAAGAAAAATCTCACACAGTTTTCCTCCAAGAATGTGCCATAGCCAGTCTTGAGAGTGTTAGCAAAGAGCTAGAGGCTAACCTTTATGTAAGTTCTTCAGATTTGCTTGTAACTTCGCTTCTCGGCCTTTTGGCTAAGATCAAGTGCAGATTTGCTTGTAACTAAAGAAGAATTCTGTAAGACTACATGTGTGCCCATTTTCCAGAGAAGTACAAATGAACAAATTTTGACTTTGGAAAAGGCCTCATCAATGTAATTGCTGTGATGTTACTTTGTGAATGGTAGTGGTGCTCGGAGACTCCTGTTCAACACCTTGACCCTTAGCCTCTTGAGTGTTTCAGGGTTCCAGGGTTCCTCATAGTATTTCATATATACATAAAAACCTGAATAAGGCTGTCCAGAATTTTGTGGTCTTATAGTACCAGTGTGCTCATGATAACCAACTCCATCTGCTTTTTAAGATCTTCCAGGAGGCCCTTCTCTCAGTCTCTCAGGCCCCACAAAACACTGTGGTGGGTGGGAAACAAGGGTTCCCAGCCCCTCAGAGGTTGCCTGTTCTGTCCTAAAACACATTCAAAGAATCAGAATTATTTATTTATTTAACTTTTATGCCGCCCACACTACCCAAAGGTCTCTGGGCGGCTTACAACAATTAAAATACAGTAAAAAAGATAAAACAATTAAAATACAATTAAAATATATACTCTAAAAATTGCCGTCAGGACCCACAGTTGATATTATTTCAATTAAAAGCCTTCTGGAACAGGAAGGTTTTGACCTGGTGCCGAAATGTCATCAGTGTCGGCGCCAGATGAATCTCAATTGGGATGGCATTCCATAGTCTGGGGGCAGCTGCCAAAAAGGCCCTTTGTCTACAAGCCATCCCTCTTACCTCCTTGAGGGACGACTCTTTCAAAAGGGCCCCCTGGCTAGATCTTATCTGCCGGGTAGGTTCATATGGAAGGAGGCAGTCCTTCAGGTATCCAGTGCCCAAGCCATTTAGAATTGAATTTCTATGGTACCCACAAATTCAATCAGAAATTTCCCTCATATAGGATATAGTAGTAGAGGATTCCAGATGATGAGCAGGTGATCCCTACTACGGTTACTAAGAGAAGGCAGAAGTGAAAACTGCTTGGATGTGACTATACTCCCTCTCTACCAAAAATATTTTGAAGGGCTGTTTTGGACTTAATGTCTGGTCTGCTGGTGAGCTTGCTTCGGCAGTGCGGGCCACCATTATCTCCCTCCTGGGATATCACAAGACACTGCGGTCTCGCGAGAGTGACCTAGGAAGGGAGGGGGGAAGGAGGGTGATATTTAAAGGATGTTCCCCCCTCCCTTCGGCCTCCTCCTTTCTGGCAACAGACGAGGACGGAGCTCTGCAGTTCAATTGCCTTTTTTAAAATTATTATTATTATATACAAACCTAAAAACATTAACAATCTAACATATAATTAATGAAACAAACAGACAAAAAGAAAACTACCAGCTAAACATCCTTCCTTCCCCTATGGATCAGAGATTTCACCGTCGTCTGGACCTCGAATGTCTTCAAGAGGATTCCGGTGAGCACTGAGTTCACTATAGACTAAGTTTCCCCCTAAGCTCCTGTCTTTTTCTGGGCCCAATTATGTATCAGCCTCCAGCTTTGCTTTACAAAGTCTCTTGGTTGATCCCGTAGTGCCTCTGAAAGCATGTCTAGTTCTGCAATGACCAGTAGCTTCTTTAATAGCTCATCCATCATTGGTGTCTCTTCATTCTTCCATTTTTGGGCCCAGAGTAACCTAGCTGCTGTGAATATATACAGTAGACTATATTTTATTTTCTTGTCAATAATTTCTGGCATTATACTCAATAATAACATTTCAGGTTTAAAATTTAAATTTTGTTGAACAATTTCTTTTGCCATTTCCCAAACCTGTATCCAATTTTTATTTGCTTTTTCACATGACCACCACATATGATAGTAAGTCCCTGGATTTTTTTTACACTTCCAACAAACATTACTGTTACCCTTTGACATTTTTGCCAATCTTACAGGGGTAAAATGCCATCTATGAAACATTTTAAGGATGTTTTCTCTAAGATTCACTGACTTAATCATTTTATGATTGTCTTTCCACATCTTTGTCCATTCATCAATATCAATATTATACCCAAAATTTTGTGCCCATTTTACCATCGTCTCCTTCACCCTCTCATCCTCCAAGTCATATTCCAATAAGTATGTATACATTTTTTTGATTATTTTCTCATTAGTGTAGATCCATAATTCATCCACCTGGACTTTCCCCTCAAAAAAGCCCATAATTTTTTCCTTTTTATATCTCGATTCTAATTTCAACATTGACCACCAATCTGTAGCTAGATCTAGTTTCTCCAGATCTTGTTCGTCTTTTATATTCTGATCTTTAGTTAATAAATCTTTATATGTGAGTAACGCTCCCTTCTGATTCAATACTTTCAAAGTAAATGCTTCTATTGGAGCTACCCATATTGGAATTTTCTTGTAAGTTTGTGTTTGAAATTTTTGCCATACTAAGCATAACGCCTTCCTCAGAATATGTTCTGCAAAATGTGATTGTTCTTTGTATTTCCCATACCACACATATGCATGCCAACCCATTTTTAGATCATGACCCTCCAATTTCAATAATCTTTGATTTTCTAATGTTATCCATTCTTTTATCCAGACCATAGCACATGCCTTATAATATAATAGCCAATTCGGTAGTCCTGAACCCCCTCTTTCTTTTAAGTCTTGCAGTATTCTAAGTGTTATTCTTGGTTTCTTGGCCTTCCATACAAATTTCGAAGTCAGGCTGTCCAGATCCTTGAAATATTTATAATTTAATAAAATTGGTAAATTTTGAAATAAAAATAACAGTTTTGGTAGTATCATCATTTTTATTGTCGAGATTCTTCCCATCATAGAGGTTTGTAGCTTGTTCCATTCTTCCAAGTCTTTCTGAATTTCCTTCTGTGTTGTAAGATAATTTTCTTTCATCAAATTACTTGGTTTTTTTGTAATAATAACTCCTAAATATTTCACTTTCTGTACCTCCTCGAAGTTAGTTTTCATTACCAGTCTTTCCACATTTTCTTTCTTTATTTTTTAGTCATAAATTTGGTTTTTGATAGTTTATTTTAAGACCTGCAACAGCTCCGAATTCTTCTATAGTTCTCATTAATTCTTCCAAACTGTCCAGAGGGTTTTCTAGTATTATTGCTAGATCATCAGCATATGCTTGCAGCTTAAATTCTTCTCCCCTGATTCTGAGACCCTTAATTTCAACATTCCCTCTTGTCTGTTTAGAATTTCTAATGTTAGAATAAATAATAGCGGGGAGAGTGGACAACCCTGCCTTGTGTCTTGTTCAATTGAATATATTCAGTTACTTGGCCATTGATTTTGATCTTGGCCTTCCGTTTAGTATATATTGCTTTAATTGTTTGTAGAAAAGTTCCTTCTGCTCCCATCTTCTTAAATTGCAGCAGTATAAACTCCCAATCAACATTATCAAAGGCCTTTTCTGCATCTAAAAAGATTAACATCATTTGCTTTTCTGGATGCATTTCATAATATTCCAAAATGTTTATTATTGATCTTATATTTGATGATAGTTTCCTTTTGGGGATGAAACCTGTTTGATCTTTGTGTATCATTTCTTCAAGTACCTCCTTTAGCATTGTTGCCCAGATGGTTGCATATATCTTATAGTCAACATTCAGGAGAGAGATTGGTCTGTAATTCTTCATTTGGTTTTTCCCTATCCCCTCTCTGTGTATTAAGGAGATATGTGCCTCTTTCCATGAATCCGGGATTTCCCCTCTAGTTTCAATGTCTTCTATTAGTTTCTTAAAGTGTGGACTTAAAATTTCTTCAAATGCTTTGTAGTATTCAGCTGGAAGTCCATCTGGTTCAGGGGCTTTCCCATTTTTCTGTTTTTTCCATGCTTCTCCAATTTCACTCGCCGTAATTGGTTTATTTAGTTTTTCCAATTGTTGAGAACTTAATCTCCAATTCGGAAGTTTATTCGAATAATTCCATTGTTTCTCCTGTTCATACTCTTTATTTTTATAGAGATCGGTATAAAAGTTTTAAATTTCTTTTTCAATTTCCTTTTGTTTGTATATTTCTTTTCCTTCCTTATCCAATATTCCATTAAGCTTAGTTTTTTCTCTCTCTCTTTTTATTCTATATGCTAACCATTTTCCTGGTTTGTTGGTGTTTTCAAAAAAAATTTGCCTTGCAAATTTAATTTTTTCCCCATTTCTTCTTGCTCTAATAAGTTAATTTTATGTTGTAGAATATTTATCTTGTTTAATAGGTACTTAGCTGTAGGTGTTTTCTTTAATTCCATTTCTTCTTTTTTTAGGGATGTTATTAGAATTTGGTTTTGTTTGTTTCTCTCTTTTTTCTTTTGTGCATCGAATTCTATCGCGAAGCCACGGAAATAGGCTTTGGCAGCATCCCATATCATTGTCATCTCTGTATCCTTGGGTTTATTAATTTGAAAGAAGAATTTTAGCTCTTTTTTTGAATTTAGTCAAAAAGGTCTCCTCTCTCAATAAGTGGCTATTTAGTCTCCAACATCCTCTTCTTACTGATTGTCCTAATGTCATCAATATTGGGTTGTGATCTGCATATGTATTTGGTAGTATTAAGGTAACCAGAAGGGTAAACAGCCTGCCAAGAAGCAGGCAGCTCCCCAAGTTTCGCCTCCTCAATCATCTTCAGATGAGGAAGCGTGGTCTATATGGCAACAGCTACAGGAAAAGATTTCAGCCTTGGAGGCTGAAAGAGCAGCACAAAGGGTTCCGCAGCATAGTGAGCCACAACCACTCTGTTCGGCCAGAGAAGCTAAGAGTCATAGGAAGGCTAAGCTCCAGGCTATGGCAGAAAATCTAATGTCGCGTTTTGCTGCTCTAGAGGACGATTGGCAGGTCTCACGGCTGTCTCAGAGGGGGTTGGATGCCTCTACAGCAACACCTCAGTGCCAGAGCGGGGATGAGGAGTGAGGGTTGCAAACACCAGAGGTTGATCGGTACTCTACAGGGATGCAAGGTTGGCAGGACAAAGGGGAAGAGGCTGTATCCAGTGAGTGGTATAGCAGCAAGGAACATGATATTAAGGTTCAATATTGTGATCCAAGCAAAGCACATCCCTGGCCTGGATAACAGTTTGGCTGATGCCCTATCATGCCAACAGATCACTCAGTTCAGGGAGTTAGATCCAGGAGCCAGCTAATTTCCAGAGACACTGACCACAGAGGTCTGGCAAATTGGCGTGATGATGTGGAAAGAGCAATAGGTTTGGCCCTGGCCCCGAGGATGTGAAAAGGGTATTCGGCAGTGAGTATAGAATTCCAGGAATTCAGAAAAATAGTAGGCTTGGCACTGATCTGGCCTGCTTCGGTGGAACACCTACAACAATTCATAGTGTATTTGCATAGGAAGGGTCTAGCGCCAGGATCCATCCAGGGTAGAATGTCAGTGATAGCCTTTCAGGCTAGAGTACAAGGGTATCAGGATTATACCTCTGGCTTTCGCATCAAGAAAATGATCGAAGGCTGGAGTAAAGAAAGGGGTCGGGTTAAGGATTCCAGGGCACCAATATCCCCAGCATTGTTGGAAAAAATCTGCCAGCAATGGCTTGTCATTTGTAGAGATGAATATGAGGCTGCATTGTTTAGGGCCGCGTCATTACTGACATTTTTCGGCGCTTTGAGGATTAGCGAGGTGGTAGCTACAAGGAAAGGCGATGTGTCGAAAGTAGCATTGCAATGGCACGACATTAGGTTGAAAGACAACGCGGTCCAGATTCATATTCACCGATCCAAGGCTGACCAATGGGGTAGAGGTGCCAATCTTAATTTGGCCACTTGTTCTATAGCAGAGCTATGTCCAGTGAGAGAGATAAGTGCATATCTTGAACTTATGGGGCAGGGACAGGATTATTTTTTCATACACAAAGATGTGTCCCCTTTAACGAGGTATCAGTTTTAGAAATTGACATATTTGGCATTAAGTAAGGTGGGGAAGTTTGGTTTGAAGTTTGGCACTCATTCTTTTAGAATTGGGACAGCATATCATCCCAATGACATTAAACGATTAGGATGTTGGTCGTTGATAGCTTACCATAGATATGTCCGAGCACTCCCTCACATCTAGGCAGGCGCCTGGTCTTTTTGTCTTTACAGGTCCACTACTGTTGGGGAGACGGCGGAATGTCATGATACTTGGCCACGGTTACGTGTTCTGGGCAGCAAGATACGCAGCTAAGTCTGCGTGGGAGAGCAATTTGGGACTCGGAGCTAGCGCTCAAATTGTCTGGAAAGGGATCCGTGGAATGCAATGGAGCCAATTTTGCAGAGCGGCTGCATTTGGCATGCAACCCCCCAGATGTGTTACTCATACACTTGGGTGGTAACGATCTGGCCAGGCATGGTGGCAAGGCCTTGATATTGGATGTCATATGTGACCTCAGATGGCTGAGGGCGACGTACCCCACTCTGAGTATTATTTGGTCCACGGTCATCCCTCGGCTGGTGTGGAGGGATGAATGCCAGGTGCAGTGAGTTAACACTGCACAGAAGAGAACCGGGAAGTGTGCAGAGCAGTATGCAATGGCCTTGGATCGGTGATTGGTCACCAGGAGATCCATGTCAATAGGCCTGAGCTTTTTCGGCATGATGAAGTGCACCTATCCGATAGAGGATTGGAGATATTTCTGGCAGACCTCAGGGGGGCTGCTTTTGGAGCTTGAGAGGTTGGATGGTGGGCATGGGACTTAGCGTAGCTAGTCCCTATGCTGTGGCAGGTAGTGCAGATAAAACAGGTTTCGATGAGTCCCCTCGCAACCACAGGTAACGTATAGCTCATCTGATCTCCTAGCGCTGTGGATCGTGCGATTACAGTGCTTGGGGGGAAAGATCCGCTGGGGCTGCTCCCGGAGCAACAGTCAACAATGAGTAGGGGGCTGGAGGTCTGGGAGTGGTCAAATTTGGGCCAGCTGGGTTCTCGCTGTCTTCACGACTGCAAGAACTTGGGGCTTGGGACTCACCCATTTGTTTGGTAAGGGGTCCATTGAGACCCCTCTGCAGAACCTGATTCCGCACTATGGCAGGACCCCCCTTTTTTATTGAGGGCAATAATGAATATTCAATAAAGTGTGGCCCATGTTTATTCCATAATAATTGTCTCATGTCTTTATTCTGGGGTAGGGGGTAATGGAATGGTGAAGCATTGTATATAGGTACAACACATACAATGGAGAAATGTACATACAAGAGATGGGCATGAACCTAAGTTTGGAGGTTTGTGCCATTTCATCAGTGCAGCACTACAGGTACTGCATGTTCACTCCTGCCACTTACTGACTCACCCACTCACCACCTGGAGCATGCTGCTTTTTTCCTGCTCTTTGCATGATCATCCAGTTGCAATAGGAGCACAGACTTCCCTTCTTTGCATCCTCCAGCAGGAACCCATTCTGAGAAGGAGGAGGGGCAGGGATTCCTTCAGCATTCCCTTTGAAGTGCTGGTGAGTGGGGGAGCTAGTGGGCTGGGAAGCAAACACATGGTACCTGTGATGCCATTTAGATGAAGTGGCATGAAACTCCAAACCGAGGTTTATGCCCATCTTTAATACACACCCTTTAACCTCTCGGTTAAAGTAATGTTGCCATGCTGCTTCACCAAATGCAGACTGGAAAGCAATATTCCAATTTCTTATCCCTTTCTTTGAATTAGGCAAGCTAAGAGAGAAAATTTGCATTGGACCAAAACCTCTATGGATATGTTGTGTACATGTTTTCCAAAATATGTCCCTTTGTTTTTTAAAATTACAAAAAGGGAAGAAGTTGGAGTTAGCAAAGAATGTCACTGGAAAGCTAGGTCAAAATCATGCATTCTTTGTGAAAGGAAGATAGTGAAGAAAGACAGGGACAAAAATCAAGTCATTTGAAATGTGTTGTTGGTAGAGATACGAAAGACAACCAGAAAAGCAAAAGAAATGGGCACTCAATCAAGTCATATCTGAACTCCCACTTGAGCAAAAATGAGTAACCTGAGTCTATCATACCATGCACAGATAACACAAATATGAACATTCTAAATTACTGAAGTATTTGCATAATCTATGAGCACAAATGGGGCCTATGGCTCGGTAGTGGTTTGGGGATCATCCTAGTTAAAAATAATGTGGATCTATGAGGATCCCTGCATCAGATCCATGTTTTGCACCACTGCAAAACCATGCACTGGGGGGACCTGTGATTTCTGTGATGTAGTCTGTGGACACAGATAGGCCGTATGATTAGATAGTGGTTTGGAAATAATCCTATGTAAAAATCATGTGGAATCAGGAACTACTGGATAGTTCAGTGGTTTAGGTCTCTGGCTGTGAAGCCATAGGTTGGGAGTTCAATTCTGCACTGTGCCTCCTTGTCAGAGGCTGGACTTGATGATCCATAGGGTCTCTTCCAGCTCTGCAGTTCTAAGGTTGTTATTGTTATTAGTGTTAGTATTGGTATTGTCCATGCCTTGGATTGGTGTTTTTGCACCACTGCAAAGCCACTAGCTCAGGGACCCATGATTTCTGTGTTGTAATCTATGGGTACAAATGGGTCCTTTGTCTGGACAGCAATTTGGGGATGATCCTACATAAAAATCATGTTGATTCATGAGGAGTCATACTTCGGATGCAGGTTTTGCGCCACTGCAAAGCCATGCCCTGGGGGACCCATAATTTCTATGTTGTAGTCTGTGGGCACAGATGGGGCCTATGTTTGGAGTTGAGAGTGATCCTGTATAAAAATCATGTGGATCTATGAGCATCTGTGCTTCATTTTGTGCCACTGCCAAGCCATGCGCTTGGGGCCCATGATTTCTCTGTTGTTGCCTATGGACAGAAATGGGTCCTATTAGTGGACAGTGGTTTTGGGATGATCCTGCAGAAAAATCATGTGGCTCCATATAGAACTGTGCTTCAGATGCATGTTTTTGCACCACTGCAAAGTTATATGCTGAAGGACCCATAATTTCTGTGGTGTAGTCTCTGGGTGCAAATAGGATCTATGATCTTACATTGGTTTAGGGAGGATAACATCTAAAAATCATATGAAATCATGTGGATTTGGAAACTGGGTAAACTTACTCATGAGTGAACTGGGTAAATTTACTCATGAGTGAATCAGGTAAACTGCTTTGAGATCATTCAAAGACACAAAGAGAAAAAAAACAGTAATTTCACAGCTTAAATTAGTGAGCTGCTGTATATTATTATCTATTTTTAAAAAGAGCTTATAAAATATTTCCACAGGCAGGAGCTAAGAATGTGTGGCCATGAAAGAGTTCAGTGCTTTTTTCCCCCTGAAGGCCATGGCAGGGTTAAAAGTGGGTGAAAAGCCCTGTGGGCTGACTGGAGACACATTCTGATTGACCAGAATGCTATGCTATGCAAATAGTTCCTTCAGAATTCTCAGAAATTATAAAAGAGCAATTTCAGAAGTTTTAGGGGTTAAAAAGCAGTAATTAAAGGGTCTGAATTAGAGCCATGATTGCCCCAATTCCTGTGGATGAAATGAAAGAGATTAAAATGGAAGTTTTATTCCCCAGGTATGCAAATTTTGTCTTATCTACATTTTTCATCTCTTTTCTAAGAGCTGTCAAAATGTTTGGTTCTGCACGGGGTAAAAAAAAAATCACAACTCAAAATCTCTTTCTTCAAATGTCCCCAAATTTGGCACTGATTAAAAGCAGTTTTTCTGCTACATCTGTGCCAAATTGGGTGCTGATCTGAGGTCCAGTTTCATAGTTATACTTTTTTGTTTTGGCCCCCCATCTTTTGATTTTGCTTGTAGAATCCTGTTTGCTTCCACAAATTACTGCACCTTCATATTCCTGGTGAACCAGGCAGGAGCAAGTAAATGACATATACCCTGATACCCAGATGAATTCTGATATGACTGTCATGATTACTTGATTCACACAGGCATTTAACCTTTTCAAGGGATAAATGTTAGCTCTGATTGACCACCACAGACTCAAACTACCAAGAGGCTCATCACGTTCTACAGGGCTCAGAGGGTATTGTATGAGTATCATTCCTTTGGCCCTGACAACACACAATTATATTTCTCTTAAAGTAGGCAAAGAAGCCCAATCTGGACTGAAATCTACCACCACCACACAAACATATTAGGTTCCTGATTTAAATCAGACTCACTGTACCTTTAATTTATACTGCAGAAGAGCAATCCATTTTTCTACTAGAGCACTAACCTACTATATGAGGCATAGTGTATGAGTTCCAAATAGAGGTTATTATAATGAGGCTTCCAACTTGTTTCCTCATCCAGATTGCCCCCCTCATAGAAAGACATGGGGATGAATTGTAGCTATTAGCAATGTTATTAAAGTGAGTTCTGTATCCTTGGCTTGGTGCATGAGAGGACTGGAATAGAGCTGTGTTGAAATGGAGTGTATTTATAGGCAGACAAAATCAGCAGATTTTCATGATTTTTTTCCATGCGGATAATTTCTTACAGATGTATCTCACTGTTCATTCTGGCAGTAGCACAGCTTCTTCCATTCCTAGACTGTATGCTGCTACAAATGACAGCACCACAGTTCTTGGCACATGGTTGCTATTTTACATCCGCTACAGTAGTGTGCCAGTAGTCAGGATGCCAGCTGAAGCCTCAGGGAATTTCTGTGTTTCCCTAGGTTTCCAGTCAAGGAGACAAATCTTAGGAGAAGCGTCACTAGAGGAGAAGAAAATTTGACTTTACAGTGTTTGGTAGCTTTACTACCTGGGTGGCCATCACCTCTCCAATCCCAAGGACACCAGGGTTCACTGCCTCAGCACTAAGATGCTTCTACATGTGCTGTGTGTATATCTTCTAAGGAGACAGCCCTAAGTTCAGGTTCCAAAAAGCTCACTGCGTAACCTTAGAAAAATCATATTCTGTTTTGTAATCTTTGAGGATTATTATTATATATTTATATATTTTTACTTTATTTATTTATTTAGTCTCCTTTGGAGGCCAACTTTCCCCTCATAAGAGGAAAAAGGTATCTCACAATGTTAGAACAAGTAAAATTAAAAACTCAGTAAATAGATTGAAAAACAATTAAACTAAATAGTAATTTAAAATACATCAAATGATTAGAATCATAGAATCACAGAGTTGGAAGAGACCACAGGGGCCATCGAGTCCAACCCCCTGCCATGCAGGAACACCATCAAAGCACTCCTGACAGATGGCCAAAGAAGGAGACTCCACCACACTCGGAGGCAGCATATTCCACTGCTGACCAGCTCTGACTGTCAGGAAGTTCTTCCAGAGCTTCAGGTGGAATCTCTTTAAAATCATTTAAAACTTTAAAAACCACTAAACAACCTGAAAACCACAATTCAGGGACCCAATTATGGTTATTAAAAGCCTGCCTGAGGAGGTGGGTCTTCAACTGTTAGCAGAAGAATAAAAGGGAGAGGGGCAATCTAACCTCCTGAGGCATTCCATAACCTAGGTGCAGCCACAGAGAAGACCCTCTCTCCTGTCACCATCAAGCATGCCTACGATGGTAATGGGACCAAACAGAGGGCCTCTTCTGATGATCTAAAGGACCTTGAAGGCTCATTTGGGGAGATAAGGTTCCTCAAATATCCTGGATCAAACCATATAGGCCTTTATAGGTAATAACCAGCACTTTGAATTAGGCCTTGAAATAGACTGGTGCAGTTGTTATATGCTCCTATAACTGGCCTCAGTCAGCAGTCTGACAGCTGCATTTTGAACTGACTGAAGTTTCCAAACTGCCTTCAAAGATAACCCATTTAGAGCATGTTACAATAATACAGGCAGGATATAATTAAGGCATATTCATTTTGCAAGGATTTATAAACCACTTAGATTTAAAAACATCAAAGCAATTACAACCTAATGTTCGCTCCGCTGACGAGCCCGCTTTGTCAGCGCGGAGTGCCTTTGCCTCCTCCCAGGATATTGCGAGACTCTTGAAGTCTCATGAGAGCGACCTGGGAAGGGAGGGGGAAAGGAGTGAGCTACTTAAGAGGCATTCCCCCCTCCCTTCGGCCTCTTCCTTGCTGGCAAAAGATGAGGACGGAACTCTGCCGCTTGCGAGATTTTAAATTGCCTAGCTCCGATTTCACTGCTTGGGAGGGGGGTTTGCATCGGCACCCTCCCCCCCATGGTTTGATTATTAATCTTCAGTTAATGAATTTAGGGGTTTTGCCTTAACAGGAGACTTTTATTAATTCATTTATTTTATTGTTTTTCTAACTGATAAGGAAGGGGAGATAGCGCATCAGGGTGGAGAGGCATGGCCGCTTAGGTCTTGCCAGGTGGGGCCTGGGTGCCCCTTAAGTTTATGAAAGCCACTGGCTGTAATTTTAATCAGGCTCAGCAATTAATTGGGGAGCCTGGTGCATTTGCTCCTTACTCACTGGTGGCTTAGTGAGCCCTGCTTCTCCGCTCTCCCCTTATATATAGGGAAAGATGAATTTAAACTGGAGTTAACTTTGCACGTAGTAAAATAAATAAATAAATAAAATGAAACAAAAAAAAATTAAGTAGGAAAAGGGAGGAATTTATTATTGCTAGAAACAAGCAGGCCAATGGGTGGAATACGTGTTTCTGCTCTATGAGCGGGTGCGTAGCCCTCCCGACCAGCAGGATCAGGCTGAAAGTGCTTGCACTTTAGAGTTAAAAATATTAAGAATAAACAATTAAATAAATATATTAAATTAAATTAATTATTCAGACAGCGGCAGCTGAATCTGGGTATTAACTTGCATAAGTTATTGGATTTAAGATCTTGGGGGGGTCTACTTATGAGTCAGAATACACCCATTGGAGGTGGGACTAATGGGTCCTGTCCTGTGTATATATATGAAATAATAGTAATTAAAAATAAATAAATAAATAAAAATGAATAAATAAATTAATATTTAATATAAGGAAATAATAATAATATGTTAAAACAGTATATTACATGAAATTATATAGGAAAGGTTGGTAGGCTTAAGCCCTTAAAGGAAGGGAATTGTGAAGGAGATTGGGGAGCCCTGGTAACCGCTGAAGAGGCTTAGTAAAGGGGCTTTCACCAGATTCTCTGCATTAATACATTATTAATTAATATTTTGACTGACGCTTATTTAAGCCAAGGTAATAGGAAGGCCAACAGCTTGCTAAGAAGCGAGCAGCTCCTCAAGTTTCACCTCCTCAGTAATACTCCAACAAGGAGAATTGGCCTATTTGTCCCAAACTCCTGCCAACCTAGCAGTTTGAAACCATGTAAAAATGCAAGTAGATAAATAGGTACCACCACGGTGGGAAGGTAACGGCTTTCCGTGTCTGGTCGCGCTGGCCACGTGACCACGGAAACTGTCTATGGACAAACGCTGGCTCTACGGCTTGGAAACGGGGATGAGCACTGCTCCCTAGAGTTGGACATGACTGGACTAAATGTCAAGGGGAACCTTTACCTTTACCTTACAGGATAAGAATTCGGCTTTAGAAGCTGAATGAGTGGCACAAAGGGTGTTACAGCATAGTGAGCCGCAACCATGTCGTTTGGCGAAGGAGGCCAAGAGCCATAAGAAGAGCTAAGCTTAAGGCCATGGCGGAAACTTCAATGTTTTGTTTTGTTGCTTTAGAGGCTGACCGGCAGGCCTCGGGGTCATCTAGAAGTGAATCTGATGCACCGCGGTATCACCTCAGCGCCAGAGCGAGGAGGAGGAATAGGGGACGTTGGAGATTGCTGGGTCAGCTGCAATGGCAAGAAGTCGGCAGGAAGGAGTTGCAGAGTCAGCAGCAGGTCACCAGCATGGCTGGGCTGAGCATGATTCAGCACCACTTCTGTCAGCAGGTGAGCTGGCAGTTGCACCGGACACCCTCCCGACATTGGCTGCCTGGCCCTGGCGGGCAGTGGACAGGGTAGTACACCGTTACACACAACACACGATCTTCAAGGGTTTAGGGCCCCACCCATCCCTGGCCTAGTTTAAGTATGCCAGCAGGAAACTGGATGGCTCCCTATCCACAAATTACTTTTCCAGCATCACTGGGTTTGACATCCAGTGTGGGGGTTTGGCCCTACTCATCGGTACCCAACACTGGTTACAATTCTGTCCCCCTAAAGGCCCTGCCTTTTGGAGATCATACCATGCCGTTAGGTGATCACCTCACTCCAGCTACTAGAGAAAAACAGGGAGTAGGGAGTACAGACTTGTTTGAGCTCCTTAATAGGGACATAGACAATAGGAAGCTTGAAAAAGTGGATGACAAGGAAAAAGAAAAGTGCAGGAGGTGTAGGCCTAACGGACATGGGCAAACCGGCTTCCCGGCTTCCTAATTTATGCCGGGGTGGTTGTGAAGGCACAGCCCTGGAGAGCTCAGTCAATGTTTCAATACCTTGACTTGATCTGCAGGGCATATGTAGACTTGCAGGGCAGGCTGGGTTGCTTTCTGATTAATCATTTCAGATGAGAAGTGCTATTCAGCTGAACTTATGCTGGGACGAGCCTTTGCCAGGCTTTTGGTTACAATATATGACACCAGCCAGGCCAAATTCAGGTGACAGGTTCAATAGGGGGCGTCTTATTTAGCAAAACTGGTCAGAATCTAAATCCCCATGTGGGCATGGGACAGGCAGTTCGGTCCTGCCTGCTCTGCTGGGACTATAATGCAAAGGGCACATGCTCACGTAAAGCATGCCGGCTTAGACATGAGTGCTCGACATGTGGCAGTCAGCACCCTAGCTCATCATGTTTTTAGAGCTGGGGCACAGAGAAGCATCAGCAAAGTCTCTGGAGGTAACAAAGAGGCAAATGGTGGAGGGGGTCACCTTAATAAAGGGCCCCAGCCCAATTAAGATTACGGTATTAGAGGCATAGTTATAGGGCTGCACTAGGCAGACAGACGCAGTTCACTTGTTGGAAGGTTTTAAGAATGGTTTCAAGATACAGGCTGTAAGGGAATGCTAGATGTTCTTTGCACAAAATCTGAAATCTGTATTGGGATGGAAGTCATAGTCAAGGACAAAATTGGAAAGGAAGTAAAGGATTGTAGGGTGTTGGGACGTTTTTCACACACTCCGTCGAAAACCTACAGGACTTGCCACTGGGCTTTGTTCCCAAAGAACCAAGGAGAATTTAGGCTTATACATCACTTGTCATACCAGGAGGGAGAGTCAGTGAATGACGTTATTCATCTGGAATTATGCACAGTGCGTTATACCTCATTTATGAGACGGTGCGTATGCTTAGTAGGTTTGAGTAGGGGTGGAGCTTGCAAAATGCGACACTAGCAACACCGGGAGATGTAAATTCATTCTAAAAGAATTTCAAGCAATGGCATGCGAGCTGGGTTTACCCTTCAGCTGAAAGGAAAGCTGAGGGACCATCCGCTTCCCTCACGTTTTGGGAATAGAGTTGGACACAAAGATGTAGCCTTCCAGATTGCCAGGCAGAAATTGAACGACTTATGTTCGAATCAGTTTGATATTAAGGAAAGGAAATTGTCGCTAAGAGAGCTGCAGGAAGTTGTAGGTCAACAAAATTTTGCATGCAGGGTAGTGGTGCTGGGTCGCGCATTCCTGTGAAGATTATATGATGCTATGAAGGGCCTCCGCCGCCCTTTCCACAGGACGAGAGTTGCAGTGGGTGTGGAACAGGATTTACAAGTTTGGAGCCAGTTTTTTAACACAAGTCGAACGGAGTCTCTTTTGGAGATCCAAGACAAACCTCAGTCCGATTTACAAGTTCTGACAGACGTGGCAGGCTCTCTAGGCTTTAGGTATATGGTTGGAAGGCAGATGGTCTGCAGAAAGGTGGCCTGAAGAATGGCACGAGCAAGGGATCACCAGGAATCTTACATTGCTGAAAATATTTACGATAATGGGTGCCCTGTGGTTGAGGACGCGCGTTTGGGGCCTAACTCCATAGTGTGTTTCTGTGTCACAATCAGGCGGTGGCTTACACTGAACAACTCACTTCGCTCCTTGAACGTGTTATAGCATTAGTGCACACATTTACATTGTGTGCTTTATGATACAACATCTTAATTCAAGCGAAGCACGTTCCGGCCTTGATATCAGCTTAGCTGATGCACCATCACGCCAACAGATCAATCGGGTTGAGAAGTTAGATACAGGAGCCAATGAATTCCCAGAGACTCTTCCCCCTGAGGTTTGGCAAATTGGCATAATGATGTGGAAAGAGCAATAGGTTTGTGCCCTGACCCTGAGGATGCAAAAAGGGTACTCAGCAGCGAATATAGAATTTCAGGAGTTCAGAAACCTAATGGGCTTGGAGCTAATTTTGCCTGCTCTGGTGGGGCACTTGCAACAGTTTATAGTTTATTCACATAGGAAATGACTGTTGCCGGGATCCACAAGGGGCAGGATGTCAGCACTGGTATTTCATGCCAGGATTTGGGGGTATCAGGATCTTATCTCTGACTTATGCATTAGGAAGATGATTGCAGGCTGGAGTAAAGAAAAGGGTCCAGTCTAGGATACAAGAGTACCCATATCCCCGGAATTGTAAAAATTGGTCATCGATGACTGGCTATTTGCAGGGATGAGTACGAGGCAGCGTTATTTAGAGCGGCGTCATTGTTAACATATTTTGGCACATTAAGAATTGGTGAACTGGTAACTACAGGTAAGAGTGACCTGACCAAAGTAGCATTACAATGGCAGGATGCTAGATGAGAGGATAGTATGGTCAGGAGGCACATTTGCCGATCCAAGGCAGAGCAGCACGGTAGAGGCGCTGATCTTACTCTAGCACTATGTTTTATACTGGAGCTATGCCTGGTAAGAGCGGGTGGTGCATATTTGGAAGTCAGGGGGCAAAGACAGGATTACTTCTTGGTGCGCAAAGACATTCCCTTTAAATGGTTTATCAGTCATGTCGATATTCAAAGGCTTGGGAGTTGGTCATTCAACAGTTTATCATGGATATGTTAGAGAACTCCCTCATGTCTGGGCAGGTGCCTGGTTATTTTCTGTTGTTACAGATTCGATAGTGATGGTGAAGCGGCTGCACATTATGGTAATAGGCCATAGCGACGTGTTTCGGGCAGCACACTATACAGTTAAGTCTGTGGGGGGGAGTAATTTGGGCCTCGAAGATAGAGCTCTGATTGAATGGAAGGGGCTTCGAGGAATGCAGTGGGGCCAATTTTGCAGAGTGGCTGCATTTGGCTTGCAACCCCCAGATGTGTTGTTATTACACTTGGGAGGTAATGATCGGGCCTGTATGGTTGAAAGGCCTTGATCTTGATGTAATACGTGACCTCAGATGGCTGAGGGCAAATTACCTGCTACGTGCATTATATAGTCCATGACCATCCCATGGCTCGCGTGGAGAGCAGAATGCTATGTTCAGTGAGTAAACACTGTGCGGAGGAGTGTTAACAGAGAAGTATGCAGAGCTGTATGTAATGGCCATGGATCTCTTACCGGCCAATTTTGGGTTTCGGTTTTCCGGCAAGGAATCAGGCGAGAGAGCAACAGCTGAACCAAAGGTCCGATTTTATTTTGAATAGCAAAGAGCAAGAAAGGTCAGCTGGGACTTCCCTTAAAAGCAGAGAAGACCCCGAACATATAGAGTACATACATTTTATATTGATACAGACAAAGAGCAATAAAATGCCACAATTCTATTGGTCATTCGTACCCCAAATTTGGATCTAGTCCCTCATTGGGTAAACGATGCCAACTATGTTAATCTATTGGTTACATGTAGATATGCATATTGTGCCCCCATCTTTCCTTGACCTCTGCCCAAGATGCGCCTGAAAGTCTGGGGACAAGAGTATCCATTTCCCATTATCTATTGGTATGTTTATGTGTTTTCTTCCTGGGCCCTGATATATGGCCTTCAATACTGTGAATCACTTGTGAATGTTACAACAATCATTGCTGGCTTCCTCTTACAGGCATTCCAATGATGGGCCATCTGTTACATCAAAAAGATGGCTGGGCGAAGGAGAAGAGTTACATTGTTATTCTATGTCGGCCATAAATATCTTTTAGCTAGGTGTGAATGTTTCAGGGTTAGGTCTTTCTGGGGTCTGTGTTTTCTCCTTTGCCTTGTCAGTTCTAAAATGTAGCTAAAATGTAGTTTCATCTTTACCCGGTATCAGATTGGTGATTGGTCACCAGGAGATCTGCACAGATTGGCCTGAGCTCGTTTGGAATGCCCAGCGCGTTAACACTGCATGGAGGAGTGGTAACAGTGAAGTGTATCAGACAGTGTTTAATGGCCTTGGATTGGTGAATGGTCACCAGAATCTGCATGGATAGGCCTGAGCTCTGCTGGCATGCCCAGTGGGTTAACACTGAGTGGAGGAGTATTAACAGTGGAGTGCATCGGGCACTGTGCAATGGCCTTGGATTGGTGAATGGTCACCAGGAGGTCAGCATGGATAGACCTGAGCTCTTGCAGCACGATGGAGTGCACCTCTTGGACAGAGGTTCGGATTTATGTCCTGAATGTCCTTAAGAAGGACATTCAGGGGGGCCTGCTTTTGGAGCTTTGGAGGTTGGATGGCGGGCATGGGACTTAGTGTTGCTAGTCCCTATGCTGTGGTGGGTAGTGCGGATAGAACAGGTTTCGGCGAGTCTCCTTGCAATCACAGGTAATGTATAGCTCCTCTGACCTCCCAGTGCTGCAGATCGTGCAATTACAGTGCTTGGGGGGGGGGGAGATGCGCTGGGGCCACACCTGGACCAAGAGTCAACAAGGAGAAGGTGGCTCGAGGTCCAGGGGTGGTCAAATTTTGGCCGGATGGGTTCTTGCTATCTTCATGACTGCAGGAATTTGGGGCTAGGGACTTGCCCATTGTTTGGTAAGGGGTCCATTGAGAACCTGATTCTGCAGATTCTGCAGAACCTGATTCTGCACTACGGCAGGACCCCCCTTTTTACGGTGGGCAATAATGATTATTCAATAAAGTGTGGCCCATGTTTATCCCAAGATACTTGTCTCGCATCATTATTCCGGAGTAGGGGGGCAATAACATTTATGTAGATGCACAGCACACTAATACACAATAGTACAATATACACAATGCATCAAAGCATTGTACAATATAGACTTACTACAAATGTACAATATAAAAATTGACACACAACATTCAGGTACTCTGTGGGATAGACGGAATGCTGGACTGTACAGGGAAGGCTGCATAATGTTTTCAACATGAACCAAATCCTGAATATTGTAGCGGCATCTACAATCTCTGGGGGCATTGCACATAGTGGACACTAAATAATAAATGCATTTAAATGCTACATTCCCTGGTCCCGATGACTGTAGCATGTACTTCAGAAACAGGTGATATTCCCTGGAGAGTCTCCAGCTGACCTTAGGGACTAAATGCACCTATAAGGGAGATAGTGATCCTTCAGATGATCATGTTCCAAGTATTTTCTGGCTTTATAAACTAGTAACAAAATATTACAATTGTTCCAGGAGCAAATAGGTAACCAGTGCACCACCTTCAAGCAGGCTGTTACATACTGCTGGTAGGTCACCCCACTCAGAAGGCTAGCTGAAACATCTTCCACCGGCTACAACTTCCAGACCTGCCTTAAGGTCAGACCCAGATAAAATGTCTTGCAATATTGCATGAAGCTACTAGAACCTAGACTGCTATATCTAAGCTATCCCTGTCCAAGAACAATCACAGGCATACCAGCCAAAGCTGATAACTGAGCCACTGAAATAATCTAGGTCTCCAGGAACAAAGGCAGATTCAGAAGTACCACACAAGTGATGCACACACACATAGGGCCTCAATCTTGTAAGAATTCAATTTATTAAGCCTCACTCAGCCTACCACTAAATTCAAGCACTGATCTAAAACATGGTTGCACTAGATCCAGAGGCAATAGGGGATAACAGCTGGGTGTCCTGAGCAGACTAAAGACACGTTGCTCCAGATCTCCAAATCATATGATTTATTATGAAAATAAAGCAGGAGTGAACAATATGTAGTTCATGGGTTACATAAAGCCCTCCAGAGCCTCAGTATTTCCCCGCAAACCCCTAGACCACCAAACCACACACAAACTCTCAAAATATTTAGGCATTTTGTTGAAAAACAACTGTTTGACTCAAAACATATCATTGTGTCCTCCAGGGCACATGGGGGGGGGCAGTTTTCCCATAATTTGAGAGACCCATCATCCCATAGACCTCCACACACCCCATTTTAAAATATAGCCAGTGAGGGGTGTAAACAGACCTTTTCAGTATGCACCATTTGTGTCAGAAAATACTTTTGGAGGTTAAGGACCATGGGGGTGGATATATCCCACCTCCTGGATGGTCGTGTGCAACTCCTGTACCTCTGGAAGTTTGTTCACTCCTCCGATAAAGGGTGGAAGGGCCTGCATATATGAAAGATCATAGATGTTGCCATGATCTCCTTGGAGGATGAGTGAGATAAAATTGTAATAAACAAACAATACTGAAGCCTTGCCAGTAACATCATGTACTACCAGAGTTCTAATGTGTGGAAAATTAAGACGGTAGAGGTAGTGAGTGTTCTTTTAATTCCTCCCTTTGTCTTCCAACACCATGGCTGCAGTGTCATATGGTGAAGAGAAATCCACTGTCCCAGCCACTTTAAACCCTTTTTAGCTAATCCTATACAAATGGATAATTATTAAAGCTCCAAGAAGCTTATAAATCTAGTGATTTATTGCTGTGCTAATCTCTACAAAAGGCTGAACCAGCTGCAATGCACAAGATGTGTTTTTCCTCTTGCTGACAAGTGGAAAGCCAGGATTAAACACCAGCCATGAAGCTATATGGAAATAAAGAGCTTTGCTTCATGTCATCACTTGATTTATCTCTTTGATTCCTTTAAACTCTGTCTGTTTCAACAATAAACTGTTGTCAATAATTAATAATATTTGTTCCTAAAATTTTGCCAAATACATTATGTAGGTAAAGGTAAAGGTTCCCCTTGACATTTAGTCCAATCGTGTCCGACTCTAGGGCGTGGTGCTCATCCCAGTTTCCAAGCTGTAGAGCCAGCGTTTGTCCAAAGACAGTTTCCATGGTCATGTGGCCAGCACAACTAGACACAGAATGCCGTTACCTTCCCACCGTGGTGGTACCTATTTATCTACTCGCATTTGCATGCTTTCGAACGGCTAGGTTGGCAGGAGCTGGGACAAGCGACGGGAGCTCACTCCGTCGCGTGGATTTGATCTTATGACTGCTGGTCTTCCAACCTTGCAGCACAGAGGCTTCTGCGGTTTAACCCGCAGCGCCACCAAATCCCTTTAGATGCGGCTCCCTTAAATTCAATACTACCTTTAACACTGGGTTCAGCAGTGGTAATGATACCAACTGTTCGATATTTTTTCTGATGATGAATAAAGACATGACATTGGATTTGAGGAGTATCTCCACAACAACAACACTAGAACATGGAAGATTAGCTTTAATGCTAACAGAAGTGGATGAAGGTGATTTATGACTGTCAACAGAAAAATAGAATGGACAGGCCAGCAGCATCCCATTCTCTGAGCTTTTAGGGCCCAAACTTGAAACCTAGGGATGTGTCTGTGTGATGCCATCATGGGCAGGTCCTTCCGCAACATATTGCAAATCCACATATTGTGGCAGGGGATGTGGAGCCACAATTATGAAAGTAAAATCCACAAAGTATGGCATCCAATCACCTTGCTCTCAGAAATTATTGGGAGAGGTGTGCAGGCTGAAGGTTACAACACACAATAGGAAGCAAGGGCTTTACTAAAATAAAAGGAACACCGGTTTCTAAACCAAAGTAGGATGAGAGCAAATGTCTAACTATTGGTAGATCTCGTGGTGAATTGATGTATGTTATGAATCTCCAAACAAGACTAAGGTTGCAAGGACCCATTACCTGAGTTTACAAGGCCAAAGCTTGAGAAAGAACACTGAAACCTGAGTTTCAGGGCCAGACCTTAGAAATGTGGCAACCCTAAGCTGAGTCACAGGGAGGATACCTAAGCCTTCCTGGTAAATGACTAAGGAGGGAATGAGAAAGAAGCTTATTAGTGCTACTCATCAAAATGTTCCTTAGCCAGGAACAGATAAAATAGTCCACTTGCTTATTTATTCAGTTTATCTCCCACATTTTTTCCACTTACTTTTCTAGCACTCAGACAGTAACAGTAAAATTCAAATGAAAATAAATGAAATTAAAACAAACAAAAAGAAAAAGAATGATATAAAGAAACAACATCTCCCTTTAATTAACACCAGGTTAGACACTAAGGACCTCTCTGAATAAAATTAATTGATAATAAAGGAAACTTAGCTAAAGCTTCTTCAATGAAGATTTCCAGATCCAGAAAGCAATTACAGTACCATGAAAACCCCTTCTTACATCCTCACTACACATTCCTTTATAGGCAGCTAGATTGACAGAAAGGCTTCCCTTAAACATCTTAAAACCCAGGAATGCTCCAAAGGAACATCTTGAAAGTATTAAGATGTAATTAAGGAGGTTTCTTATGACTCTGAAGGTAGAACACAAAATGGATATAGCTTAGAAGGAGGAAAGCTAAAAACAAATGTTAGAGATTGTCTGTAATTATAGCTGCACAAGAATGCAGCAATGATATTTTGTGGCACAGCAAATCAACATTCTATAAGACAATTCTAAAAATGGGGGCAGCCCAAACAAAAACTTATCACCTTGAAACTGGGCTTCAGATCAGCAACAAATTTGGCACAGATGTAACAGACAGTCTGCTCTTGCTCTGTGCCAAATTTGGACACATTTAGACAAAATGGATTTTAAATTATGATTTTTAAACAGTAGAACTGTTTAATCCCCCATTCAGAAATAAGTAGCTTCCAAACTAAATAGTTTGAAGTAGTTCACATAAATTGAAGAGACCAGTCTTGTTTATCTTGAAAGACAGTTGTGGATTCCATCTGCTTTTCTTCATTTGGAAAGAATCCAGGCTGCAGAGGCTGAAATATTAGTACTCAAAAAGGCCTTTCAAATGGGAGAAACAATGACTTCTTACATCACTGAGCATATGTGGTACAGGCTCGTCAGGAAGAACAGTGGCTTTGGCAAAGGCTATAGTTGAGTTTTGGGGTGGGGAGCTGCAAGTTCACAGAGCAAACTAAATGGAACTAGAGAGTCAAAAATGGGTTTAATTTTAACAAAGTAGTAGAATGAAAGTCCTCCAGAAAGGGTGCAGTCCCAAAGCAAGGGATCTATTCTGACTTACGAGCCCAGTTTGACGGCTGGCAAGGGATTGTGAAGCTTGTCTTTCTTTCCTGCCTTCTCCCCTTTTGAGGCTGCAAGTGTAGTTTGCTCACATTCTCTCTGAATGTGAACATTCTCTCTCCAAACAATGATTACTTTCCTCTCCCTTTTATTATCCTTTTGCTAAGATTGCCACTCACAGACAACAAGCAGCTCTCTCTCTCTCTGTGTCTCCCTCCCTCTATTAGGTTGCCTTTTGCTTGATTTCTAGTCTGCTTCTTGGTTTCTCTCTTCCCCCTCCCCCTCCCCTTCCCCTGTGAGCTCTCTTTCTCCTCCCCAAAGCTGCAGCTTTTCAGAGGAAGGGTTGCTAGCATTCTTATTGGAAACTGTTATTAAGAGGGGGGTTTTCTTTTGTCTTCAGCTTCTTCTTTCTCTCTCTCTCTCTCTCCCCTGCCACCCCCATTTCTTTGCTGAGTTTTATAACATTCTTTTTCAAATGGGAAACTGGTTCCCTGTTTGGATTTTTGAATCTGTCAATCAGGACCCAATCGTCAACTAGAATAAGAATTTTTAAACTCCATCCTGGCCAACAGAACTGTCTGGGATTCATGCTTGCAAGCAGATTCTGTGTCTGATTGGTACAACATAGAGTTCTTAACAACAGAATAGGGAACAAATATTCAGAAGCTCACTCATTTAGCCTGTGAAATCCAGATAATTCAAGAGGATGTTTACTTGCTTTGTGACTATAGACCCTGTGGCTGGGGACATCTTTTGAAAAGCATGTGGGCATGTTAGTAGAGCTATTGTGGCTATGTTTTGTCATAGTATCCAGTTGATTGTTGGGTTCTTCAACCATTACACCCATCTTGTCATTATACAATTGCTCAGTAATAAAAAAAAACCCTCCAAAGATGTTATGTGCCATCACATCACTTCTGATGCGCATTGATTATATGAGTTAATGACCTCCAGAATCAGGTCTTGTAATCTAACAGTTGTGGCTTCCTTTACTCAGTAAATCTTATGTTACATCTGCATCTCATCCTACTGCCTCCTTCAACATTTTTTCCCTGCTGTATTGTCTTTTCTGCCCAGTTCTGTATTCTCATTATATATGCATGCTAAAATAGCCTCTGTTCACCCATGTTTGCTCTAGTGAGATTTCAAACATGATTTACTTGAGCAGCCACTTATCTCTTTTTCTTTTAATGCTCTGTGCTATCTGTAAGGCTCTCCTCCTCCTCCTCCTGTTTTTCTTCATGGACTGTCTTTCACATCGTGTGAGCATCCCCCATGCCCCCCTCCATAATGATACAATGAGTGTTTGCAGAAACAAGTTCTTCATTAGAGCAACAAAATTCCTTAGAGAGCCAAGAGGGCTAAACAACAAAACCTGGTAACTTGAGGGTGCCAGGGAGTTAACTTCACTCCCAAAGTATCTTGGGGAAGGGAAATCTCTTAGTCTTTCACCAGGAGGAGTGGAGCTCCACCTCCTCTATCAATTTGAAGACACCTCTTTGGTAAGCCAAGCACAGAGAGCCACAACAGGGGTATTGTATGCCGGCAGACATCTGTCCTTCGAGGAGTGTAGAGTGAGCTGCTTCTCCCTCTACATCTCCAAAGCAAAGTGTGCTGCATATATCCCGCCCCATAGTGCTTAACACACTCTCTGGATGGCTTACTATTTAATTATGCAGACTACACATTGTCCCCCACCCCCAGTGAGCTGGGTACTCAATTTACTGATCTTGGAAGGATGGAAAGCTGAGTGAACCTTGACCCAGCTACCTGGGATTTAACCTGCATCATGAGCAGAGTTTTGGCAGCAGTAAAGCAGTTTAACCACTGTGCTACAAGGCTCTTTCTAAGGTTCTCACTGGCAGCAGTAACCCCATAGACATGGCAATCCTCTCAAGAGGCACAGTCAGACTCTACCTGGACCTTCCTAAGCCCTGTGATACAGTTTGGCACAGAAGGAGGAGGTATAGGAGGAGCGCCATCCAACCGGCTGCATGTAGGCAGGCTAGGAGGTCTCTGCTGCAAGGCCACTTGCCCCTACTGCTCCTCTGCTGGAAGTGTGCCCATCTCTGGTTCTTGAGCCTCTGAGTGTCTAGACGTCTGGTCTCATCTTGGTGAACTTGGGTAGCCTCCTCAGTTGGCACTAGAAACTCCTCCCAGCATTTGGTGTCAGAATCACGGCAGTGAATGGTGTCCCAGTCAGCTGTCGAATGCTCCAGTAATGCCAGTACCTTCTGGCCTCAAATGCCTCCCTGTCCTGCCTCATTCTCCTTCGTATATCCCATTCCTGTCAGCTCTACACCTGTAGCCTTGAAGGTGTTCTCCGCATCTCCACCACCAACACACCATTCCACAGGTGAACTGCAGGTCAGTAATCTTGCCCTGACTCTCAGGGAGAGCCCACTCTCACAGGCTGGACGATTAGAGATGGTCCCACACATAGTATGTAGGATTTTGACTTTGGTTAACAATCTTTGCTAATTCCAGGGCTTCATTTTTAAAATTTCAAAAGAAATATTTATGGAACCTGTGGCTGGACATATATTTTTGAAAACATGCACACAATATGTTTTTGGGGACCTTATAGCTTTTCTTTCCCAAATTGCCTAACCCAAGAAAGAGTTTGGAGAATAGATATCTAGTATGCATTCAGTGGAGTTGGCACAGCAACATTAATTTATCTCAGAGGTTAAAAGGTATACCTATTTCCCAGTTATATGCGTTGCACTTCCCAACAACTTTGCTTCACCATTTCATAAAGTAGAAAAACAGCCCTTCAAAGTATTTTGGCACAGAGGAACTCCAGCCACATCCCAGTTATTAAAAATGTGGTGAAAAATAGTCATGACAATTGCTTTGTGTTTCTGTGAGAAGTGGTTAACTGATTTTAAAAATGAATCAGATTTTGGGATTTTTCTTTGCTTGGTGTCTCTTTGTGAATGGTAATGAACATAAGAGAGTATCCTGTAGACCATTTTGAGTGCTGACATTGGTGTCATCAACATTCAGGCTGCCCTTTGCTAAGTAAAACCTGACATCCCTTTTTTCCTGCTAGCAACATAGACATGATATTGCACAGCAATATGAAGACATTGCTTCATATTTTGAGCTATGGATAAAGAAGCACAATATCCCACATTCATAAACCTGATATTTGTTGAAGAACTGAATTAATACTGAAAGCACAGTAATACTGCAGAGAGCTGATTGAGGCCTTGTTTGTGAAATCAGATTTTAAAGGAATCCTGCACTTCAGTCCTGAAGCCCAATCAGCAAACACAGTAAGCTAATTTGTATAATTCCAGAGATGAAATAAGTTAATGCTCTAACAGACACTCACATTTATTAAGAATTTCCTCCTTCTCATCATGTGCTGTCTCTAATATCTTTTTCTGGTCAGGGAAAGAATCTGCTGATAAAGGATTTCTTCATCTTGTTGTATTGTCCTGCTGCAACCATATTCCAGAGATTTTGGGTTGGCCAGGAAGAACCTTGAGGGATGGCCATGTGTTTATGTTTCTGCAATCATGCATGAATACATCTATACATGCATGCATGGTACACATATGACGTGCACATACTGCTCTCCAAAGAACCAATTCAATACAGTACAGTGGTGCCTCAACTTACGAACGTCCCGACTTACAACCATTTCGAGTTACGACCAGCTCCGGCTGCAAAATTTTGCTTCGATATGCAGCCAGAGCTTCCAGTTACAAACAGAAAAAGGCAGGGGAAAAAGGCGGGAAATTCAAATTGCTAACTGTAGGTGGCGACGAGGCTGCTTCTTTGTAGCTCTTTCGCCCCAGCAGTTAGAGAGTGTGCGATTAGAGGAGGCTGCCTGGTAAGGTAAGGTGATGTTTTCTGCTGTTTAAAAACTGTTCTGGGTGGGTTTTGCAGCGTGGTTTTGGGCTGGGGGGGTATGTTTCTGTGCTGTGTTGTTTTGTTTATTGGTGTGTTTTTTTTACAGCCCCCAGCGCCTTCGGGGCTTGCTTTGCTGTTTATTTTTGGTTTTATTATTATTATTATTATTATTATTATTATTATTATTATTATTATTATTATTATTATTATTATTATTATTATTATTATTATTATTATTATTATTATTATTATTATTATTTTGCAGTCCCAGCGCCTTCCGACCGGGCTTGCTGTGTGCTTTTTTTTTGTTTTTGTTTTTGTTTTGCCGGAACTGATTACTCGCTTTCCAATGCAATTCAATGGGAAATGGTACTTCGACTTACGACCATTTCGAGTTACATCCATCTTCTGGAATGGATTATGGTTGTAAGTCGAGGCACCACTGTAATTCATGAACCGGAATTGAGCTGCAGAAATCCAGGTTCAAATTCCTATTCAGCCAGAAAGCTCAGTATATGACCTTGTGGGTAGTCACTGTGTCTCAGCATAAACCTTTCAGAACAATTAATTTTCTGTGTAGAAAGGTTCAGAGGCAGATACAAGACTGCAGCAGCCACACTTAGTCATGATTAGAGTAAACACATTGAATTAATGGGATAAGTAAATCACAACTAACATAAATCTTACAGATTTCAGTAAGTTCAGCCTTATTATTTCTAAGCCTGGTTCCAACAAAATTATTAGTAAGAAGTGCTTAAACTGCCATAGTTTATTTGTTACACAGGAAAAAGTGAAGTGTGGGCAGGACTTCCAGATCAAGGGTGTACTTTCCAGGTAGGAGTGACCTAGCACCACTTTTCTTTTTTGATGTTAATTGTTGGGCATTCATGGAATGAGGCTTTCTCCCCCTTTCTTTCTTGGTTTCCTATTGTCAGTGTATCAATTCCTTTTTCTTTCACACAGCCATACATAATTTCATGACTTCTAAGTCCTATTCACTCATTTTCCCCCTTAGAAAAGGCTTTCATTAAAAAAAAAGGAATAGCATAATTTCTAGTTAGCATTGCTATTTTTTTTCCTTGCATGGGGCTTAACAACTAACAGTAGTACAGAAGGCAGACATCCAATTTGAAAGTTCCCCTGCTCTTCCATGATTATACCTCACTGCCAATGAAATATACATCTCACCTGTTACAGTTCTGCCGCTGGCACATTCTTGAAAGGTACAAGCACTCAGCAATGTGACGGGGAGATGGAAGATCTTTCTAGTACAAATCTGAGAATGTCTGTATAGAATGTCTAATAGTAGCCTGTTGGGGTGGCGAGGCCATGATTATACAATGGGAAAAGGACCACCTGTATAAGGAAAGGGTTGCTTCTTCAGGCAAACCAGCACAAAAATCGAAGTAGAAAAATGCATGCAAATAATAAACTCTGCTTGATTCCCCAGTTTGTAATCTTCTTTCCTTCTGCTGCACTGAGTCAAGCTGTGCCCTAAATGTAGTTCTAATCAGTTCTTTACAAAGGGTTATGTATTAAGGCTATTGGCAGACTGAGAAGATCTTTTACTACATTATGGCGTACTAACCATTCTTGCTTTATTTTTATTTCTGGCTCATGCTGTGTGGATTATGGACCTCTAAGGAGGGCCAGTAATTTTCACACAGAGAGCTTTGCAGAACATCAAATTTCCTTTGATTCTTTTTCCTAAATCTTTCTGGACTTGCCATCTTCCTCCCCACAAAGTCTCCCACTTTACTTAACAGCATGAAACAGAAGTTCAACAGGTTCATCAGTTTCGTGCACTGCAACTTCTTCCTGCATAATAATTCACATATTGAATTCTCATCATTGCTTCTGTCAATGAGGAAGAAAAATAATAATCAATTCTTCCAAAACAAAAACAAAAAAAGTCTGGTTTATGCATGTGGAATATTATGCTTCTATATCCATGATTCAAAACATCAAGAAATGGCCCAATATTGCTGCACAATATCATTCTTATGTTGCCAGCAGTAAAGAGGACACAAAACTTTGCTTACCAAAGGGGAGCCTGAATGTTGACAACACCACTGACAGCAGTCAAGATGTCTACAGGATACCACTACTGTTAGTTTGCAAGACCTGAACAGAACTTACTAGGGGAAAAAAAACAATATTGCTAGGAAGGGAGGGGCAGTAGGAAGGGAGAACAACTTTATATGAGATGAGGTTGGTTAGCAAGATCTGAGCAGAGCTGTTAATGATAGGACTTTTGGAAGGTCATTAACTCATATAGTCACCGCACACCAGAAGTGACTTGATGGCACATCTTTGGAGTTTTTTTCCTTAATTATAAGACAATTGTATAGTGACAAGATGGGTGAAATGGTTGAAATTATGATGGGATGTAGGCACCAAAGCACTGCTAATATTGAATAAAACTATCCTTGGCGACAAAGCAAAAAACCAGTAATTCCACAGCTGAAATAAGTGAGCTTTTGAAAATTTGTTTTCCATTCTTTTAAAATATCTTTTAAAATATTATTATAACCAGACAAAGAATCCCTTTGCCAGCACCAATTCCTGTTTGGCTAGGAAGGAGTTTAAATGTTCTCCTGAGAGTCAGCTAATTGGGTCCTAACAGATTCAAAACTTCAGATTGCCCCAGACCTGGAGCTTACTTCTACTTTGAAGACTAGTGTCAGGAGACTGGTTTAATAAATGTTTACAGTAGGATTCCCATATCTGCGGGATCAGTATCCACTGTTTCACTTATCCCAGTGTGAAAATTTTAAAAATATTAAAAGAAAAAAGTCCCTATATACATAGGGACTTTTTTCTCTGCAGGGGGAGGAGAGGGGAGATTGAGAGATTGAGGTTTTAGATTGGAGGATTGGTGATTTTGGAGTTTGGGGTGGAGAAACAGGGTTGGCGGTTGAGAGTGTATGAAGAAGGATGTTTTGTTAATAGTTAACGACATTGATTGTACCTTCATCACTTGTAATAATAAACAATTTCTATTTGCTTCTTTTAAAATGACACATTGCCTGGACCTCTATCATTAATAATAAACAATGTTGATGTAATCAACTGGTGGCAGCGACATGACACGTACCTTGTGCCCTTTGCTTGGTGAAACAACCAAGGGACAGGTGGGAACATGACAAATTGGTGGCATAGCACTGGGATACAAAACAATCCAGTGAAAAATTGGATTGGCTTGAGTTTGAAGGTATTCCTAGCTAGGAGGGGTTAGGATCTGTGGTAAGAAGTGGTTACCCATTAGAGTCTTATGGAAGACTTAGTTTCAGGGCTTCTGAACCCAGATCTGGAGAATCCTAAAATAGGGAAAATACCTACTCAAGAGAAACCATATACCTCAGGATTTACAAGACCAAGTGGCTAGCTCAAAATCTGGAGCTCTGAGGGAAAAAAGCAGTAGCGGATGGAGTAGAAGCCTAAGTCAGAATAGATCTGAGGTGATAATAAAGCTAAAAGTAAAGAAAAGCTAAGCAGAAAGTTGTTCTTGTGTCTGGAGACAAGAATCGCCCAGACAGGGAAATATTGTGGCAAGGGTTGCGAGCTTGGGAGTAGCCGAGGCGAGCTGCTTGGAAAAGCACAACTTAGTTATAAGGAAAGCCACGGAAAGAAAGGTCCTTTTGGCTCTTGTGAGGGAAAAGAACCAGTCTAGTTTAATAAGGAATTGGGTTGTTTATGCCGCCCAAACGAAGTAAAAAGTTGGTTATGGAGGCACAGGTTGACCCTCAGGGTGCTGAGGGAAATAGAAACTCTCAAATTCAAAGTGAAGAAGAAACTGAGGGCTCAGTAATAATTGCCTCAGAGGGAGAAAATATCCAAATCTCCCAAGATTTTGAAAAATGGAAGTTGGAACAAGAATACAAACTCAGGGAACTAGAAATTAAAGAAAGAGAAAGGGAAAGGAAATTTGAGCTAGAATTGGAAAAAGAAAAGATCAGAAAACTTGACAGGAGAAGGGAATTTGAGCAAAGAGAAAGAGAAATGCAGTTACAGATTGAGATGAAGAAATTGGAATTAGCTGCTCAAAATAATAATAATAATTCCAGTGTGGTAAATCCCTCAAAAATAGACCTAAAGAAATTTCCCCAATATCGGAATGGAGATTGTCCCTGAATCTTTCCTGATTTCTTTTGAGAGAGCTTGTTGGGACTTCGGGTTTAAAGATGATGAGAGGATGATAATTCTAAGGTCACAGATAGGGGGAGTTTTATCTGAGATCTATTCACAGATGCCTCTTGAACAAGCTAGATATTTTGAGGTTTATAGAAAGATGGTGTATTCCAGATTTCTGATTAATTCAGAGCATCTCAGAAGAAAATTTAGATCAATTTCAAAGAAACCTGAGGAGTCTTTTGCCCAGCTTGGAGCACATTTGACTCAGTATCTTAATAAATGGTTAGAACAGGAACATGTCACCTCCTTAGACCAAATGAAAAATTGTGTTTGGAATCGAACAATTTTATTCAATTTTACCAGTGGAGTTGCGTTATCTGGTCAAGGATAAGGATCCTAAAAATGTGCAACAAGTGTCTGAATATGCTGATTCTATTAGTGGGATCAGAGATCCTTGATTCTCTGATGTAAAAATTGACAGAAAAGGTTGGGACAACAGTAGAGCATCCCAATCCAGTGGAAATTACCTCAGTCAGGCTCAGGCTAAGGGAAGCCATTTTAAAGCAAAACCCTCATTCCCAGAGCAAAGTCAACTGATATCAAATAGTTCTGAGGGAAAAATTAATAGATCCCTTTACACTGAACATAAAGCAAATAAACAATGTTATGCTTGTGGTAAACAAGGACCTTTTTTTTTGCCCAATGTGAAACTCAAAAGAATAAGGATTTCAGTCAGCCTAAAAATGGAAATTACAATCAGCCTAAAAAAGTATTTCTCCTTCAGCCTTCGGCAGCTGAAGCCACCGGCAGCAGCCCTGTTGCTAAGGGAACAGACTTGGCAGAGAGCCCAGAGCTTCCTGCGGCTAAAGTGATACAGTGTTTTTTTATCAAGTGCAATCAGGATTTACTGGAAAGCTCTGGAGAAATGATTTTTATTGACAATGTAAAGTATTTAGGAATAAGAGATACATGTTCCCAAATAACTATTTGTCATCCAGACATAATTCCTAAAGAGAATATGTTGGAACAAAACATCACTCTCAAAGGCATAAGTCTGGACTCTGTAGTTCTGCCAATGGCTAGAGTAGCATTGAAGTACCACGGGTGGTCTGGTATATGGAAAGTAGCAGTGTCAAATCAAATCCCAGCTCCTTGTCTGACTGGTTTAGATTTATCCAAGCATGTGCAAAGTGTTTTAATGGTAACCCGCTCTCAGGGGAGGCAGATTGAAGCCACTGAGGAAAGCGCTGAAACTATCGTTGAAAGACCCATTTTAGGGGAACATCCTGAAATGAGGGAGACAGCTGATGTAGTGCGGTTGAGAAATCCTAAGAGTTTCTCCTTTATTAAGGAACAGAAAGAAGATAGCTCCTTAACTGATTGTTCCAAAAAAGTTAAGGAGAATCCCATTCCACTTACCCCTGAACATCCAGAGAGATATAGTATGGGAAAAGATTTATTTTATAGAGAGGTTTGAATGACTCCTCATAGGGGAGGAGAAAGACCCCAGAAAGAGTTAATTGTACCAGTTAAATACAGAGAAAAGATTTTGGAAAAGGCACACCAAGATGTATTTGGAGCACACATGGGCATTTCTCGCACTAAGCAAAGATTTGCACAGAACTTTTATTGGCCAGGGATGGGGAAGCAAGTTAAACAATATTGTTAAAGCTGTGATACTTGCAAAAAATGAGGTACTGGAAATGACAAGACGAGGGCTAAACTATGCCCATTGCCAGTGATCTCGACCCCTTTCCAACGCTTGGGTCTGGACCTAGTGGGACCCCTACCCAGAGAGGCTAGATGAGGGAATAGATTCATCCTATTATAGATTATGCCACTAGATACACTGAAGCAGTACTCCTAAAAAATATAGAGACCAAAACTGTGGCAGATGCCTTAGTTAACTACATGTGCTGAATGGGCTTTGCTTCAAAAATAGTAACAGATTTCCAAAATAAAATAGTAAAAGACTTGCAAAATAATGAAGTGATTGTGGCAAGTCTGTGGAATTTCCCACATTACTTCTCCTTATCATCCCCAGACCAATGGTCTAGTAGAGAAATTTAATGGGACCTTAATGAGAATGATACGTGCTTATGTAGCAGAGAACCCAAATGATTGGGATAATAAATTGCAGTCATTATTATACGCTTATAGGGACATACCTAAGAAAGTACCGGGTTTAGTCCTTTTGAACTTTTATTTGGGCGCAAAGTAAGAGGACCCCTAGATTTACTTCATCAGAACTGAGAAGATTATAAAGAGGGTGACCCTGAATCCATTATAGAGTACATGGATAATCTAATGAATACTTTGCAAAAGTCCTTAGAAATGGCAGAGCAAAATTTAAAGGGTGCTCAAGAAAAGCAGAAAAGTTGGTATGATAAAAGGCTCGGTGTGGCGTTCACCCTTGTTATGTTAGATAAGTCATGCATTATTCATGTTGTATGCTAATACTGTTGAGAGGCGGAGCCGAGAGAGAGATAAAAAGGCGGAGCCTGAGGGTCAGAGAGAGCAGAGAAGAGTCAGAGCAGAGTGGAGTGAGAGTGAGAGTGAGAGTGAGAGTGAGAGTGAGAGTGAGAGTGAGTGAGTGAGTGAGTGAGTGAGTGAGTGAGTGAGTGAGTGAGAGAGAGAGAGAGAGAGAGAGAGAGAGAGAGAGAGAGAGAGAGAGAGAGAGAGAGAGTTGGGAGATCTGTGGTGTGATTAGTCAGAAGAGTGAATAGTAACCTGTAAGATCAAATAGAAGATTGTTATTGATGCCTGATTAACCTGAAGATACGTATGATTTATTATAGAAACATCTGTAATCAATAAACCTGTTTTATTTAAAAGACAGTGATGAATGGACCTTTATCTTTCTGAAGCAAAGTACGTTGATTTAGTGATCAACTGGTGGCAGCGTGTGAACAGGAGTTTGGTTTGCCTTCATGTGCTCTGTGGTTGGAAGATAACCAGGGGCAACAAGGGGCAAATGTCACAATTGGTGTCCAGCGGTGGGATACGAAGCAATCCAGTAAAGCCTGAGTTTAAAGAGAATTTTTTTTTAGTCAAGGGTACCTTTTAGACAGAGGTCTGTGGTGAAGAAGTAGGTTACCTGCTAGAGCTTTTGGGAAAAGCTTAGTGGTGGGGCTTCTGAACCCAGATCTGGGGGTCTAAGACAGGGAACGACTCTGAAGAAAAAAAATCCTGTTTTTACCTCAGGATTTGAGAGACCTAGTGGCTAGCTTATGATCCAAGGCTCTGAGAGAAGGGAGCGCTGGTGGATAAAAGCAGAAGCCAGGGGTCAGAACAGATCTGAGGGAATAGACGAAAAAGCAGAGGCTTGAAGTAGAAATTTATTTCAGTAACTGGAATAAGAAGAAAGACAGGTCCTTTTTAGATTCATTAGAAAAACACTCAAGACTAAGTAACCCAGATAAATATGCCACCCAAAAGAACTAAAAAGCCAGTAATTGTGGAAACTGATGACCCTCAAGAGGCAGAAATTTTATTACCTCAAGAAATGGAGGGAAATGGAGACCCTTCAAGGGAACAGTTGGAGACTGAGGAGGATGCCTCAGAGAGACAAAGGGATCTAGGCTCCCAGGATTTTGAAAAAAGGAAGCTGGAACAGGAATTTAAATTGAAGGAATTAGAAATTAGAGAAAAAGCTAAGGAACTAGAAATCAAAGCCAGAGCTGAGGAGAAAGCTCAGGAACTACAGCTCAAGGAACTAGAGATGAGAGAAAAAGCTGAGCAAGAAAACAGAGTAATGGAGTTAAAACAAATGGAATTTCAAATGGAAATGAAAAGATTAGAATTAGCCTCTCAAAATAACAACAATAATAACAGCACTAATGAGGGAAATCTTTCAAAGATAGATCTGAAGAAATTTCCCCAATATAGAAAAGGTGACTGCCCAAAATCTTTCCTCATTTCCTTTGAACGTGCTTGCTGGGACTTTAAAATCAGGGGTGATGAAAGGATGATAGTGCTGAGATCCCAAATAAGTGGAGATTTACTTGATATTTATTCTCAAATTCCCCTAGATCAGGCTAGAGATTTTGAAGCCTATAGAAAATTGGTGTATTCTAGATTTGACATTAATGCAAAACACCTGAGGCAAAAATTTCATTCTCTTACCAAAAGTCATGAGGAATCCTATTCTCAGCTAGGGACTAAACTGCTGCAACGTTTGGAGAAGTGGATGGAACGAGAAAATGTCACTTCTCTTGAGCAGATGAAAAATGTGATTGGGTTGGAACAATTTTATTCTATTTTGCCTGGGGAATTACGTTATTTAGTCAAGGACAAAAATCCCAAAAATCTACTAGAAGCAGGTGAAACCGTGGATTACCTTGGGGAGATTCGAAACCACAGGTTCTCTGAGGTAAAATTTAACAGGCCAACCTGGGATCACAATAAGAAACCCTTCAACCAACCTTACAACAACAGTAAAATGTCAGGGAAAGAAGGCCAGGGTGGGGCCTCATCTAGATTAGCCCAGCCTAGTCCTCAGAACCAAATGAATCTGGAGGAAAAGTTTAATAGATCTCCTCAGGATGAGAGAAGGAATTACAAATGCTACAAATGCAGCGAGCCTGGTCATTTACAATTCAATTGTACAAAAAATAAACCTAAAAATGTGGAGAATAATGGCCAGACCAAGAAAGTATACTGCTTGGGAACTGTGGAGGCCTCTGAGGGAAGCCGTGGCCAAGGTTCTGTCTCCATGGCGACCACAGCAGCTGATCAGGAGGACATTCCTGTAGCCCCTATAGTCCAGTGTTTTTATATCAAAAATGACAATGCTCTTCTCAAAAACGCTGGTGAAGAGATATTAGTGGGTAAAAAGAAGTACATTGCTCTAAGGGACACAGGGTCTCAAATTTCTATAGCCCATTCAGATCTGATAACTCAGGACAACATAATTCCAGGCAGAACTATGACCCTAAAAGGAATTGGGAAGGAAACTGTAGTGTTGAAAGTGGCAGAGGTTCAAATAACTTATGGGAATTGGTCTGGAAAGTGGCAGGTGGCCATTTCAGATGAAATTTATAATTCCTTCTCTCATTCTGAGGAGATTTGGTAAACTTTTCCTCAGAGTTCATTTGGTTCTGAGGACTAGGCCATGCTAACTTAGATGAGGAACCACCCTGGCCTTCATTCCCTGATGTTTTACTGTGGTACTTTTTGTTGAAAGGTTGGTTGAAGGATTTCTTATGGTTGTCCCAGGTTGGCTTGTTAACTTTTACCTCAGAGAATCTGGGGTCTTTGTACTCCCTAATATGATCAGCCTGTTCGCCAGCTTCTATTAGAGTTTTAGGATTTTTGTCCCTAACTAGATAGCGCAATTCCCCAGGTAAAATAGAGTAAAATTGATCTAAGCTTATCACAATTTTCATCTCTTCTAGAGAAGTAACTTTTTCATGTGTCATCCATTTGTCCAGATACTGGTGTAACTTAGACATCAACTGAGCATACGATTCTTCAGGTCTTTTAGTAAGGGCATGAAATTTTCGCCTGAGGTGTTCTGCATTTATGCAATATCTGGAAAATACCATTTTTCTATAGGCTTCAAACTCTCTAGCCTGTTCTAGGGGAATCTGAGAATAAATCTCAAGCAATTCTCCACTTATTTGTGACCTCAGAACAATCATTCGTTCACTATCTCTGATATTAAAGTCCCAACACGCGCGCTCAAAAGCAATAAGAAAAGATTCAGGACAGTCCCCTTTCTTATATTGGGGAAATTTCTTAAGATCAATTTTAGCCAGAATTCCTTCATTGGAGCTGTTATTATTGTTGTTATTTTGAGAGGTTATTTCTAATTGTTTCATCTGTATTTGGAATTCCATCTCTTTTTTCTTAATTCCAGTTCTCGTTGTCTATTTTCTTGTTCAAATGCCATTTGTCTGGCCTCTTGCTCAGCTTTTTCTCTAATTACTAATTCTTTAAGCTTGAATTCCTGTTGTAACCTCCATTTTTCAAACTCTTGAGAGCTTAGGACACCTGGTCTTTCTGAGGCATTTTCCTCAGTTTCCAACTGCTCTCCTGGAGTTAAAGGGTCACCATTTCCCTCCGTTTCCTGAGGTAATAAACTTTGTGCCTCTTGAGACTCAGTTTCCACTATCACTGGCCTCTTAGTTCCTTTGGGTGACATATTTATCTGAGTTACTATTTCTAGAGTGTGTTTATACTGATTTTATAATGGACCTGTCTTTCTTCTTTTACTTCCAGTCACTGAAATAATTTCTATTTCAAGCCTTTGCTTTTTCTTCTCTTCCCTCAGATCTGCTCTGACCCCTGGCTTCTGCTTTTTCCACAAGCGCTCCCTACTCTCAGAGCCTTGAATCTTAAGCTGGCCCACTGGGTCTTCAAATCTTGAGGTAAATACACAGGAATTTTCTCTCAGAGTTATTCCCTATCTTAGACCCCCCCCCCTCAGATCTGGGTTCAGAAGCCCCCACCACTAGGCTTTTCCCAAAACCTCTAGTGGATAACCAAACTTCTTTACCACAGACCTCTGTCTAAAAGGTATCCTTGACTCAAGAAAAATTCTCTTTAAACTCAGGCTTGACTGGATTTCTTCGTATCCCACCGCTGGACACCAATTGTGGCATTCGCACCTCGTGGCCCCTGCCTGACTCCCCAAACACAGAGCACACGAAGGCAAACCAATACTCCTTTTCACCCGCTGCCACCAGTTGATCACTAAATCAACATACTTTACTTATGGAAGGATATAGATGAAGGTCCAAACCTCACTGTCTTTTAAATAAAACAAGTTTATTGATTACAGATGTTTGATAATTAATCATAAGTAACTTCTACAGGTTTATTTATCATCAATCTCAACCTTCTATTTGTTATAACAGTATTTATTCACTCTTCTCACTAATCACACCTCAGATCTCCCAAATACCCCACTCTATATCCCTCTCCACTCTCTCACTCTGACTGACTCTTCACTCTCTGACTCCGCCTCTTTATTACATCTCTCTCGGCTCCGCCTCTCAGCAACATTAGCCTGCAACATGAATATGCATGACAACTTAACATAATAAGGGTGAACGCTACACTGATGCCTCACCTAGATGATCTTATTGAGGCCATAGGGAAGTGTCATTTCATTTTCTGCCTCAACCTGACCAAAGGGTTCTGGCAGGTGCCCCTGGACTCTAAGGACCAAGAAAAAACAGCCTTCTGTAGTCCCTTAGGTTTATTTGCATTCTGGATCGTGAGTTTCGGGCTGAAAAATGCTCCAGCAACCTTCCAAAGGCTGGTAGACAAAACCATGCATGGTCTAAGAGAATTTACTGTAGCCTACATGGACGATATTGGAATTTTTAGCCAGACTTGGGAGGAGCACAAAGTCCACCTAGAGGTCATGCTACAGAGGAGGCTGGCTTAACAGTGAAGGCAACCAAATGCCAACTTGGAAGTTTGGAATTGAAATATTTAGGCCATTTAGTCTGGGGAGGTGTGATCAAACCCCTTGAGACTAAGATAGAAGCCATTAATAATTGGCCCACTCTGACATCCAAAAAAAGAATCAGAGCATTCTTAGAGTTAGCTGGCTACTATTGTTGCTTTGTGCCAAATTTCAGCAAGATGGCCACCCCATTATCTAACTTAACTTGAAAGAAGCAAGCTGAAAACATCTAGTGGACGTCAGAGTACCAGGTAACCTTTGATTGTCAGAAGAGGGCGCTGACTTCAGGACCTGTCCTTATTGCACTGGACTTCATCCGTGAGTTCATCATCTACATGGATGCATCAAACATGGGACTGGGAGCCGTGTTGAGCCAAGCCGACGACACTGAAAATCTGCACCCGGTGATGTACATCAGCAAGAAACTTCAGTTGGGTGAGAAACACTTGTCCACAATAGAAAAAGAGTGTCTACCTATTGAATGGACACTGCAAAAGCTGAAGCCGTACATTTGGGGGAGAAAAATTGTTCTGTGCACCGACCACTCTCCTCTTCTATGGCTAAGGACTATTCGAGGCAACAGCAGCAAATTGATAAGATGGGCACTGATTCTACAAGACTTTGACTTTGAAATTCACAGCGTAAAAGGGACCCAGAATGTAGTTGCTGACGCCTTGTCTCGAAGGCCAAAGGACTAGAGAAAATTCTTTGTTTTTATCTGAGTTCAATAGTAACTGTTCTGTTTGTGTAATAGTTATGGAATATGCTTAAAGTGCAAAATTTGCTTGGATATTAATAAACTAAGAGGTATGTATAGTGATGGTAAAAAGAATAGTAAGTATCCTTAGTAATGTAAGTCATGTAAGAGGTTAATATTTGCATTCTTCCATGTATTTTCATTTGTTCATGAGGGCAAACCGTTAAGTTTCCCCTCCTATCACAAACTTATTAGGGGGGGAGGAATGTGGCATCTGCCCAGGTCATGAATATTAATGTGCTATCTGCAGGGACCAATGAGAGTGCTGGAAAGGCGGAGTCACAAGATATAAGAGTCTCTGCAGGGGGAGGAGTGGGGAGATTGAAGATTGAGAGATTGAGGTTTTAGATTGGAGGATTGGTGATTTTGGAGTTTGGGGTGGAGAGAGAGGGTTGGCGGTTGAGAGTGTATGAAGAAGGACGATTTGTTAAGAGTTAATGACATTGATTGTACCTTCATCACTTGTAATAATAAACAATTTCTATTTGGTTCCTTTTAAAATGACACATTGCCTGGACCTCTATCATTAATAATAAACAATGTTGATGTAATCAACTGGTGGCAGCGACACGACACGTAGCTTGTGCCCTTTGCTTGGTGAAACAACAAAGGGACAGGGGGGAACGTGACACATGGCAAAATGGAGGACTGTCACTGTGCCATTTTCTTTAAAGCAAGCCTTTTTGTTGTTTTAGTCTTCAAAGAAAACCTGTCTTTTGACTGTTTCTGTGACTTTTTGTTGCCCTCCAAACATCCTCCTGCCCCAGCCAGGTAGCTACAACAATGCATCTGCTTTGGCACTGTCTTGTGGGTAAGTCTGTTCCATGCATGCTCAGTTTATAAGAAAATCACTGTTTTATCCTTTTGAAAGGCCTTTTGGAAGGATCAATGTCCAGCTTCAAAGGTATATTTTTGGTTTGAGCTGCACCCATTTTTAGAATTGTTTTGCAGAATGTTGATTTGCACTGTTGCATGACAACTGCACTGCACCTTGTGCAGTGATCATGGCAACCTGAAATCTTTCCAATTACCCCTCTCCACACATTAAGAAGTACATTCTCCAGCCCCGCAGCTGAAATGAACAAGCCAAAATACTTTAATTCTTATCTATACTGCTAGCAGATAAGAAGAGATAATGACATAATGCCTCATGACAGTCACACATGCACTGGTAAGAACCCATTTAGACTACTGCAATGCGCTTTACGTGGGGCTGCCTTTGAAGACGATCCGGCGACTACAACTGGTTCAGAATCGAGCTGCACTACTGGTGAGTGGAGGAGCTGCGAGAGAACATATTCAGCCAATTCTGGCAAAGTTACACTGGCTACCAGTTGTTGCCCAGGCCCAATTCAAAGTGCTTGTTTTGACATATAAAGCCCTAAACAGCATCGGCCCTGGATACCTGAAGGACTGCCTCCTTCCATACGAACCTACCCAGCAACTGAGATCTAGCCAGAAGGCCCACCTGAAAGAGCCATCCCTCAGTGAGGTGAGAGGGATGTCCTGTAGGCGGAGGGCCTTTTCGGCAGCTGCCCCCAGTCTTTGGAATGCCCTCCCAAATGACATCCGACTGGCGCCGATGTTACTGACATTTCAGTGCCAGGTCAAAACCTTCCTGTTCTGGAAGTTTTTTAATTGAAGTTTTTTAGTTGAAGGTTTTAATTTTAATTGATAGAGTCATGGATCTAGATTGTTTTTGTTTTTATTTTTGCTTTTGTAGAGTGGATGTGGCCGTATTGGTTTTTAGTGTGTCTGTTTTTAACTGAACTGTTTTAATTGATTTTGGAAGCCACCTGGAGACTCTTGCAGAGTGCGGGCAGCATACAAGTCAAATAAATAAATAAATAAATAACCGCAGAACAAAGCACAGGAATGTGAAAATTTGGGTAGTATACATTTAAATCTTGAAAACAGTAGTTCTGTATAAATTGTCTCATGTGGAATTCTCAGCATTCTCCCTAAATGACAATTTTCATTTTGGGGACAAATGTCTAACTGGTACAGAGATTTATGTCTATAATCTAGCTGTGCTTTCAGAAGAATCAGTATCTAAAAGCAAAGGCTGCCACAAGCATTGCAGGTTCAAAAATATCACCATAAGCTTCAGGGCCATACTCAGTTTATATATAGTACCATAAGTTTTTCTAAAAATTAGTTGGGCCAGTGTTTAATTCTCTGCCAAGACAAATATTTGAGTGATGTTTTCCTTAGAAGTTCAGAGACAGAAATTAGTGACTAAGATGTTAAATGTTGCATTTGCTAATGCTGTAAAAGTCACCTGAGTCTTTGGATATTAATTTATATCTCATTTATCAAAAATCCCTTTGCAGAATGAGGCCTGTGTAAAATCTTTCAACAATTTTACCTGATAACATGGCCCAGTGATTACCGTGGTAGCTTGGGTCATTATTATTGTTGCTACATGCCATCAAGTCACCTCTAACTTATGGCAACCCTATGAATGAATGAGCTGGCTGGAGCCAGAGGTATGGAATTTGATTCCCCCACTTCACAGTAGAGTCAGCTTGTGTGGTCATGGGCAAGCTACATAGTCCCAGGTGCCCCCAGAAGAAAGGAATGGTAAACCTGTATATTCTATACCTAGAAAACCCTGGAAAGAGTCTCCATAAGTTGGAATTGACTTGATGGTATGCATGTGTGACAGAGTTGGCAACGTACCAGGGGTTGCTCACAAGCAGAATTTCCAGAGTTGAAGTTGCACAAATGAGTCTTCAACCACAAAGACAATATTTAGTGAAGAAATATATATATTGTGTCAGGTTTGTAGCAAGATTTATACATACAGCTTTGTCCTTGATCATTCCATTGGTCATTCACGGCTATATCAACAGAGTTTAGGCATAAATCAGTTCAGTAGTCAATGTCCATAAATCAGTCCAGCATTCCTTCTTCTTCTCCTCGATTCTTGCTTCTTCGCCACACACGACAACCAACACCAACGTCCAACGAACTTGTGTGTGCTGAGGCTGCTGGCTTTATCCCAAGTTTAGCCAATCCATAGCTTCTCCCACAGCTGTTACATATTTTCTTCTACATACATCTCTACAGCTGTTTAAATCATTACTTTCAGGCTTTTCCTTTACATAGATTCTTACAGAAACTTACAGCATTTCATGCTCTTTACAATTGGTTCACAAAACTGTATTAACAATTCCTATCAGGTTTATCTCAGACCTGTCAATGTGTGTGTGCACACACGTAATGAGTGACCTCCAAAATATCCTGCCTTAAGTGTGCTGAGTTCTTGAACGCTTAAGGCTTTGCCTTCCTTTGAGGAGATAATCCATCTCATATTTGTCTTCTTTTTTCCTGCTCCTTTCAACTTTTTCCTAGCATTATTGTCTTTTCCAGTGAGTGTCATCCACTCATGATTTGTCCAAAGCATGACAGCCTAGGTTTTGTCATTTTTGTTTCTTGAGAATGTTCAGGCTTGATCTGGAATACGGTCCATAATCATAGATTTTGTCTGGTACATATATTGAAGCAAACTGAACTAACTCTGATATCCAGGCTACCATGAAGTTCAGAACACAGTGATCCATCATGTTTTGCCAGTGTTTATATTTTGTAATGCAGTTCCCAACATATTAAATGTATTAAAACACGTATTGAAAGTTCATTTTCAGATTGAAATCATTTTGAAAGGTATATTTTGTGATAAAATGTGTTTAATATATATATTATATGACAAAATGCATTGAAACGAAATATATAAATATTTAATATAATTTTTCATGTGATAGTGAAATCATAAATTAATATGTAAATGGAATAGAATGGGCTTATGCTTTCACATAAACATAAAGAAATTGTCATGAGTATGATGTGTCCATCCCCAAAGTTAACTTCAAAAGTTGCCATGTGGGCATATGCTTCTTCACATTTTCCTACCATGAAACAAAATAGCCACTCTAATTTGTATTGGATTGGATTGGGTTGGGCTGGATTGGATTGGGTTGGGTTGTATTTTGCTACTTTGCTCATTTTACCTTCAACCACCTTCTAACTTGGTGGTGGTGCTGATGGTTGTAAAAGCAATGAAATGGAAATGGTAGCAAAGACACCAGACGATGAATAAAATGGGAAATGGCTTGGGATATAGATATTTAAGGAAGCACCACTCCCTGTATTTATCATAGAATTACAGAACTGTAGAGCTCAAAGGTATCCCAAGAGCCACCAATGCCAACCTTCTGCTCACAGACAGTTCATTCCACTGCTGAACAGTTATTGTCAAGAAATTATTGCTAAGGTTCAGACAAATTCTCCTTTCTTGTAATCCAAACCCATTAATTCTGGTCCTGGACTACACAATGAGTTACATAAAACAAGTTTCTTCCACATTTCACATGACAGCCCTTCAGATATTTGAATATATCATTTCACTTCTCAGTCTTCTCCTCACCACTCTAAACATACCCAGGTCCTTCAGCTATTCTTCATAAGGCTTGGTTTCCAGCCCTTTTATCATTCTGCTCGCTCTCTTCTCGACATATTCCAGTTTGTTGATATCTTTCTTAAACCTGTGGTGCCCTGAACTAGACAAAGTATTCCAAGTGAGGTTTGACCAAAGCAAAATAGAGTTGAATTATTACTTTCTTGGGCTGAAAACCATCTCTCTCACAGGCTTGTGGGTAGAGAGAAGAGTGAGAAGAAACAACCACCCATCCACCTGGAGGAGGAGGGGAGAATTCTCTAATTTGAAGAACTAAATGGTGTCTGGGCAGAGTATGCAACTAATATTTTGAATGTATTACCAAACTTTAGGGTTACTTCACATGTCATCAGCCATCTGATATGTAACTGCCACAGGGGTCCAGTGAATGGGCTGGACAGTGACAGTGGCAGAGGAGAGTGAGAAGAAAAAGGGGGCTGTGTGAAGTAGGTGAGAAATGTTGCTGATTTGACCTCCCTGTGTAGGAATTTCCAGGGGTCATTGAACATTTCTGTGTGACCACCAAGATATGATCATTAAAAACTTAACAGATGGAACTTCTCTGTGTTCCACCATTAAAAATAAAGTTTTCATGCCTATAGCATCCTGATCATAGCATGTTTATCCTTTGGAAGCCCTACAGGCAACAAATCTGACTTTATTTCAGTGCCAGGTTACAACCAAGTTGTTCACCTGAGCATGAGGAACCTAGTGTGAGCATGGTTTGGTTTCCGTTCTTTCCTTTTGCTACTTTCTGTTGTGCTTTGATTGTTTCGGACCTCCCTAGATCCTTGTCCATGGGCCACCTCCATCATAAATGTATCCTTCCTTGAGGACAAGTTTCCCAGTGCCCTCAAGGAAACACTTCTTAGGCCAATCTGTAAAAACTCCAACTTGGCAGCTGATGACTGTAATAATTACAGACCCATCACCAATGTTCCTTTTTAATGCAAGCTAGTGGAGAGGGTGGTGGTCAGTCAACTACAGGCACACTTGGAAGAGACAGATGCCCTTGACCCATTCCAGTCTGGTTTCAGGCTGCATCATGGTGCGGAGACAGCATTGGAAGATGACCTTCTGAGGGAGACTGACAGAGACAAAATGTCTCTGTTGGTCCTCCTTGATTTCTCAGTGGCCTTTGATACTGTTGACCATGGTATCTTCCTAGGGAGTCTCTCAGGGTTAGGGATTGGCATGGCCTGGCTTTGTCCTGGCTCAGGTCCTTCCTCGAGGAACAACTCCAGAGAGTGTCCACCCTTTGGTCTCTCAATTATGGAGTTCCTCCAGGGTCGATCATCTCCCTGTTGCTATTTAATATCTATATGAGGCCGCTAGGGGAGGTCATCAGGAGTTTTGTGTCAGCAGTACATGGATGACACCCAGCTCTATCTCTTCTTCCATTCTTCTGCAGTGGATGTTGTTTTGTCCATTGAGTAATGCTTGGATGCTGTGCTGTGGTGGATGAAGAATAACAGACTGAGGTTGAATCTAGACAAGATGGAGGTCCTCTGGGTGGGTGCTCCTGGTGTTTGTGGATTGGATGCCCCCCTTTCTTTTGGGGGGTTACTCTCTCCACTAAGGATGAGGTGTTCAGTCCAGATGTATTGCTGGACCCCACGCTACCAATGGATACTTAGCATCTGTGGTCTACTCTGCCTATTTCCATTTCAGGCAGATCACACAGCTGTGTCTCTAAATTACACCAGGTCCCTCGCCATGCTGATCCATGCACTGGTCATCTCAAGAATAGACTACTGTAATGTAAAAAACTGTAAAAAAAACTACTCTCTATGTGGGGTTACCCATGAGGCTAGTATGAAAACTTCAGCAAGTCCAGAACATGGCGGTCAGATTCTTGAGTGGAGTAAGTAGGTGACACTAACATACAAAGACCTAAACGGTTTGGGACCTCAATACCTGGCAGAGCATCTTCTTCCAATGCGATCTGCCCATCCTACTCATGCCTCCCAGGCTGGGTGGTTGAGCATGTTGACCCTGAGAGCGGCCTGGAGGGAGAAGACCAGGAACCAAGCCTTCTCAGCAGTTGCACCTCACCTTCACTGGCGACTTTTAAGAAACTTTTAAACACTTGGTTATTTATACAGGCCTTCCAAATTATTCCACAAACACAGTGCAGGAATCCTACCAGCAGCTAAGTAATTTGATCACGTTCATCTTAAATGTTTTTACTAAATGCTTCATTGTATTATATTTTAAGTTATAATGTTTAGTATATGTCTGTTTCTTTATATTAGTTTGATGCTTATGTCAATATAATTTAATGTTTTATTATAATTGTTAATCATTGTTTAACTCTGTTGTAAACTGTTCAGAGTGGCCCTCGACCAGATGGGTGGTATAAGAAAGAAAGAAAGAAAGAAAGAAAGAAAGAAAGAAAGAAAGAAAGAAAGAAAGAAAGAAAGAAAGAAAGAAAGAAAGAAAGAAAGAATTTCTAAAGCGTTTCTAATTGTTTTAATTTCAACTGTTTATATTCTGGCAGGGTGGTGTTACTGATTTTACCCTTTCCAGAAATCTGTTAATATATGGCAGGCTAGAAATACTTTAGCATATGAATAAACTATCACAGCAGCAGAGTTCTTCCATATTAGAAAGAGAGTGCAAGTAACTGGAGGCACCAATGGTACATAGCTTAGCTTGCCTTCTTGGTGTAATGCAGGGATAGGAGACTACCCCCCATTGCAATGTGTATGTCCCCTCAACATTGCTTATGTTAGTCAGCCTAGGACTGGCAGGATTTGCAGTTCAGCATCTGGTGGGTCGCATGTTCTCCACTACCACCTTTTGTTGTTTAGTTGTTAAGTCAGGTCCGACTCTTCCTGACCCCATGGACCAGAGCACGCCAGGCCCTCCTGTCTTCCACTGCCTCCCGGAGTTGGGTCAAATTCATGTTGGTAGCTTCGATGACACTATCCAACCATCTCGTCGTCTGTCGTCCCCTTCTCCTGTTGCCTATCCACTACCACCTAGTGTATACTATTTGATTTGATTGCTTAATTGTGTAATATTTAATTTGTAATATTGCTATCATCAGCTTGAGCTTTTATATGTATAGATGTTTAGGTGGGTGGTAGGGGTGCAGGGTGGATTTGCCTTTTTTGTATTGTTCTATTTTATTTTATCTTATGTTCATTTTCTGTTGAATTTCATCCAGAATAGTGGCTTACCACTAGATGGATAGGGTAGAAATTTCATACATACATACATACATACATACATACATACATACATACATACATACATACATACATACATACATACATACATACATACATACATACATACCAAAAAAGAAGAGCAAATTGAGCCAAATCTTCCTTTTTGTTCACATACTGTCTACTGGAATAACATAATAAACATTTAAAAGGAAGTGGGGAATTTCAGTACATCTGTGATGCCTCCACACACTTCTCTTAAATGTTCCTTTTTAATAAGGTAGGCCCTTTTACATGAAGTTCTCAGTGCTTTAAAAGACCTATTACAGCACTCAAACTTCCCAAAGATTCAAACTATGAACACTCAGGAGAATGGAGACTGGCTATAGCAGAGAGGTGGGAATATATCCCAATTTATTTATGTATTCTTCAATGATTTAACAAACCAGATGACAAGCTAGTTCACTGTTTGTGAAAGCAATGAATCTGGTGTGCAAAGAATGGATAATATATATTTATAATAATGTTAAGGCAACCAACCCCCTGCTGTACACACATATGGTTTCTACTATTAATTGTCTTCATTCAAGATGAATTTCAATATAGCTGGTACCATTCTCTCAGCTAGGACCCTGAAGAGTAGCTCATTGCTAACATTATTTTCCTTCCTTCCTTCCTTCCTTCCTTCCTTCCTTCCTTCCTTCCTTCCTTCCTTCCTTCCTACCTACCTACCTACCTACCTACCCACCCACCCACCCACCTACCTACCTACCTACCTACCTACCTACCTACCTACCTACCTACCTACCTACCTAATAAATCCATGGATTAGAAAGATGTTACCAAGCTTTATATGTAGACCTCTTATGTAGTCTCCAATGATTCCTAAACAGTTCCATTACAGAATCTGGGGAAAAACCATCAGAGAAAAAAATAAATCTTACTGTATTTAATTCTGGCTTCTTGGGACTAGAAGCTGTTCTTTGTTTTTCTGCAGCTCAATTCCTTTCTAAATCTCATATAACTCAAGAGAAAACTACTTGTTAATGTACAGTTGTACCTTCCGAGGAAGTAGGAGAGGAAGAATAGGGGCAAAATGATGGTATTCTTTCTCTCCTATTTCTCTGCTCACAATTAAGAATTAAATATACACAGATAAACACATATATCTATCCAGACAGCAGAATATGTATCTCTATTCCAGAAAAAAAAACCCATTAATGTCTGGCTACTATGCATCTATTAGAGCAAGTACTGAGTCCTTACTAAGGAAAAAGGAGTTGATATCTTCTATTTCTACTTACATTTTTCATTTTCTCTTTCAACAAGAACCCAACGTGGTCACAGAAACAATATTTTTTTTTTCAGAATTTAGAGACAGCACAGTGGAGAGTGCTGTTTGATTAAAATGGAGAAATGCAGAGCAGAGGCCCAGTGACAGTAAAAGTATTACTGTGAGGAAATCGGATGGATTATGTTGTACTTCACCAGGCTGCTACAGGTGGCGCTTATCTGCATGAGAAAGAAGACTTGTTTTGCTCTGTTCCAGGACATACCACGCTGAGCCAGAGACATCACATTCCATTCCTAATTGCTTGTTAGCAAATATTATCATGAGAACTAAAATGAGGGGTTGAAAGGAAAGTTACGTTTTGAGTGTGACGTTACTGGACAAAGCACTTGAACCTGATTGGATAACATCATGCTAGGGGAACATGGATTTAAGGTATAGAAAGAGGCTAGTTTGGGGATCGCTTTTTGTCAAGCCAGCTACCCTTTCATCTATCTGTCTGCAGATGATGGATTAGGCATAGAGACACAGTAGCAGAGACTCAGTCATGATTACTTCACTGGAAAATAGTTTTAAGCAGAAGTAGTTAGCTTTTATCTCAGGTATGGAGACAGGTGAAAACCTAGGTTAGAAGCTTGCCCATAATGCTAATTCATGCACCCTCCGGTTTTCACCCAGCCTAGGGTTGAAGGGTAGTGAGTATAGTGCTACAGAGGCTCCTTCACCTAGTGGAATGCCCTTAAGGGGTTCCTTACAATTACTTAGTATTTTTTCCAAAGGAACAAGCCACTCTGGAAGTGACTACATAGAACAGGAGTGGAGCAATATGAAGGGTCTGTCCATACCATGGAATTTAGTGTGATCTGGCTGGTGGTTAAAAGTCCTTGTCTTCAATGCAATCTGTTTTAACTCTTGGTACCCATCTGTGAAGAAAGAGCCATTTTGCATCTCAATAAATCATCCCAAAAGATTGCCCTGTGCCAGAGAGATACTGGCCATCTCTTAACGGGAAAGGATGGATCATTTTAAGTAGAAACACAAGTGGACAAAGTCTTATTTTCCATGCCAAACAGTGCTACCAGGGAACCATATACCATAGCTATATGCCAGTGTGGAAAGGCTCTTAAGTCGCATTAGAGCGGGGGTGAGTGATCTCTATGTGTCTGAAAGACATTTTTTCAAATTTGATGGCAGCTGTACTTCCAAAAAGATGGCCAAAGAGATTAATTTGCGTATTTAATTTGTTGATTTTTTTTTAAAAAAATAGATTTTTAGTGCAGTGGCTGTATACTGCACAGGCCTGACTGAAGATATGAGGCATCTGGGGCACTGGGGGGACCCCCAAAGCATGGCAAATTGTTTCCCATGCCTCTTAGAGCTACAAGGGAATATTTGATTTAAAAAATCTCTCTGTGTGTCTGTCTCTCTCTTTCTCTTTGGAATGTTGGGAGGGATGTGAGGGGCTGAGGACTACAAAACTAGCCTTTGGGGCCTCATGGCCCAAAGGCCACATGTGGCCCACTCCAGCACTAATGTAATTTAAATATACAGCTTAAGAGGATATGTGTGTACTAGTAACTCTTGTGGCTCCTACTGATGATGTTAAAACTCCTACTGGTGATATGCAGAAGTCATGTTTGAAAGTTTTTCCAAAAGAACAGCTAGGGAGTGGGACCAGTTGTTTGTTGAGCAGAAGGCTTGCAAGAGGACACCTCCACATACTTAGGATCCTCCATAAAAGCAGGAAACTTGAAATAATGTCCCTATGCAGATGAAGGATCCTGAACACACCTAGGTTCCTCTCTTCAACGTGCAAAGATCAGGACTAGAGCTGGAAGGAGGTAGGATTCTAGCAGCAGAGCCAGCATGTGTGGTCCTCTTCTGTGTGCTATTTGAATGTGAATAAGAATCAAAGCATCCTAACCTTGTACAGCTGGAAAGCTCCTAAGGGTCACTAATTCCAAACCCCCTCCCCCAAGCACAAAGTCTGCCAGATAAATTGTTCCTGACAGATGTAGCCACCCAACCATTGTTCTAAAACCTCCAATGAAGAAAATTCCATTACCTTATGAGGAATAACCTTGAAAGGTGCTAGGCTATCATCCCCTTGGTATTTCTAGTACTGAGACATGCTCATTCGTGATTGGTAGACACAAATGTATCTAGTCTCAAAAGTCATTGTGCCACCCAAAAAATTAAAAAAATCCTTAAGCCAAGTTATTTGGGTTTAAATACAGAATTATATTCTTTTTGGGAGCACTGGGAAGACAAGGCGTGCACATAACAGCAAAAACAGCCTGATCTGATAACTTCACAGACAGCAAAGCCATGAGATTTAGTGTTGGAACAAATAGTTTCTCTCCTGCTACATGCATCACAGAGAAAAAATGGCCCAATCAAGAAGTGTGACTTTCCCAATCACAGAGAGATTGATCATCTGGGTAATAATCTCTGGGAAACTGGGCATTACCAGCAGTTATGGTCTAATTTGGCACAGCTGCCTTAAATGCTGCAAAGAAAAGAGAGGCTAATGCTTATAGATTGGCAGTTATCTGCAGTTAGTGGATAAATAATGAATCATTCTGTTACTTTATTACAATAGCAGTGTGCTTCGAGATGAGAAAAGGGGTCTGACAGCTGATAAATAAACTGCACAGCTGTATTGACTTTTTAAAAATTAGTCATTTCAATGTTAATGACAATGTTACTCCAAGCAGAATGGAAAAGGCTTTGCTTGCACACATGTTAATTCATTATTTTAAAAAACCTCCAGATTATGAATGTAGGACATTCTGCTTCTGTACCCACAATACTGATCACAATTCTTGGCCCACTTGTCTAGGCCGTTTTGGCATTGGGAAGATGAACGAAAATGGCCAACGCTTGCTGGAGTTTTGCTGTTATTATGGTCTTTGTGTCATCAACACGTTGTTCAATACGAAGCTTCAACACAGAGTTTCCTGGAGACATCCAAGATCCAAGCATTGGCATCAGCTCGATTTGATCCTCACTAGACGTTCTAGCCTTCTTAGTATTACGATCACACACAGTTACCAGAGTGCTGATTGCGATACTGATCACTCCCTGGTGTGTAGTAGAGGAAAATTGCGAACAAAGAGATTGTATCACACGAAAAAGGAAGGAAGACCACGTATTGACATCAGCAAGACTCGTGATCAAAGAAAAGTGGAGAAATTTGCCCAAGCGCTTGAGGAAACCCTTCCAGGCCCGGCTGATGCAAATGCACCTGAACGATGGGAACATTTCAAGAACGCTGCTTATAACACCGCCTTGTCCACATTTGGCAAGAAGACCAAAAAGACGGCAGACTGGTTTGAAGCCCATTCGGAGGAGTTGATGCCAGCCATCGAGGATAAGAGGAGAGCTCTAGAAGCATACAAAGCCTGTCCTAGTGAGTACAACTTGCAGGCTCTTCGAGCTGCTCATAGCAAAGTCCAACAGGCTGCCAGGAGATGTTCCAACGATTATTGGCTTCAGGTCTGCTTTCAGATACAGATAGCAGCGGATACAGGTAACATCAAGGGAATGTATGACAGTATCAAGCAGGCTTTAGGTCCAATACAGAAGAAATCTGCTCCTTTGAAGTCTGCTACAGGCATGATTATCCAGGACCGAGCACAGCAGATGGAACGCTGGGTGCAGCATTACTCTGAGCTATATTCCAGAGAAAATGTAGTAACTGAAGAGGCACTAAATGACATTGAGTGCCTGCCTGTCTTGGAAGACTTGGACAGTGAACCAACTTCAGCAGAAATAAAAGCGGCCTTGCATTCCCTCACCTCCAGCAAGGCACCTGGGAAGGATAACATCCCTGCTGAAGTGCTGAAGTGCTGTAAAGAGATCATCACCACCGAGCTGTATGAATTTTTTTGTCTTTGCTGGAGGGAAGGAGTACCACAGGACATGAAGAATGCAAACATCGTCACATTGTACAAGAACAAAGGAGACAGGGGCGACTGCAATAACTACCATGGCATCTCTCTTCTCAGCGTTGTAGGGAAGCTGCTTGCCCGTGTTGTGCTGAAGAGACTCCAGGTGCTTGCAGACAGAGTCTATCCAGAATCACAGAGTGGATTTCGAGCTAATAGATCCACCACTGACATGGTATTCTCCCTCTGACAGCTGCAGGAGAAATGTAGGGAACAACAACAGCCACTCTTTGTGGCCTTCATAGATCTCACAAAGGCCTTTGATTTGGTTAGCAGGGGCGGCCTTTTAAAATACTTCCCAAAATTGGATGTCCACCTCAACTCCTTAACATCATCAGGTCCTTTCACGAGGAAATGAAGGGCACTGTAGTTTTTGATGGCTCAACATCAGATCCCTTTGACATCCGAAGCAGAGTGAAACAGGGCTGTGTCCTCGTGCCGACCCTGTTTGGGATCTTTTTTGCTGTCATGCTGAAGCACGCCTTTGGAACTGCAACAGAAGATGTCTATCTCCGGACTAGATCAGATGGAAAGCTCTTTAATCTCTCTAGATTGAGAGCAAAGACCAAAGTCCAGCTGAAATGCATGCGGGACTTCCTCTTCGCCGATGATGCAGCCATTGTTGCCCACTCTGCTGAAGACCTCCAACAACTCATGAATCATTTTAGCAAGGCCTGCCAAGACTTTGGATTGACAATCAGCCTGAAGAAAACACAAGTCATGGGCCAGGGTGTGGACTCACCTCCCTCTATTACCATCTCCACGCAAGAATTGGAAGTTGTTCATGACTTTGTGTACCTTGGCTCAACGATCTCTGACACTCTCTCCCTAGATGTCGAGCTGGATAAATGCATTGGCAAAGCAGCTACCATGTTCTCTAGACTCACAAAGAGAGTACGGCTTAATAAGAAATTGACGGTATATACCAAGATCCAGGTCTATAGAGTCTGTGTCTTGAGTACACTCCTGTACTGCAGTGAGTCCTGGACCCTTTGTGCATGGCAGGAGAGGAAGCTGAACACGTTCCATATGCGTTGTCTCCGACGCATTTTTGGTATCACCTGGCAGGACAAAGTTCCAAATAGAGTAATCCTAGAACGAGCTGGAATTTTTAGCATGTATACATTACTGAAACAGCGACGTCTACGTTGGTCGGGCATGTCGTGAGAATGGCTGATGGTCGGATTCCAAAAGATCTCCTGTATGGAGAATTAGTGCAGGGAAAGTGCCCCAGAGGGAGACCACAGCTGCGATACAAGGATATCTGCAAGCGGGATCCGAAGGCCTTAGGAATCGACCTCAACAGATGGGAAACCTTGACATCTGAGCATTCAGCCTGGAGGCAGGCGGTGCATCATGGCCTCTCCCATTTTGAAGAGACACTTGTCCGGGACACCGAGGTAAAGAGACAGTCGCAAAAGCAGCAAAATCAGGGAGCTGGACAGGGGACAGATTGTATTTGTCTTCGGTGTGGAAGGGATTGTCACTCTTGAATTGGCCTTCTCAGCCACACTAGATGATGTTCCAAGTCCTCCATACAGAGCATGTTACTATAGTCTCTCGAGACTGAAGGATGCCTAATCTAACCCACAATTCAAAAAACCAGGAAATGGCCCAATACTGCAGCAAAATATAATGCCCACGTTGCCAGCAGGAAAAAGGATGCCATGCTTTGCATAGCAAAGGGCAGCCTGAATGTTGACAAACCAATGGAAGCAATCAAGATGGTCTACAGGATACCCTCTTCTGCTCACTACTATTCACACTTGTTGAAAAATAACCCTGACAATTCTGTTTGGGTGAGAAGTAGTTAACTGATGGAAAAAGGAGTCAGCTTCTGGGATTTTCTCTTTCCTGGTGTCATTTTGTGAATAGTAGTGGTGCTGGGGGGGCTCCTCTTTAGCACCTTGACCATTGGCCTGTGGAGTGTCTCAGAGTTCCATGATTTCCCCATTATATTTCATAGATACGTGAAAAACCTGAATGAGGCTGTCCAGAATTTTGTGGTCCTGTACCACCACCTGCTTTTTAAGACCTTCCAGGAGGCTCTTCTCTCAATCTTTCAGGCTCTAGTGTGTGGTCACCCCCCCACCCCCACAATTTCACCATAAAACCTACAAGGGATGAAAAATGCCATTTAAATGTAAGAAGTTATGGGATCTTTCATGAGCATTTGATTGGCACAAAGATTAATGTTATCTGTATTAGTTATTTCAGTAGTGGGATGCTTTTGACTTTTCATGTGTATTGGAGTTATAATACCACTAGCTATTCTGCGTGGGGATTGTTGGAGCTGGAGTCAAAATATTTGACTCAACTGATTTGGTATTCATGCAAGAATAGTGCTGTTTTTCACACTGAATTTTTTAATTGATGAAATAGAAACACGTAATGACTGTAAGGTCATTTTTATTAGCAGAATTTCAATTGTCTAAGAGAGTTTGGTAGATTCTAGGGTGAAATTGGAAGGAGGTTGTGGGGGCTTGGTGACCATGCACTGGGGTCTGAGAGACTAAGACAAGGGCCTCCTGGAAGATCTTCAAAAGCAGATGAAGTTGGGTGTCACATTGGTGGTACCAGACCACAAAATTCTGGACAGCCTCTTTCAGGTTTTTCATGTTTATGTGAAATAGTATGGGGAATTATGGAACCCTGAGACTCTGCACAAGTTACAGTAAGTATATTGGAGAAACCAAACAGCCACTAAACAAGAGAATGGCCCAGCACATGAGGGGCTGGAACACAATTAGCAGTGTTCCTCCATTGGAAGAACAAAGGACACTCATTTTATGACCAAAATGTACTCATTTTGGACTGAGAAGATAGGTGGTTTGAGAGAGGGGTCAGAGAGGCCATACATGTGCATATAGAAAATCCCTCACTCAACAAGGGTGGAGGCCTTAGACACAATCTGTCTCCTATTTATCATGCTGCCCTTTCATCCATCCCCATAAAGATCAGGACCACACATACCAGAAAGACCACTGTTAAATATTGTTAACAACCATGACAATGGGTGGAGAAGGACTGCCGAAGTGGGATTTTCACTCACCCTCAGTCCTTTCTTCTTCTGACGAGCCTATTCAGACTAGGGGGAAGTGAACCCAACGTGGAGGATATATCAGGGATCTCCTACCAACTCTTCTCAGACTGAAGAAGCTACTTGGATGATTAGCAAAATGTTTCAACCTAAGAAGAAAGAAGTCCAGTTGCCATGACTCAACTTCCAGATAACCTCACCTGGATGACTGAGAATCTTCACAGATACAACTGCTCTTTAAGTTTCACTAAGTCAATGAACCTACTCTAATTGCAAATTCTTAATGGATTTCAGCCTCTCTCTCTCTCTTTGCCCGGTCCCTCCCTCCCCGTCTGTCTGCCTGTATGTGTGTACACCCATATCATTTCATTTTTAAAGAAGTAGAGAAAAAAAGAGAGAGATGCTGCTGTTATATGTAACCTGTAAATGTTTCAGTGCCTTCAATATGCTTTATTCAAAGCTGAGTTGGCTTCCTTGAAGGATCAAGCATTGGATCCCACTGTTAAAAATGGCAAAGTTGAACTAGATAGTATGGCTGTGAAATGATAAATTACATCTTACTGATGCCTGTAGTTTCTACTGCAAAGGGACTCCAGAGGCACAGTTACTATTATCTCTGAAGCAAAGAGTGCAAATATGAGGAGTAGTTCGAAGTCATAGCTCAAACACAGGGGAGATATGAGCTAAGCAATTTGTCCTTTTGAATTATTTTCTGTTCTTCATCAGAGTTTTAGCTATTCATATTTACTCTGTCATGATTTCTCCTTGTTCGAGTGTCTTTTATTTTTGTTATGCTATCTCCTTTAAAAATTGCTGCTTTTTCAGTGCGTTAAAAAACCCAAATATAAATATTTTACATGCAGTACACATGCACACACCAGGCACACGTTCACCATGAGGGGGAAATCATAAACAAATTATCAGGCCTGGAGGAAGTGCAGCAAACACCACTCTTCTCCCCAAAACCTACTCAGGACACCAGAAATTATTTATATATGTTGGAGCACAGACTGGTCTGTAAAATTTCTATTTTGCAGGTATAAGTATGCCTTAAGCAAAATTTTGTTTTTTGTTTTTGTTTTAAATGTTTTTATCTTTACTTCACTTAGCATGCAAGTCTGTACAAATCACAAATTTATTACCACATGTGCATAGCTCATCCATTCTTGTAAACAAAGCTAATATAAAAACATATATCTTTGAGTCATGATTTCAACACCCTGCCAAAGAATCCACACATTTGGACACTGCTTCAATAACATAACTGATTCAACTGCAAATTTTATCTAGTTTTTAAGGCTCCTCCCCAAATATTTTTCCAATGAGCACAGTAACTAAAAACATCCTACATGTAAATAACCAGTCCTCAAAATTTGATGTTTCTACCAATTATGAAATGATTCTGGACAATGGGACTTCTAAATTAAACATGGAATTGTTCTGTCTTCTTTACTTAAAAGGAGTTGTGCAGTAAATGATTTGAATTATGGCCATGGTACTGAAGAGAGACTTAATCCTTTCTTCCATTATGTACAAGTGAGGATAGGAAGCACATACTGCAGCCCCAGCCAAATCATCCCACCTTGCTTCTGCCAACTGCTTTTTCACAAAGTATAAGATTCCAGTGATCCAGTAGGCTGGCCACATCAGGCTTGTTGGTTCTTAAGGCTGCATCCAACTTATAGCAACCCTGATAGGGTTTTCAACATAAGGGAGATACATGAGAAATGATTTTACCAATTCCATTCCCTCCCACCCATCCCACAGTTTTCTATGACAGAGCAGGGGTTGGATCCAGGGCTTCTGAGTCCCAGTTCATCACTATATTTATAATACTACACTGTTTCTCTACAGAAGACTACAGCTGCTGAAATTCCCTCTCCCATAAAATTATGGCAGGTACAGATGTTCTGCTCTCTTTTTCATGTGGTCAATCTTTCATGATTCAGTCTTAGCTCTTTTGCAACACATTGGACTTTTCCCAGTGTTAACTTCTCCCATGCTTTAAAAATCAACCCTTTTTTTGTAATTGTTTCTCATCTGTCTTTATTCTATAATAATGAATTCAAGTTTTCTTAGAATTTCAATAGCCAAGAGAAGCATCTGGTTTGTTGTACTGTTGGTTCAGGAGCAGCTATCAATATACTAAATTGCACACTGTAGGTTATACTGCATCTGCCAAAAAGCATCCTTCCCCTTACCTCTCCCCCAACATGGTGCAACTATCCCTTAGGGCAAAATCTTCTTTTGCTCAATGCTACAATTGATCCCTCCCCCCTATTGTTTGGGAATTGATTGCAAGCCATTGTTACTCTACAATTCAGTGCTGGTTAAGCTCAGTTGGTTGGATTGACTGGCTTTGAAGCCATGGACCAGATGTTTGAATCCCCAGTGTGCCTCTTGGGAGACAAGACAGCTACAATCACCCTGAATGAGTGTGGCTGATAAAGTAATGTGCCTGCCACCAGTGCAGCCTTGGGCAAGATGCACAGTCCTGTAGTGCCATCAGAAGGAGGGGCCAGTAAACCACTCCTGAATACTTTATATATAGAAAACATCTGGAGGATCACCATATGTTAGAAATGACTTGACTGCATATAATTATTATAAGTTAATGGAAGTGGATCTCCTCCAGATAATTTTGATTTGCAAAGGCAATTCTATCCAAAGAGCACACTTCATCTCAGCTCATCCTGCCAATATGTGTGTTTTGTTTTGTTTTTTAAAAAATAAAGCTCTGAGGAGCATTTCATAGCCCAGAGATTTTGGGCCACTAGGTTTTTCTCATGTATACCAGGAAGCTGAGCTCTTTTCAGATCCAGAGTCTAACGCCCTAGGTGGTAACTACATGATAGAACAGACCACATGCTTATTTAAGCAAAAGTTAAAAGGCCAACACTGTCACTTGTCCAAACCATTCATCTATATGGGAAACAAAATATGCACACCATCTTACCCTCTGGTCCCCCACTGTTCATACCAGAGAATCTTTAAAGAGCCTGATTGATTGATTGATTGATTGATTGATTATATTATTTACCCTACCTTTCTCCTTAGAAAGGACCCAAGGCAGCTTACATCATTAAAAGACAATATTCAAAAGCTAAAAACAGTAAGTTTACACAAATTTAAAAAGAATTAAACAATGGATGGACAGCAAAAATGGGGCTAGTCTGGCATCTTGTGGGAGGGAGTTCCAGAATCTGGGAGCAGCAACAGAGAAGGCCCTCTCCCATGTCCAAACCAAGTGCACCTGTGAAGGTGATTGGACTAACAGAAAGGCCTCCCCTTATTATCTTAACACTTGCACATACTCATAAACGGAGATGCGGTCCTTGAGATAGCTCAGACCCAAGTTGTTTAAGGCTTTATAGGTTAAAACCAGCCCTCTGAATTGTTTCTAGAAATAGATTGGCAGCCAGTGGAACTGCTGTAACAGGGAAGTTATGTGATCCCTGTAACCAGCCTCAGTTAACAATCTGGTTGTATTTTCAGGAGTGTAATCCCATCCAGCAGAGCCTGCATCCCTAATCCTTGCTCAGTCTTTCAACTGACCAGTTTCACCCCATCTTTTCTGGATTAAGTTTCAGTTTATTCACCCTCATTCAGTCCAGTACTGACACCAGACACTGATCTAGAGCCAAAACAGTTTCCTCAGATGTAGATGGAAAGCGGACATAGAATTGCGTGTCATCCACATACCCCAAAACTTGGACAATCTCTCCCAGTTGTTTGATGTAGATGTTAAATAGCATAGGGAACAAAACAGAACCCTGAGGGACCCCACAGGCCAATGGCCAGGGAGATGAACAGGAGTGCCCTAGAACCACTTTCTGAGTTCTCCCCTCCAGGAAGGACCAGAACCACCCTAAATTAGTGCCTCCAAGTCCCATCCCAGAGAAACAGCCCAGAAGAATACCATGGTTGATGGTATCAAAGCCACTGAAAGATCCAGCAGAACCAACAGGAACACGGACACACACACAGACACACACACACACACACACAACACACTGTCTACTTATATATGCTGCACCTCCAGAACATTTCAAGTTTTCAATCTTCATTAGCAATAGAGGCTCCAAGTGACAGGCAGAAAGTGATACACTGGGGGCTTTTTAATAGAAGGGTACATCTTTTGGCCTTCTTTTCCCTTCATTCCCACTTTTCATATATTTTACTCTGTCTCACAGTGGAATAATGGCAGCTTTATAACCTACCCATTAAAGAATAAGAAAATGCATAGTTACAAAAAGGTAGATAAATATTAAAGTATCCTCAGTCCTCAGAAAATCAAGTAAAAATACACTTCACATCTGCATTTTACAATTACCTCATCGTAAGCCATACCTTGTCATTTTTCACATATATCACATACTGATAGCTACCTTTTAAATCCATGCCATCTATTTATTTTAACAGTCTCCTCTAGCCACTTGTTATATACGTTTATAGCCCTTTCAAAAAAATAATGTTGAACCTGATTCTTCCATTTACTCAAATGTCCTCTTAATGATATTTTAGGCCCCTGAGTTTTTGAAACCTCCCAATATAATAAAAATATCTTGCTTTGATCATGTTTTATTGGTCCTGTTACAAATTTGGAAGACTCTCATTAGGTCACATCAAAGTTATTCTATTGCCAATAAACCTTTCAGTAACTGACAGAGATCTATATTGGTTCTAGAGTAGAGTCAAAATGACTCACCTATTTTTATATTCACTCTTGCACATAGTGAAAACTTAGTCATGGGCTAGGTTTTAGAAGAGAATCACATTTCTTGGAGACATGCTTCTCCTATGAGCAAGGTAAAAAATTTCAAATAAATTAATGCATTTTGAATGTTCCAGGGGGACACAAAAGTGGCCTTGCAGGACCAAAGGACTCACACCTCGATTTAAAAGAAATTATTGCCATTGACAAATTGTAGCAACTCAATAAGCATATGACTAGATGCCCAATTATCCCAGCCTGGATCAGTCTAGATCAGGCTAAACAGGGTTGGTTTGAAGTGCAGCATGTCATTTGGGGCAATCTTTGTATTCATATGCAAGGATCAATCACAGCACACCTTGAGCGATCTTATTTAACACAATTTAGATCAATCTTTCCCTTTAAAGGGAAAAGGGCAAAAAAAATCCCCTCCCTGTTTCCTCCTCCATGCTTTGCCGAACCCACTTAAAAATACTGAGAAATGTTCACCTGTGGAAAGGAAGGAAGTCTCCCATTTATTTTTAATTTCTGCTAACTGACAGTGCACTAGCAATGCATTGAAGTGGCTTTTTTTAAAAAGCCCTTTGAAAATACAGAAGTACTGGACAACACCAGCGATCATTATGTTAGACTGCACAGGGAAGCCATTGAAATTCACAAACACCAGCAGAGCTTCAACAAAAAAGAAGAAAGTTTAAAACTCAACAAAGCCTGGCTCCCGGCACTGAAAAATACAGCCTGCAAAAGGTCAGCGAACTCTACCCAGCCACAAGGACCGTTGATCACTGCACACAAAAGACCAGCTAACGACACCCATCAATCACAGTGACAGATCATCTCTCCCCCTTATCACAACGATACACCCACAACAAAAAACACGCTGATCACCATAATCACCCAATCTCCTGAATAGGACAAAAAGCTGATCCCACAGTTATAAATACTCAACTATCCCACAAACTGCACCAGAGCACAGACAGAGTTCTGAGTCCTGTCCTCTGAAGATGCCGGCCACAGAGACTGGTGAAACGTTAGGAAGGAAAACCTTAAGAACACGGCCAAACAGCCCGAAAAACCTACAACAACCATTGGATCCCGGCAGTGAAAGCCTTCGAGAATACCCTTCAAAGCATTGCTGATTTTTAACAACAATTTAAAAGAAATGCAAGATTCCCTCTCCCTTTCCCTCTGCAGGTGAGCAGCTAGGAATTTTCTCAAGATGACTAAGCAACTTTAGCAAAGGGACAGCCAGCCAGCCACTTTGGTTTTATCCCAATGACCACACATGCTAAAACTGAAACAAAATGGAGCAATCCCACCAGCACCAAAAAAAAGTAGCCTTTGACAGAACCCAATGTGGGTGGACATTGATCAGGGCAAGCTGGTTCATGATGTCACATATATCATGTCATCTCTGAAAAAAGATGCAACATGGAACAACAAAATAATACCATCAAGGAGAGTACTCCTGTAACTTTCATGAAGAACCTGAAGCAATCCAAAGAACAAAGCAGAAGAATCTGTTTTCAGAACAAATATTGATCTGTTGAAAAGGCAGTGGAAGAAAAACCTTGAAAAATTTCACCTAGTGAAATAAATTCGGACCTGAATGCAATTAACAGCCCAACTGCGGTAAAACTATTGAATATATGGAAGTGTTGACTTCCATTGAGCAACTGATTCTCATTGGGACTACGCGACAGAACCCTAACCAGTTTAACCTAGTAACAGCAGAAATAAGGTGATTGGCTGGAAGAATGCAGGAGGTGAGCCAATTCAAGAGAGCCTGCAAGGGATGAAGTGAAGAAGAGCCGAAGAGAATGGAGATGAGTTAAATTGTATCTTGATGAGCAAGGTCATATTTTAAGAGTGGTCTAGAACTTTAGAGAGTTATTTTTTATCTGGGAGAGGGGGGTTGTATGTTAGAGAGCTAGCATTTAACTCAGTGTAAACTTAAATTGAACGCTGTTTATGTTTACCATTTGTTATGTAACAATAAAGAACATATATGTTTCATTCTTAATACCGCTTTTGCTCATATGTTTTGGGCTGAAGGCAAGCCTATTAAAAGTAAGGGCATTTAAAATATGACTAGCCTGGGTGAAGGCTGGTCACAGACTATCAAATGGATTACTGAAAACTAAACATTACAAAAATGCAGAGCATCCCAAATTGGTTGAGTCATACCATCTAATATTTTACAGGTAAAATGATGCTTTTTCTGTACATGGGTTTTTAGGGCTAAACATAAAATTCGGTAGTAAAATGGCTTTTAAATCAGTTGCGATAGTAACAGCTGTTACCTGAAGCAACTTATTTTATAGCGTGTGTGAGCAACTTTGGCAGATCAATGGGGGGGCAGTTAATTAATGCCAATGGGGAGCAGAGTGGTGGGTGTGTATGCAGGGGTTGGGACTGCAGAACCAGCCTGAGGGTGTTTGTAGTTTCAGGGCCACACTTTGCCAACTATGTCTCAGAGGGCAATGAGGATGCAACAGTGCATGATATGGGTGATAAATGGTTTTGATACTGGGAAAGATGAAACTACATTTTAGAACTGACAAGGCAAGAAGAGAAAGCACAGGCCCCAGAAAGACCTAACCCTGAAACATTCACACCTAGCTCAAAAGTATTTATGGCCGACATAGAATAACAACGTAACTCTTCTCCTTTGCCCAACCACCTTTTGATGTAACAGATGGCCCACTATTGGAATGCCTGTAGGAGGAAGCCAGCAATGATTGTTGTAACATTCACAAGTGATTCACAGTATTGAAGGCCATATATCAGGGCCCAGGAAGAAAACACATAAACATACTAATAGATAAGGGGAAATGGATACTCTTATCCCCAGACTTTCAGGCGCATCTTGGGCACAGGTCAAGGAAAGATGGGGGCACAATATGCATATTTACATGTAACCAATAGATTAGCGTAGTTGGCATCATTTGCCCAATGAGGGACTGGATCCAAAATTGGGGTGCAGATGACCAGTAGAATTGTGGCATTTTATTGCTCTTTGTCTGTATCATTATAAAATGTATGTACTCTATATGTTCGGGGTCTTCTCTGCTTTTAACGGAAGTCCCAGCTGACCTTTCTTGCTCTCTGCTATTCAAAATTAAATCGGACCTTTGGTTCAGCTGTTGCTCTCTCGCCTCATTCCTTGCCGGAAAACCAAAACCCAAAATTGCCAGGTAACAGTTTTATACTATTTTTTTTTTAAATGAGCTGTGGAGATGTTGCCTGTTTCCTTCATTCTATCAAAGGTGACCACAATAGGCATCATCTACTCTTTAATTTTCAGAAAGTGTTCTGTACCAAAGTAGCAGAATCTATTGCTAGCTTCCACTGGAAAGAAATCAGACCAGAATGACTAAGGGCAGGAAATGTGGCCAGCTACAGAATATCTAAAAAGTTGTGTCACTTAGGGAGTGACCACAGGGGGAAATTCATTCCATTTTGGACTACTTGTAGAGTGGTCTGGTGCAATTTAATTCCTAGTGATCATAAGATGTACAAGGAATTTTGCTCTAGCCTGACCCTTATCCATGCCCAACTTGGATGTTTTTGGTCCAGTTTAGGGCTACTACTTTTAGGAGCTGGACTGGATCAATTCCCCAACAGACAGAAGGGTCACTTTTAAGGAAGATAATTCCCTACAAAGTGACCCTTTCCAGTGCAATTGAATGCATTCCTTTCCAGCCATCTGATCACACCCTCAGACATCAGGAGTGTGCCTAGTGGTAGACTTTTCTGCTGTTCCTGTTAGCAACTATTTTAAGGCCCATAGAGGCATTTGAGCTTGTGGATTTCATTACCTATATTTTCTCCCATATTTTTCCCAGCATGACAGAGAAGCAGGGAATAAGAGCAGGCTCTGTCACAACCTATGTAACATGTTCTTCTACAGATCTGTTATTACCAAACTAGTAAGGTTTGAAAAACACCCCTGCAATATGCACTCCAGACTGTTTTTAACTAGAAAACTTGTCAATGCTTCAAAGGTTTAAAGGTGAGCCATGGCCCCAAGCAGAAATACGGACAGCAATATAGCTCAAAAGGACCCCTATCAAAAGTACATAAAACATGAATTCCCCAGCCAAAAATTAATCTCAAATTTCATCGCCTTCTATTGTTTCTATGCTAAAAGGATTGTCCGGAGGCCTGGGAAAACAAATATCCTAGAATAGTCTGTATACCTTCTTCTTTCTGCTTAGTGAATGGCCCATTCTAAATTCATTGTCTTTGGGATTAGCCAGGTGAGAAGATTAAGATGGGGGTGCAGAACAAGACACATGACAACAAGGGGCCAGATAGCTAGCCAGCCCCGTAAAGAAATCTTATAAAAAGACATCCAGCAGCCAGGTTCAGAGTTCTGGTTATCTATCTCTGCCTGAACCCTCCAGCTCCTCCTCCAGCTCCTCCTGCCAGTCCCAACACTCCATAATTCTAAATCTAATGAGATTGAGGACAACTAATCTTTGTCACTTAGCTATCTTCTGGGAATATCGTTGGCTCCCCAATCTAACCCCACCTCTCTCCCTCTCCCTCTCTCTGTGTGTGTGTGTATGTGTGTGTGTGTTAGGGAAAGGCCTTTCCTTTCTACCCTCTAATCCAAGTGAGTTTGCTTCTTTTGAGCTTGTGTATCCTCGTATTAGTTATACTTTGTTGTGAATCTGTGTTATGTTAATTATTTTATGTATTTATATTATTTCCCTTTATGCATAGTTCTGTGATATATGCAGCCCAATCTATGTCAAGACGCACTATTGCCAAAGTTCAAAGTTTGCTTATGAGTGTGTCTCTGAGCATGTGTGAGTGCACACATGGGCTCTGAAGAACATACCTGGTAACACTGTATAGAGCCTCCACATGGAAATAAACTCTAATGTGGGGAGACATCAACTGACTTCAATGTTCCTTGTTCTGCATTTTGTCTCAAAAGTGCTAAAATCTCATGTCAAGACATTTTGTCTCACTCTTTCCCACAATTCCATTCCAAATATTATGGTTGTTATTACATGCCATCAAGTCGCCTTTGACTTATGGTGATCCTATGAATAAGTTACTGTATTTCCAAAATGTCCTGTACTCAAAAGCTCTGCTCAGCTCTTCTAAACTGAAGCTCATGAGAGTCAATCCATCTTGTATTGCATCTTCCTCTTTTCCTGCTGCTGTCCACCTTTCCCAGAATTATTGTCTTTTACAGAGAATTCTGCCTCCCCATGATGCACCAATTTCTCATAGCTTCTTGACATATAACACTTCTAGGGATGTTTCAAGTCACATGATCCCTGGGAAGAAGTAGTTGATGGTTAGGCCAAAGAAAGATGAGTGATATCTGCTTATGGATATACTTGATAAAGACAAAATTTCTGATTCTTTGGATGTGTTTTCTAACAGGCCACGCAACCTCTGAGGGGCATGGAAGCCTTGTTTCCCACCCACTTCCAGTGATTAGTGGTGCACCACAGCCTCTCAATTTTTCACCTCTCCCAGAAAACTTGGGAAAACCATTTGCCATTTTAAATGCAATACCTGCACTCTGGCTAGTCAGAAATAAGAAGTCACTTCTAGTTTCTAAAAAAGGCTAACTCTGGATTAAATGAGGCCAGTTTAAATTACATTTAAACTGCATATTTAATCCCTTGTAGATTTTACGGTGAAATGGGGGGGGGAGTGTTACACACTGGGGCCTGAGAAACTGAGAGAACGGCCTACTGGAAGATCTTAAAAAGCAGATGGAGTTGGGTGTCATCAGCACACTGGTGGCATAAGACCACAAAATTCTGGAAAAGCCTCATTCAGATGTTTATGTATATGTGAAATAGTATGGGCAATCCTGGAACCCTGAGACACTCCACATGCCAATGGTCAAGGTGTTGAACAGGAGTCCCTCAGCACCACTACCATTAACAAAGTGACACCAAGCAAGGGAAAATCCCAGAAACTGACTTTTTTTTCATCAGTTAACCACTTCCCATCCAAACGCAAAGCAACTGTCACAGCTCTTTTTCAGCAAGTGTGAATTATAATGAGCAGACATATATGTAGATATGTATATGTAGATATGTATATGTAGATCAGGGGTCAGGGAACTTTTTTACCTTTTACCCCGAAAAAAATTTATATATGCCGACATTACCCCCTTGATTTGAAAAGAAGGAAATCATACATTATTTGAATTCAAAATAATCTTATTGAATCTATTCAAATTCAGATCTTTCAGGGTGGGACGGCTGCCCAGTGCCCGGCGGTTCAGTGGCTGAACCTCACTCTCAGTTCTACCCCCTGGCGGATGCCCTGCGAAACTCTGGTGGTATCTCTCATACCTGCTGGTGCCACCACCAATGCCTACCTCTTCTTGTTCACTCGACGGGATGCTTTTCTTCCTGGCCTTCAGCTCTGAGAGATCTGATTTCAGGAAGGAAGCTCCTGTTTAGTCCTGGTGATGCCAGGCGGCAGCTTCGGACGGGCACAGACCTGGGCCTGAAGCCTGGCGAGGCTGTCACTTTGGTTGAAGCTCGGGGACCGAAACACGCCAAGCCCCCCCCCCGTGGCTCTTGCCTTGGCTGGTCCAGGCAGCCCCAAAATGGTCTTCCTCTTTCAGTGTCTCAGTGCTGGAGTACTGGCTGCTGCTTCGGGATCCGCAAGGGCTGGGCCCAAAGGGGGAGATTGTCACTTTCCAGACCTGGGAGACCAGTGGGAGGGGGGAGGTGGACGAAAGGGGCCTGGAGCTGCTCTGGGACGAACTGCTGCCTTCAGAACAGCCCCTCGCCAGCGGTTTGGGCCCCTCCACGCCGCCCAGCCCACTGGCTCCGCAGATCGAGTGGGGAGCGGAGCCAGGGTAGTCCTTTCCTCAACCGGGGAGGAGAGATAGTGGCCCAGATCCTCCTGGGCCTTCAGATGCCACTCTATGCCAGCCAGGCCGTCTCCCTGCCAGGCAGGGAGGTCTGGGAGGCTGAGGTCTTTCTGCTCCATCCGGAAGGCGCTTTTCCTGGCCATGACCCCCGGGTGGGTCTCCTCCCCAACCTCCTCTTCTTCCTCGCCACTCTCCGAAGATCGCTCCGGGGAGCGGGGCCAGCTCTTGCCCCCGGGGGTGCCAGAGGAGGGTGAGGGGAATGCCGCCGGGCCCCCTCCGGCCGAGACTGAAGCAGCAGCTCCTCCGGGCAGCCGGCCATCCCCCAGGGCTGCCCTGGGATGACAGCGAGGCCTGGCGCTGGAGGGCCGCGGGGCGCAGAGCGAGGCACCGACGGCCAGCCTTTGCGTGGGAGCGGCCGCCGCAGCCCCGGGAAAGGGATGCAGCAGCGAGGGGGAGGCGGGGGCGTCCCTCAGCGCTCCTCACCGCCCTCCACGTGGGGGCAGAAGGGGCCCCGATCCCAGCTCCCAGAGGAAGGGTCCTCCCGCGCCGCCGCCTCCTCCTTCCTGGCAGGGGTCGCCTGGCGGCGCCTGTCGAAAACTCTCACCAGAAAGTTTCTACACCTCGGTCAAGTGCGGTCAGTCAAGCACCGCACCTCGCCGCCCACGCCCAGGCTGCCGCCTCCTCCGCCTGGCAGGGCTGCACTCAGTCCTTGGCCCTGTGGGGGCAGCTCCCCTTCTCTGCTGGCGGGCGGCTCCTGGGCAGCCGTCAAAGAGCAGCAAGTGGCTCACCTGCCGGGGGCGCCCAACGACGCCTCCCGCTCCGGCTCCGGCGGCTGCTCGCCGGGGCCGCCGCGTCGGGCCTCGGCATCGGGGCTCCCGCAGGCCTTGCCGTTGAAGCACCACGACAGCTGGCGCACGGAGGACGAGAGGCTCTGCCAAGCCAGGCCGGCTGGTGCAGGGGTGGCGCAGAAGGAAGCCGCGCTGCCAGGGGAGCGCCGCTGCCACCCGACGGGCTCCTCCGGGGATGGGGACGGGGTGTGGGGTGGTGGCAGCCCAGCGCCGGGAGGCTGAGCCTGGTCCAGGCCGCCGTCGTGGCCGTGCCTGCCCCCCCTCCGCCGTGATCCACCTCTCCAGGCGATGGAAGGAGAGGCTCCTCCTGGCCGGGCCGCTCGCCCCAGCCTCGCCCTCCACCATGGCTGGCGCCTCAGCTGCCCCACGCCGCCGGCTGGGGCCTGTCGCCGGCTGCCATCCGCCGTGGCTCGGTTGCAGCCGGGCCGGAGAAGGGGCGAGAAGGGGGTGATCGGGCATCCAGGTACCCCCCCTCCGGGCAGAAGAGGAGGAGGAGGAGGAGGGAAGGGGGTTAGGGTCACGTCTTCATTACCCCCAGGATTTTAATTTTTTCTCATGTGGGGTAATTTACCCCTGTTCCCCGACCACTGCTGTAGATCCTCTTGACTGCTTCCATTGGTGTTGTCAACATCCAGACTGCCCTTTGCTATGTAAAGCTTGCCATCCTTTTTCCTGCTGGCAACACGGGCACGGTATTGTGCAGCAATATTGGAACATTTCCTGCCTTTTTGAATCATGGGTAAAAAGCACAATATCCCACATTCATAAGCCAGAGTTATTTTGAAAAATCAAATTCAAGTCTGTACTCCAACTACCAATGCTGAAGATGAAATGGAAAGCTTTTGAGTAAGCATCCAAGAGGAAATTTATCACAAATCAAAACTAGACATGCTTATAATCATAAGTGACTGGAATACAAAAGAAAGGAGCAAATTTTGTTGGGAAATTGGCCTAGGCAAGAGAATTGAAGCAGGAGAATAACTCAGTTCTGTGAAGCTATCAGTCTGTTTATTGCAAATATTAGGATAGAATTGTGAATTTCTAACCAATCTCCATTTTCTTTGTTATAGATACCTATCACACACACACACACACACACACCTGCTTGTGACACAACCTTGCCATGAAACGGCTGTACCAAACTGCATTAAGGCCATGATTTCTTTTTGGAACAAACATTTGCTTTTTGTGAGGCTCTTCGGGAAAACACATACATATATACCCAGAGAGAGAGAGAGAGAGCTTTACTAGAAGGGTGCTTTTTTAGAAAAATAATTCCTGCAGCCATTAAACTGGCCATGACCATTCCGTTTTAACAGCACAGGCCTGCTCAGAGATGAAAATTTTGATTTTGGTGACAGACTGCAAAATATCTTGCAGTGGTTAGCCTTTTAAACATAAATCCCCCCTTGCCACCTAAAATACTTCTATTAAAAGCTAATTTAGTGCTGTGATAAGTAATGGGATAATTATCCTGAAGTCAGAATTCTCCTTTAGGGCAAGTATCTCACATATTCATATTAAAAAGGAAAACTGACAGTTATCTAACAGTTTGCTAGTTGCTAATTGGCAACTAAAAACTGAAGTACCTTTCCCTCAATCTTCTCCCAAATGGAGTAACAGTTAAGACAGGATGAGATGCAATGGTGCAGTTTTAATTTCTACAGAGACTCCACCAACTTTATTATAAGGCTTGATGGCAGTCTGCGCCAGACCAAAGCCATGGCCTCTGTAACAGTATTTAGCTTGGGAGAGTATAACTGTATGCACCTTCAGGGCTAGAGAGAATTTTGCTGGAACTGTGAACTTGAGCTGGTCTGAAAGGCTGGGAAAGATATGGAAACTGGGATCTGAAGTTCATCAGGCGGAAGATACTGCCATGCTGATTAGACAATACAGAAATAAAACCAAGATAGCACAGTTGATAGTCAGGGCAAAGGAACTCCACATGATGGAAAATACCTTTTCAGAGGCAAGAGTTATGCAAGGATGAGTAAAATGTGGCCCTCCAGAGGTAATGAGCTGGATGTCAGACACCATAGCCAGTTTTGATGAATGATGGCAGTCCAACAATATCTAGAAGGCCACCCTATACTTTAACTCTAAAAGGTCTTTATGGGGAAATTACTACCTCCTGACTGTGAACAAATATGAGACATTTTTCTTTATTGTTACTGTTTCTTTTAGCTACTTCTTTTGCTAGTACAATCTACTATCTATTCATTTAGCTTTAAGAACCTTTATGCCAGTAACAGGTTAATATATTTTCCCCATTTTACTCAAATTAGCCTTAAGCTGTTACAAGTTCAGCTTTCCAGTAGCACATGACTATCTATGTAATTGGTTCTGATTGGTATGAAAGTTTCCATGTTGACTGCTTCTTGGAATAGATGTCATTATGATGGAACTAGCATTCAAAACTTGTGGCTGGGGACAGATGGATTAATTTTGGGTGTCTATATTTTGGCTATTTAGACGTCTCTATGCATTCAGAATTAACTTCAGGGAACTTTACTATTGGATTTCAGTAGTTCTTTACAGTAGTTGTCCTACTTCCATATTTATTTTGCTAGATACACTTCTTTGCATACACACATTTTAATTTTTGATAAAATAGCATCATTACAATCATCAATCATCAGAACTTTTAGTTTGCATGTCACTTTCCCATGCAACATGCCGAAGCACTTATAATACATATAGTAATAAAAATCAAAACAAAACAATTCATTAATATCTACACTGTAACATTCTGAATACTTTCAAATAAACAAACAAAAAGCAATAGCAACTCTTGTACAAAATTTAGTAACAGTGCATCAGCCAGAGATTTTCCAGACATTAAGACATTAACTGCCACAGCCAGCAACCAGTTCATCCAAGTACAAAGAAGAGCAACCAGTGTTCTTACTGCCTGTAGCAGTCAATTCTCCACCCCTTCTTGTTCTGAGGTAGTTCTTAAGGCTCCAACAGAGGCATGATTAGCACATTCTTTTGCTGCATTTTAGATATTCATACTGCTTCTTTTTAATTGTGACAATTGTTCAGTTGGCATTTATCACTAGATAGTGAGAATTTACACCACTGGATTATATATTACATATTGAATTAATCCAGAATCCATTTTCTTCTTTTTCTCTTCGGCCAGTTGTGAGGCATTTTTGGTTAAAATGAAAGGAGAGAGGGGAGAAGAAAAAATTGCATGCACTTTGGAAACAATAAATCCCAAAAATATTTGACAGCTTTCTCCCTGTTTCTCTTATCTCTGATCACTGGTCAGTTTCTGGTGACTGGTGACTAGGTGTGAGACCCGAGGCGAGAGTGAAGAAACTCTCGCCGGAGTGCCATCCATTCCTAAGTTTGAGAGGGAGGTGCAAACATCCCCAGTCACACCGCCAAAGGATACCACCCAGTGGGGAACAGACACCTGGGACTTGGAGATGAAATTGCGCGGGATAACTGTAGCGGTTCAAACCACTGAGGATTTGGCGGGAAAGGAGAAAAGGGGGGGAAGAGAGGCCGGAAACGCAGATATAAAAGGGGAGGAAGACCCAATACCGGGGGGTTGGGAGATGGTCTGGGTACAAGATCCGTGGACAGAGAAATGGGAAAGGGTAAGAGTCCCACAAGAAGAGGCTGATTACAGGAGGAGGAAGGGGCTCCCACAAAGACCATCTTACTGGGGAGAGTCAGAGGCTCGTGAATGGAGACGTAGATTGAGAGAGGAGAAAGAAGCGGTTGAGAGAGAAGAGGGGGAGCGTCGGGCATGGCAAATGGAGGAAGCCAGGAGGAGGGGGTACCTGATGGACCCGGGACCACGTTCAGCGATCACCGAGGCGCGAACTGGCTCAACCCAGATGACGAGGAGATCACCCCCCTTTTAGGTGAAGAAACTGATGAAGGGACTAAGGGTGATGATAACCCTAAGTGGCGAGAACCCTGGGAGAGAACTTTACTGAACCCGTTTATGACTGAAACTTGGGCACCCCTGGCTGACCCGTTGGCGGCAGGAGAATTGTTGTGGAATGAAGGGTTTCAAAAAGAATTGTTGTTAAAAACCCCAATAAACCTCAATCATAGTTTAAAGTTAAAGACGACTCGTGATTTTTTTGAGGAGGCCAATGACCCAAACATCGAACCCTCACACTAGGCCCACAACCTCTTGGGAGAGCATGGAAATTTTAGTGGCTTTAATTTCTAGCTAAGCAGAAATCAGGGACCTACTCAGGGACCTACTGAGCAGCCATTGTTGCCCACTCTGCTGAAGACCTCCAACAACTCATGAATCATTTTAGCAAGGCCTGCCAAGACTTTGGACTAACAATCAGCCTGAAGAAAACACAAGTCATGGGCCAGGGCGTGGACTCACCTCCCTCTATTACCATCTCCACACAAGAATTGGAGGTTGTTCATGATTTTGTGTACCTTGGCTCAACGATCTCTGACACTCTCTCTCTAGATGTCGAGCTGGATAAACGCATTGGCAAAGCAGCTACCATGTTCTCTAGACTCACAAAGAGAGTATGGCTCAATAAGAAGCTGATGACATATACCAAGATCCAGGTCTATAGAGCCTGTGTCCTGAGCACACTCCTGTACTGCAGTGAGTCCTGGACCCTTTGTGCACGGCAGGAGAGGAAGCTGAACACCTTCCATATGCGTTGCCTCCGACGCATTTTTGGTATCACCTGGCAGGACAAAGTTCCAAATAGAGTAGTCCTAGAACGAGCTGGAATTTTTAGCATGTATACATTACTGAAACAGCGACGTCTACGTTGGCTTGGGCATGTCGTGAGAATGGCTGATGGTCGGATTCCAAAAGATCTCCTGTATGGAGAATTATTGGAGGGAAATCGCCCCAGAGGGAGACCACAGCTGCGATACAAGGACATCTGCAAGCGGGATCTGAAGGCCTTAGGAATGGACCTCAACAGATGGGAAACCCTGACATCTGAGCGTTCAGCCTGGAGGCAGGCGGTGCATCACAGCCTCTCCCAATTTGAAGAGACCCTTGTCCAGCAGGCCGATGCAAAGAGGCAGTCACGAAAACAGCAAAATCAGGGAGCTGGACAGGGGACAGATTGTATTTGTCTTCAGTGTGGAAGGGATTGTCACTCTCGAATTGGCCTTCTCAGCCACACTAGACGCTGTTCCAAGTCCTCCATACAGAGCACGTTACCATAGTCTTTCAAGACTGAAGGATGCCTAATACTAAATACTGAGCAGAAATACTTTCAAATCTCCCCTCAGTAGACCATCCCTTATTACTTAGTTCTCCTCAACAGGCACCTATTGTCTCAATAATTCATTCAGAGACATTGGTAAGAGAAAAGAATAAAAATGTTCAATTTGTTCACACTTCTTCATAGATCAAAACAAACAGCATTCTGTAAAAAAAATGACTGTTTGCATGAACAGAGCTAATTAGCTTCATGACTGACTGAACTGACTACATGGCTCGCTCTGTCCACCGATTATCTGACTAAAAAAGTGGGGAAGACTTCAGTAGAGATGTGTGGCTCTCTTCAAAATTATGAGGCAGAGAGGGAACAATTGCCTGATACTGGAATGATTGACATTCACCCCAGTCCAGAAAGGTCCAATCCAGCCAAAACCTTTAAAAGGCAACATATAATTCCAACAGATTCTCCACCCCTTCTCATTCTGGGGTAGTTCTTAAGGCTCCATCCGAGGAACAAAGAACATATATTCACTGCTTCCCCTACATTTTAGATATTCATACTGCTTCCTTTTAATTGTGACAATTGTTGTTCTGTTGTCATTTATCATGAAATAATGAAAATGCACACCACTGGATTATATATTGTGTATTAAGTTAAACATAGTTCAACCAATCACTTTGTTTTGCCTCTTTGTTCTGGAAGTGTGGGGTGCTCTATATATGCCATACAAGCATACCCAACAAGCAGACCCAAATTTGTAAGCAAATGTTGACATTCAAACACTGGAAGATATAAGTTCTTTTACTGCACAAAGGCTGTTCAGTACTAATGTAGGTGGTGTGATGTAAAGATATCTTACAGTGTAATTTATATATTTGTCCAAAAGGGAGAAGCAGAAGTTGTAGGATTTTGAAGCAGATAAAGAGAAAGGATATATCAAATAAATTATTGGCCAAATCTAACAGTAACCACACAAACAGAGCAAATGTTCCTGATATAAAGATATATGGTGAAATCTAATAGTTTATATATGGGGGAAGGATTTCCCCCTTTGCATATTTCAAGGGACCAGTTTAAAAGATTTAGGAACCTAAAAGCCCTTTGGGGGAGATTATTCTAGCTAACTGACTGAGATTATCATTTCTGTAAAAAGATAAAGAGAGCTTCTTTTGATCATTTAAAAATGCCACACTACATAGGAGAACTGAAAAGATCTCCTGTGTTGCAGGGGAAAATACAGAGCTCTAGTTCTGAAATGAAGTACCATCAGAAAATGCAGGCAGCTGACTTTCAGAGGACTGACTTTGAGAAGGATTCTGAGCAGAAAGTAGAAGCCAGAAAAGAAGCTATTGTAAGGCTGAGATGGCAAACATGTGGCTTTCTTCTGGAATTTTTACAGTCACTGTTAGCTTTGCTGACTGGGGCTTGTAGGAGTTGGAGGTTCAAATCATCTGGGGCCAAAGGTTCTCCTCCCCTAATCTAAAGTTTGGCAATGGCTTTTAAAGATTATGTTATACCATAAGCTGGATAAAAACATAAAACTACAAGAGGAACTACAGGTAGCTAGGTCTAAGGGTCTATCTAGTGCAGGATCATACTTGCCCTCCCAGGCCCCGAAATGAAGACGCCAGACAGAATATGGGTTAAATACGGGCCACACTTTATTAACTTAATTCAGACAAAATCAGTACCTCTTTAAATGAGGGGGCCTGCGGTAGTGCGGAGAAATGTAGGGCATCCACGATACCCTAATCAGTCAATGGGCGAGTCCCAGGCCCCCAGGCTCCAGCTGTCTTAATGACAGCAGGAACCCGGCCGGCCTCTAGTAAACACCCCAGACCTCGAGCCATCTTTATTTGCTGACTGTCGGTCCGAAAGTGGCCCAGCGCATCTTCCCGCCGCCGGCCCTGTAATCGCACGATCCGCAGAGCCGGGAGGTCGGATGCTCTGTTGGCTTTTCATAATTATCAAAGGGACACACCGAGACAACCAGTTTTTTCCCGCACTACACGCCACAGCATAGGGACTAGTCGAGACTAAGTCCCATGCCCGCCATCCAAAACCAGCTCAGAACGCAGGCCCCCTATTATATCTTCAAGAAAAATGTCCAGGCCAATATCAGACAAGTGTACGCCATCGCTACGAAAATATTCTGAGTGAGAAGTTTGTATCCTGTGGTGGTTAACCACAGATCCGAGGCCGCCGCTGCAGACACCTCTACAAACTTCCCTATTGACCCGACGTCGGGCCTTATTGATCTTTTCGATGTTCTGTGCACCTCGCCAGGCTAAACGCGGGATGATATTAGACCATACTAACCGTGTAGCAGGATACTTTTCCTTCAGTTTCTTGAGATCTCTTAAGATATCAATTATGACCGCCTTACCAGACAATTCGGGCAAATCATTGCCTCCCAAGTGAATTAATAAAATGTCTGGTGGCCTAGAGCCGAAAGACGTCATCCTGCCGAGCTGTATCCAATGCATGCCACGCATGCCTTTCCATGTAACCAACGCATGGGCACCAAGCCCCAAATCTTTCCCCCACGGGGAAGATGCAGCGTAACGTGCCGCCCAAAAAACATAACTGTGGCCGATGATCATAACTTGCTTTCGGCCTTCACGACTCCCGAAACCTGAAACGATATAAACAACCCTGCCTATACGTTAGGAAGAGGTCTAATGTATTTATGATAACAAGCTGACGACCAGCGCCCCAACTGTTTAATTTGATCTGTGTTGTAACCCATAGCCGCTGCCGTTGAGGCTGCTCCAATCCGAAAAGAATGGGTCCCGAATCTCGTATCCTTCAATCCTATCTTCTCAAGTGCCTTGCCAGTCAGTGCCCAGAACTGATATTTCGTAAATGGTGACCCATCTATATGCTGAAAAAATTGTCCAGGCTTTACACCCCTTAATTCCAAAAATTTCTGAACTGCCTTTACTGGACAAATGCTTTGTACACTACATTGCCCTAGTGTTAGATGTTTGCCTTTTCCCCGTGGGTCTGTTTTAGACCGTCTAATGATGATCGTTAACTGCCCATCCTGTACAATGACGTCCCCAAATTGTAACGCCCTCTGTGAAATGTCATTCTTTCCCATTGCAACGAGCTCACTAATTCTCAGTGCCCCAAAAAATGCCAATAATGCAGCAGCGTGAACCAATGCCACCTCATAACTGTCTCTACACAATGCGCTCCATTGTTCACATAGGCGGCCAAGGAGCTCCGGGGATATGGGAGCCCTAGTATCCCGAACTCTCCCTCGTTCCCTGGCCCACCCTTCCAGCATCTTCCTAATGCGAAAATCACCAGAAAAATCCCGGTGACCGTTTGATTTAGCATGGAAAGCCAGGGCTGCCAGTTTTCCTTGAATGGTCCCTGACGCTAACCCCCTCCTATGCAAAAATATTATGAATTGCTGGAGGTGCTCCACTGGAGCCGGCCATGTTTGTTCTAGCTTCACTGCCTCCCTAAATTCAAAAAATTCTGTACCTGCTGCTAAATAACCCTTTTTTGTCCTCGGGGCCAGTGCAAGATCTATTGCTCTCGACGCCTCCTCACGCCAATCTGCCAGACCTCCGCTGGAAGCACTTCTGGCAGATCCCTGGCCTCCGGTGCCAGCTCCCTGAAACGCTTGATCTGTTGGCGTGAGAGAGCATCGGCTATCTGATTGTCAAGACCCGGGACATGTCGGGCGTGCACCATGACATTAAACTGCAACGCCCTCAGGGTGAAGGCCCTGACTAAATACATAACTCTTTCCGAATGTGATGTCAGATTGTTAATGATGTGTACTACTGCTTGGTTATCACACCAAAATCGAACTACAGTGTTCGCCCATTCCTCCGCCCAGAGCCAGAGGGCCCCGACTATTGGAAAAAATTCTAAGAACGTCAAGTCCCTCGTTATTCCTTCCTGGTGCCATTCTTCGGGCCAAGTGCCTGCGCACCATCTACCACGAAAATAAATTCCAAATCCCAAAGTCCCCGCGGCGTCAGAGTTTACCTGCACATCCGCTTTTAGGCTAAGTTCGGACCTCCAGAAGGAAACCCCATTGAACTGATCCAGAAATTGTTTCCAAACTGCCAGGTCTTCCCTCATACCCTTGGTGACCCTGGTTCTGTGCATCGGCCTTTTTAAGCCTGACATAGCTCCACACAGCCGCCTCAAAAAGGCGCGACCTGGTGCAACTACTTTGCACGCGAAGTTCAGGTATCCCACTATTTCCTGTAACTCTTTTAATGTCACTTTTTTCTTTCTTATTAAAGTACTAAGCCTATTCCTAATGTTTGATAATTTGTCCTGAGGCAGCCTTGAAGTCTGCTGAAGTGTATCAAGCTCAATACCTAGGAAAGTCAGTGATGTTGCTGGCCCTTCCGTCTTTTCCTCTGCCAAGGGCAAACCTATCTCAAGGGCCATCTCACGGAAGGAATCCAAAATAAATCTACATGTTCCTGAATTTGCTTTCCCACAAAAAAGAAAATCATCTAGGTAATGAGCTGTCGAATTACAGCCCACTCTTTGCCTAACTAGCCATTCAATGAAAGTGCTGAACTTTTCAAAAGCGGCGCACGAAATTGAGCAACCCATAGGTAGGGCCCTATCTATGTAATATTGCCCTTGAAATTGAAAACCCAATAAATTGAAGTCTAAGGGGTGGACTGGCAAAATCCGGAAAGCCGACTTAACATCCGCCTTTGCCAGTTCAGCGCCCACTCCACAGGCCCTAATCATCCTAACTGCCTCGTCAAAGGAGGTGTATCTCACCGAACAAAGTTCCTGGGGAATTGCGTCGTTAACTGACGTCCCCTCTGGAAATGATAGGTGATGTATTAGGCGAAATTCGCCTGGGGCTTTCTTGGGGACAATCCCCAGCGGCGACACCCTGAGGTTAGCTATGGGCAGTTCCTCAAAGGGTCCCAGTACCCTACCTTCCCGAACCTCCTTTTTAATCTTTTCTAACACTATAGCTTCCATCCCCTTCACTGATTTAAGGTTTTTGGCCATAAAGGCTGTTCTGACGCCTAAAGCTGGGATCCGAAACCCATATCTAAAACCTAATCTCAAATATTCAGCATCCTCCCCTCTTGGATAGTCTGCTAAGCACTTTTCTAATACTGAAATTTTAATTGGTGTGGGCCCCCTTTCCAGGGGCTCCGCTGCTCCCTTCGGGCTTCTTACCGGTTCCTCCCGGTTTGTTTTGTCGTTGTGCCCCTGCTTTAAAGCAGGATGCGTTAGGGTGCTTCCCCCCACAGGTAATACAGTCGTGTCTAAACCTGCAGGGGTGTCTGGCACAAAAGCCCCTAGAGTTGTACTCATAGCAGGGCAGGCGGGGTTGAACCACCTGCCCCGCCCCTGGGCGGGCGTTAACGTTCCCAGTGAATTTCTTGTTCAGATGGCCACTATCAAATCTATCACCTAAGCTGCACTTGGCTGGCGTCATATGCTGTAGCCAAAGCCCTGGGTGTGGCTCATCCCAGCGTAAATCAGGCCTGATAGCGCTTTTCATTCTAAACGCTTCATCGTAACGAAGCCAAGCCTGCCCAGCAAAATCCGAATTTGCCCTACATATAATGTCGAAATATTGGAACAACGCTGATGCTTTCCACGGTTGAGCCTTAACCAGCACACCAGCGTATATGGTAAAGCCCGTGATCCAATTAGGCCAATTTCTCTCAGGCTTCTTCCTTCTGTATTTTTCTTTTAATTTCTCATCATCCTTGTCAATTTCCTTGATTTCTACCTCACGATTAACCAGATCATAAAAATCCAGGAATTCGCCCTTCCAAATCTTTTCCTTAACCGCCGGGGTCAAATGGTCTCCCAACGGCGTACTGTAATCGGCATAAGGCAGCGCCGCTAGCGGAACCGTATTATACCCTGTGTTGGGAACTGAAGGGTGTTGCCATGTTCCTGTGCTCTTACCCTCGCCAGATGCCCCAGCCGTGTGAGCAGGCAGGTAATGTGAGTTCCACCCACAACAATGTGGGCTTACTTGAGGCCAAAAACAACCAGGCCAACCCCCGTGTGAATTTCCACAATGTGAAGATGCGCAATGTGCTTGCTGTGTGCCACCAGCCCAAGGCCATGTGGCCGAAGTAGACTGGGTGTTGTGCATGGCCAAACACTCACCGCAAGAAGTGGCCGGTGTCCCAAGAACCTCTACCGCCCGATGTGAGCTTGTACTGGGTTCCTCATAGGTGTCACCTCTGGCTGTATTTTCCTGTACCGTCTCTTGAACTTCGGCCACCTCCTTCGTCCCAGTTCTCCGACCGCCAGACCCCCTAGCCACCGCAGCACTTCCTCCCTCCACGGCTTGATTCTCGTTTCCGTGACCCTGTTGGGATTCTAATGCAGTAAAGCGTTCCATGAGTTGTTGTGTTAAGACTCTTAGCTCCGCCTTACGGCGGCCCTTAGTGTCCCTAACCGATCTGCGTGGCGTAACCTCCCCTTGTGGGGAAGCCCGTCTAGACATCCTCTGTGCCTCTAACTTAGATAACTTTTCTTGGAGGTTGTGCAGCATCCCCCATGACTCATCTTCAGAAGACGAGGATTCCCGTGGAGAAATCTGAGGAACGGCCCTCTGTCTTTTCGCTGGTGTCTTTCCTGTCTTCCCTCCAGTTCCCTTCTTGGGCGGCATTATGACTAATTGCTCCTTAAGTGTACCTCCCCACTTCCTATAGAAGTTGCAAAACTTGTCTAAGTTTTATGAAACTTCAACCCTTGCAACTAATGTCCAGCAGGTGACACCCTAACACTATCCCTATACTGCCTTTATGATAAATTTGTATTGTCCGTAGAATTCTCAACTTACTCCACTAATTGTCTAACCTTAATGTTTGTTATGTGTGGTTCTTTTTTTTTTTTTTTGCTTATTCTCCAATTTCTGTTATTATTATTGTTTATTTCCAATTGCCAAAGCCAAATCCTGTATCATGAATTGAACCAACTAGACCAATAAATTCTTCTTGTGATTCCAAGTGCTCCACTAAACCAAACCTGCACCTGCAATGCTTTTTTTTTTTAGTATATAATAAACAGTACTTTCAACCACTGAAGACACCCCAGTATTTATAATTGTGAACCCCTCAATGAACTTTCAATGCAAATGATTATTTCCCTTATGTAAATTACCCTTCACCACTAATGATTACCACTATATAAACTTTGATTAAATGCGAACTTGCGAATATACTGCCCTGATTATGCAACCCTAAAATGGCGGCCAACAAATCAGGAGGCGGGAAAAGGGGGAAAAAACAAAATGGCGCCCGTGCGATTTCGCTCAACACCGCAGCCGCAGAACCAGCACCTAAAAACCCCTGCACCCAACGCGTTTCATCCACGGTGCTCAAAACCCCACTGATTTTACCAAGAACCCCTATGCGAAACCAAACACTAAACCCGCTCGCGCCGCGGCGAGGCGAGCCCGCCCCACCGCAACCGCCCTTCCCGCTTGATGGTAGAGTGTTTACAGTAAATTGATCTCCTCCAAAATACACTTCTTTGTCCAAACAAACAAACTTGGCGCTAGCCCAAGTATCGTCCACCCTCTGGAGAGCCCAACCACCCTCCACCAAACTGCAATCTCAGCTGCTTTCCAGCCAGCAAACTCCGTTCCAATTAGGCTCCCCTCCACGCTCTGCAGTGCCTGCTCAGAAAAGGAGATCGCGTCGGGGGCGAGTTAATCTTTTATACCCACTCGCCCCCTCCCTTCCACCATGTGACCCGGTCCTGCCTGGCTTCATCCGGGACCGGATAGGGCAAAACGGCACCGCATTTCAAGCGTCCTTCATGCGGCCGCATACTTCTAACAATGGTGACATTACTCCATAGTAACATAGGATTTAAGTTGATTTTTCCAGTGGGTACAAGTACATAGAAACCATTTGCTTACGTAGCTCAGTCTTGTCTAGTTTGCACTTGCTTCATGTGTATGCGTGTTGTTCTCAGGCACAAAGATAAGCTTGCAGACACTTTACAGGTCCCAACTACAGAAATGTCTTTTTCCTGCATAATCCCTGTTACTTTTTTATTTCTTCTCACTCTCCAGGGTCTGTTGCATGTTTATTCCTCTGCTATGCTCTGTTAGGAGTCAGCAAACAGAATGGCCCTCTCAGTACTCACAGCTGCTTCTTGTTATTGTCAGCCGTTACCGGGACATGCTCCTTCCTCTCAAGCTGAGCACGTGTTGCTTCTGATAGGCTACTTCCTGAGGTTACTCGAACAATTTTTGGTGTCCCCATGCCATATCCCTAATACCCTACTTAGAATAAAATCTGGGATAGTAGTACCCAGGGTTGGATTTAGACTTTGGATGGCCCAGGGCCCTCATACGCAAAAATTAAAATACATAACAAATCACCAAATGTACACATCAAAGTCCATTTATTGCATGTCATTGGAACTTATATGTACATAGAAAGGTTAAATGAATTATGTATCTAAAGTAAATATAAATACATATATACATATACATATACATACATATATATATATACATATATATAAAACATGTCAGCACAACTCCAAGTAGATTTTTAGGTAAGACAAATTACAAAAACCATAGCTCTGCTGCTATGTACGTTTTAGTTTCAATGGAAAACAATGGCTAACTTAACAATTTACACAACCAAATTAAACTCTGAACTTGTCAATGCAAAAGTTTCAAGTTTATCAAAAGGCTGTGGTCACACAAAAGAAATGCCCCCTTTCTTTTTTGCATCTTCTGTTTCCTGTATAGTCACACGTTGTGGTCATGTGGCATATATCCTGTGATAATGGTTCATAAGTTTTTTAACCATTCCAATTTTTGGGGTGAATTAGATGCAGTATGTTCATCTACATTCCTTGAGTGGGACACATCCCCTCCCTTTTCTTGTGCCTTTCTCTTCCCCCCCCCTTCCCTCCCTTTGAAAAAAAATTGTGTTGGTACATAGATGTGTCAGCAAACTGTCCTTGCTGGTCACATACTGATCTGGGCCATTTCTTCCTATATCTGTGCTTTGTTACCCTCTATGGAGCCCACTGCAATAATGGTCAAAAGACAGTAGGGGCACTGATGCTCTATATTTGACAGAAATATACCAATGCACCAACATTCCTGTATGAAAATTAATTTTAAAAAATTAAGGAAGTCGAACAACAGCGAATGAGAGAGGTGGGACCACATGCCAGATGCATAGAAAATGAATTGTTTTTGAGGTACACACTCAATGAGATGTCGGTTGTTCTGAGTGATGAAACATGGAACAAACATAGTAGTAGCTTCTCAAAGGGCTGGATTTGATGTGGAGATAGCATGGAGGGAGAACAAAAGACTCAATAATGGCCTTGCATCGCCTAAATCCCCCAAAAAGGGTTAAAATTCATGAGGCTCAAAAACATTTTGCTGGTGTGACCGCAACCTAAGCTAAGTACAGTACATTTTACCAATTTACAGCTTGTGTTGGCACAGAGGTTCCTGGCAGCCAGTTCCAGTTCTTCATACCTATCCTGAAGTGATTTCAGATCACCTATCCAGGGAATAAATTAGGTCCATGACTTTCCTCAAGTCAACTTCAACTCCTTGAATAGCTTGCTGTGTGCTGTTGAGGGTTGAAGAATTAAGATCCAGTTCTTAGCCATCAAAGCAGTTTCAAGACTTTTGTCTGCCAATGTCTGAGCTTCATGTCTTGCTTCAGGTGTTGCTCCAAATCACGTTCAGTATCTCTGAGGGCATTTTGAATGCAGTTGTATCCAGCTACAAGGGCTTCAGTAGAATCAGCTATTTCTGACCAATGAGTATTTGATAGGGACTTCACGGTTAGTACTCCTTTATTGCCTTCTAAAAAAGGGAATTAAAAAAAGTTTTAAAAATTGTTATGGCCAAAACACGGCACAATACTTAAGTCCAGAAATTCTTGTTTTGCTGTATTTGTTTTTTCAACCCCCTGTCAACATGAGAAGATTCCCTACATTGAGAATTAAACTTCAGCACAGAATCTCTGTGGCCTTGGCTTTGTTAAAGAATTTTCACTTTTTTCCTTTGCTTTTTTCCATTGGTTAAAGCCATCCTTGCTGGAAAATCTGTCACATCATCTGGACATCAAAGTACAATAAAAGCAATAAACAGCACCCTGAAGACATTTCTTCATTCTATTACTACTATATCTGGTGTGTTATGTTCAAGATGTCTATCCATTTGGATCTGAAAATCCCACAAGATCTTGACTTCCTCATTTTCTGACACCTTCTCTACCTGATGTTCCCATACAGTTTTGGAGGCTGGCAAGTTACATTTTTTGCATAATGACCAGTGCACTATTTTCCCACTCTTTCATGTCTAATTTTGTAATCTGTTTGTGCAATCTTTGGACATTCGCAGATGAAGTGTGACACAGTTTCATCTTTTTCTTGGCAGACTCAATATTTGCTGTTAGCACTAATTCCTTGGATCTTAGTTTTCATTACGTTGGTTTGGAGTGCTTGTTCTTGTGCAGCAAAAATCAAGCCATTGGTTTCTTTCTTAAGGGTCCCCAGTTTTATCCATGCCCATGTTGATTTATGATCATGCTTTCCATCAATATTTCCCAGGTGTTGTCCATGTAGTGGTTTATTTTTTGAGCTGTTTAATTTATTTTCACATTGTTGCTTCTTATATTGAGCCTTTGTTTCTGTTGTTTTCAGAATATTCTCCATTTTCACTGCTTTCAGTAATTTTTCTCTACTTGTACTGATTTAATCATTTAGGCTTCCTTTTTCCTCCTCTACTACCTGCTGTATTTGCAGTAATTCATGGCCGTGGTCAATATAATCTGTCCACATCACTTTTCGGATGTAGTGTGTGATGCATGTTCATTAGTTTCCGTGTTTTCCAATCCAGTTTCTTCTAATTCGTTTTGAGTCCAATCTATTATTCCAGGTGGGTATCTAATTACTGGAACTGTCCATGTGTTTATGGCTTTGATTGTATTTTCCCAATTTAATGTTGGTGTTAAGATTTTCCGCAGTCTTTTGATATATTTTCTTTTTGTCAGTTCTTTAACTTTTTCTGTTACATAGTACCAGTCAATGTTTTTATAATTTTGATTGTGTCTGATATTTTTGAATTATTATTATTATTATTATTATTATTATTATTATTATTATTATTATTATTATTATTATTATTATTATTATTATTATCATCATCATCATCATCATCATCATCATCATCATCATCATCATCATCATCATCATCTCTGTCTTGGATTGGTGTTTTTGTGCCACTGCAAAACAATTTGCTGAAGGACCCATGATTTCTATGGGTGCAAATGGAATTGATGATCTGACAGTGGTTTAGGGAGGATAACAGCTAAAAATCATATGAAATCATGAGAATCCATAAACCAATCAATGAACTAGATAAATTTACTCATGAGTAAACCAGGTAAACCTTATTTCACACTGAAGGCCATGGCAGGGTTAAAAGTGACAGACTTACACATGCCCTGTGAGTTAACACAATCTGATTAGTCAGAATTAGACATGGGGATGAATATAAAAACGAATCGGGATATTCAACAAATATCCCTGATTCATCAGATATTCGTTGCTTCGTATTCTCAGGGTTCAGAGACCCCAATGAATATGAAGCAGTGAATAAAACCCTTTTATATTCATCCCATTGTCTATCCCTATCTGCTTATGCCCCAGGGGATCAGCTGTTCCTCAGGGGCATAAGCAGAGAGGGGTTTTCCCTTTGGGAGGCTTGCTAAAGCATGCCTGAAGGGAATCCTACCCCCCTGTTTACAAAGACAGGGGGGATCACTTTACTCAGGCTTCCCCTGTCTTTCTATGCCTCTGCGGCATACACAGGGGAAGCCTGACCAAAGGAATTCTCCCCACTGTATTTGCAAAGACAGCGGGGGTGGGGGATCGCTTAGATCATGCTTCACTCCTCTTCCTATCCCCAGAGGGGCATAGGAAGAGGAGCGAAGGGGGACCCAAGTGATCCCTTACCCCTGCTGTCTTTGCAAAGACAGCAGGGGTTGGGGATTGCTTAGATCAGGCTACGCTCCTCTTGCTATCCCAGCTGGGGCATAGGAAAATGAGCAAAGGGGGACCCAAGTGATTCCCCATGCCCCACTGCCTTTGCAAAGACAGCAGGACTGGGGGATCCCTTTGATCCCACATTGATCCTTTCCCTCCTCTTCCTATGCCTGTGCTGCTTAGGAAGGCTGTGGGGGCCGGGGCTTTTTTTTTTTTTTTTTTTTAAAGATAGCCCTATGCACTGTCTAAAAATAAATGCCCCGACAAACCAACAAATTGATTCATGGTTTGTCGGGCAACTGAAGGGCAATTCATGGTTCATGGTTCACCAAGATGAAGCACCATTTTTTAAATGGCTGTACATATGTGGTCACTTGCATCTGTGTGTGGGTTAAAACAAAGTTACATTTTAAAAATCACAACTTGAAAACCCTTTGCCCAAACATCCCCAAATTTGGCACAGCATAAGAGGATACTTTCTGCTATATCGATGCCAAATTTGGTGCTGATCAGTTTCATAGTTCAGTTTCATAGTTATAATTTTTTGTTTGGAGCATGTCTATCTTTTTATGGAATGCTTTTCTGCTGCTAAGCACATAATATATGGCTGCACACTTGCACTGCCATAATACAGTTTAGTGACCTCACTCAGAGACTCTTTCTTTCTTTTTCATTTTTAAAATATATTTTTTATTCATTTTCCATTGGGTCAGGAATGTGATAGGGAAGGGGATTTGGAACAAGATACTAGGGTAAATAAAGGATACAGAATGTGATCGAGAACAAGATACAGTGGTGCCTCGACTTACAAACGTCCCGACTTATGACCAATTTGAGTTACGACCAGCTCCAGCCACAAAATTTTGCTTCGACTTGCGACCAGAACTTCGAGTTATGATCGGAAAAAAGGCAGGGGAAAAGGCGGGGAATTCAAACTGCTAACCGTTGGTGGCGAAGAGGCTGCTTCTTTGTAGCTGTTTCACCCCAGCGGTTAGAGAGTGTGCGTTTGGAGGAGGCTTCGGACTGCCTGGTAAGGTGCTGCTTTCTGCTTTTTAAAAACTGCCTGTTCTGGGTGGGTTTTGCAGCCTGGTTTAGGACTGGGGGGGTTATGTTTCTGTGCTGTGATGGGTCTTGCAGTCTTTGTTTTTTTGGGGGGGGTTTCGCGTTTCCAATGGGTCTTGCAGGGTTTGTTTGCTGTTTGGTTTTCTTTTTCCCCCATTTCCGATGGGTCTTGCAGGGTTTGTTTCCTTTTTTGTGGTTTTTTCCCCCATTTCCGATGGGTCTTGCAGGGTTTGTTTGCTTTTTGCGTTTCTTTTTTTGCATTTCTGATGGGTCTTGCAGGGTTTGTTTGCTTTTTGGGGGTTTTTTTCCTTCGGCCGGAACGGATTAATCGTGTTTCCGATGGGTCTTGCAGTGTTTTGTGTTTGTTCATTTTTTGGTGATTTTTTTCCGGCCAGAACGGATTAATCGCGTTTCAATGCATTCCTATGGGAAATGGTGCTTCGACTTATGACCATTTCGAGTTACGACCATCTTCTGAAATGGATTAAGTTCGTAAGTCGAGGCACCACTGTATATCATTAGTACTTTTACCTATATGCTTTCTTACTAAGCTTACTCCACACTAATCTTGCCAATTTTTTCGAAGCCTTTAAGATCTACAATTATATCTTATGTCTTCTTTCTTATAATCTTAACCCATTCATGTTCTCATCTCTCATCCAATTATACAAAGGTTCCCATTTTTTTCTAGCCTCAACAATTTATTTGTCTTTTAATACTTCAGTTAAGAGATCCATCTCTGCTGCTTTGAAAAAAAATTCTATTAACTCCTGGATTGTTGGCGTCTCCTCTTTTTTCAAGTATTTGGCATATAAAATTCTTGCTACTGTAGTTACATGTATGATTAAATATCTTTTTTCTTTTTCTATCAAATCTGGCATTATATTCAACAAAAACAGTTCAGGTTCATATGGAATTGTACAAGATAACATTTTTTGTAAAATCTCATGGACTAGTATCCAAAAGCTTTTAACTTCCCTGCAAGTCCACCACATATGATAAAAACTACCTTCTTTTGATTTACATTTCCAACATTTGTTACAGGTATTCTCATATATTTTTGATAATTTTTCAGGTGTCATATACTATCTGTAGAACATCTTGTATATATTTTCTTTATAATTAACTTCTTTTGTTAACTTAATATTTTTTTCCCGTATTTGTGACCATGACTTCAAGTTAATACTGTGGCCAACATTTTGGGCCCACTTTATCATACATTCTTTAACTATTTCATCTTGCATTTTAATTCTAGTAGATAATTATACAACATTTTGATCAGTTTTTCCTTTAGATTCAGAAGTACCTTATCTAATGGTGTCTGTTGCTTACAAAAGCCTATTGTTTTGTCTCTTGTATACTTTGAATCTATTTGTGTTTTTGTCCACCAATCAAGTATTATACCTTGTTCTTCTAATTCTTTCCTTGATTTCATACTTAAGTCTTCTTTTAACAAATCTCTACATCTCAAGAGTTTCCTCTTTTCCATTAATGTTGGCTGTGAGAATGCTTTCATTGGTGAGACCCATTCAGGAACTTTCTGGTAATTTTCTTCCCGGATCTTAGTCCATACCCAGTTCAAAGCTTTCCTTATCAGATGATTCTTAAATTGTTTATTGTCCTTTGCTTTTTGATGCCAAAGGAAGGCATGCCACCCTTGGTTTAAATCATGTTCTTCTAGTTTTAGTACTCTGTCATTTTCTAAAAATATCCACTCCTTTATCCAAACTAGAGCACAAGCTTTATAATATAAAAACCTATCTGGAAGTCCAAAGCCTGCTCTTTGTTTTGCGTCTTGAAGTGCTTTGATTTTTATCCTAGGTTTTTTCCCTTGCCAGACAAACTTCATTATTATTAATTTTTGGTAAGTTCTTGAAGTATTAATTGTTTCGTAAGGACTGGTATTGTCTGAAAAAGAAATATCATTTTAGGTAATACATACATCTTCACAGCTGCAATCCTCCCCATAAATGATAATTGAAATTTTGACCATTTTTCCAAATCTTTTTCAATCATATCAATTAGTTTAATGTAGTTGTCTTTTATCAAAGTACTTGGTGTTTTGTTTTGCTTTTTTGTAATCTGAATTCCTAGGTATTTAACTTTGTTTCCTCTTTAAAACCTGTCATTTCTACTAAATTTTGGATCTCTTCTTTCTTCATATTTTTGGTCAAAATTTGTGTGTTTTGTTTATTTACTTTTAGTCCAGATACTTCTCCAAAAAAATTTATTGTCTCTGTTAATGTCCTCATTGAATTTATCAGATTCTCTTAAATAAAGACCTTGTCATCCGCAAACGCCTGTGTTTTATATTATTCCCCTCTTACTTTGAGTCCTTTAATATCTGTATTCTGTCTAACTTGTAATAATGCTTCAATGAATACTACAAACAGTAAAGGAGATAATGGGCATCCTTGTTTTGTTCCTTTTTGTATTTTTATACACTGTGTAAGTTCGCCATTTATTCTGAGCTTCACTTTGTCTATAGATAGTCCTTATTGCCTCAACAAAGTCCTTTCCTGCTTCCATAATTTCTAATTGTTTTAACATGAAATCCCAATTGATGTTGTCAAAGGCCTTCTCTGCATCAAGATAAATCATAGCCATCACTCTTCTGGGTTGTGTCTCATAATATTCTAACACATTTAATATTGTCCTAATATTATTTCTCATCTGTCTCTTTGGCAGAAAGCCTGACTAATCTTAATGAATTATATGTACAAGAACTTTTTTCAATCTGTCTGGTAATATTGAAGCATATATCTTATAATCCACATTCAATAGCGAGATTGGTCTGTAGTTTTTAATTTCTTCCAGTTCAGTTCCTTCTTTATGGATTATTGATATTATTGCTTCTTTCCATGTAGGTGGAATCTCTCTTTCCTGTTCAATAAAAGGGTTCACTAAAACATTCTCAAAAGTTTTATAATATTCTGTTGGTATTCTATCAGAGCCTGGTAATTTCCCATTCTTTTGTTTCTTTATGGCTTCTACCACTTCTCTTATTGAAATAGGTGCATTCAATATCTTTCTCTGTTGTTCAGAAAATTTCATCTTAATATATTTTTCCAAATATTGTTTTTGTTTCTCCTTTAATGTTTCTTTTTCTGAATACAGATTTTGATAGAATTGTTCTATTATTCTTTTTAGTTCTTCCTGTTTCATAGTTAACTCTCCTTTTTTATTTTTCAAGGCTTTAATTTGTGTTTTACCCCTTTCTTTCCTTAATTTATATTCTAGCCACCTTCCAGGTTTATTTGCGTTTTCAAAAAAGATTTGTCATGTGAATTTAATCTTCTTTGTCATTTCTTCAGTCAAAAAGTGTTTAGTTGATGTTGTATTAGTTTAATCTTCATTTTCAAATGTATTATCAATGAGTTTTGTTTGAATTGATGTTCACATAGTTTCAAATTTTCTTCTAATTCCTTATATTTTTGTTTCTTTTCTCTTTTTAATCTTGCAGCAAATCTTATTGCTAATCCTCTGAAAAAGCATTTCCCAGCTTATCATACTGTGGTTACAAGTGCTTCTGGTATCATATTTATTTTGAAGGAATTTTCCATTTCTTCTTTTATTTGCTTTCAAAAATCTTCATATTTTTTAAAAAAATTGTATTTAATCTCCATTGTTGAACTTGCAAGATGTCTGTAATTGCAGTAAAATTGGACTGTGGTCTGCAAAGGTGTTTGTAAGGATTTCTATTTCCTTCATTTCCTAAATCAAATTTGTCGAGATCCAGAAGGAATAAATTCTTGACCAGCTTCTATGTCTATTTGAGAAATGTGTAGAATCTCTTTGTGTCGGATACAGTGGTGCCTCGATTTAGGAACTTAATCCGTTCCAGAAGATGGTCATAACTTGAAATGGTTGTAAGTCAAAGTACCACTTCCCATAGGAATGCATTGAAATGTGATTAATCCGTTCCGGCCGTTTTTTGGTCATATCTCAAGGCGCCGGTCGCAAGTCGAACCATTCCTTCCCATAGGAACTAATGGAAAAGCAGTTAATCTGTCCACTACCACTAGGGGGAGACTTTTTTTTTAACCTAAAATGACTTAGGTTAAAAAAAGGGCAGGAAAGGAGGGAGGGAAGGAACAATGGGAAAAAGAGGAAAGAAAGAAGGTAATCACTGGGGCACACAGATCCCTCAGACAAAGGCTTGTGCTTTTAAGCACAAAAAGAGAGAGGATAGAGAGAGAGAAGACAATGGGGGGGGAAGACTTTGGAGTCTAAAACACATTTTAAACCCACACATTTTAAACCAATACATTTTAAACCCACACATTTTAAACCAAACACCTTTTAAACCAAAAGAGAGGTCATAGTACACAAACCCTAGGAGCCACAGAATAATAATAAAAAAAACACCCATTCCAGCAACCATTCCAGCAAACAGACCCCTCAGACAAAGATTTGTGCTTTTAAGCACAAAAAGAGAGAGGATAGAGAGAGAAAAAAGACAATGGGGGGAGAGACTTTGGAGTCTAAAACACATTTTAAACCCACACATTTTAAACCAACACCTTTTAAACCAAACATCTTTTAAAACAAAAGAGAGGTCACAGTACACAAACCCTAGGAGCCACAGAATTTTTAAAAAAAATTCTAGCAGGGACTAAAAATGCTACAACTACACACTGCAAGACCCATCAGAGCACAGAAACATAACCCCCCCAGCCCAAACCCACGCTGCAAAAACCCTGTACATACAGTACTCACCCAGAACAGGCAGTCTCTCTGTTTTAAAAAAGAAAGTCAAAAAGCAAAAATCCAAAAAGCAAAAAGTTTAAAAAACAAAAATGCCAAAAAAAAAATACAGTACAGTACAGTACCAGGCAGTATCAGGCCGTCCGAAGTCTCTCTCCGAACCCACACTCTCTAATCGCTGGGGCGAAAGAGCTACAGAGAAGCAGCCTCTTCGCTGACCAACGTTTAACTGAAAGCAGTTCAAATTCCCCGCCTTTTTTTTTCTGTTCATAACTCGAAGCTCCAGTCGCAAGTCGAAGCAAAATTTTGCAGCCAGAGCTGGTTGTAACTCGAATTGGTCATAAGTCAGGACGTTCGTAAGTCGAGGCAGCACTGTATTTTGTTCTCCATGCATCTAAAATATGTAATTCTTCTGTCAATTATAGAAATATTTTTGAATCAAATTTCTTCTTCTTTTCCTCTTTTCTCTTTGTCTTGTAGAAGTATCTAAATTTCTATCAAACACTGCATTAAAATCCCCCATTATGCAATATTCCTGATATTCTCTGATAGAGAGTTATTTTTGTAAGTTTTTGTAAAATATCTCCTGGTATTCGTTTGTTGCATCTATATTTACACAGTAGTTTTTCTGATTCTTTTTGTATTTCCACCATCAATATTCTTCCATCTTGTCATGCATGGACCAATTTAGGATTTAGTTCTTTCTTTACATAGATGGCCAATTCTCTCTTTTTTCCTTCAAATCTGATGCTGCAAACATCTCTCCTAATTTTTGTTTTGTTTTGCAATAGCTTATTGTCTGTTATCCTTATATGTGTTTCTTGCAGGCAAATCACATCCAATTTTAACTTATGTAATTGTAATCTCAGAGACTCTTTCCAGAGTTTCACAGACAGGAATGTGTGGGAGAGGCTTCATTGGTGAAGCTCACTTTCCTCCCTCCATTACCATCAGTGCAGTGTGTTCCTTACAATATATTAATATATTTTCTTTCCTTTTTTCTAGTTTTAATTACATAGTCTCTTTTTTGTTTTAACATTTTTACTCTCACAAAATGCCAGTCTCCATCCAAAGATCTCTATGCAGTGTGCTACTATGCCCTGTGAGCAGCTCTGAGCTCAGTTTTGGACCCATGAGCACCTCAGAAATAGAAAACTATTTCAGCCCAATAACACACACAACTCTAATAACTAATGCTTTGTTGTGTGGTCTTTTCAAAATTAGAAACATTGGAGCAGTTTTTTCATTTTTCCTCTTAACTTTTTTGTTAATTTTCTATGCATAAAACACAAAATACTGTGCATGATCAAGCAATTTATATGCAAACCCTATGGGATTGTGTGCAGACTATAAGGAAGGCTGAAAAAGGAATAGGATTTCTGTGTGAAGAGCAATTTCACTGGAGCTTGCAAAGATACAATTTTCTAACCTATAAAGATAAAAATATATCCTACAGAGGGAGAGTGCAAAAGAATGCTTAGAGGTACGGCTGAACCAGTGGAAACAGTGTCCCTGTCCATGTTTCAGGGTAAATCATACACCAAATTAATCAAAGCTGTCTCTCTTTCATAGCCAATCATGGAGCCAGATAGAAATTGATCTAGAAGATAATCTATCTCTTCCAGAAACTCCTTAAAATTGAGAAGGCATTACACACTCAAGAATCTTGACCAAGATTGGAATGTTTGATATTGGCAAGTAATTATCTAGTAGTGGGAGAGGTTTTCAAGAAAGGTATTATCACTGCTACTTTTAGGGAAGCTGGAATCCTCCCTTGTTCTAGACAGTCATTGACCACCTCCCTTACCCACTCAGACAGTCCTGGCTGCATTTATGAGCCAGGAAGGGCAAATATCCAGTCTACAATAGGAACAAACCAAGGGGACTCCTACACTACCCCCAATACTAACTTGGTTAGCTCAGAAAGAGAAACTATTGGGCAGCAGGGTGGGCAGTGCACTAACAGAATCCATGTTCTATCTCACACACTCAGTTTCAGATACACACATTCAAACCTAGCACATGGTGAAATGAAGCACTTACTGAAGGGGATGGAATCATGACAGATCACTGCAACTATGCTCTGCAGCCCCCAGGTCTCACTGCTATGAAGTACAGGAAAGTGAGCTCTTTTAGCACAGTGTAGTCCTTTTTTTCAAAGAAGAAGAAAAAGAAGAAGCTGAGGGAGGAAGTGAGGTATGTTTTGGTGTGATGTTTTTTCTAGGCTGACCTTTGCTCTTCCTAACCGCATGGGCTGAGGGGGCGGGCTTTCCTCTTTAAAAGGGGGTTAGCAGAAACTCTTAAGCCCCTTTCTTGAAGAAGAAGCTGAGGGAGGAAGTGAGGTATGTTTTGGGTAGACATTTTCTTTGGTGTGATGTTTTTTCTAGGCTGACCTTTGCTCTTCCTAACCGCATGGGCTGAGGGGGCGGGGTTTCAGCTTTGCGGCACGCAAAATTCTCTAATTCTATTTTTGACCCTAATTTGGTAAATACGAAAGCCAATTAGCATTGCATACACCTGGGGGTAGGAACCTTTTAAGGGTCAGATCATACTTCCGCACTATTAGAGAGCAGGCCGGGTAGCTGGGGCTCGTCAGCCCTGGAAGGCAGCCCATCTAGGAGAAGGAAAACTCTGATCTCAAACCTCCACTGCCTTGTGGCTATATCCACTGATGGAAAAGGCTTCAGGAGTTAACCTCCAGGCAAAACCCGGAGCCGGAGTCCAGGAGGCAGTTCGTGTCGTTCTGGCAACTCCTGCGACGTCGCTGGAGCCAGTTGTATTGGCTCTTGCCTTTCCGCTGGACTATCTCAGCGACATGGAGAGGGGGGATTTGCTGCTTGGGTAACAGCCTATCCTCCATATTATTTTACCCAGGCTTCGTGCTCTGGAGAGGACACTCCAGCTTAGCATACAGCATCGAAAAACACGGGAAGTAGCAGTTACCAGTTATAAGACTTTGCTCAATTGGCGTAGAGCATGACGCCAGGGGCTACTTCTGACAGTGGGACAGGTCATTGTACCTCACTAGGTAGATACTGCCCGCCTTAAGCTGGGCAGCCCCCAGACAGTCTGTTAACCTCACGGGGTGCGTGGGGTTTAGGGTGAAAGCCGACAAGCAGATCGATAACCCTGCACCATGCAACAATCATAAGAAAACTTCTGCCCTAAAGCTGGGCACCTGGAATGTACGGACAATGACCCCTGGCTTTTCTGACCACGGCTTTTCTGACGACCTGCAGGAAATAGACGATGTGCGCAAGACAGCTGTCATCGACATGGAACTGAGTAGACTGCAGATGGACATTGTTGCCCTGCAAGAGACGAGATTGCCAGACTCGGGATCTGTCTAAGAAAAAAAATTCTCATTCTTCTGGCAGGGAAAACCATTGAATGAGACCAGGGAATATGGTGTTGGCTTTGCAGTCAGAAATACTCTTCTGAGATCCATTGTTCCACCTACTGTGGGGAGTGAAAGAATCCTGTCTCTGCAGCTCCACTCATCAGCGGGACCGGTCACCCTCATTAGTGCATATGCACCAACACTGTCATCCACAACAGAAGTGAAAGACAAATTCTACGACGATCTGGCAGCTACTATCAAAAAAGTCCCTGAAAGAGAGGCACTGTTCATTCTTGGAGACTTTAACGCTAGAGTTGGTGCTGATCACAATTCTTGGCCCACTTGTCTAGGCTGTTTTGGCATTGGAAAGATGAACGAAAATGGCCAACGCTTGCTGGAGTTTTGCTGTTATTATGGTCTTTGCGTCAGCAACACATTCTTTAATACGAAGCTTCAACACAGAGTTTCCTGGAGACATCCAAGATCCAAGCTTTGGCATCAGCTCGATTTGATCCTCACTAGACATTCTAGCCTTCCTAATATTACGATCACACGCAGCTACCAGAGTGCTGATTGCGATACTGATCACTCCTTGGTGTGTAGTAGAGTAAAACTGCGAACAAAGAGATTATATCACACGAAAAAGGAAGGAAGACCACGTATTGACATCAGCAAGACTCACGATCAAAGAAAAGTGGAGTAATTTGTCCAAGCGCTTGAGGAAACCCTTCCAGGCCCGGCTGATGCAATTGCACCTGAACGATGGGAACATTTCAAGAACGCTGTGTATAACACCGCCTTGTCCACATTTGGTAAGAAGACCAAAAAGATGGCCGACTGCTTCGAAGCTCATTCGGAGGAGTTGATGCCAGCCATCGAGGATAAGAGGAGAGCTCTAGCAGCATACAAAGCCTGTCCTAGCAAGTACAACTTGCAAGCTCTTCGAGCTGCTCGTAGCCAAGTCCAACAGGCTGCCAGGAGATGTTCCAACGATTATTGGCTTCAGCTCTGCTCTCAGATACAGATAGCAGTGGACACGGGTAACATCAAAGGAATGTATGACGGTATCAAGCAGGCTTTAGGTCCAATACAGAAGAAATCTGCTCCCTTGAAGTCTGCTACAGGCGTGATCATCCAGGACCGAGCACAGCAGATGGAACGCTGGGTGCAGCACTACTCTGAGCTATATTTCACAGAGAATGTAGTAACCGAAGAAGCATTAAATAACATTGAGTGCCTGCCTGTCTTGGAAGAGTTGGACAGCGAACCAACTTCAACAGAAATAAAAGCGGCCTTGGATTCCCTCGCCTCCGGCAAGGCATCTGGAAAGGATAACATCCCTGTTGAAGTGCTGAAGTTCTGTAAAGAGATCATCACCACCGAACTGTATGAAGTCTTTCATCCTTGCTGGAGGGAAGGTGGAGTACCACAGGACATGAAGGATGCAAACATCGTCACATTGTACAAGAACAAAGGAGACAGGGGCGACTGTAATAACTACTGTGGCATCTCTCTTCTAAGCGTTGTAGGAAAGCTGCTTGCCCGTGTTGTGCTGAAGAGGCTCCAGGTGCTCGCAGACAGAGTCTATCCAGAATCACAGTGTGGCTTTCGAGCTAATAGATCCACCACTGACATGGTATTCTCCCTCAGACAGTTGCAGGAGAAATGTAGGGAACAACAACAGCCACTCTTTGTGGCCTTCATAGATTAAACAAAGGCCTTTGATTTGGTTAGCAGGGATGGCCTTTTTAAAATACTTCCCAAGATTGGATGTCCACCTCGACTCCTTAACATCATCAGGTCCTTCCATGAGGGAATGAAAGGCACTGTAGTTTTTGATGGTTCAACATCAGATCCCTTTGACATCCGAAGCGGAGTGAAACAAGGCTGTGTCCTCGCACCAACCCTTTTTGGGATCTTTTTTGCTGTCATGCTGAAGCACGCCTTTGGAACTGCAACAGAAGGTGTCTATCTCCAGACTAGATCAGATGGAAAGCTCTTTAATTTCTCTAGATTGAGAGCGAGGACCAAAGTCCAGCTGAAATGCATGCGGGACTTCCTCTTCACCGATGACACAGCCATTGTTGCCCACTCTGCTGAAGACCTCCAACAACTCATGAATCATTTTAGCAAGGCCTGCCAAGACTTTGGACTAACAATCAGCCTGAAGAAAACACAAGTCATGGGCCAGGGCGTGGACTCACCTCCCTCTATTACCATCTCCACACAAGAATTGGAGGTTGTTTATGACTTTGTGTACCTTGGCTCAATGATCACTGACACTCTCTCTCTAGATGTCGAGCTGGATAAATGCATTGGCAAAGAAGCTACCATGTTCTCTAGACTCACAAAGAGAGTACGGCTTAATAAGAAGCTGACAGCATATACCAAGATCCAGGTCTATAGAGCCTGTGTCCTGAGCACACTCCTGCACTGCAGTGAGTCCTGGATCCTTTGTGCACGGCAGGAGAGGAAGGTGAACACCTTCCATATGCGTTGCCTCCGACGCATTTTTGGTATCACCTGGCAGGACAAAGTTCCAAATAGAGTAGTCCTAGAATGAGCTGGAATTTTTAGCATGTATATATTACTGAAACAGCGACGTCTACGTTGGCTTGGGCATGTTGTGAGAATGGCTGATGGTCGGATTCCAAAAGATCTCCTGTATGGAGAATTAGTGGAGGGAAATCGCCCCAGAGGGAGACCACAGCTGCGATACAAGGACATCTGCAAGCGGGATCTGAAGGCCTTAGGAATGGACCTCAACAGATGGGAAACCCTGACATCTGAGTGTTCAGCCTGGAGGCAGGTGGTGCATCACGGCCTCTCCCAATTTGAAGAGACCCTTGTCCAGCAGACTGAGGCAAAGAGGCAGTCCCGGAAGCAGCAAAATCAGGGAGCTGGACAGGGGACAGATTGTATTTGTCTTCAGTGTGGAAGGGATTGTCACTCTCGAATTGGCCTTCTCAGCCACACTAGACGCTGTTCCAAGTCCTCCATACAGAGCATGTTACCATAGTCTTTCGAGACTGAAGGATGCCTAATACTAGTCCTTTTTTTAAACTGGGCCCAGTATTGCCAATGGGCACATCATTAGAGACCTTAATTCTTGCATCACTTTCATTTCTCCTTGCCAGACTTGATAAGTTTGACCATGTATGAGGAAATAGTTAAAAAGACCAAATTTAAAAAGAATAAAATCACTGAAATGTGCAACCTTGGAAGTTCCAATAAAGTTAAACCATGTTCTATGCTTAGTATCATGATCAGAACCGTGTAACCTTCTGGTCCCAATGAATACTTGCATTGGTGGCTCATGGCCCTCACATAATTCAGAGCAAAATAGTTTATCACCTACATTTACTCAACCATAAAATTTCTAGCCTTAATTCACCCTCCTCTTCTTCAGTGCCCTCTGTGTATCCTTCAGTTTTATTCATGAATGCACTCAACATCTCTAACTCTCATTTATGCTATTTGCTTCAGTGGCTATACTTGACAATTCACTTCTTCTGTTTACTGCCTTGTGAATGAAGTAGTTTTCCTGGAATTCAGGTGCAGTTAAGTGATAATAGTGCTCCTTCTCTGTTTTATGAGGCAATAATTTGGATTGGCCAAGTCATTTATCCAGAGATGGAATAATGTCAGTGAAACAGTTTGATGGTGTTGTTATTGTTCTTGGGCTCAGGAGAAGGCTTTGAATAAACTATTTGGAGAAGAAGTCATTTTTTTATCCATTGTTAATCATGTAATCCTACATTAAATATGTTTGGATAATCCTGCATTAGACATGTTCTCATCTATTGTGTACTTTTTGTATGTATAGGTAAGAACAGGTTGTCCACATTACATTACCATGCGTTCTGAACCAAGTTGTGATGTTCTACAGAAAATTTATTATTCTACCCTACAAGGTAGCCATACAATCAATCAGGGATTAATTTTCATCCCTGGCCATTTAGCCATATAGATTAAGTCATGCTTTTGATATTGCAAGGAGTTGTGTATTCCTCATTGATGAATTTGTTACATATCCCATCCTTATTGCGAAGAACTAAAGATTTTTTTATCATAGGAGTCTTTCCCTGATATTTAAATAAATGGTTAAATATATAAGTTTATTAACATGATATGTCCTGTACTAAAGACTCACCCTCTTTCTCTTCTCCCTGCCTGTAATTTTTTGGTCGAATCTACCACTTTTGGCATTTATTAATAATTTTTGATCAAGTTTCATCAAGGTTCATCTCTCCTGGATTAGTCACATGGGTAAATCCATCAGAGATCATTCTGGAAAAGGGATGATACTGAAACCCTACAGCTGAAATCCTGTTGGTTAGCATAGCACTAGAGTAGGCCCATTTGATACAACAAAATGTGTGGAGGAGTTGAGTCACAAATCACCAGTGATTCAATGGGCCTACTTCCAATGCAACTTATTAAACTAAGCAACAGGATTTGAACCTAAATAGCCCATCTCATTTGTCTACTCATGTGTGAGATCGCTGTAAACAAAGAAGCAAATAGTTTTGCATAGAGAGTCAATATTGCCAAAAATTAGAGGTGATTTTCAACACTGTGAAAAAAAGGTCACTGAACATGAGTTGCTTTGCTCAGCTCTCATGTAAAGTTTATTATTTCTATGTGTACAGAAAATGTCAGATAGGTGCAGTCTTGGAACCTGAATTTCCTCAAGGGATAGCTATCCCTTTCCTGTATTGATTGAGACTAAATTTTTAACTGCAGGGAAAAAATAACATTAACTAAACCCTTGCTCTGTTAGAAGTCAATAGTATGTTTTCTTCCAGTTTATTTAGAGGTTGTTGCAGATAATTACTAATTTTAAGTCTGTGGCTATCTTCCTGAACTGACAGCAAATTATTCAATAAAAGAAGATTATCTTCATATAGTGTGGAGCTGCCACCGCAGGGATCCTTTGCCTGCACACCCCGACCTGGTGAGCACAGGAGAATGACATCACATCTGGGGGGGCAGAGACTAAGTGAGCCTTTAAAAGGCTGCTTGCCCCAACCTCGGCCTCTTTTCTGCTGCCAATTGCACAGAGAACAGAGTGTGTGATTGTGTGAGGCGGTTTTGATTTCACCTCGTGTGAGGTGGTGGTTCTGAGGCCTGCAATTAGGGTTAGTGCAGTGGCACACCTCATGGTTTGGGGGAGTCTAGCTAGTGTTTGCACAGAGTGGGGGAGCCCAAGAGATATAAAAGAAAAAGAAAAAGAAGGAAAGTAAAAACAAGTAATTTCCAAAGAGAGAAAGAGAGAAATAACAGCATGAGGGCTCGTTCAGGCCTGCAGGCCCATTTGTAGCTAGGCCTACCAGGGTATAAGAATAAATATTTTTTTAAAAAATTTTTTGTTAACAAATAGATCAATAAATTAACAAAAGGGGGTTGTGCACCCCAGAGGTTCTCGGGGGTATTAGGCTTTCATTACTTAAAACAATAAAAATAAAAAATAAAAATGAATAAATAAAGCAGAATTGGGAAAGGGAATACATAATAAGGATACCAGGCTACTAAACAAGCCGGGTACTTCTGGCTGCCCAAGAAAAGCCAAGGGAGCAAAAAAGACAAGCAGCCTGCGAAACGGAAGGCCTCAGCATGATCGCTTCCAGTAATTATTCTTCAAGTGATGAGGATTGCCCAGATTATGGGGCCATACTAGTAAAGCTGTACTTTACTTGGTGGACAGAGTGCCTGAAGATCTATGGATGGAGGCTCGTAACATTGTACAGGAGGCAGCAACAAAAACTATCCCAAGGAAAAGGAAATGCAAGAAAGCAAAGTGGCTGTCCAATGAGGCCTTACAAATAGCAGAGAAGAGAAGGGAAACAAAATGCAAGGGAGATAGGGAAAGTTACAGAAAATTGAATGCTGACTTCCAAAGAATAGCAAGGAGAGACAAGAGGGCCTTCTTAAACGAACAGTGCAAAGATATAGAGGAAAACAATAGAAAGGGAAAAACCAGAGATCTGTTCAAGAAAATTGGAGCTATTAAAAGAACCTTTTGTGCAAAGATGGACATGATAAAGGACAAAAATGGTAGGGACCTAACAGAAACAGAAGACATCAAGAAGAGGTGGCAAGAATACACAGAGGAATTATACCAGAAAGATCTGGATGTCCCGGACAACCCAGATAGTGTGGTTGCTGACCTTGAGCCAGACATCTTGGAGAGTGAAGTCAAGAGGGCCTTAGAAAGCATGGCTAACAACAAGGCCAGTGGAGGTGATGGCATTCCAGTTGAACTATTTAAAATCTTAAAAGATGAGACTGTTAAGGTGCTACATTCAATATGCCAGCAAGTTTGGAAAACTCAGCAGTGGCCAGAGGATTGGAAAAGATCAGTCTACATCCCAATCCCAAAGAAGGGCAGTGCCAAAGAATGCTCCAACTACCGTACAATTGCACTCATTTCACATGCTAGCAAGGTTATGCTCAAAATCCTGCAAGGTAGGCTTCAGCAGTATGTGGACCGAGAACTCCCAGAAGTAGAAGCTGGATTTCGAAGGGGCAGAGGAACTAGAGACCAAATTGCTAACATGCGTTGGATTATGGAGAAAGCCAGAGAGTTCCAGAAAAACATCTACTTCTGCTTCATTGACTACGCAAAAGCCTTTGACTGTGTGGACCACAACAAACTATGGCAAGTTCTTAAAGAAATGGGAGTGCCTGACCACCTTATCTATCCCCTGAGAAATCTCTATGGGGGACAGGAAACAACAGTTAGAACTGGATATGGAACAACTGATTGGTTCAAAATTGGGAAAGGAGTACGACAAGGCTGCATATTGTCTCCCTGCTTATTTAACTTATATGCAGAATACATCATGCGGAAGGTAGGACTGGAGGAATCCCAAGCCAGAATTAAGATTGCCGGAAGAAATATCAACAACCTTAGATATGCAGACGATACCACTCTGATGGCAGAAAGTGAGGAGGAATTAAAGAACCTCTTAATGAGGGTGAAAGAGGAGAATGCAAAAAATGGTCTGAAGCTCAACATCAAAAAAACTAAGATCATGGCCACTGGTCCCATCACCTCCTGGCAAATAGAAGGGGAAGATATGGAGGCAGTGACAGATTTTACTTTCTTGGGCTCCATGATCACTGCAGATGGTGACAGCAGCCATGAAATTAAAAGACTCCTGCTTCTTGAGAGGAAAGCGATGACAAACCTAGACAGCATCTTAAAAAGCAGAGACATCACCTTGCCGACAAAGGTCCGCATAGTCAAAGCTATGGTTTTTCCAGTAGCGATGTATGGAAGTGAGAGCTGGACCATAAAGAAGGCTGACCGCCGAAGAATTGATGCTTTTGAATTGTGGTGCTGGAGGAGACTCTTGAGAGTCCCCTGGACTGCAAGGAGATCAAATCTATCAATTCTGAAGGAAATCAACCCTGAGTGCTCACTGGAAGGACAGATCCTGAAGCTGAGGCTCCAATACTTTGGCCATCTCACGAGAAGAGAAATCTCCCTGGAAAAGACCCTGATGTTGGGAAAATGTGAAGGCAAGAGGAGAAGAGGACGACAGAGGACAAGATGGTTGGACAGTGTCATTGAAGCTACCAACATGAATTTGACCCAACTCCGGGAGGCAGTTGAAGACAGGAGGGCCTGGCGTGCTCTGGTCCATCGGGTCACGAAGAGTCGGACACGACTTAATGACTAAACAACAACACCTAGTAAAGCTGAGCACTCTAGAATGGGAAAGGGCACTTGCTAATGGGGTGGCAGGTTTGACTACATTCAGAGATCACATAGGGAGGGTGTCAATTAACCCAAACATGCATTGGGATGTGCAACACCATGCACTGTGGTTGCAGTTAATTATGCCTTCTCATTCCAACTTGCAGGATCAATTTGACAGTGGTCATTTGATCCAGAAGGTGGTTATGCCCAACACTCCCCATGCATTGGTGGGCCTGGTGGTTCAACCCTGCCTAGTCTTTTGGAACTTTAATGCCCATGGGTTGTGTAGCCAAAAACTGTGCAAATGTAGGCACCAGTGCTCCATCTGCGGAGCACTGCATGCATCAGCCACCTGCTTTCCCCTGTCTGAGGGCAGGGGGAAACAAGGATTCTGGAGGATTCAAAAAGTCACCCAGCGGACTAGCCAACACTTCAAGAGTCCCAGTCCAATTAGGGTTTTGGTTTTGGCACCTGATGAATTTTGGTTGATTCACCATTTGACCTATCCAGAGGGGGAGCCAGTGAACAATATGATTCCTCAGGAGCTATGCACTGTCCAGTACACATCCTTTGACATGACGGTGTGCATGGTCAGATCCTGTGGATATGGTGTGGAGTTGGCAAAATGTGACATCAAATCTGCATTTCACTTGCTACCAGTACATCCCAGGGATTTTTAGATATTGGGTTTTCTTTTTGATGGTTGATTTTATATGTAGAGGACCCTGCTGATGGGGAGCTCCATTTCTTCTACTTCATTTGAGCATTTCAGTTCCTTTTTGGAGTGGGTGCTCAAGTGCAAAGTGGGGGAGGGGTTCCCCCATGTAGTGCATTATTTAGATAATTTTCTTCTTTTGTGACAAACAGGGAACCTCCCATTGTATGTGCATAACAGATGTCTTTCAGGAACTTGCTCAAGAGCTTAATGTCCCTTTGGCAGAATTAAAAACAAGGGATCCTGCACAGTTCTGGTTTACCTTGGTATTGAATTGGATACCACACAGCAATCCAGTTGATTCCCTGGTGACAAATTAATATACCTCACGTCACAAATACGGTGTATTTTATCACACACCATGGCCACTTTGAGGGAACTTCAAGAGTTGGTAGGACATCTTAATTTTGTGTGCAAGATGGTGTCATCAGGTAGAGCTTTTCTTTGAAGCCAATGGGGCCATTAGTTTTGCTGTTGCACCCAGAACTCGACTCAGTGATGCAACCTGCAAGGAGTCTTTTGCATTTTGTGGTATGGAAGGTTTGGGTTGGCCTTGGTCCATTACAGTGGACCACCTTAAGTGATTTGGGCTGTATCTGCTCCACAATTAAGAATTGACACCCCCCATCTATTCAGGGCAGAATGTTGGCCCTAGCATTTTATACTAAAGCACGGGGGTGCCTGGACCCTACAAATGAATTTCACATACGGAAAATGATAGAGGGATGGAGCAAAGAGCAAGGCAGACAGGAGGATAAACATATTCAAATTTCCCCAAACATTCTAGTCCAGTTAGAAAAGACATGGGAGACAGTGTGCAAGGATCCCTATGAGGTTTCCTTATTTAAGGCAGCTACACTCCTTGCATTTTGGGGGGCATTCCAGGTAAGTGAGCTACTGAGGTTGTCTAAGGTGACCAATTGATGCCTTGCCAATTGATGTGGGATATAGTGGTCTCCAAAGATTGAGTAGTTATTCATCCAAGCAAGTCTAAAACCAATTAGATGAGAAAAGACCAGGTTATTTGCTTAGGACAATGTTCAGTTTCAGAACTGTGCCCCCTATGGGCTATCCACAGAGGGAAGCAGCTGGGGAGCTATTCTGTCAGAAGGATGTGTCCCCTCTGACAAAATATCAATTTTGGAAGGTTACTTCCCATTCATTGCAACAAGCTGGCATTCAGGGTTGGGAGTTTGCACCCATTCATTCAACATTGGGGCAGCATCTGCAGTGGTGGCCTTGGGCTGTGGTGAGGAGCAGATAAAGAAGGTAGGAATGTGCTCCTCCCACAGATACTGGTCTTATGCTTGTCCTCTACCACAGTAGTTGCTGGCATATTTTTTTTTCTTTGCAGGTTCAGGACTCCCATTGGCCAGATGCAAATTTTTTTAATGTGGCCATAGTTTTATATTTTGGGCAGCCAAATATGCTTCCCAGACCAGTTGGGGTTGAAATTTGGGCCTAGGTGCTCCAGCCATGCTTGAATGGAGGGGACAGAGAGGTATGCTTTTGGATGGGTTCATTGAACTAGCATCCCAGTGTACTCCAGATGTGCCCCCTATCACCTGGGTGACAATGACTTAGCTCAGAGGATGGGCAAGTCACTTATTATACAGATGATTAACAATCTGTGGGCCTTCAAGACCATGTTCCCTGGAACATGGATGGTGTGGTCATACATAATATCCAGATTGGTATAGTGGGCCGAGTGCAACCCCAGATGTATTGACCATGCTCAACAGGCAGTGAACTGTGAGTTTGGTAGGGCCATGAAGGCTGGCCTTGAGTCAGTGGTGACACATCTAGATATATGAGTGGAGCAGCCTGAGTTGTACAGAGTTGATGGTGTCCATTTGTCAGATTTGGGCCTCAATGTGTTCCATGATTTTCAAGGGGGTCTTAGGGCTGAAATTTTCAGCTAGGGTGGCGGGCATGGGGCATACGAGTAACCCATATGCTGTGGTGGATAGTGTGAAAAGTAAGAGCTTCAGGTGAGTTCCATGGGGACCACCAAGGAGGGTGACAATCATCCCACCTCCCTGCTTTGCAGATCCAGAGGTCTCTGTGTGAGGAGAGACGGATTTAAGCGATCTCCTGCGTAGCAGTGCACCTAATGTCAGGAGAATCAGGTGAGCTGAGGCATTGGGGGTATTCTTATAGTTGAATGGCTGAAGGCGTGCTGTACAGATGCATTTGCCTGGTCCAGAGGTCAAGCGTACACCAGATCCAGATCAGATTTCACACCACAGTAGCTCCACTTGTGAAAGGCCCCTCCAGACCTGTGCACAGCTTCCAGGACAGGGCTTCTTTGCCTGCCCGTCCGGAGAGACGCAGCAGGGAACGACGGGAGGAAAGCAGGCAGGGCTAAAGGCAAGCCTTTAAGAAGGCTGCCTCTGCCTGCGCAGTCCTCTTTCTCTGCTTCAGCTTGCTGAAAGGAAGATTGTCATGTCAGAGTCAAGTGGTTTCAGTGTCACTGCTTGACCCGATCAGCCTTTGTTTGGAGCTTCGGTGATCTGGGCTGTGCATTGGCACAGCCCCAAGGTTTTTTGCGGGCCATTTAGTTAGAGCAGTCTTGGCACAACTGCCAAGGCTGCTATATTACATCATCATCATCATCATCAACAGAAAAATTGAAAGTAATAAAAATAATAAATAAATAAATATTAATAATACTGAGTCAGGTATGGGGGGATAAGGGTGCTCATTGGGGGGAAATAATCAGAGTCCCACCCCCCCAACCCCAAGCCTTCTCTGGGTATGTGTTGGGGGGAAGACTTCTAATCCCCCCTTTTCTATCAAAAAATAAACTAAAAATAAACGAATAGATAAATAAATAAAAGAGAGAGACCCAAGAAGGGTCAGGGGGTTAGCAAGGGCAAGCAGCCTGCACAACGTGAAGCACAGGCTAAACCCCCACCTGCAATTTCATTGTCAGATGAGGAGGAGTGGCCAGACTACACGGCCATATGGGAGAAGCTGAGTGCATTGGAGAGGGAAAGGGCACAGACCAGGGCGGTCGTGGGTCCGAGTTGCGCAGATCGCGCAGAGAATCTAAGGCACACAGGTTGGCTGACCTTAAGAGAATGAGGGACATTATGCTTTCTCGCATTGCCGTTCTAGAAGCTGAGTGCCCAGGGCCATTGGATGCATTGGCTGCTTGGGATACTCTGGTAAGTCGGCAAAGGGAACCCATAGCTACGGTGCAGCAAGCAGAGGAGACACCGGCAGAGACAGCGAATGAGCAAGCACGACAGGTGGGTGGCAGTGCTGCAGGTGGTGTAGAACCGGTCATGCCACGGATTGTGGCAGTTCCAGGTGAGTCAACCGTCACACCGGGCACAACACATGTAGGCTACTGACCGTGGGGCACCTGGGGCAATGCAATTCCTTCCACAGGTACCCTTAAGTCAATTAGGTGCAGGAAGTTTAGGCACGACACCAATGCCCGAGCTGGCACCTCAGTCATGTGCGAGAATGAGCTCAGAGGGGACAACCAGCAGACAGATTCTAAACACTGGTTACAATTCAGTGCTTCATGAGGTGCTCCCTGAGGGTGACCTGTCATTGCCGCTTGGTGACCCTCTCCTTCCTGCCACTATAGAAAAAAATTGGAGAGGGAAGTAAGTGGATATTTTTGAGTTGCTGAATAGAAAGTTGGAGGAAAAGAAGATGGACAAGAAGGATGATAGAGAAAAGGAGAAGGTGTACAGGTGCAAGCCAGAAAGGTGCTGGGCCAATTGGTCACTGGGATTCTTTATTTTTGCTGGAACCATAGTTAGAGCCCAGCCCGAAATGGCCTTCTCTCCAGTCCAATACATGGACTTGATATATAGGGTGTTTGTGGATTTCCCAGGGCATGCATGGCTTTCTTATGAAGGCTTCCGTATGAGAGCAGTGCTGCACCCTAACATGCGCTGCGACGTGCCACATGACGGGCTTTGGCTCCGATACATGACCTCTGCATGACCGATCCTGGGGGAAAGGTTTGTTAGTGGACACTTAGTGCAGAAAGAGACTCAGCTTGGCTCTTCCCACCCTTGGGCGGGACAGGCGGTTCAACCCCGCTTGGTATGTTGGGAATTCAATGCCCATGGATCTTGTAGCAGACGGCCCTGCAGGTTTCGCCACCAATGCGCCACATGCGCAGGACCCCACGTGGCAGCCACGTGTTTCAAAGGTAGAGCAGGGGGAGCAGGGGCAAGGGAGAGCAGAAGTGCCAGGAAACCGCCTCCAGGTTCCAGTAATCCTCCAAAAGGGCCCCAGCCCAATTAAGGTTCAAGTATTACAAAGGTGGCTGCAAGGTTACCCAGTTAGGGCAGCAGCCAAGTATTTGCTGGGAGGGTTTAAGTGGGGATTTTGGATTCCAGCCATGGGGGATAGGGTGGCCACCTTGACCAAAAACTTGAGATCAGTAGTGGGTCAGGAAGCTATTGTTAGGGGGAAATCGGTAAAGAAGTGGTGGAAGGCAGAGTGTTGGGTCCATTTCCTACCCCACCGGTGTCACAACTAAGGGTATCCCCACTTGGGGTAGTGCCAAAGAAGGTTCCAGGTGAATTTAGACTGATCCATCACCTGCCCTTCCCGACAGGGGATTCAGTTAATGATAGGATCCCTCAGGAGCTATGTAGTGTCCATTATACATCGTTTGATACTGCAGTTCGTATGAGACAGTGCACCTCCCAGTGCCGGCGCCTTATGAATGCCTTTCAGGAGCTCACTCAGGAGCTTGGTGTTCCTTTGGTGGAAGAAAAAAACAGAAGGTCCATACCCGGTTCTGACTATTTGGGGGATGGAGTTAGATACTGTTAGGCAGTCCAGCCAACAGCCTGAGAGCAAGATAATAGATTTGACTCGGCACCTTAAGGCCATGCTAGCACAAGGCAAGGTTACTTTAAGGGAACTGCAGGTTCTGGTTGGACACTTGAACTTTGCATGTAAAGTCGTGGCTCCGGGCAGAGCCTTTTCACGAAGGCTTTGTGACGCTATGAAAGGCCTCAATAAACCTCATCACAGATGTTGGATTTCGGCTGGCACAATGCAGGATTTAGTAGTTTGGTTGAGGTTTTTAGAGGGGTTCAGTGGTGTCTCATTTTGGAGAAAGGAGCTGAGGTTGGGAGATGACTTTCAGGTACAAACAGATGCATCAGGATCCCTGGAGTTTGGCATATATTTCTGAAGTCGGTAGTGTGCAGGGAGTTGGCTATTGAGTTGGCAAGCAGCAGGCATTACAAGGGACATTACATTTTTAGAGTTTTTCCCAATAGTGGGTGTGGTATGGTTATGGGCTGAGTCTTGGTCTAACTCGGTTGTGATCTTCTGGTGTGACAACCAAGCAGTAGTGAACATAGTTAATTCACTCACATCTAGTTCACAGAGAGTAATGGCCCTTGTTAGAGCACTCACATTATGCTGTTTACAATTCAATATAGTTTTTCATGCCAATCATGTCCCTGGGGTTGACAATGCTTTGGCTGATGCTCTGTCCCGTCAACAGATTGACCGGTTCAGGGCGTTGGCTCCAGGGGCACGATCATACCCGGAGGTCCTACCAAATGAGGTATGGAGTCTTGGAGGGTAGAACCGAATAGAGCTATGAGCTTGGCTGTGGCCCCTGGCACTCGTCATCATTATGAGGCGGCATGGAATGAATTTTTCTCATTCCGTCAGGTGGAAGAACTGGGGCAAGTCTGGCCCGCCCCAGTTGATCATTTGGTGCAATTTTGTGTTCATTTGCACCAGAGAGGCTTGGCTCCCAAACCTATACAAGGGTGAATGTCTGCATTAGCTTTCTATGCCAAAGCTCAAGGTTACCAGGACACCACTGGAGCATTTTGCATTAGAAAAATGTTGGAAGGTTGGAGCCAAGAAAGATCGGGTGTCAGAGACACGTACACACCTATATCGCCATAAATCTTCACCCAGCTAGGGACTGTTTGGGAGGCAGTGTGCTCTGATCAATTTGAGGTGAGCCTTTTTAAGGCAGCAACACTTATTGCCTTTTGGGGGACTCTTAGTGAGCTGGTGGCAGCAGGAAAGAGCGATACATCTCTATCCTCTTTGCAGAGGAAGGATGTGGTAATTGCGGATAGGCAAGTCATGATTCATCTTAGGAGATCCAAGACTGATCAGATGGGAAAAGGCCAAATGATAGTGTCGGGACAATGTTCCATGGAGGCAATTTGCCCTGTTAAGGCGGCGATAGAATACGTAGGGTTAAGAGGTGACAAGGAAGGAGGTTTTTTTGAGGCATAAGGACTCTTGCCCACCCAACCCCAGAATAAAGACGTGAGACAGTGATATGGATTAAATACGGGCCACACTTTATTCAAATAAATTCAAAATTGAATTTGCCAACCTGGACAAATGAGGGGGCCTGCTGTAGTGCGGAAACAGGTGAATGGTAGGGGTATCTAAAGACCCCTTGATCAATAAATGGGCGAGTCCCCGGCCCCCGGTTCCAGCAGTCTTAAAGACAGCAGATAACCCGGCCGGCCGCTAATTAAACACCCCCAGACCTCAAGACATCTTTAATTGATGACTGTTGGTCCGGAAGTGGCCCAGCGCATCTTCCCACCACCAGCCCTGTAATCGCACAGTCCACAGAGCCTGGAGGTTGGATGCGCTGTTGGCTTACCTGAATTACCATGGGACACACCGAAAATACCTGTTTTTTCCGCACTACCTGCCACAGCATAGGGACTAGCCCAGCTATGTCCCATGCCCGCCACAGAGCAGCTCGAGCTCGACAGGCAGGCCCCCTTTGATGTCTTCTAAAAGGACATCCAAACCTTCGTTTAAAAGGTGGACACCGTCACTGCGGAAAAAAATAATTCTGGTTTGTTCAGTTGTATCCTATGGTGACTAATTACCGATCCGAGGTGGCCACTGTAGACACCTCTGTAAACTTTTCTGTTGACGCCCCGCCGGGCCTTAATAACATTGTCAAAATTCTGGGTGCCTCGTCAGGCTAACCACGGAACGATCGTGGACCACACGATCCGCATCGCAGGATATCGAGGTGGCCGCTGCAGACACCTCTATCACCATCTGTAAATGCCCCACGGGCCTTGTTAACATCGCCAATATTCCGGGCGCCTCGTCAGGCTAACTGCGGAATGATCGTGGATCACACGAACCGCATTGCAGGATGTCGAGGCCGCCGCTGCAGACACCTCTACCAACCATGTTAACGCCCCACGGGCCTTGTTAACATTGCCAATATTCTGGGCGCCCCGCCAGGCTAACCACGGAATTATCATGGACCACATGATCCGCATCGCAGGATACCTGGCATTCAACCACTTAAGGCCTTGCCGAATGTCCAGGATCAATACCTTACCTGATGATCCATACAGACCATTGTCTCCAAGGTGAATTACCATCACATCTGGTGGGAACAGGTCAAATGCCGTCATCCTGCCAAGTTAGATCTACTGTATGCCACGCAGCCCCATCCAGGCAATGCTTGCATGAACCCTAAGCCCTAGATCGCTTCCACATGGGGATGAGGTGGCATAACTCTGCCCAATAACCAAACTATATCCGACGGTCATTATGTGCTTCCGATCTTCGCACCCTAAGAACCTGCAACAACATAAATGGCTCCTGCCTATACATTAGGTAGGGTTCTGAGGTACCTCCGGTAACTGAGATACCTCCGATAGCTATAAGAAGACCACCGGCCTAGCTGTTCGGTTTGGTCTGTGCTATAACCTAGGGCTGCTGCCGTAGATGCAGCTCTGGTCCTAAAAGACTGGGTCCCAAATCTCATGCCCTTAACACCTACCCTATCCAATGCTAGCTCTGTCAATTTTCAAAGCTGATTTTAGTCAAAGGTGACTTGTCAGCATGTTGGAAAAGTACCCTAATTCTTGGCCCCTAAGCTCAATAAATGCTTACATGGCCTCAACGGGCATGTGTGCCCAATACCGTGTCGCCCAACCAAGACCAACTGCTTCCGCTTGTCTGTTTGATCTGCCTCGGATCATCTAATAGAGATTTCTCGACGACCAACCTGGACTCTAACGTTCTGTCGCTGTAAGGCCAATCAAGAGGTGTCTGCCTTCCTGCCATTAACTCCCTGGTCCTGAGGGCACCAAAAAACGCTATTAAAGCAGCTGCCTTAAACAATGCCATCTCATAATGATCTCTACAAAACTAGCATATTGCTCACATATGCGCTCTAAAAGAGATGGGGAAATAGGTGTTCTAGTATCAAATACCCTCCACCTCTCCTTAGATCACCTCTCTAACATTTTCTTTATCCTATAAACCCCTGAAAAATCCCTGTAACCATTTATCTTCGCGTGAAAAGCCAGTGCCACCAGCCTACCCTGAATAGTGCGTGGCGCTAAACCTTTTCCTATTAAGGAATATTATAAATTATTGCAAATGTTCCACTGGAGCCGGCTAAACCTGCTCCAGTTCCAGCAACCCATTGCTCTGTAACCCTCTTCACGCCACTCTGCCAGACCCCCGAAGGAAGAAATTCTGGCAGCTCCCTAACATCTGGGGCTAACTCCCTGAACTGCTCAATCTGTTGGCGTGAGAGAGAGTCGGCTATCCCGTTATCTAAACCAGGGACATGCCGGGCATGCACCATTATATTAAATCGCAATGCCCGTAAAGTAAAAGCTCTAACTAAATCCATAACCCTCTCGTAATGTGACCAGATGTTGTATATGATGTAGACAACCGCTTGGTTGTCCAACCAAAGATGGACCATTGAATTTAACCACTCTTGCGCCCAGAGCCAAAAGGCTCATCTGAGGTCACCTGGAAATCTGCTCTCAAGCTGATTGTAGCTCCAAAAGGAGACCCCGTTAAGATTCTCAAGGAATTGCTTTCAGATGAGGAGATCTTCCTTCATACCTCTTGTTACTCAGTTCCTCTGCACTGGCTGCTTAAAGCCCCTCATAGCATCGCATAGGCGCCACAGGACTGCACGGCCCGGTGCTACCACTCTGCACGCAAAGCTTAAATGTCCCACTATCTCCTGTAACTCCTTAAGAAATGCTCTTTTTTTTACTTAGCAAATCACTAATGCTAGCTCTAAGGTCAACCACTTTATCATGAGGCAGCTTTGAAGGTTGCTGTGTCGTGTCGAGCTCAATCAAGAGGTGTATCTAACAGTGCACAGTTCCGGGGGAATGGCATCGGTAACTGACACTCACTCCGGGTAGGACAGATGATGTATTAGACGAGAATCACCGGGGGCCTTTGGGTACTATTCCTAAAGGGGAAACTCTCAAGTTGTCCATGGGCAGAGTTCATCTCCGCATTCAGAATGCGCTCTGCATTCAGAATGCTTGGTCATATTGGAGCCATGCCTGCCCTGAAAAATCAGTGTAGGCCCTATATATGATATCAAAATATTGCAAGAGGGCCGAAGCCCTCCACGGTTGAGCCTTAACTACAACTCCCGCATAAATGATAAACCCAGGGACCCAATTGGCCCAGGTCCTCTCTGGTTTCTTCCTCCTACGCTTCTCCTTCTCTTTCTCATCGTCCTTATCGATGTCTTGAACATCCACTTGCCGGTTCAAAAGGTCAAAAAAGTCTACGTACTCGCCCTTTCAGATTTTGTCCTTTGTGGCCGGGGTTAAATGATCTCCAAGAGGCATAGAGTAATCCCCGTAAGGCAAGGCCACTAAAGGAACTGTATTGTAGCCCGTGTTGGGTACAGATGGGTGCTGCCAAACACCAGCACCAGCTACTGTGGTAGATGGACCTGCTGTGGGAGGAGCAGCATATGGCGTGCCCCATCCAGAAAATTGTGTATTAGCATGCGGCCAATTTAAGTTGGGCAGCCCCGTGGGCAGTACAGTGTAGGGTGTGGATGTAGCAGAAGAATAAGTAGAGCCGCCGGCCCATGGCCAGGCAGATAAAGGTGTCTGGGTGTCAGGTGCAGATGATGACTCACTGGATGACGCAGCAGCTGCACTAGGGTCTTCCACAAAGTGTGGTGTGCCACGACTAGCTTCCTCTGACATGTCACGTCCCACCTGTGAAGCGACTGTTGTCTCATTCGTCCCCATGGTGGCAGACCTTCTGCATTTTCTCACGCTCCGCACCGGAGTAGTTGAGGCTCCTTCCACGTCCGCTTGATCCTCGACCTCAGGGACCTGCATGGACTCTAAGGCAACAAACCGATCCATAAGGTCTTGAGCCAATGCTTTCAAGTTTGCCCTCCAGTGACTTTTGGTGTCCCTAGCTGATTTGCGAGGAGAGACCTCATGCTGCTGAGGTGTTTGTTTTGACATCCTCTGAGCCTCAAGGGCTGAGATTTTCTCCTGCAGCTCCCTCCAGACCGGCCAGGATTCCTCATCAGAGGAAGATTGCTGAGGTGATACCTGAGGGGCCTGTCTTTTCTTGGCAGGGTTTTTTCCCTTGCTGGTACCCAGCCCCTTCCTCGACGTCATTATGACCTGATTTTACTCTTAATTAATCAAAAAAGCACAATCGCCGGCTTCCAAATCTACTGCAACTCACACAGCTGGGCACTGTTAAGCCCTGTTTAAGTGTTGGCCACTTCAGGCTGCACAGTCATGTACCTAAACCACTGAACTGTCCAGCAGGTGGTGCCCTTTCAACCAGTGAGCTACCTAGACTTTCCAATAATAATATTATAATTAATGATAAATTGACAAACCCACAATCAAATGAAAAACCTGACAATCTTATTCAAATATTTATAAGGCCAAATTATGAATTGCCAAATGATCAAACAGATAATAAATTTAAGTCTGCTAATTAAAGACTGTTCTAGAACCATTTATTTATTTATTTATTTATTTATTTCATTTATATCCCGCCTATCTGGTCAATTATGACCACTCATCACTAGAACCCTTCACACAATTTCAGCTTATCAGCTAAATAATATTATTTGCTCTATAATTTTCTTATTTTATGTCAATTACCAATTAATAAGATTCTCATTCCTATTACAATTAAATCTATTTATTTCAATTACCAAATAATATTATTCCTATTATTCAATTTATAATTAATTCTAATTTATAATAATTGCCAATTAATATCATTACTATTTTATTTGATCTGAAATCCCTTCTTGTAGACCAAATCGTTCTAATTTGTTCCCTATTGATGTTTTTTTTTCCTTGCAACCACTAAAGGCCCCCTGGCCTTGGTTGCAATCAACAGTTGAACCTAAAATGGCGGGGAGGAAAAAGGGTGCGAAAAGCGGTGAACCCAAAATGGCGGCCGCTCATTGTTAAATAAAGCTGCCCAACAATCCCAACAATTATAACAAGGAAGAATACAGGCAGGAGTCCCCCAGCCAACTGAAACACTAAGAAATAAACTGAATTAAACTCTCCCTTGCCAAATACAAATGGATTCCCTGTAAAAGAAAATGGAGCCCCGCGCGAAGGCACGGTGGGCGTGAAGCCGCGCCACAGCCTTTCCCCTCTCCCCGCACTTACAGCACAACAAAACTTATTTTAAACAAGAAAAAATGTTAAAATTAATATTAATAATGATAATGAATAAATAATATACAACCCGGGGAGGGAGCGTAAGCTGCCCTCCCGTCCACAAACACAACCGCTGTTGCTGCAGAAGCAAGCCAACCGCAAACACTCTTTCTGACCACCGACACTCCTTCCTTCTCGGTGCCCCGAAAAAGGAAAGAGGGCGAAACAATGGGGGAGCGCTCTTTTAAAGACTCGCGCTCCCCCTCCCAAACATAACCACGTGACCTTGGAAACGTCTCTCGTCATCCGGGGTAGTGGGCAAACGCCAGCTACGCTGTTCAAGGTCAGTAGACCATCCAGCGGCTGGAACTGTCTTTGCTCACGAAATATCGATTTTGGAAGGTCAAGTCTCAGGCCTTAAGAAAGGCCAGGATACAAGGTTGGCAATTTGGCACCCATTCATTTTGTTTAGGCACATAGTCTACAGCGGCTGCTATGGGGTACGGCATCGAGGAAGTTAAGAAGGTTGGACGATGGTCCTCCATCAGATTCTGAGGTTACGTTCGACCGTTGCCACAGTTGTAGGTGCTGGCGTTTGGTTTTTGTGTTCTTGTTGTTTCAGGTTCAAGGAATTTGCTGACCTGAGTTTGAGTGCATTTATACGGCCACAGCTACATGTTCTGGGCAGCGAAGTATGCGGAGCAATCCAGTTGGGATCGTAACCTGAGCCTTGGCGCGTGGGCCACGTTGGAGCGGAGGGGCTGGAGAGGCATGCTCTGGGACGAGTTAGTAGAATCAGCGTCCCAGGGTACTCCGGATGTGCCCCCTGACATCACATTAATCCACCTCGGTGGCAACGATTTACCCGAGCGTGGGGGCAAGGCATTGATATTGCAGGTCAGTGGACCTGCACGTGTTGGCATTGCGCTTTCCTGGAACACGCATAGTGCGGTCGGCGATCATACCTAGGATGGTATGGAGGGCCAGATGTGACCCTAGGTGCATCGACAAGGCCTGGAAAGGAGTTAACAGGGAAGTTAGTAGGGCCATTAGGGCTCAAGGGGGCTCAGTTATTTGGCATCCCGATATTAAAGTTAGTTGCCCGGAGTTATATAAGGAAGACGGGGTGCATTTATCTGATCTAGGGCTAGATTTGTTTCTTTGTGACGTGCAAGAGGACCTTAGGGCTTAAATTTTTGGCTTGGTGGGGGGCTTGGGGCATACCGAGTAGCCCCATGCCATGGCGGGTAGTGCAAAGCAGGATAGGAGCAGGGGATTTACAGGGGATACACCCAGTGGGACCTAGACATCCCTCCTCTCAGAATTGCAGTAAGAGAGGTTCTGCTGAGGGGAGGGGAAATACAGGGGACCCCAGGGGAAGCGGTTCAATTGGGGTCCCGAGGCTAGGCTTTAGGCCAGCCTCCGGTGCGTATGGCTAAGAGGGGGTGGGGATGGAGAACAGTGCCCCCATTTGTGGCAGGCTCCTGTTGGGGAAAGGTCTGGACCAGTCAAGTAAGATTGACAATGGTCTCAGACCTGTTTTGCACTATGGCAGGTCCCCTTAAAATAGGTGAAATTCAAGTGTTAATAAGTTAATAAAGTTGTGGCCCTAGTTTAACCCACTTTATTGTGTCTCGTCTCGTTATTCCAGGCTGGGCGGGCAAAAAAATACATTTAAACTTCATTTTTGTCATTTTTGCTGAAGACCCCAAGAACCTTGATTATTATTATATTGATCATTGTCATTTTTAAAGGTCACAACAACCATTTTGTGTATTTTAGTGGGCATTAATTTCTGAGCACTGCAGAAAGCAGCATGAAATAAAAGTGATGCAAAATTTACATGATTATCTATTGTTGGTGTATGGATAAAGTAACAATATTCTTTACAATGATACTAGTTTCAAAGATACTGGTATATGGTTACCTACCAATGTAATTAACCAGAACTCAATTGAATGTTTATGTCCCTATAAATGTAATGATGTAAGCTGGAGTGGTGAATACCCACTAATGATTGAATTCTTAACAGAATTCTTAGTTTCATGCCACTTATGTGTACAACCAGGATTTTAATGAGGGACGTGTTAATTAGAGGCTATTTGCCATTTTGAGATATGCCACTGTTTACACCAGTGTCAATATACAGTTGGATTCTGGCCATTATGTTATTGAGTAATGCTTCTGTTATTGTTAAGAAGGGGAAAGACACTATAGCTTTGATAGTATAATACTATGTACTGCTTTTGCATAATTTAGTCTCATCTAGCAAAGGTGCAGGGGAGAGAGATTTTTCTAAATTTCAGCTTCCCTCTGATATTAACACCAAGAAAGAAAGGTCTAGTAAAAGATATAACAAGCATGAATGTATGCTGTTACTAACAGTTTGTTTTCTGTTACATTTACTACTCATGCCATTACCAACAAACAAAATGGAGAGCAGTACTTTTCTAAACTGATACCAGATTCAATTTACCTTCACAATGCTCATAAATCCTTCCATCTGGAAGTGCAATAAGAATCCTTACTTTCTTCAGCACATAATAAACAAAGGATGCTTTAAACAGAAATGCTCAAGGAATAAAAATCAGCCACTTCCTTCCCCTTCCCCATTTATCAATATGAGTAGCAAATTGATGAGTACGAAAAGGCTGTTCATGCACAACAGTGTAGATTGGGGGGAGGGTGTCGGCCACAGTTAAGCAGTGTTCAGGATACCCAGTATGTAGCAGTGGATAGAGTGATGAATCCCCTCTCAGCCATGGAAACTCACTGGGGGGTATGGAACTGGTAAAGCTACTCCTCAAGAATCTCACTCACCTTAAAAGCCTTATTATGGTTGCTGTAACTTAATTCTGACTTGACAGTGAATAACAAGAATTCATTCCTTTGCATCATTTCATGCCATACTGAAATCTTTAAAAAGGATTACATCTATCAGCATTAAATATCGCATTAGAGTCCTGCAAACTGTTCTAGCCATAGGATTTGTGGTGAGCCCAGTTCAGCACTATGAATAGCTTCTCAAGAGAGAGAGAGAAAGAATCCAAATGTGAATTCTTTTGGACATGGAGGTTTTTTCTCTCTCCTCCTCTTCAGTGGTTAGGGACTGAAAACTGATCCTTTACCAAAAAAAGATCCCACATGCATACACAGGAGACTGCATATGGAACTTTAGATTTATTTAACTGGCCAAGACATACAGAGATATTCAAAAACATATACATTATCACATATTAACACCATAATTTAGAGGTAGATGTCAATATGCCTAGATATAAAAGAGCATTATACAACCAAATAATTGAGCCTCAGTTTTGCTCAAAGGATGATCAAATACTCATAGTAACTGGCAATGGTAGTTATCATCAGAAAATAGGCTTTCCATATTACTTGGTTGGCCAGGTTCTACACCAAGTCTAGCTATGTCACCTGGTTCTGTTTTACATAATTACTTGACCAGGATTTCCAGCATTCATTTTTTATAAACTAAATCTCAGCACTTGTAGAAGAAGATATACAAATTAAAAGATTCATTTACTTTGGTGAAGTCCAGGTGGATAAACTGTGGATATATACTGATGAGAAAATAATAAAAAAATGTACATATACTTATTGGAGTATGACTTGGAGGATGAGAGGGTGAAGGAGATGATGGTCAAATGGGCAAGTAACGTTGGATATAATATTGATATCAATGACTGGACAAAGATGTGGAAAGAGAGTCATAAAATGATTAAGCCAGTAAACCTAAGGGAAAATATCCTCAAAATGTTTTATAGATGGCATTACACCCCTGTAAGGTTGGCAAAAATATCAGAGGGTAACAGCAATGTTTGCTGGAAGTGTAAAAAAAATACAGGAACTTATTATCATATGTGGTGGACATGTGAAAAAGTCAAAAGATATTGGATACAGGTGTGGGAAATAATAAAAGAAATTATTCAACAAAAATTAAATTTTAAACCTGAAATAGCATTATTGAATATTATGCCGGAAATTATTGATAAGAAAATAAAATATTGTTTAATGTACATACTCACAGCTGCTAGGTTACTCTGGGCCCAAAAATGGAAAAGTGAAGAAATACCAACAATGGAGGAGTTTCTAAAGAAGTTGTTGGACATTGCAGAACTAGATACACTTTCAGAAGCGCTACGGGAACAACCAAGAGACTACGTAAAACAAAGCTGGAAACTAATATATGTTTGGGCCCAGAAAAAGACAGGAGTCTAGGGCAAAACTTTGTATGTTATGTTTTCAATGCTCACTGGAAACCTATTGGAGAAATCCGAAATCCAAACGAGGTTGGAATCTCTGTCCTTAAAGGGGGGAGGGTTTGTTTTTGCTTAATGGTTTTTTATTTCTGTTGTAGTTGCTGGTTGTTTGATGTTTTGTGCTTGTGTGCTTTGTAGTGATGTCTAAATAAAAAAATTATTTTTAAAAAAAGATTCATTTACTTTTATACCAAATTATTTTGCAAGAAACAAGATTACTACTGTTTCTCAGTTTGTTTATCTAGTGAGTATTTGGGGGCCTTAGACATTCAAAATTATAAAGCAACGAACACAGACACACACACCACATGCAACCACACTAAATAGCAATGCTATACACTATTAAAATGTATAAACAAGAAACACAACATATAACAAAAGCAAAAAATTAAAGAAAACAAAGACATTGTGGCACCTTAAAGATTACTATATTTTAATGTGAGCCTTTGTGGAACAACTCTACTTCTTCAAAAGTAAGAGTGAGAGTACAGAGTTGTTGTTGTTTAGTCTTTAAGTCGTGTCTGACTCTTTGTGACCCCATGGACCAGAGCACGCCAGGCCCTCCTGTCTTCCACTGCCTCCTGGAGTTGGGTCAAATTCATGTTGGTAGCTTCGGTGACACTGTCCAACCATCTCGTCCTCTGTCGTCCCCTTCTCCTCTTGCCTTCACACTTTCCCAACATCAGGGTCTTTTCCAGGGAGTCTTCTCTTCTCATGAGATGGCCAAAGGATTGGAGCCTCAGCTTCAGGATCTGTCCTTCCAGTGAGCACTCAGGGTTGATTTCCTTCAAAAGAGAGTACAGAGACTATATGGCAAAATATTCACACAGGGCTCTAAGATAAAAGAGACAGTGGTGGACAGACTCAAGTTGCAAATGATGTAAATCATTGTGACATTTCACACCCAGTAATGACTTAATGACTTAGTAATGAGTTCCCAATGTGATGTAGTGGATAGAGTAAAAGACTAAGACTCGGGAGAAGAGAGATTAAATCTCCACTTGGCCATGGAAACTGACTTGGGGAGTAGAACTGGTAAAACCACTCCTTAAATATCTCACTTTGAAAACTCTGTTAGGGTCTCTATAAGTCATTTAAAACTTGACAGCATGTAACAACATCAATGACTTAAACCCCCTGTGTGATACTCAGTTCTTTTCTTTTGAAGTTTTGTTCTGTAAGCAGCAACAATGATTAGTGGATAAGGAACCTCAAGCTATAGAAAATAACAGCAGAAACAACATGTGGTAATGAGGGGCTGAAAACTATTGCTGTGGGTATGTGGAGGAGGAGGAGCCCTGTGCAGAGGGGAGCAGAGTCACACTCAGGCATGCACGTAGAGGGACTTTACCTTTGAAGCTTGTTCTGTAAGGATGGCTATGATTGAGAAGGAACCTAGCTATGAAAAATGACAGCAGATGACAACATAATTATTATAGTATTTCACACTTGGTAATGGCTTGAGAAACCTTGGCTAATATATAATCCATTGAGATGGATATTAAGTATATGTATGTATTTTATCTCCGATGTTTTCCTCTGGATTCTTGTTCTGTAATTTTTCTTCTCAAAAAAAGAGAAACTTTCAGATCCTGTGAAGAGTATCCTGGTAGACTGAAGGGATTTGAGACAGGTTTCTGTGTATTGTGATTTTTTATGTCTGATTTATGTCCATTAATTCTTTTGTGAAGAGGTTGTCCCATTTCTCCTATGTAGAGTGCCGAGTGGCATTGTAGGCAAAAGATGGCATAGACTACATTTGCAAAGGATCAAGTAAATGTGTCCTTGATGTTGTGTGTGACATTGTTGGGTCCTGTAATGGTGTTGCCAGAGTTAATGCTGGCATTTGAGTTTGTAATAGGGTATAGTCCCCATCACTGTATGTGTGTTGTGTAACTTATTTTGTGTCAAAAGTTGCTTGAGATTGTGGGCTTGTCTGTAAACAAGTATAGGCCTGCTTGGGAAAGTGAAGTATTCTTGTCAAGAATGGGTTGGAGATCACTTATGATGCATGTGAGTGGTCTCTGTTGTGGGCTGAAAGTGACAATTAGTGGTGTTCAGTTGTTTTCTCTTCTGGGTCTGCCTTGCAAAATACTGCTTAGCGGTATTCATCTTGACCAGTTAATTTATTCTTTAACAATATTGTATGGGTATTGTAGTTTGAGAAATGCATTTTGTAGATCCTTAAGTTTGGAGTCTCTGTCTTGTGGTTCCAAGCAGATGCGACTGTACTTGAGGGCTTGGCTGCAAATGATAGATTTAGTGGTGTATTCAGGATGGAAGTTGGAGGCATGCATTTGGTTATATCAGTCAGTGGATTTTTAATACAGAATGGTGTTAAGATGTCCATTTTGTAGCTTTACAGTGGTGCCAAGAAAATGCACCTGTTGTATGGCTAGGGCTGATGTTCAGATGAAAGCTATTGAAACCCTGGTGGAATTTCTCTAGGGCTTCCTTTCTGTGGACCCAGATCAAAAAACTGTCTTCAATGTACCTCAAACACAGAGTGGGTTTTGGGTACAACAAGAAAGTGCTGTTCTGTGTCTGCCATTAATATATTTGCATATTATGGAGCCATGTGGGTATCCATGGCAGTTCTGTTGGTCTGTAGGTAGGTTTTATTGTCAAAGGTGAAATAGTTGTTCATCAGCATGAACTAGCAGAGGGTGGTGACTATGTGTGCTTCATCCTTATTTTGAATGGTACTCCGGATAGTCTGTAGTCTGTCTCTGTGTGGGATGTTATTGTAGAGAGCTTCTACATTCATTGTGGCTAAGATGATGATATCAGGGAATTCTCTGTTTTGATCCTCTGGAGGAGTCCATGCAGAATTCTTGTTTCTATGGTGTTGGGAGGATGGTGGTTGTGTGTTAATATATAGTTCCTCCTCATTTTGTTGGGACACTTCCTCCTCATGTTGTGGACAGTGAGGCATAGCTTGTGTGTTGTCATCCTGGTTGTTGTCAAAGTTGTGTAAATATTCTTTCAGTTGTAGTACATGCAAAAAGGCCTCTAGGTCACCTCAGAGCTATATCATCTGTGTGAGTTTGATGGGACAAAAGGACAGGCCCTGTGAGAGGACTGACTCTTCCGCTTGGCTTAGTGTGTGTCTAGATAAATTTATTATATTATTGTGTAAGTCCATTGTGTTCCTGCTGTTGTTCAAGCAGCTCTGTATAGATTAGATAATTTGTTTTCTTTCTCTTTCTTTGGGGAAGGAATTTGTGTATCATGGATGCACTGATAATTGTCTTTATATCATAGGTGGACAGCCTTCTACACATCTTCAAAATAAACTTTATTTATTTATACATTCCCACTTTTCTCCTCAAGAGGACCCAAGATGGCTGACAATATAAAAAGCAAATAATATGAAAACTGGAAGGGGAGGGGGAAAACAAAACAAAGCAAAATATAAACCAGCAGCATATTTTTTAAACAACCAGTTACTCAGAAAAAGCCTGTCTAAAAAGAAAAATCTTTGATTAGATAGGGGGGAAAATGTACGAAAACACTTTCATTAAATATGAGATTAGTAAATAAAATACAACTTTTTTGCACTTTAACTTCTACCCTAAGTAGACACAAAATGTGAACTTCAGTCTTTGATTTCCTAAAAAGGGTGGGGGAAACCATTGCTTACTTAGAAGTAAGCCCACTGAATGCGGTGATCAGACAGCACTAGTGAAGATTTCATTGCTATGGATAGAACTGTATTGCAAATTTATCATTTTAGATGCTGATACTAGCAAAGCTTATGTTGCAGTTTATTTTATCTATACCTGTAATGATGCCCTATATCAAAGTGCAATGCCTAGCGAGGTTATGCTGCGCTGTTACCTGGGGTGGACAATAAAGTACAAAAAGGGTACATCAAATCATTGCCCTTTGACCAGGTTTTACATAGAATTTCACCATGTCACCCTTTTATAGTTAGAAGGATTCTATAATATATAAAAAACTCTATGTACAGCAAAACATAAAGGATGGTAATCAGAAGACAGCATCTGTATACTTGCAGTTTCTGATGTCAGATGACAGCTACCAGAGACACAAATTGTGATGTTATTTGTAGAACTGTCTGCTTGAAACAAAATAATGCACACCTCTACTGGCTTTTTACTGCCAGGGGAAAAGGTTAATGCTTAACTGGTGGTTTGTTTTTGGTTTTTTAAAATAACATCTAGTCATTTTACTGATGTGACTAACTAACTTTGCTACTATTGATTTTAATATTCTTGAAATGCAGTAAGACCCCCGTATCTGCGGGGGATAGATTCCAAGTCCCATCCTCAGATGCTGAACAATACAGAATGCTGTTTCAGTAGCAGACACTATAAATAGCATGGTCTCTGACTCCCTCTATTGACTTTAGATTAGGCAACCTTCAGTCTCAAGAGGCTATGGGAACGTGCTCTGAATAGAGGTCTTGGAACAACATCTGGTGTGGCTGAGAAGGCCAATTCGAGAGTGACAATCCCTTCCACACTGAAGACAAATACAATCTGTCCCCTGTCCAGCTCCCTGATTTTGCTGCTTTCGGGACTGCCTCTTTGCCTCGGCCTGCTGGACAAGTGTCTCTTCAAAATGGGAGAGGCCGTGATGCACCACCTGCCTCCAGGCTGAACGCTCAGATGTCAAAGGTTCCCATCTGTTGAGGTCCATTCCTAAAGCCTTCAGATCCTGCTTGCAGATATCCTTGTATCACAGTTGTGGTCTCCCTCTGGGGCACTTTCCCTGCACTAATTCTCCATACAGGAGATCTTTTGGAATCCGACCATCAGCCATTCTCACAACATGCCCAAGCCAACGTCGCTGTTTCAGTAATGTATACATGCTAAAAATTCCAGCTCATTCTAGGATTACTCTATTTGGAACTTTGTCCTGCCAGGTGATACCAAAAATGCGTCGGAGGCAACGCATATGGAAGGTGTTCAGCTTCCTCTCCTGCCGTGCACAAAGGGTCCAGGACTCACTGCAGTACAGGAGTGTACTCAGGACACAGGCTCTATAGACCTGGATCTTAGTATATGCCGTCAGCTTCTTATTAAGCCATACTCTCTTTGTGAGGCTAGAAAACATGGTAGCTGCTTTGCCAATGCATTTATCCAGCTCGACATCTAGGGAGAGAGTGTCAGAGATCGTTGAGCCAAGGTACACAAAGTCATAAACAACCTCCAATTCTTGTGTGGAGATGGTAATAGAGGGAGGTGAGTCCATGCCCTGGCCCATGACTTGTGTTTTCTTCAGGCTGATTGTTAACCCAAAGACTTGGCAGGCCTTGCTAAAACGATTCATGAGTTGTTGGAGGTCTTCAGCAGTATGGGCAACAATGGCTGCATCACCGGCGAAGAGGAAGTCCCGCATGCATTTCAGCTGGACTTTGGTCTTCGCTCTCAATCTAGAGAGATTAAAGAGCTTTCCATCTGATCTAGTCCGGAGATAGACACCTTCTGTTGCAGTTCCAAAGGCGTGCTTCAGCGTGACAGCAAAAAAGATCCCAAAAAGGGTTGGCGTGAGGACACAGCCCTATTTCACTCCACTTCGGATGTCAAAGGGATCTGATGTTGAGCCATCAAAAACTACAGTGCCCTTCATTTCCTCATGAAAGGACCTGATGATGTTAAGGAGTTGAGGTGGACATCCAATCTTGGGAAGTATTTTTAAAAGGCCATCCCTGCTAACCAGATCAAAGGCCTTTGTAAGATCTATGAAAGGCCACAAAGAGTGGCTGTCGTTGTTCCCTACATTTCTCCTGCAACTGTCTGAGGGAAAATACCATTTCAGTGGTGGATCTATTAGCTTGAAATCCACACTGTGATTCTGGATAGACTCTGTCTGCAAGCACCTGGAGTCTCTTCAGTACAACACGGTCAAGCAGCTTCCCTACAATGCTGAGAAGAGAGATGCCACGGTAGTTATTGCAGTCGCCCCTGTCTCCTTTGTTCTTATACAATGTGACAATGTTTGCATCCTTCATGTCCTGTGGTACTCCACCTTCCCTCCAGCAAAGACAAAATATTTCATACAGCTCAGTGGTGATGATCTCTTTACAGCACTTCAGCAGGGATGTTATCCTTCCCAGGTGCCTTGCCGGAGGCGAGGGAATCCATGGCCATTTTTATTTCTGCTAAAGTTTGTTCACTGTCCAACTCTTCCAAGACAGGCAGGCACTCAATGTTATTTAATGCCTCTTTGGTTACTGCATTCTCTCTGGAATATAGCTCAGAGTAGTGCTGCACCCAGCGTTCCATCTGCTGTGCTCGGTCCTGGATGAGCTCTATTGACTAGTTCTCGTACTTTCATCATTATACTTACTTATTTATTTTAATAGTTTTAATATTTTCAGACCATGGATGAGAAAATCAGTGGATACCGATCCCACGGATAAGGGGTTCCTACTGTACATTATTCCCTTTGTTTTCATATTTAGTTAATATTTTGAAAGCCAATATTATTGTTTGATGAAAATGTTGTAATAACTGAGAGCTTCTGCCTAGGACAGCAGCCTTTGATTTATTAATTAGTTAACCAATTAAAAATATTTTGAGTGAACTGAAGTGGCATTCCAGAAAAACAAAGCAATGCATTTGAACTCAATTGTTGTCAAATACTTTTTTTAAAAAATGGGTATGTTGTAAGTGTGGTACTAATTAGTTCATCAATGTAAGGTACATGCTGGTGACAAAGATTAATTTTAATCTCGATCCAGGAAAGAAATTAGACCTCTCCCCCTCTCTGCAATCCCAGGTGCTTGTCTCTCTTTTCTCTTTATTTTTTCCTGCCAATTATATACTACAATGTTATCTGCGAATGTTCCCTGTGGTGTTCTCATAAATATGTTACCTTTTTTCACCAGTAAAAACACCACAGAGATCCAGAAGCCCTTTGTAAGACCAAGGCCACTATTGTTATTTATACCAGCAATGACCACTGGGAACAGTATAATGGGAGAAGGTTTCCTTTTTATCATTTAAATCTACAACAAATCTGTAGGGTAGCTTTGACTGTGTGGTACTGAATGACCTTGGTGCCCAAGGTCATTCAGTAAGCTCCATGACAGACCAAAGATCTGAATGTTGGTTTCCCTGTTCAATCAATTCTTATCACATAATGGTACCAAAGCAGAAATATAGTGGTAGAAAACCAACGATGGGTAGAGTGGTGTGCTTAATTTGCATTATATGAATTTTTGCATAACATGCAAATTAGACCACTGAGAAACTGTGACTACGGCAACCAGATCAAGGTGTTCATGTTTTCAATGATAGGGGTTGATTTGAGAATTTGGTTAAACGTGTATTCTCAGGACATAAGCAGAGTTAGGAGATATCAGGTAGCAAAGACACTATAACACTGAGAGAGTAAAATTCTAACTTAGTCTATTAACATATATACAGAGAGAATAGACATTCATCTGGCAGCATAACATGACATGGTACAATACATAGCATAGAAAAAAGTGATCTGACTTACAGCAGATAAAATGTCCCCTTTACACATGACTTATATACATTCTTGGGACCAATCAGAAAATACATTACTTCATTTTCTACTTACATAAGATTACATCATTTTATACAGCTCTACAACATCAAGTCCTTAACCTTGGTACCCACACCTGAATACACTCAGGACATGACTCAGGTAAAATCAGCAATTTTACTTTCACTATACAACATTTATATTTAATACATTTTGAGATCAAAATCTCAACATTTCTTTGCTTTCTGGAATTTTTTTCTCTTTGGAAATCAGTCTTCTTGTTTGCATTTTCAGGTGGGAATCCACAGGCAACTGTGATGAGATGGTACAGCACAGAAGTGGAAAGGGAAATTTTAAATACATATGCACCAGTCTCACACTTGCATAGACTAGCACAGTGGTTCCTAACCTTTTCTTTACCACAGAAACCCTTTAAATATATGTTGTTGCTGTAGACCACCAAGATTTAACTCAAGATTTAAAACCCTAAAGTGCATCAAATATTTATTTAAAGTTTCTCATGAGGGATCGCAAGCACAGAGTTAAGGGTAGATGAAGCCTTACACACAATAAGAGGAATGGACCAAACTGATCAAAAGGGCAACAATAATAACATTAACAATAATGATCACAATAATAATCATAATCATAATAATAATAATAATGATGATAATATTCATAAAAATGTACAAAGACAAGGTAAGGTAAAGGAAAAGGTTCCCCTTGACATTTAGTCCAGTCGTGTCCGACTCTAGGGGGCGGTGCTCATCCCCGTTTCCAAGCCATAGAGCCAGCGTTTGTCCATAGACAGTTTCCGTGGTCACGTGGCCAGCGCGACTAGACACGGAACGCCGTTACCTTCCCACCATGGTGGTACCTATTTATCTACTCGCATGTGCATGCTTTCGAACTGCTAGGTTGGCAGGAGCTGGGACAAGCGATGGGAGCTCACTCTGTTGCGTGGATTCGATCTTACGACTGCTGGTCTTCTGACCCTGCAGCACAGAGGCTTCTGCGGTTTAATCCACAGCGCCACCACGTCCCCAACAAAGACAAAGAGGCCACAAATCACACAGACTCCGTTGTCTGTATACGAATGCCAGGAGTATGGGAAACAAACAAGAAGAACTGGAAAATTTAATTCAGGAGGGTAAGTATGACTTGATAGGAATAACTGAAACTTGGTGGGATGACTCCCATGACTGGAATACAGCAATTGAGGGATATAAACTGACAAAAAGAACAGAGAGAATAAAAAGGGAGGTGGAGTTGCAGTATACACATTCCTGCATGGAAATACAGGAGGAGGAGATTGGCTGTCCCATTGAGAGCATCTGGATCAATCTAGTTGGGGCAAAAAACAAAAGGAACTTGGTAGTTGGAGTCTACTACCAACTGCCCAATCAAAGAGAGGAAGCAGATGAAACTTTTGAAAAACAAATTTGGGGTTCACCTACATCATAGGGGTCTAGCACCCAAGTCCATTATGGGAAAGTGGCAGCATTATTTTATGCCAAAGCACAAGGATTCCAAGATTTCACCACTGATTTCCGTGTCAACAAAAAAGAAAAGAAAAGATGGAAGGCTGGGGTAAGAAAAAGGGTGAGGAAAAGGAGAAGAGAACCCCCATATTGTCACTTATATGGCAGCAATTATCAACTGTCTGGTCTGAGGTTTGCAAAGGTAAATTTGAGGCATGTCTATTTAAGGTGGCTTCTTTAGTTGTGTTTTTTCAGAGCATTTAGGATAAGCGAGCTAGTCGCAGCATCGAGGACTGATCATCCCTGGGCAGCCTTGCAGAGGTCTGATGTAGGGGTCTTCAAAGACTGAATCATATTTCAACTGAGAAGTTAAAAAAACCGACCACCAACAGGACTCTTTTAACCAAATATCATTTTGAGAGTGACTTCCCAAGTACTTCAGAAGTGCTTGGGAAGTGCGGATTAAGGGATGGAAGTTTGGGACCAACTCTTTTTGGGTAGGGACAGCGTCAACGGTTGCTGCAATGGCTACAATGTAGAGTGATTAAGAAGGTAGGGAGATGGGCTTCCTACAGATACCGCACATACATGCACACCTTGTCACAGTTCCTGGTGCTGGCTTGTTCTCCATTGTGTTTTTTAGATCTGGAGCTCCTGTTGGGCCGGATCTGGGTTTTATTGGTTAACCACAGTTTCATGTTCTGGGCAGCCATAGTTTGTGTGCCATTCCAGTTGGGGGCAGAATCTGGGCCTGGGTACCTGGGAAACGTTGGAGTGAGAGGTCGGAGAGGACTTTTAAGGAATGGTTTTATGGACCTGGTCATTCAGGGGTGCATGGAGATGCCTTTTGAGATAGTTGTTGTGCACCTAGGTGGGAATGATTTAGCTAAGCAGAAAGGCAAGTCCCTTATATTGCAGGTGACCATGAATCTGCAGGCCTTAGCACCCTGGTTCCCTGCACTGTGTATTGTGTGGTTAGCAATGCTACCATGGCAAGTCTGGAGGGTTGATTGTGACCTGAGGTGCATTGACAGAGCGTCGTGTGGTGTCAACCATGAGGTTGCTAGAGTGGTCCCAGCTGGCCTTGGGTCCATGGTGGTGCACCCGGACATATGTATGCAGTGCCCTGAGTTATATTGGAGTGATGGTATCCATTTATCCGACATGGGCCTGGAGTTAATTCTGTGTGATATTCAAGGGGACCTTAGGTCTGAAATTTCAGTGATGGTGGGGGCATGAGACATGCAGTGGTGGGTAGTGGCAGAAGTCATGAGTTTGAAAGTGAGTTCAAGTGGGTACCCAATAGGGGTGTGAGCCATCCTACCTCACAGCGTTGAATGCCCACTGGTTTCGGCACTGGGACGAAGAAGAGGTGGAGGTCCCCTGGGGCACAGATCGTCTTCAGTCCCAAGGCTCATTCAGGCTGCATCCTTGGGGAGCTTCCAGACTTTACCGGAACTCAACAGTTAAGGCCTGTGTCTGGGGCAAGGCCAGCCCCAGGCACACAGCACGTCTCTGCCCTACGTTAGGCCCCCTTTTGAAAAGGGAATTTTATGTTGATGTGTTAACATTCAATAAAGTATGGCCCATGTTTAACCCATCTGTTGTGTCAAGCCTCATCACTCTGGGCTGGGCGGGCAAGGGCAACACTTTTTAAGATGACTGAAAGTAGCTTCATTTTGCTTTGAACAGGATGCACCCTCATCAACAGCATCAGTTCTTTTATTTATTTATTTATTTATTTATTTATTTATTTATTTATTTATTTATTTATTTATTGTATTTTTACCCCGCCTATCTGGTCAGACGACCACTTTTACTTTTCAGATTCAGACAGAGATCCATTCTAAGGCTCTGCCAAAATGTATGGTTATGAAATTCACTGCAATAATTTTGAGAAGTCACTTTACCAAACAATAACCAAATGGTTTTGTTAGCAGAAATCAAAGAAGAAGCACAATCACTAAGTCTGTCTGAACACTTACTCACACTGATAGTAGCTGACTCTGACTCTCTGTTTCCACGGCTTCTGACTGTCTGTGCAATAGTAAGAAATGTCACATGCTGTCTCTCAACCACTCAGCATCATTCACTTGCACGTGCTCACTGTGTGCAAAAATATCAAACAGTTATTTGCTATCAAACAGTTATTTACATAACTGATTTTAACTTTTGTTTGTTTTTAATGGAGGCAGTAGGTTAGAAAAGCCAACTTCTATCAAAAAAAGCAAGAGAAATTAAGATTTTGTTTTACATTTCCTTTTCTTTCCTTCTTTCCTTCCTTCTTTCTTTCTGTTTTAACTGCAAAAGATTATAACATTTCTTCAAGCCTTCATGGACTCCCTATGAGGACATTGCACCCCCACCAACTCATGGACACTGTGGTCCATGAACCACAGGCTAAGGACCTATGCTCTAGCATGTATACATTTCCTCGTCTCTCTATGTTCTCTCTTTCCCTTTTTTTCTGCAGCTCTCTCCTCCCACCAGAATGAGGGAGAGATTCCTTTTATATATTATATTTGTGTCATACATAAAGAAGTTTCATGGTTGTATGTCCTCTTTTATTTTAAAGCAGTTTCCTATCAATTATTGAAGACGTTCATAGAACTCACTGTTGTACCTTTTATATAACAATATGCTTCTCACTCTCCTTTCCCCCCATTCCAAATTACAAATAAAGGAAACCAATACATTTTTGTACATCGAATCCTATCACATAAATTTATAGATTTTGTTTTAAAGACATAGTACGCAGCAAACATAACAAAAAACAATGCAATGAAATATCTTTAGAAGGCAGGAAAAGGGAAAGATCATATTTGCCCTGATAATTGAGATTGGAAAATACATATCCCCCATGTGAGCCTTCTCAGCTTTTACAATCTTCCACCTTCCCAAACTCCTTTGGTGAGGACATGAGAGAGACGTCTCAGTGGTTGCTTCCAGACTTTGAAATGTGCTTCCCCAAAAAGCAAAGTTGCCCCTCCCTCTCCCTTGTCCTCTCTTTTCCTGTCAGTCTTGTTCATTGTCCAGCTTCCACACCCATACATGGTGATCAGGAATACAATAGTATGAATGATCTTGGTCTTGGTCTCCAGTGATACATCCTTACACGTGATTATCTTTTTGAATTCCTTCATTTCTGCCAATGTGCTAGATTGTAAGGAATGGCAAGATACAATAAGATAAATCACCAGTGAGGCAACTGTCAGCAGTTCCCAGCACTTAAGTGATGCAGCAATAAAATAGAAACAGATTTTAAAAAATTAAGAGTTCGGACTGCAGAGTATCCATGATCCTGAGATACAATACTTGACAAACCCCACAGACACTATTTACTCTGACAGAAGCATCCACTTATGCCAAAACGATTCAAAATAAATTGTGTTCATAATAAAGTTAAAATAAACAAGCCCCTATCAGGTGTTTAAAAAAAACTCAAGCTTTCCAACAAAAATATCACACTTCCCAGCCAAAAAAATATTGTGTTAGCTCTACGTCAGGTAGACTGATATTTTTAAATTGATTTCAAGTGTGCTAACCCCAATGCAAAAACAGGAGTATTATGACGTGTAACCTCGTCCTAATCTTCTGTTCATCAAACTTCTTTTATAGGCATAGGAACAAGGGCAAAAGAAACTGGCAACCTTATAGAAAGAGTTGGCAAAGTGCAGCTTCCAGATGTCACTGGAGTGCAGTCCTTCAGTCCTGGCTGACATAACCAATGGTGAGGAATGCTGGGATACCTTATAGGCTCCACTTGGTCCAACTCAACCTTACAGTGAGGGGCTGTGTGGTAACCTCTTATGTGCACCTGTTCTTCTTACATCTCATATTCTAAGCACCAGTTGGAAGAAGAGTATTGAACTCCCAACTCTCAGGCAGTAACATGTTTTTCCAGCTTTCATTGATTTTCAAGGGATTGGGTTATATTTAGAACTGCCATCTTCCAAAAAGCCCCTCCTCTTGCCTTTTTCAACAGATATTGGCAGGTGAGAATGCTTCTGTCCATGCTGTGAAATGCTTTCCTTGATGACATCTGCAAGTCCAATTGCTAACAAAGGTACAATACAAGGCAGAACATTCTTCTAGTGCAATGGTAACCTTAGCAGTATCCATAGTGCTATTTGAAACAGTACTCCTAATTGTCATTCTCTGTATCTTTAATAATGATTCATTGCAGCATGGTTGAGACAGATGTCTGAGCCAGATGTTTTGTGGTTTAAGCACCCCCATAGCTTGGGTAACTTTAGCTATCACTGTTGTAGGGTCAAGGACTCTGCACCCTTCAACCTTTTAACCGAACTATTGAATCATTTGTATAGAAGCCTTATCTGACTATAGTTAATTGGTAGCATTAAACTAAAACACTGTCTGCTTATTACTGGGAAATTCTAATTACTTGCATACATTAGCTCTAATTCCCTGATAAGCAAAGCTCTATTATATTCACTCTGACTGCAAGATGGAATTAATTGGCAGCAGGTTGAAAGTGCACAACGTTGACAGTATTGAAAAAGACTTTCCAACAACATAGTAGAGGAAAATTATTTGGGGGGATTATAACTCCGAGTGGCCGAGTCAGATGGTGTGTTCTGGGAGTCCAAAAAAGTAACATTTCCATCTTTGAGTAAAAGCAACTTGCTTTTGCCTTCTGGGAAATGACCAGCAAGCATGAAACAGGAATTCTGTTAAGTGTGTATGGGTGTGCATGCATGCATGCCTCTATGGTTCAATATGTTGCCTTTTTGGTCTATTTTCAGGAGGTAAGTTTGGTTGTATTTGTTGATGATCTATGCTGAGAATTACATGGGGTAGACTATACAGTGGTGCCTCGACTTACGAACGTCCCGATTTACGACCATTTCAAGTTATGACCAGCTCCGGCCGCAAAATTTTGCTTCTACTTGCGACCGGAGCTTCCACTTACGAACAGAAAAAGGCAGGGGGAAAAGGCGGGAAATTCAAATTGCTAACTGTAGGTGGCGACGAGGCTGCTTCTTTGTAGCTCTTTCACCCCAGCAGTTAGAGAGTGTGCATCGGAGGAGGCTTGGGACTGCCTCGCTTCTGCTTCTGAGTGAGCGTGTGTGTGTGTTTGCAGGGAGGCTTCGGGCTGCCTGGTAAGGTAAGGTGCTGTTTTCTGCTGTTTAAAAACTGTTCTGGGTGTTTTTGTAGCGTGGTTTTGGGCTGGGGGGGTTTATGTTTCTGTGCTGTGATGGGTCTTGGGGGGTTTGTTTGTTTGTTGGGGTTTTTTCCCCCCATTTCCGATGGGTCTTGGGGTTTTTTGTTGCTTTTTGGAGTGTTTTTTCCCATTTCCGATGGGTCTTGGGGGGTTTGTTTGTTTTTTGGCTTTCCCCCCCATTTCCAATGGGTTTTTGGGGGGGGTTGGTTCCTTTTTGGGTTTTTTTTTTCCATTTCCGATAGGTCCTGCATGCTTCCCTTGCTTTTTCCTTTGTTTTCTTTGCATTTCCGACCTGCCCCCTTTGTTCTCTGTGCATTTCCGATCTGCTCCGTTTGTTTTCTGTGCATTTCCAATGGGTCTTGCATGCTTGATTGCTTTTCTCCCCCCCCCCTTCGGCCGGAAGGGATTAATCACGTTTCCATTTGAGTCTTGCAGTGATTTTTTGTGTGTGCTTTTTTTCTTTGGCCGGAACGGATTAATTGCATTTCAATGCATTCCTATGGGAAATGGTCCTTCAACTTACGACCATTTCGAGTTACGTCCATCTTCTGGAACGGGTTATGGTCGTAAGTCGAGGCACCACTGTATCATTATTTCTAATGTATTAATTATGTTAATAAATAGTCAAGTGGCGTGCCTTTATAGGGTTTGCTAGGTATAGTCAGAAGTGGTTTACTATTCCCTTCATCTAGGACCATGTAGCTTGCCTAAAACCATGCAGGCTAGCTGTTCCCCTACAAAGCACAGAGAAGAATCAACCTCCTGGTCCCTATCTCCACAACCAGGTTCTTTAACTCACAAAGCTACTCAGACAACTATCACTATTTCTGCTGAGGCACTTCATAATATTGATCATCATGGTATCATTCTGAGACACTTGAGTGGCTCCTAGGGAGTTCCCAAAACACAATAGTGGTGGATTGGTATTTGATCATTCAGCCAATGTGGTTCCCCAGGATTCCCCAGTCATTTTAATACTTAGCTTTAGAACCGCATCCAGCTTTGTCTCTCTCTTTTCAACTGCTGCCCCACAGACTGTGAAAGAAGTCTTGAATTTTTGGCTGAATAAAATGAGCTTCATTCTAAACAGACAGAAGTTCTCCTGATATTTATAGACAGACCAACCTACAGCTGGGATCATACAGTGGACCCTCGACTTACAGACGGCTCGACCTGCAGACTTTTCAAGTTACAGACTTCTCTGGCCGCAAAATTTAGGTTCGACTTGCGGCCGGAGAATCGACCTACAGACCGGAAAATCAAACAAAATGGACCAAAAACGGCCGGTTACGGATTAATCGGTTTTCAATGCATTGTAGGTCAATGGAGCCTCGACCTACAGACTTTTCGACCTGCAGCCACCGTTCCAATACGGATTAATTCCGTAAGTCGAGGGTCCACTGTACCTTGTGCTTGGAGGAGTTTCACTTCATCTAAAGGATTAAGGATGCAGGCTTGGGTGGTTTTGGAACCAGTGTTGCTTCTAGATGCTTTAGTAGTGGCACTAGTGCCTTTACTCAGTTTAGATGGTGTGCCAGTTACATTTGTTCCGGAGGAAGGCAAATCCATCCATATTGTTTCATTCCTTAATAAACATGCACTTATGTGGGGCTATCTTTGGAAAATGTTAAGACATTATAGCTATTGCAAACTGTGATAGCGCCTTGTCCACATTATATAAACTGTCCCTAAGACTGTCTTGAAACTGCTCCATTGCAAGCCAAATTTTGGATTCTGCTTTAACCTATAAAGCCATAAATAGGTTGAAGAGTTGTCTCCTAATGATCCTTCCCAGAATTCTCATTCCTCTTTTGAAGTTCTGTTGAGTGTCCCATCTCCTAGAAAGGTGAGGTTCTTAGAGTCTTGGCTCAGGGCCTTTTAAGTATAAGCACCCTGAGTTGTGGAACCCACGTCCCAGGAAGATGTAATTGGTATCTACACTATCTAATAGAAATAGGAATTTGTTCCAAATTCTCAGTTATTCCTTTGATTGTAGCTCTTTGATTTTAGAGTGTTTTTTTTTAATGTATTTCTGCCCTATTCTGCTTTATTGAAAATTATTTTTGTATTTCAGCTTTTTGTGATTTCATTGTACATCACCTCCAACACTTATCTGTAGTGGGAAGATTCAAGACTATATTAAATAAGTTAAATAAACAGAATTGTGGCATTTCCTTAGCTGAAACTTCTGTTTTCCTTTCCAGGGCAGGCAACTGTTTCATTTTATTTCTCCTGCAAGGCAGTAAAAAAACCAATGAGTCTGTGCTAAGATTTGAATCATCAAAATAGCCCTGACTACAGATATTTTAAAAAATTCTTTGTACATTATATATTTCTTTCTGATTGCCATTATATAGCATGCCATCTGTTTATGGTTCTTTCTGGGCCATTAATACAGTCATTCTGGCAAGTGTGCATGGGACTTAACAGCTAGTAAAATAATGATGAATTAACACCTTATCACTCAGTGCTTTCAGGGCATCAACAATAGTTACTATTATTACCCCCTTGTTTGGGACATGGAAGCACTGGGTCTTAAGCAATTCATTTTCACTGAAAGATTCACATAATGCTTTTGGCATCTTATGTTTAATATGCTGATCACTATATTTTCATGGTTGTTAATATGATATTTGGCACATGGGGAGAAAGAAAACTGAAAGAAGTTTTCATCTCAGTAAAACTGATAACCAGAAAATTCAGGATAGACAAAAGGAAAAGCTTCATAAAAAAACATCATTAGTTTATAGAACCCTCTCTGTTGGCATGATTGCAGTCACCAGTTTGAATGGCTTTTAAACAAATTTATAGGGGGGGGAAGGCAAGTAGTAGCACTTAGTCATAGTGGCCATATAGGTACTAGTCAAAGTGATACAGAAGGTCCAAAATCATAGGTAGTATGTCATTGAATACAAGTTCTGATTATGTTGCCTAAATCAGGTCATTCATTTCTTGCACTTATCCCAGGGCTGGGGAACATTTGACCCTTCAGATGTTTTAGAACTAGAGAATGGGGATGAATTTAAAAAAATAATCAAGATATTCAATGAATATCCCTGATTCATCAGATATTCGTTGCTTCGTATTCTTGGAGTCCAGAGACCCCGATGAATATGAAGCAACAAATATAACCCTTTTATATTTGTCCCTTTGTCTATCACTATCTGCTTATGCCCCTGTGGATCAGCTGTTCCTCAGAGGCATAAGCAGAGAGGAGTTTTCCCTTCAGGCGGCTTGCTAAAGCCTGTAGGGGCATAGGAAGAGGGGGAAAGGGATCAAAGCAATCCCCCAGCTCCACTACCTTTGCAAAGGCAGTGGGGCTGGGGGATGGCTTGGGTTGGAGTTTCCCCCTCTTCTTATGCCCCTTATGTTAAAATTCAATTCAAGAAAGGGGAAGAATTGGTATAATTCGGGTTGTTTTGACATATGTGATTGAGCCCGGACTTACACTCAGCAACTCATGGAATTGTAGAGTTGGGAAGAACCTCATGGGTCATCTGCTAATGCAGGAAATGCACAGCTAGGGTATTCTTGACAGCAGGGCTATAATTAGGTTGGAGTAACTGGGGCTTTGCTCCAAGGTACCAAAATTGAGAGAACACTGAAATCTAGAGAGGTGTGTGTGTGTGATGTGTCATGAAGTAAGAACCAAATTATAGTGACTCTAATAGATATTTTTTAAAAATGTTTATACCAGTGCCAACCACCCCTTGTGAGTTTCCATGATTGCGTGGGGCTTCTAACCAAGGTCTCCTGAATACTAGTCCATCATTCTATCCACTACACCACACTGGGCATTCAGAGGTGAATCTGTTAGTAAATCTGCTGAAAAAGCTTTTTCTTTTTTTGTAAAAGAGTAAATTTTCCCGTACTTTGAGGGGAGGATACCACATTTACCTCATTCTCTTGCTTTTTCATGATGGCTTGCATCCATACCTCATAGGCAGAATGGGTAAGAGGTTATGCCACTTGCCCTAAGTGCTAGTTGTACCTGTGCCTAATTGATATCCATCCAGCAATTTTGGGGAAAAACCTCTAACAAAGAAGAGTCCACCACCTTCCAAAGTAGCCTGTTCCTGTAGTGACAGCACTAAACATCACAGATTTATTCCTGTAAAGTCAAAGTTTCTCTGGTTGTAATTTAAAATGATTGGTTTGGGTCCTATATTTCTGAGATGAAAAAAACTAGCTTGTTCCATCTGCCATGCAACAGGTGTTCAAATATTTGAAGATAGCTATAACATCACCTCTCTGTCTTCTCTTTTCTAGCCTAAATATCCCAACTCGCTCTTCCTGTCATTTTTCTTCACTGTACAGCTTTCACACTTACACATAGTAATCAGAAATTTAAAAGTGTGAATGACATTGGCCTTGATCTCCACTGACACATCCTTACACTTGATGCTCTTTTCTACTTCTTTCTACTGCTCTTCTGAGTCTCAGGTCTTCTTCTGATTTCTTGGCTGCAGTCTACATTTGGAATGATGATTGAACCAAGATATGCAATATGTTTAACAATTTCATTTTCTTCATTATCAGCATTACAGTTATATAGTTCTTCTGTAGTTATGATTGTTGCCTTTTTCATCTTCAACTTAAGTTCCACCATTGCACTTCTTTCACATTCATTGGGAGTCATTTGAAGTCATTGCTGCTTTTTGTGAGTAATATGAGTTCATCTGCATATGCTAAATTATTGATGTTTCTTCCACCAACTTGTCCTTCATCTGAATCTAGTCCAGTCCAGCTTTCTGTATGATATATTATGCATACAGACTGAACAGATAAGGATATAAAATATACCCTTGTCTGATCCAATTAAGCAAGGGAAACCATTCTGTTTCTCCATATTCTGCCCTAACCGTAGCTTCTTGTTCACAGTATAGGCTACAAATCAGGACAGTCAAATGTTGAGGCACACCTATTTATTTTAGAATGGTCCATAGGTTTCTCATGATCCACACTGTCAAAGGCTTTGCTGTAGTCTATAAAGCATAGACTGATTTTCTTCTGAAATCCTTTTGTGTGCTCCTAGCATATATTTGCAACATTATCTCTTCCCTTTCAGAATCCAGCTCAAACATTGGGTATATCTCATGCCACATACAATAAAAATCTTTGCTGCAATACCTTGAATATCACTTTGCTTGCATGGGAAATCAATGCAGTAGTCTTGTCACTACCGCAATCCTTGGCATCTCTTTTCTTTGGATATTGACACGTACATTGAACGTCTCTAGTCTCTGAGCCATTGTTTTGCTTTGCATATCTGTTGGTGCATTCTTGTTATTTATGAAAAATATTTATAGTTTCTCATATATTGCAGGTTTTCAGGGCAGGTGTATGACAATTTGAAAACATAAAATCTTTAAAACAATTTAGAATTAGAACAATTTAGGAAACATAAAAATAAAACAATAAACCATTGCATTACAACCTGTGGAAGCCAATGTCCCCAACCTCCAAAGATTCTACTCTTTCTTTTTCTTTCTTTATTGGTATCAGAGTGTTGCACAATTTAAAATTATGGACGTATATGAAATATAGTTAAAATTAAATACAAATTAAAATGTTAAGATAGACTATTTTTGACCAGAAGCGGGCTACTTCAATAGTGTTATTTCAGTCATTTGCTGTATCTTCTTTTGTGCACGTAGTGGGGCATAAATAGCATGCACATAAGTTCTGCATCAATTGAATTTCTTCACAATCACAGAAAATTTGTCCTGTATCCAAGTAACTCCATTTTACGTGGTTATTCCTTGATTTTCCTACTTAGCTTCAAAGTCTATTAAGTGACTTCCTAATGGCCCTGTTAGAGTCTTGTTCAGGTGGAAGAGACTCTTTTAGCATTCATCCATTTGGAAAGGTGTGCTGTTTTTTTTTTCTCCATAGGTTTTGCCTAGCCTCTTCTGGTTTAATATTTAGAGTTTGAGATGTGTGCAGCAATACTTTCATTGATTTTAGCTGTTGTCTAGGTCAGGGGTCTCCAAACTTTTCACACGGGGAGCCACATAATATATTTGCGAAGGAATGCACACATACACATGCACTCCCGCCCACCCACCTACATGTACGCATGCACTCCCGCTCACGTGCACGCATGCACACACTCCTGCATGCATGCATGCACTCCCAACCGCATGCACGCATGCACTCCCACCCCCACACACATGCACATACTCCCACCCACCTGCCCGCCCGCCCACATGCACACACTCCCACCCACCCACCTGCCCACACTCACACCCACACACACACATGCATGCACGCATGGACGGGCTGGATAAAAAGGCAGACCGTACTTTGGAGACCCCTGGTCTAGGGCATTCGTGTCCATGAACTGGATGGGTTTGGTGCTTTATTACTTTATTTTGTCCATTATTTGCTAGCACTTCTCAATGCAGTTCTGGAGGGGCAATGCCAGCCAAGTAATAGCCTTTTTCAATGGGGATAGACAGCCAATAATAATCCTGTGTGATTCATCCACGTGTTTGGCATTTGCTGATTTATATTGTATGGCACTAGCATAATCAGTTGTAGAGTAGCATAGGGACAAAGATGTTGTTCTTATTGTTTGTGGATGTGCATCCCAGTTTGACCTAGCCAGTTTCTTAATTATGTTATTTCTGGAGGGAAATTTGTGTTTGGTGTTTTGTTTGGTGTTTAGACAATGTTTTTTGTATGTCAGGGTAGATCCAGAGTGACACCCAAATGCTCTGGGGTAGGGCAATGTTCCAGACTTTTGCCTCCCAAATAATTCAAAGCTTTCTCTCTGCTTCTCTGTTCTCTAAGTGAAAGGCACAGACTTTTATTTTCAAAAGGTTTGATTTCAGCAGGTTGTTTTTATAATATAAGGAAATGTCTTCTAATGCAGAGGTTAGCTGGTGCTTGATGGCCTCAAAAGTTTCTCCCTGGACTGTCAAAGCAAGATCATCAGCATAGATGAATCTCCTGGAATGTGGGAATGTTTGTTGATCATTTGCATAAATATTAAAAAGTAATGGTGCCAGGATGCTCTAGTAAATAAGCATGTTTTGACATGGTGCCAAACTAATCCCAATGTTGGCACTAGCTGAGCCCCCAAGGAGAGGGCATTTCACAGGTGGGGTGCTGCAGCTGAGAAAGTATTTTCCTGCCTCTCCACATAATGTTAGGATTTACAGATTCCATTCCTGTAGCTGGAAAAAGCTCGACACTATGATTTATTTAGCATTTATTTGAAATTTTGATGTTAACAGTTCATGGCCACAGTCTGCACTCGGTCTTGTTTTTGCTGACAAAAACAGCTTCTCCACCTACTGTTTCCAGTTTTGTAGCATATTTGAGTTCTGTACAGGCCATCTGGTGATTTCTCTGCCTCCTGTTGACTGTTGGTTTCCTAAAGAGCATATCTGCAATAAACACATTGTTGGCCTCACAAAATTATTGAGTTGTTCTCCTTAATTGTTTCTGACTCCTAAACCAAATTCTCCAACAACACGTCATTCTAATTTGCCCCCTATTTTTGCATTCCAGTCAATTATAATCATTAGCACATTCTGTTTTGATGTGTGATCAATTCAGTATTAGACCTGACTTGAATGAGTCCATTCTTTCTAAAAATTGTCCAGATAACATTACCAGCATTTGTTTCACACAGTCAAGCAGCAAATAGAATAACAATTCAATTTCTTTTAACCAGATACCAGTCCAAGAAATGCTAGTAGTCCCTTCTGTGGATTTGAGTCTATTTGATATGTTAAATAAGTGGCAGCCATACCTGCCCTGGCAGTTTGTTCATGTATGAATAGGCACTGGAGTTTGTTGGATTTCTGGGAGTTTAGAATCTCACTGCAAAAACCAGAGTGAAAACGCAGAAACCTGGCACTTTATTTATACTCAGCTGGATCAACCAGTGGGGTGAGTTTGTGCAGCTCTTGACATTTCTGACATTGTGACAATGAAAACCCTGAGTATCTTCCAAGAAGTAAGAGTCTTTGCAAAGGAGCAGCAGAGAACAGCAACATGAAAGTGTTTTTCATTCATTTAAGTTTGCTTTCTAATCTGTCCCACAACTAAGGTCCAGGGTGCTAAACTCAACAAGAGCAAACCTATTAAAACCCTGGTAAACCTACACTCATGACTAATCCTGCACCAGTAACTAAGCAGCATTCATTTCAGTGACTGGAATCCAACTGCACAATTTACATCACATAAAGCTAATGATCAGCTGCAGTGATTTTTCAGAAATTACAGATTCCTCCGTCCTGTGACCCCCAATGGCTTCCCCATAACAAAAGGGATCCCAAGGCAGCGTCAGAACCTTTGGGTTAATTTCCAAAAAAGTGCTGCCACTGAAGCATCATTAGCCTTATGTGGTGGTGTGCTATTGGATTTCAACCGATGTATTCACTCTAGTCAGGCCCAACACTGGATTTACTCTTTTTAAAAAAGGCATAAAGCAAAGTATGCTGCTTATATACTGCCCTGTAGTGTTTAAAACACTCTCTAGGCAGTTTACAATTTAATTATACAGGCTACACATTGTCCCCCACTGCCACGAGCTGGGTACCCCTTTTAACTGACCTTAGAAGGATGGAAGGCTGAGTGAACTTCAAGCTGGCTGCCAGAATCTGCTGGGATCAAATGCTGACGATGAGCAGAGTTTTGACTGTAATACTACAGTTTAACCACTGAACCATGAGGCTCTGAAACACAAACAATGTTTCCAGCTAAGAGTTTTTGTAAACCTATTATTGCGAGACATGTTCTGGCTTTTTATAAAATCAAGATAGTTTACAATAAGAAATAAATCCACAGAATTCCCAAATTATTAAAATAATTTTAAAAAGAAAAATTGATAAACAAAAATATCCTCAGAGATTAAAGGCAACAGCAGCAATATTCAAACATATTAAGAAACATAATAAAATATAATTTAAACTCATAAACCATTCTAACTTCCCATTAGTCTACTTTATACATACTAGCTTCAGTAATGCCAGCATTCGACTGCAAGCATGAGAAATTAGGCCAAGTCCCAACAGAACTGATTAGATACAGTGATGCTGGATCAGATCCACAGAAATATCAATAGAAAGGTATGGCCATAAATGCCAAGCCAGGAACTAAAGTTAGAAAATTGTATCAGAAAGGTAAGGTGGAAGAAGGACAAGCAAATGCAGGGAGCCTAATAGACTGGCTGGGGAAGTGAGAAGGCAGGGAGGGAGGGAGACAACGAAATAATAGGCAGGCTGACAAATAGAAATACCTGGGTAAGGCTGAGAAAGCAACACAAGCAGTGTCAGAGTCTGTCTGATCTGTGGCTTAGCTGGAAATATTTGTAGTCATTTGAAGAAGAATCAGAGGCGTAATAGACTGTTTGTAATCGTCCAAACTAGTTGTGTGAATCTTCACTGACTTAGCAGGTAAGATTCAGAGGTGTTGAAGAACTATAACTTAACTGCAGCCAATAAGGACAGGAAGTAGAAACCTTTTTTGAAAATAATTGGCCATAACTACCCAAAGATGTCTCCTGCATTTTCCTTGCTGAAATAAATGGAAGCTGAGCTATTTTTGCCCTGTAAAGCTTGTGGCAAAGCACTTTCCAGTGGTTCATTTGCCCTGCACCCTCTATATGAGCAGTACCACAGCATATGGGACCATGTGTAGGCTCCATGAAGAGGGTATAATTGTGTGATTAAGGCAGTCTTTTATCTGCATGAGGAAAAGGAGGGAGGGAGAAGGGGCTATGCAAGAGGTAAGTGTATTCTTCGTCTATTCTAAATCTACTGCAACCTTCAGTTTTACATTAGCATTTATTAAAGATAGGACTTACCTTAAAGGTGAGGCTTAAACTAACCTGAGAGGGGTTTTTAAAGGGATAGTAAGTAGGACACAGGGCTCAAGACAGGTGGAGATAAGAAATATTAGAAAGGGAACAAGGCAGGAAGTGGACAGGGAGCTATTCCTGCAGAGAATTACAGCTCAGGTCTGAGTTCTAAGCAGGTCTACTCTGAGTAGGACCAGAGTTTCTTCAAGAGCAGGAGCCCTAGCACAACAAGAACAGGATAAAAGAAGGGGAAAAACACACTAGTGCTTAAACCTTAAACTAGACTGAAACTTAAAACCTGGATTTAAATTTTAAACTGGATTTAAACTCTGCCAAAGTTCTAAAACTCTAACGCCAGTAAGTTTAAAATTGAGGGGAGACCAGCTTGGGGTCTAAACACTGGTTTGAAAACAGACCAGTCCAAAGGTCAGTTGGAATTAAGAGGTCAAGGCTGTAGGCTTCAGTTTCCCAGAGAATTACCTCAGCTAACCCTTTCAGGAGTTGCAAATTTGATTAACAAGGTGCTACAGGCCAGAGGGAGCACTCTAATCAGGGCTCCATTGTCCTCCTGACCTTGTAGAGCACGCCCTTGCAGGCCTCTTCAGCCCTTTGCAATCAGCCAGAAGGGCAAGGGGAGGAGCTAGGAAAGAACATAAAAGCCAGGTCTCCTAGCGAGTGGCCTTGCTCGAGCACAAATGCCTCCTGCAACGAAGTGCAGGGTAAGAAGACACAGAGAGTTTAGTAGCTGTGCGAGTTCAGCAGCAGGGCGAGGAAGCCAGGGCCCCAGATACTGCTCATCACTTCCCTTGAGAAGAGGTTTGGCAAGCTCTAAACAAATATCAGCATGCAGTCAGACAGACAGCACAGGGTTGGGGACTATCCCGTGTTTTGCACCAAGTGTCATATGTATGACTATATCCCTCTTGGGCAAAAGTCATGGGTGTGTCCTCATTGCAAGGAGCTCCAGGAACTCAGGGAATGGGTTTGCTTCCTTGAGGTCTTAGTTGTGAACAGGGAGAAACAGAGACAGGGACCACAGTGAGACTTCCAGGGATCTTCAGGCACAGTCCCACCCACAGACAAGCAGCTCCTCTGCTTCTGGGATTGGAAGTCTCTGGGCTGGAGGATGCCAATCTGGACAAGAGGGAAACCATCCCCTAGAGGGGACCTCTTCTACAGGTGAGGGCCCCATATCTAGTTGCACTGAGGATACTCCTCGTGGTGAGGGGGCTTCTGATAGTGGGTGATTCGATTGTCAGGAACATAGAGCAAGGGGTCTGTGATGGTTATGAGGACTGCATGGTGACTTGCCTGCCTGATGCAAAGGTTGCAGACATCACATCTCATCTGGATAGGTTGGTAGAGAGTGCTGGGGACAAGGTAGCAGTGGTGGTGCATGTAGGCACCAATGATGTGGGGAAATGTAGCCGCGAGGTCCTGGAGGCCAAATTTAGGTTGTTAGGGAGGAAGCTCAAAGCCAGGACCTCAAAGGCAGTGTTCTCGGAAATGCTACCTGTTCCACATGCAGGGCCAGCTAGGCAGGCAGAGCTCACTTGTCTCAATGTGTGAATGAGACGGTGGTGTCAGGGGAAGGGGTTTAGATTCATTAGACACTGGGGAACATTTTGGAACAAGTTGGGCCTGTACAAGAGGGACGGGCTTCACTTGAGCGAACATGGAACCAGACTGCTGGCACGCAACATTAAAAAGATGGCAGAGCAGCTTTTAAACTGAATCCTGAGGGAAAGCCAACAGGAGCCAAGCGACATCCACTTTGGGACTCCTCATCCCTGTGAAATGAGGGTGGAGAGGGTAGAGAACCACAAAGTGATGACAGTGTAGGAATTAGGACTGGGAGCATGACAGGACATGATAGTTGGTCCACTGGAATGAGAAACTGTGGGAAAAAAGAAACAAACAAGCAGCCCTTCTTGGGAGACCCTGTACACAGGTACTTTTATGCAAATACCCAAAGCATCTGAGCAAAGGTGGGAGAGCTGGAACATTTGGTGGCTAGGGATAACATTGATATAGTGGCCATAACGGAAACCTGGTGGAATTCTGAGAACCAGTCGGATACTGCAATCCCAGGCTATAAACTCTATAGGAGGGATAGGGAGGGTCGTGTTGGAGGTGGGGTGGCCATCTATGTCAAAGAAGGGGTGGAATCCAGCAGAATGGAGATGGACGGCAGGTCTGACTCCATCATAGAATCACTGTGGGTTAAACTTCCAGGCCCAAGGAGTGATGGGTTGGGGGGGTTGCTATCGTCCTCCAGATCAAAAACTTGAGGGGGACCTTGAAATGAGGAGGCAAATCAGGGAGGTGTCCTCACATTGACTGGGTCAATACATGCTCGGGTCAAGAAAGAGATAATGGGTTTCTTGGCATGCTAAATGACTGTGCCTTGGAGCAACTTGTCATGGATCCTAGCAGAGGACAGGTGATTGTGGATTTAATATTGTGTGGTACTCAGGACCTGGTTAGGGCTGTGAATGTCACTGAACTACTAGGGAATAGTGACCATGCTGCTATCTCTTTCGCCATGCATGTTGGGGGGAGAGTGTCAAGTAAATCTGACACATAAACCCTTGATTTCCAAAGGGCAGACTTCCCTCAGATGAGGAAACTAGTTAGAAAGAAGTTGAAATGGAAGGTAAAAAGAATCCAATCTCTCCAGAGTGCATGGAGCCTGATTAAAACAATGGTAGCTCAGAGAAAATCCACCTCTCCGATGACAACATGATGTAAACAGAAAGCAAGAGAAAAACCCAGTAGTAAGCCTCCACAAGATGTCTAATCAAACCAGTATTTTATCGGTGAATGTGAAAGGACTTAATTCCCCCCAGAAATGGAAATTGATATTCAGTAAACTGATTAAGGCCAAAGCAGGAATAATTTGTATCCAAGAGACCCATATTAAAGATAGACATCGGCTAGAAAACTCAAAACTAGGTAAAGTCTTTATACGAGGGGGTACTGATAAGTATTGAGCCTTTCCCAGAAAAAATTGAGCTAGGAAGCTATAAATTGCAGGGTGTATTGGCCAATTTGTCTGTATTCAATGGTGCAAAAATCAACTACCTATGATTTTAACTTATCTTTCATTTTCAGCTCCAAAGTGAACATGGCAGCACCTCCAGAAAAGTTCAATGTGGAAGAGCATAGGACCAGAATCAAGTTCCTGTTTCTCCAAGGGAAAGGTGCAAAGCAGATCCATGATGAAATGTCACAAACTATGGGTGACAGTGGCCCTTCGTATGCAACAGTTAAACGTTGGGTTGTCAATTTTAAAACTGGCCATTTTGGTGTTGATAGTGAGAAACCCAGTGGAAGGCCTGTTTCTGTCTCTGTGCCTGCAAATGTGAAAGCCATCCATGACATGATCATGGAGGACCGCCGAATATCAGCCAAAAGTATTGCTATATATCTGAGAATATCACGTGAGAGAGTTGGTGCCATTATCCACAACGACTTGGAAATGAGAAAGCTGGCAGCAAAGTGGATACCCAAACTTTTGACAACTGAACAAAAGAGGAAACGTGTGGAGTCATCGGTGGCTGTTTTGGAACATTTTGCAAGAAATGAGTCAGATTTCCTGGGCAAACTGGTAACTGGTGATGAGACATGGATCTACTGTTATGATCCTGAGACAAAGAAACAGTCTAAGGAATGGAGGCACAGTGGTTCCCCCAGGCCAAAGAGGTTCCGAGTGCAAAGGTCGGTACAGAAGCAAATGGCAAAAGTTTTTTGGGATAAGAAGGGAGTTCTTCTGGTGGACTACCTCCAACAGGGTTCAACCATCAATGCAAAATATTACTGTGCTTTATTGACGAAGTTGAGGCAAAACATCAAGGAAAAACGTCGAGGAAAGCTCTCCAAAGGTGTCATCCTGTTGCATGACAACGCCTCGTCACACACTGCAGGTGAAACAATGGCAAAACTGACATCCTTAGGCTTTCAAGTGATGTCCCATCCACCCTATTCTCCCGACCTGGCTCCTTCTGACTATTATCTGTTCCCCAAACTCAAAAAACACCTAAAGGGACAACGATTTGGGAGTGTTCTGGAGGCAACTAATGCTGCAAATGAGTGGTTACACCAGCAGTTGGAAGAATTTTATTTGCAGGGACTTAAGAAGCTGCAGGACAGATGTCGCAGGTGCATTGACTTCCTGGGGGAATATGTAGAATAGTGTGGCAGTTACAGCTCCCTAGCTCAATTTTTTCTGGGAAAGGCTCAATACTTATCAGTACCCTCGTAGCAGCCGACCAACAAAGGAAAAGAGGAGTGGCCACTTACGTTAAAAAAAGGAGCTAGACCCCAAATTGATATATGCCTCTAAAGACGGACAAATTCTTATGGTCAGAGTTCAGAAAGCGGGTGAAAAAATCCTGGTGATAAATTATGCCTCAAACGAAAAACAAGGAAAATTCTTTGAAGAGCTCAAAAAGGAGTTAATCCCAAGAATTGAAGACAAAATATGTGTAATTGGAGATTTCAATGCAATAATTGATAATCAAAAAGATACCTCAAGGATGGACGGAAAAACGGGAAAAAAGAAAAAACTTAATTCCAAAAAAAAAATTGGAAATGGCAGAAGAGTTAAAATTAATTGATATATGGAGAACTAGATTCCCAACAAAAAAGGACTTTACCTTTTACTCAAATAGACATAGATCCTGGTCCAGAATAGATAACTGTTGGATATCAGCAGATTTAAGTCAACAAGTGGAAGACATTGAGATCCTCCCAAATATCTATGCAGATCATAACCCGGTTTGAATGACTCTGGGTTACCCACAAAGAAGAGGAATTTGGAGACTAAACACATCTATACTGAAGGACGAAGATTGCCTGAAGAAAATAAAAAAAGAACCAGAGTTCTTCTTTAAAATAAATAAACCTCAAGATACTGGGATCGCCAATGTCTAGGATACAGGGAAGGCTTACTTCCGGGGACTAGCAATTGCCTTGGCAGTGCAAAAGAAAAGAGAAAAAAATAAGCAATATCAAAATTTACTAATGGTCCTCAAAAAAGAAGAAAAAGCTTTAAAGATAAACCCGACAGCACAACAACTTAAAAATAAGATTAATATATTGCAGAATAAAATCAGTCTGCTTGACCAGGAAGAGATGGCAAGGAAAGTAAAATTTGCAATACAAAACTTTTTTGAAAATGTGAATAAACCAGGAAGATGGCTCGCATATAAGATTAAAAAAGAAAGAGAACATTTAATGATCAATTCACTTCTGGATAAGGAAGGGAAGGAAACCTTTAAACAGGAAAAAATTAAAGAAATAGCCCGGAAATTTTATGATAATTTGTACAAGAAAGAAGAAATACATTTGCAGCAACAAAAAAGATTATTTAGAAAGAACCCTCCCCTGGAAATTATCGGAGCAACAGTTAAAAAATTTAAATAACCCCATAGCAATGAATGAAAGAATGGAAAAAACAGAAAAACAGTAAGACTCCTGCACCAGACGGATTACCAGCAGAATACTATAAAGCTTTTCAGGAAGAACTGATACCACATTTCAAAAAATTGTTAGAAGCTATTGAGACAGGTGGAAAAATACCTGAATCATGGAAAGAAGCCCATATATCTCTAATACGTAAAACAGGAATGGAAAGGAATCAAATTAAGAATTACAGACCAATTTCCCTCTTAAATGTGGATTACAAGATTTTTGCCTCAATTTTGGCTAACAGGTTGAAAAAGGTCTTAACTCTGATGATACACAAATACCAGACTGGTTTTCTACCCAAACGGAAATTGGCGGCAAATATAAGAACAGTAATAGACATACTGGAGCACTATGAAGCTCATCCAGAAAAGCAAATGATGTTAATCTTTTTAGATGCAGAGAAAGCCTTTGATAATGTGAATTGGAACTTTATGTTGAACCAATTAAAGATGATGGGCCTTCAAGGAAGGTTTTTTTCAGGTGGTGGAGTCAATTTATTCACAACAAAAAGTAAGAGTCAAGGTCAATGGCCAAATCTCGGAGGAGATTCAAATTCAAGAAGCCACAAGACAAGGGTGCCCCTTATCACCTTTACTGCTAATCTTGATATTAGAAATACTAAACAGACAAATAAGGCGAAACTCCAGAATTAGGGGGTTGAGAATAAAAGGAGAGGAATATAAATTACAAGCTTATGCTGATGACTTGGTATTATTGCTACAAAACCCGGACGAATCAATTAGAGAATTAATATCCACAATTGAAAACTTTGGTGCAGTGTCAGGACTTAAACTGAATTATGAAAAAACCAAATTTTGACCAAAAAAAGTGACACAAGAAGAAGCAAAAAAAATTAGAATTAGAAACTGGTTTTGAACACACGTGAAAAATTAAATATTTAGGAGTGTATATCTCAAAAAAAACAACAACAAGTAGCTTGATGAAAGATAATTATCTTCCAATACTTTAAGAAATACAGGAAAATTTGGAAATTTGGGGTAAACTGCAACTTTCAGTGCTGGGTAGAATTGCTACTATAAAGATGAACATTTTATCAAAGCTTCTGTTCCTGTTCCAAAATTTGCCAATACTGTTGAATTATAAATATTTTAAGGAGGTAGACGCTGTATTCTCTAAGTTTATATGGCAAGCTAAAAAAGCGAGAATAAAACTTAAAGCCCTACAGGACTTAAAAGAAAGAGGAGGAATGGGCTTACCAAATTGTCTACTATACTACAAAGCCTGTGCTCTGAACTGGATAAAGGAATGGATTACTTTGGAGGACTAAAGACTCTTAAAATTGGAAGGGCAGGATTTGAGATTAGTATGGCACGCATATATATGGTATGGCAAGAGCAAAGATCAAACATTTTTCTCGGATAACATTGTAAGGAAAGCGCTATACCAGGTCTGGCAAAAATTTCAGTGGCAAACATACAAAAAAAAAAAAATCCAATAAGGGTAGTGCAATTGGAAGCTGTGACGTGCCCCAGAAGCTTTTACACAACCTTCTTTAATCTCGAAAGAATGGAGATATACGTATAAAGAGCTCTTAACTAAAGAGCAACAATTAAAAAATATACAGGAGGTGAAGGAAATGGGTTTACTAACAGATTGGTGGGCAATGCTAAAATTAGAATCAAGGTTTAAAAAAGACAAAATAATGGGTTTTTATGAGGGGAAGGTTCAGGTGGATGAGTTATGGATTTATACTACTGATAAGATTATACAAAAATGTATACTTTCTTGTTAGAATATAATTTAGAGGATGAAAGGGTGAAAGCAGTAATGATTAAATGGGCACAAAATTTTGGTCATAATATAGACATAGATGATTGGACTCGAATGTGGAATGATAACTATAGATGGATTAAACCAGTAAACTTGAGAGAAAATGTTTTAAAGATGTTTTATAGATGGCACTTTACACCTGTAAAACTGGCAAAAATGGTGTCAGGGGTTAGCAACTCATGTTGGAAGTGTTGTCAGCAACCTGGGACTTTTTTTCATATGTGGTGGACATGCGATAGAGTAAAAAGATTTTGGAGACAGATAAAAGATATTACACAAGAAATTATACAACAAAAAAATAGCTTTTCAACCAGAAATGTTTTTGCTGAATATAATGCCAGAAATTGTTGATAAAAAAATTAAATATATGTTGTTGCACATATTTACAACCACAAGGTTGATTTGGGCCCAAAAATGGAAAAATCAGGAAAATCCGAAGATGGAGGAGCTGTTTAAAAATTATTGGATATTGCAGAAATGGATAGCCTGTCAGAGCATTACGTGAGAACCCGAGAATATATGTTAAAGAAAGCTGGAAAATGTTTTATAATTTGGCCCAGAAACAAACATGAGTAGAGAACATAGTATATTATAGATTTTAGTATTGTAACACAGCCATTGAGCCAAGATTATACTAGATATTGTATTATTGTAACCACTTCCCCATACCTATGTTTTGTATTGTTCTGTTTTCTTTCCTTTTCCCGCTGTAATTATATTCCTTTGATTGTTGTTTGTTTGTTTGTTATATAATTTAAAACATTTTCAACCCCCCCCCCAAAAAAAACAATGGTAGTAGAGGCCCTGTGGAAGTGTATACTGCAAAGAAAGAAGGGCTCAACTAAATCCATGAGGGTGCCCGCATGAATAACGAGCGGAGTTAGAGAGGCTTTAAAGGGCAAGGAGAGGTCCTTCTGTAAATGGAAATCCTTCCCAAATGAGGAAAATAAAAAGGAACACAAACTCTGGCAAAAGAAATGTAAGAACATGATATGGAAGGCAAAGAAGACTTTGAGGAACGTATGGACAGCAATATAAAGGGGAATAATAAAAGCTTCTTTAAATACAGTATGTTAGAAGCAGGAAACCTGCCAGAAAAGTGGCTGGCCCTCTGGATGGTGAGGGAGGGAATGGGGAGGTAAAGGGGGACTTGGAGATTGCAGAGAAATTAAATGAGTTCTTCACATCTGTCTTCATGACAGAAGACCTTGGGCAGATTCCGCTGCCCGAATGGCCCCTCCTCACTAATGAATTAAATCAGATACAGGTTAAAAGAGAGGATGTTTTAGACCTGATTGATAAATTAAAGATCAATAAGTCACCAGCCCCAGATGGCATCCACCATTATTAAGGAACTGAGGAATGAAATTGCTGATCTTTTAACTAAAATATACAACTTGTCCCTTAAAATGGCCACAGTGCCAGAGGACTGGAGGATAGCACGTGTCATGCCAATCTTTAAAAAGGGAAGGAGGGAGGACTCGGGAAACTACAGGCTGGTTAGCCTGACATCTGTTCCAGGGAAGATGGTGGAAAGCCTCATCCAAGATAAAATCTTAAAATACATAGAAGAACAAGCCTTTCTGAGGGAAAATCAGCATGGCTTCTGTAGGGTAAGTCTTGCCTCACAAACCTTTTAGAATTCTTTGAAAAGGTCAACAGGCATGTGGATGTGGGCAAACCAGTGGATATTGTCTATCTGGATTTTCAGAAGGCGTTTGATGCAGTCCCTCACCAAAGGCTGCTGAGAAAACTCCACAGTCAGAGGATAAGAGGGCAGGTCCTCTTACAGATTGAGAATTGGTTGAGAACCAGGAAACAGAGAGTAGGTGTCAATGGGCAATTTTCACAATGGAGAGAGGTGAAAAGCGGTGTGCCCCAGGGATCTGTCCTGGGACTGGCGCTTTTCAACCTGTTCATAAATGACCTGGAGACAGGGATAAGCAGTGAGGTGGCCAAGTTTGCAGATGACACAAAACTTTTCCAGGTGGTGAAGACCAGAAGGGATTGTGAACAACTCCAGAAGGATCTTTCCAAACTGGGAGAATGGGTGGCAAAATAGCAAATGTGTTTCAGTATAAGAAAATGTAAAGTAATGCACATTGGGACAAAAAAAAAATCAAAACTTTAGTTATCAGCTAATGGGTTCTGAGCTGTCCATGACAGATCAGGAAAGAGATCTTGGTGTGCTGGTGGACAGCTCAATGAAAGTATCAACCCAGTGTGCAGCGGCAGTGAAGAAGGCCAAATTCATGCTAGGTGTCATTAAAAAGGGGATTGAAAATAAAACAGCCAACATTATAATGCCATTGTAGAAAACGCTGGTAAGGCCGCACCTGGTGTATTGTGTACAGTTCTGGTCGCCACACCTAAAAAAAGAAATCATGGAACTGGAAAAGGTGCAGAAGAGAGCAACTAAAATGATTACTAGACTGAGGCACCTCCCTTACCAGCAAAGGCTGCAGCATTTGGGGCTCTTTAGTCCAGAGAAAAAGCGCCTGAGGGGGGACATGATTGAGACATATAAAATTATGCAGGAGATTGATAAAGTGGATAGAGGGAAGCTCTTTTCCCTCTCCCACAATACCACAACCAGGGGACATCCACTCCAAATGAGTGTTGGTAGAGTGAGAACAGACAAAAGAAAGTATTTCTTTACCCAGTGTGTTGTTAGTCTGTGGAACTCCTTGCTACAGGATGTGGTGATGGCATTTGACTTAGATGCCTTTAAAAGGGGATTGGACAGATTCTTTGAGGAAACATCCATTGCAGGTTACAAGCTATGATGGGCATGTATAATCTCCAGGCTTAAAAGGAAGGTGCCTCAAAGGCCAGATGCAGGGGAGGGGTATGAGGAGACAGGTATCTAGTTGTCTCATGTGCTCCCAGAGGCATCTGGTGGGGCCAATGTGAGATACAGGAAGCTGGACTAGATGGGCCCTTGGCCTGATCCTGCAGGGCTCTTCTTATGTTCTGGGTCCCATATAAAGGCTCTTTCATAGGTCCAATATGAAGGTACTGACTCATTTTGCACATTGTCACGATCGCCATGTGGCCCCTGCTTGTTTTACCAAACTAGGAGCTCACTCTACGTGCCCCTCAGCTGCCACCAGTTGATTACATCAACATTACCTATTATTAATAATGAGGTCCAGGCCATATGTAATTTTAAAAGAACCAAATAGAAATTGTTTATTGATACAGGTGTTGACAGACCAAGCAATGTTGTTAACTCTTAAACAAACATTCTCCTTTATTCACTCTCAACCACCACTTTCTCGCCCAAACTCCAAAACCTTCTCTCAACTTTCTCTCAAAACTCCCTATCTCTCTATCTAACTCTCTAACTAAACTCCCCCTCTTCCTTCTCAGTCTCTTATATCTCGTGACTCCAGCACTCCCATTGGTCTATGCAGATAGCATATGAATATTCATGACCTGGGCGGTCACCACATTTCTCCCCCCTTAATAAGTTTGTTTTAGGAGGGGAAACTTAACGGTTTGTCCTCATAAACAAACAAAGGTTTAGGGAAGAATATAAACACTAACCTCTTACATTATTTACATCACTAAGGATACATTACATTACTCTTACATCAATAAAGACCTATTAACCTCTTACATTACTTACCTTAATAAGGATACATTACTCACATTAATATGAATTACATTACATTATTTTTACATCAATAAGGATACTTACTATTATTTTTCCCATCACTATACATACCTCTTAGTTCTCCAATATCCAAACAAACTCTGCACTTTAAGCATATTCCGCAACCATTACACAAACAGAACAGTTAATACAATATTACAAACTTTTCACCACCCGTTAGTCATTTGGCCTTCGAGACAAGGCATCAGCAACCACATTCTGGGTCCCTTTTACGCTGCCTATTTCAAAGTCAAAGTCTTGCAGAATCAGCTACCATCTTGCAAGTTTGCTGCTATTGGATTTCATAGTTCGTAGCCACACTAAAGGGGAATGGTTGGTGCAGAGGACAAATTTCCTTCTCTAAATGTAGGGCTTCAGCTTTTGCAGCATCCATACGATAGTTAGGCACGTCCTCTCAATGGTGGACAAATGTATCTCACCAGGTTGGAGTCTCCTGCTGAAAAAAGTCACTGGATGTAGACTCCCGCTGTCATCTGCTTGGCACAGCACGGCTCCCAGTCCCATGTTAGATGCATCCATGCAGACGATGAACTCACGATTGAAGTCCAGTGCAACAAGGACAGGTCCCGAAGCCCACGCCCTCTTCAGACGATTGAAGGCTACCTGGCACTCTGACATCCAGTGGATGTCCTCGGCTCACCTCTTTCGAGTGAAGCCTGTTTTGTTTTTGATTAGTCGCTTCATTTTCTCCACTGTGGGCAGGGTAAGCAGTTTCTTCCGCTCCTCCAGAACAGCTATGGCTGCGTTCTTTGAAATTTTCTTGCACTTGAATTTATCCTCACCCATAAACTCACCCACAGGTACTCTAGTCACAAAGCTCTCCATATGTGGGGGACCACTATCATGGGTCACCTCAAAATTCACAGGCAAGATTCTTTTAAGTGCCATCTCAAACACTTGGCTTATTTCAGATTTATTGAGATTTTTATCATCTGGTTCTCTCCCATTAATCTCCAGTTTCTCAGGCAGGGGTTCGCCTTGCAGGATTTTCAGTGCTTTTACAGCTGCATGTGGAGACTTCCCAATACTAGTCTCCTCAGCCCGAGACGTCACTTCCGCCAGGATGCAATGCACAGCTAAGTTTTCATCTCTCCACCCTGCTGGATGTAATTAAGTTGCTAAATGCCTTTCTCCCTTCTTGAAATGTGAGTAAACCTGCTTAAAATCCTTTGAGAAAAATTTAAGCAGATATAGAAGAGCTTTTTAAACTTTAAAAGCTTCACTGCTTATCTGTGGAATGTACTTTCACTTTCTTTCTGAAAAGCTGAACTGCTAATGAACTGTAAAAAAACTATTTTGCTTCTCTGTGCTATGAATCTTTCATTCTGCTTATGAGAAGGAAGAAAGACAAGAGTTTTAAAACCCCTTCCTGGACTCGGGAACCATCAGAGACGAAACCATCAGACCGTAGTCTTGAACGTCTTAGAGGCAACGAACAAACAGAGGCAGAATCCCCCACTCCTAAAGAAGCTCAAGAAGGTGCTGGAACGGAGGGAGGAAGGGGAACCTCTCTGAGTAGTTCTATAGAAGCAAAAATGGAGAAACAGATGGCTGAACTAACAGCTTGTGTGAAAGATCTAACCAAAGATATACCACTCCAGATAGATAAAAAACTGGAACAAGTGGTTCTCAAAATGGGTGGCATAATGAAAGAATGTCAACAGATTGGGAAGGACATGAAAACATTCCAGGGGGAGATACAAGGGCTGAAGGCAAGCATGGTAAAAATTGAGGACAGAGTAAAACGAATGGAAGATTTATCAATACAGAATGAAGGGAAAATAAAGATACAACAACAGAGGATGGATGATTTGCAAAAGAAAATGATTTATTCGGAAGATAGCTCAAGACGTAACAACATCAAAATAATGAACTTTGAGCTGCAAAAGGGAGCTGACCTTAAACAGGAAGTGCTGACCTGGATAAATTCTATAATGAACTCTCAGCATGTGTCTGAAGAAAATATAGAGAGAATTCATTTTGTTGGGAGCCCCAGAAATAAGAGGCCAAGACCTATAATATTGAAAATTTTCAATTATGTCAAAAAAAGAACAATTTCTTAAGGTCACCAAGACAAAACTGGAGCTACTAGTTTACAGGTCAAATTCCATACAGATTTATCAGGATTTAAGCAATGAATCAATCCAGTGGGAAAAAATGATGAAACCCATTACATCGATCCTAATCAAGAATGGACTGAGATACAACTGGGGTCATCCAGTTTTTTAAAAAATATGGAAAGATAGAGTCCTCTTCAAAATCTCTTCCTTTGAAGAAGGCAAGGACTTGTTAGTTCTGTGTGGCCTTTGGCAAGAAGACCAAGATGCAGGCAAGTAGGCCTGTAAGGAGTAGAAATACGAGAAAGAAGAGATCTGGGCTGAGAGGAACTATCTGATGTTTGATGACTCCCCTTTTCCCCCCGCCCCTTTTGATGTCCCCCCTTTTTTTGTTCCTTCCCCTTTCTAGTTCCCTTATGCCATCCCCCTTTTTGTTTTGTTTTGTTCCTTCCCTTTTCTAGTTCCCTTATTCCGTCCCCCCTTCTTTTATTTCTTTGTTTTGTTTGTTTTATTTGTTTTGTTTTGTTTTATGGTGAGGGAGAAGAGGGAGGATAGATTAAGAGATAAGGATGCTAAAAGGGAAATAAATAAGTAAAATAAAGAGGGGAGGGTATTAAGAAAAAAAGTAGGGTAGAATAGGAGCGAAAATTTGGCTGGGGTTCGGACTGGTGGGGGTGGCATCTCCCCCACAAAGCTTGCGTTCAACCCTAGTATGGCACGGGGAAGTGGGGGGAGAAAAAGAGGTTATTTGTAGGGTGGAGGGATAGGGATAGGGGATTGGAAAGTAAATTTGTTTTTTTTTTACTTTTTTGTTTTGTCGGGTGCACTACGGCAGGGGTCGTCAACCCCTGGTCCACAGCCCGGTGCTGGTCTGTGGGTTTGCTGGAACTGGGCCACGGATACAGATCTCCGCCCCCCCGCATGCATGTGGGGGGCATGTCATGCCCGCGGTGGGTGTGTCACGCTCATGTGGGGGCATGTCGCGCTCACGGGGAGGTGTGTTGCATGAGTGGGGGCATGTTGCACGAGCGCGGGGGGCATGTCACACTTGCGTGCATGCGCGTGAGCTCGACACGCCCCCTTGAGCACGACACAACCATCGCGAGAGCGTGATATGCCCCCCCCATGCATGGAGCTCGCTCCTCCCAGCCGGTCCGCAGCCCCAAAAAGGTTGGGGACCGCTGCACTACGGGACCTAAAAAAGGATGGGATATAGAATGGATATGGGGAAAAACATAAGGGTGGCTAGTTTAAATGTGAAAGGTCTAGGGTCTGCAACAAAGAGAAAAAGAATAGAAACATTATTGAAGAAGAATAAGGTGGACATTATTTACATACAAGAGACTCATCAATCAAAGGATGGAGTTAATGAACTAAAACTTCAAAATATACATATTTATGAAAAAGGATTTGGGACTACCAAATCCAAAGCTGTAGCAATATTGATCTCTAAACACTGTGAATTTGGGGTAAAAGAAGTAGTAGAAGATGGTAATGGTAGATATTTAATAATACAGGGATTAATGGGGGAAGAAGATTATACGTTAGTAAATGTTTATGCACCAAATGTAAATCAAGGATAATTTTATAAAACTGTTGTTAAAGAGATGGAGAAGGTTAGAAAGGGATATGTTATTATGGCTGGAGATTTTAACATGGTTTAAGATAAGGTAAAGGATAAAACTGTATGTAAACAAGATGAATTGAATAAAAGAAGTACCCTATTGAGTAAGATATTGAAAAGTATGGATTTAAAAGATATGTGGAGAGAATTGAAGAGAGATTAAAGAAGATTTACTTATTATTCCTCTGTACATAATAGTTATTCTAGAACAGATTTTATGTTTATATCTCAAAATTTAATTTTTAAAGTAGTACATACAGATATTAATGTGATAAAAATAACGGATCATGCGTTGGTGACAATGGAGATGAAAGTTAAGAGAGATTATAGAGAGGCTAGAAGATGGAGAATAGATTCCAATATTTTTCAGTATATAGATGTAATGGATAGGGATAAAAAAGAATGGATAGAAATATGGTCAATAAATGAAGCAGGTGGGAGTAAAATAGGAGTGTTATGGGACACCAGAAAAGTAATTATGAGAGGAATTGCCATAAGGGAATAAAAAATTGAGAGAAGAAAAAATATATATAAAAAAAGAAGAATCGTTAAAAGATTTAGAAAGTAAATATTTTATAGAGATAATCAGAAACTATTAGAGATTCAAGCTAAAAGGAAAAAGTTAGAAAGCATAGGGTTAGAAAAGGTTCAGAGGGATTTGATATACTTGAAGAGAATTTTTTTTGAGTATACTAATAAAAATTCAAAGCTTTTAGCCAGGGTATCTCGAACTAAAAGATTAAAAAATACAATTGGAGTGATTAGAGATAAAAAGAAAAATTATTAATATTACAAGAATTTTATCAAAATTTATATAAAGGAAATAATATACTGAAAGAAGATATAGAAAGTTATATTAAAGAAAATGTAAAGAGTAAACTTTGATTAGCCAGAGGCAAGAGGAGAAGGGGATGACAGAGGATGAGATGGTTGGACAGTGTCATCGAAGCAACCAACATGAATTTGACCCAACTTCGGGAGGCAGTGGAAGACAGGAGGGCCTGGCGTACTCTGGTCCATGGGGTCACGAAGAGTCGGACACGACTAAACGACTAAACAACAAACAACAACAACAAAGAGTAAACTATTAGTGAATTATAAAAGAGAATTAGAAAAAGAGATAAAGGATGAAGAGATTGCAGAGGTTATCAATAAACTAAAAAATGGTAAAACTCCAAGCTTTGATGGAATGGGATCAGAATATTATAAATCTTTTAAATCAATACTGATCCCCAAGTTGAAAATACTCTATAATGGAATATTGGAAGGAGAGAAAATACCAGATTCTTGGAAATATTCGTTAACAACTCTTATCCCAAAACCCAATAAAGATCTCACAGATCCAAGTTCGTTTAAGCCTATCTCGTTATTAAATCAAGATGCAAATATATTTTCAGCAATTTTAGCAAATAGAATGAATGTTCATTACAAAATATATTAAAGAAGATCAGAATGTTTTTTTAAAGAGATGACAAGTGGCGAATTTAACTAGGAGGGTTTTGAATATTATATATAATATAGAAAAAGATAAGATAAAGGCAGGTATTCTATCATTAGATATTTTTAAGGCATTTGATTGTGTAGAATGGCCAACATTAAATATTCTTTTAAAGGATTGGGGTTTTGGAAAGAAATTTAGGGGGGTAATAGATCAACTATATTTGGAGAACACTTCTGCAGTAATAGTTAATGACGGGATGACAGAACAGACAGCTCTAGGCCGAGGCACTAGACAAGTTTGCCCTCTTTCCCCAGTTCTGTTTTGTTTGATTATTGAAATGTTAGCAAATGCAATAAGGAATTTATTTATTTATTTATTTATTACATTTATAGCCCGCCCATCTAGTCATATAGACTACTCTGGGCGGGTAACAACATATCATCTAACAATTTAAAATCATAACAATATATTACTAAATAAACAATGATCCAAGATGGGAGAAAACACAAAATAACAAAAATTCAGATGGTGGGTGGAGGGAAGGCTTGCTTAAACAGCCAGGTTTTCAGTTGGCATTTAAAGATGCCCAGCGACAAGGCCATGCGAATCTCAGGAGGGAGGCTGTTCCAAAGACCAGGAGCCACTGCCAAGAAGGCCCGGTTTCTTGTTTTTTCCTTCCGGGCCTCCCTCAGCGTTAGGCTCCTCAGCCTCACCTCCTGGCTAGATTGGGTGATACGGGTAGATCTAGGTGGGAGAAGGCGTTCCGTCAGGTAGCAAGGCCCTAAACCGTTTAGGGCTTTATACGTAAGCATTAAAACTTTGAAATCTACGCGGAACCGAACAGGCAGCCAATGCAAGGCGGCCAGAGTGGGAGTAATATGTTGATGTTTCCTTACCCCACTGAGAAGTCTGGCTGCCACATTCTGCACCATCTGGAGTTTCCGCATAGATCTCAAAGGCAGCCCCACATAGAGAGCATTACAGTAGTCTAATCTCGAGATTACGAGCGCATGGACCAAAGTGGTGAGCGACCCAACATCTAGATAGGGACGCAGCTGGGCTATCCGCCAGAGATGGAAATAAGCGGTGCGGACCACTGACGCTACCTGGGATTCCAATGCAAGCGCCTGGTCCAGATAGACCCCCAAGCTGCGCACCTCACTCTTCGCGGTGAGAGTCACCCCCCCCCAAAAGAGAGGGAGTTTCCCAAACCGCTGATGGTAGGCCCCCCAACCCTCAGGACCTCCGTCTTGTCCGGGTTCAGCCTCAGCCCATTTTCCTGCATCCATTGCAATATAGACCCCAGGCAGCGCTGCAGGGACAGAACGGCATCCACTGTAGTTGGCAAAAAGGAGATGTAGAGCTGCGTGTCATCGGCATATTGATGGCACGATGCTCCACACCCCCTGATAACCTCGCCCAGCAGCCTCATATAGATGTTAAACAGCATTGGAGAGATGGTCGAACCCTGCAGAACCCCACAATTGAGGCTCCACGGGGCTGACTCATGCTCCCCAAGCTGAACTCTCTGAGGACGGTCCCCCAGGAAGGACCGGAGCCAGGCCAACGCCTGACCACCGATTCCCAACTCGGAGACCCTCCTCAGGAGGATACCATGGTCTACGGTATCAAAGGGGGCTGAGATATCGAGGAGGACCAACAGAGTTTTTCCCGTCGGCCTCCCTCAAGAGGTCATCTAACAGGGCGACCAATGCCGTTTCTGTACCATGGCGCGGCCTGAAACCCGACTGGAACGGATCCAGGGCATTTGTTTCATCCAAGTGAGCCTGAAGCTGATCGGCCACCACCCTCTCGACCACTTTACTCATGAAAGAAACATTGGCGACGGGCCTATAATTGCCAATATCATCCGTCGCCAAATTAAGTTTCTTTTGAATGGGCCTAATGAGTGTCTCCTTGAGGGCAGGGGGAAACCTGCCCTCCTGGAGAGACCCATTAATTATCGCTGTAGCCCATTCGGTTGTTATAGGCCTGGCTGCTTTGATTAGCCAGGCCGGGCAAGGGTCAAGGGAGGAGGTGGTGGCCCGACAGCGAACTAGTGCCTTGTCCACAATGTCAGGCGTCACAGGTTGAAAGTGGTCAAAACTCACCGGGCAAGGCGGAGTGCTGGACATCTCTGCTCGATCCACTGTAACCAAAAAAGGAGAAAGCTCCCGGCGGATGGCCTCCACTTTAGTTTTAAAAAATGCTGCAAATTGGTCATGGGAGATGCTAGGGGAGGCCCTTCGCCCCGACCAATTCCGGATAGGTCGCGAACTATACGGAAAATTTCCGCCTGCTGATTTGAAGCCTCGCTTATCCGGTTAGCGAGGTGAGCTCGACTAGCAGCCCTTATCTTAGCCAGATAAAGGTTAGTCGCGGCCCTAACAGCTTCTTTATTATACTCCGTCGGTTTCCTTCTCCATTTGCTCTATAGCCTTCTCCTAGTTTGCTTCATTGCTCGTAGCTCCTGGTTATACCAGGGCGCTGGACGAGCTCTGCATTGGAGAGGGTGTTTAGGAGCGATCGTGTCTACAGCCCTAGTGGCAGCCATAGCCCAACCATCCACCAGAGCCTCGACAGGGGCGCCAACCAGATCTGCCGGTATCCCTCTCATGGTATCCTGGAATCCTATAGGATCCAGTAACCTTCGAGGGTGGACCATTAAAATAGGTGCTTGCTCCCTGCGAGGTGGGAGGCCCATTAAGAGGTTACATTTTATTAGGTGGTGATCCGACCATGACAAGGGAACCGACACAAGGTCAGTCACCATCAAATCACGCTCGCTCCAGTTGGTGGAAAAGACCAGGTCTAGCATATGGCCACCCACGATTTAATTAGTGGTATGGGTGAGAATAACAAAATAAAGATTAACTTATTTGCTGATGATTCCCTTTTGACAGTTAAAAACCCATTAGAAAGTATGGATAGAATTTAAAATCATTTAGAAAAATTTGGGAAAATAACTGCATTATGTGTAAATTGGCAAAAATAATGTTGTTTAATCATAATAAATTAGAACAAGAAAGGTTTGCTGATAAATATGATTTTAGGATATTAGGATTTTAGGAATTAAAGAACCTCTAATGGTCTGAAGCTCAACAGCAAAAAAAACTAAGGTCATGGCCACTGGTCCCATCACCTCCTGGCAAATAGAAGGGGAAAATATGGAGGCAGTGACAGATTTTATTTTCTTGGGCTCCATGATCACTGCAGAAGGTGACAGCAGCCACGAAATTAAAAGACGCCTGCTTCTTGGGAGGAAAGCGATGACAAACCTAGACAGCATCTTTAAAAGCAGAGTCATCACTTTGCCAACAAAGGTCCGCATAGTCAAAGCTATGGTTCTTCCAGTAGTGATGTACGGAAGTGAGAGCTGGACCATAAAGAAGGCTGACTACCGAAGAATTGATGCTTTTGAATTGTGGTGCTGGAGGAGACTCTTGAGAGTCCCCTGGACTGCAAGGAGATCAAATCTATCCATTATGAAGGAAATCCACCCTGAGTGCTCACTGGAAGGACAGATCCTGAAGCTGAGGCTTCAATACTTTGGCCATCTCATTAGAAGAGAAATCTATCTGGAAAAGACTCTGATGTTGGGAAAGAGTGAAGGCAAGAGGAGAAGGGGACGACAGAGGACGAGATGGTTGGACAGTGTCATCGAAGCTACCAACATGAATTTGACCAAACTTCGGGAGGCAGTGGAAGATAGGAGGGCCTGGCGTGCTCTGGTCCATGGGGTCACGAAGAGTCGGACATGACTTAATGACTAAACAACAACATTGGTATAAGACAATAAAAAAGGAGGTATAGGTATACCAAATATTAAAAATTACTATATGGCTAATCAGCTGAGGTTTATTGGGGAAATTATATATAACTCAGAAAGGTTAATTTGGTGGAAAATAGAATCATCAGAACTACAGGTTGATAATGAAAAACATCTGTTAATTAAAAAACATAAAATAAGCGAAATCAATAACCCCTTTTTAAAAACAATGTTAAATGTGTGGTATAAGTATTAAAAAAAATCTATGTTCATCTAACTCTCCATTAGGATTAGTGACTGAAATAGAGAATTTCCCTGCCAATATGAAAGTCTATTTAGAATTATTTAAGAAAAAAAAGTGATTAGATTAAAAGATTGGTTGGATAAAATGAGATCGAAAGATTAAGTGAAACAAATTCTTCAAAATAAGAATATATAATGGTTGAATTATATGCAGTTAGGAAGATGGACTAATGAATGGGTAAAGAAGTACAACAAAGGTAGAGAATGTACAAAGTATGAACAATTTCTATTATCATATGAAGATATTCAGATGAATGAGTCAGTGAAGGGTGTAGTAAGTAAAATTTACAGACTTCTGCTAGATTTAGAAGGAGGAGAGATTGAGAATGAAGGATTGACGCTAGTGCGGGAACAAGATTTAGGAAAAAGAATAAATGGTGAAGAATGGATGAAGATATGGAAAATGAGAGTTTTACGATTTATGTCGGTGATAATAAAAGAAATTTTTTTAAAACTAAGTTTAAGATGGTATCTGACACCGATAAAATTGAATAAAATTAACTCTAATTATCTGAATGTTGGAAATGTGAAAAGGAAATTGGTACATACTTTCATACGTGGTGGGAATGTGAAAAAGTACAAAGATTTTGGAAACTAATCTTTAAGGAATTAACTGATATATGTGAGAGAGATAGAATTTAATCCTGAGATAGCCTTGTTATCAATATTCATAAATGTGGAATATGATATGATGACTAGAGAGTTGATTACCAATTTATTAACAGCAGCCAGATTAATAATAGTAAGGAATTGGAAATCAAAACTTGAATTTGAAATGGAAGAATCGTATAATGAAATATGGAACATTGCTATAAATGATAAATTAACTTGTAATTTAAATGTTAAGAAAGGAGAGATAAAAAATAATTTTATGATATATGGGGCAGATTTATTGAATATGTGCTAACAAAAGGAAAAGGGGACAGTTCTAAATCAGGAATCAATGCAGTTCTGGAGAAGAGGACAATAAAGGAAGAAGAAGAATAAAGACAATGGAAGAAGAAGATTGGAAGAATAAAGACAATGGAAGAAGAAGACCAACTAGGGTGGTGGGGAGCACAATTGATTTGTATTTTGGTTTATGTATTTTATGTTGTAGTTTATATATATATATAAAAACTAGTCTCCTCAGCCCTCCAGTGCTGCCGCAACCAATCTACAGGTCCTTACCATGCCAACTGCCATTCACTCCCCTTTATGGGCCTCAGCATCAGTACCTCTTCCTCAGGACAGAAAGTTCTTTCCCGAGCCTCTTTATACCTGCTTTTCTGTTTTTCTTGAGCACCCTTTAAGTTTTGCCCTGCTATTTCTAAGGACTTTTGCAGAGCCATGCATTGGAAAGGGGTCAAGATCACAGGTAACGGGCATAGCTTAGCCCTTATCTTGTCATTTCCAGTACCTTGTTTTTGGCAAGTCTCAGAGCTTTGACAGTATTGTTTTACTTGCTTCCCCATCCCTGGCCAATAAAAGTTCTGTGCCACTCTTTGCTTGGTGCGAGAGATGCCCATGTGTGCTCCAAATACATCTCTGTGTGCCTTTTTTATAATCTTTTCTCTGTATTTAACAGGGACAATTAGCTGTTTGTGGGGTCCTCCCCCCCCCTTATGAGGAATCATTAAAACCTCTCTATATATTAAATCTTTTTCCACACAATACCTCTCTGGGTGTTCAGGGGTCAGTGGAATGGGATTCTCATTAACTTTTCCAAAGCAATTATTTAAGGTAATATCTTCCTTCTGCTCCTTATTGAAGGAGGAAATCTTAGGATTTCTCATTAGCATTAAATCAGCTGTCCCTCTCATTTCAGGATGTTCCTCTAAAGTGGGTTTTTCAACAAGAGTTTCAGCGCTTCCCTCAGAGGCTTCAATTTGCTTCCCCTGAGAGCGGGTTACTATTAAAACACTCTGCATATTCTTGGCTAGATCTAAACCAATCAGACAAGGAGCTGGGATTTGGTCTAACACTGCTACTTTCCATATACCAGACCACCCATGGTATTTCACTGCTACTCTAGCCATTGGCAGAACCACTGTGTCCGAGCTAATGCCTTTGAGGGTGATGATCTATTCCAACATATTCTCTTTAGGAATGATGTCTGAGTGACAAATAGTAATCTGGGAACATGTATCTTTTAAACCTAAATACTTTATGTTGTCAATAAAAATAGTCTCTCCAGAGTTATCCAATAAATCCTGATCGCACTTGATTAGGAAACATTGTACCACTCTGGCTTCAGGAATTTCTGGGCTCTCTGCCAAGTCCATTTCCTTAGCAACAACGCTGCTGCTAACTGCAGCTGCTGAAGACTGAAGAAGAAATACTTTTTTAGTCTGACTGAAATTCTCATCCTTTTGATTTTCTCACTGCAACAAAAAATGTCCCACTTCCCCACAGGAAAAATATTTCTTATTGGCTTTAGGTTCAGAATAAAGGGTTTTATTCACTTTTCCCTCAGGATTATTTGATTTCAGGGGACTGTCCTCTGGGGATGAGGGTTTGGCTCTAAAATGGCTTCCCTTAGCTTACACCTGACTGAGGTAATTTCCACTGGATTGGTATGTTCTCTACTGTTGTCCCATCCTTTTCTGTCAATTTTTATCTCAGAGAATTGAGGACCTCTGATCTCACTAATGGAATCAGCATACTCAGACACTTGTAGCACATTTTTAGAATCCTTGTCCTTGATCAGATGACGCAATTCCCCTGGCAAAATTGAATAAAATTGTTCCAACCCAAACACATTTTTCATTTGTTCTAAGGAAGTGACATTTTCTTGCTCTAACCACTTATTAAGATATTGATTTAAATGTGCTCCAAGCTGGGCAAAAGACTCCTCAGGTTTCTTTGAAATTGAGTGAAATTTTTCTTATGAGGTGCTCTGAATTAATCCCAAATCGGGAATACACCATCTTTCTATAAGCCTCAAAATCTCTAGCTTGTTCTAGAGGCCTCTGTGAATAGATCTCAGATAAAACTCCTCCTATCTGTGACCTTAAAATTATCATCCTCTCATCACCTTTAACCCCGAAGTCCCAACAAGCCCTCTCAAAAGAAATCAGGAAAGATTCAGGATAATCCCCCTTCTGATACTGGGGAAATTTCTTTAGGTCGATTTTTGAGAGATTTCCCACACTGGAATTATTATTATTATTATTATTATTATTATTATTATTATTATTATTATTATTATTATTATTATTATTATTATTATTATTATTATTATTATTATTATTATTATTATTATTATTATTATTATTATTATTATTATTATTATTTTGAGCAGCTAATTCCAATTTCTGCATCTCAATTTGGAATTGCATTTCTCTTTGCCTGGTTTCTAGCTCAAATTCCCTTTACCTTTCAAGTTCTCTGGTTTTTTCTCTTTCCAATTCTTGCTCAAATTCCCTTTCCTTTTCTCTTTCTTTAATTTCTAGTTCCTTCTCCTTCAGTTTAAATTCTTGTTCTAGTTTCCACTTTTCAAAATCTTGGGAGCTTTGAATATTTTCTCCCTCTGAGGCAATCGATACAGGTCCCTCAGTTTCTTCATCCCTTTGAATTTGAGGGTTCCCATTTTCCTCAGCACTCTGGGTCTCAACTTGTGCCTCCATAACTGACTTTTTACTTCTTTTGGACGGCATAAACAATGCAATTTCTTATTAACCTGGACTGGTTCTTTTCCCTCACAAAAGCCAAAACTTCAAGCCTTTTTTCTCTCTTTCAGTGGCTTTCCTTGTAACTAGGTTGTGCTTTTCCAAGCAGCTGGCCTCAGCTACTCCCAAGCTCACAACCCTTGCCACAATATTTCCCTGTCTGGCTGATTCTTGTCTCCAGACACAAGAACAACTTTTGCTTAGCTTTTATTGTCACCTCAGATTTATTCTGACTTAGGCTTCTACTCCATCCGCTACTGCTCTTTTCCCTCAGAGCTCTGGATTTTGAGCTAGCCACTAGGTCTTGTAAATCCTGAGGTTAAAAAAATGGTTTCTCTTGAGTAGGTATTTTCCTTCTCTTAGGATTCCCAAGATCTGGGTTCGGAAGCCCTGAAACTAAGTCTTCACCAAGACTCTAACGGGTAACCACTTCTTACCACAGATCCTAACCCCTTCTAGCTAGGAATACATTCAAACTCAAGCCCATTCAACTTTTCACTGGATTGCTTCATATCCCAGCGCTGTGCCACCAATTTGTCATGATCCCCAAGTGGCCCCTGCTTGTTTCACCAAACTAGGAGCTCACGCTATGTGCCCCTCAGCTGCCAGCAGTTGATTACATCAACATTACCTATTATTAATAATCGAGGTCCAGGCCATATGTCATTTTAAAAGAACCAAATTGAAATTGTTTATTGATACAGGTGTTGACAGACCAAGCAATGTTGTTAACTCTTAAACAAACATTCTCCTTTATTCACTCTCAACCACCACTTTCAGGACTATCCCCCTTCCTATATTGGGGGAAAAAAATTAAATCGATATTGGAGGGATTCACACCACTGGAATTGTTATTATTTTTATTCTGGGCCTCTAATTCCAGTTTCCTCACCTCAAGTTGGAACTGCATTTCCCTTTCCCTTTCTTTAATTTCTAGTTCCCTGAGTTTGTATTCCTGTTCTAACTTCCATTTCTCAAATTCCTGTGAGCTTTGAATATTTTCTCCTTCTGAGGCAATCAATACAGGTCCCTCAATTTCTTCATCCCTTTGAATTTGAGGGTTCCCATTTCCCTCAGCACCCTGAGGGTCAACCTGTACCTCCATAACTGACTTTTTACTTCATTTGGGGGGCATAAAGGTAAAGGTAAAGGTTCCCCTTGACAATTTGTCCAGTCGTGTCCAACTCTAGGGGGCAGTGCTCATCCCCGTTTCCAAGCTGTAGAGCCAGCGTTTGTCCATAGACAGTTTCCGTGGTCATGTGGCCAGCGCGACGAGACACGGAACGCCGTTACCTTCCCACCGTGGTGGTACCTATTTATCTACTTGCATTTTTACATGCTTTCAAACTGCTAGGTTGGCAGGATTGGGGGGCATAAATAATACAATTTCTCATTAAACTGAACTGGTTCTTTTCCCACACAAGAGCCAAAAGTAGCTTTCTTTCAGTGGCTTTCCTTATAACTAGGTTGCACTTTTCCAAGCAGCTTACCTCGGCTACTCCCAAGCTCGCAACCCTTGCCACAGTATTTCCCTGTCTGGGCAATCCTTGTCTCCAGACACAAGAACAACCTTCTGCTTAGCTTTTCTTTACTTTTAGCTTTATTATCACCTCAGATCTATCCTGACTTAGGCTTCTACTCCATCCACCACTGCTCTTTACCCTCAGAGCTCCGGATTTTGAGCTAGCCACTTGGTCTTGTAAATCCTGAAGTAAATGGTTTCTCTTGAGTAGGTATTTTCCCTATCTTAGGATTCTCCAGATCTGGGTTCGGAAGCCCTGAAACCAAGTCTTCGCCAAGACTCTAATTGGTATCCACTTCTTATCACAGATCCTAACTCGTCCTAGCTAGGAATACCTTCAAACTTAAGCAATTTTACACTGGATTGTTTCATATCCCACCGCTATGCCACCAATTTTGTTGCGTTCCCAGTGCACCCCTTGATTGTTTCACCAAACAAAGGCTCATGCAGTGAGCTGTTCAGCTGCCACCAGTTGTTCACAACAACTTTCAATGTTAATGACAGAGGTCCAGACAACGTGTCATTTTATATAAAGCAGAAATAGTTTATTGTAAAAAAGAATAAAGGTTAAGCAAACATCTTTTGTTCTGAACTAAACAGTCCTTAATGGTCTCCATCGGTTCACTACACATCAGCCCTTGCTTAGCAATCTAACTGTCTGCCCCCAAAATCCAAATCCACCATCCTCTAGTCTCCTCCTTCTGCAGAGACTCTCATATCTCGTGACTCCACCTCTCCAGCACTCTCATTGGTACATGCGGATAGCATATTAATATTCATGACCTGGGTGGATGCCACAGTGTTCAACTGCTTTGCCACTTTCTACTTTCACTTTCACTAAAAGTCATTTCAAGTCATTGCTGGTTTCTGCTATCTTTTGCTGCTTTTATGTCATCTGCATACCTTAAATTACTGATATTTTTCATAGAAATTTTCACTTTTCCTTCATCTGAATCTAGTCTGGTTTCCCACATGGTATGTTGGCCCTACCCGAATTGCTATAATTTGGATGTGAGTTGACAGCAAGCAACAAATTAGAACAGAGGGTTGAAAAGAAATGGCAAGTTCTCTAGCAATGCTTTAAAGAAATGAGTTATGTGGCCACATTTGCTCCCTCTATATCTCCATTATATCCCTTCTTGGAACATCCTAAATTTAAATTTCAAGACAAATATGTACAGTTTAAACATTGGAAGGAAATTGGAATCTATAGGATTAGAGACCTATGTATACAAGAAAAACCAATTTCAATTAGACAGTAAGAAGAAAAAAATTGGTCAAACAATAAGTAATTCATTTCAACTAATTCAGATAAAATATTTTGCAAATAAATGGTATAATACCTCAGGCCCTATTACAGCAGTATAGCATTAGAAAACTCTTGTATAGAAGAGGATTTTAATTTAAAAAGAGGATTAATTTCAACTATTTATAAAGGCATTGTTAATGAAGAATATAGTATTTATATGGGGACAAAAACAGTTTGAGAAACAAATCTAAAAATATACCAGAAAAAAAAATAGACAAAGATATGGAATACCCAAGTTTATAAATCAGTATTAGCTAAATCAAGGGAAATGGTGTTAAAAACAGTTCAATGGTGGCATTTATGCCCTTCAAAACTTCTTAAAATCAATAAGGAGATACCAGATATGTGCTGGAGAAACTGTGGACTAAAAGGATCATAAGAATTTCCTGTTCAACAGTGGAACCATGAGGTAATAAAATGATTAGAAAAAATAAAACACCAAAAAATAATTCCCAATGAAACCTTATTATTGTTTTCATTGTTTATTGGAAGGAATGAGAATGTATCCAATAAAAATAGCTGGTGGAGAGCCTCACAGGAGCAGCAAGAACTGAAACTGCTCACACTTGAAGGAATGCCCAAGTTGTACACAAACCTATGTAATGGTCTATCGGATAGGACTGAAATATTGATAGAAGTAAAATTATTCATGTGGATTGATGGTATATGACTGTAGAATCATTTGGTTATGGTTTTGTTATGAGTTATATTGTTTTGTCTTGTTATTGTTAAGAATTGTCAATAAAAACTAAAAAGAAAAGGGGGGAAGAAAAAAGTTATGTTGCCTCATTTAGAATAGTTCACTGATTTCTAGCTGCCTCATTTTTTAAAAAAATCAATACTACTACTAGAGGTGGTGCAAATAATAGAGCTTTAATTCAGTTGGAACAAATGGAACAAGTTTAGTATGGGGAGGGGGAAGAAGTTTAAATGCTTGGAGATTTAGTTTAATTTAGTTCAATTCAGAAGCAAGACAACCAGGGTGGGCAGGGTATATAACTAGTTTGTGTGACTATCACTGGTTAGTTATATAGTTTGTGTGGCTGTTACATAACTGATTGGAAAATCTGGTTACCCAGTGAAATTAATTTGCAGTATATACAGAAAGTCACAGAAATCGAACAATGCATAATTTTGTGAGCATTAAAATAAAAGTTCACTGGCTGTCAGATGAATTTGTTTCTGAATCAGAAGTCCAGCATTGGATCTTACTCTGTGTGAGGCTGCCTCACTGCATTTGAAACTTGTCACAATAGAGTACAAAATTTAAGCACCTTAGAACTGAAAGCATTTTAAAACTGCTTTTACTCAATTAAAACATCAAGGAGAAATTGAGGGGACCAAATAAATTCTGTAACCTGAGTGTAATTCATAGGAGGGAGCACCACATCAGAGTGTTGAAGAGTGTTTAACACAATGTCATCACCAGATTTTGTGAAAAGCAAAAGGCCAAATCAATTAGACTCTTTTGGCCTCTGACAAAAAAACTGAAGAACTCTGAGAGGACCCAAGAGAACAAGACCAATGGGTAGAATGCAATTAAAACATTCCTCCAATGTTAACTCCATCCACACAAATTCCAGCTGTAAATTGCTACAAGTTAAGAAGTCAGCATCAGCATTTACTGTTGCACACATGTATTCATGAAGTTGGTGTGCAACAGCAAATGCCAACACTGATATTTCCGAACTTGTGGAGACTCTTAGATGAGATTTATGGCAATGGCCTTGCACTGATAACTAATAGGATTTTGGCCTATGAGATTTCTCATATATCTCTATAGCAACAGTTACCAATATTCAGTCTTCCAGATGTACTGGACTTCAGTTCCTAGAAGCCCTGACATTTGGTTGTGCCAGATGAAGCTTCTGAAAGCTGAAGTCCAAAGTATCTAGAGCAGTGGTTCCCAACCTTGAGTAATCCAGGTGTTCTTGGACTGCAACTCCCAGAAACCTGAGTCAGCAAAGCTGGTGATGACTTCTGGGAACTGCAGTCCAAGAACATCTGGGTTACTCAAGGCTGGGAATCACTGATTTAGAGGATTAGAGGCTGAGAACAACTGGTCAAATGGTAAGCACTCCTTGATATATGCAAGGAATATGAGAGGTTCTTATGGAATGCTACAGAATGCTACAGAAAGCTATGGAATGCTATGGAATGCTACAGAAAGTTCTTCTTTCTGCTACATGTACTGCACACGCACAAAAATGCATTTCTCCTAGAAACCTATCTTAACTGAATGCATGAGAAACTTCTCTATTTTGAACTGGATGTTGGTAGGACTGAAAGAAAATCAGATTAAGTCTAAAATATTTGCAAGAAGTAAACTGAACCAAGGGAAAAGGAGAGAGAAAAGGAGGAAATATTGTTGTGAAATCAAGAAAATATAAGAGCTGAACATCACCAAGGGGTGCTTTATACTAAAAGGACAATGTGGAAGGGAGAACCTGTGCACCAACAAAATGCTTTCAAATTAGAAAATAATGTTCTCTGAAATCTTTTGTTCAGCCTGCCATATACTGCGTGCTGAAAGTGCTGCCACTGTAATGAGTTTCAAGTGTTTCAAAGGCAAGTATTTAAAACTGAAGTCAACATATGGGGGAGGCAGGTGGTCGTTTTCCTCAATAATAGGTTATGGTATGAGTTCATTTAGAATGCAAAATTGAATAGAAAAAGATCCAAACACACAAAGCAGGTGAGGTAAAATCCTTTCCATGTTCCAAATGATATTTCAAGTTCAGTTTTGTACAGTTTGGACTGGTAGTCAATAGTTATTAACTGTTTCAGCAGACTGTTTGGCTTTTTAAGACTTGTAGTGGAGACAACTTTTTTTAAAAGCACTTCTAAAATAGAATCTCCACTGGTAGAAAAATATAACTGCAGAATCCATTTTTTGATTGATAGGCAACAGGAGAACATGAATGATAATTTTCTGACACCAGTCTCCATCTCACAGCATGGATCACAGCAGGAAATCAAGTAAGTGTCTTTGAGAAATTTGTTCCATCAAATGTACTGGAAAGGTTTCTGTGTGTCTGTTTTTACAAGCAACATTTTCAGGAAGGGTCCAAACATAAAACTTTTGACATCATCATCATCATCATCCCATCATCATCATCATCATCATCATCATCATCATCATCATCATTATTATTATTATTAGAGTTACATTTCTGGAAAATAAATTTAAAAGGAATAGAGTACCAAAATTGTAAAGATGACTGGCCAATGAACAAATTTGTAACTAGTGAAGTCTAAGGATTTCTTTTCTAAAAATTTGTGTAAGGCACTTTATCTGTCAGGAGATGATGTTAAGTTCTCAAATCCATGTTCATGCAGTGCAGAAATTGACAAGGGTTGGGGGGGGGGGCTGGGTGACTACACACTGGGGCCTGAGAGACAGAGATAAGGGCCTCCTGGAAGATCTTAAAAAGCAGATGAGTTGGGTTTCATAAGCACACTGGTAGTACACTCAGTGGTAGAGGATTCCAGAAGATGAGTCTATGATCTGTACTATGGTTACTGGAAGAAGACAGAAGCGAGAACTGCTTAAATGTGGCTGTAGTCCCTCAGTGCCAAAATATTTTGTAGGGCTGTTTTGGACTTAATGAAATGAGAAAGCAAAGGTATGAATAAGTGCAACACATACAATGGAGAAACATATATACCCTTTAACCTCTTGGTTAAACTAATGTTGTCATGCCCACTCCACCAAATGCAGACTAGAAAGCTATGTTCCAATTTCCAATCCCTTTCTTTGAGTTAGGCAAGCAGAGGAAGAAAAGCTATATTGGACCGAAAGCTCTACAAATACATTGTGTGTGTGTTTTCCAAAAGATGTCCCTTTGCCTTTTGAAATTTAAAAAAAAAGAAAAAGAAAGGGGTTGGCTTTAGCAAAGAATGTCAGTGGAAACCAAGGTCAAAATCATCCATAGTATGTGAAAGAAAGATAGTGAAGAAAGACAGGGACAAAAATCAAGTCATTTGAAAGGTGATGTTGGTAAAGATGAAAGATGACCAAAAAAGCAGAAAAGTGGGTGCTCAATCAAGTCAAGTATGCACTCTTACTCGAGCAAAAATAAGTAATTTGAATATATCCTACCTTGCGTATATAATGGAAATACAGAAGTGACCAGAATAGACTATATTGCTGTGGAAATTGGGTATATCAGTAGACAGGGAGGACAAGCTAACATGAGATGGGTTGACTCAATAAAGGAAGTCACAGCTGTTAGTTTGCAAGATCTGAGCAATAGAAAAAGACAATATTGCTGGGAATGGGGGGCAGCAGGAAGAGAGAAAAACCTAATGAGAGTTGCTGGTGATTTGCAAGATCTGAACAGAACTCTTAATGATAGGACACTTTGGAAGTCAGTAACTCATATACCACGAGAAAGGTGTGGGGAAGGGTATTTTACCTCCCTTCTGTCTCCCTAACCTTCACCTAGTGCTGCCCCTCACAGTGCAGCTGTCCATGACTGCTGCTGCTGCTATCTCCTAGCTCATGAGGAAACTGAGTAAAACTTGCTTTGAGTTCATTCCTAGACATAAATAAAAAACTCAGTATTTTCACAGCTTAAATTAGTGAGCTTCTGAATATTTTTTCTATTCTATTTTTTAAAAAAAAATCTTTTTAAATATTTGAGATTAAACTGTGTAAACTTACTCCTGAATAAACTTATGTTAAGTATTTGTTTGGGGTTCGCTGAGCAAAGCGGCGGTACAACCAGCCTCCAAGGTCCTCGCAGAGAAGAAAAACACAAGACAACAGCTTCTTTAAAGCTTATATTACATATGTACAGTATTCACAAAATACTCCAGCAGCATGTCCTCTAGCAAATCTCCAAATTCTCCACACAACATGTGTGGTCCTATGTACAATACATAGATTTTAGATTAGATTAGGCATCCTTCAGTCTCGAGAGACTATGGTAACGTGCTCTGAATAGAGGACTTGGAACAGCATCTAGTGTGGCTGAGAAGGCCAATTAAAGAGTGACAATCCCTTCCACACTGAAGACAAATACAATCTGTCCCCTGTCCAGCTCCCTGATTTTGCTGGTTTCGGGACTGCCTCTTTGCCTCGGCCTCCTGGACAAGTGTCTCTTCAAATTGGGAGAGGCCATGATGCACCACCTGCCTCCAGGCTGAACACTCAGATGTCAAGTTTTCCCATCTGTTGAGGTCCATTCCTAAGGCCTTCAGATCCCACTTGCAAATATCCTTGTATCACAGCTGTGGTCTCCCTCTGGGGCACTTTCCCTGCTCTAATTCTCCATACAGGAGATCTTTTGGAATCTGACCATCAGCCATTCTCACAACATGCCTGAGCCAACGTTGCTGTTTCAGTAATGTATACATGCTAAAAATTCCAGCTCATTCTAGGACTACTCTATTTGGAACTTTGTCCTGCCAGGTGAAAAATGCGTCGGAGACAACACATATGGAAGGTGTTCAGCTTCCTCTCCTGCCATGCACAAGGGGTCCAGGACTCACTGCAGTACAGGAGTGTACTCAGGACACAGGCTCTATAGACCTGGATCTTTGTATATGCCGTCAGATTCTTATTAAGCCATACTCTCTTTGTGAGTCTAGAGAACATGGTAGCTGCTTTGCCAATGCCTTTATCCAGCTCAACATCTAGGGAGAGAGTGTCAGAAATCGTTCAGCCACGGTACACAAAGTCATGAGCAACCTCCAATTCTTGTGTGGAGATGGTAATAGAGGGAGGTGAGTCCACGCCCTGGCCCATGACTTGTATTTTCTTCAGGCTGATGGTTAATCCAAAGACTTGGCAGGCCTTGCTAAAACAATTCATGAGTTGTTGGAGGTCTTCAGCAGAATGGGCAACAACAGCTGCATCATCGGCGAAGAGGAAGTCCCGCATGCATTTCAGCTGGACTTTGGTCTTCGCTCTCAATCTAGAGAGATTAAAGAGCTTTCCATCTGATCTAGTCCAGATATAGGCACCTTCTGTTGCAGTTCCAAAGGCATGCTTCAGCATGACAGCAAAAAAGATCCCAAACAGGGTCAGTGCGAGGACACAGCCCTGTTTCACTCCACTTCGGATGGCAAAGGGATCTGATGTTGAGCCATCAAAAACTACAGTCCCTTCATTTCCTCATGAAAGGACCTAATGATGTTAAGGAGTCAAGGTGGACATCCAATCTTGGGAAGGATTTTAAAAAGGCCATCCCTGCTAACCAAATCAAACGCCTTTGTAAGATCTATGAAGGCCACAAAGAGTGGCTGTTGTTGTTCCCTACATTTCTCCTGCAAATGTCTGAGGGAAAATACCATGTCAATGGTGGATCTATTAGCTTGAAATCCACACTGTGATTCTGGATAGCACCTGGAGTATCCTCAGCACAACATGGGCAAGCAGTTTCCCTACAATGCTGAGAAGAGAGATGCCACGGTAGTTATTGCAGTCACCCCTGTCTCCTTTGTTCTTGTACAATGTGACGATGTTTGCATCCTTCATGTCCTGTGGTACACCACCTTCCCTCCAGCAAAGACAAAAGATTTCATACAGCTCAGTGGTGGTGGTTGCTTTACAGCACTTCAACACTTCAACAGGGATGTAATCCCTCCCAGGTGCCTTGCCGGAGGCGAGGGAATCCACGGCCTCTTTTATTTCTGCTAAAGTTGGTTCACTGTCCAACTCTTCCAAGATAGGCAGGCACTCGATGTTATTTAATGCCTCTTCAGTTACTGCATTCTCTCTGGAATATAGCTCCGAGTAGTGCTGCACCCAGCGTTCCATCTGATGTGCTCGGTCCTGGATGATCATGCCTGTAGCAGTCTTCAAAGGAGCAGTTTTCTTCTGGATTGGACCTAAAGCCTGCTTGATACCATCATACATTCCCTTGATGTTACCTGTGTCCGCTGCTATCTGTATCTGAGAGCAGAGCTGAAGCCAATAATCATTAGAACATCTCCTGGCAGTCTGCTGGACTTTGCTATGAGCAACTCGAAGAACCTGCAAGTTGTACTCATTAGGACAGGCTTTGTATGCTGCTAGAGCTCTCCTCTTTTCCTCAATGGCTGGCATCAACTCCTCCAAATGGGCTTCAAACCGGTCTGCCATCTTTTTGATCTTCTTGCCAAATGTAGACAAGGCGGTGTTATAAACAGCATTCTTGAAATGTTCCCATCGTTCAGGTGCATTTGCACCAGCCAGGCCTGGAAAAGTTTCCTCAAGCACTTGAGCAAATTCCTCCACTTTTCTCTGATCTCGAGTCTTGCTGATGTCAATACGTGGTCTTCCTTCCTTTTCCGTGTGATGCAATCTCTTTATTCACAGTTTTACTCTGCTACACACCAGGGAGTGATCAGTACCGCAATCAGCACCCTGATAACTGTGTGTGATCATAATACTAGGAAGGCTAGAGCATCTTGTTGTTGTTTAGTCATTAAGTCGTGTCCGACTCTTCGTGACCCCATGGACCAGAGCACGCCTGGCCCTCCTGTCTTCCACTGCCTCCTGGAGTTGGGTCAAATTCATGTTGGTAGCTTCGATGACACTGTCCAGCCATCTCGTCCTCTGTCGTCCCCTTCTCCTCTTGCCTTCACATTTTCCCAACATCAGGGTCTTTTCCAGGTAGTCTTCTCTTCTCATGAGATGGCCAAAGTATTGGAGCCTCAGCTTCAGGATCTGTCCTTCCAGTGAGCATTCAGGGTTGATTTCCTTCAGAATTGATAGGTTTGATCTCCTTGCATTCCAGGGGACTCTCAAGAGCCTCCTCCAACACCACAATTCAAAAGCATCAATTCTTCGGCGGTCAGCCTTCTTTATGGTCCAGCTCTCACTTCCATACATCGCTACTGGAAAAACCATAGCTTTGACTATGCGGACCTTTGTCGGCAAGGCAATGTCTCTGCTTTTTAAGATGTTGTCTAGGTTTGTCATCGCTTTCCTCCCAAGAAGAAGGCGTCTTTTAATTTCGTGGCTGCTGTCACCATCTGCAGTGATCATGGAGCCCAGGAAAGTAAAATCTGTCACTACCTCCATATCTTCCCCTAGTGAGGATCAAATCAAGCTGATGCCAATGCTTCGATCATGGATGTCTCCAAGAGACTCTGTGTTGAAGCTTCATATTAAAGAATGTGTTGCTGACACAAAGACAATAATAACTGCAAAACTCCAGCAAGTGTTGGCCATTTTCGTTCATCTTTCCCAATGCCAAAACAGCCTAGACAAGTAGTCCAAGAATTGTGATCAACACCAACTCTAGCGTTAAAGTCTCTGAGAATGAACAGTGGCTCTCTCTCGGGGATTTTTTTTTATAGTAGCTGCCAGATGGTCATAGAATTTATCTTTTACTTCTGCTGTAGACGACAGTGTTGGTGCATATGCAACTAATAAGGGTGATCAGTCCTGCTGATGAATGGAGATGCAGAGACAGGATTCTTTCACTCCCTGCAGTAAGTGGAACAATGGATCTCAGCAGAGTATTTCTAACCGCAAAGCCAACACCATATTCCCTGGTCTCATTCAATGGTTTTCCCTGCCAGAAGAATGACAAGTTTTTTTCTTTGATAGATCCCGAGTCTGGCAATCTTGTCTCTTGCAGCCTACTCAGTTCCATGTCAATGACAGCTTTCTTGCGCACGTCGTCTATTTCCTGCAGGTCGTCAGAAAAGCCAGGGGTCATTGTCCGAACATTCCAGGTGCCTAACTTTAGGGCAGAAGTTTTCTTATGGTTGTTGCATGGTACAGGGTTATCAATCTGCTTGTCGGCTTTCACCCTAAACCCCACATGCCACGTGAGGTTAACAGACTGTGGTGAGGCAGCACCTTACTGGCTGGGGGCTGCCCAGCTTAAGGTGGGTGGTAGCTACCTAGTGAGGTACAATGACCTCTCCCACCATCGAAAGTAGCCCCTGGTGTCATACTCTACACCAATTGAGCAAAGACTTATAACTGGTAACTGCTACTTCCCATGTTATTTCAACGCTGTATGCGAAGCTGGAGTGTTCTCTCCAGAGCACAAAGCCTGGGTAAAATAATATGGAGGATAGGCTGTTACCCAAGCAGCAAATCCCCCCTCTCCACGTCGCTGAAATAGTCCAGTGGAAAGGCAAGAGCAATACAACTGGTTCCAGCGACGTCGCAGGAATTGCCAGAATGGCACAAACTGCCTCTGGGACTCCAGCTCCAGATTTTGCCTCGAGGTTAACTCCTGAAGCCTTTTCCATCAGTGGATATAGCCACAAGGCAGTGGAGGTTTGAAATCGGAGTTTTCCTTCTCCTAGATGGGCTGCCTTCCAAGGCTGACAAGCCCCACCTACCCGGGGTGCTCCCTAATAGTGCGAAGATTAGAAACACAGGCCTCCAGCTGCCGGACCTTGTCTTCCAAGAGGACCAACAACTTACACTTAGAGCATTTGTACCCAGGCACCTCATTTGGCAAGAAAACAAACGTACCACAAGGGGTTACAAGTGCAACAGATCCTGTACAATACATAGTACATATTACAAATCAGGTAACATTACCTCATATCAGGTGATCTCATATGAATTATATCAGTCTTCTGCCTAGTCAGCATGACTCAGTTTTATACACAGCTGTATAATATGGCTGATTAACAACTTCCTTTATACATTCAGTCTAAGATGTCAATTTCTTTTATTACAATCCTTGTAATTTCCTGACATCTTACTCACAAGTAAACCAAGTAAAACTTGTTTTGAACTCATCCCCAGCCACAAGGCAAAAACTCAGTAATTTCACAGCTTAAATCAGTGAGCTGCTGAATATTATTATCTATTTTTAAAATATATTTCTAAATATTTTCAAAGGCAGGAGTTTTAAACATTTGACCAGGAAGGGATTAAATGTTTTCTTTCATACTGAATGCCTTGGCAGGATTACAAGTGACAGACTTCTGACACGAACTGCTTCTGGGACACCTGGCTGACTCTAGGCACATTCTGATCATTCAGAATGCTAGACTATGCAAATAGTTCAGTCATTTAAAATGTTGCAAGTTATTAAAAAGCTAGCAATCTCAGAGCTTTCTAGGTTTTAAAAAGTGTGAATTACAAAGCATGAATTAGAGCCATGAATGGCTTAATTCCAGTGAAAGGGGGGGGACAGCTAAAACAGAAATTCAGTTTCCCCCCCCCCCCAGTTATGCAAGTTTTGGATGTGGGTAAAACAGTGTGTTTTTTTAAAAAAAATCATAACTCAAAAGCCATTTGCCCAAATGTCCCCAAATTTGGCACAGAGGAAGAGCCAACTTTCTGCTACATCCATGTTAAATTTGGTGCTGATCCAAGGTCTCACAGTTATAACTTTTTGTTTGGGGAATCCCTATTTTTTGACTTAGCTTACGAAATGCTGACTGCTCCTATGACCACAATATATTGCTGCACGCTTGTCCAGCAATAATTATAGAAAAATGACAGTCTGAACAGGTGTGTTTCTTTACCCAGGTAAGCTCTGTATGTTGGAGAGAGCCCTTTCTCCAAGGCTTTAACATTATCCTACTTCAAGAAACGTGGGCAGTTCATTCTGTCCTACTAGCAGGATATCCCTCCTATTCCCTTTCAGCACAGAGGCTCAAGGCAAAGGGCCGCCCATCTGGGGGCCTGGCAATACTTGTTGCCGACTGCTTATCTTCAGATTATGTTCTCACGTTTGATGGTAGCTGCAAAATCCAGGCTATAAAACTTAAAACTAGGACCCATGAAATATTGATAGCCAATGTTTATATGCCCCCAGCCTCTTCTAAGTCACACTGGGTCTGTCAATGGGAAGCCTTGAGTCATGCCTTGGATGACCTTGACCTTAGGTTTCTAGGGATAGGGATCCCTCTTCTGCTAGCAGGAGACTTCAATGCTAGAGTAGGTCAGGGAGAGGTCATATTTGATTGTGTATTGGATATATCCAGAGATGCCTCCCTGTTACATTTCTATGTCCCAGAGAGGCTGTCTAAAGACCATCAAATCAATGATGCGGGGACCCATTTGGCAAAACTTTGTCTAATTAGAGGCTTAATTTGGCTAAATGGTCTTATAGAGCTCGCCGATGATGGCGAGTTCACGTACATTTCCCCCCATGGATCCAGCACGATTGACTATATCCTGATCCCTGTTTCCCTACTTCCATGTGTGGCTGAGTTCCAGGTGGGCGAGCCACTTGCTAGCAACCATCTCCCCTTATGTTTTAATCTTCTTCTTGATGCAGACTCTATAGTTTTGCCCAATACGGCACTTCATGAGTGCCCATTGATCTTGCCGAGAATCAAATGGAATCATAGAGCAAAGTATCTCTTTGAAAAAGCAATTAAGCAAGATACTACACCTCAAGGCACCCTTAACTGGCTATCTTCAGTAAACCCTGATGGTCACATCAAAGGCTTTGAGAGCTTAACAGACACTATAATAGCTAGCCTTGGCCAGTTCCCTCAACAATGTCAGAACAGTCAGGCCCCAGACATGTGTCCTAGGCTAGACAAGGAATGTTTTCCTCTGAAGCTGGATATGCGGAGGATCTATAATCACTACAGAATTTCAAGGGCCTCCAGGCTCCCTACACAGGGAGGGAAAACCACCTCAGAATAGCCATTAAGAAGCTCCATCACTGTTTCATTCTGGACTGCTGGTCTCATTTAGCTCAGGCTATCAACTCAGGTAATAACAAAAAAATTTGGGAGGTGGTTTTGGGTTCTTCCATTTTTAATAAGAACTCACAGGACCTTCCCTATATACCAGCTGGGACATGGGAACAGCACTTCATGGCCATTTTTTATGATAGCTGCAAGTCCACCGTGCCAACTGATCTGCTTCTACCCAGAGATCTCCCGGAATGGTCCCCAGTCACAACTAGCAAAATTTAAAAGCTCATAGCACACCTTAGAACTGGAAAGGCACCAGGTCCGGATGCCCTTCCTCCAGAACTGCTAAAGGCTGACCCTGATTGGTGGGCGCCTGTTCTCACTGCTTTATTTACATCTGTTACCTCAGACCTGGGCAAAGTGTGGCCCGAGGGCCACATACGGCCCGCGAGCTGCTCCTGTCCGGCCTGCCGGACATCAAAACCATTTATAGCTTTTTGTCTAAAGTTGATCAGTTGCTTATCTTTAACATACCGCAAAAAACCTCTTTAGTATTTGTGAAGATTAACAAGTTTAAAATAAAAACAATCATAACATCACTGTTTCATTTTATTTTTAAGTAAAGTTGGTTCGGCCCCCGAACACAGTTCAGATTTTTCATGTGGCCCCCTATAAAAATTAATTGCCCACCCCTGTGTTACCTGATCTGGTATCATGCCCAAAGCATGGACACAGGCCATAGTGATTCCCATCCATAAGAAGGGTGATAAGAAATCCCCTGCAAATTATAGACCAATAAGCCTTCTGGCCATCACTGGAAAGTTGTATGCCAGCTACCTACTCCAAAAATTACAAGACTGGCTTCTAGACCAAGACATCCTGGGCCCTGAACAAGCGGGTTTTAAGGCAGGAAAGTCTACACTAGACCATTGTATGATCCTATCACATCTGATCTCCAAATACGCTTCGCAGTGTAACACTCATCTGTTTGCAGCTTTCTTAGACCTAAAAGGGGCCTTTGATTCTGTTGACAGAGATATCCTATGACTAAAGCTCTCTAGTCTGGGCATTGGTAGGAGGCTCCTCTTTCTGATTCAAAAACTCCATGCGGGCTCCACCTGTCGCATAAAAATGTTGACGCAAGGGGCCCTTTCCAGTCAGATTTTCTCCAACAGAGGAGTGAAGCAAGGCTGTGTTCTGGCGCCAACTCTGTTTAATTTATTTATTAATGATCTTGCCCCACTCCTACATAGTATCAACGGCCACAGCCCCAAACTAGGCCCTATACAGATTCCAATCCTATTATATGCGGATGACATGGTTCTCCTGTCCCGCACAAGGGTCTACCTAAAATGGCTAGTTAGCGGCTGCCATGACTACTTGACACATAACAAGCTCCAACTAAATTTTGAGAAATCTAAAATTATAGTCTTTGGCCAAGCATGGAAACCCTTTTCCTGGTCTTTCAATGGCAACTCTATCCAGCAGGTCAGAGAGTTTAAGTATTTGGGTATCTTTTTTCATTATAGACACACTTGATCGACTCACCAGCAGACAGTGATTAAGTCAGCAAAGCTTTCAGCGCAGGCTATCTTACGCTTCCATTGTACTTGGGGCCACTCGTATATCCCTGCTGCGCTGCAGATTTTTAATGCCAAATCTGCAGCACAGCTTCTTTATGGTGTCCCCATCTGGATGTCTGCATTCCACAGCTCCGTAGAAAGGGTCCAATCAACGTTCCTGTACAAAATCTTTGGCCTTCCCCGCTGTGTCTCCTATGCAACCCTATTCTTTGAAGGCGGCCAACACAGGATTGAGACCCTGGTTTGGCTCAGATTCTTTAAATACTGGGTCAGAATCTGTTTCTTCTCAGCCCAGGACATCCTATTCCAAGTGCTGCTTTCTGACAGTGTACTTCCAAAAGGTTTGGCCCTATTTATCAAGAAAATCAAGACCCTGGGGTTGTCACCAGATCTGCTGGGTTCAATACCCCTATCCCAGGTATTCCATACAATCAAAAATAGAGTTCTGGATATTGAGGGGCAAACCCTGCAAAGCACTGCACAAAGGGTCTGCTCCCCACTATATTTTCAGTTGCCCCCTCCCATGGCAGAAGACCGAATTACCTCTATCTTTTAGATCATCCCCAAGACCGATGGGCATTCACCCTTGCTAGGTGCAATATTGTACCTTCAAACTTAGCACAGGGCAGATATACGGGTTTACCCACAAAACTGAGAGTTTGCCATTGTGGTCAGGGAGTGGTTGAATCCTTTCAGCATATGTTGTTTTACTGTATCTTGTATAAGGATATCCACCTGTCTTATCTGAGCACTTTCCTTCCATTCTGGATGGGATGACCCAAGAAAAATTCGACACCTCCTAGGTAGCACTATTAAGGAACTTACCCTGACAACAGCCAGATACATCCACTCCATCATGCAGAGGCGACGCATCGTGCTCTTGCTGAATGCCAAGCCCTAACAATGTTATTTGTCTGTTCCCTGCCACATGTTAGCTGCTGAATGTTTTATTTGCATCTTAGTGTGTTTTAATTTTGTACAGTATGCCAATAAAAGTTTCTGTCTGTCTGTAATAATTATAGAAAAAAGACAGTCTGAACAGGTGTGTTCCTTTACCCAGGTAAGCTCTGTATGTTGGAGAGAACCCCTTTCCCTCTCTGATTCTGGTACATATAGAGAGCCTACCCTGATAGAGGGGCCTTCCTCTATTCAGACTTTTTTGTTTTCGTGACCAAAGGAACAACATAGCAAAGAATTAAACAAGAATTAAAATGGCAACTGTTGCGATCACCTCTGAAGCCCCTATTCCCCTGGCCTTCAAAGGTTCCCGCTCTTCTTCCTCCTTCGCTGCCACCAGGTATTACTGTTTTAATACCATTTAATCATGGAGACACGTGTACTTTTGAAACTTAAGTCATTTATTAAATCAGGGAAGTTAACATACGATTATTATTCAAGAGAAACATCACAGGCTGCTAATCACTTGTCTTTCACTCAAAGCTGCTTTAACTTTATAACTCTTTTAACTCTCTGTTCCATTCATCGGTCTCACTGATCACTAACTCACTCTTAATTCACCTTATAAGTTTCATACAGTCTCTCTCTAACAGAAACTCTCCCCCCAAACTCCTTCAGACTCTGTACACCAGCCTTTATATCCAGCTCCCTCCCCCCTTGGCTCCGCCTTCCGCCCCCTCATTGGTTCCTGCTTTAAGGTTCTGCTGTGATGGACAGGTGAGGGCAGGGCTGTTCGCTACAGCAACTAAGATCAATATTGAAACACATTTAAAACAACAGAGCACAACAGTCCATTAAAAACCTTTCTCAAACCACCAGTCATTAAGGAAAAGCCTGCCATAAGAGAAAGGTTTTTGCTTGCCTGCAGAAGGACAGCAAAGATGTGGCCAACCTACCTTCCCATGGGAGGGAGTTCCAGAGTTGGGAGCAGCAACAGAGAAGGCCCTTTCCCGTCTCCCCACCAAGCACACCTGTGAGGGTGGTGGGACTGAGAGAGAGGCCTCCCCTAATGATCTTAATGTCTAGGCAGGCTCAGAGGGAGATGTGGTCTTTTCGATGCTTGGACCTGTAACCCTATTCCTTGATCTGGTTTTTGACTGACCAAGAGCACCTCTGTCTTGTATGGATTAAGTTTCAGTTTATTTGCGTTAATCCAGTCCATTACTGACACCAGACATTGATTTAGAACTGAGACAGCTTCCTTGGATTTAGAGGGAAAGGAGAGATAGAGTTGGGTGTCATCAGCATACTGGTGACACCGAACCTCAAAACTCTGGATGACATCTCCCAATAGTTTTATGTAGATGTTAAATAGCATAGGGGACAGATGTTAAATAGCATAGGGGATAAAACAGATCCCTGAGGAACACTAAAGGCCAAGGTGTCGAACAAGAGTCCCCCAGTATCACCTGCTGGGTTCTCCCCTCCAGGAAGGACCGGAGCCACTGTAAAGCAGTGCCTCCAAGTCCCATCCCAGAGAGACAGCCCAGAAAGATACCATGGTCAATGGTATCGAAAGCCGCTGAGAGGTCTAGCAGAAACAACAGAAACACACTCCCCTTCTCCAGTTCTCAGCATAACTCATCCACCAAGGCAACCAAAGTAGTCTCTGTCCCATTACCAGGCCTGAAGCCAGATTGAAATGGATCTTGATAATCTGTCTCATCCAGGAATCCCTGGAGCTAAGAAGCCACAACCCACTCAAGCACTTTGCCCAAGAATGGGATATTAGAGACTGGTTGGTAATTATTCAGTACTGTGGGGCCCAATTAGGGTTTTTTCAATCATGTTCTTACTATTGCCTCATTCAATCAAGCTGGGATCCTCCCCTGCTGCAAAGAGGCATTCACCACCCCTTGGACCGACTCGGCCAGTCCCTCTCTGGCAGCTTTTATAAACCAGAATGGGCAAGGGACTAGCAGACAAGTGGTAGCCTTCACCAGTCCAAGGATCCTATCCACATCATCAGGCTGCAAAAATTGAAACTTAGGCTGGCTCTACTCACAGGAGACACAGTGGGGAATTGAACTCTCAACCTCCGGTTCTGTATTAAATCACTGAAATAACTGGATTATCCAGTCTTTTTTGGCTAAAACTAGGGATGACATGCTGCACCTCATAATCCTTTTTTTGGGGGAAAGGTTTATGCTATACCAAAAACTTGCAAAAAAAATCCTACTTTGTGAAGATATGTGTTGTGCTAAGGAGACATTGACCCTAGTCCTCTTGTCTATGCTGACATAGCACAACTTAAAGAGGAAAATTGTCTTAAGAAATCACTGTAGACATCTGTTGCATGCAAAGGCTGTGGTCACACTGGCAATTTGAATCAATTTTTTTGTTCAGGCTTTTTAAAAATCAGGTTCAAGCCATGTGATATTCAAACTGGTGCCTGTGTTCACATGCACTGAATGGAAATAGATTTATTTCTGGCAATTGAAACCAGTTTAGACATCTACACTGCTGAAATTGACTCATTTCCACAAAACCACATTGAATTGAATCAATTTTAGAAGTGAAGTATTTTTAAAAAGCCTCTACTGGCCATTTGAAAAAAACTCACTTTGCAGCCCATATAAATCGATTTCACCCTTGCATTATGTGAACGATAAAATCTAAATGGATTTAAACAGCACTTTAATGTGGTTCTTATTGCCAGTGTGACTGTAGCCTAAGTTGTCTGACTCAGCATTCAACTCGCAACATCTACGGTGATTTCTTAACTTGGAGAAATTTGCCTCCAAAAGTTATGCCATTTGTGCAGCTGTATAAGGGGATTTTGGCCACAATCTTCATTCAAACTATTGTTTATAAACTGGCATTTATGAATGTGTCTCAATTTCAAGTTTTGCCTTGAAATTCTTTGGTTCTACAGTAGCCTCTTTGAGATCAGTGGGAGGAGTTTGGACATTAAGTTATTCTAATGCTTTTGTGTGTTTCCAGTTCAGATATCAGGTCTATTTATTATCTTCTGTGAAGACGGGTCAGTTTGCTCTACAGCAACATAACAAGAATGCATAGATAGGGACAAGGCCCTCCTACCAACAAAACTTTATCAATTCTGTCTTCACACCTACTCTGGTAACATCAGAGCACCACCTAACAATGTCAGCCATTGCATTAGGAATTCATTCACTGACACATCTTTGAATTTTATATATGCCATCCTCTGCTAAGCAATAGAAGCATCTCTTAACATTCTACATAAGGCAAACTGGGCAGAAAAAAACAATACTTTTTTGAGTCAGGATTTCCATATTTTGCTCAAAATGTCTGCACAAAACCAGTGTCTTCTCCTTTCTCAAGAGCTCCACAAAATGCCTCACATTTTCATAGGACAAGGAGAGCAATTTTACACTTCTTCAATAAAGAAGAAGGCAAGTAAGAATTGTCTTCCTGAGAACAGAAAGTTTCCGAAGAACAAGACAAAATATAATACCATTTTACAGGGAAAGATAAAATGTTGGTTTGCATTCCTAGAAAAAATGCACAGAGATTTCCATGCAGAAGGGGGGAAAGTAGCACCCCCCCCCATGGATGTGTGAAGATGAGGATCTTGATGGAATTCTGAGAAGCATGAAAATGACTGATAGATTTTCATATGCCTAGCAGTGACCCATTGGGAGGAGACCACGGACCCACTTCCACCTCTCTTCTGTTGGCCTAGAAAATTTCCTCTCCATCATGGTGCAGAGTCCCATGGCGGGGAGGCTTTGCCCTCCCGACCGGAAAGTGGCGTCACACATGGCTGACGCTGCTTCCTAAAGGGAGGGGGAGTGGAGCCTTTAAGAAGGCTTTGTATCCCCGGCTCATCCCTCTTTGCCGCTTGAGCGAGCAAAGGGTTGAGCCATTCAGCTGGGCAAGCAAAGCGGTTTTGCTTTCTCCCATGTGGCTCGCTTTTGAATATCCTACATACCTGCGAGCCTGCAGATCGTTAAGTCTTTTATGTCATTCTTTATTTCGTTCCTTATTATTATCAATTGTTTCCTTCCTGTTGTTAAGTGCTGGGACTTTTGTTGATTGCGGGGAGGGGAGTGAGTTTTGAGCTATCCCCTCACTGGCTTTGCTGCATGATGGGGTGGTCGGGAGGTTTAGGAATGGATTACTTAGGTGTCAATTTATTTTTCTCTGCCGCTTACCTTAGGGATTAAATGTAGGTGTCAATTTTATATTTAATTTAAATAAATAAATAAATAAATAAATAAATAAATAAATAAATAAATAAATAAATAAATAAATAAATAAATAAATAAATAAATAAATAAATAAATAAATAAATAAAGGGTTAAGATGACAATAGAGTCAGATAATTTTATTTATGTAAGGGTTTTATTTTCATTATGGGTGTGCATAGTCATAGGCAGGTGTGTTAACGGTGGTAAAGAAAAAAAAAACCCTCCCCCATAATTTGGGCTGTTTGGTTTGAATTGTTGTTTAATTGCAATATTTAATAGACAACCAGGGAATTGAGTGGCCCCCTACTGGTCAGCCCAACTGGTACTGCATCTATATATTTTTAAAACAACAACAACAACAACAGCAACAGCAACAAACAAAAAAGGGGGGAGAGAGATTATACACACACACACACACACACGTGTGTGTATGTGTGTGTGTGTGTGTGTGTGTGTGTGTATATATGTATGTATATATATGTATATTTATTATTTTTTAAAAAAGAATGACAGTAAACATAACGCACAGGAGCTTTGTGGTACAGTGGTTGAAGTGCTGTATGGAAGAACAAAACTCTGCTCATGACCTGGGGTTCAATCCCAGGTAGCCAGCTCAAGGTTTACTCAGCTTTCTATCCTTCCAAGGTCAGGTAAATGTACCTAGCTCCCATGCAGTGTTTAGCCTGCATAATTAACTTGTAAACCACCCAGAGAGTGCTTGAAGCGCTATGGGGTGGCAGATAAGCAGCATGCTTTTAAAGCCTGCTAAGTGCAAGGCTCCTGTTATAGTGCTACCCTCAATCTTCGTCTGAGTGAATTTGAGAGACAAAGGGCTTTGGATAGGGAGGCTTCTAGTCCTGCTACCCTTAGGAGATCGAGCAGAGAGTTTAAAGCAAGTGGGATGGCTGAGTTAAGGCGATTTGGTGGCGTAATGGTATCCTGTATTGCTTTCTTGGAGAAAGAATGTTCTACAGCTCCAGTGGCGATAGCATTGGCTTCCACTGATCGTGGCTCTGCAACTACACCTATTGGAACGTAAGTGGAGAGTGCAGGAGCCTACGTCGGAGTCATTTTGCCAGATGTGAACAAACTGGGATCCAAGTGACAAATGCAGCATCGGGCTTTCCACCCGGCGAATAGGCAGGCCTGGTTGGCGTTTTTACTTGCACTGGCCAGCAAGTGAATAAATTGCCTTTAGCCAACTTGGCAATTCTGGCAGTGGTCATCTCAGGTGAGTTTGCACATACACAACATACACACCAGATGGAGGGGAGGTGGCCTTAGGGCGAGGTCAATCCAACAGGGTTTTGCCACCAGCCCCTAGTTTGCTGTCTAACAGTGCTGGGATGCACTCTCCCACTACGGTCGGGCCTCTTTCAGCTTTGAAGCCGTGGACAGCCTGTGCCCAACAGTATTCATCCTAGTCAGTAGCTCGGTTTTGTCATGGTTTTACAGCAGCTTAACGACCCTGTAATTCCAATACAGAGTGTATGTTGCTTTCCCGGGCCACACATTGTTGCTTTATCCGGGGGGTTTTCAGTATGACAGCAGCAAGACCCACAGATGAGCTAGAATGTGCATCATCAGAGTTGTGGCTGCAGCTTATGACCCTATATTGTCCCATGCGGGCGAGCGACTCTATAGAGGACGCTTGATTCAAAGAGCAACTACTCTTCCTGCTCTTGCATTTCGGCGGGCCTGGGGTTCACCCTGCCTGGTTTGCTGGGTTTCAATGCTAAAGGTTTGTGCAACTAAAACTGTGCAGGTTCCAACTTCAGTGTTTCATATGTGGCGGCACGCATAGTTCCATATCCTGCTTTAGAGGACGCCTGGGAACAGGCAGTGGCAAGGATGGAGGTGGGTCAAGAAGGCCTGCAGGGGGTTTGGTTACCCCTGCAAAGGGGTCCCAGTCCAATTTAACATTGGGTACTGGCCAATTGGTGCTGCTTTCCACGGATCGGGAGTCAGCGAGTTATTTGCTAGCGGTTCTAATTCGGCTTAGGATTCCTGTTCAGGGCATTAGATGTGCAACTCTGGCAAACAATTAAATCTGTCAGAGGCATGGAAGATGTAATGAGAATGACTATCCAGAAGGAAGTAGCAAGATGGAGGGTGACGGGACTGTGGTGCACTAGATCCCCCTAAGGGGCAAGTTGCACTCGGTCAGAGAGTTCGACAGGCCGCTTACATACCACCTTTGTACTGGGGCAAGTCCCAGGATCTCAGCAGTGCGTAGCGTAAGCCCTTTGAACAAGTCTGACCTTAAAAAAACACTTTACTCTTAACCAGTACTTTGCAAGTACAGACACATGGGCTTTGTGATTCCTTAGAACTCACTAAAGCTCAGTTAGGTAGGACTCTTAAAAGATAGCTAGTTTGTGGCCCTCTCCACCTCCTGGATTTAGCCAGACCCTGCTGTTCAAGAGACCAGTCCTTTTGTAGAATTTTTTATAATTAATTTTTATTAGAAAAATAGAGTTTCATTAGAATCAGTTTATATTGCACAAGCTTTAGCATCAAGAACATATTCAAAGATCATTGCAGTTAAACAAAATAACTATTTCCCATTAAAATAATAAACACTAATAAGCTAACTAAGTTAGGCTATAGTGGGCTAGCCCCACCTCCTTCTTTCTCCTTACTTACATCCTCTCTCCTTCATGGAATCGAATCCAGATCAGAACAACACACGAATCTCCATTCAGAATTCAGTTAGTTTCACATAACCCATTGTCCATTTTCTACCTTCTCTAACTCCTCCCTTCTTCTTGACAATTCAAGCTGTTAACCAATTAGTCTCAAGAGGCTGTACCACCTTCCTCCTCCCCTTATTCCCATGAGAGTCCAGGCGTTGTTTATCTCTTCTCCAATTAGCTCGGAATGTTGAGTCTTCCACGGGCCTCTCAATTCGGCCTTCATCGCTATCTCTAACCAGGCTGTAACAGTCTTCGGGAAAACACTCTCATGGCACTTAGAAAAACACATTCCAATGTCTCTCAAATCATCTTCACACAGAACCTGTCTGACTCCATCTTACATTTCTCTGACTACATATCCCATCATCATGACAGGGACCTTTTATGGAACCTCTGTTTCCAAAGTTGCGCATTTCCCTCCTGGGGGTGGTCCCAAGACTAGGCCCCTGGAGAGTCCATTTAATTCTCCACCTAGCATACCCTGAGAGGGAATCTGTCACCAACTTAATTCACAAGAGTTGTGTACGGTTGTGCACATCGTTTGATGCTGCTATAAGGAGGGTCTGATCCCGTGGCAACGGGGCCGAACTGGGGAAGGCAGACATTAAGTAGGCTTTTTGTTTGCAGCCAGTTTGCACGTTTATCTCTGTGGCGGAATGCCCACGTCACTCCTGTCTATCATAGCTGAAGCTCAAGTACAGGAGCCTATGAGAAGACAGGAGGGGCGGAGTCAATTAGACAGATAGACAGAGGGAGGCAGTTAGAGAGGAGAATTGGAGAGTTAAGGAGAGAGAATTGGAAAGTTGGAGAGTTAGAGAGAATGAGAAGGAGATAAATGGAATAGTAAAGCTAAATAGATAGTCAGAGAATATTAATGAGTTGGTTAATGTGAATAAGTAGATACAACACCTGAATAAGCAAACGTGTAATCAAATATAAGAAGTTTTAATGAGTGATCCTACACTATAATAAAAGAACATCTGTGATTTAAAAACCAAAAGATAAATAAACAAGTTATATTGGCAGCACGTGTCTGATGCATATATGGTGCAGTGTGGATGAGAGATCCACTGGTGGTAGCAGAAGAGAGAGTAAACGTATCCAGAGAGTGAACCTGTGTTTGGGGGAAACAAACAGGGAACACTGGGTGGAACGTCACAATCTCGAGTTACTAGGTTTCCAATTTGAGGGCCATTTTTATACAGATAGGGCAATGTCCATGGGATGCTCAATTCCTTGCGCTGCTTTAGAGCGCTTTAGCTCAATTTTAGAAAGGGTCCCTAAGCATAGGGTGAGGCTGTCCCATGTTGTCCATTGTTTATTAGAAAAAAAAATATTCTGTGGGAAGCCTGTACTTAGGGCAAGATGAGTTTCTCGTGTGAACCTTTCAGATCATCAGAAGCGAGCTGGGCATTTCCTTGGTGGAAGAAAAACTGAGTGCCCATCCAATGTGCTTCCCCTTTGGGGAGTGAATTCGATACTACACAGCAATACCACAGGTTGTTGGATAGTAAATTGGTGAATCAGCGGATTCGAATCAGGACCTTGTTACAACGCAGCGGCATTATTCTGGGGAACTACAGGTGGTGGTGGGCCACCTCGTTTTGCTTGCAAGGTCATTGACCCTGGTAGGGCTTTTCTGAGAAGGCTTAGCGGAGCCATTGAGTGGTTTAAAGGGGCCATATCATAAGAGAAAAATGTCAGCGGACATGACAGATGACCTCTGCACTTTGTTGCAATTCCTAGATGGATTCATGGAATTTCATTTGGAGAGATGAACTGGCTTGCGAGCGGAGTTCCAGGTCCACTTTGATGCTGCGGGGTCATCAGGAGATGCATTGCCATTGGTGAGCCAGACTATGGCCCAGGGAGTAGAGTGACTCTTAAGTCACATGGAACCTCACAATTTTGATTCTTTCCAATTCTTGGAGCCTTATGTCTTTGGGCCGCTGTTTGGGCCTAATTCTGCAGTCACCTTTGGTGTGACAATATGGCAGTAGTCCACGTAGTGAACACCCTTACATCTAAATATTTGAAGGTTATGAGACTCGTGAGAGCCTTTACACTACGTTGCCTGGAATACAAAATTGTGTTTCAGACTTGGCATGTACCTGGGGTAGAGAATGAGCTGGCTGACACCTGTCCTGTCTGCACATTGATGGGTTCAGGGAGTGGGCCCCGGAAGCTCATAGTTTGTCCAGAGTTATTGCCTTGCGAGGTATGGAGCATTGGAGTATTGAAGCCAACGAGGCCATAAGTTTAGCATTTGCTTCAAGTACCAGGCGCAGCTATGCAGCAGCATGCGAAGAATATCTTGCGTATTGCGAAAGTGATGGCATGGGCAGACCATGGCCTATAACTGGGGACCAATTCCAGCAATTTGCAGTTCATCTCCATTTTAAAGGTTTGGCTCCCCACACCACTCAGGGGAGAATGTCTGCCCTGGCCTTTTTATGCTTAGGCACATGGTTGCCCTGATCCGGTCGGTGATTTCAGGGTCAAGAAAATGATGGAGGGTTGGAGCAGGGACAGGAGTGAGCAGGAGGATATGCGCACTCCAATGTCTCCCAGAGTCCTGGTGCAATTAGGTCAAGTTTGGGAAGATGTATGTGTTGATCAGTATGCGGTCCAGTTATTTAAGGTAGCTACCCTATGTGCAATTTTGGGGGGGTCTTTTAGAATAAGTGAACTTGTGAGGGCATCCAAATCGGATAATTCAGGTACGGCGTTGCAGATGGACGGCCTATTGGTCTCCGAAGACAGGGTTGTGTTTCATCTCCACTGATTTAAGACCGATCAATTGGGTAAGGGTCAAGTTATAGGTTGGGGCTGTGTTCTGTAAAAGAGCTTGGCCCAGTTAAAGCCCTTGCTGAATGTGTTCGGGCAAGAGGGGTTTCTGGGGGCAATTTATTTTGCCATAGGTTTGGCTCGCCCATGACAAGGTAATAATTTTGGATTGTCCTTCCCGTGGCCTTCAGGAAGCTGGCATGAGTGGTTGGACAAGTTGGTACTCACTCCTCTCGAATAGGTGCAGAGTCCACAGCTGCAGCTTTAGGCTATGGCGAGGAGCAAATAAAGAAAATGGGGAGGTGGTTGTCACATAGGTTAAGACTTATGTTTGTTCCTTCCCACAATAGATGTGACTCTGTTTTTCTCTTGCAGGATCCTGGGCAGCTTCCACATGGCTGCGAGTGGTTGTGTTTGGCCACAGCTATATTCACTAGGCAGTGAAGCACGCCTTGCAGACAGGTTGGGGTAGCAATTCAGGTTTGGGGGCTTCAGCCACTTTCGAATAGAGAGGATGAGGGGTATGCTGTGGCCTGACCTTTTGGAGCGAGCCCCCCTGAGTATTGCGGATGCGCCCCCTGATATATTTGTTCTTCATTTGTGAGGAATGTTGTTGTTGTTTAGTCATTAAGTCGTGTCCGACTCTTCATGACTTTGTGAGGAATATGACCTGACAATTTTTTTTTAAAGGGGGGCAAGTCCTTACTTCTGCAAGTGATCCAGGAATTACAGACATTGAAGGATACGTTTACTTCAATTAAGTTGTTGTGGTCTAATAATTTTTCCACGGCTGTTTTGGAGTGCCGACTGCGATTCTAGTTGGATCGATAGCTTGATAGCTCAATTTCATAAATCACGAAATTGGTCGAGCAATGAGGTCAGGATTGGGGTCAGTAATACAGCATCCTGACATAAGGAGCCACTGGCCTGAACTTTACAGAAGTGATGCCATTCACTTGGCAGTGTTGAGTATGGGTCTCTTTCAATAAGACCTACAAGGGGGCCTTGCAACCGAAATTTTCAGCTTGGGTGGCGGGCTTGGGGCATATAAATAGCCCCAGGCCATGGTGAGTAGTGCGAAGATAGAAGTTGGGCGGAGTTCATGGTTGACATGTGGTGCTGAAATTATGTCACCTCTCTGTCATTTTGAGCCAATCGGCTATCAGGTGAGAGGTGGGGTTACAGGGAAAGACCTCCCATCCAGAAGCCCACTTAGGGTCATGAGGCTTGGTGGGTTGTGTTGGTTGGGGGGTACCCCCTTTACAGAGCACCTGAAGGTGTGCTGTTCAGCGGACAGAACGATTCAGAATTAGGAGCTTGCCCTGCTCTTTGAAGCTTCCGGAGATCTAAGATCATTGAAGAATGTCGCACTACGGTAGGCCCCCTTCTATTTTGGGGGATAGTTAAATAGTTTATAAAGTTGTGGCCCAAGTTTTAACTCAACAACCTGTGTCTCACCTCGTTATTTCCGGGCTGGGTGAGCAATGCTCCCTTCCTATTTCTTTTAAAGCCATGAATACTGGAAGTACCCCAGATACCTCAGCTGTGTCACAATCATATTTATTTCCACTGAGAACAAGTGAGAGGGAAGAAATACAATCTACTGAGCCAAACCCATTATAGCTTTGAAAATAGACCCATTCTTTTGCCAAGATAGTGCACCAATGCATGTATGATGCTTCTGTTGCCAAGGGAACAGTTTGGTTACTCTCTCATGGAGAATTTTATTTTCTTGCTCAGCACTACATAACATAAACCTGGATGATTACTGGGGGAAGGGAGACAATAACTCCATGTTGATCATGTTATTAACTCAGTCAAAATGTGAGCTTTATACATTCTGTTATAAAGAGCAATTAGATATTGTTCCCTGAAATCAATAAAACTCATAATTTGTTTGCAAGTGGGACTGTAACAAAATGTGGTCTCATCTCCTAGCAGGGGTGATCCTTTTCAGGGTTCCAGCCAGGTAACCATGTGCCCCTTTCTTTAGAATTTTGAAATATTTTGTGTGCTTCCATGAAGAACAGGGTTATCACTAACTTTGACAGAGCTTGGATATGTGCTCATCCTAGGAATATAAATCCTCTGAGAATTAAAAATCATCATCTCTTTCTGCCAACCTCAGCAAGAGTTCACATATTCATGAGAACAAAGTTTATGAAAATTGAACAAATTGGCTGTATGGCTAAATTATAACAGCTGCAGTCTACCTATGTGGATTGCAGCCTACCTATATGGAAGAATTATAACCATTGGATGTTTGTGGCTTTTAATCAGTTAGCTAGTCCCTCTATATTTGGATATGTCTGCATTCAGGCATGGACTTCACTTCACAACTTCAAAAGACACCAGTTTTGTCAGAGATATCCTGTGCAAATTGTGGAAACAGTGAAACATTGTTTTTTTTTTCTTGTTATCAAAGTGGCGATGAGAAATCTTACAGATTAACAGACTCCCAACAGGTTGGCTGTGTGTGTAAAGACAGCCTATCTTGTCCAAATAGAGTAATTTAATAAGAATTCTTCACATCCCTAGTATAAGCAGAGGCCTATTTCCCTCTTTTTAAGTTTCCATCCTTCAGTGCTTAAAATAAACCTTTGAAAGCATGTGCCCAATTGTGCAGAAAATCTTTAAAAACATATAGTTCAATTTTGCCCATCTTTGCTGAACCAATATGAACAATTTAATGTATAATTGTAGCCATATCAATAATGTTGGTTCAAAGAGAGAAAATAAGCAGTTAGTTAAGTAGTAAGTAACAAAGAGATGTGCCAACCTCATTATTGATACACAATCACTACCTCCTTTGGATCATTATAAGAGAAAGAGATCTTAGAAATGTATTTTTTTTTTTAAGAATTGATGTTTTCTGTCATCCTGTTTATCTTGCTGCCTCATCATTATGTTGTGTTTTTATATGGGGACACAAAATCGACACAGTTCCTTATCAAAATCTCTATGTACAGCCAAGAATAGAGAAGGAAACTAGTCACAGATTACAGATTCTCTTATTGGCTCTGTACAGAAATAAGGCTTCAGCCCTGGATTTTCTAAAGGGAAGAAAAGAAGAGCCAACATTTCTGCAAAATTAACAAAACAGAAGTGAGAAGAAATTATTGTTTTGGGACATTTTCCTCTCCATTGCTTATTAGAATAATGGTTAAAAGCAAATGTGCAATTTTATACTTTTGTTCTAAAAACAATGAAATTTGAACCACAGATGAACTCTCTCATTATCCCCAAGCAGACACAAGAGGTGAGTTCCATGTTTTTATTGGCTAAAGGTGGTAGGGGAACTGCTTAGTTAAATCTAAGTCTATTAAACAAACAAGGATTCCTTCCCTTGATATCGATTGAGTAGCAAAAGATTTTGAAACTGATATAACTGCACTGCAAAACAGGTGTTTGTAGAAGCTGACATTGTCAAACCCTGGACTTTATATCAGCTCATACACATCACTAGTGATGTGCTATGAAGAAAGTGGGGTAGCTAGTGGGTTTAGAACATGAGAACATAAGAAGAGCCCTGCTGGATCAGACCAAGGGCCCACCTAGTCCAGCTTCCTGTATCTCACAGTGGCCCCACCAGATGCCTCTGGGAGCACACAAGACAACTAGATGCCTGTCTCCTGATACCCCTCTCCCCTGCATCTGGCATTTTGAGGTACCTTCCTTTTAAACCTGGAGATTGTACATCCCCATCTTGGCTTGTAACCTGCGATGGACTTTTCCTCCAGAAATCTTCCAATCCCTTTTTAAAGGCATCTAGGCCAGATGCCATCACCACATCCTGTGGCAAGGAGTTCCACAGACTAACAACAAACTGGGCAAATAAATATTTTCTCTATGCCATTGTGTTTATTTGGGATGGCAGATAAGTTATCAATGTGCCCATATTTTGAGTCAGGATTAACGGTTGATCTGTGGACTAAATTTCCTTGCTTTTTAGGATATATTTTTGCTTTACAGCAAAGTATTGTTTTTCTCCTTTCTTTTTTTCTCTTGCTTTTTCAAAATGCTGGAGTCGCTGCCGAGCCGAGGCTTTGGGCAGCGCGACTCACCCTTTGCCCCCCCACGGATGGCACGAGATCTTAAGGTCTCATGAGAGTTGCTTGAAGAGAGGGGGGAACGCCAGGCTATATAAGGGGCGTTCCCCCCTCTAACCATCCTCTTCTTTTTCTGGCATTGCGAAAGAGGGAGGACTCCGCTCGTTTGGCGATATTCGCTGCATCACTGAGAGGATCGGTGTGCTCGACGGAAGGGAGGGTAGCTTCGGCTCCCTCCCAGGGTGCTGTTAACTTTTCTATTATTCATATAGAATCAGAACGTTTGCTGTTTTTTTAAAAAAAAATTTGCTTTGGAGCTTAAGGGAGAAGCGGGTGGCAGCGGCTGGCAGCTCGCGCCGGCCGCGCTTAGGCGCTAACAGTGCGAACGGGTTCCGAAATATATAAAAGAAAATAATAATAATAATAATAATAATAAAAGTAACTTTAATAATAAATCAAAACAAGGGGTGAGATTGCGAGATTGGGGCGGTGTTTTTAGGAGTTGGCGGTTATTGGGTTTGGACTGGCCTAATCTATTAGCATTTTGAATTGTTTACATTGGGGAGGGCATGATCTAATGACATGGTTTGCTGTTATCGAGGTGGAGCAACTACCCGAAGGGACCACTAGAAGTGAAGTGGAGGGCGCTTCTGCAACACCAAAGGCACAGCGTCCGGAGAGAGGTAGAAGGTTGTCAACCCCCACAATGGCGGTAAAGGCAACTGAGTGCCAAGAGGTCCACAAAGAAGTAGTAGAAGTCGACCCTGACAGACCTTACATTGGGGAGGGCCCAAGCATGGCTTCAACTTCATCAGGTGAGTTGACCGCCACACCGGGCACCTATGCACCGATCCCCACTTGGCCTTGGGCCAACGGTGGTCATTCCAATAATGCACAATACACACCTTACAACTCACAGAGCGCGGGGCTTCACAGTACCTTTTGGCCATATGCCAGCCCACAATATAGTGGCTGGGGTACACCATATCCCAATTTAGCACAGCCAGCCCAACCTAATACTATGGCTAGCATAGGGGTTTGGCCTTACCCTTCCGTACCCAACACCGGGTACAATACTGTCCCACTGTGTGCCCTGCCATACGGGGACTATTCGATGCCTTTGGGGGATCATCTCACCCTGGCAACACAAGAAAAGATATGGAGAGGGTAAGTATGTGGACGTCTTCGAATTGTTAAACAGAGATGTAGAGAAGAAGGACTTAGATAAGGAAGATGAGAAAGAAAAGGAAAGACGCAGGAGAAAGAAACCTGATAGAACATGGGCAAATTGGCTCCTGGGATATTTGATTTATGCTGGCGTGATAGTTAAGGCGCAGCCATGGAGGGCCCAATCATTATCCCAGTATTTTGACATAATTTACAGGGCCTACGTTGATTTCGTGGGACAGGTGTGGCTTCATTATGATGAATCGTTCCGTATGCAGAGCACGATTCATCCAAACATGAACTGGGACGAGCCCCAGCCGGGCTTGTGGCTGCAACATATGACCCCAGCTAGGCCAAATATAGGTGATAGATTCGATAGTGGACATTTAAACAGGAAGGTTGTCCTTGGTCAAAATCCCCACCTGGGAGCGGGGCAGGTGGTTCAACCCCACCTCATATGTTGGGAGTACAACTCCAAGGGCATCTGTACAAAAAGACCATGCCGCTTTAAACATGAGTGCATCACCTGTGGGGGTCAGCATCCTAACTCATCATGTTTTAGAGCAGGCGCCCAGCACCAGAACAAGGGCACAGGAGGCAGTAAAAAGCCCAACAATGGCGGGGGTGCGCCTGGAAAAGGGACCCAGCCCAATTAAGGTTGAAGTTTTAGAAGATTGGTTAAGATCCTATCCACGCAGAGAGGATGCTAATTATCTGTTAGAGGGCTTTAAATATGGCTTTTGAATCCCGGCAACGGGGGAGCACAGTGCATATTTTGCACAGAACCTCCGACCGGTGTGCGGGATGGAAAGCGTGGTACAGAGTCAGATAGATAAGGAGGTGAAAGAAGGAAGGGTTCTAGGCCCCTTTCCAACATTACCTATGGGGAACCTGAGGGTCTCTCCATTAGGTATTGTGCCTTAAAAGGCCCAAGGTGAGTTCTGGCTAATCCATCACCTACCCTTTCCAGACAGAGCGTCAGTCAACGATGCTATCCCGCCGGAATTGTGTACAGTACGATACACCTCTTTTGATGAGGCGGTACATATGGTTAGAAAATGCGGCATCGGGGCTGAGCTGGCGAAAGTCGATATAAAATCAGCTTTTCGAATTTTGCCAGTTCACCCCATGGATTTTGACTTGTTAGGTTTCCATTTCCAGGGATCCTTCTATATTGACAGAGCCCTACCAATGGGTTGTTCAGTGTCATGTGTGGCATTTGAACGTTTTAGCTCATTCATTGAATGGAAGCTTAGGTGTAAAGTGGGCTGTAAATCTACAGCCCGTTATCTTGATGACTACCTTTTCTGTGGCGAAAAGAACTCAGGAAAGTGTAGGTTCATCCTCAATAGCTTTCAAGCATTATCTGAAGAACTGGGGTTACCCTTAGCCGAGGAAAAAATGGAGGGACCAACCACGTCACTCACTTTCCTGGGGATCGAACTGGACACAATGCAGCAAGCATTGAGGTTGCCAGACAATAAGTTAGCGGATCTTAGGACTAGGATAGCGATACTTTTGCAGAGGCGAAAGGTGTCGCAAAGGGAGCTTCAGCAGATAGTAGGGCACTTGAACTTTGCATGCAGAGTGGTGGCTCCAGGATAAGCATTTTTGCGGCAATTGTGCGCTGCTATGCAGGGTCTGCGTTGACCTATGCATAGGACCAGGGTCACACGTGAAATGAAAGAAGATTTACTAGTCTGGAGCCAGTTCTTATCAGAATTTAATGGAATCTCCTTCTAGAGAGGTGAAGTCGGACTGAAAGCAGATTTTCAGGATCATTCAGATGCAGCCGGATCCCTAGGTTTTGGTATTTATTTTAGAGGAAGGTGATGCACAGGCACCTGGCCCGATGAGTGACATCAGAAAGGTATCACCAGAAATCTGACATTCTTAGAATTTTTCCCAGTAGTGGGTGATCTTTGGCTATGGGCCGAGGAGTGGTCAAATTCGGTGGTCTGATTCTGATGCGACAATCAAGCAGTTGTTTACATTATAAACAACCTTACATCGCATTCAGAACAGGTCATGACATTGGTCAGGGTGTCCACATTACAGGCATTGCAGTTTAATGTACTAATATATGCCCGGCATGAGCCAGGTTTAGAAAATAGGATAGCTGATGCATTGTCACGCCAACAGATTGAGCTGTTCAGGGAGCTAGACCCCGGAGCCAAGGGGTTTGTTCTGCCCCCCCTGGAGGTTTGGCAAATTGGCGTGAAGATGCATCAAGAGCGATAGGTTTGGCCCTGGCACCAAGGACAAGGAAGGGTTACTCGGCTGTGAGTATAGAGTTCCAGGAATTTAGGGAGATGGTCAACCTGGAGCCGGATTGGCCGGCACCAGTTGAACATTTACAACAATTTATTGTACACATAAATAGAAAGGGACTGGCACCTGGAACCATTCAAGGTAGGCTGTCTGCACTGGCCTTCTATGCAAAAAATCAATGGCTATAGGGATTATTCAGGGGACTATCGCATAAGAAAAATTATAGAAGGTTGGTCTAAAGAGAGGGGTAGAGTTCAAGACACCAGGGTCCCTATATCACCTCAGATATTAGAACACATCTGTAATCAGTGGGTGCTCCTATGTAGGGACGAATATGAACAGGTTGTCTTCAAAGCGGCGTCATTATTGATGTTCTTTGGGGCTCTTAGAATTGGTGAAGTGGTTGCATCAGGAAAAGAAGATAAGTCTAGGCTAGCCCTACAGTGGCAGGATGTTAAGGTAGAAGAGGGAAAGGTACAAATTCTCATTAGGCGATCCAAGACTGATCAACTAGGAAAGGGTACACAAATCACCTTAGGGCAGTGTAGCATAAATAGCATCTGCCCTGTGAGAGCCTCACAGGCCTATTCAAGGGTCAGAGGACAGGATCCCGGCTTCTTCTTCCAGCATACTGATGGGTCTCCCCTGATGAAATATCAGTTCTGGAAATTAACCGACTTAGCATTAGACAGAGTAGGTGTGCAGGGTATGAGATTTGGTACACACTCATCTAGAATCGGTGCAGCCTCTACTGCGGCTGCTATGGGTTATAGTTCAGAGGAGATTAAGCGACTAGGCTGGTGGTCATCTTCCAGCTACCGCAGATATGTACGAGCACTACCTAACATATAGGCAGGGGCCTGGTCTTTATGTCTTCACAGGTCCTTTAGGGTCGGTAAAATGAAGGCACATTATGATTATCGGCCACAGTTATGTGCACTGGGCAGAACATTATGCTGCCACGTCCCCATGGGGGAGCGACCTGGGTCTCGGAGCCAAAGCACAAGTCACATGGAAAGGGCTGCGAGGCATGCTGTGGAGCCAGCTGTGCAGGTTGGTGGCCTTTGGTCAGTCTCCACCAGACATATTGGTCGTACACCTTGGCGGTAATGATTTAGCCAGACACCCGGGTAAGGCATTGATACTGGACATTATTCACGACCTGAATTGGTTGAAGGCCAGGTACCCTGCTATGCAGATCGTGTGGTCCACGATCATTCCGCGATTGGCGTGGAGAGACGCCAGGTTTTTCCTCAACGTTAACATGGCACGCAGGGGTCTGCAGAGCGGTCTGCAGTGGCCTTGGATCAGTGATTGGTCACCAGAGGATCCAACTGGATAGGCCTGAGTTTTTTCGGAACAATGGAGTCCATCTGTCCGATTTGGGTTTGGATGTCTTCTTGGAAGACATCAAGGGGGGGCCTGCTTTCTGAGCTCGAGCGGCTCAATGGCGGGCATGGTACATAGCGTGGCTAGTCCCTATGCTGTGGCGGGTAGTGTGGAAAAAACAGGTATTTTCCGGTGAGTCCCACTGTAAGATCAGGTAAGCTAACAGCGCATCGGACCTCCCAGTGCTGCAGATTGTGCGATTACAGTGCTTGGGGGAAAAGATGCACTGGGCCACTACCGGACCACCAGTCATCAAGTAAAGATGGCTCGAGGTCTGGGGGTGTTTATTAGTGGCCAGCCAGGTTCCTGCTGTCTTTAAGACCGCGAGAACCTGGGGCCGGGGACTCGCCCATATGTTGATTAAGGGGTATTGGGATACCTCTATGATTTACCTGTTTCCGCACTACAACAGGCTCCCCTTTGCCAAATGATTGGCAAATTTAGAATTACAATCAATAAAGTGTGGCCCGTGTTTTAACCCATATTATTTGTCTCGCGTCTTTATTCTGGGGTTGGGGGGCAATGGAACAAATAGACACCAATACTAGGAAAAGAAAGTAACCCTTCATTGAACAATTAAAGATTAAAAAGAAAAGAAACGTTTAAAAGCCAACAAACAAAACAGTCAATAGAACATAGCACCTTGGACTAACTGTATTTAGACTCTGACAACATTTACAAAAAATGTGGGAAATATTATGGGATTGGGATGGTCTGATTCACTTTTTTTTATTAGCCACATGACATAAGAGCAAATGTGGATCAGCCCAGAATCTCTCCCCCAACCACAGATTTTCCCTCCACTGCTGGAGCTTCTACTTTTTTCCACATTTGTATTGGTTTATGTGGTGTGATTGCTTGAATAAATACAGAAATGTGTGTGCTCTGTTTGGTGCAGTGGTGCAACAGCTGAGGAGGGCCAAGAGCCAGCCCAGGAAGGCTGGGGCTTTGCAAATAATGCAGTTTATTTTCCTTTTTAAAAAAACAACTTGGTGCCAGGGCACCTAGACACCAAAAATAGAAAAAGAAAAGGAAGGAAAGTAGAGAATGTGAGAAAAAAGGAAGAGGATGAAATTGCCACCTCACCCTTGTTTGCAGCATATTGAGGTAGAATCATAGAATAATTGAGTTGGAAAGGCCATCGAGTCCAAGGTAGTTCTCCTATAACTGTGCCTTCTATAGGGTTACAGGAGAGTTGTTAACAAGGTGCAAACAAAACCAGTTTCCTCCTCCCTGTGTGGCCAGTTAACATAAATAGACCAGGGAAACCCAGATTCCCTGATGTGACTTCACAGCATGTGAATTTGCATTTCTCTCACCATTAAGGTAGCATGGCCACTGGAGTGCAGGCAAGTGTCAAGAAAAGAGAGGACTTATTAATCTGTAACAATTACGTAAATTATGGAGCATCCTTCCAAACTGAAGTTGGCCTGACACCTGCACCTTTTAGCTGCCAATTTAAGGCATTAAACGTAGCAGGTGCTTGATATAGTTCCTTACTAAAATGTCAGTGTCTCACTATTATTATTGACTTGTTTTAGTCTGTATTTTATTGCTGGTTTGGATTTTAAATTGGCTTCTAAATAGCCTGGAAGAAATTTCATGTCCTTGATAAATAAATAAAAATAAATCAGAATACAGGATCAGGGAAATTCTTAGAAACCTTTGCCCATCTCTAGGTTTGGGACTGATTTGCCATTTTTAAAAATTAACTGATTTACTGTTTAGTGTATTTGTTCTGTTTCTGTTGGATATTGTAGTGGTAGTGGTCATAGTGGTTTCATTTTGAAGAGAGCTATGAAGTTTAATGAATAATGACATATGATCTCAGGTAAATTAATAATAATAAACTGACCCAGTAAATTACATAATCTCTAGCTATATGATATCTTAGTTTTCCCATCTACCACTAATAATCAACTGCTTTTCCCCCATCACTGTTATTCACAAGTGAGCAAAGTTCTATTATGTCACTTGGGATTTTTTTGAAAGAGAAGAACTTATTTCATAGCATTGCAAATTCCTGTCAGAGCCTTCTTTTAATAAAAGAGAAAATTAAAGAACTGCTGGAATCCATAAGTGAGCATCAGACAAAATTATGTTTGGACACCAGTGATCAAATCTGAATCAATTATAAAGGTGGATGCTTGGACAAATGTCAAGGGGTTACATCTATTGATTATCCTTTTCAGTAAATCTAAACTCTGCTTAATGTTTGCACATCAAACAGCAAAGGACTAAGTTGATAGCAGGGCATTCCAAAGTATGCTGATTTTGTGTTGCTCCCTTTTGTTTGCTTTATACGTGCAAAAGGCTATGGCACCTATGCCTATCAAACCATTTCTAACAGTACTTTAGAAAAGACTTGAACCAACACTATGCCTGCAAGCATCTTTCCAGCAGAGCATTTCTGGGTGGTAAATATGGTGCTGAAATCAGAACTAGGTGGGCTCACTGTGAAACCCTTGGAAACATAGGCCAAAATCCTGTTGCTTAGTATAGCAAGTCACACTAGAGTAGTCGCATTGAATCCATGGGACTTTAGTGAATCAACTGCTTCATAAGTTCCATTGATACAAATTGGTTTACTCTAACTATGACTTACTATGTTAAAGTAAGTCATAGTTAGAGTAGGTCTATTCAAATGGATGGAACTTATAGAGGAAGTTTCAACTGTATTCAATGGCCTACTGTAGTGTGATTTACTGCACTAAGCAACAGGATTTTGGCCATATAATCATATAATAATGAAACTGGAAGTTGCCTATAAGGCCATTCCTAACCCTAACCCTTTCTGTACTCTTCCTTTGGGGTCTGGCCTTCCTTCCACTTCCTACAGAGTAGGAAGCATGCTGTAACAAGACACTTGAAGAGTAAAATCACTCATACTCTTGATGAACCTAATGTTAATATCATTTGGACAGTCATAGAGATGTGCATGGTGAAAAATTTACATTCGAATGATATCTGATTTTTAAAAAGATCATTGGATTTGAGATACAAAGGGTGAAGAAAAGGCTACATGAAAGACTAATAGTTTTGTTTTAGAGGTTCCATTTCAGGAATCAATGAAATCACATAAAAATGAATGAAAGTCCCATCCCTAGACATAGCAGAAGTGTCCAGTGTACTCTCTATTTTGGTTTTATATAATCAGTTTCAGTGGATGCAACTGGAGGATGTTGACAAAGTGGTGGGAAAAAATATGGCTAAGAGCTTGTATTCTTGATGGATCCTCACTCATTTCCGGTATTAACCACTGGCTGGGGAGAACTGACTGGGTGTTACCAAGTCACATTGCCTGTTTATGAGAGGGGGTATTTCTAGATATTTGTAAAGAGGCAGATGAGTGATGTTGCTGTTCTTGTGTACCGTCAAGTTGCATATGACTTAAGTAGCCCTGAGGAGGTTTTCAAGACACATGAGATCTTGAAGGAGTAGTTTATCATTGCCACCCAGTGAGTTTCTATCACAGAGCAGGGATTTGAACCCAGTACTCCTGAATCCTAGTCTGTTGCTCTATCCACTATACCACACCACACAGACACTAAGTGCAGCCCTTAAGAAGCCCTCTTTTCGATTGAGGAGACCTTGGTAACTATTGCTAGGCACTAGAGATGGGGGTATTCGTATTTGTATACAAATACCCCCACAGGTGGAGATAATGAGGGTCTGGCCCCCTGGGGTCAGACCATCCACTCACCGTTCCACTGCTGCCGCGGGCTCCACGCTCCCTTCCTATCGCTCCAGAGCTTGTGGTGGATTAACCACTCTTTAGCCAGGAGTGGCTAAGTAGATTCATCTAGATGGACAGTATAAAAGCCAAATAAATAAATAAAAATAAATAAATAAATAATCCACTGTGAGCTCCAGAGCGATAGGAAGGGAGTGCAGAGCATGCGGCGGCAGCGGAACAGTGAGTGGGCGGTCTGGCTCCAGGGGGACAGACCCTCATTATATCCACCTGTGGGGGGGGGGGTATTCATATTTGTATACGAATATGAATACCCTCATCTCTACTAGGCACTAATGTCCCTTTGCTGGAGAAATTTTGAACAGGGTGGCTTTCAGCTCAACTCTGTTAACTTTTGGAGAAGGTAGATAATCTAGACCCATTCAGTCTGCATTGATACTTGGATTTAATTTTTAAATGGTTTTGGTCTCCTGGAGAGATGGGCACATGACTAGACTGAGAGATAACTTGATACTTCGTCATTTGTCCACAATCTACTGTGACAAGTTATGCAAACTTTATGAAAAGCAGGATTCTGTAGGATTCTGGCCACCATTGATTAGTGTATTAAAGTATCACCCAATATTGAATATTTATATCAAAAAGAGAAGAAACAACAAGAACTATTCATATGAATGTTCCTATTTCTGAATTTCTTTTGAAAAAATAGGAGTCCAATAAATGAGTCACCCATAAGTGACAGCATAAAGTCCTGCAGTCATTCTGTCTTCACACTATCCTCGGCTGGTATACTGCTATTGGCCTCAAGTTCACAACAAACCTTTTTTTGTTTCCCAAGTAATTTTTTTCTTCCTGCTTAGTATTTTTCTCAAAATATAGCTCCTTGAATTATTCAAAGCTTGAGAGGAATTATCTACAAATAGGAAGTTACTTTTCAATATATTATTTTCCTTTTCCCACTAACCAGGGTATAAGTAAATTGTTATTATTGTAACTTAATGAAATATAACTTCACTGTTTTTGTCATTTTACTTTGACTTTTTAGTTACTTTTATAGATTTGAGAGTGTGACCTTACTAAATGGTGCAGGTGAAATATCCTATGGCTCAAGTGCTGACTATTCTATGCCTCACACTGCTATATTCAAATGTATTTTAAAGTAAGTGAAAGTGGCTGCTTTAGTTAGTTCTGGAAAACAGGGCTTTAAAAGGTAAAGAAATATAATTATTGCATGACAGTAGTCATGCTATATATTCTTCTTTTTCTTCTTTTCTTCCTTTCCCATCTTGGACTCTGTGATTAATCTGGATTTTATTTTAGTTTATTTTTATGTTATATGTAAACCACCCAGAGTAGACACGTTCTAGATGGGCGGTATATAAATCTAATAAATAAATAAATAAAAAGGATTCTACAAGCAAAATCAAAAGATGGGGTGCCCCAAACAAAAAATTATAACTATAGGACTGAACCTCAGATCAGCATAAACTTTGGAACCAATATAACAGAAAGTCTGCTCCTGCTCTGTGCCAAATTTGGGGCCATTTGGACAAAGGGTTTTCAAATTGTGATTTTTAAAAAAATAACAGTTTTACCTCTGTAAAGATGCATGCAACCAGAAACCTCAGGTAATTGAAAAGAGATAAAACATAGATGACAACATTTGCATACCTGGAGAGAAAAACCTCTGTTTTAACCTCTATTTTTTGGTCCACAGGAATTTGGCCATTCCTGGCTCTAATTCATTTCAGACCCTTAAATTACTGCTTTTAACCCCTAAAACTTCTGAAATCACTCCTTTTTTTAACTTCTGAGAATTCCAAAGGACGTATTTGCATAGCATAGCATTCTAGTCAATCAGAATGTATTTACAGTCAGCCCATAGGGCAGATGTCTGTCACCTTTTACCCTGCCATGGCCTTCAGGGTAAAAGAAAGCATATAATACCTTCTTGGCCACACATTCTTAGCTCCTGCCAATGGCAATATTTTTAAAGCTATTTTTAAAAATAGATAATAATATACAGCAGCTCACTCATTTCAGCTGTGAAATTACTGCTTTTTCCCTTTGTGGTTTTGAATGGTCCAGGTGTTGAATGTAGATTCTATGGTGAAATTGGCAGGGGCTGGGGTGACCACACACTGGGGCCTGAGAGACTGAGAATAGTATACGGAAGCACAGAACCCTGAGACACTCCACAGGCTAATGGTCAAGGTGTAGAACAGGAGTTCCCCAGCACCATTACCATTCAGAGAGTGACACCAGGCAAGGGAAAATCCCAGAAGCTGACTCCTTTTTTCATCGGCTAACCATTTCTCACCCAAACACAAAGTAATTGTCAGGGCTTATTTTGAACAAGTGTGAATGGTAGTGAGCAGAAGAGAGTACCTTGTAAAGTTTACAATGTAAACCATATTGACTGCTACCATTGGTGTTGTCAACATTCAGTCTGCCCTTTGCTATGTGAAGTTCAGCATCCTTTTTCCTGCTGGCAACATGGGCACAATATTGTGCGACAATATTGGGCCATTTCCTGGCTTTTTGAATCATGGGTACAGAAGCACCACAATATCCCACATTCACAAACCAGAGATTTTTTTGAACAATTTAATTATACCAGTAGCGTACTATTTGTAGGTGCCTTAGAAGTATAACTACAACTATAGTTTTAAAAAGTAATACCTAAATTCCGGGTTTACGATGAGAATCACCAGCTCCCCCTATGAACTCATGTTGTTGATACTTTTGACAACTAAGAGTTCTAAGACATCACAGTTTTTTCCAACAGCCTTCATCATTTCTGTTTACCAAACTAACAACTAACATGTAATTGGTCTGATTTACAAAATAAACAAAGAATTGTTTCATATATCATTTGATTATATAACTCAAAGCTGAAAGCACAGACTGATTTACATTGTGTAGACTGTTGACAAGAACAAAATGAAGTCAGTTAATCTGAAAGTTCTGTTGATGGCAAATAATCTGGAAGGTTTATTCACACACAAATAATGTATAAAATGTAATATTCAGTACACTCACACAACTATTCTTTCTGGATATTCTTCTACATTGATTTTTAGTATTGTTATGGCTTACAGCTGTTCTAATTAACATGGTTACTAATGTACAAGTTATAACTGGACAGTGTAGTCATTGAATGATGGATGGGTGCATGCATGTGTGAACACTGGTCCAGCTGCCTGTCTGTAGGTTTTCTTTCTGGATTTATTTATCTTTATATACAATTATTATTATTATTATTATTATTATTATTATTATTATTATTATTATTATTATTATTATTATTATTATTATTATTATTATTATTATTATTAATTTATTTATTTATTTATTTATATCCCACCCATTTAAACCAAAGTCTACTCTGATGTGGTACCAAAATAATAAAATAGTTGAAAATTGCACACTACATTTTTTTTCTCTGCTATCTCCCCATTTACCTTGTTCTTTGATTTTTAGATTGCTGTGCTTATAACATATTGCAGTAATACTTCTTTCTGAGACCACTACTGGGGTTGCTTATACTACTGAGACTAATCATCCAAGGAAATGATACAATCAAATAAATTTAATGCAAGAAAATAATGAGTTCTACTAATTGTGTTCACCCCTGTAATTTAATAAAACTGTATTCAATAGATTAAAAATTAGATTTTATGTGCCTTTGTATAGTATATGCACAGATCATTAATTCGGAACGTCCTGACATCATGGGCACAGGTGAAATCCAATAAATTATTGCACTACTCAAGTAAATTGCATTTTAAATAAGACATACCTGGGTTTAATAATTTCTCCATGTCAGTTAAATATTCTAGCTAATTTATTAACCTTTAACAATTAATGTAAGATTTTATTGCACTGGTAATGTCTATTGTCTTTCAAATGCAACCCACATTAGCAAGGATTATTCTCCACAATTCTACATCATGTTGCTCATACAGGAGTAGAGATAGCATGACATCTGAACCAATGTTGTTCATCATATGTGCAATTGGTTCAGATGAGCAAAAGTATGCCCCATAAAGCCAACACTCTTACAAACCCAAAAATCCACCATCCTATTTCTGCAGTTCAAACTTTAAAACAAAAGAAAGTTAAATGGGACATGGGGAACAGTTAAGTGATATAACCATGGGAAGAAATGCCTACAAAGCAACATGATCCAAAGTGGAGGTCAACTCTTTTCAATATATCCTTATTTCCTTTCAAAAATAATGGTCTTTTTCACCCATGGCAATTAAATTAGGTAGCTTCAGTATTGCATAGCTCAGCAGAGAAAGAGCACCATTTTTAAAATTATCTTTGCATGTAAGCAGCCTTGAGCATTTAAAATGTTACTTCTCTGAAAAGTTTGGGGTATTTTCCCCTTTGCATAAGATGACAAAATAACTGAAGTTGACTTGTAATGTTCAAGTAGAGACAGATTTTTTAAAAAAATATTCATAGTTTTTGCCTTGCTCACCATGCTAGTGCTTTCCCATTTCCTTGCAGATTTAAGTCCTCTATTTCTCTCTAAACTCTGTGAATGGATATAGGAAATATAAAGCAAGACTTTGACTGATCTTGTTTTTACAGGTTCTTCATCTCTTTTGTCAGTAGATGCTATCATGGATTTTTCAACTGCTGTGTGTATAAGTGTTTGCTGTTCTTTTTAAAAAAATATCTTTGATATCTAGGGTTCTTTGCAACAACTACCTCCATCTCACCTTGAAACTGTCACCAACAGTGATTTGGTTACTTGATGTGACAATCCTGTACCTTCACCCACCACTTCAAGAGTGTGGCAGAGTTCCAACTTTGGTACAAAACAGAATTCATTGGTGACATAACAACTAGTTGTTCGTATGCAGAGGAAAGGATCATGATCCCAGAACCATCGTGATGAAAAGTAAAACATTCTAACAAACTTTAGCTTTTCAAATTTTCGCACATTTCTTCTGATCAGAACTGGCCCTGCAAAAACCTTGCTGCTGCAGTCCAGGCTTATCATGACAGTTTTCTTCTCCGCTCTCTGCCACTAGCACTGTTCAGGGTCCATATAGATTGTGTATCATCTTAGGCTACAAATCCAGAGATGTTAAGTGATTCCATTCTACCTGCTCCATTGTATTCGCTAAATTTTTGAGCTGGCTGCTATCTTCATCTTCACCAACTGACTTATAAGCATATATTTATTCCAAACTCTCTTTGTGTGTAAGAGCACATGTACCTGCACATGTGTCTGTATGTTGAGGGAATTAGTAACATTTAACAGAGAGACATTTTGCTATGTGAGACAATGACTGGCTGTGACAGCAAGCGCAGCTTCGCCAAAGTAGTGTCTCTTTGCCCTCCCCCTAAGATACACAATTGTTGTGCTTGTGTGACCCAGAAGGGCAGGTTATTTAACAGAGCTCCCTCTCAATTTTGGCCTCTTTCAAGGCTTTCTTTCCAAGGAGTCTGTGGAGCCATGCTGCTCGAAGAGGGTGTTGCCACATGGTGCCACTTTCATTTTTGAGTCACTTGTTTCAAGCTCTAATTTTTCTCTGCTTGTACTTATATAACCTTTTCCTGAAGAGAAAGCTGAGGCAGGAGGTGAGCTGTGTTTGGGAGGACATTTTATTTGGTGAGGTATTTTCTTTTAGGCTGACCTTTGTTCTCCCTGACCGCATGGTCTGAGGGGGCGGGGTTTTGGCTTTAAATGAGTGCGAGCAGAAGCACTAAGCCCTTTTCCTAAAGAGGAAGCTGAGGCAGGAGGTGAGCTGTGTTTGGGATGACATTTTATTTGGTGAGGTATTTTCTTCTAGGCTGACCTTTGTTCTCCCTGACCGCATGGTCCGAGGGGGCTTGGTTTTGGCTTTAAATGACTGCGAGCAGAAGCGTGGGCCTAATGGCGCGCAAAATTCTCTGATTCTATTTTTGACTCCAATCTGGTAAAGAGGAAAGCCAAATAGCATTGCATACACCTGGGGGACAGGAAATTTTTAGGGGTAGGATCAGACTTCCTTTCTTCTTTAATTCACTGACCAATCAGTCGAGATGGAGAGTGCAGGATTTGTTGCACTTGTAACACATGTGGCATGTTTGTTTTCTTGCCAATGAGGTGCCTGGGTAGAAATGCTCGAAGTGTTAGTTGTTGGTCCTCTTGGAAGACAAGGTCCGGCAGCTGGAGGCCTGTGTTCCAATCTCTGCACTATTAGGGAGCAGCCCAGGTAGGTGGGGCGCATCAGCCTTGGAAGGCAGCCCATCTAGGAGAAGGAAAACTCCAATTTCAAACCTCCACTGCCTTGTGGCTATATCCACTGATGGAAAAGGCTTCAGGAGTTAACCTCGAGGCAAAATCCGGAGCCAGAGTCCTGGAGGCAGTTCGTGTCATTCTGGCAACTCCTGCGACGTCGCTGGAACCAGTTGTATTGGCTCTTGCCTTTCCATTGGACTATTTCAGCGACGTGGAGAGGGGGGATTTGCTGCATGGGTAACAGCCTATCCTCCATATTATTTTACCCAGGCTTCGTACTCTGGAGAGGACACTCCAGCTTTGCATACAGCGTCGAAACGACACGGGAAGTAGCAGTTACCAGTTATAAGTCTTTGCTCGATTGGCGTAGAGCATGACGCCAGGGGCTACTTTCGACGGTGGGAGAGGTCATTGCACCTCACTAGGTAGCTACCACCCACCTTAAGCTGGGCAGTTCCCAGCCAGTAAGGTGTTACCTCACCACGGTCTGTTAACCTCACACGGTGCGTGGGGTTTTGGGTGAAAGCCGACAAGCAGATCGATAACCCTGCACCATTCAACAATCATAAGAAAACTTCTGCCCTAAAGTTGGGCACCTGGAATGTTCGGACAATGACCCCTGGCTTTTCGGACGACCTGCAGGAAATAGATGACGTGCTCAAGACACCTATCATCGACATGGAACTGAGTAGACTGCAGGTGCACATTGTTGCCCTGCAAGATATGAGATTGCCAGACATGGGATCTGTCAAAGAAAAAAACTTGTCATTCTTCTGGCAGGGAAAACCATTGAATGAGATCAGGGAACATGGTGTTGGCTTTGCGGTCAGAAATATTCTGCTGAGATCCATTGTTCCACCTACTGTGGGGAGTGAAAGAATCCTGGAGGAAACCCTTCCAGGCCCAGCTGAAGCAAATACACCAGAACGATGGGAACATTTCAAGAACGCTGTGTATAACACCGCCTTGTCAACATTTGGCAAGAAGACCAAAAAGACGGCTGACTGGTTCGAAGCCCATTCGGAGGAGTTGATGCCAGCCATCGAGGATAAGAGGAGAGCTCTAGCAGCATACAAAGCCTGTCCTAGTGAGTACAATTTGCAAGCTCTTCGAGCTGCTTGTAGCCAAGTCCAACAGGCTGCCAGGAGATGTTCCAACGATTATTGGCTTCAGCTCTGCTCTCAGATTCAGATAGCAGCGGACACAGGTAACATCAAAGGAATGTATGACGGTATCAAGCAGGCTTTAGGTCCAATCCAGAAGAAATTTGCTCCCTTGAAGTCTGCTACAGGCGTGATCATCCAGGACCGAGCACAGCAGATGGAACGCTGGGTGCAGCACTACTCTGAGCTATATTCCAGAGAGAATGTAGTAACCGAAGAAGCATTAAATAATATTGAGTGCCTGCCTATCTTGGAAGAGTTGGACAGCGAACCAACTTTAGCAGAAATAAAAGCAGCCTTGGATTCCCTCACCTCCGGCAAGGCACCTGAAAAGGATAACATCCCTGTTGAAGTGCTGAAGTGCTGTAAAGAGATCATCACCACTGAGCTTTATGAAATATTTTGTCTTTGCTGGAGCGAAGGTGGAGTACCACAGGACATGAAGGATGTAAACATTGTCACATTGTATAAGAACAAAGGAGACAGGGGAGACTGCAATAACTACCGTGGCACCTCTCTTCCCAGCCTTGTAGGGAAGCTGCTTGCCCGTGTTGTGCTGAAGAGACTCCAGGTGCTTGCAGACAAAGTCTATTCAGAATCACAGTGTGGATTTCAAGCTAATAGATCCACCACTGAATTGGTATTCTCCCTCCGACAGTTCCAGGAGAAATGTAGGGAACAATGACAGCCACTCTTTGTGGCCTTCATAGATCTCACAAAGGCCTTTGATTTGGTTCGCAGGGACGGCCTTTTTAAAATACTTCCCAAGATTGGATGTCCACCTCGACTCCTTAACATCATCAGGTCCTTTCATGAGGAAATGAAGGGCACTGTAGTTTTTGATGGCTCAACATCAGATCCCTTTGCCATGCGAAGCGGAGTGAAACAGGGCTGTGTCCTCGCGCCAACCCTGTTTGGGATCTTTTTTGCTGTCATGCTGAAGCATGCCTTTGGAACTGCAACAGAAGGTGTCTATCTCCGGACTAGATCAGATTGAAAGCTCTTTAATCTCTCTAGATTGAGAGCGAAGACCAAAGTCCAGCTGAAATGCATGCGGGACTTCCACTTCACCGATGATGCAGCCATTGTTGCCCACTCTGCTGAAGACTTCCAACAACTCATGAATCGTTTTAGCAAGGCATGCCAAGACTTTGGACTAACAATCAGCCTGAAGAAAACACACGTCATGGGCCAGGGCGTGGACTCACCTCCGTCTATTACTATCTCCACACAAGAATTGGAGGTTGTTCATGACTTTGTGTACCTTGGCTCAACGATCTCTGACACTCTCTGCCTAGATGTCGAGCTGGATAAACGCATTGGCAAAGCAGCTACCATGTTCTCTAGACTCACAAAGAGAGTATGGCTTAATAAGAAGCTGACGGCATACACCAAGATCCAGGTCTATAGAGCCTGTGTCCTGAGCACACTCCTGTACTGCAGTGAGTCCTGGACCCTTTGTGCATGGCAGGAGAGGAAGCTGAACACCTTCCATATGCGTTGTCTCCGGCTCATTTTTGATATCACCTGGCAGGACAAAGTTCCAAATAGAGTAGTCCTAGAATGAGCTGGAATTTTTAGCATGTATACATTACTAAAACAGTGACGTCTACGTTGGCTCGGGCATGTTGTGAGAATGGCTGATGGTCGGATTCCAAAATATCTCCTGTATGGAGAATTAGTGGAGGGAAATCGCCCCATAGGGAGACCACAGCTGCGATACAAGGACATCTGCAAGCGGGATCTGAAGGCCTTAGGAATGGACCTCAACAGATGGGAAACCCTGACATCTGAGCGTTCAGCCTGGAGGCAGGCATTGCATCACGGCCTCTCCCAATTTGAAGAGACACTTGTCCAGCAGGCCGAGGCAAAAAGGCAGTCACGAAAGCAGCAAAATCAGGGAACTGGACAGGGAACAGATTGTATTTGTCTTCATTGTGGAAGGGATTGTCACTCTCGAATTGTCCTTCTCAGCCACACTAGACGCTGTTCCAAGTCCTCCATACAGAGCACGTTACCATAGTCTCTCAAGACTGAAGGATGCCTAGTATTTAGGCATCAACTCCTCGGAATAGGCTTCGAACCAGTCTGCCATCTTTTTGGTCTTCTTGCCAAATGTGGACATGGCGGAGTTATAAACAGCGTTCTTGAAATGTTCCCACCGTTCAGGTGCATTGTAATCATCCGGGCCTGGAAGGGTTTCCTCAAGCGCTTGGGCAAATTCTCCACTTTCCTTGGATCGCGAGTCTTGCTGATGTCAATACGTGGTCTTCCTTCCTTTTTCGTGTGATACAAACTCTTTGTTCACAATTTTACTCTACTACACACCAGGGAGTGATCAATATCGCAATCAGCACTCTGGTAACTGCGTGTGATCGTAATACTAGGAAGGCTAGAAAGTCTAGTGAGGATCAAATCGAGCTGATGCCAATGCTTCGATCTTGGATGTCTCCAGGAAACTCTGTGTTGAAGCTTCTTATTAAAGAACATGTTGCTGACCATAGTAACAGCAAAACTCCAGCAAGCGTTGGCCATTTTCATTCATCTTTCCAATGCCAAAACGGCCTAGACAAGTGGGCCAAGAATTGTGATCAGCACCAACTCTAGCGTTAAAGTCTCTGAGAATGAACAGTGGCTCTCTCTCGGGGACTTTTTTGATAGTAGCTGCCAGATCATCGTAGAATTTGTCTTTGACTTCTGTAGTGGACGACACTGTTGGTGCATATGCACTACTGAGGGTGACCGGTCCCGCTGATGAGTGGAGCTGCAGAGACAGGATTCTTTCACTCCCCACAGTAGGTGGAACAATGGATCTCAGCAGAGTATTTCTGACTGCAAAGCCAACACCATATTCCCTGGTCTCATTCAATGGTTTTCCCTGCCAGAAGAATGAGAGGTTTTTTTCTTTGACAGATCCTGAGTCTGGCAATCTCGTCTCTTGCAGGGCAACAATGTGCACCTGCAGTCTACTCAGTTCCATGTTGATGACAGCTTTCTTGCCCACGTCATCTATTTCCTGCAGGTCGTCAGAAAAGCCGTAGTCAGAAAAGCCAGGGGTCATTGTCCGTACATTCCAGGTGCCCAGCTTTAGGGCAGAAGTTTTCTTACGATTGTTGAATGGTGCAGGGTTATCGATCTGCTTGTCGGCTTTCACCCTAAACCCCACGCACCCTGTGAGGTTAACAGACCGTGGCGAGGTAGCACCTTACTGGCTGGGGACTGCTCAGCTTAAGGCGGGTGGTAGCTACCTAGTGAGGTGCAATGACCTCTCCCACCATCAGAAGTAGCCCCTGGAGTCATGCTCTACGCCAATCGACCAAAGACTTATAACCGGTAACTGCTACTTCCTGTGTTGATTCGACGCTGTATGTGAAGCTAGAGTGTCCTCTCCAGAGTACGAAGCCTGGGTAAAATAGTATGGAGGATAGGCTGTTACCCAAGCAGCAAATCCCCCCTCTCCACATCGCTGAAATAGTCCAATGGAAAGGCAAGAGCCAATACAACTGATTCCAGCGACGTCGCAGGAGTTGCCAGAACGAAATGAACTGCCTCCGGGACTCCGGTTCCGGATTTTGCCTCGAGGTTAACTCCTGAAGCCTTTTCCATCAGTGCATATAGCCACAAGGCAGTGGAGGTTTGAAATTGGAGTTTTCCTTCTCCTAGATGGGCTGCCTTCCAAGGCTGATGAGCCCCACCTACCCGGAGTTGATGCCAGCCATTCAGGATAAGAGGAGAGCTCTTGCAGCATACAAAGCCTGTCCTAGTGAGTACAACTTGCTGGTTCGACTTGTTCGTAGCCAAGTCCAACAGGCTGCCAGGAGATGTTCCAACGATTATTGGCTTCAGCTCTACTCTCAGATACAGATAGCAGTGGAAACAGGTAACATCAAGGGAATGTATGACGGTATCAAGCAGGCTTTAGGTCCAATCCAGAAGAAATCTGCTCCCTTGAAGTCTGCTACAGGCGTGATCATCCAGGACCGAGCACAGCAGATGGAACGCTGGGTGAAGCACTACTCTGAGCTATATTCCAGAGAGAATGTAGTAACCGAAGAGGCACTGGATAACATTGAGTGCCTGCCTGTCTTGGAAGAGTTGGACAGCGAACCAACTTTAGCAGAAATAAAAATGGTCATGGTTTCCATCACCAGCAAGGCATCTGGGAAGGATAACATCCCCGCTGAAGTGCTGTAAAGAGAACATCACCACCAAGCTGTATGAAACCTTTTGTCTTTGCTGGAGGGAAGGTGGAGTACCACAGGACATGTAGGATGTAAACATTGTCACATTGTATAAGAACAAAGGAGACAGGGGAGACTGCAATAACTACCGTGGCATCTCTCTTCTCAGCCTTGTAGGGAAGCTGCTTGCCCGTGTTGTGCTGAAGAGACTCCAGGTGCTTGCAGACAGTCTATCCAGAATCACAGTGTGGATTTCACGCTAATAGATCCACCACTGACATGGTATTCTCCCTCCGACAGTTCCAGGAGAAATGTAGGGAACAACAACAGCCACTCTTTGTGGCCTTCATAGATCTCACAAAGGCCTTTGATTTGGTTCGCAGGGACGGCCTTTTTAAAATACTTCCCAAGATTGGATGTCCACCTCGACTCCTTAACATCATCAGGTCCTTTCATGAGGAAATGAAGGGCACTGTAGTTTTTGATGGCTCAACATCAGATCCCTTTGCCATGTGAAGCGGAGTGAAACAGGGCTGTGTCCTCGCGCCAACCCTGTTTGGGATCTTTTTTGCTGTCATGCTGAAGCACGCCTTTGGAACTGCAACAGAAGGTGTCTATCTCCGGACTAGATCAGATTGAAAGCTCTTTAATCTCTCTAGATTGAGAGCGAAGACCAAAGTCCAGCTGAAATGCATGCGGGACTTCCACTTCACCGATGATGCAGCCATTGTTGCCCACTCTGCTGAAGACTTCCAACAACTCATGAATCGTTTTAGCAAGGCATGCCAAGACTTTGGACTAACAATCAGCCTGAAGAAAACACACGTCATGGGCCAGGGCGTGGACTCACCTCCGTCTATTACTATCTCCACGCAAGAATTGGAGGTTGTTCATGACTTTGTGTACCTTGGCTCAACGATCTCTGACACTCTCTGCCTAGATGTCGAGCTGGATAAACGCATTGGCAAAGCAGCTACCATGTTCTCTAGACTTACAAAGAGAGTATGGCTTAATAAGAAGCTGACGGCATATACCATGATCCAGGTCTATAGAGCCTGTGTCCTGAGCACACTCCTGTACTGCGGTGAGTCCTTGACCCTTTGTGCACGGCAGGAGAGGAAGCTGAACACCTTCCATATGCGTTGTCTCCGGCTCATTTTTGATATCACCTGGCAGGACAAAGTTCCAAATAGAGTAGTCCTAGAACAAGCTGGAATTTTTAGCATGTTTACATTACTGAAACAGTGATGTCTACGTTGGCTCGGGCATGTCGTGAGAATGGCTGATGGTCAGATTCCAGAAGATCTCTTGTATGGAGAATTAGTGCAGGGAAAGCGCCCCATAGGGAGACCACAGCTGCGATACAAGGACATCTGCAAGCGGGATCTGAAGGCCTTAGGAATGGACCTCAACAGACGGGAAACCCTGACATCTGAGCGTTCAGCCTGGAGGCAGGCATTGCATCACGGCCTCTCCCATTTTGAAGAGACACTTGTCCAGCAGGCCGAGGCCAAGAGGCAGTCCCAAAACCAGCAAAATCAGGGAGCTGGACAGGGGACAGATTGTATTTGTCTTCATTGTGGAAGGGATTGTCACTCTTTAATTGGCCTTCTCATCCACACTAGACGCTGTTCCAAGTCCTCCATACAGAACACGTTACCATAGTCTCTCGAGACTGAAGGATGCCTAATCTAACTGATATAATCATTTAGGCTTCTTTTTTCCTTCTCTATTACCTGCTGTATTTGCAGTAATCCGCAGCCTCAGATTTTTATCATCATCATCACCATCCCCTCCATGGGCACAGTCCTTGTTGAGGCGGAAGGGGTTTCTGTGCTTCAGTGAGGTTGAGAGCTATGCTGAAGGGTCTACCAAGCCAGACAGGTCTCAGGTGAGAAGCCAGACCAACTGTGTCCACTAACCATCAATTATGATAAGATGAAATAAATAGAAATCCATACCGGATCGGTCATTGCCCGGGTCAACAAGGACCATGTCAGATGCTATAGCCCCTGGGCATCTGGTGACAAATGGGCTACAGGGCTCAGCAGACCCTGTTGAGCGCCCAGGACAGGCTGCTGCAAAGCTACTGGAACAAAGAAAATGCAAAACTTGGACTCTCTCCGAAAATTGAGAAATTATGATATATTATTACAAAATTTCACACAGTACTATAAGCAGTTGCAGATCTCAGAAATCACACCATCAGAGCTACAAAAAATGGCAATATTAGGAACAGTATAGATACTGAGCTGATATTTAACAGATACTTAGGTTTTTGGTTAAAACTTGTATAAGTTTAACCAAAAACCTAAGTATCTGTTAGGTTTTTGGTTAAAGCTTGTATAGGTTTAACCAAAAATCTAAGTATCTGTTAGATATCAGCACAGTATGTATGCTGTTCCTAATATTGCCAATTTTTGTATCTCTGATGGAGTGATTTCTAAGATCTGCAACTGCTTATAGTACTGTGTGAAATTTCTTGATACTGTTCCCAAAGCACCGATGAGTACGAGATGTTTCAATTATCAGGTCTCTGTATTTTGTTAGTTTTTCCAATTCTTTATTTTCAACTCTGGCATTCCCTGGAATTGCAATGTCAATGATCCAGACGTTTCTTCGTTCTTTTACTACTATGTCTGGTGTGCTATGTTCAAGGCATCTATCAGTTTGGATCAGGAAATCCCACAAGATCTTGACTTCCTCATTTTCTGACACCTTCTCTACCTGATGTTCCCATGGGTTTTTGGAAGCCAGCAAGTTATATTTTTTGCATAATGACCAGTGCACTAATTTTGCTACTCTATCATGTCTAACTTTGTAATCTGTTTGTGCAATCTTTGGACATTCACACGTAAGGTGTGACACAGTTTCATCTTTTTCTTGGCAGAGTTGACATTTGCTGTTAGCACTAACTCCTTGGATCTTAGCTTTCATCACATTGGTTTGGAGCGCTTGTTCTTGTGCAACAAAAATCAAGCCTTTGGTTTCTTTCTTAATGATTCCCAGTTTTAGCCATACATATGTTGAATTATGATCATGCTTTCCATCCATATTTCTCAGGTGTTGTCCATGTAGTGGTTTATTTTTCCAGCTGTTTAGTTTATTTTCAAATTATCTTCCAAATCTGAGTAGTTGATGAGGTTAGTAAGGGCATTTGTTTTATGCACCTTGCAATTTAACATTGTCATCCAGGCATGGCATATTCCCAGTCTTGACAATAATATAGGTGATGCCCTGTCCCGTCAACAGATCAAGTGGTTCAGGGTGTTGGCTCCAGGAGCAGGTGGGCCGAGTTTATTCCTCCTGAGATATAGCTAATCGGAGAGAGGAAGCTGAACGAGCAATAGGTTTGGCACTTGCGCTGAGTACTCGCCAGGGCTATGCAGCTGTGAGTGCAGAGTTCAGTGCATTTCGGGTGAAGGAGGGCTTGGAGCTGTCATGACCAGCACCGGTGGAGCACCTGCAACAGTTTGGAGTTTATCTGTACAGGAAGGGATTAGCTCTTAGTTCTATACAAGGAAAAATGTCAGTATTGCTTTTCCAGGCCAAGAGATAGGGTGTTCTCGACACAACATCAGACTTCTGCATTCGGAAGATGATCAACGGGTGGAGTAAGGAAAGGATTAGGGCACCAAATGATAGGTCTTCTATGACACCAGCCATTTTAGCAAGGTTTTTTCAAGCACGGGGGAGCATTTGTAGGGATGGTTACGAGGTGACACTTTTTACAGGCTGCAATGCTACTGCCGTTTTATGCAGCATTAAGGATTAGCAAGTTGGTTGCAGCTGCTAAAAGGGACACATCTAAAGTGGCATTACAGAGATTGGATGTGGTTGTGGTCAAGGGCAGTATTCATCTACATATCTTCCAATCCTGCTTCAATCAGGCCAAGAAAGTGGCGGACATTACACGGGCCATGTTTGATTAAAGAAATATGCCCGGTCCAGGCATTAGAGAGTTATCTGAGGAACAGGGATGAGATGCCAGAATATTTATTTTGCCATGGTGACGGCTCACCTTTGACTAAATACCAGTTTTGGAAGCTTATGGATGTTGCATTGAGACAGGTGGACTTGCAGAGTTGTCGTTTTGGAAATCATTCATTTCGCACTGGGGCGACATCAATGGCAGCCACCTTGGAATACAGCCCAGATGCCATTAAGAAGATGGGCAGGTGGTCATCAAATAGATATGGCTTTTATGTTTGCAGTATGCTGCAAATCTATGCTGGCTTCTGGCTGTGTTTCTTTTGCTTCCAGGTCTGGTCCCAGGTGGCGATGGAGGATCCTGTTGGTGGGCCACAGCTCTGTTTATTGGGCAGTGAGGCATGCTGCTAGGACTGCCTGGGCAGAGATCTGGGCCTTGGAGCTTCAGCATGGCTGGAGTGGAAGAGGCGGAGAGGCATACTTTGGGATGAGTTTATGGAAACTGCTTCCCCTGAAGTCTCAGGTTTGCCCCCAGATATTTTCTGATTCACTTAGGCGGAAATGACTTGGCTAAGCAGAGTGGCAAGTCCATTTTATTGGATATTTTGAGGTACCTAGGGCTTGGAAAGGTAGGTATCCATCAACTAGAACAGTTTGGCCCACGATCATTCCTCGCCATGTTTGGAGGGCGGACTGCGACCCACAGTGCATAAATCAGACCCAGTGTAAGGTAAATAAGGAGGTTTGCAGGGCAGTTGCCAAGAACCTGGGTTTGGTAATAGGACACCATGACATCTGTTTGGACAGATGTTACAGGGGTGATGGGATCGACCTATCAGAATTTAGTATGGAAGATTTTTGAAGGATTTGCAGAGGGGCCTGTGGGTCAAGGTTCTCAGCTTGTGGGGGGGTATGGGACATAGCTAGGCTAGCCCCATTTCTGTGGTGGGTACTACAGAATGAACAAAGATCAGTGAGTTCCCATGGAGTACCAGTGAAATGAAAGTTCGTCTGACCTCAAAGCACTGCAGATCATGAGGTTACAGTGCTGTGGGGGAGGATGTACTGGGGCACTCCCTGGGCCAAGGGCCACTAAAGAGAGGGGGCTTAGCATCCAGGGGGGTGGTCAGATCTTTCACTGGCCAGGGTCATACTGTCTTAAGGACCACACGGCAATGGGACTCACCCATATAAAGTTGGGGAGGGGGTCCAGTGAGACCTTCATCCCCAAATCTGATCCTGCACTACAGCAGTCCCCTGGTTTGAATAACAAGAGTTAACTGTACATGTTCAACAAAGTGTACACTTTGCAGCAAGATAAAATATCACTGGTTTCCCTAAGCATTTGTGAAGGGACCATGGCACTACATGAAACACTTAAAAAGAACACACCTCTAATCAGATCACACAGAATACAGTTTGGAAAGATAAAACACAGTCAGATTTATACATATATGTACATGTTTTTGTTCCCTCAAAGAGTTTCTGTAAAGGAATAAGGCTGGCCAGGTTTTCCTTTGCCAGGGCAGGTTATCTCGCCTTCCAATCTAGATTGGAGGAGCAAACAAACACAGCAGGGGTCATTCCTTCCATCAACAGACACAGCTGGGTTTTTGTCTCTCTTGCCCCAGGCAAATACCAGGACCAATCTTATGCAAATTGAACTCCGGCACCTGGACAGTACTTACTACACAATACCTTTTGCTATACAAACATTATTTCCTATCACCTTGGAAGTCTCCTTTTCCCCCAAAACTGTGTAACCTCTTTGCAAGATAATAAATTGTTTTCCTGTCAATAGAATACAACAACGTAACCATGTATTTCCATAATTGCTGTCTGTTGACCCACCCTGTTGACCAACCCTGTTGTAAAATTCCATCCTTCCTGTGATTCTCACTCAGATAAAGTTTTGGATTCTTCTGTAACCCCATCCCTTCTGCCAATAGGTCATGAACCACCTATTTCTCTATTTCTCCTCCCACTTCTTTGTACCACGAACCACCCATTCCTCCTCCCCTTCCCTTGTGTAACCAATGTTATAAAAGTCCTAGTCTTCCTGTGAAACACACGGTTGTTCCTGCCTACACTTGGAGGCATGACTTCCGTCACACTTTTTATCTAGCTAAATAAAACAGCAACCATTTGAACTCTCTCTCGAGTCAAGATTTATTGGCAATTAATTTTGACTTGGAAAGTCTAGGGGCTAGCCCGGACTCAACATTTGTCATTTGTGGTAATTGCCCCATTCTACTTAATGGATGAACCAGCCTTGTTTTAAAACGGTAAAGCACTTTGGCTGACTATGCTGTGCTTCTCTCTACAGGTGATGCTCCCCAAACTGCTGTTGGCATTGCTGCACCATCATTATACTATGTCAGCCAGTACATTTGCACCAAACCTGAAGCCCATCTCTAGTTCCACAGTAGCAATAACAATTGCCACCATCACCAATGCCAATGTGACATTAGACCTTGCCTTCTGCATCAAAGAACTCAGTGTCACAGAGAAGAAAAGGCTGTGGATGAACCCCTTCAGTAACACATCTGCCCATAAAGAGCTGGAATCCTGCCTAAATTTGCACCCAGCTTTCTGCAAATATCAAGCCAGAGAAAGGGTTTTGTTAGCATTTGGCTTAAGAGAACAGGTTTACCTCCAAATGTTTTGAATTCAGTGAAGCTTCAAGTTCACATTTAGCTGTTGCATTGTCTGATTTGTTTTTCCTGGCAATCACAATGTGACAATTCTATAATCAGATCAGTGGATTATAAATGGACAAATCACACTTTGCCATCTTTGTTTGGTTACATCTATGTAGGTCACTCCCCTGTCATTGGTTCAGCATTTTTGCTTGCTAATAGGCCTGGCTGAGGTTCACTGAAGTGTGATTTGCAAAGCTCTAAAATATATTGGGAACCACTGATGGGTAATTTTACCCAGCTACACTAGCTTTTGTAAATATTTAGTTCATAAGTTATCTGACAAATGCAGATCTTCAATGTGTCGGTTTTAGTATCTGAGCAGGAATCTGAGACAACCCTCTCAGACTTGTTCTATTGCACTTTATTTCTCCTGGCTGATAAGAGAAAGGATCAAGAAACTAGTAGCTTGTGGACTAAAATCCAGCCACCAGAGGCACCAACAGGTACCAAAAATGCCATTTAGAGAAGACAAGAAAGCAACCTCATCCTGTGTGTTTCTAACATAATATGATTATTCCTCAGAAGCACTTGCATTTCTTCTTGTTGCAAAATATTAAAAGGACGGCAACAAAATCTGTCACCACTTTTCTTCCCCCTGCCCAGTTTAGCAGGGGTCATAGTAATGAGCCTATAGCTATGAACCTCACCTTACTGCGTGTTTTATCTGCTCAGATGCTTCTTTACTGCCAAGCTGAGATGAAAGTGAGGCTGGAGAGAGATGAACTCTTATAATAAAAATAATAATTTCATGCCATCAAATTGATTCTGATTTATGGCAATCCTTTCTAGAATTTTCTAGGTAGAGAATACTCATATGTGGTTTACCATTCCCTTCTTGGGCAAACTGACAATGACAGGTAAGGTCCCATGACAGGAAATCCTAACAGGAAAAGGAGTCCAAGATGAGTGGGAGTTTCTCAAAAAGGAAATTATAAAGGCACAACTACAAACAATTCCAACAAGAAAAATAGATGAGAATGAACTGAGGTTTGCAAGAGATGCTAAAAAAAACACAACCCACTCTTCATGTACGTGGGTAGCAAAAGACAGAGAAAAGAAAGAGTGGTTCCCAGTGGGCATGGGAAAATGATAACATATGGCAAAGAAAAGATAGAAGTGCTCAGTTCCTACTTCAGCTCCATTTTCTTCCAAAAGACAGTCTATACTCCTCCAGGCAAATGTGGAGTACAAAGAGAGGGGATAGGATTGCAGCTTGAGATTGATAAACAAATAGTCAAGGAGTGCCTTATTACTTTAAATGAGATCAAGTCCCCAGGACTGGATGAACTTTATCCAAGTATATTGAAGGAACTGGTTGAAGAGAATGCAGAACCACTGTCTATTATTTTCTTGAAATCATGAAAGATGGGGTGAAGTGCCAGATGAACGGAAGAGGGCTAACAATGCCCCTATCTTCAGAAATGGTAAAAAGAAGGAACCTGGGAAGCTACAAACCAGTCAGCCTGATATCAGTCCCGGGGAAAATTCTGGAGCAGATTATAGAGCAGTCACTCTGCAAGTACCTTGAAAACAATGCAGTAATAACTGGAAGTCAATGTGGATTTCTCAAGAACAAAACCTGCCAGATTAATCTTATCTCCTTTTTTGATCAGATAACCTCCCTGGTAGACAGTGGGAATGCTATATATATGAAATTATCTTGACTTCAGCAAAGCCTTTAACAAAATGCCCCATGATACTCTGATTAAGAAACTATGTGTAGGCTAGATGAAACAACTGTCAGATGGATACACAGTTAGTTACACATTTGTGCTCAGAGAGTGTTTATCAATGGCTCCTTCTCAAACTGGGAGAATGTAACAAGTGGAGTATCCCAAAGCTCAGTCCTGGGCCTGGTGCTCCTCAACGTTTTAATTAATGACTTAGACAAGAGAGTGCAGGAAATACTTATCAAATTTGCAGATGACACAAAATTGGGTAGAATAGCTAATACATTGGAAGACAGGAACAAAATTCAAAAAGATCTTGAGATGGTTGAGCACTGGGCTGAAAACAACATAATGAAATTTAATAGGGATAAGTGCAAAGTTCTACACCTAGGAGAGAAAAAAACAAATGCACAGTTACAAGATGGGGGATATTTGGCTCAGTAATATTACAAATGAAAAGGATCTTGGAGTTGTTATAGATCACAAGTTGAATATGAGCCAACAGTGCAATGTGGCTGCAAAAAAGGCAAATGTGATTTTAGGCTGCATTAACAGAAGTATAGTCTCTAAATCCCTTGAGGTACTAGTTCCACTCTATTCAGCACTGGTTGGGCCTCATCTGAAGTATTGTGTCCTGTTCTGGACACCACACTTTAGGAAAGATGCCAACAAACTGGAGCAAGTATAAAGGAAGGCAACAAGGGATGATTAGGGGACTGAAAACCAAGCCCTTTGAGAAAACATTGAAAGAACTGGACATGTTTAGTCTTGAAAAAAGAAGACTGAGGGAAAATATGATAGCACTTCTCAAATACTTGAAAGGCTGTCATACAGAGGAGGGGCAGGATCTGTTATCAATCATCCCAGAGGGCAGGACATGTAAAAATGGGCTCAAGCTACAGGAAGCCAGATTTAGACTGAATATCAGGAAAAACGTTTTAACTGTTAGAGTGACATGACAACAGAACCAATTACCTCAGGAGGTGGTGAGCACTCCAATGCCTTAGGCATTTAAGAAAACATTGGACAACCATCTGTCAGATCTGCTTTGATATGGGTTCCTCCATTGAGCAGGGTGTTGCTCAATGGGTTCCTCCATTGAGCAAGGGGCCTATAAGGCCTCCATTGATGGCCTTATAGGCCCCTTCCAACTCAATTATTCTATGATTCTAAGATTGGGGGTGCTCTTATCCCAAGAGGCACAGGGGGCACAGTGGGGAATTGAATTTCCATCATCACTTTTTACAGCCAGGTAATTAACTCACTGAGCTTTCTAGCCATCCATCTCTTAAATAAGATGGCAAAAGTTTCTGCTGACCAGAATTCTATATTTTATTTATTTTAAATTGTGTTCCTCTCTTTCTAAAGTGCTGTATATTGTTCTCACTAACTTTTTTTTAAAAAAAGTGAATACTTTTTTTAAGGTGCTATTTTCCAAACTCCTTTTTCATCCTCTTTTCACTTCATTCATTGTTTTATCTGCTAAAACTCTGAGCATTCAGTCAAAGAGATGGATTAACCTGCAGCATAATAGGCAGATGATTCAAAACCCATCTGATGTCAGGCTTGAAAAGGGGACTGGAGAAGTCAATTTATAATCCCCAATAGAAGACCTTGAAAATATAGTCAAGAAAGGGATGATGTCATCTCAAGATAGTGCTTTTAATCCAAATTCAAAGCAGGTGTGAGGATATGTGAGGAGAGGTTTACTAGAGGTTTGCTGTGCCATGGCTTGCTTTGAAGCAGAGCGGAATGATAGGAACAGTTTATTTTGCACTGCCATGATCTTTAGCTTGGACGTCACATGCACAGACTTGAGAGACTGACCAAGAATGGCCATGTATTGTTCAAAAAGCATGAATAAGTGTGGCTGATACTCAGCTCCACAAGAGGCTGATTTCTTATTCGAAGAAGCATAAGAAAAATGAGCCCTTCACTCAGGGGGATTTCATCACTCAACAACCATCTGTATCTAATACATGTCACAAAGCTTTGCCTCAGCTGGCCCAAATCTAATCAGTCCAGATAGAGCAACATTTTTCAACACTTCTACTCTGAAATCTTTGCTGTGAAGGGAATGTTGCCCTAGGAAAATACTTCAGGTTGCAGAATTGGGGGAGGGCACAGCAAAGATGGCCAGCCTCTGAGCTTTGAGGCAGTTGCTTCAGGCAGTGGTTGGTCCCATACTGTCTCAATCTTTCACGGGTATGTGACATTTTAAAATAAAGTCAATGTTACCTGTTAAAAATAGCTTTATCATTCTGGAGAATTTATGCTCAGGCATAGATAGGGCATTATATACAAGCGTGAGGCATAAAGTTATAGTGTGAGACATCTGTCATTTATATGCAAGGGCTGAAAGCTCTTGCTTATTGTAGTAAGTCACACTAGACTAGACCCACTGAATGAGTGGGGATTTGATGAGTCGACTCCTCCACAAGTTCCATTGATTCAAATGTGCCTCCCCTGGTTGCAACTTACTGTGCAACTTGAGCTGGCCTATTTTAGTCAATGGAACTTCTAGAAGAGTTGACTCACCAAATCCCCAGTGATTCAATTGGCCTATTCTACTGTGACGTACTATGCTAATCAACAGGATTTCAGCCAATATTTTCACAGTAAATGTGGCTGCTATGGGCCAGATAAATCTTGCTTGCCAGTCCAATTTAATCCCCAGGTCACTGGTTTTCATTAGAGATGGGGATAGTCATATACAAATACGAATATCCCTATCCCAGCTGGCCCTAATGAGGATCTGGCCCCTGGGACCAGACTCTCCATTCACGTGTCCTGCCATGGTGATGGTCCCACTCATCCTGCCAATGGCACCTCAAGCTCTGCTGTCTTCCTGCTCCTCTGGCCATTCCAGGTAGGGGGTGGGAGGATGAGTCTCCCCGCACGACTGTTGAATGGCCAGCCGAGCAGGGAGACAGCAGAGCTCCGCTCACCATTGGCAGGACGAGCAAGACTGTCACTGTGGTGGAACACCTGAGTGGACGGTCTGGTCCCTGGGGGCCAGACCCTCATTAGGGACAGCTGAGACAGGGATATTCGTATTTGTATCTGAATACAGATATCCCTATCTCTAGTTTTTATCCCTTATACAAATAATACCAGGAAAGTTGCCTATGTTGTCTTTTAGGAATAGAGATGCAAGGCCTTAACCAATCATGGCACTGACTCTCCAACAGACTTTATCAATGGCCTTGAAGCCCCCAAATTATTTCCCGTTGGGTTGATCAAGCATGGCTAACAACATGATTTGTGGATCCAGCATTGTACTGCCAGAAATTCTGTCCTAAAGTGTCTTTCTGCACCACCTGTATATTCTTCATCTTTATCCTTGAACTGCCAGACTTAATTCTTAAAGTTTGTCATCCATCTCTCATGTGTGTGTGTGTATGTGTTTTTGTGTGGAAACAAAACCTCATAAAGCTTGTTTTTATGCATGGAGAAAGTTCTCTCATCTTATTCAGGCTTTTCTCTAGACCACATCAGCCTTTGGAATATATATCATTCAAGATGATAGTGGTTCACCTTTGCAAATATATAATAAATCCTTTCTGCTATCAAGGTTTGGATTACTACTGCCCTGGAAGCTCCACATTTTGACTTTTATCTCTGTATTTCAACTCTGAAGACCTAGAAATGATTAGGTTCTGTCCCCATCTAATAAATCTCCAGAGACCTGAACAATGACTTGTCCCTTCTGCTAAAATTGTATTTTAACCCAAGATCAGGAACAGTAAAGGGACGTCTTACGTTCTTCCTTCCTGAGAAACACAACCACCCACTGCTTGAAAATCAAGTATTTCTTTGAAGTGTTCCATTTGTGTTGTGCATAAAGAGGTCTTCTTGCAAGAAATGCTATAATTAGAGATGGGGGTGTTAACGAGGGTCCATCCCCATGGGGTCGGACAGTCCACTCACCGATCTGCCGTGGACGTGGACAGCGCGATTCTACCAATGGCTGAGCAGCGTGCGATCCACTCGCCACTCTTCGACCTTGCAGCAAGGCTTGTCCTCCCGCCTCCTGCCAGGAGTGGCAAGCGGATCGCGCGTTTCGGAGCCATTGGTAGAATCACGCCGTCCGCAGCGGATCGGTGAGTGGACCATCCGGCTCCATGGGGCTGGACCCTCGTTAACGCCACCTGTGCGGGGCTATTCTTATAAAATTATGAATACCCCCATCTCTAGCTATAATGCTCAAGGTACTAAGATTGTTCTAATAGTTTGCTATTTTAGTAAATGATCCACCAGAAAAACCTCCACAAAATCTGTATCATTAATTTCTGGCTCTTTTTCTATTTATGCAATTTTCTGTCTCCATCCAGCAACCAGCTGTCCAGCATCTTAAGTGCTTGTTTCCGCCTTATTCTCATGTTAAGACATGTAGGCCTGCTTTAAATATTGACTGCATATTACTGTTTTTATTATGAGTTCCCATGCCATTCTAGTAATGTATAAGATTTCCCCCTTTTGTGATTAAGAGATCTGGCACAACCAATGGATCTGAGTAGTATTTAAACTACACCAAAGTCCTATCGTGAAAGATTTTGCCGAATTACTTATTTACTTCCTACCTGAGTGGTAGAGTGGTAGAATATACCAGATGGGCGGGATATAAATCAAATAAATAATAATAATAATAATAATAATAATAATAATAATAATAATAATAATAATAATAATAATAATAATAATAATAAAATACCTCTGTCATGCCTTGCACTCTCTTCAAAAGCAGCTGCTAATACAATCTATTATTGTCTCCATGCCAAATTAAGTTGCTTTGCTAATAACAGACAATTCAATAAATTCATTTTCAAGATCTCTCTGATTGACTGCTATTTAGTGCCTTTGAAGAAGACTTAAAAACAAGCAGATTTTCTTAATTGTGACTAAACCTAGATATCCCTAGTCCAAGAATGGCACTGTCTATGAAGCCACATTGGAATTTGGATTAATATGCATGTGGTCTCTCCATTCAGGTGATTCTGCAGCTTTTCTGCAGGTTTATCAAGACATTCATTTAAACATGCAAACCAGACTGTTTTCTTGGACCTACTCAAACCCTTTATCTATTTTTAGTAATCCAATGAAAATATTGCATAACTTAGAACTTTGCTTCTAGGAATGGATCATAGAACAACTGTCTGTCTGTCTCTGTCTGTCTGTCTATGATATTTATCCAAGCAACACTGATATAAAGAGCTAGCTTTTCATCTCCCAAGTATATTAAAAGTTATGGGTCATGTCCCGTAATTCAGCTGACTACATGACTTCACCCCTTTGTCTTAACATGGAGAACAGAGTGGCAAGCTATCCAGGGAGGCCAAGGGGCTCTCCTCTCCCTGAAAGATGCTACAATGAATTATTCCAAAGATTCTGTTAAATTTCAAAAGGTCTCCAATAATATGTACTGAATCTGAAATGAGTTGATCTGATGGTCTTGCCTAGTATGAAAGTAGACTTCAACACTAAGCTGGACTTTAAGAGAAGCTTTGAGAAGAATTCTGCCTTTCCACATAAGTATGTAGGTCTCCAGGGCATAAGAGATATTAAAATTATGAATGGTAGCAGCCGGTAGATAAAATGTGTCCTTCCTTACAGGGTTGACAGTCCTTCCTTGCAGACTGTCCTACCACACAAAGTTGAAAGTGCAGTGATACTGATTTGGCTAAAATCAAATCAGAAAAGAAGAGGAGATGATGGGACAAGATGAAGCAGTAAGAGCTTTGACAGGTTAACAAGAGCAGCATGGGCCAGTACGTACATAGTTCAAGAGGCCATTCCCTAATACCATAGCTTCAGGCCCATATACAGAAATATGAATAACCTAAAAAGCAAATTGTTAGAAGACATTTTAACCCAATTATATGTAGTGGAATAAGACATGTATGGGTGTAAAAGCTGGAAAGTAAAGAAAGCTGATGGTGAAAAATGAATTCATTTGAAATGTGGTGGTAGAAGAAAGCTTTGTGAATACACTAGACTGCCAAAAAGACAAGCAAGTGTGTCCTGGAACAAATCAAGCCTGAACTATCTCTGGGGGCAAAAATGTTGAACCTGAGGCTGTCCTACTTTCAGCACATCATGAGAAGGTAGGATTCTCTGGAAAAGACAACAATGCTGGAAAAGGTGGAAGGCAGCAAGAAACGAAGAAGACGAAACATAAAATGGGCTGACTCCACAAAAGAAGCCATAGGCATGAGTCTGCAGGGGCTGAGCAAAGCTGTTCAGGACAGGACATTCTGGAGATCATTCATTCATATGGTCGCCGTACGTCAGAAGGAACTTGAAGGCACATAACAACAATGAACATAACTAAGATAATTAAATTAACCAGAATATTTGTATTTTCACTGAAATTTTTTCATTCTCACATAATTTAATGTAATGCAAACTATTTCTATATCTTCTTTCCCTTAAACCACATAAACCTGCGTGAAACTGTGATAAAGTTCTGCATTTCATCGTGTGTATCAATAATTCCATAGACATTAGGAATAGGAACAGCAAAACTATCTAATTTTTTGTTGTTTAGTCGTTAAGTCATGTCTGACTCTTCATGACCCCATGGACCAGAGCACGCCAGGCCCTCCTGTCTTCCACTGCCTCCCAGAGTTGGGTCAAATTCATGTTCATAGCTTCAATGACACTGTCCAACCATCTCATCCTCTGTCGTCCCCTTCTCCTTTTGCCTTCACACTTTCCCAACATCAGGGTCTTTTCCAGGGAGTCTTCTCTTCTCAGGAGATGGCCAAAGTATTGCAGCCTCAGCTTCAGGATCTGTCCTTCCAGTGAGCACTCAGGGTTGATTTCCTTCAGAATGCATACGTTTGATTTCCTTGCAGTCCAGGGGACTCTCAAGAGCCTCCTCCAGCACCACAATTCAAAAGCATCAATTCTTCGGCAGTCAGCCTTCTTTATGGTCCAGCTCTTACTTCCATACAACACTACTGGAAAAACCATAGCTTTGACTATGTGGACCTTTGTTGGCAAGGTGATTTCTCTGCTTTTTAAGATGCTGCCTAGGTTTGTCACCGCCGTCCTCCCAAGAAGCAGGGGTCTTTTAATTTTGTGGCTGCTGTCACCATCTGCAGTGATCATGGAGCCCAAGAAAGTAAAATCTGTCACTGCCTCCATATCTTCCCCTTCTATTTGCCAGGAGGCGATGGGGCCAGTGGCCATGATCTTAGTTTTTTTGATGTTGAGCTTCAGACCATTTTTGGCACTCTCCTCTTTCACCATCATTAAGAGGTTCTTTAATTTCTCCTCACTTTCTGCCATCAGAGTGGTATTGTCTGCATATCTGAGGTTGTTGATATTTCTTTCGGCAATCTTAATTCCGGCTTGGGATTCCTCCAGTCCAGCCTTTCACATGATGTATTCTGCATATAAGTTAAATAAGCAGGGGGACAATATACAGCCTTGTCGTACTCCTTTCCCAATTTTGAACCAATCAGTTGTTCCATATCCAGTTCTAACTGTTGCTTCCTGTCCCACATAGAGATTTCTCAGGAGATGGATAAGGTGGTCAGGCACTCCCATTTCTTTAAGAACTTGCCATAGTTTGCTGTGGTCCACACAGTCAAAGGCTTTTGCGTAGTCAATGAAGCAGAAGTAGATGTTTTTCTGGAACTCTCTGGCTTTCTCCATAATCCAGCGCATGTTAGCAATTTGGTCTCTAGTTCCTCTGCCCCTTCGAAATCCAGCTTGTACTTCTGGGAGTTCTCGGTCCACATACTGCTGAAGCCTACCTTGGAGGATTTTGAGCATAACCTTGCTAGCGTGTGAAATGAGTGCAATTGTACGATAGTTGGAGCATTCTTTGGCACTGCCCTTCTTTGGGATTGGGATGTAGACTGATCTTTTCCAATCCTCTGGCCACTGCTGAGTTTTCTAAACTTGCTGGCATATTGAGTGTAGCACCTTAACAGCATCATCTTTTAAGATTTTAAATAGTTCAACTGGAATGCCATCACCTCCACTGGCCTTGTTGTTAGCCATGCTTTCTAAGGCCCACTTGACTTCACTCTCCAGGATGTCTGGCTCAAGGTCAGCAACCACACTACAGTGGTGCCTTGCTAGACGATTGCCTCGCAGGACGAGGAAATCGCTAGACGATGGCTTTTTGCGATCGCTACTCCGCTTCGCAAAACGATGGTCTCCTATGGGGAATTTTCGCTAGACGATGAGGTTTCCCCATAGGAATGCGCCGACTAGTGGTCAAAAGCTGTCAGTGCATTCTGACGGGGACCCGCGCTCGCTAGGCGATGTTTCCCTATGGGAGATTTTCGCAAGACAACTGAGTTTTCCCTTGGAACGCATTGAAGAGATTTCAATGCATTCCAATGGGAAAACGTGCTTCACTAGACGATGTTTTCGCAAGACAGCGATCTTCGTGGAATGGATTAACATCGTCTAGCGAGGCACCACTGTATCTGGGTTGTCTGGGACTTTCTTGCATTTCCTTTTCTTTGGGATGGTTTTTGTTGCTGCCTCCTGTACAATGTTACGAGCCTCCATCCATAGTTCTTCAGGCACTCTGTCCACCAAATCGAGTTCCTTAAATCTGTTCTTCACTTCCACTGTGTATTCATAAGGGATTTGGTTTAGATTATACCTGAGTAGCTCAGTCGTTTTTCCTACTTTCTTCAGTTTAAGCTTGCGTTTTGCTATAAGAAGCTGATGATCAGAGCCACAATCAGCTCCAGGTCTTGTTTTTGCTGACTGTATAGAGCTTCTCCATCTTTGGCTGCAGAGAATATAATCAAACTGATTTCGGTATTGCCCATCTGGTGATGTCCATGTGTAGAGTCGCCTCTTGTGTTGTTGGAAAAGAGTGTTTGTGATGACCAGCTTGTTCTCTTGACAAAACTCTATTAGCCTTTGCCCTGCTTCGTTTTGAACTCCAAGGCCAAACTTACCTGTTGTTCCTTTTATCTCTTGACTCCCTACTTTAGCATTCCAATCCCCTATAATGACAAGAACATCTTTCTTTGGTGTCAGTTCTAGAAGGTGTTGTAGGTCTTCATAGAATTGGTCAATTTCAGCCTCTTCAGCATCGGTGGTTGGTGCATAAACTTGGTTTACTGTGATGTTGAAAGGTCTGCCTTGGATTTGTATTGAAATCATTCTATCATTTTTGAGATTGTATCCCAGTACAGCTTTTCCCACTCTTTTGTTGACTATGAGGGCTACTCCCTTTCTTCTACAAGGTTCTTGCCCACAATAGTAGATATGGTAATTGTCTGAATTGAATTCGCCCATTCCCGTCCATTTTAGTTCACTGACGCCCAGAATGTCATTGTTTATTCCTGCCATCTCCTGTTTGACCACATCCACCTTACCAAGGTTCATAGATCTTGCATTCCAGGTTCCTATGCAGTATTTTTCTTTGCAGCATTGGACTTTCCTTTCACTTCCATGCACGTCCACAGCTGAGCATTCTTTTCGGCTTTGGCCCAACCACTTCATTAGCTCTGGAGCTACTTGTACTTGTCCTCCACTGTTCCTCAGTAGCATGTTGGACGCCTTCCGACCTGAGGGGCTCATCTTCCAACGTCATATCTTTTAGCCTTTTGTTTCTGTCCATGAAGTTTTCTTGGCAAAGATACTGGAGTGGCTTGCCAGTTCCTGCTCCAGGTGGATCGCGTTTAGTCAGAACTCTCCACTATGACCTGTCCATCTTGGGTGTCCCTGCACGGCATATCCCATAGCTTCTCTGAATTACTCAAGCCCCTTTGCCATGACAAGGCAGCAATCTGTGAAGGGGAAACTGTCTAATAAGTCGACACAAAAGCTGCACTCCACACATATTTTGGTTATTAAAGATATCACCAAGATTATAACATTTTGTTTCTACTACTGTAGTTTTCTAGTTATATATCAGACTGAATTTTTTATTTCAACTGATCTCTCCAAAACGATCTGAACTTTTTGCTTTCATAGACATTCCTGACTAATACCTTCGTAGGGTTGATCATAAATAGTGAAAGTCAATGAGTTATCTAAAAGGGAATGAATAGCAGAAAATTGTGTTTGAAATTATGGGAAACATTCAGACTGCAAAAGCTTATGCAGAACAAAATATCTTGTCTAAATATCAAAATATCTTAAAACACAACTAAATGGGGGAAGTTGGAGTGATCAAGGTCATGCTTAAAAGGCTCTTTGGTGCAATCTGTTTTATCTCACACTTGAGGAATCCTTCCTTTCACATGGGAGATGTTTCTTCTCCTGTGAGAAGGATCGATACAGCACTTAAGATCACTCTGATTTCTCTTCCTTTTATTTATTGCTTTGCCCTTCCCTACCTTTTATTGTAGTTGTCATCCTGGGGGCTGCAGCAATTCCCCTTTTTTGTGTTAAATTTAGTAAGTGGCATAGCGCTACAACAATAAATCAACCTAGCATTGGTGTGTGTGTGTGTGTGTGTGTGTGTATGTACACATATAAGACATGCAAAGGTGCAGCAACAGATACTATGCAACAAAACAAAACAACATTCTATAAGACAACTTTAAAAATGAGGGTGCCTTAAACAAAGAATTTTACTTTTGAAACTGGACATTGGACCAGCACCAAATTTGGCACAAGTGTAGCACACCATCTACTCTTTCTCTGTGCAAAATCTGGAGACATATGGGCAGATTGTCTTGAAGCTATGAGGTTTTAAAAGTAAAACTGCCCCCCTGTGCAGACATCAGTGACCGTTTCTGTCTCCAGATTTAAAACAGATCAAATACTGTCAGAGTACGCAGTGCTGTTGATAGGTGTTGTTTGAATTGAAGAACTTCCAAACAGAGAGCAGTGCAGAGACAAAAATGAAAACACAAGACTCAGGTGTGTTCCCTTCCAGAACTGTATTTACAAAAATATACATACATATAAAACACCTCTCCAGAATCGGCACTGCAGAAATGGTAGTCACAGTCCAGTACAGTCCAATAATCCAAAATGCTGACTGACAAAGTGACACACTGCTTCTCCATGAATATGTCCCCCTCCATAGGTTTGTTAACTGCCTGCTTATATACCTGTGTATAATGCAACACTTACTCAGCAAATTTGAGCATTGCGCATGTGCAGACATGTCACCTGATTTGTCTATATGCCAACTAGAATGACTCAGACTTTCTTCCTTTGCTTAGTCATTCTCCCATAATTCAGACGGACAATTCCATATTTTTCTGCCATATGTTAACATCCCTCCTAATTGTTTTGTCTGTTTTAATAACCCTTGTTTACACATTTATAGTAAACAATACATTTACAAACATTTTTTCAAAGTTACACATTTTACATTTCCTTTAATCCAAGCTTTTCAAGCATTTGCTAATGTTTTATTGAACCAAGAGGCTTTGTTAATATATCTGCCAACATTTCTTCTGTTGGACAATATTTCAGTTTGATTAATTTTTTTTAACTGCATCTTTTACATTTTGATATCTTATTCCCACATGCTTAGTTTTTGCTTTTTCTACTTCAGATTCTGCCATGTGTATGGAAGTTTGATTGTCTTCATACACAGTTACTGGACTTGTAACATTTACACCTAAATCTTGTATTAATTGTGTCATTATTTCCACTGTAATGCATATTTGTGAAAGTGCTGCAAATTCTGCTTCTGCACTTGACAATGCAACATAACTCTGTTCTGTGACTTTCCAGTCTATTAACACTCCTGCTAGTTTCAATATGTTCCCTGATGTGGATTTTCTTACAACTGGATCATCTGCCCAACTGGCATCTGAAAAAGCTTCCAACACTGTTTGTTACCTGGGATTAATTACTAGACAGTAATTTTGTGTAGCCTTTAAATATCTCAATATTCTTTTGGCTACTTGCCAATGAATTATTTTTGGGTTACTGGGGTGTCTGCTTAATAAATTAACTGGATTAGCTATATCTGGTCTTGCCCAAGTGCTTATGTATTGCAAACTGCCTATAAGTGATTCATATCAAAATGTATCACATTGAGGACTCTCATGATGATGGGATATGTAGTCAGAGAAATGTAAAATGGAGTCAAACAGGTTCTGTGTGAAGATTATTTGAGAGACATTGGAATGTGTTTGACTAAGTGCTCTGAGAATGTTTTTCTGAAGACCGTTACAGCCTGATTCGAGATAAAGCCGAAGGTCGGACAAATTGACCCATGGAAGACTCAACATTCTGAGCTAATTGGAGAAGAGATAAAACACCTGGACTTTCATGGGAATCAAAGGAGGAGGAAGGTGTTACGACCCCTTGAGGCTAATTGGTTAACAGCCAGAATTGTCAAGAAGAAGGGAGGAGTTAGAGAAGGTAGAAAATGGACGATGGGTTATGTGAAAGTTGTTCTGTTTTGGGATTTGATTCCATGATGATGGGAGAGAAAGGAACTTGATTGAGAGAGGATGTAAGTAAAAAGAAAGAAGGAGGTGGGGCTAGCCCACTGTAGCCCACCTTAGCCCAGCTTAGTAGTGTTTATTATTTTAATGGGAAATAGTTATTTTATTTAACTGTAATGATCTTTGAATATGTTCTTTATGCTAAAGCTTGAGCAATATAAACTGATTCTATGAAACTTTATTTTTCTAATATAAATTAATTATAAAAATTCTTACAAAAGGACTGGTCTCTTGAACAGCAGGGTCTGGCTAAATCCAGGAGGTGGAGAGGTCCACAAACTAGCTATCATTTAAGAGTCCTACCTAACTGAGCTGTTGTGAGTTCTAAGGAATCACAAAGCCCATGTGTCTGTACTTCCAAAGTACTGGGTAAAAGTAAAGTGTTCTTTTAAGGTCAGACTTGTTCAAAGAGCTTACACTACGCACTGCTGAGGTCTTGGGACTTGCCCCAGCATAAAGGTGGTAGGTAAGTGGCCTGTTGAACTCTCTGACCGGGTGCTAAGCGCTCCTTAGGGAGACTAGTGCACCACAAGGACTATTCTCCTGGCTAATGTTTTGAAATTTTGTTTCCATAGGAGTTCTTGCACCTTTACAATTTTGCATGTTAAACTTTTCAAGTAACTCTTGTATTTTTGGCTTTTGATGCCACAAAATTTCACCATTTGGTCCCTCCTCAATGCATACTTCTAAATATTTATAAACAGGACCTAAATCTACAAGATCACATTTACTGTTCAGTGTTTCCAATATTTTCTTTACTTCAATTTTGATTTGTCCACAAATTAACATGTCATCAACAAAGACTGCAATGTACATGGTACAAATTCCATTATCTGTTTTACTCAACACGCATGGATCTGCTTTACTAGGTGTAAATCCCAGTTCCTTTAAAGCTGCAGTTAAACATGTATTCCATTTTTTGCTGATTGTTTTAAACCATACAGTGGTGCCTCGACTTACGACCATAATCCGTTCCAGAAGATGGACGTAACTCGAAATAGTCATAAATCGAAGCACCATATCCCATTGAAATGCATTGGAACGCGATTAATCCGTTCCAGGAGAGAGAGAAAATACCCCCCCAAAAAAACACTGCAAGCCCCATAGGAACGTGCTGGGGCTGCAAAAAAACAAAAAACCCAAAAATAAACAAAGGAGCAAGTCCCGAAGGTGCTGGGGCTTTAAAAAAAACAAACCCAAAATAAACAATGGAGCAAGCCCTGAAGGCGCTGGGGCTTTAAGAAAAAAATAAAATAAACAATGGAGCAAGCCCCATCGGAAGGCGATCGGGCTGCAAAAAAACAAAAACAAAAAATGAACAATGGAGCAAGCCCCGAAGGCGCTGGGGCTTAAAAACAAAACAAAACCAAAAATAAACAACGGAGCAAGCCCCATTGGAAGGCGCTGGGGCTACAAAAAAAATCACCAAGAAATATAACCCCAGCCAGCCCAAACCCACCCTGCAAAACCCACCCAGAACAGGCAGTTTTTAAAAAGCAGAAAGCAGCACCTTACCTTACCAGGCAGTCCCAAGCCTCCCTGAAAACAAACACACTCTCACTCAGAAGCAGAAGCCAGGCAGTCCCAAGCCTCCTCCAATCTCACACTCTCTAACTGCTGGGGCGAAAGAGCTACAAAGAAGCAGCCTCGTCGCCACCAACAGTTAGCAATTTGAATTTCCCGCCTTTTCCCCCTGCCTTTTTGTGTTCGTAACTGGAAGCTCCGGCCACAAGTCGAAGCAAAATTTTGCGGCCGGAGCTGGTCGTAACTCGAAATGGTCGTAAATCAGGACATTCGTAAGTCGAGGCACCACTGTACAATGCTTTTAATAATAACCACACCTTGTTATTATCATTAGATGTACCAGGTGGTTTTTCCATAAAAATCTGTTCTGTGATGGGTGCATTAAGGTATGCAGTTCTTATGTCTGTTTGCCTTATATGCCATCCTTGCAATGTGGCAAGAGTTAACAACACTCTAATAGATTTACTGGCTACCACTGGAGAAAATACTTGATCATAGTCTGTGTATTTTAACTGAGACTACCCTTTTGCCACAAGACGTGCTTTGTAAATTGTTTCTAAATTGTTAGTTTTTATTTTATAAATCCATCTGCAACCAATGGCTTTTTTTGTATCTGGCAGTTTTGTTTCCTGAAAAACTTTTTAAATTATTTAATGCATTTAATTCTGCTTGCATGGCTGCTTTCCATTTTATCTGTCCTGTCTTTGGCAATTTCTCAATATCTTCAAAATGTTTAGGAACTGTGACATTACAAATAGTTACTTGGGCGTACCTCACAGGAGGAATCCCTTTGCATATCTGAGGTTGTTGATATTTCTTCCGGCAATCTTAATTCCAGTTTGGGATTCCTCCAGTCCGGCCTTTCACATGATGTATTCTGCATATAAGTTAAATAAGCCGGGGGACAATATACAGCCTTGTCGTACTCCTTTCCCAATTTTGAACCAATCAGTTGTTCCATATCCAGTTCTAATTGTTGCTTCCTGTCCCACGTATAGATTTCTCAGGAGATAGATAAGGTGGTCAGGCACTCCCATTTCTTTAAGGACTTGCCATAGTTTGCTGTGGTCCACACAAAGGATTTTGCATAGTCAATGAAGCAGATGTAGATGTTTTTCTGGAACTCTTTGGCTTTCTCCATAATCCAGCGCATGTTAGCAATTTGGTCTCTAGTTCCTCTGCCCCTTCGAAATCCAGCTTGTACTTCTGGGAGTTCTTGGTCCACATACTGCTGAAGCCTGCCTTGGAGGATTTTGAGCATAACCTGGGATTGGGATGTAGACTCATCTTTTCCAATCCTCTGGCCACTGTTGAGTTTTCCAAACTTGCTGGCATATTGAGTGTAGCACCTTAACAGCGTCATCTTTTAAGATTTTAAATAGTTCGACTGGAATGCCATCACCTCCACTGGCCTTGTTGTTTGCCATGCTTTCTAAGGCCCACTTGACTTCACTCTCCAGGATGTCTGGCTCAAGGTCAGCAACCACACTATCTCTGTAGGATACTACAAAGCCTGCACTCTGAACTGGATAAAGGAATGGATTACTTTGGAGGACAAAAGACTATTAAAATTGGAAGGACATGATTTGAGATTAGGGTGGCATGCATATATGTGGTATGGCAAGGGCAAAGACCAAACACTTTTTTCTGATCAGATTGTGAGGAAAGCACTATACCAGGTCTGGCAAACATATAAAAAATTCCGATATGGGTAGCGCCTTTGGAAGCTTTTACACAACCTTCTTTAATCTCAAACAAATGGAGATATATGTATAAAGAGTTCTTAACTAAAGAGCAACAATTAAAAAATATATAGAAGCTGAAGGAAATGGGTCTACTGATGGATTGGTGGGTGATGCTAAAATTAGAATCAAGGTTTTAAAAAGACAAAACAATGGGCTTTTATGAGGGGAAGGTTCAGGTGGATGAGTTATGGATTTATACTAGTGGTAAGATTATACAAAAAAATGTATACTTTTCTTGTTAGAATATAATTTAGAGGATGAAAGGGTGAAAGCAGTGATGATTAAATGGGCACATTTATAAATGATTGGACTCAAATGTGGAATGATAACTATAGATGGATTAAACCAGTAAACTTGAGAGAAAAAGTTTTAAAAATGTTTTATAGATGGCACTTTACACCTGTAAAACTGGCAAAAATGGTGTCAGGGGTTAGCAACTCATGTTGGAAGTGTTGTCAGCAACCCAGGACTTTCTTTTCATATGTGGTGGACATGTGATAGAGTAAAAAGATTTTGGAGACAGATAAAAGATATTACACAAGAAATTATACAACAAAAATAGCTTTTAAACCAGAAATGTTTTTGCTGAATATAATGCCAGAAATTGTTGATAAAAAAATTAAATATATGTCGTTGCACATATTTACAGCTGCAAGATTAATCTGGGCCCAAAAATGGAAAAATCAGGAAAATCTGAAGATGGAGGAGCTGTTAAAAAAATTATTGGATATTGCAGAAATGGATAGCCTGTCAGAGGCATTATGTGAGAACCTGAGAATATATATTAAAGAAAGCTGGAGAATGTTTTATGATTGGGCCCAGAAACAAACATGAGTAGAGAATATAGCATATGTTATGGATTTTAGTATTGTAACACAGCAATGGAGCTAAGATTATACTAGATATTATATTATTGTAAACACTTCCCTGTGCTGTTGTTTTGTTTTCTTTCCCCCCCGTGTGTATGTATTCCTTTGATTATTGTTTGTTTGTTATAATGAAAATAAAAAATAAAATAAATAAAAAATAAAAGGAAAGGGCAGCCTGAAAGTTGACAACACCAAGGGCAGCAGTCAAGATGGTCTACAGTAGTGGTCCCCAACCTTTTTCCAACCGAGGACTGGTTGGGGGGTTGTGTCACGCTTGTGCGGGGGTCGTGGCATGCTCGCGAGGGTGTGGCATGCCCGCAGGGGGGTGGAGCGTGCTTGCACGCATGCTCATGGTGGGTGGAGTGTGCTCACGGGGGGGGCGCTTGCAGGGGGCAGGAGATCTGTGCCCGTGGCCCGGTCCTGCCTAGGCCGTGGACCGCTGCCGGGTCACGGACCGGGGGTTGGGGACCCCTGGTCTACAGGATACTCTATTCTGGTCACAACCATTCACATTTGTTGACAAACAGCCCTAACAATTTCTTTGTTTTGGGGTGAGAAGTGTTAACTGGTAAAAAAAAGAGCCAGCTTCAGGGATTTCTCTTGTGTGGTGTCACTTTGTGAATGGTAGTGAGCAGAAGAAGGGCACTCCCAAGCTCACCAAAGAAACTGAAGCCCTAGAAGGGAGGAGGACAGCTTGAAAGGAACAGAGTTGATCACTCTTACTGAAAACACATGTCGTTACCAGAAAATAGAATGAACCAAATCACACCAAAAGCAAACCAAATAGCAAGTTAACTGCCTGTCTGATTTCCTTCTTAGCCTCTAAAGTGCCAGAAGACTTTTCTGTGTCTGTTCAACAGCCACAGTTCTGCAGTCTTTGGAACCTAGTTCTCAAGAGGTGTGCAAGAATTGCAGCTAGTTTGAGGAGCTTCTTTCACTTGGAGTGGAAAAATATATCAGTTGGGGAACACAGTGGAAGTGTAAGCAAAAGGGGAAAGGAATTTAGGCTAGTTGAAGGAACCTGATAAACTTATCTAAAAGAAATGTTACGGAAAGCAGGAAAAACAGTTTAAACCAAAATATGCAGAATTAACAAATTGTACCTAATTTCTGTAAATCAATGTACTGCATATTTCTAATAAAAAGAAAATAAAACTCACTGTAATCTATAGGGCTTTATTATAAATCTGAGCAAAAACTCTTTGCAGCTCCCCTATGGGTGTAGTACCGAATAAACAAAATTTGTTTACCAGTTTCTATCTGGAATTCTTCCTCCACAGAAGGACAGATCTGGTAATAAGTCTCTGGATTTTATCACTTCAGTCTGTAAGGTGTTGGCATGGCCATTTACACATGGCCAAGACCAAAAATAAAAATTAGGAAAAAAAATCAGGAAAAACATATCCTGCAAAACTTCTGTTGTATCTGAGGAATTAGACTGTAGCCCACAAAAGCTCACACTAAAATACATCTGTTAGTCTTTAAGGTGCCATAATTCTTTGTTATTATTGTTAACTGTAGTAGTATTCACTCTAATTCTGATTTTGTTATATAATCCAAAGAAACAAGGAAAATGGGTTCATTTGTTAAAAAAAAATACATATGTGAATTTATGTGTAGATATGCAAATCTGAAAAAAAAACACTGGAATTTAACTAAAACATCATATTACTATAGAAAGAAAGCTTATATTCCATCTTTTTTTGCTGTTCAGTTGCTATAATGTTGATGGGCAAATTGAAGTATGATATTGATGGACAAATTGAAGACCCCTTTTCCTATATATTTTTCTTTATGAGTCCTCTTTGTAGCAGGATATTTCTGAAGAGCAGGATAAATAAATAAATAAATAAACAAACAAACAAACTTTACATTGTACTTGAAAGAGATAGTTTCTGAAATGGAAATTTTCAAATAGAAGGCTGCCCTTTGAAAAGTAAGACACACTGTATGGTTACTCTAGTTTCAGTTTAACCTACTTCCTCACAGGGCCAGTTCTGTCTTTAGGTCGGTGGTGCCCACCTTATAAAAAGGGGCAGCAGAGAAACAATTATCCAGTGTATAATTATTAGTAAATACATACATTTTATTGTCGTCAAAGACCAACACAGATTTATGATGGCTTCACTTTTACTTCATAGTGGGGGAGATGGGTTTTTGCATCAGGCACCAGAATATCTTAGTTGATCTTGGGTAATGTGCATCTGTACCTAGGCTGGAACAGAGGTGGGATGATATTTGCTCTTCTGCCTGAGACAGCAAACTGTTTTGGAATAGCCCTGTCCCATGCTAGTTTTCCAACATTTTCATTTTCACTGAGGCTGTGACTACACTGCAAGCTAAATTACTTGCTTGATCAGCAGCCTATTTTACATTTCTGTATGGGTTAGGTGATCACACAGACACTGTGGATTGTTTTGGGGCCAGTGCCCACATAATCCTTCCAACTGCTCTAGGAGCGCCGCTCTCTTCCTGCTTGGCTGGCCACTCAGCAGCCGTGCAGGGAGACTCGTCCTCCCTCCCCTGCCTGGAGTGGCTAGCTGAGTGGGAAGAGAGTGGCAGTCTGGAAGCAATTGGAAGGATGAGTGGGGCTGCCACCAGACACATGAGTGGATGGTCCGGCCGCAGGGGCTGGACCTCGTTAAGTCCAGTTGTGCGGGGATATTCGTATTCATATATGAATACGAATACCCCATCTCTAATTATGGTCATGCTTTCTATTAATATTTCTCATGCAGTGGTTTATTTTTCCAGCTGTTTAATTTATTTTCTAATTGTTGTTCCTTATATTGAGCCCTTGTTTCTGTTGTTTTCAAAATATTATCCGTTTTCACTGCCTTAAGTAATTTTTCTCTGCTTGTACTGATATAATCATTTAGGCTTCTTTTTCCTCCTCTACTGTGTACTGTTTTTGCAATAATCCACAGCCTCCAATTTTTTGTGGTAAATGTAATCTGTCCACAAAACTTTTTGGACATAGTGTGTGATGCATGTTCATTAGTTTCCATGTTTTTCGATCCAATTCTTCTAATTCATTTTGAGTTCAATCTATTATTCCACCTGGGTATCTAATTACTGGAACTGCCCATGTGTTTATGGCTTTGATTGTGTTTTCAACATTTAATTTTGATTTTAAGATTTTCTGCACTCTTTTGATATATTCTTTTTCTCTCAGTTCTTTAACTTTTGTGTGCAGGATATTATCTGCTTTCAGTATTCCAAGGTATTTATAATTTTCATCACTTGATAGGGATTTTATGCTATTGTCATGTTTTAACTCTGTTCCATCTAGTTTTTTTATTTTGCCACATTGTTTAGACAGAGCTGCACATTTGTCAATGTGTTGATTTTTTGCCAACTTTTCTAGTTCTTGCAATTCCAGTTCTGAAAACACTTCACTCCAGATCAGAAACCCTCTCCAGTCCATTAACTGTTGTTCAGTTATGTCACTATTTGGGTGTATCGTTTTCTAAATTCCCATCATTCTTTTCTGGAAACCATAGGCTGTTGGGTTTCCTCATAATACCATTTCATAATTTCTTGACGTTTGGCAGGAGTCCGCATTTTGCACTTACATTGTTCCATTAGCTTTGGAGCAGCCTGCCCTGATTCCTCAACAGGGTATGTTGAACCCTGTACCCACTTGTTGTCAGATGTCCAGGAGCTATAGCATCTGACATGGTCCTTGTTAGTGTTAATATTAGTGTTCATGTTTGTGTTCGCATTTGTATTCATATTCATATTAGCATTCAGGCTAAAGTCACATTGACTTTAGCCCAAATCCAAAAACTTTTTGTTGGTGTGTGTGTCCTTAACATCACCATCATCACTTCTGTCTCAAGCTCTCTACTGCTCCTGCTGCACTGCCTCTGGCTCCCCACTGCCATCACTACCACTGCACTCTCTGATCAGGTGGGTCTGCTCAGTTGACTGGTGGTGGGGAGAACAGAAAGGAAGGGATGGAGGATGAGAGGGAACAGGGTGAAAAGGGAAATAAGGGGAAAGGGGTGAGGGTAGGAGGTTGTGGGGACAGGTGACTAAGGGGTGGACTGATGGGCATGCAAAAGGGCATGTGAGTGGGCAGGGGTGAGTGAGTGATCACGTGGGTGGGCAAGCAAGCAAGGAGAGGGTGACTGGGTGGGCAAAGGGGCAAGTGAGGGGGCAAGCAAGAGATAGGAGCAGAAGGGCAATTGGGTGGGAGGGAGCAAGTGATCAGAAGGTCTCCTATGTTGTAATTTTTCTTTTTTCTAAGTTTAATTAATTTAATTTTTAATTTTTAATTTTTAATTTTCATGTTATTGTGATGTTTATGTGCTTATTATTTTAAGTTGGTTTTAGTGCTTTATTTCATTGTAAACCACTCAGAGTGGCCTTGGCAGCCAGATGGGTGGTATATTAAATAAATAAATAAATAAATAAATAAATAAATAAATAAATAAATAAATAAATAAATAAATAAATAAATAAATAAATAAATAAATAAATAAATAAATAAATAAGAGCAATTGGGTGGGCAGGTGAGAAAGCAAGTAAGAGAGGTGATCAGGTGGGCAAGGTGGTGAGTGAGCAGGCAGGTGGGAGAGGGCAAGAGAGTGGAAAAGTGAGAGGGGCTAGTGGATGGGTGGGAGGGGTGAGCGATCAAGAGGGGGTGAGCAGAAAGGTGGAGAAGCAAGTGAGTGAGCGGGTGGCTGATGGTGGCAAGCAATTGGGCAGACACTGGCTTTTGTGGCAAGCTAGAATAAATGGACCCCTAGAAGAGGAACAGAAAAACTCACTCCCCTGGCACGGTACTCTGTTCATGCATGTACTTCATGTGTATAGGTGTTGTTGTTGTTGTTTTGCAAAACCTTGTACAACAGGTTCATAGACGTTTGACACATGCTGAGAAGAGTGGAAAATGAAATGGTGAATTTTAAATAAGGTTTGGGGGATTCAGTATGATTCTGTGTTACTCTTCTACAAAAGGTACAGAGTTCTGAATCTCTAATTTCTGTTCTTGATTGTCCCACATATGACTGGGGACTCAGAAAGGATATGGATTCAACAGGAACCCATTTGGCAATGGACTTTTGATTCACTAGGCTTGAGGATGTTACTGGCACAAGGTAGCTGTTAATCCCACAGAACATTATTTAGAGGCTCCTTAAGGTTCTTTTAATTGAATTCTAAGATTACCCACAAACTTACCAGCAGATGTAAAATAAAAGCCAGGAATTGCTTCTGGTTTTTCACTCCCTCCTTAGCAGGAATATGAAGGAGGCACTTTATGATCTAATTAGTGCCTCCAGGAACCCTCTAATTGCTTTATAAAGCAGTACAGCACAGGAGAAAAAAGAAGCACAGTGGTTAAAATTTTGTAAAATATATGTAGATATTGTTTTCACTGTGACTCCTTCTCACAGCAACCTCAGCAGGGGAATGTCTCAGCTAGTATTTTGTAAGGCACTTTTTGACAAGTATGCCATTGAGAGCTTCTCAAAAATGTGGGGAAGAGTATTATTTATCTCCCACTGGAAAATCTACTCTCTTCAAGTTTCTTCAGCAAATTCTTCTACCTTTCTAAAGAAGTTTTCTATCAGAACAAAAACCTACTGCACAAAAAAGGTGTTAGAAACGACATTTCTGTTCTATGATTTTTTTAAATTGGTGACCAAACCAAATAGTCATAGTTCAAGATTATTCTGCAGGAACTTGAGTGTCATTTGTTAGAGGATTGCCTTTGTGAGAGGATTGCCTTTTTGGCTTAATAGAAGACATAGCTGTTTACAGTTTTTCTTCACATGTACACACCTACACACACACACACACACACACACACACACATACTGTGGCGATTGGCCCTGTCACTCCTGCCACTCACACTCAAGAGCTTATTTGCATGAGCCTATGAGAGAGCTGGAGAGGCAGAGTCAATTGATATATGAGGCTTGGCTGAAGGAGGAGCAATCATATAGGGATCAGATAGGGATCAGATAGGGATGAGATACGGATGAGTCAGGGACTGCTTAGGGAACTGATGAGGAGATAAAAAGAACTGGCTAGAAAGAGATAGGTTGGTGATGTGTTTATTTAGATTAGGCATCCTTCAGTCTCGAGAGACTATGGTAACATGCTCTGTATGGAGGACTTGGAACAGCGTCTAGTGTGGCTGAGAAGGCCAATTCGAGAGTGACAATCCCTTCCACACTGAAGACAAATACAATCTGTCCCCTGCCCAGCTCCCTGATTTTGCTGGTTTCGGGACTGCCTCTTTGCCTCGGCCTGCTGGACAAGGGTCTCTTCAAATTGGGAGAGGCCGTGATGCAACGCCTGCCTCCAGGCTGAATGCTCAGATGTCAAGGTTTCCCATCTGTTGAGGTCCATTCCTAAGGCCTTCAGATCCCACTTGCAGATATCCTTGTATCGCAGCTGTGGTCTCCCTCTGGGGCGATTTCCATGCACTAATTCTCCATACAAGAGATCTTTTGGAATCCAACCATCAGCCATTCTCACAACATGCCCGAGCCAATGTAGACGTCGCTGTTTCAGTAATGTATACATGCTAAAAATTCCAGCTCGTTCCAGGACTACACTGTTTGGAACTTTGTCCTGCCAGGTGATGCCAAAGATGTGTCGAAGACAACGCATATGGAACGTGTTCAGCTTCCTCTCCTGCCATGCACAAAGGGTCCAGGACTCACTGCAGTACAGGAGTGTGCTCAGGACACAGGATCTATAGACCTGGATCTTGGTATATGCCATCAGCTTCTTATTAAGCCATACTCTCTTTGTGAGGCTAGAGAACATGGTAGCTGCTTTGCCAATGCGTTTATCCAGCTTGAGATCTAGGGAGAGAGTGTCAGAGATCATTGAGCCAAGGTACACAAAATCATGAACCAATTCTTGTGTGGAGATGGTAATAGAGGGAGGTGAGTCCACGCCCTGGCCCATGACTTGTGTTTTTTTCAGGCTGATTGTTAGTCAAAAGTCTTGGCAGGCCGGAGACGTCACTTCCGCTAGAATGGCTGTGCACAGCTGAATTTTCATCTCTTCACCCTGGAATCTAAAAAGGATGATAAATGCCCTTCTCCCTGCCTGAAATGTGAGTAAATAATGCTTAAACTTCTGATGAAAGCTTCAGGCAAAGATAGAAACACTTCTTGAAGTGTAAATATACCGTCATTATCTAAAGGAATGTGCTTTCACTTTTGCCCGGGAAGACGGAGGCTGCTAGAGAGGCAGAAAATAAATGGTCTGTTAAACACGGCTTGACATCTTGAGATATAAATCTTTATTTTGTATATACATGCGGAAAAGCAGAGATAAGATCAGGAGTTGGGTGTGTGGACAACCACATAAACCATCAGATAATAGCTTCGAGCGTATCGCCCATTTAAAAAGGGTGGAAGCCCCTCCTTTCTGAAATCAGCATGGAAAAAAAAGTTTCAGAGCTTGCCTCTTCCGTGAAAGGAATGGAAGGACAACTTGGACAGGTTCTCTCTAAAATGGACATTTTAATAAGAGGGAATCAACAGATGGGACAAGATATACAAAAACTGCAGGGAGAATTGACAGACATTAAGACAAGTTTAGGCAAAACAGAGGGCAGGTTGCAACAACTGGAAGATTTCCAGGGCGAAGCGAAAAAACAACACCAGACGGTTGATGAGCTCAAAAAAAAAGGTTATCTATTTAGAAGATAATTCAAGACGCAATAATATCAAAATAATGAATTTTGAACATGAGAAAGAAAAGGATTTGAAGGGGGAAGTGGTAGACTGGATTAATTCTGTTATGAAATCCCAACATGTGGCTGAGGAAGATATTGACAGAGTACATTTTGTTGGGAACCCAAGAAAAAACAGAAGACCCATAATACTGAAATTTTTCAACTATGTGAAGAAAGAACAGTTTCTTAAGGTCATTAAAGAAAAGCCTGAACTGCTAGTTTATAGATCGAATTCAGTTCAGATCTATCAGGATGTAAGCCCCGAAACCATTCAGTGGAGGAGAACAATGAAACCTATCACTTCAATTTTAACTAAGAATGGCAAGAGATACAACTGGGGCCATCCTGTCTTTTTGAAAATATGGAAGGATGGAACCCTACACAAAATCTACTCTTTTGAAAATGGGAAGGATTTGATGATAGCCTGGGGACTTTGGCAAGAAGATGAGAGCGAAGGGACAAGCAAGCAAGTAGCTCTGTAAAGACTGGTAGTTCGAAAGAGAAGATATTTTGAGAGAAGATACTTTGATTGGAAGAGATTATTGGACGTTACTGGATGTCAGAAGAATTTCTTTTTTTTCCCCCTCTACCCTCCCTTTTTTTAAAAATTCTTTTTTTCCCCCTCCATTTTGTAAGGAGGGTTGAAATTTTTTATTTCTTTTTTTCTCTCTTTCTTTCCTTTTTCCTTGCCCACTTTTTTATAATATGGGGTTTCTTTTTTTTTTCTCTTTAATTTTTTTTTCATATTTTTTCTTTTTCTTTTTTATTTTTTTTTTTTTTGTTCTTTTGTTTTGTGGTTTTTTGATTCAAGATTTTTTTGTTTTGTTTTTGTTTTCTTTATTATTGTTTTGGATTACCTGATAGGCTGGGGTTGTAGAAAGAAGAGATGTTAAAAGTTAGGAGGGAAGGCATTTGAGTATATATATAGATAAAAATATGAGGTGGGGTGAAATAGGGATGAAGGTTTGGCTGGGGTCCGGACTGGTGGGGGTGACGTCTCCCCCCTCCCAGAGCTCGTGCCAAACATTAGTGGGACGCGGGGAAACAGGAGGGAGGAAAACAATTTATATGTAGGTAAGAAGGACAGAGATAGGAAATTAGAGGTAGGTGAATTTATTTTTTCTAGTTGTTTTTATTTTTGTTTTTGTTATGTGAGATGCACAAAGGGACCGAATAAGAGGCAGAGGATGGAACGGATATGGGGAAAAACATAAGGGTAGCAACTTTAAATGTGAAAGGCCTAGGGTCTGTATTAAAGAGAAGGAGGATAGAATTATTATTAAAGAAAAGTAAAGTTGACATTATCTATTTACAAGAGACACATCAACTAAAGGATGGAGTCAATGAATTGAAATTACAAAACATTCATATATATGAAAAAGCATTTGGGACCTCTAAATCTAGAGGGGTAGCAATATTAATATCTAAACATTGTGAATTTGTGATAAAAGAAGTAATAAAAGATAGTAATGGTAGATATTTGATAATTCAAGGTCAAATGGGGGAGGAAGATTATACATTAGTAAATGTTTATGCACCGAACATGAATCAAGGAGAATTTTATAGAACTGTGATTAAAGAAATGGAAAAGGTTAGGAAAGGATATGTGATCATGGCAGGAGATTTCAATATGGTTCTGGATAAGGTGAAAGATAAATCCACATGTAAAAAAGATGAGTTGAATAAAAGAGGTACCCTCCTGAGTAAGATACTAAACACTACGGATTTGAAAGATATATGGAGAGAATTGAAGGGAGACGAAAGAAGGTTTACATATTATTCTTCTGTACATAATAGTTATTCTAGAATAGATTTTATGTTTATATCACAAAACTTAATTTCAAAAGTAGTAGATACGAATATTAATGTGATAAAAATAACAGATCACGCGTTGATGGTGATGGAGATGAAAGTTAAGAAGGATTATAGAGAAGCTAGGAGATGGAGAATAGACTCCAATATTTTTCAACATACAGAGGTTGTAGATAAAGTTAAGAAAGAATGGCTGGAAATATGGTCATTTAATGAAGCAGGTGGGAATAAAATAGGAGTGTTATGGGACACTATGAAAGCAGTCATGAGAGGAATTGCCATAAGAGAATCCTGTAGATTAAAAAAATTGAGAGAAGAAAATATAAAAAGAATTGAAGAATTATTAAAAGATTTAGAAAGCAAATATTTTATGGATAGAGATAACAAAAAATTAATTGAGATTCGAGCTAAAAGAAAGGAATTAGAAGGTTTAGAGTTAGAAAAGGTCCAGAGGGACTTGATATACACTAGGAGGAATTTCTTTGAATACAGTAATAAAAATTCTAAACTTTTAGCTAGAATAGTTCAAACTAAAACAGCAAAAAATATAATCGGAGTGATTAAAGATAAAATGGGAAAGAATTGTAGTTTAATGAAAGAAAAACTAAAGATAATACAGGAATTCTATCAAAATTTATATAAAGGTAATAGTGTATCGAAAGAAGATATAGAAAATTATATTAAAGAAATGTTAAGAGTAAATTATCAGAGAATGATAAAAAGGATTTAGATAAAGAGATAAAAGAGGAAGAGATTATAGAGATTATCAATAAATTAAAAAATGGTAAAACTCCAGGTTTTGATGGATTAGGATCAGAATATTATAAAACTTTTAAACCAATATTGATCCCTAAGTTAAAAGTGCTCTATAATGAAATATTGGAAGGAGAGAGAATACCAGATTCTTGGAAACATTCATTAATAACTCTTATCCCAAAGCCCAATAAAGATTTAACAGACCCAAGTTCATATAGACCTATTTCACTATTAAATCAAGATGCAAAGATTTTTACTGCAATACGTGCGAATAAAATTAATAAATTTATTATAAAATATATTAAAGAGGATCAGAATGGTTTTTTAAAGGGTAGACAAATGGAGAATTTAACTAGGAGGGTCTTGAATATTATATACAATATAGAAAAAGACAAACTGAAGGCAGGTATTTTATCATTAGATATATTTAAGGCATTTGATTGCATGGAATGGCCAACATTAAAGATTTTGTTAAAAGGTTGGTGTTTTGGAAAGAAATTTAGGGGGATAATAGACCAACTATATCTGGAGAATACCTCTGTAGTAATAGTTAATGATGGGATTACAGAACAAATAGCTCTAGGCCAAGGCACTAGACAAGGTTGCCCTCTTTCTCCAGTTCTGTTTTGCTTGATTATTGAAATGTTGGCAAATGTAATAAGGAATGATGATTTAATTGAAGGTATGGGGGAAAGAATAAAATAAAGATTAATCTATTTGCTGATGATTCCTTGTTGACAGTGAAAAATCCGTTAGAATGTGTAGATAAAATTAGAACTCATTTAGAAAAATTTGGAAGAATAACTGGATTATGTGTAAATTGGCAAAAATCTGAATTAATGTTATTTAATCATAATAGAGTAGAACAAGAAAGGTGTGTTGAAAAATATGATTTCAAATTATGTAAATCAATTAAATATTTAGGAATAGATCTAGCAAAAAATATTCAAAAAATAAAGGAATATAATTATAATAAACTAAAGGAAGTGATTAAAAAGAAATTACAGGGATACAGTAATTTTAAGCTATCTTGGTTTGGAAGGATTGCATTGATAAAAATGAAAATCTTACCAAAAATTAATTTCTTATTTAGAATGTTACCAATACAGTTAACAGAGGATGATTTGAAATTTTGGCAAGGAATAATTAATAAGTACTGTAATGAAGGGAAGAGATCTAGAATAAATAAAAAGTATTGATATAAAACCAAAAAAAAGGTGGTATAGGTTTACCAAATATAAAAAATTATTATTTGGCTAACCAATTGAGGTTTATTGGGGAAATTATATATAATCCAGAAAGGCTAATTTGGTGGGAAATGGAATCATCAGAATTACAGGCAGATATAGAAAAATATTTATTCGGTATAGTTAAGAAAGATAAAATAAGTGAAATTAATAACCCACTTTTAAAGACATTGTTAAATATATGGTATAAGTGTAAAAAGAATTTATGTTCATCATACACCCCACTTGGATTAGTGACAGAAATAGAAAATTTTCCTACCAATATGAAAGTGTATGTGGATCTATTTAAAGAAAAGAAAGTGATTAGATTGAAAGATTGGTTGTATAAAATGAGATCGACAGATCAAATGAAACAAACTCTTCAGAATAGGAGCATTTCATGGTTGAATTATATACAATTAGAAAGATGGACTAATGAATGGGTAAATAAATATAATAAAGGTAGAGAATATGCAAAGTATGAACAATTTTTATTGTCATATGAGGACATTCGGATTACTGACTCAGTGAAAGGTACTGTGAGTAAAATTTACTTACTTCTTCTTAATTTAGAGGAAGAAGAAAGTGAGAAAGAAGGATTAAAAATAGTGTGGGAGCAAGATATTGGGAAAAGAATAAATGAAGAAGAATGGAGGATGATATGGAAAATGAGGGTGTTAAGATTTATGTCAGTAAGAATAAGGGAAAAAAATTTAAACTTAGTTTAAGATGGTATTTAACACCGTTAAAATTAAATAAAATTAATGTCAATCATCCGAATGTCTGTTGGAAATGTGGGAAGGAAATTGGTACATACTTTCATATGTGGTGGGAATGTGAAAAAGTGCAAAGATTTTGGAAACAAATTTTTAAAGAATTAAGCTACATATGTGAAAAAGATATAGAATTTAATGCTGAGATTGCTTTGCTATCAATATATGAGAACGTGGAATATGACAAAATGACTAAAGAATTGATAACCAATTTATTAACAGCAGCTAGATTGATTATAGCTAGGCAATGGAAATCAAAAGTCGAATTGCAAATTGAAGAATGGTATAAAGAAATATGGAATATAGCAATAAATGATAAATTAACTTGTAACTTAAAGGTTAAGAAAGGAGAGTTGAAAAAAAAGTCTTGGCAGGCCTTGCTAAAACTATTCATGCGTTGTTGAAGGTCTTCAGCAGAGTGGGCAACAATGGCTGCATCATCGGCGAAGTGGAAGTCCCGCATGCATTTCAGCTGGACTTTGGTCTTTGCTCTCAATCTAGAGAGATTAAAGAGCTTTCCATCTGATCTAGTCCTGAGATAGACACCTTCTGCTGCAGTTCCAAAGGCGTGCTTCAGCATGACAGGAAAAAAGATCCCAAACAGGGTTGGTGCGAGGACACAGCCCTGTTTCACTCCGCTTCGGATGGCAAAGGGATCTGATGTTCAGCCATCAAAAACTACAGTGACCTTCATTTCCTCATGAAAGGACCTGATGATGTTAAGGAGTCGAGGTGGACATCCAATCTTGGGAAGTATTTTAAAAGGCCATCCCTGCTAACCAAATCAAACGCCTTTGTGAGATCTATGAAGGCCACAAAGAGTGGCTGTTGTTGTTCCCTACATTTCTCCTGCAACTGTCGGAGGGAGAATACCATGTCAGTGGTGGATCTATTAGCTTGAAATCCACACTGTGATTCTGAATAGACTTTGTCTGCAAGCACCTGGAGTCTCTTCAGCACAACACGGGCAAGCAGCTTCCCTACAAGAAGAGAAGAGAGATGCCACGGTAGTTATTGCAGTCGCCCCTGTCTCCTTTGTTCTTATACAATGTGACGATGTTTGCATCCTTCATGTCCTGTGGTACTCTACCTTCCCTCCAGCAAAGACAAAATATTTCATACAGCTCAGTGCTGATTGTCTCTTTACAGCACTTCAGCACTTCAGCAGGGATGTTATCCTTTTCACGTGCCTTGCCGGAGGCGAGGGAATCCAAGGCTGCTTTTATTTCTGCTAAAGTTTTTTCGCTGTCCAACTGTTCCAAGACAGGCAGACACTCGATGTTATTTAATGCCTCTTCGGTTACTACATTCTCTCTGGAATATAGCTCAGAGTAGTGCTGCACCCAGCATTCCATCTGCTGTGCTCAGTCCTGGATGATCATGCCTGTAGCAGACTTCGAAGGAGCAGATTTCTTCTGTATTGGACCTAAAGCCTGCTTGATACCATCATACATTCCCTTGATGTTACCTGTGTCCACTGCTTTCTTTATCTGAGAGCAGAGCTGAAGCCAATAATCGTTGGAACATCTCCTGGCAGCCTGTTGGACTTTGCTATGAGCAGCTCGAAGAGCCTGCAAGTTGTACTCACTAGGACAGGCTTTGTATGCTGCTAGAGCTTTCCTCTCATCCTCGATGGCTGGCATCAACTCCTCCGAATGGGCTTCGAACCAGTCTGCCGTCTTTTTGATCTTCTTGCCAAATGTGGACAAGGCGGAGTTATAAATAGCGTTCTTGAAATGTTTCCATCGTTCAGGTGCATTTGCATCAGCCGGGCCTGGAAGGGTTTCCTCAAGTGCTTGGGCAAATTCCTCCACTTTTCTTTGATCGCGAGTCTTGCTGATGTCAATACGTGGTCTTCCTTCCTTTTTCATGTGATACAATCTCTTTGTTTGCAGTTTTACTCTACTACACACCAGGGAGTGATCAGTATCGCAATCAGCACTCTGGTAACTGCATGTGATCGTAATACTAGGAAGGCTAGAACGTCTAGTGAGGATCAAATCGAGCTGATGCCAATGCTTGGATCTTGGATGTCTCCAGGAAACTCTGTGTTGAAGCTTCATATTAAAGAATGTGTTGCTGACACAAAGACCATAATAACAGCAAAACTCCAGCAAGTGTTGGCCATTTTCGTTCATCTTCGCAATGCCAAACGGCCTAGACAAGTGGGCCAAGAATTGTGATCAGCACCAACTCTAGCGTTAAAGTCTCCAAGAATGAACAGTGGCTCTCTCAGGGACTTTTTTGATAGTAGCTGCCAGATCGTCATAGAATTTGTCTTTGACTTCTGTTGTGGACGACAGTGTTGGTGCATATGCACTAATGAGGGTGACCGGTCCCGCTGATGAGTGGAGCTGCAGAGACAAGATTCTTTCACTCCCCACAGTAGGTGGAACAATGGATCTCAGCAGAGTATTTCTGACTGCAAAGCCAACACCATGTTCCCTGGTCTCATTCAATGGTTTTCCCTGCCAGAAGAATGAGAAGTTTTTTTCTTTGACAGATCCCATGTCTGGCAATCTTGTCTCTTGCAGGGCAACTATGTCCATCTGCAGTCTACTCAGTTCCATGTCGATGACAGGTGTTTTGCGCACGTCGTCTATTTCCTGCAGGTCATCCAAAAAGCCAGGGGTCATTGTCCGAACATTCCAGGTGCCCAACTTTAGGGCAGAAGTTTTCTTATGATTGTTGCATGGTGCAGGGTTATCAATCTGCTTGTCAGCTTTCACCCTAAACCCCACGCACTCCGTGAGGTTAACAGACCGTGGCGAGGTAGCACCTTACTGGCTGGGGACTGCCCAGCTTAAGGTGGGCGGTAGCTACCTAGTGAGGTGCAATGACCTCTCCCACCGTCGGAAGTAGCCCCTGGTGTCATGCTCTACGCCAATCGAGCAAAGACTTATAACCGGTAACTGTTACTTCCTGTGTTGTTTCGATGCTGTAAGCAAAGCTGGAGTGTCCTCTCCAGAGCACGAAGCCTGGGTAAAATAATATGGAGGATAGGCTGTTACCCAAGCAGCAAATCCCCCTTCTCCACGTCGCTGAAATAGTCCAATGGAAAGGCAAGAGTCAATACAACTGGTTCCAGCGACGTCGCAGGAGTTGCCAGAACAACACGAACTGCCTCCCGGACTCCGGCTCTGGATTTTGCCTGGAGGTTAACTCCTGAAGCCTTTTCCATCAGTGGATATAGCCACAAGGCAGTGGAGGTTTGAAATTGGAGTTTTCCTTCTTCTAGATGGGCTGCCTTCCAAGGCTGATGAGCAGCACCTACCTGGCCTGCTCCCTAATAGTGCGGAAGTGTGATCCGACCCCTAAAACTTTCCTGACCCCCAGGTGTATGCAATGCTATTTCGCTTCACTATTTACCAGATTAGAGTAAAAAATAGAATCAGATAATTTTGTGCGCCGTTAGGCACGCACTTCTGCTCACGTTCATTTAAAGCTAAACCCTCGCCCCCGCAGACCATGAGGTCAGGGAGAGCAAAGGTCAGCCTAGAAAAATACCACACCAAATAAAATGTCTTCCCAAACACAGCTCACCTCCTGCCTCAGCTTCCTCTTCAGGAAAAGGGATTAGAGCTACTGCTCACGTTCATTTAAAACTAAACCCCCGCCCCCTCAGACCATGCGGTCAGGGAGAGCAAAGGTCAGCCTAGAAAAAATACCACACCAAATAAAATGTCTTCCAAACACAGCTCACCTCCTGCCTCAGCTTCCTCTTCAGGAAAAGTGATTAGAGCTACTGCTCGCGCTCATTTAAAGCTAAACCCCGCCCCCTCAGACCATGCGGTCAGAGAGAGCAAAGGTCAGCCTAGAAAAATACCACACCAAATAAAATGTCTTCCCAAACACAGCTCACCTCCTGCCTCAGCTTCCTCTTCAGGAAAAATGTGTTTATTAAACTGTAAACAATGTATTTACAGTTGTGTTTATTGATGTGTTTTTTAAACTGTAAACAAAGAGAAACAAATGAGGGAACCGATAAGCTAAGGCCAATGAACTTTGATTACCTGAAAAATTTCTAATACTCTTTGAAATACTGTTTCACTTCAATAAATACGTTTTGTTTGTTCACAAGACAAGTGTCCAGTCATACATTAATGATATTGTGGATTCAGATAATCCACTGGTGACAGCAAAAAGGGAACGCGCCTGTGGGCCTTTGTGAGGGAATAATAAACAAGGGACACAGGGTTCGTGACACATACATACATACATACATACATACATACATACATACATACATACATACATACATACATACATACATACATACATACATACATACATACATACATGTATTCAAAGCATATGTCTTGGAGTTTGTGTATATGTCATTTCTTACCCAACTGACCCCTCTTCTGAATAAGAGGCAGCTCAGGTACTTCAGTCTGTGGCAAAAAAGTCAAGTTGGAGGAAGCAGAGTCAGTGCTTGGTAGCACCTCCTCAGAATGTTAGGAGAGGGAGAGAGTGTTCTGCCCTCCTCAGATGAAGAGTCCTTGCTACTTCACTTCCCAAAATCTTGGCACTTGCAGGCTTCACTCCTGCAAACAACACTATATATGCTCACCTTAAAATGTTACTAGTAAGACAAATACATGTTTGGAAACATATGGGCTGTACAAATGCACAGTTTAAAAGATGGGAGATACTTGACTCAGTAATACTATGAGCAAGAAGGATCTTAGAATTGTTGCAGATTGCAAGCTAAATATGAGCCAAAAGTGTAATGAAGCTGCATTTGAGGCTGCATTAATGGATGCATAGTCTCTAAACCATGTGAGGTACTAGTTCCCCTGTTTGGCACTGTTTAGGCCTTTCTTTAGTATCGTGTCCAGTTCCGGGCACCACACTTTAAGAAAGATGCCAACAAACTGGAGCAAGTTGAGAAGAGGGCAACAAGGATGATCAGTGGACTTGAAGCCAAGCCCATGTTAAGAACACACACAGAAAAAATAATAAATGCTGGAGGAGAGTCTGGAATGCCAAAAAGATGAAGTGGGTCCTAGATCAAGCCTGAACTGGAGGCAAAAATGTTGAAGCTGAGGCTATCCTACTTTGGGCACATCATGAGAAAGCAGGATTCTCTGGAAAAGACAATAATGCTGGGAAATGTTGAAGGCAGCAGGAAGGTGGAAGACCAAAGGTGAGATAGATTGACCACAGGTTTGAGTTTTCAAGAGCTGAGCAGGACAGTTGAGGATAGGACATACATAAGAACATAAGAACATAAGAAGAGCCCTGCTGGATCAGGCCAAGGGTCTATCTAGTCCAGCTTCCTGTATCTCACAGTGGCCCCACCAGATGCCTCTGGGAGCACATGAGACAACTAGATACCTGTCTCCTGATATCCCTCCCCTGCATCTGGCATTTGGAGGTAGCTTCCTTCTAAAACAAAATAAAAGGAACTGGTACATCCATGAAAGTCCAGATTATAAATGAGAGACAAAGTCTCAGGATGTAGAAAGTAGAAACAAGCTCTTTATTCTGTATTTCTTGAGTCGTTAAAAAGCTCTGGCTCAATGCATTTCGGCACACACCTGGCTTGGGACTCTCAACCTTATATAAAAACATGCATTTATATTAAGTACATTAGGCATGATAAAATATCAAACACTTACCGAGCTTCTTTATATTCTCTGTACCTTTCTTTGGTCTATATCAGCTCCAAAACGAATTGAAAGTGTTCGAAAGTGCAGGCATTAGGAGAGGAGGCATTTGTACACAGCTGTGCAGGGTGGTGAAATAACCAGCCCAGCAGTATTATCATAATAAAGGGAGAAAGTCTATTTCTTCATTTAACCCATGAGGTACTAGGGTGTTCAATTTCAGGATCCAGTCAATTTCCCTTTTTAGTAAAGATCTTTCACAGTTCCCAGCAACTCTGTCCACGGCCCAGAACACCAGATCTTTTATTGTATGGTTGTTTTCTGTAAAATGGCCAACTAGAGGACTGCCTAGTTGTTTATTTCTTAAGTTACTAAGGTGTTCACCCATTCGTACTTTAAGAGGTCTAGAGGTTTTTCCTATGTACAGTTTATTACATGGGCACCTTATAGCATAGATTATTCCCTTGGTATTACAGTTAGTGAAATCCTTCAGGGTGTAAACCTTTTTGTTCTGTGGATCTATACATTCTGACATGTGCCTTGTATTGCTGCAATAAACACAATGCCCACATGGATTATGTCCTCTGGGGGGGGGGGAACCCAGGTAAAACACTGGGAATTAGTGATGGTGTAGTATCTTTGAATTCACTTCTAACCAATATATCTCTTAAATTCTTAGTCCTTTTAAAGGATATCTGCATTCCCTTTTCAAACCCCTCTAGATCTTCTAGAATGTGCCAGTGCCTTTTTATGCATGTGGTCAGTTGATTTGTTACATTGTCTATATGTCAGTATACAGTTTACATGGTTCGTAGGTATCCTTACTTTTTTATTTAGGAGATCACTGTGCCTCATCCTGGTGGCCTTAGAAAGACTATTTTCTATGACCTCAGCTGGATTGTTGTTGTTGTTTAGTCGTTTAGTCGTGTCCGACTCTTCGTGACCCCATGGACCAGAGCACGCCAGGCCCTCCTGTCTTCCACTGCCTCCCAAAGTTGGGTCAAATTCATGTTGGTTGCTTCGATGACACTGTCCAACCATCTCATCCTCTGTCGTCCCCTTCTCCTCTTGCCTTCACACTTTCCCAACATCAGGGTCTTTTCCAGGGAGTCTTCTCTTCTCATGAGATGGCCAAAGTATTGGAGCCTCAGCTTCAGGATCTGTCCTTCCAGTGAACACTCCGGGTTGATTTCCTTCAAAATGGATAGGTTTGTTCTCCTTGCAGTCCAGGGGACTCTCAAGAGTCTCCTCCAGCACCACAATTCAAAAGCATCAATTCTTCGGCGGTCAGCCTTCTTTATGGTCCAGCTCTCACTTCCATACATCACTACTGGAAAAACCATAGCTTTGACTATGCGGACCTTTGTCGGCAAGGTGATGTCTCTGCTTTTTAAGATGCTCTCTAGGTTTCTCATTGTTTTCCTCCCAAGAAGCAGGCGTCTTTTAATTTCGTGCCTGCTGTCACCATCTGCAGTGATCGTGGAGCCCAGGAAGGTAAACTCTGTCACTGCCTCCATATCTTCCCCTTCTATTTGCCAGGAGGTGATGGGGCCCGTGGCCATAATCTTAGTTTTTTTGATGTTGAGCTTCAGACCATTTTTTGCGCTCTCCTCTTTCACTCTCATTAAGAGGTTCTTTAATTCCTCCTCACTTTCTGCCATCAGAGTGGTATCATCTGCATATCTGAGGTTGTTGATATTTCTTCCGGCAATCTTAATTCCGGCTTGGGATTCATCCAGTCCAGCCTTTCGCATGATGTATTCTGCATATAAGTTAAATAAGCAGGGGGACAATATACAGCCTTGTCGTACTCCTTTCCCAATTTTGAACCAATCAGTTGTTCCATATCCAGTTCTAACTGTTGCTTCCTGTCCCACATATAGATTTCTCAGGAGATGGATAAGGTGGTCAGGCACTCCCATTTCTTTAAGAACTTGCCATAGTTTGCTGTGGTCCACACAGTCAAAGGCTTTTGCGTAGTCAATGAAGCAGAAGTAGATGTTTTTCTGGAACTCTCTGGCTTTCTCCATAATCCAGCGCATGTTAGCAATTTGGTCTCTAGTTCCTCTGCCCCTTCAAAATCCAGCTTGTACTTCTGGGAGTTCTCGGTCCACATACTGCTGAAGCCTGCCTTGGAGGATTTTGAGCATAACCTTGCTAGTGTGTGAAATGAGTGCAATTGTACGGTAGTTGGAGCATTCTTTAGCACTTCCCTTCTTTGGGATTGGGATGTAGACTGATCTTTTCCAATCCTCTGGCCACTGCTGAGGTTTCCAAACGTGCTGGCATATTGAGTGTAGCACCTTAACAGCATCATCTTTTAAGATTTTAAATAGTTCAACTGGAATGCCATCACCTCCACTGGCCTTGTTGTTAGCCATGCTTTCTAAGGCCCACTTGACTTCGCTTTCCAGGATGTCTGGCTCAAGGTCAGCAACCACACTATCTGGGTTGTCCGGGACATCCAGATCTTTCTGGTATAATTCCTCTGTGTATTCTTGACACCTCTTCTTGATGTCTTCTGCTTCTGTAAGGTCCCTACCATTTTTGTCCTTTATCATGTCCATCTTTGCACAAAAGGTTCCTTTAATATCTCCAATTTTCTTGAACAGATCTCTGGTTTTTCCTTTTCTATTCTTTTCCTCTATATCTTTGCATTGTTCATTTAAGAAGGCCCTCTTGTCTCTCCTTGCTATTCTTTGGAAGTCCGCATTCCATTTTCTGTAACTTTCCCTATCTCCCTTGCATTTTGTTTCCCTTCTCTTCTCTGCTATTTGTAAGGCCTCGTTGGACAGCCACTTTGCTTTCTTGCATTTCCTTTTCTTTGGGATAGTTTTTGTTGCTGCCTCCTGTACAATGTTACGAGCCTCCATCCATAGTTCTTCAGGCACTCTGTCCACCAAATCTAGTTCCTTAAATCTGTTCTTCACTTCCACTGTGTACTCATAAGGGATTTGGTTTAGATTATACCTGGCTAGCCCAGTGGTTTTTCCTACTTTCTTCAGTTTAAGCTTGAATTTTGCTATAAGAAGCTAATGGTCAGAGCCACAATCAGCTCCAGGTCTTGTTTTTGCTGACTGTATAGAGCTTCTCCATCTTTGGCTGCAGAGAATATAATCAATCTGATTTCGGTATTGCCCATTTGGTGATGTCCATGTGTAGAGTCGCCTCTTGTGTTGTTGGAAAAGAGTGTTTGTGATGACCAGCTTGTTCTCTTGACAGAACTCTATTAGCCTTTGCCCTGCTTCGTTCTGAACTCCAAGGCCAAACTTACCTGTTGTTCCTTTTATCTCTTGACTCCCTACTTTAGCATTCCAGTCCCCTAGAATGAGAAGAACATCTTTCTTTGGTGTCAGTTCTAGAAGGTGTTGTAGGTCTTCATAGAATTGGTCCATTTCAGCCTCTTCAGCATCGGTGGTTGGTGCATAAACTTGGATTACTGTGATGTTGAAAGGTATGCCTTGTTATGTTGAAAGTGATTTTGAAAGGTCTGCCTCATCTGGATAGCCCCTATCTTTTAGTTGGTCTTTCAGCATTTGGGATTCCTGCTCACAGTCCTCTCTCATGGTGCAATTTCTTTTTATTCTCAAAAATTGGCCATAGGGGAGATGCTGACGCAGAGGTCTAGGGTGGAAGCTATCAAACCTCAGGTAAGTGTTTGATATTTTATCATGCCTAATGTGCTTAGTATAAATGCATGTATTTATATAAAGTTGAGAGTCCCAAGCCAGGTGTCTATATATAATTTTTTAAAAAAGAAAATGTGAGTGATTCAATATCTAATGTGTGGTTTTGTATTATGCTCAGCTCCTGAAGAAGGCTTCGCCGAAACGCATTGAGCCAGAGCTTTTTAATGACTCAAGAAATACAGAATAAAGAGCTTGTTTCTACTTTCTACATCCTGAGACTCTGTCTCTCATTTATAACCTGAGCTTCCTTCTAATCCTGGAGATTGTACATCCCCATCATGGCATGTAACCTGCAATGGACTTTTCCTCCAGAAATCTGTCCAATCCCCTTTTAAAGGAATATAGGCCAGATGCCATAACCACATCCTGTGGCAAGGAGTTCCACAGACTAACAACACGCTGAGTAAAGAAATATTTTCTTTTGTCTGTTCTCACTCGCCCAACACTCAATTGGAGTGGATGTCCCCTGGTTCTAGTATTGCGTGAGAGGGAAAAGAGCTTCCCTCTTATCCACAATGTGCATAATTTGGACATTTTTGGAGATCACAGATTCATAGAGTTGCCATACGTTAGAGCCGACTTGATGACACATAACAACAACAATAATGATGGATACTTCCTCAGTGCTACTGTTGAATTGCCAGTCAAGTTGGATGTGTACATGGAACAGGAAAGGATGTTGCCTTGGTTTTTTTGGGGGTTTTTTGCCTCAGGAGACAAAAGGTGGTGGGGCAGGCTTAAGCCTGGTTTAGAAGAGAAGCTGTAGGTTAAAGGGAGGAGCTTGACACTGGGTTGCCACTCTCTCTAGTTACCCCATACATCCTGAACTTCAAATTATATGCAGCTGGAGACCATTAGACTACTTTGTTACCATTTCAAATGCTACTTGTTTCCTTTCCATTCTGCTTCATTTAGACTCTCTTTGTCACTGATTTTTCCCCCTACATTCATTACAACATGGGCCATGAATCCTGACAATGTGGTTTGCTTACTGATCAGACCTTCCGTCCAGAGGACAGTGTAATAAATCAGTGGGAAGGATGGGTGCATATTAAACATCTGTAGTGAAACAGAAAGGGCTCTGTTCTTTCAGGCTTGTGCTTTTGTGGGTTTTTTGGTGTTTTTTTAACAGTTGAAATTATTACACAAGTTTGGGAATTGCAAACTCAGAGGACAAGCTATTTGTTTCAAATAAAAAGAGGCATCACATATACTCTGCCTTAATACTCTGTCATTATATACCTAAACTGACAATGTCCCGGAGGATGTGACAGAAGATGCAGAACAAGTCCAGTAAGTGGGCAGGGTTTTTTCATAGCATCTATCAAATAGAATGTGAAAGATGTACCTGAAGAATCTTAAAAGTCTGAAAGACTAGTATAACACTAGGTGGCCTATTTGTACATAACCTTTGTTGTTGCTAATGCAATTACAATGCCCTTTCCTTTCTACTTAGGTGAGCTTCTCCTATAACCACTGTGAACTGCATAGATGTTTGCTTAAATTGGGTTTAAGACAGAATACTCAAATGGGCCATCAGGATGTGATCTTGTGTTTGATTTGATTGCAAATGGGAAACAACAACACCCAATGGCCAAACCAACCAACCACTCAAAATTCCATTGAGTGAAAAGTTATCTAATTTGAAATAACTTACCTAAAAAGTAAATTCAAATTTGAGAAAGGGAGGGAATGTATTCCAACATGGGTGGGACTGTGGGCATCAGGCACAGGCAGGCTTCATCTTTGCTGTCCTTTCACAAGCAGGCAAAGACCATTCTCTTCAAGCCAGCTTTCCCTCAGTGACTGCTACCTGAGTGGAGTTGTTAAATGGATTGTTTTACTTTACTGCTTTGAATATGTTTTGGTGTTCTTTCTGTTTTCCATGTTGTAATGTGGGATTTGACTCTTTCTAGTATTTGTATACATACTGTTTTTAGCTTTAAATAGTGCCTTTTAATTATGTAAGCTGACTTAGGTCCTTTTTAAGCAGAAAGGCAGGGTAAAAATATTTTAAATAAATAAAAATAATAATAAAACAAAGTTCAGTCTCTTACAACAGCTTTATATAACAGACAGAACAGCAGAAGAAGCTTGTGGATTGGGTGAAAATTTCTCAAAGGCTGAATTTGAATTATAATGCTGGTAGCTTAAGACCCATGTGCCTAAAATATGTCCCATTCTACCAGGTCCTGATACTTTTCTGCTACTATCACCACAATCAGAAAAATTCTCTAACAGAAGTAGCAACAAAAATCACACCTTTTTTTGACTATTGCACCACTTTCCTTCCTGGAGGTCAGAATGCCAGCTCCACTGCCGAGCATGCTTCAGCAGCGCGGAGCTTCATTGCCTCCTTCCCGGAATATCGTGAGACATAGGAGTCTCGCAAACGTGACCCGAGAGGGGAGGGGGAAGGAGCGCCCTATTTAGGCACACTCCACCTCCTATTGGCCTCTTTTTGAGGCTTGCAAGAGTGGAGAACAGAGCTGCATGATCGAGTTTGGAGATTGCTTTCAATTTTGGAAGGGGGGATGTATCGGCACACACCCCCTCACAGTTTGGAAGCAGGGAGTTGTGACTCCCTAGCTGAGGGGTTGCTGAGGGATCACAGGGGACAATTTTATTAATAATAGTAAATTTAAAAAAACCAGCAAGAAAGGAGTAAGAAGGAGTGTTATAAGAGATTGTGGGGCGGGGCCACCTTGGCCTTGCCGGGCTTGTTTCGGGCACGCTCCTTTAGCGGAGAGCAATTGGAAATATAATATATATATATAAATAAAATAAAATACAAGAAAAGTAAATAAATAAAATAAATAAATATACTGAAATAAAATAGAGTTAAGCTGGTGAGCAGGGCTGGGCAGCTACTGGATTGAGCAGCTGGTGGCTGGGCCTGCTCTGGGCCTCGGGATACAGCGGGCCTTTATTTAAAAAAAAGAGAGAGAAAATTAAAATAAAGTAAAATAAAATAAAGTAAAATAAACTAAAATAAATAAATAAAATTTAAAAAAATCAAATTAAACAAATAAGTAAATATATAAATAAACAGAGAAAGAAATAAGGGAAGAAAGGAAAGAACTGCAGAATTAGCGGGATTGTTGCTACCTTGCCCACCCTAATTTCCCCCCCAGGCACCTAAGGGGCAGTTGGGACCTGTTTAAAAAAAACCAGAGGGAATATCAGAGGAAAGTAAAAGTGAAAGAGCATTTAACAAGTCCTTGGTTACATTCGTGCAACAGGACTGGTGCCCAGAGCTTGAACGCCTCCCTCCTTAGCTAATTAATTAGATAGCTTAGTTATAATAAATAAATAGATATTTAAATTAATTAGTGATTAATTGTTTAATTAATTAATTAAGTGATAATAAGACTAATTTAATATCTTCTAAAATATAATAAGTTAATAGGATTAACAGGAGCAGGTTTACTTGACGTGGCACACGTACAAGGGCGCATTTGGTGGGCTGAGACTGGGCCATGACTATGGCACCTAAAAAAGGCCAAGGGAAAAGTAAAGGCAAGCAGCCTGCCAAGAAGCGTGCAGCTCCTCAAGTCTCGCCTCTCCAGTCATCCTCAGATGAGGATATGATGGCCAATATGGGAACAGCTGCAGGCAAAACTTTCAGCTCTGGAAGCTGCACATGCTTTGCAGGGCAGCTCAAAAGCGAGCAATCAGCAGCTGCGGCGCTCAGATAGAGATTCAAAGAGCCATAAACGAGCAAAACTCAAAGCTTGGGCAGAGAATTCAATGTCTCACTTTGCTGTCTTAGAGGCTAACCAGCAGGCTGCACCAGGGATGTAACAAAGTATGTCTGATCCTCCGATGGCAATGCCGCAGCATCGAAGTGAGGAGGAGGACCACGGGGCAGTGATGATGGAGGTTGCGGGTTCATCTTCAGCATACCAGGGAATTCAGGGTGGCACCATTGATTTGGATCCAGGTTTCAAAATGGCTCGGGTGGTGTAAGACACGCCTCAAGCAGCAAAATCAGGTGAGCTAGCGGTGGCACCGGACACTTGCCAGACCTTGGCAGAATGGCCTTGGCCTGGCAGAGGACAGGGAAGTACACCCTATAATACAGCGCAGGATTTGAAAGGGTATAAGTTCCTGGCCAACCACTGGTCTAATACAGGGACACCATCTGGAAGTTGGATGGCTTCTTACCCACAGGTTTCATTCCCAGCACCACTGGGTGCAACAACTGGAGTGGAGGTTTGGCCCTACCCATCAGTGCCTGACATGGCATACAATTTGGTCCCCTTAAAGGCTTTGCCTTTTGATGATTATGCTATGCCCCTAGGAGACAATCTCACTCCAGCGTCCAAGGAGAAGATCTGGCGAGGAGACTACATAGACTTATTTGAGCTCCTGAATAGAAATGTGGATAACAAGGAACTGGAAAAAGAGGATGAGAAGGGAAAAGAGAGGTTCAGGAGGCATAAACTGGAACAGTCCTCGGCCAATTGGCTCCCAGGTTTTTTAATTTACTTTGGGGTCATAGGAAAGGCCCAGCCTTGGAGGACGCTGTCACTAGTCCAGTACCTTGACTTGATTTACAGGGCGTACGTGGATTATCCTGGACACACATGGCTTCTATATGACAAATCATTTCATATGAGAAGTGTTATACACCTGAAGTTGCACTGGGATGAACCTCAACCAGGCCTTTGGCTGCAGTATATGACACCAGCCAGACCAAATTTGGGTGACAGATTCGACAGTGGGCACCTTATTCGTAGGGCTGGCCAGAATTTGAATCCCTTTGTAGGCACGGGGCAGGTGATTCAACCCTGCCTGCTCTGTTGGGATTTCAATTCCAGAGGCACATATTCACACAAGGCCTGCAAATACAGGCACAAGTGCACAGTATGCAGTGGGCAGCACCCCAGCACATCATGCTTCCGAGCAAGGATGCAAAAGACTGGGAATAAAGAGGCAGGTGGGAATAGGAAGGCAAATGGAGGAGGTGGTTGTGATGCACCGGACCCCCTAAAGGGTTGCTGGCATTCGGTCAGAGAGTTCAACAGGCCACTTATCTACCACCTTTGCACTGGGGAAAGTCTCAGGACCTCAGCAGTGCATAGCATAAGCCCTTTGAACAAGTCTGACCTTAAAAGAACACTTTACGTTTACTCAGTACTATGCAAGTACAGGCACATGGGCTTTGTGATTCCTTAGAACTCACTAAAGCTCAGTTAGGTAGGACTCTTAAAGATAGCTAGTTTGTGGCCCTCTCCACCTCCTGGATTTAGCCAGACCCTGCTGTTCAAGAGACCAATCCTGTTGTAGAATTTTTATAATTAATTTTTATTAGAAAAACAGAGTTTCATTAGAATCAGTTTATATTGCACAAGCTTTAGCATCAAGAACATATTCAAAGATCATTGCAGTTAAATGAAATAACTATTTCCCATTAAAATAATAAACTACTAAGCTAGATTAAGGTGGGCTATGGTGGGCTAGCCCCACCTCCTTCTTTCTCCTTTACTTACATCCTTTCTCAATCAAGTTCCTTTCTCTCCCATCATCATGGAATCAAAATCCATAACAGAACAACACACGAACCATTGAACCACATTTCACATAACCCATCGTCCATTTTCTACCTTCCCAAACTCCTCCCTTCTTCTTGGCCTTTCTGGCTGTTAACCAATTAGCCTCAAGAGGCTGTACCACCTCTCCTTCCCTTATTCCCATGAGAGTCCAGGTGTTGTTTATCTCCTCTCCAACTAGCTTGGAATGTTGAGTCTTCCATGGGCCTCTCAATTCGGCGTTCATCACTATCTCGAACCAGGCTGTAATGGTCTTCATGAAAACACTCTCATGGCACTTAGAAAAACACATTCCAATGTCTCTCAAATCATCTTTACACAGAACCTGTCTGACTCCATTTTACATTTCCCTGACTACATATCCCATCATCATGACAGCGGTCACCGTGCAAAAGTGACCCAGCTCAATTAAGGTACAGGTTCTGGAAACATGGTGCAGGGCTACCTGTCATGAGTTCAGCCGAAGATCCAGAACCTGAGGGGTTAACTACAGCTGAGGAGAATGCTGAGTGATTAGAAGCACAGACAGCTGAATCACCAGATTCTCCTCCCCCAGTAGCCAGGGTGAGGGCTAGACTTCGGCAAAGACTTATGACGCAAAGGTCAGAGGATCGTTGGAATGCTGCCCGCAGAAACATCAGGTCAGATAGTCCTGAGTTTTGACAGGATAAAAGGCTTCCAGCAGTTCAATGACTGTTTTGCTATATAATCAGCTCCCAGATGGCTGGGAAGCTCGTGGAAGCAACAAGTCAAATCTCTGGATCGCATCCACGCTCCTGACTACCTTGAACCTTGTTCTCTGGACCCTTGGCTTTGGACTCTGACCCCGGACTACATTGTGTGATTTGGCTTTGGACTCTGACCTCAGCTTATGGTTTGTGATTTGGCTTTGGCATTTTGATATCGGCTCTGCATCCTCTGAACTTCTGATATTGGACTGGCTTATCGGACTTTGCTCTTGAAACCCCCGAGAACGTGACAGATTGCTTCCACCCACACTCCCCCCACAAGATGGAGGGAGAAGCAAGCGAAGGTTCGGGTCAGCTGACTGCTGTGCTTACTCAAGTGCAGTTTCTTACACAAATGGTGGCACAGCTTCAGCAGCAACAACTGCAATCCCAAGCCAACGCTGCTTCCCAGGTCAAGTGCCCTGTGCTTCCTCCAGAAAAGTTTGGAGGAAAGGTGCAGGAGTTTCCAGCATTCCTGGCACAGTGTAAACTGTATATCGAGCTGCGTGCCAGAGACTTTCCCACGGACAAAACCAAGGTATGCTTCATAGTCAGCCTTCTCAAGGGACAGGCAGCTAAATGTGCTACTCCTCTACTCCTTGCTCCTTCACCCCTGTTAACCAATTACCAGGGCTTTTTGGACCATATTTCAGCAGCTTTTGCTAATCCCTTGCAAGCTGCTACTGCCAATAGGAAGATTCGGGCCCTGAAACGGGGTAAGGGTTCAGTTTCCCAGTATTCCACTGAGTTTAGACTCTTGGCTCAAGACTTGCTCTGGAACGAGGCAGCTCTCATGGACCAATATATGGAGGGGGTTGGCTGATGGGATCCTAGATGAGCTGGCACGTGTAGATCGACCCAATACACTGCAAGAATTAACCACTCTATGCCTTCGCATTGATGGCCGCCTGGAGAGCCGACGCCTAGCACAGGGCGGTTCCTGTTTCTCGCAGCCACCCCCGACGCCCACCAACACTAGACAAGAAGATTCTGAGCCCATGCAGTTAGGGGCTGCTCGGCCACGCCTCACCCCTGAGGAAAAAACACTCTGCCGCTCTCAGAATCTCTGCCTGTACTGTGGGGGAGCAGGACACTTCGCTTCCGGCTGCTTGGTTAAGCAGCGTAACCCCGGCTCCGCGCTACCACCATCAGTAAAAGATTTGCCCCATGTCTGAGTGGACCCCCAGATGTGGGGCACTTAGCTGGGTCCCCTGAACCCTATGTTAACATCCCGGGTCCATTCCTCATACCCTTGAAACTTTGCTTGCCGGATGGATGCTGGCTGTTTATTTACGCCATGGTCGATTCTGGAGCCGACCGCTGTTTCATTGACACGGCCTTTGTGAAACAGCACCGGATCCCCGTACAGGATAAAGAGACCCCGACCCTAGTTGAGTCCATAGACAGGCATCTCCTCCGCTCTGGCCCAGTGACCCAGGAAACCCATCTGGTCATTCTCCAGGTCCAACACCATCAGGAGCAACTACAATTCAACGTTGCATGCATGCCCCGTTTCCCGCTCATTCTGGGACTTTCTTGGCTCTGAACACATAACCCCCTAATGGACTGGGCACAAGGGGAGTTGCGTTTCAGGGATCCGTGTCCGCATCTGGGTCCACCGGCTACCTTGGCTGTAGCCGGGTCAACAGATAGTCCCATGATACCCTTGGAATACAAGGACTTTGCTGATGTCTTTGAGGAGAAGGGGGCTGACCAGCTACCCCTGCACCAACCCTACGATTGTGCTATCAATTTGGTGCCTGGGGCACCCCTTCCTGCGGCGCGGATCTACCCTATGTCTGAACCAGAACTTGCGGCCTTGCGGGCCTTTCTTGATAAAAACCTGAAACGGGGATTCATCCAGCTGTCCACGTCACCCCTGTCTGCACCCGTTATCTTTGTTAAGAAGAAGGGCGGAGAGCTCCGCCACTGCAATGATTACCGGGCCTTGAATAAAATAACCATTCGAGACCGTTACCCCCTGCCGTTGATCGGCGAACTTCTGGATCGCCTTAAGGGGGCACGTATTTATACCAAGTTGGACCTCCGTGGCGCCTATAATTTGGTGCGAATCCGTGCTGGCGACGAGTGGAAGACGGCTTTTGGAACTCGTTATGGCCAGCATGAATACCTGGTCATGCCTTTTGGTCTAACCAATGCTCCGGCTGTGTTCCAGCAGTTCATGAACGTCATCTTTCGGGACCTGCTTGACCGCTTTGTGATCATCTATCTGGATGACATTTTGATTTACTCCCAAGACCCCGCTCGGCACACGGAACACGTTCGTCAGGTCTTACAACGATTACGAGACCACCGACTCTACGCCAAGCTGGAGAAGTGTGAATTCAACTTGCAGGAAGTCGAGTTCCTAGGTCACATCGTATCTCCCCAAGGGATCCAGATGGACCCAAAGAAAATAGAGTCAGTTCTGACCTGGCAGAAGCCCCGGAAATGTAAGGATGCGCAGCAGTTTCTCAGCTTCGCGAACTATTACCGCCAGTTCATACCAGCCTATGCGGACATAACCACGCCGTTGACCCACCTCTTCCGACCCAAAGAGCAGTTTCTTTGGACTCCGGAGGCAGACCATGCTTTCACCACACTAAAAACCTGCTTTACCACCAAGCCAATTCTGCACTATCTGGACCCCCGACTACCGTTTACTGTGGAGACGGATGCCTCCAGTGTCGCTCTGGGTGCAGTACTGTCCCAGCGGGAGGACCCCTCACAGCCACTGCAGCCCTGCACTGTCTACTCCCTGCAGTTCACACCCCCAGAACGCAACTACACCATCTGGGAGCGGGAACTCTTGGCCATCAAAACCGCTTTTGAGGTCTGGAGGCATTACCTTGAAGGGGCCCATCACCCTGTCCAAGTTTTGACGGACCACCGGAATCTGGAACACTTGCAGAGAGCCCGACGCCTTAATCAACGCCAGATCCGGTGGTGTCTCTTCTTCTCTCGGTTTGACTTCCGCATTACCTACATCATGCATACTCAGAATCGGAAAGCCAATGCCTTGTCCCGCAAACCGGAATACGCTGTTCCAACCTCTGAAGAGTCTCCAACTACACCTATCCTATCCCCTCCAGTTTTTGCAGCCACTACAACTCGCTCATCCCTGGCTGAAGAAATTCGAGCCAGCCAAGCTCAAGATCCCTGGGCCAAGCAACGCTTGCAGGAACTCCAAAAGGGCCCTGCCGGAGACTTTACTGACCACCAGGGTCTCCTATTACACAGTGGACGCCTGTACGTTCCTCCAGGGCCCCTCCGAACCAACGTGCTCTATCTGACCCATGATTCCCCTCCTGTGGGACACTTTGGTTGGTACAAAACTCTGCACCTACTCACACGGGAATTCTGGTGGCCCCGGGTTTGAGCTGATGTCACCCGTTACTTGGACTCCTGTGAGGTTTATCGTCGAGCAAAGGATGTACCAGCCAAACCTCCAGGGCTGCTACAACCATTACCCGTACCAGCCGGCCCTTGGGACACAGTATCCCTAGACTTTATCACGGATCTCCCACGATCACAAGGGTATACCTGTGTTCTGGTAATAGTGGACCTGTTCACCAAGATGGCTCATTTTGTCCCGTGTTCCAAGCCTCCCACAGCTCCTGAAACAGCCCAGCTCTATCTTCACCATGTTTTCCATCTACACGGGCTCCCGACACACTTAATTTCCGATCGTGGTTCCCAATTCACCTCCCGGTTCTGGCAAGCCTTACACACCAGTTTGGGTACCCAAGTGCACTTGTCATTGGCGTATCATCCCCAAACAGATGGACAGACTGAGCGTACTAACGCCACTCTTGAGCAATATCTCCGTTGCTATACCTGCTATCAGCAAGATGATTGGGCTACCCTGCTACCCCTGGCTGAATTTGCCTACAATAACGCCATACACTCATCCACAAAACAGACCCCATTTGCAGCCACCTATGGGTACCACCCTCATTTTTTCCCAACTGTCCTGCCGTCAACTGTAGTTCCTGCTGCTAATGCTCACGTACGCGAGTTGCAGGCTCTCCAAGACCTACTCCGAGAGCAGCTTCAGCAAGCTAAGGATGCCTATAAGACAGCGGCCGACAGAAAACGGCAAGAAGGGCCACCTCTGAAACCAGGGGACCAGATCTGGCTTTCCACCCGTTATCTCCACCGACCTGGCCGGTCCCGCAAGTTGAACCCTCAGTTTATAGGACCTTATTTAATCACGGACCAAATCAACCCTGTCGCTTTCCAGTTACAACTCCCAGCCACTCTCCGTATTCACCCAGTTTTCCATCGGTCCCTCCTTGTTCCTGTTGCAGCACCGGACCCTGCCCGACCTCCACCCCTGGCTCCACCTCCGCCCGTTTTGGTCGATGGCGAGGAGGAATATGAGGTCCGTCAGATCCTGGACTCCCGAATCCACCGGGGAGGCCTTCAGTACTTCGTAGATTGGGAGGGTTACGGCCCTGAGAATCGATCATGGGAACCTGCCAGTAACTTACACCCCCCCCCGACCTTGTACAGCAGTTCCATGTCACCTATCCTGATCGACCCGGCCCATCTGAAGGGGGGAGCCCTGCGGAGGGGGATAGTGTCATGAGTTCAGCCGAAGATCCAGAACCTGAGGGGTTAACTACAGCTGAGGAGAATGCTGAGCGATTAGAAGCACAGACAGCTGAATCACCAGATTCTCCTCCCCCAGTAGCCAGGGTGAGGGCTAGACTTCGGCAAAGACTTATGACGCAAAGGTCAGAGGATCGTTGGAATGCTGCCCGCAGAAACATCAGGTCAGATAGTCCTGAGTTTTGACAGGATGAAAGGCTTCCAGCAGTTCAATGACTGTTTTGCTATATAATCAGCTCCCAGATGGCTCGGAAGCTCGTGGAAGCAACAAGTCAAATCTCTGGCTCGCATCCACGCTCCTGACTACCTTGAACCTTGTTCTCTGGACCCTTGGCTTTGGACTCTGACCCCGGACTACGTTGTGTGATTTGGCTTTGGACTCTGACCTCAGCTTATGGTTTGTGATTTGGCTTTGGCATTTTGATATTGGCTCTGCATCCTCTGAACTTCTGATATTGGACTGGCTTATCGGACTTTGCTCTTGAAACCCCCGAGAATGTGACACTACCCAAGAAGGGATGATGCTGCATACCTGTTAAGTGGATTTAAGAATAGTTTTAGGATCCCAGCTGTAGGGCAACGTAGAGGGTTCTTTGCCCAGAATCTAAAGTCGGTCAAAGAGATGGAGGATGTAGTTAAAGAAAAAAATGATAAGGAAGTCAGGGAAGGCCGGGTACTGGGTCCTTATGAGCACCCCCCTGATGGCCCATCTGTGGGTCTCCCCACTAGAGGTAGTGCCCAAGAAGAATCAAGGGGAGTACAGGCTCATACACCACCTGTCGTATCCAGAAGGAGAGTCAGTAAATGACACCATCCCCTCAGAATTATGCACAGTGAGGTAACTTCCTTAGATGCAGCAGTGCGCATGGTTCAGAAGTGTGGCATAGGGGCAGAGCTTGCGAAATGTGACACAAAATCAGCTTTTTATCTTCTCCCAGTCCATCCCCATGATTTTGACCTGTTGGGATTTCATTTCCAGGGCTTCTACTATATAGATAGAGCACTGCCCATGGGTTGCTCCATCTTATGTGCTGTGTTTGAGCATTTTAGCTCGTTTTTGGAGTGGAATCTCAGATGCAGGGTGGGACTTAGAAACATGGCCCATTATTTAGATTATTATCATTTTTGTGGGGAAAGTGACTCTGGCGCTGCAAATTCATCTTGGATTCATTTCAGGCAATGGTGGGGGAGCTGGGGTTGCCTTTGGCGGAAGAGAAAACCGAGGGCCCCTCCACTTCTCTGACATTTCTGGGAATAAAGCTAGACACACAGCAGGCCTGTAGATTACCTGACAAAAAACTGAGTGAACTTAAGATATGTCTCGATTGTATGTTAGGTAAAAAGAAAGTTTCACTCAAGGAGTTACAGGAAATCATAGGACATTTGAATTTTGCATGCTGAGTAGTGGTGCCTGGCCACACCTTCCTGAGAAGAAAGACTATGCAAAACCATGCGGAGGCTTCGTTGTCCATTCCATAGGACATGGGTGACCTCAGGCATGGAAGAAGATTTACAGGTGTGGACCCAGTTTTTGGAAGGGTTTAATGGCGTCTCCTTTTGGAGATCTGAGATGAACCTCAGGGTGGAGTTCCAGATGCAAACCAATGCAGCGGGCTCACTGGACTTCGGAATTTATTTTATGGGCAGGTGGTGTGCAGAAGTATGGCCAGAAGAGTGGCATGAGGAAGGGATCACCCGGGACCTAAGATTCCTGGAATGTTTCCCTATACTAGGCGCAATGTGGTTGTGGGCACATGAGTGGGCTAAATCAGTCGTGTGCTTCTGGTGTGACAACCTAGCAGTAGTTCACATCATAAACAATCTCACTTCACATTCCTAACGTGTGATGACCCTAGTATCTGTGTTTACATTGCACACTTTACAATTCAATGTTCTGGTACAAGTGAAGCACATCCCTGGCATTGACAACAGTTCACCAGATGCACTATCTCGGCAACAGATCAATCGGTTCAAGGAATTAGACCTGGGAGCCAACGAATATCCAGAGACACTTCCCTCCGAAGTTTGGCAAATTGGCAGGATGACGCAGAGAGAGCAATAGGTTTGGCTTTGGCCCCACAGACAAGAAAGGGGTATGTGGCCGTGAGTATAGCATTCCAGGAGTTTAGAACTAGGTCTGGAACTTATATGCCTGCTCCAATTGAACATTTCCAGCAATTCATAGTTTACCTGCACAGGAAAGGGCTGTGATCAGGTTCCATTCAGGGCAGGATGTCAGCATTAGCCTTTCATGCCAAAGTTCAGGGATATCAGGACCATACCTCTGACTTCCACATTAGAAAGATGATAGAGGGATGGAACAAAGAAAGAAGTCGGGTCCAGGACACAAGGGCACCCATTTCCCCAGCATTGTTGAAAAAAATCTGCCGTCAGTGGCACTCTGTCTGTAAGGATAGTTACAAGGCAGCATTATTTAGGACGGCGTCATTACTGACATTTTTTTGGGCCCTGAGTGAGTAAAGTCGTGGCAGGGGAAAAGGGCGACATGTTCATGGTTGCTTTCCAAAAGCATGATATTTGGTTGGCCGATAATAACGTCAGGATTCACATTCCTAGATCTAAAGCTGATCAGCGTGGCAAGGGAGCAGACATTAAGTTAGCCCCCTGCTCAATCGAGAATTTATGCCCAGTAAAGGCAGTTGAGTGCTACGTTAAGCTTAGGGGAGAAGGACAGGGCTACTTTTTTGTTCACAAGGACGGTTCTCCGCTAACGAAATATCAGGTTTGGAAATTGACAGATCTTGCCCTGTAGAAAGTGCGAATACAGGGTTTAAGGTTTGGCACACATTCCTTTAGGATTGGTGTGGCTTCAGCTGCAGCTGCCCTAGGTTATGACCTGGAGGCCATTAAGAGGTTGGGACATTGGGCATCAAACAGCTATCGGAGGTATGTACATGCCCTTCCTCAAGTCCAGGCAGGTGCTAGGCCCTGTTACTTTCATTGCAGGTATGGCAGTGGCAGCGAGACGGTTGCACGTCCTGATCATCGGCCATAGCTATGTATTTTCGGTGGCTCGTTACGCAGCAAAATCGACTTGGGGGAGCAATTTCGGTCTCAGAGCCAGGGCCCAGATTGAATGGAAAGGGCAGAGAGGAATGCTATGGGGCCAATTTTGCAGAGCGGCCACATTTGGCTCATGGCCCCTGGATGTATTGTTAATACATCTGGGGGAAAATGTTTTGGCCAAGAGCAGCAGTAAGGCCTTGATATTGGATATAATGCATGATCTCAGATGGCTGAAGGTGAAATACCCGTCAATGTGGATTGTTTGGTCCACGATTATCCCTCAGCTTAAGTGGAGAGCATCTTGCCCAATCCGGTGTATTAATACGGCACGGCGGAGAGTTAACAGAGAAGTGTGTTGGGCTGTATGTGATGGCTTGGGATCGGTGATTGGCCACCAGGAGATACATGTAGATAGAGCAGAGCTATTTAGGAGTGATGGTGTACACCTATCCGATATGGGCCTGGAGCTATTTCTTAAAGACATCCAGGGGGGCCTGTATGTGGAGTTGGAGATGATGGTTGGTGGGCATGGGACTTAGCAAAGTTAGTCCCAATGCTGTGGCAGGTAGTGAGGATGGAACTGGTTTCGGTGAGTCCCTTTGCAGTCACAGGTAAAATATAGTTCATCCAACCTCCCAGAACTGTGGATCGTGAGATTATAGTTGGGGGGGAGGATGCGCTGGGGCTGCAAACTTCGTCACATTGTATAAGAACAAAGGAGACAGGGGTGACTGCAATAACTACCGTAGCATCTCTCTTCTCAGCATTGTAGGGAAGCTGCTTGCCCATGTCGTGCTGAAGAGACTCCAGGTGCTTGCAGACAGAGTCTATCCAGAATCACAGTGTGGATTTTGAGCTAATAGATCCACCATTGACATGGTATTCTCCCTCCGACAGTTGCAGGAGAAATGTAGGGAACAACAACAGCCACTCTTTGTGGCCTTCATAGATCTCACAAAGGCCTTTGATTTGGTTAACAGGGATGGCCTTTTTAAAATAATTCCCAAGATTGGATGTCCACCTCAACTCCTTAACATTATCAGGTCCTTTCATGAGGAAATGTAGGGCACTGTAGTTTTTGATGGCTCAACATCAGATCCCTTTGACATCTGAAGTGGAGTGAAACAGGGCTGTGTCCTCACGCCAACCCTGTTTGGGATCTTTTTTGCTGTCATGCTGAAGCACGCCTTTGGAACTGCAACAGAAGGTGTCTATCTCCGGACTAGATCAGATGGAAAGATCTTTAATCTCTCTAGATTGAGAGCGAAGACCCAAGTCCATCTGAAATGCATGTGGGACTTCCTCTTCACCAATGATGCAGCTGTTGTTGCCCACTCTGCTGAAGACCTCCAACAACTCATGAATCGTTTTAGCAAGGCCTGCCAAGACTTTGGATTAACAATCAGCCTGAAGAAAACACAAGTCATGGGCCAGGGCGTGGACTCACCTCCCTCTATTACCATCTCCACACAAGAATTGGTTCATGATTTTGTGTACCTTGGCTCAATGATCTCTGACACTCTCTCCCTAGATCTCAAGCTGGATAAACACATTGGCAAAGCAGCTACCATGTTCTCTAGCCTCACAAAGAGAGTATGGCTTGATAAGAAGCTGACGGCATATACCAAGATCCAGGTCTATAGATCCTGTGTCCTGAGCACACTCCTGTACTGCAGTGAGTCCTGGACCCTTTGTGCACGGCAGGAGAGGAAGCTGAACATGTTCCATATGCGTTGTCTTCGACACATCTTTGGCATCACCTGGCAGGACAAAGTTCCAAACAGTGTAGTCCTGGAACGAGCTGGAATTTTTAGCATGTATACATTACTGAAACAGCGATGTCTACATTGGCTTGGGCATGTCGTGAGAATGGCTGATGGTCGGATTCCAAAAGATCTCCTGTATGGAGAATTAGTGCAGGGAAAGTGCCCCAGAGGGAGACCACAGCTGCGATACAAGGATATCTGCAAGCGGGATCTGAAGGCCTTAGGAATGGACCTCAACAGATGGGAAACTTTGACATCTGAGCATTCAGCCTGGAGGCAGGCGGTGCATCATGGCCTCTCCCAATTTGAAGAGATATTTGTCCAGCAGGCCGAGGCAAAGAGGCAGTCCCGAAACCAGCAAAATCAGGGAGCTGGGCAGGGGACAGATTGTATTTGTCTTCAGTGTGGAAGGGATTGTCACTCTCGAATTGGCCTTCTCAGCCACACTAGACGCTGTTTCAAGTCCTCTATTCAGAGCATGTTACCATAGTCTCTCAAGACTGAAGGATACCTAATCTAATGCAAGCACCTAAGAGGAAGATTGATCACACACCAAAACAAGACGTGTTTAAAATCATTGGAAATTGGAACACAAAAGTAGGGAACAAAACAGAACCAAATGTCATTGGAAACTTTAGTCCAGGGGTCAGAAATGAAGCAAGAGAATGACTCATAAAATTCTGTGAAGCCAATAATCTGTTCATTGCAAATACATGCTTCAAGCAACCTAATAGAAGACTGTACAGATGGACAACATCAGATGGCAAATACAGAAATCAGATTGATTACGTAATTGGAAGTAGGGGATGGATAAATTGTACTCTCTCTGCTAAAACAAGACTAAGAGAAAATTGTGATACTCATCGATAAACATTAGAGTAAAGCTGAATAAGAGCACTACAAAGTTTGTAGTGCCAAAATACAATTTAATATAATTTAAATTCAGCTTATTTCTGCTGAATTTAAAATACAGGTATGCTGTCTCCCCAGAGGACAGATTAGATATGTGATATCAGGATTGCAATCACTTATAAGACCCACAGATGCACATTCCTTTCTTTTCATCCATGTGGGAACAAATGACACAGCCAAGAAGAACTATGATAAATCACATCTGGGAAGGAAACTCAAGGACTTTTAGGCCCAGATAGTCTTCTCATCCTTCCTATCACTACTCAGAAGATGAATAGAAAGGGAAAGGAGAATACTCCAGGTGAACAACTGGCTATGAAGGAGGTGTTGATGTGAGGGATTTGGATTTTGGGACCCAGGTGGTAACAGAAACTAACTAAAGCCCCGCCCTCACCCTAAAAAAGGGTTCCAGCCTAATTAAGATATCTGTTTTAGCAGATTGGCTGTGATGTTACCAGGACAGTGAAGCAACCATTTATTTGTTACAGGTTTTCCAGTTTGGTTTTAGAATCCCAATGATTAGGGAATGTGTTGGGTCTAGGACAGACAACCTGAAGTCAATGAGGGCATGGAGGCCATAGTTAGGACCAAAATTGTAAAGGAGGTGTGTGTGAGGACCAGGTGCTCTCTCTCCCTTAGGTTTAGTGCCAAAAAAAGGCCCCTGGGGAACCTAGCCTCATTCATCATCTGTATTACTCCAAGGGGGATTTCGTCAATGATCGAATACCCCCAGAGTTGTGTGCCATTCAGTACATCTCTTTTGACACAGCTTTGAGCACGGTGTACTCTTGCGTGATCAGAACAGAGCTGGCAAGTGTGACATTAAGTCTGTGTTTGGCCTTCTTATAGTACTCCCAGAAGACTTTGAGTCGCTCAGTTTTACTTTTGAGGGAGTATTTTACATGGACAGCCCCTCCATGGACTGCTCCATTTCCTGTGTTGCATTTGAGCATTTTAGCTCATTTATTGAATGGGCTCTCAGGTGTACGGTGGGGTAATCAAGCACCACCCATTATTTAGATGACTTTCTTTTTTTCTGGGGAAAAGGGCACAGGCCACTGTAGGCTTCTAACACAAGCCTTTCAGACAATGGCTACAGAACATTGTGTTCACTTGGCCTGACTCTAACATTTTTAGGCATTGAACTCGACAAATGGCAACAGTCCTGCCCAAAACCTCACTAAGCTGAAAGACATGATTCAGAGTCTAATTAAGTGTAGAAAGGTTACCATGAGGGAGTTGCAGGTGGTAGTGGGCCACCTCAAATTTGCTTGAAGAGTGGTGACTCCAGGGAAGGAGTTTCTCTGGTGGTTATGCATAGCCATGAGTGGCCTTAATATGCCACATAGTAAGACAAGAGTGATAGCAGGCATGTGGCAGGACTTGCTAGTTTGGCTACATTTTTTAGAAAGCTTCAGTGGAATCTCCTTTTGGAGATCCAAATTACACCTGGGGGGCAAATTCTAAGTCTATATGAATTTGGTGGGGTCCCTGGGCTATGGAATCTATTTCAGGGATCAATGGTGTGCCAGAATCTGGCCTCTGGAGTGGCAGATGGCTGGCCTTACATGGAACTTCATATTTTTGGAGTTTTTTTTTTTCTCTAGTTGTGGGGTCTCTATGGCCATGGTCTGAAGAGTGGGCAAACTCAGTGGTCATGTTTTGGTGTGACAACCTAGCAGTTGTCCCCATCATAAACACCATCAATTTCCAGTTAGAACATTTAATGGGTTCACGGGCTTATACCCTATCCTGTCTGCAATGTAACATCATATTTCATGCCCGGCATATTCCTGATCTGAATAACACCATAGGTGATGCCCTATCCTGTCAACAGATTGAGCTGTTCAGGGCGTTAGCTCCAGGAGCTCATGAGCAACCTAAGGTTCTGCCTCCCAAGGTATGGTGAATTGGTGGAGGAAAACTGTGCATCCACCTGCCAGTTCTATCCAGCCCACACCTAGTTAGTTTGCTAATTAGAATGTCATGGGGCACTTTGTCAAAAGCTTTGCTGAAGTCAAGATATATTATGTCTACAGCATTTCCACTATCTATCAGAGAGGTTAACTGATCAAAATATGAGATAATATTAGTCTGGCAGGATTTGTCCCTGACAAACCTGTATCGGCTTCTAGTTATTGCTGCATTGTTTTCAAGGTGCATACAGAGTGACCATTTTATAATCTATTCTAGAATTTTCCCTAGGATTGATGTCAAGCTGACTGGTCTGTAGTTCCCAGATTCCTCATTTTTTCCCTTTTTGAAGATTGGGATAATGTTAGCACTCGTCCAATCATCTAGCACTCCTCTATTATTTCAAGAAAATAATAGGCAGTGATTCTGAGAGTTCTTTAGCCAGGTCCTTCAGTATTCTTGAATGCAATTCATCTGTCCCTGGTAATTAGAACTTCTTCAAAGTAATAATGTATTTCTTGACTATTTTTTAATCAGTCTCAAACTGCAATCCTGTCCCTTCTACTTATACTTCACATTTTCCTGGATGAATTGAGCACTTCTGCCTTTTTTTTGTTGCCTAATTTCATTTCTCCATCCCCATTGAGTAGCTGAGCCGCTATTTCTTTTCTCTGTTTTTTGCTAAGAACATACATGAATAATGCTTGTTTTTATTGTTTTTATTGTCTCTTGCTAACCAGCTCATTCTCAGTTTTTGCCTTCCTAATGCCATCCCTGGAACTCTTTGCTAATTGTCTGCACTCTTCCTTTGTGGCCTGCCCTTCCTTCCACTTCCTATATGTGTCCTTTTTTGTTTTCTGGTCCTCTCTGGGCTCTGGGCCTTTCTACTGCCTTTCTCCTGAAAAAAGACCCAAGACAATTTGCATAATTAAAAATACAATATTTAAAAGCTAAAAACAGTAAGTATACAAATATTAAAATAGAATTAAACAACTATTATATTAAAAACAGTAAATAAAATCAATACTAAAACACATTTAAAACAACAGAGCAAAACAATCCATTTAAAAACCCCTCTCAGACCACCAGTCATTAAGGAAAAGCCTGCCTGAAGAGAAAGGTCTTGTTGGAATTGTTTGTAGCAACATCTTTAGAATTTCCTTTTAAAGAAATCTGGTGCATCTTTGGGGTAGGATTGCACTGTTAAGTGTCCACATGATCGAAACTCCTCTGCTGTCACCACACATGATTGGGCTCCTCTGCCCATAAGCAGCTAGTCAAAGTGAGTGCTTCAAAAAAGGGGACAACTATATTGACCTGCTACTATGGCCTTGCAGTTGGTGAGTGTCAGAACATTAATGTTGTCCTTCTGCTTCCATCATTCATGGCCAATGTGAGGCCCAGTGAGAGGAGACTTCAACATACCTTTTCTCAATGCTCTCCTGGAAGATGGCTAGCCTTCATCCCTTGCTTGATAGACCATTTACACTGCAGGCAGGGCCATGTTCATTGTGACAGTCTCATGTGAGGACTGCTTGAATGATCTGTCCTGAGGATTTCTGCCATACATACCACCATACTTCTTCAGGGAGGAACAGTATATCCTTGGGAAGAATAGGGCAGGAGCAGTTTGGCTTAGAAATAGGCAAGTTCCAGGTGTTGACTTTTCAGCCACCTGGACCTGCCATGTGTTCAATCAGGCCCCTCCAAAACAAAATTGGAGAAGAGGGGTGTTTCTGTTTTGGAAGGGTTATCAGTTGTTTATTTTCTCTTTTTTTCAGACCTTTATTCTTAAAGATGATGTGGGGACTTGCTCTTTTTTTAAAAGGAAAAATCACTGCTCCAAGAGGCTTCCAGGAAAATCAGGGGATACTCTGGGGGGTTGGAGAGGGAGTCTGGGACAGGTGGAATGGCACCTGCAGCCCATGGACCACACAATTCCTCCAATGGTTTAGGTCTAAGCAGCGAACATCTGCATTAATAAATAATGGCTAATAAGCAAAATAATTGTTACTAGCCAAATGCAGAAGGCATTGCCTTCTTCCAGCAAAACTCTAAGCATAACCTGCCAGCTCTCACTTAGGGTATATGAGCAGACATAGCCTCTGCACTGAATTTCAAACAGGATATAATAACACTTCCACAGTCGAGTTTCTTGTGATCTTTATTTTGTATGTTTGCTTGGGATTTCAATCAAAATTAAGAAACTGCAGCTCAGGTGAAAACATCTGCAGACATTTTGGAAATAATCATTAAAATACTTGAAGGCAGAGGCATTTGTTTTTAATTTTGACTGAATTTGCCTAAAGCAAAATATGATTTAAAAAAAAAGACTGAACATTTAAAAAAAGACACCATCAAGAAGCATGTATTTCAAGTTTGGGTGGGTGTTCTAATGTAGAAAAACTGTGGTAAATGCTGTGTTTCTCTGCATTCATGAATCCTTCCTCTTCTTTTTGACATACCTGGAGGGAAGTATTTTTTTCATTAACTTCTCTTTTTTTTAACATCAATAGTGGATTTGTATATTGATAAACAAATGAATGGGAAATCTCTTCATAAAAGGCTGTGCAGTTTACATTTAAATGGAAAAACTCATTCCCACTCTTGATGTGTGATCCCTAAATCCAAAAGGTAGGTTTGTGATGGCCCAAAGTACTTTCTTGTCCTTAACCTGGGCCATGTGTGCCTCTGGATTGTATAGGCTGCTACTCTAAGGAGTGAATAGTGCTGTCTGGAAGCAGGAAAATGAAGTATATGATATTTTCAACATTATAAAACAATTAGATTTAAGGACATTTGTCTGCTCTTATATGAAACATGTGGTTTTAATTGGAATCTCTCTCTCTTCCCCCCCCCCAAACCCTATAAGCATTTTGCAAGGATACTTCAAGTAATGTTTTCTTCCACTGTATAATATAATATTTCCAAAAAAGAAAGCCTGTGCATTTGGGAATGATAAAGATGAAGTAGGACTTGCCTATATGGTAACATAGCCCTTCAGCAAATATGCAGCCGCTGATAAACAATATTGGTAAATGATATGACAAGGAAGCAAGAGGCCATTATGGTTTGTTCAGTATTATTACCTATCTGGAAGATTTATTTGGCCAATATACTGACACTGAGGAAGCTTGAAAGAGTGCAAAACACAGACTGCAAAAGATGCCACATAGAGTATGCTTCATTAGTAGAGATCTTCAATTTTACTAGTGGGAATTGCATGCAGAAAATAAGCTAATTATTTAAAAAGACAAATCTCTTTGGGAAGCAGACCCATGTGATATTCATAGTTTGCCACAGTTCAAAACATTGAATTGGCTATTTTAAATTTCTGTTATATTGACCCATGAATATTTTCTTAACATTCCTATTTTCTTTTGTATATTTCTAAGTACTGCCTTTTGCTATCAATAATAATGTTTTGTTTTCATCAGTTTGGAAGCCAAGATCCAAATAATTACTTTATGCTTCTTTGGCCAAACACAATTTGGAAAATTTGGCTGTTCTGGAAGAGTACTTAATGTTTCGCAGGCATAAAGTGGAAAAACACTCCTTGAGAGATTGGAAGAACTCTCCTTCACTTCATGTCATAGCAAAAAACAAAAAAAACAAAAAAAAACCCACAAACTTTTGAAACATTTCTTCATTTAAAAACCAGATTATAGTACACAATAGGAAATTCTGAAGTCTTCTTGGTATATAGAGCTAATTGCAAAAACGTGTGGATCCTAGCCAGATATTACAGGTAATGATTTTCCTTGAGTGACTGAAAGTTGCATTTCTTTTTCATCAATCGATTATTCAATTTCCACTGAGAACAAAACTGAAAATCTATCAACAAAAGATAAACGTGCTTCAGTTCTATTTAAATTGATGTGATTTAAGTACATCTAACTTTGATCAAATAATGCTTTCTGAAATAATGCACTTGTGTGTCCTGCTGAAAGAACTCATGGATTCAATCTGAAATTAAATCAATAAAAATTCTTCACACTTAAAAACAAACAAATGCATGAAAAGTACAGTCACCACATTTGAAATGAAATTCTACATTTCTGTTTGTTCACAACGTCGCAGGCCTGATACTAGCAGATCTAATTAAAAGGAGTGGGGGTTGTTGTTTTTTTAAAGAGAATGACTTCCTTCGCTTCATATCTAAGAGACTGAGGATCTTTCAGAAGTCATTAACTGATAGGGTTGTGACACCATTCCTTGTCTGCAGCTCCTTCCTCTACCCAACAGATGGGGCTTGGAGACTTCAGCCTAGGGTGCCTCTTCCCAGTCTCTTTCCATCTCACCCAAGGCACAGAACTGGGGATCCCAAGCCTTGACAGCCTCTCTCCATGTCTCTGTCTGTCCCTCTGTTTCCCTGAAGAAGACCCAGAGTCCTCCCAGTCCTCCTTTATCTCAGCCTCCACCTCACTAGCTCCCTCACTAGCAACTGTCATCCCTCCCCCTTGCCTTAGCTCAGGAGCTATGGCCTAGTTCAAGGCACTAGTGGTGATCCCCGTCATCAGGGTCACCATAGATTGGAAGCAAATTGACAACACACAACAATAACAGCAACATTGGATGGGTTGTTTGTGTCCTTTTGATCAACCAGATAGTCTCCTTGTGCTTGCTCTGTATATGTATATGCCTGTGTTTGTATGTATCCATTGCCACTCAAAGGGCATTAGTGTGACACAGACAATTTTGTGCAAATTGAAGAAAATATGACAGGAAAAATTGCTTGGTGTCTGAGTTCCATGCTAAAGGCAAGACAATTTGGAGAATCCTTGACAGCCATACACAACCAAAATCTTGCCAAGGCAAGTTTTTTTTCACACTCCAATAAGTAGCATGTATTTTTGCACCTGATCCTAACCAAGAGTGGTCTAAGTTAGGATCAAATGACTCAATAAGTCAAAAAGTATACTTTCCACTCTAACAATAACACTTCCCCAGACAATGCAACTCTTTTAGTGCTTGAAGCATTAGAAATGCAAACAGAGCCATACTTATCTCCCACTTGATTGATGACAAATCAAAAGCAAGCTAACTTGCCATATGCAGGTTGAGAAAAGCTCCCATTAGGACCATAGAATCATAAAATAATGGAGTTGAAAGGGACCTTTAAGGCCATTCCTGCAAGGCTCAATGCAGGAATACAAATCAAAGGATATCTGCCAGATTGTTGTCTAAACTTCTCTTGAATGCCTCCAGTGTTGGAGCACTCACCACTTCCCAAGGTAATTGATTCCACTGTTATACTGCTTTAACAGTTAGGGATGTTCTCCTGATATTCAACTGAAATCTGGCTTCCTGTATCTTGAGCCCATTATTACACTTTTTCACCTTGTAAGGGTGCTCTGCTTCTTGATACAGAGTCAGTGTCTTGTCTATTGAGACTCTTAGATTGGTACTGTCCAGACTGGCCATGTTAGGTGTGGGGTGGATCAGGCTACAAAAGATGTGCTGAGGTCAGGGGAAGGAGTGATGTGCCATTTGGCATGTTCCTACCTTCCAAACAACAAATGAGCCCTTATAGCCCAATCACCTGTCAATTATACATGTCACCTGATCATCTTCAGAGGGTTGGGGAAATTAAATTATTATTTTTTGCATCAATCCTCTCTCCCTCTGTCAGTGCTCTAAGCATTCTGGAAATTGTCATGATACACAGGAGGATAGGTCCTTTGAAGTTTTTTTACAATTAGTCTGAAGACCATGGGGCAATCTGTGCATCAAATCAGCTACTTATACTGGCTACTAGGTTAGTTTGACCCTGTGGTGCAGCCAATTCAGACTGCACATTGTAAATGTCCTGCTGCCATCTTCCATCAAACAGGTTTTGCAGGTTTTCCAAGGACTGAAAAAAAATATGGGTACAAATCTCTGCCCAAGTTGCTGGACAACTTTGGAATTATTGGATTAAATGTGAGAGGAATGATGGGTTCATGTTTTTTTCTGTGCATTTTAAAAAACACTTGAAAGGCTGCCTGGAATATTATTGTTTAAGAAATGTCTGAATGAATAAATAAAATTAGAACTCTGGGGATGAATTCAAAGTACCAAAATTCAATTCAATGCTGACATGTCCTTCTTCTGTGCATGCAAATAGAGTATTTTAATATAGTAATTTCATATCTGTAAGAGACAGCACAGGCACTTCAGAGTATAGGATCAGGAGGGTATGTTAAATTACTCCTTTCTCCCCCCAAAAAAGGAACCTATAATTAGATAGCTTTTGTGAATGTTCATTTAAGGAATATTAGACACACAATTTAAAATAGCAAGGTCTCTCCACTTTTTGAAACTGATTACATGCAAAATAAATCCTTTTGGGACAGCGCTACATTTCAAAAGAGAGAGAGAGAGAGAGAGAAGAAACCAGTGGCGGCATGTCATTAGCCCGTAAGTGCTCTTAGGATTTCCCAGAAAAACACAAGCAGTTGGGATCAGTAGACTGGAACCAGATTCTTGGATAAACAATATCTTAATGTTTCCTTCTGTCAGCTACTGTTTGTTTCAGTTTTGTCAGCAAAACTGTAACGTTCTTTCAGAGAGGATGCCTGCAAAACAAGAATAAACCAGTTTCATGGGAATGGCTCCCAAAGTAGGTCTCAGAGAACTACCCCTCTATATAGAGGATTAGTGATCTCTAACAAAGAATTTACAGAACTATTACAAAACTATAATTCACAGTATTCTTCCTTGTGGTATGGCCTGGCAATTACACCAAAGCTATAATGTGGGTGTGCAGAAAGACAACATGGTATATAAAAGGGTCAATTATAGCTTTACAGATTTATAGATAAGTAACAACTTCTGGTAAAATTAACAACCATTAGCTGTCTCTATAATTTTGTCCATTACTGTTAAATTTCACTCAACAAAACAAAATTCAAATGAGTACCCATTTTATTTTTAATTATTTGGCTTAATTATTGAAGCCATTGCTGTGGATGCATGATATAGTATGTCAGGAATGGATGGAAATGAGCAGAGCACTGGTCCACACTTGTAGGATATTGGTTACAAACAGCATACTGCTTGCACCCTGCCAAATCACTCCCATCTACAGTACAAGCAGCAAACAAATCATAGAACTCCATTACATGATTTGATTATTTTGTCATCATTTACATACACACACACACACATCTATCTATCTATCTATCTATCTATCTATCTATCTATCTATCTATCTATCTATCTATCTATCTAGCAAATTAGTTTTATAAAAACATACAACAATAAGCACTTGAAAACTGTAAAACAGAGCACAACAAATGGAGGATATTGAATCACAGGGGCATTAGATTTCCCTGATTTGGCATAAACAGGCCGTAACAATATTTCTAATAAGAAAATAAAATCTAAAGTTTAAATTTCTTTCTATCATTACGTTTTCCAGTCTAGAAAAGAAATCACACATACTTAAATGTCACAATAAACTGAACATGGACCAAGCACATGGCAGCTGGAATGCTGACAATGCCAATGTCAGTAGTCAAGATGGTCTACAGGATACCCTCTTGGGCTCACTACCATTCACACTTGTTGAAAAACTGCCCTGACAATTGCTTTGTTTTTGGGTGAGAAGTGGTGAACTGATGAAAAAGGAGTCAGTTTTGGCATTTTCCATTGCTTGGTGTCACATTGTGAATAGTGGTGAGAATGAGAGACCATCTTGACTGCAGCTATTAATGTTGTCAACACTCAGACCAGCCTTTTTAATGTAAAGCTTTGCATCCTTTTTCCTGCTGGCAATCAGGTATGACATTGGTGTTTTGAATCGTGGATACAGAAGGACAATATCCCACAATCATAAACAGGAGGAGGGTTTTATTTATTTATATTTTTATTTTTATTTTGAGAACTGAATGGAATTCTCTGTGTCACTTTTCTGCACAAGATACTCACCTTAGAAACTGTGCTAAGCCTATGGAGTAGAGATTGAGGTATTCGTATACAAATATGAATACCTCCGCACAGCTGGACGTAATGAGGGTTCGGCCTCTCTGTCAGCCTGGCAGGGAGACTCGTCTTCCATCCTTCTGCCAGGAGTGGATAGCCAACTGGGAGCTCCAGAGCGATTGGAAGGGAGAGCAGAGCTGGCAGTGGTGGCGGACGCATGAGTGGACGTTACGTCCAGCTGTGTAGGAGTATTCGTATTCGTATACGAATACCCCCATCTCTACAAAGGGCTAGAATGTAAGAAGGAAAAGAGATCTTCATTCTTATGATGACAAGACAAGGAGCAAATGTGATTCACTCTTCTATTTAGAACTAGTAGTATAAAAAGAGAGAGAACTACATCACTATGAGTGAAATAATCGTTTATTCTTATGCCCAGAATTTATTCTTATACTCAAAAGCGAGATGAAGCATTTATATATTGATACCCACTTTATATTTTAAAGTGCTAAGAACTATCTGAGTTCCACAGGAACAACAAATACTTTCCCTCATAGAAAGGAATGTCTGCTGTGGAAGAACATGTTTTCTTTGGATCTCTCAGAGTTTACATTTCAGCTGGCTGCATGAGAGAGTTGAGAAAGGAGGTAAAGAAGCACTTGAACCCAAACCTGACATTTTTGTTTCATTTCTGATTCCTAAGCTAATTTTTTCAACACTGTTTTGTTCTGTTATTTTCTGTGTTTGCATTTCAGTCACCTGTGATTATCAACACATCCTATTTTAGTGAGTGATCAATTCTCTGAAGGATATTTACATTAAAAAGTTCGATCTTTTTCTTCTTCAGGAGCTTTAGTTGGACAATAGGCTTGAATAACATCTATGTTGACAGGGCCTTCCATTAAGTCTTATTGATGGTGAATATTTTTTAATTTTCTTTTTATTATTCTTATGATTTATAAAATCCATCCATGCTTATTTAACATCATGTCACCTGGGTTCAGCTTATAATCATTTGTTAATACAACCACAATACATTGATAGAATTTTTCTTGTTTACTATTAGGTGCATATATTGCTATCATCAAAATCTTTTTTTGGTTTATTGTTATTTCTACCATTAAGATTCTCCCTTCTTCATCAGAATAGATATGTTTAGAGTTTAGCTTTTCTTTCACATATAAAGCTACCCCTTTTTTCTTTTGTTGTGCAGCTGAGTAGTAGAGTTTCCCAATCTTCGGGTAAATCAAATATTTGTAATGCTGCTTTTTAATGTGCGTTTCTTGAAGACAGATTATATCTGTTTTAGTTTTTTGTAGTTTTGAAAAAACATGATTCCTTTTTCTTGGCGCATTCAGGCCGTTGATGTTCACTGAGAAGATCCCAATTTCGTTCTCCATCGTATTTACTTGTATTTAGGTTTTGTTGCCCTGGTATTCCTTTTTTCTCTTTGTATTTTGTTCAGATCTTGTTCAATATCCTTTTTCCGACTTTCTTCTTCACTTAGTTCACTCTCCTCTTCTGGTGTTTTCTCTCTCTGTTTTCTACTTTCTTCTTCATTTATATCTTGCCCCTGTGCTTCTTCTTCGAAGAAGGTTATGTTTTTCAAGGAATTCTCTTGCTTTATGGATGGAGTCAAGCCTATATCTTCTTGAGTTCCAGTTGATCAGGATCCCTTCAGGTACCAGCCATCTAAAATTCACTCCTTTCCTATTCAGTTTGGTAGTCAAAAATTGATATTGTTTCCTCCCCTCTCTTATTCTCCAAGGTATCTGTTTCAATACCACGATTTCCTTTTGTCTGTATTGTATTGGGTCTTCACTGGTCCTTTGCAGTACTTCATCTCTTGTCGATCTTTTCACAAACTTTATGTGTACTTGACGTGGTATTCTATTATTCCTCGCATAACTTGAATTTAATCTATATGTTTGGTCTATCTCATTTTCCAACTCTTCCAGTTCCCAGTGCCTCTGCCAAAATGGTTGCCATCAGTTCTGGTAAGTTCTCCTGTTTGTCTTCTGGTATGTTTTGGAATCAAAGAATGTTTGAGGCTCTTTCCATCTCCATTACTGCGATTGAATCTGTTAGATTTTTGTTAGCCTGGACAAGTTTGTGGTTTTCTTTTTTCAGTTCATCCAATCTCTTCTCTGTTTGATCTGCGTTATTTTCCAATTCTTTGTTGCTTCTTTGTAGTGTTTTGCTGGATATCTTGGAGTTGCATATTCATCATTCAGATCTGTTCGCTGATTTTATCCATTTTCTCTTCCAGTTTCTGTTGGTTAAGTTTGGCTTCTTCATGGTTTCTTCTTGATTCTTCTTGATTTTTCTTTGTCTCCTCTTTGTGCGATACAACTGTATCTTGAATCTTCTGGAGCGTTGCTTGTAGATCTTTCTGAAATTTTTCTTGAAATAGCATTGTATCAATAGATCTTTGCTGTACTGGACTGGGAACCACAGATGAAGGTGCAGAGGCTGTTTTTTTGGCAGTTTTAGAAAGATTTGGTAGGCTCATCATGAGTAATTTCCCCCAAATTATCCAATCAGTCCCCCAGAGTTCTGTTGATCTGCTACACTGCCTTTCCCACCTTTTAGTTATTCAATTATAGTCAGTATATCAGCAATACCTTATCATCAATAGTACCTTATCATCACAGCTCTATATTCAGTTTATAAGTTCACTAATACAAGACAGGGGGCCACTTCCAGAGCTATCTAGTATTTTCTGCCTGAGCAGGCTACTAGTTTTACAATTTTACAATTTAATATAACAGAGCTTCAAAGGTTATTTCCACTCTTTGCTAGCTGGAGTGGCATTCAATCCATTCAATTCTCAACGTATGTATCCAAATTTGACCGGATGGTCTAGAGTCTTTAATTGTAAATCCAGCTCGATCAAGTGCCATCAAGTTTGTTATTTGTTAATTGTCTGTAATTGTCTGTAGTTAATCCAAACTGCAGCTCCCAAAAGAAAAAACAACGAGGCTTTAAAAGTTTTAGCTGATCCAAGGTCACTACCAGAGATATCTGTTGCTCTTTGTCTGGGCTCACCACCAATTCCACAGTTTAGACACAACAAGCTTTCAAAGTTTGCCTCCACTCTTTAATGCCCAGAATAATGATTTCCTTAGTTCCTGATCTCCATTTACTAAGTTCAAAAAACACTCATTACTTTCCCCTTTTGCCTTCCAAGAAATTCCAACAGATGCAGATTAATATTCTGTGGGATAGATTTTGCCGTTGTCTTGTTAGCCTCCCCTTCAGAGCAGCGGACTGCTCCTTTGTTTTGCTGCCGCTTTCCTTTCTCCAGCTAGGGAATGGCTTAGAGTTCTTCTTTTCTTTTAAGGGGTTATTTTGGCCAGAGTGTTGATAGAATTAGTAAAAGAAAAATAGTCTCACCCAGGTTGATAACGCGATGTAAAACATCCAGAACTTAGTGCTTCATTCTCCGGCAGCCGATGACTTGGAGAAGCCGCAAGCGAGCAGACAGCTTGTTTTTCTCCTGCTGGTTTGAGGAGTTTCCTGAATCAAACAAAGACAATTGCCGTTATCTTCGTGATCTACAGGTACCTCCCCCTTACTTGTCACCTTTCTGGGGTGACTTAAGCCCCTTGGGGCTCCCTAGCAGGCCGAAAAGCAGTCTCGAGGAGCAGAGCTCTGTCTCCCTGGGACTGTATTGTCACGACTTCGAGCCGGAAGTGAATTTTTTATTAGATCCCTACAAGATTCCCTCTAATTTTCAACCCTGCAACTCCATCCCCCGTGGGCTTCTGACACAACCAGAAGGGTCTGGAAGCAATTGCAGTGAGTGCACAGAGGAGGAGGGAGGTAGAGTCATGCACACTCGCACAGCCACACACCTTAGCGGGAACTTTGAATCCCTAACTGCTTGGGCTGTATCCCACCTTACTGTTAGACCTAGCCCATTTCTTCTGAGTTTATCATTTCCAGAATACAACTGTTCATAATTTTCAGATTGAACATGTCCTATTTGGTCTACTTTAGTTTGTGCACACCATAATTCCATTTCTTGTTTTATGGTTTCAAGCTTACCTTAATTTATCCTTGTCACATCCCATGCCCCAGTTATTTGTTTCATGCAGCATCAACTTTCCTCTTGCCTCTGTGAACACCAGCAACTAGATGTCTTTTCAGCTTTAATCTAATTGGTCCACTAGTACCAGCACTATTTATACTATCTGTTGTACCTCAGTAGCTGATTGAGCTATCTTTTTCTCATCATAGGGTTTTCAGTGTAAGAAATAAGCAGAAGTGGTTTGTAATTGCAAAGTATTAGCAAACATTAGCTTGAGTATCATTGTAGTTGTGAAAGATCATTCACCAGTGTCACCTTCCACTATTGCTGCTGTCCAGTAGTTACCCTTGAAGAATGTCTCTGTCCTCCATCACCATTGGAACTGCCAATTATCTTCTGCTGATGTGACCATTAGCCCCTGAAACTTACTGAGTTATCATAACTTTGACCATTACTCCTTCTGTGACCCTGCTAGAAGTCCAAATGTGTAATGTACTTTAGCTTTCTGGCAGTATTGCTCTCAGCTTTCTGGACACAATCAAACCTTCTTACCATGTTATGCTGTGCATCTGAGAAGGAACCTTCATTGCTGATGAGGAGGAATAGATATACTAAGCCAGCAGCCTGCTGGCTGCCTACCAAACAGATTGTTTTTTTAAACTCTGTGGTTCCTGAAGATGCTCTTGGACTGCAACTCCCAAGGCCCTAACAAGTGCAGCCAATAGTCAGGGCTGCTGGGGGTTCTCATCCAAATATATATTGGAGTCCCAAGTTTGGAATCACTGCATTAGTCACATTGCAAACTGAATAGGGATGTGATAAAAAGTTGCTAAATTTCTTCTTCACATTGGGAAAGTTTGTTGAAACTGACTGTCAATAATGTTTTAATCCTTATGAAATCTTTCACTTCCTGTTCCTGTGTGAAAGCATGAAAAGGAACATTATTTTCTTCTGTGTAGATTACCGTAATTTGGGCAAAATGTCTGTACATAAAACCAGTGTCTTTTTAGCTTGTGAAGCTGACCACACAAATAGAGAAAGCACAAAAGAGCTGGTTGATTGATCAAAAAGATGCAACTGAACCATCTGATACTTCTGATTTTTTTAAAGGTCCCTGCAACAAGGAAGCAGCTCTCACACACTTTTGCACAATTTCTGTAAAATATTATTCTCACAACTGTGGCAGTTTTCAAACAGCATGTTAGTCTGTTTCACCATGCATAGCCAAAACCAAAACCAAAACAAAAGTATTATGTCACCATTAAGACCAACAGATTTATTACAGTATAAGGCTTTGCAATTATTATTATCAATGCAGATTTAGCATTTTGAAATTCTCCTTCTAATTAGTAAGAAAAGAAATTAAAGAAATTTCTCTGGAATTCTCCAACAGTTTCTCAGATATGAGATTCACCACTTTGGCATAGAACATAGCACAGCTTTGTTCTTCTTTCCCCAAAAGGTGAGGGCACTTCTTCTTTTTCCCCATTTCATTCTGTTTTGTTTTCTCTCTCTTTTTTTTCCCACTGCCCCTGGGGGAAGTCAACAATAGCAGCTGTGCTTGCAGCCTGGCTATGATTTTGCTTCCTCCAAATTGTCTTCTACTTTGTGTCATTCTAGGGCAGTGATGGTGAACCTATGGCATGTGTGCCACAGCTGGCACGCAGAGTCCTCTCTGTGGGCACGCAAGCCATAAGTCGCCAGATCGCTACTCCCCCCCCCGCAACCAAACCTGAGAAGGCAGCTGCAGCCGTGGTGCTGGCGCCCTGACAGGTGGCAGGCCAGGATCCGGAGCAGCTAGCGCTGGCGGCGGATCAGGAGTGGGGTCTCGAGACACCTCCGTGCGCGGGATTCCCCCTTCCACTGCCACTTCTGGTTCTGCCACCACCACTTCTGGTTTTGCTGCCGCCACCCGCCACCCACTGTTTTTTTCCCCCCTTCAGTTTGGGCACTCGGGCCCAAAAAGGTTCGCCGTCACTGTTCTAGGGCATTCTCGTGATAATGATGTGCCCACCGCTATTTAAAAAAGGGGGGAAATGAAAAGAATTCTGTAGAAGGACTTTATGTTCCTAGAGGTTAAGGGAAAAAATATCTGAGAGTATTTGTCAGAAAGAGGTCTTCTGAAAAATCTTCATTCAGCACTTGGCTCAGCTCAGGGTCAGCATTTTCTTCAGTTAAAAAAGTCAGCTTAAAAAAATTGTAAAAATCTTATATGTTGTGTCTACTGTAGATGCTAATGATACCAGTCCTTCCTTGTAAACCCTTTAATAGGCATGCGGTAGGGCAGTGTCATAGCTGCCTCCAAGAAAAGAAGGTGAAGCTCGTGCTTTACCATAATTTATTCTCCAGTTTCCCAAAATTTTATTTCACCATGAAAAAGGCTTCTATTTCTGCCACATTTTCAGAGCCCTTTAGAATTTCTTCTGATGATATTTTTGATCTTATTGTTAAACTGCAAGATGGTCAAGGATCTAGCAATTTTCCCTTTCTTTTGGACATTTCTCCATCTCTTTTTAGCTTCCTTGCTTCTGAAAATTTATGATCTGAAAAAACAAAAACCCCTATAGGCTTATAATATCTTCCCCTGGGCATTAATTGAATTGTGGGAAGTTGACAAGCAGAAGAGTTGTTGGCTGTCACAGAAATGATGGCATATTGAAACACAAGACATATACACACACTATTCAGCTGTTTCATAAAGAAGGTAAGTACAGGAATGTTCACCTGCCCCCATGAGAATATCTGTGAAATTTCTTCTTCTTTAAAAATCTTTTTGAAAGATTGTTTTTCTATCATATTGAAAGAATTTGACTGGAATTTTCATGGTAGAAATTTTCAGCACAATGCTAGCTATAATCCAGGGGATACCTATCCATGAAACCATGCACTGAAATAAATCTGTTATGCCTTACAGGTGCTATAATACGAGTATTGTCTATCCGTTGAGGTATCTGGCATCACATTGCTTCATTCCACCAATAGACAAGAAAGGAAGAGGAAAAAGTGAAAACACTTTGTGAACAGAAGAAATAAGTCAATCTCTCTTCCCCACCAAAAAGACTTGTTTGTTTTTGCTTCCATTCATTCTATCAAAGAGCCTATTTCACTGAACCTGGTCACAGAGATAAGCAGTATTTAGTCAAGTCTGATTAGTTATATAGTGTTATGAAATCATTATGTTCACTACAAGACTCCCGGTTAGCTGGTTATCCTAATTAGAAATGGCCTCCCTAAACGAGACACTGATTCAACATCTAAAAGTGGGATACACATAAGAGGAAAAGATAGTGTTCTAGTGTTATAATATGCACTTGGTACATTAATTTGCTTTATTTTCTAATGGACCAGTTGGCAGATAGCATGGACTAATTTGCATGATCCAGGAGTGTAGCTGTGAAATATATGTGAGCCTGGAATGCTATTGCTTTAACATGTGATCAGTAACAAAGGAGCCATAAAAAAGAGATAGTTCCCAAGGACTGACAGTGAGGGAAGACAATTGCATCAAACATATACTATATAAAATGAATATCCTCTCAATTAAAGCATTTTTGAAAAACATTCTCCCTTTCCCCCAGAATTCTTATTTTCAACTGAAATTATATACAAGCTACAAGAAGCAGATTGAGTGGATGCTCTTGCTCACACTTGCAAAAGGACATGGCTCTCATTTCATTTATTTTAAAAAAAAACATGCATATATTTTCAGTTTTCCCCTGGGGATATGTTAGACCACCAATAGATAGACCAGAAATGTTGCCTTTGCCAATTTATCTTCACTTACTCTTTCTTCATTCAGCCTGTCAGACACTATTGGGAAACGAAGGCAAAGCTGGATCATGACAAATAGATCCTGTGATTGTTTCTAACATGCCACAAAAAGTAGAACAAAATATCTTAATGTTTTCCTCTTTCCATTCATCCTTCATTCAGCAGAGATTTACTGTCATTTGTAGAGGTCACTGGCCTATAAAGTATCAAGGGAAAGAACAAAACTTTGACCTGGTTCTTCAAGTGTTACTCTGAATAGCTGTAATATTTAAGGATGGTGTATATCCACACAATGTTTATATAAGGGCATAGTGGTAGTTTTGTCCTCCCCCTTTGGGACTTCTAAGATTTATAGTTCTCCAAGGACTGCTCAGAATCTCTCATTTTCTACTCTTTCATTGAGCTATAGTATCCAGGATTTTGTGCTGGATGATCTCCATTTGTAGAGAATTAGTTGATCGGCCCATTCTACATGTGAGAATCTCATGGCAGGGTACAGATAATATAAATAAAAAGCAATTGAAATAATTTAATAATCCACAAAACAAAAGATATAACCCACAGGCCAGAATTGAGCTGCGGTCCTGGGTCCCAAAAGACTGTTGAGCTGAATACCAAAATGAGCCAAATATCATAATCAGTCGGGCCTCCAGGGTGTCAACTGAGCCTTCCAGAACTTGGGAGCCACAGCAATACCTCCACTTAATGTCTTGTTCCCAACAGAAGGAGGGTTTCACAGAGAAATAATAACACTCATGCAGGTGTGGATGGTGGATAGAGAGAAAGCTTAGTCACCAAAGCTGTTTGCTTAAATTTTTGGATCAAGGAAAGCTAATCAATTCAATTGATTAATGAAGAAAAATCTTCAGATGTCTATTCGCTATGGTAGTTAAATTTCCTATTCAATACATATTTGCAGGAACTAGAAGAAGCCATAATTAGACTTTTGATTTATTTATATTTAAAATCCATATCCCTGTTTTTTGAGATGCCATGTTTTCCACCTTCAGCGCATTATTAAAGATGACAGTTTCTCCTACATATGCTTTTAGGAAAATTCTGTCTCTTTGTTCTAAAAATAACTATAAGAAACGGAGAGAAAGAAGTGGCATACTGAAAATTATATTCCCACCAACTGATAAGCAAGCAAAGCATGTGGGAGGTAGAGTGAAGGGAAGAGAATATGTCATGTAGACAAAGACAAAATTCATGAGGCTTGACATTGTGCTGCTAAGGCTATGACAGCTATTCTGACCCAAATATTTTATTATGTAGGCCGTAAGTCATAACAAGCCAGGAAACTGGTTGATAATGTACTTAACTCGGTTAATTTTCAGGTGGATTGTGATAATAACCATTATATAGAGAGCACCAGTTTTCCTGTGATTAGCTAGGAACACTTTATTATCACAAGCACTCTTTGAAAGTGTCCAGAAAGAATTGTATTTTTGTGTAATAAAACAAACGAAGACATATTGGCTGGCTTCAGTCTTATCCTTGGATCTTGATTTGACCTCTTGTATTAGTAAGTGCTTGTATTAGTAAGTGCAACCCTGAGTGTTCACTGGAAGGACAGATCCTGAAGCTGAGGCTCCAATGCTTTGGCCATCTCATGAGAAGAGAAGACTCCCTGGAAAAGACCCTGATGTTGGGAAAGTGTGAAGGCAAGAGGAGAAGGGGACGACAGAGGACGAGATGGTTGGACAGTGTCATCGAAGCTACCAACATGAATTTGACCCAACTCCGGGAGGCAGTGGAAGACAGGAGGGCCTGGCGTGCTCTGGTCCATGGGGTCACGAAGAGTCGGACACGACTTAACGACTAAACAACAACAATTAGTAAGGGTGGTGGTGATGTAGTAATGTAGAATGATACTTTTTTGTTTGTTTGTTTGATTAAAACATGAAATAGCCTCTCTTTTGCATAATACATATTCTTTTGGAATCTCTTAAATGTGAATGGTTCATCTTTACAAAAGAAAGGTAGAAGAAGGTTTTGTGTTTCTTTTGTGTAAACTTTCTGTGCTCTATCACCCTATTCCTATCAAACTGCCTAAGAAATTTTTCATCCAATAGCATCACAAGAACTGTCAGCAGCCAGCCAAGGGAGGGACCAAGTGTTTTAGGCCCTTTTACAGATCCCTCACCAGCCAAAGAAGGATCTGTAAAAGGACCAAGAACGCTTTGAGGAGTCATTCCTTGTGGGATTACCATATGATGAGGCCATGATGCCCTCCATCTTGAATTGCTGTCTGTCAACCTGTTATGGTTCCATCTTGGATCCTCTCCCTTTTGTCCCTTTTTTCCTTACATTTGGCCTTTTTTCCTTGATTTTTTAGGAGAACTTCTCACATTTCTTTGGATTATTTTTCCTGCAGCCAGGAAACCTTGGGATTAGTTTTTTTTATTCCCCTCCCCACTTTGGTGTTTTATCGTTGGCTGTTTAGTTGATTGGTCTTTTCCTTTCTTGGATTATTGTTGCAGCTGCCCGGCCTGTCTGCTGGTGCCTGCTAGACACCGTGCATCTTTAACTGTGGCTGGACTTGATTATCCATAGGGTCTCTTCCAGCTCTGCAGTTCTAAGATGATGATGATGATGATATTGATTCAGAAATACCAGGCACAGTCAGTCAAAATAATATATTGTTTCAAGCATCTATCATATCTTTCAATTTTCTTTGCTTTAGCTCTTGCCCATTGTTTTAATTCTTCCATAATTTCAACAATTGTTTTCCTTTCTGGGTCATATCTTTTGCATAGTCTGGCTTTAACTTTTTCATTTTTAAGTTTTGAATTTTTCCAGTGTTTGCAGTCGCTAATGTTTGCATATAATTAGCTTAATTTTTTCCAGCCAAATTTTCCATTTTGGACTGCCAAGAGTTTTCGGGGGGGGAGGGTTGCAGCTTGTAACCAAGTTCCACAGTTAATATGGTAGCTGTGCTATAAATGAGCTGGTTTATTTCCTTTAACATTTTGTTTGGGATTCTTTTGATTACTACATTTGCATCTGTCAGTAGATGTTTTACTGGTTTACTTTGTAATTGGTGCAAAGTGTGTTTCACTAACAAGCGAGATGTTTCAATTGCCAGATTTCTGTATTTTCTTAGTTATTCCAGTTCTTTATTTTCAACTCTGGCATCTCCTGGAATTGCAATGTCAATGATCCAGACCTTTCTTCGTTCTGTTACTACTATGTCTGGTGTGTTATGTTCAACGTGTCTATCAGTGTGGATCAGGAAATCCCACAAGATCTTGACTTAGTCATTTTCTGACACCTTTCCTACCTGATGTTCCCATGGATTTTTGGAGGCTGGAAAGTGCTTTTTTTCTTTTTCTTTTTTGTTTTTGCATAATGACTAGGACACTAATTTTGCTACTCTATCATGTCTAATTTTGTAAAATGTTTGTGCAGTCTTTGGACATTCACAGACGAGGTGTGACACAGTTTCATCTTTTTCTTGGCAGAGTTGACATTTGCTATTAGCACTAATTGTTGTTGTTGTTGTTGTTCTCTTCTACAGTTTGCCTGCCATTTTTCTATACCTCAGTTGATGTGTTGAGAACACCTCATTTGGAATCATTTTTATGCCGTGTTCTGTCAACCCCTTGGAGTTAGTAATGACGTGAGTTTGTGGGTACTCCTTAGTTTTCCAGGTTTTCATTTTGCATGCATGCCTCATCACCAGGCTTCTGCTGGTGTGCTTGTTCTCCTGACATGGAGAAGCACAACATCCAAAGTGTGGGACAACAGGACTGGATCATCAGGATCTTCCCCTACAGCCATCCCATGCTGGATTCCAACTTTGGGAGTAGTAATAACAGGAGGAAACCAGCGAATAAGTCGAACTGACAATTAAATACCATAGGCAATAAGGGATCAATGCTACAACATTATAGTATTGAATACCACACACTCTGGGCAACCCCTCTCTTGTTTTCCCTCTGTGCCAAAGGTCAATGGTGTCATGATAGGGGGATAGCTTGCTACATATTTTTTGAATCTTGTGAAGGGTTTTGAACCTGAACATGAAGAAAACATGAATTTCCTCTTAAAACATGAAGGCACATGATTCCTGACTGAACAAAACAAGATCTTCCCCTGCCCCATGTCATGTTCTTATTATTCATTCATTCATTCATTCATTCATTCATTCATTCATTCATTCACTCACTCACTCACTCACTCACTCACTCACTCACTCATTTAAAATACTTTATCTCAACTATCTCCTTCAAAAGTATCCAAGGTGGCTTACAACAATTAAAAGACGGTATTTAAGCTAACAACAGTGAATAAAAGGATCAAATGATTAATACAATACTAAAAAACTCAAGCAGCACTCTTGTTATTTGCTGCACAAGAAACCAGGTAGGCAGGCAAAGATCCAGCATAGAACGGCCCTCAGAAACACAGTCTTCCTATTGTGAGTTCAAGGGCACAAGCCACACATATTTAACGTAAGTCACATTTGCAGACTGTCCCTCAGTACTACTTTGGTGTTCCATAGCTGACAGCATTAATCTTTGTCTGAATGGGACTTGGCACTTATGTACATTGGATTTACATATCCCTTGCTGCACCTCTATTTCAAATGAAAGAAACGTTTAGTGTTTTATTAGGATCCTATCTCTCACCTCTCAGAATAATAATAATCTGTGGTCCTCTGCTTCCAAAATGGTTATAAATTGCAATGCATTGCTAAAGTTGTCCATTAAATCTAGATGTCCAACATCAACTAACCAGGAACAGTTCTGAGAAAAAGAAAAAAATGAGCAAGACTGAGATGTATTCACATTTTATATTAGAATGAAATATTTCCTGATGAAATATGGAAATGCTTCATCTGAAGGTTCTCCAAGATCAGTAAAAATTCAAAATCCTTTTTGTGAAAACTCTGTATTATTAAGGGAACCTGATACACTTGGGATGCATCAATAAAAAGGGGTCTAGCTGCTCATTGAACAAAAAAATAACTTTGTAACATGCATACAGCCCTGTGAATCCTTGTGAAATAGTAGCAATTAGGCTGGGGAGAGAAAAATTCTGTTAGATTCCTCTTGTATTTTACATTTGGGTTTTTCCAACAGTATCCCACAAAGACCAAGATGGTGTTACAGAGATATGTGAGAACTGACATAGCATCCCAGATTCCATTGTGTTTTACACTGGCAATCTACTGATTTTCTATTAATTTACTTCTCATTTATGCTAGTTCTGCTATGACAGAATGAAGCCTACTGTAACATCATCTATGCAAGATGATTTAAAATCTCCTGTCAAAATCACAGGAGTACCTTAAATAATTTTAAAGCACATTCTTTCCTTTTTGTTCTTCATTAAATTCAGAATCACTAAACAGACCCATGTAACTATTTTATTTTGAACTGACTAGTTTTAGCATAGAACTTCCAAGGGTTTCAAGAGCCCCGTTTCCTACACTTGCATATGAAACTCTGCAGAAATATCACATTGCTGAACAAAGGATATGAATGTAGCCACAAGATGGTTGGGAGCAAATGCATCCTGATGGAAGGGAGAAGATTATCATGGTGAGGGAGCATCAAGAGACATTGATGCTTCAGTCTTGCCCTGCGTGGTGAATCACTGAATGGCAAGTGGTAATTTCTCACTTCTCACTTTCAGGACCTTGACTGGTTTCCAATGGTGGTGTGCAGCAAGATCTGAATGGATTGAGAGTGCTGGAGTGTTTTGATGGGATAGTTACATCTTCTGCCAGTCCCTCAATCTTACCTGTCTGCCGCAATCATCATAGCAACTAAAAGGAAAATGCACTTTATTATTGTGAGCTATCCCTGCTGGAATGCAACATAAATGGTCCTTAACAGTCAATTTAAAAAACATTAGCTTTAAAAAAAAACCCTGTGAAACATAAAGTTGCTGGTGGTGAAGAAAACTGTTAAAAGACAGGATCAACACAACAACTTGAATGTTTGGATTTCTCATGAGGACCTGTCTATGGCAGTGCCATGATGAGTACTAAATTACAAAATTTACCGCTACCTCGTTGCTGACTCCATTCACCCATATGGATCAGGATGACTCTATGAGGACCTCCTGAGCAGCAAGAATGTCTTCATCTTAGGCATGTGCCTGTTCTTTCACTCCAATGTCTATCTTGTTTCCAGGAGCTCTTCTTCTTTTTTCACTTGCTCACTGCTCCAGATTTCTGACTCATTTCTGAACCTGTCTCCTGATTTGGCTCCAGTTTACTCCTCAGTCCTAACTACTGGCATGTCCCATAGCTCTTTGGTTGTTTTGAGCTTTAACAGTCAACACCTTAGCCCTGGAAATCTACATGAGTTGTCTTTTCCACTTCATTTTTTCTTCCATATCAACACTCCAGCAACATGGGATATCACTGTATGAAACATTTCCTCCAGCTTTCTGGGTTACTGCTGCCAGGTCATCAGCATCCCATTCTTAGTCTTCATCAAAGTAAGGGTTAGCTGTGTGGTCCAAACAAAGCAAAACAAAACACAAATGCAAAAATAGATGATACCTATATAGACCACTAAAAATCATCATACAATTCACCAGCTTTTGTGGATTAAAACACCACTTTATCAGGCTTGTACCAGTGTGAAGAACTTAAGAGTCCAAACATTCATGACATGATGGATTTTGCCAGGCACTTTGCTCTTCGATGTAAAGTCCAAAAAGTTCTTGGCAAGGTGGAAATTGGCAGGTATGTCTCTCAGATGTCTCTCTTGGATGTAAGTCCAGAGACTGGTTGCTGTTTTATGGTTACAGCTTAGGCATTTGTGGCTTGAGTCTAACAACCCAGTTCTCCAAACAAAAAAGCACAGGCCATGTATATACATCCACTTCCCCCATTTATGGCCTTTCTTGTGTTTTTAAACTTAAACCATCTCCAAAACCTATCTGTAAAGTATCATTGAAAGAACATTTTTTAAAAATTATCTGTCAAACCCATTTAATTTAATGTTGAATTGTCATTTTCCCAAATCCATTTCCCATTCTGCAAAATGTGGGTTTAGTAGCAACTCTTTTTGCCATTTGCTCCACAACCTAAGAGAGTGGCATGTGAAGAAATCTGTCTATCAATCCTATAGACATTTGATTTCAAGTTATTATTTACTGAGGCACTGTCTTTTATCTTAGTCCTCCATGGTTACTTAATAAAATAGGATAGGATTTTTTTCCTTGCTACCTAGATTGGCGTTTGGTTGGCAGGGTTTTTTTTATCCCATACTGGTATGTTTGTTGCTTTTGAGGTTAGTGGGTCATTCATCGGTCACAGTGGCAGGTAGTGCGGAAAGAACAATGATCGGTGAGTGCCCAGGGAGTACAAGGGAGGTGATAGCCTGTCTGACCTCATGGTGCTGTGGATCGGGAGGTTATAGTGCCAAGGGTGAGGACTGCTGGGGCTCTCCCCAGGCCAAGGGTTGCCAATGAGAGGGGGGCTTATAGCCCTGGAGGTGGTTGCATCAGGTGCCGGCCAGAGTTGTGCTGTCCAAGGGGCTGCATGACAACGAGGCACAGGACTTGCCCAAATGTGGTTGGGGAGGGGGTCCAGTGAGACCTTTGGCCTCAAACCCGATCCTGCACTTCCCATGTGGGAACAGCAGGAGTTAATGTTACACGTTCAATAAAGTGTGGCTCTAGTTAATTCAGCTCTTGTGTCTCACCTCTTCATTCTGGGGTGGGGTGGGCAAAGCACCAGCATAACGTACACAATATCTGTTGAGATTTTGATCTCAAAATGTATTAAATATAAATGTTGTATAGTGAAAGTAAAATGGCTGATTTTACCTGAGTCATATACTGAGTGGATTCAGGTATGGGTACCAAGGTTGAAGACTTGATGTTATACAGCTGTAGAAAATGATGTAACCTTATGTAAATGTAAAATGATGTAATGTATTCTCTTATTGGTCCCAAGAATGTATAAAAGGCATGTGTAAAGGGGACATCTTCTCTGCTGTAAGTCAGATCACTTATTTCTATGCTATGTGTTGTATCATGTCATGTTATGCTGCCAGTTGAATGTCTATGCTCTCTGTATATGTGTAAATAGACTAAGTGGAATTTTACTCTCTCAGTGTTATAGCGTCTTTGCAACCTGATATCTCCTAACTCTGTTTATGTCCTGAGAATACATTAACACAAATTCTCAACAGGGATATGCATGCAGATCAGATTGTTTCTAGCAGATAAGTGCTGAATGTCTGAGAGGAGGAAGCATGTTAAAAGCCAAAGCTGACGTTGGAACGGAGCTGGAGTCTGACAGTGCTGGAGTGACTGGAAGTACTTCAGAGGACGTGGAGCAGACTGTAACAGCAAGTTCCACAATGCAGCAGCGGACTAGTGCTTTACTTATGTTGCATTTAAATGACACTAATTACATGTCTTGGTCTCTAAAGATGGAGATGTTTTTGAGGAGAGAGTCTCTGTGGCAGTACATAGAAAATCCTCCAGATGATTATGAGGAGGAGGAACATGCACATGATGATTAAGCAAGAGCCACGATAATACTGTGCTTGGAAGATTTATGTGAGGAATCTGAAGACAAGCCGAGAGTGCTGGCAGGCACTCAGGAATGTTTATGTTCGAGAAACAGCTGGGTCTAAAATGGCTGTGGCACATAAACTATATCACAAGCATTTATTACCTGGAGAAAGTGTGACTAACCATATTAAGGAAATGTTAGATTTATTTTTCCAGCTACAGGAGCGAGGGATGGAATTTACACAGTCGCGCCAGTGCTTTGTGATCCTGAGCAGTCTTGATGAAAGCTGGGATAGTCTGGTTATCAGTCTGGAAAATATAGCAGAGGAGAATTTGAATGTGCAATTTATTTCTGGAAGACTGGTGGAGGAAGAGGAGAGGAGACGTGACAAGGCAGCAGAGAAGGTCGTTAATATCGTAAACCAAAAGGGTCCGTGGATGATGACATCAGAGCAAACCAAGAGAAAGTTTTGACCGTGAAAAAATGCTATAATTGTAATAGTGCTGGACATATTTTTATAAACTGTCCCCGATGTGACAGAGTGGATAAAAGAAATAAGCAGATGTTTAAAAAGCAAATGCAGAGCCGTCAAGGTCATTTAGCTATTGTAAAAGCTTGCAAAAACAAACTGAGTAATTTATGGCTTTTGGACAGCAGAGCTTCTCAGCACGTGTGTCGGTGAGAAGAGCTGTTCACAAACTTAACCCCTTCAGCTCAAAGGAAAGTGAATCTTGCAGATGGAAAATCTGCTGCTGTGATTGGAACAGGTTCTGTGTATGTTAGCTGTTTAAATCAAAGCTTGAATAATGTATTATGTGTACCTAGCTTACAGCACAACCTAGTAAGTGTATCCAGTCTAGATAGAGATGGCTACACTGTAATTTTTGAAAAAGGGAGTTGCAAAGTTATGAAAAATGGTGCACAGGTGGCAAGTGGTTATCTAAAAGATCATCTCTATGTGATGGATGAGAGTAAAGTGAGTAAGGTTGCTACAAACGTGGTTAGCAACTCAGGGCCACATGAAAATTGCATACACAGCCTACATAGAAAGTTAGGGCATGTAAGTTTTGGAGTTTTAAACAAAACTAAGGAATGCGTGCCTGATCTAAATATAAAAAAATTGTGAGAAATATTTAGACTGTAATGTATGTAAATTAACCAAATCTAAGGCATTCCCAGTAAGCCAGAAAAGTAATAGGATCAATGAAAAAATATTTCAGCTGGTTCATCTTGATGTTTTGGGGCCACTGCAACCCACAAAAGGTGGAAATAGGTTCTGTTTAACAATAACAGATGATTATTCATGTTACAGCTATGTCTATATAATGAAACATAAAAGTGAACCCTTCCAGAGATTTAAGGAGTTTGTTGCCATGATAGAATGAAGATTTAGTACCCCAGTAGCTGCTATTCAAACAGATAGAGGGGGAGAGTTTTTAGCACATCATTTTAGAGATTGGCTTAAGAAGAAAGGAATTCATCACAGGTGCTCAAATGTAGCTACACCTGCTGAGAATGGAGTGGCAGAAAGGAGAAATTGAGTTTTGCAAATTGTGTTAGACTCATTACTTGCTGATGCAAATTTACCAAGAAGATATTGGGGTGAAGCCATGAAATGTGCTAACTATATTGTTAACAGAGTTTGGAACTCTGCAGTAGAAAACACACCCTATTTTTTGTTACATGGAAGACAGCCTTCATTGAAGCATATGAATATTTTTGGTTGTCATGCTTGGATTCATATACCAAAAACATTTAGAAAGAAGGGTAGCCCTAAAGCAAGAAAATTAATTTTCTTAGGCTATCAAACAGGAAGTAAAAGTTATAGGTTTTGTGATCAGTTTGGAAACGTAATAATTAGCAGGTAGCTACCGTGTTTCCCCGAAAATAAGACAGGGCCTTATATTAATTTTTGTTCCAAAAAAACACATTAGGGCTTATTTTCAGGGGAATTTTTTTTTCCATGTACAACAATCTACATTTATTCAAATGCAGTCATGTAATTTTCTTCTGGTTGCCGCACAATGGTGGAGGGCGGGTTTTCACTTAACTGGGGCTTATTTTTGGGGTAGGGCTTATATTACGAGCATCCTGAAAAATCATACTAGGGCTTATTTTCAGGTTAGGTCTTATTTTCGGGAAAACAGGGTAATTTTTGTGAGAATGAGAATTGGTCACAAATACATGCAAACAGTGAAATACTTTTGCCATTGTCTAGAGACAGACAAGAAAAGTTTGAGAAAGAAAAAGAAAATGAAGCTGTAGGAGGGGAACATGAGACATGTAGTGAAGCTGAGGAAATTGTTCCAAGACGCTCACAAAGGTCTAATTTTGTTGTTCCACCTGAGAGGTTTACAGCAACATATGTAAACATGGTAATTTCTGAACCTGAGAGTTATGAGTAGATGTTAAAATTGCCTCATGCTCAACAAGAAAAATGGAGAGAAGCAATGTTTTCACCAGTGAAGTTGCCAGAAGATGAAAATGTAGTAGGTTGCAGATGGGTTTACAAGTTGAAGGCAATATCCTCTTGCTTAAGTTAGGCTGGTGTAAAGGAAATTGTGTAACGTGCAGTGACAAATTTTCACCAATGAAAGAGTTCCTGTTTCAATTTTGGGTTCTACAAGAAGCCATCCAAGTCGTGCACAATGAGATTTAATGATAAGGAATAAAAACAGGGATGTTCTAATTAGCAGCAACACGCCATTGCAGGGTATGTCATTTCACTTTTTCAAGCGTAATTTAACACAAGAGGATTGGGGCCAGTATTTCTAGCAGTAGATTTATTTTTCTAATCCAATTTTTTCTGACTAAGAAATTAGTAGCATTTCCTAGTGCATCACCTCTTTTTTCCATTTCTTCAGTACTGTGCACTCACTTAAATTCCAAAGTACTTCACATGTACCAACATGCTCCATATTTTCATTTTGGATTCTTAAAGGCATTTCTCAGGCTGCTTGGTTTTGACTGATTACTAGGTGTTCTCAGTGTTCATTTTTTAGACTGTGTTCATTACTTCACTGACTATTGAGAACCCTTTGCAGACACTCTAAATGGTGATTTAGTAATACTGCACCATATGCATACTGGATGCTGTTGATCACCTCTCCATTGACAATGGTGCTGCCACTGGAATTATGAACTACTTCTTTAAAGTTATTCTCAGAGCTCATGCTGAAAAGTGGTAGCAAGAGTATACATTCCTATCATACTCCTGTTTGTATCTGTACGTATGTGCTCTAAATCAGAATATAAATGGTGGTCACAGTTTTGGTGCTAAGCTAACCTCTGGGACATCCAAGATATCAACTGAGCCTAGTATAATTAACACAGAACACCGAATCCTGTGGTATTCAGCCATCTCTGAAGCAGAATGAGCTCTATACAGCTCCTTGTTCAGTGTCAATATTTAACAAATTTGGATGTAAAATAAACTGTAATACAAACATTAAATTTAGGAATTTTATTTTTTGAGGCATTCAGATGAGCATTTCTCCTAGCACATGCTGAGGAGTTTGGATGATGACATACATGGCATGAAGCAGGTCAATAATTCCCTACCAAACACACTGTCAGATTTAGTTATATGTATGGTCCTTTTGCCCTAAAGCTGAGACAGTAGAAAACACGATTATCCTATGTTGTGCTTATAACAACCTCAGGGGGCAGTTTTGTCTGAGTGATAGTGGTTGATGCAAAGACAACATGGGAACTGCATTGCTGAGCAAGGACTTTAATCTAGGCTCAAGTCTGAAACTCTATTTACACCACTGAAATATGTGCAATAAGATAGGGGTCCATTTCTACAGGAAATACAAAAAGAAACATGGAGGGAGGGCGTTTGTTTCCATAAAAGGAAGAAGAAAGTAAGAACCAACCAGGAATCAGGAAAGATTGAGAAGATACAGGAAAATGCTGGGACAGCAGTTGTAGGAGTTGCTGAGGGACCATTGTGTTTAGGCGAGATAGTCACGTAGGCTCAGCTAATACAGTAGCCACTTCCTCATTTATGTTATATGACCTATGTAATGTACGCATGTGTTAGTTGTTGCTGGGCAGATTGTACTCGACACCCTATTGGTTATGATGGTTATGATGTTAGACCTTGGGACTTAATAAAAGGAGGTGCTCAGCGTTACTGGGCAGAGTTCGTTGGGACATGCTTTGTACCAAACTTCATGACTGCAGTCTTTTTGTTCAGAGATCTCTCCCCACACCGCTTGTGTTGGAGCCGGACTCCGACAAGTGGTGCCCCGTGTGAGGCCTACTTCTTTGTGTGAGGCCTACTTCTTCGTGTGAGGCCTACTTCTTCGTGTGAGGCCTGACAAAATAATTGGCTTTTTTTCATTCACCCATGCCCGGCAAGAGTTACAGGCGCGCCACGCATCTTCGGATCCCGGGTGAGTGTATCTAGTCAAGTTAGAACACAGACAAAATGGGCTCATCATTGTCTGCAGCTCAATGGCACTATGTTCAAAACCTCCATTTTCTGCTAACAAGGAACGGACACACAGTCACACAAAAGGAGGTTGAAGATTTAGTCTTGGCAATAAACGACATGTGTCCTTGGGTGCCTGAAACTGGCACGATAAAGTTAGAAGATTGGTGTAAAATCAGGAGTAATTTTCAAAATCATCCCAAAATTTCGTCCCAAGTTCTTTTCACTTGGTGCGAAGTCAGAGCCTGCCTTAAAGATCTTACACCAAACAACATTCTGTTCAACCAACAAATAGAATCCGGCTGCCAAAATCTGCCTCCTTTACCTCAATTATTACCGCCAGCTCCAATCATGCCTTCTGCTCCACCGCCTCATTACGTGCCACAACGTTTACCTCCGCGTAAACCTCCAGACTTTGAACTGAAAGACAATGATGACTCTGATGCCCCTGACTTATTTCCAATGGACGGTCACGATGTGACGCGTTTGCTGCGGCCGTCACCTCTGCCCTTCTTGAATCTGGTGATCTTGGGGACGTTGTATCTGCCTTTCCTATCATCCGCGGTACTCCGGCCGCCGGACGCAACCCAGCCGTGCTTGACAGATACGACCCTCTGAGTTACCAATTTATTAAGGAACTGCAGCGGAGCATAAAAGACAATGGCATTCAAGCCCCTTATACTAGAGCTATTTTAGAAAATTTAGCACTCCAATGCTTGGCTCCAATTGATTGGAAAACTCTTATCAGATCTCTGTTGCCCCCAGCTCAAAGTTTATTATGTATGGAAAAATGGCGACAACGCGCGGCAGAACAGGTGGCTAAGAATCAGAGAGCAAATCCAGTAATTCCTATAACTCAAAATATGCTCCTAGGGGAGGGTAACTTTTCCACTCCCAATCAACAAGTCACACTTGATGATCTGGCTTTAGCTCAAATAGCAGACATTGTAATCAAGGCGTAGAAAAAAAAGCACCCTTGCAAGGCGAGACTGGCCGCTCAACCTTCCTACTCATAAGACGTCACCCGTTTACGGGGTTGGTGGTTTTACAACAGCTAAAGAAAGCCGACACCAACTTACTTTTGAATGCGAAGGAAAGACAGTGACATTAAAGCCGCTTGTCATGGACATTCCAGTCACTTTATGGGGCAGAGATCTCCTCTCTCATTTAGGAGCAACAATAAGCACAAATTTATCGTAAGGGCCTCCCCCTCAGCGCCGCTGCATGCCCTGCCCATTTCCTGGTCCCCAGGATCTCCGGTGTGGGTGGACCAGTGGCCGCTGATGTCAGAAAAGCTCCAAGCGGTGGAGGCCCTCATAGAGGAGCAGCTCAACCTAGGACACATTCAGCCTAGCACAAGTCCCTGGAATACTCCGATTTTTGTTATTAAAAAGAAGTTTGAAAGACTTTTACAGACTTCTTCTGCGTTTCAGGTCGCCTTTGCTGATTTCTTTGGAACTGTCCTTCCTAACCCACCAAAGGACAAACGATTAACCTTTCTTTCCTCTGTCCCTTATCAACTAACTACTTGTTTTCCCCCCCAACCTTTAGTTGGTGCACGTACTCTCTTCACAGATGGATCACCGACTCGAGGCGTGGTCGTTTGGCAAGATTCTGAAGGACAATAGATTTCAAGATTTACCGATCCTCAGTCGTCTGCTCAGCGCTCGGAACTAGCCGCGGTGATTCTGGCATTTGATCTTTTCTCCTATGATGACTTTAATCTTATTGTTGACACACAGTATGTGTACAAATTACTTGTCCATTTGCCTTTGTCATACTTGTCTCCCAGCATTGATGCTAACCTGTTGACTTTGTTTACTCAATTGCAATCTTTGCTACGGCAGCGTTCACACCTTTGTTTTGTAGCACATTTACGTTCTCATTCTGGTCTTCCTGGTTTCCTCACAGAAGGTAATGCTATGGCGGACTCTGCTTTAAGACAAGCTACCTGTTATCCTCTTTTTGATGATCCTTTTGCCTCTCATGATATGTTTCATCAACCTGCAAAGATTCTTCATAAGATGTTTTCCATCCCCATGTCCCAATCAAGGGACATCGTTGCTGCCTGTCCTTCTTGTTGTAAATCTCCGATTAACTTTCCATTTGATGCAGTCAATCCTCGTGGGACACAAGCAAATGAAGTGTGGCAGATGGATGTCACGTACGTACCAATTCTCGCTCCATTTTCTAAGCTGCACCTGACTGTTGACACTTTTTCTGGTTTTATTTGGGCTACACCTCTCAGAGGTGAAACTTCTCGGCATGTTATCCAACATTGCATCCGCTCCTTTGCTGTCATGGGCCGACCTAAGACTCTTAAAACTGACAATGGACCTGCTTATATTTCTTCTGCATTCAATGACTTTTGTCTACAATGGGATATTACCCTAAAGCATGGCATTCCTTTCAATTCTACTGGTCAAGCGATCGTGGAACGTGCTCACCTAACATTCAAATCCTTATTGCATAAACAAACCGGAGGGAAAAGGGTCCCCACAGCAGATGTCCACATGATTGTTGCTAAAGTTCTGTACACATTAAATTTTCTGTTTACTCCCCATAACAGGTGTCACACTCCAGTTGAGCTTCATTTCAGGTCAGAAGAGCAACTTCCTCGACCCCTGGTTTCCTATCGTCAGCCTCCAGATCCTGAGTGGAAGGGACCTGTGCCGCTGATAACCTGGGGACATGGATACGCTGCTGTTGCCTTAGACAAAGGCCCTATCTGGATTCCCGCACGATGTGTTCGACCATGGCGTGGATCTCCAGCCGTTTTATAATTATTATCTGGCTTGCTCTTCTGTTCAGTCATTGGGGTACCGGAGAAAATTATGGTCATTGGACTGATAATAGATTTGTACAAGATGTAGTTAAAGTTGCATCTCTAATGAACAGGACTAATTGTTGGGCGTGCTTGCATATGCCTGCGCATAACGCTGGTGGCCTGCCCTTAGGATGCTAGCAGCACAAGGTGGAGTTTGTGCAGTTGTGCATGCTCATTGTTGTATGTTTATTACTGATTATGCCCCTAATATTACTGCCACTGTTTTACATATGGAACAATCTATTAAATATAATCCGCTCGCCCCCTCTGATTCCACCCCTTTTAGTTTTTGGGATTCCTTGTGGTCCTGGCTTTCCAATTTGACATGGCTCCGCACGGTGCTTATGTATACTGTTATAATTATTGTAATCATAATTTTCTTAGGTTGTTTTATTCAATGTATTCCTTCTCTATATAATACCTGTATGCATTGTTTTGGCCAGCGTCAGATCCCCTCTATAAGTCTTACCCAAAAGCAATTGTTTCAAGTTAAATATCATGTGCTTAACAATCAGGACGACCATGATGGGGATGTCCCTCATTCAGTTGGCAGGTTCTCTCGTTCTTCTTCGTTTGACGGCGTCTATAATTGGCAACACATGACACAGCCATAAATTGTTCCTTATATAATAGAAACGGAGGGGATGTAGGAGTTGCTGAGGGACCATTGTGTTTAGGCGAGATAGTCACGTAGGCTCAGCTAATACAGTAGCCACTTCCTCATTTATGTTATATGACCTATGTAATGTACGCATGTGTTAGTTGTTGCTGGGCAGATTGTACTCGACGCCCTATTGGTTATGATGGTTATGATGTTAGACCTTGGGACTTAATAAAAGGAGGTGCTCAGCGTTACTGGGCAGAGTTCGTTGGGACACGCTTTGTACCAAACTTCATGACTGCAGTCTTTTTGTTCAGAGATCTCTCGACAAGCAGTTAACTTAATTCTTACAGAAAATGCATATATATTAGAAATACTGAAATAATATTATAGGAATGAATAGAGATTGGATAGAAATTGGGAACTAGAGAGGTACATGCAAAATAAAGATGTCCTTATTCCTGACAGTCTTCACCAACCCCCAACCCTTCTTCCCCCTCTTTTTTTGTTCTTGCCTGGTTATCTGTTTTTTGTCTCCTGTGGGAATGTTTATAATAGAACTAAACACTAAACATAGGCCATAACTTACTACATGTGATAAGTAACCACACAACCAAGTCTCTTAAAGCCAATGAATGTTCTGGATGTTTTACTTGTGAATTTGGTATTTAATCCTGTATTTCATTTTATTCCATATGTTCAAAGAAGTGGATGTGTTCCATGAAAGCTCACATTAAAATATACTAGTAAGTCTTTAAGGTGCCACATTTTTGTCTTGTTTTGTTACACACACACACACACACACACACACACACACACACACACACACACACTTTGGATTTTGCCTGATTTTATGGAAGAATTTCATAGCATTGTTCTAAGACGGGATCAAGCAAGATGATTGTGCCTGCTGGCAGTTACTGTTATTTCATCACAGTGGCATGTGTGGGATCTTAAGATACACCTACTGTACTGAGGTAGGCAAGGGCTGAATCACTGAGGGACGAATTAAAGCACTAAGGAGACAAACACAACCAGGCCGCATAGGTCCTGGAAATGACCAAAAATTGTCTAGCTGAGCACTGCTGGAGAGTGCTGGGGAGTTCTGGAAAAAAAACTCACAAAGCCTAGGAGTGGGAAACCACTGCTTCTAGACCGCTCCCTCTTTCTTCTCTCAAATACTCTGTTACTGGTCCAAATTGGGGGAGGGGGTGTTTTCATTTTGGGAGGTCCATACATGGACCACAGTGGCAAGTTGCATAGTCTCTTCTGCTACCAGATATACCTTCAAAAAACTGAATAGGACTTATGCACACAAGGTTTACGTGCGGTCATCAAGTGTCAAAAATGCACATGACCATGCCTTAGCCTCACATTTTCAAATGTTGCATATTTTAATGTATTTTATTCATTTGTTGCTCACAATTTTAGGTGGCATTTCAAAACTTTTTTATATATTTTACACAATCATGTATATGTACTCACATTGTGTATTATGAACTTATTTTACATAAATAAAGATTTAAAATGATACTATATAAAACACAACAACGTTTAAAGAATAGCACCTGGAATCCTATTTGAACTTTTCTGCCACTGTGTCCATTGGCATAACATTCAGTGGAGAATTGTCACACATTAAGTCAACTGGTGCTTGTTAATGAGAAGATGGGTGGCTGGTATAGTTCATTGTATCCTTCTCCTCTTACTTACACATCTGCAATTTATTGTCTATATTTGGCCCACAACATGAAAAACTTAAAGGTAAAGGTTCCCAGTGACAAATTGTCCAGTTGTGTCTGACTCTAGGGGGCGGTGCTCATCCCCGTTTCCAAGCCGTAGAGCCAGCGTTTGTCCGTAGACAGTTTCCGTGGTCACGTGGCCAGCGCAACTAGACATGGGACACCATAACCTTCCCACCGTGGTGGTACCTATTTATCTACTAGCATTTTTACATGCTTTCGAACTGCTAGGTTGGCAGGAGCTGGGACAAGAGACGGGAGCTCACTCCGTTGCATGGATTCGAACTGCTGATCTTTCAACCTTGCAGACCAGAGGCTTTGCAGTTTAACCTGCAGCGCCACCACATTCCATGAAAAACTTACAGAATACCTAATCACTATGGTAAGTGGAATAGTGGGAGTTAATGTCTAGCAACTCCCGCAATCTCTGTTTTTGCCACATATCATTTGTGCTAGAGGATAGGAGAAAAACTGATTTTTTTAAAAAAAAAATTGATCACATTCATTACCTCCGTGCTTCTCAGGATCTCAAATCTGTGAGGCTGTGGGTAGAGGAAAGTCATGCAATTAACATTAACTAGGATTTTGAAGCCAGTTAAAAGCAGCATCTAAGCTGTTAACTAGTTAAAGTTATCAAAGTCCTATTACTCCACTATTGAAAGACTTGGAAATTTACCTTTGTTTCCATGCCCAATTCAAGGTTTTCACTTTCAAAACTCTGAACAACTTGGACCATGCCTACCTCTCTTGTTATGATCTATAGGAAAGACCCTCATGAAAATAGCATTACCTGTAGAAGGCAGCTTAATGGGCATGTAGAAAATGATATTCTACTCTATTATTCCCTGTTTGTGGAATGCACAGCCCACAAATTTGTGTTCACTTTCCAAACTCACTTATGAGGGGTTTGAAGACACTTCTCTTCACTTTGGCCTTTAAAACTGTTTGATATTCATTGATGTTTATTGATAGTAATAGATTTACTGCTTTATTTGCTTTTAGGGATTTTAACTTATTTATTTTAACTTTTTGTTGTTGTTTCACCTGTTCCTTATGATGTGATTGGTCACCTTGAGCACTAATTTTCTTAGTGGAAGGTGGGGATATAAATAAATAAATGCATGACATATTGCACCAGATTGGGTGTGAAAGAGACAAAAAAGACATAGATTTTTAACTCGTCTAACAACTGAAATAATAGCTCTTGGATGTTTTTTCCCATCATGCAAAAGTTCACTTAAAAGTTCAGAGGCAGTGTTACTTGCTAAAATTCTGTCATGTCACAATATGAACTAAGAGGACTAGAAGCCTTTTCTTGTTCAAGACTCTTTCATTCATTTAGGCATGGGAAATTGGTTGCAGAGGATGTTGATGAATTCATTAATTTTTTTTAACTTTTGAAAATAAAGCTTCAATTATTTATGGATGACAAACATTATCAAAAACTGTTCCTTGGCAGTGAAACTGCAATAGTTAGGTCTCATCCTTCTTTCAGAGATTCTGCTTTGCTGCATGAGTTACAACACCATACTAGAACAGCAATGCCATTTTGTTACATAGTTGTACAACTCCCATCATTTTTCAAGATCAGTCTTTTCATTTGCACTTATTCCATTCTGTTAGTGTTTTACAGCATATAAATTGGAATTTGTTTGTTATAATACATACCAAATCATATTTTTTTTCATGAAAAAATGCTATCTAGCTTTAAAGAAAGGCCTCCAAATTTCATTATTGGACATGCAATAATGCCAAATATTAAGAGGATTAAGACAATTAGTTTGAAGAAAGAGAGAAAAGTTTCAAGGAGGGAAGGGGCAAACTTATATCCACCATGGATTATGATGAGTAAAGAAATCCTCTATGCATCCCTATACAAATGACATATTATTACTTTTGTGCAAGAAAATGCATAACTAGTTTAAATTATGAGATCAGCAGGGTTGTTTTTCTGCTTCGACCATAATTAGATCATTCCAAACAAACTGGATTACAGCTACAGCTAGGGAAGAGGCTGCCCATCCATTCCTATTTATTGTTATAATGAATGTGTATTTTGTACCCATTTGTCCTGGTGTTTGGTATATATCATAATGAGGAAAGGAGTAAAGGGGCTCTCACTAAACATTCAGTGCACATGTAATTCATAGAAGTTTTCACAAATCAGATAGGGAGATGTTTATATTCATTCCTGACTTGATCCCAAAACTGTTATTTCACCCTTATAGGAAAAGCACTTTCAGGTCTGTATGTAACCTCCTGCTATCAGATGGTCTTAGAAGTCAGACGGTGGTTAAAATAATTAAATCCAAAGTGAACTTCTTTTCTAGTCAGACTTCCCAAAAGTCAGTCAATTCTACAATAATAACAAGTAAATTTACTGTCCTATTCATCGCTACCAACTTAATCCAAACAGAGCAATATTTTAGCACTGGCAGAAATGTGGAACTATCATGTCCTTAAACTCCTAAATAACTTCTAAAAGTTCTGATAAGTGCAGCATGAGAAGGCAAGAGAGTCCAAAAGATTGTGGGATGTATGCCTATTCTTTCTGTTTTAATCAGCTTAGTTTCTCTCTCTCTAGTAAGCATTAAATATTAGTCATAGAACTGAATGTGACTTAAAGCAGAATGTCATATGAATTTGGAGGTACCTGTTTGGACAAAATGTATGATGTACTCTCAGAAATTATTTGACTCTTAATCAAAGCCATGAAAATTCTCCTCTGTGTTCTTAATTTTTCCTGAAGCAAAATTCAAAGCCAGTATGGCAGCTGTTGTACAAGAAAATTATAGGGTAACAGAAACAATTTTATGAAGACTAGCAGGGAAGAAAAAAGTGTAGCATGACCTGTGTCCAGCACTTTCCCACAAGCCTTCATCGAGTTTCCCAAGTTCCCCAAATACTACTTTCTCACGCATGTATTCAAAAGATAGCATTATTATTTAGTACACAGCAGGACTGCACAAACCAAGACCCCAAGAAAAGACCGTTCTCTTTTCTCCCAGGACATTCCCATAGTCATAGTGTGATTACTCTTCAATTAAAAATAAAGATGGAAATAATATTTACAACTGAGTAATGTAAATGCTCAGAACAAAGAAATCCTAATAAATATAATAATTATGTGTTGTCAAGTCAATTCTGAATCATGGTGACCCTTTTCAGGATTTTCTAGGCAGAGTACTCAGAAGTGATTTACCACTTCCTTCTTCTGGGAGCATCCTGGTATTATGCAGCTTGCCCAGGACCACACAGGTTGGCTCTTCTGGGTTGCCCAGCGGGGAACTGAATTCTCAACATCTACATCCACAGCCAGATAGCTAACACACTGAGCTATCCAGCCAGCTCAAGCAGTTTGCAAATCTAGGGAAGTAATCACGTGCCATATCATAGCCACAAGAGTTGTATCAGTAAGGGATACTGCTATAGATGTTTTAAAAGACAAATCCATGGAGAAATTCCATTTAACAAAGACAATAAAGCCAACATCAGGGGTTGGCCCTGTTCTGCACCCAGCAAACTCCACATCCCAGCAAAGGATCTACTGTTAACTCCAAGTCCTGCTGCAGCTTCTCTTTGTCCTCTTTGTTTGTGTGCTTTCTCCATGTGTTTGAGCTATTACAAAAAGAAGGAAGAAAAGCCTCCACTAGTAATTTTACTCATAAGTAAGTTTATCAGTTTACTCACAAGTAAGAAGACAGCATCAACAGCAGCTGAGGACAGCTGCAGCATGAGGGGAGAACATTGGGATCAAAGTTGAGGAGACAGAAGGAAGGTAACCCCCCACTTTTTCCCTGCCTTTCTCCTCAGCTGGGGCTGCGCTGTCTTGTGTGGGCAGAGCCCATGGAGCCAACATAGCCCCCTTCCCTGCCTTTTCTCTCAGACCTCATTCAAGAGGTTGGGGTAACTTTTCTTTTTCTTTGTTTATTTAAAAAGTAAGTGGCATGTTGAAATGGTAATGCATCAACCTGGCATGGTTTTAGAATTAAACAGTGTCAATTAGGCAAATATTAAAAATAAAAGAAGATGAAAAATAGAGGAGGGAGCTTCTCCACCATCACTTTCAATGTCATAACCCACCTAATAGATCACAGGGTTGTCTCCTCAGTTAATGTCACCCCCAGTGTCATTTTGCTGGAAGTAGCCATCCCCAAAGGCTAAATAAAGGGCTATTTTTCATCTCAGTGAATTGTGCCAAATAGACTGCATGCCCTAGCCCTGAGCCAGTTTGGTGTGAGGCAGTATTTAAAGAGGAAAAATGGATTGTTCTAAGTAGAATCATAAGTGGATGAGATATTTTCTTTTGTGCCAAAGTGCTGGCAGGTTTCCATATACCATAACTATATGCCACTTTGGACAGGCTCTATATGAGTTACTGACTTCCAAAATGTCCTGTCATTAACAGCTATGCTCAAATCACGCGAACCAACAAACATTTCATGTCAGGTTGTTTTCTCTTTCTACTGCCTCCCCTACCTAGTTGTTGTTTTGTTGTTGTTTAGTGGTTAAGTCGTGTCCGACTCTTCGTGACCCCATGGACCAGAGCACACTAGGCCCTCCTGTCTTCCACTGCCTCCCGGACTTTGGTCAAATTCATGTTGGTAGTTTCGATGACACTGTCAATCCATCTCGTCCTCTGTCGTCCCCTTCTCCTCTTGCTATCACACTTTCCCAACATCAGGGTCTTTTCCACGGAGTCTTCTCTTCTCATGAGATGGCCAAAGTATTGGAGCCTCAGCTTCAGGATCTGTCCTTCCAGTGAGCACTCAGGGTTGATTTCATTCAAAATGGATAGGTTTGTTCTCTTTGCAGTCCAGGGGACTCTCAAGAGTCTCCTCCAGCACCACAATTCCAAAGCATCCATTCTTCGGCGGTCAGCCTTCTTTATGGTCCAGCTCTCGCTTCCATACATCACTACTGGGAAAACCATAGCTTTGACTATGCGGACCTTTGTCGGCAAGGTGATGTCTCTGCTTTTTAAGATGCTGTCTAGGTTTGTCATTGCTTTCCTCCCAAGAAGCAGGGGTCTTTTAATTTTGTGGCTGCTGTCACCATCTGCAGTGATCATGGAGCCCAAGAAGGTAAAATATGTTACTGCCTCCATATCTTCCCCTTCTATTTGCCAGGAGGTGATGGGGCCAGGGTCCATGATCTTAGTTTTTTTGATGTTAAGCTTCAGACCATTTTTGGCACTCTCCTCTTTCACCCTCATTAAGAGGTTCTTTAAGTCTTCCTCACTTTCTGCCATCAGAGTGGTATCATCTGCATATCTGAGGTTGTTGATATTTCTTCCGGCAATCTTAATTCCGGTTTGGGATTCATCCAGTCCAACCTTTCGCATGATGTATTCTGCATATAAGTTAAATAAGCAGGGAGACAATGTACAGCCTTGTCGTACTCCTTTCCCAATTTTGAACCAATCAGTTGTTCCATATCCAGTTCTAACTGTTGCTTCCTGTCCCACATAGACATTTCTCAGGAGGTAGATAAGGTGGTCAGGCACTCCCATTTCTTTAAGAACTTGCCATAGTTTGCTGTGGTCCACACAGACAAAGGCTTTTGCGTAGTCAATGAAACAGAAGTAGATGTTTTTCTGGAACTCTCTGGCTTTCTCCATAATCCAGCGCATGTTAGCAATTTGGTCTCTAGTTCCTCTGCCCCTTCAAAATCCAGATAGTACTTCTGGGAGTTCTCAGTCCACATACTGCTGAAGCCTACCTTGTAGGATTTAGAGCATAACCCTGCTAGCGTGTGAAATGAGTGCAATTGTACGGTAGTTGGAGCATTCTTTGGCACTGCCCTTCTTTGGGATTGGGATGTAGACTGATCTTTTCCAATCCTCTGGCCACTGCTGAGTTTTCCAAACTTGCTGGCATATTGAGTGTAGCACCTTAACAGCGTCATCTTTTAAGTTTTTAAACAGTTCAACTGGAATGCCATCACCTCCACTGGCCTTGTTCTTAACCATGCTTTCTAAGGCCCACTTGACTTCACTCTCCAGGATGTCTGGCTCAAGGTCAGCAACCACACTATCTGGGTTGTCCGGGACATCCAGATCTTTCTGGTATAATTCCTCTGTGTATTCTTGCCACCTCTTCTTGATGTCTTCTGCTTCTGTGAGGTCCCTACCATTTTTGTCCTTTATCATGTCCATCTTTGCACAAAATGTTCCTTTAATATCTCCAATTTTCTTGAACAGATCTCTGGTTTTTCCTTATCTGTTATTTTCCTCTATTTCTTTGCACTGTTCATTTAAGAAGGCCCTCTTGTCTCTCCTTGCTATTCTTTGGAAGTCAGCATTCAATTTTCTGTAACTTTCCCTATCTCCCTTGCATTTTGTTTCCCTTCTCTTCTCTGCTATTTGTAAGGCCTCGTTGGACAGCCACTTTGCTTTCTTGCATTTCCTTTTCTTTGGGATAGTTTTTGTTGCTGCCTCCTGTACAATGTTACGAGCCTCCATCCATAGTTCTTCAGGCACTCTGTCCACCAAATCGAGTTCCTTAAATCTGTTCTTCACTTCCACTGAGTATTCATAAGGGATTTGGTTTAGATTATACCTGACTAGCCCAGTGGTTTTTCCTACTTTCTTCAGTTTAAGCTTGAATTTTGCTATAAGAAGCTGATGATCAGAGCCACAATCAGCTCCAGGTCTTGTTTTTGCTGACTGTATAGAGCTTCTCCATCTTTGGCTGCAGAGAACATAATCAATCTGATTTCGGTATTGCCCATCTGGTGATGTCCATGTGTAGAGTCGCCTCTTGTGTTGTTGGAAAAGAGTGTTTGTGATGACCAGCTTGTTCTCTTGACAAAACTCTATTAGCCTTTGCCCTGCTTCGTTTGGAACTCCAAGGCCAAACTTACCTGTTGTTTCTTTTATCTCTTGACTCCCTACTTTAGCATTCCAGTCCCCTATAATGAGAAGAACATCTTTCTTTGGTGTCAGTTCTAGAAGGTGTTGTAAGTCTTCATAGAATTGGTCCATTTCAGCCTCTTCAGTATCGGTGGTTGGTGCATAAACTTGGATGACTGTGATGTTGAAAGGTCTGCCTTGGATTCGTATTGAAATCATTCTATCATTTTTGAGATGGTGTTCCAGGACAGCTTTTCCCACTCTTTTGTTGACTATGAGGGCTACTCTACTTCTTCTTTTTTGGATTCTTGCCCACAATAGTAGATATGGTAATCGTCTGAATTGAATTTGCCCATTCCCGTCCATTTTAGTTCACTGACGCCCAGGATGTCAATGTTTATTCTTGCCATCTCCTGTTTGACCACATCCAGCTTACCAAGGTTCATAGATCTTGCATTCCAGGTTCCTATGCAGTATTTTGCTTTGCAGCATCAGACTTTCCTTTCACTTCCAGGCGCGTCCGCAGCTGAGCGTCCTTTCGGCTTTGGCCCAACCACTTCATTAGCTCTGGAGCTACTTGTCCTTGTCCTCCGCTCTTCCTCAGTAGCATGTTGGATGCCTTCCAACTTGAAGGGCTCATCTTCTAGCATCATATCTTTTAGTCTTTTGTTTCTGTCCATGGAGTTTTCTTGGCAAGGATACTGGAGTGGCTTGCCAGTTCCTGCTCCAGGTGGATCACGTTTAGTCAGAACTCTCCACTATGACCTGTCCGTCTTGGGTGTCCCTGCACGGCATAGCCCATAGCTTCTCTGAATTACTCAAGCCCCTTCGCCACGACAAGGCAGCAATCCATGAAGGGGCCCCTTTCTAGTACTATTGTCTTTTCAATAAGTTCTGCTCAGATCTTGCAAATTAACAGCTGTGGTTTCTCAGTTGAGTCAACCAATCTCAGGTTAGATCTTATTCTTTCCTGCAGCTCCACACCACTTTTCCCAGTGATAGAGTCTATTCTGGTCACTTCTGTATTTCCCTGATATTTGCATGGTAGGATAGACTCAGTTGACTCATTTTGCTCTAGTGAAAGTCCAGGCTTGACTTGATTCAGCACCCACTTTTGCTCACTACCATTCACAAAGTGAAACTATGCAAGAGAAACTCCTTTTTTCTTCAGTTAACCACTTCTCTCCCAAACACAAAGCAATTGTCAAGGCTGTTTTTCAACAAGTGTAAATGGTAGTGAGCTGAACAGAATATCCTGTAAACCATCTTGATTGCTGCCATTGGTGTTGTCAACATTCAGGCTGTCCTTTTTAAAGCTTGGCATCCTTTTTCCTGCAGGCAAAATGGCCATGATATTGTGCAGCAATATCAGGCCATTTCCTTGCATTTTGCAAGGAAAAATGCATTTGGAATTGAGAGTATAGAATATCCCACATTTGTAAATCATAGATTTTTTTGAAGATTTGAATTATTTTAAAACTGGCCTTATTCTGGTCTGCTTTTTGTTGAATGGTGATAACATTCTAGATTTTTCTCTATTTCTAACCATCACTAAAATATATATTCTTATTCTACTATTTGATTGTTTGAATTTACATTTCTACTAGTCTATGGATTTATTTGTGAATTACTTTGCCCTGAAAAGTGATATATGTTTGTGTAAGCTGAATTCTTTAACTTACCATGTTCAGTTGCTACTAACTGACATGGTAGTTAGTAGCTCTTATCATAAGGTACATGCCCAATTGTACAACAGACACACTGGCCCCTCATTAGTTAGTAGCATTAAAAACTATTCGTTATGCCATTTAACTTGTGTATGCATAAATATCCAACAGGATTTGGCCCAACAAAAATTGAAGAAATAATATTTTTATCTGGCTTCAACTAGAATACGAGAAAATGCTTTCAAGCTCCTTTTTAGAATTCAGACATAATGTACAAAGATGCACAGCAGGGGTGCGATGATAATTAGGGAAAGGACATGTATATCTGCATATGTTCTGCCTCACTTTAGAGCTAGTTCAAATCAGGAGATACTAAAAAGTCAGGGGCCTCAAAGAAAAGTGGAGGGTAGTGCAGGAACTAGTAGTGCAGAAGCTAGCCCCCATTGTCAGTAATATTGCAGTTGTTCAGTGATGTCAAGATGCTTCCAACATATGACAACCCTAGCAGTGTTTTAGAGGTATGTGAGATGTTCAAAGAGTGGTTGACCATTGCTGTCCTCCATGACTGAGTGAGTTTCCATGACTGAGTAGGAATTTGAACTCAAGCCTCCTGATACTCCTGAGAACCCAAGTCTCCTGGTCCAGTCCTCTATCCACTGCACCACAATAGCTCTCACTTAAAAATAAGCCCTAAAACTGTGAATGTTTGATTCCTGATCTTTTGTTGGAACAGAGGACTGCTGGACTATTACTTATGACTAGAGATGGGGATGAATTAAAAAAATGGTGATTTGTTTTGAGTTGTGATTCATCAAGGTTAACGAATCAATGAATAAGAATTTATGAATATTCATCGATGAATTGACAAATCGATTTGTCAATTCATCTTCACTTTAAAAGGCTATAAAACTGGCCCCCAAGGACCTAGAGACACCTAATTTGCAGAAAAGCTTCCTCAGACGGTTTTCTACAAGTTCAGAAAGTTTGGTGAACATTGGATAATGGACCCCTGAGTTATATAGTCACAAGTAGGACAACCCCAGGAGAGCTCCCCCCAGGTACTTAGAGAATCCAGAATCACACAGAAGCTTCTATGTCTTTCCGCAAAATGCCTGCCAAGTTTGGTGAACATTGGATAACAGACATCCGAGTTATTCACCCACAAATTGGGTCCCCCCAGGATAGTTTACCACACGGCAGAGAAGCCCATGGCATTGAGGGAGTTATATTTGGCCCCAGCGGAATGAGAGATCTTTGGCACTGAGGTAGCTTGGTTTGTCTCTGGCAGGTACACAGAGGCATGAGGCATTGAGCACTTAGCAGCAAAGTAAACCATGGCCCCATTGGGTACTGAGGCAGTTGGCGGCAGCAAAGCAGACTTTTTGGACCCATCGGGCACTGAGGAAGTTGGCAGCAGCAAAGCAGGCTTTTTGGGCCCATCGGGCACTGAGGAAGTTGGCAGCAGCAAAGCAGGCTTTTTGGCCCCATCGGGCACTGAGGAAGTTGGCAGCAGCAAAGTAGAGTGTGTGGCCCCATCAGGCACTGAGGCACATAGCAGCAACTTAGACTTTTTGGCCCCATCGGGCACTGAGGAAGTTGGCAGCAGCAAAGCAGGCTTTTTGGGCCCCATCGGGCACTGAGGAAGTTGGCAGCAGCAAAGTAGAGTGTGTGGCCCCATCGGGCAATGAGGCACATAGCAGCAAAGTAGACTGTGGCCCATCGGGCACTGAGGTAGTTGGCAGCAGCAAAGTAGAGTGTGTGGCCCCATTGGGCAGTGAGGCACATAGCAGCAAAGTAGACTGTGGCCCATCGGGCACTGAGGTAGTTGGCAGCAGCAAAGTAGAGTGTGTGGCCCCATCGGGCACTGAGGAAGTTGGCAGCAGCAAAGTAGAGTGTGGCCCATTGGGCCCCGAGGCACATAGCAGCAACGTAGACTGTGGCGCTGTGGGTTAAACCGCTGAGCCGCTGGGGTTGTCGATCAGAAGATCAGCAGTTCAAATCTGTGCGACGGGGTGAGCTCCCGTTGCTTGTCCCAGCTTCTTCCAACCTACTGAGGCAGTAGAGACACACCAACACAACCACTCAGGAATTTAATTTTGGGGACTGAGGTAGTTGGCACTTGGCAGCAAAGCAGGCTTTTTGGCCCCATCGGGGCACTGAAGCAAAAGCACTGAAGCAAAAGCACTGAAGCAACATAGACTCTTGTCTTCAGCAACATCACATTTGCCTGTGAAGTTGAGTTTGCCCCCAGGAGGCAACTGAGGTAGTTTGCAGCAGAACCAGCAGTAGATGAATAGGCACCACCTCAGTGGGAAGGTAAGGGGCTGATGTTGTCCAGTCATGCCGGCCACATGACCACGGAAAAGTGTCTACAGAGAAACACTGGCAATTGGCAGCAAAGTAGGCTTTTTGGCCCCATCGGGCAATGAGGTAGTTGGCAGCAGCAAAGCAGGCTTTTTGGACCCATCGGGCACAGAGGAAGTTGGCAGCAGCAACGTAGGCGTTTTGCCCCATCAGGCACTGTATTTTTAGGCTGGATCACAGATGTGGGAGGAGTTGGAAAGAACTTGGCCCGATGAGCCAACTGGACTCAGCAGGCAGGACTTGGCCCGAGGAGGTGACTGGATTCAACAAGCAGGCAGGACTTCTACAGAACTTGGCCCAATGAGGTGACTGGAATCGGCATCTGGACTTCTGACTGAGGGGCAGGTTCACAGGCCGGCAGGCAAGTAGACAGGTCTTTTTTTTTCAGGAGGACTGGCGGGTGGGCAGGTGGGCAGGCAGGCGGGTAGAGAGGCGGGTACAGGCAGGCAGGCAAGCAGGCAGCCAGGCAGGTGGTGCGTTAAGGGAGATACTGTCATTGGAACCCTACCTCTTTGGGTTCAGTGAGGGGAAGCCCAGCAAGGGAAGGTTCACCTTGATGAACGACAGTCTCTCCACAGTAACGGGATTCAAACGCGAGCGGCGTGGTCGGAGTATGTCTCTGAGATGAGAAAACTCACGCTCACTCTGGACGCTGGTGGGGGGATGGAAAGGAGCTCCATGGCCACATTGGACAACTTCAGCCATATGACCACTTTCCTAGCCCAGAAATGGAGGGGATCTGACTGGGGGGGGGGGGTCAGCCAGATATTTCTGCACCATTGTCTCTGCCGAATCCTCCTCAGCCGCCTGTCTTTCCTCTGTGGCAGCTGCCAAGGTCACCACAGAGCTCCAGTAATGGTGACTGGGGCCTTCACCAGCTGAAGTCCTTCCCTGTGGCTCCGGCAAACCACCCTGCCCCTCGTGGCCTAACGTTCCCATCTCCCCATGCAAGCGTTGTGCCCCCAACGCCCTGCGGACCTCAGTGGAGAGCTCCGTTCTCCACTCCTCGAGGTCTGAGGTGCATGCTGCCAAGCCCCCCTTGATTCGAGGATCACACAGGCAGGCGGTAAGCTCTGTCGCTGTAGACAGGATGGAGTTGCTTCTGCCCGCCTGCCTGCAACCTCTTAACCAAAGCCCTGGTCCGTGGAAGGAGGGAGGATCCTGGTGCCACAGCAGCCTCCAGGGACCGATCGAGGGCATGAATCAGGGGGATGACCTGCCCCAGGCTTGCTGTATAACCACACAAGATGTCAGTGGTTTCTTGGAAAGGCTTGAGCACCTCCACCATCTGGGAGAGGGCCAGCCAATCCGTGGCACTGATGCCCACCTCTCTCCCCCCCCCCCGGGCAGAATGGGCATGGAGGACATGATGTCCTCCAAAATGGCCTTCTGCTCCACCAGGCGGGACACTATGGTGTAGGTGGAGTTCCACCTGGTGGGCAGGTCTGTCAGGAGAACGTGGGTCTCCTGACCCAACTCCTCCTGCCTCTCACACAGCTGCCGGGCAGCTTTCAGGCTGCAGGAGAAGTGGCCCACCAGTTGGCGGCATTGCTCCAGGAGTGCCCATGTCTCCCGGGTGCCTGCATCCCACTCGGGCTTGACGTGGCTGCCCAGGCCAAGGACATCGCGCACCACAAGGTGTAATTTGTGTGCCATGCATACGATGCCCTCAAAGCCCACCGCGTTCAATGCCGCCAACATTTTCCACTCAGCATCCGTGACCATGTGGCCACACATGACCTCCCCCTCCAGTGCCCACTCCTGCAGTGTGGACAGGAACTCATTGGTGATGTTCCTCCCCGTTGCCTGAGCTTCCATGTGCCGCACCTGCAGCAGAACGGACCTGTAGCCTGGGGGCAGGACAAGGGCCTCCCCCTGAGGCCCTGTTGCCAATGCCCTGCCACTACTCAAGTCCTCTGGCTGCCACCAGTGGGCTGTGAGTGAGAGGTAGCCATGCTGACCTCCACTCCACAGGTCCTCCATCAAGTGCACCTTGTGCCCCTGTATCCGTGAAAGATGGTCACGGACCACCTCCCTCACAGAGTCATAGAGCGAGGGCAGCACTCTAGAACTGAGAGTTCTCCGTGAGGGGAGGTAGTACCAGGGGGCAAAAAATTGCAGCAACCGGAGGAAGGCTGGGACTTCCATGGTGGAGAGTGGAAGTCTGAGCAGGGCAATCATCTCGGCAATGAGACGAGTGGCCGCCTGCTGGGCCTTGCCCTTCGACCGCCGGCTGAGGGTCATGGCAGACCCAACAGGTGCCACTTTGTAAAGCGTGGCCTGCTTCATGCTCCTGGCCCAAGAAACCTCCGTGGCTGCCCTTTTGGAAGGAGGCGCCTCCTTCTGCCTCCCCACATCTCCCCCTGGAGCTGCTCTCTTCCCTTCTCCAGACGGCGCTGATGAAGTGCCTTCCCCGGACAGGAGCCTTGGGTGGTGCCTATCCAGATGTTGGTGGAGGGCGGTGGAGGACAGATGCCTGGGGTCTGACCCCCTCTGGACCACCACAAGGCAGGCATTGCAGCGTGCCAGCTGTGGGTCATCGCTGACTGCTGTGAAATGATCCCACATGGCCCCTCTGCCATGTTTGCCCAAATGATGACCCACTGCCTGCCACTGACTGCTGGCCTGGAAAGAACTCTGTGTCCCAGGGGTGCTGCTGGTCTGGGAGGAGGGAACAGATGACTCTGGGGACAGGGGTGGGGGGGTTGTGAAGTCTGCCCTGCCATTACTGGTCCAAATTGGTCTGGGGATCTTTGGAAACCAGTAACTCCTCAGAGTCCTCTAGGAAGAGGAGCGGCAGTTCTTTTGGCACCTCTGGAAGCTTTGCTTCCATACCTGCCTGCAAGGCCACAGGAGGAGGAACGGTGGTGGTGGTGGTGCCACTGCCTAGCCTACATAGCTTCACAGCCTTCTTCCCCTTTGATTGCCCATGATGGAGAAATCCCTTCATTTTCTACTGCCTGCCAAACCAACTAAACAAATAATAAAGCAATGGGGATTGGGGAAGGAAACTAATAGAGGGTCAGAGAGAGTGTGTAAATTTTAAATGATGGTGGGGAGTGGTGGACTAATTGTTTTACTAAAATGTGACCTGCCTAAACAAAGCCCCGCCCCCCCATGTAATGTAAATTATGAAAAAGGATTCCAGTCACACACACCAAATTCCCCCCCACACACACTGTGGCTGAACATAAGCCAAAAATAAACTCCAAAAAGAAAAGCCGTGCCAGTTAAGTCTCAGTCACACACACACAACCAAATCAGTTTTAGGGGAAAGGAAAAGGGATTCCAGTCACACACCAAATTCTACCTCCACCCAATGTGGCTGAACACAAGCCAAAAATAAACTCCAAAAAGAAAAGCCCTGCCAGCTAAGTCTCAGTCAGACACAGACACAGACACACACACACACACACACACACACCCAAATCAGTTTTAGGGGAAAGGAAAAGGGATTCCAGTCCCACACACCAAATTCCCCACCACCCACTGTGCCTGAGAGACACAGAAGCCTCCAAAAATAAAGTTTTAATTTTAAAAACTAAAGCCCTTCCAAAGAAGTAGGCCTACGCTACCTGAAATCCCTCCCCAAATTCCCAGTGAAGTTGATGTGATGATGATGATAATGATAATGAAATAAATGAAAAAGAAAAAGATAAGTGTTTGCTTTCGCTAACGCAAAACTGAAACCACAAGAGCACCAGCAAGCCAGCAACTGTTCTCACTCGGGAGAGAATGAACAGAAGTGGGGAAAGGCTGGAGGGGGAAAGCTTATATGAAGCCTCTGTAAAAGTTAGATACACCTTTCAGCAGCGCTATTCGCTGCCAGACATGCCAATCCAGGATCTCTGTCCTGATTGGCCAGAGCTTCTAATTGGCACCAGCAATCTCAGAGAGGCCCCAAAAAGGGTAACAAGTATATACGAATATTAACGAATCGACGGATCGACAAATAAAACCAAGGAAATATTTGTTGATCCGTATTTGTCATGGCTTATAATTTAACAACTACGGATCGATGAATATATGATCAATTGGCTATATTTGTCGAAAAAACCGATTCGTTTTTATATTCGTCCCCATCTCTACTTATGGCATATAGGTATTTCGGCTTTTTTTCACTTTTAAAAGCTCTTTGGCCTTGGGACTGTTTAGATACTTACTAAGTATATCAGCTTCTGCTTTGCACTTGATGAGAGAAGCTTTATTGTGTTCTTTTCCATGAAAATCAATGTTGTCCTTTATCTTGGAGAAAAAATAGAAGTATTTTAAAGGCACAACATTAAAATGTAGTATGAATGCATTCTTACAAATCTAGCAGCAGAGACTGTTTCAGCCTTCCCCCACTCTACTCAAGGTGTATCCTTCATACATTCACAATCAGAGCTTGAAAAAGGTTCTGCCTGGGGAAGTGAGGGAACTGAACTCCAAAAGGGAATTTTTCCAACCTCGGATCACAATTTACTTGTATATTCCTTCAACTATTGCCTTCATACCTTTGAATATTAACATCTTCAATGCCAGCTGACTGCCAGCACGGAATTCCCCCGAAGGAATGTTTTAGCCTAGCCATTTGTATCAGATCCATTTATTGTTGGGCAATGATCACTTGGCTGCAGGATGACTGGCTGTCAACACTGTTTCACAAGCTCTGGAGTACGAAAGGAAGGGGAGTTTTGCATCAAGAAGCCAAGCTGCCTCTCCCAATTTAGGTGTCCAGTCTACTCTGTATCTGAGTGCAGTTTTTTGCCAGGCATGCCAGTTTTCCTTGACTCTTCTGGAGACAAAGAACAGTGTCCAGCAGACAACTTGGAGTTCAGGACAATCAGATAGGGGACTGTGGGCATAATTTCATATAGATTTCATTCAGGTTTCTAATTATGGAACTTCTGTAAGTGCATTTGTCTGAAAACTGTTGTTTATCATACTTTTATATCTTCTCACTGAATAGATGAAGACCTAAATGACAATTGGCTGAGGAAATTCATGGTATTATTATTAGTAGTAGTAGTTTTATTTATATGCCGCATTTCTCCCAACAAGGGACCAAAAGCAGCTCACAACATTAAAATTCACACAATTTAAAAACACAATAAGTTAAATTTTAAAAGATAAATTAAACAATATATGATTTAAAATACAATTAAAAGATTAAAACATGAAAACATAAAAAAGATTAAAATTATCTGCTAAAATGGGGTTCCGGGATTCAGTTATACAGTATATCACAGAAGTGAGTACACCCCCTCACATTTCATAAATATTTTAGTATATCATTTCATGTGACAACACTGAAGAAATGACACTTGGCTACAATGTAAAGCAGTGAGTATACAGCTTGTATAACAGTGTAAATGTGCTGTCCCCTCAAAATAACGCAACACACAGCCTTTAATGTCTAAACCGCTGGCAACAAAAGTGAGTGCACCCCATGCTAGAAAACCAGAACAATCATTTCACTTAAAACTGTCAACTGAATTAGCATTAGAATTAGAGATGGGGACGAATATAAAAACGGATTGGTTTTTTTGACGAATATAGCCGATTCATCATATATTCGTTGATCCGTATTCGTCAAATTTTAAGTCCTGATGAATACAGATCAATGAATATTTCCCCGTTTTTATTTTTATTTTAAAAAAAGCCATCCTATGGCTTTTCCATTCTGCCTACCGGCCCACCGATCAGCTGATCGGCAGGCTGATAGGCAGCCGCCTACCCCCACAGCCTACCCCCACCCCTTCCTCTCCTTACCTCATTTTTGTTTTCTAGTTAGTTTGGATTGGGACTGTGATCCTGTACACACTTTCCTTACCTATGAGTGGCACCAACTGTTTCTAAATCCCTGCACCAAGTTTGGGATGCCCATTTATACTGGTCAACATCAGATCCCTTCTCTTGGATTTCTCTATTACCACCTTAGGCAAATGCCCATCTAAACAGAGAAAAAGTTGCTTTACTTTGTTGACACCACATAAACCCTGTTACAGCACTGACCAGCAGCATACATCAGGACAATATCTTGAGATTCTTCTCTTCAAAATAATATACAGGGTAAAAGAGGTGTGGGTTTTAAAGTGATAAAAAGGTTCAGTGGACAAATAAAAACAAGCTGTCAATTTCCACAACATATAATCTAGCACACAGGTCGTCAACCCCCGGTCCGCGGCCCGGTGCCGGTCTGAGCTGGACCGGGCCGTGAAGACAGACCTCCTGCCCCCGAGCGGAGAGTGCCCGAGCGCCTGCGCGAAGGGGTGCGTGGGCGCGTGCAGGCGCCCCTGCGCATGCACGAAGGGGTGGGGGAGCACTCACGCTGGCGCTGGCGGGCGGGCAGGTACTCCCCCACCGCTTCATGCATGCGCCCAAGAGAGCGCATGCACCCCTGCCCGCGCACGCACCTGCGGGGGGCACCTTCCTTAGAGCCTCAGCTGGTCTGCAGTCCCCAAAAGGTTGGGGACCGCTGATCTAACATATACATTTCTTCCATATAATTTTGCACACCTTCTGTTCTAGGGAGAGACAGATCGAGATAGAGTGACTTGCTTTTGCATAAGTACTAACAAGACCACACTTTTACTCACAACCTCTTCACAAATAGACCACTCTCATTCTAACGGAAATCCAATTATATACAAAATAATACCTCAATTGTTGTAACTGCTGCTCCTATCACACATCTCCTCATGCAACTCCCAATCAACTACTGGTTTGCATGGTAAGTGAGTGTAATTGGTTGGCAGTTGTACACAGGAATATACTAGCTACTTATTTGCTTTCACCCAGCTCTGGCATGGGAGATTAAACATAATTTCCATTAGTATGAACAAATTCTTTTTCCCGATTCCCCTACCTAATTATCGTACTGTGTACTAGGCACTGTGGGCACCCAATGTGGTGGATAGGGTGACAGACTAGGACTCAGGAGACCTGGGTTTGAATCCTTGCTTGGCCATGGAAACCCATGTATGTGGGAGGGAGTGAAAATTATAAAACCATGCCTTATACAACTCATATACCTTGAAAACCCTACTACAGTTGCTACAATTCAGATGCAAGTTGACCACACATAACACACCTGTTTCACAGTTGTCCCAATCCAGATTGGATAACCTTGTGGTTCTCAGAAGTGAAAAAGAAACAAAAACCTGACAATAAGATTCATTGTTTATTTTAACCTTCACTATTCCACAGTTTACTCCTACTCTTTTGCTCCTTTTTCAAAGATAAAGACTTATTTATTATTTTTTATTTAAAACATTTTACCCCACCTTTCTCCTGAAAAGGATCCAAGGTGGCTTACAACATTAAATGGAAAATATTTAAAAGCTAAAAACAGTAGATATACAAATATTTAAAAAGAATTAAACAAGTATCATATTAAAATGGTAAATAAAACCAATACTAAAAACAAATTTAAAAGCAACAGAGCACAACATATTTATTTCAGCTTTTATTGACTTTGGTGAGGTGAGGGGAAGAAAGATAGGTCACCAACCCTTATCAGAACCTACAGGGAGGTTGCATATACCGTATTTCTCACCTTCACAGGCAATTAGCTTGCTCTGTCAAACAAAGGGAAATTATAGGACAATTAATTTTTATGTTGCTTGTAATTATAAGAGGAAAATCCTTAACTAACGAAAGCATCTGAGTTCACGACAGAAGCTTTTCTCAACTTCCAGGGAGTATGCAAATTAGTTTGCTGTGTTTGGTGATTGATTTCGGAACTTGATCATGAGATTCCTTTGAATTTTGATTTCACAGCTAGAAAAATTGTGTCCTTCCAACAGTAACATGTTTTGGCTTATCCTTACAACGTACATGGCAAATTTGCTCTGAAGACACAAGTGTAACAGGCCAGTTTAATAAATGTGGACTTTTCTTCAAATATTCAGTTCAGTTCAGTAATAAGATAGTATATGGTAGGGCTTCTTTATCACTTTGTTAAAAATACAAATTTTATGGGACTAATCCTACTGAACATTGTGAGGGGTTGCAAATTACAAAATAAAATACCTTTCAAAGATAGTTATTGCTTCATTGGCATATTTTTTTTTTATTAAGCCATTGAAAGAAAGTACAGGAATATGCAGCATCTTGTTGTGAGTTGTAAAAAGTAAACACTAGCAGGGAAGAGATTTTTTAAAAAAATTAAAAGAAAAGGATTGAAGCTCTACCATCTCTTCTAGAAATTCATGCCGGAAGCCTACATTTGAAGATAAATATAGTGATTTCCCCTCCATTCTAACAAGAGGAGTGTATATAAAAAAGAAAATGTTGGTTTAAACTCACAATTGTTTTATTTCATTTGGGCAAAATTCTGTTAAATATGCTGTGCTGTGTATGGTCAGACACTGTATATTTTAAAAGTGCCTGGACTTTCTCAGTTACGTAGAAACAATCTTGTAATAGCTACCATTTTAATATTAAGAGCTAACTTCCATACTGATACACATTTACCAAAGTCACATAGGTGAACCTATGGGAAAATAGCTGAGTTCATTTTTCAAAATTATTTGGCATCAGTCACTCACCCTTACCCACCCATCCACACCATTATATTGAACACATCAATTAAAAGACATTTTTGATTGTGATCCTTATTACCCCTGCATGAGAGAGTGCAGTGATGTTATTGTCCTGGAAGTGCAAATCAACATTCGACAAGGCAATTCTAAAAATGGAGGCAACCCAATCAAAAGTACTATAACTTTAAAACTGGACTTTGGATCAGCACCAAAATTTGGTGCAGTTGTAGAAGATAATCTGCTCTTGCTTTGTGCCAATTTTGGGGAAGGGCTTTTGAGTTATGATTTTTTAAATCATACATCCTGTGCAGAAATAAGCGACCTTTAAATGTTCCCAGATTTTAAAAAGTTCAAATAAATTGAAAAGTCCAATCTTGTTTATTGTGAAAGAGAACAGTTTGCCCCCCTGATTTTTTTTATTTATTTAAAAGGAATTCAGGCTTCAGGGGCTGAAATACTGAGCCTCAAAAAAGGCCTTTTAAAGAATGACTTTTTAATAAACTGAGCATGGGTGGGAAAGGGTTACCAGCCAGAATGTTCTAAAGTAGATGCAATGTTGCAGCTTGATGAGCCAGGAAGGAAGATGTTTGGAGGGCAATGAAATGTCACAGAAGCATTCAAAAGGTCGATTTTCTTTGAAGAATAAAAAAAAATGCTTGCATTAAATGAAGTAATGGAGTGATAGTCTTCCAAAAAGGGACATTTTGCCATGTATCTCCAGGAAATTAGCATACAATTATATATGGAATATTTGATATATTTCTGCATTACAAATACACAGAGCAGTTGTATTTGTCCCGGCCCTGAGTGCTTTCAATAAACATTGTCTCAGGATTTCTGAGACCAGGCTCTTAACACAAGTCTTCAAATGAGAAATCTGAACTTTTGAACCTGTCAGTCAGGACCCAATTACCTTACTCTCAGGAGAACTTTTTAAATCCCTCCTGGCCAAACAGGCATTGGTGTTGGGAAAGGGATTCTGTGTCTGGTTATAAAAATATTTAAAAATATATTTTAAAAAAGAATTAAGAACTCAGAAGCTCACTCATTTAAGCTGTGAAATCACTGTTTTTTGCTTTGTGGCAGAGGGTGGCCTTACTTGATGTTAGCAGAGCTTTGGTGTCTATATAGAGTAGACCTTTGGTCTAGATGGGCGGGATAGAAATCCAATAAATAAATAAATAAAATATATCATGTCATAGTTTCAACCATTCCACTCATCTTGTCACTATATAATTGTCTGGCAATTAAGAAAAAAACTGCAAAGATGTTATGCACCATCAACTCATTTCTGCTGTGTGGTGACTATATGTATTGATGACTTTCAAAATGCCCTGCCATTAACAGCTCTGCTCAGATCTTGCAAACCAACTATATTTCATGTTAGGTTGTTTTCTGCCCCCCTCCCAGCAATATTGTCTTTTCCAATAAGTTTTGCTCAAATCTTGCAAACTGACAGCTGTGGGTTCCTTTGTTCAATCAATCAATCTCAAGTTAGGTCTTCCTCTCTTCCTACTGCCCCCCACCCCTTCTCCCAGCAATATTTCCTTTTCTGGTCAGTTCTGTATTTTCATTATATGTACATGGTGGACTAGCCTCAGTTGATCCATTTTTGCTCTAGTGAGAGTTTAAGCTTGATTTGATTGAACACCCACTTTTCTGCCTTTCTGGCTGTCTGTAGTATCTCTAAGACTCTCCTCTAACACCACATTTCAAATGAGTTGATTTTTGTCCCTGTCTTTTTCTACTGCTTTTCTTTCACCTACTATGGATGATTTTGAGCTTTGTTTCCAGTGATAATCTTTGCTAACTCCCAGCCCACCCTTTTTTCCCCAAAAGATCAGAGGACATATTTTGGGAAATGTATGCAAAACATGTTTGTAGAGTTTTGGGTCTGATATAGCTTTTCTTCCTCTGGTTGCCTACCTAAGGAAAGGTTTGGGAAATTGGAAGAAAACTTTCTAGTCTGCATTCTGCAGGCCAGGCATGGCAACATTAGTTTACCTGAGAGGTTAAATGGTGTATATGTTTCTCAATTGTATGTGTTGAACTTACACTTTTGCTTCACCATTTCTTTAAGTCCAAAAACAGCTCATCAAAATATTTTTGCACAGAGGGACTACTGTCATATCCCAGCTGTTCTTGCTTATCATTACATATGGTAATAAGTAAAGAATCTCTGACTACCTTTGAAGCTTGTAATGTGACTGATTAGTTAGGAAGGAGTGTGGGTATGGGAAATACAGCAGATACAATAGAATTATTGTAGAAAGAATTAGGAAAAGACTATGTGGTTCAGAATTACAATTATTGTGATGTTTTACCTCAGCAATATTTTAGGAAGGAAATTTATTCTATTGTGTTCCCCTATAGTGGAGATTATTATAAATTCTCCTACACACAAGTGTCCTGGGCTTATGAAACAGGTTATGGCTCCACATCTGGAAATGTATGTCTTAAAAGCCAAGACTGCTTCATCAAACATGGCACCAGGGGCTTCTTTGTCTGAGACTACCTTTTAAAATCCTATCTAGAGATAGCAGTGGAAAATCTAATCCTGCCCAGATGCTCTGAACAACTGTCACGGTTTCTAACGACACAACAAATGCCACATCCCCTCACATAGAGGTAATGACAAACAGAAAACACAATGCTGTTGAAAAGCAACAAAGCCCTGGAAAACCGGAAATGTCTCTGAAGGATTCCCTCCCACCACATTATATGGAGAGAAAATAACCTTCATTTGAACAGCATTTTAAACATATACTTAATATTCCCTAAAACTCTCCTGGTAGTGTCTGCATTGCTAAACAAATGCAGTGTCTCAAAAATAAGAAACATCAAAACAATTTTTGAGCAGCATTTCAAACAGCAATTATTTCCCGAGTCTCCCTAGTATGGGTGCTGAAAACCTGCAAAGAAACACACACAATCCAGAACAATTTTCTCTGCATAAAAATACCCCCCCCCCTCAATTGTTTGCCCCTTTGCACCATTGGGACTAATGCTTCTGTGAATGTTTGCATGCATACCACATCTGCAAAATACATAACACCACAAACTGAATTAAGCTCATTACCAGTGATACACTGTGAGATCTATTCAGTTATGTTTTGAAGTGTGTGTAGCCTACATGTATTGAGTAAAGTGCATTAGCTCCACCCCTGTTGTCACTTGAATCAGTGAAATGTGAAATGTATTATCAACATCTAATGCAGTATGGTATTCTGTCTTGTCCCAAGTGTTGTAAATAAGGCGTCGTGCTGTTATTTTAACTTCTGCCTGAGTGTGTTTGGTAGGGGAACTGTAGATTTCTGTCACACAACTACAAAAACCGGAAAAACACAAACTACAGATCTCCTTTGGAGGTATTCTTTTATTCCGTGTGAAGCCCAATCGTCATTTTGAAGCACAGAATAGTTAGGGATGTAAGAGCTTGATTGTGTCACCCCAGCCTTCTTCCTCCTTTACCCCTCTTCATGATCTCCTGTGTCCATTTACAGAACTAATTTCCTTACAAGTAGGAATTTCCTTGTAATTTCCTTACAAGTAGGGAGTACTAGAGGGAGTACTGATTGTATATTTGTAATGTGTGTTTATTCACAAAGACAAATTTGCAACTCCTAATCCAATGATTAAAATAATAATCATCATGATCTCCTCAAAAACAAACTTTAATCATTATTCCCAAATATTATTATTATTATTATTATTATTATTATTATTATTATTATTATTATTATTATTATTATTATTATTATTATAATAATAATAATAATAATAATAATAATAATAATAATAATAATAATAATAATAATAATAATAATAATAATAATAATAATAATAATAATAATAATAATAATAATAATAGCAGCCATCAAGTTGATTTTGACTTATGGTGAAACTTTCTAGGGTTTTCTAGGTAGAGAATACACATAAGTGGTTTGCTATTTCCTTCTGGGGGCATTCTGCAGCTTGCCCATGACTACGCAGACTGACTCGTGTCCCAGGAGGGATGGTGGGGAATTGAACACTCAACCTCTGGCTTCACAGCCTGATACCTAAACCACTTAACTATCCAGTCAGTTGGTCGGTCAGTTGGTCGGTCTGTTTGTTTTCAATTTTTTAAACTAAACATGATAAAATGATACAAAAGTAGAAAGAAAGAAAGAAATATACAAAACAAATTTAAAACACAACACAAAACATACCTTACATCCAGTGCAACCCTCCAATCTCAGGATATAATGATTTTTTAAAAAACTTTTCTAATTTATGTACCCCATTTCCTTCCAAAGCAGCATCCTCGGCAACATTGAGAGCAGAATGGCACCAATGGCCACTCCGTCGGTGAGTGTGCTTCGCCAAGTGGAGCCTCTTTGCCCAGGGCCACACCCGGACCAAGGGCCACCAATGGAATCGGGGCTTGAGGCCTGGGTGAGGTCAATGCCAGGCTGGCCAGGTTTGTGCTGTCTATGGACCGCGCAAGCTCAGGGCAGGGGACTCGCCCTTATTGGAAAGGGTCTGGTGAGACCTAGTTATGTTCATTCTGCACTACAGCAGGCCCCTCTTCGTTTCTTAAATTTAATAAAGTGTGGCCCTGGTTTAACCCATCACTTGTGTCTCGTGTCATTGTTCTGGGTGGGGTGGCAATGGCCACTCCGCCTGCGAGCGAGCTTTGCCGAGCGGAGCCTCTTTGAGTAGTGCGAGATGGCTAGGTTTTGCGAACATGAGCTGGAAGGGAGGGGGAGGTTGCACTCAGTTAAAAGGACAGCCCCTCCCCCATTTCAGCCTCTTTCGAGGCTTGCAGACCACCCACCTACCCTGTAGCCAATGTGAGTTTACTGGTTGCCTTTTTGGGGGCCGGATAGGAATTTTTGACCCGCTGTTTGATTGGCTAGTAGCTGCAGGGATTTTTTTGCCTACCCCACACTGGTCAGAAAGTGAGGCTGTTTAATGGTGGTAGTTATTGGTCATGCTGGCGGGTAGTGCAGAATGAAGTTGGATCGGTGAGTCCTGGTAAGAGCACAGTAAGGTTATAGCTCATCCAACCTCCCAGCGCTGCGGATTGTGAGATTACAGCGTGCGGGGGGGGGGGGAGGATGCGCTGAGGCCACACCTGGACCAAGGGCCACCAATGGAATCGGGGCTTGAGGCCCAGGTGAGATCAGTGCCAGGCTGGCCAGGGTTGCACTGTCTATGGACCGTGCAAGCTCGGGGCAGGGGACTCACCCGTATTGGAAAGGGTCTGGTGAGACCTAGTTATGTTCATTCTGCACTACAGCAGGCCCCTCTTCTTTTTATTAAATTTAATAAAGTGTGGCCCTGGTTTAACCCATCACTTGTGTCTCGCGTCATTGTTCTGGGTGGGGTGGCAATGCCTCGGCTCTCTGGGCTCAGGCACCAACAGGAGGACATGGATGATGCAGCAACCCCCTCTGGCCAGCCACAAAATTTGAAATTCAGGTCTTGGTGCATGGACTGGGAGGAGGACATTTTCATTCCAGTCTACCCCCATGTTGAGCTTGATAAACGCATTGGCAAAGCCGCTACCATGTTCTCTAGACTCACAAAGAGAGTATGGCTCAATAAGAAGCTGTCGGCATATACCAAGATCCAGGTCTATAGAGCCTGTGTCCTGAGCACACTCCTGTACTGCAGTGAGTCCTGGACCCTTTGTGCACAGCAGGAGAGGAAGCTGAACACGTTCCATATGCGTTGTCTAAGACGCATTTTTGGGATCACCTGGCAGGACAAAGTTCCAAATAGAGTAGTCCTGGAACGAGCTGGAATTTTTAGCATGTATACTTTACTGAAACAGCAACGTCTACGTTGGTTTGGGCATGTCGTGAGAATGGCTGATGGTCGGATTCCAAAAGATCTCCTGTATGGAAAATTAGTGCAGGGAAATCGCCCCAGAGGGAGACCACAGCTGCGATACAAGGATATCTGCAAGCGGGATCTGAAGGCCTTAGGAATAGACCTCAACAGATGGGAAACCTTGACATCTGAGCATTCAGCCTGGAGGCAGGCGGTGCATCATGGCCTCTCCCAATTTGAAGAGACCCTTGTCCAGCAGGCCGAGGCAAAGAAGCTGCCCCAAAAGCAGCAAAATCAGGGAGCTGGACAGGGGACAGATTGTATTTGTCTTCAGTGTGGAAGGGATTGTCACTCTCGAATTGGCCTTCTCAGCCACACTAGACACTGTTCCAAGTCCTCCATACAGAGCACGTTACCATAGTCTCTCGAGACTGAAGGATACCTAATCTGGGGGACCCCCATGGCTTATAAAAGGAGCTGAGGCAGCTCAGCAGCTCCCCTCACCCAATTATGGTTTAAGTTATTGGGAAAATGGGTGTGGGACATTTTAATTATGGGTTTGCTACTTGCACAAATTTATGGCACAACTTCCTCTGGTGGTTTGGACCATTGCAATGGGTCCAGGTAGTGTTAATGGGCTGTGGGCAGGTCCTGCAGTGCCTGAAAATTTAGGGATCCCCTTAATGGGAGCCGAGGACAGGGCAGTTTGGCCTAGATTGGGGGCCATAGGCCAACCGCTGTTGCCAAGTGACAGGGAGGCACACTGTCACCCCATGTGGATTACCCTCAATGAGCCGTTGATGGGGGGCAGCATCGAGAGGCAGGTGTGTCTTTTGATGCACTGGATCCATCCCCATGCTGAGCCAGCACCTGCTGCTGTAACCAATAAAGATGTGTCCTTTTTCCTTCTAGAAATTTGTCCATGTGTTTCATTGTGGTGATAGGTTGTGGGGGTGGTTGCCTGCTCAGCCATAGGCCAGCAATAATGAATATTGTCCTGGAGTATAACATTTACCTTTCCCATATACATATTCTAAAAATACATTCCATATGTCCTTAAAATGATTTACTTTCAATGTTCCTTTTCTAACTTTCAACTCACACATTAATTTATCATAAATAGCAATATTCCACATTTCTTTATATCATTCCTCCATATTAAAATAATTGTTACTCTTTCAATTTCTTCTAAATATGAGTCTTGTTACAGTTACCATAATAGAAATTAATTCCTTTTCCCCCCATTCTATTTGAATACTTCCAAACATGTTTAACAAAGCTATCATTGGACACTTTTGTATATTTATACCCATAATTTTCTTTATCTCATTAAATACCATTGTCCAATCTTTTTGCATCATTTTGCATGTCCATCACATATGAAAATATGTGCCAAATCATTTCTTACAACTCCAACAAATAAGTGGTACTTCATTATTCATTACATTCAGTTTCACCAGAGTTAAATAACATCTCCATATTACTTTATAATAGTTTTCCTTAACTTGCATGGACATACTCGTCAATAGTCTTTTGTTCCACATCTTCTAATCTTCAACACTAAATTCCTCATTTAAAACTCCCTGCCATAAAAGAGCATTTAAATTATTTTCTGCCTGTATCCATATCTTATATATTATATTTATTACCTCTTTTTTTAACTTTTATTACCTTCTTCCTTCTCCATTCTTTAAATAATCTCTTCAAATTTCATCAAAGCTCTACGCTCTCCTAATTTTTCTCTCTCCATTCATTGGTCCAATTTTCTAATTTAATTACATTTAGCCATGAAATTCCTCCTTCTCCTAGTAACACTCTAATTAGTTCTTTATTATGCATCCTCTTTAACCAGTCTCTTATTCTGATAACTTCTTGCTCTGTTAATAACCTTCTTCTACCTCTCGTAAGATTTTCAGGGAATCTTCCTAGTTCAATCATTTGATTTAATAGAGAATTCAATGGATTCAATATTTTCCAGTAGTTTTTCTAAGATTTCAGTCTATTACGAAGGGATTTGCTTTTAATTATAATATCAGGAATATGTCTCAATTGGTTTGCTACATAGCAAAATTTAATATTAGGTAAACATACTCCTCCCTCTATGGTAAATACCACAAATTTTTACTTATTCTTGGCCTTTTGTTACTGTTACAAAATATATTAATCATATTCTGCCATTTCTATAACTCCTTATCACTAATGTTTATAATGTTTATAAAAAAATTGTTGTAGGAATAATTTTCATTTTACATAATGTTATTCTCCCAAACCATCATAACTTCAACTTCTGGACTCTTTTAATTGCTCCTTAATTTGTTTTTTCACTTTATCAAAATTTAATTTTATATCTTGTAAATTTCAAGTAATATTTATCCCTAAATATTTAATACTATTATTTTGCTAGCCCTCAAATTTATTGTGCATTTTCCCCTCAATATCATAATTTATTGACAAAAATTCAGATTTACTCCAGTTTACCTGTAACCAATATATCCTCTAATTTTCAGCCCCACTGGGTGGGACTTCTCCCCTGTGTGCATGTGTGACTCCGCCTCCCCAGCGCAAGGCAGAATCATCACAAGCAGAATCAAAGCAGCTGTGTGGAGGAGGAGGAAAGCTGCTCAGAAGGAGACAGAGTTGCACACAGGCAGTCACGTGCCTTAGAGGGAACCTTGCCTGTAACCCTGCTATTTTTTCCAGCCAGCTTCAAGTCCATTACATTGTACTCCAAAGGATATATGGATCAAATTCATCATATATAGATCAGTTGTCTCGTTGCTTTCTTCTGAGACTTGAATAAAATTTGTCAATTTTGTAATTTAAGCCATGTTGCAAATCCTGTGTATCTATTCTATCCAAGATGGGCAGAGGAATTTTGTTGCAAGTTATTAGAAATGCATGTATCTGCTGTTAATAAAAACGGAATTATTTTTAAACATTCCAATTTTGCAACCTTTTAATGTGATAAAATACTATTGTGCACAGATTCAGTAGTAAAACAAAACCTGCCGTAATTTAAATTTCTTCCAAGATATGAAGGCCAAATGTTCATGTTCATGAACACAACCGGAATATAGGGTAAATATATGTAGCTGGTTACTCCAAATCTCTAGAAATTATCAATATCCTTTGGGAAGAGTTACTTACCATCTCAGCTTTAAACATCCAAGATGTCTATTACAAACATTTTACATACTAGATTCTTATTATTGTAAAATGAGCCCAACATGATCTAGATTTTCCAAGCTTAACAATGTTTGGAAAATAACGTTAGCTGGATTTAAAACATGATCATTCTTCTTCGTTTTTAATCTTATTACTGAAACAGAATCACAGGGTTTTGGTTTGGGGTTGTTCAGTTATATTCTTTTTTTAAAGGAAAATATGATTTATAGTGTTTTGTCTAGTTGTTTTTACTACTCAGCTTTAAAAAAAGAATTTTCTGAAACTTGTTACAGTATTTCAAAGAGCTTGTCAAGTATTGCTACATGATCCCCATGAATTTTCATGGAGTCTCAATTTCATACAAACAAAACAGGCTTCTGCCTTAATTTATTGCATTACTACCCACAGTGAAAAGCTAGCCAGGATGCCACAGATACATAGGAAAATGTGGGCTAATTAACAGATGTGAAGTTATCACATGAAGTGTAGCCATCCCAGAATAAGAAGAAAAGGTGCTACCCACTGGGTAAAATAGATGCTAAGCTCTCTTTCAGCTGGAGGAAAAATAATAGGTATCTCCTAAAATTTGCTTTTTCAAATATTTTGCATTGACTGAGATTCCAATTTCATTTGCAATGAGGCGGCTGGGATGACTCTAGCAATTTAGTGAAAGTAAAAAGTCAGTCCTCCAAAAACATTTCCTCATATGCCTTGTTAACCTACATATCTAACCAGAAAAGCAGCATAGTTTGATTATTTGCAGCAAATTAATTGTCAGTCTCTGTAGACTAATGCTTGAATCTGAATTAAAACATTTCAGAGCTTCCAAACTGGGAGTAAAATGAAAACTGCAACACTCTACCCAACAAATGAGGGAGGGTGACTGTTTCCAAATGTGAGTCCAGAGCTTCTTGTCAGCCACTTACCAAGAGTTGACATTAAAAGGAAGCAAACAACCTGCAATTCTTCTGGTATTTACTCACAAATCCAGTAATCTGAAAGGAAGCATCTAGGGTTTTCAAAAAAGTTTGACACTTCTTGCAACCAAACTATACATTGCAAACGGCATATCACTAGAAGCCAAAGTTGTTTTTGAGTTCCAGAGAGGTATTCTTGCAGACCATACTGTCTCAGCAGTCACACTTGCAAATAAACCCCATGCTTACCTCCTAAAGACCAATCATAAAATACAGCAAGCTACTCCATAAACTTTGGGAGGAAAAACACCTGCTGTAACAATCAGACATCTTTCAGTACTTAAGGATTTTCATTTTTTAATGACATTCTTTAGCTTGACCCTTTGTTATATAAATGGATGTGCAGAGTGGCATGAGAGGATGTGCAGTCCACTCTTGACTGAACAAAGGACATAGAGATTGGGGCCACCCTGCCTATGCCGTTTTGGTAACCTCCTGTTGTATTTGCACATGTCTGGTTCTCCATAAAGATCCCAGTACTACAAATAGGGAAAGACAAACAGCAAGGCCAGATCATAGACTGAATGATACAGTCAGGACAGAAGGGTACCAGGGACAGTCTACAGAGCAGCAGCTCAATTTTGTGTTTCTCTTTTTTCTAGCCACCAAGGGTAAGTCCCAGTCCGCTTCCTAAGACAACTACTGGGAAGATTGTATGAAGAAGTTTAAAAGGGCAATGTGCAGTCATGAAAACAGTCCATTTCCCTATTTTTCACATCTTTTCTCTCACACCCTAACCTTCCTGTTGACTGGATCTGATATTAGTGGTGCTGTGACCATAAGACATCAATGATTTAACCAAGAACTTTGCTGAAGGAAAGTCAAGGAAGGCTCATGTCTAAGGTAAAGAGCATCTTTTCCTTCATATTATTTAGTTTTTGTTTTATTTCTCCATTTTGAATCATAATGCATGAATGCTGGACTTAACATGAATGATCTATGTGGGTATTGTATGGAGCCTTCTCTAGATGGGCCAGACTTTTCCTTTGATATTTTAGGCCTGGTATTGCTGGCTGAAGCACCAGCCCACCTCCAGAACCTCCAGCTGGAGTGTGTTGTCTTCTAAGGAAGACTCTGTTAGGTCATGACACCTCAACTGTATGCAATGACATGGTTTTATGCTGCAAAGAGGATTCTGTGGTAGAGCAGGGGTCCCCAACCCCCGGTCCACAGCCCGGTGCCGGTCCGTGGGCTTCCTGGAACTGGGCCACAGAGACGGATCTCCGCCCCCCCCACGCACGCACAATGGGCGTGTCGTGCTTGCAGAGGGGCGTGTCGAACTCGCAGAGGGGCGTGTCACACTCGCAGAGTGTGACATACCCACCTGTGAGCATGATACGCCCACCCATGAGCACAACACGCCCACCCATGAGCGCGGGGGTGCCCCCGCCCCCCGCGCACAGAGCCCACACCCCCAACCGGTCCGCAGTCCCAAAAAGGTTGGGGACCGCTGTGATAGAGAATACTTTTAGCAGAGCAAGCACCACAAAGACATAGCCAAATTAACTTATAGATTCAGTCCCTTTAAATCAGAATAGTTAGCAGACCACACCGCTAACTATGGAATGTCAGGATATGTCAGAACAGATGAAGACCAATCTAGGAACTCTGGGAAAGTATTTTTCTCTCTATCTGCTCCTCCCCATGCAAAGACATGCATTTTATTTTCAGTATAATTTGAATTGCACCCTGTTGTATCCAACAAATACAGAGGACTTGTGGGCTAGAAATGCCAACTGGCAAGGATAGGGCTTTTATTTTTTTTTCAACATGGTTGCCCATAAAAGTAATTTGCCCCACACAGCTGGGTTGCACTTGCTTTTCATACTGTATATCTTAGGATACTTGACAGACAGTTTTTCTCCCCACACTGAGATCTGACCTTACAGCTATCAGAAACTTCTGGGCAGTGTTCCCAGTTCTGCCACCACACTCATTCTTCTCTTGCCAGCCTTGATTAGATATTTCTATTAACCTATGGGAATGGAGAATACAGCCTAGATTATATGCAAAAGCTTCCCTGCCTGTGTGTATCAAAAGAAAGAAAAATTAGTGGTGGCCAAGCTGCTTGTTAAGAAGCCTTGTCCAACTTTACTGATTTTCTCATTGTAAAACACACAGTATGCTTCTGGGAAGCCACATCCTGGGTTACCAAGAATATGAAACTATTTTGTATAAATCATATTTCTAGGTACAGCATATTGCTTTAGAAAGTTGACTAAATGTTCTTTTTCCTGGTGAAGAAAAGACACATATGGATACTTCAATACTAAAGAGATTTTAGTTTCCATGGTATCTCAGGCTACTAGGAGAGACTAGAGGATCAAAGCTGTCAGGATCTGAAGCTTATTTCCTTAGCCTGATGGAAACTCTTTTGGCTTATTTCAAAATCCCTCATTTGTTTTTCCTAAGAAACAATCTCCACTTCATTTCAGAGTTTGCTTGACTGAAATATGTGGCAACTGTATTTTCTCCCATCTTCTCAGTCAGAAGGATTAGTCAGGAACTGACTTAGTAAAGACTTGTGAAGATTTGATACAATGATGTTAGAGATGTTTCAAGACTGCCAGCTGGCTGCTCCTGGTTTCAGGAGTAATTTTACCTGTTTCCATTTGTCAGATAACACGAAGCTGTGTAAGGGAATCTAGACTGTCCCCTTCCTTCTGATAGTAGTAGAAGACCATCCTTTTTAGACAGGCTTTCGGCAACTAATCGGGCAGTAAAGAGTTTTGATCTTGGGTGCTGGACATTATATTTTTATTTTCTGTGAGTTTTAATGTGATTTTAATGTATTTTTATTTAAAAAAACATTTTTAAAATACCATTATATGTTTAATTGTTTTAAATGTAATAATTTATCATGCTTTTAGTCAGTTTGCTTTTTTGATCATTTGTGAATCATCTTGGGTCCCATAACTGGTAGAACGGTAGCACAAAAATGAAGATAGATAGATAGATAGATAGATAGATAGATAGATAGATAGATAGATAGATAGATAGATAGATAGATAGATAGATAGATAGATAGATAGATAGATAGATAGATAGATAGATAGATAGATAGATAGATAGATAGATAGATAGATAGATAGATAGATAGATGTCAACCACAAGCCACACAAGGAAAGGTCAAGGCCATGTCTCCTATCAATATTCCTCTCATGCCACTGGAAAGAAAACAGCCCAGTGAGAATCCATTATGACTGTCATAAGGACTGATGTGTATATTAGTTTTTCATGAGTCTGTATACATGTGTTGAATTTCTTGATTGCCTTTCTGTATATGAATGGAAATGTGGGATGTAAACTTAATAAATAAATGAACATCTCATTGTGAGTCTCTCCTTACCTTTCACTGGATTGACATCTGCAGCTGTCTAAAAACAAAGAAGAAAAATTCACCCTACTTCCTGAATATCTCTGTATTCTCTCTTACATGGATGGAGAATTCTTGCCCAGGGGCTTCCAGGGGAGCTCTGGCTTTTCATTAGTGCATGAACTGTCAATCTCTTTTTATTTTAGGCTTCCTGATTCTTCTGTTGTAACATTACTTTCAGACTGCTTTTTAAACAAACGTTTTAGTTTTATTAAACTCTAGACATGGGAGCTTCATATTTGTATCCTGGGGGTGCCACAGCAGTCCACTCCTGCCCCCCAGAACCAACCTGGTCTACTCACTGGGATCCTCGCAGCATGCGTGTCCAACAGCAGTGACATCACGCCAATCATGGAAGTAGTCTCACTACTAAAGCACTGTCCTGCCTCTCCCTCCAGTTGACTGCTCAGCAGCTGAGCAGGGAGACTCATCTTCTCGTCTCCTCACTGGAGCAGTCAGCTGTGGGGAGAGGCAGGGCTGTGCTGGTGGTACTACTGCCATGATTGGCCTGATACTGCCGCCATCAGACGCGAGTGCTGTGAGGAGCCCAGTGAGTGGACTGGGCTGGTTCTGGGGGTCAGGAATGGACTGTCATGGCAACTGTGGTGTACATATTTGTATCCCCCCTGGATACAAATACGAAGCTCCCATTTCTGTTAAACTCAAAGCAGTATTTGGTGCTTCAGAGAGCCTTGATTCAATCTGAGCATTACTTCAGGCTTACTCACTTTGGGTTGGTACAGAAACTGACCAAAAACAAAAAACCACCTTTGCTACAAATTCTGAATAATTTCTGAACTCAAAGCATACCCCTATAAGCATACCTTAGATACAAAATAATACAATGTAGAAAAAGAAAACAAGCATGCGCCTTCTTGATAAAATAACTGCTGGGTAGCTCAGTGATTGAGATACAGTATCTGGCTGCAGAGTGAGAGGTTCAGAGTTCAATTCCCCACTGTGCCTCTTTGACAGGAGCTGGACTTGATCCATAGGGCCCCTTCCAGCTCTGCAGTTCTAGGATAGTGATGATGATGATGATGATGAAAATAAAAAAATTGATAACATTCTCAAAGAAAAATGATAAAGGACTCTGGGTGCAGAGCACATTATTCCCTCCAGGTGAGAGCAAAGACAACACTAGTATTTTATTCCTGTCCTTCCCTCCTTTTGGAATGTAGTGAGAGCTAACAAGGTGGAATGGAATGCAATGCCAGAAACCCCTTTTGCTGGAAGTGGGGAGAAGAGGGACATGATAGGAGTCCTCCTCTGGTCAAGTCAGCATGAGATTGCATTGTTAAGGTATGTCAATAGTTCAGCCAATATGCTATGTGAGGAGGTTTTCTAGCATGAGGACTCTCACTGACCTGGTGACATAATATTCCTTAAAAAGCTCATAAATGTGTGGTGTTTTACTGTAAATTTCTCATTCACCATACTGACCCTGAAATTCTAGAACCCTTTGTATTAAGTTAGCATTAGGCCAATCTGAACGAGGAACCACACTGAGTCAAGCAAGAGCCTGAAAGTGGAGGTTGGTCTAATTAGTTACTTGGGAGCATGCTTATTGGTCCCTCAATTTGGCAGCTGTTAGGAAGTCTCTCAGTTGATATAAACAGAAGAAGTGCAGAATTTTAGGGTGCAGAATCAAGCATATTCCAAACACCTAGAGCCAGAAGACATGTTCACAGAAGCAAGAACATTTATTTATTTATTATGTCAGCCTGTCTTTTCCACAAAGTGTAACTCACACTGTTGCTGTGTCTTGAAAATATGATCACTGTCATTTTAAATTCAAAATAATAAAACTTTACCTTGAACATCAAAACTTCAAAAATTAATATAAATCCTGAAGGAAAACAGTAGTTATTTGCTTGCAAGTAAGCCTAGCATTAATGGTGTCACAGGACAATTTTCTACACTTAGAACAAAATAGTCTCTGCTTTGGGAAATGTGTGAAATGATGGACCATTATTTGTATTACAAGCAACTAAAACATCCCACCATGATGCCACAGTGGTCTTTGCCCATATATGGCACAACATCTGCTGGTTCTCATATCAATGGCTCTAGTGCAAAAGTAACAGGTAGGAGGAAATGGCTTTTTCTACTGAATGTTCCAACTTACATGATTTTTTTGTCTCTTCTAAACAGGTAAAAAATTGTCTCCTGGTGTGGAACTACGGCTCAGCTGGTGTTGTTGCATTGTAACCCAGCTGGGCTTTCCATGGTGTATCACATTTCGTGACCAGGTGTATGACTCCTGTCAATTTATTTGGCATATACTTCTGGAATTCATATTTATATCTAAGCCAAACCAGCTCTCAATCCATGGTTTGATATGTCCATGACACCACTTTTATAGCTGTTCAGGAGATGTATGCCTTTAGTTCTGTGATGTCTAGTGGCTTCCACATTTTGACCATAGTAAGACTTGTCTCATTCAGTAATCTAAATGTACTCTGTGCCTCTATTTTGTTGAATAGATTAGGTAATATAGAATGCTTCCTCTGAGGCGCAATTCAAAGGTTCCTGGCATTATTTCTTTATTTGTGTCTTTCTTTGGCCCTGGGAATTCCTTAATGATGTATCTGGGTAGTATAGGTTGAATTGTACGTGGATGTTTGCAACAGATATTTCCATTTCTGTCATTCATGTCATCAATATCTTTCTGGTTCTTCCCGGGCAGCTAAGTATGCACTTGCTTCCTCCCACTTCTAGGTCTTTTGTTGTTAGGATGATCACAATCACAGGACTCATGTATCTGCACTTGGGGGTGTTTCCAGAGAGTAGTAATCAAATATTCTTGAACTAGATAAATAGTCTGAGGAAACACTGTCTTGAAATTCTGAATAGCTTTCAGTAGATAGCGTGAAGTTTTCACGTGCAATGATCATTCTCACAGTTAAATTGAAACAGTCGTTCCAGAGTTTCAATTTTTCTCTCTCCACCCCGCCCTTCCAGGACAACAGCCATACAGTTCAGAAATCTGAACGAACAGAAACTTATTGTTGATTAGCCTGCTATGGATTTATTATTCAGTAAGCTCTGACTCTTCCAAGGACTCCTGAATTCCTAGATTCAGAAAAAATGAACAGATATTTTTATCTCTACAAACAAGACACTTCACTACAATAGGTTGTTTATGGAGGTGGGAAGATTTCAGACTATAGGTTTTTTTTTTCTTGTTTCTTTCTCTTTGGACAGTTGCTTCTCATCTAATCACTCACACTAGCCTCTCTGAATCACATTTTGGCTGCAAAATGCATGGAACACTTTTGTTCCAATATATTGTTTGTGGCAAAAAAAAACAAAAAAAAAACCAAGGACAAAAAGCAGTTGGGACAATTTTTCCTCAAATGTATTTTATCTGTCCACACCGGACCTAGTGGTTGGCTGAGACTCAAGGACATCATTGCAAACCTTTGAGGTGATAATGTCATAAAATGTCTACCTTGTAAATGAACTTCCGTTTGGCTTCTTCGACAAAATGTAGTTTCCAGGGTGCTCAAATGCCCCATGTACCTGGATGGTGGAATTAAAGATACAGGCTTGGAGAAAACACACTTCTGATTTGAATTTGATTATGGCTGTGCATGTTTCCAGCCTGGTTCCAATAGTGATGGGGTTCTACCTTAAGTGTTGAGGTTACCAGTAACCTACAGCTTACCAATTAGATTTTCAGTTCTTTACCCCATTCAGAATATACTGATACACACATCAACTATTGGAGGAGGAATAGACAGTATCAAGGATTATTAACAATTCTAAACTTACATATGCGCAGAATTTGTATATTTTGCAAGGTCCAATGTAGAAATATAGAAAATAGGACACTTTTCACACAAATGGACTTCATTTGCCTCCTTTCATTGATGCAAGGCCAGCAACCCCTCTAGTCTCAGGATAACAAAATTCTGATCATGTGCCCATTTGTCAAAACACAAGTAGTTTATCTGCTTTAGGAGTAACCATGCTGCCTGGTTTGTATGGGCAGAAATATCTGTGCCCACTCTCTTCTGTCCTGTAGTGACCGAAATGTACATAATTATTCCACTTCAGAGGTAAATAATGTCAAAAGCAAATAAGATCAAGAAAATTGTCATTCGTACAGCACATCCTTGCCATCAACTGTCTGCTCAAGCAGGCTTTTAAAAAATGTAACGTCAGGAACTTTTGCAAATCTCTGGTCTCCGTGGAACAAACAGGGCATTCCATGGCTTAGTAACCAACAATATGAATGGGTTTTTAATGCAAGAGCCATCATAAAGAGGAATCCCATTAGTACCTCCCATTACTCAGCTCTCTAGCATAGTCAGCACTGTGATTTTTGTAAAATAACTAACAGCACTGAAAAGCAGACCCAAAAATTATGCCCTAAGCCAGTTGTATGACTTTGAAGAGAAAATTAAATGCTATTTTTTAAAAAAAATCTATGATATTTCATCCATTATAGGAAGAGATGCACACCTGCCTGCTATAAAAGGTGTTTTTAATGACCGTATAGATTATTGTTTTTGATGGGCTAAAAATATTGATGTGCCTAAAGCACATGCTGCTTGTTTTCTGCTACATAGCTGGACTTGTAAGCTATACAGGATACCAGAAACTGGGATTGCTAATGCCATGGCTGTTCAGTGACCTGATATCAGATATGACAGCTAGAGGCACAATCCAGCCAGAGTTAAACATGCTATCCACTTGATATGGTTGGGAGAGTTATGTGCTCAACTTTCCTACTGAACTCCGTGAGCAGAGAAAGAACTCTTAGAATCATAGAATCAGAAAAGTGAAGTTGGAAGAGGCCTACAAGGCCATCAAGTCCAACCCCCTGCTCAGTGCAGGAATACAATCAAAGCATGTCTGCCAGGTGGTTATCCAAGTTTTTCTTGAATGCCTCCAGTGTTGGAGCACTGACCAACTCCCGAGGTAACTGGTTCCACTGTCGTACTGCTCTAGCAGTTAGGAAGTTTTTCCTGATATTCAACCAAAATCTGGCTTACTTTAACTTGAGCCCATTGTTGCGTCCTGCACTCTGGGATGATTGAGAACAGATCTTGCCCCTCCTCTGTATGAAAGCCATTCAAATATTTGAAAAGTGCTATCATATCACCCCTCAGTCTTCTTTTCTCAAAGCTAAACATGCCCAATTCTTTCAGCCTTTCCTCATAAGGCTTGGTTTCCAGCCCCCTGATCATCCTTGTCGCCCTCCTCTGAACTTGTTCCAATTTGTTAGCAATCTTCTTGAAGTGTGGTGTCCAGAACTGGACACAATACTCAAGGTGAGGCCTAACCAGTGCTGAATAAAGGGGACTAGCACCTTGCGGGATTTGGAAACTATACTTCTATTAATGCAGCCTAAAATAGCATTTGCCTTTTTTGTAGCCACATCACACTGTTGGCTCATATTTAGCTTGTGATCTATGACAATTCCAAGATCCTTCTTGCTCGTAGTTTTGCTGAGCCAGGTATCCCCCATCTTGTAACTGTGCAATTGGTTTCTTTTTCCGAGGTGCAGTACTTTGCACTTATCCCTGTTGAATTTCATTCTGTTGCTTTCGGCCCAGTGCTCCATCCTATCAAGGTCATTTTGAATATTGTTTCTGTCTTCTAGGGTATTAGCTATTCTGCCCAATTTTGTATCATCTGCAAATCTGACAAGCATTCCCTGCACTCCCTCATCCAAGTCATTAATAAAAATATTGAAGAGCACTGGGCCCAGGACTGAGCCTTGGGGTACCCCACTAGTTACCTCCTCCCAGTTAGAGAAGGACCCATTAATCATCACCCTCTGAGTACGATTCTGTAGCCAATTGTGTATCCACCTGACACTTGATCTGTCCAGCCCACACCTAGTCGTGCTGTATTCTCACTTGTTTTGGATAGTGTCTACCATTTTCCTAAGCATGAACCAGGAATTCTGGGCCAGGTTGCACACTGACATTCTCATGTGGACACTGTCATTCATTGCCATGAATATCCAGATCGCCTGGGACACATTACATCCTGATATATAGAGCAGTGTCAAGCCCATTATTGGATCTCAGCTTTCATCATGTTGGTTTGGAGTGCTTGTTCTTGTGCAGCAAAAATCAAGCCTTCAGTTTCTTTTTAAATGGTCCCCAGTTTTAGCCATGCCCATGTTGAATTATGATCATGCTTTCCATCAATATTTCTCAGGTGTTGTCTGTGTAGTGGTTTATTTTTCCAACTGTTTATTTTCAAAGCATTGTTTCTTATATTTTGTTTTTGTTGTTTTCAAAATATTCTCCATTTTCACTGCCTTAAGTAATTTTTCTCTGCTTGTACTGATATAATCATTTAGGCTTCTTTTTTTCTCCCCTACTACCTGCTGTATATGCAGTAATCCACGGTCTCCAATTTTTCATGGCAAATATAATCTGCCCACGTCACTTTTTGGATGTAGTGTGTGATGCATGTTCATCAGAGCTCCAAAAAACCAGCAATATTAGGAACAGCATACATACTGCGCTGATATTTAATGGATACTTAGGTTTTTGGTTAAAACTTGTATCTGTTACATGATACCAATAAATGTTTTAATAATTTTGATTGACTGTGCCTGGCGTTTTATACAACAACAACAACAACAACAACAACAACAACAACAACAACAACAACAGTATGCCATCAAGTCAGTTCTGACTTATGGCTACCTTGCCCGGATTTTCTAGGAATAAAGTACTCAGCAGTGCCCTGACTGGCCAGCTGCTAGAAAAGAAAAAAGAAAAGAAAAGGAAAAGGAATTTTTTTAAAAAAATAATATTATTTTTCTAGGCAGCCAGCCATAGAGTGGACCTCTGTGTATGTCCCTGTCTCTCAGCTGAGAGGCAGGGATACGCACAGAGACCCCCTGCTGGCTCGATAGGCCAGCTGCTAAAAATAAAAAAATATTATAATTTTTTAGCAGCTGGCCTATCAGGCCACCAGGGGGTCTCTCTTTTAAAAAAAACAATTTAAAATTTATCTTTTTTGACAGTCAGCTACTGGGGGCCTCTTTGTATGTCCCCACCTGTAGGCTGAGAGGTGGGGACATGTGCAAAGGCCCCAGTGGCCTGATAGTTTGGCTGCTATTTTTGAAAGAAAAAAAAATCATTAAATAGGTTGATGGGGGTGGGGGGAAAATCCATAAAGTCACTTATCCAATTTAGCTTCTCAGACCAAATTAGGGTCCCTAAGCATTTTATAATTCAGTTCATAAGGTTCTATTTATATTACATTGTAAGCATATTACAATTTTGCCAAATGAACGTTGCAGAGATGCAACGCCACCATCACCCACATTCTAAAACTAAGGGCTCATAAGTCATTCTGCTAGGGAATGAGTCCACACATTCTTCAACAATGGACGGTGCCTATAAAATGTTCCCTGAACATTAGCATTAGGATTCTAAACAGGCAAACTCTGCTGAAAAGTTTTCACAAAACTGCAGATTATGCACCTCATGAGCTCTATTTCTGGAACACATATCTTGGCACTGAGATCTCATCAAGTAGCTCAAGAAGAGCAGGAAAAAGAGAAATGAAGAGAAGGATGCATACAGAAATGGAAGCGGGATCGTGATGGTTGAAAGCAAAGAAAGATGTAAAGGAAGGAGCTGCGGACAATGGATCCAGGACTCCAAGGGTCTACTGCACCTTCAACACAACCTTGGCACCTACATCATCCAACACGAGCAGCAGCACCAACGGCCACCCAGCTGTTGTACTGGGGATGAAAGTGCCAGAGCAAGATACAGAGAGGCCCCAGGAGAAGCAGAGGACCAGGATCCATGAACCCCCACCCAACTCTGCCAGCTATCCTTGAAAAGTCCCTAACAAGGCCAGAACTCATATCCTCCTCTCCTGCTTTCTGAGACCAGGATTCTCAGGGCACATCCTGGAAAGTTTTTTGGGGGAAGCCTCAGCAAAAAGAGCAGGATTTAAATTCTACACACCTAACCTCACTCCTTTGTCCCAAGCTACTCAGGGTTCCCTCATTGTGGCTTTTTACATAGTGAAACTATGAGTGTTGATTCAATCGACACAATTAATGTCATGTTTAATTTAACTCTGAGCTGTGTCAGGTAGTGTGCATGGAAAATTCTTGGAACCTTCATCTTTAGCATATTTCAGCAGCCAAATAAATGCCATAAAACACAAAATTTGTTGTATTTTGTAACATGAAAGAAAAAAGGGTACATTATATATAAGGACTATTTTGTTTTTACTAGTCCACAAAAGTAATCCAAGAGCCTATGTGATGTGTAAATACCCATGAGAAATTGTGCCAAATTTGCTAAAAATAATTTCACTAATTCATGTGAACTGAAAAACGGATTTGTCAAATTTCCTTTTGTTGAAATGGAAAATTGAGGAATGGCAACTTGAGCTACATGGGAAACCCCCTGTTAAAACCTAACTGCTCTAAATATAATATTATCAAGTTCTTTTGAGAGTGTATTTTTGGGATACTAGAAATTCACCTTGTATTTCACTTTTGTGGCATTTAGAGGCAAGCAGAGAGAGCAATCAATCAATCAATCAATAACACGAAGTGGAGCACACACACCCTTCGAGTCCAGATGTACATGTGGATACACAAAGCAGGATGATATACAGTGTAACACATTACAGAATAGTGTGTCTGGCTGGGTTGGTCTTCAAGAGCAATTTGCAGGGGGCTTCCTGGAAAAGTAGGTTATTACAGAAAGATGGTTATTTATGTAACATTTTAAAATGTATTGATTCATCGTGGTGGGAAAAAAGAAAGAAAGAAAGCATTAGAACCCAATCTTGTCAATAGGAAGTGCTAAAAAACTGTTTTCCTGGAAAGCCTATCAGTAAAAGAAATGAAAGATGACAAATCACATCATTTAGTGAGGGCCTTGCATTGTTGCTACATTATTCAAGGGCAGCAGAATTTCTGAGGACAACAGCCCATCTAATATGGACTGATGTTATTTGAATTGTTAATCCTTTCTCTTTAAAAAGATAGCATCACAAATATTATCCAAATATCAAGATGAACAATGAGGTTTACTGCATAAAGACAGTTGTTTCAGGGAGTCATTTAAACCACCTTTCACCTAGCAGCCATACTGTGCTCCAGTTCTAAGACTCTGAAGTGACAAAGGATTACAAAGAGCATGGTCATCTAGGGTTACTAAGTCTGCTATGTTTCAGACCTTGACATAGAGGAGAAAGAGTCTAGGAGCTAATTTGTGGTCCCTGTAAGATCAGAAGGTAGAACCTAGTGGGTGACACCTGACAAAATCAGAGGAAGTGGTTAGTATCTCAGGCAGGAGCACATGAGGAATATAGTGCATAGGAAAATCTCCAAACCAATCAGAAAATACCTGTCCCCTCTCATTAAAGCTCCTCACATTGAAATGTTATTCCTTTTCCAGATAGTCTAGGTCATGGATTGGGTAAAGTGCAGGTCACAGGCCAGATATGCCTCCAATGCTATTTTGATGCCTTTTTTAAAAAAGTTCCTTTCTCCTGGTGGCCTTCAGGAACATTAGTTTTTCAAATGGCAGTTTTAGAACATTGGAACTTACTGTAATTAGAGATGGGCATGAACCAAACTGCGAACCTGAAAAAATCTACAAACCAGGCTGGTTCACAACTTGGTTTGTGACCTGGTTTGGGGATCCTAGTTTTCTGAAGCAAAATGAAGCCCCAAACCGCTTCTCCCTCAGTGCTTCATATTGCTTTGACAAAACAGGATGCCCGTCTGCCCCCTTCCTGTTGCCCCCAACGCCTCCCTACCTGCTCCTGCCATCGCCATCACTGCCTCCTCCTCCACCACTGCTATCCTCATAGGCACGGGGCTTAGCTTCCCTACCAGAAGCCAGGCCTGCTGCTTCTGAGCATGTGCCTGCCTCTTAGCTAGGCAGAGGATACATGTGCAGGGGCAGCAGGCCCAGCTTCCTATAGCTACCCACCCACTGCCCAGCTGATAGGCAGATGCATGCACAGAGGCAGCAGCCGGCCCCTGGTAGGAAAGCAAGGCCCGCTGCTTCTGTGCATGTACCCACTGCCCAGCTGATAGGCAGTGGTGGCACAACAACACCAGTGGGTGCAGCACAGTAATGGTGGTGGCATAACAGAAGCAGGCACACCCCCAGCACAAACCAAAAAACCAGACCGCAAACTGGTTCGGTTTTGTGGTTGGTTCATGGTGGGTCATGGTTTGTGGTCCATGGCTAACCACAAACCATCACAAACCACCATTTTTCAGTGCCCATCTCTAACTGTAATACATTACTTTTAGAAAGTGGTAGAAGGATATCCTTCAAATGGCTTGTCTTTCTCACTTCTTTTGATAGTTAGCTATGTGCCATCAAGCCAGAACTAATTTAAACTAATCCTAACAGGGTTTTGAAAGTAAGTGAGTTATTTCAGGAGATGTTTTACCAATTCCACTCTCCAGCGAGTTTCCATGGCCAAGTGGTATGTTTGAACCCTGGTGTCCAGAGTCCTATTCTTCATTCTATCCACTGCACCACACTAGGAACGTCCTCCTTTTGATAAGCAGAACTATTTTCATCAATCAACTGGACACTATTTCCCTTGAGTACGAGAGGGTGACTCAGACTTTCAGTCTTGTCTCCAAGCCTTAGTGAAGAGAACAAAGAATTATCAACCAGACAGAACAGATAGTAAAAAAGCCCAGTGTGGCAATGGAGACAACAGTAGCAACAGCTCAACACCTAGTATACAGAGTTTCCGCCCCCACAACAAGTGTTACTTTATGGTAACCTATATAGATAGGAAAGGATGTCCTTCTACCCTTATGTGAAAAGAATGTATTACAGTAGTTTGAAACAAATGGTAGGAATCTTAGCTCTATACATTTTTCCCTTTTTTATTACACAATGTACAAACAACCTCCGATAGTGTTTCATACAGTCATACCCTGTGTAACATGAGCACAGTAGAAACTATCTGTTCCAAGTAGCTGTTTAGTAACAGTGTGGTTCATTCAGTAGTCAGCTGTGAAGCTGAAGCCATGTGGGATCTGGATGACAGATTGCTCCACAATTGAGCATATCTGAGTAATTTGGAAGCTTAGATGAAACCTATGCCCTGTCTGTTACATCTTGGAATCAAGCCCTTCTTGGTCAGAGTGGAGCTACATGTATTACAATCTGTTCTGACTTTTCTCAGGCCCCACCCCAGCAGTACTGTTAGTGGAAAACCTTACAGGAGACCATTTTGTTGCCAGTATACCAATCATTTCTGCTCCCTCCATCCAGTACCTAGAATAGAAGCAGCTCATGTTGTGAGGCAAACAAGTCAATTGCAACACACACAGGTGTGATGTGATAAAGTCAAAAAGCTCAATTCTACTTAATCAGTGTCCATGCAGCTTAGCCAATCTGCCTCTGCATTGAGCAATCTCTGAACATTTTGTTTCTAGGGAAAGAAGATGAGACTCTACCCAAGTTAGTGAAAGGGATACCTCAAATACTCAGAGTGTAGGATCGTGTCTTGCTTGGCAGAGTACTGTGTGCCTTTGTGGCTATTAGTCAGTGCCGATTAATACTGCCTGGCTATGAAAGATACTGGAGAACTGTAAGAGTGCTAGTCTCACAGCCCTTAGATCCAGTTAATTGATGCCTTGTGATGACTCTTGTTTGTTTCACCTATGCTGAGGTATGTGTGTGTCCATATGTGCCTCCAACCTGCTGAGGCTAGCATCTGTTGTGACATATTTTTTCAAGTCTGTAATGAGGCTGAAGCCCTGACCATTTTGGGAAGTGTGTGTCACATGGCAGTTTCTTTACTGGTTTCTAACTTTGAGTTATTAAGTCCCTCTGATACATTAGGAGGACCCACACCGATAGTCTTGTTTGAAAAGAGTCCCAATTTACAAAGTCTGTAGTTTCCCTAGCAATATGTATGGTGTTGTATTCCCTTGCAGGACTTAGGAAATGACCTGGTCTATATTTTCCATCTTCTCTGAGAGGAAGAAAGCTTTTCACCAAGTAGAGTCTATGATGATTCCTGGATTTTGAAGGACTTTTGTAATTTGAAGGTGGTTTTCTCTAAATTCACTAGGAAACTCATAATCAGTGAGGCAGTTCATAGTAAGAATTACATTCCTGAGTCCCTGCTTGTCAACCCTCATGTCTATAAGGAGAGGTGTTGAAGGGCCCTGGGGCCCACAGACATACAAGAAATTCTCCAACATGAACTTAGCAAACACTTATTTTTCATCCATAAGAACAGCTCCTCAGTATGACCCTCAACTATAGTGTACCTGAGTGGCAAGCCTGGGAGCAGTTCCATGCATCTTCTGAAGTCCAGTCTTTCTTATTGGCTGTCCTCAGCAGGTGTGCTCCTCATGCCTTCCCTTCAGTTTCTAGTATGGTCTATTGCTTTTTCCTTTCTCGCCTGTTTTGCACCAGATTTCCATTAAGGAGATCCATACCAGGGAGATCTATGTAGGTGCAATTGATGTGCCCACTTTGCCAGCCCTTGATACCCGGGGCATTCCATCTTCTACACTGATCTACTCATCCTCCTCTTCCTTCTTGTGTCCCATAAGCTTCTTTACCTCCTTGACCCTCTCCCATTTTCCTCTTCAGCTCATGCCACCCCGGCTCTGCCCTCTCAACTGCCCACCCCCAGTGTCTTAAAATAGTAGTGAGTGGTTCCTCAGCTGAAGCACCTGCTCCAGCAGGGCCAGTTTTCCCAGTGGAAGAACTCTCCTGACAAAGAATGGCAGAATAGCTCAATTTTTCTTCCTGGTGTGGCCACACAGGATGCTAATACTGGGGTCACACCATGGCAAACATGGGGGAGGCTCAACTCCATCACATTTTTGTGCTGAGAATGATCTGATCAGTAGACCATCCAAATGTAGAAATATTTATACCTTCTATTTAGTCAGCAGGACCTCATTAAGTCACCTTTACCTTCAGAAACATGATGACTGATGCAATACTAGGTTACATCAACAGAAGTATAGTATCCAGATCAATGGAAATAATAGTGCTATTCTAATCTGCTTTGGTCAAACTTCACCCACCTTCTCAAGCTTGTTTGGTGAAGAGAAAAAAGAAAGCCTTCTCAGTGGTTGCTCCTAGACTTTGGAATGCACTGCTTTGAGAAGCCATGGTGGCCACCTCCCTCTTCTCCTTCCATCATCAGGCAAAGAACTTCCTTTTTCAACAGGCTTTTAAGCAATACATGGGGGGGGGGTTGTTCCTCAAGAATGCTATTAAACTTAGATATGTTTAAACAGTTTAAAATGTTTTTAAAATTGTTTTTAATCTTGATTTTGATATTGACAAATGTTCAATTGTTTTTAGTATAGATTTTGTTTTTTAAATGTGAGCATTGCATTGTTTTAATTGTTGTGATCTGCCTTCATTCCCCTATGGGCAGAAAGCTGGCAAATTAATTAATTAACTAATTAATTAATAACACATTAATGTGATTGATATCTTCAAACATTTGAAGGGCTGTCACATGGTAGACAGAGCAGACTTGTTTCCTGAACTTTTAGAAGATAGGACTTGAAGTAATGAATACAAATTATAAGAAAGAAGATTTTGACTATACATTAGGAAGAACTTTCTGCCATAAGAGCTGCTTGACTATGGAGCTGACTACTTTGGAAGGTGACAGGTTTTCCTTCATTGGAGTTTTTTAAACAGAGATTGGATGGCCATCACTCAGAGATGCTTTAGCTATAGTTTTCTGGCTTCAACAGGGGGTTGGGCTCACTAACCCTTAGGGTCTGTTCTGGGTGTACAATTCTGTGATTTTATGATTCTGTGAATTGTGGCTATCCCTTTGTTATCTAATATGTTCTCAGAGCACATGGATGAACTTTTAGATTTTCTGATGAGGATCTTGTTATACTAGTAAATCTTAACATAGTTTGGGCTTACTGAATCATATTCACAGTGTTATTCAATAGGAAAAATTTACTGGAACCACAAGAATCAAAATGTACACAATGATTACATTGGGGAATAGTAAAGAACAACATAAATACCAAACCATAAGTAGCTAAAACAAATGTCTAGATACTAAAATGCATTTGTTTCAGAATTCTAAAGGAGGAAATAATAACTCAAAGAAAGCAAAGTTACAAGGCTGAGAAGGATTGAAGATTCAAACTGCTGTTGCAAGGCCTGGGTAAACTATAGAGGGCTGGATTCAAATTCCAAGAGGAAGCAAGGTTTGAGACTCAGCAGTTTGGAGTGCAGAAATCACTACAAGAATGTGATGCAGGAAGGAAAGACATTATATTTCCCTTAGCCATGTATGTACACCAAAGAAAAGGGGAAGGAAACAGATGGGAGAACTGCCACCGTGCAAGGAGTACACACTCCAGAAATAGCTTGTCTGTGCTTGGCCACGTTAGACAGGCTTAAGCTGCAGCTTAAAAAAAAAACTTTTCCAAGCTCTGGTTTTAGTTAGTAAACTTCCTGCAAAGTCTTAGTCAGCCCAAAAGACAAGTTATACTAGTGTGACTGGCTGTTCAAAAATTATTTCCTCCCGGTTGTTTTATGTTCGGTTGCTTGAGCCATTGACATAACTGTTTTGAAGTTTTTAAAAATTACAAGAATGATATAGTGAAAAAACATATTCCACTGCAGAACACTTTCAATGAAGGCTGATTGGCAGCACAGCCTTTCCCTTAGCTTAAAGCTGGATGAAAAAAGGACACCAACAGACTCCCCTTCCACTCACACTGGGGATCTAAGTTGGCATAACACACATTTTATAGCATGCATAGGTGTAATTAGAAGTGCCCCAAAGCATTTTGCATCCTGATGTGAAGAATGAGATGGCAGCCTGTCTCATCCCATATGCAAATCCTAGCTAGACTGCCAGCTGAATCTTTCATTGACACTAGTGACAGAATGGTGTTCTCCACCATACCTGATGTCAGCAGGCTAGCTTGGGATGTGGAGGGAATGTACTGCACACACCTACTTTCAACACTTGGCAGCATTGCCAGCTGCTCACCTCGGCATCTGCGATCTGACTGTTCCACTCTGTCTATTGTTAAATTGAGCTCTAGATGTAACAGTGTTGCTAGTGTAACTCTTTCCTTGCTCAATACATTTTCCAAGTGATTACGGTAGCTTTTTAAAAATGTGCCTGCAGAGACAATTTTAATATCAGAAAAAGGAGGGCACTGTTGAGTTTTGTATGCTTGCAAAGCAAAAAGTGGGGCAGTTTTATATAGACTTAGAATTCTAAGCAAGCTCCCCAAGAATTCCCCTTATCTAAGGAGACCAGCAAAAATCAGACAATAGTAAATAAACAAACAAAAAAAGAACAATATTTACTTACAAAATTATGTGCTCAAAATCTTGACACAAGAACATGGACTCTTTAGTGGTAAAAAAGAAGAATAATTTGTCTGTTAAAATGGTAGGAAATAGTTTTTTTTCTCTCTCAAACTCATGGCTGAGGAGAGAGCCTGTGTGCTTGCTGTTTATGTTTGTGCCACTAGGCAATTTGAACCTCTGTTCAGAGGGACGTTGGGATGTATCATTTGATTGATTCTTTCTCCTTATGTCACAGTGGTGTGCAGGGAAGGCAGGACATGATTTATTGTGGCTACCTTGTTGAATGTTTTTTGTGTAAGCTAAGTAGGATGCCATTATAGGGTTATTCTGCTACTGCTGTGCCTTAATTAGCTCCTTCTATTCAGGGAACTGAATGCACTGCATCTGCACAATGTCATGCTTGTTGGGTGTTTGCAGAGGTGGCATGGATGTGGAGAGAGTATTTGTCTGTGACATTACACAGTGACTTCTTTTAAAGTGGTATATCTCTGTTGCTTTGTGCTGTGGTGCTTGAAGTATGATCCTGGTTACTCCAGAATGATATGGCTGCCAGTAAGATCACTCTTGTTATGTGCCTTCAAGTTGGTACTGACTTATAGTGACCCTAACAGAACGTTTAAGATACATGAGGTATTTAAGGAATGTTTTTACCAATTCCACATCCCCAATGAGTTTCCATGGTTGAGAGGGAAAGCAGACCTCCTGTGTCCCAGTCCACTACTCTATCTACTACACTATACTCGGTATCACTCTACCAGCATAAAAATAACCTCTGTCTATCTACATCTTCTGAGACTACCTTTAGCACTAGAATTATTCTCATTTAGAGGGCAAGAGACAATAGTATCACTCCTCTTTAAAGCAAAACAAAAAAGCTTAAACCTGATCACATTTCATTCAGCCTTTCTGAAAAACAGAAATATTGAATGTGTTTGACATGTTTTGTTCTCTAGTAAATTGTTAATTGAATTGTTCTCAGATGAAATAGTGTGTTTTGATATTTATTTGAGGCTTATCAGAACTGCTGTGGGAATGATCCTTCATGGCAAAGTGGCGTGCAACAGAGTAGTCCCACTTCTGTTTGTGTGGCCATCACTCCAAGGCCCTTCCAGTTCACAGACAGGGATGATCTTGCTGTTTCCCTCCTCTTTTCTTTCCAACAGTAGCAGAATAAGCCAGCCTCCACACTAAACTGATGCAAGTGTGCAGACTGATTCTAGGACACTGTGATCTAAGCCTGCCCCCAACCTAATCCTTCTTATTCCCAAAAGGCCCTGTTTCAGGGCATCTTGCCAGAGCTGAACTGACACCTGTAGAGCATTCCTCCGGTATAGCAGGAGCCAATGAGTTGCCTTTCTCACAGCTATCACCATCAGTGATATTATATGGTGCTGGAAGCATTTCTGTGATAACAGATCAGGGCTTATATATATATAAGATAGATAGATATATCTTTTTATTTTGTTGAATAAAAGGCTAAGTCCATTGTTTATTTCATTAATGCACTTCAGGCAGATTGCAATTTAAAACACTGAAACCAAGATCACAGAGGCAAGGAACAAAATATTAGAACAGCAGCAATCTTTCAGGGCATTGGTAGTTCTTCCAGAGCTGATGGCCTGAGTTGCCAGACCTGAGTTTCCCAACTTTCATTTCATCTGTCCCTCAGGACTCACCAGCCCACAAAGAGCCCTTGAGAAGGGGACGGTGGAGGAATGATCTGCTCCTTCAAAGCATCAATCATTTTGTTTGGTCAACTGGATTTATGAGCTCCAGGCATTTCCCTCTTCGACACTGCTGCCCAGTTCTAACTGAAATCCAGAGTGATTTGGAAAGACTGTTTGTGCTAAACTTCTGTAGGATTTTTTAAAGACTGCTGTTCCATGTGGGCTGGGGCTTTTGTATAGCACCTCAGGCCCCTACGGACTTTATGTTAGTATGTCCACAACTAATGCTCCTAGTGACAGAGTGGCCAGTCTCAGCCTGTGAGTGTAGGTTGTCATGGTGATGAGTGTCAGTTTCCAATAAAACTGCTGGTTCTCAGCACTTGGCAGAAGATCATTAGAGTCTGTGAACTGCACTCTTCCAAAAAAAAAAAAAACTTGGTTTAAGCATTTGAACCTTCTATTGCCAATCAGGATTCCGGCTGCCACAAGTTTTCCAACATGCAGTACAATTCCTTCTCAACAGTGCAAATTATATGTAACAAAACAATATGAATCAATATGGTCTGCTTGGGGGCAGCTTATCAGTATTAGTGCTAGTTTCAGGCCTGAGGAGGGGAAGTTTGGGCAAGAGGCTCTTAGTAGGGCCCACTTCCATATCCTCTTTGTCACTGTTTCAACGCTGCTTCGTTTACTTCTTTCTCTGGTGTCAATCAGCACCACCTCCCCACAACAGAAAGTAGAATAGAATGGACAGAGTGCCACCCAGGGACTATACACCCCACACACATCAGGCAGTTCAGGTTGTTCTTGTTCTTGAGCCCCTGGACTCCCTGCCCAATTCCAAAAATACATTTTTTGCCAGCAAAAGAAAGGTGAATAGAGTAGCTGCACCTGGAAGCCTTCAGGAACCGTGATTTGCTTTTTAAATAGGTTGCAGTACAGCTGCAGTGTTTAAAACCAAAGCATTCTCATTTTTCAAAACGAAAAGTGGACTTCTGGAAGTTTTCCATTTCTCTCCACCACCCAATTTTTAGCTTTTTGTGTCCTTCCCCTAATGGCCCCAGTGCATAAAAGTGGCCCCTGATGAATTCCCCCACTCTTGGTGCAGAAGACATGCAGAGATTTGTGCTTCTCCTCTTCTCAGCCATTGATCATTTTGTTCCGGAAGGGCAGGTGGCCAGATATTTGCAGCAAAGAGGAGCAGAACAGGTCCAAAAGTAGCATTGGATCCTGGTCTATGTTGTAAAGCTTGGCTGGTACCTGACAGTGCCAAACCCTGGCATCAGCCCTGAGAAATGTCAACAGAATGTCAACTTAAGAAGTGTCTTGTGCTTTTTCAGTGTGGAAAACAGGTCAGAAGCCACAGTGAGTGCAAATGCATTTTACTACTCTGGCTTCATTCATACACTTCAGTTATTTGGTTATTTATTATTTATTTGTTTTATTTCTGTACTGCCTTTCTTGTGGTATTGTTTATGTTTGCGTTTTTCTTAAGAAAACTTTGTAAGTTCTTCATTTCTCTTTTACTTATCATGTCCAGCACAAATATGTTTTCTCATGTTTGTTCATGTGCTGTAGAATGTAGGAGCCTGTTTCCTAGCAGGAATGAAAGGGACAGAATGCCTTTGTTCATTGATCAGCAGCTGGCAGCCTTTACTCTTCTTGTCCACAACACTTGGTTGATTTCAGTGCAGCTTAGTAAGTGACTCTTTCCTGCAAGTTTGCTTATTCCACTAGGAAAAATCTTTTTTAGAGTCCCTTTTCATTGAAGGGGATACTGTGCACCAGGGCATTTTTAACTGATGTCCTAGTGCTGTGGCATCTAATTCCTAGATCACAAAGCACTCATTCAACCATTACAATCAAACAAAAGTGTTTCATTTTTTCAAAAATGGGCACAAGGAAGTAGATGTTTCAGGTAATGAGGGAAACATAAGGAAGTATTTCTATTGCCTTAAGCTGCATGGCTTTCATTAGAGACATTTTAGGAAGAGCCGTCTATTTGCTCATGCTTGACTGTGCAGGGTGAATGGTGCACTCAGAAGAAGGTTTAAAAGCCAAGCGTGTTATCACCTCAAGGCATCTTGATACACCTAAAAACAATTTGCAGTCTGGTTTTGTGCTTTTTCTGGGAAATACAACTGAACATCCTCTTCGTCTTACAGACCTGAGATAATTTGCATTGCTATTTAAAAGCAGTCATGCTCATGTGTATCTCTTCTACTTTTCTCCTGCTGAGTCTGCTCCTAATGTCAGTAATTTGGCAGGCAAATAAGAACAGGTTTGTTTGTTTGCTTGATAAAAAAGTGGATTGGAATTTCAGTTTCATTTTTTTATTTTACCAAAACTCACTTCTGATTACCATTGAATGATGCATACCCAGCACTTAAAACAACATTGAACTAATATATTATCTATAGTACTGAGCATCATGAGCCCCTAGAGTACCCCATTCCAGAACTTAGAAGTTACTTTTTTTGACACTACAACTGCAAGTTGCCATACTGGCTGAAGGATTCTGGCAATTATAGTCAAAACATGGCTTTCCCAAACTCAAGCAGTTCAGCACCTTTTAGAACTCTTGTGACATTTAATACCATTGTCCTCCTGGCCCATCTATCTGGGATGGGACTTGGAGGAAAGAAGGTGGTGCTCGGGGACTCCTGTTTGACCCCTGGTGGCTGGCCTGCTGGGTTTGTCTCCTATGTTATTTAACATCTACCGTGTTTTCCCAAAAATAAGACAGGGTCTTATATTAATTTTTGCTCCAAAAAACACATTAGGGCTTATTTTCAGGGGATGTTTTATTTTACAGTCATATCATCTTCTGGTTGCTGCACAATGCTGCACAATGGTGGAGGGCGAGGTTTCACTTAACTAGGGCTTATTTTTGGGGTAGGGCTTATATTACCAGCATCCTGAAAAATCATACTAGGGCTTATTTTCAGGTTAGGTCTTATTTTCGGGAAAACAGGGTACATGAAACTGTTGGAAGAGAGTATCCAGGGTGTTGGGGTTCATTGTCGCTTCTGCACTGATCTCTGAGCCTGGTTGCCCAGGTTTCAGCAGTGACCAGGAGTGCATTTCTGCAATTAAAACTAGTGCTCCAGCTTCACCTGTTCCTTGAGACGTCTGATCTGGTCACAGTGACACATGCCTTAGTATGTACATCCTGGCTGGATTACTGTAACATGCTCTACATGGGGCTATCTATGGATAGTGGCAGGAAACTTCAGTGGGTCCAAAACTCTGCAGCCAAATTGTTAACTGGAACTGGTCTCAGGGGTCACATTACCACATGTTGTAGCTGCTCCACTGGCTGCCGATCGGTTTCCAGGCATAATTCAAAGTGCTGGTTCTAACCTATAAAGCCCTAAATGGCTTTGGACCAAGCTATGTCAAAGACCGCATCTCCCTTTATGAGCTTGCTCAAGTATTAAGATCATCAAGAGAGGCTTTCTATTGTTCCTCCCATTTTCAGAGGTATGTTTGGGGGGGCATGGGAGAGGGTCTTCTCTGTTGCTGCTCCCAGGCTTTGGAACTCCCTCCCACAGGAGGCTAGATTGACCCCATCTTTACTGTCCTTCTGCAAGCAGATTGCCATTATCCCTGTTCCACCTCCTCATCTGAGTGGCAACCTGGTGGAGGAGGCAGAGAAGGGAAGTCCAGGCTCAGGCCGAGACTGGAAGATTGAGCAATGGGGAGGGAGGGAGCAGCGCGTGCCGTTGGTGAATGGAGGTGCCAGTGGGACTGGGAAGGAATGGATGGCAGCTGTGCTGCCACACCAACAATTTTGGGCAAAGGCACATGAAGTACTTTGTGCCCATCTCTAATCCTCACTGTTGCTTAGCTTTAAATACTGACTTTTAATTATGTAAGCTGTCCTGGGTTCTTTTTAAGGAAAAAGGTGGGATAAAATATTTTAAATAAAATAAATATATAAATATTAAGTATTTTCATTTTGAGATCTGTAATATGCATAGCTAGCTGTTCAGATATTGGTGCAGAAAGAAATGCAAAATAAAGTAGAACAAGTTATCTCAAAGAAAGGCTTCCTGCCTCCTGATGGCTCCTTACTGTTCCCTTTCTGCTGCCTTGCTTTAAAACATCACGAACTCACATGAAACCCTCCACATATGGAGCATTCATACCTGTATCAACACACCTTCCTGGAACATGCTCCCTTACAATTGAACTCCCAGCAAAGCAGGCGGGGTTGAACCACCTGCCCCATTGCAACATGAGGAGTATTAACAAGACCTGCTTTCTGAATAAGTTGGTCGCTGTCAAACCTATCCCCTTGAGCCGGCCGAGCCAGCGTCTTCATCTGAAGCCACAAGCCCGGATGTGGCTCATCCCACCTTAAATTTGGGTGAATCACCACTCTCTGATGAAAAATTTCATCGTAGAGAAGCCATGTGTGTCCCGGAAAGTCTACATATGCCCTGTAAATAAGGTCTAGATACTGAACCAGAGAAAGGGCTCTCCAAGGCTGAGCCTTTACAAAGACCCTGAAGTAAATGAGAAAACCTGGGAGCCAATTGGCCCGTGTTCTCTCAGGTTTCCTGTGCCGTCGCTTCTCTTTATCCATTTCATTCTCTTTTTCAACTGTCTTGGCATCTACTTCTCTGTTCAGTCGTTCAAAAAGATCCACATACTTTCCCCACCAGATACACTCTTTTGTACTGGGCATCAAATGATCGCCCAATGGGAAGGAATAATCACCAAAACGGAGTGTACGCAAAGGGATGGAATTAGCTCTCCTGCTGCTCCCTAGGCACTGACCCCGTGGCTGGGTGGCCTCTCCTTGCCCTCCAGCCTGGCATTGGCTGATACCCAGGGCCTCTGGACCTCACACTGGCAGGCTGCTCCTGGTCTCTGTTCCTCTGTCACCTCCTCGACCTCCGAGACCATCACACTCCCTTCTTCTGTCTGCCTCCTGCCATCCTGATCCACTTCTCTGAATGTACTGGGTGCATTCCTTCTAAGGCAGCAAAATGAGATAATAAATTGTCGGCCAAGGCCTTCAGTTTAGCCCGCCTATGTGCTTTGGAATCCCTGGTTGAACACCTAGGGTTTCGCACTCACCCGCTGCTCCTCAAGGGCATTAATTTTTGCTTTAAGTACCTCCCACACTGGCCAGCCCTCTTCATCCGAAGATGAAAACTCAGGTGTAAGAACCATGGGTGCCCTGTGCTTCGCTGGCTGCTTACCCTTGCTCTTCCCTTGACTCTTCCTGGGCGCCATAGCTAAACCTGCCACCTAAGCACTCCTGTAATCTCAAAGGACAGTGGCCAACTATCCGGCCACTGTCCCGAGCTAGAAACCTAACTACTGAACTGTCTGGAAGTGCTGTATATTTACAGCCCTTTACCCTGGCCTCCACACTTGATCCCTATGAGTCAACAACTGTATCTTTTTTCTTCTATTTACTTTATTTATTATTACTATTATTACTATTATATATATATCTCCCACTTAGCCCCTATCCATGGCAGAGCAAGGGCCAGAGCCCTAATCTACTGCCCTAATTATGGCTTAGATTAATATTTATTTGTTTGTTTATTTATTCCTTATTTATTTACTTATTTGTTTGTTTATTTATTTATTTAGTTTCATTCTTTCTTTTTTAAAATAAACCCCAACTTGTTAACCCCTTTTTTTGCAGACCCCCTCCCCCTTTGACCAATTACCCTTCTTCTTACCCTCCTTTTATTATGTATGTATGTATGTATGTATGTATGTATGTATGTATGTATGTATGTATGTATGTATGTATGTATGTATGTATGTATGTATTATTTAATCTAATTATTTTGCTCTGTTACTTCTTTTCTTTCAGTCTCTTCTCCTTCGCCCCCTTATATATATATCCGACCCTATATATATAAGACCATATATATGTAAGACCAATGGGTCTTGGGAGGGGGGTGATGTTAAGTTACCAGGGATCTCCCCCTAAACTATCCCCTTTAAATGGGGTGGGTGGGGTGAGCTGGTTGAACACCCACCCTTTGTATCTAAAGGACCCCCTAGGGAAGCTTCCCCCCCACAGGCTCCTTTTGTAATTTTTTTGTAATATATATATAAATTAATTCAAAAACACTGTAAAGGGGAGGAGCTCCCCTTATTCAAGTGTGTGTGTGTGAGAGAGAGTGAGAGTGAGAGAGAACCTGGAGGGGGTGCCGATGCACGCCCTCAATCACTCCTCCAAAATCGAAACTGCTGCACCACGAGAGCCGACGCTGGGCGCAGCAGCCTCATCCTGAGAAGAAAGCCTCGAGAAGAGGCTGAGCGGGAGAGGGAGCATGGTTTTAAACCATACTCCTCGTTCCCTCCCCCCACGCCGGGTGCGGTTCTCATCTCTCCTGATCCCATGGGGGGGGAAGCAAGAGCCACCATTAGTGGATTAACTGAACATATGTAGTTGTATCCAAGTGCTGTCTGTAAGAAAAGTTATAAAAATGGAGAGCTTGGCTTGTAATTTTCTTTTGAAGGGAGTACTCATTTATTAGCACAAGTGCAGCAGGTGAAAACCACATCCCAGTGCTTCATTTGTAAAAGACAGTACATGATTGCTATGTGGCCCAGAATGAAGCAAACTGGATTGGAATTGTTTTACTTGACTACTCCATGTGAAAGTTCTTTCAAAAGCTACATTTATTTACTTGGATAACATGTGTTTGTGAAATTCCTTCTATCTGGTCTGATAAGAAAAAAGGTTATACTTACATTCACTTTTCATTGCTAGATCGAAGGAGAGTATATTTTTGCTAGGAAATGGAAGCCAGACTCAAATATATGAGGCTACATCTAGATGAGAGGTTCCTATATTTCTGATTTGATGCCATATTATTAAACTGAAAAAGCATGGGAAACAGAAATAACAGGTTGTCAGTCTTTTCTTTGTTTGGCTAGAAAACAAGCGGAATCATTTTCTCTCTCTCTCCAAGATACATATTACAGAACAGGTGACCAAACCAAACCAAACAAAACAAAACCAAATGCAAGACTGATTCAAAGATGTGCACTTGACTGGTAAACATTGGCTTTTCATATTTTAGAATAGTGTCTGAAGCTCATACTACCTGTATATCCTACTATGTACCACTTTTCCTCTTTGACATTATAGTGGAACTGTGAAAAGAGGATGTATGCATTCTACTTGCATTCTCTTTTCCTTAACGGTGAATCGTGGCTTTTTTTGCCTTCCAGGTCTCTCGTTGTTGCTGTTCTTGTTATACTGCACCTCTTATTTCTCAGCATTACTGCTGCCTGGAGGTGGAACAAAGGGTCAAGCCTAAACATTTTGAAAAGTCCTAAAAAATTGTAGGTGAGATTATGTGTGCAAAATCACTGATTTTTAGATTTCAGGAAGGAAATTAGTTGCTATTGGACATTGTTTTAAATTGGTAACTAAAGATTTTGGAATGACTATAACTGATGAAATCAATGGGAGAAGGATGACCTGATCTTGCTTCCATATTCTTATAGTTTCTTGCCTTAATATTTGGTACTTTGCAAAAAAAATTTACTTTCTTACTTTTGAGGTCACTTCTTGATAGAACTCCACCTTCTATATCATATGTTGTTCTTTGTTGTTTATCCAGAAGTATAATACTCAGCTTACTAAAATCAACTGTTTATCCCAAATAACTTGCTTATCTCAGTACAGTATTAAAACTTTCTAAAACTGTATGTGAATGACATTTATAATAAGGAGGAAAAATGTGAGTAACCCATAAGATTTAACCAATTGCTGAAAAATGATATTTGCAACTTCCTCATGTCTGCACGTATAATTCATTGATGCAAGCTGTGTGCATCCAGCTATGAAATGATGAATTAGATTCACAACAGGCCCTTTAATATGTATCACTTACACATAGCTTCATAATTATTTTTTAAAGTATCTAATGGAAATAATTTGGTCTTGGATTGTGCATATGAGTCTATTAGTTTCAACATTAAGACAATCTAATTTAACTACAGGTTTAATTGTTGCTTCTTGACATCATTGTTACCCGTGGGATTAATGTTCTTTATATCCTGGGGAGAGGGACCAGGAGAGGAGAGAGACCCTGACCAGACTACTGACAAGAAGACCATACACCAAATTTTTAGGTTAAACACTATTCATGTAACATTTATTGCTTTCATTCATAAGACAACAAAAACAAAGGTATCAAGAGGCCTCTTTCATTGTTCACATTCACACATACTCACAGACAGAACTCTTCCCTGATGGTTGATCAGTCCCTCAGTAAGAGCAATGGGAGCAACATTGCAAGTGCTGTTCGAAGCCCACCATCTCTTCCTGGGTCATCCTTCTTGTAGGCATCTTCCTTGTGGGCTGTGCCTATAGGCTGAACCTGGGTGGGCACAGGCAAGCAGGGGGCAGACCCTGATTTCCTGGGCAGGCACAGTCTGTGGTTGCCATGCAGGAATGATTCTTGCACGTGTACAATTTGCTCACTTTAACACAGTCTCGGCTCTAGTCAGCCTGCTTCTCCTTTCTTGTCTGGACAAACAAGTCAATAAGTCCACATTTAGAACTCCCTCCCACATCTGCAGTTTCTTTGCTGACATAGAAACTTTATTTCTTGCAACTCTTTGCAGATTTGTATCAGGCTCACCATCCCATCTTCCCTTGCAAGTCTCCATCTTCTTTTCAGGCCTGGGGTGCTGGTCTTTCTGGAACCCACACACATTCTGTCACTCATAACACCATCATCCAGAAGGCAACTCAGGTGCTGCTCATGTAATGGTTTATCACGCCATGCATTCCTGAACTGTGTACCTTTCATTAACATAGGTTGGTTCTCACTTGGAAGTTGTAATATTGCTAGTCCTTAATTTTTTCTTCTCTCATCTGACGCAATGGGGTCATGCTCATGAATAAAGAGTTTTGAAGTTGACTATTTGATCCATAAACAGATTCTTAAGATCAAGAACCCTAAGACCACCAATGCTCTATTATTGTTGTTGTTGTTGTTGTTGAGAAAACACCAGGCCAAGTCAATATAAACTATATAAACATTGACCAGTATTATAGAACAGATACAAGTTTTAACCAAAAACCTAAGTATCTGTTAAACATCGGCGCAGTATGTATGCTGTTTGTAATATTGCCATTTTTTGTAGCTCTGATGGTGTGATTTCTGAGATCTGCAACTGCTTATAGTACTGTGTGAAATTTCTTGAAATTGTTCCCAAAGCCCCGATGACGACAGGGACCACTGAAGTGTGTTTCATCCACAAGTGAGACGTTTCAATTGCCACGTCTCTATGTTTTGTTAGCTTTTCCAATTCTTTATTTTCAACTCTGGTATCCCCTGGAATTCCAAGGTCAATGATCCAGACATTTCTTCATTCTATTACTACTATGTCTGGTGTGTTATGTTCAAAGTGTCTATCAGTTTGGATCCAGAAATCTTGACTTCCTCATTTTCTGAGACCTTCTCTACCTGATGTTCTCATGGGTTTTTGGAGGCTGACAAGTTATATTTTTTACATAGTGACCAGTGCACAAATTTTGCCATTCTATCATGTCTAATTTTGTAATCTGTTTCTGCAATCTGTGGACATTCACAGATGAAATGTGACACCGTTTCATCTTTTTCTTTACAGAGTCGACATTTGCTGTTAGCACTAATTCCTTGGAACTTAGCTTTCACCACATTGGTTTGGAATGCTTGTTCTTGTGCAGCAAAAATCAAGCCTTTGGTTTCTTTCTTAAGGGTCCCCAGTTTTAGCCATGCACAAGTTGAATTAGATCATGCTTTCCATCAATATTTCTCAGGTACTGTCCATGTAGTGGTTGATTTTTCTGGCTGTTTAATTTATTTATTTATTTTTATTTGTCATTTCTTATATTGAGCCTTTGTTTCTGTTGTTTTCAAAATATTCTCCATTTTCACTGCCTTAAGTAATTTTTCTCTACTTGGACTGATGTAATCATTTAGGTTTCTTTTTTCCTTCTCTTCTACCTGCTGTATTTATAGTAATCCATGGCCTCCGATTTTTTGTGGTAAATATAGTCTGTATACATCACTATTTGGAAGTAGTGCGTGATGCATGTTCATTATTTTCTGTGTTTATTGCTTTGATTGTAGTTCCCCCATTTAATTTTTATTTTAAGATTTTCTGCTGTCTTTTGATATATTCCTTTTCTGTCAGTTATTTAACCTTTGTGTGCAGGATGTTGTCTGTTTCTAGTATTCTAAGGTATTTTTAATTTTCATCACTTGATAGTGATTTTATGATAGTGATTTTATGATAGTGATTTTATTGCCTTTTTAAAAACTCTATTCCATCTAGTTTTTGAATCTTGTCACAGTGTATAGACAGAGCTGCACATTTGTCAATTCCAAATTTCATTTAAATATCTTCACTAAATATTTTAACTGTGTATAGCAGTGATTCTATCTCTGTGGAACTTTTGTCATAAAGCTTTAGGTCATCCATGTATAACAGATAACAAATTATTGACATGGGGATTAGTGAGGTGTCAAACAGCAGTGGTGACAAAGAATCCCCTTGAAATTTTCCTCTTTTGATGCTACCTTGGCCAAGTTCTTCACCATAGGCCATTAAGACAGTTTTTAATTTTTCCATGTTTTTCTTGAGGAACTTCTGAATGTTTTTACTAATCCCAAAAAGTTTTTAGGCAGGTGTTTATCCAGCTGTGTGGCAATGAGTCAAATCCCTTTTTCATAGTCTATCCAGGTCGTGTTAAGATTTGTTTTTCATCTTTTTGCATTCTTTAATATCATTCTATCAATAAGTAGCTGATCTTTTGTGCCTCATGACTTTTTAAAGTTTTCTTTCTGTTCAGTTGGGTATAGGGTGTTTTCAATTAAATAATTTTATATTGATCTTGCAAGTACTCCTGTGAGGAGCTTGCACATTGTTGGAAGGCATGTAATTGGTCGATAATTACTGGATTCATTGCCCTTTTGGTGATAATTTATTATCAGAAATGTGTGGCCTGTTATCCAATCTTCAGTTGTAGAATTTTGAAGTAAGTGATTAAGTTGCACTGCTATATGTTGATGGAGACTTGTTAAATGCTTTAACCAAAATCCGTGCAGCTCATCTGGACCAAGTGCACTCTAATTTTCACAGCCTTTACTTGTCTCCTAATCACTTTAGTTGTTATTACAATATCATCCATATGTTTTCCTTGAGTTCCTTTACAAATGTCTTTAATCCATGAGGCACTTTTCTTATGTCTGGTTGGGCTTTCCAAAATTTTAGAGTATCATCTTTACATGGGCCTAATTTCTTTTGCTCTGCACTTTCTCCTAAGGATGTCTAGAATAATCATTGGTTATTTCGAAATTGTGTGTTTTCTCCATATTGTTTCAAGCGTCCATCATATCTTTTAATTTTCTTTGCTTTAGCTGTTAACCCGTTGTTTTAATTCTTCTGTAGTTTCAACAATTGTTTTCCTTTCTAGGTCATATTTTTGCATAGTCTGGCTTTTACTTTTTCATTTTTAAGTTTTGAATCTTTCAAGTGTTTTAAGTTCCTAATTTCTACATGTAATTTGTTTATTTTTCTTTCCATCCAGCTGAATTTTCCATTTTGGAGTGCCAAAATTTTTCTGGGGTTTTTTTCCAGCTTGTAAAGAAGTCCCATTGTTATTATTGTAGCTGTGCTACACATGAGCTGGTTTGTTTTCTTTAGTGTCTTGGTTGGGATTGTTCTGATGACTACATTTGCATCATTCAGTAGATCTTTTACTGGTTTACCTTTTAATTGGCACAAAGTAGGGAGCCTTTGTCTTTCTGTGTTCTGGCTAATATGGGTTACTATTTTTGCCCTCAGTGATATCTGCCCTTCTGTCAACTCATAATTTCTGGGTTGTTCCATAAGTTGTTCCTCTATTGATGCATTTTCTTTCACTATTACATCTACCTCTACCCTCCATTTGTCTTCCATACTATGGTCAGTGTTTTCTGTTGATTTTTCTTTTGCCTTTCTAGTTCTTGGAATTCCAGTTCTGAAAACACTTTACTCTGGATGATAAACCTTCTCTGGTCCATTAATTGTCATTCAGTTATGTCACTATTTGGGTGTTTCCTCTTCCAAATTTCCATCATTCTTTTTTGAAAACCACAGGCTGTTGAGTTTGCCTCGTAATAACATTTCATAATTTCTTGATTTTCAGTGGGAGTTCAAGTTTTGTGTTTATGTTGTTGCAGTAGCTTTGCAGCAGCCTGTCCTTGTCCCTCAACAGGGTCTGCCAAGCCCTGTAACCCATTTGTCACCAGATGTCCAGAGGCTAAAGCATCTTACATGGTCCTCGTTGACCCGGGCAAACTAATCTGGTATGTATTTCTGTTTATTTCCTCTCATTGTGATTGATGGTTGGTGTACACAGTTGGTCTGATTTCTCAGCTGAGACCTATCTAGCTTAGGAGACCCTTCAACATAGCTCTCAACCTCACTGAAGCACACAAGTCCCTCCACCTCAACAAGGCCAGTGTCCATGGAGGGCATGATGATGATGATTACAAAAGAAAAAAAGTAACATGTGAAGAAAAAATATCCCCAAATGAAGAACTAGACACATTTTTTTTTCAAACGGCTAGGAATTGAAAAACAATAGCATCAGTTTCATGTTTTAAAAACCCTAGTATCCAAAAAAGAAGCTAGGTATAAACTTCAAAGAAAGACAACCAACTCTCAGGTAGGTAGGTATCCAGGTGCAGCTCTTTTCTATATGCCACAGGTTCAAAAGCTGAAAGGAATATCAGGTCATCAATCCATTGATTGATGAAGGCTGGTCATTCATCCTTCCAGTTATGCAGTATCAATTGTTCAGCCACTATAAGGGTGCAGAGAATCCATTTCTTTTCATCATTGGTTAATTTCCATGAGAAACATAGTGTGAAAAATGTATGTCTACAAAATTTAAAAAGTGTTCCAGTACAAAACTACTACACAGAGTGATATGCTCCATAAAGAACTATGACTTGGTAATAATAAAATGATGATTATTATTATTTTTACAATGCAGACTCTTTAATAATGTGACTATGGAGAAATTTAATCAAGGGAACATTTATGTGAATGCAATTTATGCTCCGCCACATGTACAAAATGTAAATGACTGAGATAACGCTATTGAAGTAGCCCACTTCTGGTCAAAAATAGTCTGATTATTTAACATTTTAATTTGTTTTTAATTTTTAACTATATTTCATATACGTCCATAATTTTAAATTGTGCAATACTCCAATATAAAGAAAGAATCTAGATCCAGATCATAGTCGTCTGCTGTCTTACCTGCAGCTGCCTTAATGTGCATCAAGATCTCCAACTGAAAGCAGCAACATACATCTTAATTGAGAATGGGGAACATGTGCCTTCCTCATGTTGCTTTACTGCAACTCACCACACACAAATTGGTTTTCTGGATAGGGCTGATAGGATTAGCAATCCAATATCCTATGAAGGGATATTGGAACTGAGTAGGCTACAGATGGACATTGTTGCCCTGCAAGAAACAAGATTTCCAGACTCGGGATCTGTCAAAGAAAAGAAATTATCTTTCTTCTGGCAGGGAAAACCATTGAATGAGACCAGGGAATATGGTGTTGGCTTTGCGGTTAGAAATACTCTGCTGAGATCCATTGTCCACCTACTGCGGGGAGTGAAAGAATCCTGTCTCTGCAGCTCCATTCATCAGCAGGACTGATCACCCTTATTAGTGCATATGCACCAACACTGTTGTCTACAGCAGAAGTCAAAGACAAATTCTACGATGATCTGGTAACTACTATCAAAAAAATCCCCGAGAGAGAGCCGCTGTTCATTCTCGGAGACTTTAACGCTAGAGTTGGTGCTGATCACAATTCTTGGACCACTTGTCTAGGCTGCTTTGGCATTGGGAAGATGAACAAAAATGGCCAACGCTTGCTGGAGTTTTGCTGTTATTATGGTCTTTGTGTCAGCAACATGTTCTTTAATACTAAGCTTCAAGACAGAGTCTCTTGGAAACATCCATGCTGTAAAGAGATCATCACCACTGAGCTATATGAACTCTTTTGTCTTTGCTGGAGGGAAGGTGGAGTACCACAGGACATGAAGGATGCAAACATTGTCACATTGTATAAGAACAAAGGAGACAGGGGCGACTGCAATAACTACCGTGGCATCTCTCTTCTCAGCGTTGTAGGAAAGCTGCTTGCCCATGTCATGCTGAAGAGACTCCAGGTGCTTGCAGACAGAGTCTGTCCAGAATCACAGTGTGGATTTAGAGCTAATAGATCCACCACTGAAATGGTATTTTCCCTCAGACAGTTGCAGGAGAAATGTAGGGAACAATGACAGCCACTCTTTGTGGCCTTCATAGATCATACAAAGGCCTTTGATCTGGTTAGCAGGGATGGCCTTTTTAAAATACTTCCCAAGATTGGATGTCCACCTCAACTCCTTAACATCATCAGGTCCTTTCATGAGGAAATGAAGGGCACTGTAGTATTTGATGGCTCAACATCAGATCCCTTTGACATCCGAAGCGGAGTGAAACAGGGCTGTGTCCTCACACCGACTCTCTTTGGGATCTTTTTTGCTGTCATGCTGAAGCATGCCTTTGGAACTGCAACAGAAGGTCTCTATCTTTGGACTAGATCAGATGGAAAGCTTTTTAATTTCTCTAGATTGAGAGCGAAGACCAAAGTCCAGCTGAAATGCATGTGGGACTTCCTCTTCACCGATTATGCAGCTGTTGTTGCCCATTCTGCTGAAGACCTCCAACAACTTATGAATCGTTTTAGTAAAGCCTGCCAAGATTTTGGATTAACAATCAGCCTGAAGAAAACACAAGTCATGGGCCAGGGCGTGGACTCACCTCCCTCTATTACTATCTCTACACAAGAATTGGAGGTTGTTCATGATTTCGTGTACCTTGGCTCAACAATCTCTGACACTCTCTCCCTAGATGTCAAACTGGATAAATGCATTGGCAAAGCAGCATGTTCTCTAGACTCACAAAGAGAGTACGGCTTAATAAGAAGCTGACAGCATATACCAAGATCCAGGTCTATAGAGCCTGTGTCCTGAGTACACTCCTGTACTGCAGTGAGTCCTGGGCCCTTTGTGCATGGCAGGAGAGGAAGTTGAACACGTTCCATATGCATTGTTTCCGATGCATTTTTGGTATCACCTGGCAGGACAAAGTTCCAAATAGAGTAGTCCTAGAACGAGCTGGAATTTTTAGCATGTATACATTACTGAAACAGCGACGTCTACATTGGCTTGGGCATGTTGTGAGAATGGCTGATGGTCGGATTCCAAAAGATCTCCTGTATGGAGAATTAGTGCAGGGAAAGCACCCCAGAGGGAGACCACAGCTGCGATACAAGGATATCTACAAGCAGGATCTGAAGGCCTTAGGAATGGACCTCAAGAGATGGGAAACCTTGACATCTGAGTGTTCAGCCTGGAGGCAGGCGGTGCAGCATGGCCTCTCCCGATTTGAAGAGGCACTTTTTCAGCAGGCCGAGGCAAAGAGGCAGTCCCGAAACCAGCAAAATCAGGGAGCTGGACAGGGGGCAGATTGCATTTGTCTTCAGTGTGAAAGGGATTGTCACTCTCGAATTGGGATTGTCACTCTTCTCAGCCACACTAGACGCTGTTCCAAAACCTCTATTCAGAGCACGTTACCATAGTATCTCGAGACTGAAGGATGCCTACAGAGATCCTATGATGGGCCACAAATTAGCAACCCACCTCTGCTCTAACGTTGAAGCAGCATAGCATAGCATAGATGCCAAACATGACTGTGTGTTGCATGCACAATTGGTTTCACTGCACATAATTCAATATATCTCCTCATTGCATCTTTTCTATGTCAATGATAATTTTTTCAGTCCTCTTGCCTAGCCAGGACATTTGTCCATAACAGTAAATACATGGTTTCCACAGTGGAAGTGGAAAATCAAATGGATGCAAAGCAGCCTTAGTTAAGCTGCACCTCCCCAATATCTGATGCCACTTTGAATCTCTCACTCCTCTCGGTGTTTCTTATTTTTCTAACTAGACAATGGAGTTGACTCGGATTTTACTGAAGTCTCATGGTACTTCTATTTTTACTGCTTCCAGTTTTTAAACCTCCTTTCCAAACTCTTTACTTTGCCAAATTTTTTTTATAAAACTGTTATTTGTTTTTCAAAAAGACAAGTTTCAGTAATGAAACATCAAGAATGTATCCACTCTCACTCAACACAAATTTGGAAGAAGACTGGGAATAAGAAGGAAGGACAAAGGGAAGGAGGGAGGGATAGGTTGATAGATGTGTCATGATAATGCATCTCTCCTATTGCATTGTGGCTGTTTGTGTCAGTCTCATAGATAGCTCTGTCGAGTGTATGGCTGCTGAAATGGGGTGGTGCAGTTTTTGGAGTGCACTGTAAGTATTGCCCTCCCAGGCCCCGAAATGAAGACACAAGACAGTGATATGGATTAATACGGGCCACACTTTATTAAATCATTTCTGATTATAAAAATCATTGTCCTCATCAAATGAGGGGGCCTGCGGTAGTGCGGAGAAATAAATGTAGGGCATCCACGATACCCTTCTCAGTCAATGGGCGAGTCCCAGGCCCCCAGGTTCCAGCTGTCTTGACGACAGCAGGAACCCAGCCGGCCTCTAATAAACACCCCAGACCTCGAGCCATCTTTATTTGATGACTGTCGGTCCGAAAGTGGCCCAGCGCATCTTCCCGCCGCCGGCCCTGTAATCGCACGATCCGCAGAGCCGGGAGGTCGGATGCGCTGTTGGCTTACCATAATTATCAAAGGGACACACCGAGACAACCAGTTTTTTCCCGCACTACCCACCAGTGTGACCGAGAAGAACCACCAAGCTAATGCCAACAAACCCTTTTCCAGTGTGGGATAGGCGAAAAATCCCTCCATCCAGTAGCCAATCAGGTTAGAGGTCAAAAATTCCTATCCGGCCCCATAAAGGCGACCACAAACACACTAGAAAGAGGGAGGGCGGGTGGGTGCCTGAACAAGAAAGAGGATGCATCGGGGGCGAGCACTTCCTTAAATAACCTCTCGCCCCCTCCTTTTTCCACGTGACCGGAGCTGCCTTGCGTCCTTTGGGACCGAGGAGGGCAAAGCCAGCCCCGCATTTCAAGGACGTTGTAACGTCCTTCCTGCGGGCTGAAACTTGCCCTCCCAGGCCCCGAAATGAAGACACAAGACAGTGATATGGATTAATACGGGCCACACTTTATTAAATCATTTCTGATTATAAAAATCATTGTCCTCATCAAATGAGGGGGCCTGCGGTAGTGCGGAGAAATAAATGTAGGGCATCCACGATACCCTTCTCAGTCAATGGGCGAGTCCCAGGCCCCCAGGTTCCAGCTGTCTTGACGACAGCAGGAACCCAGCCGGCCTCTAATAAACACCCCAGACCTCGAGCCATCTTTATTTGATGACTGTCGGTCCGAAAGTGGCCCAGCGCATCTTCCCGCCGCCGGCCCTGTAATCGCACGATCCGCAGAGCCGGGAGGTCGGATGCGCTGTTGGCTTACCATAATTATCAAAGGGACACACCGAGACAACCAGTTTTTCCCCGCACTACCCGCCACAGCATAGGGACTAGTCCTGACTAAGTCCCATGCCCGCCATCAAGCCGTCCTAGCTCAGCAAGCAGGCCCCCTTTTATATCTTCAAGAAAAATGTCCAAGCCTGCATCAGACAGGTGGATGCCATCGCTACGAAAATATTCAGTGTTGGAAGTTTGAATCCTGTGGTGATTGACCACAGATCCGAGGCCGCCGCTGCAGACACCTCTACACACTTCCCTATTGACCCTTCGCCGTGCCCTATTAATCTTCTCAATGCTCTGGGCACCTCGCCAGGCTAAACGCGGGATGATATTGGACCAAACGATCCGCATAGCAGGATACCTTTCCTTCAGCTTCCCAAGTTCTCTCAAGATGTCAATTATGACCGCCTTACCAGACAATCCAGGCAAATCGTTGCCTCCTAAATGAATTACTAAAATATCTGGTGGCAGATGGTCGAAAGATGTCATCCTGCCGAGCTGGATCCAATGCATGCCACGCATGCCTTTCCATGTAATAAACGCATGGGCACCAAGCCCCAAATCATTCCCCCACGGGGAAAATGCGGCATATCGCGCCGCCCAGTAAACATAACTGTGGCCGATGATCATGACGTGCCTTCGGCCTTCCTGTCTTTCGACACCTGAAACGATATAAACAGCCCCTGCCTATACGTTAGGGAGAGGTCTGATATGTTTGTGATAACAGGCCGACGACCAACGCCCTAACTGTTTAATTTGGTCTGTATTATAACCCATAGCTGCTGCTGTTGAAGCTGCTCCTATTCTAAAGGAATGTGTTCCGAATCTCATATTCTTCAGACCTATCTTCTCTAATGCTATGCCAGTAAGTTTCCAAAATTAGTATTTTGTAAGTGGCGACCCATCCGTATGCTGGAAGAAGTACCCAGGTTTTGGACCCCTAAACTCTATGAATTCCTGAACCGCCTTTACGGGACAGATGCCTTTTACACTACATTGCCCTAAGACTAATTGCTTGCCTTTTCCCAGCGGGTCTGCTTTAGACCGCCTTATCTTAATATTTAACCGCCCCTCCTGAACTATAACGTCCCCCAATTGCAAAGCCCTCTGTGAGATATCTGCCTTACCCATTGCCACTAGCTTGCTAATACGCAGGGCCCCGAAAAAGGCCACTAGCGCAGATGCATGAAATAATGCTGCTTCATAATGGTCCCTACACAATGCGCTCCATTGTTCGCATAGGTGTCCAAGGAGAGCCGGAGATATGGGTGTCCTGTCATCTTGTACTCTCCCCCTTTCCCTGGACCAACCTTCTAACATCTTCCTAATACGAAAGTCACAAGAAAAATCCCTGTGCCCATTTGATTTTGCGTAGAAGGCCAAAGCCGACAGTTTTCCTTGAATAGTGCCTGTCGCTAATCCCCTTCTATGCAAAAATATTATGAATTGTTGGAGGTGCTCCACTGGAGCCGGCCATGCTTGCTCTAGCCTCATTGACTTCCTAAATTCATAAAACTCGGTACCCGATGCTAAATAACCCTTTATTGTCCTCGGGGCCAGTGCAAGACCTATTGCTCTCGACGCCTCCTCATGCCAATCTGCCAGACCTCCACTGGAAGCACTTCTGGCAGATCCCTGGCCTCCGGTGCCATCTCCCTGCAACGCTTGATCTGTTGGCGTGAGAGAGCATCAGCTATCCTGTTGTCAACACCTGGCACATGTCGGGCGTGCACCAGTACGTTAAACTGCAACGCCCGTAGGGTGAAAGCCCTGACCAAATCCATGACTCTTTCCGAGTGTGATGTCAGATTGTTAATGATGTGTACCACTGCTTGGTTATCACACCAAAAACGAACTACAGTATGTGCCCATTCTTCCGCCCAAAGCCATAGGGCTCCTACAATTGGAAAAAATTCTAAAAATGTCAAGTCTCTCGTTCTGCCCTCTTGGTGCCACTCTTTAGGCCAAGTACCTGCACACCATCTGCCACGGTAATAAATCCCGAATCCTAAGGTCCCAGCGGCGTCAGAGTTTACCTGAACATCCGCTTTCAGGCTAAGTTCCGATCTCCAGAAGGATACCCCATTGAACTGTTCTAGGAATTGTTTCCACACTGTGAGGTCTTCCCGCATACCCCTGGTAACTCTCGTTCTGTGCATTGGCCTTTTTAAACCTGACATGGCGCCACAAAGTCGCCTCAAAAAGGCGCGCCCTGGTGCTACTACTTTGCACGTGAAATTCAGGTGTCCTACCATTTCCTGCAACTCTTTAAGAGTCACCTTTTTCTTTCCTATTAAGTTGCTAAGTATAGTCCTAATGTTCAGCAATTTGTCTCGAGGCAGCCTTGAAGTCTGCTGAAGCGTATCCAGTTCAATCCCTAGGAAAGTCAGGGACGTCGCTGGCCCTTCCGTTTTTTCTTCCGCCAGGGGCAAACCCATATCAAGGGCCATCTCACGGAAGTTATCCAGAATCATTCTGCATCTTCCTGAGTTCGGTTTTCCACAAAAGAGGAAATCATCGCCTAACTTGCCATTCGATGAATGTGCTAAACTTTTCAAAAGCTGCGCACGAAATTGAGCACCCCATAGGGAGGGCCCTATCGATGTAATATTGCCCTTGAAATTGAAAACCCAACAAATTGAAATCCAATGGGTGAACGGGGAAAATTCTGAAGGCCGACTTAACATCTGCCTTTGCCAGTTGAGCACCCACTCCGCAGGCCCTAATCATCCGAACCGCCTCGTCAAAGGAGGTGTATCTCACAGAACAAAGTTCCGGGGGTATTGCATTGTTAACTGATGTCCCTTCTGGAAACGATAGGTGATGTATTAAACGAAATTCACCTGGGGCTTTTTTGGGGACAATCCCTAAGGGGGAAACCCTCAAGTTAGCTATGGGTGGTTCTTTAAAGGGTCCCAAGACCCTACCTTCTTGAACCTCCTTCTTGATCTTTTCTAATACTATAGCTTCCATCCCTTTTATTGATTTAAGGTTTTTGGTCACAAAGGCCGTTCTTACGCCTAAAGCTGGGATTCGGAACCCATATCTAAAACCTAGTCTCAAGTATTCTGCATTCCCTATTCTTGGGTAATCTGCTAGACCCTCTTCCAGAACCTTGATTTTAATTGGTGTGGGCCCCCTTTCCAGGGGCACCACCGCCCCCTTCTGGCTTCTTGCAGGGACCGCTAGTTTTGTTTTGACGCTGTGCACCCGCTTTGAAGCATGAGGCGTTTGGGTGCTTCCCCCCACAGGTAATGCAGTCGTGTCTATACCTGCATGGGGACCTTGCACAAAAACCTCTGGTGTTATATTCGTAGCAGGGCAGGCGGGGTTGAACCACCTGCCCCACCCCTGGGCGGGTAGTAACGTTCCCGGTAAATTTCTTGTTCAGATGACCGCTATCAAATCTGTCACCTAAACTACATTTGGCCGGTGTCATATGTTGCAGCCAAAGCCCTGGGTGCGGCTCATCCCAGCGTAATTCAGGCCTGATGGCGCTCTTCATTCTAAAAGCTTCATCGTAACGAAGCCAAGCCTGGCCTACAAAATCTGAATTTGCCCTACATATTATATCAAAGTATTGAAATAGAGCCGAAGCCTTCCAAGGCTGTGTTTTAACCAGGACCCCAGCATATATAGTGAAGCCTGTGATCCAATTAGGCCAGTTTCTGTCAGGCTTCTTCCTTCTGTATTTTTCTTTTAATTTCTCGTCATCTTTGTCAATTTCCTTAATTTCCACCTCGCGGTTCAGAAGATCATAAAAATCCAAGAATTCTCCCCTCCATATTTTCTCCTTCACTGCAGGGGTCAAATGATCGCCCAAAGGCGTACTGTAGTCCGCATAGGGCAGTGCAGCTAGCGGGACTGTGTTATACCCCGTGTTAGGCACTGAAGGGTGCTGACATGTTCCTGTGTTCTTACCTTCACTAGATGTCCCAGCCGTAGGAGGGGTCGCACAATGCGTGCCCCACCCCCAACAATGCGGGTTTACAGGAGGCCAGAAAAAACTGGGCCATCCCATGGGTGGTGTTCCACAGTGGTTAGGTGTAACATGAGAGTGTTGGGTGGCACCAGTCCAAGGCCAGGCGGCAGAATTGGACTGGGTGTTGTGTATGGCTGTGCACTCACCACAAGAAGGAGTCGATGTTCCAAGTGCCTCCAAAGCCCGATGCGAGCTTGTACATGGCTCCTCATAGAGATCGTACCCAGCCGAAGATCCCTCCGCTGTCTCCTGGATCTCAGTTGCTTCTGTCATCCTGCATTTACGACCATCTGGCACCCTTGCCGTAGTGGGGGACCCTTCTTCCACAGCCTGTTCCTCACCTCCATGACCCTGTTGAGATTCTAAAGCAGTAAAACGCTCCATGAGTTGCTGCGTTAAGGCCCTAAACTCAGCCTTACGGCGACCCTTCGTGTCCCTGACGGATCGATGAGGGGTAACCTCGCGTTGTGGGGAGGCCCGTCTAGCCAGCTTCTGCGCCTCTAAAGCCAACATTTTATCTTGCAGGTCCTTAAGGATCACCCAAGATTCTTCTTCTGAAGAGGACTGCTGAGGCGAGACCTGAGGCACAGCTCTCTTTTTAGCTTTACTGACTCCGCCCCCTTTTTTGGGCGGCATAATGTCTAATTGAGCCCCAAGGTGTATATCCTTGGTTGTTAAATTTATCAGAAAGCCTGTTCAGAGCTTGTGAAAAATTAATCCACAGCAACTATGTTGTTTTTAAGTTGTTTGTGCACAATATATTGTGAGCCGCCCTGAGTAGACTCCTGTCTAGAAGGGTGCGATAAAAATCCAATAATAAATAAAATAAATAAATAAATCTATATTCTTAAATTGATCTATGATTATTCAATTTATAGATGTTAACCAGTAAAAGAAAATGGCAGAGAGGGAGAAAAGAGTGGGAAAATGAGCACACAAAATGGCGTCTGCCACACACAAAATGGCGTCCGCCACACTCAAAATGGCATCCGCCACCCAAAATGGCGTCCGCCACACTCAAAATGGCGTCCGCCACACCAAAAATGGCGTCCGCCACACCCAAATACTAACAATTTAAATTAAGCGTTAATAGCTACCAAATAATCAGGATGATAAACTTATATAACCTTTATCTTTAATTATTTTTAGTCTCTGTATCCCTTCCCCTTTAATTATTTGTAGAAAAGGAGAAAACAAAATGGCGGTCGGGAGCAAAAAATGCGGGAAGAGACACTAAACAAAATGGCGCCCGCTGCAAACCCAGCCAATTTCGCTAGCAGGACAGAAGAGGCAAGGAAAAGAAAAGAATTGGGGCCTCCACCTGTCCCAATACCTTTACAAGTAAGGCCCTTCTCTTTAAAATTAAACGTAAATTAAAAGTAAATTCGCTCCCCGCTGTGGCAGGGCGAGCCCGCCCCACCGCCCGCGCCCGTCTCAGCCCGCTCAAACAAGGACCACCAGAGCCCTTAAATTCCAAACACTTCCCCTGCAATATCCCCAATCCAAAAAGTAAAAGCCAGGAGGGAGCCAAGGCTACCCTCCTTCAAACCAGGAACATTTTCCTCGCCGCTCGCGCTCGCAACTCTGCTCTTGTTCGGGATCCTCCAATCGACTCCACACTGCCTGAACAAGAAAGAGGATGCATCGGGGGCGAGCACTTCCTTAAATAACCTCTCGCCCCCTCCTTTTTCCACGTGACCGGAGCTGCCTTGCGTCCTTTGGGACCGAGGAGGGCAAAGCCAGCCCCGCATTTCAAGGACGTTGTAACGTCCTTCCTGCGGGCTGAAACTTATAAATATTGTTCAATAAATGTACAAAATAATACATTTCTATGAAACAACTATTGTGAGAAAAATATTTCTTGTTTACTAAAATCCTATTACAGTGGACCCTCGACTTACAGACGGCTCGACCTGCAGACTTTTCGAGTTACAGACTTCTCTGGCCGCAAAATTTAGGTTCGACTTGCAGCCGGAGAATCGACCTACAGACCGGAAAATCAAACAAAATGGACCAAAAACGGCCGGTTACAGATTAATCGGTTTTCAATGCATTGTAGGTCAATGGAGCCTCGACCTACAGACTTTTCGACCTGCAGCCACCGTTCCAATATGGATTAATTCCGTAAGTCGAGGGTCCACTGTACATAGTTATACCTGCAGAAGGCAAATATTATATTATAACTTACAGCAGCTTCTCATTGGCAGTTAATGTATCCTTGCTTGGATTTTCAAATACAAGTCCACTGCCATCCTATAAGGCTCATATACTGCCAGCAAGGAGATGCTGCAAGTTGCACAGTTTACCTTACATAATCATGACTACATAACAGGATTTTGGCCAACAGATGGGATCCTATTGGTATTAGTGTAAGATTTGCCCAGTTAGCTACTTGCAGCTAATTGATTAGATGCCAGGGCACATTGGGATTGCAAAATTGGCACTTCAGCAACTCACCAGTTATCTGCTATCAGCATCAGCAAGTTAATTTGCAATGCACTGTTGTTAGCAAATTCATCTACATATTTTGTATGCATGAATTAGGTATGCATTCACATGACTCAGTGGAGATCTGAAGGTGTTGTTAAATTAAAAGTGGGAAACAGTGAGACCTATGGGCCACATGCAGCCTTGGGAGACCCAGCCTAATACAAGCCAACATCCTAATTTTTATCTTTTAAAAATGGCTTAAAATTCCTTTTGTGCACTTTATGGAGTATTGTGGCATGTTTTGGGGACTCCAGCACACTCACATTTTTAATTTCCACTATATAGCACAAAGGAGGTTCTTCAGTTTTAAAGAAGCCCTTTTAAAATAAAAATATTTGAGGAGTGTGTGTGGCACTGGGTGCAGATGTCCAAGCATCAGACATGGGCCTGTGTATCATTGAGACATCTGGAAGCTGTCCTTCCTGACCTAAATGAGCAAATAAAGCCCATCTAGTTGGTTCATTAGTTTTGGTGGACAGAGCTCTATGAAAAAAAGGTGAATGAGATATCAATTTGGTGGGACAGATCTGTAGGTACATCAGAGATCCTTTGTCAAAATGAATTCAGTGGGTTTAACTATAAGGAAGCTTCTTCACACATGCACTTTCAGTCACCACTGTGCTTCTTTGTGTTCCAACTGATCATCATTAAATGAAGAAGGAAAAAGAGGTAGGCAATAATTGTCATACAAATGAGCATTCTGGCCAACATAGACTTGAATGTCATTTTAAATAGGGTAGAACTGCTTTAGCTTTAAGCTTAAGGTTTGGGAGACTTTTTAAATGCATTTGCAAAACAGTACCTTGAGATGGCTTTGTCCGATGAAATATTAAACCAGAAGTGACTGAAGTCATCAGAAAAAGGGGCTATTATTTATGGGCATTGGGTTGAATTCATTGCATTGGTAGATAGAAAATCTTCATCACTTTTGAAAGAACTGTCAAAAGAATTTTTCCCTACATTGTAGGCTTGCCTTTCATAACTCTGTACATTTACAGCAGGGTACCTTGCTGTAATTTTGGAAGTAATTTGCAATAACTAAAGACATCTCTCTCACTCTAAAAAGAAATGAATGAATTGCCACCTACACACCTGATTAAAACATCTAATAAGCACCATCTGAACTGTCATTTTTGAAAGCATGGAGTGAGCCCTCTCTACTCAGAAAAGTTAACAGCAAGCCACAAAAATGCAACTAAATGCTTATTTCTTCATGTGGCTTCATTATTTGGTGTGTTTGCAGGTATTTGAAGCAAGCCTTCCATTTAGAGGGAGGACTATAGGATAAAGTGAATCAAATAGGCAAATCCAGATATGCCTGTGGTGGCATGTGGTCCATGTGGTGAGCCTCAGCTCAAAATATTTGAGTATGCCCCCCCCATCAAACATATGTGGCCCCTCTCTTCCACTTCTTCAAAAGGTTCTGAGAGCAGGCTCTGTGTCTATTTTCCTATAATGAGGCAAGAAAATTGAAGACTTCAGTGTATGGAGATACATCTGTAGATTTACCAATGTTCACACTGAACATGTGGAACAAACATGCAGATCTAGCCTGCCATTTCCCCATTAAGAAACCAATCTTCATGTAGCCCACACAAATGCCTTTCTTCACAGATTGATCAAAAACAAATCCTGCCAGACTAATCTGATCTCATTTTTTTGATCAGGTAACCTCCCTGATAGACACAGGGAATGCTGTAGACATAGTATATCTTGACTTTAGCAAAGCTTTTGACAAAGTGCCCCATGATATTCTGATTAGCAAACTAACTAGGTGTGGGCTGGATAGATCAAATGTCAGGTGGATATACAAATGGCTAGAGAATCGTACTCAAAGGGTGATGCTCAGTTCTGGGTCTGGCGCTCTTCAACATTTTTATTAATGACTTGGATGAGGGAATGCAGGGAATGCTTGTCAAATTTGCAGATGATACAAAATTGGGTGGAATAGCTAATACCCTGGAAAACAGAAACAAAATTCAAAATGACCTTGATAGGATGGAGCACTGGGCCAAAAACAAATGAATGAAATTCACCAGGGTTAAGTGCAAAGTACTGCACCTTGGAAAAAGAAACCAAATGCAGGGTTACAAGATGGGAAATACCTGGCTCAGCAAAACTACGAGCGAGAAGGATTTTGGAATTGTCGGAGATCACAAGCTGAATATGAGCCAACACTGTGATGTGGCTATAAAAGAGGCAAATGCTATTTTAGGCTTCATTAACAGAAGTATAGTTTCCAAATCCTGTGAGGTGCTAGTTCCTCTCTATTCAGCACTGGTTAGGCTCACTTTGAGTATTGTGTCCAGTTTTGTACACCACACTTCAAGAAGGATGCTGACAAACTGGAATAAGTTCAGAGGAGGGCAACAAGAATGATCAGGGGGCTGGAAACCAAGCCTTATGAGGAAAGGCTGAAAGAATTGGGTATGTTTAGCCTTGAGAAAAGAAGACAGAGGGGTGATATGATAACACTTTTCAAAGACGTGAAAGGTTGTCATACAGAGGAGGGGCAAGATCTGTTCTCGATCATTCCACAGTACAGGACACACAACAATGCGCTCAAGTTACAGGAAGCCAGATTTCGACTGAATATCAGGAAAAACAGAGCAGTAAGAACAGTAAGACAGTAGAACCAATTACCTAGAGAGGTGCTGAGTGTTCCAACACTGGAGGCCTTCAAGAGAAACTTAGACAACCACCTGGCAGATATCCTTTGATTTGTATTCCTGCATCAAGCAGGAGGTTGGACTTGATGGCCTTAGAGGTCCCTTCCAACTTCCCTATTCTATGATTCTATGATTCACCAAGCAGTAAAAACTGACACATTTGTTTCCTCTGCTTGAAGTATATCCTGGCCTGATCTTGACCATAAAGGGCCATAATGGGGCAAGGGGAGTAGTATTTGGGAAACCTCAAGCAAGTCACTTAATCTGCACAACCCTAGGGCTAACCAGAAGCGTTTTATGTTACCTGGGTGAGCTCATTCTTGCTGAGCTCTTCCCTTCCTTGAGGAGCTGGTGGTTTTAAAAGTTCATGACTCTGGCTTGGAGTCTAGCATTCCTCTTCCACTTGATTGGTTTTCTCTAGCCTCCTTGTTACCCAGGCCATTAGGATGAGCTGGGATTTCAAGGTCTTTGGTGTGCAAACTCTGTATGCAGGGTATCCACTTTGTTGTTTAGTCGTTAAGTCGTGTCCAACTCTTCGTGACCCCATGGACCAGAGCACGCCAGGCCCTCCTGTCTTCCACTGCCTCCCGAAGTTGGGTCAAATTCATGTTGGTATCCACTTAGGCATCAGTAAAAAGGGTCCAGGAAAAAAAATTGGTTGCTTTACATGAAATTTGCATACATTAACTAATAGCTATGAGAATCCGTGTGGCAGAGTGGCTAGCGCACCAAACTGGGTTTCAAATCCCTGCTCAACTGTGGAATTTCTGGGGGTGGGGCACTGGTAATAGTCAACTGCTCTTTGAATATTTCACATAGGACAAAAACCCTTTTAGGGTCACTGTCATGTGCTGTCAAGTCTGAAACAACCTGACATCACATCACACATAATTTATAGTTGTACTTCATGTTCTGAGATGATACAAACACAAGATATTGTCTTCCCCAAAGTGAAGACAATACAGGCATGGTGATCTGCTTGCTTCGTCTGTCAGCTGTGGGCAACTTCAAGGCCACTGCAGTCCCTTTCTTATGGTTCTTTTTCCTTTTAATCAGATTTGGACTGGATAGTCTGTCAAATAGATATTAAAGTGGGTGATACATTTATTAGACCACTAAAATATTAAACAAATAGTAAGTGTTCATGGATTCTCAAAAGCTTGTTGTTTGATTTTTAGTAACCTAGTAAAGTTATTGCCTGCTCTTGCCTTTTTATACCTTTAAGGATCACATGGCCTTTTCCTATTTTTTTTTAAATAGATGATTGACTTCTAAAGTAAGAGATGACTTAGCCACTCTGACCAAGGGTCCAAGACTAGAGGCCTCAGATTAGGAGTAATTAGGTCATGGGTCCCAATGGATTTTGGTTCAAGACCAGCCTGGAGCATTTTCCACAGACATTTTCCTCAGACTCTTGTCTGAGTCAAAGCTACTGCTCAGCATATGGGGTTATGACACTATATTCCAATTTCCCATTATGTCTTGCATATTTGATATATCATATCTAGACAATGCTTTTATTAATTTTTTTATTTTTTGGTTTCTATCCTGCCCATCTAGACCGAAGGTCTACTCTTTTACATTTATACATTTTATAAAGATTGTATCGAAGGACCTCTAGATTGCACACAAACACACACAGACACAAACACATACACACACATAACCTAGAAGCTACAAGAGGAACCTGCAGGCTACATGTTGCCCACCACTACTCTAGAAAATTTAATGGACTATCAAAATCTATTAGGAGACAAGTAAGTCATCCTTTCACGTGACTCTTTGGGGTACAATTGTTTTGTTGCTTGGCGTAAGCTTTCAGGATGAGGTAAGTTATAAAGGCAATGAGTAAGTAAAATTTGTTATGATTAAAGACCAGCACATATTAGTTTATAAAGCAAGCAAACAAGTAAGGAAAAAGCATCCATGTGAAAGTATATTCATGCAATGTGCATTTTTGAGAGTGGATGTGTTCACACAGAATCTCTGCTCATGTTCTTGAATCAACAGTGCAAGACCACCTTCCAAAATGCAATCCTCCACATGAAGGCAAGAGAAGACAGCAAGGGCTGGAGAATGAACACAATAATTATGTACCAAACAAAGAGAGCATTCCCCTGTATTCATTATTTCTGCCTATGCTGTAAATTCTGAAGCAGGGCATGCTAGATGCTCACTGCTGCAATATCTCATTCTAATATATGGACTGAGAACCCAAGAGAGTTGGCAAAGTCATTTGGAGTGATCACGTGGTATTGATAGGTTGTGCAAAATTGCTTTTCTGTTCACTAAAATATTTCCTTCCCTCGCTAAACATTTCTGGAGTCTAGTGGATTAGAAAATACTTTACCTGGTGGGGGCAAGAGACATAATCTGCAGTCAGAAAATCTGCTCCCAAGACCGATTGTTACTGGGTCATGAGACAAATTTCTATCCACTGGAAAACATGGTTTCTGCACAGATGTTCCCCACCCTTCCCTTTAATGCTGCTTAACATTCTGCCATATTCCCTGGCCTACTTGTTGGATTAAATAGATAGCCGTAAGCAATAGCAAAAAAGCCAACATATTTCTCAGTGTAACCTTAAGATGTAATGTGCATTTATCCAAAATTGGTACCATTTTTCTTCTTTATCTGAGACATTTGTCATCAATCTTTTGCAGTGAGCCAAACGGAAATCCAAGGTGTCATTCATGCATACTATTCATACTATTATATCCACAGCTTACTAGAAACAAATGTTCCAAATCAGCTCACAGAAGCCTTGGGCATCTTGCTATTGCTAATTCAATTCTTCAGAACACCTCTGGCTTATGAATGTGGGATATTGTGCTTCTGTACCCACAATTCAAAAACCAGGAAATGGCCCAATATTGCTGCACAATATCGTGCCCACGGTACCAGCAGGAAAAAGGATTCCAAGTTTTACATAGCAAAGGGCAGCCTGAATGTTGACAACACCAATGGCAGCAGTCAAGATTGTCTACAGGATACCTTCTTCTGCTCATGATCATTCACACTTGTTGAAAAACAGCCCTGACAATTGCTTTGTGTTTGGGTGAGAAATGGTTAAGTGATGAAAAATAGGAGTCAGCTTCTGGGATTTTCTTTTGCGTGCTGTCACTTTGTGAATGGTAGTGGTGCTGGGGGACTCTTGTTGAACACCTTGACCATTACCCTGTGGAGTGTCTCAGGGTTCCATGATTCCATATACTATTTCACATATACATGAAAAACCTGAAAGAGACTGTCCAAAATTTTGTGGTCTGGTAGCACCACTGTGCTGATGACACCCATCTCCTTTTTAAGAACTTCCAGGAAGCCCTTCTCTCAGTCTGCATCATATCCATGTTTTGCACCACTGGAAAATCATGCACTGGGGAGCCCATGATTTCTGTCTTGTGGTCTGTGGGCAGAGATGGGATCTATGATTTGAAAGTGATTTGGGGAGGATCCTGCAGAAGAATCATTTGGATCCATGAAGATCTGTTCTTCAGTTTTTGCACTACTGCAAAGCCATGCACTGGGGGACACACAATTTATATGTTTTAGTGAGTGGGCATAGATGGGGCCTATGATTGGACACTTGTTTGGGGATAATCAAAATCATATGGATTCACGCATAATATCTATGTTTTTGCACCACTGCAAAGCCATGTGCTGGGGGACCCATGATTTCTGTGCTGTAGTCTGTGGGCAAGTTTGGAAAACTCAGCAGTGGCCAGAGGATTGGAAAATATCAGTCTACATCCCAATCCCAAAGAAGGGCAGTGCCAAAGAATGCTCCAACTACCGAACAATTGCACTGATTTCACACGCTAGCAAGGTTATGCTCAATATCCTACAAGGTAGGCTTCAGCAGTATGTGGACCGAGAACTCCCAGAAGTACAAGCTGGATTTCAAAGGGGCAGAGGAACTAGAGACCAAATTGTTAACATGTCCTGGATTATGGAGAAAGCCAGAGAGTTCCAGAAAAACATCTACTTCTGCTTCATTGACTACGCAAAAGCCTTTGACTGTGTGGACCACAACAAACTATGGCAAGTTCTTAAAGAAATGGGAGTGCCTGACCACCTTATCTATCTCCTGAGAAATCTGTATGTGGGACAGGAAGCAACAGTTAGAACTGGCTATGGAACAACTGATTGGTTCAACATTGGGAAAGGAGTACGACAAGGCTGTACATTGTCTCCCTGCTTATTTAACTTATATGCAGAATACATCATGCGAAAGGCAGGACTGGAGGAATCCCAAGCCGGAATTAAGATTGCCAGAAGAAATATCAACAACCTCAGATATGCAGATGATACCACTCTGATGGCAGAAAGTGAGGAGGAATTAAAGAACCTCTTAATGAGGGTGAAAGAGGAGAGCACCAAAAATGGTCTGAAGCTCAACATCAAAAAAACTAAGATCATGGCCACTGGTCCCATCACCTCCTGGCAAATAGAAGGGGAAGATATGGAGGCAGTGACAGATTTTACTTTCTTGGGCTCCATGACCACTACACATGGTGACAGCAGCCACGAAATTAAAAGACCCCTGCTTCTTGGGAGGAAAGCGATGACAAACCTAGACAGCATCTTAAAAAGCAGAGACATTGTCGCGTTTTGACCCTTTTTGGATCCCACACCTCTGGAACCTATGTGGCGTTGGACCCACTCGTGCCTTGGTCTGTCCACCTAGACTCAGACCTCAGAGCACACCAGGGCAAAACTAAACTCTTTCCTTTCTTCCACTGCTGCCACCAGGAGATCCCTAGATCCCCATAACTCCTTTAGAAAGAATCAGGTCCACTCTTTAATGAAATAGAAAGATCTTTTGTTTATTTGCTTATTTGTTTCAGTATTTTAATATTCAGTTCTATTCCTTCTCCCTTCCAGTCACTGGTCAATCACTTCTCAGATCTCCTACTATATTTTCATCAGTCTAATCACAATCACATAAATCTCTGAACTCTCTAATCAAACTCCTTCCAAAACTCTGATCTCCCTTCTCCCCCTCAGGCTCTGCCTCTTATACTCTGCCTCTTGGCTCCGCCTCTCAGCAACATAAATATGCATGACTCACTCTAACTAAACCTGAGCCATGACCACATTTAAAGGAGAACGCTACAGACCTCCCCCCTTACTTAGGTTTGTTTGGGAGGGGAAACACATTTTTCCTTCTGAACAAACAGGTGCAATTGCTTAAACTTTTTTTTTTCATAACATTTTAACTTTCACATTTTTACTAAATTTCAACCAAATCCTTACCTTATCATTTAATAATCAATACCATTCTTTACCTTTTCATCTACTAATCAATAATATACATTACCTTATCATTTAATAATCAATACAATACTTTACCTTATCATCTACTAATCAATAATATACCTTACCTTATCATTTTACAGAATTTACAACCATACAGAAATCATGATCATGAACTTTTACATAAATAATTAACTGTGAATTATAGTCCATTTCAGTTTATAATAAAAGTCCTGGTATCATTCATCTAGCCTCCTGGAAAGCACATCTGCGACAACGTTGTGGGCTTTCGAGGCAAGAACTGAGTCTCTGTTGCAAAGGCAAAATTTGCAAAGTCCAAGTCTCTCACTTTTCCGTCGTAGTCTGGCGCACCATGGACTGGTCCGGTTGTGGTCATCTCCTTCAGCTGGACACACCTCGGCTGGCACTCAGGAGTCCCTCTGTTGACCACTGGCTCCTTCCTCCACACCCTTTTCCGTCGACTGGCGGTCATCGGCCACTCGGTTGTCCACAGGATGTCATCTGCTGGTCGTTTTAGTGTGACGTCATCTTTAAGTCTGGCTCGGGGCTTCACTTGCTCAGCTAGGGAAAGGGTAGGCAGTTCCCTCTTCTCCTCCCGAACATCTTTAGATGCATCCCTCTTTAAGGCATCAGGGCCTTCCTCCTTCTGTATCACATAATTGACATTGTTCAATTTTGTCACTACTTTATAGGGATCCTCCCAAGCTAATTGTAGCTTGTGACTTTTGACTGGCCTAAGCAAAAGAACTTCATCTTCAGGCCCAAAAGTTCTTTCACGGGCTTTCTTATTGTACCGGGCCTTCTGCTTGGTCTGGGCAGCCCTTAAGTTCTTTCCGGCTATCTCTAGAGACCTTTGCAGGGTGTTTTGCAACCTGTGCATATATTCTACCACTGACTCTGGGTCACTTTCTCTATGGTTTTCCCAGTTCATGCGGAGCAAATCTAAAGGTCCGCGCGCCTCTCGTCCTAGCAGTAACTCAAAAGGACTAAATCCCGCGCTCTCTTGAGGGATGCTCCTATAAGCATATAGTAAGGGTTGTATTTTGCAGTCCCAATCATTTGGGTTCTCTGCTACATACGCCTTAATCATGCGCACTAAAGTGCCATTGAATTTCTCAACTAGCCCGTTGGTCTCTGGATGATATGGAGTCGAATTGATTTGGGTAATTCCACAAGCCTTCCATAACCTTTTGATCAGTTTGGATGTGAAACTCATTCCCAAATCGCTGACTATCTCGCTGGCAAATCCCAATCGGCTCATGTAATTGATTAGGGCATCTGCCACGGTGTCAGTTTCCATGTTGCGCAAAGGAATTGCCTCGGGATATCTAGTGGCAAAATCCATTATGGTCAAGATGTATTTATTTCCCCTACGGGTGGCGTTAGGTAAGGGACCCACTAGATCGATTCCCAGCCTTTGGAACGGTGTAGAGATGACTGGCAGAGGACATAATTTGGCTTTGGTCCTGTCCTGCCCAGTCCCTCGTCTCTGACAGACATCACACGTTTTGCAAAAACAAGTAATCTGCTTGCCCATACCTGGCCAAAAGAAGTTCTGGCCAACCCGTCTTTTGGTTCTGGTGATCCCCATGTGAGCTCCAAATAAACTGCTGTGAGCTTGATTAATGATTTTCTCCCTGTATTTACTAGGGACCACTAATTGCTTTCGGGGTTCCCCTTTTCCTCGGTATGGAGTAGCTAACGTTTCCCTGTACAGAAGGTCTTTGGTTAAGCTAAAGCTCTCAGGGCACTCAGGAGACAGTACAGTGGGAGTCCTGGCAGCTTCAAAGCAAACTCCCAAGCTAATGTCCTCCTTCTGCTCCTGGGCAAAATTGTTATTTGTTTTGGGATTCTGTAGTAGCATGAGTTCTGCCTCAGCCCTATCATCAAGCTGGGTTGCCATGGTAACCGCTCCACCTAGGCCTCTCTCTGCTACAGTATCGGTTTGAGCTGCAGAGGGTGAGTTTTGACCCCCCTTTGAGCGGGTAAGCACTAACGCACTCTTGACATGCTCTATTAAATCCCAACCAAGGAGAAAAGCTGCTGGTATTTCATCTGACACAGCTACTTGCCACTTTCCAGACCAATTCTGGTATTCTACTGGTATCTCAGCCACTTTTAAAACCACGGTTTCCTTCCCAATTCCCTTTAAAGACATTTCTCTGCCAGGAATAATGTCATCCTGGGCTACTAGATCGGAATGGACAATGGAGATTTGAGATCCTGTATCTCTTATTGCAATGTACTTCTTTCCCTTCACAACTATCTCTTCACCTGCGTTTCTGAGAAGGGTCTGGTCATTGCTGATATAGAAACAATGGACTACTTGGGCTATAGGAATATCTTCCTCCTCATGGTCAGTAGAAGTGGTGGTGGTTATGGGATCAGGTCTCTGTCTACTATTTTCCTCCCCTGATTCCACTTGCTTGACACAATACACCTTTTTGGTTAGAGAATCATTTCTCTGCAAGTTGGGGTATGGTTGCCTACACTGGAATTGTAAGTGGCCTGGTTGCCCACAGTTAAAACATTTAAAATTCCTTTTGTCATTCTGAGGTACTTTGGCAAACCGTGCCTCAGGGTTTGATGTTTTTGGTGGGCTAGCCCTTGGCAACTTCGGGGAAGTCCCGCCCTGACCTTCTCTCTCAGGATTCCTGCTGAGGTAATTTTTATTAAAAGGCTTTTTATAGTTATTGTCCCAGTTTGGTTTATTTACTCTCAGCTCTGAAAATCTAGGGTTCCTGTAAGCATTAATCAAATCAGTTTGTTCTCCCGCTTCCCATAAATTTTTAGGATTCTTGTCCCTTACTAAATACCGTAGTTCTCCAGGTAATAGGGAGTAAAACTGTTCTAGCCCAATTAAATCCTTCAACTGTTCTAAAGAAGTGATCTCCTCTCTTTCAATCCACTTCTCCAGAGTCTGCGCCAATCTAGCTCCCAACTGAGAGTACGATTCATCCTGCTTTTTAGAGAGAGAGCGAAATTTCCGCCTCAGGTGTTCAGAGTTCAGACAAAATCTTGAATAAACCATCTTTTTTTTTTTTAGATAGATATTTATTTTATTAAGCAGAACTACAGAATAAAATATCAAAAAACGAAAAGGAATAAAAAAATAGCCCAAAATAAGCCCTCCCCTCCCCCCTTCAGAGGACAAGAAATTCCAATCTCCTTTGAGTCCCAGATTCCCCAGGTTTCCAGTGAGCCTTGAAAAAGATAATGAACATAAAACATTTTCCCCTAAATTTTTGTCTTTTCCTGAGCCCAAACATATATTAAATTCCAACTTTGTTTCACATAGTCTCTTGGATTTTCACGTAGTGCTTCTGAAAGTGCATCTAATTCTGCAATATCCAACAGTTTCTTTAGGAGCTCCTCCATCGTGGGTGTTTCTTCACTTTTCCATTTTTGGGCCCAGAGTAACCTAGCAGCTACAAGTATATACATTACACAATATTTGATTTTCTTATCAGTGATTTCCGACACAATATTTAACAGTGCTATTTCAGGCTTAAAATTTAATTTCTGTTGAATGATTTCTTTTATTATTTCCCACACCTGCATCCAATATCCAATAAACCATCTTTTTATATGCCTCAAAATCTCTTGCCTTCTCGGGATTCATCTGGGCATATATTTCTGCCAGATCTCCGCTAACCTGCGCTCTTAAAACCGTCATTCTATCTTCATTTCTGATTTCAAAGTCATTGCAGGTGCGTTCAAAAGCAATGAGGAAGGATTCAGGACAGTCCCCTCTTTTGTACTGGGGAAACTTCTTTAAATCTATCTTTGACAGGATTCCACCTCCCCCACTGTTGTTATTATTAAGGTTACTGTTTAGAGCAGAAATCTCTAATTGTCTCATCTGTAGTTGAAAATCCATTTCCTTTTGCCTTAATTCTAGTTCCCTTCTTCTCTCCTCCTGCTCAAATTGTCTGGCCTCCTGCTCAGCTCTTTCTTTGATTTCCAGTTCCCTTTCCTTAAGTTTAAATTCCCTTTCCAGTTTCCATCTCTCAAATTCTTGAGGGCTTAATTCCTTATTTCCCTCCAATTCCTGAGGTAACTCTTCAGACTCAGGACTCCCCCTTGTGGCGCGTTTGTGAGGCATCTTTTCTTTCTGGGGTGATTAGAGCAGTGTTCACTAATTTTTAAAAGGACCTGTTTTTCTTATTTTACTTCCAGTTACTGATATAAATTTATTTCAAGCCTTTTCTTTTAGTACTTTCCCTCAGATCTGCTATGACCTGGCTTCTGCCTTATCCACAGCGCTCTCCTATCTCAGAGCCTGGGATTTTACAGTAAGTCCTCTGATCCTCAGATCCTGAGGTAAAACTCAGAAATTTCCTTTCAGAGTCGTTCCCTATCTTAGACCCCCCTGATCTGGGTTCTGAGGCCCCGCTACTAAGCTTTTCCCAAAAGCTCTAGCAGGAACCAAACCTCATTGCCACAGATCCTGTCTAAAAGGTACCCTTGACTCAATAAACTCTTTTATAAAGGCTTCACTGGATTATTTCAATAGGCTTCACTGGATTATTTCAATAGGCTTCACTGGATTACTTCGTATCCCACCGCTGCCACCAATGTCGCGTTTTGACCCTTTTTGGATCCCACACCTCTGGAACCTATGTGGCGTTGGACCCACTCGTGCCTTGGTCTGTCCACCTAGACTCAGACCTCAGAGCACACCAGGGCAAAACTAAACTCTTTCCTTTCTTCCACTGCTGCCACCAGGAGATCCCTAGATCCCCATAACTCCTTTAGAAAGAATCAGGTCCACTCTTTAATGAAATAGAAAGATCTTTTGTTTATTTGCTTATTTGTTTCAGTATTTTAATATTCAGTTCTATTCCTTCTCCCTTCCAGTCACTGGTCAATCACTTCTCAGATCTCCTACTATATTTTCATCAGTCTAATCACAATCACATAAATCTCTGAACTCTCTAATCAAACTCCTTCCAAAACTCTGATCTCCCTTCTCCCCCTCAGGCTCTGCCTCTTATACTCTGCCTCTTGGCTCCGCCTCTCAGCAACATAAATATGCATGACTCACTCTAACTAAACCTGAGCCATGACCACATTTAAAGGAGAACGCTACAGACATCACCTTGCCAACAAAGGTCCTCATAGTCAAAGCTATGGTTTTTCCAGTAGCAATGTATGGAAGTGAGAGCTGGACCATAAAGAAGGCTGACCGCCGAAGAATTGATACTTTCGAATTGTGGTGCTGGAGGAGACTCTTGAGAGTCCCCTGGACTGCAAAGAGAACAAACCTATCCATTTTGAAGGAAATCAACCCTGAGTGCTCACTGGAAGGACAGATCCTGAAGCTGAGGCTATAATACTTTGGCCATCTCATGAGAAGAGAAGACTCCCTGGAAAAGACCCTGATGTTGGGAAAGTGTGAGGGCAAGGGAGAAGGGGACGACAGAGGACGAGATGGTTGGACAGTGTCATCGAAGCTACCAACATGAATTTGACCAACCTCCGGGAGGCAGTGGAAGATAGGAGGGCCTGGCGTGCTCTGGTCCATGGGGTCACGAAAAGTCAGATACGACTTAACGACTAAACAACAAGTCTGTGGGCAGAGATGGGACTTATTATTTGATAGTGGTTTGGGAATGATTCTATGTAAAAATCACATGGAATCATGAGGACCTATGCCTTTGATTGGTGTTTTTGCACCACTGCAAAACCATGCGCTTGGGGACCCATGATTTCTGTGTGTAGACTATGGACATGAATGGGGCCTATGAATTGACAGTGGTTTGGGGATGATCTTGCAGAAAAATAATGTGGATCCATGAGAATCTGTACATCGTCTCCATGTTTTTGCACCACTGCAAAGCCATGCACTGAAGGGCCCATTATTTTCGTGGTGTAGTCTGTAGGTGCAAATAGGATCTATGATCTGACAGTGGTTTAGGGAGAATAACATCTAAAAATCATATGAAATAATGTGAATCTGTAAACCTATGAGTAAACTGGGTAAACCTACTCACAAGTAAACCATGAAAAATGTGCTTTGAGATCATTCAAAGCCACAAAGAGGAAAAACAGTAATTTCACAGTTTAAATGAGTGAACTGTGGTATATTATTATCTTTTTAAAAAAAATAGCTTTTTAAATATTTTCACAGGCAGGAGCTAAAAATGTGTGGCCAGGAAGGAGTTCAGTGCTTTCTTTCACTCTGAAGGCCATGGCAAGGTTAAAAGTGACAGACACCTGCCCTATGGGCTGACTGGAGACACATTCTGATTGGTTAGAATGCTATGCTATGCAAATAGTTCCTTTGGAATTCTCAGAAGTTATTTAAAAAAGAGCAATTTCATGACAGGCCTAGAATAGCCCTGTAAGAATTGATAATCAAAGTTTGTGAAAAGTTTGTAAGAAAGAGTCCGATCAATTACTTCAGCTGTGCAAGTAACAAGCTGACCAGTTTGATTTAACCCAGCTGTGGAAATAAAAATGCTGAAGAAGAAGCCTGGAGAAGCTAATCTCTGATTGGCCACTAGGGGCAATAAAGTTAACAGCCTCAGAGCACTGTTTGTTTGGGTCGAACGAGGAGAGACAGAAGGAGCTACTCTGAAGGACTGATTTATGATGCTGGATATTGCTATGGACTCTGGATATATTGCTATGGAATCTGGATATATGCTATGGACTGATATTGCTATGGATTCTGGATATATGCTATGGACTGGTAAATGGACTGATATTGAATGCTTTATCGTGTATGACCAATGGACTAAACTAAAGACAACTCTGTATGTATGACTACTGCTACAATACATTTTTTCTTTACCTTAATGGACTCTCGTTTCATTGCTTGTCTGAATACTGGTACCTGAATTGGATAAACCTCTGCTGGGGCAGAGGAAAGGGCGCTGCCTTATCCGTAAAGACCCTGTCATCGGTTATGGGCCCAGGCAAATCCATATGGAAGGCCACCAGAGCAGACAAACTTTGTGGAGAGTAAAGAGTAAAAGAGAAAAAGCAGAGAGTCAACAGAGTCAAGATATTTGCAGTCCAATGGCGTCTACACTCATAATGTCCGGTTTTCCAGTGACAAGGCTAAATGGAGAAAAAATTTCCTCATGGCAACAAAGACCAATTGCTACTTCAAAAGGAATCTCTCTGGGATATTGTAGTTCACCCACCAGCTGTTCTTGATGATGAAGAGAGAGAAGCAAATAATAAAGCTCTGGCAATAATAGGACTGACATTAGAGGACCGTTTGTTAATACATCTCAGAGGTATCACATCTGCAAAAGGAGCCTGGGACGCTTTAAAGAGAATTTTTCTGACTTCATAAGGACTAAGTAAAGGCATTATAACTCGGAATTAGAGCAATGAATGGCCCAATTCCTGTGGATGAAAAAAAAAGAAGTTAAACAGAGTTTTTTTACCCCAGGAGTGCAATTTTTTTTCTTATCTATGTTTTTCATCTTTTTTCAATTAGCTGTAGCTAAAAGTCGCTTGCCTGTGCACAGAGGTAAAACAGTGTTACTTTTTTAAAAGATCACGACTCAAAAACCTTTTGCCCAAACATCCCCAAATTTGGCACAGAGCAAGAGCAGACTTTCTGCTACTTCCCTGCTAAATTTGGTGCTGATCTGAAGTCCAGTTTCATAGTTATAATTTTTTGTTTGGGCATGCCAATTTTTTATTTGGATTATAGAATACAATTTGCTCCTAAAATGCAAAATATATGGCTACACTACTATGTAGCCATAATAAAACTTCCCTTTTGTGCCACACTTATTATGTAACTGAAAAATATATCCTCTGGTCCTAGTACATCAATTTGAGAGACAGAGAACTAAGTAATATGCAAATCCCAGAGCTGCAACTTAGATATTCAATAATCAGTAGAAATGACACCCAGGAGCCTTCATACTCACAGCTTAAGGTCTTATGCATGTACACTTGGCTGGCATCAGCATCCAGAAAATCTGTGTCAACAGAACTCACCACCAAAACAGGACCAGGTGGACAGGTCACACCACCTCCGCTATCTCCTACTAGGTCTGAAAACAATGCTGCATTCAGCAGAGAACCCTTTGCATGTAATTCATGTTTTAAAAGGTTTTATTATTTTTTCAGATACCTTAGTTGATAAAGTACAAAATACTTCTATAGTATCCATATCTATAGAGTTGTCTATCTCATCACAATAATTATGAAAGACAAAATTATGTCCATATTATGTTAATAGCAGCATATCCGTTAATGTAGAGCTTCTTTTTTATTTCTAATATAATTTTTTTAAAAAACAAATATGTTAACCAAGTAAGGATTTTATGAATATCGTTTACAAAACATATGCTTTGAGTTAACTGAAACTTAATTTTGGACTTTTTAAATCATATTTAATTAGTTCAAAATAATAGGCACCGATATTTCTTTTCACAAATGCTATAAAACATTCCTGTTGTGATTCTAATGGCTATCCTCTATCTTCTCTCAGCTAGCAAGTTTTGTTAAAGTGGCCATTGCTGCCACTCTCTTCCTTTGGGGAAGGGCTTTCACTTCTTGAATGAAGATGGTCTAACTTTTCTTTACCTCCGTCCTCACTATCACCATTGTGGCTGTAGTACATTCTATTCAGTATCATTGTCTTCTAGCTCCCCCTTTCATTATGCTCAATAACTATGGGATCCAGAGGAAAGGGACTATTAGACTGCGGCTGGAACTGTATTGGCATTATTTTGAGCTGCGAATTGCCTCAAGAAGTTGGTGCAGACATTACTTATCACACATCAGACCACACAAGTGGTGTGTGAGAGGAAGTGCCTGTGCCAGCCTCTTAATTTGCAGCAATTCACTGCTGAAAGTTATGCTGATGGGTTTACACCAGTGGGTATAACTAACAGGATTCTGGCCTATGAGCCCTATTGCAGCATTGGCATCTGCTCTTTCCATCTCTTTGATTCCTTAAAAGCAGCTGTATCACAGTTCAAAAGCTGCAGGCAGGCAAACAAAGAGGCTGTCAAGCAGTAAAGCAGGGGGAAAGCAAGAGACACCTGAGTGATATACACACACTCATACAGCAGTGGCACAAGGAGAGGATGAGAAACTGTTCCTGGATGCAAGGCTGATTCAGTTCCAAAGGGGATGGCCAAGATAAAAAAAAGCCAGTGAATGCTTAGAGCAAGGTTTTTGTGCCCTCTAACTTTTCACATCCTGGGTCCCAGACATCCCATAGTACTTACAGTTCTCCTTCTAATTCCTCTCCAAACTACCTTTCAGACTGAGATGCCTCTCCTTTAGAACTGAATGAGTAGAACAAGTGATAGACATTTAAGTACATGGAGGATACTTACATGAGATAGAAGCATTCTAGCTCCACCATGACTTTCATCACACTCCTACACGTGGAGGATAACAAGTTTAAAGACAGAGAGCCTGCACTATCCATGAAGATTACCAGAAAAAAACCAAGGATCCCCCTCATACCAACATAGATAACAGAGCTTGCCTTACTCATACTTCTCATTCTCCATGTACAGCAGGATGATGAAATCAGGGATTAAGGGAGCAGCATCCATTCTCCACATTTTATAATGCCTGAAAAGGCTAGTCTGTTGGGGATGTGTCAATTTGATCCTCCTACACTATTTCTAAAAATCAAGCGGGATGTCACTTTGCACATTGTCTTCATAGGATGAAATCTGAAACTGGAGACCCTGATGTCTGGTAAGTTTTGTAAGGGGTAGAATCCATACATTCACATTCCAGAGGTGAATATCAGAAAAGTGGTATAATGTATCTTGTTTTGTTTTGTTTTTGTGATCTTGACTATTAACTGATGGGATAGAGAAGCCTCTGCTGCCAAAATTGCTAGGTACTGTTTTGATTGCATGTTTGTTTTCTTTTCTGCAAACTCCTGAAGTCTACCCAGATTGGGACCCCACCCCAGAAGATTTCTATTATGACTCAACACCACTTCTCAGTGGCAGTTTCCCTCCATCAAACGTAATCAGAAGAGTAATTCTCGTCCCAGTAGTGGTTGACCAGTTATACCTCTGGAAAGGTCAATAAGAAGGCTTGAAGGTGGTAGTCAGCCCTTCTTGTTTGATTCCATCCTCCGCTAACCAGAGAGACACACTATACAGTGGTGCCTTGACTTACGAACTTAATCCGTTCCGGAATGGTGTTCGTAAGTCAAAACGTTCGTAAGTCAAATCAGCATTTCCCATAGGAATGCATTGAAACCCGATTAATCCGTTCCGGCTGTTTTTTGTTCTTATGTCAAGGCACGGTTTGTAAGTCAAAGCATTCGTTCCCATAGGAAGAAAGCCGGTTAATCCGTCCTCTACCACTAGGGGGAGAATATTTTTTTAACCTAAGATGAACTTAGGTTTAAAAAAAGGGCAGGAAAGGAGAGAGGGAGGGAGGAAACAATGGGGAAAAGAGGAAAGAAAGAAAGAAGGTCATCACTGGGGCACACAGACCCCTCAGACAAAGGTTTGTGCTTTTAAGCACAAAAAGAGAGCAAAGAGATAGAGAGAAGACAATGGGGGGGGGGGGACTTGAGTCTAAACTGCATTTTAGAGCCCAGCAGCCAGCAGAAACCTTTGCAAAAACATTTCTGATTTTAAAAGCAAAAGACTAAACTCCATTTTAGAGCCCAGCAGCCAGCAGAAACCTTTGCAAAAACATTTCTGATTTTAAAAGCAAAAGACTAAACTCCATTTTAGAGCCCAGCAGCCAGCAGAAACCTTTGCAAAAACATTTCTGATTTTAAAAGCAAAAGACTAAACTCCATTTTAGAGCCCAGCAGCCAGCAGAAACCTTTGCAAAAACATTTCTGATTTTAAAAACAAAACGACTAAACTGCTTTTTAGACCCCAGCAGCCAGCAGAAACCTTTGCAAAAAAAAATTCCCCAAGCTGCAAAAACCCTGTATGTACAGTAAATACAGTGTACTCACCCAGAACAGGCAGTCTCTCTGTTTTAAAAAAGAAAGCCAAAAATCCAAAAATTAAAAATTAAAAAAAAGCCAAAAAAAAAAATACAGTCCGTACAGTACAGTACCAGGCAGTACCAGGCAGTACAGTACCAGGCAGTAGGCAGTCTGAAGTCTCTCTCTGTATCCACACTCTCTAACCGCTGGGGCGAGCGAGGTAGCAGACAAGCAGCCTTTTCACTGGCCAACGGTTAACTGAAAGTTCAAATTTCCCGCTTTTCCCGCCTTCCCCGTGTTTTTTTTTGTTCGTAAGTCAAAGCTCCATTCGCAAGTCAAAGCAAAATTTTGCGAACGGAGCTGTTCGTAACTCAAAATGTTCGTAGGGCAAGGTGTTCGTAAGTCAAGGCACCACTGTACTATGCATGGTTTCTGCCAACATGCCTAAACTACTAAAAAATTACAACCTTGCATGTTTCCTCTTTAACACAAGATGTTAGTGGGAAGCATGCTCTGTACCTGCTATTAACCTCAGAGATTTTCCCATGCCTTTGAGCTCTTGAAGCTGCCCATTCAATCGCTTCCTTTGCTAGCTGTTTTTCCTCCCTCCTTCATTTTTCTGAAGAAGATAGACAGGTGGAGAAAGAGCTCCTCTCTCTCTTTCCTTTAACCAAGAGTCATCCAGATTGCTCTCTTTCCCTCCTTTTCTAAGGGGAGGGGTGAAACTGGGCAGATGGTTCCAGCCGATGGACGGTCTACTGACCTGGAACAGTGTAGCTGGCTTTTGCCTGCCATCCCAGATGATGCGAGACTGTCCTTTTTCACGTGACTGGAGACTGCGTGGGGGAGTGCGATTATTTAAAGGAGCATTCCCCCTTTGTTTTGCCCTCATTCTTGTTTCGGGCACCCACCCGCCCTCCCTATTTCTAGTGTGATTTTTTATGGTCGCCTTTTAGGGGCCGGATAGGAATTTTTGACCTTCATCCTGATTGGCCTTTGGATGGGGGGATTTTTCGCCTATCCCACACTGGAGAAGGGTTGTTGGCATTTGGTGGTGTGTTTTTTTGGTCACACTGGCGGGTAGTGCGGAAAACCAGGTATTGTCGCTGTGTCCCAATGGTAATTTCAGGTAAGCCAACAGCGTATCCGACCTCCCAGCTCTGCGGATCGTGCGATTACAGGGCCGGTGGTGGGAAGATGCGCTGGGCCACTTCCGGACCAACAGTCATCAAATAAAGATGTCTTGAGGTCTGGGGGTGTTTAATTAGCGGCAGGTCGGGTTCCTGCTGTCTTTAAGACCGCTGGAACCTGGGGCCGGGGACTCGCCCATTTACTGATCAAGGGGTATTTGGATACCCCTACCTTTCACCTGTTTCCGCACTACAGCAGGCTCCCTCCTTTTCCAATGTTGGCAAATACAATTTTGATGTTGATTCAATAAAGTGTGGCCCGCATTTAATCCATAATACTGTCCCGCGTCTTTATTCCAGGATTGAGTGGGCAAATACCCATGCTGTTCTCTGCACTGAAAAAGGAATAACCAAAATCCCAATGACTCCAACGTAAATAACTTATTTGTATTGCAGTACCTGTCTTTACACTTAGCACCTCATGTCCTCAGCCAGGAATAAAGATAAATCCTGGAGCTAAAATTTATGCCTCCCAGAATCTGTTGTGCACAATAACTAAGGTCACCATTGTTCTATATTCACAGCTCAACAGAGTCCTTTCAGTTCTATATAGATCCTTCAAAAAAAAATTAAAATGTGATTGCCCCTTTCTTTGCACAATACATATGAAGCATTGAAAGAATGGGCCACATACCCAGGAGCAAACAGCTGAAAAATAATTGAAAAGAAATGTGGGCACTGAGATTATGGGGATTAGGTATTTGACTTCCATATTTCCTGGACGTTGGCTCCCAGAATTCATCAGGAATTCTCCTCACCAGAATTATGTAGGCTTTCAGTCAAGAAATTAAAGTCTTACAGGAGTTTTCAGGTAAACTGATGTGGAGAATGAAGGATTCAGCACAGTGTTTCCCAACCTGGGTTCTTGAACTAAAATTCCCAGAAGCCTTCATCACTAACTGTGCTGGCAAGGATTTCTGGAAGTTGTCCCCAAGAACATCTGGGGAACCAAGGCTGGGAACCACTGCTCCAACGTGTCATTATCTGCTTGTGAGGAAGAAAGATGAAGTGGCTAGGAGGAGCTAAACTCTGTGGAAGGTGCAGGGGATTAGGGGACTGTTAGTTTTTTGAGAGGCACCCTTGACAGACTCTAATGTCAATTGTTAAATCAAATGTTAGTCCCAACTCCTCAGTCACAACTCACAAGTAACACAAGGTTTATTGGTGTCAGTGGGCCTATTCAACATTGAAACATTAGATTTAGCCAATTGCAAACATTTAGTTATTTGCAACTAGCTACTACTGTGCTCTGGATCAGTTGTAAATACACAGCTTCTCTGCTTCTGATTTTTTTTAAATAGAGGTTGAAATATTGTTGCATAACTTACTCCTTGGGAAGAGTGATGACATCACTGATAGAGGGTAATTAAAAATGTCCTAGTTTTGTTCTACAGGTTTTCCAACTCCCATGTAATTCCTTTCATTGTGCAGAAGCCATTGGACCGATGGATCATAAGTAGGAAGTTTTTAATTTCTAAAAATCACATCCTGCCAGTAATGTCAGCACTCTTTCACATACATACATACTCGTACATACATATTTTTATTACAGTCCTTAGACCAATTAAACAAAAACAATTACAATTTCAACCTTTTCAATGTAAAGCATAGCAAAATTACCACTTACACTAGTTTAAAATGCATTTAAAAACTTACAGTTTAAATCAATTTAAAATCCACAATTTAAACCCATTTAAAATCTACAAATCTAAAATTTATCTACCCTTTGATTTCTGGAATCTAAGTATCACCATGCAGAAACTTGCAACGTGATAGGTGATCTTAGGGTCTTTATCTGAGAGAAGAAACTGGAGTATACTTTCTTCTGTACGACCTGGGATTTTTTTAATCAGCATGTACACTTTCCTTATCTTTCCCTTTGAAGGTTTATATAGAAAAAAACAGTCTTCAAAAGCTAGAAAGGCATTTTAAAAGTTGTTTAACATACCGGCGATGGTGGAGGTTCAGTTCTTAGCTGCTCATTCCTCCCGAGTGGAAGTGACGTCGTTCCATGGGGTTCTTAATGTAGGCCCTTAACAGCAGATTCTGTACACTAGCAAAGTCAGCATGGTATTCTATATCCTCAATTCTTTGTTTGACTAATTTCCTTGCCACATTTATTTAGTACGACAGCAGCACTTGTGGAGACAGACCGATTTTCATCAAGTGGCTCTGGACAGCCTTTACCCAGTTGGATTGAAAATTATCATAGAAAATCAAGGCCAGAAGGCCTTGGGGGTTGTAATGTCCCTTTAGCCATGTATATATAGACGGGATGTAAACCCAGGCCTCAACTCTTAGGAGTCCTGTCTCCAATCGTATCCTTGCATTTGAGACATATCTGGGGACCTGAAAGATGGTTCTTAAGAATTTAGATTGTACCCTTTCTTGGGGTGCAAAATGTGAACTAGGTGGCCCCAAAAACGAACCATATAACAATTGTGCAAGCGTCTTAGCCTTATAGAGTTTAAGAGCTGCAGGAACAAAGAATCCGCCCTGAGAGCGGTGAAACTTTGCTATACTAATTGTGGTCCTTTCTCCTTGATCTGCCGCATACTTACTATGTTGAACCCTTGAGCCTGTGGCTTGTAGGATTACCCCTAAGTATTTGAAGTTATTAACTTGCTCAATACGGTGACCCTTAATTGACCAAACCCTTGTCTTTAGTTTGCGCCCAGAGGCAACTATCTTGGTTTTCTGATAGTTTATTGTTAGAAACTCAGTTTCACAATATAAGGAGAGTTTCTGCAAAGCCCTCCTTAGGCTGACAGGAGTTCTAGAGAGGATCACTGTGTCATCGGTGTACAGAAGTGTTGATATAGGTCTATTAGCAAGTCTGGGAGGATGGAGTTCGGGGTTATTGAGCCAGCTAGGTAAGTTATTTATATAAAAAATAAATAAAGCTGGGGCTAGTAAACAGCCTTGCCTGACTCCTCTATAAGTTTGGATGGGTTCTGTAAGATGTCCATATCTACTGCATCTAACTCTTAGGTATGTTTCTTCGTATAAGGCCCTTATAAGACACAGAAGTCTTCTGTCTATAGAGGACTTTGTCAGTTTGTCCCAGTCACATTCTAGATATGGAGTCAAATGCCGATTTAAAATCAACGAATGCTGCATAAAGGGAGGTTGTACCCCTAGAGGAATATTTCTCAATGAGATGTTGAATAACTAGGCATTGATCTATTGTAGATCTCCCTGGCCTAAAACCTGCTTGTTCTGCCACTATGATGTTCTCTTGCTCAAGCCAAACCAAAAATTTATCCAGAAGGTGCCTTGCATAGAGTTTGCTTATGATGTTTAGCAGACTAATCAGCCTGTAGTTGGACGGGTTCTCCCTTTTGCCCTTCTTATAAAATGGAACTACACTGGCTGTTTTCCAGGATTTGGGTATATAGCCTGTGGTATCAATATGCATAAAAAGTGGGGCCAGAAAAGCTGCCCACCACTCCTTATTTTCTTTTAAGAATTCTGGTGGAATGCCATCTGGAGCACTCTTTCACAACTGTAAGTTACATAGATAACAAGATTTCAGCCATAAAGTTTCACTGTATCCCCTGGAAGTCTGAGGCTCTGGTTGTGAGAATACCAACTGATTCTGATAGCTAAGTATGGGTTTGGTTGCCAAACAACAGATATATCAGTTTACAAACACTGTCAGAAGGAATCAAGTTTTATCCTTTCATTTAGATGTCAATGTGAAGTCTGTTCATGCTTGGACAGTTTTCTCATCATCAGCCCAGTAGCATCCTTGTCATGCCTTTTGTATGTTATTTCTTGTTTTGCTGTAATTCTTGGAGAGCTTCCATGATCTTGACCTTCTTGTCTCTCTTTCATTCTTTTGCTCCTTTGAGTTTTCAGAGACTAAAGAGAGTGACGTGCTATGGACCTCTGAAAGAAAAAGAATGTATTTCTGTTTGACAGATGTAACTTTCAAGACAGCATGTATTTTGCCATCAATGGAAGATAATTTTGATAGATGCTCCTGTGGGTAAAAATGTTTCCCATAATGCTGTTAATATCAGATTTTATTGTACTTTAAACATACTGCCTTTCTTTGAATGACACTCGAGCCACTGCGAAGCAACAGGTACAGGCAGGCTTACTGTGTGACACTAACATTTAGTTGCACTTCCAACACAAAAGAGCTTTTATCTCCATGAGTAAACAGCGCTTTTTGTTCCATAATAAAATGTGAAATGATGTATTCTTTTAAAAAATGCAGGGGGATAAAATCTCTAGCTTTGATTAAGGACTGCTTTATGAACACTTCTTCTTGGTTGTCAACTAAAATAAAGGGTTTCACAGCTGAAATCAGTGGTATGGTAACAATTGGTAGGGGGAAAATCAGACCCTGTGTAAAAAATATATTTGTTCTGCAAGGTTGGTATTATTCTAATTGAGCCAGTGTTATATGTGAACCACAATAAGTATTATGGTATCTCTAGAGACAAAAATTTGCTTGCATGTGATGCATTCATACTGTCAATGAAACAGCCATAGTTTACCTGCTTGTATAGTTAGATATATTAGATATTCTGAAAATACTATTTTTAATAAGTGTAAGTTTCATCGCAAGCTGAAATAGACCTTTAAATAATATTTGAAAATTTTAATTTTTAAAACATCAATTATCATTAGACCGACGCAGCTATTAAGAGTGCTTTAAAGTTCATTATCACTGCACAAGAGTTAAGTGATGTTATTGTGCTGGCAGAACAAATCAATATTCTAAAAGGCTAAAAATGGGGGCAACCCAAACAAAAAAATATATAACTTTGAAACTGGACTTCAGCACACAGATGAAGAAGGCAGTCTGCTCTTGCTTTGTATCAAATTTGAAAAAGTTTGGCAAAAAGTTTTCAAGTTATGATTTTTTAAAAGTAAAGCTGTTTCTGCCCCCCTCTGTTCAGAAACAAGTGACTTTTTACAGTATACAGTATCTCCAGATTTAAAACAGATAACGTAAACTGAAAAGACTAATCTTGCTTACCTAGAAAGAGAATGGGTAGCCTCATCTGCTTTTTTAATTTAGAAAGAATCCAGGCTGCAGGAGCTGAAACAGTGATCCTGAAAAAAGTCATTGTTGCAGCTTTGTGTATTAGGGGAGGCTATATAGGAGAATGAAAGGTCTCTGAGACAGAGTCAAAAGACAGGTTTTCTTTAAAGATTAAAAAACAAAGAAACCCAGGCTTGTTTTTTAAAAAGTAATGGAGTGACAGTCCTCCAAAAAGGGACATTTTGCCACATATCTCCATGATATTCGCATACCATTTAGTCAGACCACTATAGCTGCCGCCCACATGCTAGGACCTGCCCCAGCCTCATGGTCAGTGATCCCCAACCTTTTTTGAGTCACAACCCCCTTTTATAATAGCCAAGTAATCTGTGGCACACAGATATACTATGTTGGCATTAAAAGGCATTTTTAATGGGGTAAAGTCATCCCTTCTCAGAAAATAATGGCATCTTTCGCCCCCAAAGGGTCTATTTCTAAATAAATACATATAAGGTGACCCAAGGCCCCCACCCACCAAAACACTTTGTGACCTCCTTGGGATTGTGACCCCCAGGTTGGCAAACACTGGTTTATATTGAGCCATCCAGGAATGATGTGGGAGGAATGAGACAGAAGTAAGTATGGTGGACCTGATCCAGATCACCATGTGACTTTTGCCATTACAGAAAAAAAGAGTCCCTAATTGCACTGAAAGAGGCGTCTCACTCTGTACCTTCCTTGTCAGAGGTAAATTCTATTGACTTTAGTGGGCTTACGCACAGTCAAGTGTGTATAGGATGTAAATCTTTACATATTCACTTGCACTCTGCTGCCTAAAAGAAAATCCTTGAAGTAAAAGTACCCTAATATGTTTGCCTTTACAGCATTTGAACTCACTGTCCTTTCTCCACCTAGATTCCAAATGCAGACAGCATTGCAACATTTTGCTCCAGAATTATGACTATACAAGCACTTTTAAATTATATGTAGTAGACTTCAATGGAATTGACAATGCAGTATTTATTTGGTTGTCCCCATTCATCATATCACATACATGAATAAACTTCTCTCCAAAATAGTAAAATTTCATTCATATTAAAAACACTACTGACGAGAGTCAGAAACTGTTAAATTTCATTTTACTTATGTATTTATTTCAGGAAGCATATACAATGATTTTTTTCACAACAGATCCAAGTTTTGTACTGCTCAAAAGATACATATGGAGTCACATGAAGCTCAATCATGAGCAAATGTTGAGCATACAGTGGTGCCTCGACTTACGACCATAATCCGTTCCAGAAGATGGACGTAACTCGAAATGGTCGTAAGTCGAAGCACCATTTCCCATTGAAATGCATTGGAACGCGATTAATCTGTTCCAGCAAAAAAAATATAACCAAAAATAAATAAATAAATAAATAAAGCACACAGCAGCCCCGTCCGAAGACGCTGGGGCTTTAAAAACAAAAACAACCAAAAATAAACAGCACAGCAGCCCCGTCCAAAGGCGCTGGGGCTTTAAAAACAAAAACAAAAACCCAAAAATAAACAGCACAGCAGCCCCGTCTGAAGGCACTGGGGCTTTAAAAAACCAAAAAACACCACAAATAAAGCACACAGCAGCCCCGTCCGAAGGCGCTGGGGCTTTAAAAAAAACTAAACCCAAAAATAAACAGCACAGAAAGCTGAAAAATAAACACACCAAAACACAAAAAAATCACAGCACAGAAACATAACCCCCCCAGCCCAAACCTACCCTGCAAAACCCTGTAAATGTACTTACTCAGAACCAGAACGCAGCACCAGGCAGTCCCAAGCCTCCTCTGACACACACTCTCTAACTGCTGGGGCGAAAGAGCTACAAAGAAGCAGCCTCATCGCCACTTACAGTTAGCAATTTGAATTTCCCACCTTTTCCCCCTGCCTTTTTCTGTTCGTAAGTGGAAGCTCCAGCTGCAAGTCGAAGCAAATTTTTGCGGCCGGAGCTGGTTGTAACTCGAAATGGTCGTAAGTAGGGACGTCCGTAAGTCGAGGCACCACTGTATAAGTTAATAGAACTGTGTGTCTCTAGCAGAAAACTTAAGAAAAATTAAAATTGGAGTATCTTTGCTGCCTATGACACAGTGAGATATATTCATGGGAATAATTTGAAGTTAGAATATGTTTTATCCATTGTCTTTTTTAAAAAAATGTTAAGAATTCTTTTCCTAAACCATAGAAATAAATAAATTCACTAGGAGACTGTTGCCTATCATACAGGAAGTATGAATTTCCTAAAATGACTAGGATTCCTTCACACACAGTCTGGCTGTGAGACAAAATTGTCACTGTCAGTGCAAACTGTTACAAGCCAAGATGGGGCTTGGATAATTTAAATTGTGCTAAATCCAGCCCCCTCTCATCCTAAAGGTGCTGGAAATAGTTTGCCTTTGGACTGGCATAGTGTCTGGGCCCCGTGTCTGAGGAGGATTTAGATATGGCATGGATGGGCCTCTTTTTTTGTTCCTTCTACATCTCACTCCCAGTCATTGTGGGGGGGGAGACATTTTACTGGCAGATATCTCTGCCTGTGGATCTCTGAGATCAGCCAAGAAGAGGAAGTTCTGTTAGCACAAGGGAATTTCTGCAAGCAGGAGAAGAGCATCTGCCTATTCCTAACTCTCTAAAGCCAGGACATTTTAGAGTTAGGATTGCATCGTTAATCAAGCAATTGGTAGGAAGAAAATAACTGAAAGCCCCCCGCCCCCAGCCCCTTTTAACTGCTGTTACATGTTCTATGTGCTAGGAAAGAAATTACCAAGACAGTCTAATTTTGTTTTCTGTTTTTCAGTTATTTGTGAGGAAAAACCAAAATATATAAGAATAGCTCACTCACTGCTGTGGTAATGTGCAAACCAGCTAGAAGAGAGATCCAGGATGATGTGTGGTTGCCCCATTCAGAGGCTGGAATGAACTACTTATATACAAGTGCATCCTTACCATAAATTACCTTCCAATTACTAAGGTATGCCTATGTTACATTATAATTGTAACTTAACAAGGGATAACTTAATTCCTTTCATAATGTAACATTAACTGTATCCCCTGTAGTTACAGGGATATGGCCTTACCAGAGCTTGTAAGCTTTGCTTTTTTGGACTTGAACCAAGTCAGGATGGGCAGAGTTTGGGCCTTACATGAAAGGTAGGAAGGAATGTCACATGATTCACGTTCCAGTGCCTCAAGTTGCAAGCTTATGTTCTGTTGTATGATTTGAGATGATGGTAAAGTAAGAGGAGAGGAGTGTGCTTTTCACCACAAGCCAAGAGGTTTTTTTAAAGAACTAAAATTAACTATTCTATTGCTTCTAAGAAACAGAAAAATAAACAGTTAACTTGAAATTGCAGTTACAATGGCAGTTAATTCCATTTTGTGGCCTTGAAACTGCAACTACTGGATTACATTTGAAATGTAACTTCTTGAAGTCTAGTTTTCCGTCCTTGGATAGCAGCCGAGAACATTATTAAGTTTCATATTCACATGTTTGTTTGTTTTTTTGTTGTTGTTACATTTCACTATCTTGGCAAACATATAATCCTTCTAAGTATGTGTGCAAAACCTTACTCCACCATAATAACTATTCTTATGCCTTAACCAGTTTCAATTGCTCGATCAGTCGGGCAATTTTAATTGGGTGGGTGCATTTTATTTGGTGGATTGAGTATCAACAGATTCAGATTATTTACTTTCTGTATGTTATAATATTAGGGTATAAAATATACAAAGATTCACATTTGGGAAAAGTCTGAATAAAAGGCACACCTCACCTTGGTCCCTATTTTATTTGAATTGACTTCTTATAAAATACAGCACTGTCCATTTATGGCTCTCACACAATACAGTATTTAAGTGATAAATAAATCCATTGGACTTTCATTTCAGGGGATGATTTTTCTAGAGTTTTATGTCACTTAAAGCTTTATCAGAGCTATTGATGAGGAAGTAAAACTACCAAATACAATACAGTGGTGCCTCGACTTACGAACTTAATTGGTTCCAAAACTCCGGTCGTAACTCGAAATGGTCATAAGTCGAAGCACCATTTCCCATAGGAATGCATTGAAATGCAATTAATCCGTTCCGGCTGAAGAAAAAAATCACCAAAAAACCCACAAAAAAACAAAAAACAAAACACTGCAAGACCCATCGGATACGCAAAAAAAGCAAAGCAAAAAGCAAACATACACTGCAAGACCCTTCGGAAATGCAAAAAAAGCAAAGCAAAAAGCAAACAGACACTGCAAGACCCTTTGGAAATGAAAAAAAGCAAAGCAAAAAGCAAACAGACACTGCAAGACCCTTTGGAAATGCAAAAAAAGCAAAGCAAAAAGCAAACAGACACTGCAAGACCCTTCGGAAATGCAAACAAAGCAAAGCAAAAAGCAAACAAACCCTGCAAGACCCATCGGAAATGGGAAGAAAAAAAAAACAAAAAGCAAACAAACCCTGCAAGACCCATCGGAAACGCGAAAAAAACCCCAAAAAACAAACAAAGACTGCAAGACCCATCACAGCACAGAAACATAACCCCCCCCCAGCCCAAAACCAGGCTGCAAAACCCACCCAGAAGTTTTTAAAAAGCAGAAAGCAGCGCCTTACCTTACCAGGCAGTCCAAAGCCTCCTCCGATCGCACACTCTCTTACTGCTGGGGCGAAAGAGCTACAAAGAAGCAGCCTCTTCACCAGCAATTTGAATTCCCCACCTTTTTCCCCTGCCTTTTTTTGATCGTAACTTGAAGCTCCGGTCACAAGTCGAAGCAAAATTTTGCAGCCGGAGCTGGTTGTAACTCTAAATGGTCGTATGTCGGGACGTTCGTAAGTCGAGGCACCACTGTAGTAGATATATCTTTGCCATCTAATTATCCAGAGAAGATTGAAAGAGGGCCAACAAAATACTAGTTAAATTCTTAACTAACACAGATTTAGTTCAAAAAAGAAATATCGAATCTAGATTTCAAACATTGATTATTGTCTTCTGGTTTTCATACTTCCGCTTCTGAAGAGCATACTTTAAAAATTTAACTTGGATTGCTTCTCTAAAAGATTCAAAAACACTGGCTTAGCTTCAACAAGTTTACTAAATCCTGTGTCTTTGGTCAGATGATGTGCCCCTTTCTTGTCACATCGAAGCTGTCTTCAGAGGTTAATCTCATGAAGAGGGTCTATACCTCATTGTCCCTGACATGCTGAAAAACAGTACACTGGGGAGCAGTAGGATTGTTATTTCCCTTTCAACAGGTATGGATCCCCTCCCATTTCCTGTGACATGAGTAAGTTATTGTAGCAAGTAATGAAAATAAAATATTACAGAGAGTCTTCTCTTCTAGCAACCAATAGCTGTTTCACTTTTCTTCATTATATTTATAAAGTGTTGGGATGGATGGACCATTCTTCTTTCCATATTTCATGAAGGTAGTTCTGTTAAGGTTATCACCATGTGCAAATTCATGCAAAATTAACAAGGATTCTAGAGCACCTTAAAGACCCACAATTGTTATTTTTCAAGGACTACAGGCACTTTTTCAGATGCAGAGGTCATGGGCTTCAGACCACAAAATATTATGAACAGAGTTGGATATGAACTGGGAAAACTGTAGTTCATGATGGTTCGTGGTTCAGCACTATTTATGAACCACAAACCACAAACTTTCCTATGAAATAAACCATTTTGTGGTTCATGTGATTTGGGAATTCTGGGAGTATTAGAATTGCCCTCACATTAGTTAGAGATACCAAACTTGCAGAGATCCTTCAGCTGACTCTCCTCTCCACCCCCTCCACATTTGATGAAGATTGAATTTGGGATGTCCACGTTATAGCCCCCCCCCCAAACAAGCCCCCCTCATAAAGTGCTGTTTAGGAGCTTGTTTGATGAAAATTAAATGGGTGGGTCATACGAGAGAACCTGAGACAGGGTGTTCCTCATCATGAGGTGGACTGGGGAGAGACAGAATGGGGGCAGACATGGGGAAAGGATGAATGGAGTAACTAGCTAAGTGCCTTCTCACACCAGCTGATGAAACTACTAGCTGAGCTGCCCAGGGTATGCCTCTTATAACAAGCTACTCCCAGAAAATGGACTTGGAGCTCCATGGTTGGCGGTCTAACCTAACAATCAATCCTACACAAAGTTTTTTTAGGTCCACTCCAGTGTTCCCTTGGGGATTGATTGAGTTGTACCAGCCTGGCTGGCCAGAGACGACGGGCCCAAAAACGAGGCATACAAATTGCCAATGGCAATATTAGTTCAGCATTCCATTTTGTTCTGGGCAAGAGCATTTCCCCCAAAGCATCCTGAAACAAGTCACAAAACAGCCTGATTTTTTTTTGGGGGGGGGGTGTTGCTTCATGGTTCATTTCATTTCATGTAGAGTACTACATATGAATAATGAAACATGCTAGATTTTATGGTGCTGCAAGAGTCTTTGTTGCTTCTGCTGCAGTAGATTAGTGTGGCTGCCCCCACTACTGGAAGTATCATGTTTAACGAACTAGCTTTCTCAGAGCAGATGATACATCAACCAAGATCTATTTAATTGGTACACAATCAAGTATCTATCCCAGCACAACTACCTTTTCATAGATTTCCTGGAACACACATCTTCCTTTTATTTCATGTGACAAAAAATGAACTATCAAGCCTCTCAATGAAACAGTACCGGCATAATTTCTTCTCTTACAGAGACATGAGTGAGCAGTTGGCATAATATATCCATAAACAATGTTTACCTTCAGTCTCTTTTAGATGCAATTCCAAGGTGATGAGCAATTTTTGAAAAGTAACTGTTGGAGATGCACGTTTGCCTGTTCATCAAGAATGCATAAAAAGCAATATCTTGCAATATTTATTGTCCTGTATTACAAACCTCCATCGTGATCCAATCTAGGCGCCTCTTCCTCCATGGTGACGACCTTCAAAGATGATGATGGAAAAAAAGCCCTAGATTTTATGACAGCTTAACTCTGAATATGTTACAAACTTCCTATTAATATGTATTTCAAACTCTGCTATAAACTTTGACTGCGAAGAGACACTGTGTACCTTGTGCTGTGCAGTAAAGTGTGAATATGAAGAAAAAGATGTTCATATGGGCAGAGGCAGATTCTGACAGTATTTATAGGGAAAGCATGTTCCTTTTTCCTCTTCATCCACTGAAGGCATAACTCATTTTGTGTGTTCTGTAAATCTGACATTTGCTAGATTTGTAAATCAAATCATTCACTATATTAAGATCAACCCAGCAAAATAATATATTAGAGTACATCATCATAAAATTGCAAGCATCTCTTAGTTCCACTGCCAGCTGTTACTCATAGATTCAACTGGAGAAATTCTTCCAACTCTTGTAACTGCTCTTCCTTCTCAACACTACGTCTCTCTTTTAATTTTATTTAATCTAAGTGGATCTAAATGTTCCTTTTATATTTTATATGCAAGACTTCTATATTAAAGCAGAGGGGTGTCAAATGATCAAAGTTATACCTTCCAGATCAAAATATAATTTTCTTACCTTGTTGTAAATGTATATGAGAATTTATTCTGTGTTTTTGGTTGACAGTTTAAATGTAAAATAACAAATAAATAAAAGTTAACTTACATGCTGTTAACAGTACACAGGTCTATCTAGCAGTAGGCAGCTTAAGGTCGTTAACAAGTATGGATTGTGACCACATTGAACGTACTCAGAGACACCCTGTCTTTGTACCTTGCACATCCTTAGAGGTATTATGTCCTTGGACCCTTATGAATCTTAACAAGGAGGACATTCTCTGAATGATTAGGGATACGTATTTATCACTGCACAAAAGTCTGCAATGCTAGCTGAGAACTGAGTTGTTGAGGCTGGATTCCTCTCTTTGTGACACTCCTTTTTTATGCTTCTTTATCTTTCCTTTCCTCATTTCCTCTCCACTGGGAATTCTTTCATACCTACCCTTCAGTGAATGTGACTGTCATGAAATGTTCCGCAAAGTGGAGACGGTGAGGTTTGCAGTTATGTTTTCTGGGCTGCCCAGTGATGCTGTGGCTGAACATCTGTCACCAAAACCAGAGGAAACAAAAACTGGACCAGCCAAAGCAATTGGGCAAGGTCGTTCGTGGCTGTTGTTGTAAAGCCTTGAGAGTTGAGCTTCTACTTTTATAGGAGAAATGCCCCTTTTTTGTCATTATCACAGCAGCTAATTCAGGAGAGGTGACAGGAGATCCTCTGATAGCTTGAAGAGGTACAAAAATAGACACATAACCCTCAGCTTCAATGCATTTCAAAAGGCTTCTGGACTGCTTACTCTTAGTTGGCTTGCAGTTCATGTCTGGGTTTGATCCAGACCCCACATGAAGGTCAGGAGAAGAACAGGAAAGAAAAGTGCTAGGACACTTCACCCTTGTACAAATTCTTTGACATGTGTTGACTGAGATTTGGTAGTAAACTGAAACTAGAGTAGGTCCATTGAATGAACTGAACTCGCAGAGAAGTTGACTCACAAATCCCCACTGACTCAATGGGCCTACTCTAGCTGCAACTTGCTGTTGGATCTCAGCCATGATTTGCTTGACAGAAAAGTATCTGAAGTAGGAGCACACTGATCTTAATACCCATTCAAATTAACAGGACTTTAGCAATAGCTCACTTTCCTCGTGTATTTCAATGGGACCTAAGCACAAATTTCATCCTGCTCCATTCTTCCTTGTTTATAGGGTTTTTTTAGAGTTTTAGATTGCATTAGTTAATATACTTATTTCTGAGCATCAAGCATACTGCATTTTGTGTCTTGGATCTTTAATAATTTCTCAGCTTAAATTAATGGTGCAATGCCTTCTTTTCATCTTCCTTTTTGCCACCATGCCATTGATTTGAATCTTCAAGATAGCAAAATCACAGTGTGAGGTAAACCAACTATGTGGTGTTTATCATCAAAATGACCTGGCTACAATCAGAAAACTCTCAGCAGTTTGTTGGAATGAGATATTTAACTAACAGAGGTCTCATTTAAAATACACGGTGCTAATGAAATAATTTCAATCTCACCATCAGACAATCAACAAAAACAGCAGGGAAAGAATGGCAGAGGAAGCTACAGGAATTGTACAGGCCTTCCATTCGAATTTAACTCAACAAAATTTTCTTTTACTTCAAGGAGTCACTACTGACTCCTACTCTACAACTGTTCAGTTTCACTTGCTGGAGTTTCAGTGGAAAACAGAAGTCTCTCCTAGCTACTCCCTAGCAAGCTGCTCCAGGTGATCTCCCTGTACAAACTGAGAATTGTAATGAATGAGCACTAGTTTTGCTAACTAATTTAAACAAGACTTTAAAATCCTCTTGGCTCTTTATGATTCAGTTATAAACTTCACATTCTTTCACCACAGGGCCTTCAACTATATCTGCCCCATCACTACATATCTTCTGGTATGTCCTGCTCTGGAATAAGGGCAGAAAGCCCTTCACCTTTTCCAGACCTCAGGAGTACATGCCATCATTAGATGACAGGCTTCCTTCCACTTTGCCCTCTGAAAAGGCCGGAGCAAAATAATTGTTTAACAAATCTAAGTCTCTCATTGTCTCAAGTTCACTACTATTATTTTTAGTGGATCAATTTTCTACTTTAAGATCTGTCAACTGGGAATATGGCTGAGGCAGCCTTTATTGTGAGCTGAACATTCTCTTGGGAAATCTGAGCTTTTTCTTGTTATCCTACTAATTTTGAAAAATAAACTAGAACTTTATTTGATACAACAAGTTTCTCAGACTTCTTTTTCTTTCAGTGACATTTCTGTTTCAATCTTCATTGTTATAGCTAAGCCCAACCAGCAAAGGACTAGGATATAAACTTTCTTCAGTGTATAATTTTTATGTCTGAAAGATTTATGTGAGAGCAACTGGTCATCCGTAAGATTTATTTTTCAGACAACCATGCTTGGCACATGTACTTCAGGGGGCAGGATGTTAGAAGCAATCCTCCTTCATTCCAATGTATGAGTGGCTTATATGTGAGAAATGCATGTGAAGTTCTGTTCAAAATTCATTTTCTTGTATTTATTGACTAGGACCAAATTACAGGCAGGTTAATTTCTCAATCCAAGGGGGAAATAATTATTTGTTATTGTTTTCTGGTTAGTTTAGAATCATAGAATAATGGAGTTGGAAGAGGCCTATAAGGCTGTCAAGTCCAACCCCTTGCTCAATGCAAGAATTCAAATGAAAGTATATCTGACAGAAGGTTGTCTAATTGTCTCTTGAATACCTCCAGCGTTGGAGTGCTCATCACTTTCTGAGATAAGTGGTTCCATTGTCATACTGCTCTAAAAGTTAAGAGGTTTTTCCTGATATTCAACTGAAGTCTGGATTCCTGTGACTTGAGACCATCATTATGTGTCCCGCACTCTGGGATGATCAATAATAGTTTCTGTCCCTCCTCTGTATCACAGTCTTTTAAGTATTTGAAGAGTGCTATCATATCTACTCTCAGTCTCCTTTTATTAAGGCTAAACATGCCCAGTTCTTTCATTCTTTCCTCATAGGGATCGATTTCCAATCCCTTGATCATCCTTGTTGCCCTCCTCTGAACTTGCTCCAGTTTGTTGGCATTTTTTAAAATGGGGAGTCCAGAACTGGACACAATATTCAAGATGGAGCTCAATCAGTGTCGAATAGAGGGCAACTAGTACTTCACAGGATTTGGATGCTATACTTCTGTTTAAAATAGCATTTGCCATTTTTGCAAACACATTGCACTATTGGCTCATATTCAGTTTTTGATCTACAACAATTCCAAGATCTTTTTTCCAAGCTAAGTATCACCCATTTTGTATCTGTGCCTTTGGGTCCCCCCCCCCCCAGGTGTAGAACTTTACACTTATCCTATTCTGTGGTTTTCAGTCCAGTGCTGAAACCTTTTAGAATGTAGTTTATGTCTTCCAAGGTATTACCTATCCCACCCAATTTTGTCTCATCTGCAAATTTGATTTTGTGTCATCTGCACATCCCTACACCCCCTCATCCAAGTCATTAATAAGAATGTTGAAAAGCACTGGGTCCAGTACTGAGCCTTGTGATAACCCCATTTGTTACCTCCTCCTCATTTGAGAATGAGCCATTGATAAGCACTCCCTGAGTATGATTTTGTATCCACCTGATAGTTGTTCTATCCAACATACACCTAGTTAGCTTGCTAATCAGAATATCATGGTGCACTTTGTGAAAAGCTTTTCTGAAGTCAAGATATATTACATCTACAGCATTCCTACTGTCTATCAGGTTATCTGATTAAAAAAATGAGATAATATTAGTCTGCCAGGATTTATTATTGAAAATGTCATGTCAGCTTCCAATTATTACTGCATTGTTTTAAAGGTATTTGCAGAATGACCACTTTATAATCTGTTCTAGACTTTTCCCTGGGACTGTTGTCAAGCTTACTGGCCTGTAGTTCCCAGGTTCTTCTTCTTTACTTTTTTGGAATATAGAGATAATGTTTGCCCTTCTCCAAAAAGCCAGCACTTCACCCATCCTCCATGATTTCAAGAAAATAATAGACAGTGGTTCTGAGAGTTCTTCTGCCAATTCCTTCAACAGTTTTGGATGCAGTTCATCTGGCCCTGGAGATTAGAAATCATTCAATTAGATATTCCTTGACTGTTTCCTTATCAATCTCAAGCTGCGCAGTCTAGGCATATTAATGGACCCAGTACTATCAATGGATACTCAGGTAGTGTCTGTGGTCCGCTCCACTATTTCCACCTCAGGCAGATCACCCAGCTGTGTCCCTACTTTGACACTGGGTCCTTCACCATACTGGTCCATGTACTGGTAGCCTCAGGAATAGACTACTGTAATGATCTGTACATGGGGCTGCCCATGAGGCTGATATGGAAATTCCAACTGGTCCAGAATATGGCAGATTATTGAGTTAAATAAACAGATACTAACATATCTTCCCCACTCTGGCTGCTTTACACTGATTACCTGTCCATTTCTCTGTCAACGTCAAGGTAACGATCCTAACATAAAGCCCTAAACAGTTTGGGACCTTGATACCTAACAGAACACCTTATTCCAATGTGATCTGCCCATCCTACTCATACATCCCAGGCTGGGCAGTTGAGTATGTTGACCTCGAGAGAGGCCCAGAGGGACAAGACTAGGAACTGGGTCTTCTCAGTGGTTGCACCTCACCTCTAGAACCAACTTCCACCTCATATTCACCTGGCCCCTTCACTGGCAACCTTTAAGAAACTTTTAAAAACTTGACTATTTAGACAGGCCTTCCAGACTATTCCGCCAGCAGAACACAGAGAACCTACCAGCCACTAAGTAATTTGATCACCCCATCTTGAAAATTTTTACTAAATGTTTTATTGTATTGTATTTTAAGTTATAATGTTCAATATGTTTGTTCCTTTATATTATTTTGATGTTCACATTGATATAATTTAATGTTGTTTTACTATAATTGTTCATTATTGGTTTACTCTGCTGTAAACCGCCCAGGGTTGCCTTTGAAACCAGATGGGCAATATAAAAATAAAATAAAATAAAGCTGCAATCCTGTCCCCTCCATTCATACTTCACATTTGCATGGAGAGTCATAGACTGTCCTTTGGGAAAAGACTGAGCTAAAGCAGGAATAGAGCAGTTCTGCCTTTTCTTTATTGTCTATCCTTGTCCTCCCAGCCTGGAAATAACGAGGCGAGACACAGTATGTTGGGTTAAAACTTGGGCCACAACTGTATTAACTATTTAAGTTGCATGCCCCAAAATACAAGGGGGGCTACCGTAGTGCGATATTCTTTTATGTCTGGATAATCCTAGATCTCCGGATGCTTCCTATAGCAGGACGAGCTCCTATTATTGAATCGTGCTATCCGCTGAACAGCACGCCTTCAGTTGCTCGGTGAAATGGTACCCCCCCCAACCACCTCATCCCACCGAGCCTCGTGACCCTAAATGGGCAGCTGGCAGGGAGGTCCTTCCATATGAGACACCTCTCCTCTGACAGCCGATAGGCTCGACCTGCCAGCGAGATGTCCTAATTTTTGGCACCCTGTGCCAACCATGAACTCACCCCTACTTTTTTCATCGCACTACCCGCAGCTGTGACCGATAATGGCTTTAACTAAACAGTATTTACAAGGACATTTATAGTGGCACACGCAGTAGTTAAGAATGGGATGGGCGAAAACGCACCCGCAACCATAGGCCAATCAGGATGCAGGCCAAAAATTCCCATCCGGCTCCAGAGGCAACCAGCTAATCTCACTCTTAATCTAAGGGTGGGTGGGAGGGATTGCTGATACAAACCGGCAAAGAGGCTGAGCCAGAGTGACGGAGCCTTTTTAACAGCTCCGTCTCCCCTCCCTCTTAAAGTGGCGTCACTTTCTGAGCAGGAGGGCAAACCGTCCCCGCCACGGCAGTGCAGCTCCCTGGCGGAGCGGACAGTTTTTCCATCCCCTCTGAGTAGCAGTGTTTCTCTCTGTCTTTTTTTACAAACATGCCTGAAGAATGCTTTCTTTGTAGCTTTTAGCATGACTTGCTAACTTCATCTCATTCTCAGGTTTTGTCGGTATTAAATACCATCTCCATATTACTTTATAACAATTTTCCTTTACCCTAACTGACATATTTTTCAACATTCTTTTTCCCCAGATCATCTTCCACGCTTCTCAACTAATTTCTTTTAGATTTCCTTGCCATATCTCCTTCAAAGCTATATATTCATCCTCTACTAACATCTTATATATTACACTTATTATCCCTTTTCTTTGATTATTATCTTCCAACTCTTCCCTCTTTTCAATAATTTCTTCAAGTTAGTCACTCCCTACATTCTCCTTCCTCCCCCCCCATTCCTTAGTCCAATTATCTAACTGTTTACATTCAACCAGGTAATTCCTTCTTCTCCTAATATCTTTTATTCTCTCTATATTATACATCTTCTTGATCCAGTCTTTAATTTTTAAAGATTTCTCTTTTGACAAAACCTTATTCAATTTTTTCTTCAGATTATCTGGAAAACTACATAATTCCACCACCCGCATCAATTGGGAAATCTTTGGACTCAAGATTCTCTTCTATTTCTTCCAACATTGCAACATGTTACTTTAAAATGGGTTATCTATGTTTTTTTAATAATATCCTTTAAATTTTCCTTAAAAAACAAATTTTCCATATTTTCCCTAATCGTGTAAAACTCCAAATCACTCTATATTATCCTCTTATTGTTTACTCTAATTTCTTGTATATGTCTCAAGTGACTGATGAGCTATATAATATAATTTGATATCAAGTACACCCAAACCTCCATTCTTTTGAGAAAGATACCATAACTTTTTATTTATCCTTGCCCTTTTATTTACATTACAATACATATTAATCAAATTCTGTAATTCTTTTAATTCCTTATCAGCTATCTTTATAAGTAACATCCAGAATACAAAATTTAATTTAGGGATTATCTTCAGTTTTACTACTGCTATTCTTCCAAACCAAGCTAACTTCCACTTTTGATATTCTTTAATTTGTTCCTCAATTTGTTTTTTTCACTTTATCCAAATTCATCTTAATAATTTCTTACTAATTTCAAGTAATATTTATTCCTAAATATCTAATACTATTTTTAACTTGCCCTCAAATTTCTCTTTCAATTTACTTTTCTCTTCATTATCATAATTTGCTAGCATAAATTCTGATTTACTCCAGTTTATCCTTAGCCCCGTTGTTTCTTCAAAGGCTTTTAAATGCCATTTAATATTTTATATAGAATTCATTGGATCTTCAATTGTTAGTAACTTATCGTCTGCAAATAAGTTTATTTTAATTTTATCTTTATTCCCTAATCCTTTTACTTTGGCATCTTCTCTAATTGTCTTTGCTAATAATTCTATTATCAAGGTAAATAGTATTGGAGATAGGGGACATCCTTGTCTTGTTCCTTGGCCTAGTGTAATTTATGTCATGCCATCATTTACATGGCAGTATTGCTGAATAATATTTTTCAAGTGTGTACCAAAACCTAATTCTTTTATTAATATTTTTAAAGCTGACCATTCCACTGATTCAAAGGCCTTAAAAATATCCAATAATTGCTACTTGTCTGTATTCTTTTGTAACCCGGCCTTCTTTCCACTTCCCAAATGTGTCCTTTTTTATTTTCAGGTCTTCTCTGAACTCTTTGTGAAACCATATTCCCTTTTTTTTTTTTTTTTTTTTTTTTTTTTTTTTTTTTGCTGTCTTCCTCCTTTCTTTCTAGTTGGAATTGTTTATCATTGTGCCTTCAGGATTTTCTTTTTAAGAAACTCTCACCTATCTTGGACTCCTTTTCTTGTTAGATTCTCCTGCCATGAGACCGGACTCCTTTTCTTGTTAGGATCTCCTGCCATGAGACCTTACGTATCATTGTTCTGAGTTTATTAAAATTGGCGTTCCTAAAAACTAGCCTAGAAATGTGGCTATACTCAGCTTTTGCGTCCCTTGAAATCAAGACCTCCAATATAACACGGTCACTTTTGCCCACAAATGCCCTTACTGCCACGTCATCCATTAAGTCACCTCTATTGGTGAGAATCAAGTTCAGGATAGCTACTACTCTAGTTTCTTCCTCCACTTTTTATAGGAGAAAATTATCAGCCATACAAGCCAGAAATACAGCACAAGTTTAGAATAATGTATCCATTAATGTTTTAAGTTTTGCAAAATTTAAAATGATAAAGCAAAGCACAACATTCCTGAGTTGGAGAGAAAAACTTTTAATTCTATTTTACATACCTCTTTTTTCTGTTTCTTGAGACGTACAAAACAGGTTTTGGAAACTTTTTTTGTAACAGGACCAACTTTTGGTAACAAAGGTGACTCTGTAGTCCTATTAAATATAGGCCCATATTCTCTTACCTAGATATTCTATATCAATGGTATTATTTGTATCAATTAACTGCTTTTTGCTACAATCTTATGTGTAGTTAAAAAGTTACTTCCTCTGTTAACCTCTGACCTAGGCACAACTAGTCTCTTCCTGCGTGCCCAACTCTCTACTTTAACACTTCAGAGACAAACACCTAACCATTGTGGATTACCCAACAGATGCTTAGGGGCTAATACTGTATCTGTTAGCAGATAATGGATGTCTGTCAAATCATGGGGGCATTGGTGTTTGCTGATTTGTTTGTTTTTCTTCATCCATGAATTTGTTTCTCTGATGCTTGTACATGGCACTGTGGGTGTCCTTGCTTTGAACATGCCTCATGCAAAAAAGAACACCTAACATGCAGATGCTCACAACAACACATAGGAATTCACAACACGCGATGCCTCATTTATGCTCAAACCTAGCACAATTTAGGGCTTCGGATTAGAAGTGATCTTTAATTTTTTTAAAAAAGCAAAACAATTAAATATTGTTAGAGTAATGTGAAACTTTAGGAAAGTTATGAGGACACATAACTTTTAACTGGACACAGCTTAAGGCCTCAGGCAATCTTTATCCATCCTTGAGCTGTGGCCACATAAAACACTAGCCTGAGAACCTGCTGCTTCCAATTCTTTGTAAAACTATGATGGAAAATCCAGCTGCATTGAAATGACAGTTGTTATTTTTATAAGATTCTTTTTACCTTTCCAAAGATGTCTGTATTGTTTTGTCCTTCCTAAGAAACTAGCATAGTATCAACAAGGGCACACCAATCTTTTAAATAAAACAATAGGAGTCATTTCTCCTGAAAGTACCATTACAGTCTTGAGCTCTTGATAAACTTGATTATAGCTCTAAGAACAGCTCATTAATTTAATTAGCAGCACAGGGAGTTCACGTTTAAATAATTTTTAGTTAAGTAGTACTAGGTTTTATAAATAAATGATAGATTTTTGTTATTATGAGGAGCTTCTTCATGACTCTGTTTATGCAGATTAATTTATCCTTAAGGAAAACATATCCTTTCCAACATGAGAGTGTCATTGTTATGCCTTATACTAATAGTCCTCACTCTCTTCTCACAACTGTTCACAGTCGCAGGAGTACTAGCTTAGCCTTCATTATTTACACACTGAATATTACAGGAAAGTTACAAGTAGAATTTCTGATAATCTGGGTTTTTTTTATTTCATAGAACATTATAAATGTATATTTGACCTGCCACCTTTGTGTATAGGCAGATTCAGCTGACAAGCTAGAGTTTGGGTTGCATAAATGCATGTGTGGCAGCTTTGGCTACTAGCAATACTGACCTTTTTAGTAATACCTTTCTATATTCATAATGTGAATAATGGGTGTTCACTGTAGCAAGATGTGATGAGGGTTTATATAAAGCTGACAAGATATGTTTATGATGATGGGTGCAACTAAAAAGGTCCCACTTATCAGAAAAGTCCACCTGTATACAGAACTTAGAGGTATACATTTGTGAAGCTTAGTGCATCTAAAATATCAAGGTTATTAAAAAAAACTCTAGGTAAAGGTAAAGGTTCCCCTTGACATTTAGTCCAGTCGTGTCCAACTCTAGGGGGCGGTGCTCATCCCCGTTTCCAAGCCGTAGAGCCAGCGTTTGTCCGAAGACAGTTTCCGTGGTCACATGGCCAGTGCGACTAGACACGGAACGCCGTTACCTTCCCCCTGTGGTGGTACCTATTTATCTACTCGCATTTTTACATGCTTTCGAACTGCTAGGTTGGCAGGAGCTGGGACAAGCGACGGGAGCTCACTCCGTCGCGTGGATTCGATCTTACGGCTGCTGGTCTTCCAACCCCGCAGCACAGAGGCTTCTGCGGTTTAACCCGCAGTGCCACCACATCCCTAAAAAAATCTCTACCTGTGTTCAAAGATGGATGCTAGAAATCACTCTCCGACAGCACACTGTTCACACATCCAAGCAAAACACATCAGTGATGTTCAAAATTCTCAAAGGCCTTTGTACCATCTGAATGTCAAATACACAATACAGATCAGATCCTACATTGCCTAGTTTAGATTTATCTTGGGCACATTTTCTAGAATATAGTGAAATCTTGATTCCACTTGTGAACAACAAAAAGGATTCTAGCTGCTCTTGCTACGTATGCTCCATTACATTTGAAGCATGCTTAGCAGCATTACACATGTGACCATGACAAGTGTTTTAAAGAGAGATGACCAAAAAAGTGTCTGATAAGAACCCTTGCTCAGTGCCCACATAGGGTTTGACATGTAAGGGGATCAACTCAGTCTCCCTTGATCACAAAGTTCAGACCTCCTAAAACTTTGGAGAGCTGGCATCAGTAAGAATAGATAATCCTATTATCCTATCCTAAGATGCTAGTTTCTTCTTCCACCACCACTTCATTTTGAACATAGGTCCAAAAAATTGTTGCACATCACATTCCTTGTTTATGTAAAGCAAAAAGGCGCAAATCAAATATGCACAACACATCCATGTTGCTGCAGTGTTCTGCTTTGCTTTTCCCCCTCACCTCTGAGCATGAAAAACTGTTTCTACCTCAGCACACTTGCTATTGCTTGCTGGACTCCTTGATATTTCTTGAGATTCTTAATTGGATTATGCAGAGTGCCACATGACCCATAGTTACATAATTTATCTTGAATTATAAATATTTACAAGCATTCCAACACGGTTTTAATTTATGGTCTGTGCTTTACAAAGAAATCTTTATTAGCTCTGAAGCCATGGGGTAAACACACATCCATTCTGGATTTAGGAGACACTTCAGTCTTATTTAGTATATATACTCCTAATGAGTTCAAAGCTGGACTATTTCATGATTTGAAGTGGAAGACATTTTAAAGAAGTGCCCCTCCTTTGCTTACTTGAAAATTGTCATGATCTTATTCAAATCTTATGATAGTTAAGAGGCTTATAATGCTGAGAGTGTTGATGTTGTTCTACTATATATTAGTAGTGTTGGGGAAGAAATCATGGTTCACATAGAACTGACTCAGAAATAAAATAAACTAATAATAATTATGTGCCTTGAAATCAATTCCAACTTACAGTGTTGGAATTGACTTCAAGGCAATGTTTCTATATATAATACTCACAAGTGGTTTACTAATCCCTCCTCCTGGGGTTGCTTTGGGACGGTGCAGTTTGCATGTGTTCTCCCAGGAGGCACGGTGGGGAATCAAGCTCCTGTCCTGATCCCTTGTCCCACAGCCTGGTACTCCAGCTCACGGAGCTGTTTTGTTGTTGTTGTTGTTTAAAAAACCCCAACAAGTCAGCTTATTTCTGAGTCAGTCAAAACTCCTCGCTGAAATTAATGGAGAACAGTCTATATCTTGATTTTAGTAGTGAGATTTAAAGCCGAATCCCCTGAAATGGCTGGAGGAAGAAAAGTGTGATCCATTGGAAGAGATGTTCTTGAACCTAGTGATCAGAGGTAGGTTGCTTTTGTTTTCTGTCTACTGTTCTGAGGCTGAGTGGTGAGGGAAAAGTATACTAGAAAGTCTTCTATGATTCAGATTTTAATCGAAGTTGCACAAGAACTTTGAAGGTCTGATGCATGGTCTTAATTTGAAATAGGCCCCAGTCTGACCTCCTTTATAGAGTAAAACTGAAACACTGAGAATTTTCTTTTGTTTTGTTTTTTAAGAAAATTCCCAAGTGATATGATAGCACTTTTCAAATATTTGAAAGGCTGTCATACAGAAGAGGGGCAAGATCTGTTCTCGATCATCTCAGAGTGTAGGACATGCAACAATGGGCTCAAGTTACAGGAAGCCAGATTTCAGTTGAATATCAGGAAAAACTTCCTAACTGTAAGAGCAGTACGACAGTGGAACCAGTTACCTCGGGAGTTGGTGAGTGCTCCAACGCTGGAGGCATTCAAGAAAAACTTGGATAATCACCTGGCAGATATGCTTTGATTGTATTCCTGCATTGAGGAGGGGGTTGGACTTGATGGCCTTATAGGTCCCTAACTTCACTTTTCTATGATTCTATGATTCTAAGTGTATACAGACTCTTTTGGATGTTCAATTTCTGGTAGTTTTCATGCCCCACCAAACCCCATAATCAAAAATCCCAGTCTTCATGCTATCTTACATTTTTGGTTCATGAAGATTACTTTTGTGTGGAACTCTTCTAATGAACTTGTACAGGTGAGTACATGACAAAAATGCTATTAAAAAGAAACTCAGTGTAATTATGCCATGAATGTTATGCAGTTATTATTTACAAGATTGGTTTTTTGTTTCCTTCTATTCATGTGCAAGAACCTATACATATATTCATCACAAAAACATCACACAAAAATCATCTTGATGGAGTCAAACATATGGTCATCATAAGATTGCCTCTTTTAGCAGTATTTTATCAATGCCCATGTGTGCCTTAGTAACACAGAAAGAGAAAAACATGCCAATAAATTTTTCAGTTCCACAATTGGTTTTAGAAACTCTTCTAGTTACACTGAAATTCAGAAGAAGTAGAATTTGGGTTGAAAAATAGAGAGAGGAATAGAACAGCAAGAAGTTGATTATTCCTACCAAACATACATTGAATGTTCCCTTTTCAAAGTGATTAATGACAATCCTTTTTTATAGAATTTCAAAACATTATAACACAGTTTGTGAAATATTACTTGTTGAAGTCAGCATGGAGTAATGCAGAGGTTGGGCAGATGGTGGTCTTTTCAAGAAGCTGTTGGACTGCAGCACCCATCATCCCAAAGCATTGGTTATTCTTGCTAAGGTCAACGGAAATTGTAGTATAAAATTATCTAGAGAGCCAGATTGTTCAGCCCTCATGCAAAGCTTGGAAAGTTCTGCTGTGAAAAATAATTATATGCTGGAGATTAAATATACTGATATGCTGAAGTCACCCATAATTCTTCAGTTACAGATAGCTTCAGCATTAATTCTTCATTAAAGCAACATCCTAAGTTCTGCCCTCATATAATGGATTGAATTTTGGACTTCAGCTGGAGATACCAGGGTACAAGAATATTTCCATGACAAAATAACATGTGATAGCAGAACATTTTTCTTTTCAAATTTAGCTTCCTACCATATACTTATAAGGAAAAAGACAGAATAGATGCAAGTTCAAATGGGAAAAGTGGTGATGGAAAATATATTTTCCCCTTACAGCCCCCTGTCCCTGGTGTTTTATCTCATGCAGGTTTCAGATGACAAGAGCCCCACTGTCCTCTTTTAGAGGTATTTGTTGGTGACTCCTGGTGAGAGTGATTTAGCAATTGGTCCCCATCAAAAGGCTTCATCCCACTTTGAGTTCAGCCCAGAAATTTTTGGTTCCGGTTGGGCTTGACACAATGCCTGTGCTCTCCTCTCTAGTCCTGGTCCACCTTCTCTACCTTACCCCTGAGAAAGGGGAGTGATTGATGAGGAAAACCAATCACTAGAGTTAGGAGAGACCTTTCTCTCCTTCTCCTAAACCTGAGCATGATTCTTTCCACCAGAAGCACCATTTATTTATTTATTTATTTATTTATTTATTTTATTTATTGCACTTATATGCCGCCCATCTAGACATTGTCTACTCTGGGCAGCTCACAACCCACAAGATAAAAACAGTTAATATATGGTAACAGTTTTACCGCAATATACAATGAAAATAATAGTTCAAGATGGGAAGAGGAAAATTAAGTAGTGCCTGGAGGGAAGATCTGTCTGAATAACCAGGTCTTAAGTTGGTTTTTAAAAATGCCCAGCGAGGGGGCCAAATGGATCTCGGAAGGGAGTTTGTTCCAAAGAGAAGGAGCCACTGCCGAGAAGGCCCGGTGTCTTGTTTTTTCCCTCCGGACCTCCCTCGGCGTTAGGGTCCTCAGTCGCCCCTCCTGACTGGATCGAGTGGTACGGGGTAGATCTAGGTGGGGAGGAGGCTGGGAACCATGGAATTTGTAGGGAACTATGGATATGCCTCCCAACTTGAACTGAGTTGTCCTTCCCACAAAGGAAAGGCAGGATATAGATGGATTTGGTGGCTGTTATATAAGAAGACATAAACTGTTATTTAGTTTACAAGCAAGCAGAGTCTCTTCTTAGTGATTACTCATACCCTCATAAAATTCCCCTTTGTCTCAGTTTTCCATGAGTTGGGACTGGTTTCTGGAGAACTGAGTTAGCTACCCCTGTTTCCCCGGAAAATAAGACCTAACCTGAAAATAAGCCCTAGTATGATTTTTTCAGGATGCTCATAATATAAGGCCCTACCCCAAAAATAAGCCCTAGTTAAGTGAAACCCCGCCCTCCACCATTGTGCAGCATTGTGCAGCAACCAGAAGATGACATGACTATAAAATAAAACATCCCCTGAAAATAAGTCCTAATGCGTTTTTTGGAGCAAAAAATTAATATAAGACCCTGTCTTAATTTTTGGGGGAAACACGGGTAGTAGTGCATGTGGTAGCAAGTATAATATCAAACAGAAAGCTAACTATCCTGGTATGAAATGAATCTTCAAAGTACTCAAAGAACTTAATAGGTCAAAGGAAGATAACTCATACTCAGTCTTTTCCTCCAAGGGCTCATAGCAGCATACCTCAGTCTTCATTCACTGTAAGCTCACAATAATTCTGTGAGACAGGTCCAGACAAAAGTTACTGACTGACCTAAAGCTTTATGGCCAAGTGCACAGCTCTCCATTCAACATGCTAACTGCTGTGCCACACTAGATCTGCTTCTGAACAGTCCCAGCACATTTTGCTGCATTACAAAGAGGGCAATATGGTGGCCTTTCCCTAAATCCATGTATAAAAGCCTGCAGAGAGACAATTCAGCACTAGCAACAGAATAGTATTCTTCACCAAATCTGAGGTTATAAGGCTAGTTTTGGGGAGCTAAGCATACACATCTTCCTCCTCAAACAAAAGGGAACAACTGGAACGTACAGGAAGATGCCACGACTGGCCCCCTCAGCATCTTCTACCCAAGGTGATTGTCTCATGATACAGGACCAGTGCTGGCCTGCTAATAGTAACCAACTGATGTGCTAGGAATAAAACAACCATAGTCCTAATTTCAGCTTCCAAAGAGAACCATTGGTAGGCAGGGGTTAACAGGATTTTTAAAGGCCCGTGTGCCTTTAGTAACTATTTGACAAACCAAAATTTAGCAGGTGTAACTTATTGGATATGTGTTGCCACATAGCCATTAAATATGGAGCAGCTCCAGCCAACCAATTATTGGTGACCACTGTTAAGGCCATGTTAAGTAGGGGTGTGGGGGATTATGTTCACACAACCAGCTCTCTAATTTGGTTCTTAGAAGATAAGACAATGCAACTGTGTACATGATACTTCCCAGTATATTATTATTACTGACACCTATCTAATGACACTTGTTGCCCATTTTTCTTCCACTATATTACTGCTCCTCCACTGTAACAACAACCTAGTACAAAAAAAAATTAAGCTGCAGAGGGGTTTCTGCCACAGGAAAACAATGATAAGAAAAAATAAATCTGCTTACTTTCTTTTCAGAAATAGCTATAAAACAGAGGAGCAGGGCCAGGAAAAAAAAGCAGCATCTACCTGTGAGGCAGATATGTGAATTTTAATTTATTTCATTCTCATAGGCACAATGATTTTTTAAAAAGAAATGCAGATGGGCAAGATTAGAAAAGTTTTGTGTGTGTCTTTGGTATTTTTGAAAAAGTTTGCAGATTTTTTTTTTCATAAAAAGTGTAATTTCCACACACAGTTTGCATGCCTTTAGCACAGAAAACCTGCAATGCACAAACCCCACGGACTAGAATCTTGATGGCTTACTCAGCTCTGGATGGGGCAACTGCTCTTATGTGTTTTGCTTGCTAGCTGGCTGTTGTATGGCCAGCTGCACAATAGATTACACAACTAGATATTGAGGAGCATGGGAAAAGTGAAAACCAAGTGTACAGCTGCCCTCCTGTGTATGATTTTCACAACAGAATTTTGGCCAAGGGTTTTTAGCATAAAACACAAGTTGTAAAGGCCTATGTTCTTAATGCCTATTTGATGAGCCAACATTTCAGAGGGTTTTTTGAATGCTGTTGCTAACAAAAAAAAAATTTATTATTATTTTCACATAGAAATGGAAAATCTCACCATCAAATATACTTGGACTAAGTTTTCCATCAATTCTTGCCAACACAGACAGTGGTGAGAAGTGCTAAGAACTGCACTCCAGCAACACTTGAAGGGTCATGCCTCTGCTATAGAGTTTGCTATGTGACCTGGGACGTCTTATCCTACTTAATTAATGGCTTGCCATGCGTCCAGTTAGACATCATGGTTGAGCAGAGATAGAAACCAAGGGCAAGTAGATCAACTTGTGTTCTCTGTATCTTTACACTCAAGCAAGTTGTTCGCTCTTCATCAACACCAGCAGCCTTCCTGGTTTCCAGTTTATTCCATATTGCTCAGCCTTCTTTGTTTTATGAAGCCCCACAAATTGATTGGCTTGCCATCACTTAAACTAAGATGCACTTCACCTGAAATAAGGATCTCCTTGGCCACACTTTCTCCTGAATAATGAAAGATACATATTGCAACGGGTTTAGGCATTCCAGCCACACTTTGCAGTTTAGGAGAGCCCTTTGTCATGCTTTTTAAGATCTGCCATTAGAAGCTTTTTGCCATGAGGCTATTAAAGGCATCACAGCAGAATGTATTGCAGTAACAGATATATAGAACAGATTCTTCCATAACATACCAATTTGCATAAACATCCCAAATTTGTATTCTACAATTACCTTGTGCGAAATTTCTCAAAAAGAGAGCCACATTTGTGTAGTGACAGCAGTTGTATTATGCTGTTTACACAGAAATAAATCATAATAAAATCCATTAACAGTGGGTCGAAAACAAAACAAAAATCCAATTTCTGTATTGTTTCCTTTTCAATTTAGCTCCCGGCACACAATGAACCAGGCATCCAGATGAGGCTGGCTAGATTAGGAGGCCAAACCTTTGCAATGTAAGCAGCAATTTGGAAAACCGGCCAGTCTTTCTTTTGTGTAGCTTTAGAAAAGACAAGCGGAAGAGGTTGCCAGGGCATCCTGTTCTCCTCTCAGGGGAGGAGGGTGCCAAAGCAGCATGGCTTAGAATCTGTCAGCTGCTAGGAAGCAGATATGTCTTTTTGAACCCACTGGGCTTTCTTGAAGAGGCAAACAATTGCTGTCATTTTTGGGAAGATAACCTACTAAGCAACATGCTGCCTTAACCATTAGACTCAGAGGTCATGAAAGCCCTTGAGTCCTGGGTATGGGAAGGAGATGGCTTTTATTGCCTAGATAGATGACCTATACTGGGAACTAGAGAGGGGATTCTGTTCCTACTGGATTTGCTGGAGGATCTTTTAATACCATGGACCATTGTATCCTTCTGGGCCATCTCTCTGTGATGAGTCTTGAAAGTAACATTTTACAATGGCTACTGTCCTTCTTGGAGGGACAAGCTCAGAAGGTGAGGCTTGCGGAATCTTGTTTCGACATCCTAGGTGTTAGCTTGCATGGTCCTTCAGTGTTCATTTCTGTTCCCCATGCTATTCAACACATACCTGAAACCTCTGAGAGAAGTTTCTGCAATTTTTAGAGTTCAGCATACTGCCAGCATACTGATGGGCACCCAATTTTATCTTATAAATGTATTCAATCCCATATAAATTGATTGAATATCAGTCAAGGTTTCTTAAGTTACTACTAAATGTAACAATTATGTTGTTATCTACCAATCTTTTTCTTCACAATTAACAGACCCATCTTTCAGAACAAGGCTCAAAGGTAAAGTCTGTCATTCTTTATATTAATTCATATCCTGTTTTCTCCTTTATTCACATTACTGTTTACAGTAGATATATAAAGTACTGCAACATCCTTTTTTCTTTTTCTTTTTCTATTCTTTTCTTTTCTTTCTTTGTGTGTATGTGTGTGTCTCTTGTTGGAATGTTTACAGAACCAGACTTCAAAAGAATCTAATACAAATATGGGTCATAAACCATTGAAGGTGTGAAATGCAACCATACACCATTGTCCCTTAGAGCCTGGAATGAATGTTTTATCATGTGATCTCTGTATTGTACTTCATATATCTGAAGAAGTGGGCAAAGATCCACAAAAGCTTACATTAAAATATAACATAATTAGTCTTGAAAGTGCCATAGCATTTTTGTCTTTTTTACTTTTTATTTTTCTTTCTGTATATGTAACTACAATTACAGGTAACATGTCATGTATCGGATGAAAAGGAGTGTGCTTCATAAGAATTCAAGTTATAATAAATGTGTTGGTCTTTATGTTTTGATTAATTAAATTCAGAATGTAACCTCAAACAGTAAGAGATTCCCTGTAACTGACTTAACTGTGTATCTGTTATTGGATATGCTGAAATCTTGACACTATTGGAATTACCTTCATACGTCAATTATTTGTCAGATAGTCTGACTTCCAGAGAATATTAGCAAACATCCCTTATCGACAGCTGTAGAGCAGAATTCTGAAGCAGGGGCTATGTGAACAACTCTAATGTGGCTCTGCTTCAAAAGCAAATCGATAGTTTGTTCAATAGGCAAATCTATACTTGTCTGTAGGGTAGATACAGCGGGATGCCTCTAACCCAATCCAGAACCCTAGATTTCTAGGTTACTTTTAATGTAAAGAAACACTAATCCAACAAGAGGTTTGGAGTGATCTCTGTGGTCACTTCTGTAGAGTCTCCAGCTTCCAAACTTGTTGTGGATGGCAGCCTTCCTGGGCGAGCAGGCAGGTCAGCAGAAAGCCAGATCTACACAATCACTGTCGTTCTTTCTCAATCCAAAGTCACTCCTGGTGTTTCATATGATGCCTACCTTCACTCTAGATTAAAATGGCTGATTTTACTGGGGACAATCTCCAGTAAAACGTTGGCCTCTGTTTTTACTGTATATTACTATATATTATCTCTGGAGGAAACGAAAAGATGTGTATTATGCAGTGACAGTATAAAATCCTCTTAATCTGTTTTGATGTGGCATTTTTCTGACATCTGACTGAGGAGTGCTTGTTTTGATACAGTGCCAGTCCTATAAATATTAGAAGTTCAGCTACCCCAAAAATACAGTGATAACATCCCAGATGGGATGAAAGTTTGCCTAAATAATTAGTTTCGGAACAGCTTTTACAGCAACAAGATTGCCTGCAGTAGTCTCCAAGCTTTCCTTTCTGTAGTATATTCCTCCTTATTTCAATCTGAAAGCAGCAGGAGACAGCTTGTATTATGTTAACTACTATATTTATTGAACATCTCATCATAGCAGCCATTTGTGTCTAAGGGAAGGAGAGAGGACAAGTAGAAAGTTTTTCAGAGCTTTTGACAGGTTGATGAGGAAGGGGTTTTTAATGGGCAGGTGTTGTACTTCTAAAACCTGGTGTCCTTTTAGATTAAATTGCATTTTAACATTTTAATTTTTAAAATTTTGTCTCAAGATTCTACTTTTCTTGTTTTTATGTGCAACTCTGTAGTTAATTTTGTGAGTAGCCTTGAGTCCTGGTTTTGGGAGAAAGGAGGGATATTTATCAAATCATTCAACACCTGAAATTTTTGTCCTATAGCACTATGCAGATGATTTTTCTATTAGAAAAAGGTCATGGTATGAAAGGGTTGGATATCCCTTGAAAGCAGAATGTAGGCATCCTTCAGTCTCAAGACACTATGGTAACGTTCTCTGAATAGAGGTTTTGGAACAGCATCTAGTGTGGCTGAGAAGGCCAATTCGAGAGTGACAATCCCTTCCACACTGAAGACAAATACAATCTGTCCCCTGTCCAGCTCCCTGGTTTTCCTGGTTTCAGGACTGTCTCTTTGCCTCGGCCTGCTGGACAAGTGTCTCTTCAAATTGGGAGAGGCCATGCTGCACCGCCTGCCTCCAGGCTGAACACTCAGATGTCAAGGTTTCCCATTCCTAAGGCCTTCAGATCCCGCTTGCAGATATCCTTGTATCGCAGCTGTGGTCTCCCTCTGGGGCACTTTCCCTGCACTAATTCTCCATACAGGAGGTCTTTTGGAATCCGACCATCAGCCATTCTCATGACATGCCCGAGCCAACGTAGACATCGCTGTTTCAGTAATGTATACATGCTAACAATTCCAGCTTGTTTCAGCACTACACAATTTGGAACTTTGTCCTGCCAGGTGATGCCAAAAATGCGTCGGAGACAACACATATGGAACATGTTTCCTTCCTCTCCTGCCGTGCACAAAGGGTCCAGGACTCACTGCAGTACAGGAGTGTACTCAGGATACATAAGTTGTTGGAGGTCTTCAGCAGAATGGGCAACAACAGCTGCATCATCGGCGAAGAGGAAGTCCCGCATGCATTTCAGCTGGACTTTGGTCTTCGCTCTCAATCTAGAGAGATTGAAGAGCTTTCCATCTGATCTAGTCCGGAGATAGACACCTTCTGTTGTGGTTCCAAAAGCGTGGTTCAGCATGACAGCAAAAAAGCTCCCAAACAGGGTCGGCGTGAGGACACAGCCCTGTTTCACTCCACTTTGAATGTCAAAGGGATCTGATGTTGAGCCATCAAATACTACAGTGCCCTTCATTTCCTCATGAAAGGACCTGATGATGTTAAGGAGTTGAGGTGGACATCCAATCTTTGGAAGTATTTTAAAAAAGGCCGTCCCTGCTAACCAAATCAAAGGCCTTTGTAAGATCTATGAAGGCCACAAAGAGTGGCTGTCGTTGTTCCCTACATTTCTCCTGCAACTGTCTGAGGGAAAATACCATGTCAATGGTGGATCTATTAGCTCAAAATCCACACTGTGATTCTGGATAGACTCTGTCTGCAAGCACCTGGAGTCTCTTCAGCAGGACACAGGCAAGCAGCTTCCCTACAATGCTGAGAAGAGAGATGCCACAGTAGTTATTGCAGTCGCCCCTGTCTCCTTTGTTCTTATACAATGTGACAATGTTTGCATCCTTCATGTCCTGTGGTACTCCACCTTCCCTCCAGCAAAGACAAAAGATTTCATACAGCTCAGTGGTGATGATCTCTTTACAGCACTTCAGCAATTCAGCTGGGATGTTATCCTTCCCAGGTGCCTTGCCGGAGGCGAGGGAATCCAAGGCCGCTTTTATTTCTGCTAAAGTTGGTTCACTGTCCAACTCTTCCAAGACAGGCAGGCACTCAATGTTATTTAATGCCTCTTCGGTTACTACTTTCCCTCTAGAATATAGCTCAGAGTAGTGCTGCACCTAGCATTCCATCTGCTGTACTCGGTCTTGGATGATCATGCCTGTAGCAGACTTCAAAGGAGCAAATTTCTTCTGTTTTGGACGTAAAGCCTGCTTGATACCATCATACATTCCCTTGATGTTACCTGTGTCCGCTGCTGTCTGTATCTGAAAGCAGAATGCCTTCTCTCTTTAAAGAATCCCCATAGGACTGCGAAGTAGCAGAGGAGTGACAGAAAATCCAAATAGCAGCTTGCATTGGCTTGGCTCTAAGGAAAAATGTTAAATTTCCTGAAAGGCCATATTCCTAGTTTTCCTAGACATCTTGTCATGTATAAAATATGAGATATGCTTCTCTCCTACTAGTGAACCAATAGAGTACTCAGTTGATGCTGCAGTTCTAGTATGCCTGTCTGTCTTCAGCGTGCTGGCCCTAGGCCAGAGAAAGTTAATCACTCTGAGGTCCAGATTAAAACTTAAGAAGATTGATTTTAATATGCTTTTAGCAGGAATAACTTGTTCAGATATCAAGCCACTTGCTGTTTCACCTTTCAGGTGACCATATGTTCTCCTTTAGGGAAGACAATCCTCCATTTGAAGGACTGTCTTCCATTTTAGTGATGTGTAAGTGGTCACCCTAAAACCACCCCCATGAATTTCTCTGAATGAGCAGGGAAAGTGGAGACTTTGAGTGGTAAATATATCTAATCATATCTCTCTCTCTCTCTCTCTCTCTCTCTCTCTCTCTCTCTCTCTCTCTCTCTCTCTCTCTCTCTCTCTCTCTCTCTCTCTCTCTCTCTCTCTCTCTCTCTCTCTCTCTCAAAATAATATAGTTTGGAGGGGGAATAATTTTGTAAGAAAAGTAGAAGCCACACATACTTTTACTAGAACAAATTCTATAAAATGTAGTGTAATTTCCGCAAATGGTTAATCTCATTCTCTTCTCCTGTCAGGAACACCCAAAAACCTTCTCATGGGGTAAGAATAATATGGTTCTTTGTGCACATGCATAAGGACAGGACAAGTGAGAATTTACAGACCTGTAGCTACACTTATCTATCTCCTGAGAAATCTATATGTGGGACAGGAAGCAACAGTTAGAACTGGATATGGAACAACTGATTGGTTCAAAATTGGGAAAGGAGTACGACAAGGCTATATATTGTCTCCCTGCTTATTTAACTTATATGCAGAATACATCATGCGAAAGGCTGGACTGGATGAATCCCAAGATGGAATTAAGATTGCCGGAAGAAATATCAACAACCTCAGATATGCAGATGATACCACTCTGATGGCAGAAAGTGAGGAGGAATTAAAGAACCTCTTAATGAGGGTGAAAGAGGAGAGCACAAAAAATGATTTGAAGCTCAACATCAAAAGAACTAAGATCATGGCCACTGGTCCCATCACCTCCTGGCAAATAGAAGGGGAAGATAAGGAGGCAGTGACAGATTTTACTTTCTTGAGCTCCATGATCACTGCAGAAGGTGACAGCAGCCACGAAATTAAGACGCCTGCTTCTTTGGACGAAAGCGATGACAAACCTAGACGGCATCTTAAAAAGCAGAGACATCACCCTGCCGACAAAGGTCCGCATAGTCAAAGCTATGGTTTTTCCAGTAGCGATGTATGGAAGTGAGAGCTGGACCATAAAGAAGGCTGACCGCCGAAAAATTCATGCTTTTGAATTGTGGTGCTGGAGGAGGCTCTTGAGACTCCCTTGGACTGCAAGGAGATCAAAACTATCCATTTTGCAGGAAATCAACCCTGAGTGCTCACTGGAAGGACAGATCCTGAAGCTGAGGCTTCAATACTTTGGCCATCTCATGAGTAGAGAAATCTCCCTGGAAAAGACCCTGATGTTGGGAAAGAGTGAAGGCAAGAGGAGAAGGGGACGACAGAGGATGAGATGGTTGGACAGTGTCATCGAAGCTACCAACATGAATTTGACCCAACTCCAGGAGGCAGTGGAAGACAGGAGGGCCTGGCGTGCTCTGGTCCATGGGGTCACGAAGAGTCGGACACGACTTAACGACTAAACAACATGAACACAAAAGCTACACTTTCCCTGGACCTCTACAACAGAAATACATACCCACAGAATTTGAGTGGCACCAGAAATTTGCTGTTATTTTCATTACCATCATTATCACTTATTTCATATCTTTCCTTTTCTCTGAGGAACCAAAGGTAAAATATGTGACTTTCCACTTCCACTTCATGTGGGGCAAGCCTGTGTCTAATTTCAAGAGTCCTTCATCAGCCAGGGTGAACAAGGCTGACTCTTTCTCAAAACTGGAGCAAAAACAAAAAGTGGTTTTATTCATTGCTTTGGATACTCCTCCCAATGTATTGCCTTTCCCTTTTTGGCTCCCCACTAGATCTACTTTCCGGCCCCATAGGTTATAGCAGTGAGCCAATTAGCAGGTGTTCTTGCCTACCCTGTGCAATGCAGAATCATTCTTTGCTGGCCCCATTAAATCTCTATGCTAAATTTCTTTGCCCCCTTTCCCCAGCAGTGTCCTTGAAAATAGCTTTTCTCATTGTTTAAATAATAGTTCTGTGATGAAAGGCAGAGCTAATTCTAGAGGAGTGTGGAAGAAAGGGACAATGAGGATGACTTGACAGGCCAAAGGTACCAAGAATCAGGTAAAGAGAATGAGCAGGCTAGATGGAAATGATTTGTGTTTTTCAACCCTGTTCTCATTATCGTTAATAAAAGTGCCCTCTTTGTCACCAGCTGGAGTTAAGCGGATGTATAGTGAAATAATAGCTGGGGCTATAAAAAGCTTTTAGAAAATGATGAAGCCCAGAAAAAGGAAATCTTTTAAAATAGGAATGAAGCCCAATGAGTATGCAGACTCTGCTGTGCTGAAATACAAGCTTCTTATGAACAGTATATTTTCTCCTCTTCTGCCTGTCTTTTCACACTGCACAATAGGGTAACAGAGGAAACCTTGAACAGCAGGTGAGGTACTTGTGAACTCTCCTATTGCAGTGTGGCATTTGAAGGGAATACTAGATGGCATGTAAAAGTTCACACAATAAAAAAGATTTTTCAGACACCTCTTTATTCTCTTTTTTTTAAAAAAGACAACCAGAATTTAAACCCTGTGAGTTTCCTCTAAAAACTGAGGAAGATATGGAAAGTCTCATATAGAAGTATATCTATCCATGCCTTGCCCTGCCCTTTACTACTGGGGCTTGGCTTAATTTTCTTCACTGAGAAATGCTGCTCTTATAAAGCAGAGCTTTTAAAAGTTACCTTTTTTGGCCTTCGATGCCAAGCCCAGCCACAGTCAGGCTAGTGGGAGTATTCTGAGGGTTGTAGTCCAAAAAGAAAGTTTTGCAGACTCTGTTATGGACAACATAGTAGTCAGAATTACATCATGAAATTGCATACAGTTTTCGTATTTATTCCAAAAAAATGCAATGGTATTTTGACTGAAAGTATAAAATATTTACAGTGTAGAGTTTTAACTGGGACATTTGACCTTTCTTTAGTTTAATCAAGCCTTTATGTTCACCACATCTTTGTTAAGAACATAATTGTTAAGAATACAATAAATGTCCTCCTGGACTACAGCAATTAACAGCAGTTAGCCAGATGCCTCCAGAATGCCTCCAGAAGTACCTGATATAAACCACATTTTAGCATTTTGTCTGGAAGTGTGGAAGGCTCTAATTGTGGTGAGAGATGGGGCTTGCAAGTAAGCCCTGCTCAACATGTCCCTATCCAGAAGTCACTCAGAGTTTTGCTTGCTTAGCATTAAGGTCTGTAGCAGAGTCTTAGGTTCTCTCCTGAATGTGGTTGTAGAGCTCCAGAGACCCAGGACCCTGGTAAAGCAGAGCTGCAGACCACACGTGCTCTGTAAGCATAATCAGCTGACCAGACTTTTGCATTAAAGATGCAAAGGTTTGAGATAGCTGGTTATGCAGGGTGGGGCACGGGTGATGTCCATCATCACATCCTCATCATCCATCTGGCCCTCCTCATTTTGAGTTGTAACACCTCACTAGGGCTTACCTATTTCCAGCATCTCAAATTTGTATGCATACTGTCTGTAAACATGTACGTACCATGTCACAGCAACATTTAAGAGAATTTGTAGATCTGCAATTATTATGTGCTGTTAAGTCACTTCTGACTTATAGAGATCCTATGAAATAGTGATCTCCAAAAGGACCTATCATTAACATCCCTTCTCACTTCTTGCAAACTGAAGGCTATTGCTTCCTTTATTGAGTCAATTCATCTCTTATTTGGACTTCCCCATCTTCTGTTGCCCTTAGTTTCCTCAGCATAATGGTCTTTGCCAGAAAATCTTGGCTTCTCATGATGTACCCAAAACATAATAGCCTGTTCTTGCTTTATACTTTATTTGATCTAGCAACCACATATTTGTCTTTTAGAAAGTGCACAGTAGCTGTAAGTTTTCCTCCAGCACCATATTTCAAATGAATCCTCTTTTTACCTAGCAGATTTCTTCACTATCCACTATCCACCTTTCACATTCATACATAGCAATCAGGAATGTTACAATATGGATGATCATGGCTTGGTTTCCACCCTTACACATGAGGAGGTTTTCTATCACTGAAATCTATCCCTCATTTTGTCCCTTTGCTAGGATAATGAACTTCAATCTATTGCAGCAACTACACAATGTACAGCTAACTGTGAATCAATCCAGCCCTCTTCCGTGGCCGTACAGATCTTTTTGTTTCAATTATGGGGCTACTTTTTTCTTTAATGATCAAGATATCAATGTTTCATTTCAGTTTCTGGAATGTGTGATTGCCTGTGTGGTTCAAAAGCAGTTATAAGAGTGTGCCCTAGGATGACATTTATGGTGATGTCTGCAGGTGGCTCGACCATGACAGCAGCAACTTTCCTCCTCTATTACACGAGTCCTCTGGTTGAGAAGTTCACTTGCTCTGAAACTTGAGATGGTTTTGGCAAGAGGGGCATGAGGAAAGGTGGAAAAGGGGACACACCACTCTCTCATTTACTCTGTCCTTCTCCCTTCCACAACTTGAAGACATCTGCAAGATGTCAACTCCCCACCTCTCTTCTTGCCACTAAGGAAAGCAGGAACAGGTGTCAGAAAGAAACTTGACCAGATAAAGATTGTATTATTATACCAAAGCAGCATTATGGCACTTACTGAAATCTCCATTACAAGTATCACATCTCCTTCTGGACCTCCTTCCCTCCCTCCCTCCTCCCCCCTCTCAGCCCAGCCTTGAGGCAAAAGGCAGGTGTGCAAAATCAATACAATGAGCTCCTGTGGGAAGTGGGGTTATAGTGGGAGGGAAGCACAGCATCTGCTTTGGCCCCGTGACCCCATCCCTCCATCCCTCTGTCTTCCTTTCCAGAATACTTTAATCATCCTCATAATTTCCTGCTTTAATCCATCTCTCCCAATTTCCCTAAAATCCCCTACTGTTTAATCCCAAGGCATCCTCCTGCTCCTGCTGGTTTTGTTGCTGCTTTGGCAAGAGAGATATGGGAGGAGAGTGAGCAGGTGAGCACTGTCCATTAAAATCTCTCTCTTGCAGTCTTCATCAGGCAGAGCATTACAGGGCTAGAGATGGTGCTGAAGAAACATAAAAGCTCAAAAACATCTGGCCAAGTCTGCAGATCAGGTTTCTTTGTTTAAAGCAGGGTTCCAAAATGGTGGCTGCAGAAACAGCTAAGAGGTAGTACGTTTCAGAGTTGTGGCAGTGTGGGTTAAAACGTCACTCTCAATCTTGTTAAACAATGAATGGCTAGATGTTCAGCATCCCAGCTAGATACTCAGCATCTCTCCCACCCCAAAAGCCCTATATCAAAACGTATGATTCCATTTTGGCTGGGAATAGAGGTGCACAGAAATGTGGCAAACCAACTAACGGAGAAGTTGGGATAAAATTTAGTCTACACACAATTTAAGCCAATTGCTGCCAAATTAGAAGTATTGTTTAGTGGTTGGAGGAGGATGTCTTCAGTCTGCTGCTTCAGTTCTGTTTCGGCAATATTAAATGTCCTTGCTTAAACAATCCTGGTAGGTATCTTCCATAGTCCAGCAATTCAAAGACAAGGACAGGTTATATCTTTATTGCAGTGGTTCCCGACCTTGGGTCCCCATATGTTCTTGGACTACAACTCCTGGCCAGCACAGCTAGTGGTGAAGGCTTCTGGGAGTTTTAGTCCAAGAACACCCAAGGTTGGGAGCCACTGCTTTACTGGATGATTTTAAAGGATCATAAACATAAGTTAGCTTTCCATTCCACATGAGTTTCCATCCAGCATGTCATTAGAAAGCTGGGGGCGATGCAGAAAGTTCTGTTTTAGGACTTGCTTTAAACAAGAAAAACTGGCCCACACATCTAGCCATGGGTTTTGGAACTTTGATGTTTCTTCTGCATCATTTCCTGCTCTTTAATGCCCAGTCTGATTAAGACTTGTGTGGAGTTGAAAGCTAGTTTACAGTGGTGATTTTATTTTATTTTGTTCTGTTTTGTTTTGTTTTGTTTTGTTTTGTTTTGAGTAGTCTATCACCCACTAAGAGAAGGAAAATTTTTCGCATTTCAATATCTTCATTGTCAGCATCTAAGTTGTACAAATCTTCTGTACTCATGATTTTTGTCTTCTTAATGTTCACTTCTAAAACTACTTTTGTGCTTTTTTTAATCCTCGTCAATAGTCATTTCAAGTCATTGCTGCTTTCTGACAGTAATATGTGTATTCAGTGTATCTTATACAGTTAATGTTTCTCCCTCCAGTTTTTACTCCTCTTTCATCTGTATCTAATCCAGCTTTCTCTGTGATATCCTCTGCATATAGAATAGACATGTAAGGAAACAAAATATACTCTTGTTACATATCAGGACAAACAAGTGTTGTGGCACATCCATTTCTTTTAAAATGATCCACAACTTATCATGACCCACATACTCAAGAGCTTTGCTGTGACCTATAAAACACAGACTGATTTTCTTTCTCTTTTTTTGTAAACTCCAGTAACTAATATATATTTGCAATATGATCTCTAGAGTCTCTTCCTTTTCCAAATACAGACTGAGGTACAGTCCTTTTGATTGACCGTTTCTCATTCCACATATGTTAAAGTCTTTGTTGCAAAACTTTGAACATCAGTCTATTTTAATCAGGAATGAATGCAATGGTCTATTCTTGGTGCACTCTTTAGTGTCTTCTTTCTCAGTGACTGGAAATCATATCAAACTTTTCCAGTCTGTTGGCTTTTGTTTTGTTTTCTCTATATGCTGCCATAGTCTTGTTAAAATTGTCATAGATTCCATCTCTGTAGCTCAAAATGGCTCTATTGACATTTTTGTGATTTATTTCTTCCAATTGCTTTGAGAGCAATGTTCTTCGAAACTGCAGGTCCCTTATCCCAGACTTCTTCCTCAAAGAAATCTGTCATCCTGCATCTCTTCGCTACAATTCCTCAGTAGGTTGTTTCCATCTTCTATTTATTTTTATCTTGACCAAATAACGTATTGTTCTGTGGATTTTTCAATACCCATAATCTCACTGTACTCAAACCAATCCAGGCACTTTTACACCTTCATAATTCCCACCCCCACTCCCCAGATAGTCTGGTTGGCTGCTGACAGCAGTCCACAGTATGGTATTAGATGAAAATTTTTCTGTATAATATGACAGACAAGGGGTGAAAGAAAGCTTAAATAAAAATAGGAAACAGTTTAAAAAAACATTTCTGTACCTTTCTTTTGTTAACATGAATAATTTGTGTTTAAGAAGCTGTCTTTTGAGAATCAATGAAAGAACATGAAAATGGGAAAGAGATCTTTTTTGTGTTATTTCTTTCATTAAAACATGAAAATCCCATTATTACCTCTTGTGGTAATGAGCTGCACATGTCATCTTCATGCACCACATTAGATTATATAACATCCTATATTAGCTGCATTTCTCCCCAAAACTAAACATTTTAACTCGAGTGGAGCAATCAGAGCCATATATAGCACACCAAATGCAGACACACCATCAGCTTATAAACAGGCATTAATGATATTAGCAGTGGTTAAATCTACAACAGAGGGAGGAAGGGCAGGCAAACTAATATTTTAGGATACAAATAATAGGCAATACCTAAATACATTTGTATTTTATTTTGTATTGAACACAGCTCCCCTTTATTTCAATAATATTTGAGGGTGGTCCTTTTGAGGTAGTGGCTGCATTTTGTGAAGTAAGAGCACATGGCATTAGTCACATATCCCAGATTAGTATCTGTTTCCAGACAATTCCAGCTCATGGTCATGTGCAACTGCTGATCTGTTTCCGGGCACAATTCAAAGTGCTGGTTTTAACCTATAAAGCCCTAAACGGCTTGGGTCCAAGCTATCTGAAAGACCGCATCTCCCTCTATGAGCCTGCTGTGGCTTTAAGGTCATCAGGGGAGGCCTTTCTCTCAGTCGCACCACCCTCATAGGTGCATTTGGTGGGGACATGGGAGAGGGTCTTCTCTGTCGCTGCTCTCAGACTCTAGAACTGTCTCCCATGGGAAGTCAGGATGGCCCCATTTTTGCTGTCCTTCCACAAGCAAAGACCTTTCTCTTCAGAAAGGCTTTTCCTTAGTGACTGGCAGTCAGAGAAGAGAGGAGTTTTGTACTCTGTTGCTTTTAAATGTGTTTTTAGTATTGGTTTTATTTACCATTTTTAATAGGATACTTGTTTAATTCTTTTTAATATTTGTATACTTACCATTTTAACTTTTAAATATTGTCTTTTTAATGATGTAAGCTGTCTTGGGTCCTTTTTAAGGAGAAAGGTGAGATAATAAATAAATAAATAAATCCTCTTTCCATTTATTCCTTTTCTTGTCAGACTCCTGATTCTTTCTCCTCTTCCGTTCCTTTGAAGTTCTACAATTTCCTAAAATCCATCCCTCAGTTCTCTTGGCTTTCTGTATAAAGTTTGGAAGAAGGAGGAGTTGCTGATGCACGTCCATCTACACTGGAGGATACAAGAAAGTTCAAGCAATCACTTCTGGAGATTTCATCCTCACCACAAAACCTCTTCCCTTTGTCACAAGCAGTGCTTCTCAAAATGTTGGTAAACTGGCTATATTGGCTATAACACTCATGATGGCTGTTCACCAGCATTTGAAGGGTCACAGATTGCTCAGCCTTGAGTTACAAAATATAAAGGTATCTGTGGCGGAATGCCCATGTCCCACCTGTCCATCATGTGGAGCTCTAGAGCTGGAGCCTATGGGAGGACAGGAGGGCGGAGTCAGAGGAGAGAGTGGGAGACTGAGAGAGAAGGAGAGAGGAGGTTGAAGGTTTATGAGAGAGATTGGACAGTTGGAGTAGTTGGTTTATGTGTTAAAGAATAGTTAAAAGATATAAGTAAAATAAAATAGATTGACAGTCATCAGATCTTATTCCAGTGATTAATGAAATGTAATACAAATAAAGAAACGTGTTTTAATATCCAAGTTTAATGAGTGCAACATAATATAACATCTATGAACATACTTGTGTGATTTAACAACTAAGTAATAAATAATCAGTTATATTTGACAACACGTGTCCAAGAAGCATCTTTGGTAAAGTGTGGATAAAGATCCACTGGTGGCAGTTGGTGAAAGGAGAAATAAGCAAGCCGTGTCCAAAGGTGGACCTGGGTTTGAGGGGAAACAAACTAGGGACACTGGGGGTGCGCGACAGTATCCAAATGTCTTTGTACCAGGTCTATGCAAAAGCCGGAACAGAATGGAACGCGGCATTAAAATTTTATGCCAAAAACAATGGGATGCAATAGACAAACATCAGAACAGTATTTTAGACTTTAAACCTACAAAAATTACTCTTTCATTTAGCTGTTATTACCCCAAATCCCACCAGAACAGAACACAATGGCCCAGAACAGCAACTTCAGAGTAGGATAATCAAACCAAATTTATGGCATATGTATGACTAGATGGGACATAAGCAGCAAGCCATAAATTATCTTCAGGAACAAGATATTTAGTACCCATTATGGGCAGAAAATTGATATTGCAAAAAAAAGCCTGGAACTGTGATTTCTGCATAGGGCAGCCTAACCAGATTCACCCTTCCCATCTGTCTAGAGGGCACCAGTGCAATTAGCCCCAACACAGACTCAGGAACAACATTCCAGTACCCATTTCAGTAGAGAACTGATATTGTGAAAAACAGTCTGGAATTGTGACTTTCAAGTAGGGCAAATCAACCAAAGTCATGCATTGAATCCAACTAGAGGGGCTTGATGCAACCAGCCCCAAAATTCTCCAGGGAAAACCATTCCAGTGCCTGTTCAGGGCAGAAAAATACATATTTCAAGAATCAGTCCATAACAACTTCTGAATAGGATAGCTCAATGAAAATCACCCATGGCAGAAAAAAAAAGAAACAAAGTACAGTGGTGCCTCGACTTACGAACGCCCCTACTTACAACCATTTTGAGTTACGACCAGCTCCAGCCACAAAATTTTGCTTCTACTTGCGACTGCAGCTTCCACTTACGAACAGAAAAAGGCAGGAAATTCAAATTGCTAACTGTAGGTGGCGACAAGGCTGCTTCTTTGTAGCTCTTTCGCCCCAGCAGTTAGAGAGTGTGCGTCATCGTCGGAAGCTTGGGACTGCCTCCCTCTGCTTCTGAGAGCGTGTGTGTGTGTTTGCAGGGAGGCTTTGGGCTGCCTTGTAAGGTAAGGTGCTGTTTTCTGCTTTTTAAAAACTGTTCTGGGTGTTTTTGCAGTGTGATTTTGAGCTGAGGGGTTATGTTTCTGTGCTGTGATGGGTCTTGGGGGGTTTGTTTGTTTTTTGGTTTTTTCCCCCCATTTCCGATGGGTCTTGGGGGGTTTGGTTGCTTTTTGGATTTTTTCCCGCATTTCCGATGGGTCTTGGGGGGTTTCCTTGCTTTTTGGATTCCCCCCCCCCACATTTCCGATGGGTCTTGGGGAGTTTGTTTGCTTTTTAGATTTCCCCCCCCCCCCCAGTTCCGATCTTGCACGATCTGCTTGATTGCTTTTTGCTTTGTCTTGTTTGCATTTCTAATGGGTCTTGCACGGTTGGTTGGTTTTTTGTTTGTTTTCTTTGCATTAGGTCTTGCACGCTTGATTGCTTTTTGCTTTGTCTTGTTTGCATTTGCAATGGGTCTTGCACGGTTGATTGGTTTTTGGTTTGTTTTCCTTGCATTAGGTCTTGCACGCTTGATTGCTTTTTGCTTTGTCTTGTTTGCATTTGGAATGGGTCTTGCACGGTTGGTTGGTTTTTGGTTTGTTTTCCTTGCATTAGGTCTTGCACGCTTGATTGCTTTTTGCTTTGTCTTGTTTGCATTTGCAATGGGTCTTGCATGGTTGATTGCTTTTCTCCCCCCCCCCCCCCTTCGGCTGGAAGGGATTAATTGCATTTCCGACCGGTCTTGCAGTGATTTTTTTTTTTTTGGTGATTTTTTTCTTCAGCCGGAACAGATTAATTACATTTCAATGCATTCCAATGGGAAATGGTGCTTCGACTTACAACCATTTTGAGTTACGACCATCTTCCTGAACCAATTAAGTTCGTAAGTCGAGTCACCACTGTATAAACAGCTTGAAGGCACAGAACAACAGTGTACTCCCTTCTCAGTCTTCTCTTATCCAGGCTAAGTTAAAGTGATGGACCCCGAAAGGATGGCAGAAAGCATACAGCTACAATCTCTTTTTCTTTGTGTGAACTGTGGTTCCTGTGGAAGGTCAGTGGCTTGATATATTACTCCAATCCAGTCATATGTGAACCAGTTCAGAAACTGTTGTTCTTGGGCCTTTTCAAAAATGTGAAATTTAGACTCATAACAGGCTCTGGAGTGTGGTTCCTGGGGTGATATTGTGGCTGGTTGCATCTGTCCCCTCTTCTGCAATGAGGTGGGTGAACTTTCTCAAGCTGTCCTACTTGGAAATTGCTGGTCTGGGCAGTCTCGCATAATTTTGGTTTCCTGCCTCTAATGGGTACTGAAATATGCTTCCTGATGATGTTTTGTGCATTGTTACATCGTTCCCCTCTCATCTAATGTGACATGTGAATAGCACTGTTCTGGGCTATTTTGTGCAATACAAATTTTCTGAATGGAACTGGTACCGGAATGCTTGCTACATCTTGTTAGGTGGGATGGATGAATTTCATTGGGATGTCCTGCTCCAAAATTGCTCTTCCAGGCTTTCTCCCAATATTGATTTTCTGCCTGAAGTGGGTATTGGAATATGGTTTTTGCAGTGTTTTGTGGCTGGTTGCATCAGTCCCCTCTGTCCAGATGAGATGAGTGAATTTTGTTGGGTTGCTCTACTGGAAAGTCACCATTCCAGGCTGTTTTTTGCAGTATTTATTTTCTGTCCAGAATGGGAACGGGAATGTTGTTTCAGGGGACATTTGGGGGCTGGTTGCATCAGTCCCCTCTAGTCAGATGGGATTTATGGCTAATTGCATCTGTCTCATCTAGTCACATATGTGTAATGAATTTGATTTGATTTGATTATCCTACTCAGAAGTTGCTGTTCTAGGCCACTGTCTTCTATTCTGGCAGGGTTTGGGGCAATGAAGCGTTAATGAAAGAGTACCGTATTTTTCCGTGTATATAACGACACTTTTTCCTTAAATAATTTGAGAAAAAATTGAGGGTCGTTTTATGCACACGGAAGGCAGCTCTTTACCACTGCCTTTTGCGAAGGCATGGGACTTAGCAAAAAGGAAGGGGAGGCGTTGCTCCCTTCCTTTTTGCTAAGCTCCGTGCCTTCTCAAAAGGCAAGGAAAAGCATCAGTCACTTTGACAGCCGCTTTCCTTGCCTTTTGCCAAGGCACGGGGCTTAGCAAAAAGGAAGCCCTTTGATCCCTGCTTTTTCTAATTTGGGGTTAGAAAAGGGGGGTGTCGTCTTATACATTGGATCGTCTTATAAATGGAAAAATACGGTAAAATTTTAAAAGGTTTGAGATCTAAAATATTATTCTGATGTTTTTCATTGCATCTCACTGTTCTTGGCAACATTTTTTATTTAGAAGTCTCCATTCTGGATTTACCTAATCCCCTCTGTGCCTTCAAAAAATTTATTTGGTGCCTTCAAAAAAAATTTTGGTGGGTTACTATTTATTATTTTAAAACTTATTTTCAGATAGAAACAAGAATTGTACAATATCATGCAACATACAATTGAGTATCACATAACAAGGGTAAGATTGAGGGACATGGGAAAAATTAACAGAACAGGATGGGAACTACAGGGGAAAGTAACTGCATTAGTATTTCCTAGCCTGGTACCACTGTAAAGATAAGAGGTTATCCTTCTTTGTCAAATGGAAAACACAATAAATGCATAGTTCAACAAAGTATGGGATTGTGACACTAATGGAATGATTAATTACCTGGATCAAATTGCTGAATGCTGTTGAAAAATCAGAAATAAATATTTATTACTATACTGTTATCTAAGAAAACAAACAATGGCTGAACTTTTGTGGCTTTGTTATGCAGAGAGTATAACTCAGTCCCTTCCAGCCTGGCAATTAACAAGTCTCCACTGCATTTCTTGGAGCAGACATGCCCACTGGATAGGCACATGCCTGAGAATCTCAGTGAAGACTTTGTCAGCTGGAAGTGAGGGAATGTTATGCTCTTTGCCTTCCACCATGCAACAAAGCAATGGGATTTCAGCCAATAATATTTTCTCATTATATGTATTATATATTGTGGAATTGTTAGTAGACTACTGAAGGTATGTTCATCACCATTTTGATATACTGTTTGTACTTTGAAAAACAAAAAAGGGGGTGCAAAGATTTTTGTATATATCCTTGTATTCAATATGCAAAGACAAGCTCTGAATGTACTACTGTATTTTGTATAGAACAATCAGCATTGTTGTGAACAGTACTTCACTTTCACATCTCGCTGCAATGAGAACATTAGTTGTTCTGGCACTACCTTTATTCTGAAACAGCTGGGTGCAGTTAATAGACATCCATTCCCTGACAGAGCAGACAAATGTTTTTCTGCCTCTTTACAGTACAAACTACTGTTGTAACATCAGTCTCCGAGCACATAATCACAGAGTACATTCTTGTCGCCTTGCAAGTATCCTTCCCCCTTGCTATGTTGCACTTAAAAGGAGATACTAAAATGGTTTTGGATTTCTAGGTTGCATCAGCTTTAGTTTAATTATGGTGCCTGCATTTTATGAGGCTGGATGAGGGGAGCTGAGAACAGAACAATCTTTTCAGGATGTTTGAAAAGCAAGGCTTTGATTATATTATTTGAAAGGCTATTGTCACATTAAATCCTGTTAAACACAACTAAAACTTGAGCCTAGATAGCTTCCAAATTGCCAAAAATAATTCGTTGAATATACCTATGGAGCAAAAGTAATAGACGTATCCCAAAAGGGATAGCATACCCTCCAGCACTGCCAGAACACCTACCTACTAGCACAATGTGCTCAACTTGGAAGAATAGTGTTGCAAATAACATCATTAGCTGTAACCTACTACTCTTTTTTTTTTGAACAAGGGCTTAATGATATTATAGTGTAAACATAATGTATAATTTAAAAATAATGCAAGGAGTTGTAACATCTTGCAAGTGTTTGATGTAATAGTTCTGTGTTCTCATTCCTTTTTCCATTTCTTTGCTAAAAGATGGAATGTTGCAAGTGCAGTGAAAACTTATTAATCTAATTCATATGTTGCAATAATTAAAACATAAATTTGCTTTTAAAATGTAACTATGAATCTGTTTGTGTGTGTCTGGATCTGTGTGCAGGTGTGCATGCACGCATGGATATGCACGACACACTACTGAGGAAGAAAATTTGTTTTAGGAAAAAGCATAATATGTCCTAAAAGGCTTTTAACATTTTGCATTGGTGCTGTTTTTATTATTACTGCTTTGAATTGTTCTTTATATTAATAGCACCTATTATTTGATTAGATTATAAGTTACTACTTATAAATAATTAGCTACTTTTTGGAGTCAGTTCCTTCTCCACTGACAAAGGTCTACCAATATGACTGTAACCTAAAGGCAAAGCATGCTGCTTATATACTACCCCATAACTTCTTGTTGTGGTGCAGTGTGGCTGTAACCTTTTGTTCTTGTGGTGCAGTGTGGCTGTAACTTTTCAGTTACTTGTCTTTTTGCAGGGCATGGTCTCACCAAACAATGAAGAAGGGGTATCACTTGATATGTTCTACCTCTGTTTTGAGAACTGAGATGACAGCAAAGTGCCTAGGAGGAGAGTATATTTTGCATCACAGACCAGTGGCTTGTAGCATTGATATGTTTGTGTAGAAGCACATTTCTCCCTATTCAGCTTTGAGGTTTGCAGCTTTCAGTAATATTCAAAACTCGCTGAAGTTGTTGATCATGGTCCTTCTTAGTAGAAGCCCTAAGCTGTCCATGGAAGGATCCGTCCAACTGATCCGTTGATAATTCATACGTATAATGTTATGATAGACTTTGGGAGCAATGTTTGGGAGTAGTGAAAGCACACAATTTTGAAGTTTCTTGTATTAATTGCCAAAATCCTGATGAAACGGTTTGCTAAAGAAACAATAAAAGGTCATGCATTTGCAAACTGGATCATATTTACTTCTATGACTGACAGAAATGTTCTCTTTTGATTGCCTTGCTGAGGCCTCTTGGATCTAAATTTATGTGCAACTGCCTATTGTGGTTTTCCCCAGGGACCAACGAGGTGACTCAGTTTATTGGTTCACCTGATTTTTTTTTAATTGCTTGTAAGGCCACCATCCTGTCCAGCCCAGTTTTTATTTTATCCTTAAAATAAAGGGGGGGGGGAGACACTTTTCTACATGGGTGAATAATTGGAGGCCCTGCCTTATTAATCTGGATGGGGAGTTTCCTGGGCAGAAAACACAGCCCTGCGAAGAAGTCCTGGTATTCCTCTGTGAGTGACCCATCCCTTGGTCAGGATGTTCCTGCAAGGAATGTTTTATTAAATTCAATTGTCCACAGGCTGTTAGATCCACAGTGGGTGTCACATTCTTTGTTATTTCAAAGAAAAGAAGCTTATATTTTGCACATTTATACAGTAAATCACAGAAGTGAGTACACACCCTCACATTTCATAAATATTTTAGTATATCTTTTCATGTGACAACACTGAAGAAATGACACTTGGCTACAATGTAAAGCAGTGAGTATACAGCTTGTATAACAGTGTAAATGTGCTGTCCCCTCAAAATAATGCAACATACAGCCATTAAAGTCTAAACCGCTGGCAACAAAAGTGAGTGCACCCCTAAGTGACAATGTCCAAGTTGGGCACAAAGTGTCAATATTTTGTGTGGCCACCATTATTTTACAGCACTGCCTTAACCCTCCTGGGCATAGAGTTCACCAGAGCTTCACAGGTTGCCACTGGAGTCCTCTTCCACTCCTCCATGACAACATCACAGAGCTGGTGGATATTAGAGACCTTGCGCACCTCCACCTTCCGTTTCAGGATGCCCCACAGATGCTCAATAGGGTTTAGGTCTGGAGACATGCTTGGCCAGTCCATCACCTTTACCCTCAGCTTCTTTAGCAAGGCAGTGGTCGTTTTGGAGGTGTGTTTGGGGTCGTTATCATGTTGGAATACTGCCCTGCGGCCCAGTCTCCGAAGGGAGGGGATCATGCTCTGCTTCAGTATGTCAAAGTACATGTTGGCATTCATGGTTCCCTCAATGAACTGTAGCTCCCCAGTGCCATCAGCACTCATGCAGCCCCAGACCATGACACTCCCACCACCATGCTTGACTGTAGGCACGACACACTTGTCTTTGTACCTCTCACCTGGTTGCCGCCACACACACTTGACACCATCTGAACCAAATAAGTTTATCTTGGTCTCACCGGACCACAGGACAGGGTTTCAGAAATCCAACTCCTTAGTCTGCTTGTCTTCAGCAAACCGTATGCGGGCTTTCTTGTGCATCACCTTTAGAAGAGGCTTCCTTCTGGGACGACAGCCCTGGAGACCAATTTGATGCAGTAGGCGGCGTATGGTCTGAGCACTGACAGGCTGACCCCCACCCCCACCCCACCCCTTCAACCTCTGCAGCAATGCTGGCAGCACTCATACGTCTATTTCCCAAAGCCAACCTTTGGATACGACGCTGAGCATGGGCACTCAACTTCTTTGGTCGACCATGGGGAGGCCTGTTCTGAGTGGAACCTGTCCTGTTAAACCGCTATATGGTTTTGGCCACCATGCTGCAGCTCAGTTTCAGGGTTTTGGCAATCTTCTTATAGCCTAGGCCACCTTTATGTAGAGCAACAATTTGTTTTTTCAGATCCTCAGATAGTTCATTACCATGAGGTGCCATGTAGAACTTCCAGTGACCAGTCTGAGTGAGAGCGATAACACCTGCTCCCCCTTCACACCTGAGACTTGTGACACTAACGGGTCTCATGACACCAGGGAGGGAAAACGGCTACTTGGGCCCAATTTGGACATTGTCACTTAGGGGTGTACTCAATTTTGTTGCCAGCGGTTTAGACATTAATGGCTGTGTGTTGCATTATTTTGAGGGAACAGCACATTTACACTGTTATACAAGCTGTATACTCACTGCTTTACATTGTAGCCAAGTGTCATTTCTTCAGTGTTGTCACATGAAAAGATATACTAAAATATTTATGAAATGCGAGGGGGTGTACTCACTTCTGTGATATACTGTACCTTATTCTAGCAATATATATGGGATTTTTGTTCCATAATAACCAACAACTCCGATATTTGTTGGTCTCAGTTTGGGCCTGAATGATAGACTTCTATAATTCTTTTCAACTAGAATATCAACATGAATACTAATACCCAGTTTAAATGAAATAAATGTCTCATTTTTCTGTAGGGAAAGGATCCAGTCCCTTTCATCATTACAACAACATAAAAGTCCTAATCTAAAGTGTCTTCAACTGTGTTCATTTAACTTTTTGTGTGCTGTGACTTGGCAGCATCTTGCAAAGTGATTATTAGGAAAGTGCATTTGGGGTTTGGAAATTATTCTGAATCCAAAGTGAAGTATGGGTGTTTATCAGCTTCCACATTGATTCAAAGTGAACCAAGGAAGCCCAAAGTGATACTCAGGTTGAATTGGGGTGCTCTACAGCACCTAATATTGCTTTGGCACTTCAGTTTTAAAAGTTGAAAAATTGTGGGAGGCAACACTTAGTGGCAATGAGTCCCACTTGGAAAATGGAAGTAATACTTTTAACAGAACCAGGAAGCCCAAAGCAAAACAGAGTGCCAGCTCAAGACCCAATGAAAAGCCCAAGTTTCCTTGGAAATCCCACTTGTAAAGTCCCTGTTACAGCTCAGATTAAGTTGATAAATTCCCTTGTCCCCTGATCAGACACCATTTCACATCTTAATATGGCAAGGAAAGGGTGTTAGTCTGTTAAAGATTACAATTCACATTATTTTCATGTAGAATAGAACGGGTGTGCATTGGAGATTTTTTCTTTTTCTTTTAGGCAGCTGCACATCATATTTTGCATTACACTTTAGAATCCAATTGATTGAACACCTGTGTATGTGAATGTGCTGTGAATATCTTGAGTCTTTCATGCAGGATTTGAGTGGGGTGGGCATATTAGCATTAGGAATAGGATCTCAGCTATCTCTCTTCCAGCTTTTGTACTTTACCTCTTTTTTTTTGTTTGTTTGTTTGTTTTGTTTACTGCCAGCTGCTGGCTTTTATTTTTGCAGCACTTTGGCTTCTTCTTTTCTTTTCTTTTCTTTTCTTTTCTGTACCTGACTATGTTCCAGTTGGGTGGATAGCAACCATAACACACAAGAGAACCATTCCGTACTCTACTCACTGGAGCAGTGAAGGTACTAAACAGGGGTAGTCCTTCTCCTTTCCACAAATTTTACTGTTAAGAAAATTTGAGTATATTTCATGGTTCCTGCAGAGGACAGAGAATCAAGCAAACAAGCAGACTGGTAGCAGTTTTGCCCACACATTGAAGGTCAAATAGTACTTGATGGCTGAGTTTCATCCCACCACGCCAGGCCAGTGAGTCTCTATCATGTTTTTTTCACTACTTGGACTCATAGGAACACCTACAAATACTTCTGAATATTTGGATATAAATTGAAGAAGACAGACTACAAATCGGCTCACACAAACCTGTTGCTATTAGTAAGAGAAGTAAATAGGACCGAATCAAATCAGATGGTATTTCCACACCCATGCTGATTATGCTCCCCATATTTAAACAGAGTTTTCCAAATGCACAACAATGTTTAGGACCATGCATCATTCCAGAATTCTTGTATACATGACTGTTTTGTATTCCTCTGCACAGGGAGATTGCCCAGTTGGCTTTAGAATGGCATTTGCATTCCAGATGTCAAAATGACTGACTGCTGTTTTTATTTATTTTATTTATTTATTTATTTAATTTATATCCCACCCATCTAGACCGAAGTCTACTCTGGGCAGCTAACAACAAGTTCATAAAACAATTTTATAAAAACAAGAACAGTATAAGATAACAACAACAACATGATATAATTCAATATAACTGAAATATTTTAATAGTATGTTTGTGGTTTGTGTTTCTGGTTTGTGTTTTAAAATATACTGCTTTTTACTATTGAAATGGAGTATAGTTTAAAAAATAGAATTGTGACTATTGCTGCACAGCAGGATAATAATACAGTCTCTTTAACTTGTTAGGAACATAAGCTATGAACAAGGGAGACACTGATCTCCAGAGCTATGAATCAGAATCTGTCTGACCTACAGAAACAGAGATAAATCCTGTCAGGATTGGAAACCGATCTTCTGATACCATCAGAGGTCTCTAGCAGAAGAGATGCATGATCAAAACAAAAGAAAAAAGGTCTACACATACAAATTAGATTACAGTACACAAAGACAGGATTCTTTCATTAACACAGACTGGAGTCTCAGATGGAGGGAGGAACAGAATAAGTCTGGGAGACAAGGTAACAAAGTCATGCAAATGCCATTTGAGTTGTGAAGTCCATTCTGCTTACAGTGACAAATTCTGGAAAATTCCAGGACTTTTGAAGAAAAGAATTTCCAAGGAAGCTTGCTGGATAGTCCTGATTAGGAACTTCAGATATTTGAGAAATCTCCTCTGCTGAATTTCCTAAACACAAGTTTATATATACCAGCAATGCGATCTATATTTCTGACTTCTGAAGCAAAGGAAAGAAATATGTTTGACAAGACGTAAACGTCCCCAAAAAATTCCAAAACCCCAAAACTGTACAATGCACCTAAATGTATTTTAGTCAATGGGAAAATGTGCATTAATGCATGCAGTAAGAGCAGAAAAATCTATATGGATTTTTCTATTTTGAAAAAATCTACATATGAACCAGTAGGGAGTAGAATTAGAGGTAACAAAGGAAAGGAAAGTGGCCAAAAAAAAAAAGAAAGAAAAAAAGAAAGAAAGGGGGACTAAACAGATCTTCCCATCCTTTGTTCCCACAGCCAATCAAGCTGTAGCTGTTCTGGGAGAAAAAGATCCAGCCAAAGGGATTGGTCCTGAGCCTACTCCTACTTGTATTTTTACTACTATTACTATACCTATATTCTGCATCAATGGATTATATGTGCAGACATAACAAACTTGCAAAGATAATTTTTCGTCAGTCGGCTAAATCTTATGGATTACTTGCATCTTTTCCTCCATGTTATAAATTCTAGTCACCTCCAGTATAAGAAAATGAAGCCATAATACTATATTGTGACAAGTATGTTATAGACATGAGATATTCGTATTCATATCACCATCACAGGTTCGTCGTTCACGCCACACCAATCATGGAAGTAACCTGGCTGGGACTTCCCTAACCCCCTGCATTACTGACCAATCCGGCAAAGAGGCGGGATGACGAGTCTCCCTGCTCAGCTGCTGAGTGGTCAGCAGTGCAGGGAGGCAGAAAAGCCCTGACCAGGCTACTTCCGCGATTGGCACAGCACTAACGACAATGGGTTGCACACACCGTGCCGCAAGCAGTAAGTATACAGCCCAATTCTGGGGGGAGGGTCCAACTGGCCCAGCCACCTATGGTGGCAATATTCGTATTTGTATCCCCCAGGAAATAAATATGGATATCCCATCTCTAGTATGTTATCTAAGATAAAACAGTAGATTTTAATAAGGTGGACATTATAATCCTGGATAAAGAACAAAGAAAAACATGTGTTGAAGGACTTGGAGTTCTCTCAACAAGCAACCTCAAAAGTACAGAAAGTACAAAAACTGTAAAGTATCAAACTTGAAGGCAAAGAATATTGATCCTCCTCCCCATACTAGTTCCAAAGTCTTTGGTTACCAATTTAAAATAATTGCCAATAGTAGCTAATTTGCTTCCTGAATGTCAAAAGTCAGTGATTTTGCAAACATGTCATCTCACCCATAATTTTTTTAGGATTTGATTCCTAATTTTAGCTTTGACCCTTTGGTCCACCCCCAAGCACCAGCAATGTAGATATGAGAATGGCAGTTACAACAACATTAGTGTGCCATCAAGTGGAATCATGCTTATGGTGACCATTTCCAGGATTTTTTCTGATTATACAGTAATCAGAAGTTGTTTACCATTCACTTTTTCTGCAGGTGCCCTGGGATTGTGCAGTTTAACCAAGGTGACACACAGGCTGATTCTTTTACCCGAGAGGCATGTGGGGAATCAAATCCTGACCTATGATTCTATAGCCTGATACCAAACTCAAATAACTGGGGGGAAGTATCAACTATTGCAGTGAGCTCTTATTATTGTCAAGTTTTACAGATGTCAATGAAAAATTAATTCATGCACAATTAATTTCCTTATGTTAGCAGCAGCATATGTTATGCTCAGCATATGTTCTCTATCTGAGAAACTGACACACAGATTAAGGATTACAAAAGGAATTGAAAAAACAGATAATTGGCAACATGGTATTTATTTATTTATTTATTTATTTAAAATACTTTTACCCTGCCTTTCTCCTTGAAAAGGGCCCAAGGCAGCTTACAACATTGAAAGACAATATCAATTTCTAAGTTGAAAACCATGAATATACAATGGTGGTTAACATCATTAAAAGACAATATTTAAAGCTAAGCGCAATGAGTATAAAGAGGCATCATATTTGCAAGCTCATATAAACTACCAAAATTTGTTTTTTACCAAAAGGTTTGTCAAGTACTTGTGGCAGATATATGGACACAATATCAAACAGGTCAAAACCTATAAATATTTAGGTATAGTTTTTCAGATAACTGAGAGCCCACATTGCCCATGTCACTGAAAATACGCACAGAATTTGTACTGCCATTCTGAGATTTTTCCTTTCAAACGAGGCTCCTATATACCATCTGTACTAAAAGTATTCCAAGGCAAGGTACTGGCCCAATTTCTCTATGGTTCAGATGTATGGATACATAAAGACTTCCATCCCCTTTACGCAGTAAAGTCTAAATTTTCAAGAACCATATTTGGTGTACCACCCTGTATCCTTTCACTCAGTGAAAGCTGGGATGGTCCCACTTCAAGCAATTGCTTGGCTTCAAGTAATCAATGTTTGGCTGAAGTTAATGCTTAATCGGCTTATCACCTCCAAAGGAAGAGGATCTGAGATACAGATATAGCCATCCAACTCAACAGAGCACCAGTTCCATATTTCTCAGTGGCTGAGAATCACAGTAAGATCTTTTATTCCAGAAGATTACCTTTATAATTTAGAACTTGTGAGAAACCAGAGAACTTTTACCCTGGCCCATTTCAATGCTCTGCCTTCAGCCTTTTTAGAGGGATGATACGGACATATCCCTTATAACCAGCATTTTTGCCCCTGCCAGTATTTTACCCCTGCCATACCCCTGGTATGGTTAAAATTGTGGAACATGTCCTGTTGTACTGTACATTTTATAAAGATTCATGCAATCAACTTATTTCACCAATTTTAAAACATTATCCAGGTAGAACTAATAAATTTTACATCTCTTTTCTCCTTTCTGGTTCCTCAAGTGAAATTACAGCTAAGGCTGCAAAATTCTGTGCAATGGCTTGTACAATAAGAAAACAGATGATTAAATCACTGCAGTAATTAGATTAAGAATTCATACTTAATTGTATTCTGAATTTCAGTCTGTTTTGTATCAACTGTAGATACTATGACTGACCTATGATCATCATAATAATAAAGTTTGAAGTGACTTACAGCATATGTTTTGAAGATACAAGTATTTAAAAATTCATGGTAAAAGTTGTAACAATACTACTGCTTTTGAATGGAAAATGTATTTGAAAATGAACCATAGGAAAATATCTACTTGTCGTTGACTGAGACAAATAAATAAAAGAGAAGGGAAAGTCCTCAGAGTGATTGTTATTCTTGATTTTGTTGTGTGCCCATACTTTGTATCTATAATGTACAGTATCTTATAAGCATTCCTGTAATGCAGTGGCTCCCAACTTTTTTCACGTCACAGCCCCTTTTTATAACAGCAAGTAACCTGCGACCCACCACCATGTTTGCATTAAAAGGCTGAAGTCATTCCCCAACATGGCAGGGCCATTGATGCTGTTGCTGCTTGCTTCTGCCACCAAATAAATGGGGATGAAACAGGCTGGGGGAGGTTAAAGGTAGGGAGAATAGAAGGTGAAGGATTTCAAAGATGGGCCAGAGGGTGGAAGGGCATTGTGGTACCCAGGGAGCGGGCAAAACCAGAGCGGTTCCCCTCAGAAATCAGCATGAAGTTTTCCTTGCACAAGGGCTACACCACATATAAGGTGACCCATGACACACAACCCGAAAACACTCCTGGTTGTGAAACACTGCTCTAATGGTTGTATCAAAGATAGATCACAAAGTGGCAAAATGCAGAATATGCTACACTAAGCTGGAACGTATTTCTCTTGCATGCTCCCTATTGTCCACTGTAGAGAGAATTTTGTGAATGGAGGACCAGTTCAGTCACCAAAATCCTGTTAAATAGTGTAAGCAAAATCTTAAGTTTCAGTCCATTCCTCACCAGTAAATAAAGGGTCCTTACCATGTTTGTTGGGTGCACATATGCACTCTGGCTTGATGTGTGCATGTGCACTTCTGAGAATTGTGTTGGGTGCACTTTATTTACTGGTGAGGAATGGACTTGGACTTAAGACTTTGCTTACATTACATAACAGGATGTTGGTGATGAAACCCCCCTTCCTGATGTACACCATCTGAAGTAACACAACTTTAACCTGCCTTCTTCCCAGCATGCATTATGTTTTCAGTAGTGGTTCTTCTTCATGTTTCCAGATAAGGCTCTTATTGTGAAATCACCCTGCCACATTCTCTGAATTTTACAGGAATCTAGCATCTGCCATTTGTAACCCCCTGAGTTTTCCTGATGCTTCTTGGTCTCTTTTCTTTCCACATGCATGAAAAAATCTATTAAGGATGAGAAGACAGAACAGCTTCACAATGTCTGATGATGGTAACACTAGAACTCTTTCACTAGAAGCATACTTAAGCCAGAAATGGTAGTATAAATAGTGTATATTTAAAATTGAAAGCCTTTTTGTGTTGGAGAAATCAGACTGCAAAGGAACCCCATGCTGAAGTCCTGAAACCCATTTTTTGCTTTGGCCCTACCAGACTACTAGCCCTGAGAACAAAAGTCATGAGGAAATATACCATAGCTCTCAGACTTCTTCTGTTGCTACACCTGTTGCTGTAATATGTAACAGTGAACTGTTAACATCTGGAGAATTATTGTTTACTGGGGTGCTCATCATCTGCCTTTCCACCTCCAAAATGGGAATGCCCAAGCTAGCTTATTCGTAGGAATTTCATGCATGCCTGAAATATTTTTCTCTTGGGACAAACAGGAAGAATGCTGCCAATCCCCATTTAAGTGACTGTGGACATTCATTCATCTCTATTTATCTCAATTTCTAGACATAAAAGGATTTCATCTGGATTTCCACAATTCACATATGAAGCACATTTGTTAGTAACGTAAGTATGATGAATTTCCTGACCTTTGAAGCCCTCCAGAAGTTTTGTACTACAGAACTCATGATCACCTACCATCTAAGACATGACTGACAGAAGTCTAAAAGATCTGGAGGGAACTCCATGTGTGGAGTGTTTTTTCTGAGGAAGCTTGCCAGGCACTGATGTCTTCTGGAGCTAGTAGAATCCTTTTTTATGCCCTTTGCCCTATTAATTCTCGATGTATATTTTGCAGTGATACTTTGATTATTATAATCAGTCTTTCTTTAAAAAGATTTATTTTTCTATTCATTTCATGGGGTATTTGGCAAGCCTCTGTTAAAATAGTATACTGATAAGAAGCATATACCTGATGTAAATAAATAAACAAGCATATAAATAGCTAGCTTTATCTCAGAGTGATAGATGTCAATTTTGTTCTATTATGTTAAAACAATCCAAATAATTAGCAGAGCAAAAATAAGGCTTGTGTTCCCCCACATTAGAAAGCCAGATGGTTCCATCTCCAGAATATTTCCAAAGTATGACATATGTTTCATTTTTCACAAGCACAAAAGGAAAAAAAGGCTTTTCTTTTATTCATATGTCTTTGGTGGCTTTAAAATCTGTTTTCCAAGAACAGGTGAAGTATGAAGTTATCTTAACAGCTTATTGTTATGCAGCATTTTAAGAACTGTGCAATATATTTGCTTTACTGTCCATCCTTGGCATTCTTTCCATGATAGCATAACTAAATTGAAGTCTTAAAGGTGGAATTCTACACTGCAGAAACAAGTATAGAACACATATTGGAAACAGGATTTTGCCTGGCATAATTCTTTCTAATTTTAGGTCCTGCAATTGCTTAATGCTTTCAACTTCAACAACTGATTTTGGTCAAGTTCTACCATTGTGACTGGAATGCATTACTTGAAATATGGGCAAAATATTTGGTAAATTTAATGCACATTTTATTGTTTAGTATCTCAGAACTGGTGGCAACTATCAGTAGAACTGTTGTTAAGAAAAAGAAAAGGAAAACATATAACTAAATGACATAATTCCACACAGAATTTATTACACTTTTCAGAATTGTAGTTGTATTAGTCCTTTTCAGAAAACACAAAAATGACAAGTATTCTGGCACCTATAAGATTAATAAATTTATTTCAATGTGTGAGTTGTGAATTACCAATTACATTGTGTGCATGAAGAACTAGATTATAATTCATAAAAGCTCACAGTGAAAAAAAGTGTTAGTCCAAAGGTGCCAGAACAGAGAATTATGTACCACTTGATTAGAGCACTATCATGTCAAAGTCTTAAGGAGTGTACCTACACCCTCTGCTAAGCTTGTACCAATGGCTGATGTGTGTGCCTGCAACTCCCCTCTGGAGGCTGCATGTACAGCATTAATGACAAATGGCCTTATAACCAGATTCAATTCTTAAAAATACCTCCAGTTTTTGAAGATGAGATACAGTGCTTATGTATATGCGATTCAAAATGTCAGGAACTAGCCCAATATTGCTGCACAATATCATGCCCACATTGTCAGCAGAAAAAAGGATGCCAAACTTTACATAACAAAGGGTAACCTGAATGTTGGTGTGACACCTATGATAGCAGTCAAGGCCTTCTACTGGATACTATCTTGTGCTCACTACCATTTCTTCTAGAGAACTTGTTGAAAAACAGCCCTAACAATTGCTTTTGGATAAGTAGCTAACTGATGAAAAAAGGAGTCAGCTACTGGGATTTTCCTTTGTGTGGTGTCACTTTGTGAATGGTAGTGAACAGAAGAGGGTATCATTATACTGGGAGTTTTCTCCAGCACAAAAGCCTCTATTTTTACAACCTGATACAGAATCCCATGCAAGCATGATTCTGATAAGCCTGTTTGGCCAGAAAATAGTTAAAAAATTAAAAAGTTACTAAAGAGTTAGCTAATGACAGGGTCCAAAGTTCAAATTGCTCCAGACCTAGGAGAAACTCTCCGACTATTTACTTGATCCAATTCCCAAAATCACATGTAATTATGGTGGATGACTTTAATACTCGCATTGGCCCAAACCAGGAATCTTTCCAACAAACCATACACCTCAGTTTAGAAGAATTCCCACAAATGAAAGACAGACATTCTAAGGACCATGCTACAAATATTCAAGGGAAGCTCTTTATACAAATGATTTCACAGGTTGATCTTTACATTTTGAATGGCTCCAGAAGGAAGACCAAAGAGGGGAACTCATTTTCATCAACTACATTACCCCCTTACCCCGGAATAAATGCGTGAGACAATTATTATGGAATAAACATGGGCCACACTTTATTGAATATTCATTATTGCCGTTATTAAAAGTGGGGTCCTGCCGTAGTGCGGAATCAGGTTCTGCAGAGGGGTCTCAACGGACCCCTACCAAACAATGGGCAAGAACCCGGCCAGCCCAAATTTGACCACCCCCCGGACCTCAAGCCCCCTCCTTATTGTTGACTGTTGGTCCAGGAGCGGCCCCAGCAAACCTCCCCCCCCCCAAGCACTGTAATCGCACGATCCGCAGCGCTGGGAAATCAGATGAGCTATACATTACCTGTGGTTGTGAGGGGACTCACCAAAACCTGTTCTATCCGCACTACCCACCACAGTATAGGGACTAGCAACGCTAAGTCCCATGCCTGCCATCCAGCTTCATAAGCTCCAAAAGCAGCCCCCCCCCCTTGATGTCTTTAAGAAAGACATCCAAGCCCCTATCCGGGAGGTGCACCATCACTCCGAAAGAGCTCAGGCCCATCCACGTGGATCTCCTGGTGACCAATTACCAATCCAAGGCCATAGCAAGCAGCTTGGCATGCTTCTTTGTTAGCACACCTCCACGTAGTGTTAACACACTAGACACATTTCTCTGCCATCCATGCATGAGAATGCGATGATTGTAGACCAGAAAATGCTCATAGCAGGGCATGCTGCCGCTGCCATCCACACATGCTGCGGGATGATTGTAGATCATAAAATGCTCATCGCAGGGCACGCCGGCCTCAGCCATCTTAGGTCACGCATTACATCCAAGATCAAAGCCTGTCCACCATGTCTGGCTAGAGCATTACCACCCAAATGTATTAGCAACACATCTGGGGGATGCAGTCCGAATGCAGCAGCTCTGCAAAATTGGCCTAATTGCATTCCTCAGATCCCCTTCCAGGTTATCTGGGGCTCGCGCTCCAAGACCCAGATTATAGACCCAGGCTGATCCGACCACATATCGAGCTGCCCAGAACACATAACTGTGACCGATAATCATGGCGCATCGCCTCTTCACCATTACCACTGGACCTGCAATGACAAAACAGAGCCAGGCACCTACCTAGACATGAGGGAGTGTCCTGATATATCTGTGATAAGCCTTGGATCGGCGAATATGAATCAAAACCGCCTTGTCCACTATCCTCATGTCCTGCCAGTGCAATGCAACTTTAGTCGCAACACCCTTTCCTGTAGCTACTACTTAGCTAGTGCTCAATGCGCCAAAATTGTCAACAATGACGCTGCCCTAAACAGCACCGCCTCGTAATCATCCCTGTGGATGGCAGCCCACTGTTTATGACTTTTTCCAATAATACTGGGAATATGGGCGCCCTTGTGTCTTTAACCTGACCTCTTTCTTCACCTCCCTACAATCCTTTTCCGTGTATAGAAATCGTAGGTATAGTCCTGATACCCCTGAACCCTACGTGAAAAGCTAACGCCGAAATCGTGCCTTGTATGGAACCTGGTGTAAGTCTCTTCCTATGTAATAATATGATGAACTGTTGTAGGTGCTCCACCAGGGCAGGCTACAACAGCTCTAAACCCCCTGAGTTTCAAAATTCCTGAAACCATACAGTCACTGCTGATTACCCTTTCTGTGTCCTCAGAGCCTAGGCCAAACCCAATGCTCCTACCACATCATCAAGCCACTTTGCCAGACCTCTGGGAAAAGAGACTCTAGGAATTTATTGACTCCTGGATCTCACTCCCTGAGCTGATTGATCTGATGACATGAGAGTGCATTAGCTAAAGTGTTATTGAAGCCTGGAATGTGTTTTGCCTGAAATATTATATTTCAGGACGCGCAATGTAAATGCACGCACTAATGCTATAACGCGTTCCGAGTGCGAGGTGAGGCTGATTATTATGCATACCACTTACTGCTTATCGCACCAGAACATACCACTAAATTAGCCCATTCGTGAAGATCCAGAAATGTCCAATCCTTAGTAATTCCCAGCTGGCCCATTCCTCGGGCCAACTCTCGGCACATCCTTTGCCCTTAAATCGATCCCAAACCTAGGGAACCACCAGCATCCATCTGGGCCTGGAACTCAACCTTAAAATTCATCTCAGATCTCCAAAAGGAAATTCCGTTAAACCCAGCTAGAAACTGGCTCCAGCTTGTAGATCCTATCGCATACCCCGTTTGGCTCCCTTCCTATGAAAAGGATGCTGAAGACCTTTCATTGCATCGCATAACCTGTGCCGGAATGCATGACCTGGCGCCACCACCCTGCATGCCCAGTTCAGATGCCCAACTTCTTCCTGCAATTCCTTCAGCGACACCTATCCTTTGTGGATGTCAAGGCAATCCTAGCCTTAAAGTCGTTTATTTTACCATCAGGAAATCTGGACGTCTGCTGCTTAGTGTCTAACTCTATTCCCAATAACGTAAGGGATGAAGCCGGTCCCTCCGTCTTGTCTTCAGCTAAGGGAAGACCCAACTCCATTGTTTTACCTCGCATTTCGCAAGCTCCACCCCTATGCAGTGCTTCCATACTTTACGTGCTTCCTCATCGAAAGAGAAGTAGCGCACAGTGCACAACTCGTGAGGGATGGCATCTTTCACCGACTCTCCCTGTGGGTATGACAAGTGATGGATAAGCCGACACTCCCCTTTATTCTTTTTAGGCACCACACCCATTGGCAAAACCCTAGATTCTTCAGGGAGTATTTGAAAAAAGGTCCCAACACCCTGCCTTCCTTCACCTCCTTCACAAAAAATTTTGGAACTATATTTCCCATCCCTTTTACTGATTTCCAGTTGTGCGCAAAAACACCTTACACTCTCCTACTGCTGGTATCCAAACCATACTGAAAATCCACTGAAAGGAATTCGGCATCTTCCCGCTTAGGGTATTCCTGCAGCCATGTCTCCAGAACAGAAACCTTAATTGGACTGGGGGCCTTTGCCAGAATTACTCCCTCCACCGTTGGACTTCTTGCTACAACCAGGGTCTTTGCTACCTCTTTGAGCTCCAACCCTAAAACAGGACAAGCTGGGATGTTGACCTCCACACAAAGAGCATTTGTGTCCAAAAATGCATACTTTTCGCGTGCATGTACCTCTCGCGATGTAGTCCCAGCAGCATGGGCGGGATTGTACCGCCTGCCATGTGCCTACACAGGGGTTCTGGTTCTTTCCTCCTTTATGTATGAGATGACCACTATCAAACCTGTCACCTAAACTTGGCCTGGCTGGCGTCATAAACTGTAGCCAAAGGCCTGCCAGCAGCTCATCCCATCGTAAAGTTGGCTGAATCACACTCCGCATATGGAACGATTGATCACAGAGCAACCAGGCCTGCCCCACGAAGTCAACATATGCTCTGTAGATCAAATCCAGGTACTGGAACAACGACTGAGCTCTCCATGGCTGAGCCTTCACAACTACACCAGCATAAATCAAGAAACCTGGCAACCAGTTAGCCCACATCCTTTCTGGCCTACGCTTCCGATGCCTTTCTTTCTCCCGCTCATCCCCCTTATCAATGTCCTTTTTATCTACATTAAGGAGCTCGAAGAGGTCAACATAATCGCCTTTTCAGATTTTTTCCTTTGTGGCTAGGGTAAGATGATCACCTAATGGCAGGGTGTGGTCCCCAAATAGCAAAACCCTCAAGGGAACAGTATTATAGCCCGTATCCGGAACCAATGGGTAAGGCCAGACTCTTACACCTGCCATCAAACCCAAGGCTGCTGGTAAGGCAGCCTGCGGATACGGGGTAACCCAATTCCCCATTGGCGTGCTAGTACTTGGCCACGGGGTACCTGTAGCCCAATATCCTTGTATATCAGGTGTCATGTGTAATGGCAGACTAAACTGTCCACTGCCTGTCCATGGCCAGGGAGGAAACGTAACAGTGTTGGGTGCAGCCTCTAACTCACGTGCTACTGGAGGTGTAGTTAGATCCTGTTCCTCCCTGTTGCACCAGTCACTGCATACGGCCTCCTCCCCTTCGTTCCACTGACTCCTCCTCCTGACTACGGACCGATCAACCTCCGGAATTTGCAAACCCCAATCCTCCGCTTCACTCTGGCACTGAGGCGTTGCTGTTGAGGCGTCTGACCCCCTTCTGGACGACCCTGTGGCCACCCGATCATCCTCTAAAGCTGTAAAACAAGACATTATATCTTCTGCCATGGCCTTAAGTTTAGCCCCCCTATGACTCCTAACTTCCCTGGCGGAACGGCGTGGTTGTGGCTCACTATGTGCTCTTTCAGCCTCCAAGGCCAAATTTTTTTCCTGGAGTTGTTGCCATATAGGCCATGCCTCCTCATCCGAAGATGACTGAGGAGGTGAGACCTCAGGAGCTACATGCTTCTTAGCAGGTTGTTTTCCTTTTTTTAATTTCCTTGTCCCTTCCTAGAAGCCATCCCAGTAACCTCAATTCAAGCTTTAACGAGATCTATTCCCTAATAAATCACTGCAGTCCTGTAGCTCACCGCTAATTTTAAAGTATTTTATGTTATTTTTATTTTATTTATATTAATTACGCATTTATGTATGGAATTATGTACATTGTTGTTTAGTCGTTAAGTCATGTCCGACTCTTCGTGACCCCATGGACAAGACCACGTCAGGCCCTCCTGTCTTCCACTGCCTACCGGAGTTTGGTCAAATTCATGTTGGTAGCTTCGGTGACACTGTCCAACCATCTCGTCGTCTGTCGTCCCCTTCTCCTCTTGCCTTCACACTTTCCCAACATCAGGGGCTTTTCCAGGGAGTCTTCCCTTCTCATGAGATGGCCAAAGCATTGGAGCCTCAGCTTCAGGATCTGTCCTTCCAGTGAGCACTCAGGGTTGATTTCCTTCAAAATGGATAGGTTTGTTCTCTTTGCAGTCCAGGGGACTCTCAAGAGTCTCCTCCAGCACCACAATTCAAAAGCATCAATTCTTTTCAAGTCAGCCTTCTTTATGGTCCAGCTCTCACTTCCATACATCGCTACTGGAAAACCCATAGCTTTGACTATGCGGACCTTTGTCGGCAAGGTGATGTCTCTGCTTTTTAAGATGCTGTCTAGGTTTGTCATCGTTTTCCTCCCAAGAAGCAGGCATCTTTTAATTTTGTGGCTGCTGTCATCATCTGCAGTGATCATGGAGACCAAGAAAGTAAAATCTGTCACTGCCTCCATATCTTCCCCTTCTATTTGCCAGGAGGTGATGGGACCAGTGGCCATGATCTTAGGTTTTTTTTTATCTTGAGCTTCAGACCATTTTTGGTGATCTCCTCTTTCACCATCATTAAGAGATTCTTTGAGTCCTCCTCACTTTCTGCCATCAGAGTGGTATCATCTGCATATCTGAGGTTGTTGATATTTCTTCCAGCAATCTTAATTCCAGCTTGGGATTCATCCAGTCCGGCCTTTTGCATGATGTATTCTGCATATAAGTTAAATAAGCAGGGAGACAATACACAGCTTTGTCGTACTCCTTTCCCAATTTTGAACCAATCAGTTGTTCCATATCCAGTTCTAACTGTTGCTTCCTGTCCCACATACAGATTTCTCAGGAGATAGATAAGGTGGTCAGGCACTCCCATTTCTTTAAGAACTTGCCATAGTTTGCTGTGGTCCACACAGTCAAAGGCTTTTGCGTAGTCCATGAAGCAGAAGTAGATGTTTTTCTGGAACTCTCTGGCTTTCTCCATAATCCAGCGCATGTTAGCAATTTGGTCTCTAGTTCCTCTGCCCCTTCAAAATCCAGCTTGTACTTCTGGGAGTTCTCGGTCCACATACTGCTGAAGCCTACCTTGTAGGATTTTGAGCATAACCTTGCTAGCGTGTGAAATGAGTGCAATTGTACGGTAGTTGGAGCATTCTTTGGCACTGCCCTTCTTTGCGATTGGGATGTAGACTGATCTTTTCCAATCCTCTGGCCACTGCTGAGGTTTCCAAACTTGCTGGCATATTGAATGTAGCATCTTAACAGCGTCATCTTTTAAGATTTTAAATAGTTCAACTGGAATGCCATCACCTCCACTGGCCTTGTTGTTAGCCATGCTTTCTAAGGCCCACTTGACTTCACTCTCCCGGATGTCTGGCTCAAGGTCAGCAACCACACTATCTGGGTTGTCCGGGACATCCAGATCTTTCTGGTATAATTCCTCTGTGTATTCTTGACACCTCTTCTTGATGTCTTCTGCTTCTGTGAGGTCCCTACCATTTTTGTCCTTTATCATGTCTATCTTTGCACAAAAGGTTCCTTCAATACCTCCAACTTTCTTGAACAGATCTCTGGTTTTTCCCTTTCTATTATTTTCCTCTATTTCTTTGCACTGTTCATTTAAGAAGGCCCTCTTGTCTCTCCTTGCTATTCTTTGGAAATCAGCATTCAATTTTCTGTAACTTTCCCTATCTCCCTTGCATTTTGTTTCCCTTCTCTTCTCTGCTATTTGTAAGGCTTCATTGGACCTCCACTTTGCTTTCTTGCAATTCCTTTTCTTTGGGATGGTTTTTGTTGCTGCCTCCTGTACAATATTACGAGCCTCCATCCATAGTTCTTCAGGCACTCTGTCCACCAAATCTAGTTCCTTAAATCTGTTCTTCACTTCCACTGTGTATTCATAAGGGATTTGGTTTAGATCATACCTGACTAGCCCAGTGGTTTTTCCTACTTTCTTCAGTTTAAGCTTGAATTTTGCTATAAGAAGCTGATGATCAGAGCCACAATCAGCTGCAGGTCTTGTTTTTGCTGACTGTATAGAGCTTCTCCATCTTTGGCTGCAGAGAACATAATCAATCTGATTTCGGTATTGCCCATCTGGTGATGTCCATGTGTCGAGTTGCCTCTTGTGTTGTTGGAAAAGAGTGTTTGTGATGACCAGCTTGTTCTCTTGACAAAACTTTATTAGCTTTTGCCCTGCTTCGTTTTGAACTCCAAGGCCAACTTACCTGTTGTTCCTTTTATCTCTTGACTCCCTACTTTAGCATTCCAGTCCCCTATAATGAGAAGAACATCTTTCTTTGGTGTCAGTTCTAGAAGGTGTTGTAAGTCTTCATAGAATTGGTCAATTTCAGCCTCTTCAGCATCGGTGGTTGGTGCATAAACCTGGATTACTGTGATGTTGAAAGTTCTGCCTTGGATTCATATTGAAATCATTCTATCATTTTTGAGATTATATCCCAGTACAGCTTTCCCCACTCTTTTGTTGATTATGAGGGCTACTCCATTTCTTCTACAGGTTTCTTGCCCACAGTAGTAGATATGATAATCGTCTGAATTGAATTCGCCCATTCCCGTCCATTTTAGTTCACTGACGCCCAGGATGTCAATGTTTATTCTTGCCATCTCCTGTTTGACCACATCCAGCTTCCCAAGGTTCATAGATCTTACATTCCAGGTTCCTATGTAGTATTTTTCTTTGCAGCATCAGACCTTCCTTTCACTTCCAGGCGCGTCCGCAGCTGAGCGTCCTTTCGGCTTTGGCCCAACCACTTCATTAGCTCTGGAGCTACTTGTACTTGTCCTCCGCTCTTCCTCAGTAGCATGTTGGACGCCTTCCGACCTGAGGGGCTCATCTTCCAGCGTCATATCTTTTAGCCTTTTGTTTCTGTTCATGGGGTTTTCTTGGCAAAGATACTGGAGTAGCTTACCATTTCCTGCTCCAGGTGGATCGCGTTTAGTCAGAACTCTCCACTATGACCTGTCCGTCTTGGGTGTCCCTGCACGGCATAGCCCATAGCTTCTCTGAATTACTCAAGCCCCTTCACCACGACAAGGCAGCAATCAGTGAAGGGGATATATATATATATATTGGAGGCGTGCGTGAAATGCTAGCTGAGTAAACAATATATAACCTTCTCAGGCCACTCTACTACACCCCCCTGGCTGAAGCCAGCTCGGTGGAGTCCACAAAGTTATCCACTCCACAATCTATTTATTTAATTATCACTATTATGATTACTTATGTTTATTATCCTTATAATTAGCTTAAATAAAATTTATTTATTATTAATTATATATATAACTATCTATCTACCTATATATTTCTAAATTTAATTAACTATTATAGATTCCTTGAAATTTTCAAAACTTCAATGAACTATAATGAATTAAAAACCCCACACAACCAACCTTCCAATTAATCAATATCAATTTATACTATTTTACTATTGTTCCCATCAATTAAAAACTAATGAATTACTCTATGCCCCTGCCAGGGGGGGAGAGGGAGGGGGAGATGTTGTGCGCCTGCCTGCTCCTCCTCTGTGTCCGCTTAGCACGTGTTCCCCCTCCAAAGTATTAGGCAGGGCCCTCAAAGCTATCTCCTTTCTTTTCTTTTTCCTTCTTTTTTTTAAATTAGTAATAAGCAAAGGCATCCCACCAGATAATTGACAAAACAATTAAATAAAGCTTCTTTGTGCTATCGGTCCCACAATTCTCAGGCCAAAGCACGATAAACAAACCGTGGGGGGGGGGCGATGCAAACCCCCCATCCAAAAACGAAACTGCCAAGTGAGGAGTGACGCAGCTAGAAAGAAGATCAAGCTGCAGAGCTCCGATTTCCCTCGGTGTCCGAAAGGAAGAGGCCAAAAGGAGGCGGGAACCTTTCTTAAATAATGTCCTCCTTCCCCCTCCCCTCCCGGGTCGCTCTCGTGAGATTACAGCAGTCTCACGATATCCCAGGAAGGGGATAATGGCGGCCCACGCTGCCGAAGAGTCTCTCCAGCGGACCGGACATGGGTGCTAGTGTAGTTGATTACATTGCAATAGCCTCATCCATGGTTAATTACCAGCTTCAGAATAGACTCCTATCCAACTAGTGATCATCAACCTCTAATCCTTCAAATGGATTACCCAGGCAAGCTTCAGAAGACAGTAGGAACTCTGAGCCCAAACACACAATAACCTACATTTTGCTGTAACTTGGCAAAAGTGAATTTTAGGGATTTAGAATGTTTATGGCAGTCTGAGAATATATATATGTTTTGAGGGATACTCTGGTCTCCTCAAAAGATACCAAAGTAACATTAGACTGCTATGCCCAGATTATAAAAGCCTTCCAACCTTTGCTCTTCCAGGAAGCCAGACCAAGGCATCCTGGGTATAGGTGGGCAACCCATGGTTTGATGATGACTGTAGGCAATTTAAAAAGGAAATTGGTCTTTTCAATGAAGTAACTATCAGTCAGGTTGGCTTCTGTGTGAAGCATATTGGAGGGACTTTAGCTTAATTTAACTTAATTGCAACTTAATTGTACCACACTCAAGGCCAGACCAACCCTTAAACAGTAGCCCAAGATGGAAAATACTAGTGCAATTTCTCCTAGGCCCCCAGTTGCCCCTAGCTGTGGTGGAGAATGCTGGATTATTTTCAATGTTAAAATAAGATACAGTTGTTAGTGTGGCTGGCTTTTGTAGACAGGACAGAAGGGGAAGTGTCATTCCACCTTCCACCTTAGATAGTAAAATGTCTTCATCCAGCTTTGTTGCATTGGAAAGGAAGAGAAATATGTGACCACAGAATTGTTGTTTCGAGCAGCATCACCATGGTGCATATAATTAGGACTGCCAGGTCAGCAATATCCCATTCCCTGAGATTTGGGGGCCACTCCTGAGTCCTGAGGACAGGACCTGTGAGGTCATAGAGATGGGCTGCTTGGCAACAATTGGGAAATGATGTTTTTATGACTGACCAATAGTAGAGACTTTGTGATGAAACTACAGGCAAATTCCAGCACTAGCAGTAGCAGCTCTAGAATGCACAAGATAATGAAAAAGACAAAGGTGCTTGCCTAAATAGCAAGCTATGAGAATGAAGCCTAAAATATAGGGCTCCCAGACTGGCAGCATCCCAATTCATAAGATTGTAAATCAAAAGCCCAAAATGTGAGTCACAGGGAGAAAACCTGAGACTTGGTTATCAGGAGTGACTGGGTGCAGCTCAGCTTACACTCAAAAAGACACATGCATCTGCATAGAGAAGAGTAGAGAGAGAATATTCTTGGGTGCCCTTAGGTTCTCTTTTGTTCCTTTTACCTGTTCTGATCTCTCCCTTGAACCTTAGGTTGCTATTCTTAGGCTTGCTAATGCTTCTTTCCTTCTCACAGGAAGGAGAAAACATCTTGCCTTTTTCATCTGGAGATGAAAGGGAAGTGACTCCTGCCAACTTAGCTAGAACTAGGTCTTCTATCACTTTTGCTATCACAAGTGTACATTTCTAATAAACATGTGTTTTTGTTTTGTTTTGTTTTGTTAGAAAGAATCATGGACCTGATTCCTTTACAAGGGGGAAAGTGTGTTGAGGTAAACATTTTGAGGACCTGTCCAGATGGGCATAGAGATCACTGTTTGAACTGTTGTTGGTACAGTTTGGTTCAAACCAAATTACAGTGGTGCCTCGCTAGACGATGTTAATCCGTTCCGCGGAAATCGCTGTCTTGCGAAAACATCGTCTAGCGAAGCACGTTTCCCCATTGGAATGCATTGAAATCTCTTCAATGCATTCCAACGGAAAACCCGTCGTCTAGCGAAAATCTCCCATAGGGAAACCTCGTCTAGCGAGCGCGGGTCCCCGTTGGAATGCACTGACAGCTATTGACCACTAGTCAATGCATTCCAATGGGGAAACCTCGTCGTCTAGCGAAAATCGCCCATAGGGAAACCTCGTCTAGCAAGCGCGGGTCCCCGTTGGAATGTACTGACAGCTATTGACCACTAGTCAATGCATTCCAATGGGGAAACCTCGTAGTCTAGCGAAAATCGCCATAGGGAAACATCGTTTTGCGAAGCGCAGTAGCGATCGCAAAAAGCCATCGTCTAGCGATTTCCTCGTCCTGCGAGGTAATCGTCTAGCGAGGCACCACTGTACAATGTCCACACATGTTTCTACCTAGATCGATCCATCCTGCTCCATCCCACACTTTTCTGGTACAGTACTAGGGGTTTCTGTTTTTTTGGTACAAGTCAACATGCTCCTGATTATCCAATTGTTTTTTCCTGAGCAAATGGTTATATCAAATGGAGCTGTGGGTGTCATTTTCTGAGATGGCAACCCTTTGATGTGATCTGTGACATTAGAAGGGAAGACTGAGAAACCTCCTCCTTCTCTATTTTTGCCTTCTTTTAAAAAATGTTTCTCTAATTGACACAGTACAATTCTAATACCACACTAGGATGATACCTTGCTGTTTCCGCTGCCTCCTTACTCACAAGTAAACTAGGTAAACCTTGCTCATGTATAAACCAGAAATCCAAAGACCTGTGTGGACCCTTCTCATGGACATCTCCAGTGTGAATGGAAGGATAGCTAAAGTGAGAGATAAAATAGATCACTCTGAAGATAAGAACCTTTTAAGTGGGAACCAGACCACTCCAACTTGACTTGTAAAGACAAACCCTGAGTTTCAAAGGGCTGAACCAACACGTTAACACAGTTCCTGTGCCACTGCTAGCTTACTCTCTAAAAGGTATGGAGCCTTTCAGATTTCAGAAACTAAGAGCTAACAATTTTGACTGCTATTTGCTTACTTTCCAGTGCAGGCAATGCAGTGAACAGTGTGGATTTCAATAACTTACTAGTCTTTATGTTTGCCATGAATACAACAACCAGCAAGTATTCACTACAAAGGCTGACAGCTTAAAGTAGTATCTTTAAAAGTAAAGCAGAAACATTACTACTACTTAGTAGGAAAAATGCTATAGAAACTGTGATTGTTTTCTCTCTATAATTTTGATAATGTGAAAGTTGATAAATATTTAATACAGAGTCAGTTGTGCAATAATAAATCATCGCCTTTATATCCCTTCTCTGTGTTTCACTCTATGATCCCCTCAGGCTCATTGCTCCAACTGGCACTGATCTCCCAGTTACAACTCCAATTACCATCTTGGTTCACCATCTGTGCCCTTCCTCTTGACTGTTCTTCATCACTAGAATGCCTGTCCACCTGGCTCTTCTATTATTATCCTCAGAGAACTGATAAAAAAACTCCTTCTGGTTTTTCCTGGCTTTTCCAAACCTGTGAATTAGGACTATATTATCTGGTAAGCATTATACAGGGCTTAGCAGAGATGATCGTGCTGGTGCTTAATCTATTACATTATAAATTACATTTCCTTAAATTGTGAAGGAAAAGGACTTTATTTAATAATAAATTATTTAACAATAAGATTCTTCAGAAAAGATTATATGATAGTTAAATCACATAGACTTAGCAAAACCAAACAGATCTTTTCATTCTTGTTTTTACACATGGAGTTTGAATTATTTCACTCTTCCAGAGGAATCCTGCAGGGAGTCTCTATGAGGAAGGAAAAACTTCATTGTTTGTCATTGCAAGGAAGCACAGGGGAAAATACCTGTATTTTGCACCTCTGGTCTTGTGCGGCAGAGGGATGAACATTCTATGTTTGGGGACAGCCAAAACAAAATATTATAACTTTTAAACCATTCAAACCATTCAAAACCAAATATGACATAGTTGCTCTTGTTCTGTGCCAAATTTGGAGAAATGTGGACAAAGGGCTTTGAGACATTACATTTTAAAAGTAGAACTGATTTAACACACACACCTATTGTACAAGCGGGTGAACCAGTTGATGGTGTGCAAGATACCATGAAGCTTGTCTCTGCCTTTCTTTCTCTTCCCTTGCATTGCTGCATGTCTAGCTTGCTCCCTCTCCTTTCTCTTTCGCCTCCAATCCTTTTGCAAGCTCCAAGCAGCAACAACTCTCCACCCCATTCCCCTCCCCATTACTATCCTTTTGAAAATGTCCAGTCCACAGATCAAAAGCAGCCCGCTCATTCTCTGGTGCTCAGTCTACTAAATTGCCTTTTGCTTGATTTCTTCTCTGCTTTTTGTTCTCACTTTCCCCTCCCATGCACTCTCCTTCTCTTTCTTTCCCCCTTCTGCAGCTTTCAAACTGCAGCTTTGCAGAGAAAAGGCTGCTAGAGTTCTTGTTGGAAACTGACGTTCAGAATTTTTTTTCCTTGTCATATTCTCTCTTCCCGCCCTTCCTTGTTTGTTTGCTGAGTTTTACAGCACTCTTAACGTAAGTTTTCAAATGGGAAATTGTCTCCAGGTCTGAGGCAATCTGAATTGTTCAACGTGTAAATCAGGATCCAGTTAGATGACTGTCAAATAGAATGAAAATTATTTCACTCCTTCCTGGCCAAAAGGATTGTTTGGGACTCTTGCTTTCAAGAGGATTCTGTATCTGGTTGTAGAGACTAAAGCTGTGGTCACACCAGCAAAATGTTTCTGAGTTATTCCTCATGAATGTCATCCCTTTTGGGGGGGTTTAGACGATGTACGGCCATTATTGATTCTTTTGTCTGTGCTATCTCCACATCAAATCCCACCCACCAGTAGGCTTCTACTTTTTTTATGTGGGATGCATCACACAACAATTACAGTGGTGTACTGTGTGCATGGCTGTACCAATGTTTTTATTGGCAAGCCACCTTGTGTTGCTTCTGCCAGTGATGTTGTTTGCCTGCATGTTCCTTTATAAAAAAAAATTAGTGAATGGAGTGTCAGTGCTTTAGAAAACTTATGTCATTGGCCTCTGAGCTTCACTTATTTGTGGATCCTTCCACCAGGTGGTGCTCATTCCCCTGAACCCTTTCATGTTTTCCTCTTGGGAACCTCATGTTAGGGCTGCAATGAAAACAAAGCCCAGCTACAAGTTTCTCTGCTGCAAGAGGCATAAATGTAGCAGAGAAACTCATCAAGCAAATGTTGCTGAAACATCAATGTAACAAAATTTATTTTTAAAAAAGGGGGGGGGGAGGCCCCAGAGGCATCAACAACTCAGATGGAAATATTCCAGTACTGAAGTGTACCTGATCATATCACATCAAAGTTAGGCAAATGTTGCGGTAATTCAAAAACACGTCAGAACGCACACCCCGGGATATATGTCACATGACCACAACACGCAACTGTTCAGAGAGTAAAAGACATGAGAAAATAGGAAGACATTTTGCTGGTGTGACCATGGCCACAGATACAGCCATTAAAGAAAGAATAGAGAACAAATATTCAGAAGCTGATTCGTTTAACCTGAGAAATTACTGCCAAGAATCCAGACAATCCAAGAAAATGCTTTTTTGCTTTGAGGCTGTGGATGTTGTTACTCAATAGGTAAGAAAGCAATAAAGCTGTTGCTACTTTTTTTTTTATTTGTCTGTGTCAAGTCTATACACTGGGCAGAGCTCCCCCAAAGCAGAGGTTTCATCACAGCACTTGATGATTACCCATGTTTTCCAAGAGAACTTGTTGAAAAACAGCCTTGACAATTGCTTTGTGTTTGGTTAAGAAGTGGTTAACTGATGAAAAAAGGAGTCAGCTTCTGGGATTTTCCTTTATGTGGTGTCACTTTGTGAATGGTAGTGAGCAGGAGAGGGTATCCTGTAGATCATCTTGACTGCTGCTATTGGTGTTGTCAACATTCAGGCTGCCATTTGCTATGTAAACCTTGGTATTCTCTTTCCTGATGTCAACGTGAGCATGATATTGTGCAGTAATATCAGGCCATTTCCTGGTGTTTTGAATCATGGGTACAGAAGCACAATATTTCACATTCATAAATCTGAGGTTTTTTAAAGAACTGAATCTTTGTCTAATTTGAGTAATTCAGACAGGTAATCCAAAAAGTACACTGTGCAGTACTGAATCAGCCTCGTGTCTGGGGATTACTTTTGGCCATAGAAAGCAGAAAGCCATCCTTTGTCAACATTCTTTTGGTCAACATTCCCTTGGCCATGAAAAAACTCCTTTTCTTCACTGCATGAGTGGGTCTGTCATCCTCTGTGTGTGTGTGTGTGTCTGTGTCTGTGTCCCTCTGTGTGTGTGTGTGAGAGAGAAAGAGAGAGAGAGAGAGAGATGATGATGATGATGATGACCTGTGGAAATGACAGGAAAGTAGGTGGGTGCAATGATTTTGCATAATATTTTCATCTCTTCTGTGGAAGGTCAAAGGGCTACGTAGAACACCAAAGCCCCAAGTCCAAGACACACTTTTCCTTGTTAGAATTTTTGAATTCACTATCAGTGTGAATCCCCTTCATGGATTGCTGCCTTGTCGTGGCGAAGGGGCTTGAGTAATTCAGAGAAGCTATGGGCTATGCCGTGCAGGGACACCCAAGACGGACAGGTCATAGTGGAGAGTTCTGACTAAACGCGATCCACCTGGAGCAGGAAATGGTAAGCTACTCCAGTATCTTTGCCAAGAAAACCCCATGAACAGAAACAAAAGGCTAAAAGATATGACGCTGGAAGATGAGCCCCTCAGGTCGGAAGGCGTCCAACATGCTACTGAGGAAGAGCGGAGGACAAGTACAAGTAGCTCCAGAGCTAATGAAGTGGTTGGGCCAAAGCCGAAAGGACGCTCAGCTGCGGACGCGCCTGGAAGTGAAAGGAAAGTCTGATGCTGCAAAGAAAAATACTACATAGGAACCTGGAATGTAAGATCTATGAACCTTGGGAAGCTGGATGTGGTCAAACAGGAGATGGCAAGAATAAACATTGACATCCTGGGCGTCAGTGAACTAAAATGGACGGGAATGGGCGAATTCAATTCAGACGATTATCAGATCTACTATTGTGGGCAAGAATCCCGTAGAAGAAATGGAGTAGCCCTCATAGTCAACAAAAGAGTGGGAAAAGCTGTACTGGGATATAATCTCAAAAATGATAGAATGATTTCAATACGAATCCAAGGTAGACCTTTCAACATCACAGTAATCCAGGTTTATGCACCAACCACCAATGCTGAAGAGGCTGAAATTGACCAATTCTATGAAGACTTACAACACCTTCTAGAACTGACACCAAAGAAAGATGGTCTTCTCATTATAGGGGATTGGAATGCTAAAGTAGGGAGTCAAGAGATAAAAGGAACAATAGGTAAGTTTGGCCTTGGAGTTCAAAAGGAAGCAGGGCAAAGGCTAATAGAGCTTTGTCAAGAGAACAAGCTGGTCATCACAAACACTCTTTTCCCATAACACAAGAGGCGACTCTACACATGGACATCACCAGATGGGCAATACCGAAATCAGATTGATTATGTTCTCTGCAGCCAAAGATGGAGAAGCTCTATACAGTCAGCAAAAACAAGACCTGGAGCTGATTGTGGCTCTGATCATCAGCTTCTTATAGCAAAACTCAAGCTTAAACTGAAGAAAGTAGGAAAAACCACTGGGCTAGTCAGGTATAATCTAAACCAAATCCCTTACGAATAGACAGTGGAAGTGAAGAACAGATTTAAGAAACTAGATTTGGTGGACAGAGTGCCTGAAGAACTATGGATGGAGGCTCGTAACATTGTACAGGAGGCAGCAACAAAAACCATCCCAAAGAAAAGGAATTGCAAGAAAGCAAAGTGGCTGTCCAACGAGGCCTTACAAATAGCAGAGAAGAGAAGGGAAACAAAATGCAAGGGAGATAGGGAAAGTTACAGAAAATTGAATGTGGACTTCCAAAGAATAGCAAGGAGAGACAAGAGGGCCTTCTTAAATGACCAGTGCAAAGAAATAGAGGAAAATAACAGATAAGGAAAAACCAGAGATCTGTTCAAGAAAATTGGAGATATTAAAGGAACCTTTTGTGCAAAGATGGACATGATAAAGGACAAAAATGGTAGGGACCTCACAGAAGCAGAAGACATCAGGAAGAGGTGGCAAGAATACACAGAGGAATTATACCAGAAAGTGTGGTTGCTGACCTTGAGCCAGACATCCTGGAGAGCGAAGTCAGGTGGGCCTTAGAAAGCATGGCTAACAACAAGGCCAGTGGAGGTGATGGCATTCCAGTTGAACTATTTAAAATCTTAAAAGATGATGCTGTTAAGGTGCTACACTCAATATGCCAGCAAGTTTGGAAAACTCAGCAGTGGCCAGAGGATTGGAAAAGATCAGTCTACATCCCAATCCCAAAGAAGGGCAGTGCCAAAGAATGCTCCAACTACCGTACAATTGCACTCATTTCACACGCTAGCAAGGTTATGCTCAAAATCCTCCAGGACAGGCTTCAGCAGTATGTGGACCGAGAACTCCCAGAAGTACAAGCTGGATTTCAAAGGGGCAGAGGAACTAGAGACCAAATTGCTAACATGCGCTGGATTATGGAGAAAGCCAGAGAGTTCCAGAAAAACATCTACTTCTGTTTCATTGACTACACAAAAGCCTTTGACTGTGTGGACCACAGCAAACTATGGCAAGTCCTTAAAGAAATGGGAGTGCCTGAGCACCTTATCTATCTCCTGAGAAATTTCTATGTGGGACAGGAAGCAACAGTTAGAACTGGATATGGAACAACTGCTTGGTTCAGAATTGGGAAAGGAGTATGACAAGGCTGTATATTGTCTCCCTGCTTATTTAACTTATATGCAGAATACATCATGCGAAAGGCTGGACTGGATGAATGCCAAGCCGGAATTAAGATTGCCGGAAGAAATATCAACAACCTCAGATATGCAGATGATACCACTCTGATGGCAGAAAGTGAGGAGGAATTAAAGAACCTCTTAATGAGGGTGAAAGAGGAGAGCGCCAAAAATGGTCTGAAGCTCAAGATAAAAAAAAAACCTAAGATCATGGCCACTGGTCCCATCACCTCCTGGCAAATAGAAGGGGAAGATATGGAGGCAGTGACAGATTTTACTTTCTTGGGCTCCATGATCACTGCAGATGGTGACAGCAGCCACAAAATTAAGACGCCTGCTTCTTGGGAGGAAAGCGATGACAAACCTAGACAGCATCTTAAAAAGCAGAGACATCACCTTCCCGACAAAGGTCCGCATAGTCAAAGCTATGGGTTTTCCAGTAGCGATGTATGGAAGTGAGAGCTGGACCATAAAGAAGGCTGACCACCGAAGATTTGATGCTTTTGAATTGTGGTGCTGGAGGAGACTCTTGAGAGTCCCCTGGACTGCAAAGAGAACAAACCTATCCATTTTGAAGGAAATCAACCCTGAGTGCTCACTGGAAGGACAGATCCTGAAGCTGAGGCTCCAATACTTTGGCCATCTCATGAGAAGAGAAGACTCCCTGGAAAAGCCCCTGATGTTGGGAAAGTGTGAAGGCAAGAGGAGAAGGGGACAACAGAGGACGAGATGGTTGGACAGTGTCACTGAAGCTACCAACCTGAATTTGACCCAACTCCAGGAGGCAGTGGAAGACAGGAGGGCCTGGCATGCCCTGGTCCATGGGGTCACGAAGAGTCGGACACGACTTAACGACTAAACAACAACAAAATCAGTGTGAATGTCCCACATACATTTAGAAAAGCTAGAAAGATGTGAAAGGAAGGAAGGAAGGAAGGAAGGAAGGAAGGAAGGAAGGAAGGAAGGAAGGAAGGAAGGAAGGAAGGAAGGAAGGAAGGAAGGAAGGAAGGAAGGAAGGAAGGAAGGAAGGAAGGAAGGAAGGAAGGAAGGAAGGAAAATATACACCTGCTTTGGTGCTTTGATCTTGATCTCCTGAAGCCACTTTTTCCCATTACATCCCAAAGGAAAAACTAGGTTTTCATCTCTTAAATAGGATTTTAAAATAATATTTTATGCTGGTTACTAAAATGTCATTAATAGAGATGGGAGTATTCCTATTAGTATACTAACACCCCTGCACAGGTGGACATAACGAGGGACCGGCCCCCTGGGGTCCACTCACACATCCGCTGCTGCCATGGATCCACACTCACTTCCAATCACTCCAGAGCTCGCGGTCAACTAGCTACTCATCAGCGTGGCAGGGAGACTCGTCCTCCCACCTTCTGCCAGGAGTGGATAGCCGACCACGAACTCCGAAGTGATTGGAAGGGAGCGTGGAGCCATGGCAGCAGCGGACAGGTGAGTGGACAGTTCGGCCCCAGTCCACCTGTGCGGGGTTTTCATATATGAATACCCCCATCTCTAGTTATTAACCCGCAGTTCCCTTTTAAAACCAAAACAGGAAACCATGTTTTAAAGAGACCAGTATAAAAGGCTTGAAACTAATGTTCATAGGAAAGAGAGGAGGGCACACGGTGCAGACAGGCCCAGTGCTCATTTATGTCGCTCGGAGGGTCGGGGAGGGGGAGTTGCTATAGTCTATAGGAGTTCTATCTCCTTGACCAGGCTTCCTATCCCTTTGAGAGGAGGTCTTGAGGGCCTGTATTGTGTGTTGGGCTTACGAGACAGATTGGGGATTCTGTTGGTGTACCGCCCACCCTGCTGCGTACCAAGAGTCTCCCTGCCTGAGTTGACGGAGGTAGTCTCGGACCTGGTGTTGATGACTCCCAGGCTGTTGGTGCTGGGGGACCTCAACATCCATGCCGAGGCTGCCTTCACTGGGGCGGCTCAGGACTTCATGGCCACCATGACAACCATGGGGCTGTCTCAATGTGTCATCAGCCCAACACATGAGAAGGGCCATACCTTGGACCTTGTTTTCTCAACGGGACTGGAAGATGGTGGTTTGGATGTGGAGGGGCTGGTTGTGACCCCATTGTCATGGTCAGGCCACTTCCTGGTCAAGTTTAGTCTATTAGCTTCTTCTCCCCTCTGCAAGGGTGGGGGATCTATTAAGATGATCTGCCCTCGGAGACTAATGGATCCGGATGGTTTCCTGAACGCTCTGGGGGATTATCCGTCTGATATGGTCGGCGCTCCTGTCAAAGCTCAGGTCACCCTATGGAATAGGGAGATGACCCGGGTGGTTGACACGATTGCGCCTAAGCGCCCTCTCCCTGCACGCAGAGCCCAGACAGCTCCTTGGTATACTTCTGAACTGCGGGCGATGAAGCGAGAGGGGAGACGCCTGGAGCGCAGGTGGAGGAAATCCCACTGGGAGTCCGATCGAACACGACTTGGAGCCCATTATCGGGCCTATTTCGTGGCAATACAGCTGGCGAAATGGCAATATTTCTCCAGCTGTATTGCTTCCTCAGAATGTCGTCCAGCAGAGCTGTTTCGGGTGGTCCGGGATCTTCTTCAACCGGGAAATCCGGTGGAGGTCCCGGACTGCTCATCAGCTCGCTGTGATGAGTTTGCCATTCATTTTGAGGGGGAAATCGCTCAGATTCGCAGTGGGTTGGACTCCACCGTTGCTGCAAAATCAGAGGATGTGTCCAGTGTGCCGTGCTTAGGTCAAATATTAATGGATGAGTTTCAATTGTTGAGACCTGAGGATGTGGACAGGGTGCTTGGATCTGTCCATTCTACCACCACTCCGCTCGACCCTTGCCCATCTTGGCTAATTGGAAGATCTGCCAGGGGGGTTCGCACCTCGGTCCAGGAGGCCGTGAACGCCTCCTTGAGAGAGGGAGTGGTCCCTACCACCTTGAAAGAGGCGGTAATTTGGCCACTCCTAAAAAAGCCTAACCTGGACCCAAGGCTGGTGGTTAACTACCAACCAGTGGCGAACCTCCCTTATTTGGGCAAAGTGTTGGAGCGGGTTGTGGCCGGGCAACTCCAGGCGCTGCTGGATGAAACGGATTTTCTGGATCCATTTCAATCGGGTTTCAGGCCGGGTTTTGGTACGGAGACTGCCTTGGTCGCCCTGTACGATGACCTTTGCCGGGAGAGAGACAGGGGGAGTGTGACCCTGTTGATACTCCTGGACCTCTTAGCGGCTTTCGACACCATTGACCATGGTGTCCTTTTGGATAGGCTGGCTGGGTTGGGAGTTAGGGGCACCGCTTTACGGTGGTTCCACTCCTTCCTAGCTGACCGTGTCCAGAGGGTGGTGCTGGGGGACAGTTGCTCTGTCCCATGGCGTTTATGTCATGGGGTTCCTCAGGGCTCGATACTGTCCCCCATGCTGTTTAACATCTACATGGAACCGCTGGGAGAGGTCATCAGGAGGTTTGGGCTGAGGAGTCAGCAATATGCTGACGATACTCAGCTCTACCTCTCATTTTCCACCAATCTAGGTGAGGCGGTTTCTGTACTGACTCGTGTCTGGACCTGATAATGGACTGGATGAGGGTTAATAAATTGAAACTCAATCCAGACAAGACGGTAGTGCTGTTAGTGGGTGCTTCGCCGGACAGGTTGGAGGGCCATTTCCCTGCCCTGAATGGGGTTACATTCCCCCTAAGGGACAGGGTCCGCAGCTTGGGGGTGCTCCTGGACCCAAGTCTAACTCTGGAAGCCCAGGTGGACTCGGGCGCCTTCCTTCAGCTGCGGAAATTATACCAGCTACGGCCCTACCTGGACGAGCAGAGTCTCATGACAGTTACACACACACTGGTAACATCTCACATAGATTACTGCTATGTGCTCTACGTGGGGCTGCCTTTGAAGACGGTCCGGCGACTGCAACTGGTCCAGAATTGAGCTGCGCGGCTGGTGAGTGGTGGGGCCGCTAGGGAACACATCAAGCCGATTCTGTTTAAATTACATTGGCTACCAGTTGCTGCCCAGGCCCAATTCAAAGTGCTTGTTTTGACCTATAAAGCCCTAAACGGCTTGGGCCCTGGATACCTGAAGGACCGCCTCCTTCCATATAAACCTACCCGGCAGTTAAGATCTAGCCAGGGGGCCCTTTTGAAAGAGCCGTCCCTCAAGGAGGTAAGAGGGATGGCTTGTAGACAAAGGGCCTTTTCGGCAGTTGCCCCCAGACTATGGAACGCCGTCCCAATTGAGATTCGTCTGTCGCCGACGCTGATGACATTTCGGCGCCAGGTCAAAACCTTCCTGTTCCAGAAGGCTTTTAATTGAAATAATATCAACTGTGGGTCCTGATGGCAATTTTTAGAGTATATATTTTAATTGTATTTTAATTGTCTTATCTTTTTATTGTATTTTAATTGTTGTAAGCCGCCCAGAGACCTTTGGGTAGTGTGGGCGGCATATAAGTTAAATAAATAAATAAATAAATAAAATTTATCCCCTTGGTCAGCTATGGTTTCTGAAGCCAAGGACGTCATCTCAATATCTGTTGGCTACTAATATGTTTTCTGTGTTTCCATTCCCCCTCCCCGCAAAAAAAAAAAAAAATTACTGAAGAAGGAAGTATAGCTTTCCTTTTCAAGCTGTCTTGGATGAGGGTGTTAAAGTAACAAGTCAGTTCCTGGCAGTACACTTGGCACACAGGAAGACTTGCCCTCCAGTGTTCTTTCTCTCCTGTGAAATCTTTCCAGAAAATAATTTACATGTTTACTTCACGTGGTTTACTTGTTAGCCACTTTCCTTATCTTGTCCTGCTTGGCTCCCATTGATCACACCCAGCATAGCCAAATTTTGAGATATAAGGGGAGCTGCCATGCAACAAGATCAAGAGGGCCAGGCACTCCTCAGACATTGTTTAGCCACCCATTGACAAGTCGTATTTATATATTCACCCCTTCTGCCAAGTGCATGCATGTACAGGAGATCAAATATTTTCAGCTGTAAAAAGTATCTGCACTGTAGCTCTATCTGTAAAATCAATTTCAGTCTGAAATGATCATTTAGACACAACGTTGATGGAGAGCCTAATACTAAAAAGTATCAGGTTACAGCACATAGATATGCTGAAGAATAGAGAAATGGTAGAACTTCACCCTCTGTTAAGTGTGACAACAATTAAAATGAAATAATTGCAACAGATGCACTGTTTGAAACTTCTGTAGTAATTACTGATGGAAGTGCTGCTTCCTGTTTATTATAATAAGCACTCCCTAATAATGAGGTCATCTACCAAGTTGTTATGGAATCCAGCTTCCAGATATGTAAAATAAATAAATAAATAAATAATAAAATGCTCAGTAAAGTGTATGAAAAAGGAACATTCACACATACTTTTCTATGATTCTGTTTTTAACAACTTACTGTTGTGTGCATATAGAAACTGGGCAAGCTGATCATTTGTCAAATAGTGAAATAAGTCTGATTTACTTTCCCACTCATATGAGAAATCCAAGGCAACAATCAGCTTATCAAATGGCACATTATACCCTGGCAAAGAGCTCACCAATTCTTATTGGTAAATACGTACAAACCAAATATACAGTATTTCTATATATTTGCCTTCTCATTCCTTGTTCATGTAAAGCAACATTTTCAAACAAGTGTCATGCAAATGATGAATATGCAATCAATATGTGATTGACCATCTGAATATTTTGTATTCTTTTGTGGATCTGATATTCAATTTTTTACAATTAACAGAGAAAGACAATGCTCTTATTCCTTGCTATAAAGGTCATATCCTCTATTTTTTCCCATCACACAAGATTATCATATTAAAACTGAGTAATACTCCTTCATTTGAATGTACTAAGCCTATATTTTAAATATCACAGTGAAGTCCGCACAGAGATTGTTCTTAGCCCAATGTATTTCTCATGACATTTAATAACTGTTATGTTTGATGTGCAGCTGACCAAATACAAGATCATGCTAATACAACCTATTCTGCTCACTGATGTTTTACTGTAGATTAGTTTTTAAGTAGCAGATACAGTACTCGCAGGTAAAGGAAGTTAGAAACCAGCTTATTGCTAATGTACCCCTCCCCCGATGTTGCTTGTACAATTTCAGTTTCTACATTGAGTTTGCTTTTTTGCACTTTTTTTTCTTTTTTTAATGTGACAGAAGAGAAATCTGACTTGCGGAGGACAAATGTGCTATGTGATAGTTATATTCCAGTATTTATGTAGCACTATACATCTGCAAAGTACTCTACTAACATTAGACAGTTTAATATAGCAATTAAGCACAGCAAGCTGGAATGTAATTTGGAGGGGAAGAAACAAAATCCAACTGAATTGTTCATGCAACAGTTCTTCAATTCTGAATTAACACTTTAAACGGCTGCCTTGCTAGCCAGGTGATATTTCATTGTCACCACTCTTTTAGTCCTCTTCCTTTTGCTGTTTCTGCAGAAACAGCTGAAAAGAATAAAGTGTTCTGGACTGTTTGGAGGCTATGGATTTAACAGCTCTGTTGTGAAGAACAAAGAGGGGCTGTGCCCAGGTGAAAGCTCAGTATCAGGCCCAGAAGCAGTGCCTCCCATTCTGCACAGAAAGGGTTTCACCCTTGCCTTCCTCCATGGGTAATGCAAATATCTTATGCCCTGTTTTCTTTTCGTACTGAAGAGTATACCTCATCATAAAAGTCCCTGCAATATCTCAGGAATTTTTAGGGTCCCTGGAGCATCTATCATTCTGTACAGGACATACCACTTGCATGGGAAGCAACCCCCAAAAAAGAGAATTTGCCATTTCAACATGCCCAAGGATTTGAAGCTGAGAAAGAACCCTGCAGCAAACCTTTCCATGGACAGTACGCCTTCCCGTGCACAGCACCCTAAAAGTCCCTGTATGATCCTGTATAAGCCATGGATGTGGTGAGGGATGATTTTTTTCCCCCTCACATTTTATTGCAACCAATGTCCTAGGATCCTCAGTAAGCCTGGACATTTTGCAACACACCTGCTGGTGAAAATCTAAATGTGTTTCTGTATACACATTTTACTTCCATATATCACAATTTACTTTCAAATCCTGAATAAAGAGCCTGAATTCTTACATAACTCAGTTGCACTCCAGTGCCACACAAACCCTGGCATCATGATAGTGAACAGTCAGAGAAGAGGTTCTCTTGTATAAGCAACATATAGGCATGGGTCAACTCACAGGAGGGTTGATGTACCAACATGAGAAGGCTCATATATTTCACAAAGCAATACAGGGCCAGGATAAGATGAGGCATCTTTTCTGATCCCAGACACTCTAGCTTTCAACTTCTTCTAGCTCTGGCAGTCTATCAGCTCAGACTGAAATATGGTAGATAAAGAATGTCCAATTATTTGCTCATAAGGTGTTATTTCAAGTAATAGAATGCCACCTAGTAACAGCTGAAACCTTTTGCTACTTACCTTAATTAATGAGGATTATGCCCTCTTTATCTATTCTTTTTTCTCCCATTGCATACTTGAAAAAAAGTAAGATTCACATTTATAATGCTACTCACTCAGGCCATGCCCTCTACTGGAATGAGAACCTTGACAGATTCTGTGGATCTTGGCAGGTAATAGTTACTTTTTGCACCACAATTCCAAGATGGTTGGTCCATCTTTTTTCTAAGTTCCAGCCCTGTGGTATCATTTCTGAGGCAAGAAAACTAAAGCTTTACACTATGCTCTAAATGTGGCTGCAGCAATGATCTCCCAGTCTCCTCTGTCGATCAATAACCAGTGGCTTGCTAACTCTATCGGCCATGCATTGCAGTTTGTAAGATAACAAGCTGTTTTGCACCCACAGATCAGTCCTTAAATTGAGGTTTTACCCAGTCCCTGGTAAGTCCATACACTTGGTAAACAAATTATGCTCACGTTATTCAGTCATATCTTTCATCATGGTTACAGTCTTGAGACCAGTCAGGTTACTATTGGGGCTGGTCCTAACATTAGGCATAGTGAGGGAACTGCCTCTAACTGTTACTTAAAGGTAAAGGTAAAGGTTCCCCTTGACAATTTGTCCAGTCGTGTTCGACTCTAGGGGGCGGTGCTCATCTCCATTTCCAACCCATAGAGCTAGCGTTTGTCCGAAGACAATCTTCCGTGGTCACATGGCCAGCACGACTAGACACGGAACGCTGTTACCTTCCCACCAAGGTGGTACCTATTTATCTACTCGCATTTTGCATTTTGCATGCTTTCGAACCGCTAGGTTGGCGGGAGCTGGGACAAGCGACGGGGGCTCACTCCGTCGCGTGGATTTGATCTTACGACTGCAGGTCTTCTGACCTTGCAGCACAGAGGCTTCTGCGGTTTAACCTGCAGCAGTTGCAGCCTCCCAGCCATTTCTCATGACCCCTTGGCCATTCTGTTAAGGACAGAGCCAAGTGTACAATGCAGCTTCTCATGAGATCCCAAAACTAACCCACTGCCCTTGTGACACCCCTGGGTATTTGAACCTGCCGGAGACTGAGCCCCAAACTGACTTGATGTGATGGAGGATTCTGTCCAGTCAGCTATTGATAAAGTTTCAATTACCAGTCCAGTTGGCTTTGTACAGTAGTAGGGGACATCATATATTTTGCCTCAGTCCTGGACCTTATGTAAATTAATTTTAAAAAGATAGGATTGTTGCAGTTTATTCAGAAGGATGAAGAGCTGAGTAAAGACCTTGCTATGTCTGTTTAATATTGCCTACTAAGCTGATTTTTAGTTACTCACATGAAAAATTGCCTATTTCATAGGAAATTACCTATTTGATAAAATATATTCATCTGCCACTGAGGACAACTGATATATGAGACCAACTTGAAAAGCTCAGTCTCACTCAAGCTGTAGCCATAAGCAGAGAGTAATTATTTTCCCCTCTCTCATCCTTTTTATTTGTAAATCTTTGGTATAGCTTTGGTTGATGATGCACCTCTCCTCTTTACAATCTACTTGATATGTGTAAAACACTTCAGGATAAACTGCTTCAAATCCCACATCATGAGCCCAGTCAGGTCAATATTATGAATAAAATGTGTCTTACACACTAATTAAAGTGCATTTTCACTCTTTCCATGCCATGGAGATAGTTCCAGATTGTATTACTTTCTTACCAAGCACTTCAAACTCTGGTAACTCCATGAGAAGGTAAAGGTACTTTGAGCATGTTTAGAAACCCACTTTTCTTGCTTGGTTTTAATTTTCCCACACTGGAAACAAGCCCTGGTGGTAAGTCATTTAGCCATTTTACATAGAATCATAGAATCACAGAGTTGGAAGAGACCACAGGGGCCATCGAGTCCAACCTCCTGCCATACAGGAACTCCATCAAGGCACTCCCGACAGATGGCCATCCAGCCTTTGCTTAAAAACCTCAAAAGAAGGAGACTCCACCACACTCGGAGGCAGCATATTCCACTGCCGACCAGCTCTGACTGTCAAGAACTTCTTCCTGAGATTCAGGTGGAATCTCTTTTCCTGTAGTTTGAAACCATTGCTCCTTGTCCTAGTGTCTGGAGCCGTGGAAAACAAACCTGTCCCTTCCTCAACATGACATCCCTTCAAATATTTAAACATGGCTATCATGTCCCCTCTTAACCTTCTTTTTGTAAGGCTAAACATTCCCAGCTCCCTAAGCCGCTCCTCATAGGACATGGCTTCCAGACCTTTGATCATTTTGGTCACCGTCCTCTGGACACATTCCAGGTTGTCAGCATCCTTCTTGAATTGAGGTGCCCAGAACTGGACACAATACTCCAGGTGAGGTATGACCAAAGCAGAATAGAGTGGTACTATCACTTCCCTTGATCTAGACACTATACTCCTATTGATGCAACCAAGAATTGCATTGGCTTTCTTGGCAGCTGCATCACGCTGCTGACTCATGTTCAGTTTGTGGTCTACCAAGACTCCTAGATCCCTTTCACAGGTACTGTTGTCTAGCCAGGTGTCTTCCATCCTATATCTGTGCAGTTCATTTTTTCTGCCTAGGTGTAGGACCTTACATTTCTCCCTGTTGAAATTCATTTTGTTAGTTTTGGCCCAGGACTCTAATCTGTCAGGGTCATTTTGAATTTTAATCCTGTCCTCTGGGGAATTAGCAACCCCTCCCAATTTGGTATCATCTGCAAATTTAATCAGCATACTCTCTATTCCTTCATCCAAGTCATTGATAAAGATGTTGAATAGCACAGGGCCCAGAACAGAACCCTGAGGCACCCAACTAGTTACCTCTCTCCAGGATGAAGAGAAGCCATTGGTGAGCACCCTTTGGGTTTGGTCAGTCAACCAATTACAAATCCACCAAACAGTAGCACTCTCTAGCCCACATTTTACTAGCTTCCTTGCAAGAATATCATGGGGAACTTTGTCAAAGGCCTTACGGAAATCAAGATATGCTACATCCACAGCATTCCCTTCATCTATCAAGCCTGTAACTCTATAAAAAAAGAGATCAGATTAGTCTGGCATGACTTGTTTTCGAGAAACCCATGTTGACTTTTAGTGATGACAGCATTGCTTTCTAAGTAATAACAAACTGTCTGTTTAAAGATCTGCTCTAGAATTTTTCCGGAAATTGATGTCAGGCTGACTGGGCGATAATTATTTGGGTCTTCTTTTTTTCCCTTTTTGAAGATAGGGACAAAACTTGCCCTCCTCCAGTCTGTGGGGATTTCTCCTATTCTCCAGGAATTCTCAAATATTATTGCCAATGGTTCTGAAATTACTTCTGCCAGTTCTTTTAATATCCTTGGATGTAATTCGTCTGGCCCTGGAGACTTGAATTCATTTAGAATAGCCAGGTATTCCTGTACTACTTCTCTACCTATTCTGTGCTGCATTTCCCTCACTACATCACCTGCTCTTCGCCCCTCAGGTATTTTCCTTTTTGAAGAAAACTGAGGCAAAAAAGGAGTTGAGAAGTTCAGCCTTTTCCCTGTCCTCTGTTAGTAGTTGGCCATCTTCTCCACGCAGTGACCCTATCGTTTCCTTGTTTTTCCTTTTGCTGCGGGTTAAACCACAGAAGCCTCTGTGCTGCAAGGTCAGAAGACCTGCAGTCGTAAGATCGAATCCACGCGACGGAGTGAGCCCCCGTCGCTTGTCCCAGCTCCCGCCAACCTAGCGGTTCGAAAGCATGCAAAATGCAAAATGCGAGTAGATAAATAGGTACCACCTTGGTGGGAAGGTAACGGCGTTCCGTATCTAGTCACGCTGGCCACGTGACCACGGAAGATTGTCTTCGGACAAACGCTAGTTCTATGGGTTGGAAACAGAGATGAGCACTGCCCCCTAGAGTCAGACACGACTGGACAAATTGTCAAGGGGAACCTTTACCTTTACCTTATAACTAAAAAGGCCCTTTTAATTGTTTTTAATCTGTCTGGCAAGCCTGAGTTCATTCTGCACTTTTGCTTTTCTTACCTTCCCCCTACATATACTGGCTATTTGCTTGTATTCCTCTTTAGTGTTTTCCCCATTTTTCCATTTCTTGTCCATTTTTTTTTAAACACTTAGTTCAGTTGAAAGTTCTTTAGTCAACCATTCTGGTTTCTTTAGACATCTCCCGTTGTTCCTTCTTATTGGAACAGTTTTAGATTGTACCTTTAGTATCTCCCTTTTAAGAAATTCCCATCCATCCTGAACTCCCTTCTCTTTCAGTATCTTTGTCCATGGAATTACAGCCAGTAATTCCCTAAGTTTACTGAAATTGGCCTTCTTAAAGTCTAGAATGTGTGTCTGGCTACACTTGGCTTCCCCTTTCCACAGTATAACAAATTCCAAGAGAGCGTGGTCACTCCCACCTAAGGATCCCACCACTTCGACCCCATTAACAAGGTCATCCCTGTTGGTTAAGATCAGATCTAAAATAGCTGATCCCCTTGTTGCCTCTTCCACCTTCTGGACCATGAAATTGTCTGCAAGGCAAGTGGGGAATTTGCTGGACCTTATGTTCTTGGCAGAGTTTGACTGCCAACATATATCGGGATAGTTCTCCCATTACTACTGCATCTCTCCCTTTTGAATGTGTGGCCATCTGCTCCAGGAAGGCATCATCCAACTCCTTGGGCTGACTTGGGGGTCTGTAATATACCCCCACAATGACATCCCTCTTGTTTCTCTCCCCCTTAATTCTTACCCAGATGCTCTCAACCTGGCTTCCTGGATTTAAGTCCTGGATCTCTTCACAAGTATAAATATCCTTGACATATAAAGCTACTCCTCCTCCTTTCTTGCTAGGTCTATCTCTCCGAAATAGTTTATACCCCCCAATAACTACATTCCAGTCATGAGTTTCATCCCACCAGGTTTCAGTGATGCCTATTATATCATATTTATTTTGCTGTATTAAGAGTTCCAGTTCATCTTGTTTGTTTCCCATGCTCTGTGCATTACTGTAGAGACATTTAGGACCATGTGTATTTTTCTTCCCCTTGTTGTTCTCTAGTACTACTTGCCCTGCTGGGCTTTTCTCGCCAGCACTTGCTGAATTTCTGCCCTGAAAACTATTGTCTCCCTCCCCCCCCCCCCAGAACTCAGTTTAAAGCTCTCCTGATCAGATTTGTGAGCCTCTTAGCAAAAACATTACTGCCAACAGCTGTGAGGTGCACCCCATCCCCTGCCAAAAGACGATCTTTCTGAAATAGCAGACCGTGATCCAAGAAACCAAATCGTTCCTGGCGGCACCATCTGTGGAGCCAGTTGTTCACCTCCATTATTCTTCTCTCCCTTCGTGTGCCATGTCCTTCAACAGGGAGGAGAGATGAGACGACAACCTGCACACCCAGGTCCTTCAGCTTCCTACCCATATCCTCATAATCCTTTGTGATGTCCTGAAAGCTATGCCTCACAGTGTCATTGGTTCGCACATGAACCAAAAGGAAGGGGTAAGAGTCAGTGGGCTTAATGAGTCTTGTCAGTCTCTCTGTTACATCACGAATTTTGGCTCCAGAGAGAAAGCACACCTCACGATTCATCTTGTCAGGCTTGCAGATTGTGGCTTCTGTTCCTCTGAGCAAGGAGTCCCCAACCACCACAATTCATCTCCTCTGAAGCTTGGTAGGGGAAACTAGATGTACAGATTGTTCCTGAGTCCTCTGGATATTCTCTGCAGGCTGACACTGCTGCTCTTGCTGCTGTTCCATTTTCTAATTAATAAGGGAGAGAGGTTGGAATCTATTCTGTGGCTCTGTAAGGTTCCTGGGCCTTCTACTTCTGTGTGACATTCTTCCACGTGTCTTCCTCCTGTATTTGTGAACTGCGTTCCTCCTCAATGATGTTTTCCATGTGTTCTGTACTGAATATGGTCTTCACTGCCCCATCCAAGAAATCCTCATGCTCCCTAGTAATCCGGAGATTAGAAACATGGGCTTCCAGCTGCCGGACCTTATCTTCCAAGCAGGCCACCAACTTGCACTTGGTGCATGTGTAGCCAGGCACATCCTTTGGCAAAAATACAAACATGCCACAGCTGTTGCAGGTGACTGGAGCAACTCCGTCACTCTCCATATTGAACAATTAAGTCAGTCAATTTAAAAAAAGAGAAGAAGAAAGGAAGTCTGATCCTCTCCCTAAAACTCCCCTGCTAAACACTGTGTAAGCACCCCTGTTTGCCTTGCCTGTTTGCCAAGCACTGAGAGCACATGGTCAGAAACAAACTTACTCACAGAAACCTAAAAAAAACATAGGGTGAGACAACGTCCCATAAGCAAAATATCAGTTCCCAAGCTTCCTGTTCATAGACAGGAAGAAGGATAAAGCACCGTAATAATATAAGACACTGATGCTATGAACTGGAGCAATCTGAGCTGTTGGACTGGAGCAATCTGAACCCAAAACGTACGTGAGTGAATGTCTAGTTCACACACATCTGCATACCTATAAGCGCCATACTGCCAAGGCCAACTATAAATATAAATCAGGTAGCTGGGAATGTAGAAGACAAGCAAAGGCAACTGAGAGGGATAAGGAACAGTAATTAAATATCCAGTTTTCCAAAATCAAGCAAGGCCATTCTGCAGTCTGAGAACACCTTTCTCCAGTCACTAGGTAATATTATTGATCTGGCTGCACTTGGCTCACTTAGTGGGTAAAACAAATTTTATCCCAAATTCTCTAATATGGATTTGCCCCATTTCTGTGTATTCCCATTTCCAGCCAAAAAGGAACATTTTGTTTCAATATAGGATGATGTGTCGAAGGGTTTGTGCTGAAGGACTGGCAGCTCTTGGTTTATTTATTTATTTTTTATTATTTATTTATTTATTTATACTTCTCAAATGCCTTATTCCAATTACATCTATCCTGCAACATTAAACTTTCCTTTTGCCTCTGGTCTTTTTAAGGAAGCAACTGGATTAGAGCTGAAAGGACATATACTTGCTTGTTGCACAGAGACATCTTTGAGTCCTATCTCTTATGTCATTTTGGTTTGTCTCTTCAAGGGTTTTTTAGGCACAAAATATTCCAAAGTTGTTTACCATTGCCTACGTCTGTGCAGTCTAAACAAAAGATATGTTGAATGCCACTGCTGTTAGCTATGAAAAAGCCTCTACCAGTCTCACCTTCTGTTACTGCCCAATAGCTGCCCTTCAGGAATTCCATGTCCATTACATTCTACTGATTAACCACTACTTTCAGAAGTGAATAGGTGCATTTTAGTCTGGTGTATCAGCTTTGGTTATTCCACCATGAGTGACCTGGTTACAGACCCTTAGCTTCCTGACACTAATGCTTTCAGTTTCTCTCAAACACTCAAGCCCCCTCACCATGTTAAGATATACATCCAGGAATGAGAAGGTAAGATCAGTGGATCCCCCTCCCAAAAGGGAAAGGTACAATTACTGAAGTCAGTGGCAATAATCAGTTGTGCCACCCAACTCTGCTTATCCAAGATCCCAGGTTTAAGATTTCTATCCTAGTTCTAATGTTTAACAGGGAGGGAGGCAGAGAGAACCCGCTTGTTGCCCAGGGATAGAGAACATGTGTCCATTTAGATATTGTTCAGTCATCCCTCACCATTGATTATACAGACAAGTTTTCATGGGAACTGTAGTCCAGCAATATCGGGGAAAACAATACAAAGTACAATGGACACCTGGGAATGCCAGGAAGGTGACAGATGGCAGCTGTGCTCATTATGAGAACAACAACTTGGTTCTCTCCATTCATTTCTTCAAAACTCTACCTGGAAATGCAGTAATCTCACTTCATGAAGAAAATGACAGTTGTTCCAGCCCAAAAAGCAAGGGGAAAAATACTGTACAGACTAATGTAGGAGGTGCAATGTGTGAGAAGAAACCAGAATGGGTCCTATCTGAGCTGTTGCTCTATTGTTTGTTTGTTTGTTTGTTTGTTGCATTTGTATTCCCATCTAGGGGCAAGCCACTCTAGGTGGCTTACAGTACATACAGTGGTGCCTCGACTTACGAACGTCCCAACATACGACCATTTCGACTTACGACCAGCTCCAGCCGCAAAATTTTGCTTCAACTTGCGGCCGGAGCTTCCAGTTACGAACACAAAAAGGCAGGGGAAAAAGGCAGGAAATTCAAATTGCTAACTTTAGGTGGCGAAGAGGCTGCTTCTTTGTAGCTCTTTCGCCCCAGCAGTTAGAGAGTGTGCGATCGGAGGAGGCTGCCTGGTAAGGTAAGGTGCTGCTTTCTGCTTTTTAAAAACTGTTCTGGGTGGATTTTGCAGAGTGGTTTTGGGCTGGGGGGGGTTATGTTTCTGTGCTGTGATGGGTCTTGGGGGGTTTGTGGTTTTTTGGGTTTTTTCCCCCATTTCCGATGGGTCTTGGGGGGTTTGGTTGCTTTTTGGAGTGTTTTTTCCCATTTCCGATGGGTCTTGGGGGGTTTGTTTGTTTTTGGTTCCCCCCCCCATTTCCAAAGGGTCTTGCATGCTTCCCTTGCTTTTTGCTTTGTTTTCTTTTCATTTCCGATGTGCTCCCTTTGTTTTCTTTGCATTTCCGATGTGCTCCCTTTGCTTTTTCCTTTGTTTTCTTTGCATTTCTGATGTGCTCCCTTTGTTTTCTTTCCATTTCCGATGTGCTCCCTTTGTTTTCTTTGCATTTCGATGTGCTCCCTTTGTTTTCTTTGCATTTCGATGTGCTCCCTTTGTTTTCTTTCCATTTCCGATGTGCTCCCTTTGTTTTCTTTGCATTTCGATGTGCTCCCTTTGTTTTCTTTGCATTTCGATGTGCTCCCTTTGTTTTCTTTGCATTTCCGATGTGCTCCCTTTGTTTTCTTTGCATTTCTGATGTGCTTCCTTTGCTTTTTCCTTTGTTTTCTTTGCATTTCCGATGGGTCTTGCACGCTTGATTGCTTTTCTCCCCCCCCCCCTTCGGCCGGAAGGGATTAATCGCATTTCCGATGGGTCTTGCAGTGATTTTTTGTTGTTGTTGTTATTTTTTTCTTCGGCCGGAACGGATTAATTGCATTTCAATGCATTCCAATGGGAAATGGTGCTTCGACTTACGACCATTTCGAGTTACGTCCATCTTCTGGAACGGATTGTGGTCATAAGTCGAAGCACCACTGTATATAATAACAGATATTATCAATAATATTGTAATAGTGCTAACTTTTCATATATTCACAGCTTATCTATTTAGCTTTCAAAAAAGTCTGATCTGTTCAATAGCACCATCTTAAAGAGTGGAAGTCTTGATCTCCTCTGGATTAATTAGATTCAGATTTAAAACTTATACAAAATAGTGAAGAAAGTTCTACAACATCCCAATGCTGCCTGCAGAGTTTTCTTCAGCTAATGAAGCACAGGCACCGTGCAAAATGGAAAAGAAGCAGCAGCAGCATGTTTTCCCTTCCCACCAGCAGCAGGACACCAAGTACCTGTCAAACAGCCAGTGGAGCTCATTCCTAAAAAGAATAGCTCTACCCATCTACTTTGAAGGCTGCTGTTTCCCCTCCCAACCCATTCTGCACATATAATTAGTGCCCCTGTATTCTTTGGAAAGTGTTGTCTATTGATTTAATTGTTTCATTACTTGTCCAAAGGTCACCATACAAAAGCAATCACAATTAAACTACTAAAAATAGAGAAGGTACATGTGGGCTTGATCAGAAGGACATTTGTCCAGAGCACAGACAGAGTTCTGACTCCTGTCCTCCGAAGATGCCGGCCACAGAGACTGGCGAAACGTTAGGAAGAAAAACCTTAAGAACATGGCCAAACAGCCCTAAAAACCTACAACAACCATTTGTCCTACTGTTTGGTGTGCTGCATGGGCAGATTGATTCACTCTTTTTTTCTAGTGATCATAAAACATAATTGCTAGAGCACACCAATTTTCCCTAGAGTGCCCCTACCTGCACTTTTTGAGCCCCTGTCAAGGGCTTCTACTTTTTTGGTGCAGATTGGTGTACTCTAGTTTGGTCCATTCCCAGTGTGTGCCATCATTAAGAACGGGCCAAAACTGTGCCTTGCAGTTGTCAAAGCTGCCAAAGCTTGTTCTGGTGTCAATGTCTGGTATTGTGAAGTGGCTTAAAAACGAGCTACTTCAGGATATCAGCAAATTGAACACTTCCTGTGCTCCTCTGCAGAAGAGTATGGTATGTGATTTTTTTTTCCTCTGCTAGATCATTGCTGATGCATTGAAGTATTTAGATTATATTTTAAAAATATTTTTCTTTGCATTTCTCTGAAGTGCCAATCAAAACCATGGCTGCAGGCAGTTACTTGATGAGCACTACACACAAAGCAAAGAAAAGTTTTAAAAATTTGATCTAAGTGATTCTGCACACCAGGGATGGTCTAGCAGAAGCAAATAATAATAATTTCACTTCCCCTGCCCCTCCACAGAGAAGCAAGGGGAGTGTACAATTTGCCAATATCCTGAAGTGACTCATTTGATCACTCCATGATATTGGAAATAAGGGTTGCTTGCGGTTAATATGACATTTGGATGTGAGGATTGCATCAAATGGAATATTGCTCCTCCACCTGAATTCAAGTGACCCTATTTAGATCACACCAGTCCTCATTCAAAGATCAGTGTTGTTGCACCCACACTCAAAATTAAAACAACAACAACTCTAAATGGTTGAATGTCTCGTTTGAAACTCCAGACTTTGCAATTGTAAAAGACTACAGTTGGATCTGAAAATGGCATGCTACTGTCCAGCTCTCCTCTACTTCTCAACAAAAATCTGCCACTAAGTAGCATCTCATCCCTATTGCATCCATTTACAGGTTTATTATTTGGAGAGAAAATTGTTCAGTCATGAGACAGAGGACTTTACAGGGCATCAAGAGAGGTGTGCGTAAGCACAACATTGGATACATCAAGAGTACTAGAAGAAAACACTGAGGCCGAAGTCAATTGGTGTTTGTGGAGATAGTGTACAAAGTTTTGTGGCCAGCCTTTAGTTTCCCATACCATCTACTTGCATTAACAATAGCAGGGAAATCAGAAATCAGCTCCAAGTTTATTCAAATAACGGGACACCAGAACAGTTTTTCAGGTTTGGGGACTCAGAACTAGTATTCAGATCATTATGAATGCTGCCTACTGGCAGGTACATTGTTACATCTGCTTATTTAGTAAGTTAAATAAATAGTACATTCTGTTATATTCTATTCAAGATCGTTAAAATTGTCATCACATACATACTTACAGTTGAATAAAAAAGAACAACCTAAGAAGTAGTAATTGATTAAAGCTTTTAGTTCATGACAAGGAGAGCAGGAAAATGCCCACTGGTAATTGGAAGGCAGCAAATAACTTTGCCTTTTCTCTGTGAGAAACGAAACTTCAAGACCAGACTGAGCTCACTCTGTGTTACTGAGTTAATTAGCAGAATGGCTTCAGTTGAGTGAAGGGAGGGGAAGGAAGTTACTCTCTTCTTCCTGAAAGTTCAGGGAAATTGCACACCTAATTGGCATATCTTCTGGAAGGGGACAGAAACTGGAACTTTGGGTATAAAAATGGGGAGAGGAGTTACTTAGTTTAGCCTAGTTATCTCTTAGAAAAATACTATGCTCATCTGCTGCTTTGCTACACAACTTGCACTCTGTATATGCTTTGAAGCTATGCTGAAGTTATACCAAAAGTGGCAAAGCAGGACAGCAGTTGAACATAAAAAAGACCAAAATTATAAATACAGAAGAACTACGCAACTTTAACGTTGGCAATGAAGATATTGAAATAGTGAAAGATTTTGTATACTTTGGTTTAATCATAAACCCCAAATGAAGAAATCCAAGAAGTCAGAAGAAGTCTGAGACTCAGAAGGGCAGTAATGAAAAAAACTACAAAAGATCATCAAGGGTAAGGATAACAGGAAAATATTCAGTTCTTTTGAAGTCCAGTTCTGTAAACATTCCATCACAAGACACAAAACCGTGCAAAAACAGATAGAGGGAGAGGGAGAGGAAAAGGAAGGGGGGAGAGCGAGAGACAGACAGACAGAGAGAGAGAGAGAGAGAGAACTTTAAAGATCAACTGTAAGCGTAACATGATTAAAGGAAACAACAGGAACTTCAAAAGAACTGAATACCAGAGGTCGTAAATTATTGCATGTGTGAAATGAAACCATACACCACTGTCTCTTAGACCCTGTTTTACTGTGTGATCTCTGTTTTCCACCACATATGTCTGAAGAAGTGGTTGAAGAAGGTCTATGAAAGCTTCCATTAAAATATAACAGTCTTTAAGGTGCCACAATGTTTTTCTTTTTTCTTTTTTTCTTTTGGGTTTTTATTTTATTTTATTTTATATCATTGCTTGATATGCTTGCACAGACTAACACAACTAACACACTCCTGTATTCCTTTTCACCAAATATGGGTATTAAAGCTGGACAATAAAGAAAGCTGAAAGAAAAAAAATTATTTGTTTGAAATATGGTACTGGAGGAGACCTTTAAAGGTACCCAGGACTGCCAGAGAGATGAACAAGTGCATTCTAAAGCAAATCAAGTCTAAACCATCTCCGGAGGCAAAAATGATGAAAAAGAGGCTGTCCTACTTTGGACAAATTGTGAGAAGGCAAGATTCTCTAGAAAATACAATAACGCTGGGAAAGGTTGAAGGCCACTGGAAAAGAGAAAGACCAAATACAAGATGGATGGAAGCAACAGTCTTGAGTTTACAACAGCTGAACTGTTGAGGACAGGATATTTTGGAGACAGCAGCACAACTGTCCTTCTCCCTCTTCTGGGGTAATTTGAAGTTAAGTACATTCTAACTAAAACCGAGAGCCGAGAGCCGAGAGCCGAGAGAGAGAGAGAGAGAGAGAGAGAGAGAGAGAGAGGTACTTATCTGTTGATGGTCCTGTCCTATGGTATTATATCTAATTCTGAATTCTCTGCTGGAGACTTGGTTGTTCTAACTCAGGCTTTTCATAGACAGCTATCAATCTTTTGGCCCCATATAATAGATGCTTCAGAGCAGTAATTTCATTGCAACAGAGTCTGTGGGGGTACTTTGAATCAGTTCCAGCAGTTCTCTTCGGCAAATCATCTTCATGTCTCAGCAAAGCCAGCTTCATCACTAGTAAATCACCTTTCCAGACATTCAATCATGTAACTCAGTCTGAAGTTAATTTTTTTTTCTTGTGGTTTCATGGTGACTGTCATGCAGACATTCTATTCCTATAAAATAAGAATTAGGAAATAACTGGGCATTTATAATTATGCAAATCAGCTAACAATCAAAATTAATCTAAATTATCTGCTCCTAATTTATAGTCAAAGCTGCTAGAACTTAAGGAAAAGAGGCACATTCAGAAATACATGTCCATAATATTTTGCAGGAGTTTTAAAAAGTGACTTCATATGCTATTTACTTAAAGCGGCCTGCATCAATATGTCAGTTTTTCATTATGATAGGTTTTCACAATGTGTTTGGATTTTAGTCTAATCTCAAACTGAAACAAGATGGTCTGTGGAGATTCAGGAGATACCCAAATCAAAACAGAGCTCCTTCAAAGTGTACTGGATCAGAATCTAAGAGGCTGACTAAATGGGTGTTTAGCCCGTTGTTTGGTCCACTGCAGAGATCCGCTGCTTCACTTCTAGGATGGCAAGCAGACAATGTCTTTGCTGGATAAAACCAGTCCACCTCCACACCCTCAGAGCAGTCCTATTTGCACCTTTCTGAGTCCCTGTTATAGGTTTTTATTTTTTTGGGTCCACGAAGGTTTGTTATGTTTTCATCCATTTCCAGCACATGTGATCTCTGGAAACAGACAAAATGCAAGCCTTCCTCTTACATTCCATTGTCGCTCAAATCATCTTCACACAGAACCTGTCTAACTCCATCTTACATTTCTCTGACTACATATCCCACACTGCTTCAACTCCATCGCAGTCAATATTGAAAGTGGTTTAATAAGACCACCACTTCAGGATATTGGCAAATTAATCACTTCTTTGGCTCTATGGAGAGGCCAAGGAAGTGAAAAAAATTAAGTATGTATTTACACAGCAAATATTCACTGCACAACTTAGAAAAAATTAAAAGACAAATACATTCAGGTGCAGGCAGAATCTCAACTGGATCTTTAAAAGAAAAGAAAAGCTTCTGGAAAGAGAATATTCTCTGCCCTATTACACTAAAATGAAGATTTTTTTCACTTCTTCGGCCCTTCCATGGACTCAAGGAATTAAACATTTTGCCAATATTCTGAAGCAGCTGTGAGGCACTTCATTATATTGGCAAAGGCTGCAGACCAAATAGTGTCAGGTCAAGGAGTCTGATGCTTAAATATCCTCCTAAGAGTCCTATAAAATTTTATAGACCTTTTGGAAAAAATCAGAACCTGTGTTCATTATAGCTGGCATTTATCCAAGAAAAGAATAATTAATTCCAGAATGAAAACAGACAACCACTTCCAATCATATCAAAATTTATCTGGTATCAAGGTATGTCTTTTCATTGTTGCAACGAACCCATTGCTTCAATGTTCTATGAACGCAAATATACTTCAAGGTTGCTGAAAAATCCACAAGTCTTACAGCTATGGAGAAATTGTAGGCACACATGCTTTAAAAATATGAAAACTAAACTTAAATTGCAGAAAAATACACAAATAAGATTTCAATCCAAAATACAGGAACATAAAAAGTACAAAAATATTTTAATTAGATTCTAAAAATGCAGGAGCTTATAGCCTGAAAAGGCACAATCCAAAAGCAGAGAATTTGAGTATCTCTAAAATGCCAAAATTCTTAAAAGTAAGAATATATAAAGTAAAATTCACTTCTTAGCCTTTAAGTACAGTATATTATAAATGACACACAGAAAATTGCTCTCAGTGCTCACCCAACCAAACTAGTTTTAATCTATGGAAGAAAATCCGTATTGTCTTTGTCTGTTGCTGCTGCTGCTGCTACATGATACCTGACACTCCCTGGTATAAGAGTTGTTGGTATCCTCTGTGTGTGCGTGTGTGCGTGCGTGTGCGCGTGTGGCATGCTGTGTTGTGTTGCACTGTTGTGTTGCATCCATGTGTCTCTTAGCTCCCTATATTTATATTTCTCTCAATTGTTTACATTTCCCTTCAGCTGTAATCATCTGATTTTTACCAGTGAATACAGGGTGTATCTGGAAGTTGAGTCATGGCAACTGGACTTCTTTCTTATTGAGTTGAAACATTTCACTATTCAAGTAGCTTCTTCAGTGTGAGGAGAGTTGGTACGAGATCCCTGATATATTGTATCCATTGGTTTCACTCCCCTCTGGGCTGAATAGGCTCGTTAGAAGGACAAAGTACTGGGGGTGAGTGAAAATCCCACTTCTGCATTCCTTCTACACCCATTGTCATGGGTCTTTAACGGTCGTTAACAGTAGTCTTTCTGGTGTGTGTGGTCCTAATCTTCCTGGGGATGGATGAAAGGGCAGCATGATAAATAGGAGACAGATTGTATCTAAGGCCTCCACCCCTGTTGAGTGAGGGATATATCAGGGATTTCCTACCAACTCTCTTCAGACTGAAGAAACTACTTGGATGAGTAGTGAAACGTTTCAACCTAATAAGAAAGAAGTCCAGTTGCCATGACTCAACTTCCGATAACCTCACCTGGATGACTGAGAATCTTCACAGATATAAAACAAGGTGTAGTAACTTACAAGGCAAAAGCAAAAAAAGCAAAGTGTGCTGCTTATATACTGCCCCATAGCGCTTCAAGCACTCTCTGGGAGGTTTACAAGTTAATTATGCAGGCTACACATTCCCCCCCCCCCAGCAAGCTGGGTACTCATTTTACCGACCTCAGAAGGATAGAAGGCTAAGCCAACCTTGAGCCTGCTACCTGGGACTGAACCCCGGGTCATGAGCACAGTTTTGGCTGCAGTACAGCAGTTAAGCACTGTGCCATGAGGCTCTAGGTTTAGCTGAATAGAATGGAGATCCATTAGTCTCATGAAGACAAACACATATCATCTTCCTGACTAAATGCAAACAACAAGACTGCATCCCCAAGGGATTTATATTTTTAAAAAACCCTTTATGTTCCATGTACCCTACTGACTATAGTGAAAGATTATGCAACACTCTTTCGAAGAAACTAATGAATCACCTAATCAGCACCCTATACTGGAAGCAAAAGTAAATCCAGAGGGATATTACAGATTTTGAATCACACATAGAGCTCTCTGCATTGGATGCTGCACAAAGTTTTTCCACCATGAGGAAAAAAATCTATGATTCACAACTTACTTTTCTGAAGAAAATGAAAGAAAACAAACTATATAATCTACTACAGAAGCACTTGACCCACAACAGGAACAGCACAGACTCATACAGCAACATCATAAATCTATCCAGCCACACACTGAACCAAGCAGAAGAGTCAGACCTCTCACGGGGACTGTCCTTTTGTCCCACCAAACCAACACAGATGATATAACTATGTAGTAACTTAGAGGCCTTTTTCCGCAGACAGTAACTCAAAGAATATTTCCACAACCTTAACAACAACCAGGATGACAACACACAAGCTATGCATCACTTCCCACAACATGAGGAGAAACTACATACTAACCCACAACCATCTTCTTCCTGCCACCACAGAAAGAAGAATTCTACATAGACTCTTCCAGAGGGTTGGAACAAAGAGATGGACTTCTATAGTGAGTACTTTCACCACTGTGCCCAAGCTAAGATCATCAACAAGGGACACAACTTACCATACCATATGTGCTATGCACAACCTTAAAACAATTCCAACATCGTCATCAAAGAGGCAGATCAAAGAGGGTGGTGCTGTGGTTGTTTTGAACACATTGAAATACATACAGGAAACTGATAATTATCCAACTTTAAGTTTTACCAAATCCTAACTACAAACCCAACTGCCAAATATCAAAAGAAATTACAAAACCTTATGAAAAATTTTCCTGAAAATATATGTGAACAAATGCTAACACACCACAAGAAGCTCAACCAGTTACCTGCTAACAAAAATACACATGGGCCCTGGTAGGTTCATTGTATCAAGCATTAATACAATCATGGTTGGAGTATCTAGATATGTGGACGCTGTCATCAAACCATATGCCACCAGTGCATTTAGCTACATAAAATATACCACAGACTTTCTAAAAAAACTTCAATCCACTCACAACCTCTCTGACAACACCATCTGAGCTACACCAACATTCTACACAGAGAGGGACCACAGGCTATCAGGAACACTATTCAAAATAAAGATGAAGCACACATAGTCACTACCCTTGCAACTTTGTACTCATACACAACAATTTCATCTTTGACATTAAAACCCATGTCCAGATCAACAGAACTGCCATGGGCACTTGCATGGTTCCACAATATGCAAATATATTTATGGCTAATCTAGAACAATGCTTTCTTATCTGCTGTACACCAAAAGACACCCCTTTATTTGAGGAACATAAATGGCATTTTTTTTGGACCTGGACGCATGGAAAAGATGCACTAGAGAAATTCCTCCAGGATTTCAGTGACTTTAATCCAAACATCAACCATAGCCTGGACCAATCCACTTACAGATGCATTTTCTTGACACCACTGTGAAGCTACAGCATGGACATCTTAGCACTGCAATGTATTGAAAGTACATTCAAGCCAGATCAATATACCTACCTGCATGCCTCCAGCTTCCATCTTGCACACCCCATTTAATTTATCATTTACAACCAAGCCCTCAGATACAATTGCATCTGCTCAGACCCACAGGATAAAGACTCCAAACTCAAGGATCTACAAAATGTGTTTCTCAAACTACAATACCCATACAATATGGCCAAATAACAAATTAACTGGGCAAAATAAATACCCAGAAGCAACTTACTGCAAGACACACCCAAAGTACTCAAAAGAACATAAGAAGAGCCCTGCTGAGTCAGGCCAAGGGCCCATCTAGTCCAGCTTCCTGTATCTCACAGTGGCCCCACCAGATGCCTCTAGGAGCACACGAGACAACTAGATACCTGTCTCCTGATATCCCTCCCCTGCATCTGGCATTTTGAGGTACCTTCCTTTTTAGCCTGGAGATTATACATCCCCATCATAGCTTGTAACCTGCAATGGACTTTTCCTCCAGGAATCTGTCCAATCCCCTTTTAAAGGCATCAAGGCCAGATGCCATCACCACATCCTGTGGCAAGGAGTTCCACAGAATAACAACATGCTGGGTAAAGAAATGTTTTCTTTTGTCTGTTCTCACTCTCCCAACACTCAATTTGAGTGGAGTCCCCTGGTTTTGGTATTGTGGGAGAGGGAAAAGAGCTTCCCTCTATCCACTTTATCCAACCCCTGCATAATTTTATACGTCTCAATCATGTCCCCCCTCAGGTGCTTTTTCTCTAGACTAAAGAGCCCCAAACGCTGTAGCCTTTCCTCATAAGGGAGGTGTTCCAGCCCAGTCATCATTTTGGTCACTCTCTTCTGCACCTTTTCCAGTTCCACTCTGTCTTTTTTGAGGTGCGGTGTGTCGCGATTTGACCCTTTTTGGATCCCACACCTCTGGAACCTATGTGGTGTTGGACCCACTCGTGCCTTGGTCTGTCCACCTAGACTCAGACCTCAGAGCACACCAGGGCAAAACCAAACTCTTTCCTTCCTTCCACTGCTGCCACCAAGAGATCCCTAGATCCCCATAACTCCTTTAGAAAGAATCAGGTCCACTCTTTAATGAAATAGAAAGATCTTTAGTTTATTTGCTTATTTGTTTCAGTATTTTAATATTCAGTTCTATTCCGTCTCCCTTCCAGTCACTGGTCAATCACTTCTCAGATCTCCTACTATATTTTCATCAGTCTAATCACAATCACATAAATCTCTGAACTCTCTAATCAAACTCCTTCCAAAACTCTGATCTGATCCCCTCTCCCCCTCAGGCTCTGCCTCTTATACTCTGCCTCTTGGCTCCGCCTCTCAGCAACATAAATATGCATGACTCACTCTAAGTAAACCTGAGCCATGACCACAATTAAAGGAGAACGTTACAGACCTCCCCCCTTACTTAGGTTTGTTTGGGAGGGGAAACACATTTTTCCTCCTGAACAAACAGCTGCAATAGCTTAAACTTTTTTTAAGTTTCTCATAACATTTTACCTTTCACATTTTTACTAAATTTCAACCAAATACCTTACCTTATCATTTAATAATCAATACAATACTTTACCTTTTCATCTACTAATAAATAATATACATTACCTTATCATTTAATAATCAATACCATACTTTACCTTTTCATCTACTTATCAATAACATACATTACCTTATCATTTTACAGAATTTACAACCATACAGAAATCACGATCATGAACTTTTACATAAATAATTAACTGTGAATTATAGTCCATTTCAGTTTATAATAAAAGTCCTGGTATCATTCATCTAGCCTCCTGGAAAGCACATCTGCGACAACGTTGTGGGTTTTCGAGGCAAGAACTGAGTCTCTGTTGCAAAGGCAAAATTTGCAAAGTTCAAGTCTCTCACTTTTCCGTCGTAGTCTGGCGCACCATGGACTGGTCCGGTTGTGGTCATCTCCTTCAGCTGGACACACCTCTGCTGGTACTCAGGAGTCCCTCTGTTGACCACTGGCTCCTTCCTCCGCACCCTTTTCCATCGACTGGCGGTCATCGGCCACTCGGTTGTCCACAGGATGTCATCTGCTGGTCGTTTTAGTGTGACGTCATCTTTAAGTCTGGCTCGGGGCTTCACTTGCTTAGCTAGGGAAAGGGTAGGCAGTTCCCTCTTCTCCTCCTGAACATCTTTAGATGCATCCCTCTTTAAGGCATCAGGGCCTTCCTCCTTCTGTATCACATAATTAACATTGTTCAATTTTGTCACTACTTTATAGGGATCCTCCCAAGCTAATTGTAGCTTGTGTCCTCTGATTGGCCTAAGCAAGAGAACTTCCTCCTCCGGCCCAAAAGTTCTTTCACGGGCTATCTTATCGTACCATGCCTTCTGTTTAGCCTGGGCAGCCCTCAAATTCCTCCCAGCCAACTCCAGAGAACGTTGCAAGGTGTTTTGCAACTTATATACATATTCGACCACTGACTCTGGGTCACTTTCTCTATGGTCTTCCCAGTTCATGCGGAGCAAATCTAAAGATCCGCGCGCCTCTCGTCCTAGCAGTAACTCAAAAGGACTAAATCCCGTGCTCTCTTGAGGGATGCTCCTATAAGCATATAGTAAGGGTTGTATTTTGCAGTCCCAATCATTTGGGATCTCTGCTACATACGCCTTAATCATGCGCACTAAAGTGCCATTGAATTTCTCAACTAGCCCGTTGGTCTCTGGATGATATGGAGTCGAGTTGATTTGGGTAATTCCACAAGCCTTCCATAACCTTTTGATCAGTTTGGATGTGAAACTCATTCCCAAATCGCTGACTATCTCGCTGGCAAATCCCAATCGGCTCATGTAATTGATTAGGGCATCTGCCACGGTGTCAGTTTCCATGTTGCGCAAAGGAATTGCCTCGGGATATCTAGTGGCAAAATCCATTATGGTCAAGATGTATTTATTTCCCCTACGGGTGGCATTAGGTAAGGGACCCACTAGATCGATTCCCAGCCTTTGGAACGGTGTAGAGATGACTGGCAGAGGACATAATTTGGCTTTGGTCCTGTCCTGCCCAGTCCCTCGTCTCTGACAGACATCACACGTTTTACAGAAACTAGTAATCTGTTTGCCCATACCTGGCCAGAAGAAGTTCTGGCCAACCCGTCTTTTGGTTCTGGTGATCCCCATGTGAGCTCCAAATAAACTGCTGTGAGCTTGATTAATGATTTTCTCCCTGTATTTACTAGGGACCACTAATTGCTTTCGGGGTTCCCCTTTTCCTCGGTATGGAGTAGCTAACGTTTCCCTGTACAGAAGGTCTTTGGTTAAGCTAAAGCTCTCAGGGCACTCAGGAGACAGTACAGTGGGAGTCCTGGCAGCTTCAAAGCAAACTCCCAAGCTAATGTCCTCCTTCTGCTCCTGGGCAAAATTGTTATTTGTTTTGGGATTCTGTAGTAGCATGAGTTCTGCCTCAGCCCCATCATCAAGCTGGGTTGCCACGGTAACCGCTCCACCTGCTACAGTATCGGTTTGAGCTGCAGAGGGTGAGTTTTGACCCCCCTTTGAGCGGGTAAGCACTAACGCACTCTTGACATGCTCTATTAAATCCCAACCAAGGAGAAAAGCTGCTGGTATTTCATCTGACACAGCTACTTGCCACTTTCCAGACCAATTCTGGTATTCTACTGGTATCTCAGCCACTTTTAAAACCACGGTTTCCTTCCCAATTCCCTTTAAAGACATTTCTCTGCCAGGAATAATGTCATCCTGGGCTACTAAATCGGAATGGACAATGGAGATTTGAGATCCTGTATCTCTTATTGCAATGTACTTCTTTCCCTTCACAACTATCTCTTCACCTGTGTTTCTGAGAAGGGTCTGGTCATTGCTGATATAGAAACAATGGACTACTTGGGCTATAGGAATATCTTCCTCCTCATGGTCAGTAGAAGTGGTGGTGGTTATGGGATCAGGTCTCTGTCTACTATTTTCCTCCCCTGATTCCACTTGCTTGACACAATACACCTTTTTGGTTAGAGAATCATTTCTCTGCAAGTTGGGGTATGGTTGCCTACACTGGAATTGTAAGTGGCCTGGTTGCCCACAGTTAAAACATTTAAAATTCCTTTTGTCATTCTGAGGTACTTTGGCGAACCGTGCCTCAGGGTTTGATGTTTTTGGCGGGCTAGCCCTTGGCAATTTTGGGGAAGTCCCGCCCTGACCTTCTCTCTCAGGATTCCTGCTGAGGTAATTTTTATTAAAAGGCTTTTTATAGTTATTGTCCCAGTTTGGTTTATTTACTCTCAGCTCTGAAAATCTAGGGTTCCTGTAAGCATTAATCAAATCAGTTTGTTCTCCCGCTTCCCATAAATTTTTAGGATTCTTGTCCCTTACTAAATACCGTAGTTCTCCAGGTAATAGGGAGTAAAACTGTTCTAGCCCAATTAAATCCTTCAACTGTTCTAAAGAAGTGATCTCCTCTCTTTTCCAGAGTCTGCGCCAATCTAGCTCCCAACTGAGAGTACGATTCATCCTGCTTTTTAGAGAGAGAACGAAATTTCCGCCTCAGGTGTTCAGAGTTCAGACAAAATCTTGAATAAACCATCTTTTTATATGCCTCAAAATCTCTTGCCTTCTCGGGATTCATCTGGGCATATATTTCTGCCAGATCTCCGCTAACCTGCGCTCTTAAAACCATCATTCTATCTTCATTTCTGATTTCAAAGTCATTGCAGGTGCGTTCAAAAGCAATGAGGAAGGATTCAGGACAGTCCCCTCTTTTGTACTGGGGAAACTTCTTCAAATCTATCTTTGACAGGATTCCACCTCCCCCACTGTTGTTATTATTAAGATTATTGTTTAGAGCAGAAATCTCTAGCTGTCTCATCTGTAGTTGAAAATCCATTTCTTTTTGCCTTAATTCTAGTTCCCTTCTTCTCTCCTCCTGCTCAAATTGTCTGGCCTCCTGCTCAGCTCTTTCTTTGCTTTCCTGTTCCCTCCTTCTCTCCTCCTGCTCAAATTGTCTGGCCTCCTGCTCAGCTCTTTCTTTGCTTTCCTGTTCCCTCCTTCTCTCCTCCTGCTCAAATTGTCTGGCCTCCTGCTCAGCTCTTTCTTTGCTTTCCTGTTCCCTCCTTCTCTCCTCCTGCTCAAATTGTCTGGCCTCCTGCTCAAATTGTCTGGCCTCCTGCTCAGCTCTGAGCTGTAGTTCCTTAAATTTAAATTCCCGTTCCAGTTTCCATCTCTCAAATTCTTGAGGGCTTAATTCCTTATTTCCCTCCAATTCCTGAGGTAACTCTTCAGACTCAGGACTCCCCCTTGTGGCGCGTTTGGGAGGCATCTTTTCCCTTTTGGGGTGATTAGAGCAGCGTTCACTAATTTTTTAAAAGGACCTGTCTTTTCTCTTATTTTACTTCCAGTTACTGATATAAATTTTTCAAGCCTTTTCTTTTAGTACTTTCCCTCAGATCTGCTATGACCTGGCTTCTGCCTTATCCACAGCGCTCTCCTATCTCAGAGCCTGGGATTTTACAGTAAGCCCTCTGATCTTCAGATCCTGAGGTAAACTCAGAAATTCCCTCTCAGAGAATTCAAGCCTTTTCCTTAGGTTCTCTCCCTCAGATCTGCTATGACCTGGCTTCTGCCTTATCCACAGCGCTCTCCTATCTCAGAGCCTGGGATTTCACAGCAAGCCCTCTGATCCTCAGATCCTGAGGTAAAACTCAGAAATTTCCTTTCAGAGTCGTTCCCTATCTTAGACCCCCCTGATCTGGGTTCTGAGGCCCCGCTACTAAGCTTTTCCCAAAAGCTCTAGCAGGAACCAAACCTCATTGCCACAGATCCTGTCTAAAAGGTACCCTTGACTCAATAAACTCTTTTATAAAGGCTTCACTGGATTACTTCGTATCCCGCCGCTGGACACCAATGTCGCGATTTGACCCTTTTTGGATCCCACACCTCTGGAACCTATGTGGCGTTGGACCCACTCGTGCCTTGGTCTGTCCACCTAGACTCAGACCTCAGAGCACACCAGGGCAAAACCAAACTCTTTCCTTCCTTCCACTGCTGCCACCAGGAGATCCCTAGATCCCCATAACTCCTTTAGAAAGAATCAGGTCCACTCTTTAATGAAATAGAAAGATCTTTAGTTTATTTGCTTATTTGTTTCAGTATTTTAATATTCAGTTCTATTCCGTCTCCCTTCCAGTCACTGGTCAATCACTTCTCAGATCTCCTACTATATTTTCATCAGTCTAATCACAATCACATAAATCTCTGAACTCTCTAATCAAACTCCTTCCAAAACTCTGATCTGATCCCCTCTCCCCCTCAGGCTCTGCCTCTTATACTCTGCCTCTTGGCTCCGCCTCTCAGCAACATAAATATGCATGACTCACTCTAAGTAAACCTGAGCCATGACCACAATTAAAGGAGAACATTACACGGTGACCAGAATTGTACGCAATACTCCAGGTGCGTACTTACCATCATTTTGTACAATGGCATTATAATGTTGGCTGTTTTATTTTTAAGCCCCTTTCTAATGATACCTAGCAAGGGATTGGTCTTCTTCACTGCCACCGCACACTGGGTTGACACTTTCATCAAGCTGTCTACCAGCACACCAAGATCTCTTTCCTGATCTGTCATGGACAGCTCAGAAACCATTTTTTGCCCCAAGGTGCATGACTTTACATTTTCTTATATTGAAATGCATTTGCCATTTTGCCACCCATACTCCCAGTTTGGAGAGATCCTTCTGGAGCGCTTCACAATCCCTTCTGCTCTTCACCACCCAGAAATGTTTTGTGTCATCTGCAAACTTGGCCACCTCACTGCTTATCCCTGTCTCCGGGTCATTTATGAACACGTAGAAAAGCACTGGTCCCAGGACAGATCCCTGGGGCACACCGCTTTTCACCTCTCTCCATTGCGAAAATTGCCCATTGACACCTACTCTCTGTTTCCTGGTTCTCAACCAATTCTCAATCCATAAGAGGACCTGTCCTCTTATCCTCTGACTGTGGAGTTTTCTCAGCAGCCTTTGGTGAGTGTCAGCGTCAAACAACTTCTGAAAATCCAGATAGGCAATATCCACTGGTTCACCCGCATCCACATGCCTGTTCAACTTTTCAAAGAATTCTAAAAGGTTTGTGAGGCAAGACTTACCCTTACAGAAGCTATGCTGATTTTCCCTCAGAAAGGCTTGTTCTTCTATGTGTTTTAAGATTTTATCTTGGATGAGGCTTTCCATCATCTTCCCTGGAACAGACATTAGGCTAACCGGCCTGTTGTTTCCCGGGTCCCCCCGCTTCCATTTTTAAAGATTGGCGTGGTATGTGCTATCCTCCTGTCATCTGGCACTCTGTGCTGCAAGGTCAGAAGACCTGCAGTCGTAAGATCGAATCCACGCAACGGAGTGAGCCCCCGTCGCTTGTCCCAGCTCCCGCCAACCTAGCGATTCGAAAGCATGCAAAATGCAAAAATGCGAGTAGATAAATAGGTACCACCTCGGTGGGAAGGTAAACGGTGTTTCATGTCTAGTCACGCTGGCCACGTGACCACGGAGGATTGTCTGCGGACAAACTCTAGCTCTATGGGTTGGAAACAGAGATGAGCACCGCCGCCTAGAGTCGGACACGACTGGACAAATTGTCAAGGGGAACCTTTACCTTTTACCTTGTATATTTTAGTTAAGAGATCAGCAATTTCATTCCTCAGTTCCTTAATAACCCTTGGGTGGATGCCATCTGGGCCCGGTGGCTTGTTGATCTTCAATTTATCCATTAGGTCTAAAACATCCTCTCTTTTAACCTGTATCTGATTTAATTCATTAGTCACAAGGAGCCAATTCTGGGTTGAATTCAAGGTGCTGCTTATTATCTTTAAAGTTCTGCACAGTTTAAGACCCAGTGCCAACTGGATCATCTCTATCTGTATGAGACCCCTCATCAACTGAGGTCATCCAGAACTGCCCATTGAAAGTGTGTCAACTGCTAAAGCTGTCTGGCTTGAATGTACTAAAAAAATACCATTTTGTTTTCCTACTCTAATACTTTGGAATCCTCTTCCTGAGTCCCTGTGAAGTCTGACACCCCTGAAGAGATTCAGGAGGAGATGTAAGGCAGAATTGGTTTGGTTGGACTTTTAATGCTAGGAACTGCTATTCTACAACTTACGTGGCAAGCAGTCATTAAATGGTAATGTATATAAGATAAAATTGTCTAGGTTTTTGCTAATTTTATTGTATTTTACCATTTACAATTTTATTGTCGTGTGTCTTATATATGTAATGGTTTTGTGGTTTTTGCCATTCTGAGTGTCTTTGGAGAGAAGTATGGTATATAAATGTAATGAATGAATGAATGAATGAATGAATCTGGGGATGCTCTTAAGGGTTTCTCATTATGTTAATTCCAGTGGTAGGAGGTATGCCTGCTCAATTCTGCTAACCACTGCTCTCTACCTGCCCAATGCCAACTCTGCCTGCTTAGTCTTTCAGGCTAACCTCTGAAAATTCCTGTTGTTTTTTAACCAGTTCTTCCTTGTAGTTCTTCAGCTATAGACTGCAGTTTTCTAAGAGCTTATGGGCAGGAAGGGAGGGGAACTAGTAAAACCGATCCTTAAATATCCCACTTACCTTGAAAGCTCTGTTGGGGTCACTATAAATCAGTTCTGATTTGACAACCCATCACACAAACACAAACACACACACACATACATACACATGCTTTGACTAATATTGGGCATGTGTGCAAACTTGAAAGAAGTCCTGTATACAAACTCCTGAAGTCTTTTGACAGGCTTACACTCATCATTAATTTCTATGAAGCTTTCACATTTCACATACATCAGTGAAAAAAACAAGTTACAGCTGTTTTGATTTCTCAGTGAGACAGTGGAATTGCTGGTGATCTGAATTCCTAAAACAGTTTGGATGAGGTCTGGATCAGATCCAAAGTGGCCCCAAACTGAAATCAGGTGACCTATACACAGCTCTAGTTTGATACCGTGTTTAAATATTTCTATGAGGTGTTGGTTCCAGCCGCCTGACGGCCGTTAAAACAGCCTGGATTTGGCGCACTGACTTTTGCCCGCCAGACCGGATGGCGTGAGATGGGCGTTTAAATTTTTTTTCAGTAGAGTGGGCGGGGGAGCACAGGTATTTAAGAAAGCGCTTCCCCGCAGTTCGCCCGCTTTCCTTTTCGGGCACCCCACCCGCCCGCCCTAATTCTAGTGTGATTCTTTGGTCGCCACTGTGGGGCCGGATAGGAATTTTTGACCTTCATCCTGATTGGCTGTTGGATGGGGGGATTTTTCGCCTATCTCACACTAGACAGGGGTTTGTTGGCAGTTTGGGTCTTTTTTGGTCACACTGACGGGTAGTGCGGAAAAACAGGTGTTTCGGTGTGTCCCATGTGTAATTTAGGTAAGCCAACAGCACATCCGACCTCCCGGCTCTGCGGATCGTGCGATTACAGGGCCGGTTCGGGAAGGATGCGCTGGGCCACTTCCAGACCAACAGTCATCAAATAAAGATGGCTTGAGGTCTGGGGGTGTTTATTAGCGGCAGGCCGGGTTCCTGCTGTCTGTGAGACAGCGGGAATCCGGGGCCAGGGACTCGCCCAATTGACAAGCAATGGGTATTGGTTACCCCTACCTGTTACCATTTCCGCACTACTGCAGGTCCCTTTTATTGAGCCAATTGATGATTAATTTGAAATCTTGAAAATAAAGTGTGGCCCATATTATAATACCAATACTGTCATCTCGTGTCTTTATTCCGGGCTTGGGCGGGCAATAAGATATTGTCTAGAGATGGGCAGGAACTCAAAAATGAACCAGGAAGTTTGTTAAAAATTGCTGGTCCATTGGTTTGGGTTCATCAAAACCAATGAACATGAACCAACCCAAACCACAAATCTCTTTTTACAATTTAATGAATTTCCTGGTTAGTTCCCCCACCCCCTTCCCACTGCCCCAGTCACCTCCCTACCTGGTCCTGTTGCCTCTTCCCAAGATTCCCTCTAAGGTGCACACCTGCACATATGTGACTCTACTTCCCTCCACTCAGCCCTCCTCCTCCTCCATGCACCTTTTCAGCCCCTTTGGTTTCGATAGCAGGAGGGAATCGCTCTCTCGCACACACATAGTCCCACACCCGAGGGGCAGAGCCCCTTTACAGGGAATGTTGCCTCTTCCTCTTCATCCTCTGCCTCCACCACCATCCTGACACACAGCAGGCCTGACTTCCCTTCTGGGAGCTGAGCCTGCAGTCTCTGTGCGTCTCTCAAGATGGCAGTGCAGGAGGAGGAAGAGGTGACAGGACCAAGTCGGGAGGTGACAGGGGCAGTGGGCAGACTTTGGGGCTGCAAATGGGAGATCCAGCATCGCGTGGTGCAGGATCAGGGCCACACGGTGCCAGATCACCCATTTGCAGCGATGGAGGAGGAGGAGGCAGCAACAGCAGAACTAGGTAGGGAGGTGACGAGGGCAGTGGAAAGGAGGTGGGGGCAGACTGTGGGGTTGCAAATGGGTGATCTAGCACTCTGGCATCGGATCAGGGCCACACGGCACTGGATTGCCCATTTGCAGTGATGGAGGAGGACAAGGCAGCAGGACCAAGGTTAAGGAGGTGATGGGGGCAGTGGGAAGGGGGCGCGGGCAGGCTGTGGGGCTGGAGGTGTTAGTTTTCCCTTCTCTCAGGCACAAACTTAAAAAAAACACTGGTTCATAGTTGGTTTTTAAAAAAAGCTTGAATCTTTCATGGTTTATGGGTAGCCATGAATCAAGAACCACCATTTTTGTGATTCGTGCCTATCTCTAATATTATCCCTTAACATATCCATTTGCTCTTATTGGGCTTTGGGAGGGGTAGTTTTAAAAGACTCCAATCACCCCCGTGAGGGGTGCTGGAGAATGAGTTTTCTTTGCCTACAGGCCAAATGTATTGTGTTGTTTATGCTGTTTTAGGTTTGCCTGAAACATAGCTAACCCACACAAGCAATTTACCAGAGGATTATTTCCTGATTTAGATTCCTAGACAATAACATGCTGGATCACCTACTGCCTCTCAGCTTTCCTTCTTAGTTTACATTTCGTAAACCTTTTCTCATTTCTGCTATCTTCCAGTGGATGCTTTTTGGTTAACACAATGGTTTGCTTGAGCGACAATAACATTTCCTGCAAATAAAAAAAATCAAACATTTGAAGAAGGAATTAATCTACTAATATAATGTCAAAATGGTGAGTTGGATGTGTAACTGGCCTAAGAGATATGAATAAAAATGCATAAACCTCTCTTGTAAATCATATATCATGTAAAACACTGCACTCTATTTTTTTCTATTTAGCTTTTTGTTTCTATTTCGCATTAGGTAACCCGTATTTTATGCACTGGTTCTCTCTCATGACCATCCTAGACCACAGATACCTATCAGTAGCAAGTCAACACACATGACATTCTTACGTGTACATGCACAATCAAGTGAATGCTGCTTCCTGCAGGCTTCAAATGTAAGAATATGTCTGAGCCAGGTAACTGCCTCTAGGCATATGTAGCCTTTCCTTTAGGTGAATTCTCCTGACAATATCAACTGAATCAGGAAGGAAGCACACAGATAAAATTACTTATAAGACAATGGTGAGGGGAAGCAGTGCAAATGTAGAAGATGATCAGAATATTATAGCAGATGAGGGCCAAACTGCATGTTCTGTGGGAGTTCTCTGATCTGATCTCCTGGTGGTTTGATCTTTACTTGAAAGCAGCTGGAGGGAGCTTCAGATCTGATGAGAGCAGCTATGCTTAAAGGAGAAGACATTTAACCTTTCTCAGTGCACTGTGCCTTCTGTATTATCCTCTCTATTTTCTCTGTTGAGGATTTGAGACCTGCTGCTTATACAGCCAAAATGGCTCCACAAGAAAGAGGCCTCAACATGTTTGGAGGAACCCTGAGATTTGTACTAATAACAATAACAACAACAAAAAATTTTTTTACAAAAATATCCTAAAGGGGAAAAATTAGCAGTGAATGTGGTTAATGGTTAGGAAATGCAAACTGACTGTGGTGAGAAAGAAGTGGGAACTGGGGCAGGAGCAGAAGGGGACTGAATGAATCATGGGCAGAGAGTGCTCCACACAGCAACGATTAGCACAGATTTTATTTGTAAGGTCAGCAGCAGCTGCTGAATCCTGCTGCTGGAAGTGGAAGGAACAGTGTCACTGCCCCCACCCCATCATGTCACTCCATCACCATCAATCCTGACTAAGTGGTAATGGTGGGCACATCATTGGTTACCCTTCAAACTTTGCTGCCTAAGCTGTGAACCTCATCCTGTATGGCCATCCCCATGCAAAGCAGAATTGGCATGTTTTGGATCTGACAATTCTAACAATAGAATACTAGCTTTAACTTGAGCTTTCTGTCCAGGCTGCTGCTGTTTCAGTAACTACCGAAATAACCTATCCCAATTTCCCCACGGTATGTCACCCGAGTAGTTTTTTCCCCTCCCTGTGAGGCTCAAACCTATGCATTTATGAAAAACACGCCTTTAAAACCCCATTGGAGGAGCCACTTTGGAAAGCAGTTTCAAGCAGAGAGGCAGCAAGTAGGAAAATGTTAAGCACCTTTACCACATCATCTCATCCATACCTTCAAAGCATTTTTGCTGTTGCTAATTTTAGGACTCTAATATAACACACAGTTATTCTCCCCAAATTCAAGGGGATGGAACCTGTGGTCCTCCAGGTTTTGTTAGGCTACAGGTCCTATCATGGGCCATGGCAGCTAGGGCAGATGGGAGTTGGCACTGAAAACCTTTGTTGAAACTCTTAGATGTCTAGAGAGGGAGTGAACAGCATAGAATGAACACACAAAGCCTATATCAGTCTTTCCACCTCCCCCTTCCATAGCATGGATTCTTCTGCAGTGTTCATAGTTACCCTTTATCAAAGCAATTTTTGAGGTTAAAAGATTAGAGCTGAAAATTTATTCATTTCAGCAAATTAAACATTCCTACTTTTGTGAATGTCTCCTGTTAAATTGTTATATCTCCCCTGGGAAAGAACCTAAGCAACACCATGGTGACAGCATGTCACAACTTCTTTCTCTGAGAGCCAAATCTTCAGCCTCACTGATTAATCAAGTACTGAAACCACTCTGGTATTCCAAAATGTTAGGTTAACAAGCAATATCATGAGTGGCAGAAAGGAATGGTCTTCTCATACCATGCTGTGCTTGCTTCATTATGTGAATTACAACATGGCTTGGAAATTTGGTGAAAAATGTAACACATGCAAAGTTAAAGTTTATACCAGGAAAGGAGAACACATGGCCCTTCTGATGTTATTAGGCTGTCTTTCCAAACATCTCTTACCATTGGCTGTGCAGGCTAGAGATGATGAGTGGTGTAGGGCAACAATATCTTGAAGGCCATATCTTCCTCAAAGGATTGCCATCACTCATAAAACCCACAGATGCATATCCCTTTCTTCTCATCCACGTGGAAACAAATGAGGAACTACAAAGAAATCACATTTCACTTTGAAGCTCTGGGAAGGAAACTCAAGGACTTGGGGACCAGATACTCTTCTTGTCCATCCTGGCAGTTCATCAGGAGGGCTTTAAAATGAATTGGAAGGGGGGAGGGAACTGCAAGCTCAGAGGTAAAGATAAATGTATTATTGATTGATTGATTGATTGATTGATTGATTGATTGATTGATTGATTGATTGATTGATTGATTGATTGATTGATTGATTGATGGATTGGATTGGATTGGATTGGATTGGATTGGATTGGATTTATATCCCACTCCCTTTAGTGCTTCAGCACTACTCTGGGCAGTTACAACAAATGTAATACAAAACAAAAAATTAAGATAAAAGCATTAAAAGCAGTTTGCAAACAACCCTCAAGAACAGATGGTGTGGACCAAATATATAAAAACCAGAATGAACCAGGTGTGGGAAGGGAAATCAGGTTGAGTGTGGAAAGCCTCCCTGAAAAGCTACATTTTTAGTTGCTTCCTAAATATCAACAGGAAGGGGGCTAGGTGGAGCTCCACTGGAAGCTGGTTCCATAAAGTTGAAGCCACGGCAAAGAAGGCCCTATCTCTTGAAGAGGTCTTACGGGCCTCCCTTGGGGAGATAAAGGTTTATGCACAATAAGAAGAATAGACCGAACACCCTCTAATGGGTCTCAATAATAATCCTCATTAAAATGTATGATGGAAAGTAGGCCACAAATCACACAAGCTCTGGTGTCTATTTATGAATGCTAGGAGTATGGCGGAAAACAAGAAGAAATTGAAATCTTAGTTTAAGAGGGTAAATGTGACTTGATAGAGATAACTGAAATTTAGTGGGATGACTCCCAAGACTGGAATGCAGCAATTGAAGGATATATATATTGTTCAGAAAGAACAGAAAGAAAAGAATGGGAGGTAGAGTAGTAGTATATGTCAAAAACACATTCCTGCATAGAAATACAGAGGATGAGCTTGGTTGTCCCACAGAGAGCATCTAGATTAATATAACAGGGGCAAAAAAATAAAAGGAATGTGATAGATGGAGTCTACTATTGACCACATAATAAAGGAGAAGATGAGGATGAAACCTCTGCAAAAAAAATTGCAAGAATTTTAAAGAGACACAATGTAGTAGTAATGAGAGATTTCAAATATCCTGATATCCATGCCACTGGCAGCATGGATGGATCTGACACCAAAGGAGGAGCTGATGGAAGCAACTCTCTAAAATAAGGCACAGGAGAGAACCACAGAGGTGGTGTGTAGGCTCCTGACTGGTCCTGATGATATGCCTGAAAAGGTGTGGGCAAGAATTGTGTTGGCTGCCAGCAAGTTGGTACCAAACCCAACTGGGATACAGGCTGTCCCCCTTGAGGTTGGCGTAGACATAAAGTAATGCCCGGAGGTGCAGCCAATACCAACATCGGAACAGAAGCGGTTGAGTTTGAAGCCGAAGGTACGGGAGGCACAGGTGAAGCTTGCAGCATAGAGTTGCTGAGTAGTGCTTTGAGCCAGAGTTGATGGAATTGACAGCAAAGGAACTGGAACCAAGTGTCCTTGAAGGGCCTTGGAATTCTTCTTAGGGGGTAGTGGGGATGGAGGGGAAAGACTCAAATCTGAGGGAGGCAATCTGGACCATTGGAGTGGTGAGAAAGCAGCCAATGGGTTCGGAACAGAGTGAGACCAATCAGGAGAGCAGCTGAAAGCAGGTGAGGTGAGAGGCAGAGTACCCAGGCAGACCAAGTCAGCTTGAAGAGTAGCAGAGTGCAAATTGGGTGGCTAAGACTTCTCTCTGGGTTTCAGAGTTTTCTCAGGCTTTGACTTTTTAGGTTTGTTTGAGGACTTCAAGGATGGCTTCAAATAGGGTTTTTAAAGCTTTTTCACTGAGATATCAGGAACCGGCTTTGGGGCAGGGCAGACGGAGCCTGAACTGATGCTGAAGTTGATGGGTGATTGGATCCAAAAGACTAACCTTTTTCTTTTTCAGAATCAGTCAGAGCAGAAGGAAGGTTGGGCTTCTCTGTAGGCTGGGAGTCCCAAGAGTGAGGCTCGTCCATCTTAGAAGAAGGAGAACAGAGGAACTTCTCCCACAGGTGAGTATTGAGATGAAAACACCTATTTTTAACAGTGGACAGAGATTGTGGTAGTGTGGACAGGAGTGGGTCTGATGGGATACTCCAAGGCAGTAGAGGCACTCAGAGCACCTGTCCATTAAAGGAACTTCCTGCCGCAAAAAGTGCACTTCTTAAAAGTGCCATTAAAAAGGAGCCATAAAAAAGAGGGAAACAATGGGGAGAGGGACATGGGAAAAATAAAAAGAGAGAAGAAATGGCACAGCATACCAGAAAGGGAAAAGTCCTGGAGGGAGGCCAACCAAAATGTGAGAGGAAAAGGCACAAAAAGCAGCAAGCTCTAGCTTCCAAAGCAGCGGCTAATAGGAACTGGGAGGGTCAGGCTCTTGTGCACCAATACATGCACACTGGGAGGGGGAGGAGACTAGCAATCTCTGTTTTCAAGCTCTAGAATGTTCTGAAGCTTCGTACATACACACTGAATAAGCCAAATGTGCAATTCACAGAGGCCACGAAGAAGTGCTCAATTCCTACTCCAGCTTGGTATTTTCCCAAAATATAGTTTATGACTCTCCAGGCAAATGTGAAGTACAAATGGAAGAGACAGGATTGCAGCTTGAGATTTATATTTAAAAAGTCAAGGAATATCTTTACTCTGAATGGGTTCAAATCTCCAGGCCTGGATGAACTGCATCCAAGAATATTGAAGGAACTGACTGAAGAACTCTCAGAACTACTGTCTTCTTCTTCTTCTTCTTTTTAATCATGGAAAATGGGTGAAGTTCCGGATGATTGGAGGAGGGCTAACATTGTCCATGTTTTCAAAAAGGGCAAAAAGGAGGAACTTGAGAACTACAGACTTGTCAGCCTGGCATCCATCCCAGGAAAAATTCTGGAGCAGATTGTAAAGCAGTCAGTCTGCAAGCATCTTGAAAACAATGCAATAATAACCAGAAGCCAACAGATTAGTTCAGAACAAATCTTATCTCATTTTTTGATTGAGAAACCTCCCTGGTAGATCATGCAAGTGCTGCAGACATAATATATATTGACCTCAGCAAAAATTTGACAAAATGCCCCATGATATTCTGATTAGCCACCTAACTAGGTGTGCACTGGATAGCACAAATGTCAAGTGGATACAGTTAGTTGGTTACAGAATTGTACTTGTCAATATTCAGAAAAACATCGAGTACAGAGGTGTTGCCTTAAAAAAGTGAAGTATTTTTTAATAAGTGTCTCAAAAGTTGCTGAGAAAGTGAAAGTATAATTGAAAAAGTGCTTCATGAAGTTTAAATTCGCTATAACTATTTTATTTTTTATTTTTATTTTATTTTTATAAACTACAACATAAAATACATAAACCAAAATACAAATCAATTGTGTTCCCCACCACCTTAGTCCGGACCTCTTGCAGTAATCTTCTTCCATTGTCTTTATTCTTCTTCTTCCTTTATTGTCCTCTTCTCGAGAACTGCATTGATTCCTGATTTGGAACATTCCCTTTCCCTTTTGTTAGCACATGTTCAATAAATCTGCCCCATATATCATAAAAATTATTTTTTATCTCTCCTTTCTTAACCTTTAAATTACAAGTTAATTTATCATTTATAGCAATGTTCTATATTTCATTATACCATTCTTCCATTTCAAATTCAAGTTTTGATTTCCAATTCCTTACTATTATTAATCTGGCTGCTGTTAATAAATTGGTAATCAACTCTCTAGTCATCCTATCATATTCCACATTTACGAATATTGATAACAAAGCTATCTCAGGATTAAATTTTATATCTCTTTCACATATATCAGTTAATTCTTTAAAGATTAGTTTCCAAAATCTTTGTACTTTTTCACATTCCCACCACATATGAAAGTATGTACCAATTTCCTTTTCACATTTCCAACAGACATTCAGATAATTAGAGTTAATTTTATTCAATTTTATCGGTGTCAGATACTTAAACTTAGTTTTTAAAAAATTCTTTTATTCTCATCAACATAAATTGTAAAACCCTCATTTTCCATATCTTCATCCATTCTTCACCATTTATTCTTTTTCCTAAATCTTGTTCCCACACTAGCTTTAATCCTTCATTCTCAATCTCTTCTTCTTCTAAATCTAGCAGAAGTCTATAAATTTTACTTACTACACCCTTCACTGACTCATTCATCTGAATATCTTCATATGATAATAGAAATTGTTCATACTTTGTACATTCTCTACCTTTATTGTACTTATTTACCCATTCATTAGTCCATCTTACTAATTGCATATAATTCAACCATGATATATTCTTATTTTGAAGAATTTGTTTCATTTGATCTTTAGATCTCATTTTATCCAACCAATCTTTTAATCTAATCACTTTTTTTCCTTAAATGATTCTAAATAGACTTTCATATTGGAAGGGAAATTCTCTATTTCAGTCACTAATCCTAATGGAGAGTTAGATGAACATAGATTTTTTTATATAGTTTTTTAAAAGGGGTTATTGATTTCGCTTATTTTATGTTTTTTAATTATACCGAACAGATGTTTTTCAATATCAACCTGTAGTTCTGATTATTCCATTTTCCACCAAATTAACCTTTCTGGGTTATATATAATTTCCCCAATAAACCTCAGCTGATTAGCCATATGATAATTTTTAATATTTGGTATACCTATACCTCCTTTTTTATTGTCTTATACCAATACCTTTTATTTATTCTGGCTTTCTTTCCTTCATTACAATATCTATTAATCAGTCCTTGCCAAAATTTAAAATCATCTTCTGTTAATTGTACTGGCAACATCATAAATAAAAAATTAATCTTTCGTAAAATCTTCGTTTGCATCAGCGCAATCCTTCCAAACCAAGAGAGTTTCAAACTGGAATATTCCTTTAATCTCTCTAGATTGAGAGTGAAGACCAAAGTCCAACTGAAATGCATGTGGGACTTCCTCTTCGCCGATGATGCAGCTGTTGTTGCCCATTCTTTCGAAGACCTCCAACAACTTATGAATCATTTTAGCAAGGCCTGCCAAGATTTTGGATTAACAATCAGCCTAAAGAAAACACAAGTCATGGGCCAGGGCGTGGACTCACCTCCCTCTATTACCATCTCTACACAAGAATTGGAGGTTGTTCATGATTTTGTGTACCTTTGCTCAACGATCTCTGACACTCTCTCCCTAGATGTCGAGCTGGATAAATGCATAGGCAAAGGAGCTACCATGTTCTCTAGACTCACAAAGAGAGTATGGCTCAATAAGAAGCTGTCGGCATATACCAAGATCCAGGTCTATAGAGCCTGTGTCCTGAGTACACTCTTGTACTGCAGTGAGTCCTGGACCCTTTGTGCACGCCAGGAGAGGAAGTTGAACACGTTCCATATGTGTTGTCTCCGACACATTTTGGGTATCACCTGGCAGTACAAAGTTCCAAATAGAGTAGTCCTAGAACGAGCTGGAATTTTTAGCATGTATACATTACTGAAACAGCGATGTCTACATTAGCTTGGGCATGTCATGAGAATGGCTGATGGTCGGATTCCAAAAGATCTCCTGTATGGAGAATTAGTGCAGGGAAAGTGCCCCAGAGGGAGACCACAGCTGCAATACAAGGATATCTGCAAGCGGGATCTGAAGGCCTTAGGAATGGATCTCAACAGATGGGAAACCTTGACATCTGAGCATTCAGCCTGGAGGCAGGCGGTGCAGCATGGCCTCTCCCAATTTGAAGAGACACTTGTTCAGCAGGCCGAGGCAAAGGCAGTCCCGAAACCAGCAAAATCAGGGAGCTGGACAGGGGACAGATTGTATTTGTCTTCAGTGTTTGTCACTCTCGAATTGGCCTTCTCAGCCACACTAGATGCTGCTCCAAGACCTCTATTTAGAGCACGTTACCATAGTCTCTCGAGACTGAAGGATGCCTACGATGACTTGAATCCATTAGGTCTAGTCCTTCCCTCTGGATGTACAGCAAAACAAGCTTGTGCTATTTTCCATTTAACATTCCTTCCGATATTTGAAGATGACTATTATATCATCTCTCTTATCCAGGCTAAGCATACTGAGCCGGTTTCCAGAGCTTTCACCATCTTGCTCACTCTCTTCTGGACACGTATCAACTTGTCAATATTCTTCCTGAACTGTGGTGCCCAGAACTGGACTCACTATTGTAGGCAAGATCTAACCAATGCATAATAAAGTGGTACTATTACTTCCTCAAATGTGCACACTATACACTCTGTTTACATACTCTAGGAGAGCTCTTCCTTCCTTCCTTCCTTCCTTCCTTCCTTCCTTCCTTCCTTCCTTCCTTCCTTCCTTCCTTCCTTCCTTCCTTCCTTCCTTCCTTCCTTCCTTCCTTTCACCACCACATCACATGTTTAATTTGTGATCTATGAAGTAGTGTGTTTTGTACTTCAGGCCAGTGACCTGCAGTGTTCAGACACTCTCCCTGCAATCTCAAATCTAACCACATAATATTTACTTCAATAACTTATGTGGAATAGGAGTTATCCATTAAAAATTGCAACTATAATGGCACTGAACTTCTTTAGGGTGTTTTTAACTATAATTAATTAATTTAAAGAAGTAACTTTCAAAGCTCTGGAGATCCCTAGAATCCTTTAGAGAACTATAGTTCCCAGGTTTACCTGTGAAAAAGGAACAACTTTTGTTGTTTAGTCATTAAGTCGTGTCCGACTCTTCGTGACCCCATGGACCAGAGCACGCCAGGCCCTCCTGTCTTCCACTGCCTCCCGGAGTTTGGTCAAAAGGAACAACTATTACATGTTTAAGTCTATGGTGTGGATTTGTGATACAATCTTTTGGTCTGAGGTTTCATCACCTAAAGACAACACTTTTGTTGCCATCACTGTGTTTCCTCAGTTTCATTGGTGCTCTCTTGCAGCTTTCAAAGCATGACATTTGAAATCAGCATTTGCTCATGTGATGGACAGTCCAAATGACACGCCTGTCTATCACGTTAGAACCCTGATGTGGGAGCCAATGACAGGACAGGAGGGCGGAACCAAGGGAGAAGAGAAAAAAAAGGGAGGACAGTTGGAATCAGTTAGGGTGGACAGGTATGAAAAGGAGTCAGTTAGAGAGTTAGAGAAAAGAAGGAGTGAGGTTTGCTGAGAGAGAGTGTGTGTGAGAGAGAGATAGTCAGAGATAGAGAGAGAATTATTACAAATAAATATACATTGGTTGAATGGAACATAAGTAAACAAGAAGTGATTTAATGTAGAACATAAAATATGATATTGCAGTGATTGTGATCTGATGAAAATAAACAAAGACCATCTGTGATTCTGAATTACCCTTTCATACCCTTTAATAAATCTAATTCTGTTATTGACAGCTAGTGTGAAAGTAAAGTTCTTTACTGTGTGGATAAAAGAAACCCACTGGTGGCAGCGAGAGAGAAAGAAGGAACGTCGCCAGCGTGGACCTGGGTTGAGGGAAACAAACAGGGACACGGGGTGTACGTCACAAAGTGGTGACCAGCGGCAGGATTCGAATAAGAGTCCAGTAAGGCCAAAGAAAAAGAGTAAAGTCCTGAGTCAAAGATACCTATTAGTCAGGGAGGTCTGTCGTGGATGGAGTGGGTAACTCTCTAGAGCTTTTGGGAAAAGCTTAGTAGAGGGGCTCCTAAACGCAGATCGGGGACTAAGATAGGGAAAAACTCAGAGGGAAAAAGTTATGTTAGAGGTTTACCTCAAGATTTGAAAGACCAGTGGGCTAGCTTTAGATCCTAGGCTTTAAAGAAGGGAGCGCTGAGGGGACAAAAGCGGAAGCCAGGGTCAGACACAGATCTGAGGGAACTGGAATAAGCAGAGGCTTGAAAAAGAACAGAAAAATAAAACCAATCTGAAATAGCTGGGTGTCTGGAGGCTAAAAGAAACAGTCAGACACAAAGAACAGGGAGGCTAGGTGCCTAAAGTAACAAAGTAGCAAATCCGTGGCTGTCAGCGGGAAGCTACAAAGTATCTATATCACTAACTCAAAAAGGAAAAAAGCGCTTTAAACTGAGGCTTGAATTTGCTTGACTATATCTCTCTGCAGAATAAATCACAAATCCTAATAAATACAAGTACTTATGTCTCCTAAAAGAGAAAAAAAGATTGTGATGGAAGAAGCTGATCCTGAGGAGACACAACAAGGGTTACCTCAGGAAGTTGAGGGGAATGAAGTTCCTATAGCAGTGGAACAGGAGGGAGCCTCAGGGAGAGAAAGCTCCCTAGAGTTTGAGAAATGGAAATTGGAAAAGGAATTTAAATTAAAAGAACAGGAATTCCAGTTAAAACAGTTAGAAATAAAAACTAGGGCTGAGGCTGAGGCCATGGAAATGAGAGAAAGAGTGAAGCCAGGCAATTGGAAGCTAGAGAAAGGGCTGAAACAGAAAAGAGACAACTGGAAATGAGAGAAAAAGAAATGGCCATGAGGGAAAAAGAGATGGAATACCAATTAAAAATGAAACAATTAGAAATAACAGCCCTAAATAATAACAACAATAATTCAAATGCCAGTGAAGAGAATTTATCAAAAGTAGACCTGAAGAAATTCCCTCAATTCAGAAAGGGGGATAATCCTGAGGCATTTCTCATTTCTTTTGATAGAGCATGCTGGGATTTTAATATTAAAACACAAGAGAAAATGATCATATTAAGATCTCAAATAAGTGGAGAATTGGCTGAGATTTATTCCCAAATGCCCCAAGAACAAGCAAGAGAATATGAGGTTTTTAGAAAACCAGTTTTCGCAAGATTTGGAATAAATGCTGAGCACCTCAGAAGAAAGTTTAGGGCATTGACAAAGAAACCTGAGGAATCATATTCCCAGTTAGGAGCCAATATGGTCAGATACCTGGAAAAATGGTTAGAACAAGCTAAGGTTGAATCTCTAGAGGATATGAAAAATATTATAGGGCTAGAACAATTTTATTCGGTTTTGCCTGGAGAACTAAGATATTTAGTCAGGGACAAACAGCCCAAAACAGTTCAACAAGCAAGCGAGACAGCAGATTTTATTTCTGAAATTAAAAATCCAAAATTTTCTGAAGTAAAATTTAGTAATAGAAACTGGGAAGACAGAAGGAAAGAGTCCAGAGATTACCACAACAACAAACAGGCAAATGGAAGCCATTTTAGGGACCAACCCTCAGAACATAACCCTCAGAAGTATAAAAGCAGTGATGGGAAGGGAGACAAGCCCCCTGTCTTTGAACAAAGGGCCCCAAAATCTTGCTACGGCTGTGGAGAAAAAGGACATTTTATTTCACAATGTTTAAAATCTAAGAATAAAGAGTTAGGTCAACAGGAAGTAAGGGAAAGTGGGCCAAAGAAAGTTTACTATATCCAACAACAGAAAGAGAACTCTGAGGCAGTTAAAAATGGCGCAGTAACTGACCAAACAGAGGGTCAGGAAAAACTGCCACCTCTAGCAGAGATTGTTCACTGCTACTATATTAAAAGCAACATAGAGCCAATGCGTTGTTCTGGAGAAAATATTTATATTAATAATATCAAATATCTGGCATTGAGAGACTCTTGTTCTCAAATAACTTTATGTCATACTGATATTATCCCACAGGGGGATATCATTCAAAATGAGAAAAATTACAGTAAAAGGGATTGGAACAGAATTAATTAATCTACCCGTGGCTAAAGTAAATATAAATTATCAAGGGTGGCAAGGTTTATGGAAAATAGGAATTACAAATCAAATCCCTACCCCTTGTTTGATCGGGCTAGACTTAACAGAACATGTCAAGAGTGTTTTAATCACTACACGCTCACAGACAGAAAAGATAGAAAACCCTAATGATAAGCCCAATAGTGAGGAAATGAAGAAAAACGATATTGGTAATAATTATATGGAAAAATTTAATAAGAGCCTCAATCCACTGACCCATGAACACTTAGAGAGGTCTGTAGTTGATAGAATTGGGAACTGGATAAAACATGTTAAAGGGTGGTTTCATATATACACGCTCTCAAGGAAGTCAGAAAGCACCCACTACAGCAACAGGAGAAAGTTGGGGAGAAAAAAGTTCCTGGAGAGTCAAATTAATAATTGGTTTGAAGAGGGTTGTAAGATTATGGAAGAATCCAATGAAAGGAGTTTTGTCCAGGAGCAAAAGGAGAACAATAATTTGAAGGGTTGTTTAAAAGTGTCAGAAAATCCCACTCTAATATTTCCTGAAAGTCCTGAGAGACACTGTATGGAGAAAGATCTTATACCTAAGGAAAAGTCCTTAGCAATATTAGAGCCTAGATTAAAATTAAATCCTGGAAAAGAGAAAAACTTAAATGAGGTTCAGGAAACATCATGCTGTCCTGAGGTTGTGAAAAGGAAATCTTTAGAGGGATGTAAATTGCATTTAGCAGAAGTAGTACCTAGAAAGAAACTGGATGAATTTGGGGGTGGGAAGAATGGCTTAAACCTTGACTTTTTAAATAAAGAAAAATCCAGAGATGTAAAGGTGGAGGAGAGAAAACTGTTCTTAGCTGAGAGAGTGAAGCCCCGTGTTAAAAAGAAAACAAGTTTTACTGCTAAACGGCGAGCAGGGAACGTCCAGCCTAATACAGAGCGCCGACCAAAGAAGAATCAGATGAAGGAGCCTGAGACCAGCAGATGTAACCAGGAGTGTCAGCAATCGTGGAATCAACTGGAAGAGGTGGAGATGACCGGTCCAGTAGACAGCGCACCTGACAACGGTCACCCTCTACCTAGAGATGTTCAACGTCGGACGGAGCCAAGAAGATGACAAATCAACATCCGGGGATGGAACTCTACAAGGAACTGCAGGTGAGAAAACGGCATCCATCTATTAGGGAGCGGGAGAGCATGGACATTGATTGGTGTAGAGACTGAGATCTTTTATCGAAGGACATTGATGTGGATCCGAACTATTAGAGCAAATAAAAACAAAATGATGAGGTGGACACTGTTGTTACAAGATTTGGACTTTGAGATCAAAAGTGTCAAAGGAACTCAAAATGTAGTAGCTGAAGCCTCATCAAGAAGAACAGAAGATTGAAGATAGAAAAAACAAAGAACTGTATTAAAATGTAACTTGAAGAATATGGAAACTGTTATAATTAAATGTTTTAAAAATGTAGAAAAATGGAAAATGATTAAAAATGTAGGATCCATAGGAATAAATGATAAGTAAGGTTGAATATAGTTATATAAGTAATAAAAATAGTAATAAATGTAATTTAAATATAAAGAAATGATATTAATATGTTTTAAAAGATGGAATAGAGAAAATATAAAAGTGAAAATGTATATCTGATAAATGTTTAAAGAAGATATGGAAAAATTTGGTAAGTTCTCTCATAGGTTGTGCATGAGAGTAACTCACTTTAGATGTTACCCCATGACACGAACTTTCCAAGGGGGGAGGTATGTGACGGACAGTCCAAATGACATGCCTGTCCATCACGTTAGAACCCTGATGTGGGAGCCAATGACAGGACAGGAGGGCGGAACCAAGGGAGAAGAGAAAAAAAAAGGGAGGACAGTTGGAATCAGTTAGGGTGGACAGTTATGAAAAGGAGTCAGTTAGAGAGTTAGAGAAAAGAAGGAGTGAGGTTTGCTGAGAGAGAGTGAGAGAGATAGATAGTCAGAGATAGAGAGAGAATTATTACAAATTAATATACACTGGTTGAATGGAACATAAGTAAAGAAGAAGTGATTTAATGTAGAACATAAAATATGATATTGCAGTGATTGTGATCTGATGAAAATAAACAAAGACCATCTGTGATTCTGAATTACCCTTTCATACCCTTTAATAAATCTAATTCTGTTATTGACAGCTAGTGTGAAAGTAAAGTTCTTTACTGTGTGGATAAAAGAAACCCACTGGTGGCAGCGAGAGAGAAAGAAGGAACGTCGCCAGCGTGGACCTGGGTTGAGGGAAACAAACAGGGACACGGGGTGTACGTCACAGCTCACAATTCTGTCTTGATATAAAACCATAGGAAAGTAAGAACAGATTCAACACAGTGGACTTAAGAAGCAGTATTGAAGAGATGTGGAAATGGTCCCTATTCCATCTTTAAAAAAGTTCTTTCAGTAGGCAGAAAATATAATTAAATCTTTCCCCTAGAGTAGCGACAAATGAGGTCTCTAGCAGGTGTACATCATTGTGTTTTAATTTTTAAAATAAATAAAGAAAAGCAGACTATTCGTCTAAGCCACATGAAAGGAAGACCAAATGCTAAAATTACTAATTTGCATTCACCAATTATACTTGTTAGGAGGGTTAGATGAAGTACCTTGCAATGCATTATTTTTTCCTCTCATGCAGAGTTGTATAAGTTCATCTTATGCTTCTAGGCGGAATATGCATCTTTTTTGGCTACATGTTTCCCTGGCAAGGTGGCTTGCCAGATTGCCAAAGCTGCATCTGACTGTAGTTGCATCCATAACAAAAACAGGTGGAGGTGCAGAATAGAACTAATGCAACTAAAAAAAACCTCCGTACAATTAGTAATGCTGCCTATAGTAACATATATACATATGTCAAACTCTAAAAACAAGTGCAAAAGCTAACAAAGCTATATATTCTAAAGTCTCAATACACAATATATATAAACCACATATATGTGCATTATACCGTATCAATCAATATCACCAGTCTACTACATATATGTGCAACACAGTGACATATCAATATAACAGTATCACAATTCATATGTGTCTTCTGCCAATGAAGAGGTCCAGGTGAAAAACTTCATAATATATAAGGTCAGTAATGTCCATGAGTAAGTCCTGACAGGATAAGTACTCAATGAGCTCCAAGCATATGTTGTTGTTGTTGTTGTTTAGTCGTTAAGTCGTGTCAGACTCTTCGTGACCCCCAAGTCCAATCCATTTTGCTTGTTTCATGATTTGTCACTTTTTCAAGAGTCTATCTTTCTATTGTTTTGGTCTCTGGAACTAAAAATAACAGCAAATCCTTATTTACATGTATCAATGCATACCCCCAGCATCCAACCATTGAATAATTCTGCAAACCATCTCAGGGAACTGGAATTCTTTCGGTCTTTGTTAATACCAGTTCACCACCTGAGAGCACTCCCTAGAGACAAGTTTATATATCCTCCAAATTACTGAAATGAGTTCTTAAAGAATCTCTCCTGCTTAGTCTCAAACCTTGTTTCCACAGAGAGAAAGCCTAGATGTATGAGGATAGATCACAGTCAGTATTTATCTCTGTTGGGGTACGTGAGCAGGGCTCTCTGTATATCCACACAATAAAACTAATTTGCAGTGTGTTTGTATATTACACAAAACCTGAAGTCATTAGGGGTATGATTTTTAGAGAGAAAATGTTCAACTAGAGGAGCCTCTTTCACCCTGTTTTTAATGTGGGAGCGATGTTCCAGAATTCTAACTTTAATGGGCCTAAGACTCATGCCTACATAAACTTTAGGACGGGGGGGGGGGGCATATAATCACATACTACATTATTTGAATTGTACATGCTGAAATGATTAAGCTTGATGGTATATATACCCTCTGGATGTATAAATTCCTTGGTATTTATATATTATACATTATACACACTTAAAGTGACCTCTCAAGGTTGGTGCTAAAGGTTTCTCTATAATGAAATCTGAACGTATAAGAAAATATTTAATGTTTTTAGTTCTAGTGCAACCAATCGTTGGGCACAATTGGCAACATGGTAAGTCCTCTATAACGGTCCAATGTTTGTATATAATTTGTTTAATTTTATAAGATGGTGGAGAGTACTGAAAAGACCAATGAATTTTATCAGCTGGTGGTCTCTTCAGCATTACAAATGCTGTGTGAACCAGACTACTAGCCTTTAGCTGATCTTATAACTCTTTCAGGGTAGCCATGGTCCAAAAATTGTGAGCACAATACATTGTGTCAACATTTGACTCAGGGAGATTGTTGTTAAGATGAGTAGGATGAAAAGACTGGTAATGTAAAAATGAGTTACGGTCCATTGATTTCCTGTATAAATGTAGTGCCAGATTATTAGTGAATGTTCCATACACTATAGTGTCCAAAAAGGAATACTCTGAAAATCATGTTGACTGGAGAATTTAATAGTGTCATGTTGAGTATTCATCTACCGGCAGAATTGTTTGACTGTAAGACCGCCAGAATATACCATAAAGGTATTATCAGTGTAAAGATAATACAATAGAATATTATGCAGGTATGAGTTGTCTACAGACTCTAATATGTATTCCTTTCTCACTGATCCATAAATAGCTTGGCTTCTGACAGTGCAAATGTACTGCCCATGGCCACCTCACAGACCTGTAGATAAAAGGTTTTCCCAAATCTAAAATAATTCCTCTGTATGATGTTATTGATTATATCCAAGAGAAAATCATTGGGTGGCTCCTTAATCAATCATGAATCTAAGGTGTCTCGAAGTGTTAAACGGGCCTCTTCATGAGGAATATTTGTGTATAAAGCCAATACATCCATGGTCAATAATATTGCCTGTTGCAGAATACAATTCAATTTTCTGAATTTTCTTTGGTGTCCTTGATATACGATGAAATCAAAGGGACAAAGGGTTGTAGAAAACTATCTATATATTGTGAAAGAGATTCCATCCTGAGCTTCTCCAGTGTTCTGGTCCTTCAAAAAAAAGGAAATACCTACATTTAACAATCCTCTCTTTTTAGAATCGTGGCCAATATGGGCGCTATTTAGGAGGAAAAGTGGAATCTTTTCTCCACTTCAAAACAAATGTGATTGCTTGACTGAGTTCATTTTTATGCTATCTTTCTCCCAGTTAAGGGCTCAAGGCAGCTTACAGATTATTTTAAGAAGACAATAGAATATTATGCAGGTATGGATTGTCTGCAGCCTCCAATATGTATTCCTTTCTCACTGATCCATAAATAGGTTGGCTACTGACAGTGCAAATTTACTCCCCATGACCACCCCACAGACCTGTAGATAAAAGGTCTTCCCAAATCTGGGATTGTTCCAGGATGCATTCTGAGCATGGTGATCAACAGATCCAATACGTTTCGCCAGAATGCTGATTCCCTAGTAGTTTGCCTTAGAAAACAATTTCCCTGTTGCCCCACAAATCTTGTGTAATGCCCAGAAAATTTGTGGGAGGATTTATGTTTGCATCTGAATGTGTGCAGACAATGTGTGGTCCTTGGTAGATGAGTTTTAGATTGGAAAGAAGTCTCCAAAGGAGAAAAGTGTTAAAACCACTTCTTTAAAGACAAGTCCTCGAAACATCCTTTCCCCCCTTCAGTTATTTTCCATCTTTATTCAAAATACCCTCAGCTATGATGATACACTCCAGCATTAGAAAGAACAGAAAGCCATTACGTCAAGAAGACCAGAGCAAAGCTATTTTCAAGGTATTCACTAAGCATCAAAAGTGGAAAGGGGACAAGTGGCAGTGCCTGTCTTTCCCACAGCTGAGAAGTCACATTCCTGAATACATAAATGAGTGAAATAGGATGGCAATCATTCTTGATTTCAATAACTGAAATAGCTACAGAAATCACAAGGTGCATGTTTACATATTTGGAAAACATTTGAGTGAAAGAGAAACACTGGAGCTGTGGCAGCTGAGTATCACTAATCACTTACAGCCGTTTCTTGATTAAGAGAGGCAGTCAGTGGGAGGAAGAAAGCAGTATGATTAATGTCTTGCAAAACCATGCCCAAAAATATGGTTTACTAGTACAATGTATGCTGTTAGTATAATGCAGAAAAAAGTAATTCCATGTCTGACAAAGGAATGTAGTAATGAGTGTCATGATGATGGGATATGTAGTCAGAGAAATATAAAATGGAGTCAGACAGGTTCTGTGTGGAGATGATTTAAGGGACTTTGGAATGTGTTTTTCTAAGCACCATGAGAGTGTTTTCCTGAAGACCGTTACGGCCTGGATCGAGATAGCATTTTGAAGGCCAGATCAAGGGGCCCCTGGAGACTCAACATTCCAAGCTTGTTAGAGAAGAGATAAACAACACCTGGACTCTCATGGGAATAAGGAAAGGAAAGAGGTGGTACAACCTCTAAAAAGTTAATTGGTTAACAGCCAGAAAGGCCATGAAGAAGGGAGGAGTTAGGAGGGTAGAAAATGGACAATGGGTTATGCGAAACTGTCTGATGGAGATTGATGGAGGTTAATGGAATGTCATGGTTCGTGTGTTATTTGATTCCATGAAGGAGAGAGGATGTAAGTAAAGGAGAAAGAAGAAGAGGGGGGCTAGTCCACTATAGCCTACCCTAGGTTAGCTTTTAAGTGTTTATTATTTTAAATGGGAAATAGTTATCTTATTTAACTGCAATGATCTTTGAATATGTTCTTGATGCTAATGCTTATGCAATATAAACTGATTTCTAATGAAACTCTATTTTTCTAATAAAAATTAATTATAAAAATTCTTACAAAAGGACTGGTCTCTTGAACAGCAGGGTCTGGCTAAATCCAGGAAGGGAGAGGGCCACAAACTAGCTATCATTTAAGAGTCCTACCTAACCGAGCTGTTGTGCATTCTAAGGAATCACAAAGCCCATGTGCCTGTACTTGCAAAGTGCTAAGCAAGTGTTAAGTGTTCTTTTTAGGCCAGACTTGTTCAAAAGACTTATGCTATGCACTGCTGAGGTCTTGAGACTTGCCCCAGTGCAAATGTGGTAGATAAGTGCCTGTCGAGCTCTCTGATCGAATGCCCAGCAACCCTTTAGAGGGTCCGGTGCATCACAGTACACATCAAAAACTTTTCTATTTTTTTCATTTCAGGTTCTTGTGGAGACTGCATTATTTATTTTCATATTTTAAAGTACCAATCCTTTCAGGTTTCCCATTTGTATTCCTCCAGTTTTTTGGCACTCCAAAAGCCCTAATGAACCCTTTAAAACTACTCCAAAAAAGCAGAGGACAGATAACAGAGAATCAATCTACTTGAAAAGCAAGCAACAGTACATGAGAAGGAAAAATAATTATCAGACCTATGCAAAACTAAATAAATAAATAAATAAAACCTTGTTCACCCACCTGCCAATTCAAAATGCAGCAAAGCACCCAAAAATTTAAAAAGATAAAACAAAACTATTAATTCAGTGCCACTCACCTGGTGTGACAGAGACCCACTACCCTAGGAATCACAATGAAAAAAAGAGGAAGTAACAGCCAGGCAGGCAGGCACTAGCTTCTTGGCACACAGAGACACTCACCAAAGCAACACACATCAATACACATTAAGAACAACAAGAGAAAAATGCCTCAAGCTGTGCCCAACCAACAGCTGTGCCAGTGTGCCACTGAGCTATGTGGTGTATTGATACAGTCACAAAGTTCACCTCCTGGCCTGCAAACCCCTACAGAAACAAACAAAACAGTCCCCAAAGAAACAAAGCAAAAAAAAAAAAAACTAAAATATACATCTTTGACAGAATAAATACACAGTAAGTTAATCAAATAGCAATTTTTAAAAAATCTGTCTAACATAGAAAGCACTCCTCACACATACAGGGAAAAAATATATCAAAATAAAATACACACATGCAGCCCTCTTTCCCCCAAAACAAGAAAGCTAGTAAGCAAATGAAAGCAAAAAATACAATCAAAGTCTCCCAGCCAAAACTACTAGAATATGGGGAGATTTCTGTCCACCCATTACTTGACGCATTCTCTTCCGTTCTTTGAGTCCTGTTAGTAGCAACAGGCAGGCAGCAGCAAAAATAATCCAATAAAAGAAAGGACCAATCTCTTTTGAAGGGGGGGGGGAAATCTCCCTAAAAATCAAGAGAAAACGGCAAAAAAGGAAAGGATCCAAGTGGGGGGATGGAAGCACTCAGGCAGGCAGCAATTGAAGTCAGAGGGCACCAGGAGCTCAGCACATAGGAACAACTGAAGCAAAAAGAAGTTCATCGCGGGGGATGCCTGTCAAAGTGGTGTGGACACAGGAGTGTCAGACAGCTGATACCCTGAAAACTAAACTAGCAGAAGCACCTATTCTCATGGTTCCAGACATTCAGAAGCAATTCATAGTTCAAACAGATGTGTTGGAATTTGGAATTGCAGCAGTTTTACTTCAGGAAGCAGATGATGGAAGTCTACATCCTATATCTTACTTCAGCAGGAAGTTGCAACCTAGAGAAAGAGCATATTCAGTTCCAGAGAAAGAAGCCTTAGCCATTATTTGGTCTTTGGCTAAACTGAGGCCATATCTTTGGGGGAAACAATCTTTATTGCAAACTGATCACTCAGTGCTTCAGTTTTTGAAAAAAATATATGAAATTACTGTGTTGGAGTTTGGCTCTGCAAGATTTTGATTCTGAAGTTCAACATATTCCTGGAAAAAAGAATGTTGTAGCTGAAGGTCTCTCCAGAATGTATTATGGAGTGGATGAGTAAAAGGATAAATGGTTTCCCTTTCATAGCCAGAAATTGTATTCAGTATTACTGACATGTTTCTCTCTATTTTTCCTTTTCACAGGTTTCATATCTACATGCACTAACTGCCAGAATATAATCATGCTGCTATCAATATCATCAGTACCATTTCTACCTCAGCTTGAGCTAGAATGATGGCTAATACTGCTTAGTAAATGCGTAAATTGTAGTACTGCGAATTAATCATATAATAGGGATGTAATACAGAGGTTTCCTAATTCATTGTTTACTAAAAATGCAAGACTGCTGAGTCTTGAATGTTTAGCTTCTGAAGAAGAGGCATGTGAGGCAATGGGATATGCAGTACTTGTTTCTCAGGCCTTCCACAGGTGGTGTTTATTTACTTGGGAAAGAGACTTTGTTTTTCCCTATTCCTGCCTGCCACAGACCAGTTCCAAGGTTACATTGAGAGGAAGAAGACAAACACCAAATTCCATCTGAATTGTGTGTCAGCAGAAGTCCATGAGAACTATCTGGCTGGACTTTGGAAAATTACATCTTGGGCTGTGGAGTTCTGAACAAAGAACTTTAAGCTGATTGGATATCATCATGTGACAGACACTTTGATTCACATTACAGGAAGGGGGGTCAGAGATGAGAAGGAGTGAGAGCTGTTTCAACCCTTCTAGGCTGTTTGAGATGATTGACAGAAACAAATGGCCATGATTACCTAGAGGCAATATAGCCATTAGCAGGAAAAGCTGCAATTAAGTAATTAAGCTGTTAGGAGAAGCTAGCATACCTTTTATTGTTTTATGGGGAATTGCTAACACTGCTTTGCCTTGTAACAGTATGATGTAATCTCTTTTTGATAGTGTATACTTTTTATACTTTTAAAATAAACCTTTTGATATTTTATCCAAGTATAAGTCTTGGGGAAAACAAGGGTGAGTTGCCTAAAGGAAGTGCCTTGGCCATGAAGCTGTGCTAATTACTTTTTTTATTTGGGTATCTAACCTGGTCAGACTGGTGTGCAAGTCTCAATGGAACTTTTGTCCCAAAATAAGAGGATAGGCATAAATCTAGGTTTAGAAGCCTGCTCATAGTTACCCAGTCATGCACCCTCTAGGTCTAATCTGGCCTAGTGTTCAAAGGGTGATGGAATTTGGAGACTAAAGTCAGCACCTTCGCCTAGTGAATTCTCTTTTAAGAAGGAGTATTGGGGACGTGGTGGCGCTGCAGGTTAAACCGCAGAAGCCTCTGTGCTGCAAGATCAGAAGACCAGCAGTCGTAAGATCGAATCCACGCGATGGTCGCTTGTCTCAGCTCCTGCCAACCTAGCAGTTTGAAAGCATGTAAATGCGAGTAGATAAATAGGTACCACCACGGTGGGAAGGTAACGGCGTTCCGTGTCTAGTCGCGCTGGCCACGTGACCACGGAAACTATCTACGGACAAACGCTGGCTTTACAGCTTGGAGACGGGGATGAGCACCACGCCCTAGAGTCGGACACGACTGGACTAAATGTCAAGGGGAACCTTTACCTTTACCTATTCCTGATACTCTCTTTCAGCAAATTGATGAAAGAATGTGAAACACACAAAAGAGAGCTTCTTTTTGTTTCCAGTCTTCTGTTAAAAAAACGATTCTACATATTCAGTTGTTAGGATATCACAGTGACAGATGCTTTATAACTGGGGTCAGTATTGCTAGCCTAGTACTGCCTATTCTGACTGACAGTGCTGTCCAGGGATTCAGGCATTTTTTCACAGCCTTAACTAAACATTCCTGGCTTTCTTGGGTAGCTTTCCATCGAAGTGCTGACGAGACCCAACTTTGCTTAACTTTTGAAAACTTTTGAGTGTATTAAGGTTGGTAAGGAGCATAAATGTAACACATGTCTATAAAAAGTAATTGAACTTCAACTCACATATTTTTGCAGGTTGATCTCAGAGGAGGGACTATCTATAAAGACTACTCTGGTTATGGTACACATTAATTATTTACTTGTAAAACAGAACAAAATCGAAACATCTTCGTTACTGCCCATGAAATCTGAAGCAAAAAAGGCACTTAGGAAAGAAGCATTTTCATCTTTACTAAATACCATTGCAGATAATTTCGTTTAAAAAAAAAATCCACTGTGTACAAGTTCTGATACCCATTCATACCATTTCAAACAACAATAATTGAAACACTGAAGATGCTCAGACAAGTTAGCTGAATGATACTTTCCTTTTTGCTTATAAATATGCAATGTTAGGTCGTTCCACTTTCCTGCTGTCCCATCTCTTCCTAGCAATACTGGGGTTTTTTCATTCTGCTCAGATCTTGCAAACTAACAGCTGTGGCTTCTTTTATTGAGCCAACCCCTCTCCTGCTAGATGTTCCTCTTTTCGTACTGTTCCACCCCACTTTTCCTTGCAATACTGTACTTTTTGGTCAGTTCTGTATTTTCATTATATATGCCTGGTGGGATAGCCTCAGTTTACTCATTCTTGTTCCAGCGAGAGTTCAGCCTTGACTTGATTTGAGCACCCACTTTTTTGCCTTTCTGGCTGCCAATGGGATCTGTAAGGCTTTCCTCCAACACCACGTTTCAAATTAGTTGATTGTTGTCTCTGCTTTTCTTCATTGTCTTTGTTTCACATAGTATGGATGATTTTCACGTTGGTTTTGAGTAAGAATCTCTGCTAACTCCCAATCCTCCTCATTTTTTAAAAAATTCAGCAGGCAAGGGAACATATTTTGGAAAACATGCAAACGACATGTTTGTACAGCTTTTCTTACACAGGTTGTCTACCCCAAGGAAGGGGTTTGAAATTGGAACACAGCTTTCTAGTCTACATTCTGCAGAGAGGGCATCGCAACATTAGTTTACCTAATTGCATTGACAGGGACTTATACATCCAGATGATCAGTCACAGTCATGAGTGAACTGGCCCTTGAACTGATTGCAGATGTGTATGGTGTGAGCGTGAAAGTCTGAGTTTGTTAAGGATGCTTCCACAGCCCCCAGACCCTTAATCTTGTAAAATGCTGTTTGCGTTAAAACATAGAAAAGCTTTGTCTCCCTCTCTGAACTTGGGTCATGAAACTTTGTCACAAATACACCTGCTAGCTCCAGTTTGAAGCTAAACTGTGGTATATATCGGCTGACCACAAATATCCTGTCTACCCAACTTTCTATAGAAATGTAACTCAGTAACAGCTTGCAAACAAGATAGAAATACCAGAAGGGTGGAGGGAAACCACCTGCATACCTAGCGACATTTGCCCTTTTGCTCCTTTTTCATATTTCGTGTAACCTATCTAACCTATAGATTGTATACTGAATACTCCTGACCTACATGTCAACCAATGAGAATTTTTCTGTACTTTTGTTTCCTTGTGGTTAGAATGCATAAAAACTCTTTGCACTTTTGGATCAGGGTCCCTCTTGCCTGAGGGACCCGAGCGATCACTCGAAATAAACAGCGCTTGTTCTGAACTCTGCTGAGTCTGTGTCCAGTCGATCCTCCTGCCTGTTACACAAGAGTGTCCTAACACTCCCAGATTTCTTATATCTGGCTCACAATGGGGAGGGGTGCCTTTGACTTCAGATTTCAGATCTTGGATTTTGCAGATTCAGAGGATGGAGTTTTGTTTGTTTGTTTTGTTTTTTGCTTTCTTGCCACCTGCATTAGAAACTTTCCTTGTCTTTGCTGAAGCATGGTAACAGCTGAACTTGATTTTTGCTGCTGCTCTAGTTTTTGAATCTGGGTGCTGCTATTGTTTCAAACAAAAGGTGATGATTTATAAATTCTGTTATTAAGGAGGAGGCTGAGAGAATAATTGACAATATTTGCTGCTCCATTCTTCTTGATGTAGAGCAGAAACTCAGCAAATACAGAAAGTTATGGGTGTTGAACTTATATTTTTCAGTCCGAAAGAGACAGACAATCAGGTGCCCTAATTTAAGCCATTTCACTTCCCTCTCAAATGTTCAATTAAATTCCCAGTAGGCATCATTTAGGGACGTGGTGGTGCTGCAGGTTAAACCGCAGAAGCCTCTGTGCTGCAAGGTCAGAAGACCAGCAGTTGTAAGATCAAATCCACGCGGCGGAGTGAGCTCCCGTCGCTTGTCCCAGCTCCTGCCAACCTAGCAGTTTGAAAGCATGTAAATGCGAGTAGATAAATAGGTACCACCACGGTGGGAAGGTAACGGCGTTCCATGTCTAGTCACGCTGGCCACGTGACAATGGAAACTGTCTACGGACAAACGCTGGCTCTACGGCTTGGAGACGGGGATGAGCACCGCGCCCTAGAGTCGGACACGACTGGACTAAATGTCAAGGGGAACCTTTACCTTTACCTAAGCATCATTTTGCCAAGACCCACACTGCACACCCCTGACAGTAATTTAAAATGAGATTTTGCAAAAAGTATTGAAGGAGTCAAATGAACACATTTATATAAAAGAATAACTTAGCCTAACAGCAGCCATCTTGCCTCTGTAACTTGCTTTGCTACATGAATGTGTAACCTATTATATCAGGTTTCTGCTTAGTAGACAGAAATAGACAAAGGAGGGAAGCCGCCTGCATTCCTTTGCTTGCAAGTAACTAGTTTTTGGAATTTGTCCTTGATTACTGATAAGAGAGCTCAGTACCTAGCACTAAGACGGGAGAGAAAAGTTATCGCCAAGAGACTAGGCACCAGCAACCCCTCCCTTCTCCCCTCCTTCTCCACACCCCTTTGTCTCCCTCTTTTTTACCTAAACTTATAAAATGTATATTCTGTATAATGGCCTTACACCTCTCCTCCACTTGTTCTGGTGGACAGAGTTGCGTCCATGTACTTTTGCTTCTTTTCAGCTGAAAATAAACAAAATATATCGGATCTCCTTGTCCCTGGTTAATTGAAAATATATCAGAGACAGGTTAATGTCCAGAAATTAGTTCTGGCACTCTTCAGTATCTATACCTTCCTTTAGCCTTCTCTCGAATTCTAGATGTGTTATGCTCCAGTCCGGAGCGTTAAAGAAGATTGTCACTGAAACATAGCTGAGACTTCTTTCCCAATACAGATGGCTGAGTGTGCTGTGCATAGGGAAGAAGCACTCCAAATTCCTATAAACTCCTTGGGTATTAACAATCAAATACCTTCCAGCTGCATAGGCACATATTTGAGTGCATACAGTTAATCTGAAAGACACATTTCTTCTAGGCATTTTGATGAGGTTGTGGCTCCAACAGATATCTAGATAACTTGTCAAAAAATGGCCTTGGCAATTGATTTGGGTGAGAAGTGGTTTACTGATGAAAAAAAGGAGTCAGTTTCTGCAATTTCCCTCTGCTTGATGTCTCTTTGTGAATAATAGTGAACACAAGAGGGTATTCTGCAGGCCATCTTGACTGCTGCCATTGGTTTTGTGAACATTTAGGCTGCCACTTGCTGTACAAAGTTTAGCATCCTTTTTTCTGCTGGCAACACGGGCACAATACTGTCAGGCAATATTAGGCCATTTCCTGACTGTTTAAATTGTGGGTACAGAAGCACAATATCTCACAATCAGAAACTGGAGGGTTTTTGAAGAATTGAATATTCTAACCACTGGACCACACTGCTGTTTCAAATATTCCAAAACTTACAAGCAGTAGCACAAATTTAAAAAGAGTAGCATTCAACAGCAGCTGCCCCAGTTTTTTCAGACATTTGGCGATGCCTCACATCTTCTCGTAAGAAGCTGTAATATACTGTAATTGATTGAGCATCAGTAGGCACAAAAACTAAATCTGGTAAGAAACAAAAACAAATACTAGATTTATTTTAGGAAATCTGAGTGTTCTATGAAATAGTCTGTATTTCACATCTGAGGGGTGGGGGAGACACATTTCAGAAGCTGACTAAGAGACAAAGCTATCCCTTCTCCCCTCCTTTTTATTTTTATTTTTATTTATTTTTTTGCACCAGGAGCTAAATACAACTTACATTTGCATTGTTAGAAGATTCTGGGTCTCCAGTCTAGGCAGAGGAAAAAGAAGTGGGCATCTAATTTTTCTTGAGCATCTGTTCTTCAACACACACAGGTAAGAACATAGAACTACTCCCCCTGAGTAGTTTTGCAGGTCTCTGAGATGCTGCCCTTTAATAAATGGTAAAATGGATCACCACTCCCCAGGTGATGTATGCTAAATTGTGGTGTAAAGGACGGCAAGATCAAAAGCTTCTAAATAGCTATACCAAACTCTGTAACTCCATACTAAGATGCTAGTCTCACCACTTCTTAGCTGGCCTAATACTGGCCCAGGGAATCCTTTCTTCTACTTAAGTGGGAACTGATTTTTTCCCTCTCAATTGATGTGTGATAATTTAAATTTAACTTTGTTTGGCTCCTATTTTTATATTTGTACATGTTCTTTCTTGAATTTTAGATTATTTTATATTGTTTGTTCTGTTGCTATGTTAATGGAAGATTTTTCTATTGCTGGTGCCATTTCTTACGGAAATAAAAATAAAATAAATAAATGCATATCCTGTGCTACACTGGGTTTTGAAATTTCTTAGCTTTGCTACTCTTTCAGTCATGAAATGTGCTTCTGTGGACTGAGGGCATTTGAGTTCAGGATCTTAATGCAGGAGGAAACAATGCTTTAATTACAATCATTACTGTAATTAACACCTTAACATGTTGTGATCTGAAATGTTAGGTCCTGGTGATTGGTGTTTAGATGGGTTGATAATTGGACAATTAGTCCTTCTTAGGAAGGTACATCTGATTAAAACAGATTCTAGGCTGCAAGAATGGAAAAACTGAGTCAAAATAAGTAAATGTAATGGGTGAGGGTTACTTTAAGAGAAATAATTGCAGTTCATTTTGAAAAAGTCTAATTAAAATCTATATAAAAATTGGTTTTAAGAAATAAAAACATATCTGTCTGATGAAATATTTCCTAAGGATTGGATAGCAGTTATTGTTGTGATACATTCTGGAGACAAGTCAGCATGGAGGTAGTCTGCGTTTTGTTTTGACTTTTTAAAAACTGGCATTAATCTAGCCCTGAGTTAATATTTTAAAATTAGAATGACTTACTTTCTGTATGTAAGAGAATCCTATCTACTTGTATGATTGCAGAAACTATCAATTTATTTTTATAAGTACTAATTAATTTTTCTTCTTTTTCTAGGCCCCAGTCCTGGGGGGAGGATTTGAGAGTGAGCTTTTAACTCTGCATGTGTGTGTGGTGTGCCTGAATTGGATTGGGCCCCATGCTTGCAAGGAAAAGGGAAAGCAACTCTGATGGGACACTATACATTTGACATTGCACATTGTCTAATAGTGAGAAGAGTCTCAGGCATTGCAAAGCTTCAGTCTGATCCCAGACCTTTTCAACAAGCAACTTACTAGGAGCTCTCCCTGGTGATGCAACCTTGTTGTCTTTTGCTGACCTATCACTGAGCGGACTCTCCCCAGGGCTCTATAAACTACAAAGGAATACAATACACACAATTCTTTGGAGGAAAGGCCACAACTTTATTGGTTACAGCAGCAGTCCCTGGCCAGCATTGGGGGATTGGATCCGGTGCATTGAGAGATCCAATTGCCACCTAATGCCCAACACCATTCACTTTAGCTGCTGCTGAAGGTTCCACCAGAAGTAGCCATCTTCTGGAAACCACGCGAGTGTACGCCACTCCATGATTGTCACACACCTGGGGCAGGGGTTGGGCCTGCGGGCCCCCAAGCTGGACCAGACCTTGCCCCTATCCCAATCTCCCCATACAGAGAGGTTTGTTTACCATTCTGGGCGAGTAGACTCCTGTCTTCACCCTTAAGCCCTCTGGATCCAACCCCAATGCCCCAAACTGCCAACAAAGTTGTGACAAGATTGAGTGTATGCACATATTGCAGTAAAAACACGTCAACCATCCCCCATGCAACCTATGCAATAACAAATAACAACACATCTTTCCACTGCTGTAAAAGAGGGAGGGAGGGAGGGAAAAGAAGAAAGGGGATGGGTGCTGGTGAGCAGCAGACTGGACGGTGGGCTGTGCCCACTGGCTTTTAACCTTGGCAGGCAGACTAGGGAGAAAATCCTCCTTTTCTAGTCCCCTTGCACCTTTTGAATCTCCCCCTGCCAGCCAATACCAGGGAAACCCCACTCGCCACTAGCCAATCAGGGCCACTAGGGCAGTTTCTAGTAGCTCCCTCTCCCCTATCCACTAGACCGCATGGCCGGCGCCCTGCCTGTTCTGGCGCCCTGGCCTAAGTGAGCCCTTCTTGGCAGCAACTGGGATGCCCAGGTAAGTCTGGGCTCCTGTTTTCTGCAATTGCTTTATTCTACTGCATTCCATGGCCCCTCTTGGGGGTCCAAAGATGACTTCAGTTTTGGATGAAGGCATGATTTATAACTTTCTGAAGTGCCTACATTGTTAAACTAATTTTAATTGTGATTATTGTATAGTTTTAATTGTTTGTAAGCTGTCTTGGGTCTCCTATGAGGAGAAAGGTGGTGTATAAACAAACAAATAAACAAATTATGGCATTTGCTATCACAGTATGTGATGACTATCAGTGGGATGGACTGACTTTAGGCTTATGGAATATAGTTTCTTTTTTCACTAGAACTCCGAGGTCACCCATCTAGGAGCAGGAACCAAGAAGTAGGTCAAGAACACTAGACACAGAAGGTTGTTGTTTATCTACACATAAGTAAGTTAGATATATAATTCACCCTGGTAAATCACCATTAGCAAGGTGCTGGTTTCATTACTAGCGGTGTGCCTACTGTGTAATATGTAAAAATCTGTGTAATTAAAAAAATCCTGAGGGAGGCCAACAGGGGCAATATGCCCTTGTTGATCCTCCTCGATAGCTCAGCAGCCTTTGATACTGTCGATCACGGTATCCTCCTGGAGCGGCTCTCTGAGTTGGGAATCGGTGGTCTCGCTTTGGCGTGGCTCCGTTCCTTCTTGGAGGACTGTCCCCAGAGAGTGCAGCTTGGCGAGATGACTTCCACCCCGTGGATCCTCAATTGTGGGGATCCGCAGGGGTCAATCATCTCATCAATGCTATTTAATATCTATATAAGGCCGCTGGGTGAGATCATCCAGAGTTGTGGGGCCTGGTGTCATCAGTACGCTAATGACACCCAGCTCTACCTCTCCTTTTTTTCCTACTGCAGTCAATGCTGTTCCGACCCTTGAATGCTGCTTGGGGACCGTTCTGGAGTGGATTAGGGCAAATGGACTGAGGTTGAATCCGGACAAGACGGAAATCTTGCGTGTGGGCGGCCCCGGCGTCAGCGGGTTGGGAAACTCCCTCTCCTTTGGGGGAGTGACTCTTACTACGAAGAGTGAGGTACGCAGCTTGGGCATCTACCTGGACCTGGATCTCACCATGGAAACCCAGGTGGCATCTGTGGTCCAGGCAGCCCATTTCCATCTTCGGAGGATTGCCCAGCTGCGTCCCTATCTAGACGCGGGGGCACTCACAACGCTGATTCATTCCCTCGTAATCTCAAGAATAGACTACTGCAGTGCTCTCTACGTGGGGCTACCCTTGAGGCTGATGCAGAGACTTCAATTGGTCCAGAATTCAGATTAATAACTGGGGTGAAGAAATTCCAGCACATCTCCCCCACTCTGGCCGTCCTTCATTGGTTACCAGTTCATTTCCGCATCGACTTCAAGGTTATGATGATAACATTCAAAGCCCTAAACGGTTTAGGACCTAGGTACCTATCAGAACGCCTGCTCCCAGCCAGATCTGTTCGTAATACCCATTCTTCACAGACCTGCCTCTTCTGCCAGGCTTTCCCGGAGCACTAGGATCTCGCCCTCCCTTTTTACCATTCTTTTTGCCATCCTCTCCATCACCCTTTTAACCACCTTTATTGCCATCAGTTTTAATTTCCCTATTTGTTATGTATTAATAGGCCAGTGGAGGTGATGGCATTCCAGTTGAACTATTTAAAATCCTAAAAGATGACGCTGCTAAGGTGCTACACTCAATATGCCAGCAAGTTTGGAAAACTCAGCAGTGGCCAGAGGATTGGAAAAGATCAGTCTACATTCCAATCCCAAAGAAGGGCAGTGCCAAAGAATGCTCCAACTACCGTACAATTGCACTCATCTCACACACTAGCAAGGTTATGCTCAAAATCTATTTCATAGATAAGGTGCCTGACCACCTTATCTATCTCCTGAGAAATCTATATGTGGGACAGGAAGCAGCAGTTAGAACTGGATATGGAACAACTGATTGGTTCAAAATTGGGAAAGGAGTACGACAAGGCTGTATATTGTCTCCCTGCTTATTTAACTTATATGCAGAATACATCATGCGAAAGGCAGGACTGGATGAATCCCAAGCCGGAATTAAGATTGCCAGAAGAAATATCAACAACCTCAGATATGCAGATGATACCACTCTGATGTCAGAAAGTGAGGAGGAATTAAAGAACCTCTTAATGAGGGTGAAAGAGGAGAGCGCAAAAAATGGTCCGTAGCTCAACATCAAAAAAACTAAGATCATGGCCACTGGTCCCATCACCTCCTGGCAAATAGAAGGGGAAGATATGGAGGTAGTGACAGATTTTACTTTCTTGGGCTCCATGATCACTGCAGATGGTGACAGCAGCCCCAAAATTAAAAGACGCCTGCTTCTTGGGAGGAAAGCGATGACAAACCTAGACAGCATCTTAAAAAGCAGAGACATCACCTTGCCGACAAAGGTCCGCATAGTCAAAGCTATGGTTTTTCCAGTAGCCATGTATGGAAGTGAGAGCTGGACCATAAAGAAGGCTGACCGCCGAAGAATTGATGCTTTTGAATTGTGGTGCTGGAGGAGACTCTTGAGAGTCCCCTGGAATGCAAGGAGATCAAACCTATCCATTCTGAAGGAAATCAACCCTGAGTGCTTACTGGAAGGACAGATCCTGAAGCTGAGGCTCCAATACTTTGGCCATCTCATGAGAAGAGAAGACTCCCTGGAAAAGACCCTGATGTTGGGAAAGTGTGAAGGCAAGAGGAGAAGGGGACGACAGAGGACAAGATGGTTGGACAGTGTCATCGAAGCTACCAACATGAATTTGACCAAAACTCCGGGAGGCAGTGGAAGACAGGAGGGCCTGGCGTGTTCTGGTCCATGGGGTCACGAAGAGTCAGACACGACTTAATGACTAAACAACAACAAAAAAATTATTTTTATCGTGTTTTTAATATTATGCCTTATATTTTTGTTATCCGCCCAGAGTGGTCTGGTTGCCAGATGGTGCGGGATATAAATTCAAAGAATAATAATAATAATAATAATAATAATAATAATAATAATAATAATAATAATAATAATAATAATAATAATAATAATAACAATAACAATAACAATAATAACAACACAACAACAACACAACAACAACACAACAACAACAACAACAACAACAACAACAACAACAATAATAATAATAATAATAATAATAATAATAATAATAATAATAATAATAATAATAATAATAATAATAATAATAATAATAATGTACTACAAGTTACACCATGAAACGAAAAGTGCTCTGCAATATTTGGAAGAAGGAAACATTGTCTTAATATTTGAAATAAAACCTCCTAGGAATATTGTTGTATGAGCTGCAATCTTGCAAGATGTAAACTGAAAATAGCTTATAGCTTCTATTCTGGATATTTAAGCACTAAATTTATTGCACATGTTGAGGAAAAGTGTCCAGAATGCAAAGCAGGGCTTTGTTTGTTTGTTTGAAATATTTTACCCCACCTTTCTCCTTAAAAAGGACCCAAGGAGGAGGCTTACATCATTTAAAGACAACATTTGAAGCAAAGAACAATGAGTATAAAGAGGCAGCTTACATCATTAAAAGACAATATTAAAGCTAAAAAAAATTGTAGTGCAACACACATGAAGGTTGTTAGGCAGGGAAGATTCAACTAGAAGCGATCACCTATTTGTTTAAACTCCTTTCTGGCATGTTAGTCTTCTCTGTGTTATGCATACAATTGTTATTGTATTGGGGCATGTTCAATCACATGTCAGCCTTCACTAAAACTCTGAACTTATTCAGAGCCTGAGCACATCGGTTGCTTTTTACAGGAACGAGGCCCAAATGAATACAGATAATTTGATTCAGTTGCTCATCATTCTTTCCAATTTTGTAAATATCCTTCCAGTCTGAACAAAATAACGGGTCCTAATGGTAAAATGGAGTTTTGTTGTCAACTGCAAAATCAAACTGAACTCCACCAGCTAGTTCTCCACATGCTTACTGCGAAGTAGGTCCTGCATTATTTAACACCAGTGCTTTCTCTCAGATGAGCACTAGAATGTAGCTTAAGTTAGGTAAAGGTTCCCCTTGACATTTAGTCCAGTCGTGTCCGACTCTAGGGGGCGGTGCTCATCCCCGTCTCCAAGCCGTAGAGCCGGCGTTTGTCCGTAGACAGTTTCCGTGGTCACGTGGCCAGCGCAACTAGACACGGAATGCCGTTACCTTCCCACCGTGGTGGTACTTATTTATCTACTCGCATTTACATGCTTTCGAACTGCTAGGTTGGCAGGAGTTAATTTGTATGTATTCCTGAAATTAGAATGAGATTGCTCTGAAAGAAATCAATGGGCACAGACATTGTGTTTGTGTTGATATATATGTTAAACACTTGGTAAGTGTGTAAATGAGTAGTGACAAAACAAACAAACTTGTTTAATAAATAAATGCTAAATTATATGCTCTTCAATTATTTTAACATCAACTGTCCAGAATCTTGTTGCTTAGTGCAGTATATTGCACTAGAGTAGTCCATGAAAACTGAGGGGCCTTAGTGAGTCAGGTGCTCCATAGGTCTATGATTCAAATGGGCTTACTCTAACTGTAGCTTACTATGTTAAAGTAAATCATAGTTACAGTAGACCTATTTGAATAAATGGAAATTCTGGAGGATCTGAGTCACCAAATTGCCCCTGATCCAATGAGCCATCTCTAGTTTGATTTAATACACTAGGCAACTAGATTTTGGCCACTGATCAATTAATTAAGCAGATAAAAGGCAGATCACTCCCCAGTTAAAAATTATCTGACTGGCAGTATTAACAATTGTCCAAAAGAGACAAATGTGAGAAGATCTAAGCAACAGCAACCTGCTTGGACCATTATAGTCATTTTTCTTTATATGTGATAATGTTTGGGGGCACAAGAAAACTGCATATTAAAGCTCCCTTGATGAGATGTGTTCTGAAAACTGAGAACTGCCAAGCAAATGCTCACTGATTGTTCATTTCAGATCTGTGATTCTTTCCCTCTCTACCTTTTTATCTTACAGCAGAATTATTCATATAAACTGTACATCCAATTAAAATTGGCCTAAATTACCCATCTCCTTCAGAATTACATCTTTAACTATCCTTTTGTAACAATTTTTTCCATCTGAGAGATGAAAATCTGTGATTTTTTAAATAATTGTATTTAGTGATGCAGGTGGCATAAACAAAACCATAAATCAGACTGCAGCATTTAGAGAAACTCTGGAACAACTTTTTAAAGAACCATAAACATGATAAAATGGGACGTACTTTTGCTTCCTAGACCCTCAAGCAACAATTGCTGAAATAGTTTGCATATAGCACTAAATATCCTGCAATTTCTTAAGTAAAAACATTTTCCTCCATTACTTTGAAGTACTCTGGCCCAATGAGATACACAAGTAGGGTTGCAAAGTCAGCAGCTTCCTACTCTCTGAGTATTAGCCCTAAACCTGAGGACAGAAGGTGGGCTCTTGTGATTTCACAGAGGCAGTTTAGGTAAGGATTCAGAAGAAGGCAGAACTTGTTCTAGGCCAGCTAACAGTCATTGAAAGCAAACAAGCATTATGGAGGCAGTAACGAAGGCAGGGGCACTGAGAAAACCCAGCCCACGTTGCTTAGCTTGGCTGTGCCTATGCTGCCCACTCCCTGCTGGTGGTGGTTGAGACAGAGAAGCAAGCACACAGATTCTCACAACTATTTATTTATTTAAAATATTTTTACCCCACCTTTCTCCTCAAAAGGGGAGATAATAAGATGGAGTGAGATAAAGGGATAAGGAAAATAACTGGTGGGTTTACAATTAATATACAAAGGTAGCTTACATCATTAAAAGACAATATTTAAAGTTAAAAATGAGTTACAAAGACGGCTTACATTATTAAAAGACAACATTTAAAGCTAAAAATGATAAGTATACAAATATTAAAAAGGATCAAACAAATAACACTCTGAGAAATGGCAAACAGAAATAAAAACACAGTCAAAGTAGTAAAGCACAACAGTTCATTTAAAAATCTCACTCTGACAGCAAATCACTGAGGGGAAGCTTGCCTGAAGAGAATTTTGCCTGCCTCTGGAAAAACAGCAAAGATGGAGCCAATCTAGCCTCCTGTGGAAAGGAGTTCTAAAGTTTGGGAGCAAAAACAGAGAAGGCTCTCTCCTGTCACAAGAACAAAAAGCAAAGAGCACTTATCCTCACTGGGCTCCAACCAACCCAGGCCCTTTTATAGATTCAAAATTCCCACTCTCTGAGTGGATGTTCTGACTGGGTGCTTACAGCAGCTCTCACAACATTATTGGATGAAATATTTCTTGGGTAATTTGACAAACAAAAAGTGACAGAAATGTTAAATGAAAGAGGGAAACAAAAAACTCAAAATGTTCATGTATCTTCTGCAAGTGTTCTGTATTCAAGAAGCTCTCTTTCAGAAATCAATGAAAAAACATGAAAACAAAAAATAAAGCTTTTTGTTTTACAAATGAAAGTCCAAAGCCTAGTTGCAGCAGCAGCAGCCATTTCTGCTAGGGCTTGCATGCTCTGTGCCCTTATCTACAGCACAGGTTTTTCCAGGCCTGGCACTGCTACATGGGCTTCTGGAAGGCTTGTTGCCAACCCACCAAAAGGTTTTTTTTTTGTTTTGTTTTGTTTTGTTTAATAGACTCTGCACAACTTCTGACAGAGTTTGTGCAACAAAGAAAGCTCATAAGTAACGGCACTGAAATTCTACTCCTTGTCTTGGTCCTAACAGAAAAATAGGTCAAGGGGGTAAACCCACCAGTTATTTTCCCTGTCCCTTTCCCTCAGTCCATCATGTTTGGTGTGCTGACATTGTGCAAGCACTACATACATGGAAACCCCTTCACACTGGACAAGCTGAGTGTGGATGGAGATGAGCTCCCAGGCTTTAAAGCTCCCTTCCAAAAATCAAACTTTTCCCTGCTCCAGAGATTTGTTTCCCTATTTGGAGGCCTGGGAACACACAGGAATTGAGCCCCAGTAACTCTTTTACTAGGGAAGAAAAATTAGTATCCAATTCACCCTTTAGCCTTTCATGAAGGTACAGTATATCACAGAAGTGAGTACACAACCTCACATTTCATTAATATTTTAGCATATCTTTTCATGTGACAACACTGAAGAAATGACACTTGGCTACAATGTAAAGCAGTGAGTATACAGCTTGTATAACAATGTAAATGTGCTGTCCCCTCAAAATAACACAACACACAGCCATTAATGTCTAAACCGTTGGCAACAAAAGTGAGTACATCCCCAAGTGACAATGTCCAAATTGGGCACAAAGTGTCAATATTTTGTGTGGCCACCATTATTTTCCAGCACTGCCTTAACCCTCTTGGGCATAGAGTTCACCAGAGCTTCACAGGTTGCCACTGGAGTCCTCTTCCACTCCTCCATGACAACATCATAGAGCTGGTGGATGTTAGAGACCTTGTGCACCTCCACCTTCCATTTCAGTGTTTGGGAGTAGTGAAAGCACACAATTTTGAAGTTTCTTGTATTAATTGCCAAAATCCTGATGAAACGGTTTGCTAAAGAAACAATAAAAGGTCATGCATTTGCAAACTGGATCATATTTACTTCTATGACTGACAGAAATGTTCTCTTTTGATTGCCTTGCTGAGGCCTCTTGGATCTAAATTTATGTGCAACTGCCTATTGTGGTTTTCCCCAGGGACCAACGAGGTGACTCAGTTTATTGGTTCACCTGATTTTTTTTTAATTGCTTGTAAGGCCACCATCCTGTCCAGCCCAGTTTTTATTTTATCCTTAAAATAAGGGGGGGGGGGGGAGAGACACTTTTCTACATGGGTGAATAATTAGAGGCCCTGCTTTATTAATCTGGATGGGGAGTTTCCTGGGCAGAAAATACAGCCCTGCGAAGAAGTCCTGGTATTCCTCTGTGAGTGACCCATCCCTTGGTCAGGATGTTCCTGCAAGGAATGTTTTATTAAATTCAATTGTCCACAGGCTGTTAGATCCACAGTGGGTGTCACATTCTTTGTTATTTCAAAGAAAAGAAGCTTATATTTTGCACATTTATACAGTAAATCACAGAAGTGAGTACACACCCTCACATTTCATAAATATTTTAGTATATCTTTTCATGTGACAACACTGAAGAAATGACACTTGGCTACAATGTAAAGCAGTGAATATACACCTTTTATAACAGTGTAAATGTGCTGTTCTCTCAAAATAACGCAACACACAGCCTTTAATGTATAAACCGGTGGCAACAAAAGTGTGTACACCCCTACATGACAATGTCCAAATTGGGCCCAAGTGTCAATATTTTGTGTGGCCACCATTATTTTCCAGCACTGCCTTAACCCTCTTGGGCATAGAGTTCACCAGAGCTTCACAGGTTGCCACTGGAGTCCTCTTCCACTCCTCCATGACAACATCATAGAGCTGGTGGATGTTAGAGACCTTGCGCACCTCCACCTTCCGTTTCAGGATGCCCCACAGATGCTCAATAGGGTTTAGATCTGGAGACATGCTTGGCCAGTCCATCACCTTTACCCTCAGCTTCTTTAGCAAGGCAGTGGTTGTTTTGGAGGTGTGTTTGGGGTTGTTATCATGTTGGAATACTGCCCTGTGGCCCAGTCTCCGAAGGGAGGGGATCATGCTCTGCTTCAGTATGTCAAAGTACATGTTGGCATTCATGGTTCCCTCAATGAACTGCAGCTCCCCAGTGCCTGCAGCACTCATGCAGCCCCAGACCATGACATTCCCACCACCATGCTTGACTGTAGGCATGACACACTTTTCTTTGTACTCCTCACCTGGTTGCCACCACACACGCTTGACACCATCTGAACCAAATAAGTTTATCTTGGTCTCACTGGACCACAGGACAGGGTTCCAGAAATCCATCTCCTTAGTCTGCTTGTCTGCAGCAAACCGTATGTGGGCTTTCTTGTGCATCATCTTTAGAAGAGGTTTCCTTCTGGGACGACAGCCCTGGAGACCAATTTGATGCAGTGGGCAGCGTATAGTCTGAGCACTGACAGGCTGACCCCCCACCCCTTCAACCTCTGCAGCAATGCTGGCAGCACTCATACGTCTATTTCCCAAAGCCAACCTCTGGATATGATGCTGAGCACGGGCACTCAACTTCTTTGGTCGACCATGGTGAGGCCTGTTCTGAGTGGAACTTGTCCTGTTAAACTGCTGTATTGTCTTGGCCACCGTGCTGCAGCTCAGTTTCAGGGTTTGGGCAATCTTCTTATAGCCTAGACCATCTTTGTGTAGAGCAACAATTTGTTTTTTCAGATCCTCAGATAGTTCATTACCATGAGGTGGCATGTGGAACTTCCAGTGACCAGTCTGAGAGAGTGAGAGCGATAACACCTGCTCCCCTTTCACACCTGAGACTTGTGACACTGACGGGTCTCATGACACCAGGGAGGGAAAACGGCTACTTGGGCCCAATTTGGACATTGTCACTTAGGGGTGTACTCACTTTTGTTGCCAGCGGTTTAGACATTAATGGCTGTGTGTTGCATTATTTTGAGGGGACAGCACATTTACACTGCTATACAAGCTGTATACTCACTGCTTTACATTGTAGCTAAGTGTCATTTCTTCAGTGTTGTCACATGAAAAGATATACTAAAATATTAATGAAATGTGAGGGGGTGTATTCACTTCTGTGATATACTGTATATATAAGAATAACTTAGCCTAACTGCAGCCATCTTGCCTCTGTAATTTGCTTTGCTACATGAATGTGTAAACCTATTATATCAGGGTTTCTGCTTAACAGACAGAAATAGACAAAGGAGAAAGGCCGCCTAGTTCATTACCATGAGGTGCCATGTGGAACTTCCAGTGACCAGTCTGAGAGAGTGAGAGCGATAACACCTGCTCCCCCTTCACACCTGAGACTTGTGACACTAACAAGGGAGGGAAAACGGCTACTTGGGCCCAATTTGGACATTGTCACTTAGGGGTATACTCACTTTTGTTGCCAGGGGTTTAGACATTAATGGCTGTGTGTTGCGTTATTTTGAGGGGACAACACATTTACATTGTTATACAAGCTGTATACTCACTGCTTTACATGGTAGCCAAGTGTCATTTCTTCAGTGTTGTCACATGAAAAGATATGCTAAAATATTAATGAAATGTGAGGGGGTGTATTCACTTTTGTGATATACTGTATATGGGACAGACAGCAGGTTGCTATCCAAGCCTTCAACATGAATGAAAATCCACACACATACATGGCCAAATTAACAGGCTGAATATGAGCAGGACTCATCTTCATAGATTTTACAGACAGAAAGCTACCCCCCCGCCCCCAATTCACTGAAGGGTGCACATGTTGAGGGAAAGGGTAGGAATTTGAAAGGTTGTGCAGTAACATGTCAGACCATTGGTCTCTTCAGCTCATTATATTCTACAGTGACTGGCAGTGGGTATCCAACGCAAAAAAGGTGGGGAGGGGGTCTCAGATTTCCATGTTTAGCCCTATAATCACAGTCAGTTGGTCAGTAAGTAGAGGGGAAATATATTTTTCTTTTCTGTACTGCCCCATTACTGTTGCCACTCTCTAGGTGGTTTACAATAGGCAATAAAAAGATTATAACACTATATAATAAATACAAAAATACAATAAAATGCAGTTAAACCCTGTCACTAGCTGAAACTACTTTTAAATAAAAATATGCAAGTTAAGATACATTTGAACATCTCAGGACAAATAGTAGAAGGCAATTTTGTATAATTTGGCCTTAATTGTTGTTATGTAATATCAAGTCAAAACCGACTTATAGCAATCCTAATAGGGCTTTTCAGGGAAGTGAGGTATTTAAGGACTGGCTTTATCAGTTCTGCTCCCCTAGTGAGTTTCCATTGGCAACAAGTGAGTAATAATTTCATAAATTCAGACATTCAAGACATAATACATGCAATTCAGGGTCTACATTTTCATATACTTACATCTCTGTAACTTACCAGCAAGCTACACTAATATCTTCTTTTTTATGGTTGTCAGAATGCATGTGTGGAAATATGTGCATAAGTCTCTGAGTCGCCACTTTCTGGTTTCTCAGTTATCTTTTAGATAGGTATAAAGATAGGGGATCTGAACTGGGATACATTTCTGCATTGTTGTTCCTGTGTTTTTACTCATGCACTTTTTTAAGCTTAAAGTTTTTATTTATTTATTGATACAGCAAAATTACACCAACTATTATTCAACAGACCAACACACACCTCCCTATAATTACCTGTCAAAATCTGACTCACTCCCAGTTTTTAAAAATATAGGGTTGCAAGTATGGGAGGGATGATTTTAAGGCGGTGTGTTTTGGTCATTTGGATAAAGTTTGGTGTAATTTTCTGGTATCAAAAACCAACAAAAGCTTTAAGATTTAAAAGAATGAGTGAACGCTAGGCAGACACTTCAGAAGAAGAATTTTCCCATGTAGCCTACAATACAATGACAACACATAATACATTCTGATTTTCAAAAAGAGACATAAAATTAAATACACCGATACAAAAACATAGGGCAAAGTGGGGAACTAAGTGTGGGAGGCTAACAGAGAAGATAACTTCTGAGTAACAGCTTTTATATATTTTTTCACAGATCTAAATTGCCTATAAAAAATCCTAAAAGTGCAGACCCAATTTAAATTATATGCCATCAAGTCAGTTCCACATAATGGCAACTCTATGAATTAATGACCCCTGAAAGGTCCTACCATTAACAGCCCTGCTCAGTTTTTGAAAACTAGAAGCCATGGCTTCCTATGTTGAGTGAGTAGACCAAATTCCATGGTACAGTTTTGTTGTCTGTAACATGTTAAATACTACTTTCTCTTTTACATCCAAGCCCAAGAGATCAGATCGATTATTCTGTGTGCAATCTAGTAGGGGATTCCAGCATTGTAATACAATGCAGTTGACCCCATGACTGTCTGTCAAATCCAGAGCTTGTGTCTCTTCTCAGTGTTCTCTTTCACTGCTAAGTACCCACACAACAAATTTTAAGGAGAAAAAAATCAAGTGTTCTGTCTAATACAACACTTATATGATTCATTGCCTCCTGCTAGAAGGAAGAAATAATTGGACCGAAACATACCATGCTCTATTTTTAGAGTATCTCTAGCATTGGTTGTACTGTAGGATGTTCAGTTAGTAAAATTTGAGCAGTCTATGCTCTAGATCAGAGGTCCCCAACCCCCGGTCCGCGGCCTGGTGCCAGTCCATGGCCTGAGCCGGACCGGTCCGCCGAGACAGACCTCCCGCCCCACCCACCCCGCATGCACTCACCCCCGCACAGCCGCGCGCGCGCTCCAGCATGCCTGCGCGAGCGCCGCGCCACCGTTTGCACATGCGCACGAGCGCAAGTGTGCCCAGAGAAGCGCCACACTGCCATTTTTGCATGCGCACAGGCGCGCACGTGCTTGTGTGAGAGAGTGCGCGTGCTTGTTCACGTATGCGCGTGAGCGCGGGGGGTGCCCTGCCTTCCCTAGCCGGTCCGCGGACCGAAAAAGTTTGGGGATCGCTGCTCTAGATGACTCTCCTGCAAGGTTACCTGTGAAACACAAATCCAAAGAATTGTTTTGGTATTTGCAAGGATACAATTTCACTTTGAAGTACCTAGTGGCCTTTCCACTTCAACAACTTATTTGACCTACAACTTATCAAATATAAGTAGTAGTTCAGCTCTGATGTAGGAATACAAAAATCTCTACACCCATGAGAACAGCACTGTTGCATGTAGGTTCAAATACCTGTTAACTGACTGGCTGTTACACATACATGCAAGTCTTCATATAATATTTGACCCAATTTACAAAATCAATGGGTAGGCCTATTCTCTCCTGATATTGGCATAGATGCCCACAGTGTACTTTAGCATAAGCTTTCTTGATGTCTAGAGAAAGGATAATTTACAGAGCAGGCACCTCCACAATATTAGCCAGAAAGCAACAATGATCTGCTCCCTGGCTGTTGGGTACCAAACCCTGCTGTTCAAGACAAATCATTGGAGCCAAATATGCCCCCAGTCATACAGCCAAGATAGTCAATTATTGTTGCATCCAGAGATATTAAAGAGATAGATGTATAGTTGCTGCAGCTAAGGAGGTGACGTGGTGGGACGTGGTGGCGCTGTGGGTTAAACCGCAGAAGCCTCTGTGCTGCAAGGTGAGAAGACCAGCAGTCGTAAGATTGAATCCACGTGACGGAGTGAGATCCCGTCGCTTGTCCCAGCTCCTGCCAACCTAGCGGTTCGAAAGCATGTAAATGAGAGTAGATAAATAGGTACCACCACAGTGGGAAGGTAACGGCGTTCCGTGTCTAGTCGTGCTGGCCATGTGACCACGGAAACTGTCTATGGACAAACGTTGGCTCTACGGCTTGGAGATGGGGATGAGCACCACGCCCTAGAGTCAGACACGACTGGACTAAATGTCAAGGGGAACCTTTACCTTTACCTTAAGGAGGTCCTTGCCTGGTTCCAAAATGAGAGATTAATTTTAAAAATGAGTGTCCAGTGTCCCAGTCTCAGTTATTCTGTAACCCATCTAAACATTATTGGGCTGCTAGGCCTAGAAGCATTCCTGTCTTTGCTGATTTTCTCACCTCCAGTATTTCAGCAGGTGAATCCATGACAACTATTGTTTTGTTCTCATAATTGGAGTGGTTGGGTAGTATTCAAGAAAGAATGTAAGTCTTCTTCCTTTACATTACTCTTTATTTATATTTCAGTTTGTTTCTACATAAATCTCTAAGACTTTGTCACCCCCTTCCCTGGACTTTAATTCTGAATTTTAAAAACTGGAACAGCAAACATATCTGCTTTGCATTTTTCTGCACTAAATTTGTAGTATCTAGAATTTCTGGGGAGCTATTTTAACCTGTCTTAATCAGAAAACAGAAATGCCTTTCATCCTGACTCTAAACTGTTTGATTCAGGCCAAGTGAAATTCTGCCTGAGCTAAATGGCACCTTTTAAACTACACATTTAATTTATTATAGTTTTCTGGAATGGAAACTTTGACATCAGATGTCAGTGTTGCAATTCGTCTACCAATTCATTTCGTGATACCCTCCAAGCTTTCTTTTTATATGTACTATGTACACCACTTCTAAATATGCTTTTGCAGGGTCCCACACCACAATGGATTTCACAACTGCTGTTTCATTATTTTTCAGCAATGTGACATTCCTTTTGTCATGTCTCAGTCTCATTGGAGGATCTGCAATAGAGTGCACATCTGGAATCTCTGGTCAAAAACTGATTCTAGAAACAGAAAGTAGTTAGAGTGGGAGAGTTATTATGGTGCTTTGGATAGAATGTCAGTCTAGGACTCAGGAGAACTGGAATTGAATCTCTCCTTGTCCATAGAAATGGGTGGCAGTGGCAATTATAAATTACTCTTTCAACATCTTACAAAACCTAAAAGAAATTATTAGGGTTGCCATAGATGGAAGCAACTTGATGATATAGAATAACAACAATTTGAGCTGAAAGCACACTGGTGTTGAAGAGATTTGAGTGAGACTGTCTTTTATGTTTGAGAAATCAAACTTCAAGGGAATTCCGTGCTTAAATCCTGAAGACCAGTCACAAGACACAGGAAGTTAATTTGTAAATTCTTGGAATTAAGAGAAACTCCTGCTGTGACACTCTCAAAGAAATGGTCGCTATGGATTTTTCTCTTCTACTCCTGGACCCTCTATTATGTCTTTTTCTGTCTCCAGAGTATGAAATGGAATGTTCCTGTTTAGGAGCTTGGGTTTTCACTAAAATCTCCCCCATGAATCATGTGGGATACATCAAAAAGCAACTACGTTTATGCATGATACTCAAGACATCGAGATTATATGTTGGCCAGAAGCTTGTTTATCTAAACGTAACAAAATGAAATACTTGCATAAATGTCTTGGGTGTTATGCCCTGGCAACAACGATTGTGCAATTCAATTGCACAACTGGTCATGTGGTTTCTGTTGCAACCAATTGTGCAATGGACCTGTGGAAGTACTTTGTAAATAGCACCTGCACATTGGCATAATTGGAGCTACTGCGCATGTAGTGTTCTGTTTCACATGCATGGCTTCTCAACAGGATTTCAGCTGGTCATATCCATAGATGTTCAAAAGGAAATATTGCTCAGAGTCATACTGTAGATTTAATGTTATGCATCTGTATTCACATTCAAACTTCGATAAACATGTATCATCATCCATTGCCTTATCTGAAGTCACTGTTGTCATAGACACACATACACAAGACAGGACTTCCTAAATTGTATTGAATTTTCTCTTATAGGATAGGTATTATATCATTATGGATTTTTTTCTTTTTAGGTAGCAAAATAATTGTGTATGTTTGGTAAGGGAGGCTAAGCTCTTAGCACACCATGAGACAATGTATAAGAATCCCATCAGATTGATTAGAAATGAAAGATTAATAACATAAAACATACCACAATGCACATGCAAAGGACAATAATCTTTCTGGAAGTTGTGTGGTTGTGAATTTAAGTTGTCTTCAACAAAATGGAATAAAAGAGGAGATAGGGTTGGAACCTTGACATGCAGAGCTGTTTTGAGACCAATCCTTTTTTTTTTTGGGGGGGGGGGGAGATGGTAGAAAAATGTAATGAATTGCTGGATTTCCTAGGAACTGAACCTAGGTACTTAAGCAAAGCCTCTGGTACCTTATACAGCAGTACTGTTAACTCTCAATGTTATCAAACATGACATGCCTCTTTTTGATAAACCTTGTCAAAAAATATACATGTTCAAGAAAGCTGTTCATAAATGACTGAAGTTTATGAGCTCCTGCTGATTCTCATTCAAATGTTGGCCTTGCAAACGCAATATGTGGGTTTCATATAGACCGGCAGTCAAATAGGTAGACGAAGTAGCTTCTGTTTTGAATTCCTGTTTCAAGATAATTCATTCAAAACGCTTTAATCCTATTTGAATAGGTTTGATGAGGGCAGGCATATATTTATACCTGAATGGAGCATGCAAAAATCAGGATATTAACATTGGTGCTTTCCTGCAAAATGTCATTGTCCTCTATACCTTGCAATACATATCTCCCATTAGCGCATTCAAGGGAAATGCAAGATGGTAGATAACAAGTTTGGCATTTGAGTTTTAAATTATAGTAGCACAGCACTTTGAAAATTAACCTCATGAAAGATAATGGGGGTGATCCAAGGTAGGACTTTAGCTCTATGACCAGAGGTGACAGACTATTTGGTGAACAATTTACGAAGTGTCTTCTTTTCTAACCATGGGCATTGCAAACACATTCTATTAACCTTAATAGTCTTGCTTTCGAAGTGTTTTACTTGGAAGATTAAAATGTAAACTCTGTCATATGTTAGCCAAGAAGGAATCTAAGCCAGTAAACTGAAAAGTGGATGCAGTGCATTCATCAGGTTTGCATGTGGAGGAAATAATGGCAGATCCAGCAAGATAATGTTATTTCCTTTATTTATTATAGATAGTAGCACCATCAGTGTACCTATGTTACCGTTAAGAACAAAAGCTGTGCTAAATCAGTATTTTGTACTTCTCTATGTCTAAGTACATCTTTTCTGCTCACTAATCCTCCTTTAGCTCCTCCTGTCTAATTTGTGTTGTTAATGCTTAAACAGAGCATTAATGATATCCATGCATTCTGCACAAATTAACCAGGAAATTCTAACAGAATTACTTAGATATTAATAGAATCATTTATTTGAAACATGGCCACAATTTCTGGTGTGGCTTATCCGCATTAAGTCAATCACATCGTAACAGGGGCAAGTCTAATGTAATAATATGGTTTTCCTATTCTTAAGGGACAAACGGAACCTTGACAATCATGCCATGCCTCCCTCAAATTTTATATAAGAGAAGGGACATTTTAGCTGTTTCATGAGCTGCATTGGTAGAATCTTATCCCTGTAGAGCAAGAATATCAGCAAGAGTGCCAGTTTTCTGGAGGAGGTTGTTGCATGTTGGTGCATACCGTGATCTGTCTGCATCTGTTACCAGATGCTTGCGCGAAAAGAAACAACCAACAATATTCTTACTTCCTCACCCCACAATTTCTGCAAAATCTACCTGTCATGTTCCCGCCTGTCCCTTGGTTGTTTCACCAATCACAGGGGACAAGCTATGTGTCCTGTCGCTGCCACCAGTTGATTACATCAACATTGTTTATTATAAATCACAGAGGTCCAGGCAATGTGTCATTTTCAAAAGAACCAAATAGACTTTGTTTACTGTTACAGGTGATGAAGGTGCAATCAATGTCATTAACTCTTAATAAAACAACCTTCCTTTCTATTCTCTACCGCCTTCCCAAACTCTCTCTCAACTCCAAACTCCCAAATCACCAATCTAATCTCCTCCTCCTCCTGCAGAGAATCCTATCTCTTGTGACTCCGTCTCTCCAGAACTCTCATTGGTCCATGCAGATAGCATATGAATATTCATGACCTGGGCGGACGCCACACTACCTAGTAAGAAATTGTCCAGCAACAGAACAGATAATACAGGGAGACTAAGAACTCTATCATTTGAAGTTTTTAATTGAATCAGATGTCTTTTTTTTTTTGAGAACACATGAAGATTAAAGCGATCACATTGGTAAAATTAATCTTTATTTCTCAAGAGGAATTCACACATCATCCATTGGAAAACATGGAAGGGGGAGAGACTGCAGGAATAGCTACAGGACTAGGATTCCTGCAGTTGACCTATACCATGGTCAAACACCCTGTCACTGTTGCCTGCCACAAACATGTTTCTTTACCATCCTGGTGTTGAAGCCAACATTTGAAAGGGCCTTATGAGCATCCTGATGTACACAAAGACTGATCCTCACATGATGGGAGATATGCCCTAATAGAATCCCCTTCCCTTGTACAGAGGACCTCTTCAAACATCAGTATATGCTTACAGCCTTTCCCCAAGACAACTGAATATAGGGGTGGCAAGGAAGTATGTGTGTGACTGAGTGGCTACAACACATGTGGTATGTGTGTGAACTTTTCTTCTGCCAGCCTTAATTGAAAGGGAAAAAAAGCTACACTGATTTGGTAAGCAGAGTGGTACTGCTATAGCTTAATTTCTCAAAACAATTTTCCTATGCCACAAACTTTATGTGCAGGAATGCTTTAACATGGCATGAGGGAACCAATGGTACAATGAGAAAGCCCCTCACTCAAATCTCCCAGCTCAAATGCTAAAGCCAAGATCTTTTTTGAACTTCTTTTAGCACAGAATGAGGACTATGCCTGTAGTTCATAGCAGTTCATGCCAGTAGTCTGGTCCTTAAATATCACCCAATCCTTCTAGGTAGAGAGAGGAACAGCTCAAAGGTGTCAGCTTTGCATGTGGTGCTCTATGTAGTGGGAAACACTGTTTGACTAGGGTTCTTAATTGTACAGAACATTGATGTAAGTGCATCTGTTTGTGCATAGATCCACTCTTCATACTTTTACATCTCTTCACAGAGGTTTTGTGGTGGGCTGCACAAAGACATTCTGGGATGGAGCTTGTCTATGTCTATGTCCTTTCCATATTTACTTTGCACTGGAAGGAATGAGCAAAAAATGATAACAGAGAAAGATTTAAATTCTCTCTCCTATTTATGCTCCTTCTAAGCCTTCTTATTTGCTTTTGCATCCTTCCTTTACATTCTTCATTGAATTGCCAACAGAGGAAGGTCTCTTGCATGTTCAGAACACTGAAAATGGCTTCTAGTGCCAGTGAGATCTGACAGGAATACCAAGAAAATGTCATGGCTCAGAAATCCTGATGCCTGCCTCTCAAGCATTTTGGAGGAGGGGAGGGGAAAGGAGACCTCCCTTACTTCTTTGAATTCCACTCTACCATCACATAACAAGCAATCCATGTTAAGTAAGGAAGAAGGCAGATAAATACACTGGAGTACCTTATGACTCTATTGTGTATTTGTGTTTATATGGGAAGGACTTGAATGTGATATTTGCATAGTGAAGCATTCTGACCAATTGGAATCTGTCTGGCATTGGCCAATAGATGTTAAGAGGGTTAACAGCCAGATATATATTTTCAATTCTTCAAAAAATGTTTGGTTTATGAATGTGGGATATTGTGCTTCTGTGCCCAAGATTCAAAAAGCCAAGAAATGGCCCAATATTGCTTCAAATTATCACGCCTGCATTGCCAGCAGGATAAAGGATGCCAAGCTTTACATAGCAAAGGGAAGCCTGAATGTTGACAACACCGATGGTAGCAGTCAAGATGGTCTGCAGGATACCCTCTTCTACTCACTACTATTCACATTTGTTGAAAAACACCCCTGACAATTATTTTGTGTTTGGGTGAGAAGTGGTTAACTGATGAAAAAAGAAGTCAGTTTCTGGGATTTTCCCTTGTGTGGTGTCACTTTGTGAATGGTAGTGGTGTTGGGGAACTCTTCTTCGACAGCTTGACTATTAGCCTGTGGAGTGTCTCAGGGTGCCATGATTCTCCATACTATGTCACATATACATGGAAAACCTAAACGAGTCTGTCCAGAATTTTGTGGTCTGGTACCACCAGTGTTAGAGACCAAATTGCTAACATGCACTGGATTATGGAGAAAGCCAGAGAGTTCTAGAAAAACATCTACTTCTGCTTCATTGACTACGCAAAAGCCTTTGACTGTGTGGACCACAACAAACTATGGCAAGTTCTTAAAGAAATGGGAGTGCCTGACCACCTTATCTATCTCCTGAGAAATCTATATGTGGGACAGGAAGCAACAGTTAGAACTGGATATGGAACAACTGATTGGTTCAAAATTGGGAAAGGAGTACGACAAGGCTGTATATTGTCTCCCTGCTTATTTAACTTATATGCAGAATACATCATGCAAAAGGAAGGACTGGATGACTCCCAAGCCGGAATTAAGATTGCCGGAAGAAATATCAACAACCTCAAATATGCAGATGATACCACACTGATGGCAGAAAGTGAGGAGGAATTAAAGAACCTCTTAATGAGGGTGAAAGAGGAGAGCGCAAAAAATGGTCTGAAGCTCAACATCAAAAAAACTAAGATCATGGCCACTGGTCCCATCACCTCCTGGCAAATAGAAGGGGAAGATATGGAGGCAGTGACAGATTTTACTTTCTTGGGCTCCATGATGACTGCACATGGTGACAGCAGCCCCGAAATTAAAAGACGCCTGCTTCTTGGGAGGAAAGCGATGACAAACCTTGACAGCATCTTAAAAAGCAGAGACATCACCTTGCCGACAAAGGTCCGCATAGTCAAAGCTATGGTTTTTCCAGTAGCGATGTATGGAAGTGAGGGCTGGACCATAAAGAAGGCTGACCGCCGAATAATTGATCCTTTTGAATTGTGGTGCTGGAGGAGACTCTTGAGAGTCCCCTGGACTGCAAGGAGAACAAACCTATCCATTCTGAAGGAAATCAACCCTGAGTGCTCACTGGAAGGACAGATCCTGAAGCTGAGGCTCCAATACTTTGGCCATCTCATGAGAAGAGAAGACTCCCTCGAAAAGACCCTGATGTTGGGAAAGTGTGAAGGCAAGAGGAGAAGGGGACAACAGAGGACGAGATGGATGGACAGTGTCATCGAAGCTACCAACATGAATTTGACCCAACTCCGGGAGGCAGTGGAAGACAGGAGGGCCAGGCGTGCTCTGGTCCATGGGGTCACGAAGAGTCGGACACGACTTAACGACTAAACAACAACAACCACCAGTGTGCTGATCCATCTGTTTTTGAAGATCTTCCAGGAGGCCCTTCTCTCAGTCTCTCAGTCCGCACTATGTAATCACCCAGACTCCGACCACCCCCTGCCAATTTCACCCTTGAATCTACCTTACTCTCTTATACAGTTGAAATTCTACTTGTAAAAATAACCTTATAGTCATTATGTGTTTTCTGTTTCATCAATTTAAATATTCAATGTTACAAACAACAGTATTCTTGAATGAACATCAAATCAAAGAGCTAAACTTTATCCTTCGACATAAACAAATGAATTCTTAATTCAGAAGACTAAACTATCATCACTCCTTTTGATGAGATTAGTGCAGAAGGTTGGGCAAATGTTGGTTTTCCACCTACAGAGCAATGTTATCCACCTTCTAGGCATGTCAGAAAGATTCCATTGTTATAAATATCAATGTACTCACAAGCCCACAAATTGTCACTTTTAAGGAATAGCACATGCCCACTACCATGGTTGTCAGATCAGTAAACAAAATCTCATAACTTCTTGACACACAGCACTTCTAAGGATGTTTAAAGTCCCATGATCACTGGGAAGAAGTCATAGATGCTAAAGAAAGATGGATGGTATCTGCTTCTGGGTATTCTGATTCTCTGAATGTACTTTATAACAGTCTGGGCAACCTCTGATGGGCTGGGAGGTCTTGGTTTCTACCCTGCCTAATGTTTGGTGGACTGCACCACAGCCTCTCAATTTTTCACTTGTCCCAGGAACTTTGAGAGAACCATTTGCCATTTAAATGCAACAATGCACCCTGACTAGTCAAAAACTACTTCAGTTTTTCTGAGTCCAATTCAGAACCTTCTCAAAGAGGGAGGCAATTCTTTACTTTTATACATGCTAAAAGTAAAAGGCAGTAGATGTCCAATTAAATGCATAAAAATAGATTGTTCAATTTGAAGAAACCGGTCATGTATAAACCAGAAAGAATGTTGTTACCAGAATATACAGGAGAGAAAGGATAGGTGAGAAACTGTCATGTACCCTTGGTAAATGTATTAATCTGTAAATCCTGATTTGTACCAGAGTAACTTTGAGGAATCCCTCTGTCAGCCTGCTCTCTACTTACTGATTTTTGGTGTGGTGAATTTTTTTAATGGCTTGACAGCTGAAGTGAGGATACAAACTATATTCACAAAGGTAGCTGGCAGCTCATTGGCTGTTGCATCCAGTCCACAATAATGTGACTAGAAAGGAGTTTAGTAGGAAGTACTAAAATATGCTAGCAAGCACTTGATAAACAAGGACAGCAGTGTTTTCTCATGCATTAGATTCCACCTGGCTGCCTTTTGTTGTTCATGTTTGTAAAAAATATGATTCTGAGTAGAAGGTATCATAAAGTATTATTTTTTCTAAGAACTGGCATAGTACAATTTGTCAAGAAAAATGCACTGAAGTGGCCTAAGCAGAATATTATAACAAAAAAATTAAAATGAAATAAAGTAAAATTAAAAAATAAACATAAATTAGTGTCAAGTTCTTAGACTTAGTTCTACCATGTATTTGATGAGTTCCTGTATGTGAAGAAGGCGGGAAAGGAAGGTAAAGTAGGCAAAACAACTGCTGGATTGGAAATGCTCTAGATTCAGATAAGTTACAATTGCTAGGAAAACCTAGAAATGCATGTCTATACATGCATTTATATTGCCCAGTTGGCTGGATTTTGCCTGAATTGTAGGCATACTACTCAATGCCTGTTCAGACCACCCAACTGGCCTGGATTTCCAACTTCCACTTTAAAAGATAAGGCTCTAGCTCTTGTAGAAAAAGAAATATGGAGCAAAATATTCAGTCAATGTTCTGTCCAATTGTTTTACAAGAAATAAGCCCGTTACTGCTTTTCATGTGTGTTTAGCTAATGAGCAAAGTAATCAGTCACTTGACAACTTCAATCCAGATTGTAATAGAATAAACCACATGAGTCCTGGCCTAGACCCTCCGTCCCTTTATCCACAGACCTGACAATGAGTACTTCTAAAACAATGGGATTTATTCCAGCTGGGATGGGATTTTTGCCTGGCAGGAATTCTCCAGGTCTAGTTAGTGACACTACTCTGGGAAAGTCTCAGTCTCTCCTTCACCCTTCATTAATCTCATGTGGGTGAACTAGTCTATTGCCCATTTGTATGGAATGCCATGCTGGCCCAAACCTGGAGGCCTGCAAAAGTGAGCACTGGTGCACCCACAACATGGGCAGGGCATGTGCTGCATCCATGTTTCAAATTCTCTTCCCTCTGGGTTCAAAGGCTCGACCTGCTCCACCTGGAAACAATGTGAAGCTCCTTCTGGCATTTCTTCTCCAGTGTCAGAGATGGGTTGGTGTTGTCTCCCCAGGAGTGGTCTCTTCCTGTCCAAATGGGTTCTGTTTTCAGCCTCTTTCACCCCAGTAATGAGGGCAAGAAGGAGGCTGGCTTTTAGGTGCTTTTCTCCTTCATCCCTCAGAACCCCTATATGCACCAGGACCCCTGTCTGGAATCCATTTTAATTATGTAGTCCCACTTACCATGAAGTTCTGGTTCTCCTCTCTTTCCTCATCTGCTTGGTAGACCTCTCCAAGTTCTTCTTAGGCATTTCCCTGAGCACCCTCTTCCCCTTCTTCCTCCACCTATGCTGGCCCTCATCCCAGATCTTCCTCCTATTCTAGTCAACCCCTAGATCTAAGGTCTCTCATCTCTCCTTCTCCTTTAAGCTCCAGAGTGCTCTTGACTAACTCAGGCAGGGCCTCCTTCCTCTACTTTCCAGCAACACCCTGCTTCCTTTTCACTCTCCTCTGACCTGGGTGAGTGTCACATCCTCTGCAGTCAATGTCTCAGTTTGTGTCTCATTGTCCTGGACACAAGATTCCACCCTTGGGATTTGATTTTAACTCCACCCCCCACTGCCTGCTTATGCTAGGGTGAGGTTGGCTACTCTCTCCAGGCACTGGGCTGGGGCTAGAGGTGCCTTCACCAAGACCTCACTCAGACATATATATAAACAATAGTTGCCAATCATCTATCAATTTCTGGGTGAACGTTGCAGTTTCAGAAAATCCTAGACTGTTGACAGCCAAGATGTGTCTGACCGCATACAATGCATAGGAAATAATGGAGCTATATGAATGAAGGGGGACAGAAAACAACAGAGAGGCCAAAATTCTATTGGTAATTTATGCATGCATAGGTGAAATTGAGGACGTTGCAGCTGCTGCTAAATCATGCTGGCTGAATTCCTGGTTGTATGCCCTGTTATGCAACAGGCACACAAGGAATATGAGTGGCATCTAGTTATTTAGTGGTAATGCACAACTGCAACATACATAATTTCATTTAGCCAAACATAAATTTCCAGTAGGATTCTGGCTAGCATAACTGTAGACAACACAATAAAAGCTGCTAATACTGTAATAAAATTTTATTAATTAAGATGCCATAGACTCTCTCTTAAAAAAAACAACACACACAGATGTGCCTTGCCAACATTATGAAGTGTTTAGAAATGCTGGCTGCAAACCTATTGTTTGTTTCTGCTGTTGTAGTGCAGGTGATATAACTTTCAGGGACAAATTGTTGCAAGTTGAGGAGTCGTATCACATATTGAGTCATGTGACTGGTGTGCAATAGGAGAAAAACTACATCACCTTCTTAGTTTATAGCAATTAATTACTGAAAGTTATGCTGTTGGCATTATGCCAGCAGGTGTTACTAACACCTGGCCATAGTGTTTGGATTACAACATTCAGAACCCTCCAGTTAGCATGACCACTGACCATGCTGGTTGGAGAATTGTGAGAACTATAATCCCCAAAAAAATAAAAAATAAAAGTGTTCCAATCTGTGATATCACGGAGCTTACTGAGCTGCAAAAATTCCTCAACAAACAAGTTCCATGTTATCTTCTATTATCTGCTGAGTGCTACTTTGAGGTAAGCAGGAACTGGAAGAAGACAAGAAGAGAGAGGTTTGAGTGTGTTGATTTTTTTCTTGCTGGGACTCTTAAGATTTCTGGAAGTTGCTTTCAAACATAAATAAATGATAGTGTCCTTTTGGAACGGCTAACTCTATATTTAGACCAAGTATATTTCTCTTGGAAGTATAGTATGGCCTTTCAAACTGCATACTCACATGTATGTCATACTAAGTTAAATGAGTAATTCACCTAAGTAAATATGCATAGAGATTATATAAATACAAATATAAAATTTATATTTATTAGGAATCAGAACTCGGAACCAAGTCCCTTTCTTCTCAGCTCCAGAATCTTCTAGGCAAGATGGTTTGTGGCCATGTTGGCTGGTTGGGGGTTTATGGATGTTGTCATTGAAAACACTTAACCTTCCAGAGGGGAGGTACAACAGCTGGCAGAAGAAAAGTGGCCTGATGAAGGGCATCTGGAGGGAGAAGCCTGTGTAGGTATAAGAGGGCTAGAGCTAAAGGATTCTAGGCTTTTAGCAAAGGAAGGAGACATGAGGACAGGCAGTGGAGGAGTGGAATCCTGTGCTTCCAGGCTGGAGGATCCCTGGAGCAGTCTCTTTCCCCTACCTCATTTGGCCATGGAAGGGGCTGGGGATCAGAAGCCCTATCATTGCTTCCAACCATGAGCTGTGCATCACATTAACTTTGATGTCTTTGCTGCTGGATGGGAGTAGCCATGCCTGCCCCAGACCTGGATGTAAAAGTGTCAGGAAGAGTGGCAGAAGAGACTCTGGGAGAAGTAACTCAATGGTTTTCCCTCACCTGAATCTACCAGCCAATGCTGAAAGGTCTGTGGTCTGGCTTGGGTCTTGTTCTTCCCTCCCCTTTTTGGGTCTCGGGTTTTTGGGAAGACAAATGAAGTCACAACTGTGGCCCCACATGGATATACAACACCTGGAGGGTTGGTGGTGGAAACTCAGCTCTCTGGGGACCCGGACAAGGGAGATCAGACTGTGGATGCAAGTTCTGTTAAGCGAATAAAATCTGTTGTACTTCAAAGTTCCACACTGGAACCCATTAAATTATTGTCTGGCTGCTGGGCTTCTTGGAGGTAAAGCCAGCGATGCTCACACACATTTATCATGTTTCAGGTTTATGAAAATCTGTTATGCAGTAAATATTTTACAAATATTTTCTGCATAACTCAGGATTATTGATTTCAACAAGAAAGTTTTGTATACAGTATTCGCGGGGGATGGTTTTGAAGCCCCCGCATGGATGCTGAAAAATGCAGATTATAGCAAACATTACTTTATTATTGAACGGTATACATAGCAGGGTCTCTAGCTCCCTCTGTTGGCCAGTTCTGGTAACTTCATCTTTAGAAATATACCATATTTTTCCGTGTATACGACCCCCCAATGTATAAAACGACCCCCTAATTTTGACCCTTGCTGGAGGTGGATGAGCAGTTAATGGGCAACTGCTCCTCCACCTCCGTCTCCTGCTGCTGCTGTCTCCACTGCCCGCACTGGAGGATTACCTCCTCCAGTGCGACTGCTGGGGCTCACCTCAAGCTCACGTCGCTGCCTTGTCCCCTGCCCTAAGGAGATCATTGGAGGAGGTGATCTGGCAGTGGCAGCAGGAAGAGGCGCCCGAGCGCGCGCGAGTTCTTGTTTGCTTCCGCCTCTGCCTCCTGCTGCCTCCACCACCAGAGGGGACAAGGCGGCGATGTGAGCTGAGCCCGTCAGTCCCACTGGAGGTGGTGATCAGGCGGGCAGGGGAGGCAGCAGCAAGAGGCGCCCGAGCGCGTGTGAATGCTCCTTCACCTCCGCCTCCTGCTGCTGCCTCGGCCACCAGAGGGGACAAGCCGTGAGCTCTGGAAGAGACAATTGGGCAGCGGCGGCGGCGGCAAGAGGCACCCGAGCACGTGTGTGACTGTTTCCTTCCGTGTATAAAACGACACTCAATTTTTCCTCTAATTATTTTAGGAAAAAGTGTCGTTTTATACACGGAAAAATACGGTACATTTCTAGGATTTTTAAAAAAAATATTTTCAGACTGTGGATAAGTGAATCAGCTGATACCGATCCCATGGATAAGGGGTCCTACTGTATTGTTCTCAGACCACTGTCCTGAAATGCTTGATGTGGCTAGATTGTAATGTGCTCTCACACTGTTTTTAAGACAGTTTTTTAAATGTGTCATCTGGATATAAGAATAAAACTAATTTTTTGAGAAAAGCTTCATACGAATTATACTCTGAACTATTTTGCTTATTGTTACGGTTTTTGGTATCTGCTTGTTCACTGTATCATTAACATCCTGTTTTATTATGAAAAATATAAATATAGGCCCATCATCCAGTTCCTGGGGAAGCACTGTCTGGCATTATGTGCCTCTCTGCAAAAATTCTCCATCTAGAAACATGCCTGCCCCTTTTACTAAGGTTGGCTTTAGGTCTGTTTGGCACCTACTGAGAGTGGGCACCCAATGCATTAAGGCCACGACACACATTAAAATCCAACTTTCATTCCTTTCTCTGCTTACCATTAGATTTGTCTCCCCACCTGGCAACCAACGGAAGTATAGCATTTCCCTGAGGCTTCAGCTGGCACCCTGAGACCTGGCAACCTTATCTTGGTCTCTAAAAGTATAATATATACTGGAGCACACAGGAAGGAAAGAGTGTGCTGCTTAAGCAAATGGTGCCTTGGTGTTCCTCTCCTGTACTCAGGATTGTGCAGTGCTGCCCATTCCTGCCTAAAGCAGCAGAAGCTGCAGATGGATGGGCAGGTCACAACTACCATTGAAGCAGCTCTGAGCAGAACTGCTAAGATGGGCTTCTTTTGCACACAATTTATGCTGATCCAGACTTTCCTTCGAGCTAGCTACCGACATCCTCTAAACCACGTTAAAATATTTTGAAAAATAGCTGGGTCTAAAAAATTTAATGTTTTATCTAATTTCATACTGTATAATTTGAATTTTTTTTTAAAAAAAACCCTGCTGTTACAGCATTTGTTTACATATCTTAGAAAACTAAGATTTATAGATTAGTGTTAACTACCACCAGGTGTCCTTTCTTCTCTCTTCTTTCCCTTTACTTGAAATAGTTTTGCTTCCCCTGACAAAACAAAGTCATTGAAAACAGAAAACAAACAAAAAGCAACAGGACAATATCTTTATTACAGAAGCCAACTAAAAATCTATGAAGTGAGTGAGCTTTGGGGAGTTATAAAATTGGATACTTTTTCTATAATTTGCTATCCTTAAATTCCTTGCAGCCTCCTACACTGCATACATGCATATTTTGGAAAAGCACAGCAGAGGACTATGATTTTGAATTCTCCCTTAGATTCTCTACTGTTAATATTCCTGTCACAAGATGATAAAATTGTATCCAAGCAGTGTGTTCTCCTTTAGTTGATATTCTTGGTAGTTTTTATGTATTCCTTTTGGATGTTTGTTTCTACCAAATTTTAAAGAAATAACTGCAACGTTTCTTCAGGCTGAATGTCAAGTAAAATAAAACAAAGCAAAAGTATTGAAGAAAGAGAAGGGGGTAAGGAGAAATATGTTGCTGGTGGTGCGTGATGATGGAAAACCCAAGTCTGTATCATGTACAACATTTTCAGAGTCAAACTGGACATGTGGGCAAGTGCATTCACATATCAAATGAAATAAACTCTACTCTTTACACAACAATATATAAAGAGTCTTGTTAACAACAAGTGCCTTAGAAATGCTGGTACATTTTGGTCAGTTTAGCTTAAATGGGAGTGCTGAGGGTAAAGAGAAAACAATAGGCCTGTATAACTGATAGGTCCACTTTCCTAGGGCATTTTTGGGGTGTGTGTGTCTCCAATCAGCATTCTCTGGAGAAGTGTTTGTGATCTAAATGAATACATGTAAGTTTGTTTTCTTGTGGTTGGTTGCATTCTTCAGGGGGAGAAAAGAACTTAGTCCTCCTGGTTTGCTTCCATAAGCTTCTGTCATTTGTCCAACATTTTGAAGGAAGTCATACATTTTTTGCAGCTCTGGGTGCAGTTTCCTTTCTTTCTGCTCTGAACACTCTCTAATCTAATCAAGTGTATATAGAACCTCCATGTTAATTTATGCTGTTACAGACAATAGATTTAATCTTTTTCAATCTCATCAATCCTTTCCAATTCTTTCATTTTTTTATCCTGTTTTGATGAACAACCAGCCCCAAAAACAAAGCAAACAAACCAGTCACATATCACTCTTTGGAGACTTTTTTTCTTGGCTGTAATAAATATTTTTGTTTTGCTGCTATTGCCTTTGGATGTCTTCTTCTGGACCGGCACAGCCGCCTGCAATTTTTGTCTGCTGTGGAAACAGCAGCTGCCATTTTACTTCTCAAACCATGCTCCTTTGCTGCCCTCTACTGCAGAGCTTCACAAAATTTTTCTACATTCCTTAAAAAAAAAAAAAGGCAGCAAGGTTCCTCTGCCCACCCTCTCCTTAAGAGGAAGGACTGTGAGACAGATTTTGTATGATGGTGGGAAGTGTGATGGAATTATAAAAAGGTAACTTTCACAGCATTGCTGTTTAGGTCCTCGTAAGGTCCAGCAGTAATGCTACTAATGCTTCACACGTTAAATTTCAGTAGTCTCATAAAGCCTTTGCTGGCAGTTGTAATTTATTAGTTTTATATTGCAGATAGGATTTCCATTTCCTATCTTCAAAATAGCATGATCTGTGGGTATGTGCAGATGATGCCACTTCTTTACTTTTGTGGAGAAGGAAATTCACCTATAGATTAGTGCAGATTAAGCTGATGTTCCAGGCATAAAAGTAGACCAGATTTATTTGTTCATTTGTTTCTTTTCTCTGCTCAGGGACAATCTTACTTGTATGAGAGGGGAGAGCTAAGACGTAAGGCCTACGACCCTTTTATGGGAGGTCTGAGATTTGAACTTGGGAACGGACATCACTCATACTCCTTACCCTGTTTCCCTGAAAATAAGACCTAACCTGAAAATAAGCCCTAGTATGATTTTTCAGGATGCTTGTAATATAAGCCCTACCCCAAAAATAAGCCCTAGTTAAGTGAAAGCCCGCCCTCCACCATTGTGCAGCAACCAGAAGAAGATGGCGTGACTGTATTTGAATAAACGTAGATTGTACATGAAAAAAATAAAGCATCCCCTGAAAATAAGCCCTAATGCGTTTTTTGGAGCAAAAATTAATATAAGACCCTGTCTTATTTTCGGGGAAACAGGGTAGTTACTATGCTCATCAAGAACATCCAAAGACACTGTGATAGGAATCTTGGACATTAAAATATATATTATCCCTATACATTTTATATGCTATAATATTTGACTAATTTATAATAGATATATCAACCACTAGATTTGGAGCCTGTGTGTTATAGTATGGATAACTGAAAGGAAGACAACAGAATTGATGGATGAAATTTTGCTGCGTTACTGATGTGAAGCAATAGTCCTCATATAGAATAAAAGCTAGAAACAAAACAAAAACCAAGCCATGGGCATGAAAGCATAAATAGTTAAGAATGAATAAGATGCAAAGAAAACCCCAAGATACATACATAAAAGGCAAACTACATTAAAGACACAAGATACAAAGCTCAGGCAACCCTTAAAACAGAAGATGCAAGTTAATCACAAGCAGGACAGAATTCTGTACTCACAAAGCCTAATTATCTCTGACTGAATAGTTCACACAGTGTGTGTTAAGGCATGCTAGTCTGTCCCAGAGTACTACTATTATGCCACGAGAAATAAATGGAAACTACTGTGAACTCAAAAGTATTGATCCACAGTGGAGCCCCCTTTGATGCCGCTTTGCCTGATTTATTGAACTAGCTTTGCCCCATGGCAACGTTGACTGAGGAGAGAGAATTCTCCCTGTGGACTTGATGTGAATGGCGCTTTCAGGCACTTCTAAGAGAATAGCAATCCTCCAGTCAAGTCCCTTCAGACATTTTGGATGACACCTCTGATTATCCCCATGGGCTATGCTAGCTGGATATGACAAGAGGGAACCAGGCTAGGGAAGCGCACAGTAGAGAAACTCTGCCAAGTAACTCACCCTTGGAGGAGGAGGAGGACTCCTGTTGTGCCTCTGCCCTACTGACTACTTTGTTTTTGCCTCCTTCCAATATGAAACCATGCCTAGAACAGCACAGTGCCCAAAGCTCCTCCACTGTATAATGTTTGTTTACTTTTTAATACACTCTGAAAGCATCCACTTTGGTTGCAGACAATGTTTTGGGTTTTCATACTGAAATCAAACTGCCTAAACTATACTAAAACAACTTTCACTTTTTGGCTGGAACACCCTCTTCTTCCTCTTTATCAGTACTGTAAAGATTACAGGCCTTGCTGACCATAGCTCAACAGACACAAAAGCAAGCACTCAGCCTGAATATTTGTTTGGAGGGGCCAGACTGAGCACCTGGAAAATCTGATTAAACAAGGATAACCTATGCCTCATATTTTGACTGAGGAAAAGGATTTTAGGCGGCTCCTAAATCTTACAGAAGAATGAGGTCTTGATTATAAGAACATGCTTGAACTTTACCACATGTAGAGCCAATTTTAGGAATAGACAAACCAGGTGACTCCAGGCTTAGGGACGAGGAACCAAGCTAGGATATATCTGTCCATTTAGCTACAGAATAAAATACTATTGAATATTCATATTCATAATGTTGAATGAATGCTGAGCTTTACTATTTTTACTCCATTATTGAAGCTATACTTTAATTCTATGCATCTTACTTTGTGGGCCAATGGGGCAAATGTTTAAGAAAATAACTAATACAATGAGACTATAGACCTACAAATGAACAGGACATGGAAAAGTTACTCCTTTGGACAACAAATCTGAATCCATTAGCTGGGGCCAATCCATCTGGTGAATTCTGGGAGTTCCAAAAAGTGGAACTTTTCCAAGGTCTGCAAACTGGACGTTGCAAGATGTACCATTTTGCAAGAGTTTATCATATATGCAAATAGTGCCCCCAAAGCATGAAATAGACTCAAAATGAAGTTAAAAATGAAGAGTTCAGAAATTAGACTAGTGGAGGGAGAATTCCTTGCCTGGGGCATTATTTGGAATGGGGCCAGCACCAATAGGTGATGTGTTCATTTTGGCCTTTGCACTATAATGCAAGAAAAGGGAGACAGACACTCTGCTGCTACCTCTCTGTATTTGCTAAGGGGACTGACCACCTCACTCTTTCTAAGTGAAGAGCCACTAGCTCTTGTTTTGTATAGTCAGGTTTGTTCCACCTGCTGACAGCCTGTAGAAAGCACAGAGGACATGTGGATGGAGTCACGGGGGGAGTCCCCTCCTGTAGTCATAATCTAATGACTGGCTACAAAGGTGATGGTGTTAACCTATAATGGTTTAAGACCTCAATATATGGCAGAACGCTTCCTTCCAATTAGATCTGCCCATACTGTAAGATCTTCTCAGGTCGAGCGATTGAGTCCTGACCCCGAGAGAGGCCCGGAAAATGACGACCAGAAACTGAGCCTTCTCAGCAGTTACTCCGCAACTTTGGAACAATCTCCCACCCGAAATTCACCTGGCCCCTTCACTGGGAACCTTCAAAAGATTATTAAAAATGTACGTAGTTATTTAGACAGGCCTTCCCAGATTTTTAAACACCCTGAAACAATAGTGCTTTTAATAATTAACATTCAACCCTTCACCATGCTTTTATTATGTTATTTCTTAATGTATTTTGATTTTTTTAGTTGCTCTTATATTTTGTTTGCCTGTTATTAGTTCTGTTTTTTATGTTATTGCTTTCATTATTGCTTTTGTAAACCGCCCAGAGTGGCCTTGGTAGCCAGATGGGCAGTAAAAAAATCAAATAAATAAATACGAAGTTGGTGTTGACGTGAGGGATTTGGTGTCCGGGACCACAGGCTAAGCTTCCTGGAAGATGGACTGCTAGCATGAGATGGCTTGCACCTCACAAGGACTGGGAAGAATGTGTTTGGCCACAGCATGAAGAACTTCATCAGGAGGGCTTTAAACTGAACTGGAAGTGGGAAGGAAACACAAGCACAGAGGTAAAGATAGATGAAGCCTTACACACAATAACAGTAGTTCCCTCTGCTTTCTACATAGGACAAACAAAACAATTTCTGTACACAATAATGGATACAAATTTGGTATCAGGAACTGAAACAAAGAAACCAGCTCCCTAAGACACACTCCAAGACAAGGATGGTTGATACCTTTATTGTTGCTCCTTGTTATGAGCTATCAAGTCACTTTCAACTTATGGTGACTGTATGAATGAGCAATCTCCGAAATGTTCTGTCCTCAACAGCCCTGCTTAGTTCTTGAAAACTCCTGTGGCTTCTTTTAGTGAGTCAATTCATCTCATATTTGGTCTTTCTCTTTTCCTGCTGCCTTCTATCTTTCCTAGTATTGTTGTTTCCAGTGAACCCTGCCCAAAGTAGGACATCCACAGTTTCACCTTTTTTTTTTTTTTTTTTTTTTTGCTGCCAGAGATAGTTCAGGCTTGATTGGGTCTAAGACCCACTTGTTCATCTTTTTGGCAGTCCAGGGTATCCACAAAGCTCTCCTCCTTCATATGAATCATTGGGGGAGATTTTTTTTATTAGACTACTGAAAAAATTAGAAACAGAAGCTAGCTTTCAATTTGTGTGGGTCTTCATCAGACTGGGCATAACACTGCTGGGGATGGTGGAGAAAACTTAAAAGTTCCAATATTAATAGACAGATATACAGCCCAGTTTCCTTTGTAAGTAATAAATTTCAACTGAGGACTGCTGACTCAAGTCAGGGGTGCAGTTTCAGATTTCACCTCTGCTGGTATAGAGGAACTGGTTTTTCCCCAATCCTGCTCGACAAAAGAGCTGACAATCTTTCACCATATCCTGTAGTGAAATACAAGTTTCCTTTTTTGAGTAGGGATGGGGGCACACTAAAATGGGGGCAAATCCTGTATCAGAGATGTTCAAGTAAAATTTATTTTACCCACTAGTTGAGCCAATTGCAGGCAGATTAACAATATTTTTAGTGATCTAAAAAAGTAACTGCCACCATCAACTATGGATTGTTTATACCCATTCCCTTTTCTGTTGAACTGTGGAAGATATCTTGAAGTATCACCTATCATCAAACATGGATATTTAGCACCACCCAAATGGGACTGCAGCTTCACGACATCATCCCCCATTAGGTAATACTATTAATCTGGCTGCAATTGGGCCACCTAGTGGGTAAATAAAATTTGCCTCAACTTATCTGATATGGGGTTTGCCCCATTTCTGTGCATCCACATTCCCAGCCAAAAAAGGAAACTTGTGTTTCAATATAGGGTGATGTGGGGGGAGGAAATATACGTATACTGAAGAATTGGCAGCTCTCTGTCTAGGATGATTCTGGACAGTAGCAGAGGTGAAATCTGAACTATACTGTATTTGAGTCTGCAGTCCTATTTTGAAAATCCTTCTAACAAGGGAAACTGGTCTGCACATTTGGCCATGATTCTGGGTTGAAAGTCAACTTCTGTTTCTAATTTTTTAGTGGTCTAATAAAGGTAGGGTAGCACTTACCCCCACCTTTGGATTGTGTTCAAGGGCCACGTGGCTTTTCCCTTTTTCTTTTCAGGACATTTCAATGATGCTCGCATTGTAGAATAACACAATTACAAATGGAGACTTGAGAGGGAGACTGCAGAAATTGGCTACATAAACAAGCTCCATGCATCTCTTAAGGGCTTAAATAGAGACATCAAGGCCTCTTAGCACATTACATCGATAATAACCCAGTTTTCTGTAACATTTTGAGTGTATAAAATAGTTGCCTCCCTTGACAGATTCTGACCTTTATCCTAATAAACAACACTTAGGGTTACTGTGACAGCCAAGTCTATCTAGCAAAACCACTCTTGCTGGGGCCTCCAACTTCAAGTTAACAGCTTGATCGTGAACCACCACGGGGATATGTGAAAATCCAGAGAACATAGTCTCTGCTCTCCTCCTTTCGGAAAAAATGAATTTTGATCCTCGAAAGCTCGCTCCGAAAAAAATCTTTTAGTCTCGAAAGTGCTACAAAGGTTTGCCTTTCCTCCCACTCTTGTCTTCTTCTTCTCCCCCCCTCCAGTTCTGCCCACATGCTGCACCGGACGGACAGGGCTCCTTATTTAGAAAATCAGCTTTAAGGCACGGCTCCGCGGTTCGCTCTTCCGCCTCCGTTAAGGGGGGGGGGCGCTACCCTTTTAACAGCTGCGTGGCGCCGGCCAAGGACAGCCCGCCCTCCGCCACAGCGCTGCCGCCGTGGTTCGAAACGATTTCCCGCGCTGATCCGGCTGCCCCCTCTGCCCTGCAGCGCTTAAGCGCACAGAAGTCTCTGCCGAGGCAGGAGCTGGCACCATCAACCTTTGGTCCAAGCCTCTGGTGGCGGCGGCGGTGGAGGAAACACCCCCCCTGCAGCGATCCGACACAGACACTTCCACTACTCGCTCTCTGCCTCTGTTTGCCTCCCTCCCCGCCTCCACCCGGCTTTCAGTGCACAAAATCAAGTCCCGAGTCACAGATTGCCGGGCAGATCGAGGTAATCTTCTCTCCTGCGCCTCTTTCCTCGGCAAGCGGCGTCCTGCACGCACCAGGTTGCCAGTCGGGCAGCGCTGGAAGGAACGTGTGCATGTGTGTACGTGCAGCACCAGGTACCCCCTTCCACCCCCCCGCAGGCAGGACTCCTCTTCCCGTCACTTTGTTTATCCGCCCTTCCTCACTGCTGGAGGAGGCGGGAGCGGCAATGAAAGATAAGAGGAGGTTGGTAGCGTGGGCAGCATCGGTCATCTGTGAGTTCACTTGCGAGTAAGCGGCCTTACTCGCAAGAAGAACCAATACTCCGGCCAGAGAGCCTTTTTCAGACTTTCATGCCCCCTCTCTTCTCCCCTCCACGGTTTGGTCGCTGCTGCATCTCCTTCCTCCTCCTCGGCTCAGCTGCCGAAGGCGCGGAAGGTGGCAGAGGGTCGGTCCCGCCGCCTTCTCCCGGCCCTTTAGTGCTCTTTACCAGGAAGCCTGGAAAGTGACTAGTGGATGCTTGGTTCATGTTAACCAATTGCTTCTAGCAAAAACAGGACTTTTGTGAAGATTTCAGGTATTAATTGCCCATTGAAAACCAAGCTACCCAAATTATTTTGCTTTGGAGCAGGAGTAACCTCCAACGGTATATTTTTCCAAAGAGAATTCATTTCCGGCTCTAATTCCTGTAGGATTGTAGCTAAACTCCCTCAGGAAAGACTGAGGGAGAGGCTGGTTGATGCCATTGGCTTTCTGAATTAAAACATCTCATGCGGCGACTCCCCTACAGTCCTGCTGGGCTGATTCTTGAGCGAGATAGCAAGACATCCCAAATGTACGTGTTCCGTTATTCATGCACTGCAGGAACCCTGGGCTTAAGCCCTGGTGCTCTCAAGAAAAGAAAACAAAAGAAATGACTGCATTTGTGTGCACACACACTCAAGAACACACTTGGATCACTGCTATATACAACGAAGTGTGCATTTTGTTCTTAACATCCTTCAGATCAGAACCTGCCTTTGCAGTGTAGAAGTAACTAGGTACTCCCAAGATGTGGTGGCCCCTAATCCAGGCATCCACTCACTGCCTGGTTCAGTTTGAATGTTGCAACTTGTTTGCAATAGCCTTTGGATTGTTTAGATTGTACCTATTTTCTTAAACAAATAAATAACATTTGAAACCATCTTGAGAACCAAAATGTGCATGGTGTGGGAGAACTGTGATGGGATTCTCAATGTTCTGATTGAAATAAAAATAAAATAGATGTAATACTGGGATGATTCAGAATCTTAACAGAGCAATACCCTTGAGAGTAGATTTTTAACCCTTTCTCTCCTGCCCTTCGCTTGGTCTAAATAAATTTCTTCACCTGCCTCCAGGTGCTATTGGCCTGGCAGTAAAACACAAATGAAAAATCTAAGAGATTTGTTCCCTGACCTGCCCATTGCAAGTGACTTGACTGGTTGTTCATCAAACAAGCCATGTCTGAACCTACATTTTAAAAAATAATTCTGCCAGTCTGCTGTAGTAGTTGTGCTGTCAGAGTAGGACTAAAAAGCCCATGGTCAAATTGTATTCCTATTCAGTGTTGAAGCTCACTGGGTGGCTTTAGCTCACAGTAAAATACCTCACAAGGCTGTTGTGAGGGTAAAATAGAGACAAAGCCTTGGAATCACATTGAGCTTCCTAGGACTGTTGAGGTGATATTAGAGAACTAAATTGCTGAGTAAATCAATAAAATAAATCAATAAATCGCTGGTTGAGAATGGTGTATGATTTAAATTAGGGGAAAGGATAAGACATCTGTTTCTCTGCAAATCAATAGCTTCCTGAGTGAAAGAAAAACACAAGTAGATCTGGCCATGAATCTTGTGTATCACATGCCGTTTAATCTCTAGCATGTGTCTTTGTGGAAAGTTCCTATGCCCACTTTCTGGGTATTTTAGTAACATTAAAAAATAGCAGTTTCCACAGATTCTGGGTTGAGCCCAAACTGTTGGAGGTTTTCCTTCGACTGTCTAATTTCAGTTCTTTGGGGGTATTTAAATTTACATTTAGTGTTATGTACCATGATCAGAGCAAAGCAGACTGCTGTTGTGTCACATGTGTCAGTGTATGTGTTTGTCACAAATCCCTTAGAGTTCAATGGGACTTACTCCTTAGTAAATGTCTAGCTTTGCAGCCTCAAGTAAGTTTCACAATGTTTGGTTTTAGGAATAGACATTCTGCTTTTCATCATTCCATTTTTTTGCATGTCAAATTACCTATCATTCTCACCAAACTTATAAGAGTTACTGTCAGCAAGGCTGCCCTGTAGAATCCTGAAAAGCCAGGACACTATTTGTAGAGCTGGCCAAGTTCCTCTAGGCAAGATGTGCTAAAAGAAAGTGGACCACTATGAAAATGCCTGCCACCTTTGTGCCCCTCTGCATTATGGGCACAGGAAGCTATTCCATCCTAAACTCAGCTTGGAAGCTGGGGGAATTGTTATGCAGAGTTGTGTTGTCCATAAATAGTTGGCCCCAGATTGAAGGATGCAATGGCGAGCACAATAACAAGAAGCAGTGCTGAAGGGCCTGCATCTATGCATAGCACAGGCTTGCTTTTCCAAACCCAGCAAGGGAATGCATACAGCAACTTGTTTATTTAAAAATATACCTCCTCAACATAAATCACACCTCTTTTAATGATATGCTTTCATTAAAGAGAACTGGCTTGTGCAATATTTGTTTATTACTCAATTCTGACTTTGGGTGTCAACTGAACTTTAATAATAATCAATATTTACCAATTAAAAATTGAACCTTCCCAAGCTGGGTTCATTCATTTTGCTATTTCTCTGCTTCTTCAGAACTCAGATTTTCCAATCCCTTGAATTGTTGTGTTGCACCATCTATCAATCTGGCTGATGCCAAATGTACTTATAGATTAATCTCTTCACACTGCAGTGGGCTTTGTGCCACCTGCTGAATGTAACGGTTCATGGTTCCGTGTAAATCAGCTTTAAATGTGTTTATTTTAAAATCAATATTTGTGTGGGCCTGCAAAATTTGTTGCTATTTCTGAAAGAAGCTTTCTGAGAAATAATATGCTTGTGATATAATTTAAACCTAATTAAATGTTGAATTAATAAATGAGACTTATGAAGTGTAATTTTTGTTTGTTTAATTTCAGTTTTAAAAGCACGACACTAATCAGCTGCTATGGAACATGTGTTTACTCCATTGGAATGTCTGCTTCCCACTGGTATTGTATCTACCACTTATATTTCTTTAAAGAATATGGCTCTTGTGTGTACTGCACAGGGCTACATTAATATTCTATAGGGCAGTGGAGTTTCTAATAGTGGTATGGTGTTGTGTGAGAGATAACTGTGCTAGCCTGTCATAGCAAATACAGCAACAGAGAATCTAGCGGTGTTCCAAGATTAACAGGTTGTATTTGATATAAACTCTTGTGGACTTTAGCCCACTGCTGACACCTTTGAGGATGTGGGCTTTGAGCCATGAACATTTATGCCAAATTTAAAGTCGCCAAGAGGGTGGTGGTGGTGTCTCTCCTTTACCTCATTCTTGCCAGGGCCTGAAAATTCCTCATTGGGTTGTATTGTGGAACAGAGCCAACTGAAATAGATGTGAAGATTCTTTGTGTTTCTAATATAGCTTGGGAACTGGCCTCTGCCCATGGAGGCCTGCTTTCACTTGAACTTGCCCCATGACCAGAACTTGGGAAAATTAATTTTTTAGACAGCCACTCCCAGGCTTGGGAGTCATAGTTCAAAAATAACATTTTTAAAGCTCTACCCATAATGAATATTCCACATCTTTTTTCCTTCATGCGCCCATAAATAACATCATGGCACAGGCTTGCATTTCCCAACCCAGTATGTGACCTATAAGCCAAGAACAGATGTTTTCAACTGCAGATTCTTCTCTTTGGGATAGGCTCACCTGGTATTGACCTTAATGACTTGCATCTTAATAATATAATCTTATTGATATTAGGTTTCATATTGGGTAATGCAGGATTAACTGTCTTTTGCTACATCTGTCCCCCACAGAGAATTTTTTGGGCTCCCCCAAGACTCTCCAGAAATAAAGAGTTGAAAATTGGCAGTGAACCAGTTTCACAGCCATTTCTTTAACTTTCTGAGAGGTTTTTTTAACTGTTACGTGAACTTATTTAATTGTTTTGTATTGTTTATTGCCTGTATTGTACCATAAAATTGCTTTCCATACTTTAACTGACAATTTTATGAGCAAGTCTTCAATTGGAAGGTTTACTTCCTTGTAATATGATTTATTTTGGGGTTATATGGTCATTGGTTGGTTATTATTGCATCTCTTGATGGGCTGAGATTGTTTAGACATCAGAGGAAATGCAGGTTCTCCTGCTTTTGAAGAGTCAGGCAGCTTCTGAGCTTCTACCCACATCACTGCTAACCAAGGTTCCTTCTAAGGTGCGTGCCTGTGTGCGTGTAACTCCACCTCCTTCTGCACAGCTTTCCTCCTCCTCCACGCAGCGATTGTTTTCAGCCCCTTTTTCTCCCCACTTTGCGCATGGGGAGAGAGGCAGACTCGTGCACACACGCAGGGGTGAAGTCATGTGTGCAAGAGGCAGAGCCCCACCCAGCGGGGCTGAAAATTAGAGCGTATGTTGGTCTCCTAAACTTAGGTTTCAGCTGGCAGGCCAGCCTTTGGGTGCCCTTCCTTCACTGTCCCAACCATTTTCTTCCTGTTGACAAAAGAACTACTTCTGTTAATTTCACAAGGAAATGTGAAGATTGAACAGGACATTAATAAAATCTCGAAAGTATCAGCTTTCACTCTTGATGCAGGACTTGATGCCCTACAGTGCATGCACCCAAACAGCCTCAGTGCTGGTCATGAGGCAATTATGGCTCAAGCACTGGAAAGGTAATAGCAGAGGCAAAAATAATCTGACCTTTGCCACCTTGGAGCGAGGCAGAAGTTATTTGGAGAATCCTTAAGTCCAAAGACAAAAAGTAAGCCCTGCCACCAGTGTGTAGGAAAGAGAAGAAAAAGTACTACAGGCCAGCCAGCTCTTCTTTCTGCTATGGGAGGTTGGGGACTGTCGCTTTAGTGGAGTGACCTCAAATCCCTCATCAGACTTCAGCACAAGCCATCCCAAGCAGGATGCCAAATGCTTATAGGTAGGAGGGACTGTCCAGCTGCCTGTCATTCCCCCAGTGGTTCAGGTTACTTGTTATATGTCCTAGGGGTTTTTTGACAGTACGTGAGTAAAGTGTCTTTTTGAAAGGTAGTAGTAGGAGACATCCTGCTGTACCTTTTGTGGAAGAACAGAGGTTAGCTGTTCTTCTTGACTTGGGAAGGGAGCAACAGTTTATATGCAATTCCTTTTTCGTCAGTTGCATGTCTTCTAAGCTTAATAGTTTCTGTCTGATTGGCATGGTGAATCTATAGAAAGGTTGGATTACCATAAAAATGAGGATTCTTATTTAAAACTTTTAATTGGGGTAATGTTTCTTCAAAATGCTTAATTTTCTTTTTTTCCCGCTGGGTCCAATGAGAGTTAAACAAGTTGGCAGTGTGAGTTGTCCATTGTAATGCTTGAGGTCTTTTAACTGAAAAGCATTTAAAACAATTTATTTTTAAGTTGCTGTTACTTTATTTTGTAGAGGCAATAATACACTTCATTTAATGCAGTTATTCCACCTTTCTGAGCCTTTTAGGTCACTGGAATGCTCATTTGTGGATCTTTTTTCCTGCTAGTGCCTGTATGGGTGTTTGACTTAATTAAGAATACTAATGTAAGTTTATAGCTTGCTCGGTGCACAAGATGGAAAACAGTTTTTTTCCTTATATGTGAAAGAATCCATAGTATCCAAAGTCTGAATGTGTGTGTCTGTTCAAATTCTCAGATTCTCACCAAACAACAGGCAACATTAACTACTTCCTTTAACGGACTAACTCATGGATGGGCAGCCTAATTATGCTCATACTGCAAAGAAAGAGGAAGTAGAGAAAGTAGAGGCTTGTGGCACACCTGTAGGGCTTGCTTTGGCACAGAACCAGCCTGCTCTATGTGCTTATTGTTTGTTCCTTAGCTCTATAGATAGCGCAGTGCTTCTGGAAATGAAGGATTGACCGGCTGCATGCTTTTGCTCAAGAAATGCCCAAGTGTACTCACAATGCTTTTCCATTCTTCGGAGAGGCTCTTTCTATGTCCCCTACCATGTGTACAAAAGAAGATCTAGCAAATGGCTGAGATAATGCTATTGAAGTAGCCATTTTCTGGTCAAAAATAGTCTTATTATCCTAACATTTTAATTTTTTAAAATTTTACCTTTATTTTATGTATGCCCGTAATTTTAAATTGCGCAGTGCTCTGATATGAATAAAGAAAGAAGCTAAATTGATGAGAGGAAAATCTCTAGGGAGTGATATCTTATACTTTGAGCATGATTTTGTGACATGTTTGCAAGAAAGCTTGTCTGCAACTGGATTTGTGTTATATGACGATGAGAGGCCAGTAGGCTCTGATTTCACAGTGGGTGAGCACAGGTGTCACAGACCCCCTACAGTTAATGTAGCTACTTTAATGGCACAGAGGACTTGGGCCCAACAAACTAATAAGCTCCCAGGTCCATTCACATAAGGGAGCTTGAGAGCACCTTAATACAAATCCCAAAATGGCTATTCTGGGACAGCTATTCTGTCTTATTTTATCTGCCACTTCTTCCTAGGAGCTTGTATTCTCTCTTTCCCTCACATCCTCAAAACATTCCTTTGTGGTAAGATAGGCTGACTGGTCGATATTGATTTTGTGTCCCCCTGGTTCTAGTCTGATACTCTACTCAATCCTAGTGCTGACTGGTATTCTAGAAAGTATTGTTCCTTTCCTGGTTCATTCCTGGTTACAATCTGTGTGAATAGTGAATGAAACTATTCATTCCTGGTTACAATCTGTGTGCCATTAGCTTTTGAATGACAAATTGTGATTGGTGATTAATTCAGTAATTTCATAGGTTTTTGATGAAATAGACAAAAGGGTTTCTGGAATGTATGGATTATCTTGATCCATTTCAATCTAGCTAAATCAATGGGGATTTAGTGAATAAATCTGTAAATTCCATTGATTCAAATGGTACAGTATTCTCATGACTTACTATGCTAAAGCAATGACTTAATATGCTAGCAATCATTCCCAATGGGGACCTCTGGGAGGTCCTGGCACAAAGGTTCCTTCTAAGGTGTGCGGCTGCATGCAACTCTGCCCCCTCTGTGCAGATTTCCTCTTCCTCCACGCACCCACAGTGAGCGTTTCCAACCCCTTTCAAGGGAACCTCGCATGGGGGGCAGAGCTGAAAATTAGAGGGAACATTGTCTGGCACATTTGAAGGGAGCTACGGACTGGAAACAATTCTTCATATATCACCTTATAGAGTTTGTTATGTGACTTGCATAATCCTGATTTGCCGTGTATTTCTTTCATATAGTGTTTATGGCTGTGGCCCAAAAAAAAATGGTTTTGTTAAACCATGGTTTACTTACTTTAGCATAGTAAACTGCAGTGAAAGTAGGCCTATTTGAATCAGTGGATCTTACAGAGGAGCTGACTCATTAAATTCCCTTTGATTCAATGGGCATATTTTAGTGTGATTTACTAAACTAAGCAACAGGATTCTGGCCTTTGTTTTGCAGTGGTTCTTGCCCTTCCTAGAGGAGCAAGCTCAGAGAGTGCTGCTAGAGGATTGCTGTTTAATATCCTGACCATTGGTCTGTACGGTCCCTCAGGGTTCTCTTCTGCCCTCTTGCTATTTAATATATTCATGAAACCACTGATAGAGGTTATCTAGAGCTTTGTCGTTTGGCATCATCAGTATGCTGATGACACCCAAATCTATTTCTTCTTTTCATGAAGGGAAGCTGCTTCAGTCCTAAACCAGTGTGTAGTGTAAGTAGTGGACTGTAGTGAGGGCAAAGAACCTGAAGCTTAGTCCAGACAAGAGAGAGGTGCTCCTGCTCAGTCAAAAGGCAGATCAGGGAATAGGGATCCAACCTTTGCTGAATAGGGTTAAATTTTCCTGAAAACTCAGTTGCCAACTTGGGCAGGCACTTGGATTCATCTTTGAACTTTTTTAGGTCTGGGTGGTGGCTAGAGTATATGTACAAAATTAAAACTTTGTACCAGCTGTGTCTGTTCCTTAGTAACTTAGTTACATCCTATTTGGATTACTGTAGCACACTCTAGATGGGGTTGCCATGTTTAGAAACTTCAGCAGGTCCAGGACACTGCAGTTGGTGATCAGAGCTAGTTACAGGGAGAACAGAAATTCCTTGTTAAAGCAGCTTCATTGGCTACCGGTCACTTTTTGGGCACAATTTGAAGTTCTGGTCTTAACCTGTAAGGCCCTAAATGTCTTGAATCCAGGCTATTTAAGGGACTGTGTATCTTTATATCAGCCTACCCGGCCCTTAAGATTTTTTCATGTAGGGGGGAGGCCTTCTTCTTGGTCCCACTGCCCTCACAGTATCGCTTGGTGCAGACATGGGAGAGGGCTTTATCAGTGGCTGATTCCAGATTATCAAACTTCCTTCCACAGGGGATCAGGCTGGCCATATCCCTTCTGTCTTTCCACTGGCAGGCAAAGTCCTTCCTTTTTGGACAGGCTTTAAATATGTAAGATTTGCAGACTGCTCTTGAGGAAGGGATTTTTGATGAGAGAACAGTTCTTTTATCATTTTAAAACGTGTATTTTAACAGTTTGAAGAGGGTTTTTATTTTCTGCTTATTATTAAAAGTTCAATCTTTTTTAAATGTGAATTTTATATTTTGTAATTGTTTTACTAGAAATCATAAATTCTTATAATTTTCCAATATTGTTTACATAGGGCTTTTTCAAAAGAATATTCAGTGTTAGTACTTTTGGGGACTGAGCTGTTAAACAGCTATTGAAATACTGTAATCAATGTAATTTTGTGTGAAATACACAGGCACATATTCCACAAAATTGCATTGATTAAAGTATTTCAATTGCTGTTTTAATAGCTGAGTCTCCAAAAGTACAAATACTGAATGATCTTTTATGTATGTAAGTATGTATATTGCCGTTTCCAGAAGTTGGTGTAGGTGATAGCAAAATGTGTTTCTGCCAGAATTTAAGCAAAAAAGATTTTTGTGGGTTTGTCTACAATCTTTAATTGCTATTAGAATATTCTGATCTTAATTGTTTTAACAAGGTACTTTGATGCCTGTGGCATTGAACCATTCTTTGTAATGCAAGGTATAATGCTGCATAGCTGTTAACAGAGCCACCTGGGAAGGAATAAGATGGTGTGTGATTTCAAGTTGCGTGTAATAAAGTTTTCTATGTTATATAATTTGAGAAGTCTTTACTACAGTCCTGGAAGGTAATATCGCTAGTCCTACACTGAGGCTGAAACAGAGAAAATAATGGTACTTGAGCTGGTAGCTGTGTGATGGGAACCTGAACTTGTCAGTTCACACTAATAGTTACTTTGCACTAAAAATGCTAGTTAACCATTTGCAAATTGTATAGCAAGGGGATCTTAAGTGTTGCTTCTCTTATAACAGGAAGAAAATTAAGTTAGTTTTGATTTTGTGCTTAGCATGTGCTGAAAGTTGAGAAGTTGAGAAGTCTATAGGTGCCGGGAAACAACAACATATGAGCACATTTTGCTGCCCCAGCTGAAGGACATGTTTCCATCATCTCAGAGACTGAGTAAACTGACAGTTGTATTGAACTGAAATGCTGATTTAGGAGGCACAGGGAAGGCCCACTGTGATCTGAAATTGTGTTAGGGCCTCAAGTGGGTCTGACCAGTAGTACTCCCTTTTTCCTTCTTGTTTTTTTCTGAAGAAAGAGGCAGAGAAAGAAACAGAAAGCAAAGGACAAAATTGAGAAAAGATTTAAGGGGGGGGGGGGAATCCCATAGCAGACGGAGAAGGTGAAGGGTGACAGAACTAATTTCTGGACATTAACCTGTCTCTGATATATGTTCAATTAACCAAGGACAAGGAGATCCGATATATATTTGTTTATTTTCAGTTGAAAAGAAGCAAAGATAATGGACGCAGCTCCGTCCGCCAAAACATGTGGAGGAGAGTGCCATGCGCTTATACCAATTATACATTTTTATAAATTTAGATGAAATAGGAAGCAAAAGGGGTGTGGAAAAGGCGGGGTTGCAGAAGGGGGTGTAGAGGAGGAGGGGAAAAGGAGGGGTTGCAGGTGCCTAGGCTATTACCAATAACTCTTCTCTCCCATCTTAGCGTGAGGTAGCTCTCTTATCAGTAACCAAGGACAAATTCCCAATTAGACTATTTACTTGCAAGTAAAGGAATGCAGGCGGCCTCTCTCCTTTGTCTATTTCTGTCTGTTAAGCAGAAACCCTGATATAATAGGTTTACACATTCATGTAGCAAAGCAAATTACAGAGGCAAGATGGCTGCAGTTAGGTTAAGTTATTCTTATATATACAGTATATCACAGAAGTGAATACACCCCCTCACATTTCATTAATATTTTAGTACAGTCAACCCTCGACTTACGAACTTAATCCGTTCTGGAAGGACGTTCTTAAGTCGAAAAGTTCGTAAGTCGAATAAGCATTTCCCATAGGAATGCATTGAAAACCAATTAATCCGTTCTGGCTGTTTTTGGTTCTTAGGTCGAGGGGCGGTTTGTAAGTCGAACCATTAGTTCCCATAGGAACTAATGCAAAACCGGTTAATCCGTTCCTACCACTAGGGGCAGAATTTTTTTTCATTTTTTTTCCTTTTAACCTAAGATGACTTAGGGGTTTTTTTCGGTTCGTAACTCGAAATAAAGTTCGCAAGTCGAGGCTATATTTTTCTATCAGAGCGGTTCGTAAGTCGAAAAGTTCGCAACTAGGGCCGTTCGTAAGTCGAGGGTTGACTGTATATCTTTTCATGTGACAACACTGAAGAAATGACACTTAGCTACAATGTAAAGCAGTGAGTATACAGCTTGTATAACAGTTTAAATGTGCTGTCCCCTCAAAATAATGCAACACACAGCCATTAATGTCTAAACCGCTGGCAACAAAAGTGAGTACACCCCTAAGTGACAATGTCCAAATTGGGCCCAAGTAGCCGTTTTCCCTCCCTGGTGTCATGAGGCCCGTTAGTGTCACAAGTCTCAGGTGTGAAGGGGGAGCAGGTGTTATCGTTCTCACTCTCTCAGACTGGTCACTGGAAGTTCCACATGCCACCTCATGGTAATGAACTGTCTGAGGATCTGAAAAAGCAAATTGTTGCTCTACACAAAGATGGTCTAGGCTATAAGAAGATTGCCCAAACCCTGAAACTGAGCTGCAGCACGGTGGCCAAGACGATACAGCGGTTTAACAGGACAGGTTCCACTCAGAACAGGCCTCGCCATGGTCGACCAAAGAAGTTGAGTGCCCGTGCTCAGCATCATATCCAGAGGTTGGCTTTGGGAAATAGACGTATGAGTGCTGCCAGCATTGCTGCAGAGGTTGAAGGGGTGGGGGGGTCAGCCTGTCAGTGCTCAGACCATACGCCACACACTGCATCAAATTGGTCTCCAGGGCTGTCGTCCCAGAAGGAAGCCTCTTCTAAAGATGATGCACAGGAAAGCCCGCATATGGTTTGCTGCAGACAAGCAGACTAAGGAGATGGATTTCTGAAACCCTGTCCTGTGGTCCGATGAGACCAAGATAAACTTATTTGGTTCAGATGGTGTCAAGCGTGTGTGGTGGCAACCAGGTGAGGAGTACAAAGAAAAGTGTGTCATGCCTACAGTCAAGCATGGTGGTGGGAATGTCATGGTCTGGGGCTGCATGAGTGCTGCAGGCACTGGGGAGCTACAATTCGTTGAGGGAACCATGAATGCCAACATGTACTGTGACATACTGAAGCAGAGCATGATCCCCTCCCTTCGGAGACTGGGCCGCAGGGCAGTATTCCAACATGGTAACGACCCCAAACGCACCTCCAAAACGACCACTGTCTTGCTAAAGAAGCTGAGGGTAAAGGGGATGGACTGGCCAAGCATGTCTCCAGACCTAAACCCTATTGAGCATCTGTGGGGCATCCTGAAACGGAAGGTGGAGGTGCGCAAGGTCTCTAACATCCACCAGCTCTATGATGTTGTCATGGAGGAGTGGAAGAGGACTCCAGTGGCAACCTGTGAAGCTCTGGTGAACTCTATGCCCAAGAGGGTTAAGGCAGTGCTGGAAAATAATGGTGGCCACACAAAATATCGACACTTTGTGCCCAATTTGGACATTGTCACTTAGGGATGTACTCACTTTTGTTGCCAGCGGTTTAGACATTAATGGCTGTGTGTTGTGTTATTTTGAGGGGACAGCATATTTACACTGTTATAAAAACTGTATACTCCCTTTTTTACATTGTAGCTAAGTGTCATTTCTTCAGTGTCACATGAAAATATTTACTAAAATATTTATGAAATGTGAGGGGGTGTACTCCTGTGATATACTGTATATATATGTTGATTTGACTCCTTCAAAGGGAATGGCAGTTATATGTGGTCAGTTATTAACTTCGAACCTATGTTGCTGCTTATTTATTAATTAAAATATTTTTGTTGTTTCTTATATCCAAAGATCTCAGATCAGGCTCAGTTCACTGTCTTATCTCCTTTGTATGACATTTATGCCCTAAGAGGTGGATCTACGTCCGTGCCTGCATGGTTTTTTTTGTGTGTGTATGTGTGTGTTCCCCTAAAAATTGTTGTTATTGTTGTTTAGTCGTTAAGTTGTGTCCGACTCTTCGTATTGGAGCCTCAGCTTCAGGATCTGTCCTTCCAGTGAACACTCAGGGTTGATTTCCTTCAGAATGGATAGGTTTGATCTCCTTGCATTCCAGGGGACTCTCAAGAGTCTCCTCCAGCACCACAATTCAAAAGCATCAATTTTTCGGCGGTCAGCCTTCTTTATGGTCCAACTCTCACTTCCATACATCACTACTGGAAAAACCATAGCTTTGACTATGCGGACCTCTGTCAGCAAGGTGATGTCTCTGCTTTTTAAGATGCTGTCTAGGTTTGTCATCGATTTCCTCCCAAGAAGGAGGCGTCTTTTAATTTCGTGGCTGCTGTCATCATCTGCACTGCATCCCTAAAAATACTGGTTGTTTAAATGCAAAAATAGGTGATACCTTTATAGACCACTAAAAATCATCATACAATACATGAGCTTTCATGGATTAAAACATCACTTCCACAAAAGCTCATGTATTGTACGATGACTTTTTAGTGGTCTATAAAGGTATTGCTTTTTTTGTTTTTGCATTTGTATTTTATTTTGTTCTGAACACATTGCTATCTTTTATTTTTATGATTGTGTAAACAGAAACGTAGAAAGTCTGAGCACTAAAATGCACTGTCCCAATCCTCTACCTGCTTCCCCTAGAACTTGTTATCTATTTTTTATGCAAATATGTTCTTCTGACTGGGGTTCTGGGGTTCTACGGAAACATTGGTGTAATTTTTGGATTAAAAACAGATTTGCTGCTTTTTCTTCTGATGGTGCTTGGAATAGTTCACTTCAGAGCACCAGAGCTCAATGTTACAAAGTTCAAAATATCAAAATGAGTGAGCTTCTGTGACACTTAAAAGATTTCTGGAACACTGTTAATATTGTGCTATTGGAAGTTGTGCAACAGAGATAAATTTTTTTAAAATAGCACCTTGACATTGTCAAAATTCGTTTGCAGTGGTTGAAGCAATACAGAAGACTTCGTTTGAGACAGTTGTGTACCAAGAGCATGATCCTGAGGAAATGAGCTGACTTTTGATTCACACTGCAGTCCAGAAGTGCTGTGCATGCTTAACACTTCTCAGACAAAGATCCTTAAATAACAAAAGATACAAAAGTGACTTTGTTAAAGTTACTAATAAGAACATCTGATTTTATCAAAAGTTAAATGTGCATGGTGAATAATGTCAGCAACTTGGTGTTGCTTTGTTTTGATAGGTAGGGTCTTCCTGATGGGCAGAAGGAAAAGAAAGAATTTCAAAAGAGAGAATATTGGATGTTTTATAATTTAACTGCAGCTCTTGCCTGAATTCTTTTGTATGAGGGCAAGGATTAATACTAAAGTTTTGCTCTATAAGTTTACCAGTGAACATAATACGACTGTACAGTTGTTAACCTGTTAATGGTATTTGGAGTTGAAATGTACATCTCATTTTGCATTAATTATCTACAATGTTAATAGTTAAAAAACAGCAATCCATTGGGCTGATGTGCATCCAAAAATCTAAGCAGGGACTTATTAATTAGCATTGGGAAGCCACTGTGAGTAATACCATTTACCTTTCACATATACAACTGAACAACAGGATTTTGGCCAGTATGTTCCACAAAAATAATTTTCAACCATTTTAGACAAGGACCCATATTTGACCTCAGTCTGCAATAAGTATTTACAGCAGAATCCCTCAGTCACTATTGGCACTTGGCATGGAGATTCTGGGGGCTGTAGACAGAAAAATAATCTTTTCAAATTCTCAACATAGAACCATTTTTTAATTGCTTGCTATGTATAAATGGCTTTTTGCTTCTTTTTCTTCACTTTCTCCTTATCTCTTTCTGTATTCTTCTCCAGGTTTTCCTGCTTCCTCTTCTCTTTTTGTAAAAAAAATATATTAAGGGACAAAGTGGTGGATGTGCTCTTCATACAATCCACATTGTTGACTCATATTTTGAGGTTCTGACCCAGCAGGAAGCAGGTTGTACTAAGCTTCCTTGCCTGGTCACTTGGAAGTGATATGTATCTTCCATAAGTGATCAGGCAAGTACCTATTTACAAAATTAGTTTTGTAAACAATAATACAGTATTACTTTGTTTACTAACACAGCATAGTTACAAAATGCACTGTATATCAGCATAAAGCGACTGCATCTGGATTTGTGACCAATCCTTTAATATTGTTTGGATATTTTGAAGCAATGCCTAACTAATGGCAAGAAAGTGAGGGCCACCATGTGTGAAGCAAAGATAATTCAGAATGCATACAGTGGAGATCATAATCCAATAGGCACAAAATTTGATTGAGACCCCATTAAGTGTTATTTCCTGAAAGTTTGATGGCCTCTCCAATATTGCCATAAGTTTCTCCCCCTGCCCCAAAGAAATATACTGCATTTATCAGATAACTTTGGGATTTTTAAGCATAATTCTGGTCTGAAAAGTGATTATGTGAAAATAGACTTTACCTTCTTACTGAAATATTGCAGCTGTGTTTGTGCATCCATTGTCAAAATCACTTCCTTGAGAAATGAAACTAATGTGCTTAGAGCACATCTGATGGATGGCAGTACATCAGAAGCGTCATCCTGTGTGGAACATGCTGCTTCGATGACACTTATTTCCCTCTTTTATTGATTCTCACCTGTTTTGTAACCCTCCCTCTCATTTGTATACCTCTTCTGTGGTGTGTTGCTCAGGTATTAGGAATATTATATGCTTGCTGCAGGTAGAAGAGAGCAGTCTGGCCCCACCCTCCCCCTGTTTTCAGTTTTGTTGCCCTACTACCCATGGAGAGTGTGGCAAGTCTGAAGCAGAGATCCTCAGTTGTCCATGGGCAGTCTCCATATGAGCTGAGATTCTGATTTTCTAGCATTTATTTATTTATTTAAAATATTTTTATCCCACCTTTCTCCTCAAAAAGGGCCCAAGGCAGCTTACATCATTAAAAAGGTGGACATGGAGTCAGGATAAAGCTTACCCACTAACAGGAGGAAAAGTAGTAGAAACTACTTGTATCCTTTCTTAAGATAAGTTAGGGTTAATGTTGGGCATAAGATTTCTTTTCACTACAGCTACCAGAATTTTCCCAGAACAATTCTGTACTTGTAGCCAAAAAATCCAATTTTTCATTATAGTTTCTGTACACAACCTGAGGCCCAGCATGTTCTTCTCTGCAGCCACTGCAGTGAGCGAGAGTAGGTGGAACTTGCAAAGCTCCATGGCAAATATAAGGGTTTGTGGGACTGCTAGTCTCTCTGCTCATTAGGCTCTTTACATGGCAGCTCTGAAAAAATAACAAATCCTACAATACCTTGTAGTTCCCATTGAGCTTAGCTATTCCCACTCACTCTCTTCCTTTGCAGTGGCTGCAGAGAAGAACATGCTGGGCCTCCAGTATGCATTACTGAAACTCCTCTGAGGACTTGGATTTTCCGGCTGCATGAGCCAGAATTTTAGCTGGGGGAATTCCTGGTGAATTGGGATAACTGTAGTGAAAAAAATTCAAACCTTCCATGCCTGGTCAATGCATAGTCCATATGATTAGCTTAGCACATATTTAGAAGACATCATACAAAATGCCTGTCACGATGCATACTTTTCTCAACTAAACATCTTGCATTTAGCTTACGTTGCTTTGTGATTGGTCACCAGAAAATAAATGTGGGCTTAGTTTGCAAGTTTGATGGCCAAGGTACGTATTTCTGGGGAAGTGCAATTATTGCAGGGGAAACAGTTTAATTGGAGAAAGATAATCTCCAATGTAATGGCTTGTTTGACTTGCAAATTAAAATAGTTTTTTCTTTTCAATGACCAGTCAAAAACAAAGTAAACAAAATTGAGGATATGGAGGTGAGGAAAAGCATGTGCTAGATGTGGAAGCTTCAAATGGTGCAGAATGCGGAGGCAGCATGCTGAGAAAACATCAGCATATCTCCCCCACTCTGGCTGCCCTGCATTGGCTGCCCGTTCGTTTCCGCATTGATTTCAAAGTGTTAATGATGACATATAAAGCCCTAAAGGAGAATACAACTGTAAAGACTTTTACAGTTGTATTCTCCTTTATTTACCAGCAAATATTTTACCAGCAAATCTGGAATTTTTCAGTGCATATGCTTCAAGAAATGGTTAAGTACAAATGAATACTTAATTTTAAATCTCAGGGTTAATTTTCTATTTAATAAACTAAACATTTAAGAAATAATATATAAAGCCATTTGTGAAAGTAAGTAGGATGAGCTTGGTACATTCATCATTATTTGCTAAGGGGATCTCCTTGGCTAAAGGCTTTTTCACACGTTTTCCTCTTTGCAATACATCACTTTGGGTCTTGTCAAAGTTTAACTCTTGCATTTTATCACTTTTGAAATTGTTTTCATATTCATGTCTTATTTTTCATTTCACTTTTAATTAGTTTCAATATATTTGATGGCAAAATGTTTAGTTTATCTCCACTGTTAATAGCGTAATTGTTTCTCTTGCCTTAAGTAATATCTCGTTAACTTTATAAGCCATCTTTTCCACATTATGTACAGAATTAATTTCCTGTGCATAGAGTTGTATTTAGTCTGCAGCATTTTCTCTACAACTTTGCTAATTAGCATTTTTATAGCTACATTGGTTTTTTTCTTTAAGAATAAGCTTCTGAGGAAACTTAATAAAATAAATATTATCAGTTGATTATCTTCCTTTAACACCCAAAGAAAGCCAGAAATTAGTTTTGGGAAACTGCAGAATTAGGAGAGTTTCTAAAATGTGGCACAGAAATATTGGAAATGTGAAAATGTTTAGTTTAAACTAGTATATTAAAACTTTTTACTTTTCAGATATAGTAGCTTATGTGTTTTCTATGGAAATTATTTATGTTTAGTAATTTCCCTCCCTTTGTAAACAATTGAGTGCCTTTAGGGGGGCTGAATTTGTCAAAAGAAATTATTTTTCATAGGACAATGAACAGATGTTGTCAGCAAACAGTCTTCATCACTTAGAATTCCTCTCGAATTCCAAAGCAATCATTGCACTTATTTCCTAAAATCTCAATAATGTAGACTGTGGAACCAGTCCAGCCTGTAGCCCAGCTATATATCCAACCGGTAAGCAAGTCACTGTAGGATCTTCTTGACATAGATGAGATGATCAACAGGACTTACCTGAATCAGCTTAATGTCAGGTCTGAGCAAGTTAGATTAGGCATCCTTCAGTCTCGAGAGACTATGGTAATGTGCTCTGTATGGAGGACTTGGAACAGTGTCCTAGTGTGGCTGAGAAGGCCAATTCGAGAGTGACAATCCCTTCCACACTGAAGACAAAATACAATCTGTCCCCTGTCCAGCTCCCTGATTTTGCTGCTTTCGGGATTGCCTCTTTGCCTCGGCCTGCTGGACAAGGGTCTCTTCAAATTGGGAGAGGCCGTGATGCACCGCCTGCCTCCAGGCTGAACGCTCCGATGTCAGGGTTTCCCCATCTGTTGAGGTCCATTCCTAAGGCCTTCAGATCCCGCTTGCAGATATCCTTGTATCGCAGCTGTGGTCTCCCTCTGGGGGCGATTTCCCTGCACTAATTCTCCACACAGGAAATCTTTTGGAATCCGACCATCAGCCATTCTCACGACATGCCCAAGTAAGCTACTATAAATACAGTTTGATAATTGACCTCAAAATCTAGTGTTGTGCATGGGGAAGAAAGAAATTACATCTTTCTATCTGAATTTCAGAATATGTATTGCAATATGCCGTTCAGAAACACTTCTTATCCTTGAGTGTTACTGATATTAAACATTTTTCAGACTTTAGTTGCTCTGTAAGAGAAAATAAAAACAGAATCCGACAACACAAAAACCTTTAAAGATGTAGGAATTCTTTTAAATTTTTCATCTAAATTTTTGACAGGTTTTTTCAATTTGCTCACCCTTAGAAAAGTGTTTCTTATGCAGAGCTTCACTATCAGCTGTTTCTCCCCACTGCTACATGAATGTGGTGACCCTTCAAACATTTAGCATTCATGACTGACAGCCACCCATTTCTCCAAGTGGTAATGCATGATTAAATACTTCTACTGTCTGTCCTGAGGCTACTACAAATCAAATTAACTAGAAGATCTTCAAAACTCTCTGTATCCATTATTTTCCATTTGAACGGAATCTTTTGCAATAGTGGCTTAAAAAACAAACAACAACAGAAAAGGAAACATCGTTTTTGAATTCCTGGCAGTTTTCAGTACTTTGTATCTGCTCGGTCTGCCTTGGAGAGATGGAACTGGGAGTCACTGTGTTTTGGTGGTTTTCTGCTGTTCTTGAAAAGGAGGGTTCAGAAGGTCACAATATTGAGAGACTATTGTTCTGACTCTAAGCCATTGCCTTATGGGATGCCACATGGTTGTTGCTGTATTTATTTGGTTGTTTTTGTGCTTGCTGTTTAACAACCAATTTAAATGCTGGATTTGGTTGTACAGATTGCAGTGTCATCAATGTACAGATGACACTCAGTGCATGCAATATCTTCCTCTTTTTTCCCCTGATGTCCTGGAAGCAAAGGTGGTTCTGAGTGAGCACTGGAGGCCCATGATAGATTGGATGTGGGTAAGAAATTGAGTGAAGTTTTCTATTGGTTTTCTATTGGTTCTACTGGTTTTCTATTGATTTAGTGGGACCAAGTTAGACATAACAGCAGATCCAACTGTAAGCTGTGCTCAGCTTGACGATAGTTCTGCAGCCTTCAGATCCAACTGGAACTGTAGCACTTGGAAAACAAGTTTAGCATTTTCTGCTCTGCTGTTTTTCCAACTGCAATGAATTTGCATGGCCAGATAAAACATTCAACTCACCAGTCAAGTCAGTATAGCTTCATCTGTGGGACAAAGAGCAGTTCAAAGTGAGAGATCACATTGTAGGTCTCCCACTGTGACACGCCAACAGTATTTGGGTATTCAACATTACACATAAATCTACCCTTGAGGACTGTGAATTTGTGATGTGGTCTCACTACAGATATTGCATGCATGGCATAGCTCGCTCACCCCCCCCCCCCCAAAATCTGCAGAATGGAGCCGTGTATACAATAGTTTTATATAAATAGTCCTTTCTTCTGCTGATGCCTGTGTAACATGGAAATGGAAAGCAAAGTATGAGCAGAAGGAAAATGATAAGTAAACTTAGCTGTGTTTTGCAGCTGTGTGTTTTACCTTTGTTTCAATAGAGATGAAATAGATATTGTAAGAAAGGAAGCAAGTTTTTATAGAAAAGAGTGAAATGTGATGCAGGGAAGAATGCTTTAGTTTTCATTCTCTGTAATATACCCACATAATGCCCTAACTTTGATTAATTGAACAGTGTATGTGTATGAAAGAAAGTATGTACACTATAAATACTGGCAAAGATGTCAACACCAATTTCATATACATATATGAATGTATAAAATAATTATACATCTCTCACTTTAAGATAGAATGAAAACAGGGAAGATGTTGTTCTCTTTGCATTTAACTCTTTACACATCAGAGAAAACCCATGACACTTGTTTGCTGAACATGCACATTGCAAAATGCAAATGCAAATGTATTCATAGCTGTATGTGTCACCAGGATGGTCTGACTTGAGAAAAGCTTATATTAAATATACATCTCAAGAGAATTAACCACAGAGCTATGCAGCTATGTGTCTCTGAGTTAGTTACAGATTACAGTTTCTTGGAGTGACACTTAATTCTCACTAAGTGCAAACAGGGTAAACAAAATGAAGCAGAATAAACCATGTGTTTTGTGGACTGTGGGGTATTTTTTTATCTCAGCGAGAAGTTCAGTAGAAAATTCCTCGTGTCCAAAGGAACATGTGTGAGTGCAGGATCAAGTGTTTTCTACCCAGATACCCACAATCAGAAAACACAAACTAGAGTAGAAAAGAATAAAAGTAAACCAAAGTGTGATAAAACAAAATAAATTTATAATTCCGATATTGGGGCCCCCAGATAATTCATGGAGAAAAATTCTTTTCTCCTGAATACTGATGAGCATGCCACTTCTGTTTCCGTTTATCAAGTCTCTCAAGTCGCCTCCGATGTATGGTGACCCTATGAATGAGCAATCTCCAAAAGGTCCTGTCTTCAACAGCTCTGCTCAGCACTTGTAAACTCAAGCCTGTGGCTTCCTTTATGGAATCAGTACTTTTCATATTTGGTTTTCTTCTTTTCCTGCTGCCTTTAACCTTTCCCACCATTATTGTCTTTTCTTGAGAATCTTGCCTTCTCATGATGTGCCCACTTCTGACTGGGACAAAGAAATAATAAATTAAATTCTTCAAAAAAATATCCAATTTATGAATGTGGAATATTGTGCTTTTTTATCCGCAATTTAAAACACCAGGAAATGGCCCAATATTGCTGCATAATATCATGCTCATGTGCCCAGCAGGAAAAAGGATGCCAAACTTTACATATCGGTAGCTTTACGAATGTTGACAACACAAATGGCAGCAGTCAAGATGGTCTCCAGGATGCTCTCTTGTGCTCATTGTTATTCACCAAGTGACACCAAACAAGGGGAAATACCAGAAGCTGACTCCTTTTTTCATCAGTTGACCATTTTTCACCCAAACACAAGGCAATTGTCAGGACTGTTTTTCAACAACAGGTATAAGTTCAATGTCAAAGTTATAATTTTTTGTTTGGGTTGCCCCCATTTTTTGAATTGGCTCGTAGAATGTTGATTTGCTGTGGTGTAGAATAACATTCCTCACAGAATGAAATGCACTATTTCCAAAAATAGTCCTTTGCCAGATAATTGGCAAACTGAAAAGAATAAAGTATCAGCAGATATGATTAAATAACTGCATCTTGTATGCAAATATATTTTACTGTGAAACAGGAAATGTGATATATGTGCAAATAATGAGAATCAGAGGAGGCAAATCAGCATTCAGTAGTAAACAGATAGTTCAGACTTGCCTCATATCAAGAAGAGTGATAAAACTACAAAAGTTAGCAATATTTGCCATTAAAATATAAAGCAGATTTCTCTTTGGGGAAAATGGCTAAAAATGTGGAGAAATTCAGTGCCCTAGGCATGAATAGCCTAATCTCCCCTTTGGTTTCCTTGCTTGTAATGCTGCTGAGAGCCGGCCCCCGGAATGGTATTCCAGCATTTTGATTAAGTGATAATGAGGGGAACAAAATGTAACACAATAACTTTAGAGTTATAATTTGAGAAAATGTATTCAGAACAGGCACTTCTTGTTCTCAAAGATCTGAAACTTATGTTTTATAAATCAGAAATAATTTCCAGCATGTATATATTCTGGCTTTTAATGGCTTGATAGAATCAAGTAAAAAGTTCAATTTTCTCTTTAATTGGTTCAAATAGTACTCTGCAATCTCTCTCACTTTTTAAAAAAATACAATTTGTAATTCATATGCCAGTGAAGTCAAAACCACGTTATACTGTTGAATATTATTTGGGGAGGAAGGAAGGCTGTTGCCACCCTTCATGTGTCTTTGCAGTCCTCAATTTAAGTTGAGGGCCACAAGGAGACATGAAGGATGACAACATCTTCTTTCATTAAGAGAACTATTGGTGGTGATAGAAGACTAATTGTAGCCTTCAACCTGAACTACATACCGTGGTGTAAGTATGAGAGAGAACCTGCTCACAATACTGTATTGCTTGTGTGTGTTTATGTGTGCTAACCTGCTCACATACCCCAGATTTGAGAGCCATAGCACTGTAATGCTGCGTGGAGAGGGGTGGAGAGGACATACAAGTCTGGCTGCACCAGACTTGTATGTCAGAACATTGTTGAGCAAACTTGAGCGTTACTGTGTTGTACAATTGCTCAACTGTCCTCTGTGGTACAGAAGTATCTCTCCAGTTTCTTGGAGATCTCCCTTTTCTACCCATGTTTAAGGCAATTTCCCGTTCACTCTTGATTTTCATGATTTTTAGTGTTTTGTTTTTAATAGGCAGCTTTGTGTACTATGAAGTTCTTATTTCTTCACAGAGTTCTAAAATTTATGTCTTTTTAAAATAAACATTAAAAAAATATTTGGGCACTCTGGGTAATAAAAAAATTCATGCAGTTAGCCGCTTAACAGAAGAATAGGGATAGAAAATAAACATAGACAATGCCTATAATATCTTATTTTTTTCTTTATATTTGGTTCAATATGACCTACATTGCTTGTAGCCCACTGGCCTTTTTGTATTATAAGTATATAGCAAAGTTGTTTTAAGGTGGTTAAATAAACTGTTGCCTAGCCAATTGCAATGAGTAAGAATTGAGTCTAGTCAAGAAAAGCTAATAAGCACTGCTTCTTTTGTTCCTTTACATCAGTGGTTCTCAACCTTAGGTAGCTCAAGTGTTTCTGGACTTTAACTTCCAGAAATCGTGGCCAGCACAACTGGTGGTGAAGTCTTCTGGGAATTGCAGTTCAAGAACAACTGGGTTACCCAAGGTTGGGAACCACTGTTCTACAAAATTATCAAGATAGGTGCTGTATACTGGTAGGTTACAGCAGCAACAGTAGTCACCAAAAGGAGTTACTTTTCTAGAATGGGCCATCTGCTTTCATTTCTACAACACTGGTTTTGTCAATTTACTTTTCTCCTTCCACAGTTTTTTCCTTAAAAAGAAATTCCTGGAAAATGTCCCTGATACTCTTACGCTGCTTTAGGACATATTCTGTCCCTGATTTTCCATTTCACATGTAAGCTCAGGACTCTACATGCAAAATTCGACATGTTACGTAGCTATTGCACCACCATTTGCTTAGCTCACTTTTCCAGTGCTACATTGAGAATTGTATTATGTACAGCTGTTCTGTGTATGTGCGCACATTATATATAAATAATAGGGCAGCTGTGGGGAATGCCAGATCCTTCAGTTAAGTAGTTACTATAGGATTTAAGCAAAGACTTCTTCCCATAGTGAATAATGACAGAAACTTTGGTGAAGACTGTGCATTTGTATATACCTTCTAATGCCTTCCCTCTGACCCCTTTCCACAATCCACCCATATGGAGGCAAACATGGGGAGAGGATAGTGAACCACACCTAATGACTCCACTCCCCCCAATATCCGTGCATTTAAAGAGTGTCTCCAAAAAGGGTGCCTGTATTATGTTCCTGTGTGTGCTTAGTTGGGAACCCAAACTAGAAGAAGTGCCTGGATGCATGTGGGTATACATACATAAGTGCTCGCCTTGCAGATGTTGCATTAAACGTGATATGAGGTGTATGAATAACAACACAGCTGGATTGGAGGCATTAGAAACAGATTGGTTCTCTTCCCTATCTCACTAACCTGTGTGTAGAGCAGGGGTCCCCAACCCCTGGTCCGCGGCCCCGGTGTCTGTCTGTGGCCTGGGCCGGACTGGGCCGCGGAGACAGATCCCCCCCCTGCACTCACTCCTTGCCCCCCCTGCACAGCCCCTTCGCGCACCTCCCACCCCTTTGCGATTGTGCGCAAGTGCCCCCCGAGCGCCCTTCGCACATGCACGTGAGAGCACGCCCACTCCTTCGCGCATGTATGCAAGCGGGGGGGGGGGTGGCCCCGCCTTCCCCAACCGTCCGTGGTTTAAAAAGGTTGGGGACCACTGGGTAGAGTACTGCACGTTTGTTTCTTACATTTACATTCAGTCTTTACTCCAGGTAGCTCAAGGTGGTGTACGTGGCTCTCCTCTTCCTTCTGTCTTGACAACAACCGTGTGAGCTGTGTCATTCTGAAAGATAGTGTATTTTGTAGTTCAGCTGGGATTTAAACCACGATCATCTTGAGCACCACTTCAATGCCTGGGGCTTTTGAAACCCAGTTAAAGACATCTAGTTCAGTGTGAATATTGGTAGAATCTTTCTATCCAGTATAAATAGCTTCAGCAAAACTTATGAACATCAGCTTGAAGAGTCAGAACAGAGTGTATGATCACTGCCATCATTTTTGGAGCTTTAAAGCTTGAATGGAGGATGTTATTTAAAAAAGTTCTCTGTTCTGAATAAATAATTGTTGGCAGTTAGACATAACTGTGTTTCAAAGCAATTTTTTTAAAACAAAAATATTTATATTCTAAGCTAAAACAGCATAAAGACTAAGCAAAGGGGGGCCCCTCTGTTCTTCCTTACAGATCATTTAAATGGTAAAACAGGAAAAAATAATCTGCTGTTCTTCAGAAGTGTACCTGCCTGCTGTACAGTGCCGGATATCTGTTTGCCTACAGAATTTTGCTCCTGAAAGTGGTCCAACTACATGAATAGTTTTCTCTTTTGTTTAATGAAGCAGGCCTTCTGTGACAACACTTGGGCTGTAAAAATAACAGTGTCATGCTAGTCAGACCCCTAGGGAAGCCTCAGATGCTAAGGTACAGCTTTGTTGCAGTCTGCTCATTGTTACACCCAGCCACTGTCTCAATGATCCAACTGTAGTGCAGCTGCCCTTGGATGATTGCTGTATTTGTCTCAAATGCAGTGCTGCAAAGCATGAATGCTCTGTGCATCCCCTTTGTGAAATACACAGTGTTTCTTTTGCTAGAGCTGTACCTCTGTTGGCAGAACACCGCAATCACAACTTGACTCTGGGCCCTTGCTTTCTGATACCCTGTTGGCTCTCTCAGCAGCCTGTGCCTCTTTCTCGTAATCACTTTGGGGCAGAAACGTGGAAGCTCCAGGTGCTTGGAAAGTAATTCATTTTGTTTGGAGAATTCCAATTTAATTTGTGATGTTATTTTATCTGTCCCAGACAACTTTAATTGATTAATCAACTTTACAAACTGATTAATATTTTTAGTTATGATGGTTCCCGTTTGTTTTATCTTGAAATCAAAGATGATAGTGCATGTCCTTCTCAAATTTCTCCTCTGAGGATTTTGATACTGAATACATACCAAATATTGATTTGATTTTTAAATGTGGTGTGCCAGCATGCAACAGCAATGCAGAATTATGGAGAATCCAATTTTACTGTGAATGTGCTGCATGCTGGTGTTTGCTGTCTTTTACCACTGCTTGGGTTCTTCCTCCAGAAGGAAATTTAAATTGTCCAGAAGTAGAAAGCATAGGGTCAAAAAGATTGGCTTTATTACTTTGCAGAATGAAGGAAATGCCTCATGAATGAAGATGCTGCAGTTGGTGGTGGAGATGAGATGTTAAGAAGGCATGTGGTTATTAGATGTTAGAGGTCACATAATCTGTTATAGGTCCCTAAGATAGCTTTCTGCAGAGGAGGATGTGCTGAGTGACAAGGAGAGGTACTATTTTACTTTTTGCCCCAGGAAACAAAATATTTTGAACTGCCTCGAGGGTAAAATTATACTATATCATTTATGTACTTTTGATTTTATTTCCCTGAAATGATCATGTGAGGTTCGGATCTAGATTAGAGCGACCACATGGGAATGTTTGAACTTTCCACACTTAATGACGTTGTATTCCTGCATTGAGCAGGGGGTTGGGCTTGATGGCCTTGTAGGCCCCTTCCAACTTCACTTTTCTATGATTATATGATTCTATGACATACTTCCCAGTCTTCCTCCAGTGGGAAGATTAAAAGAAGAAACAGAACTTATGATGGTGTCAGAGCAGCCTGCCCCCTAACTTTAATGCCCTCTGTGTGTTGGGGGGCAGGCTCAGGACAGAGGTCCAAAACTTTAATCTCTGTGCACAATAGTCCCAATCTAGAAGGGGATTCCCTTTAGTACCTGTAGTTCCCCACATGATGCATTCGCCCATATCCTTAGAAGCAGCTTATTGTGGGCACAGGAGACTTCAGGGGCCATCAGGAGTTCTTAGATATTGCCCTCTCCTGCCTAAAACATTAGCACACCAGGACCAAATTCCATAAATAGGATATTTGGATCCCAATTTCAGGTAGGTTTAGTACAGCCATATTTTAATTTTTCTTTAGAGTGAATGAGAGAGAATACCTGAAAATTATCTGGTGAAGTATAATTGTTGGTTTAGAAAAATCCAGATCCCATAAGATAGTCATGGTGGACTACACATTAGGAGAATAATGCAACTCTCTCTCTCTAGGAAGAGAGGGAAAACAAAAACCTGAGAAACATTGAGAATTCACCAGGAGCAAATAAAATTGATGCTTTTATTGAAGGATAAAGAAAAGGTGATAGAGTTAATTGCACACACTTCCAAGTCTCTTTAGAACTAGCAGCAAGAAATTAGCTGTTGTGCGAAAACAGCATGAAATGTAATTCAGAGCAGCTGTGTAATTTATCAGCAAGAATAAACTGCTCATGTTCTTAAACTGTACTCAATTACTCTATCCACCTGTTTTGACCTGTTCTTTGCTTACATCTAAATGAATATTTTTTACTCTTTCTTTGATATAAGCAAAGAAGCTCCATTGGGTCTTCTCTTGTAATTTCCTGCTGCTTAATCTTTGAATTTATATTGCACTGGTAGCATTTTGCCATGGGACATGTGATATTCTCTACTTAATTAAACTTTTATGCAACTCTTTCCCCAAAAAGCTCATAGTGACTTAGATCAAGTCTTCATCCCGTATTGGACACTGTTTCAGACAATAAGAATTTTTTCAAAGTGTCTTTACAACAGCCCTATGGGGTGGGTTAAGATGAGAAATGATCCAGAAAGCTTCTGCCATGTGAGGATGTGGTTTTAAAAAAGCATTCTTCATATAAAATCCACATTCTTTCTTTTCAAAAACAGTGAAGAGTCTTGAGATACAAGATAAGTTTTATTTGGCATAAGCTTTCACAGATTGCAGCCACTTCATATGTATGCCTCTGATGAAGTGGTCTGCAGTCCACAAGCTCTTCAACCAGTTAAATTGGACTCTTTGTTGGTTTTGCTGTAATTGACTAGCAGGGGTACTTCCTGTAATCTTTTTTAAAAAGCGTTGCTGTATTTAAAGCATTCTCTGTCAATGGCCATTAGGGTGTTATGTTATGCATACCCTGTTTCCCTGAAAATAAGACCTAACCTGAAAATGAGCCCTAGTATGATTTTTTCAGGATGCTCGTAATATAAGCCCTACCCCCAAAATAAGCCCCAGTTAAGTGAAACCCTGCCCTCCACCATTGTGCAGCAACCAGAAGAAGATGGCATGACTGTATTTGAATAAATGTAAATTTTTGTACATGGAAAAAATAAAACATCCCCTGAAAATAAGCCCTAATGCATTTTTAGAGCAAAAATTAATATAAGACTCTGTCTTATTTTTGGGGGAAACACGGTACATGTTGTTACATGCAGAGGTGAACTGGAGTATTACTCTAGTTTTTGTGTGGTGAGTTCAAAATGTTGCTCAATTGTGTAAATGGGTGTGGGAGAGAAAGAAAGAGGTTTTTTTTTTGGTAGACTATGTATCCATGGAGGCAAGGATATCATCTTTCTTTTCTCTCTGGTCCTCTGAATAACTGTTTTCAGCCCAAATATTTGGCATAAGAAAAAGAAATTCAACTAAATAGGGCATGAAAAACAGAATTTGATAATATTGTGCATGACATGATAGAGATTTTTTTTTCCTTCTAAGATTTTAACTTGGAATTATCCAGTGAAAGTTTCTTTCTGATATTTCTCTCATCACCAGTTCAAAGACTTTAGTTCTGGCATGTGGATGAACTCCAGTTGGGCAAATTGTAAGCATGGTATTTTCAGATTTGACAAAATATTTGTTTCTAATTGATATTGAAGAAATCTTTTCCTTGTTTTCAAATGACAGAAATTCTGGTTTTGTTCAGACGAAGCAGAAGAATTGGGATACATTATCAAACACACTTTGTTGATTATAAAAGCAGACCCAATCATCTCCATAAAAGCACTCTGCTTACTAAAGCAGAACCAGCAAAATGTAGTGGTTATAGTGTTGGGCTGGAAGTTGGGAATTTGAGGTTTAGGTCCCCAGCAGCAGGCTGTGAAATTCATTGTGCAGCCTTGGGCCAGTAAACCAGACCTATTTCACAAGGTTGTGAAGACAAAATGGGGAAAGAAATGAAGAAAGTACACTATGTAAATATAACTGATAAGTGATAGTAAGTAGAGCTGTTATAGTTACTGCTACATGAACAGTGAAGAATGTCATCTAACTGGCTTCTTATTCATGCTTAAAATTTAGTGATAGCTGCGAAAAGTTGAGCTCCATCACAATTAAGAGGAAGCTATACATGTTTGCCTTTACATTGGCTGTTCCTGATACAACTTTCTCTCCCAGATGAGCTGTTCATGCATGTACAAATCCTTCAGTTCTATGCATGAAATGTTTCCTGCCTCCTCATAAAGAAGGAAATGTCCACCTAATATGCACCAACCACACTCACATTTCAGAACTTTTTGACAGCAGAGTTAGTTTCTCAGTGGTTAGAAAAGTAAGGTCATTGTGTGGCAAGTATAAAATAGAATGTCAGTGTATAGCTCCTGAATGCAGCATACTTTCATTTGTTATGGAATCCTATGTTCTTGAATTTTATTCATACAAATTGTAAATAACGTTATTTGACAGAAATATAGGAATATGATATGTTGGAAATGATAGCAAGCGGTAAAAAGTATTGTATATAGTTATCTGTTAATATGCATACTAGATTTGTTATTGTCTTCTCTGGTATCTTTCAAGGAGCTAACTGGAAGCAGCAGAGGCAGTAAACAAAATGTGTTCAAAGAAAATCATCCCCCATGGGGAATCATTTGAAAGTCACTGAGAAGTGCTGTCTTCAAAAGACAGCATCTTCAATTCCTCCTACATTGCTGGAAACATGGAATTGCCTGTGGGAGTGGAAGCTTTGCTTTGTAGGCACTTGTGTAGCTGTTGTTTCATGGTATAATCCTTATAACTAATGTTCAGTTAAGAATGTCACTGTTCTTGAGCATTAGCACATACACTCCTTTGTTCAAAATACTATTTTCCACAAAAGGACACCTCTTTGTTCATACATACAACTCAGGATCAGAATCTGTCTGTGTGATTCCACTGTAGCTTGCCATTTGAAGCTTGTAAACACATCCGGATATAGCAAGGTAACTTTCGTCACTCCCAAGCCTATGTGGTCTTGAATTTTCATGGCATAACACAAACTACTCCATGACATAGCATAAATATGTTTTGCCATGTGGCATCAATTGTTTGCTGGCTGAGAAGCACACTTTCCAAATGGTTTTGGGAATGTGGAACTAGTGCCATGGTTTTTGTGCTCTTGATTCCTCAATAGAGGAGCAAAATTTTCTGACTCGAACAAATGCGAATGTACAAGAAAAGAGCTAATTCACTCTCTGGCAGGGGGTATAACTAGTGTACTTCCCTTTGTATGCTTCAGAGTTAAATACCTGGCACCTGTTATTAAAATGTTATCTAAGAGTATCATATACCAAATTATAGGAAATCTCTCTCTCTGGAGAACCTCTAGCAGGTCAGGCATAATAGTTAATACTGAGTTAGTGGCAAGTTCTTTGAGCTACTATAAGTCATGTTCTAAAGAAGCATGTTTTGCAAGTCTCCTTTTTCAAAAGTAAACATTGTGCATGCACATTGATTCCTTTTTTGATGTGATTGATGTCTGGATAAAATGAGTGGGGTCAGCAGTATGGATCTGCTCTTTGTCCTAGAGTGAATGCCTTCTTGCAGCTAATATATGAAGTAGTCTCTAATCACTTTGGTTTTAACTAAATTCACAAAGCTGCTGTGACCGCCTGTTGAGTATGCAGTAGGAATTCTGAATACCTATGGAGTTTACTTTGTTAAAGAGTTTTATCTGAGCCAATGAGATTCATCATCCTTTGTTGTTGTTATGTGCCATCATGTCATCTGTGACTTATGGCAACCCCGTGAATGAACAATTTCTGAAATGTCCTGTCCTCAACTGCCCTGCTCAGCTCTTGCAAACTCAAGCCTATGGCTTCCTTTATGAAGTCAATCCATCTCATTCTTGATTTTCCCTTTTTCCCTGCTGCCTTCAACCTTTCCCAAAGTAAGACAGTGTCAGTTTCAATGTTTTTGCCTCCAGAGATAGTTCAGGCTTCATTTGATCCACTTGTTCATCTTTCTGGCAAAGCTCTTCTCCAGCACCACGATTCATAAGAACATAAGAAGGGCCCTGCTGGATCAGGCCAAGGGCCGATCTAGTCCAGCTTCCTGTATCTCACAGTGGCCCCACCAGATGCCTCTGGGAGCACACAAGACAACTAGAGCCCTGTCTCCTGATATCCCTCCCCTGCATCTGGCATTTTGAGGTACCTTCTTTTTAAGCCTGGAGATTATACATCCCCATCATGGCTTGTAACCTAAGATGGACTTTTCCTCCAGCAATCTGTCCAATCCCCTTTTAAAGGCATCTAGGCCAGATGCCATCACCACATCCTGTGGCAAGGAGTTCCACAGACTAACAACACGCTGGGTAAAGAAATATTTTCTTTTGTCTGTTCTCACTCTCTCAACACTCAATTTGAGTGGATGTCCCCTGGTTCTGGTATTCCAGAAGAGAATATTTTTTTCCTGTGAGCTTTTTTTACTGCCCAGCTTTCACATATGTACATAGTGATGGGAAATACGATAGTGTGGATGGTCTTGGTCTCCCATGACACATTCTTACACTCGATCCTTTCTAGTTCTTTCATTGCTGCCCTCCTTCACTTTCTCTTTATTTTCTCCTGGTCAGATAGTATGCTTCCTTGTTGGTCATTCAACATTCCTAATCTAGGCTTAAATTTCTCTTTGAGTTCTTGGATCTTCTTGAAGAGATCTATTGTTTTTCCCCTTTTGTGTTGTTTTTCTTTGCAATAGTTGTAGCGGTAGTTGTCTTTGCCTCTGTGTAACAGATGCCGAAAACTGCATTCAAGGTTCTGACCCTATTTTTGTCACCTTTTACTTTTGCTTCTTGTCTGTCCTTTGCGATTTTAAGTGGTTCTTCCATCATCCATAAGGGTTTTTCTTTTCTTTTTACTACAAGAATTGTCTTTTTGCACGCTTCTCTAATAATATCTCTGGTTTCAATCCACAGTTCTTCTGGCTCATGGTCAATTGAGTTTAGTAATACAAATCTATTCCTTATGTGGACTTTAAATTAATCAGTAATGGCGTTTGAATTATATTTTGGCATTACAATTTTTAAAATTCTTTTCCAACTTTATTCTAATATTGGATATTTGGTTTCTCTGTTGACCATCTAGTGATGTCCATGTGTACAGCTACAGTATATCACAAAAGTAAGTACACCCCCTCACATTTCATTAATATTTTAGTATATCTTTTCATGTGACAACATGGAAGAAATGACACTTGGCTACAATGTAAAGCAGTGAGTATACAGCTTGTATAACAGTGTAAATGTGCTGTCCCCTCAAAATAACGCAACACACAGCCATTAATGTCTAAACCCCTGGCAACAAAAGTGAGTACACCCCTAAGTGACAATGTCCAAATTGGGCCCAAGTAGCCGTTTTCCCTCCCTTGTTAGTGTCACAAGTCTCAGGTGTGAAGGGGGAGCAGGTGTTATCGCTCTCACTCTCTCAGACTGGTCACTGGAAGTTCCACATGGCACCTCATGGTAATGAACTGTCTGAGGATCAGAAAAAACAAATTGTTGCTCTACACAAAGATGGTCTAGGCTATAAGAAGATTGCCCAAACCCTGAAACTGAGCTGCAGCACGGTGGCCAAGACAATACAGCGGTTTAACAGGACAGGTTCCACTCAGAACAGGCCTCGCCATGGTCGACCAAAGAAGTTGAGTGCCTGTGCTCAGCGTCCTATCCAGAGGGTGGCTTTGGGAAATAGACGCAAGAGTGCTGCCAGCATTGCTGCAGAGGTTGAAGGGGTGGGGGGTCAGCCCGTCAGTGCTCAGACCATACACCGCCTACTGCATCAAATTGGTCTCCAGGGCTGTCATCCCAGAAGGAAGCCTCTTCTAAAGATGATGCACAAGAAAGCCCGCATACAGCAGACTAAGGAGATGGATTTCTGGAACCCTGTCCTGTGGTCCGGTGAGACCAAGATAAACTTATTTGGTTCAGATGGTGTCAAGCGTGTGTGGCGGCAACCAGGTGAGGAGTACAATGACAAGTGTGTTGTGCCTACAATCAAGCATGGTGGTGGGAGTGTCATGGTCTGGGGCTGCATGAGTGCTGCAGGCACTGGGGAGCTACAGTTTATTGAGGGAACCATGAATGCCAACATGTACTGTGACATACTGAAGCAGAGCATGATCCCCTCCCTTCGGAGACTGGGCCACAGAGCAGTATTCCAACATGATAACGACCCCAAATGCACCTCCAAACGACCACTGCCTTGCTAAAGAAGCTGAGGGTAAAGGTGATGGACTGGCCAAGCATGTCTCCAGACCTAAACCCTATTGAGCATCTGTGGGGCATCCTGAAACGGAAGGTGGAGGTGTGCAAGGTGTCTAACATCCACCAGCTCTGTGATGTCGTCATGGAGGAGTGGAAGAGGACTCCAGTGGCAACCTGTGAAGCTCTGGTGAACTCTATACCCAAGAGGGTTAAGGCAGTGCTGGAAAATAATGGTGGCCACACAAAATATTGACACTTTGTGCCCAATTTGGACATTGTCACGAGGCCTGCACTGTAGATGGCTTGTAAAGTTCTTGTTTATATCTGCATAGTAAAACTGAGCTAGGATGCATTCAGAAGTGACTCTAGAATGTAGAAAAATAGATGGGGTTGTGGGGGCAGTAACTGGTATAGTTCTGTGAATGCTTTTTAATATGAGCCGTTCTAACAAAAAGCAGAAAAGAACAACTCAACCTAAAATTGATCCATTCCAAAGATAGTGTCTTGATCATATCATAGAGGACAAGGGATGTTTGGTGATCTTTGCATCTAGACAACATTTAGGATGGCAACGTCTGAAGTAAGCAAACACCTGCCAGGAAAAGGTATGTCTTTGGCCACTAGGCACTGGAGGTGTTTTAACCCATGTGACCATAAACGTAACACACTTGTGTTTCAGTCACACAAATTTATGCAGTCTGTTTTCATTCCCCTCCCCCCCCCCGCTTGGATGCACACCTAAATGTTGTGAGGGAGTTTCAGTATGTGTGGGAAGTTCAGAGCAACGCCATTGGGAATCAGGATTCCACTAAGAGCAGAGTCATCTGAGGTGGAATGGCTAAAGCTAGAATAGCAAACTGAGATGCACTCATTTTCTTCAGAAACTAGCAGCCACATACATCAGTGGAAGAAAATTGATAGTTCCCGATACGTTTGAGCAGAGATTCTTGAAAGATAACACTGGGCATCAGCAGTAGTGTAAAGTAACACTGGTGGAAGATCTTTTATAGACAGTGACAGTGCCACTTTAATGTTAATGCACAGGAGGAGGCAGTAATTAACCAACTCAGAGTATCTCATACCTCAGAAACCCTAGAATGAGACAGTCCAAAATGAAACAAGAGACAGCATCAGAAAATGAGATTTCCAAGTTGGAAGGCACTTGGTCAGATGCTAGGGAGGAGCAAAGAACAAGCTGTCAGTAATGAAGCCACTGAATTGAAGCCAAAAGGGAGCTGATATACAGAGATGTGAAAGAAAGTTCAAAGCTGTACAGTGCATATAACTGGAATATAGAATGTTTGAGAAGTGTGAATCAAGGAAACTCTGAAATTATAAAAGAAGATGTGAAACATTTAAGTATTGTAATGCTTGATGTGAATTAAGTACAGTAGATTGCAACAGAATATTTTTGAATCAGTTGATTACAAGGTATTTTACTGTTGAAATGGCAAAGCCAAAAGTTACAGTGTATGTCAGATAACATAGTAGCAGAAGATATAATGCAAGGATTGTCAAAATAGTGTCAGTCAGACTTCATAGAAAGCCAGTAAATATAAACATCATTTAAGTCTATGCCACAGCTACAGATGATGAAAAAGACACGGAAAGCTTTTAAGCAAGTGTCCAGGGAGAAGTTGATCGTGTACCAAAACAGGATCTGCTGATAATTTTAGGTAACCGAAATACACAAATAGAAATAAAATAGAAACTGGCTTCCCTCCTATTGGTGCAGCTCCACATGAGTAAGGCTGATGATATAATCAACCATGGCCTTCTATCTTTAATTTAGAATACTATATTCCCCTGTGCCCAGGTTCCGAGGCTTCCTGTGGATCCCTTTCAACCTGGTGATTCCTTTGTGGGTCTTGGGGAGGGGGATCCTTTAATGTCCAAAAATGGCCACCACTGTTCCTACCGCTTCAGGCAACCAGAGAGGCTGCTCTCTGTGTTGATGTCATCAAATGGCCAATACAGACATAAATTTGCCTCTCCAGTTGGAAGCACAAGATGAGGAAGCTCTGTTCTCTCTGCAAAAACAAATCTAGAAGTGGATGGTAATCAGAACTGACTTATAGTGACCCTAACAGGGCTTTCAAGGTAAGTAAGATATTTAAGGAGTGGTTTTACCAGTTCCACACCCCCACTGAGTTTACATGCCTGGGCTGGGATCTGAATCCAGGCATCCTGAGTCCTGTAATGAAAAGATCTGTGTTACTAAGCTTAATTGATTGCAAACTAGAAGAATCATAGATTTAAATCAGAGATGCTAACAAGGAAAAATGTGGGGAAAAAACCCTGTTTTTATAGTGAAAAGTAATGAAAAGTATTGATAGATGTCCAATGAAACTTTTAAAATTGGTAATAATAAAGCATGTAACAAAAATAATGGTTGATACAAATTCTAAATGCAAGTTTTCTGCAACCTGCACATGGGAACAAAGAGAACTATGGTCCGCCCTCGAAGGTTACTGGATCCATTACGATTCCAGGATACCATGAGAGGGATTCCAGCTGATCTGTCTCGCGCTCCTGTTGAAGCTCTGGTTGACGGATGGATTGCCGCCACAACTAGGGCCGTAGACACGATCGCTCCTAAACGCCCTCTCCGTCGCAGAGCTCGGCCAGGGGCCTGGTATAATCAGGAACTACGAGCTATGAAGCGAGATAGGAGACGGCTAGAGTGCACTTGGAGAGAAAAACCGACGGATTATAATAAGAGAGCTGTTAGGATCGCAACTAACCATTACCTGGCTAAGGTGAGGGCTGCTAGACAATCACACTTCGCTGACCGGATAAGCGAAGCTTCAAATCAGCAGGCAGAACTTTTCCGTATAGTTCGCGATCTATCCGGAATTGGTCTGGGTGATGGGCCTCCCACTAATATCTCACCTGACCAATTTGCAGCATTTTTAAAATCTAAAGTGGAGACCATCCGCCGGGATCTCTCTCCTTTTTTAAATACAGTGGATCGAGCAGAGATGTCCAGCGCTCCGCCTTGCCCGATGAGACTCAAACTCTTTCAGCCTGTGACGCCAGATTTGGTGGACAAAGCGCTTGATCGCTGTCGGGCCACCACCTCCTCCCTTGCCCGGCCTGGCTAATCAAAGCAGCCAGGCCTATAACAACTGAATGGGCCACTGCGATAATTAATGGGTCTCTCCTTGAGGGCAAGGTTCCTCCTGCCCTCAAGGAGACACTCATTAGGCCCATTAGGAAGAAACCAAATTTGGCGGCGGACGACATTGGCAACTACAGGCCCGTCGCCAATGTTTCTTTCCTTAGCAAAGTGGTGGAGAGGGTGGTGGCTGATCAGCTGCAGGCTCTTTTGGATGAAACCAATGCCCTGGACCCATTTCAGTCGGGCTTCAGGCCGCGCCACGGTACGGAAACGGCACTGGTCACGCTGTTGGATGACCTATTGAGGGAGGCTGACGGGGGCAATATGTCCTTGTTGGTACTCCTCGACATTTCAGCGGCCTTTGATACCGTCGACCACGGTATCCTCCTGGGGAGGCTCTCGGAGTTGGGAATTGGTGGACAGGCACTTGCCTGGCTCCGATCCTTCTTGGAGGACCACCCTCAGCGAGTTCAGCTTGGAGAGAGTGTTTCGGCCCCGTGGAGCCTCAATTGTGGGGTTCCGCAGGGTTTGGTCATCTCTCCAATGCTGTTTAACATCTATATGAGGCCGCTGGGAGGGGTCATCAGGGGGTGTGGGGCTTCGTGCCATCAGTACGCTGATGACACCCAGCTCTACATCTCCTTTTCACCTTCCTCAGTGGATGCCGTCCCATCCCTTGAGCGCTGCCTGGAGGCTGTACTGCGGTGGATGCAGGAGAATGGGCTGAGGCTGAACCCGGGCAAGACGGAGGTCCTGAGGGTGGGTGACCCCTCCATCTGCAGTTTGGGAAACTCCCTCTCTTTTGGGGGGGGGTGACTCTCACCGCAAAGAGTGAGGTTCGCAGCTTGGGAGTACATCTGGACCCGGTGCTTACCATGGAGACCCAGGTGGCGTCAGTGGTCCGCTCTGCCTATTTCCATCTGCGGCGGATAGCCCAGCTGCATCCCTATCTTGATGTTGGGGCGCTTACCACTCTGGTCCATGCGCTCGTAATCTCGAGATTAGACCACTGTAATGCACTCTACGTGGGGCTACCTTTGGGGTTGTTGCGGAAACTTCAAATGGTGCAAAATGCAGCGGCCAGACTTCTCACTGGGACGAGAAGATACCAGCATATCTCTCCCATTCTGGCCGCCTTGCATTGGCTGCCTATTCGTTTCCGCATCCACTTCAAAGTGTTAATGATGACTTATAAAGCCCTAAACGGTTTAGGACCTCGATACATGGCGGAACGCCTTCTCCCACCTAGATCTACCCAAGTCACTGGTTTTAGCCAGGAAAGACGGCTGAGGGGCCTAACGCCGAGAGAGGCTCGGAAAGAAAGAACAAGAAACCGGGCCTTCTCGGCAGTGGCCCCTCGACTATGGAACACCTTGCCGTCAGAAATCACCCTGGCACCCTCGCTGGGTGTTTTTAAGAGTCATTTAAAGACTTGGCTCTTTAGGCAGGCCTTCCCTCCAGTCAACACTTGATTCTTTTTCTCTTTAGTTTTCCTTTTTCTCCATCTTGATTTTCCAAATTTGTTGATTCAATCATGTAATTGTTTTTATGATATATTTTGATAAGTAATAACGATGCTTTTATATGATTGTATTTTATGATGTTTTATTACTGTTTGTAAGCCGCCCCGAGTAGACTTCGTCTAGAGGGGCGGGGTAGAAATCAAATAATAAATAAATAAATAAATAAATAAACTACTTTTATAGTCATTGAAGAGAAGTGAAAGAAGAACCAAAAAAGATCTCTTTTATAAGACCTAAGAAATCAAAAGGAAGTTTAAATCAATGAAATACAAGTTTGGGAATATATTATCTGATCAATATAAAATAAAGAGTTGATACAAATAATACACTGAAGTCTTATACAAAAGAGATACAAGGATGATATAATTCTTTTGCAGAAGAGTATTTTGAGAAAGATCCAGTGATTTCATTAAGAGAACTGATATCTGCACATGAACCAATGGGAGGAAGTAAAACACCAGAGGTGGTATACCAATGCAGCTATGTCAAGTGACAGAGACTGAATTTTTAAAAATATTAACAGCAGTATGCCCACAGATGTGGAAAGCACAACAACGGTTTGCAGGCTGAAAACAGTCAGTACACATTTCAGTTCCAAAGAAAGGAAATGTCAAAGGCATCAGCAGCTACCTGATCATCCCACATGCAAGGAAAGTAATGAAGAATTTTACCATCTATGGAGCTAGAAATGCCAAATGTTCAGGATGGATTCAAAAAAGAAGGTGTACTAGAGATCATACTGCAGATAAAAGTTAGCTGCTGGAGCATACCAAAGAAGTGAAGAAAAAAGTCAGCATCTGCTTTATAAATTACAGTAAAACCTTGTCTGTGTGGATCATGGAAAACTATGGATTGTTTTAAAAGAAATGGATGCACACAATGTCTGTTGCATAATGAGTATTCTAAACAAGAGTCTGATGTTAGGACAGAATATGAAAAATATGGATTTTAATAGTCAAAAGTGTCAGACAAGGGTGTATTCTGCCTTCCTACACATTCAGTCTGTATGCAAAATGTGTCATATGGGAAGCTCAAACAGATTCAGATGAACATTGGAGGAAAAGGTGTAAATAATTTAAGATACAAGATGGCATCACATTATCGGTATATCAGTAGCAAAGATCTGAAGCATTTACTGATGGTGGTTGAAGACAAAGATGCAAAAGCAGGATTACAACTGAACATTAAGAAGACAAACATGACTGCAGAAAAATTTCATAACTTAGTGAGGACAATGAAGAACTAGAAATTGTTAAAGATTGTATATGCCTTGGTTCAACCATTATCCAAAAAGGGAAGCTGCCACCAAGAGGAGTTTGAGACTTGGAAGGTCAGTCATGATGGAACTTGAAAGAATCTTTAAGAGTGGGGATGTGTCTTTGGATTCTAAAGCTAAGGTCATTCATACTGTGGTATTCCTGATTACTATGTGCGGATATGAAAGCTGGAAAATGAAGAAAGGTGATGGGGAAAAAAATGATTCATTTGAAATGTAGTGTGTGGGAAGATAGCCTTATGGATAACGTGGACTGCTAGAAAGAGAAATAAGTAGACCTAGGTCTATTCACATCTGAACTCTCACTACACATTAAAATGACGATTAAACTGAGGCTGTCACATTTTGAACATATTATATAAGGAATCTAATAATGCTACAAAAAATTGAACAAACAAGCATAGACAAGATCTAACATGGTTGATTGGCTCAATAAAGGAGGCTGTGCCCTTTCATTTTCAAGATCTGAGCAGAATTATAAGTGAAAGGATCATCATTAGTTCATACTGTGTGGTAGATATAAATTGGAGGTGACTTGGTGGTATGTATCAACAAAAGATGTTATAAAATTTAATTTAAATCTCTTCAAGTTTAACTATCTATCTCTTTTGTTGATATTTTTTAAACCTACCTACTTTATTATTTTCTTTTACAATAATTCACCTTGTCTGGAATTGTTTTGATTATTTTGAATGCAAGGCTATATCTGTTTGGTATAAGAAAATAATTCAACTCCTTATTTATACAGACATGGAATTCACATCCTTTGTACCTGCAGTGTATTTCTGACAACACAGACATGTTTCACGTTCCTACATATATTTTTATTATAACAGCACTTGGTGCCAAATGAGGCATTTTAATCACTTTTTAAAACACTGGAAGGGCCAAATTATTGAGTGTGAGTGAGATAATTAGATTAAATGCTGTTCTTTGTGTTTGCAAGAGCTCATTTAACATTATAGTAGAATGCCCTCAGATGAAGAAAATGGGAAACCACTTCTGAGTAATCTATATCTAGAAAATTGCAGAAGAGGTTGCCATAAGTTGGAATCCACTTGATGGTACATAATTAATTAATTAGAGAAGAGTAGTAAAAGTATTGCTGCTCTGTTTGTTAAAGTAAAATGGTTGGATGTGGTTTCCTGTATAGCATAATATTTGGTCAACAGATCACACTGGATGATTTTTCCTCTGATAAAGTGGGAAATGAGTAGTCATGGGTTGGTTGGTTTTTTTTTTTTTCCTTTCAGTTATTCTAGTTTTGTGGTTGACTTATTCCACTGATTTTTCTCACAGGTTCTTTCCCCCCCCTCAAATTAATTTGCTTAGCACACTTCAAAGCCAACAGCATCCTAAAAAGGTCTCTCTTCAGATAATTATTTTAATTTGTTCTTACTGTCAAATTGAATGAATAGATTTATTTCCTCTGACTGTGACTGTGGGGAAAAGAATGTGTGACAAGGTGGGGTAGTCCACTTATGGCCTCGCTAAGGCATGGATTCCACATGTAGGGAGTGGGAATTTTCTGGCATTCCTGAAATGGAGCCTGGTTCTAGCTGTGGCATCAGTCAGTGTTGTTCCCCCCCCCCCCCTTCTTGTTTGGCTTTGGGGTTAGTAGAAAATTTACTGTTGGTTCTTTAAGATTTGAAATAGCAAGCAAACCTCCCTATACATATACACTTCCAAACTTCCCTTACAACATGCAGGGTGTATTTTGGGATGTATTCACCATTCATTTAGGTTGTTAGTGAGACTCAAGAGACTCAAATATGACATCATTCTTTTGCAAGAAACCTGGTCTGACAAAGATATAATACTAGATGGTTTCAACTCTTTCATGGTAAGGGCGATCCCAGGGCGCGGACTGGGGAGACTGAAGGGGGGGTTGAGCATTCTGGTATCAACGGCTCTGAAAGTGAAATCTACGATAAAAACCCCCTTGAGACAGCTGGCCATGGCAGTAGTACTAACAGGAGGTATGAAAACCCTATTGATCATTAACATATACTTACCTCCCACATTTAGAAAAGCAGAAACAGAAGGAAATTGGATAGACCTTGAAAACTATATAAGAGAGCTTATCATGGAACATCCGGATGCTTTGGTCCTGATCGGTGGGGATCTAAACGCCCGTATGGGACCAGATGATGACTATCTGGGAACCAAATTTAAGATGATAGCCAATATAAGAAATGATAGTGTGGGGACCCTGAATCAGGAGAGGGCATCTAAAGATCAACGTGCAAACTATGCCGGGGTCTGTCTGTACAAATTTGCCTACAGACTGGGCCTCTCAGTTTTAAATGGCACAATTACAGGCGATACTCCAGGAAAATACACATTTATGGCAGCATCCAAAGCTAGCACAATTGACTACATCCTGGTGTGCAGGGGGCTCGTTTCCATGGTTGAAACTCTCCAAGTACTTCCTTACATGGAGGGGGATCATTTCCCCCTACATCTAAGTTTTCACCTAAACATTAGAAACCTAAACACAGAACCGAGATATTATACTGAAATTACAGCATTAGAAAGAGTGGGCTGCCGAGTAAGATGGTCACCTAAACCGGCACAAAATTTAAAACAGCTTTTAACCTCGAAAAATCTGATTGACGTCCTTAATCCAGTAGGAAGCCAGACAGTCCACCGGAATCCTATAAATATAAATGAAATTCTCCTACAACAGTTAAATCCACACCTTGTCCATTCATATAGTAGAAACCTTCAGAAATCATATAACCAATCCAAACCTTGGTTCAACCAAAGCTGTAAGGTAGCAAAACAATTAGTAAACCAGACATACCAGGAATACCTGAGAGCAGAAGACCATGTTAAAAAAGAGGTCCTCCTAAAACTGTTGATACACAAAAAAGAATACAAACGGCGGATACACCACAGCAAAGGAGAACACACGAGAGAACTATGGAGGAAGGTGATAGAAGCAGTAAAAGACAAAAATCCATCCCTTTTCTGGAAACTAATCTCAGGCAGACTATCGGAGCCCAAGCACCCATTATCCTCTTGTATTCCACCAGATAAATGGGTATCCCACTTTACAAGTATGTATGAGGATGTTATTGTACCCCCTTCTCCACTAACGCTTGGAAGCACTTCCAAATGGCCCCCGGTGACCCCAGGTGAAATAATAGCTCATATAGATAAGCTGAAAAATGGCAAAGCCCCAGGTCTTGACGGCATCCCACCAGAACTCCTAAAAGAAAATAAGATATGGTGGGGCTCCTTTCTAGCACCTCTCTTCACACATATCAATGACATAGGCCATATCCCGATATCATGGAAAACGGCCATAGTGGTACCATTCTACAAGAAGCGGAAAAGGGAAGACCCAGCCAACTATAGGCCAATAAGTTTGCTGAACATTATAAGCAAACTATATGCAAGGCACCTCCTAGATAAACTCCTGGACTGGCTCGAAGTAGAAAATATCATTGGGGCAGAACAAGCAGGCTTTCGGCCAGGGAGATCTACAATAGATCAATGCCTAATTATACAACATCTTATCGAGAAATACTCGGCCAAAGGAGTAACATCACTCTATGCCGCCTTTGTGGATTTTAAATCAGCATTCAACTCTATATCGAGAATACACCTCTGGGACAAATTAACAAACTCATCTATAGACAAAAGACTTTTATATCTAATCAGGGCCCTACATGAAGAAACATACTTGAGAGTCAGGTGCAGCAGACAAGGACACCTCACGAAATCTGTGCAAACACACAGAGGTGTTAGGCAAGGCTGTCTATTGGCACCAGCATTATTCATCTTTTATATAAATGATCTATCAAGCTGGCTTAACACCACTGATCTCCATTCCCCTAAACTGGTAGACAGAACAGTGCCAGTTCTTCTCTATGTTGATAATACAGTAATTCTATCCAGAACCCCCGTAGGGCTGAGGAGGGCACTTAAGAAGCTCGCCTCATACTGTGAATACAAATCCCTGACTATTAACTATCAGAAGACCAAGATAGTTGCCTTTGGACGTAGACCCAAGATTCAGTCATGGCAAATAAATGGACACAGTATCAAGCAGGTGAACAACTTCAAATATCTGGGGGTAGTTCTACAGGCCTCGGGATCTAGGCTTCAGCATAGTAAATTTGCGGCAGATCAGGGAGAAAGATCGGCAAATAGTATAGTAAAATTCCATCTCTTCCAAGGAGGGTCCTTTATACCAGCAGCCCTCAAACTCTACAAAGCAAAGGCTTTAGCTCAGCTGCTGTACGGCTCATTCATGGGGCCACCCAGCTCTCACTTTGCATCACAAGAAATAGTTCAATCTAAATTTCTAAGAACTATACTCCAGGTCCCAAGATGCATGTCAAATGCAAGGATAAGGCTAGAAACAGGATGCCTTAAAGTAGAAGCCTGGATTAAGATCCAATCTATATATATGTGGCTAAAGGGACAGTTAAACCCAAAAGACTTATTTTCTTTGATATTTAATGATAACTATTAATCCAAGTGGGTCAAATCTGTCCAGGGCTACTTGGGGAAAATTGGCCTCTCGCCCCAGGCACTTATATCTTCTGGAATAGAGCAGGCAAAACAAATAGTCAAACAAAGAATAGAGGACAATGAATATCAAACAGACCTCTCTAGCATTCAAAACATGGCAGTAAGGACTTGCATCAAAAACTGTATGGAACCGGCCAAATACTTAACGTCTCTGGAAATTAAAGGAACTAGAAGAGCCTTTACTTTGTCAAGGTGTTTGGCCCTCCCTTCTGCTGTACTAGAAGGAAAGTATAAAAATACTCCTTATGCTGAAAGGTTATGTTCCTGCCACCGGAGGGAGATCGAGACCATACAGCATATGTTCTTCACCTGCCCATTGTATGATGTAGCGCGCAAAGAGAGTATTACCCCCTTAATGGAAAGAATCCCAGGACGTTCAGAGGGAAACAGGCTTGAGTTCCTTCTCTCGGATGTTGATACGCAGATCACCTGTCAAGTTGCGAAATTCTGTGTAGCAATACTTCAATTGTGGAAGTCAAATTCCAACTAGATAGTAGCTCTCAGCTGTATGTATGCCAACATGTCCTAATGGAATATTGAAAGTTAGAAATTATAATGTTTTATAAGGTTTTATACATATGTGACTGGTCTAAGGACTGTAAATAAAGTATTTGATTTGATTTGAGACCCAAGAGAGTTAGCTAGTGTCACATAAGTAAGCCCTGTGAAATTGTCCTAGAATGTTTCACAGCACATTAGGATTCAGTGGCAGGTTTATTCGAAAGAGAAAGGAAGATCCTCTGGGTGAGTGACTGGCTACGAAGGTGGTGTCGACGAGAGGGATTTGGTTTTTGGGACCATAGGCTAAGCTTCCTGGAAGAAGGACTGCTAGCGAGAGACAGCTTGCATCTAACAAGGACTGGGAAGAATGTGTTTGCCCACAGCATGAAGAACTTCATCAGGAGGGCTTTAAACTGAATTGGAAGGGGGAGGGAGACGCAATCAGAGAGTTAAGGGTAGATGAAGCCTTACACAATAAGAGAAATGGACCAAACTGATCAAAAGGGCAACAATAATAACATTAACAATAATAATCACAATAATAATCATAACAATAATCATAATAATATTCATTAAAATGTACAAAGACAAACAGGCCACAAATCACACAACCTCCAGTGTCTGTATACGAATGTCAGGAGTATGGGAAACAAACAAGAAGAACTGGAAAATTTAATTCAGGAGGGTAAGTATGACTTGATAGGAATAACTGAAACTTGGTGAAATGACTCCCATGACTGGAATACAGCAATTGAGGGATATAAACTGATCAAAAAGAACAGAGAGAATAAAAAGGGAGGTGGAGTGGCAGTACATGTCAAAAATACCAATTCCTGCACAGAAATACAGGAGGAGGAGATTGGAATTGAGAGCATCTGGATCAATCTAGTTGGGGCAAAAAACAAAAGGAACTTGGTAGTTGGAGTCTACTACCGACCACCCAATCCTAACAAGAAAAGGAATCCAAGAAGGGTGGGAGCTTCTAAAAAAAGAAATTCTAAAGGCACAACTACAAACAATTCCAACAAGAAAAAAAAGTGGGAGACGACAAAAAAGGCCAGTGTGGCTTCACAAAAAGCTCAGAGAGGACCTAAAAACCTAAAAAAGACATGTACAGGAAGTGGAAAGAAGGCCAGGCCACCAAATATGAGTACAGACAAGTAGCAAAGAAATGCAGGGATGGCATTAGGAGGGCAAAAGCTGAGAATGAGCTGAGGTTAGCTAGGGACACTAAAAGCAATAAGAAAGCATTCTTCAGGTATGTGAGTAGCAAAAGACAAACAAAAGGCATAGTGGTACAGCTCCGCAATGGAGATGGAAAAATAATAACAGAGGACAAAGAAAAGGCAGAGGTACTCAATTCCTATTTCAGTTCAGTCTTTTTCCATAAGACAGACTATGAACTGGGGGGGGGGGGACAGGATTGCAGCTGGAGATTGATAAACAAATAATCAAGGACTACCTTACCATCTTGAATGAGTTCAAATCTCCAGGGCTGGATGAACTGCATCCAAGGGCACTGAAGGAACTGGCTGAAGAACTCTCAGAACCGCTATCCATTATTTTCTTGAAATCATGGGAAACGGGGGAGGTGCCAGAGGATTGGAGGAGGGCCAATGTTGTCCCTATCTTCAAAAAGGGCAAAAGAGGAACCTGGGAACTGCAGGCCAGTCAGCCTGACATCAATCCCAGACAAAATTCTGGAACAGATCGTAAAGCGGTGATTGTGCAAGCACCTAGAAAACAATGCAGTAATAACTAGAAGCCAACACGTATTTGTCAAGAACAAATCCCGCCAAACTAATTTGATCTCGTTTTTTCATCAGGTAACCTCCCTGATAGACAGAGGGAATGCTGTAGACGTAGTATATCTTGACTTTAGCAAAGCTTTTGACAAAGTGCCCCATGATATCCTGATTAGCAAGCTAACTAGGTGTGGGCTGGATAGATCAAGTGTCAGGTGGATACACAATTGGCTACAGAATCGTACTCAGAGGGTGATGATTAATGGGTCCTTCTCTAACTGGGAGGAGGTAACTAGTGGGGTACCCCAAGGCTCAGTCCTGGGCCCAGTGCTCTTCAATATTTTTATTAATGACTTGGATGAGGGAGTGCAGGGAATGCTTGTCAGATTTGCAGATGATACAAAATTGGGCAGAATAGCTAATACCCTAGAAGACAGAAACAATATTCAAAATGACCTTGATAGGATGGAGCACTGGGCCGAAAGCAACAGAATGAAATTCAACAGGGATAAGTGCAAAGTACTGCACCTCGGAAAAAGAAACCAATTGCACAGTTACAAGATGGGGGATACCTGGCTCAGCAAAACTACGAGCGAGAAGGATTTTGAAATTGTCGTAGATCACAAGCTAAATATGAGCCAATAGTGTGATGTGGCTACAAAAAAGGCAAATGCTATTTTAGGCTGCATTAATAGAAGTATAGTTTCCAAATCCCGTGAGGTGCTAGTTCCCCTCTATTAAGCCTCACTTTGAGTATTGTGTCCAATTCTGGACACCACACTTCAAGAAGGATGCTAACAAATTGGAACAAGTTCAGAGGAGGGCGACTAGGATGATCAGGGGGCTGGAAACGAAGCCTTATGAGGAAAGGTTGAAAGAATTGGGTATGTTTAGCCTTGAGAAAAGAAGACTGAGGGGTGATATGATAGCACGTTTCAAATATTTGAAAGGCTGTCATACAGAGGAGGGGCAAGATCTGTTCTCGATCATCCCAGAGTGCAGGACACGCAACAATGGGCTCAAGTTAAAGGAAGCCAGATTTCAGTTGAATATCAGGAAAAACTTCCTAACTGTTAGAGCAATACGACAGTGGAACCAGTGACTTCGGGAGTTGGTGAGTGCTCCAACCCTGGAAGCATTCAAGAAAAACTTAGATAATCACCTGGCAGACATGCTTTGATGGTATTCCTGCATTGAGCAGGGGGTTGGACTTGATGGCCTTGTAGGCCCCTTCCAACTTCACTTTTCTATGATTCTATGATTCTATTCAGCAGATGAATCAATATGGAAAGAATTCATTGAAAGTAAAAGGTTTGAAAATTTCTTGCATAGTTAAGCCTTTACCAAGTGTATTCGTTTTGTGATTTGGTTCTGCCTCATCTCTGGTTCAGATTAGCACAAAGTTACTTCAAGGCACAATGATGGCACATACATAATGACATGTACAGTAAAGTGGAACAATCACATATTTGGTAGCACAGTGATAGTCCCCTTTTGTGGCACACATTCTATGTGTGCCAAAAAAGGGGACTATCACTGTGCTACCAATTTTGAGAAATGTGGCTTATAATGTAGCAAAACTACTGTTATTTGTTGCTCAGCGATAACATGCTTAATTGCAAAATTCATTCAAGGTTAAATAACCTCGCAGAACACCCCTATCCTGACTATACCTAAAGGTAATTGGAGGGATCTTCTCTGTTAACAATGCTATGTTGTGTGAATGAATCCGTTGTACTACCATAAATCATGTATTTTAAATTGGTGTACTGGGTGCACATGAGGACAACTTCTATGGCAGGGAAAAGATGCCTCCAATGTTTGTTATCTTCCCTTTATGGCAGGGAAGGGAAACCTGTGGTCCCTGATCTTCATGGTTTCTGTAGGTCACAAAATTGGGTTTTGCACCTGCACAGAGCCTTTCTTGGAAAATTCAGTTCTTCTTCGTGGCCTCTGTGAATCACACTCTGGGTAATCCGCGCATGCGTGGAGCCTCGTCAGAATATTCTAGAGCTTCTGCGGCAGCAAAAAAACACATTAGAGCAGATCCCTCTCCCTCGGTATATGTACCTTGGCGCCAAGACTCTCCCTTCAGTTTCTTTCAACCGCCGTGTTGAGAGCCTCGTTCGTTGCTTTTGTGAGTATCTAAAAGCGAAAGAAAGACAATTCTTGATTTTTCTTTTAAATCTTTATTATTATTTTACTTATTAATCTTACAAAAAAAAAAAGGAAAGAAAAAGAACGCTCTGGCCTTAGGGCCGAAGCCCCCTCTCCTTTCCTAAACCGTTTTTCTTTCGTTTCATGGCCTTCTCTGGCCCGTTTAAACGCTGCATGGTCTGCAAGAACAAAATCCGACTTTCAGACAGCCATGCTAAATGTCTTTTTTGTCTCGGTGAAGCTCATCAAACTTCCTCGTGCCCTCACTGCAAAAACTTTAAACGCTGAGTTCTCCGCAGTCGTCTCTCCAGACTGAAGCTTCGGCTTTGGGAGCAATCTCTCCGACCCGCTAAATCTGTGGTTCAACCCTCTTGTAAATCCATCTCACAAGCTAAAGCCATGGACAAAGCCATTTCCGAAGTGACAAAACAGCGTCCTTTGGCCACTCCATCCCGCTCTGATCATACTGCACCCTCAACATCGACCACCACAAGGGTACACAAACTCAAACACTCGATGTCGAAACCTTTGACATTGAAAACAACCACCAAGTGAAAACCGTCCACCGATGCATCTTCGGCTCCCGAACCCTTGCCACCGAAGAAACCTAAATCTTCCAAGGCCAAATCCTCCAAAACTATTTCACCGACTCCACAGCCACCGGAGTCTGTAGATCTCATATGTGTGGGTTCGCTCTCGGATGAAGAGGGTCCATTCCACCAACTGTCGCCATCGCAGTCGCCAGAATGGGACCAGCGAGTTGACCAACTTACATCCTCTCCTGCTACCCCTCAACAGTTGGGCTCTTCCAGTGAGTCCTCCCTGGTTGCTTCACCTGATATCCACGGAGCCAAAACGCAAACTGACACTGTGCCTTACTTTGTCCCAGCAGGCCTACCACCTCGGCCTCCGACACACCATCAGGGGCACCAATCACATAAGAGCGTCCACTTGCCTTCACGCGTGGAGTCAGATCACACTCAGCACCATCATCAAGTTGCCATTTGCCCCGACCGGTGCCCAGCGAAAAGGCCTGCCAAGCAATATCGGCCAGTTGTTTTGCCTGGTTCGGCGGCAGCGCCACAGCAAGGGGTCTCACATATGAGAACCTTCGGTGTCGAAACAATCTTATTATCATGATCGCCCTGGATTACCTGGCACCTGTTACCAGCCGGCGCCTAAGAAACCCAGAAAAGCTGATCAATACTCTTTGGCTCAGGGCGCATTCATGGCACCAACAAGCTATTACTTCCCCGCCCATCAGGATGACTGGGACCGCTCATCCCGTTCGGTGTCACCGGCGTCTGTCTATTCCACTGTCATCCAATGTGGTCCATCGACGCCCTTACCACCTCAACAGCTGTCTCGACACTGACAGCAGCCTCCATTTCGACACCACTTGGATACCAACTCCTTTGATATTGATGATCCTGGATATCGACCATTGTCCATGGATGCACCTTCGATGCCTACAGTGGTCGACGATCCTCGATATTGACCCCTGTCCATGGACGGCCCATCAATGTTGATACCGGTCGATGATCCTCAATGTTGAACGCTGTCCACTGATGCACCCTCGGCATCGACAGCTTGGTATCGACACCAGTACTTCAAGCAGCAGCCTCTCAATGTCGACATCGATCAACAATCTATTGATTCATGGCACGAAGCCGAACAGTCTGAGCAGGGCTCCAGACCCCAAACGCCATCAGTATTGTTAACATCTCCAGACTCCAACTTAGCAGATGCAGACCCTCCACCAGTCCACATTTCCATGCTTCCATCTCTTCTCAGCACAGCTAGGCATTCTTGGACGAAACCAGCGTCATCTCACTTTATGTTGAAGCGCATCGACAATCTTTATCGAGTGCACGACCTGGGCGCTGTCTTTTTACAAAAACAGCCAGCCCCCAATTCAATCTTTGTCGAGGCTTCACAATCCTGCTCTCGACACCGACAAGTTCTCATACCGCCTAATAAAGACAGCAGGTGTATTGACCCCATGGGCAGATGGCTATATTCTTCTGCCGCTTTTACCATGAGGGTTGCCAACTACCAGGGAGCCATGGGTGCCTGTCAGCGTTTCCTCTGGGACAGTATGTCCATCTTTATTGATGCACTTCCTGAAGATAAAAGCGTGCTGGCACAAACCTTTCAACAAGAAGGGCTCTCGGTTGCCAAACAACAGATGCTGTCCGCCAGACATACTGTTGATGCCACAGCTAAATCAATGGCTACCTCTGTAGCGCTTCGCCACTTTTCTTGGCTCAGAACCACTGGCCTCACTGAGGATGCGTGTATTGAAGACCTCCCATTTGATGGGGCAGGCCTCTTTAATGCTGAAACAGACAACATTCTTGAGAATGTCCAAAAGAAGAGGACGGCTGCCAGGTGTTGGGGAGTCTACCCCACATACCAGCAGCGCCCTCAGCGCATTCAATGGCGCTGCCCTTACAACTCTTACTAAAAATTCCAGCATGAACATCCTACACGCCTTACTATAAACAACAACCTTACCGAGCCAAACCTTGCCAGCAAACCACAACTAGGCGCAATGACCACAAGCCTAAACATCATGTTTGATGCCCAGCCGGCTGAGATCCCAACACCCATCTCACAATTCCCCTTCTGCCCTTTGGAAACACTTACCTGCATGGGAAGGCATCACCACAGTTGCTTGGGGCCTATCCATCGTACGAAGCGGGTACCACATACAGTCCCACCAGCTCCCTCCACCATCGCATACCGTCACACCTCCATCACAAACCCTGCAAGATGAAATACAAGCACTATTACTCAAAGACGCCATAGAACCAATACACCAGACAGGCAGAGGTTTTCTCTCTTGTTATTTCACCGTCCCCAAAAAAGACAGAGACCTCCGCCCCATCCTCGACCTCAGGGAGTTAAATCAATACATAATTTCCACCAAATTCCGTACGGTTACCCTCAAATTCGTCCTCCCCCTACTCCGCAAAAAGGACTGGTTCGCAGTCATAGATTTAAGAGATGCTTATTTTCATGTATCCATCCTTCTCACAGGCCTTACCTTCGCTTCCAACTCGGAACCCAAGCCTATCAATTCAAAAGGCTCCCATTCGGACTCGCAACAGCTCCCAGAGTCTTTACCAAATGCATGGCCCCTGTGGCAGCATACCTCAGGCTTTACAAAATTCACATCTTTCTGTACATCGACAACTGGCTCCTCGTAGCTCGCTCCCATCATAAGGCACAACGAGACTTCCGTTTTACACTGTCTCTCCTCCAGGATCTCGGCCTCACTGTAAACCTACAAAAATCCAAGTTAAAACCCACAAGACTGGTTCACTACATAGGAGCACTTATAGACTCCAAACATGCTCGAGCATTTCTCCCAACAGACAAACGTCTCAAGTTGGTGTCCTTGCTTTGCACCTTCACCCCTCACGCGCTTGTGCCTGCATTGACAGTTCAACGTGTCTTAGGCACTATGGTGTCCATGACTTCTGTAGTTCAACATGTGCGCTTCAAAATGAGGTCGCTTCAAGCATGTTTCCTAGACTTGTTCAACCCGATAACACAGAGGTTGTCAACCTTTTTCCTACCGCGGACCGGCTGAGTCTCTGAGGGAGGCGGGGCGGCCCCTCGCGCTCTTAAACGCATGCGCGAAGCATTGGGGGAACACGCAGGAGCGCGTGCCGGCGGCGGCAGCGGCGGAAGCCTAGGACTCTGAGCATGGCCGGGGTGCTCCCTTCCGCCGCTCGCCTCCCGACGGGCTCCTCGCTGCCCTCCGCGGGAAATTCAAATGGCGGAATCAACGTTGGGGGAACGCCACTGCCGGGAGGCCAGCAGCCTAAGGGATGCTCCCCCTTTCTTCCTCTGTTCAGATCTGTGGCAAAGAAGGCAGGAGAAAAAGGAAGACACCCCCCCTACACACACACACACATACCCCATCACACCCCAAGCTCTGGCTTGCAAAAGATGCTCCGCTTCGCAGGTGCGCTTCGAGCGCTCTGGCAGCGTTCCTGGGTACCACCCAGAGGCACTGGGACGCCGACGCCTCCCGTCCCGCCTTTCTCCTCCTTCCTCCAGCAGGAAAAGCTGGTGTCCACCCCCTTCACCGCCGCCGGGCTGCGAAGACAGACCTCCCACCCCCCCGCATGCACTCCCCTCCCCACAGCTGCTTTGCGCACACGGGCGCATGCGTGAAGGGGTGAGGGAGCGCTCACGCCGGTGCTGGCACACGCGTGTGTGCGCAAAGCAGCTGTGGGGAGGGGAGTGCGTGCGGGGGGGGCGGGAGATCTGTTTTCGCGGTCTGGTCGGGCTCAAGCCACGCACCGGCAATGGGCCGCGGACCGGGGGTTGACAACCTCTGCTATAACAGACCCACCACATACCCTGTTACGAGTCACTCCAGAACTCGCTGCCCAGCTTACGTGGTGGCACTCTACTCAAAACCTTACAATGTGACGGCCCTTCCAAAAACCTCGTCCACAAATACAAGTTACTATGGATGCCAGCCTCACTGGCTGGGGTGCTTATTGCAAATCCCTACAGATCCATGCTCAATGGTCACAAAGAGAGAAACTACTCCATATCAACGAGCTGGAACTTCTAGCAGTAATAAAAGCTTGCAAAGCTTTCAGAAACCCTCTTTCCGGCAAAATGGTTCAAATCGCCACGGACAACACTACCACAATGTATTACATTCTCAAACAAGGGGGCAGTCACTCCCCAAGCCTCCTTTATCTCGCTGTTGACCTGCGGGAATGGTGCCTATCCCATCACATCTGCCTCACAGCAACACATATAGCCAGTCAAGACAACAATCTGGCAGATCTTCTCAGCCACAAAGAATCTCAAGCTCACGAGTGGGAACTAGACCAATCCGTCTTCCTCTTCCTGTGCACATGTTGGGGCACACCCACCATCAACCTCTTTGCCTCCGGAACAAACCGGAAGTGCAAATGCTACGAACCGGCAATGAGATTGATGCGGAAGCTTCAAATGGTGCAGAATGCGGCGGCCAGACTTCTTAGTGGGATGAGAAAACATCAGCATATCTCTCCCACACTGGCTGCTTTGCATTGGCTGCCCGTTTGTTTCGGCATTGATTTCAAAGTCTTAATGATGACATATAAAGCCCTAAATGGTTTAGGACCTCGATATTTGGCGGAATGCCTTCTCCCACCTAGATCTACTCATCTCACTCGTCATAGCCAGGAAAGACGGTTGAGGGGCCTTACACCGAGGGAGGCCCGGAAAGAAAGAACAAGAAACCGGGCCTTCTCGGCAGTGGCCCCTCGACTATGGAATAGTCTTCCATCTGTGATTCGCCTGGCTCCCTTGCTGGGTGTTTTCAAGAGCCAACTTAAGACCTGGCTCTTCAGGCAGGCCTTCCCCCCTGTCACTACTTGAGCTTTACTTTTCTATTTTAATTTTCTGTCTTTACTTTTCCATTTTGACTGTTTTTCCATCTTGAGCTACATTCTTATTATGTTTAAATTGTGGTGTAAAGTGTGTGTGAATTGTTTTTAAGCTACTTTGTTGTAAGCCGCCCAGAGTAGACGCTGTCTAGATGGGCGGGATATAAGTTTAATAAATAAATAAATAAATAAATACTGTTCCCGCGCAGGAGTCGGCAAGCATTCCCGCGGAGACGCATTCATAGGCCATTGGCCCAAGTTACTCACTTACCTGTTTCCACCATTCCCACTCCTCCACAAAGTCATAGTCCATCTTCAGCAGGAGAAGCCCAATGCTATCCTGATAGCTCCATGGTGGCCGCGACAACCTTGGTTCCCGGTTCTCCACCAACTGTCATCCAACATCTACCACCTGCCCCGCCTGCTTCACCTGCTTACACAAAACAAAAATCTAATTCTCCACCCAGATCTACCTGCACTTCATCTTGCAGCATGGAGGATTCTGCCTCCCTGATGAATGTCCTTTATCAGGCAAAGAAACCCTCAACTAGGAGGGCTTACATGTAGAAATGGAAGAAATTCTAATCCTTTACCGCAGCGTCTTCACTACCTTCAATCAATCTCTCTCTGTCCACTGTCCTTCATTTTCTGCTTCATCTGAAAACTAAAGGCCTTTCCCTTTCGTCCCTCAAAGTTGGCAGTCGTCGCTTATCAGTCACCAACCTCTCCAGCAGCTAAATTTTTCAGACATCCTATTCTGAAACGCTTTCTTGAAGGACTGTCACACATGTATCCGGACGGGCGTCCACCACCACCTCAATGGTCCCTGACAGTAGTCCTTCAATGACTTACAAGGGCCCCGTTTGAGCCCCTTGCGTCAACTGATCTCAGATTGCTCACCTTTAAGACGGTGTTCCTTGTTGCTATTACGTCAGCACGTCATGCTAGTGAACTGGCAGCCTTGAGATCTGAATACCCTTATCTTCAATTTTATCCAGATAAGGTCAAACTGTTTGTAGATACAGTGGTGCCTCGACTTGCAACCATAATCCGTTCCAGAAGATGGACGTAACTCGAAATGGTCGTAAGTCGAAGCACCATTTCCCATAGGAATGCATTGAAATGCAATTAATCCATTCCGGCTGAAGAAAAAAATCACCAAAAAAATAAATAAATCACTGCAAGACTCATTGGAAACGCGATTAATCCCCTCCGGCCAAAGGTGAAAAAGAAAAGAAAAGCAATCAAGCGTGCAAGACCCATCGGAAATGCACAGAAAACAAACGGAGCAGATCAGAAGTGCACAGAGAACAAAGGGACCAGGTTGGAAATGCACAGAAAACAAACGGAGCAGATCGGAAATGCACAGAAAACAAATGGAGCAGATCGGAAATGCACAGAAAACAAAGGGACCAGGTCGGAAATGCAAAGAGAACAAAGGAAAAAGCAAGGAAAGCATGCAAGACCATCGGAAATGGGGGAAAAAACCTCCAAAAGCAACCAAACCCCCCAAGACCCATCGGAAATGGGGGAAAAGAAAACCAAAAAACAAACAACCCCCCCAAGACCCATCGGAAATGGGGGAAAAAAAACCCCAAAAGCAACCAAACCCCCCAAGACCCATCGGAAATGGGGAAAAACAACAAAAAACAAACAAACCCCCCAAGACCCATCGGAAATGGGGAGAAAACCCCCCAAAAGCAACCAAATCCCCCAAAACCCATCGGAAATGGGGGGGGAAACCCAAAAAACAAACAAACCCCCCAAGACTAATCGGAAATGGGAAAAAACACTCCAAAAAGCAACCAAACCCCCCAAGACCCATCGGAAATGGGGAAAAAAACCCATAAAAACAAGCAACCCCCCCAAGACCCATCACAGCACAGAAACATAACCCCCCCAGCCCAAAACCACGCTGCAAAAACACCCAGAACAGTTTTTAAAAAGCAGAAAACAGCACCTTACCTTACCAGGCAGTCCCAAGCCTCCCTGCAAACACACACACGCTCACTCAGAAGCAGAAGCCAGGCAGTCCCAAGCCTCCTCCGATTGCACACTCTCTAACTGCTGGGGCGAAAGAGCTACAAAGAAGCAGCCTCGTCGCCACCTACAGTTAGAAATTTGAATTTCCCGCCTTTCCCCCCTGCCTTTTTCTGTTTGTTAGTGGAAGCTCCGGTCGCAAGTAGAACCAAAATTTTGCGGCCGGAGCGGGTCGTAACTCGAAATGGTCGTAAGTAGGGATGTTCGTAAGTCGAGGCACCACTGTATTTCTTTTTTTGCCCAAAATTGTCTCCCAGTTTCATCTGTCCCAACCGTTGGTTCTTCCGTCCTTTTTCCCATCTCCATCTACTCCTCAGGAAAAGATCCTTCATACTTTGGATGTGAGAAGGGCTCTCGCTTTCTACTTGGCCCGCACGCAACCTTTCAGACGTTCAGCTCAACTTTTTGTCAGCTGCCAACTTCCTGCTAAAGGTCTTCAAGTTACCTCGCAGAGGATATCCAAATGGGTTGCTTCCACCATTCACCTGGCTTACCAGCTTGCTCAACTTCCAGCACCACAAACTATTTGCCCTCTTTCTACCAGGGCAGTGGTGACATCTACAGCGTTTCTTCGCGACGTTCTCCTTCCGGATGTCTGCACCTCTGCCACGTGGTCACAGCCATCCACGTTAATCAATCATTACAGATTGGACGTTCGGCAGAAATCTGATGCTGCTTTTGGGCGTGCTGTGTTATCTTCTACCTTGGCGTGACACCCTCCTCCGGGTAAGACAGCTTGTTAGTCACCCAGAGTGTGATTCACAGAGGCCACGAAGAACGACAGGTTACCCACATGTAACTGTATTTTGAGTGGACCTCTGTGATTCGCACATCCCAAACCCGACCTCCCCACTGTCATGCCCTGCTTGTTTTATGCAGCGGTTGACCTAACTGAAGGGAGAGTCTTGGCGCCAAGGTACATATACCGAGGGGGAGGGGTCTGCACTAATGTGGTTTTTTGCAACCGCAGAAGCTCTAATATTCCGACGAGGCTCCGCGCATGCGCGGATTACCCAGAGTGTGAATCAGAGGTCCACTCGAACTACAATTACAGGTGGGTAACCTGTCGGTATCACAGCTGCCTGGCAGTTGCTGATTTGAAAGAGGAGTAGAACCCATTTTCCATGAGATCCAACTTCCTGCCATCGTCATCGATTGGTGAGGAGTGTGGCTTGTGTCTGCCCTTTTTGAGCTGCTTCAACTATGGTGGGTTTATCTTTGGGGTGATAGAATGTAAATAAACTCTTCTTCCTGTATTCAATAGAAGTTCTCTATTCTTCTTGAGGTAGCTAGTATAGAAGAGGGCTTTGACCAGGGAAAAGGGAAAAGCCTATTAAATTGGGGGGGGGGGACCACACACAAATGGCATTTAAAACTCAATAGCTTTGAGGCCTAATAACAGTTTCTGTGTGAGAAGTTAGAACTCTTCCTCCATCAACTTCTGAATTCAAACAGACCCTTGACTTTTTTCTTTTTACCAAGAGGCCCACCGATCAGCTAGCCACCGGATCGACACAGTGAGTCATGTACCAGACTGTGGCTCTTAAGTGATTTCTGGTGCCATCTCCCCTCACAGACATTCCTGGCTCTGCACTGCAAATGTTCAAGAAGAGCTTGCATTGAACATTTGGTCCTTGACAAGAAAGGACTCTTCAGTACAAAAACTGATGAGCTGATGGAACTTCTTGTAAAGTCCTGTAATACAAGATGGGCAGTTCTTGCTGCCTGGTGTTTCCTGAGAGACGGACAGGGAAAATAAGGCCCCCCTTTACTGCAGAAAGGGACAGTATATGTGGGGTTGGGAGCTGGAGATGTTGGTTTGCAGCTGTAGGGGCGAGCACTCCCCTTTTTGCCTTGTGTTGCCAAACAATCTCTATTTTTCTTCCCAATTTTAGAGCTGGAGAGGGAGTGAGGATCACCACATAACTTCTGCAGTCAGAGACAAGTTGACTTTCTGGAAGCTCCACATGTTACTTTCCAGCTTCAAAGTTGGAAAGGGCTGGCTACGTGCTTGTACTTGGTGCCAGTTTGTTGAAACATGTTCAGAAATAAGACCCACCATCTTAAGTGAGACTTACTCTTTAGTAGACATGCTTAGGATTACAGTCTGAACTTTATTAAATGTTATTATAAGATAGTGTTTTATTCTCATGCTGTAGCTGTCTTTGCTTTTCTCACCAGCCTGAGCTTTTGACATTGGATTGATTATAAATCTGATTTTTTTTTAAAAAAAAAGACAAATTGATGACTTTGCAAACTGGTAATCTGCATCAGTGAAGCCTTAACCACTACTTGCATCCTTGTATTATGTATTTTGTTTTTTTAAATATTTATTTTAGTTACTGTATGTTTGCTTAAATGTGCAAACTGCCCTGAGTAATGTTTCACTAAGTTGAGTAGTCTAAAGGCTCAATAAATAAATAAATAAATAAATAAAGAAAGAAAGAAAGAAAGAAAGAAAGAAAGAAAGAAAGAAAGAAAGGTCGAAAGGCGTTCGACCTTGTTGCCCCTGTTTATTTGGCCCTCACCAAGGCTCACGCCCTTTTCTCTTCGAGCTGCCACCAGGTATTATCCTCCTAATACCGATTATGTGTGTTATACACGTGTGCTGCCAACTCTAAGGGTTATTGAACTTAGGAATCAGAGGTTTAATTAACAAATATTCTTTTATTGTCAAGTAAATCACAAAGGTAAATCACGTATGAACTGTATCAGGTATTAACAAGGATCTGATTATGTATTGGGTTGCAAGTACTTTTGTTCCGAACTACTATATACTTTTAATCAATATCTATCTTATAGTACGTATAATTTCATTCCTGCTTGTTCAATATAGATTAACCTTCTCAATTCAATCTCCTAACTCTCTCAGTTCAATTCCTTAACCCTCTTCTTCTCTCTCCTAACCCTAACTGCCATTTCACATCTCCTCAACTGTCTCCCTGACCCCGCCCCTCCTGCCCTATCCTTGGCTCCTCCCTTTTGAGCTTCTGTGATGGACAGGCAGGAATGACATCACCTGCTGGCATTTCGCCACAATAAATAAATTGTTGTGAAGGAGGAATAGGTCGTGAGGAAAGTGAGAGTGCGCCGTCTCCTCGAGTGAAAGAACCATTAAAGGAAGGAAGGAAGGAGAGAGGAAACAGAAGGGGTGATCGCAAAGGGAGAAAGGGATGAAAATAGAGGTTTGCTTAGTAGAAGGAGGAAAGGGAAAGGAAGGGGAGGAGTTAACTTTGCCCGTATGGGAGGAGGATAAAAAGGAGGAGGAAGGGGCGAGAGGGTTCAGAGTGCTGCAGGAGGATATGAAAGGAGGAGGAGAATTTGATTATAAAAAATCGTGCTACTTCTTAGAGGATTTTCCCAACCTGAAGGTTGTTTATTGCCAGATCCTGCTCCAGGAAAGGAAGGAGTTACGGTCACTGAGACTTTGGAATGGACCGTGGTAGTTTTCCCAAGGGGACAGGGTAACTGGAGGAAAGTGATCCGGCTGGACGCCTCCTTCAATCAGCCGCCAACCGAGGAAGACTGGGCCCGCCACCCGAGTTGTGGCACGATCTGCGCCGTGAGGAGTGCCCCGTTGAGGAAACCAACCGACAGAGAACGCTTTGGGCCAGCACCGCAATGAAACCGGACAGTTCTACCTTTGGGATGTTGCCTAGTTCTTATGGACAATTACCTGAACTGAGTTGCTTCGAACCAATAGAAGTAGTTGTTGAATCTCCCGAAGTTAAATTTAATAAACCTGTTAACGTTTCAAACAACTCTTCATGGTTATTTCCCGCTCAAAGAGCGGAACTGCCTCCCCCTTCAACCGAACCCAATCACAATTGTGCATGGGTGTGGGTGTTGGAAAATGTAATATGAGAATTGTGTGATCAAGTAAGTGAAACTCCTTGGTATCTGAAGTCTTAATTGCCAGACAAGGGATTTATAACTAAAATAACACTTTTCTTTGAAGCATGATGAACAACAAAGAAACTGACAGTATTAAGTGTTGGAGTTTCTCTTCCCTTCATTGATTTTTATTGTGTTTATTGTTTGGCTCCCAGGCATATGTATTTTCATTTTCCCTTAGTGCAGCCAATACTCTGAAGAGTTGAGTTGACATAAGTAGCACCCATTTCATTAAAAATGGCTCCCTTTACACATAACACAGCTTGTGATTATTAAAAAAATAAAAGTTTTTAAAAAGTAGTTGATGTTTGTTATTAGGCCTCAAAGCTATTGAGTTTTAAATGCCATTTGTGTGTTTTTTCCATTAAATAGGCTTTCCCCTTTTAAATCCTTTTATCTAGTGCCGTCTTTTCTTTGTGTCTTTTGTTTGGACTTTTCTTGATTTTTAATTGTTCTTTTTAGCTGTTAATGAATTGAAGGACTTCTGGATCCTTCTCCCCTTAATTTAATGCAAAATTGTACAGCACCAGCATAGTTCAGATGATTCTTTTTTTATCCCTCAAATAGTATCTGGGGTGAGAGTGAGCCTCTAGATGTGAGCAACCAGATCCTCTTTTTATTAAAAATGCTTATCTTATGACACAAAACTTGGCAAAAAGTGGCTCTTTTCTCACAATAAGTTATGTGCTTTTAAAAGAAATTGTATTTTTGGTCTTCTACTTTTTCTCGTAATTGGTGTTATTACAAGGGTGGCTACTTAAATGTACAAGGCTGACCACTTTTGCATCAGCAAAAAGATGAATGAGGGCATTGATCTACATAAAATGGTGCATGCAAACTTATATATACATGTGAAATTAGAAATGATTTTTATAATTGGGATAAAATTATGGTATATCTCACTAGATTGGGAAAACATGACAGATGATGGGTTTGCTGTTGAATCTTTTGTACTGTTCAGGTGCTCATTTTGGATTGCCAAATTCAACGTCCCGATCTCTCCTTAAATCAGACATGGTCTGGGCAGTTCGTCAAATAGAAAACACATTCAAATGGAGGATTATTCTGTAGGAGGTCTTTGAATGGTGCTCTGTCCTATGTAAGAAAGGAGCACCCTAGTTCATAATGATTTTTATACTTCTCTTATTATGTGTAGTGTCTTGGGAGGGTTTTACCCTTAAAAGTGGTCTAAAATCTTTCAATAATAAATTAAAAGGTTAAGGCAATTCTGCATTGAGTAAATGGAAGAGCCTTATTTATCAGCATGGGGTAAATGTATATGCATGTTTTCATACCTCAATGTCACCGTGCTTGACACCTTTTCAATTTTGTTTACAAAAAGCAATAACATTTGAAGAGAGTTGATAAGCATGTTTGGCAAAACAAATATAGGACTGAGGGACACACACACACACACACACACACACACACACACACACAGAGAGAGAGAGAGAGATTATCTGGAATGTTTGTGGCTACAAGAACCCAAGTCTTTCCCATGTCCATTTCTTTTGTACCTTCTGAGGTATTTAGATATGTCAGTGTTGGTTTATTTATTTTAAAGTTAGCTCCGTTAGTTTAACAGGGCTTGTTCCCAAGGTACAACACCCCACAGCTAACACCCCACAGCTCTTCATCTATGAACTGAGCAGTGAGTATCTTTGAGGTAAATGGACCTTACTTCTGCACAAGAGGTATTATTAGGATTGTAATATTGTCACAGGAATAAGCCCCATTGAACTTGGTCAGATTTCTTTCTGAGTGTACTGGCAGGCAAAATCACATGAAGATCTGTTATCTAGAAGAACACTCTTGAACTGACAGTACACAAGTGCTAAAAAGACTTGCACTGCAATCTAATGTGAGCCTACTCAGAAGGAAGCCCTATTGAATTTAGTGAAACTTATTTCCAGGTAGGGTTGCCACTTTCTGGAAAGTCAGGGAAATGGAAATTGGGCAGGAAAAGTAGTAAATTGGTCTGAAGTCAGGGAAATTATGATTAAAATATATTCAAGCAGTGGAGTTTTGACCTGCTCCTGCAAGAGCATGATCTGTTCTTGTGGCAACTGGAACAGAGAAGTAGCAGAATACAAGTAAAACTTAATGATGCCCTTTCCCAGCTCCACCTTTTTCTCAGCTCCACCCCCAGCAACCAGTCCAATGTGTTTGTTGACCTCTGTCCCTGCATGATTTCCAAGGTCCGCCTGTAGCATTTGCAAAGCAAGGCTAGTTTAAACGTTTAGCAAGATACAAACTTTAAACATCTGTTTTCATCCCTACCTGCTAGTACAGTGGACCCTCGACTTACGGAATTAATCCGTATTGGAATGGTGGCCGCAGGTTGAAAAGTCTATAGGTCGAGGGTCCATTTCCCATAGGAATGCATTGAAAACCCATTAATCCGTAACCGGCCGAAGAAAAAATACCCCCCCCACCAAAAAAAGAAAATACAGTCACTTACCAGGTACAGTAGACCGAGCCCCGCTCCTCACAGTCCCTTGGTAGCCCCGGAACAGCCGGACTCTGTGTGAGCAGAGCGCCGAACAGCTGAGAGTCGGCAACCAGCAGAGAGGCGGCAGCCATTTTGGAGAGGCGGCAGCCATTTTGAGAGGCAGCAGCCATGTGGTCGCTGGTAAGTGACTTTTTTTTTGACTTTTTTTTGGTTTCTGACTTTTTTTCCCCCATAGGAACGCATTAATTAAATTTCAATGCATTCCTATGGCGCTTTCCCCGCCTCCCCTTTCTGGTCCATAGGTCGATTCTCCAGCCGCAAGTCGAAGTGAAATTTTGCGGCCAGAGAAGTCCGTAACTCGAAAAGTACGCAAGTGGAGCCATCCGTAAGTCGAGGGTCCACTGTACTACATTTAACTTACGTATAAAGATAATCATGTTTTTGGGTCATGGTTGTGTATGGGATGGACGTTTTATCTCCTGGTAAACCCAGCACAGAGTTGCAAATGGGTTTTGCTGCTGTTGGATTTCACAGTCAGCTATCACTTTCTACTCTGCACCAAGCAAAGTAAATTTTTCAAATGTGATTGCTTGTTCCTGCTGGAGTTTACAGAGTACCAGCTCTCTCACCCTCTTCCCTGACTTCTCCCATGCATAAAGGTTGCAAATGAGGGTTGTCTGCTTCTATAGATTGCAGAAATGATCTGCAAGCATTTAAACTCCACCTCCTTTCTTGCTGCTGATCTGCTCATTAAACTTTCTGGAACCAGACAGTGAAAGTCAGACTTTCCCAGTTTTGGAAAGTTCCTACTTGCCCGAAAACAAACCTGCCAACATCTTGGTGTCAGGCAGGTGGTTCTGTGTACGGCTGTATCTGAAACCACATTTTGAAGATGGCTTCTAAGAGGACAGTTTTTAATATGCAATGGCTGGATTTCAAACTTCATCCTGACTTCGTTCCATGGCTATCACCAGTTGCTGAAAACGAATGCAAAGGTTATTGTAAAGTGTGCTACAAAACCTTTGAATTAAGTAATATGGGAATTCGAGCTGTGGAGTCTCATGCACAAGGACCATTCCATCAGAAGAACCTGAAAATCAAGTCAACAGTCCATCGCAATATGTGTAGGTTCAAAACCAAGTACAAGTTCAGATAGTAAAACCAGAGAGGGTGAAGAGACAGCCCCTGTGAAAACTGGAAAACATGATCAGAGTGATGAAAATGGCAAAGAATTACCCAGCACACAAACTAGTATGGCTGCCTATGTAATCAAGGACTGTGTTAGGACAGCAGAGTGCCTGTGGGCTTTGCAACTGGTGATGAAGAAGATGTCATTTGACTCTAGTAACAACATCAGTGAGTTATTCAGGCAAATGTTCTCAGATAGCCAGATCGCTCAACAATTTCATCTTGGAAAAACAAAAGCAATGTATGTTGTTGCTTTTGGCTTGGCACCATATTTCTCCGATCTTTTATTGAAACAACTGAAACAATGCCAAACATTTGCCATCTGTTTTGACAAAACTTTAAGGTGGTTCAAAAGGGACAGATGGATTTAGTTGTTCGTTTTTGGGATGATTACTGTCATAAAGTTTCCACACAGTATATAACCAGAGTTTTTCTTCAAACTGCTACTGCTGAAGACCTTCTTCAGAAGTTTCAAGAAGGCATGTCTTCTTTATCAGTTGCAAAATTATTACAAGTATCTGTGGATGGGCCAAATGTAAATCACCTTTTTCTGAGAAAACTAAAAGAAGAAATTAAAACGTACCTTGACTGTAAAGGAGAAGGAAAAGAATTGATTGACTTTGGAACTTGTGACCCTTCATGTTGTACCTGGGTCTTTTAAAACAGGATTGCAAGCAGTGAAATGGGACCTGAATTCAATCTTGCGCAACATGTATTATCTATTCAAAGATTCCCCAGTGTTGGAGGGCATCATACACTGCTATGACTGGAATGACACTATTTCCCCTGAAGTTTTGCTGCACTAGGTGGTTGGAGAATGTTAAGTGCCTTGATTGAGCTATGACTGTTTTTGACAACATCAAGAAGTATGTGGAAGAAGCAAAACTCCCCAAAGTAAACCTGCAATTTCTATAAAAGCTGCAATGCAAGATCCACTCATGAAGTGCAAAATGGCTTTTATAAAAACTATTGCTGGAGATTGTGAGCCATTTCTACAAAGGTTTCAAAACCAAAAACCATTGGCACCTTGTTTTTGTATGAAGAACTTTGTAAGTTAATCAAGAAGCTAATGAGTCATTGCATAAAATCGGAAAAGCTGCAAAACGTGTACTCTGGTTCCCAGTTGTTAACAATTGACATGAAATTGTCTGAGAACGTGCTTGACAGGAACAAGGTTGACATTGACTTTTCAGCAAAGAAGCTGTTGAAAGAAACTAAACTGAATGAACGTCAAGTGGCCAAGTTTTGCCTAGAGTGTTGAAACAAGGTAGTAGCTGTTGTCCAAAAGTTGATTGAGAGAAGTCCTTTGACGTTCAAGATGGTGCGTGGCTTAGCAACATTAGATTATACTATCATTTCATACAAGCGAAATCTTGGAATCACCAGAATAGAGGCTGTTCTTGAAGCTCTACATGCAGCAAATCAGATTAGTGACACAGTAGTGGAAAAATCAAAGCAACAGCACACTACTTTAACCATAACTGCCCACAATGAGTTCAAGGCTCAGTTCAAGCATATGTTGCAAATCAAAATGATGAAGTTGGACTGGATACATTTTACAGTGGTATTTTGATGTCCAACAAAAGTTTCTCAGACCTGTGGACTGTTGTCAAGATGTGTCTTATCCTGTCTCATGGTAATGCTTCTGTTGAAAGTGGATTTTCAGTTAATAAGTCAATGTTAATTGAGAACTTGCATGAAGAAACTGTTTTCTGTCAACGTCAGATTTATGATGCTGTCTTGAACTGTGGAGGACTTGCATCTGTTGCAATTGATGTGAATCTGTTGCAGTCAGTCAGGCATGCTCATACATGCTACACAGAGCACTTGGAGGCTTAACACCATAAGCAACAAGAAGAAATTCAGAAGAAAGAAGAAAAGAACAACCTTGAGGGACAAATTAAACGTATTGAAAATGCTAAAAAAAAAAAAAGACTGAGAGAAGAAGCCAAAACGGAAGAGGAAACAATTGATGAGAAACTAAAAGAGTTATAAAATAAAAAGAGAAAACTGTAGAAGTGATAGTTTTATATCTTAAATCTTTATTCTTTAAAAACATTGCTTGTATTCTAATTTCTAACTTGATTATTACTGCAATTTCAAAATGACAAGTTTTGTAATGTGTCGAGAAACTATTTTAGATAGAATGTTTATCTAATTTTTAGTGTACCTTTAAAACAATAACAAAAATGTTATGCCATTTGTTAGCATTCAGAGTTTACTTGAATTGAAGTTTGTATCTTGGTGTAATTTTTGGTGCAATTGCAAAACAGATGTTGCTGCAGTTAATGTTGAAAGAAGCTGATATTTAATCTCTTACTTTGACAAATATTTTTGCAGTTGAGACTTGTAGTTGTAGAGTGCAACATTTCATTAAGACTTGCATTAATGCAACACGACCTATTCATTTTTTAACTTGTGGTTATATTTGAATGGTGGTCAGGGAAATTGACAAATGTTGGTCAGGGAAATGAAAAATAAAATTTTAGTGGCAACCCTGTATATATGGTACTGTAGCTTAGGCCTCTCAATTATAGCTTCCATTGTAAATTTTATGCATTGTATATTATTAAATGTCTGTTTTGAAAAGCCAGGTTAGAGATGGGTATGAATCAAAAAACGAACCAGGAAGTTTATGGAAAATTGTTGGTTTGTTGGTTCATGTTGGACGGCATCTGTAGTACCCCATTGCCTCCCTACCTTTTGCTGCTGCTGCCATCTTGGGAGGCAGCCCAGGTGGCTCCCACAGGCTAGGCTGCCTCTCAATTTAAAAAAAAAATGTTTTTGTGATGCAGCTTTGCTGCCTCTCAAAAACCAAAACAAAACAAAACACCGGCTGAGAGGCTGGTGCATGTGTAGAAGCAGCCTGGCCTGCAGGAGCCAGCCAGGCTGATTCTGAAGATGATGGTGGTGGCAACAAAACAGCATTTTATACTATTGATCATGGTATCCTGTTGGATCACCTGGCTAGGTTGCATGTTAGGGGCACTGTATTACAGTGGTTCTGATCCTTCCTGTCAAAATATACACAAAAGTTTATGCTGCAGTAGCACTGTTTGACATCATAACCTTGTGGCATCCTTCAGGGTTCTACCTTATTGCCCGTATTATTTAACATCTACTGTATATGAAGCTTCTGGGAGAGATCATTCGGAACTTTGAAGCTAGGCATCATCAGTATGCAGATGGCACTCGGCTCTACTGCTCCTTGTCTCCCAACACCAAGAAAATAGTCAGGACCCTGAAATGTTGCCTGAGCTTGATAATAGACTGGATGAGGGTGAACAGGCTAAAATTAAATCCTCACAAGATGGAGGTGTGGCTTATCAGTAGAAAGTCAGAGTCAGGAATTGAGATTCAGCCTGTTCTAGAAGGGGTAGTACAGGTCAGATTTGTAGTGATACTTGACTCTACACTTTGCTGAGGAGTGCACCTCTCTGTGCTTAGTGCACCAGCTACGACCTTTCCTGAGCTGACTTAGCAACAGTTATCCCTGCCTTAGTTACATCATACTTTGATGTCTGCATTGTGCTCTGTGTGCTCTTGAAGAGAGTCCAGAATCTTTACTTGATGCAACATGAGGCAGTTAGGTTTCTGCCTGGTGTGCAGGATCATGATGATATGACTCCCATGCTGAAAGACCTGCACTTGTTGCCAATTGCTTGCCAGGCCCAATTGTTGGCTTTAACCTTTAAAATTATGAATGGTTTCAGGCTGGGCTATCTGACAGACTGCCTGTCTCATTATGAGCCTCTTTGCACTTTAATCTCTTCAGGAGAGGCGCTCTTAAAAATGCCGGGTTTCAAAAGGCTGCCAAAGAAGCACTGTATGGCTCCCAGACTATGGAACGCTCTCCACTCCAAGTTATGATTTGTTTCCATACTGACGGCTTTTAAGAAGGGAGTAAAAATACATCTTTTTAGATTAGCATATTACGCTTAACTTGCATACTGTGCTGTTTTAATCTGTAACCTTGATGATATTAATGGTTTGGCTGGGTTTCCATGAACTCTAGATGTAAGGGTTGCAACAAAACGGGGTTTTATAACAGAGGATGGATTAACATATAATAGCTTAACTTCCTTCTGCCAGTTCCTTTCACTGGGATTGAATCACTTCATACTTCTTTGATCCCTCAGTTGCCTTCATCAAAATGGCTTTCCCAACTTCAGTTCTGTTCACCAAAGTCAGATAAGGTATTGGAGCTGAGGCCCCTAGTCCAAATGGTCTTGATAATTATCCTGTCCTCAACAGCAAGAGATGGTATGCCTGCAGTGAGGACAGTGGAATAGGGAAACTCTTTGGGATGGTCCCAAGCTGGCCATTGCCTTTGCCTCCTTCTCGTCCTGGCACTGCCATTCTTTTTGCCTCTATCTCTACCAGCATCAGAACTGAGTGATAGTACATTCCCCAAACGTTGGGATAGACTGCTGTTCCTTCCAAGCCTTCCTCTTTGATTTCCACCGGTAAGGAGTTTTCTAGGGGAGCTTGAAGTTCTCGTACTTCTCTCCCTCTCCCTTAGGGATCTTCTGGACAAGGACTCCATGCCAGGGTCTTCTTTATAAATGTAGTCATATTCCCAGGTGGCTCGGGGTCTTCTTTAGGTGAGTCCTCTGTCAAGCAGACCCCTGAGAAACTCTCTGTGATGTCTCCCCAGGCCTATTCCTCCAGGGCTTCTCCTTCTGCTCTTTGAGAGTTAGAAAGGGGCTCCTGGCTCTAACCCATTTGAAAAGCCTGCTCCGTGAAGGTTCTTTCTAGCAGGGGTTCTCCTCTGCCACCTTGCAAGGCCCCTTTTATATCCCTCCTCTGCCAGGGGATACACCCTGGGGTTTCTTTTCTCTTAGATGTCACCCGCCTGCCATTGGGGTTTCCAGAGCCATGAACAGGGGCAGAAACCCAGTTTGAGACCTGGCACCCTTTGCTTAGGACCACTTGCCTCCTGCCTTGGCTGATGGTTCAGGCTCCAGAATCGCCAAGCCCTCTGCTGTGTTTAGTAGTAGACCAGTCTGTTCTTCAAGCCCTGGATGGGAGGGCGACACTCTGCTGACAGGGGCACATGTACCACTGTCCTCTCTACAATATGATTTTATTAATTCTTTAGCTAAATGTAATTTTATCTGCTTTAGTCTTTTAAAAATTTGTAAGCTGCTTTGAGCACTATCTTTTAGTGGAGCAGTCATGGTACCTACTTTTTGTTTCTTGGTGTACTGCATCATAGTCTTTAGAATGAATGAGGAATCCATAATATGTTATGATTTTAAAAATGTTGGAAATCTGCAGGTATAAAGAAGAAAAGCGTGTTAAGATAACCTCTGAAGTAAAACAAAGTACTTTAAAATGTAGGTATCTTGAAATGTGTACTTCTGTAAACAAATTCTCTCTCTCTCTGTATGTGTGTGTGTGAGACAGAGAGAGAGGAGAAGAGAAAAAATATCTTAAGCTTTTTATCTCTTTCCTCTTCACTTCATATTTATTCTTTTCTCCTCATATTGCAGATGAGTGGACTTGCTCAGTCTGCAAAAGTTGCAAGAGAAGCACATCATAAAAATAAAGCAAAAATGATCTTAAAACAGCAAGATGTTACCTAAGGGAACAACTTTTTCCCTCTATACCTCAGCAATTGTTGAGGTCAAAAATATATCCTTACAGAAGAATTTCACGTAGCTGAAGCATTAAAAGCTGTCTTTGTGTTATTTTTGAGTGACTCTGGAGGAATTTATTTTGCTGGATGGTTTTTTTTTTTTGGTTAGCTTGTACCTCTAGAGCAGAAGCAGCCATTTCTGTGTTGGGAACACTTGGATGACCAGCATGTTCAGAGTGATTTAACCTTCTGCTCTGCTGCTATATTGTGTGTGCACGCTTTCAAGTCAATTCTGATTTATGGTGACCCTTTTCAGGGGTTGCCTGTGGCTGTCTTAAAAAAAATAGCTGAGACCCCTGCCCCTACCCCCTTCCCACTGTCCCCCTTTGCCTCCTTACCTTGGCCTGCCCGTGGTGGCGCAGAATGGGAAGCTAGCTAGCAAGCCCAACAAAGGGACAAATAAAAATGTTAAATATTTGTCACTCCGTATTTGTCAGGGCAACCCGAATTGACAAATACAAAGTGATGAATATTACATTAATCAGTGATTTCTGACGAATATTGTGATTTTTTAAAAAAAAATCATTCCCATGTCTACTTCCAACCTCAGGCTCTGCAGTGAGATGCATAGCTCACTGAGCTAAACAACTGTTGTGTTGCCATCTTGAAAATAGGCCCAGGGCTGATGTCATTTCTTAATCTCTTAACTAAGGGTAAAATGTCAGCAGAACCTTGTAGGGACATGCATTTCCCCTTTCTGTGCATCATAGATTTTCCTTGCCATCACTTTTCATGTAATGTCATGTCTGCACTGAGGAAATGCTAATCATGAATTTTTTAGCTAAGGCTTGGAAATCATCTTCCATCTCTGGTTTAAGCTCACCTCCATTAGCAGTAGTATTGAAGTAGATGCTATGTAAGGCATGGTTATTGTTGAAAAGAGAAGGTGAATGGAATTTGCATGAAAAAGAGGAAAATGGCATACTGGCCTATGAAGTGTTCCTGGCTCTTAGTTTTGATCTTTAAATGCTCAGGAACCATGGAAACTGCCTAGGGCTAGGCATCTCACCTCAAAATTTTGGAGAGAGGGTGTCTTCCTGTTCTGATCATGGCCTGGGCTTACTGGGTCTTATCTTTTCTCAGCTTTCTTTCTCCTTTGCCTATTTAATCCATGCACAAAAGTCATTTCTTTAACATGGATCTGTTGTGGCCCGGTGTTTTGTACAAGATTCCCAGTATTTGCTATTTAAGTGGGAATACCCTGCCATGTGAGTTTGCCTTCTTTGTGGCTCTGTGGCACTAAATATTTGAAATTATCTTTTGATCAAGATGGAACTTTGAACAGGAGCATACCTGAATGATCATTGAGGTGCATGTATGTATGTATTTCTTTGAAGGTTTGAGCTACTCAGTTGGAGACATGGAATCCAAGCTGAGTGTAGGATAAAATATTTTCCATGTTTGCATATAACACAACTAGAGATGGGGGTATTCGTATTTGTATATGAATACGAATATCCCCCCACAAGTGGAGATAACGATTCCGCTGCTGCCGTGAGCTGCACAGAGTAGATTAGCCAGTCTAATCTCCGTTGCTCACAGTAGATTAGCCAGTCCTGGTAGAAGGCATGATGACGAGCCTCTCTGCTAGGTTGCAGAGTGGCTAATCCATCGTGAGCAATGGAGCGATAGGAAGGCTCCGTGCAGCTCATGGCAGCGGCAGAATCGTGAGTGGACAGTCTGGCCCCATGGGGCTGGATCCTCGTTATCTCCACCTATGGGGGGGATATTCGTATACGAATACAAATACCCCTATCTCTACTTACATCCAGTTATTCCTCATTCAAAGAGCTCAGATTTATTTTTACTTTAGAGCATTTGGGTATTGCTTTTTTTAAAAAAAGAAAACTTCTAGTGGTTTACAGTATCAAAATAATCATTTGTACCAGTAGCTAAAATAAATCCCTTAAAAATAAGTCATGCTGTAGTGACAATGACATTAAAACCACAGTGTTTTTAGAATTACAGCAATGCTGACCATGACAAACTATGGAGAGCCCTAGGAGACCTTGGGGGTGCCTCTACATTTGGTGAAGTTGGTGAAATCACTATATGAAAATCAGGAAACCACTGTACAAACTCAATATGTAGACACTGACTGGTTTAAGATTGAGAAAGGTGTGCGACAAGGTTGCATCCTGTCACCTTTCTTATTCAAATTTTATGCTGAACTGATCATCAGAAAGCTGGAGTTAGACGAATAAAAAATAGGGGTAAAAATTGGTGGAAGAAACATCAATAATTTCGATATACGGATGATACAACTCTCCTCTCAGAAACCCAGGAAGGTCTAAAGTACCAAATCATGAAACTTAAAGAAGAAAGTAAGAAGTTTGGCCTCTTTTTAAAAAGACCAAACTCATGACAACTGCAAAGAATGGAAACATCAAAATAGTAGAGAGGAAGTTGAATGTGTGGAAGAATTCATCTTTTTAGGTTCACTGGTCAATCAAAATGGTGATTGCAGTCAAGAAATAAAACATCGAATCATGCTAGGTCGCACAGCAATGATGAGTATGAATCAAATATGGAAAAGTAAGGATGTCAGCTTGACGACCAAGTGAAGATCAGTTTGCGCCATTGTGTTCCCCATAACTTCATATGGCTGTGAAAGTTAGATGCTAAAGAAGATGGACAGAAGGAAAATTGATTCCTTTGAACTATGGTGTTGGAGGAGGCTCTTGCGCATTCCATGGACTGCAAAGATAACGAATAAAGAAGTGCTGAAGCACATAAAACGACATGTCATTGGAAGGCAAAATAACAAAACTTAGATTTAATTATTTTGGCCACTTCATGTGATCTAGATCATTGGAGAAAGGTGTTATGCTTGGAATGGTCAGTGGTAAAAGCCGATGAGGACACCAAAGAATGTGTTGGATGGATGCAATCAAAGCAGACACTAGCCAAAATATAAAGCAACTGAAAGAAGCTGTTCAAGATTGGAAATCATGGAGGGAGCTAGCTCATGGAATCACCAAGAGTTGGATACGACTGAATGGATAATTCAATTTGATTCGGTGTGAGGTAGAGAAGGCTAATAAAAAGAGACTTATCCAAGTTCACCATTTCAAATTTCATAGCTGAGTGGAGATTTTGAACTTTGGTTTCTCATGTACATGGTTGCTTGGCACATACCATTCATTTATCACATGTACTTTTACTAGCTTGAGAATAAATTGAACTTGAAACCAGGGAAAGGGACTCTCTTCTGTCTCCAACTTTTCTTGCCAGTGTTACACACATTGGCTAAATTCCTATTGATTAGTATAATAAATTGCACTAGTGCAGACCCATTGAATAAAGAGGGACTTGGTGTATCAACTCCTCTGTACGTTAAAAATGATTCCAATAGTTGCAGTTAAGAGTAGAACCATTTGACTCAGTGAAACTCATGGAGTTGACTCATTAAATTCCCATTGATTCAGTGGGCCTGTTTTAGTGCAGATACCTAATATGGTGCAGTGGATAGAGTGACGGACTAGGACTCAGATGGCCTGGGTTCAAATCCCCACTTAGTCATGGAAACCCACGGGGAATGTGGAATTGGTAAAACCACTATATATCTCACTTATCTTGAAAGTCCTGTTAGAGCTGCTATAAATCTGTTCCAACTTGACGGCACATAACAACAAATTTACTACATTAAGCAAGAGGGTTAGCCAGAGTATGGCTAGAGTGTATGATTTTTTCAGCCACAGGAGCGATGTATTCTCATTTATTTCAATATAAGCAGGCCTAGAGGAAACTATGAAACTTGAATCTTGTCTGCTGGTAGAGATTATGGTTTATTGTTGCAATTCTCCAAGAGACAGTTATGTTTGTTTATTCTGTATTTATCCTAGGATTTACTAGAATTATTGCCTGTCTTTCAGGTAAACATAAGGTGGTCTTCGAAGTGTAAAGATGTTGAACAGGGAAACAGTTTGTGTGCCCCCTCCCCCCCGAATCAACAGTTGATATTGAAACCAGAGCTAATAAATTCTAATAATGAAAAAGCCCAATTTAGCTGTGGATGATTTTAATAACTACAGGTCCGTTGCTAATATTCTGTTCACAGGCAAGTTGATCGAGAGGGTGGTGGCCGGCCAGATGCAGGCCTTCTTGGAGATAACTGATAGATCCATTTCAATCAGACTTTAGGACATACATTAGAACTGAAACAGCATTAGTTGCCCAGCAAGACAATTTCCTGAGTGAGGCAGACAGGGGGAGTGTAACCCTGCTGGTCCTCCTGGATCTTTCTGCTATCTTTGATATCGCTGATCACGGTATCCTTCTGAAATACAGTAGTGCCTCGACTTACGAACTTAATCCATTCGAGAAGATGGAACGTAACTCGAATTGGTCGTAAGTGGAAACACCATTTCCCATAGGAATGCATTGAAACCCTGTTAATCCGTTCTGGCCGGAAAAGAAAATCACCAAAAAACCCCCAAACAACTCTGCAAGCCCCATTGGAATGTGCTGGGGCCGAAGAAAAAAATCACCAAAAAAACAAAACAACACTGCAAGCCCCATCGGAACGTGCTGGGGCCGAAGGGGAAAAACAAACAAACCCAAAAAGCAAAACAACACTGCAAGCCCCATCGGAATGCGCTGGGGCCGAGAAAAAACACACACACACCAAAAAACAAAAAAAACATCACAGCACAGAAACATAACCTCCCCCAGCCCAAACCCACGCTGCAAAAAACCCTGTATGTACTCACTCAGAAGCAGAAACCAGGCAGTCCGAAGCCTCCCTGCAAACACACACACTCTCACTCAGAAGCAGAAACCAGGCAGTCCGAAGCCTCCCTGCAAACGCACGCACTCTCACTCAGAAGCAGAAACCAGGCAGTCTGAAGCCTCCCTGCAAACACGCACACTCTCACTCAGAAGCAGAAACCAGGCAGTCCGAAGCCTCCCTGCAAACGCACACTCTCTAACCGTTGGGGCAAAAGAGCTACAAAGAAGCAGCCTCTTCTCCACCAACGGTTAGCACTTTGAATTCCCCGCCTTTTTCCCTGCCTTTTTTCCGGTCGGAACTCGAATCTCCGGTCGCAAGTTGAAGCAAAATTTTGCGGCCAGAGCTGGTCGTAACTCGAAATGGTATAAGTAGGGACGTTCGTAAGTCGAGGCACCACTAGCTGTTAAGTTTAGGACTTGGGGATTATGCTTTCAGTGGTTCCAATCCTTCCTTGAGGCTAAAAATAGTGACACCTTAGGATGCCAAAAGAGTTAATACCAGGAACAATGTTTTTTTGGTGTGGATCCTTGCCTTTGGAACAAGCTTCCCGTAGAAGTTCATCAGGTGCCTTCCTTATCAGTTATTAAGAAATTAGTAAAACTATCATTTAAAGCAGGGGTCGTCAACCCCCGGTCCACAGCCCGGTGCCGGTCCATGGGCTTGCCGGAACTGGGCCGTGGACATGGATCTCTGCCCCCCGCATGCATGTGCGGTGGGTGTGTCGCACCCATGGTGGGCTTGTCACGCTCGCGCGGGGGCGTGTTGCACTCACGGCGGGCGTGTCACAGAACAAGGAAGTAGGTCAACTGAAGCCTTTATGTTACACACTCCCGCGCCAAGAATTTAAAGGTAATGACGTCATGCCATGACCAGTGACATAACGGTGTGGCCAACTTATGAGTGAGAAACCCATTTTTGTCAATTCTGGCCCCCTCAAGGGAAGAGTGTCTGACTGATCATGTCGTCAGGAGGCGGCTTGAGAAGGAAATTAGACGCAGAAGCACTCTCTCCCATCCCACCCCCATCCCGTGTTTTATGACTGTGCTTATTGATGCCGGGAAACCTCTTGGCCGCATTTCGGTGGTTGTGCGACGGAAAGGGTACGGTGTTACACTGCCCGAGCTGCGAGGCATTATGGGGGACCCCGTTTGAAAAACATGGTTGTTTTCCCTGCCCCTCTCCCTCCCCCTTTCCTTTGGCGGTTCTATTAAAATGGTGCCTTAAATAACAGGGTAGGCGAAGACGGGGCGGGGGAGAAGCGGCCCTCGGAAGTTAGGGTGGGGCAGTGATAGTGAGGGTGCACCTTTCCCCCTCCCACCAATGCCAGGATGGCGAGCCTGGATCATAAGTCTCCCAACGTCCTCCTGCAGAACCTGTGCTGCCGCATCCTGGGGAAAGGTGAATGTAACGCCAGGGATCGCCTCCTCAGAGACCGCTAGGAAGGGCTGCTTGGCTCCCCGCTACCAAGCGAAGGTCTGGAGAGAAGAGCCAGGCGGGGGGGGGAGGAGGAGGAGGGTTGGAGGAAGGGCTGCTTTGCTGCTGCTGGAGCCACTCGTTGCTCTCTGGGCGGAGCAAGCCAGGGGGTGGGATCCCGTCCTCCCACCCACCTCCCCGGTAGCAAGGTTGGTTGGTTGGTCAATCGGTCGTGAGACTAGCGGGGAGACTACTCGGGTGGCTCTCTGGTCCCTCCCCGTCATCTCTCCCGCCAGAAGTGATGCCCACCAGTGGCGGTGCTGTGGGAGAGACAGGACTCTTGGGGGGCATGTCTTGCAAGTGTGGAGGTGGGAGGTCTAGTTTCAGGCTCCCCTTCCCGCTCATGTGGTGGGCGTGTCACGCATGCGCGCTCACGCAACACGCCCGCTGCGCTTGCGCGGGGGTGCCCTTGCCCCCCACGCATGGAGGTCGCTGCCCCCAGCTGGTCCGCGGCCCCAAAAAGTTTGGGGACTGCTGATTTAAAGCTGTGTTTTATTAGTGCTTTACCACCTGAGATGCTCAAATCTGTTTAATTTGTTTAATTTATTAAAGGATGTTATTACATTGTGAAAATTAATTAGGAGAGGGATTGGGGGTTTTCAGATTGGTTTAAAGTCACATGGTAGTCTTGTGGTTTTTGAGTTGGCATGTACATCCTCTTGGGAAGACTTTTAATCTGTTTTTAAACTGTTGTATATCAGTTAAGAGGTCTACACAGGTTTTGAGAATCATTGCATTTGAGGCTTTGTTCTGCATCCACCTTCCTTTGAGTGCCTCTCACAACCACTAGCTGCTGGTGCAGTGGGGTAATTTTATTATTTTTAAACATGTTTTTATTTCTTGCAATCTGGCATAGTGGCAGATAAAAAAATTAAGACAGATCGGACTGCAGACTTTCACTGCAGCCCAATACATGCACTCAGAGACGGACGGACGGACGGACAGACAGACACACACAGAGACAGACAGACAGACACATGGTCTAGAGAAGGAGAGGGAGAGAGGGAACCTGACCACCAATAGGGAATGCACACCAGTAAGTGGCACTGCCGGTTCTCTCACTATGACTCCTTCTCCACCCTCTCTCTCCCCCCCCCTCCCTCCCTCTCCCTTTCTCTCTCTCTCTCTCTCTGTCTGACTAATTCTTCTGCTCACTACCATTCACACTTCAGAAAATAGCCTTGATAATTGCTTTGTGTTTGGGTGAGAAGTGGTTAACCGATGAAAAAAAGAACCAGCTCCTGGAATTTTCTATATAAAATTTGGCATCCTCTCTCCTGTTGGCAATGTGGGCATGATAATGTGCAGCAATGTCAGGCCATTTCCTGCCATTTTGAGTTGGAGGTACAGAAGCACATTATCTCACATTCATAAACCGCAGGTGTTTTGAAAAATGGCTTTTCTGTTCTGCAGTTTCCATTAGCAGTTTGAATATAAGTGCCCTGAGTTGTAGTTGTACACTATATCTACTATACCATACCATCTGTTTCTTATGCAATGCTGAAAGCATTTGTCAATTTGTATGTATTTACTTTGCAAAGGCCTGTTTTGACCCGATTTTTAAGTAAAAGAGGCATAGGGTTAAGGGCGATGAAGAATATTCTAGAAAAACATGCTTAAACTGCCTTATACCAACCTAAACATGCCTATTTATGCCTGGTTATGGAAGCTAAACAGAGTGACCATGAGCAGAAGACACAAGGGACCTCTTTGTCCCAGCTAGGAAAGAATCCTGCCTGGCCAGTCAGAATTGACAATCCTGAGCTGAAGAGTTGCCAGTAATAGACCAATGGTCTTACTCAGCATAGGTTTCCTCCTGTCTAATATGCGAACAGGAATTCAAAATGAGCTTTGCCAGCTGAAATGGAAAGCTGTGGGTTATTTGTTGACTTCGGTTGTGTTACCCTTTCTGCAATGACAGGGGAATATGCCTCACAGAACACGAGTCCTACGTCAAGCAAATATACATAACATTTCACTGCATTTAAAAAAATTCATTTGTTTGTTCTCAGTACAAGACACTTCCCCCACTCCACCCATACATTTCAAGATTTAATTTTTGGAGACTTCAAGGAAGAGCTGAAGCTTGCAACTCATACTTTTCCCCAATCCCCTAATTCTGTCCTGCTCCGTCAAAAATTGGGATAAAATAGAAATAATGATTTTTCAGGCAGGTAGTAGAAAATGGAGGGTACACTTTGGAAATGGGCACAGAGAGAATGCATGCTGGGTATTAACCCTGAAGCACTAAATAACCAGAAGAAAATTCTGTATAACACTTTAGGAAGTGCAAAGCCCTATCATGTGTGTCCCTATTAAGCCCTGACTGTTGAATTCAAGGATGAAATATAAAATATACATTTCATTTTATACCTTTCTTTTAGATTTCTGTAATTTACATATTATGCAAACCCTAATTTTCCTGATCATTTGAGAAGTTTCAGGTGTAATACTGACGTGCTTTGAATTGTTCTGGATGACATACACACCTACCTGGGAGTAAGTCCTCTTGAATTTGTTGAGAGCAGGACTTCTCAATAGCCACATCTGATTATGTCATTGCTACCCTCCCTCCGTCCCTTCCTTATATTTTGATCTTTCCCAGTGTTTTTGGCCACACAACAACCTTTGCAATTAGCTTCATAGCTCATCAGCACTGTGTTCCCAAAATGGCTCCAAGGCACTTTAGTGAGTGGCTCCAAGATACTCTCGCTTCAGGTTTCCTGCAGTATCCTGGACATTTTGCTTCCAGGTTATTGTGAAAAATTTAAAATGGTGGCATCTTGCAGCAGCTGTGGCACTTCTTGCCACTTGCCCGCAGCTGTTGCTAAATGTTCCAGTTGCAGGGAGGAGGAGCTAGAGGCCCAGTGGATGGTACGTTGCTGGATGGACCCAGAAATAAACTGCCAGCTCTGTCCCCAAAGCTAAAGCTGACGCCCTAGATATTGCATCACACTAAGTAGGTTCATTTCAGCAGTGAGACATGCAACTCTTAATGTTTTGGGGGTGTTTATTATCTATGTTGTCATTAGGTAGACAGATGTTACACGTTTTACAAGAATAGAAGTGTCATAGATCCATTTTGTAGTTTTAGATTGAATATCAGCGGATCTGTGAAAGATACTCAAGAGTATGTGCTTTGCTGTTTAGTATTTATACAGCTTGATGCAAAGTGGTTGTTGCTGTCCAAAATCTATGCAATAATGTTTTTCTAGAGTTTTTGAGTGTGCACTGACTAGAAAATGGCAGGAGAATAGAAGTCATAGAATATTAATCGCCAGTATCCTCTTTCTTGCAGGAAATCTGAAGATTTGCCTTCTGATTCTCAATCAGCCTTTAAACAAAGGTCATTTTCATCAACTATGGAGCAAAGGTAATAATGGTACACATCTTTCCATATGCTTATTTGCTATCTGGGTTAATGGCCTTTCTGTACAACAGTTTTCATTAGCAATGTCAAAAGCAGAGAGCTTTGTTTGAATTTCGAGCTTTTCCAAGCTGATAAATATGTGCCTGGACTGTGTCTCTTCAGAGCTCAGAACAGTTCCATGTGGCTGAAGTTCCTTCATATAAAATATTTGACACAGGAAGTGAGCATGCAAGGAAGAAGGCAAAACTAGTACCCTTTTCCCATCATGAGCTTTCTGTGTTGAGGATATATTCTATCTGGAGTGACTAAGGGCAAATCTGCATTGATCATTTGCATTGCTATCTTCAGTGATGCAAATGAGAGCAAATCAAAACCATGTGACAGTTATGTGGTTTTGAATTGCTGTATGCGGTTCCACCAGCAGGGCCAACCATCAGCTGTTTGGTACTGCCCAGGAAGCTGTGAGAAGCAGTGGAGCTGAATCCCCTAGCTTGGAGGAGGCCCCTCCGCAATCCCAGCTGGGGGCCTTGGCTCTGCAGTTTCTAGTGGCTTCCTGGGCTGATGCTCAGCTCTGTGGCTGCTTGAGGCCACATGGAAGAAGCTGTGTAATGGAATCCTCAGCTTGGAGGAGCCCCCATCCACTGCCGTTGCCACCCACCAGAACAAGGTTAATCATGGGTGGCGGGTGGCGGTCAATACATCAGCAGTGGGGCACAGAGAATGGAGGGAGAAGAGGATGAGCGAGAAAGGATAAGGGGTGGAAAGGGAAAGAAGGGGTGTGGGACGAGGTTGGGAGGGCATGAGGACAGGTGACTGAGGGTTGGGCAAGTCCCCAGTCGGATGGGTGGTGGAAGAGCAGTGTTGTTGTTGTTTTTTTAAAAAATTCCTGTTATCTGGTATAGCACTGTATTAGATAGCAGGAGTTTTAAAGAAAGCAGCAGGGATGTTCATATATGTGGATTCGATTCAAAAGAATCTGTTCCATATCTGCCACAAAATAAATGGACAAAATAAACTAGGTCCGCTAGCACAGTAGTCCACACATCCATGTGCCCTGTGTATATGCAAAAATTTAAATTGTTTTTTTTTTTTAAGGAAAACCTGGTACAACAGTGGGTATTTTTGTTGGTGGGATGAGGCTTCTGACTAAGACACAGTCTTATGAGTTTCAATTACACTCTGATGCAGTATAACTGAAATGCAGTTTTACCATCTCAGTGAGAAATAGGTTGGAGAAATATTTCCCTCATTGCCCAACACTGCTATTGGCTGATTATGCAGATTTTACATTTGTGTACTTTATGGTCTGATAAGGTATGAATGTTGTTATGTGTGAAAAGATGCTCTTAGGAACATTAGGAACATTAGGTTTGAAATAAACTATCAGGGATCGATGCTGCATATATAATTTAGGGAATATGTGTTTCTGAAATATCGCCAACAAATTTTTGCTGATGTAATTACAGTGAAAAAGAGCTTATAACCTTTTATCATCAACGCTGGGAGTAGGTTTTTTTTTTTTTTCCTGTTGGAGATCTGCACGGTTTGAATAAGCAATGTAGAAGTTGGAGTCTTTGGAGATGTAGAAGTCGTGAGAGGCTCGAAGCTATTTCCTCTTTCCATGGGAAAATCAATGCTTGGTACGAATTCTTGCCTTCGAGATTCTTACAGTATTTCAGAGCTGAGCCAGAAAACTATTTCCAGCAGTCATTTATTGAGTTCCCAATAGCTAGAGAAAATTGAAAGTGGGGCAATGTAGGATTTTTAGTATGATTTTAAAAAAGCTGCCTTCTTGTAAGATCTGTTTGTCAGAGCTGTTTATGAGAATTGCTATAATGTAAGAACTAAGGCTGAAGTCCTACTTTTATTCTTATTAGGATGAAACCGTAAAAAGACTAAAGGTGCCCCATGCAACTTACTGGGACTTAGTTCCAAATAAGCATGAAAAGTTATAAGAGTCAGGAAGTATCCAGATTAAACATTTTTGCCACAAACATTATATGTCAGGGCTAGTTTGATGCCAAGCATTCTTGGGCAGCCTGGTAGGGCCCATTATTGATACCTGTTCTGATTTTTCATTTTAAAATATATATAGCCCAGACCCTCTTCAGTATCATTAGCTGCCTGGTTCCATCTGTCCTTCAAACATCCCACAATACCCCTGCCATAACTTCACTCTGTAACATGTATTAAAATGGCAGCTTGATTCAGTCACCCACTGATGCTACCTAGAGGGTTCTTGAGTGGTGATATGATAACATTTTTAAAATATTTGAAAGGCTGTCATACAGAGGAGGGGCAGGATCTGTTCTCGATCATCTCAGAGTGCAGGACACGCAACAATGGGCTCAAGTTACAGGAAGCCAGATTTCAACTGAATATCAGGAGAAACTTCCTAACTGTTAGAGCAGTAAGACAGTGGAACCAATTACCTTGGACGTTGGTGAGTGCTCCAACACTGGAGGCATTCAAGAGAAACATAGACAACCTCCTGGCAGATATCCTTTGATTTGTATTCCTGCATCGAGCAGGGGGTTGGACTTGATGGCCTTATAGGCCCCTTCCAACTTCACTATTACAGGCGTACCTCGGTTTACGAACGCCTCGGTTAACGTAATTTTCGATTTACGTACGAAGGAAAATCCATTGAAAATAATGCCTCGGTTTACGTGTTTTTTTTCGCAGTACAAAGCAAGTTTTCCCCAGGATGCATTGTGCCTGGAGGTTTATAGCGCCACCCCCATTCCTATGGCAATCCGCATTTCGGTTTATGAATTTTTCGCATTACGTAACGTCCTGGAGAATGCATTAAATTCGTAAACTGAGGTACGCCTGTATATGAATCTGTGATACCATCAACAGATACATCTCAGGGCACACTGACTCAGGCCCTCTCAGACTAGGTGTTGGTTATGCATTAGGACAACCACTATGTGAATTCATCCTCCTCCTACAAGGATCATGATATTGATCATAAATTCATAAATGACTGACATCAATTAAGATAAACAATCAAATGGGCTAAATGTACCTAAACAACATCAGAATTAGTATAATGAAAAGTAATGCTGCTTTCATGACTGTTATTTTTGAGCATATCTGCGTGTCCACAGTTTGGAGGTGTATGATATGGGAGCAGAGGAAAATGTTTTATATTAACAATGTAGCACCATGAAGCAAAAGCACAACAGAGAGCATGGGTGAAGAGGGAAGAAAGAATGAAGGTTGGTAGATCCATCTTTGTATGGTACTAAATTTATTTCTTGGAGTGTCTTCTTGGGAGCTGGAATGTAAATTGAAGGAAGTATGTAAGTTGAAAAAATTAATTCATAGATAGACAGATAGCAAATTGATGCTAACTGAGTGCGGACTGGATAGAAAAACAATCAGGTGGATATACTGTTAGTTACAGGTCGTACTCAGAGAGTACTTATCAAGGGCTCCTTCTCGAACTGGGAGGAAGTAACAAGTGGGGTACCACAGGGCTCAGTCCTGGGTATGGTACTCTTCAATATTTTTATTAATTACTTGGATGAGGAGGTGCAGGGAATACTTATCAAATTTGCAGATGACACAAAATTGGGTGGCTTAGCTATTACCTTGGAAGACAGGAACAAGATTAAAAAAGATCTTGATGGGCTCAAGCACTGGGCTGAAAACAACAGAATGAAATTTAACAGGGATAAAGGCAAAGTTCTACATCTAGAACAAAGAAATCCAATGCACAGTTACATGATAGAATATACTTGGCTGAGTAATCTAAAGCAGAGGTCCCCAACCCTTTTCACTCCACGGACCGGCTGGGGAAGGCGGGGCACCCCCACGCTCATACGCATGTGCGAACGAGCGCTCTCTCTCTCGCGTGTGAAGAAGCACATGCGCATGTGCACATGACAGCACGGTGCTTGTGCGGGCGCGCTCATGCACATGCGCAAACAGCGGTGCGGTGCTTGCATGGGTGCGCTGGAGCATGTGCGCATGTGCAAATCAGATGTGCGGGGGTGAGTGCGTGCGGGGGGGAGGTCTGTCTCCGCGGCCCAGTCCGGCTCAGGCCATGGACCAGCACCGGGCTGCGGACCGGGGGTTGGGCACCTCTGATCTAAAGGATCAATGCATAGTTGGTAGAGTCCTTTGGAATTGTGGGGATAACTTCTGAAGCAGGGATACCTGTTGCAGAGCCTCGTGGCACAGTGGATAAACTGCTATACTGCAGCCAAAACTGTGCTCACGACCCGGGGTTCAATCCCAGGTAGCTGGCTCAAGGTTGACTCAGCCTTCTATCCTTCCGAGGTCGGTAAAATGAGTACCCAGCTCGCTGGGGGGGGGGGGGCAATGTGTAGCCTGCACAATTAACTTGTAAACCGCCCAGAGAGTGCTTGAAGTGCTATGGGGCAGTATATAAACAGCACGCTTTGCTTTAATACTATCATCAAAAAGGATCCTGGAAGTGTTGTAGATCAGAAGCTGAATATTAACTAACAGTGCAATGTGGCAGCAAAAAAGGCAAGCGCTGTTTTAGGCTGCATTAATAGAAGTCTAGTCTCCAAATCCCGTGGAGTACTACTTCTTCTCTATTGGCTCTGATTAGGCTTCATCTTAAATATTCTGTCCAGTTCTGGACACTGTGCTTTAAAAAAGATGTAGACAAACTCGAAGAAGTTTATTTATTTTAAAATATTTAAAATATTTTTACCCCACCTTTTCCCTTGTAAGAATCCAATGCAGCTTATATCATTAAAAGATAGTATGTAATACTAACAGTGAGTATACAACACAACACACAGTTTGGCCTAAAGTGAGCACAGTTTTGCTGCTGTGGATTGTTTAAAAGCTGACATAATTAGTTACATTCTGCTGCATTTTAATAAAGGTGGTATCAGGGGCATACTTATGCTCTTATTAACAAGTCTTCCAAAGCGGCGGTCCCCAACCTTTTTGTAACCGTGGACCAGTTGGGGGGGGGCGGGCTCCATGCGTGGTGGGGGCGGGGGCACCTCCATGCTCACGGGTGGGCATGTCGCGCTCGCAGGGGGCGTGTTGCGCTCATGGGGGGCATGCTGCGGACCGGGGGTTGGGGACCCCTGTTCTAAAGCAGCGGTCCCCAACCTTTTTGGGACTGCGGACCGGCTGAGCCTCTGAGGAAGGTGGGGGCCCCCGCGCTTGCGCAGGTGTGCGCTCTCTCTCTGGCGCATGCACAAAGTGGTGGGGGAGTGTGCGTGCACGTGCCAGCGCTGGCATGAGCGCTCCCCCACCCCTTCGCGCATGCACAGGAGTGCCTGCATGCCCGCCCACCCCTTCACGCAGGTGCTCGGGCGCATGCGTGAAGGGGTGGGGGAGTGCTGGCGCTGGCATGCGTGCACGTGCACAAAGCAGCTGTGGGGAGGGGAATGTGTGCGGGGGTGGGTGGGAGGTCTGTCTCCGTGGCCCGGTCCGGCTCAGGCCACGGACCAGCACGGGCCGCGGACCGGGGGTTGACGACCTCTGTTATAAAGGATCAGTGCATAGTTGGTAGAGTCCTTTTGAACTGTGGGGATAACTTCTGAAGCAGGGATACCTGTTGCAGACAAAAGAGCTATGATGTGGAATGTTTGATCCCCATCGTGTACTACACATTATTAAACACTATGTCTCTTTGGTTTACTTGGGTGAGGTACGCATTTTTCTCTGCTATTCCAGGATATGCTGAAATCCTAATACACAAAACAATGTTTGTTCAAATAATTAATATTTGGTCTGTGGTATTATTTAATAATAGGCAAAATGAATAATTAATAATTCTCTTTGTGGTGCTTTGAAGTGGTGAACCCTGCTGATCTTTTTGTTCATGATAATAGAACAATTGCAACAGGGAATTCCTTTGAAGTTCTTGAGAAGAAGCCTAATGGCTTATAACATATGTAGAATTTTTTTACAAGACCAGTAGAGTCATTTTTGTTACTGAAATGGGGACACAAGTCCCCTTTGGAACTTGTATTGTTTCAAAACATTTTGTTTTATTTATTTTATTTTATTTTAATTTTTTGGCCTGGAAGGTTTTCCTTAATTGTTGCAAATGTTCTGTTGCCACCAGCTTTTACTGAAAATGGCTGGATCAGTAAGTCGTGTCCGACTCTAGGGCGCGGTGCTCATCCCCGTTTCCAAGCCATAGAGCCAGCGTTTGTCCGAAACAGTTTCCGTGGTCACGTGGCCAGCGCGACTAGACACGGAACGCCGTTACCTTCCCACCGAGGTGGTACTTATTTATCTACTTGCATTTTTACATGCTTTCGAACTGCTAGGTTGGCAGGAGCTGGGACAAATGACGGGAGCTCACTCCGTCGCGTGGATTTGATCTTACGACTGCTGGTCTTCTGACTTTGCAGCACAGAGGCTTCTGCGGTTTAACCCGCAGCGCCACCACGTCCCTGGGCAATATTTGGGGTATCAGGGCCAAATTAGGGCAAACAATGAGTAAGGACACTCAGCACTTTCAGTGGCTATCTTGTGTCTTGGACATGGCAGTCTTGGTCTTTCTTTAATTTTGTCATATAGTGGTGGTAGAAATAATTTCTAATATGAAATAATTTTAAAAAGTGTTGGAGTCACGAACTTAGCAGGCTGATGGGCTTTGTGGTGATCACCAGATAATCAGGATAGCAAAGAGTCTCTTAGAGATAGCCGTTAAAGAAGTCAGCCGCACACACAGGGATGTCTGCCAGCAGTGCTCCTGGTGGGCGACTAGTAGAAGAGGCAGAATAACACAGAATGGGTTCCCAATGAATTCTGCCCTGCCCCCAGGAGGACTGTGCTTTTATTAACCTTACAAGCTCACAGATAGTTGACAGTATACAGATAGTTTACAGAGTTCAGATAGGACAATGGTTACATCATGCCATTATAATTGGCCTAAGTAAAGGCTCTATGCAAGCTCTCTAGCACCTATGAGAAAGAAGAAGAATGGTGGGCAGTCATGCCCCTCAGAAGCAGCTGTGACATCATCCAGGAGGGTTTGCCCTTTACTGTAGATTAAGCCAACACCTTAGCAACCTTGGGAATGGCACCCCCACAAAAAAGGAAGTCATTTTCATTGTAACTGTGTCAATTTTTTTTTGGCTAATTCTGATTGGCATTAAATTACAACTTCTGACTCTATTTAGAACCAGGTTTGCACACTGTGCTTTGAGCTACCTATAATTCACAAAATGTCCCCTTAAATTTAATCATGAAGAAGAAAGGGGGTCTTTGCATGCAAGAGGAAAGGATTAAGAAAAAAGAAGGAAAGAATATATGAGCCTACAATGTATTCATTATTTTGTTAAGTATTTAGGATGAGGTGGGCAACTGAAGCTGTCTAAAAGTCTTTCACCTACACCTCTCATTAGCTCTAACAACAATAGCTAATGTTGGCGGATTATTAGAATTGCAAGTTAAAAAACGTCTAGATGCCCAGAAGTTGCTCATTCCTGATTGATTGATTGATTGATTTTCTTTACTTAAAATTGTTTTCCCTTGCCTTTTCCTTTAAAAGGACTCAAGGTAGCTTAAGAAATTAAAAAGCACTGTTTAAAACTAAAAACAGTAAGTATATAAATATCGGAAAGGTTCAAGTACCACACTACCACATGGTAAACAAAAACAACACCAAAAACACAAAGTAGTAAGGTATAACAGTCCATTTAACCTCCCCACTTAGGCAGCCAGTTACTGAGGGAAAGATTTCCTGAAGAGAAAGGTCTTTGCCTGCTTGCAGAAGGACAGCAAAGATGAGGCCTGCCTGGCTTCTTGTAGGAGGGAGTTACAAAATCTGGGAGCAACAGCAGAGAAGGCCTTTTCCTATGTCCCCACCAAGCACACCTGTGAGAGTGGTGGGACCTAGAGAAAGGCCTTCCCTGATTATCTTAAAGCCTGGGCAGGCTCATAGAGGGAGATGCAGTCTTTTAGATAGCTTGGACCCAAACTGGTTATGGCTTTATAGCTTAAAAAACGGCACTTTGAATTGTGCCCAGAAATGGATTGGCAGTTAGTGGAGCTGCTGTTACAGCGGAGTGATATATTCTGTGTAAACAGCCCCAGTTAGCAATCTGGCTATGGCATTTTAGATCCTCTGGAGTTTTTGAACACTTTTCAAAGGCAGTTCCACGTAGAGTGTGTGTGACGTTAGCCCCTCGTGGCCCCTGTTTCTCTTACAAACACAGAGCACACGAAGGCAAAACAAGCACCTTTTCACACGCTGCCACCAGTTGATCACTAAATCAACGTACTTTACTTAGGAAAGATCAAGGTCCATTCAGTTTTCACTTTTTCTTAAAACAGGTTTATTAATTACAGATGTTTCTTTAATAATTCATAAGTATCTACTTCAGGTTCATCAAGCATCAATCTTCTATTTAAATCTCACCGGTTACTATTTACTCCTCAGACTATTCACCCAACTATCACTCTCTCCCTAACTCTGACTGAACTCTACTCCTCTCTACTCTCAGGCTCCGCCTTTTAACCTCTCTGGTGGCTCCACCTCTCAACCACATCAGCATAGAACATGAATAATGCATAACCTATTCAGCATAATAAGGGTGAAAGCCACATACCTCCCCCCTTAAATATGTTTGTTTGGGAGGGGAAATGCGTTTTCCCTCCTAAACAAACAGGCACAATTGCATGAAACTCTACTTACCATCTGGCACAATTCTGTAAGCAATACCACATTTACTATAATAATCACAATACCTTTTTACACTAAACATCCCACTACAATTCAATAATATACTTTACCTTATCATTTACACTTACTACATTTAACATTTTCAACCTTACAGAAATATACCACAATCAGGAAACTTTTACATAGATAATTAACCAGTAAAACAATAGCCCATTCCAGTTTATTTTAAAAGTCCTTGCATCCTTTATGTTTCTCTCCATCAGTATTCAATTTTTCATCACTATTTACCAACAGAACATTTATTATACATTACTAATTTTGTTTATCCCCCCATCAGTCATTTGGCTTTCGAGGCACGATCTGCGTCTCTTTTGCAAAGTCCAAGTTTGCAAAGTCCAAGTCTTTCACCTTCCCGTTGTAGTAAGGTGTGCCATGGACTGGTCCGGTTGTTACTGCCTCCTTCAGCTGGACACACGACTGCTGGCACTCAGGGATCCCTCTGATGATCACTGACCCCTTCTTCCGTGTTCTCTTCCGTCGACTGGAGGTCATCGGGCCCTCTGATGTCCACTGGACGTCCTCTGCTGGCTGTTTTTTTAGTGAAGCCTGCTTTCTTTCTGGCTCGGGGCTTCACCTTCTCAGCTGGGGAAAGGGTAGGCGGTTCCCTCTCCTCCTCCCGCACATCTCTGGATGCATCCCTCTTCAAGACTTCAGGGCTTACGCCTTTCTCCTCACTCACACATTCACTTAGAGGTATGTTTTTTGCAAAGTTTTCCCTATGTGGGGGACCACTATCATGGGTCACTTTAATATTCTCATGCAAGTTTCTCTTAAGTGCAATCAACGATTGGTTTGTTTTAGATGCACTGAGTATGTTAGCTGATTCTATTTCTTCATTCAGTGATACACTAGATAGGGGGTTGCCTTGCAAGGATTTAAGGACTACTTGTTCCGCCCCTGCCAAAAGCAATTTTCTCCCCTCTATAGTTCTCAGTTCTCATACTTGGTCCTCAGGACAGAATACTCTTTCCTGGGCCTCATACAAGCCTTTCTCTTTTTCAGGAGTACTTCCCAAGCTTGGCTCTGCCACTTCTAAGGACTTTTTCCTATATAAAAGCTCCTTATCCAGGCAAGACCTTTCAGGGCATTCAGGAGATAATAAAGTGGGTGTACTGGTGGCTGGTTCAAAGCAACCTCCCAAACTAATTTCCTCCTTCTGCTCCTGAGCCAAACTAGTTTTATTTGGGGTTTTCCAAAGCATGAGATGAGTTTCTAAGAGACTTTCCCTCTCCAGGCTTCCCTCTGCTACTGTATCCATTTCTGCTGCAGTGGGTGATTCCTGGCCCCCTTGTGAGCGTGCAAGTACAAAAGCACTCTTAACATGCTCTATCAGATGCAAACCTCTATATGTCAGGTTTTTATCAGTCATAGACCTCTCTGGGTGTTCAGGGGTCAGTGGAATGGGATTATCTCTAATTTTTGTAGTACAATCATTCAAAGTACTATCTTCCATCTGTTCCTCAATACAGGAAGGATCATTAGGGATTTTCAAAATAACCTCAGCAGCCATTTTGGTTACGTCACGGTTCTTATCTAACTTGGGGCATCCCTGGATAGATTCAGAAGTTAGGGAATCCATTTTTCCTTCAGGTATTGTTAACTGCTCCCTCAGGGAACCTGTTACTTCACAAGCACTCTGCACATGCTCAGTGAGATCTAGCCCAATTAAACAAGGTGCAGGAATTTGATCAGAGATTGCCACATCCCAAATTCCAACCCAATCTCTATAGTTTATTTTCACTTTAGCCATGGGTAAAATCACTGGAGTAGAACTTATTCCCTTTATGGTAACAGTCTGGTTTGGGAGAATTTGTTCTTGAGGAATCACTTCAGGATGACACAGGGTGATATTAGAACAAGTATCAACCACTCCTACATAAGACTTTTCATTAATAAGAATCCTCTCACCAGGGTTATGAACTAAAATATCTTCTGCCTTTACTAGAAAACAATGAACAACTTGGGCTAGTGGCAGATCAGAATTTTCTGTTGTGCCAGTTGCCATGGAGACAGAACTACCATTGATTTTCTCAGTGGCTTCAGCTGGTTTTAAACAGTAAACCTTTTTGGTCTGATTATCATCCTTCTCATTCCTAAGTTTAGTTTTCATACAATTGAATTGTAAATGATCGAACTCTCCGCAGTTATAGCACTGTCTTCTTCGCTCACTCTGAGGAGATCTGTTCAACTTTAACTTTTCCTCAGGGTTCATTTGGGTCTGAGAACTAGGCCGTGCTAATTTAGGTGAAGCACTACCCTGGCCTTCTTTTCCTGTTGTTTTGCTGAGGTAATTTTTGTTAAAGGGTTTCTTATTGTTGTCCCAGTTCTGCTTGTTAAAATTTACCTCAGAGAACCTGTGGTTTCGAATCTCCCCAAGGTAATCCGCTGTTTTACCTGCTTCTAATAGATTTTTGGGATTTTTGTCCTTGACTAAATAACGCAATTCCCCAGGCAAAATAGAATAAAATTGTTCCAACCCAATCACATTTTTCATCTGCTCAAGAGAAGTGACATTTTCACGTTCTATCCACTTCTCCAAACACTGAACCAATTTAGCCCCCAGTTGAGCATAAGATTCTTCAGGCTTTTTGGTAAGAGCACAAAATTTCCTCCTCAGGTGTTCTGCGTTTATCCCAAATCTAGAATACACCAATTTTCTATAGGCTTCAAAATCTCTAGCCTGATCTAGGGGAATTTGAGAATAAATATCAAGCAAATCTCCACTTATTTGGGATCTCAAAACCATCATCCTTTCATTATCCTTAACATTAAAGTCCCAGCATGCTCTCTCAAATGAAATCAGGAAAGATTCAGGGCAATCTCCTTTCCTATATTGGGGAAATTTCTTTAGATCGATCTTTGAGAGATTTCTCTCATTAGTGCTGTTATTATTGTTGTTATTTTGAGAGGCTCATTCTAATCTTTTCATTTCCATTTGAAATTCCATTTGTTTTAACTCCAACTCCATTTGTCTGTTTTCTTGCTCAGCTTTTTCTCTCATCTCTAGTTGTCTTTTTTCCTGCTCAAATGCCATTTGTCTGGCCTCAGCTCTTTCCTTTTCCCTGGCTCTTTCTTTCTCCATTTCAAAATCTATGGCCTTTTGTCTGGCCTCCTGCTCAGCCCTGGCTTTTTCCAATTCTAATTGATTTCTCATAGCTAGCTCCTTCAATTTAAATTCCTGTTCCAGCTTCCATTTTTCAAAATCCTGGGAGCCTAGATCTTTTTCTCTCTCTGAGGCATCCTCCTCAGTCTCCAACTGTTCCCTTGGAGTTAAAGGGTCTCCATTTCCCTCCATTTCTTGAGGTAATAAACTTTGTGCCTCTTGAGAATCAGTTTCCTCCATTACTGGCTTTTTAGTTCTTTTGGGTGGCATTTTTATCTGAGTTACTTAGTCTTGAGTGAGTTTATACTGATTTTAAAAAGGACCTATCTTTCTTCTTTTACTTCCAGTCACTGAAATAATTTCTATTTCAGGCCTCTGCTTTTTCTTCTATTCCCTCAGATCTGTTCTGACCCCTGGCTTCTGCTTTTATCCACCAGCGCTCCCTTCTCTCAGAGCCTTGGATCTTAAGCTAGCCACTAGGTCTCTCAAATCCTGAGGTAAAAACAGGAATTTTTTTCTGCAAAGTCGTTCCCTATCTTAGTCCCCCAGATCTGGGTTTAGAAGCCCCGCTACTAAGCTTTTCCCAAAAGCTCTAGCAAGTAACCTACTTCTTCACCACAGACCTCTGACTAAAAGGTACCCTTGACTCAAAAAAAATTCACTTTAAACTCAGGCTTTACTGGATTGCTTCGTATCCCGCCGCTGGACACCAATTGTGACGTTAGCCCCTCGTGGCCCCAGTTTCTCTTACAAACACAGAGCACACGAAGGCAAAACAAGCACCTTTTCACACGCTGCCACCAGTTGATCACTAAATCAACGTACTTTACTTAGGAAAGATCAAGGTCCATTCAGTTTTCACTTTTCCTTAAAACAGGTTTATTAATTACAGATGTTTCTTTAATAATTCATAAGTATCTACTTCAGGTTCATCAAGCATCAATCTTCTATTTAAATCTCACTGTTTACTATTCACTCCTCAGACTATTCACCCAACTATCTATCTCTCTCTCCCTAACTCTGACTGAACTCTACTCCTCTCTTCTCTCAGGCTCCGCCTTTTAACCTCTCTGGTGGCTCCACCTCTCAACCACATCAGCATAGAACATGAATAATGCATAACCTATTCAGCATAATAAGGGTGAACGCCACAGTGTGTTAAAGTAATCCATATGAGATGTTACTAGGGCATGTGTCACCGTGGCCAGATTAGACCTCTCCAGGAATGGGCACAGCTGGTGCACTAGTTTTAGTTGTGCAGATGCATTCCTGGCCACTATTGAAACCTGGGCATCCAGGCTCAGAGACAAATCCAGGAGCACCCCAAAGCTGTGCACCTGTGTTTTTGGAGGAAGTATAACCTCATCCAGCACAGGCTGCATCCCTGTTCTTTGATCTGCCTTTTGACTGACCAGAAGCACTTCTGTTTTGTCTGGATTAAGTTTCAGTTTATTCATCCTCATCCAGTCCATTGCCGACACAAGACACTGATCTAGAGCCGAAACAGCTTCCTTAGATTTAGGTGGCAAGGAAAGATAGAGTTGGGTGTCATCTGCATACTGGTGACACCGACCCCCAAAACTCCAGACAACCCCTCGCAGCAGTTTCATGTAGATGTTAAATAACATAGGAGACAAAAGAGAGCCCTGAGGGAAACTACAGGCAAGTGGCCAGGGTTTCGAACAGGATTCCTCAACACCACTTTCTGAGTTCTCTCCTTGAGGAAGGACTGGAGCCACTGTAAACAGTGTTTCCAAGTCCCATCCCATAGAGATGAGCCAGAAGGATACCATGGTTGATGGCATCGAAAGCTGCTGAGAGGTCCAACAAAAGCAACAGGGATACATTCCCCCTTTTCAGTTCCTGGTGTAAGTCATCCACCAAAGCGACCAAAGCATTCTCCATCCCGTAACCAGGCCTGAAGCCAAATTTAAATGGCTCTAGCTAATCCATCTCATCCAGGAACCCCTGAAGCTGCAAGGCTACAACTTGCTCCAGTACCTTGGCCAAAAATGGAATATTAGAGACTGGTCAGTAATTATTCAGTATTGTGGGATCCAAGGAGGGCTTGTGGTAGCCTTCACCTTTCCAAGGGTCCTGTCTACATCATCAGGCTGAAGAAACTGAAACTCATCATCCATCAACACAGGGAAGCAGGAGCCATAGTTACACTCACAAGACCTGTCTCAAATTAGAGTGAATCTGATCAATTTTGCCTGCAAAATGTTGTGCAAATTCTTCACAGCAAGCTACAGTATGATCTGCATCCTCTTCTTTTGCGACATGATGGACCCTTGACCACTCAAAAGAGCTCCACTGGACAACCCTGTGCAAATGCAATGATGGCAGAGAAGAATGACTTATTTGCTGTCACAACTGCCATAGAACAGGCCTTCCAATGGGCGATAGCCTGTGTTCAGTCAGATTCAATCTGAGTTTTCCTCCATTGTCTTTCAAGTCTATGTCCCACTCAATCCATCACCACCAACTCCCCAGTAAATCAGGCAGCCAATTTGGCTCTGCTTTATGAGAAGAGACATTTAAGAGCAATCCTGTCAGTAGCTTTTTCCAATTCCCCATTCCAAGGATCAACCAAGGCTTTAACAGAATCACTTCCCAAAGTGATAGCAAACTTCCCCCAGAGTTGTTAGGAAACAATTTGGATCAATTAGTCTTCTGGGACAGACCATCTTAGTCCCCCACATCTGCAAAGGCTCTGTGTTCCAGTGAGTATAAATCCCACCAGATAATGGTCTGTTCAAGAGAACTGCAGAGAGATCCTCCATACCTAGCTCACCAACATCTATCCCAATACAGAAAAGTAGGTCTGAAGTGTGCCCTGCAGCATGGGTGGGGGCAAATACCATTTGGGACAGACCCATAGTCATGGAGGTTATGAATTCCTGAGCTACTCCAGACGAAGCTGCCTTGGCATGGACTTTGAAGTCCCCAGGAACAACAAACTGTGGGGACTCCAACACCCCCCCCCCCTCAAAACCACCTTGTTTAGGTCAGGAAGGGAGGCTGTTGAGCCATGACGTGGGTGGCGCACCAGTAGACTCCCTATTGAGGAGATCCGGCAGCACTGTGTCTGCAGGTAATCAAAGTTATTGCAGTTGTTCAGAGATTATCTTGTTTAAGTAAGGCTGTCTAAGATTACATGTTCTCTTCACTTCAGTATATATTTTTTATTGACCCTTTCCTACAAATCTTTCATGCCTCTTAAAGACTTGTTTTTTATAGCACTGGTTCCCAGCTGGGAATCCTGAAGATTTTCTACTGGGGCTTCAGGCCATGAGGAACAAAAATTATGTTAGACATCAAATTTTACTGAAATTTGAACATTCACAAATGCAGCTACAAAATTGGTTTTGGTGCTCATATTTGATTAAAATATATAGGCCATATTGTTAGACCCAACTAAGAGCAAACCAATTGAATCATTTCTGAGTCTTCATACCTCTGTCACATCATCTTTGTGTTCATGCTGGCTTGGAGATTTCTGCACCATTTTGAGTTTAAAATGGGCTTCAAATGAATGCCTGCTATGCAGAAGCAGGTTTTAGCAAACCCACTGAGTTTGTTATCGTAAAAGACCAGCACAAAAGAAATACTAAAGTCAAAACAAAACAGAATGTACAACATACATTGTGCCAAACACTGCATCCATATAGTATGTAAAATTTATGTCACAAGTATCAAAAACTGAGAAAAAATCTTGGAGAACTGTGGCAAGCTGTGACAGCTACACAAAAGTTGGCCACTTTATTAGTAATATGGAAGACCTGATCAGGAAAAAAAACAAAACAATGAGTTATAAAATTCTTTGTATCTACTTGGGAATTTTTGAAGAATAAATAAAATAAGCTATTTACTAAAGTCTCAGTAGAAAGAGCATTGTAAAAGAACATGTCCCACAGTTTCTACTTGCCCACTATTATAGGGACATACATAATCCTGATAAGGTACTCTATGGTATCTCCCCTCCAAGAGCAGAGAAGGCAAGAAATTAAATGGGAAAGCGAAAAGGTTTTCCAGAATTTGAGAGAAGTTAAATTAGCCAAATAGGTAGAGGGCACAAGGATCTTATTATCTAAGGCACTATATTTACTTAGCAAACTTAAATGTTCTTCAGAAAAAGGCTGCATGATTATGGAAACAATATAAATGGAGGAGCAGGTGATACCTTTAATTGACCATTAAGAATATAAAACAAAAAATACAATACAAAACAAAAATAGTTTGGAATTGCCCACAAGAACTAGATGCACAGCCTTGAAGAAGAAGCCTTGAAACAAAAAGCTCGCTATTTGTTTTTTGTTTTGTCTTGTCTTGTTTTATATTCTTAATGGTCAATTAATGGTATCACCTGCTCCTCCATTTGTATTAAATATTCTTGTAATTCTGTGTCCCAGATTCTCTGCTTAACAACTGATTTTACTTTATTAAACACTATTAAGGGGTTGGGAGAAAATCCCAGAGACAATAATTCCTTAGACAGGTGCCTTTTCTATTTAGATTCAATTTTTTTTTAATGATGTAAGTCATACTAGTAGAAAGTTAAGTTTTAACAAGTAATTTATCATGTATACCCTGGCACAAGCTTCAGTAGGAATTAGAGCTGTCTCTAGGCACAAAGCTATATTAGTGACACATATGGAACTGAAAATATAGCTTTCAGAAATCTAGTCTGAATAATTTCTAAAAAGTCTAAAGTTATGAACACAGAGTTGGGATCCATACATTATTTGTGTGATGATCTTAGCTATAATCACTTGGATAAAATAAGGGATATACCTTTTATATAGAAAAATCGTATCAATGCTGCAACGCTCCTCTGAGCATTTGGATCCAGATGCATGCAAGTCTATTCCTAAGTATTTATAGATTGATACCTATTTTATAGAGTTCCCATTAATTGTCCATTTGTGCTTAATTCTTTTTCTAGGGTAAACCAACTCTTTAGTCGTAAAATAATTCATACTTAAAAGTTCCTTACTGCAAGTTCATCACTGGAGTTCTCAAAAGTCACCTTGAATCAATGCTATAGACAATAATACAACATCATCAGCATATGAGGGATTGAAAGTGGATAAGTAGCCAAATTAGGGGGATAAAAATTAGGATTTGATAAACTTAACTATTAATTTGATGTAGAAATTAAACAGTATAGGGGTTAAAATACATCCCTGTTTAACTCCATTAAGGGTGGAAAGAGCTCTAGACAAGACCCCAGCGTGGTTGCAGTTCAGCTGTAGCCTTGTATTTTCATACAAGCATCAAATAAGCAATAGTAGTCTATCAATATTGGTGTTCTCAAATTGACTCCATAATTTATTTCAAGGAATAAGATTGAAAACTGACTTGAAGTCAGTAAAAGCTGAGAAAGGGACATGACCTTTTGATGAGACATATTTACTAAATGCTGAAGGATGAACCACAGATGACCTTACTGTGCGAAATCCCGCCTCTTCTTCCTCAAGAATGTCCTGCATGTAACCAATCAAATAGTTTTTTGAGCAGATAATGAGCATATAGTTTGCTAATAATACTCAGCAAACTGATTGGACCATAATTGGCTGGATCAGGTCTATTTCCTTTCTTGTATACCGGGATAATGGTGGCTAAACCCATCTAAAAAAGCCTTTAACAAATCGGAGGTGATACTTTCAACACCTGGGGCTTTGCCAGGTTTTAAGTGTTGGATCAGCTTGGTGGTTTCTGAGCTGGATGTGGATTACCACACGCCTGTATAATCCAAACTATTCTGCAAAACCTGGAGGATTTCCTGATCCACTACAAAAATGCTCTGAAAATATGATTCCCATGTTTTTGCAGGAATATGTGAATCATGACTGGCTATATGCAAGCCTCCTGAGACTATCCTCCAAAAGGAGGCTGAATCATTTAGATTTGATGCAGTTATTAAGTACTGTCTCTTTGTGTCTGGATCTTTTGTCTCTTAATTAAAACTTTGTATTTTGTTTTCATCAAAAACCTTTCAGAAGGAATGCATGCGATATTCTGCTTCCTATATGTTCTGCATTTCACTACTAAAATACTTTTTTTGCTAAAATATATTCTTTATCAAACCAGGGTTTAGAATTATAAATAGGGTTGTGATTTCTGGTTGGATTTTTTTATATTATGAAATTCTGCAAGGAATTATTCAATTTCCATATTCTAATATGGTCTCAAGAGTGTGTGCTGATGTGATGGAGGAATTAAGGTGCAGGTAAAACTCTAAGTGAAGTAGTTGTTTCAAAGTGCCATCAAATTTGCTGGACCAGTTAATATGAGAAGCTCTTTTTTTCAACCAAAGCCAGTGATGCTGATTCCATCATCATGCATGTTTATATCTCTAAATGTCACATTCAAAGCCAAAGGTCATTTTCTGGACTACAGTCCACCTTAAAATCAGATACCAATCCCAGCAGATTGTGAGATAGCATAAAATAATCTATAATAGATACTCCAGAAGTTGACAAAAATATGAATTCTTCAGGCCTGTCACCCTTCATACCCCCTTTTACAAGAACCAGATCAAAACTATTAACCAAATGAATGAGTTAAAATCTAGCATAAATGAAACCATGATCTTTAGAGTGCCTTTTGAAATGAGGGTGGCCTTGATCCATTTCAGGCAGTATCTTCTGAAAACATGAGAAAAGAGCTTTGTCGTTTTCAGCTGTCTTTGCATTAGTCACCAGCAACGATAGAAGAGGCTTCAGAATATAATAAAATCAATTAACTAATATATTCCTTTAATTTAGTCCAAGACACTCTAATCTGTCTCGGTGGGGGGTAGATGGACATTAAGAATCAAAAAGGTATTCGAACTAAATTTAAGCATCAAAGCAGTGGCAATATGAAGGAAAGGATCTAAGCTGAGAATAGAAGCACATAGTTTAGCTAATACAAAAATACCCAATCTAACTTTCAAATTACTGCTTCTTACACTATGGACTGCTTTTAGTATATGAGACATCAATATGAATACTTTATTGCTTCATAGCCAGTCAGGTTGTATGCATGAGCAGAGACTAAACCAGTCTTAAAAATATTATTTGGCATCTAATTTAAGTACATATAAACAATCAGAGAAGCATAAAAAAATAAGATAAGCATTCTCAAGTATCAAGTTGTGAAATTAATTTGAAGAGCTTGTGAAGCAGGCAATGAGTTCCATCGTTCCATGGCTTGTTTAATGAATTTATATTATAGGATATATAATAGTCTATGCCAATGAGCAGAAATAAAACTGTACATAAAGGGGAATTGTTTTTGATCCCGCTTGTTAAGGGTTTAAGATACTGCTCCCTCAAATTGCATACAGAGGACACTCTGTTAGAAAATGTACCATGTCCTCCATTGTAGAACATTCTGATGAACAATGTCTGCCTGTACCATGTTGGTCTGTATAGCATCCCTGAATCTCTTTCAATTGTAGTGAATTCAATCTGCATTTAGTTAACAGTTGTCTCAGCTCGTGTGAGTTAATAATAAACAAATATGGGGGCACCTTTCCAAAAAGCAAGGAAAAGCCTTTGCATATCCTATTGGAGCAGCAACTAACGACAGATGCCATGGTAGTCTGGATATCAATATCATATAATCTTTTAATAGTATCTTTTTGGTATACTTTCTTATATCCCCTGCTGTGGAGGTAGGCTGAGGAGTGACCCAGTGTAGCGTTCATCCCTTGTTATGCAAACTAAGTCATGTATTATTCATGTACTAGGCAAATGTGGTGGAGAGGCGGAGCCGAGAGAGAGGTTAAAAGGAGCCTGAGAGGAGGAGTCAGTCAGTCAAGAGACAGTCGAGAGAGAGAGAGAGAGAGAGAGAGAGTGAGAGTGAGTTAGTCAGAGTCAGAGTCAGAGGCAGAAGAGATAGAGATTGAGAGAGAGACTGGTTAAAATAAATAGATAGAGAAGGTAATTAATTATATGGCAAGAAGAAAGTATGTATAGAGAGACCTGTGAATGATTTGCTTGTGTACAATGAACATTTGAAGAACATCTGTGATTATTATTAACTTTGCTACACTTCAATAAATAAGTTCTGTTTGCATTTACCAAACAAGTGTTTGGACAAACGTCTTTTATATTATGGATTGAGGTAATCCACTGGTGGCAGTGAGGGAAATAAAGACTGGAACCTTTGTGAGGGCACAAAACGTAGGTGCTTCATAGAGGTGATCGTCACACTCAGCTTCAGTGTAATTGTGGATAATATAGCTGCCCAAGAGTACCTTCCCACTTCTTCATAGGCCAAGGAGACCAGCGGTGGGGCCATATGATACACTATCTTGAGCCAGAACAATGCAACTGCTCTCTTAGCAAGAGTACCCATGTAGTAGCATGATGTCTCAGAGTGGACTGTGGCCATGGAAGTAGATCTTGGTACCCCTAGTGCTCTGGTTAAAAATTTATCTTGGATGGATTCCAGTATTGTAATATTTGAAAAAGCCCCCACTGGGGCTCCATAGAGCATCTGAGGAAGTAGTTCATCTGTATACAGTTGTATTAGCGGTGCCACCATTGTTCTACCTGGTCCAGAAAAGAAACAATTAATAGCACTGGCAGATACCTCAGCTGACATAGCTGCAGATGCTAAGTCATCTGGCCATGTCCCTGAACTTTTTAAATGTTACTCGAATGTATTTATATGAGTTGGTTTGTTTCAGCAATTTCCTCTTCAGCTGCCGTCTGTATTTTTCTCTCCTTTTCCCAAAAACTAAAATTTTGGTTTTGGTGTCATTTACCTGGAGATATTCCTTGGCACAATAAGCACTTAAGTCCCTTAATAGCTTTTGCATTTCCACCCGGGTATGGGACAGAAGAATAGCATCATATGAGACACATAGCCATCTGTTGTCAACTCCTCTTGGCTCCATGTCCTATGAAAAAGAGAATATCAAATTTGACAATATAATCTGAAAATGAAGTGTGTCTGACCTTATTAAACCATCCCATAATATTCCAGGATAATAGCTTAATTTTGGAATATTCCTAATACGAGGGTAGTCAATCAGCACCATTAGAAATGCTCCTTAATGGGCGATCATAGAATCATAGAATAATGAAGTTAGAAGGGGCCTATAAGGCCATCAAGTCCAATCCCTTGCTCAATGCAGGAATACAAATCAAAGGATATCCGCCAGGTGGTTGTCTAAATTTCTCTTGAATGCCTCCAGTGTTGTAGCACTCACCACCTCTCAAGGTAATTGATTCCATTGTAGTACTGCTCCAACAGTTAGGAAGTTTTTCATAATATTCAACCGAAATCTGGCTTCCTGTAACTTGAGCCCATTGTTGTGTGTCCTGCATTCTGGGATGATCGAGAACAGATCTTGTATTTGAAAAGTGTTATCATATCTCCCCACAGTCTTCTTTTCTCAAGGCTATACATGCCCAGTTCTTTCAGTTTTTCCTCATACAGCTTAGTTTCCACCTCCTGATCATCCTTGATGCCCTCTTCTGAACTTGTTCCAATTTGTCAGCATCCTTCGTGAAATGCGGTATCCAGAACATCTTAATGCCTAACCAGCGCCGAACAGAGAGGAACTAGTACCTCATGGGATTTGGAGACTATACTTCTGTTAATGCATCCTAAAATAGCACTTGCCTTTTTTTAGCTCATATTCAGCTTGTGATCTATGACAATTCCAAGATCCTTCTCACTCGTAGTTTTGCTGAGCCAGGTATCCCCCATCTTTTAACTCTGCATTTGGTTTCTTTTTTGATGAAACTTTGCTCTGGCTGTCACTCTAAAATTCCACATTCAGACTACCATACCCGGTGTTTATTTTGTTTGCATGAAGGACGTCTTGCACAGTCCTGTTCAGTCTGTAGAGGCTTTACCAAATTGACTTTGAAAAACGGACAATTCAGCCTGCATTCTCCTGCGCTTCAGGGAGCAGTTCCTGAAATCTGCTGCCTCCTTATCTGCAGCTCCATCAAAAATTCCTCTTATGGCAGGGTTGGACAGACAGGTTCCTCCCTCATCTGAGGCGAGTGTACAGCCTTGGCTATTCAAGGCTTCCTCGGAATGCAGAGCTTTGAAATCGAAGAGCAATCCACAAACGAAAAAAACAAAAACAAAACAAAACAGAAAAAAACCTCTCTGAAACCAATCATGACAAGCCTACTCACCTTCCAAAAGTGATGAAGTGCTCACACCCACACTTCATACTTGACTGACAGCCTGAACCCCTCACTGTGGGCTCTATGTCAGAGGGAGAATTACTTAGCTCATTGATACGGCGCATGCCATTAACGTCTCCTAGATTACCAACTCCAAGATTGTTACTATGAAATGAGTGCTCCCTCCGACCTCTTGATGCTGAGGAGGATGCACAGAGGAATCAGTTATTGGGCTCGCTCCCTCAATCTGCTCCCGGAGCTCACCATCACCTAACTGATCTCCCGATCCACTGCAAAATAGTTGGAGCTTCCATTCACTCCTTGAAATTAGGGGATATACCCTTCTTCCAACATGGAATTCTGGCCCCTCCACCTTGAGTCCACTTTCTTCCTCGAGACTCACAACATTGTAATCATAGACCATCAGTTTTGAGATCCTCTTGTTCTCTCTCACGGTCTCCTCGATATTGGTCTCAGTATTGTTCTCTATCACTGGAAATAAATACAGGATGGGCTATCTCTACGCCCCATTTTTTTGCCCACCTATTTTTGTAGAAATCACCACCTTGGAGGCAGAAACGATACCGGTTGCTTGAAACCTCCTCCTGATATCAAGACTATACAAGCCCACCTACGGAACCTTGATACCACCACGCTGAGGTGCTGCATAGTTATGCTGCTGTAACCTGTTTGAGATCCAAATCGTGATCTCCACCCCAGAGTGCTGGGTTTCTGTCTCATCATGATCCCAAACATCAGCCTCTTAAACATAAAAAGTAAACTCACTATTTGGCCACTCACCATACTCATCAAATTTCTCATGAAATTGTCCCTCTACCATTGCTGGACCCCAATCTTCTACCTATCTTCCCTTTGGTGCAGCTCCAGATGATGTCAAATCCTGCTGTCGCCCCACTGACAAGTGAGCATGAAACTCCACTCATACCCATAACAAAAAGAGCACAGTGATTCTTCCGATTCTGACAGTGACATAGCAGACGACACTGATGCACTCCCCCTTATCCCCCCCCCCAACTCTGCAGCCGAAGTTGGGTCTTCTCTCTCTCCAACAGAGGATTTTGCATCATATAATGATCTCATGGAGAGGATGGCTAAATCTTACAGTTCCAAGTTATTAAACCTACTTCCTCAGCAAAGGATTCTGTGTTTGCTAGAATACAAAAGGATGCCAATCTCCCAATAAAACTGCTGTGTTACAGATGCTACCCGAATGTATTAACAAGTCTTAGGGAAAAAAACCATCTACCATACCACCAACCTCTAAGAGGATTGAGAATTTTTATAGGGTTGAAGAAGATGGTGCAAATTTCCTCTTCAAACACCCTGCACCAAATTCCATTACAGTATAAGCCACTCAAACAAAACACCATGATAAACCACAAATGACACCTGTAAATAAGGAAGGGAGGAAGATGGACCTCCTAGGATAGAACATTTATACCTCTTCTGCACTACACATGAGAATATCCAATTATCAGGCCATGATGGGAATGGTTTCACTCCCTCATAGCATACCTGCCTGAAAACAAATAAACTCCAGCTCTTTCCTTTCACTAGGAGGCTTATGCATTGGCCAGTCACCAGAGTCATTCTGCCCATCATGTTGCAGACTGCACAGAAAAGAGTATGGCAGCAGCTGTAACTCTTCACTGTCATGTGTGGCTTAGGTCAGCAGGCATGTCTGAGGATTCAAGGCCCCACATTGAAGACATGACTTTTGATGGACATGGACTCTTCCATATCACCATGGATGACTTCTTGCAGGACCTCCACAAGAAAAAGAACACAGCCAAACATCTGGGCTTTAACTTACAACCACCCTTACAACAGTACAAGCCCTACTGGAAACGAAACTACTATACCCATCGCTACTGTCCACCAATAGACAAACCAAGGTTTCAGGAGCAACCTGTGACACAACCTTATGCTGCTACTTGAGGTACAACAAATAGAAACAATCAATCAAAAAACAGGACAATAAACCAAAAGAAATCTTTGACTACTCCCTGTTTGAGACGGGAAGCATGCCTCCTTTTATTCCTCCAAACCGGACACCTTCTGCACTAGTACATGAACAGTTGGCACAATATGACCACTAACCCTTGGGTACTGAACATCGTAAACTAGGGCTATGCTATAGAATTTTACCACCTCCCACCAACGGGATGCATTCAAACTAATCTCCTGTCACCTGTCCTGGAGGCAGAAGTGGCCTCAGTCCCAGCAAAACATGCCATCCTTCAAATCCCTGCCTTTTGATGGACACGGTCTCTTCCATACCACCATGGATGACTTCATGCAGGACCTCCACAAGAAAAAGAACACAGCCAAATGTTTGGGCTTTAACTTACAACCACCTTCACAACAATAAAAGCCCTACATACCCATTGCTACCGTCCACCATGAAATGCATGGTGCCAGTAGCAGCTTATCTGAGAACCCAAGGGTTCACCATCTTTCCTCACCTTGACATTGGCTGCTGGCGGCACGTACTCCATAACCCAGACTTCACCCTCCAGACGATTTTGGACCTCAGCCTCCACATTAATGTGGAAAAGTCATAATTAGTTCTCTGTCAAGTAATTCACTATATAGCTTCTGTTCTCAGTTCGAGGACTGCTCACACCTACCTTCCCCAAAACAGAATATACAATCTTCTCTCCAATGCCATGCAGATCTCACTTTCTGAGGTTCCACATTACTCTCTATCCAGAAACTGTGGGTACTCATGTCCTGAACCATTGCAGTGGTTTTACATGCCAGGCTTTGGATGAGACATTTCCAAATCTGTTACCTCATAAATTACAATTGGAAAGACTCCCAGTTCAAAAAGCTTACCTTACCTTGTCAGCTCAGGGAGCAACTTCTATGGTGGACAAACACAATTTGACCATGGGGATACCCTTTTGACAGGCTCAGCCCAACATAATGATAGTCACCGATGCCAGTATACCACTGGATGGGGTGCACACTGCCTCAGCAAGTTCATGAATGCTCTATGGTCACCGTAGGAACAGGCATGCCACATCAATTTCCTCGAGCTCCTCATGATATTCAAATCACTCAAGGTGTTTGAGAACCTCATTGTTAATAAGACTGTACACATTGCCACCAATAATGCAACCACAATGTGTTATCTAAATAAACAGGGTGGCATGGGGTCCCTGAGTTTGCTCTACCATACCATTCAAATTTTGGAGTGGCGCATGGCCCAAAACATCCTCCCCATAGCTATAGATGTCAGAAGAGTATTGACATTCTATCTCTCACACACAAAGAGCTTCAGAACAACACCATTTGTCTGTTATCAGGGTCCTGCAAAAGGTCACTCAGTCCCCTCTCAGCACTTCTGCCACTGGGTTATTGAAACTATCAAGCTCTTCTATGCCATGGCCAAAGTGGACATGCCATCACACATATGGGAACACTCAACATGATCCATTGCATCCTCCACAGCCATTGCAAGAGATGTAAATATGAAAACTATCTGCAAGGCAGCCACTTGGTCACAGCCTCACATCTTTGCTCGATTACAAATTTGATTTGTGAGCACAAGAACATGCCGTTTTTGGCAAATCCATCCTGTCTGCTATACTTACATGACTGCCTTCACTGAAACAAAGCTTGCTAGTCATCCGTTGTGTGAATACATAGAGGCAACAAAAAAGAAGGACAGGTTACTCACCTGTAACTTCAGTTCTTCAAGTGGACCTCTATGTATTCACACATCCTGCTCTCCTCCCTTCTCTTGTGCCGCCAATTCTCTTTCATTTCTCTGTGGTGGACACAGCAGGACTGAGGTATAGAGGCAGGGCATACACAATAAACACTAGGAAGGAACACGAGGCTAAGGATCTGGAACATTCCAAAGGATTGTCTGCAGAACTGTATTAATAGATAGATGTCCACCCAAAGAACTAAAATTACAGGTGAGTAACCTGTCCTTTCCTTTGAAATCAAAATTCTAGTAGAACATGGTCACTCTCGCCCAGAGTTCCCCTTACTGTCACTTCCTCCACCAAATTATCTTTATTGGTTAGAATCAAGTCAAGGATAGCTAGTCCTCTAGTTTCTTTCTCCACTTTTTGTAGAAAAAAATTATCAGCCACACAAGCCAGGAATTTCTTGGAAGGGCCATACTTGGCAGAATTTGCCTCCCAACATATATCAGGATAACTGAAATCTCACATCACTACTACATCGTGTCTCTTTGAAATGCTTGCACTTTGTTTTTCAAAAGTTTCATCTGCAACCTCTTCTTGATCCAACTACCATGTTCCTTTTGTTTTTCTTCTCAACTAAATTGATCCAGATGCTCTCAATAGGACATCCAGTCTCCTCCTCCTGTATTTCTGTGCAGGAATGTGTATTTTTGACATATATTGCAACTCAACCTCCCTTACTATTCTCTATGTTCTTTTTGAACAATCTATATCCTTCAGTTGCTATATTTCAGTCATGGGAGTCATCCCACCAATTTCAGTTATTCTTATGAAGTCATATTTACCCTCGTGAACTAAGATTTTCAGTTCTTCATGTTTGTTTCCCATATTCCTAGCATTCGTATATGGACACTGGAGATTGTGTGAGTTGTAGCCTGCTTTTCTTTGTACATTTTTATGAATATCATTATTACTGTTAATGTTACCATTGACCTCCATTAGAACTGCCTGGTCCATTCCTCTTATTGTGTGTAAGGCTTCATCTGTCCTGACCTCTGTGCTTGCATCTCCATCCCCCTTCCAGTTCAGTTTAAAGCCCTCCTGATTAAGTTCTTCATGCTGTGGCCAAACACATTCTTCCCAGTCCCTGTGAGGAGCATCTCTTGCTAGCAGTCCAGTGTCCAGGAAACTTAGCCTGTGGTACCAAAAACCAAATCCCTCACTTCAATACCACCTTCATAGCCAGTCATTCACCTGGAGTGTTTTCCTTTCTCTATTTATTTCTCTTCCAAGTACTGATAGGATGGATGAGAAAATTGCCGGCGCCCCAAAGTCCTTAAGTTTCCTTCCCAGAGCTTCAAAGTCTGATGTGATCTCTTTGAAGTTGCTCTTGGCTGTGTTATTTCTTCTCACATGGGTGAGAAGAAAGGGATATGTATCCGTGGGTTTTATGAGTGATGGCAATCCTTCTGTCACATCCCTTATCCTTGCTCCAGGGAGACAGCATATCTACGTAGGAAGTCCATGGATCTTCCCAGCACACTTCAATTTCAGTCCCACACAGGCGGGAATCTCCTATTACAACTACTCTTACCTTCTTTTTGTAGTGTGCGGGTTCAGTGCCTCTGCTTGACTGAGTTTCAGTTCCTCTCATGTACTCCTGGAAGGCCTTCTCTTTGACTTCATCTGCTTGCTGTCTGCCAGACTCCTAATCAAGAACCTGAAAGCGGTTTTGCAGTTCCACTGGTGAAAATAGTCTTCTCTTTCTTTTGCTCCTAACTGTGACTTTTTTTCATGGTGTTTCCTTCACTATGTTTGCTCTCTCTTTGGCATTCTCCTCTGCCTTCCCTTGTTGCTGTTGCACCTTCAGTGCCTCCATAGACTGATGCTGCTTAAGAGTTCTGTCAACGTATAATTTGTTTTCCCTTATAGCCTTAAGCATGGCTACTCGCTGCTCCAATTCTCTAACTTTTTCTTCTAACAGTGCCACCAGTTTACACTTGCTTCATGTTTACATCGTATTACAATCAGGCAAAAAGATAAACATTGCACAAACTTTGCAGGTCATCACAACTGAAGTGTCTCTTCCTTCCATAATCCCTGTTAGCTTTTTGCTTTGATTTATCTTTCTATGCTTTCCTTTAATTTGTTATTTTGAATGTCACTGGGAAAGTCCACTAATATATAAGTATTATATATTATATAAGGATATATATAAAGTTGATAGATGAACTCCCCCATGAAACTCCTGTTAGCTCTCCCTGTTCACTTGCTCTAGTTGTGAGCTCTTTGGGTCTGCTTCAGGTTTATTTTTCAACTGTGCTTTGTTAAGAATCAGCAATCAAAAAGGTCCTCCCAGAACTCACAGCTGTTACTTACAGCTCTCATAAGTAATCAGGACAGAACCCTTCCTGTTAAGCTGAGCACACAGCCCGTCCTGGTAAGGAAACGCCTCTTCCTGTTAAGTTGAACAGATGGCCCTTCCTGTTAAGCTGAGCACACAGTGCATTTGAATGGAGAATTCCTAGGGGTTACTCCAGGTCCCTTCCTGGTGTTAGTCTAAAAACACTCACCTTTCTGCCTTTATCTCCTTGGTCCCACCCCTTTTCTTTTGTCCCTTTTTCCAGTAGACCTTTCCTTCCTACCTTTCCTTCCTACCGTTCCCCCATGAAACTCTTGTTACCTCTCCCTATTTGCTCTCTTTGGTCATAGGCTCCCTGGGTCTGCCTCAGCTTTATTCCTCAGCTGTGCTCTGTTAAGAGTAATTAAAAATCTTATAGGACTAATTACAGATTTTAAATATCTAGTATTGTATAAGTCTTTGTTGGGATCAGTGGGTAACTGAGGCATTTTTGGACTGCAATTTCCAGAAGTCTTCACCACTAACTGTGCTGGGATTTTGGGGAGCTGCAGTCCAAGAACACCTGGGTTACCCAAGGGTGGGAACCACTGGTCTAGATCATGGTGGATCCATTGCTGCTCCATCTGGGGGCTTTGCAAGATCTGGATAAGAGACCTTTTAGTTCTATTCTCCAAGCCAATTTCTGCCATCTCATCTGTAGTTATTGCTTCTGTACTGGAGGAATGTATATAAGCAGTGGGTTGAGAGGAGACCACTTCTCCTGTCAGATCTAAATCCTCAGCAAAAATATATGTATCCCTCTTGCATGATGTATTAGCAATACCAGATATTTTCTAAGTAGTCATACTTAATAATGGCAATTCCAAGGTGTGTTTTCCATCATGTTGCCACTCTTAGGCTTGCTTGTCATATTTCTTGTTACTTCATGGTCAAAAGCTACAGTTCATCTGTCATGGTTATCTGGCTTTGGATCAAAAATTTGTTTAGCATTTTCAGACAAATGCAGTCACATCTGCCTCCTTGACATCACCACTGAGATGTTATCACACTTTTCTTTGGTACTGTGACATTTCTCATTAAATACTAAAGCCACCAATGGTTTGGCCAGAGTGTCAGTAGCTATTAAGGTTTTCTTTAGGTCATCAAGCCTGGAAGTAATATCAACCTGTTCTTTTCTGAGACAAGAATTTGAGGAGCTTGCAAGCAATGGTTGAGTTTTCAAATTTTAAAAAACCTCTTAATGGACCATATTTATTAAATAGAAAGAAAGGTCTTCATTTTGAACACCATAAATGGTAGCATATTTGAATTCTAACGAAACCCTCTTAAAAGCTGGAGGGCTCAGGAGCTGCAACCGAATCAATTGAATATGGGTGGAAGCATAGCAATTTACTCAAAGAATTGTTAATTGCTCCATGTGTCTCCCAGTTATGTCTATTTGTTTTATTAGAAACAATATGTAACACGATCTAATTAATGTATTCTCGAAGGCTTTCACGACTGGGATCTGATGGTTGTTGTAGGTTTTTTGGGCTGTCTGGCCGTGTTCTTGAGGTTTTTCTTCCTAACGTTTCGCCAGTCTCTGTGGCCGGCATCTTCAGAGGACAGGACTGTTAAAAGACATTGGTTCAAAATAAAATTTAGAGTATTATCTTACAGTTGGTGTTGAGTGTCCCTTTCTATGTTAGGGGAATTTTCTGCTGAGGTCTTCTCAACATCGTAGGGTAATTCTTCTTGGCAAATATCCAAAATACCTGAAGTAGATGGAAGAGGGGTATAAGAAAGCCTCTGCCATGACATTTCTGCTATCGAATCTCTGTTGGACGTTGATGTCAGTGGTAAAGTTTTAAACTTACAGTCTCCTTCTGCTTATCTGTCTGAGTCGGATCTATAGCATTTATTAATCTTCATTGTAGGAAGTTGTGGAAGGCAGGGAATGCTGCCTTTTCAATAATAACCAGCAGACTTCAAGAATTAGTCACTTCTCATTGTGTCTCTCTTAGCTCACAACAAAACAAAACAACAATTAAAAAGAGTGATAAAAACAGCAAGTAAAATGGATAAAATAAAATAAATCTGGCAGACAGCAGCAGCTCACCCAGTGCCATCTTCAGTACACCCCCAACCCTAGCAAGCTGAGGTATACATCTGTGCCTCCTTACATTTTGAAATACTTTATTTCTACAGGTAAAGCCTATCATCAATCTCCCACCATGACTAGTAAGCCTTTGTTATGCAACAATGTGATTCTAAAGCAGAAATTAAATTTTTAGCTATACCTATCTTGAATCTTCATCTTTCTGTTTGCTTTTTTCCTTATTTTGGAGGGAGGGAACAGAAGTGTTTTTGGCTTTAGTGATTTTACTTGCATCTTTAATAGCATTTTGAACATAGATCACTATTTTATGGACATTTTGCTATCTTTTAAAGAGATCTGATTCTTTTAAAATGTTGGTTTTAATAAGTGAAGAATTTAGTCTGATGTTGAGCTAGGCTATAATAGTTGTGATTTCACTGAGCTGCCTGATTGATGGAATAACTTTGGTTTACTGCTCTGATAAGGAAACCTTTCAATAGGATTTAAATCCTTCCTTCCTTCCTTCCTTCCTTCCTTCCTTCCTTCCTTCCTTCCTTCCTTCCTTCCTTCCTTCCTTCCTTCCTTCCTTCCTTCCTTTTCTTTGCTCAGAATAGGAAACCATTGTATATAGAAAGTCCAGTTAGTGTTGGTGTTTTGGGTAATGAAGTGAAGCTTTCCTTCCCATATTTTGGTCTGGTAAGAGCACTTCATAGGCGGTGCAAGATACATTTTGTATGGGTCTATAAATCTTCAGGAAAATATTGGAGATAGAGTGAGAGTGGTGCTATGGAGAAGGCTTATACATGGCTTGTGTTTTAGCACATGCTATGCCAGAATAAGGTCCCAGATTCAGTTACTATAATCTCCAGTGAAAACATGTGAGGTAGTAACCCTGGGAATAATTCCCGTCTGAGACTCATATGAACAATTGCTAAAAAGAATATGCAGAGTGTGCGCAAGATATTTTGCTGCCTGAGGCTGAACTTCAAATTCCATGACCTACTCTAATCAAGATGCACAATATCTGAAGCTCACCGTGTTATTTAGAACATGAGGCAGAAAATCCCTCAGTGACTTCTCCCCATTTCTGGTAGGAAAAGTGATAATAACAAAGTAGCCAAATAATGCTGGAAAAATTTGAAATCTACAGGAAAAGAGGAAGACCAAATATGGAATGGACTGACTCAGAGAAAGCCACAGCCTTGAGTTTCCTAGACCTGAGCATTGTTCTTAATGACAGGATCTTTTGGAGCTGTCTAATTCATAGGGTTGCCATTAACTTGGAAGCAGTTTGGTGACACATAAAACTGCTGCTGCTGCTATTATTACTGTTAAATAGTAATATCCTCCCCTTTTGTGACATTCAAAATCTATTGCCTGAGATGACTATCTTACAATGCCTACTGATAGGGCAGGCCCTGAGAGTAGATGGTATTGGACTAGATGGATGTGGGACTGGCTCCGATCCCCCTGCTGGCGAGAGTGGGCTCTCTACCTCCCCAAGAGCCAGGGAAAGATTCCCAACCTGCAGTTCACCTGTGGACTGAGGCATTGGCAGTGCAGAAGTGGACGACACCTTGGAGGCCACACGTGTAGTCATGGGGATTTAAGGAGGAGAACGAGATGAACGAGGAGGACTTCTGAGTGGATGCCATCAATTGGAGGGTATTCTCATCCTAAGAGGTGTTGGTGTTACTAGAGCTTCCGACGGCCAGCTGGGAAACCTGTCTGACACAGGGCATTGGGAGGAGTTCTTGATGCTGCCTGTGGAAGCAGTCTGGATATGCCAAGGTGAGGCAAGGAGACATGAGGCAAAGAGGCTGGAGAATGAGCGGCGGGTGTGCCACTGGCAGCAGCAGGGGCAAGCAGCCCCGCAGCAAGGACCTCCTGGCCAGCATATCAGGTGCTAGCCAACCGGCTGTCCTCCTCCTGTCTCACTTCCTTCTTCCTCCTTTCACCTCCTAGACTTTGGCCATGCCTCCAATGAGGAGTACTGCTTATATGGAGTGGCTGCCACCAGCAGCAACTATAGAGGAGTAGCTGGGGAAGGAGCCCAGGCTGCATTACTCCAGGGACAACTGAGTGCCTGCATCGACCACTCTTGTTGTGGCACTCCATGTTTAGCTCACCTGTGAGGAGTTCTGGAACTGGTAGAGGAGATGGGGCTCCACTCCAGTAAAGAACTGTTTTGGAGTTGTTATCTTTGTTTAGACTGTTTGGGAGTGCAGTCAACTCCCTGAAGCCCTATGAGTTATTAAGTTTTACTGTTGAGCCACGTTGGATCACTAAAACTTTGTGCTGCTCCAATAAAAAAGAGCTTGTTCCTGCAAGTGCTCTTCATGTCACTATAGAGTAGGGCATGGGGGGCACTCACAATGGACCAGTGATCTGACTTAGTGTAAAACATATGTGCCTATGTTCACTAGGAATAGTGAGCTGTCTTTGGTCCCGTTGTTGGAAGAAAGGCAGGATATGAAATAAAATAAGACTGTGCAGTAACAGTATATGATATATTTTTAAAAAGCTTGTTTTCTTTGTTATATATGAGAAAGAGAAGATACAAGTGAGCAGTCTGAATCTGTGCCCAGAGCACATTAAAATTTGTGTCAAGTCTATAGTGCCAGACAAGTCGCCTCTATGTAGAAGGAGCAAGGAGATCATGAGGGCATGTCCCTTGCATAGATTAACACAGCCTTCTTAGTGGTGCAGCCATTTTATAGATAGCATAGTGACAGAACTTGGAATGTAATTGTAAAACAAAATACTCATTACCTGCACCGAATTATTCCATTTTACTTTTAATTAAAGTACAGCATAGTATAGTATTAGTAGCATGTTGCTAATGCATTGCTTTTAATTAAATCTTAAATTAAGAAAAAAAATACTTCAGATGAAAAATGTTCTCAAGGTCTTTCAAAATACTATAAAAAAGAACTTCTTAACATTAACAACTAAATGTGATCCTTTTATTTTATTTCATTTGCTAAATGAAAACGCTATTTGCTAATTGACATGTTTCCCTTGCCATATTTTACATACATTTGCCAGTTGATAGCTGTGGATATCCTAAATTTGTGTTATTCTGTGCAAAAATCAAAGGACAGGTTCAAGAGTAGTCTTTCAAAAAAGGGATTGTCAATGTATTTGAAAACAATTGATTGGTCACCAAAATGGAAAACCTCTTGCAGATTGTGAAGAAAAAAAAGTAGTTGACAGAGCCACGCTTCTGTCGATGCCAGGGCCACATTCAGTCTGATGGACAGAATAGAAGATAATGACAACTGAGCTGTTATCCTTAGGCATCCATAAAGTAAGAGGCTGCTAATAATTCTGTTTTCTTCTTTCAGAAGCAAGCGTTTTTCTAATAATTTATGTCACCATTTAAAACAATGGCAAGCAAGTTCCCTGAGTCCATAAGCCATTTTCTCATCCCTGCAATCTGATGGGGGTTACACTTCCAACAAAAGGACTTTCCCCCCACAGAACAAAAGTAGGAGTACTCTTTCTAGGCTGCTTGATTTTCCTTTAAAAATTCTATGGAATTGGGGCAGGGAGTCTCTCACACGTGCAAAATTGGGTGGTGCTTAGTCATCTCTGATTTAGAAAGATATTTGTATCTTTAAGGCTAAGGGATTGAAAACTGATTTTTTTGCTGTTTTGTGTTTAATGTTATTGACTACATATGCTGCTTTGCAATGTGGAGTCTATTTAGAAAAACATTAGAAGACAACTGTTTTCTGAAGTCTCTGAAGCAGTGCTTCGCAGCTGGAAAATGAAAAGTCTAATCCCATATGACACTGAAGTTCACAGAGTAAAGAAGTAATAATTTGCAGAGATTACAACAGTTGGCAGGTGTGTGGGAATCCTTAAAACACTCATACACCTCCCTTGAAATAGTATGCTGCTCAAGGCAAGAAAAGAAGCAAACCATTGCGAGAAGGCCTAATCTTATTCCCTAGACCTGATCAGGCTGAACAAAGGAAAGGTGGAATATGTGAGGGTAGTATTAAATAGTTTCTCTTGTAGTTGGAACGTGTTTTATTTTTGAATGTAGGAGAATGAATTTTTAATCTAAAAAAACACCTGTGTCCCATATATCAGCGATACTGATATTGAGATATGCTAAAAGTTTTAGTCTCATTGACCTCTTGGCTGGAAAGAGGGAAACAAAATGTGCTTGGAAGGGGACTTCAGATAGCTTTCTGCATGACTTTTGTAGCAGGTGATTTTTATTCCCCTTCTTAAAATCTCCAGATCACTTTAGTTTTACAACTTCCTCTTTGCATTTGTGGAACTTAAAAAGTTTGATCATTTTGTGTGTATATTATCTTTACAGTCTTCTGACATTTCATGCATTCGCCTTCTAAAATCTTCAGAGCAGAGTGGATGTTAATAAGGGAAAGAAAATCTGAATAAAAAGATTGAATACATTCGGTGACTTGGTTCACACAGTTTATAACCTTCAAAGTGTCCTTTGGTAATTCTCATTGTCACTTCATAACTGAAATCTTCAGTGAACTGTGACCATGCTTAGCACAAGTTATGGTAGACCTATAGAAATTAATGGGATATAAATTAGCCATGATTTCATTGGGTCTGCTCTAACTAGGACAAGACCTGGACCCCACCCAGTTCTTAATAACTCAGGGAATTCACTGCCAGAAAATGAAGTAAGGATCAGTAGTTCAAATTCACAGACATCCCTGATCACCATATACACCCCTCCCCTCCTGCTGTGATTCCCCCATTGCCCCTGCACTGTAGTTAAGCTTGAAAATGCCTTCAGTTGGCTCCATTGCTTTGAGTGTGTGAGAGGATGAGAGAGTTATTTGTGAATAGCAGATGGGCATGGGTGACTTTATATGTACAAGAGGAGTCTATGACTTTGGCTGTACCCTTTTCTGGTTCTGCTCTTCAAGTGAAAAGTTTTCTTCACTTTGGCTATGGATTATTTTTTTAAAGAAGTGTCGACATGTTGAATGGTAGGCCCATCATCAGGTATCAATAACTATTAGTTAAACTTATAACTAGTTGGAACTTCTGACTTCCAAGAGCTGAAGACAAACAGAGGATAAAGGCCTTCCTGCCCTACTTGCTTCCAGAGGTGTCTAACCTGAAGCTGCTAGAAACAAGAATGCTGGACTACATGAGCTTTCAGTTTTTTCCAGAAGAGCTCTTTTTAATGTTCTTCTGGAAGAAAATGTGGAATTGTTAATGTTATATCAAATCGTGTAACATTGTGAGATGTTGAGATGTTAACATGGTTATGAATACACTGTTTACTGTCACTGAATCCTAGTTCACCTAGTGTACCTGAAGCTTGGCTATCAAGCCATGATTCTTTGATTGACTTGGTTCCAGTGTTGGATTGGCAATGGATCATTTTTCTCATCACATGCAAGGCTTGGGCTATATGTATCATTCTTCTGCTAAAAAAAGAGTAATTGCCCCAAGTCTCTCTTATCTGTCTGAATGTACTTTGTTAATGTAGTATGGGAGATAGGAATGTGCTGTGTGTCTGTGTATGCATGTGTTTTGGATTCCAAACCCCAAAATTCCCCAACAAATCCTTAGGCAGAATTCTGGGAGTTCAAGCTCAGAAGCACACACCTTCATTTCACTTATCTGGTGAAAGGCTGTGGCCTCATCTAGCCATTATTTCCTGCATCAGTGCTTTCCAGGAGGAATCTGTTGCAGTAGTTCCTGGGGATGATAATCTTCTTGCCCTTCATGTTGCATAGGACACCTCCTGGAGAACCACTGTCCCCAGGAAGCATTGCAACAGCTTCCTCTCAAGAAGCACCAGGTAAGGAAATAAAGCCTAGAAGTCATTCTCCAGGCGAATGAAATGAAGGTGTGGCAGGTGTGTGTTTGTGGGCTTAATCTCTCAGAACTCTTCTGTGGATTTCTTGGAGAATTTTGGGATCTGAAGCCCAAAAACCCAAATAGCACATCCCTAGTGGGAAATAATCATAGTGGCAGAAATAGGCAACTCTGTAGTGATTGTTGTTGTTTTTTAGTCGTTAAGTCGTGTCCGACTCTTCGTGACCCCATGGACCAGAGCACGCCAGGCCCTCCTGTCTTCCACTGCCTCCCGGAGTTGGGTCAAATTCATGTTGGTAGCTTTGATGACACTGTCCATCCATCTTGTCCTCTGTCGTCCCCTTCTCCTCTTGCCTTCACACTTTCCCAACATCAGGGTCTTTTCCAGGGAGTCTTCTCTTCTCATGAGATGGCCAAAGTATTGGAGCCTCAGCTTCAGGATCTGTCCTTCCAGTGAGCACTCAGGGTTGGTTTCCTTCAGAATGGATAGGTTTGTTCTCCTTGCAGTCCAGGAGACTCTCAAGAGTCTCCTCCAGCACCACAATTCAAAAGCATCAATTATTCGGTGGTCAGTCTTCTTTATGGTCCAGCTCTCACTTCCATACATCACTACTGGAAAAACCATAGCTTTGACTATGCGGACCTTTGTCGGCAAGGTGATGTCTCTGCTTTTTAAGATGCTGTCTAGGTTTGTCACTGCCTTCCTCCCAAGAAGCAGGCGTATTTTCATTTTGTAGCTGCTGTCACCATCTGCAGTGATCATGGAGCCCAAGAAAGTAAAATCTGTCACTACCTCCATATCCTCCTCTTCTATTTGCCAGGAGGTGAGGGGACCAGTGGCCATGATCTTAGTTTTTTTGATGTTGAGCTTCAGACCATTTTTTTCACTCTCCTTTCACCCTCATTAAGAGGTTCTTTAATTCCTCCTCACTTTCTGCCATCAGAGTGGTATCATCTGCATATCTGAGGTTATTGATATTTCTTCCGGCAATCTTAATTCCGTCTTGGGATTCATTCAGTCCAGCCTTTCGCATGATGTATTCTGCATATAAGTTAAATAAGCAGGGAGACAATACATAGCCTTGTCATACTCCTTTCCCAATTTTGAACCAATCAGTTGTTCCATAGCCAGTTGTTGTTCCATAGCCAGTTCTAACTGTTGCTTCTGGTCCCACATATAGATTTCTCAGGAGATAGATAAGGTGACCAGGCACTCCCATTTCTTTAAGAACTTGCCATAGTTTGTTGTGGTTGACACAGTCAAAGGCTTTTGCGTAGTCAATGAAGCAGAAGTAGATCTTTTTCTGGAACTCTCTGGCTTTCTCCATAATCCAGCTCTGTAGTGATAGCATCCTGGAAATGAATGGTGCTAGTCAGCCTCCCAGTTATTGTTCAGTTGAGTCTGGAGCAGGAGTACATAGGTGCTGAAATCTAATATAAATCTCCTTCATAACTACCACATGATCATCATTTTAAGTCAGGAATGGGCAATTTCAGTGTGGCTTTCAGCCTAGTTTCAAAAGCCGTCTACAAGTGATCATTTAAGATGGCTCACAAAACTGACCTGTCTATTCTTGGCAGCTCACTAGGCACAGGATGCCGGGGGGTGGGGGAGAGAGAGAGAGAGAGAGAGAGAGAGAGAAAGGCAGTAGGAGAAAGAGAGAAAGGAAAGGCGTTTGTAACGCCTTTCTTTTCTCTCTCAAAGGTCCACATTTGACCTTGGCCACACACATTGCTACTATTCTGCTATTTAACAACAGTGACAGGTTTCTCTTCCTTCTTGCAAACACATTTCAGGTCCTCTCCTTTGGATGGCAATAGTGCCCTGAATTTCTTCTTCGTGGCCTCTGTGAATGCACACAACAGGGTTTAGTCTGCGCTTGCACCAGACTCCTCGGAACCTTCTAGAGCTTAAAAAAGTAACATTGAGTGAGTGTTGCCCCTATAGTGCATGCTCCGCCCGCCTCAACCCTCCCGTTTTATCCGCCAGTAGGAAGCTCTGGATAAGAGAAGCCAATTAAGAAGTGACGGATAGTGGGGAGGCTGTGCGGAATGTGTGAATTCACAGAGGTCCTAGAGGCTACTAGATTGGGACTGACTTCTTGTGAGTTTTTTTTCATTTTTCTCTTTCTTTTAGTTGCCCGATTTATGTCCCCCTCGGGTCCCTTTTAGAAAGTGCACCTCGTGTAGTCGAAAACTGCCGTTCTCGGACGGCCACGAGCGCTGCCTATTCTGTTTGGGGGAAAGGCATTTACCACAGTCTTGCAAGGAGTGCAAGAAGTTTACTTGTGCCGCCCTCAAGGCCCGGCAACAGAGACTGAAACTTTTTCTCTGGGACACTTCTCTTTCGGCTTCAAAACCTAGCCCAATGGAGACCTCCCCGGCCCCTTCCACTACTCCCCGGGCCGACGGAGCGGCCAAATCTCCACCCGTCTTACCAGCTCCGAAACCTTCGGAGAGGCCGGTCAAAAGATCCACGACATCGACGTCAAAAAAATCTTCCATTCCAGCTTCAACCGGCACTTCTAAATCGACATCGGGCGCTTCCAAATCGGCGTCGTCAGACACCCTTAAAAAGAAAAAAGACAAATCATCAGTTAAAACTAAAAAGGACAAGCCATCTAAGAAGGAGGATTGACGCTGTGTAATTCCGCCAGTCCCTTTTTCTCCACCATCGCCTATATTAGAAGACTACCATGGGGACCGAGAAGTCTTCTTGGAGGACGCGGGGTCGCTCCCACATCGGCAGGCGCAGGCTTCGGTCTCCCTACCTAGCCGCTCGCCTAGCCCTGACCAGCTAGACGAACCTCCGGTGTCTAGCACGGTTTCTGCCCCTCATAGCCCTGTTTCTACTACGGGCGGGCATCTAGTGTTCAGACTCTCCGGTCACGCTCATCGACCCCGAATTCCCCGCCGCATAAGCGGACGGTCAAAAGGAAACTTATCTCCCCGACTCAGCATCGTCATTCGCATCGAGAGGTGATCGTATTACCTAGCTCCTCTCGACGCCGTGCCAAGTCTCACCGGGGCGACCCTATTGTCGTCGAGGTCGATCGATGTGCATCCCGCCGTCGACACGAGACCTCCGATTCGGACTCTCTGTCAGGGCTCGAGGATTACTACTCGCGGAAGAAGGTGAGATATGTTTACGCTTCCTCCTCTTCGTCCTCTTCATCCCCACCAAGGCATCGACGTCGAGAGGCTTACCACGCCGATCCTCTGGCGTCGAAATTAACTTCTCATAATTGTAACTCGAAGGCTCCCACTACGCTCAAGCCTACTTCAGTAAAGACTGGTACCACGTCGAGAAAACCTCCTCGACACCCAGTCGCCCAAGAATCTACTCTTCATGACATGACTAAGCGAGCCCATAAGACAAGGAAGGCACCCTTATCTCCATCGCCCTCCTTGCAGGATGAGTTCTATTCTTCTACCGAATCCATCCCACCTCAAAGTGCACCTTCGGAGGGATCGGGAGATGAGTCCATTGCCGGTCCACCACCAGAGCCTGACGCCTCTGACCTACATCCCTCCTCTCCCTCGGAGGATTAATCCTCGTATGTCAAAATGATATCTCGCATGGCTAAAACTCTGAAATTAGATGTGGAAAAGCCTCCACCTCCTAAGGAGGACCTAGTCTTTGGGGATATTGAGAAGGAGCGCACTCCCCCTCTCAGTATTGCATTCATCCCTGCCCTCATGGACCTTATTAAAGAGTCTTGGGCTGCACCCGCAGCCTCTGCACAAGTGACCCGCCGGGTTGAAAACCACTATAGGACACATGTAGAAGATACGGCCTTTCTTGTCAAGCATCCTACCCCTAACTCCATTATAGTGCAGTCTAACCAATCCAAGATGCCTGGAAGGTCTCAGGCCACCCCTACCAATAGGGAGGGCAGAAAGCTGGATGTACTAGGCAGAAAAATGTACTCCTTTGCCACCTTCCTTAGAGTGGCACACTACCAGGCAGCTATGGGGGCATACCAGAGGCAGTTATGGGAAAAAGTACTCCCTGCCCTGCAAGCTGCTCCCGACGACACTCGACCTCTTCTCCTCAATACTTATGAGGAAGCACTCAATGTTGCAAAACATCAAAGACTGGCTTCCCGCCATTCTGCAGACTTCGCCTCCAAATCCATTACCTCGGCGGTTACGCTCAGAAGGCATGTGTGGCTGAGGTCTTCCGGAATTAACGAGGACGCTAAAACCCGCATTGAAGCACTTCCTTTTGATGCCATTGGATTATTCAATGACAAGACGGATGAATCTATGGAAAGTTTTCACAAGATGAAGAAGACTGCAAAATCCTATACCATTCATCAACAGCCAAGGTTTGAGAAATACCAGTGGCGTAAACCGTATTCTACTCAGCAGTATCAACCCACCGCCTCACAAACTTACCGTTCATTCAAGCCTCAAACGCAGAGCCGACCACTCCAAGCCTCCTCTTCAACTACTCCTTTTAGATCACAGTCTGCCAATCAAAAACGCCAGTCATATCGTCCACCTGCCAAAAGAGGGAAACATTATCTTTGACTCCGACTCCGTCACTCACATTCCTCATCAAACTCGGCTGGCCCCCTTTTTCGACAATTGGTCCCACATTACAAACGACAGATGGGTTCTAAGCATCATTCAATCTGGCTACCGTCTAGAGTTCGTAGAGCTTCCACCTATAGGCTATGTCAGATCCACTCGTTTCAACCCTACACTAGAGACAGAGATTCTCTCCCTCCTTCAGAAGGATGCAATACAAACAGTACCTCTAAGAGATGCACACAACGGATTCTATTCTCGTTACTTCGTGGTCCCAAAAAAGGACGGCGGCATCAGACCCATACTGGACCTCAGAACTCTGAACTCTTATCTTCAACCACGACGGTTCCGCATGGTCACACTCGATACCATAATTCATCTGCTGCGACGTGGAGATTGGTTCGTGGTCATAGATCTCCAAGACGCGTACTTTCATATTTCTATTCACCCTCAGCATCGAAAATACCTGCGTTTTTTCTTTATAGACACCATTTATCAATTCTGTGCCCTACCATTTGGACTGTCCACCGCTCCATGTACGTTCACAAAATGCATGGCCCCCGTCGCGGCCTACCTCCGACTGCACAACATAGCCATGTTTCCCTACATAGATGATTGGCTAATCGTCTCCGCCTCCCGCCGACAGGCCATCCACGATACCGCATTCGTTCTACGAATACTAGCAAACCTCGGGCTCCGGGTGAACAGAACAAAATCACACCTCCATCCTTCCCAGGTAATAGACTACATAGGAGCAAGGCTCGACTCCATCTCTGCTCGCATCTTTGTCCCTCCACAGCGCATCATGAAGATACACCATGCAATCCAACGATTTCGCCCCCACACAACAGTACCTGCTCGACATGCACAGCACCTCCTAGGCCTCATGGCTTCCACCACTTCAGCCCTACAACACGCACGTCTGAAGATGAGATCGCTCCAGGCATGGTACCTGGCCCTATTCGACCCGATGACGGACAGACCAAGCAAACACCTCCGCATAACAACAGAACTATCTCGACAACTGGCTTGGTGGACATTTACCCCTCATCTCCTCGTGGGATGCCCTTTCTGCCCTCTACAACTGACAGCGCAAGTAATGACAGATGCCAGCCCCACAGGCTGGGGCGCCCATTGTGGGCCACACAAAGTGCACACCCTATGGTCCACCAAGGAGAGACACTTCCACATAAATCACCTGGAAATGTGGGCAGTGATAAAGGCCTTCCGCGCCTTTGCTCCCTTGATACGTGGTCGTGGTGTTCAAGTGGTCACAGACAACACCACGACCATGTATTACATAAACAAGCAGGGAGGCACCCACTCGATGTCCCTCCTATACCTGGCGATCCACCTGTGGGAGTGGTGCTACAGCCATCATGTCTTTCCGGTGGCTATTCATGTCTCCACGACAGACAATCAAATAGCGGACAGTCTAAGTCGCATGACCACTCAGACCCACGAATGGGAACTGGATGCGTCAATATTCACCACGATCTGCGAAAGATGGGGTTTTCCAGAGATAGACATGTTTGCGTCTCACGTGAACAAAAAATGCACCAGATATTGCTCCAGAACAAGCCGGGGCCCTGCATCCATGGGAGATGCACTGATGGTTCCTTGGGGGACGGAACTTCTTTATCTCTTTCCTCCCTTCCCCCTCATCCAGAGAACCATCGTCAGGATACAGCAGACAGGAGCGAATGTCATTCTAATAGCTCCTTGGTGGCCGCGCCAACCATGGTTCACTGCTCTCAGGATGATGTCGGTGGAATACATCAAACTTCCCCTTCTGCCTCATCTTCTTACCCAAGATGCGGGCAACATACATCATCCAGACTTACGCTCCCTCCACCTAACTGCCTGGAGGATTCTCCCCTGATTCAGGAAGTCTTCCAGAGCGCAAGGAAACCTTCCACTATGTTATTATACTCATATAAATGGAACAATTTCCTTAAATTCGCCACGTCCAAAGGATTACAGCCACAGCCTGTCTCGCTTGACACTCTTCTCCTGTACCTACGACACCTTTTTGATATGGGCTTAGCCGTTTCCACGCTAAAGGTGTACATATCGGCTATTGTTTCCCACCAACCACGAGATTCTGATTCTGCTCGTTTGTTTACTCACCCAACATTGAAGATGTTTTTAAAGGGTCTCCACAATATCCGCCCACCAGTTAGACCGCCGTTACCGCAATGGTCGTTGCACCTTGTCCTGCATGCCTTAACTCGTTCACCGTTTGAACCACTCGCTTCTACTGATCTCCGTCTCCTGTCTTTTAAGACGTTGTTTTTAGTCGCTATCACTTCGGCGAAACGGGCTAGTGAATTAGCCGCCCTTAGAGTTGATCCTCCTTATCTACAGTTCTACCTGGAAAAAAGTTGTTCTCTACCCTGACGTTTCATTCCTACCCAAAGTGGTTTCTAGCTTTCATATTAATCAACCCTTAATATTACCGACGTTATTCCCTAACCCCTCTTCTCAAGTTGAGCGGATGCTCCATTGTTTGGATACGAGGCGAGCCTTGGCGTATTACACGTCCAGGACCAAGGATTTTCGTGCCTCACCAAAGTTATTTCTCTGTTTTCATGGACAACATAAAGGCTCACCTGCTTCTTCTCAAACACTCTCCAGCTGGCTGGTTTCTACCATAGCCCTTGCTTATGAGTTGGCTGGAAAAGCCCCTCCTGATGGCCTCAAGGGTCACTCTACTCGAGCAGTGGCGACTTCTACTGCCCTCCTTCGAGGGGTGGACATTTCGGACATTTGCAGAGCTGCAACATGGTCTACTGTGTCCACCTTTATAAAGCACTACAGACTGGACCTCAGAGCTAAGAAAGAGGCCAGTTTCGGGAAAGCAATCTTGACCTCCTTGCTCTCGTGACGGCCCTCCTTCCGGTAAGTTAGCTTACTAGTCACCCTGTTGTGTGCATTCACAGAGGCCACGAAAAAGAAAGAGAGGTGACTTACCTGTAACTCTAGTTCTTCAAGTGGACCTCTGTGAATTCACACATTCCGCACAGCCTCCCCACTATCCGTCACTTCTTAATTGGCTTCTCTTATCCAGAGCTTCCTACTGGCGGATAAAACGGAACTGAGGGTTGAGGCAGGCGGAGCATGCGTTATAGGGGCAACACTCACTCAATGTTACTTTTTTAAGCTCTAGAAGGTTCCGAGGAGTCCGGCGCAAGCGCAGACTAAACCCTGTTATGTGAATTCACAGAGGTCCACTCGAAGAACTAGAGTTACAGGTAAGTGTCGCGTCCACCCAGTGTCCCTTGTTTATTCTCTCTTAAACATAGGTTCACCCCCTGGATGCGTTTCCTCTTTGCACGCTGCCACCAAGTATTAATCACACAATACCAAATACGTATTTCAGACACGTGTGCTGCCAACTATAACAGGTTTATTGAACTTTTAAGTTTGAGAATCACAGGAGTAAATTATAGATGTTCTTTTATTGTTATGTAAATCACAAAGGGAAAATCACGGATGTTCAGGATCACTCATTAAATAGGATTTGGTTATGCATTGGTTTAAACGTATTTTTATTCACAACAATATACTTTTACTAGTTATCTATTCTCTATTCCTTATAACTCTTCCCCTATTCTCTCTATCACTCCAACTGTTCAATCTATGTATTAACCTTCTCAATTCCCTATCTCTCCCCTGCTTCTCTCTCTAACTGTCTCTCTAACTGATTCCAACTGTTCTTTTGGTTCCGCCCCTCCTGTCCTATCATAGGCTCCTGCACTTGAGCTCCACATGATGGACAGGAGTGACGTAATGTGATGGCATTCCGCCACAGTAAGTAACCTCTCTGTTTCCAAATGTTCATTTGGAAGTTCATTTTCCTTCTTACAAACACATTTCCTGGAATGTAGGTTTCAAACTCCATTCCTGGAGGCCATTGATTGGATTTTCTCTTTTAACTCCTCAATCAAAGAGCTGCCAATAATCTGCATTTTCCTCCCCCATTGCCTTCTTTTGACATTTAACATCAGGCTGATGTTAAGTGGCCATGTTGTGTTCTAGAGGGTGTCTGGGTGGCTATCCAAGATATAGAAGTAGACCTGGCAGAGACATCTGCCAAGATTTTTGGGGACTTCCATATTTTTTTCCCTGCACTGTCTGCAGAATAGTTAAGCAGAAATGCACCAGGCTTCTGCCCTCCTTATGTTCAGAAAATTGGTGAAAATAGAATTATTCAAAAATGGATTCTCCTGGATGCTATTAATTTTAAGGTTGATGTTATATATTTTTTTTGTTATGAGTTTTAGACCTATACTGTTAGATCTTTATATTTGAATGTATTTTGTGATGTGGGGTTTTGTGGGTCTTATGTTTAAACCTGTAAACCACCCAGAGTAGTGCTCATGCTAATGGGACAATATATAAATTAAATAAGCGAATAAATAAATTTTAGCACACAGCCTGATGAACATTGGTTTAGGTCAAAAACTAGCTATTTTAAAAAATTTGTAGTGGTCCAATAAAGTTACTGGTAAGTAATGTGCCCATTTGGAACCTGAAACTGGAGAAAAAGCTATGAACAGAGAAGGCTGTGAAATGAGGAATCTGCCATTAGGCAGGGAAAGGGCTAAGTATTCTTGTCTTATTCAAAGCTGCGTCTTGTTGTTGTCGTTGTTATGCGTTGTCAAGTTGCCTCTGAGTTATGGTGTCCCTATGAATGAGGAATCTCCAAAAGGTCCTGTCTTCAACTGCCCTGCTCAGCACTTGTAAACTCAAGTCTGTGGCTTTCTTTAGGGAATCAATCCATCTCATATTCAAAGCTTTTCCTTGCAAATTATTCCCAAGTGAATCCAATTTGCATAGAAGAAACAGCAGTCAAACTTCAGAATTATGAGCTAGAGGCAGAACATGTAGCTCAGTCTTCTGAGGCACACTTCTCCAGGGCAAAGGTGAGAATGAAATAGACATTCATCAGAAGATATTTTTCTGAAGAACTCTCTGATGTGCTTTTCCTCTTTCTCCCAGCTTTATTCCTGAGGGGAAGAATAAAAGAAGAAGATAATTTTGCAAATTGTTCTCCAGATACTCTCTGTATTTGTGTATAACAACAGGTCAGGGAGAAAAGAGAAAACAATTCTGAAGGGTGGAAAAAGTGCTACTACTGCTACTGCTCAGCCCTGAGAAATAGTAGAACAATTTCCTCTTGAATTACTGTTCTGATATTCTGCCTACAAATTAATTTGTAGATGAATAATTTGTAGGTGGATAATTTCAAGAGGTCATTTGCTCACAACTCTGAAGATAATAGTGAAATTAAAAGAAAAACAGAGGTAAAGAGAAAGACATTATTTGTGGCATTTTAAGGACTTTAAAGACTAAAAAACGTTATTTCTGTGTGAGCTTTCATGGATCAAAATCCATTTTTTCAGATGCAGGGAGTGCAAATACATGTCTGCTGTGTTTATCCACGTACCCAATATGGTATAGTGGATAGAGTGATAGACTAGGACTTGGGAGACATGGGTTTGAATCCCTGCTTGGCCATGGAAATCTGTTGGGTAGGGTGAGACAATGGTAAAACCATGCTTAAATAACTCATCTTGAAAGCCCTACTAGGATTGCTTTTGTTTCCAACTTCATGGCATATAACATATGTGACACGTATTTATCTGTATCTCCCTGGTGTGACAATCATAACCATATTAGGATATAGGTAACAGACAAAATGAAAATTAACAAGAGCGGGACTAGCAGCCTCTTAATTACTTGAGGTTGCATGCCATGCAGTAAGTAGTGTGCCAGGTAGACTTGGTTGTCAAAGTGCTAAGAGTTGTTTCTGGAATAGAGGTCAGAATTAGTGATGTACAGGGGAATACTTTCATTCTGATTTCATTTGGGGGTATTTTGGGTTTCCCCTCCTTATTTTGGGAATCTTACAAGGATCAAGTTAAACCTGTAAGCATCCAAATCTTTTTGGATTCTTTCATTTTGATACACTCCTTCTGCTGTCTGATACTAGAATCAGTTAAGCTCTAAAGAACTCTCAAAACTAGTCTAGAAAAGCAGAGACAAGGGAACAGACATTCAGACAATCATGAAGCAAAATAATCATAATGATTTCCCAAAGAAACAGTGGGAATGAAACCCAGCCAAATAAAATGTCAGTGCGTGAACACGCGGAAAATCAGCAGAGTACTTTCAGGTCCTGATGGCAATAACTCACTCAGACACGTTCAGCTTCTTCCAGCACCACACGTGTATTTACAGGATATTTACAAGTATACAGAGCGACAGCATGACACCATGAATTCATCAGTATATCAGGAGATACATCTTCACTACACAGTACATATATATACACTTATGAATCTGGCTTTATCCAATCAGTGCAGGTGTTGCATCATCTTTGTGCCAGCCCTCCTGAGTCACTGTGACTCAGCATTTGACACACCTGATCATCATGGCAGCTCATTAATACTTCTGTTCTGTTCAGGCCTGTAAATTTCATACTCTGACACCTCTCCTAATTTACGCCTGAATAGAACTTATACCCATTTCTTTGGTTATCTCATTATGTCTCTGTGCACTCAATGGTTTCGTCATTATGTCAGCAATGTTTTTCTCTGTTTCACAGTACTGTAACTCTATTAGCTTTTCTTTTATGGCTTCTCTAACATTATGATATTTAATGTCTACATGTTTACTTCTGTTTCTCATTTTTTCTGTCACTGCCATGTGGATGCAAGTTGTGTTATCCTCTAATACCTTTATTGCATTACATGTTTCAACCTTTAGATCCTTGATTATCTGTCTATACCATATTATTTCTGAGCACAGCTCTGATAACGCAGCAAACTCAGCCTCAGCTGTTGAAGTAGCGATGGAGCTTTGTTTTCTAGATTTCCACCCAACCATCACATTTGCAAATAACACTGTGAATCCAGACATTGATTTCCTATCACTTTCATCGTTCGCCCAATCACTGTCAACATAAGCCATCAGTTTTAATTCTTTTGAAGGTTTTATGACCAGACACCTGTCACTTGTTCCCTTCAAGTACCTGAATACTCTTTTTACTCCTTGCCAATGCTTCACTGTGGGCTTAGATACATGTCTGGTCAATATATTCACTGCTGCTGCAATGTCTGGCCTAGTCCAGTTTGCTAAGTACATTAAGCTGCCAATCGCAGATTGATAAATTTCCTGATTTTCAAATTCTTTGCTTTCTGCTTCAGACTTTTGAAAATCCACAACCATAGGGGTTTGTACATTTTTGCATTCTTGCATATTGTACCTTTCTAACATTTGCTCAATTTTCATCTTTTGACTTATTACAAAACCTTTGTTTTGTTTCTGTATTTGCACCCCTAAATAATTTTGTATTGGACCTAAGTTCTTCAATTTAAATTCTTTCTTCAACTGCTTTTCAAATGATTCTATTTGGCTCTGATCCTTCGTCATAAAACAAATGTCATCAACCTATGCCAATAGGATATTTAACTCATTTCCATACTCCTTTGTATACAGACAAGGATCAGCCAGACTGTTTCTATAATTTAGTTTTTCTAATGCTGAATGTAAACATTGGTTCCAGTTTCTTGCTGATTGTCGTAACCCGTAAATGGCCTTATTCAATCTATAAACCATTCCTGGTTTTGAAAGCCTTTCTATATGGCAAAGGCACCTTCAAAGCCAGGTGCCTTTGCCATATACATTTCCTCCTTTAATTCAGCATTCAAATATGCAGTTTTGATATCATAGTGATTTATAATGTAACCTCTGGATGCTGCTAAAGTCAAAGCCACCCTCATGGTTTCTGCGTTCACTGTGGGTGAAAATACCTCATCATAATGTAAATGTTTCTTTTTTGTAAAACCTTGAGCCACTAACCTCGCTTTGTACCTGAAGTCCCCATTATTTTGTAATTTTCTTTTGAAAACCCACTTGCTGCCAATCACCTTATGCTCTGGTGGCAGCCTAATCTCTAAAAACTTTGTTTTCATCCATTGACTTCATTTCTTCTCTCATGGCCTCCTGCCATTTCTTTTTCTCTACACCTGGAAGTGACATTACTTCCTCATAGCTTTTGGGCTCCTGATAAACATGGCATACTTTGATTTCCCCTACACCAAACCTTGTAGGTGGAATACCTTTGTTAGCCCTCTCAGATCTCCTGGGGATTTGTATCTCTTCCTTGATTTGTGGCTCTTCCTTAATTTCTATCTCACTTTCTGACTCACTACATTGTCCATCGTCCTCTTCTTCTTCTTCTGACGTGCTTTGGCTCGTACCCTCTTCAGTCTCTTCTCTTGGCTCTAACTTCCTATTCTCACTTCTCCCTATGTCTGTAATTGGTATGAAAACTTGAGAGTTAGCGTGAACCCTATCCCAATTCTCATGTTCACAGAAACTTGCTGACCTTGATATCACCACATCCCTGTTTCCGTCTAAGAAACGATATGCTTTTGAGCCCCTTTCATAACCTAAGAATTTCATTTTCTTTGCTTTTGGTTTTCCCTTCCTTCTGGTCTCTTTTGGGACATGCACCCATGCACTACAACCAAAAACCCTCATGTGCTGTAAGGATGGCTCTTTCCCATACAGCATGTAATATGGGGTCTGCCCTATCGCAGATGACCACAATCTGTTCAGGATATAGTTCGATGTAAGGGCTTCACCCCAAAACCCATGGCTCATGTTAGCATCTGCTAACAATGCATCTTTCATAGTTTGCAGAACGCCATTTCTTCGTTCTGCTACTCCATTTTGGAAGGGTGAATATGGGCTCGTTTTTCTGTGATATATGCCATTAATTTCCAGCCAATTTTGAAATTTGTTCAACATAAATTCAGAACCCCTGTCCGTCTGAATTTGTGCCACCTTGTGGCCATAACATCTCTCTATAAATTTCAACCAATTTTTAAAGTTATTGAACACTTCAGCTTTGGTCTTTAACAGGTAGCAAAATGAATATCTTGAATAGTCATCCACTATGACTAATACATATTTTGCTCCACCAACAGATGGCACAAAAGGCCCAATTAAGTCAGCATGCACCAATTGAAAAGGTTTTTTCCATTTGACTGGTGCGCTCCTTGTTTTTAGGACTCACTTTTGACTTTGCCAATTTGCAAATATTACAGTCTAAGTAGTTTTTCCGTTCCTTCAATTTAACACCTTTTGCCATTGTTTCCATCCTTAATGCCAGGAAATGGCCCAAGATGACTGCACAATATTGTGCCTGTGTTGCCAGCAGGAAAAAAGGATGTCAAGCTTTACATTTCAAAGGGCAACCTGAATGTTGACAATATCAATGGCAGCAGTCAAGATGGTCTACAGGATACCTTTGTGTGTTCACTACCATTCACAAAATGACAGTATGCAAGGGAAAATCTGAAAGCAAGTTGGGTTGGACAAACAACTCTGTGCTTTTGTAATGCATAAATACTTTGAATGTGCCTTATAAAATTGTATGTTAATTCTCTGGAGATACATGGCAAACTATCCCTTTCTGGAATACTGTCACTGTGTCACTTTAAAGCAAGTCTGTTACTGACTGTTCAAAGAAAACCTGTCATTTGACTGCTTCTGTTATCTTTCATAGCCCTTCAAACATCTTCCTTCCCACACACGAAGCTGCAACAATGTATCTACTTTATAATGCTTCTGCTGCTAAGCTTGTTCCAAGCATGCTTAGTTTATAGCAAAGTAGTTGTTTTTTCTTTTTGATAGGCCTTTTTGAGGATCAGTATTTTGGCTCCTGCAGCCTGGATTCCTTCCAATTTTTTTAAGTGGTTAAACCAACCCTTCTTTTTCAAGATAAGCAGGATTGGTCTTTTCAATTCATTTGATCTGTTTTAAATCTGGAGACAAATCTCTCTCTCTCTCTCTCTCTCTCTCTCTAGTTATTCATCCTCTAAAGTGATTCATGTTATATTCTGCCAAGGGAGGCCCTCTGCATTTTTTGTACAACAAACAGATTATTATGCTGGAGTTTAGCCCTACAACATTGGCCTATAGAACACTTTTCAATAGGCCCTTTCCAGTTTTGTGGTTCTGTATGTTACAGATTGTTACTGATCTGAATTCTGTGCTCAAAGTGTCTGAAGAAGAGATGTTCCAATGAAATGAGTAACAATATCTGTACTGCTGAATCATCATCATCATATTTTATTGTTATTATCCATATTTTATTGAGGATGGGTAGGCAAGATGTTTTTTTAAAAAATAATGAGTTCTGTTGTTTATATATTGAACTATCATTCTATTTGTTAGCGGGCTACCACTTTTCAGTCAGAGAACATTTGAAATAGACGCCAGCATATCTGTCCCATTTTCTCAGATTACTTAAATGCAAATGGGGAGATATATGGAACACACTTTCCACTTTATTATTACTGTATGCACAGCAGAAAGGCATAAAGCTGTCTTTCCCCTTTTATCTGTTCAACCTGACATCAAACCTCAGTATGTTCTCATTAGTGTTCAGCTGTCATGTACAGTGGATGAACTTACAAGCTTCATTCTGTGCATAAAGGCATTAATGATTTCAACAGCATTCCTCTTTCAAGCCGTGGTAACTGTCTTTGGAACTGACAGCCCATTTATACCCAGCGCACATCACCAAAAGAGGAACGAACATTTTCAGTGTACCAGTGCAGGAAAGTGGGCACATGTATCGAGTAGAGTCACATAATGTTGCTCTTCTTGTCAAAGGCAATGGTATTTTGTACAGAATGAAAATTTGCATCCCGGTCTTGGTAAGAGGAGATTCTAAGAACAGCTTTTTTACAAATCTGCTTTCTTTATAAGGAGAGGAAGTGCACTCTGGAGGGCACATTTGCTATATCTTTTATTTACAAGCAAAACACACTGTAAATAATCAGATAATTAACACAGCTAAACAGATCAATAATAAGGAACAGTGTGGACCTATGAAATACTCTCACCAAAGTTCATCCTATTTAAATAGCTCTTGCTAAATCTCCAAGTCTCTTTCCAAATTAAAGTGGCAAGCAAATCTCTTTTCTTATATTATTGACTCAAATTGTAACATTAAGGATTTTTAGTGAGGTGGTGCTGTCCTCTGTATGGATATGGGACTGCACTCACATTTTATCAAAACTTCCAGCTACAGGTGTAGGGTACAGACCTGACATATATGGCGAAAAACAGTCAGTCAGTCAGAACCTTTGTTGGCATACAAAAAAAAAAAATCACATATATAGGATAACAACAAACTATTAATCAACTGAATCTACAAATTTGTTATGTCTCAGTCTGTGGCTCCTCGCTATCTGGTTCAGAAAGGCCACCACATTCTCCACTATAACTGACTCTCCTGTTGACAAAATGTACCTCAGTGTGTCACAATTCAAACAGCCCCTCCTCTTCAACAAAAATAGGTCTAAATATTTTCTGCAGAGATCCATATAGAATGGACAGTGCAAAATCATGTGAGAGCGTGACTCCACCCCACCCTGTTCACAGAAGGAACACCTCTTCCTGTATGGAATCCCATTGAATCTGCTGTGCAGCACTGCTGATGGAATCGTGTTGCATCTAGCAAGGGTAAACGCCCTGTATTTCTGGGGCCATTTTAGCAGATAAAGATACTATGCTGGTTGACCAACTTTGATGGGAATCTGCAGACTTATAGGCAAACAAGTCTTATTCACAGCACTCTGCAGTTTCTGTGTTTGTATGTCCAATAGTCTACATTTTATCATTTGATATACTTCCAAATGGGACATAGAGACCAAGGAGTCTATCGCAGTGCCCATCAACCTAATTTTCTTAACCAAATTGGGTGATCCTATGGGGGCAGTCATGTCCTCTAGAAGTCAATAAAGCAGACTGTCCTGGTCCTAATTGTAGTAGACTCCTAACCAAAATTTTATTTATCTCAACCATGCCCGTGTCTCTATCAAGGGTTGACCTGCTTCTAGACACAGAGTGGCATAAGAGACACATCTTGGCATCTCTAAGATTTTCTGTAAGCATGAGGTTTGGATCTGTTCCACTGAATAGTCCATAGCACTTATCCCAATGGGGATTTGTAGTAAAACTGAGTAGCTAAAAAAAATCAAATATTTAGATTGTTTAACCTGATCAATATTATTTCCCTTGAACTTCCAACTGAATAATTTCCATGTTTTGGTGAAAACTATTATTTTAGATTTGATATAATTCAACTGGAGTTTATTATTTAATAGGTACTCCACACATCTGTTGATTAATCATTTAAGTCCTTGGTGCACCTCATATAAGATTACAACATTGTCTGCGTAAAGCAATATTGGTACATGGTGAGGTCTGAGTTTAGGGAGACCTCTACTCTGTCTAGATAGGGAGCTAAATCATTTTTTTTTAAAAGGTTGAATAATGTAGGGGCTAGCAAAGAGCCTACTTGGCGCTCCTCAGATAAGATTACAACATTGTCTGCGTAATGCAATATTGGTACATGGTGAGGTCTGAGTTTAGGGAACCCTCTACTCCATCTAGATAGGGAGCTAAATCATTTTTTTTTAAAGGTTGAAAAATGTAGGGGCTAGCACAGAGCCCTGTTTTACTCCCTTATTTGTTAAAATTTGCTCGGATAAGCATCCATCTGAATAAAGTCTAATCTGTCAAGTAGTATTGGAGTATACGTTTCTAATGAGATAAAACAGTCTTTTATCTATGCCTAAACTGTGCAGTTTGTCCCATAACATTGCTTTATCTACTGAATCAAACACACCCTTTAGGTCCAGAAAGGCCACATAAAGCTTAGCACTGGCCACAGTTATCTGTTTACTAATAAGATGTGACAGAATAAAGCCATGATCTAGCGTTGAGTTGCCCAGTCTGAAACCTGTTTGTTCTACACCCAGTAATGTCTGATTCCTAATCCAGTGGTTGAGTTTATTTAATAAATATTTTGCATACAATTTGTCAATGATAGATAATATGCTGATAGATCTATAGTTATATCTATGGCCTCCCTTTCTGTAAACAGGGGCAACTATTGCCTTAGTCCAACTTTTGGGTATGATGCCTGCTTTTTGTCTATTGTTGTTAAAACAGGGGCCAGAAGCAAGGCCCACTGATCCAGATCAGATTTTAATAAGTCCGGTGTCAGGTCCAGTAGCTTTTCCAGATCTTAAATAAATAATTAGTTCCTTATCTCTTCAATTGTCACCTGGGGCCATTCCAGTAGGTAATGAATTAACAAATTGATGTCAGGCATGTGGGCACTGCTCCTCTTGTAAAAAAGGGTGGAAAAGTGTTGGATTCATAATTGAGGGGGGACAGTGGAAGGATCCTGCCTTTCCAGCCGAAAAGAACCGGCCACAATGCCTCAAAATAGTCTAGAATTTTTTGAAGCTACAGACTAAATTTGCCAGTATCATTGATCTTGAATATAAGATGTTCTTTTCTCCTTATCAGTGTTTTTAATTGGTTCTTGGGTGCAAAGTAATTGACTAGTAACTCTGGTGTGTGCAACATTCTATATTGCCTGTATATCTCCTGATTGCACTCTTTCAATGTCCTGCACTTCTTGTCAAGTCAGCTTCTATTATGAGCAAAGGCTCTAGTGTTATGTGTGCTGGAATTGCAACTATATATCTGATATCAACTATATATCTGATCAGCCCATCATACAATTCTATCACAAGTAAGGGTTTGGCTTCTAATATAGTGGTGGATCTAAAATCCACACATTTATGTATGTTGCAGTTTTGGGGTGGATAACTCATTCCACACTAATTTGAGCAGTATTTCTAATTCCAACTTAGTGCCAGCCAATTGCCACTTTGTAGGAATTTCAAAATCAAGCTGGAGTGTTAACAGGAGATGATCACTGACAATATAGTCTCCTGCTGCCAATTCGACCACAAATGGTTTTAATGAGAAAGGGATCAGCACAAAATTGATTACACTACAGCCTTGACACGATATATAGGTGAATTCAGAATCATCTATAAAATCAGTTAAACCATTTAATCGAATGCTGTTAAATAGAATGCTAAAACTGGCCAGTAAGAGCCACGCGGCGTTAATATGGTTATCTTTGGACCGCCTAATGTGGGAACAAAGGGTTGGTAGGGATGCATCCCTCTCAACTTCCAGGGCCTTGTGATATACCCACTCATCTTTATTCACCCTAGCCTTAAAATCCACAGCAAGAATCACTTTTGCTAAAGGGAACCTTTTTTCAAGGTCTTCCATGGTTTTCGTCAAATAGCTCCACTGCTGGTCATGCTACAAATTCTTAGGGCAGATAGGCATATACACATTAGTTATGATAATCATCTTGCCTCCTAAAATTATCTTAATGACTTGCAAATTACAATAGCTATTCACCATAATTATCAATTCAGAATTTAGCTGTACAGAGATCAAAATAGCTAGACCAACTTGTGAGTGACCCTTGAGTTCTATATGCAGAGGGAAAGGATTTAAACCCATCCGAAGTTATTTGTTTCTTTGCCCAAGCTTCTTGGAGGAGAAAAACATTGAAAACTCCAATATATTTTATAAATGCCTTGTCGCTGTGCTTCCCTTTCCAGCCAGCTATGTTCCAAGATAGAAATACAGTGGTGCCTCGACTTACGAACTTAATCCGTTCCGGAAGATGGTGGTAAATCGAAATGGTTGTAAGTCGAAGCACCATTTCCCATTGAAATGCATTGAAATGCAATTAATCCATTCCGGCCGAAGAAAAAAATCACAAAAAAAAATATAAATCACTGCAAGACCCATCGGAAACGCAATTAATCCGTTCCGGCTGAAGGGGGAAAAAAGAAAGAAAAGCAAGCGAATTGTGCAAGACCCATCGGAAATGCAAAAAAAGCAAAGCAGAAAGCAAGCGAAGCGTGCAAGACCTATCGGAAATGGGGAAAAAGCAAAGCAAAAAGCAAGCAAACCCCCCCAAGACCCATCGGAAATGGGGGGGAAAAACCCCAAAAGCAAGGAAACCCCCCTAAGACCCATTGGAAATGGGGAAAAAAAAACCCAAAAAGCAAGGAAACTCCCCAAGACCCATCAGAAATGGGGAAAAGAAATACCAAAAAAACAAACAAACCCCCCAAGACCCATCACAGCACAGAAACATAACCCCCCCAGCCCAAAACCACGCTGCAAAACCCACCCAGAACAGTTTTTAAAAAGCAGAAAGCAGCACCTTACCTTACCAGGCAGTCCGAAGCCTCCTCCGATCGCACTCGCTCTAACCGTTGGGGCGAAAGAGCTACAAAGAAGCAGCCTCTTCGCCTACCAACGGTTAGCAATTTGAATTTTCTGCCTTTTTCCCCTGCCTTTTTTTGATCGTAACTTAAAGCTCCGGTCGCAAGTCGAAGCAAAATTTTGCGGCCGGAGCTGGTCGTAACTCGAAATGGTCGTAAGTCAGGACGTTCGTAAGTCGAGGCACCACTGTAATCTTATCTGAAATAATGCCATGAGTTAGATGGCTGTCAGTGATTTTGTCTTGGTTTGTGAACATGGGTGGTGGTTGATGAACAATTGGTTGCGTTGAAAAGAACTTCACTCCTTGGGGCTTTTGTGGCAAGATCAGAGGGGGAGGTATCTCCTCAACCAGCAAGGCATCAATCAAGATGAGTGTCTTTTCACCAGGGTCTAGGTTCTTCCAATTGATAGACTCCTTCATGATGGTGAAAAACCAGAAGGCTGCATGGAGGAGGGAGCCAAGTGGAAGCAGCTGCAGGTTTACCATGGGTAGTGGTAACTGAGCTCCTCTAATTAGCTGTTGCTTGATTCTAACAAGGGTCCTCAAGAATAAGCCTAGGAACTGGAAATGTGTGTATCTGGAGAACTTCATATAAAAAAGTAGAGGAAGGGGTATGATGACTAGGAAGAAAGTCTGTGGTTCTTCATATTTACCATGAGTCTCCTGAGCAGAAGCTGAGGAAAAGGGGAAAAATAGGTAGGGATAACTAATTTTCATTTGCTGAGGCCAAAATTGTGTCAGTTCACGATGGGAAGAAAGGTTGCATGCATGACCATTGTACAGCTTTTTTAAGCTCTTGGTTAGTATGCCAAGTATAGTTTTTTTTAAAAAAAGTAGGCTGTTTAGCAGAAGTAATCCAAGCTGGTTGTAAGCCCTCAAGGTCCAGGAAAGTTTTCATTACTTTCTGTATTACTTCTGCAGCCTTGACCTTTGAATACAAGTACAAACAGGTTTTCAGAAATGCAGAGTGAGTTTGCAGGATTTTTTCTTCTGAAAAAAATACTGTAGGCTTTGGGAACTCTGCACTAAATGTAATGCTATTCAAAGAAAGATTCAAAATGATTCTTAGAGGAAAACTCACCAATGAGTTACTTGGCACTCTTAAAGGTTAACAAGTTATTGGATTTGACTTCTATCTCTTCTCTTTTTAATGGGTTGAACTTTTGTTTGCAAAAAAGCCTCCCTGCCTTTTCAAATGTATGAAGTGGCTTGTGAGAGCATGGGGTTCTTTCTTCTGTTGTTGTTTTGCTCCCTTGAAGAACATAGCTATGCTTCTGACATTCTAGCAGCATAATTAATTCAGCTAATTTAGGCCTCTTTTAAATCCAGACTGTAGAAGGCACACATATATGTTCATATAGGGTGTAATCAGTGGCAAATAGTTATGATTAGAGATGGGGACGAATATAAAAACGGATCGGCTTTTTTGATAAAAAATAGCTGATTTGTTAAATATTCATCAATCCGTATTCATCAAATTTTAAGTCCCAACGAATACAGATTGATGAATATTTTCCTGTTTTTATTCATCCTTTGTAAAATAATAATAATAAAAAAACATTCTGCCTACCGGCTGCCGATCATCTGATCGGTGGCCGATAGGCAGCCACCCACCCCCACAGTCTACCCCCACCCCTTCCTCTCCCTACCTTAGCCTCCCCACCCCCACCGACACCCCCTTACCATAATTGCTGCTGCAGCTTCCCTACCCTAAATGAACCCGCAGCCGCCATCTTTGCAAAGGGCAGCCAGTCTCCCTTTTTACACGCCGTGGCTGCGGAGGCCAGATGGAGACCTTGGTGGCAGTGGTGGCTATTACGGTAAGGTGGGGTGGGGGGGTGAAGGGGGGAGGCGGCGGTGCTGTGGCGGGGGGGTGGGGGTGTTTTTTTTTTAATAACCCCCCTACGAATAACTTCAGTATTCGTCGCTTCATGGGGGCAACTTCGTGCTTCGTGAGTCGTCAACTTTTGACGACTCACGAAGCGGGATGACTCGCCAAAATGGTGAGTCGGCCACATCTCTAGTTATGATCCATTCAAGCTAGTGTATCCTGCTAAGATGTGGATGTCTCTAAGGAACAGACACATATTTGTTTTGGTTTGTTTTTATTTTAGTTTTTTTATATTGACTGCTGAAAACTACAAAAAACAATACTCAAGAATATTATTATTATTATTATTATTATTATTATTATTATTATTATTATTATTATTATTATAATAAAACTCCAGGCACAGTCAACATTATAAAAACATTGGCTGGTATTATATAACAGATACAAGTTTTAACCAAAAACCTAAGTATCTGTTAAATATCAATGCATTATGTATGCTGTTCCTAATATTGCCGTTTTTTGTAGCTCTGATCGTGTGATTTCTGAGATCTGCAACTGTTTATAGTACTGTGTGAAATTTCTTGATATTGTTCCCAAAGCCCCAGTGACTATGGGGACCACTGAAGTGTGTTTCTTCCAGAGGTGAGATGTTTCGATTGCCAGGTCTCTATACTTTGTTAGTTTTTCCAATTCTTTCTTTTCAACTCTGGCATCCCCTGGAATTGCAGTGTCAATGATCTGGATTCTATCTCTGTGGAACTTTTTGCATATAGTTTTAGGTCATCAGATTGATTTTTCCAACTTGTTGTGAAATATGGTAGCCCATTGCAGTTTTATTTAAAATTATTGACATGGGGATTAGTGAGATGTTAAACAGCAGTGGTGACAAAGAATCCCCCTGAAATATTCCTCTTTTGATGTTAACTTTCCCAATTTCTTCACCATGGGCCATTAAGATGGTTTTCCATTTTTCCATGTTTTTCTTGGAAAACATTTTTAGGCAGATGTTAATCCAGCTGGGTGGCAATGAGTCAAATGCCTTTTTATAGTCTATCCAGGCCATGTTAAGGTTTGTTTTTCTTCTTTTTGCATTCTTCAGGACCATTTTATCAATAAGCAGCTGATCTTTTGTGCCTCTTGACTTTTTAAAGTTCCCTTTCTGTTCATTTGAGTGCAGGGAGTTTTTGGTTAAGTATTTATATATAGATCTTGCAAGTTCTCCTGTGAGGAGCTTAAATATTGTTGGAAGGAATGTAATTGGTTGATAATTACTGTCTTCATTGCCCTTTTGATGATCTTTTATTACCAGAAATGTGTGGCCTGTTGTCATCCAGTCTTCAGTTGTAGAATTTTGAAGCAAGTGGTTAAATTGCACTGCTATACATTGATGTTGTTAGATGCTTTAACCAAAATCTGTACAGCTCATCTGGACCAGGCGCACTCCAATTTTTCACATCCTTTACTTGCCTCTTAATAATTTCAGTTGTTATTACAATATCATTCATTTGTTTTCCTTGAGTTTCTTTACAAATGTCTTTAATCCATGAGACATTTTTGTTATGTCCGGTTGGGCTTTCCCACATTTCTTTCCAAAATTTTAGAGCATCATCTTTACATGGGTCTAATTTCTTTTGCTCTGCATTTTCTTCTAGTGACGTATAGAATAATCGTTGGTTATTTCGAAATTGCGTGTTTTCTCTATATTATTTCAAGCGTCCATCATAACTTTCAATTTTCTTTGCTGTACCTGTTACCCGCTATTTTAATTCTTCCATAGTTTCAACAGTCGTTTTCCTTTTTAGGTCATATATTTTGCATAGTCTGGCTTTTGCTTTTTAAGTTTTGAATTTTTCTAGTGTTTTAAGTTGCTATGTCTGCACGTCATTTGTTTATTTTTCTTTCCAGATGAATTTTCCATTTTGAGGTGCCATGAGTTTTCTGGGGTTTTTGCAGCTTCTAACCAAGTTCCATGGTTACTATGGTAGATGTGCTATACATGAGCTGGTTTGTTTCCTTTAGCGTGTTGGTCGGGATTGTTCTGATGATAAAATTTGCATCATTCGGTAGATCTTTTACTGGTTTACTTTGTAATTGGTGCAAATTGGGGAGCCTTTGTCTTTCTGTGTTCTGGCTCATATGGGTTACTATTTTTCCCTCAGTGATGTTTGCCGTTCTGTCAACTCATAATTTCGGGGTTGTTCCATAAGTTGTTCCTCTATTGATATGTTTTCATCCACTGTTGTGTCTACCTTTACCCTCCATTTGTCTTCCATATTTTGGTCCTTGTCCCGTGTTGATTTTGCCACCTTTTCTAGTTCTTGCAATTCCAGTTCTGAAAACACTACTCTGAATTATAAACCTTCTCTGGTCCATTAATCGTTGTTCAGTTATGTCACTACTTGGGTGTTTCCTTTTCCAAATTTCCATAATCCTTTTTTGAAAACCACGGGCTGTTGGGTTTGCCTCGTAATAACATTTCATAACTTCTCAATTTTTGGCGAGAGTCCAAGTTTTGCATTTACGTTGTTCCAGTAGCTTTGCGGCATCCTGTCCTGGTCCCTCAACAGGGTCTGCTGAGCCCTGTAGCCCATTTGTCACCAGATGCCATGGGGCTGTAGTGTTTGATGAGGTCCTTGTTGACCCGGGCGACGACCGATCTGGTATGGATTTCTGTTTTCCTCTCATCATAGTTGATGGTTGGTGGGCACAGTTGAACTGGCTTATCAGCTGAGACCTGTCTGGCTTGGGAGGCCCTTCAGCATAGCTCTCAACCTCACTGAAGCACGCAAGCCCCTCCGCCTCAACAAGGCCTGTGCCCATGGAGGGACTGATGATGATAATGATGATTTCTAACAGATATCTTTCTCTAACCATAGAGCATTCACTGGAATCACTGAGTGGCCTAGAAGGATCACTGCCTCTGTCTCCCTGCTTTAGGTTTTTCCTTTTTATTTAAAACAATGACCTGGAAGGCTGAGCCCAGTGACATCACACAGGCCTCAGCCAAAGTGAATCCTTACATTCTGATCCAAATGAAACAAACAACTCTTGCAGTACAGAAATATATGGTAGTGGTTGCCACTGTGTATATGGGCCATTTCATGCTTGCACACTTTTGTATTATTCAGTAGCCAAGCCACATCTCCAAAGAAATATTCATCCACAAGGCAGCTAAACACAAGAATGGAGCACTTGTATGATACTTCAATTTGCGAATGTACATTGTATCCACATTTCATTCTTTTGGGTATTGTACTTAAAACATGTCAAGAGCACATCTAGAAGTTAATGTGTAGAGTGGAATAATTTGTAGCATGCATTATTGTTTCATAGTTTTGCATGTATCTGATGATTCTTAGGGTATTTCAGATAAGGGGCATATATTAAAATTATTTTCTACAATGCCATGTCCCAGTATTGAAATGGGTTTGTAAAGTTTCTTGTTGTCCACATTGGAAAGAAAAAGAAGAATGAACTCTTTCAGAATTTGGAAATGTTTTCCTGTCAGATTGCAGTTTACTGTTTCCATATGAATGACGAAGCAAGTGGCTTTTTCATCTATGAATGAAACATACTGTGTGTGAATGAAATCACTACTTTTATTTATATTTTTAGAGAGATCCAGTGACATTGCATGTATAGTTCAAGAAGCAGTGTTTAGTATTAACCTAACAATTTAGACTTGGTCTCAACAATCCAAACCAATGTAGTTCTTATGGCAAAAGATAGACAAGCAAAGGTAAGCAAGAGATGCCCTTTTAAAAATGCATATGTTTTTAGGAACAAGTTTATGAAAGAAACAATGTTTTAAGCTTCCTTTACATCCTGTGGGTTTTCTCTAACAAAGCTGTTTGAATGAATGGAATTTATTCAAAGCATAACAGAAAAGCATAACAGCATGGGGAATTTGCTGAGATCCACTTCAGGCCTTTTTTAACACCATCATGTACATCTAATATTGTTTTGTGTCTTTGTAAATGAGGAACCATGATTCTTTCTATCACAATAATCAATAACTAGACTGGAGTTGTTAGAAAGCAGTTGTGTTAAGGACCCTGAGAAGTCTCTGAAAAAGTAAAAAGCACTTTTAGAGAAGCATCATCACATATTCTGTTACATATTTTTAAAAAATAAATTGAAAAGGAAGATATTTTCACATCACATGAAACCCAAGGCTTGCTAGGGAAAGGTAAAATCAGTGTAGCAACAGAGAATTTGTTTTAGTAGTGCTGTCTTTTGATACCCCTCTGCTCTGTGTGTGTGTGCACATGTGCATGCATGCATGTATGTGTGAATGTATGTATGTGTATATATTAGTGAAGACCTACAATATTTATCTAAAAATGTCAAGGTTCAATGGAGTAAATTTAGGATAGAATGGTATACGTATCAAGGAACCATAATTGCCTGCAACTCCTCTTGAGTTTTCCGGGGCTACCCCCCCCCCCCCCCGCATGTATTTTGTGGATTAGTTCTATATGTCCTGGTTTAAACCAGAATGGGCATCTTTGGGTAGTCCAAGGGCCAATTTTCTGCCTTGGAATCCTTGGAATTTTCTGCCTTAGAAATGTTACACAGAACACCAAAATACACTCCCATATGGAAAGATGAAATGGAAAGAGTGTAGAAGTCTACTTCCAGTTTTAATAAATGGGTAATTGAGATGTTAATACATAAGACCTCTGTGACCTATTTAAAACCACTACCACCCCAGGAGCTTCTGTGAACTGCAGTTTATCTTTTTGGACCAGAAAAAGAAGTCATTGGAGGGCTGAAGGCTGGGGAAGAGAAAACAACCAGAGGGCAGCATGTGGTTCCAAAGGGCCACATTTTGCACATGAAGACATAACTTTTTACCTGTGAAATCCTTATGAATGAACTGATAATGCAAGCTAAGTCAATCTGTCACTAACCTTTTAAAGGAAAATACATAGCACATTACCAATTGCTTTACATTAGACTAGTTCTTACAGACAAAAACACGGACCTGTTTCTCAAGTGTAATTCTGTCAGGTCATATGACTGAATAACCCTTAATACAAAGTAGTTATCTTGCATGTAGAAATTTAGATGTCAGGAAGATTTCTTTCCTAGTCTTCTTTCTAACATGCTAGTTTTTCATGTGCAGAGATTTTTTAAAGTAAAAATATAACTTTGTACAGAGGAACATCAAATCATATAAGCAAACAGCAGTGCAACACAGAAGGAGGGTTTATCTTCTCATCTCCTTTCTAAATGAGCTAGGATTGTATGAGGATCTGGCCCAGACAATTACAAAAAAATTGCCTGATTCTCAGATATAGCAAACACATCTGATATTGTACCACATCATACTGCAGCTATAGGCTGTCATAATTGAATGTACACATAGAGATCTGATTCACAGAATATTAGTATCGTAGGCTAGAAGGACAGCTCTTCACTGGTGTCTATTTTAAAATGTCCCCAGTGTTTTTGGTGGATTTATTTATTTACTTACTTACTTACAAAGGAACATTTAGTCATGTGATTCCTCACTCTCATTCTGAAACAGTAAAGTGATGTATTCCAGATACTGAATTATTGCCTCATCTGTTGTTTCAGAAAATCAGATCATTATAATGTGCTACAGTATAGGCACAACCAACAACTGTATGTCTGGATGTACCATTCTCATCAGTCTAGATAGAAATGTACGTATACCTTCATCTGTAATGCAAATAACGGCTGTATTAGAATCCTCACGTCTAGAAGCACATTCTTGTTCTGTATCTGAATCATATATGCATGCAAATTTCCTCATCAAGGAAGGGAATAAACCTGCAAATTCTGATTCCACTTGATCCCCCCCCCTTTTTTTTTCCTGGATTGTATGCTTGTTGTTCATAATGATAACCTCATTAATCCCCATATGTATATGAGTATTTTAGTTCCTTAGAGTCACATTTTTGCACAGTTCACACAGAACTATAACTGCAGTGTAAGCATTTTAAGACTTTGTCACCTGAAGAGTTCTAAACAAAATCAACCACTTGCCATGAATTAATGATAATGATTTAATGGGTTGGGGGGAGCGGAATGACGGGCCAAAGATTCTCCCAAAAAGTATTTTGCAATTTTCCATTGGGGTACTTTTTGTGTCCTGGCTAATGCAATACATATTGGGACCAAAATAATAATAATAATAATAATAATAATAATAATAATAATAATAATAATAATAATAATAATAATAATAATTATTATTATTATTATTATTATTATTATTATTATTATTATTATTATTATTATTATTATTATTTCATCTGTGCCATTATTGGCAAACCAAGATGTTCAGAAGCTGAAGTGTAATAGTCTGGTTGTCTGTCAGTAGGTTGGTACCATTCAGTGTGGACCCAAGAATTCTCAATTCATTCAGAAAATACAAGGAATACAAGCACAAGGCTGGTGCTTTTGGGGCTATTTTTTTCTGTTACCCTCACTATCTAAGGGAACCCTTAGACCTTTTGTTTAATTAGTTAACAGTAATTAACAATGCTGCATACTTGTATGCATAGTCTTGAACAAGTATATGAGAACAAAATATAAAAGCTAGTTGGTCTTTTCAAAACATGAATGAAAAAAATTGTGTTGGGTAAAATCGGCAAAATTCAGTGAACGTTAACTGCTTAGGACATTTCTGAGTATTAAAGACAAATGCAGCAGCATTTATATCAAAAGTAACAAGTGAGAAATGATATACTGATACAGTCTGGTGGACCTGGGTATCTCATTCTTCATCTTGACCTTTGCTATTGATTATTTTTTCCTTATTTCAATAAAAGAACAAATATTTTTATTAAAGGAAATAGTTATTGTTCTTCGCTGTCTCTTATCTGTGATAGAAAGGGAACCGTTATGACTCTCCCATGATGTTCTCCAGCATCCTTACACACACATAAACTAACTCTAGGGGCTTCTCTATGGTATTTTACTCTAGGTTTTACCCAGTCTTACCTTGAATGGATTTAACTGCTACATTAAAGGATTGTTTTCCTTTATATCTTACATAGGTATCCAGAATAATTCTACTTCTAGTTAACTGACTCATAGAATCATAGAATAATTAAGTTAAAAGGGGCCTTTAAGGCCACTGAGTCCAACCCCCTGCTTAGTGCAGTAATTCAAATCAAAGTAGATCTGACAGATGGTTGTCCAATTTTCTCTTGAATGCTTCCAGAGTTGGAGTGCTCACCCACTCGCAAGTTATATGATTAATCGCTATAAGTTCACCTCACTAGCCTGCTGCAGTCACCTGTAGTAAATACTGTAACTTTTTTACACTAAACATGTGCCTTAACTATTGCACTAAAATCACGAAAGTTTAAAAGAACTTTGTTTTGGACTGAATTTTGGCTTTAAGCAAACAAATGAATAGGTTTCTGCAAAGAAATAATTATTCTCTCCTTGCACCTGCTAAGAAGAGAGTTTACTTCAAAAAGAAGTAAGAGAGACTGAGGCTTCCCCTTAAGACATCCTTTTCAGCTTTGACTAAGAAGAGAAATTGGAAATAGTTACATGAATTTGTTAAGGCAGAGTGCCTGTTAGAAATTACCTGTAATTCAATAAAAATGCAGAAAAATTCTCTTACAAGATCTCTTTCATACTAGCATTCTTATTAATAATACTTAATCATTCGCTTTGGCATTTTCACACTGATTTTTGTTCCACTTCCTAGATTTAATTAGTGCTGATTTGCTATAATTAAAACCCATTGAAGAGGACTGCAAAGGAAGTGAATGAAAAAGATGATATAAATGCATATAATCATGTAGGCTTTCAAGTTCTATTTTCCAGTGTACTTTGTTACTGTTTCTTGTATATGACATTAGTATAGAACAGTGAGCACACTTCATAGGAATTCCCTCTGAATCACACAGCCAGTATTTTCAGGGGCTGCCTTATATAGTAGGACCCCCATATCCGCTGGAGATTAGTTCCAAGCTGGATACTGAAAACCATGGATAATAGCAAATGCTAGAGAGAGAATTTAGAATTTAGAATTTATTTATTACGGTCAGGTGACCAGCCCACGAAACATATCCATGGCTAAAACATACAAAATACAGTTCAAAAATATACAAACAATTCACAAAAGAGAGAAAGCATGGTAAAAGGAAAAAAAAACCTTGAAAAAATATTTTCGCATGCATTACCATGCATTACTCTTCACTAACACACTAACAAGTATTCATAGCATGGTCTCTGGCTTCCTCTGGCTGGTTTTGGTAATACATGTGAAAAAAGTTTTTTCTGGATTTTTTTCTTTCAATATTTTTAATATTTTCAGACACATTCACTTTGAATAAGTGAATCGGTGGATACTGATCTTGTGGATAAGGGTGGTGGTATTTGGGGTATTCTAGTTTTAAAAAAAGTTTCTAAGCTCTGTGTATTTGTGCACTTAGCACTGCAGATCTTGTTTCTTAAGTGAGAATGAGAATACAGCAGAGCAATTTCATCAGTGGGCAAATGAGACCTATGAGATCCTTCTCATGTTGTAATTCCATCATGTTCTCATGGTCATATGGAGCTCTTTTGTATTAAAGTCTTACACCATTTTTATATCTCACTTCAGACTGAGTGTGAACAATGCCAGTTTTAATATTCTATGAAGTAAAACTAACACACTAAAAACCTCCCTGCATATACAAAAGGTTCAGCACAGGTTTTTCTCTCCCCAAAGTGGATAACAATATTCTTTAGAAATATTTTAAAAATATAAATATATACCTCTTTTTGAAAAATTGTTAGAATACTTTTGTTTTGTTTTTTTAATCTCTATGTGATTTTATTTAATTATTTATTCAATTTATAAACCACCCATCTAGCCAATTGCTGTTGTGGGCAGTGTACAACAAAAATTTAAAACATGAATTATATAATTGCTACAAACACTGAACAGTAGCACAAGCAGAAAAACAAGACTGTTAGCAATAACCATTACGGAACATAAGTTTTGATTCAAAATATTTTATAGCTCAGATATCTCATTATGGGAAAAGGATTATAAAATTTAATTCTACATTATAGGAGAATTATTTGTGAACATTTTCTAAAAAAAGTTTTGTAAATAGCCTTGAATGTTCTATCACATAATTGAATGATACCCATATGGTATGATTCTTTTCTGTTTTGATTCTTAGGGACTTTTAAAATGTTCATAACTTGCAAATTTTTATAAAAAATGAAAAAGTGTTTGGAACCTGACAAATGTTCTGACATGGGTTTGGTATCACTTTGAATGTGTTTTTTTCATATGGTATCTGTTGATCCTTTTGTATTTGTATACTCACCATGGTTAGTGTTAAATACTTTTAATGATGTAAGCTACCTCGTGTCCTTTTAAGGGAGAAAGACAGAGTAAAAATGTAATAAATAAATAAACAAGCAAGCAAACAAACAAATAGTTTCTTTGAACTCTATAGTGCTGTCCATATATAAGGGAAAATTAATACAGATGTTTTGTCCACAGTCTCACATCATTTTCTCTAAGAACTTAAGTCTATCAGAACGTTAGAAAATAATATAGGTTCTATTCTCAGACTGTTTGCTACCAATACCTCACATAACCTATGGGACACTACTGACATTCCATTGATGGTTTTGAAAACTCCAGACTAATCACTGTGAATGCTGAGGCCCTCTTACTACAACAAAGACAAGCTAAATCTTATCAGGAATATAATTCTTAATGATGTGCACAAACATCACAGGTACTTCAGTGGTTTCAGTGGGATATTAGTAACTTTTATGCCAAAATAAACCTCAGCCAAGATCCAGTCCCCACAACAGGTTTATTTTCTGTACACTACTACACAATTATCTCATGGATTATAGGGACTACCTTATATCAGAGAGCACTATTGAGCACTACCTGTACTAAAATGCTCTCACTAAATTCACTATCTACAGATAAACATTTTGATGCAACCACATATCAGACATGTTGAGCAAAGGTTACAACTTAATTATTAAATGCTCCACAGACTACAATACCTGCTCAACAAAAAGTGAAAACAGTTGAACAGAACCAAAGGACAGCCAAGAATAATATAAAACAACAACAACAACAACAACAATAAACCCTTGTTGGAGAAAGCAAAACTCCACTTGCTCCTGGCTGAAACCATTCAAACATACATATTTCTAACAATCTACAAGCTATTTTGGTAAATGGCACTTCCCTCTTGTGGACTTGGGTGATAGGCCTGTGCTTGTTTGTTCATAACCCTCCCCTACCTAAAACAGCTCCTTACCAACAGCAAAAGGCCACATAATACATTTATGAACATAAGTACCATCCTTGTGGCAGCTCCGTTCCCATGTCTACCTAATTATGTCATCCCCGTCATCAGGAGGTTGTGGGTCTGCACATATCTCCAGTATGATACATGCCAACTTCTGGCAGCAGTACCCTTCTGCATTCTTTATAAGACAAGGAGGACAGACTCTTCAGAAAAGATGAAATGGACACAAAGCTGCCATTAAAAATGTCAATACTCAGAAAATAGTGGAGGAATATTAACTTCAGCTGAGAGCTGGTTTCAACCAATTTGGGGGTGGCACCCCCCCCCCCCCGGGTGCCATTTGGTTGTAATTTTTCATTCAGCCTCCCTGAATGAACCCCCCTTCCACCCCTCCACTCATATTGCCTGTTTGGAAATCAAGTTTCCTTATTGGCAGGGGAGGGGGGAGGAAAGTCACACAGAGACTAAGCCATCCTCATCCTAAAGCTGGGATAATTTTTTGTTAGGTAGGCAGTAAATAATCAATCAGAGCTAAATTTATTCCAGATTATTATGCTGCTTGATAACTTTTGCAAGTAGATATTATTCTTGGTTGCAGTCCAGCTTGATGATATCAAAAGTCCATGTAGTATTTTCAGTGTTGCTGGGTTAGCTTTTTCTAGGTAGCTTCAAAAGTTTGGGAAAAACCAACGACCCACACAACAGAGATAGCCGTGTGGTCTTTACAAAATCCAAATGTAGAAAATGTGGTATCTTTATTTAGACCACTGAAAATCAGACATTCAACATGAGCTTTCATGAATAAAATGCACTTCCTCAGGCATAGGGTAGAAAAAAATTATGAATGAGAGTCCAAAAATGGTCATGGCAGAGATCCGCCAGGCATGTAGCTTATTTCAATACACTCTGTCCTTGAAGTATCTATTTTTCAATGACCAGACAATCTTCAAAGGGAAAGTGCAATGAATTATAATGTATTGGATGTAATGTGATGTCACCTGTGGCATCAATCTAGCTAGAGTTTATTTATTTATGCACATTAAATAATGCTGCACATGTTAATTAGATTAATAACTCTAAGATGTATGTTATTATCAGCAATAGTTTTATGAATGACAACTGTTAATAACCCTTGTTGTCATCATATATGATTTCTGCATTTCGTTTTCATCTGACCTTTCTGTTTATAATCCCGTTTTTATTCCAACCAGAAATCATATATATATCTGTTAAGTCAGAATAATGCTTTGTTCATCAAATGGTATGGAGTGTGAACTGCAAAAGCCTATCACACAAAAAAATTTAATCATAGAATCATAGAATTCTATGATTATCAATTCTATGAAGTTGGAAGGCTCCTATAAGGCCTTTGAGTCCAACCTCCTGCTCAAGGCAGGAATACAAATCAAAGGATATCTGACAGATGGTTGTCTAAATTTCTCTTAAATGCCTCCAGTGTTAGAGCACTCACCACCTTTGGAGGTAATTGATTCCATTGCCATAATGCTCTAAAAGTTATGAAGTTTTTCCTGATATTCAATAGAAATCTGGCTTCCTGTAACTTGAGCCCATTGTTGCATATCCTGCACTCTGGGATGATCGAGAACAGATCTCTGTATGACAGCCTTTCAAATATTTGAAAAGTGCTATCGTATCACCCCTCAGTCTTCTTTTCTCAATGCTAAACATGCCCACTTCTTTCAGTCTTTCCTCATAAGCAGGGCTTGAAAATGCACTCGTCCATTCGTCTGTGACGAGTGAAAGATGCTGCTGGATGAGTCACAGCTCCCTCCCTCCCTGCCTCCTTCCCCTCCGACTATCTCTCTCTCTAATCCTGCAGTCCTTCCCTCCCCCCTCCCATTGCAAAAGGAAAACTGCCTTCTTCTCGCGAGAAGAGATTTCGAGCGGCCCATAGAGATATAGCTCTGCAGGAGAATGTAGAGTAGTCCCATGCTGGAGAATATGGAGATTCCCTGCTCCCAATTTCAACTGAACGAGGACACATCCTGGGGTGGGAGGGAACCGTGGCTCCTTAAGAGGGAGGGCGCTTTTGCTTTCAGTTTTATTTTTGCTGGAGACATTCAAAAGAAAGTCATTCAAAATACAAGCTTCATGACCCCACAGGCACGCAGGTAATAAAGTAACCCAGGTCTGAGGGTATAAATCAGTGATTCCCAATCTTGGGTCACCCAGGTGTCCTTGGACTGGTTCTTGTGCTGGCCAACTGCTGGTGAAGACTTCTGGGAATTACAGTCCAAGAACACCTGGGGGGACCGTAGATTGGGAATCAGCACAGCTGGTGTTGAAGGCTTCCGGGAATTGCAGTCCAAGGCAGGAAATGGCGGAAAATACGAATTCCCCCACCCTCAACCAAGCAAACCAAAAAGCAGAAGGCAAAGGAAAAGACAAAGAACGATGAAAAAAAACATTTTAAAGGCATACAAGCGACGAAGCCAGCTCCCTACCTTTCCACCGTTGGAGAACTGCACCAAAATCTAATAATTAATTTAATTTAAAATATTTATACGCCTTTCTTCCCCTAAGAAGACATAGATGAATACCATGTACGTAATACAATTTATTTTGGGTTTGTACGCATTGTTACATAGAAATAAAAGTGAACAACTGCCTAGTTTAAATTGTCGCCCTCCTCTGAACTTGTTCCAATTTCTCAGCATCCTTCTTGAAGTGCAGTGTCCAGAAATGGACACAGAACTCAAGCTGAGGCCTAGCTAGTGTCGAATAGAGGGGGACTAGTATCTCACGGGATTTGGAGTCCCCTGGACTGCAAGGAGAACAAACCTATCCATTTTGCAGGAAATCAACCCTGAGTGCTCACTGGAAGGACAGATCCTGAAGCTGAGGCTCCAATACTTTGGCCATCTCATGAGAAGAGAAGACTCCCTGGAAAAGACCATGATGTTGGGAAAGTGTGAAGGCAAGAGGAGAAGGGGATGACAGAGGACGAGATGGTTGGACAGTGTCATCGAAGCTACCAACATGAATTTGACCCAACTCCGGGAGGCAGTGGAAGACAGGAGGGCCTGGCGTGCTCTGGTCCATGGGGTCACGAAGAGTCGGACACAACTAAACGACTAAACAACAAATGGTGTAAAGGCACTGATGCTGGCCATGTTGACTGTGGCATTCTAGTAGAAGTAGCCCAAAAATGTAATGTTTCCAAGCACTTGTAGTATTGTATGTTCCAAAAGAGATTACAGAACAGTAGAGATACATCTTCCTTGTAACTGTGGAACAACTCAGGGGATAGTTTTCTAGTTCTCCTGCTTACTCTTCTGTGCAATCAATTGGGATAACAGACTCTCCAAGGAGCAGAGTTGATGACACTTGCCAGATGCAGCACAAGCAGCATCAGGAAATTCCAGAATATCCTTCTTCTCTTGAGGCAATATATAAGGAACTTCCCTGCCCCATTTTATTATTACATTTGTTTTCTTTATTAAAACCTTCTTTTTCTATTCGTTAACGTATTTGTTTTGTTATGCTTTCGTTAGACTTAAGCATACTTTGTGTACATGCTTTCATTGCCTGTTGGCTCTCATTCCAGAGCACGGGACAGGAGAGACAGCAGCTGCTAAAAGCTGTGGAGAAAAACAACACATCTACTAAAATGATATAAATGGGAAGTAGAGACTACAAAAAGGAGCACTAAGAAGCAGCATTCAGTTCAGTATCTATTTATTCATGTGTTTGTTCGAAAATTAAACTATTCAGTGCCAATTGTCATATGTAGGCAGAGAGTGAGGACATCATGGAGCTTCCCTGCAGGTGGTCAGAAAGTGAGGAAGGCATCTAGCGTACAGACTCCCTCCAGCAGAGTTTGGGAAATGTCTAAATGTTGTTGTTTTTTAATTAACATTTTATTAGTTTTCACTATATCTACATTCAGTTTGTGCTTGTTAAACATCGTGTTACATGGGTTGCTTATAATTATCTATTTTTGCGTCTTGGTGTCTTAGTTGTCTCTCCAAAATCTATACATTTTTTTAAGCATTTGAACCAATCGTGTGTATTTTAGTGTATAATGTTGACTACTCTCATAATATTGCTCTCATAATATACAATGTTCTCAAAACCTCTAATAAAATACCTAATAAAAGCAATTCTGGTTTCAAATCTATATAATTTGAGGTAATTTAACCGGACAAATTGTATTTTGTACCAATAATAACTAAATAGGTTTCTAATGCAAAATAAATGTTTTCTAAATAATTTTATATACATTTTCTTTGTATAATTGTTTAGCCATTTCTATCGCCACAGTTTCTTTCATGTCTATATCAATATCATATCTAATATATGTTAATTAAGTACTATTTGTTTTACCCCTTTCTTATATCTAACTTCAATTTACCTTAAGAGCCACCTTGTTATCTCTATACCCGGATTAGTGATCCCTTATTTCAGATTGATTCCCTTTTCTAATATATAAGATATGTCCTCTTACAATTCCAGAAGTTAGGTGTATACATACTTTCAACCTTGAGGGCCCCTTAATATTTTTTCCTTTACATATTTCTAAGTAACTCCTTTTCCAGTTTGTCTTTTCCCAATTCTTATTCCTATCTTTCTAAAAATTTTGCCTTCCCTTGTACCGTCTGAGATCATTCTATGCACTTGATCTATCTCCAATAGATCTTCCAAGCTGTTTTTAATTAAATCTGCTGGTTCTCGTCCCTTATCTTTCCTTAGCACACCTAAGACTCCAGGGTTAGAATTAGATCTCCTAAATTTTCTCCTCCGATTTCCTCCAGCCCCTCCTTTGGTTGGCATACATCATCCACCACCCTGACATTTTCTTGTTCATTATTCCCTGTCTCCTGTTGAATATAGTCCTTCCTTAGCTGCTCATTGAATAATTTCGCCTCTTTGTTGTGGGATCTCACTATTTCTAAAATTGAAGAGTAGATTTTGTTTCATCCCAAAATTCTCCTTGTTTTATTTATTATTATTTATTTACAAGATTTTTTAGCCGCACCATTACCAGTGGTCTCTGAGCAGCGTACAACAATATTAAAACTTTAGAAAAACATTAAAACCATTAAAAATTCCCAATATTATAACAATACCCTATATTAAAACAATTAATTTATCATTAATAAATCCTGCTGCTCATACAGCCAGCTAAAGGATACTATTTAATTAAAATGTTGGCTAAACAGAAAGGTCTTTGCCTAACATTATGTCCTGAGATATCAGATGATTGTATTTCAAGTAAAAGTTGTCCAATTGCTTAATCAGTTCAATTCCATCAATAATTGCTTCAATAATTCCACTTTAATAACTTGATCATCTTTAGTGTTAAATTTGAGCCCAGTCTCAGATGTGAAATGTTTTCCCCGCTTAAAGGCTCAAGGACATTTGCTCACCAAATATCACAGTCCAGTTCACACGATGTTTGTATTTGTGGCCTGAAGTCTTTTGTAATCCAGCCCCAGAAGCAGTCCATTCCAGTATTAGTTCTATCCCGGCCTGTGCTCCAGTCAGGTTCAGAACCCAGGATACATCCAAATGTTTTTCTTGGACCACATATGTCCACGTTAGCCAGATATATATTCCAAGATGAATTGTCTTTGATCAGAGCTCAGTTGTCAGCCTACATCCCAAAGTACAGTTTAAATTTACCACTTTGGCAGCATTAGACTTTTCAGGGTTAATTTGTCTATGCTTCAATCAGTCCTCAGAAAAAAAAAAGGAAATAAAAACAAATTCCAAGTTTAGAACCACCATAGAGTGTTCACGGTCATTGTTCTGAGCTTTCCGCCAACATTGCAGGTAGCCATAACATAGACAAGTTTAACTCCCAGAGTTGTTTAGCTAATAATGATTTTAAGAGAAAGATTTCTTAAGTTTCTAACGCCAAGATAATACTAAACTTCCTTCATTGAAGTATAGTTAAATGTCTAATTAGTGTCCAATTTATTTTCTTTACATCTCTGTGTCTCATTCACTCTCTCCAGATTCACCGCTGCTCTATAAGTGGGGGAGGATAAGAGACACTTATTTCTGTTATAGGGTTTGTCTCGTCCAGGGATAGTCATAAAGCAGTATAGTTGTAAAATATATCTCACCCAGTGGTAACAACGATGTTAATTAGCTGATTTATCGCTTCTCTATTGCCGGCGACTTGCAAGCAAGCTATTCAGCTGCTTGTTTCCACCCGCTGGTTGATTGGGGAGTTTCCCGGATCAAAACGGGGGTAACTGCCGTCCCCCCATGATCAACAGGCTTCTCCCCCAATGCACCTCTTTGGGGTGGTTTTAACCCCCTGGGGGGTCCCAAACAGATTTGAATTCAGCCCAGGGGACGCAGCTCCATCCTCCTGCTGCTGTCCCATCGCAGTGTCAAGCCGGAAGTCAGGAAAGTCTAAATGTTAACATGGTTCAGTGAACTCCATGACTTGGAGTGCCTGTGGCCAGATGTAACCATTCCTGAACAAGGAAGCATTGCCACAGAGCACATGCATGGTAACTTCCCATTTAGATTACTATAACATGATCTATTGAGGGTTGCCTTTGAGGATGGCATAAAGCCAGCACATAATGTGATACGCAGCAGCTGTACTGCTGGTTAGAAGACTGTATAGAAGCTGTGTGTTACCAATCTGTAAAGAATTGTGTTGGCTACCAACATGCCTCTGATCCAGGTTCAAGATGTTGATAATGTCATTCAAAGCATGAAAGAACTTCTCCATAAATATAGCTACTAAATCATAAAGTTTTGCATAAACATAGGGGACATGTATATTATGTGTCCCACAACTGAGAATAGTTTGCCACATGGACTCCCAAAAGATTGCTTTTCAGCTGGTCATGGAATGCCCTCTTTTGGTGCCAGCTTGAGAGCCAGCTGCCTACCCACACTTTGGGCAATTAATGAAATCATGGTTACATCTCCAATCTACTAGATTTGTTCTTGTTGTTTAAACATTGTTTGGCTATATTGTTTTTAAGGCATTTTAAGATGTTTCAAATTGTTTTAAAGTATTAATATTGCTTTACATCAATCAATCAATCAAAAAATCAATCAATAATGCTTTATTGGCATTAAAACCAGTAACCGTACAATCAAGATTATACTTTCCACTACAATAAGATAAATATGGTCAAGTTACGTCAAGGCTCCTTGAAGCAGTCAGCCTAGTTTATTACAATAGCAAGATATTCAGCTGCACGCTCAGTCAAATCAGGTTGTTTATCTGCTAATATCATTCAGATTAAGCTCTCAGGGGAGCCAGAGAAATTTGAAATAACAGAGCTAAATAGTAATTGGCGGAGCTCGCTACATTTTAGGGCAGTGAAGAAGAATAAATGAAATTGAGTCCGGTTCCACTAAGCAGTGGTTACACCGGCAGTTCTTAAAGGGGGAATCTTACGATATCTGCCGGAAAGAACAGCTGAGGGAAATATATTAAATCTGGCCAGCATAAATGCCTGGCGCCACAGTGGCTTAATGAGATTGGTGAAATAATTGGCACCAGTTACAGACAAAGGGGGCATCCCATAAAAACGAGGAGAGCAAATTAAATTCAGATCAGCTGCCAGAGTCTGAAGTTCAATATTCCGAATTCTTTGGTGGATAATATGGTAAAATTGAGTTTCTCCACAATTTGTCAGGGAGTTCAGGTTAATACCTATGGAAGTGATTTTAGAGTTAATAAAAGAGTACCATGTGGAGATAAATGGATCACTTAATAAATCAGTCAGACAGGATTGAGAAGATTTCTGAAAGTGTAAACAAAGCCAAAATTTAATAGTGGATAACCAGGCAAGGGTAGTTGGAAAATGAAGCTGAAGTTCGCTTAATAATGTTGCAAGTCTAATTGTATTTGGGATGCCTAAAATCTTGCACAGAAAGAAGGCAGCTACGTGGTCTATCTCGTAGTTGGCCGCCATAATCCAAACAGGGACCCTTTACATTGTTTTAAAATGATTTTCTGACCTTGCCCCGAGATCTGCTGATAAAGGCCTCGTTAGAAAAACAGAGTCTGGTTAAATAGATAAAATAATAAATAAAATAAATAATTGAAGATATGCCTAGATTTCAGTCAATACTGATGCAAGGTTAGGATGATACCTTTATTGAACCATTAAAGATTAAAACAAATTACAAGCTTTCATGGAGAAAATTCCACTTCATCAGACTAGGCACCATTTTATATTCTATAAAGCAGAAAAGGTTGAGCTAGAAAGACTACTGAATATTTTTTTTGCCAGAAAGGCCGCTTTACAGATGCAACACATCGTGTGAGACTTCTGTTGGCTAACCCTAGGAACTGAGAAGAAAAGAGATAGGAATGCTAATTTTTAAAATTCCTTTGAAATATCCTTGCATCCCTGTACCCTACCTCTGCCAGCAGCTGGGAGATTCCTTTTTCCTGATTTCTGTGCTGTCTATGTTCTTGACAGCCCTTTGGAGATTACTGTGAAGATTTGAAGGTACCCTTAACTTGGGAGCATAATGTGAGTCTTTTAATTGTTCCAGATTTTGGTTGCTAAGTGAACATTTAAAACTCGCTGGTAGGAAGCAAAGCATTGGGCCATTTCCTTTGAGTTTTGGCTGGCAGCTGGTTTTAGAGGATTCAACATCAACGGGGAAAAATCACTTTCCCCACACACACACCCCCCCACTTCCATTCCCACCCCAAGCTTTGCTGCCTCACTTTTTGGCATTTGGCAGCCTGCAAAACTGCTTTGAACTTTGCTTAAGAAGATACATTAGTCAGCCCACACACTCCCCTTTGCCACTTTAGGTATAAGCATAAAGAGAGACGTAGGTTAGTGGTAGGCAAAATACGAAGCAGAAATTAAACCAGCCAAGAGAATGTTTCTATAGCAACTGTAGATCTGAGGTGCTACTCCTGCTACCATCAAAGGAGCAAAAGGAAAAAGAGGGCATGGATGTTGGTCGTAACTTGGTGACTTTACACCTTTGACCAGGCTGTTTGGCTAGTCAGGTAATCTGTAACAAGACCTTCAAGTGCGGTATTAATTATTGCAGATTCTTCCCAGCTCCAACAATAATCCTGCGAATCAGAGCGGAAGATGAGAGAATGTGGTAGGTGATGTTAAACAACACAGTCTACGCTGCAATCTAATATATGCTTACTTGAGAGTATTATTTGTTTGTTTGTTTGTTTAATACATTTATGTACTGCCCCATTAATGCGATGCAGTATTCTGAATATCCTATTGCTAATCGCAACTAGAGTAAACCCATTGACTCAAGAGGATTTACATAAATTGTCCCTTTTTCAGCAAGTGATTCAATGGAATTAGCAAGAGGATGGTGGCCAGAGTATTACACTTTTATTCATGAATGATGTTTATTACCAAATCCTGTAAAAATATGTCTGTACAAACTGCTCTAGAAAACATTGTTTCTTAATATTTGTTGTCTTCTGGATTTTTCCTGCAACTTTTAGAATCGCAAGTCAGCTCAGAGACTGAAAGGTCACTAGTAAATAATTTTATTGCTAAGAAAACAAATAAATTCATTTCAAGTCATGGTTCTAGTAGTCTGAAGGCAAATGGTGCTACCTCCAGCTAAAGCTGGCCAGTTTTTGATTTGGTTGGTTCCTGGAATTTCATCATGGAAAAAATATTTAAAAAGTAAAAAATGAAAAATTATCTACCAACTGCCGTTGTTGTGCTATAATTCTTTGGGCCATTCAGATTTTAAAACAAAGAACAAACATCCTGCTTACTTGGGTATTATTTAAATACTGTGTCATGTCAAAGTGAGGCTGGGAAATCGAGTCCTTTACACATGTAGGAAGCACACATATAAATAAGAGATACATTCAGATGAGCGTGCAAATGTAGATACTGTACATTGCTTTTAGCAATATGAACTGCTAAATGTGTATGCTGTTTCTTTCATCGAAATGATTGCTTGCTTTATATTGACATAATCTACTTTGTTTTGGAGTTATGCACCTGAATCAGAGCCTAGAAATATTACCTTATTGGACTAACACTCCCAGAATCTCTCTCCAGCATATATGGCCATGCTGGCTCTTGGACTCTGTTAACTGCTGGATAGCTCAGTGGTTTCAGCAGCCAGAGGTTGGAAGTTCGATTCCCCACTGTGCCTCCTTGAAAAGGTTTGCACTCAATTCATAGAGTCCCTTCCAGATCTGCAGTTCTAAGATTCCAACTGTAGGGCAAAAAGAAAGGAGAAAAAGAAAAGAAAAAGGCTCAAAGCTCTGTCCCAGACTATGTGTTTTGTCACAATGGAAGATAAAACAGACAGAATCAGACAAAATGCTTTTAAGACTGTGACAAATAATGTCTCATATGAGCCTTAGAATTGAGCCTGTGGCATTCATTATTAGGAAAATTTAGAACATTAGACATTTGTGGACGTACTTGAAATAGGATATCTGCTGAATGGGAAAATATCATTAGTAAAGATCTATAGTACATACTGTATATAATATTGTTTTTGCTCCAAACATATTAATTAAGCAAGAAAATTTAAAATATGTATATATTGCAAATAAATATGGTTTACTGATCCATTTCCCATAATCAGTTGTGAATTTCTTTATGTAGGTAATGGTATCTAGGTAAAGGTAAAGGTTCCCCTTGACATTTAGTCCAGTCGTGTCCGACTCTAGGGCGCGGTGCTCATCCCCGTTTCCAAGCCATAGAGCCAGCGTTTGTCCGAAGACAGTTTCCGTGGTCACGTGGCCAGCGCGACTAGACACGGAATGCCGTTACCTTCCCACTGTGGTGGTACCTATTTATCTACTCGCATTTTTACATGCTTTTGAACTTTAGGTTGGCAGGAGCTGGGACAAGCGATGGGAGCTCACTCCGTCGCGTGGATTCGATCTTACGACTGCTGGTCTTCTGACCTTGCAGCACAGAGGCTTCTGCGGTTTAACCCGCAGTGCCACCACGTCCCTAATGGTATCTAACCTGAAACTTAATTTTAAGTTGAGAATAAAAACAAAAAGGTGGTAGGTTGGTGCCCCTGGTTGGAAGGCATTAGCCGGACAGGGAAATTACTTGGCACTCTGAAAAAAAAACACACCCCTGCATTGAGCTGGGGGTTGGACTTGATGGCCTTATAGGCCCTTTCCAACTTCATTATTCTATTATTCTAAAACAGCAACAAAATGAGAGGGAAGTTCACGACAGAGTTTTCAGAATAATATGAAGACCCTCTGAAGTGTTTCTTAATGAGGGGAACACATGAGGTCACCTCACCTCACAGCTCTTCAGAGTTGTGCATTAATCAGTTAATAAGGTGTGTTCTGTGGTGTCTGAAAGCTTTAGTAAAGCACTCTGAAACATTGACACTTTCTGATTAATTGTATCTTATTAGTGAGAAAGCTGTGCAATTAAGCTGTGGCAGGTGTTCTGGTTCACAGGGCTGCTGATGGATTGTGGGTAGGGCTGTCTCAGGCCTACATATGACTGTGAGAAGAGGGGTGTTCTAAATGCCAAAGTAGACTTGTGGAACACCAGTAGAGGGACAGGCAAGATTGTTGCAATTTGAAGGCAAATGTTGTCAGTTGCTAGTGATGTACACATGTTAAAAACAACATTTCATTAATATATTGTTGCATTTTGGTCTCAAGTGGATGATGATGTAGTGGAACCAGGGCTTGAAACATTGAAGTCCTAGTACCTTTTGAGTATTAGGGACTACAGCATCATTACCCACCTGCCTGAGCTTTCCTGTTCCTTTTGGGCTTAGTTGCAATCCTCACAGTAATCAGGAGAGAAATTTATTTTTTCCCAGGAAAAGTATATTGTGGAAGACTATCCTTGGTGTCATGCAAAGTCCAAAAGGGTAGTTTGGTCTTGAATGGGCAGGCCATTTAACGAAATATCTGCTTTTTGATTATACCAGCCAGTCCTGCTGCCTCATCTTTGGACTCTCTCTGTATGGGTGAGTGGCTATGAGAGCTGTTATGACAAGCACCCACATTTCCAAGTTTACTACTAGACCATTGCAAGTGGATGTTACTTTTCTCTCATCTTTTTAAGTCTGTGAAGCTTAAAGTATTAGAAAAAACATGAGTACCCATTAGTGTAAGTGTATGTTCTGTGTTTAGTAGTGCTAATTTAAATCTTCATACAGTGGTACCTTGGTTTACGAATTTAATGCGTTCTCCGGGATGTTTCGTAATGCAATAAATTCGCAAACCGAAACACGGTTTCCCATAGGAATGCATACACGGGGGCGGCACTATAAACCTCCCAGGCGCAATGCAAACTTGCTTCGTATTGCGGAAAAATTTCGTAAACTGAGGCATTATTTTCAATGGATTTTCGTTCGTAAACCAAAAATTACGTTAACCGAGGCGTTCATAAACTGAGGTACCACCGTATAGTGACGTCATTTTTGTTTTTCATCTAAGATGGATAAAAACACTTTAAAATGGGCACTTGAGCCCAAAATACATCAGGTTCACTTCCCCAAGTTGAACCTGATGTATTTTGTTGCCCATTCCCTAGCCATCTCACAGCCATGAGCTCCATTTTTATCCTGCCTTTCTTTGTTCCTAGGAAAGATTGAAAGGAGTAAAATAAGAATATATGCAACAGCCATCACTATGTAACAAAATTGTGCATATTAGTAGTGCATACATCTAAATCTGTTACTCTATACCTGTGAAACATTAGTTATGGAACAAACTCTGTGTTTACTTTCTAAATGCCTGGAAAAATAAACAGACTCGATCCCCACCACCACCACTTGGGAGGAGGGGAGATATGCTTAAGACTTCCTCAAGGAGGGTTTTCTGTAACCTTGGAATTGCAGCTCTAAAGCCTTGCTCTACAGGTGTTCTAGATTTAGTAAATAAGTTATATTTTGAGGAAAAACGTAATTCTGACTTTTGGACAACCTTTGGATCCAGGTGGTACCTGAGAGTATGGATGTCAACCATGACTGCTCCAAAGATAAATGTAAGTATAATGGAGCACCCTAAGCAATTTACTGTTCGTTTAAGGTGCAATACTGTTTGCACAGAAAGATGTTAACAGAAATTATCGTATTTATATTTCATCACTTAGGAGTGGTGAGAGTGAGGTTTGCACTTTTGATGGATCTTTTATTCCTCAGAGTTTTTTCTCTCCCAGATTTATGTTATCATTATATTTATTACAGTCATCAATGTGTAAAAATGTTTAGTTTTGTTTCAGTGCATCGGATATTGTGTAATTGAATGGCTCCTTGCTTTCTTTATTGTTCTACCAAAGGCAAAACCTCTTTCCCCCTCTATTCTTGTCCTAACAATAAATGTCATTGTCCCTTATTTACGATATCTTTTGGTACAGATTGTTGAGGAAGCATCCTTACTTGTTAGTAGACATCCATCTTGAAATTCATGTACTGTATATAATATCACTCTGGATTTTGTGCTATGCACCGACAAAGCCAATTTATAAAGGCTTTCTGCATGAATTCCTGTAAAATCCATCTGTATCTCTCTCTTTCTTATAGTCATTGTTTATGGCTGTAGCTGATTGATGTCAAAGTTCACTATCTTTCATTATTTTTGTGCAGATGTACTGTAAATGTTTTGCTGTTATAATAACCTCCCTGGGATGTTTCTCCCTTCTCAGCTTATAGTAGGCTGTCCTCGAAGTCTTTTACATATGGAACTGTGAAGTCCTCTGAGAAAATGAGAACTTGGCCCACTGTGGCACTGTGGTGCTCATGGAGATTTTTCCAGCTTTATCATTCCATACCATCATGTGTCAACATTTTTTAAAAAAGCAAACAAACAACAGCTGTATACAAGTTACAGTTTGCAGTGTATCAGGAACAACAGTGCACTGAACATCAGCCTGATTTGTAAAAATCAGTAGGTGAAACTTTTCACTTCATGGAGAAAAGTGAAATGGGTTTTCCATATTAATGTCTGCAGATCAATATGGTGCTAAAAGCAGAGGAAGAGGGATAAAGTTGGCAATTCTGATCTAAGAGTAACTTATTTTGTGGCCCATCAGCAACCTGGAAAAAAGCCTGTTTTCTTGATTTTGATCAGTCTGGTTCTTCTTCCCAGAACTTACTCATTCTGGAAAGTTTCTTATTTTGAGCTGCCTGTAGTTTGCTTGCTACTATGTCAAAGTCTGAGGTTCAGTAGAAATTTTATTGGGTCACTAAAAGGTTACAAATAAGAGGAGGTCTCCATTTCTCCAGAATCGGTAATCAGACAAAGATGGTATAAAACCTGAAGGTTAAGGGCCAAAGTCTCTTTAACATCTTCCACACTGATATGAATATCAATAAAAGCACTGACAGATATTTTTCCTTATTAGGCAGTTCTACTCACTGTGAGGCACAGTAAACCTCAGTGAGATTTCATCTCCTCCATATCCCCCAAGTATAACTACCAATTTGGCTGTAGTTGACTTTTTAACTTAGTGTGATACCAAATTGTGTCTGCCTATTTTGTTGAGATACTGAGATCTTGCTTTACATTTTTCTGTTGTAAGCTGACAAAGAGCCTTTTTGTCCGCAGAGAGTAGAGAGACTGCCAACTGATATCTTTTTACCTAAGGCTCATGTAGAGTCTCTGCTCCATTTTCTTTATTAGCCATCTGGCTTCCTGAGCCAAGGGTGTTTGTTTCTTTGTTTTATTTATTTATTTATTTATTTATTTGATTTCTATACCACCCATCTGGCAGCCAAGGCCACTCTGGGCGGTTTACAACAACTAAACAATAACAACATAATCACAAAAAAACTCAACAACATCCAAAACCATTAAAGGTGCAAAAAACAACAACAACCACCATAAAATAAACGAAAAATAAAATAAAATAACATGAAAAACATGGCGGTAGATTTGAATTTAAGTTATCGGAAGCACTATTGCATCAGGATGTTTTTTGATCTGGGAAAGTCTGTCTAAATAACCAGTTTTTTAGTTGTTTTTTAAAGGTGCCCAGTGAAGGGGCCAGGCGGATTTCAGGCAGGAGGCTGTTCCACAATTGCGGAGCTACCGCCAAGAAGGCCCAATTTCTCATGGTCATTTTCCGGGCCTCTCTTGGGGTCAGAACTCTCAGCCGCCCTGCCTGAGATGATCTTACTGGATGGGCAGACCTGACAGGAAGGAGGCGCTTGGCTAGATATTGAGATCCTAAACCGTTTAGGGCCTTATAGGTTAATACTGTCACCTTGAAGCTGGAACAGAAGCAAACAGGTAACCAGTGCAAGGCGACCAAGGTGGGGGAAATAAACCCACCACCGCTGCCACCCCTAACTGCCACGCTGCCGCCGCCCCCCTCCACCCCCCCCCGCCGACACCCCCTTCCTATTAAAAAACAAAACAAAACAAACATTCTGCCTACCGGCCGCTGATCAGCTGATCAGCGGCCAATAGGCAGTCACCCCACACACACCCACACAGTCTACCCCCACCCCCTTCCTCTCCCTACCTTAGCCCCACCCCCACTGACACCCCCTTACCTTAATCACTGCTGCCTGTCATGAGTTCAGCTGAAGAAGACCTGGAATCGGAGGAGTTAATTACAGCCGAGGGAAATGCAGGGCAATTAGTGGAACCGGAGGCTCCTCTGGTATCACAGACAGCCGAATCACCACCAGATTCTCCTCCCCCACTAGCCAGAGTTAGAGATAAGCTTCAGCAGAGACTTACAACACAGAGATATGAAGCTCGCATGCATGCTTCTCATAGGAATATCAGGTCAACCTGCCCAGAGTTTTAGCAGGATGGAGTGTTTCTAGGAATGAGATGATTGTTGCTTCTATATAACTTGTATTCAGAGGTCTGGAAACTCATGGAAGCAACAAGTCAATTCCCTGGCTCATGTCCACATTCCTGTTTATCCTGAACTACCTGAACCTTGCTCTCCTGACCCCTGGCTCTCGGGCTCTGACTTTGGTTTGTGTTTTGGTTTGGACGATTCAGCATCTGTTTTGATCTCCCGGACTTCTGACCTTGGACTGGCTTATTGGACTTTCGCCTGCTGAATCCCCTGAGAACATGACACTGCTGAGGTCTTCATCTGGGCTCCCAACCACAGCATGTAAAAAGGGAGACTGGCTGCCCTTTGCAAAGATGGCAGCTGCAGCTTCCCTACCCTAAATGAAGCTGTAGCCACCATCTTTGCAAAGGGCAGCCAGTCTCCCTTTTTACATGCCGTGGCTGGGAGTCCAGATGAAGACCTTGGCAGTGGCAATTAAGGTAAGGGGGTGTCAGTGGGGGTGAGGTGGGGGCTAAGGTAGGGAGAGGAAGGGTGGGGGGTAGACTGTGGGGGTCTGCCTATTGGCTGCTGATCAGCTGATCGGCGGCCAGTATGCAGAATGGGGTTTTTGTTTTTGTTTGTAATATGAAGGACAAATAAAAATGGTTAAATATTTGTCCCTTCGTATTTGTGGGGGTCTCTGGGACCCACGAATATGAAAGAATGAATATTTAACGAATTGGCTATTTTTGTCGAAAAAGCTGATCCGTTTTAATATTTGTCCCCATCTCTATTTGTGACATGTTTTCTGTCAGTATGGAAGAAAAACCTTTGCTCCAGAATCCAACTTAAATGGACATTCGGTGTGCTGGTGCTACCCTGTAGAAAAGAACATGGCTATGGAACATGGTAGCCATAAAAACTGTTCATTGTAAGAATCTCTTTATGTATTAAAGTAGGTAGAGCAAACTAATGCCCCTGGTGCCAAGCCAAGGACCTCCCTAATCCTAAGGAATATTTAAGATAGAGTTCTGTCAATGTTAACCTTTATGTACTAAATAGAGAAAAAACATTTATCATATGGTTTGCACATAATTTATTTTTGCAGCATTTTTAAATCACATGACTTTAGTGCATATGCATTTACATAATTTCTACCAGTTTGACATCATTGCAGTTTCTGATGCATAAGCAGTTACACAATATTGAACACATGGTTATTACTATCTGAGCAGTGGTATTCTTCAGCAGTGGTCCCCAACCTTGGGCCTCCAGATGTTCTTGGACTACAACTCCCAGGAGCCTTCACCACCACCTCTGCAGGCCAGGATTTCTGAGAGTTGAAGTCCAAGAATATCTGGAGGCCTAAGGTTGGGGACTACTGTTCTTCAGCACAATTATGCTAGTGGAAATTTTTGCTCTTGTTAGCATAATGTTTGATTTAGGTCTGTGGAAGCAAAAATGAGAAGATGACATGCATGTGGGATAATTTTTTTGGTAGTTTGAGGTGCTATTCAGATGTGGAAAAATTAAAGAGCCCTTTTTCTGTGTCTTAGAGTGAGAGCTGAACTGCCTGATTAGTCTGAAAGACCCTTCCCAAACCCTCTGTTTTTCATGTGGGGAGGGAGAGGATAAATAGAATCTTATTTGTGCCTCACAGTGAGCAGAAGTGCTTAATAAAGAAAAATATCTGCCAGTGTTTTTATTGCTATTCACACCAGTCTGGAAGAGGTTAAAGAGCCTTTGGCAGTATATTGATTTCCACAGGAATGAGTCAGTGCACAGAGTCAATGCTCCTGGCCCTTCAGCTGTTGCTGAATTCAAAATATGACCTCTGTTTTCCACCTGAGTTGCTGATGAGGGGGTTTTAAGTTTAAAAACCAGACTGATGATGAATCCCTCTTTGGAATTTATTCACCTGACTATAGCTATACTCAGTATGTTAGATATTTTATTATACCTGTATGTAACTCTGAATGTTTCAATATCAAACTGTTTTGCATTTAAAGTGTCTTTTATAAATCATGGTATGTAGTTATATGGCACAAATCTTTAAATTGAGGTAAAATGTACTGGCTAAAACAAATGTCAAAATCATTAGAAGTCAGTTAACCTTCTGTTCTTCTGTGTAAATTTAACTCAGGATATATAGTTAATTAACCCACTGTGAACTCATATTAAAAATTTTTAAAGCCCATAAGAAAACAGAATCGCAAGGAGGAAAATCTAGTGTATAAGTGACCAACATTCCCTCTAATTTTCCACCAGCACTGAGTGGAAATGCCACTCCACACATGCAAAGTTCCAGCCATGACCAGAACCAAGTGAGTGGCAACACTAACTGTGGGTATGTGACACCAGTACACTGCTGTGCAGCTGCACAGCTTAGAGGGAGTGTTGTATGTAAGACAGATGCAAAACCAGTTTGCATTTACACTGTTATCACCAAATGCTGCATCCAATGATTAGGGTAGAAAGAAGATTTAACAAGTATGTCCCAAATGTTGTTGTCAGGCCTAGGTAAGGTTTAAAGGCAGCCTGAGACTTTTTACAAGCTTGGGGGAATCATGGGTTTTTATAGGCCCGTTTGATATCAGACATACTGTTTATAATTCTAGGTCTCTCCCTTGCAAGACCCAAGGTGGCTCACAACATGAACTTGAAAAACATAATTTTTTAAACACTACGATATTAAGCACTGTTGAATAAGTCATTGCATTAAAACACCACAGAATGAACCGTTTTCAAAATTTTTTATTAAAAACACAACACTCTGTACAATACTTTCTTGCCATTAAAAAGCCCTTCATCATCAGTAGCCAATACAACATGCATGCAATATTAAAGGGTCCTTTTCCTTCAATAGCCAAAGATCTGCCTAAATAAAACATTATTGTCTCTTAGTAGAAGTAGAACAGGAAGGGTTAATCTAGCCTCCTGTAGAAGGGTGTTTTTAACCTGTGAATATTCACTAAGGAGTGCCTCTCATGTCCTCACCAGATGTGCCGGGGCGGGGGGGGGAGACAGAAGGAAAGGCTTCACTTAGTAATTTTAAGAGCTGGAGAGGCTTATAGGAGATATACTATCCTTCAGATTGCCTGGACCCAGGCCATATATGGCTTTATTGATCATAGCCAGTGCTTTGAACTGGGCCTGGAAATGGACCAATAGCTGGTGAAGCTGTTGTAGCAAAGAATTTCTATTCTTACTATAGCTGATTGTAGTTAACAACCAAGCCATAACATTTTGTGCTCAATGGAGATTATTAATGCTTTTCAAAAGCACCATCACTTGCAGCACATACTTGAGATTCAAAAGTATGTTTTAGATGTGGAAATTGTCCTACATTCTGCTAAAACCTGCCCATCCAAGCTCAATACTGAATCTAGAATACACCCAACATGTGCACCTGAGTTTTCAGAAGAAGTGGAGCATGACACACAGCTTGAATCTGTGAATGTTCAGCTTTCAGTTTAAAGGTATTTCTGTAAGTTTTTTATATGTGAAGATGCACAAAAAAGCCTGTAACCAGTGATCTGCTCTATAGCTTCAGCCCTCTAGTTTTCTGGTCAATTAGTATAAAGCTACTTTATAACTAAGAATCACTGGCAGGAATCCTGTCTGCGATTTATGGCAGCATAAGAACATCTCAGCAACAAACTGCTTCTAGTTAATGATTTGCTTTTTATTCCTCGTCAGGCATCAGTTGAGTGACATGGGGCCCAATGAGGAATATAAGCAACGACTCATTAATTAGAAGCAGTTCATTGCTGTGATTTATGCTGTTGCAATTGTGCCAGTATAAATAATCAATAGGATTTGAGCCACTAGACCCTTTAAATATAGCATTTAATTAAAATTTGATTGTTGTTTTGTTAAATAGAAATAAATATGTTAAGGATTATTTTATGTGTTGTGCATTTTCATCTTAAAGGACTCCTGATGCAGCCTATGAATAGATTAAAAAGTGGATGCACAGTTGAGCAGCAGCTCTTAAATTGTATGAATGTAAAAAAAGCAAGAGGAATAATAGATCTAAAATTATTATTTTAATAATCTCAGAAAGGGACGAGTAAGGACCCATGGCAGGAGATCCTAACAAGAAAAGGAGTCCAAGAAAGGTGGGAGTTTCTAAAAAAAGAAATTCTAAAAGTACAACTGCAAACAATTCCAACAAAAAACAACACTGGAAGGCAGCAAAAAAGTCCAGCGTGGCTTCACAGAAAGCTCAGGGAGGACCTGAAAACAAAGGGGGGGGGGGAGGGAGAGAGAGAGAGGGGGGGGCATGTATAGGAAGTGGAAAAAAGGCCAGGTCACCAAGGAAAAATACAGACAAGTAGCAAGGAAATGCAGGGATGGCATTAGGAGAGCAAAAGCTGAGAATGAGCTGAGGTTAGCTAGGGACATTAAAAGCAATAAAAAAGCATTCTTCAGGTATGTGAGGAGCAAAATAGAAAGAAAAGAGACAGTAGCACAAATACTGAATGGAAATGGAAAAATGATACCAAAGAAAAGGCAGAGGTGCTCAATTCCTATTTTCGCTCATTCTTTTCCCATAAGACAGACTATGAACCTCCAGACAAATGTCAAGTGTAAGTGGAGAGGACAGGATTGCAGCTGGAGATTGATAAACAAATAGTCAAGGACTACCTTACCACTTTGAATGAGTTCAAATCTCCAGGGCCAAATGAACTGTATCCGAGAGTACTGAAGGAATTGACTGAAGAACTCTCAGGACCGCTGTCGATTATTTTCTTGAAATCATAGGAAACGAGTGAGGTGCCAGAGGATTGGAGGAGGGCCAATGTTGCCCCTATCTTCAAAAATGACAAAAAAGAGGAACCTGGGAACTACAGGCCAGTCAGCCTGATGTCAATCCCAGGGAAAATTCTGGAACAAATGATAAAACGGTCACTATGCACGCACCTAGAAAACAATGCAGTAATAACTAGGAGCCAACATGGATTTGTCAAGAACAAATCCTGCCAGACTAATCTGATCTCATTTTTTCATCAAATAACCTCCCTGATGGACAGAGGGAATGCTGTAGACATTGTATATCTTGACTTTAGCAGAGCTTTTGACAAAGTGCCCCATAATGTCCTGATTAGCATTCTAACTAGGTGTGGGCTGGATGAATCAAGTGTCAGGTGGATATAGAATTGGCTACAGAATCGTACTCAGAAGGTGATGATTAATTATTCCTTCTCCAACTGGGAGGAGGTAACAAGTGGGGTACCCCAACGCTCAGTCCTAGGTCCGGTACTCAACATTTTTATTAATGACTTGGATGAGGGAGTGCAGGGAATGCTTGTCGAATTTGCAGATGAAACAAAATTGGGTGGAATAGCTAATACCCTGGAAGACAAGAAACAAAATTCAAAATGATCTAGATAGGCTGGATTACTGGGTTGAAAACAACAGAATGAAATTCACCAGGGATAAGTGCAAAATCCTGCACCTCGGAAAAAGAAACCAAATGCAGAGTTACAAGATGGGGGATCCCTGGCTCACCAATACGACAAACGAAAAGGATCTTGGAATTGTCGTAGCTCACAAGCTAAATATGAGCCAACAGTGTGATGTTGTTACAAAAAAGGCAAATGCTATTTTAGGCTGCATTAACAGAAGCATAGTTTCCAAATCCCACGAGGTGCTTGTTCCCCCCTATTCAGCACTGGTTAGGCCTTACCTTGAGTATTGTATCCAGTTCTGAACTCCACCTTTCAAGAAGGATGCTGAAAATTGGAACAAGTTCAGAGGAGGGCAAGAAAGATGATCAGGGGACTGGAAATCAAGCCCTATGAGGAAAGACTGAAAGAACTGGGCATGTTTAGATTTGAGAAAAGAAGAAGGGGGTGATATGATAACACTTTTCAAATACTTGAAAGGCTGTCATTCAGAGCAGGGGCAGGATCTGTTCTCAATCATCCCAGAGTGCAGGACACACAACAATGGGCTCAAGTTACAGGAAGCCAGATTTCAATTGAATATCAGGAAAAATATCTTAACTACTAGAGCAGTAAGACAGTGGAACCAGTTACCTCAAGAGGTGGTGAGTGCTCCAACACTGGAGGCATTCAAGAGAAATGTAGACAACCACCTGTCAGATATCCTTTGATTTGTTTTCCTTCATCAAGCAGGGGGTTGGACGATGGCCTTGTAGGCCCCTTCCAACTTTACTATTCTATGATTCTATGAAAATACCTGTGCAGATATAAATGAAATATTTCTGTGGTACCAGAAGATCATCAAAACGTGGTATAAGGTGAGCATTCTTGTGGAGAATATTCTAGAGTCAGGATGTTGCCACTAAAATGTCCATACCTCCATCAGAACCATGAAATGGGTTTCTGAGAGTACAGTCCTATGCATGTTTACTCACAGATATAATTCACTGTGTTCAAGGAAGCTTAGTCTCAAGTAGCTATCAGTAGCAATACAGCATATGAATTTTCATTTTCGAGTGGATTGACACAATATTGGCTTCCTGAATATTTTCTGGCTGTTCTGCTGTCTTCCCCTGTGCACGTGGTCTCGCTACCCCTATCTAATTTTTTTTTTGTCAAACTGCAATCTAACTTTTTTTTTCAGTAGGGATAGATTTTGTATGTTGACTACTTGTATTAGTACTATGAGGCTCAACCTCAAAACTCCGGTTAGATATTAGTTTCTTGATCTGTAGAATTGACGAAAGAAGTAAACTGTGGACAGTTCTTGTTAGGATAGTGTTAAAATCAACCACAATCATGCTGCTATCAGGTGATTCCAGAGCACCAGCTTGGCAGATCTGTAACTTCTCATTTTGATGCCCAAGGAGAGTGGCATGCTCTTCTATTTTTTGCACCTTTAGACATCGTTGTGTTCCCCCCAAAAAGGGAGAATATGTCACCCATGAAGAAGGAAAAAGTTAATGCCTTAAAAAAAAAAGGAAAGAAAATAGGGTTGGCAGGTATTGCTGTGTATTTTCCTAACATTTATCAGTACATTCACCTGTAGATTTTGGACGCCCTGGGGCAGGGGTCTCCAAACGTTTCAGAGTGAGGGCCACAACATATATGTTCCAAATTTTGGAGGACCAAAGGAAGACGCGCGTACGCCTGCCCGCCAGTCTGCCTGCCGGGCCGAATAAAAAAGAAGGCGGGCCAGATGTGGCCCGTGGGCTGTAGTTTGGAGACCCCTGCCCTGGGGCAAAGCCCTACAAATTAGTGCTACTGGATGATATAAACTTTATATAATAAAGCGTTTAAATCTGCTGATTTTCTTTAGTCATGAAAAAGCATAATATCCCATACTCATAAACAGAGGTTTTTTTAAGAATTGAATTTCTTTGCTTTTTAAAGCAGGGGTTTAAATATGAATACACTGCACACAAATGAGCCTAACGTATGATGCTGTTGGTTTACAAGATCTGAGCAGAGCTGTTAACAATGTGACATTTTGGAGGTCATTAACTCACATAGTCACCACACGTGGGAAGTGACTTGATGGGACATTACATCTTTGGAATTTTCTTAATTACCAGACAATTGTGTAATGACAAGACAGACGGAATGGCTGAAACTACGGCACCAAAGCTGTGGTGGTATTAAGACCCTCCCCAGCCACAAAGCAAAAAAACAAACAAACCCCAAACAGAACAGTAATTTCACATCTTAAATGAGTGAGCTTCTAGAGATATGTTCTATATTCTTTTTAAAAATATATATTTTAATTATTTTTACAGCCACTCACAGAATTCCTTTCCAAGCATGTCTGTCTGTTTGGCCAGGAAGAAGTTGAAAAGTTATCCTCCTGAGAGTCAGCTGATTAGGCCAAAAATTCAGATTGTCCCAGACCTGGAGCTGATTTCCTCTTTGAAGACTTGTGACAAGAGAATGGTCTCAGAAATCTAGAGAGAACGTTTACTGAAAGCTGTCTGGTCTGAAACAAACACAACTGCTTTGTGTTTTTGTAATGCAGAAATACTTTGAATATGCTTTATAAAATGTTATGCTAATACCTTGGAGATATGTGGCAAAATGTCCCTTTCTGGAGGACTGCCACGGCAGTACTTTCTTTAAAGCAAGCCTGTTGTTTCTATTCTTCTAAGAAAACTTGTATTTTGACTGTTTCTGTGATCTTTCATTACCCTCCAAATATCTTCCTCCCTAGGCCACAAAGCTGCAACAATATATCTACTTTGGAATAGTCTGGGGGGGGGGTTAAGTCTGTTCTAGGCATGCTCAGTCTTATAATAAAGTAGTTGTTTTTCCCATTTGAAAGACTTCTTTTTTAGGATCAGTGTTTCAGTGCCTGGATTCCTTCCAAATAAAAAAGGTGGTTGGGACCATCCATTCACTTTCAAGATAAGCATGAATGGTCTTCCCAATTTATGTGATCTGTTTTAAATCTAGGGATATTTTCAGTTGTTTGTTTCTGCATGGGGGAAACAGTTTTACTTTTTAAAACCATAACTCAAAAACCCTTTCCCCAGCCACCCCCAAATTTAGCACAGAACAGGAGAAAACTATCTGCTACATCTTTGCCAATTTGGTGATGATCCAAAGTCTAGTTTCAAAGTTATAATTTTTATTTAGGCTGCTCCCATGTTTAGAATTGCTTGGTAGAATTTTGATCTGCTCTGCTGCACAATAACATCACTGCACACTCATGCAGTGATAAAATTGAATGATTTTGGAGGTAGGAGGGTTTTTAAATGAAAATGTGAGACAAATGTGAAATATATTTGTGTTTTAATTTTGAATGATTTCTTAAAAGTTTGCAGATAACTTTGTCCTTCCTTCTCTGATTAAATTTGTTTTTTATTATTAGTTAATGCTGACTCTGCTGCACCTGCATTACATTCACTGTTGCTCTTTATGGGAAGCAAAGTTACAGCTGCCATAAATATAGAGAACCTGCAGAGGAGGAGGAGGAGGTGGCAGTGGAATAAACAATTTATTTTCATGTGTTCGAGATTACCACATAAGTCACAAATGTCAGAGGAAAGTGGAGTTTAATGGTCATCCTTAGCACATTAAATAGAAGATAGAATTGTGTACTGAAAGTCTCTTTGTGTTGTTCTTACGTTAATGCTATGTTTAATTTAGAATGATGGTAGAGTAACATCCCTTTATCATGTAGATTTAACAATTAGGATAAGGCTTTTAAAAATAAATAACAATGTTATTTGCATAAAGTAGACTCTGGGAAAGTTTCAAATGATACTGAAAGCAGGTTGAGGCTAAATTGAAAGCAGTATTCTAAACTCTGGGTTAACGCAGGATTGTTTCTAGGGAGATTCATAACAATGCTTTATGTAGAATGCTACTGAACTGTTCTTGGCTAAACTTGGAGTTGATCCTCAAGTAATATTAGTGGCACAGATTTCAAAAAGTAGATATATGGGAAAATCACTTTTCAGTCTCTGCTATTTCAGACTCAAAAGAAGAAGCTGCTTAATTAAATGCTCTTTCATTAAAAAGGAAAGAAAGGAAGTACTAGCAAAAGCCTCCCTACATCTAGAAACTAACACATCAAGAAGAAAGCTAGGCTAAAGTCCCTTCCTGGTCTTACTTTCCATGTACAAGAAATATTGCTATACATTTATTTATTACACACAAAATAGCTTACATCACTTTATATTTTAAATTTCTAACCTATTTTAAAGTTATAAATAATTTTAAATTGTGCTTAGCTTGTGGCCCTTTTGGAGGTCTCATTGTATAGGGGGTGGATATTCTAAGTACATATTCTTAATAAAGAAAGGAAAGTATGGGACTTCTTTCTTTTTTCATGTCAAAAGCACCACAGTACAATTAATAAATTTATCATATTATTTTCACCCTAAAACAGTCACCATATAGAGCAGGGGTCGTCAACCCCGGGTCCACAGGCTTGCCGGAACTGGGCCGTGGATACGGATCTCCGCCCCCCCGCACACATACGCGGCGGGTGTGTCACGCTCGCGCGGGGGCGTGTTGCACCCACGGTGGGCATGTCACGCTCGCACGGGGGCGTGTCATGCTCACACGCATGCACGAGAGCGCGACACGCCCACCACGAGCGCGACACGCCCACCACGAGCGCGACACACCCGCTGCACTTGCTCGGGGGTGCCCCCGCCCCCCCGCGCATGCAGCTCACTCCCCCCAGCCGGTCCACAGCCCCAAAAAGGTTGGGGACTGCTGATACAGAGGATTTAGGACTACTAACATCAGGTCTCCCATTGTACATGTTCAGTGGCATAGAGTTGACTGACATACTGTAGATATGAAATTGCCTGTTCTTCTCTGCACTTGTAAAGAATTGTGTTGGTGCAAACTAAAAATTTTCTTTGGTTCTGCCTACTCCACTCCATAGCCTATTAAATGGCTGCCAAGTAAGCCAGTTCACTGTATGACTGGGGCTTGATTCAGTTCCATCCATTTTAAGAGGCGGGCAGTTCTTTTCCCCCCCCCACATTATAGTAATTCTCTGCTGTTCCTTCAAGATTCATAGATGTTCTGAAAATTTTCCTTGATTCTAGTCTGAGATGGGCAAGACGGTAGCCAAAAAGTGAATGTGTATTTGATGTAGAGGTTTAGAGTATTTCACTATTAGTTGCTACCTCTCTCCATAAGTCATTGGGTCCAATACCTCCTATATAATTGATTTTATCAATAGGGATTGATGCCAGGCATCCAGTAATGATTCTACAGTAGAGATGGGGGTATTCTTATTCGTATACGAATACCCCCGTACAGCTGGAGTTAACGGGGGTCAGCTAGCCACTCATCAGCCTTGCAGGGAGACTTGTCTTTCCTCCTGCCAGGAGTAGCTAGCTGGCCGGGCCCTCCGGAGTGATTGGAAGGAAGAGCGGGGCTGGTGGTGGTGGCAGACGCATGAGTGGACGGTCTGGCCCCAGGGGGACGGTCTGACCCTCGTTAACTCCAGATCATCAGCATAAAAAAAATTGGTGGCTTGAGGTAGTGGTTCATCATTGATGTAGATTTTAAACAAAATAGAGGCCAATACATTGGCCTGGGGTAGACCATTTTTTGAGTCCTCCATTAGCTGTTGTCCCTGAAAGTTACTTAAAAATCTGTGATTTTGCAAAATGGTTATTACTTTGAAGAAACTTCATTACATGTCATCATGAGATGATCAAAATATTGCACTTTTGTTAGCTCTGTTTGGAAAGACTTTGTTTATTCTTAATATGGAATGTGCTGTACTAATGAAATTGTTTAAATTACATATGTGCAAATATATTTATTTGACTAGAGGTTGCACAATATGATAATTCATATTGATGATAATTCAACTGTATGAAATGCTTAAAATGTCCCTAGAAGGAAAAAAATGATGGTACAAATGTTTTTTTTTTGTTTTATTTCATGTGATATAGCCCTTGAAGAAGGCTGAAAAGGCTAAGCCAAAATACATTGGGCTTTTAATTTGGAATAAATTGCATAAATTGGTGATGTAATATGAATGAGAAGAGGCAAAGTGCAGCATCTCTGAGCCTACATCTTGTTTGCTTGGATATTCTGGAGCATGTACAGAATGCTCTGGCCATTCTTGTCATACCTACACATGCTTGGAATAGTCTGTGGAATCCCTTCTATACTGTGTTTCCCCGAAAATAAGACAGGGTCTTATATTAATTTTTGCTCCCCAAAAAAACAAAAAAACAAAATGCATTAGGGCTTATTTTCAGGGGATGTTTTGGTTTTTTTTCATGTACAATGATCTACATTTATTCAAATACAGTCATGTCATCTTCTTCTGGTTGCTGCACAATAGTGGAGGGGAGGGTTTCACTTAACTGGGGCTTATTTTTGGGGTAGGGCTTATATTATGAGCATCCTGAAAAAAATCATACTAGGGCTTATTTTCAGGTTAGGTCTTATTTTCGGGAAAACGGTATATAACAAGCCACTCCAGAATTTGAATGAAGGAGAAAATGCTTGTTGTGTCAAAACCTTTCAGAGCAGAACCTCCTACAATAGAATATATGCTGAAAAAATTAATAAAGGAGAATGCAAGCTATACAGTTGACAAAAATCCCCTTGGTTTCATTTGCTATAAAAGTTCAGTTAGTTTTTATGCTGTAAATGTATTTTCTCCCCTTGAAACGGATAACTTATTTTAGTAATAGAAAAATAACACTGTTTGTTATCTAAGGTGGAAAATAATCCCAGCAGGGATACACATAGCATATCATACAGTAAATGAATTCTACTTTAATATGGAGTAGATGCTTAATACTGTTTTTGAGATGTTGCTAGTTGGTTATCAAAAACAAATTCCAGACTGAACAAGTCGAGTGATGTGGTTATAATCTATTTTATTTAACACTGTGCTAGAAGATCTCTATCAAGTCTTAGTAATCATGAGCAGGCTCCTTTTAATTATTTTTAATGTGATCTATTGTAATTTCTGGATATTCTTTTTCAGCATGAGTTTGATCCCTTAATGTATTTTCCTTATAAAAATAGGTACAAAAGAATTACCTTGTTTTAGTTGCTTTTGTAATATTAACAGATCCTAATAGCTGATAATTTGCATTTCTCCCAGTGCCCCAGATTGTTTGTAGAATATTCTGATGAATGTCTCAAGTTCCCCTCAATCTCTACAGTCTTGTGTCAGTTATTACTCCTAGGCATAATGTACGATGTTCTAACAACTGAACTCAGATCTTTCTGTATGTCAGAGTGCATCTAGGGTTGGAGAAATGTATGAATAAATAACCAAAGGGAGCTGGTTATTGAGAATTGAACAGGAGTCTCTGGGACCAGAGCACAGATATTCTCTGTTAAATAGATTCCAGCTGCATGCTGCAATTATAAACTTTATACTTAATCAGGCTTTTTGTCCATCTACTTTCACTACTGAGTGACATTCTGGTCACAGCTACACTGTTGGGGGAAAACAGATCAAATCTGCATTGACTCCTGTCCATGTACTTCATTGTCCAGCTTTCACATCTGTGCTTAGCGATCAGGAATACTAAAGTACAGACAGTATTTGCCTTGGTCTGCAATGACACATCCTTGTACTTGATGATCTTTTCTTGTTCCTTCACAACTGCCTTCCAAGTCTCATTCTTCTCCCAGTTTCTTGGCTTGCAGTCTCTATATAGATTAATGATTGACCCAAGGTGTACAAAAGCTATAATGATTTCAGTTTATTTTGGCAACATTAAAGTTATGTAGTTCTTCTGTAGTCATGATTTTTGCCATTTTCATGTTCAGCTGCAGACCTGCTTTTGCAGTTTATTCTTTCACCATGCATTTTTTAAATTCATTTTTGCTTTCTGCTACTATTATGGTATCATCTGCATATTTTAAAGTACAACTATTGCTTCTTCATTCCTCATTAAGATGAATCTAATCTAGCTTCCTGTATGATAGGTTCTGCATACATAGTGAACAATGGTGACTGTAGCGATCACCCTGCCTATGCATATGTATGAGTGTATCGGCATGCACCAATAAGAGTTGTTGGGAGGCGGAGCAAGTGGAACATAAAGGGAGGGGTGAAGCAGATAGGAGGAGCAGATAGTCAGTGGGGAGTTGAAAAGCAGTTAAGAGTGTTAGAGAGAGTTAAGTGTGGAATATGTTATTATGAAACTACTGAAAGCTTTAACGTCTTTTAGGAATCTACTTAAGTGAAACTCAAGATCTGAACTATATTCAATAAACTTGGTTTTGATAAAAGTTACATGCAGTATGGACCTCAGTCTTTCCAAGTAAATAATGTTGATAGAGATCAACTGGTGGCAGCGTAAATAGGAACGTAGCATGGGCCTTAGATTAGTGAAATAATTCAGGGACACTCAAGGGGCACATCACAGTTGGTGGCTGCGGCGGGATACATAGTAATCCAGTGAAGCCAAAGTTTGAAAGTGAATTTTCTGGAGTCGTGGGTACCTTTTAGTTAGGATCTGTGGTAAAGAAATGGGTAACCTACTAGAGCTTTTGTGGAAGGGCTTAGTGGCGGGGCTTCTGAACCCTGGTCTGGGGAACTTAAGATAGGGAACTGACTCTAAAGAAAACTTATCTTTACCTCAGGATTTGAGAGACCCAGTGGGCTAGCTCGAAATCCGGAGCTCTGAGAGAAAAGGAGCGGTGGTGGATAAGAGGGGAAGCCAGGGTCAGGACAGATCTGAGGTGATAGGAAAATAAAAAGCTAAAAAGAAAATTATTCTGGTGTCTGGAGGCAGGAATTGCTCCGACAAGGAATAATAGTAATGAAGGTTGTGAGCTGGAGAGCAGCCAGAGAGAGCTGCTAAGTAAAGCACAACATAGTTACTAGAAAAACAGCTGAAAGAGAGGTCCTTTTAAAAATAGTAAAATAAAGTAAAAACCCAGTCCACTTTAACTCAAATATGCCCCCCCAAAAGAACAAAATAATCAGTCATGGAGGAAGTTGAACCTCAGGAGGCTGAGGGAAATGGAGACCCTCAAGTTAAAGAGGAGGGACCTGAGGAACTTATAGTGATTGCCTCAGAGAAAGAAAGTGTTCTAAGCCCCCACGATTTTGAAAGATGGAGGTTAGAACAAGAATATAGGCTCAAAGAATTGGAAATTAAAGAGAAAGCCAGGGCTGAAGAGAGAGCTGAGGCCAGACAAATGGAATTAAAAGAAAGTGAAATGCGTTTTCAACTGGAGATGAGGAAGTTAGAATTGGAGGCCCAGAACAATAACAATTCAAGTGTTAATGTTATTCCACCCAAGATTGAGTTAAAGAAATTCCCTCAGTATAGACAAGGAGATTGCCCTGAATCCTTCTTAATCTCATTTGAAAGAGCTTGTTGGGATTTTGGAATTAAAGATGGGGAAAGAATGGTCATTTTAAGATCTCAGATAGGAGGAGTTTTAGAAGAAATATATTCTCAGATGCCTCTGGAAGAAGCAAGAAATTTTGAGGCTTATAGGAAACTTGTATATTCCAGATTTGGGGTTGACGCTGAACACCTCAGGTGGAAGTTGAGATCAATTACAGTCAACCCTCGACTTACGAACGGCCCTAGTTACGAACATTTCGACTTACGAACCGCTCTGATAGAAAAATATAGCCTCGACTTGCGAACTTTGCTTCGAGTTACGAACCGAAAAGTCATTTTAGGTTAAAAGGAAAAAAAAGGAAAAAATTCTGCCCCTAGCGGTAGGAACGGATTAACCGGCTTTGCATTAGTTCCTATGGGAACGAATGCTTCGACTTACAAACCGCCCCTCGACCTAAGAACCAAAAACAGCCGGAACGGATTAATTGCTTTTCAATGCATTCCTATGGGAAATGCTGATTCGACTTACGAACTTTTCAACTTAAGAACGTCCTTCCGGAACGGATTAAGTTCGTAAGTCGAGGGTTGACTGTACTAAGAAAGCTGATGAATCATTTGCCCAATTAGGTGCGCGTGTGAATCAATTTTTGAATAAGTGGTTAGAACAGGAACATGTAACCTCTTTAGACCAAATTAAAAATGTATTTGGGTTGGAGCAATTTTATTCTATTTTACCAGGGGAACTTCGATATTTAGTGAAGGATAAGGAACCCAAAAATATACAACAAGCATCTGAACATGTTGACTTTATTAGTGGGATCAGAGATCCTAGGTTTTCTGAAGTAAAATTTTACAGACAGGGCTGGGACAACAGCAAGAAGCAGTCCAATAAGAATTACCTCAGTCAAATGTCAGATAAGGAGAGCCAGCTTAAACCCAAACATATGTGTCCAGAACCAGGCCCACAAAAACAAATTAACCCTGAAAGAAAATTTGATAGGTCTCTTTATTATGAACGTAGAGCTAATAAACAATGTTTCAACTGCGGAGATATAGGACATTTTTGCTAATTGTGTGAAAAATAACAAAAATAGAACTGATAATAAAGTGGACTGTCAGCACAGAAAAGTGTTTTGCATGAAGCCTATGAAGCCCATGACAGTTGGAAACAGTAATGGTTGCTCTGTTACCACGACAACAGACTTGGCAAAAAGCCCAGAACTGCCAGAAGCCCAATCAGTACAATATTTCCTTATTAAATCGGACCAGGCATTGCTGGAGAGCTCAGGGGAGTGGAATTTTATCAACGATACAAAGTATTTAGGTATCAAAGATACATGCTCGCACATAACTTTGTCACCCAGATGTGGTTCTCAGAGAATAGATGATAGAAAATGAGACCATTACTATCAAAGGCATTAACTCTGATCCAGTAACTTTACCCATGGCTGGCGTAAAAATAAATTATCAGGGATGGGTTGGAGAATGGGAAGTTGCTATATCTGATCAGATCCCAGCTCCTTGTTTGGTCGGTTTAGATCTCTCCAAACATGTGCAGAGTGTTTATGTAGTGACCCGCTCCCAGGGTAAGCAGTTTACAGTCCCTGAGGAAAGATTGGGATCCCTAACTTTTGAAACCAACCTGGAAAGTCCCAGCTTAGAGGAAAACCCTGATATAGAAGAAATTGCTGAAGTGGTGTTGTTGAAAAATCCTAATAGTTCATCCTTTATTAGAGAACAAAAGGAAAATACCACCCTGATTCAGTGTTTTGAAAAAGCAAAGAGATCTCTCTTTCCATTATCACCTGAACACCCAGAGAGGTTTAAGGTCGATAAAAACCTGATACATAGGGAAGTTTTATTAGCACCTCAGAGGGGTGGAGATGGACATCTCAGACAGTTAATTGTTCCTGTGAAATATCGGGAGAAGATCTTAGAGAAAGCTCATAAAGATGTGTTTGGAGCACACATGGGTGTATTTCTCACTAAACAAACGGTTGTACAAAACTTTTATTGATCAGGAATGGGTCAGCAAATTAGGCAGTATTGTCAAACGTGTGATACGTGCCAAAGGAGAGGTACTGGAAATGAGAAAACTAGGGCTAAGCTGTGCCCATTACCAGTTATTTCAACCCCATTCCAACGTTTAGGTTTGGATCTAGTAGGACCCTTACCCCAAGCCACCAGACGGGGGGAAAAGTACATTCTATCTGTTACTGATTTTGCCACTAGGTACCCAGAAGCAGTACCCTTATGTAACATTGAGACCGAGATGGTAGCGGATGCTTTAGTCAGTTACATGTGTAGAATGGGTTTTGCATCCGAGATAGTCACTGATCTAGGAACCTCCTTTACATTCAAATTAATGAAGAGACTGTGGCAAGTCTGTGGAATTTCCCATGTAACATCGTCCCCTTACAAATGAATGGACTAACAGAAAAGTTCAATGGAACTTTAATGAGGATGATACGGGCATATGTGGCAGAAAACCCTAGTGATTGGGACAATAAATTACGATCCCTACTCTATGCGTATAGAGATGTTCCCCAAGAAAGCACAGGATTCAGTCTGTTTGAACTTCTATTTGGCAGAAAAGTATGCGGGCCGCTAGATCTGTTACGACAGAACTGGGAGGATTATAAAGAAATGCTCCCTGATTCTGTGGTAGAATACTTGGACAATTTGATGAATACCTTACAAAAATCCCTAGAAATAGCAGGGGAGAATTTGAAGGGTGTCCAAAATAAACAGAAAACTTGGTATGACAGAAAAGCTAGAGAAAGAACGTTCAGTCTTGGAGAGGAGGTACTAATGTTAAGACCTATAAGCTTCAGTTAGCTTGGGAAGGACCGTACACCGTGGTCTCCAAAATGAGTTCAGTGAATTACATTCTCCAGAGAAGGGATGGAAATTGCAAAGTAGTCCATGTAAATATGATGAAACCATATTACAGAAAAGAAAACCTGGTTTTATTTACTGTGAAGGAAAACTCAGAAGAAAAAAACAAAAATTAATATGCTGGGAAGGCAGGGGGAGTCTAAAAATAACCCCGAGGACATGACCCTTAGCCCTGCTCTATCCTGAGAACAAAAAGAAGAGATGTCTACTCTTCTACAAAAATATAAGGCAGTGTTTTCGCGCAAACCAGGGGTGGCAAAAGGGGTCGTGCACAGGATAGATACTGGGGATGCCCAGCCTATAGCTGTTACCCTTTACCGAGTAACTGGTCCCTATGTGGATAAAATCTGCACAGAGCTAAATGAGATGCTGAAAGCCAATATAGTCACCACATCCATGAGTCCTTGGGCTGCGCCTAGAGTCCTTGTAGATAAGCCCGATGGAAGTGTTAGGTTCTGTGTGGACTATAGGAAACTAAACCATGTTACAAAGGCTGATGCCTATCCTATGCCTCACTTGGATGACCTGATTGAAACTATAGGTAATGTCCTTTCATTTCCAGCCTAGATCTAACAAAAGGATTTTGACAGGTCCCTATGGATCCTAAGGATCAGGAGAAAACAGCTTTCTGCAGTCCCTTAGGACTGTATGAATTTTGAATTATGAATTTTGGCCTGAAAAGTGCCCCAGCCACATTTCAAAGGCTGGTGGATAAAACCCTGTATGGCCTGAGACAGTTCACTATGGCATACATGGATGACATAGGTATCTTTAGCCAGACCTGGGAGGAACATAAGTCCCATCTAGAGCTCGTGCTGCAAAGGATACTGAGTGCTGGTTTGACAATAGGTAAAGGTAAAGGTTCCCCTTGACATTTAGTCCAGTCGTGTCCGACTCTAGGGCACGGTGCTCATCCCCGTTTCCAAGCCATAGAGCCAGCGTTTGTCCGAAGACAGTTTCCGTGGTCACGTGGCCAGCGCAACTAGACACGGAATGCTGTTACCTTCCCACCGAGGTGGTACCTATTTTCTACTTGCATGTTTACATGCTTTTGAACTGCTAGGTTGGCAGGAGCTGGGACAAGCGACGGGAGCTCACTCGGTCACGTGGATTCGATCTTACGACTGCTGGTCTTCTGGCCTTGCAGCACAGAGGCTTCTGCGGTTTAACCCGCAGCGCCACCACGTCCCTCCTGTTTGACAATAAAAAGCAGCTAAGTGTCAAATTGGTAATTCTGAGATAAGGTACCTAGGACATTTAGTTGGAGGAGGGACGATCAAGCCCCTAGATGGAATGATAGAGGCTATTGATACGTGGCCCATCCCAAATTCCAAAAAGAAAACCCGAGCTTTCCTTGGACTAGCCAGATATTATAGGCGATTTGTGCCCAACTTCAGCGAAATAGCTGCGCCTTTATCGAATTTGACCCGAAAGAAGCAAGCGGAGAACATCTCGTGGACTCCAGAGTGCCAGGAAGCCTTCAATCATCTGAAGACAGCGCTGACCTCGAGGCCTGTTCTTGTTGCGCCTGACTTCGACAGAGAATTCACCATTTACACCGATGCGTCCAACGTTGAACTTGGAGCCGTGCTGTGCCAGTCAGATGACAGCGGGACTTTACATCCGGTAATGTATGTGAGCAAAAAGCTCCAACCTAGCGAAATACATTTATTTACCATCGAGAAAGAATGTTTAGCCATTGTCTGGATACTGCAGAAACTAAAGCCCTACATATGGGGAAGAAAGTTCGTTCTCTGCACCGATCATTCGCCTTTAAAATGGATAAGGACTATGCAATCGAACCGTAGTAAATTGACCAGATGGGCCCTGATTCTACAGGACTTTGATTTCAAGATCAGAAGCGTCAAAGGGTCTCTGAATGTGGTTGCGGACGCTTTGTCCCGAAGGCCTAATGATTAGTAAAATTCTATGTTAAGTGCAAATGTTTATAACTGTATTGATTGTCATAAATGTTTCAAGTGATAAGTTTGACTTAAGGAGCATAGTATTAGAGAGGAAAATTTAATATAAAGTATTTATAAGAATTGGAAAAAATATTGTTAAATTTACATGTGTCCAGCTGTTTGTTTATGAGGGCAAACTGGTAAGTTTCCCCTCATAAAACAAACTTATTAAGGGGGGAGGAATGTAGCGATCACCCTGCGTATGCATATGTATGAGTGTATCGACATGCACCAATAAGAGTTGTTGGGAGGCGGAGCCAGGGGGACATAAAGGGAGGGGTGAAGCAGATAGGAGGAGCAGATAGTCAGTGGGGAGTTGAAAAGCAGTTAAGAGTGTTAGAGAGAGTTAAGTGTGGAATAAGTTATTACGAAACTACTGAAAGCTTTAACGTCTTTTAGGAATCTACTTAAGTGAAACTCAAGATTTGAACTGTATTCAAGGTTTTGATAAAAGTTACATGCAGTATGGATCTCAGTCTTTCCAAGTAAATAATGTTGATAGAGATCAACTGGTGGCAGCGTAAATAGGAACGTGGCGTGGGCCTTAGATTAGTGAAATAATCCAGGGACACGCAAGGGGCATGTCACAGTAACCCTTTCAGAGTTTTCCAGGTAAAGAATACTCAGAAGTGGTTACCATTCCTTCTTCTGTGGGCACCCTGGGACTGTGCAGCTTGCCTAAGGCCGCACTGCCTGTCTCTACATGCAGGAGGCCCAGTGGTGAATTGAACTTCCAATCTTTGGCCAGATATATAAATCACTGAACTATCAAGCCAACTGTAGGGAGATAAAATATACCATTTTATCACCATAGGCTTCACCTATTTGAAACCATTCTGTTTCTTGATATTCTGCTTCAACAGTAGCTTCATGTCCAGATTACAGGTTATGCACTAGCAGAATGAAATGTTGAAGCATAATTATTTCTTTTAGAATTATCCATAACTTTTCATCAGCCTCACATTTAACGGCTTTGTAATAATCTATAAAGCACAGACTAACTTTTCTCCAAAATTTGTTGGCATGCTTTAGTAGCCAACATATATTTGCAACATGATCTTTAGTCTCTTCATTTTCTGAATCCAGCTTGAATTCGAGGCATCTTTTACTCCATATATGGTAAAAGATTTTGTTGCAGAACTTGAATATTACGTAACTTGCATGGGAAATTTGTGCAGTGGTCTTATAGTTACTACACTCTTTTGTATGTGTTTTCCTGGGAATTGGAAGGCATAGTGGAATGTAAAGATGGAGCCTGGGATCTTTTGCCTGCAAAGTGTATACACTGCCATTCAGCCACAGTCCCTCTTCTATAATTATCCCCAATTCTGCATTTTCCTGACTGACAAGTTATGTGTTAATTTTTTTAAAAAGCAATAATCTGAAGAACTCTGGGTGCAACAGTTGGAGGACTACATTCGTTATACTGTGTGTATGCATACCTACATACGTTTGTAATGTGTGCATGTGTGTGTGTATAAGAGAGAGAAAAGGAGAGAGAGAGGAATAGCCAGCTATTTGAAAAATATACTGCAGTCGGGTGTAGCATGTGAGAGGGAAGGGTTCAGTCTTTACAGCTAAAGAAAACAAATGAACTTACTTATTCTGGTAGACAAAATTTCTGGCCTTTCAAACTTTGAGAGTGTCAGCAAGTGAGAAGCTGATCTCTTCGGTTTCACTGTGTGATTTTAGCAGAATTCATTTAACAGTAGTTTATCATTCTTAATTTTTGTAGCTTGTCTTGAGTAATTTGTTTCAGGAAAAATATATCCTAGAAAAAATATATTCTATGTTCTAGTCAGTAAATAGAAAGTATTTATAGCACCCTTGCAAGGTGCTACTGTAGTCAGTTGCCTGGGGAGTTGCCTTGTAAGGGTGAGCAATTGACCAGACGGAGCAAATTCTAACATAGTTTTTCCATAGTTTATCCCACTTGGTTACATTTCACTACTTCTCATGCACCTGGACCAGCTGTAGAAGGAACTGATGGATGAATGCCTGGCAAATCTTGTTAGACTTCACTGACTCGCACCTGCTCTTTTTTTTTTTAATCACTTTTTTTTATTTCTAAAGAAAAGACAATCCATCATGTTACAAGTAATAAATACAAAGCTTAACATAGTAAACTGTCATCTTACTTGTTATATAATTTAACTGTTGACCAATTGCTATTCCCCACATTTCTCAAAATCACATTTACACCATTCCCCATCTCATCTTAAAGAAATATCGACCAACAATCTAAATGCTCCAAATTGTTTTCCAAACCACATGTCTCGAGATTTATTTTATTGGCATATTTTAATAAAGGCTTCCAGTTTTCAGTGAATTGACTGTGCCTTATTTCTCCCCTATATAGTCTAACTTTATTAGTCATTTTTTCCATCAACATTGTATGCCATATCTTATTTGAAAATGCTTGTAATGAGAGATCTTGAGCGTTTTTCCAATTTCTAGCAACCCCGCTCCTCTATAATCATCATCATCATCATCATTATAATTTATGCAAAAAATATAACTTGCCGGCCTCTAAAAAAACCCTGTGGGAACATCAGGTAGAGAAGGTATCAGAAAATGGGGAAGTTAAGATCTTGTGGGATTTCCGGATCCAAACTGATAGACAACTTGAACATAGCACACCAGACATACTAGTAATAGAACAAAGAAATGTCCGGATCATTGACATTGCAATTCCAGGGGACGCCAGAGTTCAAAATAAAGAACTGGAAAAACTAACAAAATATAGAGACATGGCAATTGAAACATCTCGCTTGTGGATGAAACACACTTCAGTGGTCCCCGTAGTCATTGCGACATTGGGAACAATATCAATAAATTTCACACAGTACTATAAGCAGTTGCAGATCTCAGAAATCACACCATCAGAGCTGATGGTCTGCCTGAACTCAAAGCCTATTTCTAGCCTTTGTAGGCCAAAACATGAACTCAAGCCTCCAACTCGCCTTTCCAGGCCAAAACGTGAACTCCCAAACCTCCAACTGGCCTTTCCAGGCCAAAACATGAACTGAAACCTCCAACTGGCCTTTGCAGGCCAAAATGTGAAATCAAGCCTCCAACTGGCCTTTGCAGGCCAAAAGGTGAACTCAAACCTCCAACTGGCCTTTCCTGGCCAAAACGTAAATTCAAGCCTCCAACTGGCCTTTCCAGGCAAAACCGTGAACTCAAGCCTCCAGCTCGCGTTTCCAGGCCAAAACATGAACTCAAGCCTCCAACTGGCCTTTCCAGGCCAAAACATGAACTGAAGCCTTCGACTGGCCTTTCCAGGCCAAAACGTGAAATCAAGCCTCCAACTGGCCTTTCCAGGCCAAAACGTGAACTCAAGTCTCCAACTGGCCTTTGCAGGCCAAAACGTGAACTCAAGTCTCCTACTGGCCTTTGCAGGTCAAAATGTGAACTCAAACCTCCAACTGGCCTTTCCAGGCCAAAACATGAACTCAAGTCTCCTACTGGCCTTTGCAGGTCAAAATGTGAACTCAAACCTCCAACTGGCCTTTCCAGACCAAAACATGAAATCAAGCCTCCAACTGGCCTTTCTAGGCCAAAATGTGCAATCAAACCCCCAACTGGCCTTTCCAGGTCAAAACGTAAATTCATGCCTCCAACTTGCCTTTCCAGGCCAAAACATAAACTCAGACCTCCAACTGGCTTTTCCAGGCCAAAACATGAACTCAAAGCCTCCAACTGGCCTTTCCAGGCCAAAACATGAAATCAAACCTCCAACTGGCCTTTCCAGGCCAAAACGTAAATGCATGTCTCCAACTGGCCTTTCCAGGCCAAATCATGAAATCAAGCTTGCAACTGGCCTTTCCAGGCCAAAACATGAACTCAAGTCTCCAACTGGCTGTTCCAGGCCAAAATGTGAAATCAAGCCTCCTCAAGGCCTATTTCTGACCTTCTTGGGTTGAAACTTCAAGCTAATGTCTGCAACTGGCCTTCATGGGCCAAAACCTCAACTTACTGCTATTGCAGAGAAATCACACTGGTATTTTGGATGCCTTAATCTCAGGCCTTAGAGCCGGGAGGCAAACCCTCTCTCAGTGCCTCTTTCTGGTTTCCTCAGGCGAAAACCTGAACTGAATGCCTCATTCAGGCCCTCCCTCCCTCTAACTGTCCTATCGAGGGCAGAAACTGAACTCTCTGCCAGGGCACAATTTAGATCACACCAGTACTCTGGGTGCTTGATTATTTCGCACATCTTGGGAGATCTTGGCCACCAACCAGTAACCAGCACTCAAACACTGCCAAAGCCACATCTTTTCCCAACTCTGTAGTGCCAGGGGGCATACCCCACCTCGAAGCCTAATGCCTTAGTGCCTGTGGGCATGCCCTACCTCGAAGCCCAATGCCACATTTTAGCTGAAAAAAATAGTTATTTTTTTTTAGTTGTGCGTTTTGGCCTTCTCAGGACAAATCCTTAACTCAGTGCCTCTTTCCCACATCTTGGTTCTATCTGGCACTACACCACCAATGTCAGAAAAAAGCCTGCCTTCCCCAATGTCCCTCTCTGAGTCCCCACCATCCACACTGTTATCGCAGAGAAATCACACTGGTATTTTGGGTGACTGCATCTCAGGCTTTAGTGCCTGGAGGCAAACCTTGCCTAAATGCCCAATGCCTTGGTGCCTTCAGGGGGCAAACCCTGCCTCAATGCAAAACACCTCAGTGCCTGCTGGAAGTAAAACCCAGCCTCAATGTCCAACATCTCTGTGCCTGGTGGCAAACCAAACTATCTCAATGCCCAATACCTCCGTGTCTGCTGGGGGCAAACCAAACTGCCTCAATGCCATCCCCTCCATGCCTGGTGACAAACTAAAGTATAGCTATCCAAACACCTCTGTGCTTGGTGGCAAACTAAAGTATGTCTATTCCAAATGTCTCCATAGGTTGTGGCAAACTAAAGTACGTCTAATGCCTCCATATCTGGAGGCAAACCAAACTGTCTCAATACCATCTGCCTCTGTGTTTGGTGGCAAACTGTGCCAGCTGCCTCTGTCAGTTTCCTGGGGGGGGGGCCTTGTGAGTGTATAACTCGGATGTCCAAAACCCAAACTTCACCAAACTTGCAGAGATTGTAGAGGAGAGTCAGGGGAAGCTTGGTGCTTTGGGGGGCATTTTATAGTGTTTTAAATTGAAGACAAATCGACAAATCTATTCATTGATTCATCTGGAAAATATTCATAAATTCATATTTGTCAATTCGTCAACCTCGATGAATTACAAATCACAACAAATCACAATTTTTTCAATTCATCCCCATCTCTACTTCTGACTCTTTAGAGGGTGCCTTTCAAGTATGACTTTCAGGAAGCACTATGGTACCTTCATTTTTTGTACATTAACTACAGGAAGCAGGCCAGAGGAGGCCATGCAGCCTTGGTGGTAGGCCTTGCTCCAGATGAGTGAAAGGTATATGCATGTAGATGTGTGTTTGTGGAATGAAACTCCCAGAATTCTGCCTGAGGAATCTTGGAGAATTCTCGGAGTTGGAGTTCAGAAAAAGAAAAGGGCATACCTCTATCAATAAACTGTCCATTTACTTTCTTAATGGTAGGATTGTGTTGTTTTTGTTGTTGTTACTATATTCTGGGGAGTGGACCAAAGGGAACCAAGTCCTAAACATTTATGGATAAGATGATATGCTTGTAAAATTGCTGATTTTTGAATTTTTGGAGAAAATTAGAAGCTATTGGCACTTGCTTTAAATTAGTTATCAAAGATTTTGGAATGATTCCTCTGGCTAAAACTAGTCTGGGGAGCAGAGTGATCTGATATTGCTTCCATATTCTTTGAATTTCTTGCATTAATGTTTCATACTTCTGTTATACTGTGTAAAAGGTTAAGCTGTTGCTTATCATCCAGGGGGTAACTGGGGTGCTGTTGATGTAACAGTTTCTCAAGGGTTTGCAAACACAAAGTTGTCAGAGCTGTTTTTCAACACACGGGAATGGTAGTGAGTGCAAGAAAGTATCTTGCAGACCACCTTGACTGCTGCCAACATTCAGGCTACCCTTTGAGATGTAAAGCTTGGCATTAGACATGGGAGCTTCTTATTTGTCTCCTGGGGGAAACAAACACAAAGCCCACCGGGGGAGACAAATATGAAGTCCGCCAGCACAGGTGTCCTGGCAGTCCTTCCCCGCCCCCCCCCCCCCCCCGAATCAGTCTGGTCCACTTACTGGGCTCCTCGGCATGCATGTGCCCAACGACAGTGACGTTCATAGAATCATAGAATCATAGAAAAGTGAAGTTGGAAGGGGCCTACAAGGCCATCAAGTCCGACCCCCTGCTAAACGCAGGAATACAATCAAAGCATATCTGCCAGGTGATTAGTTTTTCTTGAATGCCTCCAGTGTTGGAGCACTCACCAACTCCCGAGGTAACTGGTTCTACTGTTGTACTGCTCTACCACTTAGGAAGTTTTCCCTGATATTCAATGGAAATCTGGCTTCCTGTAACTTGAGCCCATTGTTGCGTGTCCTGCACTCTGGGATGATTGAGAACAGATCTTGCCCCTTCTCTGTATGACAGCCTTTCAAATATTTGAAAAGTGCTATCACCCCTCAGCCTTCTTTTCTCAGGGCTAAACATACCCAATTCTTTCAGTCTTTCTGAAAGGGTGGTTATCTGATCAAAAAACGAGATGAAATTAGTTTGGCGGGATTTGTTCTTGACAAATCCGTGTTGGTTTCCAGTTATTACTGCATCGTTTTCTAGATGCCTGCACAATTACCGCTTTACGATCTGTTCCAGAATTTTGCCTGGGATTGATGTCAGGCTGACTGGCCTGTAGTTCCCAGGTTCCTCTTTTTTGCCCTTTTTGAAGATAGAGACAACATTTAGCCCTCCTCCAATCCTCTGGCACCTCCCCCGTTTCCCATGATTTCAAGAAAGTAATGGATAGCAGTTCTGAGAGTTCTTCAGCCAGTTCTTTAAGTACTCTCTGATGCAATTCATCCAGCCCTGGAGATTTGAACTCGTTCAAGGTGGTAAGGTATTCCTTGACTATTTGTTTATCAATCTCTAGCTGCAATCCTGTCCCCCTCACTTGCACTTCCAATTTGTTTGGAAGTTCATAGTCTGTCTTATGGGAAAAGACTGAACTAAAATAAGAATTGAGCACCTCTGCCTTTTCTTTTGTCATCTGTTATCATTTTTCCATCTCCATTGCGGAGCTGTGCCACTATGTCTTTTGTTTGTCTTTTGCTACTCACATACCTGAAGAATGCTTTTTTATTGCTTTTAGTGTCCCTAGCTAACCTCAGCTCATTCTCAGCTTTTGCCCTCCTAATGCCATCCCTGCATTTCCTTGCTACTTGTCTGTACTCATCCTTGGTGGCCTGGCCTTCTTTCCACTTCCTGTATGTTTCTTTTTTGGTTTTTAGGTCCTCCCTGAGCTTTTTGTGAAGCCACACTGGCCTTTTTTGCCGCCTCCCCTGTTTTCTTGTTGGAATTGTTTGCAGTTGTGCTTAATTGTGTGTGTAGTCCCGCTGTCGCTGCACCGGCTCTCCCTGCAGCTGATCACTCCAGCAAGGAGGCAGGAAGACAAGTCTCTGAGCTCAGCTGCTGAGGAGTTAGCTGAGGGGAGAGACGAGAAAGCAGTCAAGAAAGCAGTCCCCCAGTGTCTGAAGAGCTGTTTTTTGACTTAATGAGATCATGAAGCAAAAGTGTAAGTAAGTGCAACACATACAATGGAGAAATACAAACACCCTTTAACCTCTCGGGTAAACTAATGTTACCATGTCCACTCTGCAGAATGAAGACTAGAAAGCTCTCTTCCGATTTCCAAACCCATTCTTTGGAGTAGACAACCTGAGGAAGAAAAACTATATGGGACCAAAAGCTCAACAAACATATTGTGTGCATGTTCTCCAAAAGATTTCCCCATAACTTTTGAAATAATAAAAAAAGGGAGAGCTGTGAGTAGCAAAGATTGTCACTAAAGACCAAGGTTAAAGTTGACCATACTATGTGAAAGAAAGAGTGAAGAAGAAGAAGAAAAACTAGTCATTTGAAATGTATTGTTTGAGAGAGCCTTACAGATACCATGGATAGCCAGAAAGGCAGAAAAGTGGGTGCTCAATGAAGTCAAGCCTGAACTCTCACTAGCGTAAAGATGAGTAAATTGAGGCTAACCTACCATGCACATATAATGAAAATAGAGAACTTTAAAAAGACAGAAAAACTTAAAAACTTTATTTTAGACATTTCATCACATTACAAGCAGATAATACAATTAATGATTCATCTTACTTATTAAATATTTTAACATTCTAAACACCAGCTATTCACACTATTTAACAAAATTACACGTAATCTCTGTCATGATCATGAGTTATGTGGTTTAAAGCATGTAGTTTGAATGGTTTGTGTAGTCATGAGAAATGTAACATGGAGTTAAAATGGTTCTATGTAAGGTTGATTTAAAGCACTTGGGAATGTTTTTCTGAAGAAGCTGTGAGAATGTTTTTCTCCTGACCTACAAGGACAAGATAAGGGGACAAGACTCAACATTCCAGCCTAATTGGAAGAAAGATTGGAAGGAGAAAAACAACACCTGCGTTCTCATGAGAAAGAAGGGTGGAGAAGACTTTACAGCCCCTAAATTATAATTGGTCAACACCTTGGAGGATGGAGAAGAAGGGAGGAGTTTAGAAAGTAGAAAATGGAGATTGTGCTATGTGGAGAAGTCGAAAGAGAGAGAGAGAGAGAGAGAGAGAGAGAGGCCTTAGTTACTTTTTACCTTTTTCCTTACGTTAGGATGAAGGCTTGAGAACGTAGGAACGAGAGACTGAAGAGGGGGGGCTTACTCCCTTTGCCTATCCTGAAGAAAGCTTTTTAGTTATTTTTATTTAGTTGGAATTTGTATTTTATTTAACTGCAATACTCTTTGGAAATGTACTCTACGCTATGCTTATGCATCAAACTGAATTTTCTATGAAAACTTTATTTTTCCAATAAAAAATTAATCTTAAAAATCTTGAGGATTGGTCTCTTGAACAGCAAACCTGCTAAGCTTGCCTTCAGAGGGTGGCAAGGACACAATATTGCTACTAGACAGAGTCCTACCTCACTGAGCTTTAGTCAGTCTTAAGGGACTACAAAGCCCAGGTGTCTGTGCTTGCTAATAACAAGTAAGTACAGGAGTGTTCTTTTTAGGCCAGACTTGCTGGAAAGGATTTATGCTACGCTCTTGCTGGTGATTGATAGGACTCGATCCAGCTGGAAGGAGGTACATAAAGGCCTGGAGGCTCTCTGGCCGAAGAAGCAGCGTTCCCTAATGGGAGGCTGGTTCTGACAATCTCGAATCCCCATTCTGTTTTAGAAAATTACCAACTAACAATCTGAGCAATCTAGATTATTTCCTAAATCATGTGACTTCTCATTTGGTTCATTGGTGTGTTTTAATAAAGATTTCCAAGTTTTGAAAAATTGACTGTGCTTTATTTCTCCTCTGTATATTCTGATCTTATTGGTCAATTTCTCCATCGACAGCGTTTGCCATATCCTATTCAAATACGTATGTCTGTAATGAAATATCCTGGGTGTTTTTCCAGTTTTTAGCAATCTCGCACCTTGCCATCCCTATAATATTTGCAATTAGGTCTTTATTAAGTAGCTTCTCATTTCCCTCTGTAAATGCTGAAAATAAGAGTAATGTTTTGTTCACAATTATTTTTTGATTAGTCATTATTTCTGTCCAATTACATCATGCCAAAATGCTTCTATTTTTGGACAAAAAATCCACGTGTTCCAAAGTTCCCTTTCATCCACATTTTCTCCAACACTTATCTGATATATCTCTGTTGATTTTATGTAGCTTTGCAGGTTATAGATGCCACCTGTGAACAACTTTCAGAACCATTTCTTTCGTTTTAGCTGATACTGATTTATATGGATATTTATTCCATATCCCTGTCCAAATCTCCTCAGGTATATTAATATTTAAATTTGTTTCCCAAGATTCTTTAGCTCCTCTGCCCTTACCATGTTCTTTCTCAATAGTACATTTATATATTAAAGAGGTCAATCATATCTTTTTATTTTTATCTTTTAGTATACAGTGTTGTTCAGATTCTGTTAATGGCCTTATAGAGCCAGATTTTGGATAAAATTGTATCGCAAAGCTCCTTATTTGTTTTATTTGTAGCCAATTGCTTCTTATTTGCTTTGTTTTCTCTTCTATTTGTCTAACAGCAATTGGTTCCCCTGATTCAAATAAATCCTTAATTCTATATATTTCAATTTGTTTCCAGTGTTTAAACTGCACATATTTCTCATGAGATTTAAAGTTTGGGTGATCCAATAGAGGACATAAGGGGGATATTGGGGGAGCAAACGTTTTCATATGTTTTCGCCATATCCTTAATGTTTCAAAAATAAAAGGATTCTGTAATTGTTCTCCCTTTTTAAACAATGTTGTGTAAATATGCACATTTACAATGTCCATTTTTCCACCACCCTCCATTTCAACCCAGGCAGGGATTTCTTGAATTTCTTCTGTCTGTATAAATCTAGTAATTCGATTTATTTGTAAAGCTTGATAATATTTCTGCAAATGTGGTATCCCTAACCCTCCTTTTTCCTTTTGTCCATATTTAACACCATTTTAAAATCTTATCTTCTTCCCCTTTCCAGTAATAAACTTTTCTAAATTTTCTTGCAATAATTTTATTTTTTTGATATCTGGTTGTAGAGGTATATTTTGGAATAATAATAATAAAAAAGGTAATATATAAGTTTTAACTAAGGCTATTCTCCCTAACATTAACAAATTCAAACTGGCCCACTGTGAATCCATCACATCACAGCGTGGTGGTTTTTCTTTCTGAAGCTTTTTAATAACTGATTTTATATCCTCTATTGTTATTGGGGAGTTAAGGTGATATTTGTGGTTCTCTAAAATTGGGTTGATTGATAATGAGTTTATACATTTCTTAGTATTTATATCCAGTGTTATTTCTAATTAATACAGACTTTATAATATTCCATAAATGTAGTAACTGTTTGTTGTTGTAAATTTACTGTGGTTCCTTCCTTCGTTTTTAGAGAAACAATTGTCCTTTTAGTGCCTGTTTTTTAACTGCATGTGATAACATTTTAGTGTTTTTGTTCCCATATTCATATTCATAATATTTTCTCTTTAAATAGTTCATAGCAGTCTCATAGCAATCTGAACCTTAGCTGCATCTAGTGCTTCTAACTCAGCTCTAGTTTTTGATAGTTCAACGAGTACTTTATTTGATCCTGATTTTTTATGTTGTTCTGACAGCATACTTATTTTGTTCTCCAATTGTTCCTGGATCTTATTTCTTTCCTTCTTTAATCTAGAGGCTTCCATAATGAATTTCCTTGTAAATAAGCCTTTAGGGTATCCCATAGCAGTGCTACTTTAGTCTCTTCCCTATTGTTAATTTCATTAAAATTCTTTATCTCTTTCTTTATTTTTCCAAACACACAAAGCCAGAGGAATGGCAATACCGTATTTTTCCGTGTATACGGCCCCCCAATGTATAAAACGACCCCCTAATTTTGACCCTTGATGGAGGTGGAGAAGCAGTTAATGGGCAACTGCTCCTCCACCTCCATCTCCTGCTGCTGCTGCCTCCACTGCCCCGCCCGATCACCTCCTCCAGTCCGTCTCCAGCTCATGTCACTGCCTTGTCCCCTGCCCTAAGGAGACGATTGCTGGAGGAGGTGATCTGGCGGCGGCGGCAGCAGGAAGAGGCACCCGAGCCCGCAAGAGTGCTCGTTTGCCTGTGCTCATTTGCCTCTGCCTCCTGCTGAGCCCCGTCAGTCCCACTGGAGGAGGTGATCGGGTGGGTGGGTGGGGGAGGCAGCAGCAAGAGGCGCCCAAGCATGTGTGACTGCTCCTTCGCCTCCGTCTCCGCCTCCTCCTGCTGCTGCTGCCTCAGCCACCGAAGGGGACAAGCCGTGATCTCTGGAAGAGGCAATTGGGCAGCAGCAGCAGCAAGAGGCGCCCGAGTGCGCATGCGACTGCCTCCTTCCGTGTATAAAACGACCCTCAATTTTTCCTCTAATTATTTTAGGAAAAAGTGTCATTTTATACATGGAAAAATACGGTAATTTTTATGAAGAATTAAAAATTTGAAGGGATGGATCAGATAGAAACCCTGATGACAGATTCATCATAGTGAAAGGAAAATTGGAAAATAGATTATTAACCATAGGCTATTATTATGCCCCTAATACAGGTCAAGCAAAATTCATGCAGAATCTGTTAAGAAAGGTTAAAAAAATTGTGTGGGGAGAAATTATTTGGGGGATTACAGATTGTATTTTAAGTAAAATAGATACAACATCAAGAAATAGAAAGGTCTCAAGTGAAGGTATCAAAATTGTATTAGGCATCCTTCAGTCTCGAAAGACTATGGTAACGTGCTCTGTATGGAGGACTTGGAACAGCATCTAGTGTGGCTGAGAAGGCCAATTCGAGAGTGACAATCCCTTCCACACTGAAGACAAATACAATCTGTCCCCTGTCCAGCTCCCTGATTTTGCTGCTTCCGTGACTGCCTCTTTGCCTCGGTCTGCTGGACAAGGGTCTCTTCAAATTGGGAGAGGCCATGATGCAACGCCTGCCTCCAGGCTGAACGCTCCGATGTCAGGGTTTCCCATCTGTTGAGGTCCATTCCTAAGGCCTTCAGATCCCGCTTGCAGATGTCCTTGTATCGCAGCTGTGGTCTCCCTCTGGGGCGATTTCCCTACACTAATTCTCCATACAGGAGATCTTTTGGAATCCGACCATCAGCCATTCTCACAACATGCCCAAGCCAACGTAGACGTCGCTGTTTCAGTAATGTATACATACTAAAAATTCCAGCTCGTTCTAGGACTACTCTGTTTGGAACTTTGTCCTGCCAGGTGATACCAAAAATGCGTCGGAGGCAACGCATGTGGAAGGTGTTCAGCTTCCTCTCCTGCCGTGCACAAAGGGTCCAGGACTCACTGCAGTACAGGAGTGTGCTCAGGACACAGGCTCTATAGACCTGGATCTTGGTATATGTCGTCAGCTTCTTATTGAGCCATACTCTCTTTGTGAGTCTAGAGAACATGGTAGCTGCTTTGCCAATGCGCTTATCCAGCTCGACATCTAGAGAGAGAGTGTCAGAGATCGTTGAGCCAAGGTACACAAAGTAATGAACAACCTCCAATTCTTGTGTGGAGATGGTAATGGAGGGAGGTGAGTCCATGCCCTGGCCCATGACTTGTGTTTTATTCAGGCTGATTGTTAGTCCAAAGTCTTGGCAGGCCTTGCTAAAACGATTCATGAGTTGTTGGAGGTCTTGAGCAGAGTGGGCAACAATGGCTGCATCATCGGCGAAGAGGAAGTCCCGCATGCATTTCAGCTGGACTTTGGTCTTCGCTCTCAATCTAGAGAGATTAAAGAGCTTTCCGTCTGATCTAGTCCGGAGATAGACACCTTCTGTTGCGGTTCCAAAGGCGTGCTTCAGCATGACAGCAAAAAAGATCCCAAAAAGGGTTGGTGCGAGGACACAGCCCTGTTTCACTCCGCTTCGGATGTCAAAGGGATCTGATGTTGATCCATCAAAAACTACAGTGCCCTTCATTCCCTCATGGAAGGACCTGATGATGTTAAGGAGTCGAGGTGGACATCCAATCTTGGGAAGTATTTTAAAAAGGCCATCCCTGCTAACCAAATCAAAGGCCTTTGTGAGATCTATGAAGGTGACAAAGAGTGGCTGTTGTTGTTCCCTGCATTTCTCCTGCAACAGTCTGAGGGAGAATACCATGTCAGTGGTGGATCTATTAGCTCGAAATCCACACTGTGATTCTGGATAGACTCTGTCTGCGAGCACCTGGAGCCTCTTCAGCACAACACGGGCAAGCAGCTTCCCTACAACGCTGAGAAGAGAGATGCCACGGTAGTTATTGCAGTCGCCCCTGTCTCCTTTGTTCTTGTACAATGTGATGATGTTTGCATCCTTCATGTCCTGTGGTACTTCACCTTCCCTCCAGCAAAGACAAAATATTTCATACAGCTCGGTAGTGATGGTCTCTTTACAGCACTTCAACAGGGATGTTATCCTTTCCAGGTGCCTTGCCAGAGGCGAGGGAATCCAAGGCCGCTTTGACTTCTGCTAAGGTTGGTTCACTGTCCAACTCTTCCAAGACAGGCAGGCACTCAATGTTATTTAATGCTTCTTCGGTTACTACATTCTCTCTGGAATATAGCTCAGAGTAGTGCTGCACCCAGTGGTCCATCTGCTGTGCTCGGTCCTGGATGATCACGCCTGTAGCAGACTTCAAGGGAGCAGATTTCTTCTGTATTGGACCTAAAGCCTGCCTGATACCGTCATACATTCCTTTGATGTTACCTGTGTCGGCTGCTATCTGTATCTGAGAGCAGAGCTGAAGCCAATAATCGTTGGAACATCTCCTGGCAGCCTGTTGGACTTGGCTACGAGCAGCTCGAAGAGCTTGCAAGTTGTACTCGCTAGGACAGGCTTTGTATGCTGCTAGAGCTCTCCTCTTATCCTCGATGGCTGGCATCAGCTCCTCCGAATCGGCTTCGAACCAGTCGGCCGTCTTTTTGGTCTTCTTGCCAAATGTGGACAAGGCGGTGTTATACACAGCGTTCTTGAAATGTTCCCATCGTTCAGGTGCATTTGCATCAGCCGGGGCTGGAAGGGTTTCCTCAAGCGCTTGGGCAAATTCCTCCACTTTTCTTTGATCGCGAGTCTTGCTGATGTCAATACGTAGTCTTCCTTCCTTTTTCGTGTGATATAATCTCTTTGTTCGCAGTTTTACTCTACTACACACCAGGGAGTGATCAGTATCGCAATCAGCACTCTGGTAGCTGCGTGTGATCGTAATACTAGGAAGGCTAGAACGTCTAGTGAGGATCAAATCGAGCTGATGCCAATGCTTGGATCTTGGATGTCTCCAGGAAACTCTGTGTTGAGGCTTTGTATTAAAGAATGTGTTGCTGACGCAAAGACCATAATAACAGCAAAACTCCAGCAAGCGTTGGCCATTTTCGTTCATCTTTCCAATGCCAAAACGGCCTAGACAAGTGGGCCAAGAATTGTGATCAGCACCAACTCTAGCGTTAAAGTCTCCGAGAATGAACAGTGCCTCTCTTTCAGGGACTTTTTTGATAGTAGCTGCCAGATCGTCGTAGAATTTGTCTTTCACTTCTGTAGTGGATGACAGTGTTGGTGCATATGCACTAATGAGGGTGACCGGTCCCGCTGATGAGTGGAGCTGCAGAGACAGGATTCTTTCACTCCCCACAGTAGGTGGAACAATGGATCTCAGCAGAGTATTTCTGACTGCAAAGCCAACACCATATTCCCTGGTCTCATTCAATGGTTTTCCCTGCCAGAAGAATGAGAGGTTTTTTTCTTTGACAGATCCCGAGTCTGGCAATCTCGTCTCTTGCAGGGCAACAATGTCCATCTCCAGTCTACTCAGTTCCATGTCGATGACAGCTGTCTTGCGCACATCGTCTATTTCCTGCAGGTCGTCAGAAAAGCCGTGGTCAGAAAAGCCAGGGGTCATTGTCCGTACATTCCAGGTGCCCAGCTTTAGGGCAGAAGTTTTCTTATGATTGTTGCATGGTGCAGGGTTATCGATCTGCTTGTCGGCTTTCACCCTAAACCCCACGCACCCCGTGAGGTTAACAGACCGTGGCGAGGTAGCACCTTACTGGCTGGGGGCTGCCCAGCTTAAGGCGGTCGGTATCTACCTACTGAGGTGCAATGACCTCTCCCACCAACAGAAGTAGCCCCTGGCGTCATGCTCTACGCCAATCGAGCAAAGACTTATAACCGGTAACTGCTACTTCCCGTGTTGTTTCGACGCTGTATGCGAAGCTGGAGTGTCCTCTCCAGAGCACGAAGCCTGGGTAAAATAATATGGAGGATAGGCTGTTACCCAAGCAGCAAATCCCCCCTCTCCACGTCACTGAGATAGTCCAGTGGACTATCTCAAAATTGGGAAGCTAATAAAAAGATCAGGTCTAATTGATGGATGGAGATATTTAAACCCTAGAATGAGAGAATTTACATATTTTTCTAAAAAGTATACTACTTACTCAAGAATAGTTTTTTTTTCATAGACTTTGGCTCCAATTTTGGTTAAAATACAATTTACCTCAGTGAAAGCTTCTGACTATGTGCCAATAAAACTTCCTTGGGTTAATGAAATAAGAGACAAATCTAGAATTTGGAAACTAAGCTCCAAAATATGTTTAAATACAGAAATTATTGAAAAAGTAAAGAAAGAGATAGAGAATACAGAACTGACCAGAAAAAATATTGCAGGAAAATTGGGGGTGGGGGCAGTAAGAAGAGAGGATGACTTAACATGAGACAGATAGTATCAATAAAGGAATCCACAGCTGTTAGTTTGTAAGACCTGAGCAGAACTTTCTGGAAAAGACAATATTGGTAAGAAGGGGGGCAGAAGGAAGAGTGAACAACCTAATGAGATGCTGTTGGTTTGCAAGATCTGAACAGAGCTTTCCCCCTCCACTTTTTGCAAAGAAAGTGGAGGGGGAAAGCACTTTCCTCGCAAGAAAGTGGAGGGGGAAAGCAGGAATCAAAGCATTTTGATGTATGCTACATCTAAGCCAAATTTGGTGCTGATCCAAGGTCCAATTACAAAGTTATAAGTTTTTGTTTGGGTTGCCTCCATTTTTAGAATTGCCTTGCAGAATGTTAATTTGCTGTGCTGATAATAAGGGTATGATGTGGAGAAGTTGAATCTGTTTCTTTCCTTTTTTCACCCCATCTAAACTTTTTTCATCCCTGGAGCTCACTGAGGCATTGGATTTAGAGTTGAAAAGGGACTCCCATTTTCTTCCTGTTTAGCTATAAACAGAGGAATCATGCCACACAACTCCATGTGCATGAGCCTGCTGCACATTCTCTCTTGTCCATGTCAACTTGGTAGAAGAGGTTTGGTGGCACTTTCTTCAAGTAAAGAACTGTATAATTGTATCTGTTACCCCATGATGTTCCAAAGGTGAAATCCATGTTGACATAGTGTCGATATAAGGCTAACAACGAATTGTGATTCATCAAGCTAATTAAAGATCACCTAATGCTAGCAGCATGCCAACCTCTCTGGTTTTGTAGTCCCAGAAAAACACCCAAGTCAGGAAGTTTGTGAAACTATTTTCTGGCCATCAGTGGCTGGTGGTTGTTCAGTTAGGTGAATAGTTGTGCAGTCCACAGTACCTTTAATTGAAAAGTAATAATTTTTGAATGTGCTTTTTCATAATTCAGAGGGAAAAGCCAAGTGCTTTTCAATTTTCTGTGATTTGAGAATAAAGAATCTTTCCCTTTGTTTTATGTGTTGTAACAGGTTATGCAATATGGGGAAATTTCTTCAGTTTTAAAAATCTGTCTGATGAAAAGTCAGAATGGCAATTTAAATAACTTTTAACTGGGCATTCCATCATACTCTAAGTTCCTTGTCTTATTGGTAATAAAAATCAATATCACTGCTTTGGGCAAAAAACAAAGAACCAGGCGATGAAGGAAGAAAAAAATCAAAATGAAATCTTGAACTTTGTGCAAGCTCACACTGAATTAATAAACAACCTAATTTAAAAACCTTAGAAATACCATCAGCACTCAGACATATGCATCTCACTGTCAGATTGAAATAATTGCTTTTAAAGACAACATCTGCAATTCATATTTCCAAGCTTTTTGTAAATTGTCACTCATTTGTGCACTTTTATAAGTGCAATAAAGTCAAAAGATGAAAGCACACAAATGACATTTGTGTCATTGTGTCACTGACATTTTTCTAGCCAAGAGATAGAAACAGTAAATACTGGCTTTCAATTCAGAGGGAAAAAGTCAACTGTGGTTAAAGGATAAATGTGACATATGTATACAGAATTGTGGACTATGTAGAGGGAGTGGGTAGAGATAATTTTTAATTTCTTCTTTTGAAGAATATCTGAAGATTTTTGTATTATCATAATTACTTTTTTTACATAGCAATGAAAATAAATTAAGATGGTGATCCTTTGCCCTTCAGTTAATTGCCCCAACTTAGTTCTAAAACTCTGATACATACCATTATGATTCATTAAACTACTGGGAAAAGATCAGCACCTTCTAAAATAATTTGTAAATAATATTTAAAGTACCGAACAATTGAAAGTATGAGTAAATATGTGGGGACATCTCTTGAAGGTCCAGTTAATGTAAAGCAAACATTTTAATGTGGGTTATTAGATTGCCATTTCCCTGCCTGAGAAACTTATATGAATCACTAGAATTTACCCTGGTATTTTCAAAAAAATAAAATGCATTCCAGATGACTTTTTAAAAAATCCAAAAAAAATAATGTACTGTGTAAGCAAAAGGCTTTGTGGAGCACTGTGATGTTTTAATAGGAAATACCTAATGACTGGTGTGCATTTGAAGCACGTTTGAAGTAGGAATGATTATTACTTTCCACTGTCTGGTGGAGAAAGAAATAAAGTGATGGCCTGTGCCAGAGTATTTTACCATGGGCAATATGAAAAGGGCAGGAATATGCCAGGAACTTTGCAGCTAAGCAGTGATGTTTCCCTTTTTGGAAGGTTTAGAATTGAACCCTTAGTATTTGATAGAGCTGTGCAATCTTAGACACTTATTCAGCAATGGCTACAGATGTGTGTGACTGTTTATTCATGGTTTCCATTAAAAATGTAGTTAGCTAACTGTTTAAATGTTAGCTAATTAAATGATTATTTAATTTGAATATGAGCCATATCTTGATACATTCAGTTTCATCATAGCTCATGCAATTAAATAGGGAGAATGCTCAGAACAGAAAATGAGAAGAGGAAGAACTTCATAGTCCACAAGGAACAAGAAAGCCGTCACGGTTCAGTCTGATCTATCTCCTTGAATTCCTTGGTAACCTTGGGCAGATCATTACATTTTGCAGTTTGCTTTCCCAGCCTGCATATTATTGATAGTGTCACGTCCTCACATGGTTATAATTCTAGCAAGTGGTGACCAGAGATACAGCTTTTGAATAGCAAATTTCTGGTTGTGGAATTCCCTTCTCAGAGGCCTGTATGGTGCTAATATTGTTAAATGTTCAGCATGAGGCAAAAATGCTTATTATTAGATTTTTAATTTTTTAAAATGCATTTTAATGTATTGTTATGTTATATTGATGTATATGATGTATATATTTATGTACCAACATTTTGTAAACCCCCTGGAGGCTCTGATGAAGGGCAATATTGTAGTTGCTTAATTGTATGTTTAGGAGGTTCTGGCACAGAATTGCAAGGAGGTGCTGATTTTCATGTAAATAAATGTGTTGTTTAGTTATGATAGCAGCTTCTTTCTTGACAGTTTCTTTCTTTCCTTCCAGCTGTTCTGAGAGCATGTGCTGATGGAGGTGCTAATCGCTTGTATCATATCACAGAAGGAAACCATGAAAGGTACATTCATAGTAATTTGTTTTGATAATTTCCTCTTTCATCTTTAAAATGAGCCTTGAAGAGTGTGTATTTTGAACTTTCTGGGAGCTTGCTTTGCTCATTTGTGTTTCAGATAGAAGTGCCTATCATATGCAATATGGGACAAGTACCAAGGATGATATCTCCATAACAATTATTGTTCCTCTCTGTTGTGACATGTAGGGTCATTTATAAGGCCCCCTGATGTCAACAATGCTTAGGGATCATACAGTCTTTTTATTTTTTTAGCCATGCTATTTTCCAGAAGAGGTTTTCATTTGCAAAATGACAGCTTGGCTTTCAAGCTTAGTTGTTAGTATAGTAGCCACAGCTAATCCTTAATGCCTAAACTGGAATTCTAGTAGTGTTTTGCTAGAAATCCTATCATCAACTTGATTCCTGAATACAGTAATTGTTTTCTACTTCCATCAGCAGCAGGTAATGATGTGGAACAAGGTGCAGAGAAATGCTCAATACAATGATGTCACACAGCAGAAACATTTTATTGCAGGCTGTTTGGAAGAACTCTCCTTGGAGATACAAAGATCTATAGTTCCAGCACTTGATTTAGGTGGTAGTATTACACCTCTGTCAAGGATCGTTCCTACCTATTTCAACATTTAGTTGTCTTAACAGAGTCCAGTGCAGGAATGGGAAAATCTCTAGTCCTCCAGGTTTTATCAAATTCTTATTCCCATTATCAATAGCCAAATGGACCAGGAGAGAGGAGGAGTTTTCAACAGGTGGATGACCATAGTTTCTCTAGCTATGGCCCAATGAACAACAGAATCTAAGAACTATTTAGAACTGCTAAGTGATTTTGTGCTAACCCACTGAGGCATTATTTCAATCCGTATAGAGGAATACAGGTGAGAAGCCACAGGTGTTGTCATCCCAGTACACTGTTTTGCGTAATAGCTCTCAGTGTAGCAATTATGTGAATGATTTGTGGAAAAGAAGTACTATGCCTGTGAGGGGGGACTTTCCCCCTTATCCCTTCAATAATTCAGCATGTTCTGTGTAATATTGCAGCCTCTAAAACCAGCTTACTTTTTCCTCCCCAGCCATAGTCCTCTCTTTCTCTTCAACAGTTTGATTTTGTACTATCTTGTGGCTTAGAACAGAATTAAAACATCTATATCCTGCTTTCAAAAGAGCTCATATTTTGATCTGAATAGTGGTGGAGGCCCAGCACTGTTGTCTCCAAAACCTGCATAAGGGCCAAAGCAGACATTAATTTAAATTCATAAGTAACAACTATGCCTTTTTTCTGTTGTACTTTAAAATAAGAACAGATAAAATAAAACTAAATCCCAGCTTTGCAATTTAATCAGGTTTTTAGTCTTTAAAAGTGCTAGAGAACTCTGTTCTTGTTCCTAGAGGGGTTATAAAGCAGTTCCTTCTTTGAAAGATTGTTGGAGTATTTAGGAGAGGAACCATACAAATAATTCCCACTTCATCCTCTGTAGAGGTTGCTGGTTTGCTACAAATGTGACTTCCTAATAGCATTTTTCAAAAATTATCTATGGGAGACAGAATCCATTCCTTCCTCTCCCAGGAGTGTGATTGTCCTGCTGAAGTACTGATAAGTGCAATAGGAACTTGTTGTGACCTCATCACAGTTCAGGAAAGGAATCCAGGTTTTTATCTCTCTTTTATCTGTTACTAGTTCCGTTACTTTAGTGTTGCTGGTTTTGTTGTTAGTCTCCTAGTTATTTGATTATTTATTTTTATTTATTTAAAATCTTTCTATGCTGCCTTTCTCCCCAAAAGGACCCAAGTCTGCTTACATCATTAAAACAGTATTTAAAAGCTAGAACAGTAAGTATACAAATATTTAAAAAGAATTAAACAAGTATTATATTAAAATAGTAACTAAGATCAATACTAAAACACATTTAAAACCACAGAGCACAACAATCCATTTAAAACCTCTCTCAGACCACCAGTCATTAAGAAAAAGCCTGCCTGAAGAGAAAGGTCTTTGCCTGCCTGTGGAAGGACAGCAAAGATGGGGCCAGCCTGGCTTCCCGTGGGAGGGAGTTCCAGAGTCTGAGAGCAGCAACAGAGAAGACTCTCTCCTGTGTCCCCACCAAAGATGACTGTGAGGGTGGAGGGATGGAGAGAAAGGCTTCCCCTGATGATCTTAATGCCCGGGCAAGCTCATAGAGGGAGATGTAGTCTTTGAGATAGCTTGGACCCAAGCCATTTAGGGCTTTATAGGTTAAAACCAGCACTTTGAATTGTGCCTGGAAATGGATCAGCAGCCAGTGGAGCTGCTGTAACAGGAGTGTTACATGTTCCCTGTAACCAGCCCCAGTTAACAAATTGGTAGCAGCATTTTGGACCCTTTGAAGTTTCTGAACACTTTCCAAAGGCAGCCCCACATAGAGCATGTTACAGTAATACACAAGATGTAACTAGAGCATGTGTCACCGTGGCCAGATCAGACTTCTCAAGAAATGAATGCAGCTGGCTAGTTTTAACTGTGCAAAGGCACTCCTGACCATCGCTGAAACCTGGGCATTCCAGCTCAGAGATGAATTCAGGAACATCCTCAAGTTCTGTGCCTGTGTTTTCAGAGGGAGTGTAACCCCATCCAGCACAGGCTGCAACCCTATTCCTTGATCAGTTTTTACTGATCAGTTGTTGAATTTGATTTTATTTGTAGCCGCCTTAGAATACCTCTGGTCTAAAAGTGGAACATTAGCACTATAATAATATAATAAATAAATAAAGAGAAGATCCAACTACAAATGGCAACTTTTCTTGTTGATTTTTTGTTGTTAAAGCATCCAGAGATTCTGATGTTGTGTATATGTCGAGGGGTGTCATGTCCACTGATTACAATCAGTAAGATTTTCTTGCAGCAAGTGTTTAGATGCTTGCTACTGTTGACTTTCTCCTTTCTTCTTTAAAGAGTGAGATGGTGGTACCTGCAGTGTGGAATATCACTTGTTGTCATATTAAATTTATGGTTCTCAACCTTTATATATCAGGAAATGGAATTTGCTTTGGTAGGGAGTAGATTTGTTCAGCAGACATAATGTCTTTAGCATTCAAAAAATTAAAACTCACTAATGCCCAAGATACCAATATTATGCCTAAGGAATAAATATAATTATGTTAGATGAGTTCTCATAAATGTAAATATATAATTCAGGAAAACTGGATTGTTGCATCACAAGTGAATAATTACTCTTCACTGACTTGGTCCTAAAGCATTCTTATCTTGAGATTGTATTATATCATCAGAGCCCAATTTTTATACAATGAATTGTGCAAGACTTTGTTATTTGCCTTTAAGACAGCTAAGCCTGCTGGAAAGATTATTAATTCACTTCTATAATGTATTTTCCCTCCCTTTCATTTCTCAGTGCAGTTTTATTAAAGGCTTGTCTGTGCAGAGAAAACTGACAAATTAATCAGATTTGTTTTCTTTATTCCAGTTCACTTTCCTTTTCTTTAATCTGTAATTTGTTTTTAAAAATCCAAAACCCAAATAATCTCATATTTTATGAAATCATGCAAAAATCTGTATATTAATAAGCCAAGAACAGTTGCTAGCTTATATCATATAGGATTTTCTGAAACATGGAACTACCATAACCAGTGCTTATTTACTTATTTATATCTCACATTATATCTCTGTACGTTTGTCTCCCTTGGTCAGTCTCTTGAGTGTAGGATCTGTGACACTAACAATATTCTCTTACATTAATATCACATCTAGAAGCATGGTGAAATTTTCTTTCAATTTATGGCAGGACACTGGTCAGGAATTCTCTGTTCTCTGTGTAATATATCACCTTCAGTACAAGACTGAGAACTCAAATACATTTTTCATAATTCCAACAAACGGCACTAACATATTTCTGAGCAAATCTAACATCTTTTCCCTTTATGGAGCTAAACACACACAGTAAGCACTAAAGGATAGGCTGATTGAACATAAAGATGCAAACAATCCAATTAGTGCCACTATTACTTAATTTCATGTAACAAAACTATTGTGTTTTTTTTCATGTATGTATATATATGTATGCTCCAACTACCGTACAATTGCACTCATTTCACACGCTAGCAAGGTTATGCTCAAAATCCTCCAAGGTAGGCTTCAGCAGTATGTGGACCGAGAACTCCCAGAAGTACAAGCTGGATTTCGAAGGGGCAGAGGAACTAGAGACCAAATTGCTAACATGCGCTGGATTATGGAGAAAGCCAGAGAGTTCCAGAAAAACATCTACTTCTGCTTCATTGACTACGCAAAAGCCTTTGATTGTGTCGACCACAACAAACTATGGCAAGTTCTTAAAGAAATGGGAGTGCCTGACCACCTTATCTATCTCCTGAGAAATCTATATGTAGGAGAGGAAGCAACAGTTAGAACTGGATATGGAACAACTGATTGGTCCAAAATTGGGAAAGGAGTACGACAAGGCTGTATATCGTCTCCCTGTTTATTTAACTTATATGCAGAATACATCATGCGAAAGGCTGGACTGGATGAATCCCAAGCCAGAATTAAGACTGCCGGAAGAAATATCAACAACCTCAGATATGCAGACGATACCACTCTGATGGCAGAAAGTGAGGAGGAATTAAAGAACCTCTTAATGAGGGTGAAAGAGGAGAGCGCCAAAAATGGTCTGAAGCTCAACATCAAAAAAACTAAGATCATGGCCACTGGTCTCATCACCTCCTGGCAAATAGAAGGGGAAGATATGGAGGTAGTGACAGATTTTACTTTTTTGGGCTCCATGATCACTGCAGATGGTGACAGCAGCTACGAAATGAAAATACGCCTGCTTCTTGGGAGGAAGGCAGTGACAAACCTAGACAGCATCTTTAAAAGCAGAGACATCACCTTGCCGACAAAGAGCCGCATAGTCAAAGCTATGGTTTTTCCAGTAGCGATGTATGGAAGTGAGAGCTGGACCATAAAGAAGGCTGACCGCCGAAGAATTGATGCTTTTGAATTATGGTGCTGGAGAAGTCTCTTGAGAGTCCCCTGAACTGCAAAGAGAACAAACCTATCCATTCTGAAGGAAATCAACCCTGAGTGCTCACTGGAAGGACAGATCCTGAAGCTGAGGCTCCAATACTTTGGCCATCTCATGAGAAGAGAAGACTTCCTGGAAAAGACCCTGATGTTGGGAAAATGTGAAGGCAAGAGGAGAAGGGGACGGCAGAGGATGAGATGGTTGGACAGTGCCACTGAAGCTACCAACATGAATTTGACCCAACTCCGGGAGGCAGTGGAAGACAGGAGGGCCTGGCGTGCTCTGGTCCATGGGGTCACGAAGAGTCGGACACGACTTAACGACTAAACAACAACAAAAATATATATGTATGTATGTATGTATGTATAAAAATATGTAGATTTTTTCCAGGACTGTCTCTCCTTGTGGCAAGAAAAAAAATGTTTTTGTTACCTTATTTACTATTCAATGGCAAAACAACTCAGGATTTACTTTTCTGATTGCACCCACAATTAGCAACTTTGTATTCCTCTTGACTCTGAATAGTTGTCCTTTTATTTTACTGAAAAAGGCATCATCATCCAAAATATCTCTTGCCCATACTTTACATTTTGTGGTGGAAATACTTTGCGCCTTGATTATCACCTTTGTTCATCATTTCTGCCATGCTGTTCCACTCAGAATTCCTTATAAGCAGGGACTGCCTCATTCTGCCTACTGCTCTTGAGACTGATTTGATGCATGATGAGGGTGGTCACATGAGGTGTTTTCCCCAATATTGAACATTGTGATAGTTCTGGTATGTGTAGTACAGATTGAAGCCTGACTGCAGTTTGGATCCTAGTTTGTGCATATTATAGGATGGTATTTGCTGCATTTAAAACCTCTTAAATACTTCAGTACTATTTAATTTATTGTTCTTGTTATTTCATTTGAAAGAGAGAAAAAGAGCTGAAGAGCAGTGACCTATCTCAGGCACCTCAATGACTGACCAGGAATTTGAACTCAGAGTCCCTGGTGTAATTTAAATTCTTTGCACTAAACTACAGTCAATGTCTGTTCGTGCATTACATTGTTGTACATGCAAAATCTGCTTTCAGTAGGAAATAAAGTGAGGAACAGATTATCTAGCATGTATATTAAGGCCAAAAAAATTACCATTCTCAGTACATAGTCACAAAAATAAATATATAAAAAGATACTGTTGGGTGTAGCTATAGCTTTGTACTTGTGAACACACTGTCAGCAGAATGAAGGCTGGCATTGTTCCTCATTCATTTCAAGTACTGAAAAAAAATAAGAAACTTTCCTTTTGTTCTTTCATCCTTCTTTCCTTCTTTTTGTGTAGTCTGAATAAATCTTCTCTAGCAGCTAGAAGTAAATGGTATTTAACTACTTGTTACATCTTTTAGGAACATGCTCACCTTTGAAAAACATTAATGGTGAAGTTTCAGCTTCAGCGCAGTACTACCTGGGACTTAATGTTGCCCAGATGCAGTTCTTTCACTCTTAGCAGAATTAAGAGCATATAGTAGTTATGGCCTTGCTTATGGGAAGAAATAACCACTCTCATGATTTAGGTCCTCTTCCACATGGTTTATTATCACTACTTCTTGATGGTACAAAAATAAGTAGAGGAAATAGGAACGAACTGCACAGTGTTATTGATTGTAGATTTCCTGGTTGTAAAATGCATGTGAGGAGTCAGATGAAGCTTGGGGAAAATGCAATTACTGTCACATAACTCTCCTTTTTGTGTCTTCCAAAGAGAGTCTTATTATAACTTTAAGGGGCACCAGAGTGCTGGCGTTTGAAACCCGTCTGTCTAAAAGTTCCCATATTAAATCATCCTGACCTTGACCAGGTAGGAGAACATTGAATTAAATGTTCACTAAGTTTGTAATGTTTATTGTTATGGTTACCAGTAATACACACTAGTAAGATATTTATTTGATTTTAAACACTTTTTATTCTGCCTGTTCCAGGCTTATGGTGGGGCACCATCAGACACATAAAAACTGCCACAGACATTGCATAAAACACCACAATAGTTGAAGAAAGAAATGTTTTGCTGCCTCCTTTTGGTAGATGATGGAAATGGGACATGGTGACAGATTTTCTGCTTTATCCATACAGGAATGTTTGTGCCTCTTAAACTCCGTTTGGAAGTTCACTGTATAGTTGAGAAGTTCAGTAATCGGGAGGCGGAATTCAGGACAGAGGACAGGAAAAAGCAAGAGTTAGGATCATAGCCAAGGTCTTTGTCCTCAATGTCTTCCACTTAGTTGTGTGGGGCACAACTAGGGCAGCCCACTGCCCTACCTCAGTGCCAATAGGGCATGTCAGTTTCAAGGAGCTGGCCTAGCAAATGAAGCTATCAAATTTGACATCTACCCAACTCCAACTGGTCATCACCACCACACTGACAGAACGTCAGCTTCATCCTCCATGTCGAGTGTTTGCTACAGAAAGGGAGGCATACTATGACTACCAGAATTCCCTCCCCTTGGCTCAGAGCCGTAAGGTGGCTATTGCCAAATGGGCCCCCAATCTCTGTCTCCCGTAGTGCCTTGACATTGGAGAGATCGTCTAGAATTAGGTATTTGTTGACATCAGGCCCTGTCAGCCCTTGGTGTTGGCAGTTGTAGTCTCAGAACCCTGACCACCTGGCATGGAGTGATGGAGATGGCACAGCTCAGAAGAGTAGGTGCTTTTTAGATTGAGAAACCAAGCCCTCTATGTCAAAGCCAGCCCCAATCTTTGACCCATCTGATATACTTACCTTGGACTTTTTCATGCTCCATAGATGTCTAGTTCCCCCAGTGAGGACCCAGCTCCTCTAAAAGATAAGAACAGTCTGCAGTCAGTTGAGGGTAACTTTTCATCCTCAAACAAGGGTGACATTTCATCCTATAAAGCCACCCTTTCAGCCTCTGGCTGTGGCAGACATTTGTTTGTTTGTATTCAAGATGATCTTGCTGGCTTGATAGCTCAGTGGTTTAAGTATCTGGCTGCAGAGCCAAGGGTTGGAAGTTCAATTCTCAGCTGTGCCTCCTGCTAGCAGAGCCAGTCTGTGTGGCCTTGGGCAAGCTTCACAGTCCCCAGGGTGCCCCCAGAAGAAAAGTATGGTAAAACACTTCTGAGTACTCTCTACCTAGAAAATCCTGAAAAGAGTAATCATAAATCAGAATTGACTTGATGGGACATGATGATTACTGTTCCTGGTAACTATAATGTCAGCATAGAGGGCCAGAGAGTTCTGTGATCTATGACACGATTGGTCCTTCCTCTAGTTCTGCAAATACAAAGTTGCACTACTTCCCAATTTTACATGCTTGCCTAAGGTGCTTTTGGACATCCATGTTAACTAACTATTAGTCCTGCCCATGTTATTTTCATACCCAGCATCAGATGTGGAGAAAGCCTGGCACTTGCTGGACATGTGTAGGCCTTCTAGATCTCACAGACAAGACCATTTAGATTTTAGAATTTATTTAAACTTTCATTTGTGCTACTGGGCCCTAAAAAGAGTCAGACCATTTTGCCTCATCACCTGTCTATGTATATTGTGGCCACTATTGACTTTGCATACCAGTTGGCTGGGCAGCCATTGCCTGAGTGGCCATTCTACCAGGGTTGTGGCCACTTCTATGGCATTCCTGAGAGGTGTGCAGCTGCCATGTGGTCCCAGCTGTCAATGTTTTGAAGTACTGTCGTCTGGACATGAGAGCTAAGCTGGAGGCTTCTTTTGGAAGACCTGTCCTCTCATCTCTCTTGGCATAACCAACTAGGATGTAAGTTTGCTAGTCACCCAATGTGTGATTCAGAGAGACCACAATAAAGAAGGACAGGTTATTTACCTATAACTGTAGTTCTTCAAGTGGTCATCTGTGCGATTCCCTCTCCTTGTGTCAGGAGCTTATGATGGGGAACTGAGGGAGGATTGCTGAGTGGGAACATGTCTGCTAGGGAAAGAGAGTGAGGTTTTGGTCTAACTAAGTCCTAGAAGTTTTTGAGGATTATAGCACAAGCGCAAAGAGATCCCAATGTGTGAATTCATAATGACCATTGAAGAACTACAGTTACAAGTAAGTGGCCTGAAGAATGACTCTGGACCTTACTACCATTTTCCTGGATTCTTTGGCTCCTGCTCTGTCAATCTCTTTGTGTGTGTGCGCGCGTGCGTGCGTGCATGCATATATATATATATGTATTCATGTACTTATGCATATATGTATTTTTACTTACAAATATTTATAAACTTTTTGGATTTGAAATTTGCACAGCAACAATGTAAGACATACAGCATATAAATACACAATACAGTATATGTAATACACAAAAGGACAATCAGTATACACAATAACAAACACAATATGTAGTTTAATATATAGTATTTATATGGTATACAGGGAAGGCTTCTGTAAAGAGATGAATTTTCATCATGTCTCAAACTAAAGCATGTTTTTAAAAGCATGTCAGAGAGGGAAGAGCATTCCACACATTAAGCAGCACAGTGCTAAACACCCTGCTCCAAATAAATGCAGAGTTACCCTACAGATGGCTATGCTTGACCTTGAACTGCCTTTAACTGTGTTTTGGATTGCTATTACCATTATTGAATTACCATCTTTTTGGTTGGACACTACTCACTTTGGTTTCACATTATCTATACCTACCCTTTTAAACAACTGCTTATACAAAAGCACTTTCTGTCTCTATTAGGATGATAATCCATATGTGTAATGCAATATGCAATGGAATGAACATTTCTGTGACCTTTTGATTACACATCCCATTGAAAGTGAGGTGGTACAGATAGAGGAGTGGATCCTGACATTGATTTCAGTAGACTTTCTTTGAGGCATGACTATTCAGGTTCCAGTTCAGAGAGCACCCATAGTAATGTGACAATTGTATATGTGCATCAAATTTAGGTCTGCGGTCTTTTAAACTGTGAAAGGAATTATCCCTGCAGGCTGAAGAAACCTTTAGGGAAACAGCTCAGGGAAGGTGTTTTTTCCCCCACTCCCGTGGCTTTTCAAATATGGAGTGACATTTCCCATTTTAATTTGAAGAAAATTAAAATTAAAAATTCAGCCTAATTCAAAGCTTTGGTGGATGAGGATCTGTACCACTTGTTGCACTGTTTTATAACTAGCAGAAATTTGCCACTGCAATTTACATCACTGCATTTATTCCAACATAAATAACTAATAGAGTTCTGGTTGTTACTGAAGTTGTGTCCTGCACTTTTCCGATATATATATTAGGAACTGCTAGACTGTGAATATATTCTGGCTTATATTTTGTGAGCAAGAGACAGCTAGGGAGATTCTTCTCATATCCTCCCCACTTCTAATTCATTCCCTTTTGAATTCTTAAGGCTTTTTGTGAATAAACAAATGGCTGAAGCTCTGACTTAAACCACTTTTGTTGAAGCTATAGTTGTCAACTTAAGTAGGAGCCTGGCTTCCTTTTTGCAGATAGTGGGTAGGAGCAGAAAGGAAGTGGCTTTCCTCATCTACTGGAAGCATAGTACACTCTGAGGAAAGCCGTGCAGGTACATAGACTCTAGTATGTCTCTTGTCCCCTGTTGGTCAGAAGGGAGCTGGCTGCACAGAGTGAAGGCACTTATGAGACGGACCTGAACTTCACAGTTCTTCGTAGTGGCCTCTGTGAATGCACACAAATGGGTTTCTTCTGCGCCTGCGCAGGACGTTTCGGAAGTTTCTAGAGCTTTAAAAAAAGTTGAGAATGAGATACCCCCCCTAGGGCGCAAGCTCCGCCTCCTCAACCTTCCTCTCAGATCCTTTTTTTCTGTCGCTCGGTTAGGACGTTAGGAACATTAGAGCTTCAGTGAAAGGAAAGTAAACCTGTATTTTTTCGCCAAATCTTATTTCTTTTCAGTAATTAGCTCACTAAGATTCTTTTTAGTTATTTCCCTTACTGATTGAGACTTTAAATTGCCCATTTACAACTGTTTTCGCTTTCCCGCCTTTTTGCCCCCCCCTTCCCCTTGGACTTTCCCCCCCGATTCTCCCCTGTTTTATGGCCCCCTCGGGGATTTAAGAGGTGCGCTATTTGCCTTAAGAAAATACCTCTCACCGACGGGCACGGCAAATGTTTATTCTGCCTGGGTGAAGCCCACCAGACGCAATCGTGCCCCGCCTGTAAGAACCTCTCTAAAGCTGCAATCAAACTGAGACTTCAACACCTCAGATCACATTTGTACGAACAAACGTTAAAAACAACTATGGAAGTGGGGACTTCTCCTACGACAAATCAACCAACTAGACAAGAATCATCTAACGTAGTTGCTAGCCCAGATACTCACTCTTTGACGAGTACGACGTCGGTACCAAACAAGTCCAGGGAGCCACGAAAGGCACCCAAGTCCACGGTTAAGACTCAGCCAAGATCCGATGATCCTGCTAAAAATAAAAAGGACAAGAATAAACCTAAGAAGCAAAAGAAAACACTTCACCGATATTGAAGGAGTCTTCCAGAGAAGCTCCTATATTCTCGGATAAAGATGAACACACCCTATCATCCGCACAAGCGAAACATGCACTTCTCAGCTTGTCGCCAAGCTCCAGCCAATCTCAGGCTGATGCACCTTCCAGCCCGGCCATGGCCCCTTATAGCCCTCGATCACCAGGGCAGGCAAATATTTCTATGGAGTCGGACTCAGAGTCTCCTGAATGTTCTCCAAGAAAACGTGCTGAGAAACGGAGACATGTCTCTCCAATCCAACAACCCCATTGACATGGAGAGCACTGTTGCCATACAGAACAACCCCCCTACTATGGACATCGTTATTACAAACCATACCATCCACATCGGTATCATGAATACGGCTACTATGATGTCGATCCAGCTTCGATAGCTACCCTACCGGATGATGACCTCATACCGAGGAGTCATAGAGGCAGACCTAACCGCTCTCCTTCGATACTCTCGACTTCTTCACAAAACGGAGATTCCTCGTCGTCTGATGACTCAACAATACAACATCCGGTTCCAACCTCGGACACGCTGGACAATCATCCCCCATCACCCTCCGAGGACTATACCTCGTATGCTCAGCTCATACTCTGAATGGCAAAAGTACTTCACCTCGACACTGAACAACCACCTGAGCAAGTACAGGACTTGGTGTTTCATGATTTAGACTAAGATAAGACCCATCCACTTAGTCTGAGCTTAATACCGGCCTTGCTACAGCTTGTCAAAGAATCTTGGGACAAGCCACCATCATCTTTACAACCTCCATGCAGAGTGGAACATCATTACAAGACACACGGCACAGATGCCACGTTTCTGCTTAAACATCCGGCTCCTAACTCGATAGTGGTCGAATCCACACAATACAGATCACGTAATAAATCCTCTGTGACCCCATCGAACAGGGAGAGGCGTAAAATTGATGCTCTCGGGAGAAAATTGTACTCCCTTACATCTCTTCTTATACGAATTTCCAATTACCAGGCGACCATGGGTGCTTATCAACGGCACCTATGGGATAAGATACTTCCAACTTTACAGACGGCATCTGAAACCGTTAAACCAGAGCTAGTGAATACGTATACGGAGGCAATAACCCTTGCTAAACAGCAGAGAGTGGCTGCCAGACACACTGCAGATACAGTGTCTAAGGCAATTTCCACATCCATAGCCATTAGAAGACACGCCTGGCTCCGCTCATCTAATATTCTCGACGATACTAAAGCCAGAATAGAGGATCTTCTGTTTGATTCAGCAGGCCTATTCAACTCCAAAACGGACGAATTGATGGAAAATATCCACAAACTTAGAAAAACAGCGAAGTCTTATGTACCGCAGCAGACTTACAGGTATCAGAAAACCCCATATCGAAAGCCGTATTATCAACAGCAGCCCTACCAATACCAGCAGCCTTTTCGCCCATACCGACAGCAACACCAAGACAGATCTTACTAGTCGACATCTACCTCGACACCACAGTTTCGACACCAACAACCGCAAAATCAGAGACAACCCTTTCACAAACAACAGCGGAAGGGTAAGCAATACTCTTGATTCTGATTACTCACATTTCCAAACGAGACTTCGTGATTTTCTGCCAGAATGGCAAACGATAACTACTGACAAATGGGTTCTATCTATAATCGATAAGGGTTATCTTATCGAATTCCTCAAAACTCCTCCGACTAGTCATATCAAGACTACCCGTTTCTCTTCTGCCTTACAGGAGGAAATAACATCACTCCTTCAAAAACGTGCTGTAATTTCAGTTCCGTCCTCTTCGGTAAATGAGGGCTTCTACTCTAGATATTTCGCAGTCCCAAAGAAGGATGGAGGGCTTCGCCCCATCCTTGACCTTAGGAAATTAAACAAATTTATCAGACCGAAAAAATTCCGTATGCTAACCCTTGATACCATTATTCCCCTTCTCTCGCAGGGAAACTGGTTTGTGGTCATCGATCTAAAGGATGCATACTTCCACATATCGATACATCCTCTTCATCAAAGGTTCCTGAGATTCCGGTTCGAAAATGTAACATATCAATTCTGCGCCCTACCATTCGGGCTATCAACAGCACCAAGAACATTCACAAAGTGCATGGCTCCTATAGCAGCCCATCTACGACTCCAAGGGATTACCATCTTCCCTTACATCGACGATTGGCTTATAGTAGCTCGATCGTACCATGCTGCTGTCAAAGCTACCAGGACCACTCTGGACACACTGCAAAGATTAGGCCTAAAGGTCAATTACGACAAATCTCATCTAGAACCATCTCAAAGGATCGACTACATAGGAGCAGACCTGGACTCTATAAAAGCGAGAGCTTTTCTGCCCTCTCAAAGAATTGTCAAACTACATCAGGCCATTCGCTTATTCCAACCGCATGCGAAGGTATCAGCACACAAAGTACAGCACCTTCTAGGTCTCATGGCCTCTACAACCGCAGTCATCACTCACGCAAGACTCAAGATGCGATCGCTACAGGCATGGTTTCTATCCCTCTTCAACCCTATGATAGACCATCAGTCAAAATGCCTGGTAGTGACACCAGAACTAGCAGATCAGCTTACCTGGTGGACATCCATTCCGAATCTCACCATGGGCAGACCCTTCAAACCGATCACATTTTCGATACAGGTGACTACAGATGCCAGCCCCTCAGGATGGGGGGCACACTGTCAGGAACTTCGCAAGCACGGCCTATGGACAAGAAAAGAAAGATTGCTGCACATAAATCAACTGGAAATATTAGCCATAATAAAAGCTTTTCGAGCATTCTTACCTCACATCCAAGGACAAGCGGTACAACTGATAACCGACAATACCACAGCTATGCACTATATAAACAAACAGGGAGGCACGCACTCACTCTCCCTTTTGTACCTCATGGTGGATCTATGGGAATGGTGCTGCCTTCATCACGTTTTTCCACACGCTATTCACATCTCAAAAAGAGACAACCACCTGGCGGACCATCTAAGCCGACTACCTACCCGTACACACGAATGGACACTAGACGACTCTATTTTCCAAATTATCTGTCACCGCTGGGGATACCCATCGACCTTTTTGCTGCTTGGGACAACACCAAATGCCTCAGGTACTGTTCGAAAGCGGGCATCGATGCAGAGTCTCTCGGAGACGCGTTTATGACGGACTGGACAGGAGAATTCCTGTATATGTTTCCACCAATACCAATGATCTTGAAGATGGTCATCAAAATCATACAGTCCCAAGCAGAGGCCATAATGATTGCCCCATGGTGGCCACGACAGCCGTGGTTCACCCATCTAAGAATGATAGCGACAGAAGTGCTCCACTTACCGTCGATACCGAACCTTCTATCCCAGAACAACGGCTCGATCCTTCATCCAGACGTTCAATCGCTGAAACTGACAGCGTGGAGGATAACCCCGAGTTCCTCAAGGTCCTGGATCAAGCCCGAAAACCTTCCACGAACAAACTCTATGAGAGCAAATGGAAATCCTTTAGACGATTCATGGAACATAAGAAACTAATTCCAATTCCAGTTTAACTTAAAATGATACTTACCTTCGTCCTTCACTTGTTTGATCTCGGTCTCTCGTATTCCACCACCAAAGTCTATATATCAGCAATTGTGGCACATCAACCGTCCCACTCACCATCGGCCAAGCTCTTCTCCCACCCCACTTTGAAGAAATTCATGAAAGGTCTCCAAAATATCAGACCCCCTACCCAGCAGATCATACCTCAATGGTCTTTACAGCTTGTTCTGGACACTTTAACCAAGCCTCCTTTCGAATCAATGGCTACCTGTAACGAAAAACTGCTGTCTCTTAAAACGATTTTCTTGGTGGCCATCACTTCTGCAAAAAGAGCCAGTGAGATGGCGACCTTGAGATCGGATCCTCCATACTTACAGTTGCATCCGGATAAGGTCACCATGTACTTTGATGTCACTTTTCTGCCCAAAGTGGTGTCTGAATTTCACATGAACCGATTGTACTGCCAACATTGTTTCCATCTCCGTCCACACCCGTCGAACGCAAGCTCCACACGTTAGATGTCAAAAGAGCACTAGCTTTTTATATTGACAGGACAAGGGGGTTCAGAAAATCACCTAGATTATTTGTGTGCTACCACGGCCCCAATAAAGGTGCTCCAGCTTCAGCACAAACCATATCTCGCTGGATAGTTCAAACTATAGAACTGGCTTATGAACTCTCGGGCAAGCCGCTACCAGATCATCTGAAAGCCCATTCAACTAGAGCGATGTCGACATCGACTGCTCTGCACTGTGGGATTGAAGTACAGAACATTTGCCGAGCAGCCACTTGGTCCAATCCACTGACATTTACGAAGCATTATCGCCTTGATGTCAGAGCTAAGAATGATGCTGCATTCGGCAGGGCTATCCTGACATCTCTGCTACCGTGACGTCCCACCATCCGGTAAGTGAGCTTGTCAGTCACCCATTTGTGTGCATTCACAGAGGCCACTACGAAGAAAGAAAGGTTACCTACCTGTAACCATGGTTCTTCTAGTGGACCTCTGTGAATTCATACATCCCTCCCTTCCTCCCCTCAGTCCGTCACGTTTGTCTATTAATGCGAGTATCCTACTCTGACAGCGGCGGACTATAGAGGAACTGAGAGGAACTGAGAGGAAGGTTGAGGAGGTGGAGCTTGCGCCCTGGGGGGGTATCTCATTCTCAACTTTTTTTAAAGCTCTAGAAACTTCCGAAACGTCCTGCACAGGCGCAAAAGAAACCCATTTGTGTGAATTCACAGAGGTCCACTAGAAGAACCATGGTTACAGGTAGGTAACCTTTCTTTTTTGGTCATGTCCCCTTGGGGAACACAGAGGAATTCCTTACCCTGCAACAAATGTTACTTGCTACCTTCCCTTTAACCTCCAAATAGTCACAGTGCTCCTCGGGGAATGAGGTTGTTGGGTTGGTTACTGTTCATTTTGAATGTTGCTTATGGTGTTGTTGTTTTTGTGTTGTCACAAGTCTGTGGCATTTCTGGTTGCAATTGATCTAGTAGTCCGTCCGTTTCCCCCCACCCCCATCATAACATTATTGGGTTAATGTAATGCTGGTTATTAAGGGAATCCAGTTGGGAGATTATGTGCCTGTAACTCCTCTAACCCTCACTAGTGATTCTCTTAAGGGATTTTGGGTATTAGATTTATAGGGACGTTATCCTCAGGGGGTTAGCCTAGTCTTGTTTCCAAGTGGCAGGGAAACTATGCATGGGTGGTCACCCAGTTGGGTCTAACGTTCTGTCATGTTCCCCCCAGGATTCAGGATAAGTGGGCCACCCAATGGCTGGATCCACTAACTGGTGCTGTGGCAATGTTTGTTAGATGTAACAAATAAATTTGTTTTCCCCATACTGGTCATCATGTCATGTTTTCTTTCCTGGCACTCCCCTGCCTGAACTGCTGCAGTTGCAAATTCGTGCTTTTATTTTAAAAACAGGTTATGCTTCTATGAAGTCTGTTAAATCTGTTAACTATATTAAGATTAATGAACTCAGTAACAACAAAAAAAGAAGGAATCTGCACAATCTAGAACAAAAAGAGAGGTTCAGGTACAAATGCATTTTTCCTTGAGGGTTTTGCAAAAATTAGCTTTTAATCTGATTTTATTATTTCTGTCCTAGACATCCTGGCCAACATTCCCTCTGAGCTGTGCGTATGCACACAGAGCTCCATCGGGGCTGCACATCAGCAGCCGGTCTTCTTGCTTATTTAGTTTCAGCTGGTGTCCCGCCTCCACACGCACACATGGTGCTATGCAGCAACACCAAAAATTAGAGGAAACATTGATCTCCACTCTTCAGTTTGTTCATTTTAAAATCTTGTATAGTATTATTCCTTGCAGAAAACATTTTGTAGAACAAGTGATTGTCACACATATATATTCCTGAGAGAAGAGGCTTTAATCTGCTCTATATTTGGTATTTGATGAGGATTTTGAAATTATAGTTCTCATATATAGGAAATCTGTACATCTTGTAGCAGTATGCGATCCAAAATTAATAAACCCAAACATCTTGAGAATACATACAAATCCTCATCAGTTAAAAATCAGAAAATTCAACACCAAGCAATACCTTCAGCTATACAGTCAGAGAAGATCTGGTGAAGCCTTTAGCAGGCACATAAAAAGCACCATGGTTGCCACCTCAGCAGTACTAGTGGGAGGAAATTTATTGAGATACAATTCTACAAGCATGCATGTATATATTTGGTAGGGCATTCATAAGACTATATTGTGGGCAGTATAGTTCCTTAAAAAAATCAGTTTAGCAGTTTTAGTTCAGAAAAAAAGGTATCTTCTTGAATTGTCAATAATGGAATACCTCAAGATGATCCTTTTACTCCAAGGTAACAAGATATTCATCATGACAGACGAGGTGGAGGTGGAGTGTTGCATAAGTATGTGAAAAATCTCACTGTCAGTGAAATTTTGATTAAGACAGTTTGTCAAGAATTTTCAAACTTCTTGAACGATTTTGCTTCCAGCGTAAGACTGACTCTAACATACCTTTTTAATATTTGGGTTTTCTTGTTTTTTTGTTTTGTTTTTGTCTGTTCTTTACAACGTACCAAAAATGTGTCTGTGTAAAACTAGAGTATTTTCCCTGTGTGAACCTAAGTGTGCACAAACAGAAAGCAAATAAAACAGGTTCTTCAAGATACAGATAACCCATCCAGTGGTACTACCTTTAAATAGATCATGCAGCAGGGCAAGTTATTGTTTTAGACATGTTTTACAAAAATGCACAAAATTTCTCTAAGACCAAGGGGGGGAAATGCCACCATCAGCTGCTAGAAAAAGAAATATCAGTCCCATTCACCAATTCAGGATTTTTATCCCTTGTGTTCAGTCCTACAAGGACCCCTTTGTGGGCTTCTTTTAGTGAAGGAGAAGCATCCACTGTCATTTGCCCTCCCTAGAAATTATGTTCTAAAAGCTATACTTTCCCTTTTCTGTAGGAGCCAATAAAGAATTCATTTGTACAGGAAAAAAGTACTGTACAACTAAGGTAACATTGTTCCTGCTCAAACCTGATGATATAAACAGTTGCATTAAACCCTAACATAGCCCTGTCCCACAGCCAAAATCCTGTTGCTTAGCATAGTGAATTGCACTAGAGTGGGGCCACAGAATCAATTGGGATTTAGTGAGTCAACTCCTCTGTAAGTTCTATTGATTTAAATGGGCCAGCTCACAGTTAGAATAGACAGCCAGAAAGGGAGGAAAGTGGGTACTTAATCAAGTCAAGCCTAAACTCTCACTAAAACAAAAATGAGTAAACTGAGACTATCCTACCATGAAAATATAGAACTATTTTAAATAGCCTCTTGTGCTCACTACTATTTACAAAGTGACACCAAGCAGCAAAGATGGTCTGCCAGATACTCTCTTACGTTCAGTCCCATTCATAAAGCGACACCAAGCAAGGGAACTATAATGAAAATACAGAACTGACTGGAAAAGACAATATTGCTGAGGAAAGCAAGCCACAACTGTTAGTTTCCAAGACCTAAGTAGAACTTACTGGTAAGGACAATATTGGTAATGGGGGGCATATGTAGCTGCAACAATATATCTACTTTGGAACACTCTTGCTGGTAAGCCTGTCCCACACATATAACAAAGTAGTTGTTTTCAGGATGGCTTTGATTTAAATCAAATTGATTGATTTAAGCCATGATTTAAATCACGATTTAAATAAAAATAAAAAGTTGATTTTTGATTATTTTTAAAAATTGATTTTTTAATTTAAATCATGATTTAAATCAATTTGATTTTTTTTTAAAAAAAAATAAATCATTGATTTTTATCCACACTGGTTGTTTTACCCTTTTGAAAAGTCAATTCTGAGGATCAATATTTCAGCCTCTACAGGCTGTCTGCTAAACCTGTGCAAAGTTTGGTGCTGATCTAAAGCTCAATTTCAAAGGTAAAAGTTTTTGTTTTGGCTGCTCTCATTTTTAGAATTTCCTCATCTAGGCTATTGTGTCCAGTTCTGGACGCCACACTTAAAAAAAGATGCTGACAAATTGGAACAAGTTCAGAGGAGGGCGACAAGGATGGTCGTGGGACTGGAAACCAAGCCCTATGATAAAAGACTGAAAAAACTGGGCATGTTTAGTCTTGAGAAAAGAAAATATGATTGTTGTTGTTTAGTCGTTAAGTCGTGTCTGACTCTTCGTGACCCCATGGACCAGAGCACGCCAGGCCCTCCTGTCTTCCACTGCCTCCTGGAATTTGGTCAAGTTCATGTTGGTAGCTTCGATGACACTGTCCATCCATCTTGTCCTCTGTCGTCCCCTTCTCCTCTTGCCTTCACACTTTCCCAACATCAGGGTCTTTTCCAGGGAGTCTTCTCTTCTCATGAGATGGCCAAAGTATTGAAGCCTCAGCTTCAGGATCTGTCCTTCCAGTCAGCACTCAGGGTTGATTTCCTTCAAAATGGATAGGTTTGTTCTCCTTGCAGTCCAGGGGACTCTCAAGAGTCTCCTCCAGCACCACAATTCAAAAGCACCAATTCTTCAGCGGTCAGCCTTCTTTATGGTCCAGCTCTCACTTCTATACATCACTACTGGAAAAACCATAGCTTTGACTATGCGGACCTTTGTCGGCAAGGTGATGTCTCTGCTTTTTAAGATGCTGTCTAGGTTTGTCATCGCTTTATTCCCAAGAAGCAGGAGTCTTTCGTGGCTGCTGTCACCATCTGCAGTGATCATGGAGCCCAAGAAGGTAAAATCTGTCACTACCTCCATATCTTCCCCTTCTATTTGCCAGGAGGTGATGGGACTAGTGGGCATGATCTTAGTTTTTTTGATGTTGAACTTCAGACCATTTTTTGCGCTCTCCTCTTTCACCCTCATTAAGAGGTTCTTTAATTCCTCCTCACTTTCTGTCATCAGAGTGGTATCATCTGCATATCTGAGGTTGTTGATATTTTTTCCGGCAATCTTAATTCCGGTTTGGGAGTGCAGCCTTTTGCATGATGTATTCTGCATATAAGTTAAAGAAGCAGGGAGACAATATACAGCCTTGTCATACTCCTTTCCCAATTTTGAACCAATCAGTTGTTCCATATCCAGTTCTAACTGTTGCTTCCTGTCCCACATATAGATTTCTCAGGAGATAGATAAGGTGATCAGGCACTCCCGTTTCTTTAAGAACTTGCCATAGTTTGTTGTGGTCGACATAATCAAAGGCTTTTGCGTAGTCAATGAAGCAGAAGTAGATGTTTTTCTGGCTTTCTCCATAATCCAGCGCATGTTAGCAATTTGGTCTCTAGTTCCTCTGCCCCTTCGAAATCCAGCTTGTACTTCTGGGAGTTCTCGGTCCATATACTGCTGAAGCCTACCTTGTAGGATTTTGAGCATAACCTTGCTAGCGTGTGAAATGAGTGCAATTGTACGGTAGTTGGAGCATTCTTTGGCACTGCCCTTCTTTGGGATTGGGATGTAGACTGATCTTTTCCAATCCTCTGGCCACTGCTGAGTTTTCCAAACTTGCTGGCATATTGAGTGTAGCACCTTAACAGCGTCATCTTTTAAGATTTTAAATAGTTCAACTGGAATGCCATCACCTCCACTGGCCTTGTTGTTAGCCATGCTTTCTAAGGCCCACTTGACTTCGCTCTCCAGGATGTCTGGCTCAAGGTCAGCAACCACACTATCTGGGTTGTCTGGGACATCCAGATCTTTCTGGTATAATTCCTCTGTGTATTCTTGCCACCTCTTCTTGATGTCTTCTGCTTCTGTGAGGTCCCTACCATTTTTGTCCTTTATCATGTCCATCTTTGCACAAAAGGTTCCTTTAATATCTCCAATTTTCTTGAACAGATCTCTGGTTTTTCCCTTTCTATTCTTTTCCTCTATATCTTTGCACTGTTCATTTAAGAAGGCCCTCTTGTCTCTCCTTGCTATTCTTTGGAAGTCTGCATTCCATTTTCTGTAACTTTCCCTATCTCCCTTGCATTTTGTTTCCCTTCTCTTCTCTGCTATTTGTAAGGCCTCTTTGTAAGCCACTTTGCTTTCTTGCATTTCCTTTTCTTTGGGATGGTTTTTGTTGCTGCCTCCTGTACAGTGTTATGAGCCTCCATCCATAGTTCTTCAGGCACTCTGTCCACCAAATTGAGTTCCTTAAATCTGTTCTTCACTTCCACTGTGTATTCATAAGGGATTTGGTTTAGATTATACCTGACTAGCCCAGTGGTTTTTCCTACTTTCTTCAGTTTAAGCTTGAGTTTTGTATAAGAAGCTGATGATCAGAGCCACAATCAGCTCCAGGTTTTGTTTTTGCTGACTGTATAGAGCTTCTCCATCTTTGGCTGCAGAGAATATAATCAATCTGATTTCGGTATTGCCCATCTGGTGATGTCCATGTGTAGAGTCGCCTCTTGTGTTGTTGGAAAAGAGTGTTTGTGATGACCAGCTTGTTCTCTTGACAAAACTCTATTAGCCTTTGCCCTGCTTCGTTTTGAACTCCAAGGCCAAATTTACCTGTTGTTCCTTTTATCTCTTGACTCCCTGCTTTAGCATTTCAATCCCCTATTATGAGAAGAACATCTTTCTTTGGTGTCAGTTCTAGAAGGTGTTGTAGGTCCCAGTACAGCTTTTCCCACTCTTTTGTTGACTATGAGGGCTACTCCATTTCTTCTACGGGATTCTTGCCCACAATAGTAGATATGATAATCGTCTGAATTGAATTCGCCAATTCCCGTCCATTTTAGTTCACTGATGCCCAGGATGTCATTGTTTATTCTTGCCATCTCCTGTTTGACCACATCAAGCTTACCAAGGTTCATAGATCTAACATTCCAGGTTCCTATGCAGTATTTTTCTTTGCAGCATCGGACTTTCCTTTCACTTCCAGGCGCGTCCGCAGCTGAGCGTCCTTTCAGCTTTGGCCCAACCACTTCATTAGCTCTGGAGCTACTTGTCCTTCTCCTCCGCTCTTCCTCAGTAGCATGTTGGACGCCTTCTGACCTGAGGGGCTCATCTTCCAGTGTCATATCTTTTAGCCTTTTATTTCTGTCCATGGAGTTTTCTTGGCATAGATACTGGAGTGGCTTGCCAGTTCCTGCTCCAGGTGGATTGCGTTTAGCCAGAACTCTCCACTATGGCCTGTCCGTCTTGGGTGTCCCTGCACAACATAGCCCATAGCTTCTCTGAATTACTCAAGCCCCTTCGCCACGACAAGGCAGCAATCCGTGAAAGGGAAAATATACCACTTTTCAAATACTTGAAAGGAGGAGGCGCAGGATCTGTTCTTGATCATCCCAAAGTGCAAGATACATAATAATGGACTCAAGCTACATAAAGCCAGATTTAGGCTGAATATCAGGAAAAACATTTTAACTATTAGAGCAGTACAACAGTGGAAGCAGTTACCTCAGGAGGTGGTGAGTGCTCCAACATTGGAGGCATTCAAGAAAAAATTGATCAATCATCTGTCAGATCTGCTTTGATTTGTATTCTTGCATTGAAGAGAGGGTTGAACTCAATGGCTTTATAGACCCCTTCCAACTCAATGATTCTATGATTGCAAAAAAATAATTTTTATTACTTTGATTTTTGTAATCATTACTGGTTTGTTACAGTGTAAGATGACTTAGTTCTCAATATGTGATTGTGACATCATGAGGCCTCTCTCTAGCCATGATTTAGTAAATATTTTTTAGTTTTGTGTAACAAAATGAATATTAATTAGATATTTGTGTGATTATTTAAAGCACTGGTGTATATTCAAAAAGGTTAAATGAATTATTTTGGCTCTTTTGGTTAAATGATTGTAAAATGTATTCTTAGGAGGCTTGGAAAAGAGGTGCCTGATTATTAACCAGGACTTAAGCATGACTATAAAGAAGTCTAAGTCAATTGTTGTAAAGAAAATCTTTATCGTGTACAGTCCTATTCATGATGTCCACTTGCACAAAAAGTTGGACAGTTCCTTGGCTTGCACAATGAATTATTCAGTACCGTGCAGACGTAAACGCCATTCATTTCAGTCACGTGATCTCACCTGCACAGTGGTGAGCTTTAAATTGCATGAAAATTGGTGGGTGGAGCCCCATGCTTTGCTGCAGTTGCCAAGGATTCTGCCTGGGCAAGCAATAAGGTCAATTTGGTCAGGCAGAAATGCATGATACTTTGCCTTTTAGTGCATGTGCTCAGAATGGAATTGTTACTGTCAATTTAGATTGTATGCTACATGTTTTAAACCTTGTTTATTGCATAGCAATGTCTGTCTCATTATATAAGTATAAAGGTAAAGGTAAAGGTAAAGGTTCCCCTTGACAATTTGTCCAGTCGTGTTCGACTCTAGGGGGGCGGTGCTCATCCCTGTTTCCAAGCCATAGAGCCAGCGTTTGTCCGAAGACAATCTTCCGTGGTCACATGGCCAGTGCGACTTAGGCACGGAACGCTGTTACCTTCCCACCGAGGTGGTCCCTATTTATCTACTTGCATTTGCATGCTTTCGAACCGCTAGGTTGGCGGGAGCTGGGACAAGCGACGGGCGCTCACTCCGTCGCGTGGATTCGATCTTACAGCTGCAGATCTATAGATCTTACAGCACAGAGGCTTCTGTGGTTTAACCCGCAGCGCCACCACAACACTTATACTTATATAAGTATACACTTCATTAAATCTGCGCTCAACATTTCCCAGTTGAACGATATTGCTAACATTCCCATTGGCTTTACAAATATGCACAAAAATCCCAAGGTCAGAGTTTCTTTTGAAATGGTTAATTAAGTTTGAAAGAAAGATATTGTATGATAATTAAATACTAATGAATAAGGAGTCAGATATGAATGTGGTATATAACAAGGTATGAAACAGCAAAGCTTAAAAACACCTCCAAATTTAATATTTTATTACTTTTTCTATGATAAAATTACCCCTGGGTGTCAAGAGTAATTTTTATTCTTTCTCAGCTTGCATCTGACAGAAAGGGGATTGAGTGGTCAGCACTCTGTCCATACATATATGAAATCATAATACATCTCTAGAGGGGTTCAGAGAACTTTAATAACAATCCTGACATATTTAAGAGAAGTTTAATCAAAATTGCCATGACTCTCAAGTAGGATAGTGCCTTGTTCTAAACCATAGTGGAATATGGTGCTTAAATGCAGTAGGAAGGAAGTCATACATTTCTTCTCTTTTAAAGAATTTCACATCAAATTACAGCATTGCATTTACTACCTTCTTAAGACTCTCTGAAGTGTTTCTTTCACAGTCTCTGATATTTTGGGATTTAATATTTCAGTATTTTATGAGTGTATCTTAGCAAAGAGAAAATTATGAATCTAATGTGAGTTTTCCACAAATCAGGAGTGTAAATCAGCTCTGACTTGGCTCACTGCCTACTGCTCAGAAATCATATTTCATTATATTTGAAAAATGTTGATTTCACAGCCATCTCTTTTTTTAGCATATCTGAGTGTATAGCACAGAAAGCTTCCATTAAGACTTAATGACCAAGTAGCAGTTTTAGCTTTTGCATTAATTTTCCATTGGAAAAGATAATCCTTGCATTTATACTAGCATTTGCTTCAAAATATACTTTATGTATACATTTAAATACATCAGCACAGTGGCTAAGTTGACATGTCATGATAAGCTGTGAGTCTGGAAAACTGCTGATTTATCATTTTCATGCACTGTGCTCATACATGCTGCCTGATTGCCCCCACTGTAATTGGAAGGTGTTAAACAAGCCACAAATGTTCTGTCTTTTTTTAAAATGTTGTCTCTGAATCTGGTACCCTAGCTTATGATCAAACCTGTTCGAGTGTAGGCTTTAGAATGGGTTCAAGCAGAAGTTCAAGTGTCACTTTGTCTCCTGTCTTCATTCTGAGTAAGAGAAGGTGATATACTCATTATTATTAGTTTTATTTGTATGCTGTATTTCTCCCAACAAAGGGACCCGAGGTGGGTCACAGCATTAAAATTCACACAATTAAAAACACAATAAAGTTAAATATTAAAAGACAAATTAAACAATATATGATTAAAAATAAGATTAAAAGATTAAAACATGAAAAAGATTAAAATTATCTGCTAAAATGGGGTTCAGGGATTCAGTTGTAACTGTTAAAAGCCTGCCTGAAGAGATGGGTCTTTAGCTTTTTTCGGAAGGATAAAAGGGAAGGGGCCATCCTGATTTCCTGAGGGAGAGCGTTCCATAGCCTGGGAGTTGCCACAGAGACGGCCCTCTCCCGTGTCCCCATCAGCTGTGCTTGTGCTGGCAATGGGACCGAGAGGAGGGCCTCCTCTGCTGATCTTAATCGCCGAGAAGGCACCCAAGCTGTATGGGTAAAGTACTGTTTATATGTATTCACAGGTAAGTTCCACTGTGTTCAGGGCAACTTCTATATGTAAGTTTGCAATCTATGTGCATACACTTACTGGACATGATGCAGCCCTTACAATGTGTGAGAGGTTCTGCTCACTTTACTCCACCACATACAGTGTAAGCAAGACACTCTATGTCAAAGTTGAAATACACCAAAGATTGATATGTATTATAATGTGAATGAAACCCCTGTGTGGAACACCCATCTCATTTATGTTTTATATATGGTGGGAAATTGCTTTTCTTCATCACACAAGCAAGATCCCCACCAGGTGAATGTATGAAGTAGATAGCACATTTCCTTAACTAAATCTATAAATCTTAATCCAGATACATAGTGGGTATGTAGTGCAAATGAAAGAGCAAACTTACATGGACACTCCACACATATTTTTACAAAGGGGGGGCGGGGGGAGAGAGAAAGAGATTTAATTTTTTTAAGAAATATTCTGGTCCACTGAATATGTTTCCTAAAACAAGAATTTCAGATGCCAGTTTTGTATTTTACTAAATTAAAATATCAAATTCTTCAGTTATATTTATATTTACTAGGATTTACTTTTCTTTAAGATGCACTTAGTCTCAGCTGAGTATCTCAGTGTCGCGATTTATTTCAATAAACAAAAGGCAGAGTCTGATAATCCAGTCCAAGGTCAGAAGCCAGAGAATCAGTCAGAAACAGCAGTAATAATGCTGGAGTCAAGGAATCACAAAGATAAGTCCAGGCCTGGTCCAAGGGTCAAGGTAGCTCCAGGAAATATCAAGGCAAGTTGCAGGTAAAGACAACAATTGTTTCCTGCACTGATTCATAATGGGAGTCTGCCTTATATGGGGAGTCCATGCCTTTACATTGCTCTCGGCTGAAGTCCTTAGCTAGGATCCTTCAGTAATTACACATTGGTCTCAGCTGAGCCCTTAACTGAAATACTACACTACCCCCTCTCCCCATCTCAGCAAAACATGCTAAGTACTCCCAGGCCCAGCCTGCAATGATTTTTGCTGCAAACGCAAGCTCTGCCTAGTTGCCACTTGCTGTATTCTGCATTTCTGCCTCCGCCGTTCCTGAGGTGGCAAGGGAGGAATAGTGTCTGATTCAGAACCCAGGTCCATTTCAGGAGCACCGATTGGCCCCACTTCCTCCTGTGTAGGGTCCTGCTGAGGTGCCAGCGAGACCACTATGTTCCCTGGTGGAGCAGGACTCAAAGCCTCAGGACCAAATGGGGAGTCATCAGCATCTGACAGGCAATTCTGGCAAGGGTTCGGACGCCAGGGCAACATCAGTGAGGTAGGCCAACCCTCTGCCCAAACAGAAACCCTGGAATCTTTAGTGCCAGGTAAATCCATAATGGCGGAGGGCCCAGTCAGCTCTGAGTTGTCCTCCACCCCACAAGACTCCTCTGCCCATTCCCTGGAGCATTGTCTGGTGCATTCACTGGTTCAGGGTTGGATGGGTACTGGGCATGAAACCGGTGAATCAACTGTGGGGTGTGAACGTGGGAGGCATTTTCCCAGGAACATTCTTCTGGCCCATACCCCTTCCAGTCAATCAAGCCGACCCCGGCATCGTCGAGAGTCAAGGACCCATTCAAACTCTTCCTCCCTGGGACTCAGTACGCAGAGGATGTGGCTGGGACTCAGTACGCAGCTGTCACAAAAGGGTGACTACTGGATCTTTTGTATCCCAAGAAGAACAATATTAAACAGCAAAGGACCTCACAAGACACATTAATAAATGCAAAATAAATATACTTTATTACCTATTGATTACAATTCTAAATAAAGGGGTTTAATGCATTCAGCACATTCACACCACTTACATACTCACCAAAGAGAGAAGAATTCTTTATTTGCATTGTCCAAGTTCCAAAGAAAGTAGTTAGTTCCAAAAGCCTTTTGGTCTCAGCAGACAAATTATGGTTGCCAAGAGCCCCCTTTTTATATTCCTTTTAGGCAGGTTGCTAGCTGGGCATGCACATTAGATGTTTCTTTGTTTCCCCCTTGATATATGGTCCTTATCACTTATTGTGAAGTATGGAGTGTGTCTTCCATCACTTAGTGGACAGGTGTGGAATCTGCTCAGGAGGATCCTCATACCAGGGTCTTCTTAATCCCCTTTGCTCTACTCCCTCAGTTAGCAGCAGATGTTTTTTGTCAACTTACTGAAAGCATAGTTCAAAACGTTCAGTTCAATACTTGAATTTCTCACAATGAGGGCTTATAGCCAAAAATACAAAGTCCCATAGTTCCTCTGGTTCTGTTAGTCTCCATCTTTGTGTCCTAACTCTCTCTGGTTCTTCACCTTATCCAGGCCAAACATGCACGCACCTTACACAGGGGATGTGGTGGGGAGGCCAAGGGCGTAGTCTGGAGTGTGGCTGCAAAGTTCTGAGGAGGTAGGACGGGGGCCCAGGGAGAAGCGTCCATGGTGTGCCTGATACTCGGGTTTCCTGGAGCGTGCATCTGCCTGTTTATTCAACTGTCACGGCAAGTAGGTCACTGTAAACTGAAACCTGGACAAAAAAATGGACCACCGGATCTGCCTCTGGTTGAGATGCCTTGCAGTTTGTAAATGTTCTAGATTCCGGTGATCAGTGCATACTTGCACTGGGAAGTGCACCCCCTCTAGCAGATAAGGCCATGACTCGAAGGCTACTTTAATCGCCAATAACTCCTTCTCCCAAATGGTATAATTCTGTTCAGAGGCAGTGAGTTTTCAAGAATGGAATGCACATGGGAGGAGGTTCTGATCCTCCCCAACCGGCTGAACCAGAACAGCAGCCACGGCTTTATCCAAGGCGTCAGCTTCTACAATGAAAAGGAGTGCAGGGTCAGGCTGTTGCAGAATGGGCTTCGACATGAAGGCAATCTTGAGGTGTTGAAATGCATGTTGAGCCGCATGAGTCCATCGAAATGGCCTCTTCCCCTTAAGCAGCTCTGAAAGTGAAACCATGAGTTGTGCAAAATGTGAGATGAACCATCGATAATAGTTCACAAAGTCAAGAAATTGCTGTACATCCTTCACTGTCCGTGGAGTCTGCCACTGCACTATGGTGTCGACTTCACCCAGGTCCATCTCAATCCTGGCCGGGGAAATGCGGTGACCCAGAAAATCCACTGTGGTAAGGTCAAACGCACACTTTTCCAACTTGGTGAACAACCGATTTTCCTGTAAGCGTAGCAACATGGCCCGAACATGCTGAGTGTGTTCCTGAGGGTCTTGGGAGTAGATCAAAATGTCATCCAAGTAAATAATCAGAAAACGGTCCTGGAAGTCCCGAAAGATATCATTCATCAGCTGCTGGAATACAGGCCAAAGTACTTGAAATGCCCATACCTGGTCCGAAACGCTGTCTTCCACTCGTTCCCCTCTCGAATCTGGACCAGGTTATATGTTCCCCAAAGAACCAACTTGGTAAAAATTTGGGCCTCACACAGCCTTTCCATCAGTTCCGAAATCAAGGGTAGAGGATACCTGTTCCGGATCGTAATCTGATTGAGTGCCCTGAAATCATTGCAAAGACGAAGTTTCCCACCCTTCTTTTTTACAAAGAGCACTGGAGCTGCAGCAGGTGAAGTGGAGGGCAGAATGAACCCCCATTCCAGATTCTTCTGAAAGAAAAGCCCACAATTCTGCCAACTCCAGCTCTGACAAGGAATAGATCAAATCAATGGGACAGTCATATGGACGGTGTGGTGGCAATTGATCCGCCTCCTTTCTTCCAAACACATCTTTGAAATCATGATATTTTGGAGGCAGGCCCTCAAGCTAGTCTCCTCCCACAAGAACCAAAGAAGCCTGTTCCTCAGAACTTGCCCCACAACTCCAATCATGGGATGAGGGGAAGGAGATCTGTCCTGTTGACCACTGGATAACTGGATAATGACAGCGAAGCCAAGCTATTCCAAGGACCACGGGGAAATGAGGAGCCTTGGCCAGATAAAATGGATGTCCCTGCAAAGTCATTAACAAGGGCTCCGTTTGGTGCACCACTGGGCCTGAAGACAATATCCGGCCATCAATTGTTTCCACCCGAAGACAGTGTCACTAGTCAGGAGAAACAATCTGAGGAAAACTGCTACAACTCTTCCCTCTCTGCTCTTGTTGTGGGATATACACTGATCAGCTACAACATTAAAACCACCTGCCTAATATCATGTAGATCCCCCTCTTGCTGCCAAAACAGCTCTGATGTTTTGAGGCATGGACTCCACAAGACCTCTGAATGTGTCCTGTGGTATCTGGCACTAAGATGTTTGCAGGACTTTAAGTCCTGCAAATTGAGAGGTGGCGCCTCCATTGATTGAATTGGTGTTCCAGCACATCACATTGATGCTCAATCAGATTGAGATTTGGGGAATTTGGAGTCCAAGGCAACACCTTGAATTCTTTGTCATGTTCCTCAAACCATTCCTGAATAATTTTTGCAGTGTGCCAGGGGAACACCATTGCCATGGAGGGGTGCACTTGGTCTGCAACAATCTCTAGGTAGGTGGTACATGTCAAAGTTACATCCACACAAATGCAAGGACTCAAGGTTTCCCAGGAGAACATTGCCCAGAGCCTAACACTGCCTCTGCTGGCCTGCGTTCTTCCAGTAGTGCATTCTGTTGTCATTCCTTCCCCAGGTAAACAACCCACATACACCCGGCCATCCACCCAATCTAAAAGAAAATGTGATTCATCAAACCAGGCAACCTTCATCCATGGCTCTATGGTCCACTTCTGATGTTCTTGTCCCCATTGTAGGCACTTTCGGCAGTGGACAGTGGTCATCAGGGGCCAGTCTGCTGCTACACAGCCCCATACACAGCAAACTGTGATTTGCTGTGTGTTCTGACACCTTTCTATCATGGCCAGCTTTAAATCTTTCAGCAATTTGAGCTACAGCATATGTGATCAGACCATATGAGCTAGCCTTCACTCCCCACGTGCATCAATGAGCCTTGGGCACTCACGACCCTGACACCAGTTCACTGGTTGTCCCTCCTTGCACCACTTTTGGTAGGTACTAACCCCGCTGCATACTGGGAACACCCCACAATTTTGGAGGTGCTCTGATTCAGTCACTCAGATCTTTTCACTTGCCCATATTCCCTGCTTCCAACACATGAAATTCAAGCACTGACTGTTCACGTGCTGCCTAATATATCCCACTCCTTGACAGGTGACATTGTAATAATATAATCAATATTATTCACTTCACCTGTCAGTGGTTTTAATGTTGTGGTTGATCAGTGTAGTTTCTGTAAAAGAGGACTGGAGAGGCAGAGACATCCCACATCTTTGTTTTCTACTGCTGTTTCATAAAAAAGGACACTAGTTTTACACTGACATAATTTACACAGACTGTGGAAACCCTGCCAGAAATAAAGTTCTTTGTCTCATTCTCAGACATCAATGCCTCAAAAACACTAGCAGTTCCTTGTCTGTCGTCAAGGACAGGTAATTTTGTAAGTGTTCTTCACATCTCTACTGTCTACTACAGATGCTGTTACACTTTCCAAGATACGGACAGTCCACATGTTCCAAGACCTTCTTAGTTTCAGGTTCCAGTCCTGTGCATACCTGACCGCTAAATTCAATGAGGACTTACTTCTGAGAAGACAAGCATGTAATCAAACTTTACAAACCTCGAAGTATATGAAAGACCACACACAGAGAGCTGTGTATCATGGGGGGGGGGGGGGAATAATTTTTTCATACAGTATCTCCTATTACATAGAAAACTATCTGTCCAATTATAATCGCTGTTCAAAGGATGAGTTAGTTACTGGGCTGTCTCCATTTGTTTATACTAAGCATAACAATTGGGGGAAGATGGGATAGTAGCGATGCCTGCAGCTTTTTCTTCTTCCCAGACTCATTTCTCTTGCCTCCAAGGAGCTGGAGTCATCCTCACCACTGGTGCTTCTTGCTCAGCAGGCCCCCATATTGTGACAACCTGCCATGTGACAAATTCTAAGACAAACTTCACTAACAAGCCCTATCTGCTGAACCATTGGTGTGACACCCATTTGTCCAGTCCCTGGAATTGTTGATTGTACGAAATACAGTTGGGGTTTAAAGTCATGCTGGGGAAATCTAAAGGGGTTGTGCCATTGTAACATTCCTGCTTTACATAGTAATTGTTGTTGGGACATGAAGAACAGTTTCTACTATTAAAATAATAATCTGGTGGTGGTGGTGGTGATGACAACAATAGTTCATTGTAGTATTTCCTGTCCAAAGACTATTATAATCAGGTGCTGGTGGTTATTGCTGTTTTAAGAATCAGCCAATTTCAGGCTTTTGATTGAAACATTGGTAGCCTGAATAACTGGAAAATTTTCAGTCAGCACACAGTACAAAGGTGCTGTATTCAGTCAGTCTCATGTAAATATTGCACTTCAAAGCAGACTGATCCTGTGTGCCCAGTGTGGTTTCCTTTTATTGCACTCATCCAAAAGTTAAGAAATAAAAGAGAAGCTTTGCATTGACAAAGCTGCACAGTGCGATTTTCTAAATAATGACACAACATCATAGGAACTTTGTTAATCTGTTATTAATACATTGCAAGACAAGATGTGAAGAGCAAGTACAACCTGCTGTGATGAACCTGCTGAGAGTCAGAGGTGTAAACTGAAGCCTAGCAAATATTCTACTTTGGAAAATAGCAAGATGGTGAGCCTGTTTTGTCATATATAATCCATTGCTTGGTATTATGAATATATGTTTTGTCATGATCTTAAGGCTATAAATGTAGGAATGAAATATAATATAATAGTTTCTTGGAAACATTCATATGTAAGACTGAATATATGATGCAATTTCCAAATGAGTGATTCACCCAAACAGAGAGAGAAGCAGGCCTGTCTGAAATGTCGTTATACATCACAGAATCAGTCCACATGGCATAATGCAACCCACTTGTCCGTTTAAAATGCATTTGGAAATATGCAACCTGGTTTATATATCATAATAAAATAACCAATGGCTAGTGCTTTTGCAGTATCTGTTTCACTCTCCATGAATCAGATGGAAGGCAAGGATGAGGAATTAAAATATCCTGCTCCTTAGCAGGATGATTAGGATGAGGATGGACTGGAGTTATCTGAATGCTCTGCAAGTTCTCACATTGATGACTATGCTGTTTTACACAAGAATGCCTCCTGTATGCCATTTTGGAAGAGGTAACCGTGTTAGTCTATGCAAGCATATCAGACAAAATCCAAACAAACAAAAGCCACCTTTTTGCATATAAGGCATTTTTAAATAGTGAAGCATTCAAATATAAGGCTCTCCAACTACAGTCTGAAGTAATATGATGCCAACACAGCAGAACTGTTGCAAGTGTGGCTTGACCCATACCATTCAGTGGGAGATCCATACTTTTGGTGCGGGAGTAATTTGGGCCATTATGAGCTATGTGATGCAGCAAAATCTGCAGGATTTCTCCTCTCCATCATACCTTTCCTGTTTTGTTTTAAGTTAAAAAAAATCATGTTAATTAAACGCATACATGTAATGGCTGTGTTACATATTTAACTGATATGAAGGGATGTATAAATAATAGTTCTTCCATTATTTATACAAGATTCCTTTCTGCCAAGTATGTGAACTGCTCCAAGTATGAAAGTTTTGGAGGATGATTAGTTGTCCGATACACCTTATTAGAGCTTAGCCTGGTACAAATGAAATATAGGCTGTATAAACTTCCCACTGCTTCTTACATTGTATAACGCCATCAGCTGAGTCATACTTGCCTTGAGGGCTGCTGAGGCACTTCCACATTATTCACTTGGAGCTTTGGCTGCAGGGAATGAGTCCCCAGGTTGTCTCTTCTTCACTAAGAGGCTATCCCAGGAAGCTGTTAGCTAAGCAGTCGTTTCTCCCTTGATTACATTGGACTTAAAGTATAAGTAATTCTACAATCGAAATAGTAACAACCCCTGGAAGTCTCTCTGTATCTGAAAGCCAGAAACAGTAGAAGTCCAGAGTTTCAAAGGAAATTATTTCAGTGCAAATTACTGCTTGGAAACTTCTTTTTTGACTGATTATTGCAAAAGAATTTTCATGCTTCATTTTTATACTATACATTTGTTGTTGTGATTTTAATTCTTAATCCCTGGTAGTTAAAAAGTTAAAAGTAGGCATGTAATTGGAAATAAGTAGCTACTAAATCAGTGACCTGATTTTGATTCTCACTCTGCCAGTTACTTAACCAACTTCTGCCTTCAAAATTGTTTTGGTTGCAAAATACTGCCATGGACATGTCTGAAATGTAATAACACCAAGGAAATACCACAGTGCCTCCTTACCAAACAGATTAAAGTGTGTTTAAATAAAATCTCTACTTCTTATTCATTGATTAGACATACAGTGTGTACAGGTTACTGGGAATTCTATTTTTTACCTATTGGTTTTTTAACAATGCCTATTCCATCTTATATACTTACTTTATTGCTGTGACTTTTGTATTCTGAAACTAGAGTTTGGCTTTTGTTTTGCGAACTAATCTGGAAAAGTATCTGAAAGAACAGTACAGTAGTGGATTGGAAATTAGCAGGAAAAATACTCAAGATATTGGAACTTTCCCCATTAGTCATATACCACTCATTTTGGCTATGTAGAACCTCATGTATACATATATTCCTTAGGCAGAACCTTGTTTGTTCCTTCAATTTGCACAACAGTCCATTATACAGATAGCGGGGGCAGTTTCCAAGTCTGTGCAAAGAGATATCCAGGAATATTTCACATTATATATCCTTTTTCTTCTTCAAACCATCTTTTCATCTTTTTTTTATAGTGAGACGTTATACAAGGCCTCCAAGCTCATACAGATGGTATGAAAACACTGTAGTGAATGAATAAATAAACAAAGTGTGGATATGGTATTAAATTGATTATTAAATGCATTTTCATTGATTAAATATGAGCCTATAATTTGAAGCAATGGGTTTATTTTGTTTCCACTTTTTTCCCCTTGATTGAGACTCAAATTTTACCAATGGAAAATATGAGTGTGTCACAAATGTTTCTTACCCAGAAAGAGCATCAGTAACAATAGTAGGTAAATTTATAGAAACACCAGCTTTACCCATGCCTAAATGACCTTCTCCTCTGTAGTATATCAGTTAAATACTGCAGCACACCTTCCTATTATTTTAAAAATAGTTGTGACTAGTTCATGATCTCAGAAACAGGGAAAGTATTTTTTCAAACTTGTTTTATTACTATACATAGAAGCAACACACTTCTATCTATGATTACTCAGAAGCAATTCCTACTGCATTCAATGGTGACTACATCTAAGTAATGCATGGAATTGCAGCCTCAATTGATTACCTAACTTAAAATTCTTGTAACTAACCAATTAAGGTATTGCTAATTTAGATGATAAGTACAGGTTCACTTCATGTATGTGTATGATAGACAAAGACAAACCTGGCTCCCTAGCCTGGCTCCCTAGCCAATACTTGCACCTGCACAGTATTCATAGTTGGAAAATGTGGGGTCTGTTCTGTATTCATACATTTTTTGGGGGGGGGAGCATAAGAAAAACATTCTCACATTCAGCTTCATAATGTATGAAGTAGCTCTCAGTGCTGTAGGTGGCCTTTTTTTATTGCTTCAGAAATAAACATATCTAGGAATTATGCAGGGTGGGGGAAGCAGAAAAGCAAGCAATCCTGGACCTGAACAGAACAGAACAGATAGCGGCAGAGCCACAATCAGTTAGGGAAGAAAGTTTTCATTGCAGTTCCTAACTTACAGAAAACAACAAATCTGAAGCTATAGCTGTGTGTGTGTTTTAGCCAAACCTACAATATTGCCTTTTATAAAAACAGCTAGAATAAAATATCAACACACACCCTTAGTTTTACTTTTAATTTTTTTTTTGTCTTCAGGATAAACATTTATTTATGCCATATGGTTTTATTTTTGTCGAAAGCTACCATCATTTCAAGTTACCACTTCACTTTGAACTGCAGCTCTCATTAAAGTGACTTATGTAAAGACCTCAAGAGAGAAATGTTGGGGACTTTGAGTAAACTTTCTTCTAGAGTAGTGGTGTTCAAACTTTGTTTTGAGGAAACTTCCAAGTTCCCTGGTAGCTTTTTCAGTATCCATTTGCGAAGAAGATCAGTAATAGAGGCTTTCCTGAAAGACAGCTAGGATAGTGCACAGATACTGGTGCTGTAAGCGAGTGCAGGGGAATGTTACAAATGTTGCCAGCTACACTCCATTCATGCAAGATGATGGTGGAGGGAAAATGTGAGCCCTGTGCAGTGTGCTTATTTCAGTAAAGGTACAACTGTGACACCGAGTCTGGGATTGCCGCCTTTCCTGGACTTAGTGCTGTCATTTAAAGGCTGCTGTGGATGAGGAGGGAAGCTGGTGTGTATACCTAGCAGGGACTAGTCAGCCAACATTAACCCTTACCTATAAAGGGGAATTCTTACCTGTTTTCATCCTGGAAGTAGAGAGCAATCAAGCATCTTTTGACCATCATGCCAATTCTTTTCTACTTGTGAAGGATCAGAATTGACTCACAGGAGATCTCAAGAAGTGGAAACACTTGCAAATGTAATTTTCTGCTGCTGACTTATCATTTATCTTAAGCAGTGTTGTGGCATATTGATGAATTGTAGTAGACAGGTATTAGACTGCCACCAATCTCTGCATTATTGCTGTACTCCTGTGTTTCCACTTCTTGAAATCTCCTGTGAGTCAATTCTGATCCTTCACAAGTAGGAAACAATGGGTACATCCCCCAAATATCTTTTAAAAATCAGTGTAGCCTACAGAAATGCTCCAGTTATATACCTAATGTGCCTCTGCATTCACAGACTTTACAAAAGAAAGAAAGGAAGATTGATTGATTGATTGATTGATTGATTGATTCCTGGCCTTTCTATGCAGATTTGGCACCATCTTCCAAAGCTTTTCAGGAATATCTACTTCCATTGGCATGATTCCTTCTAGAGTATTAGGTGCACCAGCCAGACTGTCCAAAGCCAACATGAGATGGGTCTTTAAACATCAGCTAGGGGGCCAGATACCTCAGCATAGCTATTTTCAAATTGTCAGTCACCAGGAAACCTCTGTTGCACAGCAATAGATACTATGCAACAGAGCAAATCAACATTCCATAAGGCAATTCAAAAAATGGGGACACCCCAAATAATATATATAAACTGGGTCTTGAATCACTACCAAATTTGGCATAGATGTAGCAGACGGTTTGCTCTTGTTCTGTGCCAAATTTGGGGTGTTTTGGCAAACAGCTTTTCGTCTAATTTAGCTTTTCTTCTTCAGTTTGTCTAACTCGAGGAAATGGTTTGGAATTTGGAACATAGCTTTCTAATCTGCATTCTGCAGAGCAGGCATGGCAATGTTTGTTTACCCTAGAGGTTAAAGGGTGTGTATGTTTCTCCATTGTACATCTTGTACCTACTCACACCTTTCCTTCACCATTATATTATGACCCACAAAGCACTATAAAATATTTTGAGGCAGAGGGAGTACAGCCATACCCAGGCTGTTTTTGCATCTATAGTCTCCCAGTAACCATAGTACATCTTCTGGAACCCTCTACCACTGAATAATTCTATATGAAGGAAATTTCTGACTGAATTTGCGTATAGCATATGTATATTTAAGAAACTAGTAAATTCAATTCTTCAAAAAACCTCTGGTTTATGAATGTGGGATATTGTGCTTCTTTACCCATGATTCAAAATGCAAGGAAATGGCCTGATCTTGCTGCACAATATTGTGCCTGTGTTGCCAGCAGGAAAAAGGATGCCAAGCTTTACATAGCATAGGGCAGTCTGAATATTGACAATACCAATGGCAGCAGCCAAGATGATCTACAGCAGAGGTCCCCAACTCCCGGTCCGCGGCCGGTGGTGGTCTGTGGCCTGAGCCGGACCGGGCCACAGAGACAGACCTCCTGCCCCACCCCCCGCACACACTCACCCACACACAGCTGATTTGCGCATGCGCGCGTGCTCCAGTGTGCCCGTACGAGCGCCGTGCCGCCGTTTGCGCATGCGCACGAACATGGGGGGGTGCCCCGCCTTCCCCAGCCGGTCCGCGGGGTGACAAAGGTTTGGGACCCCTGATCTACAGGATTTTCTCTTCTGCTCATTCCCATTCATACTTGTTGAAAAACAGCCCTGACAATTGCTTTGTGTTTGGGTGAGAAGTGATGAAAAAAACTGATGAAAAAAAGCAGTCAGCTTCTGGGATTTTCCCTTGCATGGTGTCACTTTGTGAATAGTAGTGAATGGACTTTTTGAATTCTGGGTATAGATGCACAATATCCCACATTCATAAATCGGAGGGTTTTTTTTGAAGAATTGGATTTATAGTGAGTAACATACTTAAGCACGCTAAGATGCAAATCAGCAGACTTTTGCCACAATATAAGAACTCAGTTCTGAAAGCTTCTGATAACTTTCACTAAGGAAATTTCAGCACACACCTTTCACTGTTAAATACAAAGGTATGTGTTTCTTAAGTCTGTGGTAATAGTGTTTTTTGTTAAGCAAGGATTAAGTTCTTAGTCAGAAAGTAGCATGCTGAACTAGTTTTGAATGGGGAACCTATCCATTAGTAATGCAACATACTGTATGTAACATGGCAGAAGTTCAAAGCATTTATGTATATTTATTTATTGCATTTTTAAGCTACTACAAACAGTGAAACAATGAATAAGCACAAAATGTAAGAAGCTAAGATAAAAGCCAGGAGCAAACTGTAAAAACATTTACATTATCTGGAGAATTATTTTATGATCATGGTTTCAAATTCTTTAAGGAACAAAAAGTTATTCACAGGATATAATAGTTCTTTGCAGGTTCTCATCTGTTTGTTCCCTCACGGCAATGTATGCAGAGCATGGAAAATTGCTACTTTGGTTTACAAGTGACAAAACTCTACCTTACAAATCTATTCCTGCTGTACATATTGCCCACTGAGGTCTACAGTAATTTGCATGCCAAAAGGATAGCTGCCCAAAGCTCTTTATTCAATTTCTTCTACTGTTTCACATTTTTAACCTAGTATTTGCTGTGTATGTGTAAGCGGGGGGGGGGGGGCATGTGGGACCATTCTGGAAGCCACTAAAGCAAAGCAAAAAAAAAGGGGATAGGGTAAAGTTGAAATCTTATCTCGTTCCTCTGCTAAAGAGTGAAGATAGCTCTCTCTTTGTCTCTCCCTCACACACACATAAACACAATCTCAACAGCTCTGCAGGTTTTCTTCAGAGACAATTAAGAATCAATTTCCTTGTTTGCCTGCGAGTGTTGAGGATGAGGCTAGCTGGAAGGCAGGAAGGGTGGGAGGCAGGAAACCTCTCCCAGGAGGCAGTTTGGCTTAGGTCAGCACCTGGCCTGATGCTTCACCAGCCAATCCAACTCTTGAGTTTTACAACAACAACACTGCTCTGGAGAGAAGCTGCCTCAAGCTGCCAGGAGTAGAGATGGGGGTATTCATATTCATATACAAATACAAATGTCCCTGCACAGGTGGCGTTAACGGTCCACTCACCGTTCCGCCGTGGACGCGGACCATGCGATTCTACCAATCGATCCGCAGCGTGCTATCCACTCACCACTCTTCGACCTTGCACCGAGGCTTGTCCTCCCGCCTCCTGCCAGGAGTGGCGAGTGGATAGCGCGCTGCAGATCGATTGGTAGAATCGCACGGTCTGCGTCCGCGGCAGAACGGTGAGTCGACCGTCTGGCCCCATGGGGCTGGACCCTCGTTAACGCCACCTGTGCGGGGATATTCATATTCGTATATGAATACCCCCATCTCTAGCCATGAGATGAGGTGAAATGGTGGTGGCTTTTCTGTATAACTAACTGGGACGTGGTGGCACTGTGGGTTAAACCGCAGAAGCCTCTGTGCTGCAGGGTCAGAAGATCAGCAGTCGTAAGATCGAATCCACGCGACGGAGTGAGCTCCCGTTGCTTTGTCCCAGCTCCTCGCCAACCTAGCAGTTCGAAAGCATGCAAAATGCGAGTAGATAAATAGGCACCACCTCGGTGGGAAGATAAAACGGCGTTCTGTGTCTAGTCGCGCTGGCCACGTGACAACGGAAACTGTCCTCGGACAAACGCTGGCTCTACAGCTTGGAAACGGGGATGAGCACCGCCCCCTAGAGTCGGACACGACTGGACTAAATGTCAAGGGGAACCTTTACCTTTACTTTTACCTTTCTGTATAACTTAGAGTTTACATAGTGTTTGGTTCCCTCTAGTGACCGGTCTGCTAATTACATCTTGAAAATCCATATTTGCAGGTATTATCATCTAGCATTTTTAGTGTTTTCAGACTGTGGATAAGTGCATCAGTGGATTTTGATCCAATGGGTATGGGGGCCCTACTGTATCATGAAGCAGTTATTTTATTAAGCCACTTCACAATATTGGCAGATTGAAAGAGGAAAACTTCCTTTGGTCTATTCCAGTGATAACAGAAGCTGGAGACCAACCAAAGTAGAGCAGTCCTTCTTGCCCCCAAAAAGTAGAAGCCCCTTGACGGGCCAGAAGGGTATGGGTGGGAATACTCTGGGGCAAGGTTCACTTCAGCCAAGACATTGTCTGATTGCTGTCTTTAAGAATCCATCCCTGCAGTGGTCTAAGCTGGGCTAAACACACTCTCAGTCACAAAAAGTGAAGAAACAATTAAATGGAAGTTGGATCAGGCACACCCAATGTTTTTCTAATATCATTCATTACTGATGACAAAGATTTAACGTATCCAGATCCCTGTTTAAGCCAAAGGAAATTGTCTCAAATTGTGAACAGCAGCAACATCCTCATTGACATAGGTAGCTTCACATAACATGACTACTCTACTAGACAGCTGTAACAATTACTTTAATCAGTATGATTGATGAATATTTTCTTTGCAGATTTAAAGGCTGAACTTCAAAAATGCCCACTGTGAAAAGGATGTGCACTACTGATAGCCTTTTTAAAAGAATAAATCATCTTTGTGCATCCCTTGATTGATTACATGCATTTAAAGATGACCTTCCAAAAAATAAATGAGATGTCTGTTACTTAGTCAACTGTTACCTTCATTAAGGAGCCACAAAATGGCATCTATATATTAGATGGCATGGTATTTATTCCGGGATGGTGATGAATTGATTAACTCATTTTTTAAAAGCATGAGACTAAAACATATTTAACCATTTGGCAACAAGTTTGAGACAAACTTAGTTGCCACATTCCTGTGGCAACATGCTATATTGGTTCAATAACATTGAAAGTCAAGAGATCATTGTATCTCCTCTGCCACTGTGCACCACCCCTTAATTCCCCTGAATGATATTACACAGAAATACAGGAAGATACCTTATATCAGACATCCTGTCATTTATTCTGATATTGTCTATGCCAGCTCTCTGAAGCCTAGTTCTCTCTATATGTTTTGGATTAAAGTTTACAATATTTCTGACTGTTGACCATGCTGAACAGAGGTTGGTGGGAGTCTAGAATATCTGGAGAGCACCAGATTGGGGCCTATTCCACCTGGCAGTTATTCTCCAGAGTCTTAGGTAGAAATGTTTCCCATCATCTGCTATCATTTTAAACTGATAAGGGACTGAGGAAACCTGCTTGCCTCTTGGTAGAGCTAAGCTGGGGCATCTGGCTAGCATTGGATGGAACCAGAATGTAGTGATAACTGCATTGCTGCTAGAATGCAAGAACCAGCTGTTAATTAAATTATAATTTGCAAAGGGAGGTCCAGGTACTCTAACTTTGCCATTTGGTATGATCCCTGTTCATCTTTTTAGCAGTTGGAAGGGCTGAATTAGCTTAATAGAGGAGTGGCACAAGGCCCACACCAATGCTTACAGCTTCACATGAATCAATTCCAATGTGTGAGTTCTGATTTGCATATTTCTTATTACATTTAGTGAGAGGGTAGATTGTTGGTGATGTAGATATTTTGTCACCACTGTCCAGTATAACCACAGCTACTCAAATTCAGAAGATATACTGCTAATCCATTTACAACAGTCGTTTCTCAAACTACTGCACCCCTTCAATAAGATGAAAAAAACAAATTGACAGAGCAAGATAGGTACCCAGAAATTAGCTGCTATAAAAAAAGATCCAAAGAAGAAATGATATAAAACTATTGATGATTACTTACAGATCCCAAATGGAGGCCATTTAGAGATTAACATCATCAATAATTTATAGCTCATTCTGGGCAATAATACTTTCCTCCTGTAGGCTGTGGATGGAGGACTTGTGCTCATGTACAAGCAGCTCTCCTCCATGCTGACACACATTAGGCAACACAGCACGGATATGGAGACAGGAACAAGGCCCTTTTACAAACCCAGTTCCCAACTGTGCCCTCACATCTACTCTGTTATGGACTCAATGTCAACAAAACCATTAGGGGCTCATTTACTTACTCATCTGCTAATGTGATCTCTTCCACCCTTTACTAGCAGTGTCCCTCTACATTCTACATAGGACAAATATCTATATGGGAGACAATTAACCGACACAAATATGACATCAGAAAGGGCAACAAAGAAAAGACAGCTTCAAAATACACCAGCCTCTTTGGGATCTCAAATTGTTGTGGAGAAAATAAATTTGAAAGAGAGACAGTTAAAGTGGATTCAAAAAGATTGAATAAGGACCAAGTATTCTTAGCATACTATTAGTACACTGGATTTATCCACATTGATATAGCTATAACTAAAAAGTCTTTCTCTTCTTGACATAACTCTGTCTCAACACAACAGTGTAATTGCTGATATTGGGATTTCTATGTAATCCACATTTTGACTGACATTTACTGAACATTTTGAAAGTTTGTTATGTTTTGTCAAGCCGCTTCTGACTTACTGTGACCCTGTGAATGGCCTTCAAGTGGTCCTATCATCGTTAATAGCCCTGGTTATGTCTTGCAGACAAAAGACTGTGGCTTCCTGAGTCAATGCACTTCACACTTGGTCTTGCCCTTTTCCTAATGCCTTCTGTGTTTCCTAATGTTGTATTTTCCAGCGAGTCTGTCATCTTAGGGTATCATACAAAATACAATAGCATCAGTGTGGTCATTTTAGCTTGTAGTGAGAATTCAGACTTGATTTAATCTGGAACCCATTTATTTGTGTATCTGACTATGGTGTCCATAAACTCTTTTTCAAAGACAAATTTCAAATGAGTATTTTTTTTCCTGTAAAATATTTTCATTTTCCAGCTTTCACATATGTATATAGTAACTGGTAATATATACATATACATACATATATATACATATATATATATATATATATATATATATATATATATATATATATATATATATATATATATATATATATATATATATATATATATATATATATATATATATATATATATATATATATATATATATATATATATATATATATATATATATATCAATGTAATCATCTTATGTTTTCTTCCCTCATCTCACTTGGTTCAACCCCTCTCCCACCTATCATGAGCAGCCTAACAATTATGCTCCGTGTGTCTGAGGAAGGGGATTGGAATTTATGAAGTTTCAGATTGAAACAAATCTGTTAGATGTGTTGACTGTCAACAGAAAATGCCTCATTTTTATTTTTGTTTTACAAAGCAGACTCGGTCTCTGAACAAATGAGCACTGGAGACTGTCTCCATGATGGCTTAAAAGAGCTTCCACTGCTCCTTCACACATCTGTTACAATCATGGTTGCATGTTTTTTTTATTTATTGTAATAGTTATATTCTGCCCTTTATCATTACATCGTGAGGCAATATATAGCAAGAAAAATCAAAAATAATTTAACAACAAACTAGAGTGCAGTTAATTATATATGGGCAGCAGAGAAAACCAAATATCTTTTTCTAGAATTATCCTGGGACGTGCATTATATTGCCATTTGTTTAATAAGCAATGGGAAATAGTATTTCCGCACAGCACTTTGCAGTGCTGCTCCATTCTATATAACAGAAGTAAAGGAGAGGCATAGAATTTAGCACCTCTGTTACTGTCAGCAGGTGATGTTTAGACTATGCTGATTGACCAAAACCCAGAAATGTTATTGATTTATTCTATTGTATACTGCCTTTCCTCCATGGACCTCGTTTGGCATTGTCATAAGGACAAAATAGACTGGAGTACAGTGGTGCCTCGACTTAGGAACTTAATCCGTATCGGAATGGTGTTCTTAAGTCGAAATGCTCGTAAATCGAAGCACCATTTCCCATTGAAATGCATGAGAACGGGATTAATCCGTTCCAGCATTTCAAAAAAATACCAAAAAAAATTAAAAAAAGAACACAGAAAGCCCCATCGGAAGGCGCTGGGGCTTTAAAAAAAAAAACAACCAAAAATAAACAGAGCAAGCCCCGAAGGCTGCAAAAAACAAAACCCAAAACCCAAAAATAAACATTGAGCAATCCCCACGCTGGAACTGCAAAAAACAACACAGCACAGAAACATAACCCCCCTCAGCCGAAACCCACCCTGCAAAACCCACCCAGAAGTTTCTAAAAAGGAAAAAGCAGCACCTTACCAGGCAGACCGAAGCCTCCTCCGATGGCACTCACTCCCTGGTGGGGAGCCTCCTCCTGCACCACTGCCGCATGCCCCGTCCACGGAGGAGCCCCTCTGACCCGCGCGCCGCAGCCCAGCGCCTTTGGCCGCCCTTACTCATGAGTAGACCCGCGCCGTCTGCGGGCCTTACTCATAAGTAGACCCGCACCAGGGATGGGCAGGGAGCACACCGGCTTCCTTCACACCGCGGCGATCCGGAGCCGCCCCCGCCTCTCCTTCCTCCTCCTGCGCCAGGAGTAAAAAAGTTCCCTGACCCCCTGCTCTAACCGTTGGGGCGAAAGAGCTACAAAGAAGCAGCCTCTTAGCCACCAATGGTTTGAATTTCCCGCCTTTTTCCCCTGCCTTTTTCTGTTCTTAGGTCGAAGCTCTGCTCGCAAGTTGAAGCAAAATTTTGCGAGCGGAGCTGCTCGTAAGTCGAAATGTTCGTAGGTAGGGGCATTCGTAAGTCGAGGCACCACTGTATTCTGCCAAACACTAAACTTTATTGGTCGTCACTTCAGTTCCAAGCAGTCCGCCCCATCAAACCCTCATTCTCCCACAGTCTCTTAAATCCCAGCAGGGCAGTTCTTTTCGCCCCCCAGGTTCTTGGAGCTGGGACAGTTCATTGGGTGATTTGCTTCAACCCCAGATCTTTGAAGCAGTGCAGTCTGCCAATTTGGTATCACCCTTTTATGTCCTTTTTCTGGACTACTTGTACCTGCAAGCTTTTCTCCAGGTGTCAGAGCCACTTGAACTGCCGTTCTTTTTCACAAACAACATCATTGAGTTGAGATTGGGGCTGGAGCTGGTGTTGATGACAGTTACTCAGGGGAACCAATGGCAGGTCCCTTGTCAGGAAGGTCCAACACCTCACATCCCCATATTCGGTTATCCCATTGGATCTTGGGCTCTGGGGTAGGATAAAGGCAATTGAAAGTTGTATTACTAAATTAGGAGGACACTCCAGGGTGCCAGGGGTTGACGGCCCAGTCCAAGGTGTCACCCCATACCTCTACCTCTCCCACACTTTCATATCCTCCCTGGGCTGGGATCCACCCTCCTCTTTGTAGCTCGCTGCCCCAACTGTCAAATGCTCTCAAACTTTCTCACCTTCCACTGCCGCCATCCCTGGTGTAGACAGAACCACTTCAGTCGCCATAGTAGGGGTCTTGACCCACCTGGGGTAGCGCCCTACTAGAGTGGGCTGCACATTTCCCCCAGCTGGCTGCCAGGCAGTCATCCCTCCGTCATGGACAGTCTTTGGGAGGGATGTGGAAGATGCAGAAGTCAGCACCAGCTCTGGTCTGTTGTCCATCTGGTCACAACCTCTCAGCAGTGTACACTTTTTTCTCCAAACATCTTTGTAAAGAAGGATGATAGACTGTGTCTTAGCCAGTGTCATTCAATGAACTTCATGGATAAATATGGATTTTAATGTCTTCCAGGTTCAGAGCCAGCCCTTGTGATACACTGGCTTGAATGGCAGGAATATAACAACTTTCAGAGAATAAATGCAGATGCCACAGTAAAGAAACTGAGTCCTTGTGCATGTTTTTAAACTAGAACCTCTATGTAGAATTGGGAACATAGTGTTTTCCTCAGCCATTCTGCATGCATCACACACTTTTCTATGATTTCTTCTGCATGCATCACACACTTTTCTATGATTCTTTCTATGGAATGTGCAATGGATCATTGTAAGTGCTAATTGGGGGTGAAATAGATTGCAGGAGCCATGCCAGCATTCATAAAATTTATAAGTTGATATAAAATACCAACTGAGGTGATTAAAGTAAATTAAATACTACAACACCACAGTTCTTGTCTTGTTTACTGCAAAGACAACATATATTTAGGAGAGATGTCATTAAAGTTTTAAAACTGAATAAAATGGCCACAGGTCTTTTTGCTTGCTTATTTGTTTGCAGGCAGTATGAATCCCAGACATGATGCATCATTAACTTTTAAGGATACTTAATACTGGCAACAAGAAACAAATAAAAGCAAAGAAACACAATATCAGCAAGATCTCCAAAGAAAACAACAGTCTTTCTCTCGCCTAGGTCTAAATAGCAGCGCCCCAACTACTATATATCTGTGGGGGATTTCTAGTCTCCTCTTGCCATTAGAATTGCTCTCTCCCCCAAAAGCCACTCTTGATGACTGTGATACCCTGTGGAACAACATTCCAGAAGGTCTGAATAGACAGAAATAGCAGTAAGCCCCTCCATATTGATGCCCCATCTCCAGATCCTGGCCTGGCTCTGACATTGCACATATTGGCCATCATTACTATTTAACAGGATGGGAAATAACACAAAATCTTACAAAATTTCATAATAGAAACTAGATGAATCCACCTTGTCCTTATTTTGAATAGTTTTTATCTAGAGAGTCATTAAGCAAATGAAAATAAAATCAAATTCTCAGATATTAGTATGCTGTTTGTATGAGTAATTTATAAAAGACAGTGTGGTTGTTTAGGAAGCTAACAACCCATTCAATTTTGACAGCTCACAGGACAAGTAAACCTTTATAAGTACCCGTTTACAGCAGCTTCTTTGGCTCAGGAATGATCGGCAATTACGTTGGGCTCTTCAGGAGTATAAAGGGAAGTAAAGATGAATCTGCTGTTTATGATGCAGCCTGATTTTGAAAGCTACAGATGGGAGCCCAGCAGTGTCCTGTCTGTCACTCTTTCACTGTACCAGTCACATCTGGAATAACATTCATTGGAAAGAAAATGGCAAAAATATGCCATTAAGTGAAGAATTGAGGTCTAAGTGGCATAATTACAGTGTCAAAAAACTTAGCAATTGCTTGATCATTCACTTTAGCATTTCCTTGCTCCTGGGGTATTTTAATTGTCCATTAAAAATGCCCTAATCATAAACACTTTAATTCAGCACTTAATGTCACTGTTGAAATTTCCATGTTTTTGGAATGTAGAAAGTATATGCTATGCATAACCAGTACAAATGAAGCATGCTGGGAAATACTGTCTTGCTCTAAATCACAGTGAGGCTGTTCAGTGAAAAATCTTAGCTGGTATTACAAAAACAAGCATTAGTCTCATATTCCCTCTCAACACAGAGGTGGAGATCAATAACTCCCTTCCCTGGTTTGCAGTAAACCATCATTTGCCTAATAGGTAGAGGACAGTAACGTCTCTTCCAGGTTTGAGGTAGCCATAGTTTACTATTTTGGCCAAATGACCACAATCCAGCACTTACAGTAGACTTTGTACTGGCCTTGATTATTCATTGTGTGGAATGAAGCAAAGGTTCTACCCATTCGCATGTATCAAGAGCATAATGAGTTTACTTTGCCTCACAGAGCTGCCTGGGACCAGTGCTCTCTCAGCTTGTTTGTGTGCATGCAGTATCAGTCACTGAAGTGAAAGGCAGTTACACAGAGTTTGAGGCTGTGGAAAATTTTTCCTTCTGGTTTCTGCAGTAGTGCACTATAGCCCCATCTGAAACCTTCGCTGTCTGCAGGGTGGAAATGGAATAAGGTTTCTACCCTAGTTTTTCTTGATGCTCATAGAGAAGTAGCTACATGTATATGGAAGCAATCTGTCCAGTTGTCTTGCAACCCTCAGTCTTTGTGTGTAAAATATTCTGATTTTGTTCTGCAGCCTTTATCCATATAATAGGAAAGCTGGCTCTGTATTTTAGTGGAGGGATTCTATCTTTCCCTAACCATTGCTGAAGAATATATAAATAAACCTGGATGGTGTGGATTATAAAAGGGAAAAGGGTGTGTGTTCATAAGATCCTGAACAACCACTTAGCTATTAGAGCACTGTGTTCCTTAAAAAAAACCCCTGCACCTGTTCTAATCTTCATTCATTAAATATTTTCAAGGAGAAACATATGTTTGCAAGAGTCCAGGTGATCTCAATCTAGTGAGGCCATGTAAATAGTAACAGCCTAAATAAGGCATTAGAAATGTATAGCCACTAACATGAGGTTAATTTTGGGTACAGAAGCTGCTATTTCAATTTTTATTTTCAACTCACATCAGAATTCTCCCTTTTCTTGCCTCTTAGAATTCATGAACAAAAATCTTTTTTAAAAGAACTACTTAAATATTGCTTCTCTTTCAGCTTTTTGCCAGATTATATCAGTGGGGACTTTGACTCTCTTATGCCTGAAGTAAAGGACTATTATGCAGTCAAGGTAAGTAGTTTTTTTTTTCTTGAGGTAAGATCAACAAACAAAGAAACAAATAGACAGTTTCCAAAATGAATATTTAGCACTTACTTTGTAGTTTAGTGATAGGGGACTTGGGGAAAATATATCACTTTTATAGAGTCAGTTTCACACGGTATTCCAAATGAGGAATGCTCAAAGAGAAATGCCTTTGAAACGTATCAGTCTTGAAATGGAATGAGCAAATCAGTTTATTTCTGGCTCATGCTCTTTTAAATGATTTGTGTTTGTACTGTAGAACCCCTGTATCTGCCAGGGATTGGTTCCAAGCCCTGTACAGATGCTACAAAAACACGGAAACTCTATACATAGCATGGTCTCTGGCTCCCTCTGGGAACTTCATTGTTACAAATATATATTTTTAGTATTTTTCTTTTAATGTTTTTAATATTTCCAGACCGTAGATAAGTGAATCAGTGGATATTGCTCCCATAGATAAGGGGGTCCTGCTGTATTTGTAATTTATAGATTTTTGCCTTTATCTGTTATTGCTGAGTGTCCTTGTTCCCACATAGAGATAAACTTGGATGGCTCCCTGTGCACTTGTTGAACCCCAAAATGTCAAAATTTTCTGTGGCATGATATGCATATAATACATTGAAAACTAAAATCATCAAGAGTGGGTAAATCAGCTAGGGTAGGGGAACCAGCTTGCTGCTCCCCCGTAGTAACCTGCAAGCTTCTGGCTTATTATGATATCCAGCCATGCCCCTTTCTGTAAAGTCATGGCACATATCCATCTAAATGCAGAAAGATAAGTACATACCTATGTGAATGCAGACAGACAGACACATTTGCAGTGTATGTGTCTGCATTTTCTTTTGATTATACAGCTAAAATGCCATGAATGTATGTTTCACCTGTCTGGGATTTCAAATATTGTCGAGGAAAAGAAGTACTTACACTGAAGTGAATTCAGTTAACTTAGTTCCCACTGAGCACTATGGCTGGGATTCAGTGGTGTATTTCTGTGTTCCACATTAGGCCTAGGAATCCAAGGACAGACAGAATATGAAGTGACCAGTTATCCATTTCTAGTTCTGGTTTTCTGTTTAGGATTTGGAGGCCTCCTTCCTCTACCTCCAGGCAAAACCCACATCTGGAAGTCTCCAAAATTTGCAGTGATGTTGGGGGGGGGGGGGCACTGGTGCCTTAAAACTCACATATGATATACATCTAGGGATTACAAATAATGAAATCTCTACATCGTGAGGTATTTAAATTTAACTAATTTGAGAAATGTACATGTACTTACTTACATTTAAATATTTACTACAATAAAATAAGCAGAACAAAAATATTTCCATATTTGTTTGGTGAATTAGGAAAAACTTTTCATTTAATGGCTGAAGTAAGTGACAACTAGAGTAGGCCCATTAAATCAGTGGGGGTTTGGTGAGTCAGCTCCTCTGTAAATTCCACTGATTTAGTGTTCTTACTCTAGTTGCTACTTACTACTGGATTTCACCCATAATCTGATTAAAATCAACAACTCCAGTAAAAGTTTGTTGAATCTAATTGGAAATAGTAGAATAGTTTTCCTGGTATTATGTTAGATAATATAGGTTCTTCTTAACCATATTAGAAAAAGGAAGAATGCTAATAGAAAAATTGAAAGTGATGAGTTAAAACAACACTCTAGTTGTTTTAGTTAGGAAGTAATGAAAATAATTTTGTGGAACCTTTTTTAAAATTATGCTCAATTCTCTTAATTCATTCCATCCTGACCTTGCACTCAATTAAAATACTTCACATATACACTAATCTTATTTTGTAGTTAAATATATGATCCCTCTTTTTGGACTGAGTTGGGTGATATGGCTAGTATGAATTAGTGTCAATTGGGATATTGATGTCTAATGGGGGCTGTAATTTTTTTTGTATTTGTATTTGTGGAAGTCTGCCCTAACTGGTTCTCAATAGCTTTTGAAGATTGTTTCTTGCAGAGACCTTTTGCATTGTATTTTGACAATGTTAGGTCAGTATGCAATACAAAATAACATCTGGGTATTTGGAGGAAAAACAATGACCTACTTGTTCAGGTAGTCTGAAATTTCTGAGATGCCTGCTTGTTTCTCAGATGAAAGGCATATGTTTGATTCTTATTTGGATTGGATTTAAGTTAATTCCCATCATAACATAAAACAAGTTCTTCTAATGCATTAGTTAGAAGATGTTCTATCATCTGAACACTGTCCAACTGAACAGCAAGTATGAGATTGACAGCATAAATAGTTTTTTGGTACCTTGAGGAAGTAATTGGTTGTTGCTGTAGATGTTAAAGAAACATGGTGGCAAACAGGCACATCTGTAATGTGTATGTCTGGCCATTTGTGTTATTTTTGTCTGGTTGTGAAGATGTTTCTAGGAAGGGCAAATACATCTGCTATTGGCAACCATGAACCCTGACATGTTAAGTGTGGGTGGAATTAATAACAGCAAGCTTGCAATATTTTGTCCATTCTGTTAAATGCACTTTATTTTAAAAGTTGCTGCTTTAAAATGATGTATTGAACAAAGATTTTAAATTCATATGGAGACTCAGCTATGACAAGCATCAGACCCATTACCTTCTTAATAAATGTATTAGCATTAAAGGTAGGACTGTTGTTAATTTTCTTCTTATCAAGTGCACCACAGGATACCTATTAGTTGTAAACACACTGTAAACTTTTAAGCCAGCTTGCTTTTTATTCAGGTGTCAGCAGGCTTACCTGAAGATTACGTGTCAGCTACTTCTACTTCTTTGAAACAATATCAGTCATTTGACAAGCAGAGGACATACATAATATTCTCGATTTCTTTTATGCTGCTTATCTTTTCTGGTCATTATACGAAGGAGCAGGCAGAGAAAGTAAAGCTGCTTAAGTGTGAGGTTTTCTGAGATATTAATTACTTGGCTGGTGAATGTCAATAAAATGTACAGTAGACCTATACTTTTTATGTAGTTTGTTTTTCTTTAATGAAATCAAATTCTGATTGACCCAGATTATTCCAACAAAAAGAAACTGAACTATAAAGATACAGAGAACAGGGCAGTGTAGAATGGCTATACCATCTCCCCAGTCTTGGACAACATCTGATCTTTTAAGTTTTTATGGTCATCCATAGAAAAATATTTTAAAGGATTCAAATTATAACATCACCACCTCGCACGTGGAAACCCCCCCCCCCCCCTGTTTTTGAATCAGATTTAGCATGTTTGAAATTGATTAACAACTATTTTGGCTACACATGGAAATGCAGCTTTTTTTTTTTTTGCCTGGGAAGTATGTTTTTTGGTTGGAAAGTGAGTTATTTTACTCAGATATGAAAGGATTATTTATTTTAAATTGCTTCTATTGTTGTAAATTGTGTCTGTGAGGTTTGTCAAATAATCAGTGTCATTTCCCCATCCGTCATACTGAATTAGCACTATGCCAGATTGCAAGAAATAATTTAAAAAAATTAAAAATAACATCAGAGCAGCAGCGGCTAGTGGCTCTAAGAGGCAGCCAGCATATGGGCGGCTGCAAAAGCCACAAATGCAGTTATTCTAAAAGCCCATGTAGCCCCCTCAACTGATATATGACAGTGTTTAAAAATGGATTAAACTTTCCCAAGAGGATGCACATACCAACCCAAAAACCACACAACTACTATGTGACTTTAAACCGACTTCAAAAACCCTTATCCATCTCCCAATTCATTTTCATAGTGTAACTGTGCTCTCGGAGAATCCTAACTCAATGAAGGAGGGCCTTTTGTATATTTTGGTTCACCAGAAGGTTAACTCGAGGACTGCAAAATCATGACAAGGATTATGTCTGTGAAGATTCTCAGTCATCCAGGTGTGGTTATCTGGAAGTTGAGTCGTGGCAACTGGACTTTTCTTGTTAGGTTGAAACGTTTCACTACTCATCCAAGCAGCTTCTTCAGTCTGAGGAGAGTTGGTAGGAGATCCCTACCAATACATATATTTTCTTTCCATTTCTCATAGATTTCTAATCATCCAATAGCAATAGTCCCAACATTTTGATTTTCTAGCAGAAATAAAGACAGCTCTGTTTTACATTCAGACTGAGTCAACAGCTGTTCCAAAACCAAACAAACAAATGCAGGGATAGAGTGCTAGTGGAACTCTTGATTTACATTTTGCAATGTTAATCCCATGAATTACTATGAATGCATCTAATGATGAATTATTGTGTAAATGATAATACAACACTCTCTCCAACAAAAGTATTATATACATTTGGGCACTAAGCTCCACTGACAAAGAAGAATACCTCCTTCATGCACCTGACCATTGTACATCAGTCATGTTTCTTGGGCAAAGTGGTGTACTTGTCATTGACATCATTGCTGAAGCAGTGGATAGTCTGAGATAGCTGGACAAGTGCACATAAATTTAAGCCTTTAAACAAGGTGGTTGGTGTAAAGGAATCACCCTTGTATGGAATTTGGGTTTTGGATTTTATTTATTAGTCAAAATGCATCTGCCACTCTTTATATTCTAAAAAGCTGTCTTTCAGTTTTAGTCACCATTTGAGAAATGCTGTTCTTTGACAGCTTATGTGCTTTTTGTAGAAAAATTGCTAGCATTTTCTCAATTTTAATATATTTTCAAAACTTCTCCAAATATATATATATGTAAAAATCTATGCAGCTCTCTACCTATCCGTCTACTTCAATGCATATAATATTTGTAGAAGACATGAACAACATGGTGCAGAGTTTCAAATAACTTGCTGCTTTGTTATTACCTGTTACTGCTTAGCAGTCATCCAAAAATTAAATTGCATAAAACGAATTTTGGAATCAAACCCCAGAATAATGTCATTCAGTTAAAAGTCTTAAGTAAAATAGTGTACTTCTTTTTTTTTAATTTAACAATATTCAGTTCATTAATGGAAATATCACTGGACATTACTGTTGAGAATTTTGGTTAAACATGTATTCTCAGAACATTAGCAGAGTAAGGAGATATTAGTTTGCATAGACACTATGACACAGAGAGTAAAATATCAACTTAGTCTATTAACATACAGAGAGAATAGACATTCATCTGGCAGCATAACATGACATGATACAACACATAGGAAAAAAGTGATCTGACTTGGAAGACAAATGGAGGGTAGAGGTAGACGCAATAGTGGAAGAAAATGTACAGTATCAATAGGATAACAATTTATGGGACAACCCAGAAATTATGAGTTGACAGCAAACATTACTGAAGGGAAAAATAGTAACCCGTATTAGCCAAAATACTGAATACAAAGGCTCCCCATTTTTTTGCCAGTTGCTAAGTAAACCAGTAAAAGATCTACTGAATGATGCAAATGTAGTCATCAGTCATCAATCCCAACCAACACACTAAAGGAAATAAACCAGCTCATGTATAGCACAGCAAGGAAAACATATGGATGACATTGTAATAACAACTGAAATGGTTCAGAGGCAAGTAAAAGCTGTGAAAAACGAGTGCAGCTGGTCCAGATCAGTTGCACAAATTTTGTTTAAAGCATTTAATAAGTATGTTTAGCAGTGCAGTTTAATCACTTGCTTCAAAATTCTACAACTGGAAATTGAATGACAGCAAGCTGCACATTTCTGATAATAAAAGATCATCAAAAGGGTAATGAACCCAGTAATTACTGATAAATTGCATGCCTTCCAACAATGCTCAAGCTCCTCACAGGAATACTTGCAAGATCAATATGTAATTATTTAATTGAAAACTCTCTATACCCAACTGAACAGAAAGTCAAGAGGCACGAAAGACCAGCTGCTTATTGATAAAATGATACTAAAGAATGCAAAAGATGAAAAACAAATCTTAACACAGCCTGGATAGACTATGAAAAGGCATTTGACTTATTGCCACACATCTGGATTAACACCTGGTGAATTTTTGGGGGGATTAGTAAAAATATTCAGAAGTTCCTCAAGAAAAACATGGACAAATGGAAAACTGTCTTAATGGCCCATTGTGAAGAAACTGGGGAAATTAGCATCAAAAGAGGAAAATTTCAAGGGGATTCTTTGTCACCACTGCTGTTCAACATCTCACTAATCCCTATGTCAATAATTTGAAATAATACTGAATTGGGCTACCATATTTCAGAACAAGCAGGAAAAATCAACCATCTCTTATACATGGATGACCTAAAACTATATGCAAGTTCCACAGAGATAGAATCACTATTAAACACAGTGAGAATATTTAGTGAAGACATTCAAACGAAATTTGGAATTGACAAATGTACAGCTCTGACTATACACCGTGGCAAGATGCAAAAACTAGATTGAACAGAGTTAAAACATGAAAATATTCTATAATTTTTCCAGCATTATAAAGAACTTGATTGCCTGAAAACGTTGGCAACAAAACCTCCTGGTTTTCATGCACTTTTTGCCAATTTGCATGCTCTATAAAAGTTGTTGACCGGCTATATACAATTTTATCTCCAGCCTGGTCATAAAACCTATATGACTTGCTGCCTGGCTGATAGCCAACAATCTGCAGCTTTCTTGCTTTGGGTTCTCCCTTTCGCCTGCTTTGCTTGGGAACATGCACCCAAGCAAAAGACCCAAACACTCTAATGTGCTTCAACGATGGCTTTCTTCCATGCATTAGTGCATATGGGACATCCTCTATAGCAGAGCTCCAAATCCTATTTAGAATATAGCAGGAGCCTTTAACTGCTTCACCCCAGAAATTTCTGGCTAGATTCCCATCAAATAACATTGAATCCATCATCGTTTGCAACATGCCCCCATGTCTCTCTGCCACCCCCATTTTCACTAGGACTCATGGGATTCATAAACCTGTGAAAAATTCCTTTCTTCCTGAGCCACACCCTAAACTCATTTGAGACAAACTCTCCACCCTGGTCAGACTGTAGTGAACCTACTTTGTGATTAAATCTCCTCTCAACTAGTGAAACCCAGTCTTTAAACACTTGAAAGACCGCACTTTTGTGTTGGAGAAGATGCACAAAATTGTACCTGGAATAGTCATCAACTAAAAACAGTAACCACCTTTTTTGACCTTTTGTGAGACATCAGGGACCAACCAAATCAGCATGAATCAGCTGAAGGGGTCTTTTGGACACTCTGGAACTTTTCTTTACTGTAGGAGAAGTTTTAGTCTTACTCCTCTTCCAGACACTACAATCTAGATATGTCTAGCAAGAGTTGGGGCACAAATCAGGCACACATGCACATGTTTTGTTAACTACCCCAAAACTGGCATGGCCTAGCCTTCTATGTAATAAATGTATGCATTTGTTATGCTGAGGTTTGTTATAAACATTTTGTATGGAGTTCCTTTCAGTCATTATATACAAATTGTTTTCCAACTTTCCAGCTGCAAGAGTTCTATCACCTTGCTGTATATAACATTTACCACTGGAAAAGTTTATCTGGTAACCTGCTTTATCTAATCTTGCAACACTCAACAAATTGTGGTGCAATGCAGGAACACACAACGCATTATCAAGAGTTATGCCAAGACTTTTTACAAAAACCTTCCCTTGACCTGTAACATTGGTTATTTCTCCATCTGCCAAACTCACGTTTGAGCTGTCAATTTTCTCAAACATCTGGAACAGATGTCTGTTTGCACAAAAATGGTCTGAGGCTCCACTGTCCAAGACCCAGACATCCAGACTCTGGTTCTCAGCTTGTACAACAGAAGCTTTTGAACTCAGTCCCACTTTCTTCTTAGACTTACAAGAAATGGTGCAGTTCCTCTTTAAATGTCCTAGCTTTCCACAATGGAAACAGTTCCTCACAGCTATCACACTGTCCTGGATATCTTTTCCCATGTTAGCCACGTCCCTCCTGGAACCATGATCCAGCTGACATCCTGGAACTCAGTGCTCCTCCGCCACGTGCTTCTGTTCCTCCCATTTTTCCACCTCCTCCAGCAAACACGCTGACAGGAAAGATGTCGTCAGACTGACGGGGTCCATGGCCTCCATAAACGACACAAAGACATCCCAGGAAGGATCCCGACTTGACAATATGATGTAACACTGTTTCTCCTGTGAATATACCTCACCGGCTAACTGGAGCTGAAAAAACAAATCTATTAGTGTGTTCACCTGACTTGCAACAGGTTGGTCAGGCTCCAACTTGGTTCTAAATAACCACCTTGTTAGCACCATCCTGGTTGCAGCTGTAGCTTGAATGAACACTGCTTTGACCACCTTCCAACACTCGTGGCTTGTCCCAGCACTTCTCACATGCACCAGAAGAGAGTCCTCCATTGAGAGAATAATGATAGCTATTGCTCTCTGCACATGTCTTCTGCTGAGATAACACCTGGTGGTGGCGCACTTACAATCTGCCACAGCCCGTGGCTCTTTAGCAGCATCTCCATCTTGATGGACTAAGACAGATAGTTATTACTTGTTTACTTGATAAATGGAGTAGCTGGAATACTGGCCTGAAATGCAGGAACCTCCAGAATACTTCCCTCTGTCATGGCAGCACCTCCAGCAGCTCCACCAGCTGCTGTACTCCAGTCCTTAGGCCTCACCACAGCTTTTTCTTTCTGTTCCATGATGCCTGTCCAGAACTGCTTTAATGAATCCTCCACTTGGAATATAAAGCACACATCAATGCAGTCCAGAAAACATTTAGCATGCTACAAATGAACCTTCTGTCTTCCAGTCTCACACAGCAGGCCTCCAGCATCTTTCTTAAATGCTTAATGCCTGGGCCCATAACCCTGTTGTGAGTATATTGCTAGACTTTGAACATGTACTAGCAGAAACATTTTAAGTCATCTCAGGAGAGAATGTCACTCTCCGGAGAGAACTGACAGAGACGTAACAGAATTCAGTGCTGTTTCCTTAACTCTGGATGCAAAACTTAAGTTTAGAATAATACTTTGTATTTACACATGTAACAGCTTAGCTTCAACATAACAGCTTAACATGATAGCATAACAGCATATAGTAACTGGTTACTCACAACCCAGTACAACATAACAGCATAACTGCTCCTGAACCAGAGCAGCAGAATAATGATCTCCCAGAGCTTCCTTTATACAGAGAAAAAGCCTCTGTAATCAGCAACACCTGCCCAAGGCAACTCAAGCCTCAAACTCTGCCTGGTAACCAGCAACAGGTGATTGCTTGAACTTTACATACAGTCTTTCTTACATACTTTACTTACAGGAGTACAGTTTATATGTTCAAGACTCTAATTTACAATACAGTGACCTGATCCATTACAAATACCTTGACAGGCTTAGAACACTTTCTTTCTCTGAGGCAATAACTATAAGTTCCTCAGGTCCCTCCTCTTTAACTTGAGGGTCTCCATTTCCCTCAGCCTCCTGAGGTTCAACTTCCTCCATGACTAATTTTTTTGTTCTTTTTGGGGGCATTCTCTCCTGAGATGAGTTAAAGTAGACTGGGTTTTTACTTTCTTTTACTATTTTTAAAAGGACCTCTCTTTCAGCTGTTTTTCTAGTAACTATGTTGCGCTTTACCTAGCAGCTCTCTCTAGCTGCTCTCTAGCTCACAACCTTTGTTACTATGTTTCCTTGTCTGAGCAATTCCTGCCTCCAGACACCAGAATAATTTTCTTTTTAGCTTTTTATTTTCCTATCAGATTTGTCCTGACCCTGACTTCCACTCTTATCCACCACTGCTCCCTTTCTCTCAGAGCTCCGGATTTCGAGCTAGCCCACTGGGTCTCTCAAATCCTGAGGTAAAAATAAGTTTTCTTTAGAGTCGGTTCCCTATCTTAAGTTCCCCAGACCTGGGTTCAGAAGCCCCGCCACTAAGCTTTTCCACAAAAGATCTAGCAGGTTACCCATTTCTTTACCACAGATCCTAACTAAAAGGTACCCACGACTCCAGAAAAATTCACTTTCAAACTTTGGCTTCACTGGATTACTTCGTATCCCGCTGCTGTACACCAACTGTGACATGCCCCTTGCATGTCCCTAGATTATTTCACTAATCTAAGGCCCACACCACATTCCTATTTACACCAGTTGATCTCTGTCAACATTATTTACTTGGAAAGACTGAGGTCCATACTGCATGTAACTTTTAACAAAACCAAGTTTATTGAATACAGTTCAAATCTTGAGTTTCACTTAAGTAGATTCCTGGAAGACATTAAAGCTTTCAGTACAGTGGTGCCTCGACTTACGACCATAATTCGTTCCAGAAGATGGACGTAACTCGAAATGGTCGTAAGTCGAATCACCATTCCCGATAGGAATGCATTGAAATGCAATTAATCCGTTCTGGCCGAAGAAAAAAAATCACACACACACACACACACAAAAATCACTGCAAGACTCATTGGAAATGCGATTAATCCCTTCCGGCCGAAGGGGGGGGGGGAAAGAAAAGCAATCAAGCGTGCAAGACCCATTGGAAATGCACAGAAAACAAACAGAGCAGATTGGAAATGCACAGAGAACAAAGGGGGCAGGTCGGAAATGCAAAGAAAACAAAGGAAAAAGCAAGGGAAGCATGCAGAACCCATCGGAAATGGGGAACCCCCCCAAAAGCAACCAAACCCCCCAAGACCCATCGGAAATGGGGGGGAAGCCAAAAAACAAACAACCCCCCAAGACCCATCAGAAATGGGGAAAAACACTCCAAAAAGCAACAAAAAACCCCAAGACCCATCGGAAATGGGGGGAAAAACCAAAAGACAAACAAACCCCCAAGACCCATCACAGCACAGAAACATAACACCCCCAGCTGAAAACCACACTGCAAAAACACCCAGAACAGTTTTTAAAAAGCAGAAAACAGCACCTTACCTTACCAGGCAGCCCAAAACCTCCATGCAAACACACACGCGCTCAGTCAGAAGCAGAGGGAGGCAGTCCCAAGCCTCCTCCGACACACACTCTCTAACTGCTGGGGTGAAAGAGCTACGAAGAAGCAGCCTCGTCACCACCTACAGTTAGAAATTTGAATTTCCCACCTTTTTTCCCTGCCTTTTTCTGTTCGTAAGTGGAAGCTCCGGTTTCAAGTAGAAGCAAAATTTTGCAGCCGGAGCTGGTCGTAACTCAAAATGGTCGTAAGTAGGGACGTTCATAAGTCGAGGCACCAGTGTAGTTTCGTAATAACTTATTCCACACTTAACTCTCTCTAACACTCTTAACTGATTTTCAACTCCCCACTGACTATCTGCTCCCCTCTATCTGCTTCACCCCTCCCTTTATGTTCCACTGGCTCCACCTCCCAACAACTCTTATTGTTGCATGCTGATACACTCATACATATGCATAGTCAGGGTGATCGCTACAGGGTCGTTTACAACATAATTATGCAGGCTACATATTGCCCCTCCAGCGAGCTGGGTACACAATTTACAGACCTCGGAAGGATGAAGGCTGACTGAATCTTGCCGCTTATCTGAATCCCTTGGGATTGAACTCAGATCATGAGCAGAGTCTTTGCTGCAGCACTGCGGTTTAACCACTGCACCATGAGACAGCATATATAAAACACAGTTGTAATTATTAGCATACAGCCAATATTTACTTGCTGCACATGCATTCTGAAGTATCCTGCCCTTGGGTATCAGGTAGATACCTGAAAAATACTTATTTTCACTTAACTCAGTGGAACAAATCAATTTGCATCTCAGGTCTTGAGCACCTTACACAGTACCAGAGCTGTCTTGTTTGAAGAGATTCACACATGGATTAATTTGATTCAATTTCCTTTTTCAGATTAAGTTGTCACTGTATAAAACATTTTATAGATAATTTGCTTTCATTATAATGCATTCCAATGTTTCATGTACTTTCTGTATCACAAACTGACAGAAAAAAGTAAATGCCTTTCTAAGAAATAGAACTTAACTGAAAATGCCTTTTGACTTTCCCTGTCCCATTTTCAGGGAAAGATAAAACTTCATCAATTTTCTGAGTGAGCAAAAGAAATTTCTAACTTTTCTAGAAGGGGGAGCACCAGAAAAGGAAGAGCAGCATTGCCTTTCCTCACTAGAAAACAAACATTCTTTCTGCACTTTAGTTGCTCCTTCGCCTGAGTTGGTAACGAAACTACAAAAATTGATGGACAATGGGAACTGCTATCTGTGCCCTTTTACTATGTCTTCGGACAGTTGGCAGCTATGTAGGCATCTTTCCAGTAAGGGATTATGGGGGAAATGGTGACCTATTTGCTTACAACTTGCTATACCCTTTTTGTTACTTGCAGCAGACAAGCAATTGCCTTTCATAAAAAAAGGAAATGCCACTGATTCTATCCTGATAAATCCAGAACCTCTGAAAAATGTACAAATTCCACTACCTCCACTGTTCTTCCTTTTGCCCCCATGTTTATAGCTTCCTTCTTGTCTCTCCAGAATAAATAAATGAAGCCGCAGTCCTATGCACACATATGTGAATAAGTCCATGAAACACAAATTAATCTTTAATATACACGCCTAAGATTGGCCTTTGAGAGAGTAAATATGAATAGTTCATTTCTTAGGGTCTTTTCCTTCTAAGTTGGGCTTGGTCTACATGAACAGTAGATGATGTTCCCTGCTATGCTCATAACATTGCAGGTAATACTAAATGAGCGTAAACATTAAATGCATCTTGGTCATTGAAAGTGCTTTATATGTCCTGTAGCACTATTGAGGGCAAGTGTTAATACAGGCACTCCTCACATAACAACCTACCTGTTTTACAACCGCTTGGACTAACAACCAGTTCTCCAGCAGGGGGAATGCCCTTTCTCAGTCTTTGTTCCATTCTGCCACCAAAGCAGGCAGGACCAATGGTGGAGCTCAAAGCAGCCAGAAGCAATGTGGAAGCTTTTATTTCTTTTCTCTTTTTTTCAGCAAGCCGGCAGCAACACTGCTGTTCTTCTGGCTAGCTCCTGCCTGCTTCTGGATTTAAGCTCCGTACTTAACGACCAATTTGCTTAACGACCGAGAGTCCTAAGAAAGGAACTCAGTCGTTAAGTGAGAAGTCAACACTACCATTTCCAATATCATATTTCCTATATCCATTCAGCTCCTGAAAGTTTGCTCTCTCATTTTGACCCCAGAAGTAGTATCAGAAATCGGAACAGAGATATACAGTAGATGAGTTGTGCTTCACAGCCTTTTTCCTCTAGTGGTAAATTTGAACAGAATATGAGTTTCCAACAGAAGAGTAGCAAGAAGGAACTCTTTTTTTTCCTGCCATTTGTCCCTGTAATAAAAACAAACACTGCAGTCATGAAGGGGACACTAGGATCTTTCTATTTTGAACTGGTGGGTTCTGGACATACCAATTGCACCAAATGTGAATACAGAAGTATGCTTGAATGTCAAACACACACAAACAGACTTACAGTTTTATTTTGAGATTTATATCAAGGCTTTCTCCCAACAACCTCAGGATAGTGGACATGGGCATTACCACTTTATCTTTACAACAGACTTGTTAGCTAAGCCAAGCTTAGAAAGAATGGCTAGCCATTGAGCTTCATAGCACAGTGGAGATTTGAATTCAAGACCCCCCAACCTAAAATTCTACTAAATGTATATCCATATCCATATGTTAGCATATGTCTTTCTCCATTATATTAAAACAGAGAAAAACAACTGAAGGGACAAGTCCTGCAAGTGATATAGGCAGTATATTGTTTTGGTGGGCTGGTTCCATATGGATATGGATCAGAACTCAGTTATACATTGTCCCACATTACCAGAAAAATACATTATGTAGGTTATTGAAAAATGAGCATATGTCATGTAGTTCTCTTTCTCCCTCTCCCTCTTTCTCTCGCTTTCACACACACACACACATTAAAGAAAGTCACCATTTTATACTTGGAGTACTAAGGCTGAAGCAAATGGAGCTTATTCAAGATCAAAACTCAGCAAGTACTTGAACTGAGGATATGATGGACCATCTATTCCACCCTATCTGAACATAAAGTGCCAGTATTCTGAAATGGAAATGAACAACGCAGTGAAATCAGTGCTTTACACAGTTTTGTAGTGTCTATCCCACTTGTCTTAAAGCACCTAATAGGAGTACTAGTCACAATGTTCTTATGAAAATCCCACAATCTGTATTTGGTAAGGAAGGAAGGAGACAGATTTCGTTTTATTTCTGTATTAAGATCCAGTTCCCAATTATGATGGTGGGAACTTTCCTCTGAGGCTGGCTGAACTGAAAGATGAAAGTTCACAGAAGTTCACAAGGCCAGAACCTTAAATAGACTGGACCTGAACTACACTTTAAAAGCAATGCTGGTTTTCAACTGCATGTGTTGTGCAGGAAAAATGAGGCAGAATCTGAATTAAAGGTGGAATACAAGAGTAACAGAAAAAATATTAAAGAAAGAAACAGAATTACTGAATTCACATGATCAATTTAATTCAACAAAGACTTTACTCTTTTCTTAGTGTAGAGATGGGATGTATGGCAAGTACTTGCAGCATTTCTGTTTTTCCGTGACTATACCAAGTCTTGCCCTGTCAAGACTCTCCACCAAGACGTCTCCCTGCCAAAGTGAAATTCCATGACTTCCTACAAAGAAATCCTGCTGTGAGAGGAAAGAGGCATTATTTCTGTCTGAGAATTAAACACTGCAAAGTTCACATCCACACAAGAGACATCAGATTTGTGATTCTGACCATGAGGCTTGATTGGGGTGAAATTGGGAAGAAACTACCAGATATTTTCACTAGTGCAGGACAGTGTTTTCATTTTCTATCCCAACTGAATTTCTTAACTGACTCAATTTGCTTCCTTTTACTAATGACTAGTACTGTGCTGTAGAAACTGTTGTTTACTGTTTACTGTCAATATTTCTTGTTAATTAAGTATTTCATAAATAGTAGTTACCATTTTAACATACTATATATCGAGGCTTGAAAAATAAAACATTCAGACTTAATAACTGATTCTGTGTCTACGGAGAGAAAGAAATTAAGCCAATTACTTTAAGATTCTTTAGACCTTTATATAGTCACAACAGTGGTTGACACATAAATGAGCTTGATAAGTAAGTCTAGTAAGTTCAAAACTGTCTTTCAAGGATGCAGAGTTTCATTGAAATGTCATCAGGATGACTTAAAACTACATGTGCACCGGACAACCTCCCATAGCTTCAATGTTCTCAGTTAACAGCATAAGCTTACAAGGAGTGTTATCTGTGAAAAGCTGAAAGGAGAGTTTCACCCCCACAGCTGATAAGTACTTTGTTTGTATAATACTTTATGGAAGAGTGTGAAAAACAATGGCACATATGATTTGCTTCACTCAGTCTGCCTGCTATCACACATCTCTGGCTAATATCCATTCCTAGACCTTTACATCCTTTAGTTACTAGCAGTTACTTGGGATCTTTAATCTCCCTGGATCTTTCTTACCTCTTTTTAAGATGCTAAATTCTTTCTTTCTTTATGATGTCCTGAGAAGCAGCCCAGTACATTACCAGACATGACTATGTGGGAGACTCTCTCCTTAGACCCTAGATTCTTAACCTGTGATCCTCAGACCCCCGAGGGTCTCTCATAGAGAGTCCGTGAAGACTTGAAGAAATGTTATGATCCTTTACAGGAAAGAAAGAAAGAAAGGAAAGAAAAAGAAAGAAAGAAAGAAAGAAAAGGAAACGTAGAACAAAATCTTAATTTCCCTTGCTTGCTTGTGTAAAACTTGGCTTTTCTAACCTACCACCTGTATTAGAAACAAACAAAAGTAAAAATCGGTTATGAAAATAACTGTTTGATATTTCTGCACTTAGTGAGAGAACATGCAAGTGAATGACAATGAGTGGCTGAGAAACAGCACATGACATTTCTTGCTACTATGCAGACAGAAGCTGCAGGGATAGTCAGAGTCACTGTCAGTGTGAGTGAGTGTCTGGATAGACTTAATGATCATGTTTCTTATTTAATTTCTGCTAATACCATTTGGTTATTGTCTGAGAAAGTGGCTTTTTGATGTTATCGCAGTGAATTTCGTAACAATACATTTTGGCTCGCTGGCTGAATTTAAAATGTAAAAGAACTGATGATGTTGATGAGGATGCATCCTGTTCAAAGTAAAATGAAGCTGCTTCTAGTCATCTAAAAAGAGTTGCTGTTATACCACGGATATCTGTTGACTTCTCATGTACAGGTCCCAAAGACAAGCAACTACCACAGTGTGTGTTGTGTTACAAGATATTGCCCAACAAGGCCATGAAACCATCAAAATTGCAAAGACACCTCAACACTAAACATAAAGAACATGCCACAAAGAGCATCAATTTTTTCAAAAATAAGGAGCATGAGCTTTGGGAAAGTAAAAAAAATGGTAGAAAAGACTGCTACAGTTTGCAACAAGGAAAATGCAGTGAGGGCCTCGTTTGAAGTTTCTCAGCTAATAGCAAAAACTGGAAAACCGCACACAATGGCTGAAGAACTTGTATTACCTGCTGCAAAAATCACGGTTTCTGCATTGATCAATGAGAAAGCTGCCAAAGATCTTTCCTTAATACCTTTGTCAAATGACACAGTTAAGAAGCTAATGGATGGTTTGTCAGCCAATATCAAGAACAATTATTAGAAAGAATTCACATGTCCCCCTACTTTGCACTGCAATTGGACAAAAGCACAGACATAGCAAACAAAGCAACCTTACTGTGGTATGTTCGATGTGAGCACGAGAGAAATGTTTTCGAAGACTTACTGTTCATCTCCTTGTTGGTGCACACTACAGCTGAAGAAGTGTGTGCATTAACACAGCGGTCCCCAACCTTTTTGGGACCGCGGACCGTTTGGGGGGTGCAGGCTCCGTGCGTGGACCGGTTGGGGGGCGGGAGCACCCCCGTGCTTGCGGGTGGGCGTGTCGCGCTTGTGCGTGTAAGTGTAAAAGGCAAAACTTGGCAGCGACAGCCAAACAAGCAAGTGCACAAAAGTCGGGGGCGGCCCCCCGCTTGACTGATCCGTCCCCCCCGCCGCCACCCCAGGCGGACCCACCGGCTTTGCCCCGCCAAGGCGCCCGGCACAGCTTTCACGGGGCTTGGGCAACCTTCGGCCATAGCGACACTGTCTCCCGCCCGAGGTGAGCGAGGAAGGGCAAGCCAAGCCCTGCTCGGGCCGTGCAGATTCAGTGGAAGGCTGCCCGCCCAAAACGTCCACCTGTCCTGGGTTCAAAAGCCCCCCCTCCCCGATGGAGGGCTAAGGATCATGGCTTGGCGCAGGGGCCAGGGTCATAAAGCCTGCCTAGCGAGCCCACTGCTGGCCTGGCCGGCCGTTGTGATCGCCTTTTGTTCAGCCCCCTTCGCTGGGGTCTCCCAGGAGGAGAGGGAGAGCGAGGGAGGGGAAAGGGGCGTCTCGCTGCTGGCCAGCCAGTGCGCCTGGTGGTGTGTGTGTGGAGGGAGGGGGGTACACACGCGCCTGTGTTGGAGGGGGGCGAGGAGGAGGCGGCGCTGGCACTCCGGGGATCGGAGGCGCGCCAGCCCAGAGCGCACCAAAGCCGGCGATGCTGCCGCTGCCCTCCCCACCGCCGGCCGGGTAAGATGGCGCAAGCCGGCGCAGGCTCCTTCCCCGCCGCGGCTGTTCCGGCGTGAGGCGGAGGCTCTAGGCTGGCCTCCCAGAGTCTGAGCCCTGTCCGCCTCGCACCACACCGCATCCCGCGCCCGGCCACCCCTCTGGCCGGTGATCGCTGGGCGCATGTGCGCTTTGTGTGCCGGGGCGACCGTCGCCACGCCTGCGCTGCCACCCGCTTTGCTGGGGCTGGGGATCCAGAGCGAGAGAGTTTGGGAGAGTCCTCGCGGCCCGAGGAGGGAGGGGGTGTCTGAGGCTCTCGCTCACGGATGGCCGTCACCCCCGTCGCCTGCCTGAGGAGCCCATGGCTTCTCCCCGAGGTGGCCACCCGGCACCCGTTGGCTCGCTCGGCTTCCTTCTGATCGCCCTGGGAGCACGTAAGGGAAGGCGTACAGGGGGGAATGAGTGAGCGAGCCAGCCAGCCAGCCAGCCGAGAAGGGGGCATGGGAGTGAAGCGGAAGCGCGACACATCCCTCCGCAAGCGCGGCATGCTCCTCCACAAGTGCGGCACGCCCACCGGGGGGGCGGAGATCCGTGTCCGCGGCCCAGTTTCTGGAAGCCCACGGACCAGCAAGGGCCGTGGACCGGGGGTTGACGACCGCTGCATTAACAGATTAACCTGTTTTTCCCTTCTCTCTAAATGTGAAGATTCTTCATGAGAAACTTTAAATAAATATTTAATACCCTTTAGGGTTTTAAAATCTTGAGTTAAATGTTCATGGTTCATGGCAATAAAAGATATTTAAAGGGGGTCCGTGGTAAAGAAAAGGTTAAGAATTGCCACCTTAGACCATCTTAGGAGAAGCGAAGAGGTTTCCACAGGAGGGAAGAAAGAAAAAAAACAATTTTTCTATCTGCTATGGAAGATTTTTGCTTACAACCTTCAACATCCTTAATTCCTCCCCAGAACTTCCTTCAGCTCTTGGAATCTTATATAGCCAGGCATCTCAATCAAGTAAATACATACAATAAGGTAAAGCTGACAAAGATCCTTTTTGCTCCTGCTATTGAAAAGGCACTACTTTTCTACGTCTACGTTGGCTTGGGCATGTCATGAGAATGGCTGATTCCAAAAGATCTCCTGTATGGAGAATTAGTGCAGGGAAATCGCCCCAGAGGGAGACCACAGCTGCGATACAAGGATATCTGCAAGCGGGATCTGAAGGCCTTAGGAATAGACCTCAACAGATGGGAAACCTTGACATCTGAGCGTTCAGCCTGGAGGCAGGCGGTGCATCACGGCCTCTCCCATTTTGAAGAGACCCTTGTCCAGCAGGCTGAGGCCAAGAGGCAGTCCCGAAAGCAGTAAAATCAGGGAGCTGGACAGGGGACAGATTGTGTTTGTCTTCAGTGTAGAAGGGATTGTCACTCTCGAATTGGCCTTCTCAGCCACACTAGACGCTGTTCCAAGTCCTCCATACAGAGCACGTTACCATAGTCTCTCGAGACTGAAGGATGCCTAACTTTTCCTCTAAAGATTCCCTGAAGAAACTTCTGAGACCTTCATGATGTGTTTGATAGTGCTTTGGACTTGGATCAGGTACGCATCTTACCTCAGCTGTAAATATTGGCCCTTTCTTACTTTCTGCCAGTCACTCTTTTTTGTTTCTCATTTTGATCCCTTGACCTAACCACTTGGCTAAAATAGAAGTTCTCCCATGTATACCACAGTACAAATATGATAAATACAAAAGGAATAATTAAACTTCTGCTGATTTCTTTAGAACAAATGTCTGCCAAAATATCTAATTTTAAAAATCAGAATGTTTGATTTTCAGATTCCACAAACTATGGCTGGAATCTTGTTGTTTTGCATTTGTTGTTGTTTAGTTGTTAAGTCGTGTCCGACTCTTCGTGACCCCATGGACCAGAGCACGCCAGGCCCTCCTGTCTTCCACTGCCTCCCGGAGTTTGGTCAAATTCATGTTGGTAGCTTCAATGACACTGTCCAACCATCTCATCCTCTGTCGTCCCCTTCTCCTCTTGCCTTCACACTTTCCCAACATCAGGGTCTTTTCCAGGGAGTCTTTTCTTCTCATGAGATGGCCAAAGTATTGGAGCCTCAGCTTCAGGATCTGTCCTTCCAGTGAACACTCAGGGTTGATTTCCTTCAAAATGGATAGGTTTGTTCTCTTTGCAGTCCAGGGGACTCTCAAGAGTCTCCTCCAGCACCACAATTCAAAAGCATTAATTCTTCGGTGGTCAGTCTTCTTTATTGTCCAGCGGACCTTTGTCGGCAAGGTGATGTCTCTGCTTTTTAAGATGCTGTCTAGGTTTGTCATTGCTTTCCTCCCAAGAAGCAGGAGTCTTTTAATTTCATGGCTGCTGTCCCCATCTGCAGTGATCATGGAGCCCAAGAAAGTAAACTCTGTCACTGCCTCCATATCTTCCCCTTCTATTTTCCAGGAGGTGATGGGACCAGTGGCCATGATCTTAGTTTTTTGATGTTGAGCTTCAGAACATTTTTGGCGCTCTCCTCTTTCACCCTCATTACGAGGTTCTTTAATTCCTTCTCACTTTCTGCCATCAGGGTGGTAGCATCTGCATATCTGAGGTTGTTGATATTTCTTTCGGCAATCTTAATTCCGTCTTGGGATTCATCCAGTCCTGCCTTTCGCATGATGTATTCTGCATATAAGTTAAATAAGCAGGGAGACAATATACAGCCTTGTCGTACTCCTTTCCCAATTTTGAACCAATCAGTTGTTCCGTAGCCAGTTCTAACTGTTGCTTCCTGTCCCACATATAGATTTCTCAGGAGATAGATAAGGTGGTCAGGCACTCCCATTTCTTTAAGAACTTGCCATAGTTTGTTGTGGTCCACACAGTCAAAGGCTTTTGCGTAGTCAATGAAGCAGAAATAGATGTTTTTCTGGAACTCTCTGGCTTTCTCCATAATCCAGCGCATGTTAGCAATTTGTTCTCTAGTTCCTCTGCCCCTTCGAAATCCAGCTTGTACTTCTGGGAGTTCTCGGTCCACATACTGCTGAAGCCTACCTTGTAGGATTTTGAGCATAACCTTGCTAGCGTGTGAAATGAGTGCAATTGTACGGTAGTTGGAGCATTCTTTGGTACTTCTCTTTTTTGGGATTGGGATGTAGACTGATCTTTTCCAATCCTCTGGCCACTGCTGAGTTTTCCAAACTTGCTGGCATATTGAGTGTAGCACCTTAACAGCGTCATCTTTTAAGATTTTAAATAGTTCGACTGGAACGCCATCACCTCCACTGGCCTTGTTGTTAGCCATGCTTTCTAAGGCCCATTTGACTTCACTCTCCAAGATGTCTGGCTCAAGGTCAGCAACCACACTATCTGGGTTGTCCGGGACATCCAGATCTTTCTGGTATAATTCCTCTGTGTATTCTTGCCACCTCTTCTTGATGTCTTCTGCTTCTGTGAGGTCCCTACCATTTTTGTCCTTTATCATGTCCATCTTTGCACAAAAGGTTCCTTTAATATCTCCAATTTTCTTGAACAGATCTCTGGTTTTTCCCTTTCTATTATTTTCCTCTATTTCTTTGCACTGTTCATTTAAAAAGGCCCTCTTGTCTCTCCTTGCTATTCTTTGGAAGTCTGCATTCCATTTTCTGTAACTTTCCCTATATCCCTTGCATTTTGTTTCCCTTCTCTTCTCTGCTATTTGTAAGGCCTCGTTGGACAGCCACTTTGCTTTCTTGCATTTCCTTTTCTTTGGGATGGTTTTTGTTGCTGCCTCCTGTACAATGTTACGAGCCTCCATCCATAGTTCTTCAGGCACTCTGTCCACCAAATCGAGTTCCTTAAATCTGTTCTTCACTTCCACTGTGTATTCATAAGGGATTTGGTTTAGATTATACCTGACTAGCCCAGTGGTTTTTCCTACTTTCTTCAGTTTAAGCTTGAGTTTTGCTATAAGAAGCTGATGATCAGAGCCACAATCAGCTCCAGGCCTTGTTTTTGCTGACTGTATATAGAGGTTCTCCATCTTTGGCTGCAGAGAACATAAACAATTTGATTTCGGTATTGCCCATCTGGTGATGTCCATGTGTAGAGTCGCCTCTTGTGTTGTTGGAAAAGAGTGTTTGTGATGACCAGCTTGTTCTCTTGACAAAACTCTATTAGCCTTTTTTGCATAGTAAGTTGCAACTAGAGTAGCCCCATTGAATCAGTGGAATTTACAGAGGAGTTGATACTAGAGATGGGGGTATTCGTATAAGAATAGAAATATCCCCGCACAGCTGGACTTAACGAGGGGCCGGCCCGTCCACTCACGTGTCCTACAGTGGCAGCCTTGCTCATCTTTCCAATCACTCCTGGAACTCTGCTAACCTCCTGCTTGCCTGGCCACTCCAGGCAGTGGAAGGGAGGACCAATTTCCCTGCATGGCTGCTGAGTCGCTAGCTGAGCAGGAAGAGAGGGGAGCTCTGGGAGTGATTGGAAGGATGAGCAAGGCTGCCGCCGCCACCAGACACATGAGTAGACAGGCCAGCCGCAGGGGCCAGCCCCTCATTAAGTTCAGCTGTGTGGGGTTATTTGTATTCATATACAAATACGAATACCCCCATCTCTAGTTGATACATCAAATTCCTACTGATTCAATGGCCCTACATTTGCTGTGACTTACTACACTAAGTAACAGAATTTCAGCCAGTGTCAGAAGTAGTACAGCTTGCTGAGGGGACTGTAGATTATCTTCTCTGATGTATCACAGGAAAATATCTAGGTAACTTTTAACTGGGTAACTTGCTGAAAGTTTATTTATTTTCAGAGACCTGGGAAGACCAATGCAGCTTCTTTGTGAAGTTTTTTGGGTGAAAACTGGCAGTTAGGAAGAAAAATTGAACTTAGAAACTGAATGAATAAGACGTGATCTAATTGAAAGTAAATAAATATCTGCATAGTCCCACCATTTAATTTTTAAAGGAATGTTTTAGCAGATAAAATAATGTGCCATTTCAGGTTAATTTCTGCCCTGCAGAACTTCATGAAACACTCTAATGTTGACTAATAACAGCAATTTGTCATGTGAACCTATCAAAATAATTGGCTTTGCTTCATCTGCAATGGCTGATCAGTCTGCATAGCAATACCTTCTGTCACTAAGATGATATACAGTAAGTGCACAGATGTTATTTACGGCATCTCACTAATTCTTCTTCTATTATGGGCTGTATTTCTTCCTGTGCACAATCAACTGGCTGTTTTTTTTAAAAAATGAGTCTTGCTTCTTGATATCTTCAAATCTTATCCAAATTTATGGGACTTGTTATGTACTTAGACAATGCTTTAAATTAGGTATAGGCAACTGTGGTGGTGAGAAATTAGGGGAGGACTAACCCCACATCATCTTACTGGTTTGGGTTGGGTTTTTTTCAGGGGGACCTAACTTCATGCAACTTCCCACATTCAAAAACTGCTCCTCCTAGGTGTCTCCAGGGGTAGAAACCCCTCTAGAAAAAAAGGTTACCATTTTTATTTATGTATGTATTTATTTTATTTAAAATATTTTTATCCCACCTTTCTCCTTAAAAAGAACCCAAGGCAGCTTACATCATTAAAAGGACAATATGTAGAAGCTTAAAAAGTAGGTATACACATATTTAAAAAGAATTAAACAAGTATTACATTAAAATCAGTAATAAAATCAATACTAAAACACATTTAAAGCACATTTATAGAGGTCTTGGACACAAGACCTGTAGCATAGTTATATACCAGCATAACGTGAAGCAATCACAAAATTCACAAAACCCTAACCCAAACCCTAACAATTGCCTTCTATTAAGTCAATTCCAAGTTTCAGCAACCCTTGCCAGGTTTTTCTAGGTGTAGAGTTATCAGAAGTGATTTTCCATTCCCTTATTCTGAGGGCTCTCTGGGACTGAAAAGCTTGCCCAAAGCTACACAGGTTGGTTTTTCTCCCAGGAGGCACTGTGGGGAATTGAACTACCAAACACTTGCTCTGCTGCCAGATAATGGTACACAAATGCTCTCTCAAAATTACGTATCTGCACTATTTCTTCAAAGGAGGGGAAATTCTTCTTCAGTTTCTCAAAGCTGGCCTCCCCATTAATAGTGACTGTATCTCAGGTTTGCCCCCCTCCCAGCTAGTGGTGGTAGTGGTTGTTTTTCCATTGACATTGGAAGTAGCAGCAAGAGAAACTGTGTTGGCAGCCTGGACACACTTTGCTACTTCGTGATGTTCTCTGTCCCATGTCATTCTAAAGCGCTGTGACAGGAAAGCTGCTCACCCTCATAAAAGATGTAGATGTTTTGAAACTTATTCTGAAAAGTGACCTTTTGCTAAGGCAAAATAAAAAAAAGGGGTGGGGAATGTAATATTTCTAAGAAATGTGTCTTCTGAGAAATGTTGACTCAGCACTGGTTGTCGTTTTTTAAGGTTCAGAACCTTCCCATGTACATTTTGGACAGATAATTCTTGATACGTTTTCTTTGCTGCAGAAGACACTTGTCTGTAAGCCTTGTAGCAGGTATGAGGGAGAGCAGTGTGGCGTCCATCCCCACAAAACTTGTGAAACAAGTGTTGTACCATAAGTTATACTCTTTTGTTTGTTGTTTAGTCGTTAAGTCAGGTCCGACTCTTGGTGACCCCATGGACCAGAGCACGCCAGGCCCTCCTGTTTTCCATTGCCTCCCGGAGTTTGGTCAAATTCATGACACTGAATTCAATGACACTGTCCAACCATCTCCTCCTCTGTCGTCCCCTTCTCCTCTTGCCTTCACTCTTTCCCAACATCAGGGTCTTTTCCAGGGAGTCTTCTCTTCTCATGAGATGGCCAAAGTATTGAAACCTCGGCTTCAGGATCTGTCCTGAAGTTATACTCTAATTTTCCCTAAATTATATTTCTCCACAAAAAAGGCTTTTATTTTTTCCTGCCTCATTCTTACAGCTCTTTAAAAATTCTGTTTGTGATAATTTTTGAGTTTACCATACATTTCGTCCCCCCGACCTTTCTGTTAAACATCTCTTCATTACTCTGCTTGCCTTCTTGATTTGAAAAAAGGTTCATAGGAGGTTTCACTTTATGTTGTCTTTTCCTTGCCTTTAATTGAAGTGTGTGAGGCAGGGGAGGCTGCCAGCTGTCTTAGAGATGATTGTACAATGGAAGACAGGACATTTACATTAGAGCTTTTGGAATTCAAATCCCAGTGTTCCCAAGTCCTAATAGAGCGTGGTTGTGCTACCAGGGGAACTTAGAGAGTTGTGTTCCAAAACCACAGAAATAGTCAAGGAATACCTTATTACTTTAAATGAATCCAAATCTCCAGAGCTGGATGAACTGTATCCAAAAGTATTGATGGAGCTGGCTGAAGAACACTCAGAACTGCTGTCTACTATTTTCTCGAAATCATGGAGGATGGTTGAAGTACCATATGATTGGAGGAGGGCCAACTTTGTCTCTATCTTCAAAAAGGGTTAAAAAGGAGGAACCTGGGAACTATATCCTCCTTAGTCTGACATCAATCCCAGGGAAAATTCTGGAGCAGATTATATAGCACTCGCCCTGCAGGCACCTTGAAAACAATGCAGTAATAACTAAAAGTAGAGATGGGCACAAAATACATTGTACCCCTTCATCCTAAGTCATCTGTGTGGCACCACAGCTGTCATGTGTTCCTTTCCTCCGCCCTCTCACTGGCACCTCCACTCACCAGCCAGCGCATGGTACTCCATTCCTCCCCGTCGCATGATCTTCCTTCCAGTCTGGGCAGGAGGCCAGACTTCCCTTCTCTGCCTCCTCCAGCAGTTGGCCAATCAAAGGCAGCACTGCAGGAATCTCTGCCACACCTCATCTGAGTGGCCAGGATTGTATACATTATAAAAAGCAGGTACAAGAATCTTAGTTTTTCCAAAACTTCATTCTTTCAGATTGTTTTCTAAAGGATGTTTCTTTCTGTCAAATTAAAAGAGAATACTTGAGATTCTCATAAGAGAAATTTTCAGTCCAATTATTTCACCATTTTGCCATCTCATTCTTCTGCATATAAACCAGAGTTTGAATGTTTGAGAAATTACCGCTTTAGGGAAAATTTGATTTATAGGTATTGATGCATCTGTTGCAAATGCATTGATCACATATGTAAGTATTTCTAGAGAGATACCAGTTTTTTCAAATGTAACCTAGGCAGAAGCATATATTTCCCATTTCTGTAGACTTCCATTCTTTCAATTTCATAAAGTGACCTGGAACCCCAATTCCTGCTTTTGTTCAAATGTTCAAAATTATGTATCAGCCAAGTCATCTGAAGGCTAGTCCTTGAATTACCTGTCTAATGTGGTTCCTACTTCAGTCTAGTTCAGGGGCTCCCAAAGTATGCACCATAGCACAGTGTGGCTTCTGCAGCACTCCACAGTGCACCAGGGCACAGAAAGACTTGACTAGCAGTGCAGTGCAGTGGAGTTTTCTCTCTGTTTTTTTCACCAAGCCGGCAGTGTTGCTGCTGCTGCTCTTCCAAATCCATTTCTGGCTCCTTTGTGCTTTTTTGCTTTCTGCTCTGCCCCAACACCCCTCACCATTCCTCCTGCTCCACCACCGCTGCCGCCAGTCAAGGGAGCTGCGAGTTGGAAAAGTTTGGGAAACCCTGGTCTAGTCTCATCTTAAACTGTACCAGTACATAACATTTGAAGTGAGGAGAAGCTATGGGTCAGAGGAATGAAATACAGTGGTGCCTCGCAAGACGAAAGTAATTCGTTCCGCGAGTAGCGCCGTCTTGCGAAATTTTCGTCTTGCGAAAAGCGGTTTCCCATAGGAATGCACTGAAATTTAATTAATGCGTTCCTATGGGGAAAAAAAGTCAGAAACAAAAAAAAAAGTCAGAAAAAAGTCACTTACCAGGTACAGTAGACCCAGCCCCGCTCCTCACAGTCCCTTGGTAGCCCCGGAACAGCCGGACTCTGTGTGAGCAGAGCGCCGAACAGCTGAGAGCCGGCAACCAGCAGAGAGGTGGCAGCCATTTTGGAGAGGCGGCAGCCATTTTGAGAGGTGACCACATGGCTGCTGCCTTGTGGTCACCAAAAAACTCACAAGACCCGTTCGTCTTGCGAGTTTTTCGTCCCGCGAGGCATTCGTCTTGCGAGGCACCACTGTAATTACTTTTCACACCGCCAAGAAGAATAATGTTGGGCTGAACAGTAACCACATTGCCTTTTTACATTCTTCACTACAGTGTTAGTAATATATGTTGTGTGTATAGCATGGGTCCAAACAACATGGAAAATGAAGTCATTTCATACATGTAAAGTCAGCCTTTATAATGTAACCAGACATTCTGATTAATCTTTGGCTGCCACTTTAATGGCTTCCAGTATTTGGACTAGAGGAGGATTTTGGGGTCCAAATCAGGTTCCTGTTTTTTAGGAGCCTCCCTAATGACATTGAGAAAAGGTATGTGATTGAACCAGAGGCAAGCAGCCTGGGCATGCCACATTCTAATGTCTCCGACACCAGTAATTGCAGTGTCCCTTCTTGTTTTTATATGTAATATTTTATGCTCAGGATACCCAGGGTGGTGTAGTGGACAGGGTGTCAGACTAGGACTCAGGAGGCCTGGGTTCGAATCTTTGCTGAACCACAGAAAATCACTGAGGGAGTGGAATTGGTAAAACTACTCTTCAAAAACCACTTACCATTAGAGTCCTATTAGGATCACTCTTAAGTCGGGTCCAACATGATGGCACACAATAACTTTATGCTCAAGGGGTGGTTGGAATGGAGCACATAGAATATCTTTTTGTGTTTTTTTGCAAAAGACTATTCTTTCTTCCCAAATGAATGTGTTTAACATCAAGGTAGGATAAGCAATCTCCATTTTATCCCTGAGGTCATTAAAGCCCACAGTATAGAATTACATTGCTGTACCATTGACTGCTTCAAAATAGCTTGTTATGGGAAAATGAGTATGAACTGTATTCCAGCTATCTGAAAGAATATATCTACCTGTACATCGTATCAGATATTTCTCACTCAATATTTTCTCAGCAGAGATGTCTCCCCTGTTTGTAAAAGCAGGTGGTTGTGTGTTTTGGAGATGTCCTTCTAAACATGATGGGAATCTTTGTTTTTCTACACTCAGTGTTTCTTAAACAAAACATTCATGACACCAAACTTTGGCTTTCCCATGGGTAAGCGATGTCGGCTTTTCCAGATAGCTGTAGGTCGACTCAGCTACCTGCTGAGATAGCTTGTACAGGAAAATGCCACCCTTGGAGTACTTCCTTAATACCATATTTGGACAGTATAATACATTTTTAATGCCAATGCCCTGCATTTTACATGTTCTATATTTCCCAATCAAACTCCATATTTAATTTTTTCCTGCCATATAATTTCCCCAAAACCTATTATTGACACTAGAAGATGTTTAGAATGTGCTGGGTTATTTGCCCAGATGTAACAAGCCTTCCAAAGTACTGCCATTTTAAACTGAAGCCTTCTACACATGTGGTTTGAATACCAAACTCATCATATCATGCCTAAGTAAAACAGTGGGGAATGACAGGTAATAGAAGTTTGAAAACTGATTTACTGGCATATAAATGCTATACTCTTATTTGAAAATAGGGTGGATGAGTTCTATATGCTTGGGATCCACTTTATTCTGGATACAAGATAGGTAATTAGATTTTTTTTTCAGTGCAACCTATTCAGTAATAAACCTAGAACCAACTAGCAGTAATTTTTAGAGTTCATACCAGGTATTCTCAGGTTGTTGCATACCAGATCTTTAGAGAACTATAACATTAAGCAAAGAATATTTGTGCTTCTTACAAGTTTTGAATACAAATATATTGTCCTTATAACTATAGGTATTATGGCAGACAATTTAACCGACTGAGTAAACAATTCATTAAAACATTGCAGACATTGTATGAAAGGGGCTTGATAGAGTTGGTTCATAGGTGACATCTTTTTAAAGCAGGCATAGGTAACTTCCAAGAATGTGGTGGCCATATTTGCCCTTCTCCAGGTCTTGGAGGACTATACTTCTCATTCAGTTCCCTCCCCCCAAAACACCCCAATGTTGTTGTTGTTTCGCCCCCAAAATACTGATCACAATTTTTTTTGCAAACACATTGCTGCTCTTCTCAATGCTGTGGTTCTCTTTATGGAGTTTATGTCAGAATGTGTGTGAAATAAATCATTCTTAAGTAGTTAGCAGAGTCCCGGAAAGAAAATATACGCTTTTTCTTCTCCGGACAGCAATGAAAAGATAAGACACAGCGAAAAGTTTTGCTCTGAGAGATTCCAACAATATAACTCACAAACAATTCGTTGTCTTTCTCAGCGAAGGCTTTTATCTTGTAGTTTCAGGAAAATATTTACAGCAGCTATTTACAGCATTCCAGACAGCAAACGGACAGTATAACGTTCGGAACTTCAAACTCCACCCACAGAAACATGGTACCAACTTGGTTACTTTTACATCCATTTTGCTGATGCAATCTTGCTACCTGGATTGCATCAGATGTACAGTGACTCAGCAGAGTTCCACTGCACATGTCCATCATTGTCATAACTTTTCTTAAAGAGACAATATTCTCTAGAATTTAGATCAATACTCTGACAGTTTATCCATCTTATATTTGGTCTTCCTCCTTTTCCAGCTAGCCTTGAGTCTGCAGGACCTAAGGTTATTGTGACGTTCACCCGTGCCCCTGTTTCTTTTACTGTGAAACCCAGGGCTCACGCTAGTGACGTTCTCTCTTACTTTCGCAGCCACCAGTGGATTTCTTTCATCCACGCTGTCAAGGACTTTACTCTGACACTGGCTGCCAACAACAGTTATTAAAGGGTATCAGGGTAATTCAGAATCACAGATGTTCTTTGTTCATTTCATGCAATCACAATCATGGGAATAACATATATCTGCCACACATTTGATCACCTTCTGTTTTATTCATTCACTTTAACCAGTTTATCTTTGTTAGTTACAGTTCTCAGGCTTTCTCTGACTATCTCTCTCTCTCTGCAACCTCTCTCCTTCCCTTCTTACTCACTCTCCCTCCCTAACTGCCTTAACTGACTCTCTGACTCAGCCCCTCCTGTCCTCTCATAGGCTATGCAAATGATCTCTGGCTCTGAGTGACAGGCGTGACTTGGGGCATCCATCACATACCTCCCCTCTAGGAAAAGTTTGTTTCATGGGGAAAACCTTATAGTTTACCCTCATGAACAACGCAATTAGACAGTGCACAATTTATCCCAAACATTTTCACATTACTCTGCTAGATATTAAATATATTTCACTTATACAGTGTTTATGCATATTTTCTATTATCATTTTCTATTTTGATCAAATTAAACATATTATTTTACACATTCACCCCAGTCAATACAGTTATCACTTTTTGTTTTGATTACATTAATACAACTTACATTAATTTTACATTTATAACAGTACTTACCATTACTTCTATACGACATTACATTTTAATTATATCTCAAATTTTAATGCACAAACAAAACGGTTTATATAACATTACATTTTTTCTCCTCCATCCGTCAGTCCTATAGTCTCCGAGATAACGCTTCAACTCCTACATTACTCTCTGTTATCCATTTATTAATCATTGGGTCTTTGAGACCAGGCGTCAGCAACCTTATTCTGAGTCCTTCTTTTGCTGCAGATCTCAAAATTAAAGTCTTCCAGATTTCGTGTCCCTCTTGCAAGTTTGTTGTTAGTGGATTTCACAGTTTGTAACCACACATAAAGCTTTAGTCTTTGCAATGTCCAATCAGTCGATAAGCTCGCCTTCAAGTTGTCAAACAAATGTCTCTCACCTGCTCGGATTTTCCTGTTGCTCAGAGTCACATGATGCAGGTTCCCTCTGTCCTCCGCTTGGCACTGCACGGCTCCCAGTTCCACACGTGACACCTCGATGCACGCGATGAACCCTCGGACGTATTCCGACACCACAAGGAGAGATCCTGAAGTCCACGCTCTCCCCCACAGCTCATCAGTCACTTGGCACTCTGATGTCCACTCGACCTCTTCCAGTCTCTGTTTTCTGGTAAAGCCTGCTTTCTTTATGGCTTGTGGTTTCACTTTCTTATTTGAGGAAAGGGCAGGCAGTTTCTTCCCCTCCTCTAGATCATATATAGCTGTATTTTTCTTTGTGTTCTTACAGCTTAAGCCTTTCTCCTCATCTACCAATTCATCTATAAGTATTTTTGTTAAGATGTTCTCCCTATGAGTGGAACCACTATCACAGGTCACCTCCAAATTTACCGACAAGTTTCTTTGGGGTGGATTCTTAACTACTAGATCTATTTTGGATGCACTAAGATTCTCATCTAGTTCTATTTCTTTATTATTTGGTTTCTTAGTTAGCGGTTTGCATTGCAGAGTTTTAAGGGCTTGTGCAGCTACAGAGCGACTAGACTTCTCAGCCCTCTGGTTCTGCTGCAACAACAAATCCATAGGTTCTGACTCTGCTAACGGTAATTTACTTCCCTCTAAAGACCTCAGTCCCACAACTTTATCCTCAGGACAGTATGATCTTTCCTGAGCCTCATATAAGCTTTTCTCTTTTTCATGAGTACTTCTTAAGCTAGGCTCTGCCACTGCTAAGGATTTTTCCTTAGATAAACAATCTTTGTCTAGGCATAGTTCCTCAGGGTCTTCAGGAGACAATAAAGTGGGGTTACTGGCTGTTTCAAAACAACCCACCAAGCTAGTGTCCTCCTTCCGCTCCTGGGTGAAACTATTTTTATTTGGGTTTTTCTTAAGCCTATAATCAGCTTCTGAACAGCTATTAATCTGACTATCCAGGAATCTTTCTCCTTCCAAGCTTCCCTCTGTTACAGTACTCTTTTCTGCTACCATGGGTGATTCCTGGTCCCCTTGTGAGCGTGTAAGTACAAAAGCTATAGACCTCTCTAAGTGTTCAGGGGTCAGTGGAATGATACTCTTATTAGATGTTGCAATACAATCACTGAAAGTATCATTTTCCTTCTGTTCATCAATATAGGAAGTATCATTAGGGGTTTTCACTAAGACTTCCTCAGCCATTCCTGCTACTTCAGGGTTCATCTCTAACCCGGGGTATCCCTGTCTTTGGCAGGTGTCACAGCACTGATAAAATAGCTTTACCTGCTTTCCCATCCCTGGCCAATAGAAATTTTGGTTAATTCTTTGCTTAGTCCGTGAGATTCCTAGATGGGGTGCAAATATGTCTTTGTGCGCCTTTTCTATAATTTTTCTCTGTATTTGAAAGGAATCACTAATTGTTTATGTATGCTTTCCCCTCCCCTCTTAGGATTCACTAGGACCTCTCTGTACAATAGGTCTTCCTTCACACAATACCTTTCAGGGTTTTCAGGGGTCAGGGGCCCTCCCTTAGCTTGTCTAAAGCATTCACTTAAGGTAGGGTCTTCTTTTTGTTCTTTTCTGAAAGACTGATTATGAGGATTCCTCATAGTGACTAGATCAGCTGTTTCATTCCCTTCTATTATTTTAGTAGGGTTTTCATATTTTTCCTCAGGGGCTTCACTTTGACCTCCCTGGGAGCGAGTTGTTACTAAAACACTCTTCACATGTTCAGATAGATCCAGTCCTATTAACCATGGGGCATGAATTTGGTCGGATATGCCACTTTCCAACTTCCCTTCCACCCTTTATATTTTATTAGCATTTTAGCCATTTGCAAGGTCACGAATTCGGTTCCAATCCCTTTGATAGAAATATTTTCATTCACTAACATATTTTCTTTAGGGATTATGTCTCGGTGACACACTGTGACTTGAGAGCAAGAGTCTTTTAATGCAAGATACTTATTATCATTCACATAAATAACATTCCCGGAGCTGCGAAGAAGCTCTTGGTTACTTTCTATCAAATAGCATTGAACTACCCTCGCTAAAGGGGGCTCTTGATCTTGGCTCTCTGCTCTCTCTGTTACTGGGGTTGCTATGGCGACCGTTTCAACTGCCTCTGTGGTAGCTCCCTTCTGCTGTACACAATATATCTTCTTTGGCTGACTGGAATTTCCCCCTCCTTTTTGCTGACCAACATCTCTCTTCTTGGTGGTTTGGCACTGAGACCAGAAATGTCCTTTCTCCCCACACCCATAACATGTTTTATTGGCTCTGGGTTCAAAATATGGGGACTTGTCACCCTTTCTTTCGAAGCTATTTTGTTTCTGGTGACTCAGCTCTGAAGGCTTGCCTTTAAAATGGCTTCCAGTCACTTGATTGTTTCTGAGGTAATCTCTAGGTACTCTCCTCCTGTCATCCCACACTTTCCTGCCAATTTTTACCTCAGAGAATCTGGGGTTCCTTATCTCATTTATAGAACCAGCAGTTTCACTTGCCTCATGTACGTTTTAGGCTGTTTGTCTCTTACTAAATATCTTAAATCACTAGGTAGAACAGAATAAAATTGCTCCAGCCCTATTACATTTTTCATTTGTTCTAGAGACGTGACATTTTCCCGCTCCATCCATTTCTCCAAGCATTGTACTAATTTTGCTCCTAATTGGGAATACGATTCATCAGGCGTTTTGGTCAGGGCACGAAATTTTCGCCGCAGGTGCTCTGCATTAATGCCATATCGCGAATAAATCAGTTTTCTGTAAGCCTCAAAGTCTCTGGCTTGATCTAGGGCCATTTGGGAATATACGTCAGCTAACTCCCCACTTATTTGCGATCTTAGTACAATCATGCGTTCCTCCTCTTTTACGTTAAAGTCCCAGCAAGCGTGCTCAAAGGAGATAAGAAAGGCTTCTGGGCTGTCACCCTTTCTATACTGGGGAAATTTCTTGAGATCTATTTTCCCCTCATTAGCATTAGTATTAGCATTATTATTGTTGTTGTTATTTTGGGCCGTCAATTCTCATTTTTTCATTTCTATTTGAAATTCCATTTCCCTCTGTCTTAATTCCATTTCTCTTTGTCTTTCCTCAGCTTGAGCTCTGGCTTTTTCTCTCTCCATTTCAAAATCTAATTCCTTTTGTCTTTCCTCAGCTCTGGCTTTGATTTCTAGTTCCTGAGCTTTTTCCTCAGCCCTAGCTCTTTCTCTAATTTCTAATTCCTTCAATTTAAATTCTTGTAGTAACCTCCATCTTTCAAACTCTTGGGAGCTTAGATCCCTTTCTCTCCCTGAGGCACCCTCATGAGTCTCATGAGTCTCCTCCTGTTCTATAGATATAGGGACTCCATCCTCTTCCTGAGGTAATAAGCCTTGTTGTGCCTCTTCAGGATCAATCAACTCCATCATTTGCTTTTTACTTCTTTTAGGAGGCATATGTATGTGTATTTCTTTGGATAAACTGGTTTATTTATCAGAGAGATAGTCAAGCCTCTGTTTAAAATACCTTTTCCCTTTCTGAGTTACTCTGTAGCTCTTCCCTTGGCAGTTAAGGGTTGCTACACTGTTTCTTCTGGCACCCAGCCAGCCACGCTGTTCTTTGGTCTGAGACAATCTATTTTCTTGCCTCCAGACTCAAAACTATTTCAGATTATTTTTCCAAGCCTCTGCTTGTTCTTTTTACCTCAGACCTGGTTTTGACCCTGGCTTCCGCTTTTGTGCACCAGCACTCCCTTAACTCTTGGAGCCTTGGATCCAAAGCTAGCCCACTGGTCTATTCAAATCGTGAGGTAAACTTCACCCAGAATTTTTCTCTCAGAGTCTTTCCCTATCTTTAGTCCCCCAAGATCTGCGCTCCGGAGCCCCACTACTAAGCTTTCCCACAAAAGCTCTAGTGAGTTACCCACTCCTTCACCACAGACCTTTCCCTGACGAATAGGTATCTTTGACTCAGAAAAATTCCCTTTTTGCTTTGGCTTTACTAGATTCTATTCTGATCCCACCGCTGCCACCACTTGTGACATTCACTCGTGCCCCTGTTTCTTTTACTGCCAAACCCAGGGCTCACGCTAGTGACGTTCTCTCTTACTTTCGCTGCCACCAGTGGATTTCTTTCATCCACGCTGTCAAGGACTTTACTCTGACACTGGCTGCCAACAACAGTTATTAAAGGGTATCAGGGTAATTCAGAATCACAGATGTTCTTTGTTCATTTCATGGAATCACAATCATGGGAATATCATATATCTGCCACCACTTGTGACGTTCACCCGTGCCCCTGTTTCTTTTACTGCCAAACCCAGGGCTCACGCTAGTGACGTTCTCTCTTACTTTCGCTGCCACCAGTAAGTCAAGGACTTTACTCTGACACTGGCTGCCAACAATAGTTATTAAAGGGTATCAGGGTAATTCAGAATCACAGGTGTTCTTTGTTCATTTCATGCAATCACAATCATGGGACTTTCATATATCTGCCACACATTTGATCACCTGTTTTATTCATTCACTTTAACCAGTTTATCTTTGTTAGTTACAGTTCTCAGGCTTTCTCTGACTATCTCTCTCTCTCTCTGCAACCTCTCTCCTTCCCTTCTTACTCACTCTCCCTCCCTAACTGCCTTAACTGACTCTCTGACTCCGCCCCTCCTGTCCTCTCATAAGCTATGCAAATGATCTCTGGCTCTGAGTGACAAGCATGACGTGGGGCATCCGTCACAGTTATTAATGATAGGACCTGTTGAAGGTCATTACTTCATAGGGCTACCATGAGTCAGAAGCAGATCCATGGCACACAACAAGAACAAGAAATGCACTGGAACACATAAAGCATGCAGTCATTTTTAGTCCATTGATATTTCTTTATATTGTATTCACATACATCAAAAATGTTTTATATTTATATACATAACATTAAGACTCACTTTTCTTAAACATTTCAGACTATTTAAATTAATATATTTAAAAACCAAACTTTTACCCAGAACTGGAAGAAGTGTTCATTATTGATAGCATTATTGCTCATCAGGAAGCCCATTAAAATAGGATGTATTATTTTGTATTTTATTAGATTGCAGTTAGATAGCAATTTCGGTGTCTAGCTATCATTTTGAAAATATTGTCAAACCCTATATACTTTTATTATTGGATTTTTATTATCACAACAACCAAAAGATTAGGAAAGATTGAAGGGTAGAAAACAAAATATAATTGGTATCAAGCACTATATTTAGGAGAGTTGTGGAGTCGTGGATGATGGTTGTGCAAATACAAAATGGTAATATCTTCACTTTATTGTCATAATATTTGCTAGCCATCATCAGAAGCTAAATGTAAGCCTTTCTAAACCTCTTGGTAGAATTTACTTTTGGCTGGATTATACTTATTTTTTCTCTATGTCTGGTGTGAAATGCTTCCATTGGAGAACCCCACCTCTGTTCACAGCTGTGCAGTGGGTTTCATGGCTGAATGAGGGTCTGAACCAGTCTGCCACTTCACCCACAGCATGAGCTACTGTTGGTAGAGTAAATAGTACATCCAGACTATATGGTAGCATGCTCATAAATTTACTTCTGTATGTTGTTTAACACTTTTAGATTAACATTTTATTTACTGTTGCTGTGCAACTGAATTCATATTTAAACTATGAACATGTCTTTTTATTGTGCTATTTTCATGCAAAATTGCTTTACAAAATTTAACCTTTCTGTTATAATAGATTGATTTGGTCCATCTTCCACTAAAACAGTGAGTCTCATTTGTGTGAGCGTTGACTGCTAATATGCTTTAGTATGCAAAGTTTGCAGAGCCAGGGTGAAAAGATTAAAAGTGAAAAGAATGTTGCTGCACAAGTCTCTTCTGCAGCCAAATATTCACAAGAAAGCGTTTTCAAGGATTACCTTGACACTTTGTTTCCAAGTGATTATTCTCATGTGATGGAGACTTTTGTTAGCTCAAAAGGCCTTTGTTCTTGAAATTCATTCTTGTGGATTTGTTTTTATAGTATCATGTGATACTATAAAACATATGGCTACTCAAATGGTAAGATCAAATTAATATTTTCGTTACACTGTCTGAAGCAGGTTTTGATATCAGCGTGGGATTTCATTCTTTATATTAAAAAAACACCTTCCAAAAGGAACAAAAAGTAGACAGAGAATGGTTCTTAGTTTGGCCTGTTACTTTCACTTAAAAGTCAAACTTCCTCAAACACAAAAATATTAGTGATAGTCCAGGCACTGTGGAACTCCCTTTAGAACATAAATTTCTACTTTAACATCACACGCTTTTCCATTTCAGATGAAGAATGTATCTGGCATGGTTTTGTTTCACTCACCAATAAGCACAAGATGCAAGTATGAAGCAACCATTGGGAGTTAAAGACTCAATAAAATACAGCCGAGCAAACCTGATAAAATGGCACAAGCCTCCTTTTGACATTTAAAGAACTGGGAAATTTACACTTAAAATCAGCATAATCAACTGTATTTGCCTTCTGTTACATCATTTGCACAGATTTCCATGTCTAGCCTAAAATCTTGTCCCAACATTTGTGATTCTGAGACTCTCTTCCTGGGATGAAACAAAACTAAACAAAAGCCTTTACATTTGGGTAACCAAATTGTGTTCTTAAAGGTATGGCCTCATCTTAAATAACCCTATCCCGTATTCCAAATGTATGTTACAAATATCAGTCATCCAACCCCAGACTGGTCAAAGACATTGAGATGTTAAAGCAAGATGCTGAGATGTTAAAGAAGTTCATTCATATTCCTCCTTAGTAACTACTAATTAAAGATGCCACTTAGAGATCATGATACAGCAATGTCTTATTACCTTCTTTTCCCTGCCTATTTTTCAGTCCACACATGATTATTAATTGGGAACACATATTTCTCTGTGTTTTATTATAAAATACAACTATGAGAACTGCTCTTTTTTGCAGTTTACTTTTGAATCTAGCTAAGGGTAGGCTTTGGAATCATGCTGTGACACTCTGTACTTACTCTCTTGCCAGTCCCAAGACAGTACTTCTGCTAGCTTTTCATCACATGCTGTTTCCACAGATATCTTTGAATATCCCCAGCCATATGGCATTATTGCTGCACACGTGTGCAGCAATAGATACTGTGTGACTGCAGTATTCAACATTCCAAAAACTGGGTTGACCCCTAAACAAAAAAATTATAACTTTGACAGCAGTCAAGATGGTCTACTGGATACCATTTTCTACTCACTACCATTCACACATGTTGAAAAGCAGCCCTGACAGTGGCTTCGAGTTTTGGTGAGAAATGGTTAACTGATGAAAAAAGTAGTTAGCTTCTGAGATTTTTCCCTTGCATGGTGTCATTTGGTGAATGGATGTGAGCAGAAGAGGGTATCCTGACTGCTGTCATTGGTGCTGTCAACCTTCAGGGTGCTCTTTGCCATCTAAAGTTTGCCATCATTTTCCTGCTGACAATGCAGGCATAATATGGTGCAGCAATATTGAATCATTTCCTGACTTTTTGATTCATAAGTACAAAAGCCCAATATCCCACATTCATAAATCAGAGGGTTTTTTTTTTTTAAGAATTGAGTATCAGTTTCAACCAGATTTTAGCCATAGAAAAGCATGTTATGATCTGTTTTTTCATCGCAATCTGTCATACATGAGCAGCATTTCAAGAGAAACTCTAGGATCCAGCATGCCAGGTCTGCTAGCCGTGACGTATCATCAACCTACACAGGCAGAAGGCTTTTATTTAGATATTCTCTGAGGGATGAACAATAGTCAGTGCAATAGACGACAGCAGTCATTTCTACAAACCAACAGTCATATTCCTCTTGGAGCTTGTTTTGCTTGCCTGGTGATAGAACTTAAATGTCAGTATGACAGTCAATTATTTATTAAGGTTCTAACTGGTCTGGTGATCTTTAATCATCTGAGGAATGCAAACCAACTGGTAAATGTTTTGTTTTTATTAAAGCTGACTTGTTATATACCAAAAGTTTTCTTTAACCTTAAAATGTGCAAACTCTGAGTAAGTCACTTTAACATTAGATTTAAAACATTTTGAAAAATACATAAGTAAACAGTTAAGTAAAGCTCTCTAGTTTTCAACCAAGTTCACAGTCAGTCAGAAAGGTTGCTATCAATATTGCAAATATTAACATACTTTACAGCACCGATTGTCATTTTAAATAGGGACCTGCAAATGTGGCCATGTATGTATGTTGTTTGAAAGAGTGCATCCGTTCTTTGTCATAATGTAGATCTTTGTTCTTTAGTGTTGCTTTGTGTGTATTTTAAGAAGTTATTTAAAAAATCTCCACTGAATAGAGATGTAAATCCTATGAAACAAGCTCACAGCAGCGATAATGGTGCAAGAGTAAAATGTTGGGGTGACGATTGGGGGGATAGAAAGGAAGTAATCTCTCCCTTTTCTCCACTTTTCCTCTCAGCTGGGGCTCTACTAGGACTTTGCTACATTGTGGAGCCCATGGAGTCAGACATTCAGTCCCCATCTCTCTCTGTGAGGTGGCAGTGAGGAAGTCGTGGTGGCTCCACTGGTGTGCTCTAAAAGCCTGAGCAGGTGACCCAAATATAGGTTCTTTATTCTTCAGAAGTATGTGTGTGAGAGAGTTGTGTGCACATGTGTGTATGTGTGCTTGTGTGAGGTAGAGGAAAGCTAGTCTCCAATCCAGCTGTTTTCCCCACTAGCTGCTTTTATTTACTTTCTACACATCTCCTCCTCCCTCAAGGAATCACTAAGCCAAAAATAATGGGAATGGAATGAGAGATGCTATCATCAGTTGATGAATTTGGGCAGGTGGGGGGGGGGCAACATAGCCACCTTCCCCATCTTTTCCTACAGCCATCATTTAGTAGGCTGCAATGACTTTCCTTTTTTAAAAAAAATTTGTTAAAGCGGCATAACAAAACAGCAGTGCATCTACCCAGCATGGTATACATAATACCACCAATGTATCTTGTTTATCTAGAATAGTGCTGCATCAGTAGGGAATATTTAAAACATAAACTGGTAGAGAAAGTGAAAATAAAGAAGGAAAATTTCCCATCATCCATTAAAATGTCACAGCCCACCTAGTACAACACAAAATTGTCAACTCAGATAAAACTACCCACAGCTCTATTTGTGTGCAAACTAACCATCAGCTCAGGCTGTACAACAGGATAATTAGGAGTTCTTGAGTCATTTCAAAAAGACAGAAGTCCTAGCACTGTGCCAGAAAGTAGTGGGACAGCTCTAAATAGGAACCAGATGGAGCACTCCACGTCAAAACACTTGTGGATGCTGTAATCCAGAAGTGCACAGCCCCTACCCGTGTTAGAAGAACGATGAACAGATATTTGAAGGCTGTTCACTGTTCTGGGACTGTGATCAACCATCAGTATCGAGGTAGCCAGATCAGCCGACCCTCCACTCTAAAACTGGTGCTGTTGAATGCCAGGTCTGTATCCAATAAATTCCAGATTATTTACGATCTTATTCTGGAGGAGGATGCAGACCTGGCATGCATAACCGAAACGTGGATAGGCGGAGAGGGGGGTCCTCCCCTAACACTCGCCTGTCCGCCTGGCTATGCTGTCCAGCACCAGGGTAGACTGGAGGGGCGGGGGGGAGTAGCCATTGTATATAAAAACACCTTGGAGGTTACTAGGCGCTCCTTGGTGGTAAAGCCAGGTCTGGAGGCCCTCCATGTGTCGATAGGGGCCAGGGATGGTATTGGGATCTTGCTGGGTTACCGTGCTCCCCGCGACCCAGCCATTTCCCTACCGGAGCTGGCGGACTTTGTCTCCACGGCACTGTTGAGGTCCCTGAAGCTATTGGTTTTGGGTGATTTCAACATTCACGCGGAGGCAGAGACTTCTGGGCCGGCTCTTGAGTTCTTGGAAACCATGGCTTCCTTGAACATGTCCCAACATGTCAACGGCCCCACCCACGTGGGTGGTCATATGTTAGACCTGGTTTTTTCCACCAATTGGAGTGAGCGTGGTCTGATGGTGACTGACCTTATGTTGGTCCCCTTGTCATGGTCAGATCACCACCTAATAAAATGTAACCTCTCAGTGGCTCTCCCCCCTCGCAGGGAGCAGGGACCTATTTCTATGGTCTGCCCTCGAAGGCTACTGGATCCTGTAGGATTCCAGGATGCCATGAGAGGTGTTTTGGCTGACCTGGCTGGTGCTCCTGTCGAGGCTCTGGTTGATTGCTGGTTTACCGCCGCCACTAGGGCTGTAGACACGATTGCTCCTAAACGCCCTCTCCAATGCAGAGCTCGGCCTGCGCCCTGGTTTAACCAGGACCTACGAGCGATGAAGCAATTTAGGAGAAGGCTAGAGCGCAAGTGGAGAAAGAACCCGACGGATTATAATTGGATAGCTGTCAGGGTCGCGACTAACCTTTACCTGGCCAAGGTAAAGGCTGCTAGCCGAGTACATCTTGCTAACCGGATAAGCGAAGCTTCAAATCAGCAGGCGGAGCTATTCCGTATAGTGCGCGACCTATCCGGAACTGGTCTAAGTGACGGGCCTCCCCCTAGTATTTCACCGGACCAATTTGCAGCATTTTTTAAATCTAAAGTGGAGGCCATCCGCCAGGAGCTATCTCCTTTTCTAGATACAGTGAGTCGAGCAGAGATGTCCAGCGCTCCGCCTTGCCCGGTGACTCTTGATTTCTTTCAGCCTGTGACACCAGATATTGTGGACAAAGCGCTTGATCGCTGTCGGGCCACCACCTCATCCCTTGACCCTTGCCCGGCCTGGCTAATCAAAGCAGCCAGGCCTATAACAACAGAATGGGCCACAGCAATAATTAATGGGTCTTTCATTGAGGGCAGGGTACCTCCTGCCCTCAAGGAGACACTCATTAGGCCCATAAGGAAGAAACCTAGTTTGGCGGCGGACAAAATTGGCAACTATAGGCCCGTCGCCAATGTTTCTTTCATCAGCAAAGTGGTGGAGAGGGTGGTGGCCGATCAGCTTCAGGTTCATTTGGATGAAACAGATGCCCTGGATCCATTCCAGTCGGGTTTCAGGCCGCGCCATGGTACAGAAACGGCATTGGTCGCCTGTTTGATTACCTATTGAGGGAGGCTGACAGGGGTAAAACATCTCTGTTGGTCCTCCTCGAAATCTCGGCGGCCTTTGATACCGTCGACCACGGTATCCTCCTGAGGAGGCTCTCCGAGTTGGGAATAGGTGGCCAGGCGTTTGCCTGGCTCCGATCCTTCCTCGGGGACCGTCCTCAGAGAGTACAGCTTGGGGAGAGGGTATCGGCCCCGTGGAGTCTCAATTGTGGGGTTCCGCAGGGTTCGATCATCTCCCCAATGCTGTTTAATATCTACATGAGGCCGCTGGGTGGGGTCATCAGGGGGTGTGGGGCGTCGTGCCATCAGTACGCTGATGACACTCAGCTCTACATCTCCTTTTCTCCAACTGCAGTGGATGCCGTTCTGTCCCTTCAGCGCTGCTTGGAGTCTGTGCTGCAATGGATGCAGGAAAATGGGCTGAGGCTGAACCCGGACAAGACGGAGGTCCTGAGGGTGGGTGCCCCCATCATCAGCGGTCTGGGAAACTCTCTCTCATTTGGGGGGGGTGACTCTTACCGCAAAGAGTGAGGTTCGCAGCTTGGGGATCCATCTGGACCCGGCGCTCACCATGGAAACTCAGGTGGTGTCGGTGGTCCGTACCACCTTTTTTCATCTTCGGCGGATAGCCCAGCTGCGTCCCTATCTTGATGTTGGGGCGCTCACCACCTTGGTACATGCGCTTGTAATCTTGAGATTAGACCTCTGTAATGCGCTCTACGTGGGGCTACCTTTGAGGCTGATGCGGAAACTCCAAATGGTGCAGAATGCGGCGGCCAGACTCCTTAGTGGAGTGAGAAAATATATATCTCCCACTCTGGCCGCTTTGCACTGGCTGCCCATTCGGTTCCGCGTTGACTTCAAAGTTTTAATGCTTACGTATAAAGCCCTAACAGTTTAGGGCCTCGATACTTGGCGGAACGCCTACTCCCACCAAAATCTACCCGCATCACCCGATCGAGTCAGGAAGTGAGGTTGAGGAGCCTGATGCCGAGGGAGGCCCGGAAGGAAAAAACAAGAAACCGGGCCTTCTCGGCGGTAGCTCCTCGCCTCTGGAATAACCTTCCTCCGGAGATTCGTGCGGCCCCTTCACTGGGCATCTTTAAAAACCAACTGAAAACTTGGATGTTTAGGCAGGCCTTCCCTCCAGTCAACACTTGATTTTTTTTTCTTCCTCTTTTTTCCTTATTTTTCCATCTTGAACAACTTGTTTATTGATGTTTAAAATCTTGTTATATTTTAAATTGTTCTGATATATGTTGGAAGCCGCCCAGAGTAGTCGATTGACTAGATGGGCGGGGTATAAATGTAATAAATAAATAAATAAATAAATAAATAAATAAATAAATAAATAAATAAATAATTTGATTCAAACCAAACCACACTAGAAATGATCAAAATAAAGAGCTACAGTATATCACAGAAGTGAGTACACCCCCTCACATTTCATAAATATTTTAGTATATCTTTTCATGTGACAACACGGAAGAAATCACACTTGGCTACAATGTAAAGCAGTGAGTATACAGCTTGTATAACAGTGTAAATGTGCTGTCCCCTCAAAATAAAGCAACACACAGCCATTAATGTCTAAACCGCTGGCAACAAAAGTGAGTACACCCCTAAGTGACAATGTCCAAATTGGGCACAAAGTGCCAATATTTTGTGTGGCCACCATTATTTTCCAGCACTGCCTTAACCCTCTTGGGCATAGAGTTCACCAGAGCTTCACAGGTTGCCACTGGAGTCCTCTTCCACTCCTCCATGATGACATCACAGAGCTGGTGGATGTTAGAGACCTTGCGCACCTCCACCTTCCGTTTCAGGATGCCTCACAGATGCTCAATAGGGTTTAGGTCTGGAGACATGCTTGGCCAGTCCATCACCTCTACCCTCAGCTTCTTTAGCAAGGCAGTGGTCGTTTTGGAGGTGTGTTTGGGGTCGTTATCATGTTGGAATACTGCCCTGCGGCCCAGTCTCCGAAGGGAGGGGATCATGCTCTGCTTCAGTATGTCACAGCACATGTTGGCATTCATGGTTCCCTCAATGAACTGTAGCTCCCCAGTGCTGGCAGCACTCATGCAGCCCCAGACCATGACACTCCCACCACCATGCTTGACTGTAGGCACAACACACTTATCTTTGTACTCCTCACCTGGTTGCCGCCACACACACTTGACACCATCTGAACCAAATAAGTTTATCTTGGTCTCATCAGACCACAGGACATGGTTCCAGAAATCCATCTCCTTAGTCTTCAGCAAACCGTATACGGGCTTTCTTGTGCATCATCTTTAGAAGAGGCTTCCTGCTGGGACGACAGCCCTGGAGACCAATTTGATGCAGTGGGCAGCATATGGTCTGAACACTGACAGGCTGACCCCCCGCCCCTTCAACCTCTGCAGCAATGCTGGCAGCAGTCATACGTCTATTTCCCAAAGCCAACCTCTGGATATGACGCTGAGCATAGGCACTCAACTTCTTTGGTCGACCATGGCGAGGCCTGTTCTGAGTGGAACCTGTCCCGTTAAACCGCTGTATGGTCTTGGCCACTGTGCTGCAGCTCAGTTTCATGGTTTTGGCAATCTTCTTGTAGCCTAGGCCATCTTTATGTAGAGCAATAATTTGTTTTTTCAGATCCTCAGATAGTTCATTACCATGAGGTGGCATGTGGAACTTCCAGTGACCAGTCTGAGAGAGTGAGAGCGATAACACCTGCTCCCCCTTCACATCTGAGACTTGTGACACTAACGGGTCTCATGACACCAGGGAGGGAAAACAGTTACTTGGGCCCCAATTTGGACATTGTCACGTAGGGGTGTACTCACTTTTGTTGCCAGCAGTTTAGACATTAATGGCTGTGTGTTGCATTATTTTGAGGGGACAGCATATTTACACTATTATACAAGCTGTATATTCACTGCTTTACATTGTAGCCAAGTGTCATTTCTTCAGTGTTGTCACATGAAAAGATATACTAAAATATTTATGAAATGTGAGGGGGGTGTACTCACTTCTGTGATATACTGTATGTACCCATCTGAAGAGGCAGTAAGTCTGGGTTGGCCTTGCCTCCTCCAGGGCAGAAACCAGGTTCCACGTTTTTCCTGGAGAAGGAGGGTGACTTCCTGGGACTGCCAGTTTAACATCCTTTCTTCACCAAAGAAAGAAGGTCCAAACTTTCCAAGTGTTAGCTTAGAGCAGCGATGGCGAACCTCTGGCACACGTGCCATAGCTGGCACGCAGAGCCATAAGTTGCCGGATTGCTTACTCCCCCCCCCCCCCCGCAGCCAAACCTGAGGTGGCAGCTGCAGCTGTGGTGCTGGCTCTTCAACAGGTCAGGATCTGGAGCAGCTGGCACTGGCGGCGGATCCGGAGTGGGGTCTTGAGGCACCTCTGTGCCCAGGATTCCCCCTTCTGCCGCCACTTCCGGTTCCACCACTGCCACTTCTGGTGCCGCCGCTGCCCACTGCCCCGCTGGGTGATTTTTTTTTCTCCCCAGTTTGGGCACTCAGGCCCAAAAAGGTTCGCCATCACTGGCTTAGAGCAAGTTTCAAAAAAGGGAGGTGAGGGAGAGAAAGATGGAAGAAATGTGAAAAAGATCAACAGGCATCAGGAAGAGCACACCCTTCTGCCATCTCCCTTCTGTTGGGGCCACACCATTTCCAGTAGCTCCTTCACCAAGGCCATCATGCTAGACCCAATGAGCCTCCTGGAGCTGCGACAAAGACAAATATGACCTGCCTGCTTCACACAGAGGTGCTATGGACAGCACAGCGGACAGTTCTTCAACAGTGAATAGCAGACTCCCCTAGAAGCAGATGGGATCATTACTAAACTGCCTCCCTCACACAGACAGTAGTGAGCACAGCAACATCAAAGTAGAAGGAAGGCAAGGATCCTCAGGAAAATAAAGGGTGAGGGTGCTCATATCCTCTTGATTATTTCCAAGAGTGCAGGCACTCCTGGAGCACAGTCCGAGGAGCACTGTTGTCATGGGAGCCTCTACTGTTGGTATATGGCAACATTCTACCGACTGTGGGTTAATGTCCTTAAAGACCTCACCTGTCCCTTATAATCAATGAGGCTCTATAAAGCTTTGTCTCTCTCCCTCACCTTCACCCTTCGATGGTGCTGACTGACCGAGCGAGGCAGAGACCGTGTGTGCTTGCCTGAGTTTGTGGGCGTTGCCTAAGCTGCCGCCGCCTTAATTTCTTTTACTGTTTGGTATGTTTTTTGTTATGTAGTTTTAGTACTTTTATTGTTTTCTTAGGATGTCCTGTTTACCCTTTTCCTATGAGAACTAGATAAAGATTATTATTTATATTTTGTCTTAGTGTCTCAAACCTTTTTTCCAACATCTACAACTGCTACCCAGACCAGACTGACTTCTTCAGGGCCTGAGGAGGCACAAAAACCCTGCATTCCTGAAGCTGACCCCCTGGAGGTTGAATGGGGTTCTCTTAGCTAGACTTGAGCACTGTATAATAATTGCTGGCACACTGTTAGCTTTCAGCCAAACCTCTACCAACCACACTGGCACTCAGTTGTGGAGAGCATTCCTGCAGTAGGCCCTCAAATCAGGGAGGGATCTCCTCAATATGAATGTAGGTGAAGTCTTTGAGCTGATTAAGGAGGACCTATCCACTAGTCTCAGGTCCAGTATCTTCAGACAAGAGGGCTGGATTGAGCATCGATCCAAGTACTCCCAGGGATTAGCACCCACAAATTAAATAGATTCAAACCCACAAATTAGATGTTCCCTCAGGGCACCAACTTTAACCAGTCTTGGTCCAAGTCAGAGGTTTTCTTCCTATGTGGAGTTTCAAAGTAGTCCTGACAGCCTTCTCTAGACTTCCTTTTGAACCCCTGGGGCTGCCCTCCCCAAGATCATCACATTGAAGAACTGGCAGGAATCCTGTTGATATTCACATATGATTTGCATAGCTTGCTGTGGCTAATTATGGCTATCTGAGGAGGTACAGAGGTATATGTGCTTCATGTGCTTTGTTACATACTCAATTTCCCAACTCAGATGTGCCCTGTCCCATCAGCAGTTAGCCACCATAGGTTATGCAAACCTTAAGCAAACACCAATGAGAATCTGGCCACACTTCGTAGTCGCTGCCACCTTAGCAAGGACAGTGTTTGAGCTTAGTGCCCTTCTGGTGAAGAAGGAGCTCTTTGTATTCCACAGGGATGAGGCAGCTCTCAATCTAGACCCAGAATTCATTGTAAAGATGAACACCCTACTTCCTCAGGAGCCTGAAGTTAGTCTTCTCATTCTTTAGCCCTGAATAAGAAAGAATAGCAATTCCTTGATGTGCCTAGAGCAGTTTTATCATGACAAAACAGTCCCATAGACAGCACAGTGCCCTCTGTGTCATACAAACCTTTAGTCCTAGGCAAAGTCTACAGATGTTCCTTTGAGGATAGTTGAGGAAGGATGTCAAGGTGATTAAAGGAATTCATAGTCTTCTTTTAACTCTTTAAGAGGGTTCCCAGTCACAGAGGGGATCTCAGCCTGCTCAGTTAGGAGCCTGGCAGCCTCTCTGGCAGAGATTTTTGGGACAACTCACCTAGTTAATGGTTGATCAACTCCCAAGACAGTGGACACTCTTTCCTCAGGAGGAGGGAAATTCTGCAGGTTAGCTTTCTGAAGAAGGCCTTGCAAACCATAATAGTGAGACATGGAGGACCAGTTATGGGTGCAACTACATTAGTTTTGATTTGCAACCTGTATTACATTTGAAATTGCAATCAGTGCTCACACAGGGCAGCAGATTGATTTGGGTGTTTACCCTTCATACTGGATGCAAAGCAAGTTGTGTTACAGCCCACAGCCCCACTTCTTTCCTTTCTTCCTGTGGTCCCACTTCTGTCAATCCTTTGTTCCTCTGATCCCACCTCTGCTGATCCTTTTATGGTTTGCTGTGAAGCCACTTTCTGATTTTAAAGCTAGTCCTGAATCCTGTCAAACAGTAAGCTTCAGATCATTTAGGAAGGCCCTTTTTTGATGTGAAGCAAAAACTTAGTACTGTTCATTACTTAACTGCCAGGTCTGAAAGTGGACTTAAGCAGAGGGAACTGGTACATCCACTGGTGGCAAAAGAACAAATGGGAGACTGAGTCTCAAGATGTATAAAAATGGAGGCAATAAACAGTTATCTAAAAAGTTCAGGCTTGACGCCTTTCGATGGTGGCCTTCTTCAAGATCTAAGCAAAAAATTATATATATATAATTGCCATCATTTATAAATAGATATAATCCCTTTTGAAGAAATAGATTTCTTGCCCTTACTATAGCACAGTCCCCACTGCCTCACTGATTATCTCACTGTCCATGACTCATCTGCCAGCTGTGAATAAATAGATACCCTCCCTTTTGCATTTGCACTTTGGAGTAACATTGGAGTTGGTACAGACCAAACGAGAAGCAAAATTCTAAAAGCTTGGTATGTATCTTATATGCTGTCATTAAGCAGCATATAAGGTCTTGTGGGTCGGCGGCCCTGATGTCAGTGGTTTGGGAAACTCCCTCTCTTTTGGCGGGGCGACTCTCACCACGGAGAGTGTGGTTTGCAGTCTGGGGGTTCATCTTGACCCAGCACTTACCATGGAGACCCAGGTAGCGTCCGTGGTTCGGTCCGCCCATTTACATCTTTGGTGGATTGCCCAGCTGCGTCCCTATCTAGACACGGGGGCTCTCACCACGCTTGTCCATGCGCTCGTAGTCTCAAGAATAGACTACTGTAATGCTCTTTACATGGGGCTTCCTTTGAGACTGATGCGGAAGCTTCAAATGGTCCAGAACATGGCAGCCAGGCTATTAACAGGGGTGAAAAGTTTCCATCATATTTCCCCCATCCTGGCCGCCTTACACTTGTTACCTATTCGCTTCCGCATCAATTTCAAGGTGCTGACTATTACATATAAAGTCCTAAATGGTTTAGGGCCTCAATACTTGGCAGAGCGCCTTCTTACACCTAGTTCTGCCCGTATCACCCGTTCCAGCCAGGCTGGGCGGTTGAGGGGCCTAACTCCAAGAGAGGCCCAAAGGGAAAAAACTAAAAACTGGGCCTTCCCGGCAGTGGCCCCTCATCTCTGGAACAACTTACCATTAGAGATCCGCCTGCCCCCTCACTGAGGACCTTCAAGAGCAAACTAAAGACCTGGCTCTACAGGCAAGCCTTCCCAACAGCCATCACTTTGTTGTTGTTGTTGTTGTTTGACTCTTGTAGTAAAATTGGACCCCATCTTTTAATGTATTTATGTTTTCATTTATTATATCTGTATTTTTGTTTTTTGTATAAACCGCCCAGAGTAGACATGTTCTTGATGGGTGGTATATAAGTCTAATAAATACATAATATAAATAAAATAAATATTGGAGTTTATATATCTTGTTATGTGTATATTTTATATTGTTAACTATATAGACAAGAAAAAAGAGCTCTAACTGTCCCAAGCCAGCTGTTTCTAAATTAATATATTTTTACTTTATTTTTTGCTTAGCTCCTGAAGAAGGCCACCATCGAAACATGTCAAGCCTGAGCTTTTTAGATAAGAATAAAATCTGCATTGCTACCATTTTTATACATCTTGAGACTCAGTCTCCCATTTGTACTTTTCCTGAAAGTGGACTTATAAACAGTTTACAATGGTAATAGTTTAAAAGCACATGTGACCAGAGATGAGTTAATTCCTGCAGTGTTATTTGAAAGTAAGGGAAAAGAGTAATGCATGGGAAGTGAATATTATGATCACTGTTATGGAATCACTCTGATGTGTGAATGATGATGTATTTTGTAAAAGTACTGTTCAAATTTGATGGTTTTGTCCAGAACAATCCTGTTTGACAGGTTTCAGGACTAACACATTACACATTAAAATCATGGTGCTTTGCTTTTGTGTGCCCCCCCCCCCCCCACATGAACATTACACCTCAGCTGTCTGTGTCACTGAAACTCCACCTACAGACATGCCCCTCTCATTACAAGAATGTGTACAACTAACTGGATGGGGGAAATTCTGTTCAAATCATATTCGAGATTGAAAAAGTAGAAGGCCCCCCAGTGGCAGAGAGAAAAAAGCCAGAAGAATTGCCATTTCTCACAGAAACACATAGACTTACCAAAGATAATACTTCAGACAGATTAAAATATAAACCATTTAGGACAGGAGTATAGTAACATGGCCCCTGTCCTTAATATTGATTGATCTGGCATCCATTGGCAGAGATCCCACAAAGAGGTGTAATGTGTAAGTGTTCCGAGAATCTCTGCTTATATAGTCACATATCTGTCATGTTGACAAGCATATTGGTAGTCATACTGTTACATAAGCAACACAAATATCGCTTTGTCTCTCTCAAGAAACAAAAACGTTTGGTAAGAGAAGTCCATGAAATCATGGTGACTCTCAATAATATCTTTGGTCTCAATACATTTGAGAAGTGCTTGTGCCAAAGCACTAAGCCATGCAATAGGGACTAGCAAGACATTCTTCATAGGTCTTATGAGGCTGATTGTACTAATATGAGCACAGGGAGCACTTCCAATGAAAGTGGAAACTATTTTAGTACTTCTTAATTTTGCAAATTTTATGCCTTTGATCAGCGGCTTATTTTAATATAGGTACTCACTAGGGATTTTATCTTACTAATTTTGCTTTCTGTATATTGATTTTTTTTTCATCAATATAACCCTTAAGTCCTTGATAAATTTAGTGGCCAAAGGAGGCAGAGGGAAGGAGCATGCACTACAAAGCACTAAGCTGGGCATGAGACCTTTGGATCATTTGGAACAGGATTCTTCCCCTCAGTAACTAGCACTGTTGCATTTGTCTGTATTAATGTTGGATATCAGTTGAACAAGTACACAATTTTATAAAATGTAGCTAAGTTTTTGTTTGGATGCCTCTGCCTTGTTCCTACATCTTTTTGGATGCCTCTGCCTGGTTCCTACATCTTCTTTCTTCATTTAGTTCGTCTACCGTCTTTGTGGATCTTGAATCCCATTCTTGCTCTTATGCATCCCAGCCTCAGAGCAGTATAATGTCCCACCTGAAAGAGCTGGAGTTGTAGCATTCAAGGCAAGTATAATATCAGCACTCAAAAGAAGAAAAAAGGTGCTGTGGTTGCCTCCAATGGCCAGGAACCTGCCAGTGTATATGAGGATCAAACATAGGCACTTAACTGAGGCCCCCTTGAGGACAGCCCTGATTTGAGGACTGACTGCTGTTCCAGTCCTTTTTTTCAGTTATTGTACTATCATTGTGTTTCACAAACAGGGAAACCTGAGCCTTGGTTGTTTATGTGCCACCAAGCATTCTTGGTGGGTATCTGGATAGAAATGATCTGGTTCCTTCCAGTCTGTTTTGTATTCTATTTACTTCAAATATTTTACCACACTTTTCTCCTTAAAAAGGACACAACACAGCTTACATCATTAAAAGATAATATTTAAAAACTACAAATATGTGAAAAAAAATTCTAAACAAGAAAGACATTGGCTAACTCTTTCAATGCTGCAACTATCATACTAAATATAGGTTATAGAAAGCCATTATCAGCCAGAAGTCAGATACTATGTCAGCAGTGAGAAATTGACCATTTTAAAAAGTAACACTTCAATACAGGAAAAAGGAAAGAAGCAGCAACTGTATAGTGGCAAAGGTTCCAGGGCTTGGTGAAAGACAGCTGTCAGATTTGACATGCTCATCTAAGGAGACGTACATATGTTTCCATACATTCAGTAGTCCTGCTTGATGCCTATAAGCTTTTAACTTTTGGCTTTCAGTGAGCGCCTTCCAGATCCAGACTTCTTTGTATCTGCCACAAAACTTGGGATGTGAAGAATTCTTGTTAATGTCTTGTTTCTCACCTGAGGCAGGCTTTGTTTACACCATAAGACATCCTGTTGAGAATTCTCTTATCATAGAATAGTGAAGTTGGAAGGAGCCTATAATGCCATCAAGTCCAACCCCCTGCTCAATGCAGGAATACAAATCAAAGGATATCTAACAGGTGGTTGTCTACGTTTCTCTTGAATGCCTCCAGTGTTGGAGCACTCACCACCTCTCGAGGTAATTGGTTCCACTGTCGTACTGCTCTAACAGGATGTTTTCCCTGATATTCAATGGAAATCTGGCTTCCTGTAACTTGAGCCCATTTTTGCGTGTCCTGCACTCTGAGATGATTGAGAAGAGATCCTGCCCCTCCTTTGTATGACAGCCTTTCAAATATTTGAAAAGTGCTATCATATCACCCCTCAGTCTTCTCTTCTCAAGCCTAAACATGCCCAATTCTTTCAGTCTTTCCTCATAGGGCTTGGTTTCCAGCCCCCTGATCATCCTTGTTGCCCTCCTCTGAACTTGTTCCAATTTGTCAGAATCCTTCTTGAAGGGTGGTGCCCAGAACCGGACACAGTACTCAAGGTGAGGCCTAACCAGTGCTGAATAGAGGGGAACTAGCACCTTGTGAGATTTGGAAACTATACTTTGGTTAATAAAGCCTAAAATAGTATTTGCCTTTTTTTGTAGCCACATCACACTATATTCAACTTGTGATCTATGACAATCCCAAGATCTTTCTCGCTTGTAGTACTGCAGAGCCAGGTAACTCCCATCTTGTAACTCTGCATTTGGTTTCTTTTTCTGAGGTGCAGTACTTTGCACTTATCCCTGTTGAATTTAATTCTGTTGTTTTTAGCCCAGTGCTCAAACCTATCTAGATCATTTTGAATTGTGTTACTGTCTTCCAGGGTATTAGCTATTCCACCCAATTTTGTGTCATCTGCAAATTTGACAAGCATTCCCTGCACTCCCTCATCCAAGTCATTAATAAAAATGTTGAAGAGCACCGGACCCAGGACTGAGCATTGGGGTACCCCACTTGTTACCTCCTCTCAGTTGGAGAAGGAGCCATTAATCATCATCCTCTGAGTATGATTCTGTAGCCAATTGTGTATCCACCTGACACTTGATTCATCCAGCCCACACCTAGTTAGCTTGCTAATCAGGTTATCATGGGACACTTTGTCAAAAGCTTTGCTAAAGTCAAAATATACAAAGTCTACAGCATTGCCTCTGTGTGTCAGGGACGTTACCCAATCAAAAGATGAGATCAGATGAGTCTGGCTGGATTTGTTCTTGACAAATCTGTGTTGGCTTCTAGTTATTACTTAATTGTTTTCTGGGTGCGTGCATAGTGACCGTTTTATAATTTGTTCCAGAATTTTGCCTGGGATTGATGTCAGGCTGACTGGTCTGTAGTTCCCAGGTTCCTCCTTTTTGCCCTTTTTGAAGATAGGGAGAATATTAGCCCTCCTCCAGTCATCTGACACCTCACTCGTTTCCTATGATTTCAAGAAAACAATGGACAGTGGTTCTGAGAGTTCTTCGGCCAGTTCCTTCAGTACTCTAGGATGCAGTTCATCCGGCCCTGGATATTTGAACTCGTTCAAGGTGGCTCCAGCTGCAATCCTGTCCCCCCCGCTTGCACTTCACATTTGTCCGGAGGTTCATCATCTGTCCTAAAGGAAAAGACTGAACTAAAATAGGAATTGAGCACCTCTGCCTTTTCTTTGTCATTTGTTATAATTTTTCCATCTCCATTGAGTAGCTGTGCTGCTATTTCTTTTGTCTTTTGCTTTGCACATACCTGAATACTTTTTTGTTGGTTTTTGTGTCTCTAGCTAATCTCAGCTCATTCTCCGCTTTTGCCCTCCTAATGCCATCCCTGCATTTCCTTGCTACTTGTCTTCCTTGGTGACCTGGTCTTCTTTCCACTTCCTATATGTGTCCTTTTTTGTTTGTTTGTTTTCAGGTCCTCCCTGAGCTTTTTGTGAAGCCTCGCTGGCCTTTTTTGCTGCCTCCCACCTTTGTTTTTGTTGTTGGAATTGTTTGTAGTTATCCTTTTAGAATTTGTTTTTATAGAAATTCCCACACTTCTTCGACTCCTTTTCTTGTTAGGCTCTCCTGCCATGGGACCTTACTCATCCTTGTTCTGAGATTTTTTTAAATTGGCTTTTTTAAAATCCAGCATATGTGTGTGACTACACTCTGCTTTGCTTTTCTTTGAAATCAAGAATTCTAGTAAAACATGGTCACTCTCACCACTTCTTCCAGCTAGTCATCTCTATTGGTTAGAATCAAGTCAATGACGGCTAGTCCTCTAGTTTCTTTCTCCACCTTTTGTAGGAAAAAATATCAGCCACACAAGCCAGGAATTTCTTGGAAGGACCATACTTTGCAGAATTTGCTTCCCGACATACATCCAGATAATTGAAATCTCCCATCACTACTACATTGCGTCTCTTTGAAACCTTTTCAGTTTGTTTTTCAGAAGCTTCATTCGCTTCCTCTCCTTGATTGGGCGGCTGGTAGTAGACTCCAACTACCATGTTCCTTTTGTTTTCACCCCAACTAGATTGATCCAGATGCTCTCAATGGGACATCCAATCTCCTCCTCCTGTATTTCTGTGCAGGAATGGGTATTTTTATATATATACTGCAACTCCATCTCCCTTTCTATTCTCTCTGTTCTTTTCGAACAATTTATATCCTTCAATTGCTGTATTCCAGTCGTGGGAGTCATCCCACCAAGTTTCAGTTATTCCTATCAAGTCATACTTGCCTTCCTGATCTAAAATTTCCAGTACTTCTTGTTTGTTTCCCATACTCCTGGCATTCATATATAGACACCGGAGATTGTGTGTGTTGTGGTCTGTTTGTCTTTGTACATTTTTATGAATATGACTATTAATGTTAATGTTATTATTGACCCCCATTTGAACAGTTTGGTTCCTCTTATTGTGAGTAAGGCTTCATCTATCTTTAACTCTGTGCTTGTGTCTCCCTCCCCCTAACAATTCAGTTTAAAACCCTCTTGATGAAGTTCTTCATGCTGTGGCCAAACACATTCTTCCCAGTCCTTGTTAGGTGCAAGCCATCTCTTGCTAGCAGTCCTTCTTCCAGGAAGTTTAGCCCGTGGTCCCAAAATCCAAATCCCTCACGTCAACACCACCTTCATAGCCAGTCATTCACTTGGAGTATTTTCCTTTCCCTTTCTATTCCTCTTCCAAGTACTGGTGGGATGAATGAAAAAATATCTGGGCCCCAAAGTCCTTGAGTTTCCTTCCCAGAGCTTCAAAGTCTGACATGATTTCTTCAAAGCTCCTTTTGGCTGTGTCATTTGTTCCCACATGGACAAGAAGAAAGGGATATGTATCTGTGGGTTTTATGAATCATGGCAGTTCTTCCGTCACATCCCTTATATGACCTCCAGGGAGACAGCATACCTGGCGAGTCCATGGATCTTCTCAGCATATTTCAGTTTCAATTCCACACAGTAGGAAGTCTATTACAACGACTCTTCTCTTCTTCTTTTCATAGGGTGCAGGTTCAATGACTGTATTTTGCTGTGCTTCAGCCTTTCTCATGTCTTCCTGTGGGGTCTCCTCTTCATACTGTCTGGCAGAATCCCATTCAAGAATCTGAAAGCGGTTTTGCAGTTCCACTGGTGAAGAGATTCTTCTCCTTCTTTTGCTCCTAACTATGACTCTTTTCCATGGCAGTTGCTTCACTTTGTTTGTACTCTCCTCAGCACTCTCCTCCACTGCTTTTCTTTTCTTCCATCTCCAGTGCCTCCTGTGACAGCTGCTGCTGCTCAAGAGTTCTGTCAATGTATGCTTCATCTTCCCTTATAGCCTTGACTATGGCTACTCGCTGCTCCAGTTCTCTCACTTTTTCTTCTCAGTGCCACTAGTTTGTACTTGTTACACGTGTATGCCGTGTTACACTCAGGAACAAAGACCAACATAGCACAGACTTTGCAGATTACTACAACTGAATTGTCTCCAACCTCCATAATCCCTGCTAGTTTTTTGCCTTCAACTGATTGTGTATGAATGCCCGTTCCTTTTATTTTGTTACTTTGGCTGTAGCTGGGAGCATCTGCAAATATATTACTATATCCAAAAGAAGAAGAAAAAATTGTTAGGGGCCTCCCACTTGGCCTCCCCTGCTGAACTCCCCTGGGAAACGCCTGTTCGCTCGCTCTGGTCACAAGCTCCCTGGATCTGCCTCAGTTTTATTCCTCAGCTATTGGAGCCAGGAATTAAAAAGAAAAAGAAAGAAAGAAAGAACCCCAAAGAGTTTTCATCATGAGAGTAAGGGCCCGATCGCACTGCCAGAAATAATCTGGGAGAGGGATTGCTTTTTTTTTAGATTCGGGCTAAAATCGTGTGGACTTTAGCCCAAGTCCAAACTTTTGGGATGGTGTGTACATCCTCACTGCTAACTCGTCCTCCCTTCTGCCATCTCATTCTCCCCTCTGCCAAGGTCCCGCTGTTGCCACCTCAGTCTCCTTGGGTGGCGTAGCACCTGCTCAGCACCAGCGACCCAGCTTCTCTGCTGCAGAGATGCCAGTTGATAGGAGCTGCAGCTGCAAAGCTGGGTTGCTGCCCCTGAGAGGGTGCCACGCTGCCCAGCTGATCCAGGCAGTGAAACCCGGTGCTGTGTCCTAGAAGCAAGTAGGGAGGCGAGCAATCCGGTGGGCTGGGGGCGATCAGGTAGGCAAGGGCGTGACTGAGTGAGCAGGTGGGTGGAGGGTGGGTGAACAAGCAAGGGGGCTAGCTAGCCAGCAGTGAGGTGATTCAGGGCAAGCAACCAATCCAGTAAGTGAGGGGGCAACATAGTGATCAGAGAGCAATGAATCAATTCACATGTGCATCAAAATAAACGGACCTCTGGCAGAAGAGCAGAAAAACTAGCTCCTCTGGAACAGTAGTCCACATATGCACGTGCCCTGTGTGTACGCTAATATTTAAGTCTTTTTTTAAAAAAAGGAGAACCTCGTACAACAGCTGAGGACTTAAGTTGACACTCAAATACAGTCCTACTGTATATAGAAAGCCACATATTGTCACGCCTGATTTAGAAGGAAGGGCAAACTGTTGTATTTAAATAGTTCAACATTTTATAGATTCTCTGTGATCAGGAGGACATTACAACTTTTGTACTTAAGCATATTTCAACCATCCTTAGGAACACACCAGATACAGACAAGCATAAAGGCATTTCTGGCAATATATGAAGGATGGCCAATGTATAGCCATCAGGCAACACACTACTAGTCAGCTACTTCAGGCTGTACCACAGATACCATGTGAGTAGCAGAACACATCTAAATCAAAATGACTCTTGAGAAGAGTGACAAAGAAATCAGTGAGATGCTGTGCTTCAGTCTCATGGATTTCTGTTGTGTGTGAAGATGTTCTGGCGCTCTCTCAGAGGAAATAGCCATTGCACTTGTTAATACGTTTCATTAGCAACTGTGACAACTTCAGTGGTGGCAGCTATGTCAGAGGAAGACTGCTGTAAATGGTTATGGAGCAGTTTATATAACCTCTCCAACTTAAAGAAGGTCGCTGTCCTGTGCTATATGGTCACTGTGACCAGCCCACCTGGCTAATCACTTTTCCAACTCTCTAGTCCCTTTGCTGGGCTATCCTTAAGCCCGAAACATAAGAGCCAAACTGATTCCGTTGTAAAAGAAACAATAACGTATTTTATCTTATGAAGTGCAATGGTTATGTGGCACAATTCTTAGTCATGCAGTTTCTTATGTTAAAGCAGGGGTCCCCAACTCCCGGGCCACGGACCAGTACCAGTCTGTGGCCTTGGAAGGACTGGGCCGCCGAGACAGATTTTCGAGGGCTGAAGGAACACGCTCATATGCGCGCGCGCACACGCCCACCCACGCACTCACTCACACACGCACATATGCACACACACCTGCCCCCACATGCATACATGCATGCCTCCCGCATGCATGCATGCCTCCTTGCACGCACAGACACACGCCCCCCCGCACACACGCCTGGTCCTTGGGAGAATGGTCTTCAACTAAACCTGTCCCTGGTGTCAAACAGTTTGGGACCCACTGTGTTAAAGAACCAACTTTCAAACTATAACAAGTTCTTTCTCAGCAATGTAAGTATGATAGACAATTCTCTTTTGGAAACCCACACTACTATGGTGGTAAACTATGTATCAACCTCCCTCCAGCCCTCTCTGATGGTTAACTCTCTCAACTGCCAACTCTCTCCCTCAGGCTCCTTTTTTCTTCCCTTGAACCCACCTGGTGAGTCATGATTGGCTCAGCCCCAGCCAATCAGCTTCTCCTTGCTGACACTGAGTGAGGCTGCTCATCACAGTCACATCTATGCTGCACCTGCAAGATCACATTCCATGACAATCTAGCTATAATGTTTCTTTGTGTTTCAAATCAGCATCCTTGAGATAGAATGTCATTGCATAAATCTCTCTTCTCTCATGCTCTTCAGCAGTGCAGGTTGCAGTCACATAAGTGGTAAGGAGGCCACCAGAGTAATGTGGAAATCAGACCATAATATATTGATTGACAGACAGTAAATATGTCCAGTTGCTATACTTGTGATGTCAACAGTTGATGACAACAAAACAGAAATTGCCTATTGTGCTGCATTTCTGGTGAATTACTAAATTACTTCATCTGAGCACTAGTTCCTGCATAACTAAGAATGGACTGAAGCCACACATATGTAGGAGAAAATGCTGTGCAGTGAACCCAGTCTTTAGGATGCAAATAATGCAGAGATTCTGGGACTTCTAATAAGGAAGATAGGAGCAAGTATGATAACTGTATAGGATTGTTACATATGCTAGTGTGGACTTAGCTCTCTTTTCTATTGAATGAATTTTGCTTTGCTTTTTGGATGTGTACTTTCAAAAACTCTCAACCTTTGTGGTTTTTTTAGCCTTTCCTAAGCTGTAAATGTTGTGTTCAGATTCATAATATAAGAGGGTTTTTGACTGCTGAGAATCTAATTTTCTTATCAGTCACTATAGTACAAGGTAAAAGTAGGAAATGAATCATAGGTATAGATTGAGCTAGGAAGCTATTAAAGAGACCTTGGAGTGGTAGGTAAAGGAACCTCTAAATCTTGCAACTGTGGTCCTTATTATAATTTATGATACTATATAGGTGTTTTGTATCCTTGAAATCTCTTTGAATGGCGATTTTATATGGTGGACATACTTCACTATTCCTTACTCAGCTCTCTGGCAGAAGCTTAGGGACTGTTTGAGGTCTGAATTAAGAGACATGAACTTGTATATTGCTCCACTTTAATGTAATCTTGACACCTATAACCAAGTGTGATATAAGGAAACTGGGAATTTAAAAAAAAATACTAAAAAACTTACCAAGCTGTAGAAATAATGTTTTTCTGTCATCACATAAAAATACATTTCATGACACTTGAGCAGTAAGCAGGCCATTGGTACAAGTGCCAGCAGGATGCTGAGACTCCAGAGATTCACTCAGGGAAGCAGGGGGCTTTAGCACCTTGACACTTGGAGGTAAAAATTATCTGCAAGTATCCTAGTGTCTTTTCAGCACATGATAAATGCTGGGTCCCATGAATTACTTTGAGTTGGGTGGAACTGAGAGAAAAATCTGAAACTGAGAGAAAACTCAGGCAAGTACAGACACTGGGCAACAGGACTGAAATTATAATCCTGCCTGGTCTCCAAGATCAAGATCAGGGAGTTACTGTCCTTTCTAGATTTGTGTGTGCTGTGGTTTAAAGTCTGATCACCTGTCTCTCTCCATTCCCTGCTGGTACAAGGTCTCACTAGTGCCGTGTGATGGTGTTTGTATGTGTTTTGCATCCGAGCAACATCAGTGAACCAAAAATCCAGGAATAGGGAGAGGGAACTGAGGGAGATAGTTGTGGAGTTCACATACTTGGCCCCACTGTGTCATAAGCAAGTCAGGGAATGAAACACCAGCAACACAATGAATCATTTTTTAATGATTTTATGGTCATGAATGCTTGCATATTTCTGACATTTTTAGGCCACAGAAATCCTTGCCTTATTCATGAGCCTTCCACAAGCAAGGCAACAGTGTAGGGCCTGGGAAAACGTCACCAATGTCATGTGTGCTGCGGTTCTGCGGAATGCCTGGGCAGCAGAGAATAGTTGGCTTTTCTGACTCTCGATTCTCATGTTATCTGATTAGCTGGATTTCACCCAGATTCTGTATCAGTTCAACCTAATTCTCCTTTTCAGCCATTTCCACAGTCATCTGAACCAAAAGTAGTATTGGTTTCCGCCCTAATCATTGCCTGTTTTACCTCTGTGAAATTACAAGCCTGTACCCTTATGAGATCATAATGATCTATCCCTTATCACAAGAACCTGTCAGGTCTAAGAGAGCTTGAACATCTTCCTAAGAGTGCTATAGAACCTTATAGACTCTTGGGGAAAATTGAAGCCTGTGTTTGTCACATCTGGCATTTATCCCAGAAAAAAGATTAATTCTAGAATGGAAACAGACAGACATTTCCAATCATATCAAAATTCATCTGGGTATCAATGTATAAGTCTTTTCATTGTTGCAATGATTCCAGGCAACATCAGCTTGTCTAATTCTACAAGTCTGAGTTATCTACATTCCTTCTATATTTCTTATGCACAAAATGAAATTCCAAATATTGAAAACAACAGTTATGGAAAAAATGGTAGCCACAAATGCTTAGAAGATATGTGAAAACTAAGCTAAAGTTGCAGGCAAATACTTAAATCAGAATTCAGCCCAAAATGCAGGAGCATAAAAGGTACAATACACATTCCTGCACAGAAATACTGGAGGAGTAGATTGACTGTCCCATTGAGAGCATACGGATCAATGTAGTTGGGGCGAATAACAAAAGGAACATGGTAGCTGTAGTTTACTACCAGCTGTCCAATGAAGGAGAGGATGTGGATGAAACTTTTGAAAAACAAACTGCAAGGATTTTTAAGAGACACGATATAGTAGTGATGGGAGATTTCAACTATCCTGATATTTGTTGGGAGACAAATTCTGCAAGTATGGACCTTCCAAGAAATTCCTGGCTTGTGCAACTGATAATTTTCTCCTACAAAAAATAAAGGAACTAGAGGACTAGTTATCCTTGACTTGATTCTAACCAATAGAGATGACTTGTTGGAGGAAGTGGCAGTAAGGGGAACTCTGGGCAAGAGTGACCATGTTTTACTAGAATTCTTGATTTCACAGGAAAAAGCATATATGCTGGATTTTTAAAACACAATTTTTAATGAACAAGGATGAGTAAGGTCCCATGGCAGGAGATCCTAGCAAAAAAAGGAGACCAAGAATGGTGGAAGCTTCTAAAAATGGAAATTCTAAAGGCCCAACTATAAACGATCCCAACGAGAAGAAATGGTGGAATACAGAAAAATAGGCCAGTGTGGCTTCACAAAAAGCTCAGGGAGGACCTGAAAACAAAAAAAAAGACACATATAGGAAGTGGAAGGAAGGCCAGGCCACTAAGGAAGAGTACAGACAAGAAGCAAGGAATTGCAGGGATGGCAGTAGGAGGGCAAAAGCTGAGAATGAGCTGAGATTAGCTAGAGACACTAAAAGCAACAAAAAAGCATTTTTCAGGTATGTGTGAAGCAAAAGACAAAGAAAAGAAACAGTGGCTCAATGGAGATGGAGAAATGATAACAGAAGACAATGAAAAGGCAGAAGTGCTCAACCTATTTTAGCTCAGTCCTTTCCCAAAGGACAGACTATGACCTTTCAGACAAATGTGAGGTGCAGATGGAGGGGACAAGCTTGCAGCTGGAGATTGATAAACAAATAGTCAAAGAATACCTTGCTACCTTGAATGATTTCACATCTCCAGAGCTGGATGAACTGCATCCAAGGGTGTTGAAGGAACTCTCTGAAGAACTCTCAGAACTACTGTGCATTATTTTCTTGAAATCATGGGAAATGGGTGAGGTGCCAGATGACTGGAGGAGGGCTTATATTCTCCCTATCTACAAAAAGGGCAAAGAAGGAGGAACCTGGGAACTACAGACCAGTCAACCTAACATCAGTCCCAAGGAAAATTCTTCAACAGACTATGCAAGCATCTAGAAAACAATGCAGTAATAACTAGAAGCCAACACAGATTTGTCAAGAACAAATCCTGCCAGACTAATCTGATCTCATTTTTTTCATGAGTTAACCTCCCTGATAGACAGAGGGAATGCTGTAGACATTGTATATCTTGACTTTAACAAAGCTTTTGACAAAGTTCTCATGATATTCTGAACAGCAAGTTAACTAGGTGTGGGCTGGATAGAACAAATGTCCTTTGGATACACAATTGGCTACAAAATCATACTCAGAGGATGATGATTAATGGCTCCTTCTCCAACTGGGAGGAGGTAAAAACTAGGGTACCCCTGTGATTAGTCCTGGGCCCAGTGCTATTCAATATTTTTATTAATTACCTAGATCATGGGATACAGGGAATGCTTGTCAAATTTGCAGATGGCACAAAGTTGGGTGAAATAGCTAATATCCTGGAAGACAGAAACAAATTTCAAAATGTTCTTGATTGGTTGGAGCACTGGGCTGAAAACAACAGAATTAAATTCAACAGGGATAAGTGCAATGTACTGCATCTCGGAAAAAGAAACCAAATGCAGAGTAACAAGATGGGGGATAACTGGCTCAGCAATACTACAAGCGAGAAAGATCTTGGGATTGTCATAGATCACAAGCTGAATACAGTGTGATGTGGCTACAAAAAGGGCAAATGCTATTTTAGGCTGCATTAACAGAAGTATAGTTTCCAAATCCTGCGAGGTCCTATTTCCCCTCTATTCAGCACTGGTTAGGCCTCACCTTGAGTGTTGTGTCCAGTTCTGGGCACCACCCTTCAAGAAGGATTCTGACAAATTGGAACAAGTTCAGAGGAGGGCAACAAGGATGATCAGGGGGCTGGAAACCAAGCCCTATGAGGAAAGACTGAAAGAATTGGGCATGTTTAGGCTTGAGAAGAGAAGACTGAGGGGTGATATGATAGCACTTTTCAAATATTTGAAAGGCTGTCATACAAAGGAGGGGCAGGATCTCTTCTCAATCATCTCAGAGTGCAGGACACGCAAAAATGGGCTCAAGTTACAGGAAGCCAGATTTCCATTGAATATCAGGGAAAACATCCTGTTAGAGCAGTACGACAGTGGAACCAATTACCTCGAGAGGTGGTGAGTGCTCCAACACTGGAGGCATTCAAGAGAAACGTAGACAACCACCTGTTAGATATCCTTTGATTTGTATTCCTGCATTGAGCAGGGGGTTGGACTTGATGGCATTATAGGCTCCTTCCAACTTCACTATTCTATGATAGAGAATTTTCAACAGGATGTCTTATGGTGTAAACAAAGCCCGCCTCAGGTGAGAAACAAGATATTAACAAGAATTCTTCACATCCCAAGTTTTGTGGCAGATACAGAGAAGTATGGATCTGGAAGGCGCTCACTGAAAGCCAAAAGTTAAAAGCTTATAGGCATCAAGCTTCGCTTATCCGGTCAGCGAAGAATGCTCTTGTAGCAACCTTTACCCTAGCTAGGTAAAGGTTAGACGCAATCCTGGTGGCTTTTAGATTAATTTCCGCCAGGGCCTTTCTCCAAATGCTCTCTAGCCTTCTCCGATTACGCTTCATGGCACTCAACTGCTGGTGAAACCAGGGGGCTGGCTAGGCTCGGTGGCGGAAAGGGCGTTTAGGTGCGCTCATGTCGACCACCCTGGAGGTGGCGCTGTACCAGCCATCCACCAGAGCATTGACAGGAGCGCCAACCAAGTCAGCCGGAATCTCCCGCATGGTATCTTGGAATTAAACAGGATCCAGTAGCCTGCGGGGGCAGACCATCTTCTCCCTGTGGGAGGGAAGTGCCACTGAGAGGCTGCATTTAATTAGGTGGTGATCCGACCATGAGAAGGGGGCCGATATCAAGTTGGCCACCATCGGAGCACACTCTCTGTGCTCGGCAGCGAAGACCAGATCCAGCATATGGCCGCCCACGTGGGTAGGACTGCTGATTTGCTGAGTCAAGTACAAGGAAGCCATGGTTTCCAGGAACTCTTGAGCTGGACCAGAAACCTCAGCCTCTGCATGGATGTTGAAGTCCCCCAGAACCAATAGTCTGGGAGACCCCAGCAGCGCCGCGGAGACAAAATCTGCCAGCTCAGGCAGGGACTGCACTGGATCGCGGGGAGCGTGGTATGCCAGCACAATCCCAAAGCCACTCCTCGCCCCAAACGATACATGGACGGCCTCTAGACCCAGACATGCCACCACATGTTATCCTCTTGTGCGGCCTTCATTGTTTTTGCTGCTGCTGCTACATGATACTTAATATTCCCTCTTATTAGTGTTGTTGGTATCCAGTGTGTTTGGTATCAGAATCTGGCAAACTGTCACCATGATGTTAAGCATATTTGCTAAGCCAGCAGACTAAATTACTGAAGGAGTATAATAGGGGTAAAGGAAATTATTGGATCATCTAGTGCCACCTGCTGGTCATGTTAACACATTTCAATGTTTTACATAACATAGGCCAATTTCCTCTATGCACACTTCAGAATTCTAGGAGGTTCTAGAAGGTGTTTCTTTTCTGCTCTCTTTACTTTCACACTTGACTGTCAGCCCTGAAAGAGAATCTTTTCCAAGGCAATGTTATTGTACAGTGACCTTGCTTCCAAACTCAGCTGGGGAGCTGGCTGATCTTTTTGCAGTGACTTTTAGTATACAGGTGTTCAAACCTAATTTCAGAAGCACAATGTATATTTTCAGGGCTGCTTTTTCTACACCCCATTCTACACACACACACACACCAAACTAAAGAACATTCTCCATCGAAGACCAAGTAATACTGTTCCAATTATTTATTGTTAAATAGATAGTGAGGCCTTATGTGCAAACATGGAAGATTCAAAATACTTTTGATAAAATTAATAGATAACATCTAGGTCACTGGTTCCCAACCTTGGGTAACTCAGGTGTTCTTGAACTGCAACTTCCAGAAGTTTTCACAATTAGTTGTGCTGGCTGGGGTTTCTGGGAGTTGCAGTTGAAGAACACCTGGGTTACCCAAAGTTGGCAACCACTGATTTAGGTAAATAAATACAGTAAACAAGAGGATAAATGCATCCAGAAACATTCCATTAGGAAATGTATCATCTCCACCTCTGAACACCAGCAGATGCTCTGTTCACACCATATTGGCTCATAGTTAGAGATATGGGTATTCATATTCGTATACAAATACAAATATCCCCTCGCAGCTGGACTTAATCCCCTGGGGCCAGACCGTCCACTCATGTGTCCACCAGTGGTGGCAGCCTCACTCATCCTTCCAATCACTCCTGGAGTCCCACTCAGTTGGCCACTTGGCAGCCGTGCAAGGAGACTCATCCTCCTTCCCCCTGCCTGGAGTGGCTAGCCGAGCAGGAAGAGAGCAGGGCTCCGGGAGTAATTGGAAGGATGAGCGAGGCCGCCGCCACCAGCAGACGTGTGAGTGGACCCTTGTTAAGTCCAGCTGTGTGGGGATATTTGTATTCGTATATCTCTTGTCATCGTGTCTTTGGGCCTCTTTCAACTGCAAGGAATTCAGTCTGCCTTGAGTCAAAAGCCATCTCAGCTCATGTGGACCAACAAAAGACAGGAATTGGGTGCAAAAGGGTCTTAGCTGCCCAAGAATCCATTTCCTTCCTTCACAGTTCAGTAGGACATCAGTGAAGCCAGTTTAAAGGCTATCTTAAGCAAAAATGAAAGTGCTGCTTTCTGAACAATGGTACTTACAGAATAAAAATATGTCTTTAATTGGCCAGTGTGAGTGGGAGACCAATGGGCCACAGCATGGGCAGACTCTGCAGCTTCCACATACCCCTTGGAATCTGTCCACAGGGGAGAAATGGCAGGTAGGCAACATGTAGAGGAAGATGTGCAGCCTTCTCAGTGAGGGCCTACCTTTGGCCGGTCAAGTCCCAAAGCATAGCAATTGCAAGAGTCCCATCCACATTGGTGACGGAGTCAGGGTCTGAAAAGGTTCCAAACCTTCAACACCCAGGGAAGAAAACTATAAAAGGGAGGGAGGATCCCAGACTGGGGATGAGGAACAGAGGAAGAAACTGAAAGATGTAAGTTTGGGATAGTGCCCTGGACTGGTCCCTCAACCCATGGCACCCTGGTGTCCCCTCTTATTTTGCCCACACATCATCTGCACATCCTTGTCTCACCGCAGAGCCCAAAGCTCAAAGATACAACAAGGTCTGAGGAATTAGAGTATTGGGCCTCCCTGCAGAGAAATTTGCCATTAGTCCCCCTGAGCTGCTGCCAGTCTGCCCACTCAGCTACAACATTGGCTGAGGCAGTGTTGGTTTCAGTGGCTCTGCCAGTTGGAGAAAAGCCTTTGAGCCAAGAAAGCTACCTGATTATTTGTTATTTCAGGAACTGGGGGGTGATATCCAACCAATAACTACCTGGGCTGTTGTTTGAAAACTACACTTCCAATGAGTATAAGCTGAGAAAAAGCACTTCCAGCAATTGATACCTCCTGCACCTGCATGGAAACCCGAAGTTTATACCAGGCTACAAGTAGCAAAAGGCAGTTGTCGGCAATCCTGATATTCTGGTTTAATTAACTGTTGCACTTCCCTTTTTGTTATTCAATTGCTGTCTGTAGGGGTGTGAGATCATAGAGACCCCAGATGAAGACTTCACAGATTTCACCAAGTGCCTTCAAATACTCCAGCAGAAGATAGAAAAGAAAGCCATGCAGGTAATGCTAGCAGCAATTTAACAAGTATATGTTTGTTTTTCCAGTGGCATTTGGGCTGCTGTAGCAATTGGATATACTTAAAAGAGTACCTTGTTGTGACTTATTTTGTAACATGCCTAAGGAATATTTATATTTTCCTGAATAAAATTACACCATGTGGCCATTGGCTTGACACAGAAAACCAAACAAACATCAGCTGCCAAGAAAATGCTTCTTACTGTTTTGTACTAATGAACCTAAAAGGCTGCTGAAGAATAAGCCGAGGCTAGTCTTCTGTTCATATATCACCTATGAGTCTTTTTCACTTTAAAACATTGTCACTTCACACCTTGTTTTGCGGCATTTGGGAAATCACAGGACTGGGAGCTGGACAGTGGCATTTTATCCCTGTTGGTTCTGCTGGACCTCTCAGTGACTTTCAATACCATCAATCTTTTTCTGGAGCACCTTTCTGGGATGCGTGTTGGAGGTAATGTTTTACAGTGGCTCCAATCCTTCCTGGATGGCCAGACTCAAAAGGTGGTGTTGGAGGAATCCTGTTCAACGCCCTGGCCGTTGGTCTGTGGTGACCCTCAGGGTTCAGTCCTGTTCCCCATGCTATTCAATGTCTCCATGATACCAGTGGGAGAGGTTGTCCAGAGTTTTGGGGTTCAGTGCCATCAGTATGTTGATGAAACTTAACTCTATCTCTCCTTTCCATCTGATTCCAAGGAATCTTTTCTGTGCTTAGATCAGTGTCTGTTGTCAGTGATGGACTGGATGAGGGCAAAGAAACTGAAACTTAACCCAGACAAGACAGAGGTGCTCCTGGTTGGTCAACAAGGCAAATCAGGGGATAAGGGTTCAGCCTATACTGGATGGGGTTACACTCCCCCTGAAAAGTCAGGTTCACAGCTTGGTAGTACTCCTAGACTCAACCCTGAGCTTGGATATACAGGTTTCAGTGGTGGCCAGGAGTGCACTTGCACAGTTAAAGCAGGTGCACCAGTTCCTTGAGATCTCCAAACTGGCCATTGGTGAAACATACCCTAGTTACATCCCATATAGATTACTGCAACACTCTCTGTGTGGGGTTGTCTTTGAAAAGTGTTTGGAAACTTCAGTTGGTTTAAAACACTGCAGCCTGACCACTGGCTGGCACTGGTTATAGGGAGCATGTTGTTCCCTTATTACAACAGCCTCACTGGCTGCCAGTCTGTTTCTGGGCCAGATTCAATGTGCTGATTGTTACCTATAAGGCTCTGTATGACTGGAGTCCAGGCTGTTTGAAGGAACATATCACCCCATATGAGCCGTCTTGGTTTTTAAGATCTTCTGGAGAGGTCTTTCTCTTGGTTCCCCCACCTTTCCAAGCTCATTTGGTGAAGACACAACAGAGGGCCTTCTCAGTGGCTGCTCCCAGGCTTTGGAATGCACTTCCCAGATAAGCCAGGTTGGCCCCTTCTCTTTTGTCCTTCCATTGTCAGGCAAAGACTTTCCTCTTCAAGCAGACTTTTAAGCAGTAAGTATGTCAGGAATGCTGGTTTTTAACTTGCAGATTTTTAAATGCTAAAAGATTTTTTAAAACCTTAATATATATTTGTTTGTTTTTAAAAATATGATAATATAGTATTTTTAAATCTGTTGTTTTATCTGTTGTGAGTCAACTCCCTTTAGAACTGATAGATGAGTTACAGGAGTCCGAGAGGGTATATATAAGCTGGAACATACCCATTCTAGAATTCAGATGATTCTGCGCTGTAGAACTCCAAAATATGCCATACTCCCTCACTTTTAGCAAGTCATCACTGAAGGATGATGCCAAGCAATCACTGGCCTTTGCCTGTCTTCTTCTGGTGCATTTGCAGCTCATGCAGTTTTACAGTCTGATTCATTCCTTCTTTTGCCCTAGGTCTTTCTGTGCTGTACAAGACACTATTGACCAAAGGGCAATTTTCCAACCTCCTCCTGAAGCAGTTTGTAAAGTCAGCTGATAAATTCCTTTGCAGAAAAGAATGGTTCATTTTGCTTATTTCTGAGGCTATTCAAGGACGAATTATAGCATTCAGCCTACTCTTTTGATGCATGTTATTTGTATTTATGAAGGCAAGTGTTTTCATAGAGCCATTTTCCTTCGTCAGTTCCTTCTGTTGAACACCAATGTTATTTTATACACTGTCCTGTATTTAAGGTGCATCTTACATAGATGGCAGTGCTGGAAGAAAAGTAGTTCAGTAAATTGTCCTTTTGCATACAGTATCACATATGCATGTACTGTATGTGGTTTCTCATTGAACTAACAGCTTTTTTTACTATTATAGGGAATTCACTTGTAAGGATAGCACAACTTCAGCAGGTTGAAATAAATTTACCAAAGTGCTACTACCTTGTGCAGTATGATTACTGTGAATGTATTGGTTGTTAGTTCACACAAAGGTCTCCCAAAACATTTATAAAACTTCACTATTAAAATGAGAACAGTGGGAGCCACAGAACATGCTATTTGCATTTCAACAAGACATCTTTCAGCATACACTGTAAATCTTAAAATGCTTTGATCTTGCTGTCATTTTGCTAATAATGCAATACATTCTTAGGTCTAGTGATGGATATTGCATTCCACAAATATCAGAGCTTTGAAGCTTAACAAGGCTAACAGTAACAGTAGGGGAAGAGGGGAAGCATCTCTTATAGGGGTAGTAATTCTGTTGAATATATTCCACAATACACAGTGTAACATTTCTATTCAATTATATCATCACATTTCTGTATTGTAATGGCAGCTGTGGATAACAGCTTTCAACTCTTGGTGAACATGCTGCCTTTCCAAAGATACAAATAATGGAAAGGGAAGATTTGCTTTAAACAGAAGTGCAGCTTATTTCTTGATGCTTCTCTTCATTCCATCAGGTGGATTGCTCCAAAATGTGTCAGCGTATATCAAAAAACATTTTCCTTTTTTCTCTCTTCTCTTTTATCTTTTTGTATATTGTCCATAAGAGGTTTGATTGAGGTTTACCATTATGTTGGTGTACCTAAAAATAGTACTGTTCAGGTGTGAAGCCTGTGTGTAACTCTGGTACTCATTTGTGTTGTGTTCCTTTTTTTTTAAAGTAAACTTTCAGAATTTGTTTTCTACCATAAACACAGTACTATAAAAATCCTTAAAACTGCGCACATAAATATGTACATACAATGTGGAGATGAACCCTGTGAATAATGTTGCCATATTATCATTTTGGAATTCTCATCCTAGAACCTCAGTATCTGTGGTCCTCACCCCCTCTTGACATCTCTTTAATAAAACAAATTATTCTGATTGATATAACAATAGTTAACAGTCAACCATGGTATCCTTCTGGGTCATCTCTCTGAGATGGGACTTGGATACGCTGTTTTCCAGTGGCTCCGATCTTTCCTGTAGGAGAGAACCCAGAGGGTAGTACTGGGGGCTCCAGTTAGACAATAGACCATTTGCCTGCCATGTCCCTCATGGTTCAGTTTTGCCCCCTATGCCATTTAACATCTACATGAAACTGCTGGGAGAGGTTGTTTCAGAGTTCAGTGTCACCAATATGCGGAGGAGACCCAGCTCTGTCTCTCCTTTCCATTTAAATCTGAGAAAGCTTTTTCAGTTCTAGATCAGTGCCTCGTGACAGTCATAGACTGGATGAGGGTGAATAAACTGAAACTTAATCCAGACAAGACAGAAGTGCTCCTGGTCAGTCGAAAACCAGATCAAGGAAAAGGGTTGCAGCCTGTGCTGGATGGGGTTACGTTCCCTCTGAAAACACAAGTTCACCGCTTTGGGGTATTCCTGTATTCATCTCTATGCCTGGATGCCCAGGTTTCAGCAGTGGCCAGGAATGCCTTTGCACAGTTAAAACTAGTGTGCCAGCTGCACCTATTTCTGTAGAAGTCTGATCTGGCCATGGTGACATATACCTTAGTTACATCTCGACTGGATAACTGTAGCATGCTCTACATGAGGCTGCCTCTGAAAAGTGTTCGGAAACTCCAGTGGGTCCAAAATGCTGTAGCAAGATTGCTAACTGGGATTGGTTATAGGGAACCTATGTGGGGCCTTTTATCAACTTTGCCCATTTTCTTGGATAAGAAATGCCTAATAACAGTAATGCACACGTTGATGATCTCAAAAATAGACTACTGTAATGTTTTCTGTGTACGACTGCCATTGAAAACAGTATAGAAACTTCAGCAGGTCCAAGATGTGACTGCCAGACTGATTTCTGGGACCAGTAAATTTTATCACATATCTCCAGTCTTGACTCACCTACACTGGCTCCCTATTAGTTTCTCTGCTCAATTCAAGATGCTGATTATGACCTATAAAGCCCTTAATGTTTTAGGGCCTCAATACTTGTCAGAACATATCTCCCAGAAAACAGCTGCCCATTTCACATGCTCCTCCCAATCCACATTGTTAAAAATGGTCACACCAAGGGAAGCTAAAACCGTGAAAATGAGGAACCAGGCCTTCTCATTGGTGGCCCCTATTCTGTGGAATTAACTTCCAACTGAGGTGAGCCAGGCTCCATTGCTCCTGATATGTAGGAAGCTAGTAAAGAGAACTCTATAAGGCAGGCTTTAAGAACATATCCCCAGATGATGTCAATATTAATATTTAAATTTATATTATTATTATTTTGCTAACTATGTTTGAGTTGGCATATTGGCATATTGATTATGTTGGTATTTTGGGATGGAGCTGGGAGGTTGTGGGGTTTTGTGTTTTCTGTAGTAGGTATTCACAAATGGAGTGATATTCAAACCAAACTAAACCAAACCAAACCAATCCTCAAACCAAACGAAATGCACAGTGTTGCCACATGCAGCCTGCCAATAGCTGCCTTCTTTCTTCTCTGTGTACACTTTCTCACCTGCTGCATGTAGTCCCATTCTTGCACTCACATATTAAAAAAAACCTTTAGGGAAGTTGGAATGGTGATGAACAAACCCTAAACTAGAGTAGTTGACAGATGAGAACTTAGCTGAAGCTAGAACCCTCATAGCAATTTGATATGGATAAAAAATACTTGTTACTTACTTTTACATTAGGATTATATCTACTCTTGATTTTGGAGTTACACCGACAGTCACTTCTGAAAATCAGCATGTTATGTAATTTGATGCTCTGTTCATTTCTATAGAACCACACTACCCTAAAAGAGCAGTTTTTATTTAGCATATGTTTGACACATCTTTATACAAGGATTGATATGTTTTGTATAAGTAAAATTTGAGGCACATTGAATTAATGAAGTGCCATAACCAAGGAACATGTAGATATCTAAATGTCATTGAACTACACCTCTCAGCATCCTGGGCCACTTCCTGTGCTGGCTAGGACTGACAGACATTTCAGTTGAACAATATCTGGATGGCCAAAATTTTCCACCTCTTCTTTACATACACTAGCTCAGAGAAAAAGCTGACAAATGGTATTTCTCAGCTGTATCCTGGGGATGTAGCGGGTGGCATCATTCTTCATTCCTGATTTTCATTGCGAGCCACACTGTTTATAAGGAATAACACTTCTCAGCGCTGTATTTTGTCACTGCTATCCTAACAAATTAAATCCTCCCCCGTCATGCAATAAAGATGGTTCAGGTTGGAAAAATACCATCATAAAGATTGAAATAAAAGGACATGAAGAGGAGAGAAAAATCCTTTGTGAAGGCACCAAGTGACCTGGAACACAAGCATGTAAAGATTAATGGAATCGGTGAGGTGACAATGAAATTGATTGAAGGCTATCATCTCTGATACGGTGACAAAGTAACACCTATTCTCTTGAAAGCTTTTCCTTCCCATAGAGAGTCGGGAGAGTAGAGCTGTAAGCCAGCAGTGTGCACTGCTTCTCATTATACATATGAGTTTGCTAGAAAACTAAAGGGTAAGAGCTTTCGTGTAGATCTTCTTAGGAGTAAAGCCAATCCAGAAAGCAATAAAAAAAGCAATTGTATTTCAAATGTTTGGAATATTAAAAGAATCATTAAAGTTAAATTCCGCTGGTGAAAATGTGGAGACATTGCAGCAGAGGGAATAGAAGATTTCAAAATCACCATTTGTTTGTCTGCTTATTTAAAGATCAAGATTGTATGGAGAGGACTTAACCTCTGAGGAATTTATTTACAAATAGGAAGAAAGAGTTTGACTATCTTTAAAAGGTCACAAAATGTTTCAGGCAGAACAGGAGCTTGAGTTGAGCATCCCATTAGTGTCACAGGCACTATTGAATTTAGTAAAAGATAAGAAGAATGCCTTTAAAAATGTCCTTGAAAGCAGGTAAAACACTGCATAGAAATTTTAAAAATACAAAATTAACCAAAGAAGAAAAAGGTATTGTAAGGATGAGATGAAGACCCTTCTGTTTACGCAGACATTTTAAAAACTTTATGTAGCCTTGCCCATTCTGCTTTTAAAGCAAAGTGTGTGTGCTATTTATATACTGCCCCATAGCACTGGGTGTTTACAATTTGATTATGAAGGATACACATTGCGCCCCTCCCCCTGCAAGATGGGTACTCCATTTACTGACCTTGGAAGAATGGAAGGCTTATAGTCTATCTCAAGTCAGTTACTGGAGATCTTCAGGATTTAATTGCGGTCATGAACTTAGTCTTGACTGCAGTACTGCAGTTTCACCACTGCACCATGTGGCTCCTGTTCTTAAAACCTATTCTTAGATCTGTGGGCTTATCTACATTAACATTTGCCCCCCAATAAGCTGCCTTCTAAATGGATTCAATTTAAAATCATGTGACTATTTGAAACACTGTTTGTGTTCCCACCTGGGAGACGGCCAGCAGCAGCTGTCCCTGTGTGGGGTTATGTGTTTGGGTCTCTTCCCCCTTCCCCAAAAAAGCAGAGAGACATGTCAATAATAAATAATAAATTTATTTATTATTTATTTAACTTATATGCCGCCCACACTACCCAAAGGTCTCTGGGCGGCTTACAACAATTAAAATACAATAAAAAAGATAATACAATTAAAATAGATACTCTAAAAATTGCCATCAGGACCCACAGTTGATATTATTTCAATTAAAAGCCTTCTGGAACAGGAAGGTTTTGACCTGGCACCGAAATGTCATCAGTGTCGGCGCCAGACGAATCTCAGTTGGGATGCCGTTCCATAGTCTGGGGGCAGCTGCCGAAAAGGCCCTTTGTCTACAAGCCATCCCTCTTACCTCCTTGAGGGACGGCTCTTTCAAAAGGGCCCCCTGGCTAGATCTTAACTGCCGGGTAGGTTCATATGGAAGGAGGCGGTCCTTCAGGTATCCAGGGCCCAAGCCGTTTAGGGCTTTATATGTCAAAACAAGCACTTTGAATTGGGCTTGGGCAGCAACTGGTAGCCAATGTAATTTAAACAGAAGCAGCTTGATGTGTCCCCTGCGGCCCCACCACTCACCAGCTGCGCAGCTCGATTCTGGACCAGTTGCAGTTGCCGGACCGTCTTCAAAGGCAGCCCCACATAGAGCGCATTGCAGTAATCTATACGGGATGTTACCAGTGCATGTGTAACTGTCATGAGACTCCGCTTGTCCAGGTAGGGCCGTAGCTGGTATAATTTGCACAGCTGAAGGAAGGCGCCCTGGCCACCGAGTCCACCTGGACTTCCAGAGTTAGACTGGGGTCCAGGAGCACCCCCAGGCTGTGGACCCTGTCCCTTAAGGGGAGTGTAACCCCATTCAGGGCAGGGAAATGGCCCTCCAGCCTGTCCGGCGAAGCACCCACTAACAGCACTTCCGTCTTGTCTGGATTGAGTTTCAATTTATTAACCCTCATCCAGTCCATTATCAGGTCCAGACATGAGTTCAGCACAGAAACCGCCTCACCTGGATTGGTGGAAAATGAGAGGTAGAGCTGGGTGTCATCAGCATATTGCTGACTCCTCAGCCCAAACCTCCTGATGACCTCTCCCAGTAGTTTCATGTAGATGTTAAACAGCATGGGGGACAGTATCGAGCCCTGAGGAACTCCATGACATAAACGCCATGGGGCAGAGCAACTGTCACCCAGCATCACCTTCTGGACACAGTCAGGAAGGAGTGGAACCACCGTAAAGCGGTGCTCCCAACTCCCAACCCAGCCAGCCTATCCAGAAGGACACCATGGTCAATGGTGTCGAAAGCCGCTGAGAGGTCCAGAAGTATCAACAGGGTCACACTCCCCCGTCTCTCTCCCGGCAAAGGTCATCATACAGGGCGACCAAGGCAGTCTCCGTACCAAAACCCGGCCTGAAACCCGATTGAAATGGATCCAGAAAATCCCAGTCTGCATTCTGATTGGGATGTGCTTCTCTCCCAATCTCTTTCTCCCTCTAGCCCTCCCCTTTATGCAGTGGTCCCCAACTGTTTTGACACCGCAGACCTGTTGGGGGAGGATGGGGTCCGTGTGTGGGGAAGGTGGGGCACCCCTGCTCATGTGTGAAGGGGCGGAGGGCACTCGTGCAGGCATGAGTGCAATCGCATGGATGCGCAAAGGGGCGGGGGTGCACGTGCGGGCACTCGCACACACGCGCGAAGGGGCTGTGCGGGGGGAGTGCGTGCGGGGGGGTGGGAGATCTGTCTCTGCAGCCCAGGCTGCGGACCGGGGGTTGGGGACCCCTGCCTTTATGCCCCTTCAGTATCTTTCTCAGAGTGCTTGGCTTCCCTTTTCCCATCATGGCTGTCTGCTGATGGAGTCCTCCCCTTCTGTTCGCCTCCCAGAGACCAGCAAAAGCATTCTTAAAGGGACAGAGGCAGCCAAGCTTTTTAGAGACAACTTTGCAAGCACACTTTCTCTCCCTCCCTCCTTCCTTCCTGCAGCCTCTCCCACCATCTCTAGCTCGTTATCTCAAGGCGCAATTTGCAGCAACAGGCATGTACATAATGCAAAAATTAATAAAATAAATTGAGTTTCACATGTGTACTACTTTAAACTATCTTTCAGAACAGTATTTTAGCTCGCGTTCCACCTACAGTATAAAACACACTTCCCTGGCAAAGTAATCTGGGCTTGCGTTTGCATAATAGAGACACTCTTTTAAACATTGATTCATTTGAACATAAATGTGTTTCATAAACCAGTTCTTTTGCCAGTGTAATCACAATCTGTGTTGCTTTTTTTCCTGGTGTGTTGTTACCTGTTAATTTACAGTTTGTGTTTTGTTTTGTATTTAAATTAGTTTTATACTTATTTCTTATAAAGAGCCCAAAGAACTTTGTATTAGCGGAAGGCACAGAACCAGCATTAATAAATTAGATAAATGTTAAAAAATAAATGAAAGAAAAAGAGAAATACAACAGAGAGCTCATATTTGGAGACAAGAAATGTAGTAGCATATCAGGATCAAATAAAGAATGGCTAAAATGACCTGGTACACAAATAAATTAAGTAGTTTGAGCATATTTTTCCAAGGACTCAATGGCAGGGGCTCAGTGAGCCTTAGGATCCTTTCCAGCTTACCAGTTCTGTGATTGTATGACATTCCCCCTATCAAATATCATATTGATAAAACAAAGCCTAAAAAATTGTTGTGATTTACGGTGGTCAGATGTTTAAAAAGTTTTTGTACCTGAAGTATGCAGCTCTGCCCAACAATATCCCAGCAAGCAGGAAAGCAGAATAAAGGTGAATTTGATAACTTTTAACAGTTTAAAGAATTTTTAATTTGAAAAAAGTGTTTCTTACTAAGAAAAACATTGATAATAATATACAATATTCCTCTATCTTTGTCCTGTCTCTTTTTAACATCCTTTATCAATACATATATCTCTAACTGTACATCTAATACCGTCTTCATTACTAAACTATTTACACAAGAATACAAAAAATCTGCTGTACCAATTAGGTTTTTTAAAAAGTTTTATTTATATGCCGCATTTCTCCCAACAAGGGACCCAAAGCGGCTCACAACATTAAAATTCACACAATTTAAAAACACAATAAGTTAAATATTAAAAGATAAATTAAACAATATATGATTTAAAATACAATTAAAAGATTAAAACATGAAAACATAAAAAAGATTAAAATTTCTGCTAAAATGGGATTCAGGGATTTTAAATTACATTTAAACATGTTGTTTAAGACGTTTCTAAACTGGTTTAAATTAGTTGTGCCTTATTATTATGTGTAATCAGCTTGTGTTCCTCTGTGTTTAGTGCTTGTTACAGGCATAATCTTGGGTGGCCGCTATATGAAGACTTAACAAAATGTCCATCATAATGAAAATTTGTGTATATAGCCAGATTCTGTTGTTCCTCGTGTTATATTTGTACATAAATATGACCTTTCCTCTTCGTCCTTTTGACAGAAGTTGTAGCCACATCCTAGGCATCTCTCACATTGACAGTGCAGTCTTTCCTCCCTTCTGTCTTTATTTCTTCCTGGTCAGCTCATGGCCACTCTGGGCTCTGCTGCCCAGATTATTCACCTTTCTCATAGCCTAGCCCATGCACCACCCTTGTGTAAAGAACTCCACTGGCTATTTGTCCACTCTCCAGTTCTGTTCATATATCTTGCCTTTATCTTAAATATATTTCCTCTTTTTTCCAGGGCTTACCATTAGACAGAGTGAGACAGGTTTCAAATTTTGGATGGCATTGAAACCTAAGCAAATTATTAGTTATTTTAAAGTTTTCTGATTTATTGCTAGGAGGGGAGATTCTCTGCCAAAAGTATTACAATACCTTATGAATATCTTAAGGCACTGTGCACCTTGATTTGGGGTATGAATAGTGCCATTTATTGCCTTACCATAGACAGCAAAATGCTCAGGCGTGCACTCTTCTTCTCTGGACACATCCCTACTAGTGACCTTTGCTTGCCCAGTCCTGCCCCTGGAAAGTTGTCTGCTCCCCAAAACACCAGCTACCCGGTTCCCGTACCTTAAGCTTCAACTAAGGATGGAACAAACACTGCAAATTTCTCATCCTCAAACAAAAACAAAGGATTTCAAAACAATGCATGAACCCATGAGAAAAAATGGCAACCACTATAAGATGTTTCACTGCTATGTGAAAGCAAAAAGGCAGGATTTTTTTTCAATAGCAAACTTTATATTTCACATAAAAATAGAATACTTGCAGCATACAAGTATTTGTAAGTAAAACCCACTGCTGTGATTTTTGATTGCAAAAATGAAAAAGGACTCCAGTGCCAGAAAAGCACAAGAACTCTTTCTGTCTCACTCATCAGAAAGTACACTTCTGAAATTCTTTGCTCTCAATTGCAAGGAAAAAGCAAGTAAAGATTTGGATCCCTAACCTGAAAGTTACTATTTTACTCCATCTAAATCCCCCATAAAGACAGTATGAAAAATTTCAACAACCTAGTTCCAATACCATACTGTAATTAAGCCAGACAGTTGCATGTCCTGTCCCTGTTTAACCATGCCTTTTATTTCCTACTCTATTTGTTTTCTCTATAGACATGTATAGATAGTAAGCTTCCTGGAGTAAAGACCTGACAAATCTGTTGAAAGCACTACGTGCATAATATTTCCATAAATAATATATGAAGGAAGTATTTGTATATTTGAGAATTGGGACTGAGGTAGTACTGTAGAATTATACGAGATGAGGCACACTGGATCTCCTTGTCAGAATTTATGTCAGCTGACGTCTGGAGAACCCTCTCTCTCTCTCTCTCTCTCTCCCTCTCATCTATCTATCTATCTATCTATCTATCTATCTATCTATCTATCTATCTATCTAATCTGAATTATTTAAATTATTTATATACCTCCTTTCTCCCCATAGGGGACCCAAGGCAGCTCACAACAAATAAAATAAGAAATGTTTAAACAATATATAAACATCACAATTAAAAAACAACTAAACATACATTAGGATTAAAGCAATCAAGTATAAAAACAGCGTTAAAACATTTAAAACCTATAAGTTAAAAACATTTAAACAGCCACCTGATGTCAGGAAAGGAAGGGTAGATTTTGCTTGCTGTTCCATAAATACCTCTTTACTTCTATGTGGCAATGGTTACATTACAAGTGAATGGTTACGTTCCTGGAGACCATTCTGGTGGGGTTAAATCTGTTCCTTATACTGGGTTACTTTGGCCATGATGAGTCAAATCTCCTGTCAACATTGCTGCACTCACATTTGTTTCTTGGGCACGGTGGTGTGACTTAATAGCTATTGATTGCTTTTTCTGTCTTCCTCTATGAGAAAGAGAGAGAAAATATTGCATAGTACATATATAGAATATAGTGCAAAACATCCCATAATGCAAGCTACTTCTACTCCTGTGCAAACATCCTATTGGATTTTATTGCAAGTTTTTGCATATCCCCTTCAACCAAGGGTGGGTTAAATGTGGCCTGTGAGCCATTGGTCATCCCCTACCAGGTCAAAATATGCCCCACAGCCTCCTCATACCTCATTTTAAAATATTTTTAAAACTTTTTTTTAAAGATTTTTTTGCATGTTGTTCAGAAAGTCCCCTTGTACCCTTTAGGGCCTGATATCACTCATTGAATTGGAATGACTGGCTGCTGAGCTACAGTTTAACAGTTTGAATCCTATCTCTGTCTTTTGGGAGCTGGGCCAGCTCAGAATACCTGAATCAAATTATCCATTCAGTCATATCCAACCCTTGGCGATTCCATGAGCCAGCTCCCTCCATGATTTCCAATCTTGAACAGCGTCTTTCAGTTGCTTTATATTTTGGCCAGTGTCTGCTTTGATTACATCCAACCAATGTGTTCTTTGGCGTCCTTGTCATCTTTAACCACTGACCATTCTGATATAACGTCTTTCTCCAATGAAGTTGATCACATGATGTGGCTGAAATAACTAAGTCTAAGTTTTCGTATTTTGCCTTCCAATGACATGTCCAGTTTTATGTGCTTCAGCACTTCTTTATTCGTTACCTTGCAGTCCATGGAATGTGCAAGAGCCTCCTCCAACACAATAGCTCAAAAGGATCAATTTTCCTTCTGTCCATCTTCTTTGTCATCCAACTTTCACAGCTATATGTAGTTATGGGGAACACAATGACACAAACTAATCTTCACTTGGTTGTCAAGCTGACATTCTTACTTTTCCATATTTGATTCATACTCATCATTGCTGTGCGACCTAGCATGATTCGACGTTTTATTTATTGGCTGCAATCACAGTTTGATTGACCAGTGAAGCTAAAAAGATTGATTCTTCCACACATTCAACCTCCTCTCCACCAGTTACTATTTTGCTGTTTCCATTCTTTGCAGTTGTCATGAGTTTGGTCTTTTTAATATTCAAAAAGAAGGCAAGCTTCTCACTTTCTTCTTTGAGTTTCATGATCAGGTACTTTAGACCTTTCTGGGTTTCTGAAAGGAGGGTTGTATCATCTGTATATTGAAGGTTATTGATGTTTCTTCCACCAATTTTTACCCCAATTTTTCATTCTTCTAATTCCAGCTTTCTGATGATCATTTCAGGGTACAAGTTGAATAAGAAGGGTGACAGGATGCAACCTTGCCACACACCTTTCTTGATCTTAAATCAGTCAGTGTCTCCATATTAAGTTTGTACAGTGGCTTCCTGATTTTCATACAGTGATTTCACCAACTTCACCAAATGTAGTGGTACTCCAAGTTCTTCTAGAACTCTCCATAGTTTGCCATGGTAAATACAGTCTAAAGCTTTCCTATAATTGCTGGAGCACATGTAGATATTCTTTTGATATTCATAACATTTTTCCATTATCCATTGAACATTTGCAATATGATCACGGGTGCCACGACCCTGACAGAAACCAGCTTGGACATTTGGCAATTCCCTTTCAATGATTGGTGCCAGGTGTTGTTGTATAATTTTCAGTAAGATCTTACAAGTGTGAGAGATGAGAGCAATTGTACAGTAGTTAGAACAAACCTTTGAATCCCCCTTTTTGGTAACAGAATATTGTTTCCAGTTTTGTGGCCATATGTTGGTTTCCCAAATTTTCTGGCACAAGACTCTGATAATTGCCATTGGTACTGACCTCAGCAATTCTACACGGATGTTATTGACCCCTGGGCTTTGTTATTTGGCAGTTGGTTCATTCCCCACATGACCTCTTCATCAAGTATAGCTGGTTCTGGTTCTATTTCCTTCCCCACCTCAGTTTGTTGTTGCCCCTCTTTCCAGGTGGCATACAGTTCTGCTGCATATTCCCACCATCTGTTCTTGACACTTTGTTGGTTGGACAATTCTTTCCCTTGCTTATCCTTGATGATACCTTTGCAAGCCATGAACGGTACTCGGGTTTTTTAAATTTGTGCAAATGCATTCCTAGTGTGTTCTTTTGTAGTCTTCTTCTAATTGTTTGCAGTGCTTCTCCCAGTAAACGTCGCTATCTTTCCTTGCTGCCCTTTGGCAGTCAGCATTCAGTCTTCTCACCTGTTCACAGTTGCCCACTGCTTTAGCTGCCTTTTTCCTCTTAGCTATTTGGATATTATTCTCTGAGAGCCATCTACACTTTTTCTGTACCTTCTTGCATGGTACGTAGTCATCTGCTGTGCTAATGATGATCAATTGAATTTATTGCCATAGTTCTTCAGGCATTTTCTCAGAAGTGTCCAGAACTTCAAACCTATTTATAAGTTCAGTTGCATATGTGAGGGGTATTTTGGTGATGTCGAACTTTTTGGGTGGTGTTGTCCTCTTCATATTGCAGAGTTTGATTTTGATATTGGCCGCCATCAGTTCATGGTCTGAACCACAGTCTGCACCTAGATAAATTTTGATTGCAAGAACTGAGCTGGCCCATCATTGATTACATAGGACATAATCAATTTGATTGCGATGTTGTCTGTTAGGTGAGGTCCACATGTATAAGCGATGCTTATGTGGTTCAAACCATGTATTCATGACTCGAAACTGATTTTCCTGGCAAAATTGTGCCAATTGATCACCAGCGTCATTTCTTTCTCCCAGCTCAAAACTTCCAGTGATTTCTGGCTCTATCTGGGAACCAATTTTTGCACTAAAATCACCAAGTAAGTAAATACTATCTTTTCCTGGGATTGTCTTCAATGTATCTTCAGTAGTGGCATAGAAATTCTTGATTTCTTGCAATGCTGCATCAGTTTTTGGAGCATAAACTTGAACAACAGTAATGTTGATGGGCTTGGCACAAATTCTAATTGTCATTATGTGATTGTTTACTGTGGAGAAGCCTTCCACTGCTTGGGCCATTTCCTTGCTTGCAATAAATGCCACTCCGTTCCTATGCATGTTATCATGACCTGAGTAATAGATGGTAAATTCTTCAGACTGAAAATAACTATTATCTGTCCAGTGTAATTCACTAATGCCGAAGAGGTCAATTTTCAGTCTGATCATTTCTCATTTTACAATGTCCAATTTACCTTGGCTCATTCCTCTGACATTCCAAGTTACTATTTGCTGTATTTTTGTGCAGCGCACACTACAGTGCAGACCCTTGCTTTCACTATTGGTAGCATCAGCACTCGAGGTTCCTACTGGATTTGCCCCAGTGCATCACAGAATCCAGAGCTACTTGCTACAGGTCCTTGCTCTTCCCCAGTCACTCTTTGGGTACCTTCTAGCCTGAGGGTCTCACCGTTTGGTACCATATTGAAATCATTTGAGAGCCTTTCGTGGAATTTTCTTGGCAGAAATTTTTACAAGGTAGGTTGCCAGGTCTTTCCTTAACCCTCCCCATTTATCCAGGCTTGGGACCGGTGTGTACACATGAATAAATGCTCATGGCTGGGTCATGCAAACTAAATATGCCCTGCACCTGTGTCGCCATAGGCAAGCTGCCCAATCACAGAATACCATCAAGAAGGGGTGATTTAGCAACTACTTCTGACTACTTTAAAGCCCTGGGAGGTTTGAATTGAGTTGGAATTGACTTGATGGCACATAACAATAAATGATGTGTGGGAGGCAGTTTTGCAGTGTCTCTCCCCCACCCACCCCAGGTTGTTGATGTTTTCAGTGGTCACTAGACAATGTCTGGCTTTTTCAGGAGAAAAGCCTTTTTAATGAAAAATATTTTGGAAGTGGATTGGGCATGTAAGCAGTTCTAGGCACAACCCTGCAAAATCCAGGGGTGGGTGTGTCCTGCCCTCTGACATGTGGAAGGTGCCTACATCTGCCCTAGACATATGCTGTGTGTGTGTTTTATTGAAAGGAAAATACAGAAGATGCTCTTTCTTTCAGATGTATTTATGAATCTTACTCAAAACTCTTAATTCAAATTAAATGCCTTAATTATTTTTATTTGTTTTGTGTTTGATTTAGATGGATGTGATTGTGGCTTTGGGGGGACTTGGAGGTCGCTTTGACCAAACCATGGCATCTGTGGAGACTCTCTTTCATGCAACTAAGATAACACCTTTTCCAGTCATAGTTATTCAGGAGTGTTCGTTGATATACCTTCTTCAGCCTGTAAGTAAAATGAAACCTACCTTTCCATAATAAATAAACAGCTTGATCCTGGTCTTATCCAAATTCTATCACCTTCAATAGAAATAATGGGGGATTGTTATACATGGTCAAAGACAGCTCATAAGTTGTTTCTGTCAATTTAGATTTACAATATAGTTATTGACTCAGAAATAAAAGACAAGGGAAATAATGCAGCCAAGGCTGAATTTTTCTTTAAGTTTCATCGATTTCAGTACATGAATCTTACAGTGCAATCATATGTGTTTACTCAAATGTAAGTTTTATTGAATTAAATGGAGGTTCATGCCAAATTAGTGGGCATAGTATTGCAGCCTTAAAAATCCTAGTTAATGCATCTGTTGCAATAAGTGAGATACTTTGATTCAGTCACCCTCAGCTTCTACTATGTCATCCTTTGCTCTTTAATTTAAAATGAGAAGTTATGGTCATCTAATTGTGCTTGCTTCTGTGCTGCTGTTTACTTTTGATTGGCTAGAGACAAAAATACTCTAAGGAGGAGTTTTTTTAATGCACAATCATACACACTAGAGCATTGTTGGCTGTTTACTTAACCCAGTTATGGATGTTACACATTTGTCAAAAAAGTTGACCACCTGTGTGTTAAAAATGTTTTAAGAGTAAGCAGAAAATTTGCTTTCTGTCATTTGAGAAGGCAGCAGATGAAATGCATCTTTCTGTGAAGGATGAGGTGCACGGCTTGGACATGCTTCTGGACCCTGCACTGTCAATGGAATCTCAGATAGCGTCTGGTCTGTTCCGCCTATTTCCATCTAAGGCGGATTGCCTGGTTTCGTCCCTACCTTAACAGCGGGTCCCTCACCACACCGGTTCATGCACTGGTAGTCTTGAGATTAGACTACTGTAATGCTGTCTACATGGGACTACCCTTGGGGCTGTTGCAGAGACTTAGGTCCAGACCTCGGCGGCCAGATTGTTGAGTGGGGTAAGGAGACACCAACATATTTTCCCCACCCTTGCGTCTTGTGCTGGTTACCTGTCCACTTCCGTGCCAGCTTCAAGGTGATAGTGTTAACCTATAAGGCCCTAAATGGTTTAGGGCCTCAATATATGGCAGAATGCCTCCTTCCAATTAGATCTGCCCATCCTGTAAGATCTTCTCAGGCTGGGTAATTGAGAGTCCTGACCCTGAGAGTGGCCTGGAAAATGACGACCAGAAACCGGGCCTTCTCGGTGGTTACTCTGCAACTTTGAAACAGTCTCCCACCCGAAATTCACCTGGCCCCTTCACTGGGAACCTTCAAAAGATCATGAAAAACGTGGTTATTTAGACAGACCTTCCTGGATTTTAAATCATCCTGAGACAACAGTGCCCTTAATTAACATTCAACCCTTTACCATGCTTTTATTATGTTATTTCTTAATGTATTTTGTTTTAGTTGCTTATATTTTGTTTGGTTGTTATTGATTATTTCTGTTTTTTATGTTATTACTTTTATTACTGCTTTTGTAAACCACCCAGAGTGGCCTTGGTAGCCAGATGGGTTGTATAAAAATCAAACAAACAAACAAATAAAATTATGTCCTTATGGGACAAATTATCTCCTAGTATACCCAACTGGGTAGTACCTGAGGTGTATCCCAGTTTGGCTTTCATCTCTTTTTATATATATAATCTATATTTTATTTTATTTTTTATATAACAAACACACAAAAGAAAAAGACAATAAACATTCAAATATAAACTACAATACAGTCCTTGGATTCACTGTTCTTGTACACCATCATTCTTTACATTTTCCCTCTATCCTGTGCCACCCTCCCCTTGGCTCTCATCTCTGACTCCATTTACAAACAGTTCTCACTCACAGGGAATATAGTTGTTGGTGAGGTTAATGGGCTGAAATCCAGAAGTAAATTCTCTTTTCTCAAATTGTAAGATCAACATTTTAAAGGGTTACTGTGCAGGCCTGAAAGGCCAGAAGTGTGTGTGTGTTTTTGTGTGTATGAGTATTTACATGTAAACCATTTGTCCACACTGACTAAACCTACAATTGAAATCTAGATTACTCTAGGGAAGGATATTTTGACATATTTCAACAGCTTAGCAATGGCCAGTTTAGAACATAAAACTATTACTTTTATTACACAGCTGCATGGAAACATCAAATGGGTTTTGAAATATCAGAGCAAAGGTCTATGCAGAGAGATCATTGGAAGCAATAATGAAACCACTAACAATTTTACAGACTTCCTCTGCTCATTATTAGTAATTGTGCCCTAGATGCTGCTGTTTAACCTCAGAATGCCAGATACCTTTTTTTGTTATCTGAAAGCTGCTTAATCTCCTCCACTTTACCCTCTGGACAAATGTATTTATCTGTTTACTTATTTATCTGCTTATTTGTTTGTTCAATTTCCACACTGGCTTTCTTCCTCTATAGGGATCCAAAGTGGCTTACAAAGGATTTAAAAAACTTAAATATTAAAACAATTGGAAATACAATGGCCAAAATTGTCTTATGCAACTTTATGCTGTATAAGCTGCCTAGAGCAGCCTTTGAGAGCCTCAAGATGAGGAGTGGGGAAGCCTTTAATGGCCAAAAATCACTACCACCAGGATCTGGACCACTGTTGTCAATCCAGTTGTGCAGTGTAAAGTTAGTTGCAGAGGCTTCTGCAGGATCAGTACCAAATGTGAAATGGATGTAGCAGAAGGTTTGCTCTTGCTCTGTGCCAAATTTGGGGACATTTGAGCAAAGGGTTTTCAAGTTATAGGGATGTTTTTAAAGAAAAATGTACTGTTTTACCTATGCAGAAGCAAGCAACCTGGAGCTCTGGCCAATTTAAAAGAGATCAAATACCTCGATAAGACAAAATCTGTATACAGTGGTGCCTCGACTTACGAACGTCCTGACTTGCGACCAATTTGAGTCACGACCAGCTCCGGCCACAAAATTTTGCTTTGACTTGCGACTGGAGCTTTGAGTTATGACCGGGAAAAAAGGCGGGGGAAAAGGCGGGGAAATTTGAACTGCTAACCGTTGGTCGGCGAAGAGGCTGCTTCTTTGTAGCTCTTTCGCCCCAGCGGTTAGAGAGTGTGCGTTTGGAGGAGGCTTCGGACTGCCTGGTAAAGTACTGCTTTTTGCTTTTTAAAAACTGCCTGTTCTGGGTGGGTTTTGCAGCATGGGTTTGGACTGGGTGGTGGGGTTATGTTTCTATGCTGTGATGGGTCTTGCAGTGTGTTTTTAAGTGTGTGTTTTGGGGGGGTTCTGCTGGAACGGATTAATCGTGTTTCTGATGGGTCTTGCAGTGTGTTTTTCAGTCCCTGCTGGAATGGATTTGTTTGATTCGGGGGGGGGGGTTATGTTTCTGTGCTTTGATGGCTCTTGCAGTGTGTTTTTAAGTGTGTATTTTAGGGGGGGGTTCTGCTGGAACGGATTAATCGCGTTTCTGATGGCTTTTGCAGTGTGTTTTTTAGTCCCTGCTGGAATGGGTTTGTTTGATTCTGGGGGGGTTATGTTTCTGTGCTTTGATGTCTCTTGCAATGTGTTTTTAGTGTGTTTTTTAGTGGGGGGTTTCGGATGGAATGGATTAATCGCGTTTCAATGTATTCCTATGGGAAATGGTGCTTTGAGTTACGACCAATTTGAGTTATGACCATCTTCTGGAACGGATTAAGTTCGTAACACAAGGTACCACTGTACCTGGAAAGAAAATAGTCAATACCTGCTGCTTTTTTTTCATTTAGAAGGAATTCAGCCATTCATGGCCCTAATTGACAAAGAAGCGATTTTAAAGCAAAATAAATTATGAGTTTCTGGGCTTTCCCATATGACTTACCAACAACATTTAACTCCTTCCTGGCCAAACATTTTTTACTCCTTCCTGTGAAAATATTTTAAAAGATTTTTAAAAAAATAGAGAATAATATTCAGCAGCTCATTCATTTAAGCTGTGGAATTACTGGTTTATTGCTTTGTGGCTGGGGATGATCTGAAAGCAAGTTTTACCCAGATTACTCATGAGTAAGTTTACATGTTTACTCATTAGTAAGTAGACAGCAGGAAAAACACCCAAGGACAGCTGCAGTGTGAGGGGAGAACATTGGGGTGAAGGTTGGGGAGAGAGAAGGGAGGTAATCCCCTTTCTCTCCCACCTTTCTTGCACTACAGTGGTGCCTCGACTTACGAACGTCCCGACTTACGACCATTTCGAGTTACGACCAGCTCCAGCCACAAAATTTTGCTTCGACTCGCGGCCGGAGCTTCGAGTTACAACCAGGAAAAGGCAGGGGGAAAAGGCGGGGAATTCAAATTGCTAACCATTGGTGGCGAAGAGGGCTGCTTCTTTGTAGCTCTTTCGCCCCAGCAGTTAGAGTGAGTGCAATCGGAGGAGGCTTGGGACTGCCTGGTAAGGTAAGGTGCTGCTTTCTGCTTTTTAAAAACTGTTCTGGGTGGGTTTTGCAGCCCCAGCACCTTCGGGGCTTGCTCTGTTTATTTTTGGGTTTGTTTGTTTTTTAAAGCCCCAGCGTCTTCGGGGCTTGCTCTGTTTATTTTTGGGTTGTTTTTTTGCAGTCCCAGCGCGTTCCTATGGGGCTTGCAGTGTTTTATTTTTATTTTATTTTTGGGGGTATTTTTTTTTCTTCTGGAACGGATTAATCACGTTCCAATGCATTTCAATAGGAAATTGTGCTTTGACTTACGACCATTTCAAGTTACGTCCATCTTCTGGAACGGATTATGGTCGTAAGTTGAGGCACCACTGTATATGAGTTCCTGACTAACAAAATGTCATATCATTAAGAGCTCTGTTCAGATCTTGCAAACCAACAGCATCTCAAGTTAGATTGCTCTCTCTTCCTGCTGCCCCCCCCTACTAACAATATTGTCTTTTTCATTAAGTTCTGCTCAGATTTTGCAAACTAACAGCTGTGGCTTCCTTTATTGAGTCAACCCATGTTATGTTAGATCTTCCTATTTGTCTACTGTTCCACCCCACTTTGCCAGCAATATAGTCTATTCTGGTCACTTCTGTATTTTTATTATATGTGCATGGAAGGATAGGCTCAGGTTACTCGTTTTAGCTCAAGTGAGAGTTCAGGCTTGACTTGATTGAGCACTCACTTTTCTGCTTTTTTGGTCATCTTTAGTATATTTACCAACGCCATCTTTCAAATGAGTTGATTTTTGTCCGTGTCTTTCTTCACCATCTTTCCTTCACATAGTATGGATTGTTTCAACTTTTGTTTCCAGTGACATTCTTTGCTAACTCCAACCTCTTCCTTTTTTTTTTTAATTTCAAAAAGCAAAGGGACATCTTTTGGAAAACATGCACACAATATGTCCATAGAGCTTTTGGTCCAGTATAGTTTTTCTTCCCCAGCTTACCTAACTCAAAGAAAGGGATATGAAATTGGAACATAGCTTTCCAGTTTGTATTTGGCAAAGTGGGCATAACAACATTAGTTTAACCAAGAGGTTAAAGGGTGTGTATGTTTCGCCATTGTATGTGTTGTACCTACGCACACCTTTGCTTCCCCATTTCATTAAGTCCAGAAAAGCCCTTCAAAATATTTTGACACAGAGGGACTATAGCAACATCCAAGCAATTCTCACTTGTGTCTTCTCCAGCAACCATAGTACAGATCATACACTCTTTTATTGGAATCCTCTACCACTGAGTTATTATTCTGTTCACTATTCTTCTGTACACTTGCTGAAAAACAGCCGTAACAATTTATTTGTTTTTGGATGAGAAATGGTTAACTGATGAAAAAAGGAATCAGCTTCTGGGATTTTCCCTTGTGTAGTGTCACTTTGTGAATGGTAGTGAGCAGAAGAGGGTATTGTGTAGACCATCTTGACTGCTGCCATTGGTATTGTCAATATTCAGGCTGCCCTTTGCTATGTAAAGTTTAGCATCCTTTTTCTTGCTGGCAACCCAGGCATGATATTGTGCAGCAATAGTAGGCCATTTCCTGGCTTTTTGAACTATGGGTACAGATGCACAATATCCCACATTAATAAACCAGAGGTTTTTTGACTAATTGAATATTAAAATACTTGTCAGAAAGTCTCTCCTTAAAAACAGATTTGAATGTCACATGCTCCTCTAAATCTACAATGCTAAAGATGGCTACACTGAGGGAAGCTAGAAAGGTAACAATGAGAATTCGAGCTTTCTTGTTAATATTCCCATTTGTGGAACAAACTGCTCATTGAGGTGTGCCAGGTTCCATCCCTCTCAGTATTCAAGAAACTACTCAAAACAGAAGTATATAGAGCAGCGTCTAAGAACATTATATCCCAAATGAGGTTAATTTTAATGTTTCAGTTTTAGGTTTTCTGTAGATTATCACATTTGAGTTGGTTATAGAACCATGTTGAATATTATGTTATTATAGCAATTAAGTGGGTGGTGGTTGTGGGGCTTTGCTTGTTATATACTTCCTAGAGTAGTGTGAATTCAGTAATCAGATGGAATATCAGTTTATATAATTAATTAATTAAAGGCCTAGGTCCTTGCCTATTTCATCTATCTATCTATCTATCTATCTATCTATCTATCTATCTATCTATCTATCTATCTATCTATCTATCTATCTATCTATCTATCTATCTATCTATCTAATATACCATCCAATTAGTGAATACATACTGCTCTTGGCAGTATAATGGGTAACAACCAACTCAAATGTGGTTAAAATACAAAGGGAACCTAAATTTCAAAAATAATAATTGACACCATTTGGAGATATATTCTTAAAGAATGCCTGGTCTAATTCTGTCTTTAGTAATTCCCTAAATATCAGGAAGGATGGAGCTTGGTTCAACTCATCTGGCAGTTCCACAGACTGAGGGCCAGCACCGAAAAAAATCCTATTCTTCATTATTCCTTTTCTAGCATTCCTTGGCATGTCCAGCTTTAACACCATGAATTGGGAAGAGTATGTGAAATGGGTAGGTATCTTCTGAGAGGGATGTTCCAATAAGTATTGAGGTCCTGAACTGTAAAGGACTTTATACATCGTAACCATAAGTACAGAAACTAATGGTGAGTCAATGTAGGAATAGCGGTGGGCTTCATCAACATGCCGATGGCACCAAATCCCAAAACTCTGGACAAACTCGCAGTTTTATGTATATATTAAATAGCCTGGGGGACTGAACTGAACCCTGACAGATGCCACAGATCAATGGCCAGGGCATCAAACAAGAGTTCCCAAGCAGAACTTTCCATTTTTGCCCCTCCAGAAAGGACTGGAACCACTGCAAGAAAATGCCTCCAAGTCCCACCTAATTGAGACAACCCAGAAGGATACCATGGTTGGTGGTATCAAAAGTTGCCAAGAGGTCCAGCAGAACCAAGAAAGATAAACTCTCCCTGCCCAGTTCCCAGGATAGATCATACACTGAGGCAACCAAAGCTGTGTCAGTCCCATAACTCGGACTGAAGCCAGACTAAAATGGATCTAGATAATCCATTTCATTCAGCAGTCATGGGAGTTGAAAGCCCACCACACGCTCCAGGACCTTGCCCAGAACTGCAACACTGTAAATAGTTGTCAAATACAAAGGGGTCCAGAGAGGTTTTTTTCCCCAAAAGAGGCCTTAAAACTGCCTTTTTAGGCAGAATGGAACCATGCTTTTAGCCAGAGACATTCACGACTCCCCTTACACTCTCAGCCAGTCCTCCCTTGGCTGCTGTTATGAACCAGTAGGACAAATATCCAGCACACATGTGGGTGTCTTTCCTCCAAGGATTCTGTCAACATCCCAGGGCTTCACAAGTTGGAAGAAATTTATTACCCAGCGTATGCAGGTGCCAAAGTTTAAATGCATCAAATCTGTATCTACTACATCATCTAAGTCAGAGCCCATCCAAACAATTTTATCTGCACACATTCCTCACAGTGGTCTCTGAAGAAGTCCGCATTCTCTTCTTGTTGTCCAAGACATAATAGGCCACTGACCAGTCAAAACAGTGCCACTGAACTACTCTGCAAATGCAGTGGTGACAGCAAAGAAAGCTTTTTCGTTGCCACCACCAACACAGAGTAGGACTTCCAGTGGGCCATAACCATTGTTGGATTAGGTTTGCCCCAAGTTTTCCATCATCATTGCTCTAATCTCCGTCCCACTTATTTCTAGCCAATCTAGCAAACTGAGGAGTAGATTGACTTCACTCCATGGAAGGGTACACTTAGAAGTGATATTGTAAATGGTCCCAGCCATTTCTTTGTTCCAGAGGTCAACCAGGGCTTCAACAGGATTGCCTGCCAAGGGAACAGGAAGCTCCTCAAGAGCCATTAGGAAACCATTTGGATCCATCAACCTCCTGCAATGGACTATTTTTATCAGCCCACCTCCACCTCTGCAGAAGATCTGAGTTCCATGGAGGCTAAACCCCAGGAGGTAGTGATCTATTCATGACAATAGAACTATAGAAAGCCCCTCCACACCCTCATCACAGGATGAGTCCTGTCCAGCACTAGGTCCAGAGTGTGCCCTGTTACAAGAGTGGGGCCAGATATTACTCGAGGCAGATTTATAGTTATCATGAAAGATGTGAAGTCCTGAGCTCCCCCTGACAAGATGGCTTCAGCATGGATGTAGAAGTTTCCCAGCAGAAGAAGCTGAAGGTACTCCAGTGAGACCGAATCAGTCAGCTCAGGAAGGGAAACTGTTGAGGGGTGGGTGGTGGGTGGGATTACACCAACATAATCCCTGTTCTGTTCCAGGGATAAAAATAAAATAAAATAAAGATGAAAATCTTGAGACCAGGCTTGAGACCTGGCTTGTGAAGTTTGCCTGGGCCTGGAACTCTGGGTTCCAAGATACCAAGCATTGGAGAGCCACTCCTAGACCTTACTCTATTCCTCTTTCTCGTCACTGTCATCCTCCTCCCTAGACAGACCCACTGCCTCCTTTATATCCCCTTGCTTTTCCCTTCCAAAATGTTCTTCCGTTGTTTTCCCTGAGCCATTCCTCTCATGTTCAGTGGGGATTAGGGAGGAACTGTGTGCTGCTGGTCCCAGTGAGACCTTCCAGGAGTAGGGGCCCACTGAGATGGGCAGCATCCATCTTCACAATGTCACTATCTCCTCCTCTGTGCTCTCAACTCCTATAGGTGGCAGGGAAGTCATGGAGGTCAATGCCAGCTGCCCAAACATATTAGCTATGGTCAGAATTGAAGGGTCCAAAGTTTCAAATACATACATTCTCATTTTCTGCTATTGTGCTCCTCAGGAGTCAAGAAACAATACACTCTATGTTCTGAGTGTAAATTAACTTTTATGTGTGCGTTTCACAGCACATTTGTAATGCATGATAGTGGGATTTATGACCAAGAAATAAGAACATGTCCAAGAATTAATGGGGCATGGCTTTTTAAATATATTGAGCTGGGTTTGATGTAACCCATGTAGGATTTCAACACCATTGAAGAAGACATTTTTATTTGCACTTGAAAATCCATTATGAAGTATGTTTTTGTCAGTTCTCTAATGCTGCACAAAGGATGTATGGAAAGTTTTGGTGACATGTTTTTCTTCATATCTTCATATCTTGCATATGTCTTCTCTTTTCTATCATCAGCATTATTCTCACTGTACATGCAAAATATGAACATACTATGCAACCCTAGCATCTTATAATGGTTATGAATGGTTTACAGTGTGAGTCAAAGTCCTAGACTTAGATTTCTCCTCTAACATACTTACTTTCACAGCTATGTATTATTGTCCCTATAATAGGGATAATAATACAAGCCAACATTACAGGGGTTTGTAGAGTGTACACCTGCTGTCTCCCCAGTACTCTTCCTGCCAAATGGGAATAAAGCCTTTTCCTATTTCCATAGGTCTACCCTTCTTGATTGTATTAAAATATGGTAGAAATGTTAGGAACTAGTATTTATATATGTATGTATCCAGTCATTGCCTGGGAACAGAAGAAATGACTTCATTAAAGATGGAAGGAGTTTGGCCACTAAGAGGTACTTCGGATATATGCCTGTGAAAAAGCCAAGAACTACGGTTCTGAATAACTTACTTGTAGGTAAGGAATGTTTTCCCTGCAGGAGATCTCATTCCTGCCAGAGAGCACTACCCTGTCCACTTGAAAAGCAGCCTGTGAACTGCTGAATTTTCGAAACAAAGTTCTGTGTCAGACGAATAAAGTCAATTATCTTATGTGTGCATACATATCATGTGACAGATAAATGTTTCACAGCAATTCACACATTGCTAAAAAAATAAACAAAAAAGATTACCATTTCAGATAAAAGTAGACACCTATTTGCATATGTACCAGTTGATTTTGGATTCTTGTCCAGTTTAACCAGCAATTCTTTATTATATTTTTAAGGCTTTTGAAAGTCTTCTGAGGTTTAAAAATACTTTGGTGTATGGCATGAAGGATTACTAACAGAAATAGAAATTTTGGAGTGCCATCGTATAAAAAACAAATTGGATCAATTTTAATATGAAACAGGTTAAAGGATTAAACAGCTAGCCATGTAAATGCAAACATTAAAAAAAAACCTCACTCTGGCTTTAAGCAGGAAAACATATTGAAAAATATTAAAACAGTATATAAAGTTATTTTAAAGGCACATTGATGAAATCATATTGATATATCACTGCGATTCTGTTGCTAGTTCTAAATGCAAAAGTTATTATGTAAAACCGACAATAGGATTTCCTCCTTGCAATAGTAAGGCTGCAGTAGCTTCCTTGAAGAGTGAGTCCCAGTGAACATCATGGGACTAAACTTCAGATTAAAGACCCATAGGACCAGGGGAACTACATGTTGTGGCACTGTAATGTAGGATGATTCTATTCTCTAGGTGCATATTCATGTACATTTCTGTTGGTACATGTGTCTGTAGCTATACAGTAACAGACATGTCACAGACATACATCTGATTTAGTGCCAAGTGAAGGCTGCAAGGATGAAACAAACTGCTCCCAATAAATAAGATGTTAGGTTCACACAATGGTGTTTGTCATTCCCCCACAGCCTAGCTTCTCCCCAGCCCTTGCACTTACATTCAGAAATAGAAGATTTTTTTCCAAACATATTTCCTCTGGAAAAGAAAGAACATTTTGACTTGTTTCATCATACACTTAATATGTTTTTAAAAATGAATATGTATTTCTAGAGATGAATTTGTTGAACATAATGTTGTAACTGTTTTGTTTGAAAGAATAAATTGTGTGGAAACATTCTTTGAGTACAGTTATAAGTGATGCAGGAGCAGAAACCTGCAATGCTGTTATATTACAGTTGTAGGAAAAACAAGATAATGATATCTGGAATTTGTTGTGTGCTCCTTCATTTAAAGGATTGCCCTTTCCAAATTGATCAATGCTCATACTGCCTTTAAAAGGTGGTTTCATTTTACAATATTTAATTGTGGGATGTTTTGCTAGCAGATACAGTAAATCAGAGGTCGTCAACCCCCGGTCTGCGGCCCGGTGCCGGTCCGTGGCCTGAGCCGGACCGGGCCGTGGAGACAGACCTCCCCACACACACGCACTCCCCTCCCCACAGCTGCTTTGCGCACACACACACGTGCCAGGACCGGCATGAGCGCTCCCCCACCCCTTCACGCATGTGCCCAAGCGCCCGCGCGAAGGGGTGGGTGTGCGGGTGGGCGTGCAGGCGCTCCTGCGCATGCGCAAAGTGGTTGGGTGCGCGCACTCCCCCACCACTTCACGCATGCGCCCGAGAGCGAGGGCACATGCGCCCGAGAGTGCACGCGAGCGCGGGGGAGGTGCCCCGCCTTCCTCAGAGGCTCAGCTGGTCCACGGTCCCAAAAAGCTTGGGGACCACTGCAGTAAATGACTGACTGTGCTACAGGTTATGAAGCTGGCTTTCAAGCTTTCTGCTTTCCCAGTAGTGCGACTAGGCAACTTTAAACCCCCAACTCTGGGGGTTTACGCTTGGCTATGTTGCTTATTTCCACCTGATGTCCTTTGAATGTTCATGTGTGCATTCACACAAATTGCACGTCCTCCTTCCTCCAGTACATGCATTAGGAAAGAAAATTCTGGTGTGTTGGCTGGCGTTTTTGAATTGGGGAATAGTATGCTTGAACATGGACTGTAACTAGGAGAGGAGCTACTACCAAAACTCTCAGATCTAGAAGATGCTGACCTGGACTGTACATAGGCATGCATTTGAAATGCACACATGGACACTCAGTGAACAATTGCAGGTGGGGATGACTCACAAAAGTGCATGGGAGAATGCATTCCATTGGAACTCATGCTTCCATGTATCTTTGTGAATCACAGGGAATCCTCATGGCTCCCATATGTTTTATATATGTAAAGTGCAAGTATACAGTATGTTGAATATGTCCTGCATTATCTATTTAGTAGACTCCTGCCTCTGTTGATTGGCAGCATTAGGGAAGGGGACTTTTGATTCTTCAACATTTCCTCCATATGTTCTATTACCACTTAAGACCCCTCTCTTATCACTGCATCTATTTCTGAGCATAGCTAATAGATTTTCAGGAAGGTTTCTGGATAGAAATGAAAGAATGAGGTGGTTTGAATGTTTGATCCCAAGCTTGTTTTAAGCAAAAGTCAAAATTATATCAACAAGAAAGAATAATGGAAGGGAAAGCAGGAACAGATCAGAAATGGGAATCAGTTTCATGAAATAATAGATGTGGGAACTCTTGAGAAACAAAATTCTATTTTTAGCATTGAAACTTTCAGCTTCTAAAGTAACAGCCCAAAAGGTAGTTTAACACTTCGACCATGAAATTCAGGAAAGTCTTTGATGGTATACATGTTTGGTAGCTCAAGGCCAAGAGTAATATCTTATGATTCCTTGGGTCTTTTTCTTGTTCTTCAGAGCAAGACTGCTTTTTTTTCTTTCATTTTCTTTTTCTTTCTTTTTTTAAAGAATTACCAGTTTCTTTGATGAAATTGCCCAAGGAAAATACAGTGCTAATAAGAAACAGTCTAGGTTTTATGCAGTGGATGTGAAAATTGCTAGAACTACAGAGAGGAGAGAAATTAACAGTTCTACTTCTTCTGTGAAAGCAGCATTCCACACATATAGTTTGAATGTATGTCCCCTCCTGTCCTCCAAATTTATTCAGCACTCACCCTAAGAAATGGGCCATAGGTGTGTTGTTTTATGTACATTTGCACACAGCTGAAATATATCATCCAATATAAGGTAAAGGTGAAGGTTTCCCTTGACATTTAGTCCAGTCGTGTCCCACTCTAGGGGGCGGTGCTCATCCCCGTTTCCAAGCCATAGAGCCAGCATTTGTCCGAAGACAGTTTCCGTGGTCACGTGGCCAGCACGACTAGACACAGAACGCCGTTACCTTCCCACCGTGGTGGTACCTATTTATCTACTTGCATTTACATGCTTTCGAACTGCTAGGTTGGCAGGAATCATCCAGTATATTGCCTTAAAAATACAGATTTTGTTGTCTAGACCAATGGCCTTTTTAAATTCTGGTTCAGAACATAGGGGCAGAGCATGCCCCTGTCCCCTACCACAGATAGACTCCTCACAATTTCAGGCATGATACTTATAACAGTGCTAGAGAGAAGCCACATTCATCTGTACAGTAGGACCTCTTTATCCACAGGATCGGTATCTGCTGATTCACTGATCCACAGTCTGAAAATATTTCATAGAATTGTCGTAGGGTTGGAAGGGACCTTGGAGGTCTTCTAGTCCAACCTCATACCATCCCGGACCTCATACTATCCCAGACAGATGGTTGTCCAATTTTTTCTTGAAAACCTCCAGCGATGGGGCACCTACAACATCGGGAGGCAAGCTGTTCCACTGCTTAATGGTTCTCACCGTCAGGAAATTCCTCCTTATTTCCAGGTTGAATCTGGTTGGATCTCCCTGTGACGAGTTTCCACCATTGGTTCTTGTCCTACCCTCAGGCGCAGTGGAGAATAAATTGATGCCCTCTTCCCTGTGGCAACCCTTTAGATATTGGAAGACTGCTATCATGTCTCCCCTCATTCTTCTCTTCGTTAAGCTAAGCATACCTAATTCTTTTAGTCGTTCTTCATAGGATTTAGCCTCCAGTCCCCTTATCATATTTGTTGCTCTTCTCTGCACCCCTTCCAGGGCATCAGTGTCTTTTTTGCATTGTGGTGACCAGAACTGGACACAGCACTCCAAGTATGGCTGCACCAGTGCGGTATAGAGTGGTACTATCACTTCTTGTGATTTAAAATAAAGAAAAAAATGCAGAAAAAAATAGTTTCACATGCATTACTAGAACTGGCCAAACAAGGAGCCCCTGGAGAGGTTCCATGAAGCAGAGCTGCTCAAGAAGGAGGCACACTCGGTGGGAGGGCTGCTGGGCAGGTGTCTGCTCCATTGAGACAGGCCAGGCTGGGCAAGGGGGCCCATCTGTCTAGCCTGCCTACATGGCTTCTTGCCTCAGCCGCCTGCAGTGCCTTCCCCACTGGGCTCAGTCCCCCCACTAGTGGCTCCAAAGTGAAGTGGACTCAAGGACGGATGGGATGGAGGCTGCTGCTCTGCCAGGTGGCCACTTCAGATTGACTGTGGAGGCAGAGCTGGCTGAGAGGGGCAGGGTGATCCTTCGGTTCCCCTCTCAGCCACCTTCCCCTCACTGGGAACTGGGGCTGGAGACCCTTTACCCTACCGGGTTAGGGTCTGTTGGCAAAGCTGCACTGGCCCCGGCCCCTGCCAAAGCTGGCAGGCACGGACCAGGGCACAGCTGGAAGCACTCCCCCAACTTGAAGACCCCTGAAAGGCAGGCAGGCGCAGCCCCGCCTGAGCTGAGACACTCAGAATTCCCACTAGAGGGGAGTGGGGAGAGTTCTGCCATGCTTCTCCCGACTGCTCTCCCAGTGCTGGAATGGGGGTCACGGTGGCGTGCACGCTCCTGCCCTGTGAAAAGTTTGAGGCCAGGAAGTGTGGCACCTCATCAGGGAAGCATCCACACGGGGAGAGCTCACACAGGGCAAAGGTAGGGCCATGGACGGAAAGGGCAGCGGCAGCAGGAGAAGGCAGTACTGAGGACAGAGAGAAAGGGGCAGAGAAAGAGACAGGAAGAGACCAGCTCAGGACAACCTAAGAATATTGTGCCTGGAGCCACGCTATGCCCCCCTTGTCCCAAGGGGTTGCCCTCACCTTCAGTTAGTTGGCGAGGGTAAGGAGGGTGTTCACTATCTTCTGTGTTTTTCCATTATTAGGGCTTATTTATTTATTCATGTCAGATCATTGCACAATTTAAAATTATGAACGCATGGGAAACAGCCGCCCAGAGTAGACGTTGTCTAAATGCGGCTAAATGCGTGGGATATAAATTTAATAAATAAATAATAAATAAATAGGTAAATTTAAAAACAAATTAAAATGCTAAGATAATTAGACTATTTTTGACCAGAAGAGGGGCTGTTTCAATAGTGTTATCTTGGCCATCCTCTATACAGTCATGTGAAAAAGAAAGTACACCCTCTTTGAATTCTATGGAGAACAAGACAAGCTTTATTGCTTAAAACTGCCACAATATATAAACAGCAGCACAAAACTGCACAGACACAACATATCTATACATAAATACAAGATGACATAGCTTTCCTTCTTTCTTAAGACCTTTGCAGCTTAGTGTCTATTTTCTTTGCTGCCAAAGCAAATTTTGCTACTTGATAGGTAGTAGTTATATCCCTACCCACAAGCAACGTACAAAGTTAAGCCAAGGGGTGGGGGGGGGATCTATCACACAGGAGTCTGAGAATGCAAGCAAGTTGACTTCTGGCATGCTCATATAAAGATAAATAATGGAAAGTGACCTTGTTACCCGTGGGATTAATGTTCTTTATATCCTGGGGAGAGGGACCAAGAGAGGAGAGAGACCCTGACCAGACTACTGACAAGAAGACCATACACCAAATTTTAGGTTAAACACTATTCATGTAACATTTATTGATTTCACTCATTTAAAACATAAGACAAAGGTATCAAGAGGCCACACTTCCACACCTCACATGCACACATACTCTCACACATAGAACTCTTCCCTGATGGTTGATCAGTCCCTCATTAAGAGCGATGGAAGCAACGTTGCAGCTCTGTTCAAAGCCCACTGTCTCTTCTTGGGTCATCCTTCTTATAGGCATCTTCCTTGTGGGCTGTGCCTGTGGGCTGAACCTGGGTGGGCACAGGCAAGCAGGGGGCAGACCCTGATTTCCTGGGCAGGTACAGTCTGTGGTTGCCATGCAGGAATGCTTCTTGCACAAGTACAGTTTGCTCCCTTTACCACAGTCCCGGCTCCAGCCAGCCTGCTTCCCCTTTCTTGTCTGGACAACTGGTTCCAGCCAGCCTCCTTCCTTTTTCCTATCTGAACAAACAAGTCAACAAATCCACATTTAGAACTTCCTCCCACATCTGCGGGTTCTTGCTGACATAGAAACTTCATTTCTTTCAAATCTTTGCAGATTTGTATCAGGCTCCCCATCCCATCTTCCCTTGCAAGTCTCCATCTTCTTTTCAGGCCTGGGGTGCTGGTTTTTTTGGAACCCACACACACTCTGTCACTCATAACACCCTCTCCTGATCCACAGATACAGAGTCTTTGATTAAATGGAACATTATCATATCTCCCCCCCTCCCGAAAATGGCTGATGGCATACAGTGAAAACACAAAGCTGTGAATGTTTTTCTTAAAGGGGCTGAGGTTAGATTCCCAAAATAATTCTCCAGACCAAATGATGTTTTGTACCGGGGAAACCAATGAGAATAGGACATTTGTGAGATGGCACACAAATCCAGCCACTTAGAGTGAAGACTGATTTTTTTTTTTCTTTAACCAGATGCTTGGCTCTATTAGAGGCAAAAGTGGGCAAGGACTCCGTGTCAATCCCATAGCTCGGTAAAATGGGTCTAACTGAGTTTACCCAGGACTTTTGAAAAGGACTATGGAGTTGTTCTTTGTAGCACTTATTTGGAAGGTGAGAGTCACTCATGCAGGCCAATTTCAGCCAATACATGGCGAATGCAATGTGGGAATATGTTTCAGTTGGGATTAATCCTACTTCAGCCCTTAAATATGCAGCAGGTGTGCCATGAGGGACTTTTAGGAGAGATCGTATAAAAGAACCACTTCTTGAGTGAGGTTTTTTTTGTATATCCCCATATCTCTGCCCCATATGTTATTTGGGGTACAAGTTTCTTGGCAAACACCTCAACTGCAAGGGCAACTAACTTTCCTCCATGGATTATGGTAAACTGCAAAAGGGACTGAGTGGAATGGGATGCTTTCAAATGATGTTTTCATGAAAATTGGGCATTAAAGCAAAGGCCAAGACATCTAAAGTTGTGTTACCGCTCAATGGGTTTCTCATTGAGCTTCCATGTGTGGGCTTTTCTCTTATTTCCACAACTACCACTTTGGTTTTGGTATGATTGATGACCAGGTGTTCTCTTACACAGAATTTGCTCAGTTTAACCAAACGTCTTCACATGCGAACTAGTGTAGTTGCAATATCATCTGTGTTTAAGAGAATTGAAAGCTTGACATCCGTGATTGAAGATGGGAAGAATTCAAGGCCACTCAATTCTTGCACAATGTTATTAACATAGAAATTGAAAAGAAAGGGGGCCAACGGGCATCCCTGCCAAACTCTTCTATCTGTTGGTAGTGTCTCTGACAGCAGCCCACTTGCCCCAAGCCTTATCCTAAGATTAGTATTTGAGTAAAGCACCTGAATTAAAAATAACAGTCATGTGAAAAAGAAAGTACACTCCCTCTGAATTCTATGGTTTTACATATCAGGACATAATAAAAATCATCTGGTTCTCAGCAAGTCTGAAAATTAGGTAAATGAAACCTCAGATGAACAACAACACATGACATATTACACTATGTCATGATTTATTTTACAAAAATAAAGCCAAAATGGAGGCCATGTGTGAAAAGCTAGGTATACCCTTAATGTTTCCATATAAATTAAGAGGCTAAGTGGCAGCCAGGTGCTGGTAACCAAATGCCCTTGAGAAATTGATCATGAGCAAGTGTGTCCACCCCTATAAAAGCCAACTTTTAACATTTTGCTGGTCTGGAGCATTCTGGTGTGTGTTAACACAATGCCAAGGAGGAAACACATCAGTAAAGATTGTAGAGAAGCAGTTGTTGCTGCCAATCAATCTGGGAAGGGTTATAAGGCCATTTCCTAACAATGTAAAGTCCATAATTCTACAGTAAAGAAGATTACCAACAAGTGGAAAACATTCAAAAGAGTTACCAATCTTCCCAAGAGTGGATGTCCAAGCAAATTCACACCAAGGTCAGATCGTGCAATGCTCAGAGAAATTGTAAAAAGTGCAAGAATTACATCTCAGACTCTACAGGCCTCGGTTAGCATGTTAAATGTTAAAGTTCATGAGAGTACAATTAGACAAAGACTGAACAAGTATGGTTGGTTTGGAAGGGTTCCCAGGAGAAAGCCTTTTATCTCTAAAAAGAACATGGCAGCATGACTTCGGATTGCAAAGTTGCATCTGGTCAAACCACAAGCCTTCTGGAACAATGTCCTTTGGACAGACGAGACCAAGTGGAGATGTTTGTCCATAATGCACAGTGCCACGTTTGGTGAAAACCAAACACAGCATATCAGCACAAACACCTCATACCAATTGTCAAGCGTGGTGGTGAAGAGGTGATTTGGGCTTGTTTTGCAGCCACAGGACCTGGGCACCTTGTAGTCATTGAGTTGACCATGAACTCCTTTGTATCACAAAGTGTTCTAGAGTCAAATGTGAGGTCATCTGTCCAACAGCTAAAGTTTGGCGAAAATTGGGTCATGCAACAGAACCCTAATTTGACCCAGCCCATTTCTTAAGTATGTTATTTCTGGAGGCAACTTTCTGTTTGGTGTTTAGATTATGTTTTTTGTAGGTCAAGGTTCGATCCACAGTGATGCCTAATACTTTTGGGTAGGGCAGTGTTCCAAAATCTTGCCTTCTCAGCCAACTCAGACCGTCTCTGCTTTTGTTCTTTAAGCATAGACCTGTGTTTTTTTAATAATTTGGTTTCAGCTGTTTTTGTTTGTGTTTTTTTTGTTTTTTTAAAGATAAGGAAAGATCTTCTAATGCAGAGATTAGTTGATGGCCTCAAAGGTTTTCCCCTGGCCTGTCAAGGCAAGATCATGAGTGTAGATGAAATTCCTGCAGTATTGGAATATTTGTTGATCATTTGTGTAAATATTAAAAAGTTATGGTGCCAGGACACTACCCTGTGGGAGACTGTTACTTTGATTTCTGCAGCAAAGGTGCCTCCCTTGAAATTCAAGAAAGCCTGTTTGGTTTTGAAGTAGAATGACAATAATTTCTGATAGTCCATTATCTTTAGTAATGAGGTAGAGCTTTTTGAGCAGCAGTTGATGGTGGATAGTATCATATGCCACTGGAAAGTTGACAAATGCTGCTCTGGTTATTTTATGTGTTTCAAAACCATTTTCTATATGCTAGTTTAGATTTAAGATTTGAGTTGTAGAGCTCATTTAACATCTAAAGCCTTCCTGTTCTGGAAGAGGTTCAATTTTAGAGGCTAATATCATTTGTTCAAACAGTGTATAAGTGGCATAGTACAGAGGTTGACTTGTATCTTATGCGGTCTGATGGCTCTTGGTCTGGCTTCAGTATAACAATTATTTTCATGTTTCATATTTTTGGAATTTATTTGCTCACACAGTAGTTAATTGAAGAGTTGAAGGAGCCGTTCCTTTGTGTTTTGCCGAAAATGTTTAATTTGCTCAATTCAGAAATCATTGAGTTCCACCACTTTGCCATTGCTACAGGGGGACCTAGAAGGAGCCTCCTCAAAGAGTGGAAAAGCCCTGCAAGTACACTCGGGTGTCCCTTGGGCAATGGCACGCAGCAGTCGAAGCCTTCACTTCCAGAAGCATTGCATTGTAAACTTGTGGATAAGTTCACAAGGTACATCACATAACACTATAGAGTCTATCCCATGCAGAAAATAATACAACTTTTTTTAAAAAATTTTTTCCTTCCTTTGGAAAGCAAAGGGAAATTAAAATTCTAGAGTGTTTGTTACTGTTGTAGGAAGGGAATGGGGCCATGACTGCAGCAGGATTTTCAGTATATATATATATATATATATGCAAACTGAGGGGCCTTTTGTAGCAGACTGTGATAAAATGTGAATGTTAGGTCTTCACAGAATTTTTAAAAATGCTAGAAGTTTTCAGTAGTTAGCAGGAGTCACTGATAAGAGGTTAGGTAGCAATTTTACATCCAGCCATTGTTCTTTTCTTAATCCAATTCAGACTTCCCCTGTTCATCCTAGTTCAAATTGTTGGTTATTAACTGTATACTGTATACTATATGCATCCTACAACTCAGGACAATAAAATAGGTTAATTGTGAGTGGATCCAATCTAAGTCCTAAAAATTTCATCAGAAGTACCGTAAGACACACCATGCTGATTCCTGCCATATGCTCATTTCTTTCCATTTCAGTCTCTGCTGTAACTTATTGCATACCCAAACTAGTCTTAATCTTGCCCCCCCTTCCCTGCTTTCCTTCTTTGGTTTTATGACTTTCTGCATGTAGTTGTAACTTCTGCCATTGTGATGTCTGTATGTTATCAAACTCACCAGGTAAAGCAACGCCCATTAGAGTCTCCCAGCCCTTTAAGTGTCACATGACACACTCACTTCCTTTATGTTGGCTCTAGCCAAAGAAGAGGCAACAGGATTTGATCATTCATGATTATATCCCCTTTCCATCATTATGTCATGTTATCATAACATTGGGAAAGCCGCACAGTGCATCAAACATACGAGGCCAGAAGCTGGCTTTACGGTCTCAAGCCAATCAGTCCTATTTTTCATATGAGTGTACCTCATCACAGTGTGATAAAGACAAGGCCCCAAATACAGAACAGATAGACCAGAAGTATTACTGAAGACCTTGCCTAGTAGAAGATGTAGCTTTGCACAGATGGTGACAACAACTAGAACACATGTGAATCATGCCATTTGCAGCCTAACCAGAACACACTCACCAGAATACAGACATTGTTGATGCAAAAGTGAGAAGACAAAACTAGACTTCAAAGCAGTTAATTGTGAAACATAGGCATACATAGCTATTTCCACCCCCCCAAAATTAGACCAAAAATACCCAAAACACTTCACATGGTTAAAGCACAATAAATTGCCTATCTGTTTTCCCCAAAAGGTAGGACCCAACCCAGTATCAGCAAAAGGAATATAAATTGATTCATATTAGGATATTGTTTAATAAACTATATATTTGGAAATAGAAACACAGCAGCAATTTTTATTCTGTTTAACAATGTTTACTTCAAAAGTAGGAAGTCTTAAGATAGTCTGAAGTATGTTATTTTGCCTCAAAAGTGTGTGTTTTGTGGGGGACACTTCAAGAAGTAGATGTTGGAGTCAGTGGCATAGGCGGTCTCCCAGGACACAAAATTTTTAGGGGGCACAAAGGAGTCCAAGCCTCTTCGGTGGCTCTTACCTTGTCCTCAGGGCAGCAGTGGCCATCTTCAGAGGCAGGAGGCCAGGCATGCCCTTCCAGCAGTCAAAGGCCTGCTGCCTCCCCCACTCACCTGCCACCCAGCTGACAGGCAGGCCTGCCGAGAGGCAGGGACCACTCAGGAAGGGAAGTCTCAGGAGCAGGTGGGGGGGTGGGGTGGGGGGTCAGGCCTGCTCAGCTTCCCTTCCAGGTCTGTTGACTGTGCAGGCCTGGAAGGCAACGTAGCAGTAGGAGCAGGTAGGAGGGGTTGCCTTTCCCCAGGTGTTGGCAACCCATGCTACACCACTGGTTGGAGGGAGCAGTTAGACGAATGACTTTCTCTAAGGGGCGAGGATTTGGCTTCTAACTTTTATGTCTTGTTATACATCTTAAGCAACTTTACTAAACAGTTAATGGGGGGAATTAGCAGCTATAAATTTTAAGTTCCACAATTTTATGGGACCTTGGAAGCTGAGTCATGGCAATTCTTTCTTATTAGGTTGAAACATTTTGCTAATCATCCAAGTAGCTTCTTCAGTCTGAGGAGAGTTGTAGGAGACCAACGTGGTAGCTATCCCCCACGTTGGTTTCACTTCCCCCTGGTCTGAATAGGCTCCTTAGATGGACAAAGAACAGGGGGAGTGAGTGAAAATCCCACTTCTGCAGTCCTTCTCCTCCCATTGTCATGGGTCGTTAATAGTCATTAACAGTGGTCTTCCTAGTGGATATGGTCCTCATCTTTCTGGGGACAGATGAAAAGGCAGCATAATAGTTGAGTGAGGGATTTTTTTATATGCACATGTATGGCCTCCCTGACCCCTCTCTCAAACCATCTATTTTCACGGTCCAAAATGAGTACATCTTGGTCATCAAATGAATGTTCTTTGTCCTTCAAATGAAGGGACACTGCTGATTACGGTCCTGAGCCATTGCCCCTCCTGTGCTGGGCCATTCTTCTATTTAGTGGCTGTTTCATTTCTCTGTTGTAGAGCTCCGAACACTCCTCTTTGCATTGGACCACATATATTATATTGTTCCTGTTGAGTTTTGGCGTCCGGTCTTTTGGGTGGACGAGTCTCTGCCTTAGTGTGTTTGTGGGTTTGAAGTGCATGGGTATGTGTTGTTTACAAAAAATCCTTTTGAGCTTTTCAGACACACCCGCCATGTAAGGAATTACCAGATTCTTCCATCAGCTCTGGGTCTCAGACTGTTCCATTGTCCTGCTAGGTCGGGAGATTACCTTGTTAAAGGCCCATTTTGGATATCCACAGGCCTTAAGGTCTCCCTTCAGATGTCCGTCTTCCTTCTTCTTAGATTCTCTGGACATGGGGATGTTTCTTGCTCTGTGGTTTAGCATCGTGATGACCCCTAGTTTGTGTTGCAATGGGTGATGAGAGTCAAACCTCAGGTGTGTGTAGGCCTTCTGTAGATTTCTATTCCTAAGCTGCTGTTGGATCCTATGATGACTGCACAGTCCAGGAAAGCCAGCCAGTTGTCTTTGGTGTCTTCCCTGGTGAACTTGATATTTGCATCCACTGAGGGGGCTCTTAAGACTCCACTTTGATGACCAAGATGTACTCATTTTGGACCAAGAAGATAGGTGGTTTGAGAGAGGGGTCAGGGAGGCCATACATGTGCATATAGAAAATCCCTTACTCAACAGGGGTGGAGGCCTTAGATACAATCTGACTCTGTCACGATTCCCACGTGGCCCCTGCTTGTTTCACCAAACTAAGAGCTCACGCTACGTGCCCCTCAGCTGCCACCAGTTGATTACATCAACATTACCTATTATTAATGATAGAGGTCCAGGCCATATGTCATTTTAAAAGAACCAAATAGAAATTGTTTATTGTTACAGATGTTGATAGGATGAGCAATGTTGTTAACTCTTAAACAAACATTCTCCTTTATCCCTCTCTACCACCACTCTCCCGCCCAAACTCTAAAACTTTCAGTCTCTTCAACTCTAACTCCCTATCTCTCTAACTCCCCCTCCTCCTGCTGAGTCTCTTATATCTCATGACTCCGCCCCTCCAGCACTCCCATTGGTCTATGCAGATAGCATATGAATATTCATGACCTCGGTGGATGCCACCGTCTCCTATTTATCATGATGCCCTTTCATCTGTTAACCACTGTTGTTAACCACTGTTAACAACTGTTAACGACCCATGACAATGAGTGGAGAAGGACTTCAGAAGTGGGATTTTCACTCACTCTCCCATCCTTTGTCCATCTAATGAACCTATTCAGACCAGGGGGAAGTGAAACCAACATGGAGGATATATCAGCGGTCTCCTACCAACTCTCCTCAGACTGAAGGAAGCTACTTGGATGAGTAGCGAAACGTTTCAACCTAATAAAGAAATCCAGTTGCCATGACTCAACTTCCAGATAACCTCACCCGGATGACTGAGAACCTTCACAGATAAATTTTATGGGACATTTGATATTCAGCTTGAGAAGTTACTTTTAAAAAACAATTCATCCTTACTTGTTACTGACCCAAATCCTCTTGTTACTTATGTTGGAATAGCACCAAGAGCATAATTTTTGGAGACAGATTGCCTACAGTGAAGACATAACTGAGTTGGATGACTCAGCATGCGGTCTTATAATGTCTACATTGATTTCTTAACTTGAGGCAATTTGACTCCAAAAGTTACACTATTTGTGTAGCTAGACAAGAGAATTTGGGCTGCTGTGTTTGAGCAGTTATCCATTTTTGGTCCTTGTTACACTGCTGAAAATGTAATTTGTTGCATTGTCTATTACACTTTTCACTACCTTTCTGTTACTTTTTAAAAAAACGGGATTGATAAGAGAATGGCATAAAATATGAAAAATTCTGTCAAAATGCTTTACAATTTCCCTTTAAAATGACTTCTGAAAGTAACTAGAAAATGTGACTTATTTCTGGTACAGTAGCCCTATTCCCCTCTTTACATCACTGTAGTGGTGTTATGTTCCGTCAAGTCACATCTGACTAATGGCAATCCTAATAGGGTTTGCAGAGTATGTTAGATATTTAAGGAATGTGGTTTTACCAGTGACTCTGCCCCCCAGTGAGTTTCCATGGCCGAGCAAGTCTCCTGAGTCCTAGTCCATTACTCTATCCACTATATCACACTGGCTCTTGGTTTTTACATGACTTCCAGAATACAGTTTCAGTGTGCCCTCATTACCCAAAGAGGAATTGTTTTCAGATAATAATGTCACTGGTACTTCATTACTTCCAGGCTCTGGTTTGTGGGAGTTGGTTTCAATTGCAAAACACAAGATTTTTCGTCTTAACTTATGCTGCACCGTTTTCACAGTCTTTTCTGTTTCAAAGAGACCTTTTATTTTTGTATGAAAGAGCAAACAGAAACTCAGGCCAAAGTCTAGGAAAGAGAATACATTTCTGTTTTCCATCTCATTTACAACTCATTATCATCCAAGCAGAATAATCTTAAAGTACACAACAAAAACTAGTAACTTTCTATATTTTCAATTGTGCATAATCTTAATGAGTCTTTTTTGCAAGAAATCTCTTGCAAGAGACTTGTACACTAGTTATAAAATAAAATGCTTGTTTTAAAAGAATCAATAAAACAATACTTTCTCTAGCCCCAGACAATGTTAAAGAGCTGTTTTCATGAATTCCTTGGACATGCTTTAATGTACAGGCTGGTCCAGAGAGCAAGACAGCCGGAAATTGTAGTACCAAGAGTAGTCCCCAGTGAGCACCTCACTCCTCCTAAACTGAGGCCTCCTTTAATGCTGATCAAGGACTACAGGATCCATTGTTTCCCAATAAGTTGTTGTTTAGTCATTAAGTCGTGTCCGACTCTTCGTGACCCCATGGACCAGAGCATGCCAGGCCCTCCTGTCTTCCACTGCCTCCCAGAGTTTGGTCAAATTCATGTTGGTAGCTTCGATGACACTGTCCAGCCATCTCGTCCTCCCAATAAGTAGGAAGCCTTAAATGGAAAACTCCCTTTGCTGCCAAGGGAATTGTTCCTTTGTCTTGCCAGGAGCTCCTTTTAAGCACTATTGCCATTGAAGTACCAGTTCCCTGGACTTTAAAGCTCCTGGAGGAGGGTGGCCTATGTCAGTCCCAAGGCTGATGAGGGCATGGAAGCCTCAAGTTCATGGTATTAGACCTGGTCAGTGCTAAGACATCTGGTTGACTTTTGTGGGAGAGGGATCTAAGGTAAATGACTCCTCTATGACTCCTCAGCTTCTGAGTCTAATCCATGCTGCTTGGATTAGAGCCATCTGCATAGGGATGGGAGCATGACTGGAAGAGGACCACCTCTTCCCCACTGTGCATTACATATTTGTGGGGAACACAGTGCCAAATCATGAGTTATGGTTCTGAGTGTTTGCCCTACTGTTGCTGGACACATGGGATGGAACACATACTTAGAATTGGACTGATTTCAGGCTGGGGTGAGAGTATGTTACCTATAAGCCACAGATTTTACTAGAATTTGTAATAGAGCTTGAATCACCACTACTTGATAAGGCTAAGGTCTCATCTCATCCATTACCCTATTTCTTTTTTTTAATTCTATTTTATTATCATTCATACATACAAACATATAAAACAACAAAGTAAGACACAACAAAAACAACAAAAGACAACAAAAACAAGACATCCATACTACATATATAGATCAGAGATTTCGCCATTGTCTAGGTCATCTAATATCATCAATGGGTTCTTGTAAGTACTGATTCGCCACAATCATTTCTTCCCCTAAGTTCCTGTCTCTTTCTGGACACAATTGTACATCATCTTCCAGCTTTCCTTTACAAAGTGTCTCGGTTGATCTCGTATTGCCTCTGAAAGAATATCTAGTTCTGCAATATCCACTAGCTTCTTTAGTAGCTCTTCCATCGTTGGTATTTCTCCATTCTTTCATTTTTGGGCCCAGAGTAACCTAGCTGCTGTGTATATATATACAGTAGACTATATTTTATTTTTTTTATCAATGATCTCTGGCATTATATTCGATTTTTTGATTATTTTCTCTTTTGTGTAGATCCATAGTTCATCCACCTGAACTTTCCCCTCAAAAAAGCCCATATTTTTATCCTTTTTATATCTTGATTCTAGTTTCAACATTGACCACCAGTCTGTTGATAGACCCAGTCCCTCTAAATCTTGTTTGTTTTTCAGAATTTGATCTTTAGTTAACAAGTCTTTATACGTGAGTAGGGCTCCCTCCTGGCTTAGCACTATCCATTACCCTATTTCTAACGGGCAAGTCAGGTGCTTATGAAAAATTTACAAGTTGGTTGTGAAAATAAGCTCTTCCCAACTCCACCACACTGGTATTCATAAGTATTATCCCTCTTAATATACATAGATAAACTTTGTGAAGAGGGTCAGCGCCAAAGTCATGCCTGGTTTTTGAGTTTCAGTTAACCTCAGTACAAGGTTGGATATTAAAGGTTGTGAGTCTTGCCCTTCTTGGCCAGGGTGTGAGCCTGCTGATGACTAATGATCAAGGTGGATAAGAGATGGGTGGAGGAAGAAATATGAATATTCCAGGTGAGAAATTGAATGTCTGTTAGTAGTAATAGCATTGTCAGTGTGAAATTAAGAAGTCTGCCCTTACAATATAAAATGAGCTGGTCTCAGTTAATATAAATGGCTTAGCAAGCCTGATGTCATTTTGACCAGTGGCTAGTTAATACTCAGAATTAATAAATGTGAACATTGGTGGATTCAGATTGTTGAATTTGGTGGATCTAAGGTCTTGAATGTTGGTAAAATGCAAAAATGAGTTATACACAGCTGAGTTCTCAACAGCTGAGCCTTGGATATGTGCATATGTGTGATCAAGACTGGCAACTGTGAGAGTTGCTGTTCTGACTTAGTTTTGTGTATGTGAAGTTAGATCTACCAAGGATGTGATTGGATGCAGATTTTGTGAGGCTCTGCATAGATGCTACTGCTATACCCACAACTGTTGGTAGGAAGAGGTATGCCAAGATAGGGGAGGTGGTCACCAGATTATTAGGCTTTGTAAGTGTTTGCACATCATTCCCCTTTCCTATTCCTTTCTTCTACTCCTCTCTTCTTCTCAGCTCATCCACTGTCACTAGAAAGCCACACGTATTCACAGTTTGCTTGTGGATGCAGAACCCAGCCTCAGCCTAGTGTATATTACAGAGACTGGATTGGATGAGCTGAGAAGAGTCAATCTGACTCAAGAGAAAAGGAGAAGAAATGACCAGGCAGAAGAGTATTTTGAGGCATTTGGAAGAAGGAGATGAATGTTGCACTATTCTTTTGTAGCTTGTAGTCTCCTTTAACCATAACCAAGAGGGCTCTGCTGATGCGAATTTTGAGAAGATATAGCCTATAATAATGTAGTAGGATTTCTGTCTGGGATCCTCCAAGTTTCTTATCCATCACAAAGTTTGAATTAATCCAGACAATACAAAGATCTATTTCATCTTCAATTTAAGTTCAGTAGAATTTACATGCAAGTAGCTTGCAAGAGTTTGAAGCATTTGGTATGTTATATTCTATTTCTCAATCTAACATCTCTGATCTGCCTTTTGTTTGTATCTCCTGTTTCACCTAACTAATGTCATGTTTCAGGATCAGTCCATGTTTAATTAAAGTTTTTCTTGCTTTGTAGGGGAAGCACAAACTCCATGTAAATACAGGACTAGAAGGAGAGTGGTGTGGTCTCATTCCTGTTGGGAACCGCTGCGATTGTGTTATCACAACAGGACTAAAATGGAACCTCAGTAAGTAAGGCATTTTGTTTCAAGTATGGCTAAATTTGCAGTTTTTAAGAGTCCCTATATGATGCTGAAGAAGGAGTTGTATGTGGGAAGGAAGGGTATGTGGCAATTATTTACTTCTAGTGTACTGTGTAGTCCAGATACCATCCTATCAGCTTGTGTTCTAATTGCGAGAAAATGACATTTTGCCTGAAAGCAAAGATCTAATTAAAATTATTAAGAATGGTACATTTCTTCTCTCTACAAACAAATCCATTCTTGGTCACTAAACGGTATGCATAATTAAAGGTGTCTTTTACATTTAAGGGGGGGTTGTGGTTGTGCACTGCAAATGCTTGTGAGCAAAAATGGGACAAGATTAGAGAGACTATAATTGGCTACAGTTTGCTCTGATTTTTTTTATCATTAATATTTCGCATCAGTAGCACAGGTATAGTCCTACTTATAGCCTGCTGTGAGTACATCTGTACACATATAAGACCCATGTACGTAAGGGAATAGCCAGCAGTGTCGTGTTGATGGGTCCTTGGCTAACGGGCACAATCCCATTGTTTTCCTAGCACATTTATTGAATGGGATTCTCTTTTAAGAAGGCTTTGCACATTTATAAATTGTGATTGGATTGTGGGAAAGACACAAAATTTGATCTTTGATAGCTTTCTAAATATATTATCAAGGGGAAAAGGTGCATCATTGTGTTTAAATTTGCTGCATAATATAAACAAACATGTTTGCTTCCTGAGCTTTCTACTTTTTCATTATGTCTGTTGAGGCTATAAAACAGTACACTCCCAAATATAGTACTCTTCAGGTTTCTAAGGCCTAAATCTCATTTAAAAGACATTAAATTTGCAGGAACAAATAATAGAGCAATACAGATTATTAAAGCTCCCCCCCCCCCTGTTTTTTGTCCTGAACTGCTTGTTGTAGGGTTTTTTTATTTCTCAGTTCTGAATTACTATATCGTTGGAGGTCTTTTTTTTTCTTGAAATAAAATTGGTTGCTAATAGTATGAAAAGAAAAATAGAAAAACCAGAAGCCAGTTTCCTATCTCATTTTGTAGTTGTGAAAAAGCTGTGGGAGATATACCTAGGATTTTCATCTCCAAAATTACTGCATATTGAGCGTTGTAGATAATTATTCCAAACAGAAGGCAGACATCAGAATATTCTTGTCAAATTTGCAGGATTGGTGGTGGAGGGAGCAAGCTGCCAAAGTTAATAAATATTTAAACCAGTCATGTATGTGAAGGGCGACACTGACTTAGATCTGCAGTAAGGTCGCTCTTTACTGCTGTGGATTACATTCAGACTGTGTGTAGAGGCCAGTTCCTGTCCACATTATTAATCTGTGAGCTGGTAAGCCTTAAAGGGCAATGTGACCCTTCTGCAGGTTCCCTCTGGCCAGTAAGCCATGAGACGTTGTTCACTAATCCATTGCCCGAGGGTCTTCCCCAGTGTCTGCTATGTTTCTCCATGCTTCAAGCCCATGTTGATTGTGACCTTTCTCTTTGTATACAAAGAGCTACATAAGGTCAGTTCTTGACAAACTGCATAAGGTAGTTGAGCGACATAAGGTCAGTTCTTGATGAACCATTGTGTCAGTGCATATAAACTGGGGGAGGGGGAGCGTCCTCCTCATCCTGTGGCAAGTTTAGAATATGATCCCTGAATTCCTAATGAGCCTTGTTAGCATAACCATGTCCCTAAAGTGCCAGACGTCTTTTGGATGAGTGGCATGCCATCTGTAAGCCTAAAACTGCAGCATGAAGACTATACAACTGCCCTAAAACAGTATGATTTTGCCCATTATTATTCTTATCTTCTAAGGGGTGGAGGCAACATTAATCCCCCAGAATGTAAATAATCAAGCTTAGATGCTTTATCATGGGGGAGGGGGAAATCAATAATTTAAGATAATGCAGATCACACCATGTTATTGACAGAAACTAGCAATGACATGAAACAACTGATGAAGATGAAACAAGGAAATGCAAAAGCAGAACTGCAGTTGAACATTAAAAAGACAAAAATCATGACTACAGAAAAATTATATAACTTTAATATTGATAATGAAGGAATTGATATAGTAAAACATTTTCTGTATCCATCAGAACAGACTTCAGCCAAAAAATAAGTAGGCTGAGAATTGGCTGGATCCTCTTAACTCCAGATAGCATACCTTCCTTGCTGCCTTGAAACTAATGTTCGTGCCCAATGGCTATAGTCTCACAAGATATTGGCAGTGTGGCAGAAGAATACTGTGCAGCAAAAACTTTTTGTTTGGTTTAGTGTCATTTTCTTTCAGGGGTTCCTCTATCATTTTCATTTGTTTCACAGACCTTTTGTTTGACATGAAAGGGACTGGTTCTTTCAGGTAATTTCCTTTCCTTTCCTTTCTTAGTTTGCTGGAACATTGACTGCTGTTTATTATTTGTTCGGCTCAGCAGGAACATCTGTGCCTTCCTCTTGTAGCCTGTGAGCAGTGCTTCATGGGCTTATCAGTTGGCTGCTTTTGCACACCTCCACATGAGGGCTGGGCTTATAGGCAAAGCAAGGAAGAGTTAGAAAGCAAGGGGAAGGATTGTAGTCTTTCCTCCTTGCTCCCTCCCTCTTCTGCCACCAGAAAAAAATAAAGTGAAACTCCCAGATACAATCCACCGGAAGGTCTCTCAACAATGCTACTGGTTGATTTTACCCTTCAAGGAAAACTGCCTGGCTGGTGTTGTCAGCTCAGCCATGGGTCCATCCTTACCTTGAGCTTCCCCATGTTCCAAACTCTCATGGTATTCCTTACGTAGTGGTGTTGTAGTTGGTCGCTGACAGCAGCCCTCTTGAAACTATTTGCTTAAACAGACACTAGGGGAAAGAAAGGACAAACAAAAGAGGAGAAGTGAAATGATACAAAAATTTTATTTACCACTTTTGTTTGAACAAAATGTTCATGGTAAAGAGGCTTTTTTTTTTGGAAACCAAGGAAAGACCATAAAGGTGAAAGTGGAAGCTTCTTTTGTGAGGGCTTTAATTAGTTTCTAAATGAAAATCCCATCTCCAATAATAAGTAAGGAGAAGTTTTAAAGAGTGTCTATTCCTGGATACTGAGCATCAAGTTTGAAAAACTTCAAAATTTTCTCTGAGGTATAAGTCAGTGAAAATCTTTTTTTAAAAAAACACACACACAACACCTTGTGGCATCTTAAAATCTAACAGGCTTAAGCTTTCATGGTCCGCAACACAGTTAATCAGATGAACTGAAGAAGAACCAAGAGGCTTTTGCTTTTGCTGCTTTTGCTACAGTCAACTAGTACAGCTAACTCTCTTGAAATATGTAAGGGATCTATTTTTCTAGGGGGCAGGGGTTGAGGAATGAGTGTAAAAAACCCTTCAAGCCAGTATTATTATAGTTTTTTAAAAAAGAAATAGTCATCAAATAAAATTAATCTGTCATGGTTCTGAAGAATAGCAATGACAAAAATACGCTTCCTTAAATTATTGTATCTTTTTCAAGTCTCTCTAGTAACAAAAACAAACAAAATATTTCAGCCACAGCAAAAAACTATTTAGCAGGTTTATCCATAGAGTCAAGAAAGCTAAGCTAAGTAAAAGTACACTCGTTTACAGAAGTATTACAAGCTGCCCAATTCTGCCATTTGATATGCCTCATTAATAATGGAATTGATCACTGTGAGTCCTAAGAGAATAGTCAGTTTTATACCATGTTGCTTGGTGTAGGCTTCCATTTGTGTGCAGCTAGCTTTAAAAACTGCACAAATATCTTGCTCCTTCTTGAAATGCCCTTTAACAACATGAAAGAAACAGCTAAAACAATAAGCACCTTTTGTCCTGTGACCAAAAACTGTCCATCTTTTTATAGCCAAGATACGAGGGGGTGCTGACAAGTATTGAGCCTTACCCAGAAAAAAATTGAGCTAGGAAGCTGTAACTGCCACACTATTCTACATATTCCCCCAGGAAGTCAACGCACTTGCAACATCTGTCCTGCAGCTTCTTAAGTCCCTACTAATAAAATTCTTCCGACTGCTGGTGTAACCACTCATTTGCAGCATTAGTTGCCTCCAGAACACTCCCAAATCATTGTCCCTTTAGGTGTTTTTTGAGTTTGGGGAACAGATGATAGTCAGAAGGAGCCAGGTCAAGAGAATAGGGTGGATGGGGCATCACTTGAAAGCCTAAGGACGTCAGTTTTGCCGTTGTTTCACCTGCAGTATGTGACGAGGCATTGTCATGCAACAGGATGACACCTTTGGAGAGCTTTCCTCAACGTTTTTCCTTGATGTTTTGCCTCAACTTCGTCAATAAAGCACATTAATATTTTGCATTGATGGTTGAACCCTGTTGGAGGTAGTCCACCAGCAGAACTCCCTTCTTATCCCAAAAAACTGTTGCCATTTGCTTCTGCACTCGGAACTTCTTTGGCCTGGGGGAACCACTGTGCCTCCATTCCTTAGACTGTTCCTTTGTCTCAGGATCATAACAGTAGATCCATGTCTCATCACCAGTTACCAGTTTGCCCAGGAAATCTGACTCATTTCTTGCAAAATGTTCCAAACAGCCACTGATGACTCCACACGTTTCCTCTTTTGTTCGGTTGTCAAAAGTTTGGGGATCCACTTTGCTGCCAGCTTTCTCATTTCCAAGTCGTTGTGGATAATGGCACCAACTCTCTCACGTGATATTCCCAGATATGTAGCAATACTTTTGGCTGATATTCGGCGGTCCTCCATGGTCATGTCATGGATGGCTTTCACATTTGCAGGCACAGAGACAGAAACAGGCCTTCCACTGGGTTTCTCACTTTCAACACCGAAATGGCCAGTTTTAAAATCGACAACTCAACGTTTAACTGTTGCATATGAAGGGCCACTGTCACCCATAGTTTGTTCATCATGGATCTGCTTCGCACCTTTCCCTTGGAGAAACAGGAACTTGATTATGGTCCTATGCCTCTTCCACATTGAACTTTTCTGGAGGTGCTGCCATGTTCACTTTGGACCTGAAAATGAAAGATAAATTAAAATCATAGGTAGTTGATTTTTGCACCATTGAATATAGACAAATTGGCCAATACACCCTGCAATGTACAGCTTCCTAGCTCAATTTTTTCTGGGTAAGGCTCAATACTTGTCAGCACCCCCTCATAAGCCCAAACCCCTAGGGGATGAAGTTGTGCAGATTTAGGGCACTATCTGTAGCTCGGATGGAAGAAAAATTACAGAACATGTAAATGGATTAGATGAAATGGCATAATTTATATCTAACACTGTTAAAGAGCAAGTAACTAGGTAACTTTGCAACTTTTAAAATACTAATGCGAAGGACTGGCCAAGAATTTTCAAATATCAAGCTTAAACCCGAAAAGACTGGTGAATAAAAGTAACATGGAGAAGTGATCTAGCTATAAAAAATAAGGTGAGGTGGGCAGTAGTAAGGAGGAAAAACCGATATCTCCCACATAAAGTAGGAACACTTTAATGATAAGTCTGTCTGAAAAATTCAGTGAATAAGTCAAAGTCAGTACCACCAAAAACCACCCTCATGTGAAGTGCCCCCCAAAGTCTACTTAGTCAAGACTCTCTGTCTAAAATGGATTGCTCATTATTCATCTTAATTACTCAAGTGATCCTCCAAAAGCACCCAATATACTGACATGACCCTTGAAGAGTTAAATATTAGAAAGTTGTACCCTTGAACTTTTCTTTCCTTGCCTTTTCAATTTCAGTTTCAATGCTAGTTGTGTCCTCTACACAGCTAGCAATAACACATGTTCATTTGCCTGCTAGAAGTAAGAGTTTATATATTCAGCAGTTATTATGACAAGAGCAGGATAGGGTGATTTTTGCTAAAAGATAAAATGATCTGAAAAAAAATTACTGTAAGTTCCCCTTAGTCTTTTCAAGCACTGTGCTCACTATCATGTCTAGTTTTTATTCTTTTTCTTGAATATTTGATGGGAAAAGATAAAAACAGCCAAAGAGGAACAGAAACTCTTTTGGGAACACCTCAATTAATTGACCAGCTGATCACCTCAGTTGTAAGTCAGACCTGTTTTCTGGCCAATGTAGGGCATTTTCAGTGTTCCTGGGCAGAAATAAATCAATGCAGCAACTCATTTTGTGTGTGGGGTTTTTTTGTTGTTTTTTTTTTTTTTTGGTTTGTTTGTTTTTTAAAGATCTGACAAGGAACCACCCTCTTGTTTATTGGTTCTGTTGCTAAATGCCAAGTCTGTTCATAACAAATCACCCACCATTCATGACCTGGTTCTGCATGAAAGAGTTGACCTGGGAGCAAAGACCACTCCCACTGAGGGTTGCCCCTCTAGCATATTCAACTATTGGAAGATCCTGACGCATACAAAAAAAAAAAAGAGAGAGAGAGAGAGAAAATGAAATGTCACCCTTTGCTTGTTACTTGATATATGTGTGTATTTATGTTTGTGTCTGGGTATGAGAGGTAAATCAGGCCCTGGTCACATGAGGGAATTGTTTTCTAGTTCTTCCAATATTTTCCATACCTCTGTTGTACTGAATCATGGTCATGTGGTTTATATCCTGGGACGAACGTCCCAAGAACATTTAGCGGTACTGATTTATTTCCTTCTGTTTGAATTGCTATGGCCAGCTACACCATGGTACTGGTTTATTTTCTCTCTTGCTTCAAGGGGCAATTTAGCTCTTTTATATATATAAAATAATATTTATTGATACATCAGTATATCAGGAACAAGGTTCCCTCTAAGGTGCGTGACTGCACATGACTCCGCCCCTACTCATAGCTTTCCTCCTCCTCTGTGCACCCACAGTGATCGTTTCCAGCCCCTCTTGTTCCAGTCGCAACAGAACCCTACATGGGGGGCAGACTTGCGCATGCGGCAGGGCAGACTCATGCACGGGGGGGGGTGGAGCCCTGCCCAGCAGAGCTGAAAATTAGGGGGAATGTTGATCGGGAAGGGGTTTATGTTATGAAAGTGTCCTTTGTTGCACTGGCTGCTCCTGAAGAAATGCATTGTACACAATGGACATGGGATATCTGCGCAGAATTACTGGCAATCACCCCCAACCCTGGTAACATTGGCATACCAACAGTTCAATGTATCTTCCCATAGAAATAAAAAAACTACTACTCTCCAGTAATGCAATAGTGGCAGCCCCCCGGTGAGATATTTTTATCGATGTATCGGGCATGAAAAAAAAATTAATACGCACGCCACAGTAATGGTGGCCATCTTCCTGGCTTTTATTCTGAAAAGAAATAATTAGGGAGAGGAAAAGAAATAATTAGGGAGAGGCTTATATAGGGAGAGGAACTCGTTCAAATATCTAGGTTTCAAGATGTTTAGGGTTTTGTCACCATCAATACCTTGTACTCAGACCAGAAGCATATTGGCAGCCAGTGCAAATCCATCAGAACCAGTGTCATGTGGGTTCTGAAGGATGTTCCTTTTGGCAGTCTAGCTGCTGCATACTATACTTCCTGCAGCATCCATGTCATCTTCAAGGGTAGCCCCATGCAGAATGCATTGCAATAGCCCCATGCAGAATGCATTGCAATAGTGCAACTAGGAGATTACCAGGGCATGGACTGCTGTGGCCAAATTATGGTTGTAGCTGGTGGACCAGTCAAAGCTGCCCTCAGACACTCTGAGGCACTGAGCTCACATGAACCTCCAATGACAAAGATGAATCCATGAACACTCCCAAAGTACACACCTGCTCCTTCCAGGGGAGTAGCTGCTGACGAGCCCAACTATTACGAGCCTTATGTTTCCTATTCGTAGCCTTATGTTTGGCTGATCTTATGATGCTTTCAGGGTAGCCATGATCCAAAATTGAAAACATAATGCATTGTTCTCCACCTGCCAATCCAATAAAGTAGTGGAATTACATTTATTCTCAACATTTAACTCAATGGAAGATTATTTTTAAGGTGAATAGGGTGCAAAGATAGGTAATGCAAATATGAATTACACTCCATTAATTTCTTGTATAAATGCACTGCCAGTCTATTAGTAGATTTTTTTATACACTATAGTATCCAAAAAAGGAATACTATGCAAATCATGTTAACTAGAGAATTTGATAGTGTTGTGACAAGTTTTTATCCGCTGGCAAAAATGTTCAACTGTAAGACCATGAGAATATACCATCAATGTACCAGTAATACAATAAAATATTATGCCTGTATAGATTGTCTGTAGCCTCCAGTATGGATTCCCACTTATCCATAAACAGGTTGGCTACCGATGGTGCAAATGTACTGCCCATAGCCACCCCACAGACCTTTAATTTATTTATTATTTGTTCCATTTTTACCCCGCCCATCTAGATTCGGGAATCTACCCTGGGCGGCTTACAAAATATAAAGATAAAAACAGCATTAAAATAACTTAGATTATAAAAAGCAGAAAAATCAATAAAGAAAACAGGATCCAAGGTGGGATAAAGAAGCTATGTAATGGGAGGGGGGAAGGCCTGCTGGAAGAACCAAGTCTTCAACTTGTTTTTAAAAATTCCCAGCGAGGGTGCCAGTTGAATTTCCGGGGGTAAGGTGTTCCAAAGATTAAGTGAAAGGTCTTTCCAGATATGAAATAATTCTTCTCCATGACAATATCAATTAAGTACAAGAAAAAAATAGATGGGGGGCTCTTTACTCAATTGTGAGTCTAGTGCATCCTGAACTGATTCCTCTTTATGAGGAATATTAGTGTATAAAGTCCATGGTCAATAATACCACCTGCTGCAGGATGTTCTGATCCTCAGTTTTGCAAATAAAATCTGTAGTGTTCTTGATATATGATGGAATCAAAGAGACAAAGGCTATATATTGTGAAAGGGATTGCAAAACTGAGGACGAAGAGGACACTATAGGACAACCTGGAAGGGGGACCCCTGGTTTGTGACTCTTTGGTAACACATAAAAAACAGGAATCCTTGGGTGTGTATTAACCAAGATTTTACCTGTAAGTTCTGGCACTGCTTCACTGCTCCAGCACTGTTTCTTCCACTGTCACTTTAATGATCCTCATGATATGATCTGTAGAGACTTTGTCCAGTTGTTTGTAATGAGCTGCTACATTCAGCAAGTTTTGGGTGATCTGTAAATAATCTGCTGTATTTAAGATCACTTTAGCTCCACCTTACCTGCTGGTTTAATAACTATAGATTTGTCATAGCTTAAGTTTTTGAGGGCTATCTTCTCTGTGACATTGTGTGTTTTATCCAAAATTTCTAGATCTCTCAAAATCAATTTCTCAAACATAGTCACTGCTACATTAGACATTGGTGGCACAAATCTAGATTTCGCCCAAAATTTATTACCATGGTCCCGAGTACTCTTATCATAGAAAAGGCATGATTTCAATTGTCTAATCAATTTAAACAGGTCAACTCTGGTACAAAAAAGATCATAACTAGAGCTTGGAATAAAACTCAACCCTTTATTCAAAACTTGCATCTCCACATTCATAAGTGCCCTACTGGATAAATTCACTACTTGGTCCTTCTTCTCCTTCCCCTGCATGATTGAAAAAACCTGATCATTATTCCTTTGTCTCTCAGTTTGTCTAAATTTAGATACTCTGCTAGCACTCTGTACCACTGAAGGGGCATCCGAGCCTGATGATTCCAAATCTGATTGCGATAAGGTTAAAGCAGCCCAGGAAACCTGTCTTCTAGAGTTCTGAGACACATGCATCCATTTATAAACGTTTTTGTTTGTTGGACCCTGCAGCATCCTAGAGCTTAATTGTAATAAGGATAAGTAGAAGTCTCGCAATGCCACTCTTTGGAACTGGTTCTGAAAATAGGAATGGAATTGCCATAATTCAGTGACTCCCACTTCCTTGGAGATTGTCCAAGACAGTACCGTGGTCAGTGGTATTGAAAGCCACAATGAGGTCTAGGAAAATCAATTAGGGCCACAATCCTCCTGTCCTTAACACAAAGCAGGTCATTGGTCAGAGCTACTAAGGCCATTTTGGTACCAAACCCTCGTCTGAAACTAGACTGAAATAGGTACAAATAATCGGTTTCCTCCAAGAACGTCTGAATATGCTCTTCAATATCTTTTTTTTTTAATCTCTGATTGTTTGATTCCATTTTGTTTGCTCAAGTTTGTGTTGTCTTAAGTAGATCTCATATGGCAGAACTAAGTAGGCTTTTCATATCTTCGTGTTGCTCTTTCATTAGCCATGTTGCCAGCCTCTTTGATTTTATATTTCCTTTCTTGACCTGTGGTAAGCATTCTCAATCTATATGAGATTGAGATTCTTCTCATGAGAGTATAAGATCCCAAGCATCATGGAGAAATAAAACTTTTTTTACTTTTCCTTTAAACTTCCTTAGTACTAGTTCCCTCATTTTAGAGAGAAATTCCTTGTTTTGAAGACAAAAAATACTGTACAGGTTCTTTTGCTTCTAAATTAAATTGATAGTATAGTGGTTACTGCTTATGATTTGTTCAGCTGCACTCACAGTAGGTCTTGAATAGTGCCATTCAGAACTAAGTCCAGGTTTGCCTCCACTCTGCTTGGTTCAATGACATGGTTCCAGGACACAGTCATTTAAAATAGCTAGAAATGTTAACTCTTAGTTATTACCAGGAGACACATGTATCAAATCAAACCAAATCAGCTCCCTAAATTGGCTTTGATATTAGCATAGAAACCCCTATATTCATTGTCCTTCAGATGTCTTTGATGCACACATTGTCCATGTAGACTCTTAGGTTTCTCTCATTGGTGATCTTTTTGTACTATATGCTCATGACCTATGTCCATCCCATCCCTCTTTGAACAAATGGATGCATTTTACTTTAATCCACTGGGGTGATTCAACTCAAAATAGTGTTCTGCAGCTCCTACTGGCTTCTGTCAAGATTCAGATTAAAGCCTGGTGTGGCTTTTTTGTTACACATTAGTAGTCTGGTTCCATTCTGCTTTAAATGGAGCCCAACCCGTTTGTGCTGGCTTGTACCAGAATACTACCCAATGCATTTTAAAAAAAATCTAAACCTTTCTTGTCTACACCATTGTCTCATCTGTGCGTTGAGACTTCTTTAGCTGGTGGGTAGTTGGACCTCTACCCAGAACAGGTAGCATTTTAAAGAAAGCAATGTTGAAACTTCAAGCTTTCAGCCTCTTTCCTAACAATATAAATTTGACTTCAGGATTCTGACATTTCTGTACATCACTGATGCCAGTGTGCAGCACACTACTGATTCTTCCCCTTGCTGTTCACTAGGCCGTTTAGATGTACAGTCAATATACCCATAACAGACTCCACTAGCTATATTTCTAATGATTAAATCACCCATTATCACAATTTACCCACTCACTGGAGATACATCCTCCAAGAGGTAGGTCCTTCACAGGGTTGTCACTTTCTGGAAAGTCAGGGAAATGGAAATTGGTCAGGGAACGTCAGGGGAATTGGTCTGAACTCAGGAAAAGTCAGGGAAATTGTGATTAAAATATATTCAAGCAGTGGATTTTTGACCTGCTCCTGCAAGAGCATGATCTGTTCTTGTGGCAACTGGAACAGAGAAGTAGCAGAATACAAGTAAAACTTAATGATGCCCTTTCCCAGCCCCACCTTTTTCTCAGCTCCACCCCCAGCAACCAGTCCAGTGTGTTTGTTGAGCTCTGTCCCTGCATGGTTTCCAAGGTCCTCCTGTAGCATTTGCAAAGCAAGGCTAGTTTAAACATTTAGCAAGATACAAACTTTAAACATCTAGCTGTTTTCATCCCTACCTGCTAGTACTGCGTTTAACTTACAAATAAAGATACACATGTTTTTGGGTCATGGTTGTGTATGGAATGGATGTATTATCTCCTGCTAAACCCAGCACAGAGTTGCAAATGAGTTTTGCTGCTGTTGGATTTCAGTCAGCTAGCACTTTCTACTCTGCACCAAGCAAAGTAAATTTTTCAAATGTGATTGCTTGTTCCTGCTGGAGTTTACAGAGTACCAGCTCTCTCATCCTCTTCTCTGACTTCTCCTATGCATAAAACTTGCAAATGAGGGTTGTCTGCTTCTCTAGATTGCAGACATGATCTGCAAGCATTTAAACTCCACCTCCTTTCTTGCTGCTGATCTGCTCATTAAACTTTCTGGAACCAGACAGTGAAAGTCAGACTTTCCCAGTTTTGGAAAGTTCCTACTTGCCCAAAAACAAATCTGCTAACATCTTTGTGTCAGGCAGGTGGTTCTGTGTACGGCTGTATCTGAAACCACATTTTGAAGATGGCTTCTAAGAGGACAGTTTTTAATATGCAGTGGCTGGATTTCAAACTTCATCCTGACTTCGTTCCATGGCTATCACCAGTTGCTGGAAACGAATGCAAAGGTTATTGTAAAGTGTGCTACAAAACCTTTGAATTAAGTAATACTGTATGGGAATTCGAGCTGTGGAGTCTCATGCACAAGGACCATTCCATCAGAAGAACCTGAAAATCAAGTCAACAGTCCATCGCAATATGTGTAGGTTCAAAGCCAAGTACAAGTTCAGATAGTAAAACCAGAGAGGGTGAAGAGACAGCCCCTGCGAAAACTGGAAAACATGATCAGAGTGATGAAAGTGGCAAAGAATTACCCTGCACACAAACTAGTATGGCTGCCTATGTAATCAAGGACTGTGTTAGGACAGCAGAGTGCCTGTGGGCTTTGCAACTGGTGATGAAGAAGATGCCATTTGACTCTAGTAACAACATCAGTGAGTTATTTAAGTGAATATTCTCAGATAGCCAGATAGCTCAACAGTTTCATCTTGGAAAAACAAAAGCAATGCTTTTGGCTTGGCACCATATTTCTCTGATCTTTTACTGAAACAGCTGAAACAACGCCAAACATTTGTTATCTGTTTTGATGAAGCTTTAAATAAGGTGGTTCAAAAGGGACAGATGGATTTAGTGGTTCGTTTTTGGGATGATTACTGTCATAAAGTTTCCACACAGTATCTAACCAGTGTTTTTCTTCAAAATGCTACTGCTGAAGACCATCTTCAGAAGTTTCAAGAAGGCATGTCTTCTTTACCAGTTGCAAAATTATTACAAGTATCTGTGGATGGGCCAAATGTAAATCACCTTTTTCTGAGAAAACTAAAAGAAGAAATTAAAACCAACCTTGACTGTAAAGGAGAAGGAAAATAATTGATTGACTTTGGAACGTGTAACCTTCATGTTGTTAAGTGCTTGATAGAGCTATGACTGTTTTTCACAACATCAAGAAGTATGTGAAAGAAGCAAAACTCCCCCACAGTAAACCTGCAATTTGTATGAAAGCTGCAAAGCAAGATCCACTCATGAAGTGCAAAATGGCTTTTAAGAAAACAATTGCTGGAGATTGTGAGCCATTTCTACAAAAGTTTCAAAACCAAAAACCATTGGCATTGTGTGTGTGTGTGTGTGTGTGTGTGTGTGTGTGTGTGTGTGTGTGTGTGTGTGTGTGTGTGATATGCAGGACATTTTTCCTCTCATAATAGAGTCTTTTAAAAAGTCACTTCCTCTGCCCTTCCACCAAGGAGCAGAGGAAGTGTTTAATTTGCCAATATCCTGGAGTAGCTCTCTTATTAAACCATTTCACAATTACAGAAATTCATACTGGAAGGAGCCAGACCGAACACGATCATTTGAGCTCCGATATGCCATTTGGGTTCAAGGATCACACCAAATGGCATATCATACTTCTACCTGACCCCAAGCAATCATATTTAACCAACACCAGCCTGCTTCAAAGGAGCCTATATGGCCAAGCCCTCAGTTTCTCCAGGTGAGCTCTGTTGTCCAGAAGGAAATGAACCTGCTTCCTGAGGGCCAGAAGCTCACTGCACTGAGAATACCTTCACACATCTCTGCTCAACAAGCAGAGTCCTCTGTGCAATACAGTAGATAGCCTTCATGCTCATACAGACAAACTAACGTGCAGACTAGGAATGTGACCTATATATTAGAAATAAAGTAAAAACAATAGACCTTGAACCTTAAGGAATGGATGGAATGCCAAGACTAAAGAGAGAGAGAGAGAGAGAGAGAGAGAGAGAGAGAGAGAGAGAGAGAGAGAGAAAAGAAAAGAAAGAAAGAAAGAAAGAAAGAAAGAAAGAAAGAAAGAAAGAAAGAAAGAAAGAGAAAGAAAGAAAGAAAGAAAGAGTAATCAGAGCTGAAATCTATGCACTCTCCCTCCAGCAAGAATACTAAATGAAGCTGGATAACTTGATTACTTGTCTGACTCTACAGAAATCAATAGATGTTCGTTCAGGCTGGACTTTTTGAAAAAGTGTTCTGCATCTATATGGAGTGCGTGTCCATTTCCACTTGGTTGACAGGAACTCTGTAGACAAAGACCTAACCAAGTTTTCTTCTGTTTTTCTCATGCCTAGTAAGCATATTTGGTGAGCTCTTTATATTCATGAAAACTTGTTTCTTGAAAGCTACAGGCCAGATTGCTTTAAAGTCATATTTCCAATACAGAAAATGAACAGACGAAATAACACAATGAAAATATAGGCAATACAGGCAAACTATTATGATTCAATTGTGATCTCGAACCCCATTTTATTAGTTAAAATGAAGTATTTTGGTTTGAGCTGTATAATACACACACATGTTCAAACTGTTCCCATTTACTAGGAACAAAATCTATTTCTTGCTAAATGGATATGCCTGCTTCCTTTTGAACAAGCTGTTTTGGATACCTTTCAAATATAGGAAAACACATATTTTGTTGCAGTTTCTTTTAGCCTTTGCTGTAAAGTGACTGGAATTATTTTGTGTTTTTCAGAAGCCTTTAAAGAAATGTTAGTGTTATACATATGAACTAGAGTTTTCCTTTCCTCTCGCCCCACTTTCCAGCTTTTTAGAAATAAACTACAGTATCTGGATAAAGGGCAGGTGCAGCTTTTCCCTAGCAGACATTTGGAAGCACATGCACACTAAGGTACTGGAGCAGCCATTTCACGCCATAAAGCTGCTGAGGCTTATTTTGAATTGTTTAGTATAACATCCTATGGTAGGCAATTATGTTTTTCTGTAATGTGTTTCAGCTAAACCAGCCAACCTTTTATTTGTTTTTTTTTAATCATGACAATCAGATCAAAGTGGGTTTTTTCCCCTGGGTGTGTAATTTTTTTTTTTTAAAGTGTCTGTACTGTGGAAGACAAAAATCATTGCCTCGATCTGTGGCACTTCAGGGCTGGGCTGGAGAACCTTCTTGATGAAACCTGGTCAGTCAGTGTTGACAACATGTGGTTCTATTTAAGGCAGCTTCCTACATTCCACTCTCCAATAATGACACTGAAACAGTTGCAGAATGTGCTGGAGTTTCAGCTTTTCTATAACAAGAACCATCAGTTCTTCTTCGTGGCCTCTGTGAACCACACCCTGGGTGATCCGCGCCTGTGCAGAGCCTTGTTGGAAAGTTCTAGAGCTTCTGCGGTAGCAAAAAACACATTAGAATAAGGCCCCTCCCCCCTCGTATAAGTACCTTGGCGCCAAGGCTCCCTTTTCAGTTTCTTTCAACCGCTGCGTTGGGAGCCTCATAGTTCTGCTTCTGTGAGTAAAAGAGAAAGATAATTTATTCTTGATTCCTTCCTGTTTAAAATCTTTTTTCCTTTAACAATTAGAATAGATCAAATTTATTATCATCAGAGATATTTTTCCTTTTTACCTTGCTCGGCCTCCGTGCAACCCACCCCCCATCATCGTTTTTTCCCTCAAATTATTTTCTCCTATTCATGGCCCCTTTGGGCCCGTTTAAACACTGTGTGGTCTGTGATAACAAAATACCAATCTCCGACGGCCACGCCAAGCGTCTTTTTTGCTTGGGAGAGGCACACCAAACGTCCTTCTGCCAGCATTGTAAAAACTTCAAGCGTGGAGTTCTCCGTTCTCGCCTGTCGAGATTAAAACTCCGTCTTTGGGAACAATCCCTTCAACCAACCAAAATGGCCCAACCTCCTTGTAAGGCCACCTCACAAACCAAAGTGATGGAAAAGGCTTTTTCCAAAGCCTCAAAACAACGTCCATCGACCACACCATCCCACTCCGACGCTCCGTCCACTTAGTCTAAAACTTCCAAAAGCCATAAATCGAAGTGCTTGATACCGAAATCCTCGATATTGAAGCCCTCCACTAAACATCAAATGTCCACCGAAGCCTCTTCGGTTCCGGAGCCTTCTCCGCCTAAAAGACCTAAGCAACATAAATCTAAATCTGCAGTCATTTCTCAGCAGCCTCAACAAACGTGTGCGAATCAATCTCTATTGGTTCGCCTTCTGACGATGACGGAATCCCCTCTCATCAACCCTGCTCTCAATCACCGGAATGGGATGACAGAGTCAATTGATTAACATCTTCTCCTCCCAGTCCTCAACACTCTGTTCTTTCGAGCAACCCTTCCGTAGTTGCTTTACCCAACAGGGTCGACTCCGAACAACAGCTAGAGACCATACCTTATTCGGTGACATCTGATCATCCACCGCGACGTCCTCAGAGACATTGGCCCCAACAGTCCCTGGAGCCATCTATTCCATCACATCCAGCCTCCCGATATTTTCCTGCTAATCCAGACGAGGGAAATCATTCCTCTTGCTCGGCATCTCCAGCGTCTATATACTCCACTGCTTTACCAACTCATCAACAACCTCCGTTTCGACATCACCGAGACACAGGCTCTGATATCGATGATCCTCTATATCCATCCTGGTCTATGGACACTCGTTCTGTCCCTCTGTCGACGCACGATTTCCGTCACCTGATAGAACCAAGCCATCAAACTCGACATCACTATGACCCTGAGTTCGACACCGACGTTCAACCATATCAAACAACGTCCATGGACACTCAGATGACATCTCTCGATATCGAAAATCCTTGACACCGACAAATGCCCATGGACATCGACATCGAGTCACAAACGTCAATACTATGACGTTCAACCTATCGACACCGAAGTCGATCGACAATCCGTCGACTCCCAACGCGACCCCGATTATTCTGATCACGGATCCAGACCTCAAATGCTGTCAGTATTACTTACCTCACCAGAATCCGATCTTGTCGATGCCGACCCACCATCACCAGCAGAAGACTTCCAAACTTACACCCAACTTATGATCCGTATGGCTAAGTCTCTCGATCTCCAAATCCACCGTCCTTCGACAGAACCGGCTGATCATCTATGCGACCCAATCTCTAAAGAGACAACTACTAGTACACATCTCAATGCTTCCATCTCTACTCAACACCGCTCAACGATCCTGGACAAAACCAGCTTCTTCCCATACCACGTCTAAATGAATCGATAACCTCTACAGAGTCCATGACCCTGGAGCTTTATTTCTTCAAAAACAGCCAGCTCCAAACTCTTATTTTTGTCGAAGCCTCACAATCCAGATCTCGACATTGACAGACCCTCATACCACCAAATAAAGACAGTAGAAGGATCGACTCAATGGGAAGATGGCTTTATTCATCAGCAGTGTTCACCATGCGTTTCCTTTGGGACAATATGTCAACCTTTGTCGAATCTTTACCAGAAGATAAAAAGGTACTCGCCCAAACCTTTCAACAAGAAGGCCTTTCCGTTGCCAAACAACATATGCTTTCTGCTAGGCACACGGTAGACGCCACAGCAAAGTCCATGGCCACTTCAGTAGCCTTATGACGTTTCTCTTGGCTAAGGATAGCTGGCCTGGCTGAGGATGCCCGCGCATGTATCGAAGACCTTCCATTCGATGGGGCAGGCCTCTTTAATGCTGAAACTGATGATATTTTGGAAAACGTGCAAAAGAAAAGATCAGCAGCTAGGCACTGGGGAGTTTATCCATCTTACCAACAACGCCCCCAACAGAATCAATGGAGACAACCGTACAACTCTTATCAAAAATTCCAACGTGATCCTCCAAAACAAGCATCTTATACACCCCATTTCAGAAATCAAAGAAATAAACCCCGTCAACAGCCCAGTACTAGGCGCAACGACCGCAAACATCACGTTTGACGCTCCCATGACCGAGATCGCACACCACTCCACCCATCCTGCCCTCTGGAAATACCTACCTGTCTGGGAATCCATCACTACAGATGCCTGGGTATTGTCCATCATCCGAGACGGCTACTGCATCCATTTTTTCCAACTTCCTCCAGCAACACATGTCATCACTCCACCATCTCCAACCCTACAAGAGGAAAGAAGAAATTTACTCCTCAAGGACGCCATACAACTCGTCTCACAACACAACAAAGGGTTTTTCTCTCACTATTTCACCGTGCCCGAAAAGGACGGAGGTCTTCGCCCAATCTTAGACCTACGAGAGTTAAACAAATACATCATTACCACAAAATTCTGTATGGTTACCCTCGAATCAGTTCTCCCTTTACTCCGCAAAAACGACTGTTTCACTGTCATAGATCTCAAAGACGCATACTTCCATATTTCCATACACCCTTCACACAGGAAATTCCTTCAGTTTCAACTAGGATCACAAGCCTACCAATTCAAAAGGCTTCCTTTCAGCCTTGCAACAGCTCCAAGAGTGTTCACCAAGTGCATGTCACCAGTAGCCGCTTACCTCAGACTGCAAAAAATTATCATATTTCTATATATCGATGATTGGCTCCTCGTAGCTCACAAGGCCCAACGAGACGCTCACTTCACCCTTACCCTCCTTCGCGATCTTGGTCTCGCTGTCAATGAACAAAAATCAAATTTGAAACCTACAAAGATTATTCATTATAAAGGCGCACGCATAGACTCCTCACAAGCTCGCGCCTTCCTCCCTCCAGACAAAAGAGAAAGTTTAATCACCTTACTTCGAGTTTTCACCCCTCATGCTATGGTACCCACCTTAACTGTACAACGTGTACTAGGCACCATGGCCTCTATGACGTCAGTAGTGCAGCATGTATGTCTCAAGATGAGATCTCTTCAGTCTTGGTTTCTCGCCCTCTTCAACCCGCTCACAAACCCTCCTCACACTCTTTTAAGGGTCACTCCAGAACTCGCCTCCCAACTTCAATGGTGGCATTTTCCTCCCAACCTATCTGTCGGGCGACCGTTCTGACAACCATGACCACGTTCTGACAACCACGACCGTTCTGTCACCACCGACACCAGCCTCACAGGCTGGGGAGCTCATTGCAAATCCCTCAAAATCCACGCCAAGTGGTCTTCCAGAGAAAAATTGCTCCACATCAACGAATTGGAGCTATTAGCAGTTATAAAAGCTTGCAAAGCTTTCAGAAATCTCCTCACTGGCAAGATGGTACAAATTGCCACCGACAACACCACGGCAATGTACTACATTCTGAAACAAGGCAGCACCCACTCTCCAAGTCTCCTCTATTTAGCGGTCGACCTCTGGGAGTGGTGCCTAGCACATCATATCTGCCTCACAGCTTTATACATTGCCGGCCACGACAACGACTTGGTGGATCTACTCAGACGCACGAACTCTCAAGCTCATGAGTGGGTGTTAGACCAATCAGTTTTTCTTCACCTGTGTGAACGATGGGGCAAACCAACTCTCGATCTCTTTGCCTCCCGTGTGAATCGGAAGTGCAAATGATACTGCTCCCGAGCTGGCATTGGCAAACACTCCCAAGGAGATGCATTTGTCGGCCGATGGCCCAAGACTCTCACTTACCTTTTTCTGCCATTCCCGCTTCTCCACAAGGTCGTGGTTCGCCTACAACAAGACAAACCCGATGCCATCGTTATAGCCCCTTGGTGGCTGAGACAACTGTGGTTTCCAGTCCTTCACACTCTCTCATCAGACGTTCACCACCTCCCTCGCCTGCCCCACCTCCTCACGCAGAACAACACCCAAGTACTCCACCCAGACTTACCTATTCTGCACCTGGCAGTGTGGAGGATTCCGCCTCGCTAATGGATGTTATCCGTCAAGCAAAGAAGCCCTCCACTAGGAAGGCCTACCTGTATAAATGGAACAAATTCAAATCTTTCACTGAAGCTTCTTCATTGCCTTCTATCAGCCCATCACTTGCTACTGTTCTATGTTTTTTGCTTCATCCCAAGTCTAGCGGCCTTTCCCTCTCTTCCTTGAGAGTTTACCTCTCCGCCATAGTTTCTTATCAGCCCCCTAACTCTCCAGCAGCTGATTTCTTCAAGCATCCAACATTAAAACGTTTTCTTAAAGGTCTATCTCATATGTACCCAGATACGTGTCTGCCTTCTCCGCAATGGTCATTAACACTGGTACTACAGCAACTTACTAAAGCTCCTTTCAAACCTTTACCTTCAACTGATTTACGACTACTTACCTTTAAAACAGTTTTCCTCATCGCCATCACATCAGCTCGACGAGCTAGTGATTTAGCAGCCTTACGTTATGACTATCCTTATTTACAGTTTTTTCCAGGCAAAGTGAAACTATCCATGGATATTTCTTTCCTCCCTAAAGTCGTATCTCAATTCCATCTCTCTCAGCCGTTTATCCTTCCTTCCTTCTTCCTGTCACCGTCCACAACTCAAGAAAAAAATCCTCCATACTCTAGACGTTAGGCGAGCCCTTGCCTTTTACGTCCAACGCACCCAACCTTTCAGGCGTTCACCTCGACTTTTCATAAGTCACCAACCACCTAGTAAGGGTCGTCAGGTGACGTTTCAAACTATATCTAGATGGGTCACTTCAACCATTCACCTCGCATATCAGCTAGCACGCAAACCAGTCCTGAAGGTGATTCGCCCTCACTCCACCAGAGCAGTGGCGACCTCTACGGCATTCCTACGTGGCGTACCTCTTCCAGACATCTGCGCCTCTGCCACCTGGGCACAGCCGTCCACTTTCATCCAACATTATAGACTTGATCTCCGGCAGAAGTCTGATGCGGCCTTTGGACGTGTTGTTCTAGCCTCTACCTTGGCGTGACACCCTGCCTCCGGGTAAAACAGCTTATTAGTCACCCAGAGTGTGATTCACAGAGGCCACGAAGAAGAACGACAGGTTACTCACCTGTAATTGTAGTTCTTCGAGTGGACCTCTGTGATTCACACATCCCGCCCGTCCTCCCCACTGTCACGCCATTCTGCTTAATGTAGCGGCGGTTGACACAACTGAAAGGGGAGCCTTGGCGTCAAGGTACTTATACAAGGGGGGAGGGGCCTTATTCTAATGTGTTTTTTGCTACTGCAGAAGCTCTAGAACTTTCCGATGAGGCTCCGCGCAGGCGCGGATCACCCAGAGTATGAATCACAGAGGTCCACTCGAAGAACTACAATTACAGGTGGGTCACCGGTCAATCCAATCCAAGGTTAAACATTCTTAAGTTTGGTATTGGTTTCTTAAGGAAATAGGTATGGCCAGTTTAATAATATGCCCTGTTTTATAGGACAGGAGATAGAACGGGAAATATTCAGTTACATGTAATAATGAGGGAGGGAGTGCTGACATGCCAGTCTTCATGGCTGTTTGGGGATATGCCAGTGGTTACTAAAAACAAATGCTTTGCACCCCAAAAGTACAAAGCTGAAACCTGGGCATCTCCAATTATGTGGATTAGGTAACAGATGATGTGGAAAATCCCTGTCTGAAACTCTGTGGAGCCAATGCCAGTTGAAGTAGATAATACAAAGCCATATATTATGGTGGCCTACTTTTATATAAGGCAGCTTTTTTGTTGCTGTGGCTATCAGGGTTTTAGAAATACACATGCCTATCCTTTAAACTGTTAAAAGCAGTACAACAGTGGAACCAATTACTAGAGCAGTACGACAGTGGAACCAATTCCCTCGAGAGGTGGTGAGTGCTCCAACATTGGAGGCTTTCAAGAGAAACTTAGACAACCACCTGGCAGATATCCTTTGATTTGTATTCCTGCATCGAGCAGGGGGTTGGACGTGATGGCCTTATAGACCCCCTCCAACTTCACTATTCTATGATTCTATGAATATATATGAACACTGAATGTCTGAAATGAAACAAGTATAGGCATTCATGTGTGAAAATAGCCTTAACTCGTGTGTTTCCCCACTCCTTAGAAGTTCACTGCCAAAAAACGGCAATCTTACATAGGTCAGTGTCAGCATTTTCTACTGAATGTCTGAGTTTTGGGATATTCACACAATGTGCTTGAAATAAATATGTGAATGGTTCAATCATGTCAGCAAAGGCAATCTGTCTCCTATCAGGGTACTGATTACATTGTTGGAACTTACACGGTCGCCCCAAACCATGTGGGATTGGGTCATTTAAATATTTTCTCACTCTTTCTAGAGTCACTAATGAAATAACTAGGATACTGTTTGAAGGCCATAGGGAAAATCTTAATAGTGTGACCATTGTCAAAGTTCTGTGAGTAAAAAATACAGGTTAGGAAGAGGAATGTAGTTTCTGCTCTTACACAGAACTAATGGCTGTTTCCCCCATAAATACGCAGCAACTGAATACAGTATGTTTCTCTCACAAGTTTTAGAAATGGCTACAGCCTAAATTTATGGTCCTTCTCTTTAAATATTATAATTCTGCATACAGATCTATGCAAAATATCTGAATGGGGCCTTGAACTTTGCATGCAAATACATGTCTGAAAGAGTCAAACGATGATGTTTTAAAATTAAAGCAGGTTCAAGAATGCATGATTTTGAGCAGCAAAGTGGTGTCGGGACAAAGCACTTAGCCCCTTTCCTGACAGCTAATTTTTCTCCTCCCGAGTTCTTGTCAACTACTTTCAGGGTTCCAGATACAATTTAAAAGGGTAAGCACACATCTGGAACCATGCAGAAAGAAAGCAATTTGCAATTTGCAAGGTGTGATTTGGAACAGCTGTCAGGAGAAAAGGTTACCACCCTGCCTTCACTACTCCTCCACATCACGCCCTCCCCAGACTTGTAAAATTGCCACATCACGCCCTCCCCCTTCCAGTGGGCAAAATGGTCAGATAATTTGCATTTGTATACAAGACAAAATAGAGTGTGTGAGTAAGTGGATAATATAACTGAGTCATTAGGCTTGTGCAATACCTTTGCAAAGCCTTATTTTGCTGAGCTCTCTGTGTGGGTGGATGTGGGTGGGTCATACACATGGGTACTGCAAAAACATGCTGGTTGATCTGCTTTGAAGAGAAGCTGCTATGGATGCCATATTCCCAGAACAGGAAACTATTCAACAGAAAAGATGGGAGGCAAGGAGTTACTGGTCAGATTATCAAATATCCTTTAAGGCATGGAAAATGACAGGAAATATAATTTAAGATAATCCCATTTAATGGAGTTTGCTGTAGGCTGTAGATAATGCAATCAACAAGACATTAGGTATAAGTGTCTCCCAGACAAAGATCTAATTATGCAGATGGTTCCACTGAGATATCCACCCCATGTTTTCAGCCCCAAACATCAGAAGTAAGGCACCCTCTGATATCTCCCATCAGGAGCCAGGTGGACACTCCCAGTCGCCAGTCTTTGGTTTGCTTGTGCTTTACTGCTCCTTGGCAGAATAGGGCCATCATGAAATATTAGCCACTTGTGCATGGTTAGGAAATAGTTCAGAAATAGGTGAACTTAACTGGAAGACACTGACAAGGGAGCTGTCCAAAGAAACTTATTAAAAATATATGAGATTGCCATATTATTCATTCTGGTTTGTGTCTTCATGCTGTTTCCATCTCAGCCTGGAGCAAACTGCCTAGTGCCTCTGGAAGCATCTTAATGAAGCATCACCAACTTCCTTTTGAGCTGATTTCACTAAAGGCCTGAAGTCTCTCTTTCTCAACTCAAAGAATCGAGGCTTTAGCAGAAACTGTTAGCCTGTATTTCCCTGCACTAAATTCCTGGTTCTAGTCTAGGACCTAGGGGAATTCTTAATAAAATTTGTTCCCAAAAATAGTGGGATGCAAAATACAAACATCAGAACAATATTTTAGATCTCAAACCAAAAGAATATTACTCTTTCATTAACCTTTTATTGCTCCCAAACCCACTGGAACAAAACACAGTGGCCCAAAATGGCAACTTGCAAATAATATAATCAAACCAAATTAATGACACAAGTGTGACTAGAGGAGACAGATGCAGCAAGTCACAAATTATCCTCAGGAGCAACATTGCAATACCCTTTCCAGGCAGAAAATTGATATTACGAAAAGCAGCCCAAAACAGTGGGTATCAATGTACAAGTTTTTTCATTGTTGCAATAATTCCTGGCAACATCATATTTTCTAATTCTAAGTGCTTTATTCATCTACGTTGCTTCTATCTTCCATAAGCACAAAAATATTCCAAAGTTGTTGGAAACATCCAAAAGTCTTATAGCTATGGAACAAATGCTTAAAGCAGAAGTCCATCAGTGAAAAGCCATAAATGTGAGAAGTTGCAAACAAAAGTACATTCAAAATCAAAATGAGTTGTAGGCAGAACATAAATCATGTTATAATCATGTTTTAAAATTGCAGGAGCATATAGCCTAAAAAGGCACATTAAGTAGCAGAGAATACAACTCCAAAATACATCATTAAATATATATATAGATAAGCATTATAGCTTTGAGCAGTCTTTAGCCTTTAAGCATATTACTGGACACACATGAAAAATATTCTTATGTGCTCACCCAATCAAGCCAATTTGAATCTATGGAGGAAAATCAGTGTTGCCCTCACATTGCTGCTGTTTGATGTCTGGTGCCCCATATCTGTGTTGTTGGTACCCAGTGTGTATGGCATGTCATTTTCTTGTATGTTTCTTTGCCTCTCTATATTTCTATTTCTCTTGGTTGTTTGCATTTCCCTTCACCTCTAAACAACTGGATTTTGCTGGTTCAGTAAGTTGTTGATCCCTATAAACAGTTAGATTTTTTTTCATTGGAAATCTCTATTACTTTTACCAGGGTAGCAAAATACAACTCTCATAACAGTTATGGGGGCTGAGAGGTTGCCTCCATAACTGATAACAGCCATTGTTTTGAATAAATGAGTCCTTGTAGTTTCAGAAATAGTAAGTTGCTTGGGTAGCATTTTACTGGGAAAGAAAATGGCATGGGAATAAAGTGCTAGTGAGAGTTCTCACTTACCAAAGTAGGTCAGAATTCAAAGCTATAGGAACATTTATATGATTACAGAAAGGACTTCCCTAACATAATACTTGTTCAAATAGTTTCCTAATGGCGATTACTATAGGTTTTTTTTAAATAGACTGATAATGTATGCAACTGTTGTAATATGAAAGCATCCGATTTTGCTTCTGCTATGGTAATCAGGGTGGCATATCATAGAGTTCTGAAGTACTCTTCTATAGAAGCACTAGCCAGTCCCACATTACTCTAAGCAAGGCAGTTAGCTGCATTTTCAGAACATACCCTGAGAAGCACAGATGTATTATGGATGATAGTGGTGATGATCTTGGACAGGAATATTTATGGCATTATATAGCATTGGCACTGAGGTTAATTCCTAGGAGGTCACACACACTTGTGATACTTATCCACTATTTCCTTTACTTCCAAAGGTCCTGGTGATAGGGGTAAAATGAAACCCAGAGTGATAAACATCTTTTTATCCTAATTGCTGCATTAATAATAAAGCAGCTATTGTCCTGTTAAACTATAATTTTCACAATGTGATTAATTTCCTCCCACAGTCATTATAATTGAGGTCAATTTAACCCTTGTCTTTTAGTTAAGAGTTTTAATTACATGGAAGATTATCAAGGATTTGTCCAAGTGAAGACTGATTATGATGGGCAAGCTTCACTGTAAGACTCCTGCCAACTCCTGCCCACTCTCTATTTTCCCCTGGCATGACCAGTCCCCAAAAAGTACTGGGTTTCTTCATACAGAATTGTAGTAAGGACCAATAAACTTCATATTTTGGGTTCTGTGGCAGAAAAAACATAGATTGAAATTCTATTCCAATCCAGTTTCTCATTGGATTAGCATTTGTTGTTGTTTAGTCGTTAAGTCGTGTCCGACTCTTTGTGACCTCATGGACCAGAGCACGCCAGGCCCTCCTGTCTTCCACTGCCTCCCGGAGCTGGGTCAAATTCACGTTGGTAGCTTCGATGACACTGTCCAACCATCTCGTCCTCTGTCGTCCCCTTCTCCTCTTGCCTTCACACTTTCCCAACATCAGGATCTTTTCCAGGGAGTCTTCTCTTCTCATGAGATGGCCAAAGTATTGGAGTATTACTTCAGGATCTGTCCTTCCAGTGAGCACTCAGGGTTGATTTCCTTCAGAATTGATAAGTTTGTTCTCCTTGCAGTCCAGGGGACTCTCAAGAGTCGCCTCCAGCACCACAATTCAAAAGCATCAATTCTTCGGCGGTCAGCCTTCTTTATGGTCCAGCTCTCACTTCCATACATCGCTACTGGAAAAACCATAGCTTTCACTATGCGGACCTTTGTCGGCAAGGTGATGTCTCTGATTTTTAAGATGCTGTCTAGGTTTGTCATCGCTTTCCTCCCAAGAAGCAGGTGTCTTTTAATTTCGTGAGTGCTGTCCCCATCTGCAGTGATCATGGAGCCCAAGAAGGTAAAACCTGTCACTGCCTCCATATCTTCCCCTATGTGCCAGGAGGTGATGGGACCAGTGGCCATGATCTTCGTTTTTTTGATGTTGAGCTTCAGACCATTTTTGGTGCTCTCCTCTTTCACCCTCATTAAGAGGTTCTTTAATTCCTCCTCACTTTCTGCCATCAGAGTGGTATCATCTGCATATCTGAGGTTGTTGGTATTTCTTCCGGCAATCTTAATTCCAGTTTGGGATTCATCCAGTCCAGCCTTTCGCATGATGTATTCTGCATATAAGTTAAATAATTAGGGAGACAATATACAGCCTTGTCATACTCCTTCCCCAATTTTGAACCAATCAGTTGTTCCATATCCAGTTCTAACTGTGGCTTCCTGTCCCACATATAGATTTCTCAGGAGGTAGATAAGGTGGTCAGGCACTCCCATTTCTTTAAGAACTTGCCATAGTTTGCTGTGGTCCACACAGTCAAAGGCCTTTGCGTAGTCAATGAAGCAGAAGTAGATGTTTTTCTGAAACTCTCTGGCTTTCTCCATAATCCAGCGCATGTTAGCAATTTGGTCTCTAGTTCCTCTGCCCCTTCGAAATCCAGCTTGTACTTCTGGGAGTTCTCGGTCCACATACTGCTGAAGCCTACCTTGTAGGATTTTGAGCATAACCTTGCTAGCGTGTGAAATGAGTGCAATTGTACGGTATTAGCATAGCATAGCATAAACTACTACCAAATACCATGACTTAATCAAAGACATTCTGGGTCAAATCAGACTATGACATCCTCAGAAGTAGAAATGGGAGTCATGGGAGCAGGTATGAGTGCAGCTCTTCAAAGTTCAGGATTAGGCATATATGTGGTATCTGGGCATCTGGAGATGGTCCACTCCTGCTCTAAATGATCTCTCACCAGCCAGCCTCCTGTATACTTCTCTTTACCCACCTTACGCTTGCCAGCCTAGCTTATAGTTGCATATGAAGCTCCAGCAGTGAGAGGGAGGGCTCACTGCTGATGCCAAGTACTAATGACCAGTGAAGGGAAAACCTACAATCTCTCTGCCTTAAGAGTTGTGTCACCAAGATAAGTTGGCAAGTGGGTGAATATGCAGGAGAGCTGATGGTAGAATTTGGGGTGGGAAGAAGAGATGAGTTGACTTTGTTAGCTCAGATTTTAAGATGATAGAGGACATGTTTTTTGGGGTTTTTTAAAATATATATATATATATATATAACAAACAACATTGACTAATATAATCATTATTTGTTGCCCCCCATTCCCTCCAAAATTGTAATGTTTCTTGTGTAGGTAATTGTCCTTTCCCTTTTATTAATACAAACTCCATAAAATTTCCCCATATATAATTAAATATATCCTTTCTTTAACTTAATATCACATGTTAACATCATTAAATGCTATGTTCCAAATCTCATTATAGCATTCAGTTATTTGAAAATCATACTTTACTTTCCATTTTTCTGCTGTCATTAATCTTGCTGCTGTTAATAAATGGATATTAATTCTTTCTTCGGCTTTTCACATTGCACATCATCTAGTGGAGATAGCAATGCAACTTTAGGGCAGGCTTCTATGTTTAGATCCACTATTACATTTATCTCATTAAAATTCCAAAATTTTGACATCATTACACATTCCCACCACATATGCATGTAGGTACCCATAATTTGATTACATTTCCAACATAATTTGGATCATTTATTATCCATATGACATAATTTCACCAGTGTTAAATACCATTTCCAAACTATTTTATAAACTATTATAAGATGACATGTCTTGAATGCAGAAGTCCAATTATCAATCCCTGCCTTCTCCAAATGGTGCTAGAAAAGCTTCTGCCTGAAATGCCAAAGACCGTGCTAGTCAGTATTGACAATACTGGGCTAGACAGTCCAATGGTCTGATTCAGTATGATGTGGATTCCTGTGTTCCTCTATTCCAAGCCAAGAATTTACAGGATTTGGCTATGTCTCTAGTACAAGATGTTCCCCGATGTCAGAAAGCTTGAAAAACACTGTACTATGGAATTAGTGAAGATTAGAGGCTTGTGAATGTTTGAATCTTTGCAGCCCAAATTTTTATTAACAAGCCTTTTAAAAGTCAGAAAAGACAAACTGGGTCTGGGTGTAGGGAGCATATTTTTTCTGCTGCCAGGCCCCTTTGAGGTTATACCAGTCCCCCTAAATGAAATCAAAAGGGATCAGAAGTTTGTGTAAAACAGACATTTTGTTAAAATATGCTGTAGACTGACAACATGAGGCTTTTGGAAGCATCAAATGATCTTTTGGGCTACATGGAGTACATAATCCTTACCCTGTATTAAAGTTGCACATAATATACCTAATACAGTTTTATCCTTGCATTTGCTTGTTTTGACATCTAGTCCAGGAGCTTCTTCTGTTTTAAGCAGAAATGTGGCTACAAGCATACAGCAAATGAGAGCTCAATGTTTTAACATGTTGACAGAACTAAAGTGAAAAAATGTAAAAAGAAAACAAAAGCAAAAGGTCTTAGCACACCTTAAAGAATAACAGATTTGTTTTTGTGTGAGCTTTTGTGGATCAAAATCCACTTCTTAAAATTCAGAAGTTGTTCATATTGTGATGTATTGAAGTGTTGTTAACTATTATATAAAGTAAGATTATATTGATTGTGTAACTTTATTTCCATCTGTGATGCAGAGAAAAATGGAAAACATTAAAGGAAATGAAAATTTTGCACATAAACAAATGCTTTGACACTCATATTAAATTTGGTTCCAATATTTAGAATGGTTGATTTTTTTATTTATTTATTTATTTTGCTACTCTTAAATGTAGGCTTGAATTACTTCAGTGTTTCCCCAAAAATAGGACAGGGTCTTATATTAATTTTTGCTCCAAAAAACGCATTAGGGCTTTTTTTCAGGAGATGTTTTATTTTTTTCATGTACAACAATCTACATTTATTCAAATACAGTCATGTCATCATCTTCTGGTTGCTGCACAATGCTGCACAATGGTGGAGGATGGGGTTTCACTTAACTGGGGCTTATTTTGGGGGTAGGGCTTATATTATGAGGATCCTGAAAAAGCATACTAGGGCTTATTTTCAGTCTAGGTCTTATTTTCGGGGAAACAGGGTAGCAGATCATCAGATTATACTAAAATATTAAAAGCATGGTTGCAAACATAAATGAATATAGAAGGCAGAGCAGAAAAATTAACATTTTCTCCATGTGAAAAAAAATCCACATGGGAGTGAGACTTCAGTACGTTCTATAGTAGAGGCAGACAAACTTGATTCTCCAGACTCACTATGACTTAGTAACTTAGTAGTCACCAGAAACATTGGATACAATGGCTCCTCAGAGCTAGATTCCTGTTTGACCTGATGACAAGAAATAGTAGTATGCTTGCTAAGGTCATTGTTTCATATTTTCTCTTGATTCTGCAAAGCATCAGAACTGGGAAAGCTTTTAATGAGATCCAGTACCAGATGTTGGAAAGGTTGCTTTTTTAAAATGATATCTTTCATATATAAGCGCTGGTTAGGGATTCTGGGAGTTCAGCTTCTTCAAGCTCCATCAAAGGTAGCTTCTTCAAGCTCCATCACATGCTAACAGGATTAGTTAATAGACATTATTCACCAAATATGAAAGAAAAAAATAACAGATACACCTTTGCTGACATGCAGTTGTATGTAAACTGCTCAGAGAGAGCTTTAAACACTATGGGGTGATATATAAGCAGCACACTTTGCTTTGCAGCTATACAGGAGAGCCAATGTACTGTAGTGGCTGGTATGGTTTGACTTGGACATGAAAATCTGGATTCAAATCCTCCACTGCACAAAAAGGCTAGAAAGGAGTTTAGGATAGTGATAGAAATAATTTGGCTTTCCAAGTAGAGATGGGAACACACTGTGGTTTAGTGCTTTTATGTGGTTTGGCAGATCGGGCCCACATGTGTTCCGTGGTCACCCCAGATTCCCCAGCTCCTCCCTTTGGTGCCCACGCAGAGGAGGAGGCAGGGCAGCAAAGTCTGGGGCACTGCCTCTGAATGGGTGTCCATGGGAGAAGGGAGGGTGGGGAATTTTGGGTATCCGCTGTACACCTGTGGGCCTGATCCGCCAAACTGAGCTAAAGGGTGTTTCATGCCCATCTCTTAATTCTAAGCCTTCAGCACCTCGGACAGCATTTCTGGGCAGTTTCCTGCTTTAATCCTCCTAGACATAGCATACCCAATTGAAATACTAGCTCCTTCCATGCACGATGCTCAGAGTAAAATTAAGAGTTCTTGGGTCTGATATCTTGATTGGGTTTCAAAGGATGTACTGTAAAAGCATTTAGATAGAGCACATTCATGCAAAACATTTAGATTGTTGCTGTTATGTGCCATCAAGTCACTTTTGACTTATAGGTTCTCTTTATTTATGTTTTTGTAGGCTGGCTTGGGTAGTTGTGTTTTAAACTTTGTTAGCTTCCCAGAGTAGTGCTTAGGCACTAGATAGGCGGGATATAAATGTAAGAAATAAAGAAAGAAATAAAGAAATGGTAACCCTGTGAATGAGCAATCTCCAAAATGTCCTATTTTCATCAGCTCTGCTCAGCTCCTGTAAATGCAAACCTGTGGCTTCCTTTAGGGAGTTAATCCATATCATGTTTGGTCTTCCTCTTTTCCTGCTGCCTTCCACCTTTCCCAGTATTATTGTTTTTTCCAGAGAATCCTGCTTCTCGTGATGTGCTCAAAGCAGGACAGCCTCAGCCTCAACATTTTTGCCTCCAGAGATAGTTCAGGTTTGATTCGATCTTGAACCTGCTTGTTAACGAGTACTCACAAAGCTCTCCTCCAGCACCACATATCAAACAAATCATTTCTTTTTCTGTCAGCTTTCTTTCTGTCCAATTTTCATACCCATATATGGTCATTGGAAATGCAAGAGTGTGAACAATCTTGGTCTTGATCTCAAGTGCCACATCCTTACACTTGACGTATAGATAGTGCCTTTGAAAAAAAGCTGCAAGTGTAAAAATTTAGCCATGGGGGAAAATCAGGATATTCTATCTAAATATGAAAATACAGGTTTATATCAGCTACTAAATCTTCACATTTTAGAACTGAATTCCATTTAGCTAGAGTAAATGTCACTATAAATCATAAGAGAAAGTCATCTATCTTCAAGTTTTCTTTTTGGTTTGTTCATCAGCTTTCGCCTCTGAAATCAGTATGTGAATGAATGAAAGCTGGCTGTGGGGAGTCACCTAGAAACACAGAATCATTAAGGACTTTCACTGAGCCTTCTTGCCTATTCCATTCATTAATTATAGCCCCATGGAAACATTTGCACATGAATGATATTGTACAAGTACTTTTTTCCTGTCTAGCACATCAGCAATAGCAACATGTATGCTGGATTTTAGGACAGTCAGTTTTAGTAAACTCAGAAGAAGTAAGGAGATCCTAACAAGAAAAGAAGTCCAAGATAGCTGGGAGTTTCTTTAAAAAAGAAATTCTAAAGACGAAGCTACAAAGAATTCCAACAAGAAAAAAAGGTGGAAGAAAACCACTGTAGCATCACAAAAAGCTCACAGAGCTGAATACAAAACAGGACACATATCGGCAGCAGAAGGAAGGCCAAGACACAAAAGAAGAGTATAGACAAGTAACAAGAATTTGAATGATGGTTTTAGGAAGGCAAAAGCTGAGAATGAGCTGATGTTAGCAAGAGACTAAAAGCAACAAAAAAACATTTTTCAGGTACATGCATAGGAAAAAACAGAGTAAAGAAATAGTGGCTCAGCTACTCAATAGGGATGGAAAAATGATAACAGATAATAAAGAAAAGACAGAAGTGCTCTATTCCTACTTTAGCTGAGATTTTTCCCAAAGGACAGTTTGTGTTCAATGTAGAAGGGACAGGATTGAGATTAATAAACTTGAGATTGATAAACAAATAGTCAAGGGACACTTTATTACTTTGTATGAGTTCAGATCCCCAGGGTCAGATGAACTACATCGAAGAGTATTGTAGAAATTGGCTGAAGAACTCTCAGAACCACTGTCTCTTATTTTCTGGAAATCATGGAGGATGGGGAGTGCCAGATGATTGGAGGAGGACTAATTTTGTCCCTATCTTCAAAAAGGGCAAACAGGAAGAAATGGGAACTACTGACTAGTCAGCCTGACATCAATCTCAGATAAAATTTGGGAGCAGATTATAAAGTGGTCACTCTGCAAGCACCTTGAAAACAATGAAGTAAGAGGCTCCAATACTGAGGCTCCAATACTTTGGCCATCTCATGAGAAGAGAAGACTCCCTGGAAAAGACCCTGATGTTGGGAAAGTGTGAAGGCAAGAGGAGAAGGGGACGACAGAGGACGAGATGGTTGGACAGTGTCATCGAAGCTACCAACATGAATTTGACCCAACTCTGGGAGGCAGTGGAAGACAGGAGGGCCTGGCGTCCTCTGGTCCATGGGGTCACAAAGAGTCGGACACGACTAAACAACAAAACACCTGCTTGTCCACCTGCATTGCTTTTCTTAAGTCAGATTCAAGAATTAGCTGTGTAGCTATAGGTTGATGATCACTATCTTCTCTAATATTTGCTGAGATGCCAAAGAAAAAGAATCTGAATATAGTACAAGAAAAAAGATTAAGATGGCAGCAAGTGGATGTGATGAATCTCAATTTCTTTTTGAACTTGGAAGTGGGTCGTGTCCTAGGAAGTATAGTATGCACCCCTGAGACAAATATTAATCATGTCTTGATTATGTATATCAGGCTTTCTGTTCCAAAGTTAAACCTTTGCTATTATCTCAGGTTACAGCAAATGGTTTTAGGAATAAAAGTCCCTCTGGTTTGATGCTGAATGTTGCAGATTGAGGAAGTGTTTGAGGAAACAAATGAGAAAAATTCATAATTCCTCTGATGGCAAATCATAAAGACATGTTCATTACTAGGAGGGATTATAAAAAATTAGTTACAGCTAAAAAGGCCAGTTATCCTGCTAAAATTTGCATGGATTTCTAATAGGAGACAGTAAACAAAAACTCGGCTCCGTTTTGGCAATTAGTTGTCACTAAGTTGGATGAATTTCAGCATAATTTTGAGAAACATGTATCTGCCTCAAATTGGAAAGATTTTTATTCTGATTTTTTTTTCAGAGTGCAGATAAAGGTTTATGGAAAAAATTCTTGGGAACATAAATCATCTCTCCAAATGGCCTTCTGTCTCCCAGCAAGAAATTAAATCTCTCATACAGTCATTAAAGAATAACAAAGCACCAGGAGAGGATTTCATGCCACCTGAACTTTTTAAGGACAGAATAGACTGGTGGGCTACTTTACTGGCTGGCTTGTTCACTCACATAAATAATACTGGGTGCATTCCAGGTGGTTAGAAGCTCAGCATAGTTGTTCAATTGTTTAAAAAAGGAGACCAAAAGAACCCTAAAAGGTATAGGTTGATTAAGGTAAAGGTAAAGGTTCCCCTTGACAAATTGTCCAGTCGTGTCCGACTCTAGGGGGCGGTGCTCATCCCCGTTTCCAAGCCGTAGAGCCAGCGTCTGTCCAAAGACAGTTTCCGTGGTCACGTGGCCAGCGCGACTAGACACGGAACGCCATTACCTTCCCACCGAGGTGGTACCTATTTATCTACTCGCATTTTTACATGCTTTCGAACTGCTAGGTTGCCAGGATAGGTTGATTAGTCTAACACATATTACAGCCAAAATCTATTAGAAAGTTGTTTCAAAGAAATTGGAGGATTGGGCAGAGCAAAATTCCATTTTAGGAGAACAGCAGGCAGGATTTAGGCAGGGAAGATCTATTACTGATAATTGCTTCACTGTTGCACTTGAAAACAAAATACATTCCAAGGGGTGGGCAGCTCTATATTGCATTTATTAATTTATGTGCTACTTAAGGTTCAATGAATAAAAACCTTTTATGGGATAATTTCTTGAAGATAAGCTTTGATAGACTTATTTTCCTTGTAAGGGCCCTTTATACGGACACAGGTCTACGAGTTAGAACGGGAGTAAACCATACCTTAACAAATAACATCCCTACAGTTAAAGGAGTTCAACAGGGCTGTATTCTGGCAACATTACTCTTTAATTTTTATATTTATGGTGTAGTTTCAGCTACTCATAGACTTGATTTTCATATGCCTATAGCCATGGACAAGTCAGTTAATACTCTTTATATGCAGACAATTTGATATTACTTTGTACAACACAGGTAGGACTGTGAAAACAGCTGAGAAAGTTTAGTGCTTATTGTCAGCAAAATACCCTGATAATTAACTGTAGTAAATCAAAAGTAGTAATCTTTGAGGTGGGGGGAGGAAACATTATATGTGTTTTTTAGACTCTAAAGAAATAGAACAGATGTTAGGAAAGTGTGAAGGCAAGAGGAGAAGGGGACGACAGAGGACGAGATGGCTGGACAGTGTCATCGAAGCTACCAACATGAATTAGACCCAACTCCGGGAGGCAGTGGAAGACAGGAGGGCCTGGCATGCTCTGGTCCATGGGGTCACGAAGAGTCGGACACGACTTAATGACTAAACAACAACAACAAGGGCCATATAATTATTTGGACATAGTTTTTTCATCTTCTGGATCATGGTCTCCTCAGATATAGAGAAATGAAATGAAAGCATCTGCCTGTGTTCAAACCTTGAATAAGCTACTGAATTATTAGTACCCTGGATCATTCCAACCAGTTGTAAAGGTTTATAATGCAAAGGTGTTGCCTATTTTAATCTTCGGCACAAAAATCTGAGGATCTGCCAATAATAAGAAAATCAAAAGGACACAGAATACATTTTTACATTTGATTTGGGAGTGTCAAAAACTTCCCCAGCCCAGCTAATTAGAGCCGAATTTGAAATGGCATCTGTATCAGATGTTTGCTTTCTTAGGATATTTAATTACTTGAATTAGCTAATTAAAAACGAGTGATTTCAGGCTTCCCAAGATATGTTTAAATAAACAGGTGATCAAAACACTAAAAAATTTAATTCGTTAAGTTTTCAAAATTGGTTTCAAATTACGTTTTCAGTGTTGAGGCTATAAGAGTGTTTAATTGCAATATGAGAAATGTTTTCAAAGAAAGAGTATTAGATATCAAAGCACAGTTGTATATAGCTGACTTGTCATATGTGAGATCTATTAAATGGTTAGTAAGGACTAAAACCTAATCTCAGGAGGGAAAATATTTGTCTTTCCCAATGAAATAAAGATTTACATACATCTTTGTTTTGAGCAAATGGATACAAGGATGCAACAAGGACAATTTCAGGGCATCCTGGTACAACATAGACTTTGTATATGTAGGGAGTCAAAGTAGAAGATCTTGCCCACTATTATATTGCCAGCTATATGCCAGCACTAGAGAACATTATTTAGCCCCATTCCTTGACATCATGAGGGAGTGGGAGGATGAGAACAAACTGAACTTCTTATTGCAACTCTAATCAATTTGTGACACAGAGAGTTGCTTTCTTTGCTGTTAAAGCAGCCTCTCTCAGGAAGAAGAAAATGTGTCTGTTTAGATGAGTCATGTAATTTTTTTTAATCTCTAGTGGGCTTTAATAGAATGATAAAAGTTAATTTTATTATAACTAATTGACTAAATCGTATATACTGTATAATTTTTTATTTTAACCCTTTGCAAGTTGAATCTTTGCTGTTGTTTTTAGTTATTAGTTTGTGTTTATTGTATTTGAATTTGAAATGGTCTGAAGACTTCTTCAATAAAGTATCTACCTACAGAATAAATCCTGCCACACTAAATTTATCTCATTTCTTGATCAAGTAATCTCCCTGGTGGATGGTGAGAATGGTGTAGATCAGGGGTCGTCAACCCCCAGTCCGCGGCCCGGTGCCGGTCCATAGGCTTGCCGGAACTGGGCCGTGGATACGGATCTCTGGGGCCCCCCGCACGCACGTGCATGACATGTCCCCCGCGCGAGCGCGACATGCCCCCCGTGAGCGCGACACGCCCCCGTGAGCGCGACACGCCCACCACACTCGCACGGGGTGCCTCCCCGTGCATGGAGCTAGCTCCCCCCAGCCGGTCCATGGCCCCAAAACAGTTGGGGACCGCTGGTGTAGATATATCTTGACTTCAACAAAGCTTCTGACAAAGCACCCCATCATAGAATCATAGAATATTGAAGTTGGAAGGGGCCTATAAGTCCATCAAGTCCAACTCCCTGCTCAATGCAGGAATACAATCAAAGCATATCTGCCAGGTGATTATCTAAGTTTTTCTTAATGCCTCTAGTGTTGGAGCACTCACCAACTCCCAAGGTAACTGGTTCCACTGTTGTACTGCTCTAACAGGAAGTTTTTCCTGATATTCAATCTAAATCTGTCTTCCTTTAACTTGAGCCCATTGTTGCATGTCCTGCACACTGGAATGATCGAGAACAGATCCTGCCCCTCCTTTGTATGACAGCCTTTCAAATATTTGAAAAGTGCTATCATATCACCCCTCAGTTTTCTTTTCTCAATGCTAAACATACCCAGTTCTTTCAGTCTTTCCTCACAGGGCTTGATTTTCAGCTCCCTGATCATCTTTGTCGCCCTCCTCTGAACTTGTTCCAATTTGTCAGCATCCTTCTTGAAGTGTGGTGTCCAGAACAGGACACAGTACTGAAGATGAGGCCTAACCGGTGATGAACAAAGGTGAACTAGTACCTCATGGGATTTGGAGACTCTACTTCTGTTAATGCAGCCTAAAATACTATTTGCCTTTTTTGTAGCCATATCATCATATTCGGATTAGCAAGATAATTTGGAGTGGGCTGGATAGAACAATTATCAGGAGGTAGTTGAGGTTGGTAAACTGAGTACCCAGTTCACTGGAGGGAGGGGGCAAGCTGGACCCTGCATAATTAATTTGTAAACCACCCAGAGACAGCTTTAAATGCTATGGAGCAGTATATAAGCAATGCACTTTGCTTTTTTTTCCCCTTCCCCCCTTTTTCTTGGCTTTACACAAGTGGGGTACAACAAGACTCAGTCCTGGGCCCACTATTCTTCAACATTTTTACTAATGATTTGGATGAGGGGGTACAAGGAATGTTTCTCCATTTTGCGTATGACTCAAAATTGGCTGGAATTGCTAATACCCTGGAAGACAGAAACAAAATTCAAAAAGATCTGGATAGGTTTGAGCACTGGGCTGACAACAACAGAATGAAATTTTGCAAGGATAAGTGCAAAGTTCTACACCTAGGGGGGGAAATCACTGTTACAAAATGGAAGATACATGGCACAGTAATACTACATGCAAGACAGGTCTCAGAATTATTGTAGACTGCAAGCTGAATATGAACCAACAGTGCAGTGTGACTGCAGAAAAAGCAAAGTAGCACAAGTATAGTCTCCAAATACCATGAGGCACTAGTTCCCCTATATTCAGCACTGATTAGGCCTCATCTTGAGTCCTGTGTTCAGTTGTGAGTATTGTACTTTAAGAAGGACACAGACACACTGGAACAAATTCAGAGGAGGGCAACAAGGTTGATCAGGGGACTGGAAACCAAACCCTATGAGGAAATGTTTCTTAATTTTCTCCAAAAATAGAAAGATAACCATGAGTAGAGATGGAGTATTATATGGATAGATTTATACCATATGGCTAAGAGGACAAATTCTATTTAAGAGAATAACTGAATGTGTTTGACTTCACAATTGCAAATTAGCTTCTTACAATATTTTGTGGGAGAGAAATAGTTTTACCATTCAACATATCAATTGGTGGGTTTTAGTGTTTGAATTTGTTTGCGATTCCTTTCTGTGTGAGGGAAAGGTCACTTTAGACTGAGTAAATAAGGTTAAGACTGTACTTAGCCTCTGTGTGGCTGTTCCTGCTTTTTGTTTGCAATTTGAAAAAAGGATCCCTTTAAGTATTAGGTGCCCCACAGTCCAGACTTTAGGTTGCCATTATAAGATCACCCTGTGTGGTAGTTAAAAGCACAGTAGAATAAGGAACATGAATAGTGATGATCTCATTGTGTTCAGGCAACGCAAAGTGATTGCATATAGGCAAATACTCACGAATCAGAAAAATTGTGATTCATTTTGATTCGTGATTTCTCAAGGTCGACATCACGAATAATGAATTTATGATTTTATTTTCTAATGAATCAATTCATTTTTGCCTTTAAACCCTATAAAATTCCCCCCCAGCACCTAGAGACACCAGAATCATAGAGAAGCTTCCCCTAACTCTCCTCTGCAAGTTTGGTGAAGACTACCATGTTATACACCCACAAAGAGAGCCCTCCCAGGAAGGTCCCCCCCCCAGACACCTAGAGTCACCAAAATTGCCAAGAAGCTTTCCCGGACTCTCCTCTATAATCCCTCCAAGTTTGGTGAAGATTGGATTTCAGACATCCCCTGGGGGAACACACAAAATGGGTTCCCCCAGGAAAGTGCCCTTTAGCAGCTGGCTTGGGAAAACACAATCTTCACCAAAATTGGAGGGCTCATAGAGGAGAGTCAGGGAAAGCATCTCTGCTATTTTGGCATCTCTAAGTGCTGGGGGGGCATCTTATAGCCCAGTGAGTCAAAAATTGCTAAAAATTAATTGATTCATATTCATCAGGGGCATCAATTTGGACAATACGAATTGATGAATTAGTTATTATTTTAATGAATTTTGTAATTTGTTTTTTAATTCGTCCATCTCTAGTACAGACCTGGCTGCAGAGTCAAGGGTTGAGAAAATGATCACCCGCTATTCTTGCAAGAAAAAAGCCAGCCAGTGGTAGCCGTGGGCACGCTATGCAATTCTAGAGCATCACCAGATGAAGGGGCTGCTAAATTAGTTCTGAGTACTTTATACTCAGGAAACCCTGGCAAGGATCACCATAAGTTGGAATCTGTTTGACAGTACAGTGATTCTTGTTACTGCTGCTGGTGGTAATGTCAAATGTGATTATTGAATGTGTCAGAGAAATATGGAATGTGTCACAGTGTGGAATATGCTATGGGAGTTCAGGTATACAGCTCTTGTCCTAGAGCAAATTTATGCTAAATATGGAGTCATGCCTTTCATCACTATGAAATCAGAGAGAAGTCACAGTGTCTTGTTTTTATAAGCAGAAACATATATTTCCTGTCTTTGTGTGCATTATTTATTTATTTATTTATTTATTTATTTGATTTACATCTGGCAGCCAAGGCCACTCTGGGCGGTTTACAACAAATAACATAAAACAACAAAGTAACAAAATAGCAAATAACAACATCAATACATAGGGGCGAAAATCAAAAATCATAAAGTGCAGTGAGGATAAAATTGCAATACAATAAATACAATTCAAAGCATATAAAAATATAAAAACATGGAGCATGGCAGTATGATAGATGTTATATTATTGGACACTATTGTATCAGAGTGTAGTTTGTTCACGGAAGGCCTGTCTAAATAGCCAGGTTTTTAGTAGCTTTTGGAATGTGCCCAGTGAAGGGGCCAGGCAGACTTCGGGTGGAAAAGAGTTCCATAATTGTGGTGCTACCGCCGAGAAGGCCCGATTTCTAGTGGTTGTTTTCCAGGCCTCTCCTGGGGTTCGGAACAATCAGCCGCCCTGCCTGCGACGATCTTATAGGACGGGCAGACCTAACTGGAAGGAGGCACTCGGCCAGATATCGAGGTTCCAAACCATTTAGGGCCTTATAGGTTAGTACCATCACCTTGAAACTGGTATGGAAGCAAACAGGTAGCCAGTGTAAGGCAGCCAGGGTGGGGGGAGATATGTTGGTATTTTCTAACCCCACTCAGAAGTCTGGCCACTGCATTCTGGACCCGTTGCAGTCTCCCTAGCAGTCCCAAAGGCAGCCCCATGTAGAGGGCATTACAGTAGTCTAATCTCGAGACTACCAGCGTGTGGACCAGTGTGGTGAGGGACCCGGTGTCAAGGTAGGGACGTAGCTGGGTGATCCGTTTTAGGTGAAAATAAGCAGATTGGACCACAGACGCTATCTGAGATGTCATTGATAGCAATGGGTCCAAAAGCACGCCCAAGCTACGAAGCTCTTCCTTCATGGAAAGAGTGGCCTCCCCAAAAGATAGGGAGGCACCCAGACCACAGACACTAGGGGCCCCCACCCGCAGGATTTCCATCTTGTCCGGGTTCAGCCTCAAGGGACGGGACAGCATCCACTGCAGAAGGATGGAAGGAGAGATAGAGCTGAGTGTCATCCGCATATTGGTGACACAAAGCTCCAAAACTCCTGATGACCTCCCCAGCGGCCTCATATAGATATTAAATAGTATTGGGGAGATGATTGACCCCTGCAGGACTCCACAATTGAGAGTCCATGGAGTGGACAACAAATTCCCCCAAGCTGAACTCTCTGAGGACAGTCCTCCAGGAAGGATCGGAGCCAGGCCAAAGCCTGACCACCGATCCCCAACCCCAGGGGCCTCCCCAGGAGGATACCATGGTCGACAATATCAAAGGCCACTGAAAGGTCGAGGAGGGCCAGCAAGGACATTTTGCCCCTGTTGGCCTCCCTCAAGAGGTCATCTTGCAGGGCGACCAATGCTGTCTCCATGCCATGACGCGACCTGAACCTGGACTGGAATGGATCAAGAGTATTGGTCTCCTCCAGGAGAGCCTGAAGCTGATTGGCCACCACTCTCTCCACCAGCTTGCCGATAAAGGGAATGTTGGCGACTGGACGATAGTTGTTAATATCAGCCGCTAGATTGGGTTTTTTCTGGATAGGCCTAATGAGTGTCTCCTTGAGGGCAAGGGGGACCCTGCCCTCAGGGAGAGACCCATTAATAATAGCCTCCACGCACTCAGTTGTTATCAGCCTGGCCACTTTTAAGAGCTAGGCCGGGCAAGGATCCACTAGAGCTTCAACAGGAGTGGCAGCAAGATCAGCCAGTGTCCCCTGCATTGCATCTTGGAAACCTACAGGATCCAATAGCCTGCGGGGGCGGACCATCTTAATGAGTCCCTGCTCCCCACGGGGGGGGGTAGTGCCACTGGGAGGTTACATTTTATTAGGTGGTTGTCCGACCATGACGAAGGGGACCGATACCAAGTCAGTCACCATCGGTCCACTCTCTCCCTGACCTGTTGAGAATACCAAGTCTAATGTGTGACCCACCACGTGGGTGACAAATTGGGACATGTCCAAGAAAGCCATGGTTTCCAATAACTCAAGAGCTGAGCCTGTGGCCCCAACCTCAGCATGGACATTGAAGTCACCCAGGACAATTAGTCTGGGGAACCTCAGTGCCGCCACTGAGATTAAGTCCACCAGCTCCAGAAAGGAGAGTGCTGGGTCGCAGGGAGCACGGTAAACTAGCACCATCCCAAATCCATCTCTGATCCCCACCGACATATGAAGGGCCTCAAGGCCCGGGGTGCTCAAGGCAGAGAGCCTAATAACCTCTAAAGTGTTTTTATAAATAATGGCAAATCCCCCTCCCCGACCCTCCAGTCTACCTTGCTGGATGGAATATCCGGGTGGGCAAATTAATGAGAGGGCTACACCGCCCTCTGCGCCCACCCAGGTTTCAGTAATACAGGCCAGATCTGCTATTTCATCCAAGATGAAGCCTTGGATAAACTGGGCCTTATTTAAAGCAAATCTGGCATTTAACAGTATCAAGGATAGAATGGAGGAACTTCAGAACTCTTTCTTTTTAAACCATTGCATAATCTAAATAAACTACATTAGCCTGAAATCAGTTACTCGGCATTTTTGAGAGGGCTTCAGTTCCTGAACTGATTGTTTTCATAGTGTTAAGGCCAAGAACCGCTGCCCCCCCTAGGATTCTGAAAGTTTAACTGAAAAAAAATTACTTTTTTGAGATCTACCAGTAAGCCCAAGCAAGTCATGCAATGATCTCTGACTGCTGATCTGGGTCAGGCTAGCAAAGAACAGAGGGCGGCTTGTTGCTTTGGCTTCCTGGCAGCATCCAGTCAGTTGCTTGGTCACTTTTGTAAACAATACACTGGACTAGAGGGATCACCACTTTGATCTTGCAGGGAGCTTCCTATGTTGTGTTATGCAGCAGCTTTTCTGAAAGGTTTCTACTCAAGGGCTCTGTGAGAATTTTTTTTAATCAGCTACATGAACATTCATCAGAAGGAACAGGTCTAATTTTGAAGCAGAACAGCTGGAGATCAGCCACATAAAAGAGAGTTAATAGCACTGATATTTGAAAAGATGTATAAGACATATTTGTGGGGATTTTTAAGACACACAAAAATCATATATTCATTATATAAAGAAAAGGTACGTTATCAAACACATTGTTTCTCAAAAGAAAATTTACTTCTTATGTTCATATTTTGCTCTAATCAAATGGTGATTTGTACATGTGGATGAGTCTGTACTTCTAAAAAATCTATAGTTAACAGCTCAGAAACTGGCTGGCAGTTAACAAGAAATTAAAACTCCTGTTTGCAAATTAGTGTTCTGTTTGTAATCAGCAGCCTAATTCATAGCAGTGATAAATGAAATTCCTTATGTTCTAAGAGGGAAAATGGACAGCTCAAATCCTTATAATTTTTGTATCGCTTTAAAACAAGGAAAATTCACCCCTACTTATGGTACCAAATTAAAAAAAATAGAAAATATATGTGGATCTATTGTTTTGGTAAGATTGGAGCCTCCTTTTCTGTAAATAGAAAATGGTACTAACTTTTTAGATTAAAATATTTAAATTGTTTAATTTAAAAAACATTGTTCTAAAGTTAAAAGATTTTATTTTTTTATTTTAAAAATCAAATCTTTTAACCTAAAAAGTTAGTACAATGTTACATTTACAGAAAAGTAGACTCAGTTTCTATTGTTTGAATTACCACTTGGGTGTGGAAATTCATGCAGAGAAGGGGACACTGCTAAACCACTGCTTGAATGTCTCACTTTCCTTGAAAAACACTTTAAGTCAGATGTGACTTGATAGCTCATAATTAACATAATCATAAAGGTATTATTGATAGGGATGCATAGCGTACTTAAATATAAAGATATGATAGATAAGAGATTTAAACCTTAATACTCTTTGCTATAGACCAGTGGTCGGGGAACAGGGGTAATTTACCCCAAATGGGATAAAAATGAAAATCCTGGGGGTAATGAGCAGAGCGCTACCCCCCCACCCCTGCAGCAGAACCTCAAACTGTAAGCCACCTCTCCCTGCTACCTTCCTTGGTTCCGGCAGTTGTAGATCAGTTCTTTTAGAGATCGGAGATAAGCCGGCTTTATTGTTTACGGCTGTAGAACAGCCCAGGGCAGTCAATCCGGCTTGTGAATGACTGCTTCCCGCTGGAGCTGAATAAGGCGGGAAGGAAGGTGCGAGAGAGGGAAGGGTGGATTCATCAAGCTTGTTTAAAGGTAAGATTGTAGAAAATTTAGGGAGGGAGGGAGGGTGTATGTGAGAGAGAGACTGACTTTCATAAAGCCATGAAAAAAGAGGTGACTGCAAGGAGGTGACTGCAAGGAGAGAAGGCTCCAATTAAGGCAGGAAGGTGCGAGAGGGACTGGGTGGTTTCATCAAGCTTCTTTAAATGTAATGAGAGGAAACGGACATACTGAACTGAAGCAACTGATTATTGAAAATTTAGGGTGTGTGTGTGTGTGTGTGAGAGAGAGAGAGAGAGAGAGAGAGAGAGAGAGAGACTTGACTCTTTCATAAAACCATGAAAAAAGCAACCTTCAAAATTTAATCTCCACTGCATTTAGCTCTGCAGTTTCTGCTGAGAAGAGCAAGTACTGCAAGATTCTGTTTAGACGCTGAATTTGTACTGGGCAGAACCGGAATATTTAGAAGAGTCTCGCTAACAGCAAACACCTAGTAAAAGACAACCAACACACCTGGGACTAGATGTCTGAAGTGTGTAGCAATTGCGTTTCTCTATTTCTCATCCCCAAAGCAGGCAAGAGTATCATAGTTTATTCCCCAAATCTGAATCCCTGTCTCTCTGCTCCTGGTCCTGCTTTGACTGCAACACCAAACAAAAGGTCTTACAAACAAAGACTGTGGATTTCTTTATTGAGTCAATCCATCTCATGTGCATTCTTCCTCTTTTCCTACTGTATTGCACTTTTTCCTGCATTGCTGCCTTTTCCAGTGAGCTTGTCTTCTCATGATGCCACTGTAGTACAATACCCTTTGTTTGGTTATTTTAGCTTCTAGTGAGAGTCCACACTTAATTTGCTTTACTTATCTCTCTGACAAGTCATGCTATCTGTAAAACTCTTTTCCAACACTACATTTCAAATAAGTGAAATGTGTGTATACACTTTATGTAGTGTATAAAATGTGTATTAAAAGTCTGCACTATATATAGCTGCTTTTCTGAGGGTGGTTTACTTTGGAGGAAACAAGTCCAGGATTTCAATGTACTTAATAAGCTTTATAAATGTTGTTGTTGTTTAGTTGTTAAGTCGTGTCCTACTCTTTGTGACCCCATGGACCAGAGCACGCCAGGCCCTCCTGTCTTCCACTGCCTCCCGGAGTTGGGTCAAATTCATGTTGGTAGCTTCGATGACACTGTCCGACCATCTCGTCCTCTGTTGTCCCCTTCTCCTCTTGCCTTCACACTTTCCCAACATCAGGGTCATTTCCAGGGAGTCTTCTCTTCTCATGAGATGGCCAAAGTATTGGAGCCTCAGCTTTACTATCTGTCCTTCCAGTGAGCACTCAGGGTTGATTTCCTTCAGGATGGATAGGTTTGTTCTCCTTGCAGTCCAGGGGACTCTCAAGAGTCTCCTCCAGCACCACAATTCAAAAGCATCAATTCTTCGGTGGTCAGTCTTCTTTATGGGCCAGCTCTCACTTCCATACATTGCTACAGGAAAAACCATAGCTTTGACTATGCGGACCTTTGTCGGCAAGGTGATGTCTCTGCTTTTTAAGATGCTGTCTAGGTTTGTCATTGCTTTCCTCCCAAGAAGCAGGCGTCTTTTAATTTCATGGCTGCTGTCACCATCTGCAATGATCATGGAGCCCAAGAAGGTAAAATCTGTCAGTGCCTCCATATCTTCCCCTTCTATTTGCCAGGAGGTGATGGGACCAGTGGCCATGATCTTAGTTTTTTTGATGTTGAGCTTCAGACCATTTTTGCTGCTCTTCTCTTTCACCCTCATTACGAGGTTCTTTAATTCCTCCTCACTTTCTGCCATCAGAGTGGTATCATCTGCATATCTGAGGTTGTTGATATTTCTTCCGGCAATCTTAATTCCGTTTTGGGATTCCTCCAGTCCTGCCTTTCGCATGATGTATTCTGCATATAAGTTAAATAAGCCGGGGGACAATATACAGCCTTGTCATATTCCTTTCCCAATTTTGAACCAATCAGTTGTTCCATATCCAGTTCTAACTGTTGCTTCCTGTCCTACATATAGATTTCTCAGGAGGTAGATAAGGTGGTCAGGCACTCCCATTTCTTTAAGAACTTGCCATAGTTTGTTGTGGTCGACACAATCAAAGGCTTTTGCGTAGTCAATGAAGCAGAAGTAGATGTTTTTCTGGAACTCTCTGGCTTTCTCCATAATCCAGCGCATGTTAGCAATTTGGTCTCTAGTTCCTCTGCCCCTTCGAAATCCAGCTTGTACTTCTGGGAGTTCTCGGTCCACATACTGCTGAAGCCTACCTTGTAGGATTTTGAGCATAACCTTGCTAGCGTGTGAAATTAGTGCAATTGTACAGTAGTTGGAGCATTCTTTGGCAGTGCCATTTTTTGGGATTGGGATGTAGACTGATCTTTTCCAATCATCTGGCCACTGCTGAGTTTTCCATTGATGATGATTTAAAAAAATAGCGCACTGGTCCTTTGATGTTGGGCTGTGGCACCAGGGTGGGTGACATGACCTTTAGCCTGGTTTGTTCCTTTTTGCACACCACACACAGAATGATGAAAGTGGTAGGAAAAACCCCTCCCCCCAAACTCGGCTGTCTCTAGCAAACACGTCATTGCTAGCACCACTCTGGCAGCCATTGATGATGATTAAATCCCCTGCGAGCTAGCAAAAATTTAATGCAACTTGCTAGGCACGTTGGACACCTTACTGCTCCCTATACCACCCCATGGCTGGTGTGCAATGTGTTCCAGCAAAAATAGTGCACATCTTTATTAAATTTGGTGCATCCTGCTAGTTCGGTACACAGCCTGTGTAGATTCAATAAGATTTAGAATTCAAATAATGTATCATTTCCTTCCTTTCAAATCAAGGGGGTAATGTCGGCGTATATAAAAATTTTGGGGGGTAAAAGGTAAAAAAGTTCCCTGACCCCTGCTATAGACTTTTGTTAAGCTGTGTACAATTATTTGGTTCACTCCAGGATGGCAGAACTTACATATTCTTTGCCAAACTGCAATATCCTGCTCATTTAGATCAACCGGGGGTGGGTGGGGTGTCTTTCTCTTTTACTTTACTCTAGAAGAATTGTGCGAATTTGCACTGGCAAATTGTATTACATATATGATCTTAACAATGAGTATTTAGTAATGAAATTCTAAATTACCATTAGCTTTCTAGTCTTGTTTATAAAAGACTAACAATGTGAAATGATTTGTTCTTCTGACCATGTTCTGTATATTGTATTAGAAGCTGCATTTGGGTGATAGTTTTTACTGTCTATAGATGTTTCCCAGAAACAAAAATCTATTATTTGGCATGCACTGCCACCTACAGAAGAGGCTGTGTAGCCAAAGAATGGCATATAGCACGACTGTTGTTTTTATGAGAATACAAATAACATCTGCTACCACAGTGTGTGATGAACTTGCACAGTTGGAACATTTATCAGCTGCATTGTCATGGTCAATAAATGCTAAATTAGAATCTATAAAGTGTGTTTGTCACTGCACCCATACACACTGTGGAACTCTTTCTATACTGTCAGGAATCAGAATGGAAATCATTAATTATTTCAATGCACCCTAGGGCCTGACCTTACAGTTGTAATGATGTGTTTAATTGTAAAAGCATCCCCTTTATTAAGGAAGGTCTGGCCATCCTGCCTTTGTCATTTAGGTCCTGCATTATTTCTCAGCAGCGTAGAGTACAGACAGAGAGTACAGCTACAAAGAGGGGGAGTTATTATCATCCTGAACAGACTGGCGCAAAAGGGGATATAACAAGCAAGTGCAGCAGAGGCTGCTTGTGTTTGGTTCATATGGACTTATTTAGTTACTGCGTCAATATCCCTCATTTTATCCAATAAGTTCAAGATAGAGTACATGGTTCTCCCCATCCCATTTTGTCCTCACATCAATCCTGTAAGGTAGTTTAGGGTAGGAGATAGGCTGACCCAAAGTGAAACTGAATGTCATGGCTAAGTAGAAATTTGAACCCAGATCTCTGCAGTCCTAGTCTGATCTCAACCATTAACTTATACTGGGCCTAAATGAGTTCAGTTTCATAAATAAATGAATTTTCTGTGACCAAGTATTGAATAGAATATGTTCAGTCTGTTAAACATTTTTACCAAAAGTCTACATCCTTTAATAATGCCTTTCAGCTCTTTGAGAGCTACCATTTTGAAACCCAGGTTTTCTATGTTTTTCCAAGCTGTAGCTGGAGTGCTTCCAAGTGTTTATCTCTTGGTGTATTTCCCCCCTGAACAATACAGTTGAAATTAACAAGATAACATTTGGAAAACTTGATCACATATTGCCCAAAATAGACTGTGTAGGGATTGAGCTGCTAGATTAATCTAGAACTTGCACCAGAGCTTTAAAATTGTTTGTGTGTCTGTATCATTTTGGGTGTAAGTCTGCATCTCTCTGAGTATTGTTGTTTAATTTTGGTAGAAGATTTGCAATCCAGTTCCTCAGAAAAATAAACAGAAAACTTAAACAGGAATAGCTAGCCAGTTACTTCTAGACCTGTTAGGAAAGTAGATAATGTTGGTTGGTTCTTCTCTCTCTCTTTCTCTTTTATGAGCCATAGAGGTTGAACCCATAAGGCTCTAGGATTCCTAGAGGCCAGGCATTGACCCTCTCCTTCCTGTTCCATCAGTGCTACTGGTTAAAAGGAAGAAGTACAGACAGTTCATCCTGAAATACTCACTGAGCAGACCCTGTATTCTCCTGACACAAGGTGAGCAGATGTGTAACGATCCTGTCTCCCTAAAGAGACAAAGATCGCGGTCAGGGAGTCCCTCTGGGTGCAAAACTACCACCTTTATTTCCTGAGGTAGATCCTCTAGGCCTCAGAAGTGCGTAGTAGGCCCCATAGACAAGCCTGAACCTTAAAAGTAACCTTTGATTGCTTCCAAAGCAATAAAACATAGGCTTTGTGTTTCCTTAGAATGCACACTAGCCTTACCAAGTAGGACAGTAGGACCTTTTAACTTACAGTAGCAACCATTGCCCCTTCACGGATTGCTGCCTTGTCGTGGCGAAGGGGCTTGAGTAATTCAGAGAAGCTATGGGCTATGCCGTGCAGGGACACCCAGGACGGACAGGTCATAGTGGAGAGTTCTGACTAAACACGATCCACCTGGAGCAGGAACAGGCAAGCCACTCCAGTATCTTTGCCAAGAAAACTCCATGAACAGAAACAAAAGGCTAAAAGATATGATGCTGGAAGATGAGCCCCTCAGGTCAGAAGGCGTCCAACATGCTACTGAGGAAGAGCGGAGGACAAGTACAAGTAGCTCCAGAGCTAATGAAGTGGTTGGGCCAAAGCCGAAAGGACGCTCAGCTGTGGACGTGCCTGGAAGTGAAAGAAAAGTCCGATGCTACAAAGAAAAATACTGCATAGGAACCTGGAATGTAAGATCTATGAACCTTGGTAAGCTGGATGTGGTCAAACAGGAGATAGCAAGAATAAACATTGACATCCTGGGCATCAGTGAACTAAAAAGGACGGGAATGGGCAAATTCAATTCAGACGATTATCATATCTACTATTGTGGGCAAGAATCCCGTAGAAGAAATGGAGTAGCCCTCATAGTCAACAAAAGAGTGGGAAAAGCTGTACTGGGATACAATCTCAAAAATTATAGAATGATTTCAATACGAATCCAAGGCAGACCTTTCAACATCACAGTAATCCAAGTTTATGCACCAACCACCAATGCTGAAGAGGCTGAAATTGACCAATTCTATGAAGACTTACAACACCTTCTATAACTGACACCAAAGAAAGATGTTCTTGTCATTGTAGGGGACTGGAATGCTAAAGTAGGAAGTCAAGAGATAAAAGCAACAACAGGTAAGTTTGGCCTTGGAGTTCAAAACGAAGCATGGCAAAGAGTTTTGTCAAGAGAACAAGTTGGTCATCACAAACACTCTTTTCCAACAACACAAGAGGCGACTCTACACATGGACCTCACCAGATGGGCAATACCGAAATCAGATTGATTATGTTCTCTGCAGCCAAAGATGGAGAAGCTCTATACAGTCAGCAAAAACAAGACCTGGAGCTGATTGTGGCTCTGATCATCAGCTTCTTATAGCAAAACTCAAGCTTAAACTGAAGAAAGTAGGAAAAACCACTGGGCTAGTCAGGTATAATCTAAACCAAATCCCTTATGAATACACAGTGGAAGTGAAGAGCAGATTTAAGGAACTAGATTTGGTGGACAGAGTGCCTGAAGAACTATGGATGGAGGCTCGTAACTTTGTACTGGAGGCAGCAGCAAAAACCATCCCAAAGAAAAGGAAATGCAAGAAAGCAAAGAGGCTTACAAAGAGGCCTTACAAATAGCTGAGAAGAGAAGGGAAACAAAATGCAAGGGAAATAGGGAAAGTTACAGAAAATTGAATGCAGACTTCCAAAGAATAGCAAGGAGAGACAAGAGGGCCTTCTTAAATGAACAGTGCAAAGATATAGAGGAAAATAATAGAAAGGGAAAAACCAGAGATCTGTTCAAGAAAATTGAAGATATTAAGGGAACATATTAAAGACCTTGAGCCAGACATCCAGGAGAGTGAAGTCAAGTGGGCCTTAGAAAGCATGGCTAACAACAAGGCCAGTGGAGGTGATGGCATTCCAGTTGAACTATTTAAAATCTTCAAAATCTTCTAAATCAACTATTTAAAAGATGACGCTGTTAAGGTGCTACACTCAATATGCCAGCAAGTTTGGAAAACTCAGCAGTGGCCAGAGGATTGGAAAAGATCAGTCTATATCCCAATCCCAAAGAAGGGCAGTGCCAAAGAATGCTCCAACTACCGTACAATTGCACTCATTTCGCACGCTAGCAAGGTTATGCTCAAAATCCTCCAAGGCAGGCTTCAGCAGTATGTGGACCAAGAACTCCCAGAAGTACAAGCTGGATTTCGAAGGGGCAGAGGAACTAGAGACCAAATTGCTAACATGCGCTAACATTTTCTGGAACTCTCTGGATTATGGAGAAAGCCAGAGAGTTCCAGAAAAACATCTACTTCTGCTTCATTGACTACGCAAAAGCCTTTGACTGTGTGGACCACAACAAACTATGGCAAGTTCTTAAAGAAATGGGAGTGCCTGACCACCTTATCTATCTCCTGAGAAATCTATATGTGGGACAGGAAGCAACAGTTAGAACTGGATATGGAACAACTGATTGGTTCAAAATTGGGAAAGGAGTACGACAAGGCTGTATATTGTCCCCCGGCTTATTTAACTTATATGCAGAATACATCATGCGAAAGGCAGGACTGGAGGAATCCCAAAACGGAATTAAGATTGCCGGAAGAAATATCAACAACCTCAGATATGCAGATGATACCACTCTGATGGCAGAAAGTGAGGAGGAATTAAAGAACCTCTTAATGAGGGTGAAAGAGGAGAGCGCCAAAAATGGTCTGAAGCTCAACATCAAAAAAACTAAGATCATGGCCACTGGTCCCATCATCTCCTGGCAAATCGAAGGGGAAGATATGGAGGCAGTGACAGATTTTACTTTTTTGGGCTCCATGATCATTGCAGATGGTGACAGCAGCCATGAAATTAAAAGACGCCTGCTTCTTGGGAGGAAAGCAATGACACACCTAGACAGCATCTTAAAAAGGCAGAGACATTTTTTATTTTTTTGTAATAACTTGGGATAGGGTAAGGGGTACAGAAGGTAAAGGGGGATATGAAGGGAGAAAAAAAATGGAGGGGGAGGAGAAACACAGAATGTACTGACATCCAATTATTCATATTACAATATCAAATCAACTTTCCGCTTTTCTACAATTTGATTGCCCTCCAGGTTTTAACTTACATTTACATCCTAATTTAAATCTATGTTACTCAAGCACTTTCTGGTGATTCAAGCCATTTATATAATAAATCCCATCATTCAGTTGCCTTTTGTATTGGACAGTCTTTCAACACTTCTGATAAGATATCCATTTCTACCACTTCCCGTATCTTCTCAATAAGTTCCTCTTGTTTCGGTATCATCGATTTCTTCCAATTCTTGGCATAAAGAATTCTGGCTGCAGTGACTATATATATAACTAAGTATTTCTTTGTCTTTTCTATATTATCTGGTATAATGCTCAATAAAAACAGTTCTGGGGTTAGTGGAAGCTTACAAAGCAATATTTTTTGTAACAGAGTATGTACTCCTATCCAATATTGTTTCGCTATTCTGCAAGACCACCACATATGGTAAAAGCTTCCCTCATGTGCTTCGCACTTCCAACAAACATTTGACGCCTCTGTATAAATCTTTGACAATTTTTCCGGAGTCATATGCCATCTATAAAACATCTTGTATATGTTCTCCTTGAAATTAACCGATTTTGTGAGCTTTATATTATTTTGCCATATTTGCAACCATTGATCAATATCAATATTATGTCCTATATTTTGTGCCCACCTAATCATACATTCTTTGACCATCTCATCTTGCATTTTAATTTCTAGCAAATAATCATACATTTTCTTAATTACTTTATCCTTTGAGCCCAGCAGAAATTTATTGAATATCGTTTGTTCTGGGTAAAAGCCCTCTATTTTATCATTTCTATACCTAGATTCCACTTGTGCTCTGGACCACCAGTCTAGATATATGTTTTGTGTCTCTAACTCTTCTTTAGACCTTAACTCACAATCCTTTTTAAATAAATCTTGATATCTTAGAAGTTTCGCTTCCGTCATGAGGTTAGGATGTGTAAAGGCCTCTATAGGTGATACCCAGACTGGTGTTTTTTGGTAGATCTGTTGGATAGTCTTTTTCCAAGTCCCTAGTAGGGCTCTTCTTATCATATGCGAGTTGAAATATTTCTGCTCTTTATCTTTTTTGTACCATAGAAAAGCATGCCAACCAAACTGTAAATCATGTCCTTCCAACTTGAGTAGTCTATCATTTTCTAAAGTTATCCATTCCTTTATCCAATCTAATACACAGGCTCTATAGTACAAAACCCAATCTGGGAGACCAAAACCCGCTCTATGTTTAGCATCTTGCATTGCTTTAATTTTAATTCTTGGTTTTTTACCTTGCCACACAAATCTCATAATTATCTTGTTAGGTCCGCATAGTCAAGGCTATGGTTTTTCCAGTAGCGATGTATGGAAGTGAGAGCTCGACCATAAAGAAGGCTGACCGCCGAAGAATTGATGCTTTTGAATTGTTGTGCTGGAGGAGACTCTTGAGAGTCCCCTGGACTGCAAGGAGAACAAACCTATCCGTTCTGAAGGAAATCAGCCAAGTGCTCACTGGAAGGACAGATCCTGAAGCTGAGGCTCCAATACTTTGGCCATCTCATGAGAAGTGAAGACTCCCTGGAAAAGAGTAGTCAGTTGACTAGATGGGCGGGGTATAAATTTAATAAATAAAAAATAATAATAATAATTTAAAAAGACCCTGATGTTGGGAAAGTGTGAGGGCAAGACGAGAAGGGGACGACAGAGGACGAGATGGTTGGACAGTGTCATCGAAGCTACCAACATGAATTTGACCCAACTCCGGGAGGCAGTGGAAGACAGGAGGGCCTGGCGTGCTCTGGTCCATGGGGTCATGAAAAGTCAGACACGACTTAACGACTAAACAGCAAAAAGCAACCATTGACCTTCTTTTATCCACACTGGATTTAGATAGTCTTGCTATATCAAGAGACTAGATCCTTGTTGAAGAATTATATTTGTTTTATTAAGAAAATTAAGTAGATTCATTAGCATACAGTTGTAGCTTTAAAGCATAAGCATTGAGCATCTCCAGACTATTACAATGTTTAAATAAACTTACAATTTCTAATTAAAATAAAAACAGCTAGGTAATCATCTTTGCTCCATGTCCTACATGTTGGCATCTAGAAGCTGGGCTATTCCCCCCCTTCTTCTAGAAAAGAAAAACAAGTCTCTCTGTCTCACATTCCACAGCATTCACGGACCGTTCTTCACATACACAAATCCTCTCATTTTACAACTCTTTAGGACCTCCTTCTTCATTACACTTTCAAGCTGACACCCAATTAAGTCCAAGTGGGTGTAACTCAGATCACTCTGATCACCGCCCAAAGTTCTCATGCTCCAGGCTCCAGGTGTCTTATCTCGGTCTTTTGTTTCGTCTTCTTTTCCTGGACTGTCCGACCTTGTGACTTTGACAAACAACTCTGCACAACGAGCTCCTGAAAAACATCTCTTTTAAATTCATCTTAAACAGAACCTAACAGACTCCATCTTAGTAAAACCACAATTCCCAGTTTCCTTCCATTTCCTTACAAGATGGATAAGAATTTGAGAAATCCTCAGTTCCAGAGTTTCTCCAAAACTCATCTCCATTTTTGTGTGTTTTTCTTAATGTATGTGTTTGTTTATTCATTGTGCATAATATGCAAATTTATGCATCTTGTCTCATTTATATATTTTTTTCTTTATAGACTAAAACAGGTTTGGGCATATTGCACTCATTTTAACCTTTCACACTGTTTTGGGCACATTGCTTCTGTGAAGCATGCCATAAGCCTCACAAATGTGCAGATTCTAGAAAAGTCTGAGGAAACAGGAAAATACTCCTATCAAGGCTGTTGTATCAAACAGCTCTTTCTTCTAGCCCACTTGAGGCCTCATCCAATGCTACTGGATATGAATTCCTAAATATGCTGCATTTACTCTCACTGTGGGAATTTTTTTGATGTACTTTACCAAGATTTCCCCATGCCACCAGACTTCCAGATTTTGGTGTCTTCAGCCAAGCTCTTTTTTCCCACCCTTGCAACTAAGATTCTGAGAAAACCTTTCTAATATTGGTAGTTATTAGTTTCAGTGTGAGTGAATTAGTAATTTATGTCAAAGCTGAATACTAACTGGAGCTCTGCAGTTTTGTTGTTTGTGTGTATACCTCATGATTTTCTTAATCAGAATTACACCTGAAGAGGGAAAGAATTAAGCACAACTAGCTCGATCTGTATGCAGAACATATACAGAAAGCCAAACTAGATTGTAATGAAGGAAGAGTGAAAACTGGTGGAAGAAGCATAGAATCATAGAATAATTGATTGGAAGGGGCCTTGTTACAGGTCAAAACCTGTATCTTAATTTGTTCTCTGGCAAGAGATCAGGCAAGACGCAAACAGCTGAACCAAAGTCCAATTTTATTGAATAACAGCAAAGAAAAGGTCAGCTGGGACTTCTCTTAAAAGCAGAGAAGACCCTGATAATACAGTGTACATATGTTTTATAATGATACAAAAAGAGTCATAAAGTACTACAATTCTATTGGTCATCCGTGCCCAAAATTAGGATCCAGTCCCTCATTGGATAGTGATACCAACTTAGCTAAACTATTGGTCCCTATAGATATGCATATAAGATGCCCCATCTCCCTTTGACCTATGCCCAGGATGCACCTAATGTCTGGGGAAAAGAGTATCCATTTTCCTTATCTTTTGGTATGTTTATGTATTCCTTTCCTGGGCCCTGATATATGGCCTTCAGTCTCCAGCTCCCATGCTGAGTTTGTTTTGACTATCATCGCCTGGTTCCTCCTGCCCACATTCCTAAACTGGGTCATCTGCTAGATCAAAGGTGAATGGGCAAGGGGAAGAAGTTACAATGAAACTCTATACTATCTGTGAATGTTTCTCTATTTGCCTAAACCATGTGTGAATATCCTGGGCCCATGTTCTCTGAGGCCTGTGTTACCATACTGATGGTTATGCTAAAACCAAGTTTGAGTATGTCCCGGTATCAGCCTAAAAGGCCACTGAGTTCAACCCCCTGCTCAATGCAACAATCCAGATCAAAGCACATCTGGCAGATGGTTGTCCAATTTTCTCTTGAATTCCTCCAGTGTTGGAGCTCTCATCACCTTCCAAGGTAATTGGTTCCATTGTTGTACTGCTCTAACATTTAAGAACTTTCCCCTGATATTCACCCTAAATCTGGCTTCCTGTAACTTGAACCCATTACTATGTGTCCTGCACTCTAGGAGGATCAGAGTGAGATGATCAGGATGCTCCTCTTCTGTATAACTACATTTCAAATATTTCAAAAGTACTATTGTATCTCCCCTCAGCCTTATCTTCTCAAGGATAAACATGCCAGGTTCTTTCAGTCATTTCTCCTCATAGGGCTTGGTTTCCCGTCCCCTTATCATACTTGTTGTCCTCCTCTGAACTTGTTCCAGTTTGTTGGCATCCTTCTTCAAGTGCAATTTCCAGAACTGGACAGAGTACTCAAAGTGAGGCCTAACCCGTGCCAAATAGAGGGAAATTAGTGCCTCACGGGATTTGGAGACTATACTTGTGTTACTCCAGCCTAAAATACCATTTGCATTTTCTGCTTGTTTCTATCCCACTCACACCTAGTTAGTTTGTTAATTAGAATATCATGCACCACCTTGTCAAAGGCTTTGCTGAAGTCAAGATATATTACATCTTCATCATTCCTGCTGTTCATTAGGGAGGTTACCTGATAAAAAAATGAAATAAGATTATTCTGGCAGGATTTTTTCTTTACAAATCCCTGTTGGCTTCTAGTTATTACTGCATTGTTTTTGAAGTTGCATGCAGAGCTCTATAATCTGCTCCAGAATTTTCCCTGGGATCAAGGTCAGGCTGACTGGTTTGTAGTTTCCCGGTTCCTCCTTTTTGGAGTGAGAGAGAATGTTAGCTTTCCTTCAATCACCCGTCACTTCAACCATTCTCCATTATTTCAAGAAAATAATAGACATAGGCCCTGGGGATTTGAACACATTCAAAGTACTAAGGTATGCCTTGACTATTTGTTTATCAATCTCAAACTGCAATCCTATTCCCTCCCTTTGTACTTCACTTTTGCCTGGAGGATCATAGACTGTCTTCTGGGAAAAGACCAAGCTAATGTAAGAAATGAGCACTTCTGCCTTTTCTTTGTCATCTCTTATCATGAATAATTTAAGATATGCAGATTACACCATCTTTCTGGCAGAAAGCTGCTATGACTTGAAATGACTTTTAGGGGAAGTAAAAGAAGGAAGTGCAGAAGCAAGACTGCACAATTTTATCATTGACTATGAAGAAATTGAAATAGTTAAAAATGTTATATATTGGTTCAGTCATCGATCCAAATGGAGATTGCAGGCAAGAAATCTGAAGAAGACTGAGACTCGGAAGGGCAACAATGAAGAAATTGGAAAAGATCACTGAGTGTAAGGATATGTCCCTGGAGACCAAAATCAAGATCCTCCACACTCTTCTATTTCTGATCATCATGTGTAGGTATGAAATCAGGACAGTAAAGAAAGCTGACAGGGGGAAAAAATATTCATTTGAAATGTGGTGCTGGAGCTTTGTGGATACCTTGGACTGCCAGAAAGACAAACAAGTGGGTCCTACTTCAAATCAAGCCTGAACTATCTCTGGAGGCAAAAGTGATGAAGCTGAGGCTGTCCTACTTTGGGCACATCGTGAGAAGGCAAGATTGTCTGGAAAAATGCTGGGAAAGGTGGAAGGCAGCAAGAAAAGAGAAAAACCAATTATGAGATAGATTGACTCCCTAAAGGAACCAGAGGCTTGACTTTGCAACAACTGAGCAGTCTGTTGAAGATAGGACATTTTGGAAATCACTCATCCATTAGTCAAAGGCGACTTTATGGCACATGCTGCAACAGTGTTGCAATAATAGCTAACATTTCCAACTTTAAGAGAAGTAGTTTGGAACTGCTTAAGCTTGGCAGTTCCTGCAGCCTGAGATTAGATAAGCGGATGCAAATAGTAATTGTAACTGTTGAATTATTGATGATGACCTTATATGTTTGCTCCTGTAGACCCTGGTAAACGGTTTCCTCTCCATCAAGGATGGAAGCCTGTATGAAAGAAGCTGATTGCACAGAAATCAGAATTCGAAGTGCAATCCTTTTAACAGCATATGGGTCTGCAGGCCAGCCTGGGGACATTCTCCAAGAGAATCATGATTAATTGATGAAGTTTCCCATTGAAGTCAAGGTGTTCAGTACTACATCACATCAAGGTAAATATTAAACTCCAGAAGAACTTTCAAAGCATATTGACAGAAGAAACATAGCAGCTAAAGGCTTTGAAAATGCACAGAGAGAGTTATTAAACCGTTGATGTTAAGAATCTGCATGTGTTTGGCTCAAAAAACATAAGACTCTGATGGCGTCTTAGTTATGCTAATGGAGACAAAAGACAATATATAGAGAGACTTATGGATGTTTCCAAGTGAGGTTTTTATTATGCAGTTTTACAGGGATCTAGATGACATCATCATGGAACCTTCTCATGGTTTCACAGGAGTTCTTCTGGGTTTTTTTCTTATAACAGATAATCTCTAAGTATGGGAATGGGAAATGCCTGCACGATATTGATTTATTTGTAGTGCTAGGAGCTGGACATCTGGAAGTTCAATCGTGTTTCCTTTCTCCTGGAAGTCCTGATTATCATTGTAGTTCTCTGAAGAGTGCTAGGGATTTTCAGCATCAACAGACTATAGTAAAGGTAAAGGTTCTCCTTGACATTTAGTCCAGTCGTGTCCAACTCTAGGGCGCGGTGCTCATCCCTGTTTCCAAGCCATAGAGACAGCGTTTGTCCGAAGACAGTTTCCGTGGTCACATGGCCAGCGCGACTAGACACGGAACGCCGTTACCTTCCCACCGAGGTGGTACCTATTTATCTACTCGCATTTTTACATGCTTTCGAACTGCTAGGTTGGCAGGAGCTGGGACAAGCGACAGGAGCTCACTCCGTTGCATGGATTCGATCTTACGACTGCTGGTCTTCTGACCTTGCAGCACAGAGGCTTCTGCGGTTTAACCCGCATCTCCACCACGTCCCTCAACAGACTATAGGTCCCAAGATTTTTTTTTAATTTTTTTAAAATTATTTTTAAATTTTTGCAGGAGAGGGCAAACTTTACCACTTACACTGTTTTAAAACTGGTGTGTGTTTGGTAGAATAGATAAAGCCAAAGTATCAGAGAGTTGAAAGGTTATACTAGTTTAGTTACTTGCCATGGTAGAATGTCCTTTTTCCAGCCAGAATCACTGAATAGGGGGATTCACAGCTGCCTGACCTTAGTTGTGTACGTGACTAAAGAGGGGGAGGGTCCTGTACTTTTTTGTGCATGTGTGCCTGCTTCGTGTAAACATAGAGGCTATCTACAGTAAAAGAGAGATGTTGTGTCTGCATAAAGGGTCTGTTGCATTCAGTGTTATTTGCTTCAATGCCTCATGCTGCAATCTGATTTTTTTTTAAAATAATCAGGCTATAGACAGCATTTTTTTAAATGCAAGCAGTATTTTATTAATGAATAGCGGAATATAAGAGAACACAAGGCCTAAAACAGGAAGGAAAAGCAGTGAAATAAACAACAGATGGCAACGTTCAGAAATCAGCAATTAAAAAATCCCTTTGCCAGATACCAGAGGGAGGGAAGCCCACTGCCCTCCTTAATGTAACTGCCAGCAAGAAATAACATGGTGCTGTGAAGAGAAAGTTACATTTAGCCTGAGATCAAGGTTCAATTACTTAATGGCCATTGTGCCACATTAACATACTGTTGACTCACAAACATAGCCCATGACTTAAATTTGCATTTCATCTGTTTCTCTAGTCACTCTAGAATGCACCGAGTTAACTTCACCTATCCCATGCATTGTCCTAATAAGGGAAAAAGCAAGGCCATCAAAGCTCCCCAGGCCTAGGCATTACGGGAATGGTCCCACACCTCAGCCCTCGTACACATTAACTCCCCCATTCACCCGCATGAAGAAAGCAGAAGGGAAGCAAAGCCGGTTCACTGGTTGCAGTGCTAGCTGAAAACTCTCATTGATCCTGCAGCCTGGGTTTCTCTTACAACAAGATACATTGTCATAGACTTGCTGCTTGGAGCAGTTTGTATGGGCTTCGAAGGGCATGGATTTGGCCTAGCACTCCAGACTGATCTCCCACCTTTTGCACTAATGTAGTGTATGAATTCATTGTTTCCTGTGAACTATTGGCAAACCAAGAGGTGACAATTGTGAGATCTGAAAAGGTATCAGTATGCCACATTTAAATCTGGTTTGGGTGTATCCTGGACTCTTCAGTTCTTTTAACTGTTTTCTAAGAATTCAGCTAGGAAAACTGTGCGAATCACAAGAAAAAAATAAGAACAGTGTGAAAATGTGACTGATAGGCAGGAATTATGACATCATGTTTAGACTCAAAAACATGTTTGGAACTTCTAATGGTCACTTAGCATTGAATATTTAGCAAAGAGATTTCCTGTGTAATGAGGGTTGCATTCAAGCAAACCAAAAGCTTATTGGAATTTCTTATTTTTACATTTGTGTATTCAAGGTAACCTTTTCAGATTTACTTAGAAAACTCTCACAAGTGTAAGGTAGCTTTAGAGAAGCACTCAGATCTGGGGAGGAAAGAGTCTTTGCTTTAAAATCTTTGAATAGTTGTGGAAGAATTTTTGCATAGCTGTTGGGGGGGAAAACATATTCTTTTCTCCCCATACTTTCATTGTAGCCTTGAAGGCAAAAATAAAAATAAAAAAATAAGTGTTTTAAAGTGTTCTTTGTTCCTGACTGGTTTTGTGTTCATTTTTCTTTGGTTGACCTTTTAGGGCTGCTTCCCCTATTGTACAGCAGCAAGCTCCTGAGTAGAACAAGCAACCACAGCCATTCTTCTCCCCCCTATAAACATGCCTGTCTTGCACACATGTTTAAAGATGTGACTGGCAAAGCAGGGAGGGAGGGGCTGCCATCTTCTTCCATATGGTGTGGTATATTCCTGCTAGCAGTGTGGCTGCCGGGGATGTGCCATGGGTTGGTTGTTTGGTTGTTGTTGTTGTTGTTTTGGACTCCAGATCCCAGAATTCTCTATTCTGGTAGTTCCACCTGCCAGACCAACACCTAAATTGTGCTGGAAGGCTCACATCCCATGATAGGCAGAGCTTTTGACTAGGCGCTTGTTAGAAAATGGAGTTGTCCTAGTGCTTGCTAGGAGTTCTGAGATTTGGAGTAAAAACAAACATGAATGGCATATGTCTAACTGACTCTGACAATGCCTTTTATAAAGTGGTAACAGATAGATTAGCAAGATATGCAGTAGCTGCCCAAAAGTTATGGGGAAATTATATAAAGATCCATATGGAATTGAAAGGACTTGATTTTTTAAAAATTGTGTATGAATTTTAATTTGTTTGTTCTTTGTTTTTAATCCAATATGTTGTGAATGTATATATATTTGCATTTTTAATTTGCTATCATTACATTGTCAAGCTAATTCTCCACAGATGTACATATTTTTATGTGTGTTTATGTTTTAATTGTAATGCTAGTGGTGGTTGAACGACAATGAAGTTAATCACAAGACAGCTCATAAGCTCTTGCACAGGTGAAGGATACTCTGGCCAGCCAATCAGAAAAGGAGTTCGCTCACCCAACGGGGTTTCAAAAGCAGCAGAGCAGAATGCAAGATTCTTCTCTGTGGCCCACTAGGCAAATAAAGAAACACATCTCTGACTACGCTGGGGCCATTCTGCCTGGCAGCACATGTCTTCACCTTCCTCCCCTATACTTGCGTCTGCTTGGAGAATGAGGAAATTTTCAGTTGCAAGTGGGTTTATGAGGCGTGTGCTGGACACAAACTATTGCTACCATGTCACAAATTTATTGCATGGCTATTGGTCTTTGTGAGTTTACTGTTACTCTCTTGCAACCTTTCTCTGTGAGTTGAACATTGGGTTGTATCCAAATGAGGGGATTGTGGATCTCCTTATGAAATATGGAAGGTTAATGCTTTAGGAGACAGACCCAGCTCATACACAGCTGCATCTTCCTTCCATGCACCTGGGTGTCCATACAGCATCTTGAATACCCATGGTTTCCCCAGCAGGTGAACTGGAGAGGGTTTTGTCATTGGATGGGGATCATGTCATCCAGAGTTTGGTTTAATGCCCAGTGCTGCATCACAGCTCTACAACTGGAACCAATTAATTTATGGCCTTGTTTTTTCTATCAAAAGCTGGTGTATATTTTCTACTATCTTTCACATTAGTGCATCTTGCCTGGGTTGCAAGTGCACATTTAAAAGGCCTTAGGCATATAATGTGTGAAGCAGTCCTTAAGATGTAGATACGAGTGCCTGATTTCTTAGTCCATTATAGAAATGCCCCCCTCATTTAGCATTCACAGGACCACTTATCTGAGTATTTATTTTGTCATTGTACCTGCTGCAAATCAAAATTAAGAGGGGACAGGTTCTAGTCTCGAAAAGCTTATGCTATGATAAATCAATTACTCTTTAAAATGCTGCAAGACTTCTTGTTGTTACTGGCCCAGAGATCATTGAAAAGAAGCAAGTTAGCCATGTTCCTCTAAACTTGCTTGCAGACCAGAACCTGTCTTTTGTACTTTCATGTATTTACTGGTCCCTGAATTCTCCAGTTTGCTTAGTCAAAATTGTCCAAACAGATGGCTTCTAAATTTGGAGGAGCGGAAGGGACTATTTGGGTATTTTCCCCTGTGCAATCTGTTGTTATGGTTTGGTACTAAAAAAAATTGAAAATGAAGCCAGAAAGGATCTATGGGCTTATTATGAATGCTAACTGCAAACATGTAGAGTTTTTCTTTAATATGAGGTTATTTTTATTGATACGTTTTAACTCAAGATTGGTCTGCATCCTAATTCTGTGCAACGTTCCCCTTCTTGCGTAAACACCTAAAGATCAATCTTCCAAATCACCACTGTATTTTGTTCTTTCAGCTTCTCTAACAAAAAAGAACAGAAGTTTCTTTCTTGTTTATATTTTTGCAGAGAACAAAATTAAGCAAATAGAAAGAAAAGAAATTAGAAAATGTATTGGAGATGCATGCACTGAGAAATAAATTTCTGTTTATGGTTCTACATAATTATCTCTGCATTTAACTTTTGCTTAATATTACCATGTCCTCATTGTGTGAGTGTGAGAGAACTTTAAGCCTACAAGACCTCTGAAGGTATTTTATTACATCTTTGTTCATGGCCAGTCCTTTCATGTGTATACTCCATCTGCTCATCTCCATATTGTCATCCTAGGTTCTGTTTTTTGGTCATTGCTAAGCACTATAAAATCCTATTGGTATAAAGTAATAGACAGACAGATAGACAGGAAAGAGAGTTTTAATTTTGTGGATCTTGGAGTTGCTTTGAGTACATATGGCTGGATATTTGATGCCTCCAAGAAGTGTGTTTTTTTGTGTGGTTTCATGGCTGCTTTCCCATTGATAGAATCCATTAGTGGTATCAAAACTAAGTGACAAGCAAAGAGCTGTTCAAAGCTGTTCTTCCTTCTAGTTTCTATGTTTCTATGTTTTTTATCCTAAAAATCTCTTAGAGGTGTACTGGATAGTCAAGCGGAAGCAGTCTATATTGTATATAATCAATCAAAATATAATTTTTTCTTGGCCTCTCCTTTTCAGTGCTGGCCAGGATGAGGTTCCACAGGGAACTGGAAGGAGATGCATTAAGGTTGCTCCAGAGTTACTGTAAATGACACCAAACTGCATGGCCACCATAGCTAGATCTGGATACAAAAAAATGTGTACAGAGAAGATTACAACTGTACAAACTCTGACTTGAGTGGCAGGGGAAAGGAGACAGGGCTGTACACACTATGTTGTTGTTGTTGTTGTTTAGTCGTTAAGTCGTGTCCGACTCTTCATGACCCCATGGACCAGAGCACGCCAGGCCCTCCTGTCTTCCACTGCCTCCCGGAGTTTGGTCAAATTCATGCTGGTAGCTTCGATGACACTGTCCAGCCATCTCTGTCGTCCCCTTCTCCTCATGCCCTCACACTTTCCCAACATCAGGGTCTTTTCCAGGAAGTCTTCTCTTCTCATGAGATGGCCAAAGTATTGAAGCCTCAGCTTCAGGATCTGTCCTTCCAGTGAGCACTGTACACACTATACAGGATGACAAATCACATTTTAGGAAAAGAGGTAGCTGAAGGATTAGAAAAGAAATAAAACAGGAACACTCAAGGGTGCAAGCAGGAAACAGATGAGACAGAATTAAATAATGTCAACTGGGAGATATTGACCACTCCACCAACTCCCTTTCCTGATCTTTTATGAGAAGAGCTGCTAGAAAGCAGTGACCGATGAGATTAAGAAGTTAAAGTTATATCATGGGAAACTCCTGTCCAAAATGGCATAGGGATAGTGGAGGAGAAACGTCTGCCATTCTCCAGTAAGGTCCAGTACAACAACAGTCAAATCCCAGTAATGTATTTTTCTTCCTTGCTTGTATGCCTTATAAGATGATCACAGTAATGCTAAAAGACACCTTCATTCCAGTGACAGTTTGTTGACCATCAGCCATCTGTTATGAGTTTCGTACCTGATATAAAGTATGGCTTTTACTAACTGGCAAGGCATTTATAATCTTGTTGGGTTATGTTATTATTAGAGATGGGGGTTTTCGTATTCATATATGTGACGTGCCTCTCACGTGTCCCCAGGTTGTTTCACTAGCCTGAGGCCCACGACACGTTCTCTCCTTTCTGCTGCCACCAGTTGACCTCTGTCAACACCCTTTAATTAGGAAGATTGAGGTCCAAACTGAGTATAAAGTTGAACAACACAGGTTTATTGATTACAGTTCACTTAAACAGGTTCTTCACAGACTAATGTATTCATTAGATTAGTAATAACTTGTTTCACTCTTAACTCTCTTAGCTCTTTATAAGGTCCACACTAGAGATGGGGGTATTCATATTCATATACGAATATGAATACCCCCGCACAGGTGGCGTTAATGAGGGTCCAGCTGCACAATCCACGGTGCGCGATCCACTTGCCACTCCTGGCAGGAGGTGGGAGGACAAGCCTCGCTGCAAGGTGGAAGAATGGCGAGCGGATCACGCACTGCGGATCCATTGGCAGAATCGCACGGTCCGCGTCTGTGGCGGATCGGTGAGTGGACTGTCTGGCCCCATGGGGCTGGACCCTCATTAACGCCACCCCCATCTTTAGTCTACGAATACCCCCATCTCTAGTCCACACTCTTTACTCCTAACTCTGCCACACTCTCTAACTCCCATAGACAAACTCTTACTTCAAACTCTCCTCTCTGACTCTCCCTGACTGAACTCCATAGACTCTGACTCACCCCTCCCTTCTAGTTTCTCTGGCTCCGCCTCCCAACAGCTCCCATTGGTACATGCAAAGAATCTCCTACATGAGCCAGAGCAGGGTGATTGCCACATTATACAAATACAAATACCCCCGCACAGGTGGACATAACGAGGGTCCAGCCCCCTGGGGCTGGACTGTCCACTCACCTTCCGCTGTTGTCGCAAGCTCCGTGATCCTTTCCTATCACTCCGGAGCTCACGGTCTGCAAGCCACTCCTGGAAGGAGGCGGGAGGAGAAGCCTCATTGCAAGGTCAAAGAGTGGCTTGCAGACTGCAAGCTCCGGGGCGATAGGAAAGGATGTTGGAGCTCGCAGCAACAGTGGAAGGTGAGTGGACAGTTATAACCCTTGTTATGTCCACCTGTTATGTCCCCATCTTTAGTTATTATCCAGCTGTAATAAATGAGAATTTAGCATTGTATTTTGAGGGTTGCCTATCTCCCAATGTGCTTGCCTATACCTCGTCTTCAAGTTCTTCAATCACGTGAGGTCCATCAAGTACTTACAGTGGTCTCATTCTGGAATTTGATTCAGTTTCCCAAAGAACTTGCCTGTTGCCTTCTCTGGAGTTTTTCTGGAACTGTACAAAGCTATTTCATTTTTTCCAATATTTTTAACTTCTCTTGATCTGTTTTATTATGGTTTCTTAATGTATATTCTGCTGTCATAGACTTGCAGCTCTTAATTCCTTTTGTGTATTAATTTTTATTGTGTGCTTTAATTATAAATCGAAAGAACCTGTTTCTCTTTTCTTAATAACAAATAAAACAGATAAATAAAGGTTCTAGTACTAATTCACAATACTGTTTGTAGTAGCTGCAAACTTTTACTTTTGATGTGAATCTCCCACCTTGTGTGTCCTGTCTAACATGCATAAGGCAACATGTGTAAGATCCTCTGTTTGCAGTCTGAAGAATTGTAGTCAAGAATTCTGCCACTTCTATCCACTGGCTCCTCCTCTGTAGTCTGTGGATCAACTCTAATTGGCTCTCTTGTTTTGAGAGACAATGCTGTTACCAAAAGTATTCCCTAACTTTTCATTAAGTGTTGCATGCCTAACTAGCCTTTTAATGTATCTGTTATTTGCATATCATTGTGGAAAGTAAATGGAAAGCCTCAACTAGAGTGGTCGCAAGACCAGATAGGCGGGGTATAAATGAAATAAATAAATAAATAAATAAATAAACTACCATTAATTGCTCTTTAATATGTAAAGGTGCCCATAAAAATCTGTTTTAAACAAACCAATGTTTTTATAGAAAAGCTAATTTTTAATGAAGTGTTGGCAGTAATTAAACATCATAACTCTGTTTTATATGTGTCTAATAGGTGAAACAGTGTTTACCTGCTGCTTCTCTCATGAGCATTAGAGGCTTAATTAGTCTTTATAAACTATGTTCAGATTCTGGGATATGAATGACTGCTTCAGCATTTTATTAATCAGTAGTAAGTATGGGTCTAGAATTTGCTTTGCTCCAGAATAGGCATCAGTAATTCCGTTAGCATGCATCTTACTTTCCTCACAAACTTTATTGACTTTAATTCCTCTTCTCAGCTCTTTGAGTTTTGTTTTGGTTTTTTGCCATTAATATGATTTGTTCTTTTGAAAGCTAAAAGCTGTTTGGCTGAGAATAACTTTTAATGTGTGCTAAGTAGATTGAGCATTAATTGTCTCCTGCTTCCGCAAGGTACAGAAATAAACCTAAGTCATTTTGAACTCGCTATAAAACCATGAACAGAAAAAGGCCCTCCACACATAATATTAAAACTCAGAATAGTTCAGTGAAATTGTAGGAGGAAGTGCACTCTGTTCTGTTTTACACCTTTGTTAGCTGGTCTGTGCTGGCCTTTGGCCATACTTGCTAATTTACATTTCTTTGCCTCCTTGAAGGCGTGGGGCTGAACTAGGGTTCAGAGCTGAAGGATAGCATAGAGTCCTTAAATGTGCACAAAATCTTTCATTCTGATTGTCTTCACCTTCAAGGCATGTGCCTCATTATAATTTATAATTTTCTTTTCCTCTATGCATGCTCCACACGTCCATGGCTGAGGTGGGGATGTCAAAGAACCCTCTCAGGGTGGTCATCACAACACAGGGTCGCGATTCAAGAAGCAACCAAACTTCTATTGCAGAACTTTATACACAGGCTCTCAGGCTTTGAGCCCAGATCCCATGAGCGATGCTTCCAGCCCTTCTAGTCATGGCAGGGTGGTTTCCTTACCTCCTTTCCTTTCCCTGTGAGTCTCCTCACTCAAAGGTTCACGGAGCAGTCCTCACTAGGCTTGGCCCCTCTTTAATCTTGTCCAACTCCCTGTCCCCCAAGACTTGTCTGCTGGTCCCTTTGCACTTGTAGGTCTCACTCCAGCTGCCCAGCCATTTAAAATGCCATTGCCATCCCCAGCAACAAATTTGGGTTGGCATGGACAATGACACAGAAGCCCTGGTGACCACAGGGTTTAGCCGTGAGCAATTTGTTTCTTTCATCACAGTCCTGTCCAAAAACTGCATTCCCAGTCCAGACAGTATTTTCATGCCTTAGTTTCTGTGGCCAGGGGCCAGAATCAAGTGGTCAGGCTGATAACAAAAGTAGGAGGGCACATCCAGGATGAAGGGGTCCTCTGCATGCTGTGAGGTTTCTCTGCACGTCTCCTCAGGATCTTCTTTCCTTTCACTCTCCTCCATGGTCTCTTCCTCAGTCTCCTCCTTTATTGCCCTCACTGTTCCCAGTTGGCCTCCTTCCATCTGTTTAGGTGCTGCTGTTCCTGCCATGGCTCTTTTGGCATGTCATCCCACCAGTGGAGAGCCCTGACTCGGTAAGCCAATCTCACCAACTCTGGAGTGGCAAGATCCCCAAAATCTCCTCCCCCTGGATGGGTCTCATGGAGTCCATGAAGGACACCCCTGTCGACCCTTGCTCTGCTCTGCCACCTGCCCACTCACACCCTCCCATTTCATAACAGTTGTGAAGCTCAACTGGTTTTGTACCAGAATCTCAGGATAGAGACCTTGAACAAACTTTTATATAATATTTTATCAAACATTTCATTGTCACATTTAGAATGGCCACATGATCAAGAAAAGATGGTTTGGTTTTACATAAGAGTTATAAATAATTGCTGCCATTATCTTATCACAACAGGGAAGACCTCATGAGCTGTGTACTAGTCCAGTTGCTATGTGCTGGATGGTAACTTCAAGACACAACCTCAGTTTCAACATTTTTACCTCCGGAGATAGTTCAGGCTTGATTTGATCTAGGATCCCCTTCTTTGTCTTTCTGGATATCCATGATATCCACAAAGCTCTCCTCCAGTAACATATTTCAAATGAATCATTTTTTTCTGTCAGCTTTCTTTACTGTCCAGTTCTCACACTCCTATATGGTGATCAGAAATACAAAAGTGTGAATGATCTTGGTCTTGGTTTCCAGGGACACATCCTTGCACTTGATTTTTTCTAATTCCTTCATTACTGCCCTTATAAGTCTTAGCCTTCTGATTTCTGGGCTGTAATCTCCATTTGGATTGTTGGTTGAATTAAGGTTTACAAAGCTTTAACTATTTCGGTTTCTTCATTCTCAACATTAAAGTTGTTTACTTCTTCTGTAGTCATACTTTTGTCTTCTCAAAATTAAACTGCAGTCTTGTTTCGGCACTTTCTTCTTTCATTTTACCCTAAAAGTGGTTTCAGATCATTGCTGCTTTCTGCCAGTGAAATGGTATCATCTGCATATCTTAAATTATTGATGTTTCTTCCACCAATTTTTACTCCTCCCTCATCTGAATCTAGTCTTATTTTCCATATGATATGTTCTGCATATTAGGCATCCTTCAGTCCCCTCTCCAGCTCCCTGATTTTGCTGGTTTCGGGACTCCCTCTTTGCCTCAGCCTGCTGGACAAGTGTCTCTTCAAAATGGGAGAGGCCATGATGCACCGCCTGCCTCCAGGCTGAACGCTCAGATGTCAAGGTTTCCCATCTGTTGAGGTCCATTCCTAAGGCCTTCAGATCCCGCTTGCAGATATCCTTGTACTGCAGCTGTAGTCTCCCTCTGGGGCGATTTCCCTGCACGAATTCTCCATACAGGAGATCTTTTGGAATCAGACCATCAGCCATTCTCACGACATGCCCGAGCCAACGTAGACGTCACTGTTTCAGTAATGTATACATGCTAAAAATTCCAGCTCGTTCTAAGACTACTCTATTTGGAACTTTGTCCTGCCAGGTGATACCAAAAATGTGTCGGAGACAACGCATATGGAACGTTTTCACCTTCCTCTCCTGCCATGCACAAAGGGTCCAGGACTCACTGCAGTACAGGAGTGTACTCAGGATACAGGCTCTATAGACCTGGATCTTGGTATATGCTGTCAGCTTCTTATTAAGCCATACTCTCTTTGTGAGTCTAGAGAACATGGTAGCTGCTTTGCCAATGCGTTTATCCAGCTCAACATCTAGGGAGAGAGTGTCAGACATCGTTGAGCCAAGGTACCCAAAGTCATGAACAACCTCCAGTTCTTGTGTAGAGATGGTAATAGAGGGAGGTGAGTCCATGCCCTGGCCCATGACTTGTGTTTTCTTCAGGCTGATTGTTAGTCCAAAGTCTTGGCAGGCCTTGCTAAAACAATTCATGAGTTGTTGGAGGTCTTCAGCAAAATGGGTAACAACAGCTGCATCATCGGTGAAGAGGAAGTCCCGCATGCATTTCAGCTGGACTTTGGTCTTCACTCTCAACCTAGAGACATTAAAGAGCTTCCCATCTGATCTAGTCCGGAGATAGACACCTTCTGTTGCAGTTCCAAAGGCGTGCTTCAGCATGACAGCAAAAAAGATCCCAAACAGGGTTGGCGCGAGGACACAGCCCTGTTTCACTCTGCTTCGGATGTCAAAGGGATCTGATGTTGAGCCATCAAAAACTATAGTGCCCTTCATTTCCTCGTGAAAGGAAATTAAGGAGTCGAGGTGGACATCCAATCTTGGGAAGTATTTTAAAAAGGCCATCCCTGCTAACCAAATCAAAGGCCTTTGTAAGATCTATGAAGGCCACAAAGAGTGGCTGTCGTTGTTCCCTGCATTTCTCCTGCAACTGTCTGAGGGAAAATACCATGTCAGTGGTGGATCTATTAGCTCGAAATCCACACTGTGATTCTGGATAGACTCTGTCTGCAAGCACCTGGAGTCTCTTCAGCACAACACGGGCAAGCAGCTTCCCTACAACACTGAGAAGAGAGAAGCCACGGTAGTTATTGCAGTTGCCCCTGTCTCCTTTGTTCTTATACAATGTGACAATGTTTGCATCGTTCATGTCCTGTGGTACTCTACCTTCCCTCCAGCAAAGACAAAAGATTTCATACAGCTCAGTGGTGATTGTCTCTTTACAGCACTTCAGCACTTCAGCAGGGATGTTATCCTTCTCAGGTGCCTTGCCGGAGGCGAGGGAATCCAATGCTGCTTTTATTTCTGCTAAAGTTGGTTCATTGTCCAACTCTTCCAAGACAGGCAGGCACTCGATGTTATTTAGTGCCTCTTCGGTTACTACATTCTCTCTGGAATATAGCTCAGAGTAGTGCTGCACCCAGCGGTCCATCTGCTGTGCTCGGTCCTGGATGATCACGCCTGTAGCAGACTTCAAGGGAGCAGATTTCTTCTGTATTGGACCTAAAGCCTGCTTGATACCATCATACATTCCCTTGATGTTACCTGTGTCTGCTGCTATCTGTATCTGAGAGCAGAGCTGAAGCGAATAATCATTGGAACATCTCCTGGCAGCCTGTTGGACTTTGCTATGAGCAAGTCGAAGAGCCTGCAAGTTGTACTCACTAGGACAGGCTTTGTATGCTGCTAGAGCTCTCCTCTTATCCTCGATGGCTGGCATCAACTCCTCCGAATGGGCTTCGAACCAGTCTGCCGTCTTTTTGGTCTTCTTGCCAAATGTGGACAAGGCGGTGTTATAAACAGCGTTCTTGAAATGTTCCCATCGTTCAGGTGCATTTGCATCAGCCGTGCCTGGAAGGGTTTCCTCAAGCGCTTGGGCAAATTCCTCCACTTTCCTTTGATCGCGAGTCTTGCTGATGTCAATACGTGGTCTTCCTTCCTTTTTCGTGTTATACAATCTCTTTGCTTGCAGTTTTCCTCTACTACACACCAGGGAGTGATCAGTATCGCAATCAGCACTCTGGTAACTGCATATGATCATAATACTAGGAAGGCTAGAACGTCTAGTGAGGATCAAATCGAGCTGATGCCAATGCTTCGATCTTGGATGTCTCCAGGAAACTCTGTGTTGAAGCTTCGTATTAAAGAACGTATTGCTGACACAAAGACCATAATAACAGCAAAACTCCAGCAAGCGTTGGCCATTTTCGTTCATCTTCCCAATGCCAAAACGGCCTAGACAAGTGGGCCAAGAATTGTGATCAGCACCAACTCTAGCATTAAAGTCTCCGAGAATGAACAGTGGATCTCTCTCAGGGATTTTTTTGATAGTAGCTGCCAGATTGTCATAGAATTTGTCTTTGACTTCTGTTGTGGAGAACAGTGTTGGTGTATATGCACTAATGAGGGTGACTGGTCCCGCTGATGAGTGGAGCTGCAGAGACAGGATTCTTTCACTCCCCACAGTAGGTGGAATAATGGATCTCAGCAGAGTATTTCTGACCGCAAAGCCAACACCATATTCCCTGGTCTCATTCAATGGTTTTCCCTGCCAGAAGAATGACAAGTTTTTTCTTTGACAGATCCCATGTCTGGCAATCTCGTCTCTTGCAGGGCAACAATGTCCATCTGCCGTCTACTCAGTTCCATGTCGATGACAACTGTCTTGCACATGTCGTCTATTTCCTTCAAGTCGTCAGAAAAGCCAGGGGTCATTGTCCGTACATTCCAGGTGCCCAGCTTTAGGGCAGAAGTTTTCTTATGATTGTTGCATGGTGCAGGGTTATCGATCTGCTTGTCAGCTTTCACCCTAAACCCCACGCACCCCGTGAGGTTAACAGACCGTGGCGAGGTAGCACCTTACTAGCTGGGGACTGCCCAGCTTAAGGCGGGCGGTAGCTACCTAGTGAAGTGCAATGACCTCTCCCACAGTCGGAAGTAGCCCCTGGCGTCATGCTCTACGCCAATTGAGCAAAGACTTATAACCGGTAACTGCTACTTCCTGTGTTGTTTCAACGCTGTATGCGAAGCTGGAGTGTCCTCTCCAGAGCACGAAGCCTGGGTAAAATAATATGGAGGATAGGCTGTTACCCAAGCAGCAAATCCCCCCTCTCCATGTCGCTGAAATAGTCCAATGGAAAGGCAAGAGCCAATACAACTGGTTCCAGCGACATCGCAGGAGTTGCCATTCTGCATATAGATTGAACAGATAAGGGAATAAAATGAACCGTTGTCTGACACCTTCACCTATAGGAAACCATATTCTGTCTCTCTATATTCTGTCCTAACAGTAGCTTCTTACTCACAATTCAGGTTACACATCACAACAATCAAGTGCTGAAGCACATCTGTTTCTTGCAGAATAACCCATAGTTTCTCAGGATCCATACAGTCAAAGGCTATAAAGCATAGACTGGTCTTCTGCAGGTTTTTTATGTGCTCCTGTAGCCAATGGATATTTGTAATCTGATCTCAAGTGTCTCTTCCTTTTTTGAATCCAGCTGGAACACCAAGCATTTCTCACTCCATAAAGGGAAAAACCTCAACATCCGTGCTGAGGCCAATTTATCAGAGGCAGCTCAGGACTTCATGTCCTCCGTGACAACCATGGGTATGTCCCAAGTGGTATCTGTCCCTGCTCACATAGCAGGCATACTGTGGACTTGGTTTTCTTTGTTAGGCAGGAGGAGGGTGATTTCGATGTGAAGGAGGTTTCTGTAGTTCCATTCTCATGAACCACCTGTTGAGGTTTAGACTCACTGGAACGTATAGTCTCCTTAGAGATGGGGGACTTATTGAAATGGTCCACCCTAGGAGGTTGATGGGACCAGTTTGTTTCCTGTCACTATGGCAGGTGATCCTGTTGAAGCCCTGGTTGATCTCTGAAATGAGGAAGTGGTTGGGGCCATTTACACAATCGTTCCTAAGTGTCCCATCAAAACAAGTGGCGCCAAAAGAACTATTGTTCGGACTCCAGTGTTCAATTTCTGGGCAAGGTGATGGAACATGTGGTGGCCTCTGTGCTCCAGGGGTTGATGTGTAGAACAGATTATCTAAATCCATTTCAGCTTAGCTTCAGATCTGATTGAGACAGTTTTGGTCACCTTGGTGGACAACCTACACCAGGAACTGGACAGGGGCAGTGTGTCTCAGTGAGTTATTTTGTGATTGTTGCCAAAGAATTTGCTCCCATGACACAACCATTGTGATCACGTGGGCCCACCTAGATGTCACAATTGGACTGTAAGCCTTAGTGAGTGAGATGCTCCTGACATGGCAACCCTATGCCAGGGAAGCAGCTTTCTACAATAAGAGAATTCTTGTAGATATTCAGTCTTGCAAAATGTCTATGTATGATTCCACTCCTTCTCCCACTCTCACTGTTTAGTGATTTATTTATGCACCCAACACAAATAAAATGTGGTTGTATTTATGAGTATTTCATCTTGCAGTCTATAGAATAGCCTCTTAAAACAATAGAATGTGAATATACAGTATTTGGTTGCTTAAAGCAAGATTTCTCTTCTACATTTCATTATAATTCAAGTGGATGTTATTTGCTATACCACTAGCTTTGAGACCTGCATTTGCTTTTTCTTAAAGCAAATAAAGAAAATGAATGAGAAATATTTGCTCTCTGGGTGTATGTGTGCATGCGTGCGTTTGTGCGCGTGCACACACACACATTCTAAGTTTTCAGCTGTTCCATATTCTGTGGGCAAATGCCTCGCATTCCAAAACATATTAGGTCAGTGGATTGCTGATGAGTTGTGGCAAATAATAGTATTATAATAATAGTATTCTTTTATCATTGCCAAGCCCCATATAGGTGTGAATCAGGCAGAAAGAGATGACAGATCAGAAAAGGAGAAGTGGGGTTATAGGTTTAGTTGTCAGGAGAGCAAAAATTATCACAGTAAGTGGAGGGAGGGTGACCAAGCCCCTTTCCCTTCTTAGCTCCTCAAATGCCTTCACCTGAGCAGATTTCCACACAGGGCTTTGAGCGATCTTCAGTCTCATTCCAACATAGTGTCAACAACATAGAACACAGACTAAGGTGCTTGGAGACAGAAGCTCCCTAAAACAACTTTATGCCTGATGCAAAGGACAAGATGCTGCCCCTTCCATTCTATATAGAGAAGCCAACTTCCTTCAACACTAGCAGCAAGATAGGATCATGCACTATATCTAAGGGCAACAAACCAGTTTAAAGGGGGGCACAGGACAAGCTTTGTGGCACATACAACTTTATCCTGAGAGAAGTGAACGGCCAGGAAATTCAAGAGGAAAACCAAGGCGGCTACTACTGCTGACTTTAACATCTGCCATGTGAACAGTGGCCTCACTCTGCCTGATGGTAGGACCAGTCCTAGTACAACAGAAAATGTTTCTGTTTATATTGTCATACCAGTTTCTGTATGTCCCAACAAAGCTGCCAGAAATTAAGTTTAGTATTGTTCTTCCATTCTTCTTTGAGGGAATAATACACAAGAAGTTTGCTCTTGAGTAGTTGATATAGCTATTCCAGCAGCTTGGACATGCATCACTGAACAGACACCCTTCTTTATGCAAGGAGCATCTTTCTTTGTGTTGCATGGAATGAAGAGTTCTGTGCACATGGAGCCATCCTTTCTACTGGAGAAAGGAGAAGTCTATGTGGTCAGGAGAGTTCCACATGCATATCAGATAGCAGACAACTGCTAGATAGATATCCACATGGAAATACTCTTTCCCATTATGTTATGCACGATATGATTTATTTCTTCAAAGCAACAGAAACAGTTATAGCTGAACTAAGTTGTGTCAGCTGCAAAACATCTTGTGGGAATAGAATAGCAATTTTTTGGGAGGAAAATGTATACCTGCTAGCCACTGCAGAATTATGATAAAACTGTTGTTGAACATTAAATATGTGAGAATATGAGGGTAAGCAGAACAGCTTGAATTGCCTTCTGTTTCTTTTTCTGTTTATTTAGCTTATGATTTCCCAGCACTTCATTCTTAATTTAATAATAGTGCATTTGCTTCTGTTTTGCTTCTGTTGTTTGCTGTTCCCAGTCTCCATTTTTCCCTGACTCTGATAAGAGACAGTGCTGTGGAAAAATGTGAGAATGAAACAAAAAGGGACTTTAAACATTCAGTTTGATTTATTTATCTATACGGTATATACAGTGTCCACACAACACCATGGTTTGTTGCAAAATAAAAACACTCTGCCCCAGAGAATTTACAATATAGAATAGAGGGTGTGAAAAACTATAAAGGGAGAGAAGGACAAGGGAAAATTAGGAGGGATGGGCAAAATGTGTATGTTTTAGTTTCTAAGAAGGAGTTCCAAGGAAGAAGCAAAAGTTGTACTGTGTACCTGTTCGGGAAAACAGTTCCATGCATGGCAGAAAAGGAAAATGAGCATACAGAGTAAGCAGCCTTTGTGCATTATAAGTAAAAAATTGTTCATTGTTCTGCAAACATGGAATCTCTTACCTATTGGTTTTTTGAGCTAAAAACTTGCTGCATTCTCAGTACATTAATGAGGTTGCTTTTTGCATGGGAAGAGTTCTTAACAGGAGCCCCACTACCACCATGCAAACAGCAGGTACAGTGATTTAATCCAAGTTTGGATCACAGTGTGGTGGGGTGGGGAGTTCTGGCCCACATGCTAGAATCCAGATTGGGAGACCCTACCTGGGCTGTTTCTTTGAAGAACAAACATGCTAGGACTACCTTTCGGACAAACATCATTTCTACTTTGGGTTTCAAATTTCAGCCAACAGAGAGTCCTAACAGATAGAACTTGTTTGCAAACACATGTTTATCCCATTTGTTATTTACATTAGGGATGTGCATTTGGACTGAGAAATACTTGGAGTTCACCAAATAATACCATATTCAGACAGTTTTGAATATATCAAAATATTAAAGTCCTTAATATTTGTAATAATAATTACAAATTATTTGTAATTATTATAACTCCTAATACTCAGAGTCCGATTTACTCCAATAGATTAGAAAGCAAAAGACTCGGTTTCCACTTGCTAGAGGAAGAAGTGAAAATGAAACCCATTTCTTGGGCATCCTGGAGTGATTTCTTGAGAAATGGGACTTAAAGGACACTCTGGCACCAAGGATAGTGGGGGCAGAGAGCTCAGTATCTCCTGACTGGAGTTGAAATGGGGGACATGGCCTGGGCAAGAATGGCAGTGAGCTGAAATCCCAGTATCTCCTCACCCTAGAAGAGCCTGTGGGTGCACAACTTCAGTAAGTTTATAAGCTTATACATCTCAAAGTAATTGGAGAAGAGGTGGAATTACCAGAAAATCTAGCTGTAACAGTGTGCTGAGTGGCTGGGATAGCAGAGAAAGGAAACTAACCCAGCTGGGAGAGCTAATCTGGTAAGAAGCCTGTTTTGTGAAGCAGTCTCCTTGGTGATTTTTCCTCTTTTAAGGGAGACACCAAAGACTTTGAACTGTGATTTGTGGGAATCTCCAGGTAATTAGCTGGGTTGTAAAGAGAGACTGTGTGAGAAAGCAGAACAACCTTCCGATTGGTTACCGAGCTATTTAAACTTGCTGAGAGCTGGGTAATTAAAAATAAATAAATGTCTTTTGCTGATTAAAACCGCTTGGGAGTTAAAGGATAAGAGCTATAAGGCATATACTCAGAAAAAAAAGAAAAACTTTAACAAGATTAGCTCCTGATCCAGGGAAACAAAAGTAAATAATGTATGCTGGTCACTAGTTCTGCTTGGTTTTGATTCTTCCATAGCTTATCTGGCTTTGAGTAGTGAGCATCATCCACTGGTGTAGTGTATATTTTAATCCATTAAAGATTTCTATAGCTAAATAATACAAGTGAATGGGGCAAGGAAGATCAATAAAATAAGAAAGCAGAGTTGTATGGGAGAGAACAAACTCTGGAAGTATCAATAAGTCATACTTGGTCAGAGTGGATGTGGCACAAAAAGAGGACTTAGAAATGGAATCTTCAGCCATGAATAAATTGATAGGTGCCATAGAGAAAGTGAATGAGAATGTGTGAGCATTGGATCAGAATATAAAAGGGCTGACTCAAACAGCGGCTGAAATGGACCAGAAACTGAAGGATTTGAGTAAGGATAATACAAGCATTTAAAAGGACTATAAAAGATAAAGTGATAAAGTGGAAAACCAGCTTAAAATTGTGAAAGTGTAAGGCATTCAGTGTCAAATTAAAAGCAACTCAAGCAAATTAATAGACCAGAAAAAGCTTACCGCTGATTTTAAAACTCAGCTGATTCTGCAAAATGATATTTTATATCAAAGAAATATTGGAATAAAAGGAATTCGAGAACAGGGACAAGCAGAAAAGGATTTACCTAAATTAGTGCTCGACTGGCTTAAAAAGGTTGCTCCAAACATTTTCTGGAATCCTTATGAACTAGATCAAGTTTATCAGGAGGACAAGAGGCATTACAGAGGCCATCAGAGATATGTGATTGTAAAGTCTGCCAGCCTAAAAAAGAAGGTTGAATTGATGAATGCACTTAGAAAAAAAACAGAAAACTTGGTATTCAATGGAGATTGGATTCGAGTTCTTCAATGACTTTTGCAATGAAACAGTGGCCTTCAGAAGAAAAATGCGGATAATTACACCTATTCTGATTGCAAAGAATATCAAATACACTTGGGGTTACCCAGTGTTTATAAAAAATATCTTATAGTTGGAAATTTTGAAGGTAATCATCAGTTCTGGAAGCTCTGAATTTTCTGAAAGACAATGGAATTATAACTAAAGAGAACTGGGTGAAGCAAATGAAGAAGACTGAAGGATCAGAGAAAGATCAAGATTCAGAGCCTGTGGAGGAGGAGTGATTCAACTGATGCAAATAAAGAAAGTGAAGAACAAGGAGAAAGTCCTGAGCCTCGGAGGAAAGCAAAGGCAAAGAAGTAATCTGGACAATAAGAGTTAACAGTAATGATGATGCTAACAATGATAATTAGAAGTCAAAAGTAACAGAAAATTAAAAGGGGAAATTTTGGGGTAACGTTTTATAATAATTGATAACAAAAGGAGACCCAGTAATGGGAAGGGGGGAAAATGAAAAGGAGAAACCAATATATATAGATAAAATAGTTTAACAAGGGGGGAGACGGATATAGTTTAGGAAGAGTTAGTAGTTAAGGGAGCATAATTTGGGGTTAAATAGGTAATTACATGGAATTATAATTATAAATGTTAGTAGAATAAGTTGGATGAATAAGTATACAGTCATGGCCAAAAATATTGGCACCCTTGCAATTCTGTCAGAAAATGCAACCCTTCTCTCAGAAAATTGTTGCAGTTGCAAATGTTTTGGTACTCACATGTTCATTTCTTTGGTTTGCGTTGGAACAACACACAAAAAAACAGGTCTTTTTTTTAAAGAATAGTGTGATGGATGCCCCACGTCACGCCTGTCACTCAGAGCTGGAGCTCATTTGCATAGCCTATGAGAGGACAGGAGGGGCGGAGTCAGAGAGTCAGTTAGAGCAGTTAGTGGGAGAGAGTGAGGGAGAAGAGGAGAGAAGTTTGCAGAGAGAGAGAGATAGTCAGAGAAAGCCTGAGAACTGTAACTAACAAAGAGAAACTGGTTAAAGTGATTAAATAGAACAGGAGGTGATCAACTGTGTGGCAGATATATGATATTTCCATGATTGTGATTCCATGAAATAAACAAAGAACATCTGTGATTCTGAATTAACCTAATACCCTTTAATAAACAAGTTCTGTTGTTGGCAGCTAGTGTCTGACTAAAGTCATTACAGCATGGATGAAAGAAATCCACTGGTGGCAGCGAAAGAAAAAAGGGAACGTCACCAGTGTGAGCCCTGGGTTTGGCAGAAAAAGAAACAGGGGCACGGGTGAACGTCACAAATAGTTCAATCAAAGGGAACTTAATAACATGGGGGATTTTATTTAGAGGTTGATGCATATATGCGTAGAAATATGAAAATAGGGCGAGAACGAGGGAAGAAGCCTAAAATTCAGTCTGGACCTGTCCCCCTCTCCCCGGGTCTGATGACCGTGCATCTGGAAGATTGTGGAAGGAAGCAGTGGGGGAGAAGGGGATTTAATTGTGGTGTCGGGTATAGCAATTGGGAGGTTTTGTTAGCATTTTTATCATAATGTATTGTATTTTTCACATGTAAATCAGGACTAGGAAAACCAATAACAAACAAAGGTAATGGTTAAACAACTAAAGTTAATGATATGGAATGTCAAAGGCCTGGGATCTAACATTAAAAGAGCTAAAATATTGAATGTACTGCATAAGGGTAATGTGGATATCATGTTTTTACAAGAAATGCATCCAAAAAAAGAGAGAGTAAATGAATTTAGATGTAAGGGGATTGAATATTATGAAAAATTAATTAGTACATCCAAATCTAAGACAGTAGGAACCCTAATATCTAAAAGATGTGAAGTTAAAATTGAAAATCAATAAAAAGACATACAAGACAGATATTTGATAATTCAACGTGAATTAATAGGAGAAGAATGTACCCTATTAAATGTGAATGCACCAAATGAGAAACAGGAGTCTTCTTTGATTAATGTACTGAGTAGATTAGATAAGATTCGGAAAGGTTATGCTACAGCTGCAGGGGACTTCAATGTGACTATGGATATAAATAAAGACAAGTCAAAAGTAGAAAGGAGGGGAAATTTTACACTATGGAATTGATTAAACAATAAAACAGACCTTAAAGATGTGTGAAGAGAACTAAAGGGGGATTACAGGAAGTTCTCCTATTATTCATGAGTGCATAAATCATTTTCGATACTAGACTATATTTTTGTATCTAAAGAGTTATTGTCTAGGACAAACAACACAGTGATTGATGTTATACAAATATCAAATCATGTTCGAGTGAGTATAGCACAGGGTAAAGCGAAACTGCAAGGAAGCTGGAAAATTGATACTAATATCAACATAAGGATATAGTTGAGTTTGAAAAGAATTTGGAAGAGACATGGAGAATAAATTAGTTGGGAGGAGGAAAAGATAAACTAATATGGGACAGTGTGAAGGCTATTGTCAGAAGATACGCAATTAAAGCAGCACATAAGTTGTTTAAAAACGAGAAAATAATACAGGATTTAGAAAAAAATATGCACGATTTGGAAGGAAAAGTTTTAAGAACCAGGGATAAGAAGAGTATGTTAGAATTAAAAGTAAAAAGGAAAGAACTGGAGATATTTCACTTAGAAAAGGTACAAAGTGATTTAATCTTTTTAAATAGAGAAAATTTTGAATTTAGCAATCATAGAATCATAGAAAATTGAAGTTGGAAGGGGCCTACAAGGCCATCAAGTCCAACTCCCTGCTCAATGCAGGAATACAATCAAAGCATATCTGCCAGGTGATTATCTAAGTTTTTCTTAATGCCTCTAGTGTTGGAGCACTCACCAACTCCCAAGGTAACTGGTTCCACTGTCGTACTGCTCTAACAGGAGTTTTTCCTGATATTCAATCTAAATCTGTCTTCCTTTAACTTGAGCCCATTGTTGCGTGTCCTGCACACTGGAATGATTGAGAACAGATCCTGCCCCTCCTTTGTATGACAGCCTTTCAAATATTTGAAAAGTGCTATCATATCACCCCTCAGTTTTCTTTTCTCAAGGCTAAACATGCCCAATTCTTTCAGCCTTTCCTCATAAGGCTTGATTTCCATCCCTCTGATAATCCTTGTTGCCCTCCTCTGGACATGTTCCAATTTGTTAGCATCCTTCTCGAAGTGTGGTGTCCAGAACTGGACACAATACTCAAGGTGAGGCCTAACCAGTGCTGAATAGAGGGGGACTAGCACCTCACGGGATTTGGAAACTATACTTCTATTAATGCAGCCTAAAATAGTGTTTGCCTTTTTTGTAGCCACATCACACCGTTGGCTCATATTTAGCTTGTGATCTATGACAATTCCAAGATCCTTCTCGCTCGTAGTTTTGCTGAGCCAGGTATCCCCCATCTTGTAACTGTGCAATTGGTTTCTTTTTCTGAGGTGCAATACTTTGCACTTATCCCTGTTGAATTTCATTCTGTTGTTTTCAGCCCAGTGCTCCATCCTATCAAGGTCATTTTGAATTTTGTTTCTGTCTTCTAGGGTATTAGCTATTCCACCCAATTTTGTATCATCTGCAAATTTGACAAGCATTCCCTGCACTCCCTCATCCAAGTCATTAATAAAAATATTGAAGAGCACTGCACCCAGGACTGAGCCTTGGGGTACCCCACTTGTTACCTCCTCCCAGTCAGAGAAGCACCCATTCATCATCACCCTCTAAGTATGATTCTGTAGCCAATTGTGTATCCACCTGACACTTGATCTATCCAGCCCACACCTAGTTAGCTTGCTAATCAGGATATCATGGGACACTTTGTCAAAAGCTTTCCTGAAGTCAAGATATACTACATCTACTTTCCTCTGTCTATCAGGGAGGTTACCTGATGAAAAAATGAGATCAAATTAGTTTGGCAGGATTTTTTCTTGACAAATCTTATGTTGGCTTCTAGTTATTACTGCATTGTTTTCTAGGTGCTTGCACAATGACCGTTTTATGATCTGTTCCAGAATTTTGCCTGGGATTGATGTCAGGCTGACTGGCCTGTAGTTCCCAGGTTCCTCTTTTTTGCCCTTTTTGAAGATAGGGACAACATTGGCCCTCCTCCAATTCTCTGGCACCTCACCCATTTCCCATGCTTTCTAGAAAAGAATGGATAGTGGTTCTGAGAGTTCTTCAGCCAGTTCCTTCAGTACTCTCGGATGCAGTTCATCCGGCCCTGGAGATTTGAACCTCTTCAAGGTGGTAAGGTATCCCTTGACTATTGGTTTATCAATCTCTAGCTGTGATCCTGTCCGTCCCCCCCCCCCCTTGCACTTCCAATTTATTTGGAAGTTCATAGTCTGTCTTATGGGAAAAGACTGAACTAAAATAGGAATTGAGCACATCATTTTTCTATCTCCATTGCGGAGCTGTGCCACTATATCTTTTGTTTGTCTTTTGCTACTCACATGCCTGAAGAATGCTTTTTTAATTGCTTTTAGTGTCTCTAGCTATCCTCAGTTCAGTCTCAGCTTTTGCCCTCCTAATGCCATCCCTGCATTTCCTTCTTGGTGGCCTGGCCTTCTGTCCACTTCCTGTACATCTCTTTTTTGGTTTTTAGGTCCTCCCTGAGCTTTTTGTGAAGCCACACTGGCCTTTTTTGCTGCCTCCCCCTTTCTTTTTCTTGTTGGAATTGTTTGTAGTTGTGCCTTTAGGATTTCTTTTTTTAGAAGCTCCCACCCTTCTTGGACTCCTTTTCCTGTTAGGATCTCCTGCCATGGGACCTTACTTATCCTTGTTCTGAGATTATTAAAATTGACTTTTTTAAAATCCAGCAGAAGTGTGTGGCTACACTCTGCTTCGTTTCCTTTGAAATCAAAAATTCTAGAAGGACATGGTCACTCTCGCCTAGAGTTCCCCTTACTGCCACTTCCCCCACCAAGTCATCTCTGTTGGTCAGAATCAAGTCAAGGATGGCAAATCCTCTAGTTTCTTTCTCCACTTTTTGTAGGAGAAAATTATCAGCCACACAAGTCAGGAATTTCTTGGAAGGGCCATACTTGGCAGAATTTGCCACCCAACATATATCTGGATAATTGTAATCTCTCATCACTACTACATCGTGTCTCTCTGAAAACCCTACCATTTGTTTTTCAAAAGTTTTGTCCGCTTCCTCTCTTTGATTTTGTGGTCAGTGGTAGACTCCAACTACCAAGTTCCTTTTGTTTTTTGCCCCAACTAGATTGATCTAGATGCTCTCGGTGGGACAGCCAATCTCCTCCTCCTGTATTTCTGTGCAGGAATGTGTATTTTTGACATATACTGCCACTCCACCTCCCTTTTTATTCTCTCTGTTCTTTTTGATCAGTTTATATCCTTCAATTGCTGTATTTCAGTCATGGAAGTCATCCCACCAAGTTTCAGTTATTCCTATCAAGTCATACTTACACTCCTAAATTAAAATTTCCAGTTCTTCTTGTTTGTTTCCCATACTCCTGGCATTCGTATACAGACACTGGAGGTTGTGTGATTTGTGGCCTGTTTGTCTTTGTACATTTTTATGAATATTATTATGATTATTATTATTGTGATTATTATTGTTGATGTTATTATTGTTGCACTTTTGATACACTATTCTAATTGTAAACTAAAATACAGGATCAGAATGGGAAGAGTTGTAATAAAATAAAATAAAAGTTAGAGGTATTCCAGGAGTTTTATTAAAACCTATATACTTGTAAAAAAAATCCTCCTCTAGAAAAAATTGAAAACTATATATAGGTTAATTATAATGTAAAAATAACAGAAGAGGATAGAGACAAGATGGAACAATTAATTAATTACTGAAGAGGAAATAGAGGGGGTTATAAATAAATTGAAAGTAGAGAAAACTCCTGGAACAGATTGACTAAAATATTATAACATTTTAAAAGACCCTTATACCCAAACTCAAAGTATTATATAATAATATTCTAAGAGGGGAAGAAATCCCCCAGTCTTGGAGAGAATCAACTATAGTAATAACATTCAAGCTTGATAAAATTCCTCTGGATATGGAAGGGTATAGACCAACTTCATTGCTAAATGAAGATGCAAAGAAATTTACTGTGATCCTGGCAAACAGATTAAATTGTTTTATTGGGATCTATATAGAAAAGGATCAAAATAGTTTGTTAAAGTGAGACAAATGGCTGATATAATGAGAAGAGTACTTAATGGAATAAAAGCCAAAGTAGGGGTTCTCTCTTTTGATATTTTTAAAGCATTTGATTATGTGGAGAGGAATACGTTAAAGATGGTATTAGAACAATAAGGATTCTGTGCTCACTTCAAGCATATAATACAACTATATTCACAAAACACAGCTAGAGTGCTAGTGAATTATAGTATATCACAGCCAATATCTCTAGGCCATGGAACAAGACGAGGATGCCCACTGTGTCCAGTTTTATTTATATTGATAATAGAAATGTTGGCACAGGTAATTAGAGCAGATAAACAAAGAGTATAGAACACAGGGAAAATAATAAGATAAATTTGTTTGCAGATAATACACTATTAATAATTAAGAATTAAGAATCAAATAGAAACCATAGAGAGAATATAAGTACAGCTAAAACATTTTGAGGATTAACAGGATTAAGGGTTAACTGGAATAAGGCGGAATGTATATTACTAAATTATGATGAATATAATTAAAACGAACACGGAGAGCTTGAAGAAAGAGATAAGGAACCAAATAAAGGAATATCAAAAATTAAAGATTTCATGGTTTGGTAGAATAGCATTATGTAAAATGAAAATTATTCCCAAATTATTATTTTTTATTTTGGATGTTACCAATAAAGATAACAGAAAAACTATTTAAAGAATGGCAGATGTTGTTTAATAAGTATTGTAATGGAAATAAAAGAGCCAGGATTAATAAGAAAATGTGGTGTATTCCACAAAAGGAAAGAGGACTAGGTATAGCCAACATTAAGTTATATTGTATAGTGAATCAGTTAAGACATATTCCAGATATTATACTAAATAATGAAAACTTGATATGGGAAGAATTTGAAAGGGATAGAAGTGAGGAAAATTTGGAGTATCCTCTTCAAAGAAAAAAATGGGGAAGAGATTTATAACACAGAAACTCCCTTTTTTCAAAATCATATTAGAAAGTTGGAGATGTTATAGAGGTTTAGTGAGCCCACTCATTTCCTCTCTGACTCAGGTGGTCAATATAAAAAAAAAAATCCTGGAAAATCTTATAAGGAAAGTTAAGAAGATAATAAAAGATAAAGGATCTGTAAGGATTAAGGATTAGATGGAAAGGATACAAGATAGAGAGCAAATAAGAGAGGTAATGGGAGAAGAGGGGATTTCATGGTTAAATATACTCGAAGTACAAAAAGGGACAAAGGAGTGGAAAAAGAAGGAAGGAAAGGGAAGAAAATTGACAAAGTTTCAGGGGAATATAGAAAAAAGACAGAAAGGGGAAATAAAAAATCAAAAAGGTATTGTAAGCAAAATACAGTGGTGCCTCGCAAGACGACTTTAATTCGTTCCACGGTCAATGCCGTCTTGCGAAAAATTTGTCTTGCGAAATGTGTTTTCCCATAGGAATGCATTGAAATTTAATTAATGCGTTCCTATGGGGAAATGTTTTTTAAAAAGTCACTTACCAGGTAGGGAGCTGGGGAAGCACCATCGGAGGACTGGCGGGGGGTCCCCTTGCCACAATCGCTGGCTTTGGGGGTCCCCCGGGGCTTCCCTTGCACCATCCCAGGACTCGCGGGGGCCCTCCGCAACCACGATCGCCGGCTTCAGAGTCCTTCGGAGGCTTCCCCTGCACCATCGGAAGACTTGCGGGGGGGCCCCTCACCGCGATCGCCGGCTTTGGGGGTCCCCCGGGGCTTCCCTTGCACCATCCGAGGACTCGCGGGGGTCCCTCCACGCAGTGATGGGTGCTTGCAGAGGCTTGCCAAGCACCATTTTTGAAGATCGCACCCTTTCCCCCTGCCTTCGGCAAGCCTCGGAACGGAAAAAGGAAAAAGAAAAAAAAAAGAAAGCCTTTTTACGTTCCAAGGCTTGCCGAAGGCAGGGGAAAAGGGCGGGAACTTCAAAAATGGTGCTTGGCAAGCCTCTGCAAGCGCCCATCGCCGCGTGGAGGGACCCCCGCGAGTCCTCGGATGGTGCAGGGAAAGCCTCCGTAGGGCTCCGAAGCCGGCACGTGTGGTTGCGGGGGACCTCCGCCAGTGCTCCGATGGTGCAGGGGAAGCCATCGGAGCACTGGCGGGGGTTCCCCGCAACCGCGCGCACCGGCTTCGGAGCCCTTCGGAGGCTTCCCCTGCACCATCGGAGCACTGGCGGAGGTCCCCCGCAACCGCGCGTGCCGGCTTTGGAGCCCTTCGGAGGCTTTCCCTGCACCATCCGAGGACTCGCGGGGGTCCCTCCACGCGGCGATGGGTGCTTGCAGAGGCTAGCCCAGCACGATTTTTGAAGATCGCACCCTTTCCCCCTGCCTTCGGTAAGGCTCCGAACGTAAAAAGGCTTTCTTTCTTTTTTTCCTTTTTCCATTCGGAGGCTTGCTGAAGGCAGGGGAAAGGGGCGGGATCTTCAAAAATGGTGCTCGGCTAGCCCCTGAACGGCAACATTCATCTTGCGGAAAACCGCCATAGGAACAATCGTCTTGTGAGGCACCAAAAACCTCGCCGGACCCATTCGTAGCGAGTTTTTCGTCCGGCGAGGCAATCGTCTTGCGAGGCACCACTGTATATAAACTATTTGTACAGGCAGAATATGAAACATCCATAATAAAAGATTTGTGGCAGGAGGATTTGGGTAAAGAAAGCAAAGGGGAAGAATGGAGCAAGATGTGAAATAAAATAATAATTGTTGTAAGGTAGTATAGAAATGATATTTAACACTGGTTAAGAAACACAATAAAGAAAAAGTTGCCATCTCTGTGCTGGAAGTGTAAGAGAAAGGGACATATCTGCATATGTGGTGGTCTTGCAAAACAAGAAGAATGGAGGATTATTTTTTTTAAGGAAATGAGGGATATAATTGGAGTTAATATACAATTGTCTCCAATTATTGCTTTATTGAATATTGTTAATGAAAAACAAGTAAAGATGGAAGAAAAAGAGTTAATTGCCATAATAGTAACTGTGTCAAGGTTAATAATTGCAAAGTATTGGAAAAGTGAAAATCAAATTAATATGGATGAATGGTAGAGAGAAATGTGGAACATGGCAATTAATGATAAACTGACTTGTGATATGAAAATCAGAAGAAAAATATTTTAAAAAAATAATGATTTCAGAGAAATATGGAAAGCATTTCTGGAACATGTATTGAGTAAAGTGAAGGGGTACACACCAAAAGAAGAAACAGTGTATTTCTGGAGAGATATGGGTAGGCATGAATTGTAAAGCCAAAGTATTGGAATCTCGTCCCAAAAGGGAGGGTGGTGCTGGGTGGAGAAAATATGCAACGAGTGATATTGTACAAGAATAGTGAATTTAAGGGGGTGAAAAGTAAATAAATAAATAAGAAAGAAAGAAAGAAAGAAAGAAAGAAAGAAAGAAAGAAAGAAAGAAAGAAAGAAAGAAAGACATGGGTTTCCCAAGGGAGGGGGCTGGGGTGAGAGCAAAACCTGTCAGTGATGTCTGTCTGAACCAATGAAATCTAGAAGCAGGCACAGACACCAGAAGGTATTTTTTCACATTGGCTCTTTCCAATTGAAAAGTGGAAATAGTTGCTTATTGAGTATTTGCTGTTAGGATACGTTCTGGTGCAAGCCTGCACTGCAGCAGTTTTCTTTGTGTCCTTTTATGAACCTTCAACTTACATTTACATTTTCTACATTGTATATTGTTGGCTTAATATAGTTAGGAATAGAGATGGACATGAGCCACTGAACCAGCGGTTCATGCCAGTTTGTTTTTTAGCCTAACAGGTGTTCAGAGCTTCCCTCCTCCAGCAGGCACTCACTCAGAGGCAGCACCCAGAGGAAGCAGGGCAGGGAAGCCAAGGCACTGTTCCGCTGTAGCAGAATCAAATACTGTTCTTCTTTGGGTAGAGTCCACAGGCAATATGAAATGTGGGTGTGGTAAGAGAAGAAGGCATTTGGAGAAGGCTGCAGGAATGCTGCTTGCACCCACTGCATCTGCTTCTGCTGAGAGGAGTGGGAGAGGGAGAAGACTGCTCTTATGAGCCCTGGCCCCAAACAAAATCTGTCATCCAGCTGCCTTGTTCAACACTGACTCCCTGAAAGAAGAGCAGGAAGCAGGACAGGATGTGTGTGCCTCTGCCAAGAAGGTGGCTGAGAAGCCTCTGATTCAAAGTGGGACAGATAGGACTGAACTTCAGAAATGGCCCAACTTTGTTTAATCCAAGGAGGTCAGCCAGGCCAAGGGGCAAAACAAGGTGATGAAGAAGGCACTTTTCTCACAAAGAGCTGATGTGCCAGCAGAGTAGGACAAGGATGGCATCAGCACTCAGATAGACATTATCAGCATGGGCCATTAGCAGTGCTGCTGCTTTTGTGATTGGAAAAGAGATTTATGAAGAACATCAGACATTGCTTTCCACATCCATACCATGCAGTTCCATAATATTCAAGGAAGGGCTTACCTCCAGCCCCCTTCCCAACAAATCTCTCCTGTTCAAAGCAGCATTGTGGCTGGTGAGAACTCTCCTCCAAGTACATACACATCTGACATGGGGGAGGAGGAGATTGAGGAGACTCAGGTGGACACTTTTTAGAAGCATGAGATACAGCTCACAACATTCAAAACATTTTGAGGGACGTGCTGCAGCAGTGGAGTCTAGCTGCAGAAAGGCAAGGTCTGTTTGTCACAGACAACGGGGCAAACATGGTGGCAAGACTGCAGGCTGGGAAGATGAAAGGAGTGCAATGCATGGCCCACATTCTCAACCTAGTAGTTCAGGGTGGTTTGCAGGGTATGGAAGACACCTGCATACTTAATATAGCAGAGTGAGCCTGAAAAGTGGCAGGAATTTTTTACCACAGTGTCCAGGACAGGAAGCTATTGCAACAAAGACAAGAAAAATTGGGACTGCCACTGCACCACCAAATCCAAGATGTGGCAACTTGAACAAGCTCCACTTTCTACCTGCTTGAAAGCATGCTGGAGCAGCAAAGGGCATTCCACAATTTGGCAGTGGAGATGTCCATAGGTGCGGCTGCTCCTCTGGCCAGAGAAGATTGGGATATAAGTCAAGTGGCCTATGTCCTCAAAAGCTTTGAGACTGCAACCATTGATTCTTAGTGGAGAGACAACCATACTTAGCCAGGTGATCTTACTATTCCAGAGCTTGGTTGGCATGATGGAGGGGGCATGATTAGGAGACAGTCTAGATGGATGGAGGATTGCATAGAGAGCTTTTCCCCCCCCAACCTGAAATAGTGGTCCTGGGAAGCAAGCTAAAAGACCTGTTCCACTACAAGTTTGCCTCCTTGTGGAAGAAGGAGTACATTCTAGCAACCCTCTTGGACTCCTGAATTAGACAGCAGGTTTAGGGATAGTCATAAGACTAGATGCCCTCAGCACTTTTAAACTACAAATCCAGGGCAGGTTCATATAGATTGACCCTTTGTTCTATTTGATACAATACCTTTTTCTGCACAGGCAGCCCTTGCTGTCCCTGAACACACATGGATTGATAAGAGTAACATGTAAACTAGGATATTACAGATATCCTCCATGCCAGTTCTCAAAATTGTGTACAATGTTTTGCAAGTGCCTGAAGTTTCTGTGTTCCATTGCCTTTTGAATCGTTTCTCTAGAAGACCATGTATATGTACCCTTAACCACCTGCAACCCACTTTCAATGCTTCATACTGTATGAATATAGCAACAGTTTTTAATTTTTATTAGATTTGAGCACTTACCGTGGTTCGGATGGCTGGAGATTAGGCTGGCATGTATTGGCACCCCAGAGCCTGTGCAATACCTGCGAGCCCAATCATCTGCACTGTGCCAAACCATGGTAAATGACCATCTCTAATTTTGATCCAAACGCATGACCACAAGAATCACTTTTTTTCCTGAATTGTTTTATTTAGAATTCATATGAGGTAATAATACAGTATGTTTGAATATTCTGTTGTTGTTTTGTGCTATCAAGTCTGAACCAACTTACAGTGACCCTAATAGGGTTTTCAAGATAAATGAGATATTTATGGAGTGGCTTTACCAATTCCACACCCCCAGTGAGTTTCCATAACTGAGCGAGGATTCAAATCCAGGTCTCATGAGTTCTAGTCTGTCACTCTGTCCATGATAGATAGATAGATAGATAGATAGATAGATAGATAGATAGATAGATAGATAGATAGATAGATAGATAGATAGATAGATATTTTTAAAACTCCAGCTTCTCTTATGGACTTTCTCCTTGACAGAATAACTTTCTGTATACCAGTACATTGCTTCTTCTTCATGGTCTCCGTGAATGCACATAGATGAGTTAACGTCCGCACATGCACGAGTCCTTGGAACCTTCTAGAGCTTAGAAAAAGAGAGATTGTTAGAGGCCCCGCCCTCCCACATTGCTTCTTGGCGCCTCTAACGGTCCTCCGTCAGTTCATTTTTGTTGCTGCCTGGTACGCATCTCAAGAACTTTCTGGAGCTTACCACGTTCTTCTTACTTACCTCTCTCTCTGTGAATGTTCTTTTTCTTCTTTTCCCCTGTGAGAGACAGTTTTAGTTAGTACTTTCCCCGTTTTTTTCTTTCCCCTTCAGAGGGGTTAACCCCCACCTTTTTCTTTTTCTCCCCCAAGCCCTTTATGGTCTTGAAAGGACCCTTCAAGAAGTGCCAGAGCTGTGGGAATAAACTTCCCCTGTTGGACGGTCGTTCCCTTTGCTTATTTTGTTTGGGGGAATGCCACAAACCTTGAGATCCATAGTATAAGAGGAGGCATCAGCTGATACTGTTGCCTAATCTCTGCAGGCAACCTGCTTCACTGTGTTTGCAAACATGTTCTTAATTTAATTAATGATTCAGTTCTTCAAAAAAATTCCAGTTAATGAATGTGGGATACTGTATTTCTGTGCCCACAATTCAAAAAGGCAGGAAATGGCCCAATATTGCTCCAATATATTGTGCCCACGTTACCAGCAGGAAAAAGGATGCCAAGCTTTACATAGCAAAGAGCAACCTGAATGTTGACAACACCAATGGCCGCAGTCAAGATGGTCTACAGAATACCCTCTTCTGCTCACTACGATTCACACCTGTTGAAAAACAGTCCTGACAATTGCCTTGTGTTTGGGTGAGAAGTGGTGAACTGATGAAAAAAGGAATCAGTTTCTGGGATTTTCCCTTGCTGTGATGTTACTTTGTGAATGGTAGTGGTGCTGACGGACTCCTGTTCAACACCTTGGCCATGAGCCTGTGGAGTGTCTCAGGGTTCCACGATTCCCCATACTGTTTCATATATGCATGAAAAGCCAGAAAGAGGCTGTCCAAAGTTTTCTGGTCTGGTACCACCAATTAGCTGATGATACCCAACTCCATCTGCTTTTTAAGATCTTCCAAAAAGCCCTTCTCTCAGGCCCCACTATGTGGTCCCCACTCTCCATTTTCATGCCCAAGGTTCATGACCACCTCTAATATACACCCTTTAACCTCTTGGTTAAACTAATGTTGCCATGCCTGCTTCATCATGTGCAGACAGGAAAGCTGTATTCCAGTTTCATATCTTTGTTTGTTTTTAACTTAGGCAAGCTGAGGAAGAAAAACTGTATTGAACCAAAACCTTTATGGATGTGTTGTTGTACATGTTTTCCAAAATATGTCCCTTTGCTTGTTGAAATAATAAAAAAGGAAGAGGTTGGAGTTAGCAAAGAATGTCAGTGGAAAACAAGGCCATACTATGTGAAAGGAAGATAGTGAAGTAAAACAGGGACAAAACTCAAGTCATTTGAAATGTGGTGTTGGTAGAGATACTAAAGGCAGCCAAAAAAGCAGAAAAGTAGGTACTCAATCAAGTCAAGCCTGAACTTTCACTTGAGCAAACATGAGTAACCTGAGTCTCTTATACCATGCCCATATAACAGAAATGTGAACATTCCAAATGACTGAACTATTTGCATAGCATAGCACTCAAAATGTGTCTCATGATTTCTGTGCTTTAATCTATGAGCACAAATGGGGCCTATGGCTGAACAGTGGTTTGGAGATCATCCTAGTTAAAAATCATGTGCATCAGACCCATGTTTTGCACCACAGCAAAGCCATGCACTGAGGGACCAATTATTTCTGTAGTGTAATCTGTGGGCACAGATGGACCCTATGATTGGATAGTGGTTTGAGAGTGATCCTGTGTAATATAATAATAATAATAATAATAATAATAATAATAATAATAATAATAATAATAATAATAATAATAATAATAATAATAATAATAATAATAATAATAATAAATGTATTACAGTCAATGACCAGGAAGATAAAAATACACTATTTAGATAAAATCATATGGCTCTGAGGATCTGTGCTTCAGATGCATGTTTTTGCACCACTGCAAAGCCATGCACTTGGGGACCCATGATTTCTGTGTTGTAACATATGGACACAAATGGGGCCTATGAATGGGCAGTGGTTTGGGGATGATCCTGCAGAAAAATCATATGGAGCCATGTGGATCTATGCATCATCATGTTTTTGCACCACTGCAGAGCCATGCACTGAAGGACCCATGATTTCTGTTGTGTAGTGTGCGGGTGCAAATAGGATCTATTATCTGATGTTGGTTTAGGGAGGATAACATCTAAAAATCATATGAAATCATGTGGATCTGTAGACTTAAGAGTAAACTGGGTAAAAAATGTTTTGAGATCATTCAAAGCCACAAAGGGAAAAACAGTAATTTCACAGCTTAAATGAGCAAGCTGCTCTATATTATTATCTAATTTTAAAATAGCTTTTAAAATATTTCCACAGGCAGGAGCGAAGAATGTGTGGTCAGGAAGAAGTTAAATGCTTTCCTTCACATTGAAGGCCATGGGAGGGTTAAAATTGACAGACACCTGCCTTGTGGGCTGACTGGAGAACTATTCTGATTGGCCAGAATGATATGCAAATAGTTCCTTTGGAATTCTCAGAAGTTATTAAAAAGGGAGTGATTTCAGATGTTTTAGGGGTTAAGAATAAGTAATTAAAGGATCTGAATTAGAGCCATGAATGGCCAAATTCCTGTGGTTGAAAAAAGGAAGTTAAAACATAAGTTTTTCTCCCTAGGTGTGCAAATTTTGTCTTATCTACGTTTTTCATCTCTTTTCAATTACCTGAGAGTTCTGGTCTCTTGTGTCTTTAAATCACAACTCAAAAACCCTTTGCCCAAATGTCCCCAGATTTGGCACAGAGGAAGAGCAGACTTTCTGCTATCTCCATGCCAAATGTGGTGCTGATCCTGAGGTCCAGTTTCATACCCTGTTTCCCCAAAAATAAGACCTAACCTGAAAATAAGCCCTAGTATGATTTTTCAGGATGCTCGTAATATAAGTCCTACCCCAAAAATAAGCCCCAGTTAAGTGAAACCCCACCCTCCACCGTTGTGCAGCAACCAGAAGAAGATGACATGACTCAATTTGAATAAATGTAGATTGTTGTACTTGGAAAAAAAAATAAAACATCCCCTGAAAATAAGCCCTAATGCGTTTTTTGGAGCAAAAATTAATATAAGACCCTGTCTTATTTTCGGGGAAACACGGTAGTTATAATTTTTTCTTTAGGGCACCCGAATCTTTTGATTTTGCTTGTAGATTACTTTTTGCTGTGCTTCAGCAAAATATATGGCACGACTACCGTCATGCCATAATAAATATTTTAAGACAATTCGTGATTTCATCATTAACCTGTACAGTTTTGGAAACTAAGCAAACAGGAGGCCCCTTTCCAACATTTCTCAAAAATAGCAGAGAAAAAGCAGCCTACACCTAGAGTTTTGGCAAGGAAGCATAGGGCAATAGTAATTGTCTGGAAATCAATGCAATTAATTATGGCTGCTCATTATAATTTTTAAAGGTCATTTCTGCAAAACCAAGATAATGCAATCTTTTAACTGCTACTTTGATTTGTTAGAGCAGAAGGACAATAATTGTCCATGCTTAATAGCAGGCATGTTTGTAGTCTTTTCTGTTTAGAAATCAGTGTTGTGTTTGGATTAAATGGCTACTGAGAGTTCTAACTCTCTAAACCCACTCTTGATTTTTTTAAAAATGAGACTGGAATGGGGTGGAGCTGCTGTATGTTTAAATATTGATGATTTACTACTACATTATTTGTATGCAAAATTAAATGATTTCCAGTTGTTCTAAGCATCTCTAGCCTATTTTCCTTCTTTCTCCCTTTTCTCATATTAAATGTTTGTCTTCTGCCATCTGATGGATTCATTTGTGTATGGTTTGTTTGTTCTAATTATGGGATCCATAAGGAATATGAAGAGTTAGGGAACCAAAAGATTCAAGTGACTTGGCTGCATGTTTGGCTCTACCGCCATGCCCTTTCTTTCCAGCACTCTAAAAGAACTTTGATCAAAGTCTGAGTGGCAGAGCTACGCAACATATGATCCTGTAAAAAGGATGTTCCCCCTTGGACAACCATGGCAGACAGAAACATGTGGTTAGGGGAGTTCAACTTGCTGGATAGACTTGCTGTGTGAATTTCCATTAATAGAATAGCTAGAGTTACAATTCTGAAAGAATATTATGGAACGCCTTTTAAAAAAAAGCAGCCCAAGGGTTTGTTTGGGTTTTTAAAAAATGTCCAAGTGAGTGTTAGGTCTAATGAAAAGTACCACACTGTTTTTGCCTTGTAGCATCCTTGCTGTGTCAAGATACCACGGTGCTGATTTGAAGATGAAACAGAGGAAGGAGGAAGCTAGCTGTGTTTCTTAGCCCTTGGCTTCTTATCACATTTGCCAACTGACAATTAATTACAATGTCTGATGCTAAGAACTGACCGAGGACCAAAGCTCCACACTATACATCAACCACCAGCTGGTATTTTCAGATGGAAACAAAGTTGTGTCACAGCAGACACAAGCTGTAGCTGTGAATTGCCATTCTTTTTCTTATCTATTTCTGCTCTTCCAGTTCATTTCAGAATCCCTGACAGGTACCCTTGCCAAATGCCCAGCAGCACTTGCTGCTCAGAATTTGCATCCAAATGACTGGCATCTGAGCTTTTTCACTTTAAAGCAGGGGTCTCAAACTCAATTTACCTGGGGGCCACTGGAGGCAGAGGCTGGGTGAGGCTGGGCCGCATCAGGTTTTCCACAAGAAAAGCTTTGTTAAAAAAATTCCAATCTTCTCAAATCTCTTTATTTTTATTTTTTAACACAAAATAAGATTAAAAAATAAATAAACAAATTAAGAATTAATAAGAAAATAAATCAATCAGTAATAAATAATAATAATAATAACAATAATAATAACAATAATAATAACAACAACAACAATAACAACAACAACAACAACAACAACAACAACAACAACAACAACAACAACAATAATAATAAAAACGGTGCGGCTGAGCAGGGGAAGACCTGGCGGGGAGGGAGAACATTGGGAATATATCGGCTCCTTTCGATCTCTGCCCAAGCCAGCCCCTGTCCGTCCGTCTGTCCTTCAGGCAGCGCCACGGCGGCGGCTTTTCCGGGGCACCCGCTTCCTTATCTGGGTTGCGGAAGCCCCCCTGGAAGGACTCGGCCCCCTCCTTCCCCGTGGGACTCTTACTTCCGAGCAAGCATGCCAGAGGACCGGGCGGTGGCTCCGGTGGCTCCCCGGACCCCCACTCCCTCCAGCTCAAACTGGGCTGCCGGCGCCTCTTGCCAGCTGGCTGCAGCTTGCCCCGGCATTTCCAAGCCGAGGATGCACCGAAGTGAATGAAGTTGACCAGCGGCGAGGGAGATGTGGAGCGAGTGGCTGAGAGCAAGAGCCAAGGACAATGACGGCCCATCACGGAGGGACTGAGAGGCGGCGGCGGCGCTAATGCTGTGGCTCCTTGCAAGATGGGGGAGGGGAAGCCGGAGCCTCTCGCCGCCTCAGGCTGTGTTTTGTGGGGGCGAGGGAGGAGGAGGAGGGAGGGAAGGAGGAGCGGGGACCGGGGCTCGGGCTATGGTGCTTGGCCGGTGGTGGGGCAGCAGCCAGAGCAAGGCCAAGTCTCGTTGCCGGGGGGCGGCGGCAGCGTCTCTGCACGCGGGGCTCCCGCCAACTCCCCGAGTTGCCCGTTTCCCTCCTGTCACCCGCAAAGGGGAGGGAGGGCCTCTTGGCCGCTCTGCCATGACCTCCCGGCCACCTCCGGGAAGGGCTCGCCTCTTTCCTCGCCAGCGGCAGCCCCAGCGCTGTAACCTGACCTGGGCAGCCAAGGGGCCTGGTGGGGGTGCCGCCGCGGGAGCGGCCACGATGGGAGCTGCCGGAGCTAAAGCAGCAGCACCATCAGCAGCAGCGCGGCCATTGAGCTCGGCGGGGCTCTTTTCCCCTTGACTCTGGTGCGCCTGTGTCTCTGTCTGTCTCTCGCTCACTCGCTCAGTTTCTCTTTTTTTCTTTCTTTCCTTTTTTTTTTTTTTTTTTTTGAAAACTGATCTTTGGCTCTCGGTGTGAAAGTGATTTGAATTTGGCTCGGCGGGGGCCACAAACTATTGTCCGGCGGGCCGCAATTGGCCCCCGGGCCGCGTGTTTGAGACCCCTGCTTTAAAGCATTGGGCTTCAGGATTCGGTGACAGGGGAATGAAATGGCACATTGCTGTATGTAGCATGCCGTTCCCTGTCTTTTTTTCTTTTAAATTAGTATGTATGCTTTGATCTGGATTGAAACCACCACAGGTGCAGGCAAGGATGGTAGTCTTACCCTCCCCAGATGCTTCCATTTACAAACACAGTAGTTAAAGGTAGAAGAAGACTGTATTGGCATCAAGGGAGGCTTTACTTTTAATTTAACTGCTGCACAGAGAGGTAGAATTTCAAGGTGAAGTGGCTGGAGAGGGAAGAATTAAACTTTCCCTTTCTCTGCATTGTCATCTAAATAGGGGTCCCACACCCTTTCTTTCGAAATTAAAACAATAAATGGACTTGCACAGAATGGTATTCACATAATATAAATTAATAGTTATGTGGCCCTTATATGACCGGTATTTAATCTATAGTGGCTTATTCATACATATAAGGTAAATTTTGATTATGCCTTTAGGTAATAAGAAAGCATACATGAACCATCCAAGAGATTGTTCCTGTATTGTTGATTCTAAAAATGAAGCCATAGTTACATACTTACGAATGTTCAGGAGACACAGCAGTATCAGTGTTCATTTGACCATACTCTTTTGTCCACTTTGTTCTAGTTGGCGAAGGCAGAACTAGGTAAAGTAGCAAACTTGGGCTAAACGCAACTTTAGTCTGCCATTGAAGTGAGAGAGCCAGTATGGCATAATGTATAGCATGTTGGACTAGGACTCAGGGGATGTAGGTTCAAATCCCCGTCAACCATGGAGACTCATTGGGGGTGGAAATGGCAACATCTCACATATCCTGAAAACCCTAAGTCAAAAGTGTCTTAACAAGATGTAATAGCAAGCAAGCAAAATAAGCTTATGGCGTGGCACACAGGCCATTGCAACATACATCAGATAAAACAATATTAAACAATATAAACAATATAATATAGTCCATTACAATATAGTACAATAAAATATTAAAAGCCATTTAGAATCAAATCAAGTCGATTTCTATTACGGCACAAAGTTTTAACATCTAAGGAGAGGACAAAGGCAGATGGAAGACATTAACCAGTGCCAGCAGCAAGCACTTATCGCGAGGGGAATAACCTCAAAGATACAGATACTTAAGTATTAACTTAATTGATAGAGGCTGGGGATACAGATTTCATTAATAGCAGAGTCTGTCCAGTGAAATCAGTGGGACTTCACACCTATAACAAATTCTGTTCATTTCAATGGCCACTAAGTTAAGCCGGTACTGGATTTAGCCGCTTGCTGTAGTATCATGACCCTGCCACAGTCAAGATCATTCTTCTTTGAATACACGCACCCTTAGCAAAGCCAAAGCATCAAAAGCTGCTACGCTAGCAATATAATTTCCTGAGATCTGTGTCAGAACCTGGGTCTATAGTAGTCCACTGTGTAGTCTCTAGGCAGAGTTGACATTTAAACGGTACACAGCTGCTGTTCAGTACACTGCTTTATTACTCATAATTTTCTGGCTCTCACCTGAATATATATGTTGTCTTTGGGGGAAAAACATTGCATTTGAATTCATATCAAATGATACTAAAATTCTGATGGTTTATTTAAACATGTTAACTAGCCACACTTGATGATAGCTGGAGTCCGCAGATGACAAATGAGTAATGCATATATTCGTGAGGACACATAAGTGTACCAGAAGCTTTTTCATAGAATGTTTTTAAAAATATGCTCATACAGTGGTGCCTCGACTTACGAACGTCTTGACTTGTGACCAATTCAAGTTACGACCAGCTCCGGCCGCAAAATTTTGCTTTGACTTGCGACCGGAGCTTTGAGATGCAACCGGAAAAAAGGCGGGGAATTTAAACTGCTAACCGTTGGTCGGCGAAGAGGCTGCTTCTCTGTAGCTCTTTTGCCCCAGTGGTTAGAGAGTGTGCGTTTGGAGGAGGCTTCGGACTGCCTGGTACTGCTTTCTGCTTTTTAAAATGCCTGTTCTGAGTGAGTACAGGGTTTTGCTGCATGGGTTTGGGCTGGGGGGTGTTATGTTTCTGTGCTGTGATGGGTCTTGCAGTGTTTGGGTTTTTTCGGTGTGTGTGGTTTTTTCAGCCGGAACGGATTAATCGCGTTTCCAATGGGTCTTGCAGTGTTTGTTTGTTTTTGTGACGTTCTCCCCTTTGAGGCACCTACGTGTTGTGCCCTCACAAACGGTTCAGTCTTTTCTTTCCCTCACTGCCACCAGTGGATTTCCTTTATCCACAATATAAAAGACGTTAGTCAAACACTTGTGTGGTAACTGCCAACAGAACTTATTTATTGGAGTGTAGCAAATTTAATAATAATCACAGATGTTCTTCAGATGTTCATTGTACACAATCAAATCATTAAAATATCATATATCTTGCCATATACTCAATTACCACCTGCTCTATCTATTTATCTTAACCAGCTTATCTCTCTTAGTATCTGTTCCTTCTCTCTCTTCTCTGATTAACTCTCTGACTCCTATCTCTCTTCTATTGTTCTCTCTCTCCATCTCTCCTGCCAAACCTTTATATATCCGCTGACTCCGCCCCTCCAATCCTCTCATAGGCTCATGCAAATTAGATCCTGCCTATTAGTGACAGGAGTGACGTGGGGCAATCGTCACATTCGGTGTGTGTGTTTTTTCCGCCAGAATGGATTAATCGCGTTTCCGATGGGTCTTGCAGTGTTTGTTTGTTTTTTCGGTGTGTGTTTTTTCCCCGCCGTAATGGATTAATCATGTTTCCGATGGGTCTTGCAGTGTTTGTTTTTCAGTGTGTGTGTTTTTTCCCGCCGGAACGGATTAATCGCGTTTCCGATGGGTCTTGCAGTGGTTTTTTTTTTTTCGGTGGCGTTTTTTTTTCCAGCCAGAACGGATTAATGGGGTTTCAATGTATTCCTATGAGAAATGGTGCTTTGAGTTACAACCATCTTCCGGCACCAATTAAGTTCGTAACTCAAGGCACCACTGTATTTAAACAGCATGCTTATGTTGTGTATTTATCAACAAAAGCTACTGTGGACACTTGTTCAGACTTTCAAAGTATTAGGGGGAAGGTGGTATGGATATATTTTGAAAATCCATACCAAAACACCCCAACTATCAGTTAAATGTTCTCTAAAATAACTTACAACAGGGTAACAGTACAATCCTATGTACTTTGAAATAAATACCATTGTGGGGCTTGCTCTCAATCAAGTATGTGTAGAATTACTGTCTAGATAGCTACTTCCTTTGTTCTCCATAGGCAACAGTTGAAGCAGAGTGTCCTTCCGTAGTCCAATAGGATGGTTTCCACCTTATCACCTGTGACGTATTCTTTCCAGGAGCCTCTCGTCTTCTAGCTATGATAGAGACCAGAATTTATTTCTTTATTCTCTAGTGAACTCATTTCTGCAGGCAACTGCAAGAAAATTTTCCTAGTTCCATGCTACCTGAAAAGAACATGGAGATAATGTTATAGATGTGTAAATGAATACCAATTCAGCTTGTCATTTGCTTGTTCCAAAACTTGACACTTAGTATAATGGACAGTTACGGGCATATATCGTGGCAACTACTACAAGCCATTAAAACTGTTTGGGTAGGATAAAAGCCACAGTGGTGTGAGAACTTTTGATTTTTCCTTTCCTTTTTCTTTCGCTTATGAGAAAGTCAGGAGACCAGAACAGCTTCTAAGGACCCATGGCCACTTCTAGAGAAGAGCAAAGTTGGGCATTTACCAAGGCAAAATTATTGGCAAAGTGCCCCTATTCCAACAGAGCCACAATTACAGCATTTCACAGGAAATATTGGAAGACTAGCCTCTATGTCCTAATTCTCACAAACAACTGTAGCAAACCTGCATTTGGACTTGACCACTAGTGATCCCAAGTGATCAAACTATGTTCTGTTTCAGAAAATGTACTTACAGAAAACTTACATATTGGGAGGAAGATTCTTGGTTCTTGGCCCTGGAACACAAACACTGGTTTAACAGCTTCTTAACATTCCAAGAGTTACCCATTTTCTTTGGGGATTTCTGTCAGCTAGCTAGCTAGACCTACCATATTTTTCCGTCTATAAGACACTACTTTTTCCTTAAATCATTACATTAAAAATTGAGGGGCATCTTTTACACGGAAGTAAGCTGAGATAGCTGAAGAGAAAACAAAACGGCACATACCTTGCCTCTGTAAACAGGCTTCAGTCACAAGGCTTAGCTTCCTACAGTCAGGAGACTTAGCTTTCTCTAAGTCTTATGGAACTGACATCAGCTGATTCTGAACAAACCAATTGGAACACACCTCCTTGGAGGTGGAGTCTGTAGGTTCAGATTCAACAGAGAATCAAAATATCCGATGTTCTGAGCCCAGAGGCTGAATCCTCAAAGCTTTCTTAATTTTTCGGTTAGAAAATGGGGGGGGGGGGCATTTTATAAATGGGGGGTGTTATAAATGGAAACATATGGTATATGTGTGATAAGGTAGCAGTGCAATCAGATGGAATGCAGTCTTTGCTATCACAAGGAATTATAAGACCAGTTTTGTGGACATGAGGAATTGAGAAGAGATTTACAGTGCAGTTGCATATGTCTTCTGGAAAGTTAGACCATGTTTATAATTGTAGTTTAAATATCACTATTGAAGAATCTTTAGTCAGCTAATTCTTTAGTCGCTTCCAATTAAATAAAACAAAACTGAACAAAACTAGCTGGCTGTAGAATTTTCCCTCCACACATGAAAATATGAACCTGGCTTTAGTGCATTTAACAGAGTCCCTCCTCATAATGCTAATTCTTCCCCACTGCAAGAATATGACATATTTATTGGTAGAAAAGGTTTAGTAGCAATTTTTTCACAGGAGGAAACAATCATAAATGTGGTTTCCCAGCTTACAGTCTGAAGAGATAAACTTTGCAATTTCTGCACATTGGAATTGATCTTTAGTCACACATATGGACATGGAAACAACCCATAGGAACTCTGTGATTCAGACAATTTTTAGGTTGCATGGAGGACCAGCATGGCTTGACAGGTTGATGCTTCTATCACATATAAGTTTACCACGTGGCATTTTGTAGCAGGAGAGCATTCTGTTATAGTAATAGCCAAAGATTCAGCAGCCCTTCTGGAGCAGTCAGCCTTCCAAGTAAACATCCATTGTATTTTCTCAAACTGCTTTTTTCAGAGAAGTATTTTTCCCATCTATTCTATGGCAATTTTTGAGATAGGCACTGAGTGACAGTGATCTAAAGATTAATCAAGAAATAAATGTCATAAATATGTTGGTTGCTAGGGACACTGGAGGTTGAGGAAGCATCTGCATTGGTTTGCCATTTGTGTGTACATGCAAGTTGTTTATTGCCTATATTCCGTTGGTTTGCAATTTCCCCCATTAATTTAATACAAAACTTCAAGCTTTTTAATGTCTAATCTAATCTGACTAGTCAGCCTCACATTGCCTTCCCCAGTGTAGAAGAATAGTCCAAAAAACAAAAACAAAGAAGAGGAGAAAGAGAAGTGGCAGAGGCATGTACATTTATGCATGATGCTAAGAAGGAAATTTGTTCCCCCTTCTCCCATACTGTAATGTTAAAACTTGGGGAGCAGATAGTCTGTGCAAGCAGATCAAGAGAAAACTTCAAAAATAAAAATAAATGAAATAAAAAGATGTGGCATCTTAGAGACTGTTATATTTCAGTGTGTGCTTCTGTGGATACATCCACTTCTTCAGACATAATAGAGTGAAGCAAAATTACAGGTGTATACAGGCTAGGTACAGGAAGGGGATTAGCAAGGTGACAGTAGCACTGTTGGCGCCAATGGTTAGCAGTGAGGATGTAGATTGCACAGATATCCTGGTTTCGGTGGATAATCCTACCCATCCTACCCTGTGAGATGCAGAGTAGCAGAAGCCTCAATCAAGAGTCAGCTTTTGGAGACTCTGCTACTCTGCACAAGGAAGCAGTATGGACGAAAGTCTTCACCAGATCAAAATGGTGACCCTGGGAATTGATCAATTGCTGCTTCCTTGTACAGAGGAAGTGGATGTTTCCGTGAAGGCTCACAATGGAATATTATACTTAGTCTTTAAGATGCCATGTATTTTATTTCATTTATTTTTTAATTTTTGTCTGGATATATAACTGGTTTACCTTATTAACAGCTGCACACCCATACACGCCCTTCAGATATCCTTTTCCTTCCATTCAACCATAACAAATTTTGCTAATCTGATTTGTGCATGTTTATATAGAATGTATAATTTAGTTAGATTGTTATTGAATTTATAGGCTCAGAATCTGGATTTTTTATTCCAGCCTTAGGGTGCAATCTTTCCCTTACTGCTTTGTGCATAGGTACAAACTAAATCTATCACAAGTCTTGTGCTGAACTGGCAGGTTCTAAACTTACGATGCAGGAAAGCACAGAAAGTCTGGGTCATGTCACTTTTCTGACTTCAAAAATTGTATTGGTTATAATTTCTCCTGCCTTTCGAGTCCTGCAAAGGTGTGATTGCTAGTGCCCATTGCTCACAGCCAGACAGAAGTGGTAAAAGTATCTAACTAAAGACCGCAGTAAATTTAAATTATAACCAATATATATTGTAGTTCAGAATTAGCAGAACTACTACAGTAATAAATGATTAAAAGTTTGTATTAATATCATGGAAAATTATCAGTTTTGTAGTTACCTTCTTGTCCTGCATCGAATATCATTGCATATATATATCATGAGCGACTGCTTTTTTCCCTGCGGGCCACTTTGAGAAGCAGACTTTAAGCAGTTGAAGTGTAGCCTGTATTCTCTGACAGTGTTAGAAGCGTTGTTCTCCTCATCGTTTTCCACAACTAGAATAGTAACTGGGATGTCAAATTAAACCTTTCATCAAGGCCAGTTTCAGTCCAACAGCCGATAGTTGCAGATTTTTTAACAGTGCAAAAAGCATTTCCCAGTGTATGTGGACATACCTTTATCTCTCTCTTGACACACATAAACTTTACTTTAGTGTAAGAGATTCAGTTTTATCATGTTTGATGCAATTTTGAAGAAGCAGAATGCTTTGTGTGACGATCGCCCCACGTCACCTCTGTCACTCATATCCAGGGGCTCATTTGCATGAGCCTATGAGAGGAGTGGAGGGGTGGAGTCAGCGGATATAAGAAGGTGTGGCAGGGTGAGATAGACAGTTCAGTCAGAGAGAGCGGAAAGAAGCAGAGAGATAGAGAGAGAGTCAGAGAGATAGTGAGAAGAAATAATAATAGAGATAAGCTGGTCCAGATAAATAGATAGAGCAGGTGGTGAAGGTGGCAAGATATATGATATTTAAGTGATTTGATTGTATGCACTGAATAAATAACATCTGTGATTCCGATATAATTTAATACACTTCAATAAATAAGTTCTGTTGGCAGTAAGTGTCTGACTAAAGTCTATTACATTGTGGACAAAAGAAATCCACTGGTGGCAGTGAGAAGAAGAGGGAACGTCACAATTGATACCTGCTGGTGGGATGACATAGCGTGAGCGCCTTGTTTGGTGAAACAAGCAGGGGCCACGTGGTAAATGTCACAAGTGGTGTCCAGTGGCGGGATTCGAAAAGATTCCAGTAAAGCCAAAGTTTAAAGCGAATTTTTCTGAGTCAAGAGAACCTAGTAGTTAGAGGTCTGTAGTAAAGAAGTGGGTGACTCGCTAGAGCTTTTGTGGAAAAGCTTAGTGGCGGGGCTTCTGAACTCAGATCTTGGGGGGACTAAAGATACGGAAAGACTCTGAGAGAAAAATTCTGTTTACGGTTACCTCAGGATTTGAATAGACCCAGTGGGCTAGCTTAGAATCCAAGGCTCGAAGAATTAAGAGAGCGCTTGTGGAGAAAAAGTGGAAGCCGGGGTCAAAACAAGTCTGAGGTGATAGGAACAAGCAGAGGCTTGAAAGAAATCAGAATTTGTTTGTGTCTGGAGGCAAGAAGATTGGAAGATTGTCTCAGACCAAGGAACAGCGTGGCTGGCGTGGTGCCAGAAGGAAAAGTGTAGCCATCCTTAGCTGCGAGGGAGAGCTACATGGTAACTCAGAAAGAAAAGGTATTTTAAAAAGAGGCCTGACTATCTCTGCAAAATAAACCAGCTCTTATCCAAAGAAGTCCACATACATATGCCACCTAAAAGAAATAAAAAGCTAGTAATGGAGGTAATTGATCCTCAAGAGGCACAAGGTTTACCTCAAGAAGTGGAGGGAAATGGAGACCCTTTGGCTCCAATGCAGGAAGAGACCCATGAGGGTGCCTCAGGGAGAGAAAGTGATCTAAGCTCCCAAGAGTTTGAAAAATGGAGGCTACAACAAGAATTTAAATTAAAAGAATTAGAAATTAGAGAAAAAGCTAGGGCTGAGGAAAAAGCTCAGGAATTACAGCTCAGAGCTGAGGAAAAAGCTAAGGAGCTAGAGCTCAAGGAACTACAGCTCAAAGCTGAGGCTGAAGCCAGACAGATGGAATTAAGACAAAGAGAAATGGAGTTTCAATTACAAATGAAACAATTGGAATTGGCATCTCTAAATAACAACAATAACAACAGCACTAATGAGGGAAATCTCTCAAAAATAGATCTAAATAAATTTCCCCAATATAGAAAAGGTGACTGCCCAGAATCTTTCCTCATTTCCTTTGAGCGTGCGTGCTGGGACTTTAATGTGAAAGAGGAAGAAAGGATGATAGTGCTGAGATCCCAAATAAGTGGAGATTTAGCAGAGTTGTATTCACAAATGCCCCTAGAGCAGGCCAGGGACTTTGAGGCTTATAGAAAAATGGTTTATTCAAGATATGGCATTAATGCAGAACACCTGAGACGAAAATTTCGTTCCCAGATCAAAAAGCCTGAGGAGTCTTATTCTCAGCTAGGAGCTAAGCTTAGTCTCTGTCTGGAAAAGTGGATGGAGCGTGAGAATGTCACCTCTTTGGAACAAATGAAAAATGTGATTGGGTTGGAGCAATTCTATTCTGTTTTACCTGGAGAATTACGTTATTTAGTAAAAGACAAAAATCCTAAAAATGTACTGGAAGCAAGTGAAAAAGCAGATTCCATTAGTGAGATAAGAAACCCCAGGTTTTCTGAGGTAAAAATTGGCGGGAAAGTGTGGGACGACAGGAGGAGAGGGACCCCACCCGGTAGAGATTACCTCAGAAGTACCCAAGCTACTGGAAGCCATTTTAAAGGCAAGCCCTCATCCCCAGAGCTGAGCCACCTGAAACAGAATAGCTCTCAGGGAAAGGTTGGCAAGGCCCTATATTTCGAACCCAGAGCCAGTAAACTATGTTATGTGTGCGGGGAGAAAGGACACTTTTGGGCGCAGTGTCAGACCCAAAAGCCTAGGGATGTTAACCAGCAAAAAGGGGGAAATTCCAGTCAGCCAAAGAAAGTATTTTGTGTGCAGCATAATGGAGCTACTAAAGAAGCAGTTGAAGCTGTGACCATAGCAACACAAGTAACAGAGAGGCCAGAGAGCCAAGAGCCTCCTGTGGCTAGGGTCATCCAATGCTTTTTGATAAAATGTAACCCGAATCTTCTACACAGCTCAGGCGATGTTATTTATGTTCATAATAAGTATCTTGCACTAAAAGATTCTTGCTCACAAGTTACAGTGTGTCACCCAGATATAGTCCCTAAGGAAAATATGTTAGAACATGAAAATATTTCTATTAAAGGGATTGGGTCTGAAATAGTGGTGTTGCCCATGACAAAAATTCCCATAAGATATAAGGGATGGTCAGGAGTTTGGAAAGTGGCCATATCTGATCAAATTCCTGCCCCATGTTTAATAGGCCTGGACTTATCTGAGCATGTGCAGAGTGTTTTAATGACAACTCGTTCTCAGGGTTGGCAAATTGAAGCCACTGAGGACAGCAATGAAACTCTTCCTGAAATAAGAGAAGGGAGTGAAAGAGCTGATCTAGTTACCATGAGGAATCCTAATAATCCATCTTTTAGACAAGAACAAAAGGAAGACCCTACCTTAAGTGAATGCTTTAGACAAGCTAAGGAAGAGCCCCTGACCCCTGAAAACCCTGAAAGATACTGTGTAAAGGAAGACCTATTATATAGAGAGGTTTTAGTGAACCCTATGAGGGGAGGGGAAAGCATTCTCAGACAGCTGGTAGTACCTTTCAAATATAGAGAGAGAATTGTAGAAAAGGCGCATAAAGACATATTTTCAGCCCATTTAGGGATCTCTCGTACTAAGCAAAGGATTGCGCAAAACTTCTATTGGCCTGGGATGGGGAAGCAGGTCAAGCTATATTGTCAGAGCTGTGACACCTGCCAAAGACAGGGTACTGGGAATGACAAGACCAAGGCTAAGCTGTGCCCATTGCCAGTCATCTCGACCCCTTTTCAATGAATAGGCCTAGACATAGTGGGACCCCTACCTAAAGTTACCAAGCATGGGAATAGATTTATTTTATCAATAATTGATTATGCCACAAGGTATCCGGAAGCTGTACCTTTGCGGAACATTGAAACAGAGACAGTGGCAGATGCACTAATAAATTATATGTGTCGCATGGGCTTCGCTTCCGAGATAATTACCGATTTGGGGACCTCATTTACTTCCAAATTAATGAAAAGATTGTGGCAAGTCTGTGGCATTATTTTATTTATTTATTTATTTGATTTTTATCCCGCCCTTTTAGACAGAGTCTACTCACATCATTACTCACATCACGTCATCCCCTTATCATCCCCAGACCAATGGTTTGGTCGAGAAATTTAATGGTACCCTAATGAGAATGATTCGAGCATATACAGCTGAGAATCCAAATGACTGGGACCATAAATTGCAACCATTATTATACGCCTATAGATCTGTACCCCAAGAAAGTACAGGATTTAGCCCTTTTGAATTACTATTTGGATGAAAAGCTAGAGGACCCCTAGATCTACTCCGTCAAAACTGGGAGGAATATAGAGAGGATGATCCTGAGTCAGTAGTCCAATACATTGATGAACTAATGAACTCATTGCAACAGTCTCTGGAAATAGCAGCAGAGAACTTAAAAAGCAAGCAGGGAAAGCAAAAACACTGGTACGACAGGAGGGCCAGGGAAAGAGTATTTAATCCTGGAGATGAAGTGTTAATGCTGAGACCCTTTAAAGGAAACAAACTTCAATTAGCTTGGTCAGGTCCATTTAGAGTGATCTCTGAAATGAATGACGTGAATTATGTACTTCAGGAGGAGGGAGAAGAAGGCAGAAGGGTTGTGCACGTAAATATGATTAAGCCATATTATAGGAAGGAGAATTATGTTTTGTATACCATCAAAGAAACGCCCAATGAAAAACATGAATTACAGTATTGGGAAGGAAGGGGTGAACCCCAGTACAACCCTGAGGAAGTCAAAATTAGCCTTACTCTATCACCAGAGCAACAAGAAGCAGCAAGAGCCTTACTGCTAAAATACAAGCAAGTCTTTTCTAACAAGCCTGGTGTAGCCAAGGGTGTAGTGCATAAACTAGATACCTGGGAAGAGCACAAAATCCACCTTGAGACAGTATTACAGAGACTACATGAGACCGGTTTAACAGTTAAACCAAGTAAATGCCCACTGGGGAGTTCAGAATTAAAATATTTAGGCCATGTAGTAGGTGGAGGCGTAATCAAACCCCTTGAATAAAAAATAGAGGCTATTAACAATTGGCCCAAGCCAACATCCAAGAAAAATATAAGAGCATTTCTAGGGTTAACCGGCTACTATCGTCGCTTTGTTCCTAACTTCAGCGAGATAGCTGCCCCTCTGTCTAACCTAACCCACAAAAGACAAGTGGAGAAAATCCACTGGACGGCCGACTGCGAGGCAGCCTTTAACAAATTGAAGACAGCGTTGACCACCAGTCCAGTCCTGAGAGCTCCAGACTTCCAGCGTGAGTTTATAGTCTTCACGGATGCGTCCAACGTCGGGTTGGGAGCCGTGCTGAGCCAAGCTGACGATGACGGAAACCGTCATCCAGTGACCTACCTCAGCAAGAAACTGCAGGCGGGCGAGAGGCATTTATCCACGATTGAGCGGGAGTGCCTGGCCATAGTCTGGGCATTGCAGAAACTGAGACCGTATATCTGGGGAAGACATTTTGTACTATGCACTGAGCATTCCCCACTTTTGTGGCTAAGGACTATTCAGTCCAATAACAACAAACTGATGAGGTGGGCCCTACTCTTGCAGGACTTCGATTTTGAAATTCGCAACGTGAAGGGAACCCAGAACGTGGTGGCTGATGCATTGTCTCGAAGACCAGAGAACTAACGGATGGATGGGGAAAAAGTGTAATGTTGTAAGAAATGTACTGTTAGTGCCTTAGTTTTGAGATGTAATTAAACTGCAATGTCTTGTTGAAATAATGGTAAATAGTGGTATAAATGTAAAAGTAATGTAAGTTGTATTAATGTAATTAATGCAAATGGTTATAATTGTACTGATAGTTTTAAATGTTTAAAGTAATAAGTTTGATCTGTTAAACATAGTGAGAGAAAATCTAATATAAGATATGTAGAAGTACTGTATATGAAAAAAATTGTGTTAAAGGGTAACATATGGTACATGATTTAATAGGTTAACATATTATTGTAATGATGTTTAGGATGAATTGTTCCGTGCATATTTCATTGTTCATAAGGGTAAACAATAAGGTTTCCCCCATGAAACAAACTTTTCTTAGGGGGGAGGTATGTGACGATCGCCCCACGTCACCTCTGTCACTCATATTCAGGGGCTCATTTGCATGAGCCTATGAGAGGAGTGGAGGGGCGGAGTCAGCGGATATAAGAAGGTGTGGCAGGGTGAGATAGACAGTTCAGTCAGAGAGAGCGGAAAGAAGCAGAGAGATAGAGAGAGAGTCAGAGAGATAGTGAGAAGAAATAATAATAGAGATAAGCTGGTCCAGATAAATAGATAGAGCAGGTGGTGAAGGTGGCAAGATATATGATATTTAAATCATATATTTAAATATATGATTTGATTGTATGCACTGAATAAATAACATCTGTGATTCCGATATAATTTAATACACTTCAATAAATAAGTTATGTTGGCAGTAAGTGTCTGACTAAAGTCTATTACATTGTGGACAAAAGAAATCCACTGATGGCAGTGAGAAGAAGAGGGAACGTCACAATTGATATCTGCTGGTGGGATGACATAGCGTGAGCGCCTTGTTTGGTGAAACAAGCAGGGGCCACGTGGTAAACGTCACACTTTGTAAAATGGATCAGCACTCGCAGAGAAACTTGCTAGATGACCTTGGGCCAGTCACTCTCTTGGCCCAACCTCTACCATGCAAGGTTCTTGTTAGGATTCATGTGGGGAGGAGGAAAGCCATGTACACAAACTTCACCTCTTTGGGAAAAAGACAAAATGTAAATGTAAACAATAAAATACGTAAACCAGATATAGGATAAATCCACAGTTGAATTTGCAGGTGTTTTGTTATGGAATATGAATGGTTGAGAGTAGAACCTTAAGCGAGGACAAGAAAGAAGCAGAGACAGGAAAATTTACTTTTTGACTGCAGATTCCAGAATACATCTGATACCATGGCCAGCAGGAGTTGTTGTCAAAAAAAGAAAAATTTCCTTTCTCTGTATAGACTTGAAGGTTATGATTCTGCTGCCTCCTTCCAAACTGTGCTGATTTGCACTGCTCACAGCAGAAGTGACAGCACCACTTTTGTCAGGCTTTTCACCAAGCAGATGAAAATTAGCTAGTCCAAGCTAGTGTAGTTCAGGTGTACATGAGCAGCCCAGTTTCATCTCATCCTAGAGAAAGAGAGTCTGCATGACTAACAACAACAAACATTGAATGCCTTGCTTTAGGACCTCACTCTTGTTTCTACTGGGGGGAACACCAACAGTGGTAGCTTCCACAGGAGGAAATGGACTGCTGGGTGAAATGGAGCAGCTCCATCAGTGGAGAAGTCTCCTTGTGGGAGAACACCTCCACTGCACCCTGACCCCTGCAGCTGATCCCGCATCTGTGGGTTTAGACTCTAAAGGAGCCCGTTGGGCGGCAGTGGCGCTCGCCCGGCCGCGTGGCTTCCTTCGGCGGCGCCTCCGCGCTCACAGGCCGGGCCTGGAGGAGCCTCTTGCCCTCCGTGCGGCAGGTGTCACAGCGCTTCAACGGCAAGGCCCGCGGCTGCCCCGGCGAGCAGCCGCCGGTGCCGGAGGGGGAGGCAGCGTTGGGTGCCCCCAGAAGGGGAGCCACCTGCTGCTCTTCAACAGCCGCCCAAGAGCCGCCCGCCGGCGGAGAAAGCGAGCCGCCCCTGTGGGGCCAAGGACTGAGTGCGGCCCCGCCAGGCAGTGGTGGCGGCCCGGGCGGCGAGGCTTCAGTGGCGGCTCTCGACTGGCCGCATGTGACTGAGATCCTTCCTTTCAAATCAAGGGGGTAATGTCGGCGTATATAAATTTTTTAGGGGGTAAAAGGTAAAAAAGTTCCCTGACCCCTGGTTTAGAGTCTCCTCCCTACAAAGACAAACAGACTTTGAAAGGTAACCCTGATTTCACAATAAAGCCCACATTCAGAGTTCAGCTCAGAGAATTCTGTTCCATCATGCTGAACCATTCAGATTTTTCAAACAACAGAATATTGACAGAATAATCTTTTCCGGGATCAATCCAAAAGTTACAAATAGCCAGCAGACTTTATAGGATTCTTATTTATGGTTGATATGACATTAAACAAAAACAACATAAGAAGCTTGGCAGTTGAGGCATGGTAGAAAAGCCCCAACATGAGTTACATGCGATTTCAGAAATTGGGTTACATTTCACAATTGCAAAAGAAACTTAAGCTGTCGAGATGTTTGTTCCACCCATGGGATTTTTCCCCTGAGGATTTCAGTATCAAGGCAAGAAAAGGTATATGTTTATCACAGTTAGTACATGCATTTCCAGTATAGTCTTTTGTTCCCATTATAGGCTTTAGCAACTATCTGCTGCAGCTACACATTGAAAGATCTCCCAGGTGAAAGACTGGGAAGTGAAAAATGTATTGCTGACTTCAGCAGGATTGCTGTCTGTGAGTGGAACAGGATGCTATATATTAATCCTTGAAATGTAAATGCAATCTCCCCCCGTTTCCCCCTTTTTATGTCTTAAAGGTGAATATTACGAGAACACAAATTCACAAGTTCAACTTGTGAAAGCACTTACTTAACTTACTTAATTATGATAGTATTTCCAGTTAGTTGCACCAAAAACAAAAAAAACAACCCTTGGCCAGTATCCTGTTTCTGGTCCCAATCAGAGTGAACTCATTGACTCAATAGCATTTACACAAGTGTTGATTTACCATTCAGCAATTGGTTCAACGTGTCTACTACTAGTTGGGACAGGGGGACAGGATACTAGCCAGTATGTTTTCTTACTGCTGTACTTGTACTCCTGCAGTATTGGTAATAGGGCTGAAGTGTAAATAATCCATCCTTAGGTGAGGGAATGCTCAAATGCTGATTATGTGTGATAGTCAAAGCAGAAACTTTTTCACCTTCTATTGCTTTGTCTTATAAAACAAAGGCTCGATTGCTGAATGGTAATCATAAGCATGTTCTTCCTTTCTAAGCCTGATTTTAGTTGAGCTATCGATCATGTGTTGTTTGGACACTTATCGCCTATGAAACTGCAGTGTTGTGCCTCTACTTAATGCAGGGATGGGGGGGCCCAGATGTGCTGGCACTGCAATTCCCATCATATGTCACCATTGGTCTGCTGGTTCAGGATGATGTTAATTGACAGCTGTCCTAGGCAGCTGTCCTTTGCCCATCCCTGGTTTAATGAAAGCTGTACAGCCTTTCTACGAGCGGATATCCAATGCTGCTGATGAAACCAATCTGGCCTTCTGATTTTTTTAAAAAAATAAAAAATAATTACAGCATATTGAAGTAATTCAAGGACTTGATGCATTTCTTCTCTCTGCATCATTAATTTTATCCACAGTTCAAGGTGCAGAACATACAAATAAAGTACCTTACATTTTCATTACAGTCAAAGTAGCATTAACTCAATAGTAGCACTATTGACTTTACTATAATAACTTTCCTTAACAGATAATTTCTGTCAGGGGAGCAGTAAATATGGAATCTGTCCTTGCCTTGGAAAGAACAGATTTGACTTTGCATATATACCTGAGAAGCAGCATTCATCTTCAGACTATTTGAACCATTTGTATCCCTTGGATTTGCAAAGAACAAATGATAGCCTATCACTAAATTCCAATTTTAAACACCCCTTTCCCAGAGGCATTAATTTTAACTGAAACAATTGAAGTAACTGATTCCCAGTGTGGTGTAGTGGATGGAGTGATGGACTACGACTCTGGAGAATAGAGTTCTAATCCCCACTTGGCCATGGAAAGTCTATGGAGGAGTGGAACTGGTAAAACCACTCCTTAAAATATCGCACTTACCTTGTAAACCCTATTAGGGCCTCTATAAGTTGGTTCTGACTTGACGGCACAGAACACACACACACAATTGGAGCAAGTTCAGAGAATAACAACGACAATGATCAGGAGACTGGAAACCAATCAGGAAAGACCGAAAGAACTGGGCATGGTTTGCCTTGAGAAAAGAAGACTGAGAGAAGATATGATAGAACTTTTTGAATATTTGAAAGGCTGTCATACAGAGGAGAAGCAGAATCTGTTCTCAGTCATCCCAGAGTGCAGAACACGCAAGAATGGGCTCAAGCTACAAGAAGCCAGATTTAGGCTGAATATCAGGAAAAACGTCCTGTTAGAGCAGTACAAAAATGGAACCAATTACCTCAGTAGGTGGTGAGTGCTCCAACGCTGGAGGCATTGAAGAGAAAATTGAACAACTATCTGTCAGATCTGCTTTGACTTCGATTCCTGCATTGAGCAGGGGAATGGACACAATGGCCTTATAGGCCCCTTCCAACTCTGATTCTATGAATTGTAGTTCAAGAGCTTGAGAATGTGTACAGTAGAGAGCCTATGTTGGGAGCAGTAATTAAAAGATACCCTTGTTAAGCTGGAGTGTGGAGAGAAGCTGATGAGATACATTTGCTCTCAGAGTAGAGTGAAGCAGGGCACATTAGAAAGAAGATTGTGCCTACAAGAACCTGTTTGCTTGTTTGTATTCCGTATTACCTCCATAGATGACATCATACATGGCTCTCTTCCTCCTCAGTTTATCCTCCCAAAAGTCCTGTGAGATCCATTAAGATGAGAAATTAAAAGCTGCAGAGAGCCAGTAAAATGTGTACACTGGAAATCAGATAGTGGTGGCAATTGTTCATGTGGAATTCTGGAATCGTCTTCCTAGAATACTAACAGTACCAGCAAATTCTGTCTTCTGCTGGCATTCCTTATATGGTGTAAGAACAAACCTTTTGTTCTACACCTCAGTTTTGGTTCTGGACATGCTCCCAGGGATGTGATGAACTGGGGTTTCAGCTGTACTCACTGAAGTAGATGTCCCACATCATACTTTCAGAAGTATTACTTTTTAAAACTCTTCATTCCTCTTTTAATTCTGCTGTGCTGATATGGAAATGAGGAAAGGGGAAAGGTTGCCCTAGCAAGTGTGAACATTTTCTTCTTCATTTTTGGGTACCTTTTTTGAAAGCATCTGTTTCACTCTGTTACGTTGTGTGAGTGTTGAACTACCATTGGCAGCTAGTGGATTCTGGAAGACACAACAGCCATGTCCTTGTTTTTCTGGCCAGATGGTATTAACATGTACGTGTATTCCCCAAGTGTTACTTCTACGTGTGCCTTTGCCTTCTCCTTCCAGCCTGTCCTTTTGTATTTCACTCATCTGTTCTGTTTAAAGGCAACATAAATTACATCTTTTTCTTTCTTGGTCGTTAGATTAAAAGGAGCAGAATTCTACAAGAAAATCACATTGTGTGAGGAATTCTTCACTAGTGTCTTTTTGTGATTAGCTTCATTTTATTCTAATTATATAAGCCTGGATCCAGTAGAGTCCTTCTGCTTACATGCAGAGCAGAGGGGGGGGGGGGATTGTCTGATTTTCTTCTTCAGCTCTCCATATAACTGCGTCTGGACATCATTCCTGTGTCTGCCACTCCTCAGGACCATCTTTTCAGGAGGGTCCCAGGGAGCTGCAGTGCATCAAAGTTACTGTATTTATTCAGTGCATTGCATACAATCTCCTCCCAATGGTATTCTTGTCACAGCTCAGCAAGACAGGGTAAGCTGAGAAAGCCTGGCCCAAATTCATCAAAGGAATCTGGTCCAAACTTCTGCCCACTTGGGGCATGGAATATAGATCTGGAGCACCTCCAAGAGACAAATGTCCAGCATCTTCTCAAAGCATTCCAGCTAAAGAGGTTTCTCCTTGCTCTTTGGTTCCCAAATTGGGGGAGTGGGTGAAGTGTCCCACTGGGAGAAAGCGAAGAAATTCCGAGGGGGTATGAGACAATGAACTGTAACAATATCCTTCACATTAAATTTGTTTTGCTTTTATTTTACTTTAACCACTTCCATAAAACTTTTTCTGGAAAAGAAAAGTATTTGTGTGCAATTTTAAATCTTTTTACAGAATTTTCGTGTTTATTTTTAATAATTTTAAATTACAAATTAAGTTAATGGCAAATTGTCATTAAACGGGGTTGGAGGGTGGTAAAGGAGAAGAGAGGAGGCATGAAGCATGGGTTTTCTTCCTCAACATTCAAAAAGGGGGCAAGATGCCAATAGGTTTGGAAAGTGCTACCCTGGATAAAATGAAACCTCTCTTAATTATCAACCAAAATCCACCCTCATAGCTCATGATATCTAGTTAAGACTTCAGAGCTTCATGATAGATAATGGATCTGAAGGTGGTTTTCCCTGTTTCTAGTCCTGCACTAACCAGTCCATCCTAGTTATGTCTCCTCCTGATAGCAGGCTCCTGATGTCTTTGCCCTATGGGTGACTTTGATCACAGTGGTCTTTCTAGTGTATTGACTGTGGGAAAGGCAGAAAAACAGCTTCCACCTCTCTTATTATGAAGTATAAATTAATTAAAATTACAAGAAGAAGTAAAAGACAGTTATTTACTTCTGTGCATCCCATTTGATCCCACCCCGTTCTCTCCCTTAATTTATTTATTTATTAATTAATTTATTAATTTATTATTTATTAAATAATTTATTTATTAATTTATTGCAACTTCTAGGCAGAACAGATGACCCTCATCTAAAGATTAATAGAGCTATGTGTGGATGTTTCCACAGGTGTGTAATAAGACCTGAGTTCTTATATATGTCTATGCACTAAGGTGTTCTTTATGTGTGAATATCAAGATCTTTGAAAACTAAGATCATTATTGAACAGGGCACTAGGCAATTTAGAAAGATCACTGTCTTCATGTGACAGAAACTTTGCAGCAAAGCACAGTAATTTGTGATGATAAATTGCAGCTGTCAGAATGTCAAGATCACTTCATGGAATTTATTTCCAAGCTCACATTTTGAGTTTATGTGGCAGTGGTTGCCCCCATGCCACCCCTCCTGAGTGAACTTCCCAGGGAAGCAATGCAAAACACCGATTGTCTTTCCCCGCAAACTGTCTTGGCGCAGCCAGGGGCAAATTAATTCCACTTTCTCTTAATGGGAAAGCAAAACAGGACTCTTGTCCTTTTGAAAGATAGCTGTAGTGAAGCTGGAGAAAATTCCAGCTTTCAGATTTGATGGTAGGTATTAAAACCTAGCCCATTCTTTTTCAAAATGAATTTTTCAGCGTATGAATTGTGTGTGGATTCCTACCTGCAGCAAACATAACAAGTTTTTCTCCCCACCCCTGTAACTCACCGCTGCCTGCTTCCCATGTTATGTGCTAGAGGTTCAAGTGCTGAAAACTGCACAGAGCTGGACAGTTTTTTAGACCTCACTAAAATAGTAAAGCCAGTGTAGCAAGAGGTGTGTGTCTAAAACTCAGGAGACCTGGGTTCAGATCTCTGCTCTGCTATGAAGACTTACTTGGGTGACCATAGTAAAACCACTGCTTAAATGGCTCACATACTTTGGAAACCATACTAGGCTCACCATAATTCAGAATCAACTTGATGGCACATAAAGCAGGAAGGAAAGTAACCGCCACCTCTGTAATCTTTTTCTCCCCCATCCTCCTTCTGTAACAAACTGATTTCCAGTTAAGATGGGTAAATATAATGACCATCACTAGTTGCACAATGGCAGGATAATATTTTGGAGCCCTTAGAAGGGGCAAACAATAAATTCATAGATGAAACCAGCAAGAGTTCTTTATTTCTCTGTTTGGAGATATAAAGGGCTATATCAGGTGTTCCCAGAAGAAACTTGTTGGCTATCTAAAACTTTATCATGGGATAGTTCATGGAATCATAGAATACGTACTGAGGTTGGAAGGGGCCTATAAAGCCATCAAGTTCAACCCCCTGCTTGATGCAGGAATACAGATCAAAGGATATCTGCCAGGTGGTTGTCTAAGTTTCTCTTGAATGCCTACAGTTGATTAGAACTAATTAGTTCTGAGAAAGTTGTTGGTTTTGCCACCAAGGCCAAGTGAATATTCATAGTTGCAATTGTAGCTGAGAATTACAACATCCTGATTTTTATTTTAAAACTACAATAAATAATAATGATTCGGTAGCATAACCATGAGGCTGTTGGAGGGACAGAAGAAAGCATCTAGATGTCCTTCCATTGCGTTTAGATATGGTCCATGTTGACAGCCACCTGGCTCACACCCAGCACTTTGTGCTGTATTTTAACTGCTGTGAGCCTCTTGGAATGTGGATTGGGGCTGAGAAACAGATTAAAATATAAATAATAAATCAGTGGCTTGGGTCCAAATTTAGTCATACCAAGTAGATCCCTTGAGCCCAAAGGGACTTCCTGACTGGATAGCTACACGAGATACGTATCTGATTACAGAGTCAGATGTTAGGAATTTGATTCCCACTGTGACTCTTCCCAGCATGTGTAGCCTTGGATGAGCCAGAGCACCCCAGAAGCGGGGAATGGTAAATCACTTCTGCATAGTCTATACACAGAAAACCCTGGAAGGGGTCACCATATGTCAGTATCAAGGTGATGGCATGTTAGTGCTGGCTAATGGATATGATTCTGAATATGATTCTGTAGCCAACTGTGTATGTTGTTCTCTCTATCCCACTCCTAGTAAACTTGATATTCAGAATATAATGGGGCACTTTGTCAAAGGCTTTGCTGAAGTCCAGATATATTACATCTACAGCATTCCCACTATCCACCATGGAGGTTACCTGATCAAAAACAGATAAAATTAGTCTGGCAGGATTTGGTCTTGACAAAGTCATATAAGCTTCTGGTTATTAATCCATCATTTTCAAGGTACTTGCAAAGGGACCGCTTTATAATCTGCTCCAGAATTTTCTCTGGGATTGATGTCGGGCCGACCAGGATAATTGATACTACACCATTGTATCTCTTGGAAATACTTGCAATTTGTTTTTCAAAGGTTTCATCCTTATCTTTTGCTTCCATTTATGTTTTTCATCTCCCTTACAAGCCATGGTATGTCTTGGTTAATGCTGGAAGGAGGCAGAGTTTTGTGAAACAGCACTTTCCATTTTATTTCTGTGGTCAGAGGAACCTAGCCAGTGTGCCAGGAAGCCAAGGCATTGTGGATTCTGAAGTTCTGTAGTTCAAAATATTTGGGGCAAAGACTTCCTCTTGTAAACAGAAATTGAAGCAGTTCAGGTAAATGGTCTCACTCCCAGTTGGTCACCTTTTCAACTAGCACAAATGCATGCAGAGAGGGAGAGGGAGAGAGAAAGCTGCACAAGAGAAGCTCTCACACAGAAATTGACTTCTACCCATTTTTTGTTAAGGACTTCAACGATTTCTGGAAGAGAGGCAATGTGTTTGTTTTGTTTTGTTTAAAAATTCTGTTTGGATGCCTGTCTTGATAAGCATTGCTTTTCTTTGGAAGTAGCAAGCAACTGTGACCAACTGGGACAGAACCTTTCCTTCTTCTGGAGGAAGCTTCATCCAGCCATGTATAAAACATGTGTAGGTATGGGACAACAACAGAATGATTTTCAGGGCATCTCAGAGTGACTTGTGAGTTGCAGTCAAGGCACACCCAAGTTTTCAGGGGTGATCTAGACATTTTGGAAGAATGTTGCCTCTCTGTTGCTTTTTGCTTTCTTGCTTCTGTAACACCTGCGCTGAAGCATGTGCTGTGATGTGACTGCGCCATGCATGTTTCTGCTTCAGGCTCTCATCATTGACTGTTGGTAGCTCCCACTGTCTGATTGTTTTCTCAGCTGCAGAAACGCTATTCTCTCTCAGGTCTCCCACCTAATCCCCATTTGGTTATATAAATACTGGAGTAACTTGTGAGGATCCTTGAAATGCACTGTATAAATGGTCACATGCTATTAAATAAAATTGCTTTAAATAATAGAATTTTAGTTTTAGAACTGGAGGAAAGTCTTGGTAAATTCTGAATCTTTTTAAGGCAAGTTTTCTGGCACAGTATTATTTAAATTTGTGTTGTTTACATTTTCCTAGTATTATAAATCCATTGGTATGGCACTATCATTGAAAAGCTGTATAAAAATGCTTTTACAAAAACATTTATCATTTAAGACTCTTTTAAAGATCAAGACTTGCATTTCAGAAGGTTACTGGGCAATATTAAATGCTTTAGACAGGTCTTCCCAGCAGCAGTCTTTCAAATATAGAGTTCACATAGAGCTATCTTGAGATCTTCCTTCCAGGGCCAGAGTACTATCAGTCAGCTCAAACTTCCTGTCCATCCCATTGATCAAAGCAGGCTGGGTGGGTATAAATGTATCAGAGATTATGCCTGGTTTACAACCACAGCATTTTCCCTCATCTATTCCAGGCAGAAGGCAAATACAGGAGCTCTCTTGAGAGATCTACACCTTGGCTATAATATCTGTGAATACAGAACTATCAGAAGTGTGGGGGGTTGTTTCTTGTTGTTTTGTTTTGCTTTGCTTTGTTGTTTTCATTTTCAAAGCAACCACAACTGCATTTTCCCTTACACATGAAAACCACTGCGATTAAGCTGTACTTCACTTGAATTCCAGCTCTGCAGTGGGACACTGACAGTGCACTTCCAGCTTGGCAAGACCTGACTACACACTAAGAAAAAATCAGTCTGCCACTTCAGGGTGCCATCCCTGGCCTGCCTCATGGAGTCAGCTAACACTGATGGAAAGGAAAGGATGGGCTATAAAATATTGTTATATTTTCAAGGAAGAGCAAATCTGAAAGCCATGAGCAACTGATGAATGTATTCCTAAAGACAGCACTGAAAGCAGAAGTAATTTGCGTGGGTTATCTGGATGGGCAAGCTGTTCAAAATAAAAGGGATGGGATTGCCTGCACTGACACAGTCTGATTGCTTTTGCCACGGACAGAATAGAGCACCAACATCTAACAGATAAGTCAAGAAACAGAGCTAGGTTTTGGACGCATGAAAAGTACATCCTCACTTGGTGTGTAAAAGAAGAAGGATTGGTTCCGCTGCCTCATTTTACTCCTGAGTCTGCTAAGAATTTAGGCTGGATTATCAACAGCCTGGATGTTTAACCAGGCTTTAAATGGCTGAGGCTGAAATAGTTTCATAAATGACTAAAAAGCTAGATTATTTGCCAAGGCTGTATTTGTGCCCCACTTTTGTCACACTGGCGCTGGATAGAATCATCGGCATCTCCAGAATCTCCACTTTCATTTTAAAATGCCAATTGTTAGCCCTTACATTTCAGAGCTTGAAGACAGTGCCTGCTGAAAGCTCAGACACCAGAAGGATAAAGGGATAAGAATTGAACTGAGCCCCAAAACAGTCCAGTAGCCAGTGATGTATTTGTAGCAGGAGAGTTACATGGTCCCTCTAACCAGCCCCATCAACAGTTCTGGTGGCAGCATTTTGGACTAGCTGAAGTTTCCAAACATGCTTCAAAAGCACCCCAAGTTGATTTAGATGCTTGTTGCAGTTGCACTTAACTATCTGCACACTGTCTGAAAGAAGTTTTTTTTCCAGCAAAAGAAGTTGCCCATTCTGTTTCTGTGCGACGAGTAAAATTTTGAAAGTAGCAGTATGCAAAGTGCAAGGAGATATGACAGCCAGACAACTTTGATTGATTTCCTGCTATTTTTTAACAGTTTAATACAGCTGTTTGCAGGCAGGGTAAGTTGATGAGGAGAGTTAACCCTACCCTCCCTTCCTCTTCCCCTGCTGAAAATTCCTCCCCTCACTCGAGCTACTATTGCCCCATGCGGGAGACTTTACAAATATATAAGTTTTTTTCTCTGTAAATCATATAGCACTAGGAATTTTCACGAGGAAAACAGTGAGAGGGGGAAGGGTTAAGGTTTCTCTCCCAACTACCTTGCTCCTTCTCAATAGGTGTCCTCCCCTGCCCTTAAGTGCTATTAAACATGTGAGAGATGGATGATCAGACCTCCTGTGACATCTGTTTGAACTGTTAGTGAAAATAATGAAATCGCCAACATTCTTGGATCTTGCTGTCAAAATATTTTGTCACTTCTTAACAGAACATGTGTATCTGCTGTACTTCGCCATTTACTGAATACCACTATGTGTCTAGAAGAGGCAGGCAGTGGTTGTGTGTGTGGAGAGTGGAGTGGGGAGGAGATCTCAGACAAGATGATGAACAGCTTGGTCTGTAAATCAGGTCCTCCTGACAGGAACTCACTACAGCTCTACAACGATCTGCTGGGAGAGTTTATTTCCTTATTTTTCAATTGCCTGTCACCTTCTTTTAAACCCAAGTGCCTGAAATTAGTTGGTGTTGACAGAAATCCAACTAATTTCAGGCACTTGGGGTTATAGGACACTGACAGGCTCTAATAGATTTGATTTAGTCTATTGTTGTCTTTTGCACATTCCCTGCCTGATTTCTGGGTTGTCATTATCACTTGTTATCACTTCAGCCCAGTTTTCTTTAAATGTGCTTGAAGTGTAAGTTAAAGATGCTTTTATTTATTTATTTATTTAACATTAAATTTATGATTAATTATGATTAGCATGTGGTGTGACTTGAAGTCCTTAATCTTGAAAGTGTCTGAAGCCTTAAGTTGCATGCAGTTGGTTGAAGTGTTAAAATTTCAGTGTGTTTTGGTATGGCATGTTACTATGTTAATATAATATATAATTGTGACGTGCACCTCCTTGAGGCACCTACGTTTTGTGCCCTCACAAAGGCTCCAGTCGTGTTTTCCTCTCACTGCCACCAGTGGATTACCTCAATCCACAATATAAATGACGTTTGATCAGACACTTGTGAATGCAAACAAAACTTATTTATTGAAGTGAAGCCAATTTAATAATAACAGAAGTTCTTCAGATGTACATACTTTTCTCTTGCCATATAATTTCCACCTTCTCTATCTATTTATCTTAACCAGCTTTATCTCTAATAGTATCTGTTCCTTCTCTCTCTGACTAACCAGTCTCTAACTCTATCTCTATCTCTTCTGACTCTCTCTCTCTCTGACTGACTCCTCTCTCAGGCTCCGCCTTTTAACTTCTCTCAGCTCCGCCTCTCAATCACATTAGCATAGACATGAATAATACATGACTTATACCTAACAAAAGGGTAACGCTACATACCTCCCCCCTTAAATATGTTTGTTTGGGAGGGGAAACACGTTTTTCATCCTAAACAAACATGTATCATTGCATAAAAACTACTTACCCTCTGGCACAATTTTGCAAACAATACAACATCATATATATATAACACAATATCTTCTCACTTTAAACATCCCAATACAATTCAATAATATACTTTACCTTTTGATGTACACTTACGACATTTAATTTTACAATCCTACAGAAATATAACATTTTCATGAAAATTTTACATAGATAATTAAACAGTTAATCAATAGTCCATTCCAGTTTCTTTTAATAGTCCTTGAATCATTCTCCACGTCTCAGTTCATCAATATTCAATTTTTTTCACAAAAAGAACATTTATTATACATTACTAATTTTATTTATCCCCCCCCCCCCCCCATATCAGTCATTTGGCTTTCGAGGCAAGGTACCAGCATCCATGATCTGAGTCCCTTTTTCGCTGTTATCCGCTTGGCACAGTACCTCTCCAAGTCCAATACTCAATGTATCTGTGAGGATGGTGAACTCCCGGCTGTAGTCAGGTGCGCTGTAGACTGGTCCGGTCGTTACCGCCTCCTTCAGCTGGTCACACGACTGCTGGCACTCAGGGGTCCCTCTGATGATCTCTGGCTCCTTTTTCCACGTTTTCTTCGGTCGACTGGCAGTCATCTGATGTCCACTGGACGTCCTCTGCTTGCCGTTTCTTAGTGAAGCTGCTTTCATTCTGGCTCGGGGCTTCACTTTCTCAGCTAGGGAAAGGGTAGGTAGTTCCCTCTCCTCCTCCCGAACATCTCTGGATGCGTCCTTCTTTAAGAGGTCAGGGCTTACGCATTCCTCCTCACTCACAAATTCACCCACAGGTACTTTTATTGCAAAGTTTTCTGTATGTGGGGGACCACTATCATGGGTCATCTCCAAACTCAAAGGCAGGTTTCCTTTAAGTGCACTCTCCAACACTTGGTTTATTTTAGATGCACAGAGGTTCTCCTCTGGTTCTATTTCTTTTTTTATTGATAAGCTAGGTAGGGGTTTGCCTTTTCCTCTGTATGGGGTGGCTAAAACTTCCCTATACAAAAGATCCTTATCCACGCAAAATCTCTCAGGGCACTCAGGAGACAATAACGTGGGTGAACTGGTCGCCTCAAAGCAACCCACCAAACTAAAGTCCTCCTGCTCCTGAGCAAAACTATTTTTATTTGGATTCTTCAGAATCATAATCTCGGCTTCTGGATGGCTATTAAACTGACTTTCTAAGGAGCTTTCTCCTGCCAGGCTTCCCTCTGCTACTGTATCCATTTCTGCTGCAGTGGGTGATTTCTGGGGCCCCTTTGAGCGTGTAAGTACAAAAGCACTCTTAACATGCTCTATTAAGTCCCATCCGATGAGAAAAGCAGCCGGTATTTCATCTGAAATGGCCACTTGCCACTTTCCAGACCAATTCCCATAAGTTATTTGAACCTCTGCTACTTTCAACACTACAGTTTCCTTCCCAATTCCTTTTAGGGTCATAGTTCTGCTTGGAATTATGTTGTCCTGAGCTATCAGATCTGAATGTGCGATGGAAATTTGAGAACCTGTGTCCTTTAGAGCAATGTACTTCTTTCCACCCACTACTATCTCTTCCCCAGCGTTTTTAAGAAGAGTATTGTCATTTTTGATGTTAAAAAAATGGACTATAGGGGCTACAGGAATGTTCTCCGGCTCAGCTGCCGTGGTTGCCATGGAGACAGAACTATGGTTACTGCTCCCCTCAGAGGCTTCTATGGGTTTTAAACAGTATACTTTCTTGGTCTGATTATCATCTTTCACATATTTACTTTTGTTTTTCATACAATTGAATTGTAAATGCCCAGACTCGCCGCATTTGTAACATTTGTAAGACCATCTCTCATTCTGAGGAGATCTGTTAAACTTTTCCTCAGGGTTCATTTGGGTCTGAGAACTAGGCCGTGCTAATCTTTTCATTTCTATTTGAAATTCCATTTGTTTTAACTCCAACTCCATTTGTCTTTTTTCCTGCTCACATGCCATTTGTCTGGCCTCTTGCTCAGCTTTTTCTCTCATTTCTAATTTCCTGGTTCTTTCTTTGATCTCTAATTCTTTCAGCTTGAATTCCTGTTGTAACCTCCATTTTTCAAACTCTTGGGAGCTTACAACACCTTCTCTCCCTGAGGCACCCTCATGAGTCTCCTCCTGTTCCACTGGAGCTAGAGAGTCTCCACTTCCCTCCACTTCCTGAGGTAAACTTTGTGCCTCTTGAGGATCAATTACCTCCATTACTAGCTTTCTAATTCTTTTCAGTGGCATAAGTATGTGTACTTCTTTGATAAGAGCTGGTTTCTATTGCAGAGTTAGTCAGGCCTCTTTTTAAAACACTTTTTTACTGTTGTTTTCTTTTCCCAGTGTTTTTCTGGGGTACTATGTAGCTCTCACTTGGCAGCTAAAGATGGCTACACTTTTTCTGGCACCGCGCCAGCCACGATGTTGCTTGGTCTGAGACAACCTTCTTGCCTGCAGACACAAAACAAATTCTGTTTTCAAGCTTCTGCTTTTTATGTTCCTTTCACCTCAGATCTGTTCTGACCCTGGCTTCTGCTTTTTATCCACAAGCACTCCCTTAACTCTCAGAGCCTTGGATTTTAAGCTAGCCCACTGGGTCTGTTCAAATCCTGAGGTAACCTCAAAAGGAATTTTCCCTTCAGAGTCGTTCCCTATCTTTAGTCCCCCCCCAGATCTGGGATCAGAAGCCCCGCCACTAAGCTTTTCCACAAAAGCTCTAGCAGGTAACCCACTTCTTCACCACAGACCTCTGACTAAAAGGTACCCTTGACTCAAAGAAAATTCACTTTTAACTCTGGCTTGACTGGATTTTTTTCGGATCCCACCGCTGGACACCAATTGTGACATTCACCCCCCTGAGGCACCTACGTTTTGTGCCCTCACAAAGGCTCCAGTCGTGTTTTCCTCTCACTGCCACCAGTGGATTACCTCAATCCACAATATAAATGACGTTTGATCAGACACTTGTGAATGCAAACAAAACTTATTTATTGAAGTGAAGCCAATTTAATAATCACAGTTCTTCAGATGTACATACTTTTCTCTTGCCATATAATTTCCACCTTCTCTATCTATTTATCTTAACCAGTCTCTAACTCTATCTCTATCTCTTCTGACTCTCTCTCCCTGACTCTCTGACTCTCTCTGACTGACTCCTCCTCTCAGGCTCTGCCTTTTAACCTCTCTCTCGGTTCCGCCTCTCAATCACATTAGCATAGACATGAATAATACATGACTTATACCTAACAAAAGGGTAACGCTACAATAACGTTTTAAGATAAGCCATTCCAAACAAATTTTTCTTTATCAGCAAAAGAATCCAACATACAGAGCAGCATGTGAAAGCTATAGTGTAATTCTGAGGGTCAAGAGCTGAATTGGTAAGGATCTGATACAACTTTGTACCAGTGCAAAGGATTTTGATTCTTTTTGTTAGAATCTAGAGAGAAATTTCTGCCAGTGTTTTTTTATATTTATTTTTTATTTATTTATTTTTAGGAAGCAACATAAATAGCATTTCAAGTCACCGGTCTTGCCCTACCTGGCCATGTCCTCTTCAGAGGATGGCCTGCCTCAGCAGGATGAGACCAGGGAAGATCTTGAGGCTCCAACTAGTACCCCTCTCTCAGAATCACAAAAGATCGAGGAGGTGACAGAAATGTCCCAGTTGTTGCTGGAGATGATGACAGCTTGATGTATAAAGAACATCCGGATCCTAGAGAATATTCTGATTTTGACCCTGCAACAGAGAAAACATTAACAATAGCATAAGTGTTCTCAAGGTCAGACATCTGCAGTAAATAGTTAATTACAGTTTTCAAAGAAAGGAGGGGTCATAGGCCAAGGTGTAGACTTCGGTCTAGATGGGCGGGGTATAAATTTAATAAATAAAAAATAATAATAATAATAAATAAAGGTGAATAAATAACTTGAAGCCACAATGGGATTATAAACATTGTTTACAGACTGATAGAAGCAATGTTTGTAATCACATTCTGCTCTAGTCTCCTTGCATCATATTGGCCTTAACTCCTGCCAGTTGATTTAGACTCTTGTTGACCTGCTTCTGTTTGCTCCCTCTTAGCCCTATCAGACTAGTATGTATCTGATTTGCAATTTGCTGGCTTTTATCTCTTAATTCTTGCAGGATACCTGAACCTCAGTTCTAACTACTTGCTATTTAACCTGGACTAACTGTTGACTCCATTTCACTCCTGGTTATGGAAACTTGCTGCCATAGAACACAATATTAACACATCCCCTTGGGAAATTTAAGTTCTGGGAATAGCATGGAAGCCAATTTGCAAAAAAAACTAAAGAAAATGGTAAAGATCAAACCAAAGATCACCAAGGTTAAATGTTTGTTCATTACTTACTGTTGGAAAGTTGGGGTACCAAAGACCCAACTTTCCAGTAAAATTGATAGCACTGTACATCAGAGTTTGAGAAGCTGTGGGCCTCCATGAGTCATTGAACTCATTCCATCATCAGCCATAGCCAAGCTGGCCAATGATGAGGAATAATGGGAGGAGGAGGAGGAAGTAGAAACATGATGATTTCTTGGAAAATGTCTCATCCTTGGTGATTTTTGACATTTTGCCATGTCATAAAGGCCTGCAAAACTTTCCATACACTGATGGGATGTTCCTCTGTTGCCAAAAATGATCTCGCCTCTTGGTTCCCTCCTTTTTTTTTTCTGTTTTGCACTATTTGTTCTACAGAGAAAAAAGCCAGGTACAGGAGGCAGCAAGAGCTTCTTGAATGGGAAGCTTTTTATATTAATGCTAAAACATTAATAAACAAATAAAGAATCCAGCACAGAGAATCTTTATTTTAAAATGGTGCCTACAATGTTTTTCAAAAAGTTAGTATGAAAGACAACTGATTTCCAGAGGAGATTAGGAGGGGATTGATCCCCATTTGTCAAGCCCTGAGACTGGGGGCTTTAAATTATAGTTCTAATCCCCCTCCAAAGAATCAATCAAAACCACATCCGGCAGAGAACCTTCAACAGGGTGTTTCCAACATTTTTCAAACAGCTGACGTGAAAAACATCTGATTTGCAAAAGGAAATTAGGGGTAGAGTGAACTTCCACTCTCAAAGACTAAAATGGCAATTAAATGCCCATCTTCTAAAGCAAATGACAAAAAGTGGTTTTCTTGTGTGGGGGAAATACTGTGAGAAAGCAGAGAAACTGCAAGATTCCTCACAAGATTTCTCTCTAAGGAGATTTTGCAGAGGGAAATCTCAAAATGATTTTTTCTCTCTCACCTTTCGAAAGAGTGAGAAGCTGCAACATTCACATCCCTATGCTGAAAGTTCTCTCCCTCTAAATTTATATGAAAACAAAATTGGGCTTGTATTTAATTCAGGACAGGAAGAGGAGATGAAATATCAATTTATATCCAGTGGTGGCTTTGACTTAATTATAATTATAATCTTAGAAGTGCAGAGCTGGAAGGGAGCCTATGGATGCTCAAGCCCAGGGCTTGTCAGGGAGGCACAGTTGAACTCCCAACCTCTGGTTCCACCGCCAGATAGATACCTAAACTATTTATTTATTTATTTATTTATTTATTTATTTGATTTCTATCCCACCCATCTAGACCAAGGGTCTACTCTGGGCGGTTGAGCTATCCAGCAGTAAGCAGAAAAGACTTATATAAGTCAAGCTCCAGGTTTTCATCATTACTTCTTATCAGTTTCAGCTGTTTCTGGCATATCCCATAAGCCACAGGCATGGCTTTTGTGGCACAGCTTAAACGGGTAGGATATATTTTTGAAACATAGCACTAAAAAAAGATTAGTTCTTACTAGGAACAATAAAGGGATTTGGGAGGGTGCACCCCCACAATGAACTTTGCCCACCTCAAATAATCACCATATAACATGCACTGAAAGGAGAATATGCCAGCACCCAAGGTTGCACTTGATCTATTAATTTGCATTTGCTTCAAGAAATGAAAATTTCCATAATGAATCTGCTTCAAAGATTGGCTTAATGTGCATTGATATGTGTCACCTCCACAACTGTACAACCTAAGTATTACATTTAGAGAACAGTGAAGGCAATCACTGCAATAAAAGTAGAATTAAAGTGTGACAATCGTATTTTTATAATTGCATGTAATAATTACATTGATAAGTAGCTTAGGGCAGGGATGGGGACTATGTAGCTCTCCAGATGGTGTTAACTACAACTCCTATCAGCCCTAGTTTTCCAGATCAGTATTGGAAAATGTCACTTCTACCTGATTCATGCAACTTTTTCTCATGCCCTTCACATTTTCATAGTGGGGTGGAGGCATAATCCCACTTAGCATGCCTAAAATATATCTGTGGATTAAAGAAAAATATGTATTAATAGATAGGTTAAGATTAGAAAGGAAATATTCTTCTTCGTGGTCTGTGTGAATGCACACCATAGGGCTGTTCTGTGCTTGCTCAGAGGTTCTTGGAATCTTCTAGAACTTTAGCACGTGTTCGCCAGGACCGCCCCCTTAGTACACGTGGCGCGCCCATCCTGGCAAGTGCTTCAGTTCCTTTTTGCCACTGCTGAGTTCTTATCTCTCGATGAGCAGCTCCGTTCACCATTCTTTATTTCCATCTGCAGTCTTCCTCATGACTTCTAAAAGAAACAAGGGGGGGGAAGCCATTAGTTGGGAATGGCACCGGACTGAGAATTTCCCCCTTCCCTCACCACCTGCTCCTTCCTCCCCACCATTTTATGGCCCCTATGGGCCCCTTCAAGTGGTGCAAGTCTTGCCCCAACAAGGGCCATCTCTCTTATGGCCACCTACAGTGCCTCTTCTGCCTTGGAGAGATGCACCAACCTTCCTCGTGCCTGGCTTGCAAAAACTTTACCAAGCCAGAACTGAAACTCCGACAACAGCGACTCAAATCCTATCTCTGGGAACGCTAGCTGAAGCCACCCCTCCAATCAGTAACAATGGATTCAACACCAATGCCTCAACCTCAGGGCCCAGCTTGTTTGGCTGAACCACTATCTGCTTCACTGGCGTCAAGTCTGCCCCAAACCAAACCAAACCCCAGGTCTGCTCGTCATCTTTGCAGGTCACTACTACATATAGGGGACCTCCATTGGCCCTGCTCAACACTGTGGCAATTCATTTGTCCTGATTATCTATACTGCTCTCCTCCTCACAGCCTCCCCAAGACCCAATCTGTGGTACTGGCAGGATAAAACATCGGCATGCCTCTCCTCTACTGGATGACACCTACCTTTACCCACCAATGTCGAGGCATGCCCAGTGCTCCGTTTCCCCAAATTAACCGTACCGATCTCTGGATGTGTCCCACTTAGCTTCCAGCACTGAAGCCTCCGACTCTACGCCACCAGAGGAGTCCACACTTAATCTACCAGCACCAGACTCTGACGTTGCAGACACCCGCCCGCCCACCCTCCCCATTGGAGGACTTTTTGTCATAATCTCAACTCGTACTATGCATTGCAAAGGTTATGGACCTTGAGGTCGAACAACTCCCACCAAGCGAGTCAGACAACATATACAAAGACATAAATCAAGATCAGGCATCCCCATTGCACATGGAGTTCATCCCCTCCTTATTGAAACTCATTTAACAGTCTTGGAGCAAACCCTCTTCTGTCCCTCAAATCACCAGATGTGTAGAGAACCTTTACAAAACACATGACGACAACACTGCTTTTCTATCCAAGCATCCACACACACCCCAATTCAGTTAGCATAGATGCCACCCAAAATAGAGCACAGAACCACTCTAGCACCACCCCCAATAACCAAGAGGGCTGGAAACTATATGTCATTGGCCGTCGGGTATACTCCCTGGCCTCTTTCATCCTACAGGGGCTAATTACCTTGCGGCTATGGGAGTATATCACTATCACTTGTGGAATAAGGTCCTCGGTGTGCCCCTGAGGAATACAGAGCCCAAGGCTTCTCTTTCCACCAGGAGGCCATGTCTCTAGCTCACCAAGAGTGGATCACAGCGTACCATGTCGTGGACACAGTGTCCAAACAGATGGTCACATCGGTGGCTCTACGCAGGCATGCCTGGCTCAGGTCTGCTGGCCTATCAGAAGACTCTCGGTCTAGAATCGAAGGCTTACTGTTCAATGGTGTGGGACTTTTTGATGAAAAAACTGATGAGATTCATGACAACCTGCAAAAAATGAGGAAGACAACATGGTAATATAACACAGAGAGTTACTATTGTCCTCCGAGTAACCAGTGGCAACGTACTTACCCCATCAGCACTACAGACCTGTGGCAGATAGACAGCACCCCTTCAACAACAAGACTGACGAGGTGATGGAGAACTTACATAAAATTCGCAAGACTGCCGGCTCTTACTCCATTCAACAGCCCAGATACCAACGCAGCCAGTGGCGTAAGCCTTTCACTTTCCATCAATCATACCAGCACCCCTATCGCCCTTACAAACCTCCGGCTCTGGCTCCTGAGAGATCCAACTTTTCTCAACCTTCCTCCTCTGCTCCTCCTTTCCAGTCCCAGACCCCTGCTTAACGCAGACAAGGTTTCCGTCACCCTACAAGAAAAAACAAGCAATATCTTTGACTCTCCTCTTCTGCACTGTCCCCATCATCCCCTGCTGGCTCCCTTTTTCGACAAGTGGTCCATCATCACCAAGGACACTTGGGTGCTCGCCATCATACATTTCGGTTACCTATTGGAATTCAAGGAACTTCCTCCTCTTGGTCATGTCAGACCCACAACGTACTCACCTGCTCTAGAGGACGAGGTTACACTTCTTCAAAAACGTGCTATCCTGAGGGTGCCTCCCCAAGACATTCTGAACAGTTTCTACTCATGTTACTTCATGGTTCCCAAAAAGGATGGAGGCCTCCATCCCATCTTAGATCTGCGACTTCTCAACACCTACATCCATCTGAGGCATTTTCGCATGGTCACCCTTGAATCAGTCATCCCTCTGCTTCAGCCAGGCGACTGGTTCATGGTTATAGATCTCCAGGACGCATATTTTCATATTTCAATTCACAAGCACCATTTCAAATATCTCCGTTTTCTCTTCATGGACGTTGCTTACCAATTTTGTGCTCTTCCCTTCGGCTTGTCCACTGCTCCGAGGACCTTCACAAAGTGTCTGGCTCCAGTCGCTGCCTATCTTCGTCTGCACAACATCACAATATTTCCATATATAGATGACTGGTTGATAGTAGCACAGCACAGCCCGAAGGGACACTACCTTTGTCCTACAGACTCTGGCAGATCTCAGTCTACAAGTCAATTACAAAAAATCTCGTCTCGAGCCATCTCAGACCACGGATTATATTGGGGCACATCTCGATTCCATCGTAGCCCGGGTGTTTACCCCTCCAGAGAGAATACTCAAGTTGAGGCGGACCATTCGCCCCTTTTGGCGTTGCACCACAGTCACAGCTCACCATACACAGCACCTGCTAGGTCTGATGGCTTCAACTACGTCTGTACTCCAACATGCGAGACTGAAGATGCAGTCCTTACAGGCCTGGTACCTATCCCAGTTCGACCCTCTGCTAGACCATCCTTCCAAGCCTCTGCTAGACCATCCTTCCAAGCGTCTACTGGTGACCCCAGAGTTAGCTCGCCAACTTACCTGGTGGACCTTCGTCCCTCACCTCCTGGTGGGCCGCCCATTCAGGCCTCTCCAGCTCACGGTACAGGTCACAACAGACACCAGTCAGACAGGATGGGGTGCACACTGCGGTCATCGAGAGATCCACGCTTTGTGGTCAAGCTCAGAGAGACTGCTGCACATCAATCAACTAGAGTTGCTAGCAGTCATCAAATCCTTCCAAGCTTTCCAATTTCTCATAGCTGGTCGCGGGGTCCAGGTCATCACGGACAATATGACCACCCTGTATTATATCAAGAAACAGGGTGGCACCCATTCTTTACATCTATATTTAGCGATTCAGCTGTGGGAATGGTGTTATGATCACCACGTTTTTCCGGTGGCTCTTCACATGGCGACAGAGAACAACGAGGTCGCCGACCGTCTGAGCCGTCTTACCACCCAGACTCACGAGTGGGCCCTCAACGACACTGTCTTCTCTCTTCTCTGCAGTCGGTGGGGGACTCCAGGTCTCGACGTCTTCACCACCCAGGCCAACTCCAAATGCAGCAGGTACTGCTCACGGGCAGGAAGAGGAGAGAGCTCTCTAGGCAACGCTTTCATGGTGGACTGGGGTGACAGTCTCCTTTATCTCTTTCCGCCCATTCCACTCATCCAGCGGATGATAGTCAGGCTCCATCAGCTGGACTCCGATGCCATTCTAATAGAACCATGGTGGCCTCGTCAACCATGGTTCACCACTCTCAGAGCCATGGCTACCAACTTCCTGAGGTTACCCCTTCAACCGTCCCTTCTGAATCAGGACGAAGGTCGGATTTGTCATGCCGACCTCGACTCTCTACACCTCACTGCATGGAGAATTCCCCCGACGTGGCTGAAGTCTTAAATAGGGCTAGGAAGCCCTCTACTCAGTTGCTGTATTCATATAAGTGGAACGCTTTCATCAAGTTTGCTGCATCGCGGAAATTGCCCACGGTTCCTGTCTCCGTGGAGACCCTTCTGAAGTTCCTTCGTTATTTGTTTGACCAAGGTACAGCTCACATAGTGGAACACCACACCCAATCTGCTCATTGGCAGGCCCTTTGGGGCCCTTCGACTCTCAATACATGTCACCATGGATGTCAGACTCACTGGCTAGGGGGCATACTGCAAAGACCTAAAAATTCACAGTCTCAGGTCCCACACAGCTACATATCAACCATCTAGAACTGCTGGCAATCATCAAAGCCTTCCGAGTGTTCGAAACCACACTTGTGGGACATGTAGTACAAGGCACCACCTACAACACCACAGCCCTATTCTACATCAACAAACAAGGAGGCACTCACTCTTTCTACTTTATCTTGTCATCGAGCTGTGAGAGTGGTGCTACAAATGCCATATGTACCCTATGGTCATCCATATCTCCACAAAGGACAACACCTTCTCCAACACCTTGAGCAGGCGCCACACTTGAAAACACAAGTGGTCCCTCAACAGTACTTTCCCACCTCTGCCAATGCTGGGGCACTCCAGTGGTAGATGTTCTTGCCACTGCCGACAACATGAAATGTGACAGATACTTCTTCAGAGTAGGCATCGGCCCCATGTTTCTAGGCAACACCTTCATGGCCACATGGTCACCCAATCTGTTGTTTCTCTTTCTCCCAATGCCACTTCTCCAGAGGACCATCATCAAGCTTCAACAAGACGGGTCAGATGCGATCCTGATAGCCCCCTGGTGGCCCAGGCAGCTGTGGTTCACAACTCTGAAGTTCATGGCAAGCTACTTCCTCTGTCTCCCATCACTACCAAATCTTCTGACGCAGAATCACAGAAGGATTCCCACCCAGAAATACAAACATTACACCTCACAGCATGAAGGATTCTCCATAGCCCACTTTTTGACGCTGGCTAGGAAACCATCTATGAACAAGCTGTACTCTTACAAGTGGACCACCTTCTCCAAATTCATGCAGTCCAATGGCTTTCAAACCACTCCAGCAACACCAGACACCACCCTTGCATTCCTGTTTCACTTATTCAAGCTAGGCCTGTCACTCTCTACCCTCAAAGTTATATCATCGCTATAATAGCACACCAACCTTTAGACTTGGCTGCCTCCTCGCTCTTCTGCCATCCCACTTTCAAACAGTTTCAGAAGGAGCTCCAGAATATCAGACTGTCACTCCAACCACCTCATTGGTCATTGCAGCTTGTCCTATAACACCTTACACTTCCCCCCTTTGAATCTCTGGCCATGGCTTTTGAGAGGTTTCTGTCTATGAAGACCATATTCCTGGTCGCCATCACCTCAGCTTGTCGAGCAAGCAAACTGGCAGAGCTGCATGTAGACCCTCCTTTCCTCCAGTTCCACCCTCATAAGATCCCCCTCTATGCAGATGTCTAATTCCTTCCCAAGGTGGTGTCCAACTTTCACATCAGGCAGCCCATGATTTTACCAACCCTTTTCCTGTCGCCCTACAACAACCTTGAGCACTTTGTGCACTCCCTCGATGTCTGTCAACTCGTGGCGTTCTACATGTCCCAAACGTCCTCCTTTCGTAAATCTAAGAGACTATTCGTCAGCCCTCATGGTTCCAACAGAGGATGACCTATTTCTCCACAGATTGTATCCTGCTGAAGTGTGACAATAAGGCTAGCCTGACTTGGCTCACAAGCCCTTGCCATGCCTCTTGAGGGCACACTCCATGAGAGCAGTCACTACTTCCAAGGCCTTTCTAAGCAGCATCAACCTCCTTGATGTGTGCAAAGCTGCTACATGGTCTGTGCCTTCCATGTTTTCTACCTACTACCTGCTTGAAGTCTGAGCCAAGGCTGATGCTGCATTTGGCAGAAGTGTTGTCATCAGTACTTCCATGATGGCCCACAAGCTGATGGTAAGTCAGCTTGCTAGTCACCCTATTGTGTGCATTTATAGAGACCATGAAGAAAAAAGAGAGGTTACCTACCTGTAAGTCTGGTTCTTCAAGTGGTCATCTGTGAATTCACACATCCCGCCCTTCCTCTCCTCTGTCCATCATGTATGTCTGGTATCTGTTAGACAACGGCAGACTATGTCATAACTGAGGCATTTGCCACGATGGGCAGGCCGCATGTACTAAGGGGTGATCCTGGCAAATGCGTGCTAAAGTTCTAGAAAATTCCAAGGACCTCTGCACAAGTGCAGAAGAACCCTATTGTGTGAATTCACAGATGACCACTCAAAGAACCAGAATTACAGGTAGGTAACCTCTCTTTTCCTCAAGTTTTGAGCAGAGTTGAAGGGTTTAATTTTGAAAGCTTTTTTGAATTCCCAAGTCCTTATAGAACTTCCTTGCAAACATTTGTTTACTTTGGAGACCTGCAATTACTACAAATTCACCCTGTAGTAAACATTTATAGGATTTTGCTTAAGCAAGTCATTAAATAAAAGACAAGAGTAATTACATGTAGCTGGAAAAGCAGAGATACTATACATAGGTGCATAGCATATTGATCGGAAGTATGACTCATGGACTTAATGATGCAATAAAATGAAAGACCAGAAACCTGTCTAGTTTTCCACATATATAACTATAAATGCAGAAGTGACTGAAGCAATGTAGAGAGACCTGGTTACCTACCTGGTCATGTTGCTGAGCAGCCCTCTGACCAGGTGGGTGAATAGACCTGTCTGCATGACTGCAGTTGCTTCTCTGTTTACAGTTGTCGTTGTTTAGTCGTTAAGTCGTGTCCGACTCTTCGTGACCCCATGGACCAGAGCACGCCAGGCCCTCCTGTCTTCCACTGCCTCCCGGAGTTGGGTCAAATTCATGTTGGTAGCTTCGATGACACTGTCCAACCATCTCGTCCTCTGTCGTCCCCTTCTCCTCTTGCCTTCACACTTTCCCAACATCAGGGTCTTTTCCAGGGAGTCTTCTCTTCTCATGAGATGCCCAACGTATTGGAGCCTCAGCTTCAGGATCTGTCCTTCTAGTGAGCACTCCGGGTTGATTTCCTTCAAAATGGATAGGTTTGTTCTCTTTGCAGTCCAGGGGACTCTCAAGAGTCTCCTCCAGCACCACAATTCAAAAGCATTAATTCTTCGGCGGTCAGCCTTCTTTATGGTCCAGCTCTCACTTCCATACATTGCTACTGGAAAAACCATAGCTTTCACTATGCGGACTTTTGTCAGCAAGGTGATGTCTCTGCTTTTTAAGATGCTGTCTAGGTTTGTCATCGCTTTCCTCCCAAGAAGCAGGAGTCTTTTGATTTCGTGGCTGCTGTCACCATCTGCAGTGATCATGGAGCCGAAGAAAGTAAAATCTGTCACTGCCTCCATATCTTCCCCTTCTATTTTCCAGGAGGTGATGGGACCAGTGGCCATGATCTTAGTTTTTTTGATGTTGTGCTTCAGAACAATTTTTGCGCTCTCCTCTTTCACCCTCATTAAGAGATTCTTTAATTCCTCCTCACTTTCTGCCATCAGAGTGGTATCATCTGCATATTTGAGGTTGTTGATATTTCTTCCGGCAATCTTAATTCCGGCTTGGGATTCCTCCAGTCCAGCCTTTCGCATGATGTATTCTGCATATAAGTTAAATAAGCAGGGAGACAATATACAGCCTTGTTGTACTCCTTTCCCAATTTTGAATCAATCGGTTGTTCCATATCCAGTTCTAACTGTTGCTTCCTGTCCCACATATAGATTTCTCAGGAGATAGATAAGGTGGTCAGGCACTCCCATTTCTTTAAGAACTTGCCATAGTTTGCTGTGGTCCACACAGTCAAAGGCTTTTGCGTAGTCAATGAAGCAGAAGTAGGCATTTTTCTGGAACTCTCTGGCTTTCTCCATAATCCAGCGCATGTTAGCAATTTGGTCTCTAGTTCCTCTGCCCCTTCGAAATCCAGCTTGTACATCTGGGAGTTCTCGGTCCACATACTGCTGAAGCCTACCTTGGAGGATTTTGAGCATAACCTTGCTAGCGTGTGAAATGAGTGCAATTATACGGTAGTTGGAGCATTCTTTGGTGCTGCCCTTCTTTGGGATTGGGATGTAGACTGATCTTTTCCAATCCTCTGACCACTGCTGAGTTTTCCAAACTTGCTGGCATATTGAGTGTAGCACCTTAACAGCGTCATCTTTTAAGATTTTAAATAGTTCAACTGGGATGCCATCACCTCCACTGGCCTTGTTGTTAGCCATGCTTTCTAAGGCCCACTTGACTTCGCTGTCCAGGATGTCTAGCTCAAGGTCAGCAACCACATTATCTGGGTTGTCCGGGACATCCAGATCTTTCTGGTATGATTCCTGTGTGTATTCTTGCCACCCCTTCTTGATGTCTTCTGCTTTTGTGAGGTCCCTACCATTTGTGTCCTTTATCATGTCCATCTTTGCACAAAATGTTCCTTTAATATCTACAATTTTCTTGAACAGATCTCTGGTTTTTCCCTTTGTATTCTTTTCCTCTATATCTTTGCACTGTTCATTTAAGAAGGCCCTCTTGTCTCTCCTTGCTATTCTTTGGAAGTCTGCATTCAATTTTCTGTAACTTTCCCTATTTCCCTTGCATTTTGTTTCCCTTCTCTTCTCTGCTATTTGTAAGGCCTCGTTGGACAGCCACTTTGCTTTCTTGCAATTCCTTTTCTTTGGGATGGTTTTTGTTGCTGCCTCCTGTACAATGTTACGAGCCTCCATCCATAGTTCTTCAGGCACTCTGTCCACCAAATCTAGTTCCTTAAATCTGTTCTTCACTTCCACTCTGTATTCATAAGGGATTTGGTTTAGATTATACCTGACTAGCCCAGTGGTTTTTCCTACTTTCTTCAGTTTAAGCTTGAGTTTTGCTATAAGCAGCTGATGATCAGAGCCACAATCAGCTCCAGGTCTTGTTTTTGCTGACTATATAGAGCTTCTCCATCTTTGGCTGCAGAGAACATAATCAATCTGATTTCAGTATTGCCCATCTGGTGATGTCCATGTGTAGAGTCGCCTCTTTTGTTGTTGGAAAAGAGTGTTTGTGATGACCAGCTTGTTCTCTTAACAAAACTCTATTAGCCTTTGCCCTGCTTCGTTTTGAACTCCAAGGCCAAACGTACCTGTTGTTCCTTTTATCTCTTGACTCCCTACTTTAGCATTCCAATCCCCTATAATGAGAAGAACATCTTTCTTTGGTGTCAGTTCTAGAAGGTGTTGTAAGTCTTCATAGAATTGGTCAATCTTGGCCTCTTCAGCATTGGTGGTTGGTGCATAAACTTGGATTACTGTGATGTTGAAAGGTCTGCCTTGGATTCGTATTGAAATCATTCTATCATTTTTGAGATTGTATCCCAGTACAGCTTTTCCCACTCTTTTGTTGACTATGAGGGCTACTCCATTTCTTCTACGGGATTCTTGCCCACAATAGTAGATATGATAATCGTCTGAATTGAATTTGCCCATTCCCGTCCATTTTAGTTCACTGACGCCCAGGATGTCAATGTTTATTCTTGCCATCTCCTGTTTGACCACATCCAGCTTACCAAGGTTCATAGATCTTACATTCCAGGTTCCTATGCAGTATTTTTCTTTGCAGCATCGGACTTTCCTTTCACTTCCAGGCGCATCCACAGCTGAGCGTCCTTTTGGCTTTGGCCCAACCACTTCGTTAGCTCTGGAGCTACTTGTACTTGTCTTCCTCTCTTCCTCAGTAGCATGTTGGACGCCTTCTGACCTGAGGGGCTCATCTTCCAGTGTCATATCTTTTAGCCTTTTGTTTCTGTTCATGGGGTTTTTTTGGCAGATATACTGGAGTGGCTTGCCAGTTCCTGCTCCAGGTGGATCGCGTTTAGTCAGAACTCTCCACTATGACCTGTCCATCTTGGGTGTCCCTGCATGGCATAGCCCATAGCTTCTCTGAATTACTCAAGCCCCTTCGCCACGACAAGGCAGCAATCCATGAAGGGGATTTGCAGTTACTGTGTGTTTTCTCTGTGTGTAACTGCAAACACACAGCAAACTGCTGTACATAGTACAGCAGTTTGGTGTGTGTTTGCAGTTACACACAGAGAAAACTTAACAGGACACTAGCCAAAATTGTGGGATTTTAAAAAATGTTTAATGGCAAAGAAACAGGTTAGAATAATATGTTTATGATATACATACTTAACTATATGTCATCTGAGTAAGAGATTCTATTTATTTTTCTATCAAGAATACACCAGCAATACAAACAAGTACATATATGTTCATGATAATCATCATACACAAGAAAATATTGAAAAAGAAGACGTCGTAACTTTAATTTCCCTATTTCTACATGTCACAAGCCCTTTTAAACCAAGAAAGGGTGTGAAACATGTAGACATTTGTGAGAGATTTTATTTAGAGTACATATTGGATTGGCTCCAGATTTAGTCATCTTTCAAGTATACTGGCTGAAATCATCGAGACTGAGGTGATTTATTAGTCCGCCACTGATTTCAGCAGGTCTATTGTCAGCATATAAACTGAAGCCAATTCATTAGCACTCATCCATCTGCACATCCCTTATTTATGCTGAAGCCTTATTGCACATCTAGGAGCAGTTGGGAAAAGGAACCTAGCCATCCAGTGTTAGTTCCAACTAGAGCAGAACCAAGAAATGAAATACATTTGTTAGTCACTACTTAAATAAGTCTCATTCATTACAATGGGTATAATCTAGTTAGAATTAATATTAGATTTATCTGCAAATGTTTAATCTTGGGGCCATAGGCAGAATGGTCTCCTTAAGTGCCTCACCACCCACCATTTTTTCCTAGCCTAATTTATCCTGCCAGTGAATTTCCTAGTTTGCCTGTGAATTTCCAAATGTGTGCTTCCAGAAATAACATGGCCACTTAACACATCAAAAAGAGCACTGATTTCAATGGAGTTGCATACACTAAAGAAAGATGCTAAAGAAAAGATTCCCAGTTTGGTGTAGTGGATAGAGTGAGGGACTAGGACTCTGGAGAACAGGGTTCAATCCCCGCTCAGCCATGGGAGCTCTTTGGGACAGTGGAACCGGTAAAACCCTCCTTAAATATCTCATCTTGAAAACCCTGTTAAGGTTACTACAGTGGTGCCTTGACTTACGAACTTAATCCGTAATGGAATGGTGTTCGTAAGTTAAAACGTTCGTAAGTCAAAGCAGCATTTCCCATAGGAATGCAAATGAAACCCGATTAATCCGTTCCGGCTGTTTTTTGTTCTTATGTCAAGGCACGGTTTGTAAGTCAAAGCATTCGTTCCCATAGGAACTAATGCAAAACCGGTTAATCCGTCCTCTACCACTAGGGGGAGAATATTTTTTTTAACCTAAGATGATTTAGGTTTAAAAAAGGGCAGGAAAGGAGGGAGACAGAGAGAGAGAAGACAATGGGGGAGGGAGAGAGTTTGGAGTCTAAAACACATGCTAAACCAACACATTTTAAACCCACACATTTTACACCAACACATTTTAAACCATGCCAGCACAGACCCTTGCAAAAACTTTTATGCTTTGCAAGGGAAGCTTGCATGAACCATTGCAAAAGCACAGAAAACAAACGGAGCAGATCAGAAATGCAAAGAGAACGAAGCAAAAAAACAAGGGAAGCATGCAAGACACATCGAAAATGTGGAAAAAAACCCAAAAAGCAAACAAACCCCCCAAGACCCATCAGAAATGGGGAAAAAACACTCCAAAAAGCAACCAACCCCCCCATCGGAAATGGGGGAGAAAAAAACAAAAAACAAACCCCCCCAAGACCCATCACAGCACAGAAACATAGCCCCCCCAGCCGAAAACCACGCCGCAAAAATACCCAGAACAGTTTTTTAAAAGTATAAAGCAGCACCTTACCTTAGTAGGCAGCCTCCTCGGATCGCACACTCTCTAACTGCCGGGGCGAAAGAGCTACAAAGAAGCAGCCTCGTCACCACTTACAGTTAGCTATTTGAATTTCCCGCCCTTTTCCCCTGCCTTTTTGTGTTCATAAGTCAAAGCTCCGTTCGAAAGTCAAAGCAAAATTATGTGAACGGAGCTGTTCGTAACTCAAAATGTTCGTAGGTCAAGGCGTTCGTCAGTCAAGGCACCACTGTATAAGTCGGTTCCAACTTGGCTGCGTGAAACAATAAGAAAGACAGTATCCAGGTAACTGGTGTGCCTGTTGAGTCTTGTCCAGCTACTAGCTGTGGATGGCAGTTGTAAGGTTGCTGATCTCCCTCCTCACAGGTCTGTATTTTGAATCAGACATAGACTGGGCAGCTCTTCCAAGAAAGGTCACTTTCAAAGTGATTGTCCTCTGACAGCCCTTCAAATGGAGGACTATTCCCCATGAAAGAGGAGATGTTGTCACTGTGTGCAGAAGGGAAAGGGGATGGGAGGGAGCCACACCAAGGAAGGGCTAGTTTAACCACACATAGACTTCACAATACCTCCAGTCCTGATCATCCCTCCAAAAGTTGTTTTGAAATGACATCGAACATTAGTTTGTTTGTATGGTTGCAGCCACACCTTATTTCCAAGAGGCCTGTCAATATTCTAGAAGGATTTGAGTGGGCACTTCCCAGCTCACCTTGTTCTTTTCAGTTTGTTCCTTTACAGAGGTTTTGTGAAGAGAAAGAGATAAAGTAAGGCAAGGTTCTTTGATACAACCCTGATGAGGCCAATATGATAATCTTAGATAAGTATTGCCACCTCCCATGGAGGATGGAGTTTCTTTTGCCACAGAAGTATAATGGTCCTGCTGGAGTCAGCTGAGTTTTAAAAAAACATGTGTCTGGAGAAGAGAGGAACTTTATGGTTGCCTGCAGCTAATCAGTCCGTCCAACATGCACACACATTTTTGGGTGAGCAGTGTATAAAATGCAGAGCTGGAGCCCGAGTGCTGTGTATACAGTATTATTTTCACTTTCCAGTGCTTAGTGCTATGTTTCCATAAATTTGTTCATCTTCTGAAAAGAAATGGCACAATTTATTCTTCAAAGCTCTGCAATAAAGCTGTTTGTTATGAGGTTTAATTTGATCAGAAGCTGCTGTGCATAATCTAAGCTTTATGAGCCAAGTTATAGACCAGTAGAGAATGGCTCTTAACTTCCCTCCCATCCACAATCCACAAGGCAGAACTGCTCAGCCAAGCAGAACCCTGAACCAGGACCAGTTTGTGCAACTTTTCTCTGGTAAACCCACAAGAAGAGGGCAATTGGCTTTGGAGAGCAGGTGGTACACATCACTCCGCATGGATTTTGTTGCCGCTTTCCTTTGAGCTTACTATGTTTGGTCAGAGCTATGGGTTGAAAAACTATTCCATAGGAACCCCGGGTTCTCTGGAAGCTCGTGTGAGATTCAAGTTAGTTTGGTAATGATAGGCAGCCGTCCTTGAAATACAGCTTGCCCAGCAGCAGCAATAATAATCTTCATCTGCAGTGTACAGTAAGAGGGGATTGTTGCTCTGTAAGGGAGTTTAGAGGGCACACTAAGACATTTGGGTACCTTGCAAAGTACCCCCGCATTCCAGGTACAAAAGTGAACTAGAGTGGCTATTGAATGAAACAGCATCCTCCACCACACCCAAAAGCAGCATGCTAGTTTCCTGAGGCACAGCAGGCCTTTTGGTGCACGTGCCTCTGTTCACCCACAGATGCTAATGGCCAGGGGAGGAGCCTGCTCAGAAGGACTGGCAGGAAGATATATACTTCAGTGCAACATGGACTGAAAATGCTCATCACAAGTGGAAACTCAATACTCTTATCAGCTGGTTTTGGCACCTTTTCTCTCATAAAGTTAGAAAGGTACCACGGGTTTCTCACCTAGGAGTGGATAATGAAGGATGCTAGCTTCTTCCCAGTGGTAAGCAAATCAATTATGATAGGCAAATGAAGTATCGCAGCAGAGTTGTTCATGGCAGAGTGGGTGTTCCTCATATTCCCCACCTCTTGATCATGGTTCATAGTGGTCTGCCAAGAAAATCAGTTGCCCCAGAACCTAAGCTTACGCAGGGCCTTCCCTATACAAAGTACAAACAGATTAATCAACATAGTTCTGATCATAGCATGTCAGAAGCAGATGTCACAATAAGAACATTGCAAAGGTACCTCATGGCTTTGGCATACTATTAATATAGATAATATTATTATTTTATAAGTCTGGGGACTACAATCCCCAAAGTTTTAGCATAAAAAATAAAGTTTCTAAATTGTAGGATATCTGCTGAACAAAAAACATGCTATCAGTAATTTTGTGACAGTCACTACCTCCATTTGAGACCTATTTGCATGCTAGCAAAATAACACATCTCACTGAAAGGAAAGGAGCAAAGTCAGGCTAAATAAGGCTAGAAGAATGAAGAATGAATGTGAGCATACAAAGCAAATCATACCATGCCAGCTACTGTGAACACATCTCTCAGCAGCAACATGGTTAGTATTAGAAAGCACATCTGTTCTTTAATTTCTTATAACTTGTGTCAACTAGACTACATTTCTGTTATCTTGAAACAGGTTTTTCTCCACCTCTCACCCCACATTGGACTGCCATAACCTTACTCTGCTCAGAATCTGCTGCCTATACTAGAAGATGACTAAGAACCAAAAATCAGGGTGGGATTGTGTTGCCTAGTATATCCTTTTACTTCCCCCTACAAAGATGAACAATTGCATTCACTTGTTTAAGGGGAAATAAATAACAACAATAATAATAACCTTAGAACTACAGAGATGGAAGGGACTCTATGGATCTTCAAGTCCTTCCCCTGTCCAAGAGGTAGAGTGGGAAGTCAAACTTTCAACCTCTGGCTCCACAGCCAGATGCCTAAACCACTGAGCTATAGTATCTGGAAGTTGAGTCATAGCAACTGGACTTCTTCCTTATTAAGTTGAAATGTTTCGCTACTCATTCAAGTAGCTTCTTCAGTCTGAGGAGAATTAGCAGGAGATCCCTGATATATCCCCCATGTTGGTTTCACTTCCCCCTGGTCTGAATAGGCTCGATAGATGAACAAAGGATGAGGGGTGAGTGAAAATCCCACTTCTGAAGTCCTTCTCCAGCCATTGTCATGGGTCGTTAATGGTCGTTAACAGTGGTCTTTCTGGTGGGTGTGGTCCTCATCTTTGTGGGGACAGATGAAAGGGCAGCATGATAAATAGGAGGCAGATTGTATCTAATGCCTCCACCCCTGTTGAGTGAGGGATTTTCTATATGCACATGTATGGCCTCCCTGACCCCTCTCTCAAACCACCTATCTTCTCGGTCCAAAATGAGTACATCTTGGTCATCAAATGATTGTCCTTTGTCCTTCAAATGAAGAAACAGTGCTGATTGTGGTCTTGAGCCGTTGCCCCTCTTGTGCAGTGCCAGTCTCCTGTTTAGTGGCTATTTGGATTCTGCAATGTAGAGCTCCGAACACTCCTCTTTGCATTGGACCACCTCATATATTATATTGTTCCTTATCTAATACTTATCTAAGTTTTGGTGTCCGGTCTTTTTGGTGGATGAGTCTCTGCCTTAGTGTGTTTGTGGGTTTGAAGTGCACGGGTATGTGATCTTTACCAAAAAATCCTTTTGAGCTTTTCAGACACACCCGCCATGTAAGTAATGACCAGGTTCTTCTGTCGGCTCTGGGTCTCAGACTGTTCCATTGTCCTGCTGGGTCGGGACATTGCCTTGTTAAAGGCCCATTTTGGATATCCACAGGCCTTAAGGGCTGTCTTCAGATGTCCGTCTTCCTTCTTGGATTCTGCGGAGGTGGGGATATTTCTTGCTCTGTGGTTTAGCGTCCTGATGGCCCCTAGTTTGTGTTGCAATGGGTGATGAGAGTTAAACCTCAGGTATTGATCCGTGTGTGTAGGTTTTCTGTAGATTTCTATTCCTGTGCTACCATTGAATCCTGTGATGATTGCACAGTCCAGGAAAGCCAGCCGGTTGTCTTTGGTGCCTTCCCTGGTGAACATGATATTTGGGTCCACTGCGTTTATGTGGTCTGTGAAGGCCTGTACTTCCTGAATCTTGATCTTCACTCAGTTGTCGTCCACTTACCTGAAACAATGGGTCGGAGTCGTCCCCTGGAAGGTGTTCAGTGCCTTCTTTTCTACTTCTTTCATGTATAAGTTGGCAACAATGGGCAACACTGGGGAACCCATGGCAGAAGTGGGATTTTCACTCACCCCCCCCCCGTCCTTTGTCCATTTAACAAACCTATTCAGACCAGGGGGAAGTGAAACCAATGCGGAGGATATATCAGCGGTCTCCTACCAACTCTCCTCAGACTGAAGAAGCTACTTGGATCAGTAGTGAAACATTTAAACCTAATAAGAAAGAAGTCCAGTTGCCATTATTCAACTTCCAGATAACCTCACCTGGATGACTGAGAATCTTCACAGTTACACTGAGCTGTAGTGGTGCAATGGATGACAAAGTTGCCGTTAACTGCATGCTCTGCCCCTGCCAATGACCTGGCCTTCACTGATGTGGATCACACAAGGGGATTAAATGTGCTTTCACATACACACATGGTCCCTACTGTATGCAACACCTTGCCCTACCCCACATACATATACTGGGCCGTCAAGTTTGCTAGTTAGAAAACAGAATAGCCAACTGCAACAGTACTTTTCTTCCAATATTCAAAAGACAAACTGGTGCATTACTAAGATAACCCTACTGAAATGCAGATTCTGTTCTTTATATATGGACTATAGGGAATCCCTCTCTCACTAAACTGTACTGGAAGAGCAAATTGTAATGCAGTGTTTTGTTTTAATTGTATTTCAGCTGATTCATCTTTTTCTATCATTTTATAATACACAGGTTTATAGGGAAAAGACATAAGTTTTAATAAAGCTTTTAATTAAATATTTTTAAAAAATATTCCAAATATCTAGGCTTTCAGGAGCTTAAGAAAAATCCTGGTTCTTCTGTATATAATATAAACTGACAGTCTTTGAGTTTACATATTACAAGTGCTAGAGATGACCTAAGAGAGAGAAAAATGAGTATTCCCTGATTCCATTGAGTTTTAAATTTCTGGTAAAATTCTCTTTTTTGCAGCATGGTAGAAGTACATAGAGCCACAAGTTCTCCAGAGTCCACCCCTTTCTCATTATCTGGCATTTAAAATCTCAGTAACTCACTCTGAGATATTTGTAGGAGAAAGAATAAAAATGTTTCTTTACTTACATTTGCTTAATACTACAGGCTTGTGTATACTGCTTTCTTTACTACACACATACTAGCAATCAACTAAACAGATCAATAGCAACAAACAACTGCCACCAACCAACAAAACAAGGGGGGGGATAGAACACTTAGCAGAGAGGCAGGCTTTCTTTGAATTCAAAAGCTGGAAGGAACAATTGGTTATTGCTGGATAGGTAGACAATCAACCTAACCCAGTAAAGTCTCCCAGTCATTCAGACTGCAGATAGCATGTGAGGTTATAAATAAAATTATGAGATATGTGGTCATTCCACACACATTGTTTAAAACCTGTGTTAAGTTCTGGGGAATCTTTAAAGCAACTACAAGATTCTGTACTGGTTCATTCCACTTGAGTACAAAACATTTACATATTCAACTTTCGTAACACCCTATATCCCATGTTTTTCAATGGCTCCAGACACAGATTATTTAGAAGTTGAGTGAACAAGTAATAAAGAATCGTGAATATGTGTAAATTGTCCTGTAGAATTAATTACAGATTAAACAGAGAAGTGGGGAAAATACTGGTGTAGTTACAACTAATCACAACGATATAGGGCTAGTATAAAATGATGAAAATATTTATTGCTTTGAACATCAACGGTCAGGTACTTACCTCAGGTATGGGATTCTGGCTACAGAACTGCTTCTTTTGAGAGCTTCATGTTATCTAAAATTCATTTCCTTTTTTTCCCATTGTACACTGTAAAAGCCAAACAATATGTCTTCCTGAAAATCACATTTCAGCATTCTCTTTGATCTCTACAGCTTCAGACAGCAGAGAGAACCGTATTTCTGAATCCCTTCATGTCAAAAACCAATACCTGAAAGAGAAGGCTTAGTTAGAACCCTTTTTCTGTTAGGTTTTAGAAAGAGGTCTAAGCTTTTCAAAATCTTTTTATGGGCGTCCCATAGGAGGTGCACTTAAAATGAATTCTGAAGTCTGCATAGTAATATTCAGAATCTTCTGGTTTTTCAGAATATGTACATCTTTTCTGCTTTGTGTTTCCATTTCATATCTGCATAGCTCATGATCAATAGCAATTGAGTTTACACTATTAGCATTGCCCCCTTAAGCTTGTTTTATTTCCATATTCTTCCTTGTGTCAGAAGCTCAGTGGGAAGAATTAAATGTTTTGATCAGTCATGTGCAGCCTCTAGTGGCCCTATCTAGTTATGGCCATCATTAAGGAAGATTGCTTAGCAGGTAGGCAAACTGCGAGTACATTTTTCAATCTCCTCTCCATTCACATGGGTGAGAAAATACACATATTGTGCGTGTTTGTATTATCTGTTGATATTTATTAAGAACAAAGTAGCTCTCGTTAGCACAAATACATATCTGTATAAGATGAGACTCAAGTTCAAAACTATTTATAACACCTTTAAATGATGAGATCAAGAAAAATCATTAGGGAGCATAAGGGAAATAGTATCAGTAAGAAGCAACCCAAGTACCCAAAATATACTAAATTGGTTTAAAATTTGAAAACTAAATTGGTTTAAAATTAAATAAACAAAAAGCAAAAGTAATGCCCAATCAAGAGGAAAATAGGAATGCCATAATTTATGGCTATTGTATAGACTAGTACAAGAACGTATTTGCCTGGGATAGGTAATAAAGTGTGGGAAATGTAATCAGAAAGCAGAAGTAGAAAGACAAATAAGACTTGCATTGCCAACTTTTCTAAACAAAGTAAAATCCTTGAAAATAAACAAAAAATCATAGAATTATGAAGATTAGTTTAGGATAAATGTTGTTGCCATTACTGTCCTCTGCTACACAGATCTGGACTCTAACAAAATCCTTAAAGGAAAAGCTCCCCCAAACTCAAAGCAATGGAAAGACAGGTGCTAAATAGCAGACTAACAGATAAAGTAAGAAGCCAGGATATTTGACAAAAAAGCAAAATCAATAAATTTAAAAGAACAAAATGGTGAAACATGTAGATAAACAATGGAATAAGAAGATATATCAACAGCGACCTTGGATTGGAAGAAGACCACAAGCTAGATGGAGGGATGATACTAAAAGATCACTAGGACTGGTGTGGCTTAGATTAGTACAAAACAGAAATGTGTGGAAGCAAAAAAGGAGGTCTATATCATAGAATAAAGAAGTTGGAAGGGGTCTATAATGGGCATCTAGTCCAACCCTATGCTCGATGCAGGAATACAAATCAAAGGATATCTGTCAGGTGCTTGTCTAAATTTCTCTTGAATGCTTCCAATGTTGGAGCACTCACCACATCTCAAAGTAATTGATTCCATTTTCATACTGATCTAATCCTGATAATCGACTGAAATCTAGCTTCCTGTAACCTGAGCCCCCTCTTGTGTGTCCTGTAATCTAGGATGACCTGCCCCTCCTCTGTATGATAGCCTTTCAAGTATTTGAAAAGTGCAATACTCATTCTTCTTTTCTCAAGGCTAAACATGGCCACTTTCTTTGAATCTTTCCTCATAGGGCCTGATTTCCAGCCCCCTGATCATCCTTATTGCCCTCCTTTGATCTTGTTCCAGTTTGTCAGCATGAAGTGCGGTGTCCAGAATTGGACACAGAACTCAAGATGAGGCCTAACCAGTGCCGAATAGAGAGGAACTAGTACCTCACGGAATTTGGAGACTATACTTCTGTTAATGCAGCTTAAAATAGCATTTGTCTTTTTGGTAACCACATCACACTGTTGGCTCATATTCAGCTTGTGATCTACAATGATTCTAAGGTCCTTCTTGCTCGAAGTTTTGCTGAGCCAGGTATCCCCCATCTTGTAACTGTGCAATTGGTTTCTTTTTCCTAGGTGCAGTACTTTGCACTTATCCCTGTTGAATTTCATTCTGTTGTTTTCAGCCCAGTGCTCATGATCATTTTGAATTTTTTTTCTGGCTTCCAGAATATTAGCTATTGCACCCAATTTTTTGTCATCCACAAATTCGATTAGCATTCCCTGCACCTTGATCCAGGTCATTAATAAAAATGTTGAAGAGCACAGGGCACAGGACTAAGCCCTGGGGTATCCCACTTGTTATTTTCACTCAGTTTGAAAAGAAGCCATTAATCATGAGGAAGATGTTGCAGCCAACTGTGTATCCACCTGAGATATCCAGCTCACATCTAGTTAGCTTTGGGGCACTTTGTCAAAAGCTTTGCTGAAGTCAAGATATACTGTGTCTACAGCATTCCCTCTGTCTGTCAGGGAGGTTACCCAATCAAAAACTGAGTTCAGGTTAGTCTTGCAGGATTTGTTCTTGACAAATCTGTGTTGGCTTCTAGTTGTTACTGCATTGTTTTCTAGGCGCTTGCATAGTGACCGCTCCAGAATTTTCCCTGGGATTGACGTCAGGCTGACTGGTCTGTAGTTCCCAGGTTTTCCCCTTTTGCCCTTTTTTGAAGATAGGGACAACATTAGCCCTCCTCCAATCATCTGGTGCCTCACCCATTTCCCATGATTTCAAGAAAATAATGGGCAGTGGTTCCGAGAGTTCTTCCAGTTCCTTCAGTATTCTTGGATGCAGTTCACCAGGCCCTGGAGATTTGAACATCCAACACTGGATGTCCGTAGACTAAGAAAGAAGATATGCATGTGTAATGCAAGTGTATTTGAATGAGAAAACACTTTGTTCTTCATGAATATCAACATATACATATAATACACATATAAAAAGATAGACAGAGATGCCTAAATACAGATATCAGGGTAACTAATGAAACAGAAATATATAAATGCTATAGCACAATGCTTTGGGGTTCCTGCATTGTTCAAAATAGCATACATTGTGTGCATGATGGTATTTTTGTAACACATATGGAATGTTCCAAGGGGCAGTATGATGTTAACTGTTATCTTCTGAATGTGGTCATAAAGTGTTATGATGCTGGGTTATATATCCAGAGGTTTTATAATGTTTTTAGAATAGTGTTTCTATTCCAGTCAGTGATAAATCAGTCAGACTGTTACTGCAAACCTCAATTACTTAAACAGTTCCTTGAAAACATTCAGTGAGGGGAGTTTGGTGGGAGGAGGGGTCATCTTCAATTTGTGTTAGTTATTTAGTTGCAGAAGAAAGCTTGTCCTGTTTTCATATAAAATGTCCATTAGCTTTGCCTTAATAGCCTTCATTTTACCAAAAAGAGGTGGGGGGGAGGGGGAAAGGTCTTTTGTATCTGTGTGTTCTTCCTGGAATGAGATTCCCATATTGACTTAATGAATGTCATTTCCAGTAATCTTATTCTATTGGTAAATACCTTGCTTAATGAAAGCAAAGACTATCTATTATACACACAAATAAAACAAAAGTTCCCATTTACAGCTAAATAACTTTAACACTAATCAAAGAAAACTGACTAGATGCTGCTGTGGAGTTGTATAAGCAACTGGTAAGCCGCTAAATACAGAGTCACTACTGCCTTTTTGTTTTTTGTTTTTTTGGTGGAAGGATGTTGAGGACTACACATTGCACACAGGCTGCATTTTGCCCACCCATCCAGTAGATATTAAAATAGTTCCTCAAAGTACAAACTAGAAAGTTTCTGTTTCAAATCTTACCACAATCATAAAGTCCCTGGGCAGTTTTAGATAAAGTACGAGGAGAGAGACTTATGGCATACACTCCAAGTTTTCATGTAACTTTCCTTCTTCCTCCTCTTCTTTGTATTTATTGTGTTTTCCCCAAAGCATTGTCCTCAAAAGACTGTGTGGCCAAATAAAAAATAAAAATAAAAATGGCTGAGAACGAGTTTCTCAGGGCACTTATTATCTGCTAGCCTTTCTGCCTTCATTCCACCCTGGCCACAGTTGGTTGCTTGCATGCTCTTTACCTTCTTCAATTACACTTATTAGAAATGTTGTGGGGCATGAAATCACTTGTTTACATGAATTATATCACTTGATAGTAGTGTTTGTTTCTTGTACTGTCAGTAATATTTCAGTAAACTGCTCTTACAAAACTGTATGGAAGAAAGAAGATGCCACCTACTGCACACAAGAAGCTATTGCTGAATTGATTTCCTTCAAAGGACTAATTTCTCTTTGCACTTTAACCATTATTTCACCCTGACTGCACCCATGAAAAAATTCCCACAAATAGATTCCTTCTCTCAAGAGATCCTTTTCAGAAACAAAGGCTTAGTTTAATATTGGATGAAGAGACAGACAGAGATGCCTATGTAACTTTGACTCCTGCTTGTCCTGTTATAATGGATATGTTTCAGTTCGTGCAGCCTAATGTCGTGAACAGGATATTTGGAGAGGTGAAGGTCACCAGATGTCTACCGGACCCTTGCCCTTCCTGGCTTATAAAAGCCACCAGAGAGGGACTGGCAGAGTGGGTCAGAGGAGTGATTAATGCTTCCTTGCAACAAGGAAAGGTAGAAGAATGTCTCAAGGAGGCAGTAGTAAGACCTTTGTTTAAAAAAAAACAACAACACTCCTTGAATCCCACTGTACTGGAGAATTATCAGCCAGTTTCCAATATTCCATTTTTTAGCTAAGTGTTGAATCATGTTGTGGTGTCTCAGCTCCAGAGGTTCCTGGATAAAATGGATTATCTAGATCCATTTCAGTCTGACTTCAGATCTGGTTATGGAACAGAGACAGATTTGATCACCTTGGTGGATGACCTATGCCAAGAACTGGACACGGGGAGTGTGGCCCTGTTGGTTCTGCTGGACCTCTCAGTGGCTTTTGATATCATCAACCATGGCATCCTTCTGGGGCACCTTTCTGGGATGGGTCTTGTAGGTATTGTTTTACAGTTGTTCTGATCCTTCCTGGATGACCAAACTTAGGTCTTACTGGGGGAGTCCCGTTTGACACCCTGGCTGTTGGCCTGTGGTGTCCCTCAGGGTTCAGTCCTGTCCATATTATTTAACATCTCCATGAAACCATTAGTAGATGTTATGCAGAGTTTTGGGGCTCAGTGTCATCAGTATGCTGATAACACCCAACTCGTATCTTTCCTTTCCATCTGATTCCAAGGAAGCTGTTCTGTGCTTAGACCAGTGCCTGTTGTCATTGATGGACTGGACGAGGGCAAAGAAACTGAAACTTAACCCAGACGTGACAGAGGTGCTCCTGGTTGATCAAACAAGGCAAGGGATAGGGAGTCAGCCTGTACTGGGTGGGGTTACACTGCCCCTAAAAAGTTGGGTTTGCAGCTTGGGTGCACTCCTGGACTCAACCCTGAGCTTGGATGCAGTTTTCAGTGGTGGCCAAGAGTGCATTTGGACAGTTAAAGTTGTACGTATGCCTTGACGACTTAACGACTAAACAACAACAAAATGCCTTGACATGTCTGATCTGGCCAAGGTAACACATACCTAGTTACTTCCTGTTTGGATTACTGCAATGCACTCTACATGTTGCTGCCTTTGAAAAGTTTTAGGAAACATCAGCTGGTTCAAAATGCTACATCCAGACTGCTGACTGGTACTAGTTATAGGGTGCATGTCACTCCCTTATTACAACAGCTTCACTGGCTGCCAATCTGTTTCTGGGCCCAATTCAAAGTGCTGATTATAACCTATAAAGCCCTATACAGCTTGGGTCTAGGCTATTTGAAGGATCATATCACCCCATATGAGCCTTCTCAGCTTTTAAGATCTTCTGGAGAGGCCCTTCTCTTGGTTCCACCACTTTTCCAACCGCATTTGGTGAAGAGAAGGCCTTATCAGTGGCTGCTCCCAGGCTTTGGAATGCAGTGCCCTGAGAAGCCAGGTTGGCCCCCTCTTTTATGTCCTTCTGTCATCAGGCAAAAACCCTCCTCTTCAGGCAGGCAGTAAGTTGTCTCAGGAATGCTGGTTTCTAACTTACAGGTTTTAAAAATGCTTTTGAATTGTTTTTATACCTGGTTTTTAAAAAACTGCTGTATGTTTAATTGTGTTTCTTTTTTTAAATGTGAAGTTTATGTAGTGTCTTTAAATCCATTGTTTTATTTGCTATGAGCCACCTTGAGTCCCCTAATGGGGAGAAAGGAGGCATATAAATAATTTAAATAAATAAATGCAGAGGACTAGCTATTGGAAGAGGGTATCGTCACTCTTGACTGATATGGAGATGGATGAAAAGCCTGCTTGTGAAGCAGTTAGGGAAGGGGTTAGGTTTTGTGGTGGGTGGTGAAAGCCAGTAGGCTTTCTTCATATATTAGACTATGTAAAGCAAGTGCTTGCTCATGCACTCATGCCCTCTTTTTAAATGCAATGCTATTCCCAACAAATGAGATTTTGTTACAGGTGCAACAAAAAATTTATTTGAATGTATAGAGGTGCAGAATCCAGATGTAAGAAGCACTTTTTGTATGATGAGACGGTTGGGTTGTTTTGCTGTGTAACTGAGTTGCTTAGATTAAAATGACTTTTTATTCTGTTGACTATACCACTGCAATCAGTAACAGTAGATTATAGATAGTTATGTCATATAAAGATGGCTGACAAGTGGAGTAGCCCCATTAAATCAATGTAACTTATGGAGGGGATGGCTGACCGAACGGGTTTATACTAGTAGATTTACTATGCTAAGCAAACTAGATTTCAGCCTCTATAGGCAGATCAAAGAAATTGGGCTGTATCTGGATTTGTGCTGCCCAGTTTCCTGTACCATTTATACCATTCTGCTAACATTTCAACTACAAGCTGAGATGTTCCTGAAGCATTATAGATCAAAAGGCTTTTAGGGAATTAACAGCCAAAAATACATTAGAATTTATTTAGTCTTCTGCCCTACTGAAAGCTATGTTGCTTTCATAAACATGTTTCATTTCCTGTATGAAGGAAAGCAATATTAAACCCACCAGTCCTCAACATGTTTCAACTCATATTTAGTCAGGATTATCTTTTTACTTCCTCTTGAATGCACACCTTAAGGTAGCTGTAATACTGTCAGAAGGCTGGACTGCGTTACAAGTCTTGATTCCTAGCTAATTCATCCAAAGCAGAACAGCCAGAGCTGAAACACCAGAATAAGATGTATGCATTCTTTAGGAATTAACAGTCACATCCATAGAACTGACAATTCTAATATAGATTGGGAGGAAACGAAAAAATTCTTGAAGTGAGACTACTAGGCAGGAGCAGTAGTGGAAGGTGAGACTGGATGGCAACAGTGACACTCCAGCTGACTATTGCTAGCGTTGTGCAAAGGAAGGCAATGGTAAACCATTACATATTTTACACTGCAAAAAAAATCTAAAAGATATATATATTTGGGACTTTCCTTTTCATACTTTAAATATTTTCAGACCATGATAAGTGAATCAGCGGATACTGATCCCACAGATAAAGAGGCCCAGCCCTACACAGAAATCTGTCCCTTGCTATTGGTTTCCAAATGTTGAGCTGAGCATCTTATCTGGTTTGACTCTCTGCTGGCCACTTTCAGTTTGTAAGTTCCTTTGCTCCCAATTGAGATTGAATAGTTCAGCAGAGCCTCTACTGTTCACCCTGGATTAAGTAAAGAGGTTTCATTTGCAATTATGTATAAGTAGCTAAATAGAAACTAAGGAGAGGACACTGATAAGGCTTAACATCAGTGTAGAGGTTATGCCCAATAAGGAATGCACCAACAAGGCTACACTACGCTGGATGGGGAACCTCCAAGGTATAGATTGAGCCCAACCTTCAACTGCCTGTCTTTTCTGTAACTTTCATGGCTAAAGATGCATCTTCACACCTTTATGTCCGGCACACTTTAAATGGGTACCTAAGCAGTCCCTCATGTAGGAAAGTTCAGGTAAGCAGATATAACTCAACAACAACCAAATTTCATGTACTGATTTGAGAATATAAATAGAGCAAACTTACAATTATTGAACTGAGCTTTCTTTTTCACTGTTTGCAGATGGAAGTGTTCTACAATTTGGTACACTTGTTAGCACTTCAAACACTTATGACAAATCGGGGATTGTGACTGTTGAAACGGACAAGCCTTTGCTTTGGACAATGGGCATAAAAGATGAAGGATCTCCTTAGAAGGCAACCAACACCTATTTCTGTTAAGCAAGGTCTTAGAGAAATTTCTTGAAAATTTGTATAACAAATGCTGAATTACATGTGATGCAGTTACAAGTCATTCACGGTACTTTTTTTCAAATTACACTTTGGCTTTTAATGCTATTTTCATCTTATCATGTGCAGGTTTTACTGAATGTCTTTATACTGTACTGATGCCGTAATTTATGAGCTTTAAAAAAAAAGATCTGACAATTGATATATTTTTGGCTACATTGTGCATATATATACATGTCCTTTAAAGCAGGGGTCCCCAACCCCCAGTCCGTGGCCCGGTGCTGGTCCGTGACCTGAGCCGGACCGGGGAGACAGATCTCCCGCCCCCCCCCCGCACGCACTTACCCCCGCACAGCTGATTTGCGCATATGCGCATGCGCTCCAGCGTGCCCATGCGTGTGCCGCACTGCCGTTTGCGCATGCACGCGGCGCTCGTTTGCGCAGGGGGTGCCCTGCCTTCCCCAGCCAGTCCGCAGGGTGAAAAAGGTTGGGGACCCCTGCTTTAAAGCACTGAAAACCTTCTAAACAGCTGGATACACTATATTCCATTCCAAATCGTCACATATCACTTAATGTTTTACCACTAAACTAATTTTAGGAGACATTAATTTGCAACCTGACACTCAGCTGGATGATGTTCCTGGCCCAGGAAAATACCCATCTCATCAGGTGCAAGGCCAAAAGTCCCTTAGTGATTGGCTGTCTGAGAGGGGATTTTAAATGGAATATTGTGCCTTATTGCTTTGAATATGTTTTTGGTGTTGATTTTGTTTACCACTTGTAATATGGTATTTGTTTGATTCTTTTTTTAATATTTGCATACATATTGTTTCTAGCTTTTAAATATTGTATTTTAACGATGTAAGCCACTTTGTGTCCCTTTTAAGAAGAAAGGCGGGGGACAAATATTTTAAATAAATAAATGTCCAACTCATCAGTTACAAGAAGTATACATTCACTCTTAACTGGATGCTTATATTTCACTCAGTGTGTGCTGGAGCCAAATAATGCATGACAAGAGAGCACAGATGCACCACCTCAAGCATCTCTTTCAGTACACAATTAGTCCTCATTGTATTCCTCCCTAGCAAAAATATCCCAGTATTTGGCTCTTTACCTCTGAACAAGACGATAGGAAATCTTGTGTGTTATTATTGCTTCTATGTAGGAAGCAAACATAGGCAGTCAAAGAGCTCCTGTGCTCACATTTAGATGAAATGGGAGACAGACAATGCTGGGAATGGGGAATGAATGCCTTCTAGATTATTATATATCCCTGGTGTGTGCAGCAACTCATAAATGAAGAGTGTGAGTAAGCAACACAGTTTATGATAGACTTTAGGTATGTATGTCACAGAAAACAGAGTTAACACAATCCACATGTCAATTTAAGGAACATCGTTAGTATGCTTATATCCACTTGCTTAATAAGTTTGAACGATTATGTCTTTTTACCTAAGGCACTTTGTCATAATTGCCAATGCCTTAACTGTACAGACTGGTTTTTTAAAGGGAAGTTTATCTAGTATTATGTTTTGCTAATTTTTGCATGTAGTAAAGACTATTGAAATATCTAATCTGTTAAATATGTTTGTGTGTCCGACATCACAAGAAAGAATGCGGAGTTGAGAATCCTCTGAAATAATTTGTCAGTGCCACATCTTTTGCAGCAATCAAAACCCAGTTTGTACACAAAGATTGTAACGTCTAGGTTATTTCAACACTGATGCTCCCCACCATCCCTGAAGAAATGGGATATTACATTAAGGACATTCTCTCAGAATTTACATCAGGCATAGGCAACCTAATATCCTCCAGATGTTTTACAATCAATAGTCCAATGCATCTGGAGGGCTCCTCTAATCTAATTTACTGAGGACAAAACTAAGAACCACAGATCATATCAGAACATTGCCACACCAATTTTACTTGAAAACCTAGTTTATACCAAACAGCAGTAAAAGCAAATTAGGTAAATTATTAAGCCAGAAAAATGCACAATGTTCTTTTATGTCAATATGCACAATATCAAGCAACAAGTCTTCCTGATGCATTCAGCCGCCCCTGCAAAAAAAAGAAAAAAAAGAACATACAATCAATGTAATAGTCTGCACTGTGATTATATTATTCTGCAATTATATTTTATCAAGTGTTTCAAAGTCATTATTCAGGAAATAGCAGGAGATTTACCTCCATTAGGATGGTTTGATTTATATACTTTAAATTTAAAAGTAAGGGGGTAGCTTAAAGAAAATGTTCTCACTCACGTTTTCCATATATTTGCCAAATATATGGTGGAGTAGATGCCCCCACAAAACCACGTTAATTTACAAGTAAACAGAGCACTATTTACAGGCTTTCAATCTCTTTCTCTTTTTGTACATAAATACCTTCCCTAAACAAAACATCTTTAAAATAATCCTATATACAGTGGAGTCTCGACTTACAGATGGCTCCACTTACGGACTTTTCGAGATCCGTACTTCTCTGGCCGCAAAGTTTCATTTCGACTTGTGGCCGGAGAATCGACCTACGGACCAGAAGAGGGAGGCGGGGAAAGCGCCAAATTCAAATTTGGCGCTTTCCCCGCCTCCCCCTTCCAGTCCGTAGGCCGCGGATCTGCCTCCGGATGCTTTCCAGGGCTTCTCCGCCGCCATGGGAGGCATCTTGGAGGTCCCCCCCCCCGCCGATAGTGCCTCCGAAGCACGATCGGCGGCGGGGGGGGACCTCCGAGAGGCCTCCCATGGCGGCGGAGAAGGCATCCGGAGGTCCCCCCCCCCCCGCCGCCGGGAGCCGGGCGATCCCAGCCATGCTCGGACTCCTGGACTTCCCCCGCCGCCGCCCGGCTCCCAGCAGCGGCGGTGGCAGCGGCGGAAGTCCAGGAGTCCGAGCATGGCCGGGATCGCCCGGCGCGGCTCGGCTCCCGGCGGCGGCGGGGGACCTCCGGATGCCTTCCCCGCCGCCATCTGAGGCCTCTCGGAGGTCCACCCCATCGCCGATCGTGCTTCGGAGGCACGATTGGCGGCGGCGGGGAACCTCCGAGAGGCCTCCCATGGCGGTGGGGAAGGCCTCCGGGGGTTCCCCCCCCCGCCGACGCAGGCTTTCCCAGGGTGGACCGGGCCTACCAGGGGAGGGCTTCCCCCGGTAGGCCCGGTCTACTCCCTGGGAAAGCCTGGGGAGTAGACCGGGCCTACCGGGGGAAGCCCACCCTGGGAAAGCCTGCGTCGGCCGGGGGGGGACCTCCGAGAGGCCTCCGGCAGCAGCGCAGAAGCCCTCAGAGTCCTCCGGCAGCGGTGATGGCGGTGGCGGTGGCGGCAGCGGACCCCTGGAAGGCTTCGGAAAGGTAAGTTCCCTTTTAATTTGTGTGTGTGTGTGTGGGGGGGGGGGGGGTTCCTGGGCCAGTTACGGATTAAATGGTTTTCAATGCATTCCTATGGGAAATGCATTTTCGACCTGCGGACTTTTCGACCTACGGACCCCATTCCAATACGGATTAATTCCGTAGGTCAAGACCCCACTGTAGTGTATTTGTTATTCCCAGCACCCATGGCAGCTTGAGGTTAACAATGCAAGCCTTTAAGAAGGCACCTTACACCAGATCAGACTGCTGGTCTATCTTGTCCATGATTACAGACAGAATTTGTTCCTTGTCCTATCTAGAATACCAAAAATCAAAGCTGGGATCATCTGGTGTCAAAACTTGTGCTCTGCTACTGATCTGTAGCCCCTCTAACTCAAATATAAGTTCTACTGACTCCAAGTAAATAGCACTGGACTGACGCAGAGAAAATACAGGAAGATTCACACTGCCTTCTTTTTTCAACATTGTGGCATTCAGTTTCATTCTGCTTTGGTTAATCTGCATATTTCCAAAAACATACAGCAAACAAAATGTCTACAATCAAAAGGTCAAAACAAGGGTTGATAAGTAATAGAACAGAGTAGTAGAGTTCGTTTTTATGAAATTACATTAGTAGATGAAATTATATGAAGTAAATACAGGAATGTAACTTCATCTGATATAAATAAACTGTTCTACTTTGGTATCTGGCTGCAGAAGCAGAGGCTGGAAGTTCAATTTCCCACTGGGCACCCCAGAAAAGCCAGCCTTTGTGGATTTGGGCAAGCTGCACAGTCCCATGAAGCTTCCAGAAGAAAGGAATGGCAAACCACTTCCAAGTACTTTCTACATGAAAAACCCTGGAAAGGGTGCCAATAAGTCAGAACTGACTGATTCAATTTAGAGCTTCACTGTAATATTAGCATACTGTAAGTTTAGCATGCTTATAATGAGATTTCATTGTAACTGTTATTTTTCCAAAAAAAGATACATTTAATATTTTATTAATGGTTACTTGAAAGTAATTTAAAAAAAAAATCAAGTCCATGTTCTTTCAACATCCAGATTAGATTAGTCTAAAAGCATTGTCTGCGGTGCTGTCCTGAAAAGATAGATGGTTTGGAACCCTCAATTGGTTCAGAACACTGATGCCTAGTTATTCAATACAATTAATTATTCTGGCTGTACGACAGCCATTAAAAAACTTTCTTTGCTGAAATCAAGCTTCTGATTTAAACAGAAGTCCTAAATGATTTAGGGGTAGGACACATCAGGGACTCTTTTCTCATATGAATCTGATCAAAATCTTCAGTTTCCTGGAGAGTCTTTTATATGGGAGGCACACCCCTTAGGAAAGCTCATTATGCAGAAAACAAGTTAAACTCCCTCATCCTACAATCATTGTTGTAGCATTTCAGCAGACATCTATGAGATTGTTAATATCTCAGACCATCACAGTAATGTCATATATACCAACCACTGAAAGAGAATACAGTATGGGTGGTCAAATCAATATGAGTGGTCAAATCAAAGCATACAAAATAAATTCTGGAATATTCCACACAACTTTTTTTTAAACTTTACTTACACAATAATATTGTTGATTGGAATATGGATCAGTTTTACGAAGAAACCAATGAATCCCATTATTGCAAAACCTATTGCTGTTGCCATGGCAATCTTCTGGAATTCTGTAATGAAAATATATATTTCACTTGTAAAAATGCAAGAGATCAGAACATTGCAATGAGAGATGACTTTAAACAACAGAAGCACTGAAGTAGATTTCAAAAACAATGCAAGTTGACATTTGTAACCAGGAATATATCTTAAACTGAATTACAAAGATTGATCAGTTTCAGAATCAAATCTTATTAATAGACAGCTAGCACTCTTTGAACCAAAAATAAATGAACGTGCATCAAATCCTTTTATGGAATGGGGAAGGAGGGCAGGAGCATACAGGACTGCACCTCAGTGGTGTGGCTTTTGATGTCTACTCATTCAGAGTTAGGGTGAGTGGGCTGAGAGCCATTCAGCAATAGAAGTACAGGGCTCCTGTATGTGACCAAAAACTGTTGGGGAAGAGAATTGGGATTTCCAATCGTATAGCAGCTGCTGAGGCCCATTTCACAATAATGCTGAACAGACTAGACAACTACTGGGGAGAAACCTACGGGGAAATGTCTGCACAACTTTAAGGGTCATTATACTGCCTTCTGAAAATTCTAATTAATGCTATGATCACAAAAATGTACACTACAGAATCTGCTGGTTTCTCTACATATGTAATGCATTCCTTCATAAAGTTCTATTCCACTGCCTCACTGTGGTATGGAGAAGACACTGAGCTCTCAAAGGCTGGGCCAGCACAGCACAACTTTGGCAGATTCTATCAAGCCTGGAGGGCTTTCACTACAGCCCCAGAGTGACTGCATGTCTGTCTTCTTGAAAAACAGCCTACTTACTTACTTGCAGAGAGGATTGTCGAGACACATTTGGCCGCTAGGTGTTAAACTGTCCAACAAATCTGAATACAGTGAGGGTATGCAAAGTTGCAATTGGCATCACTACATCCATTTCACTGCAGACCATCAAGGTATTCAAAACATGTCACAGATAAAGGATGGAATACTAACAACTTAATAAGTTGACCTAATGTCACAGAGGAGCCAGGCAAAAAAAGGGAGAAAGCAGAGACCACAGAAAAGATGAGTGGGCCTCAGGATAGAGATAAAAAAAGAGGTTATCAAAACCCATCAGCAAGGGGAGCTACTGCCTCATACTATTTTGTTATAGGACCATGCAGAGATGTATTATGAGCGTTCCACCTTCAGTATACTTTGTTGGTCTACAATTCTGCCAAACAAGCATTTATGCTCACTGAAACCTTCTCTTACTAAACAAAGGAGGGTTCAGGCCTTTCTCTACCACCATGAAACCAGCAAGCCTTCATTAAGTAAGCTACCCTCCTCCAGGACTTTGGGGAAGGAACTTACCCTTCTCACATCAAGCTCCAAAAAACCTGCAGCATTCCATCTGTCTCCAAGGCCCAATATGATGTCAGAAAAAGTGACCACCTTCCAGTAAGCTCAGGAAGTAATACTTTCCCTAATTATTTTTTCTCATTTCAAGGAATGTGTTCACCAACAAACAGGCAAGTATACTGTAGAGTCTTGTTCAGAAATTTCTCTCCTCACTATAAAACAACATCCTCTGAACCCCACCTCCAGTTATATTATTTCAGAACTTAAAAAAAAATGTGTAGCTCTTAGAAATAGAACTCACTAAAGCATTTATCAGCCCTGCCCCGCCCCGAACACTGTGTGATTTGGTTCTTCGAAAGCAGCACCTGTGAAGCATGAGTCTCCTCTGAGAAACTATCAGATATTTTATCCAACAATGAAAATAGGAGATTCAAAACCGGAATATGAGATGAACATTCAATCAACTGAAAGCAGATTTTCCCCCATGTTTCTGACACTAATATACATCATAATTTGTTTGTTTCAAATTACTTTACCTTTCCTGTCTGGCTTTGTACATCTTTTAACAAGCCTGATAGAATCTTTAACAAACTGACGGCTGGGTTCCACAAACTGCATTACTTGATCCATGATGAACTGCAAGAACTAAAACAAATACATCAATTTGCAAGGTTATTTCTGTACAATCATTCTAAATCAGCTACAAGTTTCCTTTTAACAGAAATAATAATGGTGAAGTTTTAAATGCAAGCAAAAATACAACTTCACAACCTTTCATATATATTTGATTGAGCTATTGTAAAAATTCTAACAACTTTTATTTAAAAAATTACCTTTGGGCATAGCTTGAGAAACAACTCTGCCCCCATTTGTAAATCCACACATGTCATCATACACAATCTGTTTTTCAGGACTTCCAACACTTCACTCCAGTGTTACTCGCATTAATATACCATGCTTCTTTGCAAAGCTGAATATAGTTTCCTTAACAATATTTACTTTAACACACTTTTAACACTCACTTAAATATACAGAGGCCAAAATCTGGAATTTTACTCCAGAGTAAGTTAAATCATGTTAGTCTTGGCAGAGAATTGCAGATATTACCAAGGTGTCAGTCAGGAATCATGTTCATTATCTCTGATTTGCCAATACATCTCATACAATTTCATTTACTCCAGAATAAATTCCCAATAAGATTCTCAGCAATTTCTCACCTGGCTAGCCAGGTCTGAAACCACTTACTCATTCTAGGAGAACACTAATGATCAATGCATAGCTATTTATTTCAGCACATAAAGAACAGCATGAGGATGGGCAACACATGGCCCTCCAGATACTGAACTGTAATTTCCGTCAGCCTTAAGCGGTATAGCCAATAGTGAGGAATGATGGATTTGCAATCTGGCATCTGGATGGCCACAAATTTCCTGTATCTGCCTTATAAACAGATAAGGAGAACAGAAGAGGAGGTAGGTGATGGGGCACATTTTAGACTTCCTTTGCTTTCCAGTAGGAGATGGCATATGTTTCTAGGCTACAGGTCCCAAAATCCATCAGTAGCCGTATTGAGGAAATTCTAGGAGGTCTAGTTCCAAAACAGAGATTCACACTTCTATAAATAATGATAATCATATGTATCAGAGTCACGGATCAGACGTTGCTTCTCAACGGAAATACTTAACAATCCAATTATCCTGTTCCTTTTGATTTTGGAATAAGAAAGATGGCAACCCAAGATAGGGTCATTTGTGTTGTACTACGAACACTCTGAAATGTTATTTCAAACAGTAAACCCGATGGCTTTTCCACACTGGTTGCAGGCCTTTCTTCCACTTGTCCAGGGTTTTTAAAATGTGGAAGCTGATAAATATGAGTCTAGATCTTTGCTTCTTTCAGAAGTGCTCTTGTGGCTTCCACTGTTTTAAACGGTTATAGTAGAATTTAGAACAGAACAGGTTTTAACGAAAGCGCAGCACAGAACTTCTTCAAATAAAGTTTGCTTGATGGCAAAGGAGACCCCCCTCTACCTGTACTAAAGGGAGCAAGTACAAACTCCGTGATCGAGTCCTGCCGCCGAGAGCAGGCTTGTCGCGCCATCAGCATCGCCCGCCCACACCACCTCCCCCCCCCCCAAAGCAGCGTAAAAACCACGGCCGACCACACTCACCCACTCTCGACCCGACCCGACCCGGCGACCGCGACGACCCAACGTCTGCTCTTTAGACACGTAGCAACTTCACCAGAGAGGAAACCGGAAGCGGAAGTCTGCGCAGGGAGCTCGCAGCGGCGACGCACTTCCTCTCATGGGGTGCCGTTGCGACAGTAGTTTGATTATACTTCCGGTTTATATATATATATTTTTTACGTTTGTGCCCAAAGAAGTACCCATGTTTTAAACTCAGATAGAGCGGATTAGGTTTACAGAGGAGTCTTGCGTGCTTGTTATGAAGTCAAACCACACATACCCACCGAGCGACGTGCGCGTGGACACTTCTCTAACCAGGCGTTTACAGTTTTACGAGCCTCGAAAGTGGCGAGGTCGACGATCGTAACAGCGAGGAAGAAAAAGACATGCCGGCTCCGCCTCGCTGGCGTTTGCCGCGGGGGGGGGGGGGGGGCGCGGCTCTTCCAGGGGCCGCGGGGCCGCCCTTTCCCGGCACAGCAGTGGGAACGCTCCGCCTGTGACGGGGATGGAGCCCTTTGGAAGACAGAGGAAGGGGGGGGGGGGGAGCCGGGACGAGCCTGGTTCCGATCCCGCGCGCGTGCGTCGGTGCGTAATAAAAGGCAGCGAGGAGATCGCGGGTTGCGGGGTTGGTGGGATGGGTTTAGCTCCCTCTCCCGCGCCACAAACACGCCCTCCCTCCTCCGTCATTGTTTGGCGGCGGGGGAAAATACGTTTTGTTTCCCAAACTTTTAAATCTGCATGCAGTTTAACCACACGTTGCTTGCTGGGCGGGATCGGGAGGGAGTCGCCCGAGTGGGAGCTGGGGCTGGAAATCGAATCCGGTTTTAGACCCGTTTCTGGTTTTGGAACATGACGGTTTATCCACTTTGCTCCGCCACCGCCCTCTCTCCTCGCGAATGCTCCTCTGCAACTGGCATCTACAGAGCAACGTTAAAATGTAGACACACTAATAAATAAATAAAATTAGGGATTCCTTTGTATTTATAAAATAATTGTTCCATTTGTTTTTAATCAGTAGGGGTAGATGCTTTTATGGGGAATGTGAAAATACTGTACTTGACTGGTTAGATAAAGGTCGGAGCGTGTTTCTACGTCATTATTAGAAACTAGTTAATAACATGAAAAGCCTTGGGGAAACTTACCCCAGAGCCAGTTAGGTGCACTAGATACGATGTGGTTTATTTATTCACTCAGTACATTCCTCTACCCACACAGTTCTGCACATGTAAAACTTAACCCTATCTAGCCTTCCTGCCATCACATTTTCTGCGGGGATGAAATAGTTGGAGTTGGGCTCCAGTCCTAACTAGCCAAAGCAGCTGAGGCCCTACTAAGATGAAACTTGGGTAGTCAAAGCTCTGCTGATGCTGAATCTGTACCCCTTTTAGCCAAAGGTTATTGAAAATTAATGGACAGCCCTGAGTGTGGTCTAAGTATGCTGACATAGTGGCTGTGGCCCTGGGGTAGTGGAGATTTAGATCTAGTGCAAGTTAATGCCCTCCTCGCCCCACTCCTCCTTCACCTCCATTTTGGCTCTTCTACCAGGAGAGCTGGGCTGGCAAAGCAGTCCTCTACTGGCAGATACCTCAGGACAGCCAGCCCAAGGACAGTTCTGCCAGGAGAAGGGCGGTCGTACTGGCAGAAGAGGTTTATGCTTATTCCTCATTCCCATGTGCTAAAACATCTTCAGACCACTGCAGTCAGGACTGCACTGCTATTTAATATGAAGCAGCGTTCCGTTTTGTGAGACCCCACTTACAGTGTTAAGTAGTTCAACCCCTGTTTCGCAAGGGCTTTCTTGGAATATAATAATAATATATTGCTTAGTAACAATATCTTGCATAATAACAGATTTTACGCAAGAAAAAGTTTGGACAGTTATTTGGGATGTTTTTAGGGCTACAATATAAAAGCCTCACTAGAGAATTAATTAATTTACTGTTAATACATTTATTTATTTGTTGCTTTTCTCCCCATGGGAGATTTAAGGCAGCTCACAGTCATGGATCACCACAGACTCAAACTACTGAAGTGTTATAAGTATCTCTACTTGCAACATTTGTGGGGCCAGATACCACTTGGGATAGCCCCATGGTCACCATGGTAGACATGAAGTTTCAGCATGGATGTTGAAGTCATTTCATATAAAAAGCTGAGTTGAGTCCAGGATGAGGCAACTTTAGCCAGTTCAGGAAGGAAGACTGTTTTGCAGCTGGGTAGGCAATACACTAACAGAACCCTTATTCTGCCCTGGGCACTCATTCTCATGTATGCACACTCAAATCCAGCAGACAGTGAGACATAGTGTCTGGTGAAGGTAATTGAATTTTGCAACTCTTCCTTCCCTACCAGTCTTTCCTCCTGCTGCACAGAGAAACCAGGTAGGCATAGCAGAGGAAAAATTAACTCCTCCAACTTTATCTAACCACGTCTCTGTAATGCATGCCAGGTCAACATGTTCCTCCAAGATCAAATCCATGATCTCTTTTGTTAAAACATATCAAAAACACAATTAGGCATGTATACCAGCTTCTGAATCAGAATGAGATCAGAAATCACAATGTTCCATGGTTTTGAGACAGAGACTTCAAGCTGGTGGTATATTCCAGTTGATTACCAAGTAGCAGCTTTCCATCTATATATGTAAATATCTTCCTCTCTTTGGCTGCAAGCAGTTCTATGCAGGTGAAACAAGTAACATCTCCACACCCAATTTAAATGCAGTAAATAAAGGAGAAACTCCTGTGCGAATTTGTTGGCATTACACCAAGAACTCACCTCAAGATTCTGGTGATGATGAAACTGATGATGTCACAAAATCTTCCTTTGTTGGAATTTGCAAACTGAGTTTTAACACATTAAGAAGTTGTAGTAGTTGTAGTAGTAGTAGTAGTAGTAGTAGTAGTAAGACAGAAGTACAACCATGGCAGAGAGGAATTATGATGGCCATTTTCCATCTAGCCACTCATTAGTTTAACAACTAAATCTTCTCTCAAGTCAGTGATCCTCAATTCTTCCCTCCTTTTAAGATCAACCATCTTCTGCATCACTTCATCATTTTTCTTCATCATGGAACCTAAAAAAGTTGATAGTAATATGCCAGACCAGATGACACCTGGCCCCAGTGTTGTAAATTCAGAAGATCGACTCTTCCTTCGGGAATCATTAGAAAATATAAATAATTCCTTATCATTTACTCTGAACAACATTTGTATAAGTGAGGCTGTTGATGAGCTTCTAGGAGATGCATGTAAACAGAGCAGTTCAAAGCCTTGTAGTGAGGAAATGATGGAAAAATATCAGAATGGCATTCTAGAAGTGGAATACAAGAACCTGCAAATAAGTGATGAGATGAGGAATCAAATCAATGAAAAGAACAAACAAGCTTTTGAAGTTCTTGCTAAAAGTGAGCTTCAAAAGGCAGTGGATCTGTTTACTGAAGCAATTGAACTGAATCCACATATTCCCGGATCCTACATTAACCGTGCCAATGTCTTTATGCGGCTGGATGATCCAGGTTCTGCTATTAAAGACTGTGACATAGCTATTGAGTTGAATCCCAAATCAGCTGAACCATTAAAATTGAGAGGAAAAGCATTCAAGAGTATAGGGTATTTGAGAGAGGCAGCCTATGACCTTGCTTTAGCATCCAAATTAGAATATGAAGAACAGACCAATGCTGTGCTAAGAAGGCTGCAAGCAGAGTTTCAAAGGATTGCTGAGAGACACTCAAAACGCATCCTAAGATATAAGGAACTGGAGATACTGGAAAAGATTAAGAATGCACAAACATCTTTAGAGCATCAGGAAAAAGATTGGAGAGAAACCCAATCTAGCCCATCACTTGAGAATGCATTAGCAAATGATAAAGAGGAGGGGAAGCTAGATCATCATGGTCAAATATCAGATGATAATGTGGATGAGATGTGGAAGCAGGCCAATGAAAAGAAGAAGCAAGCCTTCGTTGCATTGGAGAAAGGCAAATTAGAAGAAGCCATTGAACTGTTCACTGAAGCAATAAGATTCAACCCCTGGCTTACCAACTTGTATGTTTGTCGAGCCAGAACCTTTCTGAAGCTACAGATGCCAAATGCTGCTATAAGAGACTGCAGCCAAGCCATAAAAATAAACCCTGATGCAGCTCTATCATACAAGTGGCGTGGAAGGGCATTTTGTCTGCTGGGTTACTGGGAGGAGGCTGCTAAAGATCTTGCTTTAGCTTGTCAGTTAGATTACGATGATGATACCTATGCCATGCTAAAGGAGATTCAAGCAGAGTCCCAGAAAATTATTAAATATTTGGGTAAGCTTAAAGAAAAATGTAACAGAGGAGGAGAACTTGAGGAACAGGTGAGGAACGTACAAGACCATGAGGAAAAACAGGCAAAGATATCTCAGGGAAAAGCAGAAATTCAGGAGACAGCATCAGGAGAACAGGGGGAAAGAAACTTTAAAATGTCTCATGGAAAGAACAATCCATATAATTCCTCAAATCATAAAACTCTTCCTCTTTCTTTTACAGAGGAACAAGGTAAAGCTTACTGTAGTTATACTGTAGAACAGGAAAGAGATCAGATTGCAGCTCATGGAAAACATGAAGCATCTCAAGTGCAGGAAATGGGGATTCAGGAAGGAGCAGAGGGAGAACAAAAATCTATTAATAAATCAGAGAGTGAAGAGAGCGAATTGGACATTGACACAGAAGAGTTGGTCGAACCAGATGAAGATGTTCCTCAAGAGATGGGAAATGAAAGCTTGATCGTAACAGAAGAAATGCAGAAACAAGCCAATGAAAAGAAGAGAGATGCCTTCGAAGCAGTAAATAAAGGTGAACTTCTAAGAGCTGTAAACCTGTTCACTGAAGCTATTAAGCTCAATCCACAATTTACCATTCTATATGCAAACCGAGCCAAAATCTATCTACAGCTTCAGAAGCCACATGCTGCTATTAGGGACTGTAGTAAAGCCATACAAATCAACCCTGATTCTGCACAGCCCTACAAGTGGAGAGGGAAGGCTTTGCAGCAACTTGGTTACTGGCAGAAGGCTGCTAAAGACCTTGCCATAGCCTGCCAGTTGGATTATGATGAAGAATCTTATGCCATACTGAAGGAGGTACAACCCAAGGCTCAGAAAATTGCCAGACTATGGAGGAAACGTGAGCGGAAACGTGAAGAAAAGAAATATAAGGAGCTAATGGTTAGAATTCACAAAGTTTTTGAGAAGCATGAACAACCTCAACCTAACCTTTTGGGGTTGGAAAAAAATGACAACAAGGTCACAGAAGGTCAGACAGAGGTTTGGAAAGAAACCATGAAAGAGCAACAGTCAGTCTGTCAAATAGCACTGAGAGAAGAGAAGAACACATCCAAAGATGAATTGGAGACATGTCTTCAGGAAAGCATACAAAAACCATACAGATGTTCTGTGAAGGAAACTGTGGAACAAAAAAACTTTCAGCAGAAACTACTAGACGAACAAGGGAGTCATCAGCAGAAGAAGCTGAAATATCAGGGAACAGACCAGTATGTAGAACTGGAGGACCAGTTGAGAGCTCTCCAAGAAGAACTGGGGGAAAAGATGAGAGTTTATCAAGAACAGTTGGATGAAGGTGAATATGCTTTGCAGAGACAAGAGCAAAATTACAGATTGATTTTAGAGGAACAACAGAGAGCTCAGGAGTTGGCTCTAGAAGAACTTACAAGAGCTCAGCAAGAGGCTCTGGAAGAACTGGCAAGAGTTCAAATGAAAGCCCTTACAGAACAGGAGAGAGCTCATCAGCAAGCCTTAGAGGAACAGGAGAGGGCTCAGAAAGCTCTTGAAAGTGCTCATAAACAGGTTTTGGAAGAACAGAAAAGAGCTCAGATGGCCACCATGGAAGAACAGGAAAAATGTCTTGAAGAAAAGAAGACGGCTGAGGCAACCATGGAAGAACTCTTAAGGACTCAAGAAAAGATCAAAGAAGAGCAGCGAAGGGCTGAGAAGAAAGCACTAGAAGAAAAAGAGAGAGCTCAGAAGGCTCTTAAAGAATTAGAGGTTGTTCATAAGAAGGCCTTGGAGGAGCAGGACAGAGCCCAGAAAGCTCTTGAAGCTCTAGAAAGAGCTCATAAATGGATACTAGATAAAGAAAAGAAAGCACAGATGGCCACCATAGAAGAACAGGAACAAACACAGAAAAAGTATCTAAAAGAAGAGAAAATTGGTGATGCAACTCTGGAAGAACTCTCAGATGTTCAAAGAAAAGCTCCTGAAGATCAAGAAAGGACTGAAAGGCGAGCAATGAATGAAAGAAAAACATTTGAGAGGGATTTGAAGGAACTAGAAATTGTTCAAAAAAAGGCTCTAGAGGAGCAAGAAAGAGCTCAGAAATCCCTTGAAGCTCTAGAAAGAGCACAGAAGTTGTCACTGGAAGAACAGAAGCAAGCACAGGAAAATTCTATAAAAGAAAGGAAGATGGCTGAGGCAGTTTTGGATGAACTATCAGAAGCTCAGAGAAAATTCCAAGAAGAGCAAGAAAAGGCAGAGAAGAAAGCAGTAAAAGAAAGAGAAGTACTTCAGAGGGACATAAAAGAATTACAGATTGCCCGGGAAAAAGCCCTGGAGGAACAAGAGAAGGCACAGAAAGCTCTGGATGCCGTAGAAACAGCTCATAAACAGGCAAAGGAGGAACTGAAGAAAACACAGATGGTTGTGATGGAGGAACAGGAGCAAGCACAAAGGAAATCTGAAGAAGAAAAGAAGATGGCAGAATCTGCCCAGGAAGAACTCTTAAGGATTCGGAGAAAGTTCCAAGAAGAACAGCAAATGGCTGAGAAGAAAGTGATGGAAGAAAAAGAGAGAATTCAAAAGGACCTGGAAGAATTACAGAGTGCTCAGAAGAAAATGCTGGAGGAACAGGAGAGAGCACAGAAAGCTTTGGATGCTTTGCAAAGAGTTCACAAACAGGCAATGGAGGAACAGAAGAAATCTACAGAAGATAGGAAGAAGGCTGAGGCAGCCCTGGAAGAACTCTTAAGGACTCAGAAATTGTTCCAAGAAGAAAGGCAAAGGGCTGAGAAGAAAACAGTGGAAGAAAAAGAGAGAATTCAAAAGGACCTAGAAGAACTACAGATTACTCGGAAGAAAGCTTTGGAAGAACAAGAAAGAACTGAGAAAGCTCTGGATGCTCTGGAAAGAGCTCATAAACAGAACCAGGAGGAAGAGAAGAAATCTGTTGAAGAAAGGAAGAAGGCCGAAGCAGCCCTGGAAGAACTCTTACAAAATCAGACTCTGTTCCACGAAGAGCAGCAAAGGGCTGAGAAGAAAGGAGTGAAAGAAAGAGAGAAGACCCAGATTGCTCATAAGGAGGCTCTGGAAGAAAATGAAATAGCTCAGAAAGCTCTGGAAATTGCTCATAAACAGGCAGTGGAGGAACAGAAGAAATCTGTAGAAGAAAGGAAGAAAATGCTGGAGGAACAGGAGAGAGCACAGAAAGCTTTGGATGCTTTGGAAAGAGTTCAGAAACAGACTCTGGAGGAGCATAAGAAATCTGTAGAAGAAAGGAAGATGGCTGAGGCAACTCTGGAAGAACTCTTAAGGACTCAGAAACTTTTTCAAGAAGAACGGCAAAGGGCTGAGAAGGAAGCAGTGGAAGAAAAAGAGAGAATTCAAAAGGACCTAGAAAAACTCCAGTTTGCTCAAAAGAAGGCCTTGGAGGAACAGGAGAGAGCACAGAAAACTTTGGATGCTCTGGAAAGAATTCAGAAACAGACTCTGGAGGAGCATAAGAAATCTGTAGAAGAAAGGAAGATGGCTGAGGCAACTCTGGAAGAACTCTTAAGGACTCAGAAACTGTTTCAAGAAGAACGGCAAAGGGCTGAGAAGAAAGCAGTTGAAGAAAGAGAGAAGACCCAGATTGCTCACAAGAAGGCTCTGGATGAACAGGAGATGGCTCAGAAAGCTCTGGAAACAGCTCATAAACAGGCAATGGAGGAACAGAAGAAATCTGTAGAAGAAAGGAAGATGGCTGAGGCAGCCCTGGAAGAACTCATAAGGACACAGAAACTGTTCCAAGAAGAAAGGCAAAGAGTTGAGAAGAAAGCAGTGGAAGAAAGAGAGAGAATTCAAAGGGACCTAGAAGAACTCCAGATTGCTCAGAAGAAGGCATTGGAGGAACAAGAAAGAACTGAGAAAGCTCTGGAAAGAGCTCATAAGCAAGCAATGGAGGATCAGAAGCATGCTCAGTTGTCTGCACTGCTAGAATATGAACAATCACAGAAAAAATCTGAAGAAGAAAATAAGATGACTGCAGCGGTTCTGGAAGAACTCTTGAGGAAGGTCCAAGAAGAACAAGAAACAACTGAGAAGAAAGCAGTGGAAGAAAAAGAGAGAGCTGAGAAAATGCTGAAAGAACTAGATGCTGCCCAGAAGAAAGCCCTAGAGGATTTGGAAGTAGCTAAGAAAAAAGCCAGAAAGGAACAAGAAAAAGCCCAGAAAGCTCAGGATGCTCTGGAAAGAGCACATAAGCAACTCCTGGAAGAACAGAAAAATATGCAGAAAAGATCTGTAGAGGAAAAGAAAGCAGCTGAGGCAGCCCTTGAAGAACTATTAAGGACTCAAAAAAAGATCCAAGAAGATCAGCAAAGGACTGAAAAGAAAGCAACAGAAGAAAGAGAGAGAGCTCAGAAGGCCCATGAAGAATTAGAGATTGCTCAAAAAAAGGCTGTAGAAGAACAAGAAAGAGCTCAGAAAGACTGGGAAGCTCTTGAAAGAGCTCATAAGCAGGCTCTGGAGGAACAGAAGAGAGAACAGGAAAAATCTCTTAAAGAAAGGAAGATGCTTGAGATTGCCCTGGAAGAACTTGCAAGGTCTCAAAGAAAGGTCCAAGAAGAACAGGAAAGGGCAGAGAAGAAAGCTGTAAGAGAAAAAGAGAGTGTTCAGCAGTCTCTGGAAGAATTAGAGATTGCTCAAAAGAAAGCTCTAGAGGACTTGGGGACAGCTCAGAAAAAAGCCATGGAAGAAAATGGAAGAGCTCAGCAGAAGGCCCTGGATGAACAAAGGAAAGTACAGCTAGCTAAAGAAGAGCTGGAGAGAGTACATGCCAGGGCCATAGAAGAACAGCAGAGAGCTCAGAAAGCAGCTTTGGAGGAGCAGCAGAGAAACAGGAAGATGCTTACTGAACTGGAGGAAGCAAGAAGGAAAGCTTTGGAGGAACAGGAAAAAGCACAGATGAAGGCTCGAGAAGAACAAGTGAGAGCTCATCAAGCGATGGAGGAATTGGCAAAGTTTCAAAAGGCAGTTCTGGAGGAGCAAGAGAGAGCTGAGAAGACAGCCCTAGCAGAGCAGCAGAGAACTCAAATGATGATGATGGAACTGGAGGAAAGGCAGAAAAAAGCCTTGGATGAACAGGAACGAATACGGGCAAATGCTCTTGAGCAACAAAAGAGGGCTCATCTTGCTATGGAGGAATTGGCAAAGGCTCAAAAAGCAGCTCTGGGGGAACATGAGAAAGCTCAGAAGAAGGCCTTAGAAGAACAGAAGAGAGCTCAAAGAGCCATGGAAGAGCTGGAGAAGGTACGGAAACAGGCCTTGGAAGAAATGGAAAAAGCACAGAATAAACATCCAGCACCAAGTCAGGAATCTGTTTTGAAAAAGTTTAATGAGGCATGCAAGATGGTACATAACATTGGTACTAATGAACCAGAAGGTACTCCAAAGAAAGAGCAGGATGCAGTTCATAAACAGACCTGTGCTGAACAAGGAAATACTCATAATGACTTAGAGCAGAAGGAATATCCACAACCTCAGAAGAGCACAGGGCACAGGGGCTCAGAAAGACCATTCCTAACTTCTGTTTTGGACTTTTTTCAAACTGAGTACATTCCAGAATTCTGATCCTATAAGGGTCAAAAAAAGGATGAACTGAATTTGAAGGGCATCTGCAGGTATTGTGTTCATTAAAGTAAAAGTTGGGAGGGAAGGAATAAGAAATGTTTCTATTTTTAAATGGTTCCCCCATACAAACAATTCATACTGTTCAGATTAAGGTAGCCATATATATGTGATCCTGACATAGCTATTCATACATTGAATGCTGAAATCCATTAATAAGACATAGCTAGAGCAGGCCCATTGAATCAATGGAGCTTGCAGAGGCGCTGACATACGAAATCACCACCGATTCATGGGCCTATTCTACCTGTGACTTAGTACTGGATTTTGGCCATAGTGTGTGTGTGTTAGTTCGGTACCCTGTTTCCCCGAAAATAAGACCTAACCTGAAAATAAGCCCTAGTATGATTTTTCAGGATGCTCGTAATACCCCCAAAATAAGCCCTAGTTAAGTGAAACCCTGCCCTCCACCATTGTGCAGCAACCAGAAGATGACATGACTGTATTTGAATAAATGTAGATGGTTGTACATGAAAAAATAAAACATCCCCTGAAAATAAGCCCTACTGCGTTTTCTGGAGCAAAAAATAATATAAGACCCTGTCTTATTTCCGGGGAAACACGGTAGTCAGGTAGTTAGTATCCTGCCCATCTAGTAGCCAGGCCACTATTCTGAGCAGCTTGCAATATCATAACTTAAACATATGATAAAACTACAACCATAACATAAACATACGATAAAACTACAATAATAATCTAATAAAACATCATACAAAAAACTAAATCTCTGAATATAAAATAACTGATACAAAAATGTACATATATACCAATGTACAAAACAGAGACAGTTATGAAAGAGATGCCATTAGACTTAAGGTTCATTTGTCAGGCAATACAAGTACTAAATAGAAGGCCAAATAGTAAGCACCTGATCTCTATCCTGTTTCTTCTCAACCTAACCCCAATATGTGAAAATAAATAGTAAATTTGGACAGATTTTTACAATGAAAGATTGTTTCCTATCAAATGTCTTAAACATTGACTGATGTTTAAAATATTATAGATTTTTTAACCTATTACAATGAGTCAAATGCTACAAACACACATATATGTATACATGCACATGCACACTCACAGCAGAAAGTTAGATAGAGAAATAAAAAAAAACTGCATTTCAATGTAGCTGAGCAGGATGGTCATGACAAAAATTGAACATTAACAAAATTAAATGGCTGGTTATTTTAGTTTCTGTGTTTTCACATTGTGTTGCAGTTCAATCAAAATTTCAGACATGTTGAGGGAAGAATTCATTCAGTTCTTCAAAACACCTCTGCTTTATGAATGGGGGATATTACACTTCTATATCCACACTTAAATATGCCAGGAAATAGCCTGATATCGCTGCACAATGAGAAAAGGAGTCAGCTTTTGAGACTTCACCGCTTGGTGTCTCTGTGATTTGTAATGAGTAAAAGAGGGTATATGTAGAGCATCTTGACTACTGTCACTGGTGTCATCAGCAGTCTGCCCTTAGCTATATAAATGTGTAATCTTTTTTCTTGCTAGCAATGTGGGTACAACGTTGTGCAGGTTTTTTGAAGAAGTGAATGTCCTGGCTTTTTAAAATGGAATTTTACATATACAAAAACTTCACAAACATTCCAATAGCAGCTTCCTTCATATTACCCAATGCTAGAGGATCCCAGAAAATAATCACATGATATGTACTATAGATGCTGGGGGAGGGCGGAACCAAGAACAGCTGGGATGTTGCTGTATTCCTTCTGTGCCAAAATATTTTGAAGGGTTGTTATGGACTTAATGGTGAAGCAAAAGCTGTCAGTGAGTGCAACACATGCAACAGAGAAACGTACACACTCTTTAACTTCTCAGGTAAACTAATGTTGCCATGCCCACTCCACCGAATGGGATTTCCTCAGATAACCTGGACCCAAGATATGTAGTATTTCTATCGTTAAGATTGTTTGTATAATGGAAAGAGGTTTAGATATGTTCTTCCCAAAAGCAGAAGTCAGAGGAAGTCCAGCTGTGGCCTTCCAGATGTTTTTGCAATGGACTTCCATAATCTTTAAACACTGGCTATGCTACTTCAGACTGATGGGAGTTGTAGATCAAAAACAACTGGAGGGCCACAGTTGCCCATGCCTGATTTAGTGGAATGTATGAATTGACAGTCTCCCTTAAAAGGGGCAACGTTGCAGGCTATTAAGCTCCTTTGCAGAGCAGATGTCTTGAGCCATTGAGGTGAATCTGTTATTAAACTCAAAACAGAAACAGACGTTACAGATAGCCCATCATAAGAACTGAAAGCGGTTAGTGTTTCTGCCCTTCGTATCAAGTTATTACGCTATTAGGATGGAACCTGTAAATGTTTCTGGAAGGATGACTACTGCTTTAATTGGATAAGTCACACAGTTAGAGAATTAAGTTTTGTTCTCCCTGCTTTCTTTATTTTTCTTTTTTGGTTCCCACCCACCCAGTTTTTCTTGCAGTGGTGCAAATGCCAAACATTGCCTGCTGGCCTTAGTGTCGTAGAAGGCTCTTCTTCCTCTAAGGCCATCCTGAATCCATTGGGCTTTCCTCCTTTTTGCAGTTTTTGTTCTGGTGATGCATCACTAACTAGTTCCTACAGGGCTTAGTGCTCTAGGGCAGTCTTCTCAAGATGTTTAGACGGGGTGTCCCTGTTGTGAATTTTTCCACCCATTGTAGCCCGTGCCCCAAGTGGAAAATCAGAAAGACCACTACAAAATGCATTGGCAGCCATTTATTTTATTCAACAAATAGACAGCACCTCTGTACATACTTTTCTGAATTGGCACAAGTGATTACACCGCTTGAACTGATATGAATGCATTTGCTAATTAAAAAAAGAAAGAAAAAGAAACCCCAGCAGTGGAGAGGAAAAAAAATCTGTGCAGGGGGGAACTCTGAGCTGATTTGCATTGACTTGTACATAATGAAGTCAATAATATGAATCGGTCTGTCCCTATCCCAGAGCATTTCCAAATTTATTTGTCAGTGTGGTCACCCTCTAAGAAAGCTATTCACAGGCTGCATTTTCAGTTTTCTAAATCCTTTTCACTGCCTTAACAGCCTGATATCCTATCTGGAATGTTATATTTAAGGAGCTTGACACAGTTTAAGCTCATTAAGAAATTTACTGAGAAAACAATATTTTCAATTGAGAACCAAAATAGTTTAACTGCTTTTCCATCTTTTTGATGAAGAAAGGGGAGTTATCTTCACTGTGTCACTCAGGAATTTATCACTTCGTCCGTTTCTAGTGATGAGATAGTCTGCAGGAGACAGAGGTCGAAATACAAAAATCTTGGCCCCATGTTGATTTTCAATCCTGATACCTTCAAATTCAGATTTGACTCAACATTGAATTGTCTTCAGCACCACCAACTAGTCAACTCTCCCTGGAAGTCGTGGGGAAAGCTCCCCTTCCTATGCAGATAGATTCGATTCGATTTTGTGTAGGGAGTGGGTATAATCAGCAGTGAAGAAATTGGTTCAAAGTAAGGGTGGTCATAGTGCTGCCCACCAAATGTGTCAGATTGCCCCTTCTATCATTTGTCACTATTTGTTGTGCTTAGGGCACAGGTGAGTTGTAATCCCATCATTCCAAGCCAATCTGGAGGGCCACACTTAGCTCATCCCTGCTTTAGGGACAAAAGATGCTTTCCCAGAACTTGTGTAACTGGAAAGGATTCTCTTGATCAAGGTTCATCCCTTGTTTCCTGCCGAGGAGCTTGCAATGCTTACTTTTTATTGAACTCTAAACTGAGGCAGGAGACATAGGAAGTTCTCACAGGCTAAAAGCCATAAGTCTTAAAAAATAATTGTGACCCTCCATCTGATAATACGTTCCCATTGCAAATGTTTGTGCCAGTTTTTTTTTCCTCCTGTACTGTTGCCTGGGCTTGTATTAGATACTTCATGTATTCTGGGCGGAGGCTGGCCCTTTCTCTTGGATGACAATACTTAAGGCTGTGGAGCCGCTCAGAGATTGTTCTTTATTTATATCTATATGTTCCAAATATTGCCACTAGGTGGCAATGTAGCCCAATTGTAAGTGAAACAGCAAGGCTTGCTCCAAAAACAACTTTCCTTTCTGAGCTAGCAACAGATCAGTTTTGTTGTTATTAATGAACTGGTATTTCTTGTGTGGAAAATATGATAAACATTCATTCCTTGCTAGTGTTTCTCCTGTGGGCTAAGCCATCTGCAGTCCCTGTTTGCATTAACTCAGGGTGAATTATGCATCAACTCAAGGAGAATCTGCATCAGCTCAGAGACAATAATAGCCCCCTCAGTGCCCTTCCTTTGACTTCATACTAAGGCTCAAATGCCACCTCACCTGAGGCAGGGGAATACTTTCCCCAGTATCAAGAACACTGTTTTTCCCGATGAGTCTAGTATGAAGGTGAGGAGTGTGTGGCTCACCAGATAATTTCAGACTGCAGCTCCCACCATCTCTCAGTATTGGGTATGGTGCCTACAATCCACGAGAGCTGTGGTCCAAAAATATCTGAAGGGTCCTATGTTCCTCATACATGCTGGTGCTCTGCATTCAGAGTTCAAGGAAATATGAAGCCTCTCTAACTGGTCTTCAGTGCAAAATTATGGCACCCATTCCAAAATTGTGTTGCTGCTCTTGTTATGTTCTATCAGGTTGCCTCCAACTTATGGCGAGCCTATGAATGAGAGATCTTCAAAATATTCTGTTCTCAACTACCTGCTCAGCCCTTGTAAACTCAAGCCTATGTATTCCTTTAGGGAGTCAATCCATCTGATATTTTTTCTCCTCTTTTCCTCCTGCTTCCAACCTTTCCCAGCATTAGTATCTTATCTGGAGAATCTTGCCTTCTCATGATTTGCCCAAAGTAGGACAGTCTCAGTTTCAACATGTTTGCCTCCAGAGATTGTTGAGACTTGATTTGATTTAGGGCCCACTTTTTTTTCTTTATGGCAAGCCACAAAGCTCTCCTCCTGCACCATGTTTCAAAGAAATCAGTTTTTTTCCTGTCACCTTTCTTTACTGTACAGCTTTCACACACCATACATACATACAAATGTATGGATGATCATGGTCTTAGCCTCCAGTGACACATCTGTACACTTCATTATTTTTTCAAATTCTTTCCTTGCTGCCCTTCCAAGTCTCAGTCTTCTGATTTCTTGGCTGTAGTCTCCATTTGGATTGAGCAGCATCTCAAATGGTTTCAATTTCTCCATTGTCAATGTTAAAGTTGTATAGTTCTTCTGTAGTCATGATTTTGGTCTTCCTAATTTTTAACTGCAGTCCTGCTTTAGCACTTTCTTCTTTCACTTTCACTAGAAGTCATTTCAGGTCATTGCTGCTTTCTGCCCGTAAGACAGTGTCATCTGCATATCTTACATTATTAATGTTTCTTCCACCAATTTTCACTCCTCCTACATCTGAATCTAGTTTGGCTTTCAGTATATGTTCTGCATTACAGACTGTACAGATAAGGGGATAAAATACACCCTTGTCTGACACTTTTGCCTCTCTCCATATTCTGATCGAACAGTAGCTTCTTGTCTACAATATAGGTTACAGTATGCATCAGGACAATCAAATGCTGAGGCACACCCTGTTCTTTCCTATCAACCCAATGCTTCTCATGGTTCACACAGTCAAAGGCTTTGCTGGAATCTGTAAAACATAGGATGATCTTCTGTAATTCTTTGGTGCACTTCAGTAACCAGTGGATCTTGAGTACCTTTTCCATTTCAGAAAGTTTTTTAAAGCCATATTTATTACTTATTTTGTTGCTGCAGGCATTTCAATCTCTTTGCCACAGAAAACAAGATTGATACTAATCCTGCAAGTACTTATGTAGGAAAAGAAGAATGGTTTAAACCAGGGGCAGGCAAACGTCAGGTTTCTGGGAACACATGAGGTTTTTATCCACATCTCTGAGATCCACCAAGCTAAGCAAGATCCAAAAAGTAGATTGAGGTAGGTAGAACAGTACACTGAGCAATAATAATAATAATAAGGGCTAAGAGCACATCCTAAGCACCTTGGAAATTTACTTTTACATCCCAGAACTGAGCTCACAGTCCTTTCCAAGAAGGTCTGGTATGTATTTTCCTCAGGAAGTTGCAGGGTAGAATTGCCAGAGCTTCAGTTGACCAATGTAGCCGTCCCTCATCTGCTGTTCTGACAAAGAAACTAGCATGATGTCTTTGCCACAAAAATCATTGCTTGCTGTAAAAGGCACTACCATAGAGGCTTATAAGAAAGTAGCAAACTGCCTTCTCCTCATACACCATGAGGCAAGCCACTGGAACACTAATAATAATCATAATTTGGCATAATAATCATGCCGTCAAGTCAATTCCATCTCATGAAAATCTTTTCCAGAGTTGTCTGAGTACAGGATACTCAGACATAGAATCATAGAAAAGTGAAGTTGGAAGGGGCCTACAAGGCCATCAAGTCCAACCCCCTGCTCAGTGCAGGAATACAATCAAAGCACATCTGCCAGGTGATTTTTCTTGAATGCCTCCAGTGTTGGAGCACTCACCAAGTCCCGAGGTAACTGGTTCCACTGTCGTACTGCTCTAACAGTTAGGATGTTTTTCCTGATATTCAACCGAAATCTGGCTTCCTTTAACTTGAGCCCATTGTTGCGTGTCCTGCACTCTGAGATGATCGAGAACAGATCTTGTCCCTCCTCTGTATGAGAGCCTTTCAAATATTTGAAAAGTGCTATCATATCACCCCTCAGTCTTCTTTTCTAAAGGCTAAACATGCCCAGTTCTTTTAGCCTTTCCTCATAAGGCTTGGTTTTCAGACCCCTGATCATCCTTGTCGCCCTCCTCTGAACTTGTTCCAGTTTGTTAGCATCCTTCTTGAAGTGTGGTGTCCAGAACTGGACACAATACTCAAGGTGAGGCCTAACCAGTGCTGAATAGAGGGGGACTAGCACCTCGTGGGATTTGGAAACTATACTTATATTAATGCAGCCTAAAATAGCATTTGCCTTTTTTGTAGCCGCATCACACTGTTGGCTCATATTTAGCTTGTGATCTACGACAATTCCAAGATCCTTCATGCTTGCAGTTTTGCTGAGCCAGGTATCCCCCATCTTGTAACTGTGCAGTTGGTTTCTTTTTCCAAGGTGCAGTACTTTGCACTTATCCCTGTTGAATTTCATTCTGTTGTTTTCAGCCCAGTGCTCCATCCTATCAAGGTCATTTTGAATTTTGTTTCTGTATTCCAGGATATTAGCTATTCCGCCCAATTTTGTATAATCTACAAATTTCACAAGCATTCCCTGCACTCCTTCATCCAAGTCATTAATAAAAATATTGAAGAGCACTGGGCCCAAGACTGAGCCTTGGGGTACCCCACTTGTTACCTCCTCCCAGTTAGAGAAGGACCCATTAATCATCACCCTCTGAATACGATTCTGTAGCCAATTGTGTATCCACCTGACACTTGATCTATCCAGCCCACACCTAGTTAGCTTGCTAATCAGGATATCATGGGACACTTTGTCAAAAGCTTTGCTGAAGTCAAGATATACTGTGTCTACAGCATTCCCTCTGTCTATCAGGGAGGTGACCTGATTGAAAAATGAGATCAGATTAGTCTGGTAGAATTTGTTCGTGAGAAATCCGTGTTGGCTTCTAGTTATTACTGCATTGTTTTCTAGGTGCTTGCACAATGACCGCTTTACGATCTGTTCCAGAATTTTGCCTGGGATTGATGTCAGGCTGACTGGCCTGTAAGTCCCAGGTTCCTCTTTTTTGCCCTTTTTGAAAATAGGGACAACATTGGCCCTCCTCCAATCCTCTGGCACCTCACCCATTTCCCATGATTTCAAGAAAATAATGGAAAGCGGTTCTGAGAGTTATTCAGCCAGTTCCTTCAGTACTCTTGGATGCAGTTCATCCAGCCCTTGAACCAACTCGTTCAAGGTGGTAAAGTGTTCCTTCACTATTAACTGCAATCCTGTCCCCCCACACACACACACTTGCACTTACAATTTGTTTGGAAGTTCATAGTCTGTCTTATGGGAAAAGACTGAACTAAAATAGGAATTGAGCACCTCTGCCTTTTCTTTGTCATCTGTTATCATTTTTCCATCTCCATTGCGGAGCTGTGCCACTATGTCTTTTGTTTGTCTTTTGCTACTCACATACCTGAAGAATGCTTTTTTATTGCTTTTAGTGTCTCTAGCTAACCTCAGCTCATTCTCAGCTTTTGCCCTCCTAATGCCATCCCTGCATTTCCTTGCTACTTATCTGTACTCATCCTTGGTGGCCTGGCCTTCTTTCCATTTCCTGTACATGTCTTTTTTGGTTTTTAGGTCCTCCCTGAGCTCTTTGTGAAGCCACACTGGCCTTTTTTTGCCGCCTCCCACCTTTTTTCTTGTTGGAATTGTTTGTACTTGTGCCTTTAGGATTTCTTTTTTAAGAAGCTCCCACCCTTCTTGGACTCCTTTTCTTGTTAGGTCTCCTGCCATGGGACCTTACTTATCCTTGTTCTGAGATTATTAAAATTGACTTTTTAAAAAATCCAGCAGAAGTGTGTGGCTACACTCTGCTTTCGTTTCCTTTGAAACCAAGAATTCTAGAAGGACATGGTCACTCTTGCCTAGAGTTCCCCTTACTGCCACTTCCCCCACTAAGTCATCTCTGTTGGTCAGAATCAAGTCAAGGATAGCAAATCCACTAGTTTCTTTCTCCACTTTTTGTAGGAGAAAATTATCAGCCACACAAGTCAGGAATTTCTTGGAAGGGCCATACTTGGCAGAATTTGCTTCCCAACATATATCTGGATGATTGAGATCTCCCATCACTACTACGTTGTGTCTCTTTGAAAACCCTGCCATTTGTTTTTCAAAAGTTTCGTCCACTTCCTCTCTTTGATTGTGCGGTTGGTAGTAGACTCCAACTACCAAGTTCTTTTTTGCCCCAACTGGATTGATCCAGATGCTCTCGGTGGGACAGCCAATCTCCTCCTCCTGTATTTCTGTGAAGGAATGTGTATTTTTGACATATACTCCACCTCCCTTTTTATTCTCTCTGTTCTTTTCAATCAGTTTATATCCCTCAATTGCTGTATTCCAGTCATGGGAGTCATCCCACCAAGTTTACCATTCCCTTCTTCTGGGAGCACTCTGGGACCATGTCTCTTGCCCAGAGCTATGCAGGTTGATGCCTCGTCCAGGTAGCACAGTGGGACTACTATTTTTGTTTCCAATTTTTTTAAATTTTCTTATCAGGGTAGGGGGCGAAGGGGAACAATGGGGAACAATGGGAAACAATGGGGATAGGGATAAAAGGGGAGTGAGATGGAAAAAGTACCTTAAAAGATATTAATATATTTCCTATATAGTATATGATTCATTCAAATTATACTTTCAATGTGTTATACAATCTAAATCGGACATACTTAATATTAATCTAATCATTAGTTACATGGCTGTCTATATTTTTATATTGTCAGTTGCTCTTTCTATTTTGAAACCATACATATAGTTTTTCCCAACATTTCTGGTGGTTCTTTTTCCTTGCTAGTTATTTAGTATCCTTTTATTGTCTATGTCAATAAAGAATCCTCCCTCCTCCCCCACCCCCACCTTTCTAATTCACAACTCAGATGTGCTGGGGGGGGGGTACATATTAATTATCTGTGATAGTTTTAACTTCCTTGGGCAAAACCCTGACTTTGGCCTCATATTTTGTTCAAACTTCATTCATGATATTTTCTTGCAATGTTCTGTTTTCTTTGGATTTAGACATGTATAAAAAAATGAAATGAAAACTGAGGCTAAACAAATTCTAGTGTGGGAATGGATCATAAAATATATATTTCAGTATACTATATTGAACTTGGTTCAACTGAGAAAATTAAATGCCTAAACACATGAGATTCCGAGAAGTTATGCCATTTACAGTATGCCAATGGGGGCCTTAAATAACAAGTTGTCCTTGTCCCTGACATTTTGCTGTACTCTTAACAACCAGTGAGCAGTACAAATAATGACAAGCTGTCAAAGAAGATAAAAAAATTGGCTCATGTGGTAAAAACACTGGTACATAATAAACGAAGTGTAAATAATGGGGGTTAGGAAGTGACTATTTAGGCTGTTCAACCCTATTTAACCCTATTTAGGAACCTATCCATTTTGAAGGAAATCAACCCTGAGTGCTCACTGGAAGGACAGATCCTGAAGATGAGGCTCCAATACTTTGGCCATCTCATGAGAAGAGAAGACTCCCTGGAAAAGACCCTGATGTTGGGAAAATGTGAGGGCAAGAGGAGAAGGGGACGACAGAGGACGAGATGGTTGGACAGTGTCATCGAAGCTACCAACATGAATTTGACCAAATTCTGGGAGGCAGTGGAAGACAGGAGGGCCTGGCGTGCTCTGGTCCATGGGGTCACGAAGAGTCGGACACGACTTAACGACTAAACAACAACAACATGTAGGCTGTCTTGCCTGAGTGCATCACAGTTCACTGTCCAATACCGACATCTAATGTCTAGCAAGTGTGCCCCAACAAAATATTTTATACAGAGCTCCATTATTCATCAAATTGTATTCATTACAAAACATGGGAAGAAGTAACAAGGAAGAAGGAACAAGGAAATGTTCGAGTTGACTTTTCTTTCCAAGAGTGAGGTTTTGAGCACACTCTTAGGCATGTTTAGTTGGAAATTAATCTTAATGTGTTCAATGTCTGCAGGAGTGCAGCCTTACACTACGATCCAGGGCATATCTACTCAGAAATAAATCACAGTGTTGACTCCAGGTTTTGGAGGACCTTTAGACATGATTCCTTTAGTAATCCCCTTTCCTCCAGTGAGTTTACCTTCCCTCCAGCACTGCCACTGGTAGTTGCTGCCTTGTCCTCTTCTCCTTGTCCTCTTCTCAGCATATTTTCAAGCCCTGTTTGCAATGTACAGACAACCAGTAGTTGTCTGTACAGGTTGCTATCTATCTTGAAGGACATTCTTATGTCCAAATTCCATGCTGACAATTGACGAAGAGCCTGTCCACACTAGCATATAGATATAGCCTATGGATTGTTGAAGGCATGGTTTAGGTTGGAGAAAAAGCCCACTTCTGCTTGTGTTTATATTTCGATCAAGCCATCTTTACCCTTTAAGAGCTGTCACACACCTTTCTGGCCTAGTGGTAGGGCATAAATTCTTGTTAGCACGCTCTGTATACCCAGGGGGAACCAACTTCCAGCAGCCTCAGTACTGTAGCTGCAGATTCGGAGCAAGAGGTGGGGGAGAAGAAGAGAAGGGAAGCAGGAAGGGAAGAAGGGAGAAAATGGAATGACCGGGACAAAAGGAGAGAGGAGACAATTGAGGAAAGCACTTAATTGGTAGCTGATCAGGCTACAAGGGGTTGTTTGCTGTTTGGACAGGAAGAGTGTGCCAAATGGCACATTGCTCCTCCCCACAACCTCAACAGACCTTTTGTAGCTTGATCCACCTTGCACCCAAAACAGCCAGTCTCGACAGACCCAATGTGGAATGTGGTTAAAGACATGTCTGAGTGAGAATCTGGTAGCTGAGTACAAAGGCAGTGCACAACTAATTGGAAAAACAAATAAACCACATTTTTTAACAGTCTGGTTAAACAGAGGAAACAGCTGGTTACAGTATAAAGGCTTTCATAAAATGCCACAGTAACTAACTTCATTTACACACAATGCTAAAGTTCTATTCCACATCTCAAGGCGAAAAATTTAACGATGAGAAAGTGGTGAACTGCTTCATGATTAAGAACACAGCTGCCTTGAATAGACATATCACTTCACTAAGTGCTGCAAATAAACATGGACAAAGAGACACACTCCGAGAACTGAGAATAGCTTATCTGTTCTGAATTGAAGACTGTTTTTATTCTATTTCACAAACATTTGTCCTGATACTGGGGAGTTTGTTGAGACACTGGGGCATCCTGTGCTCCTGGTTCTGTAGCCTAAGGGACAACTGGGAGCGTGGGAATTACCTTCATATGCAGAGCAGCCTGCAGTGAAGGTGAAACTCCAACAGAGCAGAATGGACAACCCATGCTTATCCCTTCTAGCCAGTTGGCCAGCATCAGCACAGACTAAAGCACTCTGCAGTTCTGGATTGTGGGGTCTGATGGGACACTGCAAATCTTTGCTAATAATAATAGTCCACAATATAGAGCTAGAACAATGGGAACGAATATGGAAAACAAATATAAAATTAACTAAATCTGTTACTTTTAAAGAGAATATTTACAAAATGTTTTATACATGACGCCCATAACTTTAGCTAAAATGAATGCCCAAATATCAAATCTATGTTACAGACAGAAACCTTTATTGGCATACTGTACAAATTAAAACACACTAAAATACACCTTAAATCTATGTTAGAAGTGTAAACAGAAGGAAGGATCATTCTGTCATATGTGGTGGATTTGTAAACATTCTGAACAAGGAAATACTCATAATGACTTAGAGCAGAAGGAATATCCACAATCTCAGAAGAGCACAGGGCACAGGGGCTCAGAAAGACCATTCCTAACTTCTGTTTTGGACTTTTTTCAAACTGAGTACATTCCAGAATTCTGATCCTATAAGGGTCAAAAAAAGGATGAACTGAATTTGAAGGGCATCTGCAGGTATTGTGTTCATTAAAGTAAAAGTTGGGAGGGAAGGAATAAGAAATGTTTCTATTTTTAAATGGTTCCCCCATACAAACAATTCATACTGTTCAGATTAAGGTAGCCATATATATGTGATCCTGACATAGCTATTCATACATTGAATGCTGAAATCCATTAATAAGACATAGCTAGAGCAGACCCATTGAATCAATGGAGCTTGCAGAGGCGCTGACTTACGAAATCACCACCGATTCATAGGCCTATTCTACCTGTGACTTAGTACTGGATTTTGGCCATAGTGTGTGTGTGTTAGTTCGGTACCCTGTTTCCCCGAAAATAAGACCTAACCTGAAAATAAGCCCTAGTATGATTTTTCAGGATGCTCGTAATATAAGCCCTACCCCCAAAATAAACCCTAGTTAAGTGAAACCCCGCCCTCCACCCTTGTGCAGCATTGTGCAGCAACCAGAAGATGACATGACTGTATTTGAATAAATGTAGATTGTTGTACATGAAAAAATAAAACATCCCCTGAAAATAAGCCCTACTGCGTTTTCTGGAGCAAAAAATAATATAAGACCCTGTCTTATTTTCGGGGAAACATGGTAGTCAGGTAGTTAGTTAGTTAGTATCCTGCCCATCTAGTAGCCAGGCCACTATTCTGAGCAGCTTGCAATATCATAACTTAAACATATGATAAAACTACAACCATAACATAAACATATGATAAAACTACAATAATGATCTAATAAAACATCATACAAAAAACTAAATCTCTGAATATAAAATAACTGATACACAAATGTACATATATACAAATGTAAAAAACAGAGACAGTTATGGTGAGGATATGAAAGAGATGTCATTAGACTTAAGGTTCATTTGTCAGGCAATACAAATACTAAATAGAAGGCCAAATAGTAAGCACCTGATCTCTATCCTGTTTCCTTTCAACCTAACCCCAATATGTGAAAATAAACAGTAAATGTGGACAGATTTTTACAATGAAAGAGATTGTTTCCTATCAAATGTCTTAAACATTGACTGATGTTTAAAATATTATAGATTTTTTTAACCTATTACAATGAGTCAAATGTTATAAACACACATATATGTATACAAAGTAGAAGCCAGAGATCAGAGCAGCTCTGAGGGGATAGAAAAATCCAAGCAGAGGCTTGAGAAATAAAATTATTTTGGTGTCTGAGAGCAGGGATAGCTCAGACATAGAGAGGCACAGAAACTTAAGGTTGTTAGCTGGAGAACAGCCAGAAAGAGCTGGAGGGAAGTGCAGCAACAATAGTAACTGTAATTCAAGCAGAAAGACAGGTCCTTTGTAAAATCAGTACAAACACTCAAGACTAATTCTCTCAGAAGTAAACATGCCCCCCAAACGTAGCCAAAAGGGAAGTCGTGAGGCAGAGAGTTTACCTCAAGAAATGGAGGGAAATGGAGACCCTTTAACTCCAATGGAACAGGAGGAAATTGATGAGGGTACCTCAGAGAGACAAAAGGAATTAAGCTCCCAAGAGTTTGAAAAACGGAAATTACAACAAGAATTTAAATTGAAGGAGCTAGCTATGAAAAACCAATTAGAATTGGAAAGAGAAAAAGCTGAGCAAGAAAAAAGACAAATGGAATTTCAAATAGAGATGAAAAGATTAGAAATTGCTGCTCAAAACAATAATAGTAACAATAACAACAGCTCTAGTGAGGGAAATCTCTCAAGGATCGATCTAAAGAAATTTCCCCAATATAGGAAAGGAGATTGCCCAGAATCTTTCCTCATTTCATTTGAGAGAGCGTGTTGGGACTTTGGTATCAAGGATGATGAAAGGATGATAATTCTGAGATCACAAATAAGTGGAGATTTAGCTGAACTGTATTCTCAGATGCCTCTAGAGCAAGCTAGAGATTTTGAAGCCTATAGAAAAATTGTATATTCAAGATTTTGCATAAATGCAGAACACCTGAGGAGAAAATTTCATTCCCTTACCAAAAAGCCTGAAGAATCTTATTCTCTGTTAGGGGCTAACTTGGTTCAATGTTTAGACAAATGTATGGAACGTGAAAATGTTACTTCTCTAGAACAGATGAAAAATGTGATTGGGTTAGAACAATTTTATTCTATTTTGCCTGGGGAATTGCGTTACTTAGTTAAAGACAAAAATCCTAGAAATGTAATAGAAGCAGGTGAAAATGCGGATTCCATAAGTGAGTTCCGAAACCCCAGGTTCTCTGAGGTAAATTTTAACAGGCAAAACTGGGACAACAATAAGAGGCCCTTCAATAAAAATTGCCTCAGAAACACATCAGGGAAAGAAGGCCAGAGTAGTACCTCACCTAAGTTGCCCTCAGGGCCTAGTCCGCTGAAGAGAGTGAACCCTGAGGAAAAGTTTAATAGGTCTCCTCAGAGTGAGCGAAGGACTTATCGGCAGTGTTATAACTGTGGTGAGTTTGGGCATTTTCAATCAAATTGTAGGAAAAACAAAAATAAAAATGGAAAAGATGATAATCAGACCAAGAAAGTTTACTGTTTAAAACCCATGGAAGCCAATTAGGGAAGTTGTAACCGTAGTTCTGTCTCCATGGCAACTAGCACGACAGAGAATTCTGATCTGCCACTAGCCAGGGTCGTTCAGTGTTTTCTTGTAAAGACAGAAAATATTTTAGTACAGAACACTGGTGAGGAAATTCTTATTAATGAGAAGTCTTATGTGGGAGTTGTTGATACCTGCTCCAACATAACCCTGTGTCATCCTGATGTGGTTCCTAGAGAACAAATACTTCCAAACCAAACTGTCACAATTAAGGGAATAAGTTCTACTCCAGTGATTTTACCTATGGTAAAGATAAACTCGTAACATTGTACAGGAGGCAGCAACAAAAACCATCCCAAAGAAAAGGAAATGCAAGAAAGCAAAGTGGCTGTCCAACGAGGCCTTACAAATAGCAGAGAAGAGAAGGGAAACAAAATGCAAGGGAGATAGGGAAAGTTACAGAAAATTGAATGCGGACTTCCAAAGAATAGCAAGGAGAGACAAGAGGGCCTTCTTAAATGAACAATGCAAAGATATAGAGGAAAACAATAGAAAGGGAAAAACCAGAGATCTGTTCAAGAAAATTGGAGCCATTAAAGGAACATTTTGTGCAAAGATGGACATGATAAAGGACAAAAATGGTAGGGACCTTACAGAAGCAGAAGACATCAAGAAGAGGTGGCAAGAATACACAGAGGAATTATACCAGAAAGATCTGGATGTCCCGGACAACCCAGATAGTGTGGTTGCTGACCTTGAGCCAGACATCCTGGAGAGCGAAGTCAAGTGGGCCTTAGAAAGCATGGCTAACAACAAGGCCAGTGGAGGAGATGGCATTCCAGTGGAACTATTTAAAATCTTAAAAGATGATGCTGTTAAGGTGCTACACTCAATATGCCAGCAAGTTTGGAAAACTCAGCAGTGGCCAGAGGATTGGAAAAGATCAGTCTACATCCCAATCCCAAAGAAGGGAAGTGCTAAAGAATGCTCCAACTACCGTACAATTGCACTCATTTCACACGCTAGCAAGGTTATGCTCAAAATCCTCCAAGGTAGGCTTCAGCAGTATGTGGACCGAGAACTCCCAGAAGTACAAGCTGGATTTTGAAGGGGCAGAGGAACTAGAGACCAAATTGCTAACGTGCGCTGGATTATGGAGAAAGCCAGAGAGTTCCAGAAAAACATCTACTTCTGCTTCATTGACTATGCAAAAGCCTTTGACTGTGTGGACCACAGCAAACTATGGCAAGTTCTTAAAGAAATGGGAGTGCCTGACCACCTTATCCATCTCCTGAGAAATCTATATGTGGGACAGGAAGCAACAGTTAGAACTGGATATGGAACAACTGATTGGTTCAAAATTGGGAAAGGAGTACGACAAGGCTGTATATTGTCCCCCTGCTTATTTAACTTATATGCAGAATACATCATGCGAAAGGCTGGACTGGATGAATCCCAAGCCGGAATTAAGATTGCTGGAAGAAATATCAACAACCTCCGATATGCAGATGATACCACTCTGATGGCAGAAAGTGAGGAGGAATTAAAGAACCTCTTAATGAGAGTGAAAGAGGAGAGTGCAAAAAATGGTCTGAAGCTCAACATCAAAAAAACTAAGATCATGGCCACGGGCCCCATCACCTCCTGGCAAATAGAAGGGGAAGATATGGAGGTAGTGACAGAGTTTACCTTCCTGGGCTCCACGATCACTGCAGATGGTGACAGCAGCCACGAAATTAAAAGACGCCTGCTTCTTGGGAGGAAAGCGATGACAAACCTAGACAGCATCTTAAAAAGCAGAGACATCACCTTGCCGACAAAGGTCCGCATAGTCAAAGCTATGGTTTTTCCAGTAGTGATGTATGGAAGTGAGAGCTGGACCATAAAGAAGGCTGACCGCCGAAGAATTGATGCTTTGGAATTGTGGTGCTGGAGGAGACTCTTGAGAGTCCCCTGGACTGCAAAGAGATCAAACCTATCCATTTTGAAGGAAATCAACCCTGAGTGCTCACTGGAAGGACAGATCCTGAAGCTGAGGCTCCAATACTTTGGCCATCTCTTGAGAAGAGAAGACTCCCTGGAAAAGACCCTGATGTTGGGAAAGTGTGAAGGCAAGAGGAGAAGGGGACGACAGAGGATTAGATGGTTGGACAGTGTCATCGAAGCGACCAACATGAATTTGACCCAACTTCGGGAGGCAGTGGAAGACAGGAGGGCCTGGCGTGCTCTGGTCCATGGGGTCACGAAGAGTCAGACATGACTAAACGACTAATCAACAAAGATAATCTATAGAGATTGGGTTGGAATTTGGGATGTGGCAATTTCTGATCAAATTCCAGCACCTTGTTTAATCGGGCTAGATCTAACTAAGCATGTGCAGAGTGCTTTTGGGGTAATATGTGCCCTGGGAGAGCAGTTAACAATCCCTGAGGGAAAAATGGAATCCCTAATTTCTGAATCAAACCAGGGATGCCCCAGTTTAGAGGAAAACCCGGAGGTAGCAGAAATGGCTGAGAAGGTCATATTGAAAAACCCTAATGATACTTCCTGTATTGATGAACAGAAGGAAGATGGTACTTTAAATGATGGTAATAGAAAACCTAAAGAGAATCCCATTCCACTGACCCCTGAACACCCAGAGAGGTCTATAACTGATAAAGACCTGACATATAGAGAGGGTTTAAAGGCACCTCATAGAGGGGGAGGACCCCACCAACAGCTAATTGTCCCTGGGAAACATAGGGAGGAAATACCGGCTGCTTTTCTAATCGGTTGGGACTTGATAGAGCATGTTAAGAGTGCTTTTGTACTTACACGCTCACAAGGGGGCCAGGAATCACCCACTGCAGTAGAAATGGATACTGTAGCAGAGGGAAGCCTGGAAGGAGAAAGTTCCTTCGATAGTCAGCTTAATAGTTGTGCAGAAGCTGATCTCATGCTTTTAAAGAATTCCAATAAAAATATTTTGCCCAGGAGCAAAAGGAGGACACTAGATTGGTGGGTTGCTTTGAAGCGGCCAGTTCGCCTACTTTATTGTCTCATGAATGCCCTGAGAGATCTTGCCTGGATGAGGATCTTTTATATAGGGAAAAGTCCTTAGAAGTGGCAGAGCCAAGCTTGGGATGTACTCCTGGAAAGGAGAAAGGCTTGTATGAGGCCCAGGAAAGAGCATTCTGTCCTGAGGACCAAGTAGTGGGACTGAGACCCATAGAGGGGAGTAAATTGCTTTTGTCAGGGTCAGAACCTATACATTCGTTGCAGCAGCACTGGAGTGCTAAGGAGTCTAGTTGCTCTGCAGCTGCAAAATCACTTCAAACCCCTACCTAACATATCAATGAATAAAGAAATAGATTCAGAGGACCAGCTCAGTGCATCTAAAATAAACCAAAAGTTTGAGATTGCACTTGAAAGAAACTCGCCTGAGAATCTTAAAGTGACCCATGATAGTGGTCCCCCACATAGGGAAAACTTTGCAATAAAAGTGCCTGTGGGTGAATTTGTGAGTGAGGAGGAAGGCATAAGCCCTGACATCTTAAAGAAGAACACATCCAGAGAGGTTCGGGAGGAGGAAAGGGAACTGCCTACCCTTTCCCCAGCTGAGCAAGTGGAGCCCCGTGCCAGAAAGAAAGTAGGCTTCACTGGGAAACGGCAAGCAGAGGACGTCCAGTGGACATCAGAGGGTCCGATGACTGCTAGTCGACTGAAGAGGACGCAGAAGAAGGAGCCAGAGAGCATCAGATGTACCCCTGAGTGCCAGCAGTCGTGTGACCAGCTGAAAGAGGTGGTAATGACCGGACCAGTCTACAGCGCACCTGACTACAGCAGGGAGTTCACCATCCTCACGGATACATCGAGCATTGGAATTGGAGAGGTGCTGTGCCAAGCAGATGACAGCTGGAGCGTGCAAGACTTGGACTTTGTAATCCACAGCGTCAGAGGGACTCAGAGCGTGAATGCTGATACCTTGCCTCAAAGGCCAAATGACTGATAGGGGGATAAACAAAATTGGTAATCTATAATAAATGTTCTGTTTGTGTATAGTGAAGAAAAATTGAATATTGATGGACTGAAACATGGAGAATGATTCAAGGACTTTCAAAAGAAACGAATGGACTATTGAGTAATCGTTCAACTTTCTATGTAAATTTTCATGATTGTGTTATATTTCTGTAAGGTGGTGATGTTAAATGTCGTAAGTATAAATGATAAGGTAAAGTATATAATTGAACTGTATTGGAATGTTTAGAGCAGGGGTCTCAAACATGCGGCCCGGGGACCATTTGCGGCCCGCCGGACGATAGTTTGTGGCCCCCGCCTTGCCTCCCCCCGAAGCACCCACGCGGCCTCTGCTGTCAAGAGTCAAAAAAAGCCTCGCCTCGCTCACCAGCTCTCTCCCAAGACAGCGCCTCTTGCACCCTCCATCCGGAACTGCAGCCTGCCAGCCAGCCCACCTGTCTGCCGGCTGGCAGGCTGCAGTTCCAGATGGAGGGTGCAAGAGGCGCTGTCTTGGGGGAGAGCCGGCGAGCGAGGCGCGCTGCCGGCCGTTTTCCCCCGAGCGCCCGAGCCGCCGCCGAGCGATGCCTGAGAGCGGAGCTCGCTCCCAGCCCGTCCTCGAAGAGCGCCTCCAAGCCACCAACAGCAGCTGCTGCCACCGCCGCCTCTTCCAGGAAAGCAGCTCTCTGGCTCTCTTTCTCTCTCGGCAGCACCAGCCTGGCCAGTGGCCACCTCAGCGCCCAGCAGTGCTTCCTCCTCCTCCTCCTCCTCTTCGTCCTGCTTCAGCCGCCTCAGCTCTGGAGGCTGCCTGGGCTTGCCTCGCAAAGTTTGCTCCTCTGTCGTCGTGGGGGTAGCTGCTGCTGCTGCTGAGTGCACCTTTTTTTGAGGGGGGGCCTTCAGAGGAAGGTTGCCGGACCTCCGTGTGTGTGTGTGTGCACACGCGCGCACCTGTGGGGGCCCCCGCCCCGTTCTGTTTAATTTCGCAGGTACCGATGGGGGCTTTTCTCCTTTGGCAAGGTGATTCTGTGAGGTTTTTTTGTAAAAAAATTATGTCGTGCCCTCCCCCCCGCTAGGCAGTCGCCGGCACTCCCTCCCTTCTCCGCTTCTTCGTCCTGCTGCTGCTGCTGGTGATGGTAGTGAAGAAGGAGCCGGAGGGGGTCGTGGCCAGCGACGAGGGCTCGCGTGCCCCTCCTCCTCCTCCTCCTCGGAGCCCCAGCCGGGCTAAGGAAACTCCTGGGCAGCTTCCTCGGGCTCTTGCTCCGCTTGGCGGAAAATCTGATGCGGCCCAGCCTCACCCAGACTCTGCCTCCAGCAGCCCCCAGGTAAATTGAGTTTGAGACCCCTGGTTTAGAGTGATAAGATATTGTGATGGTTATATAAAATGTTATTGCTTGCAAAATGTTGCTAGAGTGTAAGTAGAGTTTTAATGCAATGATGCATGTTTGTTTAGGATGGAAAACGTGTTTCCCCTCCCAAACAAACATATTTAAGGGGGGAGGTATGTGGCGAACACCCTAGTTATGCATTGTAAGTTATGAATTATTCATGGTATATGTTAATGTGGTTAAGAGGCGGGGCCTAAAGAGATGTTAAAAGGCGGAGCCTGAGAGGAGAAGTCAGTCAGTCAGTGAGAGTCTGGAGAGTCTGTGTTAGGAATCTGAGAGAGGAGGATAGTCTGGGGTCTGAGGAGTGATTAGTCTGAGTGGAAACTGTGATAATTAATATAGAAGATTACAATTGATGCTTGATGAAACTTGAAGATTGTGCCTATGAATTGTTCCAGAAACCAACTGTAATCAATAAACCTCTTCTATTAAAAAGTCAGTGCTGAATGGACCTTCATCTTTTCTGAGTAAAGTACGTTGATAAGGAGATCAACTGGTGGCAGCGTGTCAAGAGGGTTTTGGTTTGCCTTTGTGAGCTCTGTATTTAGTGAGACAAACAGAAGCCACGAGGGCGAACGTCACAATGCCATTGTCCTAAGCACTCTGCATAACAAGAAGGATGGCTCACAACAACCTTGTACACAGTGAGCCATAGTTCCATTATGCCACAGGTCATACCCTGTCAGTAAACAGATTTTATATTTGAGTACAAAAAATTTCCACACAGCTCTCTACTTTGGATACTAGGAAGCCTTGATGTGCAAACACAAATATCATTCATATACCACTGCCAACACCAGTGTGTCAACAGAAAACATGCTTGGGCAAGCAAATGTTGCCGCTGTGTTACATACACCGTGAAATTCCTTTTGAAAGTCTGAGCAAAGAGCACTGCTGACTTTTTATCCTGGCCACAGGAGCTTTGTTTAAATGCTCCCTGTGGAAATGTAACACATGAAATGCAGCAAATAAGAGGAGCTAGAGGAATAGGCCTTTTAGCCTTTGCCCTGCTTCATTTTGAACTCCAAGGCCAAACTTACCTGTTGTTCCTTTTATCTCTTGACACCCTACTTAAATAGGGAGTCAAGAGATAAAAGGAACAACAGGTAAGTTTGGCCTTGGAGTTCAAAACGAAGCAGGGCAAAGGCTAATAGAGTTTTCTCAAGAGAACAAGCTGGTCATCACAAACACTCTTTTCCAACAACACAAGAGGCGACTCTACACATGGACATCACCAGATGGGCAATACCGAAATCAGATTGATTATGTTCTCTGCAGCCAAAGATGGAGAAGCTCTATACAGTCAGCAAAAACAAGACCTGGAGCTGATTGTGGCTCTGATCATCAGCTTCTTATAGCAAAACTCAATCTTAAACTGAAGAAAGTAGGAAAAACCACTGGGCTAGTCAGGTAGAATCTAAACCAAATCCCTTATGAATACACAGTGGAAGTGAAGAACAGATTTAAGGAACTAGATTTGGTGGACAGAGTGCCTGAAGAACTATGGATGGAGGCCCGTAACATTGTACAGGAGGCAGCAACAAAAACCATCCCAAAGAAAAGGAAATGCAAGAAAGCAAAGTGGCTGTCCAACGAGGCCTTACAAATAGCAGAGAAGAGAAGGGAAACAAAATACAAGGGAGATAGGGAAAGTTACAGAAAATGGAATGCAGACTTCCAAAGAATAGCAAGGAGAGACAAGAGGGCCTTTTTAAATGAACAGTGCAAAGAAATAGAGGAAAATAACAGAAAAGGAAAAACCAGAGATCTGTTCAAGAAAATTGGAAATATTAAAGCAACATTTTGTGCAAAGATGGACATGATAAAGGACACAAATGGTAGGGACCTCACAAAAGCAGAAGACATCAAGAAGAGGTGGCAAGAATACACAGAGGAATTATACCAGAAAGATCTGGATGTCCCGGACAACCCAGATAGTGTGGTTGCTGACCTTGAGCCAGACATCCTGGAGAGTGAAGTCAAGTAGGCCTTAGAAAGCATGGCTAACAAAAAGGCCAGTGGAGGTGATGGCATTCCAGTGGAACTATTTAAAATCTTAAAAGATGATGCTGTTAAGGTGCTACACTCAATATGCCAGCAAGTTTGGAAAACTTAGACCAAATTGCTAACATTCGCTGGATTATGGAGAAAGCCAGAGTGTTCCAGAAAAACATCTACTTCTGCTTCATTGACTACGCAAAAGCCTTTGACTGTGTCGACTACAGCAAACTATGGCAAGTTCTTAAAGGAATGGGAGTGCCTGACCACCTTATCTATCTCCTGAGAAATCTATATGTGGGACAGGAAGCAACAGTTAGAACTGGCTATGGAACAACTGATTGGTTCAAAATTGGGAAAGGAGTACGACAAGGCTATATATTGTCTCCCTGCTTATTTAACTTATATGCAGAATACATCGTGCGAAAGGCTGGACTGGAGGAATCCCAAGCCGGAATTAAGATTGCCGGAAGAAATATCAACAACCTCAGATATGCAGATGATACCACTCTGATGGCAGAAAGTGAGGAGGAATTAAAGAACCTCTTAATGAGGGTGAAAGAGGAGAGCGCCAAAAATGGTCTGAAGCTCAACATCAAAAAAACTAAGATCATGGCCACGGGCCCCATCACCTCCTGGCAAATAGAAGGGGAAGATATGGAGGCAGTGAAAGATTTTACTTTCTTGGGCTCCATGATCACTGCAGATGGTGACAGCAGCCACGAAATTAAAAGACACCTGCTTCTTGGGAGGAAAGCCATGACAAACCTAGACAGCATCTACAAAATAGGATGAGGGGGAAAGGGATTTGCGGCGTTCTGTTCTGTTTTGTTTTCGGGTCTCTTTCATTGCAACAAAATGGTCAGAGGAGATAAAGAATCACAACATTAGGAATAACTGCAAACAAAAAGATGGGGAACAAAGGAAAAGATGTTGCCTTCCTTCTGGAATTCTGGAATACTGGGAAACATTTTGGTTAGCCTGGACCATTGCTGCAGAGTTCTGAATTTCTGGTAAAATTCCCTTTTCTTATGTTGTAGAAGTATAGGGATCCACATAGGAGAATAGCTACAAGTTCTTCAGCGTCCACCCCTTTCTCATTGACTGATACATAAAAGTCTCAATAACTTGTTTTGAGACATTTGTAGGAGATTTTTTTAAAAATTATTTACGTACAGTTGCTTGAAAATAGACGTACATGCTGCTTTCTTTACTGCACATATACTTAGGTAAAGGTAAAGGTAAAGGTTCCCCTTGACAATTTGTCCAGTCATGTTTGACTCTAGGGGGCGGTGCTCATCCCCGTTTCCAAGCCATAGAGCCAGCGTTTGTCCGAAGACAATCTTCTGTGGTCACATGGCCAGTGCGACTTAGACACGGAACGCTGTTACCTTCCCACCGAGGTGGTCCCTATTTATCTACTCGCATTTGCATGCTTTCGAACTGCTAGGTTGGCGGGAGCTGGGACAAGCGACGGGCGCTCACTCCGTCGCGTGAATTCGATCTTACAGCTGCAGATCTATAGATCTTACAGCACAGAGGCTTCTGCGGTTTAACCCGCAGCGCCACCACGTCCCCATATACTTAGCAACCAACTAAACAAATCAACAGCAAACAATTGCTACAAACAGACTAAAGAGAGGGAAAGAAATACTCAGCACAGAGGTGGGGCTGTCTTTGAAATCAAAAGCTGAAAGGAACAATTGATCAGTGCTGGATAGATATACAGTCCCCTTAGCCCAGAAAAGTCTCTCCCAGTCACACTAGCTACAGACAGCATGCAGAGTTGCAAATAAAACTCCAACAAAAAGATGCTCTTTGACCTACAAGCACCCCATGCAGCTTGGTCATTAGCCGTTGTGGCTGGGGTTTTTGAGAACTGTAGTTCAAAAAATTAACTTTCTCAACCTCCAGTTAAAACATCTATGTCCATCAATTAATTTTGATTAAATGATTGGCTACTGAACATGGGAATAATCTTCATTGAAAAGCTTTGTGTCTGAAATGTGACGAGGAAGTTTTGTCTCCGTTATTAACTTGTGGATGCATTTGCACACACCAGAAATCTCTGAATATTTGAAATTATCAAGAAATGAGCATGCCTGTGTATAACTCAACTCTCAGATGTGCTGCTATCTGGACAATTCTTGCTGCGGTTTATAAATTCTTCTTGCCTGATTATATTCCAGGCCTTTTAAGAGTACCAACATAACACTACCATTCACCATTCCAAGAAGTTGAATCCTTTTTTCATCAGTTTATTCTTATTCTTATTTATTTGATTTATATACCGCCCATCTGGCAGCCAGGGCCACACTGGGCGGTTTACAACAATAAACAAAACCATAAAATAATGAAATAATACAACATCAGAGTTAAAGTGCAAATTAAAATATCATAAATAAAGTGAAGGACAAAGTGAGAACACAATACAATTAATATAATAGCATAAAATATGACGGCATATAAATTAGTGCATTATCAGAGATACTGTTGCATCAGTAGTTGTTTACTCTGGGAAATCCTGTCTGAACTTCCAGGTCTTTAACAACTTTTTAAAGGTGCCTAGTGAGGAAGCCAGGTGAACTTCAGGCGGAAAGGTATTCCACATTTGTGGGGCATCCGTCGAGAAGGCCCAATTTCTGGTGGCTGTTTTCTGGGCCTCTCTTGGGGTCAAAACTCTCAGGCGCCTTGCCTGTGATGATTTTATTGGACAGGCAGACCTAACTGGAAGGAGGCGCTCAGCCAGATATCGAGGTCCCAAACCGTTTAGGGCCTTGTAGGTTAATACCATCACCTTAAAACTGGGACAGAAACGAACAGGTAACCAGCGTAAGGCGGCCAAGGTGGGGAAAATATGTTGGTATTTTCTAACCCCACCCAGTAATCTGGCTGCCGCGTTCTGGACCTGTTGCAATCTCTGTACCAGTCCCAAGGGCAGTCCCACATAGAGGGCATTGCACTAGTCTGATCTCAAGACTACCAGCACATGAACCAGCGTGGTGAGGGACCCGGTGTCAAGGTAGGGATGCAGCTGGGTGATCTACTTTAGGTGGAAATAAGCGGATCAGACCACAGACGCTACCTGTGATGCCATTAATAGTGCTGGGTCCAGAAGTATGCCCAAACTATGCACCTCATCCTTTGTGGAAAGAGTGACCCCCCCAAAGGACAGGGAGGCACCCAGACCACAGACACTAGGGGCCCCTACCCGCAGGATTTCCATCTTGTCCGGATTCAGCCTCTGTCTGTTTTCCCTCATCCATCCCAGCACCGCATCCAGGCAGCGCTCAAGGGATGGGACAGCATCCACTACAGAAGGATGGAAGGAGAGATAGAGCTGAGTGTCATCCGCATATTGGTGACACAAAGCTCCAAACCCCCTGATGACCTCCCCCAGTGGCCTCATATAGATATTGAATAGCATTGGGGAGGTGATTGACCCCTATGGGACTCCACAATTGAGAGTCCACAGAGTGGACAGCATCTCCCCAAGCTGAACTCTCTGGGGACGGTCGTCGAGGTGGGACCGAAGCCAAGCCAAGGCCTGACCCCCGATCCCTAACCCCAAGAGCCTCCCCAGAAGGATACCATGGTCGACAGGATCAAAGGCCACTGAAAGGTCAAGGAGGACCAAGAAGGACGTATTGCCCCGTTGGCCTCCCTCAAGAGGTCATCTTGCAGGGCGACCAATGCCATCTCCGTGCTATGACGCGGCCCAAACCCGGACTGGCACGGATCAAGGGCATTGGTTTCCTCCAGGAGAGCCTGATTGTTAACCACTTCTTACCAAAACACAAAGCAATTATCAGGGCTGTCCTTTGATGACTGTGAATAGTAGTGAGCACAAGAGAGTATCCTATAAAATAGATCATCTTAACTGCTGCCATTGGTTTTGTCAACATTCAGGCTGCCCTTTGCTATGTAAAGCATGGCATCATTTTTTCTGCTGGCAATATACAATATTGTGCAATATTGTGCAGCAATTTCAGGCTATTTCCTGGTGTTTAAAATTGTGTATAGAGATGGACAATATCCCACATTGATAAACTGGAGGGTTTTTTAAGAAATAAATGTCCTGGCCTTTTAAAATTGATGTTTAAGTATACGCACACTGCACACAATTCCAACAGAAGCTTCACTCATGTAGAAATACCCAGTGCTAGAAGATCTCAGAAGATGAGCCCATGAACTGTATTATGGGAGAGGACAGAACCAAGAACAGCTGGGATGTGGCTGCATTCCCAATGTGCCAAAATATTTTGAAGGGCTGTTTAAGACTTAATGAAATAGAACTGTTGGATTGCTGTGGAGCCAGAGATTGGGAGTTCAATTCCCCACTGTGCCTCCTTGACAGGGGCTGGACTTGATAATCCATAAGGTCCATTCCAACTCCAAAGTTCTAAGATTCTTATTATTAAATGGTGAAGCAAAGGTGTGAGTGAATGCAACACACACAATGGAGATACATAGACAGGTGAGGGGGCAGTAGGAAGAGAACAACTTAATATGAGACACTGTTCATTTGCAAGATCTGAGCAGAGCTGCTAATAATAGGTCATTTTGGAGGTCATTGTTCGGTCCGCTGGTGAGATCTCTTCGCCGGTGCAGGCAGCCATTATCCTCTTCCCTGGATATCGCGAGACGCAGTTGTCTCACGAGAGTGACCCGGGAAGGGAGGGGGGAAGGAGGAAGGTATTTAAAGGAAGTTTCCCCCCTTCTGCCTCTTCTTTGCTGACAGTGAATGAAGAGGGAGCTCCACCGTTTAGTTTGATTCTGAACTGCATGACTCCGGCTTGTGTCTTAGTTTTGTCAGAAAGGGGGTTGCATCGGTGCCCCCCCCCAGTTTGATTATAGTGCAACTGTACCGGATCGGGGACAGCTTGCACATTTTAATTTAATCAATTTTTCATAGACAATAATAATAAAAACAAACACTCAGGAGAGCGAAGCAGCGCGCGGGGAAGAGGCCCGGCTGCCAGGCCGGGCCGGCAGGGGCTGGGCACCTGCCAGGCCTTGGCCGTGGGCAACCTAGAAAATAGTAATAATAAATAAATAAATTAGCTGTGGTTTACTTGCAGCGATTTAACATATATATATATATATAAAAAGAAAGGGTCTAAGACATAATTATCATAAACGCCTGGGCCAGCAGGAGGGTGGAATTTTAAAATAATAATAATAATAAAAAAATAAATTTGAATCAATTTAAATTGAATTATATAGTGATGTTTTAACTAAGTCGGTTTTAATTGGCTGTATTTAGGAATATTAATTAATTAGAAGGGTAGCTGAAATTTAATTTAACAATTAATTCTTTAGATTTATATGAGGTGTGGGGTTTCTTAGAAACTACTGCTTCCAATTTTGAAGGGGATTAAGGATTAGGAGCAGCCCTTTGATAGAGGTGATAATTAATTTAATTATATATATATATATATATATATATATATATATATATATATATATATATATATATATATATATATATATATAATTAATAGAAATTTGATTAATTAAATTACCTAATAATAATTATACACACACACACACACACACACACACACACATACACATACATACATACAATTAATAGAAATTTGATTAATTAAATTACCTAATAATAATTAATAACTGCAAAAAGAAAGAGGAGGTGAAAGCTCAGACTGTAGTGGGTTCAGGCGATAGTCAAGGGTGGAGCAGGTCTAGGTTGTGTAAAGATATATTTCATTAATCAGCCTATTGCCCACAAGTGCTGGGCCTTTGCTAAGTAGAGTTAATTGGTAAGATAATTAATAGCAATCAAGTGAATAGTAAATTTTAGTGAACTTGGGGTGTAAGTAGTTTAGTGTAGTGTGAGAACCCAAGTTTTCAATTCAAGTGGCTGGCATGGCTTCCAGGAAGGGCCAAGGCAACAAAAAAGGGAAGCAACCAGCCCAAAAGCGAGCTGCTCCTCAGATATCGCCTCCCCAATCATCTCCTGATGAAGAGGCATGGCCAATATGGCAACAGCTTCAAGAAAAAATTTCGGCCTTAGAGGCTGAAAGAGCAGCACAACAGATAGCACAACATAGTGAATCGCAACCAAGACGGTCTGAAAGGGAAGCTAAGAGTCATAGGAAGGCTAAATTCAAGGCTATGGCTGAGAATTTAATGTCATGTTTTGCGGCTTTAGAGAATGACCGGTGGGCCTCATGGCCATCCAGGAAGGGATTGGTGGCCTCCACAGCAACACCTCAGCGTCAGAGCAAAGAGGAGGGACAGGGACTATGAACGCTTGAGGTTGAACAATCTGCTGCGAGGTTCTGAGGTTGAGAGGACGAAGGGGAAGAGATGGCTTCGGACGAGCGGTTTAGCAGGGAGGAGCAAGAAACAACACCTCCAGTAGCACGTGAGTTGGCAGCAGCATCTGACACATTTAACACAGTACCTGCTTGGCCATGGCCGGGCAGTGGACAGAGCAGCTGGCCAATTCATGTGATACATGACATACAGGGCTATGGGGCCTCAGTTGGCCCTTGGCCAAATACAAGCACACAGTGGGGAACTGGGTTACCCCGTATCCTCAGCTCACTTTTCCAATGGCCATGGGCTCGACGTTGGGTGTAGGGGTCTGGCCTTACCCATCGGTGCCTGACATGGGATACAACTCGGTTCCATTAAAGGCTCTGCCTTTCGGGGACCATGCCATGCCATTAGGCAATCACCTTACTCCAGCAACTAAAGAAAAGATTTGAAAAGGTAATTATGTTGACTTATTTGATCTCCTTAATATGAAGGTAGACAAAAAGGACATAGATAAGGAGGACGAACCGGAGAAGGAAAGACGTAGGAGGCGTAGGCTCGAGAGGACATGGGCAAACTGGTTGCCGGGTTTCTTGATCTATGCTGGGGTGGTAGTGAAGGTGCAGCCGTGGAGGGCCCAGTCGTTATTCCAGTACCTGGACTTGATCTATAGGGCTTATGTAGACTTCATGGGGCAGGCGTGGTTGCTCTATGATGAATCGTTCCATATGCAGAGTGCTATTCATCCAAATTTGAGATGGGATGAACCGTTGACAGGCCTTTGGCTGCAATTTATTACTCATGCCAGGCCTAATCTAGGTGATAGGTTCGATAGTGGGCATCTTATATGCAAGCCAGGTCCTTCTCCAAGTCCCCGTGCTGGCACGGGGCAAGTGGTTCAACCCCGCTTGCTCTGTTGGGACTACAACGCCAAGGGGACATGCACGCGCAAAGCATGCCACTTTAGGAATGAGTGTTCGGTCTGCGGGGGTCAGCATCCCAGCACATCATGTTTTAGAGCCAGAGGTGAACGAAATATCAATAAGGACACCGCAGGGAGCAAAAAAGGCTAACAGTGGAGGGGGCTCCTCTAACAAAGGGCCCCAGTCCAATTAAGACGTCTGTATTAGAGGCCTGGTTGCAGGATTATCCAAGGAAGACAGATGCACAGTATTTGTTACACAGTTTTATGGAAGGTTTTAGGATACCGGTGTTAGGAGAATGCAAGGCCTTTTTCGCAAAGAATTTGAAGTTAGTACAAGGGATGGAAGGTGCTGTTCAGGCAAAAATACAGAAGGAGGTTATAGAAAGTAGAGTCCTGGGACCTTATCAGTATGCCCCTTTGGAGAACCTGTGGGTATCCCCATTGGGCGTGGTCCCCAAGAAGAATAAGGGAGAGTATAGGCTCATTCATCATTTGTCTTACCCGGAAGGTGAGTCAGTGAATGACACCATCCCGCAGGAACTTTGCTTGGTGCACTACACCTCTTTTGACAAGGCGGTGTGAATGGTCCGTAGATGCGGTATTGGGGTGGAGCTTGCGAAATGTGACATTAAGTCAGCATTTCATATTCTTCCGGTCCACCCATGGGACTTTGACCTCTTAGGCTTCTATTTCAAAGGTTTTTACTATATCGATAGGGCACTGCCAATGGGCTGTTCTATTTCATGTGCAGCATTTGAGCGCTTCAGTTCATTTTTAGAATGGATGCTCAGGTGCAGGGTAGGTTGCAAAAACACTGCCCGTTATTTGGATGACTACCTTTTTTGTGGTGAAAGCAACACTGGTCAATGCAGATTTATTTTAGAAACCTTCCAAATAATGTCACAGGATTTGGGGTTGCCCTTAGCTGAAGAGAAAACAGAAGGACCAGCTACTGCACTTACTTGTCTTGAAATAGAATTAGATACTATGCAACAAGCCTCTCGGTTGCCAGAGGACAAACTGGAGGCCCTTAAGACTCAAATTTGTCTGCTCATAAAAAGCAGGGAAGTATCATTGAAAGAACTACAGGAGATTATAGGTCATTTAAATTTTGCTTGCAGGGTGATTGCCCCAGGTCGTGCATTCCTGCATAGATTATGCGATGAGATGAAAGGTCTGTGTCGCCCTTTTCATCGAACCCAGGTTACAAAAGGCATGCAACAGGATTTGCAAGTTTCGAGTCAGTTCCTTGCTTATTTCAATGGGGTGTCCTTCTGGAGGACCGAGATGAACTTTAGGGCCGAATTTCAGGCTCAGACCGACGCAGCAGGCTCCATAGGTTTTGGGATTTATTTCAAGGGAAGATGGTGCACAGAGATGTGGCCTGAGGAATGGCACTAGCAAGGTATTACTAGGGATCTCACGTTCTTGGAATTTTTTCCGATTGTAGGTGCCCTTTGGCTGAGGGCACATCAATGGGCTAATTTGGCAGTACGCTTCTGGTGCGTCAATCAGGCGGTACGCTTCTGGTGCGACAATCACGACAACCTCACGTCATGCTCAGAACATGTTACGGCACTCGTGTGTGCCTTTACTTTGAAGGCTTTGAAGTATAACATTTTAATCCAGACAAAGCACATTCATGGCTTGGATAGCAGCTTGGCTGATGCACTATCGTGCCAACAGATCACTCGGTTCAGGGAGTTAGATCCAGGATCCAGCGAATTTCCAGAGACGCTGCCCCCAGAGGTCTGGCAAATTGACGTGATGATGCGGAAAGAGCAGTAGGCTTGGCACTGGCCCCGAGGACGCGGAAAGGGTACCTGGCAGTGAGTACACAGTTCCAGGCATTCAGAACACTAGTGGGTTTGGAACTGATTTGGCCTGCTCCAGTGGAACACCTGCAGCAATTCATAGTACATTTAAACAGGAAGGGATTAGTGCCAGGATCCATCCAGAGTAGGATGTCAGCCCTAGCTTTTCATGCTAGGATTCATGGGTATAAAGATTATACTTCAGACTTTCGGATCAAGAAAATGATCAAAGGCTGGAATAAGGAAAGAGGTTGGGTTAAGGATGCAAGGGCACCAATCTCCCCCGCGTTGTTAGAAAAATTTTGCCAGCAATGGCCGATTATATGTAGGGCCGAATATGATGCTACGTTATTTAGGGCAGCATCGTTATTGACATTCTTTGGCACTTTGAGGATCAGTGAGGTTGTAGCGGCGGGTAAAGGTGACATGACAAGAATGGCCCTGCAATGGTTTGATGTTAGGTTGGAAGAGGACACGGTAAGGATTCATATTCGCCGATCCAAGGTGGATCAGCGAGGTAAGGGAGCTGATCTTCATTTAGCTACTTGCTCGTAAAAGAGCTTTGTCCAGTGAAGCATACTTCGCTGTCAGGGGGCAGAGGCAGGGTTACTTTTTCATACATGAAGATGGATCACCTCTAATGAAATATCAGTTTTGGAAATTGACGGATTTGGCGTTAGACAAGTTGGTGATCCACGGTCTGAAGTTCAGTACTCATTCTTTTAGAATTGGGGCAGCTTCAACTGTAGCAGCTCTAGGTTATCATCCTGATGACATTGAACATCTAGGATGTTGGTTGTCTTCAGCTTATCGCAGATATGTACGTGCACTCCCTCATGTCTAGGCAGGCGCCTGGTCTTTTTTTGTCTTTACAGGTCTAGTATTGTCTGGGAGAAGGTGGCTGGTCATGATTCTTGGCCACAGCTACATTTTCTGGGCAGCAAAATATGCGGCTCAGTCTGCGTGGGGGAGCAACTTGGGACTTGGAGCTCGAGCTCAAATCATATGGAAGGGGATTCGCGGACCGCTGTGGAGCCAATTTTGCAGAGTGGCTGCATTTGGCATGCAAACCCCTGATGTATTGCTCATACATTTGGGTGATAATGATCTGGCCAGGCATGCGGGCAACGCCCTGATATTGGATGTCATTCGTGACCTCAGATGGCTGAAGGCGGCGTATCCAGCTTTGAGTATTATTTGGTCTACGATCATCCCTCGGCTGGTGTGGCAGCATGAACGGCAAGTGCAGAGTGTTAACACTGTGAGGAGGAGTGTTAACAGGGAAATTAGCAGAGCAGTATGCAATGGCCTTGGATCAGTGATTGGTCACTGGGAGATCCACGCTAATAGGCCTGAGCTTTTTCAGCACGATGGTGTGCACCTTTCAGACATGAGCTTGGAAATATTTTTAGCCGACCTCAAGGGGGGCCTGCTTTTGGAGCTCGAGAAGCTGGATGGTGGGTGTGGCGGAATGCCCAGGTCACTCCTGTCTATCATAGCCGAAGCTCAAGGGCAGGAGCCTATGAGAAGACAGGAGGGGCGGAGTCAGGGAGACAGTTAGACAGAGGGAGACAGTTAGACAGAAGTGCAGAGTTAGAGAGGAGAATTAGTGAGTTAAGGAAGAGAATTGAAAAGTTGGAGAGTTAGAGAGAATGAGAAGGAGATAAATGGAATAGTAAAGTGAAATAGATAGAGAGTAGTAATGAGATGGTTAATGTGAATAAGTAAATAGCACACCTGAGTAAGCAAACGTGTAATCATATATAAGAAGTTTAATGAGTGATCCTAAACAATAATAAAAGAACATCTGTGATTTATAAACCAAAAGATAAATAAACAAGTTATATTGGCAGCACGTGTCTGAAGCATATATGGTGCAGTGTGGATGAGAGATCCACTGGTGGTAGCGGAAAAGAGAATAAACGTATCCAGAGAGTGAACCTGTGTTTTGGGGAAACAAACAGGGAACACTGGGTGGAACGTCACAGTGGTGGCAGCAGTGGGATACGATTAGATTCCAGTAAGCCGAAGTAAAAAGGGAATTTTCTGAGTCTAAGGTACCTGTTAGTCAGGGACTGTCGTGAAGGAGTGGGTAACTCTAGAGCTCTTGGTGAAAAGCTTAGTAGGGACTCCGGATCGCAGATCTTGAGAGAGACTAAGAAAGGAGAAGACTCTGAGGAAAAATTCTGTGGTTTGAGATTACCTCACGCTTAGAGTTGAAAGACCAGTGGGCTAGCGTGGATCCTAGGCTCTAAGAAGGGAGCACTGAGGGGACAAATGCGGAAGCCAGGGTCAAGATATCTAAGGTGACTGAAACTAGCAGAGGCTTGAAAGAAAAATTGAAAAAATTAAATAATTCTGAAACAGTCTGGTGTCTGGAGGCAAGGAGATATAGTGTCTCAGACAAGGAACAGCGTGGCTGGGTGCCATAAGAAACAGAGTAGCAATCCGTGGCTGCCAACGGAGGGCTACTGAGTAACTCTCTAACTCAGAAAGAAAAAAAAGCATTTTAAACAGAGGGTTGACTATCTCTGCAGAATTAACCAGCTTATCCAAATAAATACAAATAAACATGCCTCCTAAACGAGGGGAAAAGGTGGCACTGGAGGGAACCAACCCTCAAGAATTACCTGAGGAAGTGGAGGGAAATAGAGTCCCGCTTGAAATATCTGAACAAGAAGAGACTCAGGAGGAGGGTGCCTCAGGGGGAGAAACTGTGTTAATCTCCCAAGAGTTTGAGAAGTGGAAATTGGAACAGGAATTCCAGTTAAGATTAAAGGAAATGGAAATTTGAGAAATAAGAGCTAGAGCTGAGGAAAAAGCTGAGGAAAAAGCTAAAGAACTACAGCTCCGGGAATTAGAGATGAGAGAAAGGGCTGAGGCTGAAGCCAGACAACTGCGAGAAAAAGAAATGGAGTACCAATTGGAAATGAAAAGATTAGAAGTGACGGCCCAAAACAATAACAATAATAATAATATGAATGCTGAGGGAAATTTCTCAAAATTAGACCTAAAGAAATTCCCTCAATTTAGAAGAGGTGATTGCCCAGAATCATTCCTTATTTCATTCGAACGGGCGTGCTGGGACTTTGGCGTGAGAGGGGAAGAACTAATGATTGTGCTAAGGTCTCAGATAAGTGGGGATTTAGCAGAAATTTATTCCCAAATGCCCTTAGATCAAGCCAGAGACTACGAGGCTTACAGAAAATTAGTTTTCTCGAGGTTTGGGATCCATGCTGAACACCTGAGATGGAAATTTCGCGCATTGACCAAAAAGCCTGAGGAATCATACTCTCAATTGGGGGCAAATTTGGTTAGATGCTTGGAGAAATGGATAGAGCAGAAGAATGTCACGTCACTAGAAGAAATGAAAAATATAATAGGGCTAGAGCAATTTTATTCTATTCTACCTGGGGATTTGAGATATTTCGTCAGAGACAAAAAGCCCAAAAATGTACAAGAGGCAAGTGAAACTGCTGACTATATAACAGATATAAAGAACCCCAGATTCTCTGAGGTAAAAATTGGCGGGAAAGTTTGGGACGACAGAAGGAAAGAGCCCAGAGATTACCTCAGGAACAAGCAAGCATCTGGAGGCCATTTTAAAGGCAAGCCCTCAGATCTGAGTCACCAGAAATATAAGAGCTTTGAGGGAAAGGGTGACAAGTCCCCATATTTTGAACCCAGAGTCCCTAGAACCTGCTATGGGTGTGGGGAAAAAGGACATTTTATTGCTCAGTGCCAGACCACCAAGAATAGAGAGGTGGGTCAGCAAAAAGGAGGGGGATCCAGTCTGCCCAAGAAAGTATATTATGTACAACAGAAGGGAGCTAAGGAAGACATGGAATCGGTTGCCATGACAACCCCAGTGACACAAAGGCCAGAGAGCCAGCAGGAGAAGCCGCCTATAGCTCGCGTAGTTCAATGTTATTTTATAAAATGTGATCAAAATCTGATGCGCAGTTCAGGAGATGAGATATATGTTAATAATATCAAATATCTTGCTCTCAAAGATTCATGCTCACAAGTGACAGTGTGTCATCCAGAGATCATACCCAAGAGAAACATGCTGGAAAATGAGACCATTTCAATTAAAGGGATTGGAGCTGAAATAATGAAGCTGCCATTGGCAAAGATCCCCATAAAATATAAAGAGTGGACAGGAAATTGGATAGTAGCCATATCAGATCAAATTCCTGCACCTTGTTTAATCGGCCTAGATTTATCAGAGCATGTACAGAGTATTTTGGTAACAACTCGCTCCCAGGGAAGGCCAATTGAAGATACTGAGGAGAATAGGGGGAATCCTGAAATAATAGAAGGGAATGAAACAGATGAAACAGCTGATCTAGTTTCTATGAGGAATCCTAGAAATCTGTCTTTCATAAAAGAGCAAAGAGAAGACCCTACCTTAAATGAATGCTTTAAACAAGTTAAGGAAGGGCCCCTGACCCCTGAAAACCCTGAAAGATACAGTGTTAAGAAAGACCTATTATACAGAGAAATATTAGTGAATCCTATGAGAGGAGGGGAAAACATTCTCAGACAATTAATAGTACCCTCCAAATACAGAGAAAGAATTATAGAAAAGGGATATAAAGACACATTTGCTGCTCATTTAGGGGATCACAAATTGCAACCCTTATTGTATGCGTATCGATCTGGACCCCAGGAAAGCACAGGATTTAGTCCATTTGAATTATTATTTGGAAGGAAAGTTCGGGGACCCCTAGATTTACTCCGGCAAAACTGGGAGGAACTTAGGGGAGAAGATCCTGAGTCAGTGATCCAATGTATAGATACCCCAATGAACTCCTTGCAGAAGTCTCTTAAGATAGCAGCAGAAAACTTAAAGAGACATCAAGGGAAGCAAAAGCACTGGTACAATAAGAGGGCCAGGGAAAGAACATTCAATCCTGGAGAGGAAGTTCTAATGTTGAAACCTATAAAAGGGAATAAACTCCAATTAAATTGGGCAGGTCCATTTAGAATAGTCTCAATAATGAGTGAAGTGAATTATATAATTCAGGAGGAGGGAGAAGAAGGTCGAAGAGTGGTTCATGTCAATATGATCAAACCTTATTATAGGAAAGAAAACGTTGTCTTATATGCCATTAAAGAAGTGGACAACGAAAAACATGAATTACAATATTGGGAAGGAAGGGACAAACCCCAATATAACCCTGAAGATGTCAAGATTAGTCACACTCTAACCCCAGAGCGACAAGATGAAGCGAGAGCCTTGCTGCAGAAATACAAGCAAGTCTTCTCAAATAAGCCTGGTGTAGCAAAGGGAGTAGTACACAAAATAGATACAGGAGATGCACCTCCTCAAGCTGCTGTCACACCTTACAGAGTAACGGGGCCATATGTAGCCAAGGTTCGCCAGGAACTAGATGAAATGTTGAAAGAAAAAAGCATTGGTCCTTCATCTAGCCCTTGGGCAGCCCCAATAGTACTAGTGGATAAACCAGATGGAAGTATCCGCTTTTGCGTGGATTATAGAAAACTGAACCACGTCACTAAGCCTGATGCTTACCCGATGCCTCGATTAGATGACATGATCGAGACTATAGGGGGATGTCAGTTCATATCCAGTTTAGATCTGACTAAGGGGTTCTGGCAAGTGGGGTTAGACCCCAAAGATCAGGAAAAGACCGCTTTTTGTAGCCCCTTTGGATTGTATGAGTTCTGGGTCTTAAGTTTTGGATTGCGAAACGCTCCAGCAACCTTTCAAAGACTCATGGACCAAACATTACAAGGGCTTAGGGAATTCACTGTAGCCTACATCGACGACATAGGGATCTATAGTCAGACGTGGGAAGATCACATAAGCCATCTTGAAACAGTGCTACAGAGACTACATGAAACCGGGATAACAGTAAAAGCTAGTAAATGCCAACTGGGTAGCTCAGAATTAAAATACTTAGGCCATGTAGTAGGGGGAGGCATAATCAAACCCCTAGAATCTAAGATAGAAGTAATCAGTAATTGGCCTAGACCGATGTCCAAGAAAAAAATTAGATCTTTCTTAGGGTTAGTCGGCTATTATCATCGCTTTATACAAAATTTCAGCGAGATAGCCGCCCCCTTATCTGATTTGACACACAAAAGAAAGGCTGAAAAGATCCAGTGGACGGGCGACTGCGAGGAGGCCTTTAATAAGTTGAAGACTGCGTTGATGACCGGTCCTGTCCTGAGAGCTCCAGATTTCCAGAGAGAGAGTTCACTGTCTTCACGGATGCATCCAGCATCGGGTTGGGAGCCGTGCTGAGCCAGGCAGATGACAACGGAAACCATCATCCGGTAACTTACCTCGGTAAGAAACTGCAGGCGGGCGAGAGACATTTGTCCACAATTGAACAGGAGTGTCTAGTGATCGTATGGTCATTGCAGAAACTCAGGCCATACATATGGGGAAGACATTTTATACTTTGCACAGATCATTCCCCACTTCTGTGGCTGAGAACTATAAGGGCAAATAACAACAAGCTGATGAGATGGGCCCTACTTCTGCAGGACTTTGATTTTGAGATTCGGAGTGTGAAAGGAACTCAAAATGTGTTGGCCGACGCATTATCTCGGAGACCAGAAGACTGACAGATGGAGAAGAAGAAATATGTAACTTGTAATGTTATATAAAATGTTCTAGTTATGTATAAGTATGAGAGGTAATTAAAAATGTAATTTCTATGTGAATTAATGGTAAGTAGAAAGAAAAGTAACAGATTTGTATTAAGTAAAGTGGAAGTAATGCAAAGGTTGATTAATGTAATTTAAATGTTTAAAGTAATAAGATTAATGTGCGTTAACAAGTAATCAATAATAACAAGCATGCTTAGATACTGTATAAAAGAGTAATTGATAATCGTACTGGAAAATGTTTGAGATAAATTGATTGTTGCTTCATACGTTGTTCATGAGGGTAAACTACTATAAGCTTTCCCCCATGAAACAAACTTTTCCTAGGTGGGAGGTATGTGGCGGAATGCCCACGTCACTCCTGTCTATCATAGCTGAAGCTCAAGGGCAGGAGCCTATGAGAAGACAGGAGGGGCGGAGTCAGGGAGACAGTTAGACAGAGGGAGACAGTTAGACAGAAGTGCAGAGTTAGAGAGGAGAATTAGAGAGTTAAGGAAGAGAATTGGAAAGTTGGAGAGTTAGAGAGAATGAGAAGGAGATAAATGGAATAGTAAAGTGAAATAGATAGAGAGTAGTAATGAGATGGTTAATGTGAATAAGTAAATAGCACACCTGAGTAAGCAAACGTGTAATCATATATAAGAAGTTTAATGAGTGATCCTAAACAATAATAAAAGAACATCTGTGATTTATAAACCAAAAGATAAATAAACAAGTTATATTGGCAGCATGTGTCTGAAGCATATATGGTGCAGTGTGGATGAGAGATCCACTGGTGGTAGCGGAAAAGAGAATAAATGTATCCAGAGAGTGAACCTGTGTTTGGGGGAAACAAACAGGGAACACTGGGTGGAACGTCACAGCGGGCATGGGACTTAGCTTAGCTAGTCCCTATGCTGTGGTGGGTAGTGCAGATAGAACAGGTTTTGGTGAGTCCCCTCACAACCACAGGTAAAGTATAGCTCATCTGATCTCCCAGCACTGCAGATTGTGCAATTATAGTGCTGGGGGGGGGGGCATTCACTGGGGCCACTCCCGGACCAAAAGCCAACAATGAGGAGGGGGCCGGAGGGCCGGGGGTGGTCAAATTGGGGCCGGTCGGGTTCTCGCTGTCTTTGCGACCGCGAGTACTTGGGGCTCGGGACTCGCCCATTATTTTGTAGGGGTCTGTTGAGACCCCTCTGCAGAACCTGTTTCTACACTACTGCAGGACCCCCCATTTTATTGAGGGCATTAATTAATATTTAATAAAGTGCGGCCCATGTTTATTCCATAATAATTGTCTCGCGTCTTTATTCCGGGGTAAGGGGATAATGTTCGGTCCGCTGGCGAGATCTCTTTGCCGGCACAGGCCGTCATTATCCTCTTCCCTGGATATCGCGAGATGCAGTTGTCTCGCGAGAGTGACCCAGGAAGGGACGGGGGAAGGAGCTTCTTCTTTAAAACTTATATTACATATGTACAGTCTTCACAAAATACTCCAACAGCATGTCCTCTAGCATATCTCCAAACTCTCCACACCACATGTCTGTACCTCTGTAGAATATATAGTATATATATTTTAATTGTATTTTAATTGTTTTATCTTTTTTATTGTATTTTAATTGTTGTAAGCCGCCCAGAGACCTTTGGGTAGTGTGGGCGGCATATAAGTTAAGTAAATAAATAAACAGTTTTGAATTTAAAAAATCATAATTCAAAACCCTTTCCCCAAAATGTCCTTAAATTTGGCACAGAGCAAGAGCAGACTGTCTGCCACACCCGTGCCAAATTCAGTGCTGATCCATTCCAGTTTCAAAGTATAATGTTTGTTTCGGCTCCTCCTATATTTAGAACTCCCTTGCAGAATGTTGATTTGCTCTGTCAGCACATGGTATCACCGCATTCTCATGCAATGATAATAAAACGGGATTGAGGTGTATACCTTGAACTTCTGGGGGGGAAAGCCACCATGTGTTTATTGGAAGAAAGATGAGATGTAGGACTCATAATAAGAAAGACAAAAATGAAAATAGATTCATAAAGAGATTAAAGCACAGGTTATTTTAGAGTATAAGAGACCTGATAAATGTCTTATAACACCAAAGCTTTAGACAGGGAGGTGGGGAGTCATGTACTGGTACAGGTGTACACCCTGTCACCTGCTCACAAGATCCTGTTGACTGCAGTAATAGATTTTTGAGCTGCGTACAGAGTCGTGGTCTTGTAAAACCACTATCTCTATAGGAGGCACTGCTGGAAGACTAAAAGAAGAAATACAGGACCAGGCTTCTGCCTTTCAGAAAAGAAAACTGGGACCAGCAAATATTATAGGCCAAATTTTGAATGCATTCCTTTAAAAAGAATTAATAGATTTTACAAACATTGTATGTAACTCTATAACTCAAAGTAAGGGGGGGGCTTAATCATGCCTACATTAAAAACTGTGCTTTCCAATGGCTATGAATCCACTCATGGTCATAACTATGATTCTTATTACTTGTTGAATATCAAAAAGAGAGGGTTAAAGCAAGAGCTGACATATACGTAAACCTCCCCTGTCAGAGAAGTGGAAGGCAACTGCCTTCAATACAAGGGAAATACAAATTAACTAGCATTCACTCATTGTGAAGTTACACGGGGAAATTTTAATCTGTTCAATTTAAGTGCCCACACAGGGAGACAGGAGAAAAAACTTGTTTGCTGCTTTGCAGCTCTATTGAACCCCACACGGGGATTGGTTAAAGGGCACCTTTTTAATAAGCTTTAACAAGGGTTTCCTCCTCTGGCTTCCTCATCTTGTTAGGTTCTTTTTTAAAAAAGAAAAAGAAAATAAAACTCTTGCTGACAGAGAGAAGACTTGCAGTAAGGGGAACTCTAGGCGAGAGTGACCATGTCCTTCTAGAATTCTTGATTTCAAAGGAAACGAAAGCAGAGTGTAGCCACACTCTTCTGCTGGATTTTTAAAAAGCCAGTTTTAATAATCTCAGAACAAGGATAAGTAAGGTCCCATGACAGGAGATCCTAACAAGAAAAGGAGTCCAGGAAGGGTGGGAGCATCTAAAAAAAGAAATTCTAAAGGCACAGCTACAAACAATTCCAACAAGAAAAAAGGGGGGGGGGCAGCAGAAAAGGCAAGTGTGGCTTCACCAAAAGCTCAGGGAGGACCTAAAAACCAAAAAAGAGATGTACAGGAAGTGGAAAGAAGGCCAGGCCACCAAGGATGAATACAGAGAAGTAGCAAGGAAATGCAGGTGTTACCCCAAATGGTTTCCCATTCTTTATATCCTGGGGAGAGGGACCATGAAAGGAGAGAGCGAGCCCAGCCAGACTACTGACAAGAAGACCATACACCAATAATTTTGGGTTAAGCACTATTCATGTAACATTTATTGATGAGACATAAGACATAGGATATAAGACAAAAGGTACCAAGAGGGCTCTCTTTCATACTTCCCATTCACACAAGATACTCACTCATCCAGAAGGCCCTTCTCTGATCAATCCTCAGAAAGGGTGATGGGGGTCATTCCAGCGCTGTTCCGAAGCCCACCTGTTTCTTCCTGGGTCATCCTTCTTATAGGTATTTTCCTTGTGTACTGTGTTAATGGGCTAAACCTGGGCTGGCACAAGCACACGAGGGGCAGACCCTGGCTTCCTGGGCAGATACAATCTGTTGTCATGCAGGAATGCTTCCTTTCACGTGTGCTGTTTGTTCCATCTGCCACAGACTTGGCTTCAGCTAGCCTGCTTCCTCTTTCTTAAGCTTGCTTTCTCCAGTTTTAGTTATATTTGGACTTCTTGCTCCAGTTCACTTCCCTCTTGTCTGGGCACAACACTTGCAAAAATGCAAACCTTTGCCCACACAGCAGTCTCTTATTAGTAACAAAACTGTCTCTGTCTGCAACTTGCATCTTCTTTTGAAGCTCTGTATTAGGCACACTGTCCCATATTCCCTTGCGATTTCTCCATCTTCTTCTCAGGTCTGGGGTGCTGGTCTTTCTGTAACCCACACACACTCTGTCACACTCTGTCACTCGTAACACAGGGATGGCATTAGGAGGGCAGCAGCTGAGAATGAGCTGAGGTTAGCTAGAGACACTAAAAGCAATAAAAAAGCATTCTTCAGGTATGTGAGTAGCAAAAGACAAAAAAAGACATAGTGGCACAGCTCCGCAATGCAGATGGAAAAATGATAAGAGATGACAAAGAAAAGGCAGAGGTGCTCAATTCCTATTTTAGTTCAGTATTTTCCCATAAAACAGACTATGAACTTCCAAATAAATTGGAAGTGCAAGTGAGGGGGAGGAACAGGACTGCAGCTGGAGATTGATAAACAAATACAGTGGTGCCTCGACTTACGAACGTCCCTACATACGAACAATTTGACTTACGAACAGCTCCGTTCACGTAATTTTGCTTCGACTTACGAACAAAAAAAAACCCCGTGAAAAAAGCGGGAAATGCACTTTGGACTGCCTGGTACTGCCTGGTACTGTAATTTTAAAATGCAAAAATTGGTTTAAAAGGTGCTTGGTTTGGTTTAAAGCTGCTTGGTTTTAAAGGTGTTTTGTTTAAAAGCTGTTCGTTCCCTCCCTCCCTCCTTTCCTGCCCTTTTTTTAACCTTAGGTCATCTTAGGTTAAAAAAAAAAATTCTCCCCCTAGTGGTAGAGGACAGATTAAACGCTTTTGCATTAGTTCCTATGGGAACGAATGCTTCGACTTACAAACCGTGCCTCGACATAAGAACAAAAAAACAGCCAGAACGGATTAATCGGTTTTCAGTGCATTCCTATGGGAAATGCTGATTTGACTTACGAACGTTTCGACTTAAGAACATCATTCCAATACGGATTAAGTTCGTAAGTCGAGGCACCACTGTAGTCAAGGACTACCTTACCACCTTGAATGAGTTCAAATCTCCAGGGCTGGATGAACTGCATCAGAGAGTACTGAAAGAACTGGCTGAAGAACTCTCAGAACCACTATCCATTATTTTCTTGAAATCATGGGAAATGCGGGAGGTGCCAGAGGATTGGAGGAGGGCCAATGTTGTCCCTATCTTCATAAAGGGCAAAAAAAGGGGAAACTGGAAATACAGGCCAGTCAGCCTGACATCAATCCCAGACAAAATTCTGGAACAGATCGTAAAGCGGTCATTATGCAAGCACCCAGAAAACAATGCAGTAATAACTAGAAGCCAACACGGATTTTCAAGAACAAATCCTGCCAAACTAATTTGATCTTGTTTTTTGATCAGGCAACCTCCCTGATGGACAGAGGGAATGCTGTAGATGTGGTATATCTTCACTTCAGCAAGGTTTTTGACAAAGCACCCCATGATATCCTGATTAGCAAGCTTACTAGGTGTGGACTGGATAGACCAAGTGTCAGGTGGATACACAATTAGCTACAGAATCGTACTCTGAGGAATGGGTCCTTCTCTAACTGGGAGGAGGTAACAAGTGGGGTACCCCAAGGCTCAGTCCTGGGCCCGGTGCTCTTCAATATTTTTATTAACTTCTCTCTGACCTTGTTTATTATAATCTGTTGCTATTATCTCAAAATGTCAACTCCACCACCCTCCAAGGCGAAAAAATCTGGCACGAAAAGATGCCTGCATACAAGCCCCAGCGAGGAGTTGCTGGTGAGGAAAGGGAAACAACTTAAATTGGAGACATTCCTTCTTCCCAGGAACAGTGTGAGTACTGATAATGAGCCTAGCAAGAACTCAGCGTTATCGGATATCAGCCCTGCCTTAATCCCTCCCTTTTGTGAAAGCTCTCACTGCTCTCTCCCTTGTAATTACCAAATTAAGGATATTAATGCTGATGATTTGATCACAACGAAGGGATCCAGTGGAGAGATATGCTCAAACGGGGGTTGCGTAAAAGTCCCCACGTAAAATCTAGTTGCTCTGCTGCCGAACTCCTTAGTGAGGTATGCTTTATTTCAGCAGAGAGTTTAATTTTGCTATTAGAACGTCTTAGCCTTATAGAGGCACAACTACAGACAATCCCCCAACTGGCTGCTAATATGAAAGGATCCTCTTGGAACCCCAACGAAAGAGGATCTCATCTTTCCTCTAATTACCTACCTTCCAAAACGAGGAGTAAAGACTCTCTAAACTGCGATGAGAAAGTCACTAGAATTTATCAAGCCCATCAGGTGGCTTTATGGATCTTCGCACCTCATTTCAATCTTTGGAACACCAAGACAAAGATCCTTGCATCACTTTCCATGTTGCTGGACTTCACTATTGCAGCCAGGAAGCTGAAGTCATTTCACTTTCTACCTCCTTCCAAGGGTTTCAGCAGAATTCTTCTGACCTTTAGCTCCAGGGATATACCTTGGAGGATATTCCAATCTGCACCACACTTAAGGAGTTACCGTGTGTACCCCTCCAGGGTTTTCAAAGATGCGGACCCTAAACCTTTGTATAGGAACGAGAGACCATCTACTACTAAACTCAAGGAGAATGTGGGCCTTTCCCCTTCATCTGAATGGGGAAAGACTGTGAGCAGCAAACTACATTCTAATGACCTGAACAGTAGTCAACTTTGCCTTCAAAGACGTCTCTTGGATTTAAGGAATCAAACGAAGGAGCTAATGAATTCTAATATATCTGCCTTCCAGGGTCAAGCATCAAGCACCTCTGAGGAAATTTCAAATCCAGATTCCTCTTCTGAGAACGATTTAATCGTTAGCACCCAACTTTCTGATTCTGCAATCAACAAAGCCTTCGGCGCTACAGATGATGCAGCGGCTATTCGTCAGTCCCCAACAGATCTCTCTCTCTCTCCAGTACCATGTGAGGACCTTATTACTTTCAATGAGCCTGTCGCCACTATGTCAACTAACCAGGACACTAGGGGACTGAACTGCTTAGAGATGGAGTGTCTTCCAGCTAACTCTACAACAGTCAAGACTCCTCACCCGGCGCTTTCTCCCATCTGCACCATTGACAAAGGCTCGTGGGGAGGAGCATTTACCCTTGTAGATGCCCAGGCCCAAATAGTGCCCCCGCTGCTTTATGACTGTACTATTCCTAAACAAAACTCTTCCCCAACTCTTCTATTTACCCAGATTGTTCCTACTAGTAGTAGTCAGGCCTGCCCGAACGTTCCACCTAATACCAACTCAGAATCGGTGTCTTCAGCACAGCCTAGGCCAACTAATGGTTGTGTCTTTCAAGGTTCTGCAGAGAATTTGGACCCTATTGATTACCCTGAGTCACTGACAGTCTCTCCCCCCCCCCCGCCGCCTTAACCTCTTTGTTTAATGTGAAGCTTTTATCATGGAACATCGCTGGCTGGGGGAGCAAGTCGCTGGACCCAGATTTTGTCAACTTTCTGACACAATTTGATATCATTTGTCTACAAGAAACCTGGACCCCGAATGCCCTCCATATCCCCTGTTTCACTTCGTACCATGTCCCTGCTTTTAAATCTCAGAAAATGGGCCGCCACCGTGCTGGCCTTTGCTGTTTTATTCAATCTTTTTCGCAATTTACTATTACTCCTTTCCCGTTAGAATCCTGTTATATCCAACCCTTTATCTTTAAAGGCAGAGAGCTGTCCATACTCTTGGTAAATGTTTATATCCCTCCCAGTAGGTCGGCAGCTCTAGTTAGCTGGATGGAACTGACGACGCTGTTAGACTCTGTGTTGGTCTCTTATCCATCAATTTCTATTGTAATAGTTGGAGATTTCAATTCTAGATTAGGCCCTAATAATAACGAATTGGCCAAATTCCTCAAGTGGGAGCTTGAAGAAATGGCCCCTACCTGGCTTTGTTCGGACAGAAGATCCAGGGACATTTCCTTCAATGAAAATGCCCGCTCCCTAGCAAATCTCTGCTCTGTTTACAATCTCCATATTATTAACGGCTCTTCCCGGTATCCCCATGCCGACAATTTTACCTTCCTTTCCTCTCTTGGTGCCAGTGTGGTGGACTATATTTTGGTATCACCTGAACTTTTAACCAGATGCAGTGACTTTTCTATTGGTGCCCGCGTGGATAGTGATCACCTTCCACTATCAATAAAAATTCTGATTCCCCCCACCCAGACGCCCAATGGTAGTACATCTTGCTGTCCCAAGCTCTGGCCCAAATGGTCTCCCAGGATTAGTTTCGCCTTTGACCAATGGTCACTTAGTCTTGACACGATTCACTTAAAACAAATAATTCAATCTACTACGTCACCATTATTGGCTGATTCATCTTATCACCAGATTACTCATACTCTGGCAGAACTACTTAGCTCTCTATCTGTGTCTAAAAACAAGACTGTTCACCACACCTGGTTTGATGCCGAGTGTTGGGTCATCAAACGTCTTGTCCGTTACTTATTTCTTTCATTCCAATCTCATAATACTCCTGAGACCAAGGCCCTCTATTGTTGGGCGAGAAGTATATGGCGCCAGCTCATTGATGCTAAGAAGCACAACTTTGCCCTGCGGAATTGGTGCCAGCTCCTAGAGGCTATTACATCAAAGAATAGTAGACTTTTTTGGTCATTGGTTGCGCAATCTTCCTTGAAAGAGCCCTATAAAAGCCCTTTACCTATTTCCCCTCTTGACTGGACAACCTATTATTCTAAAATATTTTCTTCCCAGGATCCAGTTCCAATATTAAGGAATCTTCCTTCTGATCTCCCCCCCTGGCCTCCAGTTTCCAGGGATGAGGTTATAAAGCTTATCCACTCTCTGAAACGCGGGAAGTCCCCTGGCTCAGACGGGATTTCCAATGACCTCCTAATTAATAACGCCCAATGGTGGGCTGATCCCCTGGCAAATTTGTTCACTTTAATTGACGAGCATGGCCTTATTCCAGAAGATTGGCTCACCTCCATCCTAGTTCCTATTTTTAAAAAAAGTAATCCCTCTCATCCGGGTAATTATAGACCTATAAGCTTGCTCTCGGCAATTGGAAAGCTGTATAGTAAACATCTTTTAGTTCATCTTGCTACTTGGTCCTCCTCTGTGAACCTTCCAGGATATGAGCAAATTGGCTTCCATTCGGGCTGCTCAACATTAGATCATGTACTAACACTTTCGTTCCTAGCAGAGAAGTATACACGCCAATTTAAGGGAAACTTGTATGCGGCTTTCATCGACTTGAAAGCTGCTTTTGACTCAGTCAATAGACTTATTTTGTGGGAAAAAGTTAGCATCATGGGGAATTCCCCCGCGTCTACTTTTCCTAATTCGTAAATTACATTCTGCCAATTTTTGCCAAGTCCGTTATGACTGTTACGGCTCTGTCTCCGAAAAGATCCCAGTCACTAGAGGAGTGAGGCAGGGCTGTATTTTAGCCCCGTTTTTATTTAACCTCTTCTTAGCAGATTTACGCTCTCAGCTGTCATCAGCTGAAAAGTCTGCCCCGGTTTTAAATAAGGTGCCAATACCTCTATTGTTATATGTGGATGATGCTGTCCTTCTTGCTATATCTAGTATAGGCTTAAGACAGCTTCTCTTCCTGTTTCAATCATATTGTTCACGCAATGATCTTGTTATCAATGTGGAGAAAACTAAAATTATGGTTTTCTCAAAATCTTGGAAGCCTCTTCAGTGGAAAATTAATAACCAGCCCATTGAACAAGTCAGAACTTTCAAATACCTAGGCATATCACTCCACTTCCAACTTAAGTGGACTACACATAGAGATTTTGCGATAGCTTCTGTCTGACATCTTCTCGGAGCAATAACTAAATTCCACCATAATGCTGGGAATCAGTTTGTTCCAGCTGCCATTCATATTTTCCAGGCTAAACTGATTAATCGCCTGCTCTATGGTGTCCCAATCTGGATCAATGCCATGAATAATAAAGTCGATCTATTGGCTGCTTCCTTCTTTAGACGAATTTTAGGGATCCCCAACTTAATTAAACTATCTACTATAGCCCTAGAGGTAGGCCTGCACCTTCCCTCAACGACGGCGTGGGCACTCACTTTTAAATTTTGGTTGTATCTCTTTTTTAAAATAGACCCAGATTCTCTCCTTGCTCACCTTCTTAAAGACCCTTACCAATCCACATGGTTTACACAATGTGAAACCAAGCTTGTGTCTATTGGCATATCTTTAAACTCCCTTCATAATAGTAATTTTAATCAGGCACTTTCCCTTATTAAGGAGAGACTATGGGAATCTGAGTATCTCCAGTTAGTCTCCAATGTGAACCAGACATGTTCCCCAATCCATTTCGGTATTTTTCCCTCCTTTGGTTCTGGACATTCTTATTTCCAGTCCTTGGTGAACCCTTTTAGCAGGAGGGCCTTTATGTTAGCCCGGCTGAACATTTTCCCCTCTGAGGTTCTTAAGGGACGATATGCTCGGGTACCCTTTGAGCAAAGAATCTGTAACTTTTGTGGTTTAGAGCCTGACTCAGTCACACATATTCTCTGTTACTGTCCTGAGTTCAAAGATACCCGTGCTTGTATCATAGGTCCAATTATCTCAAGTTTTTCCGGCCCTCCCCAGCTTCTCACAGGTTTTCTCCTTCATGACTTCTCACAGGAAACAACGGCCTTGGTAGGCGAGTTCCTTGCTAAGGTTCTTTCCTCCCAGGTCCCTAAAAATTGACTTGACTGTCTTAAGTATCTCTGGTTGTGTTTTCCGTTACATTTCTAGTTGTGTGACTTTTTTTTTGTATGCTTTTAATTTTCCTATGCCAATAAAGGTTATTGAATTGAATTGATTGATTATTAATGACTTGGATAAGAGAGTGCAGGGAATGCTTGTCAAATTTGCAGATGATACCAAATTGGGCGGAATAGCTAATACCCTAGAACAGGGGTCCCCAACCCCTGGTCCATGGCCCTGGGCCGGTCTGTGTCCTGGGCTGGACCAGGCCGTGGAGACAGATCTCCCACCCAACCTGCATGCACTCCCCCCCTGCACAGCCCCTTTGCACATGAGTGCAAGTGTGCACCCGCGCAAGCAACCCCACCCCGCCGTGCATGCGTGCACCCTCCAAGCGCCCCCACCTTTACACATGCACGTGAGTGTGTGCATGCGCGCCCCCTCCTTCATGCATGCATGCAAGTGCGTGCGTGCCACGCGAGCACAGACCCGACCCTTCGCGCATGCATGTGAGCATGGAGGGGTGCCCCGCCTTCCCCAACCGGTCTGCGGTGTTAAAAAGGTTGGGGACCACTGTCCTAGAAGGCAGAAACAAAATTCAAAGTGACCTTGATAGGATGGAGCACTGGGCCAAAAGCAACAGAATGAAATTCAACAGGGATAAGTGCAAAGTACTGCACCTAGGAAAAAGAAACCAATTGCACAGTTACAAGATGGGGGATACCTGGCTCAGCAAAACTATGAGTGAGAAGGATCTTGGAATTGTCGTAGATCACAAGCTAAATATGAGCCAACAGTGTGATGTGGCTACAAAAAAAAGGCAAATGCTATTTTAGGATGCATTAATAGAAGTATAGTTTCCAAATCCCACAAGGTGCTAGTCCCCCTCTATTCAGCACTGGTTAGGCCTCACCTTGAGTATTGTGTCCAGTTCTGGACACCACACTTCAAGAAGGATGCTAACAAACTGGAACAAGTTCAGAGGAGGGCGACAAGGATGATCAGGGGTCTGAAAACCAAGCCTTATGAGGAAAGGCTGAAAGAACTGGGCATGTTTAGCCTTGAGAAAAGAAGACTGAGGGGTGATATGATAGCACTTTTCAAATATTTGAAAGGCTGTCATACAGAGGAGGGGCAGGATCTGTTCTCGATTATCCCAGAGTGCAGGACATGCAACAATGGGCTTAAGTTAAAGGAAGCCAGATTTCGATTGAATATCAGGAAAAACTTCTTAACTGTTAGAGCACTACGACAGTGGAACCAGTTACCTCAGGAGTTAGTCAGTGCTCCAACACTGGAGACATTCAAGAAAAACTTAGATGGTTGTTGTGGGTTTTTCGGGCTCTTTGGCCATGTTCTGAAGGTTGTTCTTCCTAACGTTTTGCCAGTCTCTGTGGCCGGCATCTTCAGAGGATAGGAGTCAGAACTCTGTCTGTGCTCTGGACTCCGTCCAGAGTTCTGCCTCCTGTCCTCTGAAGATGCCGGCCATAGAGACTGGCAAAACGTTAGGAAGAACAACCTTCAGAACACGGCCAAAGAGCCCAAAAAACCCACAACAACCATCAGATCCCGGCCGTGAAAGCCTTCGAGAATACAAAAAGTTAGATAATCACCTGGCAGATATGCTTTAATTGTATTCCTGCATTGAGCAGGGGGTTGGACTTGATGGCCTTGTAGGCCCCTTCCAACTTCACTTTTCTATGATTCTATGATTCAATTAAAAAACAGTTCATTTTACCCAGACTGAGGAAGGTCAATGTTCTTCATAGGTATACTATACCATTTCTGGTAAACTTGAGCAGCTTTGAGAATTATGGGCAAATCCATTTGACTTGAAATGGGATATCAGAAAAATCTGTGCACACACTATGAGAAGCAAAGTTTCTTTCCAATAGCTCAAAATTGATTTTAACCATGTAGCTCTGTGCTAAGTGATCTGCACCAGTGGGGGGTGGCAAGTGACAAACAGATGACCTGGGTGTTTTTCCCTTTTTAACTTCTGTAGATCTACATGTCAAGTGATTGTTTTAAGTTGCCTTACTTCTTCATTCAGAATAATTATTCACTTCAGTTGTCATATGTAGTCTGCAAATATTAAATACCAATGTAGTCTGCAAATATTAAATAGGCCCATGTAGTCTGCAAATATTAAATACCAAATAATCCTAAAAAGAAAGAAAATCCCACTGAAACCAAAACTGATAATCTAGCTCAGTTAAGGTCTTTTTGTTCCATCTCCTTTAACAGAAAGCAGCTGAAGATCTAGCTAACTGTCCCAATGAAGGCAAATGGATTAAAATAAGTTTAGTTCTGTTTAGATCAGAGGCAGGCAATCTTAAAAGGTTTGCGCACAATCGGCCTTGGACCTCGGACGGCTTCACCTGTTCCTATGACTCCTCCTTTTTTTTCTCAGAAAAACTGTGTGCTCTTTTTTTTTTACACTATAAAATGCTCATTGCCTCCTACTCCCTCAGAGGGCACAGAACATATTTTCCAAAATATTTTAAATTAGGGATGGAGGGAGTGCTTTAGGATTACTCAGAACCCACATTTGGGTTCTTGAAAGCTTCGTGCTGCTAACTAGTTTAGACAATGTTCTCACAAAAATTTAGTCTTCCCATTAAGCATATAACTAAGAATTGAAAATAAAATATATAAATTTAAACTTCCCAGCTAGCCTCAGAAAAGCAACATAGGAATTATTATTAAAGAAAGTTGCAGCTGGCTGCTGGCAAAAGTAATCTATTTATTTTTCTCCCTATCAAGAACATTTTAAGGCACACATTACAGAGACAAATCTCTTTAATTGTATGTAAGTGAGAAACACAGAGACTCGAAAGAAGTCCAGTTGCAAAAACACAATAGCCAGTATCCCATTGCTAGTCCTGACTAGAGTAGGCCCATTGACTCAATGGAATCTGCATATATGCAGCCTTGCCATTCAACAGTTGATTCAACCAGCAACTGGATACCAGCCAAATAGTGAAATGTTAACATTGCTAGAAAGAAAATCAAATGTTCTGTCCTAACATTCTCTCTAATAATTAACTTTGGAACACAGTTGTTGTTATTATTTATAGGTGACACTTCATCAAATCTTTTTTTCTTTCCCTTTTTCATCCAGATAACTTGCACTATCTCACTAGCATTCAGAAAGAAATGGAGAGGAAATTGAGTTATCATATTTTATTTGCAAGTAAGATGACCTAGGTCAGAGTTTTTTTGAGGATGTGGCACAAAGAATTCTGTTCTGTTTTATAACTTTATGTAACATATTAGATAATTTTATCTATGCATCTGAAGAGCGTTCTACTGCTTTAAAACATATAGAAACAACAAATCTGTTACACTGAAGATGTCACACAGGGCTTTTTGTTAATTTAGCTCCAACAGTGTAACTCTCTAGAATACATAAACAATGAGGTTTTTTCCCTCATCCAGGCAACATTATTGCAAGTGAACAACAAAACATTTGGATTTTTATCTATAATTAAAGTACATTGTGGAGAAATCTGTGTTCCTTTGCCTATGCTACAGCAAATGGAGATCAAAAATGTGTACTGAAACATGTTTTTACCTGCTTTTTATGATGCATGATTTCATTCTTGTATGATTCTATTGCTGTGTGTTTGGTTTATAGTGACTTATTATGACTGTTGGTCTTGACAAATATGTTCATTCAATCACTTAACAACTTAAGACTAACAAATAACCTTTCTCAAAGCATGAGCAACTGAGGCAGAACATACAAAGTGGTGTAGTGGTTACATGCAGTGATAGGTTATCAAATATAAACAAGTGGCCACAGAAAACACCCTCATTATTATATAATCAATTGCAGTGTACCTGACTTCATATAACAGTTAAGAGGGGCACTGTTAGTTCTATACCTTGTCAGAAGACACTGCCGTATCATGCAGGATGCATCAAGGTATAGGATGCAACAGACATAGATTTTGTATATAAAATTTCCCTCCACATGCTTAAGAATTATGCTTTAGGAAACAAAGGCTGCTTCTACACTCCGTGGTTTCATTATTAGTTCACTTTGTTTTTAGGAAATCCAGCCAATATTGTAGTGTTGAATTCCAGTATTTTCTACATTGACTTCTTTTCTTTTGATGTTGGTTTGTTTTTTACTCCTAGGCTATAGCTATTAATCTTACTTTGAACAGATCTGCACCAACAGTCTGCCCATGTACTGTAAGATTTACCTGTCTTACACATCTACCATTACTACACATGTACCATTTGCTTTCGTGGTCCATCTAGCCCCTTCCCACATTAGCGATCCAGAAGCCTCTAGGAAGCCTGCGTGAAAGCAGCAGAACTTAAGGGCGGTATTCCTCTCCTATTATCTTCCCAAAACTGGTACCCAAGGCATTCTGCTTCTAATCTGCGAGGCAGGATGGAGAGCATTATCCTCCATGAGCATTTAAGTTTATGAATTGAATTGAATTGAATTTATTTATTACAGTCAGGTGACCAGCTCATAAAACATATTTATGGCTAAAATACACAAAATGCAGTTTAAAAATGTACAGCAAGTTCATAAAACATATTATATGGTTAAAATATACAAAATGTAATTTAAAAAAGTGTAAAACAAATAATTAATTGTGTACTGGTTGTAAAATATGGGGAGAATCAAATACTGTACAGCATTTTTATAGCTATCCTTTGAACCATTTAAGTTTATGGCTATTGCTGCATTGGCTGGAAATGAATTCTACTCTTCAACTAACTACGGCTATGTGAACAAGTATTTCCTTTTTGTCTGTCCCCACAACTCAGCTTCACTGGATGCCCTGTGCCTTTCAATTTTGTAAAAGAGGGAGGAAAGAAACATTTTCATAATTGTATAAGACTTTTGCATGGCTCCATATAGCCAACTATTCTTCTAAACCAAGAAATCCCTTCTTCACTGGGGAGGTACTCCAGCACACCAGTCACTTAGGTTGCCCTCTGCCACGAGAATTCTGCAGGTAAGAGAGGAGACAGAAGTGCAGCCCTAAATTAGCAGAACAGATTTCCATCCTCTGCCCTTCCAGTTTGCTCTATGGAAAGCCTGCCCGGCCTTATCTCCCGCCCGCCCGCCCCCAAAAAACAGTCCCTTCCCACCTCTTTGGGCCAGTTAGCATTAGAAAATGCACTGTGACTGCAGAACAGTCCTCGCTGCCCACCGAGAGCCGCGCGCTCGCGCCACCCTTCGCTCCCAGCTTCGACACAGCGTGTGTGTGTGTGTGTGTGTGTGTGCCCGGGCGCGTTCTCGCCCTCTCTCCGGATTATCGTCACCAGCGGAGGATGGGGGACAGGGCTCCGGCGTTTCGAGGCGTCTCCGTAGCCACCGGGGGACACTCCCGGGCCAGGCGCATCCCCGCCGCCGCCGCCGCCGCCTGCCTGCTGGGATTGCTGGCCGGCAACTTGTGCGCCGCTGTGGTCGAGAAGAAAGGTGAGTTTGGCAAGGCGAAAAGTCACGCGCCTGTGGCTGCGCCCGCTGCTCCCTGGTCGAAGTGCCGGCGGGCACGCGATGCCCAGGACCGAGCTTCTCTGGGGTAGGGGGAGGCTGCCTTTGGAATTTATTTTTTTCCCTGGAGCGCACTGCACATGCTCAGAGACACGCGGCGCCCACACTCGGAAGCACCCGTTACTGGTATTTTCAGGCTTCTGAGCCTGTCCAGTGTTATCGATCATGGGCTCTGCATGCGTTCAAAGGAATTCTCCATTACAATTTCACTGTTTTTGCTTCTGGGTTTAAATAAATAAATAAACAAACAAAGAGGTTCTGGGACTTTAACTCTTGTTTCAGCGTCTGGGTCTTGCTTACCTACTGCTGATTGCCTCTATGTTGCAGCGCCTCCTGGACAAGCAAGCCCGGTGTGTCTAAGTCCTACGTCAAAGACTGGATGGCAATAAGCATAACACAGTATAATAATAATAATAATAATAATAATAATAATAATAATAATAATAATAATAATAATAATAATAATATATTTCAGAAAACAATGTGGTAGCAACTTGTGGTTGCCTGCTGAAGGGAGAGCTGCCTTGGAGTTAAGATAACCTGTACAAGTGCCTGGTTTCTCCCAAAGGTTGGGACCCAATGTTCTAAAGCCCTCTTTAATATCAGGTGCTATTTATCCGTTCTGCCAACATAGGCACAGCGTTATTGAATAGCATAAAGGAGCAGTTCTCTCTGAGGTCATTTCCTTGCCAGCACTTAAACATAAGGAATTATTTGAGAGTACTGATCCTAAATTAAATCATTTTTCAGCCTTGATGACTGAGTTCCATGTTCCACTTGCAGCCCTGTTTGCCTAGAGTTTCATCCTCTAGTTCATCTGCACATCTCTGTGAAGAAAGTTTTATTCTTCTGTTGTTGATAAACCAGTTTGGAAGCAGCAGTGGGAACAGTGGGTGGGAGTTTGGGAGTTTTTGTTTTGGCTGGTAGATAGCTTTCCCTTTTCTTCTTCTTTCTTAGCCTTTGTGAAGCAGGCAGCTTCAGTTCCAGGGGAATCATCTTTATTTTGGAACTCTGCCAGAAGGAGAAAAAAATAAAGATTTTCTTCTTTCCTTCTTTCTGGTCGGGGGCAGGCGGGCAGGGGAAGGGGAACCACAAGTTTAGAAAGCCTGATACATAAGTTAAGCAAAAGTAATTTCAGTATTTCATGGCTCCAGATAATAAAACAAACTTGAAAAGAAGAAACATTCTCCATAGAGCTAATTGCACAATCTTTTTTTTTTTTTACTATTTAAATATTTATTTTGATAACTTGGGATAGGGTGTGGGGTACAAAAGGTAAAAAGAAAAAAGGATTGGGGTTATGAGGGAGAGGAGACACAACAATATATCAACATCCATTCTATCCACATTATCATCTCAAAATTCAGTTTCCACTTTTCTACTCTTTTCTGCCTTCTAGATTTTAGTTCACATTTTGTTCTATGTTATTCAAACATTGTCTGGTGATTCTAACCATTTGTAAAATAAGTCCCATCTTTCTGTTGCCTTTTGCAAAGGACAGTCCTTCATTATTTCTGATAAAATGTCCATTTCCGCCGTTTCTCGTATCTTCTCTATAAGATCTTCTTGTTTCGGTACCATCTGACTTTTCCAGTTTTTAGCATATAGAATTCTAGCTGCAGTAACTATATATGTAGCTATACCCTTCTTTGCTTTATCTATATTATCTGGTATCATAGACAATAAAAACAATTCTGGTGTTAGTGGGACCTTACAAAGCAATATTTGTTGAAATACCAAATGCACTTCTTTCCAATATTGTTTCGCTACTCTACAGGTCCACCACATATGGTAATAACTTCCCACATGTGCTTCACATTTCCAGCAGGAATTTGATACATCTGTATACATTTTCGACAGTTTTTCTGGCGTCATGTGCCATCTATAAAACATCTTGTATATATTCTCTTTAAAATTAACCGATTTTGTGAGCTTTATATTCTTTTGCCATATTTGTAACCATTGATCAATATCAATGTTATGACCTATGTTTTGTGCCCACTTAATCATGCACTCTTTAACCATTTCATCTTGCATTTTAATTTCTAACAGATAATTATACATTTTCTTAATTATTTTATCTTTTGGACCTAATAGTTTATCAAATGTCGTTTGTTCTAAATATATACCCTCTATTTTATCCTTTCTGTATCTAGATTCCAGCTGTGCTCTAGACCACCAGTCTATGCGAATATTCTGTGTCTCTAACTCTTCTTTTGACCTTAACGTATAATCCCTTTTTAATAAATCTTGATATCTTAAAAACTTTTCTTTCGTCATAAGATTAGGCTGTGTATAGGCCTCTATAGGTGATACCCATACTGGTGTTTTTTGATAAGTTTGTTGTATAATCTTTTTCCAAGTTCCCAATAAAGCTCTTCTTATCATATGTGCATTAAAGTGTTTTTGCTCTTTCTCCTTTTTATACCATAAAAAAGCATGCCAGCCAAATTGCAAATCATGTCCTTCCAAATTGAGTAATCTATCATTTTCCAAAGTTATCCACTCCCTTATCCAGACTAATACACAAGATTGATAATACAAGGCCCAATCTAATTGCACAATCTTAACATCAAAAAGTGTTCTCTTTCAGTTCTAAACAGCAAGTTCATACCTGTTGGTGATGTAAACAGGGCAGGGCTGGGTTTTTTCCCTTTTGTGTGTAGTTCAATCTATCTTCGTATGGTTCAGATAAAACCATTTTGCATGTACTAGTAATCTGCATAGAAGAATGTAGAACTTGGAAACAAAGCGTTTAGCATTTGCATTCAATACAGAGCTGTAAAGGATAATCATTCTCTGACCTCTGCTGCCTAATATTAGTAATTTAACTGAATGTGGAAAAAAATATTGAAAAGAATGGCAGGTTTGCATGTGCTGGTTTGACTATGAACTATGGTTCTGTAGTCTACACTTTTCTCTTTTAATAAGGCCATGGATAGTAGTATTTTCCTTGACCGTGACCTTCTTCTGAAGTTGAGTTGATAATTTATTATTATCACTCTTTCAGATATATTACAAAGACTCTTACTGGATATTGTGTGGGCTTAATTCAGGTGACACGGGTCAATCTACACTAAAATAAATTCAATTCTTCCAAAAAACTTCTGGTTTGTGAATGTGGGATATTGTGCTTCTGTACCCACGATGCAAAAAATCCAGGAAATGACCCAGTATTGCTGCACAATATCCTGCTTGCATTGCCAGCAGGAAAAAGGATACGAAGCTTTACACAGCAAAGGGCAGCCTGAACGTTGACAGCACCAATGGCAGCAGTCAAGATGGTCTACAGAATACCCTCTTCTGCTCACTACCTTTTACACTTGTTGAAAAACAGCCCTGACAGTTTCTTTGTGTTTGGGTGAGAAGTGGTGAACTGATGACAAAAGGAGTCAGTTTCTGGGATTTTCCCTTGCGTGGTGGCACTTTATGAATGGTAGTGGTGCTGAGGGACTCCTGTTCAACACCTGGACCATTAACCTGTGGAGTGTCTCAGGGTTCCATGATTCTCCATACTATTTCACATATACATGAAAAACCTGAAAGAGGCTGTCTAGAATTTGGCTGTCTGGTACCACCAGTGTGCTGATGACACCCGGCTCCATCTGCTTTTTAAGATCTTCCAGGAGGCCCTTCCTGGCTTTTTAAAACAGGAGTTTAAATATACATATGCTACCCAGAAATTCAGTCAGAAATTTCCCTCATATAGAATTACCCAGTGGTAGAGGATTCAAGAAGATAAGCATAGGATCTGTACTATGATTCCTGGAGAAGACAGAAGTGAGGACTGCTTGGATGTGCCGATAGTCCCTGTGTGCTAAAATATTTTGAAGGGCTGTTTTGGACTTAATGGAAGGGTGAAGCAAAGATGTCGATTTACTTGCAAGTAAGGAGACAGCAGCAACAGCAGGATGTGGTGATGGCATCTGGCCTAGTTGCCTTTAAAAGGGGATTGGACAGATTCCTGGAGGAAAAGTCCATCACAGGTTACAAGCTGTGGTGTTCACCCCCTTGAAGCACCTACGTTTTGTGCCCTCACAAAGGCTCCAGTTGTGTTTTCCTCTCACTGCCACCAGTGGATTACCTCAATCCACAGTATAAATGACGTTTGATCAGACACTTGTCTTGTGAATGCAAACAAAACTGATTTATTGAAGTGAAGCCAATTTAATAATCACAGAAGTTCTTTAGATGTACATACTTTTCTCTTGCCATATAATTTCCACCTTCTCTATCTATTTATCTTAACCAGCTTTATCTCTAACAGTATCTGTTCCTTCTCTCTCTGACTAACCAGTCTCTAACTCTATCTCTGTCTCTTCTGACTCTCTCTCTCTCTGACTGACTCCTCCTCTCAGGCTCCGCCTTTTAACCTCTCTCTCGGCTCCGCCTCTCAACCACATTAGCATAGAACATGAATAATACATGACTTATACCTAACAAAGGGTGAACGCTACATACCTCCCCCCTTAAATATGTTTGTTTGGGAGGGGAAATACGTTTTTCATCCTAAACAAACATGTATCATTGCATAAAAACTACTTACCCTCTGGCACAATTTTGCAAACAATACAACATTATATATATATATAACACAATATCTTCTCACTTTAAACATTCAAATACAATTCAATAATATACTTTACCTTTTGATGTACACTTACGACATTTAATTTTACAATCCTACAGAAATATAACATTTTCATGAAAATTTTACATAGATAATTAAACAGTTAATCAATAGTCCATTCCAGTTTATTTTAGAAGTCCTTGCATCCTTCACCTGGCCTCCTGGATAGTGCATCTGCGACAATGTTGTGGGCTCCCTTTACGCTTTTTATTTCAAAATCAAAGTCCTGCAGCAGAAGAGCCCATCTCATCAGTTTACTATTAGTTTTCATTGACCGCATCCACAGTAAAGGCGAATGGTCAGTACATAGCGTAAATTTGCATCCCCAGATATATGGTTTGAGTTTCTGCAAAGACCAAACAATCGCCAGGCACTCCTTTTCAATAGTTGCCAGATGTTTCTCTCTCGGTTGCAATTTCTTACTAATATACGTTACTAGATGCAAAGTCCCTTCTCCATCTGCTTGGCAAAGTACCGCTCCTAGTCCAACGTTCGATGCATCTGTGAAGATGATGAACTCCCGGCTGTAGTCAGGTGCGCTGAGGACTGGTCCGGTAGTTAATGCTTCCTTCAGCTGGTCAAACGACTGCTGGCACTCAGGAGTCCATCTGATGCTCTCCGGCTCCTTCTTCCTAGTGAGGTCCGACAATGGGGCAGAGATCGCACTGAAGTGTGGGATGAACCGCCGATAATAACCCACTAGTCCTAGAAAAGATCGGACTTGCTTTTTGGAAGTGGGGTTTGGCCATTTCGTGATATCCTCGATCTTAGAGTCCAGGGGTTTGATCACTCCCCCACCCACTAAATGTCCCAGGTATTTTAATTCAGAATCTCCAATGTGGCATTTACTGGCTTTTACAGTCAAACTGGCTCTCTGGATTCTTTGCAGCACTTGATTTAAATGTTCCTTGTGCTCAGCCCATGTTTGACTAAAAATGCCGATGTCATCCATGTAGGCGACAGTAAATTCTCCCAGGCCATGTAATGTAATGTAATCTTTGTAAGGCCGCAGGACCATTTTTTAACCCAAAGGCCATGACCCGGAATTTGATGACTGATTTGATGACTGATTCTGGGTCACTCTCCCTATAGTCTTCCCAATTCACACGGAGCAAATTCTCACGTTCCATCCATTTGTCCAAACATTGAAGAAGTTTAGCCCTTATCTGGGAATAAGATTCATCAGGCTTTTTGGTAAGGGAACGAAATTTTCTCCTCAGGTGTTCTGCATTGATGCCAAATCTAGAATATACAATTTTTCTATATGCTTCAAAATCTCTAGCCTGCTCCAGAGGCATCTGAGAATACAGCTCAACTAAATCTCCACTTATTTGTGATCTCAAAACTATCATCCTTTCATCATCCTTAATATTAAAGTCCCAGCATGCCTTTCAAATGATATGAGGAAAGATTCAGGGCAGTCTCCTTTTCTATATTGGGGAAATTTCTTTAAGTCGATTTTTGAGAGATTTCCCTCACTAGAGTAGTTATTGTTATTATTATTATTGTTTTGAGCAGCCAATTCTAATCTTTTCATTTCCATTTGAAATTCCATTTGTTTTAACTCCAACTCCATTTGTCTGTTTTCTTGCTCAGCTTTTTCTCTCATCTCTATTTGTCTTTTTTCCTCCTCAAATGCCATTTGTCTGGCCTCTTGCTCAGCCCTGGCTTTTTCCAATTCTAATTGGTTTTTCATAGCTAGCGCCTTCAATTTAAATTCCTGTTCCAGCTTCCATTTTTCAAAATCTGGGGAGCTTAGAACACCTTCTCTCCCTGAGGCACTCTCATGAGTCTCCTCCTGTTCCACCGGAGCTAGAGGGTCTCCATTTCCCTCCACTTCCTGAGGTAAACTTTGTGCCTCTTGAGGATCAATTACCTCCATTACTAGCTTTTTTATTCTTTTGGGTGGCATAAGTATGTGTACTTCTTTGATAAGAGCTGGTTTCTATTGCAGAGTTAGTCAGGCCTCTTTTTAAAACACTTTTTTACTGTTTTCTTTTCCCAGTGTTTTTCTGGGGTACTATGTAGCTCTCACTTGGCAGCTAAAGATGGCTACACTTTTTCTGGCACCACGCCAGCCATGATGTTTCTTGGTCTGAGACAACCTTCTTGCCTCCAGACACAAAACAAATTCTGTTTTCAAGCCTCTGCTTTGTATGTTCCTATCACCTCAGATCTGTTCTGACCCTGGCTTCTGCTTTTTCCACAAGCGCTCCCTTAACTCTCAGAGCCTTGGATTTTAAGCTAGCCCACTGGGTCTGTTCAAATCCTGAGGTAACCTCAAAAGGAATTTTCCCTTCAGAGTCGTTCCCTATCTTTAGTCCCCCCCAGATCTGGGATCAGAAGCCCCGCCACTAAGCTTTTCCACAAAAGCTCTAGCAGGTAACCCACTTCTTCACCACAGACCTCTGACTAAAAGGTACCCTTGACTCAAAGAAAATTCACTTTTAACTCTGGCTTGACTGGATTCTTTCGTATCCCGCCGCTGGACACCAATTGTGATGTTCACCCCCTTGAAGCACCTACGTTTTGTGCCCTCACAAAGGCTCCAGTCGTGTTTTCCTCTCACTGCCACCAGTGGATTACCTCAATCCACAAAATAAATGACGTTTGATCAGACACTTGTCTTGTGAATGCAAACAAAACTGATTTATTGAAGTGAAGCCAATTTAATAATCACAGAAGTTCTTCAGATGTACATACTTTTCTCTTGCCATATAATGTCCACCTTCTCTATCTATTTATCTTAACCAGCTTTATCTCTAATAGTATCTGTTCCTTCTCTCTCTGTCTAACCAGTCTCTAACTCTATCTCTGTCTCTTCTGACTCTCTCTCTCTCTGACTGACTCCTCCTCCCAGGCTCCGCCTTTTAACCTCTCTCTCGGCTCCGCCTCTCAACCACATTAGCATAGAACATGAATAATACATGACTTATACCTAACAAAGGGTGAACGCTACACAAGCCATGATGGGGATGTATAATCTCCAGGCTTAGAAGGAAGGTGTCTCAAAATGCCAAATGCAGGGGAGGGGTATCAGGAGACAGGTATCTAGTTGTCCTGTGTGTTCCCGGAGGCATCTGGTGGGGCCACTGTGAGATACAGAAAGCTGGACGAGATGGGCCCTTGGCCTGATCCAGCAGGGCTCTTCTTTTGTTCTTATGAGTAGGTAAAACACATACAATGGAGAAACATACGTGGATGAAACAAAATCATCCATACTATGTGTAAGGAAGATAGTGAAGAAAGACAGGGCCAAAGTCAAGTCATTTGTAACGTGGTGTTGGTAGAGATACTAAAGGCAGCCAGAAAAGCAGAAAAGTGGGTGCTCATTTAAGTCAAGCCTAAGTCAAGCAAAATAAAGTACTGTAACATGAGCCTATCCTACCATGCACATATAATGGAAATACACAAATGACCAGAATAGACTATATTGCTTGGAAAAGTGTGGTGAAACAGAAGGAAAAGAGGAAGATCTGACATGAGATGGGTTGACTCATTAAGGAACCACAGGCGTTAGTTTCCAAGATCTGGGCAGAACTTAATGGAAAAGACAAGATTGCTAGGGAGGGGGAGGAGGAGGAGAGGAGAAACTAACATGAGATGCTGCTTGTTTGCAAGATCTGACCAGAGCCCTTAGTGATTGACATTTTGGAAGCCAGTAACTCATATAGAGTGAGAAAGGAGGAGGAGGAGGGTTTACCTCCCTTCTGTCTCCCTAACTTTCACCCCAGTGTTCTCTCCTCACTCTGCAGCTGTCCTTGGCTGCTATTGCTGCTGTCTCCGTACTTGCAAGTAAATCGGGTAAAATTTGCTTTGAGATCATCACCCGTCACAAAGCCAAAAAAAAAGTGTTCATTTATTTATTTAAAATATTTTTAACCTGCCTTTCTCCTTCAAAAAGACCTAAGGTGGCTTACAACAATTAAAAGACATCATTTAAGATTATTTACAATGAGTGTATAATACTAAATGGATCAATGAATACAGTACCGAAAAACATAAACAGTGCTTGCAGAAGAACAGGAGAGATTTTTTGATTTGCCTTATGGAATGTTGAATACTGCTAATGCACAATATATAATGATCAAAGTTTGAAACACAGTCTTTTAGTTTACTCTGAGACTTTAAGTGTAATAAAATGACTGAAAGTAGGTGTAATAGAATTTCAGTAGGGCAGTCAACAGTGTGGAGATTGCTTTTCTTTCTGTTAAAATTGTGAGTTAGTGAAATTGATTGGTATTAAGGTATGAGATGAAGATGAAATTGAGTTCCTTTTCATGCAATACATGACTATTTTAGATAGTTCATAAATTGCAACTGTAGATTGTAGGTGATGTAGCTGCCACTAATTTAGAAGGCGATTTGACTGTAAAACTAGCTGTAGTTTTTAGCCGTGTTAGCTATAAAGAGCTGCCGTGTTCAAAGTCAGTGTACCTTGTTTATCAAATACTGGGATACAAAGATACGATAGCTGTTTCATTTATACCTTCCTTAGGAACGCTGCAGAGACCTTTGGCTGGTTATTGTGGGGAAAAAGAATGCTGGGCTGAGTGAAATATTGGTCTGATCTAACAAGAGAATTTTTACGTGTTAGAATAATGTGGATCACCTGACAGTGACCTATATATCAGGAATGCAAGCTATACTGGGTTTCCAAATCCTTTCCATCGTTCAGATATTTAAATAGAAGATCCTAATCCCAGTGCAAATATTCTAAAGAACAATAGGTCAGACAGAAGTGAAGCTGTCAAGCAAGGAGAGACAATAGTTCCAGGATGTAAAATGGGTATCACTTCGGGTCATTTATCCGAAAAGGAGTGGGAAACTGTCCCTAAAAAAAGCCTCAGAGACAGATTCAATATAAGTGCAATATCAATGCCCCTGAAGAAGGCTAAAAATACATAAGCCAAAGAACATTGGGCTTGCATCTTTTTTAAAATTATTTTTTATTTTTCAGAACAAAAACAAATACAAAAGTGCAAAATACTCACTATACAGTCTAAACTACCGTGCACCCCATACCCACGGGACCCCTTAGAACAATACTTTTAATACGAACTTCCTTTCCAAAATTGTATTGATTGTTGTTTAGAGGCTTTCCCCTTTCCTTTCACTAATACAAATTCAACAAATCTACCCCAAATAGCATAAAAAATATTTGAACTTATTTCCCCTCTTTTCATCTTAAGTTCACTAGTTAATTTATCATTTAATGCAATGTCCCATACTTCATTATACCAATCTTCTAACTTAATGTCATTTTTGTCTTTCCAAAATCTAGCTATTAATATTCTAGCACTTGTCATAAAATTGGAAATCAATTCCTTTGAACAATAATCAAGTTCTATTTTATCAAAAATTGACAACAAAGCAATTTTAGAGTTGAATTCAATATCTTTTCCAAATATATCAGATATTTCCTTAAAAATCAGTTTCCAAAATTTCTGAATCCATTTACTCTCCCACCACATATAATAATATGTGTCAATTTTCTTCGTCACATTTCCAACAAGCTTTAGAATAATCTGAATTTATTATATTCAGTTTCACCGGAGTCATATACCACCTTAAACTGATTTTTTAAAAAAAATTTCCTTTATTCTTACCAACATTAATCTTAAAACTCTCATCCTCCAAATTTTTATCCAATCCTCTATTTTAATTTCTGTCTTTAAATCATTTTCCCAAATTGATTTCAAACTACTCCCTTCATCAAAGCATCTTTCTGCATATCTTTATGTGACGATAGAAATTGTTCGTACTTAGTGCATTCTCTACATTTGCTATTAATTTTCAGCCATTCATTTGTCCAACTATCTAATTGGATATAATTATACCATGATAATCTATTAGTTTGAAATTTACCTATAATCTGATCCTTCAGTCTCATTTTAATCATCCAATCCTTCAATCTTTTAAAACTTTTTTATCCTTAAACAAATCAACTAAACCCTTCACGTTTGCTGGGAAATTTTCTATTTCAGTCACTAATTTTAATGGTGAAGTAAAGGGACATAACTTCTTTTTATATCTATTCCATATATTTAACATATTTCTTAAAAAAGGGTTATTCAGCTGATTTATTGTATTTCTTTTTACTACATTAAATAAATATTTTTTAACGTTCCCATTTATTTCTGAGGATTCCATATCCCACCAAATTAAGTTTCCTTTGTTATATATAATATTTCCAATAAATCTTAACTGATTCGCTGTATAATAATTTTTTATATTAGGAATACCTAAACCTCCATTTTTTTTAGCCTTATACCAATATTTTTTATTTATTCTAGATTTTTTACCTTGATTACAAAATCCATTAATTAATCCCTGCCAATACTTAAGATCTTCTTCTTCTAATTGTATTGGGAGCATCCTGAATAAAAAGGTAATTTTTGGTAATATTTTCATTTTGATCATGGCGATTCTCCCAAACTACAATAGTTTCAATTTAGAATACTCCTGCAATTTATCTTTAATATCACTTTTTAATTTATTAAAATTTTGCTCTTTTAGTTTTTGAGTCACTTTAACTATATTTATACCTAAATATTTAATATAATATAATTACAGATTTTAAAACTATATTTATTTACAAACATTTCTTGTTCATGTATGTTATGATGAAACATCATTATTTGTGTTTTTTGCCAGTTAATAGTTAATCCTGTTATTTCCCCAAATTTTTCTAAATGATTTTTAATACAGTGGTGCCTCGCTAGACGATGTTAATCCGTTCCACGAAGATCGCTGTCTAGCGAAAACATCGTCTAGCGAAGCACGTTTTCCCATTGGAATGCATTGAAATCTCTTCAATGCGTTCCAAAGGGAAAACTCGTCGTCTTGCGAAATCTCCCATAGGGAAACATCGTCTAGCGAGTGAGGGTCCCCGTCGGAATGCACTGACAGCTGCACTGACAGCTTTTCACCACTAGTCGGCGCATTCCTATGGGGAAACCTCATCGTCTAGCAAAAATTCCCCATAGAGAGACATCGTTTTGCGAAGCGCAGTAGCGATCGCAAAAAGGCATCGTCTAGCGATTTCCTCGTCCTGCGAGGCAATCGTCTAGCGAGGCACCACTGTATTATCCATACTTTCTGATGGGTTTTTAAGTCAATAATGAGTCATCAGCAAATAGATTAATCTTAATTGTATCATTTTTTCCTAATCCTTTAATTAATTCATCATTTCTTATTGCATTAGCTAGCAGTTCTATAACCATACAAAACAATATTGGTGAAAGTGGACAGCCTTGTCTTGTACCTCGGCCTAGAAAAATCCGCTCTGTTAGACCATCATTAACTATTACTTCTGAAGTATTATTTAAATATAATTGGTCTATAACCCCTTTTACCAAATCCCCAACCCTTTATAAGCAGTTTTAATGTTGGCCATTCGACACAATCAAAGGCCTTAAATATGTCTAATGATAAAACAGTTGCCTTTGTTTTTTCCTTTTCTATCTCATATATAATATTCAAAACTCGTCTAGTTAGATTGTCCATTTGTCTTCCCTTTATAAAACCACATTGATCCTCTTTAATATAATTTGCTATGAATCTGTTTGATCTATTTGCTAGTATAGCAGTAAAAATCTTGGCATCTTGGTTTATTAGATATAGGCTTATAAGATCCCGGATCTGTTAGATCCTTGTTGAGTTTTGGGATAAGAATCATTAATGAATGTTTCCAAGAAGATGGCATTGTCTCTCCTTCCAATATTTTATTGTAAAACATTTTTAACTTAGGTATCAAAATGGAACTAAAATGTTTATAATATTCTGGACCCAATCCATCAGGGCCTGGTGTTTTACCATTTCTCAGTTTATTAATAACTTCAGCAATTTCTTCTTCTTTAATCTCTTCTTTTAATATTTTTATCAGCTTCCAATAATTTAATTTTTAAATTCTCATTTATATAATTTTCTATATTCTCTTTCAGTACATTATTTCCTTTATATAATTTCTGATAAAATTCTTGAAAAATCTTCAATTTATCTTTCATTATATTACAGCTCTTACCTGTTTAATTACCCCAATTGTATTTTTAAATCTTCTATTTTTACACATTCTAGCTAATAATTTTGAATTTTTGTTGCTAAATTCAAAAAAATGCCTCTTTATATACATCAAATCCCTCTGGACTTTCTCTATTTCTAAGTTTTCTAGGTTCCTTTCTTTTAGCCTGAATTTCTACCAATAACCTTCTATCTCTTTCTGAAAAAAACTTACTTTCCAAATTTCTCAAGTCTTCTTCCAATTTTTTCACGTTTTTCTCCTTAATTTTTTTCAATTTACAGGATTCCCTTATTGTTATTTCTCTTGTGATTGCTTTCATTGTGTCCCACAACAGGCCTAATTTCGTACCTCCTGCTTCATTTATTGTCCATAATTCTAACCATTCTTTCTTTATCTTTTCTATTACCTCTGGGTACTGGAAAATATTAATATCCATTCTCCACCTTTTAGAGTCTTTATAATCTTTTTTAATATCAATCTCCATTGACATCAAAGCATGATCCGTTATTTTTATGGAGTTAATTTCAGTATTAACTATCTTAGAAATTAAATCTTGAGATGTGAATATAAAATCTATTCTAGAGTAACTATTATGTACTGCTGAAAAATAAGTATATCTTCTTTCATCACCTTTCATTTCCCTCCAAATATCATTCAATTGGTTATTTCTTACCTTCTTACTCAATATTGTATTTCTTTGATGAACATCATTCCGATCATAAAAAAGTTTTATCCTTTATCTTATCCATAACCATATTAAAATCACCCGCCATAATAACATATCCCTTTTTTACCTTCTCCATTTCTTTAATAACCGTGTCATAAAAATCTGCCTGTTTATTATTAGGTGCGTAGACATTGACCAAAGTATATTCTTCCAAACCCATTTTACCCTGTATTATTATAAATCTACCACTGCAATCTTTTACTACCTGCTTCACTATAAATTCACAATTTTTAAAAATTATAATTGCCACACCTCTAGATTTAGATGTTCCAAATTTTTTTTCATAAATGTCTATATTATTCATCTTTAATTCATTAACTCCATCTTCTGATTGATGAGTCTCTTGCAGAAAGGCAATGTCCACCTTATTTTTCTTCAATAATGCTTCTATTCTTCTTCTTTTCACTGTTGATCCCAGGCCTTTCACGTTTAAAGTAGCTAGTCTTATTCTTTTGCCCATTTAAGTTCAAGAGTTCTCCTTCTAATAGGCGTGCAACCCCTCCCCCACCAAACTAACAAAAATAGACTAAAACTTAAAATTAACATAACAACATACAATACTTTACCCCCAACAATCCAGTGAACATATATCTTTTTTCCCACCCCACCATATTCCCCCGCCATCACTACTAGCAAGGACACAAGGTGGGAGGGGGACGCCACCACCGTCCGGCGGAACTACAACCAGAACCTCACCTCTGCTCTTTTTATTAAATGTTTGCATTTCTTCTTAATATTTAATAAAACTGAAGGCCCCTTCTCCACCCCTCTCTCCCCAATTATAAGTAAAAAAAACAATTAAGATCTAATTATTAACAATTTTAGTTTTGTTATTACTGTTACTATCCAATATTAATATAATTAGTATAATTATAACTACAAACCAGGAAAAAAAAGAAAGAGAAAGAAAAAGTCGATATAGATGATTGAGGAAAAGAGAGAAAAATAGCAATAAGGAGGAAAAAAAAATAAAAGATTTGGAAGGGGAAAAAAACAACTGTTGGTCCATCTTCTAGTCTTTCAAAAATGAAGTCCTTTCTGCTTCAACCTTCTATTTTTTTGCTTGTAGTTGGGGTTAGCTCCTGATCTTCGTCTTCTTCCTGCCAGAGTTTCCAGGCCTTCAGCAGATCTTTACCTCCATCACAGGAGTAGATTTTAAAATTTTAATCTTTCCAAATTTTCAGAAAAACAGGATGACCCCATTGGTATTTGAGATTGTTTTTAATCAAAACTGCTGTAACAGACTTCATGGATTTTCTCCAATTCAAAGATTCATTACATAAATCTTGGAAAATCTGTAGCTTGTTGCCCCTATAGACCAGCTGGTCTTGTTTTTGTTTGATTTCTCTCGTAAATTGTTCTTTCTTTATATAATTAAAAAACTTCACCACCACTGGTCTTATTCTGGGGCTTTTGGGATTACCAACAAAATGAACTCTTTCTATGTCCGGTTCAACCAAGTGTTGTGTACCCATTATGGAGTTAACCCAGGTTATAATCTCTTTTTTGAGGTCTTGTCCATGTTGCAGTTGAAAGTTCATTATTTTAATATTGGACCTTCTGGAGTTATCTTCCAAATAAATCAACTTTTTGTTTCTTTCGTTGATTCTCTCGTCAAAACTGCTTATTTTAAATTGATTTGTTTCTGCCCTGTCTCCGAGCTCTTTAACTTTTTGTTTAACATTTTTCAGCTCCTGTCTCATTCCTGAAACTTGATCTTGAAGCATATTAATGCTCGTTTCAATAGACTTGGCTCGTCTCTCTGTTTGTTCGAAACCTTGAGTTACTTTACAGGTCAAGTTCTTCACCATCCGTGTCAATTCGTCCATTGCTTCCTGTTTATCTTGTTTATTTTCAAGTTGGGGTGGTAAAGCTACTCTCGTCAAGCATTCCAGACTGCGATCCGACGGTTTTTCAGAGATTTTAGCTAAAGCTTTATCTCTTGTCCAAACAGGAGTTTTAGCAGCCTTATCTTTCCTCTTTGACATAGAGAAGACTAATTAGGAATGAATATAGTTTATTGGAGCTTTTCATTAGAAGCAGGGCTCTACAGAAACTTTAGCAGCTTATCTGACCCAAAAGCGAAAGCAGTATTCAACTTTAAATCAACACAGTCTTTAAAGAATTTAACTAGATGTAGACATTCCTTATCTTTCCTTTTGAAGGTTTATGCAGAAAAAAGCAGTCTTCCAAAAGAAGAAATGCATTTTAAAAGTTGTTTAACATGTCAGCGGTGCGGAGGCTCAGCTCTCAGCTGCTCATCCCTCCCGAGCGGAAGTGACGTCCGACTGGGCTTGCATCTTTAAATAATAAAGTGATACCCATTTTACATCCTGGGACTATCGTCTCTCCTTGCTTGAGAGCTTCAGTGGATGTACCAGTCCTTTTTGTTCTTGTTCAGACAGAAGTGAAGTCAGAATTGAAAGTATTCATTGTGCTCTTTCCAACACGCTAGTAGGAGTCAGAAGAGTCTGCCACCTCAAAGTCTCCACACCCATGCTATAGTAAAACAAAACCCATGTAGGGCATGATGTGTTACAGTTTCCCCACATCATCATCTCTCTCCCTCATGAGCATGTAGACCTCGTGTTGTAGCTGGTTTTTTCAATATTATGGTAGATTGACACTACCCATGCATTTCTCTCGAATGTGTAGTTTTGGTCCCTATTTTAATTGTCCTCACTGCTAATATCTCAAATTTCATTTAGAACCAATATAATAACTTCTGGAAAATGTGCAAATAGGGTCTTATGATTCTATATACAACTTTCAACCCACAGAAACCAAACAGATGGAGATCCTTGAAAATGCAAACACTCAAGGTGGGATTTTTACATTGCTGCTGAAAGTTGTATATAGAATCATTAGACTCTTATTTGCAGATTTTTCAGAAGTTATTATATTGGTCATAAGACATAAATCTTATGCCTAAGATTCTTCCAAGCTAATTTGAAAGTAACCAGCAGAGAGAGGAGAGAGATTCCATGTGTGCCATCAGAGCTTCACTGTTTTCACCTACCTTGCCCCACGTCTGGCCATTGGAGTCTTTGCTAGGGAACTGTGGATGATTTTAGTGCACACAAAGGTGACAGTGCTATTTTCAGGGCAAAGCCCTTTAATATGGCTGTGCAGGGAGAATTAGCCCTGTTCATTGGTGCAAGAGATCCAGACAAAAATTAAAAAAAACAAAACAAAAATGTTGCAGCACCTTAAAGCCTAACTGTCATAGTTCAAAGAGATCGACATAAGCCTGAAGAAGTGGATATATTCATGAAAGATCACATTGGAATACAATAGTTTTTCATATTTTATGTTGTTTTAAAAATTCTCAATACGAGGGGTTGCTGATAAGTATTGAGCCTTACCCAGAAAAAATTGAGCTAGGAAGCTGTAACTGCCACACTATTCTACATATTCCCCCAGGAAGTCAATGCACTTGCAACATCTGTCCTGCAGCTTCTTAAGTCCCTGCAAATAAAATTCTTCCGACTGCTGGTGTAACCACTCATTTGCAGCATTAGTTGCCTCCAGAACACTCCCAAATCGTTGTCCCTTTAGGTGTTTTTTGAGTTTGGGGAACAGATAATAGTCAGAAGGAACCAGGTCAGGAGAATAGGGTGGATGGGGCATCACTTGAAAGCCTAAGGAGGTCAGTTTTGTCATTGTTTCACCTGCAGTGTGTGACGAGGTGTTGTCATACAACAGGATGACACCTTTGGAGAGCTTTCCTCAACGTTTTTCCTTGATGTTTTGCCTCAACTTCGTCAATAAAGCACAGTAATATTTTACATTGATGGTTGAACCCTGTTGGAGGTAGTCCACCAGCAGAACTCCCTTCTTATCCCAAAAAAACTGTTGCCATTTGCTTCTGCACCGACCTTTGTACTCGGAACTTCTTTGGCCTGGGGGAACCACTGTGCCTCCATTCCTTAGACTGTTCCTTTGTCTCAGGATCATAACAGTAGATCCATGTCTCATCACCAGTTACCAGTTTGCCCAGGAAATCTGACTCATTTCTTGCAAAATGTTCCAAAACAGCCACCGATGACTCCACACGTTTCCTCTTTTGTTCGGTTGTCAAAAGTTTGGGGATCACTTTGCTACCAGCTTTCTCATTTCCAAGTCTTTGTGGATAATGGCACCAACTCTCTCACGTGTCATTCTCAGATATGTAGCAATACTTTTGGCTGATATTCGGCCGTCCTCCATGATCATGTCATGGATGGCTTTCACATTTGCAGGCAGAGAGACAGAAACAGGCCTTCCACTGGGTTTCTCACTTTCAACACCAAAATGGCCAGTTTTAAAATTGACAACCCAACCTTTAACTATTGCATATGAAGGGCCACTGTCACCCATAGTTTGTGACATTTCATCATGGATCTGCTTTGCACCTTTCCCTTGGAGAAGCAGGAACTTGATTATGGTCCTATGTTCTTCCACATTGAACTTTTCTGGAGGTGCTGCCATGTTCACTTTGGAGCTGAAAATGAAAGATAAGTTAAAATCATAGGTAGTTGATTTTTGCACCATTGAATACAGACAAATTGGCCAATACACCCTGCAACTTATAGCTTCCTAGCTCAATTTTTTCTGGGTAAGGCTCAATACTTATCAGCACCCCCCTTGTATATGTGCACAAGGAGAGTCTTTCTCCTTTTTGCTTCCCCTGCTCGACTGCTTTAAATTATCCTGACAGGGCTTTCAAAGTAAGTGAGATATATAAGGAGTGGTTTTACCAGTACCACATCTCACCCACTGGATTTCCATGGCCAAGTGGGGATTAAATTCCAGGTCTCTTGAGTCCTTGTATGCCATTCCATCAGCTACATCCCACTGGGTACCAGTAGATTGAAAATATATCAGTATAAGCAGGTGATTCCTATATTCTCCTAACGTCATTGAGGTTGACTCAACAATATAAATATCTTGAACTTTCCATTTCTGTTTAATCTAAGAGTAATCAGGTGAATCTTTTAGGAAGGCCAAGCTCTTCCCTCACTGTATGTCAGACTCAAACTGATCATTCCCCTCTGTTCATTTTTGACCAACACATTGGTTTTGAACATTGAGAATGTATCTTCTTTACACAGTTCTAGTTTGAAAAGTTCCTGAATATTTGTGCTCTGCTCAGATTAAAAGGTGTCCCTTGAACTAGTTCAATTATTAATATTTTCCAGGTTTGGGAAAAAATATGCATTAGAAACACATATTTGTGGGCACAGGAAAGTATGTAACAAAAATGCTGTGAAGTACACATTCTTGGGGTATGTGTATGGATATGTTACCAAATATAGAAAAAACAAACACAAAAACACAGCTATAGTCCTTTTATAAGACCTTGTATAGGATTATGTTATATTTGATACAAATACATAAAAATTTTGTACACATCATGCACAAAGATTATTGCACACCAAAGTTCATTACATATTAAATGTTACATTCTTTCCCAAAAAACATGCATGGGGAAATTGTTACACATGCAGTTCACAAAGACTATTACATGGCAAAGATTGTCATACACTTTTGGCTTCTGTGTTCTGTTTCCTAAGTATACTTCCTCAACTGTCTGTCTTCATATCATCATGCCTGAAACCAGATTTAATTTTACTAACATGGCCAAGAGCCACAGTTCAAATTCTTTCATAGAAACCCCACATTCTTCCTTATACAGGGGCTAAAAGGTTAATACTATAGCTAACATATATGGTATTGTCTACATTAGACTTTTTAAGTTCTTAAGGAGCTATCATCCATCTTTATGTATGTTCCATCCCATTTCTGCAAACTATAACACAAGCCAAGCTATTTTTAAAAAATGCCCTCCAAAGACTATATGTTGAAATCTTCCATATGGATACATACTCAATTTCTGGATGTCTTCTTGGGAGACACACTGTTGGTTGATAACTGCAAAAGCAAGCAGGTGACTCCTGTAACCACCTAACATCATACTAATATACAGCCAGCTACAACTATTCCTTGACTGCAACAGACTGTGTAGCTCCATCATTATTTTTTCATATTTGATTATATGTTATTGTGGAGCAGAGCAAAGCAATGTTCTGCAAGGCAGTTGTAAAAATGGGGGCAGCCCAAACAAAAAAGCGATAACTTTGAAACTAGAGTTCACATCAGCACCACAATTGGCACAGATGCAGCAGACAGTATGCTCTTCTTTCTCTGTCACATTTGAGGAGGTTTGGGCAAAGGGTTTTCTAGTTATTAATTTTTTTAATTTAAACTCTTCCCCCCAGAAAATGATAAACTGGAGGTTTTTTGAAGAATTGAATAACGTATCCCACCAGCCACATACCCATGCATGTACAAAAGTGTGATTGCTAGCATTTTTGTTACAATGCTTTATTATCACCGTTCTGCTGCATCATTATTGGGGGAGGGATTTAGATACAGGAGAGTGTCATAAATACAGAGCCATAACAATTCTGCAGTTTTCCTTAAAGTCTGGTGGGATTTTTTTTTAAAAAAGTTTCTTTCTTCTTCAAATGGATGTGTCAGAAGTTTCTGAAATATGCATATATTCTGAAATGTATCCAACTAGTAATGGTTAGAGATATTGCTATATCATCTTTCAGTGATTCCTCAGTATCTTTGCAGTAGTTGTAATATAGTGACGCATGTATATTGTCTTGTATTTTGTTTTATTCTTCTCCACAAAACAAAGCCATAGAAGTACAGTGGTGCCTCGAATTGCAAACTTAATCCGTTCTGAAAGATGGGCGTAACTCGAAATGGTCGTAAGTCAAAGCACCATTTCCTATTGAAATGCATTGAAATGCAATTAATCCATTCCGGCCGAAGAAAAAAAATCACCAAAAAAAAAAAAAAATCAATGCAAGACCCATTTGAAACATGATTAATCCCTTCCGGCTGAAGGGGGGCGGGAAGAAAAGCAAGCAGAGCATGCAAGACAGATGGGAAATGGGGAAAAAGTAAAGCAGAAAGCAAGCGAAGCATGCAAGACAGATGGGAAATGGGGGGAAATCAAAGCAAAAAGCAAGCGAAGCATGCAAGACGGATCGGAAATGGGGAAAAAGCAAAGCAAAAAGCAGTGAAGTATGCAAGACAGATCGGAAATGGGGAAAAAGCAAAGCAAAAAGCAAGCAGAGCATGAAAGACAGATCGGAAATGGGGAAAAAGCAAAGCAAAAAGCAAGCACAGCATGCAAGACAGATCGGAAATGGGGAAAAAGCAAAGCACCAACAAACAAACAAACCCCCCAAGACCCATCGGAAATGGGGGGGGGGGGAAAACTCCAAAAAGCAAGCAACCCCCCCAAGACCCATCGGAAATGGGGGAAAAAATCCAAAAAACAAACAAACCCCCCAAGACCCATCTGAAATGGGGAAAAAAACTCCAAAAAACAAACTCCCCAAGACCCATCGGAAATGGGGAAAAAAATCCAAAAAACAAACCCCCCAAGACCCATCACAGAACAGAAACATAACCCCCCCCAGCCCAAAACCACACTGCAAAACCCACCCAGAACAGTTTTTGAAAAGCAGAAAGCAGCACCTTACCTTACCAGGCAGTCCGAAGCCTCCTCCGATTGCACACTCTAACTGCTGGGGCGAAAGAGCTACAAAGAAGCAGCCTCTTCACCTACCAGAAGTTAGCAATTTGAATTTCCTGCCTTTTCCCCCTGCCTTTTTCTGTTCGTAACTGGAAGCTCCAGCCGCAAGTCGAAGCAAAATTTTGCGGCCGGAGCTGGTCGTAACTCGAAATGGTCGTAAGTCGGGACGTTCGTAAGTCGAGGCACCACTGTAAAGCAAAGTTCATTAGGTTTTTCTTCACAATATTACACAATGTCTCTGCCTGGGAGTAGTGTTTTATCAAATTCCAGGATAATTCTATGCTTTAATTAAGGGCAGCTTTTGCTTCTACATTTGTTGCAGGACCACATATGAAAACTAATTACTTTGCAAGAGTGTCTGTTTTTTTCTAACATGAATTTTAATTACCAAGCACCTTACATTTATTAGGAAGTGCTTACCCTTCTTGTTACTTTATGTAAACTGCTTTGAATGCTTAAAAAACACTGAAGTGTTTAATGTGTGCTATATGTAAATACATCTTATATAACAACCCAGAGGATATTGATGCAGGTTTTGGTGTGATACTTCAGGTTCCTTCAATACTTATTTTTCAGGTGCAGGAGACAGAGTGGGAAGTGGTTGAGGAGTACTGCAACAGGATTGATTTTCCAATATTCCTCTTGACCGCTCTTCTGATTATGTAGGAATCCCTTTGCATAATAAATAGGAACACCTTATTGTTTGTGGTATTTATTTGCAATGAATCCTGTAATGTAATGAGGAAGGAAGACATTTATCGAAAACAAAGGAAACATAAAGCTAGAACTCTCAGCAAACATGGTTCTGAGGTTCATATTTACCATGTTTGCACTTGAGATTTATATCTTTTACTCTCAATTTAACATCTCTGTGGAGATCTGTGGTGGGCAGACATTATGACCTTCATAGGATGTGTGAAACAGATGAACATCTCAGAGAGAATGATCAAAATATAATCTTAGGGTATTTGTAACTGTGCAAACTAAGATGCTCAAGATTATGCCAAAGGTTCCTACCTGATGTAGTGTCATCACCTGTGGCAATATGGTGATCCCACGGTATAGTAACTCCGTAGCATCATGTGGGATTGCTTTATTAATAACAACAACCACTGGTGCCTAGGGCATTACAGTACTGGCACACATAGCTTTTAAACAAAACAAAAAGTGTAATGTGTGGAAGTAGAACTTGAGACAAATCTGATATAGTTACCAGTGCACATCAGCCAGGAGGTACATTGTTTCTTTATATTTGGTAATAAGTGATAACAACATACCTTGAGATTTCTGTAGGAAGGCAGCATGTTCCTAATTATGTTGAGAAAAGGTAGTCTTGTTAATTGATTCTAGCAAAAACAACAGTTCTTGTGGCAGCGATTCTAAATTTTTTTACTTGGCATAATAATTCACAGACTGTAGTCCATTTGTTCAGACAAACTTATGCCAAGTAAAATGTACTATGTTTTAAAGTGTCATAAAACTCTCTTGTATTGTTTCTGCAACAATGGATACCTCCTTGAAAAAAATTGTTAATACTGTGCTGTCATGGTATCTCTCTAAAAATCTTGGGTTTGAACTTGTTTGGGCACAGAGTTGCTTTATTAAACAAAATATCACAACTTTGGTTGTGGGTAACTCGGATAAGAGCCTTTGGGGGGTCAAAGATATTTCTGGGGTAGAGATCAGAGTTTATCAAAAGAGACAACAATTTTTATATACCTTTAAGATATTATAGAAAGCAAAGTTATTAATATATATAATGCACCAAGAAGCCTTGATCTTTGTTGAGGCTGTTAGATATGCACTAGAACCTGTTGATGTAGCCAATTTCTGTGGTCCCCTCTTGATTCTCCCTTTGTAATTCTGTTGTTCTACAATAGCCTCTTTGAGATTCATAACAGAATGTCCTGGGCGGTTGATAGATGGCATATATTTCATTAGACTAAACTGACTCCTGATGTTGTGACTGACATTTTTAGGACCTTTGCTGTAGCTGCCAGTGTGAATATGGGGATGGGGGAATAACTGGTGTTTAGGCCTATTTTTTCCCTGTCCTTGTCTCCCTGTTTTATTGCCTGTTGTTTGCCAGGACATAGTTGTTTAAGACTGAAGGTTATCTGTAGGCAAGTATGGCCTGGTCCTCTAAATTCTGGGAGAGGAAAATATTGTCGTTGGGTTGAAGATAATTAATGATTTGTATCAGTTGGGAGCTGTAGGTGATTACTAATGGTATTCGGCCATTTCCTTTATTTGGTCTGTCTTGCAGCATGTTGTTCCTGAGCACTACTGGAGATTCAGGGTTAAATTAATGGCAGCATCCCCTAGTATGGTGATACTGCGAATTTTAAAAAGAACAGTAGTGAAGTAAGGCCTAAAGAAAAGCAGGAGAAGATTCCTTGGTGATCATTAAAATGCTTTAAAATATATGTGTAATTTTGGTTAAAATGTAGTCTGCCATTTTAAAGAGATGCCAGTAGCATTGAGAGAGAGGTTTGGACAAGACTTCTTTTGGCCCTCTTATTGAGCCATCCCAAACAAACATTTAATCTGCCCTAACTGTGAAAGCCCCTTCAGGGATTGCTGCCTTGTCATGGCGAAGGGGCTTGAGTAATTCAGAGAAGCTATGGGCTATGCCGTGCAGGGACACCCAAGACGGACAGGTCATAGTGGAGAGTTCTGACTAAATGCGATCCACCTGGAGCAGGAACTGGCAAGCCACTCGAGTATCTTTGCCAAGAAAACTCCATGAACAGAAACAAAAGGCTAAAAGATATGACACTGGAAGATGAGCCCCACAGGTCGGAAGGCGTCCAACATGCTACTGAGGAAGAGCGGAGGACAAGTACAAGTAGCTCCAGTGCTAATGAAGTGGATGGGCCAAAGCCGAAAGGATGCTCAGCTGCGGACGTGCCTGGAAGTGAAAGGAAAGTCCGATGCTGCAAAGAAAATACTGCATAGGAACCTGGAATGTAAGATCTATGAACCTTGGTAAGCTGGATGTGGTCAAACAGGAGATGGCAAGAATCAACATTGACATCCTGGGCATCAGTGAACTAAAATGGACGGGAATGGGCGAATTCAATTCAGACGATTATCATATCTACTATTGTGGGCAAGAATCCCGTAGAAGAAATGGAGTAGCCCTCATAGTCAACAAAAGAGTGGGAAAAGCTGTACTGGGATATAATCTCAAAAATGATAGAATGATTTCAATACAAATCCAAGGCAGACCTTTCAACATCACAGTAATCCAAGTTTATGCACCAACCACCGATGCTGAAGAGGCTGAAATTGACCAATTCTATGAAGACTTACAACACCTTCTAGAACTGACACCAAAGAAAGATGTTCTTCTCATTATAGGGGATTGGAATGCTAAAGTAGGGAGTCAAGAGATAAAAGGAACAACAGGTAAGTTTGGCCTTGGAGTTCAAAATGAAGCAGGGCAAAGGCTAATAGAGTTTTGTCAAGAGAACAAGCTGGTCATCACAAACACTCTTTTCCAACAACACAAGAGGTGACTCTACACATGGACATCACCAGATGGGCAATACCAAAATCAGATTGATTATATTCTCTGCAGCCAAAGATGGAGAATCTCTATACAGTCAGCAAAAACAAGACCTGGAGCTGATTGTGGCTCTGATCATCAGCTTCTTATAGCAAAACTCAAGCTTAAACTGAAGAAAGTAGGAAAACCCACTGGGCTAGTCAGGTATAAAAAGGTAAAGGTAAAGGTTCCCCTTGACATTTAATCCAGTCATGTCCGACTCTAGGGGGCGGTGCTCATCCCCGTTTCCAAGCCATAGAGCCAGCGTTTGTCCAAAGACAGTTTCCGTGGTCACGTGGCCAGCGCAACTAGACACGGAACGCTGTTACCTTCCCACCGAGGTGGTACCTATTTATCTACTTGCATTTGCATGCTTTCGAACTGCTAGGTTGGCAGGAGCTGGGACAAGCGACGGGAGCTCACTCCATCACGTGGATTCGATCTTACGACTGCTGGTCTTCTGACCCTGCAGCACAGAGGCTTCTGCGGTTTAACCCGCAGCGCCACCACGTCCCAGTCAGGTATAATTTGAACCAAATCCCTTATGAATACACAGTGGAAGTGAAGAACAGATTTAAGGAACTAGATTTGGTGGACAGAGTGCCTGAAGAACTATGGATGGAGGCCCGTAACATTGTACAGGAGGCAGCAACAAAAACCATCCCAAAGAAAAGGAAATGCAAGAAAGCAAAGTGGCTGTCCAACGAGGCCTTACAAATAGCAGAGAAGAGAAGGGAAACAAAATGCAAGGGAGATAGGGAAACTTACAGAAAATGGAATGCAGACTTCCAAAGAATAGCAAGGAGAGACAAGAGGGCCTTCTTAAATGAACAGTGCAAAGATATAGAGGAAAAGAATAGGAAGGGAAAAACCAGAGATCTGTTCAAGAAAATTGGAGATATTAAAGGAACATTTTGTGCAAAGATGGACATGATAAAGGACAAAAATGGTAGGGACCTCGCAGAAGCAGAAGACATCAAGAAGAGGTGGCAAGAATACACAGAGGAATTATACCAGAAAGATCTGGATGTCCCGGACAACCCAGATAGTGTGGTTGCTGACCTTGAGCCAGACATCCTGGAGAGTGAAGTCAAGTGGGCCTTAGAAAGCATGGCTAACAAAAAGGCCAGTGGAGGTGATGGCATTCCAGTCGAACTATTTAAAATCTTAAAAGATGAGGCTTTTAAGGTGCTACACTCAATATGCCAGCAAGTTTGGAAAACTCAGCAGTGGCCAGAGGATTGGAAAAGATCAGTCTACATCCCAATCCCAAAGAAGGGCAGCACCAAAGAATGCTCCAACGACCGTACAATTGCCCTCATTTCACATGCTAGCAAGGTTATGCTCAAAATCCTCCAAGGTAGGCTTCAGCAGTATGTGGACCAAGAACTCCCAGAAGGACAAGCTGGATTTCAAAGGGGCAGAGGAACTAGAGACCAAATTGCTAACATGCGCTGGATTATGGAGAAAGCCAGAGTGTTCCAGAAAAACATCTACTTCTGCTTCATTGACTACGCAAAAGCCTTTGACTGTGTCGACCACAACAAACTATGGCAAGTTCTTAAAGAAATGGGAGTGCCTGACCACCTTATCTATCTCCTGAGAAATCTGTATGTGGGACAGGAAGCAACAGTTAGAACTGGATATGGAACAAGTGATTGGATCAAAATTGGGAAAGGAGTACGACAAGGCTGTATATTGTCTCCCTGCTTATTTAACTTATATGCAGAATACATCATGTGAAAGGCAGGATTGGATGAATCCCAAGCCAGAATTAAGATTGCCAGAAGAAATATCAACAACCTCAGATATGCAGATGATACCACTCTGATGGCAGAAAGTGAGGAGGAATTAAAGAACCTCTTAATGAGGGTGAAAGAGGAGAGCGCCAAAAATGGTCTGAAGTTCAACATCAAAAAAACTAAGATCATGGCCACTGGTCCCATCACCTCCTGGCAAATAGAAGGGGAAGATATGGAGGCAGTAACAGATTTTACTTTCTTTGGCTCTATGATCACTGCAGATGGTGACAGCAGCCATGAAATTAAAAGACGCCTGCTTCTTGGGAGGAAAGCAATGAGAAACCTAGACAACATCTTAAAAAGCAGAGACATCACTTTGCCGACAAAGGTCCGCATAGTCAAAGCTATGGTTTTTCCAGTAGCAATGTATGGAATGAGAGCTGGACCATAAAGAAGGCTGACCGCTGAAGAATTGATGCTTTGGAATTGTGGTGCTGGAGGAGGCTCTTGAGAGTCCCCTGGACTGCAAAGAGAACAAACCTATCCATTTTGAAAGAAATCAACCCTGAGTGCTCACTGGAAGGACAGATCCTGAAGCTGAAGCTCCAATACTTTGGCCATCTCATGAGAAGAGAAGACTCCCTGGAAAAGACCCTGATGTTTGGAAAGTGTGAAGGCAAGAGAAGAAGGGGACGGCAGAGGACGACATGGTTGGACAGTGTCATCGAAGCTACCAACATGAATTTGACCCAACTCCGGGAGGCAGTGGAAGACAGGAGGGCCTGGCGTGCTCTGGTCCTTGGGGTCATGAAGAGTCAGACACGACTTAACGACTAAACAACAACAACAACAACTGTGAAGGAATTAAGTGCCAGAAATATAGTTGTTTCTTCTTCTTTTTTAGAGGGTTATGGTGCTGTTTGTGAAATGGCATGATGCCTAGTCAGAGGTGCTTTTTCATAACCATCCTTTATTATTTATACTTGTTAGACACATTTACAAACAAATTCTCTTGACAGCATAAAAACTGGATTAAAACATGACCAATGATTATACATGTTCTAACACATCTGCAGAGCACCAGGTTGGGGAAAGCTGGTTGAAAATACAATTAAATAAATCATTTGTATCTAGCCAGCAATGCAGCTCAGAAATCCAAACAAACAACAAAATGCAAAATGTAATATCAGCATAGTACAAATACAATAAACCCACAGGAATGAAAGCCGCTAGTCCGTACAGGAGCTAAAACTGCCATCAGTGCCATATAGATGAAATAGCAAGATTTTAAAGTCTATGACTGTGAAACTTTATCATGTGAGTCTATAGATATCGAAAGGATGAGACAGCAATACAGACTGAAGGCAAGAATTATGCTGATGACTCATTGGCATTCATAACAATTTAAGCAATGTTTTCAATCTTATCTCTTGAGTCTGAGGCAACTCGTAATGTCTCAGTTCATATGTAACAGCAGACCATGGTCAGTCATTATGAAAATGAGCAGTGGCAAGCCTTGAACATGCATGTTCCCTCCACCCTGTCCTTTGCATATAAGGGGAAGAGAATACAGTGGTGCCTCGACTTACGAACTTAATCCGTATCGGAATGGTGTTCTTAAGTCAAAATGCTCGTAAGTCGAAGCACCATTTCCCATTGAAATGCAAGGGAACGGGATTAATCCGTTCCAGTATTTCAAAAAAATACCAAAAAAAAAAAAAAAAAAAAAAAAAAAGCACACAGAAAGCCCCATCGGAAGGCACTGGGGCTTTACAAAAAACAACAACCAAAAATAAACAGAGGCTGCAAAAAAAAGAAAAAAGAAAAGAAAACCAAAAAATAAACATCGAGCAATCCCCACGCTGGGACTGCAAAAAACAACACAGCACAGAAACATAACCCCCCTCAACCGAAACCCACCCTGCAAAACCCACCCAGAAGTTTCTAAAAAGGAAAAAGCAGCACCTTACCAGGCAGACCGAAGCCTCCTCCGATGGCACTCACTCCCCGGCGGGGAGCCTCCTCCTGCGCCGCTGCCGCACGCCCCGTCCACGGAGGAGCCCCTCCGACCCGCGCTCCTCACCCAGCCCAGCGCCTTCGGCCACCCTTACTCATGAGTAGACCCGCACCTTTGGCCGTCCTTACTCATAAGTAGACCCGCGCCTTCAGCGGGCCTTACTCATGAGTAGGTCCACGCCAGGGATGAGCAGGGAGCTTCCTGTGCCCCATGGCGATCTGCAGCCGCCCCCGCCTCTCCTTCCTCCTCCTACGCCACAGGAGTAAAAAAAGTTCCCTGACCCCCTTCTCTAACCGTTGGGGCGAAAGAGCGACAAAGAAGCAGCCTCTTCGCCACCAATGGTTTTAATTTCCCGCCTTTCCCCCCTGCCTTTTTCTGTTCTTAGGTCGAAGCTCCGCTCGCAAGTCGAAGCAAAATTTTGCGAGCGGAGCTGCTCGTAAGTCGAAATGTTCGTAGGTAGGGGCGTTCGTAAGTCGAGGCACCACTGTAGACACTTGGGCATGTTGTTTGCTTCTTCCTCTTGATGTTTCCCCAGAAACCATGTTCAGGCTCTCAAACTTAGTATAAGGCAAAATGTATTCATAAGCTGAAGTAGACTAAAAGTGTAGGCAATACCTTTATTATTACACTTGCGTGATCTTGAGGACCACACAGTCTTTTCCTAAATGTTTTTCCCAGACTGAAAGATTCTACAGTGAATATGTAGGTAGAAGTTGTATATTGGTCTTTCCAGCAATATAAGTGTTAGGCATCAGGGCAGCTCAGTAGAAATGGTGTCTGGTGGTCATCCGATAAACCGCAAAATATAGAAATATAATTTCATAATATATATATAGCATTATTCCGTGGAGCCCTTTTCTCAACAAAGTGTGTTACTAACGAGACTTTTCTGGTATATCCTGAAGAGGTGTTCAGTAATTGAGGCTACTGAAGGACATCAAGATTTATTGGTATTATTTCAAAAAAGAAATTATCATTCAAATATAGAAAGAACCCATACCTTATATTCTGTATTTGTATATGAATCATTATGCAATTTGAGTGTAAGTGGAGTCCTCCTTGCCTCATATGACTTAAAACCTTTATAGGCCCTAAGCACTGAAAAGACTGTAGTGCCCCCTACAAATATAACACGCAGCAGATCCCACATTAATGTGTACATGATATGCATGAAAATGCAGTAATTTAATTGTATAGCATGTGGCAGAAAAGAACCACATATCTTATGCAAAACCACACATACAATCAAATTACCAGCTTCCAGCCAAATCTTGCACTTTCACACTTTCATTAATGTAGACAGATTCTGTCAAAATCTGTAAACTGAAAAGCTCAAACAAGAGCTTTAAACCCCTTTTGGGGTGTTTTAAACAGTGGCTGTTATTTCTTTGGCATGTACATATAGTGCAGAGGCTATAGACAAGGAGGTGGTTTTCTTGGAGCTCTTGAGGGAGGGAGGAAGAGAGCCAAGGGATTTGGATGGATGGATGTGGTTTGCTAAAGAGGGTGCACCATTTGCACCATGGTCCATGGTAAATCTCGCACTGAAAAAAACTCTGTTGTATCCCCTTCCCTTTTTGATCCCCTAAGCAAGTGCTTAGTTTGCTTAATGGTTAATCTAGGGCTGGCTACAATATAATTCCTCCTGCTTGTGGGCAGTACACTGAATTTTTAACCATTGAACAACAGTTGTAATATACAAGACAAACAAACTAAGGATTTCCAAGGAATTTTGTAAAATGTTTATGTGTGAGTGTGTCTAGGAAAACAGCCATCATTGAAGAGCCTTTCTTTTATCACAAGGATCACAGAACAGTTAATTTATATAGCTGATAATTTTCACCCAGTAATGGGCAACTTCAAGAGCATTTGGGACAGTGTTTGTGATTCTGTGCCCCAACTGGTTCTCAATAGCTTTCAAAGAATATTGTTCCTAGTGGAGACTTTTGCTTTATATTTTGGCAGTGATACAGTCCAAAGGTATTGTGCACCTAGATATGTGGGGGCAAAACAATGATCTCATTGGATACTCTACCAGGCAGCCTGGAGTTTTTGAGATACCTGGTTGTTTTTCAGGTGAGTGTTAGTAAGGTTGAGTTTAAGTTGCTTTCTATCACAGCATGCACCAAGTTCTGCTCATACATCCTTTAGGAAATGTTTTGCTTTTGAAGATCATTTAAGCTTTCTTAAACTGTTGCTAAACTTGAGCTCTGATAATTTTACACTGAAATGTGTCTTTCATATAGCATGCCCAGTTTCATGTATATTAATGGAAATGTGAGAAATGTATAAAAGGGTGGAGGCAGAGTTAAGGAAAATAACTTGTTTGGGCAGTTTGGTGAGATATTTCAACATTGCTTTCAGCAAAGAAATAAGGGATTGCTTAAATTAGCAACTAGTTTTTTGAAGTCAAATTGAGGCATATTCTAGCTCCTTTTAAATGAAAAGGTGGTTAGTGATTGAGAACACAGTATCTGAAAATATAATATGACAAATTGCACATCATTTTATGTATACTTTATGCTTAGGTGGTGGTATTTTGTGAAATATTGTGAGGCATTTTAAACTGAAGACAGTGGTCATATTTAAATAATTGTAGGGATTGCTGAGCTGGCTGGATAGCTCAGTGGTGTAGGTATCTAACTGCGGAGCCAGAGGTTGGGAGTTTGGTTCCTCACTCTGCCTCCTGTGAATAGAGTCAGCCTGTGTGGCCTTGGGCATGCTGCACAGTCTCAGGGTACCCCCCCCCCCCCACAGAAGAAGGGAATGGTAAAGCACTTCTGACTATTCTCTACCTGGAAAACCCTGAATTGTCAGAATTGACTCAATGGCACATGATTATTATTATTTAAGGATTGTTGGGAAAAGATTTTGCGTCAAGTATTGGAATGAAATTAAGCAAAGGGAAGGAGTATTTAGAAATGCTCTCCACAATTGGGACCAATCTCTAATCAATTACGAACTGATCTAAGTTCACCTACTTATGCCTCCTGGATTTCATCTTGGATTATAATGGTTTGCATTTGTAATGTTAGGAAAGTTGTTGCATTTCATCATAATTTCTCCAGCTCTCTTCCACATCCTGTTTTGATTGTCACCTCTTAATATCCATTTTTCTGGGTTTCACAAAGTAGATTCCTGGTAAGGACCAATAATTGTTTTGTTTCCCAACTTTCTTATTGTGTTTCTTGGCTTTTCACTACAATACTGTCTGTGTATTTGAGGCATCTGAATTTGTATTCTAAACTCTTCCATTGACCCATTAGCATATTTGGATCTAAGCATACCTGGGCCACTCCTAATCGCAGTGTGTGGCACACCATAATTGCGATGATAATAGGTTGTAGTTCTTATAAAGGATCTATTATGTGGCCGTATCTGTTTTGAACCATTGCCTGTAGAAAATTGTGGTGTAATCCAGGGTGTTGCTGAAGCAGACCCTTGGCCTTCTCCTTGTGATTCCATGGTCTGTTCTCTGAAACAAACTTCCGCTCTAAAAGCAAGCTTGTAGAGAAGGACCTTTGTGCAATAGATGGACATCCAGCTAAGGGACGGTAAAGATCTATGCTGAAGTGCTATCTATTTAGAATTGGGAAGTGAGTTGAGGAAGATATGTTGTGATTTTCATGAATTAGCCTCTTTCTTCTTCGTGGCCTCTGTGAATGCACACAATAGGGTTGTTCTGCGCCTGCGCAGGACATTTCGGAAGTTTCTAGAGCTTAAAAACATGTGATAATGAGACGTTCCCCCGTGGAGCACATGCTCCGCCCTCCCAACGTCACCTCAGTTCCTTTTTAACCACCACTTCGGTAGGACGTATTTGGAACACTAGAGCGATAGAGCAATACGCAGCGAGTATTTCATTATCTAATTATCTAAATCCTTGTAGATAGAGTCCAATCAGATTTTTTTTCTTTGACATTCCCCTGTAATTATCAACTATTTGTTTCCCCATTCGCAAATTTTCTCTCTCTTCCCGTGTTTTTTCTCCCCCCCCATCGCCGGTTTCTCCCTTCTTCCCCTACTTTTATGGCCCCCCAGGACCATTCAAAAGGTGCGTTCTTTGCGCCAATAAAATACCACTAACAGACGGGCACGGTCGTTGTTTATTTTGTCTGGGAGAACAGCATCAGACTCGCTTGTGCCCCGAGTCTAAAAAACTCACTAAACCAGCACTCAAATTACGATTACAATGATTACAATCTTACCTTTGGGAACGGTCCCTCAATCCAACTATGGACCCGATGACATTACCAATTCCGAAAGAAACGGCTCACCCAGATACGGTCTGCTCCATATTGAGCCTGACGCCAGTTCCATCTCGTCAAAAAGAACTTTTGAAGCCCTCTTCGAAGTCGAGCTCGACCCCCATCTCGAGAGCTCCAACTCGTTCTGATGAATCATCTAAAAAGAAAAAGGATAAAGCCAAGACAAAAACCCCCGAAGAAAATGACAAAATCCTCTCAAATTGACCCTCCTCAACCAATGATTCCATCACCCATTCCAGAAGAATCATCTTGAGAGGCCCCTGTTTCAACTTCAGACAGGGATGATCCTACCTTAACATCGGCTCAGGCTATAGCTTCTATCGCCAGCCTGTCGCCTAGTACAGGCCTATCCCTGGCTGATGTGCAATCCAGCCCGGCCTCGGCCCATTCAAGCCCTCGTTCATCAGGGTGGGCGATACCTGTTCAGCCTTCAGAATCGGAGTCGTCCCATCATTCCCCCCGCAAGCACCGGGAAAAAAGATGACATGTCTCTCCGATCCAATATGCTCCTTCATATTACTTACATATTACATATATTACATATATACAGGGTATATTACTACCCTGAACCACTTCAATACCATGCCAGAAGTGATTATAGAGACAGGCATCATCATTATGACCCATATTATGCAGAAGCATTTGCTGAACAGGCTTATTATGACGAACCCAGGAGAGTTCGATATGCCTCTCTACCATCCATATCACCATCGCCACCACATCATCAACACCGATCAGTTTCCACTTACTCCGTATCGACCCATCAACCCTTGATTCCGAAAAAATTTGCACTCAAAAGGCCTCTTCAGTTACCAGAAGTTCAGGTTCCATCAAAACGTACAAAACAGTCACTTCATCTAATGAATCACCATCCAACCTTCCCACCCCTCCATCCGATGTTGGAGAAAATCATCCTCCATCACCATCAGAGGACTTCACATTTTACTCTCAGCTGATCCTCTGAATGGCTAAATCCCTGCAGCTCGACATCGAGGAGCCACCTCCTCAGAAAAAGGACCTTGTTTTTGACAACTTGAATCAGGACAAAACACCACCACTTAACCTCAGTTTTATTCCTGCTATGTTTGAACTAATTAAAGAATCATGGGATAAACCTCCTTCCTCACTCCAAATCTCACGCTGTGTCAAAAACCATTATAAAACTCATGGAACAGATACAGCCTTTCTTTCCAAACACCCGATGCCAAACTCCATCATAGTTGAATCTACCCAGTCGAGAGCGAACAATAAATTGTCTGTTGCTCCTATCAACAGAGAAGGCCGTAAAATTGATATTCTTGGCAGGAGATTATATTCGCTGATCTCTTTCATCATGAGGGTAGCTAATTATCAGGCCTCCATGGGCGCATACCATTGCCAACTATGGGACAAAATCTTGCCCATTATTCAATCAGCTCCAGAGGCTACCAGAACAGAAGCACTCAATATACACACTGAGGCTTCTACCTTGGCCAAACAACAAAGGATAGCTGCACGTCACACAGCAGATGCAGCATCTAAAGCAATGTCCACCTCAATTGCCCTCAGACGTCATGCCTGCTTACGATCTGCAAACATCTTGGATGATACCAAAACACGGATAGAAGACCTCCCTTTCGATGCCACTGGCCTTTTCAACGCCAAAACTGATGAACTCATGGAGAACCTCCATAAGATCCGTAAGACTGCACGTTCTTACAATACTCAACAACCCTACCGTTACCAGCGCCCTCAATACTGCAGACAACCATTCTACCAACAACAATTCCATCCATACCAACAGCCATACCGATCATTCCGGCCTCAAGCTCAGGAGAAATCTTTTACAACACCATCTACATCTGCGGTCCCGTCCTTTCGGCCTCAACAACCACAGAATTGAAGACAGCCCTTTCAACGCCAACAAAAAAAGGGTAAGCCATACCCATAAATCTTTTTTATCTCCATTCCAATCCAGACTCCATCCTTTCATCTCTGCCTGGAAAAAAATCACTAACGACAATTGGGGCCTCTCAATTATCCAAAATGACTATTTCATTGAATTTTACTGTACCCCACCTTCTGGCATCATTCAGACTACCCCATATTCACTAGCCCTCTATGAAGAAGTCTCCCTCTTACAAAAGCAAGCCATACTTATAGTCCCTTCCTCTTCATTGCATGAGGGATTCTACTCCAGATACTTTAAGGTTCCCAAAAAGGACGGAGGACTTCATCCTATTCTCGATCTCAGGAACCTCAATAAGTTTATCCGACCTCGATGTTTTTGAATGCTAACTCTTGACACTAACATCCCCCTCCTTTCACAGGGAGACTGGTTCGTCGTTATCGACCTGCAAGATGCCTACTTCCATATTTCCATTCATCCTCTTCATCACAAATTTCTCCGATTCAGATTGAACAAAGTATCATACCAATTCTGCTCCCTTCCCTTCGGACTTTCCACGGCACCAAGGACATTCAGCAAATGTATGGCACCAGTCGCAGCTTACTTCCGACTCCAAGGTGTCACCATTTTCCCGTATATAGACGACTGGTTAATAGTCGCTCCCTCTTACCACAATGCAATCAGAGTTACCCAATTAACCCTCAACACTCTCCAAAGCTTAGATCTCAAGGTGAACACTGCGAAGTCTCACTTGGAACCCTCACAGACCGCCACCTACATTGGCGCGTACTTCGACTCCCTCCGAGCCAGAGCCTTCCTACCCAAGACAGGATCAACAAATTAAAACAAGCTATACGACCATTCCTACCCCTGGCGTCGGTATCGGCACACCAAGCCCTGCATCTCCTCGGGCTCATTGCATCTACCACAGCCGTCATCCAACACGCACGGCTCAAAATGAGATCACTACAATCGTGGTTCCTGTCGCTATTTGACCCCATGACAGATCACCAGTCCAAACGTCTCACAGTAACGCCAGAACTAGCCAGTCAACTTACCTGGTGGACGTTCCTCCCTCATTTAATGGTAGGCAGACCTCTCCAACCTCTGCAACTCTCCATACAAGTCACCACCGATGCCAGCCCATCCGGATGGGGAGCTCACTGTCGACATCACAAGATACAAGGTCTGTGGACAAAAAGAGAACAATCATTGCATATCAACCATCTGGAACTTTTGGCAATCATCAACGCTTTTCATGCCTTCCTACCACTAATTGTAGGACAAGCAATACAGATAGCTACCGACAACACCACAGCGCTGTACTATGTCAACAAACAAGGAGGCACCCACTCCCTATCACTTCTGTATCTTGTGATAGAACTTTGGGAATAGTGCTACCTGCATCACATTTTCCCAGTGGCCGTCCATGTTTCTACAGAGGACAACTGTCTTGCAGATCAACTCATTCATCTTACCACGAGGACACATGAGTGGGCTCTAAACAACGACGTCTTCAACCTCCTTTGCCGCCGTTGGGGTGTTCCATCCATCGACCTTTTTGCCTCCGACACGAACACCAAGTGTCAACGGTATTGCTCCCGAGCCGGCATTGACCCACAATCACTCGGAGATGCATTTATGAGAGACTGGATGGGGAGAACTGCGCTACCTGTTCCCACCAATCCCTCTCATTCAAAGATCAGTCATTCGACTTCGACAATCGCACGCCGATGCCATTCTTATCGCTCCGTGGTGGCCACGTCAACCATGGTTCACCCATCTCAGATCGATGTCGATCGACGTATTCCATCTACCATCAATTCCCAACCTACTCACGCAGAGCAACGAGATGATCCTTCACCCCGACATCCACTCTCTGAATCTGACAGCCTGGAGAATACTCCCGCCATTCGAAGTGTCCTAGATCAGGCTCGACAGCTATCTACCCAAAGGCTATATCAAAATAAATGGAAATCATTCATCTCCTTCACTCAGTCCCAAAACTTAACTGTAGTTCCAACTTCTCTAAGGACTCTACTTACCTTTATTCTCCACCTCTTGGATCTCGGACTATCTCACTCAACCTTAAAGGTTTATATCTCAGCTGTTGTAGCTCATCAGCCCTCTCATTCCGAATCAGCAAGACTTTTCTCTCACCCAACCCTAAAGAGATTCCTTAAAGGACTCCAAAATATTCAGCCTCCAATACAACGACCTCTACCACAGTGGTCATTACAATTGGTCCTCAATTCCCTCACTAGACCACCCTTCAAACCAATGGCCACCTGTAATCTTAAATTACTTTCTTTAAAGACATTGTTTCTTGTGGCAGTAACATCTGCCAAACGTGCCAGTGAATTAACGGCTCTCAGATCTGATCCGCCTTACCTCCAATTCCACCCAGACAAGGTCACCTTATATTTTGATGTATCCTTTTTACCAAAAATTGTCTCTGATTTCCATCTAAACCAACCACTGATTCTGCCAACTCTGTTTCCTTCTCCTTCTACACCCCTCGAGCGCATGCTCCACATGCTGGATGTCCGACGGTCTCTGGCTTTCTATATTAATAGAACAAAGATATTCAGGAAGTCTTCCAGACTCTTCCTATGCTTCCAAGGCCCTCACAAGGGTGCTCCAGCTTAATCTCAAACCATCTCTCGCTGGATTATTCAAACAATCTCATTAACTTATGAGCTTTCAGGCAAGACACTTCCTGAACACTTAAAAGCTCATTCCACCAGAGCACTATCAATCTCCACTGCTCTCCACCATGGAACAGAACTACCGCATATCTGCCGAGCAGCTACTTGGTCTAATCCTTTGACCTTTGTAAAGCGTTATCGCCTTGATGTCCGGGCAAAGAACGACGCTGCATTTGGCAGAGCAATCCTGACATCTCTTCTACTGTGACGTCCCACCATTTGGTAAGTGAGCTTGTCAGTCACCCTATTGTGTGCATTCACAGAGGCCACGAAGAAGAAAGAGAGGTTACCTACCTGTAACCATGGTTCTTCTAGTGGTCCTCTGTGAATTCACACATCCCACCCTTCCTCCCCTCTGTTCGTCACATTGTCTTTTAATACAGTACCTTGACAGTGGCGGACTATGGAAGGAACTGAGGGGACGTTGGGAGGGCGGAGCATGCGCTCCATGGGGGAACGTCTCATTATCACATGTTTTTAAGCTCTAGAAACTTCCGAAACGTCCTGCGCAGGCGCAGAACAACCCTATTGTGTGAATTCACAGAGGACCACTAGAGGTAGATAACCTCTCTTTTATCATCATAATAGCGGCCTGGCAGATTCTGAGCTACAAGTCGTTGTAGTTACAGAAAGTGCAGGAGCAATAGAAATCCCTATTTTAAAAAGTCTACCGTGCACCAGGCCCTTGGACCTCTAGTCCCAGCAAAAAAGATTGTTGATAGGCTGGGCAGAGTTGTGGACATCTGAGAGAAATACAAGTACAGGGAGGTGCACACACAGTATAATTCAACTCATCAGCACAAGAAGGAGCATCACATTGCAAGGCAATGTTGTATGTCACATACACCAGTTTTAAATTGCTCTTAATCTTGATATATTTTTGATTGTTTATAATATAATACCTATATAGCATTTTTTAAATTGTTGATTGTTCTATAGTTTTAGTTGTTGTGAGCCACCTTAGATCCCCTATGGGAAGAAAGGCAGCATATAAATAATATAAATAAATAAAATAAATACCAACAGCACTGGGCACCAGACATCAAGGAGCAGCAAATATGTAGCAGTACAGCAGCAGGCTTCATTTCCAGAAGCTGGCAACACAATGAACCTGGATTTTCCTCCATAGATTTCAAGCTGGTTTGGCTCAATGAGCATTTAGAATTATTTTGTTTGTGTTGTTAATATGCTTAGAGTCTAAGAAAATTATTTTAATGTATTTTTATTCTTAAGAACTTAGATGTTTTAGAGATGTATTTGATTGTGCCTTTTTAGACTATAAGCTCTTTTATTTTTAGAATGTAATTAAAACATTCTTTTGGTATTTTATTTTACTTTTTATGCTACTGTATTTTGGATTGAATTCTGGCTTAAACATTTGCCTGCAACTTAAGTTCAGTCTTCTTTTTAAAGTAATTGTGCATACAGTTTTCCATAGCTTTTTAATATTTGACTTTTTAATATTTTGGATTTTATTTTTGAGCTTATGAAACAGAAGCAGTGTAGATGAATAAAGCTTGTAGAATTAGACAAACTAATGTTGCCTGGAAACAATTAAAAGACTTATACTTTGATAACTGGATGAATTCTGATATGATTGGAAATGATTGCCTGGTTTCATTCTAGACTTAACCCTTTTTTGGCATAAATGCCAGCTGTGAGGAACACAGACTTCTGATTTTTCCCTAGAGGTCTATAAATTTCTGTAGGGCTCTTCAGGCGATGTTCAGGTGTCAGACTCCCTGACTTGAAATTCCAGCTTCTGTTTTGAGTAGGGCATTAGGGATATAGCATGATAACGAAAAACAGTTCACAGGAATGTATACTATATTGCTTCAAGAGGGCAGACGTCTTTTAGTATATATAGACCTGCACCATACATAAATTGGACCAGTTACTTGCCTTGGAAGACTTTCCGTACAGGTAGTATGTAGGAGCCCCTTCTTGAGAAGAAGCCCCAAATGGCAGTAACTGATTTTGAGCATTTTCAGTGCATGGGCAATGTGGGCTCATCACAGTCCAGGTGTCTGAAAATTTTCCCAAAATATAGGTTTTGACCTGTTTGAATTCATGACTATCTGTCTACTTGCACTTAACAATTTTTTGGGTAGTTTATTACACCTGGTCTTCAGAGCAGACATCCAGGATCTTGCTAAATATTGTATGACTGAATTAGGGCTTCTTAATACACTTTCTTGGGCTCCATGATCACTGCAGATGGTGACAGCAGCCACGAAATTAAAAGACTCCTGCTTCTTGGGAGGAAAGCGATGGCAAACCTAGACAGCATCTTAAAAAGCAGAGACATCACCTTGCCGACAAAGGTCAGCATAGTCAAAGCTATGGTTTTTCCAGTAGCGATGTATGGAAGTGAGAGCTGGACCATAAAGAAGGCTGACCGCCGAAGAATTGATGCTTTTGAATTGTGGTGCTGGAGGAGGCTCTTGAGAGTCCCCTGGACTGCAAAGAGAACAAACCTATCCATTTTGAAAGAAATCAACCCTGAGTGCTCACTGGAAGGACAGATCCTGAAGCTGAGGCTCCAATACTTTGGCCATCTCATGAGAAGAGAAGACTCCCTGGAAAAGACCCTGATGTTTGGAAAGTGTGAAGGCAAGAGAAGAAGGGGATGACAGAGGATGACATGGTTGGACAGTGTCATCGAAGCTACCAACATGAATTTGACCCAACTCCGGGAGGCAGTGGAAGACAGTAGGGCCTGGCGTGCTCTGGTCCATGAGGTCACGAAGAGTCGGACATGACTTAACGACTAAACAAAAAAAAAATACACTTTCAAAAATGCTGCCCTTGTTTTTCCAAGTTGTTCTATCATTAATCTTATTTTTCTCTTTTTGCATGCTTTCTCCCTTCAAGACTGTACCCCAGTTTTTAAAATTATTTAAAATAATAATCTTGAATGCAAATTTTCCCATGTCTATATACTGAGACACTAGCTATCCTACTGTGAGGTAAGGGGGACTTTAAAACATCTTCATGTTACTATACTTTTTGCAAGGAAAGAAATAAACATCTTTCCCAAGAGAAACTAGTGAACAGGCAAGGCAGTCACTGGAATGATGACCATCAAGCATTTGTTGAGACTGAGTTGAGTATAGCTGTACAGTAGTCAACAATTGAGTTGATCACAAAGTGAGCCATTTTAAATAGAATCCCTTTTTCCATGTAAGCATAAAGTTACTTCTCAAACCATGTACAGTCAACCCTCGACTTACGAATTTAATCCGTTCCGGATTAACGTTCATATGTCGAAAAGTTCGTATGTCGAACTATGCATTCCCATAGGAATGCATTGAAAACCCATTAATCCGTTCCAGCCGAAGAAAAAAATACCCCAAAAATAAAACACTTGCAGTCCCACGCTGGGACTGCAAAACACACACACACACACACAAAACAAAAACATCCAAAAATAAACATTTGAGCAAGTCCCATGGTGGGACTGCAAAAAAAAATCACCAAAAAAAAAACAACAACACAGAAACATACCCCCCCCCAGCCCAAACCTACCCTCCAAAACCCACCCAGAACAACTTTTTTAAAAGAAAAAACAGCAGCACCTTACCGTCGGAAGCCTCCCTAGCAAAGCACCAGCACCCGCGGCTTCTCCTTCCTCCTCTTGCGCAGCTTCGGCGGCGCTTACTCGCGAGTAGACCCGCGCTGTCCGTGGCGCTTACTCGCGAGTAGACCCGCGCCTGGAATGGGCAGAGAGCGCACCGGACTGGCGCCCCCCATCGCCCCCCCCGCTGCCTTTTTTACCAGCTGGGCAAGCCTCTGAGACCCAGCGCCGATCAGCTGAGAGGCGGGGAGAGGGGGGCGGGAGCGGAGAAGCACACAAAATGGCTGCCAGGAAGGCAGGGAAATAAAAAAATGGTGCTTCTCCCCTGCCCCCGGGAGGCTTCTGAAAGTGGCGCTTGCTGTGGGGGGAGGGAGGTTTTTTTCCCTGTTCGTAACTCGGAAAAAGTTCTCAAGTCGAGTCTGTTTTTTCCTATTAGAGTGGTTCGTAAGTTGAAATGTTCGTATCTGGAGCCGTTCGTAAGTCGAGGGTTGACTGTATGTATTTCATTTTTATTTAGTTTTCATTTCTTTTAATTAAAATTGGTATTTTAAAGGCATTACATGTTTTCAGGCATCAAATCCAATGTATCACTTTATGCAAAGATGTAGGCAAGTCTTTGGTACCAAGACTCAAGTGAGGTCCCAAGTCTTTGGTACCAAGTCCCAAGCCCCAAGTCTGAGTCTCAAGTCCCTATGAAAAACAAGCACTTTTTCCCCAGAAAAAAGGGAGGAGGTGGATGGGGTCTGTGTGGGATGTGTGTGTGGAGGTCTGAGCATTGTTAACCACCCACTTTTGTTCCCCTGTAGCCTTCCCCTGAAAACTTTTTAAAAAGTTTAAAAAATTATTGCTTCATCTTTTAAACAGCTCCTTTTTCATGCTGGACTCCTGTTTAACAGGCTGCAGACATGGGGAAATTGCCCTGCATTTTGTGTGTGAGTGTGTGTGTGTGTGAGTGAGTGAGTGAGTGAGTGAGAGAGAGAGAGAGAGAAACATGGAGGGAAGGGGGAAGGAGGCAGCTGCTGGCTGCTCTGTGTATGTGTACGTGTTTGTGTGTGACTAACTGAGAGGGCTTATTCCATAATTAAGGATAAGCTCTGCCACGCTGAATTCAATTACTTATGCAATAACCTTAATCCTGTATGTTCTCCCCTTTCTGTTGGACTTATTCCATCTCAGGACCATTTTCCTAAATATTTTTATTCCTTAGTAAATCCACATTTAAGAAGAGCTTTTATGTTAGCCCGCTTTAATATTTTTCCTTCAGCCACTCATGCCAGTCGTTTTCTTAATTTCCCTAGAGAAAAAAGATTCTGTCCCTTTTGTTTAGAGACTCCTGACACCTTGTTCCATATACTGTTTCAATGCCCTGCTCATTATTATTTCCGAAATTTTTTCCTCGAACCTTGGATTTCATCTCTTTCTAATTCACCTGAGTTAATTCTTTCTATTTTTATGAGTGATGAATGTAATTCTTTGACCACTGCTGTTGCAGGTTTTCTATCTGCAATTTTGAAACGGTCCCCTTCTTCTTGCTTCTAATTTGTGTAATTTTTCTTCTCCCATTTTGCTTGTGCTGTTGTAGTTTGTGAATGCCATTAAAGGTTTCAGAATCAGAATCAGACTGGAAGCAGCTTCTGCAGTGCGATTTCCCTCTGCAGGATTCCAACTGGAAAACAGAGCAGTTTAAAAGATAAGTGAAGCAAGATTTTTTAAGAACTGGAACAATGGGGACTGAACTCAGAAAAAAGGCTCCAAGCTGCAAGTTGAGTCCAAGTAATTTTTTTAAAAAAACGTGAATCAAGTCCAAGTCGATTCACTGGTGTGACTTAAGTGCAACTTGACAGCGAGTTGCACGACTCAAGTCTCCATCCCTGACTTTATGCCTACAGGGAAAAAATTCTCTATTTTAAATGACTCACTTTTAACATCTGTTAAGTAAAAACTGAATAAAACTTAAGTTTAGAAAACACCTATTACTGATTTCATATAATGGCCCAAATCTTGTTAATCAACTATGCATGGATAACTCAAGTTGCCTGTGGTAGCTGAAGAGGTAGTGTGATCCTGTAAGCACTTTTGCTAGTGCATTGTGCAATTGGTTAGGAAATAGGAAAATATGTCTGCTTTAAAAGTCAGTTGCCTACCTTGCCCAAGTTACAAAATAAGAAATGGAGCATTACGATTTATACAAGTGGGACCTGCAACAAAATGTGGGGATGTTTTTTACCAGCTGTGCTGTTTTTCAAAATACCCCATTTGATTGCCTCAAATGATGTGTGTGAACCACTGAGTTTTGCTCAGACTTCATTGTGCTGTTTTGGGGTCTTACTCCTTAAGTAGAAACATTTCTGAGTGCCATCTTAGCTGTTGAAGTTGGCTATCTTCATGGTATATGTTCACTTATTTCTCCCTGTGTGGAATAGGTTTAAGGTTCAGACAATCTCCAGTGTTACTCAGCCAATAAATTCAACTTTTAGCTTTTCCATATTTACCCGTGATCTTGCCTTCAGTGATTATAGTATTAGGCATCCTTCAGTCTCGAAAGACTATGGTAACGTGCTCTGTATGGAGGACTTGGAACAGCATCTAGTGTGGCTGAGAAGGCCAATTCGAGAGTGACAATCCCTTCCACACTGAAGACAAATACAATCTGTCCCCTGTCCAGCTCCCTGATTTTGCTGCTTCCGTGACTGCCTCTTTGCCTCGGTCTGCTGAACAAGGGTCTCTTCAAATTGGGAGAGGCCGTGATGCAACGCCTGCCTCCAGGCTGAACGCTCCGATGTCAGGGTTTCCCATCTGTTGAGGTCCATTCCTAAGGCCTTCAGATCCCGCTTGCAGATGTCCTTGTATCGCAGCTGTGGTCTCCCTCTGGGGCGATTTCCCTCCAATAATTCTCCATACAGGAGATCTTTTGGAATCCGACCATCAGCCATTCTCACGACATGCCCAAGCCAACGTAGACGTCGCTGTTTCAGTAATGTATACATGCTAAAAATTCCAGCTCGTTCTAGGACTACTCTGTTTGGAACTTTGTCCTGCCAGGTGATACCAAAAATGCGTCGGAGGCAACGCATATGGAAGGTGTTCAGCTTCCTCTCCTGCTGTGCACAAAGGGTCCAGGACTCACTGCAGTACAGGAGTGTGCTCAGGACACAGGCTCTATAGACCTGGATCTTGGTATATGTCGTCAGCTTCTTCTGGAGCCATACTCTCTTTGTGAGTCTAGAGAACATGGTAGCTGCTTTGCCAATGCGTTTATCCAGCTCGACATCTAGAGAGAGAGTGTCAGAGATCGTTGAGCCAAGGTACACAAAGTCATGAACAACCTCCAATTCTTGTGTGGAAATGGTAATAGAGGGAGGCGAGTCCACGCCCTGGCCCATGACTTGTGTTTTCTTCAGGCTGATTGTTAGTCCAAAGTCTTGGCAGGCCTTGCTAAAATGATTCATGAGTTGTTGGAGGTCTTGAGCAGAGTGGGCAACAATGGCTGCATCATCGGCGAAGAGGAAGTCCCGCATGCATTTCATCTGGACTTTGGTCTTCGCTCTCAATCTAGAGAGATTAAAGAGCTTTCCGTCTGATCTAGTCCGGAGATAGACACCTTCTGTTGCAGTTCCAAAGGCGTGCTTCAGCATGACAGCAAAAAAGATCCCAAACAGGGTCAGTGCGAGGACACAGCCCTGTTTCACTCCGCTTCGGATGTCAAAGGGATCTGATGTTGAACCATCAAAAACTACAGTGCCCTTCATTCCCTCATGGAAGGACCTGATGATGTTAAGGAGTCGAGGTGGACATCCAATCTTGGGAAGTATTTTAAAAAGGCCATCCCTGCTAACCAAATCAAAGGCCTTTGTGAGATCTATGAAGGCGACAAAGAGTGGCTGTTGTTGTTCCCTGCATTTCTCCTGCAACTGTCTGAGGGAGAATACCATGTCAGTGGTGGATCTATTAGCTCGAAATCCACACTGTGATTCTGGATAGACTCTGTCTGCGAGCACCTGGAGCCTCTTCAGCACAACACGGGCAAGCAGCTTCCCTACAACGCTGAGAAGAGAGATGCCACGGTAGTTATTGCAGTCGCCCCTGTCTCCTTTGTTCTTGTACAATGTGACGATGTTTGCATCCTTCATGTCCTGTGGTACTCCACCTTCCCTCCAGCAAAGACAAAAGATTTCATACAGCTCGGTAGTGATGGTCTCTTTACAGCACTTCAGCACTTCAACAGGGATGTTATCCTTTCCAGGTGCCTTGCCGGAGGCGAGGGAATCCAAGGCCGTTTTTATTTCTGCTAAGGTTGGTTCAACTCTTCCAAGACAGGCAGGCACTCAATGTTATTTAATGCTTCTTCGGTTAGTACATTCTCTCTGGAATATAGCTCAGAGTAGTGCTGCACCCAGCGGTCCATCTGCTGTGCTCGGTCCTGGATGATCACGCCTGTAGCAGACTTCAAGGGAGCAGATTTCTTCTGTATTGGACCTAAAGCCTGCCTGATACCGTCATACATTCCTTTGATGTTACCTGTGTCGGCTGCTATCTGTATCTGAGAGCAGAGCTGAAGCCAATAATCGTTGGAACATCTCCTGGCAGCCTGTTGGACTTGGCTACGAGCAGCTCGAAGAGCTTGCAAGTTGTACTCGCTAGGACAGGCTTTGTATGCTGCTAGAGCTCTCCTCTTATCCTCGATGGCTGGCATCAGCTCCTCCGAATGGGCTTCAAACCAGTCGGCCGTCTTTTTGGTCTTCTTGCCAAATGTGGACAAGGCGGTGTTATACACAGCGTTCTTGAAATGTTCCCATCGTTCAGGTGCATTTGCATCAGCCGGGGCTGGAAGGGTTTCCTCAAGCGCTTGGGCAAATTCCTCCACTTTTCTTTGATCGCGAGTCTTGCTGATGTCAATACGTGGTCTTCCTTCCTTTTTCGTGTGATATAATCTCTTTGTTCGCAGTTTTACTCTACTACACACCAGGGAGTGATCAGTATCGCAATTAGCACTCTGGTAGCTGCGTGTGATCGTAATACTAGGAAGGCTAGAACGTCTAGTGAGGATCAAATCGAGCTGATGCCAATGCTTCGATCTTGGATGTCTCCAGGAAACTCTGTGTTGAGGCTTTGTATTAAAGAATGTGTTGCTGACGCAAAGACCATAATAACAGCAAAACTCCAGCAAGCGTTGGCCATTTTCGTTCATCTTTCCAATGCCAAAATGGCCTAGACAAGTGGGCCAGGAATTGTGATCAGCGCCAACTCTAGCGTTAAAGTCTCCGAGAATGAACAGTGCCTCTCTTTCAGGGACTTTTTTGATAGTAGCTGCCAGATCGTCGTAGAATTTGTCTTTCACTTCTGTAGTGGATGACAGTGTTGGTGCATATGCACTAATGAGGGTGACTGGTCCCGCTGATGAGTGGAGCTGCAGAGACAGGATTCTTTCACTCCCCACAGTAGGTGGAACAATGGATCTCAGCAGAGTATTTCTGACTGCAAAGCCAACACCATATTCCCTGGTCTCATTCAATGGTTTTCCCTGCCAGAAGAATGAGAAGTTTTTTTCTTTGACAGATCCCGAGTCTGGCAATCTCGTCTCTTGCAGGGCAACAATGTCCATCTGCAGTCTACTCATTTCCATGTCGATGACAGCTGTCTTGCGCACATCGTCTATTTCCTGCAGGTCGTCAGAAAAGCCGTGGTCAGAAAAGCCAGGGGTCATTGTCCGTACATTCCAGGTGCCCAGCTTTAGGGCAGAAGTTTTCTTATGATTGTTGCATGGTGCAGGGTTATCGATCTGCTTGTCGGCTTTCACCCTAAACCCCACGCACCCCGTGAGGTTAACAGACCGTGGCGAGGTAGCACCTTACTGGCTGGGGGCTGCCCAGCTGAAGGCGGGCGGTATCTACCTAGTGAGGTGCAATGGCCTCTCCCACCGTCAGAAGTAGCCCCTGGCGTCATGCTCTACGCCAATTGAGCAAAGACTTATAACCGGTAACTGCTACTTCCCGTGTTGTTTCGACGCTGTATGCGAAGCTGGAGTGTCCTCTCCAGAGCACGAAGCCTGGGTAAAATAATATGGAGGATAGGCTGTTACCCAAGCAGCAAATCCCCCCTCTCCACGTCACTGAGATAGTCCAGTGGAAAGGCAAGAGCCAATACAACTGGTTCCAGCGACGTCGCAGGAGTTGCCAGAACGACACGAACTGCCTCCGGGACTCCGGCTCCGGATTTTGCCTCGAGGTTAACTCCTGAAGCCTTTTCCATCAGTGGATATAGCCACAAGGCAGTGGAGGTTTGAAATTGGAGTTTTCCTTCTCCTAGATGGGCTGCCTTCCAGGGCTGATGAGCCCCACCTACCCGGCCTGCTCTCTAATAGTGCGGAAGTATGATCTGACCCTTAAAAGATTCCTACCCCCAGGTGTATGTAATGCTAATTGGCTTTCTTATTTACCAAATTAGGGTCAAAAATAGAATTAAAGAATTCCCCACCCCCTCAGCCCATGCGGTTAGAAAGAGCAAGGGTCAGCCTGAAAAAAAAATCACACCAAAGAAAATATCTACCCAAAACATACCTCACTTCCTCCCTCAGCTTCTCTTCAAGAAAGAGGCTTAAGCGTTTCTGCAACCCCGTTTTAAAAGCTGAAACCCCGCCCCCTCAGCCCATGTGGTTAGAAAGAGCAAGGGTCAGCCTGAAAAAACATCACACCAAAGAAAATATCTACCCAAAACATACCTCACTTCCTCCCTCAGCTTCTCTTCAAGAAAGAGGCTTAAGCGTTTCTGCAACCCCGTTTTAAAAGCTGAAACCCCGCCCCCTCAGCCCATGCGGTTAGAAAGAGCAAGGGTCAGCCTGCCGTTTGTCTGTTTTTTTCAGGCTGACCCTTCAGTGATATATTGCAGTATATTACATTGGTCATGGCGAACTGTGTGTCCAAGATATGACAGCTTGTGTTTCATAATAAACAACTCTGATTCATTTTGAAACAAAAGCATGGAACATGGCAAGAAACCTGATGATGTCTCCTCCTTGTGCATTAGTAGTGCTGTCTTCACTTTAAAAGGATGACCTTGTGTAACTCATTCTTGCATGGTTATATCAGTATTTTCTTTGGCGAATTCTGGCCGCGGACCCTAAAAGGGGCCTGTAACTCAGTTACTCTTGACTGTCTGCCACAGCCCTTCCTCTGCCAATTTCATGACCAGCTACACTTCCTTGCATTATTCCTTCTTCACCACCTTGTAGCATACGGCCTTGCATTCTTTCTTGCTCTCATCATGTTCCTAGAAACTAGTACCATCATTGTGCTCATCAAGACACTGCTAACAAACAGTGTCTTTCTAATGTGCCTATAGCAACTGTCTTGGTTTCTAAAAATCCTGTCCCAGATAACTGAGTAGTTTCCATATTTTGGCTTGTGTTATCAATTTGTATCTTATCTGGTCTACTGGCAGAAGAGTTGTATTCTTTTGTTAAGGAATGTATGTTCTTTTTGTTTTGAAATCAGGGATTCTAAACTCTGGGTTTTTGTTAACCATGCTCACCTTTATCAGAAGTAATGCTAACTCACAGTCTTGATTTGTTTTAATTTGTTCTAAATTAGTGGTTCTAATGCATTTGTTCTAAATGCAGTGGCAGTGACAGATTCTTTTTCGTGGTCTCTGTGAATGCACACTAATGGGTTTAATCTGCATCTGCACAGAGATCTCTGGAATATTCTAGAGCTTTATGCTACGTTCGTCAAGGACCGCCCCCCTAGCCCACAAGGTCCACCCGCCCTCGTAATCACCTCAGTTCCTTTTTGCCGCCGCTGAGGTCTCCTCTGTTGAGCTGCCGTTTGTCCGTTGCAATATCTAAAAAAGATAATAACCTCTATCAATCTCCAAGAATAATAACCTCTATCAGTCTTCTTCTCAATTACGTTCTTCTTCTACCTCTAGAATCGTAAGAGACTGTATTTCCATTGACCGCCCCCTTCCCCTTCCCGCCATTTATGGCACCCCTTCCCCCCTTCAAAAAGTGCATATCGTGCTCAAACAAAATTCCGCTGACAGACAGCCATAACATCTGCCTTTTCTGTCTGGGAGAATCACACCAAACCTCCTCGTGTCAGTTCTGTAAAAATTTCACCAAGCAAGCCCTCAAATTAAGACAGCAGCGCCTTAGATCCTTTCTTTAGGAAAAATCAATTCAACCTTCCCAGACCATGGATTCACCTCACAATCCACAACCTCTGAGACAATCCCCAACACCACTTACTGTCTCTCCGACTGCTAAATCAATCTCCAAGAGCTCCCAAAAATCTAAATCTAAACCGTCAAGTTCCACCAAATCGACTCCCGTACCAAAGTCCCCTTCGATATCCGGACATTCTAAATCAAAGAAACGCAAAACAATGCATTCATATGGGAAATGGTGCTTTGACTTACGAACGTTTTTACTTACGGCCACCGTTCCAATACGGATTAAGTTCATAAGTCAAGGCACCACTGTATTAAATATTGTAACTACTAGCAAGAATAAGTTTTTACATTTAAAAATCATGATTGAAATCACATCTGACTGACTCATGACTTAAATCAACTAGATTTAAATCAGATCCATCCCACTACCCCATGTGCCTTCTTCTCCCAGAGTCCCCTTTCATACTGCCTACAGACTCTACCTCAACAAGAACAGAAATATAACATTTTCAAATGATATGTGATTTTTAGATTGTAAAATCCTTTTGGATAACGGCTTGTCTGTTTTTTTGTGAAAATCTGTAAAATACCATGTATGCTATTTTGTTGTTTAGTCGTGAAGTCGTGTCCGACTCTTCGTGACCCCATGGACCAGAGCACGCCAGGCCCTCCTGTCTTCCATTGCCTCCCGGAGTTTGGTCAAATTCATGTTGGTAGCTTCAGTGACACTGTCCAACCATCTCGTCCTCTGTCGTCCCCTTCTCCTCTTGCCTTCACACTTTCCCAACATCAGGGTCTTTTCCAGGGAGTCTTCTCGTCTCATGAGATGGCCATAGTATTGGAGCCTCAGCTTCAGGATCTGTCCTTCCAGTGAGCACTCAGGGTTGATTTCCTTCAAAATGGATAGGTTTGTTCTCTTTGCAGTCCAGGGGACTCTCAAGAGCCTCCTCCAGCACCACAATTCAAAAGCATCAATTCTTCGGCGGTCAGCCTTCTTTATGGTCCAGCTCTCACTTCCATACATCGCTACTGGAAAAACCATAGCTTTGACTATGCGGACCTTTTTCGGCAAGGTGATGTCTCTGCTTTTTAAGATGCTGTCTAGGCTTGACATCGCTTTCCTCCCAAGAAGCAGGAATCTTTTAATTTCGTAGCTGCTGTCACCATCTGCAGTGATCATGGAGCCCAAGAAAGTAAAATCTGTCACTGCCTCCATATCTTCCCCTTCTATTTGCCAGGAGGTGATGGGACCAGTGGCCATGATCTTAGGTTTTTTTGATGTTGAGCTTCAGACAATTTTTTGCACTCTCCTCTTTCATCCTCATTAAGAGGTTTTTTAATTCCTCCTCACTTTCTGCCATCAGAGTGGTATCATCTGCATATCTGAGGTTGTTGATATTTCTTCCGGCAATCTTAATTCTGGCTTGGGATTCATCCAGTCCTGCCTTTCGCATGATGTATTCTGCATATAAGTTAAATAAGCAGGGAGACAATATACAGTGGAACCTCTACTTAGGAACTTAATCCGTTTTGGAACGGTGGCTGTAAGTTGAAACGTTTGTAAGTAGAAGCACCATTTCCCATAGGAATGCACTGAAAACCGATTAATCCATTCCAGCCAAAGAAAAAAATACAAAAAAAATTAAAATGAAAATAAACAGAGCAAGTCCCATGCTGGGACTGCAAAAAAACAAAAACAAAAAACAAACGAATTCAAAAATAAACATTGGAGCAAGTCCCACGCTGGGACTGCAAAAAAAAACAAAAAAAAACAAAAAAAAATCACCAAAAAACAAAAAAACACAGAAACATAAGCCCCCCCCAGCCCAAACCTACCCTCCAAAACCCACCCAGAACAACTTTTTTAAAAGGAAAAAGCAGCACCTTACCAGTCCGAAGCATCTGCGGAGGCTTCCCGGGCTTCCAAAGCACCGGCACCCGGCCGCTTCTCCTTCCTCCTCCTGCCGCGCGCCCTGCCAGGGCGTTTGGTGGCGCGTACTCACGAGTAGACCCGCTCCTTCTGCGGCACTTACTCATGAGTAGACCCGCACCTTCGGTGGCCCTTACCCGTGAGTAGACCCGCACGGCGGTGAAGCCCTGGGAGGCCTCCGAAGGCGCCGATCGTGGCGGCGTTGGAAGCCCGGGAGGCTGAGCCTCCCTTTTCCTAACCGTTGGGGCGAAAGAGCTACAAAGAAGCAGCCTCTTCGCCACCAACGGTTAGCAAATTTAAATTTCCCGCCCCTTTCCCCTGCCTTTTTCCATTCATACGTTGACGCTCCGGCCGCAAGTAGAAGCAAAATTTTCCGGCTGGAGCTGTTCGTAAGTTGAAATGTTTGTAGGTAGGGACGTTCGTAAGTAGAGGTACCACTGTACAGCCTTGTCGTACTCCTTTCCCAATATTAAACCAATCAGTTGTTCCATATCCAGTTCTAACTGTTGCTTCCTGTCCCACATAGAGATTTCTCAGGAGATAGATAAGATGGTCAGGCACTCCCATTTCTTTAAGAACTTGCCATAGTTTGTTGTGGTCCACACAGTCAAAGGTCTTTGCGTAGTCAACGAAGCAGAAGTAGATGTTTTTCTGGAACTCTCTGGCTTTCTCCATAATCCAGCGAATGTTAGCAATTTGGTTTCTAGTTCCTCTGCCCGTTCGAAATCCAGCTTGTACTTCTGGGAGTTCTCGGTCCACATACTGCTAAAGCCTGCCTTGGAGGATTTTGAGCATAACCTTGCTAGCAAGCGTGTGAAATGGGTGCAATTGTACAGTAGTTGGAGCATTCTTTGGCACTGCCCTTCTTTAGGATTGGGATGTAGACTGATCTTTTCCAATCCTCTGGCCACTGCTGAGTTTTCCAAACTTGCTGGCATATTGAGTGTAGCAGCTTAACAGTGTCATCTTTTAAGATTTTAAATAGTTCGACTGGAATGCCATCACCTCCACTGGCCTTGTTGTTAGCCATGCTTTCTAAGGCCCACTTGACTTCACTCTTCAGGATGTCTGGCTCAAGGTCAGCAACCACACTATCTGGGTTGTCCGGGACATCCAGATCTTTCTGGTATAATTCCTCTGTGTATTCTTGCCACCTCTTCTTGATATCTTCTGCTTCTGTAAGGTCCCTACCATTTTTGTCCTTTATCATGTCCATCTTTGCACAAAATGTTCCTTTAATATCTCCAATTTTTTTGAACAGATATCTGGTTTTTCCCTTTCTATTCTTTTCCTCTATTTCTTTGCACTGTTCATTTAAGAAGGCCCTCTTGTCTCTCCTTGCTATTCTTTGGAAGTCTGCATTCCATTTTCTGTAAGTTTCCCTATCTCCCTTGCATTTGGTTTCCCTTCTCTTCTCTGCTATTTGTAAGGCCTCGTTGGACAGCCACTTTGCTTTCTTGCATTTCCTTTTCTTTGGGATGGTTTTTGTTGCTGCCTCCTGTACAATGTTACGAGCCTCCATCCATAGTTCTTCAGGCACTCTGTCCACCAAATCTAGTTCCTTAAATCTGTTCTTCACTTCCACTGTCTATTCGTAAGGGATTTGGTTTAGATTATACCTGACTAGCCCAGTGGTTTTTCCTACTTTCTTCAGTTTAAGCTTGAGTTTTGCTATAAGAAGCTGATGATCAGAGCCACAATCAGCTCCAGGTTTTGTTTTTGCTGACTGTATAGAGCTTCTCCATCTTTGGCTGTAGAGAAAATAATCAATCTGATTTTGGTATTGCCCATGTGGTGATGTCCATGTGTAGAGTCGCCTCTTGTGTTGTTGGAAAAGAGTGTTTGTGATGACCAGCTTGTTCTCTTGACAAAACTCTATTAGCCTTTGCCCTGCTTCGTTTTGAACTCCAAGGCCAAACTTACCTGTTGTTCCTTTTATCTCTTGACTCCCTACTTTAGCATTCCAATCCCCTATAATGAGAAGAACATCTTTCTTTGGTGTCAGTTCTAGAAGGTGTTGTAAGTCTTCATAGAATTGGTCATTTTCAGCCTCTTCAGCATCGGTGCTTGGTGCATAAACTTGGATTACTGTGATGTTGAAAGGTCTGCCTTGGATTCGTATTGAAATCATTCTATCATTTTTGATATTGTATCCCAGGACAGCTTTTCCCACTCTTTTGTTGACTATGAGGGCTACTCCATTTCTTCTACGGGATTCTTGCCCACAATAGTAGATATGATAATCGTCTGAATTGAATTCGCCCATTCCCGTCCATTTTAGTTCACTGACGCCCAGGATGTCAATGTTGATTCTTGCCATCTCCTGTTTGACCACATCCAGCTTACCCAAGGTTCATAGATCTTACATTCTAGGTTCCTATGCAGTATTCTTCTTTGCAGCATCGGACTTTCCTTTCACTTCCAGGCGCGTCCACAGCTGAGCGTCCTTTCAGCTTTGGCCCAACCACTTCATTAGTTCTGGAGCTACTTGTACTTTTCCTCCACTCTTCCTCAGTAGCATGTTGGACGCCTTCTGACCTCAGGGGCTCATCTTCCAGCGTCATATCTTTTAGCCTTTTGTTTCTGTCCATGGGGTTTTCTTGGGAAAGATACTGGAGTGGCTTGCCAGTTCCTGCTCCAGGTGGATCATTTGACATTTTAGTCCAGTCGTGTCTGACTCTAGGGCGCGGTGGTCATCCCCGTCTCCAAGCCGTAGAGCCAGCATTTGTCCGTAGACAGTTTCCATGGTCACGTGGCCAGCGCAACTAGACACGGAACGGCGTTACCTTCCCACCATGGTGGTACCTATTTATCTACTCGCATTTACATGCTTTCGAACTGCTAGGTTGGCAGGAGCTGGAACAAGCGACGGGAGCTCACTCCGTTGCGTGGATTCAATCAATACTCAGACTCAATTGCATATAAATTAATTGGAAGTCTTCTCCAGGCTTGAAGTTATCTAATGATATACATCCCTTGTGTGTGTTAGTGATATCTCAGTGAACTTTCACTTTGCTCTGTCTTTTTGAACAGTGCTTTCCATTTACTACGTACTAGCCAGGGAATGCAACTTCTCATTTAGTCCACAGTAATTCCTCAGAGCCCCAAGAGCCAATGTCAGACAGTATCTCTGTAGCCTTGTACATGAAAGACTTGTGATCAGAAAAAAGCAACATAAAATCTATTTTTTTTATTCTCTCAGTAGGCTGGTCCCTAGTCATCTCAAGGCTGATCATGTGTGTGATTGAAATGAATGTTGCATTCTGGGCTTTGGTAAGGACGGTAAAGCATTCTGCAAGCTAAAAATGCAATAGAAACAATCAATAAGAAAAGTACCTACATCTGCACCAAGATTGCAGTTGATAAGTATGACGTATAAATGTTGCTATTAGCAAATCACACAGTATGTGGAATTCCTTCAAAGCATTAAAAAAAACCTGCTGTGTAAGGCTGGAGCTCCATCTAGCCCAGGGTCCTGCTTCCATAGATGCCTCTGTGAAACTCAGAAGCAAGATATGAGCACAATTGCTCTCTCCCTTACTATAATTCCTGGAGAAGAGAGAAGTGAGAACTGCTTTTTGACTTAAGAAAGGATGAAGCAAAGATGTGAGTAGGTACAGTACATACACTGGAGAAACATACACATGCTTTACCCTCTTAAACTAATGTTGCCACGCCTGCTCCATCAAATACAGACTGGAAAGCTACATTCCAATTTCATATCCCTTTCTTTGAGTTAGGCAAGCTGAGGAAGAAAAGCTGTATTGGACTAAACCTCTTAGTAGAGATACTAAAAGCAGCCAGAAAAGCAGAAAAGTGGGCGCTCAATCAAGTCAAGCCTGAACTTTCACTAGAGCAACAATGAGTAACCTGAGTCTATCATACCATGCACATATAATTGAAATGTGAACATTTTAATGACTGAACTATTTGCATAGCATGGCATTCTGACCCATCAGAATGTGTCTGGAGTTGTGATTTCTGTGTTTTAATCTGTGAGTACAAATGGGGCCTATGACTGGACAGTGGTTTCTAATCCTAGTTAAAATTCATGTGGATCCATGAGGATCTGTGCATCAGATCCATGTTTTTGCACCATTGGAAAGCCTTGCATGGAGGGACCCATGATTCCTGTTTTGTAGTCTTTAGGCAGAGATGGGCTCTATTTGACAGTGGTTTAAGGATGATCCTGTGTAAAAATTTGTGGATCCATGAGGATCCGTGCCTTGGATTGGTGTTTTTCTGCCACTGCAAAGCCATACGCTCAGGGACCCATGATTTCTGTGTTTTAGTGTGTGGGCAGAGTTGAGACCTATGATTGGATATTGATTTTGGGGTGATCTTGCAGAAAAATCAAGTGGATCCATGAGGATTTGTGCTTTGAATTCATGTTTTTGTGCCACTGCAAAGCCATGCATTGAAGGACACATAATTTCTGTGGTGTAGTCTGTGGGTGCAAACAGGACGCACAATCTGACATTGGTTTAGGGAGGATAACATCTAGAAATCATATGAAATCATGTGACTCTGTAAACGTATGAGTGAATTGGGTAAACCGAGTAAACTTACTCACGAGCAAACCAAGTAAAGCATGCTTTGAGATCATTCCCCAGTTACAAAGTAAAAAAACCAGTAGTTTCACAGCTTAAATGAGTGAGCTGCTTAATATTATTATCTGTTTTTTTAAAAAATTAAATATTTCCACAGGAAGGAGCTAAAAATGTGTGGCCAGGAAGGAGTTAAATGCTTTCTTTCACACTTAAGGTCATAGCAGGTTTGAAGTTGGTAGACTTTCACCTGCCCTCCAGACATTCTAATTGGTCAGAATGCTGTGCTGTGGAAATAGCTGTCTTTTATAATCTTGCCCTAAAAAGCAGCGATTTCAGAGGCTTTCAAGCTTTATCAGGACTAATTAAGAAATTTAATTTAGAGCCATGCCTCTATCATTCTAAATGGAAAAAGTGTCAAAAAGAGTATTTTTTCAGGTATGCAAATTTTGTCTTATCGTCGTATTTCATCCTTTTTCAAAGAGCTGTAAATGAAAATCACTTACATCTGTACAGAGTAAAAACAGTGTTACTTTTTTAAAAATCACAACTCAAAAATCCTTTGCCAAACATCCTCATATTTGGCACACAGCAAGAGCAGACTTTCTGCTACATCCGTGCCAAATTTGGTGTTGACCTGCAGTCCAGTTTCATAGTTTCAATTTTTTGTTTGGGGCATACCTATCTTTTGATTTGCCTTATGGAATGCTTTTCTACCCTTAAGTGCGTAATATCTGACTGCATGCTTGTGCAGCCATAATGGAGTTGGAAGGGGCCTATAAGGCCATCAAACCCAACCCCCTGCTCAATGCAGGAATCCAAATCAAAATATTTCTGATAGTTGAATGTCTTATTCTGTCTTGAATGCCTCTAGAGATAGAGCACTCACCACTTGCTGAGGTAATTGGTTCCTTTTTCATACTGCTCTAACAGTTAGGATTAGACATGGGGACGAAGTGCCAAAATGGCGCTTTGTCTTGCTTTGTCGGTTGTCAAATTGCCCCCCAGTGACCCAACAAACAACAAATCAATTCGTCATTTGTCGGGTCTTTTTTCTTTTGCTTTCCCTCCTCTTGCTATGCCCTGGGGCATAGCAAGAGGAGGGAAAGCACTGATCAAAGCGATTGCGCAGCCGATCCCTGTGCGATCGCTTTGATCTCTGCTTTCTCTCTTCTTGCTAAGCTCCATGGGGCTTAGCAAGAGGAGGGGGAAAGGGATCAAAGCGCTGCAGGATCACTTTGATCCCTGCTTTCCCCCGTCTTGCTAAGCTTAGCAAGAAGAGAGAAAGCAGGGATCAAAGCGATCATGCAGCCGAGGCTGCAGGATTGCTTTGATCCCTTTCCCGCTCCTCTTGCTAAACCCCGCTGGGCTTAGCAAGAAGGCAGGAAGCAGGGATCAAAGCGATCGCACAGCAGCGATCCCTTTGATTCCTCTTTGATACCTTCCCTCCTCTTCTTATGCCGCATGGACATAGGAAGAGGAGGAAAGGGGAACCATGCCTTCCCCCAAGCCCCGTGGGTGGGATTCCCTTCAGGCAGGCTTTAGCAAGCCACCCGAAGGGAAAACCCCTCTCTGCTTATGCAACCTGAGGAACAGCTGATCCGTGGGGGCATTAGCAAATAGGGAAGGAAGGGACAAATATAAAAGGGTTATATTCATTGCTTCGTATTCATTGGGGTGTCTGGGGGTATTTAACAAATCGGGGATATATAACGAATATCCTGATTCGTTTTTATATTCGTCCCCATGTCTAGTTAGGATGTTTTTCTTGATATTAAACCAAAATCTGACTTCTTGTAACTTGAGCCCATTATTATGTGTCCTGCACTCTAGGATGATTACGAACAGATCCTGCTCCTCCGCTGTATGATAGTCTTTCAAGTGCTATCATCTCTCCCCTCAGTCTTCTTTTCTCAATACTAAACATGCCCAGTTCTTTCAATCTTTCCTCATAGGTTTTCATTTCCAATCTCCTGATCCTCCTCTGAACTTGTTCCACTTTGCTAGCATTCTTCTTAAAATGTGGTGTCCAGAACTGGACACAGTACTCTAGATGGGGCCTAACCAGTGCTGAATAGAGGAGAACTAGTACTTCATGGGATTTGGAGTCTATACTTCTGTCAATACAGTCTAAAATAGCATTTACCTTTTTTTTTTGCTACGATATTATATTGTACTGCTGGTGCATATTCAGCTTATGAATTGGTGTGTTAGAGACAGAGAAAGGGAGAACACATGTACATTCTTGTGAAAATGTTACTTCTGTTCTACTGCAAAGTGTCATATTGACATCTCCCAGGAGCTAAAAGAAGAGTGTTGCACTCTCTGAGCCTTTGAATTTTGGAGATTTCTGTAGCAGTGATCCTGTAGAGCCAGTTCTGTGCCACTGTCAACTCCAAAGCTCAAAGATCTGCTCTTTCTCAGTATGCAGTTTGCTCTTGAAGAAGCAGTTATAACCTTTCTCTACATTACTTGTCTCCTTACCAACAGCACTACATTTAATTACTGTTTCAGATGACATGGGAGACCAGACTTTGTCAGTACTTGGTGATGAGTATTTGACAGTGATTATGCACAAATCTGTTCCATTGTTGATGGTGGCATTTTTGTTTTAAATTCAGCTATATAAAATTAACCTTGATGTAGCTAGAAGAACTAGCTGTTTTCCCCCTCTATTTTATATTTTTCTTGTAGAATAAATACTTTGAAGAGTTAGACAGGCCATATAGAAATAACATTTCACATTGGTGAATTTTAAGTTTCATTCTTCTTTAATAAATTAAAACTAGCTCCACTCCTAGGTAACAACAGAACATAAGACACCTATTAATTTTCCCCATTGTTCAGACATAATCCTATATAACTTTAACTGTTCTTCCTGTGGAACTGTTAGTCTTTGCCCCCTTACCCCGGAATAAATACGCGAGACACGAAATATGGATTAAACACGGGCCACACTTTATTGAAATATATAATCATTGTTGCCAATCATTTGGCAAAGGGGGTCCTGACGTAGTGCGGATTCAGGTTCCAAACGTGGTCTAAATGGACCCTTCTAAACAACCAATGTGCTAGTCCCTGGCCTCAGTTCCCCCAGTCCTAAAGACAGTGGGAAACTCTGCCGGCCCAAATTTGACCACCCCGGACCTCGAGCCACTTTCTCCATTCTGAGTGATGGTCCGGGTGTGTCCCCAGTGCATCTTTCCCCCCAAGCACTGTAATCGCACGATCCACAGTGCTGGGAGTTCAGATGAGCTATAATTACCTGCTATTACTATTTGACTCCCCTCTTAAAATACCTGCTTAATCCGCACTAACCGCCACAGCATTGGGACTAGCCATGCTAAGTCCCATGCCTGCCATCGAGCTGATCAAGCTCCACAAGCAGGCCCCCCTTGATGTCTTCCAGGAAGACATCCAAACCTTGTTTGGAAAGATGTACACCATCTGACTGGAAAAAATCTGGCCTATCCATGCGGATCCTCTGGTGACCAATCACCGATCCTAGGCCGCTGCAATCAGTTCTGCAGACTACTCTGTTAACACTCCATCGGGCAGTGTTTGCGGGCAAAAACTCCTCGCATCCCTCCATGTCAGCCGAGGGATGGTCGTCAGTCATACAGATTTCATAGCATGATACGGTGCCTTCACCGATCAGAAACCTCAGGCCTATCGTGGATCCTCTGGTGACCAATCATCGATCCAGGCCGCTGCAGACAGCTCTGCAGGCCACCCTGCTAACACTCTTTCATGCAGCGTTAGCGGGCCAAAATTGTCTCACATCCCTCGCTGCCGGCTGAGGGATGATCATTGACCATAAGATGTCCATAGCAGGGAACATAACCCTCAACCATGTGATGTCACGAATTGCATTGAGGATCAGGCCTTTCCACAGATCATGGTCAGGTCGTTGCCGCCCAAGTGTGTTACCCACACATATAGGGGATGTTGACCAAGGCAGCCGCATGGCAAAGTTGTCCTCGCCGCATCCCACAGCGTCCTTTTCGTTCGATAAGGTCTCTAGCTCCAAGTCCAAGACTGGTTCCCATAGGGACATGGCAGCGTACTGAGCTGCCGCAAAAAAACTTATCTGCGGCCCATAAACATGATGTGCTTCCTTCTCATCATCGCTATGGTTTCTGCAAAATAAAACAAACCAGGCCCCCTACCCAGACGTCAGGGGGTGCCTCACTACTCGGGCTTGGGTCGGTGGATGTGAATCTGCACCATCCCGATAAATACACAACTACCCAAACATCCTGCCATTGTAGAGCCATTCCGGTTCTGTCTCCCCGTCCAGTGGCTACCTCTTCACTAGTCCCGATGGCGCTAAAAGGTTATTAAGGATGCAGCCCTGAATAAAATGACTTCCTAATCATCTCTGAATATAACCTACCACTGCCTATAAGTGTTTCTACTAGTCCCAGTAATATAGGTACTTTTGAATCGTTAGATCTACCTCTCTCTTTAGACCAACCTCCAATCAGTTTCTGAACTGATTGGAGGTTCAGATTAAATTCTTCAGATTTAATCTGAAGAATAAATCTGATACTATGAACTTTATGGTAGAAAGCCTGCGCCAATAACCTACCCTGCATAGGTCCTGACTACGTAGTGTCTAAATCAACTAAGTTCCTAAGCTCCCGAAACTCTGTACTTACTGCTGAGTATACTTATCCTGCCCTCAGTGCCAGGGCCAGTCATATCGTACCTTCACATTACCATGCCAAATTGCCAAGCCCCGGGGGAAGAGTCCCCGTGAATCCATTAGCTCTTGGGTCTAACTCCCTGAACCGCTCGATCTGCTGGCATGAAAATGCCTCAGCTAAGCTATTATCTACGCCTGGTCTGTGTCTAGCCTGCACTGGTGTCATGACACTGTCCGACTGCACGTGGGGTTATTAATTATACAGACCACCATCAGGTTGTCGCACCAGGGACATACCACAGAGTTGGCCCTTCGCTTGCCCAAAGCCATGATGCGCCAGCTATGGGAAAAAACTCAAAAGTTGTCAGGTCTCTGGTGACCCCAGCATGGTGCCCTTCTTCCGTCCACTTGACAGCACACCATCTGCCTCCAAAATGTATTCCGAACCCCAAGGGTCCTACAGTGTCCGACTGGACCTGACTCCGCTCTAAGCATCCTAACTTCTCTCCAAAAGGAAATGCCGCTGAACTCGGCTAGAAACCGACTCCAGGCTTTCAATTCCTCTCGCATGCCATATGTGACTCTAGTTCTGTGAACTGGACGATGTAGTCCCTTCATTGCGTTTCAAAGCTGATGCAGAGAGGCGTGCCCAGGCGCTACCACTCTGCAGGCAAAAATTAAATGTCCAACCATCTGCTGTAGCTCCTTCAGGGTCACTTTTTCATTTGCACCAGTGAAGCTATCCTAGCCTTAAGGTCAGCTAATTTTACTTCTAGTAGCTTGGACCGTTGCTGTACCGTGTCTAACTCGATACCTCAAAACGTCAAAGACGTAGTCGGCCCCACTGTTTTTTCTTCGCCAGAGGTAAACCCGATTCATCCATCATTACACAGAAGGTATCTATGATAAATTTACACCTTCCCGTGTTCTGTTCACCACAGAAAGACAATTATCAAGGCAATGGGCCTTATTCTTACTTTCCACTCCACTCTTCAGTTTCCACTCAAGAAAAGAACTGTAACGTTCAAATGCTGCACCTGAAACCAAGAATACCATTCCCTTCGTTTGGGAACACCCTTGGATTGAGCAGCCTACCCAAAGCCACCCCGGCTGGCTCTATGCGCAGGAGGCACAGTGGGGAATCAAACTCCCAACCTTTGGCTCCACAGCTCTATCTATATAGAAACAACCTTAAAATTAAAATCCTAACAAGTCAAAATCCTGCGGGTGGACTGACAAAATCTGAAATGCTAATTTAATTCTGTATGTATGTCAATTCTGTACATATGTCACACCCACGTACCACGTTAACTGCCTCATCAAAGGTGGTATAGCGGACGGTACATAGCTCCTGAGGCATGGCCTCGTTAACTGAGCCCCCTTCAGTATAAGACAGGTGCTGTATCAATCTGAACTCGCCGGGTGCTTTCTTCGGCACAATTCCTAAGGGTGAGACCCTCTGTGTATCGAAGGGAGGTGTCATGAATGTTCCCAACACTCTCCCTTCTCGAACCTCCTTAGCTATATTTTCTTGCACTACCTGTTCCATACCTTGTATGGATTTAAGGGTTTTTTTGTTGTTGCAAAAATTGCCTTCTGTTCACCGACTGCTGGTATCCTAAAACTTTCTTTAAAACCTAATAACAGCTAACTAGCATCCTCCCGCTGGGGTAGTCCCGCAGCCATGTTTCCAAGACTGCAACTTTAATTGGGCTGGGCCCTTTTACCCGGGTTACTGCCTCCGCTATTGGGTTTTTTTCTGCTACCTGGGCCTCTTGCCTGTCTTGAAGCGCTGGCCCTGAAGCATGTGGCACTGGGGTGCTGCCCTCTGCACACTGTGCATTCATGCCTAAACCTACATTGTTTCTTGGAGCACGCTCCCTTTGAGTTGTACTCCCAACACACCAGGCGGGGTTGAACCACCTACCCCGTGCTACCATGGGGAGTCATGTTTACCACAGTTTTTCTAATTAAATGCCTGCTATCGGTCCTGTCGTCCCAATTCAGCCTGGCTGGCATCATCAGCTGTAGCCAAAGACCCGCCAGCGGCTCGTCCCGTCGCAAATTGGGGTGGATGGCACTTATCATACGAAATGCTCCGTCATAAGAAAGCCATGCCTGCCCCGCAAAATCTACGTAAGCCCGACAAATAAGGACCAAGTATTGTAATAGGGCCGATGCCCGCCAAGGCTGAGCCTTTACCACCACTCCCGTGTATATTAAGAAGCCGGGTAGCCAGTTAGACCACGTCCTGTCTCACGCCTTTCTTTGTCCTTCTTGTCCTCCTTTTCTAAGTCCTTCTTTTCTACATTTCTATTCAAGAGCTTGAATAAGCCTACGTACTCTCCTTTCCATATCTTTTCTTTTGTCGCTGGTGTCAAGTGGTCGCCCAGGGGCATCGCTCGATCCCCGAATGGCAAGGCTTGCAAAGACACTGCATTGTATCCTGTGTCTGGTACCGAAGGGTACGGCCAGACACCCACACTGGTGGCCGGAGTTACCGGGGCCGGAGCTGGATGATGAACCATTGGAGTGGCCCAACCGCCTAAGTGGGCACCCATATAAGGCCAAGATGTACTGGGAGCCCCTGTCACCTGTGGGTTGCTTGCCAGATAGGGCTGCACCCTAAATTGGCCACTACCTGGCCAAGGCCTAGCCGGCAATGCTGAAACTGATCCAGGCATAGAAGTTAGGCTGCTGCCTGCCCATGGCCATGTCGAAGATGACATAGCCGTGCCCTGTGTGTGCGCTTGTCCTGTGCTAGGCCCGGGCCAAGCTGAGAAGTGCGGTGTCATGTCATGCATCAAGGTAGATTCACCCGACAAAGGCAAGGTCACAGGCTCATCCCTGCCGTATATCTCATCATGACCAGCTACCCCTGATGCCTCATGCCTACCAGCGACCGTCGGAGCAGACCCGATCGTGATCGGCGTGGATCTTTCCTCGTCGGCGTCTCTACATACTGTCTGTCCCGACATCTCTTTGGCTTCCAATCCAGCTGTACTCTCCGACTGCTGCTCAGCTTCTAAGACAGCAAATCTGGTCATTAAATTGTCTGCTAAGGCCTTAAGTTTAGCCCTATGATGGCCCCTGGATTCTCTTGCTGACCTGTGCGGCTGCGCTGCAGCAGCTTGAGGTGTTGACTTAGCTGACCTAACGGCTTCAAGAGCTACGATCTTATTCTGTAGCTCTTGCCAAATAGGCCATGATTCCTCGTCATTTTGTATAGCCTCAGAACAACCCACTCCTCAGTAACCAGGCCCTTTAATTGGCAGCCGTTTTCAATCAAGTTTTTAATTCAACCATTAATTCCCTTTTTTAAATTCTTATTAATGATTCTGATTACTATTGTTATTGTTATTGCCCCTATTTGTTGTCCCTTTTCTTCCTATTATTTCCCCCTTATTTATGTATATTCTTATTCTTATTCTTCTTATTCTTATTCTTATTATTAATATACTTTTTTTTTTGAATAGGCCCCTAAGGGGCCCCTGTGGTGGGCCCAAATTGATTACTTCCCTTGATATCTGTGACTTTAATTAATTCTAATCCTAAAATTATTTATTTATTTATTAGATTTTTACCCCGCCCTTCTAGACTATGTCTACTGAGGGCGGCTCACAATAAAATTATTCATAAAACAATTAAAACCATGAATTAAATCGACAATGTTAGTATTGATCAAGATGGAAAATAGAACAAAAGACTAAGTAAAAATAAGAGTCAAGTATTGACAGGAGGGAAGGCCTGCCTAAAGAGCCAAGTCTTTAATTGGCTCTTAAAAACACCCAGCGAGGGTGCCAGGCAGATCTCTGATGGCAAGCTGTTCCAAAGCCGAGGGGCCACTGCCGAGAAGGCCCAGTTTCTCGTTCTTTCTTTCTGTGCCTCTCTCGGCATTAGGCCCCTCAGCCGTCTTTCCTGGCTATAGCGAGTGACTCGAGTAGATCTAGGTGGGAGAAGGCGTTCTGTTAGGTATCGAGGTCCTAAACCGTTTAGGGCTTTATATGTCATCATTAACACTTTGAAATCAATGCGGAAACGAATGGGCAGCCAATGCAAGGCAGCCAGAGTGGGAGAGATATGCTGGTGTTTTCTCATTCCACTAAGTAATCTGGCTGCCGCATTCTGCACCATTTGAAGCTTCCGCATCAATCTCAAAGGTAGCCCCACGTAGAGCACATTACAGTGGTCTAATCTCGAGATTACAAGCGCGTGGACCAGAGTAAATAAATACAGTGTCCTGCTCTTTAATCTATTATCTAAATCACTGCCCAGTACCAGCTAATTAAATTGCGATCTGTCAATCAATATCACCTGAATCAAAACCTGATTCAACTTATAAAATACTAAGGCACCTTAATATAATCAATTAAAATTAACCCCCACAAGAATATCCCTACTCCTAATTAATTCACTCAACCCCTCCCCTTGGGCTTACGCCCAACCGTTAGTGCCCGATTCAAAGGCGGCAGCCAATGAACGCGCGTCTCAGAGTGAGGGAAAGAAAGAAGGTGGGGGGAAGCGGGAGAAGGATGGGGGTGTAGGAAAAAGGGTGCGAAAATCCCTGAAGGACTAACGGCCGAAGACGCTCGCCCGTATCCCGAGCGCGCTACTACGAGCAAGGAGTTTACAATCCTCCCTTCCTTTTCTCTTCCTTCTCTTCCTTCTCCTTTTATTTTTACAATCAGTGATTCACGCCTGTATCCCCGGTAATCAACTCCCCAACTCCACTTAAATTAATCAGTTCCTTTCTTGTGGCCGTGCGGCCGGTGCAGGCGCCGGCAACGCACCCCCAACCCTCCTTCAAAACCAATTAATGTACACGAGTATTAATAAAACAACCAATTGAACCAAATGTTAATAAAGCAGTGAATAAACAAACTTAATCAATGTAAGTAACCAGAACTTATAACGAAATCAAACTGAGGGAGGGAGCCAATTCTACCCTCCCGATCCGAAGCCCAGAGCTGTGTGGTCCGGCCTACGAACACTTAGCTAGTAGCGAACCAGACAGCCAATTCTTCTCGTGACTGATGTTGACAAGAAAGAGGAAGCAAAGAGGGGGGAACGGCCCTTATATGATCTACCGTTTCCCCCCTCTTCCAAAGCTGCTCTCGCGAGACTGCAGCGAGGTCTTGCGTCCATCCAGGGAAGCTGGCAAAGGCAAGCCATGCTGCCGAAGCCTCGGCTCTGCAGCGGCTTATTCATTCCCCACTAAAAATGCATAATTAGGCCTTTTGGGATCTCAGCCAATACTATTACAATACTCATGCATTTGAAGCATCCTGAATTTTATGTTGGTTATTTGTGCAAACAAACTAGCAGGTTTTAATCTCTAAAGGTGGAGATAGGCTTCAGGATTGTAGTTTGTTAGGGTTGGAAAGAATGCAGATTCAATAAGAAAATCTTTATGGGGAAAATAATTTTTGTATTTTATGAAGTGTACTTTCACATTTCAGAGGGGAAGGAGGAAGAATTAAAGTAAAAAAAAACTCCTCTGGCTTCTAGTGCATTTCTGAGTTTAGTTGAAGCTGTTGCTTTTTATCTTTGAAGACCGAAACAGTTTATGATAATTTTTTTTAACTTGTACTGTTTAAAACTGCCCCAAATACAATGTATGCATCAATGTATTCACCTTCTCTGGATGCTTCTACTAGGTGAGGTGTAGGCATGTAGTAAATGGGGAGAGAGGGAATTCTTAGTGGTGGAGCTCTGTTTGTGGGATGCAACAGGTAGAAAATACATATCTATCATTTATAAAGTGTTAAAACATTTGCTTTCCTAGATTTTATAATGGGTTATAGTGGGTTAGTTTCTTTCCTTTTTATATTCCAAACGTACAGTAAAATATCACGCAGGCTAGCCATAGATTCTGCAAAAGTTATTGTCAGGCTCATCATTATAACACTGAGGGTGGTGAGAAAAAAATGTAAATCTCTATTACTGTAATACCCAGCCTGACCAAGAAGTTGAAATTTAGCCTCTGTGTGTGAGATTTCAGTTGTCTAATAAAGGTATCACTTACCTACGTCTTCGAATTGTGTACAAGAACCACATAGCTTTTTCCTTTTTTGTTCACTTAGACATGGATACTGATACTAGTTCTATTGACATCACGTCTCTGTCTTGAGACATAATGAGATCAATCCAATTTTATTCCCTAATCCATTAAAATGAATGGGACTTGTTATTCAACACTTTCATAAGCTCATTTGGCTGAAATCCTGTAGCTCAGTTGCACAAATAGTGTAACTTTAAGAAGTAAATTGTCATAAATTAAGAAAACTCTGTAAATGTTATCTGTTGCATACTGAATTATATGTGTTACTCCATGTTCTATGGAGATTTCTTAATTTGTGGCAATCCAGCTCTAAAAGTTGTGTTGTAACAGCATTTCGGACAATGATTTTAATGGATCTACACTAGTTGGGACAAAGATTGGATTTATCCCAAAAGGTTTTAATTTTGGTTTGCTGCTGGTTGTTTTTATTATTGTGTAGCAATTAGTAAATCACTAAAGATGTTATTTTATAAAGCCTAAAAATATAGGTTGCCTTTTAAATAACTGAACAATTTTATACAATTGACGAAAGGGGTTGATTTACAACTGTTACTACTCTCACGTATTTGCTTCCCCAATAATGCATTTGGGTGAAGAGCTTTTTCAGGATGATGATATGAATGGTCCCAAATCTACATTATTCATCACAAGCAGTGATTTGCATCTCTACAGTAATTCCTATTCTTAGTGGAATTAAACATTGGCAGTGTTTCTGTCAGTAAGGTTCCTTTTACTAAGAGGCTCTGTGCTGGCATTTAGTCAGGTTTTCAGTTACCTGTTTAGACCTCTGGTATAAACCACACATACTACTTTTGCTGTTTTGTTCAAAATGTGTTGTACATTACTCTTTTTATCTCCTTCTTTTCAGTGTGCCGAGGAACCAACAACAAGCTGGCACAGCTTGGAAGTTTGGAAGACCACTACAACAGCCTGAAGAGAATGTATGAGGGCTGTGAGGTGGTGCTTGGCAATCTTGAGATCACTTATATGAATGACAACTATAATCTCACTTTTTTGAAGGTTAGTATGATGAATCATATTGCTATGATTTGGGGGTCAATGACGAAGAAGAAGATTGCTTGTGGCAGTATCTCAAAGTAGGAATGAATGTCCTGGTTCCCAGTTACTTCTGTTGGTGAGCCACTTTGTTAAGGAACACTTCATGTTACATTTCTTAATTACCTCCTTATCCCATTCTCTTTTTGCAAATGGCAATTGTCTGTACCCGTCTCTTATCATAGCAGCTGGGACTCCTGGATAGTACAGCAAAGGAAACTTGGAGGGCTTTCCTAGGAACCTCCACACTAACATGGCTTTAAAAAAAACTTATCAAAAATAGGTTTTAACTTGTGGAGACTAATACACATCAAACAATTCCAGGTCTGGAAATAATGACTTATGTATAGTTGTGAATTTGCTGTCTGTTCTAAGCAGAATATGAGGCTGTTTCAGTCAAGCTATGTAGTCAAGCCATGGGCTGCAGCAATAAGAGTTTTTGTGAAAAATATCTTGAAATGCTTTTATGAAACAACACAGAATTTGGGGCATGAGTTAGTTACTTTATTATTGCAAAGGACTTTGCATCTTATGTAGTGAATTCTGCTGAGTATTAGAAACTTAGTAGAGGATAATGCCTCAGAGAGGTCAGGATTTAAGGCACCATTTATTTTATAGAATATGAAAAGTAAAGTACTTTCTGGTCATCATTGTGCCAAAGAGGTAGGTGTTACCCATGACAGAGGGAATAGACAGGGCAATTATGACTTAGGTAAAATAATCCAGTGTAAATTCACACATGAACCCTTAGATGTGGTGAGTGAAATTAGGTAAAACTGACACAACAGTGACCAGAAAATCACTTCTGGTTTTTCAAAAAGCTGAAATACATCTTGTCCTGTCAAATAGCTTTTAAATAGAGCTCCGGAGGTTTCAGGATAGCAACTGGCCATTATTTTTCCAATGCAAGTTAGCTTTGGGGCTCTTTTTTCTTATATGGGTGCGTGTGGCCCACCAAGGTCTGAAAAGGCCCCTGTAAACCACCAGACTTGCCCACCCGTTCAGGTTAGCTCAAAACAAATACATCAGAGACAAACAGAACAGTTAAAAGTATGTTTTATAAGTGTGGAATTCACTCCCTATGAAACAAACAAAGGAATATTCGTGAGAATTCTATTGGCTTTTGTGTAAGGTTTGCAATCTGAATGCACACCAGCATCTCATGAATTGGTGTTTAGCCATGGTGCATTACACAGACCTTACATGAACACCAGTATGACTCTGACACTGTAAATACTAACTATTATATTTTAATGTGAGCTTTCATGGACACAAAAGCTCACCTTAAAATATAATAGTCTTTAAGGTGCCACATATTTTTCTCTTTTTTGTTTCGTTTTTGTTTCTTTGGATTTTGCCTGATATGACTGCACAGACTGACACAGCTACCTCTTTTAAAACTGCAAGTAAGATTCTAGTTGCTGTTTAACACAAAAGGTTTCAGGTTCAATGTATACATGGGATTAGGCTTTTTGTTTTCTTACTAACACACCCAAAGACACAGCTTTCAGTTTTCCGGTGCTGTATGAGCACAGAACACAGTTTTCTGCTTATATTTTATAGTCTGTCTTGTATTTTATAGTCTTTTCTGTCAATATTGTGTTTATTGTCTCATTGTTTGCCACAGTGTGCATTGGCACGAATTGTGAGGATATGAATTTGATTAAGATGAAGATGAGCTAGTAAAGGACTTCTTGTTTTTCACTTGTAAAACAAGCTTTGGTCTCCTGAGATTAAATTATCTGTCTAATTTTTGCTCTGAAAATGCCTTAATTCATTTTGAGAACTTGAACATTTTGATAATCTAAAAAATAAATAAATCTAGATTTGATTGATTATTAGATAGCTATATTGTAAAACAGGTATGTCCTTCAGATATCTAGCTCTTCAGATATCTAGATGTTTCGTTTTTATGGAACTTTTATGCCATTGTTGCAACAAGACTTAGTTCTACACTGAAAGTCATGGTAAGGCAATTATTCACTTTTTTCACACATAGACATTAGTATTCTTCCATACACAAAACTCTTTAAAGATTAATTGTGAACTGCTAATTTATGAGTTACAAACTTGCAAAATTATTAATTTCTGCTACGGGAATCAACACTATTGATGACTGCTTTATTTTGGTGGGCTGCTCTTTTGAACTGGTAGTGTTGTTATGCTGCATCTTTAAATTTCTTAGGGCCTGATATTTTTTGTGAGCCAAGGCATCCTGCAATCCAAGCAAGGGAGGCAATGGTTCTTTGCAGTGGGGGAAAGCGCCCCCATTATATATACATATACATATACATACATATATATACATATATATACATACATATATACATACATACATACATACATATATACATATATACAGATAGATAGATAGATAGATAGATAGATAGATAGATAGATAGATAGATAGATAGATAGATAGAGAGATGTTTATGAATCAAGTGCTGTAATAAATCAGAAATAATGTCCAAGTTCTCACATGTAGGCTCAGTAAACTGGTTAGCAATTTGTGTTTCTGAAAAATTCCTAAATATTGTAGCCAGAGAATATGCCGACCATAGATGAAACAGTGTTATAAGGACATTCTAGTTCACAGAAGCCGTAATGGACCTTTTTTCTCTTTACTACAAAAGTCTTAACAACAATTGCTCTTCTGGATTTTGTCTTTATAAGAATTTGTTTATAAGCATTTTGAAATAAGAATAGCATTTTATTGTTTCCAGTCTGCTTTCTTCCAAAATATAAAGCCAAAACTAAGGGGAGATTAGTAGAACCTTGGGGATTAATAGCTTTTAAGACTTCCTCACGCAACCAAAAAGACATTGATTTTCTGTGTTCTCGTGTACCTTCCAGAGCATACAAGAAGTAGCTGGTTATGTGCTTATAGCAGTAAATACAGTGAAAAGTATTCCATTGGAGAATCTCCAGCTAATCCGAGGAAACACCCTTTTTCAAAATGCTGCTCTGGCAATTGTACTAAATTACAATGAAGTGAGGGGACTTGAAGAGCTGCCAATGAGACGTTTAGCAGGTGAGATCTTTGGGAAGGAAAGGTGCAATGATGATGATGATGATGATGATGATGATGATGATGCAAACATATTGTTAGTTAAAAATCTGGGAGTCTTCAGCAGAACATTTGCCTATAATGTGTCATTATGAAAACCTACAGCTAACCAAATGCTTCATACTCAGTTTTCCATTATTTTTTGGCTAAATTGTGGCAGAAGTAGTATGCTTGTTAAACCACATGAATTTCTTAGTAGTATTTATTTTTCAACACGTGAGTTGTTTTTCAGAATAGTCAAACTGTTTCACAAAGATTAGCCTAGTAAACTGTTCGACAGAGAACCTCCAGCCCCCAGGTTGAATGTAGTCCAAAAGCTTCTTCTCCTCTTATTTCCAAATATTAACAGTCATAATTAGAACTGGATCAGCCACCTGTGATATTTTCTGGGTAACAAGAGGGTAACTCATTTAAATTTTATTGGGTAGAATCTAGCAGAATATTTATGCCTGCATACATGCAGTGCTGTAACATGGAGTGGCAAGGAGTTGTTAATTACAAGTCCCCAACTGAATTCCCAGTAGCACACCAGTTGCATGACTCAGCATATGACTAGAAATTTAGTTGGGGGCTTATTGAGCTAGTCTCTGCTCCACATTACACCTTTGCACTTATGTAGGCATAAATTCAATTGGATTCTGGTCATTTAATTTTTTTAAGTATGCATTAACTGTAAGAAACACTAGAACTTCAAATCAAGATGAAATCCCTAAGAGGTACATCTGAGCTGCTTATGGATTCCCCATTTGCACTTGCATCCACCATCCCTTCACCAATGGCTTCTGCCACCTTCATATGCAACAAATTTTCTAACATCAGTCTGCTGATTTTATAGAATTGAGCCTGGGGGAGAGGGTGGGCTTTTATAGATTTTTATCTCCTTTCTCCAGAAATACTGCCTTTGTGACTAGGATATTTGCAGATAATACCTTTAACAGTTTGTTGTGCTGATACCTGAATGGCTAAGAGAGGATGTTCCCTCACTTTTCAATTGCATCTATATGGACAAAGTAGGGATTAGAGTTAAGTAGAAAATAATCTTGTTTATGTGTACTGAGTTTGTATAACAGACTAAGTTTCTATAGTTAAGAAAGGTCTAGCAGTGCAAGTCTATTGTATATAAGCTCAGAAATAGGTCCCACTGTATCCAGTGGAGTTTACTCTCAGGCATGTGAGTTAAGAATCACAGTTCAAGTATTTTCCAGTCATAGGCTCCCTCTTCCCACAGAAAATGTATCCAAAAACACCTAAATAAATAAAATGGATTTTGCTTAGTGTAGTAAATTGCTCCAGAGTAGGCCCATTGAATCTTTTGGGATTTAGTGAGCCAACTCCTATGTAATTCCATTGAATGACATGCATAATCTATCTGCATAGCAATTTACTATGATAAAGTAAGTCACAGTTAGAGTACACCTACTTGAATCCAGTGGGACTTGTGGAAGAGTGACTCATCAAATCCCATTGATTCACTGGGCCTACTTTAGTGTGATTCAGTAAACTAAGCAATAGGATTTGGCTATTGGGATTTATTTCTCCGTAAATCTGCATTGGTTAGTAATATGAACTGCATGGTTGTAGGTTTTTCGGGCTGTTTGGCTGTGTTCTGGAGGTTTTTCTTCCTAACGTTTCGCCAGTCTCTGTGGATGGCATCTTCAGAGGACAGGAGTTAGAACTCTGTGTTCTGGTGTAGTGTGTGGGATAGTTGAGTATTTGTAGCTGTGGGATCAGCTTTTTGTCCTTTTCAGGAGATTGGATGATTATGGTGTGCAGTCCAGCTTTTTTTGGTTGAAAAATCGGCAGTAGCTGAACATGCCCTGAAACAAGCTGGACATTTAATCCTATTTCAAAACACAGAAGTACTGGACAACACCAGCAATCATTATATTAGACTACACAGGGAAGCCATTGAAATCCACAAACACCAGCACAGCTTCAACAAAAAAGAAGAAAGTCTAAAACTCAACAAAGCCTGGCTCCCAGGACTAAAAAATACATCCTGCAAAAAGGTCAATGAACTCTACTCAGCAACAAGGACCGGTGATCACTGCACACAAAAGACTAGCTAACGACACCCATCAATCACAGTGACAGATCATCTCCCCCTTATCACAACAATACACCCATAACAAAAAACACCCTGATCACCATAATCACCCAGTCTCCTGAAAAGGACAAAAAGCTGATCCCACAGCTCCAAATACTCAACTGTCCCACACACTACACCAGAACACAGACAGAGTTCTAACTCCTGTCCTCTGAAGATGCCATCCACAGAGACTGGCGAAACGTTAGGAAGAAAAACCTCCAGAACACAGCCAAACAGCCCGAAAAACCTACAACAACCATCGGATCCCGGCCATGAAAGCCTTCGAGAATATGAACTGCAGTCTAGTGAACACTTTTTTGAGAATAAGCCTCATTGAGCATTAAAGTCGATGCCTTGATGCATGTGCAGAGTACAGAATATTAAATAAATTAGTACAATGGTGGTATTTTTCATTATTTACTTAGCCTGTTAGGGCAAGGTTAAAGCAAGGATGTGCATTCAGATTCAGAAATATCCGGAGTTCACTGAATAATGCCATATTCAGATGGTTTCATATATGTTTGCATCCAAATTTGATAGATCCAAATATCTGTAATAATAATTCCTAATATTTGGAGTCCCATCTACTCCTATAGACTAGAAAGCAAAAGGCTAAGTTTCTGCTTGCTAGAGAAAGACATAAATGTCTGGCATGATTTCTTGAGAAATTAAATTTAAACAAACTCTGGCACCAAGGATAGTGGGGGCAGGGAACTGTGTCTCTTGACTGAGACTGCCAATGGGCAATTGGGGTGAGAGCAGTACATGTAAATGATGTCAGTCTGCACCAATGACATCTAGAAGCAGGCCCAGACACCAAAACCCAAAGGTAGTTTTTCACATTGGTTCGTTCCAACCGAAAGATGGGCACAGCTGCTTATAAATCTCCAGACTATACTACTGGGACAGGTTGAAGGAAGCAGGAAAACAGTAAGCCAAATACGATATGGACTCACTTCCTAAAGGAAGCCACCGACTTGTGTCTACAAGAGCTGAACTGGGCTGTTGAGGTCAGGACTGTTTTGAGATCACTCATTCATAGGGCCATGATAAATCAGAAGTGACCTGACAGGACATAGTAACAGCAACAACAACAACAGTGAACTAAACTGTTAACCCTTTTCTACTGACTTTCCAAGTAATTGGAAGTAAAAGCTTTTTTTTAACTAGGAAATTGTTACATTGAATTGATCTCTGGTTTCTATTTGGGCTTTTTCTTCAGGAGACATATATATAATTCAACTTCACTTTCTACACAAAGTGTGTTGTGTAAATGACAAGACTGGTCAAAATTGCATCTAGCCTTACACATTTTTCTATGGCCATTCCCTTAGCATCATGCCTTATCGCAGGAGTGTGGTTCACAAAACTCTTACAAAAGCAGAATTTGGCCTCTTGTTTGAAAAGTTTCCCTACTTCTTTATTTTGCTCTCCTTCAATGCTTCCTTCAAAGAACAAACCATTTCATTGCTTGATGTTCTTGTACTAATTTCTTTTGGCAGAAATTCTAAATGGAGGTGTAAATATTGGCAGCAACCCTTATCTCTGCAACATGGACAATGTTTTGTGGGACGACATTGTTGATACAACTAATGGCAAAGGTTTTGTGCTGTTTGATCCTGTGGAAAGAACTTTGTCAAGGACTGACAATAAGTCTTGTAAGTATAGTAGAGAAAAATAAAATATTCAAGATGTTTCAACAGTGTTGTTGAAATATTGTCAGCCCATTGGACGATTTCTTAAATTAGAACAGTCACAAAGGAATAGTACGTATTTTATTTCAGCATCTTCCTAAAAACAGGAGTTTGACCCAATAATAGTATGATAATTATGGATTTCCTTCAAATATGACCAGTCTTAACTACCTTCTTACCAAGCTGCAAATGACAATTTACATACATACCATGCAGTATATTCATGATGCATATATGAAGGACTAATTGACACATTCCCTGAAACAGTACATCTAAGGGGTCCAAAAATGTGTGGCATGAATATAACAAGCATGTATTTGCAAACATATATTTGCCGAACACCAGATGCTGGTTCTCTTTTAACTATACATTTTACAGAAGTGCTTCATATGTTACCCATTTATGCTTAAACTGTTTCTTAATATAAAAGTTTAATCGTATCATGAAAGTATTTGCCTAGCATTCTTAAGTTATAAGTATAATAACATAAGCTGTTAGCAACAATTGCAGATGAATTACCCAAACCTGTTATTGCTTCTTTTAGTTCATGTTTATCAGTCATTCCAGAATTGTCTCTACCATATGTGCAAAATACATTCTGTCATTCAAAGATGCAATTCCAGACTTCCTGCAAAGTCACTGACATTCATGTCACCTTTGTTATATTTGTCAAACATGGATAAGATGAATCTCACTGTTGTTGGATGAAATGGGATCCACATTCCATTGGAGAATGCATGCTACAGCTTACTGTCCAGTATGATCCCACTGCAGTCCTTATCAACATTTTGAAAAACTCCCCACAAAAAGCTGAGGTTGGGCATTTGCATTGCTGCCGTTGTCTAGACTGACTCCAGGAGCAAGATACATAGGGAAGGAAAAGAAACTTAACCACACATCCATCTGCTAGCTGAGAAGGCTCTTCTTATAATAACCTATTCTAAGTTCCAGTTAGAATTGCAGCCAGAGATGAAAAGAACAACCGCTTCTTCTTCCATTTCCCCTGCTTGAAGACACAAAAACTTACCGGCAAACACACATTCCTTTGACAGAACTCCTCAGTTTCTGGAACTGGCAGGAATGAGTCCACACCTTTATACTGCTTTTATTAATACGAAACCTAAAACAGATGGAACAGTGTAGTTTGTAATTCAGTACATACTACATTTTGTCCAATCATTTTGAAAACCTACCTCTCATTCTACCATTATAGCAGAAACTGTTGCTAAACACTCTTTTACTGGTTTGGGGGGGGGAATTACTAAGGAGGAGGCCACCTTTAACTATGTGCTTACAAATGGGGGGGGGGGGGGAGAGATGCCTGCTGGTCATTTCGCAGATAATCTGAAAACCTGTTGCTTCCGTTCCAGTATGTAAGGCTGATGACAGCATCAGCCGTGGCTATTTTTCAGAAACAAAACATTTCTTATTTATCCTCTGAAGATCCTGAGGCTCCCATGGAATCCCATAGAATCCCTTTCATTGACAAGAAGCCATTGGAGAACAGGAAAGGAAAATCTTTAATTACCAAAAATCAGCACCACCAGTAAATGCCCAAAATAGATGCTGGTCATACATTATCATCCATACCACCACTGCAGCTCACCAGATGCTGGTGGTGGAACAAGCAGGTCCCCTTTTCTCTCTCTTTTTCTAAATATTCTGCAGAGGTTACTGAACATAATGGAGCGTCTCTGCTCAGCATGTGCAAAATGTAAAGAAAGGAGACCTGTTGGTTTTCTTCTTCCTGTTGTCTGATTAGTCTCTCTTATTATCATGTGTTAATGACAGCAGCAACAGAATCTTACAGTCTTTTCTTGATTTAACTTTTATAGAAGGAAAGTTGTGATGGGGATTAGAGCAACACAAAGGTTAGGTCTCACATGCCACCGTCATTGGCCAGAGTGTCTCTCGGCCAATAGACATGGAAGAAAACACCACTCCCATTGCTCAGGCTGTATGACATTTTTCCTGTTCAATGGCTTCCCATGCCCTTACATATCCAACGCAGACTCCATGCCCTTATCATTAAAGCACTGTCCAGTTTTCCCTAACCATACCTTTAATTCTTCTTTCTTACTCTCTGCTTGTTCACTACCTCAGTCCTCCATCTCTACAGCACTTACTTCCCCTAAGGTTTCTTCCTGTTATCACAACTCTGCTTGTTCTCCCTTGCTACTTCTTACATATGAAATATCTCTCTGGTTATCTGGATGGGATCATAATTTTGTTTGAACTGAACAAGTATAGGGAAAACTATATGTTATAGAAAACACATCAGTGGAACCTGAAATTATGTTAGTGTTCCAAAGTTGTGATTTCCACAGATCTTCATGACTGAGTGACTGTGATTGCAAATGAAGCCTGTGTTACCTCCTGATAGACTAGTCATGAAACCAGTTTGCAAACTACAGGACGTTGACAATCGAGAGCTTTTCAGCACGTCATGCACTATCTGTAATATATAGCTAACAGAATAAACCATGATTTTCCAAGGTAGAATGACATGGGAAACAGTGGGCTGTTCAAAACCCAGTGTGGAAGGCTCAGTCTCCAGTCTTTGCTTATTAAAAGGAGGAGGGAGCATATGAGCCACAAACCTTGCCACTGTGCATGCTCACCATGCTTGCCAAAACATACATATAAGAGGATAGTACCCAAACATGCACACACACATATGAGAATAATATTTTAATCTTCTGTGTTACCTTTTCCTGTTACAAACAAATAACCCAAAGTAGATTTTACTGACTCAGTAGCTTAACATCTTGTTTGGGATTTTTTTGCTTATAATAATTTTTAATTATGTGCCATCAAGTCAATTATGATTCATGTCGACCTTTTCCAGGATTTTCTAGGTAGAGAATACACACAAGTGGTTTACCATTCCCTTTTTCTGGGGGATGCTTTGGGACTGTGCAGCTTGCCCATGGCTATGCAGGCTGGCTCTTCTCCCTAGAGGCACAGGGATGCCCAACGTCTGGCTCTGCAGCCAGATACCCAAACCACTGAGCTAGCCAGCCAGTTTTTTATAATAGGAGAAGGCAAAACAATAATAAAAATTACAATTCTCCATTATATGTATCTGAGTCCAGTCTTCTTGTATTTTTGACTGTGCCTGAAAGAACACAGGTTATTTTAAATAGTGGACAGCACAATGGCAGCAATGAAATTAGTGTTCTTTGTAGCTGTTTTTAGAAATACATTTAAAATGGGCTTCTTATATTTCTTTGGAGAAAAAACTGCAAAAAAATTAACATGATATGTTTTCATTGGGAAAAAAGCAGACTTCATGTTTTGGGTTGATACTTGTAGGCAGTCTTAAGAATTTATTTACAACTTGGGGAGGATTATACATTTTAACTCCTATTCTGTGTTATTTAACAATGATCTAGAACAGAATTACTTACTGTGATATCAGTATTTGGTTGCAGCATGTTGGTGATGATATTGTCCTTTAGATCCACTCAGACATTTGAAATACTTACCCAATAGTGCTTATCCAATAATCTACTTTATGTTTAGCCTAAAAACATCATGAAATAATTTATGTTCATGGAAACACTTTGTAAATGAGTTTTTCTCTTATTGTTATTCTTATTCTTTTCTAGGCCCCATGTGTCATCCCAATTGCACAAGAGGGCACTGCTGGGCTCCTGGCCTAGAGAATTGCCAAACAAGTGAGTATATAAATTGATTTCCCTTAAAATATATGTATGAAATACAGGTGTCACAATTATGTGAGCAGAAATTGAATCAATGTCATCATCCTGTGACTTTACACTTTAATTTAATTTAACTGAAAGCTAAATCCATTTTGATTTGGGGAGGTCTTGGGAACTTGAAGATGCGGGGGAGCTTTAATATCAGACAATTGCTGTTGGATCGCTGGCAGCTGTCCCAATCCTGCTGACAGGATTCTGCTAAGAAAAGCTCCCCAAACCATCCAGAAACTCCCAAAGGCTTTCCCAGTCAAAAGGAATTCCTAGGGAGCCTCAAAACCTCAAGGGAACAGGAATAGAATACTAAATTAAATTAAATTAAATTAAATTAAATTGTAACATCACAGGCTGATGTTATCTTTACCATTAATGCCCACAACAGGATTTCAGCCAATTAATAATATTACAATAACCCTGCATAGTATTTCAGAATATTGTAATCTGTTCTCTTATATCATATTGACTAGCGGACCAAACATATATCTTATTGGGAATGATAGGTTTCTAACCATAGAAATACTGAGCTCAACAAAAGATAGATAGATACACTTCAGTTCCAATCAGGAGGGGTAAGTATAATGCTTGACTCTCCCTTAACTGAGGTTAAGAAATCAGTTGTGGATTATAAGTCCCTTTCCTGCAGCCCCTGTCTTCCCATATCAAATGCATAAGTGTACATTAGCACTTACATTGGCCACAGTTAAAGCATTCCTATTTAGGTGGGATTTGAAGCAAATTGTGCTTTCAGATCTATTACCTATAGTAAGCTATAGTTAGGTTGCCATATTCAGTTGGCCAAACCTGGAATTTAGACATGCCATTTAGACCATCAGCTGGCTGGGATTCCAAGCTTTCATTAAAAAAAAAAAAGACAACAGCAAGTCTCTCGTCTTTGTAGAAGGCAAAATAAATACTCACTATTTTGGCTAACTGTTTTGTGAGAAATCTGCATGTACATGTCACAAGTGTAGGATGGCTTAACCTTAGCTGATTGGCAGACAGTTGAAATCTGTTCTGCAACATGACATGCAGTCCGTACATAAAAAGCAAAGAAAACATTGGAATAGATGCTGCTTGTTAGATTATGGGAGCTGTGGCCCATAAAAGGAACATTTGCAACTGCTGATGTTATGCATCTTCCTTGCCTGATGACAGTATGTGTTACATAGGTAGACTTATGTAATGATGAAAAGTGAAATATGGGAAAGATGGTCAAGCTAGGATATTTCTAGTTCCAGTAAGGTGTTCAGTCTATATTCCTGAAGGAAATAACACCTTGTTTTCCCCATGTTTGCTCTCACTTCCCCCTGCAAATTTCCCTGTAAATCAGATGACAGTGTGTCATTTGTGGGTGATTCCTCTCATGGATTTATAGAGGCTATTGTTTGCCATCAATAAAAACTGTTGACAAAAATCTCATGAGAGAAGCTCCTATGTGTACCAAAATGTAAATATTTCTTTATGTCTATGCAGCATCTCCCCACTTTTCATAAAAACAACATTATAAGATGGATTTTTTCTGAGAGGTACTGCTAGGCCCAAGAACACCAAGTAAACTTTGTGACTGAACAAGGATTTGAACTTGGATCTCTTAGTTCTAAGTCCAGTCCTTTAACCATTCCACTATACAGGCTTTCTCAGATCAGTGATTACTAAGGGAACTATACTGAAACACAGTAGTAGAAAAGCAGTCAACAAGTAATGCATCCAATTTATAAAATATGCATGATATGCAAATAGGTTGTTTGATTTGTGTGAAATGCAAATAGGTTGTGCAGATTTGGAGAACTAAAATATGGCAGCCACAGATATTATCGCAGTGCATCCTACTTACCTTACGTTTTCTACCTAAATCTCTTTGAAACCTACATTTCACTAGATAATCTTGTGTCCAAATAGTGCTCTGCAAAAACAAAAACAAAACACATCTTTTGTTTTAAAAAAATACTGATGATTGGTATGTTGTACATGTACTCCCCTTCCAAGATGCTGAGAAAAACCTGTTTCATCACTGCCATTCCTATATGCATCCTTTGTTGTAACAATGATTGTTTCTTTGTTTTCTTGCTTATTCATTTATTTTGTCTTTTCAGTAACAAAGATTGACTGTGCAGCGCAGTGTTCAGGCCGGTGTAAAGGGACATTACCATGTGATTGCTGCCATACTCAGTGTGCAGCAGGATGTACTGGCCCTAGAGAGAGTGATTGCTTGGTAAGAAGGCCACAGAAACATTCATAGCATCCTCTCAGAACTATACAGTTGATTTTTTTAAAAAGCAATTAAGCTGCAATGCATAGATTTTGAATGGTTTGTTGCACTGCATCTACTGCAAAAAAACCCCGAAGAGAAATACTACATTTGCTACAGATTTAATCTTCAATTAAATCAGAAAACTATTTTAAAATTGCCAAATATCCATCAAGATCTATTCTTCTATTTTTCCTTGTTAGCGAGCTCAATTTATTCTTGTTTGGGATAGCCAGACAAGATTTATGTTTTTGTAAATCCCTTGAACTGGCATATACAGTGGTGCCTCGCAAGACGAAAGTAATTCGTTCCACGAGTAGCGGCGTCTTGCGAAATTTTCGTCTTGTGAAAAGCGGTTTCCCAGAGGAATGCATTGAAATTTAATGAATGTGTTCCTATGGGGAAAAAAAAGTCAGAAACCAAAAAAAAGTCAGAAAAAAGTCACTTACCAGGTACAGTAGACCCAGCCCCGCTCCTCACAGTGCCTTGGTAGCTCCGGAACAGCCGGACTCTGTGTGAACAGAGTGCCGAACAGCTGAGAGTCGGCAACCAGCAGAGAGGCAGCAGCCATTTTGGAGAGGCAGCAGCCATTTTGAGAGGCAGCAGCCATGTGGTCGCCTCTCAAAATGGCTGCCGCCTCTCCAAAATGGCTGCCGCCTCTCTGCTGGTTGCCGACTCTCAGCTGTTCGGCACTCTGCTCACACAGAGTCCGGCTGTTCCAGGGCTACCAAGGCACTGTGAGGAGCGGGGCTGGGTCTACTGTACCTGGTAAGTGACTTTTTTCTGACTTTTTTTTGGTTTCTGACTTTTTTCCCCCATAGGAACTAATTAATTAAATTTCAATGCATTCCTATGGGAAACGCCCCTCGCAACACGAAAAATACCCGTTCGTCTTGCGAGTTTTTCGTCCCGCGAGGCATTCGTCTTGCGAGGCACCACTGTAATATTTATTGACCATTTTTTCAAAAAAAGAAATTGTTCTTCTGATTACCATTATAAGTCAGGCTAAACTGCACTGTTCCCCATTTACATAATTTTCCTGCATAATCGTTTCTGTTAACCAAAGGACCCACTGTTGGATAATCAATGTGTGGGTGTGGATCCAGACTTAGAGTCATACTTTGAGTAGACCTGTTGAAATCAATGGGACTTCTAGAGGGAAGATTTCTATGACATTTCACAATTTCTTTGAAGCCTACATTTGAACCCATAAACTAGTTCAAACATGTTTATGAGTAATCTGGCCTTTCTCACCAGATTACTCATAAACATGTTCAAACTCACCCATGAGCTCAAACATAGGTTGCCGGAAAAAAAATGACATGTCATAGAATTCCTTCACCTAGATAACTATATCTAACCATAGACCCTGATGTTGGGAAAGTGTGAAGGCAAGAGGAGAAGGGGACGACAGAGGACGAGATGGTTGGACAGTGTCATCGAAGCTACCAGCATGAATTTTACCCAACTCCGGGAGGCAGTGGAAGACAGGAGGGCCTAGTGTTCTCTGGTCCATGGGGTCACGAAGAGTCGGACGCGACTTAATGACTAAACAACAACAGATAATTATAGCTTGATTAAGGTTGCAGTCTTAACTAGCCAAGATGACTGCAGGCTGGCTGAGCTGACACTAAACCAACTGAGGTTCTGCTGAATTCAACCTGTTCCCCCAAGATAGACTTGTTACAAATTACTTATGAGCACCTTGGCCGCTGCCTGACTTTGTATTGAGATATGGGTGTATGTCTGGGCCGAGAGGGATTTGAATTTGGCATAACTCAGGTCTCTGCCTCCAACTTTTTTTGGCTCTTCTGCTAGTGATCTCAGTCAGCACAGCAGTTATGCTAGCAGATTGATTTCTGCTAGCAAATCTTAGTTCAATGGAAGTGATATAGCTAGCAGCTTGAAAGTACCGTGTTTCCCTGAAAATAAGACAGGGTCTTATATTAATTTTTGCTCCAGAAAACGCAGTAGGGCTTATTTTCAGGGGATGCTTTATTTTTTTTCATGTACAGCAATCTACATTTATACAGTCATGTCATCTTCTGGTTGCTGCACAATGGTGGAGGGCAGGGTTTCACTTAACTAGGGCTTATTTTTCAGATAGGGCTTATATTACGAGCATCCTGAAAAATCATACTAGGGCTTATTTTCAGGTTAGGTCTTATTTTCGGGAAAACAAGGTACTTTTCTTAAAAGAACAAGCAAATGAGATACTACAGTGATTTTTGAACAGATCTTTAAAATAGCCAATTATTGTGTAGCAAAGGTATGAGGACACAAACATTATGGTGTCAGGACATTAATAAGTTGTATTAAGTATTACAAAGGGATAGGGGAGCTAAACACACGGCTGCCATTTTTTTCCTCCTGACTGAAAACTTCACAAAGTATTGATCTTGGCCAGGAGACCCTGTTTTGAAAAAAAAATTTCATGGGTATAAAGGACTGGTAATTTAAATCGAAATTCTTCAAGCACATGAATTTAGGATTGCAACATTAGGATCAGACCTCATCTCAGCATTAACATTTTTCACCTGTAAAATGCCAATAACCTATCTGGGGGCAGTATCAACCCCTTTTTTCACCACTTGGGACTTCCATATAACACTGCTTGTTCCTCCTCTTCCTCCTCCTCCTTTTCAAAAGCAGAGGTTATCAGATGGCCTACCTTCAAGAGAGGAGAGAAATAGCTTTTAAATGAAGAATCATACCCTTTGGAGATACCAGGAGTGTGATTCTCCATTTCTGGCATGCAGGCCACAGGTTGCACAGTTCCCCTGCCCTAATTGAATGCTATGTCTCCAACCATGTTTGCACATGAAGCATAACCTAAATTTGTCATAACGGAGACTGTTAATCACAAACAGCACATTTAAATTGTTTATAGGGACACGGCATACATGGAAGTCCCCATAAGATGGCACCAACATTATTATAAGGTACCTGTAGATTATATTATACTCAAAAAGAAGTATTAAAAGTGTTGAATTAGTGAAAATTTACTCTAGAGCTGACATAAATTAAGATCATAACTTTGCCTTTTGCTGCATTTTGCCTTAGATTAAAGAAATTAAAAAATACAAACAGTAAAACTATAAAAATTAAACAGCTAAATGATCCCACTGTAGTATTGTTGAGAAGCAGATTCATGCAGGCATCAGTAAGATAATAAATACAATTCACATGATAAAACTAGTTGTGATAAAGTGACAGCAGTATTAGTAAATGTGAGCAATAACAACCTCGGAAGTAGAAATGTAAATAGGGAAAAAATGGTTTGACAGAAGGAATGCTAGAAGTAATAGAAAAGAAATGAAAATGAAAAAAGGCAATGTCAAAGAATTACTCAAGAACATCTGAAACAAAATTATAGGAGCCAAAAAAGTGTTCGAAACAACTTAAAGAAAAGGACACCTAACGAAGATCTGTGTCTCTTATAATGTGCATAAGATCAAGGATGCAACAAGTATACTGGAAACTACAGCTGATGGATACTCAACACAAGAGTAATATCAGGGTGTGTAATTAGTATATTAAATAGCTGATTGAAGATTACATATCAACACAGTTTATTATATCATATATTGATAATTGATAATTATGTGCCATCAAGTTGATTCTGACTTCCAGGGTTCCCTCGGAATAAAGGGCTCAGAAGTAGTTTAATTGCCTAAGGCTATATATACTGGCTCTTCTCCTGTGAGGCTCAGTGGAGAATCATAATTCCAACCCTTGGTATTTCAACACAAAGAGCTGTCCAATGACATGTTAGTAGGGACTGAAAGTACAGAAATTTGAATTATAGTGTCACTAGCAAAAACATCCAGTACTTCTGCATTCAATGATGATTTCACAATTATTTAAAGTGGTAGAAGAAGACAACTTTAGTAAACCATTCCATTAAATTTATAGAACAAGAAAAATTCCCAAAATTTGGCTGAGACTCGCTTTTGGATTTTCCCACAAAGGAAAATGCTAAAGCTTGCAGTAACCACAGAAAAATGTGTATTCGTGGCATTGCTTTGCAATCTGCAGTTTGAAAACATCTTTAGAGAAGCTTTTAATGGCTGAAATCCTGTTGCACAGCTCTGTGTACACAGCAAGGACGATGTCAGGGCAATTTTGGGAGGCACATGACAAATGCACAATGCAAGAAAATCATGTGTACCTGCGTACCCCAAAATCACCCCAAAAGCCTTTAATCTGCAGCAATTTGCTGTTGCTATTGACATTATCACTGTTGTGCATGAAGAGATGTGCAGCAGGATTTCAGCCAATGATTCAAATGACAGTATTATTATAAATGGAGAGGTTATCAATAGCATCAGTTATGTGAACAATACAGCACTACTAGCTGACAATACATTACTTAATAGTGAATAAATCAGTGAGCACAATCCAGAAATTGTTGTTAGAATACCAAGTTCATGATAATCCATAAAAAGGAAACAATCAAATAAACATAAAGACCCAAAATGAAGGTGTGGAACATGTTGACAAATACAAGTACCTTGAAAAGCAGTCAAGAGAACTGTAGAGTCATAGCCATGCAATAAATGAATAGACCAATGTAAAGAATGTAATATGCAACAGAAGCTTAAAATTGGCTGTGAGAGTGTGCATTATACTGTGATACATATTCTCACTTATATAGACTAGCATAGAATTGTGGACTTTAATACAGGATATTATTTTTAAAAGTGGACGTATTTGAAATGTGGATTTATTGTAGGATACTAAAAATTTCCTGGATTGTGAAAGGATTACCAGCAAAGAAATTCTAGGATAAATAAATGAAGACCAAGAAATCATAAAACCAATTAAATGTAGAAAGACAGGATGTTTTAGTTGTGTAATAAGAAACTAATAGTATAGATTTTTACAACTAATACTTCAAGGTAAAATAGATGGAGGAAGAAAGAGAAGAAGCTGTTGGCTGAAGAACCCTTGAGACTGGTTTAAATATAACACAACATTATTAGAAGTGCCGCACCCAAAGTCAAAATAGTCAGCAGGAAGTCCAACCTTCTGTAGTAAGTAGGTGATGAACTGTAAGATGTTATGAAGTTGTTAGACAGTAATGAATGTGCTATTCTGCCGGAGTAGTACATGCTTTCCAAAACATACTTCCTTAATTGGCTAAGATCTGTAACTGCTATTTCCTATTGTATTAAAACATAGATTGTTCTTTGCAGTCTTGGCATTGTTTCTTTCTTTATTAACAGGCTTGTCGCAAGTTTTGGGATGATGCAGCTTGCAAAGAGTCTTGCCCAGCTTTACTTGTGTATAATCCTTTCACCTATCAGATGGAAGACAACCCAGATGGAAAATACAGCTTTGGAGCAACATGTGTAAAAAAGTGTCCACGTAAGTCTGCATTAATTAGGAAAAAAAATAGTTTGCCTTGGGGAAAGAGTCAGTTTCCTTTTGCTTTATATTTGGGAAATCGAAATTCATTCCTGGTTTGCTTCTAATAGAGAAGTCTCCAGCTGTTCATGCTCTAGAGCAGTCATTCCCGAGCAGGATGCTGTGAGAATTTTTTTTAAAGTAATGACTCTTTGAGGACCCAAAATGACCCCCATAGACAAGACCTGTGTGTCTGACCCATTCATTAGTCCAATCTTGGCTGTTCCAGTCGTAAAGTTGAATGAGTAATTTTCTTGAATCTCTGCATCTGGTCTGAGTGGGTCATGAAATCATACATAGCCAAATTAGTGGACTTGGATCCCGTTGCATCTCCTAGGCTTCCCTTCTTTCAGTATTACTCTAATTTACTGGGAAGGAAGAGGAAGTATGCTTCAGTTATCAAATATTTTGATCTGGAAGGAAACACTGATATTCTGCTTTTACATTAAGAGTGCAATCCTAATTACCAAAGATAGAGGAGGACCAGCTGAGCTGAGACAAGGGCAGCTGAGTCTGTGCTAAACCCAAATGCCTTCCCACCTGAGGATGTTGAAAATACAGCATACAAGGGGTACACTTGCCATGGCCACTGTGCTAGCATTAACAGCTGATTAGGTTTGGATCTGGCAGTAATTCACCTCTTCTACCCTTTCCCCTGCGCACACTCCTTTGGTCACTTCGGTGGACAGATATTAGCAGGCACAGCAGTTGGGCAAGTAAATCTGTGATCTCCCTGCAGAAGGGGCCAGCACAACAGAATTTCTGGTGCCAGAAAAGGCTTTCCCTATTCTGAACTCCATTCAGCCTGCTGATCTTTGAGTTAGGATTGCATGCTTTTGTTGTTGTTGTTGTTTAGTCGTTAAGTCATGTCCGACTCTTCGTGACCCCATGGACCAGAGCATGCCAGGCCCTCCACATTTAACCACATTTTAACTTGCCTTTGAAATATACCATAGAAAATATTTTAGTGGATACTAAAAAGAATCTACTTCTGTTTTATTGCTTTCGCTGATTTTCCTTGTTCGATTATACAGAGGTGGTGGTTTGAGTTTCTATCATTTCAAGTGTTGTCTCTTGCTTTAACCATGCTCATACACCAGCCTTGTATCCACCAGGATGAAAGGGTGGTTTTATTATCTGAATTCAAATAATCTTCTGGTCAAGCTTCCAGTGATTCTGTTCTTCCATTTGGAGATAATGCGTCCTTTTGCAAATTCTTTTTATTTATTTTTTATATTATGTTATTAAAAAACACAGAAAAGAAGACAGAGGAGATACTTTTCAATTACTTGAAAGGTAATACAGAGGAGGGGCAGGATCTGTTCTCCATCATCCCAGAGTGCTGGACATATAATAATGGGCTCAAACTCTAGGAAGCCAGATTTCAGCAGAATATCAGGAAAAAAACTCTTAACTGTTAGAGCAATATGACAACAGAACCAGCTACCTCAGAAGGTGGTGAGTGCTCCAGTACTGGAGGCATTCAAGAGAAAATTGGACAACCATCTGGCAGATGTGCTTTGATTTGTATTTCTGCATTGAGCAGGGGGTTTAACTCGATGGCCTTTTAAGCCCTTTCCAACTCAGTTATTCTATGATTCTATATATCTTGGTTAGTTAGCCCTGAGGCTCCTGGTGAATTCTTTTCATTGTTGGGATGATGTTGGGGACTGCAGAATGACAGGGGGAATCTTTAATTATCAGAAATTGCTGCCACAGATAAAATAATCCCATCAGTGGTGATTTTTGGTAATCAAAAAGTCCCTGTCCCACAGCCCCCAACAGTTATCTGACAAAAGATTATGTGGGAGCCTTGGAAACTTCAGGGGAAATGAAAAATGTTTTATTTCTAAAAAATTGCATCATCAGCCTTACATGGCATAACTTACAGAACAGGATTTCAGCCTTTATCTCCTACCTACAATGACTTCTTGATGTCATTATTGTTTTCAACTCCCTTCCTGTCTTTTCTAGATAACTATGTTGTGACAGACCATGGATCATGTGTCCGGTCATGTGGTGCAGATTATACTGAAGTGGAGCAAAATGGCATCCGGAGGTGTAAAAGATGTGAAGGGTCATGTAGCAAAGGTGTGTAAATTACAGGATTACTTCTAATACCTTTCAGTTGTGACACCAATTTCTACTAAACTGAAGTGTAACTCTGCCCAAAATTCATCATCCTATTGCTCATAGTAGATATTAATACTGTTATGCAACCCAACGACACAGGCAACATTAGGGCCTAAAAATCTAGCCATGTCCTTTTGTGTTTCTATTTTCATTTTGCTGTTGTTTAGTTGTTAAGTCGTGTCCGACTCTTCGTGACCCCATGGACCAGAGCACGCCAGGCCCTCCTGTCTTCCACTGCCTCCCGGAGTTTGGTCAAATTCATGTTGGTAGTTTCGAAGACACTGTCCAACCATCTCGTCCTCTGTCGTCCCCTTCTCCTCTTGCCTTCACACTTTCGCAACATCAGGGTCTTTTCCAGGGAATCTTGCCCTCCCAGGCCCCGAAATGAAGACACCAGACAGTGATGTGGGTTAAATACGGGCCACACTTTATTAACTCAATTCTGATAAAATCAGTGTCCTCATCAAATGAGGGGGCCTGCGGTAGTGCGGAGAAATGCAGGGCATCCACGATACCCTAATCAGTCAATGGGCGAGTCCCAGGCCCCCAGGTTCCAGCTGTCTTGATGACAGCAGGAACCCGGCCGGCCTCTAGTAAACACCCCAGACCTCGAGCCATCTTTATTTGATGACTGTCGGTCCGAAAGTGGCCCAGCGCATCTTCCCGCCGCCGGCCCTGTAATCGCACGATCCGCAGAGCCGGGAGGTCGGATGCGCTGTTGGCTTTCCATAATTATCAAAGGGACACACCGAGACAACCAGTTTTTTCCCGCACTACCCGCCACAGCATAGGGACTAGTCGTGACTAAGTCCCATGCCCGCCATAGAGCCCAGCTCAGAAAGCAGGCCCCCTGTTATATCTTCAAGAAAAATGTCCAAGCCTGTATCAGACAGGTGTATGCCATCGCTGCGAAAATATTCAGAGTGAGAAGTTTGGATCCTGTGGTGGTTGACCACAGATCCGAGGCCGCCGCCGCAGACACCTCTACACACTTCCCTATTGACCCGTCGTCGGGCCCTGTTGATCTTTTCGGTGCTCTGTGCACCTCGCCAGGTTAAACGCGGGATGATATTGGACCAGACTATCCGTATAGCAGGATACTTTTCCTTCAGTTTCCTGAGATCTCTCAAGATATCAAGTATGACCGCCTTACCAGACAATTTGGGCAAATCGTTGCCTCCCAAATGAATTAATAAAATGTCTGGTGGCATAGAGCCGAAAGACGTCATCCTGCCGAGCTGGATCCAGTGCATGCCACACATGCCTCTCCATGTAACAATCGCGTGGGCACTAAGCCCCAAATCTTTCCCCCACGGATGATGCGGCATAACGTGCCGCCCAAAAAACATAGCTGTGGCCGATGATCAGAACTTGCCTTCGGCCTTCCCGTCTCTCGAAACCTGAAACGATATAAACAATCCCTACCTATACGTTAGGAAGAGGTCTAATATATTTGTGATAACAACCAGACGACCAACGCCCTAACTGTTTGATTTGGTCTGTGTTGTATCCCATAGCCGCTGCCGTTGAGGCTGCTCCGATCCGAAAAGAATGTGTTCCGAATCTCATATCTTTCAATCCTATCCTCTCAAGTGCCTTGCCAGTCAGTGACCAAAACTGGTATTTCGTAAATGGTGACCCATCTATGTGCTGAAAGAAGTGTCCAGGTTTTGAACCCCTCAATTCTACGAATTCCTGAACTGCCTTTACAGGACAAATGCTTCGTACCCTACATTGCCTTAGTATTAGGTGCTTGCCTTTGCCCCGTGGGTCTGTTTTAGACTGCCTGATAATAATCGTTAACTGCTCATCCTGTACTATCACGTCCCCAAATTGCAACGCCCTCTGTGACATATCAGCCTTTCCCATTGCAACGAGCTCACTAATCCTCAGGGCCCCGAAAAATGCCAACAATGCAGCTGCGTGAACTAATGCCACTTCATAGCGGTCCCTACACAATGCCCTCCATTGTTCACATAGGCGGCCAAGAAGCTCCGGAGATATGGGTGTCCTATTATCCCGTACTCTCCCTCTTTCCCTGGCCCAACCTTCCAGCATCTTCCGAATGCGAAAGTCACCAGAGAAATCCCTGTGACCGTTTGATTTAGCATGGAAGGCCAGGGCTGCCAGTTTACCCTGAATGGTCCCTGTCGCTAACCCCCTCCTATGCAAAAATACTACGAATTGCTGGAGGTGTTCCACTGGAGCCGGCCATGTTTGTTCTAGCTTCAGTGACTCCCTAAATTCAAAAAATTCTGTACCTGCTGCTATATAACCCTTTTTTGTCCTCGGGGCCAGTGCAAGGTCTATTGCTCTCGACGCCTCCTCACGCCAATCTGCCAGACCTCCGCTGGAAGCACTTCTGGCAGATCCCTGGCCTCCGGTGCCAGTTCCCTGAAACGCTTGATCTGTTGGCGTGAGAGAGCATCAGCTATCTTATTGTCAAGACCTGGGACGTGTCGGACGTGCACCATAACATTAAACTGCAACGCCCTTAGGGTGAAAGCCCTGACTAAATACATAACCCTTTCTGAATGTGATGTCAGATTGTTAATGATGTGTACCACTGCTTGGTTATCACACCAAAAACAAACTACTGTGTTTGCCCATTCCTCCGCCCAGAGCCAAAGGGCCCCTACAATCGGAAAAAATTCTAAGAACGTCAAGTCCCTCGTTATGCCTTCCTGGTGCCATTCTTTGGGCCAAGTGCCTGCACACCATCTGCCACGAAAATAAATTCCAAATCCTAAAGTCCCAGCGGCGTCAGAGTTTACCTGCACATCCGCTTTTAGGCTAAGTTCAGACCTCCAGAAGGAAACCCCATTAAATTGTTCTAGAAATTGTTTCCAAACTGCGAGGTCTTCCCTCATTCCCTTGGTGACTCTAGTTCTGTGCATTGGCCGTTTTAAACCTGACATAGCTCCACACAGCCGCCTCAAAAAGGCGCGTCCTGGTGCCACTACTTTGCACGCAAAGTTCAGATATCCAACTATTTCCTGCAACTCTTTCAGTGTCACTTTTTTCCTTCCTATTAAACTGCTAAGCCTATTCCTAATGTTTGTTAATTTGTCCTGAGGCAGCCTTGAAGTCTGTTGCAGTGTATCTAGCTCAATACCTAGGAAAGTCAGTGATGTTGCTGGCCCTTCCGTTTTTTCTTCTGCCAAGGGCAAACCCATCTCCAGGGCCATCTCACGGAAGGTATCCAAAATCAATCTACATCTTCCGGAATTCGCTTTTCCACAAAAAAGAAAATCATCGAGGTAATGAGCTGTTGAATTACAGCCCACCCTCTGCCTAACTTGCCATTCAATGAAAGTGCTGAACTTTTCAAAAGCCGCACACGAAATTGAGCACCCCATAGGGAGGGCCCTATCTATGTAATATTGCCCTTGAAATTGAAAACCCAATAAATTGAAATCTAATGGGTGGACTGGCAAAATCCGGAAAGCTGACTTAACATCCGCCTTTGCCAGTTCAGCACCCACTCCGCAGGCCCTAATCATCCTAACCGCCTCATCAAAGGAGGTGTATCTCACTGAACAAAGGTCCGGGGGAATAGCATCGTTAACTGATGTCCCCTCTGGAAATGATAGGTGATGGATTAGGCGAAATTCCCCCGGGGCTTTCTTGGGGACAATCCCCAAAGGCGAAACCCTGAGGTTAGCTATGGGCGGTTCTTCAAAGGGTCCCAAGACCCTACCCTCCCGGACCTCTTTATTGATTTTTTCTAGTACTACCGCTTCCATCCCATTCACTGATTTAAGGTTTTTGGCCATAAAGGCTGTTCTGACGCCTAACGCTGGGATCCTGAACCCATGTCTAAAACCCAATCTCAAGTATTCAGCATCCCCTATTCTTGGATAATCTGCTAATCCCTCCTCCAGTACCGAAAGTTTAATTGGTGTGGGCCCCCTTTCCAGGGGCACCGCTGCTCCCTTCAGGCTTCTTACCGGTTCCTCCTGTTTTGTTTGGTCGCTGCGCCCCTGCTTTAAAGCAGGAGGCGTTTGGGTGCTTCCCACCACAGGTAATGCAGTCGTGTCTAAACCTACAGGGGTGTCTGGCACAAAAGCCTCTGGAGTTGTACTCATAGCAGGGCAGGCGGGGTTGAACCACCTGTCCCGCCCCTGGGCGGGCGCTAATGCTCCCGGTAAATTTCTTGTTCAGATGACCACTATCAAATCTGTCACCCAAGCTGCACTTGGCTGGTGTCATATGCTGTAGCCAAAGCCCTGGGTGTGGCTCATCCCAGCGTAAGTCAGGCCTGATGGCGCTTTTCATCCTAAACGCTTCATCGTAACGAAGCCAAGCCTGTCCCACGAAATCTGAATTTGCCCTACAAATAATATCAAAATATTGAAAAAGCGCTGACGCCTTCCAAGGTTGTGCCTTGACCAAAACACCCGCGTATATGGTAAAGCCTGTGATCCAATTAGGCCAATTTCTATCGGGCTTTTTCCTTCTATACTTTTCTTTCAATTTCTCGTCATCCTTATCAATTTCTTTGATTTCTACCTCGCGATTTACCAGGTCATAAAAATCCAGAAATTCGCCTTTCCAAATTTTTTCCTTAACCGCTGGGGTCAGATGGTCACCCAACGGCGTACTGTAGTCAGCATAAGGCAGGGCCGCTAGCGGAACCGTGTTATACCCAGTGTTGGGTACTGAAGGGTGTTGCCATGTTCCTGTGCTCTTACCCTCACCAGATGCCCCAGCCGTGTGAGGAGTTGCGCAATGCGAGTTCCACCCACAACAATGTGGGCTTACTGGAGGCCAAAAACAACCAGGCCAACCCCTGTGAGAAGCTCCACAATGGGTGGATGTAACATGTGCTTGTTGTGTGCCACCAGCCCAGGGCCATGTGGCCGAAGTAGACTGGGTGTTATGCATGGCCGAACACTCACCGCAAGCAGTAGCCGGTGTCCCAAGGACCTCCACCGCCTGATGTGAGCTCGTACTGGGCTCTTCTGGGAGATCACGTCCGGCTGGAACTTCCTCTGCCGTCTCTTGAACTTCAGCTGCTTCCCTCATCCAGGATCTCCGACCGCCAGACCCCCTAGCCACCGCAGCAGACCCTCCATCCAAGGCCTGATCCTCACTTCCGTGACCCTGTTGAGATTCTAAGGCGGTAAAACGATCCATGAGTTGCTGTGTTAAGGCCTTTAGCTCCGCCTTGCGGCGGCCCTTAGTGTCCCTAACAGATCTGCGGGGAGTAACCTCCCTTTGTGGAGAGGCCCCTCTAGCCATTCTCTGAGCCTCTAAATTGGACAGTTTTTCTTGCAGGTCTTTCAGAAGCCCCCATGACTCCTCCTCAGAAGATGAAGATTCCAATGGAGAAACCTGAGGGACAGCCCTCTTTCTTTTTGCTGGCGTTTTTCCTTTCTTAACTCCGCCTCCCTTTTTAGGCGGCATGTTATCTAATGTCACTCAAGGGTATCTCCTTAAGTCTTGATAGTTATGAAAACTGTCCAAAGCCTGTGAACCTTCAAACCCTTACTGCTAATGTCCAGCAGGTGGCACTGAACACTACCCTTTTACTTCTGCTTTATGCAAAGCTGTATTGGGTTAAATAATTATCAATTTAAGTCAATAATTGTCTCCCTTCAATATATTTTCTTCCTCCTTCTCCCCCCTGTCTTATTTCCTTTCTTTTTTTAATTAATTTATTTATTTATTTATTTATTTTTATATATTATTTTATTTATTTATTTATTTATTTATTTTTTCACTATTATATTAATTATTTCCCAATTCTTGTTTATTATTGTTGTGCTGTATTTTCTATTTGTAAATAATCCAATCCCCTTTGCCAATAAATTAACCAAATAGACCCAGTTAAAACCTCCCTTATTCTACCTTCCCTTCAGCAATCAACTATCTCTGAATACCAAAAAGTTCAAACAATCATGCACTTGAAAATTAACTAAATTCTCCCCCTATGCAAAATGCTTTTAAATAACAGATGACAAACCCATATATATATTCAACTTTGAGCCCTTACTAATGAAATGTGAAAATGAAAATACCCTGCCTTAATTAACATACACCCAAAATGGCGGACGCGAAAAAAGGGGGCGGGAAAAAGGGGAAACACAAAATGGCGTCCGCCTATTCCACCCTACCAAATCAGGCCGCAGAAATCAATTACTTAAAATTCCCTTAATGCAGATAAAGGTCCCCAATAAATTTCACAGTCCACCACCAGTTGTTAAGTACTCCCACGAAAAGACCCCAAAAGACCAAACAGCGCACTCGCCGCGGCGGGGCGAGCCCGCCCCGCCGCTCCCGCCTTTCCTTGCCTGCAATAAAGGAGGCTAATTAACTAATTAATCCGCCCAACAAGCTCTCCCCTCGCTACTTCCAACCCTGCCTAAACAGATAACGTAACCGCAGGAGGGAGCCTAAAGCTGCCCTCCTCCAAACCGCAATCGCTCTTCCTCCACTTGCAGACTCCGTTCAAGCTCGGGATCCACCTCGCCACCACAATGCCCGAATGAGAAGGAGAACGCGTCGGGGGCGAGCCTGCCTTTTATACCCGCTCGCCCCCTCCCTGCCTACCACGTGACCCGGTCCTGTCTGGCGTCATCCGGGACCGTGGAGGGCAAAGCCGGCCCCGCATTTCAAGGACTGCGACGTCCTTCATGCGGCCAGGTACTTCTCTTCTCGTGAGATGGCCAAAGTATTGGAGCCTCAGCTTCAGGATCTGTCCTTCTAGTGAGCTCTATTTTCATAGAGACCATTTATTTTCAAATATTGTACATGACCATTTCACTATTTCTTACCATTTCCTTGAATGCCAAGGAAATGTATACCAAAGACACACAGGCACAGAAAGTCTTGTGGTAGCTTTGTGTCTTCTTTGTTGCTTTCTTTTGTTTTGCATTTGTTATACATTCTGAAACAGGCGAACACAGCTACTTTTTGGAAAAACCATTTCAGCAAAACATTATCTTTAAAAGAAGACACATTGAACTGTGCGTAGATCTAGATATGACACCTCTTAGAAATGGACAAATCATTATCATTTGAATTACATGATGGTACAGCATGGTACAAAATACAAAAACTGTGACAAACTGATGATGGATATATAGTTCTTGCACTCCTTGGAGATCTAGTACCCACAGCACCTCTTTTTGTGTATGTTCAACAGTGTGCCCTTTATAGACCATAATCATGTTGCTTAATGCAGTACAATGATTCCCAACCTTGGATAACCCAAGGTGTTCTTGGACTGCAATTCCCAGACGTCTTCACCAGCAGCTGTGTTTCTAGGAAGTGTAGTCAAAGAATGCCTAGGTTACCCAAGGCTGGGAGCCACTGATGTAGTAAATTACACTGGAGTAGACCCATTGAATCAGTGAGGATTTGGTGAGTCAGCTCCTCAGTAAGTTCCATGAATTCAAATGGGTCTCTGTAACTGTGACATACAGTGGTGCCTCGCAAGACGAAATTAATCCGTTCCACGGTTAATGCCGTCTAGCGAAAACTTCGTCTTGCGAAGCACGTTTTCCCATAGGAATGCATTGAAATTTAATTAATGCGTTCCTATGGGGGAAAAAAAAAGAGTCAGAAACCAAAAAAATGTCACCAAAAAGTCACTTACCAGGTAGAGTAGACTGAGTCCAGCTCCTCACAGTGCGTTTGTAGCCCCAGAACAGCCGGAAAAAGAGTGCCAAACAGCGGAGATTCAGCAACCAGCAGGGAGCCGGCAGCCATTTTGTGGTCATCTCTGCTCCTGGCCCCCCTCTCCCCGCCTCTCAGCTGATCGGCGCTGGGTCTAACAGGCTTCCTGAGGCTTGCCTAGCAGGGAAAAAGCCTCTCAGACCCAGCGCTGATCAGCTGGGAGGCGGGAGAGGGGGCCAGGAGCGGAGACAAAATGGCTGCCGGCTCCCTGCTGGTTGCTGAATCTCTGCTGTTTGGCACTCTTTTTCCGGCTGTTCTGGGGCTACAACCGCACTGTGAGGAGCTGGACTCAGACTACTCTACCTGGTAAGTGACTTTTTGCTGACTTTTTTGGGGGTTTCTGACTTTTTTTCCCCCATAGGAACGCATTAATTAAATTTCAATGCATTCCTATGGGAAATGCGCCTCGCAAGACGAAAAATATCGCAAGACGACCCATCTTGCGAGGCACCAAAAATCTCTCAAGACCCTTTCGTCTTGTGAGTTTTTTGTCTTGCGAGGCATTCGTCTTGCGAGGCACCACTGTACTTTCGCATAGTAAGTTAAAGTTAGAGTAGGCCCATTTGAATTGATTGAACTAATGGAGAAGTTCACTCACTAAATCCTCACTGATTCAGTGGGCCTACTCTAGTGCGATTTACAATGCTAAGCAACAGACTTTTTGCCATAATGTATAACATCCTGATGTTTCCCTCTGTGACTGAAAGACCAAATTGCTTCAATACAAAATGTTCTAGTCTTCATCAGACAAACCATTATCTGAAAGTGGGGCAGAACTCATAGCTAATGTGGGCTGTGACTAAAAACAAAGTTTTTTTAAAAGAAGAGGTGCCCAGTTGTGGAACATTTTTCTTAGGACTCTTGGATGACACCTGGTTCATTAACTTCTAGGTGTCAGATATTTCCTTGAGCTTTCAACAAGTAATATATATATATAACTAACATTTCTGCTTTTTTCCCTGTGATTCTAGTTGTTTATGGCTGATGTAACACTATAGTTGTTTTTATTGTAAGACCACCTTAGAGATAGGAGCTTTTACACTCAAAATTTTTTAAGATTTTAAAAGTAAAATCTGTCCTCTCTCTGATCAGCAACTCTTGGCCAGAGGAATCCTTATGCAAGAAGGGGAATGAGAAGTGCCAAGCTCCAGATCTCAAAATAACCATGAAAAAAAATCATTAAATGGAGATGGAACAACTTTTTTAAATGATCTGGAAGGATTTCTGTCCAAAACTGAATGTATTGCTGAGATTGTTTCTGGTTCTTGAATACAGCGTTCAAACCCCCGGCTACATTGTTAATAAAATAGCAGAAAATAATGCTAGATGTAATATGGGTTGATAAGCATCTGAGATTGTCTGTGACTATTGTTTGAATCTACTAAGGCAGGATAATTGGGTGTTCCCCAAATGAACAAATATTATTTTGCAAGCATTTTAATATATTTGAAACCTTGATAAAGTCAGGATAAATCTTCAGCATTAGGAGAATGATGTCGCAGTTGCTTTGTGGTAAAATAATGTGGTAAATCTGACTATATAGTTACTAATCATAATTCATGCATGTATATTCTTTATTTAGCCTTGTGTTAAATTTAAAACACATTTGGTTCTGGTTGGTTTCCTTTACTAAGGGTTTATTATAATAAAGCAATAGAAAACTGGAGTATTTCAGGCAAACTTGTTTTTAGGGTGAATTGGAGTTTGCAGATAAAGAAATACAGGGTTAAATAATGAGACTTTAGTAAAGCATTATCTAATTTAATGTGACATCATAGATTGCTTATGTAACCACATTTCCAGATTTATAGTTTGTTAAATATTTCTATGGCTGTATTATAGAGAAACTATTTTAAAATGCTTATACATACTCAGAAAGTGAAAAAGGAGCTTAGGACAAATTATTGTGATGAAGCAGGTAATAAGCTTGGAGTCTACTAAAGTAAAACTGTGATTGAGTATACAGGTATGTGGTGTTCAGGGCCAGCTCATGAACCTTCACCTATCACAAGCCACATATAATAATGTCTGAAAAGACATGGAAGTGGTTGTGCTTCAGTTTTACATCCTGTATTACATCCATAAATGTTTTTTTAAAATAATACAGTGATTAAATAGTGTGTAACACTGTCCAGATTGATTACACAGGCAGCACTTAACTACAGTGATGTATTTATTTGCATGGGAGTATGCACTATTGAAATCAGATCTTGCACAGGAATTTTCTGTTAAAAATAATTATAGAGGTATGGGAACAAAGAATATAATTGCTTTCAGTTTTTGTAAATGCCCCCAAATAATTCAATATTGCATGTCATTCTGGACTGCATCATGAATTACATTTTACTGTCTGACCTTACATTAGACTATATGTAGTAGTATAGTTTGAACACTGTAGTTGTAGAAGAATATTTGGGCAATTACTAACAACAGAAAGTTAACAAAAATGTGTCAATGGAAAAGTCTAGCTCAGTGGTTCCCAAACTTGGGTAACCCAGGTGTTCTTGGACTGCAAATCCCAGAAACCCCAGCCATCACAGCTAGTGGTGAAGACTTCTGGAAGTTGCAGTCCAAGAACAACCTTATTCAAGATTGGAAATCACTGGTCTAGATCCGCCATCTGTGTCTGGACATAGTAAATATACTAAACCCACTATAGTAAATCAACCCGTCTGTGCTAATGTAGTAAAATACTGAGAGGGAAGGCCTGATAATTATCAGGAAAACAGAGTTTATTTTCCAGGGATTGTAATGATTAAAAGCATAATAATATGAATTCCTATGCTCTACCAAGAAGAATTTAAAGGAATGTAGTATTATAATTTTACTTAAATGGGCTAGATGTTGTTTGTATCTGGTTTATATCTACCTAACTCTTTATGATGATTCTGCTTACTGTAAAGTTTTAATCAATGTATTAAATATAGCATAAATGCAAAAGTGTATGTGATCAAGATCCTTTTTTGTGTACACAGTTATTCCCATCCCTCTTTCCCCTCAAGAACTGGCTGTTATGATTATGAGACACTCTTTTGCTTTGTTTGTTTGTTGGTAAGATTGAAATACTTACTGGAGCTGGAAGACCCTAACTTGGTGTTGTTTCCTTTTAACCAGTGTGCAGTGGGATTGGAACTGGTGAACTAAAAGGTGCTCTTGCTGTCAATGCATCCAATATTGATTATTTCAAGAACTGTACCACCATCACTGGAGATCTCCTATTCCTCACAGTAACATTTTCAGGGTAGGTCTAATGGGGTGGAGAGATAAAATATCAAGATGATTGTTTTTTAAGTAAGGAACCAAAGATTCAGTTGTTCTCTTTCTTCTAGGGATAATTACACAAGAACATCTCCCTTGGATCCCTTGAAGTTGAACATTTTTGAAACTGTTAAAGAAATCACAGGTTAGTGATATTTCCTTCCTTCCTTCATAAGAACATAAGAACATAAGAAGAGCCCTGCTGGATCAGGCCAAGGGCCCATCTAGTCCAGCTTTCTGTATCTCACAGTGGCCTCACCAGATGCCTCTGGGAGCACACAAGACAACTAGATGCCTGTCTCCTGATACCCCTCTCCCCTGCATCTGGCATTTTGAGGTACCTTCCTTCTAAGCCTGGAGATTATACATCCCCATCATGGCTTGTAACCTGCGATGGACTTTTCCTCCAGAAATTTGTCCAATCCCCATTTAAAGGCATCTAGGCCAGATGCCATCACTACATCCTGTGGCAAGGAGTTCCACAGACTAACAACACGCTGGGTAAAGAAATATTTTCTTTTGTCTGTTCTCACTCTTCCAACACTCAATTTCAGTGGATGTCCCCTAGTTCTAGTATTGCGTGAGAGGGAAAAGAGCTTCCCTCTATCCACTTGATCCATCCCCTGCATAATTTTATACATCTCAATCATGTCCCCCCTCAGGCACCTTTTCTCTAGACTAAAGATCCCCAAACACTGTAGCCTTTCCTCATAAGGGAGGTGCCCCAGCCCAGTCATCATTTTAGTTGCTCTCTTCTGCAACTTTCCCAGTTCCACGATTTCTTTTTTGAGGTGTGTCAACCAAAACTGTAAGCAATACTCCAGGTATTACCAGCATTTTGTACAATGGCATTATAATGTTGGCTGTTTTATTTTCAATCCCCTTTTAATGATAGCTACCATGGAATTGGCCTTCTTCACTGCCGCCACACACTGGGTTGACACTTTCATCGAGCTGTCCACCAGCACACCAAGATGTTTTTCCTGATCAGTCACAGACAGCTCCGAACCCATTTTGTTGTTTAGTCGTTAAGTCGTGTCCGACTCTTCGTGACCCCATGGACCAGAGCACGCCAGGCCCTCCTGTCTTCCATTAGAACCCATTAGCTGATAACTAAAGTTTTGATTTTTTGCCCCAATGTGCATTACTTTACATTTTCTTATACTGAAACGCATTTGCCATTTTACCGCCCATTCTCCCAGTTTGGAGAGATCCTTCTGGAGATCTTCACAATCCCTTCTGGTCTTCACCACCCTTCCTTCCTTCCTTCCTTCCTTCCTTCCTTCCTTCCTTCCTTCCTTCCTTCCTTCCTTCCTTCCTTCCTTCCTTCCTTCCTTCCTTCCTTCCTTCCTTCCTTCCTTCCTTCCTTCCTTCCTTCCTTCCTTCCTTCCAAACTGAAAGTTAAACCCAACATTAGACCTACTGAAATTAATGTGACATGATGGCATTTTTTTCATAATATTTATTTTTTATCTCACAGAAATTATATAAATAACAATAGAAGTGACGAGAAGTCAAGCAAAGGGCAGCTTAGTATGCTTAAGGTTTTGAGAGCTCTTCTCTTCAACAGTAACAAAAGTTGGCAAGCCTAATTGGTTCCCCAACCTGCTTTTGAAACAAATGTGGTTATTAAATTTTGTTCCATTTTGTTTTTTCCTTCCTCTCACATCTTCTGTATTTTTAAAAGGACTTTCTCTGGTGGGAAAAATAATTACAAAGTAAGATCTACTAAAATGTACAAACTTACAAGAGACAATCAGACATTTCTGTGGTGTCTAAAGCTTCTCAGGTCTGTAGGCACCAGTCCTCATACTGTTTAACTGCTTTGGTGGCCCAAATATAAACTGTTTATGAAGCAGTGTTAAAAATACGTCTATTCCGAAGCTCCCTGAAATGTCATTCTTCATTTTGATGTTCTCATAAAATTAGAAGAAAGCTAAAGGCATTCCTTCTTGACAAAAAATATATATAATACTTTGTAAATGTTTTTATTCTATTTTGTTCTCTTCCAGGGTTCTTATTGATTCAGGCTTGGCCTGAAAATATCACTGATTTGTATCCTTTTGAAAATCTGGAAGTCATACGAGGGAGAACAAAACATTTGTAAGTTTCCAAAAAACTATCTTTGCATATAGTGGGGTTATAGTCAGAGAGAAAACCGTATATCAGTGGTCCCCAACCTTTTTAACCCCGTGGACCGGTTGGGGAAGGCGGGGCACCGCCCCTCGCTCAGGCGCATGCACGAAGGAGGGCGCTCTCTCTCTCTCGGGCGCACTTGTGCTCGTGCGAATGCGTGAAGGGCGGGGTGGCGTTCATGCAGGCACGCACACACTTGTGCACATACACGAACGGTGGGGCGGCACTCGGGGACACTTGTGCACATGTGTGAAGGGGTGGGGAGTGCTCGCGCTGGCGCAGGCATGCGTGCGCATGTGCAAAGGGGCTGTGCAGGGGGGAGTGCGTGCAGGGGTAGAGGGGGAGGTCTGTCTCTGCGGCCCGGTCCGGCTCAGGCCACGGACCGGCACCGGGCCACGAACCGGGGGTTGGGGATCCCTGCCCTATATCATTGGTTTTTCAAGCATGGACAATGACTTATGACTAGATTACCTGTGGGAGGCTAAACCAGCAACATTACTACAATTTCCTTTTTTCTTTAAGTTGTTACTGGGGACAGGACAGGATATAATATATGAGCAGTGATCTTTTCAGTGTGAATCCCAGTAGCCTCACACCAAAGTTTCTGTTCAGGTTAGTATAGAATAATTGAATTGGAAGGGTTCTATAAGACCACTGAGTCTAACCCCTTGCTCAGTGGAATTTGAATGCGGGAATTCAAATCAAAGCAGATCTGCCAGATGGTTGTCCAATTTTCTCTTGAATGCCTCCAGCATTGGAGCTCTCGCCACCTCTCAAGGAAATTGATTCTGTTATCATACCGCTGTAACAGTTAAGAAGTTTTTCCTGATATTCAACCTAAATCTTGGTTCCTGTAGCTTAAGGCCATTATTAGGTGTCCTGCACTCTGGGATGATTAGGAACAGAATCTACTCCTCCACTGTATGACTACATTTCAAGTATTTGAAAAGTGTTATTATTTTTCCCCTCAGGCTTTTTTTCTCAAGGCTAAACATGCCCAGTTCATTCAGTGTTTTTTCATAGGGTTTGGTTTCCAGTCCCCTGATCATCCTTGTTGCCCTCCTCTGAACTTGCTCCAGTTTGTGGACATCCTTCTTAAAGTGCAGTGTCGAGAACTAGACACAGTATTCAAGATGAGGTCTTTGTTGTTGTTTAGTCGTTAAGTCGTGTCCGACTCTTCGTGACCCCATGGACCAGAACACGCCAGGCCCTCCTGTCTTCCACTGCCTCCTGGAGTTGGGTCAAATTCATGTTGGTAGCTTCGGTGACACTGTCCAGCCATCTCGTCCTCTGTCGTCCCCTTCTCCTCTTGCCTTCACATTTTCCCAACATCAGGGTCTTTTCCAGGGAGTCTTCATCTCAAGATGAGGGCTAACCAATGCTTAATACAGGACTAGTACCTCATGGGATGCACACACTGGAGTCAAATGTGGCCTTTTCTGTCTCGGAAGTGCTGTGATGAGGAAACTGCACCTAGCCAGATTTTTCCTTCTGTGAACTCTTGAAGGAGATCTTGCAAGTTCTGGGCCTGGAATTATTTTATTTTTATTTATGTAATTTTCTATTTGAAATAGATCAGACTGTTTGTTTTTGATGTTTTAGAATTATTTTATTCCAAACTATTTTTATCTATGGATAATCAAAATAATTTTTCTACGCTTTTAATTGTATTTATTATATTATAATTTAATCCTCGCTGCACTTTATGATTTTTGATTTTCGCCCCTATGTATTAATGTTGCTATTTGCTATTTTGTTACTTTGTTGTTTTTTGTTATTTGTTGTAAACCGCCCAGAGTGGCCTTGGCTGCCAGATGGGAGGTATATAAATCAAATTAAATAAATAAATAAATAAATAAATAAGAAAAATAGAATTAAGTGAAAAATAACTTTTTTTCCCTTACTTGTTTCTTCTTACGTTTTCCTTCTTCTCATTTTAGAGGTCAATATGCTCTTGCCATCACTAACCTAAATATAAGTTTTTTGGGACTGCGCTCGCTCAGAGAAATAAGTGATGGAGATGTTGCCATTTTGGAAAATGAACACCTGTGCTTTGTTAATACAGTGGATTGGAGAAAACGTTTTGTAACACAAAACCAGAAAACAAGAATTTCCAAAAATGGAAATGAAAGCATATGTAGTAAGTTAATAGAGTCATAACACTCATAATAAGCTGTATATTTGGCGGCGGGGGGGAGGACTACTTTACATAGTTGCATTTATTGTTGGTCAGGCACATTTTCTTCATACTATGCATGCTGTGGTACATTCACATCAGATTTCACTTAAGCATATTGTTTTTCCTTCTGTTTGAATTTTATTGTAGGTCTCATAATCCTATTGAGCTTTAACACCTGACACAGCGGGATGTAAAGATCACTTTCTCCCTTGTAAACTGTCTTTTGGGATTACTTTCAGAGGCCCTGTTCTGATGCTTCTTCCTTCAGAAGTTAGGCAGGTCACAGCCAGAGAACCTTTTCTGTGATGTTTCCTAGTCATAAAATATCACAGGAATATGCATTATGACAGTCCTACTGACTTCTGGTGCCAGGATCAAGATAATATTATCCCTCTGCATTTTTTAAGTTTTATGTGCTTTTTGCTGCTGATATTTGCTTTTACTCCTGTTTTGTTTATAAGGATTCCATTTTTATACATTCATTTTGATTGTTGTTATTCTTGTTTGGCTGATTTTATATTTTCCTTATTTATCCTGATGGATTACACCAGACGTTATGGTGGTAGCCTCTGGAATCTGCACACTGAGCCCTTCTGCTCCTGTGGGACTCCATTAACTTTTTTCCCCTCTTTGAAGAAGAAGCTCTTTCATTTCATTGTCTCTTTCTGTTCCTGAGATGGCCACATATACAGTAAAGCTGTGACTAAGTACAGTTGATACATACAGGTCTTCTGAGAAGACATTCTTGTTGGTTGGTTGGTTGGTTTGTGTTGTTTGTTTGATTGATTGATTGATTGATTGATTGATTGATTGATTGATTGATTGATTGATTGATTGATTCCCATCAGATCTCAGAGAAGCTCCTATCTACATCGCAAATACACTGTTAACACTGCAGATTTCTAAACTCAGAGATCTAAACTTACAAAGTGCTCATGTGTAAAGTCACCAATTACAAATGTTCCATAAAATACAACAAAAGCAGTACAAAGACAAATTACATACTTGTTTGTTCCTTGAAAGCTTATATAGTTAGATGTGGGGGATGACCAGATATCTGATGGAAGAACGTTCTGATGCCATCAAAGGGGGGGAAAAAGTTACTTCTGGTAGCCCTATAGTCTACTGCTCTGAATCACCAGAAGCAGAGATTTTCTGGTTTTAAACCCTAGATGGGTGGATATAGTATCAGATGGTACATTAACTACTTGGATCCTGAACAATTTATGGCTTTGTAGGCTACTATTAATACCTTCAGGCTGGCCCTTTGTCTCACCAATAGCCTATGCCTGTTGCCAAATACATGGTCTTCCAAACCACTTTCTGCCAGGCACTTATTTTCCTTGCATAGCACAGAGTGAACAGTCTATGACCTCTCCATGTGTCCCAATCTCTCAGCTTCACTCCTCACAAGTCAGTCATATGGAAGAAATGCAGCACCTGCTTTGAAAGGCTTTGGAGCTTTACTTCAACTAGAGTTGAAGACTGTGAAGAGCAAGGGGTACTTCTATGTTGATAACTTGCATATCAAAGGGAACAACTGTGTGAGAGTGGTTGTCTCTGGTTTGATGTAGGAAGAATGAATAATGAATAATTGCTAGTCCAGTGATTTCATAAATTTTAGCTCTTTTAAAAAAGAAATCTCATTGGAGATTAAATCATGCCATCCCAGCCTCTGCTTTCATTTTTGGCATTTTTTTAATACCACAGTATATGTTTTTAATTTTTTATCTCTTCTTTCCTACCTGCTACAGGACAGGTTTGTCATCCGTTCTGCTCTGATACAGGCTGCTGGGGTCCAGGGCCCTCTCAGTGTTATTCTTGTCGTAACTTCACACGCCAACAGGAATGTGTCAAGGAGTGCAATATTTTTCAAGGGTAAGATTTTCCTCTGTTCTATTCAAACAAAATTCAAGAATCTCTGTCTATAGTTGTGTATAGTTACAATGAGATCAGTCGATTGATTGATCAATCGATCGATTGATTGATCGATTGCATTTGTATCTTGCCCTCATTAGTGCTGAGGCACTACTCTGGGTGGTTACAACAAATATAAAACAGATGATAAATAGGATAAAAACACTAAAAGCAAAATGCAAATAACCATAAAAGCAGATGACGCAAAACAATCATAGGAATCAAAGGAGATGGAAGGAGAAAGGGAAAGGTGATCAGCCAGAATCAGTGTGGAAAGCCTCCCTGTAAAGCCAGGTCTTCAGTTGCCTCCTAAATGTCAGCAGAGGGCGGGGCTAGGCGGAGCTTCTTTGGAAGGTTCTACAAGGTTGAGCCACCGCAAAGAAGACCCTACAAGGGATGACTACCTGGAGGAGTCTCGACTGAGATGACTGTGACGATCCACCCAGTGTTCCCTGTTTGTTTCCCTCAAACCCAGGTTCACTCTCTGGATACGTTTATTTATTCTCTTTTCTGCTACCACCAGTGGATCTCTCATCCACACTGCACCATAGATGCTTCAGACACGTGCTGCCAATATAACTTGTTTATTTATAAATCACAGATGTTCTTTTATTATTGTTTAGGATCACTCATTAAACTTCTTATATAGGATTACACGTTTGCTTATTCATTTGTATTTGCTTATTCACTTTAACCAACTCATTAAGACTCTCTGACTATCTATTTAACTTCATTTATCTCCTTCTCATTCTCTCTACTCTCCAACTTTCCAATTCTCTTCCTTAACTCTCCAAATCTCTTTTCTCTAACTCTCTCTCTGTCTCTCTGTCTCCCTCTGTCTAACTGTCTCCTTGACTCCGCCCCTCCCGTCTTCTCATAGGGTCCTGCCCTTGAGCTTCGGCTATGATAGACAGGAGTGACGTGGGTATTCCGCCACATACCTCCCCCCTTGGAAAAGTTTGTTTCATGGGGGAAACCTTATAGTAGTTTACCCTCATGAACAACGTATGAAGCAACAAACAATTTATTTCAAACATTTTTCCAATACGATCATCAATTACTCTTTTAAGCAATACAATATTTTTACTCTTTTATACAGTATCTAAGCATGCTTGTTATTATTGCTTACTAGTTAACGCACATTCATCTTATGACTTTAAACATTTAAATTACATTAATCAACCTTTGCATTACTTACTCTTTACTTAATACAACTCTTTTACTTTTCTTTCTACTTATCATTAATTCATATAGAAATTACATTTTTAGTTACCTCTCATACTTATACTTAACTAGAACATTTTATATAACAATACAAGTTACATCTTCTTCTCTATCTGTCAGTTTTCTGGTCTCCGAGATAATGCGTCAGCCACCACGTTTTGAGTTCCTTTCACACTCCGAATCTCAAAATCAAAGTCCTGTAGAAGTAGGGCCCATCTCATCAGCTTGTTGTTATTTGCCCTTATTGTTCTCAGCCACAGAAGTGGGGAATGGTCTGTGCAAAGTATAAAATGTCTTCCCCATATGTATGGACTGAGCTTCTGCAATGACCATACGATCGCTAGACACTCCCGTTCAATTGTGGACAAATGTCTCTCGCCCGCCTGCAGTTTCTTACTGAGGTAAGTTACCGGATGATGGTTTCCGTTGTCATCTGCCTGGCTCAGTACGGCTCCCAACCCAATACTGGGTGCATCCGTGAAGACGGTGAACTCTCTCTGGAAATCTGGAGCTCTCAGGACAGGACTGGTCATCAACGCAGTCTTCAACTTATTAAAGGCCTCCTCGCAGTCGCCCGTCCACTGGATCTTTTCAGCCTTTCTTTTGTGTGTCAAATCAGATAAAGGGGCGGCTATCTCGCTGAAATTTTGTATAAAGCGACGATAATAGCTGACTAACCCTAAGAAAGATCTAATTTTCTTCTTGGACGTCAGTCTAGGCCAATTACTGATTACTTCTATCTTAGATTCTAGAGGTTTGATTATTCCTCCCCCTACTACATGGCCTAAGTATTTTAATTCTGAGCTACCCAGTTGGCATTTACTAGCTTTTACTATTAGCCCTGTCTCATGTAGTCTCAGTAGCACTGTTTCAAGATGTCTTATGTGATCTTCCCACGTCTGACTATAGATCCCTATGTCGTCGATGTAGGCTACAGTGAATTCCCTAAGCCCTTGTAATGTTTGGTCCATGAGTCTTTGAAAGGTTGCTGGAGCGTTTCGCAATCCAAAACTTAAGACCCAGAACTCATACAATCCAAAGGGGCTACAAAAAGCGGTCTTTTCCTGATCTTTGGGGTCTAACCCCACTTGCCAGAACCCCTTAGTCAGATCTAAACTGGATATGAACTGGCATCCCCCTATAGTCTCGATCAAATCATCTAATCGAGGCATCAGGTAAGCATCAGGCTTAGTGACGTGGTTCAGTTTTCTATAATCCACGCAAAAGCGGATATTTCCATCAGGTTTATCCACTAGTACTATTGGGGCTGCCCAAGGGCTAGATGAAGGAACAATGATTTTTTTCTTTCAACATTTCATCTAGTTCCTGGCGAACCTTGGCTACATTTGGCCCCGTTACTCTGTAAGGTGTGACAGCTTGAGGAGGTGCATCTCCTGTATCTATTTTGTGCATTACTCCCTTAGCTACACCAGGCTTATTCGAGAAGACATGCTTGTATTTTTGCAGCAAGGCTCTCGCTTCATTTTGTCGCTCTGGGGTCAGAGTGTGACTAATTTTAACATCTTCAGGGTTATATTGGGATTCTCCCCTTCCTTCCCAATATTGTAATTCATGTTTTTCGTTATCCACTTCTTTAATGGCATATAGGACAACATTTTCTTTCCTATAATAAGGTTTGATCATATTGACATGAACCACTCTTCGACCTTATTCTCCCTCCTCCTGAATTATATAATTCACTTCACTCATTATTGAGACTATTCTAAATGGACCTGCCCAATTTAATTGTAGTTTATTCCCTTTTATAGGTTTCAACATTAGAACTTCCTCTCCAGGATTGAATGTTCTTTCCCTGGCCCTCTTATCGTACCAGTGCTTTTGCTTCCCTTGATGGCTCTTTAGATTGTCAGCTGCTATCTTAAGAGACTGCTGCAAGGAGTTCATTAGAGTATCTATATATTGGATCACTGATTCAGGATCTTCTCCCCTAAGTTCCTCCCAGTTTTGCTGGAGTAAATCTAGGGGTCCCAGCACTTTCCTTCCAAATATTAATTCAAATGGACTAAATCTTGTGCTTTCCTGGGGTACAGATCGATACGCATACAATAAGGGTTGCAATTTGTGATCCCAGTCATTGGGATTTTCTGCGGTGTAAGCTCTAATCATACACATTAGGGTCCCATTAAATTTCTCCACTAATCCATTTGTCTGGGGATGATATGGGGAGGATGTAATATGAGTTATGCCACAAACTTGCCACAACCTTTTCATTAATCTGGACGTAAATGTGGTTCCCAAATCCGTAACTATCTCGGAAGCGAAGCCCATGCGACACATATAATTTAATAATGCATCTTCCACTGTCTCTGTTTCTATATTTCGCAAAGGAACAGCTTCAGTGTATCTGGTGGCATAATCAATTATTGTCAAAATGAATCTATTTCCCCGTCTGGTAACTAGGTAATGGTCCCACTATGTCTAGGCCTATTCATTGAAATGGGGTCGAGATGATTGGTAAAGGGCACAACTTAGCTTTGGTTTTATCATTCCCAGTACCCTGCCTTTGACATATGTCACAGCTTTGGCAATATAATTTAATCTGCTTCCCCATCCCAGGCTAGTAAAAATTTTGAGCTATTCTCTGCTTTGTACGTGTGATCCCTAAATGAGCAGCAAATGTGTCTTTATGACCCTTTTCTATAATTCTCTGTATTGGGAGGGTACTATTAATTGTCTGAGAATGTTCCCCCCTCCTCTCAGAGGATTCACTAATATTTCTCTGTATAACAGGTCTTAACACTGTATCTTTCAGGGTTTTCAGGGGTCAGGGGCCCTTCTTTAACTTGTTTAAAGCATTCATTTAAGGTAGGGTCTTCTCTTTGCTCTTTTATGAAAGACAGATTTCTAAGATTCCTCATAGAAACTAGATCAGCAGTTTCATCTGTTTCATTTCCTTCTCTCATTTCAGGATTCCCTCTATTCTCCTCAGTATCTTCAATTGGCCTTCCCTGGGAGCGAGTTGTTATCAAAACACTCTGTACATGCTCTGATAAATCTAGGCCGATTAAACAAGGTGCAGGAATTTGATCTGATACGCCTACTATCCAATTTCCTGTCAACTCTTTATATTTTATGGGGATCTTTGCCACTGACAGCTTCACAATTTCAGCTCCAATCCCTTTAATATAAATGGCCTCATTTTCCAGCATGTTTCTTTTGGGTATGATCTCTGGATGACACACTGTCACCTGTGAGCATGAATCTTTGAGAGCAAGGTATTTGATATTATTAACATAAATCTCATCTCCTGAACTGCGCAGAAGATTTTGATCACTTTTTATAAAATAACATTGAACTACGTGCGCTATAGGCAGCTCCTCCTGCTGGCTCTCTGGCCTTTGTGTCACTGGGGTTGTCATGGCAACCGACTCCATGTTTTCTTTAGCTCCCTTCTGTTGTACATAATATACTTTCTTGGGCTGACTGGATCCCCCTCCTTTTTGCTGACCCACCTCTCTATGCTTGGTGGTTTGGCACTGAGCAATAAAATGTCCTATCTCCCCGCACCCATAGCAGGTTCTAGGGACTCTAGGTTCAAAATATGGGGACTTATCACCCTTTCCTTCAAAGCTCTTATTTTTCTGGTGATTCAGATCTGAGGGCTTGCCTTTAAAATGGCTTCCAGATGCTTGATTGTTCCTGAGGTAATCTCTGGGCTCTTTCCTTCTGTCGTCCCAGACTTTCCCACCAATTTTTACCTCAGAGAATCTGGGGTTCTTTATATCTGTTATATAGTCAGCAGTTTCACTTGCCTCTTGTACATTTTTGGGCTTTTTGTCTCTGACTAAATATCTCAAATCCCCAGGCAGGATCGAATAAAATTGCTCTAGCCCTATTATATTTTTCATTTCTTCTAGGGACGTGACATTCTCCTGCTCTATCCATTTCTCCAAGCATCTAACCAAATTTGCCCCCAATTGAGAGTATGATTCCTCAGGCTTTTTGGTCAATGCGCGAAATTTCCGTCTCAGGTGTTCAGCATTGATCCCAAACCTCGAGAAAACCAATTTTCTGTAAGCCTCGTATTCTCTGGCTTGATCTATGGGCATTTGGGAATAAATTTCTGCTAAATCCCCACTTATCTGAGACCTTAGCACAATCATTAGTTCTTCCCCTCTCACGCCAAAGTCCCAGCATGCCCATTCGAATGAAATAAGGAATGCTTCTGGGCAATCACCTCTTCTAAATTGAGGGAATTTCTTTAGGTCTAATTTTGAGACATTTCCCTCAGCAGCATTTATGTTATTACTGTTGTTATTGTTTAGGGCAGTCACTTCTAATTTTTTCATTTCTAATTGATACTCCAGTTCCCTTTCTCTCATTGCCATTTGTCTCGCTTCAGCCTCAGCTTTTTCTCTCATTTCCATTTCCCTGAGCTGTAGTTCCTTAGCTTTTTCCTCAGCTCTGAGCTATAATTCTTGAGCTTTTTCCTCAACCCTAGCCCTTTCTTTAATTTCCATTTCCTTTATTCTTAACCGGAATTCCTGTTCCAATTTCCATTTCTCAAACTCCTGAGAGGTTAAAACAGTTTCTCTCCCTGAGGCATCCTCCTCCTGGGTCTCCTCTTGTTCAGGTATTTCAAGAGGGACTCTATTTCCCTCCTCTTCCTGAGGTAAAGGATTGGCTCCCTCCATTGCCACCTTTTCCCCTCGTTTAGGAGGCATGTTTATTTGTATTTATTTGGATAAGCTGGTCAATTCTGCAGAGATAGTCAGTCAAGCCTCTGTTTAAAATCCTTTTTTTCCTTTTTGAGTTAGAGAGTTACTCAGTAGCCCTCCGTTGGCAGCCACGGATTGCTACTCTGTTTCTTATGGCACCCAGCCACGCTGTTCTTTGCCTGAGACACTATATCTCCTTGCCTCCAGACACTAGACAGTTTCAGAATTATTTATTTTTCAATTTTTCTTTCAAGCCTCTGCTAGTTTCATTCACCTTAGATATCTTGACCCTGGCCTCCGCGTTTGTCCCCTCAGTGCTCCCTTCTTAGAGCTTAGGATCCACGCTAGCCCACTGGTCTTTCCACTCTAAGTGTGAGGTAATCTCAAACTACAGAATTTTTCCTCAGAGTCTTCTCCTTTCTTAGTCTCTCTCAAGATCTGCGATCCGGAGTCCCTACTAAGCTTTTCACCAACAGCTCTAGCGTTACCCACTCCTTCACGACAGTCCCTGACTAACAGGTACCTTAGACTCAGAAAAATCTCTTTTTTTTTTCCTTCGGCTTACTGGAATCTAATCGTATCCCGCCGCTGGTCACCACTGTGACGATCCACCCAGTGTTCCCTGTTTGTTTCCCTCAAACCCAGGTTCACTCTCTGGATACGTTTATTTATTCTCTTTTCCACTACCACCAGTGGATCTCTCATCCACACTGCACCATAAATGCTTCAGACACGTGCTGCCAATATAACTTGTTTATTTATAAATCACAGATGTTCTTTTATTATTGTTTAGGATCACTCATTAAACTTATATAGGATTACACGTTTGCTTATTCATTTGTATTTGCTTATTCACTTTAACCAACTCATTAAGACTCTCTGACTATCTATTTAACTTCATTTATCTCCTTCTCATTCTCTCTACTTTCCAATTCTCTTCCTTAACTCTCCAAATCTCTTTTCTCTAACTCTCTCTCTGTCTCTCTAACTGTCTCCCTCTGTCTAACTGTCTCCTTGACTCTGCCCCTCCTGTCTTCTCATAGGGTCCTGCCCTTGAGCTTTGGCTATGATAGACAGGAGTGACGTGGGCATTCCACCACAATGACCTTGTGGGTCAGGCAGATGACATTAAGGAAAGACACTCCAACAAGTAACAGGGGCCGAAACCATGGAGGGCTTTGTACATGAGTGTCAAAACCTTGAACCTGATCCAGGAGGTAACGGGCAACCAGTGAAGGCGAGCCAGAAGTACTGTACCTGCAACCAAGCACACAGTTCTCCCTTACATTATGTAACCGGACGTCCATCCCCCACTTCAAAAGATGAACACCAGGCAAAAAAGCTCAGCTACTTGTAATGATAATTCAGGTTGTGCAATAATCTTCCTTCTGGATTCAACTACAAATTGTCCCATCTTACATGCTACCTTTCTTCTAGCAATGTTCACATTTGCTGGGTCAAGGGCCCTCCACCACTTCATCCTCTCAAGCCAGTTTAACCACACTTTACCATAATAAACTTTTAAGGCTCTTGATATGCATGAGCACCCTTTCAAGAAGAATAATCTCAAAATGGCAGAACAGATCTGTGGATATTCTTGATGACATGGGCCATTGTGTTCTGCACAGCCTTGTTAACTGGAAAACTACCCCTCAAGTATTTGTAGTTCTTAACCTGTTTACTATCACATATGTCAATTTGCCATTTGTGGTTGGTGAACCTTTAGGTAAATACAAGAATTTTTACTCTTTTTCTTTCTTTCTTTCTTTCTTTCTTTCTTTCTTTCTTTCTTTCTTTCTTTCTTTCTTTCTTTCTTTCTTTCTTTCTTTCTTTCTAATTGATTTCAAGATGGCCTTGGTACAATATCCTTTAAATGCCAGAAGGACTGTTCTCAGCCCTACTTCTAAAAAGGATAGAATTACTATATTGACTGCATACAGTAATGCAGGGATTGGCCTTTTTGCCAGTTTAGGTGGGTGGAAGTCAGGATTACATCAAAATAGAATCAGTGAGTTTACATAGAGATTGAATAGAAGTGGAACTAAGATCCATTCCTGTTTCACTCCTCTTCTGACTGGCACTGTATGGCTTAAATGGCCCTGTGGATTGCATCTGACTCTAAAGACGTTATCATATAGTGTTCAGATGACTAAATAAAAAGACTGCAATCCACAGAGGAGTCTTTGAATTTGGCCCACAGTTTGTCTCATGAATGCTGTCAAAGACTGATTGGAAGTAGAGATAGCGATGACCCACGAACCACGAATTGTCTCCCAGTGGCCTGATGAACCATGAATCAATTCGTCAGTTCATTGTGTCTTTTTTTTTAGACAGTCCATGGGGTTATCTAGAGAAAAAAAGAAAGCTCCCCGTCCCCACAGCCTGCCCCCACCCCTTTCCCACTGTCACTTACCTGGCCAGGCTGCATCCTTCTGCTCCGTGGCGGCTTCCACCAAAACAGATGCTGGACTGCTGGAACCATGATTTCAGTTCCAGCAACCTAGCTTTTGCTAGGAGCAGTCTGGAGGGCTGACTAAGGCGATTCCCCCTGCTGTCAGACAGTGGGGTGGGGACCACTTCAGTCAGGTTTCTGGGCAGGCATAGAAAAAGAAGGGAAGTGGGACCCAACCAATCCCCAACCCTGCTGTCTTTGCAAAGACAGTGGGGGTGGGGGATCACTTCGGTCAGGCTTCCCCCGTCTTTCTATGCCTGGACGGGCATACAAAAACAAGGGAAGTGGGACCCAAATGATCCCCTACCCCCACTGTCTTTGCAAAGACAGCGGGGGATCACTTTCATCAGGCTTCCTTTGTCTTTCTATGCCCAGGCGGGCATAGAAAGAGAGGGGAAGTGAGAGCCAAGCGGACCCCCACCACCCTGCTGTCTTTGCAAAAACAGTGGGGTGGGGGATCACTTTCATCAGGCTTCCCCCTTCTTCTCACTTACCTTGTATTTCTATGCCAGCCCGGTCATAGAAAGACAGGGGAAGGCTGATTCAAGTGATCTCCCACCCTGCTGTCTTTGGAAAGACAGCAGGGTGGGGGATCGCTTGGGTCCCACTTGCCTTGTCTTTCTATGCCCACCCAGGCATAGAAAGATGGGGAAAGCCTGATCAAAGCAATCCCCCACTCTACGATCTTTCTACGCCCAGGCATAGAAAGATGGGGAAGCTTGACTGAAGTGATCCCCCCTCGCTGTTTGCAAAGACAGCGGGGAGAAGTCCTTTGGTCAGGCTTCCCGTCTATGCCGCAGATGCATAGAAAGCTGGGGAAGCCTGAGCAAAGTGATCCCCCCCATCTTTGTAAACAGGGGGTGGGATTCCCTTCAGGCATGCTTTAACAAGCCGCCCGAAGGGAAAACCCCTCTCTGCTTATGCCTCTGAGGAACAGCTGATCCGCGGGGGCATAAGCAGATAGGGATAGACAAAGGGACAAATATAAAAGGGTTATATTTTTTGTTTCATATTCGTTGGGGTCTCTGGACCTCAAGAATATGAAGCAACAAATATCTGACGAATCAGGGATATTCGTTGAATATCCCAATTCATTTTTATATTCGTCCCCTTGTCTAATTGGAAGTCAACAAAGGAGCCATCAAGTGTCCCATGGGGATAGAAGCTATATTTCTCTATCATGTGTTGTAGAATCAACCATTGATCACTTGTTCAGTGGCCTGCCATAAGATCTGCTTGTTCCTTCATTGGAATGTGTTCCCAGTTTAGCCAGTCCCAGAATGTCCAGCCGAGATGCATGCATAAAACTTGCTTACTGATTGCGTGATAGATGGTGGGTTCAGACATTATCCATTTTTTTATGCTGAAATGATGACAGCCATGCTCCAGTCACTGTGGATCTTGGCTATCTGATCAAACTGGGTAAAGAAAGCTGCCAGCATTGGGGTTTACCAGTCAGGATTGTTAAAATATTACAATCAGAAAAGATGCAGATTAAGTACAACACAGCAGGACAGTTTAGAAATCATATGCTGCTTTAAAAGAGGTGTTTTAATTCTCTTCTTGCATTACGTAGAGTGGAAACAGCACAGCTTGGAAGAGAGTGGATACCATAGTCTTGGATCCATGCAGGAAAAGGCCCGTTTCCATGTGCTTGTTAGGCAGGCCTAACAAGATAGGGAGTGTCTTAGTTAGCCAGGCCCCAAGGGTTAAAATAATCACCTTGAATTTGACCCAGCTGACAACCAATGCAAGTATTTCAGTATCAGGGTTGTATGATCATAATACCATGCACTAGTTTACAACCTAGCTACAACCTAGCTAATTTTGAACCTACTGAAATTCCCAGCCCCCCACAGAGGACCTATCAGTAGTCAAGACGTGATATAGCCAAGACATTGTTTTAATGTTCTTCAGCTTTAGTTTAAATTTTGATATTAATAGTTCATGGTCTGTATCATAGTTCACCTCTGGTCTTTTTTTGGCAGAGAGAATGCAGCTTGCCTATCTTTTGCTTCTGACTATGTACTCTATTTGATTTTTCTGTTTGCCATCTGGTGATATCTATGTGTACAGACTTTTGTTGGGTTCTCTGAAGCTTGTATTTTGCAATCATCTTTTCTCAAAGCTAAACATACACAATTATTTCAGCCTTTCCTCATAAGGCTTGGTTTCAAGCCCCCTGATCATCCTTGTCACCCTCCTCTGAACTTGTTCCAATTTGTTAGCATCCTTCTTGAAGTGTCGTGTCCAGAACTGGACACAATACTCAAGGTGAGGCTGAATAGAGGGGGGGTGCTGAATAGAGGGGGACTAGCACCTCGTGGGATTTGGAAACTGTACTTCTATTAATGATGCCTAAAATAGCATTTGCCTTTTTTGTAGCCACATCACACTGTCAGCTCATATTTAGCTTGTGATGTACGACAATTCCAAGATCCTTCTCGCTCGTAGTTTTGCTGAGCCAGGTATCCCCCATCTTGTAACTGTGCAATTGGTTTATTTTTCCAAGGTGCAGTACTTTGCACTTATCCCTGTTGAATTTCATTCTGTTGTTTTCGGCCCAGTGCTCCATCCTATCAATGTCATTTTGAATTTTGTTTCTGTCTTCTAGGGTATTAGCTATTCCGCCCAATTTTGTATCATCTGCAGATTTGACAAGCATTCCCTGCACTCCCTCATCCAATTCATCAATAAAAATATTGAAGAGCACCGGGCCCAGGACTGAGCCTTGGGGTACCCCACTTCTTACCTCCTCCCAGTTAGAGAAGGAGCCATTTATCATCACCCTCTGAGTACAGTTCTGTAGCCAATTGTTTATCCACCTGACACTTGATCTATCCAGCCCACACCTAGTTAGCTTACTAATCAGGATATCATGGGGCACTTTGTCAAAAGCTTTGCTGAAGTCAAGATATACTATGTCTACAGCATTCCCTCAGTCTATCAGGGAGGTTACCTGATGAAAAAACAAGATCAAATTAGTTTGGCAGGATTTAATCTTGAGAAATCCATGTTGGCTTCTAGTTATTACTGCATTGTTTTCTAGGTGCTTGCACAATGATCGTTTTATGATCTGTTCCAGAATTTTCCCTGGGATTGATGTCAGGCTGACTGGCCTGTAGTTCCCAGGTTCCTCTTTTTTGCCCTTTTTGAAGATAGGGGCAACTTTAGCCCACCTCCAATCCTTTGGCACCTCCCCCGTTTCCCATGATTTCAAGAAAATAATGGATAGCGGTTCTGAGAGTTCTTCAGCCAGTTCCTTCAGTACTCTCGGCCCTGGAGATCTGAACTCATTCAAGGTGGTAAGGTATTCCTTGACTATTTGTTTATCAATCTCCAGCTGCAATCCTGTCCCTCCCACTTCCACTTCCAATTTGTTTGGAAGTTCATAATCTGTTTTATGGGAAAAGACTGAATTAAAATAGGAATTGAGCACCTCTGCCTTTTCTTTGTCCTCTGTTATCATTTTTCCATCTCCATTGCGGAGCTGTGCCACTATGTCTTTTGTTTGTCTTTTGCTACTCACATACCTGAAGAATGCTTTTTTATTGCTTTTAGTGTCTCTAGCTAACCTCAGCTCATTCTCAGCTTTTGCCCTCCTATTGCCATCCCTGCATTTCCTTGCTACTTGTCTGTACTCATCCTTGGTGGCATGGCCTTCTTTCCACTTCCTGTACATGTCTTTTTTGGTTTTTAGGTCCTCCCTGAACTTTTTGTGAAGCCACACTGGCCTTTTTTGCCGCCTCCCCCTTTTTTAGTTTCTTGTTGGAATTGTTTGTAGTTGTGCCTTTAGGATTTCTTTTTTTAGAAGCTCCCACCCTTCTTGCACTCCTTTTCTTGTTAGGATCTCCTGCCATGGGACCTTACTTATCCTTGTTCTGAGATTATTAAAATTGGCTTTTTAAAAATCCAGCAGAGGAGTGTGGCTACACTCTGCTTTCGTTTCCTTTGAAATCAAGAATTCTAGAAGGACATGGTCACTCTCGCCTAGAGTTTCCCTTACTGCCACTTCCCCCACCAAGTCATCTCTCTTGGTCAGAATCAAGTCAAGGATAGCAAGTCCTCTAGTTTCTTTATCCACTTTTTGTAAGAGAAAATTATCAGCCACACAAGCCAGGAATTTCTTGGAAGGGCCATACTTGGCAGAATTTGCTTCCCAACAACAGTTATCTGGATAACTGAAATCTCCCATCACTACTACATTGTGTCTCTTTGAAAACCCTGCAATTTGTTTTTCAAAAGTTTTGTTCGCTTCCTCTCTTTGATTGGGTGGTCGGTGGTAGACTCCAACTACCAATTTCCTTTTGTTTTTTGTCCCAAGTAGATTGATCCAGATGCTCTCGATGGGACAGCCAATCTCCTCCTCCTGTATTTCTGTGCAGAAATGCGTATTTTTGACATATACTGCAACTCCACCTCCCTTTTTATTCTCTCTTTTCTCTTTGATCAGTTTATATCCCTCAATTGCTGTATTCCAGTCATGGGAGTCATCCCACCAAGTTTCAGTTATTCCTATCAAATCATACTTCCCCTATTGAATTAAAATTTCCAGTTCTTCTTCTTTGTTTCCCATACTCCTGGCATTCGTATACAGACAGCGGAGGTTGTGTGATTTGTGGCCTGTTTGTCTTTGTACATTTTTATGAATATTATTATGATTATTATTGTGATTATTATTGTTGATGTTATTATTGTTGCACTTTTGATCAGTTTGGTCCATTCCTCTTATTGTGTGCAAGGCTTCATCTGCCCTTAACTTTGTGCTTGCATCTCCCTCCCCCTTCCAATTCTAAAGCCCTCCTGATGAAGTTCTTCATGCTGTGGCCAAACACATTCTTCCCAGTCCTTGTTAGATGCAGCCATCTCTTGCTAGCAGTCCTTCTTCCAGGAAGCTTAGCCTGTAGTCCCAAAAACCAAATCCCTCTCGTTGACACCACCTTCGTAGCCCATGCTTCGCCATTCTGAGTCTGAGGTTCTTCCTAGACTGGAGGCTTTATATTCTTGTTATTTTTTTTTGGAAGCCACCTAGAATAGTAGCTTGTTCACCAGGTTTAAACAAATTAAATAAATAAAATATGTAATTATCAACACATCCTTTTTAGTGTGTGATGAGTTTCTTTGTGGAATCTTTAAACCCCTTTTAAAAATATCTATCTCCTCCCCTGTGCCATACAAGAAACAGAAGTTGAAAGGCGCAGTTTATAAAGTTTTCTTTTGATTTGTACATTACAGGTAAAAAAATATGCAAACTGTAAAAAAACAACAAAATAGCATGGAACACCAAAAGTTTCATAAATCCCTTTAGTTTTAAAAATAACTTGCAATGGTAGAATTTTTTTTACAGTTCAATAAACACAAACATCCAGGGCATTGTGTTTCCAGTTTGATACAACCAGCAAGTTGAACCATGAAGCTCCCTGAAGTGTTGATTAAGAATTAAAAAGATTCCCTTTGAAATAGCTTGAAACAGTGAGGAATTATTATGTTTTGAAAGAAGAAGAAATGCTGCTTCTTGCCACGTGCTAGTTAAGGTATGGAGGTTTATATTTAGTTATCTCTTCTCCATGAAAACTCTGTTAGAGCAGCTTGAATGTTACAGTGGCAGAAAAAGGGAGGAAAGGAAAGGCTTGGAAACATGAAATATCACACCCCTTATCTGTTTTGCAGCAGTCTACTTTTAGTGCAGAAAGGTTAACAAGGGTTGAAGTTGTTAAAATAGCCATCAACTCTGAAGCTTGCTTGGAGATTTTAGGTAGAGATAAGAAGAAGAAAGAAGAGGAAGTGAAACCTTTTGAACCCTCATTGCCTGGACTTGTTATAAAACCAGTGCCTGTTTATGAGGAGCTGATTCAAGAAAACCCAGGAGCTGTTTCTAAGTTGAAGATGCCTAAGGAAATGCTGAATTGCTTTCTGAAATAAAGAAAATGATGGACCAGAATTTTCAGGAAATTAAAGCAAAGCTAAAAGAGTTACATGCAGAAGCTGAGAAACCTATGATTGGCATTAAGGCATTATAAAACAATAGAAAAAGTTAAAGATGAGGTAAAAACACTAAATTTGGAAGTCAAACAGATAGCTAGAAGGGTCAGAGCTGACACTAGGCAGATATATATGCATGGAGGTAACCTTACTGAAATTGGCAAAGAACTGTTATATAGACAGCAGGGAAAAAATGTGAAGCTATGTGGATTTCCAGAGGGCAGTGCTGAAGACAATGTGAAGTTTAGAGATGAGATTTTACAGTGGATTAAAACTGTGGCACCAAGGCTTGGTTGTGTGGCAGAAGATCTGGTGAGACCACACAAAACAGGAATGAAATGTAGTGGAAGAAAGACCCCTGGAGATATCTTGATTTGCTTTGCTAATTTTTGGAAGGAAATGTTCATGAAAGCAGTCAGAGAGAAATCTGGTCACTATCTTACAAGTGAGCGCCGGTCTAAGTATATGCAGATCTCTGCTATCAAACAGTGGTCTGGAGAAGGAACATGAAGCTGATAGCTGCCATTATGGTGAAGCACAGTATAAAGTATTTCTGTGGGTGCCTGTTTGTTTGTTTGTTTGCTACCTGTCTCCAAAAGGATCCAAGCTGGCTTACAGTATTAAAAGTTAAGAGTTAAAATAATAAGTTATTACAATAAAAAAGAATTAAACAAGTATCATATGAAAACTTATTAAATAAGAGCAATATTTAAAGCACAAGTAAAACAACAGAATACAGTGGACCCTCGACTTACGCACGGCTCCACTTACGGACTTTTCGAGTTACGGACTTCTCCAGCTGCAAAATGTCACTTCAACTTCCGGCCGGAGAATCGACATAAGAACAGAAATAGGCAGGGGGGAAAAGGCGGGCAATTCAACTTTCTAACTATAGGTGGCGCCGAGGCTTCTTCTTTGTGCAGTAGGTCTGTCGGCCATTACTGTATATAGGGTGTGTCGCAGTTGAGAGAGCTCCTGCTCTCTCAACTGATGAGAACCTTTGAACCCGAAGGCGCGGGTCTACTCGGGAGTAAGCGCCGCCAAAGGCGCAGGTCTATTCGTGAGTAAGCACAGCTTTGCAACCGCGGGAGGCTTCGGAGGCTTCAGACTGGTAAGGTGCTGCTGTTTTTTCTTTTTTTAAAGTTGTTCTTGGTGGGTTTTGGAGGGTAGATTTGGGCTGGGGGGTATGTTTCTGTGTTGTTTTGTTTTTTGGTGATTTTTTTTTTTTTTTTTTTTTGGCAGTCCCAGTGTGGGACTTGCTCCACTGTTGCTGTTATTTGAATTTTTTTTGGAGGGGGGTATTTTTTCCTTCTGCTGGAACGGATTAATAGGTTTTCAATGCATTCCTATGGGAAATGGACCCTCGACCTACAGACTTTTCGACCTGCGGCCACTAATTCCGGATTAATTCCGTAAGTCGAGGGTCCACTGTACAGTAATCCCTTTTTAAAAATCCCCTTCATCAACCAGTCATTTAATGGAAAGCCTGTCTGAAGTGAAAGTTTTTAATCTCCTTGTGTAAAGACAGCAAAGATGGGACTAACCTGGCCTCCCATGGAAGGGAGTTCCAGAGTCTGAGAGCAGCAACAGAGAAGGCCCTCTCCCATGTCCCCACCAAAGATGACTGTGAGGGTGGAGGGATGGAGAGAAAGGCTTCTCCTGATTATCTTAATACTTGGGTAGTGAGATACGGTCTTTTAGATAGCTTGAACCCAAGCTATTTACGGCTTTATAGGTTAAAACAAGCACTTTGAATTGTGCCTGGAAATGGATTGGCAGCCAGTGGAGCTACTGTATTGCTTGGAAAAATATATGAAATATTAGAACATTGAGATCTGTGTCAATAAGGATAAAGAACTTTTACAATTTGTTTATTTAAAATATTTCTGTCCTGTCTTTCTCCCCCAAAAGAACCAAGGTGGCAGAGATGGTAATTAACTCCAGTGAAACTTATATAGATAATAATTGTTTTAAGATGTGTCTGAAAGGGTGCCAGAAAATAGGCACTTATTTTCATATATGTTTGAACTGTGATTATATATATACTGTATATAATTTTATCAATAGGTTTTTTTAAAAAATAATAAAATTTTATTTTTTTAAAATATTTTTTCCTGCCTTTATCCTTTAAAAGAAGCCAAGGTGGCAATTTAAATTTACCTGTATGTCATAAAATAGCACTTTTATCAATATTCGAAAAGGAGATAGAGAAGTGGATGATGAGAGAACTAGTTTCTAATCTGTGAACATTGGCAAGATTGATTATTGCTGGAAACTGGAAATCAACACACAATATAGTTTTAGGTGATAGATATAGAGAAATCTATAATAAACTTACATTAAACTTAAAGATTAAGAAAGGAATAAGTAGGTATATGGGGGAAATTTATATCTTTTTGTATTTATAAAGAAGAAGGGACAAAGTTTAACACGTGAGTCTATGCAATTTTGGAAGGGGAAAGGAGCCCAGAAGGGTAAATGGTTTAAGCAGTTATTCCCTAATGGTCCCAGTGGCGGGGTTTGCTGTGTATGTAGCTTGGTGGGTTTTGTTTTTTGTTTTTTAAAGTTTTTGTTTACTAGATGTTTTAATGTTTATCAGTTGTTGTAGTTAATAATTTTTTAAAAAAGAGAGAGAAACACAAACTTCCCTTGGGAGTGTAGAACTAGAAATTCACTTCTTTGGACCCAAATCAACAATTATCATCCTGCAACAAGAACAACTTTTTACCATTCTCTTAATGTCCAGTTCATAATGTTGGCACTAAGAACAACAAATATTTTTCTTGCTTTCCCTCCTGCTATCTCTTTCTAAAGTTGTATGGCTAGTCTTAAAAAACAACCAAAACAGAATACGTGGAAGGGAAAGTTTCTAAAAGATTCTATCAGCATATGTTATATTTTTGAAGTAAACATCCTCCAGGTAATATTTTGACCTGCATAGCAAATGTCTTATTACACAGACATAACTTAATTACTGATAAATTGCTTGAGATGTAATGAGAGGACCATCTGCTCCCAATTTTTATATTTTAATAAATAAGGCAAGGATTTCTGTGACCTAAAAAAGTCAGAAATACACAAGCCTTTATGACCTTAAAATCGTTTAAATATGACCAAAAATATGACTTTACAATTTTCTGAAATTAGCACCCAATTTTAAAAAATCTGTGGGTATAGACACAGATAACAGATAAAAATTAAAATTAGACACAGATAAAAATTAAAAGATTTATTCTTTGATTCCAGTGCAGAAGTTGCAGAGGCTGAACCCGGACAAGACGGAGGTCCTGAGGGTGGGTGGCCCCTCCATCGGTGGTTTGGGAAACTCCCTCTCTTTTGGGGGAGTGACTCTCATCGTGAAGAGTGAGGTTCGCAGCTTGGGGGTCCATCTGGATCCGGTGCTCACCATGGAAACCCAGGTGGTGGCAGTGGTCCGCTCTGCCTATTTCCATCTGTGGCGGATTGCCCAGCTGCGTCCCTACCTTGATGTTGGGGCACTCACCACTCTGGTCCATGCGCTTGTAGTATCGAGATTAGACTACTGTAACACGCTCTACATGGGGCTACCTTTGAGATTGATGCGGAAGCTTCAAATGGTGCAGAATGCGGCAGCCAGACTTCTCAGTGGGACGAGAAAATATCAGCAAATTCCCCCCACTCTGGCTGCCTTGCATTGGCTGCCCGTTCGCTTCCGCATTGATTTCAAAGTTTTAATGATGACATATAAAGCCCTAAATGGTTTAGGACCTCGATATCTAGTGGAACGCCTCCTCCCACCTAGATCTACCCGAATCACTCGTTCTAGCCAGGAAGGGCAGCTGAGGGGCCTAACGCCGAGGGAGGCCCGGAGAGAAAGAACAAGAAACCAGGCCTTCTCGGCAGTGGCCCCTTGCCTTTGGAACAGTCTGTCCCCAGAGATCTGTCTGGCTCCCTCGCTGGGTGTTTTTAAGAGCAAACTGAAGACCTGGCTCTTTAGGCAGGCTTTCCCTCCTGTCATCACTTTAATATTTTTTTTCTTTTCCCATCTTGAATTATATTACTACTGTTGTTTTTTTATTTTTATTTTATTATATTGTTTTTATTCTGTCTATTATTGATAGCCGCCCAGAGTAGACTTCGGTCTAGATGGGCGGGGTATATATTTAATAAATAAATAAATAAAATAAGAAGTGCTAGTATTGTAGGATTCAAAAGAATATTTCGGTCATACTTGGAATAGTTTTTCTCAACAGCAGAATTGCATTGGATGATAATGTGCCTCTTGAGATTATCAAATTCAAAGCTCCTTCTGTCTCTCAGTATGTTCTTGTATCTTGACAAACTCTGCTTGACATTTACAAGAGGTTATAGGAACAAATTTGAAGAAAGCCAACTCATCTGGAAAAAATTCTGCCTTGAAGTCATCAAATTTTGCTTCAAGTCCATTTAGAATGTTACTTCTTTTGCAAAGCGTAGAATAGCCCAGATTAGGTTGCAGCACTCTTTGCAGTTTATCACTAATCTTGCACAGTCTTGATGAAGGAAGAGTCACAACTGTCAGATTCTTTAACCATCCGCTGCAAGGAATCATAATTTGTAGAAAAACACATAGCCGCATCCATCCAAGTGCCCCAAGTGTCATGACAGGTTGAGGAGGGAGAGCCAAAGTAGGAGCAATTGCTTTGAACTTTTGTACTTGAAATGAAGCTTTTGTACTTGAAATGAAGCTCTTATCTACATCAGGATAGTTACTTTGAATCTCTTCAGCCACTGTGTGTAGACCATGTGCAAGGCATGTGATAAGGATTATTTTTGAATAAAGAAGTTTAAGTCCCAGGGCACCCCCAGAAGACGGGAATGGTAAACAACTTCTGAGTATTCTCCACCTGGAAAACCCTGAAAAGGGTCATTATAAGTCAGGATTGACTTGATGGCACATGATGTTTTATAGTATAGTGACAGGACATAGGTTTGTATGCAGAAGATCTCAGTTTAAAACATCAGTTTGATGTAAAAGGTCCAGGAGAGTGATCCCTGGTCAATGATAAGGATTCTTACATTTGAGGGACAGTTAGCTTTGACCAGGTGTAGGGCAGTTTCCAGTGGGTGATCCACCAAGCCAAACTGCATGGACTAGCAATATAACGTGAGCTGCTGGATACTTGACAACACCCATTCCTTCTTTTGCTGTCCTGGAAGGAGCTTCATAGCACTTCTTGTCATTATGTGATCATGGTTTTTTTTTTTTGTTTTTTTGTTTTTTGCCTAGTACTGAATTTAAATAATAAACTGCCTTGGAACCCTCATCCTCTTAATGCGTGGATGCATAGCTTGTTGATGCAACGAAACACTCTGTCAGCGTTATTGAGGTGACTGAGTGTCTTAGTGAGGTTTTGAAAGTTGCCCGTTCCAGTGCTCTATCATAATTGGTTTCTATTTTTATTTCTAGTCCTCTGGACAAACCAAAGTGTCCTGCTCTCTACCTACTTACTTACTTACTTACTTACTTACTTACTTACTTACTTACTTACTTACTTACTTGTTGAATTTCTATCCCGTCCATCTAGTGGCAGGCCACTACTCTGACCAGCTTACAACAAAATTTAAACATAAGATGAAAACAACAAAAGAAAGCCCCCATCCCTATAGCCCACCCATATAAACAGACAAATGTATACAAATCCCAAGATGGCGATGAGAATAACATAAATTAAACAATTAAAGAGTTAAATAATCAGTAATTAAATAAGAAGATTCTCAAAAATCTGTTTGTGTTCATTGCCCTTTTAAACATTAGGAGGGTGGGAGTCTAGCCACCTCCATCAGTAATGTATTCCGTAGGGAGGTGGCCATCACTGAGAATCCTTGTGGAACTCCACATTGTAGGACCCATTGAGACAAAACAGCATAAGTTGAACCATCTGGCATCGGTCCTTAAGAAAGGATTGAAGCCAGCATAATGCTTTATCCCAGATCCCCAAATTTGACAGCTAGTCCAGGAGGATGCTGTGGTCAATGGTACTAAAAGCCACTGAGAGATCCAGGAGAACCAACAGGGTCACACTCTCACAACAGGGTCGGCCTCTCATAACAGGTAATCAGGCAGGATGACCAGAATTGTCTGTATCCCATGGCATGGTCTGAACTCCGATTGAAATGGATCAAGACTATGTCCTCCAAGAAATATTCTCCAAGAATGCTTGCAACTGGTCAGCCATGGTATATTGGCGACAGGGCGATGGTTATTTAAATTGTCTGTCAGCAAGCTGGCCTTTTTAAGAAGGGCCAGATCATTGTCTCCTTCAGGCAGGAGGACATATATCTGTCCTACAGGGAGGGGTTTATGATCTAGGTGGTCCGTTCAACCGTCACCTCCTTCGCTGTTTTTAAAAGCCAGGAAGAGCATGGGTCTGACTGGGAGGTGGTGGCCTTAGAACCTGCAAATGCCTTGTCTGTGTCATTAGGCTTCACAGGCTGAAATTGACCACTATAACTGGCCAAGACAGGATGTTGGACATCTTGAAATGACTTATTACCTTACTAATGGAGTCCAGATGGCCTCAGTCTTAGCATGGAAATGGGCTGCAAACCATTCACATGTAGAAACATCTGGTTAAGGCCCCAGAAGACATGCAGCTTCTGTGAGGTCTTGGAACACTCTATAACATTCTGCCTGATGGTTAGCTGCCTCACTAATGAGCCTGATGTTGTGTTATGAAGACCCCTGAATTTTGAATGTGATATGTTCCTATTCTTGACTTGCATTCCTTTTTCTGTCCCAATCAGAGAGCCACGGGAGTTTGAAGAAGATTCAATGTGCTTCCCATGCCATCCAGAATGCCTGGTGCAAAATTCAACTGAATTTGGTCCAACATGCAAAGGATCAGTAAGTGTACATTATTATGAAAACTTATTTATTTCAGTGCTTCAGTGTACAGATATCCCAGTCAAAAACTAATATATGTTAAAATAGAGGGCAACAGAACGGTACCGTAAGTATTTGTCAAGGAAGAATTGACATGGCTAGGGGCAAAATACTCCCAACAAAGTCCAGAGTATCCTCTTTGTTCTACTTGGGGGGTACACACATCAGTTGCACTCTAGGCTTCTCTTTTAGTAGAATGTGGTGAAAGCATGTGCAGAGTGTGTCCCTTGATAAGCTCACCTATCTTGATTTATAATAGTGACACTTAGAGAGGAAGCTGTGGAACTCTTTTTATATGGGGAGATAATACCAAAGGAACATCATGTGCATAATAATAATATATTATTGCTTGGAGTAGCAAATTAATAACTGGCTTCCCAGTCCTAATAATAGAGAACCAGTTCCTAATTACTGCAGATACCATTGGGACATAATAAACAAGGAACACATCCTTTCTCAGTCATCCATTCCTTTGCTTCTGAAAAATTCAGACACTCTTTATAATATAGGAGAATAAAATGAAAAGCATTAGATCAGTGTCAAAATATTTGAAGAGCTAGGTTCTTCTCTTACTAAACTAAATGTATTTGCTAGATCTAATTGGAATAGAGGCATTGAATTAATGAGATTCAGTAAATGTTGACATAGAGTTGATCCAGCAAAGGTCCATAGTAGCTGAGACTAGCAATTGGATTTAGGCAACTGTGTTTTAAATTCTAACTAACCCATAGTGTTTGGGAAACTGTGATTAACATCTGTCTATAGTCTATGTAGGAAATTAAAGTTTGGCTCAAGCTGGTGAGAAGGGAGGGAAATCACGAGATGTTTGAATTGCAATCTTAATTTGTCAGTTGGAAAGATTCTATATAGTTGAAGGTCCCATCATTTCAGTTTTTTGTGGAAACTGCCCATGCTTCCACAAAATGCAGAATTAAAAATTCACAGGTATTCTCAATTCATCTTTAGTACAAAATATGGAGAAAATGTAAAACAAAATACAGGGGAAATACATAAAAACAATGTATTGTAAATCTTAGGTGCTCTTGGTCAGTCAAAAGGCAGATCAGGGAATAGGTTCAATCTGTACTGGATAAGGTTAAACTGACTCTGGAGTAACAGGCTTGGAGTTTGGAAGTACTCCTTTACTCTTCTCCAAGCCTGGAAGTCCAGATCTTGGCAGTGACCAGGAGTGCAACTACACAGTTAAACCTGGTGTGCCAGCTGGGTCTGTTCCTTGAAAAGTCCGATTTGGCTACAGTGGCACATACCTTAGTTAAATCCCATTTGGATTACTGCAACACACTGTGCACAGGACTGCCTTTGAATACAGTTCAGAAACTTCAGCTGGTGCAAAATGCTGCAGTCGAACTGTTGACTGGGACTGGGTACAGAGAACATGTTCCTCTCCACAAACCATATTTTGCTTGATTTTTACAGGGTCCAAACAACTGTACAAAATGTGCCCATGTAATGGATGGTCCTGATTGTGTTAAATCATGCCCTGCTGGTGTTTTGGGTGAAAATGATACCTTAGTGTGGAAATATCCAGATGAAAATTCAGTATGTCAGTTATGTCATCCAAACTCTATCTGTGGGTGAGTGAGTAGAGATACTTCTAAAACATGTCAAATAGATGGGCTTAAAACATGTTACTTTGTACACTTCCCCTGTGTAAACAAAAAGTAATAGAAACTTAAGTAGCCCATGTACATGAAAACATATGTTGAAGGTATAAATGCATCTGCCACACTGTGTTTTGCTTTTTCCCCAAGAAAAGGTTTATTTTATACTGCTTGCATTTCAGCTTCCAATTTTTAAAAAATCAGCATGAAAACATTTATAGATGTTCGTATATATTCTTGTGTGCACAAAAATTTGCACTTATTTTTGCATACCTTTTCTGCAGTTCTTGCCCTTTTTTAATGCATTTTCCCCAGTTAATGCTTTTGCATTTGTTTTTTCTTATGTATTCACGGTTGTGCAATTTATTTGGAGAAATGTGTAGCATAATTTAAAGAAGTGTGAAAAAAAGAGGATAATTGTGCTCTGGTACACATATTGCTTTGGAAAACGTGAATAAGGGCCATTATTATTAGAATGTGAACCAAACAAATAATTACACCATCACTACATGCAAAGTGAATAATGTTAATTATTAATTAAATAAAATATTAATTAAATAATTATATTTAATCAGTAGCTTTTAGAGAAACAAGATTTTAAAGAAAAGAAAAAGGTATGTAGAAGATAGAAACTGAATGATAACCAGTAAATTTTCTTCATAGGGCAAATGGCAGGGATTTTAACCGAGAAAATGATATAAGAGATAAATGACTGTCACAGTATGGTTTTTCTGTTCGGCGTTGAGACTGCTCTGACTATTTTCAAAGCCTACATCTTCTTTTCAGTTTTTGGTACCATGTCCAGATGGACGCTTAGTTTTACGTAGGTTGGCCCAAAATGCAGCCCCAGTTTTAAGATCCTCATGGGTTAGAACTATACTGCTACCTGCTGTATGGTTAATGTAATTTATTCAGGGGCTCTCTGTCACAGGATCGCCCCACTAAAATTTTAAACTAAACTCTTTTACAACGAATATCCTTTTTGTTGGAGGAGACTTCTATACCAAAGCATCTTTCAGTTGATCCTAGTTTCTCTCTTGCAACTTGACAGATAACCCTCTGTTTCTGATAAGAGCACACATCCATGAGTTTCAGATACTCAACAGATTCTTTGTGCAAGCCAAGGGCAATACTAGTCTTAACACATCCTAGCATATTTTTTCTAAAGTCTATGACATGAGCTAAAGTGGTCATTTGAGAATATAAGAACATGGGGCAGGACTTTGTCGCAGCGGGATCAGTTGCATTTCAGGAGGGCTCCTGAAACTGACTGAGACCACTCAGTTTCGACCCCCCCAAACTTGGGGAGGAAAGGACTTTTACTAGGAAAAGTGAAAGCCTGAAGCAACAGAATCTGACTGAGAAGGGAGGAAGGCCGGGGGATGCCTGGATTTGCCTCTCTTTGAAGTCTTTTTTCTGAAAGCAGAAATTGAGTGGCGCCATCTTGGCACAAAGCTGTGAATGCCTCAAGCAGAGAACGTAAAAGTACAGAATGATTTTGAACTTGAAGTAAGTGGCTTGCTTTACATATGGAACTCTTAAGGACCTAAACAATGAAGAGATGATACCAGAGCAGAATCAAACTAGATTTTAGTATAACCCTTAGCAGAGAAAACACAGGCCTCAGAGAAACTAGACCCAGGAACATTCACACATAGCTCAAGCAAATAGAGGAACATTCACACATCGTATGGAATGTCATTGTAACACCTTTGTTTTGCCCATCCTCCTTTTGATCTGGCAGATGGTCTGGTCCTGGAATGCAGGCAGGAGGAAACCAGCCATGACAGGACAAAACATTCACACCAGGGAGCCGGAGAGTGACGGAAAAGAAAAGGACGGAGAAAACCACAGGGGGGGGGGGGGGTCACTGGACAGTGACTGGGCTGGAAGATCTTCGACTTCTCTTTAGACTACAGGACAAAGGGATTTAGTGAAATTAATAAAAATGATAGGGTTTCTTTTCCTTGCATATCTTGGACTCTGTGGAACACAGGCTTGACATGATACTGCTCGAACAAGGAGGATTGTATGCATAATCTTGATGGGGATTGTACTTTTGATTGTTTTAAGTTCAATTGCTTGTATTATTTCTAAGTTTACTCCTCTGTGTGCTACCATGTGTGGCACCCCGAATGTTGCTTCAGCGATAAGGCCAGGTGCTAATTTAAATTCAGCCATTTTATTGTTGTCAGAGAAACTAGGCCCAGGAACATTCACACATAGCTCAGGCAAATAGAGGAACATTCACACATTGTATGGAATGCCTTTGTTTTGCCCATCCTCCTTTTGATCTGGCAGATGGCCTGGTCCTGGAATGCAGGCAGGAGGAAACCAGCCATGACAGGCCAAAACATTCACACCAGGGAGCCAGAGAGTGAAGGCCATATATCAGGGCCCAGGAAGGCTACACATAAACATACCAAAAGATAAGATTCTTTCCCCAGACATTCAGGCGCATCTTGGTCATAGGCCAAGGACACATGCGCACACAATCTGCATAACTATAGGGAACCAGTAGATCAGCGTAGTTGGCATCACTGCCCAATGAGGGACTGGATCCAAACTTGGGGTACAAATGACCAATAGAATTGTAGCATTTTATGACTCTTTGTATCATTATAAAACATATGTACACTGTGTTTTCGGGGTCTTCTCTGCTTTTAAGAGAAGTCCCAGCTGACCTTTTATTTACCCAAATAAAATTGGGCCTTTGGTTCAGCTGTTGCGTCTATGCCTGATTCCTTGACAGAAAACCGAAACCCAAATCTGGCCGGTAACAGAGAGTGGGTGCAAGCTCTCAGAGAAAGTGACTAGACCTATATCTGCCCAGACCGGGGAGACCGGCGAGCATTCCCCCCCTTCTGAGGCTTGACTGAGAGAAACATAACGAAGGAGAATAGGGGAGGGGAGGAAAACAACTTTGCTTCTATTGCGGCAATAAAACTCGCTTCCGCAGGACAATATAACCATAAACTACTGAGGGATTTAAATCTGTGAAGCAGCCAGAAACAGCCTTGGGAAAAGCCCTTCCCCCCTGTCAGCCATGGCTAACTAAGAAGCCCAGGGAGAGAAAGACTGAATTGTAAATGTTTTTTGCCCCAAGACATTTTTAATTTTTTATTATTATTATTATTATTATTATTATTATTATTATTATTATTATTATTATTATTATTATTATTATTATTATTATTATTATTATTATTATTATTATTATTATTATTAAAGTTACGATCCTGTAGTCACATAACAAAAAAGAAAAAAGTAATAATTACCTATAAATACAGTTATACTTCCAATAATTTTCTTACCTATAGTATACTAATAATATTTAAACATTTATATATGTTCTACTTCTAACCCTAGTAAAGGTAAAGGTTCCCCTTGACATTTAGTCCAGTTGTGTCCGACTCTAGGGGGCGGTGCTCATCCCCGTCTCCAAGCCGTAGAGCCAGCGTTTGTCCAAAGACAGTTTCCGTGGTCACGTGGCCAGCGCGACTAGACACGGAACACTGTTACCTTCCCACTGAGGTGGTACCTATTTATCTACTCGCATTTGCATGCTTTCCAACTGCTAGGTGGGCAGGAGCTGGGACAAGCGACGGGAGCTCACTCCGTTGAAATACCTTACCTTGAAACTTACATTTATGGTGTTCTAATATAGGACATAATGGAGATATAGGGGGAGCGAAGATTATCAAATATTTCCTCCATATCCAGAGTAATTCTTTAGTAAAAGGATTCCGTATTTGTTTCTCATTTGTCAAGATTCTTTCTTTATATAAATATACATCCAATGACTTTCCTTGTTCTTCTCTCTCCATTCTTGCCCATTCAGGAGTCTCACAATCTTGTATAAGTTTGATTATTTGAGCCATTTGAAAAGCTTCATAATATTTTAGTAAATATGGTATTGCTAGCCCTCTATTTCTATTTGGGCCATACTTAACTGTGTTTATAAATCTCAGGGATTTACTTTTCCCTGCAATAAATTTTTCCAATATGCTTTGCCATTGTTTTATCTTTTTCGTTTCCAATTGTAGAGGGATATTTTCAAATAGAAATATAAGTTTTGGTAGGATATGAGCTTTTACTATTGCAATTCTTCCCAATAATATTAGATTTAATCTTTTCCATTTTTTTATTTTTTCCTTTACAGAACTAAATACTTCTTTATAGTTCCTATAGACCAGTTGCCTTATATTTTTTGTTATCCAAATCCCCAAATATTTGAAACTTGAATAGCATAGGTCTAAACCTGTTCTTTTATTGATTTCTTTTTGTTCTAGGATAGGAATATTTATGCATAGCAATTTAGATTTATCATAATTAATTTTTAATCCTGTATAACATTTGAATTCTTCCAATATTTGTTTCAATGTTTCTATACTTTCCATCAGGGATTCTAGGAATAAAAGTATATTGTCAGCATATAAATTAATTTTATGCTGTTTATTTCTAGCCATTATTCCCCTAATATTAATATTTTTTCTAATAAGTGCCGTGAGTGGCTCTATGGCCAGTGCTAATATTAATGGAGACAATGGGCCTCCTTGTCTTGTTCCTCTATATACCGTGTTTCCCCGAAAATAAGACAGGGTCTTATATTAATTTTGCTCCAAAAAACGCATTAAGGCTTATTTTCAGGGGATGTTTTATTTTTTTCATGTACAACAATCTACGTTTATTCAAATACAGTCATGTCATCTTCTTCTGGTTGCTGCACAATGGTGGAGGGTGAGCTTTCACTTAACTAGGCCTTATTTTGGGGGGTAGGGCTTATATTACGAGCATCCTGAAAAATCATACTAGGGCTTATTTTCAGGTTAGGTCTTATTTTCAGTGAAACAGGGTAATTCAAATTTTTCAGATTCAATTCCATTTATTAATATTGAAGCCCTTGCCCCTTTGTATAGCTTTTTTAGAACGCTGATAAATGTTCCACTCATATTCATTTTTTCTAATAATTTGAACATATACTGCCATTCCATCTGGTCAAAAGCTTTGAGGGCATCTAATGAGAGTGTTGCTACCTTTTTTTTTCCTGATGCAATATGTATAATATTTGATTAGATTAGGCATCCTTCAATCTCGAGAGACTATGGTCACGTGCTCTGAATGGAGGACTTGGAACAGCATCTAGGGTGGCTGAGAAGGCCAATTCGAGAGTGACAATCCCTTCCACACTGAAGACAAATACAGTCTGTCCCCTGTCCTGGTTTTGGGACTGCCTCTTTGCCTCGGCCTGCTGGACAAGTGTCTCTTCAAAATGGGAGAGGCCATGATGCACTGCCTGCCTCCAGGCTGAATGCTCAGATGTCAAGGTTTCCCATCTGTTGAGGTCCATTCCTAAGGCCTTCAGATCCTGCTTGCAGATATCCTTGTATCGCAGCTGTTGTCTCCCTCTGGGGCAATTTCCCTGCACTAATTCTCCATACAGGAGATCTTTTGGAATCCGACCATCAGCCATTCTCACGACATGCCCAAACCAATGTAGACGTCACTGTTTCAGTAATGTATAGAGTTATCGATCTGCTTGTCGGCTTTCACCCTACCTAGTGAGGTGCAATGACCTCTCCCACCGTCGGAAGTAGCCCCTGGCGTCATGCTCTACGCCAATCGAGCAAAGACTTATAACCAGTAACTGCTACTTCCCATGTTATTTTGACACTGTATGCAAAGCTGTAGTGTCCTCTCCAGAGCACCAAGCCTGGGTAAAATAATATGGAGGATAGGCTGTTACCCAAGCAGCAAATCCCCCCTCTCCATGTCACTGAAATAGTCCAATGGAAAGGCAAGAGCCAATACAACTGGTTCCAGTGATGTCGCAGGAGTTGCCAGAATGACACGAACTGCCTCCGGGACTCCGGCTCTGGATTTTTCCTCGAGGTTAACTCCTGAAGCCTTTTCCATCAGTGGATATAGCCACAAGGCAGTGGAGGTTTGAAATCGGAGTTTTCCTTCTCCTAGATGGGCTGCCTTCCAAGGCTGACGAGCCCCACCTACCCGGCCTGCTCCCTAATAGTGCGGACGTATGATACTACTCCTAAAACATTACTGCCCCCCAGGTGTATGCAATGCTATTTGGCTTTCCTATTTACTAGATTAGAGTCAAAAATAGAACTAGAGAATTTCGCGCGCCGTTCAGGAAAGGGGCTTAGAGCTTCTGCTCGCACTAATTTAAAGCCAAAACCCCGCCCCCTCAGACCATGCAGTCAGGGAGAACAAAGGTCAGCCTAGCAGAAAAGACCTCACCAAATAAAATGTCCCCCAAGCCCATCTCACCTCCTGCCTCAGCTTCCTCTTCAGGAAAGGGGCTTAGAGCTTCTGCTCGCACTAATTTAAAGCCAAAACCCCGCCCCCTCAGACCATGCGGTCAGGGAGAACAAAGGTCAGCCTAGCAGAAAAGACCTCACCAAATAAAATGTCCCCCAAGCCCAGCTCACCTCCTGCCTCAGCTTCCTCTTCAGGAAATAATAAATAATAAAAAAGGAAGAGGTTGGAGTTAGCAAAGAATGTCAGTGGAAAACAAGGCCATACTATGTGAAAGGAAGATAGTGAAGTAAAACAGGGACAAAACTCATTTGAAATGTGGTGTTGGTAGAGATGCTTTTGTTGTTGTTTAGTCGTTCAGTCATGTCCGACTCTTCGTGACCCCATGGACCAGAGCACACCAGGCCCTCCTGTCTTCCACTGCCTCCCGGAGTTGGGTCAAATTCATGTTGGTAGCTTCAGTGACACTGTCCAACCATCTCGTCCTCTGCCGTCCCCTTCTCCTCTTGCCTTCAAATTTTCCCAACATCAGGGTCTTTTCCAGGGAGTCTTCTCTTCTCACGAGATGGCCAAAGTATTGGAGCCTCAGCTTCAGGACCTGTCCTTCCAGTGAGCACTCGGGGTTGATTTCCTTCGAAATGGATAGGTTTGTTCCCTTTGCAGTCCAGGGGGCTCTCAAGAGTCTCCTCCAGCACCACAGTTCAAAAGCATCTATTCTTCGGCGGTCAGCCTTCTTTATGGTCCAGCTCTCACTTCCATACATCGCTACTGGAAAAACCATAGCTTTGACTATGCGGATCTTTGTCGGCAAGGTGATGTCTCTGCTTTTTAAGATACTGTCTAGGTTTGTCATCACTTTCCTCCCAAGAAGCAGGAGTCTTTTAATTTTGTGGCTGCTGTCACCATCTGCAGTGATCATGGAGCCCAAGAAGGTAAAATCTGTCACTGCCTCCATATCTTCCCCTTCTATTTGCCAGGAGGTGATGGGGCCAGTGGCCATGATCTGAGTTTTTTTGATGTTGAGCTTCAGACCATTTTTTGCACTCTCCTCTTTCACCCTCATTAAGAGGTTCTTTAATTCCTCCTCACTTTCTGCCATCAGAGTGGTATCATCTGCATATCTGAGGTTGTTGATATTTCTTCCGGCAATCTTAATTCCGGTTTGGGATTCATCCAGTCCTGCCTTTCGCATGAGGTAGAGATACTAAAGGCAGCCAAAAAGGCAGAAAAATAGGTACTCAATTAAGTCAAGCCTGAACTCTCACTTGAGCAAACATGAGTAACCTATAATCTTATACTATGCCCATATAACAGAAATGTGAACATTCTAAATGACTGAACTATTTGCATAGCATAGCACTCAAAATGTGTCTCATGATTTCTGTGCTTTAATCTATGAGCACAAATGGGGCCTATGGCTGAACAGTGGTTTGGAGATCATCCTAGTTAAAAATCATGTGCATCAGACCCATGTTTTGCACCACAGCAAAGCCATGCACTGAGGGACCAATTATTTCTGTAGTGTAATCTGTGGGCACAGATGGACCCTATGATTGGATAGTGGTTTGGGGATGATCCTGCATAAAAATCATGTGATTCCATATGTTGGATCCATATTTTTACACCATTGCAAAGCCATGCGCTGGGAGACCCATGATTTTTATGGTGTAACCTATGGGCACAAATGGGGCCTATGAATGGACAGTGGTTTGGGGACTATCCTGCAGAAAAATCATGTGGATCCAGGAGCTTCTCTGACTTACATTGGTGTTTTGCGCCACTGCAAAGCAATGCACTGGGGGACCCATGATTTCTGTAGTGTAGTCTGTGTGCACAGATAGGGCCTATGTTTGGAGAGTGGTTTGAGAGTGATCCTGTGTAATATAACAACAACAACAACAACAACAACAACAACAACAACAACAACAACAATAATAATAATAATAATAATAATAATAATAATAATAATAATAATAATAATAATAATGTATTACAGTCAATGACCAGGAAGATAAAAATACACTATTTAGATAAAATCATGTGGATCTGAGGATCTGTGCTTCAGATGCATGTTTTTGCACCACTGCAAAGCCATGCACTTGGGGACCCATGATTTCTGTGTTGTAACTTACGGACACAAATGGGGCCTATGAATGGGCAGTGGTTTGGGGATGATCCTGCAGAAAAATCATATGGAGCCATGTGGATCTATGCATCATCATGTTTTTGCACCACTGCAGAGCCATGCACTGAAGGACCCATGATTTCTGTTGTGTAGTCTGCGGGTGCAAATAGGATCTATTATCTGATGTTGGTTTAGGGAGGATAACATCTAAAAATCATATGAAATCATGTGGATCTGTAGACTTAAGAGTAAACTGGGTAAAAAATGTTTTGAGATCATTCAAAGCCACAAAGGGAAAAACAGTAATTTCACAGCTTAAATGAGCAAGCTGCTCTATATTATTATCTAATTTTAAAATAGCTTTTAAAATATTTCCACAGGCAGGAGCGAAGAATGTGTGGTCAGGAAGAAGTTAAATGCTTTCCTTCACATTGAAGGCCATGGAAGGGTTAAAATTGACAGACACCTGCCTTGTGGGCTGACTGGAGAACTATTCTGATTGGCCAGAATGATATGCAAATAGTTCCTTTGGAATTCTCAGAAGTTATTAAAAAGGGAGTGATTTCAGATGTTTTAGGGGTTAAGAATAAGTAATTAAAGGATCTGAATTAGAGCCATGAATGGCCAAATTCCTGTGGTTGAAAAAACATAAGTTTTTCTCCCTAGGTATGCAAATTTTGTCTTATCTACGTTTTTCATCTCTTTTCAATTACCTGAGAGTTCTGGTCTCTTGTGTCTTTAAATCACAACTCAAAAACCCTTTGCCCAAATGTCCCCAGATTTGGCACAGAGGAATAGCAGACTTTCTGCTACCTCCATGCCAAATGTGGTGCTGATCCTGAGGTCCAGTTTCATACCATTTCCCCAAAAATAAGACCTAACCTGAAAATAAGCCCTAGTATGATTTTTCAGGATGCTCGTAATATAAGTCCTACCCCAAAAATAAGCCCCAGTTAAGTGAAACCCCACCCTCCACCCTTGTGCAGCAACGAGAAGAAGATGACATGACTCAATTTGAATAAATGTAGATTGTTGTACTTGAAAAATAAATAAATAAAACATCCCCTGAAAATAAGCCCTAATGCGTTTTTTGGAGCAAAAATGAATATAAGACCCTGTCTTATTTTCGGGGAAACACGGTAGTTATAATTTTTTCTTCAGGGCACCCGAATCTTTTGATTTTGCTTGCAGATTACTTTTTGCTGTGCTTCAGCAAAATATATGGCACGACTACCGTCATGCCATAATAAATCTTTTAAGACAATTTGTGATTTCATCATTAACCTGTACAGTTTTGGAAACTAAGCAAACAGGAGGCCCCTTTCCAGCATTTCTCAAAAATAGCAGAGAAAAAGCAGCCTACACCTAGAGTTTTGGCAAGGAAGCATAGTAATTGTCTGGAAATCAATGCAATGAATTATGGCTGCTCATTATAATTTTTAAAGGTCATTTCTGCAAAAGCCAAGATAATGCAATCTTTTAACTGCTACTTTGATTTGTTAGAGCAGAAGGACAATAATTGTCCATGCTTAATAGCAGGCATGTTTGTAGTCTTTTCTGTTTAGAAATCAGTGTTGTGTTTGGATTAAATGGCTACTGAGAGTTCTAACTCTCTAAACCCACTCTTGATTTTTTTAAAATGAGACTGGAATGGTGTGGAGCTGCTGTATGTTTAAATATTGATGATTTACTACTACATTATTTATATGCAAAATTAAATGATTTCCAGTTGTTCTAAGCATCTCTAGCCTATTTTCCTTCTTTCTCCCTTTTCTCATATTAAATGTTTGTCTTCTGCCATCTGATGGATTCATTTGTGTATGGTTTGTTTGTTCTAATTATGGGATCCATAAGGAATATGAAGAGTTAGGGAACCAAAAGATTCAAGTGACTTGGCTGCATGTTTGGCTCTACCTCCATGCCCTTTCTTTCCAGCACTCTAAAATAACTTTGATCAAAGTCTGAGTGGCAGAGCTACGCAACATATGATCCTGTAAAAAGGATGTCTCCCCTTGGACAACCATAGCAGACAGAAACATGTGGTTAGGGGAGTTCAACTTGCTGGATAGACTTGCTGTGTGAATCTCCTTTAATAGAATAGCTAGAGTTACAATTCTGAAAGAATATTATGGAACGCCTTTTTAAAAAAGCAGCCTAAGGGTTTGTTTGGGTTTTTAAAAAATGTCCAAGTGAGTGTTAGGTCTAATGAAAAGTACCACACTGTTTTTGCCTTGTAGCATCCTTGCTGTGTCAAGATACCACAGTGCTGATTTGAAGATGAAACAGAGGAAGGAGGAAGCTAGCTGTGTTTCTTAGCCCTTGGCTTCTTATCACATTTGCCAACTGACAATTAATTACAATGTCTGACGCCAAGAACTGACCGAGGACCAAAGCTCCACACTATACATCAACCACCAGCTGATATTTTCAGATGGAAACACAGTTGTGTCAGTGCAGACACAAGCTGTAGCTCTGAATTGCCATTCTTTTTCTTATCTATTTCTGCTCTTCCAGTTCATTTCAGAATCTCTGACAGGTACCCTTGCCAAATGTCCAGCAGCACTTGCTGCTCAGAATTTGCATCCAAATGACTGGCATCTGAGCATCTGAGCTTTTTCACTTTAAAGCATTGGGCTTCAGGATTGGGTGGCAGGGGAATGAAATGGCACATTGCTGTATGTAGCATGCCATTCCCTGTCTTTTTTTCTTCTTTTAAATTAGTATGTATGCTTTGATCTGGATTGAAACCACCACAGGTGCAGGCAAGGATGGTAGTCTTACCCTCCCCAGATGCTTCCATTTACAAACACAGTAGTTAAAGGTAGAAGAAGACTGTATTGGCATCAAGGGAGGCTTTACTTTTAATTTAACTGCTGCACAGAGAGGTAGAATTTCAAGGTGAAGTGGCTGGAGAGGGAAGAATTAAACTTTCCCTTTCTCTGCATAGTCATCTAAATAGGGGTCCCACACCCTTTCTATCGAAATTAAAACAATAAATGGACTTGCACAGAATGGTATTCACATAATATAAATTAATAATTCTGTGGCCCTTATATGACCGGTATTTAATCTATAGTGGCTTATTCATACATATAAGGTAAATTTTGATTATGCCTTTAGGTAATAAGAAAGCATACATGAAACATCCAAGAGATTGTTCCTGTATTGTTGATTCTAAAAATGAAGCCATAGTTACATACTTACGAATGTTCAGGAGACACAGCAGTATCAGTGTTCATTTGACCATACTCTTTTGTCCACTTTGTTCTAGTTGGCGAAGGCAGAACTAGGTAAAGTAGCAAACTTGGGCTAAATGCAACTTTAGTCTGCCATTGAAGTGAGAGAGCCAGTATGGCATAATGTATAGCATGTTGGACTAGGACTCAGGGGATGTAGGTTCAAATCCCCGTCAACCATGGAGACTCATTGGGGGTGGAAATGGCAACATCTCACATATCCTGAAAACCCTAAGTCAAAAGTGCCTTAACAAGATGTAATAGCAAGCAAGCAAAATAAGTTTATGGCGTGGCACACAGGCCATTGCAACATACATCAGATAAAACAATATTAAACAATATAAACAATATAATATAGTCCATTACAATATAGTACAATAAAATATTAAAAGCCATTTAGAATCAAATCAAGTTGATTTCTATTACGGCACAAAGTTTTAACATCTAAGGAGAGGACAAAGGCAGATGGAAGACATTAACCAGTGCCAGCAGCAAGCACTTATCGCGAGGGGAATAACCCCAAAGATACAGTTACTTAAGTATTAACTTAATTGATAGAGGCGGGGGATACAGATTTCATTAATAGCAGAGTCTGTCCAGTGAAATCAGTGGGACTTCACACCTATAACTAACAAATTCTGTTCATTTCAATGGCCACTAAGTTAAGCCGGTACTGGATTTAGCCGCTTGCTGTAGTATCATGACCCTGCCACAGTCAAGATCATTCTTCTTTGAATACACGCACCCTTAGCAAAGCCAAAGCATCAAAAGCTGCTACACTGGCAATATAATTTCCTGAGATCTGTGTCAGAACCTGGGTCTATAGTAGTCCACTGTGTAGCCTCTAGGCAGAGTTGACATTTAAACGGTACACAGCTGCTGTTCAGTACACTGCTTTATTACTCATAATTTTTTGGCTCTCACCTGAATATATATGTTGTCTTTGGGGGAAAAACATTGCATTTGAATTCATATCAAATGATACTAAAATTCTGATGTTTTATTTAAACATGTTAACTAGCCACACTTGATGATAGCTGGAGTCCACAGATGACAAATGAGTAATGCATATATTTGTGAGGACACATAAGTGTACCAGAAGCTTTTTCATAGAATGTTTTAAAAATATGCCCATACAGTGGTGCTTCGACTTACAAACATCTTGACTTGTGACCAATTCGAGTTAGGACCAGCTCCGGCCGCAAAATTTTGCTTTGACTTGCGACCGGAGCTTTGAGATGCAACCGGAAAAAAGGCAGGGAATTTAAACTGCTAACCGTTGGTCAGCAAAGAGGCTGCTTCTCTGTAGCTCTTTTGCCCCAGTGGTTAGAGAGTGTGCGTTTGGAGGAGGCTTCGGACTGCCTGGTACTGCTTTCTGCTTTTTAAAATGCCTGTTCTGAGTGAGTACAGGGTTTTGCTGCATGGGTTTGGGCTGGGGGTGTTATGTTTCTGTGCTGTGATGGGTCTTGCAGTGTTGTGTTTTTTTTTCGGTGTGGTTTTTTTTTCCGGCCGGAACGGATTAATCGCGTTTCCGATGGGTCTTGCAGTGTTGTTGTTGTTTTTCAGTGGGTTTTTTTCCCCCGGCAGGAACGGATTAATGGGGTTTCAATGTATTCCTATGGGAAATGGTGCTTTGAGTTACGACCAACTTGAGTTACGACCATCTTCCAGAACCAATTACGTTCGTAACTCAAGGCACCACTATATTTAAACAGCATGCTTATGATGTGTACTTATCAACAAAAGCTACTGTGGACACTTGTTCAGACTTTCAAAGTACTAGAGGGAAGGTTGTATGGATATATTTTGAAAATCCATACCAAAACACCCCAACTATCCTATGTACTTTGGAATAAATACCATTGTGGGGCTTGCTCTCAATCAAGTATGTGTAGAATTACTGTCTAGATAGCTACTTCCTTTGTTCTCCATAGGCAACAGTTGAAGCAGAGTGTCCTTCCGTAGTCCAATAAGATGGTTTCCACCTTATCACCTGTGACCTATTCTTTCCAGGAGCCTCTCGTCTTCTAGCTATGATAGAGACCAGAATTTATTTCTTTATTCTCTAGTGAACTCATTTCTGCAGGCAACTGCAAGAACATTTTCCTAGTTCCATGCTATCTGAAAAGAACATGGAGATAATGTTATAGATGTGTAAATGAATACCAATTCAGCTTGTCATTTGCTTGTTCCAAAACTTGACACTTAGTATAATGGACAGTTACGGGCATATATCGTGGCAACTACTACAAGCCATTAAAACTGTTTGGGTAGAATAAAAGCCACAGTGGTGTGAGAACTTTTGATTTTTCCTTTCCTTTTTCTTTCACTTATGAGAAAGTCAGGAGACCAGAACAGCTTCTAAGGACCCATGGCCACTTCTAGAGAAGAGCAAAGTTGGGCATTTACCAAGGCAAAATTATTGGTAAAGTGCCCCTATTCCAGCAGAGCCACAATTACAGCATTTCACAGGAAATATTGGAAGACTAGCATCTATGTCCTAATTCTCACAAACAACTGTAGCAAACCTGCATTTGGACTTGACCACTAGTGATTCCAAGTGATCAAACTATGTTCTATTTCAGAAAATGTACTTACAGAAAACTTACATATTGGGAGGAAGATTCTTGGTTCTTGGCCCTGGAACACAAACACTGGTTTAACAGCTTCTTAACATTCCAAGAGTTACCCATTTTCTTTGGGGATTTCTGTCAGCTAGCTAGCTAGACCTACCATATTTTTCCATCTATAAGACGCTGCTTTTTCCTAAAATCATTACATTAAAAATTGAGGGACATCTTTTACACGGAAGTAAGCTGAGATAGCTGAAGAGAAACCAAAAGGCACATACCTTGCCTCTGTAAACAGGCTTCAGTCACAAGGCATAGCTTCCTACAGTCAGGAGATTTAGCTTTCTCTAATCACGAGCCTTATGGAACTGACGTCAGCTGATCCTGAACAAACCAATTGGAACACACCTCCTTGGAGATGGAGTCTGTAGGTTCAGATTCAACAGAGAATCAAAATATCCGATGTTCTGAGCCCAGAGGCTGAATCCTCAAAGCTTTCTTAATTTTTGGGTTAGAAAATTGGGGGGGGGGGGTGCATCTTATAAATGGGGGGTGTTATAAATGGAAACATATGGTATATGTGTGGTAATGTAGCAGTGCAATCAGATGGAATGCAGTCTTTGCTATCACAAGGAATTATAAGACCAGTTTTGTGGACATGAGGAATTGAGAAGAGATTTACAGTGCAGTTGCATATCTCTGCTGGAAAGTTAGACCATGTTTATGATTGTAGTCTAAATATCACTAGTGAAGAATCTTTAGTCAGCTAATTCTTTAGTCACTTCCAATTAAATAGAACAAAACTGAACAAAACTAGCTGGCTGTAGAATTTTCCCTCCACACATGAAAATATGAACCTGGCTTTAGTGCATTTAACAGAGTCCCTCCTCATAATGCTAATTCTTCCTCACTGCAAGAATATGACATATTTATTGGTAGAAAAGGTTTAGCAGCAATTTTTTCACAGGAGGAAACAATCATAAATGTGGTTTCCCAGCTTACAGTCTGAAGAGATAAACTTTGCAATTTCTGCACATTGGAATTGGCCTTTAGTCACACATATGGACATGGAAACAACCCATAGGAACTCTGTGATTCAGACAATTTTTAGGTTACATGGAGGACCAGCATGGCTTGACAGGTTGATGCTTCTATCACATATAAGTTTACCACATGGCATTTTGTAGCAGGAGAGCATTCTGTTATAGTAATAGCCAAAAATTCAGCAGCCCTTCTGGAGCAGTCAGCCTTCCAAATAAACATCCATTGCATTTTCTCAAATTGCTTTTTTTCAGAGAAGTATTTTTCCCATCTATTCTATGGCAATTTTTGAGATAGGCACTAAGTGACAGTGATCTAAGGATTAATCAAGAAATAAATGTCATCAATAAATATGTTGATTGCTAGGGACACTGGAGGTTGAGGAAGCATCTGCATTGGTTTGCCATTTGTGTGTACATGCAAGTTATTTATTGCCTATATTCCGTTGGTTTGCAATTTCCCCCATTAATTTAATACAAAACTTCAAGCTTTTTAATGTCTAATCTAATCTGACTAGTCAGCCTCACATTGCCTTCCCCAGTGTAGAAGAATAGGCAAAAAAAAAAAAAAAAAGAGGAGAAAGGGAAGTGGCAGAGGCATGTACATTTATGCATGATGCTAAGAAGGAAATTTGTTCCCCCTTCTCCCATAATGTTAAAACTTGGGGAGCAGATAGTCTGTGCAAGCAGATCAAGAGAAAACTTCAAAAATAAAAATAAATGAAATAAAAAGATGTGGCATCTTAGAGACTGTTATATTTCAGTGTGTGCTTCTGTGGATACATCCACTTCTTCAGACATTATAGAGTGAGGCAAAATTACAGGTGTATACAGGCTAGGTACAGGAAGGGGATTAGCAAGGTGACAGTAGCACTGTTGGCGCCAATGGTTAGCAGTGAGGATGTAATTGCACAGATATCCTGGTTTCGGTGGATAATCCTACCCTTCCTGTGAGATGCAGAGTAGCAGAAGCCTCAATCAAGAGTCAGCTTTTGGAGACTCTGCTACTCTGCACAAGGAAGCAGTATGGACTAAAGTCTTCACCAGATCAAAATGGTGACCCTGGGAATTGATCAATTGCTGCTTCCTTGTACAGAGGAAGTGGATGTTTCCGTGAAGGCTCACAATGGAATATTATACTTAGTCTTTAAGAGGCCATGTATTTTATTTCATTTATTTTTTAATTTTTGTCTGGATATATAACTGGTTTACCTTATTAACAGCTGCACACCCATACACGCCCTTCAGATATCCTTTTCCTTCCATTCAACCATAACAAATTTTGCTAATCTGATTTGTGCATGTTTATATAGAATGTATAATTTAGTTGGATTGTTATTGAATTTATAGGCTCAGAATCTGGATTTTTTATTCCAACCTTAGGGTGCAATCTTTCCCTTACTGCTTTGTGCATAGGTACAAACTAAATCTATCATGAGTCTTGTGCTGAACTGGCAGGTTCTAAACTTACGGCGCAGGAAAGCACAGAAAGCCTGGGCCATGTCACTTTTCTGACTTCAAAAATTGTATTGGTTATAATTTCTCCTGCCTTTCGAGTCCTGCAAAGGTGTGATTGCTAGTGCCCATTGCTCACAGCCAGACAGGAGTGGTAAAAGTATCTAACTAAAGACCACAGTAAATTTAAATTATAACCAATATATATTGTAGTTCAGAATTAGCAGAACTACTACAGTAATAAACGATTAAAAGTTTGTATTAATATCATGGAAAATTATCAGTTTTGTAGTTACCTTCTTGTCCTGCATCGAATATCATTGCATATATATATCATGAGCGACTGCTTTTTTCCCTGCGGGCCACTTTGAGAAGCAGACTTTAAGCAGTTGAAGTGTAGCCTGTATTCTCTGACAGTGTTAGAAGCTTTGTTCTCCTCATCGTTTTCCACAACTAGAATAGTAACTGGGATGTCAAATTAAACCTTTCATCAAGGCCAGTTTCAGTCCAACAGCCAATAGTTGCAGATTTTTTAACAGTGCAAAAAGCATTTCCCAGTGTATGTGGACATACCTTTATCTCTCTCTTGACACACATAAACTTTATCTTTAGTGTAAGAGATTCAGTTTTATCATGTTTGATGCCATTTTGAAGAAGCAGAATGCTTTGTAAAATGGATCAGCACTCGCAGAGAAACTTGCTAGATGACCTTGGGCCAGTCACTCTCTTGGCCCAACCTCTACCATGCAAAGTTCTTGTTAGGATTCATGTGGGGAGGAGAAAAGCCATGTACACAAACTTCACCTCTTTGGGAAAAAGACAAAATGTAAATGTAAACAATAAAATAAGTAAGCCAGATATAGGATAAATCCACAGTTGAATTTGCAGGTGTTTTGTTATGGAATATGAATGGTTGAGAGCAGAACCTTAAGCGAGGACAAGAAAGAAGCAGAGACAGGAAAATTTACTTTTTGACTGCAGATTCCAGAATACATCTGATACCATGGCCAGCAGGAGTTGTTGTCAAAAAAAGAAAAATTTCCTTTCTCTGTATAGACTTGAAGGTTATGATTCTGCTGCCTCCTTCCAAACTGTGCTGATTTGCACTGCTCACAGCAGAAGTGACAGCACCACTTTTGTCAGGCTTTTCACCAAGCAGATGAAAATTAGCTAGTCCAAGCTAGTGTAGTTCAGGTGTACATGAGCAGCCCAGTTTCATCTCATCCTAGAGAAAGAGAGTCTGCATGACTAACAACAACAAACATTGAATGCCTTGCTTTAGGACCTCACTCTTGTTTCTACTGGGGGGAACACCAACAGTGGTAGCTTCCACAGGAGGAAATGGACTGCTGGGTGAAATGGAGCAGCTCCATCAGTGGAGAAGTCTCCTTGTGGGAGAACACCTCCACTGCACCCTGACCCCTGCAGCTGATCCCGCATCTGTGGGTTTAGACTCTAAAGGAGCCCGTTGGGCGGCAGTGGCGCTCGCCCGGCCGCGTGGCTTCCTTCGGCGGCGCCTCCGCGCTCACAGGCCGGGCCTGGAGGAGCCTCTTGCCCTCCGTGCGGCAGGTGTCACAGCGCTTCAACGGCAAGGCCCGCGGCTGCCCCGGCGAGCAGCCGCCGGTGCCGGAGGGGGAGGCAGCGTTGGGTGCCCCCAGAAGGGGAGCCACCTGCTGCTCTTCAACAGCCGCCCAGGAGCCGCCCGCCGGCGGAGAAAGCGAGCCGCCCCTGTGGGGCCAAGGACTGAGTGCGGCCCCGCCAGGCAGTGGTGGCGGCCCGGGCGGCGAGGCTTCAGTGGCGGCTCTCGACTGGCCGCGTGTGACTGAGATCCTTCCTTTCAAATCAAGGGGGTAATGTCGGCGTATATAAATTTTTTAGGGGGTAAAAGGTAAAAAAGTTCCCTGACCCCTGGTTTAGAGTCTCCTCCCTACAAAGACAAACAGACTTTGAAAGGTAACCCTGATTTCACAATAAAGCCCACATTCAGAGTTCAGCTCAGAGAATTCTGTTCCATCATGCTGAACCATTCAGATTTTTCAAACAACAGAATATTGACAGAATAATCTTTTCCGGGATCAATCCAAAAGTTACAAATAGCCAGCAGACTTTATAGGATTCTTATTTATGGTTGATATGACATTAAACAAAAACAACATAAGAAGCTTGGCAGTTGAGGCATGGTAGAAAAGCCCCAACATGAGTTACATGCGATTTCAGAAATTGGGTTACATTTCACAATTGCAAAAGAAACTTAAGCTGTCGAGATGTTTGTTCCACCCATGGGATTTTTCCCCTGAGGATTTCAGTATCAAGGCAAGAAAAGGTATATGTTTATCACAGTTAGTACATGCATTTCCAGTATAGTCTTTTGTTCCCATTATAGGCTTTAGCAACTATCTGCTGCAGCTACACATTGAAAGATCTCCCAGGTGAAAGACTGGGAAGTGAAAAATGTATTGCTGACTTCAGCAGGATTGCTGTCTGTGAGTGGAACAGGATGCTATATATTAATCCTTGAAATGTAAATGCAATCTCCCCCCGTTTCCCCCTTTTTATGTCTTAAAGGTGAATATTACGAGAACACAAATTCACAAGTTCAACTTGTGAAAGCACTTACTTAACTTACTTAATTATGATAGTATTTCCAGTTAGTTGCACCAAAAACAAAAAAAACAACCCTTGGCCAGTATCCTGTTTCTGGTCCCAATCAGAGTGAACTCATTGACTCAATAGCATTTACACAAGTGTTGATTTACCATTCAGCAATTGGTTCAACGTGTCTACTACTAGTTGGGACAGGGGGACAGGATACTAGCCAGTATGTTTTCTTACTGCTGTACTTGTACTCCTGCAGTATTGGTAATAGGGCTGAAGTGTAAATAATCCATCCTTAGGTGAGGGAATGCTCAAATGCTGATTATGTGTGATAGTCAAAGCAGAAACTTTTTCACCTTCTATTGCTTTGTCTTATAAAACAAAGGCTCGATTGCTGAATGGTAATCATAAGCATGTTCTTCCTTTCTAAGCCTGATTTTAGTTGAGCTATCGATCATGTGTTGTTTGGACACTTATCGCCTATGAAACTGCAGTGTTGTGCCTCTACTTAATGCAGGGATGGGGGGGCCCAGATGTGCTGGCACTGCAATTCCCATCATATGTCACCATTGGTCTGCTGGTTCAGGATGATGTTAATTGACAGCTGTCCTAGGCAGCTGTCCTTTGCCCATCCCTGGTTTAATGAAAGCTGTACAGCCTTTCTACGAGCGGATATCCAATGCTGCTGATGAAACCAATCTGGCCTTCTGATTTTTTTAAAAAAATAAAAAAATAATTACAGCATATTGAAGTAATTCAAGGACTTGATGCATTTCTTCTCTCTGCATCATTAATTTTATCCACAGTTCAAGGTGCAGAACATACAAATAAAGTACCTTACATTTTCATTACAGTCAAAGTAGCATTAACTCAATAGTAGCACTATTGACTTTACTATAATAACTTTCCTTAACAGATAATTTCTGTCAGGGGAGCAGTAAATATGGAATCTGTCCTTGCCTTGGAAAGAACAGATTTGACTTTGCATATATACCTGAGAAGCAGCATTCATCTTCAGACTATTTGAACCATTTGTATCCCTTGGATTTGCAAAGAACAAATGATAGCCTATCACTAAATTCCAATTTTAAACACCCCTTTCCCAGAGGCATTAATTTTAACTGAAACAATTGAAGTAACTGATTCCCAGTGTGGTGTAGTGGATGGAGTGATGGACTACGACTCTGGAGAATAGAGTTCTAATCCCCACTTGGCCATGGAAAGTCTATGGAGGAGTGGAACTGGTAAAACCACTCCTTAAAATATCGCACTTACCTTGTAAACCCTATTAGGGCCTCTATAAGTTGGTTCTGACTTGACGGCACAGAACACACACACACAATTGGAGCAAGTTCAGAGAATAACAACGACAATGATCAGGAGACTGGAAACCAATCAGGAAAGACCGAAAGAACTGGGCATGGTTTGCCTTGAGAAAAGAAGACTGAGAGAAGATATGATAGAACTTTTTGAATATTTGAAAGGCTGTCATACAGAGGAGAAGCAGAATCTGTTCTCAGTCATCCCAGAGTGCAGAACACGCAAGAATGGGCTCAAGCTACAAGAAGCCAGATTTAGGCTGAATATCAGGAAAAACGTCCTGTTAGAGCAGTACAAAAATGGAACCAATTACCTCAGGAGGTGGTGAGTGCTCCAACGCTGGAGGCATTGAAGAGAAAATTGAACAACTATCTGTCAGATCTGCTTTGACTTCGATTCCTGCATTGAGCAGGGGAATGGACACAATTGCCTTATAGGCCCCTTCCAACTCTGATTCTATGAATTGTAGTTCAAGAGCTTGAGGATGTGTACAGTAGAGAGCCTATGTTGGGAGCAGTAATTAAAAGATACCCTTGTTAAGCTGGAGTGTGGAGAGAAGCTGATGAGATACATTTGCTCTCAGAGTAGAGTGAAGCAGGGCACATTAGAAAGAAGATTGTGCCTATAAGAACCTGTTTGCTTGTTTGTATTCTGTATTACCTCCATAGATGACATCATACATGGCTCTCTTCCTCCTCAGTTTATCCTCCCAAAAATCCTGTGAGATCCATTAAGATGAGAAAGTAAAAGCTGCAAAGAGCCAGTAAAATGTGTACACTGGAAATCAGATAGTGGTGGCAATTGTTCATGTGGAATTCTGGAATCGTCTTCCTAGAATACTAACAGTACCAGCAAATTCTGTCTTCTGCTGGCATTCCTTATATGGTGTAAGAACAAACCTTTTGTTCTACACCTCAGTTTTGGTTCTGGACATGCTCCCAGGGATGTGATGAACTGGGATTTCAGCTGTACTCACTGAAGTAAATGTCCCACATCGTACTTTCAGAAGTATTACTTTTTAAAACTCTTCATTCCTCTTTTAATTCTGCTGTGCTGATATGGAAATGAGGAAAGGAGAAAGGTTGCCCTGGCAAGTGTGAACATTTTCTTCTTCATTTTTGGGTACCTTTTTTGAAAGCATCTGTTTCACTCTGTTATGTTGTGTGAGTGTTGAACTACCATTGGCAGCTAGTGGATTCTGGAAGACACAACAGCCATGTCCTCGTTTTTCTGGCCAGATGGTATTAACATGTACGTATATTCCCCAAGTGTTACTTCTACGTGTGCCTTTGCCTTCTCCTTCCAGCCTGTCCTTTTGTATTTCACTCATCTGTTCTGTTTAAAGGCAACATAAATTACATCTTTTTCTTTCTTGGTCATTAGATTAAAAGGAGCAGAATTCTACAACAAAATCACATTGTGTGAGGAATTCTTCACTAGTGTCTTTTTGAGATTAGCTTCATTTTATTCTAATTATATAAGCCTGGATCCAGTAGAGTCCTTCTGCTTCCATGCAGAGCAGAGAGGGGGGAATTGTCTGATTTTCTTCTTCAGCTCTCCATATAACTGCGTCTGGACATCATTCCTGTGTCTGCCACTCCTCAGGACCATCTTTTCAGGAGGGTCCCAGGGAGCTGCAGTGCATCAAAGTTACTGTATTTATTCAGTGCATTGCATACAGTCTCCTCCCAATGGTATTCTTGTCACAGCTCAGCAAGACAGGGTAAGCTGAGAAAGCCTGGCCCAAATTCATCAAAGGAATCTGGTCCAAACTTCTGCCCACTTGGGGCATGGAATCTGGAGCACCTCCAAGAGACAAATGTCCAGCATCTTCTCAAAGCATTCCAGCTAAAGAGGTTTCTCCTTGCTCTTTGGTTCCCAAATTGGGGGAGTGGGTGAAGTGTCCCACTGGGAGAAAGTGAAGAAATTCCGAGGGGGTATGAGACGATGAACTGTAACAATATCCTTCACATTAAATTTGTTTTGTTTCTATTTTACTTTAACCACTTCCATAAAACTTTTTCTGGAAAGGAAAAGTATTTGTGTGTAATTTTAAATCTTTTTACAGAATTTTTGTGTTTATTTTTAATAATTTTAAATTACAAATTAAGTTAATGGCAAATTGTCATTAAACGGGGTTGGAGGGTGGTAAAGGAGAAGAGAGGAGGCATGAAGCATCGGTTTTCTTCCTCAACATTCAAAAAGGGGGCAAGATGCCAATAGGTTTGGGAAGTGCTACCCTGGATAAAATGAAACATCTCCTAATTATCAACCAAAATCCACCCTCATAGCTCATGATATCTAGTTAAGACTTCAGAGCTTCATGATAGATAATGGATTTGAAGGTAGTTTTCCGTTTCTAGTCCTGCACTAACCAGTCCATCCTAGTTATGTCTCCTGCTGATGGCAAGCTCCTGATGTCTTTGCCCTATGGGTGACTTTGATCACAGTGGTCCTTCTAGTGTATTGACTGTGGGAAAGGCAGAAAAACTGGTTCCACCTCTCTTATTATGAAGTATAGATTAATTAAAATTATAGAAAGAAGTAAAATACAGTTATTTACTTCTGTGTATCCCATTTGATCCCACCCCAGTTCTCTCCCTTAAGTAATATATTGCAACTTCTAGGCAGAACAGATGACCCTCATCTAAAGATTAATAGAGCTATGTGTGGGTGTTTCCACAGGTGTGTAATAAGTCCTGAGTTCTTATATATGTCTATGCACTAAGGTGTTCTTTATGTGTGAAAATCAAGATCTTTGAAAACTAAGATCATTATTGAACAGGGCACTAGGCAATTTAGAAAGATCACTGTCTTCATGTGACAGAAACTTTGCAGCAAAGCACAGTAATTTGTGATGATAAATTGCAGCTGTCAGAATGTCAAGATCACTTCATGGAATTTATTTCCAAGCTCACATTTTGAGTTTATGTGGCAGTGGTTGCCCCCATGCCACCCCTCCTGAGTGAACTTCCCAGGGAAGCAATGCAAAACACCGATTGTCTTTCCCCGCAAACTGTCTTGGCGCAGCCAGGGGCAAATTAATTCCACTTTCTCTTAATGGGAAAGCAAAACAGGACTCTTGTCCTTTTGAAAGATAGCTGTAGTGAAGCTGGAGAAAATTCCAGCTTTCAGATTTGATGGTAGGTATTAAAACCTAGCCCATTCTTTTTCAAAATGAATTTTTCAGCGTATGAATTGTGTGTGGATTCCTACCTGCAGCAAACATAACAAGTTTTTCTCCCCACCCCTGTAACTCACCGCTGCCTGCTTCCCATGTTATGTGCTAGAGGTTCAAGTGCTGAAAACTGCACAGAGCTGGACAGTTTTTTAGACCTCACTAAAATAGTAAAGCCAGTGTAGCAAGAGGTGTGTGTCTAAAACTCAGGAGACCTGGGTTCAGATCTCTGCTCTGCTATGAAGACTTACTTGGGTGACCATAGTAAAACCACTGCTTAAATGGTTCACATACTTTGGAAACCATACTAGGCTCACCATAATTCAGAATCAACTTGATGGCACATAAAGCAGGAAGGAAAGTAATCGCCACCTCTGTAATCTTTTTCCCACTGTGGATCTTCCCAGCATGTGTAGCCTTGGACGAGCCAGAGCACCCCAGAAGCGGGGAATGGTAAATCACTTCTGCATAGTCTATACACAGAAAACCCTGGAAGGGGTCACCATACGTCAGTATCAAGGTGATGGCATGTTAGTGCTGACTAACATTTGTTTTCCAGTAGGTATCTGATTTTCTACTATTTTTGTCATTTTCCCCTACTATCCACATGACTTTACCCTTCAACCCAGTGTCATAGAATTATAGAGTGATGGAGTTGGAAGGCCATTCATTCCAACCTCCTGCTCAATGCAGGAGTCCAAATCAAAGCAGATCTGACAGATGGTTGCCCAATTTTCTCCCTGAATGTCTCCAGCATTGTAGCACTCACCAGCTCCTGAGGTAATTGGTTCCATTGCGGTACTGTGCTAACAGGAATTTTTCCCCAATATTCAACTGAATTCTGGCTTCCTGTAACTGGAGCCTATTATTACATATCCTGTACTCTGGGATGATTGAGAAGAGAGCCTGCCAGACCCAGGACTGAGTCTTGTGGTACTTCACTCATTTACCTCCTCCTAGTTTGAGAAGGAGCCATTGATATGATTCTGAATATGATTCTGTAGCCAACGGTGTATGTTGTTCTCTCTATCCCACTCCTAGTAAACTTGATATTCAGAATATAATGGGGCACTTTGTCAAAGGCTTTGCTGAAGTCCAGATATATTACATCTACAGCATTCCCACTATCCACCATGGAGGTTACCTGATCAAAAACAGATAAAATTAGTCTGGCAGGATTTGGTCTTGACAAAGTCATGTAAGCTTCTGGTTATTAATCCATCATTTTCAAGGTACTTGCAAAGGGACTGCTTTATAATCTGCTCCAGAATTTTCTCTGGGATTGATGTCGGGCCAACCAGGATAATTGATACTACACCATTGTATCTCTTGGAAATACTTGCAATTTGTTTTTCAAAGGTTTCATCCTTATCTTTTGCTTCCATTTATGTTTTTCATCTCCCTTACAAGCCATGGTATGTCTTGGTTAATGCTGGAAGGAGGCAGAGTTTTGTGAAACAGCACTTTCCATTTTATTTCTGTGGTCAGAGGAACCTAGCCAGTGTGCCAGGAAGCCAAGGCATTGTGGATTCTGAAGTTCTGTAGTTCAAAATATTTGGGGCAAAGACTTCCTCTTGTAAACAGAAATTGAAGCAGTTCAGGTAAATGGTCTCACTCCCAGTTGGTCACCTTTTCAACTAGCACACATGCATGCAGAGAGGGAGAGGGAGAGAGAAAGCTGCACAAGAGAAGCTCTCACACAGAAATTGACTTCTAGCCATTTTTTGTTAAGGACTTCAACGATTTCTGGAAGAGAGGCAATGTGTTTGTTTTGTTTTGTTTAAAAATTCTATTTGGATGCCTGTCTTGATAAGCATTGCTTTTCTTTGGAAGTAGCAAGCAACTGTGACCAACTGGGACAGAACCTTTCCTTCTTCTGGAGGAAGCTTCATCCAGCCATGTATAAAACATGTGTAGGTATGGGACAACAACAGAATGATTTTCAGGGCATCTCAGAGTGACTTGTGAGCTGCAGTCAAGGCAGACCCAAGTTTTCAGGGGTGATCTAGACATTTTGGAAGAATGTTGCCTCTCTGTTGCTTTTTGCTTTCTTGCTTCTGTAACACCTGCGCTGAAGCATGTGCTGTGATGTGACTGCGCCATGCATGTTTCTGCTTCAGGCTCTCATCATTGACTGTTGGTAGCTCCCACTGTCTGATTGTTTTCTCAGCTGCAGAAACGCTATTCTCTCTCAGGTCTCCCACCTAATCCCCATTTGGTTATATAAATACTGGAGTAACTTGTGAGGATCCTTGAAATGCACTGTATAAATGGTCACATGCTATTAAATAAAATTGCTTTAAATAATAGAATTTTAGTTTTAGAACTGGAGGAAAGTCTTGGTAAATTCTGAACCTTTTTAGGCAGGTTTTCTGGCACAGTATTATTTAAATTTGTGTTGTTTACATTTTCCTAGTATTATAAATCCATTGGTATGGTTCTATCATTGAAAAGCTGTATAAAAATGCTATTACAAAAACATTTGTCATTTAAGACTCTTTTAAAGATCAAGACTTGCATTTCAGAAGGTTACTGGGCAATATTAAATGCTTTAGACAGGTCTTCCCAGCAGCAGTCTTTCAAATATAGAGTTCACATAGAGCTATCTTGAGATCTTCCTTCCAGGGCCAGAGTACTATCAGTCAGCTCAAACTTCCTGTCCATCCCATTGATCAAAGCAGGCTGGGTGGGTATAAATGTATCAGAGATTATACCTGGTTTACAACCACAGCATTTTCCCTCATCTATTCCAGGCAGAAGGCAAATACAGGAGTTCTCTTGAGAGATCTACACCTTGGCTATAATATCTGTGAATACAGAACTATCAGAAGTGTGGGGGGTTGTTTCTTGTTGTTTTGTTTTGCTTTGCTTTGTTGTTTTCATTTTCAAAGCAACCACAACTGCATTTTCCCTTACACATGAAAACCACTGCGATTAAGCTGTACTTCACTTGAATTCCAGCTCTGCAGTGGGACACTGACAGTGCACTTCCAGCTTGGCAAGACCTGACTACACACTAAGAAAAATTCAGTCTGCCACTTCAGGGTGCCATCCCTGGCCTGCCTCATGGAGTCAGCTAACACTGATGGAAAGGAAAGGAGGAGCTATAAAATATTGTTATATTGTCAAGGAAGAGCAAATCTGAAAGCCATGAGCAACTGATGAATGTATTCCTAAAGACAGCACTGAAAGCAGAAGTAATTTGCATGGGTTATCTGGATGGGCAAGCTGTTCAAAATAAAAGGGATGGGATTGCCTGCACTGACACAGTCTGATTGCTTTTGCCACAGACAAAATAGAGCACCAACATCTAACAGATAAGTCAAGAAACAGAGCTAGGTTTTGGACGCATGAAAAGTACATCCTCACTTTGTGTGTAAAAGAAGAAGGATTGGTTCCGCTGCCTCATTTTACTCCTGAGTCTGCTAAGAATTTAGGCTGGATTATCAACAGCCTGGATGTTTAACCAGGCTTTAAATGGCTGAGGCTGGACTAAATAGTTTCATAAATGACTAAAAAGCTAGATTATTTGCCAAGGCTGTATTTATGCCCCACTTTTGTCACACTGGCGCTGGATAGAATCATCGGCATCTCCAGAATCTCCACTTTCATTTTAAAATGCAAATTGTTAGCCCTTACATTTCAGAGCATGAAGACAGTGCCTGCTGAAAGCTCAGACACCAGAAGGATAAAGGGATAAGAATTGAACTGAGCCCCCAAACAGTCCAGTAGCCAGTGATGTATTTGTAGCAGGAGAGTTATATGGTCCCTCTAACCAGCCCCATCAACAGTTCTGGTGGCAGCATTTTGGACTAGCTGAAGTTTCCAAACATGCTTCAAAAGCACCCCAGGTTGATTTAGATGCTTGTTGCAGTTGCACTTAACTATCTGCATAGTGTCTGAAAGAAGATTTTTTTTCCAGCAAAAGAAGTTGCCCATTCTGTTTCTGTGCGACGAGTAAAATTTTGAAAGTAGCAGTATGCAAAGTGCAAGGAGATATGACAGCCAGACAACTTTGATTGATTTCCTGCTATTTTTTAACAGTTTAATACAGCTGTTTGCAGGCAGGGTAAGTTGATGAGGAGAGTTAACCCTACCCTCCCTTCCTCTTCCCCTGCTGAAAATTCCTCCCCTCACTCGAGCTACTATTGCCCCATGCGGGAGACTTTACAAATATATAAGTTTTTTTCTCTGTAAAGCATATAGCACTAGGAATTTTCACGAGGAAAACAGTGAGAGGGGGAAGGGTTAAGGTTTCTCTCCCAACTACCTTGCTCCTTCTCAATAGGTGTCCTCCCCTGCCCTTAAGTGCTATTAAACATGTGAGAGATGGATGATCAGACCTCCTGTGACATCTGTTTGAACTGTTAGTGAAAATAATGAAATCGCCAACATTCTTGGATCTTGCTGTCAAAATATTTTGTCACTTCTTAACAGAACATGTGTATCTGTTGTACTTCGCCATTTACTGAATACCACTATGTGTCTAGAAGAAGCAGGCAGTGGTTGTGTGTGTGGAGAGTGGAGTGGGGAGGAGATATCAGACAAGATGATGAACAGCTAGGTCTGTAAATCAGGTCCTCCTGACAGGAACTCACTACAGCTCTACAACGATCTGCTGGGAGAGTTTATTTCCTTATTTTTCAATTGCCTGTCACCTTCTTTTAAACCCAAGTGCCTGAAATTAGTTGGTGTTGACAGAAATCCAACCAATTTCAGGCATTAGGGTTATAGGACACTGACAGGCTCTAATAGATTTGATTTAGTCTATCCTTGTCTTTTGCACGTTCACTGCCTGATTTCTGGGTTGTCATTATCACTTGTTATTTTTTATTTATTTATTATTAGATTTTTACCCCGCCCCCCTAGACAAAGTCTACTCGGGGCGGCTTACATACATAATAAAAACATAATAACATTAAAACATCATAACATTTAAAACAGCATAATTTTAACATTTATATTAAATTAAATCAGTACCAAGATGATAAGAGTAAAAATCAGTTATTGACTGGAGGGAAGGCCTGCCTGAAAAACCAGGTTTTCAAATGAGTTTTAAAAACGCCCAGCGAGGGTGCCAGACGAATTTCAGTAGGGAGGCTGTTCCATAGCCGAGGTTATCACTTCAGCTCAGTTTTCTTTAAATGTGCTTGAAGTGTAAGTTAAAGATGCTTTTATTTATTTATTTAACATTACGTTTATGATTAATTATGATTAGCATGTGGTGTGACTTGAAGTCCTTAATCTCGAAAGTATCTGAAGCCTTAAGTTGCATGCAGTTGGTTGAAGTGTTAAAATTTCAGTGTGTTTTGGTATGGTATGTTACTATGTTAATATAATATATAACAATGTTTTAAGATAAGCCATTCCAAACAAATTTTTCTTTATCAGCAAAAGAATCCAACATACATAGCAGCATGTGAAAGTTACAGTGTAATTCTGAGGGTCAAGAGCTAAGTTGGTAAGGATCTGATACAACTTTGTACCAGTGCAAAGGATTTTGAATCTTTTTGTTAGAATCTAGCGAGAAATTTCTGCCAGTGTTTTTTTTTTTTTTTAGGTAGCAACATAAATAGCATTTCAAGTCACCGGTCTTGCCCTACATGGCCATGTCCTCTTCAGAGGATAGCCTGCCTCAGCAGGATGAGACCAGGGAAGATCTTGAGGCTCCAACTAGTACCCCTCTCTCAGAATCACAAAAGATTGAGGAGGTGCCAGAAATGGCCCAGTTGTTGCTGGAGATGATGACAGCTTGATGTATAAAGAACATCCGGATCCTAGAGAATATTCTGATTTTGACCCTGCAACAGAGAAAACATTAACAATAGCATAAGTGTTCTCAAGGTCAGACATCTGCAGTAAATAGTTAATTACAGTTTTCAAAGAAAGGAGGGGTCATAGGCCAAGGTGAATAAATAACTTGAAGCCACAATGGGATTATAAACATTGTTTACAGACTGATAGAAGCAATGTTTGTAATCACATTCTGCTCTAGTCTCCTTGCATCGTATTGGCCTCAACTCCTGCCAGTTGATTTAGTCTCTTGTTGACCTGCTTCTGTTTGCTCCCTCTTAGCCCTATCAGACTAGTATGTATCTGATTTGCAATTTGCTGGCTTTTATCTCTTAATTCTTGCAGGATACCTGAACCTCAGTTCTAACTACTTGCTATTTAACCTGGACTAACTGTTGACTCTATTGCACTCCTGATTATGGAAACTTGCTGCCATAGAACACAATATTAACACATCCCCTTGGGAAATTTAAGTTCTGGGAATAGCATGGAAGCCAATTTGCAAAAGAAACCTAAAGAAAATGGTAAAGATCTAACCGAAGATCACCAAGGTTAAATGTTTGTTCATTACTTACTGTTGGAAAGTTGGGGCACCAAAGACCCAACTTCCCAGTAAAATTGATTGCACTGTACACCAGAGTTTGAGAAGCTGTGGGCCTCCATGAGTCACTGAACTCATTCCTTTTTTTTAATAATAATTTTTATTATTTTTAGAACAAAAACAAATACAAAAATACAAATAATAGTGCTTACTATACACTAAATTCTACTGTGCACCCCATACCCACGGGACCCGTTAGAACAACACTTTTATTACAAACTTCCTTTCCAAAATGGTATAGATTGTTGTTTAGAGGCTTTCCCCTTTCCTTTCACTAATACAAATTCAACAAATCTACCCCAAATAGCATAAAAAATATTTGAACTTATTTCCCCTCTTTTCATCTTGAGTTCTGTAGTCAATTTATCATTTAATGCAATGTCCCATACTTCACCATACCAATCTTCTAATTTAATATCATTTTTATCTTTCCATAATCTAGCTATTAATATTCTAGCACTTGTCATAAAATTGGAAATCAATTCCTTCGAATAATAATCAAGATCTGTCTTATCAAAAATTGACAACAAAGCAATTTTAGAGTTAAATTCAATATCTTTTCCAAATATATCACATATTTCCTTAAAAATCAGTTTCCAACATTTCTGAATCAATTTACAATCCCAACACATATGGTAATACGTACCAATTTCTTCATCACATTTCCAACAAGCTTTAGACTAACCTGAATTTATTATATTCAATTTCACAGGAGTCATATACCACCTTAAACAAATTTTTTTAAATTTTTCCTTTATTCTTACAGACTCTCATTCTCCAAATTCTATCCAATCCTCTATTTTAATTTCAGTCTTTAAATAATTTTCCCAAATTAATTTCAAACCTTCTATTCCTATCTTTTCCCTCTTGTTCCAAAATTAAGTTATATATTCTACTTACTGCTCCCTTCATCAAAACATCTTTCTGCATATCCTCATGTGATGATAGAAATTGTTCGTACTTAGTATATTCTCTACATTTACCATTAGTTTTCAACCATTCACTTGTCCAACTGTCTAATTGAATATAATTATACCATGATAGTTTATTAGTTTGAAGTTTAACCATAATCTGATCCTTCGATCTCATTTTACTCATCCAGTCCTTCAATCTTACAACATTTTTGTCCTTAAACAAATCTACTAAACCCTTTAGGTTTGTAGGAAAATTTTCTATTTCAGTCACTAATTTTAATGGTGAAGTCGAGGGACATAGCTTCTCTATATATCTATTCCATATATTTAACATATTTCTTTAAAAGGGGTTATTCATCTGATTTATTGTATTTCTTTTTACTACATTAAACAAGTATTTTTCAACATCCCCATTTATTTCTAAGGATTCCGTATCCCACCAAATTAATTTTTCTTTGTTGTATATAATATCTCCAATAAATCTTAACTGATTTGCTACATAATAATTTTTTATATTAGGAATACTTAACCTCCTTTTTTTTGAGCCTTATACCATATATCTTTTATGTATTCTAGATTTTTTACCTTGATTACAAAATCCATTAACTAATCCCTACCAATACTTGAAATCTTCTTCTTCTAATTGTATTGGGAGCATCCTAAATAAAAAGGTAATTTTTGGTAATATTTTCATTTTAATCATAGCGATTCTCCCAAACCATGATAGTTTCAATTTAGAATACTCTTGCAATTTATCTTTAATATCACTTTTTAGTTTATTAAAATTTTTCTCCTTTAATTTTTGAGTCATTTTAACTATATTTATACCTAAATATTTAATATGATTACACATTTTAAAACTATATTTATTTATAAACATTTCTTGTTCATGTTTATTATGATTAAACATCATTATTTCTGTTTTTTGCCAATTAATAGTTAATCCTGTTATTTCACCAAATTTTTCTAAGTGATTTTTAATATTGTCCATACTTTCTAATGGGTTTTTAATAGTCAATAATGAATCATCAGCAAATAAATTAATCTTAATTGTATCATTTTTTCCTAGTCCTTTAATTAATTCATCATTTCTTATTGCATTAGCTAGCAATTCTATAACCATAGAAAACAATATTGGTGAAAGTGGACAGCCTTGTCTCGTACTTCGGCCTAGAAGAATCCATTCCATTAAACCATCATTAACTATTACTTCTGAAGTATTATCTGAATATAATTGGTCTATAACCCCTGTAAATTTTTTACCAAATCCCCAACCCTTTATAAGGAGTTTTAGTGTCGGCCATTCGACACAATCAAAAGCCTTAAATATGTCTAATGATAAAACAGTTGCCTTTGTTTTTTCCTTTTCTATCTCATATATAATGTTCAAAACTTGTCTGGTTAAATTATCCATTTGTTTTCCCTTAATAAAACCACACTGATCTTTCTTAATATAATTTGCTATAAATCTATTTAATCTATTTGCTAATATAGCAGTAAAAATCTTGGCATCTTGGTTTATTAAATATATGGGCCTATAAGATCCCGGATCTGTTTGATCCTCGTTGGGTTTTCGAATAAGTATCGTTAATGAATGTTTCGAAGAAACTGGAATTGTCTCTCCTTCCATTATTTTATTATAAAACATTTTTAACTTAGGTATCAAAATGGAACTAAAATGCTTATAATACTCTGGACCCAATCCATCAGGGCCTGGTGTTTTACCATTTTTCAGCTTATTAATAACTTCCGCAATTTCTTGTTCTTTAATCTCTTCTTCTAAAATTCTTTTATCATCTTCCAATAATTTAATTTTTAAATTCTCGTTTATATAATTTTTATATTCTCTTTCATTATATTATTTCCTTTATATAATATCTGATAAAATTCATGAAAAATCTTCAATTTATCTTTCATTATATTACAACTCTTACATGTTCTATCTTTAATTATCCAATTGTGTTTTTTACTCTTCTATTTTTACACATTCTAGCTAATAATTTTGAATTTTTATTGTTAAATTCAAAAAAATGCCTCTTTATATACATCAAATCCCTCTTGACTTTCTCTATTTCTAAGTTATCTAGTTCCTTTCTCTTAGCCTGAATTTCTACCAAAATCCTTCTATCTCTTTCTAAAAAAAATCTGTTTTCTAAATTTTTCAGATCTTCCAATTTTTTCACATTTCTCTCCTTAATTTTTTTCAATTTACAGGATTCCCTTATTGTTATTCCTCTCGAAATATCTTTCATTGTGTCCCACAACAGGCCTAATTTCGTACCTCCTGCTTCATTTATTGTCCATAATTCTAACCATTTTTTCTTTATATCTTCTATTACCTCTGGGTACTGGAAAATATTAATATCCCGGGTGGAGCAATGGGCAGTGAGAACAGGGGAATTCCTAGGGCTCTGAGAACCCCTGGGTTTTACTTTGAGTCAGCGGACCCCCCAGGAGAAGGGGGGCAAGTTTTCCACAGGAGAGTGGACTTGAAGCAAGTAGGGCTTGGAATCCTCAGAAGTTCAGACCTGCAAATCTGTTTTTGTGAGAGTTATTCCCTCCTATCAAGCAACTGACTTGACAGGACACCATCATGGTGAGTAGCTGCCCGGAGAGAGGGGAGGTATGAAGATTTACGATCTGACTGCATGAACAGGGACTAAATAAATTTCTATTCAGCTTCGGCAAGTATAAATCAAACTTTTTTGGAGGCTGATATTAAGGAGAAAGACTAATCTTAAAGCGGCATGGAACTTTGTAACCCAGAAAAATTGGAAAAATTTTACTGTGTCACATTTGAGAGAAATGGAAAACGAAACTAGCTAAAGACTTTTAATGGAGATTTCCCTCTCTCAGCCCCTGTCTTCCGATGAGTGGAAAAATTGGTATACTATAAATTACGAGCTTAAGAAGTCCGGATAACTTTAACTTAAGTGATTCTGCATTGAGCTGCAAGAGGTGGATTATAAATCAAACTGATCTTTATCACGGTTGGATTTACGACTGGAGTGGTTTTCGTAGGAGTCTGAGTTCGGGCTGGCCTAAATAATTCTTGACTTTTTGGCTCTGGACAGGGGGGAAAAACAAACTAAAGTTGATCTGGTGGGCCACAGGAAAATCAGAAGAAACTTTTCTCTCAGCAGTAGAAGCATCTTGATATATGAAAGCCACATCCAGGAGATTGAGAGCGTGATTCATCATTAAATCTACAATGGAAGACTACTTCAAGAACTATATTCAGGAAGTGCAATTGAACATTATTAATCAAATTAAGGCCCAGATCTCAGAAGTCAAGGCGATATTTTCTGGATTGTATGCCAAGGGGAAGAATAGTGAGATCGAAGACCAACCAACCGAAGAAGTGGCATTATCAGAGAGAAAGACTTTTTTTCTTAGAAAGCAGGATGAAATGCTGAAAAAGGAGAGTAAAAAAATAAATCTGTATGAAAGGGAGGGGCAGGTGGATGAGTGGGGAAAGTACATTAAGATTACTCTGATGGGAAAGAATGTAAAGGAGGAGGAATACGTGAGGGCGGAGCTGCATGGGGGACAAATTTCTGACCATAGATTAGACAAATTTGAATGGCTCCGAAGGCAAGACATTAATTATACTGGAATAAAATTAGCAAACCAAAGAGAAAATGGTTTAAAGAGTTTTACAGATGGCATTTTAAAACTGGTAAAAAGGAGGCAAGAGACTAATTTCAGATTTATGATACTGTAAGAAATCTGGAATTCCCGGTCTATATACGGAGCAGATAAGCACAATTAAAAATGGGGAAAGTTACTTGCTGAACATAACAATAGAAATCATTGGTTTGAGAGGCACATATATATATATATGATATAATGTGGTTAATATACCTTCAAGTAATTCTGGCCATGTTTGGATTTTAATGGTAGACAAGCACATTTAATTATGAATTTAGAAATGTTTATGATGAATATAATATTAGATGTTATTGATTCTAAGGCACTCATATAGAGATATTAAACATATGTGAATTATAATATGATTATGTAGATAAGGTTAGATATATATATCTTTTTGTCTTTGTTGATTTTTGATTATGGTAAAGTATGATACTCTGATATATAATTGGATAGATAAAAATGTAGGAGAAAGAATATAATAATTACTATAAATTTAGGATGAGATTTTATAGATGGTATTTTAAAATAGAAATCATGGATTGAGAGGCACATATACATACATAAATTAACGTGGTTAATATATCTGTAAGCAATTTTGGAAATGTTGATTTTTGATGATTATAAAGTATTTATTTATTTATTTATTTATTTATTTATTTATTTATTTATTTATTTCATTTATACCCCGCCTATCTGGTCAATTGTGACCACTCTAGGCGGCTTACAACACGCGGTAAAAATAATAAACAAAAACATACACATAACATAACATAATTTTCCCAAAGATGGCAAGAAACAGAGTGAATTATAGTGAAAAAAGAAAAAAAATAATAGGAGTTAACTGGAAAGGGGGAAGGCCTGCCTAAACATCCATGTTTTCAGTTGTTTCTTGAAAATACCCAGCGAGGGAGCTACGCGAATCTCAGGAGGTAAGCTGTTCCAGAGGCGAGGAGCCACCGCCGAGAAGGCCCGGCTTCTTGTTTTTTCCTTCCGGGCCTCCCTCGGAGTCAGGCTCCTCAACCTCACCTCCTGACTCGCGCGAGTGACACGGGTAGAACTGGGTGGGAGTAAGCGTTCCGACAAGTATTGAGGCCCTAAACCGTTTAGGGCTTTAAACGTAAGCATCAAAACTTTGAAGTCAACGCGGAACCGAATGGGCAGCCAATGCAACGCGGCCAGGGTATGATACTTTGATATATAATTGGATAGATGAAATGCAGGAGAAAGAATCTATAATAATTACTATAAATTCAGGATGTTAGATATTGAACTAAACATTTGAAATATTGATGAAATATAATATGCATAGATATATATGGATATAGTATGGTTTAGTATGGGAGTAGGGTAATAAGGTTTGATGTAGTCAGAATTATATAATGGATAAGATTGAATGTGAAATACTTCCCTGCTTATATGTTTTTGTTTGTTTTTATATGGTTTTGTCTGTTTTAGATGTTTGTGTTTTGTTTTGTATGTATGTGTGTGTTATAAAATAAAAGTTATTAAAAAAAGAAACTATTAATATCCATTCTCCACCTTTTAGAATCTTTATAATCTTTTTTAATTTCAATCTCTATTGACATCAAAGCATGATCTGTTATTTTAATGGAGTTAATTTCAGTATTAACTATCTTAGAAATTAAATCTTGAGATGTAAATATAAAATCTATTCTAGAGTAACTATTATGTACAGCTGAAAAATAAGTATATCTTCTTTCATCACCTTTCAATTCTCTCCAAATATCCTTCAATTGATTATTTCTTACCTTCTTGCTCAGTATAGTATTACTTTGATGAATATCATTCCTATCATAAAAAGTTTTATCTTTTATCATCTCCATAGCCATATTAAAATCTCCTGCCATAATAACATAACCTTTCTTTACCTTTTCCATTTCTTCAAAAACCGTATCATAAAAATCTCCCTGTTTATTATTAGGTGTATAAACATTAACCAAAGTATATTCTTCTAACCCCATTTTACCTTGTATTATTATATATCTACCATTACAATATTTTACTACCTGTTTCACTTTAAATTCAGAGTTTTTAAAAATTATAATTGCCACACCTCTAGATTAAGAGGTTCCAAAAAAATTTTCATATATGTCATTGTTATTTATCTTTAATTCATTGACTCCATCTTCTGATAGATGTGTCTCTTGCAGAAAGACAATGTCTACCTTGTTTTTCTTCAGTAGTGCTTCTATTCTTCTTCTTTTCACTGTTGATCCCAGGCCTTTCACGTTTAAAGTTGCAAGTCTTATTCTTTTACCCATGTGAATTCAAAAGTTCTCCTTCCAATAGGCCCCGTGTGCAACCTCTCCTCCCACCAAACTAACAAAAATAAACTAAAACTTAAAATTGACATAACAACATACAATAGTTGACCACTACCAATCCTGTGAACATATATATTTTCTCCCACTCCACCATATTCCCACGCCATAACTACTAGCGTGGGCAAACGGGGGGGGGGGGGATGCCACTGCCGTCCAGCGGAACTACAACTAGAACCTTGCCTCTGATCTTTTTATTTGGTTTTTGCATTTCTACTTAATATTTAATAAGACTAAAAACCCCTTCTCCTACCCTCTTTCCCTTTAATTATAAGTCAATTAAAAGAAAGAAAAACATTTAAGACTCAGTTATTAATAATTTTAGTTTTTTTATTACTTTTACTATCTAATATTAGTATATTTAGTATAATTATAACTGCAGAGTATATAAAAAAGAAAAAGAACAAAAAGAAAGAAAGAATCAATATAGATGAATAAGGAAAAGAGAGAAAAATAGCATAAAAGAAAGAAAAAGATTAGAGATTTAAAAGGGGGGGGGGGAAGTTGATCCATCTTCTTCCAAAAATCTGGTCGTTTCTGGTTCAACCTTCTATTTCTTTACTTGAAGTTGGGGTTAACTCCTGACCATCCTCTTTTTCCTGCCAGAGTTTCCAGGCCTTCAGCAGTTCTTTACCTTCATCGCAAGAGTAGATTTTGAACAAAACCTTGTCTTTCCAAATTTTCAAAAAAATAGGATGACCCCATTGATATTTGAAGTTGTTTTTAATCAACACTGCTGTGACAGGCTTCATAGATTTTCTCCAATTCAGAGATTCATTGCATAAATCCTGGAAAATCTGTATCTTGTTGCCCTGATAGACCAGCTGGTCTTGTTTTGTTTAATTTCTCTCATAAATTGTTCTTTCTTTGTGTAGTTAAAAAACTTCACCACCACTGGTCTTATTCTGAGACTTTTTGGGTTACCAAGAAAATGAGCTCTTTCTATGTCCTGTTCAACCAAATGCTGTGTACCGATTATGGAGTTAACCCAGGCTATAATCTCTTTTTTGAGGTCTTGTCCATGTTGCAGTTGGAAATTCATTATTTTAATATTGGACCTTCTGAGATTATCCTCCATGTAGATCAACTTTTTGTTTGTTTCATTAATTTTTTCGTCGTGGCTGCATATTTTTGTTTGATCTGATTCAGCCCTGTCTCCAAGCTCTTTAACTTTTGGTTTGACATCTTTCAGCTCCTGTGTCATCCCTGAAACTTGATCTTGGAGCTTATTAATGCTCATTTCAATGGACTTGGCTCATCTCTCTGTTTGTTCAAAGCCTTGAGACATTTTACAAGACATGTCTTTTATGATCTTCGTGAGCTCATCCATTGCTTCCTGTTTATCTTGTTTAGTTGGTGAAACTGCCCTCGTCAATCGTTCCAAAGTGCTTTCTGTGGGTGCTGGGATTTCATCTCTTATCCAAACAGGGGTTTTAGCAGATTTATCTTTCCTCTTTGATATAGAGAAGTCTAATTAAGAATAATTATTGTTGTTATGAGCTTTTCATTAGAAGCAGGGCATTACAAAAAGTCCAACAGCTTATCAGACCCGAAAGCGAAAGTAGTTTTCAATTTTAAAACAACACAGTCCTTAGAGAGTTTAGCTAAATATACACGTTCCTTATCTTTTCCTTCAAAGATTTATGCAAAAAGAACCAGTCTTCAAAAGGAAGAAATGCATTTTAAAAGCTTTTTACCATGCCGGCGATACGGAGATTCAGCTCTTAGCTGGTCATTCCTCCCGAGCGGAAGTGACGACATCACTGAACTCATTCCATCATCAGCCATAGCCAAGCTGGCCAATGATGAGGAATAATGAGAGGAGGAGGAGGAAGTGGAAACATGATGATTTCTTGGAAAATGTCTCATCCTTGGTGATCTTTGACATTTTGCCATGTCGAAAAGTCCTGCAGAACTTTCCATACACGGATGGGATGTTCCTCTGTTGCCAAAAATGATCTCTCCTCTTGGTTCCCTTCTTTTTTTTCTGTTTTGCACTATTTGTTCTACAGAGAAAAAAGCCAGGTACAGGAGGCAGCAAGAGCTTCTTGAATGGGAAGTTTTTTATATTAATGCTAAAACATTAATAAACAAATAAAGAATCCAGCACAGAGAATCTCTATTTTAAAATGGTGCCTACAATGTTTTTCAAAAAGTTAGTGTGGACGACAACTGATTTCCAGAGGAGATAAGGAGGGGATTGATCCCCATTTGTCAAGCCCTGAGACTGGGGGCTTTAAATTATAGTTCTAATCCTCCTCCAAAGAATCAATCAAAACCACATCCGGCAGAGAACCTTCAACAGGGTGTTTCCAACATTTTTCAAAGAGTTGACATGAAAAACACCTGATTTGCAAAAGGAAATTAGGGGTAGAGTGAACTTCCACTCTCAAAGACTAAAATGGCAATGAAGTGCTCATCTTCTAAAGCAAATGACAAAAAGTGGTTTTCTTGTGTGGGGGAAATACTGTGAGAAAGCAGAGAAACTGCAAGATTCCTCACAAGATTTCTCTCTAAAGAGATTTTGCAGAGATGAAATCTCAAAATGATTTTTTCTCTCTCACCTTTCGATAGAGTGAGAAGCTGCAACATTCACATCCCTATGCTGAAAGTTCTCTCCCTCTAAATTTATATGAATACAAAATTGGGCTTGTATTTAATTCAGGACAGGAAGAGGAGATGAAACATCAATTTATATTCAGTGGTGGCTTTGACTTAATTGTAATTATAATCTTAGAAGTGCAGAGCTGGAAGGGAGCCTATGGATGATCAAGCCCAGGGCTTGTCAGGGAGGCACAGTTGAACTCCCAACCTCTGGTTCCACTGCCAGATAGATACCTAAACTACTGAGCTATCCAGCAGTAAGCAGGAAAGACTTATATAAGTCAAGCTCCAGGTTTTCATCATTACTTCTTATCAGTTTCAGCTGTTTCTGGCATATCCCATAAGCCACAGGCATAGCTTTTGTGGCACAGCTTAAATGAGTAGGAGATATTTTTGAAACACAGCACTAAAAAAAGATTAGTTCTTACTAGAAACAATAAAGGGATTTGGGAGGGTGCACCCCCACAATGAACTTTGCCCACCTCAAATAATCACCATATAACATGCACTGAAAGGAGAATGTGGCAGCACCCAAGGTTGCACTTGATCTATTAGTTTGCATTTGCTTCAAGAAATGAAAAATTCCATAATGAATCTGCTTCAAAGATTGGCTTAATGTGCATTGATATGTGTCACCTCCGCAATCATATTTTTATAATTGCATGTAATAATTACATTGATAAGTAGCTTAGGGCAGGGATGGGGACTATGTAGCTCTCCAGATGGTGTTAACTACAACTCCTATCAGCCCTAGTTTTCCAGATCAGTATTGGAAAATGTCACTTCTACCTGATTCATGCAACTTTTTCTCATGCCCTTCACATTTTCATAGTGGGGTGGAGGCATAATCCCACTTAGCATGCCTAAAATATATCTGTGGATTAAAGAAAAATATGTATTAATAGTTAGGTTAAGATTAGAAAGGAAATATTCTTCTTCGTGGTCTGTGTGAATGCACACCATAGGGCTGTTCTGTGCTTGCTCAGAGGTTCTTGGAATCTTCTAGAACTTTAGCACACGTTTGCCAGGACCGCCCCCTTAGTACACGTGGCGTGCCCATCCTGGCAAGTGCTTCAGTTCCTTTTTGCCACTGCTGAGTTCTTATCTCTCGATGAGCAGCTCTGTTCACCATTCTTTATTTCCATCTGCAGTCTTCCTCATGACTTCTAAAAGAAACAAGGGGGAAAAGCCATTAGTTGGGAATGGCATCAGACTGAGAATTTCCCCCTTCCCTCACCACCTGCTCCTTCCTCCCCACCATTTTATGGCCCCTATGGGCCCCTTCAAGTGGTGAAAGTCTTGCCCCAACAAGGTCCATCTCTCTTATGGCCACCTACAGTGCCTCTTCTGCCTTGGAGAGATGCACCAACCTTCCTCATGCCTGGCTTGCAAAAACTTTACCAAGCCAGAACTGAAACTCCGACAACAGCGACTCCAATCCTATCTCTGGGAATGCTAGCTGAAGCCACCCCTCCAATTCAACACCAACCTCAACCTCAGGGCCCAACTTGTTTGGCTGAACCACTATCTGCTTCACCGGCGTCAAGTCTGCTCCAAACCAAACCAAACCCCAGGTCTGCTCATCATCTTTGCAGGTCACTACTACATATAGGGGACCTCTATTGGCCCTGCTCAACACTATGGCAATTCATTTGTCCTGATTATCTATACTGCTCTCCTCCTCACAACCTCCCCAAGACCCAATCTGTGGTACTGGCAGGATAAAACATTGGCATGCCTCTCCTCTACTGGATGACACCTACTTTTACCCACCAATGTCGAGGCATGCCCAGTGCTCCGTTTCCCCAAATGAACCGTACTGATCTCTGGATGTGTCCCACTCAGCTTCCAACACTGAAGCCTCCAACTCTACACCACCAGAGGAGTCCACACTTGGTAGATTTACCAACACCAGACTCTGATGTTGCAGACACCCGCCCGCCCGCCCGCCCGCCCTCCCCGTTGGAGTACTTTTTGTTGTAATCTCAACTCGTACGAGGGGATGCTGATAAGTATTGAGCCTTACCCAGAACAAATTGAGCTAGGAAGCTATAAATTGCAGCGTGTATTGGCCAATTTGTCTATATTCAACGGTGCAAAAATCAACTACCTGTGATTTTAACTTAACTTTCATTTTCCGGTCCAAAGTGAACATGGTGGCACCTCCAGAAAAGTTCAATGTGGAAGAACATAGGACCATAATCAAGTTCCTGTTTCTCCAAGGGAAAGGTGCAAAGCAGATCCATGATGAAATGTCACAAACTATGGGTGACAGTGGCCCTTCATATGCAACAGTTAAACATTGGGTTGTCAATTTTTAAACTGTCCATTTCTGTGCTGAAAGTGAGAAACCTAGTGGAAGGCCTGTTTCTGTCTCTGTGCCTGCAAATGTGAAAGCCATCCATGACATGATCAAGGAGGACTGCCGAATATCAGCCAAAAGTATTGCTATATATCTGAGAATATCACGTGAGAGAGTTGGTGCCATTATCCACAATGACTTGGAAATGAGAAAGCTGGCAGCAAAGTGGATCCCCAAACTTTTGACAACCGAACAAAAGAGGAAATGTGTGGAGTCATCGGTGGCTGTTTTGGAACATTTTGCAAGAAATGAGAGTCAGATTTCCTGGGCAAACTGGTAACTGGTGATGAGACATGGATCTACTGTTATGATCCTGAGACAAAGGAATAGTCTAAGGAATGGAGGCACAGTGGTTCCCCCAGGCCAAAGAAGTTCCGAGTGCAAAGGTCGGTGCAGAAGCAAATGGCAACAGTTTTTTGGGATAAGAAGGGAGTTCTGCTGCTGGACTACCTCCAACAGGGTTCAACCATCAATGCAAAATATTACTGTGCTTTATTGACGAAGTTGAGGCAAAACATCAAGGAAAAACGTCGAGGAAAGCTCTCCAAATGTGTCATCCTGTTGCATGACAACGCCTCGTCACACACTGCAGGTGAAACAATGGCAAAACTGACCTCCTTAGGCTTTCAAGTGATGCCCCATCCACCCTATTCTCCCGACCTGGCTCCTTCTGACTATTATCTGTCCCCCAAACTCAAAAAACACCTAAAGGGACAAGCATTTGGGAGTGTTCTGGAGGCAACTAATGCTGCAAATGAGTGGTTACACCAGCAGTCGGAAGAATTTTATTTGCAGGGACTAAAGAAGCTGCAGGACATTGCAAGTGCATTGACTTCCTGGGGGAATATGTAGAATACAGTGGTGCCTCGCTAGACGATTGCCTCGCAGGACGAGGAAATCGCTAGACGATGCCTTTTTGCGAGCGCTACTGCGCTTCGCAAAACGATGTTTCCCTATGGGGAATTTCGCTAGACAATGAGGTTTCCCCATAGGAGTGCGCCGACTAGTGGTCAAAAGCTGTCAGTGCAGCTGTCAGTGCATTCCTATGGGGACCCTCACTCGCTAGACGAGGTTTCCCTATGGGAAATTTCGCAAGACGACTGCGTTTTCCCTTGGAACGCATTGAAGCGATTTCAATGCATTCCAATGGGAAAACGTGCTTCGCTAGACGATGTTTTCGCTAGACAGCGATCCTCGTGGAACGGATTAACATCGTCTAGCGAGGCACCACTGTAGTGTGGCAGTTACAGCTTCGTAGCTCAATTTTTTCTGGGAAAGGCTCAATACTTATCAGCATCCCCTCGTACTATGCATTGCAAAGGTTATGGACCTTAAGGTCGAACAACTCCCACCAAGCGAGTCAGACAACATATACAAAGACATAAATCAAGATCAGGCACCCCCTCCTTATTGAAACTCATTTAACAGTCTTGGAGCAAGCCCTCTTCTGTCCCTCAAATCACCAGATGTGTAGAGAACCTTTACAAAACACATGACGACAACACTGCTTTTCTATCCAAGTATCCACCCCCCCCAATTCAGTTAGCATAGATGCCACTCAAAATAGAGCACAGAACCACTCTAGCACTACCCCCAATAACCAAGAGGGCTGGAAACGATGTGTCATTGGCCATCGGGTATACTCCCTGGCCTCTTTCATCCTACAGGGGCTAATTACCTTGTGGCTATGGGAGTATATCACTATCACTTGTGGAATAAGGTCCTCAGTGTGCCCCTGAGGAATACAGAGCCCAAGGCTTCTCTTTCCACCAGGAGGCCATGTCTCTAGCTCACCAAGAGTGGATCACAGCATACCATGTCGTGGACACAGTGTTCAAACAGATGGTCACATTGGTGGCTCTACGCAGGTATGCCTGGCTCAGGTCTGCTGGCCTATCAGAAGACTCTCGGTCTAGAATCAAAGGCTTACTGTTCAACGGTGTGGGACTTTTTGATGCAAAAACTGATGAGATTCATGACAACCTGCAAAAAATGAGGAAGACCACGATAATATAACACAGAGAGTTACTATTGTCCTCCGAGTAACCAGTGGCAACGTACTTACCCCATCAGCACTACAGACCTGTGGCAGATAGACAGCACCCTGTAGCATCTTCTTCCTCCCTCTCCACTCACCAGCAACCACAGAGACAATGCTCTTGCCAGTCCATCAGGTGCCCTGACAAAAAGCCCAAACAGAATCTTTGACTTTTTCAGTACCCAGATTGGCACACATCCCATGTTGGTATCCCTACAAACCACACAACTTGCACCATTCCTGCCCACCAGGGCCCAAATTACCATGGACTAATGGGTTCTTTCCATGATCATAGTCGGGTATGCAATCTAATTCCTTTCCCTGCTGCCCACAGGATGTGTGAGGGCAACAGCATAGTCCCCTGTGCTGCAGGAGGAGGTTTCATCTCTCTTAGAAAAGGATACCAATGACCACGTTCCGCCAACAGACAATGACTCGGTATTCTACTCCCATTATTTCACCGTACCCAAGCAAGATGGTGGTCTCTGTGCCATCCTAGATCTCCTCCACCCCAACCTCTACCGAGCCCCAAAATGCTTCCGTATGGTTACACTGGAACATATAATTCCATTTCTACAGCAAGGCAGCTGGTTTGCGGTTATAGACTTACAAGATGCTTGCTTCCACATGAGTATCTGCCCAGTCCATCACAAATTTCTCAGATTCGCCCTCAGCAACTCTGCCTACAAGTTCAAGGCCCTACCTTTCAGCCTCTCTACTGCCTCAAGGGTCTTCATGAAGTGTATGGCACCGGTAGCTCCATATCTACACTTCCGCAGAATTACCATATTCCCATATATTGACAATTGGTTGCTCGTCACCCATTCCTGTAAGAAAGCTATTGACAACATTCAGTTTACCCTATCTCTACTGACAGATCTGGGATTCACAGTCAATACATCCAAGTCCATCCATGAACCCTCTCAGATTGTCTCCTACATAGAAGTGGTTTTGGACTCTGCCTGCTTTCCTACTAGAGGAGGAGATAGAGAAACTTGACACACTTTTGACCTCAATCTGTTGTCTTGGCTCACCAAGCCCAATGCCTCCTCAGACTCATGGCCTCTACAACTTTGGTCATCCAACATGCCCAGCTGAAAATGAGGTCACTGCAAGCATGGTACCTGACTTTATTCGACCCACCCATTGACCCACTCAGAGTAACAGAGGAACTGGCAGCACAGCTCACATGGTGGAACACCACACCCAATCTGCTCATTGGCAGGCCCTTCAGGGCCCTTCGACTCTCAATACATGTCACCATGGATGTCAGCCCCACTTGCTAGGGGGCATACTGCAATGACCTAAAAATTCACAGTCTCAGGTCCCACACAGCTACATATCAACCATCTAGAACTGCTGGCAATCATCAAAGCCTTCCGAGTGTTCGAAACCACACTTGTGGGACATGTAGTACAAGGCACCACCTACAACACCACAGCCCTATTCTACATCAACAAACAAGGAGGCACTCACTCTTTGTACTTTATCTTGTCATCCAGCTGTGAGAGTGGTGCTACAAATGCCATATGTACCCTATGGTCATCCATATCTCCACAAAGGACAACACCTTCTCCAACACCATGAGCAGGCTCCACACTTGAAAACACAAGTGGTCCCTCGACAGTACTTTCCCACCTCTACCAATGCTGAGGCACTCCAGTGGTAGATATTCTTGCCACTACCGACAACATGAAATGTGACAGATACTTCTCCAGAGTAGGCATCGGCCCCATGTTTCTAGGCAACACCTTCATGGCCACATGGTCACCCAGCCTGTTGTTTCTCTTTCTCCCAATGCCACTTCTCCAGAGGACCATTGTCAAGCTTCAACAAGATGGGTCAGATGCGATCCTGATAGCCCCCTGGTGGCCCAGGCAGCTGTGGTTCACAACTCTGAAGTTCATGGCAAGCTACTACCTCTGTCTCCCATCGCTACCAAATCTTCTGACGCAGAATCACAGAAGGATTGCCCACCCGGAAATACAAACATTACACCTCACGGCGTGGAGGATTCTCCCTCCATAGCCCAATTTTTGATGCTGGCTAGGAAACCATCTATGAACAAGCTGTACTCTTACAAGTGGGCCACCTTCTCCAAATCCATGCAGTCCAATGGCTTTCAAACCACTCCAGCAACACCAGACACCACCCTTGCATTCCTGTTTCACTTATTCAAGCTAGGCCTGTCGCTCTCTACCCTCAAAGTTATATCATCGCTATAATAGCACACCAACCTTTAGACTTGGCTGCCTCCTCACTCTTCTGCCATCCCACTTTCAAACAGTTTCAGAAGGAGCTCCAGAATATCAGACTGTCACTCCAACCACCTCATTGGTCATTGCAGCTTGTCCTATAAGACCTTACACTTCCCCCCTTTGAATCTCTGGCCATGGCTTTTCAGAGGTTTCTGTCTATGAAGACCATATTCCTGGTCGCCATCACCTCAGCTTGTCGAGCAAGCAAACTGGCAGAGCTGCATGTAGACCCTCCTTTCCTCCAGTTCCACCCTCATAAGATCCCACTCTATGCAGATGTCTAATTCTTTCCCAAGGCGGTGTCCAACTTTCACATCAGGCAGCCCATGATTTTACCAACCTTTTTCCTGTCGCCCTCCAACAACCATGAGCGCTTCGTGCACTCCCTCGATGTCTGTCAACTCGTGGCGTTCTACATGTCCCAAACGTCCTCCTTTCGTAAATCTAAGAGACTATTCGTCAGCCCTCATGGTTCCAACAGAGGATGACCTATTTCTCCACAGATTGTCTCCCGCTGAAGTGTGACAATAAGGCTAGCCTGACTTGGCTCACAAGCCCTTGCCATGCCTCTTGAGGGCACACTCCATGAGAGCAGTCACTACTTCCAAGGCCTTTCTAAGCAGCATCAACCTCCTTGATGTGTGCAAAGCTGCTACATGGTCTGTGCTTTCCATGTTTTCTACCTACTACCTGCTTGACGTCTGAGCCAAGGCTGATGCTGCATTTGGCAGAAGTGTTGTCATCAGTACTTCCATGATGGCCCACCTCTGGTAAGTCAGCTTGCTAGTCACCCTATTGTGTGCATTTATAGAGACCATGAAGAAAAAAGAGAGGTTACCTACCTGTAAGTCTGGTTCTTCAAGTGGTCATCTGTGAATTCACACATCCCGCCCTTCCTCTCCTCTGTCCATCATGTATGTCTGGTATCTGTTAGACAACGGCAGACTATGTCAGAACTGAGGCATTTGCCACGATGGGCAGGCCACATGTACTAAGGGGGTGATCCTGGCAAATGCGTGCTCAAGTTCTAGAAAATTCCAAGAACCTCTGCACAGGTGCAGAACAACTCTATTGTGTGAATTCACAGATGACCACTCAAAGAAACAGAATTACAGGTAGGTAACCTCTCTTTTCCTCAAGTTTTGAGCAGAGTTGAAGGGTTTAATTTTGAAAGCTTTTTTGAATTCCCAAGTCCTTATAGAACTTCCTTGCAAACATTTGTTTACTTTGGAGACCTGCAATTACTACAAATTCACCCTGTAGTAAACATTTATAGGATTTTCCTTAAGCAAGTCATTAAATAAAAGACAAGAGTAATTACATGTAGCTGGAAAAGCAGAGATACTATACATAGGTGCATAGCATATTGATCAGAAGTATGACTCATGGACTTAATGATGCAATAAAATGAAAGACCAGAAACCTGTCTAGTTTTCCACATATATAACTATAAATGCAGAAGTGACTGAAGCAATGTAGAGAGACCTGGTTACCTACCTGGTCATGTTGCTGAGCAGCCTTCTGACCAGGTGGGTGAATAGACCTGTCTGCATGACTGCAGTTGCTTCTCTGTTTGCAGTTGTTGTTGTTTAGTCGTTAAGTTGTGTCCGACTCTTCGTGACCCCATGGACCAGAGCACGCCAGGCCCTCCTGTCTTACACTGCCTCCCGGAGTTGGGTCAAATTCATGTTGGCAGTTCTGATTACACTGTCCAACCATCTCATCCTCTGTCGTCCCCTTCTCCTCTTGCCTTCACACTTTCCCAACATCAGGGTCTTTTCCAGGGAATCTTCTCTTCTCATGAGATGGCCAAAGGATTGGAGCCTCAGCTTCAGGATCTGTCCTTCCAGTGAGCACTCAGGGTTGATTTCATTCAGAATGGATAGGTTTGTTCTCTTTGCAGTCCAGGGGACTCTCAAGAGCCTCCTCCAGCACCACAATTCAAAAGCATCAATTCTTCGGCGGTCAGCCCTCTTTATGGTCCAGCTCTCAATTCCATACATCGCTACTGGAAAAACCATATACTTTGACTATGCGGACTTTTGTCGGCAAGGTGATGTCTCTGCTTTTTAAGATGCTGTCTAGGTTTGTCATCACTTTCCTCCCAAGAAGCAGGTGTCTTTTAATTTCGTGGCTGCTGTCACTATCTGCAGTGGTCATGGAGCCCAAGAAAGTAAAATCTGTCACTGCCTCCATATCTTCCCCTTCTATTTGCCAGGGGGTGATGGGACCAGTGGCCATGATCTTAGTTTTTTTGATGTTGAGCTTCAGACCATTTTTGGCGCTCTCCTCTTTCACCCTCATTAAGAGGTTCTTTAATTCCTCCTCACTTTCTGCCATCAGAGTGGTATCATCTGCATATCTGAGGTTGTTGATATTTCTTCCGGCAATCTTAATTCCGGCTTGGGATTCCTTCAGTCCTGCCCTTTGCATGATGTATTCTGCATATAAGTTAAATAAGCAGGGGGACAATATACAGCCTTGTCGTACTCCTTTCTCAATTTTGAACCAATCAGTTGTTCCATATCCAGTTCTAACTGTTGCTTCCTGTCCCACATATAGATTTAGCAGGAGATAGATAAAGTGGTCAGGCACTCCCATTTCTTTAAGGACTTGCCATAGTTTTTTGTGGTCCACACAGTCAAAGGCTTTTGCGTAGTCAATGAAGCAGAAGTAGATGTTTTTCTGGAACTCTCTGGCTTTCTCCATAATCCAGTGCATGTTAGCAATGTGGTCTCTAGTTCCTCTGCCCCTTCGAAATCCAGCTTGTACTTCTGGGAGTTCTCGGTCCACATACTGCTGAAGCCTACCTTGTAGGATTTTGAGCATAACCTTGCTAGCGTGTGAAATGAGTGCAATTGTATGGTAGTTGGAGCATTCTTTGGCACTGCCCTTCTTTGGGATTGGAATATAGACTGATCTTTTCCAATCCTCTGGCCACGGCTGAGTTTTCCAAACTTGCTGGCATATTGAGTGTAGCACCTTAACAGCATCATCTTTTAAGATTTTAAATAGTTCAGCTGGAATGCCATCACCTCCACTGGCCTTGTTGTTAGCCATGCTTTCTAAGGCCCACTTGACTTCCCTCTCCAGGATGTCTGGCTCAAGGTCAGCAACCACACTATCTGCGTTGTCCGGGACATCCAGATCTTTCTGGTATGACTCCTTTGCGTATTCTTGCCACCTCTTCTTGATGTCTTCTGCTTCTGTGAGGTCCCTACCATTTTTGTCCTTTATCATGTCCATCTTTGCACAAAATGTTCCTTTAATATCTCCAATTTTCTTGAACAGATCTCTGGTTTTTCCCTTTCTATTACTTTCCTCTCTTTTTTTGCAGTGTTCATTTAAGAAGGCCCTCTTGTCTCTTCTTGCTATTCTTTGGAAGTCTGCATTCCATTTTCTGTAACTTTCCCTATCTTCCTTGCATTTGGTTTCCCTTCTCTTCTCTGCTATTTGTAAGGCCTCGTTGGACAGCCACTTTGCTTTCTTGCATTTCCTTTTCTTTGGGATGGTTTTTGTTGCTGCCTCCTGTACAATGTTACGAGCCTCCATCCATAGTTCTTCAGGCACTCTGTCCACCAAATCTAGTTCCTTAAATCTGTTCTTCACTTCCACTGTGTATTCATAATGGTCCTGCTGGAGTCAGCTGAGTTTTAAAAAAACATCTGTCTGGAGAAGAGAGGAACTTTATGGTTGCCTGCAGCTGATCAGTCCCTCCAACATGCACACACATTTTTGGGTGAGCAGTGTATAAAATGCAGAGCTGGAGCCCGAGTGCTGTGTATACAGTATTATTTTCACTTTCCAGTGCTTAGTGCTATGTTTCCATAAATTTGTTCATCTTCTGAAAAGAAATGGCACAATTTATTCTTCAAAGCTCTGCAATAAAGCTGTTTGTTATGAGGTTTAATTTGATCAGAAGCTGCTGTGTATAATCTAAGCTTTATGAGCCAAGTTATAGACCAGTAGAGAATGGCTCTTAACTTCCCTCCCATCCACAATCCACAAGGCAGAACTGCTCAGCCAAGCAGAACCCTGAACCAGGACCAGTTTGTGCAACTTTTCTCTGGTAAACCCACAAGAAGAGGGCAATTGGCAGGTGGTACACATCACTCCGCATGGATTTTGTTGCCGCTTTCCTTTGAGCTTACTATGTTCGGTCAGAGCTATGGGTTGAAAAACTATTCCATAGGAACCCCGGGTTCTCTGGAAGCTCGTGTGAGATTCAAGTTAGTTTGGTAATGATAGGCAGCCATCCTTGAAATACAGCTTGCCCAGCAGCAGCAATAATAATCTTCATCTGCAGTGTACAGTAAGAGGGGATGGTTGCTCTGTAAGGGAGTTTAGAGGGCACACTAAGGCATTTGGGTACCTTGCAAAGTACCCCCGCATTCCATGTACAAAAGTGAACTAGAGTGGCTATTGAATGAAACAGCATCCTCCACCACACCCAAAAGCAGCATGCTAGTTTCCTGAGGCACAGCAGGCCTTTTGGTGCACGTGCCTCTGTTCACCCACAGATGCTAATGGCCAGGGGAGGAGCCTGCTCAGAAGGACTGGCAGGAAGATATATACTTCAGTGCAACATGGACTGAAAATGCTCATCACAAGTGGAAACTCAATACTCTTATCAGCTGGTTTTGGCACCTTTTCTCTCATAAAGTTAGAAAGGTACCACGGGTTTCTCACCTAGGAGTGGATAATGAAGGATGCTAGCTTCTTCCCAGTGGCAGGCAAATACATTATGATAGGCAAATGAAGTATCGCAACAGAGTTGTTCATGGCAGAGTGGGTGTTCATCATATTCCCCACCTCTTGATCATGGTTCATAGTGGTCTGCCAAGAAAATCAGTTGCCCCAGAACCTAAGCTTACGCAGGGCCTTCCCTATACAAAGTACAAACAGATTAATCAACATAGTTCTGATCATAGCATGTCAGAAGCAGATGTCACAATAAGAACATTGCAAAGGTGCCTCATGGCTTCGGCATATTATTAGTATAGATAATATTATTATTTTATAAGTGTGGGGACTACAATCCCCAAAGTTTTAGCATAAAAAATAAAGTTTCTAAGTTGTGGGATATCTGCTGAACAAAAAACATGCTGTCAGTAATTTTGTGACAATCACTACCTCCATCTGAGACCTATTTGCATGCTAGCAAAATAACACATCTCACTGAAAGGAAAGGAGCAAAGTCAGGCTAAATAAGGCTAGAAGAATGAAGAATGAATGTGAGCATACAAAGCAAATCATACCATGCCAGCTACTGTGAACACATCTCTCAGCAGCAACATGGTTAGTATTAGAAAGCACATCTGTTCTTTAATTTCTTATAACTTGTGTCAACTAGACTACATTTCTGTTATCTTGAAACAGGTTTTTCTCCACCTCTCACCCCACATTGGACTGCCATAACCTTACTCTGCTCAGAATCTGCTGCCTATACTAGAAGATGACTAAGAACCAAAAATCAGGGTGGGATTGTGTTGCCTAGTATATCCTTTTACTTACCCCTACAAAGGTGAACAATTGCATTCACTTGTTTAAGGGGAAATAAATAACAATAATAATAACCTTAGAACTGCAGAGATGGAAGGGACTCTATGGATCATCAAGTCCTTCCCCTGTCCAAGAGGTAGAGTGGGGAGTCAAACTTTCAACCATGCCTAAACCACTGAGCTATAGTATCTGGAAGTTGAGTCATAGCAACTGGACTTCTTCCTTATTAAGTTGAAATGTTTCGCTACTCATTCAAGTAGCTTCTTCAGTCTGAGGAGAATTAGCAGGAGATCCCTGATATATCCCCCACGTTGGTTTCACTTCCCCCTGGTCTGAATAGGCTCGATAGATGAACAAAGGATGAGGGGTGAGTGAAAATCCCACTTCTGAAGTCCTTCTCCAGCCATTGTCATGGGTCGTTAACGGTCGTTAACAGTGGTCTTTCTGGTGGGTGTGGTCCTCATCTTTGTGGGGACAGATGAAAGGGCAGCATGATAAATAGGAGGCAGATTGTATCTAATGCCTCCACCCCTGTTGAGTGAGGGATTTTCTATTGCACATGTATGGCCTCCCTGACCCCTCTCTCAAACCACCTATCTTCTCGGTCCAAAATGAGTACATCTTGGTCATCAAATGATTGTCCTTTGTCCTTCAAATGAAGAAACACTGCTGATTGTTGTCCTGAGCCATTGCCCCTCCTGTGCAGTGCCATTCTCCTGTTTAGTGGCTGTTTGGATTCTCCAATGTAGAACTCCGAACACTCCTCTTTGCATTGGACCGCATATATATATATTGTTCCTGTTGAGTTTTGGCGTCCGGTCTTTTTGGTGGATGAGTCTCTGCCTTAGTGTGTTTGTGGGTTTGAAGTGCACGGGTATGTGATCTTTACCAAAAAATCCTTTTGAGCTTTTCAGGCATACCCACCATGTAAGTAATGACCAGGTTCTTCTGTCGGCTCTGGGTCTCAGACTGTTCCATTGTCCTGCTGGGTCGGGGCATTGCCTTGTTAAAGGCTCGTTTTGGATATCCACAGGCCTTAAGGGCTGTCTTCAGATGTCCGTCTTCTTTCTTCTTGGCTTCTGTGGAGGTGGGGATATTTCTTGCTCTGTGGTTTAGCGTCCTGATGGCCCCTAGTTTGTGTTGCAATGGGTGATGAGAGTCAAACCTCAGGTATTGATCAGTGTGTGTAGGTTTTCTGTAGATTTCTATTCCTATGCTACCATTGAATCCTGTGATGATTGCACAGTCCAGGAAAGCCTGCCAGTTGTCTTTGGTGCCTTCCCTGGTGAACATGATATTTGGGTCCACTGCGTTTATGTGGTCTGTGAAGGCCTGTACTTCCTGAATCTTGATCTTCACTCAGGTGTCGTCCACTTACCTGAACCAATGGGTCAGAGTCGTCCCCTGGAAAGGTGTTCAGTGCCTTCTTTTCTACTTCTTTCATGTATAAGTTGGCAACAATGGGCAACACTGGGGAACCCATGGCAAAAGTGGGATTTTCACTCACCCCCCGTCCTTTGTCCATTTAACAAACCTATTCAGACCAGGGGGAAGTGAAACCAATGTGGAGGATATATCAGCGGTCTCCTCCTCAGACTGAAGAAGCTACTTGGATGAGTAGTGAAACATTTAAACCTAATAAGAAAGAAGTCCAGTTGCCATTATTCAACTTCCAGATAACCTCACCTGGATGACTGAGAATCTTCACAGTTACACTGAGCTATAGTGTTGCAATGGATGACAAAGTTGCCGTTAACAGCATGCTCTTATGCCAATGACCTGGCCTTCACTGATGTGGATCACACAAGGGGATTAAATATGCTTTCACATACACACATGGTCCCTTACTGTATGCAACACCTTGCCCTACCCCACATACATATACTGGGCCCTCAGGTTTGCTAGTTAGAAAACAGAATAGCCAACTGCAACAGTACTTTTCTTCCAATATTCAAAAGACAAACTGGTGCATTACTAAGATAACCCTATTGAAATGCAGATTCTGTTCTTTATATATGGACTATAGGGAATCCCTCTCTCACTAAACTGTACTGGAAGAGCAAATTGTAATGCAGTGTTTTGTTTTACTTGTATTTCAGCTGATTCATCTTCTTTTTCTATCATTTTATAACACACAGGTTTATAGGGAAAAGACATAAGTTTTAATAAAGCTTTTAATTAAATATTTTAAAAAATTATATTCCAAATATCTAGGCTTGCAGGGGCTTAAGAAAAATCCTGGTTCTTCTGTATATAATATAAACTGACAGTCTTTGAGTTTACATATTACAAGAAGTGCTAGAGATGACCTAAGAGAGGAAAAAATGAGTATTCCCTGATTCCATTGAGTTTTGAATTTCTGGTAAAATTCTCTTTTTTGCAGCATGGTAGAAGCACATAGAGCCACAAGTTCCCCAGAGTCCACCCCTTTCTCATTATCTGGCATTTAAAATCTCAGTAACTCACTCTGAGATATTTGTAGGAGAAAGAATAAAAATGTTTCTTTACTTACATTTGCTTAATACTACAGGCTTGTGTATACTGCTTTCTTTATTACACACATACTAGCAATCAACTAAACAGATCAACAGCAACAAACAACTGCCACCAACCAACAAAAAAAAGGGGGGGATAGAACACTTAGCAGAGAGGCAGGCTTTCTTTGAATTCAAAAGTTGGAAGGAACAATTGGTTATTGCTGGATAGGTAGACAATCAACCTAACCCAGTAAAGTCTCCCAGTCATTCAGACTGCAGATAGCATGTGAGGTTATAAATAAAATTATGAGATATGTGGTCATTCCACACACATTGTTTAAAACCTGTGTTAAGTTCTGGGGAATCTTTAAAGCAACTACAAGATTCTGTACTGGTTCATTCCACTCGAGTACAAAACATTTACATATTCAACTTTCGTAACACTCTATATCCCATGTTTTTCAATGGCTCCAGACACAGATCATTTAGAAGTTGAGTGAACAAGTAATAAAGAATCGTGAATATGTGTAAATTGTCCTGTAGAATTTACAGATTAAACAGAGAAGTGGGGAAAATACTAGTGTAGTTACAACTAATCACAACGATATAGGGCTAGTATAAAATGATGAAAATATTTATTGCTTTGAACATCAACGGTCAGGTACTTATCTCAGGTATGGGATTCTGACTACAGAACTGCTTCTTTTGAGAGCTTCATGTTATCTAAAATTCATTTCCTTTTTTCCCCATTGTACACTGTAAAAGCCAAAAAAATATGTCTTCCTGAAAATCACATTTCAGCATTCTTTCTCTTTGATCTCTACAGCTTCAGACAGCACAGAGAACCGTATTTCTGAATCCCTTCATGTCAAAAACCAATACCTGAAAGAGAAGGCTTAGTTAGAACCCTTTTTCTGTTAGTTTTAGAAAGAGGTCTAAGCTTTTCAAAAAAAATGTATGGGTGTCCCATAGGAGGTGCACTTAAAATGAATTCTGAAGTCTGCATAGTAATATTCAGAATATTCTGGTTTTTCAGAATATGTACATCTTTTCTGCTTTGCGTTTCCATTTCATATCTGCACAGCTCATGATAAATAGCAATTGAGTTTACACTATTAGCATTGCCTCCTTAAGCTTGTTTTATTTCCATATTCTTCCTTGTGTCAGAAGCTCAGTGGGAAGAATTAAATGTTTTGATCAGTCATGTGCAGCCTCTAGTGGCCCTATCTAGTTATGACCATCATTAAGGAAGATTGCTTAGCAGGTAGGCAAACTGCGAGTACATTTTTCAATCTCCTCTCCATTCACATGGGTGAGAAAATACACATATTGTGCGTGTTTGTATTATCTGTTGATATTTATTAAGAACAAAGTAGCTCTCATTAGCACAAATACATATCTGTATAAGATGAGAATCAAGTTCAAAACTATTTATAACACCTTTAAATGATGAGATCAAGAAAAATCATTAGGGAGCATAAGGGAAATAGTATCAGTAAGAAGCAACCCAAGTACCCTAAATATACCAATGATGCAGCAGTTATTGCAGTTAACTTTGATGATTTGCAAAGTATTTTGAAAGAATTGAAAACTAAATTGGTTTAAAATTAAATAAACAAAAAGCAAAAGTAATGCCCAATCAAGAGGAAAATAGGAATGCCATAATTTATGGCTATTGTATAGACTAGTACAAGAACGTATTTGCCTGGGATAGGTAATAAAGTGTGGGACATGTAATCAGAAAGCAGAAGTGGAGGGACAAATAAGACTTGCATTGCCAACTTTTCTAAACAAAGTAAAATCCTTGAAAATAAACAAAAAAATCATAGAATTATGAAGATTAGTTTAGGATAAATGTGTGTTGCCATTACTGTCCTCTGCTACACAGATCTGGACTCTAACAAAATCCATAAAGGAAAAGCTCCCCCAAACTCAAAGCAATGGAAAGACAGGTGCTAAATAGCAGACTAACAGATAAAGTAAGAAGCCAGGATATTTGACAAAAAAGCAAAAACAATAAATTTAAAAGAACAAAATGGTGAAACATGTAGATAAACAATGGAATAAGAAGATATATCAATAGCGACCTTGGATTGGAAGAAGACCTCAAGCTAGATGGAGGGATGATACTAAAAGATCATTAGGACTGGTGTGTCTTAGATTAGTACAAAACAGAAATGTGAGGAAGCAAAAAAGGGGATCTATATCATAGAATAAAGAAGTTGGAAGGGGTCTATAATGGGCATCTAGTCCAACCCTATGCCTGATGCAGGAATACAAATCAAAGGATATCTGTCAGGTGCTTGTCTAAATTTCTCTTGAATGCTTCCAATGTTGGAGCACTCACCACTTCTCAAAGTAATTGATTCCATTTTCATACTGATCTAATCCTGATAATCGACTGAAATCTGGCTTCCTGTAACCTGAGCCCCCTCTTGTGTGTCCTGTAATCTAGGATGACCCTGCCCCTCCTCTGTATGATAGCCTTTCAAGTATTTGAAAAGTGCAATACTCATTCTTCTTTTCTCAAGGCTAAACATGGCCACTTCTTTGAATCTTTCCTCATAGGGCCTGATTTCCAGCCCCCTGATCATCCTTATTGCCCTCCTTTGATCTTGTTCCAGTTTGTCAGCATGAAGTGCGGTGTCCAGAACTGAACACAGAATTCAAAATGAGGCCTAACCAGTGCCGAATAGAGAGGAATTAGTACCTCACAGAATTTGGAGACTATATTCAGCTTGTGCTCTACAATGATTATAAGGTCCTTCTTGCTCGTAGTTTTGCTGAGCCAGGTATCCCCCATCTTGTAACTGTGCAATTGATTTCTTTTTCCTAGGTGCAGTACTTTGCACTTATCCCTGCTGAATTTCATTCTGTTGTTTTCAGCCCAGTGCTCATGAGCATTTTGAATTTTTTTTCTGGCTTCCAGAATATTAGCTATTGCACCCAATTTTTTGCCATCCGCAAATTTGATTAGCATTCCCTGCACCTTGATCCAAGTCATTAATAAAAATATTGAAGAGCACAGGGCACAGGACTAAGCCCTGGGGTATCCCACTTGTTATTTTCACTCAGTTTGAAAAGGAGCCATTAATCATGAGGAAGATGTTGCAGCCAGCTGTGTATCCACCTGAGATATCCAGCTCACATCTAGTTAGCTTTGGGGCACTTTGTCAAGATATACTATGTCTACAGCATTCCCTCTGTCTGTCAGGGAGGTTACCCAATCAAAAACTGAGTTCAGGTTAGTCTTGCAGGATTTGTTCTTGACAAATCTGTGTTGGCTTCTAGTTGTTACTGCATTGTTTTCTAGGTGTTTGCATAGTGACCGCTCCAGAATTTTCCCTGGGATTGACGTCAGGCTGACTGGTCTGTAGTTCCCAGGTTTTCCCCTTTTGCCCTTTTTTGAAGATAGGGACAACATTAGCCCTCCTCCAATCATCTGGTGCCTCACCCATTTCCCATGATTTCAAGAAAATAATGGACAGTGGTTCCGAGAGTTCTTCCAGTTCCTTCACTATTCTTGGATGCAGTTCACCAGGCCCTGGAGATTTGAACATCCAACACTGGATGTCCGTAGACTAAGAAAGAAGATATGCATGTGGAATGCAAGTGTATTTGAATGAGAAAACACTTTGTTCTTCATGAATATCAACATATACATATAATACACATATAAAAAGATAGACAGAGATGCCTAAATACAGATATCAGGGTAACTAATGAAACAGAAATATATAAATGCTATAGCACAATGCTTTGGGGTTCCTGCATTGTTCAAAATAGCATACATTGTGTGCATGATGGTATTTTTGTAACACATATGGAATGTTCCAAGGGGCAGTATGATGTTAACTGTTATCTTCTGAATGTGGTCATAAAGTGTTATGATGCTGGGTTATATATCCAGAGGTTTTATAATGTTTTTAGAATAGTGTTTCTATTCCAGTCAGTGATAAATCAGTCAGACTGTTACTGCAAACCTCAATTACTTAAACAGTTCCTTGAAAACATTCAGTGAGGGGAGTTTGGTGGGAGGAGGGGTCATCTTCAATTTGTGTTAGTTATTTAGTTGCAGAAGAAAGCTTGTCCTGTTTTCATATAAAATGTCCATTAGCTTTGCCTTAATAGCCTTCATTTTACCAAAAACTAACACTAATCAAAGAAAACTGACTAGATGCTGCTGTGGAGTTGTATAAGCAACTGGTAAGCCGCTAAATACAGAGTCACTACTGCCTTTTTGTTTTTTTGGTGGAAGGATGTTGAGGACTACACATGGCACACAGGCTGCATTTTGCCCACCCATCCAGTAGATATTAAAATAGTTCCTCAAAGTACAAACTAGAAAGTTTCTGTTTCAAATCTTACCACAATCATAAAGTCCCTGGGCAGTTTTAGATAAAGTACGAGGAGAGAGACTTATGGCATACACTCCAAGTTTTCATGTAACTTTCCTTCTTCCTCCTCTTCTTTGTATTTATTGTGTTTTCCCCAAAGCATTGTCCTCAAAAGACTGTGTGGCCAAATAAAAAATAAAAATAAAAATGGCTGAGAATGAGTTTCTCAGGGCACTTATTATCTGCTAGCCTTTCTGCCTTCATTCCACCCTGGCCACAGTTGGTTGCTTGCATGCTCTTTACCTTCTTCAATTACACTTATTAGAAATGTTGTGGGGCATGAAATCACTTGTTTACATGAATTATATCACTTGATAGTAGTGTTTGTTTCTTGTACTGTCAGTAATATTTCAGTAAACTGCTCTTACAAAACTGTATGGAAGAAAGAAGATGCCACCTACTGCACACAAGAAGCTATTGCTGAATTGGTTTCCTTCAAATGACTCATTTCTCTTTTGCACTTTAACCATTATTTCACCCTGACTGCACCCATGAAAAAATTCCCACAAATAGATTCCTTCTCTCAAGAGATCCTTTTCAGAAACAAAGGCTTAGTTTAATATTGGATGAAGAGACAGACAGAGATGCCTATGTAACTTTGGCTCCTGCTTGTCCTCTGGAAATTGCTCATAAAGGCAGTGGAGGAACAGAAGAAATCTGTAGAAGAAAGGAAGAAAATGCTGGAGGAACAGGAGAGAGCACAGAAAGCTTTGGATGCTTTGGAAAGAGTTCAGAAACAGACTCTGGAGGAGCGTATGAAATCTGTAGAAGAAAGGAAGATGGCTGAGGCAGCTCTGGAAGAACTCCTAAGGACTCAGAAACTGTTTCAAGAAGAACGGCAAAGGGCTGAGAAGAAAGCAGTTGAAGAAAGAGAGAAGACCCAGATTGCTCACAAGAAGGCTCTGGATGAACAGGAGATGGCTCGGAAAGCTCTGGAAACAGCTCATAAACAGGCAATGGAGGAACAGAAGAAATCTGTAGAAGAAAGGAAGATGGCTGAGGCAGCCCTGGAAGAACTCACAAGGACACAGAAACTGTTCCAAGAAGAAAGGCAAAGGGTTGAGAAGAAAGCAGTGGAAGAAAGAGAGAGAATTCAAAGGGACCTAGAAGAACTCCAGATTGCTCAGAAGAAGGCATTGGAGTAACAAGAAAGAACTGAGAAAGCTCTGGAAAGAGCTCATAAGCAAGCAATGGAGGAACAGAAGCATGCTCAGTTGTCTGCACTGCTAGAATATGAACAATCACAGAAAAAATCTGAAGAAGAAAATAAGATGACTGCAGCAGTTCTGGAAGAACTCTTGAGGAAGGTCCAAGAAGAACAAGAAACAACTGAGAAGAAAGCAGTGGAAGAAAAAGAGAGAGCTGAGAAAATGCTGAAAGAACTAGATGCTGCCCAGAAGAAAGCCCTAGAGGATTTGGAAGTAGCTAAGAAAAAAGCCAGAAAGGAACAAGAAAAACCCCAGAAAGCTCAGGATGCTCTGGAAAGAGCACATAAGCAACTCCTGGAAGAACAGAAAAATATGCAGAAAAGATCTGTAGAGGAAAAGAAAGCAGCTGAGGCAGCCCTTGAAGAACTATTAAGGACTCAAAAAAAGATCCAAGAAGATCAGCAAAGGACTGAAAAGAAAGCAACAGAAGAAAGAGAGAGAGCTCAGAAGGCCCATGAAGAATTAGAGATTGCTCAAAAAAAGGCTGTAGAAGAACAAGAAAGAGCTCAGAAAGACTGGGAAGCTCTTGAAAGAGCTCATAAGCAGGCTCTGGAGGAACAGAAGAGAGAACAGGAAAAATCTCTTAAAGAAAGGAAGATGCTTGAGATTGCCCTGGAAGAACTTTCAAGGTCTCAAAGAAAGGTCCAAGAAGAACAGGAAAGGGCAGAGAAGAAAGCTGTAAGAGAAAAAGAGAGTGTTCAGCAGTCTCTGGAAGAATTAGAGATTGCTCAAAAGAAAGCTCTAGAGGACTTGGGGACAGCTCAGAAAAAAGCCATGGAAGAAAATGGAAGAGCTCAGCAGAAGGCCCTGGATGAACAAAGGAAAGTACAGCTAGCTAAAGAAGAGCTGGAGAGAGTACATGCCAGGGCCATAGAAGAACAGCAGAGAGCTCAGAAAGCAGCTTTGGAGGAGCAGCAGAGAAACAGGAAGATGCTTACTGAACTGGAGGAAGCAAGAAGGAAAGCTTTGGAGGAACAGGAAAAAGCACAGATGAAGGCTCGAGAAGAACAAGTGAGAGCTCATCAAGCGATGGAGGAATTGGCAAAGTTTCAAAAGGCAGTTCTGGAGGAGCAAGAGAGAGCTGAGAAGACAGCCCTAGCAGAGCAGCAGAGAACTCAAATGATGATGATGGAACTGGAGGAAAGGCAGAAAAAAGCCTTGGATGAACAGGAACGAATACGGGCAAATGCTCTTGAGCAACAAAAGAGGGCTCATCTTGCTATGGAGGAATTGGCAAAGGCTCAAAAAGCAGCTCTGGGGGAACATGAGAAAGCTCAGAAGAAGGCCTTAGAAGAACAGAAGAGAGCTCAAAGAGCCATGGAAGAGCTGGAGAAGGTACGGAAACAGGCCTTGGAAGAAATGGAAAAAGCACAGAATAAACATCCAGCACCAAGTCAGGAATCTGTTTTGAAAAAGTTTAATGAGGCATGCAAGATGGTACATAACATTGGTACTAATGAACCAGAAGGTACTCCAAAGAAAGAGCAGGATGCAGTTCATAAACAGACCTGTGCTGAACAAGGAAATACTCATAATGACTTAGAGCAGAAGGAATATCCACAACCTCAGAAGAGCACAGGGCACAGGGGCTCAGAAAGACCATTCCTAACTTCTGTTTTGGACTTTTTTCAAACTGAGTACATTCCAGAATTCTGATCCTATAAGGGTCAAAAAAAGGATGAACTGAATTTGAAGGGCATCTGCAGGTATTGTGTTCATTAAAGTAAAAGTTGGGAGGGAAGGAATAAGAAATGTTTCTATTTTTAAATGGTTCCCCCATACAAACAATTCATACTGTTCAGATTAAGGTAGCCATATATATGTGATCCTGACATAGCTATTCATACATTGAATGCTGAAATCCATTAATAAGACATAGCTAGAGCAGGCCCATTGAATCAATGGAGCTTGCAGAGGCGCTGACATAAGAAATCACCACCGATTCATGGGCCTATTCTACCTGTGGCTTAGTACTGGATTTTGGCCATAGTGTGTGTGTGTGTTAGTTAGGTACGCTGTTTCCCAAAAAATAAGACCTAACCTGAAAATAAGCCCTAGTATGATTTTTCAGGATGCTGGTAATATAAGCCCTACCCCAAAAATAAGCCCCACTTAAGTAAAACCAGGCCCTCCACCATTGTGCAGCAACCAGAAGAAGATGACCTGACTGTATTTGAATAAATGTAGATTGTTGTACATGAAAAAAATAAAACATCCCCTGAAAATAAGCCCTACTGCGTTTTCTGGAGCAAAAAATAATATAAGACCCTGTCTTATTTCCGGGGAAACACGGTAGTCAGGTAGTTAGTTAGTATCCTGCCCATCTAGTAGCCAGGCCACTATTCTGAGCAGCTTGCAATATCATAACTTAAACATATGATAAAACTACAACCATAACATAAACATACGATAAAACTACAATAATAATCTAATAAAACATCATACAAAAAACTAAATCTCTGAATATAAAATAACTGATACACAAATGTACATATATACCAATGTACAAAACAGAGACAGTTATGAAAGAGATGCCATTAGACTTAAGGTTCATTTGTCAGGCAATACAAGTACTAAATAGAAGGCCAAATAGTAAGCACCTGATCTCTATCCTGTTTCTTCTCAACCTAACCCCAATATGTGAAAATAAATAGTAAATTTGGACAGATTTTTACAATGAAAGATTGTTTCCTATCAAATGTCTTAAACATTGACTGATGTTTAAAATATTATAGATTTTTTAACCTATTACAATGAGTCAAATGCTACAAACACACATATATGTATACATGCACATGCACACTCACAGCAGAAAGTTAGATAGAGAAATAAAAAAACACTGCATTTCAATGTAGCTGAGCAGGATGGTCATGACAAAAATTGAACATTAACAAAATAAAATGGCTGGTTATTTTAGTTTCTGTGTTTTCACATTGTGTTGCAGTTCAATCAAAATTTCAGACATGTTGAGGGAAGAATTCATTCAGTTCTTCAAAACACCTCTGCTTTATGAATGGGGGATATTACACTTCTATATCCACGCTTAAATATGCCAGGAAATAGCCTGATATCGCTGCACAATGAGAAAAGGAGTCAGCTTCTCAGACTTCACCGCTTCTGATTGGTAATGAGTAAAAGAGGGTATATGTAGAGCATCTTGACTACTGTCACTGGTGTCATCAGCAGTCTGCCCTTAGCTATATAAATGTGTAATCCTTTTTCTTGCTAGCAATGTGGGTACAACGTTGTGCAGGTTTTTTGAAGAAGTGAATGTCCTGGCTTTTTAAAATGGAATTTTACTTATACAAAAACTTCACAAACATTCCAATAGCAGCTTCCTTCATATTACCCAATGCTAGAGGATCCCAGAAAATAATCACATGATATGTACTATAGTTGCTGGGGGAGGGCGGAACCAAGAACAGCTGGGATGTTGCTGTATTCCTTCTGTGCCAAAATATTTTGAAGGGTTGTTATAGACTTAATGGTGAAGCAAAAGCTGTCAGTGAGTGCAACACATGCAAAAGAGAAACGTACACACTCTTTAACTTCTCAGGTAAACTAATGTTGCCATGCCCACTCCACCGAATGGGATTTCCTCAGATAACCTGGACCCAAGATATGTAGTATTTCTATCGTTAAGATTGTTTGTATAATGGAAAGAGGTTTAGATATGTTCTTCCCAAAAGCAGAAGTCAGAGGAAGTCCAGCTGTGGCCTTCCAGATGTTTTTGCAATGGACTTCCATAATCTTTAAACACTGGCTATGCTACTTCAGACTGATGGGAGTTGTAGATCAAAAACAACTGGAGGGCCACAGTTGCCCATGCCTGATTTAGCGGAATGTATGAATTGACAGTCTCCCTTGAAAGGGGCAACGTTGCAATTAAGCTCCTTTGCAGAGCAGATGTCTTGAGCCATTGAGGTGAATCTGTTATTAAACTCAAAACAGAAACAGACGTTACAGATAGCCCATCATAAGAACTGAAAGCGGTTAGTGTAGAGAGGTGTGACTAAGACAGCCTTTCATATTTGAATGATCATGATGGTTTATCTGTAAGATCTGTTTCTGCCCTTAGTATCAAGTTATTACGCTATTAGGATGGAACCTGTAAATGTTTCTGGAAGGATGACTACTGCTTTAATTGGATAAGTCACACAGTTAGAGAATTAAGTTTTGTTCTCCCTGCTTTCTTTATTTTTCTTTTTTGGTTCCCACCCACCCAGTTTTTCTTGTAGTGGTGCAAATGCCAAACATTGCCTGCTGGCCTTAGTGTCGTAGAAGGCTCTTGTTTCTCTAAGGCCATCCTGAATCCATTGGGCTTTCCTCCTTTTTGCAGTTTTTGTTCTGGTGATGCATCACTAACTAGTTCCTACAGGGCTTAGTGCTCTAGGGCAGTCTTCTCAAGATGTTTAGACGGGGTGTCCCTGTTGTGAATTTCTCCACCCATGGTAGCCCGTGCCCCAAGTGGAAAATCAGAAAGACCGCTACAATATGCATTGGCAGCCATTTATTTTATTCAACAAATAGACAGCACCTCTGTACATACTTTTCTGAATTGGCACAAAGGATTACACTGCTTGAACTGATATGAATGCATTTGCTAATTAAAAAAAGAAACCCCAGCAGTGGAGAGGAAAAAAAATCTGTGCAGGGGGGAACTCTGAGCTGATTTGCATTGACTTGTACATAATGAAGTCAATAATATGAATCGGTCTGTCCCTATCCCAGAGCATTTCCAAATTTATTTGTCAGTGTGGTCACCCTCTAAGAAAGTTATTCACAGGCTGCATTTTCAGTTTTCTAAATCCTTTTCACTGCCTTAACAGCCTGATATCCTATCTGGAATGTTATAATTAAGGAGCTGGACACAGTTTAAGCTCATTAAGAAATTTACTGAGAAAACAATATTTTCAATTGAGAACCAAAATAGTGTAACTGCTTTTCAATCTTTTGGATGAAGAAAGGGGAGTTATCTTCACTGTGTCACTCAGGGATTTATCACCTCATCCCAGTTTCTAGTGATGAGATAGTCTGCAGGAGACAGAGGTCAGAATACAAAAATCTTGGCCCCATGTTGATTTTCAATCCTGATACCTTCAAATTCAGATTTGACTCAACATTGAATTGTCTTCAGCACCACCAATAGTCAACTCTCCCTGGAAGTAGTGGGGAAAGCTCCCCTTCCTATGAAGATAGATTAGATTTGATTTGATTCAATTCGATTCGATTTGATTTTGTATAGGGAGTGGGTATAATCAGCAGTGAAGAAATCGGTTCAAAGTAAGGGTGGTCATAGTGCTGCCCACCAAATGTGTCAGATTGCCCCTTCTAGCATTTGTCACTATTTGTTGTGCTTAGGGCACGGATGAGTTGTAATCCCATCATTCCAAGCCAATCTGGAGGGCCACACTTAGCTCATCCCCGCTTTAGGGACAAAAGATGCTTTCCCAGGACTTGTGTAACTGGAAAGGATTCTCTTGATCAAGGTTCATCCCTTGTTTCCTGCCGAGGAGCTTGCAATGCTTACTTTTTCCTGAACTCTAAACTGAGGCAGGAGACATAGGAAGTTCTCACAGGCTAAAAGCCATAAGTCTTAAAAAATAATTGTGACCCTCCATCTGATAATATGTTTCCATTGCAAATGTTTGTGCCAGTTTTTTCCCCCTGTACTGTGCACTGGACTTGTATTAGATACGTCATGTATTCTGGGCGGAGGCTGGCCCTTTCTCTTGGATGACAATGCTTAAGGCTGTGGAGCTGCTCAGAGATTGTTCTTTATTTATAACTATATGTTCCAAATATTGCCACTAGGTGGCAATGTAGCCCAATTGTAAGTGAAACAACAAGGCTTGCTCCCAAAACAACTTTCCTTTCTGAGCTAGCAACAGATCAGTTTTGTTGTTATTAATGAACTGGTATTTCTTGTGTGGAAAATATGATAAACATTCATTCCTTGCTAGTGTTTCTCCTGTGGGCTAAGCCATCTGCAGTCCCTGTTTGCATTAACTCAGGGTAAATTATGCATCAACTCAAGGAGAATCTGCATCAGCTCAGAGACAATAATAGCCCCCTCAGTGCCCTTCCTTTGACTTCGTGTTGTTGTTTAGTCGTTAAGTCGTGTCCGACTCTTCGTGACCCCATGGACCAAAGCACGCCAGGCCCTCCTGTCTTACACTGCCTCCCGGAGTTGGGTCAAATTCATGTTGGTAGCTTCGATGACACTGTCCAACCATCTCGTCCTCTGTCGTCCCCTTCTCCTCTTGCCTTCACACTTTCCCAACATCAGGGTCTTTTCCAGGGAGTCTTCTCTTCTCATGAGATGGCCAAAGTATTGGAGCCTCAGCTTCAGGATCTGTCCTTCCAGTGAGCGCTCAGGGTTGATTTCCTTCAGAATGGATAGGTTTGTTCTCTTTGCAGTCCAGGGGACTCTCAAGAGCCTCCTCCAGCACCACAATTCAAAAGCATCAATTCTTCGGCAGTCAGCCTTTTTTATGGTCCAGCTCTCGCTTCCATACATCGCTACTGGAAAAACCATAGCTTTGACAATGCGGACCTTTGTCGGCAAGGTGATGTCTCTGCTTTTTAAGATGCTGTCTAGGTTTGTCATCGCTTTCCTCCCAAGAAGCAGGTGTCTTTTAATTTCGTGACTGCTTTCACCATCTGCAGTGATCATGGAGCCCAATAAAGTAAAATCTGTCACTACCTCCATATCTTCCCCTTCTATTTGCCAGGAGGTGATGGGACCAGTGGCCATGATCTTAGTTTTTTTGACGTTGAGCTTCATAATAAGGCTCAAATGCCACCTTACCTGGAGCAGGGGAATACTTTCCCCAGTATCAAGAGGACTCTTTTTCCCGATGAGTCTAGTATGAAGGTGAGGAGTGTGTGGCTCACCAGATAATTTCAGACTGCAGCTCCCACCATCTCTCAGTATTGGGTATGGTGCCTACAATCCATGAGATCTGTGGTCCAAAAATATCTGAAGGGTCCTATGTTCCTCATACATGCTGGTGCTCTGCATTCAGAGTTCAAGGAAATATGAAGCCTCTCTAACTGGTCTTCAGTGCAAAATTATTGCACCCATTCCAAAATTGTGTTGCTGCTCTTGTTATATTCTATAAGGTTGCCTCCAACGTATGGCGAGCCTATGAATGAGAGATCTTCAAAATATTCTGTTCTCAACAACCTGCTCAGCTCTTGTAAACTCAAGCCTATGTATTCCTTTAGGAAGTCAATCCATCTGATATTTTTTCTCCTCTTTTCCTCCTGCTTCCAACCTTTCCCAGCATTAGTATCTTATCTGGAGAATCTTGCCTTCTCATGATTTGCCCAAAGTAGGACAGTCTCAGTTTCAACATGTTTGCCTCCAGAGATTGTTGAGACTTGATTTGATTTAGGACCCACTTTTTTTTCTTTATGGCAAGCCACAAAGCTCTCCTCCTGCACCATGTTTCAAAGAAATGAATTTTTTTCCTGTCACCTTTCTTTACTGTACAGCTTTCACACACCATACATGCATACAAATGTATGAATGATCATGGTCTTAGCCTCCAGTGACACATCTGTACACTTCATTATTTTTTCAAATTCTTTCCTTGCTGCCCTTCCAAGTCTCAGTCTTCTGATTTCTTGGCTGTAGTGGATTGAGCAGCATCTCAAATGGTTTCAATTTCTCCATTGTCAATGTTAAAGTTGTATAGTTCTTCTGTAGTCATGATTTTGGTCTTTCTAATTTTTAACTGCAGTCCTGCTTTAGCACTTTCTTCTTTCACTTTCACTAGACGTCATTTCAGGTCATTGCTGCTTTCTGCCCGTAAGACAGTGTCATCTGCATATCTTACATTATTAATGTTTCTTCCACCAATTTTCACTCCTCCTACATCTGAATCTAGTTTGGCTTTCAGTATATGTTCTGCATTACAGACTGTACAGATAAGGGGATAAAATACACCCTTGTCTGACACTTTTGCCTCTCTCCATATTCTGATCTAACAGTAGCTTCTTGTCTACAATATAGGTTACAGTATGCATCAGGACAATCAAATGCTGAGGCACACCCTGTTCCTTCCTATCGACCCAATGCTTCTCATAGTTCACGCAGTCAAAGTCTTTGCTGCAATCTATAAAACATAGAATGATCTTCTGTAATTCTTTGGTGCACTTCAGTAACCAGTGGATCTTGAGTACCTTTTCCGTTTCAGAAAGTTTTTTTAAAGCCATATTTATTACTTATTTTATCGTTCCAGGCATTTCAATCTCTTTGCCACATAAAACAAGATTGATACTAATCCTGCAAGTACTTATGTAGGAAAAAAAAGAATGGTTTAAACCAGGGGCAGGCAAATGTCAGGTTTCTGGGAACACATGAGGTTTTTATCCAGAACTCTGAGATCCACTAAGCTAAGCAAGATGCAAAAAGTAGATTGAGGTAGGTAGAACAGTACACTGAGCAATAATAATAATAATAAGGGCTAAGAACACATCCTAAGCACCTTGGAAATTTACTTTTACATCCCAGAACTGAGCTCACAGTCCTTTCCAAGAAAGTCTGGTATGTATTTTCCTCAGGAAGTTGCAGGGTAGAATTGCCAGAGCTTCAGTTGACCAATGTAGCCGTCCCTCATCTGCTGTTCTGACAGAGAAACTAGCATGATGTCTTTGCCACAAAAATCATTGCTTGTGTAAAAGGCACTACCATAAAGGCCTATAGGAAAGTAGCAAACTGCCTTCTCCTCATACACCATGGGGCAAGCCACTGGAACACTAATAATAATCATAATTTGGCATAATAATCATGCCGTCAAGTCAATTCCAGCTCATGAAAATCTTTTCCAGAGTTGTCTGAGTACAGGATACTCAGACATAGAATCATAGAAAAGTGAAGTTGGAAGGGGCCTACAAGGCCATCAAGTCCAACCCCCTGCTCAGTGCAGGAATACAATCAAAGCACATCTGCCAGGTGATTTTTCTTGAATGCCTCCAGTGTTGGAGCACTCACCAACTCCCGAGGTAACTGGTTCCACTGTCGTACTGCTCTAACAGTTAGGAAGTTTTTCCTGATATTCAATCGAAATCTGGCTTCCTTTAACTTAAGCCCATTGTTGCGTGTCCTGCACTCTGAGATGATCGAGAACAGATTTTGTCCCTCCTCTGTATGAGAGCCTTTCAAATATTTGAAAAGTGCTATCATATCACCCCTCAGTCTTCTTTTCTCAAGGCTAAACATGCCCTGTTCTTTCAGCCTTTCCTCATAAGGCTTGGTTTTCAGCCCCCGATCATCCTTGTCACCCTCCTCTGAACTTGTTCCAATTTGTTAGCATCCTTCTTGAAGTGTGGTGTCCAGAACTGGACACAATACTCAAGGTGAGGCCTAACCAGTGCTGAATAGAGGGGGACTAGCACCTTGCGGGATTTGGAAACTATACTTCCATTACTGCAGCCTAAAATAGCATTTGCCTTTTTTGTAGCCACATCACACTCTTGGCTCATATTTAGCTTGTGATCTACGACAATTCCAAGATCCTTCTCGCTTGCAGTTTTGCTGAGCCAGGTATCCCCCATCTTGTAACTGTGCAGTTGGTTTCTTTTTCCAAGGTGCGGTACTTTGCAATTATCCCTGTTGAATTTCATTCTGTTGCTTTGGGCCCAGTGCTCCATCCTATCAATGTCATTTTGAATTTTGTTTCTGTCTTCCAGGATATTAGCTATTCCGCCCAATTTTGTATCATCTGCAAATTTGACAAGCATTCCCTGCACTCCCTCATCCAAGTCATTAATAAAAATATTGAAGAGCACCAGGCCCAGGACTGAGCCTTGGGGTACCCCACTTGTGACCTCCTCCCAGTTAGAGAAGGACCCATTAATCATCACCCTCTGAATACGATTCTGTAGCCAATTGTGTATCCACCTGACACTTGATCTATCCAGCCCACACCTAGTTAGCTTGCTAATCAGGATATCATGGGGCACTTTGTCAAAAGCTTTGCTGAAGTCAAGATATACTGTGTCTACAGCATTCCCTCTGTCTATCAGGGAGGTTACCTGATTAAAAAATGAGATCAGATTAGTCTGGCAGAATTTGTTCTTGAGAAATCCGTGTTGGCTTCTAATTATTACTGCATTGTTTTCTAGGTGCTTGCACAATGACCGCTTTACGATCTGCTCCAGAATTTTCCCAGGGATTGATATTCGGCTGACTGGCCTGTAGTTCCCAGGTTCCTCTTTTTTGCCCTTTTTGAAGATAGGGACAACATTGGCCCTCCTCCAATCCTCTGGCACCTCCCCCGTTTCCCATGATTTCAAGAAAATAATGGAAAGCGGTTCTGAGAGTTCTTCAGCCAGTTCCTTCAGTACTCTCGGATGCAGTTCATCCGGCCCTTGAACCAACTCGTTCAAGGTGGTAAGGTGTTCCTTGACTATTTGTTTATCTATCTCCAGCTGCAATCATGTCCCCCCCACACTTGCACTTACAATTTGTTTGGAAGTTCATAGTCTGTCTTATGGGAAAAGACTGAACTAAAATAGGAATTGAGCACCTCTGCCTTTTCTTTGTCCTCTGTTATCATTTTTCCATCTCCACTGCGGAGCTGTGCCACTATGTCTTTTGTTTGTCTTTTGCTACTCACATACCTGAAGAATGCTTTTTTATTGCTTTTAGTGTCTCTAGCTAACCTCAGCTCATTCTCAGCTTTTACCCTCCTAATGCCATCCCTGCATTTCCTTGCTACTTATCTGTACTCATCCTTGGTGGCCTGGCCTTCTTTCCACTTCCTGTACATGTCTTCTTTGGTTTTTAGGTCCTCCCTGAGCTCTTTGTGAAGCCACACTGGCCTTTTTTTGCCGCCTCCCACCTTTTTTCTTGTTGGAATTGTTTGTAGTTGTGCCTTTAGAATTTCTTTTTTTAGAAGCTCCCACCCTTCTTGGACTCCTTTTCTTGTTAGGTCTCCTGCCATGGGACCTTACTTATCCTTGTTCTGAGATTCTTAAAATTGGCTTTTTAAAAATCCAGCAGAAGTGTGTGGCTACACCCTGCTTTCGTTTCCTTTGAAACCAAGAATTCTAGAAGGACATGGTCACTCTTGCCTAGAGTTCCCCTTACTGCCACTTCCCCCACTAAGTCATCTCTGTTGGTCAGAATCAAGTCAAGGATAGCAAATCCTCTAGTTTCTTTCTCCACTTTTTGTAGGAGAAAATTATCAGCCACACAAGCCAGGAATTTCTTGGAAGGGCCATACTTGGCAGAATTTGCTTCCCAACATATACCTGGATGACTGAGATCTCCCATCACTACTACGTTGTGTCTCTTTGAAAACCCTGCCATTTGTTTTTCAAAAGTTTCATCCGCTTCCTCTCTTTGATTGTGCGGTTGGTAGTAGACTCCAACTACCAAGTTCCTTTTGTTTTTTGCCCCAACTGGATTGATCCAGATGCTCTCGGTGGGACAGCCAATCTCCTCCTCCTGTATTTCTGTGAAGGAATGTGTATTTTTTGACATATACTCCACCTCCCTTTTTATTCTCTCTGTTCTTTTCGATCAGTTTATATCCCTCAATTGCTGTATTCCAGTCATGGGAGTCATCCCACCAAGTTTACCATTCCCTTCTTCTGGGAGCACTCTGGGACAATGTCTCTTGCCCAGAGCTATGCAGGTTGATGCCTCGTCCAGGTAGCACAGTGGGAATCAAATTCCTCACTTGATACCTAGTTCACTGAGCTATCAAGCCAGGAATAGGAGCACAAACCAGATATCTAGCCTTACACAACACTTTCTTAGATCAGATCAGATAACGCATTGAGGGAGAAGAGCTCGTTGAACAGAGGAGCAGCTTAGAGATAGACTTCATGGCTCAGACTCAGAAGGAAGGATAAGGCTTTCCTGGCTGAGGGTGGGGGTATTAGGGTGCATTCCATGCCCAATTTACCCCTACTTTGCCCCCAAGTTTCTGAACAATCTTCTCAGACATCTTTAATTAATGTCAAGTTTCTGAAATGTGATTGTTGTCTTAACATTCCGGTTGAATCAAATCTCATCTTGTCTCCAAAGTTGTAAACAGCACCTGTTGCTCATTTCTTCCCTAATTGCTGGACTACTATTTTTTTCCCCAATTTTTTTTAAATTTTCTTATCAGGGTAGGGGGCGAAGGGGAACAATGGGAAACAATGGGGATAGGGATAAAAGGGGAGTGAGATTGAAAAAGTACCTTACAAGATATTAATATATTTCCTATATAGTATATGATTCATTCAAATTATACTTTCAATATTTTATACAATCTAAATCGGACATACTTAATATTAATCTAATCATTAGTTACATGGCTGTCTATATTTTTATATTATCAGTTGCTCTTTCTATTTTGAAACCATACATATAATTTTCCCCAACATTTCTGGTGGTTCTTTTTCCTTGTTTCATCTAGCCATTCTGATAATTTGTCCATTTCTGCAATTTCAAAAATTTTGGCTATCAATTCCTCTGTTTGCGGTATCTCAGGTTCCTTCCAGTGTTTTGCAAAAACTAATCTTGCGGCTGTTATAATATGAATGCTTAAATATGTTTTTGCGAGATCCATTGAACCTGGCAAGATATTTAATAAAAATAATTCAGGTTTCATAGGGACTGGGCTTTCAAGAACCTCTTGTAACAACAGCCTGACTTTGTTCCAATATTTTTGCGCTTTTTTACAAATCCACCACATATGATATATATGATCCTTGATATGATATATATGATCCACATATGATCCTTCCTTTTCTTTACACTTCCAACATAGATTTGATATTTGGGCATTCATTTTAGCTAAAGTTATGGGCGTCCTGTACCATCTATAAAACATTTTGTAAATATTCTCTTTAAAAGTAACAGATTTAGTTAATTTTATATTTGTTTTCCATATTCGTTCCCATTGTTCTAGCTCTATATTGTGGACTATTATTATTAGCAAAGATTTGCAGTGTCCCATCAGACCCCACAATCCAGAACTGCAGAGTGCTTTAGTCTGTGCTGATGCTGGCCAACTGGCTACAAGGGATAAGCGTGGGTTGTCCATTCTGCTCTGTTGGAGTTTCACCTTCACTGCAGGCTGCTCTGCATATGAAGGTAATTCCCACGCTCCCAGTTGTCCCCTAGGCTACAGAACCAGGAGCACAGGATGCCCCAGTGTCTCAACAAACTCCCCAGTATCAGGACAAATGTTTGTGAAATAGAATAAAAACAGTCTACAATTCAGAACAGATAAGCTATTCTCAGTTCTCGGAGTGTGTCTCTTTGTCCATGTGTATTTGCAGCACTTAGTGAAGTGATATGTCTATTCAAGGCAGCTGTGTTCCTAATCATGAAGCAGTTCACCACTTTCTCATCGTTAAATTTTTCGCCTTGAGATGTGGAATAGAACTTTAGTATTGTGTGTAAATGAAGTTAGTTACTGTGGCATTTTATGAAAGCCTTTATACTGTAACCAGCTGTTTCCTCTGTTTAACCAGACTGTTAAAAATGTGGTTTATTTGTTTTTCCAATTAGTTGTGCACTGCCTTTGTACTCAGCTACCAGAGTCTCACTCGGACATGTCTTTAACCACATTCCACATTGGGTCTGTCGAGACTGGCTGTTTTGGGTGCAAGGTGGATCAAGCTACAAAAGGTCTGTTGAGGTTGTGGGGAGGAGCAATGTGCCATTTGGCACACTCTTCCTGTCCAAACAGCAAACAACCCCTTGTAGCCTGATCAGCTACCAATTAAGTGCTTTCCTCAATTGTCTCCTCTCTCCTTTTGTCCCTGTCATTCCATTTTCTCCCTTCCTCCCTTCCTGCTTCCCTTCTCTTCTTCTCCCCCACCTCTTGCTCGGAATCTGCAGCTACAGTACTGAGGCTGCTGGAAGTTGGTTCCCCCTGGGTATACAGAGCGTGCTAACAAGAATTTATGCCCTACCACTAGGCCAGAAAGGTGTGTGACAGCTCTTAAAGGGTAAAGATGGCTTGATCGAAATATAAACACAAGCAGAAGTGGGCTTTTTCTCCAACCTAAACCATGCCTTCAACAATCCATAGGCTATATCTATATGCTAGTGTGGACAGGCTCTTCGTCAACTGTCAGCATGGAATTTGGACATAAGAATGTGCTTCAAGATAGATAGCAACCTGTACAGACAACTACTGGTTGTCTGTACATTGCAAACAGGGCTTGAAAATATGCTGAGAAGAGGACAAGGAGAAGAGGACAAGGCAGCAACTACCAGTGGCAGTGCTGGAGGGAAGGTAAACTCACTGGAGGAAAGGGGATTACTAAAGGCATCATGTCTAAAGGTCCTCCAAAACCTGGAGTCAAGACTGTGATTTATTTCTGAGTAGATATGCCCTGGATCATAGTGTAAGGCTGCAGTCCTGCAGACATTGAACACATTAAGTTTAATTTCCAACTAAACATGCCTAAGAGTGTGCTCAAAACCTCACTCTTGGAAAGAAAAGTCAACTCGAACATTTCCTTGTTCCTTCTTCCTTGTTACTTCTTCCCATGTTTTGTAATGAATACAATTTGATGAATAATGGAGCTCTGTATAAAATATTTTGTTGGGGCACACTTGCTAGACATTAGATGTCGGTATTGGACAGTGAACTGTGATGCACTCAGGCAAGACAGCCTAAATAGTCACTTCCTAACCCCCATTATTTACACTTAGTTTATTATGTACCAGTGCTTTTACCACATCAGCCAATCTTCTTATCTTCTTTGACAGCTTGTCATTATTTGTACTGCTGACTGGTTGTTAAGAGTACAGCAAAATGTCAGGGACAAGGACAACTTGTTATTTAAGGCCCCCATTGGCATACTGTGGTTAAGCAAACACATTGAACTGTAAATGACATAACTTCTCGGAATCTCATGTGTTTAGGCATTTAATTTTTTCAGTTGAACCAAGTTCAATATAGTATACTGAAATATATATTTTAGGATCCATTCCCACACTAGAATTTGTTTAGCCTCAGTTTTCATTTCATTTTTTATATACATGTCTAAATCCAAAGAAAACAGAACATTGCAATAAAATATCATGAATGACGTTTGAACAAAATATGAGGACAAAGTCAGGGTTTTGCCCAAGGAAGTTGAAACTATCACAGATAATTAATATGCATCCCCCCCCCCAGCACATCTGAGTTGTGAATTGGAAAGATGAGGGTGGGGGAGGAGGGAGGATTCTTTATTGACATAGACAATAAAAGGATACCAAATAACTAGCAAAGTGATCAGCAGCATCCCTCAAAACTTGTAGGTCCTTTTATATTTCTGTGCACTCATGGGGGCTTTCCCAAACTGCATGCTTGCATCAGATGGTGCTGCAGAAAGAGGGTCTCCTAAATTGAGGAGCAGTTTTTCACAAGGGGCCTGAAAACAGCCACTGCAAGTACAGAAGCCCAGATGTAGAGTATTTCCTAGAAAACTACAGCCCAGGAATGGATTATATGGCCCTCCAGATGTTGTTGTATGCAGCTCCCATCAATCCCAGCCAACCTAGCTAATGGTGAAGAATTATGTGTTGCAGTCAAACAACATCTAGAGAGCAAGATGTTACAGTCAGTTGTCAATCTAATTACTGAGCATTATAACAAGATTGTAGTTCTTTATGCCATTTCACTTCCCCAACAGGTCACCCACCAGTTTCCTAATGTGAAAAATTACATGGCAGGACAGTGCTTGCTTACTGTCTGGATTTTGCTTTGGAAAAATACGGGAGCACACAGAATCAGGGACTTATTGGGGGGGACTTGCAAAAGTGAATTGAAAAGGCATAGTTGCAATAATGGAAGCCTTTCCAGATTGCTTATTCATTATTTTGCAGGGTATCCAACAAGTAATGTGAGAGGGTGAGGAGGAGGCTTATGCAGAGTGATGGGCTACCTCTATCTGAATTACAGAGTGAAAATTTCCAACTACATGTTATCAGGGGTGAAGCACAAAGCCACACCCTCAAAGCCTCAGTGTAACCAGCTTTCAGCTCATCTTAAGAAGATGCCTGGCAAACATTTGCCATGGATTTGGGGGATACTGATTTATCATTTTTCTGCAGCATCCACAAGTTACTCCTTCATGCCCAGAGAAGTGATTTTTAATTCCTGAATGCTCGCATATATTGTTTGATTTTTTTAATGGTCTAAAAATTCTTCTTCACATTCTTCTACATAAAGTTATGAAGCTCCAAGATATATATTATGACAGTGCAGTTTTCACATAGGTATCTCGGTAGATGTTGGCTGTTTCCAAAGACATAAATTTGGATTGCCTGAATCGTTTCTTTTGTGATTGACCCTTTTGAGGAGGGGGTAGGAAATCACCTATTTTCAACAAACATGGTACATTTTAACTTGTCAGATTAGAAAACCCAATATGGTAAGTTATTAAGTGTGGAGGGCAAAATGCTGGCCTTTGGTTCTCTATGGTGTTCTGTTTCATTTGTAAAACCTAAGTCCTACCATCCTTTTTTTTTTTTTTTTTTTTTGAGGTGCTCAGATTTGGAAATGTGCTTCATTACTAAAATCCAATATTTTCTCATTTAAAGGAAAAATGAGGCTGCCATCTTATACCCACATATCTGAGAGCATTTTGAATTTTGTCATTGAACACAACTTTTGAATAGACATACATAAGATGATAGTTTAAATGTGTGACAAGAAGAATAGAAAACATGGAAGTCATTTTGGCTGGAAAAGAAGGGTGAGTGTGAACAAATAATTACATTTGATCTGAAATCCAGGGGTGCGGATTTCTTCTCTGACTGTACCTCTAATCAGAATAGTGCTGAAAGTGGAAGACAATGTTAGTCTGATGTTAATGTGAAAAATAAGGAAAATGAAAGACTTTTTCTTTCTTTCTTTCTTTCTTTTTATTTAAGAAACCCTCCCCACCCCGAGTTTCTGACATTGTCAACTTTTCCCAAGGTCCATAACAAGTTTCAGGAAAAGTTTTCATTCTTCATCACTGTGGCCACCTAAATACCTCATCACTTCCTGTAAAGGCTATGTCTTTGGTTCCTTAAACTAAAATCACATGCAAATTGTTTTGCCAGGAATGAACACAAGTTTCCAAACCAATATAAACTGTCTTTTAACTGAATCCATTGTTCTTTCTTTTTCTCCATTCCCTTGCCATGAGTAACCTCCCACCATGAAAACTGCTTTGCGAAGATAGCTTCTGTGTGTAATCAAAACTTTCTAACAATCATTCATTTTAAAAAAATGAAATGAGAGAAGGCATAGCTTTTACTGTCTGTTTCTGAGGAGTTGTTCAGAGGCTGTGTAGTTGTTTTTCATTCACATCTTAACCATTGATTTTTATTTGGAGTAATTTCATTCTGTTCTTCATTATTTAAGGAGGTGGTTTGTCACCAGTATGGAGAAACTCTCTTGATTTTTTTTTCTTTGCATACAAATACACCCACACTTTTTTCTTTATTCAACACAGGCCCTGAGCTGGTCCTCTTAAATTACTGTATAAAGAACAGTTACAGGGACTCAATCATATGGAAGAAATCATATGTGACCTCTCACATCAATGGAGATATTGCCCTTTCCCAGTACCAAATCCCAGGAAGGTGGGTGGTTGAAAAAAGTGCAACTCTGCTCCCAACTCACAATTTTCCATGGGAAATGTGTGACCACTATATATCCATGGATGCACTGGATCAAATCTTCCATCCTTCATGGAATGTTTCTTAGGGAGCTCTTCATGGAGGAACTTGTGAACATTTGAATTGAACCTAACTCTCTTTTAAGGTTGTGGCATGACTGATATTTTTAGCACTAGCTTTAAACCAAATATTTCATACCTAGAACAGGATTAATTCTAGGCCTTTGGGGCACACTGTTTTGCTTCTCCTTTTTCAGCAGTTTCTTTCTGTTCTTCCAGTTCGGCATTTTCTACCTCTCTGTGTCTGTGTTCTGTGCCATCAAGTTAGAATCGATTTATAGCGCCCCAAGAGGGCTCTCAAGGTATGTGAGATACTTAAAGAGTGGTTGTACAGTTCCACTCTCCCAGTGAGTTTCCATGGCTTAGCAGGGATTCAAACTCTGTTCTCCAGGGTCCTGGTCCATTACTCTTTCCACTACACCACGAGAATTTCTTCCTACTCTATTATTTAGGATTTCTTCTTTTTTTACATTTGTTCATTTCTTATCTTTTGATTTGGTTGTTTCTTCTATAATGATTACTACTCTCAAGAGAAACAGCTTCATCTGACATCCTGAACATCCAGGCTATGAGACAGCCAGATAGCCCACTAATTCATTCAGGGTTTCTACTGCATATTGAGTCACTGCTGTACCTAGTGTTGTGCCCAAGCCTCCCTAAGGAGCACTTAGCACTTGGTCAGAGAGTTCGACAGGCCACTTACCTACCACCTTTGCACTGAGGCAAGTCCCAAGACCTCAGCAGTGCATAGCGTAAGCCCCTTGAACAAGTCTGACCTTAAAAGAACACTTTACTTTTACCCAGTACTTTGCAAGTACAGACACATGGGCTTTGAGATTCCTTAGAACTCACAACAGCTCAGTTAGGTAGGACTCTTAAAGGTAGCTAGTTTGCGGCCCTCTCCACTCCCTGGATTTAGCCAGACCCTGCTGTTCAAGAGACCAGTCCTTTGCTAAGAATTTTTATAATTATTTTTTATCAGAAAAATAGTTTCATAGAATCAGTTTATATTGCTCAAGCTTTAGCATAAAGAACATATTCAAAGATATTACAGTTAAATAAAATAACTAATCCCCATTAAAATAAAAAACACTACTAAGCTGGGCTAAGGTGGGCTAGCCCCACCTCCTTCTTTCTCTTCACTTATATTCTTTCTCCTTCAAGCCACATACTCAAACCATCAAGTTATTTTTCTCTCCCATCATCATGGAATTGATCTTCTCCCACATAACCCATCGTCCATTTTCTACATTCTCTAACTCCTCCCTTCTTCTTGACACTTCATGTCTGTTAACCAATTAGCCTCAAGGGGCTGTAACACCTTCCTCCATCCTCAATTCCCATGAAAATCCAGGTGTTTTATCTCTTCTCCAATTGGCTTGGAATGTTGAGTCTTCCACAGGCCTCTTTGTCTGACCTTCAGCTTTATCTCGAACCACGCTGTACCGGTCTTCAGAAAAACACTCTCATAGCACTTAGAAAAACACAATCCAATGTCTCTCGAATCATCTTCACACAGAACCTGTCTGACTCCATCTTACATTTCGCTGACTACATAACCCACACTGCTTCAACTCCATCACACCTAGTATAGAGTTTCTTGATGGCTCATTCCTCTTGGAGGGAAGGGATTATTATGAATAATAATAATAATGAAGAGGAACAGCTCAGGCCAATAATAATAATAATAATAATAATAATAATAATAATAATAATAATAATAATAATAATAATAATAATAATAATAATAATAAATAGAACACACCAACATAGTAGTAGTAATATCTGGATCATTGGCATTGTAATTCTAGGAGATGCCAGAGTTGAAAATGAAGAATTGGAAAAACTAACAAAATGTAGAGATCTGGCAATTGAAACATCTCGCTTGTGGATGAAATACACTTCAGTGGTCCCCGTAGTCATTGGGGCTTTGGGAACAATATCAAGAAATTTCACACAGTATTACAAGCAGTTGCAGCTCTCAGAAATAACACAATCAGAGCTAAAAAAAACACCAGTGTCGCGTCCACCCAGTGCCCCTTATTTATTATCTCTTAAACATAGGTTCACCCCCTGGATGCGTTTCCTCTTTGCACACTGCCACCAAGTATTATTCTCAGAATACCAAATACGTATTTCAGACACGTGTGCTGCCAACTATAACAGGTTTATTGAACTTTTAAGTTTGAGAATCACAGGAGTAAATTATAGATGTTCTTTTATTGTTATGTAAATCACAAAGGGAAAATCACAGATGTTCAGGATCACTCGTTAAATAGGATTTGGTTATGCATTGGTTTAAATGTATTTTTATTCACAACAACAATATACTATTCTCTATTTCTTATAACTCTTCCCCTCCTATTCTCTCTATCACTCCAACTGTTCAATCTATGTATTAACCTTCTCAGTTCCCTATCTCTCCCTTGCTTCTCCCTCTAACTGTCCCTAACTGATTTCAACTGTTCTTTTGGTTCCGCCCCTCCTGTCCTATCATAGGCTCCTGCACTTGAGCTCCACATGATGGACAGGAGTGACGTAATGTGATGGCATTCCGCCACATACCTCCCCCCTTAGAAAGTTTGTTTCATGGGGTAAAACTTACAGTAGTTTACTCCATGAACAACGTAGGAACTACTTAGCAATCTTTCAAACAAAAAAACTTTTTTCTTTACATTACTCCGTTACACATTTTCAATCACATTTATACTTACTCATCACCTTTAAACTCCATCAATCAACATTTGCAATACTTTCAATTTCTTTACTACAATACTTTTATCATTGCTTACCATTAATTCATCTAAAAGTTACATTTGTAATTACTTATCTTATTTATACCCAACTGGAACAGTTTATTACATTATAAGTTACTATACACTTTTATAACATATAATTTGAACAATTTTCATACCATTACAGTTTCATTTTAATATAGTCCTTTTTCATCTTCTTCAATCTTCTGATCTTTTCAATAAGGTGTCAGGCATCACATTTTGAGTCTCTTTAACATTTTTACTCTTACAGTCAAAGTCTTGTAGACTTGGGGCCTATCTCATCAACCCCTCTTGGCTCTCTCTGATAGTCCACAACCTCAGCCATGGTGAAGGGTTATTGCAGATAATAACATGTCCTTCCCACCTGCACGGCTTGAGTTTCTGTGAAGTCCACCCACTTTCACGATACTCACGCTTCCCCATGGAATGGAGTCTCTCACCAGCCTTCAGCTTCTCTCTCAGGGAGGTCATTTGATGAAGGGTCCCGCTGTTCTCCGATTGGCTCAGCACGGCTCCCGGTTCTCTGGACACCTCTGCGATGATGGTGATGTCCTTCTGGAACTCTGGATCTCTCCGGACACGACTGGTCACTAACGCCATTTTCCATCTATCTCTCAACTTTATTGTTTTAACTGCTCTACGGTGTTGAATTACTGGAGCAGCTATCTCGATGTTACTGGATAAAACCTGTTGGTAATCTCCAACTAATTCTAGCCAAACTCTTACTTTTTCTTCAGTTTGCACTACTATTAGAGTAAGGCTAATTTCTATTCTATTTTGATTTTGATAGGGTACACCTCTGCCTTCCCAGTATGGCCATTCATATTTTCTTTTGGGCTTTTCTCTTTTTTCATACAGGACTATATTTTCTTTCTTGCCCCAAAGTTTGTTCAGATAAACTTGGACCATTTTTCTACTTTCCCCTCTATCTTTCTGAATCTTGTAATTTACTTCTTTCATTTTGGCTATCTTTCTAAATTGACTTGCCCAATTTAATTTTATCTTATTCCCTTTCATCTTTCTTAGCATCAAGACTTCCTCTCTAAGATAGAATGATATTTCCCTAGCATTTTTAGTGCTGTCTAACTTTTGTTTCTGGACAAAACTACTTTCATTGGGTTTTCTTTTAATCATACAAATCATACCCTCTTCAGACCAGTTATTAAGTTGACTTTCCAGGAAACTTTTTCTTCCCCAACTTTCTTTTGTTGTTTTAGTGGGTAATTCCTGACCTTCTTGTGAGCGTGTATATATGAAACTATTTTTAACTTGTTTTATCCAGTTCCAACCCTCTCTATCAACTACAGACTTCTCTAAGTGTACATGGGTCAGCAGATCGAAACTCTTATTAGATTTTTCAATATAATCATTGCTAATATCATTTTTCTTCTTTTCTTCACTATTGAAATTTTCACTAGAGTTTTTCCTTAAGCCTTCCTTAACTACTCCTACTACTTCAGGTCTCCTTTTTAACCCTGTATCTTCCTGTCTTTGGCATATGTCCCAGCTTTGACAAAATGCTTTTATCTGCTTTCCCATTTCCGTCCAGTAAAAATTCTGAGATATTCTCTGCTTAGTGCGTGTAATCCCCAAATGAGCAGAAAAGGTGTCTGTGTGTCCCTTTTCCATTATTTTCTCCCTGTATTTAGAAGGGATTATCAGTTGTTTGTGAAGGCTCTCCCCTCCCCTTCTAGGATTTATTAAGATCTCCCTATATAATAGGTCTTTTTCCACAAAGTACCTTTCGGGGTTCTCAGGGGTTATTGGCCCTTCTCTAACCATCTTAAAGCATTGTTCTAAGGTAGAATCTGCTTTTTGTTCCTTTTTAAAAGTATTCTCATGTGGATTCCTTATAGCTACTAAATCAGCTGTCTCATCAGCTTCATTCCCTCTTATTATTTCATTAGGGAGTTCATGTTTTTCCTCAGATGCTTCCTTTTTTTCTTTCTGGGAGCGAGTATTCACCAAAACACTCTTAACATGCTCAGAGAGATCTAGCCCTATCAAGCATGGAGCAGGAAGTTGATCTGTGATTCCCATTTTCCACATCCCATTCCACCCTTGATATTTTATTGGTATTCTAGCCACCGGTAAAGTAATTATCTCTGATGCAATCCCTTTAACAGTGAGGCTTTCATTTCTTAATATATTTTCTTGAGAGATTATTTCTGGATGGCATAATGTCACCTGAGAGCATGAGTCTTTTAGAGCTAGATATTTAGTCTCATTTATATAAATATTATCCCCAGAACATCTAATAAGCTCCTGGTTACTTTCAACCAAATAACAATGGAGAACTTTTGCTATTGGAAGTTGTTGTTGTTGTTCTTGGCTTTCTGCTCTAGCAGTAACTGGGGTTGCTATGGCGCCCGTTTGAACGGCCTCTGTGGTTGCTTTATTCTGCTGTATACAGTATACTTTCTTGGGCATATTTCCTTTTTGCTGACCAATATCTCTATTCTTTGAGCATTGTGCTATGAAATGTCCTTTTTCTCCACAGCCAAAACAGGATTTAGAGACTTTCTGTTCAAAAACTGGGAACTTGTCTCCCTTCCCTTCCCAGTTCTTATATATCTGCTGGCTCTGCTCTGAGGGCTTGCCTCTAAAATGGCTTCCAACTGCCTGTTGATTCTTGAGGTACTCTCTGGGTTCTTCCTTCTGTCGTCCCAAGCTTTCCCTCCAATTTTTATCTCTGAGAAATTTGGATGTTTTATTTCTGTAATATAATCAGCTGTTTCGCTTGCCTCCAGAATATTTTTAGGCTTTTTATCTCTTACTAAATACCTCAATTCCCCAGGTAGAACTGAATAAAATTGTTCAAGGCCTATTATATTTTTCATATCTTCTAATGTCTCGACCTCCAACTGTTCGAGCCATTTCTCCAAGTATCTCATCATATTTGCCCCCAATTGAGAATAGGATTCCTCAGGCTTTTTAGTCAGTGCCCTAAATTTCCGTCTTAGATGTTCAGCATTGATTCCAAACCTCGAGAAAACCAATTTTCTGTATGCCTCGTAGTCTCTGGCTTGGTCTTGGGGCATTTGGGAATAAATTTCTGCTAACTCCCCACTTATCTGAGACCTTAGCACAATCATGCGCTCTGCCCCTCTCACATCAAAGTCCCAGCATGCGCATTCAAACAAAATAATAAATGATTCAGGGCTATCACCCTTTCTAAATATAGGGAATTTCTTAAGGTCCGCTTTTGATAAATTTCCCCCCTCAGGATTTGACTCATTATTATTATTATTGTTTTGTGCTGATAATTCCATTCATTTCATTTCTAGTTGAAATTCCCTCTGTCTTTCCTCAGCCCTCAGCTGTAAAGCTTTTTCCTCAGCCCTTTCTCTAGCTTCTAATTGCCTGGCTTCAGCCTCAGCCCTAGTTTTTATTTCTAATTCTCTTAATTGAAACTCCTTCTCCAGTTTCCATTTCACAAAATCCTGGGAGGTTAATTCATTTTCTCTCTTAGAAGCATCGTCCTCCTGAGCCTCATCCTGTTCTGAGACTTCCTCTTTGTGAGGTAAATCTTGAGGATCTGATACCTCCATTGCCACCCGTTTCCCTCGCTTAGAGGGCATGGTTATTTATTTGAACAAGTTGGTCACTTCTATTGAGACAGGCAATCAAGCCTCAGTTTAAAATCTTTTTTCCTTTATGAGTTAGAGAGATACTTTGTAGCTTCTCCGCTGGCAGCCACGGATTTGCTACTATATTTCTTCTTCTGGCACCCAGCCAGTCCCTTGGTCTGAGACAATGTTTCTATTTGCCTCCAGACACCGAAAGGGTTCAGAAATATTTACTTGATTTAAGCCTCTACTATTGTTTTCAATCACCCCAGCTATGTTTATGACCCTGGCCTCCACTTGTCCCTAGAGCTTGGGATCTCAAGCTAGCCTACTGGTCTTTTCCACTTAAAGCGTGAGGTAACCTTAAACTATTGAATTTTCCTCAGAGCCTTTTCCTATCCTTAGTCTTTCTAAGGTCTGAGATCAGGAGTCCCTTTTAAGCTTTTCACTAAGACACTTTCAAGGGTCCCACTCCTTCACTACAGTACCAGACTACTAGGTCTCTTAAGCTCAGGAAATTCACTTTTTACTTTGGCTTACTGGACTATTAATCGCATCCCACCGCTGCCACCACTTTGTCGCGTCCACCCAGTGTCCCTTGTTTATTATCTCTTAAACATAGGTTCACCCCCTGGATGCGTTTCCTCTTTGCACACTGCCACCAAGTATTATTCTCACAATACCAAATATGTATTTCAGACACGTGTGCTGCCAACTATAACAGGTTTATTGAACTTTTAAGTTTGAGAATCACAGGAGTAAATTATAGATGTTCTTTTATTGTTATGTAAATCACAAAGGGAAAATCACAGATGTTCAGGATCACTCGTTAAATAGGATTTGGTTATGCATTGGTTTAAACGTATTTTTATTCACAACAACAATATACTATTCTCTATTTCTTATAACTCTTCCCCTCCTATTCTCTCTATCACTCCAACTGTTCAATCTATGTATTAACCTTCTCAATTCCCTCTCTCCCTTGCTTCTCCCTCTAACTGTCCCTAACTGATTTCAACTGTTCTTTTGGTTCCGCCCCTTCTGTCCTATCATAGGCTCCTGCACTTGAGCTCCACATGATGGACAGGAGTGACGTAATGTGATGGCATTCCGCCACAACCAGCAATATTAGGAACAACATACATACTACACCAATATTTAACAGATACTTAGGTTTTTGGTTGAAACTTGTATCTGTTATATAATACCAATCACTGTTTTTATAATTTTGGTTGACTCTGTCTGGTATTTCTGAATAATAATAATAATACCTTTCATGACTTCTAAATCACAATACTATTTACAAACATTGTTAATTGCAGTTTCTTGAACAAAAACTTAAACTACAGTAGCTGGATATCATCCTCCTTTTAAAAATTCTGCTCTGTTGAAATAGTTACAGCTCTATATTGAAAAACTATGCCTTTTTATCCCTCTTACTATACTATATCTCCTGTCATTTTACAGGATGGAATTTCTGATGTTTTAATCTCATTTGTCATCATTTTATTTTGCTCTCTCTCTTTTTTACTATGTATCATTATTTGCTACTTATTTTCAGCAGAAATTTATATTACATATTAAGTTTTTAAAATGAATGAAATGTTATCTATGCTTTAGAGTTAAATAATTATACAAAATGAGTGCCATCTGGTATCTTCTAATTGATACAAAAGATTAACTAAAACATCTAAGTTATCATCTATTAGTGTTAATATTTTTGTGGAAGCATCATGGGCTCTAAAGAGTTTTCCTTTTTGTTTCTAAATCAAATTATATTTTAGATTTCTGTATTTCCAGTCCAATATCAATGTACTAAAGCCCATGCTTCTTCTATATTCAAAGAGCACTCTAATATATTCAGTTGACACCAAAATTTGACTCTTAATATAAAATATCAAAGTATTATTGCTATCTATCAGTAGTGGGCCACTGTTGTGTTTTGAAAGTGTTTGCTGCCTCTTTCATCTTTTTCTGCATATTAAAGTAGTAGAGTATCTTCTCTAGGTCTTCTTTTTCTGAATGTTGTTTAATCCACTTGCCAGCATTTGGGACATAAGTTGTTTTGTGCTGTCAGGTTGCCTCCAACGTATGGCAACCCTATGAATAAGCTACCTCCAAAATGTTGCGTTCTCAACAGCCTTGCTTAGCTCCTGCAAAATCAGACCTGTGGCTTCTTCTAGGGAGTCAATTCAACTTGTTTTTGCTTTTCCTCTTTTCCTGCTGCCTTCAACCTTTCCCAGCATTATTGTCTTTTCCAGGGAATCCTGTCTTCTCATGATGTGCCAAAAGTAGGACAGCCTCAGTTTCAACATTTTTGCCTCCAAGGATAGTTCAGGCTTGATTTGATCTAAGACCTATTTGCTAGTCTTTCTGACAGTCCAGGGTATCTACAAAGCACTCCTCCAGCACCACATTTCAAGGAAACAATTGTTTTCCCTGTCAGCTTTCTTTCCTGTCCAGCTTTTACGCCCATACAGAGTGATACAAGAGTGTGAATGATCTTGGTCTTGATCTCCAGTGGCGCATCCTTACACTTGATGATCTTTTCTAGTTCCTTCACTGCTACCCTTCCAAGTATCAGTCTTCTGATTTCTGAACTGTAGTCTCCATTTGAATTGATGGTTGAATCAAAATATACAAAATCTCTAACTTCTTCAGTTTCTTCATCATCAATGTTAAAGTTCTGGAGTTCTTCTGCCATCTTGATTTTGTCTTAATGTTCAGCTGCAATGCTGCAACTCTCTTTTTTCATTTTCACTAAAAGTCATTTCAAGTCATTGCTGCTTTCTGTCAGTAAGATAGTGTTAACTGCATATCATACATTACTAATCTTCCTTCCACCCTTCCCTTATCTGAATCTATTCCACCTTTCTGTATGATATGTTCTGCATACAGATTGAACAGATGAAGGGATAAAGTGCATCTTTGTTTGACACTTTTGCATATAAGGAAACCATTCTGTCTCTCTGTATTCTGTCCTAACACTAGCTCCTTGTCCACAATATAAGTTTATGTATCAGCACAATCTAGTGCTGAGGCACACCGACTCCTTTCAGAACATCCCGCATGATCTACACAGTCAAAGGGTGTGCTGTATTCTATAAAGCATAGACTACCTTCTTCTGAAATTCTTTGGTGCGCTCCAGTAGTCATTGAATATTTGCAATATGATTTCAAGTGGCTCTTCCTTTTCGAAATCAAGCTTGAACATCAGGCATTTCACACTCCATATAAGGTTAAAAAAAGTCTTTGTGCAATACCTTGAGCATCACTTTTTCTGCATGGGAAATTAAATGGTCCTATAGTTATTGCACTCCTTGGCATCTTGTTTCTTGGCAACTGGAATGTATATTGAATATTTCCAGTCTGTTGGCCATTGTTTTGTTTTCCATATTTGTTGGCATATTATTGTTAGGATTTTCACAGTTTCAGACTCTGTAGCTTACAACAGTTCTATTGGTATTCTATCTGATTTATTTCTTCCTAATGCTTTCAGAAAAAAGCAGAGACATCGCCTTGCCGACAAAGGTCTGCATAGTCAAAGCTATGGTTTTTCCAGTAGCGATGTATGGAAGTGAGAGCTGGACCATAAAGAAGGCTGACCGCCGAAGAATTGATGCTTTTGAATTGTGGTGCTGGAGGAGGCTCTTGAGAGTCCCCTGGACTGCAAGGAGAACAAACCTATCCATTCTGAAGGAAATCAACCCTGAGTGCTCACTGGAAGGACAGATCTTGAAGCTGAGGCTCCAATACTTTGGCCATCTCATGAGAAGAGAAGACTCCCTGGAAAAGACCCTGATGTTGGGAAAGTGTGAAGGCAAGAGGAGAAGGGGACGACAGAGGACAAGATGGTTGGACAGTGTCATCGAAGCTACCAACATAAATTAGACCCAACTCCGGGAGTCAGTGGAAGACAGGAGGGCCTGGCATGCTCTGGTCCATGGGGTCACGAAGAGTCGGACACGACTTAATGACTAAACAACAACAACAATGCTTTCAGAGCAGCTTTCACTTCACTCTCTAGAATTGCAGGTTTTTTTCATCAAATTCCTCTTCAAATGACTTTCATTCTTTTATCAGTATAGTGTTTCCACTTTCTCTTTATTTTCTCCTGGTTAGAGAATATGTTTCCCCGGTGGCCATTCAGAAATCCTGACCTAGGCTTAAATTTCTCTTTGATTTCGTGGGGCATATGCTTTTACAAAATTGATGTCTGTGGAATTTCCTTTAACATTACTAGTTTAAGTATCGAACAAAATTTATAATGGCTTCAATTACACGTTTTGTTACTATATATCTATCAACCAGCATTTATTATTTTTAGCAGGTCATTACACTCATTGTTAAATAGATTATGTCCTGTACATTTGCCATATAGATATATGCCCTGTACATTTGCCAAACATAGTAAGAAAACACTAAGTAAGGCCCATGGTAAATTTAAATAACTTAGATCTAAAAAATACAATCAACACATTAATGAAAAAATTATTAATGCAAATCATATTAAATTGTACAGTTTTTCTACTGCCAATTAAGGGATAACAAAATCTACAGGAAATCTATAGATTTCCAGAGTAGACACATTCTAGATGGGTGGTATATAAATCTAATAAATAAATAAACAAACAAATCTACTGCCAATGAGGGGATAACAAAAACATACACGAAATTCAATTCTTAAAAAAAAACCTCCAGTTTATGAATGTGGGATATTGTGCTCCTGTGTCAACAATTAAAAATGGCAGGAAATGGCCTAATATTACTGCACAATATTGTGCCTGTGTTGTCAACAGGAAAAAGCATGCCAAGCTTTACATAGCAAAGGGCAGCCTGAATGTTGAAAACACCAATGGCAGCAGTCAAGATGGTCCACAGGATACCCTTGTGTGTTCACTACCATTCACAAAGTGGCGCCAAGCAAAGGAAAATCCCAGAATCTGACTTCTCTTTTCTAAAGATAGCTCCACTTCTTCCCACACTTGCCTCCAATCTTGCATAGTATGCTTACTGACCAGCATTTCTTACTGCTGACCAGCATTAAATATTTATAAATACTTTTAAAGAGTTTCTTTGTCTATACTGATTCAGTGAGTATATTCAAAACTGGAGAAAGCAGGATGCAAGATGGTTGTGGTTCTGATTATTTATTGTAATAGGAAACGAAATAAAGATGGATCCCCCTCCCAAAAATTGGTGTTAGATGGTAAGTTTCTTTTAGGGATGTGTGTATGCCAATACTCTGCAAGAACACAGGGCCTAATCACATGGACCATTTGAATCATTTCTTTTCCCCCCATTTCTTATATTTATATATTTGTATGTATAGTCATGTAGTATACAGTATATACCGCTGGACCCATTCACATGGCTATCAGTCAATCAGTACATTTCTTGCCATTTGTACCAGTTCTGTAGGCTACATGTGACATCTCATATAAATTGATTTATTTTCTCTCCTGTTTCTGGGTCCCTGCTACTCTAACATTTTCTTTAAAAAAAAATCATAAGTGATATATTGCTACAGTGGCATACACATGCCATTTTCCAGTCACTTCCAGCTCTTAGTCAGTGTGCCACCTGGTGGGATATGTCACTAGATAAATGTAGCGCAGCATTAAAAAGGATTTGAATTCTTGTTGAAAAGAATTCTTGGGTGGGGTGGGTTTTTGGAACTTAGGGATTGTTACAAGGGTGTGTGTGTGTTTTGGTCTGGTCTCTGAGTGTTCTTTGTGAATTTCATTGTATGTGTATACGGTGTATATACGTTCAATGACAATAAATTGATCTTGATCTTGATCTTGAAAGCTAGAGGGGGGATTAACTATAAGCCACACAAATGCAGGGGCAATGGTTACAGTAGGGAAGGCATCAGCTAAGTGATACATCAGTAAACTGTTGTGGAGAAAAAATATAAAAGAAAAAGTAAGTGATTTATCACTAAGCATTTTTAAAAAAGTACAAATGAGTGGCCATGAAGCGGCCATGGTGTCTAAAAAACTGACCTGTTCACAAAGTAAATAAATTGACAGCAATATTAACATGTGCAGAAATAATAAGGATTGAAGCAATACATGGATTGGATCATTTTTAAAAGGCCATGCCAATTACCCTGTTTCCCCGAAAATAAGACCTAACCCGAAAATAAGCCGTAGTATGATTTTTCAGGATGCTCGTAATATAAGCCCTACCCCCAAAATAAGCCCCAGTTAAGTGAAACCCCACCCTCCACCATTGTGCAGCAACCAGAAGAAGATGACATGACTGTAAAATAAAACATCCCCTGAAAATAAGCCCTAATGCGTTTTTTGGAGCAAAAATTAATATAAGACCCTGTCTTATTTTCGGGGAAACACGGTAGGTGAGAATTGGCTGGCCAAGTGCATGAATGTTACTCATGTGTTGTGTGAATGGAAATTTATAAAATGATTTAAATAATGTCAGAATTTGTATAACTGGTGTTCTTTTGGCACATGTAAGTGCACCCACAGACCAAGATTAAAATGTGATGTTTGGTATTTGGTGCAGATTTGAAATTCTAGGGATTTGTAGCATTTTTGTTGTTGAAGAGAAGGACATTTCTGGCCCTTATGAATATGAAGTGTGTGGGCAGTGTTTGATGTTTGATGAACATGAGGAAAACAAAGTAGACCTTCTTTGGTGCTCTGGTTAGCTCTTTGATCCGGTCGGTCAGTCAGTCGGTTGGTGTTTTACTGCACTTCTCCTAACACTGAGACTTAAGGACTCTTAATAACTGCAGATTAAATTATTATACAGAATGAATTAGTGTGAAATAAACTATAATGCAAAATAGGAAAGATTATGTGGATGTCCTCAATGTGCTGATTATTTTGAAAAAAAATTATTCACCTGGATGCAGATTCCTTTGTCTTAAGGACTGTCCTCGTTATCCTTCACTTTCTTCAGTATCTCAGAAGAGTTTAGATTTTGGTGGCATGCAAAATTACTTATAACAGTTAAAAGGCAAACAATGAATCAGCTAAAGTGTAAGAGTTTTACAAGTAGTGGTAAGCCCTGTTCTTTAGCCCTCCCATTCATGTTGTGAAGGTTGCTATGAGCTACCAGTCAATCTTCTGTTTTGGAATTTGAGTTGACATTTATACTGTGTGTATGTATATTTGTGTGTGTTTGTGTGTGTTTGTGTGTGTATGTGTGTGTATGTGTGTGTGTGTGTATATACTATTTAGATTCATCATGATCCATCCATTTATATCCATTTTTCCAATGCTCCACGGCAAATAAAATAAAAGAAAGCCCAAATACAGATGTCTCACAGCAAATAAATTGAAAACATTTTTTTTAAAAAATTGATCAAATAGACAATATATATTTAGAAAAGATAACAGAATAATGAGAAGGAAGTTTAGAATCATAAGTGTCAAAATTGAATTACTGGGAAAAACATTTCAGTATTATCACTAAGCCTCCTGGGATAGAGTAACCGGTGATAATGTAAAACACAAATGTGAAGGGAAAAATATTTATATAAGAGTAGCTTCTCACTAGGTAATACACCTCTCAGAGTTACTCAGAGGACAAAAAGGTGGTGGAGAGACACACATACTACCTTGAATTCCTTGGAGGAAACAGAAACATTTTTTAAAATGGAAAAATAAAAACCGTAATCACTGGATCCTCAGCTGATGAAAGTGAGAAGATGAAACCTAAGGCTAGATTCTGCATTCCAGACATGTTAGCTTTGAACAGGTATTGTGGTTTCAATGTGAGGACAAGTCAAAAATACCTCCCCCAACAAACACACCAGGGTGGACTAGTATTACTTCCCATTGCTGCACCTGGGCCAACAGCTTCCCCAACTTTCTCTTGAAGTCTGAATAACAGGATCCAATCACTCCAGTCCTTCTGGTAATATGCACAGACAACAGTCTTATAAGGCAGGTTGGAGCAGGTTCCAAACTGTCCTGCCCATTACAGCCCTTCCCCCTCTACCCTATTGCCATTTCCCTACCCACTGCTAAGCTTACCATGGGGGAGGGGGAATCAGGATGGCACTGGGGGAGATGCAGAGGTTACTCTGCCAAAGGCCCAATCAAACCTCTTACCAGCTCCACCCTCATAGTACTCATAGTCAATGGAAGCAAAGCCAGTGGTGTAATTTCTCATTACAGTGGTGCCTCGCTAGACGATTGCCTCGCAGGACGAGGAAATCGCTAGACGATGCCTTTTTGCGATCGCTACTGCGCTTCGCAAAACGATGTTTCCCTATGGGGAATTTCGCTAGACAATGAGGTTTCCCCATAGGAGTGCGCCGACTAGTGGTCAAAAGCTGTCAGTGCAGCTGTCAGTGCATTCCTATGGGGACCCTCACTCGCTAGACGAGGTTTCCCTATGGGAAATTTCGCAAGACGACTGCGTTTTCCCTTGGAACGCATTGAAGCGATTTCAATGCATTCCAATGGGAAAACGTGCTTCGCTAGACGATGTTTTCGCTAGACAGCGATCCTCGTGGAACGGATTAACATCGTCTAGCGAGGCACCACTGTATTTGTCTGTCATCTTGTTATTACTGCCTCCCTCTGCCTTCCCTCTCCCTCCCTCCCTCTCTCTTTTTAATATACTAATCTGTTGTTATCCTTTCTATCAACATTTAAATTTTAATCTTCCCAGACCAGTAAGATATCTTCCCTGCCTGGATTAAATTATGCTATACAATAAAATAAATTAATAAATTATTATTTATGCAATTTTTCATGTACATATCATGCACATCTATAGGAGTGAATCTTCATAAAATTAAAAGCTAAACACAAATCCCCATAATGTACAAAAGGGCCTCACCACAACCACCCATAAAGTTAACCCTACAGTCACTTTAGTACCATTAGATTAAAACTAGACAGTTGGATTTTTTGAAAGGCATGTGCTAATGGGGGTTTTCCTCATTCTTTGTGGCTTCCTACATACCTTCCCTACCTTCACGGTAATGACAAATACTTGGAATTGCAACTTGATGTTGACATTCCTCTTCCTGTTCTTACAAGTTATGCCCAGCATACATTTTTTAATCATTGTGGCATTCCATCTCCATGTTTCACATATCTGTGAGTTCTCATCACTTGTAAAATGAATTGGTTATATTGGTTTCCTGAAAGGAAGATGACATCAGTTGTTAAAAGGGAAAGAAAACCAGAGAGGGAACACACGAAGGAGAGGAGATCAGAAATCTGAAACTAAGTCTGATTTCTTCTTTGAGCATTTCCACCCTTTTTGCCAAGTGTCATACATTATAATGATCAACTAACATTTCTATTTGACAGAGCTGCAATTTAGGGGGAAAGTAGCAGCCATGAGTCACTCTACAGGAAGAAAAGCAGGGTAGAAATTAAATAGGTAAATATTTATTTCTGGAGGCTGTGTTGTTTTTGTGCTTTTCTAGTGGATGTGTTTCTAACCCTTATCCCTCCAAGATGGGACATTTTGTTGTAGAATTCAAGCAGAAGTAGACATACAGGATACAAATTCTGAGTCCTCCAGGTGATTTACAATGCTTGTGTCCCTCCCAATTGTTCCTCCTGCAGTGGCAGAACACGGAGCATGACCTCAGGTTGAAACTAGATGTTAAAAGGAATATGTATTTTCTTCAATTAACCCATTCTCCAGTAATGGGATATCCTCAGAAGTAATGTGCCTCAGAAATCAAACTAGCAAGTTGAGCCTATGTTTACATCCATTAGTTAATCACAAAACAAAGCATGCATAAATGCCAGATATATAAGTGAGGAAAATTATTTGCTATGACAAACAGAACACTTTCATTGCTTGAAGAAGCAACTCTTCTAAAAACATACCACATATATCTTGTACAGTGGTGCCTCGACTTATGACCATAATCCGTTCCAGAAGATGGTCGTAACTCGAAATGGTCATAAGTCAATGCACCATTTCCCATAGGAATGCATTGAAACCCCATTAATCCGTTCCGGCGGAAAAAAATAATCACAAAAAAAAAAAAAAAAAACCACTCCAAGCTCCATCAGAAGGCAATGGGGCTGGGAAAAAAAATCAAACACACGCCCACCACCACAGCCAGCTCCATCCGAACACGATGGGGCTGGGGAAAAAAATTAAAAAAAACACACACACACACAGCCAGCTCCATCGGAATGCGATGGGGCTGGGGGGAAAAAAATCAAAAACACCCACACACACACAGCCAGCTCCATCGGAATGCGATGGGGCTGGGGAAACACACATACCAAAAAACAAAACAAAATAATCACAGCACAGAAACAACCCCCCCAAACCCACCCTGCAAAACCCTGTAAATGTACTCACCCAGAAGCAGAAAGCAGCGCCAGGCATCCCGATGCCTCTCTGCAAACGCGCGCACACTAACCGTTGGGGCGAAAGAGCTACAAAGAAGCTCTTCCCCGACCAACGGTTAGCCCTCTAATTTGAATTCCCCGCCTTTTTTCCCTGCCTCTTTTGTTTACAACTTGAAGCTCTGACCGCAAGTCGAAGCAACATTTTGCAGCTGGAGCTGGTCGCAACTGGAAATGGTCGTATGTCGGGACGTTCGTAAGTTGAGGCACCACTGTTCATCCCAAGTTCAACCACAGGTTCATATTGGGAGAAAGTCAACCTTCAAATGCTCTGGCCCTAATCAGTTTTAAATAATACCAGAATAAATAGAAAAGTTGAAATGTTCTGACCATGGGGCCTGTGGCTATGTTGAATCCAAAGACAGAGACTTCAAACTAAATAAATCACAGGCAGATGGGCAGGTATTCAGTTATCTAGCAGTCCCTACTGGGACAAAGATCAAATGGCTGGTCTCCCATTTTTCGCCCCCCTCCTGAGAAAGAATTCTGGTTTTGGAAAATGTGGAACTTGCACACTTTTGTGGCATTTTGGTTAGTTCTATGAAAACAGTTCCCCAACTGGGGATTTTTGTGGTTGCTCTGGTGGTCCAGCATGGCTGTCTTTGCTTTTGCTTTCCAGGTAAATTTAACAAAGATTCCATTGCAGCAACCTGTGTGTGCCATGGTTCTTAGTAACAAGAGAGGATGTGACAACAGAGGAACAGTGCTATTGGCAACTGGAAGGTAGGAAATTCAGGTTTCTGACATTTAAGTAGCATAAGTACCCTATTTCTCCGAAAATAAGACCTAACCTGAAAATAAGCCCTAGTATGATTTTTAGGATGCTCGTAATATAAGCCCTACCCCAAAAATAAGCCCCAGTTGAGTGAAACCCTGGCCTCCACCATTGTGCAGCAACCAGAAGAAGATGACACGACTGCATTTGAATAAATGTAGATTGCTGTACATGAAAAAACTAAGACATCCCCTGAAAATATGCCCTAATGCGTTTTTTGGAGCAAAAATTAATATAAGACCCTGCCTTATTTTTGGGGAAACAGGGTATTTGTATGGTACCTTTCTGGTTTGTGGGTATTTTAGTAGAGAAGACCCTTTGTGACATTGCAGAGCCTGAAAGAGCTGGCCAAAGCTAGGTGTATTTTTTCCACCATAGGTTCATATGAAAGCCTGAGGGAAATACTGCTCTACTTTCTGAGGCTATTGATACTCCCGTTAGTCTCCACCTCAAAGAAGGGGAAAACTGAAAAGAGATGTGGTACACTGAACTGCCTATAAAAAAAGATTAAAGATTCAGGAAAGTTTTATGTGAAAAGCTAATTGGAGCGAAAGTTATGATTGATCCTACTCATGCATTCTGGGGTGACCAGCATTTCTGAGAACTGTTGAAGACAAGACAGGACAAGCAGTTAGGTAGCACTTCAGAGCAATCTCAGGCTGCAGATTTGGGGTGTCAGCAAAGGACTGCCAATTGAAATCGGGGTCTAATTGGGGTTTATTTTATTTAATTTGGGGGTTTTGTATGTTTATTGCCAAGAGGTGTGTGACGGACAGGCCAGAAACCACACCTGTCTATCACAATGGAACACTGATTCAGTAGCCAATGGTTGAGCAGGAGGGCGGAACCAAGGAATAGAGGAAGAGAATGGAGGACAGTTATAATCAGTTAGGATTTCAGTTAGCCAGGAGTTAGGGTTTCAGTTAAGCAATATATAGGACAGTTGGTCAAGGGTTATGAAGAGTTAGGATTAGGAGAAGCTTTGAGAAAGAGATAGATAGACAGGGATTATTAAAGTGGAAAAAGTAACACTTGGAAAGAAACGTATAAGAAAACTGGATGTAATGAAAACTATAAGAAATAAATAAAATGTATTGATTGAAACGAAATGCCAAGTAACCAACATATATTTAAGTTAAATGAAGTTTAAAGAATATCAAATACAATACCACCTATAATTTCCTTGATTCTTAAATATGTTAATCTGTTAATAAACAAAGTTATATTTGACACAATTGAGTCTGTATTTCAAATTGGTAATCGAGGAAGGATTTCCTCTGGTGGCAGCGAAAGTGAAGACAAGAGAAACTGTCATACCTGAAGGCAAATCTGTTTATTAGGGAGAACATACAGAGGAGCTGGGGGGGGGGGGGTGACAAGGTGGTTGTGAGATTTTTCCACCTCGTGTGCTAGAACAACATGGCTGACTTTGGGAACTATGCACCTATATCAGGGGCAGGACTGGGAGGACACCACTTGCTGCACTACCTGAGGGATATGTTCAGGGTTTCATGCTGGCAAATAATATATCTGCCCTCCTGGCAGGCCCTGCCCTCAGTTAGTTATTCTACACCTTTACAAGTGGCTTTATTCCATTTAACAAGTAGATAGCCTTGACAATGGCATCCTTTCTGAAAGCTTCTCTGCACACTGCATCTTACAACCCAATGAGCTTGAAACAGTTTGGAGGCACAAGAATCTCTCAGGCAACATAATACTGGCCATGCTGGTTGGCAGATTTGGGGAGAACATTGAAATAATATTGAGAAAGCCCTGTCTCACAGTTTTGCTATTGTTGTTGAGCTAGTTCTCAGTTAGCAAGCATTTTAAAGCCTCCATCCAAAATTTTTATTTCAGCTTCATTTGGCTGAAAAACCAATCTCAGAGAGGCTTAATTTCAGTAAACATTCACCCAGGCTCAGCCCTGAAAGCTGTTTTGAGGTCAAGACCTCAGTTCTGGCGTAGGTGAAGTAACAAGAACTAAGAGACTATTTTCCTCTCAGCACTGAAGAAACCACCAGCTGCCCCCTCCCACACACATCTGGGATTCATGAGATGGTTTCTAGGATTCAGAATGTAACTTCCAAGGAAGCTTGAGATTTGGCACCTCTTGTTTTAAGAAAGAAACACAATTTGTGACTCAAACAAAGTGTACAAATTAAGCAAACTTCAAATCTGTTAATAATATTCAACAGCCTGGACATTAAGTCATTCCCATCATTTTGGAAACTCTGCGTGGGCTGAGCCGTAACTTAGAAAACTCTCAGTTTTGTACAATTATGTCTGAGTTACTTGTGTTCCAGCCCTGGGACTGTTTTTGTTGAATTTATTTTTCTTAAAAGCATGGCTTCATGTATATTTTAACTGTAAAAAATTTTCAGTTGTTGCTAATTTTTACATGATATCCTAATTTTTACATGATAATTCAAGTGTGTGTGTGTGTGTGTGTGTGTGTGTGTTTAATAAAAGGATTTTAAATGTATTTTCAGTTCCTTGCAAAATAAAAATCACAAGTGAGTCCCAAAATTAGCAACTGTGTTGAGAGGGCTTGGCATTTTAAACTATGATCTTCATATGTATAACAAACTTATAGTTGGCTAATTATCTGTTCATTAACTGTTATTATTTTAGTGAATAAAGTAAAATTTAATAAACACAGATTTGAGGTGCTGTTTGATGATATTTTGAAATCTGAGAAGAAAGTGGGAGAAAATTCATAAGCAAGAAGCACTGTCAACGCTAGTAGGAAAAGCAATATTTACAATTATTTTTATCTCCTATTATAGTAACATAGCAGAGCCAAGATAGTCTGGACACAGAAATCTGTGCTCTTGCTTGTTAAATGTAAATTAAAATTTGCCCTAATTAAAACTGGCCTTCATCAATTAATAAACCAAAATTTTGGTTGCCTAATGTGCTTATGAGAATCAACAGCCGTTATGTGTATACATTTAATTAAAACATTTGTTTTCCTTTTTCGGTTAACTTCTAGTGTGAAGGACTTTTGCAGGTTCATTCGTATTCCCAGAAAGTCAAAAAGTTGCACGTGCATATTTCAGGCAATATGGATACACTATTTTTAGCCTTGATTTTTTTTGAGGCTTTTAGGAAATTTGAGCTAATATGCAGCAGAGGATCGGACACAAATGAGCCAGCACATTTTTATTGAAAAAACAAAAGTATGCCAAAATAGAAAGCTGAGGCTCCTCTCATAAAGAGTGAGAAGACCCTGAAAATGCATTGGTCAGATACATATATACTGTTTACAAATAGGGAGACATAACCCCCAACACCGTGATTGGGCCAAATATGCAACAAGTTTAGATCCTTGTCCTAATTGGTGTCCAGGCTGTGATCCGATGACCCATTGGTTCTTGACAGGAAACGGAGAATGATGGAGGCCCCCCCTCCTCTTGCCCATTGTCCTTCTAATTTCCAGACATCCTGGCACCCCAGATGTTTATTCCTTATCTGTATCTTGATGTTGCTCTTCCTGAAGACTGAGGATCTATTGTGTTGTAAATGGGCCTCTTCACACCTCCCCATAACATCTTGTAACGTTCTAATGTGTTTGGAGGTCATGTAGGCTTTATCATGTTTCTGGGAGTCGAGGTCAGCTAAAGTTCGCTACCTTTGGCGTGAGGAATCTTATTCCTATATATGTGCTATGTTACTATATGTTGCTATATGTTTCACTACTTTTTCTTATTCAATACCTACTCGCTATCACTATGTTGTGGTTCATTCCAGGTTTACCATTAGATACCTATCCATGATTAACATAAATCCCAGATTTGCCCCCAAACTGGGAATAAAAAGGCAAAACACAGGTGATGGGGTAAAAACTGGGTCATGACGTTATTGACCTTTAGACCCTAGACTGCAATGTGACCTCCCTTTAATGCAGACCCTAAGCTGTGAGGCCAAGGGCATGCTTGGAACCCTGCTCAGACAAATGAAACCCATTATCTCTGAGCAAATCAGGACATTCAAATTTGGTGTCCAGGTGATCAGTGACATAACCCCCAATGCTGGGTAACCAATTTCTAATCTCCCAGTTGACCCCTTGACACGCTCTATCCAACCCTAGGGGCTTGTCCTTGCCCCTCCATAGCCAGAGTGGGAGGATGGCAGACCAAGCCAGCAGCATTCCTCCTAGGCAGGATTTCCTCTTAAGTCCCTTCAGGCCCTCAGAATGAGCTCCTTTCACTTCCATAATCCTAGATCATTTCCCTCAATATGGATAAGCAAAACATGGGAGCAGGTGTCCCTGCCCTCTTCTCCAAACAAGGCAGTCAGTAACACATTCCCTATTCTGCTGTCCCTTCAAAAGAAGACATCCCCTCCCCAGACCTAAATGAGCACCAATGGATGTGGTGTTTGCCTTCCAAGCTGCCCAGGAAAGAATACTGTCCCCACAAAGGAGCATGTGCTTCTGCCTTTACCTTGTAAACCCTGAAAAGAAAACAGTAGCAAGCAGTATTGGAGCTACTGCCCAAATGGGAGGGGCCTCAGATACCATTGGAAAGCACTGGAATGCCAAAACTTCACCTTCTTTACCTCTTCCTCATCAACTCTCATTGTAGATGCTACCACAATATGGAAAGAGTGTGTTCCAAAGTGCAACGCTTCCAACTCCAGTACTTTCAAAGTAATATTGGTGTGGGACCAGAACTGGAACTGGAAACTATTGGCACCATCTTTGTAAACAAACAAATACCTCTTGACTCTTCCACATGCTCCTATGTAGTCACTCATGGCTCAGAAGGGATATAAGGCCTCTTCATTGCAGACCTTTAAATTCACCAGTGCTCCTGGCCCTTCTGGTCGATCTTCATCCTCCACATACATACACTGACTTCAGCCTCCAGCAATGACACATCCTGGCATAATGCCCTACCTGTCCTGTCCTACTTGGGTGCCACCAGCAACTCTGACACCTTCATGACCCCATAATGCCTTGAGGGATGCAGTGTGATATAGGCAACTCTCAAACCTAGAACAACAACCAGACCAACAGATCCATAAGTCACACAGTACCACTGGCGTCACTGTCACCCAGCCAGCCATGGAGAGGCCCTTCTTTCTGCCCCACCCCTCAATCATCTCATGGATGAAAAGTCTGCTTTCCTGTCTTCCATACCTTTTGACTTTGATTCAAAAGTGGGGGAATCCAGCTTACCCAAGATGGACCTCAGCACTAAACCCTTGTTGTGTAGGGCTATGCAGAAATGCATCAGTGTGGAATTGGCCATAACTCCTGCTTTACTAATTGTCTCCAAAATTCAGAAGACTCTACATTGGTCCAGGCATAGTTTTGCCTGGTGCTGGGAGCCAATGCTATGCTCATAGCCCAGCCCGCCTCACCCTGCCAAGACTCCACAGCTGCTTTGGGAACTTCTCAGACACAATGCTTGCCTGGGGGCCAACTAGCTGAACTGTTTCATCTGTTGGCGAGACAATGAATCAGTGATGTCTTTATCCAATCCTATTACATCTTGATAAAAAAGACTATGTTATGCTTCAAACACATCAGTATGAGTGCTCTGACCAAACATATAACTCTTGGAAATTTAGACATGAACCCATTAACAACGTCCACTACTACCATATTGTCACACAAAAAGTGGACTGATGAGTCCATTGTTCAACAAATGTGGGACTGTCACTGCTAGCGGGAACAACTTTTAAAAAGCAAGTCCCTGTTTATTCCCTCTCTCAGCCATGCAGCCATCCATCTAAAGAAGAAGCCCACAGAACCAACTTCATTGAAGTGGACCTATGCATCTAACCTCAGATCCTCCCACCCAAAAGAGACACCATTGAATTTGCTAAGGAACATCTGTCATACTCTAACATCCTCCCTCATATCAATAGTGATCTGGCACCCATGGTCAGGAAGCTCCAAACCCTGCATCCCATCACAAAGCAATGTAAGAAAAGCTGTTCCTGGGGAAACCACTTTGCAGGTGAAACTGAGGTGCCCGACCAGCTCCTGGTGTTCCTTCAAAGTGATCTTCCTGCTATTGAGAAATTTTTGTAAACTCAATCTCAGAACACCCAATTTATCATGGGAAAACTTGCACATCTGCTGGACTGTGTCAATCTTGATCCCCAAAAAAGTTAAACGAGTATAGGGATCCTCAATTTTCTTTTCTGCTCATGGGACTCCCAGCTTGTATCTACAGGGGCACAAAAAAACAGAATCTGTGACTTCCAGATTCCAACAAAAAAGGCAGTGTTGAACTGTGTATAATTAGAGATTATAAGATTTCAGTTGTCAAAACCCTATTGCTTATACCCCATGGGCAGGAACTAAAGCCATCCCGCAGCCGTGCTGCCTTTGCTAAGGCATCCAGGCTGGGGGATCGCTTTGATCCCATCTCCCCTCCTCTTGCTCTGCCCCGCGGCAGAGCAAGAGGAGGGAAAGCAGAAACCAAAGCCATCCCACAGCCGTGCTGCCTTAGCAAAGGCAGCCGGACTGGGGGATTGCTGCATGGCATAGAAAGGCTGAAGGGGCTGTGGCGCTTTTTTTAAAAAAAAGGTAGCCCCATGGGCTGTCTTAAAAAAATATGACCCGACAAACCAATGAATTGATTCATTGTTCGTCGGGTCGCTGGGGAGCAATTTGTGGTTTGACGACCCACGAACCAAGATGAAGTGCCATTTTGGTGCTTCATCCCCATCTCTAATAACAATACAAATAACCCAGGGTCCACAGGCATCTGGAATGTATAACTGTCTTTTTAACAAAAGTCTAAGATCCTGAACAGGATCAGGGTTCGCTGTCCACTCCTTGGGAGGTTCGACCTTCTTCGCTCTGGTGTGATGTATCCACGAGTTTATTCCGGAACCTTTCGTTCCAGTGTCAGTAGTCAGCAGGACTTGCCCTGGAGTGTTCAAGCAGGGTTCCAATGGTTGTTTGGCTCACAGCTGCTCCCACTGTTTTATGACCACTCAATCTCCACCATGTTCAAAGTTATGGACTGGACCATCAAGGCTGAATCAACGTTTCTGGAGAGCTGAAGAATGAGAAGACGACAAGAAGCAAGAGACAGAGACTGCACATACTGAGAAAACAATGACTCTCCATACACTACCTCCCCGCTCTTGGCACCTGGACCAGAAACCAAGGGCCAGGGTTGGGCAAATACACACTCAAAGGGTGATAGAAGTTCAAGACCAAGAGTAATTTGGTTTACACCACAAGGCTGGAGTGTCTGTGAGGCTGCCTTGGCAGCTAGGTCAGCCATGTGGTTATCTTCAGCAATCAGGTCTTTACTATCCTGATGTCCCCGGCAGTGAATCAGTGCAAGTTTTTTTTTGGCAGATGTACAGCATCTAAGAGTTCTGCAATGACCAATCCATGCTTTATTGGAGAACCCCTTGCAGTCAGAAGTCCCCGTTCTTTCCAGAGTCATGCATGTGCATGAAATATTCCCTACAGATATTAACTGTCTGTGTTGTTGTTGTTGTTTAGTCAAGTCGTTTCCGACTCTTCGTGACCCCATGGACCAGAGCACGCCAGGCCCTCCTGTCTTCCACTGCCTCCCGGAGTTGGGTCAAATTCATGTTGGTAGCTTCGATGACACTGTCCATCCATCTCGTCCTCTGTCGTCCCCTTCTCCTCTTGCCTTCACACTTTCCCAACATCAGGGTCTTTTCCAGGGAGATTTCTCTTCTCATGAGATGGCCAAAGTACTGAAGCCTCAGCTTCAGGATCTGTCCTTCCAGTGAGCACTCAGGGTTGATTTCCTTCAGAATGGATAGCTTTGATCTCCTTGCAGTCCAGGGGACTCTCAAGAGTCTCCTCCAGCACCACAATTCAAAAGCATCAATTCTTCGGCAGTCAGCCTTCTTTATGGTCCAGCTCTCATTTCCATACATCACTACTGGAAAAACCATAGCTTTGACTATGTGGACCTTTGTCAGCACGGTGATGTCTCTGCTTTTTAAGATGTTGTCTATCTATCTATCTATCTATCTATCTATCTATCTATCTATCTATCTATCTATCTATCTATCTATCTATCTATCTATCTATCTATCTATCTATCTATCTATCTATTTATTTATTTATTTATTTATTTATTTATTTATTTATTAGATTTATACCCCACCCATCTAGATCGAAGTCTACTCTGGGCAGCTAACAATAAAAAATGGAATAAAAACAATATAATACAGTAAAAAAAAAAACAATAGTAGTGTGGCACAAGATGGGGAAAAGAAAAAAAATTCAAGTGATGGCAGGAGGGAAAGCCTGCCTAAAGAGCCAGGTCTTAAGTTTGCTCTTAAAAACACCCAGCAAGGGAGCCAGACAGATCTCTGGGGGCAGACTGTTCCAAAGTCGAGGGGCCACTGCTGAGAAGCCCGGTTTCTTGTTCTTTCTTTCCAGGCCTCCCTCGGCGTTAGGCCCCTCAGCCGCCCATTCTGGCTAGAACGAGTGGTTCGGGTAGATCTAGGTGGGAGAAGGCGTTCCGCTAGATATCGAGGTCCTAAACCATTTAGGGCTTTATATGTCATCATTAACACTTTGAAATCAATGCGGAAATGAACAGGCAGCCAATGCAAGGCAGCCAGAGTGGGGGAGATATGCTGATATTTTCTCATCCCACTGAGAAGTCTGGCCACCGCATTCTGCACCATTTGAAGCTTCTGCATCAATCTCAAAGGTAGCCCCACGTAGAGCGCATTACAGTAGTCTAATCTCAAGACTACAAGCTCATGGACCAGAGTGGTGAGTGCCCCAACATCAAGATAGGGACACAGCTGGGCAATCCGCCAGAGATGGAAATAGGCAGAGCGGACCACTTGGGTTTCCATGGTGAGCGCCGGATCCAGACGGACCCCCAAGCTGCGAACCTCACTCTTCGTGGTGAGAGTCACTCCCCCAAAAGAGAGGGAGTGTCCCAAACCACCAATGGAGGGGCCACCCACCCTCAGGACCTCCGTCTTGTCCGGGTTCAGCCTCAGTCCTGTCTCCTGCATCCATTGCAGTACAGCCTCCAGGCAGCGCTGAAGGGACAGAACGGCATCCACTGTGGTTGGAGAAAAGGAGATGTAGAGCTGGGTGTCATCAGCATACTGATGGCACAAAGCCCCACACCCCCTGATGACCCCACCCAGCGGCCTCATGTAGATATTAAACAGCATTGGGGAGATAATCGAGCCCTGCGGCACCCCGCAATTGAGGCTCCATGGGGCCGAAACACTCTCCCCAAGCTGTACTCTCTGAGGACGGTCCTCCAAGAAGGATCGGAGCCAGGCAAGCACCAGACCATCAATTCCCAGCTCGGAGAGCCTCCCCAGGAGGATACCGTGGTCAACGGTATCAAAGGCGGCTGAGATATCGAGGAGAACCAACAGAGACATTTTGCCCCTGTCAGCCTCCCTCAGCAGGTCATCAAACAGGGCGACCAATGCCGTTTCCGTACCGTGGCGCAGCCTGAAGCCTGACTGGAATGGATCCAGGGCATTGGTTTCATCCAAAACAGCCTGGAGCTGATCAGCCACCACCCTCTCTACCACTTTGCTAAGTAAAGAAACATTGGTGACGGGCCTATAATTGCCAATGTTGTCCGCCGCCAAACTTGGTTTCTTCCTTATGGGCCTAATGAGTGTCTCCTTGAGACACTCAAGGAGAGACCCATTAATTATTGCCGTGGTCCATTCGGTTGTTGTAGGTCTGGCTGCTTTGATTAGCCAGGCAGGGCAAGGGTCAAGGGAGGAGGAGGTGGCACGACAGTGATCAAGCGCTTTGTCCACCATATCTGGCGTCACAGGCTGAAAGAGATTGTGCGCTGGACATCTCTGCTCGATCTACTGTATTCAAAAAAGGAGAGAGCTCCCAGCGGATTACCTCCACTTTAGATTTTAAGAATGCTGCAAATTGGTCAGGTGAAAAACTAGTAGGAGGCCCATCACTTAGACCAATCCCGGATAGATCGCGAACTATACGGAAAAGTTCCGCCTGCTGATTTGAAGCTTCGCTTATCCGGTTAGCGAAGTGAGCTCGACTAGCAGCCCTCACCTTAGTAAGGTAGTGGTTAGTCGCGATCCTGACAGCTTTCCGATTATAATCCGTCGGGTTCCATCTCCAAATACACTCTAGCCTTCTCCTGTTTTGCTTCATAGCTCGCAGCTCCTGGTTAAACCAGGGCGCTGGCCGAGGTCTGCAACGGAGAGGACGTTTAGGAGCAATCGTGTCAACAGCCCTGGTGGCGGCAGCAAGCAAGCCATCAACTGGAGCCTCGACAGGAACGCCAGTCAGATCAGCCGGAATCCCTCTCATGGAATCCTGGAATCCTATAGGATCCAGTAGCCTTCAAGGGCGGACCATTAAAATAGTCTTTGCTCCCTGCGGAGAGGGAGAGCCACTGAGAGGTTACATTTTATTAGGTGGTGATCCGACCATGACAAGGGAACTGACACAAGGTCAGTTACCATCAGACCACACTCACTCCGCTCAATGGAGAACACCAGGTCTAGCGTGTGACCACCCACGTGGGTGGGGCCATTAACATGTTGGGACATGTCCAAGGAAGCTATGGTTTCCAAGAACTCAAGAGCCGGACCGGAAACCTCTGCCTCCGCTTGGATGTTGAAATCACCCAAGACCAGAAGCCTCGGGGACTCCAACAGTACCACAGAGACAAAGTCCGCCAGCTCCGGTAAGGAAATGGCTGGGTCGCGGGGAGCATGGTAACCCAGCAAGATCCCAATACCATCCCTGGCCCCAATAGACACGTGGAGGGCCTCCAGACCCGGCTTCACCACCGAAGAGCGCCTAACAACCTCCGGAGTGTTTCTATAAACAATGGCTACTTCCCCCCCCCCCGCCCCTCCAGTCTACCCTGGTGCTGGACTGCATAACCAGGAGGACAGGCAAGAGTCAAGGGAACACCCCCTTCCCCGCCCATCCAAGTTTCGGTTATGCATGCCAGGTCTGCATCCTCCTCCAGAATAAGGTCTTGGATAATCTGGATTTGTTGGATACAGACCTGGCATTCAGCAGCACCAGATTTAGAGTGGAGGGATGGCTGATCTGACTACCTTGAGACTGACGGTTGGTCACAGTGCCAGAACAGTGAACAGCCTTCAAACATCTGTTCACCATTCTTCTGAAATGAGTAGGAACTGTGCCATCACCATACCTCCCTCTACCCGTAATCACTCAGATGTTCAAAGGACCCCCGCTGGGGGGGCAAGCCTTCCACTCCATGTCAAACAAGAGAAAGGAAGAGAAAACAGAGAAATTACAAATTAATGAAACAAAAATACAACAATATTCAATTTAGGAAATTAAATTAAACCATAACATAAAATAGACATGTAATTTTAAAATTAAACAATAACCAGTTTAAACAATTTAAAAATGAGATATGAGGAAAGAAAGAAAATGAATAAATAAAAATAGAATAAAGACACTCAACACCCAGACTACCCCCCCCATCATAACCAGTAAAAGGCCTCAGTCCTCCTCAACAGGCTCGCTGCCAAAGATGATTCAGTCACTATTATGCAGCAGGGTTGGTCATATGGCCAGTCCTTTCAATGGCTCGGCCGTCGCCACCAACACCCCAGCAGATTACAAGGCAGCAAGCCTGATCCAGCCAGGGGAGGTGAAGAAGTCTCAAAGGCGGCCGGGGACGACAGGCACCAGGGACTAAAAATCAGAACCTCCAACCAAGAGGGAGGCAACAGGTGGGGCATATTGATATATCCAAGCTCCACACCAAGTGCCAAACTTCAGCCGTCCAGATTCCAAGCAACCGGCCTCCTTTCTCAGGGCCACCACAACACCAACGTCCTCACAAGGCCAAGCCAAGGGACCTCACCAAAGCCAGCCTGCCAGTTGATGAACCAGCGTCCCCACAATGGAAGGCTTCCTCCGCAGCAGGTGCCCGTCCGAGGGTGCAGGCAGGAGCATAGTTCTTCACAAACACCCCAGCTCTTCAAAGGACTTCATAACACTCCTCGCCACTCCTCTGACAACACAGTAGCCGCGGGGCAGCAACCCTACCCGGGAAGTCGGGCTTGTCCCTCCAGCCGAGGCAGCAGCGAAACCACAGCTTCAAACCAGGAACGGCCGTGCAAGGGAAGCCGGATCTCGTCTCTCCAACTGAGGCAGGCGGAGAACCACAGGCCCAAAACCGGGCACAACCATACAAGGAAGTCAATGGGGGAAAGAAAATAGTTACAGTAGCAAAAAAGCTGACTGCAACAGTTGCCAAAAGATTACAAAAAAAGCTGCAAAGAAACTGTAAAAGAAGCTGCAGCAAACAAAAACAAACTGCAGCGTGACCACAAAAAACAAAAGCAAAGAGATAAACGAACCAAAACAAAGAGCACAACAGGCAAGATAAGCAGATTAACAAAATAGGAGAAAGAATGAAGAACAGAACAGAACAAAACAAAACAAACAAAAGAACAAAAAACAAAACGCACCGGAGGAAAAACACAGACCTCCGCTAACCGGTCGCCATCTTATCTCTATGTCTAGGTTTGACATCGCTTTCCTCCCAAGAAGCAGGCGTCTTTTAATTTCGTGGCTGCTGTCACCATCTGCAGTGACCATGAAGCCCAAGAAAGTAAAATCTGTCACTGCCTCCATATCTTCCCCTTCTATTTGGCAGGAGGTGATGGGACCAGCGGCCATGATCTTAGTTTTTTTGATGTTGAGCTTCAGACCATTTTTTGCGCTCTCCTCTTTCACCCTCATTACGAGGTTCTTTAATTCCTCCTCACTTTCTGACATCAGAGTGGTATCATCTGCATATCTGAGGTTGTTGATATTTCTCCTGGCAATCTTAATTCCGGTTTGGGATTCATCCAGTCCAGCCTTTCACATGATATATTCTGCATATAAGTTAAATAAGCAGGGAGACAATATACAGCCTTGTCGTACTCCTTTCCCAATTTTGAACCAATCAGTTGTTCCATATCCAGTTCTAACTGTTGCTTCCTGTCCCACATATAGATTTCTCAGGAGATAGATAAGGTGGTCAGGCAATCCCATTGCTTTAAGGACTTGCCATAGTTTGCTGTGGTCCACACAGTCAAAGGCTTTTGCGTAGTCAATGAAGCAGAAGTAGATGTTTTTCTGGAACTCTCTGGCTTTCTCCAAAATCCAGCGCATGCTAGCAATTTGGTTTCTAGTTCCTCTGCCCCTTTGAAATCCAGCTTGTACTTCTGGGAGTTCTCGGTCCACATACTGCTGAAGCCTGCCTTGGAGGATTTTGAGCATAACCTTGCTAGCGTGTGAAATGAGTGCAATTGTACGGTAGTTGGAGCATTCTTTGGCACTGCCCTTCTTTGGGATTGCAATGTAGACTGATCTTTTTCAATCCTCTGGCCACTGCTAAGTTTTCCAAACTTGCTGCATATTGAGTGTAGCATCTTAACAGCATCATCTTTTAATATTTTAAATAGTTCAACTGGAATGCCATCACCTCCACTGGCCTTGTTGTTAGCCATGCTTTCTAAGGCCCACTTGACTTCCCTCTCCAGGATGTCTGGCTCAAGGTCAGCAACCACACTATCTGGGCTGTCCAGGACATCCAGATCTTTCTGGTATAATTCCTCTGTGTATTCTTGCCACCTCTTCTTGATGTCTTCTGCTTCTGTAAGGTCCCTACCATTTTTTCCTTTATCATGTCCATCTTTGAAGAAAATGTTCTTTTAATATCTCCAATTTTATTGAACAGATCTCTGGTTTTTCCCTTTCTATTATTTTCCTCTATATCTTTGCACTGTTCATTTAAGAAGGCCCTCTTGTCTCTCCTTGCTATTCTTTGGAAGTCTGCATTCCATTTTCTGTAACTTTCCCTATCTCCCTTGCATTTGGTTTCCCTTCTCTTCTCTGCTATTTGTAAGGCCTCGTTGGACAGCCACTTTGCTTTCTTGCATTTCCTTTTCTTTGGGATGGTTTTTGTTGCTGCCTCCTGTACAATGTTAAGAACCTCCATCCATAGTTCTTCAGGCACTCTGTCCACCAAATCTAGTTCCTTAAATCTGTTCTTCACTTCCACTGTCTATTCGTAAGGGATTTGGTTTAGATTATACCTGACTAGCCCAGTGGTTTTTCCTACTTTCTTCAGTTTAAGCTTGAGTTCTGCTATAAGAAGCTGATGATCAGAACCACAATCAGCTCCAGGTCTTGTTTTTGCTGACTGTATAGAGCTTCTCCATCTTTGGCTGCAGAGAACATAATCAATCTCATTCCGGTATTGCCCATCTGGTGATGTCCATGTGTAGAGTCACCTCTTGTGTTGTTGGAAAAGAGTGTTTGTGATGACCAGCTTGCTCTCGTCACAAAACTCTATTAGCCTTTGCCCTGCTTCGTTTTGAACTCCAAGGCCAAACTTACCTGTTGTTCCTTTTAGCTCTTGACTCCCTACTTTAGCATTCCAGCCCCCTAGAATGAGAAGAACATCTTTCTTTTGTGTCAGTTCTAGAAGGTGTTGTAAGTCTTCATAGAATTGGTCAATTTCAGCCTCTTCAGCATCGGTGGTTGGTGCATAAACATGGATTACTGTGATGTTGAAAAGTCTGCCTTGGATTTGTATTGAAATCATTCTATCATTTTTGAGATTGTATCCCAGTACAGCTTTTCCCACTCTTTTGTTGACTATGAGGGCTACTCCATTTCTTCTACGGGATTCTTGCCCACAGTAGTAGATATGATAATCGTCTGAATTGAATTCGCCCATTCCCGTCCATTTTAGTTCACTGATGCCCAGGATATCAATGTTCTTGCCGTCTCATGTTTAACCACATCCAGCTTACTAAGGTTCATAGATCTTACATTCCAGGTTCCTATGCGGTATTTTTCTTTGTAGCATCGGACTTTCCTTTCACTTCCAGGCAGGTCTGCAGCTGAGCATCCTTTCGGCTTTTGCCCATCCACTTCATTAGCTCTGGAGCTACTTGTACTTGTCCTCCGCTCTTCCTCAGTAGCATGTTGGATGCCTTCCAACCTGAGGGGCTCATCTTCCAGCGTCATATCTTTTAGCCTTTTGTTTCTGTCCATGGAGTTTTCTTGGCAAAGATACTGGAGTGGCTTGCCAGTTCCTGCTCCAGGTGGATCGCGTTCAGTCAGAACTCCCCACTATGACCTGTCTGTCTTGGGTGTCCCTACACGGCATAGCCCATAGCTTCTCTGAATTACTCAAGCCCCTTCGCCACGACAAGGCAGCACTCCATGAAGGGGACTCTCTGTGTACAGAGTGATTAACAAGCCTTTTGCAGCCTGTAGAGCTTGGAGACCAGCTTCCAGCTCAGCACACTGAGCTGAGCAGCTTGGTGGCAGTGCTCCTGACCCTATCACTGAGCCATTCTGATTTACCACAACCCACCCTGTCTTCCACACACCATCTTCTACATAGCTTGAGCCGTCTGCAAACAATACTGCATCTGCATTCTGCAGAGGTTTGTCCTTCAAGTCTATTCCTGCCTCCGTCTGTCCATCGAGCACTGTTACACAGTCATGTATTAAAGGTCCTTTAATTTCATCCTGTTCACCAGGTAGGTGGCTGAGTGGGATCGGAGCATTGACACCTGTTGATTTTCCAACAATGCCTGCTCTAAGTCTTTGTAAGAACTCAAAGGCTGATTCCTTATCTCCTGACAGATGTCATCAACCTTTGACCAACTAGGAGCCACTACAACTGCGGTCTGCATAGCTTGCAGCTGATACTGGCAGAACCACTGAAGTTTCTGCAACTCGTCAGGATGATTAGCATTCCAAAGGGGATTTTCGACACAAAGGAAAGCTTCAGCTGCTGTTGGTAGAGTCAGGTCATTGGTACGTGCCTCCTGTGCTAACTTGGTAGCCTGTTGAACAACCATCTGAAGTTCCACTTTGTTAAGGGGGATGGGCATTAGGACCTTCACATCTGACCACGTAGGGTGGTGGGTCTGGAAAAGCGTGGGACTCTCTGAAAACTTTCCAGACTTCTCTTTAAAACTCAAGAGGACAGAGGGACTCCATGGCTGATGGTGCATCACAGTCAGAGTCTGTGCTGGTGCTCCTCCCGCTCCTTCTCCTGCCTGTCCGCTAATAAGGGTCTGAGTTACCAGTGGGAAAGCTGGGACTGCTGGCAGGGGCGGTGGCATCAGTGGGGGCAATGGCTCCCAGGCAATAAAAGGTATATTTGGACTGTGAGGGATCATTGGATATAAAGGTGCTGGTCCCTTTTCTGGTCCTGGTGCTGTGGGGTTCACACCCTGAGATATAGGATTCATCTGAGACATTTCACACTGCCCCTTAACACAGGGGGTGGGTTTAGGGAACTCATCTCTAGCATTCTAAAAAACTTTCATGTAGTCTTCCTCATCATATTTTCCTACTGAGCCAAACCATTCTATCCAGGCCTGGATTCTCAAGCGCTCGAATGAGCCAATCCCATTGTTCTAAACCCGGAGGCCGATATTGTGGCCTCTGTACAGTATTTCACCATGGTTTTATTCTTTCTACCCTTTCCTACCTTGTTCCAAAACTTCAACACACACTTGAGTGGGGTCAGAGGACCACCACTCCTGGGATCCCAACTCTGAGACTGGCCATTGCCCATGTTAAGAGAATGTCTTCTCTTGGGGCACTAATTAAAACCAGCCACTGACCAGAACAGACCAACTCCAGACAACCTGAAGTCACTCACTGAAACTCAAATGCAGTGAGACTGGGTATACCAGAGCTGCACTGAAGTACCGTGCTTTCAGTTACCATTCATCACGGGCAACAAACCTCAGAATGGAACTGGTGTGTCTCCAATGGTGGCCAAAGGCAGATTCCCCTGGGAGTCTCCAGGACCATGCACAGAGGGAAAACCATGCACACTGCACTCACACACTGTCGGCCAAAGACTGAAAACAGGTCCACAACTCACCAGATTGCAGGTTTTTCCAGACGCCAAGGATGGTCCCCAAGGGTCACCCAGATGAGAAAGACATTTCTGTCCAGGGGCGTTCCACCGATCTGCTCAGTCCGGTTCTACAGAAGCCGAGGCAAAGTCCAAATGATGTCAAAAGTGTCAGTGCCGGCAGTGGCTCAACTCAACCTCCCACTGTCGGCAAGCACAGGTTGGTGTCGGCGTTTCCCCTGTCCGCTATCTGGGAGCCTGTGAGGCACTCAAAATCAAGCTGCACACCCAGGGACACCAGAAACTGTCACTACCAGAACTCAGTGTCTTAGCTGATTCTATTAAGCTAAGTCCCGAACAATAATAATAAGCGGACAGTTTTTTGGAGGAAAGGGCAACAGGTTTATTCAGGTAAAACAAGTGCACACTCGGGTGCCCAGTAGGGTGGGGAGCCCGAGTTCAACAGGTTTCAAGTTTTTATAGAGTTCTAAAAAAAGAACAAAAGTATGCAGCAGTTGATTGGTCCCTGAGGAATATATGCTCATTAGTTAGAATTTCTCACATTTCAGCGATGCACTTACCTATGCGCAGAGCAGCTTATCACTAAGGAATGTTAAGTCATCCTTGTAAGGCACTTGATTCTCTGTAGCAGTTTCTTCCTCCTTACAGAAGGGTCAGGATATAATTAGTTTTAGCAAATTGTTACAAGGTTTATTTATTTATTTATTTAATTTATACCCCGCCCATTTAGACAACGTCTACTCTGGGCGGCTAACAATAAAAATAGACTAAAAGCAATCTAATATATCAAAATAACAATTTAACAACAATAACAATATCATTCGAGATGGAAAAATAGAAATCAAGTGGTAACAGGAGGGAAGGCCTGCCTAAAGAGCCAAGGTTAATAAAAATAGATGACAGAGCTTGATCCAACACTTTCCAAGTTTCATTTCTGTTTGCACACTGTATTTAAATATTAATTATAATGTGAATATATGGGTCATAGGAACATAATGAGCTTATTGGCCTTGAACAAAAACCTTCACTTAATTGGATCTCATACTAGAGGACAACTAGTTACCATTTCTTGCTTGCTCAAGAATACACATAGCTTTTTATTGTTTTGATCCATATGAATTTGGGATATCTTGGCAGTGTGAAAATAGTTCAGAATTAGTTTACTCATGGAGAATAGATTTAATTTGGTAAGAATTTATATTGCATCATTTCACATGAAACTAACAGATCTACCTGACTTTTCCCATATTAAAAATCCATGAGATCCACACTAATCTCATCCCTTCACTTTTCTCCCTGCTCCCCTCCATGCTTCCTCTTGCACTTGGTCTCTCTTTCCCTCTCCACCCTGTTGTAAAGGTAAATGTTAAGGTTCTTTTTCCCCCTCTGGGAAGTTCCAACCAAGTATCTCGGGAAAAGAGAAAATTGGAGAGAACCAACCTGCACACGAGGCAAATGTGCAAAATTGAAAGAGAGGTTTATTTAAAAAGAGAGATAGAAGAGTCTTGCAAGAGGGAGAGCCTAGGGTCTCACAACGTGAATACAAGAATCTCAAAGAATACAGAAATACATGCATAACTTTATAGGAATTGACCCACAACAAAACTAAACACAGTACTTCAAAAGTTGAACAAGTTCTGTTTTCCACAGACAGCCTGTGTGTGTTTAGATGTTACGTTCTTAGAGGCGCCTTAGAGTTAACCTTGTCACCTCCTGAACAATGATGACCAGTCAGAGACAAAAGGTATATTGTGTAAACATAACCATACAGCTTTCACATGCTACATTTGATGTTGCAGTCTGTGTATGATAATGTTCAGGATGGGATGTAGACTCTGAGGCTGAACAGATTCTAATGTCCTTTAAAGGGTACTTTGATGTAAGCGATGGCCCTTATCTGCTGTGGGGGCGTAAAAGGAACTTTCCAAAGCAACTGTGTCTCGCGAAGGTTGATCTTCTGTAATGTTAGCTCGAGGGTTTATGCTCTGAAGCTAGTAATGAGAAATAAAAAGAAATATTGTGAAAATACATTGGATACATATTGGAATGAAAAAGGGGATCAATATATTTTTATTACATTCTTACTCATTCAGTCTGCTTGCCATTGCAGAGATCTTTGGACCACATGAATAAAATAGGCTATAAGAAAACTAATTTAAAGATGCAAACCCATTCCAGTTATTTAAGTTAAACTCAGCTCTTGCAAACTCAAGCCTGTGGGTTCTTTTGTGGAGTCAATCCATTCTTATTTTAGTCTCCCTCTTTTCCTGTTGCCTCCAACTTCTCTTACCATTATTGTCTTTTCCAGAAAGTTTTGTCTTTTCATGATGTGCCCAAGAAACAACAGTCTACATTTCATCATTTTTGCTTCAGAGGAATTTTAGGCTTGATTTGATCTAGGACCCACTTGTTTATCTCTCTGGCACTCCAGAGTATCCTACACTGGATTTCAAAGGAATCAACATTTTTGCTGTCAGCTTTATTCAATGTCCAGTTTTCACATTCACACATACTATAGTACTATAGTGAGAGCTGGACCATAAAGAAGGCTGACCACCGAAGAATTGATGCTTTTGAATTGTGCTGCTGGAGGAGACTCTTGAGAGTCCCCTGGACTGCAAAGAGAACAAACCTATCCATTCTAAAGGAAATCAACCCTGAGTGCTCACTGGAAGAACAGATCCTGAAGCTGAGGCTCCAATACTTTGGCCATCTCATGAGAAGAGAAGACTCCCTGGAAAAGACCCTGATGTTGGGAAAGTGTGAAGGCAAGAGGAGAAGGGGACGACAGAGGACGAGATGGATGGACAGTGTCATCGAAGCTACCAACATGAATTTGACCCAGCTCCGGGAGGCAGCCTTGGTTGTATTTATCAGCTGCTGTGGGGAAAATTAAAGCCTTGAATTAAAGTTAAAATTAAAACCAGGCGTTATCAAGTGGTACAGGGTCTTCTTGTAAGAGAAATTGCTGTATGTTGATACCCACTAGAAGTGGGTGAATGTCTTGGACTGCATTTGGCCTTAAAAGGCCTTTTTTTTTACCATCCTGGGATGTCTCCCTGTCCAGAATAAATTCTGCATGGGCCATTTTCCTGTTTTAAAAACCTTCAGGACTGGTGGTGGTTTTACAGTGAAATGGGTCCTTCAATAACTCCAAAGCACCAAATGCACCAAATGAAAGCATAAGCAGCACTATGTATGGATTTTTATTGATACATTGATGTAGAAAATTGAACTATTCAAATTTGTCCACCCTGTTTACCTGAAAAGTACAAAACAATTCTTAGCAATAACTCTCAGTCCAAAGACTCAGAGAACTGCAGTAATTTGTAAAAGCTCATGATATGCAATAACTATAGAAACCTTGCATTAATTTCCCATGTAAGCAAAGTGATGCTGATGCTCTCGCAATAAAGACTTTCACCATACATGGAGCAAGAAATGTCTGACACTCAAGATCGATTCCCAAAATGAAGAGGCACTAGAAACCATATCACAAATATATACTAGCTACTAAAGTGCACCAAAGATTTTCAAAAGAAGATCAGTCTATGCTTTATAGAATACTGCAAAGCTTTTGACTGTGTGGGTCATGAAAAGCTATGAATTGTTCTGAAAGAAATGGGTGTGCCTCACCACTTGATTGTCCTGACCTATACCCTGAATCCATATGACAAAGTTTGTTTTTAATTTTGACTTTAATACAAGGCTTTCATTTTTCTCATAGCAGGTGATCAAGGCAACCCAGGAAAGAATGCAGTGGGAAGCATTCTGACTATTTAAAACAGTGGCACACAAAGTGCGGCACAAGGGTCACGTTGGGCCTCCCAGACCATACCACTTAGAACCCCCTAATGCTGTCAGTGCAAATAAATAAACCCCAAATGGCTTTTTTTCACATCCCTCAAATCTCCCCCCCAATGAGTGGCTCTCCAGTTTATTTCCAGTCATATTTACTCTCTCTCTCTCTCTCTCTCTCTCTCTCTCTCTGTGTGTGTGTCTGTGTTGCAATTTTTGACCATTTCCTTGCTGCGTACATCTTATAGCAGTTGTTGACATTGCTAATTTATCCCCCAAGTGCATAGAGGTTGCCCACCCCAATCTGAAGCTATGAGCAGGAAACCTGGAAAAAAACACAGGGGAATTGGACAATCTGTTACTGTTGATCAGAATGTTTGAAATAGCATTGTCCATAATGAAAACACTTGCAATAAAAACAACACCTAGATTTCTTACACAGAAATTCTAAGGTTTTAGAATGGTTGGTTGCATTTCCAAAACCTATATAGGGATCAAGACATCAATAACAAGAACCACTGTATAACTTTAAAAAGTATGGCGTCACCATCACTCCAGCTATTTTTTCAGCCTACCAAGGTGTTCAAAAGGTGAGACTGGTTGGCAGTCTATCTTAATCAAGTAAAGGTGAAGTATTTACATAGAACAGGAAATGCAAAATAAAGTGAATTGGATTAAACTAGGAGGCTTAATCCTGTGATATGCAGTACATTCATCTCCTTGAAATTCAATCATGGAGGCCCACTACAAGGTGTGGAATCCTGGAAAAGAAAATGTGTCTGTTGTAATAGTAACCCTCAACTGCAGTTGGAACACAAAGAAAAGTGAAGGTTTGTTTTTCCATGCACCAATGAAATGGGCTCTGGCTTTCCATCCATTGAAATTATTTTTGTCTGCCTACCTCCTTTTTCAGTTGGCCAGTTCATACTGCTCTTAGAATTGCTTCCTGGTTCTCATAGCGCTCTGTGCCATAACTCACAGGCTGGTTGACGTTCAAATCACCTTTTCAAGCCTGCCATTTGAACACTTTTACAGATTCCCAGCCTAGATTTACATTTTGTTCTAATTTCTGGCCCTGTATGCAAATATATTTCCTAACAAAAGACTCAGCGGTCAGAGTGGTTGGTCAGAGCTGAAGGCTGAAGACAGACAGGCATTTTGTTAAATGATTAAGGTTTCACGAGAAAACCTTAATTGCTTCCTTTGTGTATGGTCCTCCCACTGTGACATCAAGTAAGAAGATTTGCTGTTTTCATCACTTCATTAAACTGTTATTTGACCAGAGATCACAGTGGGGTACAAGCAGTGTGTGTATATAAACCAAGGGAGAAGATGTGTCTATGACATCCTTTCAACTTTCTTAAAGAACTGTATGTGTGGACATTTCTTTATTTGCAAATGTACACAATAGTCTCAGGCAGGTGTAAAATGCTCAGCATCTAGAAAAGACATAATCAACTAAGATGAAAAAAAGCAACTAGTAAATTACCAGGTAGATTACATCCTGACTAGATGTTGAGCATCATGCACCTGCCTGAGACTACTGTATATGCAAATATATTTTTGCATAAGCTTTCACGAGATGTGGGCTGCAGCCTTAGGCTCAAATCAGACAATACAGTTGTTATGTCATTCCAAGTGCTGCTACCTTAAGAGATAAAATATTCCTGTTTACCTGGCATGAGATTGCCTCACCTCTTCTGTTGCAAATCAGCTTGCTTTTGTTTTTTTTGATCAGTTAACTGCAAGATAAATATGGGCTTAATTTGCAAGTCTGACTGCTCAGGCACAAAACTGTAAGGGAAATTCATGCCTGGAGGAAAAATTTAATAGCAGGAAGTACAGATTTCCCTTAATGTATGACTATCCTCTGACATGTGTAAATGTTAGTTTTCAGTTGTACAGGTGTCCTTGGAACCCACAGTTTCAGTTATCTGCGGTTTACCCACCCCTATGTACAACATATAAATGGATGGGCCTTCTGGCCTTTGACCTACACCCTTGTGGCCTTTCCCCCACCCCCTTGTATGTTGTATATAGGGTTTGCTACTATCCACATTTTCAGGCATCTGCAGTAGACTGTGGAACACATCCCTTTGGTTATGAGGAAGGGGGAACCCATATGACTCTGCCATGGATGGATGTGGTAGAAAATTGATTAATGCAACTTGAATGGCCTATTTCACAAAAAAGAAAGAAAGAAAGAAAAAACTTAGTGTTAACAAATTAATACACAATTTCCAAGTTCTGCTTAGAAAAGGCCTCTCCCTGTTATTGTACTCACAGGAAACACATCTTCCAAGATTCAATTATTTTTTTAAAAAGCTCCTGGCTTATAATGTGGGATATTGTGCTTCTATATTCACAATTCAAAATGTCAGGAAATGGCCCAATATTGCTGCACAATATCATGCCCATGTTGCCGGAAGGAAAAAGCATGTCAAACTTTATATAGCTAAAGGCAGCCTGAATGTTGAAGACACCAATGGCAGTAACCAAGATGGTCTACAGCAGAGGTCCCCAACCCCTGGTCCGTGGCCCGGTGCCGGTCCATGGCCTGAGCCAGACCGGGCCACGGAGACAGACCTCCCCCCCCCTCGCACGCACTCCCCCCCCCCGCACAGCCCGTTTGCGCCTGTGTGCACCTGCGCCCACGTGAGCTCTCCCCCACCCCTTCACAAATGCACATGAGTGCCCCCTGAGTGCCACACCGCCCTTTGCGCATGCGCACAAGCCTGCACTCGCCCGCATGAGCGCCCCCGCTCCTTTGTGCATGCACACGAGAGCAGGGGGTGCCCCACCTTCCCCAGCTGGTCCGCGGGGCTAAAAAGGTTGGGGACCGCTGGTCTACAGAATACACTCTTGTACTCATTATCACTCACAAAGTGAAACCAATCAAAGCTGAATCCTAGAATCTGAATCCTTTTTTAAATCAGTTAACCACTTCTCATCCAAACACAAAGCAATTGTCAGGGCTGTTTTTTGACAAGTGTGAAAAAATGAGCTTCTGAATATTTGTTCTCTATTCTTTTTAAAGTATCTTTTAAAATATTTTTACAACCAGATACAGAATCCCTTTGTAATACCTGTTTGGCCCAGAAGGAATTTAAAAAATTCTCCTCCTTCGATTCAGCTATGTCCCATCTGACACGGTCAAAAGTTCAGATTGCCCCAGACCTGGAGCTGATTTCCCCTTTGAAGACTTGTGTCAGGTTTCAGAAATCAAGGCTGGGATGAACACAACTGCTCTGTTTTTCTAGTACAGGAATATTTTGAATGTGCCTTATAAAATTTTATGCTAATTCTCTGGAGATATGGGATAAAATGTCCCTTCCTGGAGGTCTGTCACTCCATTATATTCTTTAAATCAAGTCTGGTTTTTTTAACTCTTCAAGGAAAACCCATCTTTTGACTCTGTTTTCATAACCTTTATTGCCCTTTCCTACACAAAATTGCAAAATTTCCTACATCCTTTCCTACAGAAAATTGCAAAAATGTATTTATTTTGGAATGCTCTTGCTGGTAAGCCTGCATAACAAAGTCACTGTTTTTCCTTTTTGAAAGGCCTTTTTGAGGATCAATATTCCAACCCCTGCAGCCTGGATTCTTTCAACATTAAAAAAGAGTGGGTGAGGCCAAAATTCTCTTTCAAGATAAGCAAGATTGATTTTTTTCAATTTATTTCATCTGGTTTGATCATAGCTGTGTATCAGCAAAAAAAATTATTAAACTGGCAGTTTCAGCAATACCAAAGATCAGAAGGTCAGGCCAGAAGTGATGCCCTCTCAAAACTTTTGATACAAAAAAAAAAAGAATCTAAACTGCTGATACAACGCACTAAGAAAGAATATACCAGAAAACTCTGGGGACAGTTAATTGAAACAGCTAAAGATAAAAACCCATCCCTCTTTTGGGGTTTAATCTCAGGTAGATCCTTTGGTCAAAAATCCCCTACATCCTCATGTATTGTTGTTGTTTAGTCGTTAAGTCGTGTCTGACTCTTCGTGACCCCTCATGTATACCAGCAGACAAATGGGTCTCCTTTTTTGCAAAACTGTATGATGATGCTATTCAACCTTCCTCTCTAACAATTTTAGAAAGCACCTCTAAATGGCCTGCTGTAACCCCAGGAGAGATTCGATCATATATAGAACAACTAAAAAATGTCAAAGCCCCTGGGCCAGATGGCATTCCACCAGAATTCTTAAAAGAAAATAAGGAGTAGTGGGCAGCTTTTCTGGCCCCACTTTTTACGCATATTGATACCACAGGCTATATACCCAAATCCTGGAAAACAGCCATTGTAGTCCCATTTTATAAGAAGGACAACAGGGAGGACCCGTCCAACTACAGGCCGATTAGTCTACTAAACATCATAAGCAAACTCTATGCAAGACACTTTCTGGATAAATTTTTGGTTTGGCTTGAGCAAGAGAACGTCATAGTGGCAGAACAAGCAGGTTTTAGGCCAGGGAGATCTACAATAGATCAATGCCTAGTTATTCAACATCTCATTGAGAAATATTCCTCTAGGGGTACAACCTCCCTTTATGCAGCATTCGTTGATTTTAAATTGGCATTTGACTCCATAGGAGTCGTGGGGCGCTGCGGGTTAAACCGCAGAAGCCTCTGTGCTGTAAGATCTATAGATCTGCAGCTGTAAGATCGAATCCACGCGACGGAGTGAGCACCCGTCACTTGTCCCAGCTCCCGCCAACCTAGCGGTTCGAAAGCATGCAAATGGAAGTAGATAAATAGGGACCACCTCGGTGGGAAGGTAACAGCGTTCCGTGTCTAAGTCACACTGGCCATGTGACCACGGAAGATTGTCTTCGGACAAACGCTGGCTCTATGGCTTGGAAACGGGGATGAGCACCACCCCCTAGAGTCGAACACGACTGGACAAATTGTCAAGGGGAACCTTTACCTTTACCTTTGACTCCATATCTAGAATGTGACTCTGGGACAAATTGACAGAGTCCTCTATAGACAGAAGACTTCTGTGTCTTATAAGGGACATATACGAAGAAACATACCTAAAAGTTAGATGCAGTAGACATGGACATCTTACAGAACCCATCCAAACTTATAGAGGAGTCGGGCAAGGCTGTTTACTAGCCCCAGCTTTATTTATTTTTTATATAAATAACTTACCTAGCTGGCTCAATAACCCCAAACTCCACCCTCCCAGACTTGCTAATAGACCTATATCAACACTTCTGTACGCCGATGACACCGTGATCCTCTCTAGAATTCCTGTCGGCCTCAGGAGGGCTTTGCAGAAACTCTCCTTATATTGTGAAACTGAGTTTGTAACAATAAACTATCAGAAAACCAAGATAGTTGCCTTTGGGCGCAAACCAAAGACAAGGGTTTGGTCAATTAAGGGTCACCGAATTGAGCAAGTTAATAACTTCAAATACTTAGGGGTAATCCTACAAGCCACAGGCTCAAGGGTTCAACATAGTAAGTATGCAGCTGATCAAGGAGAAAGGACCACAATTAGTATAGCAAAGTTTCACCGCTCTCAGGGCGGATTCTTTGTTCCTGCAGCTCTTAAACTCTATAAGGCTAAGACACTTGCACAATTGTTATATGGTTCGTTTTTGGGGCCACCTAGTTCACATTTTGCACCCCAAGAAAGGGTACAATCTAAATTCTTAAGAACCATCTTTCAGGTCCCCAGATATGTCTCAAAAGCAAGGATATGAGACAGGTCTCCTAAGAGTCGAGGCCTGAGTTTACATCCCATCTATATATACATGGCTAAAGGGTCATAACAACCCTCAAGGCCTTCTGGCCTTGATTTTCTATGATAATTTCCAATCCAACTGGGTCCAGAGCCACTTGATGAAAATCGGTCTGTCTCCACAAGTGCTGCTGTCGTACCAAATAAATGTGGCAAGGAAATTAGTCAAAGAACTGAGGATATAGAATACCAAGCTGACTTTGCTAGTGTACAGAATCTGCTGTTAAGGGCCTACATTAAGAACCCCATGGAACCAGCAGACTATCTATCACTCGTAGAAGTGAGAGGATTTAGAAGAGCTTTCATGCTAGCAAGATGCTCTGCCCTTCCATCTGCCGTCCTCGAAGGGAAATATAGGAATGTGCCTTATGCAGAAAGGCTTTGCTCCTGTTCGCTAGGGGTGGTAGAAACTATGCAACACATGTTTTTTTACCTGTCCCCACTATCAGATTATTTTTCCACTGATTAAAAAATCCCAGGTCGTACAGAAGAAAGTAGACTCCAGTTTCTTCTCTCAGATAAAGACCCTAAGATCACCTATCACGTTTCAAGTTTCTGCATGGTGATACTTAGATTCCAGAAATCAAAGGGTAGATAAATTTTAGATGTGTAGATTTTAAATGGTTTTAAATTGTGGATTTTAAATGGATTTAAACTGTAAGTTTTTAAATGCATTTTAAACTACTGTAAGTGGTAATTTTGCTATGCTTTACACTGAAAAGGTTGAAATTGTAATTGTTTTTGTTTAATTGGTCTAAGGACTGTAATAAAAATATGTATGTATGTTCATCTGTTTTAAATCTGGGGACATTTAAAGTTGCTTGTTTCTGCATGGGGGCAATTAAAACAGCTTTACATTTTTAAAACATCATAATTTGAAAGCCCTGTGCCCAAACTTCACCAAATTTGTCACAGAGCAAGAGCAGCCTGTTTGATACATCTGTACCAAATGTGGTGCTGATCCAAAGTCCAGTTTTAGAGTTATATTTTTTGTTTGGGCTACCCTCATCTTTAGAATTGCCTTGTAGAATACTGATTTGCACTCCTACACAATAACATCACTGCACTCTCATGCAGTGATAAGGCCTGCTGCACATTGCCCTCACCCCTGGCAGAATGAAGCAACTGCCTCAAGCAACTTATTTTGAAAGGCAGAGCAAATGGTTGATTAATTTAATATAGTTATATTTTTATTCCTATGGAGAATGAAGTTTATGAATAATTTGATGCTTCAGATGCCAAAATAACTTGAGTACTATGCTCCCTGACTTGGAGAGAGGTGTATTTTCTGTTCACCCTGGGGGTGGGGGAGATGCTGTTCACAGGCCCAGAGTATGATACTTGTTTCAGTCAGGATGGGAAGTTATTCTCAAGGTAGGTTACCTGAGATTTTTATATATGGAAAGAATTAACCTTCAGAAGTGCCATTGACACTTCATGGTTTCCAGGAAGCAACGTTTGTTCTTGAGGCTTTATTTTAACATTATTTGGGAGAAGAGGGGAGAAAATGAGAAAGAGAGAGAGAGATTTACATAAAACTGAGCTGCTGTAAACTCAGAATTTTATCATGTTGAAGCCTGCGTGCAGTACAGCAACTTTTGGCAGAACACCTTCTTTGGAAATGTAATCCCACACTTCGTGTTGTACCTCAGGCAGGAGAAAGACTGGAGAAATCTTTCTAGCCAGGTTCCCACACTCTTAGCAAAGACAATCTAGCTTGGGGCAAAAAGAGGTGCTTTCTGAGCACTGCATATTACTCTCTATTTGTATATCTACCATTCCTTACAAGTTCATGAAGGAAAAATGCTGTTGTGCTTAGACATCACATCTTACTGCTCATGAACAATAAAATTGTATGAGCAGTAAGAACATAAAATAGACTGTAACTATTCAGTTTAATTGATACAGTACTTAAGAGTACCAGATGAGGAGTGGGGAGTCCCTGTTGATGTTAGTATGTTGACTCCTGTTTCAACCAACCTCCAAGATTAATGTGAGGATAAAATGAGACGGAGGCAACCATCTATACCAGTATAAATTCCTTGTTTTAAACAGAACAATGAGAGGCAGTCCAAGATGTTACAAAGAAAGTATCAAGTGAAGGTCAGCAGCCCCCCATCCCATCCAGGTACTGATTTTGACATGAATAGACCTAAAGTGGAATGCAACAAGACAAGACATAGAACAAAGAACAGACTGTACCTCACCTTGTATAATTGAGGTGCTTTTATAAATAATAAATTATACTGATGATTCACTCAAGTACCAATCATGCAAAGGGAGAAAAGGAACCACACCTCATTCACACAGTTTCCTGAACTAACAGCAAAATTAGGGACTTTCTACTTTGTTTTGTTTTGTTTTGCTTAGGAAGAAGTGAAGAGCTATACAGTGGGGAAAGAGCTGTTGCCGAGGGGGTAGATCCAGGTAACCTCCATGGAGGGACTTGGGACAGACATCTATCAGCCTTCCAGTTTGATCCCAAGTCCCACCCCAGGGTCCAAAACAACTCTCTTGTCCCTGCAATTATTCCTTTTAGGGCTGACTAATCTCCTCAGAATCTCTCAGCCAGTAGCTCTGCCACTGATTTTTTTTTTCCTGACTTAGCATATGAGCATTTCAGCATTGTGTCACACATTATTAGGCTCACGTGAGCTGAACAGTATATCAGTCTAGGCCAGATTGTCTAATTTCCAAAGTAAAAAACTTGCAGCATTCTTAAAACCGAACCAGATTATCTCAGAAACTCTGGATATAAATTCAGGCCGTTCAGGAGAAGCATAAACTGAATCTTCATTGAGCTGATGGTCTCATCTGAGCATTTAATGATTCCCATACAGTGTGGAAATGTTGCCTTTTGGACTACAACTCCTAGAATCCCCTAGCCACCATGACCACTGTGTAACTTTTCCAATCTCTGCTTTGGTGTACATAAAAAGTGCATGAACAATGCATGCTCATAGAAGACTGGGATGTCAAGGAGAAAGCCTAGAAAAAGTTGAGTGGTGCTCCAGATCTCTCCACAACAACAGTAGCTACACTGCTATCTCATTTTCGACCTCTGTTTCCATCAGAATTTCATGACCTTACATATACTACAGAAATGTTGTTCTCCTCACTTTTTGTAACTACTAAAACTGTCTGTTTGGAACAGTTCTTTTCAAATGTTAGGAAAGTAATAGGATTGGAAAGACAGTGAGAAATCAGAACCGCAGAAGCCTAAACACTCCACATGTTTTGGTTAATGCTTTTGTTAATACCTGCAGAATAATATGAGAATTTATCTTCATCAACCCCTGAAATAACACTTAGTGTTTGATCTACAGTATATGCTCTCTAGTTTGCTTTTATAAGGCTTATTAACATATGGAATACTTTATTCTATTGTGTGTAGACTTTAAGTTCAAGGCTGGTGTGGAGCAAGTTACAAAACTCTGCAGGACAAGCAAGAGAGAGCGAGCGAGAGCTGAACAGTTTGCTCTGGAGAGCCAGGCTGGGTGTAATGTTTCTATAGTTTTAGGCACACTTCTTTGCCTTTATTTGCTGTCTTGCTCCCTAATAAATCAAGGAAATCAACACTACCAGTTTACTCTGCTTTGGTCAATCTTTGCCTGAAATACTGGATCCACTTATGGGCACCACAGTTTAGAAAGAATATTTACAGGCTGGCATTTATCCCCTTGTTTCTTTCTGATTTTGAAGAAACCTGAAAGAGGAACCAAACCACCAAAGCTAGACCCAGCACTTTGTTTTAGAGGAGACCACTGCTCCTGGAGGATTCCAAGAGTGTATAACATCAACAACAAAAACTTTCCTAGTGACAATAGTGCAGAGGCAACTCACAGGCTACAAAAGGAGTCGGGCTACCTATGACCTGCAAAATCCATCTTCCCCACTGGTAATATAATGAAGCAGAGGAAATAAGGACTTAAAAATTATAAATCAGACTCTTGAATTGGGCCTGGCAACTAACAGACTCAGGCATCACAGACAAGTTAGAATCTCCCTCCTTTCTATTTCTACCAAACAATAACAAACTGTACCCTGCAGTAGTTCCATTTTCCACATTTTTTTCTAGGGAGGCCTTGTCTACCAAATGAATATTCTGCAAACATTTTTGTTGAAAGCAGCAAAACAAATATATCAGAGATGTTTAGCCACTGGCACAGAATTACAAGAGAATGAAGCGTTAAAAGAGCTAACTCACATGGTAGGCTGTTGTGCTAAACTATAAGCAGCAAAACTAAGCTCATTGCCATCTAATTAAAAGTACTTGAGCCTTGATAGCAATTTAAGTCAATTTATGGCTCCAGTCTTCACAACTTTAGTTTTCCCAGTTTAAAACTGCCAGATTACCTAATCAGTGTGCAAAGGGTGAAGATAATCACCTGGCAAATATGCTTTGATTGTATTCCTGCATTGAGCAGGGGGTTGGACTGATGGCCTTGTAGGCCCCTTCCAACTTCACAATTAAAAAAAGAAAAAATAATAATAATCTAGTTTACTATCCTCAACCCTCTGGAGCAACCAAAGGGCAAAGTCAGATGAAAATTATCTCCTAAGTGTCTGTTTTATGACACTTTGATCTTAAGGTTGGAAATTATCAAACAGACATTGAAAACCATGTTCATTGTAAAGTGTCAGTAAAACAGAACTCACAAAAGAGAGTAATCTATCTTTTGGATTGGTATGTTAGGACATTTTACTAGGACTTTAGCTTTGTGAAGTGATTCATATTGGTACTGATAAGAACAACTTAACTCCAGATGTTACTTCGCAATTCCATTTGAAAAATTCTGTATAACTTGCAATATTTAAATTCAAGAGATCACAACATTTTTAAACTGTCAAGGATTAATTCCTTATTTTTCACAAACAAGATGTCTGAAGCCTCCCCACCCCCCACCCCCCCCGGTTATGATCTCAGTTATTCATACGGAATGTGTTCTGCCCTGTTTCAGTTTCTTTTCAAATAAAAAGTAAGCATTTTTAAGCGGTGCGAAAGAGAACAGTGTTTCTGTGGTTTGTTTGCTTGTTTGTGGTTCTGACGAAAAGTGGGCCTTAACAACCCTGTGCTTGGGAAACCTTAGTTTGGGGGAAAGCATCAGCACCTTAGTTGGGGGAAAGCATCAGCACCTCACAACAATACACAGGTAATGCAGAGCTTTACCAGGCACCACCATAAGTAATATGTAATCATCTTTTAGATGGCATTTTCAGATGACCAGATTGTTGTTTAGTCGTTTAGTCGTGTCCGACTCTTCGTGACCCCATGGACCAGAGCACACCAGGCCCTCCTGTCTTCCACTGCCTCCTGGAGTTGGGTCAAATTCATGTTGGTAGCTTCGATGACACTGTCCAACCATCTTGTCCTCTGTCGTCCCCTTCTCCTCTTGCCTTCTTGCCCAACATCAGGGTCTTTTCCAGGGAGTCTTCTCTTCTCATCAGATGGCCAAAGTATTGGAGCCTCAGTTTCAGGATCTGTCCTTCCAGTGAGCACTCAGGGTTGATTTCCTTCAAAATGGATAGGTTTGTTCTCCTTGCAGTCCAGGGGACTCTCAAGAGTCTCCTCCAGCACCACAATTCAAAAGCATCAATTCTTCGGCAGTCAGCCTTCTTTATAGTCCAGCTCTCACTTCCATACATCACTACTGGCAAAACCATAGCTTTGACTATGCGGACCTTTGTCGGCAAGGTGATGTCTCTGCTTTTTAAGATGCTGTCTAGGTTTCTCATCGCTTTCCTCCCCAGAAGCAGGCGTCTTTTAATTTCGTGGCTGCTGTCACCATCTGCAGTGATCGTGGAGCCCAGGAAGGTAAACTCTGTCACTGCCTCCATATCTTCCCCTTCTATTTGCCAGGAGGTGATGGGGCCAGTGGCCATGATCTTAGTTTTTTTGATGTTGAGCTTCAGACCATTTTTGGCGCTCTCCTCTTTCACCCTCATTAAGAGGTTCTTTAATTCCTCCTCACTTTCTGCCATCAGAGTGGTATCATCTGCATATCTGAGGTTGTTGATATTTCTTCCGGCAATCTTAATTCCTTGGGATTCATCCAGTCCAGCCTTTCGCATGATGTATTCTGCATATAAGTTAAATAAGCAGGGGAACAATATACAGCCTTGTCGTACTCCTTTCCCAATTTTGAACCAATCAGTTGTTCCATATCCAGTTCTAACTGTTGCTTCCTGTCCCACATATAGATTTCTCAGGAGATGGATAAGGTGGTCAGGCACTCCCATTTCTTTAAGAACTTGCCATAGTTTGCTTTGGTCCACACAGTCAAAGGCTTTTGCGTAGTCAATGAAGCAGAAGTAGATGTTTTTCTGGAACTCTCTGGTTTTCTCCATAATCCAGCGCATGTTAGCAATTTGGTCTCTAGTTCCTCTGCCCCTTCGAAATCCAGCTTGTACTTCTGGGAGTTCTCGGTCCACATACTGCTGAAGCCTGCCTTGGAGGATTTTGAGCATAACCTTGCTAGCGTGTGAAATGAGTGCAATTGTACGGTAGTTGGGGCATTCTTTAGCACTTCCCTTCTTTGGGATTGGGATGTAGACTGATCTTTTCCAATCCTCTGGCCACTGCTGAGTTTTCCAAACTTGCTGGCATATTGAGTGTAGCACCTTAACAGTGTCATCTTTTAAGATTTTAAATAGTTCAACTGGAATGCCATCACTTCCACTGGCCTTGTTGTTAGCCATGCTTTCTAAGGCCCACTTGACTTCCCTCTCCAGGATGTCTGGCTCAAGGTCAGCAACCACACTATCTGGGTTGTCCGGGGCATCCAGATCTTTCTGGTATAATTCCTCTGTGTATTCTTGCCACCTCTTCTTGATGTCTTCTGCTTCTGTAAGGTCCCTACCATTTTTGTCCTTTATCATGTCCATCTTTGCACGAAATGTTCCTTTAATATCTCCAATTTTCTTGAACAGATCTCTGGTTTTTCCCTTTCTATTATTTTCCTCTATATCTTTGCACTGTTCATTTAGGAAGGCCCTTTTGTCTCTCCTTGCTATTCTTTGGAAGTCCGCATTCAATTTTCTGTAACTTTCCCTATCTCCCTTGCATTTGGTTTCCCTTCTCTTCTCTGCTATTTGTAAGGCCTCGTTGGACAGCCACTTTGCTTTCTTGCATTTCCTTTTCTTTGGGATGGTTTTTGTTGCTGCCTCCTGTACAATGTTACGAGCCTCCATCCATAGTTCTTCAGGCACTCTGTCCACCAAATCTAGTTCCTTAAATCTGTTCTTCACTTCCACTGTGTACTCATAAGGGATTTGGTTTAGATTATACCTGACTAGCCCAGTGGTTTTTCCTACTTTCTTCAGTTTAAGCTTGAATTTTGCTATAAGAAGCTGATGATCAGAGCCACAATCAGCTCCAGGTCTTGTTTTTGCTGACTGTATAGAGCTTCTCCATCTTTGGCTGCAGAGAATATAATCAATCTGATTTCGGTATTGCCCATTTGGTGATGTCCATGTGTAGAGTCGCCTCTTGTGTTGTTGGAAAAGAGTGTTTGTGATGACCAGCTTGTTCTCTTGACAAAACTCTATTAGCCTTTGCCCTGCTTCGTTCTGAACTCCAAGGCCAAACTTACCTGTTGTTCCTTTTATCTCTTGACTCCCTACTTTAGCATTCCAAACCCCGATAATGAGAAGAACATCTTTCTTTGGTGTCAGTTCTAGAAGGTGTTGTAGGTCTTCATAGAATTGGTCAATTTCAGCCTCTTCAGCATCGGTGGTTGGTGCATAAACATGGATTACTGTGATGTTGAAAGGTCTGCCTTGGATTCGTATTGAAATCATTCTATCATTTTTGAGATTATATCCCAGTACAGCTTTTCCCACTCTTTTGTTGACTATGAGGGCTACTCACGACAAGGCAGCAATCCGTGAAGGGGCAGATGACCAGATTAGCCTGCATTATTCCAGAGGGAAACAGAATGGAGAAAACCCTCGATTTCTATCTTTTAGATCAGCAATTCTCGACTTTTTTTTTTTGGCAATGGCCATAAATACAATATCAAAGAAATATAGGCCAAATCAGAATTGTGTAAACTGCATAATGAACCTTATGAGGTGGTGTGTGAAGAATTGTTTCCAGTTTGTGCCCCCCTTCAAATGTGCCAGGGCCCCCCAGGGGGCCATATGCCCCCACGTTGAGAATGGCTGTTTTAGATCAATTAGTTTTGAGGGAGAGATTAAACGAAGTATTCGGTCCATTTCTAGAATATGTGCAAGAGGTTTTTCTTCTGTCTAATCTCAGTTCAAAGGAGCTAGAAAGTAGGGATTGCTAAAATGTACCACATACAAGGTTCACTGATTGTAGAATTCTGTTTCTAGCAGCAAACAGCAAGATGCCTCTGCCCTGCAGAAGCCTTTGGGAGCCTTAAGAGGGGAAAACTTTTAAAAGTGAAAAATTGTGGCTGGATTAACAGCAGTGATCCCAATCTTGCCAGTGGCAATCAAGCAACAATTTTTTAACAAAAATTTAAGCCCATCCCCCATCCCAAGGCTCCCAAATGCTTCCCCATGGCAAAAGGAATCCCTAGGAAGCTTCAGAACCTAAAATGGGGAACAGACCACTTTTAATTAATGCAAATGAAATGTTCTGAATTGATCTGAATTGTGCCAGGCACAAAGTTACACAATAGGATTTTGGCCAGTGCATTTCTCTAACCCCCCCTTTAGCTAACTGACATTAACAAGTCTGCTGAGTGTGAATGGGATAAGCTAATTAAGTACTGTGTAAAGAATTAGAAGAGTTACTACACAAAAGTTTGGTTTTCTCAACTTTTAACTGTGCAATAGCAGTTTTGTAAAAGAAGAGACAGTTTTGTAGAAAAGCCTGAGAATCACCCCTGACTAGTCCAAGAGGTCTGACACCCACAAAGCATGTTTTGCCCTGGAGGAGCACATGTTCTTTTATAGTAATGTGTCAATCCCATCCCAATTCAACTCATCGCTGCAATATCCCACCTCACCTTTGGGGAGAAATTGGTAACCATTCAGTCACACACATCTAGATTTGAAAATAGACTGATACTGTGAAGAGGGATATTATATTCAGCTATCACTTGGGGCACCATTTATAGAGGTTGAGGGGACAATTCTCTTCTCTCTCTCTCTCTCTCTCTCTCTCTCTCTCTCTCTCTCTCTCTCTCTCTCTCTCTCTCTCTCAGTCTACACACACACAAACACACACAAATATTTACACAGAGATACATTTACAGACACACAGAGACTTCTTTTAGTTGTTCCCATTCTTCCATTGTTATCCACTTGAAAAAAAACATGTTATGATGAAAAGTTTTCACTTTGAAGGAGGGCTGGAAAAATGGGAAGAAGGAATGAGATCCAAAATGCCCAAGATGTACCATCAGTACTGAAAATATCTGAGATATATTACAACCAGATAAACTTGGCAAATGTGTTCTTTCAATTGCAAAACTTTCTGCAAGTGTTAGTCCACCTGAAGTAATTTTCCAAGTTCTTGAACCAAGTGAAAGAGGAATTGATTAGAGAGGAAGGAATTCTCCAGTGACAGAACAATGCAACTAAAGATCAAGGCATTGTTGAGAGGTTTGATGATGTGCACACAATTGGCTACTGCACAAGTAGACTAAATTCAGCCTCACAAGACTGTTTTTGTATCTCTTAGCCTTTCTCAGAATCTTCATTTTTCCACCAGAAAAGAGGAATGGCTAATCCTGCAGGCCTCCCACACCAGTAATTCATTTTTCAAATATATTTCAAGAATCTCATATACACACTTTTTAATTCCTGCAAATACCAATTTTTCAAAACTGGACATGAACAACTAACCACTTATCTTTTTGTTTTGGAAACATATTTGGCTGTTCATACTGTCCTTGAAGAGTTCAAAAAGCAGAAAATTGTCCTATTAATTATGACTTCACTGTCACTTTGGAACCCCATTGTCTAAGACTTGTGGGAACTTGCATATCCATGTAACAGAGAGATAGAGGAGAGATCCAAAAGAAGCAACTGGTACTTACATGATTATGTTAGACTTTTTCTGAGATGCTGAAAAACACAGCAGTTGTCTGTCCAACCTGTACATACAGCTTCTATAGCCATGCAACCAACTTCTCTACTTTATTCCAGACAAGTTTAACCCCATCATCAGTGTCTTGTGTATTTGGGGTACTTTCAGACAAGTACTTTCAGATGCTTTCAGACAAGTATCTGAAATGCATCTCAGTTCTGCTTTTGAATTCAGCAAGGTCAGCACAGAGGTCAAGAACATTTGGTTTATCTCCTAATCTCTTCTGCCCAGTGTTTCCTGACTTATCTTGATAGATCAGTGTGACGTTCCACCCAGTGTTCCCTGTTTGTTTTCCCCAAACTCTGGCGACGTTTTCTCTTTCATCCGCTGCCACCAGTGGATATGCCTTATCCACACTTGCACAGTACTTGAATCAGACACTTGCTGCCAACATAACTTGTTTATTTAGATTGAATTTGAATCACAGATGTTCTTTTTAATCATTGTATAGAATCTCTCATTAAAACTTCTTATATTTGGTTACACGTTCAAGTCTTCATTTGTTTTATTGAAATATTCACTTTAACCAACTTATTAATAACATCAGTTCTCTCTAGTTCTCTATCTATCTATCTTGACTACTCAATTTCTCTCCTCCACACTCTCATTCTCTCTTTCACCTTCTCTCTCTCTAACTCTCTCTCTAACTGCCTAACTGACTAACTGACTCCGCCCCTCCTGTCCTCTCATAGGTTCCTGCACTTGAGCTTCAGCTATGATTGACAGGACTGACGTGGGCATTCCGTCACATACCTCCCCCCTAGGAAACGTTTGTTTCATGGGGGAAACCTTATAGTTTACCCTCATGAACAACGCAGGAAGCAATAAACAATTTATTTCAAATATGTTCCCAATACATATTGGGCTCAGTCTCCCTCTGTTTTGCAGGATTGGGCCCTGCTACTCCTGGCTGCCTCACCCCCTCTCAACATCAGCCACCTGGCTCAGGGGGAGAGAGGGCTTTTAAGCTGGAGCTGCTCTCAGGGCCCTACCAGACCAGCATTCCTGCACTCAGGGGAGCCGAAGATCGTGTGCCTGCTACAGCTCACTGTGTGAGAGACAGTGGGACTATGGTTGGGCTCCTGCCGGCTGCCAACTCTTTTCCAAGGGAGCCGGCTCAGTCTCCCTCTGTTTTGCAGGACTGGGCCCTGCTACTCCTGGCTGCCCCACCCCCTCCTCAACATCAGCCACATGGCTGGGGGGGGGGGGGAGAAGGGGCTTTAGAAGGGTTTTATTTTTTTATTTATTTTTAAATTGTGATTATTAATTGCCATCAATTAAGAGAGACCCACAGTGGATTTGAGGGAACAGGAAGGGGGGAGGGCGTTGGAGGGGGAAGCCATTGAGGTGGTGCTGGGTAGGGGAAGGAATGGCGGTGGGGGTAGAACATGCCCACATAGGAGAAGAGAGGTTAGATATCTTACATCTATCCCCTCTTCTAGTCCTACCCCCAACCAGGTGGTATCAGGTGACCATATCAGCAAACCCTCGAGCCACACGGTGCTGTTGATGAATGCCAGGTCAGTACAAAATAAGACTGCCCTCATCCATGATGTAATTCTGGGTGAGGGTGCTGACCTGGCGTGCATTACTGAGACCTGGGTGGGAGAGGAGGGTGGTGTTCCCCTCTCCCAGCTGTGTCCGCCTGAGTACTCGGTCCAGCACCAATGTCGCTCAGAGGGTCGGGGAGGGGGAGTTGCTATAGTCTATAGGAGTTCTATCTCCTTGACCAGGCTTCCTATCCCTTTGAGAGGAGGTCTTGAGGGCCTGTATTGTGTGTTGGGCTTACGAGACAGATTGGGGATTCTGTTGGTGTACCGACCACCCTGCTGCGTACCAACAGTCTTCCTGCCTGAGCTGACGGAGGTAGTCTCGGACCTGGTGTTGAGGACTCCCAGGCTGTTGGTGCTGGGGGACCTCAACATCCATGCCGAGGCTGCCTTGACTTGAGCGGCTCAGGACTTCATGGCCGCCATGACAACCATGGGGCTATCTCAATGTGTCATCGGCCTGACACATGAGAAGGGCCATACCTTGGATCTGGTTTTCTCAACGGGACTGGAAGATGGTGGTTTGGATGTGGAGGGGCTGGTTGTGACCCCATTGTCATGGTCAGACCACTTCCTGGTCAAGTTTAGTCTATTAGCTTCTTCTCCCCTCTGCAAGGGTGGGGGATCTAATAAAATGATCCGACCTCGGAGACTAATGGATCCAGATGGTTTCCTGAATGCTCTGGGGGATTATCCATCTGATATGGTCGGCGCTCCTGTCGAAGCTCAGGTAACCCTATGGAATAGGGAGATGACCCGGGCGGTTGACACGATTGCGCCTAAGCACCCTCTCCCTGCACGCAGAGCCCAGACAGCTCCTTGGTATACTTCTGAACTGCGGGCGATGAAGCGAGAGGGGAGACGGCTGGAGCGCAGGTGGAGCAAATCCCACTGGGAGTCCGATCGAACACGACTTAGAGCCCATTATCGGGCCTATTTCGTGGCAATACGGCTGGCGAAATGGCAATATTTCTCCAGCCGTATTGCTTCCTCAGAATGTCATCCAGCAGAGCTGTTTCGGGTGGTCCGGGATCTTCTTCAACCGGGAAATCCGGTGGAGGTCCCGGACTGCTCATCAGCTCGCTGTGATGAGTTTGCCATTCATTTTGAGGGGAAAATCGCTCAGATTCGCAGTGGGTTGGACTCCACCGTTACTGCAGAATCAGAGGATGTGTCCAGTGTGCCATGCTTAGGTCAAGTACTAATGGATGAGTTTCAATTGTTGAGACCTGAGGATGTGGACAGGGTGCTTGGATCTGTCTGTTCTACCACCACTCCGCTCGACCTTTGCCCATCTTGGCTAATTGGAAGATCTGCCAGGGGGGTTCGCACCTGGGTCCAGGAGGCCGTGAACGCCTCCTTGAGAGAGGGAGTGGTCCCTACCACCTTGAAAGAGGCGGTAATTCGGCCACTCCTAAAAAAGCCTAACCTGGACCCAAGGCTGGTGGTTAACTACCGACCAGTGGCGAACCTCCCTTATTTGGGTAAAGTGTTGGAGCGGGTTGTGGCAGGGCAACTCCAGGCGCTGCTGGATGAAACGGATTTTCTGGATCCATTTCAATTGGGTTTCAGGCCGGGTTTTGGTATGGAGACTGCCTTGGTCGCCCTGTACAATGACCTTTGCTGGGAGAGAGACAGGGGGAGTGTGACCCTGTTGATACTCCTGGACCTCTCAGCGGCTTTCGACACCATCGACCATGGTGTCCTGGATAGGCTGGCTGGGTTGGGAGTTGGGGGCACTGCTTTACGGTGGTTCCGCTCCTTCCTGCCTGACCGTGTCCAGAGGGTGGTGCTGGGGGACAGTTGCTCTGTCCTATGGCATTTATGTCATGGGGTTCCTCAGGGCTCGATACTGTCCCCCATGCTGTATAACATCTACATGAAACCGCTGGGAGAGGTCATCAGGAGGTTTGGGCTGAGGAGTCAGCAATATGCTGACGACACTCAGCTCTACCTCTTGTTTTCCACCAATCCAGGTGAGGCGGTTTCTGTGCTGAACTCGTTTCTGGACCTGATCATGGACTGGATGAGGATTAATAAATTGAAACTCAATCCAGACAAGACGGAAGTGCTGTTAGTGGGTGCTTCGCCGAACAGGCTGGAGGGCCATTTCCCTGCCCTGAATGGGGTTACACTCCCCCTAAGGGACAGGGTCCGCAGCTTGGGGGTGCTCCTGGACCCCAGTCTAACACTGGAAGCCCAGGTGGACTCGGTGGCCAGGGGCGCCTTCCTTCAGCTGCGGAAATTATACCAGCTACGGCCCTACCTGGACGATCAGAGTCTCATGACAGTTACACACGCACTGGTAACATCTCGCATAGATTACTGCAATGCACTCTACGTGGGGCTGCCTTTGAAGACGGTCTGGCGACTGCAACTGGTCCAGAATCGAGCTGCGCGGCTGGTGAGTGGTGGGGCCACTAGGGAACACATCAAGCTGATTCTGTTTAAATTACATTGTCTACCAGTTGCTGCCCGGGCCCAATTCAAAGTGCTTGTTTTGACATATAAAGCCCTAAACGGCTTGGGCCCTGGATACCTGAAGGACCGCCTCCTTCCATATGAACCTACCCGGCAGTTAAGATCTAGCCAGGGGGCCCTTTTGAAAGAGCCGTCCCTCAAGGAGGTAAGAGGGATGGCTTGTAGACAAAGGGCCTTTTCGGCAGCTGCCCCCAGACTATGGAATGCCCTCCCGACTGAGATTCGTCTGGCGCCAACACTGATAACATTTTGGCGCCAGGTCAAAACCTTCCTGTTCCAGAAGGCTTTTAATTGAAATAATATCAGCTGTGGGTCCTGATGGCAATTTTTAGAGTATATATTTTAATTGAATTTTAATTGTTTTGTCTTTTTATTGTATTTTAATTGTTGTAAGCTGCCCAGAGACCTTTGGGTAGTGTGGGCGGCATATAAGTTAAATAAATAAATAAATAAATAAATAAATAAATAAATAAATACTATTACCAGTAACTCTTTTACACAATATATTTTCCTTTATACAGTATCTATGCATACTTATTATTGATTACTACTATTTAGCGCAAATTACACTTATTACTTTAAACATTTAAATTACATTTATCAAAATTTGCATTACTTACATTTACATTAATACAAGTCCTATTACTGTTACATTTATCACTACTTACCATTAATTCACCACGAGATTTTTATTTTTAATTACATCTCATACTTATGTATAAACCGAACAGTTTCTATACCATTACATTTTACAATTTTTTTCTTCTTCTCCTCCATCCGTCAGTCCCCTGGTCTCCAAGATAATGCATTGGCCACCACATTTTGTGTTCCCTTCACGTTCCGGATCTCAAAATCAAAGTCCTGCAGAAGTAGGGCCCATCTCATCAGCTTGTTGTTATTTGCCCTTATTGTTCTCAGCCACAGAAGTGGGGAATGATCGGTGCAAAGTACAAAATGTCTTCCCCATATGTATGGCCTGAGTTTCTGCAATGACCATACGATGGCTAGATACTCCCGTTCAATCGTGGACAAATGCCTCTCGCCTGCCTGCAGTTTCTTACTGAGATAGGTTACAGGATGATGGTTTCCGTCGTTGTCTGCCTGGCTCAGCACGGCTCCCAGCCTGATGGCGGATGCATCCATGAAGACTGTGAACTCTCTCTGGAAGTCTGGAGCTCTCAGGACAGGACCGGTAATCAACGCCGTCTTCAACTTGCTAAAGGCCTCCTCGCAGTCGACCGTCCATTGGATCTTCTCAGCCTTTCTTTTGTGTGTTAAATCAGATAAAGGAGCGGCTATCGTGCTAAAATTGGGAACAAAGCGACGATAATAGCTGACTAACCCTAAGAAAGATCTTATTTTTTTCTTGGACGTTGGTCTGGGCCAATTGCTGATAACTTCTATTTTAGATTCCAGGGGTTTGATTGTGCCTCCCCCTACTACATGGCCTAAGTATTTTAATTCAGGGCTACCCAGTTGGCATTTACTAGCTTTTACTGTTAACCCTGTCTCATGTAGTCTCTGTAGCACTTTTTCAAGATGGATTATGTGCTCTTCCCATGTCTGACTATAGATCCCTATATTGTCGATGTATGCTACAGTGAATTCTCTAAGCCCTTGTAAGGTTTGGTCCATAAGTCTTTGAAAGGTTGCTGGAGCGTTTCGCAATCCGAAACTTAAGACCCGGAACTCAAACTAACCAAAGGGGCTACAAAAACCGGTCTTTTCCTGATCTTTGGGGTCTAACCCCACTTGCCAGAACCCCTTAGTCAGGTCAAAACTTGATATGAATCGACATCCCCCTATAGTCTCTATCAAGTCATCTAACCGAGGCATCGGGTAAGCATCTGACTTAGTGATGTGGTTCAATTTTCGATAGTCCACGCAAAAGAGGATACTTCCATCTGGCTTATCAACTAGAACTATTGGGGCTGCCCAAGGACTAGAAGAAGGAACAATGATTTTTTTCTTTCAGCATTTCATCTAGCTCCTTGCGAACCTTGGCTACATATGGCCCCGTTACTCTATAAGGTGTGACAGCTTGAGGAGGTGCATCTCCTGTATCTATTTTATGTACTACCCCCTTTGCTACACCAGGTTTATTTGAGAAGACTTGCTTGTATTTCTGCAGCAAGGCTCTCGCTTCATCTTGTCGCTCTGGGGTTAGAGTAGGGCTAATCTTAACATCTTCAGGGTTATACTGGGGTTCACCCCTTCCTTCCCAATATTGTAGTTCATGTTTTTTGTTGGGCACTTCTTTAATGGCATATAAGACAAAATTTTCTTTCCTATAGTAAGGTTTAATCATATTTACATGCACCACTCTTCTGCCTTCTTCTCCCTCCTCCTGAATTACATAATTCACTTCACTCATTTTAGAGACTACTCTAAATGGACCCACCCAATTTAATTGGAGTTTATTACCTTTAATAGGTTTCAACATTAGCACTTCGTCTCCAGGATTGAATGTTCTTTCCCTGGCCCTCTTATCGTACCAGTGCTTTTGCTTCCCTTGATGGCTCTTTAAGTTTTCTTCTGCTAACTCAAGAGACTGCTGCAAGGAGTTCATCAGTGTATCTATATATTGGATCACTGATTCAGGATCCTCCCCTCTAGGTTCCTCCCAGTTTTGCTGGAGTAAATCTAGGGGTCCCCGCACTTTCCTTCCAAATAATAGTTCGAAAGGACTAAATCCCGTACTTTCCTGGGGTACAGATCGATACGCATACAATAAGGGTTGCAATTTGTGATCCCAGTCATTGGGATTTTCTGCAGTGTAAGCTCTAATCATACGCATCAGGGTCCCATTAAATTTCTCCACTAATCCATTTGTCTGGGGATGATATGGGGAGAATGTAATATGAGTTATGCCACAAACTTGCCACAACCTTTTCATCAATCTGGATGTAAATGAGGTTCCCAAATCCGTAACTATCTCGGAAGCGAAGCCCATGCAACACATATAATTTAATAATGCATCTGCCACTGTCTCTGTTTCTATATTTTGCAAAGGAACAGCTTCCGGGTATCTGGTGGCATAATCAATTATGGACAAAATGAATCTATTTCCCCGCCTGGTAACTTTAGGTAAGGGCCACACTATGTCTAGGCCTATTTGCTGAAATGGGGTTGAGATGATTGGTAAAGGGCACAACTTAGCTTTGGTTTTATCATTCCCAGTACCCTGCCTTTGACACGTGTCACAACTTTGACAATATAACTTAACCTGCTTCCCCATCCCAGGCCAGTAAAAGTTTTGAGCAATTCTTTGCTTTGTACGTGTGATCCCTAAATGAGCAGCAAATGTATCTTTATGTCCCTTTTCTAAAATTCTTTCTCTGTATTTGAAGAGTACTATCAGTTGTCTGAGAATTCTCTTCCCTCCCCTCATTTGATTCACAAGGACTTCTCTGTACAATAGGTCTTCCTTCACACTGTATCTTTCAGGGTTTTCAGGGGTCAGGGTCCCTTCCTTAACTTGTCTATAGCATTCACTTAAGGTAGGGTCGTCTTTTTGTTCTCTTATGAAAGACTGATTATTGACTAGATTAGCTGTTTCATTTCCTTCTATTATTTCAAAATTCCCAATATTTTCTTCTGTGTCTTCAATTGGACTTCCCTGGGAGCGAGTTGTTACTAAAACACTCTGTACATGCTCTGATAAATCCAGGCCTATTAAACATAGGGCAGGAATTTGCTCTGATATGGCCACTGTCCACTCTCCTGTCCACTCTTTATATTTTATGGGAATTTTTGCCAATGGCAGCTTCACGATTTCAGCTCCAATCCCTTTAATAGCAATTGTTCCATTTTCCAGCATATGTTTCTTAGGGATTATCTCTGGATGACACACTGTAATCTGTGAGCATGAATCTTTTAGAGCCAGATATTGATATTATTAACATATATAACATCGCCTGAACTGCGTAGAAGATTTTGGTCACATTTTATAAAATAACATTGGACTACCCTAGCCATTGGAGGCTCCTCTTGGCTCTCTGGCTTTTCTGACACTGGGGTTGTCATGGCAACCGATTCAATGGCTTCCTTAGCTCCCTTATGTTGTACATAGTATAATTTCTTTGGCAGACTGGAATTTCCCCCTCCTTTTTGTTGACCAGCATCCCTATTCTTGGTGGTCTGGCACTGAGCAACAAATGTCCTTTCTCCCCGCACCCATAGCATGTTTTATTGACTCTGGGGTCAAAATATGGGGACTTGTCACCCTTTCCTTCAAAGCTATTATTGGTGTGGTGACTCAGCTCTGAGGGCTTGCCTTTAAAATGGCTTCCAGTTGCTTGATTATCCTGAGGTAATCTCTGGGTCCTCTCCTTCTGTCGTCCCACACTTTCCCACCAATTTTTACCTCAGAGAATCTGGGGTTCCTTATATCATTTATATAGTCAGCAGTTTCACTTGCCTCTTGTACATCTTTGGGCTTTTTGTCTTTTACTAAATATCTCAGATCCCCAGGTAGAATAGAATAAAATTGCTCTAGCCCTATTATATTTTTCATTTGTTCTAGTGACGTGACATTCTCCCGCTCTATCCATTTCTCCAAGCATCGAACTAAATTTGCCCCTAATTGAGAGTACGATTCCTCAGGCTTTTTGATCAAGGCACGAAATTTTCGTCTCAAGTGTTCTGCATTGATCCCAAACCTCGAGAAAACCATCTTTTTATAAGCCTCGTATTCTCTGGCTTGTTCTAAGGGCATTTGTGAATAAATGTCAGCTAACTCCCCACTTATTTGAGACCTTAGCACAATCATGCGTTCCTCTTCTTTTACGTTAAAGTCCCAGCACGCGCGCTCAAATGAAATGAGAAATGACTCTGGGCAGTCACCTTTTCTAAATTGGGGAAATTTCTTTAGGTCTAATTTTGAGACATTTCCCTCAGCATTAGTATTATTACTGTTGTTATTATTTTGAGCCGTCACTTCTAATTTTTTCATTTCTAGTTGGTACTCCATTTGTCTAGCCTCAGCTTCAGCTCTGAGCTGTAATTCTTGAGCTTTTTCCTCAGCTCTGAGCTGTAGAGCTTTTTCCTCAGCCCTAGCTCTTATTTCTAATTCCTTTAATTTAAATTCCTTTTCCAATTTCCATTTCTCAAACTCCTGGGAGATTAAAACATTTTCTCTCCCTGAGGCATCTTCATGGGTCTCCTCCTGTTCTATAGATATTTCAAGAGGGACTCCATTTCCCTCCCCTTCATGAGGTAAATCTTGAGGATCAGTTACCTCCATTGATATCTTTTTCCCTCTTTTAGGGGGCATATTTATATGTATTTATTTGAATAAGCTGGTTTATTCTGCAGAGAGATATAGTCAAGCCTCAGTTTAAAAGGACTTTTTTCCTTCCTGAGTTCCTGAGTTACTCTGTAGCTCTCCTTCGGCAGCCAAGGATTGCTACTCTGTTTCTTTTGGCACCCAGCCACGCTGTTCTTTGGTCTGAGACACTATCTTTTTGCCTCCAGACACAAAATTATTTCAGATTATTTTTATTTTTCAGTTTTTCAAGCCTCTGCTTGTTCCAGTCACATTAGATATGTTTCTGACCCTGGCTTCCGCTTTTGTCCCCTCAGCGCTCCCTTTTCAGAGCCTAGGATCCAAAGCTAGCCCACTGGTCTTTCAAATCTAATCTTGAGGTAACCTCAAACAACAGGATTTTTCCCTCAGAGTCTTCTCCTATTTTAGTCTCTCCCAAGATCTGCGTTCAGGAGCCCCACTACTAAGCTTTTCACCAAAAGCTCTAACGAGTTACCCACTCCTTCACGACAGACCTCTCTTTGACTAATAGGTACCTTAGACTCAGAAAAATTCCCTTTTACTTCAGCTTACTGGACTCTATTCGCATCCCACCGCTGAACACCTCTGTGACGTTCCACCCAGTGTTCCCTGTTTGTTTCCCCCAAACCAAGGTTCACTCTGGCGACGTTTTCTCTTTCATCTGCTGCCACCAGTGGATATACCTTATCCACACTTGCACAGTACTTGAATCAGACACTTGCTGCCAACATAACTTGTTTATTTAGATTGAATTTGAATCACAGATGTTCTTTTTAATCATTGTATAGAATCTCTCATTAAAACTTCTTATATTTGGTTACACGTTCAAGTCTTCATTTGTTTTATTTAAATATTCACTTTAACCAACTTATTAATAACATCAGTTCTCTCTAGTTCTCTGACTATCTATCTATCTTGACTACTCAATTTCTCTCCTCCACACTCTCATTCTCTCTTTCACCTTCTCTCTCTCTAACTGCCTAACTGCCTAACTGACTCCGCCCCTCCTGTCCTCTCATAGGCTCCTGCACTTGAGCTTCAGCTATGATTGACAGGAGTGATGTGGGCATTCCGTCACAATCAGTATTTAGAATAGCTCTGTCATCTCCTCTGATAGAATGACCAGAGTCCTCTGTGGGATTCCTGCGTGTGTGTGTGTACAGGCACTTGTGCCTGCGACTCTATGCTGCAGTTGTAATTCACACTTACTGTCATGTTGTAATATGAACTGCCACTGGGAGAACCAGCAAACTTATTATTGTGCAAGGCTTTTTCAGTAATTTAGATATGGGAAAATGCTGGCACAGGAGAGGGTAGGGGTGATGATATGCTGACTATGAAACTTTTGAAAATGAATCTCTCGTGATTTATGGATAAGAAAACTCTTCAGAAGTACTGTCAACTGCTCTTTCTTGAGCAATAACTAGCAAACAAGTGAAACTACAATAGCTGTGGTCCCATCTTTCTTTTAAAAGTTCTGTCCTGCTGAAGGATTTACAGCACTGTATTATAACAACTTTGGATCCTACAGATGTGGTTGTAGAACAATTACCATCATACCACAGGAATGAATCTTTGATATTTTCATTTTATTTATCTCATTCTCTTTGGTTCACATAATATCATTATGTTACTGGTTTGCAGTTGAAATCTGTTGTAAAATATACTTACTCATTAATGAAAAATGCCACCTATGCTTTAACTTTAAAGAACGGTACAAAATGAATGCCACCTGGCAGTCTGCAGTTGTCATTGCATTACAAGATGGAAAAATGTCAATGTGAAGAGGATTAGTTTGAAGGGAAGGAGACAGCCTAAAATCCACCTAGGTCTATAATGAATAAAGAAATTCTCTACAAGAGAACTGTGGATTTTCTCCCTAGTCCAAGGTCTATTAATACATCACAGCCAGGAAGATGTTTTAGCTGAAGTTTTAAGCAGGAACATTCAGCTGCACACAGAGCTGAATGTTCCTGCTTCATGCACCAGCTGCTTCTGAATGGGAGGGAGCAGTTCTCCTCCCTGAGAAATTTCCCAGTTAACTCACACCTTCTGGAATTCTGACACTCCAGGAAGCCGTCAGTGCTGCATATGACACTGTGCTGGATCTTATGTGAAGTGTTTCCCTTCTTGTTCTGAAGTGTTACAGTTTGCTTATCCCTTCATCTCTTTTCCTATCTTTTCCTTCTGCAGAAAGCAGACAGACAGATACCTTTTAAATCTGAAAGCAGTGCCTCTAGGATCCACCAACCCTTTATTATGCTAGACCAGACTTGGCAAACTGGAGCCTCAAGGTAATTTTGCCCCAGCAAGCATTTACCTTGGCAATAGAAGCCATAACACTTCTTTATTTGGCTGTATAGTGAGGAAAAATGGAGAGTGGCACAAATTTTTATGTGAATATCATAACCCATACCTAACACCTTCCCTGATGGATGCCTGTTTAAGCATTGTTCCAGGACGAGTGAATGCTGGGGTTCCTCAGAAACTTCTCAGGGATTCCTTTAAGAAAATATCAATTATTGTAGACAGGTTCGTCTGAAAGGCAACTGGCTGACCACTACTAGCTGCCCCAGTGATCATAATCTGTTGGATATGTTCTTGGAAAAACTCTTAGATTGCATGTAAGCCCAATAAGACCAGTCATGTTCCTATATAAACTGAGTATGCACCATAGAACATGCCCCAGAATCTTTTGCATTCCATACAGCCTGCTTGGTGGAAAACATCAGCAGTGAAAAAGTTTTGTGGAGACAGAAAATTTAAAAACTACTCTCACGTTAGAAACCAAGGAACATCTCTCTGCTTTGAAAAATGTATTTTTGTTTTCCTTGACATAAACTTTAGGTATTATTATTCTGCACATCCTGATTAAGAGACAGTGATGTCATACACTAATGCATTGTAATCTAGAATTGCTAGTTTATCTTCATGTCCAAGTATTAGTTTGTCTGGAATAAGCTCCTAGATGTTCAGACAGTTTACTTACATCCAGAATTTTGCAAGGAGATAAATATGCAAGAGTGGACAATACAGGAAGAGTCTTTACCATGTTTTATGGTTTTTGGTTGGCCAATTTATGTATGGTGCACAGCTGTACGTATACAAAGATTTCTGCCACCCTGAAGCAGTAGAATGCAATGTTTTGTGAACTATATTTTGTGTGTCACATAGCATGCCTGATGCCCTATTCAGAATAGAACCAGGAATGGTTGCACTTGAACTGTGCGCTTGATTCCAAATAATTGGTTTCTGGTTTAAGTTAAATTTTAATCTCCTCAGATTAGCCCCCTTGATTTTAATAAAAAACATATTTCAGGTTGGATGAGAGCCACTGAGGAGAAATTTACATACACAACACAACTTTTTTGCAACTTGGATTCTTGAAAGCCAAAGAAATCATCAATCAACAGATCTGGGACAGGTGGATAGAGCTTCACATGGTGAAAAAGGGTCACTTCACTGGGAGTGATCTCCCTTAAAGCAATCCTACTATTCTTACAGGAATTGCCCCAGCCAGATCCCCCAAAAGAGAATAGCCCTGCCACTGGACCAAAAAGGACCAGCGTGGGCACACAACAGGGTCAGGCTGGTTTGTGATCTCTTCTGTGTCATGTGATCACCAGAAAATGCCTTGCACCTAAATTATAGGAGAGGGCCCACAAAAAATATGACAAAAAAAGTAATGAGCAGAAAAAAAAAATAATGTAGCAAATGAGTTTTCTACATTGTAATGAGTGGCAACCAACGTACCGTCTAATTTTCAGCCCCACTGGGGCTCCACTTCTCTCACACATGACAAGTAATATGGATTAAAATACGGGCCACACTTTATTGATAATCATTCATAAGAAATTTGCCAATCAATTGGCAAAGGGGGGCCTGCTGTAGTGCGGAAACAGATAAATCAGTAATCATATGGGCGAGTCCCCGGCCCCAGGTTCTCACGGTCTTAATGACAGCAGGAACCCGGCTGGCCGCTAATAAACACCCCCAGACCTCGAGCCATCTTTACTTGATGACTGTTGGTCTGGAAGTGGCCCAGCGCATCTTTCCCGCCCAGGTGCTGTAATCACACGATCCGCAGCCCTGGGAGGTCCGATGCGCTGTTAGCTTACCTGATCTTAAAGTGGGACTCACCAAGAAATACCTGTTTTTTCCTCACTACCCGCCAGTGCAACCAAATTTCCACCATAAAATTGCCAACAACCCTTACCAGTGTGGGATAGGCAAAAAATTCCCCCATCCAATCAGCCAATTAGGATGAAGGTCAAAAATTCCTATCCGGCCCCATAAAAGGCAACCAGAAAAACTCACACTAGAAATAGGGTGGGCGGGTGGGTGCCTGAGAAAGAAGAGGACGGTTAGCAAGGAGAACGCCCCTTATATAGCCAGGGGCGTTCTCCCGCTCTTCAAACAATTCTAGTGAGACCCTAAAGGTCTCGCGCCATCCGTGGGGGGGGGGGGGGGGCAAAGCTTAGTCACACTGCCCAAAGCCTCGTCGGCTTGGCAGCGACTTCGTCACTCTCATGGGGAAAACTGGCAAATAAAAAGAGGAAAACTCAGGATGTGTCTGCCCAACAGTTGCAAGCTAAGTCTATAATTAATGATTCTCTAAAGGCTTTTCTGCCTGAACATGCCTTTCCTGCTAGGAGGTTGTTCTAAGCTGGTGCTTGTTTCCCACTTACAGAGCAACATACTAAATCTCAGTGAACATGCACTGGCAGTTTCCTCCTTGAATTATAATTACCCACAGAGCGCTTCCAGAATCATACTGCTTCTTCATTTGGAGCAAATTGTTATCCCCCACTTTAATCCTGGGGTGTGTTTGCTCAAATATTTATTTGATGTTATATAAAGTCCTGTACTACCAGAGCACTTACTGGTTTGCATGCCAATTCAGTTCAGAATAAATTAAGCCTTCTCCTTTTTTAATTTCTCCTCTCTTACCAAGCTGAAAGGTGGGGTAACTATCAAAAGCTTGAAGAAGCTCTCAATAATTTTGCAAAATTCTGCCCATATCCCAACTTTTAGCCTATTATTCTGATTCTTTTAGCCTATTACCTCCAATTCTCTAGCTCCTTCTTCCCTGTTTATCTTTTCACTGAGCTTCCCATGCAGCTTCAGACTTGAAAGCCAGAGTATTGAAGTTAGCCATTCAATTGCTACACTGACCGGAACAGCTGACTACAAATCTCTGCTTGACCATGAAACTATGACTTTGGATAAATCACTCCCTCTCAGCCTGACATATCTTACAGGGCTGTTGTGTAGACAAAGTGAAGCAATATAGCCTCCCTGACCTTACTGCGAAAAGAGCAAGACACAAGTGTTTTTCATAATTACTAGCAGAATCATAATGATAAATGGAGGTGTGCATACATGTTTGTGTTCATGTGTAGGGAAATTGAGAATCAAGTCATGTGGTAACAATGATGCCTTTGTCATCACACCAAGCCTGTGTTGCTGTGAGGGCAAGGGCTTGGTGCAACCCTCCCCTGATGATACAAGCAGTGATTGGCAACTCTGGGACAGTTGTAACACCTGCTGGCATCTGGGCGGATGAGGAATTATATTCTTTCCTACCAAGAAGCCAGCCTTCTTTAGATTTTGCTGGCTGCAGGATGGGACACTCAAGCAGGGAGCTCACTTTGAGTCCTACCATGTGCTGCAGCCAGATGGACCTTAGCAGGTCCATCCAGACCTTAGCAGGGGATTGAGCAGCTTTGGTGGTAGTGGAAACGGGGAGTGGTCCAGCTGCTAAGTGATAGAGGATGTGTTTTTTATTGGCAACATGACATGCTATTTCTGGCTTATATGATTGGGAGGGACTTTTCTGGGCTGGGGTGATTTTTGATCCAGCACAAACCAAGCATTCCTTCCAGCCTTTGAATTCAAAGAGAGCCCCACCGGTCCACTAAGTATCTCCCCCCCCCCCCTTTCCTTGGTTGGAAGCAGTTGTTTGCAGTCGATCTGTTCAGCTAGTTGCTAAGTATGTGTGCAGTAAAGAAAGCAGCATACACAAGTCAGTAATTTCAGACAACTGTAAATAAAGAAATGTGTGTTGTTGTTGTTTTGTTGTTGTTGTTGTTGTCCTACAGATGTTATTGAGCCATGGCTCATAAGAAAGGCAAATGTAATTCTGAAGGAAAACAACTAAGGGGGAAAAGCACAGAACCTCCCCCCTCCCGCAGCCCTATCATCTTCTCCCAACAAAAAAACTTGTCTGATTTTGAAGCCATTCAATCAAAGTTGCAGACATTGTAAGGAGGTAGTCAGACCAGCCATTGCACCAGTTGCAGGTAAGAGGTCTGGTCAAGAATTGGAGGCTGCCAATTTGACTAAGTTACATGACATGACTAATCATATGTTTCGCTTAGATGCTCTTGAGCAAAGGTTAATAGTGAGATGTGTTCCAGGATGTGGAAGAGTCATGGGAGCAATAGAAAGGGTATTCAGTGTGGATGGTAAGGAACACGTGGCTGTCCACAGTGACCCAGGGCCCAGCAATGTGGAGGAACCCAACACATCAGAAAATATGTGATGGAACCCTAACCAATCTGCATGGTAACAGAGGAAACAAGGTGATTGGCTAGGAGGGTGCAGGTGGCCAACTTATCTGGGAGAGCCCAAGGGAGTAGGGGCCTGGTGAGCTGGAATGTAAAGGAGAAGAAAGAGTGTAACTGAAGAAGGAGGTTGTGTTTGGGCAGTTGGGCTGTAACTGAAGAAAAGCTGATTTTGAATTCTGTTTCCCTAAAAGCTGTTGCTCTGTAATACTGTACAGAGAATATCATTTTTCATTCTTTAACCACTTGGTCTAGTATGGTTAATGCCCGGACTAGAGATGGGGGTATTCGTATATGAATACGAATATCCCCGCACAGATGGCGTTAACGAGGGTCCAGCCCCATGGGGCCAGATGGTCCACTCACTGATCCGCCGTGGACATGGATGGCGCAATTCCACCAATGGCTCCACATCGCGTGATCCACTCGCCACTCCTGGCAGGAGGCGGGAGGACAAGCCTCGCTGCAAGGTTGAGTGGCGAGCGGATTGCGTGCTGCGGAGCCATTGGTAGAATTGTGCTGCCCGCATCCGCGGCGGATTGGTGAGTGGACCATCCGGCCCCATGGGGCTGGACCCTCGTTAACGCCACCTGCGCGGGGATATTCGTATACAAATACGAATACCCCCATCTCTAGCCCTGACTCAAGCCCTTTAAAGGAAGGTTACTGTTAAAAGTGACAAGCCTGGGTAGGGGTGGTCACATATGACTAACCATATTATGTTTCACTTAGATGTTCTTGAGCAAGGGTTAACAGTGAGATACATTCCAGGACGTGGAAGAGCCATGGGAACAATACAAAGAGCATTCTATGTGGATGACCAAGGAACATGTGGCTGTCCACAATGACCCAGGGCCCAGCAATCTGAAGGAATCCAGCACATCAGAACATGGTGAGTCACAGCCTGCACCAGAAACACCAGCTGTTCCAGTAGCCTGGCCATGGGGTCCTGCAGGTCCTGCCCCATCAGCTTACCTTAAACACAATGTTCTGCACAGAGTATAGGAAGTGTTATGGGGCAGCAATTCTGGGGCCCAGGTGTGTTAACAAGTCAGCAGCTGATCCTGGCTCAGGCTTGGAGCCCATTTAATACTTCCTGGGTGTTGGATCTCGAACTGGAATGTAATCTTCACCCTCCACCCCAATATAGGATATAATCAGTGCCTATTCAAGCACTGCCTTTTGAGGAATGAACCCTACTGCCAGTGTATCATTTATTCCCAGACCCCAAAGGAAAATATCTAGCCATGTTATTATATGGACATCTTCAGCTAGTTGTTCAGAGCTATAGAAAAAAAGGGAGAATGACAGGGAAGATGATAAGGACCAAGAGAGGTTATAGAAAGGAGAGTTGGCTCCCTGGTTTTCTTACGTTTGCTGGGGTTATAATGAGAGCATAGCTCTGATGGGTGCTGGCCCTCCTCCAGTATACAGAATTAATTTTCAGGGTGCATGTGGATTTTGCTGGCCCCACATGATTTCTTTCTAATGAGACCTTTCATATGTAGGCTCCAATTAACCTCTTCTTACACTGCGGTGAGCACCAGCCTCAAATTTGTCTAGATTATAACCCTTGCCTACCCTGTGCAGTAGGAGACCAATTGGATGGTGGACACTTGATGCACAGGTCAATGCTATCCCCTAGGACCCATGATAATGATGGCAGTGGGTTCGGTCCCACCTGCTGGGCTGGGAGTTTGGGTGCAGGGATTGTGTAACAAGGAACCATGCTGGTAGAGGCATGAGTATTTAGTTTGTGGCAGACTACACACCTCCACAGGTTGCACTCGGTTTAAGGTCAGGTCTGGGCTAGAGGCACTGCCAGATCAGAAAAAGGGCAAGGTGCTTTACTCCAAAAGCATCCTGGTCTAATTAAGCTAGACAGGCTTGCTGAGTGGTTGCAGACCCATCAAAATAGGCAAGATGCTGAGTATATATGGGATGGGTTCTATCTTGGTTTTATGATTTTTTTCAGTGATGAGACATGGGCCAACAACATGAAGATGGCATTGGAGCAGCTAGTTAAGGATAAGACCAAGGCAGATGAAGGATAGAATCATAGGACCATATTCTATGCTGCCAGTGCCTAACCAAAGGGCATCCCCATTGAGGTCAATCCCAAGAAGGTGGTAGGCAAATATTGTCTTATCCATCACCTGTCTTACCCAAAAAAGGGAGTGAGTTAACACCTGGATCCTGCCTGAGCTGTGTGCAATCAAGTATACCTCATTTGGTGCAGCAATTCTAATGGTGCACAGCTGTGTACTGGCTGATGAGCTAGCTAACTGTGATGTCAAGTCTGCATTTAGGTTGCTCCCTGTTCTCCTTGATGATTTTGAATTGTTGGGTTTTGTCTTTGAGGTCTGTTTTTACACAGGCAGAATTCTTCCAATGGGATGCTCAATGCCATGCTCATCCTTCAGATGCTTTAGCACTTTTCTGGAATGGGTCATCAGGAAGAAAATGCCCTAGCATCACTGGTGCCTCATGACACAATGGTTAAAATACAGTATTGCAGCCAAGATTCTGCTCATGACATGAGTTCAATCTTAGGTAGCCAGCTCAAGGTTGACTCAGCCTTCCATCCTTCCGAGGTTGATAAATTGAGTACCCAGCTTTCAGGGGCGGGGGCAATGTGTAGTCTGCATAATTAATTTGTAAACTGCTCAGACAGTGCTTTAAGCACTATGGGGCAGTATATAAGCTGCACAGTGCTACCAGTTTGCACTTGTTGCATGTGTACACTGTGTTGTTCTCAGGCCCAATCCAAACATTGCACACACTTTGCAGGTTACCACCACTGAAGTATCTCTTCCCTCCGTAATCCTTGTTACCTGTTAATTTTCTTCTGTTAGTTAATGAGTGCCTTTTCCTTTTCCTTGTCTGCCTTGGAGGATGCTGACAAAGTCCCACTAATATATTACTTCCCGCCTTGGTGTCCTTGGTCTCTCCTTTTCTTTTGTCTCTTCTTCTGGTAGATCCTTTCCTTATTACCTTTCCTTACTTACCTCTCCCCCATCAAACTCCAGTTAGCTCTCACTGTTTGCTTGCTCCCTGGGGCCTGTCTCAGTTTTATTCCTCTGCTGTGCTCTGTTAGGAGTCAACAAACAGAAAGCATATATTGCTTCTGCACCTAAGAGGAAATTATTTGGGGTTAACAAAAGGAAAGGGGCGGAGAGTGATAATGGGATCTGCATGAAGTTAAGAGCATTTGGCTGGTATATGGGTTGTCTTGTCATTATTGTTGTCCCAGTGAGTCTGGTGCAAAGATGGGGTTTCCTGAGGGCTTGGTTACTCCATGAGGGTGTAAATCAGGGTATCAGGAGGATCATGGAATGGGTTTAGGAGTTTTCTCAACACATCTAGACATTATCTATGAGTGTCTGGAACTCTTTAGGGATGATGGTGTCTGCTTAGCAGTCCAAGGCATGGCCATTTATTCAGAGGACATGCAGTGGGACCTCAAGGCTTAAGATGGCCCCACTGCAACAGTGGGTAGTGCAGAAATCAGCGGTGAACTCTAGGTGGCACAGTTTGATGAAGCGGAACTTAACACTTTTGCTTCTTAGATATTGAGATTCAGGGGCATAACCTGGGAAGCACCCTTTGAGACCAACTCAGGTTGCTCCCAGTTCACATCATGAGGCTTTGAGAGGAAACGGCCCTGGGAACAATTTCTGATTTGGGCTGGCCTGTGTTAGGCTGCAATAAGATAGCAGGGCCCTGGGCTCACCTTTGTGGGATAGGAGAGAGGGTTGGGAAGGACCCTCGCTCATGATCTAGGATCCATACTACATTAGGTCCTTGTGCTAGGTAGGGAAGTTACATGGTTTAATAAAGCTGTGTCCCTAGTTAAAGCCATCGCCCTTTTCTTGCTGCTTTATTTGAAGGTTCAGGGGCAATAGCAGAGAGCAATTGTGGACAGCGAGAATCAAGCCGGCTGCTATCTACTGTATGTAGTGGCATCCTAACTTCTGCTTCTAGTCACACTACAGCAGGGGTCTCAAACTCAATTTACCTGGGGGCCGCTGGAGGCAGAGTCTGGGTGAGGCTGGGCCGCATCAGATTTTCCGCCAAGCGGAGCAAGAGCCCGAGGAAGCCGCCCAGGAGTTTCCTTAGCCCGGCTGTAGCTCCGAGGAGGAGAAGGAGGGGCGCGAGAGCCCTCGTTGCCGGCCACGACCCCCTCCGGCTCCTTCTTCACTACCAGCAGCAGCAGCAGGACGAAGAAGCAGAGAAGGGAGGGAGCGCCGGCGACCGCCTAGCCGGGGGGGGGGAAGGAGGGCACGACATAAAATTAAAAAAAAAAACCCTCACAGAATTCGCCTTGCCAAAGGAGAAAAGCCCCTACCGGCACCCGCGAAATTAAACAGAACGGGGTGCCCCCCCCCACAGGTGCGTGCGTGCGCACGCACACAAACACACACACACACACACGGAAGTCCGGCAACCTTCCTCTGAGGGCCCCCCATCAAAAAAGGTGCACTCAGCAGCAGCAGCTACCCCCACCACGACAGAGGAGCAAACTTTGCGAGGCGAGCCCAGGCAGCCTCCAGAGCCGAGGCAGCTGAAGCAGGATGAAGAGGAGGAGGAGGAAGCACCGCTGGGCGCTGAGGCAGCCGCTGGCCGTGCTGGTGCTGGGGGTGCCGAAAGAGAAAGAGAGCCAGAGAGCTGCTTCCCTCGAAGAGGTGGTAGTGGCGGCAGCAGCTGCTGTTGGTGGCTTGGAGGCGCTCTTCTTCTAGGACGAGCCGGGAGCGAGCTCCGCTCTCAGGCATCGCTTGGCAGCGGCTCGGGCGCTCGGGGAAAAGGGCCGGCAGCGCACCTCGCTCGCCGGCTCTCCCCCAAGACAGTGCCTCTTGCACCCTCCATCCGGAACTGCAGCCTGCCCGCCGGCAGACAGGCGGGCTGGCTGGCAGGCTGCAGTTCCGGATGGAGGGTGCAAGAGGCGCTGTCTTGGGAGAGAGCCGGCGAGCGAGGCGAGGCTTTTTTTGACTCTTGACAGCAGAGGATGCGTGGGCGCTTCAGTGGGGGGCAGGCAAGGCGGGGGCCACAAACTATCATCCGGCGGGCCGCAAATGGCCCGCGGGCCGCATGTTTGAGACCCCTGCACTACAGTGTGACTGAACACTAGGAACTGGCTTTTTTATAGATAAGACATTTCTGCTACTTTTCTTCACCTTTGAAGAGGAAAAGAGGAGAGATACACAAAAAATGCCCAATATTTCTTCATGGGTTAAAGAGCTGTGAACTTAACCCCCTGAAGAGGTTATGAATTATTCAGGAAAAGAAAATGAAAGACTGAGCTTTGCATGAATTATGTTAAGATCCTCATGGTTCTTGAGAACTATTTCTTAACACAGTTTTTAAAAATGTACAGCATAAAGGTGTCAAAACAGAAGCCATAATTATTACTGAAGAATAAGTTAGCAAAGCACTTTCCTAATCTCAATTGTTTTTGACAATCCCCTCCTCCTCCTCCTGATTCTTTTTATTAAAATACTTCACGCAATAGACATCCCAGTCTGTGCTATAGATGTCAAAATTTAGTCTCTCTAGCTCCAGACACGCTGGATTGTATCTGTTCAGTGCATCAGAATGCATCAGAACGCAAGAGTCTTTATGAGTGCCAGGACATCAGTACCATTTGCTGGAATAAGGCAGCTGCTGCCACAGATTTCTGAAGTCATAAAAAGGCAATCAATTGTTAGTTATTTATGACATATTTTTAGACTAGATCCAAACTGAGTTAACTCCCATTGGCTTCAGAGGGTCTACTCTAAATACGACTACATTTAGGCCTAACACATTTTGTTTTCCTACCAGAGAAGAGGAAATGCGGTTGCAGAATTTTCTAAGGTGTGACACAAGGCCTTGGGTGGTGTTAGGTACAATGCACCTCAACTGAAGAAAGGGCACTGTTTGCTGCTTCACTTCAGGCAGGAAAATATTGGCCCTTCTTTGATGTGTCCAAAGCATTTTGAATGTTCATATTTTATTTTATTTAAAATATTTTTATCCCACCTTTCTCTTTAAAAAGGACTCAAGGCAGATTGCATCAGTAAAAGACAAAAACTAAAACCAGTAAGCATCCAAATATTTTAAAAGAATCAAACAATAACCACACTAAAACAGTAAACAAAATCAACTCCAAAAACAGATTCAAAGTAACAAGGCACAACAATCCACTTAAAACCTCTCTCAGACAGACAGTCACTCAGGGAAAGCCTGCCTGAACAGAAAGGTCTTCATCTGCTTGCAGAAGGACAAGAAATATGGGGTCAGCCTGGCCTCCAGTGGGAGGGAGTTCCAGAGCCTAGGAGCAGTGACAGAGAAGGCCCTCTCCCATGTCCCCACCAGCTGCATCTGTGAAGGTACTGGGACTGAGAGAAAGGCCTCCCCTGATGATCTTAATATCTGGGCAAGCTCCCAAAGGGAGACACAGTCCTTGAGATACCTTGGACCCATGCCATTTAGGGTTTTATAGCTTAAAATCAGCATTTTGAATTGTGTCCAGAACTGGATCAGTACACAGTGGAGCTGCTGTAATGGGGGTTGGGTTATGTAATCCCTGTAACCAGTCCCAGTTAACAATCTGCTTGCAGCGTTTTGGACTTGCTGAAGTTACTAAACAGTTTCCAAAGAGAGCCTCATTATAGTAATCCAGCTGGGATGTAACTAAGGTATGTGTCATAGAACAACACTATCAGGAGGAAGTGGAATAATCTAAAATTGCTATATATATATATTGGATGTAAATAAATAAATTAGTCACAAGTAGATTTTGGAGTAGGTGATAACTTTATAGACTATTAAAGAAATCATACAATCTGCTACCTTTTGTGGATCAGATGTCCACTTCCTCAGGCATGCACCAATGTTGTATAGATTGTATGAGAAGACTAGAGTGCATTTGGAGGCGGAACCCGACGGAAAATAACCTAAAAGCTGTTAGGATTGCGTCTAACCTTTACCTTTCTAAGATAAAGGCTGCAAAGAAAGCTTACTTTGCTGTCCGGATAAGCGAAGCTTCCAACCAGCAGGCAGAATTAGTACGCGATCTATCCGGAATTAGTCATAGTGATTGGCCTCCCCCTAGTATCTCACCTGACCAATTTGCAGCATTTTTAAAAGCTAAAGTGGAGGCCATCCGCTGGGACATAAACTCCTATTTGAAACCAGTAGATCGAGCCAAGACATCCAGCGCACCGTCTTGCCCAGTGAGAATTACTTACTTTCAGCCGGTGAAGTCACTTGAGGTTGATAAGGCACTTGATCGCTGCCATGCCAACACCTCCTCCCTTGACCCTTGCCCGGCCTGGCTAATCAAAGCGGCCAGGTCTGTGACAACCGAATGGGCCATGGCAATAATTAATGGGTCTCTCCAGGAGGGCAGGGTTCCCCTTGTCCTCAAGGAGACACTCATTAGGCCCATTAGGAAGAAACTGAGCTTGGCGATGGACAAAATTCGCAATTATAGGCCCGTCGCCAATGTTTCTTTCCTTAGCAAGGTTGTAGAGAGGGTGGTGGCCGATCAGCTTCAGGCTCTCTTGGATGAAACCAATGCCCTGGATCTGTTCCTGTTGGGCTTCAGGTCACGTCACGGTACAGAAACGGCATTGGTTGCCCTGCTTGATGACCTATTGAGGGAAGCCGATAGGGGCAAAATGTCCTTGTTGGTTCTCGATAACGATATCTCAGCCGCCTTTTATACTGTCGACCACGGTATCCTCCTGGGACGGCTTTCCGAATTGGGGATCGGTGGCCTGGCTCTTGCCTGACTCTGGTCCTTCTTGGAGGAGCATTCCCAGAGAATTCAGCTTGGAGAGAGTGTATTGGCCCCGTGGCTCCTCAATTGCGGGGTGCCGCAGGGCTCAATCATCTCTCCAATGCTGTTTAATATATATATGAGGCCGCTGGGTGGGGTCATCTGGGGGTGTGGGGCTTCATGTCATCAGTATGCTGATGACATGCAGCTCTACATCTCCTTTTTTCCAACAGCAGTGGATGCCGTTGTGTCCCTTGAGTGCTGCCTGGGGGCTGTACTGCAAAGGATGCAGGAGAATGGACTGAGGCTGAACCCAAACAAGATGGAGGTTTTGAGGGTGGGCTCCCCTCCTATCAGTGGTTTTGGAAGCTCCCTCTCTTTTGGTGGGGCGACTCTCACCACAAAGAGTGTGGTCCGCAGCTTGGGGGTCCATCTTGATCCAGCTCTTACCATGGAGTCCCAGGTAGTGTCTGTGGTCTGCACCGCCCATCTACATCTTCGGCAGATTGCCCAGCTGCACTCCTATCTTGATGTTGGGGTGCTCACCACTCTGGTCCATGCACTCGTAATCTCGAGATTAGACTACTGTAATGCACTCTACGTGGGGCTGCCCTTGAGATTGATGCGGAAACTACAAATGGTCCAGAATACGGCCACCAGATTATTAACTGGGGTGAAAAAGTACCATCACATTTCCCCCACTCTGGCGGCCTTACACTGGTTGACCATTCGTTTCCGCATTGACTTCAAGGTGTTAATGCTTACATATAAAGCCCTAAACGGTTTAGGATCTTGATACCTGACAGAGCGCCTGCTCCCACCTAGCTCTACTTGTGTCACTCGATCTAGCCAGGCTGGGCGGCTGAGGGGCTTGACCCCTAGAATGGCCCGGAAGGAGAGAACTAGAAACCGGGCCTTCTCAGCGGTGGCCCCTCGCCTCTGGAACACCTTGCTTCTGGAGATTTGCCTGGCACCCTTGCTGGGACTTTTTAAGAACAGGCTGAAAACTTGGTTCTTCAGGCAGGCCTTCCCCCCTTCCATTTCTTAATTTCTTAAGTCTTACCATCTTGGTCTTTGCTTATCTCTATGTTGTCAGATATTGTTTGTTTTAAATTTTGTTTTATATTTATTCGCCTGGCACCCTTGCTGGGAGTTTTTAAGAACAAGCTGAAGACTTGGTTCTTCAGGCAGGCCTTCCCCCCTTCCATTTCTTAATTTCCTAAGTCTTACCATCTTGGTCTTTGCTTATCTCTATGTTGTCTGATATTGTTTGTTTTAAATTTTGTTTTATATTCGGAATGAAAGCCGCCCAGAGTAGATTCATTCAATCTTAGATGGGTGGGGTAAAAGCCAGAAAAATAAATAAATAAATAAATTCTTTAGTGATCTATAAAGATACCACCTATTCCTGTATTTGTATTGTGTAATGATCAATTGGCTCTCTCTTATTTCAAGCAGATTTTGGATCAGGTGAGATAGGCATTTAACTCAAAAGTGCTGGCCTGGTAAATTTAAAATAAATAGTACAAACTGTAAATGCAATGTGAATAGAGGTATATTTGCAGAGCTACTGTGTATGTGTATCATGCGATGGTATGGTAGGCATATTGTCTGGGATGTTTTGGCTGTTGTAGACAAAAAGTAAAATTTTTACCATTTTTATCAATGATGATAAACTATGCAAGGTGACTGATGAAAGACATTCAACTGACCTTGCAAAATATGGTGCAGGGGAGTCATTTGTGTTGAACTGTACTAATGTGCACTTCTTCTTCTAGGGTGTGCATTGATCATTCTTGGCAAAACTCAAGCTTGCTAAATTTGCTTGCTTGTTTGTTCGATGGACTTTAAAGTGGAAAAAAACTCACCTCGTACAAGTCCATATAGTGGACAAATTAAAACAACACAATAAACATTGGGAATGATATATTAGATCTTCCATTCCTTGAAGCTTAGCTAAAGAGATGATTCCCCGACCCCAATTGCCAACATCACTCTTCATAGGACTATTTCATAGCAGGGTCATATTGTGCTACCTTCTCTCTGAAGTCACTATATCTCAATATTTCCTCAAAGCATTCTCACTTCTTTATTAATTTCACTGAAAACAACAACCCCACACTCAATAAAGATACCAAAGTGCAGTTTCCCACCAGGTTCCTCCAGGCCCTCCTGAAAGATCTCCTCAGGATACTGCTGCCTTTGTTGCCCATCCATGTATCAGTCTTCCCACCAAAACAATCAGTCTTCATTTAGACCCTCCTGAGTTTTCCTCCCCAACACAGGGACGTGCAACAATCTTCTCATTTTCCTTGGCTCTCCAATGCCTTTCCAGAATATATTTCCACTAGTATCTCCTTACTCATCTTTCATGCTCTTCTTGAAACACAAACACTTCCACGAAATGATTCAGACTTGTTTAATTGCTCCTTTTGCCTTCAGCTTCATTACATTAAACTCAGAAGGAGAATCTGAAAACTGAACTACAAGTGGATATCTAAAAGAAATTAAATGCTCTGTTGCTTCCATTCCTGGCATTGTCTGTGTTTATAGCAGCTCAGTTATAGTAAGTTGTGTAATGAGTGTTCTTATAACATTGCAGCTTGACGGGGGTGGGGGGCATTTATCAACAGAGGCTTTCCTGTATTGTCTTTTGTGCAACACTCGTTAAATCATCTCAGATTGAATGAAAATGTTTTTGAGTATTTGTAAACAGAAATTAAACTGTTATTGCAAAATGCTCTTTGGTTATGCAAAATGGCCTTTCTGTATAGGCTTTTGTGTAACCTCGTGGATAAGGATGAAAAACAGAGTCCTCAGTGGACATTGGTCACCTGTGGATACTGCAAGCCAGGTTCCCTTTAACACAATGCTTTCCAGGTACATTGTTCTGCAATGGGTGATGTCCCTTTCAGAGCCAGCATTGGAAGAGGGGAGTGGTCATGCAATATGTTAGGATGGTGTTCTTTGGAGGAAAGGCCAGGGAACTCAAAGTCCTATTCTTTGAGATATCAGGGCCAAAACCTGAGACCAGGAGGATTGTCTTCATGATGTTGGTGAGTGCTCCAACACTGGAGGCATTCAAGAAAAACTTAGATAATCACCTGGCAGATTATTCCTGCATTGAGCAGGGGGTTGGACTTGATGGCCTTGTAGGCCCCTTCCAACTTCACTTTTCTATGATTCTATGTTGCTTGGACAAGGCAGGCAAGGGTTGGGATGGAAAGCAAGAACTGCTTCTGGGCCAGCTGGTTGTAGAAATGGGTACCACTGAAATCCAGGCAAAATGGGTCCAAACTCCAGCTAAAACCCAGCACACCAACTATTGTGGCAACCCAGAGCCAGGAGGGGTTACCCCCACCTTTTTCTGTAACTAGCAGGCAGCAAAATGTTCCCTTGCAGCTGCAGCTGTTGCCATCATTCCTGCTAGAGCTTGCAGCCTCATCAGTATGCAAGCCCTACAACATGTGGCACAACTAGTTTTCCAGGATCCTCAATTGCTGTTCACTGATGAAAGGCTCACCATCAACTCACATGTTTGCTTTTTTCCCTTCAGGCCCTGAACTGCTGCTGCTACATCTTATGTGACAATTAAGCACCCACGTCACAATGCTGGTTCTTTGCTGTGTGTCTTCTTTCTTCACATGGCACAATGGGCCCAAGTGCATGCACCCACTATCTCTCTCCCCAGTCCCTTTGCCTCCCTTGGTTACTGGTTTTTTGGTTTGCTTATGTTGCACAGGAACAACCCATGTAGTGACTGCACCTTTAGGAACAGTGCAAATTGCTGTGCACTAAGCTAGTGAATCCTGGTGCCAGCTGAGAAGGTGTGAAGATGGTTACTCATGTTTAAAGCTACCTCAAACACACAAACAATCAAACATCCTCTTCTTCTAGTACTGTGTGCCTTGAGATTTGCTTCTTCCCCTAGCGGTCTAGGGAAGCATTGTGGTTTCCTGAGACCACAATTTCCTGGCTCCCTGAGTCTTGGCAACCCTATTAGAAGATGCCGAACAATACCCCACACCCAGTGTCTTCTAGTCCAAAGAACTATTGGATAGAAGAGCTTAACTATGAAACATTGAGGGTATCAGCTGAACTGGAGGGAAGGAAACAGGGAGGGAGAACTGGAACCCTGTTAGTTCATAGCATCCGGGAAATGGGCATCTGGACTGAATGAATTCCTGTTGTGAGGTTATAGCCTGTGTAATTTAGTGGTTAGGTGTTAGACTGGGAGATGAGCGTTCCAGGTTCAAATCACCACTGAGTCATGAAAATCTTGGGCCAATGATTCTTTTCCCAAAAGATCTACCCCACAGGGATTTTGTGAGGACAGAGGGTGGGGAGAAGAGCTATGTATGCCACCTTGAGCTCATTGGAGGAAAGATGGGATACAAATGTTATAACTAAATACATAAACAAACAAACATACTGGTTCTAGCTCTATATGCAAAGGTTTTGATGAAAAGTTCCTTCCAATTCTTCAGCATCTCCCCTCTCCCATACTTATTCATGAAAGTATCACACAACAAGGGTGGCTAATACCTTTATTGGACCACTAAAATACTAACAACAGGTGAGTGAGTGAACTCAGTAGGACCCTTGCTCAGGTTGTTCATTGCAAAGCTAATGAAACAACAAAGTCCAAAAATTATCCTGACCAGAGATTGCAGTATCAGGATTTGTATTAAAGCATTGTACCACGACAGAGTTTCCAAACTTGTTGCACCAGCTTAAGCTGTCAGGTTGCACCTCTGGCAATATAAATTGAATTATCTTTCACCATCTCTGTAGACAAAGTGTTGCTAATCACCTTCTACAACCTCACTGTCTTGTGTCCAAGTATATAATTCTTGTTTGATGGAGAGTAGGGGTACATAGAGCCATGGTAAGCCACATATCAGAAGTTGCTATGTGATGTCATTCCCTATGTATGGCAACCCTATCAATTAACGACCTTTGAAAGGTCATGTCATTAACATCCTGCTCAGATCTTGCAAACTCAAAGCTGTTGCCTCCTGTATTGAGTCAATCCATATCTTGTTTGGTCTACTTCTTTTTTTTTCTGATTTCAAATTTTCCTACCATTATTGTATTTTTCAGTGATTCCTGTTTTCTCATTGTGTGTCCAAAGTACAATAGCCTAAGTTTAGTCATTTTTGCTTCTTGACAGAGTTCAGGCTTGATTTGGCCTAGCACTCACTTACTCACTCATCTTTTTGATAGTCCATGCTATCCACTCTCCTCCAAGTATATACTTCAAATGAATCAATCTTTTCTCCGTTGGCTTTCTTCATTGCCCAGCTTTCACATTTGTATACAGGGACTGGGAATACCACAGTACAGATTATCTTCACCTTGGTCTCCAGTGACATCCTTACATTTCAGGATCTTCTGTAGTTCCTTTATAGCTATACTTCCAAGTCTCATTTTTCTGATTTCTTGGCTGAAGTCTCCATTTGGACTCATGATTGCACTGAGTATAGGAAAAATTTGACAATGTTGTGTTTTTTCCCCATTTTCAACATTAAATGTATGTAATTCTCCAGTAGACATTTCTTAATATTCAACTATATTTCTGCTTTTGGACTTTCCTCTTTTACCTTCATCAGGAGTTAATTCAAGTCATTATTGCTTTCTGCAGTATATGGTGTCATCTACATATCTTATATTATTGACATTTCTTCCATCAATTTTCATCTTTCCTTTATCTGAACATCACCTAGCTTTTTGTATGAAATATTCTGTGCGCAGATTGAATAGGTAGGGAAATTTAAATACATCCTCATCTGATACCTTTCTCTATAGAAATCATTCTTTTTCTCTATATTCTGTTTTACTCATAGCTCACCACCCAGGATATAGGTTGCATATTAGGACAATCAGATGTTGAAGAACACTCATTACTTTTAGAATGATCCATAGTTTTTCATAATCTACATAGTCAAAGCCTGTAATCTATAAAGTGCAGTCAAATTTTCTTTGAAAAGTATTTTGAAATTCTAGTAGCCAGTATACTTTGCATTAAGATTTCATGTGCCTCTTTCTTTTCTGAATCCATCTTGAACATCAGGCATTTCTTGCTCAATATTTGATAGAAGTCTTTTTTGACATGTCCTTTCTTGGGGATTTGAATGTACAGTATATTGAACATTTCCAGACAATGGGCCATTCTTGATGTTTTTTCTCATATTTATTGGCATATACTTCTTATGATTTTTTCACATCCACTCTACAGCTCAAGAGAGTTCCATTGGTATCCAACCTACTCGTGGAGATTTATGTCTTCTAATTGCTTTGAGAGAGGCTTTCAATTTGATTTCTAAAATTTCAGCTTCCTCATTATATGATGCTTATTCAGAGGACTCTGTCATTCTCGCATCTCTTCAGTATAGTTTTTCAGTATATTGTTTCCACCTTCTCTTTATTTTGTCCAGGTCAGATAGCATATTTACCTGTAAATCTTTCAGCTTCCCTAACCTAGGTTTAAATTTGACTTCTTGACTTTTATGCCTCCATAACATTACAGACTCTAACTGCTTGTGTTGTGTCTTTACTTAATACTCCTTCCCCTTCACTGGGAATTTTTAAACTATCTTTGAAGACATGACTTTTTAGGCAGGCTTTTCCGGAATTGACATCTGAATAATGTGTTGCACTCTCCAGTGTTTATTTCTGTTCTGCCATCTTACCTCTTAACTATTTATGTCTATGTTGATTTTATTTTATGGTGTATGTTCTATTTTTGATTTTGATTTTTTATTTGTGTTTGATTTTGCTTAATTTTGAGTTTATACCCACCACTGATGGTTGTAATTTGACAATGTCTTTATTTTGTGTCTTATTTTATGAGTGTAAACTGCCCAGAGTGGCCTTGTAGCCAGATGGGTGATATAGAAGTTGAACAAACAAACAAACAAACAAACAAATAAATAAATAAATATTAGAGCTGCACAATTTCTTCTGATTTTGTCATTTCCAGAGTAAAACACTTTGTAATTGTCTGAAAATGTCCTGTTTCTGTCCATTTTAGTTCACTCACACCAAGTTCTGCAATGTTTAAATGTTCTGTTTTTTGCTTACCTCAACTCATACTTCTCACATTCCTTGTTACCATTATATGTGTTGTGTGTCACTGGACCTCTCTTTTGCCTGTGAGCGCATAAGCCACTATATGTCCTTTTGGCTGTAATCTAGTTGCTTCATTACAAATAGTGCTATTCATATTTGTCCTTTGCGTCCAGGTGCCTTCCAATCTGAGTATCAATCTATGGACCTGTCCAGACAGGGGAATTTAAAGCAGTCTGATTTGCGCTTAAACGTTTCTTATATTCAGTGTGCTCTATTTTCTCTCTCCTTCCATTCAGACTGGAGATGCTTATTCTCCCATGAGAAGAGTCCACACAGGTCTTTGGATCACCCGTTTACTCATAAGCAAGGTTTACCTCATTTACTTGTAAGCAAGATTTACTCACATGTAGGTTTCCCTGGTGTACTCATGACTATGGAGGCAGCAGTAACGGCAACCAAGGACAGCAATGGCACAAGGTGGAAACATTGAGGTAACACCCCCCCTTTCTCCTCAGCCAGGGCTGCACTATCTTGTGGAGGTGGAGCCCATGGAGTCAGCATCACGCCCTTCCCTGCCTTTTCTCATGGCCATCATTTAGCAGGCTGCAGCAATGTTCCCTTTTATTTATTTATTTTTGCTTAAATAAAGTGGTATTTCCAAACAGTAATGCATCAGCCTAGAATGATATTAGAATCGTGCTGGTGTCAGTTAGATAAATATTAAAAAGAAGAAGAAGAAGAAAATAGCTGAGGTTTCTCCATCCTCCTTTTAAATGTAACAACCTACCTAATATGTCACAGTGTTGTCACCTCAGATAATGCCATCCACAGCTCCATTTGGATGTGAACTAGCCATCCACAGTGGCTGCACAACAGACTAATTAGGAGCATCCCAATCATACCAAAAAACCCAACCCCATAAGCCCTACCAATGTGCCGGAGAGGAACAAGATGGCTCATAAAGGGGCAGGATTTGTCAATCTAAGTAGAAACACAAACAGACAGCGTAATTTGGTTCATACCAAACCATACCAACAGCAATCCAAATACAGATCTATCTACCTATTTACACCTCTGGGTGCTTGTGCAAAGATAATTACTGCCTCATGACCTTGCTGTGAACCCCCAGGTCACATGGCTTACTGTGGGTATTCTGGCTGTGAGATTCTTGGAAATGTAGTCCAAAAGCTAACTTCTCCAAGCTTTGGAGACAGAATGATGACCACCAGCTGAAAGCAAAGGAAACAGTAATTGTAAGCAAGATGAGTGGGGGAGGGTCAGGGGCTTTACCTTCACTCCTCCTCCTTACAAGCAATCTGCTCATGGTCACTGTTCTCCACCCCACCCCATTTACAAGAGAAATGCCTGGTTTACTCAGTAGATTTCCTGGCAGAGTGTGACATTTTGCGGCTTAAAACCTTCTAACTACACAGCAAAAAAAAGCTCAGGGACCTACAGATCAGAATTAGCTTCAAGACTTCCCCCAGAACACTACCCCTTATTGCGTAGTTCTCATCAACTGGCACTTATAGTCTCAACAACTCACTCTGAGACATCAGTAAGAGAAAGAATAAAGTGTTCCATTTACTCACAGTTCTGAATGGTCAATACAAAAATCAGCATATTGTAGAAAAGTAATGACTGGTTACATGAGCAGAGCTTAACTGATTTAACTGATACAAATAGATATCTCTTTGTAAGAGTTTATACTTGTACGGATTTTTATGGGATGATGTTTCCCACAGGGCTCTCCACCCCTTCAAATATGAAAATGCTGTATAGCTTCCAAACAATACAGAAGCCTGGCAGAACCACAAACCTTCATCAGACGTTTCCACATGTATGCCTGTGATTGCAGTTCAGAGGTTATCTGGAAGGAAATTCCTTGGAGAAGTCAGCATATTACTCCTGCTTGCATTGGACAAGGATGAGTACTACTCAGAAGCTATTATCCATCCCCTGTAGGGGAGACATTCCTTGGGAGATATGTGGCAAAGGGACCTCAACTGCCCATGTGAATGAGGTCAGCATGGACAAGAGTGTGAATTGAGTTTTTCATCAAAAATCATGTTTGCTTAGTCTTTGTTAGAAGAAGTGTCAGAGCAAGCACATTCCTGTGATAGGAAAACTCTTGCAGTGTATGTGTGCTTGAGAGTGTGTGAGTGAGTGAGAAATAACACCCATTGTGCTTAACTTTGCTTTTCTTAACCCGGCCTTATGCCTAATTATGTTTGTTGTTACTTGTCAGATCTGCATCCAAATGCATTTGTTCACCTTCTTTCACATTCACCCTCAGTTGCAAGCACCAGAGCACAAGGGTCCTTTAAAAAAGAGAGAGAGAGAGAATGGGGGTGGGGGGGTAAAGAAAGTGAGCCATGCAATAGGAGCTGGTAGAGGCACAGCAGAAGTGCCTGCTGCGGTTGTTGGAGGTGGAAGAAGGAGAAAAGAAAAGGTATTCTTTTTCAGTGTTACAAAAATCCAAATTAGTTTTATTAGGCCAATTCAAAGGTCACATAAATATTCAAGCTTTTAAGATCTGATCTTTTTCTTCATCAGGCATAATGTTACAGAAAGTTGATCATAAGGCAGTAAGAGATGGGGAAGCTGAGGAGATTGTGAAGTAATGATATCTGCATGTTCAATATCCTAAAGAAGAAGGCTTGAACCCATTCAGATTGGGATTTGCTGAGCCATATGGTGGTTTCAGATTGCATCTGAAGTTACTGGGAATAAGAAAATAACAAACAATTATTGATCTCACCACCCATTTCTGAAAATATAAAAACCAGCCTCTATTCAGAATTGTCCCTCTGCTGGCCAAAGCACACTGGCTCCTTTACGCTCAAAGCCCATTGGTGCAAGCTGAAAATGATTGTTTGTTTGTTTGTTTGTACCTCTATATCACCCCATAAAATATGATAGTATGATTTTATTGTATGTTCTGAACACTCTCTGGGTGATTCACAACATACAATAAAATAATATAATAAAAAACCCACAATGTACAATAAATACAATAAAAATACAATAAAAAACCTCTGTGACTAGATAACCAATAAACCTACCTTAAAATAGAATTACACAAATTAAAACACATTTCAACACTAGTAGAAGGCAGCACTATATAATTCCATCTTGATTAGCTTCCTAAAAACTGAGATGGATGGTGCTTGGTGAATCTCTAGAGCAGCGATGGCGAACCTATGGCACGCGTGCCACAGCTGGCACTCAGAGCCCTTTCTGCGGGCACGTGAGCCATAAGTCGCAGGATTGCTCTCCCCCCCCCCCCGCAGCTGAATCTGAGGAGGAGGCTGCAGCCGCGGTGCTAGCACCCCGACAGGCAGCAGGCCAGGATCCGGAGCAGCTGGCGCTGGCGACTGGAGGCGGATCCAGAGTGGGGTCTGGAGGCACCTCCGTGCCTGGGATTCCCCCTTCCGCGGTCACTTCCGCCGCCGCCACTTCCGCCTCTGCAGCCACCACCGCCCACTGATGTTATTTTATTTTTTCAGTTTGGGCACTTGGGCCCAAAAGGTTCATCATCACTGCTCTAGAGGAAGTGTGTTCCAGAGGAAAGGGGCCATGACCAAGAAAGCTGGGTACCTGGTTCTAACTCTTTTGGCCTCCTTGAGTGTCACAATTTTTCACATCAAGGACTGTGAGGAGCGGGTCGGATAGGTAACTATTTTGTGGGAGATATAAAAAATGTTTCAGCAAGTTGTGCCAAGTATTGAGGTCTTAAACCATTAAGGACTTTATAGGTAATGACCAGCACCTTCAAATGGACACAGAAACTAACAGGGAGCCAGTGAAGGCATGCCAAATCAGTCTGGCAAGCGCATTTTGGACCCACTGAAATTTCCATACTGACTTCAAGGGCAATCCTATGTAGAGAGCATTACAGTAGTCTATTGTAGAGATTACCTACACATGGACCAGGCAGGTGCACCTCTGAGTAATCAGGTAGGGGCACACCTGGGCTATGACTTCAGCATCAAGTTAGACTCCACCACTCCCACACCCCTTCCTGCCCTGCAACAAACTGTTGTTGTTGGGTTTTTTTGCAACATTTTGCCTGTGAAAGAGATCCAGTTATCTCAACATTTGGTAGATTTTAGTCACCTCTGAGTGCTCAGCTCAAATGTATATGCTACGTTAAACACACAAAGCCTCTTTGTCAAAAGCAATGGACAATCCTCTTCTGGGTGGTCATCCAATTTGCTGTGTAGGGAAATTCTGTCTTCCTTTGCATCCAGTATAACAGGGCAATGGTGTAGAGGAGGGGGAGAGAACATGTTTCTCTTCCTGTGAACCCTGCTGCTATTCCCATCACTGCTATGTAACAGGAGAGGTGTGATTGGGATTGAAGCTGATGGAGGTTTATAAAGAGCCATGAGGGCAGCCCATGCTGGAGAATGGAAGGGTGGGAAAGGTGGGAATTCTGTTCCAGTTCTCTGAGCCAGAGAAGAATGCCAGAGTTTGAAAGACTTGCCTCCCCTTTGAGTCAGTCTTTCATGAAACTCTGAAGTACATTTCCAAGCCCAAATCTGGAGACCCACACCAGCATCCCTAAAGACAAAATGTTCCAGATAAACAGAATGCTGAACCAAACAGCAGGCAAGTGAAACCAAAGGCTTCTCTTTTCTTGGCCAACAGCTAAAACGTTTTGCCAGGGAGGCCTTAAAATGTTTCAACAAGATGTGCGGAAGCTGACAGCATCTTCTGCCCAGGTCATCTGTTTCTTGTAGCCTCAGTGTCACACTGCCATCTGCCTTGAGTCAGGGAAATACACAAAGGGAATGAAGTGTTCTTAACAGAGCTGGCAGGCTGCACTGTGTATTAGGTCAGCTTGAAATGTTGCACTTTCAGATAATTACACGTTGTGGAGACATGAAGCTTTGGAAACATCTGTTCTGCACAAGTCCAAACAAAATGAATAAGAACCGCACAAGAGCACAGCTGGATGCTGGAATTCCCATTCCTTTGAATGGTGTTTGTTACAAGCTATATTTCCTGGGCAGTGAACCAGCTGTCTTCAAGTGAAGGTCAGTTTCAGAAGTCCCTCAATCTGACTCAGTATGGTGAGTGTCCTAGGATGAAACCTTACAGGTTTATCTGCCAATGTTTAGGCAAGCATAATTTATGCTGCAGATCTGTTGCAACCTCTCCAGTCATATCAAAAAGGTTACAAATTATAGAGCAGCCATGGATGACACACATTTGTTGTTTTACGACAGATTTCCGAACTCTTTGATTCCAGTGGGATTCAAATAATCTAAAGCCTCATTCTATTATTATAAAATAAACAGAAGGGGTTGGATGGAGAGACATGCTAGCACTGTTTGTACATTTCCTTCATTCTGCATTCATGCATTTGTCCTGCCTTCATGTGGAATGCAACTGGCTGAGAAGCAGAGCCTTTTCTCTATGTGGAGGGAGGGAGAGAGACAGAGGATCTGGCATGCTGAAAAAAATCAGTGCACTGGATGCATGGTGAGCCTCCATACATAGAAGAGGCTCTCCTCTTCTGGAAGGAACACTTCACATGAAAAGAGCAACAGAATAGGAAGGAGATAGGCTTAGCCCACACTCCCTCTCCTTGCATGTTTATTTTATAAAGACTGCACAGGCCTTTGTAACTGTGTGACAGATTGCAGCTTTAGAGTCCCTGAAATCCAGCAGCTGCTCTTTAACAAATAATTTGAAAAACTTCTTGCAGTCAAAATGTCGCCCTTCAAAGCTCTTGTTTAAAAGCCATTCATTTTGAAAATCAAATATTTCCAGATGACTTTGTAAAAATTCAAAACCACTGTGAGGCGTGTATATAAAGAACCTGATATTTTGTTCAATGTAATGTTTAGACAAGAGAAGGAAACATTTGCTGCTGTTTTTTACTAGTCTAATTTATGGGGAACCTTGGCTTCAGAGGACTGCCCCTCCCCTTTCGGAGGGCAATGCATCAAAAACAGAGAAGCAGAAAGAGCTGCTCGTGTTGGAGAGATCTCAGGGACTGCCGAACAATCAAAAGAGCTATTCATGCTGTCTTTGTGTGGAACCCCAGGGAGAGGGAGCTACATTTTGCCAGGTTGCTTAACAGGCTGGAGCCTGCACAATATCTTTGCTCACTTCCACCAGAATTGTGGGTCCTCCTGGACCCCATTGCCACACTCTTATTTCTCACTGAAGCACTTTGACAGCTGTTTGTATTTGATTCTCACAAAAACAGTAACCCACTTGCTTCACTTTAAGACCAACAATCAATCCTCTGGCTAGCTATTTCAAAAGAATATTTAAAACCGAGCTCTCCTCAGCACTCTGCATATTTCCTCATCAAGAACACCACCCATAATGTTGTATTTTCTGAGATGTAAGAGCTACATTTTCATTTAAGCAAAGAAAGAATTATAGCAATCCAAATAAACATTCTTCAAATCACACCACAAAAATGGGCAGACTGGGAAAGGAGAAAAACTGAAGCTCACAATGGCTCCAAAAATCACTTTGCTCCAAAAGAACAAAAGAAGGCACAGACCTGTATTACATTTGCATATGTTAATTTACATGAAGAGGTGCAAGTTTGGAAATAATTACTATTATTTAGCAAAATTGTAGAAAAAGCCACATCAGCCATAAGATAAGTTCCAAAATCCCTGTTCTGGTGATACCTTTATTAGGTCAGCTAAAAGGGCACAAAATTATATGAGCAAGATTTTCAAATTTAAACAATCTCAAAAGAAGATTTTTTATCATATATTTTAGGTAGTGGTATGTGAACACGATCAGCTCTGATTCAGTCTGAATTACTTCTCTTACAAATAGCAACCAATTCACTTTGAACCAATTTGTAACCTGTCTGCTTCAGTTTGTATTCAAGCATTTGAAAGTGTTTGTACATACTTGCATTGGTCCAAATAAGCGAAAAAACATGAAAATCAGGAAAAATAAGGGCTCTGGTCTAGAATGGGGGGGGGGGGAGGGGTAAAGCTAAGTGCTGTCAACTACTGCCTGACTTCCAGTGTGATTTCCAGTTTCCTTCTTTCTTCCTTTTGATTCCCGACTCCAAAAAGAGCACAGCTGGGGTATAAAGCTGAGGCAGACGCAGGGAGCTCACAACCAGGAGTTTCCTGGGGGAGAGATAGGAAGGAAAGGTAGGAAGGAAAGGTCCACTGGAGGAGGGGAAGACCAAGGAGAAAAAGACAGAGAGGCTAGTGTTTTTTGTTTGTTTGTTTTTTTAGAGTAACACCAGGAAGGGACCTGGAGTAACTCCTAGGAACTGCTCAGACAGAAGCACTGTGTGCTCAGCTGAAGAGCTGTGTGTCTGGCTTAACAGGAGGGGGGGTGTCCTTAGCAGGAAGAGCCATGTGATTGGTCTCACAGAAAGGGGAGTGCCCTTGATTACTGCTGAGAGCTATAAGTAGCAGCTGTGAGTTCTGGGAGATCCTTTTGATTCCTGACTCCACACAGAGCACAGCAGAGGAATAAAGCTGAGGCAGACCTCAACAGGAGAGGCCACGGGAGGGGCTAACAATTTTTTTTTGTTCTTTTGGATATAGTAATATATTTGTAGATGCTCTCAGTCACAGCCAAAGTAACAAAATAAAAGGGATGGACACTCATAAACGATCAGTTGAATGCAAAAAGCTAGCAGGGATTATGGATGGTGGAGACAATTCAGTTGTAGTAACCTAGAAAGTATGTGCTATGTTGGTCTTTGTTCCTGAGTGTAACACAGCGTACACATGTAACAAGTGCAAACTAGTGGCACTGTTAGAAGAAAAAGTGAGAGAGCTGGAGCAGTGAGTAACCACAGTCAAGGCTATAAGGGAAGATGAAGCATACATTGAGAGAATTCTTGAGCAGCAGCAGCTGTCACAGGAGGCGCTGGAGATGGAAGAAAACCAAAGCAAAGCAGTGGAGGAGAGTGCTGAGGACAGAACAAATATAGTGAAGCAACCACCATGGAAAAGAGTCATAGTGAGGAGCAAAAAAAGGAGAAGAAATTCTTCACCAGTGGAACTGCAAAACCGCTTTCAGATTCTTGAAGAGGAGTCTGCTGGACAACATGAAGAGGAGACCCCACAGGAGGACGTGAGAAGGGCTGAAGCACAGCAGAATACAGCCACTGAACCTGCACCCTACGAAAAGAAGAAGAGAAGAGTAGTTCTAGTAGAAGACTTCCTACTGTGTGGAATTGAGACTGAAATATGCTGGGAAGAGCCATGGACTCGCCAGGTATGCTGTCTCCCTGGAGGTCAGATAAGGGATGTGACAGAAGGACTGACATCATTCATAAAACCAACAGATACATATCCCTTTCTTCTTGTCCACATGGGAACAAATGACACAGCTAAGAGGAGCTTTGAAGAAATCATGTCAGACTTTGAAACTCAGGAAGGAAACTCAAGGACTTTGGGGGCCAGATAGTTTTTTCATCCATCCTACCAGTACTCTGAAGAGGAATAGAAAGGGAAAGGGAAATACTCCAGGTGAATGACTGGCTATGAAGGTGGTGTCGAAGTGAGGGATTTGGTTTTTGGGACCACTGGCTAAGCTTCCTGGAAGAAGGACTGCTAGCAAGAGATGGGAAGAATGTGTTTGCCCACAGCATGAAGAACTTCGTCAGGTGGGCTTTAAACGGAATTGGAAGGGGGAGGGAGACGCAAGCACAGAGTTAAAGATAGATGAAGCCTTACTCACAATAAGAGGAACAGACCAAACTGTTCAAATGGGGGTCAATAATAACATTAATAGTAATAGTCATAAAAATGTACAAAAAGAAACAGGTCATGGGTTTATTTGCTTTTGGGTTCCCCCCCCCCCCCATTTCCAATTGGTCTTGGGGGATTTGTTTGCTTTTTGGTGTTTTTTCCCCCATTTCCGATGGGTCTTGCACGGTTTGTTTGCTTTCTGCTTTGCTTTTTTTGCATTTCCGAAAGGTCTTGCACAGTTTGTTTGCTTTTATTTTTTCTTTTCCCTTTGGCCAGAACGGATTAATCGCGTTTCCGATGGGTCTTGCAGTGTTGTGGGTTTTTTTGGTGATTTTTTTCTTTGGCCAGAACAGATTAATTGCATTTCAATGCATTCCTATGGGAAATGGTGCTTCAACTTACGACCATTTCGAGTTACGACCGGAGTTCCGGAACCAATTAAGTTCGTAAGTCGAGGCACCACTGTATTATCCAAGTTCTTTTTTAATAGACAAGTGAGGGAGGGGGAGTTTCTCCCTTTGCAGAAACTTGGTTTTGTAGCAGCTGGAAAAACTGAATCAGCCTCAAGGAGACAGCATTTTCACTGGGGCAAGCATGTGCAAATCTTACAAAAAATTTCCAGTACTGAAATTTAAGTAATTATTTAAAGTTCATCATTCTGGATTTCTGCCGACACTTTAAGGCTTGGCATAATGAAGGTTCTTCTGGAAATTATTATGAACTCTTTGTGTACCAGTACCATATACCTAAATGTGAAACCAAGTATATTTGCATAGTGCAAATACGGATTCAAGTTCCAAAGGCCCATAGAGAAGGCCTAGCTATTACATACATGGAAGCCAGCATCAATACTAGTATCAACCAGCTCAAAGACACATTATTCTTTCCTTTACTACTTCTGCCATTTTGAATTCCATTTGTGTTCTACCCATTTTCCAAGCTCCTGAGGGCAGCAAACCTGGATTTCTTTCTCACAGCAGTTTGGTGAGGCACATTAGACTGACAACAGGTGATTTGCTCAAGACCATTTGCTGAGAGTTTGAGATCTGAGCAGGGAGTTGTAATCTGATTTCCTCCATCCAAGTCCAATATGCTAACCACTATATCATACTGTTATCTGCAACCATCTATCCTCGGGTTCTCAAGAAATAGCTACCTCTTGCCACCTATGTAGATTCCAATACCTGCCCACCCTTGCTTGTCCAAGCACAACAGCAAAAGGAAGGCTGATCCTTTCCCCCAAGCATTAATGAATGTATAGCTGCAACTTGATATCCCTCCTTTGGGAAGAAGGCGGAACAGCTTCTATCAGGGTACATAGTTCAGAAAAGCCATTCATTGAAAACTAGTTAAAACAAGTAGAACAAAGAGGAGCAAAGCTGCCACTGTGAAATACAATCTGCATTTCTCAAAATATAGTCTGCATTTTTTGGAGGGGCTCACAGCTCTTATGTGTGTCTGGTTTCTCTCTTGTTTTTTCTTATTCTATGCTCAGTCTAAATGTTTCATTTAAGCAGAGGTATTATGTGCTGATAGCAGCACACAAATACTGTCTGCTGTGTATTACAGAGCAGAAGCCACATTTGAAGCCCCTCCAACAAAGAAGCCCAAAAATTAGGGCAGTGTCTTTTTCCTGCATGGCTGGGGGCTTTCCCTGTGGGTCAAAAGCATGTTAGGCCTGCTTAATCAATCCCAACAGATGACCTTCTACAGGCTCGGTGGAAAAGTCCAGTGGAAATCAAACTGATGCCACAAACACAAGGATGACTCACAAAAGCAATGGTGGTGGTGGGCAATAGTATTTATTCTATATACTCTTTCTAGCAGGAGCATTCGAGAAGCATATTTCCAGAAAAAACATTGCCATTTCACCAAGCACATTAAAGATACCAGGAAGAGGGAAGTAATTTAATGTAGGTTATTTCCTGGCCACTCCAGTAAGCAATGGTATAAAGGAGAGAAGGATCTCAGGGCCCACACCTGTGCCTTTTTGTTGTGTAACGATGGTGACATTACTGCCACTCCTCATTTCCCATCCTCTCTGAGCTTAGCTTCAAGGGGTGTGGGATAGATTTTCTCAGCAACAATATATTGTTAACAACAATCTATGATATATCTGTGAAGATTCTCCGTCATCCAGGTGAAGTTATCTGGAAGTTGAGTCATGGCAACTGGACTTCTTTCTTGTTAGGTTGAAACTTTTCGCTACTCATCCAAGTAGCTTCTTCTAAAGTAGCTTTATGGACTTCCCAAGATACACCCATCAGCAGCAGCATAAACCCAGTAACATACAACATTGCTAAATACCTGGCCTGCATCTTATCACCATTGGCTGGACACTCAGACCACCACATTCACAACTCAAAGGAGTTTGCATCCAAGGTCAGGGAACAGAAACTAAATACTGACAATATCATGGTATGCTTTGATATCACATCCCTCTTCACCAGCATTCCCACCCCCGATGCCCTAACAACTGTAAAAAGGAGACTGGAAGAAGACAACACCCTCTCCACCAGAAGCAGCCTCAACCCAGACCAGATATGCCTGATCCTGGACCTGTGTCTGAGCACCACTTACTTTACCTACAGAGGGGACTTTTACAGACAGAAACGTGGCTGCACCATGGGTTCCCCGGTGTCGCCCATTGTTTGTTTATTTATTTATTTATTTATTTATTTATTTATTTATTTAACTTATATGCCGCCCACACTACCCAAAGGTCTCTGGGCGGCTTACAACATTGTTGCCAACTTGTACATGAAAGAAGTGAAAAAGAAGGCACTGAACACCTTCCAGGGGACGACTCCGACCCATTGGTTCAGGTATATGGACGACACCTGGGTGAAGATCAAGATTCAGGAAGTACAGCCCTTCACAGACCACATAAATGCAGTGGACCCAAATGTCAAGTTCACCAGGTAAGACACCAGAGACAACCGGCTGGCTTTCCTGGACTGTGCAGTCATCATAGGATCCAACGGCAGCTTAGGAATACAAAGCTACAGAAAACCTACACGCACTGATCAATACTTGCAGTTTGACTCTCATCACCCATTGCAACACAAACTAGAGGTCATCAGGACGCTAAACCACAGAGACAGAAACATCCCCACCTCCACAGGAGCCAAGAAGAAGGAAGACGGACATCTGAGGACAGCCCTTAAGGCCTGGGGATATCCAAAATGGGCCTTTAACAAGGCAATATCTCGACCCAGCAGGACAATGGAACAGTCTGAAACCTGGAGTTGATGGAAGAACTTGGTCATACCTTACATGGTGGGTGTGTCTAAAAAGCTCAAGAGGATTTTTGGTAAACACCACATACCCGTGCACTTCAAACCCACAAACACACTAAGGCAGAGACTCGTCCACCCAAAAGACCGAACACCAAAACACAACAGGAGCAATATAGTATATGCGGTGCAATGCAAAGAGGAGTGTTTGGAGCTCTACATTGGAGAAACCAAACAGCCACTAAACAGGAGAATGGCACAGCACAGGAGGGGTAATGGCTCAGGACCACAATCAGCAGTGTTCCTTCATTTGAACGACAAAGGACACTCATTTAATGACCAAGATGTACTCATTTTGGACTGAGAAGACAGGTGGTTTGAGAGAGGGGTCAGGGAGGCCATAAATGTGCATACAGAAAATCGCTCACTCAACAGGGGTGGAGGCCTTAGATACAATCTGTCTCCTATTTATCATGCTGCCCTTTCATCCATCCCCAGAAAGATTAAGATCACACCCACCAGAAAGACCACTGTTAATGACTGTTAACGACGCATGACAATGGGAGGAGAAGGACTGCAGAAGTGGGATTATCCCTCTCCCCAGTCCTTTGTTCTTCTAACGAGCCTATTCTGACCAGGGGGAAGTGAAACCAACGTGGAGGATATATCAGGGATCTCCTACCAACTTTCCTCAGACTGAAGAAGCTACTTGAATGAGTAGCAAAACATTTCAACCTAACAAGAAAGAAGTCCAGTTGCCATGACTCAACTTCCAGATAACAATCCATGATGTTAGGTCAAGTATTTGGAGATGGCCAGGCTTGATCTTGAACTGAAGTTCAGACAAACTTCTCAACTTCAATTTAGACTTTAGAACTGAAGTTTGAGAAAGTGAGTCCGACTGCTGGAGGCTAAAATGGCTAGAACTGGTTTGTGGATCAACATAAGCCTTATTCAGGCATTAAAACAATTGTGTGCCATCAAGTCAGTTATGACTTATGGTGACCCTTTTCAGAGTTCTCTAGCTAGAGAGTACTTAGAAGTGGTTTACCATTCCCTTCTTTTGGGGGCATCCTGGGACTGTGATGGATTCCCATGGTCACACAAGCTGGCTCTTCTGGGATGTATAGTGGGGAATGGAACACCTAACCCCTGGCTCCACAGCCAGAGCTATCCAGCCAGCTCAGGCATTAGACATGCTTAAAGGAGGGTGCTTTTGCTTCTCTTTCTCCACATCACTTGTTTCATGCAATGGCAAACAAATCTGAAGAGCAGAAGTCCCTGATCATATCTAGCTTCTACACATGAGCAACAATTGGTCTTGCTTTTATGTAGAGCCTACACAGGAGCTGGAACCGCTACTCTTCAGGTTCTTTGTTCATCATGTGAAAAAAAGCATAAAGAAATGAATGACAGAGAGGGATGGGATAGATGTTTGCCTCTACAATTGACAAAATTGGATTTCCCAATGTTTGACTCGGGCCACAGCTGCCTGTATTTCTAGATTGTCAGTAGGCATGTGGCTATGGGAACACTAAGTATGATTATTTCCTGCAGTTCAGAATTTGCCACTATACCACTTCTATAAAGAGGAGATGGGCTACTGACAAAAGAGTGGGTCATTATTATAGAATATTCAATTCTTGAAAAAAAAACTTTAGTTGACAAAAGTGGGATGTTGTGCTTCTGTATCCATGAGTCAAAACACCAGCAAATGGCCTGACATTGCTACACAATATTATGCCCACATTGCCAGCAGGAACAAGGATGCCAAGCTTTGAATAGCAAAGGGCAGCCTGAATATTGACAACTCTAATGATAATAGTCAAGATGGTCTACAGGACACCCTCTTCTGTTCACTACCATTTACGAAGAGATACCAAGCAAGAGGAAATCCCAGAAGCTGACTCCTTTTTTCATCTGTTAACCACTTCTCACTCAAACACAAAGCAATTGTCAGGGCTGCTTTTTGACAAGTGTGAATGGTAGTGAACACAAGAGGGTATTCTGTAGACCATCTTGACTGCTGCCATTACATTATGGTCTTTGGTGACTTTATCAGGTGGGAGAAAAACTTGAAGAGGCCCTCTGTTGTAGAAAGCCTAATAAAGCCTGGTAAAACAGCAACCAACAAACTATTGTCAAACAACATGCTTGGTTCCAGGACATTTGGTCATAAAAATTCCTGCATATTTTCTTTCCTCTTGGAACAACAGGGAGAAATAAAATATACTTGGCAAGTTCACAGAAGTATGCAGGAGAAGAACTGGAAGAAAGGCATGTGAACTGGAATACATGATTCTGAATGAAATTGATTTATTACCATCCAAAGATGATGATACATGCCAACTGCTTTTCTCTGTATTCACTGTTCTTCCTCAGTTGAGAAAATAAAGCAAAAAATAAAAAAAATAAAGTGAGCTTTCAATGATAATTCATCTTCCTCAGGCTCTACATCAACTTCTCATGGGTAGTTCCAAAATTATATACTTTTATTAAAGTCTCAAAGCTTCGTGGCTGATGTAGAGGCCAGGTTATCTTCTTAGATGGAAATAGTTGCAGTCTGCTTTTTGTTTTTTGCTTTATTTTCTTAATGGTCTAATAAAGGTATCATGTGCTCCTGTATTCATATTGTTTTGAAGACCGTGTGGCCTTGTCCTGATTTTTTCTGAACTGTGTAAGATACTGTTGAAGAGCACCAACTGAAGACCAACATCAGTTCTTGAACATCATGGACTCTTGACACCAGATAAGCAGTACTGCATGCTAAGAAAAGCACCCACCAGGTAAAACTATTGATTTGGCTTTAATTTGACTAAAATTGTTCCTGGTGGTTTAACTAAAAAAACCAACAACAATGTTAACCCCTCTGATTAAGGTTTGTCATGCTTCTGGGTCACCTTGTTTCGCTGACCGAATAGAAATTCTTTGAGTTTCAAAAGAAGGCAGAAGGAAGAAATTGGGGGGGGGGGGGGCAGAGTACTTGGCTTCCCTTTCTTTAAGAGTGGGTGATAAATTCCAAATTACTGTCGGAGGAGAGGTTTGAAGCCACACTCCTCCCCCACCCACCCCGCACAGGCCCCCTACATTCTGCAACCATTTCCATCTAAAGAAGCTATCCTGGTCTCTACATCAGCCATGAGACTTTGTGTTTCCAAAATGGAACTGATTTATTAGAAAGCTACTACCGTTTTATACTTATTTTAATATTGCCTGCTTTTTTGTACTGAAACACTGTGGTTGATCAGTTTTGCCATAGCTGTCAGTTCCTTCACTTCTTTCAATTTTATTTCTCCTCCCCGCAGTTTGCTTCTGATTCACACATGCCCCCCAAACCCCAAATCTTTATGTAACTCTGTACATAGGTTTGTCTAAAGCACCTTGTTTTCTGTGTTGTTTCCCCACTATGTAATAACACATGTTTACATCAGCAAAGCACTGCAAAAAAAGAACATGGACCTTGTTGTGATCCCAGTCCCTTCTATGCCAAGAAAGACAGCCAGGAAATAAAAATCAATCAATCAAGTAATCACATATAATATATATCAGAGATGAAATGTTTGGCTCCAGGTGCCAAAGCAACCATCCTAAAATCTACGAATCCCATGCAAAGTTATTATCACCTGAAAATGCAATGAGGGGGAATCACGCATTGTCTGCCTTCAATGTATATGATCAAACCAGCAGTGCTTTTCCCACTGTTGTGGCAGCATGTGTAATCTTCTGCTCCTGAAAAGCTGCACAGAAAATAGTTTCAGGATTGTCAAAGGGCCACCTAATCCACATAGTACAGAAGCCCTTCAGCTGCAAAAAGAGACACACAGAGAAGAGAAAAGAACAGATTTGAGGCAAGCTTTATCTCAGGGAAAGGGTTGTATGTCATTAAAACTCTAGAATTTAGGCTGTAACATGTATCCAGAAAATCAGCTGGTGATCTCTTTCCTTAAGTCTTATAATCCACTTATATAGATGCACAAAGCACCCAAGTTTCTCCTTTCTGTTTTGTGGTTTGTGTGTCATGCAGTTTCACCTAGTCTGCTGTAGGCACTTTATTACAGTGATTTTGCATTAGTGTGGAACCAAAGTGTTTTTAACAACAGTTCAATAAAATGCATGGGGGTGCCTTTTTTATTTGTCAACCTCATTTGAGACTGTAAACGTTTTTAAAAAAATGTAACAATGTAGTATTTTGGCAGCCTTTTATCCATTACAACTCTGAAGTGAAATCTAACAACTCTGTAGTTGTCCGTATGAATGCATGTTTCTCACATAATTTTTCTTTTCAACCTTTCCTCTATGTAGGCTATTCAAGATCGTTTTAACAAGCATGACCCCACATGAAAGTAATGCTGATGAATAATGCTGCTAATTGTGCTGGCGGTGTAGAATTATTAATCAATGCAATAAAGTTAAGCTTCATGTAACTTCAGGATTACTGGCTGGAGCAAATATTGATTTGCTACTTGTTGCTAAGATTAAGGTTGGGAAGAAATTCCACTTGAAAATCCCACCCAGAACCTCAAGGTTGCAGTTTGGGCATATTGCCAGAAAATTCTGCCTTGCAGCAGCTTTCTAGCACATTTCAAAAAAAGTACACAAAGGGTAGACATGGCACAGATTGGGAACACCCTTAATAGGAGCTATGTCTGCTTTGTGCATTCCACAGCCTCTGCCATGATGGGTAAGCAGAGTCATTTTCACCATCCTTATACACACTGGATGCCTTTGGATATGCAAATATGGATGTCATTAGACCATGCTGGGCATTCTTGCACATGTGAGCTGATGACACCATCACTTGGAATCCCATTTCTGATCCCCCACTCTACAGCAAAGTGTTGACAGAGCCAAACAACTTTGAGCCAGGTCCAGACCTTTCAATCTGCCTAGGCATGTTAAACAAACAAACAAAAAAGTGTTCTCTGTGTTTTGCTTCTGTACATAGCCCTGGAATCTTCTGGGTGTAGGGTGGTCTAGATCTATATAAAACAAAACAAGACAAAACAAAATAACCAAAAGAAAATAATCAAATGTACTTCATCAAAACTTTTAGAAACAACCCAAATAAACAGAGTCATGAGTAAGATATCTTACAGTTGGCCATGATGGTTGGGTTTTTGGAGATTTGAACGTCAAAACATTTGGCTGGTCAAAGATCTCCCATTCCATATAGAGGAAAGGTTACTTAGACTCTACTTGCAGTAATGAACAATTCCAGCAATTGCAGCCACACCAAAACAAAAACAATACTCAAAAAGAAGCATTTAAACTGACACATTTAGGGGGTGACCACATTGATAAAAAAAAAAGTATGAGAAATGTTATGGGTGAGCTGATTTACATTTTTTTTCATTGACACATGACACAAAATGTAATACAAATCAGCCCAGGGTTCCCTGCTCCCAAATCCATTTTCCCCCCTCTGCCACTGAAATATCTAGGTTTAAAAAAAAAAATCCTTCTACATTGGTTCAGGTGTGTGATCACTTAAACCAATGCAGAAAAGACAGAATGAACGACATGCACACACACACACAAAGTGGTGCTTTATTAAAGCACTTTCACCCTTACCTTTTCCCTCATGAGGGAGGATGAGCTGCAACCACACACACACAAAGCAGTGTCAGCACACGGCCTCCAAGGGCAAGTCTCTTCTCCCCCCTTTTAACAACGTTTTCTCCGTGGGAAAAATTCTTTTTCTTTCTTTTTTTTTACAGCTTCTCCTTTCTTTGTGAACAAAACTCCTTCAACCCTCTTTTTGAAGGTAACAAGATGGGGAAATAAAGGAAGAAAAGCTTTGTTTAGACTTGTTCACAGCTTCTGAGATAGCTCCTTTGTAATGGTGCCACTTTCAGGGCTATAAATAGAACTGCAAATAAGGTGCAAACAAGGCTTTTCCTCTTCTCTGCCTGTGTGGCCAGTAAATGTGAAGAGACTAGAGATGGGCACAAACCACAGTTTGGCCCAGTTTGGCGTGGCAGATGTTCTGTGGATGCCACACACATCCCTCTCTCACCTCCTCCCAGTGACTGCCCATTCACTGGCAGCAGTGTGCTTCCCTCCCCTGCCTCCTCCATGCCATCACCCACTTACCAGCAGCAGTGTGCACTTCCCTCCTCTGCCTCCCCCAGTGGCAACCCACTCAGACAAGGAGGCAGTGAGTGGATAATTATGTGGAGGAGGCAGAGGAGGGAAGTGTGCTGTTGCCAGTGAGTGGGCAATCATGCAGAGGGGGAGGGAGAGGGAAGCACGTGCTGCCTGTGGAACACCTGTGTGAGTGCCAGGCTGCACTGCCAAGCCCCAGTTCATGCCCATTTCTAGAAGAGACCAAGGGAAACCTGAATTCCCTACTGCGACTTCACAGTGAGTGGATGCAAGTGATTCCACATTTCCTTTGCTGTGCAGTCACACCCATAAAAGTGTCCAAAAATGATAGTAAGCCAGTTCTTAGAACAATTTGCCACATGGTGCTGTCTCCACACATCAAAGATTTCATGACTGCTGTGCTGTGGAATGCCAGCTGTAAAAAGAACAGAGTGGTGAATTTATACCTAATAATATTTCACCAATCTGAAACAACTGCTCATGTGAATATGCCAAACATGACTTAAGGGGCTCCTGAGCTGACTTTGAGAAAAGAATTCAGTTTGATGCTCCAGCCATTTTGCTTTGTTTTTTCAAGTCTGAATGCTTGACTCATTTCACTTGCTGAGTTCTTAAAGGTTTCCAAGAAAAACAAGAGCACTGCAAGAATATAAAGACTTGGAGGGAGTCCCTGAGAGAGAGAGCCCCCCTACAAGGTAAAAAAGATTGCCAAGTGTGGGCTGCTAAACCTGGGAAATAAAGCCATTTATTTATCTAAAGGACAGAGACAGCCTGAGCTAACTAAGTGAGATCTTCTCTTGTAATGGGCTTTCCATGCTATTTTAAGCTCTAAGTAAAGAAATGTGTTTACATTTCTGAAGAGGCAGCAAAGCACTGTGTGCAAAAGGAGATTGATCCAGGCTCTCAAGATCTTAAGCTAGATGAAGAGATATTTTCTTCATAACTACCAAGCCCATCACTCATCACAAAGTTCAAAGGTGAAAACTGCCAATATTCCCTACATTAATGCACTTGATTCCTCTGCTATCTTCTTTCACTTTTATATTTACTTTTATATATTCTCCCCTCCCCTGCTTGTGTTTTAACTGAAACCCTAGTATTCTAATTTCCCACAGAAACACACCTCCTCTTTCTTCTCTCTTTTCCCTCATCTTTGCTTAGGCCTGGTGTCTGTTTGTTGTCTCCTGGAGGAATGTTTGTGTTTACAACAGTACCCTAAAACAACATAGGCTAAATTACTGCATGTAGATGTACCACACACCCAAAAGCCAATAAATATTTAGAATATTCTACTTGTGAAACTGATATTTCATTCAGTATTTCATTCTGTTTCTGTATGTCTGACAAAGTAGAAGTGTCCACGAAAGCTTAATAAAAATACAATAGTTAGTCTTTAAGGTGCCATGTGCTTTTTGTCTTTGTTTTGTTTTGTTTCTTTGGATTTTGCCTGATACGCAGAGATATGATTCATAACAACAGCAGTTCTGATGGGTTCTGAGCCTTTCCCTCACTGTCAATCCAGATTCACAATGTGCCTTATGGAAACTGAGCACTGAATCAGGTCTTTGTCTTGTTCTTCCATCCCTTTGTGCTGTCTGCCATTTATATTATTTAGCATATACACTCCTCCTGCACCTTATCCTCTTTTCCTTATAATCTTCCACAATCCTCATTCTCTGACCCACCAAAATTTTGTAAGCATCTCTAATAAAAATTTAAAAGGGATGAAAGATATAAATGGACTGATTTTTAGTGTTTAGAAGGTCCAGCAAGCTGGCCACCTGGATGAGATGCATCCTTTGTGACTGATTGCCACAAGGACAGCCTTGCTGATCCGAAGTGCCACTCGGATTGCCAAATAAGCAGGGGGCTTTCTGCCATTTTCTGCTCCACAAGAGTGGATCAATGAGCTCCATATTGGCATCTGATAAGTAGGGGATGCTGTTATACCTGGCAGGTTTGAACAGATTATAACTACATCTGGTTATAATCAAACCATTGTTCCATCATAGGGAGCTTAGGCCTGCAAGCCTTAAGACATGCCAGAGGCTTCAGAGTAAAACAACTCTAAATTGGGAGAAGGGATTGCCTTGGAACTATGAAGTCATGCATACCACATGAATGGAGCAGAAGTGGTTTCAAAGTTTCTTTGTGGCACTGAAAACATTCTGTTCCTTTCCATGAAAGGGGAAAGGGGCAGGAATCTGCATCAGCACATTTGTAGCATTTCAGGGAAATGCTGGCAATAGCTAAAGCTTACTGACTAGCACTCATGAAATTACTAACATTGCGTCCCTTCTGAACTTTGCCTGTAAAGTTTAGCTAATGTTCCCCAGTGCGTGACATGACTGGAGAATGTGCTATTGAAACACTGGTAAGTTGACTTCAGTCTTGTGTGGTCTACATATACATATATAAAAATGAAGGTAGGTAGTTAACCTGAAGCTGACCAGAGGTCTTGTAACAGAACACAAACCATCTTCTGTCCTGTCTTTTCCAACAGGTGTGCTGAATCCAAAATTGTCGGTGCTGAAGGATGTTGTAGAGTTGTAGTCCAAGGTTCATCATCCTTGCCCTAGAACATGTCCTTGTGGCACTAGATCAATTATTTTAAAAAGTGGCAGCTGTTATTTCAGGGGACTTATTAGTTATTGCTGGTCTTTATATTGAAAGGTCTAAATCAGTGACTTTAGTCAATGGGATTGTGAATCCTTTCAACTACCTCTTCCTAGTTTGTTTTAAACTGATCTAGACTGCAGTCTAACAGATAACACAGCAAGAATGGCACAGCTCTTCATACAAAACATTGCACACACCTGCAACACAGTTGACCCAGGTCAGTCAGCATGACATGCTCTGCTGCTGTGCAAAACTACCTAAGGTGACTTTCAAAAGCAGATGTGCCAGTTAAACAGGTTGCAGATAGTGGGCTTAACTGTTATCTCCTGGTAACATCTCCTCCTGTTTGCTTACACAGTTTGCTGCTGTAAATGCCTATATGTCTGGAAAATTCCATGCGACTTCCATGTCCTCCCACTCCCTGAAGAAGGGCTCTCTTCCTAGTCAGGAGGATGCTGGCTGATGGCTCCAGTGAGGGGGGGGGGGGGAATCTTTCTGTGGCATCTCTTGCTTAAGGTTCCTGATTAGGGACTCATGAAATGCTTTGTTTCCTTTATAATGGTGATATTTGGAAGTAAACCTGATACATACAGGTTTTACTTCCAAAAAACCACAAACTACTGAATACTGGAATACATGTTAAAACCATCAACCATTTTGTAAGATTCAGGAATGAGCTGCTGGCACTATAGCATTTCCTTGGGATAAGTAATCTGGTGGTGGAAAGTAAAATCATGGTGGATAAAATTAATGTGCAGCCTATTTCCCAATCTTTAAAAACATATTTCCTGTGTCTATTTGTTTCCTTTAAAAATCAGCCATGGTGTCCCTTACTTTATTTTTCTTTACTTTTCATTTTTAAAGCTTGTTTTAAAAAAGAGTCTAAAATGATTTATTGCAAAGACACTTATGGAAGTCTGCACTTTGCCTTCTTAAAACTGTACTGTGACCACCTATCAAATAGAAGATAGGCTGTGTTGGGGGTGGGAGGAAGAATTATGGGGAATGAATCTGATAGTTCATACCAAATATTGTAACTGGCACAGTTTTGTATCTTTTGCATACTGCTGTGGGCTGCATACTGGTTCCTAGTCTGGTGAATTACTCTATGTGTCTCAATTCTATTATATGTTGTTATGTTTCTTATCAGGATCATGCACATATGGAAAATCCTGTACTCTCTTAACAGCCTCCAGCTATTCAATTCATTCTCAAATTATGAATAGTTAGTGACTGTCAGCCATGGGAAAACACTTTGGCCAAAATCTATTTGCATTGAATTGATGAAACGCAAATCCAGATGACCTCAGTACCAACTTGTGGGGTGAGCTGACTCTCCAGAGCAGAATTTCAAGTTATGTGAGGGGCTGAGGTAGCTTTGAAAAAATGTCTTGTTGTGGGTATAGTGTGGGAAAAGAAATTGCCACTTCCTGGACCCATGGTTTGGGCTTCTTCCATAAGAACATATGCCTAGTTATGGAGCCTACGCTTTTGCCAGTAACTACCAGTCCTTGTTTACAGCAGGCTGTGGATCCATAGCCTTCAAGTTAAGTGGTATTCTCTATTACCTTGGTATGTATAAAGAGAATAGAAACAGGAATTTCTCTCTTGACTCGCATCTATAATTTTGCAGTTGATGTGTGCTGCATGACTAAAATAGGTGATTATGCTCATATGTTATTTAAACCAGCCAATCTCAGTCTTTTTTGGCCACGACCATAAAGACAATATGAAAGAAATATAGGCTGAATCAGGATTGTCACATAATGAACCTTGGTTTTTGAAGAATTGTTTTGAGTTTGTGGCCCTCTTCAAAGCACAAGAGGGTACATTGTGGTCACCAGGTACCTCTGGGCTACAACTCCCATCATCCTGCCTACTGAGAATGAGACCACAAGTTATCTTGCTTGATATAAAGGCTTTATTTCATTACAAACCAATATTATTTATTTATTAATATTTAAAATATTTTTACCCCGCCTTTCTCCTTGAGAAGGACCCAAGGCGGCATACAACACTGAAATACAATATTTAAAGTTGAAAACAATGAGTATAGCAACCAGGCAGTGTCTGTGCCTATTCTTGAAATATCTCATCAATATACATCACACTGAGAAACATGTGTGTCTGAAATAAGTCCTTTTTCTTGATTGTTTATGGCAGTGATTTAAGTAATCTTGTATTAGATCAATCTACCCAAGGGCTGCTTAAGCTTTGTTTATGATAAAAGATATAAATCTGCTAAGAGTTGTGCAACCTGAATTGTCATCAAAGCTTTCTTTGATTTGCAGCTCCCAGATGACGGAGAGAAGTACCTTCACATAAAACAGCATAGCACAAAACTGTCTTCACCCTTGAGAAAAACTTTTATTTTCCAAAGGGAAAGTTTAAGAGACAAATTAGAAGTTGTGCTCAACATCTGGCAGGTGTAAAAAAAACTGCCATTACATACTTCTTCCTCCTACCCATTCGCCCTTCTTTGCTAGAGCACTTCATGCTATTTCATTTTTATGTAGATGGGGTTGGGATCATGTGCCCTCTGCCCCTCCAATGGCCCTTTCTGTGGCCCCTGGATTCCCTTCCCCCACACTGACTAGTGAATGAAGCCTCTGGGAGCAGTGATCCTCCTTTTAAACGAAACAGTCACACCACCACCACTTCTTTTGAAAGTTAAAAGCAGCTTTTAGAAAACCAGAGGTAGACCTCCAAACACTTCCAGTTTTTTTATTATTATTATTATATAACTATAACATAAACAAAAACATATAACATACGAACTAAAATACAATTTAACTGTGTTCCCCACCACCATATGCGGGACCTCTTGCCATAATCTTCCTCTCCCTTATTGTTCTTCTTCTTCCTCTTCTTCTATTGTCCTCTTCTCCAAAACTGCATTGATTCTTGATTTGGAGCTTTCCCTTTTCCTCTTATTAACACATATTCCAAAAATCTACCCCATATTTCATAAAAGTTATTTTTTTCAACTCTCCTTTCTTAACCTTTAAGTTACAAGTTAATTTATCATTTATTGCTATATTCCATATTTCTTTACACCATTCTTCAATTTGCAATTCAACTTTTGATTTCCATTGCCTAGCTATAATCAATCTAGCTGCTGTTAATAAATTGGTTATCAATTCTTTAGTCATTTTGTCATATTCCACATTCTCATATATTGATAACAAAGCAATCTCAGCATTAAATTCTATATCTTTTTCACATATGTAGCTTAATTCTTTAAAAATTTGTTTCCAAAATCTTTGCACTTTTTCACATTCCCACCACATATGAAAGTATGTACCAATTTCCTTCCCACATTTCCAACAGACATTCGGATGATTGACATTAATTTTATTTAATTTTGACGGTGTTAAATACCATCTTAAACTAAGTTTAAAAATTTTTCCCCTTATTCTTGCTGACATAAATCTTAACACCCTCATTTTCCATATCATCCTCCATTCTTCTTCATTTATTCTTTTTCCAATATCTTGCTCCCACACTATTTTCAATCCTTCTTTCTCACTTTCCTCTTCCTCTAAATTAAGTAAGTAAATTTTACTCACAGTACCTTTCACTGAGTCAGTCATCCGAATGTCCTCATATGACAATAAAAATTGTTCATACTTTGTATATTCTCTACCTTTATTATATTTATTTACCCATTCATTAGTCCATCTTTCTAATTGTATATAATTCAACCATGAAATGCTCCTATTCTGAAGAGTTTGTTTCATTTGATCTGTCGATCTCATTTTATACAACCAATCTTTCAGTCTAATCACTTTCTTTTCTTTAAATAGATCCACATACACTTTCATATTGGTAGGAAAATTTTCTATTTCTGTCACTAATCCAAGTGGGGAGTATGATGAACATAAATTCTTTTTACACTTATACCATATATTTAACAATGTCTTTAAAAATGGGTTATTAATTTCACTTATTTTATCTTTCTTAACTATACCGAATAAATATTTTTCTATATCTGCCTGTAATTCTGATGATTCCATTTCCCACCAAATTAGCCTTTCTGGATTATATATAATTTCCCCAATAAACCTCAATTGGTTAGCCAAATAATAATTTTTTATATTTGGTAAACCTATACCACCTTTTTTTGTTGTTTTATACCAATACTTTTTATTTATTCTAGATCTCTTCCCTTCATTACAGTACTTATTAATTATTCCTTGCCAAAATTTCAAATCATCCTCTGTTAACTGTATTGGTAACATTCTGAATAAGAAATTAATTTTTGGTAAGATTTTCATTTTTATCAATGCAATCCTTCCAAACCAAGATAGCTTAAAATTACTGTATTCCTGTAATTTCTTTTTAATCACTTCCTTTAGTTTATTATAATTATATTCCTTTATTTTTTGAATATTTTTGCTAGATCTATTCCTAAATATTTAATTGATTTACATAATTTGAAATCATATTTTAACACACCTTTCTTGTTCTACTCTATTATGATTAAATAACATTAATTCAGATTTTTGCCAATTTGCACATAATCCAGTTATTCTTCCAAATTTTTCTAAATGAGTTCTAATTTTATCTACACATTCTAACGGATTTTTCACTGTCAACAAGGAATCATCAGCAAATGGATTAATCTTTATTTTATTCTTTCCTCCCATACCTTCAATTAAATCATCATTTCTTATTACATTTGCCAACATTTCAATAATCAAGCAAAACAGAACTGGAGAAAGAGGGCAACCTTGTCTAGTGCCTCAGCCTAGAGCTATTTGTTCTGTAATCCCATCATTAACTATTACTACAGAGGTATTCTCCAGATATAGTTGGTCTATTATCCCCCTAAATTTCTTTCCAAAACCCCAACCTTTTAACAAAATCTTTAATGTTGGCCATTCCACGCAATCAAATGCCTTAAATATATCTAATGATAAAATACCTGCCTTCAGTTTGTCTTTTTCTATATTGTATAAAATATTCAATACCCTCCTAGTTAAATTCTCCATTTGTCTACCCTTTAAAAAACCATTCTGATCCTCTTTAATATATTTTATAATAAATTTATTAATTCTATTCGCAAGTATTGCAGTAAAAATCTTTGCATCTTGATTTAATAGTGAAATAGGTCTATATGAACTGTTAAATCTTTATTGGGCTTTGGGATAAGAGTTATTAATGAATGTTTCCAAGAATCTGGTATTCTCTCTCCTTCCAATATTTCATTATAGAGCACTTTTAACTTAGGGATCAATATTGGTTTAAAAGTTTTATAATATTCTGATCCTAATCCGTCAAAACCTGGAGTTTTACCATTTTTTAATTTATTAATAATCTCTATAATCTCTTCCTCTTTTATCTCTTTATCTAAATCCTTTTAATCATTCTCTGATAATTTACTCTTAACATTTTCTTTAATATAATTTTCTATATCTTCTTTCGATACACTATTACCTTTATATAAATTTTGATAGAATTCCTGTATTATCTTTAGTTTTTCTTTCATTAAACTACAATTCTTTCCCGTTTTATCTTTAATCACTCCAATTATATTTTTTGCTCTTTTAGTTTGAACTATTCTAGCTAAAAGTTTTGAATTTTTATTACTGTATTCAAAGAAATTCCTCCTAGCGTATATCAAGTCCCTCTGGACCTTTTCTAACTCTAAACCTTCTAATTCCTTTCTTTTAGCTTGAATCTCAATTAATTTTTTGTTATCTCTATCCATAAAATATTTGCTTTCTAAATCTTTTAATGATTCTTCAATTCTTTTTATATTTTCTTCTCTCAATTTTTTTAATCTACAGGATTCTCTTATGGCAATTCCTCTCATGACTGCTTTCATAGTGTCCCATAACACTCCTATTTTATTCCCACCTGCTTCATTAAATGACCATATTTCCAGCCATTCTTTCTTAACTTTATCTACAACCTCTGTATGTTGAAAAATATTGGAGTCTATTCTCCATCTCCTGGCTTCTCTATAATCCTTCTTAACTTTCATCTCCAACACCATCAACGCATGATCTGTTATTTTTATCACATTAATATTCGTATCTACTACTTTTGAAATTAAGTTTTGTGATATAAACATAAAATCTATTCTAGAATAACTATTATGTACAGAAGAATAATATGTAAACCTTCTTTCGTCTCCCTTCAATTCTCTCCATATATCTTTCAAATCTGTAGTGTTTAGTATCTTACTCAGAAGGGTACCTCTTTTATTCAACTCATCTTTTTTTACATGTGGATTTATCTTTCACCTTATCCAGAACCATATTGAAATCTCCTGCCATGATCACATATCCTTTCCTAACCTTTTCCATTTCTTTAATCACAGTTCTATAAAATTCTCCTTGATTCATGTTCGGTGCATACACATTTACTAATGTATAATCTTCCTCCCCCATTTGACCTTGAATTATCAAATATCTACCATTACTATCTTTTATTACTTCTTTTATCACAAATTCACAATGTTTAGATATTAATATTGCTACCTCTCTAGATTTAGAGGTCCCAAATGCTTTTTCATATATATGAATGTTTTGTAATTTCAATTCATTGACTCCATCCTTTAGTTGATGTGTCTCTTGTAAATAGATGTCAACTTTACTTTTCTTTAATAATAATTCTATCCTCCTTCTTTTTAATACAGACCCTAGGCCTTTCACATTTAAAGTCGCTACCCTTATGTTTTTCCCCATATCTGTTCTATCCTCTGCCTCTTATTCGGTCCCTTTGTGCATCTCACATAACAAAAACAAAAACAAAAACAACTAAAAAAATAAATTCACCTACCTCTAATTTCCTATCCCTGTCCTTCTTACCTACATATAAATTCTTTTCCTCCCTCCCGTTTCCCCACGTCCCACTAATGTTTGGCGCGAGCTCTGGGAGGGGGGGAGATGTCACCCCCACCAGTCCGGACCCCAGCCAAACCTTCATCCCTATTTCACCCCACCTCATATTTTTATCTATATATATACTCAAATGCCTTCCCTCCTAACTTTTAACATCTCTTCTTCTTTCTACAACCCCAGCCTAATCAGGTAATCCAAAACAACAATAAAAAACAAAAAAACAAAAAAATCTTGAATCAAAAAACCCCAAAACAAAAGAACAACAATAAAAAAAGAAAAAAGGAAAAGAAAAAAAAAGAAAAAGAAAAAAATATGAAAGAAAAAAAAAGGAAAAAAAAAGGAAACCCCCATATTATAAAAAAGTGGGCAAGGAAGAAGGAAAGAAAGAGAGAAAAAAAGAAATAAAAAATTTCAACCCTCCTTACAAAATGGAGGGGGAAAAAAAGAATTAAAAAAAAAGGGAGAGTAGAGGGGGGAAAAATTCTTCCGACATCCAGTAACGTCCAATAATCTCTTCCAATCAAAGTATCTTCTCTCAAAATATCTTCTCTTTCGAACTACCAGTCTTTACAGAGCTACTTGCTTGCTTGTCCCTTCGCTCTCATCTTCTTGCCAAAGTCCCCAGGCTATCATCAAATCCTCCCCATCTTCAAAAGAGTAGATTTTGTGTAGGGTTCCATCCTTCCATATTTTCAAAAAGACAGGATGGCCCCAGTTGTATCTCTTGCCATTCTTAATTAAAATTGAAGTGATGGGTTTCATTGTTCTCCTCCACTGAATGGTTTCGGGGCTTACATCCTGATAGATCTGAACTGAATTCGATCTATAAACTAGCAGTTCAGGCTTTTCTTTAATGACCTTAAGAAACTGTTCTTTCTTCACATAGTTGAAAAATTTCAGTATTATGGGTCTTCTGTTTTTTCTTGGGTTCCCAACAAAATGTACTCTGTCAATATCTTCCTCAGCCACATGTTGGGATTTCATAACAGAATTAATCCAGTCTACCACTTCCCCCTTCAAATCCTTTTCTTTCTCATGTTCAAAATTCATTATTTTGATATTATTACGTCTTGAATTATCTTCCAAATAGATAACCTTTTTTCTGAGCTCATCAACCGTCTGGTGTTGTTTTTTCGCTTCACCCTGGAAATCTTCCAGTTGTTGCAACCTGCCCTCTGTTTTGCCTAAACTTGTCTTAATGTCTGTCAATTCTCCCTGCAGTTTTTGTATATCTTGTCCCATCTGTTGATTCCCTCTTATTAAAATGTCCATTTTAGAGAGAACCTGTCCAAGTTGTCCTTCCATTCCTTTCACGGAAGAGGCAAGCTCTGAAACTTTTTTCCCATGCTGATTTCAGAAGGGAGGGGCTCCCCCTCTTCCACCCTTTTTAAACGGGCGATACGCTCGAGGCTATTATCTGATGGTTTATGTGGTTGTCCACGTACCCAGCTCCTGATCTTATCTCTGCTTTTATGCATGTATATACAAAGCAAAGCAAAGATTTATAGCTCAAGAAGTCAAGCCGTGTTTAACAGACCGTTTATTTTCTGCCTCTCTAGCAGCCTCCGTCTTCCCGGGCAAAAGTGAAAGCACATTCTTTAGATAAATGACGGTATATTTACACTTCAAAAAGTGTTTCTATCTTTGCCTGAAGCTTTCATCAGAAGTTTAAACACTATTTACTCACATTTCAGGCAGGGAGAAGGGCATTTATCATCCTTTTTAGATTCCAGGGTGAAGAGACGAAAATTCAGCTGTGCACCGCCATTCTAGCAGAAGTGACGTCTCCACACTTCCAGTTTTGACAGCTTTTTTCTCCATTTTTGGAACTTGGTGTCACCCCTGAAGATCCTGTAAGTGAGAAATTGCCCCCAGAAGCCCAGATTTTGCTAATCTCTGATATTGTGATACAGGCTCTATAGAGCCTGTGTCCTGAGTACACTCCTGTACTGCAGTGAGTCCTGGACCCTTTGTGCATGGCAGGAGAGGAAGCTGAACACGTTTCATATGCGTTGTCTCCGACGCATTTTTGGTATCACCTGGCAGGACAAAGTTCCAAATAGAGTAGTCCTAGATCGAGCTGGAATTTTTAGCATGTATACATTACTGAAACAGCGATGTCTACGTTGGCTCTGGCATGTCGTGAGAATGGCTGACGGTCGAATTCCAAAATATCTCTTGTATGGAGAATTAGTGCAGGGAAATCGCCCCAGAGGGAGACCACAGCTGCAATACAAGGATATCTGCAAGCAGTATCTGAAGGCCTTAGGAATGGACCTCAAGAGATGGGAAACCTTGACATCTGAGCGTTCAGCCTGGAGGCAGGCGGTGCATCATGGCCTCTCCCATTTTGAAGAGACCCTTGTCCAGCAGGCCAAGGCAAAGAGGCAGTCCCGAAAGCAGCAAAATCAGGGAGCTGGACAGGGGACAGATTGTATTTGTCTTCAGTGTGGAAGGGATTGTCACTCTCAAATTGGCCTTCTCAGCCACACTAGACGCTGTTCCTAGACCTCTATTCAGAGCACGTTACCATAGTCTCTCGAGACTGAAGGATGCCTAATCAGATATTGTGATGTGATCCACAATAAGGTGTACCCCTAGGTCATATTGAAATTCTTAAGTCCTGTTGTTACTTGTATGTGTCATCATGTTTCATCCAATTTATGGTGACCCTAGTAGGTTTTCAAGGTAGATGAGATATTTAAGGAGTTATGAGATATTTTACCACGGCCGCCACCACCCCAGTGAGTTTGCATGGTCAGGCTGGGGTTGGAACTGAGATCTGCTAAGTCCTAGTCCATCACTCTACCCACTGCACTGTACTGGATCTTGCTTAAGGTCTAGTGTGGAATAGATATGCAGAAAGGAAGTGATGAGTCAAGCAATTTCAATGTATGCTTCAATTTAAGTAATTTGAGACTTCATGCTTAATGAAGCATGAAGAGTTACTTCAAGATGGCGACCCGGTAGTAGGATGTATCTGTTGCTCTCCTCTGCCAGGTTGGCTTTTTCTTTTTTCTTTTCCTCTTTTCGCTTCTCATTCTTTCTAAAAAAAATTACCTCTACTCTTTTGTTATTGCTTTAACTTTATTGTACCTCAGTTCTAGTTATATCGAGTTTTAAGCTAGTTAGTTTTGTTTTGAGCCTCTCTTGTGTTTCTCTCTTTGGTTTTTTCTCCTCTCTTTTGTGTTTTGCATTCTGCTTTTGGGTTTCTCACTCCCTCCCTGACCCCTCCCGCTTGCCTGGGCTTTGCCTGCCCAAGATAGAAGTCCTTGAACAGGCTTAATGCTTTGCCGCCGGGCTGCTGTGGTCTCGAGGAATGGCGGATGGTCTCCCTGCTCCTGAGTATGGGTGTTTTCCCTGCGGTAGTGAGATACAGCTTGCGCCACAGAGCTTTGGATTGCAGCTTGGGAATGTGATGACTCTGGCGGTGATTCGAACATTGACCACCGTGGAACTTCCTGGTAACGCGCTGGAACTGAGGGGAGCTGTGGTTGCTAAGGATGCCGAGACAATGCTGCTGATGGCTGGCCCCGTTGTGAGGGTATTGTGCTTGCCCCGGGTGGCTTTTTTCCTCTTGCAGCCATCATTCCCTCGGGGTGCGATTGTTGGTCTTCTCTCACAGATGACCCTGGTTTCAGCTGCTGTTACTCCTGCTTCTGTTCCCTGGCTCTCCTGGCCGATATTCAAACGAATCTGGTCCGTCGCCTTTTGGAGAGTTGTGGTGCTGTGGTTCCAACAACGGCGGTCGGGCCCTTGGAGAGGGCAGGCCATTCCATCTCTGCCGTCCATTAACAACACTGAGAGGAGGAGAGACATTAAACCCAGCAATTCCATTCAATTACACCTTTTGTTCTGGCTGGCTGGAGGAGGCAAAGTCCCTGTTATCTAAGTGCAATGGGGAGAGAGGGGTGATGGGGGGATTCTTTGCCTATGCTCTTTTATTATTTTTATTTTGTTTAGTTTTCCTTAAATTGCTTTCTTTTTGTGTAATTCTATATGAGTTATAGTGTTAATTGTTTAATTTGTTTATGTATATTGTTACTGATGTCTGATTAATCTGGATCTTATTGCGTTTATTATGTTACATTTGTTTATTTTGTTTGATCATTTATTTGATTTGATTGTTAATTCTGTTACTAATTATCGGCTACTCTTTAGTTGTTAAATCTTTTGGTTTCTTTTTTCTTTCTTGGTTGGCATGGAGTGGAAGGCTTGCCCCCCCAGAGGGGGACTTTTTAACATCAGAGTGATTTCTGGCAGAGGGAGATATGGTGTAGGTGCTGTTGCCATTTGTTCCAGAAGAATGGTGAACAGATGCTTGAAATCTGTTCACTGTTCTGGCACTGTGACCTCCTGCCAGACTTGAGGTAGTCAACTCAGCCAGCCCTCCACTCTAAACCTGGTGTTGTTGAATGCCAGATCTGTATCAGATAAGTCCCAGATTATACAAGATCTGATTCTGGAGGAGGATGCAGATCTGGCATGCATAACCGAAATATGCATAACCGAAACATGGATGGGCAGGGAAGGGGGCATTCCCCTGACTCTTGCCTGCCCTCCCGGTTATGCAGTCCAACACCAGGGTAGACTGGAGGGGCGGGGCAGGGTGGGGGAGTAGCCATTGTCTACAAAAACACCCTTCCGGTTGCTAGGCGCTCTGCTCTGCTCTGGTGACGCCGGGTCTAGAGGCCCTCCATGTGTCGATTGGGGCTAGGGATGGTATAGGGATATTGCTGGGTTACCGCACTCCCCATGACCCAGCCATTTCCTTACCAGAGCTGGCGGACTTCGTCTCCGCAGCACTGTTGGTGTCCCCAAGACTTTTGGTCTTGGGTGACTTCAACGTGCATGTGGAGGTTTCCAGTCCAGCTCTTGAGTTCTTGGAGGCCATGGCCTCCTTGGACATGTCCCAACATGTCAACAGCCCTACCCACGTGGGTGGCCACACACTGGACCTGGTGTTCTCCACTGAGCAGAGTGAGTGTGCTCCAATGGTGACTGACTTGGTGTCTGTCCTCTTGTCATGGTCAGATCATTGCCTAATTAAATGCAATCTCACAGTGGCTCTCCCTCCCCGCGGGGAGCAAGGACCTGTTTTAATGGTTCGCCCTGGCAGGTTATTGGATCCTATAGGATTCCAGGATACCATGAGAGGGATTCTGGCTGATTTGACTGGTGCTCCTGTTGAGACTCTGGTTGATAGCTGGCTGGCTGCTGCCACCAGGGCTGTTTACACGATTGCACCTAAACGCCCTCTCCGGCGCAGAGATCGCCCTTCGCCCTGGTTTAATCCAGAGTTGTGATCAATGAAGTGAAATAGGAGAAGGCTAGAGCGCATATGGAGGCGGAACCCGACGGAAAATAATCAAATAGCTGTCAGGATCATGACTAACCTCTACCAATCTAAGGTGAAGGCTGCTAGTCGATCTTACTTCGCTGTCCGGATAAGCGAAGCCTTCAACCAGCAGGCAGAACTTTTCCATATAGTCCGCAATCTATCTGGAGTTGGTCATAGTGACTAGCCTCCCATTAGCATCTCAGCTGACCAATTTGCAGCCTTTTTAAAATCAAAAGTGGAGGCCATCCGCCGGGATCTTACCCCCTATTTGAAAACAGTGGATCGAGCAGAGACGTCCAGCGCTCTGTCTTGCCCGATGAGACTTAACCACTTTCAGCCTGTGACGTCAGACATGGTGGACAGAGTGCTTGACCGCTGTTGCACCACCACCTCCTCCCTTGACCCTTGCCCGGCCTGGCTAATCAAAGCAGCCAGGCCTATAACATCTGAATGGGCTACGGCAATAATTAATTAAAATTTTTAACCGCCCAGAGTAGACCTTTGGTCTAGATGGGCGGGATAGAAATCCAATAAATAAACAAATAAATAAAATAAAATAATGGTTTTAGGCATTCCACTGCACTTACTGGTGTCATAGCAGAATGAGCTTTTTATGTTATTTATTTATTCATTTAGTTCTATCACACCCTAGATGTCCGGATAGACTACAGTGAATAAAACAGTGAGAAAACATTTTGAAAGCAATTCAACACAATATGAAAAACACATGAATAAATAAAACAATACAGCAAAACCAGCTCATGTTCACTGAGTCCACCACCACCACTATGGGTGAACAGCCATGTTTTAACTTTGTCCTGAAATATTCAAGTGATGTGATGTAACTAATAATAATTATATTACTGTGTGTTAATATTTCAGGCCCAAGTTAGACTTTGTTGAGTTGTGTGTATTTGTCCAAAATTCTGCCCTGGCCATATCATTAGTAGATCTGAATATGTGTTTCATGCCATCAAGTTGCAACCAACTATAGTGATCCTAATAGGGCTTATTAGGGCTAATTGGGAGGAAGAGACAAAAATATTGTGGCACCTCAAATACAAACTCTTATCTTTCCATGTAAGCTGTCTTCAGTTATACAGTGGTGCCTCGACTTACGAACTTAATTGGTTCTGGAACTCCGGTTGTAACTCGAAATGGTCGTAAGTCGAAGCACCATTCCCCATAGGAATGCATTGAAATGCAATTAATCCATTCCGGCCGAAGAAAAAAATCACCCCAAAAAAACACTGCAAGACCCATCGGAAACGCGATTAATCCATTCCGGCCAAAGGGAGAGAAAAAAAAAGAAAAGCAAACAAACCGTGCAAGACCCTTCAGAAATGCAAAAAAAGCAAAGCAGAAAGCAAACAAACCGTGCAAGACCCTTCGGAAATGCAAAAAAAGCCAAGCAGAAAGCAAACAAACCGTGCAAGACCCTTCGGAAATGCAAAAAAAGCAAAGCAAAAAGCAAACAAACCGTGCAAGACCCTTCGGAAATGGGGAAAAAACACAAAAAAACAAACAAACCCTGCAAGACCCATCACAGCATAGAAACATAATCCCACCACCCAGCCCAAAACCACGCTGCAAAACCCACCCAGAACAGTTTTTAAAAAGCAGAAAGCAGCACCTTACCAGGCAGTCTGAAGCCTCCTCCGATCGCACTCACTCTAACTGCTGGGGCGAAAGAGCTACAAAGAAGCAGCCTCTTCACCACCAACGGTTAGCAATTTGAATTCCCCGCCTTTTTCCCCTGCCTTTTTCTGGTTGTAACTCAAAGTTCCGGTCGCAAGTCGAAGCAAAATTTTGCGGCCGGAGCTGGTCGTAACTCGAAATGGTCGTATGTCGGGAATTTCGTAAGTCGAGGCACCACTGTATAGGAGTAAAGTAAGTCCAGAGATGTAGTGTTATGGACACAAATAATTAACTGTTAAGAATGTTTATAGCATAAATATCCTGGTTTTAATTGATAGTTCACACTTGTAATGAGGTGTGAAGGTGAGGCAACAGGAGTTCCATTTTAGAGTCAACTTGTGGATTATTTAGTTATTCAATGTAATGAAATAGCAATTGATTAATTCCTAGAGTCAATATCTGGTTCTGGTGATACTTAGGATTTTAGGAAGAAATGTGTATTAATATATAAAATGAGCAAAAAAATCCCTGGTCGATATTTAATCCTTTTGGCACACCCTGGAATATGATTTGCAGTTCCTCCACCCCAACCCAATAACAGTTAATTTGTTTCTACAGTGTTCTGGAAAATGTTCCAAAACAGGTTTGTGTGTGTGACCATTTGTGATGTCAGATTTATCTCCATTCATTCTCTTGCATAGATACGGTCTTGTTTGTTCAATACAGAGTGTGAAACAGTTTGGCTAGCAACCAATGGCATAGATCACATCAACAGATGAACAAGTAAGGTTGTGGGTGGCATTGTTGGGGGTCTGCAATTGTGTTGCCAAAGTAAATGTGGGGACAGAGTTGGCATCTAAGTACAGTATGTAGCAGAGCCTAGTTCCCATCTCTGTATCCATGTTGTGTCATTTACGACAGTGGTCCCCAACCTTGGGCCTCCAGCTGTTCTTGGACTTCAACTCCCAGAAATCCTGCCCAGCAGAGGTGGTGGTGAAGGCTTCTGGGAGTTGTAGTCCAAGAACATCTGGAGGCCCAAGGTTGGGAACCACTGATTTACGATGCATCAAGAGATGTTTGAGATTTGGGGGTTGTCTGTAAACAAGTACAGGCTTGCCACCAAGGGCTTGAGAGAGAGAAGTATTGTTGTCTAGAATGGGTTGTAGATCATTAATGATGCACGAGTGGTCTCAGTTGTGGACTGACGGTGACCACTGATGGTGGGCAGTCATTTTCTCTTCTGGCTTTGTCTTGCAGTAAGCTGCTCTGAATATTTGTCTTGTCCAGTTGGTTTGTTCTTTAACCATATTATGTGGGTATTGTAGTCTGGAAAATACATTTTGTAGATCCATGAGCCTCTGTCTTGTGAGTCTAAGCAGATGTGATTATATCCAAAGCCTTGACTGTAGTCAATAAATTTTATTCAAGGTGAAAACTGGAGGCCTGCAAGTATGTGTAACAGCTGGTGGGTTTTTGATATAGTGTAGTGCTAAGATGTCTGTCTTCACAAGAATGTCCAGAAAGTGCACCAGCTGGGTAGATTAATCTAGACTGAGTTTGGAGTTAGGATGAAAGTTATTGAAGTCCTGGTAGAATTTCCCCAGTGCTTCTTTTCCACAGGTATAGACAAAAAAATTGCTGTCAATGTATTTCAGATAAACATGGACTACAAGGGCAGACTAGAGGCCACCGGGAATACCATTTCAAATGAATCCACATCCCACCTAGTGATCACCCTCTGTGCCTTTCTGCTCATATATAACTACTTCACCTTTGATAACAATATCTATCTCCAGATTAACAGAACAGCTGAACTCCTCTTTCATGATAACGCTAGAATTGTTTTTGTGGCAGTGTACGGCATAATGCTCAGTCTGGCTGAGATTGTACAGAAAATTATGTCTTCTGATGACTTCAGCCTGGGTGCAAAAACAGAAGGACTCTATAGAGGCTGACTTCTTTATTCTGACCTTCAGGAGAACTCCATGTAGAGTTATTTCTGTAGTGCTTGGAGGAAGAAGGTATATTTTTGCTCCTTACGTTGTTGAGACTGTCCCTCCTCATGTTGTGGAGAATGAGGGATAACTTGTGTGCTGCTGTACTGGTTGTTGTCTTAGTTCTGAAAATATTTCTTGAACCATGATGTGCAGAAAAAAGGCCTCCAGGTCACCTGTACACAGCTGTATCATGTATGTGTGATTGGTGGGACAAAATGATAGGCCCCATGCTTGGCTCAGTGTGTCAGTGGAGAGCTTTATAATGTTATTGTGTAAGTCCATGGTGTTTTTGTTGTGGGCCTGGGGACCCAGTAGTAGACTGGAAGGTGTGGGGGGGGGGTGTAGGTGTTTCTTTTTCCTCAAAGAAGCAAGTTCCACATCATAACAGTTCATCTTTAAGCTGCCATTACAGTTTGTTTGTTCACTTTTGTCTTTTTGTTTTGCTTTTGCCTGGATATACTTACACAGTCTAACACAGACTCCTGATAAGAATTTGATAAATTCTGTCTCTATAGCTTGAAATAGTTCTATTGATGTCTCCTCGCAATTTATTTCTGTCAGTTGCTTTGAGAACAGGTTTCTGTTCACTTTCAAAAATTGTAGGTTCTTTATCAAAGGATTCTTCTTTGAAGAAATCTGTCATCCTTGCACCTGTTCTATATAGATCTTTAGCACACTGTTTCTATCTTTAGTGTGTTGTTTCCATCCTCAATATATTGTTCCAGTCCTTATTTTATCCGAATCAAATATGTCCTGCTCTTGATTTCTTAGCATCTCTCATCAGTTTAAACTTCAGCTTGGGTCCCTTTGTTGGGAGAAATGCGGCATACAAATAAAACTGTTGTTGTTGTTGTTGTTGTTGTTTTGGATCAAAGAGATATCTTGGTTTTGCCTTTTAAGAAATCCTTTTCTTTTTCTTTGCAATGATTATTACAATAGTTCCCTTATGCAAGTTACTGAGAAGTTGCATTTAGGATTCTGATCCTATTTCTTCCACTTTTTACTTTTACTTCTCATCCATTGTTGATGGTAATCTTTTTCTTCCCTAATAATATATCCAGTTTCAATCCACAGATCTTATGGTTCACGGTCAGTTGGACTTAGTAATGTAAACTTCTACTTTAATTACCTTAACATTCTCAAGAATGTTATTTAAATTATTATTTTTCATTATTATTTTAGTATTTTTTAGCTTCACTCTAATTTTTAATATTAACATTTCATGGTCTGTACTACTGAACCAAAAGTCTTGGTTTTGTTTTAGCAGAGATAATAGAGCTTCTCCATCTTCTCCTTCCAATTATACAGAGTATTTGATGTTTATATTGGGAATCTATTGATGCTCATGTGTACAATCGTGTGTTGGGTTTCTTGAATCAAGCATTTACAATAAACAAATTGTTGGCTTCACAGAATTCTATGAGTTGCTGTCTTGCTTCATTATGAATTCCTGGGACAAACTCTCTGATGTTCCTGTTTTATCTCATACTGTTGTACTCCGACTGACTGATGAGCATTGGCAAAACTCCCACTCCATGAGGAAACTCCTCCTCCTCTCATGCTGGTGTTTGTGCTTGCCAGTGCCTTAGCTCACGGGGTGTGTGTGTGTGTGCAACAGGACCCACTGGGCATCTCAGGTGCCATGGAACTGGTGGAGATGGAGCCTTTTCTGTGGCTGGGTGGTGGAAATCCCTCTTCCCTGGCCTCAGCCTCTTGCCACATGGATGCTGCTTGTTGGCTCTTGCCAGAGGTTATCTTACTCCCAGGCCAACTCTCTGGTTGTGCAGAGGATGGGGTCCATTTTCTCTGCTGCAGAGCCCCAGCTCTCCTCTTCCTCAGCCAGTCCCTTTCCAGATGTCCCAGACCCTGAAGGCAACTCCGAGCCTTCACTCCTGGCCTCCATTAATTCTCTCAGTGAGTCCTCCTCCTGGACTGTCAGCTGTTCCTCTCCTCCTAACTCCCTGGAGACACCTGGGCTTCCCTCCTCCCAATAAGCCAGAGCAGGTGCTCCACCCAAGCTCTCAGGGATGTGAGAGTGTGTGGGGTGAGGGCAGACAACCTGCTGGGGGTACCTCTGTTGATACCCTCACACCAGCATCTTTAAAAAGGAATCAACAACACCATGACATTTCCTAAATAATATGGAAATAGATTTAATGTAGTTAACTGTGGACTATCATCATCATCTTAGACCTGCAGAGCTGGAAAGGATCATGGATCATCAAATCCAGTCCTTGTCAAGTGGGGAATCAAACGACCAACCTTTGGCTCTGCAGTCAGATGCCTAAATCATTGAGCTATCCAGCAGTTCTTGATAGTTTACTTCACTGCAGAAATTTGCACTGTCAACTTTGCTCCCATGTGCTCTTTTCAGTTTCTGTGTTCCTGTGAAATATATTCTATTTTGGTTCTCTACTCTGAATATAAGACCAACATGTAGGTGTTTGCTTGTATCTGGCTTTTATTTGAATAGGCACAGCTGTTTGGTATGAAGAGGAAAAGCCCTTTCATTATTGAAATGTCTTGAGGCTGGCAGTATCACTTGTCATAGCATGGTTGGTTTAGGAAACCAGAAGGAGAGGCTGGCCTTCCCAACGTTGCACAGCTGAACAGGTGCAGTCAGCATTGTCACAGAACATCGTGAACTATTCTGCTTCAGGTCAAACTAGGCAAATAGTTTGTCTGACTAGGCCATTGGTTCCTAATGCTTCTCATTGGCAGGGCACATAAACTCTTTGTGCCCCATACCCATCTCAGATTGAAAGTTGTGTGCCTTGCTTTCTTCCTGAGAAAGGCACCCAATCCCTTACACAGAAAGTAATTATATCTTTCTCCCTTAAATGCCCTCATGTTTTAAAGTGAAAGTAAGTAAATATTTTGGATGAAATGAACTTTTATTAAAATGACCTGAAAACAACAGCAGCAACAAACATAGTAAGGTGATGCCTTCTGCATGGTCCCAGCTAGAGGTGGGATGCAGTCCCACACACCGCACAGTGACCCATAAGTGGACAGATCAGTTCAGGGATGTGGGACTGTGGATCCCGGTCACCTGGGTCTGGGATATTTGTATTTGTATAAAAATACGAATATCCTATCTCTTGTCCCAACCTAAAATACACTGAAATCCATTAATTACAGAAGCCGATGGTGAGCACAGAGGACATTTCTTGCTCACATTGCACAGAAGGCTTTTTTTTCTTTACTAAAAGATAATGAAAGCGGTGTTTCTTTTTTTAATTGTTTTTATTAATTTTCATAGGTATAGGGGTTATGGTACAAATAGGGGGGCCAGGTAAAAGAGGGAGGGTGAGGGTGGGAAAGGGTAAGATTCCAGAGAGCGAAAAGTATTCTTACATTCGTTTATACAATTATATTAAAAAGGGAAATTATACAAAGAAAAAAAAACACATTATAGCAATTTTCCAAGGTATCTATAATTACTAATCTTCTATTTTTTTGGATCTTCTCTTTCTTTTTATCTTTAGATTTACTAATTTTATAGGTTTGATATTATTCTGCCAAGTTTATATCGATTGCTCTAAATCAATGTTATAACCATTAGTTTGTGTCTATTTTATCATACATTCTTTCACCACAAAATGCCCTCTAAAATTTAACATTTCCATCTTTCGATCATCTATAGAACATCTTGTCTTTCTTTTCTTATTCTGCCAAATTTATATCTGCTGCTCTACATTTGATTTAAGCTATGCCTACTATGAAAATTTGTTGTTGTTGTTTAGTCGTTAAGTCGTGTCCGACTCTTCGTGACCCCATGGACCAGAGCACGCCAGGCCCTCCTGTCTTCCACTGCCTCCCGGAGTTGGGTCAAATTCATGTTGGTAGTTCTGATGACACTGTCCAACCATCTCGTCCTCTGTCGTCCCCTTCTCCTCTTGCCCTCACACTTTCCCAACATCAGGGTCTTTTCCAGGGAGTCTTCTCTTCTCATGAGATGGCCAAAGTATTGGAGCCTCAGCTTCAGGATCTGTCCTTCCAGTGAGCACTCAGGGTTGATTTCCTTCAAAATGGATAGGTTTGTTCTCCTTGCAGTCCAGGGGACTCTCAAGAGTCTCCTCCAGCACCACAATTCGAAAGCATCAATTCTTCAGCAGTCAGCCTTCTTTATAGTCCAGCTCTCACTTCCACACATCGCTACTGGAAAATCCATAGCTTTGACTATGCGGACCTTTGTCGGCAAGGTGATGTCTCAGCTTTTTAAGATGCTGTCGAGGTTTGTCATCGCTTTCCTCCCAAGAAGCAGGTGTCTTTTAATTTCGTGGCTGCTGTCACCATCTGCAGTGATCATGGAGCCCAAGAAAGTAAAATCTGTCACTGCCTCCATATCTTCCCCTTCTATTTGCCAGGAGGTGATGGGACCAGTGGCCATGATCTTAGTTTTTTTGATGTTGAGCTTCAGACCATTTTTTGCGCTCTCCCCTTTCACCCTCATTAAGAGGTTCTTTAATTCCTCCTCACTTTCTACCATCAGAGTAGTATCATCTGCATATCTGCACTATGAAAATAGATATTCTCAATTTTAAAAAAAATTAAACTCAATCACATCATTTAGTGTAAACCATAACATTTTTATCACATCTATTATTAGTTCCCCTTGGACATTTAGAAGAGAGGCTATCAAGGAGCCTAAACCTTCATCTTCCATCTTATTGACCATTTATTTAGATCCGTTCCCAAGAGCTTAATCCACTCCATGTATTGTCTCCTTTTTTGTCCCATCTGCCACAACGTATGTCTCATCATCTCCATTCCCCTCCCTTCCAAATTCCCCAATTTGCTGCACTTCGACTGCTAACAACTCCATAAGAGGGGTTAACAATTTAGCTCTCTGCTGCACTGTATCTTCACCTTTTTCTTCTGAAGACTTCTGGGGTTTAAAAATATAATTATCTCCCTCTCTTTGTGTTTTTAAAAAACTAATTTCCTGTCGCAGTTCTGGTTTTTTCTCCATCTTCACTGTAAATTCCACTTGTGTCCCTATGTCTTTAATTTGTTCAAATAGCTGGTCCATCTCTGCTTTTATCTGGTGTAGTCCATTAAATATAATGTTTTGAATATTCTAGAGAACGTCTTGTTCCATGATTGGAGGTATTATCTGGATTTCTTTCCAGCAGGTAGTAAACACAGTAGTTGTTCACAATGGTAGCTTATGTCTTGGGGCAGAAAACATTTACAATTCAATCTCTCTCTCCAGGCTTCATAGTCAGCAATGGTTGACAGGGGGAAGGAGTTTCCATCCTTTTCAAATCTTTTCCCAAGACTGTTTCTGGCTGTTTCACAGATTTAAATCCATCAGTAGTAGAGATGGGGACAAATATAAAAACAGATTGGTGTTGTTGTTTTTTTGATGAATATAGCCAATTCGTCACATATTCGTCGATCCGTATTCATCAAATTTTAAGTCCCGACGAATACGGCTTGATGAATAATTCCCCGGTTTTATTTGTCGATCCGTTGATTCATCTATATTCGTTACCCCTTTTGGGGCCTCTCTATGCCATCTCTGAGCTTGCTGGATGGTGCCAATCAGAAGCTTTGGCCAATCAGGAGATCCTGGATTGGCATGTCAGGCAGCCAATAGCGCTGCTGAAAGGGCTGTGGGGGTGTAACTTTTACAGAGGCTTTGTAAGCTTTTCCCCTGCAGCCATTTCCCACTTCTGTTCTGATTCTCTCGAGACTGAGAACAGTTGCTGTTGGCTTGTGTGCTATATTGCTCTACTTGCTTGCTATCTGTGGCTGTGGTTTCACTTCTGTGGCAGCAAAGCAAACACTTCTTTTTCTTTTCTTTTATTAGTACAACTTTACTGGGAATTTGGGGAGGGATTTCTAGCATTTCAGTTAGCTTAGGCTACTTATTTTTTTGAAGGCTTGTGTTCACAGTGGGTGGGGGTGGGAATTCGCTGTGTGACTGTGTGGAATCCATTCCCCCAAAATTTATTTCCTTCCTGTTCTGAGTGTGTGTGTCTCTTCTGAGACTTAGTTGGCAGGGCTTTTTAAGTTTAAAAGTTTTATTTTTGGAGGCTTGTGGTTGTGTCTTCTTCGGGCACAGTGGGTGGGGGGATCCCTTTCCCCAACAATATTTAATTCCTGGTTGTAGGTGTGTCTCTGAGACTTTAAGTTAACTTAACACTTAGTTATTTTTGGAGGCTTGTGTTCAGCCACAGTGGGGGGGGGGGGGAATTTGGTGTGACTGTGTGCCTTTCCCCAACAACATTTAATTCCCTGAGTGGTTGTGTTGTGTTGTGTGTTTCTGTCTCTTAGAGACTTGGCAGGGCTTTGCTTTAAGTTTTAAAAACTTAGTTATTTTTGGAGGCTTGTGTTCAAAATTCATTCTTCTTATTTCATTACACTGGGGGGGGGGAGCTTTGTTTAGGCAGGTCACATTTTAGTTCAACAAACAATTAGTTCACCACTCCCCAGTCCCCACCATCATTTAAAAAATAAAATTTACACACTCTCTGACCCTCTCTATTAGTTTCCTTCCCCACCACTTTATTATTTGTTTAGTTGGTTTGGCAGGCAGGTATAAGGGCAGTAGAAAATGAAGGGAACTTTCCACCATGGGGAATCCAAGGGGAAGAAGCCTGTGAAGCTACGTAGACTAGGCAGTGGCACCACCGCCACCGTTCCTTCTCCAGTGGCCTTGCAAGCAGGCATGAAAGAAAAACTTCCAGAGGTATCCAAAGAACTGCCACTCCTCTTCCTAGAGGAATCTGAGGAGTTAGTGGTTTCCGAAGATCCCCAGTCAGAGTCGGAACCAGTAACGGCAGGGCAGACTTTACAACCCCACCCTACCCCACCCCTGTCCCCAGAGTCATCTGTTCCCTCCTCCCAGACCAGCAGCAACACTGGGACACAGAGTTCTTCCCAGGCCAGCAGCAGTCAGGGGCAGGCAGTGGGTCATCATCACCAGCCCACTGGTGGCAGCCAGAGGATCTGAGGAGTGGCAGGGCATCAGCAACAGGGCTGCAGGGGGAGGCCCTTGTCCTGCCCCCAGGCTACAGGTCCGTTCTGCTGCAGGTGTGGCACATGGAAACTCAGGCGACATGGAGGAATATCGCCGATGATCGCGCTGCAGGAGTGGGCACCGGAGGGGGAGGTCACCCGTGGCCACATGGTCACGGATGCTGGGTGGAACAAGTTGGCGGCATTGGACGTGGCGGGCTTTGAGGGCATTGTATGCATGGCACACAAATTACACCTTGTGGTGCGCGATGCCCTTGGCCTGGGCAGCCACGTCAAGCCCGAGTGGGTCGCAGGCACCCAGGAGACACGGGCACTCCTGGAGCAATGCCGCCAACTGGTGGGCCACTTCTCCCACAACCTGAAAGCTGCCTGCCGGCTGCATGAGAGGCAGGAGGAGTTGGGTCAGGGGACCCACATTCTCCTGACAGACCTGCCCACCAGGTGGAACTCCACCTACACCATGGTGTCCCACCTGGTGGAGCAGAAGGCCGTTTTGGAGGACATCATGTCCTCCATGCCCATGGAGAGAGAGGTGGGCATCAGTGCCACGGATTGGCTGGCCCTATCCCAGATGGTGGAGGTGCTCAAGCCTTTCCAGGAAACCACTGACATCTTGTGTGGTTATACAGCGAACTTGGGGCAGGTCATCCCCCTGACTCATGCCCTTGATTGGTCCCTGGAGGCTGCTGCGGCACCAGGATCCTCCCTCCTTCCACGGATCAGGGCTTTGGTGAAGAGGTTGCAGGCAGGTGTGCGGAAGCGACTCCATCCTGTCTACAGGGACAGACCTTACCGCATGGACTGCCTGTGTGATCCTCAAATCAAGGGGGGCTTGGCAGCACGTACCTCGGACCTAGAGGAGTGGAGAACAGAGCTCTCCACTGAGGTCCGCAGGGCATTGGGGGCACGATGTTTGCATGGGGAGAGGGGAATGTCAGGCCACGAGTCAGAGGAGGGGCAGAGTGGTTTGCCAGAGCCACAGGGAAGGACTTAAGCTGGTGAAGGCCCCAGTCACCATTACTGGCGCTGAGTGGTGACCAGGGCAATTGCTGCAGAGGAAAAACAGGCGGCTGAGGAGGATTCGGCAGAGACGATGGTGCAGGAATATCTGGCTGAGTTCCCCCAGCCCCACCAGTCAGATCCCCTCCATTTCTGGACTAGGAAAGTGGTCATATGGCCAGAGTTGTCCAATGTGGCCATGGACCTCCTTTCCATCCCCCCCCCACCAGTGTCCAGAGCGAGCGTGTGTTTTCTCATCTTGGAGACATACGATGATGACGATGCTCGCATTTGGATCCCGTTACTGTGGAGAGACTGTCGTTCATCAAGGTGAACCTTCCCTTGTTGGGCTTCCCTTCACTGAACCCAAAGAGGTAGGGTTCCAATGACAGTCTCTCCCTTACCACACCGCCTGCCTGCCTACCTGCGCCCGCTTCTCTGCCCGCCCACCCACCTGCCCACCTGCCAGTCCTCCTGAAAAAAAAAAGACCTGCCTACTTGCCTGCCAGCCTGTAAACCTGCCCCTCAGTCAGAAGTCCAGCTGCCAATTGCAGTCACCTCCTCAGGCCAAGTTCTGCCTGCTGAGTCCAGTCACCTCATCGGGCCAAGTTCTGAAGAAGTCCTGCCTGTTGAGTCCAGTTGGCTCATCGGGCCAAATTCTGAAGAAGTCCTGCCTGCTTTTGATTCCAGTCGCCTCCTTGGGCCAAGTCCTGCCTGCTGAGTCCAGTTGGCTCATCGGGCCAAGTTCTGACCAAGTCCTGCCTGCTGTTGAGCCCCATCGGGCACTGTGCCTCAGTGCCCGATGCGGCAAAAAGTCTACATTGCTGCCTTGTACCTCAGTGCCTGATGGGGCCACAGTCTACGTTGCTGCCTTGTGCCTCAGTGCCCGATGGGGCAAAAAGTCTACGTTGCTGCCTTGTGCCTCAGTGCCTGATGGGGCCACAGTCTACGTTGCTGCCTTGTGCCTCAGTGCTCGATGGGGCAAAAAGTCTAGGTTGCTGCCTTGTACCGCAGTGCCCGATGGGGCCAAAAAGCCTACTTTGCTGTCAACTACCTCAGTGCCCGATGGGGCCATGGTCTACTTTGCTGCCAATTGCCGCCGTTTGTCAGTAGACAGTTTTCCGTGGTCATGTGGCTGGCATGACTAGATATGGAACACCGTTAGTAGTACCTTCCCACCGAGGTGGTGCCTATTCATCTACTTGCAGTGACATGCTTTCGAACTGATTCCAGCGCAGCGACCCAACCCAACCCAGCCACACCCCATGCCAATATGGCCAGGCCAGCCCGGCCAAACCTGTTCAGGCACCCCGATGCCTACATGGCAGGGGCGTACTCTAAGGGCTACATTAAGTCCTGCCTGGTGAGTCCAGTCACCTCATCAGGCCAAGTTCTTTCCAAGGCCTGGTCTAGATTCAAAGCTGCCGGCTGATTCAGGTGCAGCGACCCAAACCTGTCCGGGTGCCCCGATGCCAACATGGCCGGGGCAAACCAAGCCCTTCCTGGCAGCCAAAAATAGCATATTTTAATAACATAAATTAGTTATTTTTGGAGGTGAGGCTTGTGTTTCAAATGCCGCCTTGATGGCAAATGCCACCCTCTTGCTCATCGATGTTGAAGATTTTTGCCACTACATCCCCAATGGGCAAAGCCTACTTTGCTGCCAATTGCCTCAGTGCCCAAAATTAAATTCCTGAGTGGCTGTGTTGTGTGTGTCTGTACTGCCTCAATAGAGACAGGAATCACAACGAATCACCATTTTTTATTCATCCCCATCTCGAATCAGTAATTTATAGTTATATTGTCCTGCAGAAGCGAGTTTTATTGCCGCAATACAAGCAAAGTCATTTTCTCCCCCCCTTTTCTTCTTTCATTCTCTTTCTCCCAGTCAAGCCTCAGATGAAGGTGGGGGGAATGCTCACTGGTCTGGCCAGATATAGATCTAGTCACTTTCTCTGAGAGATTGCACCCACTCTCTTCATTGTTTAGGTGCTTAAGAGTTCCATATGTAAAACAAGCCACTTACTTCAAATTCTGGTCAAGATTATTTTCAAAATCCTTCTTTACTTTTCCACTCTTTGCTGTGGGGCATTCACAGCTTTGTGCCAAGATGGCTCTGACTTGATTTCTGCTTGCAGATGTGACTTCAAAGAGAGGCAAACCTAGGCATCCCCTGGTCCTCCTCCTTTCTTAGTCAGATTCTGTTACTTCAGACTTTCACTTCTCCTAGTAAAAGTCCTTCCCCCCCCCAAGTTTGGGGGGCTCAAAACCAAGTGGTCTCAGTCAGTTTCAGGAGCCCTCCTGAAATCCGACCAGTCTCGCTGCAACGAAGCCCCGCCTTCGAAAGCAGTGTTTCTTCATTAACTCCAGACCAAAGTCTAGCCTATTGGCCTGCTGTGGCTTGTATCTCCTTATTTGTTTGTTTGTTTGTTTGTTTGTTTACTTATTTCCTGCCTTTCTCTTTAAAAAGGACCAAGGGCAGATTACATCATTGAAAGACAATATTTAAAGCTAAGAGCAATGTTAAAAGGTAGCTTACATCATTAAAAGACAATATTAAAGATTAAAAACAGTAAATATACAAATATTAAAAAGAAACAAACAAATGGCACTCTGAGAAAGGGTAAACACAAGTATTACTTAAAACCCTGTCAAAGTAGTAATGCATAATAATTCATCTAAAAATCACACTCTGAAGGCGAAAGGGCACATAGGGTTTCATATATGAAATACAGAGGCAAAGTTTAAAATCTCCTGAATACAACATCTGAAGAAAGCACTGCCAAGTGTCACGTTCCAGCAAGAAGGAGGTTGCAAGGTAGTCATATGGAGCCTGACTAAGAGAGGCTCAACATGTGCTTCACCACAGTCAGAAGTATACAAGGCAATATGGATTTATCTAGGCTAGGGTGGGCAAGGTGCAGAGACCTGGGGCAAACCCCCATTCCCCTTTTGTTGTTCCTTTTTGAAACGATGTAATCTGATTTCTCATTCATCTCCCTCAGCCACAATGACTAAATAGCCAAACAGGTAATCTGACACAGATTTTGACTTCACAGAAAGGTTTTATGGTGTTTGACATAATGTTTGGCATGTTTAGGAAGAAAATAGGCCCTTATCCACTTTTACTTGTCTCTCCCCACCTCCATTTAAAATAAATATTTTTATTGTTATCATCTTCATCTTCCCTTCTCAAGATATGTGGGAAACGGACAGCATACATAGGAAATCCCATTATTCTGTATAGCCTGTTAAGTTGGCCATTAATATTTCTGCTTTAATTTCTTTCTCTCCCATGTTAAATGTTCATTCAGGATTTGATTCAGAACTCTTTTTTTAAAACCTGCATCTCTTCCCTCTTAACTTTTCTGTGTCACTTGGCTGCACATGTAGGTGAAAGACAACAGCACAAGAAGTGGCACTATACTAACCCATTTCATAAATTAAATATTCCACCCTTGTTATTTCACTTGTGTCAGGGAATTTCCTCAATTTAGGCTTCAGTGTGTCCAAAAATGCAGACTTGCTACTTTCGTGCCTTACTTGGCGGATCCTCTGGGACTTGAACTCTGCTTGCTCCATGTGAGTTGACAGCTGCTTAAATCAGACAAGGCATGTGGCCAGTTGAATCACCTGTCATGTTGATTTATGGCACTTAAAAGGTCATTTGCTTCTGACTGGAAGGATTTTGTTTTAGCTTGGCTGCTCAAAAGAAAAAGCATTTTTACTATGGAAAATATGGCGCCTAAGGAGAAGAACATCCCGGTGGTGCAGTGGTTAAAATTGCAGTACTGCAGTCAAGCCTCTGCTCATGACCTGAGTTTGATCCTGATGGGTTCAGGTAGTTGGCTGACTCAGCCTCCCATCCTTCCTAGGTCAATAAAATGAGTACCCAGATTGGTGGAGGACAAAGTGTTGTCTGCTTAATGATGTTGTAAACTGCCCAGAGAGTGCTTTAGCACTATCGGATGATATATAAGTCAAAACAACAAGAAAATCAACCTCACTGCAATTGTAGAATCCCAAAAGATGTAGAGCCGTGTGCCCCATTTCATTTTATTATTCTGCTTTCATTTTCCACTGATGATCTGACTGTGACTTTCACTTTACCAAATCCACTACTGTCAGCCATCTAAAAGCCACCTGTTCCTTTAAATGATTCCAATCATTGTACCTTGCTGCTTCATGTGCCTGGAAGGAACATACCCCAGAATATCCTCTACTAACTTTCTCTCTCTCATCTAATTTATCTTCCAAACTAATTTCTCCAAAAACCTTAGCTTAACACTCCAGCATCCAACAGCCTAGCCATTTCCAAAGAAGTAGCTGCATTAGTCTGTCTCAGCATTTTGGCAAAATTAAGAAAGAAAGAAAAAGAGCAAAATGCTGTGGCACTTTTAACAAATGTATTTCAGTGTGAGTCTTTGTAGGTCAAAACCCACAGGGAGGCATTTCCCCCCCCCCTTGCCCCTTTGAGTTTGCCAAAAAGTCTAACAGTACAATCTCACATGTCTACTCTTGAGTAATTCTCACTGAGTCCAGTGTGACTAATTTCCCTAGGAAGTATGTGTTGGACTGCAGCCCAATTATGAGTGAGCAGAGATTGTTATTTACCAAACAAAATATGTACAACAGTTTGCCAGCTTCATACATTTGCATTAAACTGCAGTGATTTGATTCAGTCCAGACCCTGGCGATCTACGTGTTGTGACTTAAAAAAAAAAAATTTAAAAAAATGGAAGGATTCTGTAATCTTTAGTCTAAGGTAGCATTGACCCTAGGAACAGTTTTTCCTCTTCATATGCAGCTTATACAGGTCTGGAGGAGGAGAACAAGTTCATTTCACCTTGAACCTCAGGTGTCAAGTGAATCAAACTAAGATTCTTATTATTTGCTTGAAGTAAAAAGCTGTTGGATCTTCAGTTGATTCATCATCAATCAAAAAAAAAAAAAAAGCAAAATAGAAAGGAGAGAAATCCACTCATCAGGAATTCTAAAAGCAGCTGCCCTTTCTTTTAACAATCTTTAAGCCCAGAGGGTAGAATGGATTGGCAAAATTTCAAAGAACTAAAACATTTTACTGATGTGACCTGAAGGTATACAGGGAGAATCAGAACAGCACCCTTTTCTTACCATTTTTTTGCAACACCTTTTAACATTTCTAAGATCTTTCAGAATAGCTGAGAGTCACACCATAAGAGGAGTATCAGACAAAAACAAGACGAACAGAGTTTCTTTGAAAACGGTGACAGGAAGACTGTTGAATCAAAAGACTGCACTTTTTCAGACAACTTTCTCATGTTCACAAAATGTATAGCACTTAAGCACAACTCTGTCAGAGTCTGAGAACTAACTACTTTTCTACAGCAATGCAAAATTTGATAGATTAGCCGTGTTCAGTAATTACTTATCCATTGTTATCAACTGGCCCCTTCCCTCTCTGTCATCACTTTTTCCTTATAGGGAGTACCATGTGTTGGCTCTGGCACAAGCAAGAATTCTAGAAATTCAGGTGGAAGATCACCAACAAACTAGTGTAAAAATGTAATTTTGTCATAAGAGGACCAAGGAAAATTGGAGATAACTGGATGACTGGGATGAAGACAGGAAATGGAGATTCATGTTTTTTCTAGCCTGAATTAAAATTGGAGCTTCTGAAGAACTATTGCTTGCCCTTCCTTTGATTTAAGCTATGCCCACTATGAAAATACATATTCTCAATTAAAAAAAAATGTAAACTCAATCACATCATTTAGTGTAAACTATAACACTTTTATCACATCTATTATTAGTTCCCTTTGGGCATTTAGAAGAGAGGCTATCAAAGAGCCTAAACCAGCTCCTAAATGTTGATGGTTGAGTTGGCCCCACACACTAGATGAACATGCCCTTGGCACCAGTCTAAACGGAGCTTGATATATATATACTGTATGTATGGATATAGACTGTACATAGCAGCCCTGATTGTGTTGGGTTCTTGTCCTTGCAGAGGGAGACATACACATATCTATCCACGTATGTGAAGAGCCCCTAATTTTGCATCAACCAGGACAATGATGGTATTGGGACATGGAGGTGGCTGACACATTCTTGTTACTCTCTTGTAACAATTCCACAAATATGGCTTCTGTTAAAACCATTTCCTCACATCCCATCACACTCCAGAGTGACTAAGATACAAAACCAAGGACAAAGCAAGCTTGATTCTCAATGGCCAGGTTCACGAAAGGGAGGGAATTTAGCCACCATATTGCTTAATATACATGTTTACTTTCTCCTGCATGAGTGAATAATTGCCAGTCATAGCCCTGGGGAAAAATAAAGGACTGTATTCGGGGCACAAAGTAGTGTGGGTAAGCAAAACCCTCCTGTCTTGGCACTTGGGTGGCATAGCCCACACAGACAAGGATCCTGTAGTCAAATACAGAGGTACACTCTTAGAGGGGTGTACAATATAGAAGGTTCACTTCCACAAATATCATCCATTGAAATGACAGGCAGTGAGCAAACAATAGGCATGTTGCTAGTGCTAGAAAATAAAATTAAACTAGCTAATCAAGTGAATCAGTTGCATACACTCATTCATATGGCTGCTTGATGTTTATACTTTATTTATTGATTTATGGGCACAAACAACACTATTGATGCTTACTTATATGTAGCTGGAATATTAATAACATCTTTGAAGTGGAGTGATAAAAATTTAAAAGAAAGCAGGGAAGAAATTATAGTTTTCAAACAAGTGAAAGGCTTTATTTTCCACCTGGGATGTTTGCAGGATGTGTATTCTGGCAAGAAAATATTACCCTGAAAGGACTTCCAAAATATATGCCCTCATGCCAGATTCTGGTAGAATTAATGGACAGTGTGCTTGATCCTAGATTTCTTTGGATTACATTAAAGTGAGCTTGAGTTTAGAACCAAGTGAGCTAAACATTTTATTTGTTTTATTCTAACTTTATTTATTTAGATTTCCTTTTGGCTGGCCACATCATAAGACTGTGGAGTAATATATCATGAGACCAATACTTGTAAAATTATAGCCATTTTTTATAAAAACAGTGAAGCATTGGCTAAAAGTACCCCATACTAGCTTAACACTGAACATTCAACAAATCATGAGGTGGAGTTCTTATGCGACTTCACCATCTTACACTTCAAGCCGGAGTTTACTTTGTTTTAACTTCCTCAGCTGTAAAATTCTGAATGACAATTCTGCCTTCATGGGGAAATCATCAAGAAGTAATACATTTTCCCTTATGATTTTCCTGACCTTGGGTATAGAAAAACAGATGCAGTGCTTACAGTGTTTCTGAAAAAGACTCAGACACAGACATCTAGCCTAAGTTTAATTTTAAACAAAATAAAGCCTCTCTTTTTGATAACATCCTACTACAACCATTTTACATTAATGTATTTTCATATGCAACGAAGCCCAGGGAATCTCATCACTGTTGACTTCTGAAATATTAGTCAATGTTACAGTCTTGCCTCTTCAGGTGCATGAACATCACACTCTCCATCCACCATCACCCCATCATAGGCTGTAGTTACCATTTATCTGTTATGAAAGTTGTTTGCCAGAACTCTCATTTTTCTATCAGTCCTTAACATGTTTTTGATACTTACTGTAAGTGTGAAAGGTTCTACGGCAAGTTTCCCAGTAAAGGACATTAGTTTTCCTTTGTGTGGGTGACAAGTGTGTTTTGCTTTTCCCAAAGTTGGAATTCCTGATTCTGTACTTAGATGCTCACCATATCATCACTGTCATCATTGTTGTCATCATCATCATCATCTGGAAAGTGGGTTGGAGGGCTGTTCAATTGGTTAAACCAACTGAATATAAATAAAGTTATAAGAAATAGAGTGGTTTTCTGCATAGACTGGAAGTAGTTGACCTGTCCATAGTTCTGCACATTCAAAGGAATTTTGGATTTTAACTTTCCAAGCAATTTAGCAAGTGTTTTCAAAAATGTGACAGAAAGTGGAGCTGTTGATGGCCTACCACTAAGTAGGTCTGGTCCTATAAATAACAGACACAAACACCTAGTTGAGTTGAGGTACTCATACATCTCTGCTCAGTTATTTGTTATTTGTATCTGTGTTATTTTTTCTGTTATGGGCAGTTTTATTAATGCTCTGGCATCCTCTCTTTTTATATGGTTAGGTTGATCATGATTTTATCATTCTAACTGTTTGATTCTGTATTTTATGTGAACAGCCCAGAGTAGTGCTGCACCACTAATGGGTGTGGTATACTAAAACAAACAAACAAACAAACAACAGAGGTCACAAGCTTATTGATCACAGCAGAAGTTCTTGTGGCCAAGCATTGGGTTGGATCCACTTCATTGGGAGACCCGAGTACCTGATGATATGGGACCACTTGAAATAGCAGTTCCCTCCAGAGTTCATGCAGACTTATGCCACTCCATGGGTCCCTGCCATCCAGGGGCAGGGGCAACTCTGCCCCCCCCCCAAGCTGGGACAGCCTAAGGCTCCTGCCCCTGGTTCCCATGCGGGGATTCCTCCACAACCAGGACATGCAGGTCCCTGCCTGCTGTCCATCTGCCACTTGGATCTGTCCAATGCCCCAAACAACCAATCAAGTTCTGACAAAAAAGGTAAAACAACAAACTGCACCATGCCACCACAGCACTCTATATGCCCCTGAAAACTAGTGTACTCCATAGGGCAGGAGGGTAGGAGAATGAAACTCAGGCAAACTGATGCTCAACAGCCCCAGCTTGCCCCTTTTAAACCATGCCAGCAGAGTGGAAACTCCACCCCTCAGGTCCGCCAGCAGGAGGCCCCGCACCCCACCCGTGCTGTCCAATCTGAGCTTGCCAGTGCCGTCAGGCCAAGGGTGAGCCTCCTAGGATCCCTCCAGTGCCTCACCACATGGCAGCCGCCATTTTGCCACCCTGATGCCATGGAAGAGACCCTGCAGCTCCTCCAGCATCAATACAGGACTGTGGGTAAGTCCAGGTCCCATCCTTTAAAAGGGGTCAGGGACGGAGTCAGGTGTAACCACACCCAAATAATTCTTTGGATGCTTGTTTGAGTTGCCGTATGAACCATTTAGCTTTTAGAACAATTAAATCAAAGCAATGAATGATGGCAAAATAACAGCCATCTCATGAGAATATCCACCAGAAGTCTACATGCAGGGCAAAATGTCAGTATTTGTTCATATACATGCAGCAATGTATATAGCTACTTTTTACATAGTTGCCCTCTTCCCATTTTATTCTAAGACCCATCATGTATAATCAATTTGGCTGAGAAATATTAAGTGGCCTAAGGATACCAATACAGCTTTGTGACTAAGCACAAAGTCGAATTTGCATCTCCCTGTTCCAAGTACAACCCTCTCACCCAGTGGTTCCCAACCCTGGGTAACCCAGGTGTTCCTGGACTGCAACTCCCAGACGCCTTCACCACTAGATATGCTGACCAGAGTTTCTGGGAGTTGCAGTTGAAGAACGCCTGAGTTACCCAAGGTTGGGAAGCACTGTTCTAACCATTACACTGCATTAACTCCCTCAGATTAGTGGTCACTGTATATATGAGGCAAAGGCTAAAGTCTATTGTTTTAAAAATACAATAATTAATATGTATTAAAGTGCTGTTTAATATCTATATGAGGCCGCTGGAAGAAGTCATCAGGAGTTTTGGAGCTTCGTGTCACCAATATGTGGATGACACCCAGCTCTATCTCTCGTTCCATCCTACTGCAGTGGATGCCGTCCCGTCCCTTGAGTGCTGCCTGGACACTGTGCTGGGGTGGATGAGGGATAACAGACTGAGGCTGAACCCAGACAAGATGGAAATCTTGCGGGTGGGAGCCCCTAGTGTTTGTGCTCTGGGTGCTTCCCTCTCTTTTTGGAGGGGCACTCTTTCTGCTAAGAATGAGGTTCGCAGCTTGGGCGTACTCCTGGACCCAGTGCTATCAATGGGGTCTCAGATAGCATCTGTGGTCTGCTCTGCTTATTTCCACCTAAGGCAGATTGTCCAGCTGCGTCCCTACCTTGACACTGGGTCCCTCACCACACTGGTAGTCTTGAGATTAGACTACTGTAATGCTCCCTACGTGGGGCTGCCCATGGGGCTGCTATGGAAACTTCAGCAGGTTGAGAACACCCTGGCCAGATTATTGAGCAGGATAAAGAGACATCAACACATTTTCCCTACTCTGGCTGCCCTGCACCGGTTACCTGTCCATTTCTGCACCAGCTTCAAAGTGATAGTGTTAACCTATAAGGCCCTAAATGGTTTGGGACCTTGATACCTGGCAGAACGCCTCCTTATGACTAGATCTGCTTGTCCTGTGCGATCTTCCCAGGCTGTGCAGTTGAGAATGTTTATCCCGAGAGAGGCCCGGAAACCAACAACTAGAAATCGGGCCTTCTCAGCAGTTGCTCCACAACTCTGGAATAGTCTCCCACCTGAAATTCGCCTGGCCACTTTGGGAACTTTCAAGAGATGACTAAAAACATGGTTGTTCAGACAGGCCTTCCTGGACTTTGGAATATCTTAATACAGCAGTGCTTTTAACAATTACATCTTCAACCCCTCCACCATGCTTTTTATTGCTTTAATTATTTTACTGGTTGTCGTATTTTTTATTTTTAACTTGACATTCGATTTTTGTATTGTTGTTTATAATGTTGTGGAATTTGTAAACTGCCCCGAGTGGCCTTAGTAACCAGGTGGGCAGTATAAAAATCAAATAAATAAATTAAATAAATAAATATTTAAATCTTCATTAATTAGCATATTATGCATATTTCCATGTTATGCAAACTGAACTATTTAATTTGCATAATATGCACATTATGCTGACTGGATTTGGGAAACAAATATGGAAACACTAATCCCAATATTTCCAAAATATATCACAACGTGCTATTTCAGTACACTAGATCAAGAGCACTTGCCCCACACCTTTGAGAAAACATATAGATTACCAAGATTCATTGCCCTTTCTCATCCATCCATATTTTCCCAGCACTTCTTGTGATGTATCTGGGAGATTTTCTTCAGTTAAAAAACGTGAAGGAAGACAGAAAAATTGGGAACAAATGGGACCATGGTCAGGTCCAATGTCCTTCATTAAGTGAACAAAGAAATTGCCTGTTGTTCACGAAATTTCTTTTATTAAATCAGTTAACTTGCAATTCAACCTGGATGTGGGCCAGCGCCTACTATGACCATAACTTCTCTTGCCTGTGGTAAATGCTTCCTGGATGTGGTGAATGAGACGTGCTATTCATTTGCAGCTCTCTGATCTCATTCATCAGTATCCTATTAAGTTTGCACAGAAATTAGACTGTTTGACCCATTGCCACAAGCTAGAGTGGTTGACTCAGATTCAGGGGGAAAATAAACAGTTAGAGTATATTGACTGGCCTTGAAAGAACATCAATGATTGACTGGTGGATCAGCTTTTTGACAGTGAACTCCAGTGGCTATTATGTTACTGTAGAGAGCTTAGTGGCATGCAATGACCAAAGGAAAAAGGAAAAAGGAAAAAAGCCTTGAAGCAAGAACTCCGTTGTCTGAACTTAGTCCATTAACTATCTCTCAAGTTCATGCCCTTTCAGTCTACAGTAGGATAATCTCAGTGGTTTTGTAAGGATTATTCAATTAGATGGAATAAATAAGCAGCATATGTAAATGGTTTCTGAACTGAAATTCATAGATCAAGTCAGTCGACAGATTTTATACTGAAAATTCAAACCAATTAGATATGACAGGGGTGAGGGGAATTAAACTACAAGAGTAAAATCTGTAAAAAAAAAATTATTCATTTTAATTATATCTTTTTAAAGATTTGAACCTTCATTGCTATTTGTTTGGCCATGGTATCTGTAATAGACTCTATTCCAGATCTCCCAGCCAGGGAAGGTTGAGGTAACACATTAAACTGCATGGGTAGATGCTTCCCTGTACTTTGGGTGCTCAATCTCTGTAAATATTTACCTTGAAAATCAGAAAGAACTGAATAAATGTCATGTGACAATGGAGAACAAACATTGTTTATTGTTGCAAATGAATTTTGAAAGCCCATGTCATTAGTGTACTCAGTTATATAGGACCTAAATGTGTCAGAACTAGAGGTGGGCACGAATTGCTGGTTCAGCAGTTCATGATGGTTCATCCTTCACACAAAGAGGTGTTCGGTGGTTCCCAGTCCTGCCTTCTCTGGAGGGCACCTACTCAGAGACAGCACCCCAGCTTCCCTGCCCCGCCTCCTCTGGGTGCTTCCTCTCAGCGGTCAGAACCATATGAAGAATGCAGCAGGGATTTTGTCCTTTCCAGGTGTGCTTAATCTAGTGTTCTTATGGCTTTAGATAGCTATATTATTTTAAACCATGTTTTTATCTGACCATAAGTCACTTTGTGTTACAAAAAGGAAATCAATGAATAAATGCTGAAACTATTAACTAATAAATAATGGATATAAATCATTTCGAATTCTTTAAAAGTGTCATTGTTGTTATTATTATTATTAAAAAAACACCAGGCACAGTCAATCAAAATTATAAAAATATTGTCTGGTTTTATATAGCAGATACAAGTTTTAACCAAAAACCTAAGTATCTGTTAAATATCGGCGCAGTATGTATGCTGTTCCTAATATTGCCATTTTTTTGTAGCTCTGATGGTGTGATTTCTGAGATTGGCAACTGCTTATAGTACTGTGTGAAATTTCTTGATATTGTTTCCAAAGCCCCAATGACTACAGGGACCACTGAAGTGTGTTTCTTCCAGAGGTGAGATGTTTCTATTGTCAGGTCTCTGTACTTTGTTAGTTTTTCCAATTCTTTATTTTCAACTCTGGCATTCCCTGGAATTGCAATGTCAATGATCCGGACATTTCTTCGTCCTATTACTACTACGTCTGGTGTGTTATGTTCAAGGTGTCTATCCGTTTGGAGCCGGAAATTCCACAAGATCTTAACTTCCTCATTTTCTGACACCTTATCTACCAGATGTTCCCATACGGGTTGTTGTTTTTTGAGATGGGAAAGTTATATTTTTTGCATAAATTATTATTATTATTATTATTATTATTATTATTATTATTATTATTATTATTATTATTATTATTATTATTATTATTATTATTACATTTGCACATGGTCCATGGTAAATAAAGATATAAATCAACAAAAGAAGCGACAGTGTCTTCTTCAACTCTTTAGCTGGAATATTACTGGTTAGCTATGGCACCACTGATGCAATGGCATAAATCACTATCACAAATTGCCCCTAGTCAATAAAGCTACACCTGTTTCACCCATCACATACCAGGGCACATGACTGCATCCAACAAAAGACACAACCAGCACCTTGTTAACGAGCCACAACTTTCCACTGCAATCTACACCATTATATCTATGCTACAGATCAATAGGATACTGGCATTTCTAATTTGCTTTGAATCTTTATGATAACATGGAGAGATAATGATTGGCCTAGAGGTATTTATTTTCCTGTTGACTTTAGCAGAGTTCAGGTCTCACTGTATATTTCTTGTTTGCCCTGTCCCCACCAGTCAACAGAGTTCCACTATCTTATCTTATTATGGAGCGATTTCTTTAAAAATCCAAGCCAACAGTGTTTAATCTGGATTCTTTCTCATAAATAAATAAACAAATGCATTCTTCAATTATATTAAAGAAAAAATTGTGTAATAGTATGTATAGACAGTGGCTGAAATCCTGTTGCTTAGTGTAGTAACTTGCAACTAGAGTAGGCCCACTGAATCATTGGAATGTATGGAGGATTCAGTGGGCCTACCATAGTTGTAACTTACTATGCTAAGCGTTGGGATTTCAGCCACAGTGTTCTAAAAAAGCCATTCAGGGTGCATACAAAATGAATAGAACATAATTCCCACATTCCACTAAATAGTGTGATTGGAAAGCAGAGTATAAAATGAGGCTATGGAAACTTAATTACATACGAGATGCAACGGCATGTCATGGTCTGAGAATGCTGATGCCTCATCCCAAAACTGGAACATGAAACTTGAAGTTTCTTTTCCAAAATCTGTGCAGTTCTTGCTCTTCTTTGTTTAAGAGACATAGGACTGAGGCCCTCCTCCATAATGGTTACCAATATAACCATTCCCCGTGCATTGAAACCAAAACTAGGAACATCTGTAGCCAACTATGTCATAGCCGAAAACACATGCACTGTGATAGGTTACCGAGGTCAATGTCAGTAGAACATTTCTCTTATTGCTGTGAGGAAAACTGGAGAGAGAGGTGCTACCTTCATAAGTTCCATTGAGGTGGAAGAGGTGGAACAGGTAAAGCAGAAGAGCAATAGTGCAACAATGTAGGCATTTCTTCTGTAGCCATTTCCCTGCATGGCTCCTTCACCTTCCACAAACCCAAGCACAGGCATTTGTCAGAAGCTTGCTCTTAGCTCCAGCCAGGGTATATCTCAGGCTCCACTATCTAGGCAGCAGAATTTTTAAAAAAACATGTTGGAAACCTTAGCTATGTCTAAGGACAGGATTTACACTGTTTTCCCCCTACAAGGTCATGTGATGTACATTATGAGACCAACAGCTTATTCACTATTCTTTAAAAACAAATTTTCACTCTGGAAGGAGCTTGCTAGGAAAAATACATCTTGGTTCCCTTCCTTCAATTGCTTTGTTTTTCTTGGGCTTTCTCCCTTTCTTGTGGCTGTGTGCACACATGTTGGATGCTGTCTACTGGGGCAGGGGAATTCTAGTTCTGTGTCAGTGTGAGAGATGAAGATATTTCCCATGTAATAAAATATATTTCAAGTGATACAAAAATAAGATTAGACTAGCGCCCAAGACGCTGGTTAACTAATCAGTGGGAGAAAAGATTCCACCCTCCCACCCTCCCTTTCAGCTCCATTTAACTCTCTTAAGTCATACCTAACAGTTTTTGTTGCTTGGAGGCCTTCCTAAACACTTCCATAAAGAAATAAAAAATAACTTCTATTCTGGTTTTGACCTTATTTCCCTTTGGGAGGAGATGGAATCCAGTGAATTTCCCAGTAAGGAAGGATTCCTCTTCTTACATATGATTTAAAACTTGAGAGTGTTAAGTAGTTTAAATACAGACTGCATGTCTGCTTTTTGCTCAAATTGTACTGCTATATTCAAGCAGTTTGTGTGTTAGTCTGTCTCAGTATGTTGACAAAAATTAAAGGGGGGGAATGGGAGTGGGGAAGAGTAAGAGTAGGAAAGAACAGGACTGGTTTCAGTGTGAGTTTCTGTAGATCAAAACACACTTCCTCAGCACGTGGCTTCAGTACAGTATACACAGCTTTTTGCATCAAAGTTGGCATGCTTGAAATCAATGTATTTCCCACAGACTACATGAAAAAAATGTATGGAAGGCCAGTGCATTTCCATGGACATTCATTTCTTTTTGGTCAGACAACAGGGGTTGTTCATTTTGTACTGATTCCATTCACTTCACTTCCTTTCATTTTCTGGTGTGTGTGTGTGATTACCTATATTGGCAGTAGAAGAAGTGACCACAAGTGATGTGGACAGTGACATGTTCAGTAGGGTGCAATATGTTGTTACAGCAAGATAATCTCTATTAAGTGGACACCTGCAGTTTCTCCTTTCTACTTTTTAAAAAAATCTGACAAGTTTAGGACTGCAAGAATAGGTGATAAGTGATACCTTTATAGGCCACTAATAAAAGTTCAGGACTGTGTCAGATAAATGCTGAGACTGAAGTAGACTGCCTTGTTTACTAGTTGGCTTGATTTCTTCCCATACTTGGTCTTTCACTGAGACAATTACAGTGTTTACTTTTAGTACAGGATTTTAGGAGTCTTTCTTAGCCTGAGTAGAAATTAGCTCTTTGTTTCTTTTTATGTATTCTTTCTTTGATGTGACAAGTAATTGTCTAGGAGGAATATGTGCTTATCAAGTAACAGTCTGGGAAGACAAGTGCTTATCATGAAGTTACGTTGTTATCACTGGAGAAAGGAATTTGCTTATACAACTATGCTAACCAAGGTCAGTAAGATCAGACACCTGTACCTGGGAATTCTATGTGTTATCAATTTGCTCATTAGGAAAGTCCTTTGGGGACACACATATTTTGCCAATTAGTGAGGGATGTCCTAATCTATATCCCAGTTAGTAAATTACTTTTTAAATGTTTGCTGTGAACCTGGGGGGCAGGGTGCTACTAGCTGCCTTGAAGTAATAAAAGGACCAGGATTTGGGGCCATTGTTGAGCCTCAGCACAGGCCATACCTGGCTGATGCTGTGCAGTCCACCTGGCAGTTGATGCCACAGGAGGCATGGGGATTTGGATGATCAGAACAACCCTGTCTCTGTTTCCAGGGGCTCCCAGTGGCAGATGATGTTTCAGATTGTATGTCTGTGTCACTCTGTTCTTTTGCACTAGAGTTAGTCTTTTATCCTTTTTTGACTATTGCTTTCTATTACATACTTATTTTACAATGGCTTCTCTCATTTCCTATTTTTTCAATAAAGTTTTATAACCTTTCTTTCTTCACTGAGATATCATTGCTGTGGATCCAAAAACACTCCTTGCCTATGGCAAGACATTCATTCCCCTAAACCAATTTATTCCTAAGGTTTCAGGAAAGAAGACTCATCCTTCATCTCTCCCAAGTGGCTTGGAGTCCAAGAGTAGCTTCATTGTAAGGCCTGCTTCCAATTTAGAAATTAGAAATTAACAGATCTTAACAACAGGCATCTCAATTTGAGCTGAGCCAAATGGGACATGATTTGTGTGGAAATTCCTGGCAGTACTCAACTGAGTACTCAACTGTCTGTAACAGTTATTTATGAGGCATTGAAATGGTCAGTGTAGTCCCTCAACATGTGGATGAGGAGATTGCTCCTCTCTATATCTCAATATTTCCACAGGCAGTCAAGCGAAGTCTGCAGATTGATTGAAAATAATGCCTGATCAATAAAGTGATGCACCTTGAATGGGGTTGCTTTGAGGTTACAACCACAATATGGGATGATTTTAAAAGGCATCTACATAAAGGTCAATATCTGTAACATGAAAAATGTTCCTAAGAGCAAATAAACACTACCGGCCAACTGATTTAACATACTTTTTTTCCCTTTCCAATCTGAATGAAGCTTGTGAATTATCACTGGGAGCAGAAGAGCAGACTTCATTAAGCAGGATTTCTAAGCACTTCACCAAGGTGAAATTCTAAGGATCCTTTCAAGAAAGCCATGATGATGTAACAGCTAAACATCAATACATGTCTGGCTAGCATATATGCTCCAATAGTATTTGAAAGTAGGATTCAGGAGCTTGAAGATCTATACAGTCAATTATTTTCCCCTCACCTCTTCTTTGGCTTAAAAGATCCTGAACCAGAATACCGAACATAGATATAAACATCCACAACAGCTAACTCTAACTGACTTTAAAGTAAAAGAAAGATCTTTATATGTATCATAGAAGGACCTACATAATTTTACACAATATAATTGTTTTTATTAATTTACCCTACCTAACAAAAACTCTAAAACTCTGATGGCATATTACAGATTTTTTTTTTCAGTCAACCATCAGGATGTAAATTAGATATGCAGTACTCTAAACTTTATTTTTCTATTCTGTGGTAGGTCTGAATAAGCATAGCATTCTTTCATAATGAGTGAAATTAACTCAAGATGCGAGTCCAGAGGCTAAGAGGATGTAAAATAGGATGTGTCTAAAAAATTCAGTGTTGTGCTTTATCTGTCTTTGTATTCTACCATTTTAAAAAGGAATGCAGGCCTATATTTTAGTTTCAGGGCCATGCTGGAGTGTTTGTTCCTTTTATCACATTTCATCCCAAATGCTTTGGGCAGCACATATTGTACCCTGAGATACTGCGTCAAGGTCACTTCATGCATGAGCAGGACCACAGGTCCGTCTCTAGCACTCCGACAAGATTTAATCCCAACGTCCCTGTACCCAACTCTAACTCTAGCCACTACGAAATTTAAGGTTTTTTTTTTAAAAAAAATCCTTTTAAGGTAGTTGAACACTAGGTGTTTCACACTGGGGTGACCCAGACAACACCTTTTATTCCTATTATTTCACTGTAGATCTTTCCCTATCATTGCATGCCATTTCAATTCTAGTCAGCAGTATCAACCCTGCAAGAGAAGACATACAGTTAGTGCAGAAAGTTTCAAGCATAAATAACAAGTGGAGAACAATGGTTAGGTGATGTGGAGAGACTCCAAATGATGATATAACAATAGTGATGGTACAGGAATTGTTTTTGCAAAGCAATTCTAAATATGCAGAAAAGAGAGGTGAAATACAAGCGAACAGAAGCAAAGAGAAGGGAGCTACATGTTTATCAGAAATCCAGTGCTGTTATCTTAGTTCAGAAAGAAGAGTCCTGATCTTAGTGAGATTGAATGCTAAAGTTAAAAACAAAATAAAAAGTCAGCACTGTTTTATTGCAAAATACCAGTTCATGTTACAGTTCCATTTGATAAGTCCTCCAGCAAGAATGAATCAGAATCCCCTGAATTTGATGTGGGGAGGAACTGCCAGACCCTGCAGACCCTGAGCCTTCATGGAACCAGGATCCTGAACCCCCAGGAAAAGGTAATGCTGTACCTGAGTCAAAGGAGGAGGCTGGACAGCCTCCTAGTCCTCTAAAATGTGCAGATAAAGGCACAAGCCCAGCTAGAAGTTCCAGAGCAAAGAGCTTGGCAGCAGGGAAAGACTCCTCAAAAAAGAGGCCGCTTGGAGAATAGGGGTTCTCCTTCTTGGAGAGCTGTTTCTCTTCCAGGTGGCTTCATGCCTGCAACTGAACTCCAGCAACTCAAACCCAACCCTTGGGCTTGGGTTGGGAGTTTTTCTAGGATCTACCTTAACTTTGCTTCTTGGACTTTCCATCTTTGTTTCAATGACTTTTTAATTGGCTTTAATTGCGGTTGCTCTTGGTCTCTGTTTTTAAATCTCATGAGCAAATGACATGAGATGATAATAGAGCCAAGTGAAGTATTTCAAATTCTATTTGTTTCAATAGGAAACCTGAAACATCCTTAACACTGTCTGAATCATACCCAAGTATTATTTCACTGAACCCACCCTTCTGCTTGAAAATCACAAAAGGTACTTGCATTGCACTTGAGACAAAGATGGACATTGCTGATTTGTATACTGGGTGTTGCTAATTTGTATATTGCTTAAGCTTTATTTCTAACAGTGCACAATCTCTAGTCAAGATGGAAATGCATGGTTTAATTGAGTAAGTTGAGACATCTCCTGTACTTTCTTCTGGTCTAATTTTGACTCACATATTTTGGCAGCAAATTTATTAATGATTCTCTTATGAATTATGTAAGGAAGGCTTTACATTATGAAATTGAGAAAATTCTTAACAAACAAAGATATTTGTTTTTTGTAAGTCATGACAATTAAGCTGGTAGAAAGTCAATATAAGTTTGTATTACAGATTAAGTTACGAATATTACTAGTACTACATTTTGTTCTTCGTTGCACTTCAGCCATAAACCTGAGAGTAAAACTAGATGGGAATCAGCTTTACATTTAGGGTGATAACATGTTTTCCAGTAATATAATTCATTCAAGGCTATATGTCTGACCAAGAAACTTGCAAATGAAGACTGTGCTTACCTCTAGATCAGGGGTCTCCAAACGATGGCCCGTGGGCCACATCCAGCCCGCCTTGCCATTTTATCCAGCCCATTCCCTTCAGCCTGTGTGCACGTGCGTGGCAGGCAGGCGGGCGGGCAGATGGGCGGGCAGGTGTGTGTGTGTGCGGGCTGGTGGGCAGGCAGGTGAGTGGACAGGCGTCCGTGCAGGGGGTACACACATGCGTGTGGGTGGGAGGGCAGGTGAGCATCTGTGCATGCATGCGTGTGTGCGGGTGTGCGTCCATGCGGGGTGTGTGCGCGGGCAGGCAGACATCTGTGTGTGTGGGTGCACATGTGTGTGCATGCGGCCGCACGTGCACGCTCACGCACACTCATTCCTTCAGCCCTCAAAAATGTGGAAAGTATACTATGTGGCTGTGGCGGAATGCCATCACATCACGTCACTCCTGTCCATCATGTGGAGCTCAAGTGCAGGAGCCTATGATAGGACAGGAGGGGCGGAACCAAAAGAACAGTTGGAATCAGGGGGAACAGTCATGAAGTTAGGGACAGTTAGAGGGAGAAGCAGGGGAGAGATAGGGAATTGAGAAGGTTAATACATAGATTGAACAGTTGGAGTGATAGAGAGAATAGGGAAAGAGTTACAAGGAATAGAGAATAGATAACTAGTAAAAGTATATTGTTGTTGTGAATAAAAATGCATTCAAACCAATGCCTAACCAAATCCTATTTAATGAATGATCCAGAACATCTGTGATTTTCCCTTTGTGATTTACATAACAATAAAAGAACATCTATAATTTACTCCTGTGATTCTCAAACTTAAAAGTACAATAAACCTGTTATAGTTGGCAGCACACGTGTCTGAAATACGTATTTGGTATTGTGTGATTAATACTTGGTGGCAGCGTGCAAAGAGGAAACGCATCCAGGGGGTGAACCTATGTTTAAGAGAGAATAAACAAGGGACACTGGGTGGACGCGACAGTGGCCCTCACACTCAAAAATTTGGAGAGCCCTGCGCTAGATGATTAATCACAAAAAATTGCAGTATGGAAGGCTCAGATAAACAGGTATTTTTTACCTCTTGAGGGAGCAGTGCTTCTAATGATGGGCTATTGTATCATTTAGTTTGACTCTGACACATATTCTTTCTCAGTAACTATTCCCTCTGCCCCTTGACTATGTGCCAGGATAAAGTGAGTCTTAGTAAGATTGGGTTTAAGTTGATTTCTATCATAATATGCGTCAAATTTTTCTAAAGCATTTGTTAGAAGTTGTTCTATCATCTGAAAGCTGTCCAACTGAGCAGAAAGTATGAGATCATCACCATATTAAAAAAACTTTTGGTGACTGGAGGAAGTGGTTAATCTGTAGGTGTAACTGTAAAACAATAATGGAGGCAGTACATTGCCCTGGGGTAGAGCATTCCACCACCAATTACATTGTCCTGCAAAATTAATGAACAATCTGTGATTTTATTTATTTATTTTATTTATTTAACATATGCCGCCCACACTACCCAAAGGTCTCTGGGCGGCTTACAACAATTTAAATACAGTAAAAAGATAAAAAGATAAAACAATTAAAATACAATTAAAAATAATTAAAAATCCTTTGCAAAAGGATTGCTATTACTTTGGTCAGCCCATAATCATTCGTTAGATTATAGACGTTTTATAGCAGTATGTGATGATGAACACCATCATAGATGCCCAAGAGTTCAACAAAGGCTAGCCCTGTGATCTTCTTAGTTTCAAAACTGTCCTCAATATGTTGTACTAAATGCAGGATTTGTGCCATACAATTCTGAGAAGTCTAAAGCCAGCCTGTTGTGGGATGAGGAGTGGTTGCACTACTTCCATTAGATGGTTAAAAAAAAAATTTCTTCATCTTAGTCCTGAGATCAGCCTACAGGTTTTTTTTTTGGATCTTTGGGTTCTTTGCCAGGTTTCAAAATAGCAATCATTCATAATTTTCTCCAAATTTTCAGGATCCTGGTATAGTCAAGATAACTATTAAAGAAGATAAGAAGTCTTTTTTTTTGGGGGGGGGGGGGTTATTGTGCTGAAATGTTTTATCTGTCCTATGCAGATGTCATCCAGGTCTGCTGATTTGCCATTTTTGCAGCAAATATATGGAAAAAAAAATCTGAGCATTATTAAAGATGCAAGCATCATCTTCAGGGTTAACACTGTGGCTATTCCACATTACACATATTTCTCGTATATAGTATGTATTGATATCCATGGTGAGTGATAAGGTTTTGATTGACAATGATAAACTGGATGTAATGACAGGAGAGTCTATTAAAACCATTCAGGAGGGGAGATGGAATATGTATGAATGGAATTATGTGCTGATTGACTGTCATGCTGCCTGATTGTAGAGATGCTGATGTGTAAAAAGGAGTAATTTAGTTTCAGTAGTGTTAGAGTTTGAGTTAGAAATATATGCAGCTAAGATGGGAGTTCAGTTTTGAGACCAGTACAGTGAAGTCAGGGTATAAGAGGGAAGTATAAGAGGGAAATGAATGAGAGCTCAGAGGTAGCTAGTTAACAGCTGTGCTGAGGGGCATCTGGTTTTTGTGATAAAAGCTTTGGAAATATGTGTTTTCACTGGAACATGTCTAAAATGAAGCATCTGTGCAGACATATATAAATAATTAAATGTGCTTTAGCTATAAAGATAGAGAGAAGTAAAGTAAAAGAGATTTCAGGTGTATGGTAAGAACGTAACAACTCTTAACATTGAACCTCCTTATTCTTTTAGTTGTTTTTTTTTTAAGCACTGGCCATTTAATGGCTTTGATACATAGTGTGTTTATCTGTTTTATCCCTGTCATCTAACGTGATAATGTATTGATCTGATTAAGTCATTGACATATATACCATTCATTGAATGGAAACTGATACTGTAAATTTCTCCACAGAATTAACAATTTTATTAATGAATTATGTTAACAATTGTGACAAATATATTAACTAACATGATCTGTTTGCACTGTTTCCGTGTCAGGATGGAAAGTTCCACAGAGAGCCTGTAGCAAAAATGCCTTGAGCTCCAAGCCGAGCACACTTCAGTGAATGACTGAATTGTCTTACCAATACAGAGATACATTTCAGCCTCTGCTTTCTTTTGATTAAGTCACATTGATGTGTTTTTAAAACATCAGTACAAGTTCATATTTGCCATGTTCTTCCTCTCGTGTATCAAAATCGTAGCAAGTCATTTCCTGATATCATTGATGAGTCTTTCTGATTCATTGTTGGTTTCTGTTAAAATATAGCATGAAATACAGCATTATATTAAATTTGTAGTGACATCAAACAAACTCTCTGATGAACTAAACGAATGAACTCAATATGTACATTTATATTATTTAGTCAACCTGCAATCAAGCACAAATTTTACTTAGTCATCCTTTGGGCATTTTGTTATACAAGTCTGACATGATCAAATGTTGAGCTGAACAAAAACTAACAACCCTAGTTCACTTGTTTGCCATACACACCCAGTCTGCACTGGCATGAAGTTATGATATGGAACATTTTCTACAGGCACAACCTGGTACAATGTTGTCACTCAAAACCATATCTAGTGAGATGGAGTAAATTCCCTAAATTTAATACGGTGCACTATTTGCTTGCATGAAAAAGAAGAAAATGACACAAGTAATGTGGGATTAAGTGTTACTTGTGAAGATGCCATTGTACAATCCTTGTAATGAAAACTGGTCTAGCACTGCTTTGTGACAGGTTTTGAACTAAAGGCCAAACTATCTGTTACAGGTTATCCACCATTAGGAAGTGGAATCTATGAGTATTCCAGAGAGGTGATTCAGGAAGATATTCATCACCAAGCAATCATATATACAAAATAAAGTCTATGCTTAGCTTCCAAAGAGCAATCATAAAATAAAGCAAGCTAAATTGCAAAATGCAGGGGATATGAAAAGTTCCTTCCGTCACAGGATACCATTCTTAACCAATAAGGAATTGCTTCTTTTCAAGACAATGAAAATCATGCCCAGGTATTTAAAGTTCTTGATCTGTTCAATGTGCTGTCCTTCAATTATCCACTTGTTTACCTGAGTGCATCTAGAAAAACCCATGATCTTGGTTTTCCTAAAGCTGGTTGTTGGCAAGTTATCTTTACAATAAACCATAAAAACACATAAATGTCATTTAAGACCTATTTGAGACAGCAACATAAGAACAGCACCATATGCATATAGCAACAAAGGAACCTTAGTCTCAGCAAATTTTGGTCCATGAAATTCTGATCCTAAGCACCTCTTTATCAAGTTATTAAGGTAAAGATTAAATAATACAAGGGCTAATATGCAGCCCTGGGGTATGACCCTAGCAATAAGAGTTAGATTTGTCAAATTACCATCCAGGCCACACCTTATGGTGATGTCTTATTAGATGTCTTTATCACCTTATGGTGATAAAGACATCTAATAAGATAAAGCAGTCTTTTATCAATTGAGGAGACATATATTTTATCCCATAATTTATCCCTTGGGATTGAGTCAAAAGCCTATTTCAAGCCTATAAAGGCTACAAACAATTTATAATAGCTCATATACTTCTCAATATAAACAATGGTCAAGGGTTAAGTTATCCTTCCTGAACACTGCCTGTTCATTCCCAAGAATATTTTCTTCCTCAATCCAGGTGGTAAGTCTAATATTTAAATATGTGCCATATTATTTGCCCGCTACTGACAGTAAACTGATATATCTTTAATCAGAGGGATCCTCCCTGTCTCCTTTTTTTAAAGGGTTGGTATCACTATAGCTTCTAGCCATGCCAGGGGAAGCTGGCTAGTGTTGTTATGTAAATAGGTGTACTAAGGCCCACCAATCTATATTTGTCTGCAAAATTTCAGCTGGAATTATATCTTATCCTGGAGCTTTTCCAGTATTCAGGCAAGAGATTATGGTCTTCATTTCAGCCAAAGTTACTTGCTCCCATTTTGGAAGATTATTTATGTCCAAGAAAACTGAATTTTCCATTGGTTATGTTCTTGACTCAGCAAAGATTTTAGAGAAATAATGTTCCCAAATGTCAGCAGGAATTCTGAAGCTAACTGAGCCTAGTTACCCAGAGCACTGGTAACTAATGCCCCAAATAATTAGGAGTTATTATTTAACACAGAATCTATTAGTACCTCCCATTGTTTTCGTACTGCTTGTGTGTGTGTGTGTGTGTGTGTGTGTGTGTGTGTGTGTGTGTGTGTGTGTTTTGGCTAACAATGTTTTATAATATTTTTTCATTAGATAATACTCTTGAGGTAAAACTATATTGCTTATATATGTCTCTCAGGGTTTTTTTAGCTAGATAACATTCTTTATCAAACCACTTGGGAGCATTCTTTCTCAAAGTACTTCTTAAGGGGAGTTGTTTTGGGCTTATGACTAAAACGAAAGAAAGATAATAATGTAAGACAGTGGTAGTTTCAGTAGGAGCTAAAATTGAAATTTTTAATTCTTCATCCATGGTAGATTTTAATAGGCTGATAACTTTCATGTTTACTTCCTCTGACCAATGTGAACATTTGTATCTTAATCTTAAAATTTTATTTCTATACATATATTCAGAAGCCATGTGTACTAAGGTGAGAGCTGACAAGATTAGAATTAATGGTAAATGATCACTTTCAATACAATTTCCAACTGAGAAATCCTTGACCAGTTTAGATAAAGAGGAAGTTAGCACATAGTCAACAACACTGCTACCACACCCAGACACAAAAGTAAATTCTGCACAATTATCAAAATAATTATTTCCATTCAGGATAGAGAGAGCAAGGCGGCCTTGCCATGTGTGTCAGCCATATGCCATCACAATTGAGCTTCAGGTCTTTTGAACTTCTATCACAGTTAAAAGCACAGTTCTATGTATCATCTAAGCACCATAAACTAAATGAAAAAGTGCATCATTGTTAGGACTGATTCTTGCATTAAAATCACCCATCTGAAATCAATTCTTTCTGTTTAACTCCCTGGTCTGGTATTACAATAAGGATCGGGTTACCCTAATGACTGTCCAGCTTGATGTTCAATCAGTCAGTCAGTCAAGCTCCACAATCTGATTCAGCTCTCCCCTTTCATCTATGAAAACAGATCCATTACCTTTCTGGGGTTTTGGAATATGATTTATAATTGATCTATTATTATGTCTCAGGGATGGTTCACATTGTCCCAACTTCTCTGGGCTGAGATACCTTCTTTGAAGCCATTCTGCATTAATCATTGATTCTCTTGAAAATGTGTTGGGCTGGCAGTTCTTAAGAGGCAAATATTTATATACAGCAGCTCCACTGGATGCCGATCAGTTTCCGGGCACAATTCAAAGTACTGGTTTTAACCTATAAAGCCCTAAATGGCCCAGTTCCAAGCTAACTCAAAGACTGTATCTCCCATTATGAGATGGCTCAGGTGTTAAGATAATCAGGAGAGGCCTTTCTCTTGGTCTCACCACCTTCACAGGTGCGTCTGGTGGGGATACAGGAGAGGGCCATCTCTGTTGCTGCTTCCAGACTTTGGAACTCCCTCCCACAGGAGGCCAAGCTGACCCTATCTTTGCTGTCCTTCCATAAGCAAGCAAAGGCCTTTCTCTTCAGGCAAGCCTTCCCTCAGTAACTGGCTACCTGAGTGTGATTTTTAAATGGATTGGTATGCATTACTGCTTTGACTCGGTTTTTAGTACTACTTGTGTTTTCCATTTCTCAGAGTAGCATCTGATTTTTCCTTTTTAATACTTGTATATGTATTGTTCTCAGCTTTAAGACTGTCTTTTAATGATGTAAACTAACTCTTTATACTCACTGTCTTTAAATATTGTCTTTGATGAAAACCACCTTTGTATACTCATTGTTTTCAGCTTTAAATATTGTCTTTCAATTATGTAAGCCGCCCTGGGTCCTTTTTAAGGAGAAAGGCGGGGTAAAAATATTTTAAATAAATAAATAATAATACCAAGCTATTTCCTTTGTTTAAAGGGGAATAGTTATCCTTTTTCTGCTGTTGTGCTGTCACCTGGCTATTTGTATCCTGCAAAAATCCAACACTGCTTACTGGATCTTTGTTAGAACCTTAGAGATGGGTGAGGGCATCTCCCAGTGCTGATATTCTGTTAATTATTACATCCTGAGATTGATTAGATAAAGCCGAAAAAGTCCTTAATAATTCCTTCTCTTCTGGGACATGAAAGAAATCTATTTCTTTTGTTGGATTATAGAATCAAGTTAGAAGGGGCCTTTAAGGCCATCGGGTCCAACCCCCTGCTTGATGCAGGAATACAAATCAAAGGATATCTGCCAGGTGGTTGTCTAAATGTCTCTTGAATGCCTCCAGTGTTGGAGCACTCACCACCTCTCAAGGTAATTGGCTCCATATACTGGTTCTTGTTTTCCACTGAGCTGTCTTGGTTGTATACAATGTTTGGAGATCTAAGCATCTTCAAAATTAATAAGATGACCAAGTTCAATATCTTTTGATTGAGATTTAGATTCTTTATGGATTAAGGCTGCCTGTGTAATATTCTCAAAGAATCTGGTCACCACCACACCTGCCCTCTGGAATTTATTCCTTTGTCCTTCTTTGTTCTTTGGGAATGCAATGTTCTGGAATAATGGCCGAAGTGATTACTTAGTGGTGAGATGTGAGTGGGCAGCAAGTTCCTTCATTAGTGGTAGCAAAATGCAGCCCTGCAGATGTTGTTGGACCAACTCTCATGATCTCTCACCATTGGCTCTGCTGGCTGGGATTGATGGGAGTTGCAATCAAATATCTAGATGACTGCACTTTGCACTCCAATAAATACTCAACTCATTCTATCCCTGAGGTATACAGATAATTTAGAAGTTACAAGTTCCATATAATGTAGTTACATGCAACAGTTACTTTTCATTTGATGAGGAATGTAACTAGTAGTCACAAAGCCACTTTGATGCAGGAGATACAAACATCTCTTCTTCAATTGGAGCATCTATTTGTTTAACAACCAATTTACTGGCATCCAATCTGCAGATCAAGATTGCTGACTATGCCATATATATATAGAATGTAATTAATAATGGTCACCTGGAGGCTGGCTGTTGGGAGCAGCTGCTCAGCATCTCTGTATCTTATCTTTATATTGTTTTATTTTGATTTTAACTAGTCATTCTGAACAAAACAAAGCAAATGATTTCTCAGTCTGTCTTATTTTTGTTGCTTTTACTCCCTGCGAATGAAGTGAAATTGTTGGACATTTTACTAAAACTTGTTCTATGTTGCTGCCTCACCCAGCTTTTTTACTCAGTCTTTTTACAAGAGATCTGTTTGCTACCAACAAACTAGCCTTTTTGCTGAATGCTGGAGCTCTTCTGTTTTAGCTTGGAACTCTGGAAGTTTGGGAGGTTTGTTGGAAGAAGATTACCACATAAGTCAAGGAAGACAAGTCTATATTTTTTTAACCAAACAAATGGGTATGTTTACTACTGAGGAGTACTGAGGGGTACTCTGTATAATCTGAATCTCCCAGCTATGAAACTCAATCCAGTTACTTTGTTCCATCTGTGAACCCAGGCAATTGAGAAACAACAATTATGGTTCTCACAAGACAGGGTGGCAAATTGCTGGGGATTTCCTCCCTTACAGGGTTTGAACTACCACAGAGGAAAAGACAAACAAAAATTTCATCTTTCTTCCCTTTAAGAACAGAAAGGAAAAGAGAAACATCCAGTACTGATACTAATACTTTAGATAAACCTGAACTACTTACTATTTACACCAACAATGTAGACTGGACAGTGGATTATTCCTGGAGCAAACTTGAAATGCAAACAAATGAGGGGCAGCTAAACTTGGCACCTGAAATTGCTCAAGTTGAAAGCTTGGAATATCCAGTCCTCGGGAATGAGAGAAGATTTAACTCGGAAACGATAGAAGGGGACTCAGGACAGGAAGTAGAGCCAGAATCCCCCCATGATGGAAACAGTGAAATGACAGCTTCTGGATTAGTCCATCAAGATACATGGACTAATCTTGGAGCCTTGGGAGCTGAATATCACAAGACTATAAGTTCTGCCATAGTTCCATCCCAGATAAGAAAGCTGGGACTGCTGCACAGGGATTGCAAGCCTCAAAAGAAGAGTTGCTTGAGAAAAGTATTTACTTAATATCTAATGAACTGGAGGCAATAAAACTATTTGTGTCAGGGTTTAATGGGTTGCTAACCACCATGAGAGCTAGAAGGTCATTGTGCCTAAATAAGAATGAAAACATGGAAGGTGAGAATCATGGTAAAGTGAGTCATAATAAGATCATGTGCCTACAAATAGAACAAATAAACCAGTAATTACTGAAGATATCATGCAAGAACCATGGCATTATATCCTCAGTGAGAAACCTGGTCCAATATCCGAGGAACCCAACTTCAGACAAGAACAAAACTAATAATATTCCCCCAATGGGAAATGATTCTAAAACGTTAAAAGTTGGCTCTTTAAAATTTTCCAAAGCCCAAAGCAGACTTTCTCAGTTTCAATGTAAGATTCGTCTTTTACACCTAGTAGATCTATTTGTTCCAGGAATTACCATAAAGTATATTATGCACATAGAATACCTGTTTCCAGATTACCTCAGTACGCATGCTGTGGTAGCATTTGGAAGTTGGCAGATTATGATGAAGGTGGTCATTGTAACAGAGACCACAAATATTCTGCCAATGCTCCCTATTTGAGCAAACAAAGACAAAATTTAGAGCTCCCCTTGCTCTGAAAATGAAGCGGGGCAGACAGGTTGCCTTGCATTTATTTTTACTAAAGCAAGAAGGAATCCCAACAAGTTTGGGTATTTATTTATAAAATAGTTTTATGCCACTTGTCTGGACAAAAGCCTCCCAAGGCAGCCTACAATAAATATGGAGATAAAATCAGAATTGAGACCTGCCAGTTACACTTAACTGACACTTAGCAAGCCACTTAAAATACAGACCAGCACAAAAGAATCTAAAAGCCATAAGCCAGCAACATTGGCCAAAATCATTTTTCATAGTTATGCTGATGGAAGTGAAAAAGTGTAACTTACACTGGCAAACTGCCACGAATTAACAAGCCCCCACTTGGATTCCTCGTCACATGCCACTGTGTAATGCAATGAGGAATACTGGCGGGGGCTTGTTAATCAGCAACAATTTGCCTCTGCAGAATGTGTTATTTACCATCTACTGACAGAAACACAAGAGGACTTTGGCCACTGTGTGTAAGAAAATCTCAGCTGAATGCTATCTGAAATGGGCATGTCTTCTCCAAAGCTTTTTTAAAAACCAAAACTGACAGAAAGAGTAGTATATTCTTTGGAAGTTATCTCTCTAGATCCAGGACAACCACTGAGAAGATTTTGTCCCTAGTGCCTTCAGCCCCAACAAATATTCACAGCAGAGCAAAGTGCAGCCTCTCTCATGCCAATCTTAGGGTTCAGCCAATGATTATACAGGAACAGGTGGTACTTCCTACAACCTGACTACAAGTGCATGCAATGTTACATTCCATCAAGTCAAAATGGCTTATAGTGACCCTAATAGGGTTTTTAAGATAAGTGAGATATGTAAAGAGTGGTTTTACCAGTTCACTCTGACTCCAACCAAGTGAATTTCCATGCCAAGTTTCGAACCCAGGTATCCCGAGTCTTAGTCTGTCACTCTATCCACTACACTACACTGGGTATCAGGGCATGTATGTATAACTGATGCAAAGTCTGCATACTTCAGGGTATACCAGCCTCTACTCCTAGCTGCCAACACTACCCAAATACCACTGGGACTCGAAGAAAACCCAAGGTGTGTGCTGAATATCATTCTCCTTCACCTTTAAGTCTTCCTTCTTCATCCTTTAGTCTTTCTAGCTTTCTAGCTAATTTTGTCTAGCTATGAAAAGGTTTTGAGAACCTCTGTTACAAGTTGTGAATAATTTGTTTTTCCAGCTTCAGCTCTGTCTTTTGAAAGCTGATTTAAGGATAATGCCATAAAGAAAGGGAACACATGGAGTGTGTTATAATACACAGTACTAAGGCTGAGAAATAATGTTCATATTAGGAAAGCAAAGAAAACCAGACACTCTGCAGCAGACCCGCCTCAAGCGTCTGCAAACACTGTATGACTTCCAGATTGCTTACAGAGACACGTAAGGATTGTGAGAAATACATCTTAGTCATTCTTATGAGTTAGACTACGTGACAGTGTGAATAATTCCTAAATGAACTTCAAACCTATACAATAAAACTATGTTCACATATCTAGGATTATTGTTTCAATTAAAATCATATAGAACATGATTCCAGAGGAAGTTTGTAATAAAAATATTGTTCAATGGGGTCCCGTGGGTATGGGGTGCACGGTAGCATTTAGTCTATAGTAAGCACGATTATTTGTATTGTTGTATTTTTGTATTTGTTTTTGTTCTAAAAATAATAAAAACCAAAAAAAAGAACATGATTTCAGAAATCATTTTTTTCTTATCTGTTGAATATTTTGAATTCCCAGTAAGCACAAGGAGCATATCTAATTAATACAATCAATTTACAAAGTTTAGCCTTTGTTTATGGTCACAATTTGCTCCTGAGCCTAGTCTTAGTAGAATAATTCATTCAGTTAAATGGCAGCATCAGCATCCTTCTTTGAGGGATGGGCAACATCTGAAGATCTTCATCACAGCTGTGGTGTTGAGGCTGTTGCTCCTGGGAGACTTAAACATCTATGCTGAGGCAGCGATTTCTGGATCAGAGCTGGAGTTCATGGACACCCCAATATTGTTGACCCTATCTCAGAATGTCACTAGCTCCACCACCACCACCACAGCAGGACATGTGTCCTTTCATATAATCAGTGCTTCATTGCAGGAAGCGGTTTTACCCTCCTGCTTAAAAGAAAGAGTCATTAGGTCTATTCTGAAAAAAAGTTAATCTAGCATCAGACAGTCTGAATAATTTCAGGCCTGTCTCAAATACTCCATTCACTGGCAAGTTGATTGAGAGGGTGGTGGCCAAGCAGTTGCAGGCTTTTGTGGAAGATATGACTCCTTAGTCTGGGTTCAGGTCCCAGCAAGGTACAGAGATGGCACTAGACACAGTTCAAGATGACCCTGTTGGTCCTCCTTGATCTCTCTGCCATCTTTGATACCTTTGACCACAGTATCCTCCTGGATAGACTTTTGGGGCTAGGGATCGGTGGCCTTGCACTATACTGGCTCTGGTCCCTCCTCAGTGGCTGACTCCAGAGAGTGCAGCTAGGGTAGACTGTTTTGACCCTGTGGGTCCTCAACTGTGGGGTCCCACAGGAGTCGATCATCTCCCCAATGCTGTTTAACATCTATATAAGGCCATTGGGAGAGGTCATCAGGAGATTTGTAGCTTCGTGTCATCAGTATGTGGATGATACGTAGCTCTATCCAGGAAATCATCTGCAGCAGATTCCTTCCAGTGTCTAGAGGGGTGCATGGATGCAGGACTGGAAGGGACTAGGAAGAAAAGGCTGAAACTAAATCCATACAAGACAGAGATCATGTTTCTGGGGGTAGAGGTGTCCATCTCCTTGGCTGATGGCTGTTTCACCCAGACTTGATGGATTTACCCTTCTGTTCAAGGATGAGGTGTGCAGTTTGAGCATATTTTAGAACCAACAGTGACCATGGAAAAACAGATATCTGCTCTTACACACACTGAATTTTTCCAACTGTGGCGTATTGCCCAGATGTGCCCCATCTGGACATCTAGACCGTAGCAACATTGATCCACACACTGGTAGTCTCAACAATTGATTACTGTAATGCACTCTACATGGAGCTTACCTTGAAGCTGACACAAAAGAGGTGCAAAATGTAGCAGCCAGATTGATTGCCAGGGTGAAGCAATATGACCATCTCACCCCCATCCTGGTAAGCCTGCATTGGTTACCAGTCCACTTCAATTCCAGGTTTAAGGTGGTGGTTTTAACATATAAAACCCTGAATAGTTTAGGACCTTGTTACTTGTCTGAATGTCTCCAGCCAAGTTTGACTGCCTGTCTGAACAGATCCTCGGAGACCATGCACCTATAAATATTAATACCTCAAGAAGCCCGTAAAACAAGCAGAAGCTGGGCCTTCTCTGCCATGGCACCTTCCTTGTGGAATGTGCTGCCACAGGAATTTCACCAGGTGCTCTCCCTCCATGCCTTTAAGAAACAACTAAAAACAGAGCTTTTCAAGGAGCCTTTGGGCTGGTTCTCCTCAATTGATTAAATGTGTAGAGGAGGAAGAAAGGCTCTTCTTTGTCGTCTGTTTCTTGCCACCTGTCTTTTAATTTTTTTTCTAATCTTTGTATTTTAGAGTATGTTTTTATTATTATTGCTTTACTTTCTGTACAATGTGCAGAGTAGCAATTTGCTAGATGGGCAATATAAAAATTAAATAAATGAAATGATATCTGAGGGCCATTTTAATTCCTCCGAGATCTCAGTGGATTCCAGCTTCCCCAGATCCATGCCAAAATATAAAAATGCACCAAATAAATTGCAAATAGTGCTTCCAAAATCCAGGGTTGGTGGGGGTAGGATTTGCCATTTAAATGAAATTTTACCACCACCGCCGCCTATTTTGAGCCAAAAAAAAAAAAAAGAAGCTATGTTGGGCCTAAGTCAGGCTCAGGCTCCTTTCCCCACAGCCTTTAAAAAGGAGAAATGTGTTCACAAGTTTTGATGAAATTCTTTTCCCCATCAAAAAAGGAGGTCCAGGGTATCACACAGGGGATCCTCATGGAGCCTGTGTGCCACTTGCAGGCTCCTTTTTGCCCATCCATGCTCTATCCAGCCCTCGTTGTTCTCCAGGTGTTTAGTTTTTAGGCATACAGAGAGGTGGCTATGACAAGGGAAAAACACATATATAGAAGCAAAGCATATGAGAAAACAGAGGAATACTTGCTTGGGAAAGTTATCTAGGAGTGGAATAATTAAGTACTCCTCCCTGAGGTCCACTGCTTCTCTTTTCTAGATTATGCTCCTGTCTTTAGTTGTAGATTTGTATGAGAATTAACCTAATATTCCAAGGACATGATATCTTTTTCTCTCAAACACCCTTCCTTCAGTCAAGGATAATTTGTTCAGGCTGCCTGCCAATGGTAGGCAAGGCCTGAGCCAAACATAGACAGAGTCATGTTTTTCTTTATTTTATTTTATTTTTTTGCTACGGATTTTCTCTCCCTGTTCCTCCCTGCCCAACAGGCCACAACAAATGGAACCAATCATTCTTGGCAGAAGTCAGAATTGGGCCAAGGGCTGTAGGTTGCTTATCCCTCCTGTATTCTATAACCATTTCCCTGATTTTAATTTATAGTTACACTCTTGTTCGTTTCTTATTGTTATATTTTCTTTTAATACAGTACTAAGGTCTGGTTTAAACATGACGTCCCCCCCCTTAAACATGACAGACATCAACAAACAAACAAAATGTACCCCTAAGGCATACTGTTGGGACCAGCCCAATACATTGTGCTATCTGAACCAAAGGGCAAGATGCACATGCACAAACTGAACAGACTGGCAGCTGAATCTTCCTTCAACAGTGGTGCCTGGAAATCATCTTCTGCTGGACCCAAAGGAGGCCAGCTTAGAGGGTGGCAGACAAGGCGTACAGATTCTTTCCTCCCAATGTGTGGCCACTGTTGTGTTCACCCCTCAATATTTGCTGTCTGAGGCAACATTGCAATTGCAGAAGGAGATTCCAATGCATGGTAACTTTAAGAATATGTTGTGTTTTAAGAATAATCACAAAGAAATATCAATTATTTAAGAATGATTTGTGCAGGGGCTGAAAAGAAAATATCAAATGCACTCTTGCTTTGTCTGACTGTGAACTTGCTCAGCCTTGTAAGAAAATTGCTTAACAAGGCAGACAATGTATTTATTGTTGCACATGTCTTATATACAACAAATTATTTCCCGATGATAGATATATTTCCAAGATGAGGTTGGGGAAAGGAAGAATCTCTGTTTCAAGGTTATTGATAGTGTGGTCTTTACTAGCAACCTTATCAGTCATTTAGCCTTGTGGACATAGTAAAAAAAAAAGGTAAGATTTAGATGCTCTCCAAGAGAGAGAGAGGAAGCAGTTGTGTATATTATTTCACTCACAATTTTATCAACATACAAAACAAGCCAAAATGTTCTCCTCCTAGACAGCCTAGCTTCAGGGAACCCTAAGGCATACTCTCTTGTCGTCAACATATCTGACAAGGAACCCTTACACATCTTTCATAAGAATCACTGTTGCAGAGGATTCTAGCACATGGTCTAGGATGCTATGCAGTCTTTTGTGGAGGGGCACTGTATTGCTCTGCATGAATTGAGAATGCTAGCACAACATCTGCCTTTGTCGGCTTGCACTAGCTAAAGAAAAAACAGTGAGGATAGGAAAGTTAGTTTGGAGAGAAGATTGTCTGCTGTGATTGGTGCTCTCAATGACAAGTTCAAGGGAACCCTAGTTTTCTGTGCAGGTTATGTTTGTTAAATTCTTCATACTGGAAAGTGCAAAGATATATTTATAGATCTTAAAATGTTTATATACTTTTATGAAGTGGTGCTCTGTTGTTGGGGAGAATATTCACTGTGGAGGCCATGAGTATTATTGGAGGAATTTGTGGTTAATTCCTTTTCGGTTAGCAAAGCATAAAACACAAAAAGTCAGCTGCAACACAGAGGAAATGTGAAGGAGAATAGCTAAAAGCCCCAGCTTCCACCCAGCCCCTTTGTTCTCACAGTGACTAGCCCTTTCTGTATAAAAATCACTTTACAGGTAGCTTAAGTAGAAAAGAAAAGCATCTTTACTTCCAGTTGATCTTCAGTTATGATCAGAAGAATAAAAGAAAGGAAAACATTAAGATATTTGTGACCATATCTAGATTACCAGTTTTTAAACACTGCTGGGCATGGCTCATCCAGGATTTGGGGTGGAGCTTCCTATACAAGGGAATATTGTTTTCCATATCGTTTTGAACTTTCATGCCTCTCACTTTTCAAATGAACAAGTATTTTGCAGAAATTATTCTCTAGCATAAGGCTGTTCATGCTAGACCACAATAAATGAACAGTCTGATTGCTTGCTGTCCATATAAGCATATATATGATACATTACACTGTATTCTCATAACATGTCAAGGATCGGCAACTTGGAATCAGTCTAATTGTTTGCTGTTCCATTCCATATGTCAGACAAAAGTAGATGTTACATTAATTCAAGGATTCCATAAAGGAATTTTAAAAATTCCCTTTCTTCTCTGTAATGCTAAGTTTCAACAGTGATTTATCAGTATTTCCCTTTCGGAACTGGCTATAGAAATCTTTATACTCATAAAATCCTGACAGAATGAAGTATTAATAATTTGAAGGAATGGCTGTAACTTAGCAGATGTATTTAGTTTAATAGGCTTGGACTGAAAAAAAAAGCGAGTTCATTTACTGAATACAGAAACCAGTTGGCTGTCAGTCTACATAACAGGCTTGAGCAAGCTGAAATTTTCAAACAAGGCAACCAGTATAAACAGTTCTCTAAAAGGGATTATAAAATTTTCATGTGCTTTGTCCTTGTGGGGCAGTTAAATGGGTGATTTCTCAATGGAATTTAACCAAACTTTAGATAATCCTCATTGCCTTATCCCTCATTTCCACATGTGTCTGGAACTAGTAATCACAAGTTATTAGGGAATAGCTGAACATGATTAGATGCTTCATGGTTAAATTTTAAGCATACAACTGGCCAAGTAAAACAGTGCTTGCAGTAGCACCAATCTGATTGGTTGTTGTGAGAAGATAATTATGAAGACAGAAGTGTCTGATATAATAAATGACCAACAGACCTAGAATGAAGTTTTTAGTTGGGCATCATTCATTTTGGATGCTCTTTTCTTTCTGAAACCATAAACATCCTTTGATGTTTCAATTAATATAGAGAGAGTTTAATATAATTAATTAATAGAGAGAAAGATGGTTGAGAAGGTTGCAAAATACAAAAGAGAATGTGCCCAAGGCCAAAGGTTGATGCTGAAGTTGCTGTGGTTTTTGTTTTCGCAGAGAATGACATGCTAACTTGTTCATCATAGTAGTCTTTGCAGAGATCATGTGATACATGTGTGGCTTTCTATCTTTATCCATATATTATCTATCAGGATAAAGTGATAAAGAAGAGAAGGCCTTGTCTAATCAATCCTAATTCCCATTAGTCTCCTACAAATGGAAGATAATGAATGTAAAGAGTTACAGCTTCCACTATCCATGGGCGTTCTTCAAGTGAGTCAGAACACAAGGATCCCAATTCACGTTGAGAGCCCCCACTGACAGTGGAGGCTTCAGACTTGTCACCCTTCATGTGTAAGATGGCAGTGAAACTAAGAAGGGAAAGGTGGGGTCAGAGAGTCCACAAAGTTTTATTGCAGTTCTCCATGATATAAAAAAGCTAACACAAGTTTTCAATTCTCCGCTCCATCCTGCCTTCCAATTTATTTTACCATCTAGCCTGACACAGAGTCCTGGAGAAATCAAAAGCTCACATATTTTATTCATTACAGTTGGTATCATCCACCTGGAAATTTTGCATTTTGTTTTATTAGTGTCCTAGTCATTCAATTAGTTCTGCATCTGTTGATCAGAAGAACAATTCTATTCTTTAAAAGAAAAAACTTTAGTTTATGAATGTGGTATATGGTGCTTCTCTATGATTCAGAACACCAGGAAATGGCCTGACATTGCAAGCAGGAAAAAGGATGACAAACTTAACATAGCAAAGGGTAGCCTGAATATTGTCAACACCAATGCCAGCAGTCAAGATGGTCTACAGGATACCTTCTTGTGCTCACTCACAAAGAGACACCAAGCAGGGGAAAATCCTAGAACCTGACTCCTTTCTTCATCAATTAACCACTTCACACCCTTACCTTTTGAAATAAAAAGTGGGGTTGGGATTTAGCAAAGATTGCCACTAGAAACCAATGTCAATGTCATCCACGGTACAGTGGTGCCTCGCTAGACGATGTTAATCCGTTCCACGAAGATCGCTGTCTAGCGAAAACATCGTCTAGCGAAGCACGTTTTCCCATTGGAATGCATTGAAATCTCTTCAATGCGTTCCAAGGGAAAACTCAGTCGTCTAGCGAAAATCTCCCATAGGGAAACATCGTCTAGCGAGTGCGGGTCCCCGTCGGAATGCACTGACAGCTTTTGACCACTAGTCGGCGCATTCCTATGGGGAAACCTCATCGTCTAGCGAAAATTCCCCATAGGAGACCATCGTTTTGCGAAGCGCAGTAGCGATCGCAAAAAGGCATCGTCTAGCGATTTCCTCGTCCTGCGAGGCAATCGTCTAGCGAGGCACCACTGTATTTACAAGATGGACAGTGAAAAATCAGTTTATTTGAAATGTGTTATTCAAGGAGAGCCTGACAGATACGATGGACCACCAGAAAAGGCAGATGAGGGGGTGCTCAATCTAGTCAAGCCTGAACTCTCACTAGAGCACCAATGCGTAAACTGAGCCTATCCTACCATGCACATATAAGGAGAACACAGAATTGACTCGAAAATACAATATTGCTGGGAAAAGTCAAGGGGAGGGGAAGAGATCAAACATGAGACAGACTAACTCAAAAAAGGAAGCCACCGCTGTTAGTTTGCAAGACCTGAGCAGGACTTTCTGGAAAAGACAATATTGCTAAGGAGGGGTGGCATTAGAAAGAGAGAACAACCTAACATGAGATGTTGTTGGTTTTCAAGATCTGACAAGAGCTGTTAATAATAGGACATTGGTCAGGTCATTAACTCATATATCACCACACAGTAGAAGTGACTTGATGGCACATAACATCTTTGAAGTTTTTTTCTTAATTACCAGACAATTGTATAGTGACAAGATAGGTGGAATGGTTGAGGTACTGATAGGATATAGGCAGAAAAAAAGCTCTGCTAAAATCAAGTAAAACCATCCTTAGCCACAGAGCAAATAACAGTAATTTCACAGCTTAAATGACTGAGCTTCTGAATATTTGTTCTCTTTTTCAAAAATATATTTTAAAATATTTTTTCACTGAGACACAGAATCTGCTGGTAAGCATTAACCGCGCCGTTTGACCAGGAAGGAGTTAAAGAGTTTTCCTGAGAGTCAGTTAATATCCATTCTTACTGGATTACTGAGAAGTGTATACGTAGTACCGTATTTTTCCGTGTATAAAACGACACTTTTTCCTAAAATAATTAGAGGAAAAATTGAGTGTCGTTTTATACACGGAAGGAAGCAGACGTGCGCGCGCGCTCAGGGGCCTCTTGCTGCCGCCGCCGCTGCTGCCCAGTTGCCTCTTCCAGAGCTCACGGCTTGTCCCCTCTGGTGGCCCCGAAGCAGCAGCAGCAGGAGGCGGAGGCGAAGGAGCATTCACACGCGCTTGGGCGCCTCTTGCTGCTGCCTTCCCCGCCCGCCCGATCACCACCTCCACTGGGACTGACGGGCTCAGCTCACGTCACCGCCTTGTCCCCTCCGGTGGTGGAGGCAGGAGGAGGCGGAGGCAAACAAGCACTCGTGCGCGCTCGGGCACCTCTTCCTGCTGCCGCCGCCAGATCACCTCCTCCCACGATCTCCTTAGGGCAGGGGACAAGGCAGCGAGCTGGAGGTGAGCCCCGACAGTCGCACTGGAGGAGGTAATCGGGTGGGCAGCGGAGACAGCAGCAGCAGGAGATGGAGGTGGAGGAGCAGTTGCCCATTAACTGCTCCTCCGCCTCCATCAAGGGTCAAAATTAGGGGAGTGTTTCATACATTGGGAGTCGTATACACGATAAAATACGGTATGTGTATTTTTTATTAAATCTTCTCATGCTGTGGCACTAAAAACCTTCTGCATCTTAATGAAAGGAGCCTAAGGAAGCCAACCTTTAATGGTTTTCTGTGGCTATGCTGTTAGGGATCATAATATATTATTACCAAAGCCAACCCAGAAACTGGAGACAGGACAATCTACTATGTCATTTTGCCAGTACATTACTCTGAAAGAGTGCCAAATGCTCTAGGCATTTTGAATAGCAAATACAAAATTCTAACAGCAGTGTGATGTGGGAACCAGACGAATGACTTTGGATTGTACTATGGATTTGTTTTTGCTCAAAAACACTCCAGCTAGTTTTTCCAGATCAACTGTTTTGAGTTAAGGCTCTGCATCCCCAGCTTAGCCCCAACACTAGTCAGGAAAGCAGTCATTGTTACAGTGAATTGGCATCTTATTTCAACTGTAAATCTTTAGTGCTCAAGTCAGTTATCATTCTGTATTTCAGTCTTTTCTATATTTGCTCAGAATCATAGAAAAGTGAAGTTGGAAGGGACCTACAAGGCCATCAAGTCCAACCCCCTGCTTAATGCAGGAATACAGTCACAGCATATCTGCCAGGTGATTAAGTTTTTCTTGAATGCCTCCAGTGTTGGAGCACTCACCAACTCCTGAGGTAACTGGTTCCGCTGTCATACTGCTCTAACAGTTAGGAAGTTTTTCCTGATGTTCAACCGAAATCTGGCTTCCTTTAACTTGAGCCCATTGTTGTGTGTCCTGCACTCTGGGATGATTGAGAACAGATCTTGCCCCTCCTCTGTATGACAGCTTTTCAAATATTTGAAAATTGTTATCATATCACCCCTCAGTCTTCTTTTCTCAAGGCTAAACATGCCCAATTCTTTCAGCTTTCCCTCATAAGGCTTGGTTTCCAGCCCCCTGATCATCCTTGTCACCCTCCTCTGAATTTGTTCCAATTTGTTAGCATCCTTCTTGAAGTGTGGTGTCCAGAACTGGACACAATACTCAAGGTGAGGCCTAACCAGTGTTGAATAGAGGGAGACTAGCACCTCGCGGGATTTGGAAACTATACTTCTATTAGTGCAGCCTAAATAGCATATGCCTTTTTGGTAGCCACATCACACTGTTGGCTGATATTTAGCTTGTGATCTACGACAATTCTAAGATCCTTCTCGCTTGCAGTTTTGCTGAGCCAGGTATCCCCCATCTTGTAACTGTGCAATTGGTTTCTTTTTCCGAGGTACAGTACTTTACACTTATCCTTGTTGAATTTCATTCTGTTGCTTTTGGCCCAGTGCTCCATCCTATCAAGGTCATTTTGAATTTTGTTTCTGTCTTCTAGCATATTAGCTATTCTGCCCAATTTGATATCATCTGCAAATTTGACAAGCATTCCCTGCACTCCCTCATCCAAGTCATTAATAAAAATATTGAAGAGCCCAGGACTGAGCCTTGGGGTACCCCACTTCTTACCTCCTCCCAGTTAGAGAAGGACCCATTTATCATCACCCTCTGAGGACGATTGTGTAGCCAATTGTGTATCCACCTGACACTTGATCTATAAAGCCCACAACTAGTTAGCTTGCTAATCAGGACATCATGGGGCACTTTGTCAAAAGCTTTGCTGAAGTCAAGATATACTATGTCTACAGCATTCCCTCTGTCCATCAGGGAGGTTGCCTGATCAAAAAACAAGATCAAATTAGTTTGGCAGGATTTGTTCTTGAGAAATCCATGTTGGCTTCTAGTTATTACTGCATTGTTTTCTAGGTGCTTGCACAATGACCGCTTTACGATCTGTTCCAGAATTTTCCCTGGGATTGATGTCAGGCTGACTGGCTGTAGTTCCAGTTTCCCCTTTTTTTTTGCCCTTTTTGAGGATAGGGCAACATTGGCCCTCCTCCAGTCCTTTGGCACCTCCCGCATTTCCCATTATTTCAAGAAAATAATGGATAGCGGTTCTGAGAGTTCTTTAGCCAGTTCTTTCAGTACTCTCTGATGCAGTTCATCCAGCCCTGGAGATTTGAACTCGTTCAAGGTGGTAAGGTAGTCCTTGATTATTTGTTTATCAATCTCCAGCTGCAGTCCTGTTCCTCCCCCTCACTTGCACTTCCAATTTGTTTGGAAGTTCATAGTCTGTCTTATGGGAAAAGACTGAACTAAAATAGGAATTGAGCACCTCCACCTTTTCTTTGTCCTTTGTTATCATTTTTCCATCTCCATTGCGGAGCTGTGCCACTATGTTTTTTGTTTGTCTTTTGCTACTCACATACCTGAAGAATGCTTTTTTATTGTTTTTAGTGTCTCTAGCTAACCTCAGCTCATTCTCAGCTTTTGCCCTCCTAATGCCATCCCTGCATTTCCTTGCTACTTCTCTGTATTCATCCTTGGTGGCCTGGCCTTCTTTCCACTTCCTGTACATCTCTTTTTTGTTTTTTAGGTCCTCCCTGAACTTTTTGTGAAGCCACACTGGCCTTTTTTGCCACCTCCCCCTTTTTTAGTTTCTTGTTGGAATTGTTTGTAGTTGTGCCTTTAGAATTTCTTTTTTAGGAGCTCCCACACTTCTTGCACTCCTTTTCTTGTTAGGATCTCCTGCCATGGGACCTTACTTATCCTTGTTCTGAGATTCTTAAAATTGGCTTTTTAAAAATCCAGCAGAAGAGTGTGGCTACACTCTGCTTTCGTTTCCTTTGAAATCAAGAATTCTAGAAGGACATGGTCACTCTCGCCTAGAGTTTCCCTTACTGCCACTTCTCCCACCAAGTCATCTCTCTTGGTCAGAATCAAGTCAAGGATAGCAAGTCCTCTAGTTTCTTTATCCACTTTTTGTAGGAGAAAATTATCAGCCACATAAGCCAGGAATTTCTTGGAAGGGCCATACTTGGCAGAATTTGCTTCCCAACATATATCTGGATAACTGAAATCTCCCATCACTACTACATTGTGTCTCTTTGAAAACCCTGCAATTTGTTTTTCAAAAGTTTTGTTCGCTTCCTCTCTTTGATTGGGTGGTCGGTGGTAGACTCCAACTACCAAGTTTCTTTTGTTTTTTTGCCCCAACTAGATTGATCCAGATACTCTCGATGGGACAGTCACTCTCCCCCTCCTGTATTTCTGTGAAGGAATGTGTATTTTTGACATATACTTCAATTCCACCTCCCTTTTTATTCTCTCTGTTCTTTTTGATCAGTTTATATCCCTCAATTGCTGTATTCCAGTCATGGGAGTCATCCCACCAAGTTTCAGTTATTCCTATCAAGTCATACTTACCCTCCTGAATTAAAATTTCCAGTTCTTCTTGTTTGTTTCCCATACTCCTTGCATTTGTATACATACAACAGAGGTTGTGTGATTTGTGGCCTGTTTGTCTTTGTACATTTTTATGAATATTATTATGATTATTATTGTGATTATTATTGTTGATGTTATTATTGTTGCACTTTTGATCAGTTTGGTCCATTCCTCTTATTGTGTGCAAGGCTTCATCTGCCCTTAACTTTGTGCTTGCATCTCCCTCCCCCTTCCAATTCTAAAGCCCTCCTGATGAAGTTCTTCATGCTGTGGCCAAACACATTCTTCCCAGTCCTTGTTAGATGCAAGCCGTCTCTTGCTAGCAGTCCTTCTTCCAGGAAGCTTAGCCCATGGTCCCAAAAAACAAATTCCTCTCGTCGACACCAGAAGTTTAACTTACCTTAAGTACCTCGACTCAGAAGTAAATTAGTTCAAGAGGACTTACTCCCAGGAGTGTTTGCATAGAATTGTGACCTACAGGCGTACCTTGGTTTACGAAATTAATCCATTCTACGCGACGTTACACAATGTGGAAATTTCGTAAACCAAAACGCCAACTGCGCTAGGAAAGGGGCTGCGCTATAGGTGCAATGCGCCCTGGGAAAACCCTTTTGTACTGCTGGGGGGGGGGGAAGGAAAAAACGTAAACCAAGGCATTATTTTCTATGGATTTCAGTTCGTAAACCAAAAACTACGTAAACTGAGGTGTTCGCAAACTGAGGTACCACTGTAATGAGGTTTCCTTTGCACACTTCCCATTGTGCATAGGAGGGCAGATGTTTGGTTTTGAAGTGTAGCGTCCTGCCTTCAGCTCTAGGGATCGCTGGATGAAAGATCTCAATAAAAACATTTCTATTCAGCCTAATCCTCACAGACAGGCAGCAGATGGGGGCCAGGGTTACATCTTTCTGGGCTGCAGGACATCAGACTCTGGTGAGGTACTTCTGTTAATAATGAAATGCCCTGAAGAAGGAGCATAAGGAAGAAGAAGAGGCTCCTACGCAAATAACAAGGCCAAGCATGGCAATGTTACTTTTTTTGGACTGGAACTCTGGAAGAACCCTGAGAGCTGCAGTCAAAAAGTAACATTTCCAAGCTGTGCGGGAAATGTTCCAGAGAAGCCTGGACCCTTCTCCCTCACATTCAGTTTTCTATGCAGAGGGATTTTTTAAAATGTATGAAATGTGAGTCCCTGTCAGCAGTCTAGCATGGTGCAGGTCGAAGACACAGGTTTACCTCTTTTGTTGCTTGTAGGAACTAGGCCTAAGATATGCAAATATAAGGCAGTTGTCAACATTCTGCACCACATACTGCCATTGTCTTCCTTTGGCTGGGTGCTGTCTGGTGTGTTGGAAGGCCTTGCTGTGCTGGCTCACAATTAGGAAAAGACTGTGTTAGTGTAACCAAGAAGCAGAACCCAACACAAGGCGAGGTAGGCAGCGAAGGACTTTAGTTGCAGTGGTTGGGCCACCAGGTGTAGGAAGATAGCAGTCGCCAGCAGCTGCAGATTCCCAGGGAGAGTTTGAGAGAGAAAGTTGGGGGCGAATGAGGGAAGGGAAGCAAGGAGGGGGGGAATGGAAGGGGTCTGAGAGAGAGAGAGAGGAGCGAAGTAAATTTAATAATGATTTCTGTCCCTCTGCAGATTATCAGGGGAAGTGCTTAATTGACAGCTGATCAGGCTACAAAGGGTTGTTTGCTGGTCAGATAGGAGGAGCACGCCAAAGAGCACATCACTGCTCCCCCTGACTTCAACAAATCCTTTGTAGCCTGATCCATCCCACACCCAGAACGGCCAGTTTGGACAGGTCCCCAAACACGGCATTTGGGAACACTAAAGTGAAGAGGACAAAACCTGACCCTTTATCCTTAGCTATGAGCAGTCTTTGTCAACCAAAATACCACAAGTCTTCTCTTCATTTTCCATTATAATGGTAAATAGTAAATGATAGTTATGACACCTTAGTGTGTCTTTAGTTGTATTTGTTTTTAAATCATTTGTGAGCGGCTTTGGATCCCTGCATTGAGCAAAAAGTGGAAATGAACTGAACTGAAATAAATAATAAATCGTAAATACTATACAGTCAACCCTCGACTTACGAACTTAATCCGTTCCGGAAGGACGTTCTTAAGTCGAAAAGTTCGTAAGTCAAATCAGCGTTTCCCATAGGAATGCATTGAAAACCAATTAATCCGTTCCGGCTGTTTTTGGTTCTTAGGTCGAGGGGCGGTTTGTAAGTCGAAGCATTAGTTCCCATAGGAACTAATGCAAAGCCGGTTAATCCGTTCCTACCACTAGGGGCAGAATTTTTTTCTTTTTTTCCCTTTTAACCTAAGATGACTTAGGTTTTTTAAAAAAAGGAAATAAAAGAGGGAGGGAAGGAGGGAACAGACACCTTTTCAACAGAACACCTTGAAAGTTAAAATTTCGCACTTTCCCCGCCTCCCGCGTGTGTTTTTTTTCCGGTTCGTAACTCGAAGCAAAGTTTGCAAGTCGAGGCTATATTTTTCTATCAGAGCGGTTCGTAAGTCGAAATGTTCGTAACTAGGGCTGTTCGTAAGTTGAGGGTTGACTGTACATGTTATCTGCTGGCAGACCAGTGTCCATCAGTAACGATTAAAGTGGCCAGTTTCTGTGCAGCAGCACTAGTCTGCAGGCGAAAATGGTGCCTTAATCCTCTAGATATATACATTTATGTATGCATATATGAATATGTATGCATTGGGGGTGGGGTTATGCTCCTAACAATTATTTATGGAATTTGTTTCCCTAAGAGTCTGCCGCACATAATGTATATTATAGTTGTATTGATTCTGTTTATTCTTATGCAGTTGTTCTGTGTTATTCACATCTGATCTGTTGATCGTACAAATAAAATTATTCCCTAATTATGAAGAAAGAAATCCATTCTTCCTTTCCCCGAGTATCTTCGAAGATTCCTCACCCTCTGAGTGGAGAAAGCAGTTTCTCAGCCACCTATTTCAGCAAGAGATTGTGAACTGACCCTGCTAGAGGCCAAGATGGTCTACTGCCTTCATTGTCCATAAATGCATTTTCAAGACATGCCAAAGCAAAAGGGAGTCCTAGAGTAACATGGCAACCTGGCTGTGTCAACTTTTGTGAAGTGAAAGAAAACCTGGCACAGCCTCCTTACACACACTTATGCATATGCACACACCTCCCTTTCTTCAGTGCCAGCATAAGTTGGATAAGGGTGCTAAATAGGCAAAGATTAATTTCATGCAAGTGCTTAACCAAACAAATGTCTTGAATGCATCTAATTAACACTTAGGGTTCATGGTATTAATAAATAGCTGTGGTTCTGCAATTCCCCATACACAATCTAACCAGGCACCATTTATGTGTTTTGGCTCTAAGTACAACTATAGCTGTGTTTTAAATTATCTTTCAAAAGCTTGTCTTGGTTAAGAAAGCAAATAATCTGATGTCAAAGTGGTGATTTATTACCAATTTTCAAAAAGAAGCACAAGTATCTGTGTTGCATTCATTATGCTCCCACTGAGTCTCCATTGGATACAATCTATAATTATACAGTACATGGCATCAGTCTATCAGCTCATGATTGTGAAATATGCAAAAATTTCCAAAATGAAAACGCCTTATTTGTCATTTCTAATTCGAACACATACATTTTTACTTATTTGTTAGTGTCTATTTATGTTATGGAAGAATGATGATACCCAGTGTGGTGTAGTGGACAGGGTAACAGAGTAGAACTCAGGAAGTCTGGGTTCAAAACCTCACTCAGCCATGGAAACTCACTGGGGATGTTGAACTAGTAAAATCACTCCATAAATATCTCAATTACTTTGAAAGCCCTATTAAGGTCATTATAAGTCAGATCTGACTTGACGACACATAACATTTATATTACACATCTGCTATTCTTTGAGCAGATTAATATTTAAGTGCACAATTTGAATAATATTAGAGATACAGGTGTCCAGGCTTCTGACAGCAAAAGACATCGATCCAGAGGAACCTTTGGCTTTCCATGTGGCTTTTCCCCACACATCTTTTTCCTTTAGGCACCATAGCTTTTTGTGGTTGTGATTGTTTGCTTGCTTGTTTTGTTTATTTTGTTTGTTTTGTTGTCTATTTACTAAACATGTTCACCTTCCATATAGAATTTAGCATCCATATGGTCATTTCAATCTTGTTTCTTAAATTCTTAGATCAGAGGAAGAAAAGTTGAACATCAGGTATTGTTTCCACTCCAGAGCATGCTTGATATTTTTTTTCTTTCGGGGATTTCTACAAGAAGTTAAAATAAAAGGAAATCATTTGTGTAAAATGTTCAGAAGCCCAGCTGGAGTTACAAACTCTGGGACTTCCTGAGAGGCAAAAATATACCTGTAACTGAATTTTTGCCAGGAACTGTATGGCATTTGGAAGCAACCCATATGATTAAAAATAACATTAGGTCTGAAATAGTCATTTGTATCTGAAGCCTTGTGAAAATTTTGAAGGTATCACTTACCACACTGTACAATTTATACGTAAATTATATGTTACCAATGAATAGTCTCATTCTCCCTTTTCTAGTTGGTGCCTGAAAACGACGTCAGCTTTTCCCCATTACCTGCTTACACCTGCCTTTTCAAAAATTCCTTAAACATGTAAAACACTTCTCTGAAATGTACATTGGCATTTGGATGTCTCTGCAGGGGATGGTCATTATTTTGATGGCCTGTGAGGAAGGTCTCCGTGTTTTGGTTTGGGGTACCCAGCCAGAGGTTTATTGATTGATTGATTTAAAACATTTATAGCCCTCCCTGTATCACAGGATCTCACAGTGGGCTACAGAGCCACATAAAACAGTTTAAAAACATAAGACCCGTACGGGGAAGGCAATGTATGCTGATTCCTCCTCTGACCAGATTCCATGCCACATCCTATGTGAGGGGTGAGCAATTAAAAGGGGCTCATTTTGTTTTTCAAGGGGGTCTGGGAGATTTGGGGTTATGCCTTTTAGGCCCCAAAGTAAAAGCCATTGGTCCTGGAGGTTTCCAGGAATAAAAATATGTTATTGGAGGTCAAAAAATGCAAACAAACTGCAATTATGGTTTTACATTGTTAACACTGAGAAATCCTGGGATGGCCTTGAAGGGATACGCAAACACTCCTGATGTCAGTCACCAAGCACTGCCACACAACCCAAAATCATTGCAGCTTTACTGTAGATCACTGGTGCAGATCCAGCTACTTGTTATTCACATTATCACCTTGGGAAAATCTGCAGATACCATGCAGTGTGCACTTAGCATTGCTACTACAATGTTGCATCGTCAGAATCACATGTGGATTAATGCCAAATGTAGTTCTGTTTTGAATCCTGGAAAGCCAGAAGTGCTGGGTGGGTACATGGTCCTTTAATCCAGCAGTTTAGGCCCAAGTGGCTAGAATTGCATGGGCTGCCTTTGCCCAGCTTCAGTTACAAATACCTGCCTTGCTGGCTGGGGGATGTGGCAACTTGTAGTCCAAAACAGTAAGTTTTCCTCATTCTGTCAGTGTTTTCATATTTCACCCTGGTGGTTTCCGGGAGCAATGCTTCTATCCTTCCCTCTGCAGACATGGAAGGAGTCTCCCTGAAGAATGTGAGGACTGTAAACACTTCTCAGAGTCCAGTGGCACAAGAACAGCAGCCTGTTGACTGATTCTTCCACTCCAGATTTCCACTGGATTTCTTCTGACACGAGAAAAGAGGAAATGTCTTTCCTTCTTTTGCATCATTTTTTAAAAAATGTTAATTGAATATTCTAATGACAGCTGGTTTCCAGGAATGGCTACCATAGTATGAGCAGGTAAAGTCCTATTCTGCTAAAAGTCCCTAAAACAGAAACCTTAGTGAACGCCATAACATCCTTCAGTCCCAGTTTCTGTTCACCATGTATAGTGCCCTAGAATCATAAGGCCAAAGGTATTTCAATATTTCATATGCCAACAGTAGGAGAGGCCTTGCCAAACAGCTATGGGATCAGCCAGGCTCTAAGACTTTAAGCACAACCATGCATTTCACTTCAGATTATGCAGTTTAGAGAAATAAAATTGTATGCTTTAAAATTACAGGCCCAATTAATCCACTGCTTAGAGAATGCAGTTCTGCCCATTATTAAATCTGACTGACTTCTGTGTAACTGCACTTCAGGGGCTGAGGTTTTGATCTCAAGCCTGCACTAACATCCTTTCAAAATGCTTGCCTGTGTGCATGTGTGTGTCAATTTCAGATCCCTGCTGTGTTGCATGTATATCTTGCTAAAGCCTATTTCTCTGTAGCTTCAATATTCCTGGGCAGGAAACTTGTGGTTTTTTGGATATACGCAAAAATCATTTGAGAAAGAGAGAGGTACTGGTCTGGTGTATGGAGGATATCATCGATAGATCATATGGTGTCAGTCTGGAAGGTCTGCCTGTCTACAAAAGTGTCCATCATTACTAAAGGAAACCCCCATAACATTCGGTTATTTATTTGAATAGACCATTCTATTCGTTTTTACATTCTTTTTAAGTATGGGAAAGAAGTGAAAATAAACCCAGTCATTTTAAGTTTTGCAGCTGAACTTTCACATCAGCTCTAGTCACGGGTTTAAGTTTCACTAGTAAATTGTTAGAAGTATTTTGGTCTTGAAAGCAAAAGCTTTGGCTACTGATGTACAGATCTGTCAAGTCCATTTCTGTAGATGTCCTCTTTTTCCCATCTGCAGCTCCATTCTGTTCCAGTTCTAGGCAGATTAATTTTTTTAACATGGAAAAAAACAGATTTTTTTTAACTTTTCAAACTGGCGGGTGCATGTTGCATGGACTACAATGTGCATTTTGGAAATATATGAAGTGCACATATTTTAAAATACATTTTTCCTTTCATAGACCCAAGCCCAGAGGTTTACAGATTTCCAGCCATGAATTGTTCCAGGTTCTGCACTTAGCCTGTCAGGTGCAGAATCATTTTTGAAATAATAAAAAAAAAAACCCATGATGGAGCAGAGGGTGAGGGCCTTTAATGCATTCAAAAACTAATTTTATTTCACCCACCATAGGCCTGTCATTTAACATCTAATGTGGACTTCAGACTCCTTAGTATTCCAGGTCAGGGGTGGGCAACTATGACCCTTTCAATGTGGGTGGACTACAACTCCCCCTAATCCCACACTATTGGTGATACGGACTAGGACTGATGGGAGCTGAAAGCCCCAAAGACCCTGAGATCCACCATTGCCCATGGCTGGTCGAGATAGACCTTATACTGAGTATCGGGCTTGCATCAGGCCATAACAAGAAACTTCTTATGTTCATAACAGTCAGAAAATATGGACGTGATGCACACATAATTATAATTATAATTATGCCCAGTTCATGTTGATGGCCCAGTTCAATTTTACAGATTAAATTAAATATTTTATTAAATATTATTGTGACCATTTTTGTAGGTTGCCTGTGATTCATGTCTTATTAATGGAAAGTGTTTTAATATTTAATAGACATTTGGCATTTCTCTGGGGTGCAAATAACAAATGATTCTACAGCTAGTGATTTATTAAACCAAGATAACCTAACTCTTATTTAGTCTGCATATTGCTATATCACATCTTTGTCCATGGATCCCTTTGTGGTCAAAGTGCTTTTTGCTGAGATTGATCTGGTTTCAGTACCTGGAAGTTCCTTGCTAGGCATTGGCAAAGAACAGAAAGAGAAGATGGAAGGTATAGGGAGAACGTGTAATTTGAATGCATTAAAAAAATTAGGTAACATATATCTACCAATGAACCATAGTGATACTTTGTAATGTGTGTTATATTCTTAACATGCCAGAAACTGGCCTGTTTTTCTTAACAGACATTTCCTGTTTAGGATTCCTTAATTTCTCTTTTTATATTCAAAATATCTGGCTTTAATCCAAATATGCCTCAAACTATTTTATTCCATGCTAGTTGGACTGTGATTAGCTTTGGAACAGTGGATTGCAAAACTGGAACAGGTACATATGTTTCATGTCAATGCAATTTTTGTTACGTTGGTTATGCGTTGGATCTAAAGATTTAGTCACACTGAGAAGAAAGCCATTGAAATAATGGGACTTAATCATTATCATTCTTTCATCAATATCTAACACTGTATTCTAATACTAGAGTAGCAACCAATGTACTCTCTAATTTTCAGCCCCACTGGGCAGGGCTCCGCCTCTCTCTCAAACGACTGTGTGCAAGGTTCTGTCGCAACCAGAACCTAAGGGGTTGAACATGATCACTGCACGGAAGAGAAAGAAAGCTGTGCGGAGGGAGGCAGAGACATGCACTTAGAGGGAATCTTGCTAGTAACCCTTGTAAGCATAACTACGTTTGTACCCAGCCCTACCTAGATCATACACTAATAATAGCAGTAGCAGCAACAGTAGAAGTAAGTGGAATAACTGTTGTTTGTGGAAGCATACTTTTTTCTCAGTGCCTCATACTCATCATTGCATAAAACTATACCTCCTTTCCTCTATTCATCATTTCCCCAACCACTGGAATACTTTACTTTCTGGCAAATGTTTGGGTCATACATTTGGCTCATGTAAATGTCAGTTAAAATTAATCTATTTACTCTGGCATTCTCCAAATAGTATCTCACCTCTGCCTTTTGCTACAACTCACTTTCCTTTATATGTCTAGATGAGCAGATTTCGAATTTGTTCATTTATTTGTTTATTTTAAAATACTCTCAGAGAACGGCACCAGAAAAGGAAGGGGATATGTCCTGCTTGGGGGTGTAGATGAATGTACCACATCTAATTCACCCAAAAAAAGCAGAATGATTAAAAAGCATATGAACCACTGTCACAGGATATGTGCCACATGACCACAATGTGTGACTATATGGGAAGCAGAAGATGGAAGGAAGAAGGGGAGCATTTTTCTTGTGTGATTGCAGCCTGTGAAGGACTTTGAATGAGAGCTTGCACTGCTTTTGGAAGCAGACATGGCTCAGCAAGATAGCCATATTGGCATAGTTGCAGAGGGAAGAAGAAGAAGAAGAAGAAGAAGAAGAAGAAGAGGACAAAGGAACATAGCGGTCTGCATAAAATGTGCATGTGGTAATTCTACCTATGACAGTGAAGTTGAAATCATTAAACGCTATATATCTGAGTTGTTTCTCTTGACTCTATCTTTAGTCCCACTTTGACACCCTTCCAAACCAGAAGGCTATTCTCTTTAAATTAAGTGCTGTGGCCACCACAAAGCCAATGCAGGGAGTTAAGGAGGAGCATTATGTGATTGGAATATTAACATAAGTAATGTTTATGAACAGAAGACTGCATATTGGTTCTCTAAATTGTTTTTGCAGATTTACAAGCTAAGAAGCATAACAGTTCTCTAGTCTGCCCTGAAGGGACAGCACGCTGTGCAATGAAAATAAAAAGGTAGTCTCTTTCTGGTGTAAATTACCACCAGTCAGCAGCATTTTGCTTAGTAAGGAAAATTCATTAGTAGGTTCTTCTTTCCTTAATGTGAAACTTCCTTCTTTCTTTTGAGCTGAAAATGGACCAACTAGCATACCAACATGACCAAAATACATTTTAAAAGTGAAAATCCTGAACTCTCCAGGTGCTCTGCACTCTTCCTGCTGTGTTTTATCTTTGCATTCGTTAGCTACTCTCTCACAATCCTCTGCAAGCATAATTTGTACAGGTGCTGGAATTGTACCCAGAAGATTTGAAGCTGCAAAATTAGCATCTGAGGTTGCTCCATCTGTTAATTGTTTAATCTTTGGGAAGTTGCTTTTAAGAGGAATGAATGCAGCAAAATGGTGGAGCCATCTGCAACTGAGCAGTTAGTCCAAGTTCTATTTCTAACATACTATAATATGATTGACGTGATTGTCCCCTTCTCTGGATGTAATGATTGTATATTTTGAAGTGTAGATCTTTATAAGACATCCAAAAAAGGCAGGCTGTCGTGTCAATCCACATGAACAAGCCAGTTCTAGCAATTTTCATCTTCACTAGCTCAGAGGGAACTTGAAGGAGTCTGTGAAATGATGTCAACACAGGGCCAGTCTATGGGATGAACAAATAGATGATCACCTGGGGCACCAAGCTCAGTTGAGAGGGGGCACAAAGCTAAGCTATCAAAGGCACTCCTCATCCAGGGCACTATTATCCTAGGGCTAGCCCTGCGTCACCTCTGCTAATCAATGAGTCCTGTCTCTGCCTCCCAGTTATGTACATGAAATGCGAATGTGGCAACATGTCCTGTTCCTCAGACAGTAAAATATCTTAAACCAGCCCTCCCAGTTTTGCTGACTGCCTGTTCCCCAAATCCAAAAACAGACTTCAGGCTTGCAGGATCAGTTTTCTGGCTTGCAAAATCAACTTTATTGTTTCATTTTACAAGAAGCTATAGAACCCCGGCCAAAGCTTGATGCAAGAGACATACACTTAGAACGAAGGAATTCAGAGGAGAGTAATGTACTTTGAGTACTAAAACAGAACAGAATTCACAGCATTTTCCAAAAACAACAACAACAACTAATCAAGTCTCCTTTTTTCAAGTAGTGTAGGCATGAAGCTTTTCTTGCTACTATTGTTAAACAATTGATACTCACAATTGTTTCAGGTTTGATAGGAGCTTATATCTCTAACTAAGTGGCACACCATGGTTGCACACATAGCCCCACAATGTGCCAACACCTTCAAGACTCATGGAACAATGTTTTCTCAGCTCCTTTCCCTCAAAACTTCTTTTGTAGTTGAGATTCTTGGATGAGATAACTCTTTATTATTCAGGCTCATGGAAAAGGGCACTAATGAAGCATCAACAGGAGTTCAATAACTTGCACAGCATCTTTCAACTTAAGCCCAAGTCAGTCTATGAAGCAGGTTTATTTCCAAGGCACCATTATCAAAATCTATAAAGGACAGGTAAGCACCGCCTTGTATCAGAAGCCTACAAACAGGTATTTAAAAGCTTTTGGCTTCTACCTGGAACATTCTATAAAGTAATTATCTACATCGAAATATTGTGATACAACTTCATCTGCTTGGTTCCAGCAGACAGAGCCTTTCAATTTAGGTGAGAAGCCTGTATTCGCACTCAGTCAGTTGCCCAGTTTGAGAAGATTACTCACCAGCAACAGCAAATCTTGCGACAGAGATGTTGATATAGGAACCAAACTCTATGGCAGACCCAGATACTAATTCTATCCCTGTATCTACATTAGAATCAGAATTGTTGTTACATGCTGTCAAGTCATATGCAATGTATAACAACCCTAATAAGGTTTTCATATTACACAAAATATTTAAGGAAACACTGTTACAGGATACAAACATTTCATCACATACCTGCTGATCTTCCTATGTGATAGATACCTTATTTCATCAACAATCCCCCAAAGCACATTACATAGGGCATACATGAAAGTTTTTATGCAAAAGAATAAATTGACACAAATCAGACATTAGATGTAGTCATATAAAATAATCAGAAAATATTTTAGTGTCCCAGGCACAGTATCTCTGACCTCAGGGCCATGCTTGATCTTTTTGATCACTCACTTTGAGGAAGAGGAGGAGCTATATTTTGCATGTACACATTTTCAGACATCTATCTACACTGTAATCATTCTAGGGCAGCAGGGCTGAGATCTTAAAGGGACTCTGCCTGAGATCTTAAAGAGCTACTGCCACTCAGAGCAGATGGCACTTGGTAGATGAGCAAAGTGATTTGATTCATGATGAAGCATGTGTAGTCATTCCAGCCACTGGGCAAAGTGCAAGTGCAGACATATGGTTGGTTGTCTCTGTGAGTAAATGAAAGGCATAGTTCTGGAACATTGTTTGTTGTGAATACAGCTCCTAGAGCTGGAGGGTCTTTGGAATGGTAGTCCAAATTTTACAAACTCTAGTGAAAAATTTGCTATGTTGTGTACTCCCAAACTGAACACTAGATCCACCCTTCATTTTTATTAGATTTTTGGCTTTTTATTGTATATGCAATGCATCATTTCCTGTCAATGGGAATTATCAGCATGACTCCCCTTTACACATGCAAACAGGATATGTCATAAGAGGCATTCTTATTTCTTTTCTCCTGAGCAGATGTGTTCAAAAAGCCCTCCTAAGATGAAACTTCATACACTACTATCTGTGTTTATATGAGAAGGCACAAACATAATGCTTCTGCTGAAATCCAAGAGGCTTCTTGCCATCATATTTCAAAGAAATGTTTCAGTGGGAACAATATGTATACATTGTTTCTGAAGAATTGTATTTGACGTCAGACATGCACTAGGATTTCAGTTTATGTTTTAAAAGATGCCAATTGAACTTCTCTGTGCCAATGGGCAGCAGGGGGAGGTTGGGTTTAATCCTTCCCTCTTTCCTTGCATCCGCTGGGGATTATTTATTATGAAAGATTTAGTAAATAACTAGTTTAAATACATTTGTTAATAATTAATTTGCTGCCCTTTTATGACACACCTGAAACCTGCTGCCTGAGCACTGCACCTAATGGCTGGGCCAGCCTAGATTTATGTGTCAGATCAAATGGAATTTATTCCTATATGCTTCCTGCCAGCTAGTTCAACCTTAGGAAGAAGTGTCTGAAACGTCTACACAGCAGTACAGGCAGCCTTTTTCTTGGTAAATAAATGTTAAAAGTGGGGAAAAAAGAGCTCCCACTTGCCCTGTGGTTTTCCTTATGAATACATTTCTCTTGACTTTTAGCCTCAAAGCATGCACGTCATGCCAGTATCAAATACCTGCTACTCACTGCAGCCCACAGGTAGTATACCAAACAAACTATATTAAAAAGGTGAAGAAATGTTGTGGAAGGGTTCTGATTTATAATAGGAGATAACTAGCTCCCAAGGATTTTCAATGTGCTGTTACATTTTGATTGTTTTATCAAATCATAATTGGCCATATCGTGTTTGCATCCCTGCTCAGCCACTTTTTAAACCTAACTGCAAATGAATGGGGATGCATCCACATCAAGAACTAGATGAATACAGACATCTGTTGACCAAGTGACAATTTAACATCTTCACAGAATCACTAGGTCAGTTTTCTGGATTCTTCTGCCAGATGTGGGAAGAATTTAACCATTCCTCTGTTTGGTTGTTGTAGGTTTCTCGGGCTGTTTGGCCATGTTCTGGAACATGGCCAAACAGCCTGAAAAACCTACAACAACCATCGGATCCCGGCCGTGAAAACCTTCGAGAATACATTCCTCTGTTTCTTTGGACTTCTGATGAGGTGCAAAAGTGCAGCCAGGTTTTCTTCACCACATAATAGAACAATCCAGATGATCAGTTTACTAATATAAGAATACTATGTTGTGCCAACAGATTTTAGACCATCCTTAAGCTTACATTCTTTGAGTCCTAATGCAGACATGAAGTCACTGGTGCAGTAAAAGGAATAGAAGACTGGCAGATATGCCGCATGATAAAATGTACTAAAATGTATTAGAAGGAAGCATAGAGAAGCCTTCACAGTTTGAGGAGCTCCTCTGCATTCAGCTGGATATGATTCCTGAGCCCATGTGCTGTGCAGATGGTGTGCCTTCCCTCCCATGGCTGAAGGACTACCCTCCAACCTAGACAAGCAAGGATCTTTATAGCTCAGCCACCCTGCATTAAAACTGGCAGGAAGGAATGGAGGAGGGAGCCACTTTGTGCCAAGCTAGAACAAAAGCATCTCTGATCAGGCCCACATACTATCATCTTGATAAAATAAGCTACTCTTGGAACAATACATTTGTAAGTTGTGGAATAGTTTCTTTCTCTGCTTATAGCTCCCACTAAACAGGTGATATGACTTTCATAAATTGCGTGTAAATTATGCATTATGTAGCACATAAATTATGTGCTATCTAGCAGATTTCCTATCTAGCAAGTAAGATATCACCTGGCCATCTGTACCTATCTCTATTCTGACCTGAAACAGATGTACAGGATAATACTGGGAAGACATTTTGCACGTATTCTAAGTGTGCAAAAACCTTTCATTTTTGGCAAGGACTTACATATGTTCTCGCATATCAAAATCCCAGTCCTATTAACTGCTACACTTCATATCTCTTTTCTGCACTTTTCACTGCTCCAGTGCTCCCATAGTGCTTGGCTCTGAGGAGCCACCTGGAAAACAGGAAGATCCGAGGCTGTGTTAGACGTCCTTCTTTTCTGGTTTCTGGCAAAGATACAGATACAGAACCAGAGACAGCACCACCATTGCCTGTTGTGGGGGGGGGGGCACTGCCACATAATATGAGGTTGGTGTTTTGCTTCCTGCCTCATGCAGCAGGAAAAAATGGGCTACCCCCCTGGTGAGTATGTCCATGAGCCAATGAGGTGGAACCACATCTTTCTGCTGCTTACAAGGGAAACCAGTTACTCATTGTGAAAGTCAGGCCTTTTTTGTACATGTAAAGTAAAGAACTGTGTTTGTGTTGGCCATAACTGGTTTGGCTTTGTAAGAATAGAGGTAGTCCAAATAGGAGGAGGGGAGAGAGTAAAATTTAACTGAGAGATCAATACAAAATGTTTGAACTTTGCCATCAAAAGTATTCTATTTGGAGTTATGGACTGAATGCAAAGGGGAGCATTGGGGATAAGAACAAAATCTAGCTATAGTCATGAAGTTAATGGAGTTAATAATTGGAAACATTTGCTGATGTGTGACAGATGTATTGACAAGTTATTATTGTTCGTGTAAAGTATTGATTTTATTTTACTAGAGGCTAGAAAAGATAACTTAATGGACACACGCTGTGAATGATGCAAAGTCAAAAAGCATAAGCATTTGATTTGTTTATGTGCGATGAAAACTACATTAAAGTGTGTAGAATGTCAAGGTCATGAATAAAACTTGAGCTCTTTCTCTATTGGAGTGGTTGCATACTGTAGTCCCATGAATACTGAGTTTCTTGGAACCTTACAGTGGTTTCCTGAATAATAAAAAAAAGAAATTAGTGATGTCTGACAAGGTTTCTTAAACCAGTGGTGGAATTTTCCTGTAGCACACAACAAGATAAAGGTAAAGGTAAAGGTTCCCCCTGACAATTGTCCAGTCGTGTCCGACTCTACGGGGTGGTGCTCATCCCTGTTTCCAAGCCATAGAGCCAGCGTTTGTCTGTAGACAGTTTCCGAGGTCACGTGGCCAGTGCGACTAGACACGGAACACCGTTACCTTCCCACCATTGTGGTACCTATTTATCTACTTGCATTTACATGCTTTTGAACTGCTAGGTTGGCAGGAGCTGGGACAAGCGAAGGGAGCTCACTCCGTCGCATGGATTCGAACTGCTGATCTTTCTACCTTGCAGCCCAGAGGCTTTGTAGTTTAACCCGCAGTGCCACCACATCCCACCAAGATACTTTGCCCTAAATCTGTTTCCTAGGCCCCTGGATCTGTACAGAAACAAGATTCATGCCCAGTGCACCATACTTTTTTCTCTGTTAAGCTTTATCCTATACAAGTTGTGGCCTGTGTTCAGAGTAGGTCCTCAGTAGACACCTAGAAGCCTGAGGTTAAAAAAAATCTGTTTATTGTGAATTCTGAAGCTGTGAAAGCCATTAGAAGATAATCATACACATTTTACTGCTGAAGTCAGCTCTACTTCTAGTTGTGAAGTTGCCTGTTTGTCTGGTAAAGCTGTTACCCAATATAATTTGACAGTTAAGTAAGGTATATAAGTCTTCTACCTTACTCCTGGAATGGTAACTACTGGACACTAATGATGGAATGGGAAATCTTTGGCCCTCCAGATGTTTTGGTCTAGAATCCCCATAGGCTCTCTGAGTGTGGCTAATGGCAGACGGTTGTAGTAGCTGTAGTCCAAAAAAAAAGGGGCAGAGGAACCCAGCATCTAAAGGCTTAAAAGTCCCCATTTCTGTTTTAAGTCTACTGATCTGAGTAGGCTCACTATAGCCTTTCAAGGCACTGCTTACACTTTGACAAATAAATATTTGTGAAATTGACTTTGTCTAGATTCTTAGATTCCTTGGGCTGTTGATATAAAATAGTCCTAGTTTTCAAAATCCTATGCACCATATAAATCACTGTGCTATATACATCTTGTGACCATGTCTCCAAGGAATCAATCCAATATTTATTAAATTTATTTATTTATTTATTATATTTATATCCAGTGGTTTTGCCACAGAGCGGGGGCGAGGAAGAAGAGCAAGGTATTAGATCATCAGAACCGGGAAGGCCTGCCGCTGCAAGGCAGAGATGCCATGAGGAGCTACAGGAAGCCATCTGTGTGGAAGACAGCAAACCATCGATGTCAGACGTCACGCGTGAGTTTGAGGCTTCACACAGGACATTTACACCAATGCCAGCTTGGCCTTGGCCAATTAGTGGCCAGTTCAGCACGCCAGTTCACGCGGTACCTGGTGTGCACGTTCCGGGTGCTGCTGGTACCCAATGGTTGAGTGCTAGTACCCCGGTAGCTAGTTGGGCTGCCCCATATGCACAAGGGTTTTCCCCTGCATTTCTAGGTCCTGCGGCTGGAGTAGGTGTTTGGCCATATCTGTCAGTTCCGGATACGGGCTATAACACAGTACCCTTGAATGCATTGCCTTTTGGGGATCATGCCATGCCTTTGGGAGACCACCCTACACCGGCGACAAAGGAAAAGATTTAGAGAGGAAAATATGTGGACATTTTTGAACTTCTTAATAGAGATGTAGATAAGAAAGAAGTTGATAAGGAAGACGATAGGGAGAAGGAAAGACTCAGAAGGCGTAGGCCAGACAGGACCTGGGGCAACTGGTTACCAGGTTTCTTAATTTATGCGGGGGTAATTTTGAGAGCTCAGCCCTGGAGGGCCCAGGCCCTGTTCCAGTACCTGGATTTAATTTACAGGGCATATGTAGATTTTGCGGGACAGGCATGGTTGACATATGACAAATTCTTCTGTATTCGCAGTCGATTCATCCAAATTTAAGATGGGATGAGCCGTTGCCAGGCCTTTGGCTGCAGGTTATGACCCCGGCCAGGCCTAACCCCGGAGATAGGTTTGACAGCGGTCACCTTATCCATAAACAGGGTATTAATGTGAGCTCCTGTGCCGGCACGGGGCAAGTGGTTCAACCCCGCTTGCTCTGTTGGGATTATAACTCCAAAGGCACGTGCTCGCGTAAGGGGTGTTGTTTCCGACATGGGTGCACAGTCTGCGGCAGCCAGCACCCCAGTACATCCTGCTTCAGAGCTAGGGCACAAAGAAATGCCAACAAGGATTCTGGAGGTAATAAGAAGGTGTTTGGGGGAGGGGGTACCCCTAGCAAAGAGCCCCAGCCCAATTAAGTTGGAGGTATTGGAGAGCTGGTTAGCAGATTATCCGCGGCCAGCAGATGCCCAGTATTTGTTAGAAGGTTTCATGTACGGTTTTAGAATACCGGCTTTGGGTGAGCGTAAGGCATTCTTTGCGAAGAATTTAAAGTCAGTAAGAGGTATGGAAAGTATTGTTTATGATAAAATCAAAAAAGAAATGTCCGAAGGTAGGGTTTTAGGACCTTACCAACGTCCCCCTTTCAAGACCCTTCGGGTATCACCCTTGGGCGTGGTACCCAAGAAGAATAGGGGAGAGTACAGGCTCATTCACCATCTGTCTTACCCAGAAGGTGAGTCAGTGAATGATGCCATTCCACAGGAGCTTTGCACCGTGCGCTATACCTATTTTGACTAAGCGGTGCGTATGGTGCGTAGGTGTGGAATGGGGCGGAGCTTGCGAAATGCGACATTAAGTCAGGGTTTTGAATTCTTCCAGTCCATCCGTTAGACTTTGACCTCTTGGGATTTTATTTTCAGGGCTCTTACTATATTGATAGGGCCTTGCCAATGGGTTATTCTGTCTCCTGTGGTGCATTTTAGCGGTTCAGTTCATTTTTAGAATGGAAGCTCAGATGTAGGGTAGGTTGCAGAAACACTGCCCATTATTTAGATGATTACCTTTTTTTTTTGTTGGTGGTGCTGCCAATACTGGGCAGTGCGCGTTTATCTTAGAGACGTTTCAGTCCTTGGCCTGGGAACTGGGAGTTCCCTTGGCTGAGGAAAAAATAGAAGGGCCTGCAACTTCACTTACCTTCTTAGGGATTGAGCTGGACACTAGGCAGCAAGCTTCCAGGTTGCCAGAGGATAAATTAGAGGCCCTTAAGGAGCGAATCCAGCTCCTGTTAAGGAGTAGGAAGGTGTCCCTTAAGGAGCTACAGGAGATCGTAGGCCATCTAAATTTTGCATGTAGGGTAATAGCTCCGGGTCACGCCTTTCTGCAACGTTTGTGTGGGGCTATGAAGGGGCCTCACCGCCCTTTCCACAGGACTAGAGTGACCAGGGGTATGAAGCAGGACCTGCAAGTGTGGAGCCAGTTTTTAGCAGAATTTAATGGGGTGTCATTTTGGAGGTCTGAACTGCAACTTAAGTCGGATTCTTAATTCTTCAGTACGCTTCTGGTGTGACAATCAGGCAGTGGTTCACATTGTGAACAACCTCACGTCACACTCAGAATGCGTTATGGCACTTGTGCGTGCATTCACGTTACATGCCTTGAAATTTAATGTTCTGATCCAAGCAAAACACATCCGGGGTTTGGATAATAGCTTGGCCAATGCCCTATCACGCCAACAGATCACTCGGTTCAGGGAGTTAGACCCAGGAGCCAGAAAACTTCCAGAGAAACTACCAACCGAGGTCTGGCTAATTGGCGGGATGACGCCGAAAGGGCTATAGGCTTGGCCCTGGCACCGAGGACACGGAAGGCGTACCTAGCAGTGAGTACAGAGTTCCAGGAGTTTAGGAGATCAGTGGATTTGGAGTTGATCTGGCCTGCTCCTGTGGAACACCTGCAACAATTTATAGTGTTCTTAAATAGGAAGGGATTAGCACCTGGATCCATCCAAGGTAGGATGTCAGCTCTAGCCTTTCATGCTAGGATCCACGGGTACCAGGATTTCACCTCCGACCTTCGTATCAAGAAGATGATTGAAGGTTGGAGTAAGGAAAGGGGTTAGGGATTCTAGAACACCAATATCCCCAGCCCTGTTGGAAAAAATTTGCCAGTTATTGCCAATCATTTGTAGGGATGCATATGAGGCTGCGCTGTTTCAAACAGCCTCTTTGCTGACATTTTTTGGTGCACTAAGGATTAGTGAGGTGGTAGTGTCAGGTAAAGAGCATGTGTCGAAATTGGCCTTACAATGGCACGATGTAACACTAGTAGAGGATACGGTGAGGGTACACATCCGCTGATCCAAGGCGGATCAGCGAGGTAAGGGAGCAGATCTTACTTTAGGTACTTGCTCGATAGGACTCCTTTGTCCGGTAAAAGCGATAGGTACATATTTAAATGTCAGAGGACACGGTCAAGATTATTTTTTCATACATAAGGATGGAACCCCTTTAACAAAATATCAATTTTGGAAAATCACTAATTTAGCATTAGGCAAGGAAGGTGTTTACGGTTTGAGGTTTGGAACCCATTCATTTAGAATTGGGGCGGCATCAACTGCAGCCGCTCTGGGTTATCATCCGGATGACATTAAGCAGTTGGGGCGCTGGTCATCCACCGCCTATCAAAGATATGTCAGGACACTCCCTCACGTCTAGGCAGGTGCCGGTTTTGTCTTCGCAGGTCCGCTCTTACAGGAGAGTCGGCAGCAAGTCATGATATTTGGCTACAGCTTCGTTTTCTGGGCAGCGAGGTATGCTACTCAGTCAATGTGGGGGAGCAATTTGGGTCTTGGAGATAGAGCCCAAATTGTTTGGAGAGGGATCTGTGGACTGCTATGGAGCCAATTATTCAGAGCGGCTGCATTTGGCAGGCAACCCCCAGATGTGTTGGTTATACACCTGGGAGGCAACGATCTGGCCAAGCATGATGGCAAGGCCTTGGTTTTGGATGTTCTGCGAGACCTCAGATGGCTGAGGGCAACATACCCTACGATGAGTATTATCTGGTCTACAATCATCCCTCGGCTTGTTTGGCGGGAGGAAAGCCAGGTTCAGCGTGTTAACACCGCGAAGAGGAGTGTTAATCGAGAAGTATGTAGAGCGGTATGTGATGGCCTGAAGTACACCTCTCTGACAGAGGTTTGGAAATATTTTTGGCTGACCTCAGGGGGGGCCTGCTTTTGGAGCTCGAGAGGCTCGATGGCGGGCATGAGCCTTAAGCATAGCTTGCCCCTATGCCATGGCGGGTAGTGCGGTTAAAACAGGTTTCAGTGAGTCCCCTCACAACCACAGGTAAGGTATAGCTCATCTGATCTCCCAGCGCTGCGGATTGTGCGATTACAGTGCTTGCGGGAGAAGATCCGCTGGGGCCGCTCCCGGACCAACAGTCAACAAGAAGAAGGGGACTTGAGGTCCGGGGGTGGTCAAATTGGGGCCGGCCGGGTTCTCAATGTCTTCATGACTGCGAGATCTTGGGGCTCGGGACTCGCCCATAGTTTGGTAGGGGTCCGTTGAGACCCCTACGATACTGGTTAAGTAGTGATCTGCAGGATAAGCATTTTGAGAAGCAGCAACAGAATGCTTGCTAATGGAAAGCACTGACAGGTGTAATGTAAAACTATGAGCTGGATTCAAACATGGTAATTCTGAAGCTAGTCCTTAACTTACTGATTCCAATAAGTTAAAGAGGTGCCATTGATTTCAGTAGGTGTACTATGACTAAATCGAGACACAACCCCATTACCTCTTCATTGTGGGGCCGTTATTCTGACACTCAGAGCAGGATTAATCATCACATTAAGTATTTAACAAAATAAAGCTAGGCTTGGGCTCCAGCTTCCACTGTACAGAGATACAAGAATTTCTGATAAGCAATGGGAAACACATCTCCCTCACCATTACTGAGGCCTTGGGCCCAGTCTGGCAATGGTGACTTGACAAATGGGGAATTTAAACAGAAAAGAGGGAAATGTCATTGTGATGGTGACAGTTATTCCTATTTGCCAAATTCTTAATTGGAGGCACTTTTCCTAAGTCCATTCAACATGAGGAAGTTTTGAAATAGAATGTCTACACAGACTCTTTTGGAGCTATCTGGTGCAGGCGAAAGAGGGTAACCTGGCATTAGGTAAGGGCGCAATATGCCATTTGGTGTGATGCTTGCATCCAGATGGCATACGGATCTGAGCTCAAGTGACTGTATCTTGTCTGGCTCCTTCCAGTGGGAATTTCCGATATCGTGAAGTGGCTTAATAAGAGAGAGACTTCAGGATACTGGCATATTCTTTTAGATTCTACTAGAGTAGTGAAAATAGGTTGCATCATTTATTTTAAAATATTTTTCTTTAACTTGTTTTAAAGCAAACTATTTGTAGCCAAATCCACCACCATGATATTTGGAAGGCCACGGGAAGGTTCAGAACCATGAAGAATGACGCGTGCAGAGCCAAAATTTCTCACTACCCTGGAATGACAGTCAGTAGAAGGCATTGTGGAGGAGACAAAAGAGTGGCCATATTGCCAACATAGGTGCTGCTATTGTCATTTGCAGTAGCACTCCAAAGTATCCTTTGAAGGAACAAGCAACAAAGCTTCTAATGGTGAGTCCTATCTCTTGTTGGAGAATTTCTCCTTCCCCCGGAAATAATTGGTGAAATTATATCTCAAGTTCCTCTTGGTAGAAATAGACTGGAGAATTTTGGAGGGTAATTTGTGCACAGCTATATAAGAGCTAAATGAGTTTGATATCTGGTTCTGGAGCCAAACGCTGGATGTTTGATCCCCCACTGTGCCTCTTGGGAAAAGAGTCGGCCTGTGTGTCCTTGGGCAAGCTGCACAGTTCCAGAGAGACCCCAGCAAAGGGGGACACTAAATCACTTCTGAGTACTCTCTACCTAGAAAGCCCTGGAAAGGGCCGCCAGGAGTCAGAATTTACTTGCTGGAACATGATGATTATCATTATCCATTCTACAGTATAGTCATTGTCTCCAAGAAGACTCCAAAAAGGCATGCATTGTGCTGGTCCATATCAATCCAGCAGTCTTAACCTTCATAAAGAACAAGTCTTTTATGAAGCTAAAGAATCTTAGTTGCCCATTCAAGACCTAAGCTATCCCAAAATACTTATTACTACAAAATAAATACTTTGTGTATTATAAATATGCAAAGTCAATACTTGGCATAAATACTTTTCATGTTGGTGATTCCTCTCAACAATATATTGTCCCTAGGAAGATTTATCCCCTTGAAGCTGCTTCAGAATTTTAGCTAAAAGAAAGGGAATGGGGAGCCTGTAAGGGTGGGAGTTTGCAGATTATGCCATTGTCCTAAGCACTCTGCATAACAAGAAGGATGGCTCACAACAACCTTGTACACAGTGAGCCATAGTTCCATTATGCCACAGGCCATACCCTGTCAGTAAACAGATTTTATATTTGAATACAGAAAATTTCCACACAGCTCTCTACTTTGGACACTAGGAAGCCTTGATGTGCAAACACAAATATCATTCACATACCACTGCCAACACCAGTGTGTCAACAGAAAACATGCTTGGGCAAGCAAATGTTGCCGCTGTGTTACATACTCCATGAAATTCCTTTTGAAAGTCTGAGCAAAGAGCACCGCTGACTTTTTGTCCTGGCCACAGGAGCTTTGTTTAAATGCTCCCTGTGGAAACGTAACACATGAAATGCAGCAAATAAGAGGAGCTAGAGGAATAGGGAGAAAGGGGTTTGCGGCGTTCTGTTCTGTTCTGTTTTCGGGTCTCTTTCATTGCAACAAAATGGTCAGAGGAGATAAAGAATCACAACATTAGGAATAACTGCAAACAAAAAGATGGGGAACAAAGGAAAAGATGTTGCCTTCCTTCTGGAATTCTGGAACACTGGGAAACATTTTGGTTAGCCTGGACCATTGTTGCAGAGTTCTGAATTTCTGGTAAAATTCCCTTTTCTTATGTAGTAGAAGTATAGGGATCCACATAGGAGAATAGCTACAAGTTCTTCAGAGTCCACCCCTTTCTCATTGACAGATACTTAAAAGTCTCAATAACTTGTTTTAAGACATTTCTAGGATATTTTTTAAAAAATTATTTACGTACAGTTGCTTGAAAATAGATGTACATGCTGCTTTCTTTACTGCACATATACTTAGCAACCAACTAAACAAATGAACAGCAAACAATTGCCACAAACAGACTAAAGAGAGGGAAAGAAATACTCAGCACAGAGGTGGGGCTGTCTTTGAAATCAAAAGCTGAAAGGAACAATTGATCAGTGCTGGATAGATATACAATCCCCTCAGCCCAACAAAAAGATGCTCTTTGAACTACAAGCACCCCATGCAGCTTGGTCATTAGCCATTGTGGCTGGGGTTTTTGAGAACTGTAGTTCAAAAAATTAACTTTCTCAACCTCCAGTTAAAACATCTATGTCCATCAATTAATTTTGATTAAATGATTGGCTACTGAACATGGGAATAATCTTCATTGAAAAGCTTTGTGTCTGAGATGTGACAAGGAAGTTTTGTCTCCGTTATTAACTTGTGGATGCATTTGCACACACCAGAAATCTCTGAATATTTGAAATTATCAAGAAATGAGCATGCCTGTATATAACTCAACTCTCAGATGTGCTGCTATCTGGACAATTCTTGCTGCGGTTTATAAATTCTTCTTGCCTGATTATATTCCAGGCCTTTTAAGAGTACCAACATAACACTACCATTCACAAAGGGAAAATCCAAGAAGTTGAATCCTTTTTTCATCAGTTTATTCTTATTCTTATTCTTATTTATTTGATTTATATACTGCCCATCTGGCAGCCAGGGCCACTCTGGGCGGTTTACAACAATAAACAAAACCATAAAATAACAAAATAATACAAATAATACAACATCAGAGTTAAAGTGCAAATTAAAATATCATAAATAAACTGAAAGACAAAGTGAGAAGAACACAATACAATTAATATAATTAATAGCATAAAATATGGCGGCATATAAGTTAGTGCATTATCGGAGATACTGTTGCATCAGTAGTTGTTTACTCTGGGAAATCCTGTCTGAATATCCAGGTCTTTAATAACTTTTTAAAGGTGCCTAGTGAGGAAGCCAGGTGAACTTCAGGTGGAAAGGTATTCCACATTTGTGGGGCATCCGTCGAGAAGGCCCAATTTCTGGTGGCTGTTTTCCGGGCCTCTCTTGGGGTCAAAACTCTCAGGTGCCCTGCCTGTGATGATTTTATTGGACAGGCAGACCTAACTGGAAGGAGGCGCTCGGCCAGATATCGAGATCCCAAACCGTTTAGGGCCTTGTAGGTTAATACCATCACCTTAAAACTGGGACAGAAGCGAACAGGTAACCAGCGTAAGGCGGCCAAAGTGGGGGAAATATGTTGGTATTTTCTAACCCCACTCAGTAATCTGGCTGCCGCGTTCTGGACCTGTTGCACTCTCCGTACCAGTCCCAAGGGCAGCCCCACATAGAGGGCATTGCAGTAGTCTGATCTCGAGACTACCAGCACATGAACCAGCGTGGTGAGGGACCCGGTGTCAAGGTAGGGATGCAGCTGGGTGATCTACTTTAGGTGGAAATAAGCGGATCAGACCACAGACGCTACCTGTGATGCCATTAATAGTGCTGGGTCCAGAAGTATGCCCAAACTATGCACCTCATCCTTCGTGGAAAGAGTGACCCCCCCAAAGGACAGGGAGGCACCCAGACCACAGACACTAGGGGCCCCTACCCGCAGGATTTCCATCTTGACCAGATTCGGCCTCAGTCTGTTTTCCCTCATCCATCCCAGCACCGCATCCAGGCAGCGCTCAAGGGACGGGACAGCATCCACTGCAGAAGGATGGAAGGAGAGATAGAGCTGAGTGTCATCCGCATATTGGTGACACAAAGCTCCAAAACCCCTGATGACCTCCCCCAGCGGCCTCATATAGATATTGAATAGCATTGGGGAGATGATTGACCCCTATGGGACTCCACAATTGAGAGTCCACAGAGTTGACAGCATCTCCCCAAGTTGAACTCTCTGGGGACGGTCCTCGAGGTGGGACCGAAGCCAGGCCAAGGCCTGACCCCCAATCCCTAACCCCAAGAGCCTCCCCAGAAGGATACCATGGTCGACGGGATCAAAGGCCACTGAAAGGTCGAGGAGGACCAAGAAGGACGTATTGCCCCTGTTGGCCTCCCTCAAGAGGTCATCTTGCAGGGCGACCAATGCCATCTCCGTGCCGTGACGCGGCCTAAACCCGGACTGGCACGGATCAAGGGCATTGGTTTCCTCCAGGAGAGCCTGATTGTTAACCACTTCTTACCAAAACACAAAGTAATTATCAGGGCTGTCCTTTGATGACTGTGAATAGTAGTGAGCACAAGAGAGTATCCTATAAAATAGATCGTCTTAACTGCTGCCATTGGTTTTGTCAACATTCAGGCTGCCCTTTGCTATGTAAAGCATGGCATCATTTTTTCTGCTGGCAATATACAATATTGTGCAATATTGTGCAGCAATTTCAGGCTATTTCCTGGTGTTTAAAATTGTGTATAGAGAAGGACAATATCCCACATTGATAAACTGGAGGGTTTTTTAAGAATTAAATGTCCTGGCCTTTTAAAATTGATGTTTAAGTATACGCACACTGCATACAATTCCAACAGAAGCGTCACTCATGTAGAAATACCCAGTGCTAGAAGATCTCAGAAGATGAGCCCATGAACTGTACTATGGGAGAGGACAGAACCAAGAACAGCTGGGATGTGGCTGCATTCCCAGTGTGCCAAAATATTTTGGGTGGGTGGGGGTGTATGCAGCTCATCCTCCCTTTTTGCATCAGTTCAAGTCATCAAACTTCTGAACCAATGCAACCAATGGATCTCTTTAAGAAGTAGCAGCCACAGTGGCAGAGGGAAAATCAATAGATGGGGGGGGGGGGGGAATCCAGGTTAATTGACATTTCCCTTTGTATCATGTGCTCAATGGGAAAATGTGAATCAGCCCGCCCCAAACTGTAGCATTTTTTATCAATGTGGTTGTTCCCTGGTTTAGGAAGTCTGAAACATTTCTCTCCACTAACGAAGTCATGTAGGATTTTCTGCCACGTGTTTAAAAAAGAATTTTTATTGGAACTATCATTATCATCCTTATATGACTGCTTAATGCAACAAGATACTGCTCACATTTGTTTAACTTTGGGGGTCTTTATCTGAAGATGACAAAAAAGTGAGTACTATGGAGCAGTGGTTAAACTGCAATACTGCAGAGTCAAGTCTCAGCTCATGAGCTGAGTCCGAAGGGTTCAGGTAGCCAACTCAAAGTTGACTCAGCCTTTCATTCTTCTGAGGACAGTAAAATGAGTACCGAGCTCACAGGGGCAGGGGGAGTGGTTTTTGCATAATTATGTTGTAAACCACCCAGAGAGTGGTCTAGCACTATGGAGCGGTATAAAAGCTGAAACCATAAATAAATATGAATAAATAAATTAAATTGGCAGTACTGAAGGATTGGCAACACAAACATAGCTCAAACTGGGATAGGTAATTTTTTAAAATCCACACCTGAAATCTAAAAAACAGAACTAGAAATGAAACAACACCTGCAGGGATTATTCACATACAGATATTACACAGTAAATGTCATATTAAGATTAGGTTACATAAATAAACGTGATAGTACAAAATGCCTTGGATATAGGAATGACTGGGGAGAAACTGGTTGTGATTGATAACTTGATCTCTTGTGGGATAAATTTATAGGCGGGGAGATTTGCATTGTATAGAATCATCTGTGACTAGCTCTGACAAGCTTCCTCCCTCAAGTTGAGCTGATATTAATCATTTCCTCATGAAAACCCTTTGTTGCTTCTCTATTTTGTCTCTAGACACCTAAGTACTATTGAGCCAAGAGCAATAGATTGGCAGCGTGTACATATGTAGGATTGCACACTTCAGTAGACAATAATGAACACCAGACACTTACATGCTAATTTTCACTAAATATAACAGCCAGTCATGGCTTTCATAGGGTCAATTTTTTCCCTTGAGGGAAAAAGATCAGTTTTGCAGTTTCTGTTATTGAGTTCAGTCCATTTTCACATTTTCCAGTCTTAAATCCACTCCACCCAATTTTCTAAAAGTAAAACAAAAATATCTGGAACTTTGCATGAAAATAGTATGTGTCTATAACTGTGTCTGCGTGCTCCAAGACCATGAAACCTAGACACCTGAAAAATGGCATGGATATCTGGTTTTTTTAAAATGGAAAAGTTAATTTTAGTTAGTTAAAATCTACCCATTGCCTGCAGTACCATCTTAAACCACTCAGGGTCAGATTTTTTTAACCTTCCCCAAACAGCAGGGAAAAAGCTGTAGTTAGGTCTGGGATGTTCTTTGTCCAGAGGGACTTTACACAGCTGTACCAAATGCCTTCTCTGCAGTCCCTCTATCCACAATTCTTCAAATTATAGGTTTTCTCTCTACTCCTGTAGTGCTTTATAGAGTACAAGGGGGCTAGTCTCTGTTCTCAGGAGCTTTTGGTTTCTCATAGAGAACAACAGAAGAAGAGGATTGAAATCTGTGTGGTAAAAGGAAAAGCAAACTCCAACACAATGTGAACAATATGAACAAATGACTGTCTTATATATTCCTATTTTGAAATGCTGCTGGCTTGTTAGCATAAGTATATTTTACTACATTCTCACCTCAAGTCGAGAAGGAACCCAAGAATCAAAAACCACATTTTAGAACCTCTAATTCTAGGAAACAGGTACTGTAAGTTTCCGTTGTTCTTCAGAAACTTAGGAACTGTTTGACAAGGGATAACATTGGGTCAGAAGAAATGAATATGTATCCCTCAAGCAGTGATGCCTTTATCAAATCATCCTCTGTTCAGGGGGCGGAATGGTCAGTCTTCATTCAGCATATATTAATCAAACTAGCTATTCCTACTCTCTCTGTCCATTCGCTATATATTACCTCATGCATAGTCTGTTGCAAGATGATACCGGTTTTATATGTTCAGAGATAAAATTTCCCATCTTCAACAAATACAATAATTTTACAGCTGAAAGAACTTAGCACAAGCAATTGTATGTTTGATGGATGACGTCACTCTTCAGCCTTTAAAGAGAAGCTCTGAAGACAGGGGGACACAGGGACAAGTCTTGTGCCATGGTTATCTGGATACATGTCCAGAGGTCATTCCTATATGTGAGCAAATTTAATAATCATCAAATTAGGCAGCACTGGGGGGATTCTTTACCTGACAGCATTATTTCATTCCTGCCAAGAATTGATTGGGCCAAGAATGTGTTGCTAGTGGAACTGGTAAAACCACTCTTTAAATACCTCACTTACTTTGAAAGCCCGATTAGGGTCACTAGAAGTCCATTCTGACTTGATGGCACAGAACAACAACAAGCCACTAGCCTATGGTACAAAACATACTTAACAGTAGTAGTGAAGATACATACAACCTGTAATTATAAAACAGTTGTATTTATACAAAGTTGTAACAAATGCCACACTTTTTCTTGTACCTGATGAGAACAAGTGTCTAGATATGTCAGGATACCTCACCAAGAATCATGTCAGCCTAGCACTACCAGCAAAAAAACTAACACTTTTCTCCTATCAACAGGAACACTGAAAAAAGGTCTACTTTGTGCAAAAGTGTTTGTTATGCTAAGTAGAATGCTGTTGTGCAAAACAGAATGGTTCTGCACCAAAATTTAACAGAAATTTCACAGAAATTTTAGCAAAAAGTTCCATTTCCCCCCCCCCCAAAAAAAAGCTGGAAAAAAACCCATATTCTTATCCATCAGAGACAGACTTCAAATGCTTTCATTCTCATTGGCAAGGCTAAAATAAGCAAGCATTTACATTCCTGAGTTATACTGAATAGAGAGTAAAGCATGCTCTCACTGGCTTAAATCCAGTAACATAAAGTCACATATGTCTGATGATGCCATCATCTATGACTGTATTTTGGTAATTAAAAATTTCGTATCCAGAAATCCAGAAAAGGTTCTAAGGCTCTCATAGGATTCTTTTGGTCCTGGGGAAGCTTTTGAGAACAGCAGGATCAGTCTTAAATGTCCAAAAATCACTGGCCCAGCAGCAATTTTCCAGATATTTAAGATTTCCAGTCTTTGTTCTACTGTCCCCAAAAGGATCAAAGGAATGTGATGGAACCCTAAGAACTTTTGAGGGGGGGTGGGGGGATCGAAACGTTTAACTCCCAAAAGACAGCCACAGCTGATGATGTCAACAGACTTATTCAGCATAACTTTACATCCTTGGATTTCAAATCAGTTATGTCTTAATTACTCCAAAAAGGAATTAATTGCAAATACAGTCAACCCTCGACTTACGAATTTAATCCGTTCCGGATTAACGTTCGTAGGTCGAAACGTTCGTATGTCGAACTATGCATTCCCATAGGAATGCATTAATCCGTTCCGGCCGAAGAAAAAAATACCCCCCAAAAAAGAAATGAAAAATAAAACACTTGCAGTCCCACGCTGGGACTGCAAAACACACACACACAAATAAATAAATAAATCCAAAAATAAACATTTGAGCAAGTCCCGCGCTGGGACTGCAAAAAAAAAATCACCAAAAAAAACACAACAACACAGAAACATACCCCCCCCCCCCAGCCCAAAACCCACCCAGAGCAATTTATAAAAGCAGCAACTTACCGGTCCGAAGCCTCCGAAGCCTCCCGGGGGTCCCCTGCCGCCGCCATTGTCGCCTTCCGAGGCCTCCCAGGGCTTGCCCAGCACCATCGGAGGCAAGCCTCGGAACAGAAAAAGGCAGGGGAAAAGGGCGGGAAATTCAAAAATGGTGCTGGGCAAGCCTCTGAAAGCGGTGATCACTGCTTGGGGGGACCCCCGCCAGTCCTCCGATGGTGCAGGGGAAGCCTTCGGAAGCTTGCCCAGCACCATCGGAGGACTGGCGGGGGTCCCCCGCAACTGCGATCAGCGCTTTCAGAGGCTTCCAAAGGCTTGCCCAGCACCATTGGAGGCAAGCCTCGGAACGGAAAAAGGCAGGGGAAAAGGGCGGGAAATTCAAAAATGGTGCTGGGCAAGCCTCTGAAAGCGGTGATCGCCGCGTGGGGGGACCCCCGCCAGTCCTCCGATGGTGCAGGGGAAGCCTTCGGAAGCTTGCCCAGCACCATCGGAGGACTGGCGGGGGACCTCTGAAAGCGGTGATCGCAGTTGCGGGGGACCCCCGCCAGTCCTCCAATGGTGCTGGGCAAGCCTCCGAACGGAAAAAGGCAGTGAGAAAGGGTGGGAAATTCAAAAATGGTGCTGGGCAAGCCCTGGGAGGCTGAGTTTTGAATTTCCCGCCCTTTCCCCCTGCCTTTTTCCGTTCATAAGTCGAGGCTCTGTTCGCAAGTCGATACAAATTTTTGCGATCGGAGCCGTTCGTAAGTCGAAATGTTCGTAGGTAGGGACGTTCGTAGGTCGAGGTTTGACTGTAACTGATGGACTGGAATAATATTGTATATTTCTGCCAGCAAAACACCAATGGCACAACTTTCAGTGCCAAATTGCTACAAGTAGTATACACACTTCCCATTGCACACAAATCCTTTGCCTTTGACTCATGCCTACCCTGACTTATTAACTTGTGACAATTTGCCACTGAATGTTTCATTGCTGTCATTATGCTTTCAAATATGAAACACAAATCTTGCCATTATCCACTACTGATTACAAATGTAAAGAAATACAAACGTTTTGCAGCAGAATCAGCCCTAAAAGCAGCAGACTGGTTGCACTAGAATAGGCTGGGCGGCACATACAGCTCAATAAACTCAGAGAAAGAAACAGGCAAGGAGAATAAGCTGGGGAACAGCCAGTGCTCCCCTCCCCTTACCCTACCCATCTGCTTGCCAAGGCAGCGGGCTCACTCTGGAAGAGGCTCACCACTCGCGTGTCATTCGCCAGTCTAGTTGTATGATGGGCCAACCTCATATTTGGCCTAGTAGGATAGTCTGTAGCTGTTTTTGTCCAGCTGCAGTATCATAGTACCCAGTTCTCACCACTGATTTACTAAACAGAATCAGATGCTGAAGCATGTTTGGAATGTGGGCAATATAAACTATATGCAATATAACAAGTGTAATTATTTGTGCAAGTAAAATAATACATGCACTAAAGCATACATGTTTTTCATCAACCCTTTCACATATCCTCTAAAAAGTCACTTCATTAAACTTCTTTAGAATCATAGACATATGACAATCCTTAATAGATCAAAATTGGTACTAAGAAAAATATTGCATCAATCCTTGAGGTGTTTATTTGTATGAACTAAACTTAGGCTGCAACTACACAATGGGGAAAATATGCTTTGATCTTCAGTTTCTGAAATTGGGTCCCTGCTGGTTTCTGTGGATGAAATTGCTGTAACTGTCCAGACAACAAAGCTGTGTTTGCATGGAACTCAAAGAGCAAAAGCAGAAGCTACATACATTTGATCAGAAGAGGTGCTGATTGGCAATTTCCACCTCTTTTAAAAATGTATTTGTTTTTCCTAAGTGACCTAGTGACAGTCTGTTGCCGCACTAACTTAGAAGTGTTGTTTTCAAAAGAAGCGGCAGCAGCAGCAGCACACTGTTCGGAGGCAACTGGAGCACCCCCTTGCCTTCAGACCAGGCAATCACTACAAACCATAAGCCAAGAAAACCAATACCAACCAAATGGAGCAAATTTAAATCACCCCTGCCAGCTGGAAAAAAAGAAGATTATTTGTTGAAAAAACAGATTCCCCACTGAGCTTGCTTCATGTAGTCACAAATGTTTGCATTGCCCTATCTGTATTAAGAAGTGCCACAATTAATAGGCTGCCTCTAGACTTAGAGCGAGGTTCCATTAGTAAAATACTTTGGAATATGCAGTGATGTTATTGAAATTGATTTAAAGTCACGTGACAGTCACGTAGTCTTTGACAGGGATGTTGGTAAGTCCTTGGACCCAAGTCCCATCTGAGTTCCCCTCTGTGGTACCAAGACTGAAGTCCTGAGTCTTTGGTACCAAGTCCCAAGTCTTGGACTGAGGCTGGGAGGGGACATGTGCATGCACATGTGCAGAAGCAGCGATTCTGGTTTCCCTTCCCGGAGCAGGCCCTCACCTCTGCACATGCTCAAAAGCAGTGGGCCTGGCTCCTGCCCCCCCATGTACCTGCTACTGTTGCTGCTACACCCTCACCCCCCACTGCCATACCTCTCACCCCACTGCCTACCTGCTCCTGCCACCATCACTGCACTCCCATTCCCCGGCCCCTACTTGCTCCTGCTGCCGCCCCCACTCCCTTGGCTGCCCTTCCAGGAGCCAGGCCTGCTGCTTCTGGACATGCTCAGAAGTCTGAGCATGCCCAGAAGCGGTGGGCTTGGCTCCTGGAAGGGAAACCAAGCCTGCTGCTTGCTTCTGAGGACACTGGCATGCAGTGGCAGCAGGAGCACGTAGGCGCTGGGGGGGGGGCAGGAGGGAATTGACAAGTGACTCAGAAAAATGGTTCCAAGTTGCACATCGAGTGTGAGTCATTGGGGAAAAAACCCAAGTTGAGTCCAAGCCAAGTCGCTGGTGCAACTTAAGTGCGACTCAACAGCAAGTCGCAAGTCCCCATCCCTGGCATTTGAATCACTGTGTGCATTCCCTTGGGGCAATTTTAATTCCCATTGTTTTTTAAGGGACAAGAGAGGCAGGGAAAGGAGGTATCAAAGTGCCCCCTCTTCCTTCTTGTCCTTCCCCCCTCCTCTTCTTCATCTTCTCCTCTCCCTCCCTCCTTCCCTCTCACAATCCCAAACCAATGACTACTACTGAGCTGGAGAAATAATCAGTTTCACCTTTAAAAAAAGGGGGCAAGATCACATCCCCAAAGTGTTTTAATAAAAAAGAATAAACTCTCACGTGTGAATCAGCAACTAAGTGATGCAAGGATAAAATAGACTTTAAACAAGTAACTTCAACAAGAGCACCAGGGCCTAAGCAAAAGAAAAACAGGAGATGTGGGCAAAGGACTACACACAGAATGAAAGGAAGAGACAGTCGAGGCTTTTGTGAGGCAAGAGCTACACCTCAGCAGCTCAAGAAAGAAGAGGAGGAGGAGGCCAGGAAGCACCTGTAATGGCAGCTGCTATCGCTCCTGCTCCTGCAGCTCAGAGTGGCACGGAGGCGTTTTGCACTACTTCCAGTGGCCTCCTGGCAGCAAAACAAGCCCTTCAGCCAGGCAGGTGTCATCTGAGCCCAAAGCAACAGTGGCAGCAGTAGTAACTGTTGCAGTTGTGGTGATGGGAGCAGCAGCAGCAGCTTCTCCTTCTCTGCACCTGCACAAAAAAACTTGCTGCCGCTCAAAAAGACCCAATACCCTGTCAAAATAATCCACGCTTCCACATGCATTTTGTATTCACTTTTTGAAATATTGATTTAAAACATGCCAAAAATGGTTTAAATACGGGTGGTGTTTCACTAATGTTAACCAGGCTTTTACTTGGTACATGTTTTCAATCTTTCTTCCCTTGTGGGAGCCTCGTGGTACAGTGGTTAAACTGCTGTACTGCAGCCAAAACTGTGCTCATGACCCAGGGTTCAATCCCAGGTAGCTGGCTCAATGTTCACTTAGCCTTCCAGCCTTTTGAGGTTGGTAAAATGAGTACCCAGCTCACTGGGGGAGGGGGGGCAATGTGTAGCCTGCATAATTAACTTATAAACCGCCCAGAGAGTGCTTTAAGTGCTATGGGATGGTATATAAGCAGCACGCTTTTTCTTCCCTCAGGGAATCAATTATACACCAATTACTTTGCCTACAAACTCCTGAGCTTTTACTATATGTTGTAGGAAATTCCAGGGACATACCAGCATTCTCAGGGGCACAATTAATTCAAACTCTTTGGGTCTCTTGGGCCTCACTGTTGCCCTACATGATAAAATGGTGTGTTCCAGAACAGAGCCAATTCTCAATAGCAGCTGTGTGCTAGGAAGGTCTCCAGTGTGGGTGAGGAGAGCTAAGTTCCAGTCATTATTACTCATCCAATCTCTTTGCGAAACTCCTGAAAAACTTCCCAGAATCCTAGTCTGAACAGTCATGCTTTAGATTATGCCAGTTCTTTAAAAGATGGGTGGAACTAGTGGAAATAAAGAGATCTCAAAGTATGCATCCAATGAATGTGTGCTCAGATGTTAGTCCTCTTGGTTTCACAGTGATTTCCTCATTAATATGTTTATTTTGCATTCAGACCTTTGCCACTAGATGTGATGAAATACACTTGGAGTTACAGTGAAGGATTCAGAAATAGTTTAAGAATAATAGTGAACAAAAACCAGAAAGTCTGTTTGGTGAAATGCAAGTTGCTTAATTGATAGGCTGCTTTTCACATGTGTGATCCTCAACATTGTTGGTTCGTTAGAAAATGTATGTGTGAACGAGCCATTACAGATCAGACACAATGTTCAGATAACAATGCTTTTCAAGACCTACCCAGCTGCAAATCATCAAGTGTTGTCTTAATGATGATGCATCATCATCATCATCATCAAGGCATGCGCAAACTGGCCCTCCATTAATAAACTCCAGATAAGAACTGCAGCTGTTTGATGGGCTTCCAGTTCTTTGCTCCTATTCCAGAGGTATGTTCCCTCCTTTCCAACGTCTTGATACCAGATTAAGGAGTATAATGCATACAATAATTAACTCCCTTCAGTTCCCAAGTATGGTCAGATGATTGCAAATGTCTCCTAATTCAACACATCTCACCTTCAGAATCCACAGAGGACACTTGCACAGCTGATGCAGACATGCTGCTAGTCCATGCAACAAATGGATACAGAGGAACTGAGTGGATATGTAACATAAGAGCTGCAGACAAGACAGAGGTGCTTCTGATCAGTCAAAAAGTAGATCAAAGAATAGGGTTGCAGCCTGTGCTGGATGCAGCTACACTCCCTCTGAAAACACAGGTGCACAGCTTCGGGTTCTCCTGGATTCATCTCTGAGCCTGGATGCCCAGGTTTCGGCGGTGGCCAGGAGTGCCTTTGCACAGTTAAAACTAGTGTGCCAGCAGCACCCATTTCTTGAGAGGCCTGATCTGGCCATGGTGACACATGCCTTAGTTACATCTCAGCTGGATAACTGTAACGTGCTCTATGTGAGGCTGCCTTTGGAAAGTGTTTGGAAACTCCAAAGGGTCCAAAATGCTGTAGCGAGATTGTTAACTGGGGATGGGTACAGGGAATATATAAGCCCCCTGTTACAGCAGCTCCACTGACCACTGATCTGTCTCTGGGCACAATTCAAAGTGCTGGTTTAACTTATAAAGCCCTAAACAGATTCAGTCCAAGCTATCTAAAAGACTCCATCTCCCTCTATGAGCCTGCCCAGACTTTAAACTCATCACTTGGTCCCACCACCCTCACAGGTGTGCTTGGTGGGGAGATGAGAGATGGCTTTCTCTATTCCTGCTCCCAGACTCTGGAACTCCCTCCCACAGGAAGCTAGACTGGCACCATTATCGCTGTCCTTCCACAAGCAGGCAAAGACCTTTCTCTTCAGGCAAGCTTTTCCTTAATGTCTGGTGGCTTGAGAGGGTTTTTTAAATGGACTGTTGTGTTCTGTTGTTTTGAATGTGTTTTAGTATTGATTTTATTTACCGTTTTTAATATAATACTTGTTTAATTCTTTTTAAATATTTGTATACTTTCTGTTTTAGCTTTTAAATATTGTTGTTTTAATTATGTAAGCCACCTTGGGTCCTTTTTAAGGAAAAAGGATAGATAGATAGATAGATAGATAGATAGATAGATAGATAGATAGATAGATAGATAGATAGATAGATAGATAGATAGATAGATAGATAGATAGATAGATAGATAGATAGATAGATAGATAATACAGTCTAACTGTACTCCATTCTTACTACTGAGTAGCTACACAGAATCAGCTCCTGAAAGATGGTTGGAATTCAGGCAATATAACTCATATGCAGCATAATAGGTATAATGCCTATTAGGAATAATCTTTTTTTTCCAAAGAGAGGCAGGTGAGTGTAATGGTAAGAGTTTTGGATTGGGATTTGAGAAATTCAGGTTTGTCTTCACTAAGGGCAGAAACTGATGTTATAAATAGCCTGTGACTCATGACTGGGCAGAAGAGTGTCATAAATGTTATTTCAGTAGCTGATATCCTTTCCTGATCACAGTTTTAACTGTTGTCTCTCTTTCTGCCCTGAGCAATGAAAACCTTAGACCAATCACTCTTTCTCAGCATGGCCTGCCATACAGGACAGCCATACACATGACCTTTAGCTCATTGGGGAAGCCAGAAGAAGTAAATATTTAAAAGTACGTAAATAGTGGTTTGTATCCTCCCATTTCAGTAAGGCACAATGTGTACTTACTTAACAGTGACTTTGGATTACTTCCAGTGACTTTTTGGCACACTAGTCAAAGTCAATGGAATCCATGCACATGCAAGCCTGCACATCCTATTCAACTGTCACTCTCCTTGACTAGGGAGTGATGAAGTGTTGGCTGGGGAAGCCATATCATTGGACCCTTTAGAAATTGGTCCATTTGTTTAGTCACAGACCTCTGAGAGAAGAAGCCACAGTCATCAGCATCTATACTGCTGAATAAGAACTAGAAGCATGGGAAACTCCTGCATAAACATTCCCTGTCTTCTTGATTGTCCTATAGGGCAAAGACTGGATATAAATTTGTTAAATGTATCTTTGTTATGGAAGCAAATGAAAAGAAATTTGCAATTCACATTTAGTAGAACATTCCCTCTGAATGTAAGATAAGGTTAATTAAAAGATTATCAACCAAAAAGATGATCTTTGCCCTGTGCCCTTTGATTCATACAATAAGACACAGTTTGTGCAATATAATTTTGCAACATAGATCAGTATTTCATGTCCAGCTAGACAGTAGATGCCTGTCTATTCAAGATAGTGCAACTATCGAAAGAACATAAAAAGAGTCTTGTGGGATCAAACCAAAAGTCCATTTACTCTAGGATTCTGTTTCCTACAGCTGCCTCTAGGACAGGGGTCTCAAACATGCGGCCCGTGGGCCATTTGCGGCCCGCCGGATGATAGTTTGTGGCCCCCGCCTTGCCTGCCCCCCCTGAAGTGCCCACGCGTCCTCTGCTGTCAAGAGTCAAAAAAAGCCTTGCCTCGCTCGCCGGCTCTCTCCCAAGACAGCGCCTCTTGCACCCTCCATCCGGAACTGCAGCCTGCCAGCAAGCCCGCCTGTCTGCCGGCTGGCAGACTGCAGTTCCGGATGGAGGGTGCAAGAGGCGCTGTCTTGGGGGAGAGCCAGCGAGCAAGGTGCGCTGCCGGCCCTTTTCCCCGAGCGCCCGAGCCAAGCCGCCAACAGCAGCTGCCGCCGCCACCACCTCTTCCAGGGAAGCGGCTCTCTGGCTCTCTTTCTCTCTCGGAACCCCCAGCACCAGCCCGGCCAGCGGCCGTCTCAGCGCCCGGCAGTGCTTCCTCCTCCTCCTCCTCCTCTTCGTCCTGCTTCAGCCGCCTCGGCTCTGGAGTCTGCCTGGGCTCGCCTCGCAGTTTGCTCCTCTGTCGTGGTGGGGGTAGCTGCTGCTGCTGAGTGCGCCTTTTTTTGAGGGGGCCCTCAGAGGAAGGTTGCCGGACCTCCGTGTGTGTGTGTGTGTGTGTGTGTGTGTGTGTGTGTGCGTGCGTGCACCTGTGGGGGGCCCCGCCCCGTTCTGTTTAATTTCGCGGGTACCGGTGGGGGCTTTTCTCCTTTGGCAAGGCGAATTCTGTGAGGGTTTTTTAAAATTTTATGTCATGCCCTCCTCCCCCCGGCTAGGCGGTTGCCGGCACTCCCTCCCTTCTCTGCTTCTTCGTCCTGCTGCTGCTGCTGGTGGTGGTGAAGAAGGAGCTGGAGGGGGTCGTGGCCGGGCGACGAGGGCTCGCGCCCCCCCCTCCTCCTCCTTGGAGCCCCAGCCGGGCTAAGGAAACTCCTGGGCGGCTTCTTTGGGCTCTTGCTCTGCTTGGCGGAAAATCTGATGCGGCCCAGCCTCACCCAGACTCTGCCTCCAGTGGCCCCCAGGTAAATTGAGTTTGAGACCCCTGCTCTAGGAAGTCCTCAAGCAGGGCAGAAGGACAATCATCATTTCTGACCAATGTTGCTTCAAAAAAATGGTTCTGAGAAATGTTCTGCCTCTGAACCTGAAAACTGTGGAAAGATATCATGATATCATGATTAGCCCCTCATAGACTCCTCCTCCATGAATTATCCAGTTATCCTTTTAAAGCCTTCTAGAATCCATCATAGAGTAATGGAGTCAGAAGAGGCCATTGAGTCCAACACCCTGCTCAGTGCAGGAATCCAAATCAAAGGCTATCTGACAGATGGTTGTCTAATTTTCTCTTGAATGCCTCCAGCATTGAAGCACTCACCACCTCCTGAGGTAATTGGTTCCATTGCTGTATTATGCCAATAGTAAGGCTGTTTTTTCTGATATTCAACTGAATTCTGGCTTCCTGTAACTTGAGCCCATTATTACATGTCCTGCCCTCTGGGATGATCAAGAACAGATTGTGCCCCTCCTCTGTATGACAACCTTGCAATTATTTGAAGAGTGTTATTGTATCTCCCTTCAGTCATTTTTTCTTAGGGCTAAACATGCCTAGTTCTTTCAGTCTTTCCTCACAGAGCTTGGTTTTCAGTCCCCCAATCATCATTGTTGCTCTCCTCTGAACTTGTTCCTGTTTGTCTGCAGTATGGTGTCCAGAAGTGGATAAAGGACTCAAGATGAGGCCTAACCAGTGCCAAACAGAAGGAAGCTAGTACTTCATGGGATTTTAGAAGAGGTAGCCATGTTAGTCTGTGCTAGCATGTCAGACCAAAAAAAAAAAAAATTTAAAAAATAAAGAAGACAAAAATCTTGCGGCACCTTAAAGACTAACTGCTATATATATATATATATATTGATTCAAAGTTTTATTATTATTATTATTTATAAAGTCTGGTAGAGTGTGCCTTTAAATGCTCAGGAGGTGTTTTGCCCGATAACTCATACGCCAATGATATAGTTTGGACAATCCATCTAGAAATAGATTGCGGCAAAGCTGGAGCCCCTTTATGGGGACCGTGAAAACATAGAAAAAGTCTCTGTGATTTTCTGAAAGACTTAGTCCTGTCAATGTAGAAGGCGAGAGAGCGTCTTACGTCAAGTGTATGGAGCATGCGCTCAAGAGGTGTTGACGGAGATGGAAACAGTATAGGTAGAATAATTGGTGGATTAAGGTGAAATTCAGATACAACTTTAGGTAAGAAGGAAACATCGAAATACAGCGTGACTTTATCCGGATGGAACTGAAGGAAGGGTGGATCAGAACGGAGGGCTGCAAGTTCGCTAGCCTGTTTAGCAGATGTTATTGCCACAAGAAAAGAGGTTTTCAAGGAGAGTAGTTTAAGATTGCATGTAGCCATAGGTTCGAAGGGCGAACGCATGAGTGCATTGAGGACAAGTTGTAGAGACCATTGAGAGATAAGACGTTGGCATGGGGGATGAATATTGTTGAGTCCTTTAAGAAACTTTTTTACAGTTGGATGAGAGAAAAGTCTGGCTGATTTAGAATTGGGAGGTTGATGCGCTACAATAGCAGAGATATATACTTTCAATGTGGAATAGGACAATCCAAAATTGAATAGATGAAGGACAAAGGTAAGTAAAGTTTTCAAGGAAACTGGTGTTGCAGGTAAGTTATGAGAATCGGTAAAGGAAAGGAATGCTTTCCATTTATTTTGGTATAGGAGCTGGGTCAAGGGCTTTCGAGCTCGATCAAGGACGTCCTTTATGGTGGGAGTATCCTCCAGGCTGTCAGATTCAGAGATGATATGTCTGGATGGTACATCATCCCATCGTTCTGAGTAAGAAGACTGGGGATCAGAGGGAGCTTGAATGAGTCGGTTGACATCGACCTCAGGTGGGTGAACCACAGTTGTCTCGGCCACCACAGGGCGAGAAGGATTGCATTGGACTGGAACTGTTGGAGTTGAATGATGGTTGTTTGTATGAGCGGTATGGGAGGAAATAGGTAGAGTAGATCCTTGTCCCATTCTATCATGAAGGCGTCTCCGATCGAGTTCTTGTTGATACCAGCTCGAGAACAGTAATGTTGGCATTTGGCATTTGCTCGAGAAGCAAAGATATCGATGGTAGGAGTGCCCCAGCAGTCGCAAAGGAGATCAAAGATTGTGTCGTTTAGGGACCATTTGTGTGTCCTCGAAGTAAGGCGACTGAGATAGTTTGCAAGGGAATTCTCCTCTGTGGCTAGGTGGACTGCTACTGGAAAGATGTGATGTAGGTAACACCATTCCCAGAGCTCGACAGTCAGGTATAGAAGGGATAGAGAATGTGTGCCTCCTTGTTTGTTTATGTAGTAAAGGGCCGTCATATTGTCCCTAGCAAGTTGGACTGCACGTCCCGCGATAAGTGGTAGGAAAGCATGGAAAGCCTTGATAATTGCTAAAAGTTTGAGATGATTGATGTGTAATGTTCTTTCTTGATTTGTCCATAGGCCATGGATCTTGTAATGCAGACAATGTGCTCCCCAACCAGAGGGACTGGCGTTGGTGGTAACTTGTATCATCAGTTGGAGAGACAAAAAGAGTCTTCCGATGAGCAGATTCGGGAGAAATGTCCACCAAGTGAGTTGACGTCCGAGTTCGGGTGTTACTGTAAGACGCATAGATGGGTGATCTGTCATGGGGTCGAATAGTGATAGGTACCATGATTGAAGTGACCGCATTTTGAGTCAAGCGTGTTGTATAACTGCAGTTGTCGAGGCCATGAGTCCGAGAAGATGTTGGACATGATGGGCTGATACCGAGGCTAGAGGTCGGAAAGGTTGAATAGCCTTTTTTAGTTTGAGGATTCTCTCCTGTGGGAGGAAAGCTCTGGCCTGCAGTGAATCGAAGTGGGCTCCGATGTAGGTGGCGTTTTGAGATGGCTCGAGATGTGATTTGGTGAAGTTCACCTTGAGGCCGAGATCTCAAAGTGTATCGAGAGTGAGTCAGGTAGCTTTGACAGCATCGTGATACGAGGCTGAGACTATCAACCAGTCATCTATGTAAGGGAATATGTTGATACCTTGAAGTTGAAGGTAGGCGGCGACTGGTGCCATACATTTGGTAAAAGTCCTCGGTGCTGTGGAAAGCCCGAATGGGAGAGAGCAAAACTGGTATGTGGTGTTGTCGAACCGGAATCGAAGAAATTTGTGGTGATCTGGATGAACAGAGATGTGAAAGTACGCGTCTTGGAGATCGATGATGACAAACCAGTCTCCCTGTGAAAGGAGAGGAATGATAGTGTCTAGTGTCAGCATTCTGAAACATTGAGGTCGAATGAATTTATTGAGATGTCTGAGATCAAGGATGGGTCGGAGTCCTCCATCCTTTTTGGGTACTGTAAAATATCTGGAGTAGAAGCCATCATGTAGGTCATATGGGAGGACTATGGTTATGGCTTGTTTATGAAGAAGAAGGGAAACTTCTTCTTGAAGGATTGTCGAATATGAGGTATTTTTAATTTTTCCGATTGGTGGAGAAGTTTTAAATTCAATGAAGTAACCATGTTTAATGATAGAGAGGACCCATTGGTCATTAGTTATAGATTGCCAGGCGTGAAAGAAGGGACCTAATCTTGTTTGGAACAGGGTTGAATAATTGGAAGTAGGTGAAGGGAGTCTATGGATATTGCTTACCCTTCTTTTGAGGGCGGCGAAAGGGTTGGTGGCGTGGTTGCTGTTGTTGGTTCTGAAAGGACGATGGAGCCGAGGTTGAAGGTCCCTGGAAGGGTCCGTCCGATGTTTGAGGTTTGTATTGCCTGTATGATTGAAATTGTTGCTATGGTTGCTGGTAAAAGGGTTGTCGTCGGTATTGTGATCGTTGGTATTTGTAGGTCTGTTGGGTTGAATACGATCGGGCTGTTTTACAGATCTTATGAAGATTGTCCTTTACTTCATCCATTTTTTGATTGAACAGTCCAGCCCCATCAAACGGCAGATCCTCTATTCTAGATCTGGTGTTGTCTGATAGTCCCGCAGATTGAAGCCATGCATGACACCGTAGGGCAATAGAGGTGGCCATAGCTTTAGAGGCAGCATCTGTAGTATAGCGAGATGTTATCCTTTGTTGTTTAGCGAGTGTGGAAGCCTCGGTATGGATATTAAGGGCTTCTGATTTGGTTGATTCCGGGGCTGCTTCAAGTATTGGGAGAATTTTGTTCCATAGTTGCCTATGGTACGCTCCCATTGCGACTTGGTAGTTTGCAACCCACACCATGAAAGAGGTAAGGGAATAGAGTCTCCTGCCAAGTATATCTAATTTTCTCCCTTCTCTGTTTGTAGGAGAGATTGAAGATTTATTCCGGGCTCTTGACTGGTTTGACTCTACTATTATGGAGTTTGGTGTCGGATGTTTAGTGAGAAAGGTAGTATCTGGACCGTGGGTCTTGTAGTGATTTTCAGTACGTCTGGAGACTTGTAAGGACGAGGGAGGTTTGTCCCAAGATTCTTTGATCAAATCAAGCATGGCCGGAATGAATGCCAAACTGAGAGGAGGTGTTCTATCTTGATTAATGTCATCAAACACTAAGTCTTGCTTAGGTGGTGGCGGTCCCTCAATTTCAAGCTGTAAAGATTTAGCCATTCTTATGACAAGTTGAGAGTAAGAGGTGAAGTCCTCTGATGGAGAGGGTGGATGATTCTCAGTGACATCGGAGGTCGGTGTGGGTAGATTGGATGGTGATTCTTGTGATACATCAGAAGCAAGGTCATGAATTGATGAAGATGATGAGGAAGGAGATTGGTTTCGAGGTTTTGACATCGATACTTGTGTAGAAGAAGGAGGCTGTGCTGTGGGAACCATATGTGTGGAATGTCTCTCTGTATCAGTAGGCGGAGGAGGAGGACCTTTATAAGTAGTAGTGACTTGCAATGATGTTTGAGGAAGGTATTTAGAGGAATGCTTGGGACGCTTAGATTGGGAATGTTGCATAATCGATGGAGGGCGTTTCAGAGTTGGTTTAGACGGAAGAGCTGATTGAGTAGGCATGGGATGCTGAGGTCGATGTCGAGGAGGAGATGGAGAGAGTGACGGTGAGTATCGAGGCGGGTGCAGTAAGGTATAGTGGACCCATTTAGGCTCCTCATAATATAGATGGTCTTGAGGCTCTTCAAGAAGATACGGGTCGTATTGATAATATCTATCTCTTGTATCATCTCGAAATTGGTGTTGAGACGGTTGTGGATAATAGTAGTACTCCCGATGTTGGGGGTCGTATAGAGCAGGTGATAGATGCTTTCGTTTCTCCCGGTGTTTTCTAGGAGAATGATGAGATGAATCGGAGCCAGATAGCTCAATTGGGATTGCCTGCCCTGATGATGCAGGGCTCGAATGGGCCAAGGCCTGGCTGGAGTGAACATCAGCCGGAGAAAGGCCAACACTCGGCGACAAGCTACCAGCAGAGGCTGGAGCTTGGGCCGGAGGTAGAGATGGGTCATCTCTGTCAGATAGAGAACCCGGAGCATCTCTAGACAATTCCTCTAGAATGGGAGATGGAACAGTTGATTGTGGTGGATCGAGCTGAGTGGATTTTGAAGTCTTTTTCAGTTTCTTAGAGGTCGTCTTGTCTTTTTTCTTCTTCGAAGAATCTAGAGACTGAGTAGAGGTCTTTGACGTTGACGTCGATTTCGATGTGGACTTCGACTTCTCCTTATGATGGGGAGAAGGAGTCACGGTGCTGGAAGCAGGCATGGATGGATTTTACCTATCCAGTTGAGGGTCTGGAGATTGAGCAGACTCCATGGAGGCCGTGGGTGGATTGAGAGATTTCTCCCAGAGGTAAGACCTCAATCTTTGTAGATGCAGCTTAAGGGCTGGTTTGGTTAGACTTTTGCACTCAGAACAGGAGTGGGTAGGATGTTGTTCCCCAAGGCAGAAAAGGCAGTGGTCGTGACCGTCAGTTAGTGGGATCTTGTTTGCGCAGAGAACGCACCGCGTGAAAGGCCGGGGGGGCTCATAAAGAGCGGGAAAGAAAAGGAGGGAAAAACGGTCGTGGGGGGAGGGGGGAATCAGCAAAATGCGGGTAGAGAAAAACTAGAATAAACTCACAGGGGAAACATCGAATAAAGAAAAATGATTGTAGCAAATAATGATGATTCAAAAGGGAAGTATAATTCGATATATTTCTCTATTTCTCTGAACAGGTCTGTTCAACACGGCGGAAAAAAGGAACTGAGGGGATCAAGGAAGGGCGGAGCATGCGCTCCACGGGGGAACTAATCATGTGTCTTTAAGCTCTAGAAACTTCCAAGACGTTCAGCGCAGGCGCAGAACAACCCAACTGTGTGCATTCACAGAGGCCACAAAGAAGAACTACAGGCACTCCTCACTTAACGACCTACCTGTTTTACAACCGCTTGGACTTACGACCAGTTCTCCAGCAGGGGGAATCCCCTTTCTCAGTCTTTGTTTCATTCTGCTGCCAAACCAGCCAGGACCAATGGTGGAGCTCAAAGCAGCCAGGAGCAATGCAGAAGCTTTTATTTATTTCTTTTTTTCCCCCACCAAGCCAGCAGCAACGCTGCTGCCACTCTTCCAGCTAACTCCTGCCTGCTTCTGCCTTAAGCACCTCATTTAACGACCAATTTACTTAATGACCCAAGCCCTAAGAATGGAACTCAGTCTTTAAGTGAGGAGTGCCTGTATTTTGAAGCAAAATTGTAATGGACTCATGTTAGGTACCATGTTAGTACACCAAAAGCATTTTTTTTCTGACATGAACGAAAGACTTCAGAAGCTTTGATGAGCTTCCCTTGTCTGTGGCACTTGGGATCTTCAGGCCTGCAGTTTTGCAATGTTTCCTTTAATCCTTGACCTACACTGCTCAAAAATTCTAATAAATTTGGAATAATTAGACTGAGCAAAGGCAAGGAAGAAGAGACCTCCTTTTGAACACATATTGAAGGATAACAGTATCTATGAAGAATCATCAACGACTTTGCTACAGAGAAACAACTCAGAGTTTGACCCAGGAAAATTTGGTATCTATCCAAGAAGAAGAAGAAATATTTCTTTGAAAACCACTTTGAATTAATAAGGACAATTGGAAAGAAAATTGTTTTCAATCAAGTACTAGAACATTTAGGCATAACAAGGACATGAAAGAATGCAAGCAGCTCTTTTTCAGAAAACTCCTGTTGTGGAGAGTTTGTAGTTACTCAGTTTAGAGTGGATTCAGATAGCTATTTAGCAAGTAGCAACATCCAGGATGTATATTACAGCTTGGTAAACCTGATTGTCTCTATTAGAATCATAGAATAGTGAAGTTGGAAGGGGCCTATAAGGCCATCGTCCAACCCCCTACTTGATGCAGGAATACAGATCAAAGGATATCTGAGAGGTGGTTGTCTAAGTTTCTCTTGAATGCCTCCAGTGTTGGAGCACTCACCACCTCTCAAGGCAATTGGTTCCATTGTCATGCTGCTCTAACAGTTAGGAAGTTTTTCCTGATATTCAATCGAAATCTGGCTTCCTTTAACTTGAGACCATTGTTGCATGTCCTGCACTCTGGGGTGATCGAGAACAGATCCTGCCCCTCCTCTGTATGACAGCCTTTAAAATATTTGAAAAGTGCTATCAAATCACCCCTCAGTCTTCTTTTATCAAGGCTAAACATGCCCAATTTTTCCCTCATAAGGCTTGGTTTCAAGCTCCCTGATTATCCTTGTCACCCTCCTCTGAACTTGTTCCAATTTGTTAGCATCCTTCCTGAAGTGTGGTCTATGACAATTCCAAAATCCTTCTCACTTGCAGTATTGCTGAGCCAGGTATCCCCCACCTTGTTACTGTGCATTTGGTTTATTTTTCTGAGGTGCAGTACTTTGCACTTATCCCTGTTGAATTTCATTCTGTTGTTTTCAGGCCAGTGCTCCAGCCTATCCAGATCATTTCAGATTTTGTTTCTTCCAGGGTGTTAGCTATTTTGTGTCATCTGGAAATTTGACAAGCATTCCCTGCACTCCCTCATCCAAGTCATTAATAAAAACATTGAAGAGCACCAGACCCAAGACTGAGCCTTGGGGTACCCCACTTGTTGCCTCCTCCCAGTTGGAGAAGGAGCCATTAATTATCACCCTCAGAGTACGATTCTGTAGCCAATTGTGTATCCACCTGACACTTGATCTATCCAGCCCACACCTAGCTAGCTTGCTAATCAGGATATCATGGGGCACTTTGTCAAAAGTTATGCTAAAGTCAAGATATACAATGTCTATAGCATTCCCTATGCCTATCAGAGATGTTACCCGATCAAAAAATGAGATCAGATTAGTCCGGCAGGATTTGTTCTTGACAAATCCATGTTGGCTTCTAGTTATTACTGCATTGTTTTCTAGGTGCTTCCATAGTGACCATTTTATAATTTGTTCCAGAATTTTCCCTGGGATTGACATCGAGCTGACTGGCCTGTAGCTCCCAAGTTCCTCTTTTTTGCCCTTTTTGAAGACAGAGACAACATTAGCACTCCTCCAATCCTCTGGCACCTTACTCGTTTCCCACGATTTCAAGAAAATAATGGAAAGCGGTTCTGAGAGTTCTTCAGCCAATTCCTTCAGTACTCTTGGATGCAGTTCATCTGGTCCTGGAGATTTGAACTGGTTCAAGGTGGTAAGGTATTCCTTGACTATTTATCAGTCTCCAGCTGCAATCCTGTCCCCTCCACTTGCACTTCACATTTGTCTGGAGGTTCACAGTCTGTCCTACGGGAAAAGACTGAGCTAAAATAGGAATTAACCATATTATTCTGATGAATACTGTGTTGAATTCATGTCAGGTATGAATTTATAACAAAACATGCAGTAAAATGCTAATCTTTATGGATCTTTTGAATATCTCTCATTTTAGTAGATGCACCTTTTTCATGTCTATCCACTGTCTGTGAATCTTTTTTATATTTCACATTTGAAATATTATTATTGCACACATGTTGGTTGAATTTCTGTTTAGTATAGTAAGTTGTACTAAAAGAGGCTCACTAAAGTAGGCATTTGGTGAGTGAACTCCTCTGTATGTTCCATTGATTCAAATGGGCATTCTAGTTGCAGCTTTTTGCACAAAAGTAAGTCAAAACTAGAATAGGCCCATTTGAATAAATGGAACTTATGGAGAACTCACCAAATCCCCATTGATACAGTGGTCCTACTCTTGTGCAGTTTATTATGCTAAGTAACATGATTTCAGGCATAGTTGCTATGTACTTTTTAATATAAATAAAATATAAACAGATTTTAAATTTTACTCCAAAAAGACACAAGTGCAGGTTTTCGATATGAACCAAATCAACCTAAAGGTAGCCATGATTAAATTAGGACCCATCATTCAACTGGATTTAGCAAGGACTATCTTCAAGTGGATGATATGCTACAGCTATGCCCAAAGAACATTTGGATTTTTCCATTTCCATAGGTGACAGTGAGGTGTTACACTTATAGGGTTCAAGACAGTGCAGCTCTTACATCTTAACTGCTCCATACATTTACTTGGTTTCTTCAAACACGAAACAGGTTTCACTTTTATTTGTTCTTGTTTTGGTAATCTTTGTTCCAGTGTAATTACAGCTATCTGCAGTCATCAAAACAACAGCTTGAATTAATAAACTATTGCCTATTTATAAGGAGACTAATAATTCTACACAATATCCAGAGATTGGCACTAACATATTACAATCAAGTTATCAATTAAACTGATTTCCTTAATTTTCTACTCTAATTTGACGATTGTATTAGCATTTAACTCAATTTGGATGGTTTGCATCATAGGTTTTTTTTTTTTTTACTGATACGTTAGTCATGGATGAGAGTTCAGTGGAAGAAAATTGTTGCCACGTGACAGAATCATCAAGGAACTATATTTTAAAATAAAAGAGAGTGGTGTGGTCATTAGATAATACAAATGCAAGAAACCTTTATAGACCACTAAAAACAAATCATACAAGCTGCTAACTTTTGTGGATCAGTAGTATCCATTTCGTCAGGCTTGTACTCAGTTCTTTCCTAACTTACATCTAAGAAAAATTCCTGGCAAAATCCATCCTGCCATGATCTTTTGGGACAAGTCTGACAAAGTGGACAGTCCTGATCCATGAAAGCTAGCAGACTGTATGTTTGTTTTTTAGTGGTCTACAAAGGTATCACCTACGCTTGCCTTTTTATATTTAAAAGAATCATTTTACTTCTGCCACCCCAAGATCTGTATTAGAATTTGTAGCTCTCCTGGCATGCATCTCCCAATGTAATAAATCAAAGAAAGAGCAGCTACTTCCTTCTCTCAAAATCTCCAAATAGGCAAAAAGGGAAGGGGAGGAGAAAAGAATGGATATGATTTTTCACCTCCATTTTGCTATGGCTTTTTTGCAGTAATGTAACATATATTTAAATGCTAATTTAAACAATGTTTTTCAATATTTAATTAGCTTTGTTATACATAACTTAATTGAATGCTCAACTTAATTTATGATCATTTTTCACTAACTTTCCAGCCTCTGACAATATCTGGCTTCTTTGGTAAGGGTCAAAATGAGCTCTACACAAGGTACTTCCTATTGCTCCTAAGAAAAATTGAGTCTTTTATTGGATTTTAGAGGATTACTGTATGTCTTCTCCTGCAGGGCAAATGGCAACATGTGTGTATCCTTTGGGAGGGGCAGATCAAATTGAGAAGATGGGCAATGAGAAGTACATAGGGCAATGAGAAGAGACCCAGTACCACTTTCCTAATAGGGCTTGGGGCTAAAGCAAAAGATTGTAAGTGTCAAGATGTAGGAAATGCCTGAAGGTGTGTGTGTCTCGGGGGTGGGGTGGGGGTCACATGTGCACCAAAGGCAGCCTCCACCTCATCCGGGTCCCAGACTCCTCTTCTTTTTCTACAAAAGAAAGAAAGAAAGAAAGAAAGAAAGAAAGAAAGAAAGAAAGAAAGAAAGAAAGAAAGAAAGAAAGAAAGAAAGAAAGAAAGAAAGAAAGAAAGAAAGAAAGAAAGAAAACTGTAGTTATGTAACTGGCTCCTTAAGCAGGTTCCCATGCACCATTTAACACCCCCTACTACTCCATGTAAGAACTCAAATGCTAAAACAGAATAGCATGGAAGACCCTTTTGAGGACATATTACATGTTCTGTTTCGACTGTGTGTTTACAACAGAACGTGCTACTTTCTTAAAGCAGCAGCAGCTCCCTCCATCCCATCAAGTGCAGGGTCAGCTATGGCAGGCAAATAGACTTCTGTATCTTCCTGTGATATTTCTTTGTGCGTCTCTGAAAGCAAAATGTGTTATGTTACTGAAAAGCCAGGTCTGTTGCCATTCTTGGGATCCTAACAAACAAACCACAATCATCCCTGGCCAGGAGTCAAAAGAGCCTGAAACAATATGAAGAATAGGTTTGCCAGAGCAGTAGCATCCTGTTCTCCAAGAGTCCAAGCCAAAATATGAGGCCAGGTGATTAGCCTGTGTAATGTCACAGAGCAAGTCTTTGTGATGTCACAGAGGTGGGGCAGGCAGTGGTTACTGAGAAGCAGAACTACAGCTTAGCCACCTGATTGTGCAAATCAAAAATGAAGAATCCAGGGAAATGACTCCTGGATCTGGATGTTGTTGTTATGTGCCATCAAATCACCCTTGATTTATGGCGATCCCCATGAATGAGCAATCGCCAAAATGTCCTGTCCTCAACAGCCCTGCTCAGCTCTTGTACATTCAAACCTATGGGTTCCTTTAGGGAGTCAATCCATCTCATATTTGACCTTCCTCTTTTCCTGCTGCTTTCAGCTTTTCCCCACATCATTGTCTTTTCCAGAGAATCCTGTCCTCCGATGATGATGTGCCCAAAGTAGGACAACCTCAGTTTCAACATCTTTTCCTCTAGTGACAGTTCAGGCTTGATTTCATCCAGGACCCACTTGTTTGCCTTTCTGGCAGTCCAGGGCATCTATAAAACCGGGTTATCTAGGTAACACAGCAACCTAGAGCCAGGAAAAACAAGTTCAGTGTTTGACAGCCAGGCAAGTGGCAAACTGTCTCCCTAAGCTGCAGAGTTTGCTACCATTCTTACAAGGGCTCACATCCTGCATGGACTCACCTATGGTGCCTATGAACATGGGAAGTTTTTCCAGGCTCCTGGGGCTTATGGAAGGCTTTGTGCTAATCCAACTCAGAGATTTTTTTTCCCCCAGGCCCTGGTATCATGACTCGTCTTCATCAGTCGTCAGAAGTGGAAGAGGACATTTTGCAGCCTTGGGGAGAAGGGCTGAGGTAATTTCTGTTAGTGAGGCATCAGATGATGAGAGTCTGACCAATGTGAGCCCCATTTGCTCAAGAGAAAAGTGACAGCTTAGAAGATTCAAGTGAAAGCAGCATCAGTGTCTCAAGGTCTTTTGCTAACTGGGAGATTATAACAGATGGATGTCAGGAGAGGTATGCTGACAGCTACAAATTCCATGAAAACCACTGTTAATTTGTGGAAGACAGATCATGAAAGCCTCTGGCTCATGCTTTGCCATTTACAACATGGACTGTGTGATGACCTGCTTTTGCTTGCCACCTGGCATTTAAGGTGGTGAATTACTTGTACCTGACTTTTTAGTTTGTCATTCAGACACGGAATGGAACTGGCTTGAAGGATGCAGCCAGGCAATTGCTGCTCACAAACATAACACCTGTACTGCTGCTGCCAATTCTTGTTCCCTCCCCTCACTTCTAGCTTTTTAATGGACTGATACAGTTCAAGTACAACACACTTACAAACACCTTCATAATGAGCCCGTGAGCCCTGGTGTCACTTGGAAAGGGGCAGAAACTTTAATGCCACTTCGTAATAAGGAGCAAACTTTATCCTCCTCTAGCAACACTTGTCCTGAGATTTGTCTCACCACCTAGAGAAAGTTGGCAATTTCCTGAGATTTCAGCTGCCAGCCTGAGACCTAGTAACCCTTGGACTGGATTGCTAGACAGGAAACTGAATTAAGGACAGACAACATAGGAGCACACGACTGTCTTAACTAAGGACACGCAAGTCCCTGTGGAAGTAGCACACAGTCTTGGTTGGAGCTGAAATTGTACATGCTCCTTTAAATGAACACAGCCAGTTAATTTTTAACACTGTCCCAAACTGTATGGCAACCATAAATCCTTAGTGTGTTTTGCTCATTATAACCACTGGTATCAGACATAGTACAAACTTTAAATTAGTTGTTTTGAGCTTCCGTTTTGAAAGCTGCAGGCAGACAATAAATTAAAACAGAACTGAAATTCACTTCAAAAGAAAAAAAATTGTGCAAGACAAGTAGGTTTTGTGGGTTTTTGAACATATATCAAAACCTAATACCTATTTACTAAAGTAACATGTGGAACATACAGTATGACCACACCAAGAGCAGCAAATCCTCTATTAAACTGATTTCTTGGGGCTCAGCAGATGGTGAGGGGGAGACACTAAGACTAGAAATCTCGACTCCCATCGAGAGCATCTGGATCAATATAGTTGGGGCAAAAACAAAAGGAACTTGGTAGTTGGAGTCTACTACCGACCGCACAATCAAAGAGAGGAAGTGGACAAAACTTTTGAAAAGCAAATTGTAGATTTTTCAAAGAGACACAACGTAGTAGTGATGGGAGATTTAAATTATCCAGATATATGTTGGGAGGCAAATTCTGCCAAGTATGGTCCTTCCAAGAGATTCCTGGTTTGTGTGGCTGATAATTTTCTCCTACAAAAAGAGGAGAAACAAACTAACGGATTTGCTATCCTTGACTTGATTCTGACCAACAGAGATGACTTGGTGGGGGAAGTGGCAGTAAGGGGAACTCTAGGCGAGAGTGACCATGTCCTTCTAGAATTCTTGATTTCAAAGGAAACGAAAGCAGAGTGTAGCCACACTCTTCTGCTGGATTTTTAAAAAGCCAGTTTTAATAATCTCAGAACAAGGATAAGTAAGGTCCCATGGCAGGAGATCCTAACAAGAAAAGGAGTCCAAGAAGAGTGGGAGCTTCTAAAAAAAGAAATTCTAAAGGCACAACTACAAACAATTCCAACAAGAAAAAAAGGGGGGGAGGCAGCAGAAAAGGCCAGTGTGGCTTCACCAAAAGCTCAGGGAGGACCTAAAAACCAAAAAAGAGATGTACAGGAAGTGGAAAGAAGGCCAGGCCACCAAGGATGAATACAGAGAAGTAGCAAGGAAATGCAGGTGTTACCTCAAATGGGTTCCTGTTCTTTATATCCTGGGGAGAGGGACCATGAGAGGAGAGAGAGAGAGCCCAGCCAGACTACTGACAAGAAGACCATACACCAATAATTTTGGGTTAAGCACTATTCATGTAACATTTATTGATGAGACATAAGACATAGGATATAAGACAAAAGGTACCAAGAGGGCTCTCTGTCATACTTTCCATTCACACAAGATACTCACTCATCCAGAAGGCCCTTCTCTGAGGGTGATCAATCCTCAGAAAGGGTGATGGGGGTCATTCCAGCGCTGTTCCGAAGCCCACCTGTTTCTTCCTGGGTCATCCTTCTTATAGGTTTTTTCCTTGTGAGCTGTGTTAATGGGCTAAACCTGGGCTGGCACAAGCACACGGGGGGGCAGACCCTGGCTTCCTGGGCAGATACAATGTGTTGTCATGCAGGAATGTTTCCTTTCACATGTACAGTTTGTTCCATCTGCCACAGACTTGGCATCAGCCAGCCTGCTTCCTCTTTCTTAAGCTTGCCTTCTCCAGTTTTAGTTATATTTGGACTTCTTGCTCCAGTTCACTTCCCTCTTGTCTGGGCACAACACCTGCAAAAATCCAAACCTTTGCCCACACAGCAGTCTCTTGCTAATAACGAAGCTGTCTCTGTCTGCAACTTGCATCTTCTTTTGAAGCTCTGTATTAGGCACACTGTCCCATCTTCCCTTGCGATTTCTCCATCTTCTTCTCAGGTCTGGGGTGCTGGTCTTTCTGGAACCCACACACACTCTGTCACACTCTGTCACTCATAACACAGGGATGGCATTAGGAGGGCAACAGCTGAGAATGAGCTGAGGTTAGCTAGAGATACTAAAAGCAATAAAAAAGCATTCTTCAGGTATGTGAGTAGCAAAAGACAAACAAAAGACATAGTGGCACAGCTCCGCAATGGAGATGGAAAAATGGTAACAGAGGACAAAGAAACGGCAGAGGTGCTCAATTCGTATTTTAGTTCAGTATTTCCCCATAAAACAGACTATGAACTTCCAAACAAATTGGAAGTGCAAGTGAGGGGGAGGAACAGGACTGCAGCTGGAGATTGATAAACAAATAATCAAGGACTACCTTACCACCTTGAACGAGTTCAAATCTCCAGGGCTGGATGAACTGCATCAGAGAGGTGCCAGAGGATTGGAGGAGGGCCAATGTTGTACCTATCTTCAAAAAGGGCAAAAAAAGAGGAAACTGGAACTACAGGCCAGTCAGCCTGACATCAATCCCAGACAAAATTCTGGAACAGATCGTAAAGCGGTCATTATGCAAGCACTCAGAAAACAATGCAGCAATAACTAGAAGCCAACACGGATTTGTCAAGAACAAATCCTGCCAAACTAATTTGATCTTGTTTTTTGATCAGGCAACCTCCCAGATGGACAGAGGGAATGCTGTAGACATGGTATATCTTGACTTCAGCAAGGTTTTTGACAAAGCGCCCCATGATATCCTGATTAGCAAGCTAACTAGGTGTGGGCTGGATAGACCAAGTGTCAGGTGGATACACAATTGGCTACAGAATCGTACTCTGAGGAATGGGTCCTTCTCTAACTGGCAGGAGGTAACAAGTGGGATACCCCAAGGCTCAGTCCTGGGCCCAGTGCTCTTCAATATTTTTATTAATGACTTGGATGAGAGAGTGCAGGGAATGCTTGTCAAATTTGCAGATGATACCAAATTGGGCGGAATAGCTAATACTCTAGAACAGGGGTCCCCAACCCCCGGTCCGCGGCCCTGGGCCGGTCCGTGTCCTGGGCCGGACTGGGCCGTGGAGACAGATCTCCCACCCACCCTGCATGCACTCCCCCCTGCACAGCCCCTTCGCACATGCGTGCAAGTGTGCGCCCGCGCGAGCACCCCCACCCCACCGTGCATGTGCAGCCCTCCGAGCGCCCCTGCCTTTGCGCATGCACGTGAGTGTGTGCGTGCGCGTCCCCCGCCCCCTCATGCATGCGCGTGAGTGCGTGCATGCCCACACGAGCACACACCCGACCCTTCACGCATGCACGTGAGCGCGGAGGGGTGCCCCGCCTTCCTTAACCGGTCTGCGGTGTTAAAAAGGTTGGGGACCACTGTCCTAGAAGGCAGAAACAAAATTCAAAGTGACCTTGATAGGATGGAGCACTGGGCCAAAAGCAACAGAATGAAATTCAACAGGGATAAATGCAAAGTACTGCACCTCGAAAAAATAAACCAATTGCACAGTTACAAGATGGGAAACACCTGGCTCAGCAAAACTATGAGTGAGAAGGATCTTGGAATTGTCGTAGATCACAAGCTAAATATGAGCCAACAGTGTGATGTGGCTACAAAAAAAGGCAAATGCTATTTTAGGCTGCATTAACAGAAGTATAGTTTCCAAATCCCACAAGGTGCTAGTCCCCCTCTATTCAGCACTGGTTAGGCCTCACCTTGAGTATTGTGTCCAGTTCTGGACTCCACACTTCAAGAAGGATGCTAACAAATTGGAACAAGTTTAGAGGTGGGCGACAAGGATGATCAGGGGGCTGGAAACCAAGCCTTATGAGGAAAGGCTGAAAGAATTGGGCATGTTTAGCCTTGAGAAAAGAAGACTGAGGGGTGATATGATAGCACTTTTCAAATATTTGAAAGGCTGTCATACAGAGGAGGGGTAGGATCTGTTCTCGATTATCCTAGAGTGCAGGACATGCAACAATGGGCTTAAGTTAAAGGAAGCCAGATTTCGATTGAATATCAGGAAAAACTTCTTAACTGTTAGAGCAGTACGACAGTGGAACCAGTTACCTCGGGAGTTGGTGAGTGCTCCAAGACTGGAGGCATTCAAGAAAAACTTAGATAATCACCTGGCAGATATGCTTTGACTGTATTCCTGCATTGAGCAGGGGGTTGGACTTGATGGCCTTGTAGGCCCCTTCCAACTTCACTTTTCTATGATTCTATGATTCAATTAAAAAAGTTCATTTTACCCAGACTGAGGAAGGTCAATGTTCTTCATAGGTATGCTATACCATTTCTGGTAAACTTGAGCAGCTTTGAGAATTATGGGCAAATCCATTTGACTTGAAATGGGATATCAGAAAAATCTGTGCACACACTATGAGAAGCAAAGTTTCTTTCCAATAGCTCAAAATTGATTTTAACCATGTAGCTCTGTGCTAAGTGATCTGCACCAGTGGGGGGTGGCAAGTGACAAACAGATAACATGGGTGTTTTTCCCTTTTTAACTTCTGTAGATCTACATGTCAAGTGATTGTTTTAAGTTGCCTTACTTCTTCATTCAGAATAATTATTCACTTCAGTTGTCATATGTAGTCTGCAAATATTAAATACCAATGTAGTCTGCAAATATTAAATAGGCCCATGTAGTCTGCAAATATTAAATACCAAATAATCCTAAAAAGAAAGAGAAAATCCCACTGAAACCAAAACTGATAATCTAGCTCAGTTAAGGTCTTTTTGTTCCATCTCCTTTAACAGAAAGCAGCTGAAGATCTAGCTAACTGTCCCAATGAAGTCAAATGGATTAAAATAAGTTTAGTTCTGTTTAGATCAGAGGCAGGCAATCTTAAAAGGTTTGCGCACAATCATCCTTGGACCTCAGATGGCTGCACCTGTTCTGATGACTCCTCCTTTTTTTTCTTAGAAAAACTGTGTGCTCTTTTTTTTTTTTTTTTTTTTACTATAAAATGCTCATTGCCTCCTACTCCCTCAGAGGGCGCAGAACATATTTTCCAAAATATTTTAAATTAGGGATGGAGGGAGTGCTTTAGGGTTACTCAGGACCCACATTTGGGTTCTTGAAAGCTTCGTGCTGCTAACTAGTTTAGACAATGTTCTCACAAAAATTTAGTCTTCCCATTAAGCATATAACTAAGAATTTAAAATAAAATATATAAATTTAAACTTCCCAGCTAGCCTCAGAAAAGCAACATAGGAATTATTAACGAAAGTTGCAGCTGGCTGCTGGCTAAAGTAATCTATTTATTTTTCTCCCTATCAAGAACATTTTAAGGCACACATTACAGAGACAAAACTCTTTAATTGTATGTAAGTGAGAAACACAGAGACTCGAAAGAAGTCCAGTTGCAAAAACACAAGAGCCAGTATCCCATTGCTAGTCCTGACTAGAGTAGGCCCATTGACTCAATGGAATCTGCATATATGTAGCCTTGCCATTCAACAGTTGATTCAACCAGCAACTGGATACCAGCCAAATAGTGAAATGTTAACATTGCTAGAAAGAAAATCAAATGCTCTGTCCTAACATTCTCTCTAATAATTAACTTTGGAACACAGTTGTTATTATTATTTATAGGTGACACTTCATCAAATCTTTTTTTCTTTCCCTTTTTCATCCAGATAACTTGCACTATCTCACTAGCATTCAGAAAGCAATGAAGAGGAAATTGAGTTATCATATTTTATTTGCAACTAAGATTACCTAGGTCAGGGTTTTTTTGAGGATATGGCACAAAGAATTCTGTTCTGTTTTATAACTTTATGTAACATATTAGATAATTTTATCTATGCATCTGAAGAGGGTTCTACTGCTTTAAAACATATAGAAACAACAAATCTGTTACACTGAAGATGTCACACAGGGCTTTTTGTTAATTTAGCTCCAACAGTGTAACCCTCTAGAATACATAAACAATGAGGTTTTTTTCCTCATCCAGGCAACATTATTGCAAGTGAACAACAAAACATTTGGATTTTTATCTATAACTAAAGTACATTGTGGAGAAATCTGCGTTCCTTTGCCTATGCTACAGCAAATGGAGATCAAAAATGTGTACTGAAACATGTTTTTACCTGCTTTTTATGATGCATGATTTCATTCTTGTATGATTCTATTGCTGTGTGTTTGGTTTATAGTGACTTATTATGACTGTTGGTCTTGACAAATATGTTCATTCAATCACTTAACAACTTAAGACTAACAAATAACCTTTCTCAAAGCATGAGCAACTGAGGCAGAACATACAAAGTGGTGTAGTGGTTACATGCAGTGATAGGTTATCAAATATAAACAAGTGGCCACAGAAAACACCCTCATTATTATATAATCAATTGCAGTGTACCTGACTTCATATAACAGTTAAGAGGGGCACTGTTAGTTCTATACCTTGTCAGAAGACACTGCCGTATCATGCAGGATGCATCAAGGTATAGGATGCAACAGACACAGATTTTGTATATAAAATTTCCCTCCACGTGCTTAAGAATTATGCTTTAGGAAACAAAGGCTGCTTCTACACTCCGTGGTTTCATTATTAGTTCACTTTGTTTTTAGGAAATCCAGCCAATATTGTATTGTTGAATTCCAGTATTTTCTACATTGACTTCTTTTCTTTTGATGTTGGTTTGTTTTTACTCCTAGGCTATAGCTATTAATCTTACTTTGAACAGATCTGCACCAACAGTCTGCCCATGTACTGTAAGATTTACCTGTCTTACACATCTACCATTACTACACATGTACCATTTGCTTTCCTGGTCCATCTAGCCCCTTCCCACATTAGCGATCCAGAAGCCTCTAGGAAGCCTGCGTGAAAGCAGCAGAACCTAAGGGCGGTATTCCTCTCCTATTATCTTCCCAAAACTGGTACCCAAGGCATTCTGCTTCTAATCTGCGAGGCAGGATGGAGAGCATTATCCTCCATGAGCATATCTAATCCATTTAAGTTTATGGCTATTGCTGCATTGGCTGGAAATGAATTCTACTCTTCAACTAACTACGGCTATGTGAACAAGTATTTCCTTTTTGTCTGTCCCCACAACTCAGCTTCACTGGATGCCCTGTGCCTTTCAATTTTGTAAAAGAGGGAGGAAAGAAACATTTTCATAATTGTATAAGACTTTTGCATGGCTCCATATAGCCAACTATTCTTCTAAACCAAGAAATCCCTTCTTCACTGGGGAGGTACTCCAGCACACCAGTCACTTAGGTTGCCCTCTGCCACGAGAATTCTGCAGGTAAGAGAGGAGACAGAAGTGCAGCCCTAAATTAGCAGAACAGATTTCCATCCTCTGCCCTTCCAGTTTGCTCTATGGAAAGCCTGCCTGGCCTTATCTCCCACCCCCACCCCCAAAAAAACTGTCCCTTCCCACCTCTTTGGGCCAGTTAGCATTAGAAAATGCACTGTGACTGCAGAACAGTCCTTGGATTTTTGTTTTGCAGCCGCTATGTAGATGGAGGAACAGGAACCACAACTATTTCTAATCTGTCAAAAGAAGACTGTTCCCTGCCTCTTGTTCTCTGAGAAATCTGCCTTAAAAATTGAATTCCCTTTTTGTTACAGTCCTTACATTCAGAGAAATCTCCTTCAATCTACGTATCAGTGTAGATTGCATTGGACGGCATATGTGACAACACCTCTATCAGGAAATTCTTCCTAACATTTAAGTCAAAACTCTCCTTTCTTGTAACTTGAAACTGATTCCTTTGAATCCTACTCACTAGGGCCACAAAAAACAAGCCTGTTTCATCTTCCTCATAACAGGCCTTCAAATATTCAGAGCAGGCTAATGGGAAAAAGAAACCACAACAAATGGCTGTCCCTCCCTCCCACTTTTTTGGATCCTGCTACTATTCAGTACCATGATCATCTTGAAGTGAAACCAGAGCACAACAGCATTCCCAATAAAGAAGGGGACTCCTCCCTCCTGTTGTCCGATCAAATGCCAGTGGTGGTGTAGCAGGCAACTTAGAAGGATAGAATTTGATCTGGATCAGAACTCAAGTGCTATCAAGTCACCTTTGTTTACAGTATGTTCCAGCTACAGGAATTACAAGCATCATTGATGTCAATATAGGTTTGTGTCTAGAAGCAAGCTTTTCATAATAAAAATTTTTTTGTAGTCCTCTCCCTCCTATACCTCATGTCTCCTTATTTCTGGGCTTTAAAAAAAGATGAACCCGCCAGTTTTGGAATGAAAACGGCATACCAAAAGATCCGTCAACAGATGCATCTCATGCAGTTGTTGAAACAGTACACTGTAAGACTTACTAGATTTTAAGGCAAGCAGCGGAGAACCTTTGACCCTCTAGATTTTGCTGAACTGTAACTCCCATCACTCTATACTATTGGTTAAACAAGCTGGAGCAGATGGCAGTTGCAGCCCAGTGACCCGCGTGCAGGGACGATTCTCATCCTGAAGTGAGACCACTAGTATCAACACCTGGAGGGCCCACTGTTGGCCCGTAAGATGCCCACCCGCCACTGCGAGGAGCTAGCGTCTCCCCCACCGCTGTACCTGTCCGCCCTTCTCTTTCCCTCACCACGGCTACAGTCGAATCAAAGGACTGTTGCTGTCACGGGGCCCGCGTTATTTGAATTGCTGCAAGCCTGGATTCCAATCCGATTCCTTGTAAGGTATGGAAAGCTGCGGCCGCAGGTAAACAAGGTGGGGCAATCACTGTTGCAGCAGCAGATAAGGTAAACGACAGGCGCGGCCGCCAGTGGAGCAGAGACGGGAGCGCGCGTGCCCATTGCTCAGCCCAGCCAGCTGATCTGGAATTTCTCGCCTTTCCCGTCACCCGCCTTAAACAGGTACAAAGCTCCACCTGAAGTCAGGGCGGGCAGAGCCACTCCTTCCCTCCACCTTCTTTGTCGTCTTCTTTTTGTTGGAGTTGTTTTTGTTGCTGCTGCTGCTGCTCCCGCCCGGTCTTTTCATTGGTTCTCCGGACAACCCAGAGGGAGCCCCTGAGCTGAGCACGGGGAGGGGGGTGGGGAGTTTTGCTTTTGAGTTTCGCAATAAGAAGGGAGGGGGGGGAGGACCTGACGGTCGGTGGCGATCGCGCCGTTTAGCGCCTCCGACAGCCCTCGACGGGCTCGTTCTGCGGGCCCGCCAGCGCTTCCCCCGCCGCGCGCACGTGGAGAGGGGCCAGTTGGTGCGAGAAGCGCCCCTCGCCCAATCAGCGAAAGAGCGGCGGCCGCGGCCAGAGGCAGCAACCAGAGGGCGAGAGAGAGTGAGAAACGGGGCGGAGGGGGGGGGGGGCCCGGACTGCTCCTCCTCCCTCTTTCTACCCCCACCCCCCACCCTTTGAGTTGTCATCCTCTGGCCACAGTGGCAGGAGCCCTCCTTCGGCATGGTTCTCCACAGAACGGCAGGGGAAGAAAGGGAGCCGGCTGCCAGAAGAGGGTTCGCCGAGGAGTAGGGCAAGGAGCGGGCGAGGTGAAGAATCGCGCGCTGCCCACCGAGAGCCGCGCGCTCGCGCCACCCTTCGAGCCCAGCTTCGCCGACACAGCGTGTGTGTGTGTGTGTGTGTGCGCCCGCGCGCGTTCTCGCCCTCTCTCCGGATTATCGTCACCAGCGGAGGATGGGGGACAGGGCTCCGGCGTTTCGAGGCGTCTCCGTAGCCACCGGGGGACACTCCCGGGCCAGGCGCATCCCCGCCGCCGCCGCCGCCGCCTGCCTGCTGGGATTGCTGGCCGGCAACTTGTGCGCCGCTGTGGTCGAGAAGAAAGGTGAGTTTGGCAAGGCGAAAAGTCACGCGCCTGTGGCTGCGCCCGCTGCTCCCTGGTCGAAGTGCCGGCGGGCACGCGATGCCCAGGACCGAGCTTCTCTGGGGTAGGGGGAGGCTGCCTTTGGAATTTATTTTTTTCCCTGGAGCGCACTGCACATTCTCAGAGACACGCGGCGCCCACACTCGGAAGCACCCGTTACTGGTATTTTCAGGCTTCTGAGCCTGTCCAGTGTTATCGATCATGGGCTCTGCATGCGTTCAAAGGAATTCTCCATTACAATTTCACTGTTTTTGCTTCTGGGTTTAAATAAATAAATAAACAAACAAAGAGGTTCTGGGACTTTAACTCTTGTTTCAGCGTCTGGGTCTTGCTTACCTACTGCTGATTGCCTCTATGTTGCAGCGCCTCCTGGACAAGCAAGCCCAGTGTGTCTAAGTCCTACGTCAAAGACTGGATGGCAATAAGCATAACACAGTATAATAATAGTAATACAGTAGTAATAATAATAATTTATTTCAGAAAACAATGTGGAAGCAACTTGTGGTTGCCTGCTGAAGGAAGAGCTGGCCTTGGAGTTAAGATAACCTGTACAAGTGCCCAGTTTCTCCCAACTTACTGTGTAATTCAAATTTCCTGATGGAAACTCAATATTTCATGTTTGAGGGGGACAGGATGGCAGAAGTATGCTTACTAGACAGCCACTCCCTCTGCCTCCAGTCACCTTCTTAGCTAGATGAAATCTCAGAATAAGCTCTGAAAAGAATAGCAATAAAGGAAAGCTCTTATGGCATGCCAAAACATGCAGTGAGGTGGTGTCACATGTCAAAACTCTGAATTTATTCCAGAGTTTTTCCTTGATATTTTTCTCAGTTTATTCCTTTGATGAAGTGGACCCCAAGCCTTGAAAAGTTGTACTGTATTGTGGTAAAGCTACCAGCCAACAAGGTACCATAAGACTTCTCTGCTGTGTTTAGTACAAAAGATTTGGCTTTGCTTCCGGAAGTCAGTCTTTTTGTAAATCTTGCACAAACGCTTGCAATGTGATCATCTTCTTCTTTACATTTTCAAGCCCTTAAAGCATCAGCAGTACAAACAATTTGGTAGGACACAGAAGTCTCTTGTTTATATGGCCCATGTAACAGGCAGATGAATGTGTTTCACAAGAGTGCAAGGGATTATTACTCCCTTCCTGTAATGTGGGGAAAACCAGTAGTGATTCATAGGGATGCCTGAGCCTAGTAAACCATCATTCTGTGCGGACTTGAGACTTAAGTGCATTGCATGTATTTGTGTGAAATGTTGTTTTCTAAAGCAGGGGTCCCCAACCCCCGGGCCGTGGACTGGTCCCCGTCCGTGGCCTTGGAATGACTGGGCCGCTGAGACAGATTTTTGATGATCGAAGGAATGCGCATGTACACACACCCGCCCACACAGACGCACACCCGCCGGCACACACACACCCGCACGCACGCACAGACACACACACACCTCCCGCATGCACGAATGCAACCCCCGCCCGACTCCTGCATTCAGGGCCCCCACACCACGCACGCATGCCCCCCGCACAGAGGGACACACGCCCTCCCCGCCCCCCAGTCCTTGGGAGAAGAGTCTTCAACTAAACCGGTCCCTGGTGTCAAAAAGGTTGGGACCCAATGTTCTAAAGCCCTCTTTAATATCAGGTGCTATTTATCCGTTCTGCCAACATAGGCACAGCGTTATTGAATAGCATAAAGGAGCAGTTCTCTCTGAGGTCATTTCCTTGCCAGCACTTAAACATAAGGAATTATTTGAGAGTGCTGATCCTAAATTAAATCATTTTTCAGCCTTGATGATTGAGTTCCATGTTCCACTTGCAGCCCTGTTTGCCTAGCGTTTCATCCTCTAGTTCATCTGCACATCTCTGTGAAGAAAGTTTTATTCTTCTGTTATAAACCAGTTTGGAAGCAGCAGTGGGAACAGTGGGTGGGAGTTTGGGAGTTTTTGTTTTGGCTGGTAGATAGCTTTCCCTTTTCTTCTTCTTTCTTAGCTTTTGTGAAGCAGCCAGCTTCAGTTCCAGGGGAATCATCTTTATTTTGGAAATCTGCCAGAAGGAGAAAAAAATAAAGATTTTCTTCTTTCCTTCTTTCCGGGCGGGGGAAGGGGAACCACAAGTTTAGAAAGCCTGATACATGAGTTAAGCAAAAGTAATTTCAGTATTTCATGGCTCCAGATAATAAAACAAACTTGAAAAGAAGAAACATTCTCCATAGAGCTAATTGCACAATCTTAACATCAAAAAGTGTTCTCTTTCAGTTCTAAACAGCAAGTTCGTACCTGTTGGTGATGTAAACAGGGCAGGGCTGGGTTTTTTCCCTTTTGTGTGTAGTTCAATCTATCTGCGTATGGTTCAGATAAAAACCATGTTGCATGTACAGTACTAGTAATCTGCATAGAAGAATGTAGAACTTGGAAACAAAGCGTTTAGCATTTGCATTCAATACAGAGCTGTAAAGGATAATCATTCTCTGACCTCTGCTGCCTAATATTAGTAATTTAACTGAATGTGGAAAAAATATTGAAAAGAATTGCAGGTTTGCATGTGCTGGTTTGACTATGAACTATGGTTCTGTAGTCTACACTTTTCTCTTTTAATAAGGCCATGGATAGTAGTATTTTCCTTGACCGTGACCTTCTTCTGAAGTTGAGTTGATAATTTATTATTATCACTCTTTCAGATATATTACAAAGGCTCTTACTGGATATTGTGTGGGCTTAATTCAGGTGACACGGGTCAATCTATACTAAAATAAATTCAATTCTTCCAAAAAACCTCTGGTTTGTGAATGTGGGATATTGTGCTTCTGTACCCACGATGCAAAAAATCCAGGAAATGACCCAGTATTGCTGCACAATATCCTGCTTGCGTTGCCAGCAGGAAAAAGGATACCAAGCTTTACACAGCAATGGGCAGCCTGAACGTTGACAGCACCAATGGCAGCAGTCAAGATGGTCTACAGAATACCCTCTTCTGCTCACTACCTTTTACACTTGTTGAAAAACAGCCCTGACAGTTTCTTTGTGTTTGGGTGAGAAGTGGTGAACTGATGACAAAAGGAGTCAGTTTCTGGGATTTTCCCTTGCGTGGTGTCACTTTATGAATGGTAGTGGTGCTGAGGGACTCCTGTTCAACACCTGGACCATTAACCTGTGGAGTGTCTCAGGCTTCCATGATTCTCCATACTATTTCACATATACATGAAAAACCTGAAAGAGGCTGTCTAGAATTTGGCTGTCTGGTACCACCAGTGTGCTGATGACACCCAGCTCCATCTGCTTTTCAAGATCTTCCAGGAGGCCCTTCTCTTTCCTGGCTTTTAAAAACAGGAGTTTAAATATACATATGCTACCCAGAAATTCAATCAGAATTTTCCCTCATATAGAATTACCCAGTGGTAGAGGATTCAAGAAGATAAGCATAGGATCTGTACTATGAGGAGAAGAGAGAAGTGAGGACTGCTTGGATGTGCCGATAGTCCCTGTGTGCTAAAATATTTTGAAGGGCTGTTTTGGACTTAATGGAAGGGTGAAGCAAAGATGTCGATTTACTTGCAAGTAAGGAGACAGCAGCAACAGCAGGATGTGGTGATGGCATCTGGCCTAGATGCCTTTAAAAGGGGATTGGACAGATTCCTGGAGGAAAAGTCCATCGCAGGTTACAAGCCATGATGGGGATGTATAATCTCCAGGCTTAGAAGGAAGGTGCCTCAAAATGCCAAATGCAGGGGAGGGGTATCAGGAGACAGGTATCTAGTTGTCCCGTGTGTTCCCGGAGGCATCTGGTGGGGCCACTGTGAGATACAGGAAGCTGGACTAGATGGGCCCTTGGCCTGATCCAGCAGGGCTTTTCTTATGTTCTTATGAGTAGGTAAAACACATACAATGGAGAAACATACATGGATGAAACAAAATCATCCATACTATGTGTAAGGAAGATAGTGAAGAAAGACACGGCCAAAGTCAAGTCATTTGAAATGTGGTGTTGGTAGAGATACTAAAGGCAGCCAGAAAAGCAGAAAAGTGGGTGCTCATTTAAGTCAAGCCTGATCTCTCAGTCAAGCAAAATAAAGTAACATGAGCCTATCCTACCATGCACATATAATGGAAATACACAAATGACCAGAATAGACTATATTGCTTGGAAAAGTGTGGTGAAACAGAAGGAAAAGAGGAAGATCTGACATGAGATGGGTTGATTCATTAAGGAACCACAGGCGTTAGTTTCCAAGATCTGGGCAGAACTTAATGGAAAAGACAAGATTGCTAGGGAGGGGGAGGAGGAGGAGAGGAGAAACTAACATGAGATGCTGCTTGTTTGCAAGATCTGACCAGAGCTCTTAGTGATTGGACATTTTGGAAGCCAGTAACTCATAGAGAGAGAGAGAAAGGAGGAGGAGGAGGAGGAGGAGGGTTTACCTCCCTTCTGTCTCCCTAACCTTCACCCCAGTGTTCTCTCCTCACCCTGCAGCTGTCCTTGGCTGCTATTGCTGCTGTCTCCTTACTTGCAAGTAAATCGGGTAAAATTTGCTTTGAGATCATCACCAGTCACAAAGCAAAAAAAAAAGTGTTCATTTATTTATTTAAAATATTTTTAACCTGCCTTTCCCCATTAAAAAGACCTAAGGTGGCTTACAACAATTAAAATACATCATTTAAGATTATTTACAATGAGTGCATAATACTGAATGGATCAATGAATACAGTACCGAAAAACATAAACAGTGCTTGCAGAAGAACAGGAGAGATTTTTTGATTTGCCTTACGGAATGTTGAATACTGCTAATGCACAATATATAATGATCAAAGTTTGAAGCACAGTCTTTTAGTTTACTCTGAGACTTTAAGTGTAATAAAATGACTGAAAGTAGGTGTAATAGAATTTCAGTAGGGCAGTCAACAGTGTGGAGATTGCTTTTCTTTCTGTTAAAATTGTGAGTTAGTCAGTGAAGTTGATTGGTATTAAGGTATGAGATGAAGATGAAATTGAATTCCTTTTCATGCAATACATGACTATTTTAGATAGTTCATAAATTGCAACTGTAGATTGTAGGTGATGTAGCTGCCACTAGTTTAGAAGGTGATTTGACTGTAAAACTAGCTGTAGTTTTTAGCCGTGTTAGCTATAAAGAGCTGCCGTGTTCAAAGTCAGTGTACCTTGTTTATCAAATACTGGGATACAAAGATACGATAGCTGTTTCATTTATACCTTCCTTAGGAACGCTGCAGAGACCTTTGGCTGGTTATTGTGGGGAAAAAGAATGCTGGGCTGAGTGAAATATTGGTCTGATCTAACAAGAGAATTTTTACGTGTTAGAATAATGTGGATCACCTGACAGTGACCTATATATCAGGAATACAAGCTATACTGGGTTTCCAAATCCTTTCCATCGTTCAGATATTTATATAGAAGATCCTAATCCCAGTGCAAATATTCTAAAGAACAATAGGTCAGACAGAAGTGAAGCTGTCAAGCAAGGAGAGACGATAGTTCCAGGATGTAAAATGGGTATCACTTAGGGTCATTTATCCGAAAAGGAGTGGGAAACTGTCCCTAAAAAAAGCCCCAGAGACAGATTCAATATAAGTGCAATATCAATCCCCCTGAAGAAGGCTAAAAATACATTAGCCAAAACGCATTGGGCTCGCATCTTTAAATAATAAAGTGATACCCATTTTACATCCTGGGACTATCGTCTCTCCTTGCTTGAGAGCTTCAGTGGATGTACCAGTCCTTTTTGTTCTTGTTCAGACAGAAGTGAAGTCAGAATTGAAAGTATTCATTGTGCTCTTTCCAACACGCTAGTAGGAGTCAGAAGAGTCTGCCACCTCAAAGTCTCCGCACCCATGCTATAGTAAAACAAAACCCATGTAGGACATGATGTGTTACAGTTTCCCCACATCATCATCTCTCTCCCTCATGAGCATGTAGACCTCGTGTTGTAGCTGGTTTTTTCAATATTATGGTAGATTGACACTACCCATGCATTTCTCTCGAATGTGTAGTTTTGGTCCCTATTTTAATTGTCCTCACTGCTAATATCTCAAATTTCATTTAGAACCAATATAATAACTTCTGGAAAATGTGCAAATAGGGTCTTACGATTCTATATACAACTTTCGACACACAGAAACCAAACAGATGGAGATCCTTGAAAATGCAAACACTCAAGGTGGGATTTTTACATTGCTGCTGAAAGTTGTATATAGAATCATTAGACTCTTATTTGCAGATTTTTCAGAAGTTATTATATTGGTCATAAGACATAAATGTTATGCCTAAGAGTCTTCCAAGCTAATTTGAAAGTAACCAGAAGCAGAGAGAGGAGAGAGATTCCATGTGTGCCATCAGAGCTTCACTGTTTTCACCTACCTTGCCCCACGTCTGGCCATTGGAGTCTTTGCTAGGGAACTGTGGATGATTTTAGTGCACACAAAGGTGATAGTGCTATTTTCAGGGCAAAGCCCTTTAATATGGCTGTGCAGGGAGAATTAGCCCTGTTCATTGGTGCAAGAGATCCAGACAAAAATAAAAAACAAAAAAACAAAAATGTTGCAGCACCTTAAAGCCTAACTGTTATAGTTCAAAGAGATCGACATAAGCCTGAAGAAGTGGATATATTCATGAAAGATCACATTGGAATACAATAGTTTTTCATATTTTGTGTTTTTTAAAAAATTCTCAGTATGTGTGCACAAGGAGAGTCTTTCTCCTTTTTGCTTCCCCTGCTCGACTGCTTTAAATTATCCTGACAGGGCTTTCAAAGTAAGTGAGATATATAAGGAGTGGTTTTACCAGTACCACATCTCACCCACTGGATTTCCATGGCCAAGTGGGGATTAAATTCCAGGTCTCTTGAGTCCTTGTATGCCATTCCATCAGCTACATCCCACTGGGTACCAGTAGATTGAAAATATATCAGTATAAGCAGGTGATTCCTATATTCTCCTAACGTCATTGAGGTTGACTCAACAATATAAATATCTTGAACTTTCCATTTCTGTTTAATCTAAGAGTAATCAGGTGAATCTTTTAGGAAGGCCAAGCTCTTCCCTCACTGTATGTCAGACTCAAACTGATCATTCCCCTCTGTTCATTTTGACCAACACATTGGTTTTGAACATTGAAAATGTATCTTCTTTACACAGTTCTAGTTTGAAAAGTTCCTGAATATTTGTGTTCTGCTCAGATTAAAAGGTGTCCCTTGAACTAGTTCAATTATTAATATTTTCCAGGTTTGGGAAAAATATGCATTAGAAACACATATTGGTGGGCACAGGAAAGTATGTAACAAAAATGCTGTGAAGTACACAATCTTGGGTATGTGTATGGATATGTTACCAAATATAGAAAAAACAAACACAAAAACACAGCTATAGTCCTTTTATAAGACCTTGTATAGGATTATGTTATATTTGATACAAATACATAAAGATTTTGTACACATCATGCACACCAACGTTCATTACATATTAAATGTTACATTCTGTCCCAAAAAACATGCATGGGGTAATACATGGTACACAGAAATTGTTACACATGCAGTTCACAAAGACTATTACATGGCAAAGATTGTCATACACTATTGGCTTCTGTGTTCTGTTTCCTAAGTATACTTCCTCAACTGTCTGTCTTCATATCATCATGCCTGAAACCAGATTTAATTTTACTAACATGGCCAAGAGCCACAGTTCAAATTCTTTCATAGAAACCCCACATTCTTCCTTATACAGGGGCTGAAAAGTTAATACTATATAGCTAACGTATATGGTATTGTCTACATTAGACTTTTTAAAGTCCTTAAGGAGCTATCATCCATCTTTATGTATGTTCCATCCAATTTCTGCAAACTATAACACAACAAGCCAAGCTATATTTTAAAAATGCCCTCCAATGACTATATGTTGAAATCTTCCATATGAATTCATACCCAATTTCTGGATGTCTTCTTGGGAGACACACTGTTGGTTGATAACTGCAAAAGCAAGCAGGTGACTCCTGTAACCACCTAACATCATACTAATATACAGCCAGCTGCAACTATTCCTTGACTGCAACAGATTGTGTAGCTCCATCATTATTTTTTCATATTTGATTATATGTTATTGTGGAGCAGAACAAAGCAACGTTCTGCAAGGCAGTTGTAAAAATGGGGGCAGCCCAAACAAAAAAAACTATAACAGCACCACAATTGGCACAGATGCAGCAGACAGTATGCTCTTCTTTCTCTGCCAAATTTGAGGAGGTTTGGGCAAAGGTTTTTCTAGTTATTAATTTTTTAAATTTAAACTCTTCCCCCCAGAAAATGATAAACTGGAGGTTTTTTGAAGAATTGAATAACGTATCCCACCAGCCACATACCCATGCATGTACAAAAGTGTGATTGCTAGCATTTTTGATTCAATGCTTTATTATCACCATTCTGCTGCATCATTATTGGCGGAGGGATGTAGATACAGGAGAGTGTCATAAATACAGAGCCATAACAATTCTGCAGTTTTCCTTAAAGTCTGGTGGGATTTTTTTAAAAAAAGTTTCTCTCTTCTTCAAATGGATGTGTCAGAAGTTTCTGAAATATGCATATATTCTGAAATGTATCCAACTAGTAATGGTTAGAGATACTGTATTGCTATATCATCTTTCAGTGATTCCTTAGTATCTTTGCAGTAGTTGTAATATAGTGACGCATGTATATTGTCCTGTATTTTGTTTTATTCTTCTCCACAAAACAAAGTCATAGAAGTAAAGCAAAGTACATTAGGTTTTCTTCACAATATTACACAAAGTCTCTGCCTGGGAGTAGTGTTTTATCAGATTCCAGGATAATTCTATGCTTTAATTAAGGGCAGCCTTTGCTTCTACATTTGTTGCAGGACCACATATGAAAACTAAATACTTTGCAAGAGTGTCTGTTTTTTTCTAACAGGAATTTTAATTACCAAGCACCTTGCATTTATTAGGAAGTGCTTACCCTTCTTGTTACTTTATGTAAACTGCTTTGAATGCTTTAAAAACACTGAAGTGTTTAATGTGTGCTTTATGTAAATACATCTTATATAACAACCCAGAGGATATTGATGCAGGTTTTGGTGTGATACTTCAGGTTCCTTCAATACTTATTTTTCAGGTGCAGGAGACAGAGTGGGAAGTGGTTGAGGAGTCCTGCAACAGGATTGATTTTCCAATATTCCTCTTGACCGCTCTTCTGATTATGTAGGAATCCCTTTGCATAATAAATAGGAACACCTTATTGTTTGTGGTATTTATTTGCAATGAATCCTGTAATGTAATGAGGAAGGAAGACATGTATCGAAAACAAAGTAAACATAAAGCTAGAACTCTCAGCAAACATGGTTCTGAGGTTCATATTTACCATGTTTGCACTTAAGATTTATATCTTTAACTCTCAGTTTAACATCTCTGTGGAGATTGTGGTGGGCAGACATTATGACCTTCATAGGATGTGTGAAACAGATGAACATCTCAGAGAGAATGATCAAAATATAATCTTAGGGTATTTGTAACTGTGCAAACTAAGATGCTCAAGATTATGCCAAAGGTTCCTACCTGATGTAGTGTCATCACCTGTGGCAATATGGTGATCCCACGGTATAGTAACTCCGTAGCATCATGTGGGATTGCTTTATTAATAACAACAACCACTAGTGCCTAGGGCATTACACTACTGGCACACATAGCTTTTAAACAAAACAAAAGGTGTAATGTGTGGAAGTAGAACTTGAGACAAATCTGATATAGTTACCAGTGCACATCAGCCAGGAGGTACATTGTTTCTTTATATTTGGTAATAAGTGATAACAACATACCTTGAGATTTCTGTAGGAAGGCAGCATGTTCCTAATTATGTTGAGAAAAGGTAGCCTTGTTAATTGATTCTAGCAAAAACAACGATTCTTGTGGCAGCGATTCTTAAAAGTTTTACTTGGCATAATAATTCACAGACTGTAGTCTATTTGTTCAGACAAACTTATGCCAAGTAAAATGTACTATGTTTTAAAGTGTCATAAAACTCTCTTGTATTGTTTCTGCAACAATGGATACCTCCTTGAAAAAATTGTTAATACTGTGCTGTCATAGTATCTCTCTAAAAATCTTGGGTTTGAACTTGTTTGTGCACACAGATGCTTTATTAGACAAAATATCACAACTTTGGTTGTGGGTAACTCGGATAAGAGCCTTTGGGGGTCAAAGATATTTCTGGGGTAGAGATCAGAGTTTATCAAAAGAGACAACAGTTTTTTATATACCTTTAAGATATTATAGAAAGCAAAGTTATTAATATATATAATGCACTAAGAAGCCTTGATCTTTGTTGAGGCTGTTAGATATGCACTAGAACCTGTTGATGTAGCCAATTTCTGTGGTCCCCTCTTGATTCTCCCTTTGTAATTCTGTTGTTCTACAATAGCCTCTTTGAGATTCATAACAGAATGTCCTGGGCGGTTGATAGATGGCATATATTTCATTAGACTAAACTGACTCCTGATGTTGTGACTGACATTTTTAGGACCTTTGCTGTTGCTGCCAGTGTGAATACGGGGACGGGGGAATGACTGGCATCTAGGCCTATTTTTTCCATATCCTTGTCTCCCTTTTTTATTGCCTGTTGTTTGCCAGGACATAGTTGTTTAAGACTGAAGGTTATCTGTAGGCAAGTATGGCTTGGTCCTCCAAATTCTGGGAGAGGAAAATATTGTTGTTTGGAATGGGTTGAAGATAATTAATGATTTGTATCAGTTGGGAGCTGTAGGTGATTACTAATGGTATTCGGCCATTTCCTTTATTTGGTCTGTCTTACAGCATGTTGTTCCTGAGCACTACTGGAGAATCAGGGTTAAATTAATGGCAGCATCCCCTAGTATGGTGATACTGAGAATTTTAAAAAGAACAGTAGTGAAGTAAGGCCTAAAGAAAAGCGGGAGAAGATTCCTTGGTGATCATTAAAATGCTTTAAAATATATGTGTAATTTTGGTTAAAATGTAGTCTGCCATTTTAAAGAGATGCCAGTAGCATTGAGAGAGAGGTTTGGACAAGACTTCTTTTGGCCCTCTTATTGAGCCATCCCACACAAACATTTAATCTGCCCTAACTGTGAAGGAATTAAGTGCCAGAAATGTAGTTGTTTCTTCTTCTTTTTTAGAGGGTTAGGGTGCTGTTTGTGAAATGGCATGATGCCTAGCCAGAGGTGCTTTTTCATAACCATCGTTTATTATTTATACTTGTTAGACACATTTACAAACAAATTCTCTAGACAGCATAAAAACTGGATTAAAACATGACCAATGATTATACATGTTCTAACACATCTGCAGAGCACCAGGTTGGGGAAAGCTGGTTGAAAATACAATTAAATAAATCATTTGTATCTAGCCAGCAATGCAGCTCAGAAATCCAAACAAACAACAAAATGCAAAATGCAATATCAGCATAGTACAAATACAATAAACCCACAGGAATGAAAGCCGCTAGTCTGTACAGGAGCTAAAACTGCCATCAGTGCCATACAGATGAAATAGCAAGATTTTAAAGTCTATGACTGTGAAACTTTATCATGTGAGACTATAGATATCAGAAGGATGAGACAGCAATACAGACTGAAGGCAAGAATTATGCTGATGACTCATTGGCATTCATAACAATTTAAGCAATCTTTTTCAATCTTATCTCTTGAGTCTGAGGCAACTTGTAATGTCTCAGTTCATATGTAACAGTAGACCATGGTTAGTCATTATGAAAATGAGCAGTGGCAAGCCTTGAACATGCATGTTCCCTCCACCCTGTCCTTTGCATATAAGGGGAAGAGAATAGACACTTTGGCACGTTGTTTGCTTCTTCCTCTTGATGTTTCCCCACAAACCATGTTCAGGCTCTCAAACTTAGTATAAGGCAAAATGTATTCATAAGCTGAAGTAGACTAAAAGCAATACCTTTATTATTACATTTGTGTGATCTTGAGGACCACACAGTCTTTTCCTAATTTTTTTTTCCAGACTGAAAGATTCTACAGTGTAGGTAGAAGATGTATATTGGTCTTTCCAGCAATATAAGTGTTAGGCATCAGGGCAGCTCAGTAGAAATGGTGTCTGGTGGTCATCCGATAAACTGCAAGGTATAGAAATATAATTTCATAATATATATATAGCATTATTCCATGGAGCCCTTTTCTCAACAAAGTGTGTTACTAACGAGACTTTTCTGGTATAACCTGAAGAGGTGTTCAGTAATTGAGGCTACTGAAGGACATCGAGATTTATTGGTATTATTTCAAAAAAGAAATTATCATTCAAATATAGAAAGAACCCATACCTTATATTCTGTATTTGTATATGAATCATTATGCAATTTGAGTGTAAGTGGAGCCCTCCTTGCCTCATATGACTTAAGACCTTTATAGGCCCTTGTGAGGGTTCATATCTAGCCTCCTTTTCTTTCTCAAACAAACCAGGAGTCGTTTTTTAAATTCAAATCCAAACGGGTATTTATTGTTTCATTCAAACGTAAAACTTCATTTAACTGTTCGTCGTGTAACTTCTCTCGCGGCACCAATGGGTGCCGCAAGGGCAACCAGACATCGGGTTCAAAGGGGATCCAAGATTTCGTCTCCCACGGACCAGGTAAGAAAGGGTCATCACTTCTTGTGGGGTTTTCTTCTTCAGTGTCCCCTAGTAGCGGTAGGGTCTCGTCATCTCCGTTCTCTCCCCATGGCGGCTCCCCCTCTCTCTCAAAGGAACCCCACGGTCCTGGAGGTATGCCATCCTCCGCGCTTCCTCTGCACGCCATGCCCGGCGTTCCTCTGCTTCCCGGGCTACCGCCTCCTTCTCTTCCCTAAGCCTCCTTCTCCACTCTCGCGCCTCGGACTCACCCCAGTAGGACGGTTGTGGTGGTAGTCCCTTTCTCCGGTGGTAATCAGCCTCCTCTCTTGGCACCTTCACCTTCTCCCATTTCCCGGTCCATGGGTCTTCCACCCAAATGAGTTCCCAACCCCCTGGTATGCAGTCTCTCTCCCTTTTTATCTCCCCCATTCCCGCCTCTACTACGGACCTCCCCCTTTTCTCCCTTCCCGCCAATTCCTCTTCTGTCTGGGTAGCCACCGTAAAACCTCGTAGGTTCTCCTCCAGTTCCCGGGTGTCTATTCCCCGATGTATACTTTCTCGAGGGGATGCCGGAGGGGTGGTCTGAACCTCTTTTGACACCCTACAGACGGATGGCACTCCGATGAGAGCCTCTATGCTCTCATCACACCTTTCACAGCCCTAAGCACTGAAAAGACTGTAGTGCCCCCTACAAATATAACGCGCAGCAGATCCCACATTAATGTGTACATGATATGCATGAAAATGCAGTAATTTAATTGTATAGCATGTGGCAGAAAAGAACCACATATCTTATGCAAAATCACACATACAATCAAATTACCAGCTTCTAGCCAAATCTTGCACTTTCACACTTTCATTAATGTAGACAGATTCTGTCAAAATCTGTAAACTGAAAAGCTCAAACAAGAGCTTTAAACCCCTTTTGGGGTGTTTTAAACAGTGGCTGTTATTTCTTTGGCATGTACATATAGTGCAGAGGCTATAGACAAGGAGGTGGTTTTCTTGGAGCTCTTGAGGGAGGAAGGAAGAGAGCCAAGGGATTTGGATGGATGGATGTGGTTTGCTAAAGAGGGTGCACCATTTGCACCATGGTCCATGGTAAATCTCGCACTGAAAAAAACTCTGTTGTGTCCCCTTCACTTTTTGATCCCCTAAGCAAGTGCTTAGTTTGCTTAATGGTTAATCTAGGGCTGGCTACAATATAATTCCTCCTGCTTGTGGGCAGTACACTGAATTTTTAACCATTGAACAACAGTTGTAATATACAAGACAAACAAACTAAGGATTTCCAAGGAATTTTGTAAAACGTTTTATGTGTGAGTGTGTCTATGAAACAGCCATCATTGAAGAGCCTTTCTTTTATCAGAAGGATCACAGAACAGTTAATTTATATAGCTGATAATTTTCACCCAGTAATGGGCAACTTCAAGAGCATTTGGGACAGTGTTTGTGATTCTGTGCCCCAACTGGTTCTCAATAGCTTTCAAAGAATATTGTTCCTTGTGGAGACTTTTGCTTTATATTTTGGCAGTGATACAGTCCAAAGGTATTGTGCACCTAGATATGTGGGGGCAAAACAATGATCTCATTGGATACTCTTCCAGGCAGCCTGGAGTTTTTGAGATACCTGGTTGTTTTTCAGGTGAGTGTTAGTAAGGTTGAGTTTAAGTTGTTTTCCATCACAGCATGCACCAAGTTCTTCTCATACATCCTTTAGAAAATGTTTTGCTTTTGAAGATAATTTAAGCTTTCTTAAACTGTTGCTAAACTTGAGCTCTGATAATTTTATACTGAAATGTGTCTTTCATATAGCATGCCCAGTTTCATGTATATTAATGGAAATGTGAGAAATGTATAAAAGGGTGGAGGCAGAGTTAAGGAAAATAACTTGTTTGGGCAGTTTGGTGAGATATTTCAACATTGCTTTCAGCAAAGAAATAAGGGATTGCTTAAATTAGCAACTAGTTTTTTTAAGTCAAGTTGAGGCATATTCCAGCTCCTTTTAAATGAAAAGGTGGTTAGTGATTGAGAACACAGTATCTGAAAATATAATATGACAAATTGCACATCATTTTATGTATACTTTATGCTTAGGTGGTGGTATTTTGTGGAATATTGTGAGGCATTTTAAACTGAAGACAGTGGTCATATTTAAATAATTGTAGGGATTGCTGAGCTGGCTGGATAGCTCAGTGGTGTAGGTATCTAACTGCGGAGCCAGAGGTTGGGGGTTTGGTTCCTCACTCTGCCTCCTGTGAATAGAGTCAGCCTGTGTGGCCTTGGGCATGCTGCACAGTCTCAGGGTATCCCCCCCCCCCCTGCAGAAGAAAGGAATGGCAAAGCACTTCTGACTATTCTCTACCTGGAAAACCCTGAATTGTCAGAATTGACTTAATGGCACATGATTATTATTATTTAAGGATTGTTGGGAAAAGATTTTGCGTCAAGTATTGGAATGAAATTAAGCAAAGGGAAGGAGTATTTAGAAATGCTCTCCACAATTGGGACCAATCTCTAAACAATTACGAACTGATCTAAGTTCACCTACTTATGCCTCCTGGATTTCATCTTGGATTAGAATGGTTTGCATTTGTAATGTTAGGAAAGTTGTTGCATTCCGTCATAATTTCTCCAGCTCTCTTCCACATCCTGTTTTGATTGTCACCTCTTAATATCCATTTTTCTGGGTTTCACAAAGTAGATTCCTGGTAAGGACCAATAATTGTTTTGTTTTCCAACTTTCTTATTGTGTTTCTGGGCTTTTCACTACAATACTGTCTGTGTATTTGAGGCATCTGAATTTGTATTCTAAACTCTTCCATTGACCCATTAGCATATTTGGATCTAAGCATACCTGGGCCACTCCTAATCGCAGTGTGTGGCACACCATAATTGCGATGATAATAGGTTGTAGTTCTTATAAAGGATCTATTATGTGGCTGTATCTGTTTTGAACCATTGCCTGTAGAAAATTGTGGTGTAATCCAGGGTGTTGCTGCAGCAGACCCTTGACCTTCTCCCTGTGATTCCATGGTCTGTTCTCTGAAACATATGTCCGCTCCAAAAGCAAGCTTGTAGAGAATGACCTTTGTGCAATAGATGGACATCCAGCTGAGGGACGGTAAAGATCTATGCTGAAGTGCTATGTATTTAGAATTGGGAAGTGAGTTGAGGAAGATATGTTGTGATTTTCATTAATTTGCCTTTTTTTTTTTCATTTTCATTATCCACTTTACAAGATACATGCCTCATTCCTGTTAAACACTGCTTTTGTAAAACAGAATTTTAATAAAGAAAAGGTAATTTCTATAGAAGTCAGTTTCATCTCTGTTTAGAGAAGCTTTCTATAAAGTAACAGAGGTATAGCCTATAATGTCATTATTTACCATCAGGCTTTGTCTGCAGCATCCAATTCATTGCCCTCTATAATCTTTCCTTGACCCTGTATTTCTTAATCTGTGAATATTTGTGTACTGTTCACTGATTGGAATTCATTCCTGACCACATCCACTGTGCCTCTCTGTTTCGGTCCAGGTTCTCCTGTAATTCATTCAGTTTCTATGATTATCCCTGCACTAGTCCTTAAGAGACTAGTTCAGAGACCGTTTGGAAGAGATATGATGTGGGTCTATTGATGAAACTAAATATGTCTTTCCTGTAAGATTCCTGGATAGGAAGCCATAAGGGAAACATACACATAGACTTCACAGAGCTCTTAGGAGAAAGATAGCAGGATGTAAGCAATTAACAGAGTGGGTATATACAGTGGTGCTTCGACTTACGACCGTCCTGACATACGACCATTTCAAGTTGCGACCAGCACCGGCCGCAAAATTTTGCTTCGACTTGCAGCCGGAGCTTCGAGTTGCAATCAAAAGAGGCAGGGAAAAAAGGCAGGGAATTCAAATTAGAGGGCTAACCGTTGGTCGGCGAAGAGCTTCTTTGTAGCTCTTTCGCCCAACGGTTATAGTGTGTGCGTCGGAGGAGGCTTGGGACTGCCTGGTGCTGCTTTCTGGTTCTGAGTAAGTACATTTACAGGGTTTTTCAGGGTGGGTTTGAGCTGGGGGGGGGGGGTTTATGTTTCTGTGCTGCGATTTTTTTTGTGTTTTGGTGTGTTTATTTTTTCAGCCCCAGCGCCTTCCAATGGGGCTTGCTGTGCTGTTTATTTTTGGTTGTTTTTTTTTTTAAGCCCCAGCGCCTTCCGACGGGGCTGCTGTGTGCTTTATTTTTGGTTTGTTTGTTTTTTTAAAGCCCTAGCGCCTTCCGACGGGGCTGCTGTGTGCTTTATTTTTGGTTTGGGGTTTTTTTGTTTTTTTTTAAAGCCCCAGCGCCTTCCGACGGGACTGCTGTGTGCTTTATTTTTGGTTTGTTTGTTTTTTTAAAGCCCTAGCGCCTTCCGACGGGGCTGCTGTGTGCTTTATTTTTGGTTTGGGTTTTTTTAAAAGCCCCAGCGCCTTCCGATGGGGTTTGCTGTGTGGTTTATTTATTTATTTATTTTGTTATATTTTTTTTGGCCGGGATGGATTAATCGCGTTCCAATGCATTTAAATGGGAAATGGTGCTTCGACTTACAACCATTTCGAGTTACGTCCATCTTCTGGAATGGATTATGGTCATAAGTCGAGGCACCACTGTACTTGCATAAAACATTGGAGGCATTAATATCGTAAACTATCTGATAGCACAATGGTGTACCATGCCACCAAAAACCAGCTTATTTTTCAGATATAAAATCTCTGTTCCTAAAATATGGAATGGAATGGAAAAAAAGTTAAGAGAGAGAGAGAATTAAATATATGTGTGTGTGTGTGTATGCAGATATATCTATCTTTTGATTGATCTAGCTATAATGTAGGGACAAAGGACTGTGAATGTGAATGTGAGAGAAAGACATGTAAAATCTGTTCCTGAAAATTCCATCAGATTTTAGTGCGGTCAGCAGGTTATCCCTGTGCAGATGGACATATGGGACTCAACAAATACATACAGACTTAATTCTCAGTTGCTGAAATCCCAATAGGCTGTGTATCTTTTTATACACTTAACTTTCTTCCATTTGGTTGCCATTCATTCCTTAGGGAAGGAATAAATTACTCTTCTTTGATACTTTTGAAGGGTATTTTAAAACCGCTCCTGACAGTTGGACTAGTCTTCACTAGTGGGAGTCCTTCATGGAGATTCAGTATCAGCACCCACAATGGACATCCCTCTGTCTACACATGCCTTGCCTAATGAAGATTTTGCTAGTTCTGGTATATTATTGCCTACAGTGATACCATCTGAACATCCTTGATCTTATCTGATTTTGAAAGTTAAGCAGGGTCAGGACTGGAGATGGGCACAAACCAGAAAACCAATGATTCATGATGGTTTGTGGTTCATGGCTACCCACAACCCACAAACTATTACCCCCCGAAAAATGAACCAATTCACTTTTTTTGTGTGTTTTTTGGGTTTGCCCTGTCACCTCCCTACTTTGCCTTGAAGCCGCCACCACCATCCTGAGATGCAGCAGGCCTGACTCTGTGCATAGAAGCCGGACCTGCTGCCTCTCAAGATGGTGCACCTCTACAAAAGCCAAAGTTTTAGCAGTTTGCTGGTCTGGAGAATTGTGTGTTAACACAATGCCAATGAGGAAACACATCAGCAAAGATCGTAAAGAAGCAATGATTGCTGCCCATCTATCTGGGAAGAGTTAGAAGGCCATTTCCAAACAATGCAATTCTATCATTCTACAGTGAGGAAGATTATTCGCAAGTGGAAAATATTCAAGACAGTTGCCAATCTTCCCAGGAGTGGACATCCAAACAAATTCACCCCAAGGTCAAACCGTGCAATGCTCAGAGAAATTGCAGAAAACCCAGGAGTTACATCTCAGACTCTACAGGCCTCAGTTAGTACGTGAAATGTTAAAGTTCATGACAGTACATTTAGAAAAAGACTGAACAAGTATGGTCGGTTTGGAAGGGTTGCCAGGACAAAGCCTCTTCTCTCTAAAAAGAACATGGCAACACAGCTTAGGTTTCCAAAGTTGCGTCTGGGCAAGCCACAGGACTTCTGGAACAATGTCCTTTGGACAGATGAGACCAAAGTGGAGATGTTTGGCCATAATGCACAGTGCCGTGTTTGGTGAAAGCCAAACACAGCATATCAGCACAAACACCTCATACCAACTGTCAAGCATGGTGATAGAGGGGTGATGATTTGGGCTTGTTTGGCAGACATAGGAACTGGGCACCTTTCAGTCATTGAGTCAACCATAAACTCCTCTGTATACCAAAGTATTCTAGAGTCAAATGTGAGGCCATCTGTCTGACAGCTAAAGCTTGGCTGAAATTGGATCCAACAGGATGAGGATCCCAAGCACACCAGCAAATATACAACAGAATGGCTGGAGAAAAAAAAGAACCAAGGTGTTGCAATGGCCCAGTCAAAGTCCAGACCTCAACCCAACTGAAATGCTGTGATGAGACCTTAAGAGAGCTGTGCATAAATAAATGCTGACAAATCTCAATGAACAGAAGCAACGTTGTAAAGAAGAGTGGGCTAAAATTCCTCCATAATGATGTGAGAGACTGATAAAGTCATACAGAAAACAATTACTTCAAGTTATCGCTGCTAAAGGTGGTTCTACAAGCTTTTGAATCATAAGGTGTACTTAGTTTTTCTTAATACATGGCTTCTCCATTTTGGCTTTATTTTTGTAAAATAAATAATGACATGGTGTAATATGTCATGTGTTGTTCATCTGAGGTTGTATTTACCTAAATTTCAGACCTACCAAGGATCAGGTGATTCTTATTATGTCCTGATTAGAGATGAGCACTTCATATTCGTATCCTTGGGGATACATATATGAAGCGCAGCACCACAGGTGCCATGGAGGTCTGTTCTCTCCCTGCAGAACCAGCCTGGTCCCCTCACCAGGCTCTGTGCAGCGTGTGCGTCTGTTGGCGGTGACAGCACACCAATCATGGAAGCAGCCTGACTGGCTCTGCCCCGCCTCTCCATGCAGCCGACTACTCTGGCGAGGAGGGGGAATGATGAGTCTCCATGCTCAGCTGTTCAGCCGTTGGGCAGGGATACGAATATGAGGCTCTAATCTCTAGTCCTGATATGTAAAACCATAGAATTATTTTTTTCACATGACTGTACATGTGTTCCCAGTGATCTTGGCTGGCATCATTCCTAGGAATCACACTAGTAATTCAAATTCTCAGCCTCTGCTCTGCAGGCAGGCATTCCAATCCACTAAGTTGTGTTCACTTTTTCATTAACTTTTTTAGTGGAAGGATGGCATAAAACCTGAAACATTCGACTCAAAATACTTGTAGAAGTATCCTTAACAAGTAGTGAGAAAATGACATTGATTTCCATTCATCTGGACTTCAGTTGCATCCAAAATATGAATACCCTTTGTAACACCCACCTCTTATGTTAGATAAGTGTTATTTGTAACATGTTACTTCCAAACTCTATTTACTGCTATCTGTACATAGAGAGGGCTTTTTTGGGGTAGGGGAGAGATTCTTCCCTTTTGAAGCTTTGTCACAAATAATTATCGACATTATATGACAGGAGGGATATCCTTTCAGTAGTCGCCTCAGTGACAGTCTCAAAAAAATCAAAAGTACTCCCTTCTGAAGGCACCTTATAGATCAAGTCTAAACTGTGGTACAAGAGTTGGCGTAATCCATGCTTTTTGCACCGAGTCAAATTCTTTCAAGTGCTTAAGAGAAGGTCCTTGTACAGTGAGATGGGGCGGCTTTTAGCTTAGCAGATAGTTCTCAACCTAGCAAGTAGTACTGTTCTTAATCTAAAGATGAAGATAATCATGATTTTAAAAATTCCAAAACAAAAGTATCAAGTTTAAGCACAAATTTGTCTTTTGCATGAGTTTAAGTCAGTACTTAGAAAGGTAGTGGGAAAATTGTAACGTTAAGTTAACTTACTTGTTAATAAACTAAAAACAATATATAGTTAAATTATATTTATGTTCAAAAGAGGCTGTTTAAATTGGCATTTAAATTTGCATTACATTATTACACTGAAAGCCTTCACTAAATGAAAGTTAAAACACCTGATCCTTGATTTTACTGGTCCCATTCCCTTTACCCCACATTGGGATATGGAGACAAGGAAATTGCGGCAGACATTTTTTAAAATCCAATTTCTTGCCCAACCAGCTAAAAATAATTCTCTTGCTTTTTTTCCCCTTCCTCTTTTATCATCTCCATACTTTATCCTTTCTTTACTTTAAGACTTTTCATCAGGCTGGACAACACAGATCTTCATGTGGGCGGAGAAAGGGGCACTTACTGTGTAGTTCATATCTTGCCACCTGACAGCAGCATTCTCCCATATCTGACTAACATATCACAGGAGAAATCTGGTACAAAAACTTCATGTCCAGTTCAACACTAATTATATGGCCAATTAAGTTAGAAAATGTCCAACTTAATTGATTTTAATATTTTAGTTGTGATATGTTAGTGCCAATCTCTTTTTATACAGTAAGTCATGTGAGATAGTATGTCACATTCTCCTGCTTCCTGCAGAGTCTGTAAATGTTGCAGGGTTTTGAATTTTGATTAAATTCCTTTAGCTGTGCAGCAGAAGTGCAGGAATTCACAGAACAAATAAGTTCAAGTTCTCCAGAATAATCCACCCGTTTTCTCATTGACTGGCACTTACAGTTACAGTAACTCACTCAGATATTAATAGAAAAAAGAATAAAAACGTTCACTACTTATTAATTGAACAGATAACAGCAAGCTAAAAACATGACTCTTCAGTAACACACCTCAACAGACTAAAAATAGAGAAAAAGAACACAGTCTTTTTGAATTCAGAGGCAGGGAAGAGATGAGTGATTACTGCTGGATAAATTGACAGTCATCACAGCCCAGAAAGGTCCCTCCCAGCCAAACCTACTGAAGGCAGCATGCAAGGTTGTAAAAGCTCCAAGAGTAGGTTGGTCAGTAAACTTAGCAGATTCCAAGAATTTCAATAACTTATTCCCCTCGGAAGTCAAGTTTTGCACACATATTTTCAGAGGCTCTGCAATAGCAAATCTTATTCCTTGCTAACTACTCCCATGAGAACTGAGGCAGAACTCCAGTTTTATCCAGGCCTTTTCAAAGAGCAATAAGTTGATAGGATGATGTTTAAATAGAAGCTGACTTACTTTTTCATGGATTTATGGCTGTTGTCCCTTAGCAACTGGTATGCAAAAACAAAAGTTGGATGAGCATATCAAGAGGCAAATAAGATGATTTATATACAGCAAGTTCCTCCTGTATAATCTCTTACTTGGTGATTATTTTTTCTGATTTAAAATATTAAGAGAAGAAAATAGATGCATCCTTTTGTCCTGTGAAATGAACTGAACACCTGGGTAGCTCTTTGAAATTAGACAGATTCACTGGGAATAAGGCTATCAGTAACAGCATCAGAGGCAAAATGCCTCACAATGCCTATGAGATACATGAGCAACAGGATAATTTTGTGCGCATGGCTTGGTTGTTAGCTTGTCATAAGCACCTGATTGCCCACTGTGAAAAAAGAACGTGGCTGGGCTAGATAGACTTTTGGTCTGATCCAGTTATACTGGATCTTATATTCATAAATGTATGTGGTTTTTTTTTAAAATTGAAACTGCCTTTTATGTCATAGTCTAGTAACTGAATGGAATAGTGTCTTAGCTTTTCTATAAAAAAGATATTGCTATTTGGAATTTAAATATGCAGTCTTTAACTTGGTGTCTCTTATACGTTAATATACATTCATACATATAGTTGTACAGTATGAAACCATTGTATGTAGAGAATGTCTCCTGGACTATGGTGAGAATGGAATTACTTTGTTTCAGGATGGATTTGATCTAAATCAAATTGATTTAAATTACAATTCAAATTTAAAAATTGGATTTTTGACAGTTTAAATAAAAATTGATTTTTTAATTTAAATTGTGATTTAAATCAATTTTTAAAATCATTTATATTTATCCCCCTTGCTTTGTATGTCAGGGAGGGAAATGCGATGCAGCTTCATTCCTTTTTATTTTTTACTTGAAGCTACACACCAGCTATAATCAATATCACATGCACTTCTCTGTGAATACAGTTTATGTATATTGATTCACAAATGCAGTATTTTATGGTGGATGTGTTATGTGGGAATGCCAATTTTCTTTTACCATTTAAATGCTGGTAAACAGAGCAATGGATAATTGACTAATCTACTGCACTGGCCAGTGCTTGTAAGTATTCCTCACTGTAGCTGCAGACAGTAGTTCTATATTTATTATTCATTCATTCATTTAAAATATTTCTACTCCACCTTTCTCCTTAAAAGGACCCAAGGCAGTTTACATTATTAAAGACTATATTTAAAAGCTAAAAAAAGTAAGTATACAAATATGAAAAAAGAAACAAGTATCATATTAAAAATGGTAAATAAAATCAGTAGTAAAAACACAAAAGCAACAAAGCACAACAATCCAATTTGGAAGAAACATCTCAGACATCTAGTAACTAAGGAATAGCCTGTCTGAAGAGAAAGGTCTTTGCCTCCTTGTGGAAGGACAGCAAAGATGGGGCCAGCCTGGACTCCCATGGGAGGGAGCAACTGATAAGGCCTTCTTCTGTGTTCCCACGAAGTGCACCTGTGTGGGTGGTGTGACCAAGGGAAAGGCCTGCCCTGATGATCTTAATGTCTGGGCAGGCTCATAGAGGGAGATGTGGTCTTTTACATAGCGTGAACTTGCCGTTTAGGGCTTTATAGGTTAAAACCATCCCTTTGAATTGTGCCTGAAAAATGATTGGCAGCCAGTGGAGCTGCTGTAACAGGGGAGTTATATGTTCCCTGTAAGCAGCCCCAGTTGACAATCTGGCTGCAGCATTTTGATTGCGCTGGACTTTCCAAACAGTTTCCAAAGGCAGCCCGCATAAAGTGTTTTACAGTTATCCAGCTGAGATGTAACTAGGACATGTGGCCAGATTAGACCTCTGAAGAAATGGGCACAGTTGGCACACTAGTTTTAACAGTGTAAAGGCACTCCTGGCCACTGCCATCCGAGTGAAAGCCAGCCAAGAAGAACAGAAAAGAGAAAAGAAAGGAATAAAAAAAGAATGCTCAAATTTTAACTTACACCCTCCTATTAAATCTTTGTTTATGAAAAACCCCTAACTTGGCTCCCTTGCATCAGCAAAAAGATCATAAATTTACCAGAAGGCAAATTCCTTTCTAACTTTGCAACAACAGTTCAACTAAACTTGGAAATTGTTTTAAATGCAGTGCCCCCTAAACATCTGTGAGAATAACACATTTTATACCATAGTAAGTAATGGAAAAACTGCTTTGAAAGAAAGAAAAAGAAATACTTTTCTTCTATCACATTGCCCCGGTTTTTTTCAAAAGTCACAATACGTTCTTAGAAGGAGTTATTTACCTGGTGCAGTGGTTTACATTACCAGCCTGTTAAGCGCAACGGTGTTAAGTGTTTGATTTTAAGTGCTGCATGTGATAATCAACATTTCCAGAGAATTCAGAGTCCTGGACAGCAGGTCATTGTTTTTCTTACATTTTCACAAGCATTGCAGGTTGGTATTTATAACTGACATCTGCATAAATCAGGTAAGGAGCCTTGCACAGTTATTTATTGATCAGAATGAGGTCCCCAAAGGTTGACTTATACCAGTGTTTCTCAATATGATGGTCCATGGATGGGTACCTTCAGTTGCTAATCCACAATGACATATCAGGACTTTTTTTCCCCAGAAGTCTAACATTGGTATGCATAGCACCAGAGTTCATACATCTCAGCACTCCAGGCAATGGCCATGTCATGCAGGATGAGAAAAGCACCATGCACATAGGCCTACCTTGTTTCTTAAGGCAACATGCATCCAAAACTTCCAGTTGCATGTATGGCCACTGGATCTCAGAAGCACCATTTCCTTGTTTTAGGTGTATACACAGTTGCTTCTACCAGTTGAGACGGGTGTGGCTTATGTTGTATATAATGCACTCATTTTGCCTTTTCAAGGGCTAGATTTAACTGCTTTCCCTCAGCCCTTTTAAAGGGGCGTTTTAATAACACCCCATACTGTGAAAGGATTTGTCCCTGCAGGAAAGAAATTATTGAGACCTTGGCGCACATCTTTGTAGAATGTAGCTTATATAGGAACGAACGTATTCAAAATCTTGGTACAATCATGAGTAAATGTACTGGTCTACCCCCCACAGGCTATCTGAAGTTTCTGTTGTCCGGAGAGAATCAAATAATAACCCAGTTAGTGGCTAAGTTTTTATTTTCAGCTATGAGAATTCGCAAAACGCTATAGCAAGATTTTCTACTATACTATGTATTTATTCTGCGTATTTATCTTTGTATAATCGGGTCTATGACCGCATAATAAAACTTTAAACTGTTTTAGTGCACTCATTATGTATTTCTTATTTACTTCCAGTTTTAAAGCTGCCCTTGTGGCCAACAGAGGAGCTTTATATCCTTTCTTTCCTCTTAGAAGCCTCTGTCATCATTCTTAGATGTGATGGGAAATGGTGATGTTTGGTACCTTTTTAATTTTGCTAAAATGTGTAAAAGAATTTAAAAATTGAAAGACTAAAAAGAAATTATTAAAATGTACATGAAGCTGTTTCCTGGCTCACAGGAATACAAAATATTGCCAGTCCAGCACACCACACAGTTTGAGATGTACTAGTTTATAGTTTCCATTAGATGAAGAGTAAATATAATATTGGAAACAGGTTTTTGTTTTGTCTTGTCTGTGCAAAAATGGTATAACCCAGAAATATAATGGACTTAAATCATGTTGAGTTTAATTCTGTAGTATTGGGAGTGTAAGTTACTTAATCTATGAGCTTGCCCCAAGTAAGTTTGCAAATTTTGATGGCACTAAAACCTAGCATATACAGTAATTTTGTTGCTACTTCAGGAATAAGATGAGGAGTCTTCATGGGCACCATCTAAAAAATAAACTGGGAAATGATTGATTGCTTTCTTGCCCACCAGGACTTCGAAAGAAAGAAAGAAAGAAAGAAAAGAAAGAAAGAAAGAGAAACCATATTTTTAGGATATTTTTTGGCTTACTTGTTCATTTATAATGAACAAATTATTAATAACATGCCAGCAGTAGGATTGTTATGCTCATTTTCAAGTAATAACAAAATGCTAATACAAAAAAATTACTCACCTTCCTCATTGTTGGAGGAAGCTTGGAGATTGCAATCACACAGAAAGTAACTGAAGAAGTCAGTATCAATGGCTAAGGATATGACAACTTGCATTGATGGAGAAATTAACGATAAACGTTGTCATATGAATTATCCGGACCAACGAGACAATTTTTATGAGATGTGACAAAAATGAATTGTCTACTTTGTTTAGCATAGTCAATAGTTGGACCTCCCCCACGTTTCCCTTATTGATGTAGGAAAGACATTTTTTAATTGACACTGCATATAATGGCTGAATTGTTTTTGGAATCCTTTTTTCCTCTGCCTTTTTTCAGAGTCTGTGACTGCTTATTATGAGTTGGTTTCATATGTATAGTTAAATTTAAAAATTTAAACCTTAAAAAACAAAGAAACCAAAAATCCATTTAAAAAAATGTTTTGTTGTTTAGTCGTTAAGTCATGTCCGACTCTTCGTGACCCCATGGACCAGAGCACGCCAGGCCCTCCTGTCTTCCAATGCCTCCCGGAATTTGGTCAAATTCATGTTGGTAGCTTCTATGACACTGTCCAACCATCTCGTCCTCTGTCGTCCCCTTCTCCTCTTGCCTTCACACTTTCCCAACATCAGGGTCTTTTCCAGGGAGTCTTCTCTTCTCATGAGATGGCCAAAGTATTGGAGCCTCAGCTTCAGGATCGGTCCTTCCAGTGAGCACTCAGGGTTGATTTCCTTCAGAATGGATAGGTTTGTTCTCCTTGGAGTCCAGGGGACTCTCAAGAGTCCCATCCAGCACCACAATTCAAAAGCATCAATTCTTCGGCGGTCAGCCTTCTTTATGGTCCAGCTCTCACTTCCATACATTGCTACTGAAAAAACCATAGCTTTGACTATGCGGACCTTTGTCGGCAAGGTGATGTCTCTGCTTTTTAAGATGCTGTCTAGGTTTGTCACCGCTTTCCTCCCAAGAAGCAGGAGTCTTTTGATTTCGTGGCTGCTGTCACCATCTGCAGTGATCATGGAGCCCAAGAAAGTAAAATCTGTCACTGCCTCCATATCTTCCCCTTCTATTTACCAGGAGGTGATGGGACCAGTGGCCATGATCTTAGTTTTTTTGATGTTGAGCTTCAGACCATTTTTGTCGCTCTCCTCTTTCACCCTCATTAAGAGGTTCTTTAATTCCTCCTCACTTTCTGCCATCAGAGTGGTATCATCTGCATATCTGAGGCTGTTGATATTTCTTCCGGCAATCTTAATTCCGGCTTGGGATTCCTCCAGTCCAGCCTTTCGCATGATGTATTCTGCATATAAGTTAAATAAGCAGGGAGACAATATACAGCTTTGTCGTACTCCTTTCCCAATTTTGAACCAATCAGTTGTTCCATATCCAGTTCTAACTGTTGCTTCCTGTCCCACATATAGATTTATCAGGAGATAGATAAAGTGGTCAGACACTCCCATTTCTTTAAGAACTTGCCATAGTTTGTTGTAGTCCACACAGTCAAAGGCTTTTGCATAGTCCATGAAGCAGTAGTAGATGTTTTTTCTGGAACTCTCTGGCTTTCTCCATAATCCAGCGCATGTTAGCAATTTGGTCTCTAGTTCCTCTGCCCCTTCGAAATCCTGCTTGTACTTCTGGGAGTTCTCGGTCCACATACTGCTGAAGCCTACCTTGTAGGATTTTGAGCATAACCTTGCTAGCATGTGAAATTAGTGCAATTGTACGGTAGTTGGAGCATTCTTTGGCAGTGCCCTTCTTTGGGATTGGGATGTAGACTGATCTTTTCCAATCCTCTGGCCACGGCTGAGTTTTCCAAACTTGCTGGCATATTGAGTGTAGCACCTTAACAGTGTCATCTTTTAAGATTTTAAATAGTTCGACTGGAATGCCATCACCTCCACTGGCCTTGTTTTTAGCCATGCTTTCTAAGGCCCACTTGACTTCACTCTCCAGGATGTCTGGCTCAAGGTCAGCAACCACACTATCTGGGTTGTCCAGGACATCCAGATATTTCTGGTATAATTCCTCTGTGTATTCTTGCCACCTCTTCTTGATGTCTTCTGCTTCTGTTAGGTCCCTACCATTTTTGTCCTTTATCATGTCCATCTTTGCACAAAATGTTCCAATTTTCTTGAACAGATCTCTGGTTTTCCCCTTTTTATTATTTTCCTCTATATCCTTGCACTGTTCATTTAAGAAGGCCCTCTTGTCTCTCCTTGCTATTCTTTGGAAGTCTGCATTCCATTTTCTGTAACTTTCCCTATCTCCCTTGCATTTGGTTTCCCTTCTCTTCTCTGCTATTTGTAAGGCCTCGTTGGACAGCCACTTTGCTTTCTTGCATTTCATTTTCTTTGGGATGGTTTTTGTTGCTGCCTCCTGTACAATGTTACGAGCCTCCATCCATAGTTCTTCAGGCACTCTGTCCACCAAATCGAGTTCCTTAAATCTGTTCTTCACTTCCACCGTGTATTCATAAGGGATTTGGTTTAGATTATACCTGACTAGCCCAGTGGTTTTTCCTACTTTCTTCAGTTTAAGCTTGAGTTTTACTATAAGAAGCTGATGATCAGAGCCATAATCAGCTCCAGGCCTTGTTTTTGCTGACTGTATAGAGCTTCTCCATCTTTGGCTGCAGAGAATATGTTTACAAAAAATGTTTACAAAATTTAAACTACCAATTGTATGGAATCAATTTATTGGCCTGTCTAGCTACATGCTGTTTATATTGACTGGCAACAGATATCCAGTGTCCCAAGCAGAGGTCTTTCCCACCGCAGTTACTCTGGTAATTCTAACTGGAAGTTTCAGGGGTTGAACCTGAAACTATCTGCATATTATATGCATATTGCCTTTCTTTTTTATGGATCATAGTAGCTGTCGAACAGCCAGTTCAAAATTGTATGGGCCAGAATCCAATTAACAATGTATATGTGTATAAGTGAAATCACATAGTCACAGTATAGTTAGCAAGGCGCTGACTATACTCCTAGGCATGTGCTCAGGAGTTGAACAACTACCTTGTTAATTTGTGGCATTCTACTGTTATGACCTAATGAAATTTCAAATATATATATGTAAACTGTGCGTAGGATTCTCACCACAAAATTATATATTAAGTAAATTTATAGCTACATCAATACATCCACTGTGTGACATCTTTCTAGACAGTGTAAACCCGAGTATAAATTTCAAAGTTGTCTACACTGAGAGAGTTGCTTCTGGAATATGAGTCCCAAATAATCTCTTTTTCAGCAAGAACAATTATATTATGCTGTCACTTTTTCAGTCCAGCTATACTTCCCTTTGAGTATTGGAAGTTTGCAGCTGTGCATATTGGCATACTTCCTCCCCAGCAGCAGAAGGTCCTTGTTGAATTATCAGATAATGTCGCTGGAAAGCTATCCTGGCCATATGTTGGGATGTCCAAACTTTGGATGATAACATTTTCTTAACTCCATTCCATTCTTTATAAACAATCTGCCCTGTGGCCTAGTTTTCATTTACTGGCCTGAGTGGTAATTGCTTATTAGTATGTTGGACATGTTGATGCAAGTTCCATTAAGGAGTGTATCACTGAATAGACCTGTGTGCTGATAACTCTTCCCTATTTCATTGCAAAAATAGGAACTAATAAACTGGCACACAAAAGTGGTGTTTTCCCCAGGCTTGCTTTTGGTTATGGTCATTTCTGCTAATGCTTCAATGGAACCAATACAACTTGTGCTCCTTTGATGTACAGCCAGTAGGGTGATGTGCTAAGATCTGCCAAATCTCCTTCACAGTCCTTGGCTGGTCTGTCACTTGTCCAGTCAACAGGAAGAACTGTCCCCTGGCTTGGCAACATGAGTTCTTGTACTGAAGATTCCATTCAAAGTTTAATCTGTTAAACATTTGTTTTTAATGAGTGAAAGAAAGGGGAATTCTGATGCTATGGAAGAAATAAACCCTTGTCACAGGTGTTTTGTTCCATTCGAACAGGGATTGAAAATTTTGCCATAGGGAACTTTTTTTCTATAATTTGGAAAAGCAACTCAAATGCAAAGCCTGGCAGTGATCGCATTTGTTGTCTGCCTGGGAAAAATAGGTATTGGGATGGGGATAGTAGGTATGTTTAAATGTTGCCAAAAGGAAGAACCTCAAGGAAGCAAATTCATTGTTGATAAAAGAGAACATAGCTGAGCCAGTCTTACACAGGAAGAAATGTCTGCTTCATTTGTTTGCAAGGTCACTTTGTGCATTCTTGGAGGACTGTGTATTTGCAATATTTGTTGAATTCATCAATATATGTATTTATGAATTTATGGAGCATTCTCAGTGCTGTATGTATTGGCAGGATGCTAGTGAGGCATTCAGAGGTGTTGAAGATGCTGTAAAGATTCCACTAGGGCAGTGGTTCCCAACTTTGGATCCCCAGATGGTCTTGGTCTGCAACTCCCAGAAGCCTTCACCACTAGCTGTGCTGGCCAGGGTTTCTAGGAGTTACAGTCAAAGAACATCTGGTGACCCAAGGTTGAGAACAACTGCACTAGGATATAAGTTTCTTGCCAAGAGAACTATAACCTTTCTGGATACTTTTTGTTTTTCTGATAGTTTGCAAGACTGGTTCAGGTCAGCTGTTTTAGAGCTTTGTTGGGCATCTGATCTAAACTGTGCTTCAGAAAAGGAACGCACATTTATAAGAGATGTGTTTAATTTCTGTACAAGGGTTACAGTGTGCTGCCCTTCCTGAAGTCAGCAATTGGTGAAGACTCAGCTTTTAGTCATTTGTACCAGGCAGAGCCAATTGTAATTAGTTAACTTAGTCCAGTCAATGCAGGGAAGTCCAGTCCGAATATAATTCCATTTGTATACTGAATAGATGGCTGTAACCACATTACTGTCACAAACAGTGATGACTTACTGCACTAAGTTTGGTATAAATACATCAGATAACACTAATTTTATGATACGTAAAGTTACCAAAGTTATATAAGTTACATAAATAAATCATGCAAGAGATGGACCTACAGGCTAAGTTCCAAGAGTTTGACTTGTAGGAGGTTTTACAAATTCAAAACCAGAGCACTAGCAGAATAATAGCTGCTAATAATTTCATGTCCACTGTGACTCTTTAATTCTAGACCAGAGTTTTGTTGTGCACAAAGGATAGAGATTTCAATAGAAACAATAACTTGCACCTTTGAAAATCAGTTTCAGAAATGAATTGGCAAGCTAGTTCTCTTAGATAATAAGCACATTATGGCTGATTTCACCATAGGGAAGTTATTCATTCTAGCAGTTACACAAGTATTTTGGTTTCTTGCTAAACAGGAACTCTAAATATGTATTTCCCTCCTTGAATCATATAATTAAGACATGTGCACCATGCATATTACTGTGTCTGAGAAAGAATTCCACTGAAATTGTATCCCAATACCTAACGTCCTTCGGTTGATAAGTACAAACTGGAGTTCAGGACAAACACTTTTTGGATCTATTGAGGCCATTGCATTGCATTAGGAGTGACTCTTTTCCAGGCAAAGTGCTTAGATGCAAGGGATAATTCAAATTAGATCATTTCAGCATATCACACCACAGTGTTCTTTGGAGCGGTTTACATGGACTCATTAAATATGCTCAACTTAGCTAGTGCTTAAAGATGTGCATTGTCTTAAGACAAGTGTGGAAAACCAGACTACATAAAGTACATTTGTGAAATGTTGGCTCACCCATGGTGCACAGCAGAGGGTTCCTGGTCACCTTTGAGATGGGGCAACACCACTAAGAATCCTTCACTTTCCATCCAGCCTTCATTGGGTAAAGCATTTTCAAGTATACTCAGCTGAGCAGTCTGAACTGAGAAAAAGAAAAAGGAATATAGTATCTGAGCTGCTGGGGCTGAAGTAGAAGGCAAGTGCCAACCAAAGCCGCCAGTAATTCCCAAGATCATTGAGGCATGAGGAAGGGCTTAGGCTGAAGTCACAGTGTCCAACAGAGTAGATTGGATTTAAATCATGGCTTAAATTTTAAAAATCAGATTTTTTGACAAATTGGGTTTTTAAATTTAAATTGTGGTTTAAATCACTATTTAAATCAATTTGATTTTTAAAAATCATTTATTTTTAGCCATCTTGGTGCCCTATATATATTATTGCAACCACTCAACCATCCATTTCACTTAGGAGTAATACAGAATAGAAGATGTGCTTTATTGCTGTTATACTGTGGATGAATGCTTGTATCCCTCTTGTATGGGATTTGATTGGCTATGTCACAAATAGTGTATCAGGATCTGTCTTTCCTTCCCCCCCCCCCCCCAATGTCTGCCTTTTTTCTTTTTTTCATTCTTTGTGTGTGTGTGTTGTACATCCTACTGCTTGATGCTCTTTGTGCAGTTACTAGAAGACTACCTGTGGGCAGAAGTGCAGTCCTGTTTTCTACCATGCCCTTGAAATATACATTGCTGTCATCAAATAAGATGACATTTTCTTAATGTCATCTTCTTCATGTCATCACATTTGAGTATGTATTTATTGTGAAACTGTGTTTTTAAGGATGACAACTGCAGTTATTTCTTTGTGGCCATCCTTCTCCAAGTTGCTACAATCAAAGAACTTGCTTTGGCTACCCTCATGCACATTGCTGGTTCATACTCAAATTTTTCATGTGGTCATTAATTCATTCATGTGATTGCATGAAGACACGAAATAGTGTTTGTGTTTGCATATGTGTATTCACTATTCAGTAGACTACAGTGTTTTATTATTTTCCTCCCTTGTACTGTATACCACTCTTTGCCACCTAAAACATCTTTTTTTGTAGTTAGCATTGCTGAATATGTGTGCTGTAAGCTATTAACCTGAAATCACTCAGCTGTCATGATTTAATTTGTACTGGTCTGATGGAAAGGACTAATGTAGTCTTCTTTTCCCTGGATAGTTTTCCTAGATAGATTAGAGGAAATGGACTTGAGAGACCAATACCACTTCAGTTATTGTTATTCCCTGGGAAAATGCCTTTTTGTCTGCTTTTACACACAGCAGGTTTTTGGTCTCCTTAATAAATTCACTTAGACAAGCAGAATAACCAGCTGTTTTTTTGCTTTTTTGGCCTTCTTGCTTTCATTGGCAATGGATCTGTTTATAGAGAAGGCGGTGTGTTCTACTCTCCTGTAACGCTATTATTTGTTGGGGACATGCTATACAATGTTTTCTTCCTCTGGAACAGGGGTCTCAAACTCAATTTACCTGGGGGCCGCTGGAGGCAGAGTCTGGGTGAGGCTGGGCCGCATCAGATTTTCTGCCAAGCGGAGCAAGAGCCCAAGGAAGCCGCCCAGGAGTTTCCTTAGCCCGGCTGGGGCTCCGAGGAGGAGGAGGAGGAGGAGGAAGAGGGGCGCGAGAGCCCTCGTCGCCGGCCACGACCCCCTCCGGCTCCTTCTTCACTACCACCACCACCAGCAGCAGCAGGACGAAGAAGCGGAGAAGGGAGGGAGCGCCGGCGACCGCCTAGCGGGGGGGAGGAGAGCACGACATAAAATTTAAAAAAAAAACCCTCACAGAATTCGCCTTGCCAAAGGAGAAAAGCCCCCACCGGTTACCCGCGAAATTAAACAGAACGGGGCGGGGGGGCCCACAGGTGTGCGCGCACGCACACAAACACACACACACACACGGAGGTCCGGCAACCTTCCTCTGAGGGCCCCCATCAAAAAAAGGCGCACTCAGCAGCAGCAGCTACCCCCACCACGACAGAGGAGCAAACTTCGCGAGGCGAGCCCAGGCAGCCTCCAGAGCCGAGGCGGCTGAAGCAGGACGAAGAGGAGGAAGAGGAAGCACCGCCGGGTGCTGAGGCGGCCGCTGGCCGGGCTGGTGCTGGGGGTGCCGAGAGAGAAAGAGAGCCAGAGAGCCGCTTCCCTGGAAGAGGTGGCGGCGGCAGCTGCTGTTGGCAGCTTGGAGGCGCTCTTCTTCGAGGATGGGCCGGGAGCGAGCTCCGCTCTCAGGCATCGCTCGGCGGCGGCTCGGGCGCTCGGGGAAAAGGGCCAGCAGCACGCCTCGCTCGCCAGCTCTCCCCCAAGACAGCGCCTCTTGCACCCTCCATCCGGAACTGCAGTCTGCCAGCCGGCAGACAGGTGGGCTGGCTGGCAGGCTGCAGTTCCGGATGGAGGGTGCAAGAGGCGCTGTCTTGGGAGAGAGCCGGTGAGCGAGGCGAGGCTTTTTTTGACTCTTGACAGCAGAGGACGCGTGGGCGCTTCAGGGGGGCAGGCAAGGCGGGGGCCACAAACTATCATCCGGCGGGCCGCAAATGGCCCGCGGGCCGCATGTTTGAGACCCCTGCTCTGGAAGATCTGTATAACTTACCATGTGTAAAAATAATGTGTGTGTCTATTTTATTGTGTATATCAAGATAACCTATTATCAGTACTGGCTTCTCAATATTTATTTATTTTTAATATTTAAATATCTCCTTTTTTGACAGATTTGTCTTACTTATAATCATTTGCATTATTTATATGTATGATACACATGTATTGTTTGTATACATCTGTATGAGGAAATACCTCATAAAGGTATTAAAGCTTCCCTAAGCCTTTGCTCAATCATAGAATTTACAGACTAAACTTCCTTGTATATTATTGTAAGGATCAGCTATTTCATGGAGTATATGAAAGGACAGTGTAAGCTGCCCCAGAGGTCCCCTCCATGGCTCACAAGATAAGTTACAGAAAAACAAGGGTTTATTGTGAACTTGGAACAAAAATAGTAACAGAGTAAAACTATACATAACAAACCAGGGGATGCCCTAAGCTAACTCTCCTGGCACAGGCAGGAGGCTCACTTTTCTCCCTCTTCACCATGGAGAGGGAGGACAAAGCCCTTCTCCTCAAGGAAATTGAGGACTCCTGGGATGTGTGCCAGGCAGGGCGTGTTGCAACAGGGGTGAAAGATAGCTACCATGAACTGGCCTCTCATAGTAGTTTCTATTACTTCAGCTCCCTCTTGGCCAATCATCTCTGAAGCAGTGAGTGGTGCAATGAGAGTGGAACTCATGGGGGTTGAATCTCTTGGGTGCACAGTGGCTGGTGTGGAAGCGGGTGGCTTTTGGCAGATGGTGGGCACAGGCATGGGAGCTTCCCTCTGATGGTCAGTGGGTTCCCAGGAATCAACCTCTGTTGGGGTCTCACTGGTCTCTTTGGTGTTTGCCAAATTTGTCACAGCTAATTGTCGCTAGTTGGTGAAGTGCTGGGTCACTTCTCAGTCACACAATCAGGTACACAACTAAGAAACACCTTGGCACTTTGCCAATTATCTGCAATTAATCATGGCAGGTTACACAGACCTTACACAAATATTAACAGGAGTGGAAAACAACATACTTTTTGCATTCCTAATTTGGAGGGATCCCAGTGAAGCCTGAGGTTGATAAGGCAATTTACATTTAAAATTTGTGCCTTTGATGGTGAGCACCTGTAGGTCACTGATTGACCACATTCTTTGCATTCAGACAGTCCCATGTTTGACCTCCACTTGAGACTCCAAAGCACAGCTGTCAGTCAAAACACAGCATCCTCTTTAGGCAACGAGCCAACAACTAGACAATATGAATAGCTTGTGAGTAAACTCAGAGCAGCATGAATGAGAGTTATTTGTTACTATAAATCATTCTAATTTCTTCTGAATTGATCTTTTGAGACTCTTAAAAATATTTGTTGATATGAGAATATCATATGGGAAGATGGGCACACGTGTATCTCTTAAACAAATTAAATAGTTGGCGAACATTTAATGTTTATTTAGAATCTTGTTAGACAATTTGACTTTACATAGTGAAGTTTCACTTAGTGCAGTTTAAAGTAATGTTACACAAGGACATGTGCAGGGTTACAATAATGGCAAAGGGCAAGTTCTGTGAATTACTCTTAACAAAGTACAACATATAGACCTAGTTCACTCTGAGCTAATAAATGGCAGCAATCTTTTGTTTTGAAAATATGCAGCAAATAGTGGTGCCAAAACTGTAATTGCTTAAAAGAAAATCAATAACATGTATCCACATTTAATAGGCCATACACAAATGTTTCCTTAAACACTGGTCTACAATTTTTTTAGAAGTCATCTGCTTCAGAGATAAAATGTGCTATTTATTATATATTTTTATGTGCTCAATTAAAATATGACAATTAAAACAACTGATTGGCTACAGTTTCCAAGAGATTTAAGTTTTTGCATTTTATGTATATTATGTAGATAGTAGAGCTTTTATCATAAATTGTAAACCTAGGTTTTTTCATGTGTTTATGGTTGCTTTACATGATAATATTTCACCTGTTCTGTCTATGTAACACTTTAAAAAACAGTGAAAGGATTATATAAATAAAATGTGTTATGAAACAAAAGGCAGAAAACTACTATGTACATAGTTTAGTCCTATTCAGTGTCTATTTGGCACTTTTTGGTTTGTCTCTTGTATTCATTAAATGGAGCATCTCTTGTCACTGTCCAGCAATAGTCTGGAAGCATTGATGGGTTCTCTTTGCCCCAATAGTATTTCTCCATTGCCGCAGTGTCGTGGTGAAATCGCTCGTTGCTCATTGCTCCGCAGTTCAGTGGGGAAAAATCTAAACGAGAAAGAAAAAAAATGTATCTTTAGTGACATGTTGCAATCAAGGCTTTTGTATGCCTTGAGGAAGTTTTCCACCAACAACCTGTAGTTGTATGCCTTGTTGTTTATGAGAATATTTATTGCCATTAACTGGAAGGCTTTCCATGCCATTTTTTCCTTGCCAACAAAGACACCTTTCTTTATCTTAGCTTCATTTAACCTTGGAAATTTTCCATGGAGGTGCTTGAAACTGCTTGTGTTTTGTCCATGGCCTTGACAGAGTTCTTCATCAGACCCTGCTTGATGTGTAAGGGTGGTAACAAAATCTTCCTCGATTCAACAAGTGAAGGATGCTGAACACTTTTCCTCCCAGGCACCATGAGCCACAAAACTGTCACTGATGCTGGTCGTAGTTCAAAAGTTGTCATGTTGTCCTTCATATGGACTGCATGACCAACTGGAATTGATGGCAAAACATTGCTTTAAGAGTCTTCTTTGATGGATCAATGAACAGTCTCCACTCATCTGGATCATGAACAGTGTGGAGGGCTGCCATCACACAATCAGTGTTGTTGCAGGCTAAAATTATTCTGCCTTAAAAATAAGTACTGTCCAGACACAGTCATAGATTTATTCATAGATACAATCAAAGATAATTTTTTTATCATTTCTGTTTTAAATTGAAATCCCCTTCCCTTTATAACTCACATATCCTCCACCATTCCCAAGTCAAGGGGAGCAACCATGGGCCCATTGAGGTTGCCCACTCCAGTATAACAAAGTCCATGGAGTCTAGATATGGGACAGATGAGCTCATAATTCTTACCTAGTACAGACATGATACATGAATTCTGCCTTCTGATATTATACCTAGCATAAAAAGTGGGTGTACAAGTTGCTTGTGTATTTGCTTTGTGATGCTTCTAATAACATCTAAAGTTACTCTTTACTTTTCCCATTAAGGCTGCAGTTTAGACTATGTAGAGAAGACTCCACTTTCAGTAACAACAGCCTTAATGGAAGAAGTATCAGCTTCCCTGGTTTTGCCCATCAACAACTCCTTTCAGTATATATACTAGAGTTTCCTTGTTTTTGCCTACTGCAACTTGCCTCAAATGACATCAGGAATGTCTTTGTATCATGCTGAAGTAGTCAAATGAACACCTTTCGTAATTCTTTTTTGAAACAGCTGTAGTTTACCTCATGATAGTATTACAATAGTGCTCCAGTTCATATATCATGCTTCCTTTCTCTGCACTGCACAATTTTTTAACTTCTCAATTCTTGTGGGAAGATTGTTGCTTCTTAAATTGCAGCATAAAGACTTCAGCCAAAAAACAGATGTTAAAAACAGATGGCGTCAAGTTTCACATGAATTTTAAAAGAACAAATATATCAACAGGAAATAACCAATGAGCTCAATATATTTGAGATTTTTGCTATTCTCATTTCCGTCCGTCCCCCTCGCCTTTTACTCCCCCATAGTGTGTAAGTTGTTTCTTTTGAAAAGCCTAGGTTTGCATCCATCCATTATGGGATTGGAAGGAAATGAATTGGAATGGGGAAATAAAGGCAAGGGGTATGTGAAACATACTGACACTTCCTACACCAAAACTGTATATTTATTTTCAGGATGGAACTCCCACAACTGTAATGCAAGAGCCTTTTGGGAATGGAACATGGTAGCACTCCTGCTAACTGGTAGTTAGAAAGGAAGATTTCAAATTATTCCATATCAATTGAAGAAAATAAATGTCAGAGAGAATAAAAATGTTCAGTAAATTCTATTAGTTATGGAGAAATATTTGTACAGATCTTAACATGAATTTAACTTGCTTTTAGAATTGAAACCTAGTGTCTTTAACTTTATTATTATTATGACCATTAAGCTGCCTTGGGTCCTTTTAAGGAGAAAGGTGGGGTAAAAATATTTTAAATAAATAAATAATTAAATAAATGTTAGACACACAAGAATAAAACACAACAACAGAACATATAGTATTTACAGTCAAATCAAATCAAGTTTAAATTCAGATTATAATGGAGTGGTCATTCCTAATCTAGTTAATGCAGTGATTTGGTTATCTGTTTCCTTGCTGTGCACACTACTGCACAAAAGTTTGTGACCTTGGCTGTGATTTCACTGCAGTTTTTACTCTCTGGCGAGTCAATAATTTGACTCTCTCTCCTCCTCTCTGGCGAGTCAATAATTTGACTCTCTCTCCTCCTCTCTGGCGAGTCAATAATTTGACTCGCCAGAGAGGAGGAGAGAAATACAAAATTTGTTTGGTCTACCAGGATAATGTTTTAGAATCATGGAAATGAGTAGATTGCAGAAATTCTTATTAAATTTGCGGCACAGGACATGTTCCATAGTTCTATCATGGCAGATTGGTAGGGGCAAGAATTTGGTAATAAGAGAATCAGTATGTAAGGCTGATGGCAGAGTACTGAAACAGGCCAAGGTCAAAGCACTCTAGTGTCTAGCGAGTTGTAAATTATAAAGATAATCTGCTGGGATATGGATTTGCTTTGATTCTCAGCTATTAAGCAATGCAGAACCTGCACTCTGTCAAGCTGGAATCTGTATCCCAGATCCGTGTCCTAATATTCTCTTTAGCTTTTAGAAATCTCAGATGTAACAGGACCAGAGGGAGGTAACCCAGTTTTCCTTCCACTTCTCTTGCCCAGTTTGAGGAGGTGGTTATCATTAAAATCAGAGGTGTTAATCCAAGAGGATTAAGTTTTAACTGAATTGTTTAGTTTTAACTTAAGATAGAGACTGATTATTTGAAGCCAAGTACTTGCTTCAAGTGGGATTGTCAAGATGTGAAATTTATTGTGTATAGAGTGTTAAATAATTCAGGGGTATGTGGAAAATGTAGTCCTAAAAATGAAAGTGCTTTTACAAATGAGGCTTGAACAATAGTTTGCTAAAATAATTGCAAAACAATTAGCCAGCTCTCCATCTGAACAAGGCTAATATACATAAACACTGCCTAGCAAAAGGAATTAAATTCATGCCTGATGGTAAAGCCATGGAAGAGAATTCAAAGTGTATTGAAATAAGTAGAACATACGTTGCAATGCGTTAATTTGACCAGAATGGCATTTGCACTCTCTGTAGCTACAATACTTTGGTGTTAAAGTACCTTGGTGGACCAGATCTTTTAGGTAACAGGCCTTTATTCCTTCAGTCTTTGCACATTTTAGTCACAATAATGATGTTTGCCATCATAATAGCAGCCTGTCAGATTCTGAGCTACAAGCCCTTGTAGTTACAGAAAGTGCAGGAGCAATAGAAATCCCTATTTTAAAAAGTCTACTGTGCACCAGGCCCTTGGACCTCTAGTCCCAGCAAAAAAGATTGTTGATAGGCTGGGCAGAGTTGTGGACATCTGAGAGAAATACAAGTACAGGGAGGTGCACACACAGTATAATTCAACTCATCAGCACAAGAAGGAGCATCACATTCCAAGACAATGTTGTATGTCACACACACCAGATACTAGTTTTAAATTGCTTTTAATCTTGATATATTTTTGATTGTTTATAATATGATACTTATATAGCATTTTTAAAATTGTTGATTGTTCTATAGTTTTAGTTGTTGTGAGCCACCTTAGATCCCCTATGGGAAGAAAGGCAGCATATAAATAATATAAATAAATAAAATAAATACCAACAGCACTGGGCACCAGACATCAAGGAGCAGCAAATATGTAGCAGTACAGCAGCAGGCTTCATTTCCAGAAGCTGGCAACACAATGAACCTGGATTTTCCTCCATAGATTTCAAGCTGGTTTGGCTCGATTAACATTTAGAATTATTTTGTTTGTGTTGTTAATATGCTTAGAGTCTAAGGAAATTATTTTAATGTATTTTTATTCTTAAGAACTTAGATGTTTTAGAGATGTATTTCATTGTGCCTTTTTAGACTATAAGCTCTTTTATTTTTAGAATGTAATTAAAACATTCTTTTGGTATTTTATTTTACTTTTTATGCTACTGTATTTTGGACTGAATTCTGGCTTAAACATTTGCCTGCAACTTAAGTTCAGTCTTCTTTTTAAAGTATTTGTGCATACAGTTTTCCATAGCTTTTTAATATTTGACTTTTTAATATTTTGGATTTTATTTTTGAGCTTATGAAACAGAAGCAGTGTAGATGAATAAAGCTTGTAGAATTAGACAAGCTACTGTTGCCTGGAAACAATTAAAAGACATACTTTGATAACTGGATGAATTCTGATATGATTGGAAATGATTGCCTGGTTTCATTCTAGACTTAACCCTTTTTTGGCATAAATGCCAGCTGTGATGAACACAGACTTCTGATTTTTCCCTAGAGGTCTATAAATTGCTGTAGGGCTCTTCAGGCGATGTTCAGGTGTCAGACTCCCTGACTTGAAATTCCAGCTTCTGTTTTGAGTAGGGCATTAGGGATATAACATGATAACGAAAAACAGTTCACAGGAATGTATGCTATATTGCTTCAAGAGGGCAGAAGTCTTTATGTATATATAGACCTGCACCATACAGAAATTGGACCAGTTACTTGCCTTGGAAGACTTTCCGTACAGGTAGTATGTAGGAGCCCCTTCTTGAGAAGAAGCCCCAAATGGCAGTAACTGATTTTGAGCATTTTCAGTGCATGGGCAATGTGGGCTCATCACAGTCCAGGTGTCTGAAAATTTTCCCAAAATATAGGTTTTGACCTGTTTGAATTCGTGACTATCTGTCTACTTGCACTTAACAATTTTTTGGGTAGTTTATTACACCTGGTCTTCAGAGCAGACATCCAGGATCTTGCTAAATATTGTATGACTGAATTAGGGCTTCTTAATACACTTTCTTGGGCTCCATGATCACTGCAGATGGTGACAGCAGCCACGAAATTAAAAGACGCCTGCTTCTTGGGAGGAAAGCGATGGCAAACCTAGACAGCATCTTAAAAAGCAGAGACATCACCTTGCCGACAAAGGACCGCATAGTAAAAGCTATGGTTTTTCCTGTAGCGATGTATGGAAGTGAGAGCTGGACCATAAAGAAGGCTGACCGCCGAAGAATTGATGCTTTTGAATTGTGGTGCTGCAGGAGACTCTTGAGAGTCCCCTGGACTGCAAAGAGAACAAACCTATCCATTTTGAAGGACATCAACCCTGAGTGCTCACTGGAAGGACAGATCCTGAAGCTGAGGCTCCAATACTTTGGCCATCTCATGAGAAGAGAAGACTCCCTGGAAAAGACCCTGATGTTGGGAAAGTGTGAAGGCAAGAGGAGAAGGGGACGACAGAGGACAAGATGGTTGGACAGTGTCACTGAAGCTACCAACATGAATTTGACCCAACTCCGGGAGCCAGTGGAAGACAGTACAGTGCTCTGGTCCATGGGGTCACGAAGACGACCTGGCGTGCTCTGGTCCATGGGGTCACGAAGAGTCGGACACGACTTAACGACTAAACAACAAAAAAATACACTTTCAAAAATGCTGCCCTTGTTTTTCCAAGCTGTTCTATCATTAATCTTAGTTTTATCTTTTTGCATGCTTTCTCCCTTCAAGACTGTACCCTAGTTTTTAAAATTATTTAAAATAATAAAAATCTTGAATGCAAATTTTCCCATGTCTATATACTGAGACACTAGCTATCCTACTGTGAGGTAAGGGGGACTTTAAAACATCTTCATGTTACTATACTTTTTGCAAGGAAAGAAATAAACATCTTTCCCAAGAGAAACTGGTGAACAGGTAACGCAAGCACTGAAATGATGACCATCAAGCATTTGTTGAGACTGAGTTGAGTATAGCTGTACAGTAGTCAACAATTGAGTTGATCACAAAGTGAGCCATTTTAAATAGAATCCCTTTTTCCATGTAAGCATAAAGTTACTTCTCAAACCATATATGTATTTCATTTTTATTTAGTTTTCATTTCTTTTCATTAAAATTGGTATTTTAAAGGCATTAAATGTTTTCAGGCATCAAATCCAATGTATCACTTTATGCAAAGATGTAGGCAAGTCTTTGGTACCAAGTCCCAAGCCCCAAGTCTGAGTCTCAAGTCCCTATGAAAAACAAGCATTTTTCCCCAGAAAAAAGGGAGGAGGTGGATGGGGTCTGTGTGGGATGTGGGTGTGGAGGTCTGAGCATTGTTAACCACCCACTTTTGTTCCCCTGTAGCCTTCCCCTGAAAACTTTTTTAAAAGTTTTAAAATTTATTGCTTCACTTATCTTTTAAACAGCTCCTTTTTCATGCTGGACTCCTGTTTAACAGGCTGCAGACAGGGGAAAATTGCCCTGCATTTTGTGTGTGTGTGTGTGTGTGTGAGAGAGAGAGAGAGAGAGAGAGAGAAACACGGAGGGAAGGGGGAAGGAGGCAGCTGCTGGCTGCTCTGTGTATGTGTTTGTGTGTGACTGAGTGAATGACAGGGGAGGGAGGCTGCTTCTCTGAGACCTAGGTGGGCAGAGCTGCTGCTAAACTTTTGCTCTCTGAGTTGTGTCTCCCAGTTTTTGCACCAGAGTAGGTGTGTCTTGCAGGAGAGCAGCTCAAGAGGAAAAGTCACCCATCTGCACGCACACACACGCTCTGAATAATGATGCAACACACGCACATACACACACAAACCTGGGCAAAGGGAGGGGGAGTCATGCATGGACTGGAAGCAGCTTCTGCAGTGCGATTTCCCTCTGCAGGATTCCAACTGGAAAACAGTTTAAAAGATAAGTGAAGCAAGATTTTTTAAAAACTAGAACAATAGGGATTCAACTCAGAAAAAAGGCTCCAAGCTGCAAGTTGAGTCCAAATAATTTTTTTTTTAAAAAAACGTGAATCAAGTCCAAGTCGAGTCACTGGTGTGACTTCAGTACAACTTGACAGCGAGTTGCATGACTCGAGTCTCCATCCCTGACTTTATGCCTACAGGGGAAAAATGCTCTATTTTAAATGACTCACTTTTAACATCTGTTAAGTAAAAACTGAAGAAAACTTAAGTTTAAAAAACACTTAGTGCAGAATGAAACCAAAACATAATTTTGTAGCCAATCAATTGGGCTCCAGTTGCAGTTGTAAATGTGAGTTTTAGAAGTGTGTTTCTGCGTGTGGGGTTTTTTTTTATTTTATTTGAAGAGTTGCAGAAGAAGACAGATTGCATATCAAGTCATTGTCAGTCCAGGGTGTCCTATAAAAGTTAGTATCATCTTTAGTTTTAGTATGAATGATTCAAGAACTCTAATTTCTCTTTGTAGTATTAGTGACAAAATAGAAGTTCCTTGCCATCCTGGGGATTTGGAAATTACTATTACTGATTTCATATAATGGCCCAAATCTTGTTAATCAACTATGCATGGATAACTCAAGTTGCCTGTGGTAGCTGAAGAGGTAGTGTGATCCTGTAAGCACTTTTGCTAGTGCATTGTGCAATTGGTCAGGAAATAGGAAAATATGTCTGCTTTAAAATTCAGTTGCCTACCTTGCCCAAGTTACAAAATAAGAAATGGAGCATTACGATTTATACAAGTGGGACCTGCAACAAAATGTTCTTTACCAGCTGTGCTGTTTTTCAAAATACCCCATTTGATTGCCTCAAGTGATGTGTGTGAACCACTGAGTTTTGCTCAGACTTCATTGTGCTGTTTTGGGGTCTTACTCCTTAAGTAGAAACATTTCTCTCTCTGAGTGCCATCTTAGCTGTTGAAGTTGGCTTTCTTCATGGTATATTTTCACTTATTTCTCCCTGTGTGGAATAGGTTTAAGGTTCAGACAATCTCCAGTGTTACTCAGCCAAGAAATTAAACTTCTAGCTTTTCCATATTTACCTGTGATCTTGCCTTCAGTGATATATTGCAGTATATTATATTGGTCATGGCGAACTGTGTGTCCAAGATATGACAGCTTGTGTTTCATAATAAAGAACTCTGATTCTTTTTGAAACAAAAGCATGGAACATGGCAAGAAACCTGATGATGTCTCCTCCTTGTGCATTAGTAGTGCTGTCTTCACTTTAAAAGGATGACCTTGTGTAACTCATTCTTGCATGGTTATATCAGTATTTTCTTTGGCGAATTCTGGCCCTCGGACCCTAAAAGGGCCCTGTAACTCAGTTACTCTTGACTGTCTGCCACAGCCCTTCCTCTGCCAATTTCATGACCAGCTATACTTCCTTGCATTATTCCTTCTTCACCACCTTGTAGCATACGGCCTTGCATTCTTTCTTGCTCTCATCATGTTCCTAGAAACTAGTACCATCATTGTGCTCATCAAGACACTGCTAACAAACAGTGTCTTTCTAATGTGCCTATAGCAACTGTCTTGGTTTCTAAAACTCCTGTCCCAGATAACTGAGTAGTTTCCATATTTTGGCTTGCGTTATCAATTTGTATTTTATCTGGTCTACTGGCAGAAGAGTTGTATTCTTTTGTTAAGGAATGTACGTTCTTTTTGTTTTGAAATCAGGGATTCTAAACTGGGTTTATGTTAACCATGCTCAACGTTATCAGAAGTAATGCTAACTCACAGTCTTGATTTGTTTTAATTTGTTCTAAATTAGTGGTTCTAATGTATTTGTTCTAAGTGCAGTGGCAGTGACAGATTTTACTTTCTTGGGCTCCATGATCACTGCAGATGGTGACAGCAGCCACGAAATTAAAAGACACCTGCTTCTTGGGAGGAAAGCGATGACAAACCTAGACAGCATCATAAAAAGCAGAGATATCACCTTGCCAACAAAGGTCCACATAGTCAAAGCTATGGTTTTTCCAGTAGCGATGTATGGAAGTGAGAGCTGGACCATGAAGAAGGCTGACTGCCGAAGAATTGATACTTTTGAATTGTGGTGCTGGAGGAGACTCTTGAGAGTCCCCTGGACTCCAAGGAGAACAAACCTATCCATTCTGAAGGAAATCAACCCTGAGTGCTCACTGGAAGGACAGATCCTGAAGCTGAGGCTCCAATACTTTGGCCATCTCATGAGAAGAGAAGACTCCCTGGAAAAGACCCTGATGTTGGGAAAGTGTGAAGGCAAGAGGAGAAGGGGACGACAGAGGACGAGATGGATGGACAGTGTCATCGAAGCTACCAACATGAATTTGACCCAACTCCGGGAGGCAGTGGAAGACAGTAGGGCCTGGCTTGCTTTGGTCCATGGGGTCACGAAGAGTCGGACATGACTTAACGACTAAACAACAACAACAAAAATTAGTGGTGTTTTTAAAATTGTTCAGGTTTATTTGTATTTTAATATCAACATCTTAAATTATTGTGATTTTAAACATTCATAAATTTTAGCTGTTGTTTACCACCTTGAGTCCCTTCACTGGGAGAAAGGTGGAATATTAATTAATTAAGTCTTCTTTCTTTCTCTTAAAGGGTTAAATTACATTCGTACCATTCTCCTATTTACTGCATCACCCATATAAGTTAATAATTATTAAAATACTAATACCATTTCTGTGAATAAAACAGTGTAATATGTAACATTTAAACCAAGTGGGAATTGTGTTTCCAGTAACAGTTTCATTTTTATGGCATGTTTTTAGTTGCTAAAATAAAGTCAGCCATTTCCAAGAAAAGCTAAGGTACGAAAAAAATGTGACTGGCTTATTCTTCCCCTTTTAATCTTTTCATTTTGTCACTCATATTTTTTGTCGGTAAAATGCAATTTGTGGATTTATTTAGGATGAATCCAGCAAAGAACTAAAATATGTTGGCTTTGAATGCCTAACAGGCCAGATTTGTAATGCCTAAATGACAAATATAAACATTTTATCTCGTTACCAGCTGCTGCTTTTTTTAAAGAGGAAGATTTAAGAGGTGAGGGGACAAAAGCACACTGAAATGACACATCTTGAGTGTATGTTTTAAGTCTGGTAAATTGTGACATTTTTCTCTGTTTCATGGCAACCTGGGTGCATCGATTAAACATGCTATTCAAGTTGCATAGAGTAGGTAAACTCTGTGCCAAAAAATGAGAGTGAAAGCGGGAAAGAAGTTGGAAAGGATTTTAGCAAACTAACAGGATTAGTAGCAGGCATAACTATTGAGCAAACTAAGAATTTGGCTGGATAGTGGATTTTCCATTTACTGTGTTCTGGAGAGCACTTATTCCCCCCACCCCACTTCTATTTCCAAAAACCTGAAGCACATTTTTAAGGTCTTTCTCCTATATCTCTATATCGATCTGGAACTTTCATCTGGATGGATTTTGCAGCTTTCAATTTTAATGCTATCTACTTTCAAGATACTATGTTGAATCTTCAGTCCATATCTACATAGAGATTATCCTTATGCTGTACTCCATGACTTTTGACATCAGCACTCTGGTTGTAGAAGGAATCAAATGAATCATTTACTTATTTGGGCTTGTGTGATGCAAAACTGATCTGGAGGATAGAAGGTTTGTGTAATTAACTGTATGTCAGTTTGCTTCTAATATGTATTAATGTAGTCACACTACTGGGCTTTTATGAGGTTGAAGTGCTGACTGGGAACCAAGTCGAGACTAGGATGTAAGAGAACTATCAAAACTCTGCTGTTGTCATACATTCATGTTGCTGATGGGAGCCCTCTTAACACTATTGGATGAAAAAATTCTCAGGGCAATTTGACAACCAAAGGGTGAAACAAAGGTTAGTAAAAAAAAAAAAGGGGCACAAGCACAGCCGTTCATGTTTTAGAGACTCTTTTGCAGGAATCAATAAATGAACAAAAAAAAACCATGAAAAAGCCTCTTTCATGGTTTGAGTCTTTTCTTAAAACCCAAAAGCCCACCCCTACAGGCGGCGTCCCCTGATACTGTGACATCTATGGTGTCAAATTCTAAGTGAATAAAAGCTACTTTGTCTTTGAAGTGTCCAGCAAATTTATCAGACCAGGTGATAAAGTTCTGCCCCTGGCTTCTATAAAGTTCTTCTCCTGACTTCTATAAAATAGGTCCAAACATGCTTTTCATGACTAGGAACAACCGTGCTGAGCATTAAATTGAAGATAAAATAATTCAGACAAAATAAGACTTCTCTCTTCTCAGTTTAACATAGTAAGCACAACAAAGTAGATGATTCCCATGATCATCTGCTTAGGATGAGAAGAAGTGATTTTAAAAATATATATATCACTCCTCTCTCCCTCTGTGGGTGCCATTGTATTTTCTCTTCCTCCTCCCCGCTTCCCTTCTCTCATTCTCCTCCCACTTTCTCCGTCACTCTTCCTTGGAATCTGCAGCCACAGTGGCAGGTGGAAGTAGGGCTGCTGGAGGCTTCTATCTCCTGGCTAAAGAGCCACTTTAGGTCTTTTTGGGGAGAAAGGCAGGATAGAAATATTTTAAATAAATAAATAAACAGACTAAATGACGAGCATGCCAAAAAGAATGCATGTCCTACTGCTGGGCCAGAAAGGTGCACAACAGCTCTTAAAAGGCAAGGATGGATAATTCTAAATAGAAATATTTGTGAATTAGGGTGTGTATTTTTTAGTCTAAACCATGCCATCAGCTATCTATATACCATATCGATATGCCAGTGTGGACAGACCCTCAGTTAATTTTCTTTCCAGCACAGTTTTATGTACTGCCTCTTTCATAATAACCATAATGGGGTTTGGGCCTAGGAATCTTGCTCTTGTTACTTTTCAAGCAAACTAGATGTTAACACAGAGATAGGAGCTTAGGCAATCAGATTTGCAAATTTGGCCCATGTTAACTTCCACTGACCAATCACAAAAAATAGCATGCTAAATGCAAAATACAAAGTTAAAGAAGATCACAGGGTATGACAGAGAGATATCTTTCAACCATTTAGGACAGCTCCTCTTTTAAACATGTGGTAAGCTTATCATCTAGTTTGCCTTAGTCTTTAAAATACACTGGATCACCCATTTGCAGCCGCACAGCCTGCCCCTGCCCCCTTCCCGCCCTACCTCGCCTCCCTACCTGGTCCTGCCACCACCTCCGCCTCCTCCATTCCTGCAAATGAACAGTCTAATACATGAGAATAGTAGAGGGGCACTTTCTACAATTTGTGTGAAATACAAACTTCTTTTGAACATTTGTTATGGGAGAGGTGGATCTTGTGAATTGTATTAGTTATGTTTAGATACCTTTTCAGTTATGCCTATATGCCAAGGAACAATGAATCTATAAAAATACACAAACAGTAATGGTTTATCTGTAGCAGGCACGACCATCCTGCAGATTGCATGTAGCCCTTGGTCTCAATGGACGTCATCCCTGACAATCCCAATATCTACTGCTTTTTTTACTCACACTGTAGCTTTAGGAGAAAACTGCAACTGTAAGATCCAGCCTCAATACCTTCTTTGGCACTCCAGGCTCCATAAAGGGAGAAGGAAGCTTTTATGTAGACACATTAATGAGGTGAGACACAATCACTGCACCGACCAGAACATTCATCAGAGCAATGACTTAGCTTTTGTTCTTTATTTTTGGTCACCATCCTTTGTGCTTTTGGTCTTGAGTCTTCTTCCACTCAAGACACTGGCAGTTGGATTGCTGTGGCCCAGATGATAACTATATGGCAATGGTTCCCAACCTTGAGTCCTCAGATGTTCTTGGACTAAAACTCCCAGAAGCCTTCACCACTAACTGTGCTGGCCAGGATTTATTGGAGTTCTAGTCCAAGAACATGTGGGGACCCAAGGTTGGGAAGCAGTGTTGTATAGCCAGTGCTGCCCCAAGAAAGATGGAAAGGGCAAGGAATTCAAAAATGTGACCATGGAGTTTAGCAACTAGTGGATACTTCAGGAAAATGTTCTAGCTATTGCATTTCTTGAATAGGAAAGAAAAGAAGAGTGAGAGAATGGAGTGGGTGGACAGGTGGACCAATACACAGGGCGTGTGAGTAGGAGCCACGCTGAAGGTTAAGATAATCTTTTCTCACACTCTTCTGTCTCCCACTCACTCTGTTGCAGGGGTCTCCAAACTTTTCACATGGAGGGCCACATAATATGTTTGCGATATTTTCGAGGGCCAAAGGAACGCCCTCATATGTGTGTATGTGCACGTGCGCGCACATGTACGTGCATACACACGCACTCCCGCCTGCACGCATGCACTCCCACCCACATGCTCCCACGCAGACATGGACACACACACACTGACGGGCGGGATAAAAAGGTCAGGCAGACCGGATGTGGCCTGCGGGCTGTACTTTGGAGACCCCTGCTCTAGTGCATCACATCCAGCATTGTTTCTTTCTTTTTCTTTGTTGTACTATAAAAAAAGAAAAGAGAGATGTGTGAGGTGCTGCTGCTGCCAGACAGAGTGAGAGAGAAGAAGGATTGCAAAATAAAAATAAAAAATCCACTTCTAACGTGGTCACTGCCAGATTACCTCTTAAGTCAGGGCTTTCTAAAGTGTTTGTCTCTACAGTGCCCCACAGTGACCAAGATGCCGTCAAACCCAGCAAACAGTGCAGTGGAATTCTCGCTCTTTTTCTTTGCTGAGCTGCTGCTGCTCTTCCAGCTCCAATTCTAGCTCCTTTGTTCTTCTTTGCTTCCTGCTCTGCCCACACCCGTCACCACTCCTCCTGTTCCACCATTGCCGCTTCTCAAGGGAGTCGCAAGTCGGAAAAATTTGGGAACACCTGCTCTATGGGAATATGGCCTGGGAAGAAGAAAGGTTGTTGTTGTTGTTGTTTTGCTTGTTTTAGAGGTTTAAATAATCAATAAATAAACAGTTGTAAATATTCATTTACAAATATTCATATTTACCTCTTTGTTTCTCATGTATTAGACTTGAATAAACTATTTGTGTACTGGTATCATTACCCCATTTTAACTTCTAACAACTCGATGGAGTAGGTTAAGCTAAGAGGTGGTGGCTGACCCAAGTCAGCTTTCACAGAAATGTGTTTAGACACAAAGATTAACATGCTGAAAATTTAGCATTGTTTATGTGACAGCTGTAATGCTGGAAGGAACCAGTGCCATAGTCATATGGCTTTCTGCTGGCCTGATTTTTGCATTTCTTGAGTCCTACGTACTATAGCAGTACAACAAAAGTGACAACAAAACAAACCACTAGAATCAACTTCTCATGATGCACTTCACTTTTGAACAGTAATCTGGGACATATGGGAAGAATTATATGTGTATGTTGCATTCATTGACCAAGCCACCCCTGGAGAGCTTGACAGTTTAATTAGAGTCAATGAACCACATGTGTCGAAAATTACAAAGTCAGCCTTTAAAACTATTTCTGTTGTTTTTACTGCCTTTAAATCTGTGTTTCCCACCACTGCTGGTTTCTCTTTTACAGCTTACGTGTACAAATTAAGAATTGTATAGGTGGTGATATCATACTATCCCACGCAGTGTGGGAGCCCACTAAATGATTTCCAGGTTGACAGAGCTCTGATTTCAGTTTTCTTATGAAGCATGTTTTTCTTCTTTCCATTTACTGTTCAGAATCCCTGTAGTGTTCAAACTAAATAGATGATTCTTTCTGGAACTGGCTATATATACAAACTGAAACCCTTTTACCTGAAGCATCTGTAGTGTTTAATCTCTGTAACAGGCTTCAGATCTTCCTATAAGAGGAATCTGATTCTTCTCTTGATCTATAGACAGTACAACCCCCATAATATTTACTTTGGTGATCCGTTTTCTACCAGTTGAAAGGCTTTGAACAAGGAATAATAGCTGCCCCATTCCGTCTTTTGTCCCAGCTGTTTTCTCACTCATCTTACCCACTTTACATCCTTCTCGTTCGTCCGGCAGCTGTTGACTACAGCTGACATCTATACATCTATTCCATCACTTAGCTTTCTCCCAGTTTCTCATCTTTCTTGTTCTTGGCACTGCTGTCTACCCTTTCACGTTTCAATTTGCCAAGTTTATATATAAAAGAAAAGACCAATGTCTGTTTCCAGAGAAGTACATTCCAGAGGCAGAGTAAGAATTGCAGTTTAGATATAGTTAAACACAGTTAAACATATATATGCATAATCAGTTTCTTTTGCCATTTTGATTACTGGATAAGAAGCAGTAAATGAATAATGTGTCTGAATAATATTAATTCATAGTTATGAGAAACACAACTTTTCGAAGGAACCAAATAAACTAGGCTATGTGTTAATAGTTTTACTGTCTCTCTGTAATATGGAAGTATCTTTAAAGTGAACTATTCACATTTATAGCAAGCATGTCAAGAAGTTATAAGGACTTGTAAAGCTGGCAGTTTTAAGTATTCTTCATCTGAGAAGAACCATTAAAATAAATTCACAGTTCTATTTTTTTATTTTTGTTTAAATTTTTAGTGGTCCATGAGAACAAAAAACAACCAAAATTACTGTTTTACATAATACATCACTGCTTTACTAACACAATATACAAGGCAATTTGTATTATGACAAATCTGATAATTATCTTGACTTTTGGTGCTGACATTAAGATTTTCTGGGTTTGACATTTCTCAGTAACTCTTTGGTGGCATCTGGCCATTCTTTAATTCCCATGACTGTGCTGGAAAGAATAACATGCTTCCAGAATTGGTTCTATGGGCTACAGTTCTGTACTCTAGAGCCCTGATTGCAATAGCATGTACTTGGAACTGGAATCCTGTTTGATTTCTTCCTCCCTCCTCCAGCCCTTTGTGGCTTAGCTTGAGTAAATAGGATAGAGGGGAAATCCATACAAAGCAACTTTTTAAAGCTGTGCTGCTGATCTGCAAAGGCTATTAAACTGTACATTGCTGCTTGTAAATATCAGTGCTTTTCACAAACCTCTGCATAATCTTCTTTTTGTAAACAATACTTTTGATAAACAAATTGCATCTTAATTAAAACTAAGGTGTTTGAGTGTCCCACCTTGTAGCACAGTCCCACTGTCTTTTTTCCTTTTTTCTTTTTTAAAATCTTTTCCATAGGCTGCATGTTGTGCTGGATTCTTCTTGTAGAGCTGGTCCCTGCTTATACAGAATGTGTATTGGGGCTTCATCATGCAATAATTGTTTTAAATCACTGAGATTAAAGTGACTACAACTTTCTTCACAATATTTACTTCTACTTTGTAAATTAACCCCTCTCTCTTTTCACACAACTTTTGGGATGTCATGTGATAAGATTTTATATTTCTTAGCGAGTCATGACTCCTGCAGTACCTGTAAATGGTTTAGAGATTTTAATAGACCATGTTCTAAGTGTTATATGACAACATAAGAAGAGTCATGCTGCATCAAAGATACATTTAATCCAATATTCTGTTTATATAGAATATAAAGAAGCATCTAAATCAGTGTGTTCCAATTTAGGGACAGACTTTTGTATTTCTACGGCTTCCAGTCCCAGAATTAACCTAGAAACACTTAGGTAGAGTTCTGGGTTTAGAAGAGAAGAAACCAAAATGAAAGAGAGATGCTTCACTGCCCCCATTTTCTGCTTCACTCTACATGGCTGGGAGGAAGAAGAGAACTTCCCCTCAGTATCACTACTCTGGAGGAGCCTCTCATTGAACTACACCAACCAAGTTCTAGTTTAGGTTTATTGTATTGGCTAAAAGCCATCACAATTGATTGAGATACAAATATGATCAAGTAAAATCATGATAAAATAATAGACATGTAAAATAATAAGAGGCCTATCCACAGGAGGAAAGATAAAATCAGAGGGACACGTTTGAGTGCCTCTTCATATCTAGGAGTCCCCCGCACAATCGATTGTGATGGCCCTCAGGAAATTAGCGCAGATGTTTCTGGCCGCTTTTGCAAACAGTGCTGTTCTGTATGTAACATATGGGTCACAGTCCGAAATTAGCCTGGCCACCTTTATCTGAGGGCTTTTCTCCTGTAGGACAGCCAAAATGTTTCCCAAGAATTTTTCTCTAGGGTTTTGACAGAGCTGACAATGGAGTAAATAGTGAACAACATCCTCTATCTCACCTGCTCCACAAATACATAGCCTTAGATGCTTAGGGACATTCATGTACCTGCTGTCTAAGACAGTAGTTGGCATGGTTTGAAAACGAAGTTCTGTGAATGCGGTTCTCAGGGAAGCAAAAGTAAGTGTATGTAAGTATTGCGCCCTTGAGTGGTTAGTTTTCAGCAGATGGTACCAGTGAGAGAAATTTGAAGAATCTATTAAGGCTAAGTCCTGGTCATTATCCAATTTGTAAATCCAGTCCCTCAACATTCTTTTAACTACACTTCTAATGAAGCACTGGGGCATCTCCCAGGATGCAGTAGGATTGACGTCATGTTCCTTCCTCTGCCCAGCTAAAGCACATGAACTGAAGCAAAATGTGGAGGTTTGAAGGCATGGCGTTTGCCTTCTGGTTTCTCCTCTCCCAAACAGAATTCTGCCTGGGGGATACTAAAGTGAATTCTGGAACTGAAAGGCCTAGAAATAAGAAAATCACACCATGTTCAAATTGTTGTTGTTGTTGTTTAGTCGTTAAGTCATGTCAGACTCTTCGTGACCCCATGGACCAGAGCAGGCCAGGCCCTCCTGTCTTCCACTGCCTCCCAGAGTTTGGTCAAATTCATGTTGGTAGCTTCTATGACACTGTCCAACCATCTCATCCTCTGTCGTCCCCTTCTCCTCTTGCCTTCACACTTTCCCAACATCAGGGTCTTTTCCAGGGAGTCTTCTCTTCTCATGAGATGGCCAAAGTATTGGAGCCTCAGCTTCAGGATCGGTCCTTCCAGTGAGCACTCAGGGTTGATTTCCTTCAGAATGCATAGGTTTGTTCTCCTTGCAGTCTATTATTTCTATTATTTTCCTCTACTTCTTTGCACTGTTCGTTTAAGAAGGCCCTCTTGTCTCCTTGCTATTCTTTGGAAGTCTGCATTCAATTTTCTGTAACTTTCCCTATCTCCCTTGCATTTTGTTTCCCTTCTCTTCTCTGCTATTTGTAAGGCCTCGTTGGACAGCCACTTTGCTTTCTTGCATTTCCTTTTCTTTGGGATGGTTTTTGTTGCTGACTCCTGTACAATGTTACGAGCCTCCATCCATAGTTCTTCAGGCACTCTGTCCACCAAATCTAGTTCCTTAAATCTGTTCTTCACTTCCACTGTGTATTCATAAGGGATTTGGTTTAGATTATATCTGACTAGCCCAGTGGTTTTTCCTACTTTCTTCAGTTTAAGCTTGAGTTTTGCTATAAGAAGCTGATGATCAGAGCCACAATCAGCTCCAGGTCTTGTTTTTGCTGACTGTATAGAGCTTCTCCATCTTTGGCTGCAGAGAACATAATCAATCTGATTTCGGTATTGCCCATCTGGCGATGTCCATGTGTATAGTCGCCTCTTGTGTTGTTGGAAAAGAGTGTTTGTGATGACCAGCTTGTTCTCTTGACAAAACTCTATTAGCCTTTGCCCTGCTTCGTTTTGAACTCCAAGGCCAAACTTACCTGTTGTTCCTTTTATCTCTTGACTCCCTACTTTAGCATTCCAGTCCCCTATAATGAGAAGAACATCTTTCTTTGGTGTCAGTTCTAGAAGGTGTTGTAAGTCTTCAAAGAATTGGTCAACTTCAGCCTCTCAGCATTGGTGGTTGGTGCATAAACTTGGATTCAAGTTTATGTTCAAATTAGAAGAAGATAAATGAGATTAAGCTTTAGGAAGAATGTATGTATAATGGCAGAAGCTATACAGTAGATTAGTGCTGTATTTTACTTTTCAGAGCAGTTGGCCAAAGTTGTTTTGCTGTAGGGAATCCTGAAGGAAATAGGCCCTTAAGAAGCTTGTAAACCTTAGATTCTCTGAAGCCTGTAAATAAAGAATGCTTCTGATTATAGCTGTGGAAAATTTTAGTCTCCTGTACCTTTCATGGCCTGTGAAACATGTGTTTTCATAACTATGTGTTACATCTTTGTATAGGATGTTGTTATGAGCTCTGCCTTGTGGTTTATTATACAATATATGGTGAGTTCATCATACCTGTAACTTTACAGGTTGTGGGGTTTGGCCACTGGTGTTGTCCTTTGGTGGCACAGATAGGGCAGCCTTTCACTCATTAAGTCATAAATTGCTGCTATGTTGTCTGTAAATCACAAATGTAGCCAGAATGAGGACCTTTTTAAAAAGTCCCTCAGTATCACTGTTTTGAAGAAAGGTCAAATCTAGGGTATAGCTCTGCGATATGATTATGTGTGAGTGTCTTTTTCCCCCGGGTCTTGTGTATTCTTCTTGTTTATAAAAGTATAGGAATTGAAATGTCAAGAACCTTGCTTTCTATAATCGCTCAAGTGATGGTATTGCATTGCCTGCCCAACCCGAAATAACGAGACAAGACACAGTAATATGGGTTAAAACTAGGGCCACAACTTTATTAACTATTTCACTCTTAACTACCCCTTTTTACAAGGGGGCCAGACGTAGTGCTAACAGGTCTGGAACCCTCTTCATTCTTGACCAACCCGTCCAGACCTTTGTCCCTGGGAGTTCCTACCCTAAGAGACTGCTGTTGAACTGTCCAGCACCCTCTTGGCCATCCATCTGGAGTACCCGGGGCCGCCCTCTACCCAAGTCTCTAGACTCCAAGTGCTCAGTGTCCCCTGGGGTCTCCCTGTTTTCCTTCCCCTCAGCCAAACCTCTGTAAATGCAATTTTGAGAGGAGGGATCCCTTGCACCCCCTGGGTGCCCACCCTGGAACTCACCTGAACCCACCCTGTTTAGCACTACCCACCACGGCTTAGGGGCTACATTGTATGCCCTGAGCCCCCCACCAAGCCAAAACTTCGGCCCTGAGGCCCCCTTGTAAGTCCTGCAGGAAATTCTCCAAGCCAGCATCCGAAAGGTGCACACCATCCAACCTATACAACTCAGGGTGACTGACCCTAATGTTTGGGTGTGTAATTACTGAACCCAAACCGGCCTTTATAGCCCTGCCAACCTCTCGGTTGACTCCTTTCTGGGACTTGTCAATGCACCTCGGATCGCATCTGGCTCTCCGTACTATGTGCGGAATAATTGCAGACCAGACTATGCATGTGCCAGGAAAGCGTGCAACCAAAGCCTGCAGATCTCCAATGATCTGCCATATTAGTGACTTGCCCACTCACTGGGTCAATTCATTGCCACCGAGATGGATCACCACAATACGAGGGGGCACATCTGGAGAACCCTGGGACGCAAATTCCAAGAACCTGTCCCAGAGCATGCCTCTCCACACCAGCAAGGCCCATGCGCCATATAGCTCCCATTATAGGCAACAACTCTAGGAAGGTCAGTTATACTTGAGGTGTGCCACCATACTGGCCACACACCTGCACACCAGCTCCCCTTAAAATAAATCCCATACCCCGTGGAGCCTGCAGCATCCGTTTGTACCTGCAATCCATTCCCCAGCCTCAACCCGGTCCTCCAAAAGGAGATGCCATTAAAACCCTGCAAAAATTCCAACCAAACTTCTAAATCCTGCCTCATGTCTGCCGACAGCTTGCATCAATGATGTGGCTTCCTGAGTCCCTTCATGGTGTCACATAGTCTTCGCAAAAAGGCCCTACCAGGAGCTACCGCCTTGCAAGCAAAGTTCAGGTGTCCAACTAACACCTCAAGCTCTCGCAAAGTAACCCTAGACTGTGCTAACATCCCGTGAAGGTGCTGCTTCAGATCTGCAATTTTTGCATCAGGCAGTCGACTGGATTGCTGAATAGTGTATGTGACATGCCCCTTGCGTGTCCCTAGATTATTTCACTAACCTAAGGCCCATGCCATGTTCCCTTTTATGCTCCCACCAGTTGATCTCTGTCAACAATATTTACTTAGAAAGATTGAGGTCCATACTGTGTGTAAATTATAACAAAACAGGTTTATTGGATACAGTTCACATAAATAGGTTCTTAAAAGACTTTCAACTATTCAGTAGATTCGTACTAACTTATTTCACGTTTAACTCTCTCTAAGTTCCACACTGTCAATTGCCTCCCTTAACTCCTCATAGACGAACTCCCTTCTCTGACTCTCTAACTGACTTCTCACTTCAGACGCTCTCTGATTATCTCCCGGACTAACTGCTCTTATCTGCCTCACCCCTCCCTTCTAGTTTCTCTGGCTCCGCCTCTCAACAACTCCCATTGGTGCATGCAAATATCCTCATACATATGCAGGGTGATCACTACAGTGTCCAATTCGATACCTAGGAAAGTCAGTCTCGTGGTAGGTCCTTCAGTCTTCTACTCTGCTAAGGGGACACCGAGCTCCTGTGTGAGCTCTTAGAAAAGCCTCGTGAGGTGCAACCAGTGGGAAGTACCTTGTTCCCCACAAAAAAATCATCTAATTAATGTACCACATGCGCTAGCCCCGCCCTGCGCCTGAGTGCCCACTCCAAAAAGGTACTAAAACACTCAAACACGGAGCATGACACTGAGCATGACATGGACAGAGCCTTATCCACACATGGATAAGGCTCTGTCCATGTAGAAATGACCCTCAAAATAGAACCCTAACAGCTCAAAGTCCTTGGAATGAACTGGGAGGAGCCTAAAGGCTGACTTAATGTCACATTTAGCTAGCTCCACCCCTATCCCACAAACCCTCACCATGCAGACTGCTGCATCAAAGGATGTGCAGTGCACGCTACATAGCTCCTGCAGTATCCTATTGTTAAAAGAATCCCCAGCTGGGAAGGACAAATGATGAATTAGTCTAAATTCACCTGGCACTTTCTTAGGTACAATGCCCTAAGGTGTGGCCCTGGTGGGGCCACGAACGGGCCCCAAACTCTACCTTCCAATACCTCCTTACTAATCTTAGCCCTAACTATGGCTTCATGCCCTTGAACCGATTTCAAATATTTTGCCAAGGTGGCCACACTGACTCCAGCTGCAGGAATACGAAAACCCAACTGAAACCCTTCCCTAAGAAATATGGCAGCCGCTCAATCAGGATAATTACGCAGCCAAGCTTCCAAAACCCTAACCTTAAATGGGCTGGGCCCCTTTTGGAGGGTTAGGGGGGCCAGGAGGCAATTTCCTATTGCCTCCCTGTTCCCTTCCTTCTGCTCCCCCGGCTTGTCCCCTACTGCATGAGATTGATGCATGGGCTCCCCCACATATCATACATAGGTGCCTAAACTTGCAAGGCCGCCTATTGCATGCTCCCTTGGAATTAAAGTCCCAACATACCAAGCACGGTTGAACCGCCTGTCCCACCGAAGGGTGGGAGAAATTCGCCTGAGCTGTTCTTTAAATCAAATGGCCACCATCAAATCTTTCACCTAGCACCGGCCAGGCTGGTGTCATGTACCAAAACCATAACCCATCATGCGGTGTGTCCCAGCGCATGTTGGGCACAGCACCACACGCATACGGAACCCCTCATCATAGGAAAGCCACACATGCCCTGGGAAGTCTATATACACCCTATAATCAAATCTAAATATTGTATTAAGGAAAAAGCCCTTTCTGGATGTGCTTGCACAATGGTGTCTGCATAAATGAGGAAGCCTGGAAGCCAATTGGCCCAGCACCTGTCTGGCTTCCGTCTTCTCACCTTCTCCCTATCCCTATCTTCGTCCTTATTTTTTTTCTCTTCCTTTTTCCTATTTAATAATTCAAAAACATCGACATAATCTCCCCGCCAAATTTTCTCTATAGTGGCTGGCAAGAGATGATCACCCAAGGGAAGGGACTGATCGCCCTCTGGGAGAGCACAGCGTGCCACAGAATTAAACCCTGTATCTGGGGTGGCCCTAATGGATGTCACTTCCATCCCAACTCCTGCTACTAGGCTTGTGGGGCCTCCTGTGGTGAGGCCTGGACCTGGGTTAACCTCAGGCGTGACCGTTCCTCCTTGAATTAACAGCAAGGGTAAGGGTGAAGAGACAGGCACTGATTGGCTCCCGGTACCCCAGCACCAAGCACCTGCCATAAGTGTCGTGCCCAGTGTAGCAGGTAGCTCACCTGGCAAGACATCCCCTGAAGCCATCACCACTCCACCTGATGCGCATGCTTGCTGACTCCCTTCTCGACCCTTCAGCCATCTTTATACTCTGCTGACCTGGAAGACCTTCTTGCTGGTGTCACCATCGCGGAAGCTGCCACAGAAGGGCCGGGACGCTCACCCTCTAAAGCAGCGATACGAGAAAGCATTAAGTCTCCCATCCTTTTAAGTTCAGCCATCTTATGCGCCTTTGACTCTCTCTGTGACCGCTCCTGCAGCTGCCCTGGCCTGCACCCCTTCCTTCTCTAAGGCACTAAGTTTTTCCCAAATTAATTAATAATCTGGCCAGTCCTCCTCATCTGAAGAAGAAATTATAGGAGGCGACTGAGCAGGAGCCTTACGTTTAGCTGGCTGCTTCCCCTTATTTCCTCCACAACCTTTTTTGGAAGGCATATTGTCTCTTTATTTGCAGTTGCACCCACTTAATGGGGACTACTAATATTAATCCGCTTCCTTTCCCCACCTTTGTTCACTTCTCTCACTCTCTCCCACTCCCCCCTCTTTTTTTTAGTATATATATCTATAAATGCAACTAATGTCTGCTCCTCCTTTTATTATTATTTTTATTTTATTTTTAAATAAAATGTTCAGCAATGGATGCAGGTAAATGGACTGAGGCTGAATCTGGGCAAGACGGAGGTCCTTCGGGTGGGTGCCCCAGACATCAGTGGTCTGGGAAACTCCCTTTCCTTTGGGGGGGGTGTGTGACTCTTACCACCAAGAGTGAGGTTCGCAACTTGAGTGTACATCTGGTCCCGGCGCTCACCATGGAAACCCAGGTGTCGTCAGTGGTCCGTTCCGCACATTTCCACCTTCGGCGGATTGCCCAGCTGTGTCCCTATCTTGATGTGGGGGAACTCACCACTTTGGTCCATGCGCTCGTAGTCTCAAGATTAGACTACTGTAATGCGCTCTATGCGGGGCTGCCTTTGAGACTGACGCGGAAACTTCAGATGGTACAAAATGCGGCGGCCAGACTTCTTACAGGGGTGAAAAGGTACCAACATATTTCCCCCATGCTGGCCGCCTTGCATTGGCTGCCCATTCATTTCTGCGTTGATTTCAAAGTTCTTACGATGACATATAAAGCCCTAAACGGTTTAGGACCTCGATATCTGGCAGAGCGCCTTCTCCCACCCAGTTCTGCCAGAGTCACTCATTCCAGTCAGGCCGGGTGGCTGGGGGGCCTAACGCCAAGGGAGGTCCAGAAGGAAAGAACGAGGAACCGGGCTTTCTCGGCAGTGGCCCCTTGCCTTTGGAACAACTTGCCAGTGGAGATCCGCCTGGCTCCCTCTCTGGGTGTTTTCAGGAATAAACTTAAAACCTGGCTATTTGGGCAGGCTTTCCCTCCTGCCATATCTTAATTTGTTATACTTCGCCATCTTGGACCTATAATATATGTTTTTGGTTTTATTGTTTTTAAATTTGTAAACCGCCCAGAGTAGACCTTTGGTCTAGATGGGCGGGATAGAAATCAAACAAATAATTTATTTATTTATTTATTTATTTATTTATTTATTTATTTATTTATTTATTTATTTATTTATTTATATTCTGTATTATTATTTTATTTTTATTTTCATTGGGGTTCAAGTGACCTCAGCCTATAAGGGCTGCCCGTAACCAGAGCTGCTGCCCTCTGCCGCCTGCCGTATGAATCCACTCAGGTCCCCTGCCCCACAAACCCCAAGGGGATATATATAGCTGGCCCCCACAGCTTTTCCAAGCTCCGGGCCTTAATAATAATAACCCCCTTTGTATATAACAACAACAACAAACAACAACAACAACAACAACAACAACAACAACAACAACAATAATAATAATAATAATAATAATAATAATAATAATAATAATAATAATAATAATAATAATAATTTAGTTATCTATTAAATTAATTTAATTTTTTTTAAACTGACGAAGAGCCTGGGCTCTCCTTTGAGGCTCCTGCAAACCCAAAACAGCAACCCCCCAAACCGTAAGGCTGTGCAGTCGCACATCCCAACTCCTTTGAAGGCCTTCTCACGCTGCACAAGCCTTGTGGTGAAATCGCAGCCACGGAGGCTCCGATGCAGCGCTGTTCCTCCTAGCTCGTCAGGCAGGGAAGAGGACGGCGCAGGCCACGAGGCCTGTTTTAAAAACTCACATTGAGCCAGGCCTGCACGTCCTTCTGCGAGGCCCCTGCCTGTCACTCTTCGAGTGGGTGGGCAAAGATTCCCTGCCCAGGCAGCTCCGCGCCTTTGCGGAGTGCCGTGGGCAGGAGCCTATCCTTCTGTTATGACAACACTGCAGTGGCTCTTCAGTTGAAACTACTAAAAAGAGCCTGTGTCCAATAACCTGTGCTTTATAATTCTTTGTGGACCCAATTAAGATCATTTTACTTTTTTTCAGCCCTAACCCTTGGATCTCCAGCTGTTGTCTTCTTTTTTAAGTTGATAAAAGAAGCAAAATCAAGTAAAATGTGCACTTAGAATACCAAAACAGCTCAGAGAGGTAGGGTGAAAAGTGACTGAGTGAGAAGTTGACTTAATGTATAATGTACTTCCACACAAAAATCACCTGTTTGCTTTTATCTGTTTTGTACCTATATCCCTAGCAGAAGTCTGAAACACAGAAACCAAGCCAGAAAGCTTTCTTCATTACTTTTATCAAACACAGAAAACATCTGTACTTGCTAAATTTTTCCTTGTCTGTCTACTTTTCAAGGCACAGAAAAAGGTCCAGTTAAAAATGTGAACATAATTATTCCTTGGTATGTACAGTGACAACATATCAAGACAAAGACTGCAGTTCTTGTTTTCATTGTTAACATTTGGAGTCCATTCTTACTGTTCTAAATCTTATTTTAAAGAAATATTGCTCATTTGAAAATAGAAGGATTCAGTGGAGCTTTATTTAGATTGTATCATTGGATGTCACTCGTTGCAACGTTTGTGTGTGTGTTCTTGAAATTTTGATCCAGAACCGACTTCCTGTTCCTGTTCCAACCCTTCCAGATATGTACATATATATGGTTGTTCCCATCTCTTGTTTTTCATGTGATTTTGTAAATGAGGACAGAATCGGGTTACAAAGCTGAACAAACCAATGGAACAAGTGCAGCAGGATATAAGAAATTATTTTCTCTTTTCTCCCTCTGCTCTATATTTGGTAAAATGGCTGTACTTACAAGCTTCTTGGATAGAGGGATTTTGAATTCCTGGTATTTTGTGACCTATTTAGAGGGGTAAATACTTCTAATATTACCAGTTATTTTATAAAGAGATTTAACTTGCCGTCCCCAACCAAAGAGGTCATGATGCAGAGTTATAATTATGACAGTGTAATAATGAAACAACAGATGGTTCTGTCTGCAACACTGGCTATAGCAGCATGGTCAAGTCCCAGTGTGAATACCACCTATAATTTGTCATTGTAGCTATATGAAGGATGCCTTTAACATTTCCTTATTTTAGATTCATGCCTAAATTCAAAGAGACATATAGCTAATCTGAATTAAAATCTGAAGAAATATTCAGATGTTGAGGAAGAAATGGAAGGCAGCTTCTTGTTTTATTGGGTTTTGCATTTATAGCTTGGGTACTTCTGAACAAGAGTCCAAAATATGAATAAAGAATTGATTTTCAATGGACTGTGCCAAGGGAGTATTATGTATGTATAGCTGTGATCCATTCATTAATGTGTTTCTGCTGTATTCTACTGCTTCAGCCAGTGAAACTGGGACATTTTTCCTGTTCCCCTGCAGACCTTCATGGCTCTGAAAATTTTGATAACCCTCCATGTGATAGAGGGCATTTTGGAAGAACTGTCTTTCAGCAGTCCTTCAAATTGTGACTATCCTCTGTGAGGACATGATTTTCTTAACTTCAGATCCTTACCTCTTGAAAGCCATTGATCAGAGTCCACCATTTCATATGTAATGGGAATTTATGGTTAATGGTGGCTTTCTTGCTTGTCTCCCAGCATGTTCAACAGGTAGAGTGTAGTGGGAGCAAATATACAAATAACCAAAATGTGCCATTATTGTGCCTGTTAAGACAAGGTTTGATAAACTAACTAGAATTCTGCCTGCATGTTTTTTCCCCATGTAACTTTGATGCTCATCTGCTAGAGTAATTTCAAAAACAAACAACGAAAGCAGGAAATCCATGATAGAATAGTAATAATAGATTAAAATATGCTTGAAGATTCAGGACCCTAATGTTAAAAATATGGTTATGTATTATATTAATGTCTGAGAAAACTCTGGCTGGAGATAGTGAGATGATCACTTACTATTTCATTTTGCAGCCTCAAATGAACGTCTCACTCTTGCTTTGTATAAGCTCTAATTGCAAGAATGACACAGGTAGGGTTGCTGTATTAACCACTTTAGCCAGATTTTAGACATGCAACCCAGTTCCCATTTAGACCATCAGCTGGATTCCAAACTTTCAATAAAAGGGGCGGGGGGGAGAGAGAGAGAAGAGAACAAATGTTTGCCAGTTACAGAACTGGAGAAAAAACAGGAAACCTGCAACCACCACTTTGGCCAATTATTTTGTGAGAAACTAGTGTGGTTAGTCATTGGGTGAGACCGTCTGCTGTTTTTTATAGATGTACAAATTAAAGAGCCAACTTTCCCCAGTTCATGGGTAAATGTTGCAGTTGTGAATTGCAGATAGCTGAAATCTGTTGCAGAGCTACTTGCAACACTGCATAAAAGTGAAGTCATACGAATTAACGCTGGCTAGGGGCTTATGGGATGTGTAGGCCAAAAGGAGAAATTTCCAGGCTGTAATACTGTGCATCTTACTGGCCTTCTAAGGAAGAGGTCTGATTTCATTGAAAAGCATAGCTGGGTGACCAGAGTTTGGAAAAACAAGAGATAAGGCAGTAGAGGAGGAATTGTAAATTTCTGCTTCTTGCTGTTAAGTTTTCTGATGTTCTTCTTCATGGCCTCTGTGAATCACACTGTGAGTAATCCACGCATGCAGTTAGCTACTCCAGCCTTACAGCCGAAGCTCACCCCCCCCCCCCAATTTTTTCTTTTACCGAACCGGTTTTTCGGTTCATGGCCTCTACAGGCCTGTTTAACTGCTGCGTAGTCTGCGATAATAAAATTCCATTTTCTGATGGCCTCGCTAAGTGCCCTTTTTGTCTTGGTGAGGCTTTTGTGAGGCTCCCCAAACTTCCTCGTGCTCTCACTGTAAAAACTTTAAGCGCAGAGTTCTCCACAGCCGTCTCTCGAGAGTCAAGCTTCAGCTTTGGGAACAGTCCCTCCAGCCCGCTAAGCCTATGGCTCAATCTTCGTGCAAATCTATCCCGCACACTAAAGCCATGGACAGGGCCATCTCCGAAATGACAAAACAACGTCCTTCCTCCACTCCATCCCATTCTGACCACTGAGAGTCTGCTGCACCCCCAACATCGACTGCCACACGGGCGCACAAGCCCAAGCAGTCAACGTTGAAACCTTCAACTTTAAAGGCGGCCAATAAACGAAAGCCATCCACCGACACTTTGTCGACTCCTGGACCCTCACCACCGAAAAAGACTAAGTCTTCAAGGTTGAAGCCTTCCAACCCCACAGTCCACAGACCTCGTCTGTGTAGGCTCTATCTCAGATGACGAGGGACTTCCACCTCACCAACTGTCTCTATCGCAGTCTCCCAAATGGGAGTGGCGGGTCGACCAGCTCACATCTTCTCCTACCAGCCCCCAGCAATGCTTGGGCTCTCTGAGCGGATCTTCTCCAGCAGTCTCACCCAATGTCCAGGAGACTGAAACGCAGCCTGAGACAGTGCCTTATCCTGCCCCAGTAGGCCTAACACCTCGGCCTCTGGCACTTCAACAAAGACAACAATCTTATAAGAGCGTCCGCTTGCCTTCTCGCGCGGAAACGGATCATGCTCAGCACCACCACTGGGATGCCTTTTGCCCCAATCGGTGCCCAACGCAAAAGCCCGCCAAGCTCTATCGACCAGTTGCTTTACCTGGTCCAGCATTGGTGCCACAACAGGTTTCTTATACAATGGAACCTTCGGTGTCGAAGCGATCTTATCATCATGATCGCCAAGGACTCCCTGGCACCTACTACGAGCCGGAGCCCAAGAAACCCAGAAAAGACGATTACTACACTTCAGCTTCAGGCGCGTTCGCGGCACCGACAACCTATTATTTCCCTGCCCGTCAAGATGACCGTGATCGTTCATCTCGCTCAACATCACTGGCGTCCATCTATTCCACCATTATCTAATGTGGTCGATCGACGCCTTTGCCATCCTGACAACTGTCTTGACACCGACAGCAACTTCCGTTTCGACACCACCTCGACACTGACCCCTTTGATACTGACGATCCTCGGTATCGGCCGTTGTCCATGGACACACCAGCCATGCTTGCAGTGGTTGACGACTCTCGATATCGACCTTTGTCCATGGACGCCCCGTCGATGTCAATGCTGATCAACAACCCTCGGCATCGACCGCTGTCCGCCGACGCACCATCAGTGTCGACAACCTGACGTCAACACCAATACTTTGAGGACCAGCCTCTCGATGTCGACGTCGACCGACAATTACTTGATTCACGGCATGATGCCGAAGCATCTGAGCATGGCTCTAGACCCCAAACGCCATCTGTATTACTGACATCTCCAGAATCAGACCTTGCAGTTACAGACCCTCCATCTCTGGCAGAGGACTTTCAGACTTATGCTCAGCTAATGGTTCGCATGGCTAAATCCCTCGACCTCCAAATTCATAGACCCACAACTGAACTAGCGGATCATCTTTATGATCCCATCTGAAAGGATACAACAACACCGGTACATATTTCCATGCTTCCATCTCTTCTCAGCACAGCTAGATGCAGCCAGACCCTAATTCTGTATTTGTCGAAGCATCACAATCCCGCTCTTGACACAGACAAGTTTTGATACCGCCTAATAAAGATAGTAGGCACATTGACTCTATGGGAAGATGGTTATACTCCTCCGCTGCCTTTACCATGAGGGTTGCCAATTATCAAGGGGCTATGGGCGCCTATCAACGCTTTCTCTGGGACAACATGTCTACCTTTATCGATGCATTCCCTGAGGACAAGAGGGTGCTAGCTCAAACTTTCCAACAAGAAGGTCTCTCTCTCGCAAAACAACAAATGCTGTCGTCCAGACACACAGTCGACGCCACTTCAAAATCCATGCCTACCTTAGTAGCGCTGCACCGTTTCTCCTGGCTCAGAACCACTGGCCTTGCAGAGGATGCACGCGTGCGCATTGAAGACCTCCCATTCGATGGGGTAGGTCTCTTTAATGCCGAGACAGATGACATCCTTGAGAATGTCTAGAAAAAGAGAACAGCTGCCAGGCGCTGGGGCACATACCAAGAACGCCCTCACCGCACTCAGTGGCGTCACCCTTACAACTCTTACCAAAGGTTCCAACATGAACCTCAGTGACAAACATCTTACATGCCTTATTACAAACAACAACCTTACAAAGCTAAGCCTTGTCAGCAAACTGCAACCAGGCACAACGACCGCAAACCCAAGCATGACGTTTGACGTCCAGCCGGCCGAGATCCACACAAATTCTCATTCCCCCCCGTGGAAACACTTATCTGTTTAGGAAAATATCACCACGGATGCTTGGGTCATCTCCATCGTAAGAAGCGGTTACTGCATAGAATTCCATCACTGTCCACCATCATTCCATACCATCACACCTCCGTCGCAGACCCTGCAGGACGAAATTCAAACACTATTACTCAAGGACGCCATAGAACCAATACCACCACATCAGACAGACAAAGGTTTTTTCTCTCGCTATTTCACCATTCACCATCCTCGATTTCTCCACCAGCTGTCGTCCGACATTCATCACCTGCCCTGCCTGCCTCACCTGCGTACACAACACAAAGGTCAAATTCTCCACCCAGATCTCCCTGCCCTTCACCTGGCAGCGTGGAGGATTCTGCCTCCCTGATGAATGTCCTTCATCAAGCAAAGAAAGCTTCAACCAGAAAAGCTTACATGTATAAATGAAAAAAGTTTCAGTCATTTGCCACTGCGTTATCACTACCTTCAACCAATCCTTCCCTTACCACAGTTCTTCATTTTTTTGTTACAGCTAAAAACTAAGGGCCTTTCCCTTTTGTCTTTAAAGGTCTACCTTTCTGCAATTGTTGCTTATCAGCCTCCAACTTCTTCAGCAGCTAAGTTTTTCAGACACCCCACTCTAAAATGCTTCCTCAAAGGACTGTCACACATGTATCCTGATGTACGTCTGCCACCACCTCAATGGTAACTTTCTACCCAAAGTTGTCTCCCAGTTCCACTTATCCCAACCTTTGGTTCTTCCATCTTTCTTCCCATCTCCATCTACTCCTCAAGAAAAAATCCTCCATACTTTGGATGTGAGAAGGGCTCTTGCCTTTTACATAGCCCATACGCAACCCTTCAGACGTTCAGCTGGACTTTTTGTCAGCTATCAACTTCCTGCTATAGGTCTTGAAGTCACCTCGTAGAAGATATCCAAATGGGTTGCTTCCACCATTCAGCTCGCTTATCAGCTTGCTCGACTTCCGGTCCCACAAAGTATCCACCCCCATTCTACCAGGGCGTTGGCAACATCTATGGCCTTTCTTCGTGGCATTCCCCTGCCAGACGTCTGCGCCTCTGCCACATGGTCACAGCCGTCCACATTTATCAACCATTACAGATTGGACGTTCGGCAGAAATCTGATGCTGCTTTTCGACATGCTGTGTTGGCATCTACCTTGGCATGACACCCTCCATCCAGGTAAGACAGCTTGTTAGTCACCCACAGTGTGATTCACAGAGGCCATGAAGAAGAACGACAGGTTACCTACCTGTAATTGTAGTTCTTCGAGTGGACCTCTGTGATTCACGCATCCCGACCCGGCCTCCCCTCTGTCACGCCCTATTTGCTTTATGCGGCGGTTGACCTAACTGAAGGGAGAGCCTTGGCGCCAAGGTACATATACCAAGGGTGAGGGGTCTGCACTAATGTATCTTTTTGCTACTTCAGAAGCTCTAGAATATTCCGATGAGGCTCCGCGCATGCGCGGATTACCCACAGTTGTGAATCACAGAGGTCCACTCGAAGAACTACAATTACAGGTAGGTGACCTGTTGTTATAGATGCAATGAATCTGAATTTCTTGAAAGAAGTTTCAAACAGTTATATGTAAATGATAATTAAATGTTCTTTTCAAAGAATCATATGTATTTATTTATCTTGGAAGTATGGAATTACTTTTTTGAACTTTTAACTTGGATTCTTGTCCTACTAAGTTAAATGGATCTTACACCTAAGTAAATATCCATAGAAGATTGATGTATTTGTATTTCTTATGGAGCAGAGATTAGCAAAGTTACTTCTTTGATTCACCAGTTTCAAGAATCCTCCAGCTTTACCTAGTTCCCCCTCCCCCCATTTTATCCTGACAACAACCCCATATGGTACTTTTGATTGAGAGATATACAAGGACACCCAAATCATCTTTGTAATCAAACTGGCAACTGCACTAGGGTTTCCCTGTTTCATCATTTTGATTGTTCCTACAGCCTTTCCAGGAAGATGCTTGATTGGATAGTTTTGATGGAATACTGTGTTACCTTCTCTGTTTTCCCCAGAATAATAACTTGGGGGCCGTGTGAGTTGCAGATGCATTGAATTGGAGGTAATTTATTCATGTGGTGGCCACAAGTCAGAGGCAACTTGACACCACAGAACAACAACACGTTAGCAACATGATGGATTTTTAAAAAATTGTCAATTCAGAATAACTTAATCATTAATCTTATGCTGTTATAGCTAGAATGTGGTGAAATTGTTTCTATGGTTCATTCTCAGTTAATAGAGACTTGATGAAGAAAATAATTTCATTTTCATTGCCAGTGTTTATTCACAGTTATTGTTGCCAGGACAGGATGTTGGACTTTTTTTCTTATATTTCTAATATCTCTTAGACGATTGTGTTATGTCATAACTTCCTCCTCAGCATGTTTGTGTTTCTCCCTTTTTTCTGCAGTGTTTTTATTGGCAAGAATGGCTATTTTAATTGTCCATTTTGCCCATCAGATTCCATAAATATAGTCTCAAAGGAATGTGTTGTACCTTGACTCACTTCCGACATAATCCTGATCCTGAGAGACTCATTGCAGTTAGCCGTTTCATTCGGTATGTGAAACGTGGGCTGATTTATGGATGAACTTTGGTGTTTTGTTTAATAACTCTTGATCTTCAGGATTAGATAGCCAGTAACAGGTCAGACATCAACTTCCTTCTGTTAAAAATCAAACTCTCAAGAGAAACGGGACAAATTACGCTCTGAAATAAATTGAGTCCTTATTTCAAAGAGTTTTTATATTTAGCCATTCTATAAATCCAGGATACACAAAGTCTATAGTGTTCACATGAACAAAGCCAAGCAAGCTGTGTGTGTTGTCTTTGAATATGCAGAAATGGGTGCAATACTGTTAGTTTTCTTTATTGTTCTAGGGCACATGGTGCCAAATAATTAGTTAATCAACGTTGACCATATAATTACCTGCTCAGTTAGCTAATCAAGCTTGACATGAGCCCCATGGCACAGTGGTTAAACTGTAATACTGCAGTCAAGCCTTTGCTCACAACTTGAGTTTGATCCTGACAGGGTCTGCTAGCAGGCTCACAATTACGTTGTAAACCACCCAGAGAGTGCTTAAGCACTATGGGGTGGTGCATAAGTCAAAACAACAGCAACATATGACCCCTTCTAGCCTCTGCAGAAATGGGGGCAAATTTTAATAGTCTGCCCCTAGACACTGATGGGTATGGGTGGTTTTTCTGAAGTCAGTATGAGATGTCTAGTTCTCCTGACAGCTGGACTCTGCTTTGAATGGACAGATGACCTGGTCAATATGATGATCGATATGATTGTTCCTAACTATCTTCAAGTCGGTCAGCATCAGAACACTGATATTTTGAGGAGCTGAAAATAACAAAATATACCAGTAACACTAACAGTCTGAGGACATTTGCCAAAAAATCCATGATAATTGTGACTGAAAACAGTTGTGGAATCATCTGCCACTTGTCTGGTAGTAATAATAGGAATGAATATGTACATCTCCACCATCACTGCACCCCTGCTATGATGGTTTTATAGTGCTGCTTGAAGAACACCCAGCAATTTGAATTGGACGTGACAACAAACTGGAAAACACTGATGGCTTCATGTATGTCTGTTGGTGCATTTTAAAGCACAAACAGAAAACATGTATAGTCTTCCGTTTGAATGGGCCTTGCAGATATAGTATAAGCAAGATTAAAGAAGTACATGTGAGTGAGACCTTTCAGAGTTTCTGTCCCAATCACAGCAAACAATACTGTGTTAAATGGACTTGTTGTCCGAACTGGTATAAAGAAGATGCCTGGTTTCCTGTGCAGTTGTTTCATGTGGTCAGGGTATGTGGTGTTATATCACACAGCCTCTATTAAGCAGACCCGTCCATGAAATTTCGCCTTCAGAAACTGTCTGTTGGCTTCCTTCCCATATCTGGAAGTAATTTACATGTACCGCCTTATGTCGAATCAACCCCAATAATATTTTTTCCTGCATTGCAACTGTTAAATTTTTGAAAAAGAAATAAAAAAATGCTTAAAATATATCCAAAGGTTTTGTAAAATAGGGTGGCTTGAAAATCTAAATAAATAATTTTAATAATAAAGACGTCATCATAGAGGAACAGTGTGTGAAGTACTATAAATAGCCAAAGGTTGAGCTGGAAGAAATAAGGCTGGTGTGTGGTGTGGTCTTAGAACAATTCTGTGGGATTGAAACACCCTAACCAGAAACTTCTATATGAAACTGGAGTATTTTGCAGTATAAGAAACAAAAACAAAAAAATAGTAAGAAGAACTACAGTAAAAAAGTTCATGTTTTACTTATATCTGGGTCCAGCCCATGTGAATGGCACTAGAATACGAAGTCAGTGATGAGAAGAAAAGTATATCCTTGGAAGGAGAAATGAGTTGAACTTAGAACGTAAACATAAAATGCTGTGTGTGTCTTATAGGCTCTTTATGGAGGCAGCCTCCATTGGAATTCACTCCCTTGTAGGTTTCAGGGAATCCTTGTGACTTGTAAAGGTGCAGCTGGAAACTTTTCAGAAAGTGTAAAGAAGTGGCAAGGGAACAGCATGGAGGTAAGAGGACTGTTCTACCTCCGTCTGTTTGGTGGCTCAGTCCCATATTTCAGCCAGGGTGTCACTGCCAAATTATGGGACTGGGACCTCTCTCAGACTGTAGTAGTATGACCAGTAATTTTGGGAATTACTAGTGCAAAACCACTATGCTTGGTAGCTTATTTAGCATTGGAAAAATCCAGAAAATATGCAGGCAGGTATCTGAAATTATCTGCTACTTATTGTTAAACATCTTGCTCCAAACCAGGGCTGTCACGGCATTTTCTTTCTATTTAGGCCTTGATTGGTGTGTTGCACTTCTGTTTTGCATAGTTAGTTCTTTGAAACACTTTCTTCCATCATTTAATTTTATGAATGGAAATGTCTGCATGTACATCTGCTGTTGTTTCCACAACTCTTCTTTTCACACATTCAGAAGGCGTTGAAGTAGTCTCTGATGAGAAGTGAATTGTGAATAGTTGGTTCCTTTCGTCTTGCTTGCATAGGATTCCTGGGAGTATACTGCCACCATCATTCATGGAATGCCCTGCAGTGATGTTAGGGAATGTAGAAAACAGCTGGAGCCTGCTGACTGGGACTGATGTGTAAAATATGTTCCGTCAGGTTCCATCAGGACCACAATAAACTTGCATCTCATCCCTTGTGCAGATGCCTGTCTTTCCAAAAACAACAACAACAAAAACCATGCCTTCACACAAAAAGACAGCCAAAGATTACTAGTTGCCTACATAAGTTGGCCTACTGCCGTTATGTTCTATTCGTCACACTGAATGAGACTGTCTGTGTTTTTCTGTGCTATTCAGGAAGTTGTATAGTGCAATAATGACTCCATTATCTAATGGTCACATTTTACTTAGATTATTAACATTTCCGCAGGGTTTTTTTTTTTTTTTGAAAAAGGTCCACTTCCACTTTCATTTCTATTGCTGCTGAAGTCAGCTCAGAATTGGCATTAATAAAATGCTGCAGTGTATTCTTGCCATGCTTGTGATATTGGAAGAGCATACCTTTACGGTCATGCTGTCCTACTCCATGCTCAATACAGGATGATTATGTGCACGATTTTGTTAGTTTTGCTGTCCTAAAACAAAAATCTTTTAACATAGCTAAAGTTCACAAAACAGTTGAGACAGAAAGAGCACCATACTTTTAAGTAAGTAATCTTTGGGTTTATGGTAGAAGGAGGATTCAAGCAGTGGATTTCATAGGTTACCAAACTCTATTGTAATTCTATGCAGTCTTTTTCAGTTCTTGTTTGACAGAATTCATTTGTGTCCAACAAGTATGTGTTGGAATGTGAGTAGTTGAAGGTGAGTAGATCTACATGAAGATTATTTCATGTAGCTCCATCATGTAAGTCCATTTCATGCTATTGCCTCTTCATTACATGTTTGCACTTACTCATGTAGTTTAGAAGCTCCTGTTGTCTATGAACATGCTTTAAAAAGACATTAGGTCAAATTACAGTATTGTTCAAGTACATATGCTAAGGCAACATCTTCTGACTATGGGTTCATGGAGTCATATTATACCAGAGTTCAAACATCTGTGCTAGCTCCATAGAATGTTCTTATGATCTGTAAAAGACTAAATTGAGTCCAGTTTGTATCTCTCATACAGGAAGGGCTACATTACCTCTATGAAGAATGCATTGTGGTATGCTCCATATACCAAATGGAGAACAAATGGAGAACAAAATATGAAAAGGTACAGCTCCTACATAAAAAAGTAGTTGCAAGGAGAGATGTATTTCCTTTTCACATTTTATTTCTTGTTGCTTGTTTTAAATTATCTTGAGCTGATTCTGTAGACTTTTAATCACCAAAACAGAAATTGATGATGATTTTAGCCTGAAGGGTTATTCTAGTTCAGTTTTATAGGTCCCGTAGGCATTTCATTAAACTATGTAAACAGTGACAATAATATTGTGAGATAAAATGAATCTGATTAATAGCCATTTGATACAACAAACTATTATACAGAATGGAATCAGAAACCTGAGAGGCCAAACTGTAGACTGTTTGCATCTAGTTCTGTAGAGTTGCTCAGTAGTTCCTGTTACCATGACTCAGACTGTATTCAGGTTACATGGCTCTTCTAACTATTACGGGGACTGGAAGGTGTTGTAGAGAAGCCTATGCTAATTAAACAATTGTCTTGCTTTCTCTTTCTCCTACTTAGAAGGAGACTGAGACCAATGTGGATGGAGCTTAAAATGATATATCTTGCATTCTCTCCCCACCCCTTAACAGGCACAGAAAGACCTATACATCTTGCACCTATATTGTTAATTTTGTCTGGAACATTACATTTTGCTGTACAATGAAAGGTACCTACCTATATGTGACACTGGGCATTTTAAAAAATGATTATAATGGATAGAGAATTGAATGTGCACCTTCTTGGACCCTGATGCTAAATCTAATTGCTTTTCTCAATGAGAATAGAACCATTGGATCAACTGTGTCTGTATAAGCATTGCCCCATTCAGGTACTTGAGACTAGCAGTTTGATTAACCTTGGGTTCTTACTTTCTCCCAGCCATGGTCTGAATTGGATAGCCTTGTCTATCAGCCTCCATTCTCTTCATAAATATGGAATACTTTATTGTGTTTTTATTCCATATTGCCATGATAAAATTGACCAGCATGATTGGCTGTTTAAATGTCTCTCTTGTTCAGCTAATATGATGGTTCTAATTTATATTTTTGGAGATTCTGTCTCTTCAACTGATGCACATGATTTTCACATTTAGACTATTTATTTGCCAAAGGGGAAGATATTAATAGGGAAAATGGAAAGCATAAACTGCACCTGTGTAAATTATAGCAACCAGTCTTGTGTGCCTGATTTTTAATCTAAAGCAGCTAAATACATTTCAGTCAATTCAAGTAACACATGAATAAGGAATGCTTCTGAGCATATGCTCTCCATAATAATTTCAGTATATTTTCAAATTCAATAGCCAGGTAGCTGTATATTCAAATTAAATTGCAGATGCATATTGTTTTCTTACATATAGTACTACATTTTTGTAGTACAAATTGCTGTAGTGAACTTTGACATATGGGTAACAGTATACACAATGCTCTTTTCTGTGATTACTGAATAACCTAGTATTTAAAATATATCTTCAGCTATCTTTTGACAGCAAAAATAAAAGATTCAGTATTTCTTCTAAATAAGGGTCTTCAAAGTGCTCAAATTTAGCCAATTTTCTGAACAATCAGATACGCTGTTCTTTTAGTTTTGTTCTGTAAAATGGTTCCTTGGCACTTCAGATGGCAGAGCATTTAAGATGCTTTTTCTCCACCTCCCACATCTACGTATACTTTATAAATGCAAGCTAAGTCGAAAGGCTTTCTGTCAGTAATGTAGTGGCAAATTCAAAAGTACATGGTCTCTTCATGATTGTCACACTACACCCCCTCACATCTTTATTCCCTTCTAAGATTATATATTTAAAATGATCTTTTTGCCTTTTTAGAGTTCAGTTGAGTGAGAATACCTTGTTGAGAAAAAATGCTTGCTAATTACTGTCTGGTGTGAAATCATTTAGACTTCATTTGCCTAAAGTCAGAGTATGGACTTGGTGTCGTAGACCATTGTCCTGCAGAAGCTGTCACAATTATGTGACATGGTGCCATCTGTTGTGTGACGTTACTGCCTCACTCTGCCTAATGATAGGACAGCCCTGGGGAGTCATTTCAAATCCTGCAGCACCCAATTGTGTTCAGCATGAGTGTTCATCATCTTTATTGAAGCTTTCTCCCAGTGAGAAAGAACAATCACACTTCACAAAAAAAAAAAGATGACATTTTACATATCAGCTTCTAAGATCATTTAAAAAACTATGTTATCAATTACAATCTATTTTTCTTTTACCCACATAACATTGCTTTTCATTATTTTCAAGTAAAGAAAACAGAGTGCAGATTTTGGACTCCAGCTCCCAGAATTCTGCAGGGAGCATGACCAGATCTGCATACCTCAAAACAGCCATTACAAGAGATGTCTATCAAATTTAATGCAGATATGTTTAACATGTATTAGATCTGTTTTAAATTAAATTACTTTAATAGTGGAAGTTGGAAAAGTGCAAGCCTCCAATATGAATCACTGGAAATAAAACTTGTTTAACATTTTTAGGACTGATAATTCCCGTTTTCTTTGGCTTTGTGTATGTGACTTAGGAAAATGGCAGCTTATCACTCGTGAAGTCTTTCATATACTCTGTACTGAAAGCATAGTAAGAAAATCCATAAACAAATAGGTATTCTCATATTTGTTCAGCAACCTTGATTTCCTTTAGCCTTTTGGTGTGCTTATCTTTGCAAACCATAGTCAAAAGAACATTCAATATTTGTTTAATAAGAGATAAATAACGATCTGCCTCAGTCGGTCCTTGTCAAGACATCCATAACATGATGATTGCTAGTGACAAAGTCAAGTTCATTGACTTTTATAGAAAGTGGCAAGTCAAAACATAAGAAAAGGTTCTAAGAAATCTAAGTGTCTGAAGAACAATTTGTACTTGCACCCTGGAGTGCAAGGGGTGATCATGGATTAGGTCTGTGTGTCAAAAATTTTAGATGATGGAGTACTCTTTTAACAGAGATACAGCAATTTATTTCTGTGGCACTGCTTTGGGTTCTTGTTGGAAAACTGGTTTAGAAAAAGAAGATAAGGATACATGATTCTTAGACCACTAATTCAAATAGTCAAAGTAAAGTTGAAAATTAAGTCAATTTGGGAGTTCCAGGATTGGCTACTTGTCATAAATTCAGTACAGTAATATCTGAAATATTTTCACATGCCAACTCATTGTTAGATTTGGAAAGGGAAAGCATCACCTATGACCCTGATACTACAGAGATATTGGTAGGAAAGGGAAGATTCTGTTTTTTACTCCTCAGAAATATGGGACAGGAAGAAAACTGAACAACATGAGGATGATGTCATAGCAATAAAGAAAAGAGGGAAGCCCCAAAGATACAGTAACATGCAACAAGTGAGACAGGTTCTTGGGGATTAATATCTAGGTCCTAATAGCCCAGGGGTTATAGATACCAACCCAGTAAAGATGATGAAGGAGAGGTAGCTAGACCTGTCGTTAGCACCTGGCCCAACATGGACTTGTTTTAGTCACCATATGTATAATCCTTCCCTTCTTTCATTCCTTGGTTAGGGAACAATTGTGCAGCCGTGTGCATGGTTACAGATGACAATTTTAGTATTGTTACCTTAAAAATATTGGCCAAAATCCTGTTGGGCCGGGTCCACCAGTGTAATGGGAATGGCATCATCATCAGTGGCAGATTTTGGGCGCCATTCAACTTTTTTGCGTTGTGTACAAGCCATGCACACCCTGAAATCACAAAAGGAAGCTTTAAATGAGCTGCAATCTGTTGCCACTGATGACATCCTTCCTGTTGTACACAGAGCTTTGCAACAGGATTTGAGCAATAGAATTATTTTCTGTAACAGCATGGTGCCTGTTCAGAAGTAAATATGTTTGGTATCAGGGCAGTAAATAAACCTCATTTTATTCTCATAGACTTATAGTACTTTTTTCTTTCCTCTTTGAGAAGGAGCCTAGCCTATTGTGTTCTCAATATTGTCTGACTCAGTCACAAGGAGTTTAGAAGATTTCACTTCCATTTTTTAACTAACCATCTTACTATGTTCTTGAATTCTAGTTAAGCTCATCTGTGTCTAGTAGAAGCCATAGTTTATGAAGCTGGCTTTCCGTTAATTAAATCTTTGGATAATATGCTAAATTGTGGATTAACTAAAATAGGAGGAAATATGGACAGCATTAAGCTCTTTCTCGTGCAACCTGAAAAGTTGTTCCCTGAAGGTATAAGAGATAAAAACCACTGCTCTGAGAAAATACCTTATATTTTTCTTACTAATCACATAAAATCTTTACATTTTTATTTTTATAATTATGTTTAATTCCTGAGTAATATGGTAGAATTGGATGAGTGTTTTTAATGGAAAGAGGAAAAGGGAATTGTTTGCCCCTTAAAGTTTTAAATCTTTTCTTGCAATAACTATTTTGTTTTTCAAATTAAATAACATAGTATTCATTGTGTGTACCACGCACTGAACCACTTTCTGCATTACTAGGGAAAACTTAATTCCTAATGTGGGTCCCATAGGATGACATCTGGTGATAACATTTATTCATTTAGAACTATGATTTCCACTGACAGAGGAAAAAGAAACACCATATGATTTGGTACAGAGTCAACTAAACACCCACCTTACTTTTCAGCTTGTTTATCTTTAATTTACTTGCATATTGTATCATAGATGCTTCCTGCATGAGACAAGTTACTATCAGGGGAGCATTGTGATTATTTTAATTAACACAGATGTTATAACAAGTTACTGTAAAATTCACCAACTATTGCTTTTAGCTAAATGAATGCTAAGTGACTGCTATGTATTCTTTAAGGATGATTTTTTCATTGCCCATTTAAAGAGGACTGAATTATGAAGTGAACACCTTTTAAAATGTACCATCTCACAGTCATGTCTAATTTTAAAAGGCCAGGGCACAATCAATTCCCTGCCAATATTAATTGCTAAAAGAAGACATGTCTCATAACATTTAGATGATAGCAACATGAATTGTATGCTTTTGCTCTTTACAATGCTTGCCCCTTTGGCTTTACTTCACAGTTGATTAAGTATGGAATACATTGGCAAATGTTTGCTTATTCCACATCTGTTCATCACATACTCAGGAGGAAAAAAAAGGCCTGTGTACTTGGTTCTTAATCTATCAATGTGGCATATCAAAATGGTCATCAGTAGGTTGAATTGGTATAATGCATCCATTGGCAGATTTACTATTCTCATACCATTAGGTTTGTTCAAACAAAAATATTATGTGAAACTTGCAGACTAGGATTCTCAGTGGTGTAACAGTTTGAAACAGTTTGAGGACATGGGCGAAAGGGTTCTATGAGGAACAGAAATACAGTATATCCAGTTATATATCTTCTAAATTTGAGTAGTGTCCTCATCTAGACATTTAAGTCTCAGGGCCTCCCATTAACCAAAATGAGCAGCTACCTCTGGCAGCAGATAATCAAGAATGGCAAATTCACTGCTGCCCCTTCTCCCCACTCCCCAACCCTGGGGAGTGGGGAGGTCTCCAGAGGTAGCTATTTCTGAACTGCTAGACTCTAAGACATCTCAGAGATGGGGATTTATTGAAGAGCTGAATGGGGAAATCACCTGTGTCACAATTGCTATATAAGCAGCACAAGCTAGATAACTGTTGGCAAGAATCCTATTAGCAATAATTGCAGCAAGTTAAGCAGTGGCATTTGCAGTTATGTGCCAAAGTCACATGACTCAGCATTCAACAAGTGATTTCTCTGACTGCTTAACTTGCAGCAATTCATGTAACTACTTGTGCACTTAGTTTAGATATCTTATTGAAAATTTTCTGTTTGAACAATTAATCCATCCAAATCAATCAACATGATTATACTGATGAGAGGAGGACTATGTTCACTTTTTACTAAAATGGAACTAGTATAAGTCACCAATTTGGGTATGTGTGTTTGTGTTGTAACACCCCTTTTTGAAGCTAGGTGGCCCCTGAGAAATAGGGACAATGAACTGACATTCCCAGTAGATCCGAATGTCTAAGAGATTGATTTGATCCACCGCAAGCCTAGTCATGGTGTGAAAGTTATTGAGAAGCTAAAATACTTAACCATAATGTTACTTCTGTGTCTGCTAAGTGGTTTCATCTCTAACACATGAATGAAATGCAGACAGCTGGTTTTTGTGTGGCATACTTGTGATAAGGTTGACCTAACACATAAGAAATGGAAGTAACTTTTCTTTTAACAAAATTGTGAACTGATTACCGTGAATCATCCTGGAATCCTGCTTATGCTGACCTTTAAAAATGTATAGCAACTGAAAACATTCTTCTAGTGGTTTGTTTTATAGAAATTGTTGATCAAATTTTGATGAGGAATTCTCTGCATTAGTTGGGCAGCCTTCTCTGGAGAGTACAAAAGGCTATACAGCCATAGGCTTAATGTGGAATGTAAGCTGTGAGGTGGAGGAAGGGGTGGAAGACAGATCTATCTAGAAGAGGCAGACTAAGAATTCTATCCCTGGGGAAAATTTCATGATGAAAGTTTCTCAGAAAGGCCTGATAGGAAACAGCTGCCTAAGGGTAGCCTTGTCCAACAGAGCTCTCCAGTACCCTCAAAATGCTGCTCCATCCTCTGTGAATGGAGATTGTGCAGATCTGTTTCAGAGGATAAGCACTGGAGTGCCACTTGTCTTTGCCTCTGAAGACACTCTGTAAACTGTACTGGTTGTGAATGGAGAGACTTCACAATTAGCAAATTTACAAACAAGGTTGTTTGGTGTTGTGTTTTCCCCAGCATTCTTGTGTCTCAAAAAAATCAATAGAATAATTATATTAGTAATTTTATGCCCACACTGAAAAAGATGTGAACATGTTCGGAACAAAGCCTGTAAATCCATTTTAATAACATGATCATTATATGATAAACCTCACAATATAATATAAATTATGTAAGGAAACTCTTTAATATAAATTATACTACTATATAGTATAGTGTAGTATCTAAAAGTACATTTTTTTGTAAATCAGGTATTTAAAAAATAGCTTTGATTATGTTTTGCCACAAATAGAATGTTTATTTATTTTTACATTTTTAAATGTTTGTTATTCTAGTTTAATATAACAATACAGTGACATGTATATGTGAGTAAACATCGTGTTTCAAATGAGATAAGGCTCTAAATCCAATGTTCAGCTGACAGAACTCTCGCCAGGACCACCACAAACACTTTCTTGCAAATTTTCTAACCCTCTAAAGTTGATTTTAGGTGCTGCAGTGAGGAAAAGAGGTCACCCTTCTCCAGGCTCCACTGGAACTCCACTGTTGTACTCAGTTCCTCATCATCCTTAAACAAACTGAACATTAAAAAGAGCTGAGTCATTAGCTGCTGTGGCTAACAACCTATAAGAAATCTTTAATGTTTCATCCACTAATTAATTATATTGAAATAGGAGGTGTTCCCCCCCGCCGCCGCCCCCTTAAGATTCATTCAAATTGAGCAAAATCAGCCTTCCAGTCTCTGTTTCTGGTCTCACAGACTGGATGTAAGAGTGAATGTTGTTGTAAATGATTCATTGGTTGTTTTGTGAACAATTAGCTTTGAATGACAACTTCCTTTCATTTATGTTTCAGTGTGGGTTGTGTATGACTGGGCATGTAGATCACACTGGAATGATTATAAACAGATGGGTAGATTTAAGTAATACAACTGGATTTGCAGTGAAATTTTCCATATTCACATTTTCAAGGTACTTTTGTCACAGCGTGTTATTTAGCCATATCAGTAAATGTTTCCTTGAATTACAAAGGCAGTTTTCTGATATGATCCTTAACACTGAACAAATATTCACTAAATACTTTTCTATGCTGCATGAACTGAAAGGTTCTTACAAAGTGCCTTGTAAGCCATCAGTATTATAACTAATATAAATACAATAAATGTTAATTCAAAGTTTGAGATACATACTGCACTTGGTTTACATCAAACTTTTATTGTTTTGTTACAGGAAGCTGCTCTTAAAATTTGTGGAGTTTGAATGTGGTTCTATGTTTTATTGCTGAAATCCTTTTGTGCAGTTATGTAAATGGTTTCACTTTTAGAAATGAATTGCCGTAAGTTAAGAAATCTCAGTGGCATTATCTGTTGCCAGTTACTGAGTTGTGGAAGTTGGCATGCAACAGATAATGCCTAGGGAGTCTTCTTAACTTACAGCAATTTGTATCCAAAAATTATACCAGTTTTGTAACTGCACAACAGGATTTCAGCCATGAAAACATGCAACATTACACCACATTCATGTGCCACAAATTCTACTAAGAGAGCAGCTTCCTGTCACAAAGCAATAACATTTTGACCTAAAACCGATTGCAGTACCTATCTCAATATGTGAACTAAAATTCACCCATACTTGCTTTTCTTCTTGTGTTGACATTGGGAGGCTAATTAGTCTGCCTTCAACACTGATAGACGTACCATTATGGTGCTTCTTCCCCATTGCTGGATCCATGTGACACAGATCTTTTAGTATTTTTAATATATTTTTACTTTTTTTTACTAAAATGTCTATGAGGGTATCCACAATGCAATCAGTCTTGCTTAGAAAGGGAGCTTTGCCTCACAGTTTTACTAATAGCCATGCAACAGGGGAAAAAACAAAACAAAGAGGTTTTAATCTCTAAAATGATGCCTTTTCACTAGAGATGGGCACGAACCGCAGTTTGGTGGTTCAGCCCAGTTTGTTGCTGTGCCTGCCCAGGTGTTCCACGGGTGCTGTTTTTTCTCCCCTCTCCCTTCTCCTCTGCAAGCTTGCCCATTCCCCAGGTGATATGCGCTTCCCTCCCCGCCTCCTCAGCATGACTGCCCACTTATTGATTGCAGTGTGTGCTTCCCTCCTCTACCTCCTCCGATGACTGTCCACTCAAAGGCAGAGCTGCAGGCTTCCCTGTCCCACCTTGTCATCTGAGTAGGCAGCTGCAAGAGGAGGCAGAAGGGGGAAGCATGCACTGTGATTGGTGAGTCAGCAGCTGCACTGAGGAGGCAGGGAGGGAAGCGCACATTTATTTATTTATTTATTTATTTGTTTGTTTATTTATTTATTTGTTTATTTATTGGATTTCTATCCCGCCCATCTAGACCAAAGGTCTACCCAGGGCGCATCACCTGGGGAATGGGTGAGCACACAGAGGAGGCAGGATGGGGAGCAAATGGCGCCTGCGAAACACCTGTGCAGGTGCACTGCCGAACTGCAGTTTGTGCTCATCTCTACTTTTCATCTTAATCAGATAGAGTGTGTGGCCATATACTTCTAGGACTTTTTCCTGCTCAGTACTCTTCAGATGGAACTTATTCCTTAGTTAATCAACTACACCTAGCTTTGGATTTCAAGTCACATGACCTTCCATCTGAAGGGTGTGTTGCAAAATGTAGCCAGTTATGCTGGCTGGGAGATTCTCAGAGTTCTAGTCGAAAAAAATAAAATTGCAAACTAATGCAAACAATTGTTGTTAAAGGCAATATCTTTGGGAAAACATTGCAAGATCTTTCATTGTTACAAAGCTATTTCATGAGAACCCATAACATCTTTGCTTATCTGTTACCATCAGATTTTGAAACCAAGCTCCAAGGCTGATGGCAAACAGTTGGCGATGTATAGGGAGCTGATGTAGTGTCATGGACTTCATTGGTGTGCTCACTTATTCTCATCTGTTCCACTACAATTCTGGTCATCAGGCTTTCTGGGTCATACCTTTTGATTTATCTAGCCCAGTGCTACCTAATAACATTGGCAAGAGCTCTGCAAACTCTTTTTTAGTTTTGTGATATGAGAGGGAAAACAAGTATTATAGGTAGCCAGTGATTAGAACTCAAAGCACATTAATCTTGAAGAGACTGTGATTGAAGCATTCATTGTGTTTGGGAAATCAGACTTCAAGGCAATTCCATGTTTAAGTCCTGAAGACCAATTACAAAACAAAGCAAGTCAATTTGCTAATTACATGACATGAGAAGAGTTCTGCCATATGCTCAGGGCTTTTAGAAGTTAAGAAAGTTATGTTCTAATCACAGCTTAACTGTAATGTCCATTTCTGCCTATAGAACCATTGTTTTAAGTGGTTATGCTAAGAATGGACACTTAGAAATTGAATACTGCCTGGAAAGGGTCTCTTGGTCTGTTGTCCATAGAACACTTTTCATTTGTATGATTTCCAGACTTTATTTAAAAAGCAAAAATAATAACTGCAACAGTTAGATGAATTGGTTTACAGGTTTGCCACACTAGAGTGACAAATCTTTGTTTAAACAAATTTTGCAAAAATACATGACTTCAAGATATTTGAATTGGCAATTTAATGAAAATCAATAGGCTGGTAGATAGCCCTTTTTTGTATTTGCCCAGGAACTTCAATTTGTTCAGCATTTTAGAATGTTTGCATTTTTTAAGATTATTAAAAGATCAGTATTTTAAATTATTATTTAAAGATCAGTATTTATTTATTTTTGACAGAAAAATGGGATTTGGATATCCTTAGATTATCCATATAGTGGTCAATGCTGATGCTGATGGGGACAGAGTCTAGTTCATTCACATTTGCAGAGATTCACAGCACACGACTAAACATACATACTGAGAGGGCAGAGAACTTATCAGGAGAGTGACGGGAATTGGTACAAGCTAATTAACAGAATCAGAACTAAGACATATTAGCAGAAGACATACTCTTGATGCAGTACATTGCTACCGGAATGGGTAGCCTTCCTTGATGTTATTAGGCTGAAGGGCCGTATATTCTCTCCCTGTGTGGTGAAAATATTAACTGAGGAGTTCTGGAATAGTGTGCTTAGTGTAGTAAATTGTGCAGTCTTATGGGGCTGCCTTTTTCTCAAAGCTTCATCAGACAATGGTTGGCTGGTAGAACTGGTAGAATGTATTCTGTTTCCTTGCCACTAAAGAGATAGCTTGGGTGCTTCACATTTCTTATTCTGCCAAACTGACTTATGCAAGAGGATTTTATTATGCACTGTTTTGATGAAATGCTTTCAAACTTAAGAGGGAAAAACTCATATTGATATGTGTTACTTAGCAACAACTTCTGAAACAGAGAGGAAACCTTGCCCCAAAAGATTAAGTAGGGCACTTCTTCCTGCCCCATTCATGAGCCACCTTAAGTGGAAAGAACTTAATTTGTCAAGCAATTTTGCTCTTTCAAGCCTTTATGGTTTTCCCATTATGTTTAAACAGTTTTCTTTTACTATTTGTTCACTGGCTATCTAATAAACTTTACTTGGCATGCAAGAGAGGATCATCTGCATAAGTTATAAGAAACTGAATAAAGGATTCTCAGAGGGCTCAATGGGCATCTGCCTTTCACTGAATCTTTTTCTTGAGCATTTATTTGTCTGTGCCATTGCTACTCTTGAAAAGCTGTCATCTTCCTCTGCCCCCACTGTGCACTTTTCGTTGGTGAGGCAATTTACCTTCTTCCTGAACTGCTCTCCAAAATGTATTTCTTGAGTCACAGAAAACTCTTTGTGAGCAAGATTAAAACAGCATTGTTTTAAGTTTGGAGTGTGCAGCTTTCCTTTTCCTGTGTTCCAGACTAAAGAAATGATAATTTATCTTTAATTTATTAATCTTCAATTGAACAAATAAAGTTTGCATTTTACCAAATCCTCAGAATATATAACCTTCTTCCAATACTGAAGGAGATCAAAGAAGTTAGCATTTAATATAAACAAATCAGCCACACCACTCCCCTTTAGTCCTTCCCTCTTGGGAGTGTGGCCCTTAGACTGCCAGCAAATCTGAAAAGTGCCCTTTGGCCCTACTGAGATAGTTGGCCCCTGCCCTAAATCATAAGCCCCACCAGATTTCATTTCATTGATTAAAATCGTTATGTGCTGCCAAGTCTCTGTTAGGGTGTTCAAGATATGTAAGTGAGAAATTTAAGGAGTGGTTTTACCATAGTGCCCCACTCCCCATTTGTTACCTTGGTCAGTTGGGGATTTGAACCCATATCTTCTGAGTCCTAATCCATCATTCTACCCACTGTACCACATTGGGTAAAATTGCCCCCCACTAATTAATCAACTGGCTTTATTAAATCAAACCCTGTTGAGCAGCCATACTTTCTGTGGCTGCTTAAAGGAATCCTTGTTGTGGCCTGAGAATAGGACAAATTTTCAAATAATTTATTCAGCACCGAGTTTGGCTAGATTGACTGCTGTCTCATTTATACTTTAAGAATGTTAAATCCTGGAACCATGTATGAAACCAAAAAAAGGATAATGAAGCCAATAGGATTTCTTTTTCAGCTGTTTGGTAAAAGTAATTTGTTCAAGTAACTCATCATAATATTTTACAAACAGTTCCTTGCTGTTACAAATTATGTGCCTTCAAGTTGGAACTGATTTATTAGTGATCCTAGCAGGGCTTTCAAGGTGAGGTATTTAAGAAGTGGCTTTACCAGTTTCACAGCCCCAGTGAGTTTCCATGGCTAAGTCAGAATTCAAAACCAGGCCTCCTGAGTCCTAATCTGTTATTCCAGCTATTACCGTGTTTCCCCGAAAATAAGACAGGGTCTTATATTAATTTTTTCTCCAAAAAACGCATTAGGGCTTATTTTCAGGGGATGTTTTATTCTGCAGTCATGTCATCTTCTTCTGGTTGCTGCACAATGGTGGAGAGCAGGGTTTAACTTAACTGGGGCTTTTTTGGGGGGTAGGGCTTATATTATGAGCATCCTGAAAAAATCATACTAGGGCTTATTTTCAGGTTAGGTATTATTTTCGGGGGAAATGGTATATCACAGTGGGTACCACGGAAAAGATGAAGGCATTGGGTCACTTTTGGCCATTCACCATCTTTCATCCTCATCAACCTCACTGAGATTTTATGAGGATATGGGGGTGGGATCATGAACCATATGCACTGAAGTGAAACATAACTAAAACAAAGGCTGGCTGAAATAATAGCATAAAAATTTGCAGACAGAGTTGGGAAAGGAACTGAACATCTAAATAGAAATAAGAAAGAATATCAATCTGCATATCCCTTAGATTACTCCCAATGTGCCAAAGCATGGAAGAGTTGCTTTCTTTGGACTAAAACTCCCAGAGTCCCCCAACCAACATGACCGCTAGCTGTGGCACCCATAAGGAAAAATAACTGCTCTATGTGATGGGAGGAATTTGGACAGTATTATAGGTTCCTTGCTTGATTTTATGTTGTTGGGAATAGTTTTGAAAAGTTACCTACCTGCTCATCTAACACACTTTTCTGCTTAGAGCACAATCCAAGTGTTTTTACCAATAAGCTTTTTATAGCTGGAAAATCATTTGAGGAGCTAATTAAAAGTCACTTGATTTAATTTAGTAAAATGTTTTTTTCAAAGTTAATGAATACATAAGTTCTGAAATGGTTTCTCTGGCAGTGATTTTAAAAAGGAATGAGTAATGCAGAGGTAAAGCAAACAACAGAGTACTTGTGACTGTTCCTAATTGTGGGTACACACTGCTCATTAAAAGTTCAGCAAAGTTAATCAAGATTGTTGATTAACTTCTTCAGTGAAAATTAAAATCTGCCTTATATCTCTCTCCACTAAACAGTTAGTGCAGTATTTCTAGGCATAGACAGGGATGGTTCAGAAAGCATCTGTATCACCTAGTTACCTTGTAAAAACTGGGGGTTGGGGGAGGGAGGATGCTCATTAAAGCAACCCTTCTCCTGGTTTTAGAAGAGGTGGTTGTGTTAGTCTGTGCTAACATGTCAGGCAAAAAATATATATAAACAAAAAAAATGAAGGAAGACAAAAACATTGTGGCCCCTATATATGTGCTATATTTTAATGTGAGCTTTCATGGGCAAGTCCAATTCTTCAGACTTGTCCAAAAGCTTCTTGTCCAGCCTTACTTTTAATGCAAAGATAGGGCATCTGTTAGGTGAAACCACAAAAAAGTATTTGAGCATACATACATACTTTATTGTTACAGCATCAAGCCATACATAAAACAAAATTGACTGGAGAGCTTCAAGTACTGACATATACTGCAAAAAGCCAAATCAAATAAACAAAAAGCAATAAAACTACAAATATAACAATATAAGACCAATGTCTAAGGGTTTGGCTATCTATTCTGGCTACTATGGCATGCCGCCCAAAATTTCGCTACCAGTTCTGTAGTAATCCGATTTTGATCAATTAACAATTGGTTACAGTAGTCAGAGTCTGATTGGCTTGTCATGTCTTTTAAGAGAGGTGTAATATATTTTCCTCGAATTTTGTTATGCCTGTTACATCTGAGCATCATATGCTCAATAGATTCTATCTCATCAGATCCACAAGGGCAGAGTCTCTGTTCCCTCGGGATCTTCTTAAATCTGCCTTCCAACACCGCTGAGGGAAAGGCCTCACATCTAGCCAGAGTAAAGGCTTTCCTAAACTTATATGTCTCAAGCCGTGATAAATAGGCCATGGGGAGCAAGCGATATTTGTGCATGTCTATCACTCTAAAATTAGGCATCTACTAAGATCTACCTGTCTTTCCATGTCCATTATTCTCTGTTTAAGGGCTGATTTCGCTTCATCCCATTGCATGCTCAATATTGCTTGCGGAGAGAAGCCCATAACTTGCAATTTATTTAGGACCGCTTTCAACCACTTCGACTGAAAATTGTCCTCTAGAAGTAGATGGGTTAATCCCTGTAATTGAAAATTTATTTTAAGCCAGTACTGAAGGGAGGCTAGTGTAATTTTAGCTACCATTGTTAGTGAGCCTGTCTCTAAACGAATTTGTGCATTTGTTACGCATCTTGGAACTTCAAGAATTGCTCTAAGGAATTTAGACTGAACCCGCTCTATTGGATCAAAACAGCTGGATGAAGGCCCTATAAAGGTGCCGTAGAGCATCTGGCTGACCACCTTTGCCTGAAAGAGTTTTTGGGCTGCTGGAATATATCGACCCCCTTTGGAATGGTAGAACCTTAAGATGGCATTTGCTGTTTTTTCCCCTTGGGTAGCTGCATATTGTATATGAGCATTTCTGTCCCCAGTAGATTGAAGGGTCATACCCAGATATTTAAAACAGGAAACCTGTTCAAGAGATTGCCCATTTATAGTCCAAGACCTTTTCTTTTGTCTTCTACCAAAGGCCATAATTTTTGTCTTTTGATAATTTATTTCTAATTCCTTCATTTTGCAGAAGTCTTTGAGCAGAACAAACACTGTTAGTTACAAAATACTGTAAAGGAGACATGTTCTTTCATTTAGTTTCATTTAGCTAGCCATGTTACTGTGGAGATAAAATGGGGAGTTAGACAGTGTTACTCTAAACTCAAGAGTAGATGTGGGGAACAAATGAAACATTACCTGTCATAGTGGAGGCAATATATAGCCAACATGACTAATAGCCATTATAGCTCTGTCCTCGATCAGTTTGTCTAAACCTGTGCAAGTTGGTGGCCATCACTTCATCTTTTGGTAGTGAATTCCATGATTTTAACTATCATAGAGTCATAAAATAATTGAATTGGAACAGGACGTATAAAGCCATCTAGTCCAACCCCCTGCTCAATGCATGAATCCAAATCAAAGTATATCTGACAGATAGTTGCCTGATTTTTTTCTTGAATTCCTCCAGTGTTGGAGTGCTCACCACCTCCCAAAGTAATTGGTTCCACTGTTGTACTGGTCTGTTAGATGTTTCTAATATTCAACCGAAATCCGATTTCCTGTAACTTGAGCCCATTATCACATTGTCTTGGACTCTGTAATGACTGAGAACAGATCTTGCCCTTCCTCTGTATGATAATCTTTCAAGTATTTGAAGAGTACTATCATATCTCCCCTCAGTCTTCTTTTATCAAAGCTAAACATGCCAAGTTCTTTCAGTCTTTCCTCAGAGGACTTGTATCTGGTCATTTTGGTGGCTCTTCTCTACTTTTCCCAGCTCTATAAGTCTTTCTTGAAGTCCACTGAGATGAACTGAGAGTTTGTATGAATCTTTTGAAAACTTTTCTCATTTGAAAACTGTTAACGTCCAAAGGTTCAGATAACAGCTATTACTAAAAGCGACCCAAAGAATAAATTCTCAAAGAATGCCGATACTGCATTTACTTACAACATTTGGAATATTTTTCTCTGGCACTGAATAGTACAGTTGTAAAAGAGATATTCTAAATAGTCACTATACATGAAATGTTGGCAATAGACAAATTTTGCAAAGCAGAATTGAAATAAGAAAAAATATATATTGTAAAATTAACAAATCTTAATAAAACACGGCACATTTTCCTAAACTGTCGCTCATAAAGTTGGAATTTAGTTTTCTTCACCAGAGCTAACAATGTGCCGAGGGTCAATCTAGGAGTCCACTCAAGCCCAACTGGCATTGAAAAACAAACTAGTAACTACTAGTTGTGTTTACTTTTCTGCTCTGTTTTAAAGAAAGCTTTTCCCCTCCACAACACACTGTGTTGTTTGAATTTTTGTGGCTAGTGCATTTGATTAATTTTCAAAGCAGTGAGGAAGCTAAGCAATGTAGTTATGTGAATTTATTTTTTCTGTATCTTTGTTGCGTGCATTTCAGCAGATCTCCCAGGCAGCAGACCCCACACAGTACATGTTTAGCCTATTTACAGTAATAATAATAATAATAAAAAAATCAGGAGGCAAGCTTGGCCAGAATTTTGTCACTGTAAATCAGATTTTGAACATTTCAAGAACTCTGTATGTTCACAACAGGTTCTGAAAGTGAGAATAGGATTGTGAGACTTCCCAGTTGCAGCTGTTCTGTATACAAAGTAGGTGTTTGTAATTGTACAGATGTTTTGAGTAATTACTCTTCTATACAGTGCTTTCCTTTATAGACCTCCAACTCAGAGCAGAGAGAACTCTATAATTATGATAACATGCATGATACACAGAAAACAATTTTTTTATACATTTCTGGTGATATTTTTCACAACAGTGCGTTATTATTGCATCAAACATTTGTTCCTTGGCTTACTATTTGGCTACTTTTATTATTGAATGTTTCCATTTTATTCATAAGCTATTAAACCAACTGACTCCCTTATCAGAATGTAAGAACAAATGACAATAATAATCAAATTGCTCCCTGTGAATCCAGAAATGTAACAAACTAGCCTGACTATGTTTATTTTACATGCCAATAAAGGTTTATTATTATTATTGTTGTTGTAGTAGTAGTAATAATCAAAACTTACTTCAACCATAGTCTTCCTGTTATCCCAAGAATTCTAAATGGCCAGAATCCAAGTGCTGATTTTCACTTGCATAAGTGAAATGGTTTAAGTCATAGCAACAAATTCCACTAATTAATGAGGCACCAATTGTGCTCATGCACATACACCTGATCATGTGATCAGGCATGTGCTCAGGAACTCAGTTAGCAGCCATTTCACTTACACAAGTGTAAATCACAAATTGGATTACGGCTTTTAATTTTTCCTATTTCCCCCCTTGGTTTTATGTTTCTCAATTCTACTGTAGTTATGTTTAGGTTTTGTGTAGATTTTGAATTATTTTATTACATGAAATAGATGGGTTTTAGTACATTTATACCCAGAATGTTGTGATACTTTTAAAAAAATAAATAGGTTGAACATGTCCAATCGAGTTTGTGACTACTGATTGTTTGAATGATTGACTATTGATGCAATAACATAATCTCAGTACCAAAAACTATCCTTTTGTGAAAAATAAGCCAAAGCCTTCTTGAATGCAGAGCTATTGATACATAATTTTCCTAGCCCCACTCTCTCTATATTTTTAAAAATCTGAATAGTAGAGATGGCTATGAATCAGAAAAATGGTGATTCATTTTGATTCATAATTTGTCAAGGTAGATAATCACAAATTATGAATTTACAATTTTTTCTGAAGAATCGACAAATTGATTTGTCAGTTTGTTTTGGACTTTAAAACCCTATAAAACACCATTCCCAAGCACCTGGAGACACCAAATTTGCTGGGAAGCTTCTCCTGACTCTCCTCTACAAGCAAGTTTGGTGAAGTTTGGGTTTCAGGAATCTGGGTTAAACACCCACAAAGAGGACCAGGAAAGTTTCCCCCAGGCACCTAGAGATGCCAAAATCAGAGAAGCTTCCCCTGGCTCTCCTCTACAATCCCTCCAAACTGGGAGATACTGTAGAGGAGAGTCATGGGAAGCTTCTCTGTGATTTTGGTGTTTCTAGGTGCCTGGGGGGGCATTTTATAGCCCAACAAACAAATGAATCAAAAATCGCTAAACATTAATTGATTCATATTTGTCAGGGGCATTGATTCGTATGAATACAAATTGTCAAATTAGCAATTTTTGAACAAATTTGATTCATTTTTTTAATTTGTCCCCATCTCTACTGAATAGTCTTTGGAGAAACAATATTCAGAAAACTTGGCAAAATACCATTTGATCGTTTTTGTTCCATCACACGTTTAAAGACAATAAATACATGCATTTTGAGCTACCTAATTTTGTATATGTTTACACATGTACCCTATGCATAAAACATTGTGTCACCTACTCCATGGTAGCAAATCATACAATGATTTATGATCTGTATTTTTGTCCAAAGAAATTAAATAGAGCCAATTATCAACCTAAAACCATATGTTTTATTCATTAAAGTTTCTTCTGTGTTATATTACAAGTGAAGCATATTTTATATTCTCCTGTATTTATCATTAAGAATTTAGTGGCAGAAATTATTGCAGAATTTTGGCAGTTAACACCAAGAAAGGAAATGCCATTTGCTTCATACAACTCCTCTGCTTCAGTCAGAACAGTGACTTTATCTTAATTTTAAAATGCTGGTTGCTATATATATTTAACATTATGTATGTGTGTTTCTTATTTGTACATCTCCTTGGGTTCTTAAAAAATAAATGTAGAAAAAATAAAAAAATCATTGATTGTCCCCTTTTAAATACAGTGGTTGGAGAAACAGTGACCTATCAGCTCAGTACTGTAAAGCTGAGATGGGGAACCTGTGGCTTTCCAGATTTTCTGTACGTCTCATCATCTGGAGACAGGATGGCTGGTGGTCAGGGATGATGAGACTTGTAATCCACCAACATAGTTTTCCCATGCCTTCCTTAACATAAGAATAGTTGGTGCTTTTTTTTCATGCAAAAGAACCTGTTATATGTTCAGTCATACAAAATGTTCAGGAATATCTTTTGCACCCTGCAAGTGTGGGAAATACTATATATCTGCTATATATCTACCCTGATATGGGTCATGTACAGAGGAAGTTTGCCTCCTACTCAGAAGGGTATGATATAGGCAGGGTAGGGTACCCCCAAGTGAAACAACGTCCCTGGTTAATACCAAGTATGGAATCTGAAATGGTAGTGAGCAGACAGCAACTGGGGAACCAGGCTGTTCAAATGGGTCTCCCAATACTGGTTATAATTGGGAACAGGAATGCACATACAAGATCTGGGAGGTGGAGAATAGGCAGAAGGAAAGCACTGTATAATGAGGCTAGTACCACTCCTAGGTTTAAAGATAAAAATACACACAAGATATACAGGTCCCCACAGATCTAAAAGTGAGATCAGGTCTGGGGTGGATTACTAGAAGGTCCAAACCATAATTGACATGGGGATAAAAACACTGCCCTACTGAATAGCAGACATGGTGTGGTGTACGAACCTCCAGTCACTGAGGATACAAGGGGAAGGAACCGCCCCTGCGGACTCTGGTTGCCTCCCTGGGGCAAGTCTTAATTAAAATCATTTCTTGGAATATTGCGGGCTGGGCCTCCAAAATAGTGGATATCTCCTTTAAAGAGTATATCGAGAATTTTGATATTTTACTGTTTCAAGAGACTTGGTCCCAAGCAAGAATTGATATTGGATGGCTATGTGTCATTTCTTCTTAAGGCGACTCCTAGTGAAAAAGGGGGTCGGTGTAAAGGGGGACTGTGTGTGATGATATTTAACAAGCTACGGGCCTGTGCAATCCATGGAGATTCCATCTCTAATACTGCCACTGCTGTAATTCTGAAATTTAATTTCTGTGTTTTACTGTTAATTGATATTTATATTCCATCTCAGCAATCACAGGAGTGTAGTAAGCGGATGTGGGTTGCTTTAGAAGATTATATTGTAAACTGGATGATGATTTATCCATCTGCCTCAATTATACTGACGGGCGACTATAATGCGAGAACAGGATGCAATTATGAGATTCTTTTTGCACGTTTGGACAGGTTACCATTTGAGGCCAATGACTGCCACCCTCTCCCCTATAGATTGTCAAAGGATCAGGGCTGTAACTATGCAGGGTTGTGCCTTATGCAAATGACTAATAATCTTGACCTGGTCCTCCTAAATGGAACTGTGAAGGGCGACAAGCCTGGGGAATTTACCTTTATATCAACCAATGGTGCTTCAACGATAGACTATGCCATAATCTCACAGGACCTGGTAGGAGCAATAATAGATTTAAGGTTGATGACCGCATAGACAGTGATCACTTACCTTTGGTGTTGGAGGTTAACCTGGGGGAACCTGTAATGTCCTCTGAGGAAGATCCAGTAACTCTCCCGATGGCAGACATTAGAGGTACCCGAGTAAAATGGTCAGCCAAGCAGGGAGACACCATGGGAAAGCTACTATACACAGAGCCCTATGTGCAGATGAGTAACCTAATTAGTAAACTGATTCAATTACAAATGTACTAGAGAATTATGAGGAATTATTAAATTCTCTTCAAGATTACTTAAAGTGTAAGAATAACAGGAATAGAAAACAGACTTCCCTTAATCTACACTCAAGACCATGGTTTGACAGAGAATATAGGAAAAAAACATGATCCATTAATTAAATATAGACTGTACAAAGAACAAGGCTTGGGAAGAATTCCATCCGAATGGTTTATATTGAAGAGGGAGTATTCCCTGATTAAAAAGAAGAAGGTTCAAGCTAAGGAAGAATCTTGGCATCAACTAATTGTTGTGACCCAATTAAGGGACTCTAAATCCTTTTGGAGAATTGTGTCAAGGGGCCTGATGGTTCACCCTGTGATTAATGAGAGTTGTAAGGGTGTGGGAATCACACTCACAGCACCCAGATATCACTGTTAAAATTCAAGAACTGCCAGTTGGCTTAGTGGATTGGCCCCCTGTTTCCGTGCAGGAGATCAGCTCATTGATTTGTAAACAGAAAAAGGGCAAAGCCCCAGGTGCCAATTATATCACAGCTGATTTACTGCAGGATAACATGGATTGGTGGACCCCGGTTTTGGCATCATTCTTTACATGGATTGATGGCTCAGCAGTTATTCCAAAGGATTGGGAGCTTGCTGTTATAGTACCGATCTTTAAGAAAGGCTGTAAACCAGACCCGAGAAATTACCGTCCAATAAGTCTTTTATTTTAGTGGCTTTTATACACTTCAAATCTACATTTGATTTGATTCCCAGGGAAAAACTGTGGGCAAAATTTGAGGCTACAAATGACAAAAGACTCCATTTGCTAATGAGGCAACTGCACGAAAATACTAGTCTTAAGGTTATTTGTAATAAGGCGGGAGCGTTATCTAATGCGATACCATCATTTAATGGAGTTGGGCAAGGCTGTATTCTAGCCCCAACATTGTTCAATTTATATATTAATGATACAATGAATAATTTATTGAGAGCAGACGTTCATCCCCCCAAGCTGAGTACTCACCCCCTCTCAATTTTGCTGTACGCGGATGATGCGGTCTTGATGTCAACTTTGTGTGTGGATTTACGGAGAATTTTGAAACAACTTTTGATTAATTATGATAAGACAAAGGTTATGGTTATTAGCAGAAGATGAAATAAACATGGATGGACATTAAATGGGAACAACATAGAGCAAGTATCCTGTTACAGATATTTAGGTATGATATTTTATTCCTCAGGGTTATGGTCCTCCCATTTGAACCATGTAACATCAAATGCACAGAAATGTAGTACTGCGCTATTTAGGTTCTTCTACACTAAGGGTGTCAGCAATCCAAGTCTTCAAAGCTAAAATTGTAGCCCAAATGCTTTATGGGGCTCAATTGTTCACATATTCTAATTTGAAGCCCTTGGAAATAGTACAAAGTTTTTGAGAGGGATCTTCGTGGCGCCTCTATATGTCTTGAATGCTACACTTCGACTGAAGGCAGGGTTAGTTTCCATCAAAGCATGTGCTTTGGTCCACATATTTAATTACCGGTTGAAACTTATTTTTGCTCAAACAGGTTTGGCACCCTTGATATTAGCAGACATCTTCCAGTCAACTTGGAATTGAAATCTATCTGCTGAATTACTGAGGCTGGACTTCTCCCCTCTTAGCGATGGGCCATGCTAATGCCAAAGCAGCCATCAAAGAGAGGATCTGGGATGTTGAGCTCCAAGAGCATTTAGCGGTGCTGGAGAAATTTAGTGTATTTAGGAATAGTACATTTAGAATGCCTGACTATCTATTCAAAATCACAGTCCCCAAATTTAGGAAAGCTTTTATGCCAGCAAGGTTTAATGTACTTCCATCTAGGCTACTAGAAGGTAGATATCAGGGTTTGCCAGTCGCTAATCAGGCGTGCCCGTGCAATGAGGCGGACATTGAAAATGCTGACCATGTCCTCTTAAAGTGCTCCTCCTATCAAGATATTCGGAGGGATCTCCTCCAGCCCATATTGCAACAATTTCAAAGGAAGTCCAGAGAATGTTATGTTGCGCTCTTACTTAATAAAGATCAGTAGGTCTATATCTACTACAGAGAGTTTGCAAACTCACAAATTGGGATTAAATTTATAATAAATAAAAGAAAGTACAAAAGAAAAAATATTTCAGTAGTTCTCAAGTGCACTTTTGTTCTTTAGTCGTTAAGTCGTGTCCGACTCTTCGTGACCCCATGGACCAGGGCACGCCAGGCCTTCCTGTCTTCCACTGCCTCCCGGAGTTTGGTCAAATTCATGTTGATAGCTTCGATGACACTGTCCAACCATCTCATCCTCTGTCGTCCCCTTCTCCTCTTGCCTTCACACTTTCCCAACATCAGAGTCTTTTCCAGGGAGTCTTCTCTTCTCATGAGATGGCCAAAGTATTGGAGCCTCAGCTTCAGGATCTGTCCTTCCAGTGAGCACTCAGGGTTGATTTCCCTCAAAATGGATAGGTTTGTTCTCTTTGCAGTCCAGGGGACTCTCAAGAGTCTCCTCCAGCACCACAATTCAAAAGCATCAATTCTTCGGCGGTCAGCCTTCTTTATGGTCCAGCTCTCACTTCCATACATCGCTACTGGAAAAACCATAGCTTTGACTATGCGGACCTTTGTCGGCAAGGTGATGTCTCTGCTTTTTAAGATGCTGTCTAGGTTTGTCATCGCTTTCCTCCCAAGAAGCAGGCGTCTTTTAATTTCGTGGCTGCTGTCACCATCTGCAGTGAACATGGAGCCCAGGAAAGTAAAATCTTTCACTACCTCCATATCTTCCCCTTCTATTTGCCAGGAGGTGACGGGACCTGTGGCCATGATCTTAGTTTTTTTGAAGTTGAGCTTCAGACCATTTTTTGCGCTCTCCTCTTCCACCCTCATTACGAGGTTCTTTAATTCCTCCTCACTTTCTGCCATCAGAGAGGTATCGTCTGCATATCTGAGGTTACTGATATTTCTTCCGGCAATCTTAATTCCGGCTTGGGATTCATCCAGTCCTGCCTTTCGCATGATTTATTCTGCATGTAAGTTAAATAAGCAGGGAGACAATATACAGCCTTGTTGTACTCCTTTCCCAATTTTGAACCAATCAGTTGTTCCATATCCAGTTCTAACTGTTGCTTCCTGTCTCACATATAGATTTCTCAGGAGATAGATAAGGTGGTCAGGCACTCCCATTTCTTTAAGAACTTGCCATAGTTTGCTGTGGTCCACACAGTCAAAGGCTTTTGTGTAGTCTATGAAGCAGAAGTAGATGTTTTCTGGAACTCTCTGGCTTTCTCCATAATCCAGCGCATGTTAGCAATTTGGTCTCTAGTTCCTCTGCCCCTTCAAAATCCAGCTTGTACTTCTGGGAGTTCTCGGTCCACATACTGCTGAAGCCTGCCTTGGAGGATTTTGAGCATAACCTTGCTAGCGTGTGAAATGAGTGCAATTGTACAATAGTTGGAGCATTATTTGGCACTGCCCTTCTTTGGGATTGGGATGAAGACTGATCTTTGCCAATCCTCTGGCCACTGCTGAGTTTTCCAAACTTGCTGGCATATTGAGTGTAGCACCTTAACAGCGTCATCTTTTAAGATTTTAAATACAGTAGTTCCACTGGAATGCCATCACCTCCACTGGCCTTGTTTTTAGCCATGCTTTCTAAGGCCCACTTGACTTCACTCTCCAGGATGTCTGGCTCAAGGTCAGCAACCACACTATCTGGGTTGTCCGGGACATCCAGATCTTTCTGGTATAATTCCTCTGTGTATTCTTGCCACCTCTTCTTGATGTCTTCTGCTTCTGTGAGGTCCCTGCAATTTTTGTCCTTTATCATGTCCATCTTTGCACAAAATGTTCCTTTAATATCTCCAATTTTGTTGAACAGATCTCTGGTTTTTCCTTTTCTATTATTTTCCTCTATTTCTTTGCATTGTTCATTTAAGAAGGCCCTCTTGTCTCTCCTTGCTATTCTTTGGAAGTCTGCATTCAATTTTCTGTAACTTTCCCTATCTCCCTTGCATTTTGTTTCCCTTCTCTTCTCTGCTATTTGTAAGGCCTCGTTGGACAGCCACTTTGCTTTCTTGCATTTCCTTTTCTTTGGGATGGTTTTTGTTGCTGCCTCCTGTACAATGTTACGAGCCTCCATCCATAGTTCTTCAGGCACTCTGTCCACCAAATCTAGTTCCTTAAATCTGTTCTTCACTTCCACTGTGTATTCATAAGGGATTTGGTTTAGATTATACCTGACTAGCCCAGTGGTTTTTCCTACTTTCTTCAGTTTAAGCTTGAGTTTTGCTATAAGAAGCTGATGATCAGAACCACAATCAGCTCCAGGTCTTGCTTTTGCTGACTGTATAGAGGTTCTCCATCTTTGGCTGCAGAGAACATAATCAATCTGATTTCGGTATTGTCCATCTGGTGATGTCCATGTGTAGAGTCGCCTCTTGTGTTGTTGGAAAAGAGTGTTTGTGATGACCAGCTTGTTCTCTTGACAAAACTCTATTAGCCTTTGCCCTGCTTCGTTTTGAACTCCAAGGCCAAACTTACCTGTTGTTCCTTTTATCTCTTGATTCCCTACTTTAGCATTCCAGTCCCCTATAATGAGAAGAACATCTTTCTTTGGTGCCAGTTCTAGAAGGTGTTGTAAGTCTTTATAGAATTGGTCAACTTCAGCCTCTTCAGCATCGGTGGTTGGTGCATAAACGTGGATTACTGTGATGTTGAAAGGTCTGCCTTGGATTCGTATTGAAATCATTCTATCATTTTTGAGATTGTATCCCAGTACAGCTTTTCCCACTCTTTTGTTGACTATGAGGGCTACTCCATTTCTTCTACGGGATTCTTGCCCACAGTAGTAGATATGATAATCGTCTGAATTGAATTCGCCCATTTCCGTCCATTTTAGTTCACTGATGCCCAGGATGTCAATGTTTATTCTTGCCATCTCCTGTTTGACCACATCCAGCTTACCAAGGTTCATAGATCTTACATTCCAGGTTCCTATGCAGTATTTTTCTTTGCAGCATCGGACTTTCCTTTCACTTCCAGGCGCGTCCGCAGCTGAGCGTCCTTTCGGCTTTGGCCCACCCACTTCATTAGCTCTGGAGCTACTTGTACTTGTCCTCCGCTCTTCCTCAGTAGCATGTTGGACGCCTTCCGACCTGAGGGGCTCATCTTCCAGCGTCATATCTTTTAGCCTTTTGTTTCTGTCCATGGAGTTTTCTTGGCAAAGATCTGGAGTGGCTTGCCAATTCCTGCTCCAGGTGGATCGCGTTTAGTCAGAACTCTCCACTATGACCTGTCCGTCTTGGGTGTCCCTGCATGGCATAGCCCACAGCTTCTCTGAATTACTCAAGCCCCTTCGCCACAACAAGGCAGCAATCCGTGAAGGGGCTCAAGTGCACTAACCAAGTCTAAAAGCTCTCAAAATAACAGCTTTAAACACAGTGGCAGTGTACAGACCCAGATATCACCAGAGCAACAAAGAAATCAGAAATATAACCCTATTTGTTTGCCCAGGCATTTTCTCTCTCACACACACACACCCAATACGTTTCAACCTCTTGGTCTTTCTTAGTGGCTTTACAAAAACATAGTAAAATTAATGTCAGACTTGTGGGACACACAAAGACATTTTTACCAGAGGTTAATGTCATATATTACATGCAAACACCGGCTAAATACTGAAAAGTGTACTGTTGTTTAATTCTAAATACTGCTCAGCTTGTCCTGTCAATCATGGAAATAAAAAGGGTGTAATAAAGAAAGGTATAATAATTCTAAACGACGCTGCTTTTTATGGCTCCCTCATCTGTACACCTTCATCTGTACAGGCTTATTGAAGCTTTATTTGGCTGTGGTGCACCGTACATTCTCTTAGGAATGGTCTCCCTATTGCAGTTAGGTAGGCTCCTGTTGTTGGGTGTTTCCCCTGTCAGCTAAAACTCTATTTGATTGCCCAGGCATTGTCTCTTATTTGTCTTTCCTGATTGTTAGTATCAATTAATTTTTTTAAATGCATTGCTTGATCTGATTGTATTATATTTTTGTTTTATTGTGTTTAGCTATTGTTAATATGTTTTATTGTAAATATTTTAAAATACTTTAAATGAAAAAATACCTCTGATGTTCATAAATAAATAAAACAAGTTCCAGTTGCATCATCAATATTGGGGAAACACCAATGGATGTATGGCTTGAATTGAGACATTTATATCACCCTGGCTCTCACTCATCCTCTATAAGCCCAAAGTATAGTCTTCCAAAGTACAAGGCATTCATTATTTTTGTCTAATATAGTTCAGGTTGTGAAAACATTAGACACATATCAAAATCCTTGAATACAATGCTATCAGAGGAAAGGAAAATAGTGTTCCTGGTATAAAATAAAAGGAATCTGATAGCTGCAGATCTTGTTGAAGAAAATGACCCTGAGAAAAGCATTTAAGGAAGCACAACTGTAAGGGTAACCAGCCTGAATAAAGCAATATGTTATAAATATTCAAGGAACACCTTCCCCCTTAGTGGATAGTGAGCTTTGAAAAACAATGAAAATGTACGCTTCTTCAGGTGGCCCTCTACTACTTAGCTTAGATTTCTATGACTTCCATTGCAGCAACATCATGGTAAAATGGAAAGGGGAAAGAAATGTAAATACTGGGTTTTAAAATATATATTTTAAAAGAGCCTGTTAACTTTTTGCTCTTTTAAAGCATATTTTGTTTGTGTTAACAGCAAAATTACATTACAGTACATAAATTCCTTTTAAATACAGGATTAACTATTGAAAACATAAAACTGCTGGTTGAAATGTACTTTGACAAGCTTTGTAATAAAATGTTGATATCTAGCACTGTGGATGGCATTTTAAATTTTATTTCTACCATATTTCTCCTAGACCGAGAAAACAAAGGATACGGTTGTTGCTCTATCAGCACTACAACTGTGTACTTCCTGGTCTGATATAGTGTGAGTGCAGGATTGCTCTATTAGTTACTGACCCAAGCAGGAGATGTCATCTTGACATATATATTGATAAAATATTTGTCATGTTGAAGGTAGATTTAATGGTGTGCATGATTCAGTAGAATGTATAATGAGGAATAAATGTAACTATATACATTTTAATTAAGGGGCCACTATCAAGATGACAAGTAAGACATTGCCAGAAAAGTAGTATGTATTTTGTGTGTGTCTCCATTAGTCAAAGCATCTCCTCCAAATACAAAGTTCCTGCTTGTTTAGAAATTTACAGAGCCATTGTAGAGCTTATTCCTTACTTAACATTTTTGTTTGTTGTTATATGCTGGCAAATCAGAACTGACTTACAGTGGCCCTAATAGGTTTTCAAGGTAAGTGAGGTACTGCATTTATGGAGTGGTTTTACCAGTTCTGCCCCACCCCCCCGTAGGTTTCCATGGCAGAACCTGGGAATCAAACTCAGGTTTCCTGAGTCCTGGTCCATTACTCTATCCATTCCACCACACTGGGTACCCTGACATTTTTGTACACAGCTTTAAAATCCTGTTGTGGAAACAAGCTTCAAGATTAAATGTGCTACCGCCAGGGTTGATGGTGAAGCACTATGGGAAGAAAGAATAGGTAAAAGCAGGAATTGCTGCCTGAATTAGGTGTCCTGCTTCAAGCAGAAAAGCATCTTGGGATAATATCAACCACTCTTAATAAAGGCTTTTTTATAGCTCTTCAAACAGAAAATCTTTAAGTGGCCATGATCTGCCTATAAATCAGCACACTTTTTTCATCTGAATGGTTATTTTCACATTGCTTCTACCTGAACAGTGAGGTAAGGAAATTAGTAGCATTTGCTTAATGGCGAGTCTCCTGGTTTTGAATAAATAGCTATAAAACCAAGAGCCCAGGTACTTGGAGAGTACTTTTAAAGTGGTTTCTGTTTCCGAAATGATTCATTGCTCCTTTTGCTATGTGTGAAGATAATTGGCAAACCACAGTAAAACTTGGAGGAATATCTTCACAAGTGTTGAATCTGCAAAACGATCAAGCGTACCTTGAAATCAAAATTCTCTCTCTAAAAAGCACTGATTGAAGAAAAATACAAAGTCCATACTTATACTCTATTCAAATTAAGTCTTTCACTTACAACCAAGAGAGGAGAAATCTTTTGTATTATATTAATATTTACCATGAGCTGGCATGGATTATTCATAAAAGCTTACATGTATAAATACCAATTTATGCAAGTCATATCATCAGTTTCACGTCAGGAAGTAGCTTCTCGTTCTCCATGATTCATGAAGTAGAAGAAGCAATCTTCTGTGAATTCTCTCCTAAGGTGTTTGAAGTAATCCTTTACATTTTCCAGCTGCTACCACTTAATCATTGGGCCTATACCTGAGAGGTTTTATATCTGGACTGTGGAACCTGTGATCTTCTACACGTTGTTGAACTCTAGTTCCCATCAGGCAACCTGGCTATTGATGAGGTGTGATGACAGCAGTGGTTCATTAGCAACTGGAAGGCTAAAGGTTTCCTGTCCCTGTATTATACTGTGTTTCCCTGAAAATAAGACAGGGTCTTCTATTAACTTTTGCTCAAAAAAATGCATTAGGGCTTATTTTCAGGGAATTTTTTTTCCCATGTACAACAATCTACATTTATTCAGATACAACCATTTGTTTTATTTATTATTATTAATTCATTCCAATTCTCCTTCCACTTCTTTAAATGTACCTTGTGCCACTTCCTCCAGGGCTGCTGCTGCCACTGCCGGGAGGCACCATGGTGGTGGCTCGGCTTCCTCCGGTGGCGGTGCCTGGGCTGAGGTTTCCATTGGGGCTGGCAGGTGCTGGGTCCGTTTTGTGGGAAACAACAGTGACGTTGGTGGCAGTGGTGGTGGAGGGGAGTGGTGTTGGTGTGGAGGGTGGTGGGGGCCCGAAGCTGGCAAGCCCTGCAGAGGCGCAAGCCCCAAGAGCCGTTGGGAACTTAGGAGCCAAGGAACAATTTCCTGGCGGTGCGCAGCTCCTTCCTCCCTGGCCACCCAGCCCCTCCACGAGTGAGGGAAGGGGGAGAGGAGGGGAAGAAGTTTTAAGTCTCTCTCGAGGGCTTGGAGGATCCCAGTGAGTCCCTGGTGGAGGGTGGGGTTTCACTTAACTGGGGCTTATTTTTGGGGTAGGGCTTATATTACAATCATCTTGAAAATTCATACTAGGGCTTATTTTCAGGTAAGGTCTTATTTTCGGGGAAACACGGTATACATGTGAAGATTCACCACAAACCTAGTGAATAAAAAAATATCTGCGCTAGGGTACCTTTAGTCCTCATCCATCCTCTTTGTGACCCTGACCCCTCCTTTGTGTCACTTCAGAAAATAAGAATAGCATTGCCAAAAAAAAGAAAATGACAGGCAGTAAATCATAGAGACATAATCAGACAACTAAGTGGTGGCAGCTAGTGACTTTTAAGAACAACACTGGGTAGTTGCTGCAGTCTGTAGTTTAGCCTATCTCTCTGAGGTGCTCTTTTTTCTCTGGCACCAGTGGTGGTACTGGGTTTTCGGTGAGTTATAAACGGGAAGGTGAAGTTCGCTGGAACCACACAGGCCTGCCACTTGCATATGGTGGCAAGTTAAAAGCCAGCATTCCTGAGATAACTTACTGCTTAAAAGCCTGCCTGAAGAGAAAGGTCTTTGCCTGATGGAAGGACAAGAGGGAGGATGCCAACCTGGCTTCTTGGGGCAGTGCATTCCAAAATGTGAGAGCAGTCACTGAAAAGAATCTCTCTCATGTCCACACCAAATGAGCTTGGAAAGGTGGTGGATTCGAGAGAAGGGCCTCTCCAGAAGATCTTAAAAGCCAGGTAGACTCATGGGTGTGTGTGTGATGCGATCCTTCATGGGAGGGCAACCACATTGTATCATTTTGAGGTGAGGTGCCTCAACTGTCAGACCATGGAATGCCCTTCAGTGAAAATATCTCACCAAAGCAGAGTGGGACATAACTTTTGTTGATGCTTTAAAATTACTGGTTATGCTGTAGGAACTGGGGGACGGAACAGAGATTTGTTGGTTTGTAGCCCAGAACTATTTCTACCAGGAAAATGTATCGCTTATCCTGAAAACAGATACCCATCTCCGCTGTAGAGTGCTGGCAAAGCCCAATTCAAATGGAAGGGCACTTGCTGCTATCATAGAAATATTCCTGGTAAGAGTTGTAAAAATCATGGAAACAGTTTGGGGAAGCACTCATATCTGAACTGTCTTCTTAAAGCAGTGTAAAGCTTTGGCTGCATACATTTGGGGATGAAATGGTGCTGGGACAGAGCTTTAAGTATTTGTTTTTGGCATGTTATTTGTTGCTTTGGAATAAGGTAGGCCAAAACTGTGTCAGTACAGCTACACTACAGTCCTATCTTAACCATTATGTTCTGTGGCAGCTCTACTCTCCTGTGGAGAGAAAGCAAAGCATGAAAAACCATTAGGTAATTTCATACACAAAGAACTGGATTGTCCCTCTTTTCTATCTCTATGGGTATGCTGCTTACTCAAAGAGATGAAAAGGGTAGAACCAAGCACTTTGCTTTATCAAGAGAAGTGTGCACATTCTGAAATGGGGGGGGGGGGGGGGAGAGAAATCAACAGATCCTGTTGTGTTTGTTTGTTGCTGTGGGATGCAAGGATACAGGTACTTCATGTGTAGTTTTTGCTGCTTGATAAAAGCAACATGGGAAGCCAGATCTGTTTTTTGACCCTTCCATTTCACTACATGAAATGAGAAACAAATCCCTGATAGTAGAAGTGGCGGCATTTCCTCTTTCCTTTCTCCCTAGTTTGGCTGAGCCAATATTTGCATTTAGTTTGCTAAACAATGTTTTTGCTTGTAAATATAATATTAAGTCCACCAGATTAGCTGTGATTAATGATTAGCCTAACAGTGGCAGGAAAGTAAGCAGAACTTGAGGAGCAAGATGTGCAAAGAGCTGAATGCTGAATAGTTTGAGATACTGGACCCATAAGGATAATTAAGCCTCTGCATGTTGCTCACAGAGAGAGCTCTGACGCAGATATGATTTGTTTGCCATCTCACTGTATTTGCTCTTGGAATTCGCTGAGTTTTAAGAGGACAGGCTCCCCTAGCTTTGCACAAGGGTGTGATCAGGTGATACTTCAACAGGAAACTATACAGAACACGCCATTTCTGAATAAGAAGGAAATGAATCACAAATTTAGTTTTATTCCTCTGTTACTACCTCAGGTCTCGACAATACAGTTTCTCTGAGTCTGGCAAGGATGGAGGTATAAATTTGTGAGACATTTCAGCCTGCTGTCATTTAAACTGTAACAAAGTCTTACTTTTAACAGCCCTGTTAATCATTTGCACACAGTCATATGGACAAAAGGGCATGAGATTGCTTTATTCCCCCCCCCCCCCCCATGATGCCTGATTTCTACTGGGCCTCTGAAAATTCTCTTGTGTTTTCAAGGGAAAGCAAAATAAATAGTAAACTTTGTTTTGTGGAATTATATGGATTTAAAGTCTGGAATTATGTTTTTACTCATAACTTCACCACTCAGTGGTTTAGGTATCTGGCTGAGGAGCCAGAGCTTAAGAGTTTGATTCCTCAATGTGCTTCCTTGACAGGGGCTGGACTTGATGATCCATAAAATCCCTTCCAGCTCTGCAGTTCTAAGATTATGATGATGATTACAGATTCCTGATCTCTTATTGTCTAGTCTTTAATAATCCTAGCTAATAGGCTGACCCTTGACTATGCTCTTATCTATGTCAATAGTTTTTTTTTAAAAAAAAGTACATTGTTTCATGTTAAAATATTGCTACTGACAAATGCAGGAATAGGCAACTTGTAACTCTCCGGGTGATGTCAGATGACATCTGCCATCATCTCTGGCCACTGGGTGTGCTGGTAAAGGTTGAAGAGAGATGCAGTCCAATGACAACAACTGGGGGGGGGGGGGGCACAAGTTGCTCACCCAGGATTGAAATAATCATTTTCTTACCTTATTTCTTAATCAGTTTTAGAATACTGCTAAAATATCTCAGTACAAGTGAAATCTGTGGAATGCTGAAATGAATCTCATAGGCTTTCATCTACAATTTTTTGTTTGAATATTTTAGCGTAAGATATACTTCAAATACAATTCAGTGCTAGAAGCAAATTGTGTATTATATTTCCACATTGCTAAGTCAATAATTGGTATTATTTGTTATGGTAGTGGGAATGGAATGAAATGAAATGTTCCCTGGTTTGTCTGAATAGAATTTATTGTAGAAGCATACCGTATTTTTCCGTGTATAAGACACTACTTTTTCCTAAAATCATTACACTAAAAATTGAGGGGCATCTTTTACATGGAAGTAAGCTGAGAACACAGAAAGAACAAAATGGCCCGTACCTTGCCTCTGTAAAGAGGCTTCCTTCAATCACGAGGCTTAGTTGCCTCCAGTCAGGAGGCTTAGCTTCCTACAGTCAGGAGACTTAGCTTCCTCTAATCATGAGCATTATGGAACTGACGTCAGCTGATGCTGAACAAACCAACTGAAACACACCTCGTTGGAGGTGGAGCCCATAGGCTTAGATGCAACAGGGACTCGTAATGTCCAACGTTCTGAGCCCAGAGGCTGAATACTCAAAGCTAAGTTTTCTTAATTTTGGGGTTAGAAAAGTGGGGGGGCATCTTATAAACGGGGTCATTTTTATAAACGAAAAGATACGGTAAGTGGCATAAATATGCTTGAATTTCACAGTACTATTTTTAATGGGTAACAGCAGCCTGATTGCAAGACTTTTATCAAGGATATGGAAGCCAGGAAAAAAATCGATGATATGCAATGCACTTTTGCCTTATATGAAAAGTTCAACTCATGAACCAGATTTTTTCTAAGAGTGAAATAATTTGTTTTCTTCAGTAAATACCTGCTCACTTTGCAAGTAATGCATCTACCAGCAATCTTGTTCTTCTCGTTGTAGAACCTATGTTTCCCTTCATTAATGCAAGGCTCCAATTCTGTTAAAAGCTCATTTTTATTTTTTTAAAATGGCATACAAACATGCATTCATATTGAAAAAAACCTTGTGCACACTGGTATATTGTGGTTGTTGTGGGTTTTCTGGGCTGTTTGGCCATGTTCTTAAGATTTTTCTTCCTAACATTTCACCAGTCTCTGTGGCCAGCATCTTTACAGGACAGGAGTCAGAACTCTGTCTATGCTCTAGTGCAGTTTGTTAAATACTCAGCTATCCAACAAACTGCACTAGAGCACAGACAGAGTTCTGACTCCTGTCCTCTGAAGATGCCGGCCACAGAGACTGGCGAAACGTTAGGAAGAAAAACCTTAAGAACACGGCCAAACAGCCCAGAAAACCTACAACCATCGGATCCCGGCCGTGAAAGCCTTTGAGAATACACTGGTATATTGTGTTATGTGGAAATCAAATGAGCATCTATTTTGTCAAGTTTACATTCATTGTTAACTGACAAACACCAGTGGTTTACAGTTAACATACACCCTGAAAATAGGTACATGCATGATGTCACACATGAATGAAAGCCAGATTTTTATCCACCCTCAGTGTACACCCTTGTTGAAAGCAAATTTATGAGTACTATTCAACTGTAGTAAATGTGATTATGTCACCCTGAAACCAACAGAACAGTTTAACACAACCACAGTTCCACTAAAACAAGAGAGGAGGTTAACCCCCTGTGCACTTCTATAGCGTTCACGTACAGTTTTAAGTCTGGTCCTATGAGTAATTGCAGGAGTATGCTGGACACAGCATGAGACTGCACCCTTGGCCCATTTACTTCATATATATGAGAATAATCATGTGCTGTCAAGTCGATTCTGACCTATGGAAACCTCTTCAACGTAGTCAGAAGTAATTTACAATTGCCAACAGTTAACAAGTTGCCTCTTGTATTCCTTGTCACACAGAGTCACAAAATTGGTGTGAAACAGAGATAAAAGTGGTGGCTTGTTAACTAGTGGCAATTTACCATGGCCATTTATGCCATTGCACTTACTCTGGTGTAAATAATCAATTCTATTTTAGGCATTTTCTTTCATATAAGTACTGTGAAATTCTAACAATGCAAGGTAATGCTATCAAAAATAGTAAATAAATAAATATTATCAAATATTTTAATATTTGACTTAGTATTTGACTCAAGCATTAGCAGCATATAGCAATTTTTTGCCAAATGAAATGTTACTTTTTAATATAATTTTCACTCTCTGTCCCCAGCTTTGTTAAATAATTTCTGGTCTAAATTGGATTATTTTACACCAGGACATGAAACAGGCTGTATAATCTGTAAAACAGAGAGCCGCTGATTCCATAATGCAAAATTATAACTTTTAGCTAAGTGATCTAATTTAGAGATGGGCATGAACCAGAAAAATGGTGGTTCATGATGGTTCATGGTTAGCCATGAACCACAAACCACCTAAAACCAACTAGAGAATTGAACCGGTCTGTGATTCAGTTTTCAGTTTGTGCCTAGGAGGGAGCTACCTCCTCCTGCCGTGCCACCACCATGCCGCTGCACTGCCACCGCCACCATACTCTCCCTGTGTCCTGGCCAACTCCTGCTGTACCAGTTCCCTGACAATATAAATCTGGTACTACCTTGCAGCTAAGGGTCATTTGGGATGGCAGTTGGTAATGGGGTGCCAGTTCTGCCACAAACAATTCTGCCTGCTGCTTTTTCATAGCAGTGCAGAACAAGGGAGCTGGGTGACAGATTTTGTTTGGGGGGCTCCTAATAGCAGTTATAGGCTTTCTTTTTCCTCTCCCACTCCTCCCAAGAGAAGCAGCTGCAGTGGGGGCAGGCAGTATTCCCGCAGCCTACCCACAGGGTGGATTAAAATAGATGATTTTTTTAAAAAAATTAAATCAGATTTTTAGAATTTAAGTCAAATTTTTTATTTATATCAGGTTTTTTTTAATTTAAATCAAATTTATTTTAATGAAATTCTTTTGGAGGAAAAATCTATCTAAAGATAGTTTTCTATTTAAGATACATTATAATTCAAAGATTATTCAGAATGAAATAGAGCTTAGTTACGTAGCATGTGGCTGTATATTCATGCAATATTTACATTTTTGGTAAATCAATTAATTCAAGTTATCCAAGCTGAGATATTATTCACTTTTTCACAATAAAAATGGTATAAAATAAACAAAGTTCAGGAAAAGACCTTAATCCCATTGTTGTTCTGCAAATCTATGTACAGACAATGAGCCCGTTACCTTAAATGCTAGGTTTGAAGATTGGAGTGAAATACATCTGTACCAGGCTCTTAAGTGTAAGGAGGGAGAAGCAAGCAATAAAAATGAAAGTGAAACCTTCTGAGCAGCTAACAAACCTTGGAATCTTTATGCACATAGCTGTTGAGTCCAGGCTAGCCCCTAGACTTTCCAAGTCAAAATTAATTGCCTACAAATCTTGACTCGAGAGAGAGTTGAAATGGTTGCTGTTTTTATTTAGCTAGATAAAAAGCATGACGGAAGTCATGCCTCCAGGTGTAGGCAGGAACAACCGTACCATGCACAGGAAGACCAGGACTTTTATAACATTGGTTACACAAGGGAATGGGAGGAGAAATGGAGAAATGGGTGGTTCATGTCCTATTGGCAGAAGGGATGGGGTTACAGAGGAATCCAAAACTTTATCATAGTGGGAATCACAGAAAGGATGGAATTTTACAACAGGGTGGATCAACAGGGTGGGTCTATAGACAGCAGTTATGGAAATACATGGTTACATTGTTGTATTGTATTGACAGGAAAACAATTCATTATCTTGCAAAGAGGTTACAGTGGACCCTCGACTTACGCACGGCTCCACTTACGGACTTTTCGAGTTACGGACTTCTCCAGCTGCAAAATTTCACTTCGACTTCCGGCCGGAGAATCGACATAAGAACAGAAATAGGCAGGGGGAAAAGGCGGGCAATTCAACTTTCTAACTATAGGTGGCGCCGAGGCTGCTTCTTTGTGCTGTAGGTCTGTCGGCCTTTACTGTATATAGGGTGTGTCGCAGTTGAGAGAGCTCCTGCTTTCCAAGTGCACTTAAAATTGTAAAGGACAGATGAGAACCTTTAAACCTGAAGGCGTGGGTCTACTCGCGAGTAAGCGCCGCCAAAGGCACGTGTCTACTCGCGAGTAAGCACGGCTTTGCAAGCGCGGGAGGCTTCGGAGGCTTCAGACTGGTAAGGTGCTGCTGTTTTTTCTTTTTAAAATGTTCTGGGTGGGTTTTGGAGGGTAGATTTGGGCTGGGGGGTATGTTTCTGTGTTGTTTTGTTTTTTGGTTATTTTTTTTTGTTTTGTTTTGTTTTTGCAGTCGCAGCGTGGGACTTGCTCCACTGTTGCTGTTATTTTAATTTTTTTGGAGGGGGGTATTTTTTCCTTCTGCTGGAACGGATTAATAGGTTTTCAATGCATTCCTATGGGAAATGGACCCTCGACCTACAGACTTTTCGACCTGCGGCCACTGTTCCAATACGGATTAATTCCGTAAGTCGAGGGTCCACTGTACAAGGTTGGAGACTTCCAAGGTGATAGGAAATAATGTTTGTATAGGAAAAGGTATTGTGTAGTAAGACTCTCTAGGTGCCGGGAGTTCGATTTGCATAAGATTGGTCATATTTGCCTAGGGGAAGAGAGACAAAAACCCAGCTGTGTCTGTTGGTGGAAGGAATGACCCCTGCTGTGTCTGTTTGCTCCTCCAATCTAGATTGGAAGGTGAGATAACCTGCCCTGGCGAAGGAAAACCTGGCCAGCCTTATTCCTTTACAGAGACTCTTTGATGGAACAAAAATCATGTACCGTATTTTTCGCTCCATAAGACGCACCTGACAATAAGACGCACCTAATTTTTAGAGGAGGAAAACAGGAAAAAAAAATATTCTGAACCAAATAGTGTAATAAAATATTTAATAAACTATAACACAGGTGCCGCGGTTACGGTAACTACCTGCGATCCTCCTCTCCCCTCCAGTACAAGGAATGGTTCCCATGAAGAGCGCCGGAAGTAAAACTCCGCCCCCCTTTCAGAGAATGGTACACTCTGTCTTCGCGCGCGCGCCTACAACTGCTAGGACATCAGGGGTAGGGAGCCGCCAGCTCCCTTACCGCCCCAGCCAGCTCATCATCTCTATGGGACTCGTCTGTTGACCGCTCGTGGTCCGGAAGCGCTCCTAGGCCCTGCCCCGGAAGGGGAGGAGAAGGGCGGCGTGGTGGCGATGGCAGCGGTGGGGGCTCGGCCTGGTGCTGAACGAACCAATATCAGCGGCAGGTGTGAGAGGGGGAAGCCGGAGGAGGCGGTGTGGAAGACGGGAGGCGGAGCTCGCCTCTTTCCCTGCGGAGTCGAGCTTTCGTTGCCAGCGGTGGGAAGCCAAAGAAGATTCCCGGGGCATGCTGTCGGGCTTGGGTTGGGGTCGGGAGGGTAAAAAAAGACTGGCGGGGGGGGGGAGGAGTACAGAACCCAGCCACGTATGACAGCGGCATGGGCTCTGGGGGGTCTGTTAATGTCCACAAATTGCACCATTTTTTACAGTATTCGCTCCATAAGACGCACACACTTTCTGATTAGAGGTGTGTTTTTCTTGCGTGTTTCATGTAGTGCCATGGTCCCTTCATAGCTTGAAGTGTTTTTTGTTGTTGGTTTTTTTTTAAGATATTTTGTTTAACCACTTCAGTTAATAAACATTGTTGTTTAAGCAAATACAAGAATATGTAAGCTATATAATGTTATTGTTTTAATTAAATAAAGCAATTTAAGCAGTTCTCCAATATGAGTGATTAACCTATTAAACTAAAATGAGTTCTGATACACAGTAGCTTTTTTACTAATCTGACAGCCTATTATTCTAAACATAAAATCTTTATTGGGTTGCAAATATAAATTTTGTAACTACCAGCAAGAATAAGTCTTTACATTTAAAAATCATGATTGAAATCACATCTGACTGACTCATGACTCAAATCAACTTGATTTAAATTAGATCCATCCCACTACCCCATGTGCCTTCTTCTCCCAGAGTCCCCTTTCATATTGCCTACAGACTCTACCTAAACAAGAACAGAAATATAAAATTTTCAAATGATATGTGATTTTTAGATTGTAAAATCCTTTTGGATAAGGGCTTGTCTGTTTTTTTGTGAAAATCTGTAAAATACCTTGTGTGCTATTAGTTGTTTATAAATAATTCATTATAAAGTTTATTTCTCAGGAAAACCTATATTTGTGGCCAGGTTACTGGTTCTGCGTACCAAATAACTCAATCATTTATAACAAAACATGAGTTCTTCCTAGAAATGGGGAGAAATGCTCCTTTCTGGACCTTCAGAATATCCCAGTCAAGATAGCCATGGTTGGGGTATTTGGGGAGTTACAGAAAAAAAAGAAAGAAACACTCCAGAACAAAACAAAAACATACATTTCCCATCCCTTTCTCTTCTCTTGTTAAATGACAGGGTTGCTTGTGGAAAGATTTATATGGCACTTTGCAAGTTCTTTGCTGCTCTGTATTTTTGTGGTTACTAGTCCAAACCAAAGGGGACATGGTGGCGCTGTGGGTTAAACTGCAGAAGCCTCTGTGCTGCAAGGTCAGAAGACCAGCAGTCATAAGATCAAATCCACGCGACGGAGTGAGCTCCCGTCGCTTGTCCCAGCTCCTGCCAACCTAGCAGTTTGAAAGCATGTAAATGCGAGTAGATAAATAGGTACCACCACGGTGGGAAGGTAACGGTGTTCCGTGTCTAGTCGCGCTGGCCACGTGACCACGGAAACTGTCTACGGACAAATGCTGGCTCTACGGCTTGGAGACGGGGATGAGCACCACACCCTAGAGTCAGACACGACTGGACTAAAATGTCAAGGGGAACCTTTACCTTTACCTAGTCCAAACCATCTTCTGATATCTGACCAGGATTGAAAGACCCTGTGCTTTTTGGTTTTAATAGAAAGGGATAGCTTTGACCCTTCTTTTTGTAATAATAGAACTTGGGATCACCACAAGTGAAGTTAATTGGCAACAGGTGCTGGAGTGGAGGGGTGTGTGTGTGTGATTCTACATACACCACATAATTTATTTGTGGAAATTATTTCTGTGAAAGTTAGTGATAAGGTGGATCCTTAAAAAAAACACCTCATTTCTCCCATTCCTGGGTAATGTTTCCGATCATATGTTATGAGCTGCAATACCTAGGCAGAGACTCCATGTACTAAAATACTGTTTTAAATATCTTTTAAATATCAGATGCTGTTGATCAACAATGAATCTCTACATATACATGCCCTGCTTCAGAGCATCCAGAGGCATTTCACTGGATCCTGTTGGAAACAGATAATCTGATGAAGTAGTACAATAGCCACATGTTTTATTTTAGAGAGTATACAGTTGAAGATGTTTTTTTAAAATGTGTTACTCAACTTCATATTAAATATAAAAGAACTACTTTTTAAGCAATGTGCTTCCTCTTTGGGGTTAATACATAACTAGCCACCCTACTAAATGGGCTGATCTAATATGGTATGATCCAGTGAGACTTGTTACTGTACTATCTCTTGAGAATGAAGGACATTAAATATGTTGTTGTTTCATTGTAGCCAAAGTGTACATAGCAATCAATACTCAGACTCAATTGCATATAAATTAATTGGAACTCTTCTCCAAGCTTGAAGTTATCTAATGATATACATCCCTTGTGTGTGTTAGTGATATCTCAGTGAGCTTTCACTTCGCTCTGTCTTTTCGAACAGTGCTTTCCATTTACTACGTACTAGCCAGGGAATGCAACTTCTCATTTAGTCCACAGTAATTCCTCAGAGCCCCAAGAGCCAATGTCAGACAGTATCTCTGTAGCCTTGTACATGAAAGACTTGTGATCACAAAAAAGCAACATAAAATCTATTTTGTTATTCTCTCAGTAGGCTGGTCCCTAGTCATCTCAAGGCTGATCATGTGTGTGATTGAAATGAATGTTACATTCTGGGATTTGGTAAGGACGATAAAGCATTCTGCAAGCTGAAAATGCAATAGAAACAATCAAAAAGAAAAGTACCTACATCTACACCAAGATTGCAGTTGATAAGTATGACGTATAAATGTTGCTATTAGCAACTCACACAGTATGTGGAATTCCTTCAAAGCATTAAAAAAAACCCTGCTGTGTAAGGCTGGAGCTCCATCTAGCCCAGGGTCCTGCTTCCATAGATGCTTCTGTGAAACTCAGAAGCAAGATATGAGCACAATAGCTCTCTCCCTTACTATAATTCCTGGAGAAGAGAGAAGTGAGAACTGCTTTTTGACTTAAGAAAGGATGAAGCAAAGATGTGAGTAGGTACAATACATACAATGGAGAAACATACACGTGCTTTACCCTCTTGTTTAAACTAATGTTGCCACGCCTGCTCCATCAAATACAGACTGGAAAGCTACATTCCAATTTCATATCCCTTTCTTTGAGTTAGGCAAGCTGAGGAAGAAAAGCTGTATTGGACTAAAACCTCTTAGTAAAGATACTAAAAGCAGCCAGAAAAGTGGGCGCTCAATCAAGTCAAGCCTGAACTTTCACTAGAGCAAAAATGAGTAACCTGAGTCTATCATACCATGCACATATAATCGAAATGCGAACATTCTAAATGACTGAACTATTTGCATAGCATGGCATTCTGACCAATCAGAATGTGTCTGGAGTTGTGATTTCTGTGTTTTAATCTGTGAGTACAAATGGGGCCTATGACTGGACAGTGGTTTCTAATCCTAGTTAAAATTCATGTGGATCCATGAGGATCTGTGCATCAGATCCATGTTTTTGCACCATTGGAAAGCCTTGCATGGAGGGACCCATGATTCCTGTTTTGTAGTCTCTGGGCAGAGATGGGCTCTATTTGACAGTGGTTTGAGGATGATCCTGTGTAAAAATATGTGGATCCCTGAGGATCCATGCCTTGGATTGGTGTTTTTCTGCCACTGCAAAGCCATACGCTCAGGGACCCATGATTTTTTTGTTTTAGTGTGTGGGCAGAGTTGAGACCTATGACTGGATATTGATTTTGGGGTGATCTTGCAGAAAAATCAAGTGGATCCATGAGGATTTGTGCTTTGAATTCATGTTTTTGTGCCACTGCAAAGCCATGCATTGAAGGACTCATAATTTCTGTGGTGTAGTCTGTGGGTGCAAACAGGACGCACAAACTGACATTGGTTTAGGGAGGATAACATCTAGAAATCATATGAAATCATGTGACTCTGTAAACGTATGAGTGAATTGGGTAAACCGAGTAAACTTACTCATGAGCAAACCAAGTAAATCATGTTTTGAGATCATTCCCCAGTTACAAAGTAAAAAACCAGTAGTTTCACAGCTTAAATGAGTGAGCTGCTCGTATTATTATCTGTTTTTTAAAAAATTAAATATTTCCACAGGAAGGAGCTAAAAATGTGTGGCCAGGAAGGAGTTAAATGCTTTCTTTCATACTTAAGGTCATAGCAGGTTTGAAGTTGATAGACTTTCACCTGCCCTCCAGACATTCTAATTGGTCAGAATGCTGTGCTGTGCAAATAGCTATCTTTTAGAATATTGCCCTAAAAAGCAGCAATTTCAGAGGCTTTCAAGCTTTATCAGGACTAATTAAGAAATATAATTTAGAGCCTATCACGTCCACCCAGTTTCCCTGGTTTGTTCTCCCCAAACACAGGTCCACTCTCTGGATGCGTTTACTCTCTTTCTGCCGCCACCAGTGGATCTATAGTTCACACTATACCCAATAGGTATCACAGACACGTGTTGTCAAAATATAACTGGTTTATTTAGGTTTGTAAATCACAGATGTAAATCACTGATGTTCTTTTATTACTGTTTAAGATCTCTCATTAAAGTACTTGAATTTGATTACACGTTTGCTTGTATATACTTTCACATTAACCACTTCAACAATCCTTGTCTATCTATCTGTTTCTTATTACTTTTAACTCTTTCCTATTCTCTCTAAAGCTCCAACTTTTCAATCTCTCTTTTTCTCCTTCAATTCTGCTCTCTAACTGTCTCTAACTGTCTTCTTGATCCCGCCCCTCCTGTCCTATCATAGGCTCCTGCACTTGAGCTCCACATGATGGACAGGAGTGACGTGGGCATTCCGCCACAGAGCCATTCCTCTATCATTCTAAATGGAAAAAGTGTCAAAAAGATTTTTTTTTTTCAGGTATGCACATTTTGTCTTATCGTCGTATTTCATCCTTTTTCAAAGGGCTGTAAATGAAAATTGCCAAACATCCTCAAATTTGGCACAGAGCAAGAGCAGACTTTCTGCTACATCCGTGCCAAATTTGGTGTTGACCTGCAGTCCAGTTTCATAGTTTTAATTTTTTGTTTGGGGCATACCTATCTTTTGATTTGCCTTATGGAATGCTTTTCTACTCGTAAGTGCATAATATCTGACTGCATGCTTGTGCAGCTATAATGGAGTTGAAAGGGGCCATCAAACCCAACCCCCTGCTCAATGCAGGAATCCAAATCAAAATATTTCTGATAGTTGAATGTCTTATTCTGTCTTGAATGCCTCTAGAGATAGAGCACTCACCACTTGCTGAGGTAATTGGTTCCTTTTTCGTACTGCTCTAACAGTTAGGATTAGACATGGGGACAAAGTGCCAAAATGACACTTTGTCTTGCTTTGTCGGTTGTCAAATTGCCCCCCAGTGACCCAACAAACAACAAATCAATTCGTCATTTGTCGGGTCTTTTTTCTTTTGCTTTCCCTCCTCTTGCTATGCCCTGGGGCATAGCAAGAGGAGCGAAAGCACTGATCAAAGCGATTGCGCAGCTGATCCCTGCACGATCGCTTTGATCTCTGCTTTCTCTCTTCTTGCTAAGCTCCATGGGGCTTAGCAAGAGGAGGGGGAAAGGGATCAAAGCGCTGCAGGATTACTTTGATCCCTGCTTTCCCCCTTCTTGCTAAGCTTAGCAAGAAGAGAGAAAGCAGGGATCACAGCGATCCTGCAGCCGAGGCTGCAGGATTGCTTTGATCCCTTTCCCCCTCCTCTTGCTAAACCCCGCTGGGCTTAGCAAGAAGGTGGAAAGCAGGGATCAAAGCGATCGCACAGCAGCGAACCCTTTGATCCCTCTTTGATACCTTCCCTCCTCTTCTTATGCCGCATGGACATAGGAAGAGGAGGAAAGGGGAACCATGCCTTCCCCCAAGCCCCGTGGGTGGGATTCCCTTCAGGCAGGCTTTAGCAAGCCACCCGAAGGGAAAACCCCTCTCTGCTTATGCAACCCAAGGAACAGCTGATCCGTGGGGGCATTAGCAAATAGGGAAGGAAGGGACAAATATAAAAGGGTTATATTCATTGCTTCGTATTCATTGGGGTGTCTGAGGGTATTTAACAAATCGGGGATATATAACAAATATCCTGATTCATTTTTATATTCGTCCCCATGTCTAGTTAGGATGTTTTTCTTGATATTAAACCAAAATCTGACTTCTTGTAACTTGAGCCCATTATTATGTGTCCTGCACTCTAGGATGATTACGAACAGATCCTGCTCCTCCGCTGTATGATAGTCTTTCAAGTGCTATCATCTCTCCCCTCAGTCTTCTTTTCTCAAGACTAAACATGCCCAGTTCTTTCAATCTTTCCTCATAGGTTTTCATTTCCAATCTCCTGATCCTCCTCCTCTGAACTTGTTTCACTTTGCTGGCATCCTTCTTAAAATGTGGTGTCCAGAACTGGACACAGTACTCTAGATGGGGCCTAACCAGTGCTGAATAGAGGAGAACTAGTACTTCATGGGATTTGGAGTCTATACTTCTGTCAATACAGTCTAAAATAGCATTTGCCTTTTTTGCTACCGTATTATATTGTACTATTGGTGCATATTCAGCTTATGAATTGGTGTGTTAGAGACAGAGAAAGGGAGAACACACGTACATTCTTGTGGAAATGTTACTTCTTTTCTACTGCAAAGTGTCATATTGACATCTCCCAGGAGCTAAAAGAAGCGTGTTGCACTCTCTGAGCCTTTGAATTTTGGAGATTTCTGTAGCAGTGTTCCTGTAGAGCCAGTTCTGTGCCACTGTCAACTCCAAAGCTCAAAGATCTGCTATTTCTCAGTATGCAGTTTGCTCTTGAAGAAGCAGTTATAACCTTTCTCTACATTACTTGTCTCCTTACCAACAGCACTACATTTAATTACTGTTTCAGATGACATGGGAGACCAGACTTTGTCAGTACTTGGTGATGAGTATTTGACAGTGATTATGCACAAATCTGTTCCATTGTTGATGGTGGCATTTTTGTTTTAAATTCAGCTATATAAAATTAACCTTGATGTAGCTAGAAGAACTAGCTGTTGGTTTTTTTTTTCCTATTTTATATTTTTCTTGTAGAATAAATACTTTGAAGAGTTAGACAGGCCATATAGAAATAACATTTCACATTGGTGAATTTTAAGTTTCATTCTTCTTTAATAAATTAAAACTAGCTCCACTCCTAGGTAACAACAGAACATAAGACACCTATTAATTTTCCCCATTGTTCAGACATAATCCTATATAACTTTAACTGTTCTTCCTGTGGAACTGTTAGTCTTTCCCCACTAAAAATGCATAATTAGGCCTTTTGGGATCTCAGCCAATACTATTACAATACTCATGCATTTGAAGCATCCTGAATTTTATGTTGGTTATTTGTGCAAACAAACTAGCAGGTTTTAATCTCTAAAGGTGGAGATAGGCCTCAGGATTTTAGTTTGTTAGGGTTGGAAAGATGCAGATTCAATAAGAAAATCTTTATGGGGAAAATAATTTTTGCATTTTATGAAGTGTACTTTCACATTTCAGAGCGGAAGGAGGAAGAATTAAAGTAAAAAAAACTCCTCTGGCTTCTAGTGCATTTCTGAGTTTAGTTGAAACTGTTGCTTTTTATCTTTGAAGACAGAAACAGTTTATGATAATTTTTTTAAACTTGTACTGTTTAAAACTGCCCCAAATACAATGTATGCATCAATGTATTCACCTTCTCTGGATGCTTCTACTAGGTGAGGTGTAGGCATGTAGTAAATGGGAAGAGAGGGAATTCTTATTGGTGGAGCTCTGTTTGTGGGATGCAACAGGTAGAAAATACATATCATTTATAAAGTATTAAAACATTTGCTTTCCTAGATTTTATAATGGGTTATAGTGGGTTAGTTTCTTTCCCTTATACTTCCAAACATACAGTAAAATCTCACACAGGCTAGCCATAGATTCTGCAAAAGTTATTGTCAGGCTCATCATTATAACACTGAGGGTGGTGAGAAAAAAATGTAAATATTACTGTAATACCCAGCCTGACCAAGAAGTTGAAATTTAGCCTCTGTGTGTGAGATTTCAGTTGTCTAATAAAGGTATCACCTACCTACGTCTTCGAATTGTGTACAAGAACCACATAGCTTTTTCCTTTTTTGTTCACTTAGACATGGATACTGATACTAGTTCTATTGACATCACGTCTCTGTCTTGAGACATAATGAGATCAATCCAATTTTATTCCCAGCCTTACCTAATCCATTAAAATGAATGGGACTTGTTATTCAACACTTTCATAAGCTCATTTGCCTGAAATCCTGTAGCTCAGTTGCACAAATAGTGTAACTTTAAGAAGTAAATTGTCATAAATTAAGAAAACTCTGTAAATGTTATCTGTTGCATACTGAATTATACGTGTTACTCCATGTTCTATGGAGATTTCTTAATTTGTGGCAATCCAGCTCTAAAAGTTGTGTTGTAACAGCATTTCGGACAATGATTTTAATGGATCTACACTAATTGGGACAAAGATTGGATTTATCCCAAAAGGTTTTAATTTTGGTTTGCTGCTGGTTGTTTTTGTTATTGTGTAGCAATTAGTAAATCACTAAAGATGTTATTTTATAAAGCCTAAAAATATAGGTTGTCTTTTAAATAACTGAACAATTTTATACAATTGACGAAAGGGGTTGATTTACAACTGTTACTACTCTCACGTATTTGCTTCCCCAATGCATTTGGGTGAAGAGCTTTTTCAGGATGATGATATGAATGGTCCCAAATCTACATTATTCATCACAAGCAGTGATTTGCATCTCTACAGTAATTCTTATTCTTAGTGGAATTAAACTGTGTTTCTGTCAGTAAGGTTCCTTTTACTAAGAGGCTCTGTGCTGGCATTTAGTCAGGTTTTCAGTTACCTGTTTAGACCTCAGGTATAAACCACACATACTACTTTTGCTGTTTTGTTCAAAATGTGTTGTACATTACTCTTTTTATCCCCTTCTTTTCAGTGTGCCAAGGAACCAGCAACAAGCTGGCACAGCTTGCAAGTTTTGAAGACCACTACAACAGCCTGAAGAGAATGTATGAGGGCTGTGAGGTGGTGCTTGGCAATCTTGAGATCACTTATGTGAATGACAACTATAATCTCACTTTTTTGAAGGTTAGTATGATGAATCATATTGCTATGATTCGGGGGTCAATGAGGAAGAAGAAGATTGCTTGTGGCAGTATCTCAAAGTAGGAATGAATGTCCTGGTTCCCAGTTACTTCTGTTGGTGAGCCACTTTGTTAAGGAACACTTCATGTTACATTTCTTAATTACCTCCTTATCCCATTCTCTTTTTGCAAATGGCAATTGTCTGTACCCGTCTCTTATCATAGCAGCTGGGACTCCTGGATAGTACAGCAAAGGAAACTTGGAGGGCTTTCCTAGGAACCTCCACACTAACATGGCTTAAAAAAACGTATCAAAAATAGGTTTTAACTTGTGGAGACTAATACACATCAAACAATTCCAGGTCTGGAAATAATGACTCATGTATAGTTGTGAATTTGCTGTCTGTTCTAAGCAGAATATAAGGCTGTTTCAGTCAAGCTATGTAGTCAAGCCATGGGTTGCAGCAATAAGAGTTTTTGTGAAAAATATCTTGAAATGCTTTTATGGGGCATGGGTTAGTTACTTTATTATTGCAAAGGACTTTGCATCTTATGTAGTGAATTCTGCTGAGTATTAGAAACTTAGTAGAGGATAATGCCTCAGAGAGGTCAGGATTTAAGACACCATTTATTTTATAGAATATAAAAGGTAAAGTACTTTCTGGTCATCATTGTGCCAAAGAGGTAGGTGTTACCCATGACAGAGAGAATAGACAGGGCAATTATGACTTAGGTAAAATAATCCAGTGTAAATTCACACATGAACCCTTAGATGTGGTGAGTGAAATTAGGTAAAACTGACACAACAGTGACCAGAAAATCACTTCTGGTTTTTCGAAAAGCTGAAATGCATCTTGTCCTGTCAAATAGCTTTTAAATAGAGTTCCGGAGGTTTCAGGATAGCAACTGGCCATTATTTTTTCCAATGCAAGTTAGCTTTGGGGCTCTTTTTTCTTATATGGGTGCGTGTGGCCCACCAAGGTCTGAAAAGGCCCCTGTAAACCACCAGACTTGCCCACCCGTTCAGGTTAGCTCAAAACAAATACATCAGAGACAAACAGAACAGTTAAAAGTATGTTTTATAAGTGTGGAATTCACTCCCTATGAAACAAACAAAGGAATATTCGTGAGAATTCTATTGGCTTTTGTGTAAGGTTTGCAATCTGAATGCACACCAGCATCTCATGAATTGGTGTTTAGCCATGGTGCATTACACAGACCTTACATGAACACCAGTATGATTCTGACACTGTAAATACTAACTATTATATTTTAATGTGAGCTTTCATGGACACAAAAGTTCACCTTAAAATATAATAGTCTTTAAGGTGCCACATATTTTTCTCTTTTTTGTTTTGTTTTTATTTCTTTGGATTTTGCCTGATATGACTGCACAGACTGACACAGCTACCTCTTTTAAAACTGCAAGTAAGATTCTAGTTGCTGTTTAACACAAAAGGTTTCAGGTTCAATGTATACATGGGATTAGGCTTTTTGTTTTCTTACTAACACACCCAAAGACACAGCTTTCAGTTTTCCGGTGCTGTATGAGCACAGAATACAGTTTTCTGCTTATATTTTATAGTCTGTCTTGTATTTTATAGTCTTTTCTGTCAATATTATGTTTATTGTCTCATTGTTTGCCACAGTGTGCATTGGCACGAATTGTGAGGATATGAATTTGATTAAGATGGTGATGAGCTAGTAAAGGACTTCTTGTTTTTCACTTGTAAAACAAGCTTTGGTCTCCTGAGATTAAATTATCTGTCTAATTTTTGCTCTGAAAATGCCTTAATTCATTTTGAGAACTTGAACATTTTGATAATCTAAAAAAAATATCTAGATTTGATTGATTATTAGATAGCTATATTGTAGAACAGGTATGTCTTTCAGATATCTAGCTCTTCAGATATCTATATGTTTCATTTTTATGGAACTTTTATGCCATTGTTGCAACAAGACTTAGTTCTACACTGAAAGTCATAGTAAGGCAATTATTCACTTTTTTCACACATAGACATTAGTATTCTTCCATACACAAAACTCTTTAATGATTAATTGTGAACTGCTAATTTATGAGTTGCAAACTTGCAAAATTATTAATTTGTTCTACGGGAATCAACACTATTGATGACTGCTTTATTTTGGTGGACTGCTCTTTTGAACTGGTAGTGTTGTTATGCTGCATCTTTAAATTTCTTAGGGCCTGATATTTTTTGTGAGCCAAGGCATCCTGCAATCCAAGCAAGGGAGGCAATGGTTCTTTGCAGTGGGGGAAAGCGCCCCCATTATATATATATATATATATATATATATATATATATATATATATATATATATATATATATATATATATATATATATATATATATATATATATATATATATATATATATATATATATACAATATAGCTAGAGATAGAGAGATGTTTATGAATCAAGTGCTGTAATAAATCAGAAATAATGTCCAAGTTCTCACATGTAGGCTCAGTAAACTGGTTAGCAATTTGTGTTTCTGAAAAATACCATCCCTAAATATTGTAGCCAGAGAATATGCCGACCATAGATGAAACAGTGTTATAAGGACATTCTACTTCACAGAAGCCGTAATTGACCTTTCTTCTCTCTACTACAACAGTCTTAACAACAATTGCTCTTCTGGATTTTGTCTTTATAAGAATGTGTGTGTCATTTTGAAATAAGAATAGCATTTTATTGTTTCCAGTCTGCTTTCTTCCAAATATAAAGCCAAAACTAAGGGGAGATTAGTAGAACCTTGGGGATTAATAGCTTTTAAGACTTCCTCACGCAACCAAAAAGACATTGATTTTCTGTGTTCTCGTGTACCTTCCAGAGCATACAAGAAGTAGCTGGTTATGTGCTTATAGCAATAAATACAGTGAAAAGTATTCCATTGGAGAATCTCCAGATAATCCGAGGAAACACCCTTTTTGAAAATGCTGCTCTGACAATTTTACTAAATTACGATGATGTGAGGGGACTTGAAGAGCTGCCAATGAGACGTTTAGCAGGTGAGATCTTTGGGAAGGAAAGGTGCAATGATGATGATGATGATGCAAACATATTGTTAGTTAAAAATCTGGGAGTCTTCAGCAGAACATTTGCCTATAATGTGTCATTATGAAAACCTACAGCTAACCAAATCCTTCATACTCAGTTTTCCATTATTTTTTGGCTAAATTGTGGCAGGAGTAGTATGCTTGTTAAACCACATGAATTTCTTAGTAGTATTTATTTTTCAACACGTAAGTTGTTTTTCAGAACAGTCAAACTGTTTCACAAAGATTAGCCTAGTAAACTGTTCGACAGAGAACCTCCAGCCCCCAGGCTGAATGTAGTTCAAAAGCTTCTCCTCCTCTTATTTCCAAATATTAACAGTCATAATTAGAACTGGATTAGCCACCTGTGATATTTTCTGGGTAACAAGAGGGTAACTCATTTAAATTTTATTGGGTAGAATCTAGCAGAATATTTATGCCTGCATACATGCAGTGCTGTAACATGGAGTGGCAAGGAGTTGTTAATTACAAGTCCCCAACTGAATTCCCAGTAGCACACCAGTTGCATGACTCAGCATATGACTAGAAATTTAGTTGGGGGCTTATTGAGCTAGTCTCTGCTCCACATTACACCTTTGCACTTATGTAGGCATAAATTCAATTGGATTCTGGTCATTTAAATTTTTTAAGTATGCATTAACTGTAAGAAACACTAGAACTTCAAATCAAGATGAAATCCCTAAGAGGTACATCTGAGCTGCTTATGGATTCCCCATCTGAACTTGCATCCACCATCCCTTCACCAATGGCTTCTGCCACCTTTATATGCAACAAATTTTCTAACATCAGTCTGCTGATCTTATAGAATTGAGCCTGGGGGAGAGGGTGGGCTTTTATAGATTTTATCTCCTTTCTCCAGAAATACTGCCTTTGTGACTAGGATATTTGCAGATAATACCTTTAACAGTTTGTTGTGCTGATACCTGAATGGCTAAGAGAGGATGTTCCCTCACTTTTCAATTGCATCTATATGGACAAAGTAGGGATTAGAGTTAAGTAGAGAATAATCTTGCTTATGTATACTGAGTTTGTATAACAGACTTAAGTTTCTATAGTTAAGAAAGGTCTAGCAGTGCAAGCCTATTGTATATAAGCTCAGAAATAAGTCCCACTGTATCCAGTGGAGTTTACTCTCAGGCATGTGAGTTAAGAATCACAGTTCAAGTATTTTCCAGTCATAGGCTCCCTCTTCCCACAGAAAATGTATCCAAAAACACCTAAATAAATAAAATGGATTTTGCTTAGTGTAGTAAATTGCTCTAGAGTAGGCCCATTGAATCTTTTGGGATTTAGTGATTCCATTGAATGACATATGCATAATCTATCTGCATAGCAATTTACTATGATAAAGTAAGTCACAGTTAGAGTACACCAACTTGAATCCAGTGGAACCTGTGGAAGAGTGACTCACCAAATCCCATTGATTCACTGGGCCTACTTTAGTGTGATTTAGTAAACTAAGCAATAGGATTTGGCTATTGGGATTTACTTCTGCGTAAATCTGCATTGCTTAGTAATATGAACTGTGTGGTTGTTGTAGGTTTTTCGGGCTGTTTGGCTGTGTTTTGGAGGTTTTTCTTCCTAACATTTCGCCAATCTTTGTGGCCGGCATCTTCAGAGGACAGGAGTTAGAACTCTGTGTTCTGGTGTAGTGTGTGGGATAGTTGAGTATTTGTAGCTGTGGGATCAGCTTTTTGTCCTTTTCAGGAGATTGGATGATTATGGTGTGCAGTCCAGTTTGTTTCAGGGCATGTTCAGCTACTGCTGATTTTTCTGGTTGAAAAATCAGCAGTAGCTGAACATGCCCTGAAACAAGCTGGACATTAAATCCTATTTCAAAATACAGAAGTACTGGACAACACCAGCAATCATTATATTAGACTACACAGGGAAGCCATTGAAATCCACAAACACCAGCACAGCTTCAACAAAAAAGAAGAAAGTCTAAAACTCAACAAAGCCTGGCTCCCAGCACTGAAACATACAGCCTGCAAAAAGGTCAACGAACTCTACCCAGCAACAAGGACCGGTGATCACTGCACACAAAAGACTAGCTAACGACACCCATCAATCACAGTGACAGATCATCTCCCCCTTATCACAACAATACACCCATAACAAAAAACACCCTGATCGCCATAATCACCCAATTTCCTGAAAAGGACAAAAAGCTGATCCCACAGCTCCAGATACTCAACTATCCCACACACTACACCAGAACACAGACAGAGTTCTAACTCCTGTCCTCCGAAGATGCCAGCCACAGAGGCTGGTGAAACATTAGGAAGAAAAACCTCCAGAACACAGCCAAACAGCCCAAAAAACCTGCAACAACCATTGGATCCCGGCCATGAAAGCCTTCGAGAATATGAACTGCAGTCTAGTGAACACTTTTTTGAGAATAAGCCTCATTGAGCATTAAAGTCGATGCCTTGATGCATGTGCAGAGTACAGAATATTAAATAAATTAGTACAATGGTGGTATTTTTCATTATTTACTTAGCCTGTTAGGGCAAGGTTAAAGCAAGGATGTGCATTCAGATTCAGAAATATCCGGAGTTCACTGAATAATGCCATATTCAGATGGTTTCATAGACGTTTGAATCCAAATTTGATAGATCCAAATATCTGTAATAATAATTCCTAATATTTGGAGTCCCATCTACTCCTATAGACTAGAAAGCAAAAGGCTAAGTTTCTGCTTGCTAGAGAAAGACATAAATGTCTGGCATGATTTCTTGAGAAATTAAATTTAAACAAACTCTGGCACCAAGGATAGTGGGGGCAGGGAACTGTGTCTCTTGACTGAGACTGCCAATGGGCAATTGGGGTGAGAGCAGTACATGTAAATGATGTCAGTCTGCACCAGTGACATCTAGAAGCAGGCCCAGACACCAAAACCCAAAGGTAGTTTTTCACATTGGTTCGTTCCAACCGAAAGATGGGCACAGCTGCTTATAAATCTCCAGACTATACTACTGGGACAGGTTGAAGGAAGCAGGAAAACAGTAAGCCAAATACGATATGGACTCACTTCCTAAAGGAAGCCACCGACTTGTGTCTACAAGAGCTGAACTGGGCTGTTGAAGTCAGGACTGTTTTGAGATCACTCATTCATAGGGCCGTGATAAATCAGAAGTGACCTGACAGGACATAGTAACAGCAACAACAACAGTGAACTAAACTGTTAATCCTTTTCTACTGACTTTCCAAGTAATTGGAAGTAAAAGCTTTTTTTAAAACTAGGAAATTGTTACATTGAATTGATCTCTGGTTTCTATTTGGGCTTTTTCTTCAGGAGACATATATATAATTCAACTTCACTTTCTACACAAAGTGTGTTGTGTAAATGACAAGACTGGTCAAAATTGCATCTAGCCTTACACATTTTTCTATGGCCATTCCCTTAGCATCATGCCTTATCGCAGGAATGTGGTTCACAAAACTCTTACAAAAGCAGAATTTGGCCTCTTGTTTGAAAAGTTTCCCAACCTCTTTATTTTGCTCTCCTTCAATGCTTCCTTCAAAGAACAAGCCATTTCATTGCTTGATGTTCTTGTACTAATTTCTTTTGGCAGAAATTCTAAATGGAGGTGTAAATATTGGCAGCAACCCTTATCTCTGCAACATGGACAATGTTTTGTGGGACGACATTGTTGATAAAACTAATGGCAAAGGTTTTGTGCTGTTTGATCCTGTGGAAAGAACTTTGTCAAGGACTGACAATAAGTCTTGTAAGTATAGTAGAGAAAAATAAAATATTCAAGATGTTTCAACAGTGTTGTTGAAATATTGTCAGCCATTGGACGATTTCTTAAATTAGAACAGTCACAAAGGAATAGTACGTTTTTTATTTCAGCATCTTCCTAAAAACAGGAGTTTGACCCAATAATAGTATGATAATTATGGATTTCCTTCAAATATGACCAGTCTTAACTACCTTTTTACCAAGCTGCAAATGACAATTTACATACATACCATGCAGTATATTCATGATGCATATATGAAGGACTAATTGACACATTCCCTGAAACAGTACATCTAAGGGGTCCAAAAATGTGTGGCATGAATATAACAAGCATGTATTTGCAAACATATATTTGCCGAACAGCAGATGCTGGTTCTCTTTTAACTATACATTTTACAGAAGTGCTTCATATGTTACTTTACTTTACTTTACTTTACTTTATTAGATTTTTACCCCGCCCCCCTAGACAAAGTCTACTCGGGGCGGCTTACAAATATCATAAAAACATCACTACATAATAAAATCATAAAACATCATAATTTTTAAACAATTAGATTAGATTAATACCAAGATGGGAGTGATTATAAAGCAAAGAATAGATATCAATTATTGACTGAAGGGAAGGCCTGCCTAAAAAGCCAAGTTACCCATTTATGCTTAAACTGTTTCTTAATATAAAAGTTTAATCGTATCATGAAAGTATTTTCCTAACATTCTTAAGTTATAAGTATAATAACATAAGCTGTTTGCAACAATTGCAGATGAATTACCCAAACCTGTTATTGCTTCTTTTAGTTCATGTTTATCAGTCATTCCAGAATTGTCTCTATCATATGTGCAAAATACATTCTGTCATTCAAAGATGCAATTCCAGACTTCCTGCAAAGTCACTGACATTCATGTCACCTTTGTTATATTTGTCAAACATGGGTAAGATGAATCTCACTGTTGTTGGATGAAATGGTATCCACATTCCATTGGAGAATGCATGCTACAGCTTACTGTCCAGTATGATCCCACTGCAGTCCTTATCAACATTTTGAAAAACTCCCCACAAAAAGCTGAGGTTGGGCATTTGCATTGCTGCCGTTGTCTAGACTGACTCCAGGAGCAAGATACATAGGGAAGGAAAAGAAACTTAACCACACATCCATCTGCTAGCTGAGAAGGCTCTTCTTATAATTGCAACCAGAGATGAAAACAACAACTGCTTCTTCTTCCATTTCCCTTGCTTGAAGACACAAAAACTTACCGGCAAACACACATTCCTTTGACAGAACTCCTCAGTTCCTGGAACTGGCAGGAATGAGTCCACACCTTTATGCTGCTTTTATTAATACGAAGCCTGAAACAGTTGGAACAGTGTAGTTTGTAATTCAGTACATACTACATTTTGTCCAATCATTTTGAAAACCTATCCCTCATTCTACCATTATAGCAGAAACTGTTGCTAAACACTCTTTTACTGGTTTGGGGGGGGGGGATTACTAAGGAGGAGGCCACCTTTAACTATGTGCTTACAAAAGGGGGGGGGGGGGAGATGCCTGCTGGTCATTTCGCAGATAATCTGAAAACCTGTTGCTTCCGTTCCAGTATGTAAGGCTGATGACAGCATCAGCCGTGGCTATTTTTCAGAAACAAAACATTTCTTATTTATCCTCTGAAGATCCTGAGGCTCCCATGGAATCCCATAGAATCCCTTTCATTGACAAGAAGCCATTGGGAGAACAGGAAAGGAAAATATTTAATTACCAAAAATCAGCACCACCAGTAAATGCCCAAAATAGATGCTGGTCATACATTATCATCCATACCACCACTGCAGCTCACCAGATGCTGGTGGTGGAACAAGCAGGTCCCCTTTTCTCTCTCTTTTTCTAAATATTCTGCAGAGGTTACTGAACATAATGGAGCATCTCTGCTCAGCATGTCCAAAATGTCTATAAAACTTCTGACAGAAAGAAAGGAGACCTGTTGGTTTTCTTCTTCCCGTTGTCTGATTAGTCTCTCTTATTATCATGTGTTAATGACAGCAGCAACAGAATCTTACAGTCTTTTCTTGATTTAACTTTTATAGAAGGAAAGTTGTGATGGGGATTAGAGCAACACAAAGGTTAGGTCTCACATGCCACCGTCATTGGCCAGAGTGTCTCTCGGCCAATAGACATGGAAGAAAACTCCACTCCCATTGCTCAGGCTGTATGACATTTTTCCTGTTCAATGGCTTCCCATGCCCTTACATATCCAATGCAGACTCCATGTCCTTATCATTAAAGCACTGTCCAGTTTTCCCTAAGCATACCTTTAATTCTTCTTTCTTACTCTCTGCTTGTTCACTACCTCAGTCCTCCATCTCTACAGCACTTACTTCCCCTAAGGTTTCTTCCTGTTATCACAACTCTGCTTGTTCTCCCTTGCTACTTCTTACATATGAAATATCTCTCTGGTTATCTGGATGGGATCATAATTTTGTTTGAACTGAACAAGTATAGGGAAAACTATATGTTATAGAAAACACATCAGTGGAACCTGAAATTATGTTAGTGTTCCAAAGTTGTGATTTCCACAGATCTTCATGACTGAGTGACTGTGATTGCAAATGAAGCCTGTGTTACCTCCTGATAGACTAGTCATGAAACCAGTTTGCAAACTACAGGACGTTGACAATCGAGAGCTTTTCAGCACGTCATGCACTATCTGTAATATATAGCTAACAGAATAAACCATGATTTTCCAAGGTAGAATGACATGGGAAACAGTGGGCTGTTCAAAACCCAGTGTGGAAGGCTCAGTCTCCAGTCTTTGCTTATTAAAAGGAGGAGGGAGCATATGAGCCACAAACCTTGCCACTGTGCATGCTCACCATGCTTGCCAAAACATACATATAAGAGGATAGTACCCAAACATGCACACACACATATGAGAATAATATTTTAATCTTCTGTGTTACCTTTTCCTGTTACAAACAAATAACCCAAAGTAGATTTTACTGACTCAGTAGCTTAACATCTTGTTTGGGATTTTTTTGCTTATAATAATTTTTAATTATGTGCCATCAAGTCAATTATGATTCATGTCGACCTTTTCCAGGATTTTCTAGGTAGAGAATACACACAAGTGGTTTACCATTCCCTTTTTCTGGGGGATGCTTTGGGACTGTGCAGCTTGCCCATGGCTATGCAGGCTGGCTCTTCTCCCTAGAGGCACAGGGATGCCCAACGTCTGGCTCTGCAGCCAGATACCCAAACCACTGAGCTAGCCAGCCAGTTTTTTATAATAGGAGAAGGCAAAACAATAATAAAAATTACAGTTCTCCATTATATGTATCTGAGTCCAGTCTTCTTGTATTTTTGACTGTGCCTGAAAGAACACAAGTTATTTTAAATAGTGGACAGCACAACGGCAGCAATGAAATTAGTGTTCTTTGTAGCTGTTTTTAGAAATACATTTAAAATGGGCTTCTTATATTTTTTTGGAGAAAAAAACTGCAAAAAAATTAACATGATATGTTTTCATTGGGAAAAAAGCAGACTTCATTCATGTTTTGGGTTGATACTTGTAGGCACTCTTAAGAATTTATTTGCAACTTGGGGAGGAATATACATTTTAACTCCTATTCTGTGTTGTTTAACAATGATCTAGAACAGAATTACTTACTGTGAATTGCTTAGTGTTTGGTTGCAGCATGTTGGTGATGATATTGTCCTTTAGCTCCACTCAAACATTTGAGACACTTACCCAATAGTGCTTATCCAATAATCTACTTTATGTTTAGCCTAAAAACATCATGAAATAATTTATGTTCATGGAAACACTTTGTAAATGAGTTTTTCTCTTATTGTTATTCTTATTTTTTTCTAGGCCCCTTGTGTCATCCCAATTGCACAAGAGGGCACTGCTGGGCTCCTGGCCTAGAGAATTGCCAAACAAGTGAGTATATACATTGATTTCCCTTAAAATATATGTATGAAATACAGGTGTCACAATTATGTGAGCAGAAATTGTATCAATGGCATCATCCTGTGACTTTACACTTTAATTTAATTTAACTGAAAGCTAAATCCATTTTGATTTGGGGAGGTCTTGGGAACTTGAAGATGCGGGGGAGCTTTAATATCAGACAATTGCTGTTGGATCGCTGGCAGCTGTCCCAATCCTGCTGACAGGATTCTGCTAAGAAAAGCTCCCCAAACCATCCATAAACTCCCAAAGGCTTTCCCAGTCAAAAGGAATTCCGAGGGAGCCTGAAAACCTCAAGGGAACAGGAATAGAATGCTAAATTAAATTAAATTAAATTGTAACATCACAGGCTGATGTTATCTTTACCATTAATGCCCACAACAGGATTTCAGCCAATTAATAATATTACAATAACCCTGCATAGTATTTCAGAATATTGTAATCTGTTCTCTTATATCATATTGACTAGTGGACCAAACATATATCTTATTGGGAATGATAGGTTTCTAACCATAGAAATACTGAGCTCAACAAAAGATAGATAGATACACTTCAGTTCCAATCAGGAGGGGTAAGTATAATGCTTGACTCTCCCTTAACTGAGGTTAAGAAATCAGTTGTGGATTATAAGTCCCTTTCCTGCAGCCCCTGTCTTCCCATATCAAATGCATAAGTGTACATCAGCACTTACATTGGCCACAGTTAAAGCATTCCTATTTAGGTGGGATTTGAAGCAAATTGTGCTTTCAGATCTATTACCTATAGTAAGCTATAGTTAGGTTGCCGTATTCAGTTGGCCAAACCTGGAATTTAGACATGCCATTCAGACCATCAGCTGGTTGGGATTCCAAGCTTTCATTAAAAAAAAAAAAAGACAACATTAAGTCTCTTGTCTTTGTAGAAGGCAAAATAAATACTCACTATTTTGGCTAACTGTTTTGTGAGAAATCCGCATGTACATGTCACAACTGTAGGATGGCTTAACCTTAGCTGATTGGCAGACAGTTGAAATCTGTTCTGCAACACAACATGCAGTCCGTACATAAAAAGCAAAGAAAACATTGGAATAGATGCTGCTTGTTAGATTATGGGAGCTGTGGCCCATAAAAGGAACATTTGCAACTGCTGATGTTATGCATCTTCCTTGCCTGATGAGAGTATGTGTTACATAGGTAGATTTATGTAATGATGAAAAGTGGAATATGGGAAAGATGGTCAAGCTAGGATATTTCTAGTTCCAGTAAGGTGTTCAGTCTATATTCTTGAAGGAAATAACACCTTGCTTTCCCCGTGTTTGCTCTCACTTCCCCCTGCAAATTTCCCTGTAAATCAGATGACAGTGTGTCATTTGTGGGTGATTCCTCTCATGGATTTATAGAGGTTATTGTTTGCCATCAATAAAAACTGTTGACAAAAATCTCATGAGAGAAGCTCCTATGTGTACCAAAATGTAAATATTTCTTTATGTCTATGCAGCATCTCCCCACTTTTCATAAAAACAACATTATAAGATGGATTTTTCTGAGAGGTACTGCTAGGCCCAAGAACACCAAGTAAACTTTGTGACTGAACAAGGATTTGAACTTGGATCTCTTAGTTCTAAGTCCAGTCCTTTAACCATTCCACTATACAGGCTTTCTCAGATCAGTGATTACTAAGGGAACTATATTGAAACACAGTAGTAGAAAAGCAGTCAACAAGTAATGCATCCAATTTATAAAGTATGCATGATATGCAAATAGATTGTTTGATTTGTGTGATATGCAAATAGGTTGTTCAGATTTGGAAAACTAAAATATGGCAGCCACAGATATTATTACAGTGCATCCTATTTACCTTACGTTTTCTACCTAAATCTCTTTGAAACCTACATTTCACTAGATAATCTTGTGTCCAAATAGGTAAAGGTAAAGGTTCCCCTTGACATTTAGTACAGTCATGTCTGACTCTAGGGGGCGGTGCTCATCCGCGTCTCCAAGCCGTAGAGCCAGCGTTTGTCCGTAGACAGTTTCTGTGGTCACGTGGCCAGCGCAACTAGACACAGAATGCTGTTACCTTCCCACCGTGGTGGTACTTATTTATCTACTCGCATTTACATGCTTTCGAACTGCTAGGTTGGCAGGAGCTGGGACAAGCGACGGGAGCTCACTCACTATTGTGTCCAAATAGTGCTCTGCAAAAACAAAAAGAAAACACATCTTTTGTTTTAAAAAAAATACTGATGATTGGTATGTTGTACATGTACTCCCCTTCCAAGATGCTGAGAAAAACCTATTTCATCACTGCCATTCCTATATGCATCCTTTGTTGTAACAATGATTGTTTCTTTGTTTTCTTGCTTATTCATTTATTTTGTCTTTTCAGTAACAAAGATTGACTGTGCAGCGCAGTGTTCAGCCCGGTGTAAAGGGACATTGCCAAGTGATTGCTGCCATACTCAGTGTGCAGCAGGATGTACTGGCCCTAGAGAGAGTGATTGCTTGGTAAGAAGACCACAGAAACATTCATAGCATTCTCTCAGAACTATACAGCTCATTTTTTTAAAAAGCAATTAAGCTGCAATGCATAGATTTTGAATGGCATGTTGCACTGCATCTACTGCAAAGGAACCCCGAAGAGAAATACTACATTTGCTACAGATTTAATCTTCAATTAAATCAGAAAAATATTTTAAAATTGCCAATATCCATCAAGATCTATTCTTCTATTTTTCCTTGTTAGCCAGCTCAATTTATTCTTGTTTGGGATAGCCAGACAAGATTTATGTTTTTGTAAATCCCTTGAACTGGCATATAATATTTATTGACCACTTTTTTCAAAAAAAGAAATTGTTCTTCTGATTACCATTATAAGGTAAAGGTAAAGGTTCCCCTTGACATTTAGTCCAGTCGTGTCCGACTCCAGGCTAAACTGCACTGTTCCTCGTTTACATAATTTTCCTGCATAATCGTTTCTGTTAACCAAAGGACCCACTGTTGGATAATCAATGTGTGGGCGTGGATCCAGACTTAGAGTCATACTTTGAGTAGACCTGTTGAAATCAATGGGACTTCTAGAGGGAAGATTTCTATGACATTTCACATTTTCTCTGAAGCCTACATTTGAACCCATAAACTAGTTCAAACATGTTTATGAGTAATCTGGCCTTTCTCACCAGATTACTCATAAACATGTTCAAACTCACCCATGAGCTCAAACATAGGTTGCCGGAAAAAAATATGACATGTCATAGAATTCCTTCCCCTAGATAACTATAGCTTGATTAAGGTTGCAGTCTTAACTAGCCAAGATGGCTGCAGGCTGGCTGAGCTGACACTAAACCAACTGAGGTTCTGATGAATTCAACCTGTTCCCCCAAGATAGACTTGTTACAAATTACTTATGAGCACCTTGGCCGCTGCTTGGCTTTGTATTGAGATATGGGTGTAAGTCTGGGCCGAGAGGGATTTGAATTTGGCATAACTCAGGTCTCTTCCTCCAACTTTTTTTGGCTCTTCTGCTACTGATCTCAGTCAGCACAGCAGTTATGCTAGCAGATTGATTTCTGCTAGCAAATCTTAGTTCAATGGAAGTGATATAGCTAGCATCTTGAAATTACCGTGTTTCCCCGAAAATAAGACAGGGTCTTATATTAATTTTTGCTCCAGAAAACGCAGTAGGGCTTATTTTCAGGGGATGTTTTATTTTTTTCATGTACAACAATCTACATTTATTCAAATACAGTCATGTCATCTTCTGGTTGCTGCACAATGGTGGAGGGTGGGGTTTCACTTAACTAGGGCTTATTTTTGGGATAGGACTTATATTAAGAGCATCCTGAAAAATCATACTAGGGCTTATTTTCAGGTTAGGTCTTATTTTCGGGGAAACAGGGTACTTTTCTTAAAAGAACAAGCAAATGAGATACTACAGTGATTTTTGAACAGATCTTTAAAATAGCCAATTATTGTGTAGCAAAGGTATGAGGACACAAACATTATGGTGTCAGGACATTAATAAGTTGTATTAAGTATTACAAAGGGATAGGGGAGCTAAACACACGGCTGCCATTTTTTTCCTCCTGACTGAAAACTTCACAAAGTATTGATCTTGGCCAGGAGACCCTGTTTTGAAAAAAAAAAATTCATGGGTATAAAGTACTGGTAATTTAAATTGAAATTCTTCAAGCACATGAATTTAGGATTGCAGCATTAGGATCAGACCTCATCTCAGCATTAACATTTTTCACCTGTAAAATGCCAATAACCTATCTGGGGGCAGTATCAACCCCTTTTTTCACCACTTGGGACTTCCATATAACACTGCTTGTTCCTCCTCCTCCTCCTTTTCAAAAGCAGAGGTTATCAGATGGCCTACCTTCAAGAGAGGAGAGAAATAGCTTTTAAATGAAGAATCATACCCTTTGGAGATACCAGGAGTGTGATTCTCCATTTCTGGCATGCAGGCCACAGGTTGCACAGTTCCCCTGCCCTAATTGAATGCTATGTCTCCAACCATGTTTGCACATGAAGCATAACCTAAATTTGTCATAACGGAGACTGTTAATCACAAACAGCATATTTAAATTGTTTATAGGGACACGGCATACATGGAAGTCCCCATAAGATGACACCAACATTATTATAAGGTACCTGTAGATTATATTATACTCAAAAAGAAGTATTAAAAGTGTTGAATTAGTGAAAATTTACTCCAGAGCTGACATAAATTAAGATCATAACTTTGCCTTTTGCTGCATTTTGCCTTAGATTACAGAAATTAAAAAATACAAACAGTAAAACTATAAAAATTAAACAGCTAAGTGATCCCACTGTAGTATTGTTGAGAAGCAGATTCATGCAGGCATCAGTAACATAATAAATACAATTCACATAGTAAAACTAGTTGTGATAAAGTGACAGCAGTATTAGTAGATGTGAGCAATAACAACCTCGGAAGTAGAAATGTAAATAGGGGGGGAAATGGTTTGACAGAAGGAATGCTAGAAGTAATAGAAAAGAAATGAAAATGAAAAAAGGCAATGTCAAAGAATTACTCAAGAACACCTGAAACAAAATTATAGGAGCCAAAAAAGTGTTCGAAACAACTTAAAGAAAAGGACACCTAACGAAGATCTGTGTCTCTTATAATGTGCATAAGATCAAGGATGCAACAAGTATACTGGAAACTACAGCTGATGGATACTCAACACAAGAGTAATATCAGGGTGTGTAATTAGTATATTAAATAGCTGATTGAAGATGACATATCAACACAGTTTATTATATCATATATTGATAATTGATAATTATGTGCCATCAGGTTGATTCTGACTTCCAGGGTTCCCTCGGAATAAAGGGCTCAGAAGTAGTTTAATTGCCTAAGGCTATATATACTGGCTCTTCTCCTGCAAGGCTCAGTGGAGAATCAAAATTCCAACCCTTGGTATTTCAACTCAAAGAGCTGTCCAACGACATGTTAGTAGGGACTGAAAGTACAGAAATTTGAATTATAGTGTCACTAGCAAAAACATCCAGTGCTTCTGCATTCAATGATGATTTCACAATTATTTAAAGTGGTAGAAGAAGACAACTTTAGTAAACCATTCCATTAAATTTATAGAACAAGAAAAATGCCCAAAATTTGTCTGAGACCCGCTTTTGTTATATTACCCACAAAGGAAAATGCTAAAGCTTGCAGTAACCACAGAAAAATGTGTATTCGTGGCATTGCTTTGCAATCTGCAGTTTGAAAACATATTTAGGTAAAGGTAAAGGTTCCCCTTGACATTTAGTCCAGTCGTGTCCGACTCTAGGGCGCGGTGCTCATCCCCGTCTCCAAGCCATAGAGCCAGCGTTTGTCCGTAGACAGTTTCCGTGGTCACGTGGCCAGCGCGACTAGACACGGAACGCCATTACCTTCCCACCGTGGTGGTACCTATTTATCTACTCGCATTTACATGCTTTCAAACTGCTAGGTTGGCAGGAGCTGGGACAAGCGACGGGAGCTCACTCCGTCGCGTGGATTCAATCTTACGACTGCTGGTCTTCTGACCTTGCTGCACAGAGGCTTCTGCGGTTTAACCCGCAGCGCCACCACGTCCCCCTTGCTATTGATATTATCGCTGTTGTGCATGAAGAGATGTGCAGCAGGATTTCAGCCAATGATTCAAATGACATTATTATTATAAATGGAGAGGTTATCAATAGCATCAGTTATGTGAACAATACAGCACTACTAGCTGACAATACATTACTTAATAGTGAATAAATCAGTGAGCACAATCCAGAAATTGTTGTTAGAATACCAAGTTCATGATAATCCATAAAAAGGAAGCAATCAAATAAACATAAAGACCCAAAATGAAGGTGTGGAACATGTTGACAAATACAAGTACCTTGAAAAGCAGTCAAGAGAACTGTAGAGTCATAGCCATGCAATAAATGAATAGACCAATGTAAAGAATGTAATATGCAACAGAAGCTTAAAATTGGCTGTGAGAGTGTGCATTATACTGTGATACATATTCTCACTTATATAGACTAGCATAGAATTGTGGACTTTAATACAGGATATTATTTTTAAAAGTGGATGTATTTGAAATGTGGATTTATTGTAGGATACTAAAAATTTCCTGGATTGTGAAAGGATTACCAGCAAAGAAATTCTAGGATAAATAAATGAAGACCAAGAAATCATAAAACCAATTAAATGTAGAAAGACAGGATGTTTTAGTTGTGTAATAAGAAACTAATAGTATAGATTTTTACAACTAATACTTCAAGGTAAAATAGATGGAGGAAGAAAGAGAAGAAGCTGTTGGCTGAAGAACCCTTGAGACTGGTTTAAATATAACACAACAACATTATTAGAAGTGCCGCACCCAAAGTCAAAATAGTCATCAGGAAGTCCAACCTTCTGTAGTAAGTAGGTGATGAACTGTAAGATGTTATGAAGTTGTTAGACAGTAATGAATGTGCTATTCTGCCGGAGTAGTACATGCTTTCCAAAACATACTTCCTTAAATGTCTAAGATCTGTAACTGCTATTTCCTATTGTATTAAAACATACCCTATATACTCGAGTATAAGCCTAGTTTTTCAGCACAATTTCTTTGCTGAAAAAGCACCCACCCACCCCTCGGCTTATACTCAAGTCAATGTCAAAATTACACGTTCTCCCCTGCAGTGTGGGTGTTCTCCGGACTCCCCCACTCATCTGCGGGTGCCTGCAGCCTCTGTGGGTGGTCCGATGACCTGGGTTAAGTACACTGCATTTTTCAGACTCCGCAGGCAGACATGGTGCTGGGAGGATAATAGCAGTCTATGTCCAAATGAAGGAGCTGTAGATGAAAACTTTTTCCCAGCAGCGTGTCAGTATTTCAAAGACCACTCTGAACAGAGGTCACAGTGAGGGCATCTTTGTTTACAAGCCCAGGGAAGCCCATTCACCCCCCTTCTTCCCTGTCAGCTATGTCTCTTAAAGATCTTTACTGGAGTGTCTGCTTCCAGGACACTCCCATCCTCCTCCTTCTGCATATTCCATGTACCCACCTTCCTCCTCCCTCCATCCTCCATTGGTATCTATTTTTATTTTTGAAATTTACCAGTAGCTGCTGCATTTTCCACCCTCGGCTCATACTCGAGTCGATAAGTTTCCCAGTTTTTGTGGTAAAATTGGGTGCCTTGGCTTATATTCGGGTCGGCTTATACTCGAGTATATACGGTAGATTGTTCTTTGCAGTCTTGGCATTGTTTCTTTCTTTATTAACAGGCTTGTCGCATGTTTTGGGATGATGCAACTTGCAAAGAGTCTTGCCCACCTTTACATGTGTATAATCCTTTCAGCTATCAGTTGGAGGACAACCCAGATGGAAAATACAGCTTTGGAGCAACATGTGTAAAAAAGTGTCCACGTAAGTCTGCATTAATTGGGGAAAAATAGTTTGCCTTGGGGAAAGAGTCAGTTTCCTTTTGCTTTATATTTGGGAAATCGAAATTCATTCCTGGTTTGCTTCTAATAGAGAAGTCTCCAGCTGTTCATGCTCTAGAACAGTCATTCCCAAGCAGGATGCTGTGAGGAAAAAAATTTAAGTAATGACTCTTTAAGGACCCAAAATGACCCCCATAGACAAGACCTGTGTGTCTGAACCATTTATTAGTCCAATCTTGGCTGTTCCAGTCGTAAGGTTGAATGAGTAATTTTCTTGAATCTCTGCATCTGGTCTGAGTGGGTCATGAAATTATCCATAGCCAAATTAGTGGACTTGGACCCCGTTGCATCTCCTAGGCTTCCCTTCTTTCAGTATTACTCTAATTTACTGGGGAGGAAGAGGAAGTATGTTTCAGTTATCAAATATTTTGATCTGGAAGGAAACACTGATATTCTGCTTTTACATTAAGAGTGCAATCCTAATTACCAAAGATAGAGGAGGACCAGCTGAGCTGAGACAAGGTCAGCTGAGTCTGTGCTAAACCCAAATCCCTTCCCACCTGAGGATGTTGGAAATACAACATACAAGGGGTACACTTGCCATGGCCTCTGTGCTAGCATTAACAGCTGATTAGGTTTGGATCTGGCAGTAATTCACCTCTTCTACCCTTTCCCCTGCGCACACTCCTTTGGTCACTTCGGTGGACAGATATTAGCAGGCACAGCAGTTGGGCAAGTAAATCTGTGATCTCCCTGCAGAAGGGGCCAGCACAACAGAATTTCTGGTGCCAGAAAAGGCTTTCCCTATTCTGAACTCCATTCAGCCAGCTGATCTTTGAGTTAGGATTGCATGCTTTTGTTGTTGTTGTTGTTTAGTCGTTAAGTCGTGTCCGACTCTTCGTGACCCCATGGACCAGAGCACGCCAGGCCCTCCACATTTAACCACATTTCAACTTGCCTTTGAAATATACCATAGAAAATATTTTAGTGGATACTAAAAAGAATCTACTTCTGTTTTATTGCTTTCTCTGATTTTCCTTGTTCAGTTATACAGAGGTGGTGGTTTGAGTTTCTATCATTTTAAGTATTGTCTCTTGTTTTAACCATGCTCATACACCAGCCTTGTATCCACCAGGATGAAAGGGTGGTTTTATTACCTGAATTCAAATAATCTTCTGGTCAAGCTGCCAGTAATTCTGTTCTTCCATTTGGAGATAATGCGTCCTTTTGCAAATTCTTTTTATTTATTTTTTATATTATGTTATAAAAAAACACAGAAAAGAAGACAGAGGAGATACTTTTCAATTACTTGAAAGGTAATACAGAGGAGGGGCAGGATCTGTTCTCCATCATCCCAGAGTGCTGGACATATAATAATGGGCTCAAACTCTAGGAAGCCAGATTTCAGCGGAATATCAGGAAAAAACTCTTAACTGTTAGAGCAATATGACAACAGAACCAGCTACCTCAGAAGGTGGTGAGTGCTCCAGTACTGGAGGCATTCAAGAGAAAATTGGACAACCATCTGGCAGATGTGCTTTGATTTGTATTTCTGCATTGAGCAGGGGGTTTAACTCGATGGCCTTTTAGGCCCTTTCCAACTCAGTTATTCAATGATTCTATATATCTTGGTTAGTTTGTGGTTCTTCCCTTGTTCTGATTTTGTTGTTATGCATGTGAACTATTTTTGTACACTTCTGGTTTTTTTTTTTAATTGGGGGGTCAATGTTATCAGTTACTTAAATACTGAAATCCTGTTTAATAAGTTATGCCACATAAGGCTGATGCCCAGTGATTGTTCCGAAATAAAATATTTCCAATTCCCACCCAACGGCCCTGAGGCTCCTGGTGAATTCTTTTCATTGTTGGGATGATGTTGGGGACTGCAGAATGACAGGGGGAATCTTTAATTATCAGAAATTGCTGCCGCAGATAAAATAATCCCATCAGTGGTGATTTTTGGTAATCAAAAAGTCCCTGTCCCACAGCCCCCAACAGTTTCCTGACAAAAGATTATGTGGGAGCCTTGGAAACTTCAGGGGAAATGAAAAATGTTTTATTTCTAAAAAATTGCATCATCAGCCTTACACGGCATACCTTACAGAACAGGATTTCACCCTTTATCTCCTACTTACAATGTCTTCTTGATGTCATTATTGTTTTCAACTCCCTTCCTTTCTTTTCTAGATAACTATGTTGTGACAGACCATGGATCATGTGTCCGGTCATGTGGTGCAGATTCTACTGAAGTGGAGCAAAATGGCATCCGGAGGTGTAAAAAATGTGAAGGGCCATGTAGCAAAGGTGTGTAAATTACAGGATTACTTGTAATACCTTTCAGTTGTGACACCAATTTCTACTAAATTGAAGTGTAACTCTGCCCAAAATTCATCATCCTATTGCTCATAGTAGATACTAATACTGTTATGCAACCCAACGACACAGGCAACATTAGGGCCTAAAAATCTAGCCATGTCCTTTTGTGTTTCTATTTTCATTTTGTTGTTGTTTAGTCGTTAAGTCGTGTCCAACTCTTCGTGACCCCATGGACCAGAGCACGCCAGGCCCTCCTGTCTTCCACTGCCTCCCAGAGTTGGGTCAAATTCATGTTGGTAGCTTCGAAGACTCTGTCCAACCATCTCGTCCTCTGTCGTCCCCTTCTTCTCTTGCCTTCACACTTTCACAACATCAGGGTCTTTTCCAGGGAGTCTTCTCTTCTCATGAGATGGCCAAAGTATTGGAGCCTCAGCTTCAGAATCTGTCCTTCTAGTGAGCTCTATTTTCATAGAGACCATTTATTTTCAAATATTGTACATGACCATTTCACTATTTCTTACCATTTCCTTGAATGCCTCTCCTTCCAGCACGTATAACAAAGACACACAGGCACAGAAAGTCTTGTGGTAGCTTTGTGTCTTCTTTGTTGCTCTCTTTTGTTTTGCATTTGTTATACATTCTAAAACAGGCTAACACAGCTACTTTTCGGAAAAACCATTTCAGCAAAACATTATCTTTAAAAGAAGACACATTGAACTGTGCATAGATCTAGATATGACACCTCTTAGAAATGGACAAATCGTTATCATTTGAATTACATGTTGGTACAGCATGGTACAAAATACGAAAATTGTGACAAACTGATGATGGATATATAGTTCTTGCACTCCTTGGAGATCTAGTACCCACAGCACCTCTTTTTGTGTATGTTCAACAGTGTACCCTTTATAGACCATAATCATGTTGCTTAATGCAGTACAATGGTTCCCAACCTTGGATAACCCGAGGTGTTCTTGGACTGCAATTCCCAGAAGTCTTCACCAGCAGCTGTGTTTCTAGGAAGTGCAGTCAAAGAATGCCTAGGTTACCCAAGGTTGGGAGCCACTGATGTAATAAATTACACTGGAGTAGACCCATTGAATCAGTGAGGATTTGGTGAGTCAGCTCCTCAGTAAGTTCCATGAATTCAAATGGGTCTCTGTAACTGTGACATACTTTCGCATAGTAAGTTAAAGTTAGAGTAGGCCCATTTGAATTGATTGAACTTATGGAGAAGTTCACTCACTAAATCCTCATTGATTCAGTGGGCCTACTCTAGTGCAATTTACAATGCTAAGCAACAGACTTTTTGCCATAATGTATAACATCCTGATGTTTCCCTCTGTGATTGAAAGACCAAATTGCTTCAATACAAAATGTCCTAGTCTTCATCAGACAAACCATTATCTGAACGTGGGGCAGAACTCATAGCTAATGTGGGCTGTGACTAAAAACAAAGTTATTTTTAAAGAAGAGGTGCCCAGTTGTGGGACATTTTTCTTAGGACTCTTGGATGACACCTGTTTCATTAACTTCTATGTGTCAGATATTTCCTTGAGCTTTCAACAAGTAACGTGGTGGCGCTGTGGGTTAAACCGCAGAAGCCTCTGTGCTGCAGGGTCAGAAGACCAGCAGTCGTAAGATCGAATCCACGTGACGGAGTGAGCTCCCGTCGCTTGTCCCAGCTCCTGCCAACCTAGCAGTTTGAAAGCATGCAAATGCAAGTAGATAAATAGGTACCACCTTGGTGGGAAGGTAACGGCGTTCCGTGTCTAGTCGCACTGGCCACGTGACCACGGAAACTGTCTTTGGACAAACGCTGGCTCTACGGCTTGGAGACGGGGATGAGCACTGCCCCCTAGAGTCGGACACGACTGGACTAAATGTCAAGGGGAACCTTTACCTTTACCTCAACAAGTAAAATATATATATAATTAACATTTCTGCTTTTTTTCTCTGTGATTCTAGTTGTTTATGGCTGATGTAACATTATAGTTGTTTTTATTGTAAGACCACCTTAGAGACAGGAGCTTTTACACTCAAAAATATTTAAGATTTTATAAGTAAAATCTGTCCTCTCTCTGATCAGCAACTCTTGGCCAGAGGAATCCTTATGCAAGAAGGGGAATGAGAAGTGCCAAGCTCCAGATCTCAAAATAACCATGAAAAAAAATTCATTAAATGGAGATGGAACAACTTTTTAAAGTGATCTGGAGGGATTTCTGTCCAAAACTGAATGTATTGCTGAGATTTCTGGTTCTTGAATACAGCGTTCAAACCCCCGGCTTCATTGTTAATAAAATAGCAGAAAATAATGCTAGATGTAATATGGGTTGATAAGCATCTGAGATTATCTTTGACTTGTTTGAATCTACTAAGGCAGGATAATTGGGTGTTCCCCAAATGAACAAATATTATTTTGCAAACATTTTAATATATTTGAAACCTTGATAAAGTCAGGATAAATCTTCAGCATTAGGAGAATGATGTCGCAGTTGCTTTGTGGTAAAATAATTTATTTATTTATTTATTTATTTATTTAACTTATATGCCGCCCACACTACCCAGAGGTCTCTGGGCGGCTTACAACATTTAAAATACAATAAAAAGACAAAACAATTAAAATGCAATTAAAATATATACTCTAAAAATTGCCATCGGACCCACAGCTGATATCATTTCAATTAAAAGCCTTCTGGAACAGGAAGGTTTTGACCTGGCGCCGAAATGTCATCAGCGTCGGCGCCAGACGAATCTCAGTCGGGAGGGCATTCCATAGTCTGGGGGTGAATCTGTGAATAATGTGGTGAATCTGACTATATAGTTACTAATCATAATTCATGCATGTATATTCTTTATTTAGCCTTGTGTTAAATTTAAAACACATTTGGTTCTGGTTGGTTTCCTTTACTAAGGGTTTATTATAATAAAGCAATAGAAAACTGGAGTATTTCAGGCAAACTTGTTTTTAGGGTGAATTGGAGTTCGCAGATAAAGAAATACAGGGTTAAATAATGAGACTTTAGTAAAGCATTATCTAATTTAATGTGACATCATAGATTGCTTATGTAACTACATTTCCAGATTTATAGTTTGTTAAATATTTCTATGGCTGTATTATAGAGAAACTATTTTAAAATGCTTATATATACTCAGAAAGTGAAAAAGGAGCTTAGGACAAATGATTGTGCTGAAACAGGTAATAAACCTTGCAGTCTACTAAAGTAAAACTGTGATTGAGTATACAGGTATGTGGTGTTCAGGGCCAGCTCATGAACCTTCACCTATCACAAGCCACATATAATAATGTCTGAAAAGACATGGAAGTGGTTGTGCTTCAGTTTTACATCCTGTATTACATCCATAAATGTTTTTTTTAAATAATACAGTGATTAAATAGTGTATAACACTGTCCAGATTGATTACACAGGCAGCACTTAACTACAGTGATGTATTTATTTGCATGGGAGTATGCACTATTGAAATCAGATCCTGCACAGGATTTTTCTGTTAAAAATAATTATAGGGGTATGGGAACAAAGAATATAATTGCTTTCAGTTTTTGTAAATGTCCCCAAATAATTCAATATTGCATGTCATTTTGGACTGCATCATGAATTACATTTTACCGTCTGACTTTACATTAGAGTATATGTAGTAGTATAGTTTGAACACTGTAGTTGTAGAAGAATATTTGGGCAATTACGAACAACAGAAAGTTAACAAAAATGTGTCAATGGAAAAGTCTAGCTCAGTGGTTCCCAAACTTGGGTAACCCAGGTGTTCCTGGACTGCAAATCCCAGAAACCCCAGCCATCACAGCTAGTGGTGAAGACTTCTGGAAGTTGCAGTCCAAGAACAACCTTATTCAAGATTGGAAATCACTGGTCTAGATCCGCCATCTGTGTCTGGACATAGTAAATATACTAAACCCACTATAGTAAATCAACCCATCTGTGCTAATGTAGTAAAATACTGAGAGGGAAGGCCTGATAATTATCAGGAAAACAGAGTTTATTTTCCAGGGATTGTAATGATTAAAAGCATAATAATATGAATTCCTATGCTCTACCAAGAAGAATTTAAAGGAATGTAGTATTATAATTTTGCTTAAATGGGCTAGATGTTGCTTGTATCTGGTTTATATCTACCTAACTCTTTATGATGATTCTGCTTACTGTAAAGTTTTAATCAATGTATTAAATATAGCATAAATGCAAAAGTGTATGTGATCAAGATCCTTTCTTGTGTACACAGTCAGTTATTCCCATCCCTCTTTCCCCTCAAGAACTGGCTGTTATGATTATGAGACACTGTTTTGCTTTGTTTGTTTGTTGGTAAGATTGAAATACTTACTGGAGCTGGAAGACCCTAACTTGGTGTTGTTTCCTTTTAACCAGTGTGCAGTGGGATTGGAACTGGTGAACTAAAAGGTGCTCTTGCTGTCAATGCATCCAATATTGATTATTTCAAGAACTGTACCACCATCAATGGAGATCTCCTATTCCTCAAAGTAACATTTTCAGGGTAGGTCTAATGGGGTGGAGAGATAAAATATCAAGATGATTGTTTTTTAAATAAGGAACCAAAGATTTAGTTGTTCTCTTTCTTCTAGGGATGATTACACAAGAACACCTCCCTTGGATCCCTTGAAGTTGAACATTTTTAAAACTGTTAAAGAAATCACAGGTTAGTGATATTTCCTTCCTTCCTTCATAAGAACATAAGAACGTAAGAAGAGCCCTGCTGGATCAGGTCAAGGGCCCATCTCGTCCAGCTTTCTGTATCTCACAGTGGCCCCACCAGATGCCTCTGGGAGCACACAAGACAACTAGATGCCTGTCTCCTGATACTCCTCTCCCCTGCATCTGGCATTTTGAGGTACCTTCCTTTTAAGCCTGGAGATTATACATCCCCATCATGGCTTGTAACCTGCGATGGACTTTTCCTCCAGAAATTTGTCCAATCCCCTTTTAAAGGCATCTAGGCCAGATGCCATCACTACATCCTGTGGCAAGGAGTTCCACAGACTAACAACACGCTGGGTAAAGAAATATTTTCTTTTGTCTGTTCTCACTCTTCCAACACTCAATTTCAGTGGATGTCCCCTAGTTCTAGTATTGCATGAGAGGGAAAAGAGCTTCCCTCTATCCACTTGATCCATCCCCTGCATAATTTTATACATCTCAATCATGTCCCCCCTCAGGCGCCTTTTCTCTAGACTAAAGATCCCCAAACACTGTAGCCTTTCCTCATAAGGGAGGTGCCCCAGCCCAGTCATCAATATAGTCGCTCTCTTCTGCACCTTTTCCAGTTCCACAATGTCTTTTTTGAGGTGTGTCAACCAGAACTGTACGCAATACTCCAGGTGCGGCCTTACCAGCATTTTGTACAATGGCATTATAATGTTGGCTGTTTTATTTTCAATCCCCTTTTTAATGATACCTAGCATGGAATTGGCCTTCTTCACTGCCGCCACACACTGGGTTGACACTTTCATCGAGCTGTCCACCAGCACACCAAGATCTTTTTCCTGATCAGTCACAGACAGCTCCGAGCCCATTTTGTTGTTTAGCCGTTAAATCGTGTCTGACTCTTCGTGACCCCCATGGACCAGAGCACGCCAGGCCCTCCTGTCTTCCATTAGAACCCATTAGCTGATAACTAAAGTTTTGATTTTTTGCCCCAATGTGCATTACTTTACATTTTCTTATACTGAAACGCATTTGCCATTTTACCGCCCATTCTCCCAGTTTGGAGAGATCCTTCTGGAGCTCTTCACAGTCCCTTCTGGTCTTCACCACCCTTCCTTCCTTCCTTCCTTCCTTCCTTCCTTCCTTCCTTCCTTCCTTCCTTCCTTCCTTCCTTCCTTCCTTCCTTCCTTCCTTCCTTCCTTCCTTCCTTCCTTCCTTCCATCCATCCATCCTTCCATCCATCCATCCATCCATCCATCCAAACTGAAAGTTAAACCCAACATTAGACCTACTGAAATTAATGTGACATGATGGCATTTTTTTCATAATATTTATTTTTTATCCCACAGAAATTATATAAATAACAATAGAAGTGACGAGAAGTCAAGCAAAGGGCAGTTTAGTATGCTTAAGGGTTTGAGAGCTCTTCTCTTCAACAGTGACAAAAGTTGGCAAGTCTAATTGGTTCCCCAACCTGCTTTTGAAACAAATGTGGTTATTAAATTTTGTTCCATTTTGTTTTTTCCTTCCTCTCACATCTTCTGTATTTTTAAAAGGACTTTCTCTGGTGGGAAAAATAATTACAAAGTAAGATCTACTGAAATGTACAAATTTCCAAGAGACAATCAGACATTTCTGTGGTGTCTAAAGCTTCTCAGGTCTGTAGGCACCAGTCCTCATACTGTTTAACTGCTTTGGTGGCCCAAATATAAACTGTTTATGAAGCAGTGTTAAAAATACGTCTATTCCGAAGCTCCCTGAAATGTCATTCTTCATTTTGATGTTCTCATAAAATTAGAAGAAAGCTAAAGGCATTCCTGCTTGACAAAAAATATATATAATACTTTGTAAATATTTTTATTCTATTTTGTTCTCTTCCAGGGTTCTTGTTGATTCAGGTTTGGCCTGAAAATATCACTGATTTGTATCCTTTTGAAAATCTGGAAGTCATACGAGGGAGGACAAAACAATTGTAAGTTTCCAAAAAACTGTATCTTTGCATATAGTGGGGTTATAGTCAGAGAGAAAACCGTATTCAGTGATCCCCAACCTTTTTAACCCCGTGGACCGGTTGGGGAAGGCGGGGCACTGCCCCCCGCTCATGCACGAAGGAGGGCGCTCTCTCTCACGCAGTCGCGCTCGCATGGGCACGCTTGCGCTCGTGCGAATGCGTGAAGGGCGGGGTGGCACTCGTGCAGGCGCACGCACTTGTGCACATGCGCAAAGGGTGGGTGGCACTCGGGGGCACTCGTGCACATGTGTGAAGGGGTGGGGGAGTGCTCGCGCTGGTGCAGGCATGTGTGCACATGCACAAAGGGGCTGTGTGGGGGGGAGTGCATGCGGGGTAGAGGGGGAGGTCTGTCTCCGCGGCCCGGGCCGCAAACCAGGAGTTGGGGACCCCTGCCCTATATCATTGGTTTTTCAAGCATGGACAATGACTTATGACTAGATTACCTGTGGGAGGCTAAACTAGCAACATTACTACAATTTCCTTTTTTCTTTAAGTTGTTACTGGGGACAGGACAGGATATAATATATGAGCAGTGATCTTTTCAGTGTGAATCCCAGTAGCCTCACACCAAAGTTTCTGTTCAGGTTAGTATAGAATAATTGAATTGGAAGGGTTCTATAAGACCACTGAGTCTAACCCCCTGCTCAATGCGGGAATTCAAATCAAAGCAGATCTGCCAGATGGTTTTCCAATTTTCTCTTGAATGCCTCCAGCATTGGAGCTCTCGCCACCTCTCAAGGAAATTGCTTCTGTTATCATACTGCTGTAACAGTTAAGAAGTTTTTCCTGATATTCAACCTAAATCTTGGTTCCTGTAGCTTAAGGCCATTATTATGTGTCCTGCACTCTGGGATGATTAGAAACATAATCTATTCCTCCACTGTATGACTACATTTCAAGTATTTGAAAAGTGTTATTATTTTTCCCCTCAGGCTTTTTTTCTCAAGGCTAAACATGTCCAGTTCATTCAGTGTTTTTTCATAGGGTTTGGTTTCCAGTCCCCTGATCATCCTTGTTGCCCTCCTCTGAACTTGCTCCAGTTTGTGGACATCCTTCTTAAAGTGCAGTGTCTTTGTTGTTGTTTAGTCGTTAAGTCATGTCCGACTCTTCGTGACCCCATGGACCAGAACACGCCAGGCCCTCCTGTCTTCCACTGCCTCCTGGAGTTGGGTCAAATTCATGTTGGTAGCTTCGATGACACTGTCCAACCATCTCGTCCTCTGTCGTCCCCTTCTCCTCTTGCCTTCACACTTTCCCAACATCAAGGTCTTTTCCAGGGAGTCTTCATCTCAAGATGAGGGCTAACCAGTGCTTAATACAGGACTAGTACCTCATGGGATGCACACACTGGAGTCAAATGTGGCCTTTTCTGTCTCGGAAGTGCTGTGATGAGGAAACTGCACCTAGCCAGATTTTTCCTTCTGTGAACTCTTGAAGGAGATCTTGCAAGTTCTGGGCCTGGAATTATTTTATTTTTATTTATGTAATTTTCTATTTGAAATAGATCAGACTGTTTGTTTTTGATGTTTTACAATTATTTTATTCCATACTATTTTTATCTATGGATAATCAAAAGAATTTTTCTACGCTTTTAATTGTATTTATTATATTATAATTTAATCCTCACTCCACTTTATGATTTTTGATTTTTGCCCCTATGTATTAATGTTGCTATTTGCTATTTTGTTACTTTGTTGTTATTTGTTATTTGTTGTAAACCACCCAGAGTGGCCTTGGCTGCCAGATGGGAGGTATATAAATCAAATAAAATAAATAAATAAATAAGAAAAATAGAATTAAGTGAAAAATAACATTTTTCCCTTACTTGTTTCTTCTTACATTTTCCTTCTTCTCATTTTAGAGGTCGATATGCTCTTGCCATCACTAGCTTAAATATAAGTTTTTTGGGACTGCGCTCGCTCAGAGAAATAAGTGATGGAGATGTTGGCATTTTGAGAAATGAACACCTATGCTTTGATAATACAGTGGATTGGAGAAAACTTTTTGTAACACAAAACCAGAAAACAAGAATTTCCAAAAATGGAAATGAAAGCATATGTAGTAAGTTAATAGACTCATAACACTCATAATAAGCTGTATATTTGGCAGGGGGGGGGGGACGACTACTTTACATAGTTGCATTTATTGTTGGTCAGGCACATTTTCTTTATACTATGCATGCTGTGGTACATTCACCTCAGATTTCACTTAAGCATATTGTTTTTCCTTCTGTTTGAATTTTATTGTAGGTCTCATAATCCTATTGAGCTTTAACACCTGACACAGCGGGATGTAAAGATCACTTTCTCCCTTGTAAACTGTCTTTTGGGATTACTTTCAGAGACCCTGTTCTGATGCTTCTTCCTTCAGAAGTTAGGCAGGTCACAGCCAGAGAACCTTTTCTGTGATGTTTCCTAGTCATAAAATATCGCAGGAATATGCATTATGACAGTCCTACTGACTTCTGGTGCCAGGATCAAGATAATATTATCCCTCTGCATTTTTTAAGTTTTATGTGCTTTTTGCTGCTGATATTTGCTTTTACTCCTGCTTTGTTTATAAGGATTCCATTTTTATACATTCATTTTGATTGTTGTTATTCTTGTTTGGCTGATTTTATATTTTCCTTATTTATCCTGATGGATTACACCAGACATTATGGTGGTAGCCTCTGGAATCTGCACACTGAGCCCTTCTGCTCCTGTGGGACTCCATTAACTTTTCCCCCCTCTTTGAAGAAGAAGCTCTTTCATTTCATTGTCTCTTTCTGTTCCTGAGATGGCCACATATACAGTAAAGCTGTGACTAAGTATAGTTGATACATACAGGTCTTCTGAGAAGACATTCTTGTTGGTTGGTTGGTTTGTGTTGTTTGATTGATTGATTGATTGATTGATTGATTGATTGATTGATTGATTGATTGATTGATTGATTGATTCCCATCAGATCTCAGAGAAGCTCCTATCTACATCGCAAATACACTGTTAACACTGCAGATTTCTAAACTCAGAGATCTAAACTTGCAAAGTGCTCATGTGTAAAGTCACCAATTACAAATGTTTCATAAAATACAACAAAAGCAGTACAAAGACAAATTACATACTTGTTTGTTCCTTGAAAGCTTATATAGTTAGATGTGGGGGATGACCAGACATCTGATGGAAGAACATTCTGATGCCATCAAAGGGAAAAAAAAGTTACTTCTGGTAGCCCTATAGTCTACTGCTCTGAATCACCAGAAGCAGAGATTTTCTGGTTTTAAACCCAAGATGGGTGGATATAGTATCAGATGGTACATTAACTACTTGGATCCTGAACAATTTATGGCTTTGTAGGCTACTATTAATACCTTCTCAAGGGACATGGTGGCACTGTGGGTTAAACCGCAGAAGCCTCTGTGCTGCAGGGTCAGAAGACCAGCAGTCGTAAGATCGAATCCACGCGACGGAGTGAGCTCCCGTCGCTTGTCCCATCTCCTGCCAACCTAGCAGTTCGAAAGCATGCAAATGCAAGTAGATAAATAGGTACCACCACGGTGGGAAGGTAACGGCATTCCGTGTCTAGTCGCGCTGGCCACGTGACCACGGAAACTGTCTTCGGACAAACGCTGGCTCTACAGCTTGGAGACGGGGATGAGCACCGCCCCCTAGAGTCGGACACGACTGGACTAAATGTCAAGGGGAACCTTTACCTTACTATTAATACCTTCAGGTTGGCCCTTTGTCTCACCGATAGCCTATGCCTGTTGCCAAATACATGGTCTTCCAAACCACTTTCTGCCAGGCATTTATTTTACTTGCCTAGCACAGAGTGAACAGTCTATGACCTCTCCATGTGTCCCAATCTCTCAGCTTCACTCCTCACAAGTCAGTCATATGGAAGAAATGCAGCACCTGCTTTGAAAGGCTTTGGAGCTTTACTTCAACTAGAGTTGAAGACTGTGAAGAGCAAGGGGTACTGCTATGTTGATAACTTGCATATCAAAGGGAACAACTGTGTGAGAGTGGTTGTCTCTGGTTTGATGTAGGAAGAATGAATAATGAATAATTGCTAGTCCAGTGATTTCATTAATTTTAGCTCTTTTAAAAAAGAAATCTCATTGGAGATTAAATCATGCCATCCCAGCCTCTGCTTTCAGTGGTGTAGACTCCATTTTTGGCATTTTTTTAATACCATAGTATATGTTTTTAAATTTTTATCTCTTCTTTCCTAGCTGCTACAGGACAGGTTTGTCATCCGTTCTGCTCTGATACAGGCTGCTGGGGTCCAGGGCCCTCTCAGTGTTATTCTTGTCGTAACTTCACACGCCAACGGGAATGTGTCAAGGAGTGCAATATTTTTCAAGGGTAAGATTTTCCTCTGTTCTATTCAAACAAAATTCAAGAATCCCAGTCTATAGTTGTGTATAGTTACAATGAGATAGATAGATAGATAGATAGATAGATAGATAGATAGATAGATAGATAGATAGATAGATAGATAGATAGATAGATAGATAGATAGATAGATAGGTTGGTTGGTTGGTTGGTTGGTTGGTTGATTGATTGATTGATTGATTGATTGATTGATTGATTGATTGATTGCATTTGTATCTCGCCCTCATTAGTGCTGAGGCTACAATAAATATAAAACAGATGATAAATAAGATAAAAACACTAAAAGCAAAATGCAAATAACCATAAAAGCAGATGGCGCAAAACAATCATAGGAATCAAAGGAGATGGAAGGAAAAAGGGAAAGGTGATCAGCCAGAATCAGTGTGGAAAGCCTCCCTGTAAAGCCAGGTCTTCAGTTGCCTCCTAAATGTCAGTAGGGGGCAGGGCTAGGCGGAGCTCCTTTGGAAGGTTCTACAAGGTTGAGCCACCGCAAAGAAGACCCTACAAGGGATGGCTACCTGGAGGAGTCTCGACTGAGATGACCTTGTGGGTCAGGCAGATGACATTAAGGAAAGGCACTCCAACAAGTAACAGGGGCCGAAACCATGGAGGGCTTTGTGCACGTGTCAAAACCTTGAACCTGATCCAGGATGCAACGGGCAACCAGTTAAGGCGAGCCAGAAGTACTGTACCTGCAACCAAGCACACAGTTCTCCCTTACATTATGTAACCAGATGTCCATCCCCCACTTCAAAAGATGAACACCAGGCAAAAAAGCTCAGCTACTTGTAATGATAATGCAGGTTGTGCAATAACCTTCCTTCTGGATTCCACTACAAATTGTCCCATCTTACATGCTACCTTTCTTCTAGCAATGTTCACATTTGCTGGGTCAAGGGCCCTCCACCACTTCATCCTCTCAAGCCAGTTTAACCGCACTTTACCATAATAAACTTTTAAGGCTGGTGGTATGTATGAGCCCTCTTTCAAGAAGAAGAATCTCAAAATGGCAGAACAGATCTGTGGATATTCTTGATGACATGGGCCATTGTGTTCTGCACAGCCTTGTTAACTGGAAAACTACCCCTCAAGTATTTGTAGTTCTTAACCTGTTTACTATCATATATGTCAATTTGCCATTTGTGGTTGGTGAACCTTTAGGTAAATACAAGAATTCTTTCTTTCTTTCTTTCTTTCTTTCTTTCTTTCTTTCTTTCTTTCTTTCTTTCTTTCTTTCTTTCTTTCTTTCTTTCTTTCTTTCTTTCTTTCTTTCTTTCTTTCTTTCTAATTGATTTCAAGATGTTCCTTGGCACAATATCCTTTAAATGCCGGAAGGATTGTTCTCAGCCCTACTTCTAAAAAGGATAGAATTACTATATTGACTGCATACAGTAATGCAGGGATTGGCCTTTTTGCCAGTTTAGGTGGGTAGAAGTCAGGATTACATCAAAATAGAATCAGTGAGTTTACATAGAGATTGAATAGAAGTGGAGCTAAGATCCATTCCTGTTTCACTCCTCTTCTGACTGGCACTGTATGGGCTAAATGGCCCTGTGTATTGTATCTGACTCTAAAGACATTATTATATAGTGTTCAGATGACTAAATAAAAAGACTGCAATCCACAGAGGAGTCTTTGAATTTGGCCCACAGTTTGTCTCATGAATGCTGTCAAAGACTGATTGGAAGTAGAGATAGGGATGACCCACGAACCACGAATTGCCTCCCAGTGGCCTGATGAACCACGAATCAATTCGTCAGTTCATTGGGTCTTTTTTTTTTTAGACAGTCCATGGGGCTATCTAGAGAAAAAAAGAAAGCTCCCCGTCCCCACAGCCTGCCCCCACCCCTTTCCCACTGTCACTTACCTGGCCAGGCTGCATCCTTCTGCTCCGTGGCGGCTTCCACCAAAACAGATGCTGGACTGCTGGAACCATGATTTCAGTTCCAGCAACCTAGCTTTTGTTAGGAGCAGTCTGGAGGGCTGACTAAGGCGATTCCCCCCGCTGTCAGACAGTGGGGTGGGGACCGCTTCAGTCAGGTTTCTGGGCAGGCATAGAAAAAGAAGGGAAGTTGGACCCAACCAATCCCCAACCCTGCTGTCTTTCCAAAGACAGTGGGTGTGGGGGATCACTTCGGTCAGGCTTCCCTCGTCTTTCTATGCCTGGGCGGGCATAGAAAAACAAGGGAAGTGGGACCCAAATGATCCCCTACCCCGACTGTCTTTGCAAAGACAACGGGGGTGGGGGATCACTTTCATCAGGCTTCCTTTGTCTTTCTATGCCCAGGTGGGCATAGAAAGAGAGGGGAAGTGAGAGCCAAGCGGACCCCCCCACCCTGCTGTCTTTGAAAGTGGGGGATCACTTTCATCAGGCTTCCCCCTTCTTCCCACTTACCTTGTATTTCTATGCCAGCCCGGTCATAGAAAGACAGGGGAAGGCTGATTCAAGTGATCTCCCACCCTGCTGTCTTTGGAAAGACAGCAGGGTGGGGGATCGCTTGGGTCCCACTTGCCTTGTCTTCCTATGCCCACCCAGGCATAGAAAGATGGTGAAAGCCTGATCAAAGCAATCCCCCACCCTACTATCTTTCTACGCCCAGGCATAGAAAGATGGGGGAAGCTTGACTGAAGTGATCCCCCCTCGCTGTTTGCAAAGACAGTGGGGAGAAGTCCTTTAGTCAGGCTTCCCGTCTATGCCGCAGATGCATAGAAAGCTGGGGAAGCCTGAGCAAAGTGATCCCCCCATCTTTGTAAACAGGGGGTGGGATTCCCTTCAGGCATGCTTTAACAAGCCGCCCGAAGGGAAAACCCCTCTCTGCTTATGCCTCTGAGGAACAGCTGATCCGCGGGGTCATAAGCAGATAGGGATAGACAAAGGGACAAATATAAAAGAGTTATATTTCTTGCTTCATATTCGTTGGGGTCTCTGGACCTCAAGAATATGAAGCAACAAATATCTGACGAATCAGGGATATTCGTTGAATATCCCAATTCATTTTTATACCTTGTCTAATTGGAAGTCAACAAAGGAGCCATCAAGTGTCCCATGGAGATAGAAGCTATATTTCTCTATCATGTGTTGTAGAATCAACCATTGATCACTTGTTCAGTGGCCTGCCATAAGATCTGCTTATTCCTTCATTGGAATGTGTTCCCAGTTTAGCCAGTCCCAGAATGTCCAGCCCATATGCATTGCATAAAACTTGCTTACTGATTGGGTGATAGATGGTGGGTTCAGACATTATCCATTTTTTTTATACTGAAATGATGACAGCCATGCTCCAGTCACTGTGGATCTTGGCTATCTGATCAAACTGGGTAAAGAAAGCTGCCAGCATTGGGGTTTACCAGTCAGGATTGTTAAAATATTACAATCAGAAAAGATGCAGATTAAGTACAACACAGCAGGACAGTTTAGAAATCATATGCTGCTTTAAAAGAGGTGTTTTAATTCTCTTCTTGCATTTAGTAGAGTGGAAACAACACAGCTTGGAAGAGAGTGGATACCATAGTCTTGGATCCATGCAAGAAAAGGCCCATTTCCATGTGCTTGTTAGGCAGGCCTAACAAGATAGGGAGTGCCTTAGTTAGCCAGGCCCCAAGGGTTAAAATAATCACCTTGAATTTGGTCCAGCTGACAACCAATGCAAGTATTTCAGTATCAGGGTTGTATGATCATAATACCATGCACTAGTTAACAACCTAGCTACAACCTAGCTAATTTTGAACCTACTGAAATTCCCAGCCCCCCACAGAGGACCTATCAGTAGTCAAGAAGTGATATAGCCAAGACATTGTTTTAATGTTCTTCAGCTTTAGTCTAAATTTTGATATTAATAGTTCATGGTCTGTATCATAATTCACTTCTGGTCTTTTTTTGGCAGAGAGAATGCAGCTTGCCTATCTTTTGCTTCTGACTATGTACTCTGTTTGATTTTTCTGTTTGCCATCTGGTGATATCTATGTGTACAGACTTTTGTTGGGTTCCCTGAAGCATGTATTTTGCAATCATCTTTTCTCAAAGCTAAACATACACAATTATTTCAGCCTTTCCTCATAAGGCTTGGTTTCCAGCCCCCTGATCATACTTGTCACCCTCCTCTGAACTTGTTCCAATTTGTCAGCATCCGTCTTGAAGTGTGGTGTCCAGAACTGGACACAATACTTAAGGTGAGGCCTAACCAGTGCTGAATAGAGGGGGACTAGCACCTCATGGGATTTGGAAACTATACTTCTATTAATGCAGCCTAAAATACCATTTGCCTTTTTTGTAGCCACATCACACTCACACTGTCAACTCATATTTAGCTTGTGATCTACGAGAATTCCAAGATCCTTCTCGCTCATAGTTTTGCTGAGCCAGGTATCCTCCATCTTGTAACTGTGCAATTGGTTTCTTTTTCCAAGGTGCAGTACTTTGCACTTATCCCTGTTGAATTTCATTCTGTTGTTTTCAGCCCAGTGCTCCATCCTATCAATGTCATTTTGAATTTTGTTTCTGTCTTCTAGGGTATTAGCTATTCTGCCCAATTTTGTATCATCTGCAGATTTGACAAGCATTCCCTGCACTCCCTCATCCAATTCATCAATAAAAATATTGAAGAGCACCGGGCCCAGGACTGAGCCTTGGGGTACCCCACTTCTTACCTCCTCCCAGTTAGAGAAGGACCCATTTAGCATCACCCTCTGAGTACAGTTCTGTAGCCAATTGTTTATCCACCTGACACTTGATCTATCCAGCCCACACCTAGTTAGCTTACTAATCAGGATATCATGGGGCACTTTCTCAAAAGCTTTGCTGAAGTCAAGATATACTATGTCTACAGCATTCCCTCTGTCTATCAGGGAGGTTGCCTGATAAAAAAAACAAGATCAAATTAGTTTGGCAGGATTTATTCTTGACAAATCCGTGTTGGCTTCTAGTTATTACTGCATTGTTTTATAGGTGCTTGCACAAGGACCGCTTTACGATCTGTTCCAGAATTTTGCCTGGGATTGATGTCAGGCTGACTGGCCTGTAGTTCCAGTTTCCTCTTTTTTTGCCCTTTTTAAAGATAGGGGCAACTTTAGCCCACCTCCAATCCTTTGGCCCCTCACCCGTTTCCCATGAGTTCAAGAAAATAATGGATAGCGGTTCTGAGAGTTCTTCAGCCAGTTCCTTCAGTACTCTCGGCCCTGGAGATTTGAACTCGTTCAAGGTGGTAAGGTGTTAACGCGGAATCCTGCAAGCCGCTAGCTGAGAGTTGATTCTGGTCCTGATGGTAAAAATAACTCACACAGACACGTTCTCTTCCAGCCCAACACGTGTATTTACAGCAAATATACAAAGTGGCAGCGTGACAGCATGAAATCAACATTTGTAGAAGTGGTGGTGGTGTTCTGTACAACTCAACTATATACACATAAGCATCTGCCCTTGCCCAATCAGGGCAGATGTTGCATCATCCAGTCTTCACCCAGATGTTGCATCATCCTTTCTATAGTCACTGTGACTCAGCACTTTTATACTTACACACCTGCATGACATGGCAGTTCATTAGTACTTCTGCTCTGCTCTGTTCAGGCTTGTAAATTTTTTAATACTTTGACACCCCTCCTAATTTACGCCTGAACAAGATTCAAACCCAACTCTTTGATTATTTCACTGTGTCTTTGAACACTCAAAGATTTTGTAAAAATATCAGCAACATTTTTATCCGTTTTGCAGTATTGTAACTCTATTAATTTTTCTTTTATGGCTTCTCTTACGTTATGATATTTGATGTCAACATGTTTACTCCTATTCCGCATTTTTTCTGTTACAGCCATTTGTAAGCAGGTTGTATTATCTTCTAAGACCTTTATTGGTTTATGTGTTTCTATCTTTAAATCCTTAATTAATTGTCTATACCAGATTAATTCTGAGCATACTTCCGACAAAGCTACGAATTCAGCTTCTGCTGTCGAAGTAGCCACAGAACTCTGTTTTCTGGACTTCCACCCTACTAAAACATTTGCAAACATTACAACGAATCCGGACATTGACTTCCTGTCACTTTCATCATTTGCCCAATCACTGTCAACGTAGGCCTGTAAATTTAACTCTTTTGAAGGATTTATGATCAAACACTTGTCACTTGTTCCTTTTAAGTATCTAAAAACTCTTTTTACACCCTGCCAGTGTTTCACAGTGGGCTTCGACACATGTCTACTAAGAATGTTCACTGCTGCTGAAATGTCAGGCCTAGTCCAATTTGCTAAATACATCAAACTGCCAATTGCAGAATGATAAATTTCTTGACTCTCAAACTCTTTGTTTTCTTCATCACACTTTTGAAAATCTATTACCATGGGGGTTTGTACAACTTTACAATCTTGCATATTGTATCTCTCCAACATTTGTTCAATTTTTAACTTTTGGTTTAATACAAAACCTTCATTTTTTCTCTGTATTTGCACCCCTAAATAATTTTGTATTGGACCCAAATTTTTCAGTTTAAATTCCTTTTTCAGCTGTTTTTCAAATAAATTCATCTGGCTCTGACTTTTTGTCATAAAACAAATGTCATCCACATATGCCAACAAAATATTTAGCTCACTTCCACATTCTTGTATGTATAAGCATGGATCAGCCAGACTATTCTTAAAATTCATTTTTTCTAACACTGTATGTAAACATTGGTTCCAGTTTCGGGCTGATTGTCGCAGCCCGTAAATGGCCTTATTTAACCTGTAAACCATTCCTGGTCTTGACCCTTCAAAGCCGGGTGCTTTTGCCATGTATAATTCTTCCTTTAAGTCAGCATTTAAGTATGCAGTCATTATATCATAATGATTTATCAAATACCCTCTAGATGCCGCTAGAGTCAAAGCTACCCTCATAGTTTCTGCTTTCACTGTAGGGGAAAATACTTCATCATAGTGCAAATGTTTCTTTTGAGTAAATCCCTGAGCCACCAACCTTGCTTTATACCTAAAGTCCCCATTGTTTTGTAACTTTCTTTTGAAAACCCACTTACTGCCAATCACTTTATGCTCCTGTGGCAGCCTAGTCTCTGTGAAGACCTTGTGGTCGTCCATAGACTTCATTTCCTCAATCATGGCTTCCTGCCATCTTTTCTTTTCTACTTCAGGAAGTAACATGACCTCTTCATAACATTTTGGTTCCTGATACACATGGCACACCCTTATTTCTCCTACACCAAACCTTGCAGGCGGAACCCCTTTGTTAACTCTCTCTGACCTCCTGGGGATTTGTGGCTCATCCTCAATTTTTGGTTCTTGCTTAATTCCTATCTCACTTTCTTGATCACTACACTGCCCATCGTCTTCTTCATCTTTCGTCTTGGACTGGCTCTCTTCTGTTTCTTCTTCTTTTGTCTCTAACTGCCTATTCTCACACTCTCTTGTGTTTGTGAATGGTATGAAAACTTGGGAATTAGCATGAACCCTATCCCAATTCTCATGCTCACAAAAATTGGCAGACCTCGAAATCACTACATTGCTGTTTCCATCAAGGAAGCGGTATGCCTTTGAACCTCTTTCATAACCTATGAATTTCATTTTCTTTGCCTTTGGTTGTCCCTTCCTTCTTGTCTCTTTTGGGATGTGCACCCACGCACTGCACCCAAACACCCTCATGTGTTTTAAAGATGGCTCTCTCCCATATAACATATAATAAGGAGTCTGCCCTATTGCAGAAGATAACAATCTGTTATTTATGTAGTTCGATGTAAGCAGGGCTTCTCCCCACAGGCCATGACTCATGTTAGCGTCAGCTAACAATGCGTCTTTCATTGTCTGCAACACCCCGTTTCTTCTTTCTGCCACGCCATTTTGGAAGGGTGAATATGGACTAGTTTTTCTATGATATATCCCATTTTCCTTCAACCAGCTTTGAAATTTGTTAGATAGGAACTCAGACCCTCTATCCGTCTGGATTTGCGCCACCTTGTGGCCATAACGTCTCTCAATGAAGCTTAGCCAATTTCTGAAGTTGCTAAACACCTCTGCCTTTGTTTTCAATAAGTAGCAAAAAGAATACCTTGAATAATCATCTACAATTACCAGGACATATTTTGCTCCACCCAAAGATGATGCAAAAGGGCCAATCAAGTCTGCATGTACCAGTTGAAAGGGCCTTTGTGTTTGACTGGTTCGTTCCTTGTTTCTGGGGCTTACTTTAGATTTTGCCATTTTACACACGTTGCAATCTAAATAATTTTTACACTCTTTCAACTGTACATCTTTTGCCACTGCTTGCATTCTCTGAATTGTTCTAAAATTTGCATGACCCAACCTCCTGTGTAACAGGTGTGCACATTTATCATGCTGAGGTGCGTTTTTCACTGTTACATGTGTGTCACTTTGTATTTTACACCTCAAAACGTACAAATTATTTTCTTGTTTTGCCCTTGCGCAAACACATTTTCCTTTCTTAATTTTACACTCATCATTTTCAAATATGACCACAAAGCCCTGTTTTACTAAAGCAGACACACTTAAGATGCTACAGTCCAACTGTGGTACATGAAGAACACCTTTGAGTTCTTGTTCCAAACCTGACACAAAAACTGTCCCTTCTGCAGCAACAGGCAACTTCTGTCCGTTCGCCAGGCTCACGCTGCTTTGTTCCGAAGCACCTAGAGAAAGAAACAAATCTCTTTCATTAGTTAAATGTGTAACGGCCCCACTGTCAATTATCCAGCAAGCTTGCTGAACGACCTTGGATTTATCTCTTGCTGCCTGGACAAGAGAAATCCTCCCTTTTCTCTTTTCGGTGCTTCTTTCACTTTTGCAGCCAGCTTTTCTGTCGTCTCTGCTACAGTCTCTCAGAAGATGATTTACAGATCCACAGCCAAAACAGCGTCTCACGGTCATAGCACGACCACTATCTTCTCTCCTAGGAGTTGTTTCTCTGTGTAAGCTGTAATCTGTCTTTTTCCTCCAGCCGTCTTGGTTCCTTCGATGCTGGATGTTTTGTTTCTCTCCGTCACCAGACATTTCACTCTTACGTCGTTCCTGTTCCAGCAATCTGCCCGTCAGGTATTCCAGGGTCAAATTCGCCTCAGGCATAGACTCTAAACTGGTGACCAGAGTGTCGTATTCATCAGATAAACTGCTTAGAATGAGGTACACTTTCTGGATTTCTGGAAACTGCACATTCCTTTGCTCCAGTTCATTAAAGAGACATTTTATCTCTTGCAAATGTTTAGACACGCTCTCACCGGGCTGTAATCTGCACCTGTAGAGCTTTCTTGTTAAGGATACTTTAGATCCTGCTGAATCTCTCACGTAAATTCTCTTGAGACATTGCCAAACTTCTCTCGCCGTAGCCAAGCCACGCACGTGGATTAATTGGTTGTCTTCCAAGCAAAGTATCAAAGTACTCAGAGCTTTTTCATTTTTACGTTCCTCCTCTTCATCAAGCTGTGCTGGGAGGTTGGTTACAATCTGCCACAGATCTTCCCTCCTTAATAGCATCTCAGCTTTGACGGACCACGTCTGGTAATTACAGTCATTTAACTTCGTTAAGGGAAAACCTCCCAGGCTTGTTCCCCCAAACGCCATGCTGCCTGCTCTTCTCTCAGTCCTCTGTTTTCCTTCCCCTCCTGGGCACACAACAGCAGAACTGCTTTCTTTCAGGACCTCTATTTCTTCCTCCTTCTATTATAGTGGCACCCACTGGTACTCACCAACGTTCTCAGCAGTAGACGGTCTGCGCAGGGCACGTCGCTGGGCCCATGACCTTTGTTAACGCGGAATCCTGCAAGCCGCTAGCTGAGAGTTGATTCTGGTCCTGATGGTAAAAATAACTCACACAGACACGTTCTCTTCCAGCCCGACACGTGTATTTACAGCAAATATACAAAGTGGCAGCGTGACAGCATGAAATCAACATTTGTAGAAGTGGTGGTGGTGTTCTGTACAACTCAACTATATACACATAAGCATCTGCCCTTGCCCAATCAGGGCAGATGTTGCATCATCCAGTCTTCACCCAGATGTTGCATCATCCTTTCTATAGTCACTGTGACTCAGTACTTTTATACTTACACACCTGCATGACATGGCAGTTCATTAGTACTTCTGCTCTGCTCTGTTCAGGCTTGTAAATTTTTTAATACTTTGACATAAGGTATTCCTTGACTATTTGTTTATCAATCTCCAGCTGCAATCCTGTCCCTCCCACTTCCACTTCCAGTTTGTTTGGAAGTTCATAATCTGTTTTATGGGAAAAGACTGAACTAAAATAGGAATTGAGCACCTCTGCCTTTTCTTTGTCCTCTGTTATCATTTTTCCATCTCCATTGCGGAGCTGTGCCACTATGTCTTTTGTTTATCTTTTGCTACTCACATACCTGAAGAATGCTTTTTTATTGCTTTTAGTGTCTCTAGCTAACCTCAGCTCATTCTCAGCTTTTGCCCTCCTAATGCCATTCCCTGCATTTCCTTGCTACTTGTCTGTACTCATCCTTGGTGGCCTGGCCTTCTTTCCACTTCCTGTACATCTCTTTTTTGTTTTTTAGGTCCTCCCTGAACTTTTTGTGAAGCCACACTGGCCTTTTTTGCCGCCTCCCCCTTTTTTAGATTCTTGTTGGAATTGTTTGTAGTTGTGCCTTTAGAATTTCTTTTTTTAGAAGCTCCCACCCTTCTTGCACTCCTTTTCTTGTTAGGATCTCCTGCCATGGGACCTTACTTATCCTTGTTCTGAGATTATTAAAACTGGCTTTTTTAAAATCTAGCAGACGAGTGTGCACTCTGCTTTCATTTCCTTTGAAATCAAGAATTCTAGAAGGACATGGTCACTCTCGCCTAGAGTTTCCCTTACTGCCACTTCCCCCACCAAGTCATCTCTGTTGGTCAGAATCAAGTCAAGGATAGCAAGTCCTCTAGTTTTTTTCTCCACTTTTTGTAGGAGAAAATTATCAGCCACACAAGCCAGGAATTTCTTGGAAGGGCCATACTTGGCAGATTTTGCCTCCCAACATATATCTGGATAACTGAAATCTCCCACCACTACTACATTGTGTCTCTTTGAAAACCCTGCAATTTGTTTTTCAAAAGTTTTGTTCGCTTCCTCTCTTTGATTGGGCGGTCGGTGGTAGACTCCAACTACCAATTTCCTTTTGTTTTTTGTCCCAAGTAGATTGATCCAGATGCTCTCGATGGGACAACCAATCTCCTCCTCCTTTATTTCCATGCAGGAATGCACATTTTTTACATATACTGCAACTCCACCTCCCTTTTTATTCTCTCTGTTCTTTTTGATCAGTTTATATCCCTCAATTGCTGTATTCCAGTCATGGGAGTCATCCCACCAAGTTTCAGTTATTCCTATCAAGTCATACTTCCCCTCCTGAATTAAAATTTCCAATTCTTCTTCTTTGTTTCCCATACTGCTGGCATTCGTATACAGACACTGGAGGTTGTGTGATTTGTGGCCTGTTTGTCTTTGTACATTTTAATGAATATTATTATGATTATTATTGTGATTATTATTGTTGATGTTATTATTGTTGCACTTTTGATCAGTTTCGTCCATTCCTCTTATTGTGTGTAAGGCTTCATCTGCCCTTAACTTTGTGCTTGCGTCTCCCTCCCCCTTCCAATTCTAAAGCCCTCCTGATGAAGTTCTTCATGCTGTGGCCAAACACATTCTTCCCAGTCCTTGTTAGATGCAGCCGTCTCTTGCTAGCAGTCCTTCTTCCAGGAAGCTTAGCCTGTAGTCCCAAAAACCAAATCCCTCTCGTCGACACCACCTTCGTAGCCCATGCTTCGCCATTCTGAGTCTGAGGTTCTTCCTAGACTGGAGGCTTTATATTCTTGTTATTTTTTGGAAGCCACCTAGAATAGTAGCTTGTTCACCACGTTTAAACAAATTAAATAAATAAAATATGTAATTATCAACACATCCTTTTTAATGTGTGATGAGTTTCTTTGTGGAATCTTTAAACCCCTTTTAAAAATATCTAACTCCTCCCCTGTGCCATACCAGAAACAGAAGTTGAAAGGCGCAGTTTATACAGTTTTCTTTTGATTTGTACATTACAGGTAAAAAAATATGCAAACTGTAAACTGTACACAACAAAATAGCATGGAACACCAAAAGTTTCATAAATCCCTTTAGTTTTAAAAATAACTTGCAATGGTAGAAAAAATGTTACAGTTCAATAAACACAAACATCCAGGGCGTTGTGTTTCCAGTTTGATACAACCAGCAAGTTGAACCATGAAGCTCCCTGAAGTGTTGATTAAGAATTAAAAAGATTCCCTTTGAAATAGCTTGAAACAGTGAGGAATTATTATGTTTTGAAAGAAGAAGAAATGCTGCTTCTTGCCACGTGCTAGTTAAGGTATGGAGGTTTATATTTAGTTATCTCTTCTCCATGAAAACTCTGTTAGAGCAGCTTGAATGTTTCAGTGGCAGAAAAAGGGAGGAAAGGAAAGGCTTGGAAACATGAAATATCACACCCCTTATCTGTTTTGCAGCAGTCTACTTTTAGTGCAGAAAGGTTAACAAGGGTTGAAGCTGTTAAAATAGCCATCAACTCTGAAGCTTGCTTGGAGATTTTAGGTAGAGCTAAGAAGAAAGAAGAGGAAGTGAAACCTTTTGAACCCTCATTGCCTGGACTTGTTATAAAACCAGTGCCTGTTTATGAGGAGCTGATTCAAGAAAACCCAGGAGCTGTTTCTAAGTTGAAGATGCCTAAGGAAATGCCGAATTGCTTTCTGAAATGAAGAAAATGATGGACCAGAATTTTCAGGAAATTAAAGCAAAGCTAAAGGAGTTACATGCAGAAGCTGAGAAACCTGTGATTGGCATTAAGGCAATATAAAACAATATTAAAAGTTAAAGATGAGGTAAAAACACTAAATTTGGAAGTCAAACAGATTACTAGAAGGGTCAGAGCTAACACTAGGCAGATATATATGCATGGAGGTAACCTTACTGAAATTGGCAAAGAACTGTTATATAGACAGCAGAGAGAAAAAATGTGAAGCTATGTAGATTTCCAGAGGGCAGTGCTGAAGACAATGTGAAGTTTAGAGATGAGATTTTACAGTGGATTAAAACTGTGGCACCAAGGCTTGGTTGTGTGGCAGAAGATCTGGTGAGACCCCACAAAACGGGAATGAAATGTAGTGGAAGAAAGACCCCTGGAGATATCTTGATTTGCTTTGCTAATTTTTGGAAGGAAATGTTCATGAAAGCAGTCAGAGAGAAATTTGGTCACTATCTTACAAGTGAGCATGCTGATCTAAGTGTATGCTGATCTCTGCTATCAAACAGTGGTCTGGAGAAGGAACATGAAGCTGATAGCTGCCATTATGGTGAAGCACAGTATAAAGTATTTCTGTAGGTGCCCGTTTGTTTGCTTGCTTGTTTGTTTGCTACCTGTCTCCAAAAGGATCCAAGCTGGCTTACAGTATTAAAAGTTAAAATAATAAGTTATTGCAATAAAAAGAATTAAACAGGTATCATACGAAAACTTATTAAATAAGAGCAATGTTTAAAGCACAAGTAAAACAACAGAATACAGTAATCCCTTTTTAAAAATCCCCTTCATCAACCAGTCATTTAATGGAAAGCCTGTCTGAAGTGAAAGTTTTTAATCTCCTTGTGTAAAGACAGCAAAGATGGGACTAACCTGGCCTCCCATGGAAGGGAGTTCCAGAGTCTGAGAGCAGCAACAGAGAAGGCCCTCTCCCATGTCCCCACCAAAGATGACTGTGAGGGTGGAGGGATGGAGAGAAAGGCTTCTCCTGATTATCTTAATACTTGGGTAGTGAGATACGGTCTTTTAGATAGCTTGAACCCAAGCTATTTACGGCTTTATAGGTTAAAACAAGCACTTTGAATTGTGCCTGGAAATGGATTGGCAGCCAGTGGAGCTACTGTATTGCTTGGAAAAATATATGAAATATTAGAACATTGAGATCTGTGTCAATAAGGATAAAGAACTTTTACAATTTGTTTATTTAAAATATTTCTGTCCTGTCTTTCTCCCCCAAAAGAACCAAGGTGGCAGAGATGGTAATTAACTCCAGTGAAACTTATATAGATAATAATTGTTTTAAGATGTGTCTGAAAGGGTGCCAGAAAATAGGCACTTATTTTCATATATGTTTGAACTGTGATTATATATATACAGTGGTGCCTCGCTAGACGATGTTAATTCGTTCCGCGAAGATCGCTGTCTTGAGAAAACATCGTCTAGCGAAGCACGTTTCCCCATTGGAATGCATTGAAATCTCTTCAATGCGTTCCAAGGGAAAAGTCGTCATCTTGCGAAGATCGTCCATAGGGAAACCTCGTCTAGCGAGTGCGGGTCCCCGTTGGAATGCACTGACAGCTATTGACCACTAGTCAATGCATTCCAATGGGGAAACCTCGTCGTCTAGCGAAAATCGCCCATAGGAGACCATTGTTTTGCGATCGCATTAGCGATCGCAAAAAGCCATCGTCTAGCGATTTCCTCGTCCTGCGAGGCAATCGTCTAGCAAGGCACCACCGTATATAATTTTATCAATAGGTTTTTTTAAAAAATAATAAAATTTTATTTTTTAAAAAATATTTTTTCCTGCCTTTATCCTTTAAAAGAAGCCAAGGTGGCAATTTAAATTTACCTGTATGTCATAAAATAGCACTTTTATCAATATTCGAAAAGGAGATAGAGAAGTGGATGATGAGAGAACTAGTTTCTAATCTGTGAACATTGGCAAGATTGATTATTGCTGGAAACTGGAAATCAACACACAATATACTTTTAGGTGATAGATATAGAGAAATCTGGGATATCTCAATTAATAATAAACTTACATTAAACTTAAAGATTAAGAAAGGAATAGGTAGGTATATGGGGGGAATTTATTTTTGTATTTATAAAGAAGAAAGGACAAAGTTCAACACACAAGTCTATGCAATTTTGGAAGGGGAAAGGAGCCCAGAAGGGAAAATAGTTTAAGCAGTTATTCCCTAATGGTCCCAGTGGCAGGGTTTGCTGTGTATGTAGCTTGGTGGGTTTTGTTTTTTGTTTTTTAAAGTTTTTGTTTACTAGATGTTTTAATGTTTATCAGTTGTAGTTAATAATTTTTTAAAAAGAGAGAGAAACACAAACTTCCCTTGGGAGTGTAGAACTAGAAATTCACTTCTTTGGACCCAAATCAACAATTATCATCCTGCAAAAGAACAACTTTTTATCATTCTCTTAATGTCCAATTCGTAATGTTGGCACTAACAACAACAAATATTTTTCTTGCTTTCCCTCCTGCTATCTCTTTCTAAAGTTGTATGGCTAGTCTTAAAAAACAACCAAAACAGAATACGTGGAAGGGAAAGTTTCTAAAAGATTCTATCAGCATATGTTATATTTTTGAAGTAAACATCCTCCAGGTAATATTTTGACCTGCATAGCAAATGTCTTATTACACAGACATAACTTAATTACTGATAAATTGCTTGAGATGTAATGAGAGGACCATCTGCTCCCAATTTTTATATTTTAATAAATAAGGCAAGGATTTCTGTGACCTAAAAAAGTCAGAAATACACAAGCATTTATGACCTTAAAATCGTTTAAATATGACCAAAAATATGACTTTACAATTTTCTGAAATTAGCACCCAATTTTAAAAAATCTGTGAATATAGACACAGATAAAAATTGAAAGGTTTATTCTTTGATTCCAGTGCAGAAGTGCTAGTACAGTGGTGCCTTGCAAGACAAATGCCTCGCGGGACGAAAAACTCGCAAGACGAACGGGTCTTGTGAGTTTTTTGGACGATATTTTTCGTCTTGCGAGGCGGGTTTCCAATAGGAATACATTGAAATTTAATTAATGCGTTCCTATGGGGGAAAAAAGTCAGAAACCCAAAAAAAAGTCAGAAAAAAGTCACTTACCAGGTACAGTAGACCCAGCCCCGCTCCTCACAGTGCCTTGGTAGCCCTGGAACAGAGGCGACCACATGGCTGCTGCCTCTCAAAATGGCTGCCGCCTCTCTGCTGGTTGCCGACTCTCAGCTGTTCGGCGCTCTGCTCACACAGAATCCGGCTGTTCCGGGGCTACCAAGGCACTGTGAGGAGCGGGGCTGGGTCTACTGTACCTGGTAAGTGACTTTTTTCTGACTTTTTTTTTGGTTTCTGACTTTTTTTCCCCATAGGAACGCATTAATTAAATTTCAATGCATTCCTATGGGAAACCGCTTTTCGCAAGACGAAAATTTCGCAAGACGGTGCTACTCGTGGAACGAATTACTTTCGTCTTGCGAGGCACCACTGTATTGAAGGATTCAAAAGAATATTTTGGTCATACTTGGATTAGTTTTTCTCAACAGCAGAATTGCATTGGATGATAATGTGCCTCTTGAGATTATCAAATTCAAAGCTCCTTCTGTCTCTCAGTATGTTCTTGTATCTTGACAAACTCTGCTTCACATTACAAGAGGTTATAGGAACAAATTTGAAAAAAGCCAACTCATCTGGAAAAAATTCTGCCTTGAAGTCATCAAATTTTGCTTCAAATCCATTTAGAATGTTACTTCTTTTGCAAAGCGTAGAATAGCCCAGATTAGGTTGCAGCACTCTTTGCAGTTTATCACTAATCTTGCACAGTGTTGATGAAGGAAGAGTCACAACTGTCAGATTCTTCAACCATCCGCTGCAAGGAATCATAATTTGTAGAAAAACACATAGCCGCATCCATCCATGTGCCCCAAGTGTCATGACAGGTTGAGGAGGGAGAGCCAAAGTAGGAGCAATTGCTTTGAACTTTTGTACTTGAAATGAAGCTTTTGTACTTGAAATGAAGATCTTATCTACATCAGGATAGTTACTTTGAATCTCTTCAGCCACTGTGTGTAGACCATGTGCAAGGCATGTGATATGGATTATTTTTTAATAAAGAAGTTTAAGTCCCAGGGCACCCCCAGAAGACGGGAATGGTAAACAACTTCTGAGTATTCTCCACCTGGAAAACCCTGAAAAGGGTCACTATAAATCAGGATTAACTTGATGGCACATGATGTTATATAGTATAGTGACAGGACATAGGTTTGTATGCAGAAGATCTCAGTTTAAAAAATCAGTTTGATGTAAAAGGTCCAGGAGAGCTATCCCTGGTCAATGATAAGGATTCTTACATTTGAGGGACAGGTAGCTTTGACCAGGTGTAGGGCAGTTTCCAGTGGGTGATCCACCAAGCCAAACTGCATGGACTAGCAATATAACGTGAGCTGCTGGATACTTGACAACACCCATTCCTTCTTTTGCTGTCCTGGAAGGAGCTTCATAGCACTTCTTGTCATTATGTGATCATGGTTTTGTTTTTTTGTTTTGTTTTGTTTTTTGCCTAGTACTGAATTTAAATAATAAACTGCCTTGGAACCCTCATCCTCTTAATGCGTGGATGCATAGCTTGTTGATGCAACGAAACACTCTGTCAGCGTTATTGAGGTGACTGAGTGTCTTAGTGAGGTTTTGAAAGTTGCCCGTTCCAGTGCTCTATCATAATTGGTTTCTATTTTTATTTGTAGTTCTCTGGACAAACCAAAGTGTCCTGCTCTCTACTTACTTACTTACTTACTTACTTACTTACTTACTTACTTACTTACTTACTTACTTACTTGCTTACTTACTTGTTGAATTTCTATCCCATCCATCTAGTGGCAGGCCACTACTCTGACCAGCTTACAACAAAATTTAAACATAAGATGACAACAACAAAAGAAAGCCCCCATCCCTATAGCCCACCCATATAAACAGACAAATGTATACAAATCCCAAGATGGCGATGAGAATAACATAAATTAAACAATTAAAGAGTTAAATAATCAATAATTAAATAAGAAGATTCTCAAAAGTCTGTTTATGTTCATTTCCCTTTTAAACATTAGGAGGGTGGGAGTCTAGCCACCTCCATCAGTAATGTATTCCATAGAGAGGTGGCCATCACTGAGAATCCTTGTGGAACTCCACATGGTAGGACCCATTGAGACAAAACAGCATAAGTTGAACAATCTGGCATCGGTCCTTAAGAAAGGATTGAAGCCAGCATAATGCTTTACCCCAGATCCCCAAATTTGACAGCTAGTCCAGGAGGATGCTGTGGTCAATGGTACTAAAAGCCACTGAGAGATCCAGGAGAACCAACAGGGTCACACTCTCACAACAGGGTCGGCCTCTCATAACAGGTAATCAGGCAGGATGACCAGAATTGTCTGTACCCCATGGCATGGTCTGAACTCCGATTGAAATGGATCAAGACTATGTCCTCCAAGAAATGTCCTCCAAGAATGCTTGCAACTGGTCAGCCACGGTATATTGGCGACAGGGCGACGGTTATTTAAATTGTCTGTCAGCAAGCTGGCCTTTTAAAGAAGGGCCAGATCATTGTCTCCTTCAGGCAGGAGGACATATATCTGTCCTACAGGGAGGGGTTTATGATCTAGGTGGCCCGTTCAACCGTCACCTCCTTGGCTGTTTTTAAAAGCCAGGAAGAGCATGGGTCTGACTGGGAGGTGGTGGCCTTAGAACCTGCAAATGCCTTGTCTATGTCATTAGGCTTCACAGGCTGAAATTGATCACTATAACTGGCCAAGACAGGATGTTGGACATCTTGAAATGACTTATTACCTTACTAATGGAGTCAAGATGGCCTCAGTCTTAGCATGGAAATGGGCTGCAAACCATTCACATGTAGAAACATCTGGTTAAGGCCCCAGAAGACATGCAGCTTCTGTGAGGTCTTGGAACAAAGTTCTGTCTGATGGTTAGCTGCCGCACTAATGAGCCTGATGTTGTGTTATGAAGACCCCTGAATTTTGAATGTGATATGTTCCTATTCTTGACTTGCATTCCTTTTTCTGTCCCAATTAGAGAGCCACGGGAGTTTGAAGAAGATTCAATGTGCTTCCCATGCCATCCAGAATGCCTGGTGCAAAATTCAACTGAATTTGGTCCAACATGCAAAGGATCAGTAAGTGTACATTATTATGAAAACTTATTTATTTCAGTGCTTCAGTGTACAGATATCCCAGTCAAAAACTAATATGTGTTAAAATACTCAGAGGGCAACAGAACGGTACCGTAAGTACTTGTCAAGGAAGAATTGACATGGCTAGGGGCAAAATACTCCCAGCAAAGTCCAGAGTATCCTCTTTGTTCTACTTGGGGAGTACACACATCAGTTGCACTCTAGGCTTCTCTTTTAGTAGAATGTGGTGAAAGCATGTGCAGAGTGTGTCCCTTGATAAGCTCACCTATCTTGATTTATAATAGTGACACTTAGAGAGGAAGCTGTGGAACTCTTTTTATATGGGGAGATAATACCAAAGGAACATCATATGCATAATAACAATATATTATTGCTTGGAGTAGCAAATTAATAACTGGCTTCCCAGTCCTAATAATAGAGAACCAGTTCCTAATTACTGCAGATACCATTCGGACGTAATAAACAAGGAACACATTCTTTCTCAGTCATCCATTCCTTTGCTTCTGAAAAATTCAGACACTCTTTATAATATAGGCGAATAAAATGATAAGCATTAGATCAGTGTCAAAATATTTGAAGAGCTAGGTTCTTCTCTTACTAAACTAAATGTATTTGCTAGATCTAATTGGAATAGAGGCATTGAATTAATGAGATTCAGTAAATGTTGACATAGAGTTGATCCAGCAAAGGTCCATAGTAGCTGAGACTAGCAACTGGATTTAGGCAACTGTGTTTTAAATTATAACTAACCCATAGTGTTTGGGAAACTGTGATTAATATCTGTCTATAGTCTAAGAGGGACGTGGTGGTGCTGTGGGTTAAACCGCAGAAGCCTCTGTACTGCAGGGTCAGAAGACCAGCAGTCGTAAGATCGAATCCACGCGACGGAGTGAGCTCCCGTCGCTTGTCCCAGCTCCTGCCAACCTAGCAGTTCAAAAGTATGTAAAAATGCGAGTAGATAAATAGGTACCACCACGGTGGGAAGGTAACAGCGTTCCGTGTCTAGTCGCGCTGGCCACGTGACCACGGAAACTGTCTTCGGACAAACGCTGGCTCTACGGCTTGGAAACGGGGATGAGCACCGCCCCCTAGAGTCGGACACGACTGGACTAAATGTCAAGGGGAACCTTTACCTATAGTCTATGTAGGAAATTAAAGTTTGGCTCAAGCTGGTGAGAAGGGAGGGAAATCACAAGATGTTTGAATTGCAATCTTAATTTGTCAGTTAGAAAGATTCTATATAGTTGAAGGTCCCGTCATTTCAGTTTTTTTGTGGAAACTGCCCATGCTTCCACAAAATGCAGAATTAAAAATTCACAGGTATTCTCAATTCATCTTTAGTACAAAATATGGAGAAAATGTAAAACAAAATACAGGGGAAATACATAAAAACAATGTATTGTAAATCTTAGGTGCTCTTGGTCAGTCAAAAGGCAGATCAGGGAATAGGTTCAACCTGTACTGGATAAGGTTAAACTCACTCTGGACAGGCTTGGAGTTTGGAAGTACTCCTTTACTCTTCTCCAAGCCTGGAAGTCCAGATCTTGGCAGTGACCAGGAGTGCAACTACACAGTTAAACCTGGTGTGCCAGCTGGGTCTGTTCCTTGAAAAGTCCGATTTGGCTACAGTGGCACATACCTTAGTTAAATCCCATTTGGATTACTGCAACACACTGTGCATGGGACTGCCTTTGAATACAGTTCAGAAACTTCAGCTGGTGCAAAATGCTGCAGTCGAACTGTTGACTGGGACTGGTTACAGAGAACATGTTCCTCTCCACAAACCATATTTTGCTTGATTTTTACAGGGTCCAAACAACTGTACAAAATGTGCCCATGTAATGGATGGTCCTCATTGTGTTAAATCATGCCCTGCTGGTGTTTTGGGTGAAAATGATACCTTAGTGTGGAAATATCCAGATGAAAATTCAGTATGTCAGTTATGTCATCCAAACTGTGTCCGTGGGTGAGTGAGTAGAGATACTTCTAAAATATGTCAAATAGATGGGCTTAAAACATGTTACTTTGTACACTTCCCCTGTGTAAACAAAAAGTAATAGAAACTTAAGTAGCTCGTGTACATGAAAACATATGTTGAAGGTATAAATGCATCTGCCACACTGTGTTTTGCTTTTTTCCCAAGAAAAGGCTTATTTTATACTGCTTGCATTTCAGGTTCCAATTTTTAAAAAATCAGCATGAAAACATTTATAGATGTTCGTATATATTCTTGTGTGCACAAAAATTTGCACTTATTTTTGCATACCTTTTCTCCAGTTCTTGCCTTTTTAATGCATTTTTCCCAGTTAATGCTTTTGCATTTGTTTTTGTTTTTTTATGTATTCACGGTTGTGCAATTTTTTGGAGAAATATGTAGCATAATTTAAAGAAGTGTGAAAAAAAGAGGATAATTGTGCTCTGGTACACATATTGCTTTGGAAAACGTGAATAAGGGCCATTATTATTAGAATGTGAACCAAACAAATAATTACACCATCACTACATGCAAAGTGAATAATGTTAATTATTAATTAAATTAAATATTAATTAAATAATTATATTTATTCAGTAGCTTTTAGAGAAACAAGATTTTAAAGAAAAGAAAAAGGTATGTAGAAGATAGAAACTGAATGATAACCAGTAAGTTTTCTTCATAGGGCAAATGGCAGGGATTTTAACCGAGAAAATGATATGATTTAAGAGATAAATGACTGTCACAGTATGGCTTTTCTGTTCGGCGTTGAGACTGCTCTGACTATTTTCAAAGCCTACATCTTCTTTTCAGTTTTTGGCACCATGTCCAGATGGACGCTTAATTTTACGTAGGTTGGCCCAAAATGCAGCCCCAGTTTTAAGATCCTCATGGGTTAGAACGATACTGCTACCTGCTGTATGGTTAATGTAATTTATTCAGGGGCTCTCTGTCACAGGATCGCCCCACTAAAATTTTAAACTAAACTCTTTTACAAAGGATATCCTTTTTGTTGAAGGAGACTTCTATACCAAAGCATCTTTCAGTTGATCCTAGTTTCTCTCTTGCAACTTGACAGATAACCCTCTGTTTCTGATAAGAGCACACATCCATGAGTTTCAGATACTCAACAGATTCTTTGTGCGAGCCAAGGGCAATACTAGTCTTAACACATCCTAGCATATTTTTTCTAAAGTCTAGGACATGAGCTAAAGTGGTCATTTGAGAATATAAGAACATGGGGCAGGGCTTCGTCGCAGCGGGATCAGTTGCATTTCAGGAGGGCTCCTGAAACTGACTGAGACCACTCGGTTTTGACCCCCCCAAACTTGGGGAGGAAAGGACTTTTACTAGGAAAAGTGAAAGCCTGAAGCAACAGAATCTGACTGAGAAGGGAGGAAGGCCGGGGGATGCCTGGATTTGCCTCTCTTTGAAGTCTTTTTTCTGAAAGCAGAAATTGAGTGGCGCCATCTTGGCACAAAGCTGTGAATGCCTCAAGCAGAGAGCGTAAAAGTACAGAATGATTTTGAACTTGAAGTAAGTGGCTTGCTTTACATATGGAACTCTTAAGGACCTAAACAATGAAGAGAGTGGGTGCAATCTCTCAGAGAAAGTGACTAGACCTATATCTGTCCAGACCGGGGAGACCAGCGAGCATTCCCCCCCTTCTGAGGCTTGACTGGGAGAAACATAAAGAAGGAGAATAGGGGAGGGGAGGAAAACAACTTTGCTTCTATTGCAGCAATAAAACTCGCTTCCGCAGGACAATATAACCATAAACTACTGAGGGATTTAAATCTGTGAAGCAGTCAGAAACGCCTTGGGAAAAGCCCTTCCCCCCTGTCAGCCATGGCTAACTAAGAAGCCCAGGGATAGAAAGACTGAATTGTAAATGTTTTTTGCCCCAAGACATTTACTTATTTATTTATTTATTTATTTATTTATTTATTTATTTATTTATTTATTTATTTATTATTATTATTATTATTAAGTTACGATTCTGTAGTCACATAACAAAAAAGAAAAAAGTAATAATTACCTATAAATACAGTTATACTTCCAATAATTTTCTTACCTATAGTATACTAATAATATTTAAACATTTATATATGTTCTACTTCTAACCCTACAGTTATTCAAACTACCAGCATTTCAGCCCATTTTCCAATTGATCTCCTGCACCAGAGGCCAACAAGGGATTCCATACTTCCATAAATTTATCTTGTTTTATTTCACCTCTGTAGAGTTTAATGCGATAGGTCAGTTTTTCCATCAGAGCCAGTCTCCACATTCTATTTTGAAATCTTTGCAAGGACAAGTCCTGAGCATCCTTCCAGTGTTGGGCAATTTCATTACGGGCTCCTCCTAATATAATCGCAATTAGTTCCTTATTCACAATGTTTTCGTTCCCTCCCGTAAATAACGAAAAAAGTAGCAAAGTTTCATTTGAGATTATTTTTTCTTTTGTTATACTGTCCAACCACTTAATTACCTTAGACCAGAAAATTTCCACTCTTGGGCATGTTAACCACATATGTTCCTTTATTCCTGCACTTCCTCCAACACATGTCTGATATTCCTTTATTTATTCTATTTAATTTTACAGGGTATAAATGCCATCTGTGCACTACTTTTAACACAGTTTCTTTAGCTTGAGATGAAACTGATTTGTAAGGTTGAGAGGTCCATATTCTTTTCCATGTGTTTTCTAATATTTCAATTTTTAAGTTTGTCTCCCAAACTATCTTGGATCCCATATTGTCTCCAAATTGTTTATCTATAATACTTTTATAAATGGCTGAAATTAACCCTGTTTTCCTTTTATTCCCTATCTCTATACAATATTTCTCTATTTCTGTTAATGATCTATTTGAGCCCGGTGTTTTATGCAGTTAAGTTGCCAAATTTCTGATTTGGATTATCTGATACCAGTTATTTGCTATATACCTAGTTTTCTCCTGGAGCTGTCCGATTGTAATAGGTTTTCCTTGTATAAACAAGTCTCTTATTCTATACTTTCCTCTCTCTTTCCATTGTTTAAATTGTACGTATTTATCTTGAAACTTAAATTTAGGGTGTTCTAATAAAGGACATAATGGAGATATAGGGGGAGCGAAGATTATCATATATTTCCTCCATATCCAGAGTAATTCTTTAGTAAAAGGATTCCATATTTGTTTCTCATTTGTCAAGATTCTTTCTTTATATAAATATACGTCCAATAACTTTCCTTGTTCTTCTCTCTCCATTCTTGACCATTCAGGAGTCTCGCAATCTTGTATAAGTTTGATTATTTGAACCATTTGAAAAGCTTTATAATATTTTAGTAAATATGGTATTGCTAGCCCTCTATTTCTATTTGGGCCATACTTAACTGAGTTTATAAATCTCAGGGATTTACTTTTCCCTGCAATAAATTTTTCCAATATGCTTTGCCATTGTTTTATCTTTTTTGTTTCCAATTGTAGAGGGATATTTTAAAATAGTGCCGCGAGTGGCTCTGTGGCCAGTGCAAATATTAATGGAGACAATGGGTCTCCTTGTCTTGTTCCTCTATATACCATGTTTCCCCGAAAATAAGACAGGGTCTTATATTAATTTTTGCTCCAAAAAACGCATTAGGGCTTATTTTCAGGGGATGTTTTATTTTTTTCATGTACAACAATCTACGTTTATTCAAATACAGTCATGTCATCTTCTTCTGGTTGCTGCACAATGGTGGAGGGTGAGCTTTCACTTAACTAGGGCTTATTTTTGGGGTAGGGCTTATATTAGGAGCATCCTGAAAAATCATACTAGGGCTTATTTTCAGGTTAGGTCTTATTTTCAGGGAAACAGGGTAATTCAAATTTTTCAAATTCAATTCCATTTATTAATATTGAAGCCCTTCCCCCTTCGTATAGCTTTTTTAGAATGCTGATAAATGTTCCACCCATATTCATTTTTTCTAATCATTTGAACATATACCTCCATTTCATGTGGTCAAAAGCTCTGAGGGCGTCTAATGAGGGTATTGCTACCTTCTGCTTTTTTCTGATGCAATATGTATAATATTTGATTAGATTAGGCATCCTTCAGTCTTGAGAGACTATGGTGCTCTGAATGGAGGACTTGGAACAGCGTCTAGTGTGGCTGAGAAGGCCAATACGAGAGTGACAATCCCTTCCACACTGAAGACAAATACAATCTGTCCCCTGTCCAGCTCCCTGATTTTGCTGGTTTTGGGATTGCCTCTTTGCCTCGGGCCTGCTGGACAAGTGTCTCTTCAAATTGGGAGAGGCCATGATGCACCGCCTGCCTCCAGGCTGAACGCTCAGATGTCAAGGTTTCCCATCTGTTGAGGTCCATTCCTAAGGCCTTCAGATCCTGCTTGCAGGTATCCTTGTATCGCAGCTGTGGTCTCTTTTGGGGGTGATTTCCCTGCACTAATTCTCCATACAGGAGATCTTTTGGAATCCGACCATCAGCCATTCTCACAACATGCCCAAGCCAACTTAGACATCGCTGTTTCAGTAATGTATACATGCTAAAAATTCCAGCTCGTTCTAGGACTACTCTATTTGGAACTTTGTCCTGCCAGGTGATACCAAAAATGCGTCTGAAACAACGCATATGGAACGTGTTCAGCTTCCTCTCCTGCCGTGCACAAAGGGTCCAGGACTCACTGCAGTACAGGAGTGTGCTCAGGACACAGGCTCTATAGACCTGGATCTTGGTATATGCCGTCAGCTTCTTATTAAGCCATACTCTCTTTGTGAGTCTAGAGAACATGGTAGCTGCTTTGCCAATGCGTTTATCCAGCTCAACGTCTAGGAAGAGAGTGTCAGAGATCGTTGAGCCAAGGTACACAAAGTCATGAACAACCTCCAGTTCTTCTGTGGAGATGGTAATAGAGGGAGGTGAGTCCACGCCCTGGCCCATGACTTGTGTTTTCTTCAGGCTGATTGTTAATCCATAGTCTTGGCAGGCCTTGCTAAAATGATTCATGAGTTGTTGGAGGTCTTCAGCAGAGTGGGCAACAACAGCTGCATCATCGGCGAAGAGGAAGTCCCGCATGCATTTCAGCTGGACTTTGGCCTTCGCTCTCAATCTAAAGAGATTAAAGAGCTTTCCGTCTGATCTAGTCCGGAGATAAACACCTTCTGTTGCAGTTCCAAAGGCGTGCTTCAGCATGACAGCAAAAAAGATCCCAAACAGGGTTGGCGCGAGGACACAGCCCTGTTTCACTCCACTTCGGATGTCAAAGGAATCTGATGTTGAGCCATCAAAAACTACAGTGCCCTTCATTTCCTCATGAAAGGACCTAATGATGTTAAGGAGTCGAGGTGGACATCCAATTTTGGGAAGTATTTTAAAAAGGCTGTCCCTGCTAACCAAATCAAAGGCCTTTGTAAGATCTATGAAGGCCACAAAGAGTGGCTGTCGTTGTTCCCTACATTTCTCCTGCAACTGTCTAAGGGAAAATACCATGTCAGTGGTGGATCTATTAGCTCGAAATCCACACTGTGATTCTGGATAGACTCTGCAAGCACCTGGAGTCTCTTCAGCACAACACAGGCAAGCAGCTTCCCTACAACGCTGAGAAGAGAGATGCCACGGTAGTTACTGCAGTCACCCCTGTCTCCTTTGTTTTTATACAATGTGATGATGTTTGCATCCTTCATGTCCTGTGGTACTCCACCTTCCCTCCAACAAAGACAAAAGATTTCATACAGTTCGGTGGTGATGATCTCTGTACAGCAGGGATGTTATCCTTCCCAGGTGCCTTGCCAGAGGCAAGGGAATCCAAGGCCGCTTTTATTTCTGCTAAAGTTGGTTTGCTGTCCAACTCTTCCAAGACAGGCAGGCATTTGATGTTATTTAGTGCCTCTTCAGTTACTACATTCTCTCTGGAATATAGCTCAGAGTAGTGCTGCACCCAGCGTTCCATCTGCTGTGCTCGGTCCTGGATGATCACGCCTGTAGCAGACTTCAAGGGAGTAGACTTCTTCTGTATTGGACCTAAAGCCTCCTTGATACCATCATACATTCCCTTGATGTTACCTGTGTCCGCTGCTATCTGTATCTGAGAGCAGAGCTGAAGCCAATAATTGTTTGAACATCTCCTGGCAGCCTGTTGGACTTTGCTGCGAGCAACTCGAAGAGCCTGCAAGTTGTACTCACTAGGACAGGCTTTGTATGCTGCTAGAGCTCTCCTCTTATCCTCGATGGCTGGCATCAACTCCTCCGAATGGGGTTTGAACCAGTCTGCCGTCTTTTGGTCTTCTTGCCAAACGTGCACAAGGCAGTGTTATAAACAGCGTTCTTGAAATGTTCCCATCGTTCAGGTGCATTTGCATCAGCCGGGCCTAGAAGGGTTTCCTCAAGCGCTTGGGCAAATTCCTCCACTCTTCTCTGATTGCGAATCTTGCTGATGTCAATACGTGGTCTTCCTTCCTTTTTCATGTGATACAATCTCTTTGTTCGCAGTTTTACTCTACTACACACCAGGGAGTGATCAGTATCGCAATCAGCACTCTGATAACTGCGTGTGATCATGTGATCGAAGGCTAGAGCGTCTAGTGAGGATCAAATCGAGCTGATGCCAATGCTTCGATCTTGGATGTCTCCAGGAAACTCTGTGTTGAAGCTTCGTATTAAAGAACGTGTTGCTGACACAAAGACCATAATAACAGCAAAACTCCAGCAAGCTTTGGCCATTTTTGTTCATCTTCCCAATGCCAAAACGGCCTAGACAAGTGGGCCAAGAATTGTGATCAGCACCAGCTCTAGTGTTAAAGTCTCCGAGAATGAACAGTGGCTCTCTCTCGGGGATTTTTTTGATAGTAGCTGCCAGATTTTCATAGAATTTGTCTTTGACGGTTGTAGACGGCAGCGTTGGTGCATATGCACTAATGAGGGTGACCGGTCCCGCTGATGAGTGGAGCTGCAGAGACAGGATTCTTTCACTCCTCACAGTAGGTGGGATAATAGATCTCAGCAGAGTATTTCTGACCGCAAAGCCAACACCATATTCTCTGGTCTCATTCAATGGTTTTCCCTGCCAGAAGAATGAGAATTTTTTTTCTTTGACAGATCCCATGTCTGGCAATCTCGTCTCTTGCAGGGCAACAATGTCCATCTGCAGCCTACTCAGTTCCATGTCGATGACAGCTGTCTTGCGCACGTCGTCTATTTCCTGAATGTCGTCAGAAAAGCCAGGGGTCATTGTCTGAACATTCCAGGTGCCCAATTTTGGGGCAGAAGTTTTCTTACGATTGTTGCATGGTGCAGGGTTATCGATCTGCTTGTCAGCTTTCACTCTAAACCCCACGCACCCCATGAGGTTAAGAGACCGTGGTGAGGTAGCACCTTACTGGCTGGGGACTGCCCAGCTTAAGGCAGGCGGTAGCTACCTAGTGAGGTGCAATGACCTCTCCCACCGTCAGAAGTAGCCCCTGGCGTCATGCTCTACGCCAATCAAGCAAAGACTTATAACCGGTAACTGCTACTTCCCGTGTTATTTCAACACTGTATGCGAAGCTGGAGTGTCCTCTCCAGAGCATGAAGCCTGGGTAAAATAATATGGAGGATAGGCTGTTACCCAAGCAGCAACCCCCCCCTCCATGTCGCTGAAATAGTCCAATGGAAAGGCAAGAGCCAATACAACTGGTTCCAGTGACATCGCAGGAGTTGCCAGAACGACACAAACTGCCTCTGGGACTCTGGCTCCGGATTTTGCCTCGAGGTTAACTCCTGAAGCCTTTTCCATCAGTGGATATAGCCACAAGGCAGCGGAGGTTTGAAATCGGAGTTTTCCTTCTCCTAGATTGGCTGCCTTCCAAGGCTGACGAGCCCCACCTACCCGGCGTATAATATTTAATATCTTACGAATCGCATCCGACATTTGTCTCCCTGGCATAAATCCGTATTGGTGTCCATGAATATAATTTGTAATGAAGCTATTTACTCTTTGTGCCATAATAGATGAGAATATTTTTTGATCTTGATTCTGTAAAGTTATTGGCCTATACGCAGATGGAGATGTAGTGTCTTTATCTTGTTTTGGGATAGCTATTATTCTCGCTTCTTTCCAGGAGTCTGGAACTTTTTCCCCATTCATTATTGAGTTATGTACTTCTAATAAATGTTCAGATAGTTCGTCCTCCCATATTGTATAGAAGTCTGCTGTGAAACCATCACAACCTGGTGAATTTCCCTCCTTAAGTTTTTTGATAGTTATTTTTATCTCTTTAAGTGTTATTGGTGAGTTAAGTTGGTTTTTATGTTCTTCACTAATTGGATTACTTGGTAGAGAATTCACAAAATCATGAGCATCCATTTCTGGTCCTATTTCTGTCTCATAGAGCTCTCTATAATATTCCTTAAAAGTTGTTAGAATTTGCTGTTGTGATGTTACTATTTTATTTTCTTTAGTTCTTATTTTAACAATTGTTTTTTTAATAGCTTTCCTTTTTATGGCATTGGATAATAATTTGGAATTTTTATTTCCGTATTCATAGTAAATAATTCATCTTTAAATAATTCATTGCAATTTGAGTTTTATTTATGTCCAATGCTTCTAATTCTGCTCTAACTTTTGCCATTTCTCTCAATATTTTATTAGATCCTGATTTCTTATGTTCTTATAGTTTTTTTATTTTATCTTCTAATTGTATTTGTAATTTCTCTCTCTTTTTAATCTAGACCCCTCCATGAATTTCCCCCTTCAATATACTTTAAGAGTATCCCATGTAACTATTGATTTCACCTCTTCCTTGTTATTTAGTTCATAAAATAGCTTAATATCTTTTTTAATTTTTTCAATAATTTGTGAATTTCCACATATATTAGTACCTAATCTCCAAATCCTGGGTTTATTTTTTAAAGATTAGTCCATGAAACTTTTAGTGGTGCATGGTCTGAGGTTATTATCGGTGCAAAGTCAATTTTATCTAACAGTGGTGCTAAGGATTCTGTTATAATTATATGATCTAACCTTGAGTAGGTTTCATATTTCTTTGAAATAAAAGTGTAATCCCTCTCTTTAGGGTTTAAATATATCCATCTATTGATTAAATTTTCTTTTTTCAATAATTTCCCAATTTTAATTCCATCCCCTGATAGTTTTCTATTTTTTGAAGTTGTATCCCTCTTTCCATTCAAAATACAATTTGTTTCTCCCCCCCCCCCAGTATAATTTTCCCCATTCAAACTGCTTCATTTACCTTAATAACTTTTCCATTAATCCTGCTTGACCCGCATTTGGTGCATAATATGACCCAATCATCACAAACACTCTTTTCCAACAACACAAGAGGCGACTCTACACATGGAAATCACCAGATGGGCAATACCGAAATCAGATTGATTATATTCTCTGCAGCCAAAGATGGAGAAGCTCTATACAGTCAGCAAAAACAAGACCTGGAGCTGATTGTGGCTCTGATCATCAGCTTCTCATAGCAAAATTCAAGCTTAAACTGAAGAGAGTAGGAAAAACCACTGGGCTACTCAGGTATAATCTAAACCAAATCCCTTATGAATACACAGTGGAAGTGTAAAACAGATTTAAGGAACTAGATTTGGTGGACAGAGTGCCTGAAGAACTTTGGATAGAGGCTCGTAACATTGTACAGGAGGCAGCAACAAAAACCATCCCAAAGAAAAGGAAATGCAAGAAAGCAAAGTGGCTGTCCAACGAGGCCTTACAAATAGCAGAGAAGAGAAGGGAAATAAAATGCAAGGGAGATAGGGAAAGTTACAGAAAATTGAATGCAGACTTCCAAAGAATAGCAAGGAGAGCCAAGAGGGCCTTCTTAAATGAACAATGCAAAGAAATAGAGGAAAATAATAGAAAAGGAAAAACGAGAGATCTGTTCAGGAAAATTGGAGATATTAAAGGAACATTTTGTGCAAAGATGGACATGATAAAGGACAAAAATGGTAGGGACCTAACAGAAGCAGAAGATATCAAGAAGAGGTGTCAAGAATACACAGAGGAATTATACCAGAAAGATTTGGATATCCCGGACAACCCAGATAGTGTGGTTGCTGACCTGGAGCCAGACATCCTGGAGAGTGAAGTCAAGTGGGCCTTGGAAAGCATGGCTAACACCAAGGCCAGTGGAGGTGATGGCATTCCAGTTGAACTATTTAAAATCTTAAAAGATGAGGCTGTTAAGGTGCTACATTCAATATGCCAGCAAGTTTGGAAAACTCAACAGTGGCCAGAGGACTGGAAAAGATCAGTCTACATCCCAATCCCAAAGAAGGGCAGTGCCAAAGAATGCTCCAACTACCGTACAATTGCACTCATTTCACACGCTAGCAAGGTTATGCTCAAAATCCTACAAGGTAGGCTTCAGCAGTATGTGGACCGAGAACTCCCAGAAGTACAAGCTGGATTTCGAAGGGGCAGAGGAACTAGAGACCAAATTGCTAACATGCGCTGGATTATGGAGAAAGCCAGAGAGTTCCAGAAAAACATCTACTTCTGCTTCATGGACTATGCAAAAGCCTTTGACTGTGTGGACCACAGCAAACTATGGCAAGTCCTTAAAGAAATGGGAGTGCCTGACCACCTTATCTATCTCCTGAGAAACCTATACGTTGGACAGGAAGCAACAGTTAGAACTGGATATTCAACAACTGATTGGTTCAAAATTGGGAAAGGAGTACGACAAGGCTGTATATTGTCCCCCAGCTTATTTAACTTATATGCAGAATACATCATGCGAAAGGCCGGACTGGAGGAATCCCAAACCGGAATTAAGATTGCCGGAAGAAATATCAACAACCTCAGATATACAGATGATACCACTCTTATGGCAGAAAGTGAGGAGGAATTAAAGAACCTCTTAATGAGGGTGAAAGAGGAGAGTGCAAAAAACGGTCTGAAGCTCAACATCAAAAAAACGAAGATCATGGCCACTGGTCCCATCACCTCCTGGCAAATAGAAGGGGAAGATATGGAGGCGGTGACAGATTTTACTTTCTTGGGCTCCATGATCACTGCAGATGGTGACAGCAGCCACGAAATTAAAAGACGCCTGCTTCTTGGGAGGAAAGCGATGACAAACCTAGACAGCATCTTAAAAAGCAGAGACATCACCTTGCCGACAAAGTCCGCATAGTCAAAGCTATGGTTTTTCCAGTAGCAATGTATGGAAGTGAGAGCTGGACCATAAAGAAGGCTGACCGCCGAAGAATTCATGCTTTTGAATTGTGGTGCTGGAGGAGGCTCTTGAAAGTCCCCTGGACTGCAAGGAGAACAAACCTATCTATTCTAAAGGAAATCAACCCTGAGTGCTCACTGGAAGGACAGATCCTGAAGCTGAGGCTCCAATACTTTGGCCATCTCATGAGAAGAGAAGACTCCCTGGAAAAGACCCTGATGTTAGGAAAGTGTGAAGGCAAGAGGAGAAGGGGACGACAGAGGATGAGATGGTTGGGCAGTGTCATCGAAGCTACCAACATGAATTTGACCCAACTCCGGGAGGCAGTGGAAGACAGGAGGGCCTGGCGTGCTCTGGTCCATGGGGTCACCAAAATGTGGTGGAAAAATATATATAATTTGAATGGGATGTGAAAGTGTTGCCCTAAACTTTAAAAATCCTTTAAAAATGTGCCTCAGGGAGGTGCCTTAAAAGTGAAAGCATTATTGAAAAACTACAGCTGTGACAAAAACCAAAACAACTTACTTCTTTTGGTACAAATAGAACTGATAAAATAAGATGACAGTAACTAATTTTGTGCCAGTGTTCGCGATGAAGGAAATAAACAATGATGCATACATTATGTGAACAAAGAGCTAGTTGAGTTACATTTGCCTAAAATATAAACTAACAAAGAAAATAGATGTGGGCACCTGTGTTAAACAAATGAGAATATCCATATATTGTCCATAAAAAAGCTTTTACAGAACAATGTAAATGGAGGAAAAGGATGAATGTTATTTTAAGTAGTTTGCTCCTTGATAAGCAAGTAGATAAGCAAGTAGAAAAGAAAAATGAAAGTGCCATTCATTTTACAAGCCTTTAGCCTCATAATAAATAATTCCTTAATTCAGCGTGGTAACAATGAGGAATATGAATTCATATAATATTCTGTAGTGTTTATGAATAGAATATTTTAATGTAAAAGCATATAACTGTCATTCAGGATGTATTTCCCAAATATGGTATTAAGGAAGTTACTCCAACTGGGGGCATTTTCTCAGCTAGGAGCTATCTCAGCAGGTAGCTGCTTCAACCCACAGCTGTCTGGACAAGCCAGCATTGCTTACCCAACGGAAAAGCCAAAGTTCAGCGTCATAATGTGTTGTTTAATTTAAAAACACCAAGTGTATGAAAACAGAGATCATCTCTCAGAGATCATCTCCCAGAGAACATCTCCCAAGAACCACAGCCATCTGCTTTTTGCAAACAAGTGGGAAGACACAAACAGACTGAGAGCAGTCAGGAGATAGCCATGGGAATAACAAAAAGGCTGAGAAGGCTGGGTTGAGCTTTTCCGTTTTTAGAGAAAATGTTTTCTGTGTGTCAGCTACATGCTTAAAGCTAAGTAATGCTTTTTGATTTTGTACATTTGTTCCTTTAAAAGTTTAATTACTTTTTCATGCCTGTCATTGAAAACTATAAGGCTTTTTGCTTTTTATTATTTTGTTCTTAGGAGCGATGAGCTCCTATGTTTTAATGCTTTTGTATTTTTGATTCAAAAATGATTAAAATTCTTGTCTGGACTTTGCATAGCTATAAGCTTGCAACTGAGATGTATTTCCTGATTTGACTATTTGTTCAAAGCTTAAGTTCAGTTTTTGTGGATTTTTATCTATTTTAAGTCTGTAGTATTTTAAGCTTACATTTTTTGCATGTCTCCATTACTTTTGGAATTAAGTATATGTGCCAACAGTTGTCTTTGCTACTTTCAAGCATAGAACCTAGAAATGATGTAAATAAATAGAGACTAAATGACTAAACAACAACAACAAGAAGAAGAATGAACACGTTCTGGAGTGGCCTGGAATTATTGCAACAATGAAAACACGTATAATGAAATACCCAGATGAGTTTACGAACATCTTGTGACTGATTATTTGGTTTTGTTCTGGTATTAATCCTTTACTGGAATGTCAGTTATGACAAATCATAGAATCTGTACTCTTTACCTTGGAGTTCTGTAAATCTTATAGGATTCCGGGGGGCGGGGGGGGGTCAGTTGTCTAAATCAGGATCTGACACCTTGGAATTGCATCTGCCATGGTAATTGAAATTGTGAAATACAGTGTGACTGTCATTTAGTGTTAATATAAATTATCTGAGAGGTTTGCAAACTGATTTTGATTACAGAGTAGTGATGTGGCATACTAACTGTAAACCAGACAGTTCCTGTCTGAAGTTTCTCTTCTGCTATGACCTCACTTGGTTTATCTGGAGCAATTTAAAATTTTATTGTTTTATTCTCTTTGTAAACCACGCAGGAATTACAGCTGGAGACCTTATAAAAATCTTCACAGTGAATAAATACATACTTTGGCTTTAGCTCTACCCTACCTCATTTCTGAAATGAGGAAATCAATAAACTGCCTTACAAGGTCTCTGCAAGGATGGCTGAGTCAATTCCCAAAGGGATAGCCATGTTAGTTATGTGGATTCCATCCTCAAACCATATGCCACTAATGCAGACTTTCTAAAGAAACTTTGATCCACCCACGACCTCCCTGACAGCACCATCATAGCCCAGTTGGACACAGGAACCTTCTACACTAACATCCTACATGGAGACGGACTACAGGCTGTCAGGAGTACCATTCAGGACAAAAGGACAAATCCCACATAGTCACCTTCCTCTGCAACTTCATGCTCACACACAACTATTTCACCTTCGACAATAAAACCTTCCACCGGATCAATGGAAGTGCATGAATGTATTTGCATGACTCCACAATATATGAATGCACTCATGGCTGACCTAGAATAACACACTTAACTATTGTACCCAAAACTAAGTCCTCCATTTGAGGTACATTGATGACATCCTTTTTAATCTGAACCCATAAAAAGGAAGCGCTAGAGAAATTCCACTGGGATTTCAATAACTTCCATCTAAACATCAACCTCAGCTTTGACAATCTACACAGGTGCATTTTCTAGATACCACTGTGAAGCTACAGCATGGACATCTTAGCACCATGGTGTATTGAAAACCCAATGATCAGTATACCTACTTGCATGCCTCCAGCTTCCATCCTGAACCCACAATAAAATTTATTATTTACTGCCAAGCCCTCAAGTATAATCACATCTGCTTGGACTCACAAGATGGTGACTCCAAACCCAAGGATCTTCAAAACACATTTATCAGACTATAATACCCATCCAATGTGGTTATGGAACAGGTTAACCAAGCAAGATGAATACCCAGAAACAACCTACTGCAAGGGAGACCTAGAAGAGGAAACAACTGAACACCACTAGTTGTCACTTTCGGCCCACAACTGAAACCACTCACATGCATCCAACTCATCCTTGACATGAATACTTCACTCTCTCAAGCCCTTCGTGGCAGGCCTTTACTTGCTTACAGACAATCCCCAATGTCAGGCAGCTATTGACACACAACAACTTACACAACACTGATACAATGATGGGGACCATACACTGCTATAAATGCAGATGCCATCTCTGCCCCCACTTTTACTCTGGCAACATAATTACAGGACACAACAATTTCACACAAAACATCAAGGGCATCTTTACTTGTTTCTCAGCTAATATGATCTATGCCTTTTTATTATTATTATTATTTGCCAATAATGCCTCTCTGCACTCTACATTAGGACAAACAGGACAGTCTCTACATAATGGACAGAAATCAGACATCAGGAATGGCAGTACATGGAAACCTGTTTCAAACCATTTCAGCCTACCCAGACAATCTTTATAGTATTTGAAAGCTGGTGTCCTGTAGAAGGAAGCATTACAGAACAAGGAGACAGAAGGAGACAGCTAAGATACAGAAGCATAATATCTCATATTCATAAACTGGAGGGTTTTTTAAGAAGTGAATTTCCTGGCTTTTTAAAATGGGAGTTTAAATATACATATGCTACCCAGAAATTCAATCAGAAATTCCCCTCATAATTAATTGTCACAATTAGATAAGTAATTGTGGCAAAGCTTTGTCTCCAAACAGCCACTGCTAGTAGACAGGCACACAGGCAGATGAGTAAGCTGCCTCTCACCTCCTCCTCTTTTTACTAACTCTTCGCCAGATCTTAAATTAATGTCCCTCCAACATGATGTTATCCAATCAAATTAAAGTTCTTTGTTCAGGAACTTCACTTTCGAGATGTAACTTTCTCAATCCCACCTCTTCATTCTCATGAGAGCCTCTGCTGACATGCGATTAAGATGAGATGTGGTGTTCAGTCAGAATGAATGGATAGATAGACAGACAGACAAAGTTATCTGTTGTTATTTTCCATAGTCCAAGTTCCTTCCCAACTAACCATATCTACTTTTACAGAATAAGCTTCAAAGGTAAACTCAGGGATTCTTAACTCATTATCGTATGTGTAATGCCACAATGCTTATGTTGTTTCTGCTGTTGTTATCTATAGCCTGGGGTTCCTTTACTCACCAACCATTGCCTCTTTTTACAGAACAAAGCTTCAAAGGAAAAGAACTTGATATCAAACAGGGGTCTCAAGTCATTACTAGGCCACACTGAATCACCCAATTTGCAACATGTGTCTACTAACTAATCACAGCCTCTTTATCTTGAGGTCATATATGAATCTTTGCCACTCTTCTATCTGAGGAAGTGACTTGATTCATGAAAGGTCACATTAAAATATAGCAGTTAGCCTTTAAGGTGCCATAACACTTTTGTTGTCTTTATTTATTTATTTATTTATTTATTTATTTATTTATTTATTTTTGCTTTTGTTTTGTTTCTTATCTGATATCCATGTTAGTTTGTTGCAGCAAAAACAACAAAGGGTTTGTGGCAATTTCAAGATTAACAAGTTTATTTGGCATATACAGGTATTTGGATTTTTCAGTAATATGTCACCCATTGAAAAAGGTGTATGTTGCTATTTGTTCTTGAGGTCATAAAATCCTATGGAGGGACTGGGGTTGTCTAGAGTCCCATTATACTGTGTCCCATTATACACTTGTTGAACACACTGTGAGAAGATGTAGCTATAAGACCTATGGAAATAAACTTGGAGCCCCTACATCTATGGCACAGACTTTTTCTTTCCAATCCAGATGTTAACAAAATAGTTTTGCATTTCATTTACAGTACGTTTTATTAAGTAGCTAGAGCAGGCTTAGACTGCATCCCTATACTCACTTAGCTGGAAACAAGTCCCATTGAACTTAATGGAATTTACCTCTGAATGACATGGCTAGGATTACATTGTAAGTGTCTAATAAGAGTCCATAAATCTAAACAACCTGGTTGCCATAGATTAAATTGGAAATGGGAGGAAAAACCTTGTTAAAATTGAGATGGAAAATTGGCCCTAACCAGCTATGTCTGTACCAAGTGAATTAATATGTATAGTTAATATGTATAGTTCCAAAATTATGTATGTACAGTATGTGCAGATGAAAACCTGTGTTACAGTGATGTCAGCACATGGATTGCATAGAATGCATGTCTCATTTTCACAATAAATGTTGTTAAGAGATGCATTTCGAAGTCCGTCTATCTCTAGATTCAACTTAATTATACTCACATATTTTGATTTCTTAGGTGAACTGAAAAACTTTACACAAATGTCAATGGTGACATAGTCTGTGCTTTATGTTACTTACGTGAAGTTTTGTCATTGAAAACCCATATGAGATTAAAAGGCTAAAGGAAGAGCCCTTTGTAAACAAATTTGTATAAACAGCTCCAGAATCTTGACAAGAACATAGATAATTTGCACCTTGGAGGTGTTGAAATAGCACTATTTCAGATTTCAAGCAGGATAATCCATGTTTTATGCTTCTCTGTGACAAGAGCTCTTTGCAGGCACAAAAGGCCATGAAGAATGAGAGATTAGAAATGTTCCTAGTTGTTTTGTGTACAAGTTAAATACCTTTCTTGGAATTGAAGGCTTGTGAATTGGGGGAGAGGAGAGCGGTGTTATATCATGTATAATTTGCATAGCAGAAGTAGAACTTTGTTAGGATAGTGAATCTGCCTCCAGGATTTTACCAGCAAATAGTGTTCAGTGACGATTACTGAATATTAGCTTTTAAGTCAAAACTCAAGTCATTGAGGTTAATATTTTCCCCTTAAACACAGAAGTGTTCTATTGTATAGAGTGAACAGCTGCACTAAATTGCCTGAGGTCTGGTATTGAGAGCTTTCCTTTTCCCTAGACATCTTCAATCATTCACATTTCTGTTAAAAATAAATGTTAAAAATGAAAATACCAGCAAACAGTTGTCTCTGTGATAGATTGCTTTGAGTGATCAGGATGAACAATCTTTTGAAATCAGTGAATTGGTGCTTTTAAGAAGACTGCATTTGTACTTGGGGGGAAGGCATGAAAGAGAGTTGAGAGTTCTGTGCTGTGTTGAAATAATATTCTGGCAGGCTCACTTCCCAGTAAGTTTCAAAATACTCAAATCTGAAGCTGTTCCTTCAGCAGAACATTCAGCATATCCTGTCCTCTAGGCAAAATCTCCTGGTCCAAGGGTCTTGATGTTTTCCAAACTGTTTTCTTTCCTTCGCAAGCACTGTGTCTCTAAAAACAAACTATTTGTGTTCAGAAAAGAAGAAAGTCCATTGAAGGGTTTTATTAATTCTGTTGTTCTTCCTTTTCTTTCCCCTTTTTTAAATTACAGATGCAAAGGACCAGGACTTGAAGGTTGTCCTAATGGGTAATTATTGCTAATTAATTAAGGGAGCATACCATAAAATATATATCTTGTGTATGTAGCCAGGAGGAGTCATGTGTCTCCTTTTATTTTGGGGAATCATACCAAGATAGACAGAATTTTATATTCATATGTCAGGAAACTTATGTTATCCTTCTCAAATGGTAGACTGGCAAAGCTGCTGTATGTCCAGATGGTACCACTTTGTGCTGCAGCTGGGATCTCACAAAAGGTTGTTATAAAAGCCTATTAAAGTCAGGTTGGTGGAGAGGCTAGAATTTTCCTTGATTCCTAGTTTCCTATGTGTGTAGAAACGTGTGTATAGTTAATTAGTTATGTGCTATCAAGTTGGAACCAACGTATAGTGACCCTAATAGGGCTTTCAATGTAAATGATATATTTAAGGAGTGGTTTTACCAGTTCCAGTTCCCCAGTGAGTTTCTGTGGCCAAGTGAGGATTTGAACCTGGTCTCCAGAGGCCTAATCTGTTATTCTAAACTACTACACCACACTGGGTATTTATATGTGTGTACAGGAACATGTAATTACGTGCACACATGTGCATTCAGCCACTAAAGTGGGTCAATGACAGGTACAGGCCATTTTCCCTTGCAGTTGGGCTTCTGCCAGTCATGTTGGAGCACAGGTAGCGAGAGTCAGTTTAAAACAACCTTGGGAAGAATTTGCAGGGGAATGGCTAGTTACCCCTCTTGTAATCTATTATTTGCTGCAATTCATAATGCAGTTTGCATTACAAGGCAAACATGGGCTGGGGATTCCTTGTTTCTCTTTGGTCAGAACTACATGTTATATTGTACATTCCTGTGCATTAACTGTTATATTTGATTGAATCCATATCATTTGTGCAAGCCTCTGAGCTCTCTAGAGCATATCCTCAAATGGAAGTTCACTGTTAGAAATGTAAGTTAGCCCTGTTGCTGTTCTTAACCATGAGTAACCCTTCCTTGTGACAGAAAGACTGAAGAATGCTGTTCATCCTCTGTGTACCAGAGCACTTCCAAATCCCTCATATTAGAGCTGAGGGCAGTTTTTTGTACTTATCTGGATAAATAGCCTAGTTCTGTTTTGTCTCCCCCACCAAATGTTTAAATTAACAGCTCTGAAAGTTTGCTGTAATAAATAGATTATCCCCTACTGCTTCTGTTTTCTAGCACTAAGGTCCCATCAATTGCAGCTGGAGTTGTTGGAACTATCCTTGGCTTGGTTGTTATAGCACTCAGCATTGCTCTCTTTGTACGTCGGCGCCGCATTGTTAGAAAACGTACTTTGCGCAGACTGCTACAAGAAAGAGAGGTGGGTCCAGCAAATGATTCTGACATTTACTAGCTGAAACTGAGTCAGATACTAACTGCCAACTTTTCAAGGGCCTTTGCAAATGTTTACTTATGCAGGATGAATGTGCAGTTGGATGGAATTCAGGTGTCTTCCCTCAAGGAAGCACACCTGTTTTGGGGAGATACCACATTTTTTAATCACAGTCATAGAGGATTATATTATTTCAAGTAACTAACTTTCTCCCATGCTAGTCAGGACCACTGAGGTATAATAATGGCTATGATGCAGATGAACACAACTGTCCATTCAATGCTAATGTCATGGTGTGACCTATCAACAGTAGTTAGTGTACACAAGAGATGAAATTATCTAGAATTAAAGCATCATGAAACTTGACTTTCTCCTGACAGTGAGGTGCCAAACGTAGCCTTGTGACCTTAAAACAAGATCTGCATCAGAGCTGTCCCTTTTTACTTCTATATAAGGAAACATTTACAGTCAGTAGAAGCAAATGGCAACTTTTTGGTGATTAAACCACATCAGGCTTTAGGTATGGAGTTGCAAGTTTGGATGTTCCCATATGGAAGAAAAACACTTAGGAAAGTAACAAGATAGAAAGATGGTTGGGTAAATCTTCCTTTCTACATATACTGGAAGTATTTGGAAATGGTGAGGATGGCAGCATGCAAATATGTGACCTTCACTTGCTACTTGAAGAGGTACCATCTGAGTCCTCTCTCTCTAGACCAGGAACAAAGACTAATATTATGTACATGCAAACACTCATATTTTTTGCTATTCTTATAACATATAGTATAGTGTCTTAACATAGCATTCTAAAGATAGTTTATTACTGACTGCCACTATGGTAAGTCGTAATTTAATTTATTCAAATACGGCTTATTCAGGGACTACATAAGGGACTACTTATTCAGATTCTACATACTGAAGAATCCTGTATGAATGTCCAGAACAGTAAAATAAGGAACCAAGTCAGTCAGTCTTCTATGTGGATACATGTTACATGGAGGATTAGGAAAGCATGCCGTACCATATCATGACAAGAGCAGTTTGCATATCTGCTCTCCCACTAGTTATAATTAGCTTCCTTGGTTAGCATGCAACAAGTAAAGTCCAAAGTATGAGCTGCAGCAGTGGTTCTCAACCTTTGAGCCTCCAACTCCCAGAAAGCCCAGGCAGCATGGCCACTCTGGGAGCTAAAAGTCCAAAACATTTGAAAGACCAGAGCTAGAAATATTGTGCTATGGTATGTACACAGGTCTTGCATTGTGTGCTTTTCTGTCTTACCTGGGGAGAAAAGCAGAAAGAAGTGTCATAAACTCATGACGGCTATTCCACTTCTGATGAACATATCCCATATTGACATTCATGTCTTCAGCAAATGGAAAACAAGTTGTTCTTACGTTGGCTGAGTTTAGGGCACCATAATACTTACCACTGATCTAAGCATAGTGCCTAGTGTAGACATTGTTTTCTGTACATACTGTTTGTGAAGTAAATATCCTTGGAATAGTTATAATGCTATCCAGGAAGATCAGATGTTTTCTCTGTAGTTTAATTGTAGTAAGATGTTTTGTGAATTTGAAGTTTTTCCAAGTAATTTGTCCTTCAGTAGACTTGCAAACCAGTAGATTTTACTCTAGTTCTGTTGCTATTTCTTAGCAGTGTTTTTCCAAGGTAACCTATTTTAAATGCTACGAAAATACTATAAGATTAGAGTGTCACTAGGCATACTTCTCAAAAAAAATGTAATATTGACTATCATGCTGAAACATCTCCTCCTAAGCTATATTCTCTTGGAATTCAACAGCTTGTAGAACCTCTGACTCCCAGTGGTGAGGCACCGAACCAAGCACTTCTAAGGATTCTGAAAGAAACTGAATTTAAAAAAGTCAAAGTTCTTGGCTCTGGAGCATTCGGTACCGTCTATAAGGTGATGTATACACCTTTTCCTTTAACAGACACAACTCTATGTACCCATGCTTCGATGTTAGTAAGTGGATCTTAGTTCCAAGTAAGCATGCACAGAATCAGGCCACTGCACAATTGAATTCTTCATGTGATCATTTTACATCTGTGTTTATATTGATAGTGCATAATTCAAATTCCATGCATTATTTCCAGAAAATGGTGTGATACATTCATCTTGTTCATCTATTTGCTTACTGATCCTGCAGTCTGATCCCTATTGCAAAATCCAAAAGTATATACAAACTTTGTTCGCTAATGCTATGTTGAATTTAAATTAAATGTATCTTGTGTTCTGTACTTTTGTTTTTAAACAGGGGCTCTGGATTCCAGAAGGAGAAAAAGTTAAAATTCCTGTGGCTATTAAGGAATTGAGAGAAGCCACATCTCCCAAAGCCAACAAAGAAATTCTTGATGTAAGCTTTCTTTCTTTTTCTCTTTCTTCTTTGAAGTACTGACTGTGGTGCTTTACACAGCATGCACACAAATGTGAAGGCATTATTGGTGAATGGGAAATATTCACATAATTCTTCTGAAATTTCTGCAGTGGGTTTTCTGTTTGTCTGCAGTTCCTGCTCTCAAAAAACATATACAGTGGTGCCTCGACTTACGGCCATAATCCGTTCCAGAAGATGGGCATAACTCGAAATGGTCGTAAGTTGAAGCACCATTTCCCACTGAAATACATTGAAACCCCATTAATCCGTTCCAGCTGAGAGAAAAAATACCAAAAAAAATTAAAATAAAATAAAAATAAAACACTGCAAGCTCCATAGGAACGTGCTGGGGCCGAAAAACAAACACACCAAAAAAAAAACCACACACACACACAGCCAGCCCCAGCGGAACGTGATGGGGCTGGGGAAAAAAAATCAACCCCCCCCCCCCACACACACACAGCCCCAGCGGAACACCATGGGGCTGGGGAAAAAAAACAAAACAAAAAACCCCACACACACAGCCAGCCCCAGCGGAACGCCATGGGGCTGGGAAAAAAAATCAAAAAAACACCCACACACCCACAGCCAGCTCCATCGGAACGCGATGGGGCTGGGGAAAAAAAACACAAACCCACACACACACACACACATCCAGCCCCAGCGGAACGCCATGGGGCTGGGGAAAAAAACACAAACCCACACACACACAGCCAGCCCCAGCGGAACGCCATGGGGCTGGGGAAAAAAACACAAACCTCCCCACACACACACACAGCCAGCCCCAGCGGAACACCATGGGGCTGGGGAAAAAAACACAAAAACCCACACACACACACACACACAGCCAGCCCCAGCGGAACGCCATGGGGCTGGGGGGGGGGAAATCAACCCACCCCCCACAGCCAGCCCCAGCGGAACGCTATGGGGCTGGGGGAAAACACACACCAAAACACAAAAAACATCACAGCACAGAAACATAACCCCCCCCCCCAAAACCTAAACCCACCCTGCAAAACAAAGTAAATGTACTTACTCAGGAGCAGAAAGCAGCTCCAGGCAGTCCCAAGCGTCCTCCGACACACTCACTCTAACCGTTGGGGCGAAAGAGCTACAAAGAAGCAGCCTCTTCGCCTACCAACGGTTAGCAAATTTGAATTCCCCACCTTTTTCCCCTGCCTTTTTCCTGTCACAACTCGAATCTCCGGCCGCAAGTCAAAGCAAAATTTTGTGGCCAGAGCTGGTCGCAACTCAAAATGGTCGTAAGTTGGGACGTTCGTAAGTCGAGGCACCACTATACCTCCTAGAGCTATTGTCGACCTCGATTAGTTTGTAAGGGGAAAAGGTTTTTTATATGTTTTCAGCAAAACCTTTCATCCTTCTAGTTTTTAAATAGCCAATTTTCCTTTGGAACATCTGAAAATCTTAGCTCACAAAAATAAAATCTTAACATGAATAAAATTAAGACAGGATTTTTAATAAATGTTTTCCAAACAGGCAGGAAGTTTCCCACTAAATCATGCCTCATTTTCATATTAGAAGAAGTCATAGCATTTACTTTATCTTTCAAGGACATTAATGAAAAGGTATTGACTTCTTGAAAGGTATTGACTTCTCCGATGCATTTTTGGTATCACCTGGCAGGACAAAGTTCCAAACAGAGTAGTCCTAGAACGAGCTGGAATTTTTAGCATGTATACATTACTGAAACAGCGATGTCTACGTTGGCTTGGGCATGTCGTGAGAATGGCTGATGGTCGGATTCCAAAAGATCTCCTGTATGGAGAATTAGTGCAGGGAAATCGCCCCAGAGGGAGACCACAGCTGCGATACAAGGATATCTGCAAGCGGGATCTGAAGGCCTTAGGAATGGACCTCAACAGATGGGAAACCTTGACATCTGAGCGTTCAGCCTGGAGGCAGGCGGTGCATCATGGCCTCTCCCAATTTGAAGAGACACTTGTACAGCAGGCTGAGGCAAAGAGGCAGTCCCGAAACCAGCAAAACCAGGGAGCTGGAGAGGGGACAGATTGTATTTGTCTTCAGTGTGGAAGGGATTGTCACTCTCGAATTGGCCTTCTCAGCCACACTAGACGCTGTTCCAAGACCTCCATACAGAGCACGTTACCATAGTCTCTCGAGACTGAAGGATGCTTACTACTATTGACTTCTTGAAAATATATATTTTCTTTTTTTTAAAAAAAAAAAACCCAACCCTTTTTACTCAGTAGGAATTATTGGTACTTATTACCAGGCAGTTATCCTTATGATTCCTCTAACTTCATTAGAAACTTTAAAAATGAATTTTGGTTTGTGTCCAGTAATGTCAGTTCACTTGGATACAGCTTACGAAGCTTGTGAAAGCCCTGCTTTCATTGTTGCACAAGTGTCAGATCCAGTACTATGATTCAGCTTGAATGGTCTACAAACCATTACTGGAGTGCTTTCATAACTCATCCCAGCTTCAGTACAGAGGGCAATAACTTTGATAGCATGTGTTCATTCTCTGTCAAAACACTGCCACCTCTTGGGATTTTATCACTAGCATCATGGTCAGATTAGGCCCAAGGGCTGGAGGGTCCTCTTGCTTGTTTACTTGTCCTCTTGCCTCTTACCGTAGTACTATGACAAGGCCCAGTCATAGTACTACGGTATGTTAAGTGTTAGTGGTCTTTACAGCAAAAAGCAAATGCACATGGTGACGTCTTTTTAAACTGTTTTCTCATATAATAACATTAAAGAGTAATGCAGTGTGTAAAGTTCAATATATTTCACTATAGGTGATGTAAAACATCTGTGAAACACATTAAGTAAAAGATGGCATTTCATTAACTTTAGCTCAGTGATTGTTGGTTTAGAGTGGTGATGGTTCCCCAGCAGGTAAACCCAATAAATGACCATGTGGTTAAAAGCCAAAATGGGGAGAAGTGAAGGTTCTTAATGTTTCATTGACACTCTGATATTTTCTTTCTTCTGGCTCAGAATATTATTCCAAATTAGTAGATGTACTTGTTCAGTATGATTTAAGAACAAGAAGAAAAGTTGGCACTAGTTCACACATCTATTATTTATTTAAAATATTTGAGGAGGCTTACAACATTTTCAAATCCTACAGGAAACAAGCAATTAAAATTTAAGAAGCAATAAAACAAAGCATGTTTTAAAACAAGAACTAAAGCAAGTTAATGTAAAAAATAGAATATAGAATATGTTGAAAGCTTTAAAAAACCTCAGATCTCTGAAGAAAATATTTCAAAGAATCCTGGTCTCCTTTAAACAAGCAAGAGGACCCTCCAGCCCTTGGGCCTAATCTGACCAACAGGGGTTCCCCTTCTGGCATGTGGGAGGCACAGGGGAATCCCCTCCCACAAACTGTGCACCTTTTCCCAAACCTATAGTCTTTGGAGTGGGGAAATTCTTCAGTGCACCTGGCATTGGGAGGTGGGTATCAATTGTTATGTTTCATTGTTGGTTAGAGATAGAAGAGCCACAGCACTTTCCAGGCACAATTCTAGTTTAGGATGGTGTGCAAAGTGAACTGGCTGGTATTTAGAGGAGCTTTTCTTTTTCTGTGTGGAGAAAGAGGCACCAAAAAAGAAGTGAATGATTGGGATTGGTGAGGAGTCGGATGTCAGTAAATGTCAGAACGTAGAAGGCTTTGTTTTTTGTGTAATGAATCTTATTTTCAAGATCAGGTATACTTCTGAGTAAGGGCTCTGAATATCCTAATAATTTTATATGATTGTGTGAAAATAAGTAGGTTCATGCACCTACATCCAAAGCTGTTCACATTAGGCTAAGGAACTGTCTTGTGGTGGTGGTTTTACTCCGTAGAACCTTTCCTATTTACATATTGGCTCACATAGATAAACTGCAAGCACAGGGCTTAGTGATTTTCATTACACTAATCATCATCATCATTATGTGCCATCAAGTCAATTCTGATTTATGGCAACCCTTTCCAGGGTTTTCTAGATAGAGAGTACTCAGAAGTGGTTTACCATTCCCTTCTTCTGGAGGCTTCGTGGGACTGTGCAGCTTGCCCAAGGCTGCACAGGCTGGCTCTTCTGTGATGCACAGTGGGGAATTGAACTCCCAGTCTCTGGTTCTGCAGCCACATTTCTAATTCACTGAGCTATATAGCCAGTTGTCAAAACTTCACCACAATCATGGAAATAGCCATGGGTTCTCTGTGCATATAGTCTCATCATATAGCTCCACAGTATTGACAACCAGCCAAAACCTAGTCTTGTCAAAGACATTTCCACTCCATCATGGGGCATATTACTGTTTTGTCCTAGCTTTGCAGGTATTTAAAATATTTTTGAGATTACACTTTGCATGGACAAGGCCACACTCTACTTTCTCAGCTCTGAAGAAGTGAAAACAGTAGACCAATTTATTGCCATTGCTTAAGAGTTGCACAAAAGACAGTGAAAGACTCATTACCTATTAAATCCAGCACAATGTCAAAGTGATATTTTTTAAGACTAGAAGAAAGATGTTGCCATACCCTTCAGGAGCCTCCATAGCTGTTTCCATAGTTCAGTATAAAATCAAAGGCAGGCCCTTTTCTTTTCCAGACTCCAGAGGAGGGCAGCATTTTCTTTAAATTAAAATAAGTACTTGGTCATGATGAGCTGATCTGTGCATTTGTGAGACCCCTGTCTAATGTGCATCAGAGTTTCAACATGCAGTCTCATCTCTGGGAGAGGTCACAGGGAGAATAACACAGCAGCCCTTTCATGCATTTGAAGTAGCCTGAAATAACAGTCTTTGTCTTATGAAAAATAGGGACCACTATTTTTAATTTTAAGAAATTTGACTAGTAAAACTCAAAAAGAACTAGCACTTCTATTGAGGAAACATGTGACTTCAGTGTCTCATGTTAAAGTATTTTTGGTTCAATCCTTGACTACAATTCAGAGAAGAATGGCCTATAATTGACTTTACTTTTGAATAGATACCAAAGGTGCAAGCTTACAATCTTACCTGCATAGCCCACAGTAGAAAGTTCTGATTCTGTATAGGGTTGCCATGTCAGTAATATCTAATTATACCTGTGACAAGAGGATGGGCCCTTGTGATTTCACAAAGTTTGAGCATGCAAGAACTGGGATGAGGCCAGGTCTGCTTCTGGGCCAGCTGATTGTATAAATGAGTGAGAGGGGAAGCTGTGTAAATGGCACTAGAATCCAGGTAAACCTTGGATACCCCCATTTTATGGCAACCCAGAAGCAGAAGAGTAAAATATGGAAGGCAGCCAAATATGCACAGGAGCCACTGCAGTTGCCCCTGTTGCCTCTTTCCTGGAGATGTGGATAAGCATAATAAGTGCCTGAGCTTGGCCAGCACCCTGAGACCTGACAATCCAACTGTTAAGAAACCCTCCTTTTTACATTATGTGCCAATGCATCGGCACATGTCATGGAATGGGATAGCACTCTTCCACATTTCTTCCTTTTCTGTTGTTGGATATAGTACCAGGATCTACTTCTAACTCTACTGCTTTAGGTTCTTTGTAAACTGCAGGTATTGGCAGTCATCTAATCCAGTTCATTCTCCAACCACAACTCCTAATGGCTTTATTAGGATAATAGCTAATTCAGGAGATTTGCTGCCAAATACCAAGCATGCTTGCAGCAGGTCATGGCGTACCTCAGAGATTTCCAAGATAAAGTTTGAAAACAAAAGCTGTGCTGTAAATTCTAAAGGCATGTTAAAGAACACATGACTGCACAATGGTTTCATTATTTAAGCAGTTGCTGGCTGCTTCATTTTGCAATATCAAATTTAATAGGGTCTGCTGAATATTGGAACAGCTCCATATTCTATATGGTTGGTGTATGACACAAAGTCCAGATTCTGAGTTTGGCAGATCTCAAGCCAGTTTTTGAAGGAAGGTAACATGGGGCTTAAAATGGTTTGGAAAATGGTGACTTAACTAAACAATGTGAAAGATGTGTCAGTCACAACAAGAGGCAGAAGGAAAAGCAGGCTTGCTTTACCATTATGATGTGCAGTTTATGGTAGCTGAAACAGAAGTTGCTGGTCTTTCTAAGATCCATTTTTAATGTATGTATAAAAGCATTTACTGTATCATATGAATATGGTACAATTTATGTGCACACTTACATGCCATTCCTTTTTTAAAATAAAATACATTGTCATATGCATTCCGGTCCATTTTTTAACAAACAGATTTTTGTTGGTGGAAGTAGTCTTTGCCAAAGTGATTTGAGACCCTCTGCTGTTGCATCATATAATCAAGCAAAGTTCTGAAAACTGCAGCACTCATTACAGTTACTAATGAGATGATGCTGAAAGTGCCTTCACTATCATTGTGCCATGTGTTGGGATACCTACACATGTACCAGGTTCATCATATTGTGGGTCTCCATGTTCCCCACAATTGATTATTGTTATGCATGATGGGTAAGGCAGAATGTGGTGAGTCCTTTTCAGCTGTATCCCCATCCCCAAGGTTATTTTGACCCCTGTACCCCATAAAAGAGTAAACAACTTCTTCATAACCAGGGGCCAATATTGCCTCCACCCTTTTGACCCATTGCAAGTTATGAATCAACCAGACATTTCATGAAAACACATATACACCCCAGCTGTGTGCCTTGTTCTGCCGGTGCATTGTGCTTCTATATTGCTATTAGGCATACCATCCTTTTAAGCCCCAGCCTACAGTAATGGGACCATATAAGAAAAAACAACAGGACAACCCTCAGGACAAGCTAGGGCTCCAAATGAGTCCATAAATGGCGAGCATACCTATAGGCAGAATACAGAAGCTGTTCTATGACTTTGACTACTGATAGTTAGGTGGTACACCAGAACTGTTCAAGAGGGGATCTAGTGCTGGACTGGTCCATTGGCAATAGATTTGCTCCCCTTGTTAATCCATTAGAGGACTGACCCTTAGTCAAACAAAGTGAAGGTAGGCTTGGCCAAAACATTAGATGGTTGTCTTGGGATATAGCAGGAAAGAGGAGCAAAATTACTGATATGGATTTTGTTAGATATTTACCATCTTTTGATATAATCCTTTTATGAGAAGCATGGCTGTTAGAAAGGAAACATCCTTTCCTGCATTTGGAACCACCAACATTCTCCATTATTTGCTTTTTCTTCTACCCTAGCTAAATGAATTGATTTTTTCATAGGGGTTGCTTCCTTAGAAGACTCCACTGAGTTAACATTGTTGTTCACATGGCAAGCAACCCATGCAGAGAAACAATACACTCTATTTTTATTTGAATACGTTCTTTTGTTAATTACTCTGCAGTGGTCTCTAATGCAGCGATCCCCAACCTTTTTCGGTCCACGGACCGGCTGGGGAAGGCGGGGCACCCCCCGCGCTCGCGCGCATGCGCGAACAAGCGTGCACGCTCTCGAGCATGAGTGCCCGTGCGAGTGCTGCGCCGCTGTTTGCGCAGTGCTCGCACAGGCACGCGCGCGCTCGTGGGCATGCACAAACGGTGCGGTGCTTCTCGGTGCGCATGCGCTAGTGCGCATGCGCAAATGGCTGCGCTCGCACAGGTGTGCTGGAGTACGTGCAGGTGGAGTACGTGCGGGAGGGTGGGGCGGGAGGTCTGTCTCGGCGGCCCGGTCTGGCTCAGGCCACGGACCGGCACCGGGCCGCGGACCGGGGGTGGGGGACCTCTGCTCTAATGGACATTCAGTACATTGCTACTTAAATGCTCACTTTTTTCGTCACCACCTACTTTCAAGGTTACATCTTCTTGCCCTGAGTAACCTCTAACAGGTAGTTCATTGCTGTTCAAATCTCCTTGTTATGATCACATCTCTTATTTCCCAGGGTACTTCTCATATTTATACCCTTTAGTTTAATTTAATAGTTTGTGTGTGTGTGTTCTGTACCATCAAGTTGGAACCAACTTATAGTGACCCTAACAGGGCTTTCGAGGTAAGTGAGATATTTAAGGAGTGTTTTTACTCCCTCAGTGAGCTTCCATGGCTAAGTGGGGATTTAAACCCTGATCTCCAGAGTCCCAGTCTGTCACTCTATCCATAACACCATACTGGAAAGCATTTAATACTTTATTCATATGAAATTTCAAACTTTGACACACACCCCATCATATGATTGTGGGAATGTGTCACTTGTAGGTTTTCTCCATTGTTCAATAGTCCAGACTGTCCATTGGAGGACTTTAGTCCAGGAAAATCTAAGCTAAATATAACATGTTAGTCTTTGAAGTGCCATGAGACTTTTGCTGACTCTTTGCTTCTTTAGCTACTTGCTAACACAGCTGACTACCCTCATTAAAATACAGCAGAGCTGCAACTATGATAGGGCAACTGGAGCTTTAACCAATGGAACCAAAAATATAGATTACATTAAAAAAATTACTGGTAGAAGAACTCAAATTTGCCCATTAGGCTTCGCTGCTAGAAGGATATGGATCTGCCCTCTTCTAGCACATATATATCAGTTCCAGCTGTTTCTACTGAGGCAGAAAGAAACACAAAATAGGTGGGCTCATAATGGAAGCAATATGGCTGTCAGGCACAGATGCTCCTCCCCAAACCTCTGTTCCCTCCTGGCATATGCTAGTCTACAATTCAAGCTTAACGAATATGACAGCAAAGCTAGTTACAACTCTCAACAGATGAGATCAATGTATTTAAATCATCCCAGCTGCTCATCCCAGTCATAGCAGACAGATTGGAGCAGTGGAGAATTACATAAGTGTTGACTTAACAAGCAGCTCTCATTTAGTAGGTATATTCTAATTGAGACTAACAACTGGATTTATTCCCAGATGTTGAAGCTACTAGTGCAAGAAAACTGCATAATAACACATAGAAGTTGTGTTCAATTGTGTAAATTTTGTTACATTATATCCTATTAAAGCTATGCTATTTTTCCAATGTGCAATTCATAATTCACCACTGATTCTGATAAATGCACAAAAATGCTTAAGTGCAGATAACAGTTTTGCAAGTGACGGGGGAAAAGGACACAGGTCCCTGAAGATTAGATGGATGCACCTTCAAAGAGCAGAGGTATCCTCAGAGAAGGTAATTCTGGACAATGAGAGTGTCTGGAAGGGTTGCCTTGGAGAAGAGTGGGTGGGGAAATATTCTCTTACTAGCCCACTTATATATGCCTAGACCCAACCCACACAGTATAATTAACAACTTTGTTCCTTATATCCTTCTGTACTTAACATTTTCAAATGTAGGTTCATTGCTTTTCTCTCTTCACTTAGGAAGCATATGTAATGGCAAGTGTTGACAATCCCCATGTATGCCGGTTACTGGGAATTTGCCTCACATCTACTGTTCAGCTCATCACACAACTTATGCCTTATGGTTGCCTTCTTGACTATGTTAGAGAGCACAAGGACAACATAGGATCCCAGTACCTTCTCAATTGGTGTGTGCAGATTGCAAAGGTAAATGAATAGCAAAGTCCATCTAGTATTTTGATGATAACCAGTATTATGAAATTGACTTCACAGTTGCCATATAGAGAAACCAAAGGTAGATGGAATGTGTACGGGGGTGGCGTCGTGCCCACCAGGACTGTATATTTGGATCATCCATACAGCAGTTTAAACTGGTTTTGAGAAAATGAGTTTTAAGACATATATTTTTAGAACATTGTAGGCTGCTCCATGTCTATTTTGCTGTTAGATCAAACCTCACAGTATAAGTTTTACAGTTCCATGGACTGTAAAATCCAACACTAGTTATGTAGAAACCATTTCAAATTGTCTCATTGTTGCTAGCTCACAAACAGGAAACCAGATCCCAAAGGTGCTCTTCTGCAGAATTCATTTCACTTGCTTCCTAGGTCTTGGAACTAATAATTTTTCTTCAGTCAAAAAGACTTTATCTTTAATTATCTGAGAAGATGCAGATTGTTTTTCAGCACTAAAGTTGCCCCAAGAGGCTGATCATAAATTTCCTAAGAAAAAATGTGGTGTGGGAGTTTAAGGTTGGATATTGTGCTACTACAGGAGGTTTGCAATAAATTGATTCTACAAAGAAGTGGCATCTTGTGTTCATGGATGGTAGGCAGCAACTAATTCTAGCCAGATTGCTCTCAGGATACATTGTCCAGAATTGAAACCCAACATTTATACAGTTACCTTCTATATGTTTTAAACCTCTCCATGTAAATAATTTTGTTTATTTATTTGATTGCACTTATAACCTGTCATTAACCTCAGAAATGGCAGTCAAGGAAGCTAAAGCAATAAAAAGATCAAAAGTATCATTAAAACACATCAGTGTTTTTTTTTTTAAAGTAATGTTTCCCAAAAGTCCCATTCTACAACAACACAACCTAAATGCCAAAGGTTGTCTGAATAAATCATGGAAATAATTAAATGATAATTTAAGTTGTCTCTGTGCTTCCAGAATTAGGCCAAATGGAAATATTTGCAAATACATGCCATTCTAGATGCAATATCAGATAGAATAGACCTCTATTCAGAGCACATTACCATAGTCTCTCGAGATGGAAGGATGCCTACGATCAGATAGAAATATGTATGTTTTGAATTGTAAGGAAATAACTAAATATAATAACATTATAAGCCTTGACTGAGGAAGTTACTTCTAATAGGATTTTGTTGTGGTTGTTGACTTAATTTGTTTCAGAATAACAGCTCATTAAAGGTTGTTATTTAACAAAAGCAGCTTTTATTGTGGCCTTTTGCCAGTGCTGGGGTAATTTGTTTGGCAACATTGGAAGCGCTTAGCACATTGTGGGAGTCCATCTGAAACTGTCTTTAGACAGTGTTTTGATGGTGGTCTAAGACTAATGGAGAAAGAGTGGCAGTGAACACATGAGAAACAACATTTTCCTAATGCTTTCATTATTATCCTGTTAGTGAATACAAAGAGGGGGAAATAGAGAGAAGAGAGAGCCTTGTTGGCTGTGTTTGTGCACTATGTGGTTTTTTTTTCAGCTTTTAAAATAAAACTGTTAATGATCATAGCATTTTCACAATGAAATAAGAACTCCACAGTGTTTTATGTCTGTGTAAATACTCTGTAATAGTTGTTTGATACAGTAATAATAATGCTATGCAAGTATTCTGGTTATCAAAATATTACAGATTTTGTTTATTCTGTTTGAAGAAAATGTCTTGCTATGCTAATCTTTCCTTAGTTGTGTGCCACCAAGTCAGTTTTGACTTACGGCAACCCTTTTGCCATAAGTAAATTAGATCGTACATAATTTCAATAACAGAAAGTTTCCATGTGTGGTTAGTCACACAGTAAATAGTTAAAAACCTGTGACATCTGACCTTTATAAATGTCAGAATGATCTTTTCAAAGCATGTTTACATTGTATACTCATGCTCTGCTGACCATGCAGCCACATTTCCACTGTAATAAAATTACAATTTTATTAGAAGAAATTAGAAATTACAATTTTATTAGACCTAGCTCTCTTTTCTGTAGGAAATGGCCTAACTTCCTCTGCCATGCTGCCAGGAGTTGGGGATAGTGGAATAAGGTTTTCTAACTGTTCATTGTAAACGTGCTATAGGGAATGAATTATTTGGAGGAACGTCGTCTGGTACATCGTGATTTGGCTGCCAGGAACGTCCTTGTTAAGACTCCTCAGCATGTGAAGATCACTGACTTTGGGCTGTCCAAATTGCTTGGTGCCGAGGAAAAGGAATATCATGCAGAAGGAGGAAAAGTAAGAAAGATAATAGATTATTTCCTATCGATTGGTGTGATAATATGCTGGTATTTTCAACAACCTAACATTTCTGTGAAGGATATAGAGAGAGGACGGGTTAAAGCAGTGATTCTGACATGATCTGTATGGAGTTGGTCGAGGTGTGAACTTACCCACTCTCCATCCCAGTGGAGGTTGGTGACTCTGATTTCACAGAGTGGTGAATTTACAGTGGGTGTTAGTACACCCTCTACAGAAGGTCCCAAGATGCTGGAGCCTATTGTCAAAATAGGCTCATCACCTTGGATTGCTTCTGTAAAGTTTGGGCTAAAACCCAGGATGGCTTCACCATGCCTGCAAAACCAGTCACCAGACTCTGCTGCCCCAGTCACTTCCTTGTATAATTTTGTAGACATTACAAGGAAGACACTCACTGAGTTTTTCTGGACTTGGTCAACTTTAGTGACAGTTTTTGATGCCATATGGCAAATGCCTGGTGGCACTGTGGCAAGTGCAAATTTACACAGAGGAGGTAGGAGGTGTGCAGATAAATAAAGATCTAAAGCAGCTCACAGATTTATATGACTACAAATTATGTGCTGTTGTTGGAATACTTCTAAATGTTACCATATGAGAAGGCATAAAGCACTTCCAAACAATCCCTTAAGAAATGTGTTGCTTGTACAGAACAAAAAAAAACTGTACTAAAATTTTAGCTGAGTAACAGCACTCGCTTAACTATTACCGTGTTGCCCAGTGCTACTAACTCTACCCTAGTAACCATCTGTAACTACACAGGTTATATGTTTTCAATAGAAGCTGATATATATAATAATGATATATGTAATAAATGGAAAATGTTTTACTGATAACAAAGATTTATATTTCCTCAACAACAATTTTAAGAAAATAAACATAATGACTGCTGCTTTGTTACATTTGCGGAAGGCAAAGGCCATAACATTCAGTTACTTCTAGCTGACAATTAACAAATCTCCACTGAAACTCTTGGGTGCACGTTACCACCCACCCACCCAAGTATCCTAGCAGCACTTACTAATTGCCATCTAGAAGCAGCTGAAGATGCTGCTGCTGTTTGCCTTCCACATGTGTAACAAAGCAACAGGATGTCAGCCTATAAAAATCACAGGTTGCTTGCTATACTCTTTGTTCATTGGCTATCGCAGCTGTTTTTTGTTTTTTTGTTTTTCAAAATAACACAAATATGTCCCACTATTGTCTACAGCAGGTCCAAGCAAAACTATTTTGCTGGTACATTTAGCCAAATATATTTCAACTCTTTTCTAGGTCCCCATTAAGTGGATGGCTTTGGAGTCTATTCTGCACCGCATTTATACCCACCAAAGTGATGTCTGGAGTTACGGTAAATCAGAAATAAATACTGTGGTGATTCTAAATTGGCAATTGAACTTTTTTTCAGTGTTCATGAAGTTTGTAACAATAGCTTGAGTAGCAAATGAACTGTTTATAATTATTATAAATGCAGTAAACATTACACTCCACTGAGCAAAATTTTTCTTTGGGGGTGGTGGAAAGAGGGACAATAATAGGGATCTCAGATGCTTTTCATAATGTTGTGCTTTAGTGCCAAAAAGATACATCAAAATAAGGATGGTTGCCCAATCTGATAAAGATAAAGGTTTGTACAGGTTGATAGCTCTGTAAATAAGAAGCCTAATTTTATTTAAATGTAAAAGTTATTATATAAAATGCTTCTGTAGTGTATCTTTTAAATAATTTTAAATCCTTTAAATCTCAAATGTTGAAAGTTATTGTTATGTAATCTGGTTGATGATTGTCACAGCTCTGTCACTGAGCACTTTGAGTCTGATGGCCATCGGCTATTGATATAGGCCAGACACAAATTAGCCATCTTTGTGAAAACTAGACAAGTCCATTTGTCCAAACTACATGGGATAGAAATGTTCATAACATATATCACAGAATAAGCCACACTAATGTTAGAATATTACCCAGTGCAATATAGTGGATAGAGTGACAGACTAGAACTCAGGAGGCCTGGATTCGAATCCCCACTCAGTCATGGAAACTCACTGGAGGTGTAGAACTGGTGAAACCTTAGATTTTATTTATTTATTTATTTATTTATTTATTTATTTATTTAAAATATTTTTACCTCACCTTTCTCCTAAAAAGGACCAAGGTGGCTTACATAGTTAAAAGACAATATTAAAGCTAACAACAGTGAGTATATAAATACTAAAAAGGATCAAACAAATACCATACAAAAATACATAAGCAACACCAAAACACATTCAAAGCAGTAAGGTACAACAATTCATTTTAAAACCCCACTCAGAGAGCCAGTGACTCAGGGAAAGCCTGACTGAAGAGAAAGGTCTTTGCCTGCTTACAGAAGGACAGTAAAGAAAGGGTTAGCCTATCTTCCTGTGAGAGGGAGTTCCAAAGTCTGGGAGCAACAATAGAGAAGTCCCTCTCCCATGTACCCACCCAATGCAGCTGTGAAGGTGGTGGGACCAAGAGAAAGGCCTCTCCTGATTATCTTAACACTCAAGCAGGCTCATAAAAGGGGGTGCAGTCCTTGAGATAGCTTGGCCCAAGCTGTTTAGGGCTTTATAGGTGAAAACTAGCACTTTGAATTCTGCCTGGAAACAGATCAGCAGCCAGTGGAGCTACTGTAACAGGGGGATTATGTGATCCATGTCACCAGTCCCAGTCAACAGTCTGGCTGCTGCATTTTGGACTAGCTGAACTTTACTGACACTTTTCATCGGCAGCCCCATATAGGGCATATTACAGTAATCCAACTGGGATGTAACTAAGGTGGTCACTGTGGTCAGATCAGACCTCTCCAGGAATGGGTACAGCTGGTGCACTAGTTTTAATTGTGGAAATATATCTCACCTTGAAAGCCCTGTTAGGTTCCACCTTGATACCACAAGAACTACGATGTTTGAAAATCCGAGGAAAGGAAAAAGTGACAAGTATAATATAGCACATCTGCATCTATTTTCATTAGCTTAGTGACTTACTCCCCTTACACCTTGCTTCCATAGTGGAAGGACTCTGGTGGACTATCATGTTCTCACAAGTCCCATCTTCTGCTTCTTTCTGCTCCATTTATCTGTTTTGCTACATTCACATAATGTAGCAAATAATGTATGTACTTACTTCTCTGTTTAATGGTCTGCTGGGCAAACAGTCATCTGATGGTGCATCTAGAAGAGCCCTCATCAAAAATTGCCAGCCACCCAAAGTTTCTAGAGGCCTGCAAGCTTACAGCTGAACTTCGGCCCAATATGCACAGCTACCAACTTCAAGTCAGTGACTATCGAAGTTTTACTGTGGATATTTCCTCCAAACCCTTAAATATGACTGGGAAGTAGTTTAGTGAGCTTAAAAAGCCACACCTTTTTCATTGGGTACTCTCACCTTTTGTCTGTTGTTTAACACATATATAGATTTGTGTTATTTGTTCCAGCCAAGATAGTATGAGAACTTTTATATTTAATTCCTAACAGTTCCCTTTAAGGTCTGTCTACTAGTGCAAATCAAATCTGTTTATTCTAACTTCTTGAGTTACACACGTAAACCATATTAGTAGGAACAAGACGAAAGAGGAGAATAGTCTGCATGCACCCATTCAAAATGTTTCCTGGTTGTGTTTGGCTCACTAAACCAACAACAACAAAAACTACATATTTACAAGTGGTTTAGTTTATTGTTTTACCTTCATAAAGATTAATTAAAACTATGCACTCAGTAGAACCTTTTTAAAGTTTATTTTCATTTAATTATGCATGTGCTTAACAAGACAAGGAAACATTTTGAATGGGTGCATTCAGAATACTCTCCTTTTAATTAATAATGCCTCAACTCCATGAAGCCTATTTCTTCACCAGACTAGCAAGTTGCTTTGCACACTGGCTGTTTAGTTTTAATGGAGGAATCTGTTAACATTCTTTCCAACTCTGCATTTCAGGTGTCACAGTTTGGGAATTAATGACTTTTGGATTAAAACCATACGATGGCATTCCAGCCAGTGAGATTTCCTCTGTCTTGGAAAAGGGAGAGAGGTTGCCTCAGCCTCCCGTTTGTACAATTGATGTCTACATGATTATGGTCAAATGTAAGCCAATTTCTTGTACATGTCACTGTGTTTCATTTAAGTAAGAAGGGAAGTTACAGTATGTATATCTTTTTTAAAATGCCTTAACTTGCTGTTTACCTGGGAATTTGGCAATTCACAAGGCAATTTATTCTGGCTGAGTTCTATTGATATCAATGGGAAGCAAGTAAAACTACTTCAGAATTGGTGAATCGTGCCAAAATGTTCTAGAAAAAAATGTACGAACATCTTTTGTTTGCTTATAACTTAGTGAGTAATTCTACATACATATTCTGTTCATTTCCCAGTGTCTATCTGTTATGCCTAAATGTGCAAGACCAAGAACACACAGCAGAGGTACAGAGTTGTAGAGTGATATATTTGGTGTGAAGAATAGCTTATTCATATGCAATCAAATTTTCAAATTAATTTTCTCAAGGATGTTTGGGAAAAGGCAGCAGAGAGTATTTTTCAAGCTCCAAGCCTGTTGCAGGGATACTCTGTTTATAAGCTTCTGTATAAAATTAAAACAGGAAGACTCTTTGTTTATTCTAGGGAGAATGAAAATGGCTTTTTGAAAGAAAAAAAAAGGGGGGTTGCTTATATGGAGGGTTCATGATTGGCCTTCCTTTTCCTTCTTTACCTTTTTCACTCCCACTGCACCAGAGACCACATGGGATCTCCCAAGAACTGCAGCAGTGCACCCACAATTCTGCCCCCTCCCTACCCCACAGAACGCCCAGAACAGTGCTGGATCCTGACATAGGATCATTTTGAGCAACATTCTCTTGGGGAAGGGAAGGAGCTACACCGGCCGCTAAATATCTAAATACTGTAGGGTTTTTGTTTTTTCATTTTCTTCCTGTGTACTGTATGAGAAATATTCATAAGTAGTCCACTAGATGGCTCTAAAAGACTTAACTCTGAATGGCAGAGGGTTGTGGTGGCTATGCATTTTTATCACTGAAACCTCAAACATGATTTGGGAGTTCTGTCAAGTTTAATAATTGGTTCTTTGTAGAACTATAGCATGGGAAAGGAGACATTAACAGGACTATTAGCCTTTAATAACATTTAATAATGTGCAATTATTTTATCATTTACGATGGACAGCCTTCTTTTTGTAGATGCATCTCTTCCCCCCCCCCCTTGATTTTACTGCCAGCACATCTCTTCATGTCATATTGAAATATGAAGCTGGCTTATATCAAATCAGGCCATTTGTTCATCTACCCTGTCTCATCACCTCTGAGCCTAATAAGGCAGTTTTTAATTATCAGTAGGAGGGATTTCACTTTGGACCATTTGTATGCAGCGTCCTAAATCCCGCTGAACTGTAGGAGGAAGCAGTTCCATGGAGCAGAACAACACTGGTAGAGGAAGTAGTTGTAACAGTTGTCCATGTTGTAGAATTCCTGGGGGATTACACAGTCAGTCCTGGGGATAGAGAAATAATGTTGTTTCTTTTATTTTGTCTTGGAGAAGAGCCCGGCAAGAAGAGGAATAGCTTGTATGCTTGCTTGTTTTGGCTACGTACAGAATGTGTTATTTCTTCATATTATATTTATATACTATAATACAACTTAACCTCCTGCTGTTTTCTGAAGTTTTAGAGTACACAATACGAGTTAGAAATAAAGAAAGAATAATACATATACAATAAAACTGAAATTACCTGTTGTAAATTTGGCTATTCCAGTGTCAGCCTATTCTTGCCTATTCAGGATATTTGGGGAACAGCAATCATACATTCATTTTCCTATGTAAGGAACTGTAATGTGCAGCTAGGCAATAATAATTCTACATAATTTAATACCATGTAGTTTTTATACTTACTGCCTAGGGGTTAATATTAAGCACCAGAGGTTGATTTTTGGGTTGGTTGGTTGGTTTTCCTTTTACTAAGAAGTGTTCCTGCTTTTGGAGTGTCAATGTAATTCCTATTTTTCTTTTTTTCTTTTTTGTGTTGCCACCTTCAGGTTGGATGATCGATGCAGAGAGTCGCCCCAAATTTCGAGAACTGATAGTAGAATTCTCCAAAATGGCACGAGATCCTCAGCGCTATCTAGTTATACAGGTACTGTTTACTCTCCTTAGCAAAATAGTTCAAGTGGAACTAGCTAGGAAAAAATCTAGATTAAAATTGTTTGTTTGTGTTTGACTTTAGTTGCAATGTTTTCTATTAAAAATGACCAAATTCAGACTAATTTTTTTTAAAAAATGTGTAAAACTGATAACAAAAATTTAAATGCCTCAATTCTATATTAAATATAATTAAATTAAATCAATCTGTGAAGGACAGGTAAATTGAATTGACTTCTGAAGGTGTCTTGGCCAATTACATCATGGCAAAGGAACAATCAATCAGGTAAGACAGTTATATTTAGAATAGAGGAACTGACAGCTTAACTGCAAGATAGAGTTTGGCTAGGAAGGTGGGTGGAGAGGTTTGAACCCTGATAGGCTTAGTCAAACAGAGTTAACCTCTGTAGTTTCCGCAAGATGGGGAAAGGTCATAACAGGGGCTAGGGGTGCTTTGGATGTGTTATTAAAAACAGATAACCATCTTAAGAATGCATGGCTTTTCAATTTGCAGTGCATTGCTTGAAATCCTGTGTGGTGTTCATGTTGATATATTTCTATATTCTTTATTTATGAAACATATACTATGTCTTTAAACAAATAAACCATTAAGCTTCATCGCTCCTTGAGTGTTTTGAAAGAAAACATCTCTTCCAGTTCTAGAATCTGCCTCAGTTTACATTCGCATCCAGGGCAGAGTTTAAAAGTGGTTTAAAAGAACCTTAGAAAAATTCAGGGTCATTACTCTGGCTCAAGTGTTACTCTACCAATGTAAATTACTATTACTATTACCTCTTAAAATGGGAGGATAGCCCCCTACCCCACAGATCTTCCAGGTGAAGCCACAGGCTTGCAGCAGAGAAACATGAAGCAAGACTTGAGTTTTTATTTCAGAAAATATTGGTAATCTCATTATCTCAAGTCATTTCTTCCCAACCTTGGGTAACCCAGATGTTGCTGGACTGCAATTCCCAGAAGCCTTCGCCACCAGCTGAGCTGACTGGGGTTTTTGGGAGTTGCAGTCCAAGAACACCAGGGTTACCCAAGGTTGGGAACCACTGATCTACGTAAGTGACAAAAAAGAGGGCAGGTAAGAGTGTTTGCTCCACTTGTAGTCAGTTCTCCTGCATTGGTAATGCTTGAATAAGGCTTGTATGTAATGGCTTGATCATGCTTGAATGCCCCTTGTCCAAAAATAAGAAGGTGAACAACTTCAGTGGTTCAAGGGACAATTGTCTCTCCCCAGGATCCACTGCACACACACCCCATAGCCACACAACTGAATCGTGGTGGTAAACTAAAAAAAAACAAGAAAACAAACAAGAAATGGGATAAAAAAGGCATTGAGGCTATGTGTTCCCAATTCTATTCCTGTAATACAGCACCTGACTGCCTCTGAAGAGATGAGATAGGATAATAAAAATCACTTATTTAGGCTAGAATTGTCATTAGAATGAATTAGGGGTGTCTGCTCAGACAAAGCATCCAAAGGAAAACTATATCACAAAGATAAGTGAAATTTCTCAAAAAAAAAGCAATCATGGTTGGAAGCAACCATGGAAGAGAACTGTTCTCTTCAGAAGTTCATCTTTAAGCTTTCTTAGAGGCATATGATTGTCCTGATGTTGGAGTGGGTGAAAATTTTATCCAGCAGGGCTCTTCTTACATTTTACTGTGTAGCTATTCCCAATAATACATACCATGGGTTTTCTTTATTGGCAGTCTGAATACATAGTGTACAACTTAAGCTATAGGGACAATTTATCAAATAAAGAAGTGTAAAGTCTCTGATCCTTAGTGTGATTTATCTTTGCACAGGATGATGAAAGAATGCACTTACCAAGCCCAACAGACTCAAAGTTTTACCGGAGCCTGATGGAAGAGGAGGATATGGAAGACATTGTGGATGCAGATGAATACCTTATTCCACATCAGGGATTTTTCAGCAGCCCATCAAATTCTCGGACACCTCTCTTAAATTCACTAGTACGAAACTGCTTTTAAAAACTTATTGGGAACACAACAACAACCTGAACCTGAACCCAATTTAATAATATCAATTGATTGTTTTAATTTTGTTTTTTAACATTTTGACCTTTTTTATTTAATGTTATATCTAATATTATACTGTACTATTTGAAATGAAAGAAAGAGAGAGAGAGAGAGAGAGAGCAAGCAAGCTTTCATAGTAACAAATTCCAAAATTGGAGGCATGCAGAATCATAAGAAACATTAAAACATAGCATGGCATTTAGCTTTCCTTGGCCAGATTTTTGCCATAGTAATTGCCAACCTTTAAAATTGCTCACAAACTCTTTTCCACAAAAATATTTAGTATGAAACATACTCTGATAAATCCAATATTCTTTCTCTACTAAAATGAAAACAAGGAAACTTCTTCTTTTTCTGTTTTAGAGCACTAACAGCAATAATTCTGCAACTATAACCTGCATTGATAGAAATGGGGTAAGTATGAACAAATAAGAATCACAGGCAGCAGCTTCTGGACTGTGATGTGGTTCTCTCTGCAGTTAATGTCATCTTTACAAAATAGCCCACTCCACAGGACATCCAAAGTCAACTTTGAAATCAGAATGCTCATGTTCTCCTATCAGAAGATATGTGCTATTTATTTCCAGTCTTAATCTGTATTTTATCCTAACTAGCAGGGACATCCTGTAAGAGAAGACAGCTTTATCCAACGATACAGTTCAGACCCAACTGGAGTTTTTCTCGATGACAGTCTGGATGATAGTTTTTTACCTGCTCCAGGTATGTACATAGAGACTATTGAGTATTTGAGTTCAGCCCCTGACATGTAAAGTGATCCATATGGATGACATCAACTTTGCTTTTCTATATTGGGAAAGTTTTTTTTAAAATCCACATGATTTTTACATTTCTCTGAAGATGTTATTTGCTTTGTAATTGTCTGGCATTATAATAATAGAAAAGAACTTTTGTCTTAATAGTTCCTGCTAAGGAATAAGAGTAGTTACACTTGTCATTGATCTTCAATAAGACTTGATCACTTATTGCTAAGAATGTGTGTAAAAGTCATGCAACTACTAGTAGTGCTAATAAATTATATATATGTAAATCACATTGACTAGTCTTATAAGTCTCCAGATTGCATGAGGTACTAGTTCCCATCTATTCAGCACTAGTTAGGCATCATCTTCATGGATATATTGTGTGCATGTTTTCCAAAAGATGTCACTTTGCATTTGAAGTAATAAAAAAAAAAGTAGAGCTTGGCATTAGCAAAGAAGGCCAAAATTATACATAGGCCATACTATGTTAAAGGAAGACAGTGAAGAAAGACAGGGACAAAAATCAAGTCATTTGAAATGTGGTGTTGGTACAGATACTAAAGACAGCCAGAAAAGCAGAGAAGTGGGTGCTCTATTAAGTCAAGCCTCTTACTCAAGCAAATATAAGAAACTTGAGCCTATCCTACCATGCACGTATAATGGAAATACAAAAGTGACCAGAATAGACTATACTGCTTGGGAAAATACAGTGGAGCAGAAGGCAAAGAGGAAGATCTAACACAAGACAGATTGACTCAGTAAAGGAAGCCACAACTGTTAGTGTGCAAAATATGAGCAGAACTTAATGGAAAAGACAATATTACTAGGAAGGGTTGGGGGCAGCAGGAAGAGAGGAGAACCTAACGTGAGATTGAGCAGAGTTCTTAATGATTAGACATTTTGGAAGTCAGTCACTTACATAGAGCAAGAAAGGTGGGGGCATAGGTGGGTTTCCCTCCCTTCTGTCTCCCTAACCTTCACCACAATTTTTCCCCTCACACTGCAGCTGACTTTGGCTGCTGTTGCTGCAGTCTCCTTACTCATGGGTAAACCAGGTAAAACTTGTTTTGAGAAAATTCCCAGGCACAAAGCAAAAAAACCCAGTAATTTCACAGATTAAATGAGTGAGCTCCTGAGTATTATTCTCTTTTAAAATTTCTTTTTAAATATTTTCACAGAAAGCACTTAAAAAATATTTGACCTGGAAGGAGTTAACTGCTTTCTTTTGGAGTCCCTTTAGAGTGCCAGGGTCAGAAGTTCAATCTTACTTAGAAAGTTCAGAGCTTATGCCCATACACTCAGCGTTTTTTCTGGCTAGAAAAGCACAAATTGCTAAAGGGCTATTAGAGCCAAGAATGCATTAATTTATTTGAAACTTTAAAAAGAGGCTGCGAGGGACCTCTATTTCTCCAGGTACGCAGATTTTTTCTTATCAATATGTTTGATCAGTTTTCAGTCCCCCGGAGATTTTTTGTCACTTGCTTCTGCATGGGGTAAAAACAGTATTACTTTAAAAAATAAAAGTCCAAAACCCTTTGCCCAAATGTCCCAAAATATGGCACAGAGCAGGAGCAGACTGTCTTCTCCCACTGTACCAAATTTGGTGCTGATCTGACTCTGGTTTTTACATTACAACCTTTTGTTTGGAACTGCCACTCTTTTTAAAGTGACCTGGTAGAAATTGTTTTGTTTTTAGGCTGCACCAATATCATGTCTAGGTTACTGCCCAGTCATAATTCAGGGCATATCTACACTGGCTATTTTGGAGCTGGCTGGTGCAGGCTAAAGAGGGGTTAGGTGGCAGTGCAACATGCCATTTAGTCCAGTCCTCACATCCCAATAGCATGTCAGAGTTTAAGGAACCCTATTTGGTCTGGCTCCTTCTGATATCATGAAGTGGCTTAATATGCAAGCCACTTCAGAATATTGGCAAATTGAATACTTCCTCTGCTCCTCAACAGAGGGGCAGGGGAAGTGAAAAAAAATTTAAGACTCTGGTGGATTATTGCTGAGGGGCTGCATCACTTTAAAAAGAGAGAGAAAGAATATTTTCTTTGGTTTTTTGACTGGTCCTTCAAACAAACCCAAGAACTTTTTTTTTTCTAAAGTGATGTAGCATTTCAGTGATAGTCCAGAGTCTTAAAAGAAATTTTACTTTCCCTGCCCCTCCAGCAAGGAGCAAAATAATTGTCCAGTTTGCCACTGGACAAATTATCCACTTCATGATTTTGGAAATTCAAACCTGAAGGAGTCCTGACAGTTGAGAAGACCCTTTTGGTCTGTTCTCACTATAATACACTCTGAAAACAGACCAGAACAAAATGGTCCTACCCACACCGGAAAAGCAAAGTCCCAGACAGAGCTCAGAAATGTACGGATAGGACTGCTCTGGGGATGGTTTAGTTCGCTCCAACCATTACGTTGTGTGATTCCTGAAAAAAAGAGCAAACCAACTTATCCCTATAGCAGACCAAACAGCGGGATGAATGCCCATTTCATCAAGTTCTCAGTTTAATATAAATGCTGATAATCACATAAGCGAAGCCTGGATTCTGCCACAAAGTCATTATGTTGTCTTAAAATATTTTTGCCATGTGAAAACTTCAGAGAGGATTCTTTTTCTTATCTCTTAGTTCATTTTCCCTCTCCTTCCTTTTTCTCTTAGAGGATGAGTCCAGCGTTGTGGTGTATCTGGTATGAACATTGTTAGTATTGAACTGCAACACCTGCAGTCAATCAAATGTCCTCTCTCTACTAGCCCACCAGAACACTTCGATAACCTTCTTGAGTCATGCCTGGTCTACTGAAATTCTGTTTACAGTGGAACTAAAGTCCTGTGTGCAAGTGTATTGATCTTTCTTTCTTTCTTTCTTTCTTTCTTTCTTTCTTTCTTTCTTTCTTTCTTTCTTTCTTTCTTTCTTTCTTTCTTTCTTTCTTTCTTTCTTTCAATTGTTTTAGAATATGTGAACCAGCTGATGACCAAAAGACCATCTGCTTCTGTTGTGCAAAATCCAGTCTACAACAATTCTTCTCTTCCCATTGAGCCAAAGCCTGGGATTGATTCAAACCATCAGAAATCCCACAGCACAGCACTGGACAACCCAGAGTATCTCAACACAAGTCTCTCTCCTTTTCCTAACACAGTTTTTGACAGGTGTCCCTATTGGGATCAGACAGCCAACCACCAAATAAATCTAGATAATCCAGATTATCAGCATGACTTCTTGCCCAAGGAGACCAAGCCTAATGGCATCTCTAAATCTCCTGCAGTTGAGAATCCAGAATACCTAAGGGTATCAACACCCAAAAGTGAATACATTGAAGCCTCAGCATGACCACTGAAAGAGACTTCTTGTTGCTCGTGCAGCAAGATCAGGAATGCAGGTAACAGAGGTGGTTGCTATAGAAACAAACTGTGGACAGATAAAAGAGCAGTCATGACAAACAATTTTTTTTGTCTAAGTATGATTTCAACCAGCATGTTTTGGACTTATCTTACATCTGTCCATACAGAAGATGCAAGGTAGAAGGAAAAAACAACATCCAGCAAGCAAGTAATCATCACTGCATTCCCTTTCTTTAAAAGTTAAATAGGATTGTAGCTTCTTGATGCAATCCAGCTGCAACATCCACTTCAAATCTTCCAATGCTGTGTATTTTATAAAATGTTTCTGGAATTTTAAAGAGATTTTATGACATCAGGAAGACCAGTTGTGTCCCAGTTGATGTCTTATGGATCATTGGGGGTGGAGTAACAGTCAAGACACAAGACAATTTCCTGTATCCTCGGGACAAAATTGAGCAACTTCTGAAGACTTAAGGAAAAACTTGTTTCTATGCATTTGTCCACTTTTTTAAACACCAGCTTTGTTTACTGTTTTGTTGTACCAATGAGGACAATATCGCATCTGGAAAAGATGTGGGGATTTTGCTTAAAAATTTTCTTGGGAAAAATTGAATATGGTGAGGACAATCTGATAAGCCAAAGTCCATTTAGCAGGAAAAACTTGCCTACAGCACTCACTGCCAGCTGACCACTACTGTTTGGAAGCCAGAACTCTGCAAAATTAAGACACTGTTCAGGGATCCTTGTAAAATACTCACTAGACTGTCTCTGAAATGCTCACTGTAGGCCTAAATATCGTCATTGTTATGTATTTGTTTCTCTTTTGTTTTCTGGCTCTATTGTTTTCTCTAGAGTTGTGAAAAATGAATCTTCAGTGTTTAACTAAAAAGCTATAAATGCAAAAGATTTATTCCTTAGTGGGTTTTGGACACATTGTGAATCTGAATAGTGAGGAAATGCAAAGATGCAGTTTATCTAAATGATATGAATAATGGGCATACCTGCACACACATTGACAGCAGGATCAGTGAGATTCTTCTGTACGGATGAGCTTGTTCAGCTCCCTGTTATCTCAAGGGGCTTTGTTCAGGAAAGCTTCCTTTCTCTCTGTAATTCATTAGGGAAAGTTAAAATGTAATTATTTGCATCTAATTACCAAAACTAACCCTCCAGCACATTGCTCCTTGAACAATTTCTGGCCAGTCCATTGAGACACATACATTACATGCATATGCATACATAACAGTATAATTCCAGGTCAGTCCTATGAATGTCTATTCAGAAACAAACTCCACTGGCATGTGTGAATCATGCTTTCCCCCCGTAATTGTGTATAGGATTCAAATAACAATTTTGTAAATGTGGGGAGTCATTGCCACTGCGGGCAAAAGAGCAGCAGCTGAGCTGTTGTTAAAATGTTGCCTTCTCATTGCACATGGAAAATATTCCAAAATGTAGTTGCTCTAAATTAAGCACAACACCCTGATGTTGTCATAATGACAATTTTTCATTGAAGGGGAGAGAGAAATTAACAAAACTATGTCATCTATCCCATGGTATAGAATATTATGTTGTTTACCAGATGCAGCATGGTGGCTATATGGTCATTATGCCATGTGTCTTAATAAGAATACTCCACATATGATAATTTATGGATATTAAATTGCCTTTAATAAAAGGCAGCTATCCTAAAAGTAACCAATTATCTCAGAGAGGATCTTAATGATTTATGACCTTGCATAGTTACAGCCTCAAATCACTGCATCTTTTTTGGAACATCATAGTACTGCTTCTTGAAAAATGTGCACTGATAATGGCATATCTGCATACTTTTATTCCTTCATATTTTTTCTTCATGACACTGCTACTAAAATATTTAATGTGTTCAGTACTACATTTTCAGGTAAATTCACATAAGCTTTTGATTTTATCTAGTTTCAGTGAATGATGTTTGCATGTAAAAATGCATTTAAAACTCACTCTATAGGACCATTAGTGATGAGTTTTTGCAGCGCTATTACTATAATGATAGGGCGTTCCTTTGCCCATGAATTTTATGTGAAACCTTGAATGCATCTCTATGTGATGAATTTCCTACTACATATGTTTCATCACATTGGGGATTTGGTCCTTAAAAATGTATAAATTAATGAGGAAATTAGAGTTACCCTAAAGGTTGTTAGGTGCCTGATCTTTGGAGTTGCTCTTTTGTGGTAAATGAAAACTGAGGATGCTTTATTTTGCAAGGGCTCAACACCAAGATAGGTCACATACACCGTACACAATTGAGTTTTGCTAAATTATGGCCGTGCTTTTTGACACTAATACAGTTCTGCATTTATTTTTGCAAGAGGTTAAAATATCTTCCAATTTGAATTGCAGCAAGAGCACAAAAGGTAGGTTCCCATATAAAGAAGTGCCTGTGTACATCATCATGTCGTATAGTACTCTACATCCTGCTGTCTTATGCATAGCTGTGGCTTTCCTAGCCATCTACAGTAACATTGGACTAGTATGAGGACAGCAATTTTGTTTTTGCAAATAGCTGAAATATATTCCATATGTTGCAGGAGGTAAGCAGCATAAAAACTTCATGTAGGGCTGTCATGTAATAATCCCTACTTTGGAATCTCAGATTACTTCCTACATTGAAAAGGTATGGAAACATTTGGCTGTGTGGTGAAACAGTCCCATGCTCTTTGCATTTCCTGACAAGCATTTCATTTTGGGGATTTAGATGTTCGTACGGGCAATAACACAGAAACTGTTACCTACCTCTTTAATGTCAGTTGTTGTGAACATTGTTCTAATTTTTCTATGATTTCTATTTCTCTGTGAGAAAATATTTTAATTGGGGTAAAGTGAGAATTGTCTTTTTATTCTTGTTAAAATGTTAAGTAAAAATAGAGAACTATATAGAATTCCACTGCCGGGGGTGACACTGCAAAGATTTTGTAATCATAAATTATCATTAATTGTGATCCTTTTTTAATAGAAATCCCATGTTCCTTTATTTTCCCAATAACATTTTACAGTAATTTTTGTTCTTTTGCTCTAGCACCTGAATTTTTAAGTCATTTTAGAAGTAAGAATAATAAATATTTGTAAACATACACATCTTAATAATCTTTTTACACAACAATGGGCTGTTAGGACCAAAGATGTTTCTCCTTTTCTTATTTTAAGCACATGAATAAAATACAATTAACCAGCATTTTCAGAGGGTCTCATTATTGGAATATTTTATTTTTAAAAAATCATTAACTGTGAACTGGCATAGGCAGTACGGTACCACTATTGCTCTACTTAAAACCATGGGTGAATGTCTTCCTAGAACAACATAAGCCATGAAGAGCAAAACCAATTATTGCTAAAAGAAGAATAGTTCTTTTTAAAGACTGTTCAATCCACATTTTAGCATTAAGACATGACTTGTCTGCAGATGTCCTGGGGCAGTAAACTCACCTTAGGAAGGCTCGTTAGTCTGCCAGTGCTCCTATTATTATTTAATTTTATTTTATATTTTTGATTGTAAGGGACATATCTGCACATGCATCACACTCTTTACTGCCCATAGACTCGACACATGCACTTTCACGTCTGTGTTAATTTTGGTTGGAATTTTCTCTTTGAGAGGTAAAGTGTTTTTTTCACTCATACAAGTGTATCTCTCAGTAACAATTTCTTGTGAGCAGTACATCAAGTCTGTGAACCCACTGTAGCATTCCTAGAACATGTGAATTTATCAGAACACCACAAAACATAAGTAGGATCAGGCCAAAGAAAGGTTTCATAATTCTTATTTCATTTTTGTACTGGAGCAATGTACTGTATTATATTGCTCCAAAACAATTATACTGAGGCAATGTGCAGTGTATTAATTTTTTATTTTTAAGAAGACATTTGGCATCAGCAAACATAAAGTGCATATGATGTTAATCTTCAGTATTTAAATTATAAATGAATGTTGCTACTGTGGGTTTTCTTCACACACAGAAAAGTAGAGTAAAAAATAAATATTACTATAAGCTATGTACTTTCTTTCTGCCAGCAGAATGAAACTTTCATAAGCATTTAAAACAATCTTCAGTAATCAGGAGAAACATAATTTTTCATCTTGAACTATCAAAAAATCTTGGAATTGATTTAATGTAAACAAAGTGACATCAAAGCTGTGTGCCATTTAGAGAGGGAAAACCAAGAAGCTTCTGCACCCTGATCCACCAAAAGTAATCTGTGTACAAAAGTCCACCAAAATCCATTCAACTGGCATTCCATTCAATTGACATGTTATTAGTTCTATGTTGTTGTAACCTAGTTTATGTCCAAAAGATAAACATTAGTTGTGTGTGTGTACACACACACAAGTTGTAAATCCTTAGTTACAGGATTCAAACCACTAAACACAATTCTTGTACAAACCCTATAGAGTTTAGTGGAGGTTAAGGTAGAACTAGTGGGAGGCATTTATACAATAGCTTCAGCATTGTACATGTATTGATCTATAGAAGCACAATTTGTACAAATTAATGACACATTTTGCATGGTTGAATAGTTTTTTAGTGTTGCTAAAAGGAGGAAATGTATGTTAAATGATAAAAAAGATGTGCATACTTCTTTTCCAAGTTTTCATAATGCTTGGAGGATAACAGTTATTGTAATATAGTGTATTGTGGTGGATAGAGAAAGAGCATTTTGGCTGACTCCTAAGTTGAAACTTTGGAGAAGTACTAGTGGTAAAAGGTCTTTGATTTCTTCTTCTGACACTTGAAAATGTATCAGCATTAACTCATATGCAGAAACTGGGGTAAGGATGACTTTTGCTAAATAGAATATTTAGCTGGAAGCATGTTCCATCCAAATTAAAACAGCTTTGAAATAAAAAAAAAAAGGGTAAGAATAAGTACCAATACAACAATGCTTCCAAAGATCTTTTGTCCTGCTATCTTGTCCAGCGCACATCAGTATCCATTCGTACTTGTATGTGAAATTCATTGCACCAATTTGAGCAAGTTTCAGCATATGACATCTGCCATGTAAATAGATACTTGATGTACCAAGACCTGCTCCCTTCTAATGATGTTCACTGTGCAACAGTTAATCAAGGCTGAGGAAAATAGGTGAATCTAGGAGGTAAAGCTTTCTGAGGCTGGGTGAACTCAGTGAGGCCTATTTCTCAATAGATGTGTATAAGAATGTGACGTGCATTTAAAGGTGTTGAATGATCTGTGGAATTAGGAATTTGAAGAGGAGGGAGCCATTTGTGAGGTTATCTGGGAAGCTGATGGCTTCTTGCAACTGCAAACGTGTCTGGCTTTTATACCATACCAGGAGCATGTGTTCTCTTTCACTCTACCCAAAGCATCCTGGTGAAGTGCAGAGCATTCAGCAGCTTGCCACTCACAGCTCCACATTTCCCAGGATTCCTTGGGGAAGGGGAATGTTTATTAATGTAATCTAAATGGGTAGCATAGACATGCCTTGGGGGTGATGTCTTTCCTAACTGGATGGGCTATAAGAGGGCAGATGCGATGACTGAGGAATGCACTGTTTTAAATGTCTATAAGCAATGTAACGTAACAGAGAAAGTATAAATAGATCCATGAAATGTAGGTGCTGTCTTGGTGAGTCCTAGCTATACTGAACCTAAAGAAAAGTCTTTTCTTAAAATACTTTATATGAACTTTGTATAAAGATAGTTATTAGTATTTTGTATTTTTCAATCCAAAATGAGGGTGTGATAAACTACCAAAATTTTCCTTTTATGCAATATACAGTCTAGTCTTAAATGTCATATTTTTCAGCAATGACTGTTAATGTGTTTTTGAAGCATTTTCATTTTATTTTAATAAAGAGCATTACATAAACTTTTTTCAGCATAATAGTTATTTGAAATTCAAATCCATAGATAGGGAGCACTGCAGAATGGAGGACTTTTCCAAGGTAATCACAATGAATTACCTATTACCAGACCTATGTTTCACTGACTACTCATATACCCTACAAACTCACCGCCATCAGTATTGCAACAAAGTGTCAGATCCGATCTCCACAGGTAAAGGATCTGATTGTGGGCCAGACTAAACAATACATATAGTAAGCACATTTTGAGAAGCAGGAATTCCTTATGTGTTCAAAGACTCCTGATTGTCATAGTATGACTTTTTCTCATCTCTTGTAGCTTATAAATTAGCTTGCTTGGATTTTTTATCGGTCAGTGGCAGATAAACAAGAGCTTTGTTTGCAAGTCTGCTCAGGTATGAAGCTGAAAGCTCAAAGGAAATCATACCACTGGAATATTTCCTGCCTGTTCGCTTCTAACAACATGCCAACTATAGCAATTAATTTGACCCTATCTCATGAGCAGAATATATCACAGAATTATATGATAGTCCTCTTGATGTTCCATTCAGCTGATTTGGATGTGTGGGGACTTCAGCATGATTCCCCGCCAAAGCAAGTCAAATTAGGATTCATTCTGAAAACTTCAAGCAAGACATAAGGATCAACTATGCTAATTCATCATTTGCTAGAAATACTTCCCTTCTGCTGAAGAAGTAATGGGCAACAAATAGTCACAACCACTCCCAAGTGTAATGGTTATAGAAATGGTATTTGGTGTATGTACAACTGTTCTACTTATAGACCTTTGGGCCTTGTTTCTTGAAGTGCTAAAATTATGTGCAACTTTCAGTTTATTATGCCTGCAGTGCAAGTATGAAATAAACAGCATAACTTTTGTAAGTGAATTGCCTCAACTTAAGAAATAACCATAGACATTGCCAGTTGCATAGCTCAGCACACAAGTGATATTTCTTAACTTAAGGCAATTTGCCTCCAAAATTATACTGTTTAGATTTGTTGTTTAGTTGTTAAGTCGTGTCCGACTCTTTGTGACCCCATGGACCAGAGCACGCCAGGCCCTCCTGTCTTCCACTGCCTCCCGGAGTTGGGTCAAATTCATGTTGGTAGCTTCGATGACACTGTCCAACCATCTCGTCCTCTGTCGTCCCCTTCTCCTCTTGCCTTCACACTTTCCCAGCATCAGGGTCTTTTACAGGGAGTCTTCTCATGAGATGGCCAAAGTATTAGAGCCTCAGCTTCAGGATCTGTCCTTCCAGTGAGCACTCAGGGTTGATTTCCTTCAGAATGGATAGGTTTGTTCTCTTTGCAGCCCAGGGGACTCTCAAGAGTCTCCTCCAGCACCACAATTCAAAAGCATCAATTCTTTGGTGGTCAGCCTTCTTTGTTTAGATTAAACTGTTTAGATTACATGAACCTAAAATCCTAATAGATTTTTAGCCTATGCTGAACAATTGTACAAATGTCCCATTTCCTCCTTAGCAGCAGTTTTCTGCACAATTACTTGATAGTAAACCTCCTAGGGTGCAGTGTGAACAAATTCTGAATAAACATACAGAGGATTATGCTGTGACAATGAAAAACATAAATGGGTTAATAGAGATTCCAGTGGTCAAGCTAGACAGTATGATCAGCTTCTATTTAGAAGTGAAGGAAGCCTCCTCTAGCAATGCTGCTTCTCATCTCATCATTTTACATTCCAGGGTGCTTTGGTCAGCAGCAGGAAAACATGGGCCTAATTTGCAAGACTGATTGCTGAGGCATATAGCTGTTAGGAAGTTCCTTAGCTGTAGGGAAATCATGATACTAGCAGGATATGGAGACTTTCCTTAACATTTTATTTGACTCTTAGTCCTTAGATTACACATCAGATTTAGATCCTTTTATACAACACATGGAAAAGCAAGTACAGTGTACCCTGCCTCCCACACATACATACAGAAGCTAAACAATTTCAAACGAAAAAAAGGCAGCCCTCTTTCTACACCAGAAATTAAAAAGCAAGAACAATTAGACCAGGAAATAAATACAATACACATACACACATTGACCCCTAGAAGATGGAACTGCATGTTCACCAAGCACACAGCCACAGTGGTCATGATCTTCAGCACTAACAGAGTCAGCATCTCTTGTCATATTGATGAGTGGTTAATGATGGTGAATCCTAATTCCAGCAAAATTTAGCCATTTAACCATTCAGCTCCAGGAGAAAACCGTGGACTGCAGCTCAATGGGAAGTTCTATCTCTAACCTTCTTATACATCCCAGTATATGTTTATATATATTTAGCCAATGAGTGCTGTTCATTGTCATTTTCAGTTTGCAAACAGATGGGCTGAAAAGTCAAGCTTTCACAAGTCAGTCATGGAGGGCAGTAGAAAAAACAAAGTCAAAAGCCAAAAGTCAGTCATTTACATGGAGAACAATCAGTAAACTAATATGAAGACAAGCTGGGACAAGGAATCAAAGATGTCCAGAACTGGGAGCTACACTAATAATCCTTGTTGCTTCTAGCAGAGCAGCTTTGATTGTGAAAGAATGTTATTGCTCTTGGTTCAGGCATTTCCCTTCTTCATCGGCAATACACTCCAACAATACATGTTGGAGATCTTCCCTGGTGGTGCTTGCTGTTCTACATTTGTCTTCCAACATCTGGAGTTGCCAGCATTCTCTGGGGTAGAGGAGTATTTCATCAGCCCTACTTTCCTCCTACTCTGCCTCTAGCTGAGCAGCTGCCCATGTGTCCTCTGGCTGGTTAGGATCCTCCTGGTTCACTTTTGAGGAGGTATAGGACTCATCCTGGTAATGCACGACACCCACCTGTATCTACCACTGGTGTACTTCCTACTTGGAGCAGGACCAAAACAGTTGCTCCTTTGCCCCCACCCCACCACAATATGCCTCAATTTCATCTGGTGGGCTATCTTGTCCAATTTTATCATAGCTGTTCCCTTTAAAGAGCTTTGTGAACTTCAATATTATTGATTATGTATTCCTCCCTTTTGTGATAACAAACATACTGCCAGGATTTTCAGATTTCATATCACAAGGTCTCTTGAAAAATGCAGTCAACAAATGCAGGTGCTCAAGCTTCTTGCTATATTAAAGGGTCTCTAGATGTTTGATATCATCCTTTCAGGACACATGGTCCAGTAGTAATGGACAACACAACCACTATGTATTATATAAACAAGCAAGGTGACACTTGGTTTGTTCAACTTTGCCTAGTCTGATGTCTGTGGGAGTGGTGCATCACTTGCCACATAGTGAGTGGCACTTCACTCATTGCTATTCATCTTGCAGGCAGAAGCAATAATCCTGTGAACATTCTCAGTTTCACACCTACCTCAATGCATGAGTGAGTACTTGATACAGACAATATTGATCTTGTTTGGATTTAGACACCCCAGCTAATAGGCATGTTTTCTTCATGCTGCAAAAAGAAGTCTCTGTGGTGCTGCAGCAGAGTTGCAGTCAGATCCGTCGCAAAGAAGATGCATTGATCATGCTGTGAGACTCTGGTCTACTATGCCTTTTTCTCCCTGTTTCCACCAACTCGGAGTCATCATCTGGGCTTGGGATGAACATGAAGAAGCCATACTCATAACTCCATGGTGTCCTCTATAGTCTCGATTTATAACACTCTTTTAGATCTATTGCCAGGGGTAGCACTGCCTCCCCTCTATATCAAACCTTCTTACTCCACAAGCAAGCCAGATATGGCACCCAGATTTTTGCTTGACAAGCTAGGAAATTATTTCCTGGCAGAAGTCCCTTCCAATAAACATTGAGTCTTGCTTAATTCCGCTAGGGTCTCCAAACAAATGAACAAAAATGTCAGGCCTTTTGCAAATTTCTCACTGAAAAAAGGATGCTCACTGTTTCATGCAAACTCTCTTGTTCTTCAGTGTTTGATGTCTTTTAAGGAAAAAGGTTTATACTGTCTTCTTTATGTGTGCATCTCGCTGCAGTTTTGGCACACTGGCAACACTCATGCCAGTCACCTGCATTCTTTTCAGACACATTGCTAAGAGACTCCAGAAAGGACTGCAAAACTCTTACTATCATCTTATGCCTCTGCCTCCTAAATGGCCTCTCTATATCATTCTGATATAGAGGAAATAGAGGAAAATAATAGAAAGAAATAGAGGAAAATAATAGAAATGGAAAAACCAGAGATCTGTTCAAGAAAGTTGGAGATATTAAAGGAACCTTTTGTGCAAAGATGGACATGATAAAGGACAACAATGGTAGGGACCTCACAGAAGCAGAAGACATCAAGAAGAGGTGGCAAGAATACACAGAGGAATTATACCAGAAAGATCTGGATGTCCCGGACAACCCAGATAGTGTGGTTGCTGACCTTGAGCCAGACATCCTGGAGAGTGAAGTCAAGTGGGCCTTAGAAAGCATGGCTAACAACAAGGCCAGTGGAGGTGATGGCATTCCAGTCGAACTATTTAAAATCTTAAAAGATGAGGCTGTTAAGGTGCTACACTCAATATGCCAGCAAGTTTGGAAAACTCAGCAGTGGCCAGAGGATTGGAAAAGATCAGTCTACTTCCCAATCCCAAAGAAGGGCAGTGCCAAAGAATGCTCCAACTACCGTACAATTGCACTCATTTCACACGCTAGCAAGGTTATGCTCAAAATCCTACAAGGTAGGCTTCAGCAGTATGTGGACCGAGAACTCCCAGAAGTACAAGCTGGATTTTGAAGGGGCAGATGAACTAGAGACAAATTGCTAACATGCGCTGGATTATGGAGAAAGCCAGAGAGTTCCAGAAAAACATCTACTTCTGCTTCATGGACTATGCAAAAGCCTTTGACTGTGTCGACCACAACAAACTATGGCAAGTTCTTAAAGAAATGGGAGTGCCTGACCACCTTATCTATCTCCTGAGAAATCTCTATGTAGGACAGGAAGCAACAGTTAGAACTGGATATGGAACAACTGATTGGTTCAAAATTGGGAAAGGAGTACAACAAGGCTGTATATTGTCTCCCTGCTTATTTAACTGATATGCAGAATACATCATGCGAAAGGCCGGACTGGAGGAATCCCAAGCCGGAATTAAGATTGCCGGAAGAAATATCAACAACCTCAGATATGCAGATGATACCACTCTGATGGCAGAAAGTGAGGAGGAATTAAAGAACCTCTTAATGAGGGTGAAAGAGGAGAGCGTCAAAAATGGTCTGAAGCTCAACATCAAAAAAACGAATATCATGGCCACTGGTCCCATCACCTCGTGGCAAATAGAAGGGGAAGATACGGAGGCAGTGACAGATTTTACTTTCTTGGGCTCCATGATCACTGCAGATGGTGACAGCAGCCACGAAATTAAAAGACGCCTGCTTCTTGGGAGGAAAGCGATGACAAACCTAGACAGCATCTTAAAAAGCAGAGACATCACCTTGCCGACAAAGATCCGCATAGTCAAAGCTATGGTTTTTCCAGTAGCAATGTATGGAAGTGAGAGCTGGACCATAAAGAAGGCTGACCGCTGAAGAATTGATGCTTTTGAATTGTGGTGCTGGAGGAGACTCTTGAGAGTCCCCTGGACTGCAAAGAGAACAAACCTATCCATTCTGAAGGAAATCAACCCTGAGTGCTCACTGGAAGGACAGATCCTGAAGCTGAGGCTCCAATACTTTTGGCCATCTCATGAGAAGAGAAGACTCCCTGTAAAAGACCCTGATGTTGGGAAAGTGTGAAGGCAAGAGGAGAAGGGGACGACAGAGGACGAGATGGTTGGACAGTGTCACTGAAGCTACCAACATGAATTTGACCCAACTCCGGGAGGCAGTGGAAGACAGGAGGGCCTGGTGTGCTCTGGTCCATGGGGTCACGAAGAGTCGGACACGACTTAACGACTAAACAACAACAACAACAATATCATTCTGAATAAGACTTTGAAGAAAATGGCTTTGTGCAACTTATTTCTCCAGTCTTGGAAAGTTGCCTTACTCATCACCATTTCTTCAGTACATCTTGCAGGCAAACTCTGTCTTTGCAACTGAACTCACTTTTGTTAAGTAGACTGGGACACTGTATCCTCCTTCCATTTAAAACAACATATAGTTTTGCTAACTTCCCATTACTCTCCTGCCACCCTCCTGTAGAAATCACTCCACATATGGATGTCCCGAGGGCTCTGCTCTTTTATGTCCATTACATGGCTCATTTCTGCCAGTCTTCTCAACTATTTGTATGTTAACACAGATCCTCAAAAAGGACTAGCAGCAGCATTCCAGCAGCTTGTGCATTGACTGTCCACTCCATCCTCTTGGCTTAGCAGATAGTTCACGCACACACTGCCCAACTCCAGAATGCCTGAGGCAATACTTGACCAGGGCATTGTTAATTTCTACATCTGTTCGACATGATGTTCTCTTGAGTGAGATTTGTAGAGCTGCCTATGTATCTCACATTATTGTCTGAATGCCATGGTCCCAACAGATGCTTTTTCTGGAAGAGTTGTTTTTGTCATCCACCCATTCAACATTTTCCACCTCTACTGAGACAACTCACTAGTCTTCCATATATATAAGGCCCATGGACCGTGAAAAAGAACAATGTGCTTTTTTACAACTGTGTTTTTTTGAGCAATCATCTGTGGTTTCACACAATCTTCCCCTCTTCTTTCTCAGCACCCTACTTCCTCCTGGTTACCTACCAGACAGTGGACCAGAAGTGATGATTTGTGATTACGTGCACCGAGGTATATGTGCAATGAAGGAATGGATGTGGGACTCCTGCCAGAGGCTCCACAGCTGTAGGAGATCCCAGGCATGGCTCTGCACACATGCAAGAAGCATATGTGTGAATTCAAATGTAAGTCATTTGAAGAACTACCTTTAAAGGCAAGCACCCTGTTTCCCAGAAAACCTCAAACAGTGATTTCTCTATTGGAAAAATTATCTTCACCGTGCAACTCATGCAAATAAAAAGAAATGTAATGTGGGTGCAGTCAGCATCTCGCTGAGATTAACACAATAAGGAATGGCAATTTACAGTAGCAACACTTTGGCTTACAGCTGCCAAGTCAGATCAGATCAGATTTGGGGGGGGGGGGGCATTCTCGGAACATTGGGGCAATGATCTCCAGGCCATCAGCTATTCTCGGATCAATACCTTTAATGGAATTGTATTTGTTAGCAGTATTACTTTAAAAGGTTAATTTCAGCAAGATCACAAATCCTTCTGAAATAGGAAATTCTGAATAAATTATCAAACAGGCAACCATTTTGGTCTATTGCAGCAAAAACAACAAAGAGTCTTGTGGCAAGTTTAGGATTATTTGGTTGTATTTGGCATGAGTACAAGAACTAATTAGTCTTTTACAACCTCTTGCCCTAGAGGAGGAGGAGGAGGAGGAGGAAGAGGAAGAAGAAGAAGAAGAAGAAGAGTTTTCAAGTCAGTTCTGACTTATGGCGACCTATATCAGGGTTTTCCAGGTAGAGAATACTCAGAAGTGGTTTACCATTCCCTTCTTCTGGGGCCATCCCAGGACTGCACAAGTTGTCCAAGGCCACACAGGCTGGCTCTTCTCCCTGGAAGCACAGTGGGGAATCAAACTCCCAACCTCTGGCTCTGCAGCCAGATACCTAAACCACTGAGATATCCAGCCAGCTATAAAGTGTATACATCAGAGGAATCATGCACAATTTCATCTTGGGCCACATCGGCATTATGGTTGCCCTCAAAGGGCCGGTTGTATCTGTAAGACTATATAAATGTATCTAGCCTTTATCATATTAAATATAATAATCCTCATTCGATTATTACTGGTTTTAGTAATAACGTAAGTAATAACTAGCTCTGAAAGTAAAAGTATATGATCTAAGTCTAGAAATAATGGCAAGCAGATATTCAAGTGTACAACTATTGTACAATTTATAGAAAAGTTAGTTTTAGTAAAAGAAAGATATTTTTAATCATCAAATATTACCAAGCACTGTTTATTATATTAACTTTGTTTAACTGTTTGGTCCCAGTTGAGACAGGGAGAACTATGGCAAAACAAATAATTGCTGTGAACAAAAAAAGGTGAACACGGAAGTCAATGTGCTGCGCTTCAAGTTGGGGTGTTAACCCCTTTTTTTAATTCCTAAGTACAAGGTATAGGTACAAGCACTTTTGGGGTCACTGTCACCAGCAATGTCAACTAGAAAAAGAGAAGATGACATGCTTTATATCCAGAAACCAGAAGAGACTCACAAAACCTGCCCCCTCTTCAGTGCAGCTTTGGTAAAAGTGGATAATGAGGAAAAGCGGTTGAAGGGCTGCAAGGGCAACCCCAGTGCCCCAAGTCAAGAAGACCAAGGCAGGAAGCCTTGCCCCTTTCAGAGGTCCGTGGGCTGCCCCCATGTCTCCCCACGGCACCGCTGACCTGGCCAGCCTCAACCACCCGTTGACGCCTGCTTCACAACCCCGCCCGTGTTTGTTTTGTTAATTATTCACAGAAGTCTCCCGCCTTTCCCTCGCACTTGCCACGGCCCTCGTTATCAACTGGCTCCTCACTCACTTCCGTAGCCAATGCGGGAGAGGAGGCGGAGATGGCCGCTGCTAGGCAACGCCATCAAACAGTCCTCGCCGTGAGCTGTAAAAATGGGAGTGAGCAAGGACTACATTTCCCAAGATGCTGTATGCCGCCCAAGCGGGTGCACTTTCTGACTCTTCACTACTTAGAATGCTGGAATTAGAAGTCCCACTGGGCAGATTCCCAACATCCTTCCGGAGCACTATGGGTGACCAAGTAAGTGCCTGTGTATTGTATACTGCACAGTAGCAGGCAACACTGTGAGGGCCACATGAAACAGCCCGGTGGGCTGGATTTGGTCCACGGGCCTTGAGTTTGACACATGATATACAATGTAAGATCTTCCTTATCTGTGAATAATGTATAATGTATATTATTAGATTAGGCATCCTTCAGTCTCGAGAGACTATGGTATCGTGCTCTGTATGGAGGACTTGGAACAGCATCTAGTGTGGCTGAGAAGGCCAATTCGAGAGTGACAATCCCTTCCACACTGAAGACAAATACAATCTGTACCCCATCTAGCTCCCTGATTTTGCTGCTTTCATGACTGCCTCTTTGCCTTGGCCTGCTGGACAAGGGTCTCTTCAAATTGGGAGAGGCCATGATGCACCGCCTGCCTCCAGGCTGAACGCTCAGATGTCAGGGTTTCCCATCTGTTGAGATCCATTTCCAAGGCCTTCAGATCCCGCTTGCAGATATCATTGTATCGCAGCTGTGGTCTCCCTCAGGGGCGATTTCCCTGCACTAATTCTCCATACAGGAGATCTTTTGGAATCTGACAGTAGTAATAGGGCATAGCCCCCATCAAATCATCATTTTGACAGGTGCCCCACCCCCTGTAAGACGGGACATAAGGCTCAAGGATCGATTTCCGGGGTCCACAAGGGTCAACCCTGGCCCCTACCGCCGGAAGGGGCGGGTTGAGGGGTGACGTAAGGGGTTGTGGAGGTCACCGTGGACCTATAGGGGTTTTCCTAGAGTCCGGGGTCCCCCGTGACCAGAGGGAGGCCTGAGGATTGGCCCCCCGAAGTATCTTGTCACCCCACGGCCCTGTAGGCCAAGAGGCGGCTGTAGGGCATGCCTTGGCATGCCCTTAGGCCGCCTGGGGCTGAAATTCCACAGCAGGGGATTTCGGGGCCCTTCTGATATACTGTAACAATAAATTAAATAATTAGACCTTCAAAAGAGGAGACAATTTTAAAGCAATGGTTAAAAAGCAACAACAACAAGCCTCTTCTGTTATGAATGATTTCGGGGCCCTTCTGATATACTGTAACAATAAATTAAATAATTAGACCTTCAAAAGAGGAGACAATTTTAAAGCAATGGTTAAAAAGCAACAACAACAAGCCTCTTCTGTTATGAATGATTTCGGGGGCCCTTCTGCGCGCGCTTGCCGCTCTTTGCAGAGACCGGAACGGTTTGGAGACGATGGCGGACCAGGAAAAAACCTGCAATAAGTTGAACAGTACAAAAATAAAAATAAAAACCCACGTTTTAGTAAAACTGCTTTAAGACTATCCAAAGTAAAACATTTTCCACATGTTATACTCGTGGCCTTTTCCTAGAATCTGTGTGTGTGTGTGTGTGTTAAACCCCTTTTTATTTTACCAGGAATCGCCCCATAGAGTTTTAAGCCATAGTTTTGCAGAGAGATGTTGACCAGAACTTAATAATAATCCACAAAGTAGACAGCTCTCATAAGGCCTATAAACTTTTGAAAAAAGCTTGCAACTTAAAGACAATGTGTAACTATCAAAAACATCAGGCGGCCCCTGTAGACCAATGGGAAGCGGCTGGAGGGGTGGCTAGAAAAGGGTGGGCCTCCTGTCTCGGAAAGGCTCCAGCAGTGTTTTTGGAGAGTTCTGCGAGCGCTGACCGTTCTTTGCAGAGGCTGTGCTGCTTTGGAGACCATGGCTGACAAAGAGAATCAAGCTCCCGAGACAAGCCAAAAGGATCCGGGGAGACCCAAAAGGCGTTTGCGACCCAAAGGTTACTACTATGAGCTGTGGGCTTTTCTCAGCCCCTGTACCCCTTAGGAACCCCTACAAGGCTCAGGGGGTGCTTGCCTGAAGAAAAGCTAAGAAAATACAAGTCTGCAGAAGACCTGTACCTGTTTACCCAAAGACAAAAAAGCAGCCGAGAGCGTAAGAAAGCCGGCCTGTACCCTGCTGTGGGGTGATGAAGAATCTGATGATGAGCTCAATAGTGCTTGTGACCAAGGGTTAAAACAGGTTTGCAGAGGCCGCCCGGAGAGACCCCGAATCCAGTAGAAGATGTGGATGGCGGTGTGCTGGCTACACCGGGTTTTGTGGGGGATGACAATGGCCCTGAGGATCTGACCGTGGAGAGGATCAAGATGAAGGCTTTGAGAGTGATACAGAGGCCCAAGTCAACCTGGTAAGATCAATTTCTCTAAAAGACGTAGTTATGGGTGACGTTAGGGGATGGTGGTGGTATGGTCTTTAAAAAGCTTACTAAAATTTTGTCTCATTCTCACCCACAGGAGAATGCTCAGCATGATGATGATGATGAGAAATCGCCCTGCAGGAATATACAGTCTGTAAATCTGTCCTGTATTTCATGTGTTTCTACAACCCCTGAAGTTTAGATGTATGTTTTACAATGCCCTTATAATATACTGGTTTTAATAAAGAGCATTTATTGTACCATAACTTGTTCATATTTGTATACATTTATAATAGGTTAAAACAAAGTAAAGCTAATCTGTATGTCATGTGCTTCTACTACCCTGAGGTTTAGAGGTTTGCTTTACAAAAGCCTTGTAATATAATGTCTTCTAATAAAGAGTCTTTATTGTACCATACCTTGTGCATATTTTGTATATATTTATAATAGGTTAAAACAATTATTTATTGCAAGGATTCAGCACAGATTGGCAGTAAGGGGAAAAAGAAAATGAGTCATTTCTGTTTACCTGTGAAAATCGAGATTTCAGACGTTTGAACTCACATCAGAATCAGGTCAGCTCAGGACCAAATAGGTCCAAAACCGAACTGTCAAAAGAAGTGTTAAGAAATAGCTGTGAGTGAGTGCTAATGGTTTATGAATGAAACTCAGTTTCAATATTCAAAATCCTCAGTGGTGGAAAAATGTTAAGAAAGTCAAAAGTGTTGAACTTGCATGAGCATGTCCTGCCTGTCCAGCATAGTTAGTCCACTTTCCTGCAACACAGAAAGGGAAAGAAGGGTTTATTTCTTTGTAGAGACACATCTAGTATAAGTGAAAGGCTACATAGACTAGCTTTAACCCAGCGTCCCTCATAAAAGTAAAGAATCAGCACTCGCTTGTCTAAGGGCTTTGTCAGATCCACAAATTCCACAGGCTAATAGAGCTGTAGTGATGAAAAGTTTTGAAAAAATGATTCAGAGTTATACTATACATCTCTCCCTCAGAGTTTTGATACCCATCAGCGTGCATATAGAACAAATAGATCAACGGGGTGCTGTAGCTTTTTTTATTTTTATTACACCAGCATAATGCATTGTCACATGTGGAGCAGTAGGGGAACTATGTACAGCTGCTTTTCTGGACTTCAGCTCGGCCTTTCATACCAGCCGCCCTCAGAGGCTAATGGTTAAACTAAGGGGTAGTGCATGGCCCATATTCCAATTATATGTGGATAGGTTTTTTTTTGTCTGAGCACAGTCAGGGGCTAGAGTAGATCAATAGGCATCTATTATACACCCTCATCAGCGGGGATTTTTGGCGGTCTGGAACCCTCTCTTTAGGGAGGCCAAAAAACAGATGAAAACATTGAAGGTAGGGGATGTTTCTCAATGGCTTTCTGATCAGGACGCCTATACATTGCATAGAGAACAGTACAAAAAACTCCACATTTTAGTAAAATTGATTAATTTTTCCACCTTTTATTACCCCAGGAAGATTCCTAGAATCTCTCTCTGTGTGTGTTAAAATCCCTTTTTATTTTACCAGGAATCGCCCCATAGAGTTTTAAGCAACAGTGCTTTCAGAGATTGTTAAGTTGTATTTCCCCCTGATGGGCGCTCGAAGATTTACCAAGTTAATATTTCTACACACCATCACCTTAACCAACGGTCAACCTTTGTGGATCGTTCTGCAAAATACAAAAATAAAACTCATCAGTATACATTTATAATAGGTTAAAACAATTATTTATTGCAAGGATTCAGCACAGATTGGCAGTAAGGTGAAAAAGAAAATGAGTCATTTCTCTTGCCCTGTGAAAATCGAGATTTCAGACGTTTGAACTCACATCAGAATCAGGTCAGCTCAGGACCAAATAGGTCCAAACCGAACTGCCAAAAGAAGTGTTAAGAAAGTCAAGTGTTGAAACTTGCTGAGCATGTCCTGCCCTGTCCAGCATAGTTAGTCCCACTTTCCTGCAACACAGAAAGGGAAAGAAGGGTTTATTTCTTTGTAGAGACACATCTAGTATAAGTGAAATTCCAACCATGGCGCATGTAAAGCAAAAGGCTGTGGAACGATTGATTAAATGGTGTAGCGAGAATAACTTACTTCTAATTACTTCAAAAACTAAGGATCTTGTAATGCACTATAGGAAGAAGGGCTGGATATTCCACCATTATTCATCAGTGGAAATTGGGTAGAAAGGGTAAGGGTTTTATGTTTTGGGTGTCCATATTGAGGAGAACAGGACTTGAGAGCATAAATAACTCAGTTACTGAAAAAGGCTCAACAGAGATTGTACTTTCTGTGAGGAGAAAATTACTCCAGAGGTTGATTAATACAGCACAGAAGACTATTGGGTGTACCCCAGACTCATATTGGAGGCACTGTACAGGGACCATTGTCTTTAAAAAGCACAAAATACTATAAAGGGCACCTCCACTCCTGGACACTCTTTGCATGAATTACTGCCATCAGGAAGACGATATAGATCTATTAAAACAAGGCCAATTGATTTTAAAACATTGCATAATGTGAACTTGAGGGTTTTGCCATGCCCCATCCTGTAACAAGGTTCCTAAACATTTAGAATTGTTGGTTTCTAGGGCAGCAGGAATGTGAATGGGTAAGCGCCCTAAGAACTGTCCCACCTCTCTTCTTTTCTCTAAACATGTTAATTTAGGAAAAATTGCAGCCTGTGGTAATGCAACTGAACCTCTCCCTCCCTGAAACCATCAAACACGCAGTACACAGTTATAGCGCGCCCCTAACTGAGCCCTGTTTGCTAACCTGTATGTTCAGTTATATATCAGTGACAGAAAGGAAACATCATTTCATGACATACAATACTTTTACACAACTAACTTTATATACATATGTTTGTCCACCTTTTTGTGGCTGAGTATAATTATGGCTTTCAGGATGAAAATGTAGAAATCATGACTTATATAAAACAGAACTACAAAAAATCTCTTTTGATAGTGGTAGAAAACTGCTAAATAATACAAGAGGCATTCAAAATCCCCATGAACTACAGTTAAATTGGTTAGAAATAGCATGCAGAACCTCGGGCTGCTGTCTTGGGATTATTAAAGAGAGGCTCTGGATACCTAAAAAATAAAAAAAATAAAAAATCTTCTGTTAGCTATATTCTAATGTGTTCATGAGGGTGGATAAAATACTGTCCTACCTAGCTGAGCTATTGGGGGGGGGGGGCATAAACATTTGCTATTGCTCCATCACTGAAAGAGCATTTCTTTCAAAACATTTTTAAAAAACAAGGGGGTGTGGGGTGGGGTTGAATGCTTGGGGAAGGACAATTAAGAAGGTTGAAATAATGGCGCAGAACAGGGTGGGGAAGAATGGTTGTGTGACATGTGCACACTTGAAATATGGCTGTGCAATAGCTGTAACAAGCTGTATGACCCAGGGTGCTAGCAAAATAGGGTCCAGTTTGGGAGTCCTGAAAGTTGCCAGTTTCCTCTGTTATTAAGCTGTGCTGAAACCTGGGATGTTTCTTTTCTGGTGGATATATAGAAATAAGATCTGGAAATTTCTTGAAAAATTCTTCTAACTTGCCCCAATCATTAAAGCTTTGGCATTTCTGTCTGTATCAACAACAGCCAGTTGTAATATTGCTCAAAGGAAGATTTCATAGCATGAGGAACAGAACTGATAATTACTAATGCATGGAGCTCCTTGGAAGGCTGGTTTCACAAACTGTGTAATGCAAGGACTGAATAAAAATCCCCTTTTTGAAATGAACTGTCTCTCACAAACAGAACATTGATGTACATAACTTGATTTTTGTTGCTGCCTCCTGTACAATGTTACGGGCCTCCATCCATAGTTCTTCAGGCACTCTGGCCGCCAAATCTAGTTCCTTAAATCTGTTCTTCGCTTCCACTGAGTATTCATAGGGGATTTGTTTAGATTACACCTGACTAGTCCAATGGTTTTTCCTCCTTTCTTCAGTTTAAGCTTGAGTTTTGTTATAAGAAGCTGATGACCAGAGCCACAATCAGCTCCGGGTGTTGTTTTTGCTGAATGAATAGAGCTTCTCCACGGCGTCAATGTTTGACTTTCTCGAGGATGATGCGTTTTGTGTGTGTGTGTGTGTGTGTGTGTCTGGGAAACCTGCTGTAGACAGAATAACCACCAGGGTTAGAAAAAACAACTAAAGAGAACATGTGATAATTCCTGTGCCTGCCTCTTTTTAAATTTATTCATATATGCCATTACAGTGGTGCCTCGCAAGACGAATGCCTCGCAGGACAAAAAACTCACAAGACGAAAGGGTCTTGAGAGATTTTTGGTGCCTCGCAAGACGGGCCGTCTAGCGATATCTAGAGGCTTTTTCCCTGCTAGGCAAGCCTCAGGAAGCCTGTTAGACCCAGCGCCGATCAGCTGAGAGGCGGGGAGAGGGGGGGCAGGAGCGGAGATGACTACAAAATGGCTGCCGGCTCCCTGCTGGTTGCTGACTCTCTGCTGTTTGGCACTCTTTTTCCGGCTGTTCTGGGGCTACAAACGCACTGTGAGGAGCTAGACTCAGTCTACTCTACCTGGTAAGTGACTTTTTGGTGACTTTTTGTTTTGTTTCTGACTTTGTTTTTTCCCATAGGAACGCATTAATTAAATTTCAATGCATTCCTATGGGAAAACGCGCCTCGCAAGACGAAATTTTCGCTAGACGGCATTAACCGTGGAACGGATTAATTTCGTCTTGCGAGGCACCACTGTACTAGAGCCACCTGTCATAGAGGAAAGGGGCATTACATGTACATGGATTCTAGCAGCCATTCTCTCTAGTTGTTTTTTCTAACCCTGGTGGTTATTCTGTCTACAGCAGGTTTCCCAGACACACACACACAACGCATCATCCTCGAGAAAGTCAAACATTGACGCCATGGAGAAGCTCTATTCATTCAGCAAAAACAAGACCCGGAGCTGATTGTGGCTCTGGTCATCAGCTTCTTATAACAAAACTCAAGCTTAAACTGAAGAAAGGAGGAAAAACCATTGGACTAGTCAGGTGTAATCTAAACAAATCCCCTATGAATACTCAGTGGAAGCGAAGAACAGATTTAAGGAACTAGATTTGGCGGCCCAGAGTGCCTGAAGAACTATGGATGGAGGCCCGTAACATTGTACTGCTTGCTTCAGGCACCTGATTAGCTGTTGATGGGGCGGGGCAGGGGTCCTTGCGTCTTTAAAGAGGCCGTGGGGCACGTTGTCTCTTTCCTTTCCCAATGGCTGACGGAGGCTTGCGAGGTGAGTGCGGGGCTTTTGAATCTCAGGGGAGGGAAGAAAATAGGATATACCTTTATTGGGCCACTGGAAAATAAGTTTCTTGGCATTGTTTTATTGAGCAGTATGCAACGGTTGGGGAAGGGTGGGGGGTAACTGCTTCACGTAACAGCTTAGAATGTATGTCCCAGCTTCTCAAAGGAAGAGCCCCCCCCAAAAAAAAGAATGTAGGAGCATTGTGAAACATGCTGAAACAAAGCTTCATTTTGACAACTTTTTAAAGTTACCTTGAACTCTAAGGAGCTCATTGAAGAAATGCAATATAGAAATGTAACAAATAAATATGCATGTATATGAGGTATGGCAAGTACTCAAAATATTTTAACCATTAATAAGACATCCTGTAGAAATAGATCATCTGTTGGCTTCCATAATCTATTTAAAAAAGAATAGGCCTTTTGAGAGTTTTCTAAGCATTTCATAAGAGTGTTTATGTACATCAATGTTCTGTTTGTGAGAGACAGTTCATTTCAAAAAGGGGATTTTTATTCAGTCCTTGCATTACACAGTTTGTGAAACCAGCCTTCCAAGGAGCTCCATGCATTAGTAATTATCATTTCTGTTCCTCATGCTATGAAATCTTCCTTTGAGCAATATTACAACTGGCTGTTGTTGATACAGACAGAAATGTCAAAGCTTTAATGATTGGGGCAAGTTAGAAGAATTTTTCAAGAAATTTCCAGATCTTATTTCTATATATCCACCAGAAAAGAAACATCCCAGGTTTCAGCACAGCTTAATAACAGAGGAAACTGGCAACTTTCAGGACTCCCAAACTGGACCCTATTTTGCTAGCACCCTGGGTCATACAGCTTGTTACAGCTATTGCACAGCCATATTTCAAGTGTGCACATGTCACACAACCATTCTTCCCCACCCTGTTCTGCGCCATTATTTCAACCTTCTTAATTGTCCTTCCCCAAGCATTCAACCCCACCCCACACCCCTTGTTTTTTAAAAAATGTTTTGAAAGAAATGCTCTTTCAGTGATGGAGCAATAGCAAATTTTTATGCCCCCCCCCCCCCACAATAGCTCAGCTAGGTAGGACAGTATTTTATCCACCCTTATGAACACATTAGAATATAGCTAACAGAAGATTTTTTATTTTTTTATTTTTTAGGTATACAGAGCCTCTCTTTAATAATCCCAAGACAGCAGCCTGAGGTTCTGCATGCTATTTCTAACCAATTTAACTGTAGTTCATGGGGATTTTGAATGCCTCTTGTATTATTTAGCAGTTTTCTACCACTATCAAAAGAGATTTTTTGTAGTTCTGTTTTATATAAGTCATGATTTCTACATTTTCATCCTGAAAGCCATAATTATACTCAGCCACAAAAAGGTGGACAAACATATGTATATAAAGTTTGTTGTGTAAAAGTATTGTATGTCATGAAATGATGTTTCCTTTCTGTCACTGATATATAACTGAACATACAGGTTAGCAAACAGGGCTCAGTTAGGGGCGCGCTATAACTGTGTACTGCGTGTTTGATGGTTTCAGGGAGGGAGAGGTTCAGTTGCATTACCACAGGCTGCAATTTTTCCTAAATTAACATGTTTAGAGAAAAGAAGAGAGGTGGGACAGTTCTTAGGGCGCTTACCCATTCACATTCCTGCTGCCCTAGAAACCAACAATTCTAAATGTTTAGGAACCTTGTTACAGGATGGGCATGGCAAAACCCTCAAGTTCACATTATGCAATGTTTTAAAATCAATTTGGCCTTGTTTTAATAGATCTATATCGTCTTCCTGATGGCAGTAATTCATGCAAAGAGTGTCCAGGAGTGGAGGTGCCCTTTATAGTATTTTGTGCTTTTTAAAGACAATGGTCCCTGTACAGTGCCTCCAATATGAGTCTGGGGTACACCCAATAGTCTTCTGTGCTGTATTAATCAACCTCTGGAGTAATTTTCTCCTCACAGAAAGTACAATCTCTGTTGAGCCTTTTTCAGTAACTGAGTTATTTATGCTCTCAAGTCCTGTTCTCCTCAATATGGACACCCAAAAACATAAAACCCTTACCCTTTCTACCCAATTTCCACTGATGAATAATGGTGGAATATCCAGCCCTTCTTCCTATAGTGCATTACAAGATCCTTAGTTTTTGAAGTAATTAGAAGTAAGTTATTCTCGCTACACCATTTAATCAATCGTTCCACCAGCCTTTTGCTTTACATGCGCCATGGTTGGAATTTCACTTATACTAGATGTGTCTCTACAAAGAAATAAACCCTTCTTTCCCTTTCTGTGTTGCAGGAAAGTGGACTAACTATGCTGGACAGGCAGGACATGCTCAGCAAGTTCAACACTTGACTTTCTTAACACTTCTTTTGGCAGTTCGGTTTTGGACCTATTTGGTCCTGAGCTGACCTGATTCTGATGTGAGTTCAAACGTCTGAAATCTCGATTTTCACAGGGCAAGAGAAATGACTCATTTTCTTTTTCACCTTACTGCCAATCTGTGCTGAATCCTTGCAATAAATAATTGTTTTAACCTATTATAAATGTATACTGATGAGTTTTATTTTTGTATTTTGCAGAACGATCCACAAAGGTTGACCGTTGGTTAAGGTGATGGTGTGTAGAAATATTACTTGGTAAATCTTCGAGCGCCCATCAGGGGGAAATACAACTTAACAATCTCTGAAAGCACTGTTGCTTAAAACTCTATGGGGCGATTCCTGGTAAAATAAAAAGGGATTTTAACACACACAGAGAGAGATTCTAGGAATCTTCCTGGGGTATAAAAAGGTGGAAAAAATTAATCAATTTTACTAAAATGTGGAGTTTTTTGTACTGTTCTCTATGCAATGTATAGGCGTCCTGATCAGAAAGCCATTGAGAAACATCCCCTACCTTCAATGTTTTCATCTGTTTTTTGGCCTCCCTAAAGAGAGGGTTCAGACCGCCAAAAATCCCCGCTGATGAGGGTGTATAATAGATGCCTATTGATCTACTCTAGCCCCTGACTGTGCTCAGACAAAAAAAAACCTATCCACATATAATTGGAATATGGCATGCACTACCCCTTAGTTTAACCATTAGCCTCTGAGGGCGGCTGGTATGAAAGGCCGAGCTGAAGTCCAGAAAAGCAGCTGTACATAGTTCCCCTACTGCTCCACATGTGACAATGCATTATGCTGGTGTAATAAAAATAAAAAAAGCTACAGCACCCCGTTGATCTATTTGTTCTATATGCACGCTGATGGGTATCAAAACTCTGAGGGAGAGATGGTATAGTATAACTCTGAATCATTTTTTTCAAAACTTTTCATCACTACAGCTCTATTAGCCTGTGGAATTTGTGGATCTGACAAAGCCTTAGACAAGCGAGTGCTGATTCTTACTTTTATGAGGGACGCTGGGTTTAAAGCTAGTCTATGTAGCCTTTCACTTATACTAGATGTGTCTCTACAAAGAAATAAACCCTTCTTTCCCTTTCTGTGTTGCAGGAAAGTGGACTAACTATGCTGGACAGGCAGGACATGCTCAGCAAGTTCAACACTTTTGACTTTCTTAACATTTTTCCACCACTGAGGATTTTGAATATTGAAACTGAGTTTCATTCATAAACCATTAGCACTCACTCACAGCTATTTCTTAACACTTCTTTTGACAGTTCGGTTTTGGACCTATTTGGTCCTGAGCTGACCTGATTCTGATGTGAGTTCAAACGTCTGAAATCTCGATTTTCACAGGTAAACAGAAATGACTCATTTTCTTTTTCCCCTTACTGCCAATCTGTGCTGAATCCTTGCAATAAATAATTGTTTTAACCTATTATAAATATATACAAATATGCACAAGGTATGGTACAATAAAGACTCTTTATTAGAAGACATTATATTACAAGGCTTTTGTAAAGCAAACCTCTAAACCTCAGGGTAGTAGAAGCACATGACATACAGATTAGCTTTACTTTGTTTTAACCTATTATAAATGTATACAAATATGAACAAGTTATGGTACAATAAATGCTCTATATTAAAACCAGTATATTATAAGGGCATTGTAAAACATACATCTAAACTTCAGGGGTTGTAGAAACACATGAAATACAGGACAGATTTACAGACTGTATATTCCTGCAGGGCGATTTCTCATCATCATCATCATGCTGAGCATTCTCCTGTGGGTGAGAATGAGACAAAATTTTAGTAAGCTTTTTAAAGACCATACCACCACCATCCCCTAACGTCACCCATAACTACGTCTTTTAGAAAATTGATCTTACCAGGTTGACTTGGGCCTCTGTATCACTCTCAAAGCCTTCATCTTGATCCTCTTCCACGGTCAGATCCTCAGGGCCATTGTCATCCCCCACAAAACCCGGTGTAGCCAGCACACCGCCATCCACATCTTCTACTGGATTCGGGGTCTCTCCGGGCGGCCTCTGCAAACCTGTTTTTAACCCTTGGTCACAAGCACTATTGAGCTCATCATCAGATTCTTCATCACCCCACAGCAGGGTACAGGCCGGCTTTCTTACGCTTCTCGGCTGCTTTTTTGTCTTTGCGGTAAACAGGTACAGGTCTTCTGCAGACTTGTATTTTCTTAGCTTTTCTTCAGGCAAGCACCCCCTGAGCCTTGTAGGGGTTCCTAAGGGGTACAGGGGCTGAGAAAAGCCCACAGCTCCATAGTAGTAACCTTTGGGTCGCAAACGCCTTTTGGGTCTCCCCGGATCCTTTTGGCTTGTCTCGGGAGCTTGATTCTCTTTGTCAGCCATGGTCTCCAAAGCAGCACAGCCTCTGCAAAGAACGGTCAGCGCTCGCAGAACTCTCCAAAAACACTGCTGGAGCCTTTCCGAGACAGGAGGCCCACCCTTTTCTAGCCACCCCTCCAGCCGCTTCCCATTGGTCTACAGGGGCCGCCTGATGTTTTTGATAGTTACACATTGTCTTTAAGTTGCAAGCTTTTTTCAAAAGTTTATAGGCCTTATGAGAGCTGTCTACTTTGTGGATTATTATTAAGTTCTGGTCAACATCTCTCTGCAAAACTATGGCTTAAAACTCTATGGGGCGATTCCTGGTAAAATAAAAAGGGGTTTAACACACACACACACACACAGATTCTAGGAAAAGGCCACGAGTTATAACATGTGGAAAATGTTTTACTTTGGATAGTCTTAAAGCAGTTTTACTAAAACGTGGGTTTTTATTTTTATTTTTGTACTGTTCAACTTATTGCAGGTTTTTTCCTGGTCCGCCATCGTCTCCAAACCGTTCCGGTCTCTGCAAAGAGCGGCAAGCGCGCGCAGAAGGGCCCCCGAAATCATTCAGAACAGAAGAGGCTTGTTGTTGTTGCTTTTTAACCATTGCTTTAAAATTGTCTCCTCTTTTGAAGGTCTAATTATTTAATTTATTGTTACAGTATATCAGAAGGGCCCCGAAATCATTCATAACAGAAGAGGCTTGTTGTTGTTGCTTTTTAACCATTGCTTTAAAATTGTCTCCTCTTTTGAAGGTCTAATTATTTAATTTATTGTTACAGTATATCAGAAGGGCCCCGAAATCCCCTGCTGTGGAATTTCAGCCCCAGGCGGCCTAAGGGCATCCCAAGGCATGCCCTACAGCCGCCTCTTGGCCTACAGGGCCGTGGGGGTGACAAGATACTTCGGGGGCCAATCCTCAGGCCTCCCTCGGTTCACAGGGGATCCCCTGCCTCTAGGAATAACCCTATAGGTCCACGGTGACCTCCACAACCCCTGACATCACCCAAAAACCCACCCCTTCCGGCGGGTAGGGGCCAGGGTTGACCCTTGACCCCGGAAATCGATCCTTGAGCCTTATGTCCCGCCTTACAGGGCTGTTGGAGCTATCAAAATGATGATTTGATGGGGGCTATGCCCTATTACTACTTCTGACCACCAGCCATTCTCACAACATGCCCAAGCCAACGTAGACGTCGCTGTTTCAGTAATGTATACTTGCTAAAAATTCCAGCTCGATCTAGGACTACTCTATTTGGGACTTTGTCCTGCCAGGTGATACCAAAAATCCGTCAGAGACAACGCATATGGAACGTGTTCAGCTTCCTCTCCTGCCATGCACAAAGGGTCCAGGACTCACTGCAGTACAAGTGTGTGCTCAGGACACAGGCTCTATAGACCTGGATCTTGGTGTATGCCGTCAGCTTCTTATTGAGCCATACTCTCTTTGTGAGTCTTGAGAACATGGTAGCTGCTTTGCCAATGCGTTTATCCAGCTCGACATCTAGGGAGAGAGTGTCAAATATCGTTGAGCCAAGGTACACAAATTCATGAACAACCTCCAATTCTTGCGTGGAGATAGTAATAGAGGGAGGTGAGTCCATGCCCTGGCCCATGACTTGTGTTTTTATATTATACATCATAGCAATTAGCAGTACTTACCAGTAGATAAACTTCGATGCACATTCACAGATAAGGAAGATCTTACATGTGTAAACTGAAACCGGGGGGGGGGGGGGAGCCAAAAGACAGTCTTAGAGTAACTGCTAAGATGTCAGGAAGGAGCCAATGTTTCACCTCTTAAAAGTTTATCCAACTTTCACCTGTCACTTCAAACAGCAACCTCCTTTTGTGTCAAAAAAATATAGGCCTGATTTTGAGTGGCAGATTTTTGAGCCTCCCTCAGGGTCTCCACCCGCAGCATCCCATTATATGAGAGATGGGTGGGATGTGTAGACATTTTGAGGGATAGGTGCTCAGACAGGTAGCAAGATCCTAAACCATTGAGGGCTTTAAATATTAGCATAAGCCCCTTGAACTTGGCCCAGAAGCATATAGGCAGCCTGTGCAGACACATCAGGACAGGTGATATATGATCAAATTGTGATGTACCTGGCAACTGCATTTTGCACCTGCTGCAGCTTCCAAACAATCTTCAAGGACAGCCCAATGTAGAGACCACTGCAATAGTCCATTCTCAAGATTACAAGTGCATGGCCCAGTGTTCTCAGGGACTTTCCATCAAGATAGATGGAACGCTGGACCAGCGTTCCTGCCTTCGGGGGAGTCTTCCTTGTCATCTGCTGTCCCTCAGGCACTGGGTGAGAGACAGTGTCCTGGGGGAGTTTGGCCTGGACTCCCTTGGCCTTGCAGGACTGGGCCCTTGCTGCTTCTGGCTGCCCCACCCTATCCTCAACACCAGCCACCTGGCTCAGACTCCCAGGCTGTTGGTGCTGGGGGACCTCAACATCCATGCCGAGGCTGCCTTGACTGGGGCGGCTCAGGATTTCATGGCCGCCATGACAACCATGGGGCTGTCTCAATGTGTCATCAGCCCGACACATGAGAAGGGCCATACCTTGGACCTGGTTTTCTCAACAGGACTGGAAGATAGTGGTTTGGATGTGGAGGGGCTGGTTGTGACCCCCATTGTCATGGTCAGACCACTTCCTGGTCAAGTTTAGTCTATTAGCTTCTTCTTCCCTCTGCAAGGGTGGGGGATCCATTAAGATGATCCGCCCTCGGAGACTAATGGATCCGGATGGTTTCCTGAACGCTCTGGGGGATTATCCGTCTGATATGGTTGGCGCTCCTGTCAAAGCTCAGGTCACCCTATGGAATAGGAAGATGACCCGGGCGGTTGAAACGATTGCGCCTAAGCGCCCTCTCCCTGCACGCAGAGCCCAGACAGCTCCTTGGTATACTTCTGAACTGCAGGCGATGAAGCGAGAGGGGAGACGGCTGGAGCGCAGGTGGAGCAAATCCCGCTGGGAGTCCGATTGAACACGACTTAGAGCCCATTATCGGGCCTATTTCGTGGCAATACGGCTGGCGAAACGGCAATATTTCTCCAGCCGTATTGCTTCCTCAGAATGTCGTCCAGCAGAGCTGTTTCGGGTGGTCCGGGATCTTCTTCAACCGGGAAATCCGGTGGAGGTCCCGGACTGCTCATCAGCTCGCTGTGATGAGTTTGCCATTCATTTTGAGGGAAAAATTGCTCAGATTCGCAGTGGGTTGGACTCCACCGTTACTGCAAAATCAGAGGATGTGTCCAGTGTGCCGTGCTTAGGTCAAATATTAATGGATGAGTTTCAATTGTTGAGACCTGAGGATGTGGACAGGGTGCTTGGATCTGTCCGTTCTACCACCACTCTGCTCGACCCTTGCCCATCTTGGCTAATTGGAAGATCTGCCAGGGGGGTTCACACCTGGGTCCAGGAGGCCGTGAATGCCTCTTTGAGAGAGGGAGTGGTCCCTACTGCCTTGAAAGAGGCGGTAATTCGGCCACTCCTAAAAAAGCCTAACCTGGACCCAAGACTGGTGGTTAACTACTGACCAGTGGCGAACCTCCCTTATTTGGGCAAAGTGTTGGAGCGGGTTGTGGCCGGGCAACTCCAAGCGCTGCTGGATGAAACGGATTTTCTGGATCCATTTCAATCGGGTTTCAGGCCGGGTTTTGGTACGGAGACTGCCTTGGTCGCCCTGTACGATGACCTTTGCCGGGAGAGAGACAGGGGGAGTGTGACCCTGTTGATACTCCTGGACCTCTCAGCGGCTTTCGGCACCATCAACCATGGTGTCCTTCTGGATAGGCTGGCTGGGTTGGGAGTTGGGGGCACTGTTTTACGGTGGTTCCGCTCCTTCCTGGCTGACCGTGTCCAGAGGGTGGTGCTGGGGGACAGTTGCTCTGCCAGATGGCATTTATGTCATGGGGTTCCTCAGGGCTCGATACTGTCCCCCATGCTGTTTAACATCTACATGAAACCTCTGGGAGAGGTCATCAGGAGGTTTGGGCTGAGGAGTCAGCAATATGCTGACGATACTCAGCTCTACCTCTCGTTTTCCACCAATCCAGGTGAGGCGGTTTCTGTGCTGAACTCGTGTCTGGACCTGATAATGGACTGGATGAGGGTTAATAAATTGAAACTCAGTCCAGACAAGATGGAAGTGCTGTTAGTGGGTGCTTCGCCGGACAGGTTGGAGGGCCATTTCCCTGCCCTGAATGGGGTTACACTCCCCCTAAGGGACAGGGTCTGCAGCCTGGGGGTGCTCCTGGACCCCAGTCTAACTCTGGAAGCCCAGGTGGACTCGGTGGCCAGGGGCACCTTCCTTCAGCTGTGGAAATTGTACCAGCTACGGCCCTACCTGGACGAGCGGAGTCTCATGACAGTTACACACGCACTGATAACATCTCGTATAGATTATTGCAATGTGCTCTACGTGGGGCTGCCTTTGAAGACGGTCCGGCGACTACAACTGGTCCAGAATCGAGCTGCACGGCTGGTGAGTGGTGGGGCCGCTAGGGAACACATCAAGCTGATTCTGATTAAATTACATTGGTTACCAGTTGCTGCCCGGGCCCAATTCAAAGTGCTTGTTTTGACATATAAAGCCCTAAACGGCTTGGGCCCTGGATACCTGAAGGACCGCCTCCTTCCATATGAGCCTACCCGGCAGTTAAGATCTAGCCAGGGGGCCCTTTTGAAAGAGCCGTCCCTCAAGGAGGTAAGAGGGACGGCTTGTAGACAAAGGGCCTTTTCGGCAGCTGCCCCCAGACTATGGAATGCCCTCCTGACTGAGATTTGTCTGGCGCCGACGCTGATGACATTTCAGCACCAGGTCAAAACCTTCCTGTTCCAGAAGGCTTTTAATTGAAATAATATCAACTGTGGGTCCTGATGGCAATTTTTAGAGTATCTATTTAATTGTATTTTAATTGTTTTATCTTTTTATTGTATTTTAATTGTATTTTAATTGTTTTAAGCCGCCCAGAGACCTTTGGGTAGAGTGGGTGGCATATAAGTTAAATAAATAAATAAATAAAGATAGGGGCAAGGGTGTTGCGATCTGCCTCAGGTGGTAAAAGGCAGGCCTGGCTATGGCTGAGATGTGCTTTTCCATTGAGAGGGCCGGGTCCAGAAGTACACCTAGATTTCACACCTGATCCTTCAGGGGGAGAGTGACCCCATCTAGACCAGGTAAACAGCCACTTAATCGATCAGGGGTCCCACCCAACAACAGGACCTCTGTCTTGTCAAAATTCAGTTTCTACCTGCCAACCCTCATCCAATCCATGACCATGGCCAGGCGGCACTCCAGGGCCACAGCTTCCAATACTGAAGAGGAAAAGGAGAGATAGAGTTGTTTGTCATCAGTGTACCAATGACAGCAAACTCCAAATCTCTGGATGATCTCTCCCAGTGGTCTTATATTGATGTTGAACAGCATAGGGGAGATGATTGACCCCTGTGGGATACTGCATTGCAGTACCCATGGGGACAAAACAGCCTCCCCCAGCTGGACTCTCTGAGACTGACCCTCTAGGAAGGAATTGAGCCAGCATAAAGCCAAACCTCCAATCCCCAATTCCAACAACCAGCCCAGGAGGATAACAGTTGGGAAATGGCGAGCTCTACATTCCAGCCATTATGGGGTTAATGTGCTTCTCTTGACCAAAGTGGACCTCACCTGGAAGTATAACCTACTTTAGAGCCTGTAAAGGTAAAGGTTCCCCTTGACAATTTGTCCAGTCGTGTCCGACTCTAGGGGGCGGTGCTCATCTCCGTTTCCAACCCATAGAGCCAGCGTTTGTCCGAAGACAATCCTCCATGGTCACGTAGCCAGCACGACTAGGCACGGAACGCCGTTTACCTTCCCACCGAGGTGGTACCTATTTATCTACTCGCATTTTTGCATGCTTTCGAACCACTAGGTTGGCGGGAGCTGGGACAAGCGACAGGGGCTCACTCCGTCGCGTGGATTCGATCTTACGACTGCAGGTCTTCTGACCTTGCAGCACAGAGGCTTCTGCAGTTTAACCCGCAGCGCCACCACGTCCCCCTTAGAGCCGGTAAGGCTCTACAAAAGGGGGTAATTGCTTTTGCCTGAAACACACACACCCCACACTGATGCAGACTGACAGAGCGAAGCAGAGACTGGGTGTGCTTGCTGTGGGCATTGCCTGAGCTGCCATTGCCCTACTTGCTTCCACTATTTTGGAATGTTTTGTTATGTAGGTTTAGTAGTTTGGTTTACTAGGAACTTCCTGTTTACCCTTTTCTAAGAGTCTTGGATAAAGTTTATTACCTTATTACTTCACTTTTGTCTCCATGCCTTCAATTTTTTCCTACAATAAGGTGGTCAACAGTATCAAAGGGTGCTGAGAGATCCAGGAGAACCAACAGTGTTGCGCTCCTCTTGTCAGCCTCCCAAAGAAGATCATCTAGCAGTGCAATCAACGCTGCCTCAGTCCCATGGCCTGTCCTAAATCCCTACTGAAATGATTCTAGACCAGGGGTCTCCAAACTTTTCACACGGAGGACCACATGTGATATTTTCGAGGGCCAAAGGAATGCGTGCATACGTGCGTGTATGCACTCCTGCTCACCCACCTGCATGAATGCACTCCCACTCACCCGCACGCACACACTCCCACCCGCCCGCCCACACACCCGTCTGCGCGCACTCACACCCGCCCGCCCATGCGCATGCACACATGCACGGGGTAGATAAAAAGGCCAGGTCGGCCGGATGTGGAGACCCCTGTTCTAGACAATCAGTGTCATGGAAGAATGTCTGCAACTGACCAGCCCCCATTCCTCTCAACCAGTTTTCCCATGAACTGAATGTTCTTTGCAAAAACAGCAAAGATTCTTGTGGCAAGTTTAGAATTATTTCTTTGGAAATAAAATCTTGCCAGACCTATCTCACCACAAAGAGGACCAATTTTATGTCTTGGTTTCGCTCCAAAACCAAGAGGCTGCAAGAATCACATATCTCACAGATAGTTTTTTTCCCCTTTATCATATCCTTGAGCCTTTCCTAGCAGTGGTTTCAATCAGTGCTTTTGTAATGGTCTCTGATTCCATGGGGCTGCCTAAATATATATTTTTAAATGAGTATTGCAAACACAAATGTTACAAACATGTTTTTCTTGTGTTTATGTCAACAGCAACAGAAACGCAGCCCAAAACTGGATGCTACAATTTGTACACTCTGTGTTCTTTTCATCAGCAACACACCAGGAGTTGCTTGAAGAAACAAGGAAAAGCACAAATGTCTCTTTGAAGCCAAATGAGAACAAAGTACCGATTATATTTATCAATTGAGATAGGAGATCCACAACATAAAGGAAACAGCTCCAATGATACAGTTTTGGTCTCTGACAGAGCTATGTATGCTACATAGCCTGTCCTGCACCTCCTACACTAGCCTTCTTACCTCAGGGGTGGTGGAAGTTTCTGTATTGTTGCCAGTGTGGAAGGAAGGTTTAACTGCAAGTTCAGTCAGCTGATCTCTGTGAAATGGAGTGAGTGGTCATCTTGTCCTTTGCCTCAGGTAGCAGAAGGTCTTAGGCCCCCCACTTCCACAATATCTCTGTGTCTTGCTCTGTGTATCTGAGTCTTTGGAATGCCAAAAACTTGTCAGCTCTTTATGCTTGCACCAGCATGCCTGCCAGTGTAAGGCCATTTATTGTGCAACTATTTATGAAATCATTTTAAAATTATATCTCTGCCGGCCTCCCAGAGTAGACTTCAGTCTAAATGGCAGAGATATAAATAAAATAAAATAAATAAATAAGATCTATACCTAAATTTGTTTTTCTGCATCACCTTTACTGCAGACAGAAACCATTAGCTAAAAGCCTGATAAAGTCTGCATTCATAACATTAATGAGTTAAACATACCATGGAATGAACAGAAGGGGCTCTTATAGCAGTGGGTGTTTAAAAAAAACCCACACACGATAGTGAAATCATATTTGCAGGCAGTTTAGTTGGTACTGGACAAGGCAAAAAAACAAACAAAAAATTCTAGTTCTTGCAACTGTGAGGACAGGCTTGAAAGTGGATAGGAAGGCGAAGGAGTTTAAAGAAACAGAATAGGAATGGGACAAGATCACTTTCCAATTCCAAGGCCTTGTGTTCCTCTCTATGCACGGCAGGTGCCTACTTATAGGAATCTTGCAAGCATTGGCTTCTGTGCCAGTTGTTTGATCCTATGGGGATTTCTTTTAAATGAATACTGAAAGCACAATGTGCTGGGCAAAGGTTTGGAGTTTTATATCAGGTAACGAAAGCAGCAGCAGCAGCAATATAAACACATTTCATACTGGGTACTACAAAATACTATAGCCTTGCCTTTCATGCATCAGCAATATGCTAGAGCAGAAGTTGCTTGCAGAAAACAAAGTCTTGCGAAGTCTCTTTAATCCAAGATACATCATGAAATAAATCGTCCTAATCTCCAGAAGCCTTATTTTGTGATTCAAGGCTCAAAGCTATTACAGAGATAAAATTAAATACAAACCTAAGTACGAATACTGTTATATCACCCCAAGAACCAGCCCTTTCATACCTCTTTCTGCACACATACTGAAATTCTATTACGTAAGTCAAGGCAAGAAGGGCCTAATTCCTTTTCCAGTACATCAGAATTCCTTTCCTCTCCAGCTATCTCTTTGCAAACTGAAACTTTACCAACACAGCCCCTTCCTAAGCATATCTCCACCCAATGGCCTGAATCAAGTAGTCTTTAAGGATTAAATTTAAATGTCAGAATTAAGCAAACTTGGCAAAGATTTGTGCTGCCTTTGTGCATAATTATGTTTGTTGATTGATTTGTAACAGTATATACGACGTTACAGACGTTAAGGATTACAAAGCTTCTTTTATTTAGTATTACTGTCTTAGTTAAGGAAATTATTTCGCCTGTTATTTTTTAGTCAGTTTTTAAGCACAGATTTGCTCAGCCCAGGTCCTAGGTAGCTCCTAAACATTTGTGTCCTGCGTAATTAGATAACTTCCCCCTCCTGTTTGGTCTGTTCCACCTCCTAGATCAAATTTTATCAAGGATTTCCACTTGGTTACTGCTAGGCAACTGCAACTGTCTTGGAAGTATTGCAAGACCTTTGCTTTTACATCACAGAATAATAGTTGAGATATGTTAAATTTATTTGTTTGTTCGTTTGTTTGTTTGTAAAATATTTCTATCCCACTTTTCTCCCCAAAAGGACCCAAGACGGTTTACATCATTAAAATAGTTTTTAAAAGCTAAAAAGAGAAAGTATACATATATTAAAAAAGACTTAAGCAAGTATGATATTAAAATGGTAACTAAGATCTATATCAGAACACATTTAAACAGAGCACAACAATCCATTTAAAACCCCTCTCAGATCACCAGTCGTTAAGGAAAAGCCTGCCTGAAGAGAAAGGTCCTTGCCTGCTTGCAGAAGGACAGCAATGATGGGGCCAGCCTAGCTTCCTGTGGGAGGGAGTTCCAGAGTCTGGGAGCAGCAACAGAGAAGGCCCTCTCCCGTGTCCCCACCAAGCACACCTGTGAGGTTGGTGGGACTGAGAGAAAGGCCTCCCCTGATTATCTTAATGCCGAGGCAGGCTCATAGAGGGAGATGCAGTCTTTTAGTAGCTTGGATCCAAGCCATTTGGGACTTTTTAGGTGAAGACCAACACTTTGAATTGTGCCTGGAAACGGATCGGCAGCCAGTGGAGCTGCTGTAACAGGGGAGTTATATGATCCCTGTAACCAGCCCCAGTTAACAATCTGGCGGCAGCATTTTGGACCCTTTGAAGTTTCTAAACACTTTCCAAAGACAGCCCCATGTAGAGTGTGTTACAGTAATCCAACCAAGATGTAACTAGGGCATGTGTCACCGTGGCCAGATGAGACCTTTCAAGAAACAGGCATAACTGGCACACTAGTTTTAACTGTGCAAAGGCACTCCTGGCTACCTCTGAAACCTAAGCATCCAGGTATAGAGGTGAATCCAGGAGCTCCCCCAAGCTGCACATCTGTGTTTTCATAGAGAGTGTAACCTAGACATGGGGACAAATAAAAAAATGAATCGCGATATTCGTGGAAAATCGCTGATCCGTTAAATATTCGTCGCTTCATATTCGTAGGTTCCAGAGACCCCCACGAATATGAAGGGATGAATATTTCCCCATTTTATTCGTCCCTTCGTAATTAAAAAAACAAAACAAAACCATTCTGCCTACCGGCTGCCAATCAACTGATCGGCAGCCGATAGGCAGCCACCCACCCCCACAGTCTACCCCCCACCCCCTTCCTCTCCCTACCTTAGCCCCCCCCGCCAACACCCCCTTACCGTAATTGTTACCACTGCTGCCGAGGTCTCCATCAGGCCTCCGCAGCCACGGCGTATAAAAAGGGAAACTGGCTGCCCTTTGCAAAGATGGCGGCTGCAGCTTCATTTAGGTAGGGAAGTTGCAGCTGCCATCTTTGCAAAGGGCAGCCTGGATTCCCAACTTTTGACGACTCACAAAGCGAGACGACTCACCAAAATGGTGAGCCGTCCCCATCTACTTCATCCAGCACATGCTGCAACCCTATTCCTTGATCTGATTTTCAACTGACCAGGAGTACTTCTGTCTTGTCTGGATTAAATTTCAGTTTATTCGACCTCATCCAGTCCATTACTGACACCAGACACTGATTTAGAACCGAGACAGCTTCCCTGGATTTAGATGGAAAGGAGAGATAGCGTTGGGTGTCATCAGCGTACTGGTGACACTGAACCCCAAAACTCCAGATGACCTCTCCCAATAGTTTCATGTAGATGTTAAATAGCATAGGAGACAAACAGAATTCTGAGAGACACCACAGGTCAATGGCCAGGGTGTCGAACAAGAACCCCCAGCAGCACCATCTGAGTTCTCTTCTCCAGGAAGGACCAGAGCCACTGCAAAACACTGCCTCCAAGTCCCATCCTGGAGAGACAGCCCAGAAGGATACCATGGTCGATGGTATCGAAAGCCACTGAGAGGTCCAGCAGAACCAACAGGAACACACTCCCCTTGTGCAGTTCCCAGCGTAGGTCAACCACCAAGGTGACCAAAGCAGTCTCTGTGCCATAACCAGGCCTGAAGCCAGATTGAAATGGATCTAGATAATCCATCTCATTCAGGAACTCCTATTGCTGAGAAGCCACAACCCACTCCAGCTCTATAATAGGATATTAGAAGCTGATTGGTAATTATCCAGCACTGTGGGATCCAAGGAGGGTTTTTCCAGTAATGGTCTTACTGCTGCCTCCTTTAAGCAAGCTGGGATCCTACCCTGCTGCAAGGAGGCATTAACTACCCCTTGGATCCACTCAGTCAGCCCTTCTCTGGTAGCTTTCATAAGCCAGGAGGGGCAAGGGTCCAACAGACATATGGAAGTCTTCACCTCTCCAAGGATCCTGTCCACATCATCAGGCTGCAAAAACTGAAACTTATCCATCAACACAGGACAAGCAGGAGTTATAGTTACATCTACTGGACCTGAATTAACTACAGCATCCAAGTCAGAGCAGATCCGAGCAATTTTGCCTGCATAGTGCTGTGCAGATCATTCACAGCGAGCTACCGAGTGGTCAGCACTATCTTCCTGTGGCCATGATATAACAGGCTGTTGACCATTCAAAAGAGCTTTGCTGGGTGACTCTATGGCAGCAAATAATGTCTTCTTTGCCACCACCGCCACAGAATAGGCCTTTCAATGGGTTCTAGCATGTGTTCGGTCAGATTCACTCTGAGTTTTCTGCCATCATCTCTCTAGTCTCTGACCCATTCATTTCATCACCACCAGCTCCCCAGTAAACCAGGGAGCCAGTTTGGCTCAACTTCATGGGAGGGGAGGGAGGGGATGCTTAAGAGCGATTGTGTCAACAGCCCTGGCCATTTCGCGATTCCAGAGATCAACCCAGGCTTCAACAGAATTGTCTGCCAAAGCAACAGGAAACTGCCCAAGAGCTGTCAGGAAACCATTTGGATCCATCAGCCTCCTGGGGTGGACCATCTTAATCAGTCCCCCACCCCTGCATAGATTCTGAGTTCCAGTGAGTCCAAACCCCACCATATGATGATTTGTCCATGACAACAGAACTACAGAGAGTTCCTCCACACCCATATCACCAACATCTACCCCAGGGCAGAAAATCAGGTTTACAGTGTGCCCTGCAGTGTGAGTGGGAGCAGATACCATTTGGGTGGTCCCATGGTCATCATGGAGAATGTGAAGTCCTGAGCCACTCCTGACAAAAGTGCCTCAGCATGGATGAGCCACCACCCCCAAGACTGTTGAGCAGCGGTGTGGGTGGTACACCAATAAAATCCCTATTCTGTCCCGGGGTCCCACTTTGAAGTACACACATTCAAACCCGGAAAACTGGGGGACGTGGCACCTGGTGAGGGGGATAGCATCATGATAGACCACTGCAACTCCACCTCCCCGCCCCCCCAGGTCTCGCCTGCTATTGTTCAGAGAACCCTGGTGGACAAAGCTGGGTGAGATTGACATTCCCAGCCTCATCCAACCAAGTCTCTGTGATGCAAGCCAGATCGGCCTGCTCATCCAGGATCAAGTCCTGCGTGGCTGTTTTTTTGTCATTGACCGATCTGGCATTTAGCAGCAGCAGTTTCAACCCGGGGGGCCTGTCACCAAGGCTTTCCAAGCTATTTAAGTTTGAGGGAAGCTTCTGGGCAACCAATATCCTTTTTCCCTTCTTTCTCACATGGTGCTGTGAGTGCTGTCCCCCACCATATCTCTTCCTGCCCTGAACAACTCCAATAACTGATCCCTGCTTCCCCACAGGATTTTCTTTCCCGTCAAAACACATCCCTTCACAAGCAGACAAAGACCAAGTTAGCAACATCTCCCCAGAGTTGGCTGGGCCTGGGGAAAATACCATTTTTTTTAAATTGCAGGGAGGAAGGAGCACAAAAAAAGCCGTTGTTCAAGGAGTCCTGATAAAGATCTCCTGGATGCTTGGGCTCAGGTTCCAACTCCTGCTGTGACTCCTCCTGTGATCACCAGGTGTGCACTTAGTGCCGTACTTTGTGTGCTGCTGAGGCACCACCTCTGCAGGTAGAGTTCTTTCATACCTGCAGGCAGGGAAAGAGACAAGTCAAGGAGCCCCGGGTGTTGCCAAACTCCAACTTCTCCTTCCCCCAGCAGACTGATAATAATCATGTTATTAATTTATATTATATTTATTGTATTATTATATTTTAAATATTAAAGTATAATGTTAAAGGTACATTAAAGTATACTCAATAACATTTCAATCATATATTTATTTATATTTAAAGTGATCTGTCATTAAAGCTGTTATTAAATTAGTCAAGCTAATATTTAATTAACATAATCAGTCTTGTGGTTGTTGTAGGTTTTTCGGGCTGTTTGACCGTGTTCTTAAGGTTTTTCTTCCTAACGTTTCGCCAGTCTCTGTGGCCGGCATCTTCAGAGGACAGGAGTCAGAACTCTGTCTGTGTTCTGGTAGCCCAGACAGAGTTCTGACTCCTGTCCTCTGAAGATGCCGGCCACAGAGACTGGCGAAACATTAGGAAGAAAAACCTTAAGAACACGGTCAAACAGCCCGAAAAAGCTACAACAACCATCGGATCCCGGCTATGAAAGCCCTCGAGAATACATAATCAGTCTTGTCTGTGTGCATTTTCTAGCATTGACATCTTGTGGTTAATCTCAGTACTGCACCTCAAACCCACACAGGCCCTATGCCTTAGGAACTGTAACTGTTCAGAATGCTCTTGCATAGCAATGAACCACTACACCAGGACTGCAAAAACTCTGATATTTCTCAATTCTCCTGTCTAAGAAAGGCATATTAGAACACCACAGTTTCTGCAATATCCTCATATGTTAAACTGTCAAATCATTTGAGTTAACAGGAGCTTCCTCTCCCATACATACATTGACTAGACTAAAACTAAACCATTGCTTTAAAATTAAATTAATAATAAATAAGGTTGTGGACTTAGACGTTCAACAACCAGTCCCTACAAAATCAGACAAGGTTTATGAGGATATCAATCAGGACCAAACCCCTCCACTCCGTATGGGGTTTATCCCTTCTCTCCTCAAACTGATCAAACAATCATGGTCAAAACCCTCCTCCGTCCTGCAAATTTCCAGATGTATCGAGAACTTATATAAAACATATGGAGATAATACCTCCTTTCTCTCCAAACATCCACCTCTCAACTCGGTTATAGTCGATGTCACGCAAAATAGAGCTTGCTATCGCTTTAATGCAACTCCCAATAATAAAGAAGGCAGGAAGCTTGACATCATCGGACGTAAAGTCTACTCTCTTGCCTCTTTCACACTTCGTGCTGCCAACTACCTAACTGCCATGGGAGCATACCACCGTCATGTGTGGAATAAAGCTCTCCCAGCCCTCCAGTCAGCACCTGATGAATACAAGGCACATGGCCTCGCTTTCCACCAAGAGGCCATGGTGGTGGCTCATCAGGAACGCATCACCGCTCGTCATGTTATAGAGGCTGCGTCCAAACACATGGCCACTGCCATCGCACTTCGCAGACACGCATGGCTCCGCTTGGCCCATATCTCTGAAGATTCACATCTCTGCATTGAAGATTTACCTTTTGATGGAGTCGGCTTTTTCAACGACAAGACGGACGAAATTTTAGACAACCTGCAAAAAATGAGAAAAACAGCATGCTCATACAATACACAGCCATATTATTGACCTCAACAATATCAATGGCACCACACTTACCCTTACCAGCAATACAAACCTCTTCCCGAAAGATAAAGGTACTTACTGACATCTTCCTCATCCTTTCAGCTTCAACATGCCACGCAGCGACAACACCGCAGACAATCTTTCAGGCGCTTTGACAAGAAAGTAAAGCAGAGTCTTTGACTCCTCTCCCACCCAGATCTGCACACTTCCTACCATACCATTCAGCACCACTCATCTCTCAGCTCACTTTCCAGCTTGGGTCTCCATCACTACCAACTCTTGGGTCCTCGCCATCATCACCACAGGTTACCTGATCAAATTCTCTCTCCTACCACCACCAAGGATAGTTCTGACAACTTTGTCCAACACACTAAAACAAGAGATTCGATCACTCTTACTAAAAGATACCATCACTCCTGTCATTCCTACAAATGACGACCCTGGATTCTTCTCCTGGTACTTTATCGTCCCAAAGAGAGACGGAGGTCTCAGACCTATCCTCGACCTGTGGGACCTCAATTACTACATTCTTCAGAAACGCTTTCGTATGGTAACACTAGAACGCATACTACCCATTCTTCCAGAAGGCGACTGGTTTGCTGTCATCGACCTAAGCGACACTTATTTTCACATCACCATTTACCACGATCACCACAAATTTCTCAGATTTTCTCTATGAGACCCCATCTACGAGTTCAAGGCTCTCCCATTCAGCCTATCCACTGCCCCCCGGGTCTTCACGAATGTCATGGCCCCGGTAGCAGCTCATCTCTGTACATGAGGAGTCTCCATCTTCCCATATATAGACGATTGGTTACTAGTTGCTCCTTCCCACTCCCAGGCTATGCATGACATAGATCTCACTTTATCTCTCCTAGTGGATGTGGGCCTAAGAGTCAATGTAGACAAATCTATCCTCCTACCTTCTCAAACGGTCACATACATAGGCTAGACTCACGAAGAGAACAAGCAATAAAACTCAATTCGCTCCCATACTACTTCCAACCTCACACCCATGTAACCGCGCATCAAGCCCAACGCCTCCTTGGCCTCATCGCTTCGACCACGTCCGTCATACATGCCTGGCTAAAAATGCGCTCACTTCAGGCATGGTACCTCTCTCTTTTCAACCCAGTGTTCGATCCACCTACCAAGCTGCTCCGAGTAACACCAAAGCTCGCAGCTCAACTACTTTGGTGGGACACACCAGACAATCTTTTCATGGGCAGACACTTTGCCCTCCTACAACTCACGACCCAAGTCACTACTGATGCCAACCCTATCGGATGGGGAGCTCATTGCAACGACCTTCGGATACACGCCCCATGGTCACATGCGGAAAAACAGTTCCACATCAACCATCTCAAACTCCTCGCCATCTTCAAAGCCCTCCGCGCCTTCGAACACATGATTACTGGAATGGCCGTACAAGTCACCACAGACAATACCACTGCTCTCTTCTATGTCAACAAATAAGGAGGCACTCATTCCATCTCTCTCCTCTACCTTACCGTCCAACTGTGGGAGTGGTGTTACGAACACCACATCTATCCAGTCGCAGTTCATGTCGCCACTCAGCACAACCAACTGGCAGACACATTAAGCAGGCTCCACAGATGCACGAATGGACTCTCAACGACTCAGTGTTCCTCGATCTATGCAATCTCTGGGGTCACCCTCGCATAGACATTTTCACCACCTCTCACAACAAAAAAATGCACCCTCTACTGGTCCAGAGTGAGAGTCGGCCCAGGCTCCCTCAGCCTTCATGAGACCATGGTCTCCTCAGCTGATCTACCTCTTTCCTCCCATACCTCTTCTTCTCAGAACCATCGTCAAATTACGCCAAGATTGCTCAGATGCTATCCTCATCGCCCCATGGTGACCCAGAAAACTGTGGTCAACCGTGGTTCACCGTGCTCCGGTCCATCTCCACTGCCTCTCACCACCTCCTCCTCCTCGCTCACCTCCTCACTCAACATCGAGGGAACACCTTCCATCCCAATCTCCACACTCTTCACCTCACAGCGTGGAGAATTCACCCTCCATAGCTACTATCCTAGCTAGTGCTCATAAGCCTGCCACCACTTGACTTTATGCTTACAAGTGGGCAGCTTTTCAGAAATTTGCAATGCACCAGAACCTACCTACTGCGCCAACAACTCTTCGTGTACTTTTAACCTTCAAATAAATTTATTGTCATTGTAAGTATATACATAGTATACCCATACAACGAAATTCCTTTCCTTTCACATCTCTTCAGTTGTGACCTTTCACTTTCTACCCTCAAGGTTTATATCTCGGCTATCGTGGCATATCAACCAAAGGACTTGGATGCTGCCATGCTATTTAGGCACCCGACTCTCAAGCAGTTCCTCAGTGGTGTCCCCAATATGCACCCAATCCGTCCTCCTTTACCACCACAGTGGTTACTAACCATCATCTTACACCGTCTCATGTTACTTCCGTTTGAACCGCTTGCAACTACATTGGAACGTCTTCTTTCATTCAAGACCCTGTTCCTTGTTGCCATTACTTCCACTTGTAGAGCGTCTGAGCTTGCTGCTCTTCGAGTCGACTCACCCTACCTTCAATTCCACCCTGACAAAGTTACTCTTTACCCAGATGTCTCCTTTCTCCCAAGGTTACCTCCGTGTTTCATCTCAAGCAACCCATTGTTTTGCCTACTTTCTTCCCGTCACTGTCTTACGACCTTGAACGGTCTCTACACTTGCTCGATGTTAGGCGAGCTCTGGCGTTTTACGTCTCCAGAACCTCTACCTTTCTCAAATCTAAGAGGCTCTTTAACACTCCACATGTTCCTCACAGAGGCACACAGGTTTCTTCCCAAACCATTTCTCGATGGATTGTGACAACCATACGCCTTGCTTATCAACTCTCCCACAAGCCGATACTATCCTCTCTCACAGCACATTCCACGAGAGCTGTTGCGGCTTCCACAGCCTTTTAAAGAGGAATACCTATTCCTGACATTTGTAAGGCTGCCACGTGGTCGACTCTGTCTACCTTTGCCACACATTACCGCCTTGATGTCAGGGCCAAGACAGATGCGGCCTTTGATAGAGTTGTGTTATCATATGTTCTTCTGTGACGTCCCTCCTCCAGTAAGTCAGCTTGTTAGTTACCCTATAGTGTGCATTCACAGTAGCTCTGGTTCTTCGAGTGGTCATCTGTGAATTCACACATCCCGCCCGTCCTCCTCTCTGTCTGTCACGTCTGTTTAATTTGATACAGCGGCGGGCTGTTCTTTTATATATATGTTTGTTTAATATATATATATATAAATTTATTAAACAAACATCCAACCTAAACAACATAAACCCAACACCACAATAAAATACAATTACATAATACACCAGTGCCACCATCACCCTCAGGGCTAGCATTAATAATATTTTAAATTTCATTCAGTCCATTTTCTCTCCAAAACTTCATTGTTTCTTCCCTCGGTGTATACCCCTTCCCTCTCCAAAATACATATTCCAAGAATACACTCCATATTTTCTTAAAATCATTATTTTTTGATAGGCCTCTTCTTATTTTCATATCACATGTCAGTTTATCATTAATTGGCATATCCATAGTTCTCTATACCATTCCTCTAAATTGAGTTGGTTATCATTTTTCCAGTTTCTTGCAAAAATTAACCTTGCTGCCGTAATCATTATTACTATTAAGTCCTTATTTTCTTTCAACAATTGTGTTGGCATGGGGCCAAAACTCCAGAATCTTAATGAGGCAGTGGCCTCAAGAAAATGTTCCTAGAGTCTGGTTGAATCCCACTTTTACGTTTAGCAAAGTAAGAGACGTAGGGATTGAGTGACTTAGAGATTTAGACGTAGGGAGAAAATAACATGAGAGAGTTCTTAGTAATTATAATACATTATATTGATTATGGCAACACACATATACATATATACAAGGCAAGGTACATTTGGCATAGCAACATTCAGAGCATTGACATAGAAGTAAATGACCACCAGACTTACTGCTGAGTGGTAAGGTCTGTTCTGTCTCACTTACATTTGTACTCAGAACAACCAACCACATTTCCCCATTTACAGCTGGTCATGTTAAACAATTAAGCATTACATCATCTTGCTTCACCTGGATGCTGTAAGTCATTACATTGGCTTTTGCTCTACATTCGTGACTCTGCACTTCATCTACAATATTACAATTTAACTCCCTGTTCACCAACAGAACAAAATCCTGACACTCCTCCTTAAATTTTATATATTGGAGAAACCCATTTGGTTACATATATACAAATGTTTTTCTAGCGTCAAGGGTTTAGTGAAAATATCTGCTACATTATTTTCACTGGGACAATATTGCAATTCTACCAATTGACTTTCCACAGCATCTTTCACATTAAAGAATCTTATTCCAATGTGCTTACTTCTTCCTTTAATTCTACATTCACCAGCTAATTGAATGCACTTTAATTCCAGACTTTCTCCTACTCTCAACAGTAGCTTCTTATCCTTTGTACCCTTTAGATATCTAAGTATTCTCTTTATCCCATTCCAGTGATGTTTACGAGGCTCTGCAGCAAACTGACTTAAAACATTTACTGACGCTGCAATGTCTGGCCTTGTCCAGGATGCCAAATACAACAATGATCCTACTCTGGATTGATAAAGCTCTACATCATCAAATTTCTCACTTTCAAAGTTTCTCTGAAAACTTGTCTCTATTGGGGTTCGTACTGAGTTACAATTCTCCATGCCACTTTCTATTAATAATTTCTCTATTTTCTTCTCCTGGCATATTTGAAAATTTCCATTTTGGTCTTTACTTATTTCTACTCCTAAGTAGTTACTTATCTGACCCAAATGTTTCAATTTGAAATTTTTACTCAGTTCTCTCACGAACCACTTGACGTAAGTATCATTAGGTGCTACTAAACACAAGTCATCCACAAAGACTAGTAATATCAATTTTACATCACCCTGATTTTTCATGTATAGGCAAGGGTCGGCCAAACTTCTTCTAAACCCTAGTTGTACTAGCTTTGTACTATTGGGTATTGTATGGTAGCGTTTTTTACTTGTATACCCACTTACAGCCAACTACGTTTTTCCCCTTCAGGTAATTTGACAGGTGAAAACACATTATACTCTTTCAATGAATTGAACTCAGCAAGCATAGCCTTTTTCCACTTATGTTGCTGATCAGTTGGCAATCTTAACATTTCCTCATAACTTTCAGGTTCACTGACAATTAAATTTATATTTGTTACTTTGAACCTTTGAGGTGGGACTCCTTTATTTGCTCTCTGAGAACGCCTAGGAATTACTACTTCTTCACTTTGTTCTCCTGACTCACTATATGTCCCATTCTCCTCCTCAGCTTCACTATATGTCCCATTCTCCTCCTCAGCTTCCATTTTACTTAGGTTCTCTTTAACTAGTTTCTTACTATTTTGATCACTAAATGATGGCAAAAATACTTCATCATTAGCATGTATACGAGACCAATTCTCGTTCTCACAAAAATTTGCTGACCTACTGATGGTCACATTTCCAAACTGGTCACTAAACCTGTAGCTCTTACACCCAGTTTGATATCCTATAAAAATCAGCCTTTTTGCTTTAGGAGTTCCCTTCCTACATGAAGCTTTTGGTATATTTACCCACGCATGGCAACCAAACGTCTTGATATGATTTAAAGTTGGTTGTCTGCTGTGCACCAGAAAATACGGGGTGTTTTGAATGACAGAATTCCAAATTCTATTCAAAACATAACATGCACATTTCATTGCTTCTCCCCAAAAAACTTTAGACATATTAGCATCTGTCAACATTGAATCCATAACTGTTTGTAATATGCCACCTTTTCGTTCTGCTACTCCATTTTCTTGAGGGACTTGTACGTTTGCAATTCTATGGCGTATCCCTTTCTTTCTTAACCACGTTCTGAATTGCTTACTCATAAACTCTCCCCCTTGGTCCGTCTGAATGCTGGCTACATGTGTTTCTAATCTTCTTTCAATCATAGCCACCCATTCCCTGAATGTTTGGAATGCTTCACTTTTATATTTAAGTATGAAGACATAAGAGTACCTGGAGAAATCGTCTGTTATGGTAAGACAGAACTTATTTCCCCCCAGTGACTCTTGGAACAGACCCATTATATCCATGTGCACAAGCTCAAAAAACCTTTTACTTATTCTACAGCTCTTCTTACTCACTGGGTGTCTCTTTGATTTAGAGGCTTTACACACATTGCAATCTAGAAATCTATCACAGTTCTTTAAATTTAGATAACTCAGCAATGTGTGGGCATTCCTTAATACTTCAAAACTCACATGTCCTAAGTCTCTATGCAACTTATGTATGCATTTGTGATGTGGCACATTATCATTTAACACATTTGCAGAACATTTCCTTTCTTCTGTTTTATCCAAAACATAGAGATTTCCCTTTAAATGCCCCGTTGCAACAAGTACGTTTGCTTTCTCTATGTTGCAAACTCCTTTACTGAACTTAATTGAAAAACCAGCTTGGTCTAAACATGACACACTTATTACGTTATGGCTAATTCTAGGTACAAACAAAACATTCTCCAAAGTATCTTTAAGGCTTTTAACATAAACTTTGCCTGTTCCACATACTTCAATGTTTTTCCCGTCTGCTAAACTTACTTGTCTTTTAGCAGAGTTTAACTCTTTAAACCACATTCTCTGTCTACAAACATGTTGTGTAGCGCCTGAATCAATCAGCCATTTATCATTGTCACAATCAGTAATTACTGACACAGAGTTCATTTTACGCTCTGAAGTTCTGTTTACATTCTCAGTGTCCTTGGGCTTATCTCTTCTTCTTCGACAAACACAGTCTCTAGCCAAATGTCTTTCGCTGCCGCAAATAAAACATTTCTTCTTCTTTTTTACAGCTAGGATTCTTTCAGTAGGGAAATCAGCAGACATCCTTCTGTTGCTATCATCCTTGGAATTCCCTCGTCTGTGTAGACTTGGCACAGATAAATCCTCGGCTTTCTCCCTTCTCCTCTGTTCCTCCTCCATTAGTCGCCCCGCCAGATATTCCACCGTTAGACTTTGTTCTGGCAAACTTTCCATACTTATTACGAGTGTTTCCCAACTTTCATCCAAACCACTTAGGATAACGTAGCATTTATGGGCCTCTGGGAAATCCATCCCACGCTCCTGTAACTGGAAAAATAACTCAGAACACTCCTGGATATAGTTAGATATGCTTTGATTAGGGAGCAACCTCTTCTTATACAGCTTACGTGTTAATAACATCTTGGAACCAGCTGTTTGTCTCACATAGACGGCTCTCAACGCCTCCCAGACCTCTTTACTTGAAGTTTTTTCTCTCACATAATTTAATTGGGAGTCATCCAAGCATGATATTATTGTAGATAATGCTCTTTCATCTTTAGCCGTATCTTCTTCGTCTAGTTGAGCTGGAGGATTAGATACAATCTGCCATACACTCTCTCTTCTTAAATACATTTCCATTTTATAGGCCCAAGACATATAATTATGACCATTTAAACGTAATAATGGAAGGTTACTGGCCTGCATCATGGTGAAGCCTCCTCCTTGGATCTGCTGTCCGTCACTTTCAGAATCTGACTCAGCTTCTCCAATTGTTGGCTTTTCCTCCATATACTTGCAGCCTTAAAATGCCTTCTCCTTGGGCCAACAAACGTCTCAGCTTCTCCCTGGAACACCACATCTCCTAGGTACCATGTTTCCCTAGGCTTACCACATCTCTCTGCGTCTCCCTGGGCGTCTCCCTGGGCCCATAACCCTGTTGGCGTGGGGCCAAAACTCCAGAATCTTAATGAGGCAGTGGCCTCAAGAAAATGTTCCTAGAGTCTGGTTGAATCCCACTTTTACGTTTAGCAAAGTAAGAGACGTAGGGATTGAGTGACTTAGAGATTTAGACGTAGGGAGAAAATAACATGAGAGAGTTCTTAGTAATTATAATACATTATATTGATTATGGCAACACACATATACATATATACAAGGCAAGGTACATTTGGCATAGCAACATTCAGAGCATTGACATAGAAGTAAATGACCACCAGACTTACTGCTGAGTGGTAAGGTCTGTTCTGTCTCACTTACATTTATACTCAGAACAACCAACCACATTTCCCCATTTACAGCTGGTCATGTTAAACAATTAAGCATTACATCATCTTGCTTCACCTGGATGCTGTAAGTCATTACATTGGCTTTTGCTCTACATTCGTGACTCTGCACTTCATCTACAATATTACAATTTAACTCCCTGTTCACCAACAGAACAAAATCCTGACAAATTGATCCTTCTTAACCAAGTTCAATAAAGCCATTGACGGGGACATTTGAATATTTAATCCAGTTATTTCCCTTATTTCTTTAAAAATTTGCTTCCATTCTTGCTTTCTTAGTTCACATGACCACCACATATGTATATACGTCCCCTTCTCTTTTTTACACCTCCAGCATAGTGATGATACATTTTTATTTATTATATTCAATTTTACCGGCGTTAAATACCACCTCCATATTACCTTATAACAATTTTCTTTTATCCTTACAAACATGTTCTTCATAATTCTTTGGTCCCACATTTTATCCTATTCTTCTCCTATTACTTCTTTATCCAAATCATATTGCCACTGTGTTTTTAATCCTTGTGTATCCTGTTCGGCCTGAATTAATAATTTATATATTTGACTTACAGTTCCCTTTCTTTCTGTCTTTTCCTCTAATTTCAATCTTTTTTCAACAATCTCTTCAAATTTTGTCATTTTTCTACTTTTCCCTTCCTTACTATTCCATTCCCTTGTCCACCTTTCTATTTGAATCATATTAAACCAAGAAATCCCCTCTCCTCCCAAAATCTCTTTTATATTTCCTTTATCTCTCATCTTCTCCATCCAGTCTTTTATCCTATTTATCCCTTTATTTTTTGATGTATTCTTAAGAGTTTTTTTAAGATTTTCTGGAATATTCTTTAGATCCACCACCTGGGATAAAGGAGAGATCGGTGGGCTCAATATACCTCTAAACTTTTTCCAATTTTCTAACATATTTTTAAGGAAAGGGTTAGTAATCTTTTTAATCTCTTTTCCAATTTTTTCTTTAAACAATATACTTTCAATTCTTTTTTCCTTACCCTGCATTTCTATTTCTGTCCAAATTAAATTTTTATTACCTTTAATAATATCTGGAATATGTCTGAGCTGATTTGCTGTATATTATTATTAGGCATCCTTCAGTCTCGAAAGACTATGGTAACGTGCTCTGTATGGAGGACTTGGAACAGCATCTAGTGTGGCTGAGAAGGCCAATTCGAGAGTGACAATCCCTTCCACACTGAAGACAAATACAATCTGTCCCCTGTCCAGCTCCCTGATTTTGCTGCTTCCGTGACTGCCTCTTTGCCTCGGTCTGCTGGACAAGGGTCTCTTCAAAATGGGAGAGGCCATGATGCAACGCCTGCCTCCAGGCTGAACGCTCAGATGTCAGGGTTTCCCATCTGTTGAGGTCCATTCCTAAGGCCTTCAGATCCTGCTTGCAGATGTCCTTGTATCGCAGCTGTGGTCTCCCTCTGGGGCGATTTCCCTGCACTAATTCTCCATACAGGAGATCTTTTGGAATCCGACCATCAGCCATTCTCACGACATGCCCAAGCCAACGTAGACGTCGCTGTTTCAGTAATGTATACATGCTAAAGATTCCAGCTCGTTCTAGGACTACTCTATTTGGAACTTTGTCCTGCCAGGTGATACCAAAAATGCGTCGGAGGCAACGCATATGAAAGGTGTTCAGCTTCCTCTCCTGCCGTGCACAAAGGGTCCAGGACTCACTGCAGTACAGGAGTGTGCTCAGGACGCAGGCTCTATAGACCTGGATCTTGGTATATGTCGTCAGCTTCTTATTGAGCCATACTCTCTTCGTGAGTCTAGAGAACATGGTAGCTGCTTTGCCAATGCGTTTATCCAGCTCGACATCTAGAGAGAGAGTGTCAGAGATCGTTGAGCCAAGGTACACAAAGTCATGAACAACCTCCAATTCTTGTGTGGAGATGGTAATAGAGGGAGGTGAGTCCACACCCTGGCCCATGACTTGTGTTTTCTTCAGGCTGATTGTTAGTCCAAAGTCTTGGCAGGCCTTGCTAAAACAATTCATGAGTTGTTGGAGGTCTTGAGCAGAGTGGGCAACAATGGCTGCATCATCAGCGAAGAGGAAATCCCGCATGCATTTCAGCTGGACTTTGGTCTTCGCTCTCAATCTAGAGAGATTAAAGAGCTTTCCGTCTGATCTAGTCCGGAGATAGACACCTTCTGTTGCAGTTCCAAAGGCGTGCTTCAGCATGACAGCAAAAAAGATCCCAAAAAGGGTTGGTGCGAGGACACAGCCCTGTTTCACTCCGCTTCGGATGTCAAAGGGATCTGATGTTGAACCATCAAAAACTACAGTGCCTTTCATTCCCTCATGGAAGGACCTGATGATTTTAAGGAGTCGAGGTGGACATCCAATCTTGGGAAGGATTTTAAAAAGGCCATCCCTGCTAACCAAATCAAAGGCCTTTGTGAGATCTATGAAGGCGACAAAGAATGGCTGTTGTTGTTCCCTGCATTTCTCCTGCAACTGTCTGAGGGAGAATACCATGTCAGTGGTGGATCTATTAGCTCGAAATCCACACTGTGATTCTGGATAGACTCTGTCTGCGAGCACCTGGAGCCTCTTCAGCACAACACGGGCAAGCAGCTTCCCTACAACGCTGAGAAGAGAGATGCCACGGTAGTTATTGCAGTCGCCCCTGTCTCCTTTGTTCTTGTACAATGTGACGATGTTTGCATCCTTCATGTCCTGTGGTACTCCACCTTCCCTCCAGCAAAGACAAAAGATTTCATACAGCTCGGTAGTGATGGTCTCTTTACAGCACTTCAGCACTTCAACAGGGATGTTATCCTTTCCAGGTGCCTTGCCAGAGGCGAGGGAATCCAAGGCCGCTTTTATTTCTGCTAAGGTTGGTTCGCTGTCCAACTCTTCCAAGACAGGCAGGCACTCAATGTTATTTAATGCTTCTTCGGTTACTACATTCTCTCTGGAATACAGCTCAGAGTAGTGTTGCACCCAGCGGTCCATCTGCTGTGCTCGGTCCTGGATGATCACGCCTGTAGCAGACTTCAAGGGAGCAGATTTCTTCTGTATTGGACCTAAAGCCTGCCTGATACCGTCATACATTCCTTTGATGTTACCTGTGTCCGCTGCTATCTGTATCTGAGAGCAGAGCTGAAGCCAATAATCGTTGGAACATCTCCTGGCAGCCTGTTGGACTTGGCTACAAGCAGCTCGAAGAGCTTGCAAGTTGTACTTGCTAGGACAGGCTTTGTATGCTGCTAGAGCTCTCCTCTTATCCTCGATGGCTGGCATCAACTCCTCCGAATGGGCTTCAAACCAGTCGGCCGTCTTTTTGGTCTTCTTGCCAAATGTGGACAAGGCGGTGTTATACACAGCGTTCTTAAAATGTTCCCATCGTTCAGGTGCATTTGCATCAGCCGGGCCTGGAAGGGTTTCCTCAAGCGCTTGGGCAAATTCCTCCACTTTTCTTTGATCGCAAGTCTTCCTGATGTCAATACGTGGTCTTCCTTCCTTTTTCGTGTGATATAATCTCTTTGTTCACAGTTTTACTCTACTACACACCAGGGAGTGATCAGTATCGCAATCAGCACTCTGGTAGCTGCGTGTGATCGTAATACTAGGAAGGCTAGAACGTCTAGTGAGGATCAAATCGAGCTGATGCCAATGCTTGGATCTTGGATGTCTCCAGGAAACTCTGTGTTGAGGCTTCGTATTAAAGAATGTGTTGCTGACGCAGAGACCATAATAACAGCAAAACTCCAGCAAGCGTTGGCCATTTTCGTTCATCTTTCCAATGCCAAAACGGCCTAGACAAGTGGGCCAAGAATTGTGATCAGCACCAACTCTAGCGTTAGGGATTGAGTGACTTAGAGATTTAGACGTAGGGAGAAAATAACATGAGAGAGTTCTTAGTAATTATAATACATTATATTGATTATGGCAACACACATATACATATATACAAGGCAAGGTACATTTGGCATAGCAACATTCAGAGCATTGACATAGAAGTAAATGACCACCAGACTTACTGCTGAGTGGTAAGGTCTGTTCTGTCTCACTTACATTTATACTCAGAACAACCAACCACATTTCCCCATTTACAGCTGGTCATGTTAAACAATTAAGCATTACATCATCTTGCTTCACCTGGATGCTGTAAGTCATTATATTGGCTTTTGCTCTACATTCGTGACTCTGCACTTCATCTACAATATTACAATTTAACTCCCTGTTCACCAACAGAACAAAATCCTGACAAATTGATCCTTCTTAACCAAATTCAATAAAGCCATTGACGGGGACATTTGAATATTTAATCCAGTTATTTCCCTTATTTCTTTAAAAATTTGCTTCCATTCTTGCTTTCTTAGTTCACATGACCACCACATATGTATATACGTCCCCTTCTCTTTTTTACACCTCCAGCAGTAGTGATGATACATTTTTATTTATTATATTCAATTTTACCGGCGTTAAATACCACCTCCATAATACCTTTATAACAATTTTCTTTTATCCTTACAGACATGTTCTTCATAATTCTTTGGTCCCACATTTTATCCTATTCTTCTCCTATTACTTCTTTATCCAAATCATATTTCCACTGTGTTTTTAATCCTTGTGTATCCTGTTCGGCCTGAATTAATAATTTATATATTTGACTTACAGTTCCCTTTCTTTCTGTCTTTTCCTCTAATTTCAATCTTTTTTCAACAATCTCTTCAAATTTTGTCATTTTTCTACTTTTCCCTTCCTTACTATTCCATTCCCTTGTCCACCTTTCTATTTGAATCATATTAAACCAAGAAATCCCCTCTCCTCCCAAAATCTCTTTTATATTTCCTTTATCTCTCATCTTCTCCATCCAGTCTTTTATCCTATTTATCCCTTTATTTTTTGATGTATTCTTAAGAGTTTTTTTAAGATTTTCTGGAATATTCTTTAGATCCACCACCTGGGATAAAGGAGAGATCGGTGGGCTCAATATACCTCTAAACTTTTTCCAATTTTCTAACATATTTTTAAGGAAAGGGTTAGTAATCTTTTTAATCTCTTTTCCAATTTTTTCTTTAAACAATATACTTTCAATTCTTTTTTCCTTACCCTGCATTTCTATTTCTGTCCAAATTAAATTTTTATTACCTTTAATAATATCTGGAATATGTCTGAGCTGATTTGCTGTATAATATAATTTTAAATTGGGTAATCCAAGACCTCCCTTTTTTGTGTTACATACCATAATTTCTTATTAATCCAAACTCGTTTATTTCCATTGCAATAACAATTTATCATTATCTGCCATTCTTTCAGTGGGTTTTTCTGTAATCTTTATAGGAAGCATCCAAAATTTAATTTAGAAATAATTTTCATTTTTCATAATGCCACTCTACCATACCAAGAAATCTTTAATTTCTGATAATCTTTTATCCTTCCAGTTATATCTTTTTTCAATCTATCCAGATTTATTGTAATTATATCCTGTAAGTTCCAAGTAATATTTAATAACATTTCCCATTTTACCTTCAAATATTGTTTGGGGTTGGTGGGCTGTTCTTAGGAACTGAGGCAATCGCCAGGACGGGGGGAAACAAGTGTACTAGAGGGGCGGTCCTGGCAAACACGTGATAAAGCTCTAGAATATTCAGTAAACCTCTTTGCAAGCGCAGATTAAACCCTATAGTGTGAATTCACAGCTGACCACTCGAAGAACCAGAGTTACAGGTAAGTAACCTCTCTTTCTCTCTCTCTCTCTTTTTTAAATTAACAACTTGGGGATAAGGTAAGGGGTACAGAAGGTAAAGGGGGATATGAGGGGAGTAAAAAAGGAGGGGGAGGAGAACACAAAATGTACTGACATCCAATCTATTCATGTTGCGATATCAACTTGACTTTCCGCTTTTCTACTATTTTGATTGCCCTCCAGGTTTTAACCTACATTTACATCCTAGTTTTAATCTATGTTATTCAAGTACTATCTGGTGACTCAAGCCATGTTATATAATAAATCCCATCGTGTGGTAATCAGTTGCCTTTTGTATTGGACAGTCTTTCAACACTTCTGATAAGATATCTATTTCTGCCGCTTCCCGTATCTTCTCAATAAGTTCCTCTTGTTTCGGTATCACCGATTTCTTCCAATTCTTGGCATAAAGAATTCTGGCTGCAGTGACTATTGTCAAGACCCAGCATCCCTTTAGGGAGTGCTTGATCCCCGAACAGAGAGTGTCTGAGTGTCTGTGTACCCCTAAACAGCTGGGTAGAGTCCGGGTGACCTCAGCTAGGGTGTAACACAGACCCCTTCTCACAAGTCTGTTCTAAAAAGAATCCTGCTTGCACTTACTTAAGTTTAGCAAGAACATACACATGAGCTTTGTAGTCTGTAAGATCTATCAAGGCTCAACAAGATAGGACTCTGTAGCACTTTGTGGCCTTACAACCTCCTTGGAGAGCAGGCTCAGCAGACTTGCTTGTTCAAAAGACCATTCTTAAGGATTTTTAAGAATATTTTTTTATTGAAAAATAAAGTCTTTATAGATATTCAGTTTTGTTGCATAAGCAAAGCATAAGTTACATTTCCATAGAATATTGCAGTCAAAATCATAACAAAATTCAACTAAGTAAAAATATTCTAAAATTCTTAAAAGCTTCTTTAAGGGTAGGCAAAGGGTATAGCCCCCCCCTTTCTCACTGCTGTTCTACATTCCAACTCCCTTCATCCTAACAAAAGGAAAAAAGGCTCAAAATGGCTCCTAAGCCTCTAGATAGACTAAGGAACAGTCCACATGGCACAATGTCCATTTTCTACTCGCGAAGCACCACCCTTCTTTTCCGTCTCTTGAGGTGTTGACCAATTGGAGATTAGGGACAGTCCGTTCTCATCACGCCTTCTGTTCCCAGGAGAAATCCAGGTGGTGTTTTCTTCTCCTCGTCTTGGTTCGAATCTAGACAACATGTTTTGTCTTCACTCCTTATCATCTCCTGACAGTGCTGGGTACATGGAACTTTCCCATAGTCTCTTGGAGAAAACATTCCCATCATACAAAATCATTTTTACACAGAACCAATCTGGATCCATTTTACATTGCTTCACAACTACATAACCCATCTTCATTACATGCTTTAGCCCACATATTCATGATCATGACACGCTACCCCCTTAGAATTCCAAAAATTAGAGACTAGTATAATGGTCTCCGTTTTTGGTCAATAATAACAACATTTTGAAGTAAATTCTTAGTTACATAATTCATCTTAACAACTAATTTAACTCTATGCTAAAATACACTACATCATTAAAAATCATTGGATTACAATTATGCATCTTATCTAGCAAAGCATTTGAGGTAGAAAACATTCTAATAGCAGCATTTGAATACAAAACATTGGGTTAAGCACTTCTACTAATCTGAAAAATAGAAAAACAGTTATGTTAGTGATAATCACAGAATACACTCTGCGCGTGCTCAGAAAGCACATCAGTAATGAAACATTAAAATAAAAATCAATGTTTCAACCATTTGCCACGTCTGGATTTCCACAATGCATTCTAGAAAGGCTATCTGACACCACATTAATTTTTCCTGGAATATGTTGAACTTCAAAATCAAAATCTTGCAAAGCCAAACTCCAACGTAACAATTTCTGGTTATGAGATTTCATCTTCTGCAACCAAACCAATGCTCTATGGTCTGTCTGCAGAGTAAATCTGCAGCCCCAAAGGTATGGGCGTAAATGTTGGAGTGCCCAAATTACTGAAAAAGCTTCCTTCTCTGGAACGAAATAATTTTTTTCACGATCTAAGAATTTTTTGCTGAAAAATGAAATTGGACTACAAATCCCATCATCCCCTTTCTGCAACAACACTGCTCCTAATCCCAAATCAGAAGCATCAGTTTGCAAAATGAAAGGTTTGTCAAAATCAGGTGATTTCAAAATAGGTGCAGAACCAATTTTGGCCTTCAATGCTTCAAAAGCACCTTGACACTCTGGTGTCCATTTTACCTTGACAGGCTGTCTTTTCTTAGTAAGCTCTGTCAAAGGTGTTGCCACATGACTGAAATTAGGAATGAATTTTCTATAGTAGCCAACTAGGCCCAAAAAAGATTGAACTTGCTTCTTTGTAGTAGGCACAGGCCATTCATTAATAGCTTGTATTTTGGCCTGTAAGGGCTGAATTTCTCTTTGCCCAATCAGATGACCCAGATACAAGACTTTGCCTTGTATCCACTGACATTTACTCGCTTTGACTGTTAAACCAGCTTGCTGTATTCTGGATAAGACAGTTTCAATGTGAGACATATGTGAATCAAAATCTGGGCTAAATATGGCCACATCATCAAGATAAGCAGCAGCAAATGATAAACCATTCAACAGCTTGTCAATCATCCTTTGAAATGACGCTCCTGCATTTCTCAAACCGAAAGGGAGTCTTTTGTAGCGAAAAGTGCCTAAATGGCTTATAAAAGTGGATTTATCTCTTGAATCAGGGTCCAAATTTAGTTGCCAATAACCATTTCTTAGATCTAAGACACTGATAAATTTGGCTTTAGATAAGCGTTCAATGAGATCATCCATCCTAGGCAAAGGATAGAGATCTGGAACAGTTAGGCTGTTCAGTTTCCTGTAATCAACACAAAATCTCACTTCATCAAGAGTTTCCCCTAAAGCATTTTTCTTAGGGACAATAACAATTGGACTAGCCCATGCAGAATTGCTGGGTTCAATAACATCCAAATCTAACATTTTCTTAATTTCTTTTTCAATCTGTACAGCATGATCACCAATAGCTCTGTAAGGACAGGATCTTACAGGTGGATTATCCCCTGTATCAATCACATGGTTGACCAAAGTAGTAAACCCTGGTTTGTCAGAAAAAACACTTTTGTAACGCTCTAAAATCTGAAAAAGCCATTCTCTCTCCTCTGGAGTACCTGCAAGAATTAAATTGTCTAACCAATCACCGGCATTTTCTAATTCAGACAAAAGATCTATAGGTTCTTGTTCTGGTTGAACACATGCAGCATAACAACTTAAAATCAAAGCAGATCTGTCTTTGCAAAGTTTCAGGCTGTTAACATGATACACAATAGGTTTTTTCCCGGAACCAGACATTTTTACAAGATAATTTACAGTTCCAATGCGTTGTACAATTTTCCCTGGGCCTTCCCAGGAAACTTCCAGTTTAGTTGGTCTGAGTGGGTTCAGGACAAGCACTTGGTCACCCACTGCAAACTCTTTGTGCCTTGATTTACGATCATGAAAATATTTCTGCCTAGCTTGAGATTTCTGCAAATTCTCCTTAGCTCTTTCTTGAATAGCATGCAACCTTTCTTGCAGTTTATAAACAAAATCAGCAACAGGTACTGAGCTAGACTGGATGACTCCTTCCCAATCAGCTTTCAGTAAGTCCAAAGGACGACATAGATTTTTGCCATAGACTACCTCACTGGGGCTAAGCCCACCTAAAGCTTCATGAGGTGCACTTCTGTAAACAAGCAATGCAAAAGGCAGAACTTCATCCCAACTTCTCCCATAATCTTGAATAAGAGTTTTAATCATTTTTAACAAGGTTTGTTGACCTCTTTCCACCATTCCGTGACTTTGGGGGTGATTTGCAATTGAAAAACATAGATTTGTCTTCCGTATTTCACAGATTTTTCTCATTAGCTCACTTCTAAAAGCACCTGCTCTATCACAAATTAACTTAGATGGAATACCAATACATGCACAAAGTTCCACAAAAATCTTGGCAACAGATTGATCTGATATGCTGGAGATCAGAAAAGCCTCGATCCATCGGCTTGATTGACATACAAAAGTTATTATGAAACGCTTGTGTGGCTTAGTAGGCATGAAAGGTCCCAAAATGTCAATTTGCAGACACTTAAACACTCCTTCTGTAATAGGAATTGGCTGGACATAAGCTTTAGTACGATCTGTTTGGTGTCCTACCCTCTGGCAAGAATCACAGGATGAAACATAGTCTTTGACATTCCTTGATATTCCAGGCCAATAAAAATGTTGTGTAATTCTCTTTAAAGTCTTTTTGTACCCTTGGTGCCCACTGCAAGGGGATTTGTGACCCATATCTAAGACTTTTCCCCTAAAATCTCTAGGAACAATCAACTGCTGTGTGGGCTGTACATCTGTTCTCCCATCTGGGGCAAATTGTCTGTAAAGCAATCCATTTTCTCCCCACACAAAACTCACTGGTTGATTTGGCTTTAGTAACACGTGCTGGTCAGCTTGGGATCTGTACGCTGTTGATGTAGGATCAAGTTCTTGTTGCTTTTTGAATTCAGCTGAACCTTGGATTTGGTTTACAATGTCTTTTGGCTGAGGGCTATCAACTCCCTTGGTCACAGCTTGAACCAGTATTTCAACTTTGGGAGTAAGCACAGGCTCTGTTTGAGTTACTGCAGGGCTGATTTCTATGCCTAGAGGTCGCTGTTCTGAGGTTTGCTCAGGCAACGATGCTTTTTCTATTACCAAATCACCATTTTCAGAACTCTGCGCAGCTCTAGTTTGTGACCTTGTAACTACATTTACAACAGGGTTGTACAGACTCTGTTTGTAAGCTAAAAATGCTAAATCATTTCCAATCAGAAACGCTGGTAATCCCTTATGGACTAAAATATGCCTCTGACCAGTCCATCCCTTGTATGACAAGTTCAAATAAGCTAGAGGTGCGTGGACCAAACTGGAACCTGCTGGATTGTATGCGTGAATTGGAAATCTCACATCTGGTAGAATTAAACCAGAAGGAACAAAGTCCACTGATACTGAGCTAAGGTCTGCGGCTGTGTCACGTAATCCAGCTATCTTCATAACTTTTCCAGGGGTTAAAATCTCAATACACTCACCAAACTGCTGGCTCGACCACTGAAGTTGTTCCTCGGTAAGCAAAAGTCCTGGGTCCAGTACTGTATAGGGTAGTTTATTTTCAGAGTACTGCTCAGCGTCAGTAACTTTCCATTGGGCTGTAGCTCCGAGCATGCGCGGTTGCTGCAAGCTGGGAGGGCTTGGAATTCCTTTGTCCTCTCTGGCTGGTACTGGAGGCACGAAAGGATTAACTCCTTGCTGACCAGGTGTAGGCAGTAAGACCTGCTGGTCAGAGAAATGGCTCTGACTACCCTCAGGTGGCATTTCTTGCTTGCTGGGCTCCCACTGATCTCCCTGGTCTGGGTAACTCAGGTATTTCAACTTAGGCGTTGTTGTGCGTGTGCGTGGGGGAACAACAGGGGCTTTACTTGGTGTTTTTGATGACTGGCTAGGGCAGATATTTGTCTTAGGACAGTCACATCTGTGATGATCCCCACCACACTGGAAACATTTTATAGGGGAATCTGGTGTCCCCAGGCCCCTTCCTTTGTGGTCACTAAAGGAAGTATGCTTAACCTCCTGTGGAGCGGCTTTTGTAGACTTTTTAAAGTCCGATTGCTTTTTTGTGGCTTCTGTAGTAGGTTTAGCTTTCTGCCTCTCATCCTTATGAAAAGCCCACAGCTCGTCGGCTGTTAATACCATCTGCTGGAGACTGGTATAATGTTTTTCCATCAGGCTACTTTTAAGTTCAACAGGCACCAGGTTTAAAAAATGTTCGCTCATTAGTACATGCCTTATCTGAGCTGCTGTTTGTGCCTTAGCTGCTTCCAGCCACTGGTCACCGATCTGTTCTATTCTATCAGCCAATGCAGAAAAACTTTCTTTGTAGTTTTTCTTAATATTTCTGAATTGCTGCCTCAACGTTTCTGCGGTAAAACCAAAACGTCTATGCACCAAATCTTTAAACTCCTCCCACGTCGGTTCTCTCTCTCCCTGGCGTGCTAGGATCTTAGCCAGCTGTCCTGTCACTTGTGAACGTAGGAGTTTAACGTAGAGATGTCGCGGTACTGCTAAATCTCTACATTTCAAAATTCATCAGAAAATCTAATATATCAGTTCCTTCACTATAAACTGGTAAACTTTTCCTGTCAAATCTGTCAAGAGATTCTCTCTGGTGTTCTCTCTCTTCAGCTTGGATCTCTGCCTGCTGTCTTGCAAATCTGGCATCCTCCTGCCTCTGTATCTCACCAACGTGTTGAGTATGCATGAACTCACGCTGAGAAGCCAGGAAATCAGTAATTACAAGGGTTAATCGGTCAGTCGCCGTCATGGTAGAACGCCTCGGGGTCTGAACTCTGCCGGCGGCTCCCGCAGCTCCATCTACACTCGAAAGGTCTGGCATCGTCAGGGTCTCAGGGTCACCTCTTCCCCCTCCTGAATCTTCTTCTTCAGCACCTTGCAACCCGGTCCATGTGTGGTCGCTTGCCATTTTATGGACGTCAAGACGGCGCCTAGATTTACCCACCAAAAGCGGTTCTTCAGCTGCCGCGCTCGCTCCTGCAGCTTGGAGGGACAAACCTGTCAGCTTGGGTCTGGCTCCTGCCATGGCACCTAGGGATCTTTGTTCAAGTATCTGTTGAAATTCTTGATCCAAAACCTTCTCCATCCCCTCAGGTAGATCTAAATGGGTCAGAGATGAACTTCTATACAGTTCCATCTCTACTTCTGTCTGTCACTCGGCGTAAGCAAAAGGTTAACAGCGCAGAAAAACATGCCTCTCTCTCAAACTGAGCAGAGTAGACAGATGCGCCAGAATAAAACGTGGGAATTCCCTTTCTTCAGTTGATTCTACCTTAACAAGGTTTCTCAAAGGAATTTTGCCACTTTATCTGCTTTCTTTGGAAATGCCAAACTGAATTCTGACAGAATGGTCTTCCAACAGCTCAAAGCTGCCCTTGAGGTTTCTTTAAAAAGCACCCCAAGTTTACTACACAGCTGCTTCCAACTGAAACACAGGCTTCGTTAAAAGCTAATCAACTCTGTTTCACAGCTGCTGCCAGGCAAGGCACGGAGCTCTCAAAGAGAGTAGTTTCCGTTTCACACCTTGCTTCAAGGCAAATGTAGGACTCTCTACAAAGCACATAGGGTCTGTTTCAACGTTGCCCCGGGCAACACACGGAACACACTGGTAGGAGGTTTTAGGCACGTAGTGTCCATCCCACCGCTGCCACCATGTGTAATGATCATGACAACTATATATATAAATAAGTACAGTGGTGCCTGGCAAGACGAAAGTAATTCGTTCCACGAGTAGCGCCGTCTTGCGAAATTTTCATCTTGCGAAAAGCGGCTTCCCATAGGAATGCATTGCAATGCATTCCTATGGGAAACCTCGCAAGACGAACGATTTATTTCCATCTTGCGAGGCATCGGTCTTGTGAAAAAGAAACCGTCTTGCGAAGCACGGCCATAGAAGAAGCCGTCTTGCGAGTCACAGAAGCAATCGCAAAACACTTTCGTTTTGCGAGTTTTTCGTCGGGCGAGGCATTCGTCTTGTGAGGTACCACTGTAGTTTTTTGTCTTACCTATATTGTCTGGTATAATACTCAGTAGAAACAGTTCTGGGGTTAGTGGAACCTTACAAAGCAATATTTTTTGTAACAGAGTATGTACACCTATCCAAAATTGTTTCGCTACTCTGCAAGTCCACCACATATGGTAAAAACTTCCCTCATGTGCTTCACACTTCCAACAAACATTTAACACATCTGTATAAATCTTTGATAACTTTTCCAGAGTCATATGCCACCTCTAAAACATCTAAAACATATATTCTCCTTGAAATTAACCGATTTTGTGAGCTTTATATTATTTTGCCATATTTGCAACCATTGATCAATATCAATACTATGTCCTATATTTTGTGCCCACCTAATCATACATTCTTTGACTATCTCGTCTTGCATTTTAATTTCTAACAGATAATCATACATTTTCTTAATTATGTTATCTTTTGAACCCAGCAGAAGTTTATCAAATATAGTTTGTTCTGGGTAAAAACCCTCTATTTTATCTTTTCTATACCTAGATTCTGGATATGGAACAACTGATTGGTTCAAAATTGGGAAAGGAGTACGACAAAGCTGTATATTGTCTCCCTGCTTATTTAACTGATATGCAGAATACATCATGTAGGCTGGACTGGAGGAATCCCAAGCCGGAATTAAGATTGCCGGAAGAAATATCAACAACCTCAGATATGCAGATGATACCACTCTGATGGCAGAAAGTGAGGAGGACTTAAAGAACCTCTTAATGAGGGTGAAAGAGGAGAGCGCAAAAAATGGTCTGAAGCTCAACATCAAAAAAACTAAGATCATGGCCACTGGGCCCATCACCTCCTGGCAAATAGAAGGGGAAGATATGGAGGCAGTGACAGATTTTACTTTCTTGGGCTCCATGATCACTACAGATGGTGATAGCAGCCATGAAATTAAAAGACGCCTGCTTCTTGGGAGGAAAGCGATGACATACCTAGACAGCATCTTAAAAAGCAGAGACATCACCTTGCCGACAAAGGTCCGCATAGTCAAAGCTATGGCTTTTCCAGTAGCGATGTATGGAAGTGAGAGCTGGACCATAAAGAAGGCTGACTGCCGAAGAATTGATGCTTTTGAATTGTTGTGCTGGAGGAAACTCTTGAGAGTCCCCTGGACTGCAAGGAGAACAAACCTATCCATTTTGAAGGAAATCAACCCTGAGTGCTCACTGGAAGGACAGATCCTGAAGCTGAGGCTCCAATACTTTGGCCATCTCATGAGAAGAGAAGACTCCCTGGAAAAGACCCTGATGTTGGGAAAATGTGAAGGCAAGAGGAGAAGGGGATGACAGAGGATGAGATGGTTGGACAGTGTCACTGAAGCAACCAACATGAATTTGACCCAACTCCGGGAGGCAGTGGAAGACAGGAGGGCCTGGCATGCTCTGGTCCATGGGGTCACGAAGAGTCGGACACGACTTAACGACTAAACAACAACAAAACAACAACAATACCTAGATTCCACTTGTGCTCTGGACCACCAGTCTATATATATATATATATATATTGTGTCTCTAGCTCTTCTTTAGACCTTAACTCACAATCCTTTTTAAATAAATCTTGATATCTTAGAAGTTTTGCTTCCGTCATAAGATTAGGTTGTGTATAGGTGATACCCAGACTGGTGTTTTTTGGTAAATCTGTTGGATGATCTTTTTCCAAGTCCCTAGTAGAGCTCTTCTTATCATATGCAAGTTGAAATGTTTCTGCTCTTTATCTTTTTTGTACCATAGAAAAGTATGCCAACCGAACTGCCAATCATGTCCCTCCAAATTGAGTAATCTATCATTTTCTAAGGTTATCCATTCCTTTATCCATTCCAATACACAGGATCTATAGTACAAAACCCAATCTGGGAGACCAAAACCCGCTCTTTGTTTGGCATCTTGCATTGCTTTAATTTTAATTCTTGGTTTTTTACCTTGCCAGACAAATCTTATAATTATCTTGTTAAGTTCTTGAAAAAAAGACTGTTTTAATATTATGGGAATTGTCTGAAATAAAAATAGAATTTTAGGTAGAACATTCATTTTAATGGTTGCTATTCTTCCCATCAGCGATAGCTGTAATTTGTCCCATCTCTCCAAACTAGTCTGTATCTCTTTCATCAACTTCATATAATTATCTTTAAATAGTGTACTCGTTTTCTTTGTGATTTGGATCCCTAAGTATCTAACTCTCTTTTCTTCTTGAAAATTAGTTTTTTCTATTAGCTTCTGTCGTTCTTGTTATCTCATATTTTTAACAAGTATTTTTGTTTTCTTTTGGTTTTTTTTCATTCCTGCCATATCACCAAAATTTTTCAATTTTTCAACCTTCAGGTCTTCAATTGAGTCCATTGGATCTTCCAATATAATAACTAGATCATCTGCAAAAGCTTGGAGCGTATAGGTATGACCTCTTACTTTTAATCCTTTTATTTCCTTTTTATCTCTAATTTGCTCAGTTAATATTTCTAGAGTAAGAATAAATAGTAATGGAGAGAGAGGGCACCCCTGTCTAGTACCTTTCTGTATTTGTATTTCTTTCATCAACTCTCCATTGATTCTAACTTTTGCCTTTTGCTGAGTATAGATTGCTTTAATTAATTTCAAAAATCTTTCTCCAACTTGCAGCATTTCCAATTGATGTAGCATAAAATTCCAATTTAGATTATCGAAAGCTTTCTCCACATCCAAGAATATCATAGCCATTTGCTTTTCTGGGTGGGCTTCATAGTATTCCAGAGTATTTAAAATTATCCTTATATTATTTTTCATCTGCCTTTTTGGAAGAAAGCCTGACTGGTCTTGATGTATTGTCTGTATTAAAATTCTTTTCAATCTAGTTGCCAACATGGTTGCATATATTTTATAATCCACGTTCAGTAATGAGATCGGTCTGTAGTTTTTGATTTCTTTACCCTCCATGTTTTCCTTATGTATAAGAGAAATTATCGCTTCGGACCACATTGGTGGCAATTCTCCCTTTTCTTCTACACATTCTAAGAGTTTCTTATATGGTTTAAGCAATACATTTTCTAATTCTTTATAATATTCCGCTGGCAGACCATCTGGGCCTGGTGATTTCCCATTCTTTTGCTTTTTGAGGGCTTCTATAATTTCTACGTATGTTAAGGGCTCATTTAAGGACTGCATTTGGTCTTTAGTCAGTTTCATTTTATTGTATTTCATTACATATTCTTTCTGAGCTTCTTTGTCTACTTCCTTTCTATTGTATAAATTCCGGTAGAAGTCCTCAACAATCTTTTTTATTTCTTCTTGTTTAAAATTCTCAGTCCCTGTTTCATCTTTCAATGTTCGTATTATTGTTTTCTCTTTCTCTTTCCTTAATTTATATGCTAACCATCTCCCCGGCTTGTTTGCATTTTCAAAAAAAATTTGCTTTGCAAATTTAAGCTTCTTTGCAGTTTCCTCAGTGAGCAGTATATTTATCTGGTGCTGTACTAACTTTATCTTCTCTTTCAGTTCTGTATTTGTTGGGTTTTGTTTCAGCTGCAGTTCATCTGAGGTTAATCTATTTTCCAAAATCTTATATTTTTTCTGTCTTTTTCTTTTTTGTTTTGATGCAAATCTTATGGCTGCTCCTCTAAAAAATGCCTTACTTGCCTCCCAGACCATTGTCATTGGTGTTTCTGGCCTCATATTCTGTTTGAAAAAGAAATCCATGTCTTCTTTTACTTGCTTAATAAATTCCTCATTTTTTAGATGACGTATTGAGCTTCCAATTAAATTCTCTTGATTTGCTACCCAGTTGTAATGAAATTGGACTGTGGTCTGCAAATGTGTTGGGTAAGATGTCTATTTGCTCCAATTCTTTCATTAGGCTTGTTGAGATCCAACATGTATCAATTCTTGACCACGATTTATGTCTGTTAGAATAAAAGGTATAGTCTCTTGTCTTTGGGTTACATGTCCTCCACACATCTATAATATTTACTTCTTCCGCCAATTGTAGAAAATTTATTGAGATCGTTTCTCTCTTTTTTTGGTTATTGTATCTGATTTTGTGTCTAGTTCTTTGTCAAAAACAGCATTAAAATCTCCTATCGCACAATAGTAGTCATAATCTTTATTTGTTAGTTCTAGTTGCAGTTGTTTAAAATTTTTTTCTTGATTTCCATTTGGCGCGTAAATATTAATATTAGCATTTTCTTTGATTCTCTTTGGATTTCCACCATTAGTATCCTTCCATTGTCTGAGGCAAATATTTGTTTTGGTTCCAGTTCTTTCTTTATGTATATAGCCACACCTTTCTTCTTTTTACTTATGTCCGAAGCTACAAACAATTTTCCTAGCCTTGAACATTCCAGCAGTTTCTGATCTGCTCTTTTCATATGGGTGTCTTGAATGCAAATTACATCAGATTTCTGTTTCTGCAGTTGTAGAAAGATCTTTTTCCGTTTTTGAGGTGAGTTCAGGCCATTTATGTTGACTGAAAAAAATCTTCATTTGTTTTCTCGTCATCTTGTTGTTGATTAGTACCTTTCTGTTTTCTCTTCATCATGCCTCTGGTACGTCTTGGCTCAGCTACTTCCTGTTCTCCTAGCTCTGTGTCTGATTGTGACGGGTGATCTGATTTCTCTTGAGGTCTTTCTTCTGGTTTCCCCTCCTTCTTTCTTTCTCCCTGTATTTTCAGATTTTTCTCATTTTTTCCATAAAATCTTGCGCTTTCATCGGCAATGTTATATTATATCTCTGTGTGTCAATTCGAAAAAATAGACCTTCTGGTGTCAGCCATCTATATGAAATTCCATTTTGTTGAAGTAGCGATGCAAGGGAGGAGTATTGCTTCCTTCTTTGCCTCATTTGCCAGGGAATTTGTTTTAAGACATTTATTTTCTTGTCTTCTATTATCAATTGTTTATCTTGTGAGGCTCTTAAAACCTTGTCTCTAATTGATTTCTTCGTAAATCTCACATGAATTTCTTTGGGTAGCTTATTCCTTCTGGTGTATGCTGTGTTCACCCTGAAAGTTGCTTCCAAAATATGATGAAAGTCAGCTGCTTCCATCCCTATTTCTGCAGCCAAGGCTTTACTCATTAGTATCTCTAGGTCCTCCCCTTCCTTTTCTGGCACATTTTGAAATCTGAGTATCTTTGATGCTCTCTCCATCTCTAGCATTATTAATCTGTCGTCATTTTGTTTTTGATTCTTCTGTACTGCCTCTAATGTTTCTTCAGTTTGGTTCACTCTACCATCTGTACCTCTCACTTTTTCCTCAAGATCTTGTGTTTTTGTTTTCACTTCAGTTATGTGTCGTTTGGCTTCTGTTATCTCAGTTTTCATCTCTTTCATCTGATCCACTATTTGGCTGAGACGTTCATTTACTTGTTGAAATTCTGTTGTTAGTAAATTTTGCATGGTACTCTGCCATTCTTTGTCTGGTTCTTGTGCCACTAGTTTTCCCAGACTTTGAGACTGGGCAGGAGAGGTTCCAGGCGTTTGGGGCTTTGGTTTTTTGGAGGCCATTTCAATCTTTTCAGTAACAATATCTCAATATTCTTCCTACTATCTCTGAATAGAGGTTGTGTGAATTTTGTCAGCTTTTTGCTGGTAATGTGCAGAGTTCTGTTGGAAGAAAAATACACACACGCTCTTCCTCTTCAAAGACACGTGTATTTACAAATATACAAATATACAAAGTAGCAGACCTTCGGCGTGGCAACAATATAGAGGCAAAGTGCAGAGAGGATAGCAGAATATAGGAAGGAGTAGAAGATACATTTACAATCCCATTGCTCACTTATATATTCTTAAGCAGATGCTTCTGTCCAATCATGATAGGTGTTGCATCATCCACAGACGTTGCATCATCTTCTTCACAGTCACTGTGACTCAGCACTTACACAGGTGATCATCATGGCAGCTTATTAATATTACAGTCTGGACCTGTTCAGGCCTATAAAATTCTCCATACTCTGACAAATTTTACTATACCCTTTACCAAAATAACCAAGCCTTAAATACACCACTTGCTCTTTCAGAAATTTCCCCTATTTAACCCACAAACAAAACCCACAACCAACAACCTCTCCTAAGATCTTCCTCCAATCTTTACCCAGGTATTATAGTATATAAATCAGCTTTTAGCCCAGCAATTTAAAGTACAACCATGGCAAAAATGTTCCTTCTTCTCAAAAATCTTAGCAATGATGTTATGTCTCTCAACCTCTATTACCAGAGTCCCATGGAATCCAGTGAAAAAAGTCCAAGCTGACAACAATTACAGGGTTTCAAACCTCAATATTTGTACAGTTCCAGCCTCAATGCGATGTTCCAGAGTCCCAAACAACGTTCCAGATGTCAAAACGCAGCTAGAAAAAATCTCCGGCTATCCCACCTCAATATTTGTACAGTTCCAATCTCAGTACGATATTCCAAAGTTCCAAAGGCTTCCCACGTATCAAATCCAATATAATATAGGAGGTGTATTGAGACTGTCACTCAGCTTTCCTCCAGAAGGTGTCCTTATAATCCACTGTATGCTCCTTCCACAATAAATCCAACCAACAACTCCAGTCCTGGTTTTCCCAGTTCCACAGTCCACCCTTGATGACTGTATCTTCCCAGTTATCTTCTCACAGTATATAATATAGCCCTTTACAGCCGTAGCCTCTGAGGGGGGGGGTCTCCCAAGGCTTCCCCACTCCCGGGATATTATACAGTTCCCAAGTTTCGGTAGCACTGTTGAGAAGTCTAGTAGCACGGTGTTATTATTATTTTTCCAGTTTGTTTTTCTTACTGATAAGAGCTTTAAGTCCCATCCGTTGTTATTTAATTCACCCTGGGATTTTTTCAGGATCAGATTTTTTCTTCTCTCACTCTCTCATTTTTGGCCTTGACCAGCCTGCAGTTTAAAAGATAGTTTCACTTTTGAGACAGCAGACCGATAAGCAAGCTCGCCGCTTCTTGACTTCTTTTCGGCCAAATATTTTCACTCTAGTTTCTCTTTCTGCTTTATAGGGCTATTCATAGATCAAAGGCTTCAACTTACTTTATTGTTGTGTATTTTCAATGCCGTATTTGTTTGTTCTCCTCTCCTCCGGGGGGGGGTTACTCACAGTTAGCTGCCCAAGATGGCTCCCGCATCCGATCTGTGCTCGGGTGATCTCTTCAGAGGGAATACCAGGTTGCTGCCCAGCTTCCTCCCCCTCTGTTGCTCACCAGCTGCTTCAGGGAGACTTCTCCTAGCCTCCCCTTCGGCCCCCCATCTCCTGAGGGCCCCCTAGATCGGGCGGTTCCAGCTTTCCCCGGGAGCTGTTCCCAGAAGCTGCTGACGGCACCGCGACAAGCCCTGCCTCCAGTAACCTCACTTTCTCTATGATCATTGCTGATGTGTTTCCTCCTTGGCATTGTGTTAATACACACCTGAATACTCCAGACCAGCAAAAAAAACCTTCAGCTTTTATAGAGGTGGTCACACTTGCTAATAATCAATTACTCAAGGGCATTTGATAGCTTCTTAATTCCTATGGAAGCAGGAAGGGTTAGTTTTTCACACATGGCTTCTCTATTTTGGCTTTAATTTGTAAAATAAATCATGACACAATGAAATATGTTGTGTGTTGTTGTTCACCTGAGGTTGTACCCTGTTTCCCACAAAATAAGACCTAACCTGAAAATAAACCCTAGTATGATTTTTCAGGATACTTGTAATATAAGGCCTACTCCCAAAATAAAGGTAAAGGTAAAGGTTCCCCTTGACAATTTTTGTCCAGTCGTGTTCGACTCTAGGGGGCGGTGCTCATCCCCGTTTCCAAGCCATAGAGCCAGCGTTTGTCCGAAGACAATCTTCCGTGGTCAAAATAAAATACATGACTGTATTTGAATAAGTGTAGATTGTTGTACATGAAAAAATAAAATAAAACATCCCCTGAAAATAAGCCCTAATGCGTTTTTTGGAGCAAAAATTAATATAAGACTCTGTCTTATTTTTGGGGAAACACGGTATTTACCTAATTTTCAGACCTGCTAAGCACGAGATTATTTTTATTATGTCCTGATACATAAAACCATAGAGTTCAAAGAGGGTGTACTTTCTTTTTCACATGACTGTATATATGTGAAACTACTGGAAAAAGTTGCCCAGGGTTTGGGCATTCAATATGCTGTTGACATCAAGTGCTATCTCTCTCTTCAATCTGAAGCAAGAAAGTTGTTTTGGTCCTAAACCAGTGCCTGGCAATGATAATGGAGTGGATGAGGGCAGACAAACAGAATCTTTGCCAAGAAGTACTCATCGGTTGGAAGAGCAGAGAATAAAGATTCAGGCTGTGCTGGATGGAGTTATACTTCCCCTGAAAACTCAGGTTTACATCTTGAATGTACTTCTGGACTCTGATCTGAGCCTGGATACCCAGGTCTTGGTGGTAGTCAGGAGTATATTTGGACAGCGAAAGCTGGTGCACCAATTATGCCTGTTCCTTAAGATGTCTGATCTATCTACAATAACACAAGACTCAGTTTTATTTATTTATTTATTTATTAGATTTATATATCGCCTGTGACGTTCACCCTCGTGGCCCCTGTTTGTCTACCCAAACAGAGAGCTCACAAAGGCAAACCAAAACACCTCTTGACACGCTGCCACCAGTTGATCTCCTTATCAACGTACTTTACTCAGAAAAGATGAAGGTCCATTCAGTACTGACTTTTTAATAAAACAGGTTTATTGATTACAGATGGTTTCTAGACTAATTCATAAGCATATTCCTTCAGTTTCAACAAGCATCAATATTAATCTTCTATATTAAATATCACAGGTTACTAATCACTCCTCAGATCCCCCAAACTATCTCTCTCTCTGATTCCTCTCCCTGACTGTAACTCCCTCTCTCCTCTCAGGCTCCGCCTTTTAACATCTTTTGGCCCCGCCTCTTAACCACATTAACATATACCATGAATAATTCATAACTTATAATGCATAACTTAGGGTGTTTGCCACATACCTCCCCCCTTAAATATGTTTGTTTAGGAGGGGAAACTCGTTTTCCATCCGAAACAAACATGCATCATTACACATAACACTACTTACCCTCTGGCAACATTCTGCAAGCAATAACAATATTTATTATAACAATCACAATATCTTATCCCTCTAAACATTCCAATACAGTTCAATTATATACTCTACCTGATGATTTATACTTATGACATTTTATTATTACAACCTCACAGAAATATAACACAATCATGAAAATTTACATAGATAGTTGAACGATTACTCCATAGTCCATTCAGGTTTCTTTTAAAAGTCCTTGAATCATTCTCCATGTTTCAGTCCATCAATATTCAATTTTTCATCACTATACACAAAAGAAAATTTATTATACATTACTAATTTTGTTTATCCCCCCATCAGTCATTTGGCTTTCGAGGCAAGGTATCAGCATCCACGATCTGAGTCCCTTTTCCGCTGGCATCCGCTCAGCACAGTATCTCTCCAAGTCCAATACTCGATGTATCCCTGAGGATGGTGAACTCCTGGCTGTAGTTAGGTGCGTTATAGACTGATCCAGTCGTTACCGCCTCTTTCAGCTGGTCACACGACTGCTGGCACTCAGGGGTACATCTGACACTCTCTGGCTCCTTCTTCCGTGTTATCTTCAGTCGGCTGGCAGTCATTGGCCACTCTGAAGTATACTGGACGTTCTCTGCTTGCCGTTTCTTAGTGAAGCCTGCTTTCATTCTGGCTTGGGGCTTCACTTTCTCAGCTGGGGAAAGGGTAGGTAGTTCCCTCTCCTCCTCCCAAACATCTCTGGATGCGTCCTTCTTTAAGATGTCAGGGCTTACGCCTTCCTCCTCACTCACAAATTCACCCACAGGTACTTTTATTGCAAAGTTTTCCCTATGTGGGGGACCACTATCACGGGTCATCTCCAAACTCACAGGCAGGTTTCCTTTAAGTGCACTCTCAAACACTTGGTTTATTTTAGATGCACAGAGGTTGTTAACTGATTCTATTTCTTTCTCCACTGATGTGCTAGGTAGGGGTTTGCTTTGCAAGGTTTTATGGTCTACTTCAGCTGCAGAGCTACTAGACTCTCCCCTCCAGAGCTGGTGCAACACATCTATAGGTTCCGACCCTGCCAAAAGCAATTTACTCCCCTCTATAGATCTCAGTTCCACTACTTTGTCCTCAGGACAGAATGATCTTTCCTGGGCCTCATACAAGCTTTTCTCCTTTCCAGGAGTACTTCCTAAGCTTGGCTCTGCCACTTCTAAGGACTTCTCTTTATACAAAAGATCCTTATCCCGGCAAAGTCTCTCAGGGCACTCGGGAGACAATAAAGTGGGGGGTACTGGCCACTTCAAAGCAACCGACCAAGCTAGTGTCCTCCTTCTGCTCCTGGGCAAAACTATTTTTATTATGATTCTTTAAAAGCATAAGATCAGTTTCTGAACAGCTATTAAGCTGACTATCCAAGAAACTTTCTCCTTCCAGGCTTCCCTCCGCTACAGTATCCATTTCTGCTGCAGTGGGTAATTTCTGGCCCCCTTGTGAGCATGTTAGTACAAAAGCACTCTTAACATGCTCTATCAAGTTTAAACCCTCTCTATATGTCAGGTCTTTATCAGTTATAGACCTCTCTGGGTGTTCAGGGGTCAGTGGTAGGGGATTCTCTCTAGCTTTTGGAATACAATCATTTAAAGTACTTTCTTCCATCTGTTCACCAATACAGGAAGTATCATTAGGGGTTTTCAATATAACATCATCAGCCATTTCTGCTACCTCAGGGTTCTTCTCTAACTTGGGGCATCCCTTGTTTGATTCAGAGGTTAGGGATTCCATTCTTCCCTCAGGGATTGTTAACTGCTCTCCCAGGGAACATGTTACTCCAAAAGCACTCTGCACATGCTTAGTGAGATCTAGCCCAATTAAACAAGGTGCTGGAATTTGATCAGAAATTGCCACTTCCCAAATTCCGACCCAATCTCTATATTTCATCTTTACTTTAACCATAGGTAAAGTCACTGGAGTAGAACTTATTCCCTTGATTGTAACAGTTTGGTTTGGAAGTATTTGTTCTCTAGGAACCACATCAGTATGACACAGGGTTATGTTGGAGCAGGTATCAACCACTCCCACATAAGACTTCTCATTAATAAGAATCCTCTCACCAGGGTTCTGTACTAAAATATCTTCTGTCTTTACAAGAAAACAGTGAACGACCTTGGCTAGTAGCAGATCAGGATTTTCTGTCGTGCCAGTTGCCATGGAGACAGAACCATTGTTACAACTTCCGTCAGTGGCTTCCACAGTTTTTAAGCAGTAAACCTTTTTGGTCTGACTTTTCCAATTTTATTCTTGTTTTTAGTACAATTTGACTGAATATGACCAAACTCCCCGCAGTTATAACACTGTCTAAAAGTCCTTCTCTCACTCTGAGGAGACCTATTAAACTTTTCCTCAGGGTTCACTCGCTTTGGCGGACTAGGCCCTGGCAACTCAGGCGAGGCTCTACTCTGGCCTTCTTTCCCTGATGTTTCACTGAGGTAATGTTTTTTGAAGGGTCTCTTATTGTTGTCCCAGTTTTGCCTGTTAAATTTTACCACAGAGAACCTGGGGTTTCGAATCTCCCCAATGTAATCAGCTGTTTCACCTGCTTCTAATAGATTTTTAGGATTTTTGTCTTTAACTAAATAACGCAATTCCCCAGGCAAAATAGAATAAAATTGTTCTAACCCAATCACATTTTTCATCTGCTCTAGAGAAGTGACATTTTCACGTTCCATCCATTTGTCCAAACATTGAAGCAGTTTAGCCCCTATCTGGGAATAAGTTTCTTCAGGCTTTTTAGTAAGGGAATGAAATTTTCTCCTCAGGTGTTCTGCATTGATGCCAAATCTAGCATATACCATCTTTCTATATGCTTCAAAATCTCTAGCCTGCTCCAGAGGCATCTGAGAATAAAGTTCAGCTAAATCCCCACTTATTTCTGATCTCAGAATTATCATCCTTTCATCATCCTGGATATCAAAGTCCCAGCACGCCCTCTCAAATGAAATGAGGAAAGATTCAGGGCAATCTCCTTTCCTATATTGGGGAAATTTCTTTAGATCAATTTTTGAAAGATTTCCCTCACTAGAGCTGTTGTTATTACTATTATTTTGAGCAGTAATTTCTAATTGTTTAATCTGTATTTGAAATTCCATTTCTCTTTGTCTTAATTCCATTTGTCTGTTTTCTTGCTCAGCTTTTTCTTTCATCTCTAGCTCCCTAGCTCTCTCCTCAGCTCTGGCTTTTTCTCTCTCCAATTCTAATTGGTTTTTCTAATTGGTTTTTCAAAAGCCAACTCAAAACCTGGCTATTTAGGCAGGCCTTCGCTCCGGGCACCATCTGATTTATCTCTTATCTCCCATCTTGAATGATATGCTTATTACTGTGAAATTGTTGTTGATATTTTTAATTGTTTGTTGTTGATATTTTAAATTGTTTTTATTCTATTTTGTTGTGAGCCGCCCAGAGTAGACACAGTCTAGATGGGCGGGATACAAGTTAAATAAATAAATAAATAAATAAATAAATAAATAAATAAATAAATAAATAAATAGCTCCTTCAATTTAAATTCTTGTTGTAATTTCCATTTTTCAAACTCTTGGGAGCTTAGATCCCTTTGTCCCTCTGAGGCACCCTCATCAGTCTCCTGTTCCATTGGAGTTAAAGGGTCTCCATTTCCCTCAATTTCTTGAGGTAAACTCTCAGCCTCACGATTCCCCTTTTGGCTACGTTTGGGTGGCATATTTACATCTGAGTTAATCTTGAGTGTTTGTACTGATTTTAAAAAGGACCTGTCTTTCTACTTTTAATTCCAGTAACTGTTGTTGTGCTACTCAGCAGCTCTCTCTCTGGCTGTACTCCAGCTAACAACCTTAAGTTACTGTGTCTCTCTATGTCTGAGCTATCCCTGCTCTCAGACACCAAAATAATTTTATTTCTCAAGCCTCTGCTTGGATTTTTCCTGTCACCTCAGATCCGCTTTGACCTCTGGCTTCCACTTTTATCCACTAGCGCTCCCTTAACTCTCAGAGCCTTGGATTTTAAGCTAGCCCACTGGTCTTCAAATCCTGAGGTAAATAAAAGGAATTTTTCCTTCAGAGTCGTTCCCTATCTTTAGTCCCCCCAGATCTGGGATCAGAAGCCCTGCCACTAAGCTTTTCCACAAAAGCCCTAGCAGGTCACCCACTTCTTCACCACAGACCTCTGACTAAAAGGTACCCTTGACTCAAAAAAATTCACTTTCAACTCTGGCTTTTCTGGATTGTTTCGTATCCCGCCGCTGGACACCAATTGTGACGTTCACCCTCGTGGCCCCTGTTTGTCTACCCAAACAGAGAGCTCACAAAGGCAAACCAAAACACCTCTTGACACGCTGCCACCAGTTGATCTCATCAACGTACTTTACTCAGAAAAGATGAAGGTCCATTCAGTACTGACTTTTTAATAAAACAGGTTTATTGATTACAGATGGTTTCTAGACTAATTCATAAGCATATTCCTTCAGTTTCAACAAGCAACAATATTAATCTTCTATATTAAATATCACAGGTTACTAATCACTCCTCAGATCCCCCAAACTATCTCTCTCTCTCTCCCTCTGATTCCTCTCCCTGACTGTAACTCCCTCTCTCCTCTCAGGCTCCGCCTTTTAACATCTCTTTTAGCCCCGCCTCTTAACCACATTAACATATACCATGAATAATTCATAACTTATAATGCATAACTTAGGGTGTTCGCCAGATCGCCCATCTAGAACGCGTCTACTCTGGGCGGTTTACATATGACATGAAAAATAAACTAAGGTAAAATCCAAGTTAATCACAGAGTCCAAGATGGGGAAAGGAAAAGAAGAAGAAGGAAGAGAGAGAGAAAGAAAAAGGAGATAGGCTAGGTAATAGCTGTAGGGAATGCCTCCTGGATTACTGAGAGTAGAGAATAAGACACCATATATAAGTCTGCCTTTGAAGAGTGTTCAGACACTTTAGCTAGTTTAAACTGCTGCAGCCAGACTGTTAGCCTGAGCCAGTTACAGGAAGCATAGAACTCTTGTGTTACATCAGCTCCACTGGCTGCTGGTTCATTTCCAGACCCAGTTCAAAGTGCTCATTATGACCTATAAAGCTCTCTATGACTTGGGCTGAGGCTATGTGAAGGGCCACGTCTCCACATATGCACCCTATCTGCTTTTAAGATCTTCGTGGGAAGCTTTTCTCTCAGTCCCACCATTCTTGCAAGCTCACTTGGTGAGGATGTGAGAGAGGCCTTTTTCAGTAACTATGCTCTGGTAACCCAATTCTATAGGATGATTGGTTGGTCCCCTCCTTTCTTTCTGTAGGGTCACGAAATGAGAAGGCTGATAGGCTAGGTGATCACCAGATAATTAGGATAGCAAAAAGTCTTAGAGAGAGAGTTAAAGAAGTCAGCCACACACACAGGGATGTCTGCCAGCAGTGCTCCTGATGGGCGATTAGTAGAAGAGTTCTGGAACGCCCCCAGGAGGACTCCCTTTTATTAAACTTACAAGCTCACAGATAGTTGACAGTATACAGATTATTGACAGAGTTCAGATAGGACAATGGTTACATAATGCCATTAGGATTGGCCAAAGAAAGGCTTTGAAGTTAGCTCTCTATCACTATGAGAAAGAGGAAGAATGGGTAGTAGCTCCTCCTCTCAGAAGCAGCTGTGACATCATCCAGGAGAGTGTTCTCTGCTACTGTAGAATCAGACAACAGCTTAGCAACCTTGGGGAGGGCACTCCCACTTTCCTTCTGACGACAAAAACCTTTCCCATCAGTCAGGTTTTTGGCCACTGATTGCTCTGCAGAGAGTTTTTAACAGAAGATAGGTTTCTACTTTCTTGTTTCAAATTACGTACATATTGTTGTGGGAAACGTCTGCTTAAAGGTTGTAGCTGCATTCTGTTCCAGTGACGTGCATACACTCCTGGCAGGAAGCAGCAGCTGCCAGCAGGTGGGGTAATCCCTTATTCTGCCCTTTCGCTTAGAGGTAGAGCATAAGATCAACGAGTTATTTCAGCCAATCCTGGTTGCGATTAGGTAACTAGTATCCTATCTGTCTCTCTCACAACATACTATGTAAATCATGCTAAGTAAATAAAAGAGCTCTCAGGGCGTTGCCGGTAGGCTCCGCTGGCTCGGACATCCGTTGTCGACTCCTTTGTTCTTTCTTGAAGGCAATTAGCTTTCCTTTGTTCCGTGATCACCTACATATTGTCCCTCCTCAACATTTTGTATGCTGCCTTGGGTACCTGAACTAAGAGAAAGGTGGGGTAGAAATTATGTAAATATTACATTACATTAAATAATTAAGTTAAACAAAACACTCAGGATTGCACAATGTAATGGTGGAGAAATTGGGATGCATGTACACATTTGTTATGTCTTTCTTCCCCTGGGGAGTTAAGGATTATATTCTTACTTTTGAACAAAGGATGGAGAGAAACAAGTCAAGGTTATGATCTATTTGTGTGCAGTGGCCAGAACCTTTTACACTCAATATCCCCACTGTGATAGGAGTGCTCTTGCTGTTTTGCATGGACACAGTCCTCCTCTCTTGCCTCCAAGGGAGTTACTATTCCTTTGTTAGTTTCCCTCCCTTCTCAGTTTCTTGCAGCTTCTGGAATGCAGTGAGGTAACCTACAAATCCATTGTTAGCTTGCCTTGTGATGGCTTTCTCCTTGAGGCAGGGCGCACATACAAGCTCCCTGGAATCTGTACCCTGTGGAACAGTATAAGTATCTTTCAAAGACCAAGCATGCCTTGATGCACATTAAGATTCTGTTTCCTTCTATTAGAAGTAGCAGAGCAAATCAACATTCTGCAAGACAATTTTAAAAAGAGGCAGCCTAAACAAAAAAGTATAAGCTTGAAACTGGACTTTGGATCAGCACCAAATCTGGCACAGATGTATCAGACAGTCTGCCCTTGCTCTGTGCCAACTTTGGGGAAGTCTGGGCAAAGAGATTTCAAATTATGATTTTTTAAAAAGAAAAACTGTTTTATTCCCTGTTCAGAAAAAGGTGACCCCTCAGCTAACCCAGAATTAAAATAGGTCACATAAACTAAAAAAAACTGATCCTACTTATCTTGAAATAGAATTGTTGAGCCCGCTCACTTTTCTTTATTTCAAAAGAATCCAGGCTGTAGGGACTGAAATATTGGTCCTCATATATATCCCTACAGCCTGAAATATATATATATTTCAAATGGAAGAAACAGCAATTTCTTAGAACACTGGGCATGCATGGGGAACAGCAAAGGAAATATCAGGAGAACTGCAAATTACACAATTCAAACTTTAAGGAGCTGGGTGAGTAAAAAAACTGTGCTTGGTTTAAAGAAAGTAGTGGAGTGACACTCCTCCAGAAAGGGTGCAGTTCCACAGCCAGGGGGCTGCTTTGACTTACAAGTGGCTGAGCCAGTTTGATGGTGGCAGGGGATTGTGAAGCTTTTCTCTCTTGCCTCTCAGATCAGCCAAATGTTCCCCAGTTATCCCCCAGTTACATCAGAGCATAAATTTCTAGTCACATGATGCACGGCAATTAGCGAATCATTTTACCAGCCAGTGGTGTAAATGCAGAACATTTCTTTCTCCCCGGGAGCCTTCTCTTTTTTTGTTCCACGAAATTAAAATTAAAAGACGCCTGCTTCTTGAGAGGAAAGCGATGACAAACCTAGACAGCATCTTAAAAAGCAGAGACATCACCTTGCCGACAAAGATCCGCATAGTCAAAGCTATGGCTTTTCCAGTAGCGATGTATGGAAGTGAGAGCTGGACCATAAAGAAGGCTGACCACCGAAGAATTGATGCTTTTGAATTGTGGTGCTGGAGGAGACTCTCGAGAGTCCCCTGGACTGCAAGGAGAACAAACCTATCCATTTTGAAGGAAATCAACCCTGAGTGTTTACTGGAAGGACAGATCCTGAAGCTGAGGCTCCAATACTTTGGCCATCTCATGAGAAGAGAAGACTCCCTGGAAAAGACCCTGATGTTAGGAAAGTGTGAAGGCAAGAGGAGAAGGGGACGACAGAGGACGAGATGGATGGACAGTGTCATCGAAGCGACCAACATGAATTTGACCCAACTCCGGGAGGCAGTGGAAGACAGGAGGGCCTGGCGTGCTCTGGTCCATGGGGTCATGAAGAGTCGGACACGACTTAACGACTAAACAACAACAACATTATTGTTTCTGAAAACATTCTTTTTCATTTTGAAGTACTGTGTTTCAGAAACAAGAGTAATTGCTCTGGAATGGTTCACTCATTCTTTAGATCAGTAGTTCCCAACCATTGAGTAAACCCAGAAGCCTTCACCACTAGCTGTGCTGGCCAGGGTTTCTGGGAATTGTAGTCCAAGAACATTTGCAGACCCAAAGCTGGGAACCACTGCTTTAGAGAGAATCTATAGGATGACATTGTCATTCCATTACCACCCATGTTTTCTATGTTGCTTAGAAACTTGCCACGGACTGGTAAATTTAGGGGGGAGGGGGATAAGGCTTTTGTCCTACTGGAAGTGATGAAAGAAAATCACATATTAAAGGTGAACACCTCAGTGACTGACTACTTGTTGCTCAGGAGGATCTTGTGCTCATGTGATGTCTCTTCTCTCCTTAATAAAATTACCTATTAATGACATTTCTCAGATGTCTTCTACCACATAGACACACACCTGAAATTGTATTTCTCACACATTGTCATAAACTCAAAATTGGAGAGCTGCAAAGAATTCCCATTGAGTGAGAATGGTAAGCACCCAGAAGCTTCATTCAGTGAAGAGCTGGGCAATGATGGTGAAGCTGGAGATAAAATTTTTACCCCCAGCTCTCCCCATGAGCCATACAAGGCCTGAAAATGACCCAAAAAGTAGCAGGGGAGGGAGAGGGAATCAAAACAGGAAGGTTTGATGAAAGCAGAGAGCTACTTCCAGCTTTTACTCTTGTTGTTTTCTGGTTGTGGGCCTTTCCTGACCTTATGGGGGTTCTGTGACCCATGCAAAAAACACTGCTCCTGGATGTCTCTAGGAGGACAAACCTCTATTTTTATATGGTTCATTTGTATCCCACTTTTTTTTTGCTGGGGGTCCTGGAGGGGCTCTATGATGGCTAGAAGGGCTCAAAAATAGTACTTCAGCTGAAGTTCCTGAATGGATGGCTTCCAAACCACAATTCTACTGGTTTCTTTCCTGATCCATACATTTATATCTATTATGAGCAGCCTTTAGTAATTCCAAAGAACACCAAAAGATATGTTAAAATAATACATCTTTGGGGGAAATGGTATGGAGCCCTTTCAAACTGACTGCCACTGCAGTTTTTCCTTACCCTGGGCTACAGAGTGACGTACATTTCTGAGACCATTATATACCCTCGTGCTCATCTAGGAGTCCAAAACTGTCCCCCAAAACAGTCAAGGGCACTGTTACTCTTTGTACTATTCTATCTACATGAAACATATGGTAACTTGAGTCTTTAGTGAAAAGGTGGCTGCACAGACAAACTGTAGGATGTGCTATGCCACTCAGAAAGGGTGAAGGGTGGGGTGGGGAGAACTCCACAGGCTACAGGTCAAAAGGTGGTAGAAGGGCACCCTTAAGGCCAACATACTCTGAGTGAGGAGACTCAGCTCCCAATGTTTAATAGAGGCAAGAAAACCAGGACTGTAAGTACTGTGTCCTGCCTGCCATTGACTGTACTGCATGTGCAACATGAGCCCTAGGTTGATCACATCTTGCATAATATTTTAGAAGCATGCCATCTTCCATTGAAGCACAGGGAATCTGCAGTGGGTGCCAGCAAAGGTCAGTGGTCATCACAGTTATATCCAGGGCTAATGTCCACGGTTAAGGGATGGCCTCTCCCATGCTGAACCCATTGGGCATTTTCTGTGTGTTTCAACAGCAGATGGCATGTTTACCTGCCCACAGTGGCTGCCTCTCCCAAGAGTAAGATACATGAGACAAACAGGTGAGTACACATGCACTGCATACAGACAGCAGCATTCAAAGTCACAAAATATGGGTGTTTGGTGCATAATAACCCTGTAGGTCAAAAAAATAGTGGTTGTTTGGTTTGATGCCAAAAAGGTTCTCCAACTAGGTGGAATGTAGTCCACATGCCTATACAGATGTTGCCTTGAAGTGTACCTCATGACATTCTTGCGCAGCAGGCAGCTGTGATCAAGGAATGCAAAGAAAAGCACAAGCAAAAGTAAAAAGGCAAGGAACCAGCATAGGAATGATGGTAGTGAGAACCACATAGCTCAGAGAATGCAAAAAAGATAAATCCACAGAATCACCCTGAGGGATGTTGCATTGCCACCTCTGTAGGCAGCCCACTCAATACTCATGAAAGAAACCTACTTGCAAACTATATCAGCCTATTGGTGCAACAGGGGACTAGAGAAAATATTGTAGAGATAGTTGTCACCCTGCATTATTTTGTGGTCTGCAACCAGAGACACAGTCTGGATGCATCTTGAAAAATGGCACAGAAAGAACAAACATGCGTACACCATGAAGTGTACAGTGTGCACTGCATAAAATGTACATTGAGGCTAACACTATGTGGAATATAAGTAGTATACAAATAATTGTCTTAGCAATTTAGCAATTACTTGTTAGCATGGATATGGAAGTAGTAAATTCCATGGATAAAATCGAGAACACAAGATAGGAAGCAATGGGTGCTGTTGTACTGGAAATGATTGTCTCCAGAACAAACCAGTGATGCTAGACAGGGAGTTCAGAAGTAAATGCTGGAGGTAAACACCACCACCTCCTTCACTGTGGGAGAAGGACAGCAACTTGGCATGTTGGCTGCTAACTTACCAGGCACCTCCTGGTGACTGATCTGTTGCATGACTTCCATAAAGGGAATTGTAAGTCAGAGCTCAAAGAACAGCTGGAATGTTCAGTGCCTACGTGATATAGTGTTAAAGTCGAATGAAAACATAAAGAATAAGAATAAAAATTAAAAATAAAAAGTAAACAGAAGGAAAAGGACACCGTACCGCACCAGCTTTTGAACACATCAAAAATGTCTGCACACGTCATCACAGGAATCACCCCTACACACAGAATACATTGACTCCAACAACCACACAATGCATAAATGAATAAAAAAAGACTACAATATAAAGTGATGCAATATAAACAAGCTCCTAATAGGTGTTAAAGAGGAAATAAATGCTGGCGAAAAGGCAGTCTTTCCCCCGTGTTTAGCTTTACATTGTGTAGTAGTATTTTTTTTAACCAACTGTAGCTGTCCTAAGTCCAAAGCAATTGGAGTGGTATATTGAAGTGTAGATGTACCCTGACATAATTTAAGCATATTTTAATCTGATCCCAACATACTGTAATCCCATGCATGGCTGATTTTAATTAGACTTATCCCGAGATACAAACAGTGCTGCATTTGGGATGAGACTTCATCTTCAATAGAGGAAACTCAGTGAAATCAGCAGGACTTAAATGAATTGTGCTTATCAATTCTGCAGATGACACAAAATTGGGCAGAATAGCTAATATACTGGAAGACAGAAACAGAAGTCAAAATTATCATGAAAGGCTAAAACATTGGACTGAAAACAACAGAATGAAATTTAACATAGATAAGTGCAAAGTTCTACACCAGGGAGGAGGAGAAACAAACTCTCAATTACAAGATGGGGATACTTGGCTCAGTAATACTATAAATGAGAAGGATTTTGGAATTTCACTGGGTTTACTCAAAGGTTGAGGCTGGATCCAATCATCAACACTTACCCAACCTTCAGATTCTTTCTAGGTCTGCAGTTTCATGATATGATGGCTCAAACAGCTTCAAGCACAGCATGATTTGCAGATTTTCTGATGTTTGTTTTTCCATTCTTTGTTCAGGCCTGAGAATTCAGCTGAGTATGACTGAACCTTTTGTGCAAGCCAAATAGCCCGCAGAATAAGAATAATGCCTGTCACAAAGCTGCCAGCAGGGTGGGTGGGGTGTTGGGAAGACAGAGATTGAGAGAGAGAGACTTTAATTCAAACATGAATCTTCTCAGACTACGCTAATACACTTCTAAAACCCAACAACAAATAAAATCTGGTCTGGCACATTCTGCGTCAAGATAGGGTTCAGTGTCAGGAAAGAATATATTTCCAAGTGATACATAGTTTTAATTTTGGATACACCCAGAGAGCTAGCTGTGTTAGTCTGTAGTCCTTTGTTATAAAAGACACAAAGAGTTTGTGTCTCCATAAAAATTTTGTTTGTTATAAGCTCTTGCAGACCATGAAGAAGTGGGCTATAATTCACTAAAGCTTAAGCCTAACAATTTACTTGTGAAGATAACATAAGATTCTTGACTGATTTCATTTCCAGTCACCTGTAGATCCTAGACCCATAGGAGATGGTGACCTGGAAAACCCTGAAAATGGTCACCGTGAGTCAGAATTGAATTGTTGGCACATTATTATTATTACTACTACTCTTATATAAACGGAGTTACCTGCATGCCTAGCATTTTTATACTGGGGTAAAAATATAGGTACGTACTGTCTTTTGATGACGTATCTTCCCACATCTGAAACATAGTTTTTTAAAATTCCTTTTTAGGAGATGCAAACTGTTTATATGCTTAGCTAGTTGCTTGTTGGCTGGTGGACACTAGAGGTGTGCCATATGCTTGGTTATGAGCTGGAGGAAACAGTTTGAATGTTGCTGTTTGCTGGAAAGAAGGAACCATTATGAGCACAAAGGTTTGTTATATTTGGAAGATGGTTTATCCCTTTCAGCCAGGCTGTCAAACAGAAGGCCCTGGTGGTCTCATAGATTTCTAAGACTCCATGTTCCACTCAAGGGATGGGGAATCTTTGGCCTTCCAAATGTTTTAGTCTAAAAACATGCAACTCCATCTTTTTCTCCATTTGACATATGCCTTGGAATCAAAACCTGTAACATCTGGAGGGCCTTGATTCCCCATCCCTGTGCCACATGATTGTTAGACCAACTTCACGGCTTCTCTTGTCAGACCAAATTCTCTTGAAAGAAGCAGCACAGATATCAACTGCCAGGGTGTTTAGGGATTCCAAGTGGTTTGGGGTAACAGCAAGGAGTGGAGAAGATGGCAATGACAATCCATCTATATTTCTAGCTAAAGAAGGAAACTCTCCTCTCACAAGGAAGCAAACTTACTCTATGAAGGACTGTCTTGGAAACCTGATTTTATAGATAATATTTTTGACACTAAATATCATGGCACTTCTTGAAGAATTTTGTGTTGGTTTGTTTTAAATGAAATTTAGCACGCAGTTCTTTATACTGGATTGAACTCATTAGGACTTTCTTATGTAAACATTTAATAGGTGGAGTACACTGACGTTATCGATGGATTACTGGAAGTAAATGAGCAAGGATAGTTGACTCCCACCATTATACTGCTGAAATGAAAAATAGCTGGGAAAAGGGATAAGCAGAAGAGGATTTTTAGGTGAGTTGGAGCTCATTTCAGTCCTGGTACCCAAAAGAAATTCCACAGTGGAGGATGTTTTGGTTGTTTGCTTGTTGCTGTTTCTTCACCCGGCTTTATTTACTGGATCTTGGTGGTTCTCGTTAAAAACAAACTAGATTGCGCCATCCTGAAACCGGCCTGCCCACCCCGAGATCCAAGGCAATCATGTTGCCATTGCTCTGTTTTGCACTCCAGGGAGCACTATCTGGGTCTGGGCGCGCGCCTGCCTTCGTGCGGAGCTTCTGCGCCGTCTCGGCAGCTCGGAGGGACGCTGCCCGAGGCCCGCCCTCCTCCGCCCGTGTCGTTCACGATCTGCTGCGCTCAGTTGTCGGCACTGCAAGGCGGGCGGGCAGACACAGATTTCACAGCCACCAAAGGGAGATCGGAGCTGGCGGGAGGGCATTGCAGACCCGAGTGGAAAGCGCGCCAAGTACCCCCTCGCGGCAGCCTGACAAGGGTTTTCCTTATCTAGCCAGTCCTGTGTTTTATCTATTCTACCGAGCAGAAGTTGGATCCGGTCGCAGTGCTGTCGAGAGATGGACGGCGAATGAGAGAGAAACCAGCGCAGGAGAAGCGCCGCCGTCCAGGCAGCTCGTACCAGGAAGCTCCGAGCTACTTGGCCAAGAAAGCAGCGGGCGACCGAGGCGTCCTGCGGGGAGGGTTCGGTCGCCCTTGCGGCTGCTTTTGTTTCTTCCGTTTCCTCATGATTCCAGCGGCTCGGCGGGTTTGGATGTCCCGCCCCAAGGACTTGCTGATCTACTGCCTCATCTTCGCCCTCTCTTTCCCGCTGATGGTGCTGCTGTTCGCGATCTAAAATGATCTGGAAGGCGAGCCTTCTCGGTTTCGGGGAGGCACTCGGAACGAGCTCTGTTTTGCAGCCGCGGGCCTGGAGGCTGGCAACTGCCGCAGCGGCAGCCTCGGTGGCGGCTTGATCAGTCTTCCTTCCCCCCCCCCCCCGCTCCCTTTCTCTCCGCCCCCCCCTCCCGCATTCCCCACTTCTTGGCGGTGGGCGAGCGAGACAAGGGGGATGTGGGACGCTCCTGGCGCCTGGGCAGCCTTCCCAGTTCTGCGGTCAAGGCTTGATTCCGGCGGGAGGGCGACTGGAAGCCCCGTCCGTCGAGTGCGTGGCCTGCCCGATTCCGGAGAAAGTGCCCCATCATTGCCAGGGCGTGGTGCTGCCTCTCTGCACGGAGCCCGGGGCGAGGAGGAAGGTGGGCTCCCCCCTGGCGTCTAGAGGAAGCTGGCCGGTTGCATGGCAGAAACGGAGAAAAGGGGAGGGCCCGCAGTAGCCACGCCCGCCCGCCCTGAGACCTTGCAGGGCGAACGCCACGACTGGAGCGAGACCGTTTCCTGCGGAGCGTTTCCCGCGTCGGTCCAGGGCTGTCTTCTCCGTTGCGGGCGTAAGGCCGCCACCTGCGGAATCGGCCCCTCGCGCGGCGGCACGTAGGGCTTCCCTGCGGGGGCCGCAGCTGGCGCCGCCCCTCCCGCCCCGCCCCGCCCCGCCCCGCCCCGCGAGCGCGTTGCAGGTCTTGGCCTCGCTGCTGGCGGAGTGTGTCCGCGCCGGCTCGCCGTGCCACGGTGGGCGGGCCCGGGGCCGGCGGCGATGGGAGAAGGCATGTCCAAAAGGCTCAAGATGCAGCTGGGAGGCGAGGCGGAGATGGAGGAGCGGGCCTTCAACAACCCGTACCGGGATTACTCGCCCCATGGAGCCGCCGCCGGCGCCGCCTCGGCCAGCGCCACTCCGCCTTCTCCCGGCGACGGAGAGGGCAAGCGGAGCCGCTCGGCTTCGCCCGAGCGAGACGACGGCCTCCCTTTCGATAGCAACGGGAAGGTGAGCGAGTCGCCGGCCGGCAGAATTGGACTTTCCTTCCCCTGATATCTGGATAGAACGTGGGCAGGAGTGTGGATGGAAAGCTTACTACTTGTCTCAGATCATTTAGAGGAGAAATAAAAGAAGATAGTCTCATTACAATCTGGGGCCCTTTGTTAGTTTTTGGTTTGGAATTAAATAGAGAGGGTAATACTTTGAGAAGTTGGCTGGAATATTGGTCTTTTTGTTGTCTTTTAAGCTTGATGGAATGAATACTGTATGTGTATTAAGGAACTATAGGAATGGATTGTATTTGTACTGATAAATATATTGTTGAGTATGTGATCATATTGTTAGCTTATATAAATATTATTATAAAATAAAATTTAAAAAATCAGAATTGCAGAGGGAGCATTACCTCGGCCATCTCTCTCACTGCAAAATCTGTAGGCCGTTATACAGATGTGTATTGCTACTGATTTATAGTACCCTGGGAAGTTGGTATGGGTTAATTTCCAAAGAGGAACAGTTCATCAATTTGAAAGAGAAATCTTTGGTTGAAGCTGTGACCAACCCCTACCCAGGCTTGTCACTTTTAAAAATAACCTTCCTTTAAACTCCAGCTATTATCCATACTAGATCAAGTGGTTAAAGAATGAAAAAATGATACTTTATTATAAAGTTTAAAAGTGGCAAGCCTGGGTAGGGGCCAGTCACAGAAGCCCTGCCACCCCCCAGCACTTACGAACAAAATATTTTAAGCACAATCCAAGGGCACACAGACTTTACTAGTTCATTCCTGTTTATCCATATTTGGCAGAAGCAAGTCTTACTGGCTGAAATCCTATTGTTTAACTTAGGAAGGCACATTGGAGTAGGCCCATTGAAGCAGTGGGGATCTGGTGAGTCAACTATCCTGTATGTTCCATTGATTTAAATAGGCCTACTCTAGTTAAAACTAAATGAGTTGCAACTTGAGTAGGCCCATTTGAATCAATGGAACAGCATAGAGTTGACTCACCAAATGTCCACTGCTTCATTGGGCCTAATCTAGTGCAATTTACTGTGCACTAGATTCCAGCCACTTTATTTAATAAGCTTAGTATTAGGTAAGTAGAGGTGGGTTTTTTTCTTTTTAGGAAATCAAAGAGTGAAACGTACTTATGTGATTATTTGGAATGGAACTTAAAGTATAATAAGCATGAATCCATGTACCCATGTCTGAGGACAGGGGTTGATCTGTGAGCACAATTTCTTCTCTTTGGTGAAGAATTCTGCCATAATTTCTGCTCTAAACTGAAGGTGGTGTTTGTTGTTGTTGTTTTGGAGGGTGGGGGATTTCGTTGCTTTTTTAAATGTATGAACACATAGATATAAGAGTTGGGAAAGGAAGTTTGTCTTTGCTGAATAACATAAAGTAAAACAAAAGTAATTGTACAAATTGAGAACACTGCTCAGGCGGTTTACATTATTAGGAAAAACATACAACAAATTAAAAAAATGAAAATATATGACACCACAAACTAAAACAGAAAAGACAGCCTATTGACACCTGATAATGTTGCTTTAAGTGTTTTCTTTTTAAAGAAATAGATCCTGGCTATTAGAAGGTGTTACTCAGAAATCTGCCTTTCCTGGGAAGGTGTTATGTTATTGTTAATTTTTTATCAGGAAATGCATTCTGGGATCAGATGTGTCCTACCAAAAGCTAGAAAACCATTATTTTCGGAATTGCCACTGTATGTTGGGGGCGTTAAACTTTCAAAAGGTGGTAGCACTGAGAGGTGAACAGTAGAGGTGGAGATAACTCACGATTCTGCCGCTGATGCGAGCTCGATGGAGCCTTCCTATCACTCTGTTGTCTGCAATGGATTAGCCACTCCTGGCCGGAGGCGGGATGACAAGCCTCTCCGCCAGGTCGCAGAGTGGCTTATCCATTGCGGACAACGGAGCGATAGGAAGGCTCTGTCGAGCTCGCATCAGCGGCAGAATCGTAAGTGGACAGACCCTCGTTATCTCCACCTGTGGGGGGATATACGAATACCTCCATCTCTAGTGAACAGCAGCATCAGTCAGTAATAGCTGTAAAGAAAAGATTGCCAAAAAGATAATTACAGTCTCTAACATTTGTTTCTGGAGAAGATGAGAGGAACATAGGGCTCATCCAGAAGAAACATTTGTTTCTCCCTTCTTTATGCTGGTTGCTGCTGCTTGGTGCCAAATAAGTTCACATCTTATTTTATTTATTTATTTATTTATTGCACTTATATGCCGCCCATCTAGACATTGTCTACTCTGGGCGGCTCACAACAGGCAAGATAAAACAGTAAATATATAATAGCAGTTTTACAGCAAAATACTGGGGTTTCTGTTCAAACTCATTCCCCAAACTTCTCTTTTCTCTAAGAAATCTGAACAAATGGATAGAAATGTTTCTAAAAGCTTGAAGAAGCCCTTTAAAAATTATTTTCTGTGCTGGATTTTGGTGTGTGGAGGTATTAGTAGATAAGCGTGAACATCGAAAGCATCTGTTCTGAGTTGTTTTCATTGGTGGTTCTCTCCATTCCTAATCTTCCTTGGAAATCAGCTCTCTTTTGTAACAACTCATTGGAAAATGTTAAGGAGCCCCTTTGAAAGATGTTTTTCTATGTTAGATTTAAGTTACTTCTGTTTCTTTGTTTTATAGTTTTTAGCATTAACTGAAAATTTCAGATATGAGCCCTTTAGTAGGGGAGATTGATTCACTCTGCTCCTAATCTGCTTTGGAAACCAGCTATCTTTCATACCAACACACAAGGCATTTGCTAGAATGCCACAAATTTGGATCACCAGGAGTCCAGTTATTATGTTTAATCACCACCACACCATCAGTTTCTCCCAAGTTTTCAGACCCATGATGGGGAGAGAAGTTCAGGAGAGAAGCAGAGCTCTCTCATGCCCCAGTGGGTCTTGGAGCAGGAAGTCTCTGGATACTTGTGCTGTGTTTTTTTCCTGCTCCCCAGATGAACACAATGTAAGAGAAGCAGGCTGTGCTGCAGGGCCCAGAAGAGGTCTAGAGGATGGTGGGGCTGCGCTGTGGGACAAACAGAGCTGCCTGCCTCAAGCTAGCACAGCCTTGTCTCCCATCGTGCTCTCAGGAGAGGACATCTGTGTGTGGGCTCAACGGTGTAGCTGGACGCACCAGAGGCATTTCCTACAGTTAAATTTGTTTTTCCACTCCCCTCCTCGTCTGGATTGTATTTTTCCTTTTCCTCAAAGCTGATGGCCATATTCTAATTTATAAATACTGATCTTTATTGAATTTCAAGTAATTGCTTAGACTCCCTCATGTCATTGCAGATCATTAGCACAGAAACATAATATTTTGACAACCTTAAGTTGAGTGCCAGTGTTATGACAAATTATTTCAGAGCATAACTGAAAGCTGTCTGTAAACGTGTAGTGAATGTGTGTGTTTGAAACCAAGCAACTGGAGAATGACTTGAGTCATTAATGCAAAGTACTAATGGGTTGTTTATACGTGCCCTGACATATTTGAGAATTGCATTATACATTCCATATAATTAAGGTTTGTTTAAATCTCTTAACTGATTTCCTGGGAATTAATTGAAACCTAATGATACTTAATAGAATCAGTCATCAGTAAATGGGAGTAGTTCATTAGGACATCTTTAGATGATTTATTGGTGTGTAGTTGGTCAGTGACCTCCTGGAAATTCACACCCTATTTTTTTTGGTAAAGATGCTTCCAGTTTTATTTTGCTAAATCACATAGTATGTTGACACCATCTTACTGGCAGAAAGCAGCAATGACATGAAATGAATTTTAGTGAAAGTGAAAGACAAAAGTGCCAAAGCAGGACTGCAGCTGAACATTAAGAAGGCAAAAATAACGACTCCAGAAAAACTACACAACTTCAATGTTGGCAATGAAGAAATAGTTAAGAGATTTTGTATACCTTGGTTCATTGATCAATCTAAATGGAGACTGCAGCTAAGAAATCAGAAGAAGACTGAAACTAGGAAGGGCAAGTCATGAAGGAATTAGAAAAGATCATCAAGTGCAAGGATGTGTCATTTGAGACATTCACACTCTTATACAGTGGTGCCTCAACTTACGAACTTAATCCGTTCCAGAAGATGGTTGTAACTCGAATTGGTCGTAAGTCGAAGCACCATTTCCCATAGGAATGCATTGAAACCCCATTAATCCGTTCCGGCTGGGAAAAAAAAATCACCAAAAAAACACACACCAAAAAACACTGCAAGCCCCATTGGAACACGTTCGGGCCAGAAAAAACCACACCAAAAACAACAACAACACTGCAAGCCCCATTGGAACGCGTTCGGGCAGGGAAAAAACCACACCAAAAAAACAAAACAACATTACAAGCCCCACTAGAACGCGCTGGGGCCAGAAAAAAACCACACAGCAAAAAACAAAACAACACTGCAAGCCCCATCGGAACGTGCTGGGGCCGGGGGAAAAAAATCACAAAAAACATCACAGCACAGAAACATAACCCCCCCTGCCCAAACCCACGCTGTAAAACCCTGTTATGTACTCACTCAGAAGCAGAAAGCAGCACCAGGCAGTCCGAAGCCTCTCTGCAAACGCACACACTCTAACCGTTGGGGCGAAAGAGCTACAAAGAAGCAGCCTCTTCGCCGACCAACAGTTAGCAATTTAAATTCCGCGCCTTTCCCCCCACCTTTTTTCTGATCGTAACTCAAAGCTCTGGTCGCAAGTCGAAGCAAAATTTTGCGGCCGGAGCTGGTCGTAAGTTGGGACGGTCGTAAGTCGAGGCACCACTGTATTTCTAATCACCATGTATGTGTATGAGAACTGGACAGGTGAGAAAGCTGACAGGGGGGGAAATGATTCATTTGAAATGTGGTGCTGGAGGACTGCTTTGCAGATACCCTGGTTAGCCAGAAAGACAAAGAAGTCAAGATCTAGATCAAATCAATCCTGAACTATCTCTGGAGGCATTAAGCCAGTTATGGTCTAAACATTTATACCATTCAGTTCTCTTTTGGCCTACGAAGAAATGACAAGGCTGAATTGTACAGCAATGTGTTGTGGCAGAAAATTTCTTCTGCAAAGAAATTCAATTTCCTCTGTGTTAGTCTTCATCTTTTCCCACTGCAGTTCCCAGTTCGCTAGAAATGTATGCATAGATTCGGAGGGAGAACAACCAGAAGGAACATGGTGCTGGTTTCTTTATGCGTCATACATCAGGTGTGACAGAATCCCATATGCCTTGTTTCTTGGGCACTTAAAACTTTAGTGCCGATGCCTAAGTGTTTAAGGTATTTCCAACTTCCCTGTGCACCAAAATTAGTGAGGTTCCAAATCAGCAAGTAGTTAAGTAGAAAGTCAGATTTTTAAGCTCTGGGAGAAGCTGCTTTTGCCTGCTAAGGACAGGGTGGATAAAAATCAAATTGGTTTAAATCATGATTTAAGTAAAATATTTTTTTTATTTAAATCATAAAAATCTCTGATATTCTAAATTAAAACTGTGATTTAAATCATTTTGATTTGGATTAAATGAAATCCATTCAAAAATGAACAGTTATTCCAGAATTACTCGAGTCCATTTCTTTTTCCAAAGCCACTGAGATGGTTGCTGGGGAAAAAAAGGATTTACTTCTCTCTCTTCAGAGCCTCATATAATTGTGGTCATGATGTTGTTGCAGTCTTTAAATATTGCTTTAATCCAATTGGAAATCATTAGAGGTAACAGTGATGTTTTAGAATCACTGGCAAGTTACCAGTCCTCAGTATTCTGAAGAGAAGTTAAAAAGTTTTGATATAGCCACTTGTTTTAGAGTCTGAAAGAATGATGTTCTGTTGCCTTAAATAGCTACAAATATAATCTTCCTGAGTGACTGTAGCATATCACATACTGATTTTGGATTGCAATTTACAGGAGAAAAAAAGGGCAACTGTCAAAATTGCTGAAGCATGTTCAGAGAAGTGACAAATACTGAGCTTCTCTCTTGCCTTCTATCATTAAATAAATAAATAAATAAAGGCAGTGTGAAATATCAAGAAACTGTATCTCAGAGATGCAGTTCTTACCCATCTTTTATATGTTGTAATAATCTGTGTGTATCTGTCTGTCTAAATCAATTTTTATTTTCCACAGATCGACTCTTATTTCAGCAAGAAGGTCACAACTAAAATTAAGGATCTATTGCAACAAATGGAAGAGGGCCTAAAGACAGCAGATCCTCATGACTGCTCTGCATATACTGGCTGGACAGGTGAGGTACCTGAAATAATCCTTGAGTTAGCTTAAAGGTGTGATCTTATGAACTTCACAATTGCAGTGGGCTTTTTTGGAAGCTGAAGAGCTGGATTCCAGATTCTAGCTTTGTTTCCAGTGATTTTAGGATCATGCAGATGTTGTTGTTGTCCATGAAACTATGCTAGGGGACTCCCGGAGTCTTCACCCTTGTTTTCCCACTTATGGCCACCCAAGAAATCCCAGGAAATTTCCCACAATCAATAAAAATGGTCTCATGAGCCAGGGTGTAAAAATTTCAGACCTTGCTACAAAGATAGTAGAGGCTCAGCCTCACAAGAAGAACTGATAATCTCTCCCAGATATGTAACATCAATTTCTGGACAATTTTTTTTTTGCACCATTCATGAAGGGTGTGTGTTTAGAGCCTGAGGAAATGGATTTCATCCATGAAAGCTTGCTATTTGTTTAATTTTTTAGTGATCCTATAAAAGGTATCGCCTACTATTGCATCAATAGAAATGCTTTCCTTTTTTACTGTTGTTCTGATTATACAAATGGTGCAATGTAGGTTGTTCATGCTTCCAGTAGTTTAGAGACAATGGGTGAATCCTGATAACTTAACACAAGCAAAACCCTTCCACTGTTGTTTGTAATTGTATGGGTTGATTAGATAGGTTGATCATCTGAGCTGATACTTTGTCAAATAGGTATCTGTTACTTTAGTTAGGCAGGTACCTCCAGGCCTATCCCTGCCATCAGATTTGCCTTGTGTGTGAGCATCACACAGGGAAATAGACTACAATCTGGACCGCTTGTAGAGGGGTCCAGTGCAGTCCTTTTCCCCAGCTATCACACAATGCACAGGGAAATGTGCTCTGGCCCAACCCTGATTGGTCCCAAAGCTGGACTTTTTGATTCAGCTGTAGGGCTTCTACTTATTGGGATTGGGATGGAGTGATTTAGTAGCTGATGGAAGGGTCACTTTAAGGGAGATTGTTCCCATTAAAGTGACCCTTTCTGGTGTGCTCAGGAGTGCCACAGGAAGGATAAAAATCAATGATTTTTTAAAAATAAAATTGAATCAATTAAATCATGATTTAAATTACCGTATTTTTCCGTGTATAAGATGCCCCCCCCAACTTTTCTAACCCAAAATTTCTTTCTTTGCAAGAAAGTGGAGGGGGAAAGCAGGGATCAAAGCGCTTTGATCCCTCCCCCCTCCTTACTTCCGTGTATAAGACGACCCTCAATTTTTAATCTAAAGATTTTAGACAAAAGTATCATCTTATACACAGAAAAATATGGTAAATTTTTTTATTTATATCATCAAAAATCTGATTTTTAAAAATTGAAATCATAATTTAAATCAGTTTGATTTAAATCAGATCCACCCTGAAAGTAAGCCTTTGCAGTTGTCTGATTGCACCCTAATTTTTTAAAAAAGTATAATACAGACTGGTGTCTTGAATGTAGAATTCAGCTTTCAGAGAATCTCTGCTTTCATACGTTTTTAAAACAAGTTTCTAGCCTATATGGTAGCAGGGAGTGTGCGTACATTACATATTGAGATCCCAAAAGTCAAAGTGGTGGCTGAATATGATTTACCATGGTTATGTGACAGGTTTCACTGTCCCTTCCCTTGATAGTCTCAATTTGAATAAATAATTTAAAAAAATTGCAGCAAAGTGAAATGTAGGAGATTATGCAGTCTTATTTTTATTTTGTAATTTATAAATGCTCCTGAATGTAGGTTTTGTTGTTCTCTCCTTTGTACAAACCTGGTTCTGCAAAAAATCAGAATGTGTTTATTACTGTTGGATGTATACAGTCCTGTACTTGTGGCATGTCGCAGTCAAGATGTATGAGGTGGACTTGATTTGTTGCATAAACCATCCAGTTCTGGAGTTACATATTTAATTTGTTTAGCCCTTTCAATCCCATCATTCACCTGAAATGCCTTGCAATAAAGAAAGAGTCTCTTCTTTCTGGTTTGCTTGATAACAAAAGGAAAAGGAAATAGGGAGGGATGATGGAAATGAAGCAACTCAGGCATGACTTCTTGCATTTGCAAAGATCTTGTAGTGATTACCTAGAATGCAAGTGGTTCGGGGAGAGAAACAGCCTGGCATGTCCGGTTTCTTAACAGAACCAGTGGGATAACCTTGCAGTCCAGGAGGAATAGGTGCTACTGGATGATAGTTGAGGGCAGCGAGAGGAGGATGGAGCTGGCAACCCAGCAAAATCGATGGAATGGAGAAGCAATGTTCAGCTTACATGCTCTTCAAGCTTCTTCTGCCCTCATGCTCAATTATGCAGTGATACATCAGTATTTTTCCACTTCTTCCTCATTAATGCCTCTTCGAAATAGTCAGTGTTCTTGACAGATGGTGCTGTAGGAGAGGTGATAAAATCATGGCATTTCTGATTCATTTTATAAATCTAAAAATGGGAGCAGCTTTGTGATGCTGAAGTTTTTTAGAAAATACAAATTGCCTCTCAGTTGCTGTTTATTTAGAAGTGGAATGAAACAAAACTGAGGCAGGGATTGAGGAAATTAGTTGCTAGCTCAGTCCAATAAAGGGCAAACAGGTTTTAAGAAGGTCACTTTATGAGTCTGGTGGAAGATGGCTTAGGTTTTGAAAATAAATGTTCAGACTCAATAGTGAAATATTTTTAAACTCTGTGATAAATATAAGCACATCTATTCATGTTCTGTTTCCCCTGTGCTTCTTCATTTTCTTCCTTTGAAGAAGTTCAGGGTGATACAAGGGGGTATAGACTTAGATTAGAATGAGATACTGTGGCTTGATCAGTGACCATGGGTTAATCAAGATTTGAATCTATGTCTCTGTAGTCAAGGTCCAGCACAAAACACAATTCACATATGGGATTTCCTTATCTTTCCTTTTCAGAATGCAGAATTTCCATGTGCCACTTTTCTTCTGTGGTGCAAAATGGAAAGCAGTTTGTGTTAGATAGTTCTGCAAGGAGAGAGAAGGAAGAGGAGGGAAATCAGTGCTTTGGTAGAAATCGTGAGAAATGATAATATGTAACATACAAAGAAGGTGGGACAAAGGCCACAAGGGAGTACCCTTGCATATTTATATCTGTATCTGTATCTATATCTATACAGTAGTACCTCGGTTTACGCAATTAATCCGTCATCCGGGACATTACATAATGCAGAAATTACGTAAACTGGAACGCGGATTGCCGTAGCAATGGGGGTGGCGCTAAAAACCTCCAGGCACGATGCGTCCTTTTCGTACAGCGAAACCCCCTCCATAAAAACCGTAAACTGAGGCATTATTTCTTACGGATTTCAGCTCGTAAACCGAAATTTATGTAAACCGAGGCGCACGTAAACCGAGGTACTACTGTATCTATCTGTCTGTCTATCTATCTATCTATCTATCTATCTATCTATCTATCTATCTATCTATCTATCTATCTATCTATCTATCTATCTATCTATCTATCTATCTATCTATCTATCTATCTATCTATCTATCTGTCTATCTGTCTATCTATCTATCTATCTGTACAAGTATGTATGTATGTAATGTGTGTCATCAAGTCAGTTCCAACTTAAGATGATGCTTTCCAGAATTTTTTTAGGGGTGCTCCAGGGATGTGCTGCTTGCCCAAGGCTACACAGTTTGGCTCTTCTCCCTGGAGGCACAGTGGGGAATTGAACTGCCAACCTCTGGCTCCACAGCCAGACACCTAAATCACTGTGCTAGTGGTAAACTAGAGGAAAGTGAAACAGCAGATACTGGTCCCGTGGATAAGGGGTTCTACTATATGCTCTGTCCACACCAGAAATATAGTTAAGTGGTCAGTGGCTCTCTATTCATTTGTGAAACGTGCAGGCAAGCTTAGTTCACAAAATACCAGAATTGGCCATATGGACAGTTGGCTGCCAGTAGAGGAGATAAGAACATTTCAGCACTCATTATCATTTATGATGTTGCTGAACTAAGAACATGACATAGATGTTCTCAGATTCTACAGGCTACATAACAGACATCAGAAAGTTACTTCTAAAAACTCATTTGTTCTCTGACTTGGTGCAGAGCCCCTGCAACAACTTGCTAACATACCCGCGCCCCCAATTGCTCTGGAATCAGAATCACAGAATCCTGGAATAATGAAGGGGCCTATAAGGCCCAACTCACAGTTCAGTGAAGGAATCCAAGTTGAAGTATACTCGTACGAAATGGTTGTCCAATTTTCTCTTGAATGCCTCCAGCATTTGAGTGCTTACCATCCCCTGAGGTAATTGGTTCCATTGTTGTACTGCTCTAACAATTAGGTTTTTCCTGATATTCTGCCTAAATCTGGCTTCCTGTAACTTGAGGCCATTATTACGTGTCCTGCATTCTGGGATGATTGAGAACAGATCCTCTGTATGAGTGACTATCTTTCAGAAGTGCTATCATGTCTCCCCTCAGTCTTCTTTTCCCAGGACTAAACATGCCCAGTTCTTTCAGTCTTTCCTCATAGGGCTTGGTTTCCAGACCCCTGATCATCCTTGTTACCTTCCTCTGAACCTTGTTACCTTTCTTAAAGTGTGGTATCCAGAACTGGACACTGTATTCAAGATGAAGCCTAACCAGTGGGAATAGAGGAGAACTAGTACATAACTGGATTTGAAGACTATACTATATCGTATGTTTGTTAATGCAGCCTAAAATAGGAGTTGCCCTTTTGTTTCATCCACATTGCCCTGTTGGCTTATACTCAGCTTGTGATCTACAACAGTTCCAAGAACCTTCTTGCATATAATCTCACTGAGCCAAGATGCCGAGTCCCCATCTTATAACTGTGGTTGGTTTCATTTTTGTAGGTGTAGACCTTTGCTCTTCTCCCTGTTAAATTTCATTCTGCTGTTTTCAGTCTAGTGTTTGAACCTATCAAGATCTCTGAATTTTGTTTGTTTTCCAGGGTATTAGCTGCTATGCCGAATTTTGTATCATCTCTGATTTGATAAGCATTGCACCTCCTCTTCAGGTCATTAACACAAATGTTGAATCTTTCTATATTTTTAGAAGAGGTAGCAGTGTTAGTCTGTGCTGGTGTATCAGGCTAATAATAATAATAATAATAATAATAATAATAATAATAATAATAATAATAATAATAATATTAAAGACAAAAATGTTGTGGTACATTAAAAACTAACTACTGTATTTTCATGTGAGCTTTTGTGGGCAAGTGATCTGAGGAAGTAGACTTGTCCATGAAAACCCATATTAAAATTAAGCAGTTAGTCTTTAAGGCACCACAACATTTTTGCCTTAGTTTCTATTTTCTTTTGTTTTTACCTGATATTCTATATTTTTGTTGCTTTTTAATTTCTTGTTGAAAAAAGCCCTCTAAAGAACTATGAAAATAGATACTTTGCAAAATAATAACTTGCCTGAAAATGGACCAAGAAAGCATTTTTAGTTACCAAGACATTAAAAAGTAATGAGAAAATGGTACTTGTACCATGGGGGTGAAGAGTAAGGGGTGAAGAGTAATGAGGTTAGCTAACTGTACCATGAGTGGCAAAAAGACTTCCGTCGTTGCTCTGTTGCAGAGTGGATTTAACCTTTAAAAATCAGATTTTTTTGACTACCTAATTTTTAAAAAATGATTTTTAAAAATTTTAATCGTCATTTACATAATGATTTAAATCAATTTGATTTTAACTAATCATTGATTTTATCTTCCGTGCTCTGTTGCTTTATTTGTAATGTGCTACTTCCAAGAGGAAGAAGAAACAATAAAGAATTGAGTGAATCTCAACTTGTAGTTCCAGGTAGAATCTCATGTTTTTGTTCCAGTTAGAATATGAAACTTCTCTGAAAACTAAAGTAGTTTATGACTATTAATACAGACTTTATAATAAACTGAAGTCTATTGGATGTTTGGTTAGGAATGTAGACAGAATGAGAGAATAAGTTATTTGATTTTTCTTTTATTTTGAACATTCCAGGGATTGCCCTCTTATACCTTCAGCTGTACCGTGTGACAAAGGAACAAAGTGACCTACAGCGGTCCTTAGACTATGTGAAGCGAATACTACGGAATCTGAATGGCAGAAGGGTTACCTTCCTCTGTGGTGATGCCGGGCCCTTGGCAGTGGGCGCAGTTGTGTACCACAAGCTAAAAAATGATACAGAATCCAAGGAATGTGTGACAAAGTGAGTACCCTGGGTAAAGAGACCTTTCATCTCTACTCCCCCCAACTTATATCTTGATTGGAAAAATATTTATAGTGTTTACCACATTTGTTGTAGATGTAACATTTATGGTTCTTGATAACACTGTCACAAACTAAAGCCATGCTCTGCTGAATTTTATACTGTATAGAGTAAATGGCAGGTTGGATATTGAAAAAGAAGTAGACTCCGAATCTAGTTGATGGTTCATTTTTGTGGTATAAAAACAGGGGGTGGTATAAAAACAGCTAACTACATCATTTTGTTCTAGAGGACTATAGGCCATACATTCAGTAAATACTGAGCCCCCCTCCCACTTTGGCTTGGTACCCAGCGCAAGCAACCAGTTGACTTGTCCATAGGGCAGGCTGTGACTGTAGATAGTATCAACATTTGGAAAAGAGAAAATTCATTTCAAGATAAAATTCAGCAGAACATTATTTGGTTGTTGACATGAGCTCAATAACAGTAGGCTACATTTTCTGATACAGGTAAAGGCAAGAACCTACCTACCTACCTACCCACCCACCTACCCACCCCTTTCTTTAATACATCAGGTAAAGCATATTCTTGAATACAGAATGTCCCAAGTATTGACCCTTGACATATCTGGGCAGTGAGGTTTGTAAAGGTCCTTTTGTGAAACCCCGAAGAGCTGCTGCCAGTTAGTGTAGTCACTGCTGAGCTTTGTGGAGCAGTCGTCTGATACAGCTGTTTTCTAGAGATATGGTAGTGTGATAAAATAATAAAACAGAATATTTAAACAACAACTAACACAGGAGCTATCAGAGCAGGTTAAAAGAGAGAGCATAGAACATTTAAGTCTAAAAAATTATTTGTTATATGTGGGAAATGACAAGACTAATTTGTTGCTGCTGTTTAAAGCTGAAAATCTTTAATTTGTTGTATTAGTATAATTAATTCATTAATTACATTTTAAAGTAATCAGTGGGGGTTAACAGAATGACAGGTTAGCATTGCTAGTAGCACATTGTCACCATTGACCTCTCATAGTACATTATTGCCTTGTTCAAAATACGGTACTCTTTTTGGCATTTTAGAATTGACTTTTCCACCCAGAAAGACTACAAATCCCATACTGCAATTGTTGCAAATAGATAATGGTCATGACCACTGTAAAAACTAACTGGTTAGGGAACAGTGTATGTCCTGAAACAGAGATCTCATCTCTCGACCTCTGAGAAAAAGACACCCATACATCTCCAACAAGACTTAAGTCTGTACAGAATTATGATTTCTTTGATCACGTTCATATGCATTTTTGCATCAGAATACAATAGAAGCTTTGCCTGAAAATATCCCCTTTTGGAAAAGCTGCTTGTCTTCTCCCTATCTTACTGTCCTCTAGGCCAGTGGTCCCCAACCTTGGGCCTCCAGATGTTCTTGGATTTCAACTCCCAGAAATCCTGGCCAGCAGAGGTGGTGGTGAAGGCTTTTGGGAGTTGTAGTCCAAGAACATCTGGGGGCCCAAGTTTGGGGACCACTGCTCTAGGTTGTGGAGATCACAGTGACCATTTAATAGCATACTCATCACTTCCATGGGCCATTCAAACAACTGTCTCATAGATAATATCATTCAAGAAACATATTTAGAGTTTGTGCTTGAAGCAGAACTAGCAAGTGGAGGAATACCTCCATAGATCCTAAATATCTCTGTAGACCTTGAGATAGCTGCTCTAGCTAGAAGCTGTTTGAGGGAGGTAAGAGAACAGGCGTAGTGGGAGAACTGCGGCTTTAGTGAGAGAAGGATTGAAAGAAAGGAAATCTTATGTTCTCTTTCTGAGACCTCAACATCCTGTATACCCCCACCTTCCCTTCTCCCTCCCATACAAGAACATGAAGCAGACAGATCACCCAGGAAACAGGAGAAATTCCAGATTGTTGGGATCAACACTTCTCCACTTACCTCTGCCTCCCTGCTTCCAGCCTAACAAATAAGCTATAAAAACAAATCAGTTATTATACCGTAGTAAAACAAAAGCAAACCACCAAATTAAAACATTTTTGAAACCACTCCAAGTACTGAAAGTGAAAAAGGATGTCTAAGAAGAGTCTTCAGTAAAAGAATTTTGTTTCAAATATATCTGCATGTTTATTCTTTTTTTGTTACATTTTTAATTAAAGGTTAAATAATATATAGACAAAACAGAAAAAAAAAGAAATACACATATCTTACAACAATTCAATAATCGTAACTAAAATTAGTGCACCCATCATTGGGACCAGTAGAGATATATTTCACCAGTTATGATGTTCCAGAAAAATTGTCTCTTGTTTGGGTAGTCAGACTTCGTCTTTCAAAAATACAAAATTCAAGAAATCTTGCCATAAAGCAACAAACTAATTCTCCTTTAATAATCCCTTTCAAAAATCTTATGTCACATGTCAATTTGTCATTAATTGCTATTTCCCAAACTTCATAGCACCATTCACTTAACTGAAATATTCATTTAAGTTTCCCATTTTTTGCAGTCACTAATCTAGCTGCCATTACCATATGCACAATTAACTCTTTTTAAGTCCAGCCCTACTGCTTCTCAGGAAAGATAGATAATAATGTGATTTTGGGGGAGACTTCTAATGTGATTTTGGGAGAGACTTCTAATGTTACTTTTACAGTTTTTTCCATTTCTTTAAATACCAACATCCAAAATGTCAATACTAATTACACTCCGAACACATATGGAAGTAAGTACACATCACCAACGTAATTTGGAATATTTAGAATCCATAGAATTTAATTTCACAAGTGTCAAATACTGTCTCCAGATCAATTTATAAAAGTTTTCTTTTATTTTTCCAGACATTATTAGCTGAATCTGTTTCCCCATAAGCTTTAAGAGCCTTTTCTACACCTTATAATATCTTATACATTTTGCCCACCACCCCTATCCTTGCCTTACCCTTTTGCTTCTCTCTTTGAATTATAATTTCCTCAGATTTTGGCAGTTTGTGGAATTTGCCATTATTCTTTTCCCATTCTGTTGTCCAGTGCTCTAACTGAATCACATTAATCCATGTTTTTCAGGCAAAATCTAAAATAAACAAAACAAAGACAAAAACATGTGGCATCTTAAAGACTATTATATTTTAATCCATGTTGTCTTCTCACCTTCTAATATTATTATTTTTTCTTTGGAGTTTGTTTTCTCCAACCAGTCTTCTAATCTATGATCCTGTTTCCTTTTTAATAAATCCTGAAAAATTTGTTTCAAATTTTCTGGAAACTCCTCTATTTCAGCTACACGTGTTAAAGGGGAAATTATTTGTCTCTATTTAGTCCGGATTAGCAACATATTTTTCAAAAAGGGGATTTTCTCAACTCTTTTATACCATTATTATTGTTTTTCTTAAACACAGTGTTCTCTATATTATCCTTCAATTCTTGCATTTCCAAGTTAAATAAAATCAGTATCTCGGGAGGATATAATATCTGGAATGAATCTTAATTGGTTAGCTAAATAATAAGATTTTATATTAGAAAGACCCAGTCCTCTCTCTTCTTGAGGTTGATAGCGTATTTATCCTGGCTCTTCTATCACCATTGCAGAATTCATTAATCATGTTTTCCCGTTATTTTATTTCGTCATCCCTTATTGATAATAAATAAAAAAATTAAACCTCAGCAAAATTTTCATGTTGCACAATGCAATTTGACCAAACCAAGATAGCTTAATCTTCCTGTATTCCTTCTCTTCATTTTTCACTTCTAATATCAATTTCTCAAAATTTTTCTTTTTAGATCCTGTGAATTTTTTTGTATGATTTGTCCCTAAATATTTAATACACTATCTTAATATCAAGTTTTTCCTTTATCAGTGCTTTCTTTTCATTATTACAATTAAATAACATCATTTCTGATTTAAACCAATTTATTTTTAAGCTGATTACTTCTCCAGCTTTTTCCAACTGAGCTTTTATACGCTCTGTAATCATAGATGGAACCTCAATTGTTAGTAATGTGTCATCAACAAATAAATTAATCTTTTTGGCCTATACCCTGTATTGACTTATCTTCCCTAATAGCATTTGCCAGCAATTCTATAACAGAATCAAATAGTATTGGGGAAAGAGGGCATCCTCATCACATATCTTGGCTTGGGAAAATTTGTTCTGTTGCTCCATCATTCACTAATGTGGCAAATTTTTTACAGTATAATTGATGAATCAGGCTTTTCTACCAACCTTTTTAGTGCTGGCTATTCCATTGAATCATTCATTCATTCATTTAAAATATTTCTATCCCACCTTTCTCCCTGAAAGGACCCAAGACTTAAAAATATCTAATGCCATTATCCCTGCTTTCTTTTTACTTTTAGATAAATAGTGAATTACATTCAATACTCTTCTAGTTACATTTCCCATTTGCCTCCCTTTTATAAATCCATTTTGTGTATTTGGCGATGAAACTGTTCATCCTTTCAGCCAAAATCTTAACATCTTCGTTAATTAAAGAAATAGGTCTATAAGCTTTCACATCCTTGGGATCTTTATTACGTTTTAATGTTAGAATAATTAGTGAATTCTTCCAGGAGGATAGACTTTCCTCTCCTTCCATTATATTATTAAATAAAGTTTTGAGCCTTGGTACTAAAATTTTTTTAAAAAGTTTTATAATATTCTAGACCCAATTCACCAGTTCCTGGAGTTTACCTATCTTTAAATTATCAATAATTTCTTCTACTTCTGTAATAGGTTGCACTATTAATTCTCTATCTATATTTTGCAATTTAGAACCTGTATTTTTTATATAAGCATTTATCTTATCTATCAGAGCATTTCCACCTGTATACAATTTAATATAAAATGTTTGAAAAGCATTGATTATATCCTTAATTAAATTATATCCTTCTTTTATCTTTAAAAAAATCAAATAGGAGTGATTAATTTGATTGTGTGGCTTTGACCAGCATTTTTGAGTTCTTATTACTAAACTCAAAGTATTCTCTTTTCAAATTCATTAATTTTTAAAATTCTTTTTAAATCAATATTTTACAACTCCTTTCTAATGGGTTGCATTTCTAAAAGAATTTTTATATATTTATCCTTAATATATTTCCTTTCTAATGTTCTTTTTTGATCTTCCAACCTTTTTTGTTGTTTCAATCTTTTTCTTTGTTAAATTATATGATTCTATAAAACATACATCCCTTCGCATCCCTTTCATAGTGTCCCATATTATCCTATTTTTGGAACCTGCTGTATCATTAATTTCCGAGATTTCCATTAGTTCCTTTTCTAACTTTTCAGTTATATTTTTATATCTAAAAACATTTAAATCAATTCTCCATCTCTTTGCCTCTTTATAATCACACCTCACTTTAACATCCATATATAATGCATTTATTATATCTATTGTTGAATTAAATTTTTTAGAAAATATGTCTTTGAAATAAATATATAATCTTTTCTTGAATAGCTTTTGTACACTGGTGAATAGAAAGAAGCTCTCAGTTCCATTCATTTTTTCCCATATATCTATTAGGTCTGTTTTACTCATAATTTCATTTAATATTGTAGTATTGTTTCTTTCTCCTTTAGAGGGGTTAGATTTATCCATTTCATTATGCATCACTATATTAAAATCTCTTGCCATTATAATGTACCCCTTATTTCTGTTAGTTGGCTAGTACCATTTTATAAATTCTCTTTGATTCTCATATGGAGCATAAATATAAACTAATTTAAAATCCATACTTCTAATTTTGCCTTGTAAAATTAAATATCTCCCTTTTTGATCTCCCATTATTTTTTCTTAAATTCACAATATCTTTACCTCCTCTAGATCTTGAATTGCCATAAGCTTTCTCATAAATCTCTGCCCAAGATAATTTCAATTCATTAACACCTTCTCTTTTTGTTAGATTTCTGCAAAAATGTAATATTTGCTTTATCTTTATTTAACAATGCTTTTAACAATATTCCCTAAGTCTTTGAAATGCAGTGTTAAAACTCTCTGCATGCTTATTCCATGGTAACCATGCAGAGGATTTTGGTCTGACAAATTTTGTTATGGCATAACAAGATAGAGTCCACTTCATAATAACAAATAAAGCAAAATAATCCTCAGGTTTCCACATCTTTGAGCTTATTATTCAGAGTGCCAGAGCACCCCATTCTTGCTGCAACAACCTCCTCAATGAATGCAGCAGTGGTGAAGAACATGGTTCACCCTCAGAACCATTTTTTCTGGCCTTCCATACCTCCCCCCCCCCCAAAAAATCTGAATCTTTTTTGGGGTAAAAATGCTCAGAATATCCCACTGTGCCCTCTAGGGTTTTTATGGTTAGGTGCCATCAGGTCACCTCCAACTTATGGCAGCCCTATAAGTGAGAGCTCTCCAAAATGTCCTGTCTTCATAGGCCCTGCTCAGCTCTTATAAACGTAAATCTCTGGCTTCCTTTAGGGAGTCAGTCCATCACATATTTGATCTTCCTCTTTTCCTGCTGCCTTCCACTTCTCCCAGCATTTTTGTCTTTTCCAGATAATCATGCCTTCTCATGATCTGCCCGAAGTCAGACCGTTTCAATATTTTTGCCCCCAGATAATTCAGACTTGATTTGATCTGGGACCCACTTGTTGACTTTCTGACAGTCCAGAGTATCTGTAAAGCCCTCCTCCAAGCACCACGTTTTAAACAAATCATTTTTTTTCCTGTCAGCCTTCTTAACTGTCTAGCTTTCACATGATGATCAGAAATACAAGAGTGTGGATCATCTTGGTCTTGGTGATGCATCTTTACACTCAATGATCTTTTCTAGTTCCTTCATGGATGCCCTTCCTAGTCCCAGTCTTCTTTTGATTTCTTGGCTGCAGTTTCCGTTAGGCTTGATGATTGAACCAAGGTATAAAAAAACTACTGTATTTCAGTTTCTTCATTGTCAGTGTTAAAATTGTGTAGTTCCTCTGTAGTCATGATGTTTGTCTTAACTTTCAGCTGCAGTCCTGCTTTGGCACTTTCCTCTTTCACCTTCCCTAACAGTCATTTCAAGTCATTGCCACTTTCTGCCGGTAAAACAGTGTCATTTGTAGACCTTAATTTATTGATGTTTCTTCCACCAATTTTCACTTCTCCATCTGAATCCAGTCTGGCTTTCCATATGATATGGGGCAGGGGTCTCCAAAGTACGGCCCGTGGGCCAATCCGGCCCATGCGTGCGTGTGCATGGGTGGGTGGGTTTTGGCCCTCAAAAATATGGAAAATATATTACGTGACCCTCACTGTGAAAAGTTTGGAGACCCCTGATCTAGGGTATATGGGGGTGCCATTATTTGCATTTGAAAAACTAGTTGCTGGAGCACGATAAGGCAGTAATTCTTGGGCAAAATGTCAAGTTAGTTTCACTGAAATCAGAAGGTCTTCTTTCTAAACATCTATGAATTTTACCACACAAGATCCATTTAGTTTAGTGTTCTGTCGCCAAGAGTTGGGCTTGAAAACATCTATGGTTGACATTTTTGTCCCCAACGTCTGATAATTATGGTGCCAATAAGCTCCTTTATGTTGCATCAGCATTTTTAAGTAGTTTTGATTTTTTTATGAATCTATGTGTACATCATGGTTTCAGTCTACAGTGGTGCCTCCACTTACAACCATAATCCGTTCCAGAAGATGGACGTAAGTCGAAATGGTCGTAAATCGAAGCACCATTTCCCATAGGAATGCATTGAAACCCCATTAATCCGTTTCGGCCAAAGAAAAAAATCACCAAAAAAAAAATCACTGCAAGACTCATTGGAAACGTGATTAATCCATTCCGGCCGAAGGGGGGGGGGGGAGAAAAACAATCAAGCGTGCAAGACCCATTGCAAATGCACAGAAAACAAACGGAGCAGATTGGAAATGCACAGAGAACAGAGGGACAAGGTCGGAAATGCACAGAAAACAAAGGAAAAAGCAAGGGAAGCATGCAGGACCCATTGCAAATGCACAGAAAACAAACTGAGCAGATTGGAAATGCACAGAGAACAGAGGGACAAGGTCAGAAATGCACAGAGAACAAAGGAAAAAGCAAGGGAAGCATGCAGGACCCATTGCAAATGCACAGAAAACAAACGGAGCAGATTGGAAATGCACAGAAAACAGAGGGACAAGGTCGGAAATACAAAGAAAACAAAGGAAAAAGCAAGGGAAGCATGCAGGACCCATCAGAAATGGGGAAAAAAAACCCAAAAAGCAACCAAACCCCCCAAGACCCATCGGAAATGGGGGGGGGAACCCAAAAAACAAACAAACCCCCAAGACCCATCACAGCACAGAAACATAACCCCCCAGCCTAAAACCACGCTGCAAAAACACCCAGAACAGTTTCTAAAAAGCAGAAAACAGCACCTTACCTTACCTAACAGGCAGTCTCAAGCCTCCCTGCAAACACACACACGCTCACTGAGAAGCAGAAGCCAGGCAGTCCCTCCTCGATCGCACTCACTCTAACCGTCAGGGCGAAAGAGCTCCAAAGAAGCAGCCTCTTTTGCCACCTACAGTTAGCAATTTGAATTTCCCGCCTTTTTCCCCTGCCTTTTTCTGTTCGTAAGTGGAAGCTCCGGTCGCAAGTAGAAGCAAAATTTTGTGGCCGGAGCTGGTCGTAAGTCGAATTGGTCATAAGTAGGGACGTTCGTAAGTGGAGGCACCACTGTAGTAAGTTTTTGTCACATGTTTATGTGTTTTCATGTGTGTGTGTTCAATGCAAAATATATTTTATTGTATTTATTGTTTCTGCATATTGTGCCTTGATTTACACCACAACTCTGCCAAAATATTTAAACCATATTCTAAAGGAAGAAAATTCTGTATTTTATGAGAAGCATATTGGCTGTTAGCTATTGATAAGATGCTGTTCTATGTCTAAATCCAATACATTTTCCCCAACTTTGATTGTAGGTTGCACTTTTGCAAAGAAAATAAGTTTGGGTTAAGGATTAATTAATATCCAACTATCTGTTTTGGTAATTCTTTTACCTAACATTTTTAATACAATCTTACTAGTACTTCTTTAATATTTGAATACTTTACTGTTTTTAGCTTTTAATATTGTGTTTTCAATTATGCAGGCTCCTTGGCTTTTTTTTAAGAAGAAAGGCAGGGTAAAATATTTTAAATAAATAAATGTTCAACCACTTGGGAGTATTAGGCCTCCCAAATTGTTGAGCCACCCTTAGTGTAATTTTTTTAATTTTTTTTTTTATTTATTTATTGTATTTATATCCCACCCATCTGGTCAGTTGACCACTCTGGGCGGCTAACAACACTTAAAAATAAAACAATTTAAATATAGCAATAATATACAACATGAATAATCAATTGTTCAAGATAAAAAAGAAAAAAAAGGATAAATCAAATAGTGGCTGGAGGAAAGTCCTGCTTAAACAGCCATGTTTTCAATTGGCTTTTGAAAATGCCCAGCGAGAGGGCCATACGGATCTCAGGGGGGAGTTTATTCCAAAGGCGAGGAGCCACTGCCGAGAAGGCCCGGTTTCTTGTTTTTTCCTTCCGGGCCTCCCTCGGCGTTAGGCTCCTCAACCTCACCTCCTGGCTAGATCGAGTGATACGGGTAGATTTTGGTGGGAGGAGGCGTTCCGCCAAATATCGAGGCCCTAAACCGTTTAGGGCTTTGTACGTAAGCATTAAAACTTTGAAATCAACGCGGAACCGAACGGGCAGCCAATGCAAAGCGGCCAGGGTGGGAGAGATATGATGGTATTTTCTCACCCCACTAAGGAGTCTGGCCGCCGCATTCTGCACCATTTGGAGCTTCCGCATCAACCTCAAAGGTAGCCCCACATAGAGCGCATTACAGTGGTCTAATCTCGAGATTACAAGCGCATGTACCAAAGTGGTGAGCGCCCCAACATCAAGATAGGGATGCAGCTGGGCAATCCACCAAAGATGGAAATAGGCGGAACGGACCACTGACGCCACCTGTGTTTCCATGGCGAGCGCCGGGTCCAGATGGATCCCCAAGCTGCGAACCTCATTCTTTGCGGTGAGAGTCACTCCCCCAAATGAGAGGGAGTTTCCCAGACCGCTGATGGTGGGGCCACCCACCCTCAGGACCTCCGTCTTATCCGGGTTCAACCTCAGCCCATTTTCCTGCATCCATTGCAGTACAGCCTCCAAGCAGCGCTGAAGGGACAGAACGGCATCAACTGCAGTTGGTGAAAAGGAGATGTAGAGCTGGGTGTCATCAGCGTACGTAATAATAAGGACACAAGATGAATTGAGCTGGCAGCTTTTTCAGATGTCCCTTACCCATCCACAGGAATAGAAGGTAGCAAGGTTGCTTTAACAGCTGCGAAGCAAAGACAGCCACTCTATCGGGTTCTAAATTGTGACTTGGTTAGCTACCTGGGTCTGGTAGAAATTGTTTTCCCTCACAGGAAGATTGAACTTTTCATTTGTTTTGATTTGTTCCTGTTAATATTTGCATCCCTGGAAAGAATGCTAATATTTGGGATCCAGAAACTTCTGAGATCTTTTCCTGTTATTCTGTTCTTAAGCTGACAAGAATGACCTTTGGAGGGTTATAAAAACCAAGGAATTTTGCACTCGCATTCTGAATGGTGGCTGTACCTGTTAGCATTCTGCCTGCATCATTTATGGGGTCCAATATTGCAGATTAGGTCTTGAGGGCTTTGCCCACAGGCATCCTAGTGCAGTTTATATTTAGAAATTTAATCAGTCTCTTCCTGATCTGCAGTCTTAGCAAGATTAATCTCCAGCCCCGCTTGTGATATCAGTGTTTCCATTTTAAACAGAATTCCTTTTCCTTCTGGAGATAGTCAGGGAGATGCTCTCTACATTTAGGTGCAGCCAGACTGTTTTATGAAGGGGAACAAAGAGTTATAAAGTGTGGGATTCCAAGCATGCTTAATTGAATGTCACTTGGGCTGCCCTCTGATAGTCAAGTGGGGCCAAATCTAAAAGTGCAGCTAGTTCTTTCTTCTTATGGGTCTCTCTCTTTCTCTGAATGGCCCTGTCTAATGCCCTCCTGGATTTATACACTTTTGAAAGGCAAGGAACCTGAGGCAGTTTATAGTATGGTTTAGAGTAGCTGCTGCTAAGAAATGTCTCATGGATTAGTAAACTTTAATTTAGTGTAGTGGTAAATATTAAAGTAAAAATACTTAGTTCTGATAACTAAGTATTTCCCACAGGCAGAATCCATAAATACAGGCAGCTTGCTCAATCCATATTATCAAGCTAGTTCTAGCGGTTTCCATCTCTGCCAGGGGTTTTGTGAAAGTAATCGGTCCTAAGACCAAGCTACCCCTAAATGTGTTGGGAATAGAGCAGGGAAGTCTCAGAGAAGACCTTCTCCCCCTCCCCAGTTACTGTGAAGGGTGCAGCTAAACTTGGGGTGGGATGGGAGGGGCAGTTCTTGTCAATATTATTGCTTCACCTTCAACAATGCAGTCTGTGTTTTATTCCATATACAAAATCTCATCCCCTTTCTCCAGTATGAGAGTCAAGGAAGCTAGGAGTAAAATCAATTAAAAAGGTACAGTTCAGACATCTAATGAACTAACTGAAACATGAGACAAATTAAAAGCAGTAAAAATGGATTAATAAAGCAGACGGGGGGAATAGCACCCACATGGATTAAAACAGTGGTCCCCAACCTTTTTCGAACCGCGGACCGGTTTAGCGTCCGTGTGTGCATGTGGGGGGGCTGTGCGTGCATGCGTCTGTGCGTCCATGGGCGGGGCATGCATGCATATGTGCATGTATGTGGGAGGCATATGTGCATGCGGGGTGTGTGCATGGGGGGGCGGGAGATCTGTCTCCATGACCCGGTTCTGCCAAGGCCATGACCCGGTACCGGACCTCAGACCAGGGGTTGGGGACCCCTGGATTAAAAGACTCTTTGCAGCAACTTGGGTTAACTGTTGAAGAAGGTCTTTGCTTGGTAGTTGAAAGGCAACAGGGGAGGGAGACAGTCTGGTTTCCTTTATTAAGCAGCAGCCACCAGGAGAACCTTCTTGGTTCACCACTCGGTTTAATGTACACTTTATGACAGATTTTGGAATGTGTGAAATAACTCCACTAAAAACAATGTGTATACAGTGACACACCATCTAGTTCATACTCTGCTCATGTAAACAAGAGGAGGATACACCATGGAGCAGCTTGGAGACAGGTGCAATGTTGTATCCTTGGAGGGCAATATGCAGGTGAATATGAACCAACAATGTGGTGTGGTTGTAAAAAAGACTAATGCTATTTTAAGGTGCATAAAGAGAAGTATAGTCTTCAGATCCTGTGATGTACTAGTCCCCCTTAATATGGCACTGGTTAGGCCTTATCTAGAGTACTGTGTCCAGTTCTGGACACCACACTTTAAGAAGGTTGCAGAGAAACTGGAACAAGTTCAGAGGAGAGCAACAAGGACTGGAAACCAAGCCCTATGAGGAAAGACTGAAAGAACTGGGCATGTTTAGCCTTGAGAAAGGAAGACTGGGAGGAGAAATGATAGCACTTTTCAAACACTTGAAAGGAAGTCATGCAGAGGAGGGGCAGGATCCGTTCTTGATCAACCCATAGTTCAGGACACACAATAATGGGCTCAAATTACAGGAACCCAGATTTAGGCTGAATATCAGGATAACCTCTTAACTGTTAAAGCCAGTATGACAGTGGAACCAATTACCTTAGGAGTTAGTGAGCACTGTAACACTGGAGGCATTCAAGAGAACATCGAACAACCATCTGTCAGATCTGTTTTGATTTCATAGAATAGTGAAGGTGGAAGGGATCTATAAGGCCATCAAGTCCAACCCCCTGCTCGATGCAGGAATACAAATCAAAGGACATCTGACGGGTGGTTGTCTAAGTTTTTCTTAAATGCCTCCAGTGCTGGAGCACTCACCTCCTCTTGAGGTAATTGGTTCCACTATCGTACTGCTCTAACAATTAGGAAGTTTTTCCTGATATTCAACCAAAATCTGGCTTCCTGTAATTTGAGCCCATTGTTGCATGTCCAGATGCTCTCAAGGGGACATCCAATCTCCTGTATTTCTGTGAAGGAATGTGTATTTTTTACATATACTGCAACTCTGCCTCTCTTTCTATTCTCTGTTTGTTTTGAACAATTTGTATCCTTCAATTGCTGTATTCCAGTCGTGGGAGTCATCCCACCAAGTTTCAGTTATTCCTATCAAATCATATTTGCCCTCCTGAACTAAAATTTCCAGTTCTTCTTGTTTGTTTCCCATACTCTTGGCATTCATATATAGACACCAGAGATTGTGTGTCTTTGTACATTTTTATGAATATTACTATTAATATTGCTGTTATTATTGACCCCCATTTGAACAGTTTGATCTGTTCCTCTTGTGTGTAAGGCTTCATCTGTCTTTAACTCTCTGCTTGCATCTCCCTTCCCCTTCCAATTCAGTTTAAAGTCCTCCTGATGAAGTTCTTCATGCTGTGGCCAAACACATTCTTCCCAGTCCTTGTTAGGTGCAAGCCATCTCTTGCTAGCAGTCCTTCTTCCAGGAAGCTTAGCCTGTGGTCCCAGACACTAAATCCCTCAAGTCAACACTACCTTTCTAGCCATACTCATTCACCTGGAGTATTTTCCTTTCCCTTTCTTTTCCTCTTCCTAGTACTAGTAGGATGGATGAAAAAACTATCTGGGCCCCAAAGTTCTTAAATTTCCTTCCCAGAGCTTTGAAGTCTGATGTGATTTCTTCAAAGCTCCTCTTGGCTGTGTCATTTGTTCCCATGTGGATAAGAAGAAAGGGATATGCATCTGTAGGTTTTATGAGTGATGGCAGTCTTGCTGTCACATCCCGTATCTGACCTCCATGGAGACAGCATACCTGGCAAGTCCATGGATCTTCCCGGCATATTTCAGTCTCAATTCTACGCAGTAGGGTGTCTCTTACTACAACTACTCTTCTCTTCTTCTTTTTGTACGGTGCAGGTTCATTGACTGTATTTTGCTGTGCTTCAGCCCTTCTCATGTCGTCCTGTGTATTCCTGCATTGAACAGGGGTTAGACTCAATGGCCTTACAGGCCTCTTCCAACTAAATTATTCTATGTTCTATGAAGCACAGTCTTCTGGAAGTTTAAGGAGACTGCGGTCCAGATTTAGGCATATGAAGAGTTGTTGTTGTTCTGTGCCATCAAATCGGAACCAACTTGTAGCACCCTAATAGGGCTTTCAAGGTAAGCAAGGTATTTATGGAATGGTTTTACTGGTAAAATGACTGGAGATTCAAACCCTGTTCTCCAGAGTCCTAGTCCGTCACTTTAGCCATTGCACCACATTGCGTATATGAAGAGTAGACCGATTGAAATCAATGGGGCATCTTAATCATGACAAACTTTTCCCATTGATTTTTGTGGGGCTGTTATAAGCACGACAAGCTCTTACTCACTCAGGCAACCAGGCAGGTTGTGATTTCCAGGCCTTGATTGGAAATCAAGCCCCTTGTTCACAGCAGATAACTTGGTGTGTTCTCATGAGAAAGCAATACTGAAAGATGCTTAATTTTTTCCCTACTTTTACTTGCTTCAGGCTTTTGCAGCTCCAGAGAATAGTCCTTGCAACAGATTCTGACCTTCCAGATGAGTTGCTTTATGGACGAGCGGGCTACCTTTATGCATTGCTTTATTTGAATACTGAAATTGGCCCCGAGACAGTACCACAGTCTGTTATTAAAGAGGTAAGAGAAGACATGTTTCCAAAATTGCCTGTCCACCGTTTCTTTGAATGGTAGAAAATTCTGTGGTTGACCTTATACAGAGCAAGCCTGACCAAATCATTAACCAATAAAATGGCTGTCTCAGGCGGCAAACTTTGGTTGATGTGGAATGGCAGAATATAGCTGCCTGCTTCCTTGATTAGTATCATATATTCACTGCCAGGGAAAAGAAAAGGCACATGAGGGATGTTGTTCCATCTCCCTAAATAACTCAGTGGTGTTAAGAATTCTATACCTAAAGGGGGCAGGGTGGAATTTGCTGCGTTACCTCAGATAGCAAGATATTTGGTTCTGGCCATGTGACCAACTCACTTCCCTTGGGAGAAAAGAATATAAGGTGTGATGCCTTTCAACTGTTTGTTTATTTAAAATATTTTTACTCTGCCTTTCTCCTTAAAAGAACCCAAGGTGGCTTACATAATTAAAAGACAATATTAAATCAAACAACTTTGAGTATACAAATACTAAAAAGGACCAAACAAATACAATACAAAAAAACATAAGCAACACCAAAACACATTCAAAGCAGTAAGGGTACAACAATCCCTTTAAAAACCCTACTCAGGCAAAGCAAAGTGTGCTGCTTATATACTGCCCCATAGTGCTCAAAACACTCTCTGGGCAGTTTACAGCTTAGTTATACAGGCTAGACATTGCCCCCCTCCCCCATTGAACTGGGTTACTCATCTTAGCAACCTCGGAAGGATGGAAGGCTGAGTCAACCTCAAGACGGATGTCAGAATCCACTGGGATCGAACGCTGACAATGAGCAGAGTTCTGACTGCAATACTACAGTTTAACCACTGCGCCATGAAGCTCTTAGGCAGCCAGTCACTGAGAGAAAGCTTGCCTAAAGAGAATGTGTTTGCCTGCTTGCAGAAGGATAGCAAAGAGGGGACCAGCCTGGCCTCTTGTGGGAGGGAGTTCCAAGCCTGGAAGCAGTAATAGAGAACACCCTCTCCCATATATCTGCCAAATGCACCTGTGAAGGTGGCAGGATGGAAAAAAAGGCCTCTCCTAATGATCATCTTGACACTCAAGCAAAGCAAAGTGTGCTGCTTATATACTGCCCCATAGCACTTAAAGCACTCTCTGGGTGGTTTACAAGTTTATTATGCAGGTTACCTATTTAGTTCTGAAGCATATACAGAGTGACTCCTTCATGGTATTTTTATACATTAACTCTCCCAGTCCAGACCCTTCCAGATGATTCACCCATCAGGCTTTGAGTTCCTTCAAATGTTAATGAAGACAAGAGTACAGCTGAAATCATCTAATTAGTGCAGCACCAGGGAAGACGCTGACTTGGCCTCAAAGGCCTCTTTCTGACAAAATAAGCTGCCGGTGTTACCTCCTCCTTGTTGCTGGCCATGACAGTTCTCAGCCAACTTTCCTGGGCACGCACAAAGAAGCCTGATTTTCTAACATGGGCCCATTGTTCCCCAATTTCTCAGTTTCTTTGCAGTAATGCTAATGAGACACATCTTTTAAAAAATTCCTGATGTGAGAGAAATTACTATTTGACACCAAAGCTTGGAAAAAATACGTTTTGGACAAGGCCTCTCAGAATCCCTTCAGTTTCCCTGGAACCCTTGAATCCCCTGCACTGGAGGAGGATCCTAGAAGTTGTAGTCCAAAGAAATAACATTTCCAGTGTCTGCTTGACACTAATGATATCACAGGCATTGTCCACTAGTTGGGCTGGAGCTGAGACTTTTTTTTTTTTTTGGCTAGCATAAAGCATTGTGTTTTTATGTCAGTGTGTGTGTTTTTAAAGAAAATACTGCATTTTTATATTTGTTGGTTATAAAACATGCTGATCAAATGTGAGGAATTTTCTTGGAATAGCTGGATATCTCCCTTTTTTCTATCCTCTCTAGATAGTGGACTCCATCATTGAATCTGGTAAAAACTTTTCCAGGGAAGAAAAAAAGACTGAACGGTGTCCATTATTGTACCAGTGGCACAAGAAGCAGTATGTTGGTGCAGCCCATGGTGTGTCTGGGATCTACTACATGCTAATGCAGGTAATGTTTCCTGAGGAAAGTTTATTGCCTGGTTAACCCGCCATTCATGGTTCTTAGGCTGGATTTTCCCCTTAACACAGTGGGGCTGTGCCCCACATTTGCTGTTGCCCAGTTAAACAAGGATAATGGAAGGCAAAAGTAAAAGTAATTTACTAGATTTCTCAATGACAATGTGGATGAACACGGATTCACAGTAATATTGTTATTTTTCTAAAAACAATTTATTGTGTGTGTTTGTTTAGCCAGCCACCAATGTGGATCAGGAGACTTTGTCAGAACTGGTGAAGCCAAGCATCGACTATGTGCGTCATAAAAAATTCCGATCTGGGAATTATCCTTCATCTTTAAGCAACGAAACTGACAGACTGGTGCATTGGTGTCATGGTGCCCCAGGAGTTATCCATATGCTCATGCAAGCGTATAAGGTATGCCCTTGTTTTGCCACATGAGAAACCCATACAGTATTTTACCATGAAAGTCAGCTTTTCAGATTCCTAATAGGAGCCTGTTAGATGCCCACTGATGTTCCTCCATCATTATGTTACCCTGCTTTCTCAAAATCCAGTAAGACTTTATCTGCTGCAGGGGTAAGAAACTTGTTACTATGAACAAAGATCAGAGTGAACCCAAGAACTTCTCCTGCCTGAGTCAGAGCAGCAAATCCAGCTCCCACCTAAGGGATGGCCATATTATTTTGGCATACAGGGGAGAAATCCCCCAAATAATTCTTTAGCTCTGGCAGTAAAGAGCTCCAGTATAACAAATTAAATAGTAATTAGCTGCCCTTTTCCTGATCATATATTCAGAGTATCTGAATCTGCTGCCTGAGTTGGTTGCCTCACTTTGTGGCCCTAATGGTAGGGCCAGCACTGACCAAGATCTAAAATGTCTGTAAATTTTGATTATATTAGCCCAAGAGGACAAGGTGCTCCTTGGCAGGAATGCAAATCTAAGCAACACCCCTTCCTTTGCCATGTGACAAACTGCTTTTGAAAGTGGTTAAGATGTTCAAAAGCAGTTTTTGTTATGGCTGTGCTGTTCAACAAAAAATGATCTGATTTGCTTGACTGTAGGCTTCAGTTAAGGTGCTTAGTGCTTTGTTATCAATTTTATATATAAGCAAACAGCAGATCCAGCCTCATCTGGTAAATGTGCACATCTCGGCTATCTGAATAATATATACAGATTTATGTGTTGTGCCATCTAATTGTATTCAATTTACTTGTACTTTTATTGTTGTTTTGACTACTTTGGTCATTCAGCTTCCACCAAATTAAAACATAAATATAGATAGTAATGAATACATGAGCAAGGTGCTAGTTTAACAAACACAATGCTAACAGATACAAACACAAATATGTACATTCACCAAAATGCTGAATTAAAAGCAGAATATAAAAAGATTAAAATGCACATTCAATTTCAATAAAAATTAAGTAATTTCAGTTACTTTTGTGGGTCTTCAGATACTCTTTCCTTAACTTCTGGGCAGCCACAGCAAGTCTCACCACTCTGTCTGTTACCACCTTGTTAGTATCAGATAACAGATAGATGATTTTATTTGGATCATTTTTATCTAGCCTATCCTTTAGCAAAATTGCTATAAAACTAGGTTCACTATATATGGGGCAGTGCAATAAATAATGTTGTCTGTCCTCTACTGCTTGTGCTCCACATAAACAAAAGCGCTGAGATCTTGGTGCCTGGGTTTACCGTCCTTCCAAATATAGTGAAGGCAGAGTTTGAAATCTTAGTGCCAAAAATGCTTTTCTAAGGGGAAGGGCTGACAGTTCATGTAGATAATCCATAAATCTATGAGATAATGTAAAAAAAAATGCAAATAAGGGGAAGCTAATGAAATCTTAATTACATTTAGATCTTGCTGAGGATAAAAATCATTTAGCTTTTCCTTTATACATTTGCGGATCTGTTTCAGAGTTCTTGTTTGTATATCTTGTGGGATTGAATCAAAGGCTAGCATTAGTTGTTCACAGTTAGCCATCCAGTTGTTTTGGCTGCCAGATTTCATTTGTTCTAGAAATCATTTCTTAGGTAACCTGGAATCCTCCATATTTAAGGAGCTTAAAGCAATACATAAACCAGGCAACATAGATATAGAACTGTATTGACATAATCTCAATCTCAGCTCTAATACTGGATGCTGGGGTAGATAGAGGCAAACCAAGCAAGAATTTGTAAAATTTATTTTGCACAGTTTCCAAATGTTTTGCTTTTGTAATTCTCCTAATTTCTCCTCCATAAAATAACTGTGGGATCACTTTGCCTGAAAATACTCTTAAAGCAGGAGTGCTCATATTCCCACCTTTTGTTCTGGGAGAAGCTCAGAACTGCATGTGCAGCTCTTGTAGACTTCAAAGCTGAAGATGTGAGCAGTTGCCCCTATTTGCAAACCATACACCAAGATAGTTAAAATATTTCACTTGTTCAATCACTTGGCCACCCAGAGACCACTTATGCTTCAATGGGTGGTTTCCAAACACTACAACGTTTGTTTTAGCATTATTTATCTGAAGATATTCCTTACAGCAAATTGTGCTAACATCTTTCAAGCGTCTCATGTGTGATACTAAGACTGTATCATCTGCATATAGCAAAACTGACAATTTGTGGACTGAAACTGAAACAGGAAAATATCCTAGGCTTTCAAGCTCCAAAATTGCATCACTTATATAAAGATTAAAACAGATGGGGGCTAATAAACAGCCCTGCCAGACTCCCTTAGAAGTTGGAATTAAATCTGACAGCTGGCCGTTAAGGCCAACTCTCACTCTCATAGGTGTGTCAATATACAACATTCTAATAAGAGTCAATAATCTCCTATCAATATTAGAATTCTCAAGCTTTACCCGCATCCTTTCTCAATTTATTCTATCAAATGCTTCTGTAAGATCTACAAAAATTGTGTATAGACGCCTTAAGCCCCTTATCATATTTGTTCATAAGATGATACGAGATGTAACATTAATCAGTAGTACTCCTACATTTCATTAAAACTGCTTATTGTTCAACGATGATATTGTTGGACTCTATCCAATACCAAGCATATAATTTTGAGGTCACATCCAGTAGGTTTACAGGCCTGTAATTATCTGGATCACTTTTATCTCCTTTCTTGTAAATTGGTACAGTTATACTTGTCTCCCAGCTTTAGGAAGCTTACCAGTTATATTTATGAAAGTAAACAATTTTGCCAGCACTAGGGACCACCAATCAATATTTTCTAAGAAAATTGCAGATGGCAACATATATTCACCTGGAGCCTTTTTGTATTTCAATGCTTTCATCGGTTTTTAAACCACTGTTGGTGTCACTGGAGGCCATGGGTCAGTTTCATTTACCTTTGTATACTTGTTATATAGCAGAGTTTCATGATTGGGAGGCTATGAATTAAATATCTGTGTAAAAAATTATTCCCATTTATCACACACTATGTTTGCATCACCATCGAGTTTTGGTTGCTTAGATTTTTGTGATACTAATGTCCAAAATTTAGCAGCATCCTTATCCACTGCTCCTATTTCAAGCTGTTGCCATAGATGCTTACAGAGGAACATCTTATTTTCTTTTCGCAGTTGTTTATCGCCTATGAGTTTGTACCAGATCTAATAACTGGAGATCATTGTGATTTTGTTTCAATTTTTTAGCCAAATTATTTAGTTCTCATTTCTTCTCTCTACATTCTCCATCCAACCATTCAGTGTTGGATTTATGTTTTGCTCCATTACAATTAGGTTTACTTAATATTGGCTTTAGCTTCTGAATAAGAGCATCTTAAGCTTCCAGTGCTTCTGCCTCTTCCTTCAGAAACTCCTTTCTCCAGCCAATTATTGTGAGGCTATATAATAGATTTTCTAAATTACTTTATTTTATTTATTTATTTATTAGATTTATATACCGCCCATCTAGAACGTGTCTACTCTGGGCGGTTTACATATAACATAAAAATAAACGGAGGTAAAATCCAAATTAATCACAATATGGGGAAAGGAAAAAAGAAGAAAAAGAAGAGAGAGAGAAAAAAAAGGAAAAGGAAGATAGGCTAGGTAATGGCTGTAGGGAAGGCTTGTCTGTATAGCCATGTCTTCAAGCTAGTCTTGAAGGCCTTCAGCGAGGGAGCCAGGCAGATCTCTACAGGTAAGTTGTTCCATAGGCGAGAGAAGTACTTTGCACTTTTGAATTCCGTTTACACCTACACTGGCCTTTATTGGGTATGTGAGGATAAAGATATGTCTTTCAGGACAACCAATGCTCCAGGAACAACCATATCTATAAGCAAAGGCTGGTGATCGCTTTCAGGTCTTTGCCCCACTAAAAATTATTTGAACCATGGAACTCCTACCGGTGACAAGAGGATATAATCGACCCTACTTCCTCCTCTACAACAGGAGAAAGTAAACTCCCCTTCTGAATCCCCCTGTCCTGAGCCATTACAAATGACCAGTTGCTATTTATAAATTATATTAAACGACTTGAAGCCAGGTTTATTAATACACTTATCTCTTGATCTCTTGATTTTCTGGGAGGAAATTCCTACAAATCTTCACTCAGTAGACCAATTTTTTTCTGCTACAACAGCATTATTACCTCCAATTCTAGCATTGAAATCCCCAAAATAATCACTGATGTTTGAGGTTATTCTTCTGAATTTTTTTCTAGCTGGGAATCTAACAAAGTCCAGATATTACTGTCACTGTCCATTAAACCTTTAGGTGGAATATAGACATTAATACAAATTAAGCTACAATCAGCAAGATTACATAGATGGACTGCCTGAAAGCTTTGGGAGAGTACAGACAGCTCTTCTACTTCCACATTTAAACTTGTTGACATGCAAACTGCCATTCCACCTTTGTTCCTTTATTGTTAACTCTAGTGGCAGGGTGAAAATAAGAAGAAAACTCTTGGATAGAAATTAATTTGTCCAAGTTTCTTGGAAACAAATTATGTGAAATTGTTTAATATATTCTATAAAGCTGTTATCCATCAACTTATTGAACCAATAATTGTTGCAGTGTTCCAAGAAATAAATCTAATGGAATTACTTTCTGAATCCTCTAGCCTCCCATCATGTCAATACGTGTTTTGCCATTCAGTTCCACCTCTGAGACCGAACTGTTCCCTTCAGTCATAATTAGTTCGTTATTCTTTATTTGTTTTAGATCACTATTTTGCCACTGATTCCTAGCAGTTAACATCCTGTTAGAACATTTATTAACATGTTCCACCACCCCATTATACCTTCTACTCTTCCACATTCCAAACCTAAATTTTGTGTTTCTGTCTCGGATCAAAACCAGAATTGGATTACCTTCATCAGTTCCAGTATTGGCTATCTCCAAACTTGGGTAGGCACTTCAGACATCATACCATGTAATGAATGTGGCCCTTGTGCTGGCATATGTGGATCCCACTCCACAAAATTTGCTTCCCCTAAGGCTGCTGTGTCTACCATACATGCTAATTCATTTGCTACTTTCTTCCCCACATTTGTTTTACTATGTGGCTTATTCTCATAAGAACATAAGAAGAGCCTTGCTGGATCAGGCCAAGGGCCCATCTCGTCCAGCTTCCTGTATTTCACAGTGGCCCTACCAGATGCCTCTGGGAGCACACAAAACAACTAGATACTTGTCTCCTGATACCCCTCTCCCCTGCATCTAGCATTTTTAGGTACCTTCCTTTTAAGCCTGGAGATTCTAAATCCCCATCATGGCTTGTAACCTGTGATGGACTTTTCTTCCAGGAATCTGTCCTATCCCCTTTTAAAGGAATCTAGGCCAGATGCCATCACCACATCCTGTGGCAAGGAGTTCCACAGACGAACAACACGCTGGGTAAAGAAGTATTTTCTTTTTTGCCTGTTCTTAAATCTCTTTAGCCATTACTTTAGGGGCAAAAAATCATAGCTATCAGCTAATGGTTTCTGAGCTGTCCATGATGGATCAGGAAAGAGATATTGGTGTGCTGGTGGACAGCTCGATGAAAGTGTCAACCCAGTGTGTGGTGGCAGTGAAAAAGGCCAATTCCATGGTAGCTATCATTCAAAAGGGGATTGAAAATAAAACAGCCAACATTATAATGCCATTGTAGAAAACGCTGGTAAGGCCACACCTGGAGTATTGTGTACAGTTCTGGTATCCGCACCTCAAAAAAGAAATCATGGAACTGGAAAAGGTGCAGAAGAGAGCGATTAAAATGATGACTGGGCTGGGGCACCTCCCTTATGAGGAAAGGCTACAGCAGTTGGGGCTCTTTAGTCTAGAGAAAAGGTGCCTGAGGGGGGACATGATTGAGACATCTAAAATTATGCAGGGGATGGATAAACTAGATAGAGGGAAGCTCTTTTCCCTCTCACTCAATACCAGAGCCAAGGGACATCCACTCAAATTGAGTGTTGGGAGAATGAGAACAGACAAAAGAAAATATTTCTTTACCCAGCGTGTTGTTAGGGCTGTTCATTTATGTTCTTTTCTTTATTGTGGATTTGCTTTATCATGTTTAGCCTTTTACCAGCATCCATTGCGTCTTTCATCTTAAAAAGCAGCTTAAATTTCAAACTATTTTCCTTTTTTACCAAATGTTTTGGGCCCTCATATTTCACATTATTTTTACACTTAGTTTGTTTTTTTTGCTGTTCTAATATTGGGTGCCCATTTCTTTGTTGTTGTTTAGTTGTTAAGTCATGTCCGACTCTTCGTGACCCCATGGACCAGAGCACGCCAGGCCCTCCTGTCTTCCACTGCCTCCCGGAGTTGGGTCAAATTCATGTTGGTAGCTTCGATGACACTGTCCAACCATCTCATCCTCTGTCGTCCCCTTCTCCTCTTGCCCTCACACTTTCCCAACATCAGGGTCTTTTCCAGGGAGTCTTCTCTTCTCATGAGATGGCCAAAGTATTGGAGCCTCAGCTTCAGGATCTGTCCTTCCAGTGAGCACTCAGGGTTGATTTCCTTCAGAATGGATAGGTCTGTTCTCCTTGCAGTCCAGGGGACTCTCAAGAGTCTCCTCCAGCACCACAATTCCAAAGCATCAATTCTTTGGTGGTCAGCCTTCTTTATGGTCCAGCTCTCACTTCCATACATCGCTACTGGAAAAACCATAGCTTTGACTATGCGGACCTTTGTCGGCAAGGTGATGTCTCTGCTTTTTAACATGCTGTCTAGGTTTCTCATCGCTTTCCTCTCAAGAAGCAGGAGTCTTTTAATTTCGTGGCTGCTGTCACCATCTGCAGTGATCATGGAGCCCAAGAAAGTAAAATCTGTCACTGCCTCCATATCTTCCCCTTCTATTTGCCAGGAGGTGATGGGACCAGTGGCCATGATCTTAGTTTTTTTTTGATGTTGAGCTTCAGACCATTTTTGGCGCTCTCCTCTTTCACCCTCATTAAGAGGTTCTTTAATTCCTCCTCACTTTCTGCCATAAGAGTGGTATCATTTGCATATCTGAGGTTGTTGATATTTCTTCCGGCAATCTTAATTCCGGCTTGGGATTCATCCAGTTCTGCCTTTCGCATGATGTATTCTGCATATAAGTTAAATAAGCAGGGAGACAATATATAGCCTTGTCGTACTCCTTTCCCAATTTTGAACCAATCAGTTGTTCCATATCCAGTTCTAACTGTTGCTTCCCGTCCCACATGTAGATTTCCCAGGAGATAAATAAGGTGGTCAGGCACTCCCATTTCTTTAAGAACTTGCCATAGTTTGTTGTGGTCGACACAGTCAAAGGCTTTTGCGTAGTCAATGAAGCAGAAGTAGATGTTTTTCTGGAACTCTCTGGCTTTCTCCATAATCCAGCGCATGTTAGCAATTTGGTCTCTAGTTCCTCTGCCCCTTTGAAATCCAGCTTGTCCTTCTGGGAGTTCTTGGTCCACATACTGCTGAAGCCTACCTTGGAGGATTTTGAGCATAACCTTGCTAGTGTGTGAAATGAGTGCAACTGTACGGTAGTTGGAGCATTCTTTGGCACTGCCCTTCTTTGGGATTGGGATGTAGACTGATCTTTTCCAATCCTCTGGCCACTGCTGAGTTTTCCAAACTTGCTGGCATATTGAGTGTAGCACCTTAACACCGTCGTCTTTTAAGATTTTAAATAGTTCAACTGGAATGCCATCACCTCCACTGGCCTTGTTGTTAGTCATGCTCTCTAAGGCCCACTTGACTTCGCTCTCCAGGATGTCTGGCTCAAGGTCAGCAACCACACTCTCTGGGTTGTCCGGGACATCCAGACCTTTCTGGTATAATTCTTCTGTGTATTCTTGCCACCTCTTCTTGATGTCTTCTGCTTCTGTGAGGTCCCTACCATTGTTGTCCTTTATCATGTCCATCTTTGCACAAAAGGTTCCTTTAATATCTCCAGTTTTCTTGAACAGATCTCTGGTTTTTCCCTTTCTATTCTTTTCCTCTATTTCTTTGCACTGTTCGTTTAAGAAGGCCCTCTTGTCTCTCCTTGCTATTCTTTGGAAGTCTGCATTCCATTTTCTGTAACTTTCCCTATCTCCCTTGCAATTTGTTTCCCTTCTCTTCTCTGCTATTTGTAAGGCCTCTTTGGACAGCCACTTTGCTTTTTTGCATTTCCTTTTCTTTGGGATGGTTTTTGTTGCTGCCTCCTGTACAATGTTACGAGCCTCCATCCATAGTTCTTCAGGCACTCTGTTCACCAAATCTAGTTCCTTAAATCTGTTCTTCACTTCCACTGTGTATTCATAAGGGATTTGGTTTAGATTATACCTGACTAGCCCAGTGGTTTTTCCTACTTTCTTCAGTTTAAGCTTGAGTTTTGCTATAAGAAGCTGATGATCAGAGCCACAATCAGCTCCAGGTCTTGTTTTTGCTGACTGTATAGAGCTTCTCCATCTTTGGCTGCAGAGAATATAATCAATCTGATTTCGGTATTGCCCATCTGGTGATGTCCATGTGTAGAGTCGCCTCTTGTGTTGTTGGAAAAGAGTTTGTGATGACCAGCTTGTTCTCTTGACAAAACTCTATTAGCCTTTGCCCTGCTTCGTTTTGAACTCCAAGACCAAACCTACCTGTTGTTCCTTTTATCTCTTGACTCCCTACTTTAGCATTCCAATCCCCTATAATGAGAAGAACATCTTTCTTTGGTGTCAGTTCTAGAAGGTGTTGTAAGTCTTCATAGAATTGGTCAATTTCCGCCTCTTCAGCATGGGTGGTTGGTGCATAAACTTGGATTACTGTGATGTTGAAAGGTCTGCCTTGGATTTGTATTGAAATCATTCTATCATTTTTGAGATTATATCCCAGTACAGCTTTTCCCACTCTTTTGTTGACTATGAGGGCTACTCCATTTCCTCTACGGGATTCGTGCCCACAATAGTAGATATGATAATCGTCTGAATTGAATTCGCCCATTCCTGTCCATTGTAGTTCACTGACGCCCAGGATGTCAATGTTTATTCTTGCCATCTCCTGTTTGACCACATCCAGCTTCCCAAGGTTCATAGATCTTACATTCCAGGTTCCTATGCAGTATTTTTCTTTGCAGCATCGGACTTTCCTTTCACTTCCAGGCGCGTCCACAGCTGAGCGTCCTTTCGGCTTTGGCCCAACCACTTCATTAGCACTGGAGCTACTTGTACTTGTCCTCCGCTCTTCCTCAGTAGCATGTTGGACGCCTTCCGACCTGAGGGGCTCATCTTCCAGCGTCATATCTTTTAGCCTTTTGTTTCTGTCCATGGAGTTTTCTTGGCAAAGATACTGGAGTGGCTTGCCAGTTCCTGCTCCAGGTGGATCGCGTTTAGTCAGAACTCTCCACTATGACCTGTCCGTCTTGGGTGTCCCTGCACGGCATAGCCCATAGCTTCTCTGAATTACTCAAGCCTATTTCTTAGATGGAGCTATCTCTTTCCTTTTGTTGTTTGGTTTCACCTTTACTTCTCTGCTTCTTCTTTTGATGTTTTGACTTCAGATTCATGAGTATGAGGTGTGGGGCACAGTCAGATTTATCTAGATCTTTTCCGGAGGTAGAGAGGGGCCAAGAGGATTCTGATCTGCACAGAGCAGTAACTCCTCAAGGGAAAGGCTGGCAATTCTGTCAGCAGTATTGGGTGATACTAGATTGTATAGGTCATCTTTACCTGTCCAAGATGAAGGGTTTTCTTTCTTTGACCCTAGAAATCCTCCAGTGGAGACTGGACTCTCTTCTTTAATGATCCAGTTACTAGTCCTAACAGATCTTTGATTTCCCTCAGAAAGTCACTGATTTCCAGAATTACATCACACAATGATAAATTGTCCCTGTCCTTTATGGATACAGATTTGTTAGTCTGAACAGATGTATGTGTTGCAGGATTTCTTCCTTAGCTTGATGTTCATCCTGCATCTTCCACAGCATTTCACTTTTATTAGTTCATACCGATTCCTCAGGGGGAATAACAGGTGGAGGAAAAATCCTCCATTCTTAGTTTACCAAAGTCCGCACTCAGGTAGCTATTTAAATGACTGTTTTCCAATAGTGGTTCCTTATTTGGGAACGTATATGGTAAAATGATAAGCAAATTTGCTTGGACTGCCATAGGTGCTACCAAATCATGCCATGCTCTAGATGCCATTAATTCATGTTTCTGGATGAAATCTGTCATCTTTGTCTGCTTCCCTGTTTGTCTGTTGACCAAGGTGGGTGAGGATGGCAGAGAGCTTCTGGTCTTCTTTGTCAGGGCAGGGGATTGGTCCAACACCACAGAACAACTGTGCTTCTTTCTGAGTTCAGAGATAGGGGTAATAATCAGTGGTGTAATCCTCTGTACCTGATGAAATAGTGGGGGAGATAATGTGTTGTCTGCAATCTCAGAGTCACTTAAAGAGGCCTGATCCATTTTTATGCTTCCACTTTGACCTCAGCTCTGCCTCCAATATCTACTTGGAGGTAAAGCTGAGACAGCAAACACCTCTCTGACCAAAATGTTCTTCTTAGTGAAGGAGTAGCAAAAACATCTGTAGTCCTCAGAGGTTCAGTAACACCATCTATTTCTGTCCATCAGCAGATGAGAGTGTTAGCAAGAAAGTCAGTCTTTAAAAGAAATTGTTTTAAAAAGTAGTTTTAAAAGGTTTTAACAGGTTGTTTCCAACAAACTTCCAGGGACTTCCAAGCCTTACTTTCTAGGCGGCATGTGCCTCTTGCATCCCTACCTTTTGCAACACAGCTGTTGTTTTCCCTACTCTGTTTTATTATTACTTTTAGTTCCAAATCTTATCTTACTGAAATGCCTTTTTGTTGCTGTCACTGACTTTGGAATTCTTCTGTTATATGATGTTACATATCCCAGGCTTCCATGCAATGCTCAGCTTCTTCAAGCGTCTTAAAACAGAGAAGGCTACAACAGCTTGTTCAGGTTTGGCTCCCTTCCACCAAAAAAAAAACCTGTGGAGGAGTTCACCTCAAACCTCTTCCCTTGTAATAAAAAGACCCTAGTACTAATGCCTAGCTTAAAAATCAAACTTTAAAACAAGATAATATGAATAAACAAAGATAAAAGCAGAACTGCTTATCTGCATGTGTGCTACCTCTTTGGGCACTTAATCGCATCCAATTTACAGTAACCTCTAATAAGGTGTAATATGCATGTGAGATATTTAAGGAGCAATTTTACCAGTGCCACCATGCACACCCAGTGAGTTTTGTGGCCAAGCAGGGCCAGTGCCACCCCTGCTCCCAGGGCAGATAGAAGCACACATCAGCTCCACACCTGAAAATCTGCCACATCCGGGGTCCTCCTTTGCTAGATTAGGGCATACGTATTTCTGTTGTCATTAGTTCTGTTAGTTTATTGCTATTGTTAAGTACACAGAAGGGAACTCTGTAGTGGGCCTAGGAGGTTGCTGGTTCAGATCTATCCAGAGGAGAAAATATTGTCCTGCACAAAGCAGGTGTTTGTACTGGGGGGGGGAGGGGTTGCCTGCCTCCTTCCAAGCGCTATGATTATGTGTTAAATTCCACAGGTTTTCAAAGAAGACAAGTATCTGAAAGATGCCATGGAGTGTAGTGATGTGATTTGGCAGAGAGGATTGTTGAGGAAAGGGTATGGCATCTGCCATGGGACTGCAGGAAATGGCTACTCCTTCCTATCTCTATATCACCTCACTCAGGATAAAAAGTACCTCTATCGAGCTTGCAAGGTATCTTTTATTTTTGTTTTGATTTGATTTATATATTTAGTTTGCCTTTTAAACAGACAACATCTGTGTTCTCCATCTAAATAATGTTTTTTATGATTGATTACCAAAGACTTTTTTTCTCCATTGTGATTAATAAATAGGGCAAAAGGAGGAATTTTCACAAATGTGTAAAAAAATAGTTAAAAATAATTGCCATTATTTATATTAAGGTATGTTGCAGCATGGAATTTCTCTTGCAGAATTCCAGCTAGCCAGGTTGTTTTATTATGTTACCTTCTCTCCAGTTTTCTGGGTATCCCCTGTACTCTGTTAGCTTGCATGCCATCTTCATTGAGCATAGTCACTCCTTGCTGAGTTGTTTTTGGTTGTGTCACAGAAACTATAGGAACCTATAAAGTTTAAGAACCATTTTTCTTCTCTAAAAGTAATGTACTTCTGGAAAAATTCGGTTTCCTCTTCAGATAACTTCTTTCTTATGCATGTATTTGGTTTCATTTGCATCCCCAGCTCAGACAGCAAGCTTCTTATTCCTATGTTGCAGGAGTGGGGCACAGATGACCCTCTAGATGTTATTGGGACACAGTTCCCTTCAGCTGTATCTAGTACAGCCAATCATAAGGGATCATGGGAATTGCAGTCCAGAATCTGGAGGGTCACCCAGTCCTCAGTTCAGGTACATAAAACAGTGTTAGAAAGCTGACTTCTGTAGCAGTAAAGCATGTTGATTTGCCTTGGCTGCCTAATTTAAATGTCAAAGTTCTGCCACAAAATCAAGGTCTTGTGACTGTTCATTGAAGGACACAGTTAATGACTCAGGTGAAGGAGCAGCCATGGCAGCATTTATGTGGGGAATGAAACTAAATTGAAACTAAAGGTCTGTTGTTCTTAGTGGGAAGCAGGCTCTTGCTCTCAATTCCACACCTTAGCCTGAATATGGGTGATAAACACTTTGGACATTTAACATTTTTAATCAGTAGTAAGAAGTGGAATTTGGGAGTAAGGCTGTATCATGTTAACATCAAGAGGCATTTCTTTTCAGTGGATGGTCAGTTCTTGCTTGACTGAAAATCGGTTCTAATAGGCTGGTGGGGAGCCTCTCTCTCTTTTTGTCAGACACTTACCAGGTGAAGAGGTAATGGGTGGAATTGCTTACTACTGCCCTCTGATGTAAGCTCATGGATATTTCTCCTTAGAATTGACATGCTGCCAATACCCCTTAATTTTACTGGATCCAATGAAAGAGGAAGATCAGTTCAGTCATAATAGGCAAACTTTAATCACTGCAGAGTGGATTTTGGTTAATCTGCCTGTCCACTTTCCTGAATCTCAGAGTTTTAAGTAGGGCTGAAGGTAGACCTCTTAATCAGGGCAGATTGACTGCAATGTATTCATCCTCTTGCCCTTCACAGTATTTCGCATCTACTGGATGCCAGTATTTATTCATTTGTATTGTTTATCAAAATAGCCAGGCATTATTTCTTCCCTTTGATTTGCCATTTTCCCCCCAGTTTGCAGAGTGGTGTCTAGATTATGGTGCACATGGTTGTCGTATTCCTGACCGACCCTACTCACTCTTTGAAGGTAGGATCCTTTTATTATTGAATTTATACTCAGTAATAACAAAACAACAGCAACACCAACAGCTTTCAAAGCAACTCATGGATTAGTCAGACTGCAAGCAAATTTCATGTGAACTAGTCATGGCTATAGTCCTGAATACAATTACAAGGGAGTTAGCACAGTTGAACACAGTGGAACTAATGTCTGAGTAGTCCTCCAAAATATTGTGCTTCATGGAATCATAGATAATTGAGTTGGAAGGAGCCTGTAAGGCCATCGAGTCCAACTCCTTGCTCAATGTAAGAATCCATATCAAAGCAGATCTGACAGATGGTTGTCCAGTTTTCTCTTGAATGCCTCCAGTATTTAATGGAATAGTGTCATGCCTGTATAATATTCTTGGCTTTAAAAAACCTACATTAAAATCATTAAAGTGGAGATGAGTGGGTGACACCATGGGACAAGTAGATGGATGATGGAATAAATAATTAATAGTGACTTTGAATCGGAAGGAGTAGAGGAAGACTGTGTACTAGATGGATGGAGTATATTAACAGATGAACATGAATTTAAAAAGTGTGAAACAGAAATTCGTAGAAGCAAAAAGAGAATGCTTTGATCCACACTGGATATCAGTGGGCAGAAGCAAATGAAGAAGATGATACAATGTGAAAACTTGAAATGCCCCCGCTAAAATGTTTTTCCTTATCACTCAATTTCTTCTTGTTTTTCTATATCAATCTCAAGCTCCTAAGATATAAGCCCCATCTCCCCTCTGTCCCAATTATGGAACAATTCCAGTCAGTTTTTCCTGCCCTTTGGTGATTCTTAGTAGTTACCTCATGAAGTTGCTTACTACCTGCTCAGACAACCTTTTAAAGAGACTGTTGGACCTTGGGGCATTGTGACAATCAGTGATGGAAAACATTGTGTGAATACAAACAATATGCATGGTGCCACCCAACCATAAGGGTTAACTGCCAGGAACACTCAGGAAATCACCATGTATGGATCTTGACTGATAGGTATAAAGAGGAGCAGGTGCTTGCCTGCATTCACTTTGATCATAATTCAGCAAAAGGTAGTTCTGGCAGTATCTGAATAATGTTTATGGGATTCAAGCATGTCACGGCAAATCCATTTCAGTAGTGTTTATAGAGACTGGCAATCCAATCCAATCCTGTCGATCTTACTTGGAAGTAATTCCCAGTTCAGTGGACTGAATAATGCAATGTTATATATCTATCTCATTGAGTTCAGTGATATGTATTTTTGGATGAGAGTATATAGGATTTGGTTACTATAGTTGTTTCTAATATTTTATGGATTGGGCCTTTTGATATATAAAACCTCCTCTTTTCAATACAAACTTTCCAAGTTTCCAGGCATTTGAATTATACTGCTCGCTGTTTGTTCAATATTAACATCTTTTGGAGGGTACTGTGAAGGGAGTGGGATTATAGATTTTAGTAATATATAGTCTCTGTGTGCTATACCTTCCTGATAGAAATCCTGGCTTGTCACCAGGCCATTGAAGCACAACACTGAAATAGCTGTCTTCAGAAAATGACCCTTGTTTGCCATCTTTTGTTAATCTATAGAACTGCAGTATTATTTAGGAATGATCACATTGATTTTGTGCAGTACATGTCAACTGTAAGAGCTAATGTCTGTTTTCCTTTCTGCTGTGCATTTGTAGCAGGGTTATAAAGACATTATACTAAGTTGTTCTTATGAAACTGGCATTTGGGGTGGGAAAGTTGATTTTTTAGCAGCTGATTTCCACTTACAGGTAAATTAGAGAAATCTTGTTTTTAAATCACACAATCCTGCAACAGCAGAAAAAGGCTGGAAAGGTTTTAAAAAGAGAACACTTCCTCAGCTGGTGCCTTTGTTACTACAGATGTTGAGAGAGGAGTCTCAGAAAGAGGGGTCAGCTGCCTCCTGTGGATCAGCCTATGATGTCTTGTGGGCATTGCCAACTGCTGCCTGTTCTCTCCACCTCACAGTTTTGCTGGCAACGTATAGTCATGGATAAAGGATGGGAAGGTTTCAGCACTGCTTCTACCTTGGTACATTTTAAATGTGGATTTGATTTTTCTGTTTCAGGTATGGCAGGAGCTATACACTTCCTCTCTGACGTATTAATCCCTGAAAATTCCCGCTTCCCAGCATTTGAACTTAGCCCTTCAAGGAAAGAAGAGAAAGAGGAGCAGAACAGCTAAGTGGAAAGTGAAGATGATGCCAGAAGCAACATGACTGCTTAGTGCCTGAAGTACTGGTAGTGGAGTTTGAACAAAGAGAGAGAATTTCTCGCCTGTTCTTGAAAGAACCGCATTTGTCATGATCGCATGAATGGGAGAATTCCACACCTGGATGTTTCATTTTAAGAGATGCCTTTTACTGTGGTACAGAGCAATCTTACTTTTGTTGGGATTTCCCCTTTTTGAGTTTTCACAGTTGTCTCTTCAGGTCATTTGAGTGTTTGCATGTTTCTTGCTGTTGTCCGTAAGTGTGACTTTTTTGTTATTTGTTGTGTAGCTAAAAACTATTTGGTGACATCCAGTCTTGTTTTTCTGTGCATGACTGTAATGACAACACACTTCTGTTTTTGCACCTGGATAGATGAGGTGACTATGTAACTGCATTGTCTGTTGACCAGAGTGAATGAGGGAAGGAAACACAGCCAAATGCTCAAGTGTGTTGAACCTCTTCCAGAATCATACATTCAAAGTCACTGGAAACCCCCTCCCAGATTTCAAGGGTGTGATGAAGTCATAGCTAAGTGCTTTTGAATTCCTTTTGATTGTCATGAAAAAGCTAACCTGAAATCTCCAAAATTGAAATCAGTGGAGTATACATATGCTCAATTTGTGACTGAATTCTGTTGAGTAGTCCACCTCCTCTTCTCCACAGCTTTAAAAAAAAGCTTTCAGTTCTTCAAATTGAAGCACCTAACATCCTGTCAGTTTTGGTAGCAGAAACAAGTATATCAAGGCTCTCCTGTTGAAATTAGTGAGACTGAGGTGTACTCTTTAAGTATATTTTAAAGTGAATAGGTTTGCATTATATTTGTCTCTTTCTCTTCCTTCAAAACATTTTTATTCAATTCAGCTTTATAGGCATTTTTATGAGAGCTTCAGATTTATGAAAAACAAGACCATTTGATGCAGGAAGGGGCAATGTGTACACCAGAAGCTATCCACTCTCTTGTTTTGCAGCTTGATATAGGTGCACCATAACATATGACTCTTGTAACCAAAGTTCTTGACGAAAAGGTCTTTCTTTCTTTCTTTCTTTCTTTTTAATTTATCTGAAGGACATTGAGCAAACTGAGATTTACATTGTATGGTATATCCTTTTATGGAAGAGGTCTGGGATTTTTTAAAAATGGTTTTCAGGCAGAATTAGTGAGAAATGAACCCCATTTCCAAAGGGGATATTTAAAAATTGTTGTATTGAATTGTTCTAATTTTGTGATAGCTGTTGCACTGGTTTAGAGGACAGGCTGTTCAAATGGGTAGATTTTTGTAAGAGAGGATAGTGAATTGGGCTGGGGGACTGTTATCACAATGTTTTCCTGTTGAAATTATTTTCCAAAATAAATAAATAAACTTAACAAAACGGAAATATTCTCATCAATCATTTTCTGTCTGAACATGTATTGAGACATAAAGGTAATGGAGAGTATTTAGGCTACAACTAGACATTACACAGAAGTTGTCCGCTTGTCATTGAAAACAAAAACTATAAAGAGTTTGATAGATGACCGAATTAGGGAAGATTGCCTTTAGGTTTCATTGTTACTAGATGGCCTCGTGGCGCAGTGGTTAAACTGCTGTACTGCAGCCAAAACTGTGCTCACGACCCGGGGTTTAATCCCAGGTAGCCGGCTCAAGGTTGACTCAGCCTTCTATCCTTCTGAGGTCGGTAAAATGAGTACCCAGCTCGCTGGGGGGGCAATGTGTAGCCTGCATAATTAACTTGTAAACCACCCAGAGAGTGCTTGAAGCACTATGGGGCGGTATATAAGCAGCATCTTCATCCACTGAAGCTTGGTTGAGACACAGAAATGAAACCCTGTGAATTTAGAGACTTGCTCTTAGGTAGTAGACTTGGAATAATCTGAGAATTATTCATCCGTTTGTGGATGAAAGTGTTCTGAAGGTGCTTCTGTCCAATTTTAAGGAATCCCATCTGCTCTTGGGCAATGGTTTTTGTGAATCATATGGCTTACTAGAGTTTCACAGGCCAAATTCCTGCATGTCAATTCAGAAAGATTTTAGATCCCACCCCCATTCAGAAATGAATTTGTTCCTTATTATAGCAGGCTACATTAAGTAAGGCTGATTTGCTAATAACATCTATGCATTCTAAGCAGGACTTTCAACTGGGTCAGTTTTCTTGTCTTGCTTTTAACTGAGTGATCAAACTGTATAGAATTTGCCTGTAGATCATAGGTGGTGAACCTGTCTCCATTCAGATATTATTCAAGTTCCATGATTGCTCATCATTTCTTGACAGGCTGACTAGACCTGATGGGAGCTAATGCCCAACAATACCTGGAGGCCCAGGAGTTCTCCAGCCCTGTGGTCGGTTTAGTATCACAATGGTTTTGCTTAATTTTCCTGAAAAATACTTATTGGTCAAGAACTCACTGGCTGCAATCCATTAGTAAGCTGCATCTAGAGGAAGCTCACTGAATCAATGGAACTCATAAATGAATAATCAAATTAATCAAAACCCCACTGATTCAATGGATCTACTCTTGTGACTTTCTTTTGGGTTTTAGTCATTGTGTATGATGTAACTTTTGCTCACATATACGCATCCCTAGTTGGATAATCTGGATGTCTGTCTTGTTTGGTGAAGGATTATAACAGCTGATTTCCTGTCTCAAAACAGCTGATCACTGGCATTCAGTATATCTAACTAGAGTAATGTTTAGACAGTCCCAAGTGATGTATCAGGCAGGGACGCATACACTAATGTTGTGCAGTTGTAGAGTGGACAGGGAAGAGATGTATCCTACTACTTTTAATTGTATTAGCAATCTGTATACATATGGATTGGCCTCCTGAGATCCTAGGTCAGTGGAGGCAAACCTTTTTGGGCTCGCGTGCCCAAAATGGGGGGGGGGGGGGGAACCAGTGGCTGTCGTGCCGCCCGGAAGTCCGGAACCGGAAGTGGTGGTTTCAGGGGGAATCATAGGGACGTACCCAGAGGACCAGGAACAGGAAGTTTGAGGGGGAATCATAGCAACGGACCCAGAGGACCAGGAAGTGGCAGCGGAAGGGGGAATCATAGCGACGGACCCAGAGGACCAGGAAGTGGCAGCGGAAGGGGTAATCCCGGCTGCAGCCGGCTCATAAGGTTTGCCTCCACAAGGGAGGGTGGGTGGCCCAATACCTTGCGTGCCATAAGAAAGGGCTTCGCGTGCCACCTGGGGCACGCGTGCCATAGGTTTGCCATCACTGTCCTAGGTCTTCAGAAGATAATAACATTGATAAACAATATGGTGAAGCAGGCTGCCTGACTATATAAGGTCGTGTGTGTGTGTGTGTGTGAGAGAGAGAGACAGATCTCAGGCAGAGATTGAAGAAAATGACATTGGATGTGGGGCTCCATTCTCGTGGTTTGGATATTGATATTGGAAGCTAAATGTCAATTTAGAACGGACAGAAATCAAGGCAAAACAGTTATGTAACAGCAACTCTCAGGAGTAATCATAGCATCAATCCCGGCAGTAGGTTTGCAAGTCCCTGTTAGCATACTTAGCCTGAAGGATCTGTCCAGCTTGGCAAATGTACATTAATTGGTATGACCTTAATCCAAAGAGACATAATGCTGTCTACATAGGTAAGGTGGTGGCAGAATATTAATGAAACTTGACTTTACAGGAAATATTTATTACTTGCTATGCCATTCAGTGGAATGTCCAAACATATTGATGAAAATAGAGTTAGTAAAAATGTGGCAGGCTTTGAGATGATATCAGGTGGAAGACATTCTAGGTACGGGTATATGTATAGATTTTGGTAGCAAGGAAGACTATTTCTGCTCCAGCACACACTTAATACATAGTTGATCACCTGGTTATACATTTCATCAGAATGCCAGTTGGTTCTAGGGGAACTTGCATCCTTTGAGTGCCCCCTGCTTAACTACTTTCAGCTCAGTCTCTGTACAGTTGCTTTCTTGTAGCACAAGGAGTTCTTGTTTTATTAAATCCCAGTTGTATATCACAGATGTTAAGAAACAGCTCACATCAGTATTCTATGCATGTAAGCACTATAACATGGGAGCACCAAGCTTACATATGTGTGGGCCTTCCATGGAGTAGAAAATCCCTACATGAAATATTTCCAATTTGCAAAATTCATTTGCCTGATCTCTGTGTTAGAATTCCCCTTAGAATTAGAACTGCATGGTATTGAGCTGGGATGACTATGCACAATCATTATCACTTTTGCTATCTGGAAGATCAAGGCTATTTGACTTTTATGCCACCCATCTGGCTGCCAAAGCCACTGTGTTCTGTGTTCTGTGGGGAGCCTACATGAAACATAGCCAGCTCCCTCCTGCTGTTTGTCTTCCAACAAGTGGAGGGTGGCTGTGTAGAGGGCAGAATTAGCCCACTAGTCACTACCGTTCTTAATTTCTCAAAGGATTAGGAAGCTGGAACAAGGCTAGAACTACAGATAAATTAATGGTTTTTATCTACAACTGACATAAGTAAGCTGTGCACATGAGGAAGCTTTTCTGTAGTAAGTAACCATCATGATACATACACCCAGATCAATCTTAATTTATATACCCAGGAGAACACAACCCAATTAATAAGATTTTAAAAAAACCTATGGAAAATATGCATTTAAAAAAACCCACACACTAGAACAAAACAAAATATGTGCAAGAATGCATGCAAGTAGTCATAAAGTACTTAGATATTTAATTATAACTTTGCTTCTTTTGTCCAATCAAGCATCAAACAATTTCAGTAGAATAGCAGTTTGGCTTCATTATAAGAGGTGGCACAATGTGCCAGTAACATCACAAGAAATATCTAGACCTCAGGGAAAAATCATGCTTCACGCTAAGTTGGATTTCAATGTACAGTATCAGAGTTGACTGTAAAAATTGTCTGTACCCAATACTAAAAGCAAAAATTGAACTCTTCAAACACACTAAATAGTATTAAATTGTTGAACAACCATCTGCTAACAATCTAGAACCCATCCTGTGCAGAGTAAAATTCTAGATTCAAGAGTTTTGTATTTATGCAGCTTTAAAGCTGAACCTTTTCACATATTGTGCAGGCATTTGGGTAAGAGGATAAGTCTGAACTGGATTGGTGGTGGGGGTGTCCCGTTAAGAAAACTTCAAGTCTTGCTCTTTGGCTTCCTAAAACTGGAGCCAAATCATGACCCCACATCCATAATGTAAACCAGCAGTTAAGGGGATTATCACAGGTGGCATGTTAATTCAAGCATGTCCATTATCATCACTGAACCCTCTCACCACTTGTTTATGTAGAATGGATGGTGCCCCACAAAATGTTCCAGCTACTTTTGTTGAAAAATAAACAGTTGGTTTTCAGGAGATTTTGGAAAAGATGAAAATTCTGTTATGTAACGTGTTTGCAACTAAAACAATTTTTTGATACAACCGCCAGTGTGGCTGTTGTAATAAGGTGTGCCAGGAATCACATTTAAGGAGACTTGAAAACCACATGTGGCTTGTATTTTTAAAGCATCCCTATTTCTACAGTGCCATGGGAGAATATAAATGTGTCTGAGGACTTGTCCAGACGGAGCATTTGTTCCCTCTGCTTTTTACCACTTAATGCTGGAGGAGCATCCAATTTACTAGGATTTATCTCCAATAAAGACAAAATTAAGATAGATCATTCTCTTTAAAATGTCTCTTAAGACAAATTACAGGAATCCACTTCCTTTTTGGGTTTTTTAAAAAAATGTTTTTGAGTGCCAACTAGAAAGCTTGCACCAAAGACATGAATTTCAATAAAATCCCATAGAATTAAACTGTCCTCAGACAAAGTGAGTTTAAAATAAACCCTACTTTCTGAAGAGATGAATGCACACGATTTCTCAGAAAAAGTGGACTATTATGTGGATGGTGGGGAGAGTGCCACTAAAATCAGTTTAGACCCCGTTTTATTATGGAGAGTAACTTCTTTGTCTGGAAGATCCTTCAGTGTAGTTTTCTTGTGTATCAATTGATGTCCATACACATTATGTAGAAATGGGCAAATAGGAGGCCTTTAATGAATAGACTCCCTTTCACAGATTGCTACCTTGTCGTGGCGAAGGGGCTTGAGTAATTCAGAGAAGCTATGGGCTATGCCGTGCAGGGACACCCAAGATGGACAGGTCATAGTGGAGAGTTCTGACTAAAGGCAATCCACCTGGAGCAGGAAATGGCAAGCCACTCCAGTATCTTTGCCAAGAAAACTCCATGGACAGAAACAAAAGGCTAAAAGATATGATGCTGGAAGATGAGCCCCTCAGGTCGGAAGGCGTCCAACATGCTACTGAGGAAGAGCGGAGGACAAGAACAAGTAGCTCCAGAGCTAATGAAGTGGTTGGGCCAAAACCGAAAGGGTCTTCTTAAATGAACAGTGCAAAGATATAGAGGAAAATAATAGAAAGGGAAAAACCAGAGATCTGTTCAAGAAAATTGAAGATATTAAAGGAACCTTTTGTGCAAAGATGGACATGATAAAGGACAACAATGGTAGGGACCTAACAGAAGCAGAAGACATCAAGAAGAGGTGGCAAGAATACACAGAGGAATTATACCAGAAAGATCTGGATGTCCCGGACAACCCAGATAGTGTGGTTGCTGACCTTGAGCCAGACATCCTGGAGAGTGAAGTCAAGTGGGCCTTAGAAAGTATGGCTAACAACAAGGCCAGTGGAGGTGATGGCATTCCAGTCGAACTATTTAAAATCTTAAAAGATGATGCTGTTAAGGTGCTACACTCAATATGCCAGCAAGTTTGGAAAACTCAGCAGTGGCCAGAGGATTGGAAAAGATCAGTCTACATCCCAATCCCAAAGAAGGGCAGCACCAAAGAATGCTCCAACTACTGTACAATTGCACTCATTTCACACGCTAGCAAGGTTATGCTCAAAATCCTACAAGGTAGGCTTCAGCAGTATGTGGACCGAGAACTCCCAGAAGTACAAGCTGGATTTCGAAGGGGCAGAGGAACTAGAGACCAAATTGCTAACATGCGCTGGATTATGGAGAAAGCCAGAGAGTTCCAGAAAAACAACTACTTCTGCTTCATTGACTACGCAAAAGCCTTTGACTGTGTCGACCACAACAAACTATGGCAAGTTCTTAAAGAAATGGGAGTGCCTGACCACCTTATCTATCTCCTGAGAAATCTATATGTGGGACAGGAAGCAACAGTTAGAACTGGATATGGAACAACTGATTGGTTCAAAATTGGGAAAGGAGTACAACAAGGCTGTATATTGTCTCCCTGCTTATTTAACTTATATACAGAATACATCATGCGAAAGGCTGGACTGGATGAATCCAAAACTGGAATTAAGATTGCCGGAAGAAATATCAACAACCTCAGATATGCAGATGATACCACTCTGATGGCAGAAAGTGAGGAGGAATTAAAAAAACCTCTTAATGTGGGTGAAAGAGGAGAGTGCAAAATATAGTCTGAAGCTCAACATCAAAAAAACTAAGATCATGGCCACTGGTCCCATCACCTCCTGGCAAATAGGAAGAAACCAAATTTGGCGGCGGATGACATTGGAAATTATAGGCCCGTCGCCAATGTTTACTTCCTTAGCAAAGTGGTGGAGAGGGTGGTGGCAGACCAGCTTCAGACGCTTTTGGACGAAACCAATGCCCTGGACCCATTTCAGTCGGGCTTCAGGCCGCGCTATGGCACAGAAACGGCACTGGTCGCACTGTTGGATGACCTGTTGAGGGAGGCCGACAGGGGCAACATGTCCTTGTTGGTCCTCCTCGATATCTCAGCCGCCTTTGATACCGTCGACCACGGTATCCTCCTGGGGAGGCTCTCCGAGTTGGGAATCGGTGGCCTGATGCTTGCCTGGCTCCAATCCTTCTTGGAGGACCGTCCCCAGAGAGTACAGCTTGGGGAGAGTGTTTCGGCCCCATGGAGTCTCAATTGTGGGGTTCCGCAGGGATCGATCATCTCCCCAATGCTGTTTAATATCTATATGAGGCCGCTGGGCGGGATCATCAGGGGGTGTGGGGCATCGTGCCATCAGTACGCTGATGACACGCAGCTCTACATCTCCTTTTCACCTACTTCAGTGGATGCCGTTTTGTCCCTTCAGCGCTGCCTGGAGGCTGTACTGCAATGGATGCAGATGAATGGGTTGAGGCTGAACCCGGACAAGACGGAGGTCCTGAGGGTGGGTGGTCCCTCCATTAGCGGTTTCGGTGGCTCCCTTTCTTTTGGGGGGATGACTCCCACCGCAAAGAGTGAGGTTCGCAGGTTGGGGATACATCTGGACCCGGCGCTTACCATGGAAACCCAGGTGGCGTCCGTGGCCCGCTCCGCCTATTTCCATCTATGGCGGATTGCCCAGCTGCGACCCTATCTTGATGGGGGGGCCCTCACTACTCTTGTCCATGCGCTCGTAATCTCGAGATTAGACCACTGTAATGCGCTCTATGTGGGGCTACCTTTGAGATTGATGCGGAAACTTCAAATGGTGCAGAATGCGGCGGCCAGACTTCTTAGTGGGGTGAGAAAATATCAGCATATCTCTCCCACTCTGGCTGCCTTGCATTGGCTGCCCATTCGTTTCCGCATTGACTTCAAAGTGTTAATGATGACGTATAAAGCCCTAAACGGTTTGGGACCTCGATACTTGGCAGATCGTCTTCTCCCACCTAGATCTACCCGAATCACTCGGCATAGCCAGGAGGGACGGCTGAGGGGCCTAACGCCGAGAGAGGCCCGGAAAGAAAGAACAAGAAACCGGGCCTTCTCGGCAGTGGCCCCTCGGCTATGGAATAGTCTCCCAACAGAGATCCGTCTGGCACCCTCGCTGGGTGTTTTTAAAAGCCATTTAAAAACCTGGCTCTTTAGGCAGGCCTTCCCTTCAGTCAATAACTGATTTTTATTTTTGTCTTTTCAATTATTCCCATCTTGGTATCGATTTAATTTTTTAAAAATATGATGTTTTAATGATTTTTTTATGATATTTATTGTACAATGATGTTTTTATAATATTTGTAAGCCGCCCCGAGTAGACTTTGTCTAGGGGGGGCGGGGTAAAAATCAAATAAATAAATAAATAGAAGGGGAAGATATGGAGGCAGTGACAGATTTTACTTTCTTGGGCTCCATGATCACTGCAGATGGTGACAGCAGCCACTAAATTAAAAGACTCCTGCTTCTTGGGAGGAAAGTGATGAGAAACCTAGACAGCATCTTAAAAAGCAGAGACATCACCTTGCCGACAAAGGTCCGCATAGTCAAAGCTATGGTTTTTCCAGTAGCGATGTATGGAAGTGAGAGCTGGACCATAAAGAAGGCTGACCACCAAAGAATTGATGCTTTTGAATTGTGGTGCTGGAGGAGACTCTTGAGAGTCCCCTGGACTGCAAGGAGAACAGACCTATCCATTCTGAAGGAAATCAACCCTGAGTGCTCACTGGAAGGACAGATCCTGAAGCTGAGGCTCCAGTACTTTGGCTATCTCATGAGAAGAGAAGACTCCCTGGAAAAGATCCTGATGTTGGGAAAGTGTGAAGGCAAGAGGAGAAGGGGACGACAAAGGACGAGATGGTTGGACAGTGTCATCGAAGCTACCAACATGAATTTGACCCAACTCCGGGAGGCAGTGGAAGACAGGAGGGCCTGTTGTGCTCTGGTCCATGGGGTCACGAAGAGTCGGACACGACTTAACAACAACAATGAATAGACTGGGGAAATTTTGTGTATTTTTTCTAACCAAATAAATGCAGTAGGACTGCGGTATCCATGGGGAATTGGTTCCAAGCTGCCCTACAGATGCTTAAAAATGCAAAAATATCAAATGCTATATATTGCATGGTTTCTGACTCCCTCTAGTATCCAGTTCTGGTAAATTCACCCTGGAAATATATATAAATACGCATTTCTGAGGTTTTTTATTTAGTATTTTCAGGCAGAGGATAAATGAATCAGCAGATACTGATCCCATGGATAGAGGGGTCCTACTCTACCTCAAATTCTAACCTAATCATGTGGTAATAGTTAATGGCACTAGTTTACTCCCTTGATAAAATTACTACTATGCTGTACCACACCTATGTGAATGCTCCTCCTTCTAAATGGTTTCCTACATAGAGAAATGTAGGATGCCTTCTTCCTGACACACTCATTTTCTCTGTGTTTTCCCCCCTTGGGTCTTCTACAAGACTACAAGTCCCCCTTGGACTTCCACTAGGATTCAATAGGAATACAGTTAGGAATAACTATCCCATAATTTCTACAGTTTATTTAGACAATCTCTTAAATAAATAAGTAAATAAATAAATAAACAAACAAACAAATAAATAAATGCATACATACTAGCCAATATTTCCAAAATGCTTACAAAATTTTATAATGACTGGAGAACTGAATTATGTTCTTCAGTTCTATGTGGAAAACAACCCACTAGGATACAAGAGTTATCAAAGTTAATTCTGTCTCCTGCACTGTAACCTTATAGACACAGAATCTGTTTCACAGGGGATACACTAAGGAGCAGCTTTAGAACAGACATCAGCATATACAAGAGAACAGCATGAGCTGCACTGCTTAATGAAAATTTTAAAGAAGCTAAGGAACTCTAGCTAGTGGAGGACTGACTTCCTAAATCAATCTGATTTGTAAATATCAGAGCACTGGCCAAACCTTTAAAGTACACAGTTACTGGAACAGGGTAGAAGATGATACAATGGGCACACTGTATTCATTGCAGTCTGTTTCTAAGCTTGAACATCTGAGCTCAAATACTGTCTTCAGCAATTCATTCATTTTTATAAAATACTTTTTGAATTGCACCTCCCATGATTCTCCAAAATTACAAATTTTGTACTTCTTGTCTAATCTGGATGTCTTGGATGTAATTCTTCCTAGGAATAGGCCAAGAATGGAAGTTGTATAATGTTATAGATGGTACATAATAAAGTGAAAAACTGCAAACAATTTTAAACTGAAAAATTAGAAACAAAAAGAATCAAAGATGCACAAAGAAAGACAAATGAGAAAGCAAGGATGTAACACCCCAACAGTCCAATGAGTCCACTTGCCATCACTGCTCCTGTATCTTCCAGGCTTGTATCGGGCTAGTTAGTCACGTGCACAACCATCAGTGTGCTACTGTTCAACCTTAACCACTCACTTCCTTTTCTTCTAAATGACAAATCAGATGAAAATGGTCTTCTTACAAAACAAAGGATGAACAATAGTGCACAATAAGGATCTGAGAGCAAATGCCAAGCTTCAAATGCCAAGTGCTGAAATCTAGCACTTGTTTCATAGACAATCTTTAATCACTTTACTTTGAGTAAGATCTGCTAAAAATGAGCATGAAGCCAATGAGTATGATCTAGCCAAAGGGAGAAGTCTAGAATCTAACTGAGGTCACACAAAATAGGCCTATTTCTAGTTGTTGCACGTTCTATGTCAGAGCAGATCTTAACCTTTTTTTCTCAGACCGAAAAATCTGATTATTCTCAATAAAAATGTGGATCTAAGCTGAGAACGTGGGATGTGGTGGCGCTGCGGGTTAAACCGCAGAAGCCTCTGTGCTGCAAGGTCAGAAGACCAGCAGTCGTAAGATCGAATCCATGCAACAGAGTGAGATCCCGTCGCTTGTCCCAGCTCCTGCCAACCTAGCAGTTCGAAAGCATGTAAATGCGAGTAGATAAATAGGTACCACCTCGGTGGGAAGGTAACGGCGTTCCGTGTCTAGTCGCTCTGGCCACGTGAACACGGAAACTGTCTATGGACAAACACTGGCTCTACGGCTTGGATACGGGGATGAGCACCGCGCCCTAGAGTCGGACACGACTGGACTAAATGTCAAGGGGAACCTTTACCTTTAAGCTGAGAATACCTTTTTGACAGAGCTACAAATACTCTAATGTGTCCAGTGGTGGTTTCAGAAACTCAACTTGCTATTAATATATGCTTTGATCATTACTTAACAATTGCATTCTCCACTTTTTATACATAGTATAATCTTTCATCATGCATGAAAAAAATTAAGGCAGAAATATGTTACATTTCTGGACCAACTCTATTCATATTTTTGATGTTTCAGGCCATGTTACTAGGTCTGTGCAACATAAGAAAATGAGCAGAATAAAGAACAATACGAAGTATGATGCAAAGATATGCTGATGCTGGCAGTGCTTCAAAGTTTACAGTGTGTAGCAGCAATAGTTCAGGAAGGATCATTTTGATAACCTGCCATTGTACACAGAATCAGTGAGCTGGAGTACCTGCCTCCCAAGAGAAGAGCTAGCCTGTGTAGCTTTAGGCAAAGCTGAACAGTGCCACCAGAAGGGGACTGTTAACCACTTCTGAGTACTTTATATCTCAGAAGCCCTGGCAAGGGCCACTGTTAAAGTTTGAATCAACTCGATGGCACACCATTATTACTACATAAAGTGGTCATTTTGTACTAAACCTATCACTGAGAAGTTGTGTAGTGCTTGTTCACAAGATATGAACAAATGACATCTACCATCAAAATATGACATTAACTCGTCATTTGTGTCCAGATTAAATGCTATCTTATAACACAGGCTTCAAACCAATGGTTCATCAAATTAAAGTAATTTTGGCCGAATCCTGCTGTGAAAAACCATGCACACAAAGACTGGCAGTCCCCACATCCCCCAACTGCACCTGCTTTCTCAACCAGCATGCAACTGGTCCACAGAGAACAGGCTGCCAGAGGGAGGGAATCACTTGTACAGTTATTCTTCCATTCAAGATTGACTCAACAAGATTCTAGCCGTAGAATTCAATACTTATTTCTGTACAGTCCTAAACAAGTTAACTTGAAAGGAAATTACCCCAGATTCAGTGAGACTTGACTTCTAGTTACTGTCCTTAGGAAACTGTTTGCCTAAAACAGAGCAAATCTAGATACGACAAATGAATCAATGTTAGCTTCTCAATTCAATATAGCTGTACAATGACATGTGCTTATGATTACATGGTTGCAGTACAATTTGTGTCACCACCTTGTTGGGAGTTTAAAACTTCCATTCGTCCAGCCTGAATCGCCAATAATACAGGACACTGGAAGTTGGATTCTGACAACATCTGGAGGGCCACAGGTTGCCACTCTTGCTTTCCAGGTTTTGGGCAGACACTTAAAATAGCCGGCATATTTGCCTAACAACATAATGTATGAAGAAGTGCTCGCTTCCTTCAAAAATGTATTAGTTTGATTACTGTATAATAGAATAGTCAATACATGCTTGTTTAAGGTTTTAAGCTTACTAGAATTAATGTATATTCCAAATAATGCCTTCAATATACTGGACAATCACTGCATGATACTGCAATACTTACTTTGAGAGTAACAATGCCCCTTCATATTTTGCATATCGCACCCTGGAGATTCTCAGATTTAGCTTTAACTGACAATTGGGTCACAGAGCAACAGGTCTTTACAGCATATCTGAAGATGTGATTACTACACAGCCTAAAGCAGGGAAGCTGCCATTGCCTGGTCTCTCAGTTCAGTGGCAGATATAAAGCTAAAGGGGAACTCTCCAGGTTGCAACCTAGCACCCTCATAGTTTGTCACTGAGAGGCTGAAAAGAAAAAGAATGCAAGTTGTTGTAATGCCAGGAAGGGAATGGCAGAACGACAGAAGTCAGATATAGGACATTTCCACCAAGCAAAAACAATGGAGAACAGATTCTCATTTACTTCTCTGATGGGCAAAATCCTCATTCGGGTATTTGTAGCCATATCGATTTCTACTAGTATTAATTTTTACATAATGTGTTTGTCATATCCTCCAGAAACTGCAGTCATTTCCTAGTATCTGGTCAATCTCTCATTGTATTATGAAGTTCACTTTGAATAAATATATCACCACATAAAAGAAATGGGTGAACGTCACCTTGAGAGGATTGTACCACATTAAAAATTAAAATAAGACTAAGAAGAATGTGAAGAAGTACTAAGCATTCAAGCTAATCTAACAACCATTTTACACATGACAACAAGGCAATTTTGGGCTCACCATCAAGTACACATTCAAGAGGTTGCTGCAGTCAATCCTTTCTCAGGCTGCAATGCATCTATCACACTCACACCTTTAAGGATAGATATAAAATAACATCCTTGTTTGTTTAACCAGTATTACATGAAGGTGTTACAGCCAAAAGCAAAAGTTTGTTTTATTTTTAAAATTATAGAAGTGTTACTCTAGAAACATAACCTGCAATAATTTTTCTTTCCAAATAAAATCAACAATTTGATATGACATTCACAATACCAATAGCACATTAAAAATTTTATTTTTGGCAACAACATGCCCCCTCTTTCCATCCACCCCTAATAACTGGAGGTGGGGGGGGGGGGATATGGAGCCAGGTTTGAAAGGGGCAGAGTTGACTCTGGTGGAGATGGTATGATCTTGTTTACCTAGTGTCTGTGCAATTGAAAAAGAACAATGGGTTTTTTATCCAGAAGAAAACATTCGTCACGCATCTTCTTACCAAGTATTTTCCTGTTTCTCCAAGCTCATAGAAAAAACAAATGTAGCTCATTATTCTTGTTTCAATCAGTTCAGCTGTCTCCTCTTGTCTCATGTTTGTTAGTCTCTCTCTCTCTCTCTCTCAATCATATTTAAAATAGAATCAGCTCCAGGAGTTAGATCAGTCCATATTGATTTGTGCTTACTATCATACTGTGCCACAAAGGTGTATTAATATGTGTACTAGAAACACAAAGATAATTTTTTAAAATAGGAAAGCATACAGGATTTAAATACAAGCTTTCAGTAAAAAGCACATAGACAAAAGAGACTTCTGTTCTTGCTTTGAAGTTATCAGAAGATAATTTGCCCCAGGCTGCCAATCTGCTGCTCCTGTCCGCTTACTGCTAACCAGGAGAGGGAAGGATGCTGGAGCACTAGCAAGTCTTCTGCTACTCGCCACCTGATCCTTTTCTGATCAAGTCACCGTAAACTGCAGCTCAGAGGTTATGTGGAAGATTTCACTGCCTGCTCATAGGGTGGGGGTGGGGTGTTGCAATAAGAAGGTGGAGGTGGGTAAACCGGGTTCACTTGCGGAGACTTCGGCTGGACGTGATAAGACATAGCCATGGGGTTCATCATAACACCTTCAGGATCTGGGTAGTACGCCATTCCTGGCTGTTGGGATCCTGAAAGAGGAAGACACATGTCAATACTTGGCACTCGTCTGCACTGTCATGTTTTAAAACTGCACTGGGTGGTGTTTGTAGTACTAATAGAACTGCATATATCAGCACACCTTAAAGGAATCTCGGAGTAAAACCTAGAACCTACACCTAGAAAAGCAATATTTTAAATAAATAATATCTCTGTCCTTGATCAACTGATGGGAAATGATGAAGATTTCTTGTCCTTTTCCAGCTTAAATATGTTACCTAATATAGATTAAGCTCTGCCTCGGGTCCTCTTGGGGAGAAAAGTGGTGTATTATGGAAAGTGAATGGAATGGAATGGAATGGACCATCATCAATAAATAATAACTAGCTACATGCTTTCAAATTGATATCAGCAACTGAAACATGTCTTAACGTCAATTTACGTTAAGACATGTTCAGGCCTGTGTGCACTGGCGACCTTCCTTTATTAGAATAATTGATTGCATCTGTGTGTATCTACAACTGTAGTAACACTATTTAATAGGGATGATGGCCAGAGACTCAGTCCGATTCACAAAGTGTGAGCAGGGTGAAAATTTTAGCCCTGCTGCTGAGAAACAGGAAATGTTCCAAACCACATGGACTAATAAAACAAAGAATCAGAATACTGCCCCTCCCTCTGACACACACACATGAACAACAATTTATGGACATCTCTCTGCCTCTAAAAAGAGCACCCAAGGTAGACCCTAATCTTTATTAGGTAACATATTTAGGTAACATATTTAAAACAGAAAAAGACAAGAAATTTCTACCATTTTCTATCAGTTGACCAAGATAAAGATCTTACTGTTATCCAAATGTTGATGCTAAGCAATACAGTGCTATGTCTTCCTTGGCAAAGTTTTTATTGAATCCAACTTCATTCACTGAATTTTATGATTGGACCAGTAAACACTACCTTCCATTTTAAACTTTTTGTGTTCTCCCGCCACTTTTCCCATCTTTTTTCTTTCCCAAGAAAATCATTCAGGATAAAAGATGGAACGGTTGCACAGTATCTTGTGACTGGTACCACTAGAGGCTGTGTGTTTGGAAGTACTTGCTAACTCATATACAGGCGTACCTCAGTTTACGAATTTAATGCATTCTCCGGGACGTTACGTAATGCAAAAAATTCGTAAACCGAAAAACGGAATGCCATAGGAACGGGGGTGGCGCTATAAACCTCCAGGTACAATGCATCCTGGGGAAACTTGCTTCGTACTGCGAAAAAAACACATAAACCGAGGCATTATTTTCCACGGATTTTCCTTCGTAAACCAAAAATTACGTTAACCGAGGTGTTCGTAAACCGAGGTACACCTGTATAGTAATTAAAAATTGTGTGCTGTCAATTCACTGCTGATTGATGGCAAACCTTTCCAGGTTTTTCTACTTAGAAAATGCCCAGAAGTGGTTTACCATTCCCTTTTTCTGGGGACACTTCTAGTTCTGTGCAGCTTGCCCAGGACCACACAGGCTGGCTCTTCTCCCAGGAAGCACAGTGGGGAAGAGTCTCTAATTCCTTCTGGACTGAATCATTTTGATTAACAGTTTTGCTCTAGAAAACGTCCTTAATTTTTTGATGTTTACGTAATTTACCACTATATCTCTATGCTACAAGATCTGTTTGATAGTAAACATATAAAGATCCTGAGACCTCTTATGGCCACAAAGACTTCTCCAACACTGGAATGATAGTTCATACTCAGAATAATACAGTCTTGCTAAATCACAGTCCGTGTCTGTTTTAGCATGACAGACAACTGCTATACACAAACTTACTAATCTGGACTACATATATTTATTTATTTATTTTATTAATCACATCACACCACAGTGGGAACTAGAATCCATCACAATGTCTCTTTTACACTGATATATATGCTTAGAAACCCGTTCTCTTGTAGAAATTGGTCCACTCAACTAAATTTTTCTTTAGCACTACATTACTTCTATGACATGTTTGTTATTAAGCAATCATTATACTCTATTTCAATTCACACCCTTTCCCACTCTTATCTTATTCTTCTATAGGCTGTCATGGGGGCATGGGGAGCCTTTTTAAAATCTAAGTATTTATTTATTCTAAATATGGAATAAATCTAATATTTATTCAATTAAGTACCATTTATGACTGTTAAATATCTTTGATTTCAAACAGGGAAATAAATAAAGTGCATAAACCTATGTGCATATAATTTGTTGATTTAGCCCATGTTATTGCAACTATGTCAGTTAGTGCCTTGCTGCTTCCTGAAGATCCAGTTGAGCCCCTCCTCAGTCAAGTTTCTGGGATTTACTAGACCACATCACAACATCCTTAACCAAAAGAGGAGGGGGGAAGAGATCAGACCATTAGTTCAACAAGTGCCAGCTTCCAAGTTTGCATGATGTAACTACAGAAGCCCAAATGTTATACAGCTTCAGATAATACATGGCAACATTCAGGTCTAATAGAGTTTACTGTATGCTACAATTTGCTGAAGTGCAGATTGTGGTAGTGGGCACAAAGTGAAGCTTCAGGAGAAACTCAAGTTTCATTTTAAATAAGAGCACTTTTTAAATCACTTTCAAAGTACTCTTGAAAATCTCTGAGCAATGCCTCCTGCATAAGATTTTCATTCGTTGGTCAGTTCAGAGCTTTACTGACCAAAACAACTTCTTCCAGCACTCTTTTTTAATTATCTAATAATACAAATTATGAAAGACCATGTAAATGTGCTAAATGTACATAATGTTGTAGATTGCAGAATTTTTGTTTTCTTGGTACAGAATTACATTTTTAATTTTTAGTGTGGAGATGTTATCGCTGTGATTGGCAGACATCTCAGCAAGGCTCATGGAAAAGCAGGATTAAACAATATTTTGTTCAAATATTGGGAAAAACAACAAGCAGAATAAGAATACATTTAAACTTCTTTAAAGGGCCTAATAGAGAAAGGCAAGCTTATTTAGCTCTTTAGGAGACAAGGTATTTTTGATTCTGCCAAAAAAAAAAAAAAAAAAAAATTCTTGGTCTATGGGGAAGTTAACAGATTGTCCTCACAGTGTTGCTGCTTCATTTTTCCTTTGTGCACATACAGAATCACTTTCTTTTAACAAAATTCCTCTCCCTAGACAAACCTGATATTCACAGTGACTCAGGAGCCCACCCAGACAAAAGACTGTCTCACAAGAGACTGTGGCACTCAACAACCAGCTCCTCTTTTCTCTTTCCTTCCACACTCTGCCATCCTCTGTCTTTGGATCCTTCACCCACAGCTTACTCTGTCTCCCTTCCTTGTTACACTGCCTCCTGGATTATGCCCCCCCCCCCCCCCCGGCAGTCTCTCAGCACTCTGTCCCTGCCTCCTGTCAATACTTATCTGTCGGCTTGGGCACATCCTTACTGCCCATATGTGTGCTTAGACAGGGTTCAAGCAAGTTTTGTTAATATCCCTTTTCCCAGACCGAAACAAAACCCAAACCTGTGGATTTCCATATAGTCTCCCCAACACCCCACAAAGCCACATTTATCTTGTGAATGTTAGGCATCTTTGCAGGAACAAGGCAACAGTTTGACTATACTGTATTAGCACCCTGGCTTGAATGGCTGTGAGCTGGCCTCAGTTCTCCTTATATTCCACTACCTGGGTGCAGTTATTCATTTTAGCATATGAAAAACAACGTATAAGTCTCCATTTAGGAAAACTGCTGAGGTGGAAAGCAAAGCTATATCCTCTCCTTGGGGTACTTAGCATACAAAGGACTCTTACAGGAGATGGGAGCTGAAGCAGCCATGTTCCTAGGAACATTTGTGGAAAAGAACTTTTTCCTGAGAGAAGTTCCTGATGGTTTGTGTTATGTAGCTGAAAGGAAAAGAATGTAGCAGGGAAATCAATGACATTTTCCAAGCATTTCTTTCAAACACTTGCAAATGCCCTACAGCTTTTACACGTATCAGAGGAAAAGTTTACAATTTTTCTAACCATCATCTCATACAATGATCATTTCTAAGCCAAATGCAGAGAATTTCTATATCTCTCGATTCAATTCATTTCCATCATTGGGCCTCTCCCCACAGTGAAATTCACCCACTTGAAATCAGTTTCCCAATTTAACTTCCAGTCAATGATTAATGGCATTTTTATAAAGTCATACCAAGTTATTCAATAATTTATATTTGCCATTTAATCTTTAGATCAGAACATCCTAGTACTCGCCACAATTTCTCATACTTCCTTTTTCAGAAAGGGAAGGAGTAAACAGCAAAGGGGATGGGGTGTTGTATGAGCTGCTTAGACAAGCACATGCACAAAGATAGTGGCTTCCAGCATTTGGCATAAACTAAATTTATGCCATATTTGAAATGTTCTGACCTCATCATCTAATTCTTTAGTTGATAAACCTAGGTATCAATAGCCTCCCTACCTGTTTGCTCCAGAAGGGCAGGGGTAAGTGCTAAGATAACTTTTTCCTCCTTCTAGTTGTTACATGCTGTTAAATTGCCTCCGGCGTATGGCGACCTTATGAATGAGCAATCTCCAAAATGTCCTGTCCTCAAAAGCACTGCTCAGCTCTTGAAAACTGAAGCCTGGAGTTTCTTTTGAGGAGTCACTCTATCTAATAATTGGTTTTCCTCTTTTCCTGCAGCCTTCAACCTCTCCCAGCATTATTGTCTTTTCCTTAGAATCTGACCTTCTCACGATGTGCATGTCATGATATTGAAGGAGAGTGGGACGTGTAGTCAATGAGAATGAAAGAAAATGGAGTCTGTTAGGTTTTCAATGTAAAAGGAGTTGAAGACATGGGAATGTGGAAAAGGTTGAGAGTCTGTTTTTCCTAATTTACAGCCAGGCTGGTACAGAGTGATAAGAATGCAAGGACAAAGAGGCCCCAGTGCGAAGACCCAACAAATTCCTTTCTAATTGGAATGGAGCTAACCCACCTGCATCTCCATGAGAATTGGAGGCGGAGTGGACAGTTACGCCTCTTTGAGTTAATTGGTTTACAGTCATGAAGAAGGAGGTCCGAGGAATGTAGAAAAATGGAAGATGGGTTATGTAGGAGAGAGAGACCATTTTGTGGAAGAGAACTTTTTCCTGAGAGAAGTTCCTGATGGTTTGTGTTATGTAGCTGAAAGGAAAAGAATGTAGCAGGGAAGAAAAGGAGGAAGTGGGGCTAGCCCACCTTAGCTCAGCTTTTAGTGTTTGTTATTTTAATGGGGAGTAGTTGTTGTATTTAACTATGGTAATCCTTTGAACATGTCTTTATGTTAATGCTTAAGCAAACAAACAGTTTCTATGAAACTATATTTTCTTAATAAAAAATAATTATAAAAATTCCAACTGAGGACTAGTCTCTTGGATCAGCAGGGTTTGGCTAAATCCAGAGGGGTGGTAAAGGCCATTGATTAGCTACCATAGAGAAGTCCTATTTAAATGAGCTGTTGTGAGTTCTAAGGAATCACAAAGCCCATGTTGCAGTACTTGCAAAGTGCTGGGTAAAGTATTCTTTAACGGTCAGACTTGTTCAAGGCACAGATGCTATTCACTGCTGAAGGTTGGGGACTTGCCTCAGCATAAAGTGGTAGATTTGTGGCCTGCGGAACTCTCTATCCGAACGCCATATGCTCCTTAGGGAGATTTGGTCATGACAGTGCACAGCCTCAGTTTCATAATTTTTGCCTCCAGAGATAGTTCAGGCTTGACTGGATCTAAGACCTATTTGTTAGTCTTTCTGGAAGTTCACAAAGCTCTCCTCCAGCACCATATTTCCAATCAATCAATTCTTTTCCTGTCAGCTTGCTTTACTGACTATCTTTCACGTCCATACATGGTGATACAAGAGTGTGGGTGATCTTGGTCTCCAATGACACATCCTTACATTTGATGATCTTTTCTAATTCCTTTATTGCTTTGCTTCCTAGTCCCAGTCTTCTTCTAATTTCTTGGCTGCACTCTCCATTTAGATTGAACCAAGGCATACAAAATCTCTTACAATTTCAATTTCTTCATTGTCAATGCTAAAATTATGAAGTTCTTCTTTAGTCACGACTTCTGTCTTCTTAACATTCAGATGGAGTCCTGCTTTGGCACGTTCCCTTCCTCTAACAGTCATTTCAAGTCATTGCTACTTTCTACCAGTAAGTTGGTGTTATCTGCATATTTTAAATAATTGATTTTTTCCCCATCAATTTTCATTCCCCCTTCATCTGAGTTTAGTTCAGCTTTTTGTATGATATGTTCTTCATACAGATTGAACAGATAAAGTGATAAACACCTTTGCTGCTCTTGATATTATGTCCTAATAGTAGCTTCTTGTCTACAATACAGGTTACGCATCAGGGCAATGAAGTGCTACAGCACACCCACTTCTTTCAGAACAAACCACCTTTCTAAGGAGAAAGGCAGGGTAAAAATATTTTAAATAAATAAAATAAAACAAATCCATAGTTTCTGATGGTCTACACAGTCAAAGGTTTTGCTGTAGTCTATAAAGCATAGACCGATCTTCTAAAATTCTTAATACTGTCCAGTAGCCAGTGGATATTTGTAATATGATCTTCTAGAGCTTGGGGGAGGGGGGGAATCACTTTCTTGAATTGCAATTACCAATGTTCCCTCTAAGTTGTGCGCCTGTGCGCCTGTGCATCACTGCATCAGGGCCACACAGCTGAGCCAGTGTTGCTTCCTTTTTGCTTCTAGTTGCGGCCAGAACGCCCCCCCACACACACACACACACAGGGCAGGACTCCCACCCAGCACTCCGGAAAATCAGAGGGAACACTGACAATTACCATAATCAATGTGTCAGCATGGAGTTCTGGATGTCTGAAGTCCAAAAATGTAACTGTCCCTATCTTTGGGCTGCACTGTCAGGGATGATGTAGCTGCATCTTACACTGCAATGGGAAAGAAAGACCTTTGCTCAAATCTTTGGTCAGCTGACAGTACTAAGTTAGATGGATCAATTGTTTATATAATATTGGGCAGTTTCACATGCTTCCTACTGGATGCACCATGACATCTTTATCCTCCAACCTCCAGCATGGTTATTCCTTGTTCTTAATGGGTACATTTCTGATTCATACCATTGATCCAGCTCTTATCCCTCCATCTAAATTTCATTTCAAGTCAGACTGTGCACACCGCAGGTGAGCCAAGGTGGACGGCACCAGTGTCATGTCACTTTTAGAAAAGTATTTGAAAAAGATATTGAAAAAGAATATTTTCAAGCCCATGACAACAACAGGACACCAATATGCCTGTACAGTTCATGAGCTGAAAGGACAGATGTAAGCTCTGACCTGCTGTACTGGGGTTAGGTGGCCGGGTATATGACACATTGTAAGTGGTTTCATCAACCAACGGAGGAGGATACATCCGTCTTCGGATAAAGAAACCTGCCCCACAACAAAACAGAACTCCCATCATCAGCAGGAACCTAAACAAAGGGGAAAGGAGACAATGAGACAATTTAGTCAGTGTTATATAATGTGACACACAATGATGATTTAGTTTTAAAGCCAATTACATGCCTCGGTGTCATAAATAATTATGAGTTTAAATAGTCAACTGAAGCTTAGATATCTTTGTATACATATGGGTCAGTACCAGATGGCCTTGCTTTTTCAGACATAGAAATTAGTCAGCCTTTCAGAAAAAAATCATGCATCATTTCATGTGAAAATGGTAGCCAACTATGTGCTGCTCCATTGTCTGCCTCAGTTTTCCAATATGGAAATGGATTTAAAAAAACCACTGGCCAAAATCCTGTTGCTTAGCATAATAAAGTGCACAATAGTATGCCCACTGAATCAACTGAGATTTGGTAAGTCAACTCCTCTATAAGTTCCATTGATTCAAATGGGTATACTCCAACTGTGACTTACTTAATAAAGCCATTACTTGGTCACTGTGAGGGTTCGATTTGTGCTTTAGCCTCACTACCAAATAAACCAGGAGTCGGTTTCATCTCAAAATTCAAACTGGGATTTATTATATCTTTTAACTGGAAATCATTGATTAACGGTTCAGATCTTAACTTCTCCTGTGACATCAACGGACGCCTCAGGGGTATCCACGATTCTTGGTCGAACGGGTTTAAAGACTTGGTTTCCCAAGGTCCAGGCAGGAATGGGTCAGGAGTCAACGGACGTTGGTCCTCGTCTTGGTCTCCTAACAACGGTAGGGTCTCCTCCCCTCCATCTCGGATCCAAAACGGTTCCTTCTCTCGTCCCAAGGAACCCCACGGTCCTGGTGGCACAATCTCCTCCTCGCTTCCTCCGCTCGCCATTGTCGTCTTTCCTCAGCCTCTCTGGCCACCAGTTCCTTCTCTTCCTTTAACCTCCTTCTCCACTCCCTGGCCTCAGACTCTCCCCAGTACGAGGGTCGTTGTGGTAAACCCCTCCTCCTTCTATAATCCGCCTCCTCTCGAGGTACCTTTACTTTTTCCCATTGTCCTGTCCAAGGGTCCTCTACCCAGATCAGCTCCCGGCCACCTGGTATGTTGTCTCTCTTCCGTTTTATATCTCCCATTCCCGCCTCAATCACGGACCTCCCCCTTTCTTCCTTTCCCGCCAATTCTCCTTCAGTCTGAGTGGCTACTGCCAAACCCCGTAGGTTTTCTTCTAGTTCCCGGGTATCTATTCCCTGATGTACCCTCTCTCGTGGAGTTGGCGGCGGAGTGGTCTGCACTTCTCTGGAAACCTTAGAGATGGACGGCACTCCGATGAGAGCCTCTATACTCTCATCACGCCTCTCACAGTTACCCATGCAGCTTTTATAAATAACAAAATGATTAAGACAGATGGAGGGGGCCATTTTTGTGGGCTAATTATTTTTTTATTATTTGCAAGGCTGAGGTAGTTAGTATACACTCACTCATCTTGTTTTTGGGTTCATTCAAAAAATATAACTCTGAGTAATAAATGACATACCAAGAGCAAACCTTCCTGTTCTTATCTAACAACAATTTGTATTCCCCAGGTTGAATTTAAGATTTGTCAAAATCATTGCTCTCTTGAGGCAAGTAGAGACAATAGGACTTGCAGCTATCAGTAGATTTCTACTCTTATTAAATATACACCAAAACAATCCACATGTTCTTACACGTAGAACTGTAAACAGAACTCAGATTAACAAACCACAATTACTGCATTAATTTGAAAAGGGTTCAATATTTTTATTTGGTAATCTGTTCCAAAAGTAAAAGGTTCATGTCCTTTGCACACTTCACTGGACTGCAAGTCTGTATCTCATGCTTGTAATATCCCATTGAACCACCCACTGTTTTTTGGTCAGGCTAATTATTTATTTATTTATTTATTTATTTATTTATTCATTTATTTATTTATTTATTTGATTTATACCCCGCCCATCTAGACTGAAGTCTACTCTGGGCGGCTAACAATAAAAAATTGAATAAAAACAATATAATAAAGTAAAAAAACAACAACAATAGTAATGTGGCACAAGATGGGGAAAAGAAAAAAAAAATTCAAGTGATGACAGGAGGAAAAGCCTGCCTAAAGAGCCAGGTCTTAAGTTTGCTCTTAAAAACACGCAGCGAGGGATCCAGACAGATCTCTGGGGGCAGACTGTTCCAAAGGCGAGGGGCCACTGCTGAGAAGGCCCGGTTTCTTGTTCTTTCTCTCCGGGCCTCCCTTGGCATTAGGCCCCTCAGCCGCCCTTCCTGGCTAGAACGAGTGGTTCGGGTAGATCTAGGTGGGAGGAGGAGTTCCACTAGATATCGAGGTCCTAAACCGTTTAGGGCTTTATATGTCATCATTAACACTTTGAAATCAATGCGGAAATGAACGGGCAGCCAATGCGAGGCAGCCAGAGTGGGGGAGATATGCTGATATTTTCTTGTCCCACTGAGAAGTCTGGCCGCCGCATTCTGCACCATTTGAAGCTTCCGCATCAATCTCAAAGGTAGCCCCACATAGAGCGCATTACAGTAGTCTAATCTCGAGACTACAAGCGCATGGACCAGAGTGGTGAGTGCCCCAACATCAAGATAGGGACGCAGCTGGGCAATCCGCCACAGATGGAAATAGGCAGAGTGGACCACTGACGCCACCTGGGTTTCCATGGTGAGCGCTGGATCCAGATGGACCCCCAAGCTGCGAACCTCACTCTTCGCGGTGAGAGTCACTCCCCCAAAAGAGAGGGAGTTTCCCAAACCACCAATGGAGGGGCCACCCACCCTCAGGACCTCCGTCTTGTCCGGGTTCAGCCTCAGTCCATTCTCCTGCATCCATTGCAGTACAGCCTCCAGGCAGTGCTGAAGGGACAACAAATACAAATCCTCAAACATGTGGACTCTACTCTATAGACTTGATGGCCTTGTAGGCCCCTTCCAACTTCACTTTTCTATGATTCTATGATTTCATTGTAACTGAATCAGCATATGTTGTGGACTGGGGTAATTACTAGTTGCGTAATTACTAGGTTGGGATTTTCTGCATAGATAGAAAAGTTGATGAATTGACAGATTGCCATTAAGCAGTGCGGATGTGTATGCTCCACCTTCATTCCAAATACAAAGAGTTTCTATGGTCACTCAATAATTTAAGCCTGTACTTCACAACTCTGTAAATTTCAAATTAAACTCTTGTGATTGGTGACTTAAAAGTTATATTTGTGCATCATACCCACAACAGCACTCTCTTTTGTGACATTTTTCAAACAATAAATTGAACTATTCACTGTACCCATTTGGCCACAGCAAAAGTGAAGACAATGATGGTGTGAGGCAATTGTGACCTACATTAGTGGAGGGACTGCACCCACCAGTAAAATCACAGCTCTTTGAGCTATCCTCTGTTTCTGTTGACATCTCTCAGTTTACTGACACTTGCAAAACAGAGCTGATCTGTTTGGTGTTCACTTTCAAATAGATACATTAGAGAATAGAACAAAACTCTACAGTGTACAGATGCAACTTGATCTAGCAGTCATTCCTTTTTCCTACAGGAAATTCTATGGATTTTTACAGAGTACCCTCATAGCAATTCCCAGGATTCTTGGAGGAACCAATGAGTCTTTTTTCCATCCCATCCCCAAGCAATCTGGATGGAGACGTCCTCTTGCCTTGAAGCCATGAGGGAAAACTAGTGTTCTGTGTGAATCTGCAGCCTACAATTCAGTGTACATATCACCAGTGTGGCATGCGGGGAGGATTTGGCAGTCAGGGCACATGTGAGGTCCAGTCCAAACTTTCATAGCAGTTTTAATACAATGTAATTACAGACAAAAAATGAATGGATGTAACACAGGACACTGACTTACCAAAAATACCATAATCGCTGGATAGACAGAGTCCTCACACAGCACCGTGAGCCACAGCAATCTTCATATGGCCGACATCTGGATAAGAGGAAGAAGGAGAGGACATCTGGGATTCACAAAGTGAAGATGCAGCCTGCCAGAATAAAGAGTTGGCAGGAAAGCAAAACCTCAGAGGCTAAGATTCTGTCAAATCTCATTGTTTTTACTGTCAGTCCATGAGCTGCAGAACAGATACAGAAGAGCCAACAATTCCGAGGAAAGTAGAGCTGCTTTCTAAGAGTGCTATTTGTGATGTTTATACATCTGGCGGCAAAAGCTGGACTGTGTTGCTATGGCTGCTCCTGTCACAGATGGGAGGGTCTCCCTTGAGACTGACAACAATGCTAATTTGAGCTTGTAAAGAAGCCAGCATTGCTAATGACCTACCTACCAAAACAATAATAGAGAGGTCTGCAGCCTTTGATATATCTTATTTACAAGTCATACATATTCATAGTTTTATACCTGTGATGTATTTGAAGACAAAAAAGAAACGTACCTAAAGCATTATGTCTATACAACACAGGAATAATATCTTATAATTTCCAAACCAGGAGAAAATATTAAGTTTGTCTAAACCATGTAAGGATCATCCTAAAATTAATCAAACCTGTTAAACTGATTAACAGCGGGATAGCTCATACATGACTGCAACATCAACATATTGTCAGCAATGGCCTATATGTGTGAATATAGTTTACAGAACTACCACCAGAGGATGTTGTTCAAGAAAAACTGCAACTTGACAAACTGCAAAAATATCAGCAGAGGTAATTAATGCAAATTGTTACCAAAGAAAGGTGCAAAGCTGGAACAATAATTTTTATAACATTCTGCCAATTGTCATTATAAAGAAGGACTTTGTGCACTAGATTTAAAGGAAAAATTAAGCCAAAAATATCCATTCAAAAATTCTCAGTTAATTTGATAAACTGCTAAATAATAGAAACATACAGAACCTTATAAAATTGAAAGAAAATTCATCTTGATCATAGATAGCAGGACTAACTTCCCTAAACATCTTCACCAGGAGTATCTGAAATATTTTTGATCAGGCCAATGGTGGACTAAAAGCTAATTCAAAAATAAAACTGCAAAAACATGAACCATCTTTTTAATGGTAAAAGGTAAAGGTAAAGGTTCCCCTTGACATTTAGTCCAGTCGTGTCCGACTCTAGGGGGCGGTGCTCATCCCCGTTTCCAAGCCGTAGAGCCAGCGTTTGTCCAAAGACAATTTACGTGGCCAGCGCGACTAGACACGGAACGCCGTTACCTTCCCACCGAGGTGGTACCTATTTATCTACTTGCATTTTGCATGCTTTCGAACTGCTAGGTTAGCAGGAGCTGGGACAAGCGACGGGAGCTCACTCCGTTGCGTGGATTCGATCTTACGACTGCTGGTCTTCTGACCCTGCAGCACAGAGGCTTCTGCGGTTTAACCCGCAGCGCCACCACGTCCCTCTTTTTAATGGTAGCAGTATATTATTTATCATATAATTTAAATTTATTTTTAATACCATTGGGCCGTTGGGCCAAATTATCTTGCACCAAGTTCCTCCTGCTTGGTACAAAGTCATTCTATGTGCACTGCAGAAACTGCCATTTCTTTCACCCAAAATGTCTCTGGAACAAAGTATCCCCATCATGTCACTGTATCATTTCATGATGGCTACTGCAAAGAAAGCCACCAGTACAACAACAGCATCACTTTGGTCCTTGCAAAAGCAACACAACTATGTTGTTGCTTTGCTTCAGCAACAGTATTTATTTTTGCCAGAAAAACTGTTACTAGAACAAAAACAAAGCAAAAAAAATCAGCTGCAAAAGAAACCAAACTTTCATGTCTAGAAACTGATAGATTTTTTTGGAGTCGTCCCCCCCCCCCCCCACTTCCCATGGAGAACCTGGGAGCACATACAACCACATTCCCCCCATGTTTGAATAAGATCTTTTAATATATTTATTTTCAGTGTAGGCCTGCATTCTGTACATTCTTCTATTTTGGTTCCTCCCCCGGCTTAAGGACATTAATTTAAGCAATGATTCCTTGGAGAAACGGTTATAATATAAAATATCTGGGAACCTAAGTCAGAGATCAGGGGTCTCCAAAGTACAGCCCGCGAGCCACATCCGGCCTGCCTTGCCTTTTTATCCGACCTGTGCATGCATGCGTGCGGGCGTGCATGTGTGCGTACGCATGTGTGTTCCTTTGCCCCTTGAAAATGTGGAAAACATATTATGTGGCCCTCACGGAGAAAAGTCTGGAGATCCCTGTCATAGAGGAATAAACAAATGAAAAAAGAAAGCAAGCTGCATGATATTAGGAGGACATAACTGGAAAGACTCAAGATAAAAAAGAAATGGAAAAAAATTATCCAAGAGTAATTGTTGAAATAAAAAGTTCCTATTTATTTAATTATTATTTTAACACTTCTCTTTCTGTTAAAATGTACAAGGAAACTTACAATTTAATTTTTTAAAAATTGTTGGAGACAATAAAGCTGGTTCCGTTGCCATGGGATTTTTGTAACGAACAATTTACATGACAACTTGATGCTAAAGGCCACTTTATGCCCAAACTTTTTTTAGAACATGTACAACTAAGAACCTGACCTGTGAAAGAAACATGTTTACCAAGCTGTGCATCAGACAGCAGGATGATGTGGTGTGGCTCCTTGTCAAGTGCAAAGCCTTGGCTGCAAACCCAGCTAAGCTCTCCAGTAAGTGTGAAATGAGCCTAAGCATTTGGGATCCCACAAGGCTGGCTGGATAGCTCAGTGAGTGAGGCACTTGGTTGCAGAGCCAGAGGTTAGGAGTTCAGTTTCCCAGTGTGCATCTCAGAAGAGTCAGCCTGTGTGGCCTCAGGCAAGGTGCACAGTCGCAGAGCACCGCCATAAAAAGGAAATGGTAAACCACTTCTGAGCACTCCCTATCTGGAAAACCCTGAAGAGGGTCATCGTAAGTCAGAATTCACTTATGCCAAAACAAAACAAAACAAAACCCAGGTGGACTTCTGCATCAATGTTTAAACCACATTATTTATTTTTCTAATCTTACTTCATACAGCTATTCCTATTCTCTGGGTGGCTTACAAACCATTTATTATTTTTGTTTTCTTGTGTTTATAATCAGCAATGCAACAACACTTTTTATTTCCTTTACAACTTAGTGCAAATGATATAGCAAATTAATGCCTGTACTTCTTAGGAAAAGAGGGTTTCTGTTTCTACCCAGTGTGACTCAGGGTCTTTGACACAATGATTGGTGGGATACTAGATAAGAAAGGCTGAGAACTATTGGTTTACAGCAGGGGTCTCAAACTCAATTTACCTGGGGGCCGCTGGAGGCAGAGTCTGGGTGAGGCTGGGCCGCATCAGATTTTCTGCCAAGCGGAGCAAGAGCCCGAGGAAGCCGCCCAGGAGTTTCCTTAGCCTGGCTGGGGCTCCGAGGAGGAGGGGCGCGTGAGCCCTCATCGCCGGCCACGACACCCTCCGGCTCCTTCTTCACTACCACCACCACCACCACCAGCAGGACAAAGAAGCGGAGAAGGGGGGGAGCTCCGGCGACCGCCTAGCCGGGGGGGGGGGAGGAGGGCACGACATAAATTTAAAAAAAAAAACCTCACAGAATTCGCCTTGCCAAAGCAGAAAAGCCCCCACCGGTACCCGCAAAATTAAACAGAACGGGGCGGGCCCCCCCACAGGTGCGCGCACACACACGCACACAAACACACACACACACACGGAGGTCCGGCAACCTTCCTCTGAGGGCCCCCATCAAAAAAAAAGGCACACTCAGCAGCAGCAGCTACCCCCACCACGACAGAGGAGCAAACTTTGCAAGGCGAGCCCAGGCAGCCTCCAGAGCCGAGGCGTCTGAAGCAGGACGAAGAGGAGGAGGAGGAGGAGGAAGCACCGCCGGGCGCTGAGGCGGCCGCTGGCCAGGCTGGTGCTGGGGGTGTCGAGAGAGAAAGAGAGCCAGAGAGCCGCTTTCCTGGAAGAGGCGGCGGCGGGTGGCGGCGGCAGCTGCTGTTGGCGGCTTGGAGGCGCTCTTCTTCAAGGACAGGCCGGGAGCGAGCTCCGCTCTCACGCATCGCTCGGCGGCGGCTCGGGGAAAAGGGCCGGCAGCGCGCCTCGCTCGCCGTCTCTCCCCCAAGACAGCGCCTCTTGCACCCTCCATCCGGAACTGCAGCCGGCAGACAGGCGGGCTGGCTGGCAGGCTGCAGTTCCGGATGGAGGGTGCAAGAGGCGCTGTCTTGGGAGAGAGCCGGCGAGCGAGGTGAGGCTTTTTTTGACTCTTGACAGCAGAGGACGCGTGGGCGCTTCGGGGGGGCAGGCAAGGCGGGGGCCACAAACTATCGTCCGGCGGGCCGCAAATGGCCCGCGGGCCGCATGTTTGAGACCCCTGGTTTACAGTATGAATGTATAAAATAGTGGTGGTGGGGAAAGTGTCAAGGTACTGACAATATGCCAATACTGTTAAAAAAGCCCTCTTTGGGTCCAACAATACTGAATAATTACCAACCAATATCTAATATTCCATTCTTGGGGAAGGTGCTAGAGTGGTTTGTGGCCTCTCAGCTCCAGAGGATCAGACAGATCATCTAGATCAGGGGTCTCAAACATGCGGCGCGGGGGCCATTTGCGGCCCGCCGGACGATAGTTTGTGGCCCCCGCCTTGCCTCCCCCCCGAAGCACCCACGCGTCCTCTGCTGTCAAGTCACTCCCGGCCCGTCCTCAAAGAGCACCTCCAAGCCACCAACAGCAGCTGCCGCCACCCGCCTCTTCCAGGGAAGCTGCTCTCTTTCTCTCTCAGCACCCCCAGCACCAGCCCGGCCAGCAGCCGCCTCAGCACCCGGCGGTGCTTCCTCCTCCTCCTCCTCTTCGTCCTGCTTCAGCCGCCTCGGCTCTGGTGGCTGCCTGGGCTCGCCTCGCAAAGTTTGCTCCTCTGTTGTGGTGGGGGTAGCTGCTGCTGCTGAGTGCGCCTTTTTTTAAGGGGGGGCCCTCAGAGGAAGGTTGCCAGACCTCCGTGTGTGTGTTTGTGTGTGTGTGCGCATGCGTGTGCACGCACCTGTGGGGGCCCCCCGCCCCATTCTGTTCAATTTCGTGGGTACCGGTGGGGGCTTTTCTCCTTTGGCAAGGTGAATTCTGTGAGGGTTTTTTTTTTTTAATTTTATGTCGTGCCCTCCTCCCCCTGGCTAAGCGGTCGCTGGCGCTCCCTCCCTTCTCCGCTTCTTTGTCCTGCTGGTGGTGGTGGTGGTGAAGAAGGAGCTGGAGGGGGTCGTGGCCGGGCGACGAGGGCTCGCACGCCCCTCCTCCTCCTCCTCCTCCTCCTCGGAGCCCCAGCTGGGCTAAGGAAACTCCTGCGCGGCTTCCTTGGGCTCTTGCTGTGCTTGGCGGAAAATCTGATGCGGCCCAGCCTCACTCAGACTCTGCCTCCAGTGGCCCCCAGGTAAATTGAGTTTGAGACCCCTGATCTAGATCCATTTCAGTCTGGCTTCAGGCATGGTTATGGGACAGAGACTGCTTTGGTCACCTCGGTAGATGGCCTATGCCAGGAACTGGCTAGGGAGGTCTGTCTCCCTGTTGATTTTGCTGGACCTCTCAGCAGCTTTCAATACTATTGACTATAGTATCCTCCTGTCCCGTCTCACTGGAATGGGACTTGGGGGCACTGTTTTACCGTGGCTCAAGTCCTTTCTGGAGGAGAGAACACAGAAGGTGGTGCTGTGGGGGTTCCTGTTCAACGCTCTGGTTGCTGGCCTGTGGGGTTCCTCAGGATTCTGTTTGTCTCCTATGTTATTTAACATCTACATGAAAGTGCTGGGAGAGATTGTCTGGAGAGTTGGGTTTTGTGTCACAAGTATGCCAATGGCAACCAGCTCTACCTCTCCTTGCCACCTAAATCTGAGGAAGCTGTTTCAGCTCTAGATCAGTGTTTGGTATCAGTAATGGACTGGATGACAATGAATAAATTGAAACTTAATCCGGACAAGACAGAGGTGCTTCTGGTCAGTCAAAAGGCAGATCAAGGAACAAGAATGCAGCCTGTGCTGGATGAGGTTACACTTCCCCTGAAAACACAGGTGTGCAGCTTAGGGGTGCTCATGGTTTCATCTCTGAACCTAGATGCCCAGGTTTCAGCAGTGGCCAGGAGTGAGTTTGCACAATTAAAACTAGTGTGCTGGGTATGTCTGTTTCTTGAGAGATCTGATCTGGCCACTATGACACATACCCTAGTTATTTCCTGACTGGATTACTGTAACACGCTGTACGTGGGGCTGCTGATGGAAAGTGTCAGGAAACTTCAGCGAGTCCAAAATGCAGCAGCCAAATTGCTGTCTGGGACTGGTTACAGAGTTCACATAACCCACCTGTTACAGCAGCTCCACTGACTGCCAATCTGTTTCCGTGCACACTTCAAAGCACTGCATTCTAACTTATAAAGCCCTAAATGGCCTGGGTCCAAGCTATTTCTAAGACGTGTCTCCCATTAGTAACCAGCTCGGAGGTTAAGATCATCAGAAGAGGCCTTTCTCCTGGTCCCCCCACCTTCACAGGTGCATCTGACTGGGACACAGGAAAGAGCCTTTCCCTTCAGGCAAACTTTCCCTCAGTGACTGAGTGTGATTTTTAGATAGATTATTGTGACCAGTCCTATTCTGGCTAATCACCCTTTAACTGCCCTTTACTTTCACTGGGCTAGCCTTAAGGCCAAATCATGATTCCAAGTGGTTTTAAACTGAAACATAAAAATACGTTCTTTATTTAAATATCACAACAGTTAAACTGCACATTCTTAAGCTTGAGGTTATATGAATTATAAGTGTCAACTTTCCCAGGCCAGAACCAGCTGATACAAAGTAATTATCTTCTGAAGCCCACTCTGAAACCCACTCCTTTCCTTAGATACAATTTAACTCCCACTCCCCTCCATCCTCTTCAGCTCTCCTTTTAATAGTTCCTGCTGGCTCTTCTGGATTGTCTCTCCTTTCTGACTTCCAGCCAATCACTTTCTTTCTGTTGTTGCTGGGTAAAATGGGTGAAGGTTCCATCACAATTATTATACATTACTACTCTAGGTTTTTAGTACTACTTGTGTTTACCATTTCTCAGAGTGGTATTTGTTCATTTTTATTATATGTATACTTACAGGTTTTAGCTTTAATATTGTCTTTTAATGATGTAAACTGGCTCTTTATACTCATCGTTCTTAAAAGAATCATTATCTTTTAATTATGTAAACCACCATTGTATACTCATTGTTTTCAGCTTTAAATATTGCCTTTCAATTTTGTTGGCTGCCTTGGGCCCTTTTTAAGGAGAAAGGTGGGGTAAAGATATTTTAAATAAATAAATAATATGCCTGTGACCAACATCACATAAATTAATCCCTCTGAATCATTTGGAATGAAATCCATCACTTTCAACAGTTTCTCTCCCATCAGGACCCATGATGCTCACCATAATATATGAGCTGTCCCCATTTCATAACTAGGGCTGAGTGCTGGACAAGTCCAATTTATCTAACTGATGTAAATGGTGTATGAACTGATTATTTTAGAATTAATCAATCTTGGAACATATAAAGAAAAAGTCACACTACTTGCCTTGCAGATGTACTCTTTAGAATCTCTTGTGGCCTTGGTACATCAGGCAAATTCATTACTTCAGAAAAATCTGCATTTGTTTGGTTTGGGTGCCATCAAACATGTTTCCTTATTTCCCTCTTATTTAACCAGTGCTGCAATAGCAGAGCTGACCTTTTGACAGACGCTCCTCTGTGTTTACTGTAGATTATGATAAAAAGATTGCCAACATCTGGCCAAAGACTGAAGTTATTTTAAAAATGTAATTCACAGTATTTAAAAACATTACACGTTACAGCATTTGAAAAACAACTCACTGTTATTGGCCAATATTCTACTGCTAGTTCCAACTAAAAGTAGACACATTGGCCAAAATCCTATTGAGCAGATATGCAACAGTATAAGTTTTAAATGCGAATTGCTGTAAGAAACCAGTAAACATTATCTGTTGTATGCCAAACTGTGTGATTTAGCATGAAACAGAAAATACCTAAGGAGATTCCCAAAGAGATAATCCACATCTAAAACGTAAGGCGAGTTTTCGTCATGGCGAGAACCAGTCAGGTTTCAGGCAAGCTCCTGAAACTGACTGGGACCCCTCGGTTCTGCCCCCCCCAAACCACGGGTAGAAAGGATGCTGCTAGGAGAAGCAGTGTCTGAAGCTGCAGAGATGACAAAAGGGGGGAGTGGAATCGACGATGGCTGGTTCCCCCTCCGAAGTCACATCTGAGTGAATGGACTGAGGAGGAAGCCATCTTGGCAAAGAGCTGGGAACACCCCAAGCAGAGAGTGAGAGAGCACAAAAGGATGTTGGACATATCTCAACCAGGGACTCTGAGTAAGTTAAAATATTTGTTCATGTAAGGAAAATCTCCATGGACCCAAACAACTACACAGAAAAGAGACAAATATAAAGAGTCAGCAAAATGGGCTTTACCTTTTAAAAAATCTTACTGTCACGGTAGAAGTAAGCCCCCCCCCCCCCCAGCTTGGATTGGGAGAAGAAGAAGAGAGAAGAGAAAAAGGGAGAAGGGGGAGAAAACTACCTTGTCATGAAAGGACATCAATCTAAGATAAAAGCCTTGCTCCCATGGCTATCTGAATTATTGATATCAAATCCTATTTACTTCAAAGCATTGCGGATCCTTTACATTTTTATTGTTGTGACTTGGCGACTGTGAGAACGTTTAACTCTGAGGAAAGCTCCACCCCCCCTTGGATCGAACATGTAAAGAAGACTGAGAAAGAAAAGTAAAGTTACAGCGACATCTGCTGACAGAAGACTTAAACAGCACCCCTTATTTACTTAAGAAGAAGAGGGAAAAATCAATATGGCAACATAAGGTGGAAAACAGAGAACTCAAAGAGGCTCATCGGCACAAAATCTCAGTGGATTATTGGGGCAAGAGTCATTTAAGGACTGGCAACAGAGTATTCAAGAGATGTTATCTACAGGGCTACAGCAACTACACGGAGGGATGGCTCGGCTATGTGTACAAATGAAAGACTTAGGGATGCAAATGACTGATATTAAAAATCAAATTCCAGAAAATAAAAAATAGCCAGAATAGCTGAGACATCAAAAAGATCAGAAGGAAGACTGGTGACCGTGAATACAGAGATGGAAGAACTAAAACAGGAAAGAAAGCAAGATGAAATTACTCTGTTAAATCTACAAATGGAAAGAGCCAATGCCATACTTAGATTCCAGAATCTACCAGAACAAAAAGGAAAAGATACAGTGTAAGTGATTACTACTTATTTAGCATCGATGGAGATGCGACCAGAGGATGTTCAACAAAATACAGACACAGCACGAAGAATTAATACAGCATATACTAGGAATAAAAATCTCCCCAGAGAAATGCATGTTAAATTTACGAGAAAGATCTTTCAAGATAAAGTTTTAAGAAATACACAAGGCAAGGAACCTAATAGAAAAGAGAAATTAAGATCTTGAAACATATTCTGTGGCAAATAAAACAGAAAAGGAGACAATATGTGGAGTTGACATCCCTCTTGAGAACAAACTCAATTATGTATAAGTGGTTGGTGCCTGAAGGTGTCCTCTTTGAATTCCAGGAGCAGAGTTATTATATTAACTCAAAAATGAAGGCAGAAGGTTTTATGAAAACAAAGGAGAAGTGGCTGGGCAGAAAAGAAACAAAGCAGATGAGAAACGAGAAGAGGAGAAATCAAATGGATTATCAGGTTCAGAGGCAGAAAGAAGCCTGACTAGAGCAGAAGAGCAAGCGAGAAGCTCTAAAGGAAAGTGCACTATAGAAACAAGAGGATCCAGAAGGAGGAAAGAAAACCTCAACAATAAAAATGGACTAAATGAATAAAATGGTTAAAGACTGCAGAAAACACTGGTAGACCGTGCAAATCGGAACTGTGAAGCTCAATTTCTCAGCACCAAACTCAACCATCTGAATTGGGCCCTACAGGCAAATGGCTATTCCAAGAATGAAATCACAAGACCCATCAAACCAAGAAAACAACACCAAACTGAAGAGGAAAAACAGCCACCCACTAATAAAGTATTTCTGCCATACATCAAAGGGGTCACGGACCGCATGGGGAAACTTTTGAAAAAACACAATCTACAAACAGGATTCAGGCCCACCACAAAAATACAACAAATATTGCGGTCAGCAAAGGACAAAAGGGACCCCCTCAACATTGCAGGAGTATACCAGATACCTTGCAGTTGTGGCCAGGTATATACTGGAACCACAAAACGCAGCATCCACACCAGAATCAAAGAACATGAGAGACACTGCAGACTAAAACAACTGGAAAAATCAGCACTAGCTGAACATGCCCTGAAACAAGCTGGACATGAAATTCTATTTCAAAACACAGAAGTACTGGACAACACCAGCAATCATTATGTTAGACTACACAGGGAAGCCATTGAAATCCACAAACTTCAGCACAGCTTCAACAAAAAAGAAGAAAGTCTAAAACTCAACAAAGCCTGGCTCCCAGCACTGAAAAATACAGCCTGCAAAAGGTCAATGAACTCTATCCAGCCACAAGGACTGGTAATCACTGCACACAAAAGATCAGCTAACGACACCCATCAATCACAGTGACAGACCATCTCCCCCCCTTATCACAACAATACACCCATAACAAAAAACACCCTGATCACCATAATCACCCAATCTCCTGAAAAGGACAAAAAGCTGGTCCCACAGCTATAAATACTAAACTATCCTACAAACTGCACCAGAGCACAAACAGAGTTCTGACTCCTGTCCTGTTTAAAAATCAGTAACTATTAAAGAAAATGTAGATAAAATGTTTTATAGATGATATATGATTTACTGATGGTACACAATGCCAACAAAGTTTTTTTTAAGGTACAAAAGTGTTTTTAAATAGTGTGGGAAACGTAAAACACAGGAGGAGACTTTTATTATGTTTGGTGGATATATAGGGAATAATTTCATAATTAGACTCGAAAGATAGCCTGGAAAGCATAGATTAAAGAAGAATGTGAAGGTCCAATTAGGGAATAGATAGATTAGTAACTATAGTAATACATTACTGCGAAAATTTGCTATTTTTCTTTTTATCTCTCTTTGTAGTATAATTGTACAAGTTGATGTAAATGTTCTATCTCACTCTCTGGAATTTTACCCTTTCTCTATCCATACCTACTCCCCTAACCCTAAATTCCCTTCCCCATAATCCTACCCCCATTGAAAAGAACAAAAAAAAATAGAAATGACATAAAACGTATGCCTTTTGTGTAACTGCAACAGGATCTAGGCATTGAATCAATTGCTGGATGATAAGTCAGCAGTTACATAAATCCAAATTGAGTCAGTAGGTCCACTGTTCTTGAGACTAGCAATGGGATGCTGGTCATTACTCATTGCAATGTTGGACAAGTAATACTTTGTATTACATAATGGATGGAATCAAGTAGTTGCAACTAGTGGAGGCCCACTGAATTAACAGAACTTACATAAGTGCTCACTCACTAAATCCTATATTAAGAAATTGTTAAGTTTTCTTTTTTACTTGCTTTTCTTTTCCTATCCCCTTTACCTTTTATATTGTGTTTTTTGGGACTGTACAGCTAAAGGCTGGGACCATTGCCTTAATTGACACATAAGCAGATTCAACAGCCTTTTCAGCTAAAGAGTGTCGTAATATTATTTTAAATGATTAAGAAACACACAAACCATAGAGGAACTTTTGACATCAGTACCTCTTGCAATTTTTAAATATGGCAAGGAATTTTAGAATGGATGTTGCAGTTAAAAACTAAGGTTGGGAGTGGAAAATTTTGAATGAGTCTTTAGGAAGGAAAATAGAACTGGTAGCTGATTTGGGTGATCGACGAGAGAGACTCCAGGTCAGTTCACAGACAGAACATCTGTCTGCTACATCAGACTAAATGCCTGTTTAATCCATCTTCTATCTGAGAGCATAGAGAGCTGCTGCCAGTCAGAGCAGAGAATACAGGACTAAATGGACAAATAAAATTGTCTGACAAGGCAGCTGACTTTATTCTTCTTGGAATTGAGGTAATGCATTCACTTCACAGTGGCGTTTGCTCAGAGCTCAGAGAAGTTACTTTTTCAGAATATAGCTTCCAAAACCCAGCTGGGAATCTCAGAGTCGTGATCCAAAAAAGTAATGCTTCCACACATAACCACTGTTCCTCTGTCTATCAGCAGAGGCCAGAGTGAACCTCCCCATTATTTCAGCAACTGCAGGATAACCAATAGTTGCAACAAAGCTCCTTGAAGAAGGATTTTTATGTGGTCTGTATATTTACACCAGTTTAATTGCTAAGGTTCATGAATTAAAGATGCAGAAGGGTAATCTGTGGGTACATATTTTATCTAACATGGTTGGGACTGGCGGGCATGCCTGTTTCTGTTCAGAAACCATTTTGGCTCTGTGTATGACCACTTGGAGACAGAGAAAAGAAAGCTGTTCAAGATTACCTCTGCTTCTAGCAATGGACAGAAGCTTGCACTTATTAAACTGGAAGTCTAGTCCAACTTCCTTCCATCCTATTTGCTATAATTTAGAATAACTGGTAGTACAAAGAGAACTTGAATCTGTCTCCAGGCATATACACACTCACACCTGCATAATATGAGAAAAAGAGAATCACTTACAGATAGTATGTAGGATACAATCCTTCAAAGTACCAGCACTGCTTTTTGGCCTCCGAATACTGAAAAGGAAGGGAAAAAGACAGCATTGTTCACCACACATTGTGCGAATGATAAGCAACACACAATGCATTATAGCAGCTTTTCCAAACCTGGTACTCTCCAGATGTGCTGGACTACACTCCAGTGGTCACAGGGGCTGGGGTTGTGGGAGTTCTCATCCAGCAAATTAGGAGAGCATCAGATTAGGCAGATCCAATACAACTTTTAAGAAAAAGACGTTTGCAGCTCATAAAATAAAATATTTAGGGTAATCAGATGCAAAGATAGACAAAAGCAGAACTAACGATATCAGTCAATGCCATGTTCCCAAACCTGATAAAAGAAAGCGGGGACAGGACAAGATAGGCACATGCTTAATCCTTCCCTCATTTTTGCTTACTTTTCCTTATAATGCCTCCCCTCCCCACCCCATCATTATTTTCTCTGCCCAAGACTTCTTCCAGTTTTTAGAACGTAGCTGTTCAGGCTGAAGGTACTTTAAAAAGACTTGAGGGATATTTGCAGCGAAGAATCCACACCTGGTTTCTTTTTCCCACTTCACCACCCTCATTCCCTTTTTCCCTTAGTGCCAGATTTAAACAGTAACTCTGAAGACAAGAGTCCACGTTTTCAAAACACTGCCCTGTAAGCCATTGGAGATACATTTTTAATCTGAAAAGTAGAATTAAAATGCTTTAAACAAAGACTTATAAATGGATGCAGCAGGAACGGGTTGCACATTCTTCTTATCCACTGCATTAGCATTAAGCAGGAAATATGAGATACGGAGATTTGTTATTTCACTCATTATTTCCACTTCCTCCCCAAGACTCATGCACTCACTGTGTATTGTAACTGCAGGTTGTATCCTCCTGTTTGACCATTTGCAGCTGCGCCTATTATTTTAAAACTACTTTTACAACAGCAGTTTAAAAACACAGGATCATGACCTTCTTTGCATCTGGCCAGTCTACCCATCTTGCAAGATGTGGAGGGAAGGCAGGTAACTCCATGTTTGAATAGTGCTTCACCACAAACCCATTAGTCAACACATATTAACAGTCTCCTAAGCAGGGTATATGTTATCACTCATTGCATTAGGACAGTCTGTTATTGCTAACTGAAAAGCCTCCCCCTCCACCCTGTTACATACTACTGAGTCCCCTCATTGGGAGAAAGGTGACTGACAAATGATACTAAATAAACAAATACTGAAGCCACATCTCTGGCTATAATATTTTGCACTTAAAAATTACTCCAATCCTCAGTGTCTGCCTATTCTACATTGATTTTGGTATGAGACATACATCAATAACAAACTGACTACAACATTTTCTTCTCTCTTTATCTGTCTCTTTTGCCAAAATCTAAGCATGTGCTATAAAACAGGGGTCCCCAACCCCCAGTCTGTGGCCCGGTGCCGGTCCGTGGCCTGGGCCGGACCAGGCCGCGGAGACAGATCTCCCCCCCCACAGCCCCTTTGCGCATGAGCACCCCCAAGCACCCCCCTTCGTGCATGTACGCGAGTGTGCATGTGCCCACATGAGCACCCCCTCCGCACATGCACACTGGTGCACATGCATGCACGCGAGCACGCCCCCGCCCCTTCGCGCAAGTGTGGGGTGTGTGCCCCGCCTTCCCCAACCGGTCTGTGGTGTTAAAAAGGTTGGGGACCACTGCTGTAAAATACCTACAGTGGACTAGTATGGCTGCTTAGGTGGAAGCAAGTCTCATTGTACTAACTAAAGCTTAATCCCCAGTAAGTATATCTGGGATTTTAAACCAAATCGCACAATGGACTTGACTGTACTCATTACATAAAATGTGCACTGGAGCTTTTGGTCTGTTTGTATTTTTATGTACCTGTGTGGCATATATTCACCATATTTACTATTCCACCTGGATAGATTTTTTTTCTGGAGACACATGCATGGTTGATGAAGAGTTGGAACAACAATAACCCCACCACCATCACTACCCAGGGATATTTTTGAAGGTACCCCAGAAGATTTCATATGAACAAACAACAGACAATGATTTAGCTGAGCAGAGTGCCAAGGAACATGATTTGTCTCTGCAAAACAGGGGCATTTGGGAATATATGTACTTCAGTACTGTGCAGGTTCCTCTCTTTTTTAAAGCCAAATGAGATGAGATTGTGGCAGGCCCACTGCATAAATCAAGCTTGGTTCTAACTTTGAAGGAGGGGGAAAGATCCAATTACTGAAGCAACAACAAAACAAAAAGAAAACACCCACACAGAGGCCCATTGCATTCATCTCCAAAGTAGTTCCCCCACCCAAGTACAATTCTATTCTGCCGTACAAGTGAATGAGAATGAAAGAAGAGTAGGGTAGGGAAGATTACACCAAGGAAGACTTGTGTTCCTTCCCCTCTGCACTTCTTCTTCTTCTTCTTCTTCTTTGGACACCCTTCTCTCCAGCTCACTTTATGCAGCACTGAGGTAGCTCTGGGTTTAAAACACACAGCCCCTTATCTATTATTTATCTGCACAACCTCAGCGCCCTGCTTAGCCTGAAATACCTATTGCTGTTTCCATAGCAGCATTTGCAAATATATAGAGTTGGGACTTTATTTACTTGCTTAAAAATAAGAGCTTTCTTTTCAATGCAAGTTTGCCCATTCTGTTGGTTTTTCTCCCTTTGCTCCATCATTAAATATATTTATATCGTTAAACACAAATAAGCCTCATTTTGAAGTCCAAAATGGAAGACATTATTTTAATTGGAATGTACATTTGAACTAATTTAATTCTCCACTGAATAGCCACACTGAACAATTGTTCAATATGCTGCATTTAGATCCTTGGGGGGGGGGGGGGGGATAAGGAAAAGATAATGGTACCAGGACTCCTCGCATACTGCAAAAAATAAATTAATAAACAAAAATCCTACCCTATATTTAAAAAGGGTATGAGTAAGGAGATTAAATCAAGGCAACAGGATGTAAGCTTTTCTACATGGAAAATAATTCTGATTTCTTCTGACATTGTTTGCTATAAAACCTTAAAACAAGCTGTCTGGGGAATTCTGGAAGTTGTGGTTCAAAAAATTAATTTTTCCTAGCATTGTCCCTCAGCTTAAACAGGCAAGGACAGGGAAGTCTCTCTGGGGATGGCTCCCTGACAGCTCCAACAGCTCCATTTGCACCATTTGTATTTAAGCATATGGGGAGGACTATCCCTCTAAATGTTCTTCAGCAGCACATATGTTCTTCCTTTTAACATGATGTCGAGGTGTGGACCCCTGGTAGGCTCCATTTCAAGATTTGCAAGGAGAAAGGAATGCTGCCTGTATGAGCTAGATCAGTGGTTCCCAATTTAGGTAATCCAGGTGTTCTTGGACTGCAACTCCCAGTAATCCCAGCCAGCACAGGTAATAGTGAAAGCTTCTGAGAATTGTAGTCCAAGAACACTTGAGTGACCTGAGGTCAGGAACAACATGATCAGCCTGTCTAAATCATAATTGTCCTTTTGACAGTGAAACTCAACATGGCTGCATAAATTTACAGGAGCTGAAGATCTGCCAGAAAGATTAACAAGTGAACCCTATAGCAAATCAAGGCTGAATTACCGCTGGAGGCAAAAATATTGAAACTGAGGCTATCCTACTTTGGGAACATCAAGAGAAGGCAAGATTTGCTGAAAAAGATAATAATGCTAGGAAAAGTTGAAAGCAGCAGGAAAAGAGAAAGACCAAATACGAGATGGATTGGCTCTAAAGGAAACCACAGGCTTGAGTTTGCAAGAGCTAAGCAGGGCTGTTGAGGACAGGACATTTTGGAGATTGCTCATTCATAGGGTCACCATAAGTCGGAGAAGACTTGGTGGCACATAACAAAAGCAAAATTCTGGCTTGCTCTCGTCAGCCTAAGGTGAAACAAGCTAGAGACAGTAAGAAAAGTAGCATTACTATTTTTATAAAGACAACCAACTAAGACTCAAGGAGATACTTGCTCATGTGAGTCAGTAAGACAACTGTTAAAAAACCAGCCCCTCCAATGCAGCAGCCACCTCTGACTGCCACATTTAAGGCTTTAAAAAGTGAAAGACCTGAATTTCCTAAAGCTGACAGATGAACACCAACACTTATAACAAGCTCACACATTCGGTGCAAGTGATAACCAGGGCTGGATCAGGACATTTTGTTCTCTTGGGTAGGGAGACACATGCTTCCCTTCCGCCCAACTCAAGCCACGATGTGCCCTAAGCCAATCCATTCATTTTTGCACATCCCTCAAAGTACAAACAATATAATAATTAATTCAGTGACCAATAATTCACTCCCACCTCACGATGCACAAAATCATTCACTTGAGGAGGCTGCCTCACTTTGCCTTGATCATAGCTTGTTATTTGCCTTCTTTTTACCAACATTGCTGGGCAATTATATGAAGAGGCAAAAGGTAAGGATATACAGGGATGTATCACAGGGACAGATCCCAATACATTTAGCTCCATATTGTCAACAGACTAGCTTTGGCTCTGCAGGGTTTCAGCCAGGATTCTTTCCCAGCCCAACATGGAGACACTTGCTGGTCTCCCATTCAAGTAGTAACTAGACTTGACCTGCTTAGCAACCAAAGACCAACAAGATAGGTGTGTTCAGAGTCACATGGGTATTACTGCTAATGGATTATACATTCAAGTTATCAAGTTAAGAACTGCAATACACATGTGAATGAAGGCAGGATAAAATTCAGCCAGCAAATTGCAGTACCACACCTATATATTTATAATGCTCAATGAGCACTGAGGTCTTAAGAGGGATGTTTGTCATGCAAGAGGCATACAAATGCTGTTCTTCACATGACAGGGAGGAAAAGTAAATAGTAAGCTTTCTAGCTGCTGTTGGCCAAGTTCTATAATGGTATTTTCACCTCTATTACATTCTCAGGGCTTTGGCAGAATACCACAATAATGATAAATTTCACATCATCCATGGAGACCATGAATTTCTTTCATATTGTTTGCTTTGGAGTATCTTCCAGTCACATTCTAGCAAACCTATCCTGCCATGTTGTCCCATGTAAATCTTGCACTTTCATTTGACAATGAGTACTTGAAGAAGGAAAAAGGAAAATATAAAAACAATTGTTATATTCTTAAAGTGCCTAGGTACACAGAAAGGGATGTTTGTAGCAGACCTTTTAGCATAGGGAGTAAACCTTTAGATTTTGATATGGACAGGGGAAAAACAAAATTTGGTTACCTATGTTCTTGTAACATGCATATCTTCTCATAATGTACAGGAGAATATTGCTTTATCTTCTATAATTTTGTTTAAAATCTGATCTATCTGATTATATTTGTTCAGAATGATTGTTTTGCTCATGGAAGTGTTTGTTTTTTCTTGTTGGAAAATTTTCTTTTTAAGAAAAGGCATTAAGAATTTGATCTGTAATTGTCTCACTTGATATTCACAGATATGAGTGACTCATCTGGCAGTAAAATACAAGCAGACTGTTGATGTGAAAGATATTCAGCCATAGCTGGTGACAACAGATTTCTAATGCATCCAGCTTGTGATCCTTAATCCATTTGGTTATTCTTCTAACATTAATTATCCTATTTTATTAGGAATTAATGTGGGTTAACAGTGGACGTGATACCATTAGAAGACATTATACTGTATTTGAGTCTATTAACCTTTTCCATAAAAAGCACATTAACAGTTCTGAATGCAATTCCATTTTCAACATTACATGGTAGATGGCAACTATGTTTCCATCCTAGAGAAATGGGACTATAATTAAGCATAATGTCTTTCTCACTCTTCCAGAAAGAAAAGGTATTCATATCTACCAAAATAAATTAGAAAACTATTGCCTTTTGATTGGGTAATATCCAAGCGACTAAGCAGATGTTTGAAAATGGAGTGAAGTACTGGAAACAGTTTGCTTCTCCTGCTGCTGCTTTGGTTGGAGACAAAGACAGTTATTCTATGTTATTTATCATCGAATAAGGCAGTACTCTTTATCTAAGACAACTGCCAGTACAAACTACAAAGAATTCTTGCCAGTATCATTTCTGCACAGATAATTTCATTTTCTTCTGGTTCAACTGAGCAAACCCAATTATGCTCAGGACCATGGACAGTGTCACAATGCAGCAAAGAAGCATTTCCAGCCTTGGCCAGCCAGCTAGCTGTTTTGAAAGGTTCCTTTGGGCATTGGACTACTGGTTGGCACTTGCAAACACTGTACTAATGCCCATGGCTTGCTAGCAGCCATTGTTACATGCAGGATTACTTCTTTAGTCAGCCACTGCAAAGCCTCTCAACACTTTGGAGTACAGATATGAGCCAGGAAGCCCCCGGTTTAGCTCTCCTCTCAGACTTAGGCCTGAAGCAAATCTCTGTTCTGTCAGTTTCCATCTAAAATATGGAGATAGTAATTCTGATCTACAGTATATGCTTTAGTAAGAAGCACTAGTCTAATTTATGTTAATAAAAATGCATTGCATAAATCAGGGTACACAACCCCTTAGGCCTTAACTGGAGCCCCCCTGCCCTGTCAAATCCCCTGACAACTTCTCTTCCATAGATCCTCATACAGATTATTCTTTTCCTATTACTGCTTACAATGAGAAAATAGTTTTCTGTATAAGGACCTCTGGGATGTGTGCATGCTTAAGTACTTGCATACAGTTCTAATCCAAATACAGGATTACATTCAACCTCTGGAATTTAAAAAGGTGGTGCACCTCAGATGTAAATACTATGAAAAATTATAGTGCAATTGGAATGTTCAAAGAACTCTACTTTGCAAGTGGCTACAGCTACACATGTAAAAAAGCAGCTGGTGAGAACAAGAGGTGCCACAAACCCAATGGCCATATGAATGAATACTTGTGCATTAAGTCTATCCATTCAATCCCTTACATTTTCCATGCACCATATTTGTAGAACATGGATTCTATTAACCAGCTCAGTTACCACTATCGCTGTTGTATATTTACTCTGCCACAGGAATGATCTCTATTGGTTTTCTGACATGACAATATTGGTGATATCTGCTATTAGCAATCAATTCAAATCCAAAGGAGTGCTACTGATGGTGGTTGTGATTTTGGTGGTGGATATATTGATTTAAATACACCCAAATTCTTCAAATATTTGAAAAGTGCTATCATATATCCCCTCAGACTTCTTTTCCCAAGGCTAAGCATTCCCAGTTCTTTCAGTCTTTACTTACAGGGGTTGGTTTCCAGCCCCCTAATCATCCTTGTTGCCCAGGTTCCTCCCTTTTGCCCTTTTTGAAGATTGTGACATTCATCTGGCACCTCATCCAATCATCTGGCACCTCATCCATTTCCCATGATTTCAAGAAAATAATGGACAGCGGTTCTGAGAGTTCTTCAGCCTGTTCCTTCAACACTTTTGGATGCAGCTTATTTGGCCCTAGAGATTTGAACTCATTCAAGGTAATAAGGTATTCCTTGACTATCTGTTTATGAATCTCCAGCTACAGTCCTGTTCTGGAGGATCATGGTCTGTCCTTTGGCAAAAGACTGAGCAAAAATGGAAATTGAGCACTTCTGCTTTTTCTTTGTCTTCTGTTAACATTTTTCCATCTCCATTGTGTAGCTGAGACGTTGTTTCTTTTCTTTGTCTTTTACTACACAAATACCTGAAGAATGTGTTTTTATTGCTTTTAGTGTCTCTAGCTAGCCTCAGCTCATTCTCAGCTTTTGCCTTCCTAATGCCATCCCTGCAATTCCTTGCTACTTGTCTGTATTCTTCCTTGGTGACCTGGCCTTCTTTCCACTTCCTATACATGTGTTTTTGTTTGTTTGTTTTCAGGTCCTCCCTGAGCTTTTTGTGAAGCCTCGCTGGCCTTTTTTGCTGCCTCCCATCTTTTTTTCTTGTTGGAGTTGTTTGCAGTTGTGCTCCCACTCTTCTTGGACTCCTTTTCTTGTTAGGATCTCCAGCCATGGGACCTTACTTATCCTTGTTCTGAGATTATTAAAATTGGCTTTTTTAAAATCCAGCATATGTGTGTGGCTATACCCTACTTTAGTTTCCTTTGAATTCAAAAAGTCTAGGAGAACATGGTCACTCTTGCCCAGAGTTAAACTAGAATATATGGTGACAAATAATAAGTTCCCCCACTTATTAAAAAGCACTTTAAAATTCTTTTTTTAAAAGGTTTTCATGTGATGCTTACTTTAGCCCCGCTGCTTTGAATGGCTGCTACTTTAAACTGATAATTTAAGTTCTGATTTGAGTTAGGTGGATTGTCTGTTTTATCATTTATCAAACTGAAAGCTATTGGCTACAGGGACACCACTAAATCTTGCAAATAAATTAAATTAATACATAAGCCAACAATATTGTGAGCCTGCCCCAGCTGCAGCTGGCTGGTGTAGTGGGCAGACTACCTACCTCATCAGGCACAGCTGGCACGCTTTCTCAATGCACTACACCTGGATCCTGGGGTGAGGCAAGGGAGAACGTTGTCACTGCCCTTGCAGTGTGGGGTTGTGGGGGTGGCAGAGCTAGAGATAAAAGGCGAACCAGAAGACTCCAAGGAGAAAGAATACTGGCAAGACACTGAAGACTGGTCTGTGCTGAGATGCTGCTGTGAAGGGGGCTGGCTAAAACGTCTGAAGCAACTGCCAGGGTAAGATGAGATGGAGCAAGGCTCCAAGAGTCGAGGCTCCTGGAAAGCTAGAGAGACACCAGGAGCTTCCAGAGACAAAGCAAGCAGGTGGCTGGTCCCTTGCCCTCCTGCCTTGAGCCCTGATTCTCCAGATACCACACTCATCCTGATTTCTGCCTCCATGTCCTGCACCCAGCCATCTCCTGAAGCAGTTTCTGCTGTGCCTCCTTTTGTGTCACCCTAGGAGGGGGGTGTATGAACGTTCCTCCTGTCATGGACCAAGGACTAGGGTGTGTAGCCTCAGAAGGTCAGTGTGCCACTTGCCTGCAAAAGCCCCCGGCAGCTTTCTTTAAGAGACATTTTGACCAAGCTAGACTTACTAACTTTGGGAGTGAAGTAACTCCCTGGCACCAGTAAGACTTTCTTGACCTGTTGGGACTGGGGTTTGTGGTTCATTGTAGGAGCTGGACCTAGTTGGGGACTTGTCTGCTACATGCCTAAAGGGTCCTGACTCCACAAGAACTTTTTCCTTCCCCAGCTGGGCAGAGCCGGGGGTGACAAGAACTGTGTTGTGCCTGGCCCAGAGGGGTCCGATCCTGCTAAGGAATTTTTAGATATTGACCCAGAAAGTCCTGGGTCTGCAAAGGACCAGGTACCCAATGTATGTTGGGGCCTGAGTCTGCCAAAGCCTATTTCTTTTCAGGGACAAGCTAGACCTGATCCTGTGAAATACTTTTGGTGCAAGTTGTTTTCTCCCTTTAATAAAGCTCCTTCTGCAAAGACTCAACCTATCATTACGGAAGGGGCGACTGGGGCAGCTCACAGCATCTCATTAGTTTTCACAACAAGATTGCCAAATATACTCATCACTAAGTTAAATACACTGAACTCTTCTGCCTAATAGTTCTTCAAACTGTTTATTATTCTATCTACAAAGCCAAGACTAAACAACATTTGTTCTAACACAGAGCCAACCACAGCACAACCCAGGCTCTTAAGCAAGCTCTCAGTAGTTCCAAAGCTCTCAATTGTCCTATAAATGCAGGACAATAAGCAAACAAAGGCGACACAGATTAGCCCACATTCAGTATCCTGAGAATAAAGCATGCTCACTATCTGCTCAGCTGAAGCGTCTGCTGTGCATTTTCCAGTAAGTACTAAATGCAATCTGATTTAGTCTGCATCCCATGTCTATTTGAAAAAAAGGAGGCAGCTTGTGCATAACAAGACTTTATTAACTTCATATGCAGCCTCATCCCCATTGTTGAAAAACAATGCTGTTCTCCACAGTTAACACAGTTCAACAAACAGCTCTCAGCGTCAAATTCAATGGAGGCTTTTCTTCTTTTTCAATAGATGCACTGTAAAGAATGACAGAAAATTTGGGGGAATACAGTCATGAGAAAAAGACAGCACATCCTCTTTGAATTCTATGATTTTGCATACCAGGACATAATAAAAATCATCTGGTCCTTGGCAGGTGTGAAAATGCATTTAGGTAAATACAGTCTCAGATGAACAACATATGATATATTATACAATATCATGATTTATTTTACCAAAATAAAGCCAAAATGGAGAAACCATGTGTGAAAAACACCCTTACTGCTTCCATAGGAATTAAGAGACTAAGTAGCAGCCAGGTGCTGCTAATCAAATGACCTTGAGTAAATGATCATCAGTAAGTGTGATCGCCTCTATAAAAGCTGAAGTTTTAGAAATTTGTTGGTTTGAAGCATTGTGTTAATACAAAGCCAAGAGGGAAACACATCAGCAATGATCCTAGAGAAGCAATGGTTGCTGCCAATCCATCTGGGAAGGGTTAGAAGCCCATTTCCAAACAATGTAAAGTCCAGGAAGATTATTCACAAGTGGAAAACATTCAAGACATCTGCCAGTCTTCCCAGGAGTGGATGTCCACTTCAAGTTATTGTTGCTAAAGGTGTTGTACAAGCTATTGAATCATAAGGTGTATTTAATGTTTCACACATGGCTTCTCCACTTTGGCTTTATTTTTGTAAAATAAATCATGAAACAATGTAATATGTCATGTTGTTAATCTGAGGTTGTATTTACACACCTGCTAAGGACCAGATGATTTTTATTATGTCCTGATACATAAAACCACAGAATTCAAAGATGGTGTACTTTCTTTTTCATGAGACTCTAAGTGCAAGGTTTACATCTAGAGATGGGGGTATTCGTAAGCTGGACATAACAAGGGTCTGGCCCCCGTCCACTCATGCATCCGCCGCTGGCTCCACTCTCCCTTCCAATCTCTCCGGAGCTCATGGTCAGCTATCCACTCCTGGCAGAAAGAGGGAAGATGAGTCTCTCTCCAGGCTGATAAGTGGATAACCGACCGGGCGCTCTGGAGTGATTGGAAGGGAGAGTGGAGCTGGCCCTTGTTACGTCCAGCTGTGTGTGGGGATTCATATTCATATACGAATATGCCCATCTCTAGTTACATCTTTCAAGTGGTCCTTCCAATTCATATCACAGTTCTGAATGCTTATTTCGGAACAAATAAAACATGCAGGCTGTGTAATATAGTATGTAACTTGCCCCTCACCAAGGAATTTTCTGATGCTGTATACAGCACACTGCAGTAAGTGCAATGTTAGCAGAATGTTAATGGCTAGGACCAAATGTCCCTGTCGAGTTCAACTCTTCTTGAAATAAGTATTGGTACCTGCAAGTCCACACAGACCTCCAAACACAGAGACAAATCTGACAGTACCACTAAGATTACAAACCTAGGCCTTCAGGAGATTGCAACCCTATCTAAAACAGACAGTAACATTCTTCTGCTACAACTAACTGTAAAAAGCACCTCTAGACTTATTCAGGCATTGTGCCCAAGTATGCTACATTATCATTTGTACGAGTAATAGAGCTGCAGATAGTCCAATGCATCCAACCTCCCTTTGCTGAACAGGAAAATCTACAAGATACTTCTATTCACATTCACCCCAAAATGAGAAGAAGCTTTCCCACAACTGGGCACCCAGCCCTATAAGAGTTCTTGGCCTTGCAAATGATGTCAATCACATTCAGGTGAATGTGAGTTGAAGAACCTAAACTCTTTTCTACTCAACACAGGGAAGTAAGTATTACTTAAGAGAGCAAGTCCAGCATGTATGAGGGCATCAATGATGAGACCAGTTTATGCAGCTCTCTACCTAATACCCCAGTCTCTGTTTTCTGTTTGGACACAATGTCTGGGTAAGACATAGTCAACTTAGGATACTGCAGTGGTTCCCAATCTTGGATAACTTAGGCGTTCTTGGACTACAATTCCCAGAAATTGGCCAGCACAGCTAGTGGTGAAGGCCTCTGGGAGTTGCAGTTGAAGAACACCTGGATTACCAAAGACTGGGAACCACTGGGATACAAGGCCAGTTTTTAGACTTCATCTGGCCAATTGCTGACCACTGATGCTGCATATCTCTATTTGAACCACTGAAATACAGATATAGATTAAGGTGTCATCAGAATACAGTCAACAGTACTAGTGCCTTGTGGACCAAGTGGGGGCATTATCCTAAAATGGAGGGGAAATGCACTCTCCTTACTCTGTTGCCAAGCTGTCCATAGATGAGACTACAGTCAAAAGAGCCAAGTTCTGTTGTCAGATTTCTCAACTCCAAAAATGTCCATGTTGCCTGAAAGAATAGATGAGCACAGAACTATAGCAAATTAGAACTTAAACGTGCTTCCCCCTATTGATATGGATGGTGGAATGAGACCTGTCTTCTGTTCCTCCAGAAAGGAGAATCATAGAATCATAGAAAAGTAAAGTTGGAAGGGGACTACAAGGCCATCAGGTCCAGCCCCCTGCTCAATGCAGGAATACAATCAAAGCATATCTGCCAGGTGATTATCTAAGTTTTTCTTAAATGCCTCCAGTGCTGGAGCACTCACCAACTCCCGACATAACTGGTTCCACTGTCATACTGCTCTAACAGTTAGGAAGTTTTTCCTGATATTCAATCGAAATCTGGCTTCCTTTAACTTGACCTCTTGTTGCGTGTCCTGCACTCTGGGATGATTGAGAACAGATCTACAGTACAATTGCCCTCATTTCACACACTAGCAAGGTTATGCTCAAAATCCTACAAGGTAGGCTTCAGCAGTATGTGGACCGAGAACTCCCAGAAGTACAAGCTGGATTTCGAAGGGGCAGAGGAACTAGAGACCAAATTGCTAACATGCACTGGATTATGGAGAAAGCAAGAGAGTTCCAGAAAAACATCTACTTCTGCTTCATTGACTACGCAAAAGCCTTTCAGAGTGCCTGACCACCTTATCTATCTCCTGAGAAATCTATACGTGGGACAGGAAGCAACAGTTAGAACTGGATATGGAACAACTGATTGGTTCAAAATTGGGAAAGGAGTACGACAAGGCTGTATATTGTCTCCCTGCTTATTTAACTTATATGCAGAATACATCATGCGAAAGCCTGGACTGGAGGAATCCCAAGCCGGAAGAAATATCAACAACCTCAGATATGCAGATACCACTCTGATGGCAGAAAGTGAGGAGGAATTAAAGAACCTCGTAATGAGGGTGAAAGAGGAGAGCGCAAAAAATGGTCTGAAGCTCAACATCAACAAAACTAAGATCATGGCCACTGGTCCCATCACCTCCTGGCAAATAGAAGGGGAAGATATGGAGGCACTGACAGATTTTACCTTCTTGGGCTGCATGATCACTGCAGATGGTGACAGCAGCCACGAAATTAAAAGACGCCTGCTTCTTGGGAGGAAAGCGATGACAAACCTAGACAGCATCTTAAAAAGCAGAGACATCACCTTGCCGACAAAGGTCCGCATAGTCAAAGCTATGGTTTTTCCAGTAGTGATGTATGGAAGTGAGAGCTGGACCATAAAGAAGGCTGACCGCCGAAGAATTGATGCTTTTGAATTGTGGTGCTGGAGGAGACTCTTGAGAGTCCCCTGGACTGCAAAGAGAACAAACCTATCCATTCTGAAGGAAATCAACCCTGAGTGCTCACTGGAAGGACAGATCCTGAAGCTGAGGCTCCAATACTTTGGCCATCTCATGAGAAGAGAAAACTCCCTGGAAAAGACCCTGATGTTGGGAAAGTGCGAAGGCAAGAGGAGAAGGGGACATCAGAGGACGAGATGGATGGACAGTGTCATCGAAGCTACCAACATGAATTTGACCCAACTCCGGGAGGCAGTGGAAGACAGGAGGGCCTGGCGTGCTCTGGTCCATGGGGTCACGAAGAGTCGGACACGACTTAACGACTAAACAACAACAACAACAACAACAATTTTCTTACATGGAGAAAATCTAACCTGTTTGCACATGCTTACATTTGGTAAACCTTTTCTTCCGTATTCATTTTTGCCAAAACCATGTCCTCTGGTTGTTGTTTGCATTCAAAGGTGCTATTTGCAGTAAACAGCAATTTTGCAGCAACTTGAGCCTGGGTTGTTTTTCACACACACACACACACACACACACACACACACTGCAATTTTGACCTGGACTAGAGGTGTGTACAATTGCTCTTCATAATAAAAAGAAGTGCATGGAAGTATGCTCTTACAAGTGTGACCTGAACGTAGCATGTAGCTGGACCCTTATCCCTTTTTGGCGGTGACCCATGCTGTTGGCCCCCAACCGACATGAATCAAGAAGCTGACAGAATACACAGCATTGATATGGCTGTGCAGTGTGGGATTGATAGTGATCTGCAAGCTGCTGTGTATGGAAATTTCTGAGTGAGAAACCATTTTGACATCCTCTCCCCACCCCCCAAGATTCTCCAAAATATAATTTTTGGTGGTATCAAATATACTTTCAGGTTCAAAGAGACATCCCACACCATTGGCTTCCCTTCTTGAGTACAGTGGTGCCTCCACTTACGAACGTCCCTACTTACGACCATTCCGAGTTACGACCAGCTCCGGCTGCAAAATTTTGCTTCGACTTGCGGCCGGAGCTTCCAGTTACGAACAGAAAAAGGCAGGGAAAAAAGGCGGGAAATTCAAATTTCTAACTGTAGGTGGCGACGAGGCTGCTTCTTGGTAGCTCTTTCGCCCCAGCAGTTAGAGAGTGTGCTATGGGAGAAGGCTGCCTGGTAAGGTAAGGTGCTGTTTTCTGCTTTTTTAAAAACTGTTCTGGGTGTTTTTGCAGCGTGGTTTTGGGCTGGGGGGGTTATGTTTCTGTGCTGTGATGGGTATTGGGGGGGTTGTTTGTTTGTTGAGTTTTTCCCCCCATTTCCAATGGGTCTTGGGGCGTTTGGTTGCTTTTTGGAGTGTTTTTTCCCATTTCCTATGGGTCTTGGGGGGTTGGTTTGTTTTTTTGGTTTCCCCCCCATTTCCGATGGGTCTTGGGGGGTTTGGTTGCTTTTTGGAGTGTTTGATGGGTCTTGGGGGTGTTGTTTGTTTTTTTTGGTGTTTTTTTTTCCCATTTCCGATGGGTCTTGGGGGGGTTGGTTGCTTTTTGGAGTGTTTTTTCCCATTTCCTATGGGTCTTGGGGGGTTGGTTTGTTTTTTTGGGGGTTTTTTCCCCATTTCCGACGGGTCTGGGGGGGTTTGGTTGCTTTTTTGGTTTTTTTCCCCATTTCCGATGGGTCTTGCATGCTTCCCTTGCTTTTTCCTTTGTTCTCTTTGCATTTCCAAACTGCCCCTTTGTTTTCTGTGCATTTCCGACCTGGTCCCTTTGTTCTCTGTGCATTTCCGATCTGCTCCGTTTGTTTTCTTTGCATTTCTGAACTGCTCCCTTTGTTCTCTGTGCATTTCCAATGGGTCTTGCACGCTTGATTGCTTTTCTTTCCCATCCCCCCCTTTGGCCGGAAGGGATTAATCGGGTTTCCAATGAGTCTTGCAGTGATTTTTTTTATTTATTTATTTTTTTTGGTGATCTTTTTCTTCAGCCAGAACGGATTAATTGCATTTCAATGCATTTCAGTGGGAAATGGTGCTTTGACTTACGACCATTTCGACTTACGCCCATCTTCCAGAACCAATTAAGTTCGTAAGTCAAGGCACCACTGTATACCTGCTACTGGTGGCATTAACTCTGGTCTTGATAAGGAGGTGCTCCCTGACACTCCCCCTCCCCATAGTAGCTTTGTTTAGAGCATCTGCAGGAATTTAAAATGGAGACTGCTTGGCATGAATCAGCAGGGGGGGGAAATAAAAAGGATGATGCCCAAGAATGCTGAGTGGTAACACTATGCCTGGGAAATCCACTTCATCCATTTTGGCTGGGATATACTTTCTGTGCTTAAATGCCACGTGTCCTTTGCTTTTCTTGAAAATATTCCAAGAGATGTAATTTGGCAGGGCTTCCTTTTGCTTTATTTTGCTCAGATGTCTATCAATTCATGATAAATTCTCATATGACTGATTAGCAGTGGAGTGGGATGTGGCGTAATCTGTGATGGTTACATAATCTAGTTCCTTGTTTTCTCTAATAGCACTACTTCATTACACAAGCAAATGGGTTATGAAAACACTTTCAGCAGCTTTCATGTAGTACAATAAAAATAGTTTTCAGACCATTGGCTTTGAGGTAATGGCAATCATTTGCCACTTGCGTCTGTTATTTCCTGATTTAACCTTTGTTCATATTACCTTGTGACTCCTAAAAGAAGAAAAATGTAAAATCCTTCTACACCCAAATATATATATTTGATGGCTTAATTATACTGCACCTCCTGTGAGATGTACATGAGTGTATAATCACCATTATTGTACTGTTCAGATTGAATTCATCTGCTTGGGTGGTGGATAATCTTGTGGCGCTGCAGCACAACTGATTTGGCTGCTTTTCTCACCATTGTCTTTATATTTTATTTTATTTCTATTTTTGGCATAAACAAATGTTGTTGATATTACCTTGATTGTTACATTCTCCCCCATTAAAATTTACAGAATAAACACATCTGAGATAAATTGGTGTCTGCGGACATGCCTATTTCACAGCCTTACATTAGGTTGCATTTGTCATGTTTCCTTGGAACTGCCTATGAGAAGGGGGACAAAAATCCTTAGTTAGCAATCTTATCACCAACACTGTCAGGAAGTGTCATTATGCAGGTTCCTTACCATGAAGGAAAGTGGATGATAAGACAAATTTGAGCAGTATTTTCACAAGTTTTATGACAAGTAGAAGGTCTCTAGATTATGGATCCTGAAGCTGAGGCTCCAATACTTTGGCCATCTCATGAGAAGAGAAGACTCCCTGGAAAAGACCCTGATGTTGGGAAAGTGTGAGGGCAAGAGGAGAAGGGGACGACAGAGGACGAGATGGATGGACAGTGTCACCGAAGCTACCAACATGAATTTGACCCGACTCCGGGAGGCAGTGGAAGACAGGAGGGCCTGGCATGCTCTGGTCCATGGGGTCACAAAGAGTCGGACACGACTAAACGACTAAACAACAAAAAAATCTAGTTTGCTTTCTACACTGTTACTTTTTTTTCAAAATAGCTTGTTCTGCCTTGCTTCTGCAGTAGTTAACGTATGCACTTCTGCAAATACTCTTGCCATATATATGTATATGCAATTTATATATATTTTCTCCCATTTCTCCACAAAATTAGTGCTTTTTCTCTTGGTAAAGCTAAGAACACATACAGTAAACACAAAAGTGCAGGTTGATTGATCAGAAAGACACAAACAATCCATCAAGTCCTGATATGCTTGCTAGTTCATGCAAGAAGGCAACACCTGTTTTATGAATTCATAATGCACATTTTGCAGAAATGCAGAAGAAAAAAAACCCTTAAATATGCAGAATCTCTCAGAGACCAACTAAAAATGCCCCACCATTTTATGGAAATGAAGTTTTGTTTGTTTTGCATTTGGCGGAGAGGTGTTTTCTTTTTTCCTATGTGAGGAAGAACAAAGTGAGGATTTACATCTCTATATTAAATTTAATCCTTAAAAAACAAAACAAAAAACTGGTTTATGAATGTGGGATATTGTGCTTCTATATCCATGATTCAAAATAGCAGGACATGGTCCAACACTGCCTTCCAATGTCATGCCCATATTGCCAGGAGGAAAAAGAATGTCAGTTTTTACATAGCAAAGGCCAGGCTGAGTGTCAGCAGGCAAGGTGGTCTACAGGATCCCCTCATGTGCCCATCACCATTCACAAAGAGATGCCAAACAAGGGGGAAAGCCTGGAACTTGACTCTTTTCATCAGTTAATCACATTTCCCCCAAACACAAATCAATTGTCATGGCTATTTTTTTAAAAAAATGCCTCTTCTCCTTCCACCGCTCTCCCACCCTGCATGTGCAACTATACTTCATCTAAATTTATGTCCTGTATTTTCAAAAGGAGATGGCTGGATAGCTTAGTGAATTAGATGCAGAGCGAGAGTTTGGAAGTTTAATTCCCCACTCTGCATCTCAGAAGAGCCAGCTTGTGTGGTCTTGGGCAAGCTGCACATTCCCGGAATGTCCCCAGAAGAAGGAAATGGTGAACCACTTCTGAGTATTCTCTACCTTGAAAAGGGTTGCCATAAGTCAGAACTGACATGATGGCACATGATTATTATCTTCTAAATGACAAGAAAGATAACTTCAAATGTAAAAAATCCTCTCATATGAATCATTTACTTTTGAGAAGGCAGTGGTAGGCATTTGAAAAATATCCACTAAATTTACTACGAGTCACAAAAAAAGAAATGGTAGCAAAACACAGACACAGAAATGGGTAGGAAGAAACTAGAAGTTTGCTAGTACTTGTCCAACCTTCTTCAGATTTGCACAGAGCAAGTCCATTCAGTCTACAGTCATTCTGCCAAATCTGGTCCTGATTGAAGAAGGTACAGAAGTTATAACCTTTCTTCCCCCCATCAGTAATGGCTTAAGAAATGTTGCTTTGATAGGTCATGCAATATCAAAGGTGCACTCCTATGCACCTCTAATGTGGATCAAAGCATTTTAGTCTTCTGGAGGGTAGCTACTGGGCAGCAGCAATAGATGAAAGAGATGCTGGCAAAGGATATTTCACAGGCAATGGAAGTGACACTGAAACTAACTTTTGTTAGTACTGTGGAGAAGAAGGCAATAGTAAACCAGTGTTGAATCTTTCTTACCTTGAAAGTCCCATGATGAGACAGTCCAAAATGAAACAAGAGATAGTGTTGGAAGATGAGATCTCCAGGTTGAAAAGCACTCAATCAGCTACTGGGGAAGAGCAAGGACAAGTATGAATAGTGCTGTTGCTAATGATGCAACTAGATTTACACTGAAAGGACATTTTGTGGCTAACATGCACGGAGGTAAAAGGAAAATCCGATGCTGCACAACAAATAAAATTGGAACATGGAATGTGAAAAGTATGAATCAAGGGAAACTGGAAAAAGAAATACAAGAAATGGAATGTTTAAAGATTTCTCTGTTTGGAGTCAGTAAACTAAAGTGGACTGGAGTGGGACATTTTCAGTCAGACAATTACAAAGTATTTTACTCTGGAAATGACAAACTGTGAAGAAATGAAGTGGTTCTAATACTGAGGCAAGATGTAGCACTGTCAGTTAGAGGCTATAATGTAAGGTCTGACCAAGTAATATCAATAAGACTCCGTGGAAAACATAACCATTATTGAAGACTATGCTCCAACTACTAATGCTGAAAAAGACAAAACTGAAAGTTTTTATGTAAGCATCCAGGAGGAAACTGGTCACACAGCAAAAGAAGACATGCTTATAATCATAGGTGACTGGAATGAAAAAGTAGGAAACAAAGCAGAAGCAAATGTTGTTTCTGTCTCAGGGACAGAAACGAAGCAGGAGAATGATAGAGTATGTGAAGCCAAACATCTGTTTATTGCAAAGACATGCTTCAAGCAACCAAACAGGTGATTGTTCATGTGGATATCACCAGATTATCAATATAAAAATCAAATGGACTACATAATTAGAAGCAGGAGATGAAGAAGCTGTATTCTCTCTGCCAAAACAAGTAGATTGTGATACAGATCACAAACTGTCAATATCAAACATTAGAGTAAAGCTGAAGAAGAGCATTAAAAGAATCCTAATGCCAAAATATAATTAAAATAATATTTCTGCGGAACTTAAAGTCCACATAAAGAACATACTTGCATTATTAAACCAAATTGACCATAAACAATAACTGTGGATTGAAACCAGATATTATTAGGGAAGGATGTCAAAAGACAATTCCTGTACTAAAAAATAAAATAAAAATCTAGATGGGATGGTGGAAGAAACACTTAAAATTGTTAAGGACAGGTGAGAAGCAAAAGTAAAAGGTGACAGAAGTAGGGTCAGAATCCAGAATGTACCTTTTCATCAAATGTCACGTAGAGACAAGGAGAACTAGTTTAACGGTCAGTACAAAGAAATAAAAGAGAACAACAAAAGAGAAAAAACAAGATATCGCTTCCAGAAGATCCAAGAAATCAAAGGGAAATTTAAGCCTAAATTAGGAATGCTGGAAGAACAACATGGAAGCACACTGTCTGATCAGGAGCAAATAAAGAGAAGGTAGAAATAGTGTACCGGAAAGAAGAGATAAAAGGATGGCAGATTCCTTGGAAGAAGAATCCTATGATGAAGAACCAGCAATTCTAGAAAGTGAGTCGCAAGCTGCTCTGAAAGCACTGAGAAGAAATAAATCACCAAGGGTAGATGGAATACCGACAGAAGTCTAATCTGTCAAAATCTTAAGAAAATTATGCCAACAAATATGGAAAACAAAACAATACACTAGAAACATTCAATATACTACATTCCAATCCCCAGGAAAGGAGATGACAAGGACGGCAACTGCTATCCAGTGAATGACTGCTCGAATTTCCCATGCAAGTAAAGTGATGCTCAGGTTGTTGCAACAAAGGCTTTATCTTTATATGAAGTGAGAGATGCCTGATGTTCAAGTTGGATTCTGAAAATGAAGAGGCACTCAAGATCAGATTGTAAGTATCTGCTGGCTACTGGAGTGAACCAAACAATTTCAGAAGATCAGTCTGTACTTTATAGACTACAGCAAAGCCTTTGACTGTGTGGATCATGACTAGCTATAGGTTGTTCTGAAAGAAATGGGTATGCTTCAGCTTGATGCATAACTTTTATTGTGGACAAGAATGTTAGGACAGAATATGGAGACACAATTATTACCTATAGGCAAAGGTGTCAGACCAAGGTGCATTTTATCCCCATGTACAATCTGTATGCAGATCATATCATACAGAAAGCCAGACTAGATTCATATGAAGGAGGAGTGGACATTGGTGGCAGAAACATCAACGATTTAAGATTTGCTGATCGTACTGGGAGAAAGCAGCAATGACTTGAAACAATTTTTAGTGGAAGTGAAAGAAGAAAGTGCCAAAGCAGGACTACAGATGAACACGAAGAAGGTAAAAATCGTGACTACAGAAGAACTACACAACTTTAATGATGACAATGAAGAAATTGAAATAGAGAAAGATTTTGTAAACCTTAGTTGAATCATCAATCCAAATGGAGGCTGCAGCCAAGAAATCAGAAGAAGACATACTTGGAAGGGCAGCTTTGAAGAATTAGAAACAATTATTAAGTGTAAGGATATCTCATTGGAGACTCATCCACACTCTCATATTCCCAGTCACCATGTATAGGTGTGAAAGCTTCACAGTAAAGAAAGCTGACAGGGGGGGAAATTGATTTGTTTGAAATATGGTGCAAGAAGAGAGCTCTGACGATACCTTGGCTGCCAGAAAGATGAACAAGTGGGTCCTAGATCAAATCAAACCTGAACTTTCTCTGCAGGCAAAAATGACAAAACTGACACTTTTATGCTTTGGGCACATCATGAGAAGGCAAGATTTGCTGAAAAAGACAATAATGCTAGGAAAAGCTAAAAGCAGCAGGAAAAGAGGAAGACCAAATATGGGATGGATTGACTCCATCAAGGATGCCACAGGCTTGAGTTTACAAGAGCTGGGCATGGGACATTTTGGAGATAACTAATTCGTTAGGCTGCTGTAATTTGGAAGTGACTTGATCACACATAACAAACTGAGGAAAGTCACAAAACATCCACATTAACTGTTAATGAAATTTAAGAAGGAAAAGTAAGTTTGCAAGATTAGGAACATAAGAATGAGCAAAACAAAAGCATAAAACTATTCTATCTAGCTTTCTACCAGAGTTTAATAAGAGAGAAAAGAGAGTGTCTTAACTAAGGATCTACAAAGACTATTTTCATCCAGCAGTATAGACCAATCTTTAGTTGCCCAAAACGGAAGGGAAAAGAATCTGCCTTAAAAATCAACATCTAAAAAACACATAATGCACTAAGAAAGAAAGTCCCTCCTAGAGCCATGTTTTACTACATTGAGTTATGCAGTCAACCCATGAAAATATATCTTTGAAAAAAATTACTACTCCCAGAACCTCCCAGTCAATCTGACTATAGGATCCTGGCAGTTGTGAAAACAAAAATAAAAAGCTTTTTCAAGTCCTAAGGCAGATGAAATAATTGGGACAATTCAAAGCTCTGAGATACTGCTCCAAATGTCAAGGGCTGCCAGCCAACCAATCACAGCAAGGGTGGTCAACTAAATTCGAAACCCTTCTGAGCTGGTCTGTGAATTACTGAACAACAGGTTTCTCAAGAATCCATGCCTGTTTTTCATGGATTACAGAAAATAAAACAAACTAAAATCTTTGAAGCACTCCTCCAGTGATGTTTCCTGCTCAACAAAACCAGTGACATTCCAGTTCCCAGACTTTATTCAACTTACCTCAGTACATGCAGCATGATAAGGAAAAGAAAAAGGCTTCTTGACTTTAGCTTAGTTATTAAGTATATCCCAATTCTTATTAAATAACTGAAAAATATTGTAATGAAAAAACTAAATTGCACCATCAAATGTTGAAACAGGAGGTGGGTGAAGAAAGTAGGTGGATGAAAAATGAAATCAGGCAGGTGATGGATGTTGAATACAGAATATAACAGTTTTACTCTGAGATGTTTTGGGCATTGAATTCATATGCACATTAAGATTTTAACAACCTACTGTATTTAGAAAAGGTTTTAGCAGTCTAAAAAGCTTTCAAGAGACTATTAAAAAACACTATGTATCTCAGGATAGCACTTCAGGCATCTAATGGAAGGGACTATAGGCCATAAAAGTTTATGTCACTCCAACCGAACCTCTGAGGTAAGTTATGTAAAAATACAAAGAAATAAGGGAAAATCAACTTTTTCATTTTAAAAAGTCACAATGAAGCATAACAGAAATTGTTTTTAAAAATGTTCTGTGTTGCATGAGCACATTACAGAAGAAAAACAATCACCAAAGGAAAAGGTGAAAGCTAACACTGATTTCAACAGAAACCCTCCCAATATGTAAAACAGAATGACCTGTATGCTTCTGGGTGTTTCTAAAAATTAGTCCATATTCTGGTCACATTGTAAAATACAACTCCTTCAAACTGTATTATATAAATTCCATTGCTGTTGTTACAGGAATAATCACATGCTTGCCTACATAGTTACAATCATCTTTCTAATTGCTGTATGCTGGGTTTATAAAGACTCGCCAGCAAGGTGATACAATCCTCTTATTTACATTACCTTGAGTTCCAGTTTCAATCAAAATCAATGCCTGAAGAAAGCCAAAAAAAATTGATCCAGGTGTAATAATAGTAATGGACAGAGACTTGGAACATGCACCTTCCTCCTTCCTAGACTGATACGTGACCATCTCTCTTTCTTTTGGCAATGACCATGCTTATCAACAAATCAGAGTTTGCAAATACTGTAGGGTTAAAAGGCAGATTTGCAAACTCTGATCTGACCTCTGATCTTAGTGAAAACACCAATAAAGGGAATCAGGACCATTTGCAAAGACAGGAGGATTTTGTGCAGCCTCCAACCATGGTCAAGAAATTGCACAGCATTGCATTTGAACTGGGCTACTGTTCAGTTCTATATTTCAGGATACTTCCTTCATAATATTTAATTGTCAATTTTAAACACTGGTTCTTCTATTTCATCTGGATGTGTCAATTTCTCATGCATGGTGCTGCTTAGTGCCCAAATATAAAGCTTTGTTAACTCAAAAAGATATATACAATTGGCTTATCTTACCTTGGGAGGTTTTATGTGCTTAAATAGAACCATTTTCTCTAAATAGAACAGATTAGGATTAGCAAATGGATCCAATCCATGAAAATGGCCCAGATCAGAGAACTGACCAGTCTGAACTAGAAAACAGTTACAAGCCTATCATTTAACAGAGTTTCTTAACATATCTGACTCTCCTGACAAGATGCTGAAAATAATTAAGGGTGCACAAAAATTTATGGTAGTCATTTTCTGACTTCAATTCGATGTGGGGCTGGCATTCCTCAAAAGTCAGAAGCTCCCATTAACTGTATGTCATGTAAACTACAGGAACATGTAAGGACACTATTTTCTGTAGTCTATGGACACTCTTAGGTAGGTGTATCAAGGCTTCTGGGCAGGACAGCATTGTGAGCATAGGTTCTCTGAAATATCAGTTAGAAAACCACTGATTTAAGCTGTTTGGATAGCTAGGTTTTGAGTGTATGTGGATGCTTATTTCAATAACACCTAGGACAAAGCATGATCACTCAGCTTTTACCTATGCTTCCACTTCACGGAAGCTATGCCATATGTATAAATATGAACTGTCCAATTTCTCCCTCTTTCTCCATTAAATTGTTCATCCCTCTTCAACATGACATCATACATCACCATAAACTGGTAGTGCTATATACAGAGATTTAATTGTTTTAGTTCAAAAAAGATACGTCTGATCTGAGATGTAGTCAGAGCTAGCTTATATTTTGACATGATGAAGAAACCTCGAGATGGTAAAAGGGACCTCTTCATCCACATACAACTTACTGTTTAATCAAAACAGTTGGGAAACATTGGTTACTGTAGCTCTAGGGTGAGTATGTTCCTGGGACAGACTTTGCGATCAGCTATTACAGGATGCATCACAATGTTGGCATCAATCATAGTCATAAGGCCTCCCATGACAAAATTGAAAGCCTCAGTCTCATGCATATGATGGGGAAAGGAAGGTGTGATAGTAATGTCTGTCACAGCAGCCTGCTCTACAGGCCTGTGTACAGGTGGAACCTTGGGATTAGACAGAATTTGGGGAGTAGGTTCTTGAGACCAAACAGGATCTTAACGTAAGTATTGACTTTGGTTCTGAGGATGCTCGTCCAGCAGAATTACCCATAAAACTGTACCTCAGCAACACCTGGCTCCTGTTCTTGTTGTTCTGAGGGAGTGGCATATAATATCTTCCCTTCAGATTGAGAAGTGGCCACTGGTAGGCTGGCCTCGTCTAAGGCCAGAGCTTCAGGGTGCTGGTTTAGAGATGGTGGCAGCATAACATCCAGAACCAGTACAATAGAAGGGAAGAGAGATGACTCGATTATGAGATCCCTCAGTACAGATGGGGGGTTTTGAGCTGAAGACAAAGATCCCAATGGAGAGGCCTTCAGTAAGGGAGGTAGGACCTTGACTTTCTTGTCCTTGTGCCTCTTTTTCCTTTTGTGGTCAGAGTCAGGAGCCAATGAGGAAGCATTACTGACACAAGGTCATGGTTGGTTTCAGAATTGCCCTGGTGGCAACCAGGATGGACTGAAGTGGGTGTCAGATTAGAGACTCTGAAGCCAAGAGTGCCTTGTCCCAAAGTATATTTCAAAGCTTGGCCTCCTGATTTTATCTCCCTTGGGGAACAAAGGCTCTGCAATACTTCCAAGTTTGAGTATTATGTGTTTCCCCCAAACACACGAGCCACTTAGAGTGGACATCTGAGAGCAATATTTTGATGAGACATGACACACATTTCTTCCATGGTTGAGGTGCCATTTAAAATACACAGAAGCAGTCACGTATAGGGCCAAGTAGGTGGTCCCCAAAGGAGGAAATAGTACAACAAACTAATTTCTTCCTTTCTTTTTTTAGGTAGAAGAACTAGACAAATTATATACAAAAATATTTACAAGTATTGATCAGATCGTAGGAAAGCTCAGTTCAAGAAGGCTGTGAGATCGTCTGCGCATGTGCAGCACAGCCCATTGATGTGCATTCACAGATACCATGAAGAAGAAGTAAAAGAACAATAGCACAATGCAATAGCCATCTCATGATTGGGATTACATCAGTTATTAGCCCAGAGCTTGAAAAGGTTCTTTTAAACAGTAATTAATGTTCTAACTCCAAGGGCCCTGAACAGTTAATTATTGTTATGGTTATATCTTTTAAAAACTTTTCCTGCTTCTCAAAACTAACTATATGGATGCTTTTATACTACTTATTTTCAAAATAAAAAAATTAAAAAAATCTGAATGCTACAAGCCATTGCCCTATGTTACAAAACATTCTTCTCACATTACATTTTTGTTGCTTCAGCACTCACAAGACAGCACAAGAAAAACACAAAAATCACAGCATGTACTTGAACCATATGATATTCCTCCTCCACCTTTCAGTGAACTCATATCCTATGACCATAAACGCAATTAAAACAGTTATGGTTATACAAACAAAAGGAATGAGGTTATCCTTGGTTAGGTTACAACCATAATGTAATGTGTGTGTCTTCTGTGTTATCAAGTTGGAACCACTTTATAGTGACCCTAATAGGGCTTTCAAGGCAAGTAAGATATTTAAGGCGTGGTTTTACCAGTTCCACGCCCCCAATGAGTTTCCATGACTAAGTGGGAAATTTGAACCCTGTTCTCCAGAGTCCTAGTCCGTCACTCTTTCCACTAGACCACACTGGGAATCGTACCTGTAATGTAGTTATGTTTTACTTACTGGAGAAACAAGTTTGTTGTAACTAGGGTCAAAACTCTGGTCCTATGGTAACCAACTAACAATCAAGTGCTAGCACTGTTTGGTTTAACTGAAACAACAAAAAGTAATTAGAGTGTAAACCCATTTTTTAACCAGGCTTGGAAATAGTTACAACAAGCCAGGAAACACCCTCCTCATAGGTGGACATTTCACACATTCATCAAGTGCTGAACCAGAACCTTCCTTAATTGGACACAATTTCTACTGGCCATTTATTTGGCTTGCTAAGTGTACATCTGCAGGATTTAAAACATCAATATCCAAATAAACCTTCTCACCTTCCAAAACTATCATATGCATAGGCTAGGCTAGTAAACAGATTTATTGAAGCATGTTTCTTACATAATCTATTTTACATAATCTCTACCATGCAAATCTTATGCAATATTAAATACAACCAGAGAAAGAGAGCCGTTAAAAATAAATCTGCCTCACGTCAAAATGTCCCATCATTTGGAAAATGAAACCCTCTGGGTTTTGCAACCTGCAGCAAAGGACATGGTTTTCTCCTGTAATGCACTGATGTTAAGCAACAATTTGAGTCATCTCTAAGATGTCTCCATCCTACATAAATTGCACAGGAACATAAATCTGCCCAATAAAACTGGAATACCAGCTGCTCGGTAATATGCTAAAAACTGTACCAGCCTCACAAGAACAAAATTCTGTTGTAATTCACTACATTTTGCCAAACTCTGATGTAAGCACCACATCTGTTTTTCTTTCAAACTGTCCACAAAATAAATCTTTTCCATAAAATCTTTGATCTTTTGACTTTCATCTTCAGGTCCTACAGGAAGACAATGTAGTTATCTATAAGTGCATTTGTACACATCCTCCCTCCTCCAAAAAAACTTTATCCTTGTATCTCTTTTTTTCCTTCTCTCCCTCTCTATCTTTGGAATATAAATTCCTTGGGGCAGAGATGTGCTTATACTATTCTGTAAAGCATCATGTGCAACAATGATGATGTCCATATATATTCTTCAAGGAAGCTCTCCTGATACAGAGGAATCACTAGCATGTTCCTCATCTTTTCTCCTGTCCTTCTCTGAACAGAGCCCATAGGAGGAGGCAAATGAACAGGCAGCAGCAAAAGTGATGAAAAGGACTGTGGATGCAGTTAGGCAAAGGACCACTGACATCATCCTGCCCTCAAACAAATGACAGGTTACCCACCTGTAATTGTAGTTCTTCGAGTGGACCTCTGTGATTCACACCCTGGGTGATCCGTGCCTGCGCGGAGCCTCATCGGAAAGTTCTAGAGCTTCTGAGGTAGCAAAAAACACACTAGAATAAGGCCCCTCCCCCCTTGTATAGTACCTTGGCGCCAAGGCTCCCCTTTCAGTTGTGTCAACCGCCGCTACATTAAACAGAATGGCGTGACAGTGGGGAGGACGGGCGGGATGTGTGAATCACAGAGGTCCACTCGAAGAACTACAATTACAGGTGGGTAACCTGTCGAACTCCCAGAAATACAAGCTGGATTTCAAAGGGGCAGAGGAACTAGAGACCAAATTGCTAACATGCGCTGGATTATGGAGAAAGCCAGAGAGTTCCAGAAAAACATCTACTTCTGCTTCATTGACTACGCAAAAGCGTTTTACTGTGTCAACCACAACAAACTATGGCAAGTTCTTAAAGAAATGGGAGTGTCTGACCACCTTATCTATCTCCTGAGAAACCTATACGTGGGACAGGAAGCAACAGTTAGAACTGGATATGGAACAACTGATTGGTTCAAAATTGGGAAAGGAGTACAACAAGGCTGTATATCGTCCCCCTGTTTATTTAACTTCTATGCAGAATGCATTATGCGAAAGGCTGGACTGGAGGAATCCCAAGCCGGAATTAAGATTGCCGGAAGAAATATCAACAACCTCAGATATGCAGATGATCCCACTCGGATGGCAGAAAGTGAGGAGGAATTAAGGAACCTCTTAATGAGGGTGAAAGAGGAGAGCACCAAAAATGGTCTGAAGCTCAACATCAAAAAAACTAAGATCATGGCCACCAGACCCATCACCTCCTGGCAAATAGAAGGGGAAGATATGGAGGCACTGACAGATTTTACTTTCTTGGGCTCCATGATCACTGCAGATGGTGACAGCAGCCACGAAATTCAAAGACGCCTGCTTCTTGAGAGGAAAGCGATGAGAAACCTAGACAGCATCTTAAAAAGCAGAGACATCACCTTGCCGACAAAGGTCCGCATAGTCAAAGCTATGGTTTTTCCTGTAGCGATGTATGGAAGTGAGAGCTGGACCATAAAGAAGGCTGACCGCCAAAGAATTAATGCTTTTGAATTGTGGTGCTGGAGGAGACTCTTGAGAGTCCCCTGGACTCCAAGGAGAACAAACCTATCCATTCTGAAGGAAATCAACCCTGAGTGCTCACTGGAAGGACAGATCCTGAAGCTGAGACTCCAATACTTTGGCCATCTCATGAGAAGAGAAGACTCCGTGGAAAAGACCCTGATGTTGAGAAAGTGTGAAGGCAAGAGGAGAAGGGGACGACAGAGGACGAGATGGTTGGACAGCGTCATCGAAGCTACCAACATGAATTTGACCCAACTCCAGGAGGCAGTGGAAGACAGGAGGGCCTGGCGTGCTCTGGTCCATGGGGTCACGAAGAGTCGGACACGACTTAACGACTAAACAACAATAACCTGTCGTTCTTCTTCATGGCCTCTGTGAATCACACCCTGGGTGACTAACAAGCTGTCTTACCCGGAGGCAGGGTGTCACGCCAAGGTAGAGGTTAGAACAGCACGTCCAAAGGCCACATCAGACTTCTGCCGAAGATCAAGTCTATAATGCCGGATGAAAGTGAATAGCTGTGCCCAGGTGGCAGAGGCACAGACATCTGGAAGAGGTACGCTGCGTAGGAATGCCATAGAGGTCGCCACTGCTCTGGTGGAGTGAGGGCCAATCACCTTCGGGACTGGTTTGCGTGCCAGCTGATACGCGAGGTGAATGGTAGCGACCCATCTAGATATAGTTTGAGACGTCACCTGGCGACCTTTAGTAGGTGGTTGGTGACTTATGAAAAGTCGAGGTGAACGCCTGAAAGGTTGGGTGCGTTGGACGTAAAAGGCAAGGGCTCGCCTAACATCTAAAGTATGGAGGAGTCTTTCTTGAGTTGTGGACGGTGACGGGAAGAAGGAAGGAAGGATAAACGGCTGAGAGAGATGGAATTGAGATACGACTTTGGGGAGGAAGAGGGACGTGGTGGCACTGCGGGTTAAACCACAGAAGCCTCTGTGCTGTAAGGTCTATAGATCTGCAGCTGTAAGATCGAATCCACGCGACGGAGTGAGCGCCCGTCGCTTGTCCCAGCTCCCGCCAACCTAGCGGTTCGAAAGCATGCAAATGCGAGTAGATAAATAGGGACCACCTCGGTGGGAAGGTAACAGCGTTCCGTGTCTAAGTCGCACTGGCCATGTGACCACGGAAGATTGTCTTCGGACAAACGCTGGCTCTATGGCTTGGAAACGGGGATGAGCACCGCCCCCTAGAGTCGGACACGACTGGACAAATTGTCAAGGGGACCCTTTACCTTTACCTTTTTTGGGGAGGAAAGAAATATCCATGGATAGTTTGACTTTGTCTGGAAAAAACTGTAAATAAGGATAGTCATGACGTAAGGCCGCTAAACCACTAGCTCGTCGAGCTGAGGTGATGGCGACAAGAAAAACTGTTTTAAAGGTAAGTAGTCGTAAATCAGTTGAAGCTAAAGGTTTGAAAGGAGCTTTAGTAAGTTGTTGCAGTATTAGTGTTAGTGACCATGGCGGGGAAGGCGGGCGGGTATCTGGGTAGATATGAGAGAGACCTTTAAGAAAACGTTTCAATGTTGGATGCTTGAAGAAATCAGCTGCCGGAGAGTTAGGGGGCTGATAAGAAACTATGGCAGAGAGGTAAACTCTCAAGGAAGAGAGGGAAAGGCCACTAGACTTGAGATGAAGCAAAAAACGTAGGACAGTAGCAAGTGATGGGTTGATAGAAGGCAATGAAGAAGCTTCAGTGAAAGATTTGAATCTGTTCCATTTATACAGGTAAGCCTTTCTAGTGGAGGGCTTCTTTGATTGACAGAGGATGTTCACAGCTCACTGTGTGAGAGACAGGGGGACTGTGGTTGGGCTCCTGCCGGCTGCCAACTCCTTTCCAACGGAGCTGGCTCAGTCTCCCTCTGTTCTTGCAGGACTGGGCCCTGCTGCTCCTGGCTGCCTCACCCCCTCTCAACATCAGCCACATGGCTGGGGGGGGGGAGAGAGAAGGGGCTTTAGAAGGGTTTTATTTTTAATTTTTTATTTATTATTTTTAAAATGTGATTATTAATTGCCATCAATTAAGAGAGACTCACAGTGGATTTGAGGGAACAGGAAGGGGGGAGGGCGTTGGAGGGGGCAGCCATTGAGGTGGTGCTGGGTAGGGGAAGGAATGGCGGTGGGGGTAGAACATGCCCACGTAGGAGAAGAGAGGTTAGATATCTTACATCTATCCCCTCTTCTAGTTCTACCCCCAACCAGATGGTATCAGGTGACCATATCAGCAAACCCTCGAGCCACACAGTGCTGTTGATGAACGCCAGGTCAGTACAAAATAAGACTGCCCTCATCCATGATGTAATTCTGGATGAGGGTGCTGACCTGGCGTGCATTACTGAGACCTGGGTGGGAGAAGAGGGTGGTGTCCCCCTCTCCCAGCTGTATCCGCCTGGGTACTCGGTCCAGCACCAATGTCGCTCGGAGGGTCGGGGAGGGGGAGTTGCTATAGTCTATAGGAGTTCTATCTCCTTGACCAGGCTTCCTATCCCTTTGAGAGGAGGTCTTGAGGGCCTGTATTGTGTGTTGGGCTTGCGAGACAGATTGGGGATTCTGTTGGTGTACCGCCCACCCTGCTGCATACCAACAGTCTCCCTGCCTGAGCTGACAGAGGTAGTCTCGGACCTGGTGTTGAGGACTCCCAGGCTGTTGGTGCTGGGGGACCTCAACATCCATGCTGAGGCTGCCTTGACTGGGGCGGCTCAGGACTTCATGGCTGCCATGACAACCATGGGGCTGTCTCAATGTGTCATTGGCCCGACACATGAGAAGGACCATACCTTGGACCTGGTTTTCTCAACGGGACTGGAAGATGGTGGTTTGGATGTGGAGGGGCTGGTTGTGACCCCATTGTCATGGTCAGACCACTTCCTGGTCAAGTTTAGTCTATTAGCTTCTTCTCCCCTCTGCAAGGGTGGGGGATCTATTAAGATGATCCGCCCTCGGAGACTAATGGATCCGGATGGTTTCCTGAACACTCTGGGGGATTATCCGTCTGATATGGTCGAAGCTTCCTGTCGAAGCTCAGGTCACCCTATGGAATAGGGAGATGACCCGGGCGGTTGACATGATTGCGCCTAAGAGCCCTCTCCCTGCACGCAGAGCCCAGACAGCTCCTTGGTATACTTCTGAACTGCGGGCGATGAAGCGAGAGGGGAGACGGCTGGAGCGCAGGTGGAGGAAGTCCCGCTGGGAGTCCGATCGAACACGACTTAGAGCCCATTATCAGGCCTATTTCGTGGCAATACGGCTGGCGAAACGGCAATATTTCTCCAGCCGTATTGCTTCCTCAGAATGTCGTCCAGCAGAGCTGTTTCGGGTGGTCCGGGATCTTCTTCAACCAGGAAATCCGGTGGAGGTCCCGGACTGCTCATCAGCTCGCTGTGATGAGTTTGCCATTCATTTTGAGGGGAAAATCGCTCAGATTCGCAGTGGGTTGGACTCCACGGTTACTGCAGAATCAGAGGATGTGTCCAGTGTGCCGTGCTTAGGTCAAGTATTAATGGATGAGTTTCAATTGTTGAGACCTGAGGATGTGGACAGGGTGCTTGGATCTGTCCGTTCTACCACCACTCCGCTCGACCCTTGCCCATCTTGGCTAACTGGAAGATCTGCCAGGGGGGTTCGCACCTGGGTCCAGGAGGCCGTGAATGCCTCTTTGAGAGAGGGAGTGGTCCCTACCACCTTGAAAGAGGCGGTAATTTGTCCACTCCTTAAAAAGCCTAACCTGGACCCAAGACTGGTGGTTAACTACCAACCAGTGGCGAACCTCCCTTATTTGGGCAAAGTGTTGGAGCGGGTTGTGGCCAGGCAACTCCAGGCGCTGCTGGATGAAACGGATTTTCTGGATCCATTTCAATCGGGTTTCAGGCCGGGTTTTGGTACGGAGACTGCCTTGGTCGCCCTGTACGATGACCTTTGCCGGGAGAGAGACAGGGGGAATGTGACCCTGTTGATACTCCTGGACCTCTCAGCGGCTTTCGACACCATCGACCATGGTGTCCTTCTGGATAGGCTGGCTGGGTTGGGAGTTGGGGGCACTGTTTTACGGTGGTTCCGCTCCTTCCTGGCTGACCGTGTCCAGAGGGTGGTGCTGGGGGACAGTTGCTCTGTCCCATGGCGTTTATGTCATGGGGTTCCTCAGGGCTCGATACTGTCCCCCATGCTGTTTAACATCTACATGAAACCGCTGGGAGAGGTCATCAGGAGGTTTGGGCTAAGGAGTCAGCAATATGCTGACGATACTCAGCTCTACCTCTCGTTTTCCACCAATCCAGGTGAGGCAGTTTCTGTGCTGAACTCGTGTCTGGACCTGATAATGGACTGGATGAGGGTTAATAAATTGAAACTCAATCCAGACAAGACGGAAGTGCTGTTAGTGGGTGCTTCACCGGACAGGCTGGAGGGCCATTTCCCTGCCCTGAATGGGATTACACTCCCCCTAAGGGACAGGGTCCGCAGCTTGGGGGTGCTCCTGGACCCCAGTCTAACACTGGAAGCCCAGGTGGACTCGGTGGCCAGAGGCGCCTTCCTTCAGCTGCGGAAATTATACCAGCTACGGCCCTACCTGGACGAGCAGAGTCTCATGACAGTTACACACGCACTGGTAACATCTCGCATAGATTACTGCAATGCGCTCTACTTGGGGCTGCCTTTGAAGACGGTCCGGCAACTGCAACTGGTCCAGAATCGAGCTGCGCGGCTGGTGAGTGGTGGGGCCGCTAGGGAACATATCAAGCCGATTCTGTTTAAATTACATTGGCTACCAGTTGCTGCCCGGGCCCAATTCAAAGTGCTTGTTTTGACATATAAAGCCCTAAACGGCTTGGGCCCTGGATACCTGAAGGACCGCCTCCTTCCATATGAACCTACCCGGCAGTTAAGATCTAGCCAGGGGGCCCTTTTGAAAGAGCCGTCCCTCAAGGAGGTAAGAGGGATGGCTTGTAGACAAAGGGCCTTTTCGGCAGCTGCCCCCAGACTATGGAATGCCCTCCCAACTGAGATTCGTCTGGCGCCGACGCTGATGACATTTCGGCGCCAGGTCAAAACCTTCCTGTTCCAGAAGGCTTTTAATTGAAATAATATCAGCTGTGGGTCCTGATGGCAATTTTTAGAGTATATACATTAATTGCATTTTAATTGTTTTGTCCTTTTATTGTATTTTAAATGTTGTAAGCCGCCCAGAGCCCTTTGGGTAGTGTGGGCGGCATATAAGTTAAATAAATAAATAAATTAGTGAGGCGGAATCCTCCACGCTGCCAGGTGCAGAACAGGTAAGTCTGGGTGGAGTACTTGGGCGTTGTTCTGCGTGGGGCAGAACGAGGGAGGTGGTGAATGTCTGATGAGAGCTTGTGAAGGGTTGTCTCAGCCACCAAGAGGCTATAACGATGGCATCGGGTTTGTCTTGTTGTAGGCGAACCACAACCTTGTGGAGAAGCGGGAACGACGGAAAAAGGTAAGTGAGGGTCTTGGGCCATCGGCTGACGAATGCATCTCCTTGGGAGTGTTTGCCAATGCCGGCTTGGGAGCAGTAGCGTTTGCACTTCCGATTCACATGGGAGGCGAAGAGGTCGAGAGTTGGTTTGCCCCGTCGTTCGCATAGGCGAAGAAAAACTGATTGGTCTAACTCCCATGCGTGAGCTTGAGAGTTTGTGCGGCTGAGTAGATCGGCCAAGTCGTTGTCGTGGCCGGCAATGTGTAAAGCCGTGAGGCAGATATGATGTGCTAGGCACCACTCCCAGAGGTCGACTGCTAAATAGAGGAGACTTGGGGAGTGGGTGCCACCTTGTTTGAGAATATAGTACATTGCCGTGGTGTTGTCGGTGGCAATTTGTACTATCTTGCCAGCGAGGAAATTTCTGAATGCTTTGCAAGATTTTTTAACCGCCATCAGCTCTAATTCGTTGATGTGAAGCAATTTCTCTCTGGAAGACCACTTGGCGTGGATTTTGAGAGATTTGCAGTGAGCTCCCCAGCCTGTAAGGCTGGCGTCGGTGGTGACCTGTATTTGTGGTCGTGGTTGTCGGAACGGCTGCCCGACGGATAGGTTGGGAGGAAAACGCCACCACTGAAGTTGGGAGGTGAGTTCTGGGGTGACCCTTAAAAGAGTGTGAAGAGGGTCTGTGAGCGGGTCGAAGAGGGCGAGAAACCACGACTGAAGAGATCTCATCTTGAGACGTACATGCTGCACTACTGAAGTCATAGAGGCCATGGTGCCTAGTACATGTTGCACAGTCAAGGCGGGTACCATAGAATGAGGGGTGAAAACTTGAAGTAATGCGATGAGATTTTCTCTCTTGTCTGGAGGAAGAAAGGTACGAGCTTGTGTGGAATCTATGCATGCGCCTATATAATGAATAATCTTTGTAGGTTTCAAATTTGATTTTTGTTCGTTGACAGCGAGACCGAGATCGCGAAGGAGGGTAAGGGTAAAGTGAGTGTCTCATTGGGCCTTGCGACAGGAATGAGCTATGAGGAGCCAATCGTTGATATATGGAAATATGAGAATTTTTTGCAACCTGAGGTAAGCAGCTACTGGTGCCATGCACTTGGTGAATACTCTTGGAGCTGTTGCAAGGCCGAAAGGAAGCCTTTTGAATTGGTAAGCTTGTGATCCTAGCTGAAATTGAAGGACTTTTCTGTGTGAAGGATGTATGGAAATATGGAAGTATGCGTCTTTGAGATCTATGACAGTGAACCAGTCGTTTTTGCGGAGTAAAGGGAGAACTGATTCAAGGGTAACCATATGGAATTTTGTGGTAATTATGTATTTGTTTAACTCTCGTAGATCTAAAATAGGGTGAAGACCTCCGTCCTTTTTGGGTACGGTGAAATAGTGAGAGAAAAACCGTTTGTTGTGTTGTGAGACGGGTTGTATGGCGTCTTTGAGGAGTAAATTTCTTATTTCCTCTTGTAGGGTTGGAGATGGCGGAGTGATGACGTGAGTGATGACGTCACGGATGATGGACAGTACCCAGGCATCTGTAGTGATGGATTCCCAGACAGGTAGGTGTTTCCAGAGGGCAGGATGGGTGGAGTGGTGTGCGATCTCGGTCATGGGAGCGTCAAACGTGATGTTTGGGCTTGCGGTCCTTGCGCCTAGTAATGGGTTGTTGGCGGGGTTTATTTCTTTGATTTCTGAAATAGGGTGTATAAGATTTTTTTTTTTAGGATAACGTTGGAATTTTTGATATGAGTTGTACGGTCGCCTCCATTGATTTTGTTGGGGGCATTGTTGGTAAGATGGATAAACTCCCCAATGTCTAGCTGCTGATCTTTTCTTTTGCACGTTTTCCAAAATATCATCAGTTTCAGCATTAAAGAGGCCTGCCCCGTCGAATGGAAGGTCTTCGATACGTGCACGGGCATCCTCAGCCAGGCCAGCTGTCCTTAGCCAAGAGAAACGTCGTAAGGCTACTGAAGTGGCCATTGCTTTGCTGTGGCGTCTACCGTGTGCCTAGCAGAAAGCATCTGTTATTTGGCAACGGAAATACCTTCTTGTTGAAAGGTTTGGGCGAGTACTTTTTTATCTTCTGGTAAAGATTCGACAAAGGTTGACATATTGTCTGTCCCAAAGGAAACGTTGATATGCACCCATGGCTCCCTGGTAGTTAGTGACACGCATGGTGAACACTGCTGATGAATAAAGCCATCTTCCCATTGAGTCAATCCTTCTACTGTCTTTATTTGGTGGTATGAGGGTTTGTCGATGTCGAGATCTGGATTGTGAGGCTTCGACAAAAATAGAGTTTGGAGCTGGTTGTTTTTTAAGAAATAGAGCTCCAGGATCATGGACTCTGTAGAGGTTATCAATTCGTTTAGACATGGTATGGGAAGAGGTTGGTTTTGTCCAGGATCGTTGAGCGGTGCTGAGTAGAGACGGAAGCATCGAGATGTGTACTGGAGTAGTTGTATCTTTAGAGATTGGGTCGTATAGGTAATCGGCTGGTTCTGTTGAAGGACGGTGGATTTGGAGAGTGAGAGACTTAGCCATACGGATCATAAGTTGGGCGTAAGTTTGGAAGTCTTCCGCCGGTGATGGTGGGTTGGCATTGACAAGGTCGGATTCTGGTGAGGTAAGTAATACTGACGGTGTCTGAGGTCTGGATCCGTGATCAGAATAATCGGGATCACATCGGGAGTCGCCGGATTGTCGATCGACTTCGGTGTCGATAGGTTGAGTGTCATAGTATTGACGTTTGTGGCTCGATGTCGATGGAGGCAGCATGTCCATGGGCATTTGTCGGTGTCAAGGATTTTCAATATTGAGAGATGTCATCCGAGTGTCCATGGACGTCGTTTGATATGGTTGAACGTCCGTGTTGAACTCGGGGTCATAGTGATGTCAAGTTCGATGGCTTGGTTGTATCGGGCAATGGAAATCATGCATCAATAGAGGGACAGAACGAGTGTCCGTGGACCAGGATGGATATTGAGGATCATCGATATCAGAGCCTGTGTCTCGGTGATGTCGAAACGGAGGTTGTTGATGAGCTGGTAAAGCAGTGGAGTATATAGACGCTGGAGATGCTGAGCGAGAGGAATGATTTCCCTCGTCTGGATGAGCGGGAAAATATCGTGAGGCTGGAGCTGTAAAAGCCTCACGTGTAGAAGAAAATTGCTCAACCGTTCCGGGTCTTTTAGGTGCCAGGTAGGGAGCAGGTTGGAGTTGATGTGGGTCACAGTGATATGGCTGTTTCGACACCGATGGCTGTCGAGATCGAGGCCCGCCATGAGAAGGTACGGCCGAGCTGAATAGAGCAACTGGCTGATTAGCGGTTGCGGTTTGTCCGGTCGAGCACTGGTCGGGGCAAACGGCAACCCGGTGAGAGTGCTGAATGCGGGTCTGAGCCACGCGTGATGAAATAGACGGCTCCAGGGACTGTTGGGGCCGATGTCTCTGAGGAGGTCGTGGTGGACGATCAGATGTTACCAAATAAGGTATGATCTCTAGTTGTTGTTCGGAGTCAACCCTGTCAGGTGAAGCAACTACAGAAGGGTTGCTCGAAAGAACAGAGTGTTGAGGACTGGGAGGAGAAGATGTTAATCGATCGACTCTGTCATCCCATTCCGGTGATTGGGAGCAGGGTTGATGAGAGGGGATTCCATCATCGTCAGAAGGCGAACCAATAGAGATTGATTCGGTGGTTTGTTGAGGCTGCTGAGAAATGACTGCAGCTTTAGATTTATGCTGTTTAGGTCTTTTAGGCAGAGAAGGCTCTGGAACTGAAGAGGCTTCGGTGGACATTTGACGTTTAGTGGAGGGCTTCGATATCGAGGATTTCTGTATCGAGCGCTTCGATTTATGGGTTTTTGAAGTTTTAGATGAAGTGGATGGAGCGTCGGAGTGGGATGGTGTGGTCGATGGACGTTGCTTTGAGGCTTCAGAAAGAGCCTTCTCCATTGCTTTTGTTTGTGAGGTGGCCTTAGAAGGAGGTTGGGCCATTTTGGTTGGTTGAAGGGATTGTTCCCAAAGACGGAGTTTTAATCTGGATAAGCGAGAACGGAGGACTCCGCACTTGAAGTTCTTACAATGCTGGCAGGAGGACGTCTGGTGTGCCTCTCCCAAGCAAAAAAGACACTTGGCGTGGCCTCCGACGGTATTTTGTTATCACAGTGGTATTTTGTTGTCACAGACCACACAGTGTTTAAATGGGCCCAAAGGGGCCATGAATAGGAGAAAATAATTTGAGGAGAAAAAACGATGATTGGGGGGTGCTGCGGCCAGAGGCCGAGCGAAGTAGAAAAGAAAAATCTCTGATGATAATGAATTTGATCTAAAAGTTTAAAGGAAAAAAGATTGTTTTAACACAAAACAGAAAGTGGAATGTTTTTGTAAATATTCCTAAAAATAATTTAAAGGACTTAATCAGTGGGAGCACATCAAATGACGTATCAGTACAGTCCTGTCTGCCTTAACTGCACAAGTATTTTCTTCATAAAAATACAAGCACTGATTTAATATTGCCTGTTTCAATTTTATCTTAATTTCTACAAAAGTAGGTACCGTATTTTTCCGTGTATATGTCCCCCCCCCCCATGTGTAAGACAACCCCCTAATTTTGACCCTTGCCGGAGGCGGAGGAGCAGTCAATGGGCAGCTGTGAGGCGCCCCTTGACTGCTCCTCCATCTCCTGCTGCTGCTGCCTCTGCCACCTGATCACCTCCTCCAGTGCGACTGCCAGGGCTCACCTCCAGCTCACGTCGCTGCCTTGTCCCCTGCCCGAAGGAAGCCTGCAAGTGGCGCTGGAGGAGGCAATCTGGCGGCGGTGGCAGTAGTCAATGGGCAGCAGCGAGAGGCGGCCGAGCACGGCTGCTCCTTTGCCTCCATCTCCACCTCCTCCTGCTGCTGCCTCTGCCGCTGGATCACCTCCTCCAGCGCCACTCGCAGGCTCCCTTCGGGCAGGGGACAAGGTGGCGACGTGAGCTGGAGGTGAGCCCCGGCAGTGGCGCTGGAGGAGACGATCAGACGGCGGAAGCAGCAGTCAATGGGCAGCCGCGAGAGGTGGCCGAGCGCAGCTGCTCCTCCGCCTCTGCCTCCTGCTGCTGCTGCCTCCGCCGCCCAATCGCCTCCTCCAGTGTGACTGCCAGGGCTCACCTCCAGCTCACATCTCCACCTTGTGCCCTGCCCGAAGGGAGCCCACGAGTGGCGCTGGAGGAGGTGATCCGGTGGCAGCGTCAGCAGTCAATGGGCAGCCGCGAGAGGCGGCCGAGCACAGCTGCTTCTTCGCCTCCGCTTCCTTACGTGTATAAAACGACCCTCAATTTTTCTTCTAATGATTTTAGGAAAAAGTGTCATTTATACATGGAAAAATACGGTACATGTGCCTTTGCAAAACCTTGGCAATCTTAGTGTTTGATTTGTGAAATACAACCAAAGATAAATTCAGAGGACTTTTCATTCCATCTAAGCAAAGGGTATGTTAGTAATCCCAGCGTACATGACATAGCTACTGCAATTTTTAAAAGGATGAAATTTATTTTTGGAAGCCAGCAAAAAACTTAACCGGAATGTGTATTTCCCTGTATGAATTCTTGGCTTCCTTCTCTCCATACTGCATATATAGTGGCTTCTCAATAACCAACCTTAACTGTTACCATTTTCTGGCCAAACTATCCCAGAGATGAGAAAATTATATCTTCCTCCTGTAAACATTAATTTGAACTGGCATAAGCAATGCAACATACCTCCTACACTGAGGAAACAACTTTTATGTGCAGGGCCCAAGGACCAACATAGGCACTGGGCCTGAAACTGATTTCCTTCGGCCTTTACAATCATTTCAAAGGTTTGAGCTATTAGCTGAAGCAAGAACTTAAAGAACAGAACTAGCCTCAGTGGCTATCCCCTGACCTTAAAACAACTCCATAAATGGTTACAGCATCTTCAAGTTCCTATGTGGCAATTGAAATGCCACTACTGAAGCCCCTTGGTTTAATAATGAGGCTTTTACAGGTCCCTCTGAACATGGCTGCATTGACAGTTGCCATTACTGCATGTCTGGTTAAGATAGCACCTCTCAGTTGGTTTGACTGAATGGAGTTCTCTGCTCTAGCCAGGCTCTTTCTCTGAAGTTTCTTTCTTAGCAGCAACAGTCCAGAGGAATCTGCATGGAACTAGGAAGCAGGATAGAAGCGCAAAGAACAAAATCTCTTTGACCCTCCCTTCGCTTCCTCAAATCAAACTAAAACATTAATGCCAATATACATTCTGTATTAACCTACTTTTTTCTCTTGCAAAGCAATTTGCTCAGAGATACACATCTCACCTATCAGACTTGCAAATTAAGCCTGTGTCTACCTTCCAATAGCCAATCACAAAACAAAACACAATAAATATAAGATATGTGAGGACAATCATGTGATGTGATAAACAATGTCTTTCATCACTTAAAGGAGGATGCCTCTAAAAACATGGTTAGCCTATTACATAACATGGACCTCAGGTATACTATTTTGTAGCCTATACCTCTGTAGCCTATACCTGTATTCCTGCTTTTGTCTATTTTAAACCTGTCCATTCTGAACATCTCATTATTACACTACTATACGATTATCCCCTTACATCAAGGATGGATCATATTTCTTTACAGAAGACAGCCATCCATATGCAGGGCTGTCCAATCCAAATCAAAAGATAAAGGAATGTTGAAGTTCTCCATCTACAGTTAGCACCTAAAGAGCAAACTCAGCAGATACACAGTCACCTGGTCACAATCTTCCCCACTTGGGTGAACATATTATAACTCCATTTAACAAACTGTAAATTAATCATTTCTAATTTTGCATCAGTACATACCAGTGAGCATAAGCAATTTTATGCAAATTCATATCCTTTTCTGTCCCCCTCATAAGCTGTTTACATGTGTTCTTTTTAATAATGTAAAAGCGACCAAACATATCTGTATACATTGTTAGATTGCAACCAACCCTACCCAGCATAGCCTCTAGTGATGTATTATGGTTGTTCAACCTTAGACAACCACAGTCACCCACCTCTGCATTACAATAGCTTGCATTATATTATAAGCATTATAAGCCCTGCATATTTTCTTTATGCAGCCCCAGTATATATATTGTATTTCCATTCTTAAATTTTGTGTTATTCTGAACTCTCAGACTTATTACAATGTAAGTGATCCTCAAAATTGCATGTATCTGAATAACAGCCATCTGGAGTATTTGTTTTTCTGCCCTTTTCTCTAGTTGGCAACTCCCCTACTTTCACCAGTAGATTTCTCTTTAATTGACCACTAATGCTAAAAGCTCATTGGCATTTAAAAATAAAAAAAAATCTATGACTCAGATTTTTAAAACCGTTACCATCCATTCCTTCTTTTTTCATCATTAAATTAACCAAAACAATGAAGTACAAGGACTTTGTGTGTGTGTGTGTAAAGAGAGAGAGAGAAATACATACATGCGTACATACGTACATACATTCATGTGTGTATCTGTACGCATATATGGAATCGAAGGGCTGGCACTCAGTGGTATGTATGAAACATGAACAGATCATGGTCCAGTGATATGTGAGTGTTTAGTTTATTTAAAAGAGGGATGAAGTCCAAAAGTCCATTCTAAAAGAAGGCTATAGTTTCCTGAAAGCCATATTACCTGACCTAAAAACCTCCCTCCCTTTAACACCAGATATATGCAGAACCCTAAACTCTTAGATCAAAGGAAGCTGACATACAACCAGAAAAAAGCTAAATGTGTGAATGAAGCATTAAGAAATGATGCTGAAAGACCCTGTTTATAAAATCCATTAGAGCCTGTCAGAGTGCTGCATAGTTTCTCCTAAATGGATTGAACATTGCAAACTTAATCTTCTATTGCTCTGACATGCAATTTGCTCCACAATCCATTGCTGTAAAACCCAACCAATAGAAAAAAGTGGCAGACTGATCATTATTAAGTTGCAGCTCGGGAGAATCTCTGGCACTGAATTAAACCAAATGTTTCTAGAGACAGAACATTTATTGTAATCTCTGTTTTATTACACAGGAACTCAAGATCAGAGAGATTAGGAATGAAAATGCCTTTGTGGTCATTTCGATTCAGGTACTGCCTCCCCTGATTTTATTGATCACATAAGTAGAGGAGCATGAAGTCTCTTCCCATTGATTGTTTTCTCCATGTGAGAAGTGCCATGTATGCAGAGAAGTTTTGCTTCGTATGTATGCTCTCCAGGGTTTCCGCTTATGTGAAGAGTCCACATGCAAGCAGGAATCTCATCTGTAGGGGTGGACAAAACGATGGAAGGAGGAGCTAGGTGCTTCCCCGCTCATGTGATATATAAAAGCAGAGTAGTAATACCCAAACAGAGCTCTTGTATTTTCATACTTGCCAGTGAGATGGCAAGGTATGTACCAACACTCTTCACTCAATTTCTCACATTTGAAGGGGGGAAATTTTGCACAAATTGTGCAAAACTAAAACAGCTGCTTTCCTGTTGAGGAAACAGAGATTAGTAATATCAGATGTATTATCTGGTTCTTTTTTTTATTATCCAGCAAGTCCTTCTCCACTTACTGTATGCATGTGGCTTCCTTGCAGTAATTTTACACAGAGGAAATACATAGAAATTGCTCAAACTTTCATTTTAAAATTCACCCCTTATCTTGATCTGTCCATGATTTCTCAGTATGTCAAGACAGCTTCATTCACAATAACTAATTTTGCCAATATTATTGCTGCATGAGAGTGTAGTAATGCTCCTGTGCTGGCAGAACAAATCAACATTCATAACACAATTCTAAAAATGAGGGCAGCCCAAACAAAAAAATATGACTTTGAAACTGGGTTTCAGATCAGCACCAAATCTGGCACAGGTGTAGTAGACAGTCTTTTCTTGCTCTGTTCCTAACTTGGGGAAGTTTGGGCAAAGGGTTTTGGGGTTGTGATTTCATAAATGTAAAACTGTTTATCCTGCCTCAAAAAAAGCCTTTCTTAAGGGTAAAGCAGTGACTTTCTTATAAACTGAGCATGCCTGGAATAGGCTTACCCCCAACACCCTTCCAAAGTAGATACACTGTTGTAGCTTCATGGTCAGAAAGGGAGATGTTTGGATGGCAATGAAAGGTCTCAGAAAGTCAAAAATCAGGTTTTCTTTGAAGAGTCAAAACAACAGGTTTGTTTTAAACAAAATAATGTAGTGACAGTGCTCCACAAAGGCATATTTTGCCATCAATCACCAAGGAACTAGCATACAGTTTTGTAAGGTATATTCAAAGTAATTCTGTATTAAATTTCGAAGGTATCCAGGCTGCAGGGGCTGAAATATTAATCCTCCAAAAGGGAAAAATAACTACTTTGTTACAAACTGAGCATGCATAGAAGAGATTATCAGTAAGAGCAGTGCAAAGTAGATACATTGTTGCAGCTTCCTGACCCCAGAAGAAAGATGTCTGGAAGGTTTCTTGAAAATTTGAATTCTTCAAATTCTTAACCCAAGTCTGCTGACGCCCTGTAAAACAGTGTCCTAAATTTTCTTGAAAAGTTATGCCAATGATAGAATCTTTGAAGGCAAACAGACACAGACATTATCAGTTGCATGTAAAACTATAAAACTCAGTATACAACTGATATAGTCTAAGATCCCCTTCATGGATTGCTGCCTTGTTGTGGCGAAGGGGCTTGAGTAATTCAGAGAAGCTATGGGCTATGTCATTCAGGGACACCCAAGACGGACACGTCATAGTGGAGAGTTCTGACTAAATGCGATCCACCTGGAGCAGGAACTGGCAAGCCACTCCAGTATCTTTCCCAAGAAAACCCGATGAACAGAAACAAAAGGCTAAAAGATATGACGCTTGAAGATGAGCCCCTCAGGTCGGAAAGCGTCCAACATGCTACTGAGGAAGAACGGAGGACAAGTACAAGTAGCTCCAGAGCTAATGAAGTGGTTGGGCCAAAGCCAAAAGGATGCTCAGCTGTGGACGTGCCTGGAAGTGAAAGGAAAGTCCGATGCTGCAAAGAAAAATACTGCATAGGAACCTGGAATGTAAGATCTATGAACCTTGGTAAGCTGGAGGTGGTCAAACAGGAGATGGCAAGAATCAACATTGACATCCTGGGCGTCAGTGAACTAAAATGGACGGGAATGGGCGAATTCAATTCAGATGATTACCATATCTACTATTGTGGGCAAGAATCCCGTAGAAGAAATGGAGTAGCCCTCATAGTCAACAAAAGAGTGGGAAAAGCTGTACTGGGATACAATCTCAAAAAGGATAGAATGATTTCAATACGAATCCGAGGCAGACCTTTCAACATCACAGTAATCCAAGTTTATGCACCAACCACCCATGCTGAAGAGGCTGAAATTGACCAATTATATGAAGACTTACAACACCTTCTAGAACTGACACCAAAGAAAGATGTTGTTCTCATTATAGGGGACTGGAATGCTAAAGTAGGGAATCAAGAGATAAAAGGAACAACAGGTAAGTTTGGCCTTGGAGTTCAAAACGAAGCAGGGCAAAGGCTAATAGAGTTTTGTCAAGAGAACAAGCTGGTCATCACAAAAACTCTTTTCCAACAACACAAGAGGCGACTCTACACATGGACATCACCAGATGGGCAATACCGAAATCAGATTGATTATGTTCTCTGCAGCCAAAGATGGAGAAGATCTATACAGTCAGCAAAAACAAGACCTGGAGCTGATTGTGGCTCTGATCATCAGCTTCTTATAGCAAAATTCAAGCTTAAACTGAAGAAAGTAGGAAAAACCACCGGGCTAGTCAGGTATAATCTAAACCAAATCCCTTATGAATACACAGTGGAAGTGAAGAACAGATTTAAGGAACTAGATTTGGTGGACAGAGCGCCTGAGGAACTATGGATGGAGGCTCGTAACATTGTACAGGAGGCAGCAACAAAAACCATCCCAAAGAAAAGGAAATGAAAGAAAGCAAAGTGGCTGTCCAACGAGGCCTTACAAATAGCAGAGAAGAGAAGGGAAACAAAATGCAAGGGAGATAGGGAAAGTTACAGAAAATTGAATGCAGATTTCGAAAGAATAGCAAGGAGAGTAAAGAGGGCCTTCTTAAATGAACAGTGCAAATAAACAGAGGAAAATAAAAGAAAGGGAAAAACCAGAGATCTGTTCAAGAAAATTGGAGATATTAAAGGAACCTTTTGTGCAAAGATGGACATGATAAAGGACAGAAATGGTAGGGACCTCACAGAAGCAGAAGACATCAAGAAGAGGTGGCAAGAACACACAGAGGAATTATACCAGAAAGATCTGGATGTCCCGGACAACCCAGAGAGTGTGGTTGCTGACCTTGAGCCAGACATCCTGGAGAGTGAAGTCAAGTGGGCCTTAGAAAGCATGGCTAACAACAAGGCCAGTGGAGGTGATGGCATTCCAGTTGAACTATTTAAAATCTTAAAAGATGACGCTGTTAAGGTGCTACACTCAATATGCCAGCAAGTTTGGAAAACTCAGCAGTGGCCAGAGGATTGGAAAAGATCAGTCTACATCCCAATCCCAAAGAAGGGCAGTGCCAAAGAATGCTCCAACTACCGTACAATTGCACTCATGTCACACGCTAGCAAGGTTATGCTCAAAATCCTACAAGGTAGGCTTCAGCAGTATGTGGACCGAGAACTCCCAGAGGTACAAGCTGGATTTCGAAGGGGCAGAGGAACTAGAGACCAAATTGCTAACATGCGCTGGATTATGGAGAAAGCCAGAGAGTTCCAGAAAAACATCTACTTCTGCTTCATTGACTACGCAAAAGCCTTTGACTGTGTCGACCACAGCAAACTATGGCAAGTTATTAAAGAAATGGGAGTGCCTGACCACCTTATCTGTCTCCTGAGAAATCTATATGTGGGACAGGAAACAACAGTTAGAACTGGATATGGAACAACTGATTGGTTCAAAATTGGGAAAGGAGTACAACAAGGCTGTATATTGTCTCCCTGCTTATTTAACTTATATGCAGAATACATCATGCGAAAGGCTGGACTGGATGAATCCCAAGCTGGAATTAAGATTGCCGGAAGAAATATCAACAACCTCCGATATGCAGATGATACCACTCTGATGGCAGAAAGTGAGGACAAATTAAAGAACCTCTTAATGAGGGTGAAAGAGGAGAGCGCAAAAAATGGTCTGAAGCTCAACATCAACAAAACTAAGATCATGGCCACTGGTCCCATCACCTCCTGGCAAATAGAAGGGGACGATTTGGAGGCAGTGACAGATTTTACTTTCTTGGGCTCCATGATCACTGCAGATGGTGACAGCAGCCACAAAATTAAAATACACCTGCTTCTTGGGAGGAAAGCAATGACAAACCTAGACAGCATCTTAAAAAGCAGAGACGTCACCTTGCCGACAAAGGTCCGCACAGTCAAAGCTATGGTTTTTCCAGTAGTGATGTATGGAAGTGAGAGCTGGACCATAAAGAGGGCTGACCACCAAAGAATCGATGCTTTTGAATTGTGGTGCTGGAGGAGACTCTTGAGTCCCCTGGACTGCAAAGAGAACAAACCTATCCATTCTGAAGGAAATCAACCCTGAGTGCTCACTGGAAGGACAGATCCTGAAGCTGAGGCTCCAATACTTTGGCCATCTCATGAGAAGAGAAGACTTCTTGGAAAAGACTCTGATGTTGGGAAAGTGTGAAGGCAAGAGGAGAAGGGGACGACAGAGGATGAGATGGTTGGACATTGTCATCGAAGCTACCAACATGAATTTGACCCAACTCCGGGAGGCAGTGGAAGACAGGAGGGCCTGTTGTGCTCTGGTCCATGGGGTCACGAAGAGTCGGACACGACTTAATGACTAAACAACAACAACATGATTTTTCAGGATGCTCGTAATATAAGGCCTACCCCCAAAATAAGCCCGTTAAGTGATACCCCGCCCTCCACCATTGTGCAGCAACCAGAAGATGACATGACTGTATTTGAATAAATGTAGATTATTGTACACAAAAAAAAATAAAACATCCCCTGATAATAAGCCCTAATGCGTTTTTTGGAGCAAAAATTAATATAAGACCCTGTCTTATTTTCGGGGGAACACGGTACATTTTGTTTTGCTTACTAACAGACATATGTGATGTCAGATTCTTTTTCTTTCTGCTTGTAAGCAATAACAGAAAAGGTAAGCAAAAGCTCGTTGCTGTTTAGCAGTAAGTATAAACAATATCTTGTTAATCAGCAGATAATTGCTGCTGGGAAGCAACTAAGGTCAACAAAAGCCACTGCCACTTGTTAGTGGGTTACGTAAATATAGATTATACTATAAAAACAACCAATGATTTCTCTCACTACAAGAACAATAATCATCAGAGGATAAAGCAGCTGAGAGAGCCATCTTAGCTACAGAGAGAGAGAAGGATGGAAATTACATAGGTTTTAACTATAACCTGGCTAAAACTGGGTGAGAACAATGTGTATTGATTTTATGTTTGTGTTAATATGCTTAGAACTAAATAATCATTTTTACTTTATGTATTTTTATTCTTGATGACTTTGATATTCTAAGAGACGTATGCCTTAGACTGCATTTGAAATATTCATTGTTCTTTTTTACTTTTAAGAGAGCTTTTACTCTTTACAAAAATGCTTCTGAATTTTTACAAGTTACAAATGTGGTTTTAAGATATGTGCCTACAGCTTTACATAAGTTCAAGTTGTTTGGAAGTTATAACAACTCTTACTTGATTTTTTATTATGAAACATAGAAGCTATGTAGACAAATAAAACTTGTGGAAAAATACACAAGTTTAGAGTTGCTAGAATTATTGCAACAAAGAAAATACTTATACCCAGATGAATTTTGAAATGCTTATCTAATGCTTGTCTGATTTTATTCTGGTATTAACCCTTTACTGAGATATTGTCAGCTATTACAAACCTTGAAAACTTGTGTCAGCTGTAGTCAAACAACAGATTTCTGTTATGTACCCTATAGATCTGCCTTTAGGGTTGGCTTGTAAGGGAGATAGTACAAAGCGCCGCCAATTGAAGTCTGACAGAGGTGGTAATTATCGGATGTATTACTTGAAAGTAAGAGAAAATAGTAACAAATGGGTGATGGGAAGTGGTGAACCTGTATGGAATCATTATGTATTTTGCAAAATTATTGTTCAGACTTTTGATATTCTGTGTTCTGAGACCACCTTTCCATGTTATTTTTCTATAGAAATGTTTTTCAGAAAGTTGGCAGTCTGACAGCAAACTCTAATCATGGTGCTTTGCTTTTGCATGTCCCCTCCCTGTATCCTGAACATCATGTCCCAACTGCCTATGTCACTGAAACACCACCTACAGACACGCCCCCTCCCTTTACAAGAATGTATCACAACTACACAAGGGGGAAAAAAGTCCATTTGAATCATTCCAGTTTGAAAAAAGAGAAGCTCCCCAGTGGTGGTGGGGGAGTCACTTTGGAAGCAAAAAAGGGCCAATTCAATTCAGCCTTAGTTTCATGTAGTCAGTAAAAAAATTCGTCAAATTCTCCATTTTATAAGCAGAGCAAATCCCATGGTATTCAACCATTTACTTGCACTCTCAAATGTGCTGTTGCAAAGCCACTGTATACTGGATGAAAGGTGGGGTATAAATGTAACAAATAAATAATAGTATGAATGTTCAGATCAGTAATATGTGTGTATGCTAAATACTAAATATTAAGAGCTTACATGTGTTGAATGTAGCTTGTGAACACATCCCTAACAAAAAGCAGTAATGGAAGCCTTAAGGGACTGGGTCAGCACTCTTCCCTCAGGCCCAAATCTCTTCCCTTTTTTCTCAAGGGAACTTTTTTCCAAGTTGTTTAGTTCCCTAAAACTACTTTTCATTAGAGAACCAGTTGAAGTTGCCTGCAATCTCTAGTTTGATGAGGTTAAAGGTGTATCTGGACTGAATGATTTCAGCCACCTGGAAAGGTTTGAGCAGGATTAAACACTCCTCCCTAGCCCACCTCCCCCCAAATATCTGCAGATAGAAAACGAGCATGCCAGGGGAAAAGCTGGCCAGAACCTTTCTCCTCTGAATCTAGTTTGCTGTGGTTGAGGCTCTTTTTGCGTGGCTGAGCTCCCACCTTTCCACTAAAGTGCTATTGCCCAGGCAGTTTCCCTTCTGAGAACTAGGCCTTGCTGTCCCTTAGATCTCGCCAGGACTTCGCGTTACTCCGTGGGAGTGAGTGCGGGTGGAAAAGCCCCCTCGAACCTTTAACATATATTTATAAACACAAAACATTGTTATTTGCGATACTGTAGTAAGAATCGTGATGACAACGGTACCACAAACAATGCTTCATATTACAATAGTAGTTGACAAGAAAAACAAGAAAAGTGCGGTTTCTTCAGACTTACCTCCAGGAACAGGAAGAACAACAAGAAGACCCCTTGCTGGAAATGGTTCATTTCTCCCTTTCTCGAGCCCCGTTCCGCGTTGTTTTCTCAGATGCTCTCGGCAGCTGTCAACAGGAGAGACGTGGCCCTTCCAAGCATCCTGCCTCTCCGGGGATGCAGAAAAGAACGGGCGCCTCCGGGCCGGGCGGTGACGGTGGAGGAAAAGGCCACTCAGCAGCCGGATGCGAAAGGCAGGCGGGAGAGAAGCTCTCCTCTCCCCGGGCCGGTGGGAGGAGGGCGGCCCAAGGCCGAGGCGGAGGCTCAAAACAAAGGGATCCCGGGGCTCCTGCCTTTGCTCTCCTTCCTTTAATGGAAGAGGAGACACGCAAAACCGATTTCCGGATCAAGCATGCACGGATCAGAGCGCTCACTTCCCAGGGAGCCGCGCCAAGGAATCGGCTCAGGGCTGGGCACCTCCCGGAGATCAACGGCCGGAGGCGCTTTCTTGGCGCCGGGTCTCCTCTACTCTCTCCTCCCTCGGCTACTGACGCCTGTGCAGACGTCGCCGGGTTGCTCCGGAGGGCGCTTCCCGGTGGCCAGCAGGGGCGGGCCGGCTTCCTCCAGCCGCGGTTGCCGGGAAAGAGCACAAAGAGAGAGACCCGCGCGAAGGCGGCGCAGCGGCAGGGCTGGGCTGGGCTGGGCGGGGAGGCTAGAAGGACCCGCCCTCGACCCCCCCCCACCTCCCTCCCGCCGCCGCCGCCCGTGCCAGCTGCTTCCCCGCCCCCAGGTCGGTCCTACAACCTCGGCGGGGAAAGAGCCAAACATGGGCAGAGGAAGACGCGCACGGCGCGCAACGGGGGACGCGAGACGCCGCAAAAAGAGACGCCCTCGACTGGCGGCGGAGGGAGAGCAGGGCCCTTGACTGACGCGGGCGGGGCGGGGGGGGAGTCAAACACCAAGCCAGCGCCGTGAAACCCCGTGAAGGCTGCCTGCGCGCCGCCCCACGGCTCTGTCGGACCCGCTTATAGGGTGGTTGCTGCCGCTCATAGAGACGCCGTATTGTTTCCGACATGCTTCTTACTAGCTGGGCGTGGGCTGACTGTTCTACTCCGGTTCGGTGACACAGACTACACCCGCACCACCTTTCGCCAGGGCTAAATTCTATGTGAGCCCGGGCTTCGAAATATTTCTGCTAGCGGTCGCCAGGCTTGGCCTCGGAAGACGGGAAAACGAAAACCGAGTGCCTCTGAGCACCTGCAGATTTCTGAGTAATCACGGTTGGCTCCCGTAGTCGGTTTCCTGGGATAGCTAACACTATGATAGCTGAAGATGACATGTGAAACTTTCTGAACTGCCCTGTTCAGGTGCTTCCCTAGGTGCAGAAGCAGAAAGTGACATAAATCAAGGCTATCCCAAAGAATAAAACATCATTTCTGCACATCCAAGCTTAGTGATCAGGGAAAGGTTGACATGAAACAGTCATGTTTTACATGAAGGTTTTTTGTCCTGGAAAGTACTTTATAGATTAAATTCTTTTTTTAAAAAAAACCCCTCTGGTTTATGAATGTGGGATATTGTGCTTCTGTACCCACAATTCAAAAAACCATCCATTGCACTCTGGGTGTGCTGACCCCTGAGATTTCCCATTGCTGCATAATATTGTGCCCATGTTGCAGGAAGGAAAAAGGATGCCAAGCTTGACATAGCTAAAGGCAGCCTGAATGTTGACAGCACCAATGGCAGCAGTCAAGATGGTCTGCAGGGTACCCTCTTCTGCTCACTACCATTCACACTTGTTGAAAAGCAGCCCTGGCAACGGCTTTGTGTTTGGGTGAGAAGTGGTTAACTGATGAAAAAAGGAATCAGTTTCTGGGATTTTGTGTGGTGTCACTTTGTAAATGATAGTTGTACTGAGGGACTCCTGTTGAAGACCTTGACCATTAGCCTGTGGAATGTCTCAGGATTCCAGGATTCTTCATATTTCACATATACATGAAAAACCTGAAAGAGGTTGTCCAGAATTTTGTTGTCTGGTACCACCAGTGTGCTGATAACACCCAACTCCTTCTGCTTTTTAAGATTTTCCAAGAGGCCCTTCTCTCAGTCTCTCAGGTGTGGTCACCCAGCCTCCACCCCCTTCCGCCAACTTCACCATAATAATCTACATGGAATGAAATATGCCATTTAAATGTAATTTTGCCTTCAGACCCAGTTTTTCATACATGGCTTCTCCATTTTGGCTTTATTTTTGTAAAATAAATCATGATGTGGTGTAATATGTCAAGTGTTGTTGTTCATCTGAGGTTGTATTTACCTAGTTTTCAGACCTGCTAGGGACCAGATTATTTTTATTGTGTCCTGATACATAAAACAGTTGAATTCAAAGAGGGTGTACTTTCTTTTTCACATGACTGTACCATATCTACATGCCAGCATGGACAGGCCAAGAGGAACAAGGAAAGCAGTGTGCCAATTCATTTCTCTTCCTTGTTAAATCTACTCTAGATCAGATGTTGTGCATGTGCAAGTGGCTGTAGGGGACAGAAAAGTTCCACTATGAAAGTGGAGGTTCAGTTACACAACATTTGATCTCATCCTATGTCACGTGAAAGACATAACAATGTGAATTTTTTGACACACATAGTGAGGAGCTGCCTTTGTCTTCTAGAACTGGACAATGAATGAGGGAAAATATGATGTGCTTTTTTCCACGTAAAGATGTAAAGAAGTACTGTTCATATTTTTAAACATACTATAAATAAATGGGATGTGCAACAAAGTGTTGCAGTGTACCTTATCTCCTTGTCCTGGGTTCCTGAAGCAATGAAACCTTGCTTCAAAAGAAACTCAGGAAAGATATTCCACACACTCCTTTGTTCTCACCACTGCTGTTTGAGCTGAAGCAAGAGGTGAATAAACAAGCAAGTTGCAATGGTGAGGAGGAGCAAGGCAGAAGGGGTGGCCAATATGGAAGGGTGGCCCTTGGCAGATATCTGACCATGGCTACTCTTGATGGTAGCGACCCCAGGGGAGCTCTTCCCCAGTGCCAGACTCCAAGCAGGAGAACCCCTGGGGCTTGCCCAGCTACTCCTCCATTTCCACCGCAGCCACAGGCATTGTATAGACAGGAGGAGGTTTCCTGGGTCCATCTGGACTTTGGGCACACCTTGGGGGAGTTGCATTGGGTCACAGAGACACCCACAACCTCAGAAGAGTATCTAGGACCTAGCAGGCTGAGAGTGGCAGCTACCAGAGTGCAGGGAAAGCTGAAAGCCTGTATACGCCGTCCCTGCTGTCACATCCCGTGCCCTGCACACTTGAGGGAGGTCTTGGGCTTGATGGATGAGGTGGGGTTCTACCCTCGACAGAATTTATCTGTGAAGATTCTCAGTCATCCAGGTGAGGTTATCTGGAAGTTGAATTAAGTCCAGTTGCCATGATTCAACTTCCAGATCCACAGAGTTTACTTTGTTTGGGAAAAAGTCAAAACTCCCTGGTTCCCTCAACAAGACATTTTCTGTTGTACTCCAAGCAGGCAATATTTGAGTTCATGTAAACTACAATAAAATAGTTTTGTTTGACTGCAACCAACCCTCTCAATGGAAGGCAATGTGGGGACCTCTCACAACTGGCCATGCTCCTATAAGAATTAAGTCCTGTTGAACTTTGAGCAAGAAAAAAATGATAAAGCAGCAAAGAGACTGAGCTGGAGCCTGCTAGCTTTATGATTAAAATCTCTCTTCCCAAGGGTTTTTTTAGGAGTGCTTGAATTGTGGGAGAAAGTGTTGGGGAAATGAAGTCCACAGGAATTAACACTCCACATATTGTAGCTAAATTGTGAACACACACACATACCCTTTAACCTTGTAATAATTGTACTTAAGGGAGCTGCCACAAAAAGGGAGCAGAATCTGTCCCCACCTCTTTGTGGGTGGAGCACAGTCCCAAAGTTGGTCCTTCACTCACAACTGCAACATATCTGACCTACTTTATGTTTTTTTCTCAGTATAACAATAATTGAGACCATCAATCATAATTGTTACTATATTTTTGTCAAGTGTGATAGTTGTTATTAAATGTGTGTTAAACACTTCATTAATAGAAGTATTAGTGTCTGAACTGCTGCTTAGTGTAGTATGTTGCAACCAGAGTAGGTCCATTCATTCCATGGAGATTTGGTGAGTCAACTCCTTCATAAGTGCCATTGGTTCAATGGGCTTGCTATGGATTTAGTAACTGTCATAATGAACAAACACTGCATGTTATATAATTAGACTTGAAATGTACAACCTACAGTCATTATGGTGGTTACTCAGTTTGAATTCTAGAACATGCAACTATTGTCAGCAATTTGTTCAAACTTGAGCCAGCATGGAGCTGGTGAAAGCACTTTTGGCAATTTTAAAATAATAAATACTAAATCCCATTACCTATTTCTACAGAATTTTCTATCAGTTTCAATTGTTGTCTGATGCTACTAGGTAGGGCCACCTCAAGGCATCTTGCTGTCTGAGACGAAGAACACAATGACATCCTCTCTCTTTCCACGTACAAAGACTGTCTCAATTGGCACTTGAATCATTCTCCAACACAGACAATGCAACAGAAAGTAATAAACAGAAGACTCTAGGTTAAGTAGCACAGCCTCCTTTAAAATGGTAAGATGGTAAGGTGATCCATGAGAAAAAGGAGGCTTTTCTCCTACTTTTGTATTTTAATTTTTTTCCCAGCACAGTACACTGAAGCAGAAAGAAACGCCCCTAATTTGCTTTCTGGAAAGACTGTGGTAGTGGGGTGTAGTACCAAAATCAATAAAAGTTGCAGTCTTCTGCAGTGTTTCAGTGAGTAAGTGCTTCCATAAACCTGGGTTGTTTGTTTTGTTTTAGTTTAGCATGAAGATGGACACAAAATGTATAGCTGGAAAAATTGGAAACTGAGAGGGGTGCAATTGGAGAAGTAGAAGGAAAATATATTATTATTATTTGTTTATTAGGAACTTGAACTTAAGAACTCATGCAACACAATTTATACAAGGGTTTCATTTCCATACTTAAATCAAACAACCAAAACTACATTAAGAGGGTACTCCAAACTCAAAGATGCACCAGATGTACAGGGTTTGGAAAGGGCAGTTGCCTTGTATGTTTGCAGAACTTTCCTCGTTCCAGCACAGCCTTTTTGAGCTGGCTGTTCTCAGATCTTCTGGTGGAACAGGATTTTTTGGCGTAACTCCTGTGCTGGCTGAGATCAGCCAGCAAAAGAGCCAGAGAAAGGGAGGAGTGGAGAGGAGAGGAGCTGAGTTATGCCAAATCCAAACCACTCTGAGCTCAGACTCGCAGCCATGTGCTGGCACAAAATCTGGGCAATTCTAAGTAATCTCCATCATCCATAGGAGGGATAGATTCAGCATATCCCTCTTTTGGCTAGTTAGGATATTGGCCAAAACCTTTTCTTCAGCTTCACCACTACTGAAAGTCTGGATAATGTTTAAAAAAACAATCAAACAAACAAACAAAAAACCCTGAAAGAATCACATACCAAGCTAGAAACATTTGTAGTTTTGAACTTTGGTTAAAAACCACTAGCTGTACAGCAGAAGTGCAGGAACTTAAGAGGAGAATTAGCTTCAAATCTCCCCAGAGTAGACAACCCCTTACACATTGGGAAAAGAAAGAATAAAAGGTTTCTTTTACTCATAATTGAACAAATAAAAAAACAGCATACTGTACAAAAATGACTGCTTAGAGTAGCAGGCCTGTGAAAAGGCTGGCTGCTTCCTGGTAGAGAAGGAACAATTGGTTATTGCTGGATTGACAGTCATCCCCAGCCCTGAATGGTTCCTCCCAGCCAAACATATTAAAGGCATCATGTGAGGTGGAAATAACTCCATTAATAAATAACATTTATTGTGGATATACACTGATCAGCCACAACATTAAAACCACTGACAGATGAAGTGAATAGCACTGATTATATCTTGACAGTGGCACCTGTCAAGAGGCGAGAGATATTAGGCAACAAGTGAACAGTCAGTTCTTGAATTTTATGTGTTGGAAGCAGGAAATGTGGGCAAGCGAAAAGATCTGAGTGACTTCGACAAGGGCCAAAGAGTGATGGCTAGATGACTGGGTCAGATAATTTCCAAAATGGCAAGTCTCGTGGGATGTTCCTGATATGCAGTGATTAGTATCTACCAAAAGTGGTACAAGGAAGGACAACTGGTGAACCAGGATCAGGGTTGCAGGAACCCAAGGCTCATTGATGCATGTGGGAAGCGAAGGCTAGCCTGTCTCACACAGAAGAGCTACTGTAGCTCAAGGTGCTGAAAAAATGAATGCTGGCCATGATAAAAAGGTGTCAGAACACACAGTGCATTGTAGTTTGCTGCGTATGGGGCTGTGTAGCCGCAGACTGGTCAGAGTGCCCATGATGTCCACTGCTGAAAGCATCTACAGTGTGAGTGTGAGAGTCAGAACTGGACCATGGAGCAGTGAAAGAAAGTTGCCTGGTCTGATGAATCATGTTTTCTTTTTGATCAAGTGGATGGCTGAGTGCATGTGCATCGTGTACCTGGGGATGAGATGGCAGCAGGATGCACTATGGGAAGAAGGCAGACCAGTGGAGGCAGTGTTATGTTCTGGAAATGTTCTGCTGGGAAAAGTTGGATTCTGGCATTCATGTGGATGTTACTTTGACACATACCACCTGCCTAGAGATTGTTGCAGACCAAGTATACCCCCCCCCCCCCCGATGGCAGTGGCCTCTTTCAGCAGGATAATGCACCCTACCACACTACAAAAGAAAATGTTCAGGAATAGTTTGAGGCACCATGACAAAGAGTTAAAGGTTTTGCCTTGACCTCCAAATTCCCCAGAGCAAAATCCGACTGAGCATCTATAGGATATGTTGTAAAACCAAATCCAATCCATGGAGGCCCCACCTGTCAACTTGCAGGACTTAAAGAATCTACTGCTAATGTCTTAGTGTCAGATGCTGCAGGACAAATTCAGAGGTCTTGTAGACCTTGCCTTGACGCATCAGAGCTGTTTTGGCAGCACAAAGAGGGCCTATATGATATTAAGCAGGTGGTTTTAAAGTTGTGACTGATCAGTGTGATTGATAAAATAATAATAATGTGCTGTTAAGTCAATTCCGACTTACGGAGACCCCTTTCAGGCTTTTCCAAGTAGGGAATACTCGGAAGTGACTTATCATTCCCTTCTACTAGGGGCGCCCTGGGACTGTGCAATTTGCCCAAGGCCACACAGGGTGGCTCTACTTGTAGGAGGCTCAACGGGGAACCAAACTCCCAGTCTCTGGCTCCACAGCCAGATACCTAAACCACTGAGCTATCCAGCCAGCTATAGTTGATAAGGATTTGTTAATATTCTCTTGTTCAAAGACATAGAAAAACCTGGAACAGTGCTGCATATATATACGAATAGTCCAAAATAAGAATGCATGTACCTCCCAGGAGCATGGGATTTCATAGGAGAAGTATACAATGTTATATTCAGTCAGACCATTTGTCCATTTGGTGTGGTATTTTCTTCTGTGCTTGGCAGCAGTGGCTCCCCTGCATCTCAGACAGGAAGGAGTCTTGCCCATCAGCCACTGGCTGATCATTTTTATCTTTTCTGCCATTGATCTATAATTGAAAGTTTGGTGGATAATGCAAAATGCTTTACCAAAAGGAAGCCTAAAATTTGTTTTCAGTGAAAAGCAATTTTTCTGTAACAGAGCTGTATATTTGGAGTAGGAGTAGGCTCTGCTGGTGCACATACGTAAATATGACTTTATCGTATTAGAAAGACAGACAGAAAATTCTGTTCAGCCCTAACATTAGGGAACTTGGAAAAGTTAAACTTTTGACTTCAGTTGTCAGAATCGCCCACTTTGCAGAATGGGTGATGAAACTGAGGAGTTGTAGTACAAAAGCAATTTCTCTAAGCTCTGATTTTAGGTGATGTACATAGTATGAATTAAGCTACATCTTTGTGTGTCAGGATCTAGCAGCAGAATTGGGGGAGAAAATGTTGAGTCAAATGCTGAATTGTTACTTTTATTCATTTAATTTTATTTCCCATGTACATCTATGTTGTTGTAAACAAAAATGAGACTGCATCCTATTTTGCTTTTATGTCTTTCAGTAAATGGATTTTTCTGAATTGAATGAGCCATGTTAAATGTGCACCCCTCTTGTCCTGGCTCATTACATGGATGCATCCTGGCAGTTTTTTCTTCTATATTTTGAGGGGGAAAATGTAAATTACTAAGTCTATTAAATAACTTCCAGATGGTCCAACTAGAGTCTTTATTCTGGTGGGAGACACTCTTCAGCATTCATCCATTTGGAAAGGTGTGTTATTGTTGTTCTCCATACATTTAGTCTAGCTTCTTCTGGTTTAATATTTAGAGCTCAAGATGTGGGTAGAAAATGTCTCTTTGATTTTAGCCAATGTCTAGGGGGTTGGTGTCCATGAAGTGGATGGGTTTAGTATTGTATTACCTTCTTTCATTCATCATTTGCTAGCACCTCTCGACATACTTCTGGAGGGGCAATGCCAGCCAAATAATAGACTTCGTCAATGGGGATAGGTTTCAAGCAGCTAGTAAAAATCTTGCATAATTAATTAAGAGCTGCATCTACTTGTTTGGCATGTGCTGATTTATACCACTTGGCACTAGCATATTCTACTGTGGAGTAGCACAGGGACAAAACTTTTGTTCTTATTGTTTGTGGGTGTGCAACCAGTCTAACTTATCCAGTTTCCTAAGTAAGTTATTTCTGGTAGCAATTTTCTGTTTGGTATTTAGACAAGTTTTTTTGTAGGCCAGAATGTCCGAGTGACATTCAAATATTCTGGGGAAGGGTAGGGTTCCAAAATCTTGCTTTCCAAGTTAACTCAGAGCTTCAAACAAAAAGAGATGCAATTTAGGAAGATCATACCTTTGACCCCTCTAAGAGGCCTCTGATTCCTCTAATGTCAGGCCCCTTCCTTAATCTATGACCCCAGGACCCACTCAACCCCAGGCTATCTTGCCCTTCTGCCTCTTTCCCCTTCCTGATTTTGCCCCTTCTCGCTCCCTCTTGCCCCTTGTCCCAGACCGGATTAAAATCTGATAAGGTATGTCAGATTGAAGAGGCTCCACAGTATTGCCCAAGAATCTGTATTATTGCAACAAATGTATTTTTGTATTATTTATTTACTTATTTGTACTCAGACTACCCATAATCTGAGTCTCTTAAATTGCAGCCAGCCCTACCATAAAGCAGAATGAGGCAGCTGCTTTGGGATGTCATTAAACAGATCTATTTTGCTAATATTGGATTTTCAGTCTCAGAGACTTACATTTGTGAGAGCTTCTGTTCAAGGTTCCAAAATAACTTGATCTGTCTTGCATGTTATGCACCTGGACTTTCCTTGAGGTTTGGATGTGCTATTTTACTCATACTTACTGTGCCCTGTGCAAACCTCCTTTTGCTGGATAGCTCAGTGGTTTAGGTCTCTGGCTGCAGAGCTAGTGGTTGGGAGCAGGCCTGAGGAGAGGGGGGTGCAGCCGGTACATTGTTCCGGGGCCCATGGAGCCATGGAGCTCAAAGGGGGCCCGTGAAGGGGAAAATTTTAAAAAAATTAGAAAACCAAATTTCTAAAAAGAAAAACAATATTGGATATTGTGATGAAACAGTTATGTTTCATGTACTGTTTGATTTGTATTTTCTGTTTTACTTCCAAGGGCCTGTGTTAGAGGTGTCCTGGGAGGAGGAGTGGCTGCCAGCCAATTGGCAGTCTCCAGCTGGAGATAAGGGGATGGGCGGAGCCTCTCGCTCGCTCTCTTGCCTGTGGGCTGTGGTGCTGGATGGGAGAGCCGCTCTGAGGAGGCAGAGAGGCAGAGACAGGAACCCAGCGATGGGTAGATTGCGTTAGGGGTTCTGTTCTGATTGAGTCTGTGTGTCCCCAGGCCGGGTGGTTTTAATTTCATTACTTATTTATTTAAGTTTGCAAGTTTAGTTTCATTTCGTTTATGAATATATTTTATATTTCATTTCAGTTTATGAACGGTTATGAAATGTCATCTCAAAAATCTGGAGCTCAAAAACGCAAGGAAAAACAGAAACGTGATGACATTAATAAAAAGGGATGAGAAACGCTTTTTCAATTTGGCGTTAAATGCAAAACAAGCGAAACTAACCAAAATGAAACTTTTAATTCAGAACAATGTGAGACAAGTGCAGAACTGAAACAAAGGTCAGAATCTCACGAGGCCAGTTTAGAAACATCAAATCAAGTAAATTCTCAATTTAAAGATTTAGAGAAACAATTGAATGTTAGTGATGAGAGTACTTCACTGTCTACAGATTCTGGCCATGGAAGACATAGTGAAGAGAAGAGTAGGTCAAATACTGGAAATGATATTGGACTTCTTATAACAGAGGTGCCTTCTCAATTGGATATAGAAAACTATGTTATTAAAGGTCATACTGGCTTTCCTAAAACATTTCCCACAGATATAGATAACCAGGTTTCCCCCGAAAGTATTCTAATATGTCAAAGTTTAAATGGTGAAAAACATGACCGAGATTGGCTTGTCTGGAGTGAAGTTAAACAAGCATTATTTTGCTTTCCTTGTTGATTATTATGGAACATTTGTTGCAGCATTAGCTCAGCATCTAAGTCTATGCTTGCATCAACAAAAGGATGGTCAGCAGCTAAAAAGTGGCGAAAATTATGTATTCGCATCCCAGAACATGAGAGAAGCAAAAGTCATAGGCAGTGCTATCTGGCTTGGCGAGAACTAGAGAGACTATGTCACAGGGGTAACTGGTAGATTTGGCAAGATTCAGTATTGAGTCTGATCTTGCAAAAACAATTGATTTTGATGATGTGATTTGCAATTTTGCCAGGAAAAAGGCTAGGAAAGCACCTTTGTTTAGCAAAATATAAATACCATTACATCTCAACTATAATAACTGTTATGAGCTTGTAATCTAGTATTAAATTCATTGCTTATGTATATTGTTTCATTATTGTTTATATACTAATGTGTATTATTGTTTTTATTATCTTTTACAGAAGTACCTGTCCTCTTTTTAATATATTTGCAAGTATGTTTGAATGTAATTAATAAATGTACAATTATGACATTATTGATTTATGTGTCCATGTGTAGGTGAGGGGGCCCATATATTAGTCTTGTTCCAGCACTTAATAATCCTCTCGGTGGCCCTGGTTGGGAGTTCAGCTCCCCACTGTTCCTCCTTAACAGGGGCTGGATTTCATGATCCATAGGGTTGAAGGGACCATGGCACTACATGAAACATGCAAGAAGAACACACCTCTAATCAGATCACACAGAATACAGTTTGGAAAGATAAAACACAGCCAGATGTATACATATATGTACATGTTTTTTGTTCCCTCAAAGAGTTTCTGTAAAGGAATAAGGCTGGCCAGGTTTTCCTTCACCAGGGCAGGTTATCTCGCCTTCCAATCTAGATTTGAGAAGCAAACAGACACAGCTGGGTTTGTCACTCTTCCCCCAGGCAAATACCAGGACCAATCTTATGTAAATTGAACTCAGGCACCTGGACAGTCATTGCACAATACCTTTTGCTATACAAACATTATTTCCTATCACCTTGGAAATCTCCTTTCCCCCCCCAAACCTTGTAACCTCTTTGCAAGATAATAAATTGTTTTCCTGTCAATAAAATACAACAATGTAACCATGTATTTCCATAATTGCTGTCTGTTGACCAACCCTGTTGTAAAATTCCATCCTTCCTGTGATTCCCACTCCACTAAAGTTTTGGATTCCTCTGTAACCCCGTCCCTTCTGCCAATAGGTCATGAACCACCCATTTCTCCATTTCTCCTCCCACTCCCTTGTGTAACTGTGGTGGAATGCCATCACATTACGTCACTTCTGTCCATCATGTGGAGCTCAAGTGCAGGAGCCTATGATAGGACAGGAGGGGCGGAACCAAAAAGAACAGTTGGAATCAGTTAGAGACAGTTAGAGAGAGAAGGAGGGGAGAGATAGGGAATTGAGAAGGTTAATACATAGATTGAACAGTTGGAGTGATAGATAGAATAGGGGAAGAGTTATAAAGAATAGAGAATAGATAACTAGTAAAAGTATATTGTTGTTGTGAAAAAAATACGTTTAAACCAATGCATAACCAAATCCTATTTAATGAGTGATCCTGAACATCTGTGATTTTCCCTTTGTGATTTACATAACAATAAAAGAACATCTATAATTTACTCATGTGATTCTCAAACTTAAAAGTTCAATAAACCTGTTATAGTTGGCAGCACACGTGTCTGAAATACGTATTTGGTATTGTGTGACTAATACTTGGTGGCAGCGTGCAAAGAGGAAACGCATCCAGGGGGTGAACCTATGTTTAAGAGGGAATAAACAAGGGACACTGGGTGGACGCGACAAAGTGGTGACCAGCGGCGGGAAGCGATTAATAGTCCAGTAAGCCAAAGTAAAAAGTGAATTTCCTGAGCTTAAGAGACCTAGTAGTCTGGTACTGTAGTGAAGGAGTGGGACCCTTGAAAGTGTCTTAGTGAAAAGCTTAAAAGGGACTCCTGATCTCAGACCTTAGAAAGACTAAGGATAGGAAAAGGCTCTGAGGAAAATTCAATAGTTTAAGGTTACCTCACGCTTTAAGTGGAAAAGACCAGTAGGCTAGCTTGAGATCCCAAGCTCTAAGAAGGGAGCACTGAAAGGGACAAGTGGAGGCCAGGGTCATAAACATAGCTGGGGTGATTGAAAACAATAGATCAAGTAAATATTTCTGAACCCTTTCGGTGTCTGGAGGCAAATAGAAACATTGTCTCAGACCAAGGGACTGGCTGGGTGCCAGAAGAAGAAATATAGTAGCAAATCCGTGGTTGCCAGCAGAGAAGCTACAAAGTATCTCTTTCTAACTCATAAAGAAAAAAAGATTTTAAACTGAGGCTTGACTGCCTGTCTCAATAGAAGTGACCAACTTGTTCAAATAAATAACTGTGCCTTCTAAGCGAGGGGAACAGGTGGCAATGGAGGTATCAGATCCTCAAGATTTACCTCAAGAAGAGGAAGTCTCAGAACAGGATGAGGCTCAGGAGGACGATGCTTCTAAGAGAGAAACTGAATTAACCTCCCAGGATTTTGTGAAATGGAAATTGGAAAAGGAATTTAAATTAAAAGAACAGGAATTCCAGTTAAAACAGTTAGAAATAAAAACTAGGGCTGAGGCTGAGGCCATGAGAGAAAGGGCTGAAACAGAAAAGAGACAACTGGAAATGATAGAAAAAGAAATGGCCATGGAACAAGAAAAGAGACAGAGGGAATTTCAACTAGAAATGAGACGAATGGAATTATCAGCCAAAACAACAATAATAATGATGATGATTCAAATCCTGAGGGGGGAAATTTATCAAAAGCAGACCTAAAGAAATTCCCTATATTTAGAAAGGGTGATAGCCCAGAATCATTTATTATTTTGTTTGAACGCGCCTGCTGGGACTTTGATGTGAGAGGGGCAGAGCACATGATTGTGCTGAGGTCTCAGATAAGTGGGGAGTTAGCAGAAATTTATTCCCAAATGCCATTAGACCAAGCCAGAGACTACGAGGCATACAGAAAATTGGTTTTCTTGAAATTTGGAATCAATGCTGAACATCTAAGATGGAAATTTAGGGCATTGACTAAAAAACCTGAGGAATCCTATTCTCAATTGGGGGCAAATATGGTGAGATACTTGGAGAAATGGCTCGAACAGTCGAAGGTCGAGACATTAGAAGATATGAAAAATATAATAGGCCTTGAACAATTTTATTCAGTTCTACCTGGGGAATTGAGGTATTTAGTAAGAGATAAAAAGCCTAAAAATATTCTGGAGGCAAGTGAAACAGCTGATTATATTACAGAAATAAAACATCCAAAATTCTCAGAGATAAAAATTGGAGGGAAAGCTTGGGACGACAGAAGGAAAGAACCCAGAGAGTACCTCCAGAATCAACAGGCAGTTGGGAGCCATTTTAGAGGCAAGCCCTCAGAGCAGAGCCAGCAGAGATATAAGAACTGGGAAGGGAAGGGAGACAAGTCCCCAGTTTTTGAACAGACAGTCTCTAAATCCTGTTTTGGCTGTGGAGAAAAAGGACATTTCATAGCACAATGCTCAAAGAATAGAGAGTTTGGTCAGCAAAAAGGAAATATGCCCAAGAAAGTATACTGTGTACAGCAGAATAAAGCAACCACAGAGGCAGTTGAAACGGGCGTCATAGCAACCCCAGTTACTGCTAGAGCAGAAAGCCAAGAACAATAACAACAACTTCCAATAGCAAAAGTTCTCCATTGTTATTTGGTTGAAAGTAACCAGGAGCTTATTAGATGTTCTGGGGATAATATTTATATAAATGAGACTAAATATCTAGCTCTAAAAGACTCATGCTATCAGGTGACATTATGCCATCCAGAAATAATCTCTCAAGAAAATTTATTAAGAAATGAAAGCCTCACTGTTAAAGGGATTGCATCAGAGCTAATTACTTTACCGGTGGCTAGAATACCAATAAAATATCAAGGGTGGAATGGGATGTGGAAAATGGGAATTACAGATCAACTTCCTGCTCCATGCTTGATAGGGCTAGATCTCTCTGAGCACGTTAAGAGTGTTTTGGTGAATACTCACTCCCAGAAAGAAAAAAAAGGAAGCATCTGAGGAAAAACATGAACTCCCTAATGAAAAAATAAGAGGGAATGAAGCTGATGAGACAGCTGATTTAGTAGCTATAAGGAATCCACATGAGAATACTTTTAAAAAGGAACAAAAAGCAGATTCTACCTTAGAACAATGCTTTAAGATGGTTAGAGAAGGACCAATAACCCCTGAGAACCCCGAAAGGTACTTTGTGGAAAAAGACCTATTATATAGGGAGGTCTTATTAAATCCTAGGAGGGGAGGGGAGAGCCTTCACAAACAACTGATAATCCCTTCTAAATACAGAGAGAAAATAATAGAAAAGGGACACACAGACACCTTTTCTGCTCATTTGGGGATTGCACGCACTAAGCAGAGAATATCTCAGAATTTGTACTGGCCGAAAATGGGAAAGCAGATAAAAGCATTTTGTCAAAGCTGTGACATATGTCAAAGACAAGGGACTAGTAATGATAAAACTAAAGCCAAGTTGTGCCCTTTACCTATCATCTCAACCCCTTTTCAACGTATAGGCATGGACATTGTGGGACCCTTACCTAAAGTTACCAGGAGGGGAAACAGGTTCATACTGACCATAATTGATTATGCCACTCGATATCCAGGAGCAGTTCCCTTGAGAAATATAGAAACGGAGACAGTAGCAGATGCCTTGCTGAATTACATGTGTCGCATGGGTTTTGCTTCTGAGATAGTCACAGATTTGGGAACTTCTTTTACATCTAGACTAATGAAAAGACTATGGCAACTTTGTGGCATTAAGCATATAACATCCTCCCCATATCATCCTCAAACAAACGGACTGGTGGAGAAATTTAATGGAACCCTCATGCGTATGATTAGGGCTTACACTGCAGGAAATCCCAATGACTGGGACCACAAATTGCAACAATTACTGTACGCTTATTGATCTGTACCCCAAGAAAGCACCGGGTTCAGTCCTTTCGAACTGTTGTTTGGGCGGAAAGTGTGGGGACCCCTAGATTTACTCCAACAAAATTGGGAGGAACTAGAGGAGCAAGATCCTGAGACAGTGATTCAATACCTAGATAACTTGATGAACACCTTGCAGAAATCTCTGAAGATTGCGGCAGAGAATTTACAGGGCCAACAAAAGAAACAAAAGCTATGGTATGACAAAAGGGCCAGGGAGAGAACATTCAATCCTGGAGATGAGGTTTTGATGCTAAAACCTATAAAAGGGAATAAATTGCAATTAAATTGGGCTGGTCCTTTTAGAATAATCTCCAAAATGAGCGAAGTAAATTATATAATCCAGGAGGAGGGAGAACCAGGTCGAAAAGTGGTCCATGTAAACATGATCAAGCCTTATTATAGAAAGGAAAACGTTGTCCTATATGCCATGAAAGAAGCGGACAACGAAAGACATGAGTTACACTATTGGGAAGGGAGGGGCGAACCCAAATATAACCCTATAGATGTCAAAATCAGTCACTCACTTTCTCCAGCGCGACAAAAAGAAGTGAGAGCCTTGCTGATGAGATACAAGCAGGTCTTCTCAAACAAACCAGGGGTAGCAAAGGGAGTAGTGCACAAAATTGATACCGGAGATGCACCTCCACAAGCTGTCACACCTTACCGAGTCACAGGGCCATATGTCGCCAAGGTTCGTCAGGAACTTGATGAAATGCTGAAAGAGAAAATCATTGTTCCTTCCTCCAGCCCGTGGGCAGCCCCTATAGTGTTAGTGGACAAACTGGATGGCAGCATCCGTTTTTGCGTGGATTATCGAAAATTAAACCACGTAACGAAGCCAGATGCTTATCCGATGCCCCGGTTAGACGACTTAATTGAAACTATAGGGGGATATCAGTTCATTTCCTGTCTAGATCTGACCAAAGGGTTCTGGCAAGTGGGGCTAGACCCCAAAGACCAGGAAAAGACCGCATTCTGCAGCCCTTTTGGATTATTTGAATTCCAGGTGTTGAGTTTCGGATTGCGAAATGCCCCAGCGACATTTCAAAGGCTCATGGATCAAACATTACAAGGGCTCAGGGAATTCACGATAGCTTACATCGACGACATAGGGATCTATAGCCAGACGTTGGAGGATCACCTGTGTGATATTGAGACAGTGCTACAAAGACTGAAAGAGACAGGGCTAACAGTGAAGGCCAGTAAATGCCAGCTGGGTAGCTCTGAATTAAAATATTTAGGCCATATAGTAGGGGGAGGAAGAATCAAACCCCTAGAATCAAAAATTGAAATAATTAGTAATTGGCCTAGACCAACGTCCAAGAAAAAAATCAGATCTTTCTTCATCGTGGCCTCTGTGAATGCACACATATGGGTATTGTCCGCGCTTGCGCTGACGATCTCGGAAGATTCTAGAGCTAAAAGTAACAATTTTATGGCATGATCTCCCATGAGGCTATGCTCCTCCCACTCACCCTTCCCCTCAGTTCCTTTTTTCCGCCGTGCGGTTCAGTTCTACGGAAGAAAGAGAGCAATTATCTGGCCTTTTGTGCTGTTAAATACGACTGCTAAATCCTATTATTATTTCACTTAGCAATCTACAACCTTTCGTTTGATCTCCCGTGAGTTTTTTCTTCTTTTCTCGGTTGTTTTTCCCTACCCCTGGACCCTTTCAATTTTTTCCCGCCCTTTATGGCCTCTTCGGCCCTTTTTAAGCGCTGTGTCGGCTGTAATAGTAAAATTCCATCCTCCGACGGCCACGACAAGTGCCTATTTTGTTTGGGCGAAAAACACCAAACCCAATCTTGCGCGGCCTGTAGAAACTTTACTAAGCCTGCGTTAAAACACAGACTCCAACGATTAAGATCTCACCTTTCGGAGGCAGCCATGAACCCTGCTACCGTGGCTCCTACTGAAGCTCCAAGGGTAGACTCAGTCCCGCCTAGATCTTCCGCGACGCCGGGACACTCTACTCCTTCACCCCGCTCCAAAGCGGGCTCCGACACCTCCCGGGCTTCTAAATCTAAAGCCCCCAAGGAACAGCCTAAAAAGAAAAAGGAGAAACCTGTTACCAAGCCTAAGAAAACCAAATCTGTTCGCTTGGAGACACCCGGAGAGCGCCCACCCTCTCCTATATTTGAAGAATCTTCCATGGAAGCGCCGGTGTCTGTGGTGGAAAGGGATGAGGTGCTTATTCCCTCAGCACAAGCTCCAGCTTTGCCTGGTAGCTTTTCTCCCTCCACCGGCCATGTTGGGACTGAGCCACCATCCAGTCCGGCCACTGCCCATTCCAGCCCGACTTCAGGGCGGGCTTATGACACCGAGCCGTCGGAACCTGAAACTCCTCCTCCATCTCCAAAGAAACGTACTGGGAAGAGGAAACATATCGAACCGGCAGCCCCACTGCCTCAGTTTGCTCCCTATTATCAATTCCCGTTTTTCCCAGCCTACCAACAACTTGCCTTCCAACAACTTGGCATGGAGAACCTTTTTCCCTTTACCAATCAATTCCAAATGGAAGCCTATCAGGGATTCTCGCAACCGAATCCGGCGAAAAGATCTCGCGGCGAATCCCCACAAGATTGTCCTCAGATCCCATCGACAATGACGTCTCAACCTACGGAACCACTCTCGACATCGATATCCATCTCGACGTCGAGGAAACGACACTCCCAGTCTTCCACTTCACTTCCATCGAAGCAATCTAAACATTCCTCTAAGACTCACCATGTCACAACGGCTTCGACATCGAGACCTGCGCTACCCAGACCTTCCCAGGTTGCTGTTCCTTCAGATGAGGAATCGTCTTCTGATTCACCAACCTCAGATCACAACACTGATGCGGAATCATCTCCAGAATCGCCAGCGAATATTCCTACTCCCGATTCCGAGCCTACTGATCTGCGACCATCCTCTCCGTCAAAAGACTTCACTTCATACTCCAATTTAATTTCTCGTATGGCCTCTGCACTCAAGCTAAAGGTAGAGGAACCTCCTTCCCCTGAACCAGATACCATATTTGATGACATCCATACAGAGAAGTCGCAACCGCTTAGCCTAGCTTATATCTCTGCCCTCAAACAAATCATCAAAGACGCCTGGGACACACCTCCCACCAATCTGAAAATGTCTAGACGCACTGACAACATGTACAGGACCCATGACCCGGACATGGAGTTCCTGATGAAACATCCACTTCCTAACTCCATAATCGTTGAGTCCAACTTACATAAATCCAAGGGTAAACCTTCGACTTCCCCAACTAATAAGGAGGGAAGGAAACTTGATGTCATAGCCAGGAGAATCTACTCCTTGCAGTCTTTCCTGCTTAGAACGGCTAACTATCAGGCAGCAATGGGTGCCTACCAGCGGCACCTGTGGGCTAAAATTCTACCCACTCTGGAATCTGCGCCTGAATCTATCAAAACGAGCCTCATGCATGCCTATACTGAAGCTACATCCCTAGCGAAACAACAAAAAATAGTGGCTCGACATGCTGCCGAGGCTGCTTCTAAATCCCTGGCATCATCTATAGCCATCCGTAGACACGCTTGGCTTAGGTCTACATCCCTTAACGATGATGCCAAACATCGGATAGAAGAACTCCCTTTTGATGGCATTGGACTTTTTCATCAAAAGACGGATGATACCATGGAAAGTCTCCACAAGATGCGCAAGACTGCCAAAACTTACATGAACCAATCCTCCTTTCGTCCCTACAAACCAAATTACAGATCCTCCTCATATTATCCACAAACCTTCCAACCATTTCGGAAGTACCAGTCCTACCGGCCCTTTGGTCAACAACAATCTGACAGACCATTCTCGACACCGGGACTGTCGACCCCGAACCCCCGTGGTCACAACCAGCAGCAGCAACGTCAACCTCAGACAAAGCCACAAGGGAAGGGTAAGGGCTACCGACGATATTGATGCCCCTACCCATTTCCCAAGGACTGCGGATACCTTTAATTTCCCGCGCTTACGACCATTTCTCCCATTCTGGGAGCATATTACAAGTGACAAGTGGGTCCTTAATATTGTTTCTTCAGGTTACCGTATCGAGTTTCAATCTCTCCCTCCCTTGGGCAATCTCAAATTTACTCCTTATTCGGACACCCTTCAGGAAGAAATTTACTCTCTGTTAAACAAGAGAGCAATTACATCGGTTCCAATTGGTGATTCCCCTTATGGATTCTATTCCAAATACTTCACGGTGCCGAAAAAGGACGGCGGTCTCCGTCCCATTCTCGATCTCAGAGACCTAAATACCTATATTCGACCTCGAAAATTTCGAATGATCACTCTTGACACCGTTATTCCCCTTCTTTCACAGGGAGACTGGTTCGTCCTCATCGATCTCAAGGACGCATACTTTCATATATCCATCCACCCGTCTCACCACAAGTACCTCCGCTTTCACTTCAACGGTTCGGTTTACCAATTCTGCTCCCTCCCGTTTGGGCTATCTACAGCCCCAAGGACATTTACAAAGTGCATGGCTCCAGTTGCGGCTTTCCTTCGTCTTCAGGGTATTCATATTTACCCTTACATCGACGACTGGCTCATCGTAGCACACTCCCGCGTCGACGCCATAAAAGCCGCTCACACCACTCTGCATACTCTCCAAAACCTAGGTCTCCAAGTCAACCATTCCAAATCGCATCTGGAACCGTCCCAAACTGCTACCTTCATCGGAGCCCTACTCGATTCCAGATGCGCCAGGGCATTCATCCCGCAGGAAAGAATCACGAAATTAAACAATGCCATACATCCGTTTCGACCTCAAGCCTCGATCACGGCTCGGCACGCCCAGCATCTCCTGGGGCTCATGGCTTCGACAACCTCAGTCATCCAACATGCAAGACTCAAACTCAGACCCCTTCAAGCGTGGTTTCTGGCACAATTCGATCATCAAACGGACAGCCAGTCAAAACAATTGAGAGTAACACCAGAACTCTCTCATCAACTCACCTGGTGGCTCTCACCGAGCAACCTCCTTGCCGGTCGTCCATTCCGGCCTCTTCAACCCACGGTGCAGATCACGACAGACGCCAGCCCGTGGGGATGGGGTGCTCATTGCCTGCAATACAAAATTCACGGACTCTGGACGAGATCGGAATCGACACTGCACATAAATCACTTAGAACTCATGGCGATCATAAAAGCCTTCCACGCCTTCCTTCCAATCATTCGAGACCGTGTAGTCCAACTGGCAACAGACAACACCACTGCCCTATTCTATGTCAACAAGCAAGGGGGCACCCACTCCCCCTCCCTCCTCTCCCTTTCACTCAACCTCTGGGAATGGTGCTACGAGCACCATGTCTTTCCGATAGCAGTACATATTTCCACGGAGGACAACTACCTAGCCGACCATCTGAGTCGCCTCACATCGAGGTCACACGAGTGGTCTCTTCAAATCTCTGTCTTCCATCTCCTCTGCCACAGATGGGGAACACCGGACCTAGATGTCTTTGCTTCGAAATCGAACGCAAAATGTGCGACTTATTGCGCTCGAGCTGGGGCCGATGCCAATTCCATCGGGGATGCTTTCATGGTCAACTGGTCGAACACACTACTTTACCTCTTTCCCCCGATTCCACTCATACAACGAACCGTAATCAGGATCCACCAGTTCCATGCGGACGCTATATTGATAGCCCCCTGGTGGCCAAGACAGCCGTGGTTCCCTTACCTCCGATCGATCTCGACAGACACGTTCCGGCTACCGCTGATTCCGGACCTTCTCACTCTAAACGACGGGATGGTCTACCACCCAGACCTTTCGTCCCTTCACTTAACGGCCTGGAGGATAACCCCGACCTACAAGAGATTATAGATAAGGCTCGAAAACCCTCTACTAGACTCCTCTATGAAAATAAATGGAGATCTTTCCTTAAATACACGAAGGACAATAACTTACCTGCCGTACCTGTTTCAGTCAAAACTCTTCTTACTTACCTGCTCCATCTTTTCAATTTTGGATTATCGATCTCCACTCTCAAAGTTTATATTGCAGCGATTGTTGCACACCAACCTGATGACTCTTCTTCTGCAAGACTCTTTTCTCATCCTGCGATAAAGAAGTTTCTCAAGGGACTCAATAACACCCGCCCCCCACCCCAACGTATTACCCCTCAATGGTCATTACAAATCGTTCTGAATGCTCTCATGCGTCCTCCCTTTGAACCTATGGCCACGTCTGACCTCAAGTTACTTACCTTGAAAACAGCCTTCCTGGTTGCTATCACTTCGGCCAAGAGAGCCAGTGAACTCGCTGCCCTCCGGTCTGACCCTCCGTTCATTCAGTTTCATCCTGAAAAGGTGACTCTTTATTTTGATGTGTCCTTCCTTCCGAAGGTGGTCACAGAGTTCCATAGGAATCAGCCTATCATTCTGCCCTCCTTTTTCAAGTCACCATCATCTCCTTTGGAACACATGCTCCACACAGTGGACGTTCGGCGCTCTTTGGCGTTCTATCTGGACAGAACTAAGAGCTTTAGGACCACTAACCGGTTATTTGTTTGTTTCTATGGACACAATAAGGGAAGCCCAGCATCTTCCCAGTCTATTTCCAGATGGATTGTGCAAGCTATATCCCTTGCTTACCAACTTTCAGGGAAGTCACTGCCTGATCAGCTAAAGGGACATTCCACCAGAGCACTTTCCACGTCACTAGCCTACCAACGTGGCACAGACATCCCAGATATCTGCCGTGCTGCAACTTGGTCCACTCCGTCGACCTTTGTCAAGCACTACCGGCTAGATGTCAGAGCACGCACTGATGCTGGGTTTGGCAGAGCTGTTTTAGCTTAATTCCTACCGTGACGTCCCACCTGCCGGTAAGTGAAGCTTGCGAGTCACCCATATGTGTGCATTCACAGAGGCCACGATGAAGAAAGAAAGGTTACTTACCTGTAACCATAGTTCTTCGAGTGGTCCTCTGTGAATTCACACTACCCGCCCATCCTCCCCTCTGTCCGTCACGGTACTTTATTACTTGTATAACTTTTGCCCGGCGGACATATTTTAGGAACTGAGGGGAAGGGTGAGTGGGAGGAGCATAGCCTCATGGGAGATCATGCCATAAAATTGTTACTTTTAGCTCTAGAATCTTCCGAGATCGTCAGCGCAAGCGCGGACAATACCCATATGTGTGAATTCACAGAGGACCACTCGAAGAACTATGGTTACAGGTAAGTAACCTTTCTTTCTTAGGGTTAGTCAGTTATTATAGGCGCTTTATACCAAAGTTCAGTGAAATAGCCGCCCCTATATCTGACTTGACGCATAAAAGGAAAGCTGAAAATATCCAGTGGACGAGCAACTGCGAGGAGGCCTTTGGGAAGCTGAAGGAGGTGTTGATGACCGGTCCTGTCTTGAGAGCTCCTGATTTCCAGCGGGAATTCACCGTCTTCACGGATGCATCCAACATCGGGTTAGGAGCCTTGCTGAGTCAGGCAGATGACAACGGAGACCATCATCCAATGACGTACCTGAGCAAGAAACTGCAGGCGGGCGAGAAACATCTGTCCACAATTGAGGGTGAGTGTCTTGCAATAGTATGGGCACTACAGAAACTCAGACCATACATATGGGGAAGACATTTCATCCTTTGCACGGACCATTCCCCACTGCTGTGGCTGAGAACTATAAGAGCGAACAATAACAAATTAATGAGGTGGGCCTTATTGCTACAGGATTTTGATTTCGAGATACAGAGTGTGAAAGGAACTCATAATGTAGTGGCCGATGCACTTTCGCGAAGACCAGAAGACTGAGCGATGGAAAAGAAGATATAAGTAATTTATAATGTGATAAACTGTTCCAGTTGGGTATAAATAAGATAAGTAATTACAAATGTAACTTTTAGATGAATTAATGGTAAGCAATGATAAAAGTATTGTAGTAAAGAAATTGAAAGTATTGCAAATGTTGATTGATGGAGTTTAAAGGTGATGAGTAAGTATAAATGTGATTTAAAATGTGTAACGGAGTAATGTAGTGGGGAAAAAAAATTGGTTTGAAATATTGCTAAGTAGTTCCTACGTTGTTCATGGAGTAAACTACTGTAAGTTTTACCCCATGAAACAAACTTTCTAAGGGGGGAGGTATGTGGCAGAATGCCATCACATTACATCACTCCTGTCCATCATGTGGAGCTCAAGTGCAGGAGCCTATGATAGGACAGGAGGGGCGGAACCAAAAAGAACAGTTGGAATCAGTTAGAGACAGTTAGAGAGAGAAGGAGGGGAGAGATAGGGAATTGAGAAGGTTAATACATAGATTGAACAGTTGGAGTGATAGATAGAATAGGGGAAGAGTTATAAAGAATAGAGAATAGATAACTAGTAAAAGTATATTGTTGTTGTGAAAAAAATACGTTTAAACCAATGCATAACCAAATCCTATTTAATGAGTGATCCTGAACATCTGTGATTTTCCCTTTGTGATTTACATAACAATAAAAGAACATCTATAATTTACTCATGTGATTCTCAAACTTAAAAGTTCAATAAACCTGTTATAGTTGGCAGCACACGTGTCTGAAATACGTATTTGGTATTGTGTGACTAATACTTGGTGGCAGCGTGCAAAGAGGAAACGCATCCAGGGGGTGAACCTATGTTTAAGAGGGAATAAACAAGGGACACTGGGTGGACGCAACAGTAACCAATGTTATAAAATTCCTGGTCTTCCTGTGCATAGCACAGTTGTTCCTGCCTACACTTGGAGGCATGACTTCCGTCATACTTTTTATCTAGCTAAATAAAACAGCAACCATTTGAACTCTCTCTCGAGTCAAGATTTATTGGCAATTAATTTTGACTTGGAAAGTCTAGGGGCTAGCCCAGACTCAACAGGGACTTTTCCAATTTTGCAGTTTTAAGATGAAGATGAAGATGCTTATGATGATGATTAAATCCTTGTGTATGACAATATAAACCTCCTGGCTTCTTCTGCCACCAGTTTGCATGTCACAAGCATCAGAAAAGCACTGCATGTAGTTCTGTGCAGGATTTTATCTGTTTTTAAAAAAGATTTATCTGTAGTATTAACAAACTGATACGAAAAATAATTTTAGGAGAAAATTATAATGAGCTTTGCAGGAGGGAAGTGAAGGGGAAATAGGGTTTTCTGAAGGGTCTTATGGGATACTACTGTATTTAAGCATTTTGTCTTGTACAAATGTTTCTCCTGCTAACTGGGTGACATCAAACATTTGAAAGACTCTTTCAATCTTCTGTAAAGTATCAGTGAATATTGTTATGACAACACTATATCATTTGTCACAGAAGTGCTATGTTCAAGTTATCATGACCTTGATAAGAGATAAAAAACATGAATTTGATAGGATAAAAATGAGAGGTCTTCCTGACAGGGCAGATCAACAAGATAATTCATGCAGTCAACAGAAGGCTTGCCTTAAAAACATTTGTGTAAATCTTCTAGCTCAGTCTTACCTGGGAGGATACCTCTTCATTTCAGGCTTCAGAATTAGTTGGGATTCACTTATTTCACTTTCTGCTTCTTTTAAAATGGATAATTTTCCCCTCTATTTTTAATTAATTTTGAAATATGGAGAGGTACAAAAGGAAAATGACAGAAAAAGAAAAAAGGTCATACATTTCCTATATATCAAGGACAACTGACAGTTCATTTACATAGCTTATATAGCTTTCTTATTTTAACAGTCTAACCACCACCCCTGAAGCTGCAGTGCCCATTCCGACCCAGCTGCAGTTCTGATGCTGAATGCGCTAGTGCAAGAGACAGTGGAGGCTTCAGGGGTTGCAGAGGAGTTGTAGAGGAGCAGGCACCAGTAATCCCTGCCCAGCAATACCAGCCATCCTTGAAAAGTCTCCAACGAGAGCCAAGGCTCATACTCCCCTCCCACTTTCAGAGACCAGGACTCTCAGGGCACCCTGTGGCTTTTACAGGGGACCCTCTTGAAAGCGCATTCCCTGGGGGGTTAGTGTAGGGAACTCAACCCTTCAGGAAACTCCCGGAGGTTCTTCAGTTGCAATCAAGTCTGTTCTTGGTCATTCCGAACCTGGAGACTATGGAATTATTGCCAGGAGACACTCAAAAGGAGGCTCTCAAAAGGAGAAAAGGAGATGATGAGGTTATAGGCTGAGAGAACCAAAACAAACATCTGAAAATTTTGTGAATTGAGAACATTTTTGCTGGACCCATCCCTACCCAAGAGTTGAGTACAAGTCCTGAACACAAGTTCTTGGGCTCATTACTGGAAAATGGCCACAGTGCTTTGACAAATCCTTTTTAGTCCTAAAAATAAGCTTTATGGCTCATCAAGCTGACCCCAGACCATCTGAATAACTCATCACGGGCTCACAAATCTGTAGGAATTATTGCACCCTTGTATGTTGCCTTTAAGAGATTTAAAGGAGGGACCCTTCTGGACTGGGATGAATGTCAATCAATCCAGTAGCAACCAAGTGTTCCCTCTCTGCCTCAGAATTTTGAAGAGACACACCTCTTTACATGTCTTCTTTCCCCACTCTTTTTTAGCCAGACAGTCTGAACACAGTTAGAGTGTGTAGTCAGTGTTCTATCAGTCATGTACCGTGTTTCCCCGAAAATAAGACAGGGTCTTATATTAATTTTTGCTCCAAAAAACGCAGTAGGGCTTATTTTCAGGGGATGTTTTATTTTACAGTCATGTCATCTTCTGGTTGCTGCACATTCGGGGAAACAGGGTAGTATGAAGCTAGTTATTCAGATAAGCTCTGTTAATTTAACCAGTTAATATTTTTCTACAAAATGCTGTTTGTTTTTTATCTATGAAGAACTGTGAGTAAAATTGAACCTTTTATTCTTTTTTTTTCTTACCAGTGTCTCTAAATGAGATATGAGAGTAAGTGCCAGTTGATGAGAACTAACCAATAAGAGATGATCTACTGAGGGGAGGTCTGGACTTTGACTGGGCCATTGCAATACCTTGATTCTTTTCTTTTTCAGCCATTCTGTTGAACGTAGATTTGCTGGTGTGCTTTGGATCATTGTACTGTTGCATGACCCAATTTCAGCCAAGCTTCAGCTGTCGAACAGATGGTCTCACATTTGACTCTAGAATACTTTGGTATACAGAGGAGTTCATGGTTGACTCAACGACTGCAAGGTGCCCAGATCCTGTGACCGCAAAACAAGCCCAAATCTTCACCCCCTCCACTACCATGCTTGACAGTTGGTATGAGGTGTTTGTGCTGATATGCTTTGTTTGGTTTTTGCCAAACATGGCACTGTGCATTATGGCCAAACATCTCCACTTTGGTCTTGTCTGTCCAAAGGACATTGTTCCAGAAGTCTTGTGGTTTGTCCAGATGCAACTTTGCAAACCTAAGCTGTGCTGCAATGTTCTATTTAAAGAGAAGAGGCTTTCTCCTGGGAACTCTTCCAAACAAACCATACTTGTTCAGTCTTTTTCTAAGTGTACTGTCATGAACTTTAAAATTTTACATGCTAACTGAGGCCTGTAGTCTGAGATGTAACTCTTGGGGGTTTTTTTGGGTTGTTTTTTTTTTAAATTTCTCTGAGCATTGCACGGTCTGACCTTGGGGTGAATTTGTTTGGATGTCCACTCCTGTGAAGATTGGCAACTGTCTTGAATGTTTTCCACTTGTGAATAATCTTCCTCACTGTAGAATGATAAACTTTGCATTGTTTGGAAATGGCTTTCTAACCCTTCCCGGATGGATGGGCAGGAACCATTGCTTCTCTACAATCATTGCTGATGTGTTTTTTCCTTGGCATTGTGTTAACACACACCTGAATGAAACAGACCAACAAACTGCTAAAACTTCAGCTTTTTTAGAGGTGGTCACACTTGCTGATGATCTCAGGGGCATTTGGTTATCAGCAGCTGGCTGCTACTTAGCCTCTTAATTCCTATGAAAGCAGTAAGGGTGTTTTTCACACATGGCTCCTCTATTTTGGCTTTATTTTGTAAAATAAATCATGACACGGTGTAATATGTCATGTGTTGTTCATCTGAGGCTGTATTTACATAACTTTCAGACCTGCTAAGGACCAGATGATTTTTATTATGTCCTGATGTATAAAGCAGGTCAGGCTCAAGATACAGGATGGAACATCAGGTAACTTCATGGATGTGCAAAACTATTGTATCAGAATGAAGTGAAGCTTTTCTCTCCCATTCCAGTTCTATATGTACAGAGGGTTTTTAATATGGGGACCACTCAAATATTTTCATCCATCTCCCTCCTACAGTCTAAGTGGTTCAGTCTAGTAATAGGTGGCAGCAACTTTTGATGTATCGTGCATTTAGACTGTTTGATATATTTTACTAAGAAGCACAAATTTAGCCTCATTGTTCTTTTGTGCTGGTAATGTGAATATTACTGCAAGACTGGATTCAGAAAAGTCAGCATCCCAGTGTTAGGGCTTGTCAAAATGAAACATTGCTCCTGTTTGTTTGTTTTTTTACCCACTGTCAAATGATGCAAGGCTTAGTAAGACAAGATAGATGCCTTTTCCCTTGCAGTCTCATGCATTTTTGTTCGTCTTGAGAGCATGAGGATTTCTGGTCTGGGATTCATTCTGGGAGGCAGAGTATAGCACTGTCATGGTTTAGGTTATTAAGGCTAAAATGTAATTTCTGAATGGGATTTGTAGTCATGGAACTGTGTAGAAGGAATCCATATTGGTCTGTGTTAGCATAACTAGATGCTTCGAGAATCTTTTTTCTCTTAGAGCTAGCTGTAATTTTCCATGAAGCAAGCTTGGCCAGAGACGATAAGGGTCAAGACACAACATCAGGAAGATGGTCAACAACACCTGCACATCTCATGGGAAACGGAGGTGGAGTGTGAAGGGACAGCCTTTCATCCTGATTGGTTTACGTCAGAGGAGAGTGAAGAAGAAGGGTGGTCCCAGCATGGAAGAAAAATGGAAGACTGAGATAGAGAGAAAACTTTTTTAACCTTTTGATTCTTGATTTGGATTTTAGGATGGACTTTTGAGTTCCAATTGCTATTTTGTTAGTATTATGCTAGAATGTAGTTCAGAGTAAGGATAGAGAAAGGGGGGCTATGCCTTGCCTGCCTTTCAAGCTATTTTTAGAGTTTTTTATTTTATTTTTGTAGCTGGAATTTGCTAAAGTTCTAACTGCTTTGATTTATGGAAATGTACTTGAATGCTTTGCTTTGCAACAAACTGAATATCTCTAAATACTCTATTTTTCTAATAAAACAATAATTCTTAAAAGCTGATGTTTGGTCTCTTGAACAGCAAACCTGCAAAATTATTTTTTGGCCACAGATGTGCTACTTGAGTCCATTTGTTCTTCTCTCTGGCAATTACTAATTCGAACGGACTTGGGAAAAGGAGTAAGTGGTGCTGCCTGGCTGGGTACCGGACTCAGCTCAGCTGATTAAGGAGTACACTTGCCCCTGGAACCTCTCTGTTCAAGCCGCAGGAATCTCTTAGGAGACCTGTGAGCTGACAAGCACTACAGTACTTCTTATGGAGATTTCATTTCCACATTATAGGCTCCCCATTGGAAGCCTTTAATTAACTGTTTAAATTAGTGTTAAGACTGGAAAAAAAAAGGAAAAAGGAAAGGAAAAAAGCCCCAGAGGCAATGCTGCGGCAATGAAGTGGATTTATAAGGTTTTCACTCCTAGAGAAGTAACTTTCAAAGATGTGGCATCTGTGGTAAAGAAGATGCAAATATCAGTAGAGTCACAGTCCCCCTCAGTAGAAACTGTGACCAACTGTGCTCGTTTGGTGGTGAACATTTACTTGTCTGGACGAGCTCTTGGATAACTTCTATTGGTACAGATTTAGGGCTTGCATGGGGAAACTATGTAAGATTTCTGCAGTTTCATTCTTGTATGCAAGTATAATGTAACCTTGGCTAACACAGAAGAGAATACACAGTGGTGCATTAAAAATATTTCTTAATATTTCTTAAAAGTATTATAATGAAGCTATTTCTAAATCTTGTTTAATAATTATAGTGTGAACCTATTTCAAATTATGTTGGAGGGAAGCCTGTAAAGAAAAAAATATTAGATATGATAGAATAGTGCCAAAAAATTGTGTGTCCTTTCTAATGGAAAACCTCCAGCCTTTATTTTTAGATGAATTCTGAGATATGTGTTAATTAGTTTAAAAGATGAGGAGTCTGAATGAGCAAATCCTATTCTAAGAGCTGACGCATTGTTATCTTATTTCCTCTAGCATTTTATGGAATAGAACATTAGACTTTTGCCAGCTCTGACCACAGGAAAGAAGGCATTAATCTCTCTTTGTTCAGAGGAGCACATATGACTTTTCCTGGCCCTGTTACACTAAACAGAACCATACGTGTTTTTCTATGGAATAATTTCCTTGCTTTTTGGAGATTGAAAGACCAATTGTTTGTACTCCAGGGTAACCTCTTATATACAGGCGAAAAAGAGGAAGTACATCACTAAAAGAAGGACAAAATAGGATGCAGATTTATTATTACTATAATTGTATTATTATTTAAGTTATTTGTATCTTATTTGTATAAGTTCTGGGCACCACAATTTAAGAAGGATGTGAACAAGCTGGAGTATGTCCCGAGGAAGACAAGCCAAAAGTTCTGGAAAACAAGTGCTGTGAAGAATGGTTGAGGGAATTAGGGTTGTGTAGCTTGGAGAAGACTGAGAAATGATATGATTTGTTGTTGTTAAGTCGTGTCCGACTCTTCGTGACCCCATGGACCAAAGCACGCCAGGCCCCCCTGTCCTCCACTGCCTCCCGGAGTTTGGTCAAATTCAGGTTGGTAGCTTTGATGACACTGTCCAACCATCTCGTCCTCTGTCGTCCCCTTCTCCTCTTGCCTTCACACTTTCCCAACATCAAGGTCTTTTCCAGGGAGTCTTCTCTTCTCATGAGATGGCCAAAGTATTGGAGCCTCAGCTTCAGGATCTGTCCTTCCAGTGAGCACTCAGGGTTGATTTCCTTCAGAATGGATAGGTTTGTTCTCCTTGCAGTCCAGGGGACTCTCAAGAGCCTCCTCCAGCACCACAATTCAAAAGCATCAATTCTTTGGCGGTCAGTCTTCTTTATGGTCCAGCTCTCACTTCCATACATCGCTACTGGGAAAACCATAGCTTTGACTATGCGGACCTTTGTCGGCAAGGTGATGTCTCTGCTTTTTAAGATGCTGTCTAGGTTTGTCATCTCTTGAACATCGCATGAACAAATGATATGATAGCCATCTCCAAATATTTGAAGGGTTGTCATTATAGCTCCAGAAGGTAAAACCCAAAGTTAAGGATTCAAATTATGACAAAAGAGATTTTTGGCTAAGTATTAGGAATTTCTTCACAGTAAGAGCTATTCAACAAGGTAGTGGATTGTCTCAGTGGACTCTCTTTCTTTTGGCCACCTGTCAAGGATGCTTTACATATCTATTGATGAACCTTATAAACAGAATTTCACAAAATGAGTCTCTTCTTATTCACAGTTATATAATGAACAACATGAGCAATTACAACAACAAAATGTTACCGTTTTGTGCACCAAGACCTCAGCAACAGCACTAATACAGAAGTTGCTGGTAGAAATGGCAAAGTTCAAGTGTACTTTTGAATTCAAATTCAGACAAAAATCCAAGGTATCTTCCTCAACTGGATTGGGTATCCATAACATAGAAGGATCAGCTCCACATGCAGAGTCTTCAGAACCCTAGAATAAAATATTAATTGAATTGTATATGCATGAGTTCAGTATTGGATTCACCCTCCAACACAAACTTGTAGGACCTATGCCTTGACCAAGTTGGCAAGGGTCTTGGCAGCCTAAGTGTCAACAGCAGTTCCAGTCTCTTCAGCTCTCCCATTCTTTCTGATTCAATTTTTTTTTATTCACAGTCCTGCTCTTTTTTAGCCCCACCGCTTTAGGATGAACTGATATATCGTAGGAGTGACACCACCAAGAGCATGCAGAGAGATACTGCATGTTGAAGTAGATAATTCTGGCCTGTGAGACCTTACTAGTTTCAACTCATCCCTAGTGGAGCTTGTTTTGCAGGCAAACGTGACCTGCAGTTCAGTTTTACTTTGTGCTGCTTTTGTGATTATTATAAGGCCCACTCTTCAAGATAAATGGAAAATCTTCTAACTCTGAACCCTAATGCACTCAATCCTAGTATAAGCTTTCTGGAATCCATCCTCCAGCCCAGCACAGGTGACAACATTCAAGAGTTAAAGCTTTACATACAGGGTATTTATGTAAGAGAATCCTGACTCTCATTTCCAAAACAGAATTATGGGTGTGTTTTCCAGAAGTTTATGTAATTAAATTCTTCAGAGCATGCAAGTTTACTTTAAAGTTTGTTTGTTTAATTCTGTAGAAGAGAATAGCTAAAGCAGATGTTAAAGTTTTGAGAAATTATTTCCAGGCGGCATGAAGGGTTTTTCCAAATTTGGTTTGTGTGCACTGAGTCTGTCTGTGTGCTTGTTTCAATAATCTGATTTGGATATTGTAAAATGACATAAGAGGGACCTTATGTGATGTGTTGCAGTGTGGATGACCCCAGTCAGGTTTCCACAAATTTCTTCCAGGATGTTCTAATCTCTCCTTTCCTGTTTCTTTTCTCTCCTTGCTCGCCCCCTCCATACATTTAGAATGCCATGCAACTGTGCCTGCTATGACTCCATTAAGCTGTTTCCTTGTCTCCATAGTTTTTGGCCTTAGTTATTTTTAGTGAATAATATAAACAATACATAACACATAAAGAAATATATTTTTTAAAAAAGTAATATACACACACACAAAACAACTTAAACTATTCAATTACACATCAGTGCCCCCCTTCGCTGGGACCATTCTAAGACATGTTACATCAGTTTTTTTCAGTTGTGGTGCCCTTTGCCTTTCCAAAACTGCATTAATTATTTTGAAGCTATGTGACTCTTTTCTTTAATTAATATATAATCAATGAAAACTCCCCAAATATATCTAAAAACATTCTTGTCAACCCTTATAACCTTAATATCACAAGCTAGCTTATCATTAATAGCTATATTCCATACTTAATTTAATTGAAATTCATTATTTATTTTCCAATTTTTGCCATAATTAATCTTGCTGCTGTTATTAAGTTTGTTATAAATTCTTTCACTGTCGAATTCCATTGTTCCTTATCAAAGATTGATAACAACACTACTTCAGTATTTCATTAATTTCTTTAAAAACCAGCCTTCAAAATGTCATTGCATTCTTACATTCCCACCACACATGGAGATAAATACCTACATAATAATTACATCTCCGACATAGATTTGAAAATTTGCCATACATACATACATATATTTCAATTTTACCAGTATTAAATACCATTTATAAACTAATTTATAATAATTTTCTTTAATACTTTCTGTGAAATCAGATGGGCCATGTCGTACTTTATAAGGCTGCTACAGGTGGCGCTTATCTGCATGAGAAAGAAGACTTGTTTTGCTCTGTTCCAGGACATACCACGCTGAGTCATAGACATCACATTCCATTCCTAATTGCTTGTTAGCAGAGATTCTCATGAGAACTGAAAGGAGGGGATTGAGAGAAGTTACATTTTGAGGGTGAAGTTACTGGATAAATTTGAACTTAATTGGATAACATCATGTTGGGAGAATATGGATTTAAGATCTAGCAAGAAGTCAGTTAGGAGCTGTTGAGCTAGCTATCCTGTCATCTGTCTGTCTGCTACTGGATTAAGGATAGTGATGCAGAAGAAGAAACTCAACCATGATAATTTAGCTGGTAAATAGTTAGCTCACTTAATTATCTGAATATGCATTCTTACTGCTTTTGCATTGTTTTGGAACTATACAACCACCTTTTTGAATTCTTTATACCTTTTTTTAAAATAATTTTAAAAAAACCTTTTTATATTTTTGCCCAGGTGTGATCCTTGGGGGAAAAGAGATTTGAGTGTCTAAAGAATGTGCCTTGGTCAAGAGGCTACGTTCACTAAGTTTATTATTTTGGGTGGTCTACCTTGTCTGGTTGGTGTGCTAAGGACAAAGTACACAATCAGTAAAGATTTCTGTCTCGGGTAATGAGACAGGTGAAAATCTAGGTTAGAAGCTTGGCCACAGTGCCAATTCATGCACCCTCCGGGTCTCACCCAGCCTGGAGCTCAAAGGGTGGTGAGTATAGTACTCCAGAGTGGAATGCCCTCAGGGGGTTCCTTTCACTTTCTGACAAACACTTTATTATTTTTCTATCCCAAATGTTTTTCCATTCTTTGGTACTTATTTCCCTTTCCAAATCCAATTCCCACAATGCCTTAAGAGCATCTTGTTGGTCTTCCCCTTATATTAAAATCTTATCAGTTTTGTTTCTTTTCCCTTTCATTACCTTATCATCTTGTTTTTTCCTTAATTACAAGCATCTCTTCAAATTTTCCAGTCTCTACATTTCCCATTTTCCCCGCCCATTGAACTAGATCCCAACCTTGGGTCACCCAGATGTTCTTGGATTGCAATTCCCAGAAACCTCAGCCAGCACAGCTGGTAATGAATTGCATTCCAAGAACACCTGGGTTACCCAAGGTTGGGAATCACTGCTTTAATCCATTGTTCCAGTTGGATCCTATTAAACCAAGATAATTTCCCCCTTCCAGTACTAACTTTATTTGTTCTTTATAATTCATCTTCTCCAACCAATCTTTTAATCTATTAACTTGTTTTTTCTTTAATAGTTTCTCCAAACTCTCTTTTAGATTGCTTGGAAATTTCTCAAGTTCTATTACTAGATGTAACTGAGAAACTGAAGGAGTAAATATTTTCCTAACTTTATTCCAGATTTCCATCATATTTCTAAGAATTGAGTTTTCTATCTTTTTTATACAAGTCATAGTTAGTTCAATCAATCAAAAACCTTTATTAGCATTAAAACCAGTAACCGTACAATCAAGATTATACTTTCCACTGCAGTAAGATAAATATGGTCAAGTTACGTCAATGCTCCTTGAAACAGTCAGCCTAGTTTATTACAATAGCAAGATATTCAACTACACGCTCAGTCAAATCAGGTTGTTTATCTGCTAACATCATTCGGATTAAGCTCTCAGGGGAGCCAGAGAAATTTGAAATAACAGAGCTAAGTAGTAATTGACGGAGCTCGCTAAATTTAGGGCAGTGAAGAAGATGTAAAATTGAGTCCGGTTCCGCTAAGCAGGGCTTACACCGGCGGTTCTTAAAGGGGATGTTACGATATCTGCCGGAAAGAACAGCTGAGGGAAATATATTAAATCTGGCCAGCATAAATGCCCGGCGCCACAATGGGTTAATGAGATTGGTGAAATAATTGGCACCAGTTACAGACAAAGGGGACAAACCATAAAAACGTGGAGAGCAAATTAAATTCAAATCAGCTGCCAATGTCCCGAATTCTTTGGTGGATAATATGGTAAAGTTGAGTTTCTCCACAATTTGTCAGGGAGTTCAAGTTAATACCTATGGAAGGGATTTTAGTGTTAATAATAGAGTACCATGTGGACATAAAGGGATCACTTAATAAATCAGTCAAAAGGGATTGGGAAGATTTCTGAAAGTGTAAACAAAGCCAAAATTTAATAGTGGATAACCAGGCAGGGGTAGTTGGAAAATGAAGCTCAAGTCCACTTAATAATGTTGCAAGTCTAATCGTATTTGAGACGCCTAAAATCTTGCGCAGAAAGAGGGCAGCTATGCGGTTTATCTCGTAGTTGGCCGCCGTAATCCAAACAGGGACCCCAAAGAGGAGCTGGTTAGTGATTTTTGCCTGGAAAACTTGGAGAGCAGCAGGGACATATTTATGTCCACAATGGAAATGGAAGCGGACTAATGCAGAAAGTTGATTCATAGCCAAAGAAACTGCCACCTTACGATGGTAAGACCAGTTTAATTTGTAATGAAACAATAAGCCTAAATATCGAAAAGATTTCACTTGTTCTATTGGCTTCCCATTTATTTTCCAGCTGGTAGGTTTCCAAGATTTGGAGAATATAAAGATCTTTGATTTATCAGTGCTGATGGTTAGATCGCTTCTCGGCCTTTTGGCTAAGATCAAGTGTAGTATCTAGTTAGTTTTAAAATGTTAGTATTTCCTGATAACTTCTCAGTATTTTATGTTTGTCTATACTAATTTATTAGGTTGTGATATAATATCCACCATAAGTCTCATTTGATTGGCTGTATAATAACACTTGATATCAAGAAGTCCTAATTCTCCTAATTAAAGTTGTTTTTTTGAGTAGTTCTGTGAACATGGAGGCTGTCTTAAGCATACAAGTGACATCTGTCAGTGGCCTTGTTTTGGCTATTGTCCTGTCAGCTATTCAAAAACTGAATTGCTATTTAAAAAACCTTACAAATAATACTTTTAGAAATGCTTTATCCTGACTGGTAGTACTGTTAACCTTGCTAGTTTGATGGCACCCAGAAAACCAACAATTTAATGTATTTAAATTATATGTCAAGCATTCCTATTATATATAACAATTATGTAGATGACTTAAGACAAAGACAGAGAAAGCAAAAAGCAGTAACATTATGACAGGACTGGGGCCTTCCCATCTACCTTCCAGCTGTACAAAACCAAGAGCAAATGGCCTCTTTGGTGACTCTTTCCTTCACAAAATATCTCCCTGGTTAGAGATAAGGGAAATGAAATACTGCTGTTTGCTACCTAGTCCATAACACTTCAGCAAGCCTGCGGTGACCCCCAAATAATTATCAGATAAGGCTGTCTGTCCAGTTCTTGGAAAGCAATTTTTTTAACACCGAAAAGTGTAAGCAACCTGAACTGACAACATAAGGTTTCAGCAGGGAGAGAGAGAAAAATCCAATTTATATGGAAATCCACGGAACCTATATTTCTTAGGGTAATCCCTCTGGCCAGATTTGATGGACTCTGGAAAGAACTGAGAGGCAACTGTAATGCCACTTTATCTGTGATACATAATTTAGGGACAGGAACAAATAACATTCTGAAAGAGATCAGATAGTTCAGCTGGTGACAACTGGAGATTCACCATTTTTTAAGCTGGATCTCATTACAATGTATATCAAAGTACAAGAACTACACATGATGTAGAAATGAAAGTTTTAAAAGAGAAGAAGAATGAATTAGTAGTATTGTCTGCAACAGATGTACCACAAAATTTGTTTTGTGTAGAATTGATATGACATTATATTCAAAAACATCACCTAAGACACTGGTAAAGAAGACTTCAATAGATAACTCAGTAAGTTAGTTATTTGGCTGTGGAGCCAGCGTTTGGAAGTTTGATTCCCCAATGAAAAGAGCTAGCCTGTGCAGCCTTGGGCAAGCAACACAGTCCTGGGTATCCCTAGAAGGGAATGGAAAACCACTTCTGAGTACTATATATTCAGAAAACCATAGGGTGACAAAAAGTTGGAATCAGCTTGATGGCACATAATTATTATTACATGCTAAGATTATCAGTTCTCCACTGATAATGGTGATTGCAGAACCATAAGCAGATAAGAATTTCAGTGCATAATTGCCAAATGTAAGTCTGAAGGATTCTGTATAAAATGGACAAAAAATTGCACACCACTTTGTAACTTAGGTATTTTTAAACCAAGAAAGCCACACTGGGCAAAAATGTAGGTAAAACAACAGAGATTAAACTGAGTTTGGATATGTTTAATAAATTCAAGGCAGCACATAAAATATTACTAGTACAGTACATGTTATAGCACAATGCATCAAAGTTACACTTCTGAGGATATACAGGCATTTTAATGTAACACATAATAAAGGATTCTAAGGAACAGGAGTGTAGAGATGTGGATTTTCCCCCCAGAAACGCACCAATGAGGACTTGACCACCAAACATATACAGTAGCTATGTCTTTGATTCTGCTTCCATTCATATCAACATGAAAATACATTTCTTAACTGAAAAGAGATGCAAAGACTATTAAGGGCCTTAGGCGCTTATTGTGTCAAGAAACATCTCCAGGTAAATAACACCAAAACCAAAAGTTCAGTTTTAGGGAAAAGGAGAAAGAATTACAGATGGCAGCTGAACAGGTAACTGCTTGAACAGACCAACTGATACAAATACCTTGGTGTAACATTCAAAAGTTCAGGAACATGGTCAGGCCACTTAGAATCTGCAGCTCTGTCAGCAGAGGCACCCGCCAATGCTATTTATTGTTTTTCTTCTGGACCAGGTGGAAAACAGTGGCACCACTAATACAACAGTATAAACCCCTTCCTCAGATGCTCTATGGAGCTCCAGTGTGGCCTTTTTCAAATATCACAAAATTGGAATCTGTCCACACAAAATTTTAACCAAATCATTAGGGGTACCAAGATCTACTTCCATGGCCATATGAGACTTCATGCTATCCTGTGGATATTCTTGCTAAGAAAGCAGCTGTGCTGTTCTGGCTTAAGATAGTGTACCATATGGCCTCACTGTTGGTCTCATTGGCCTATGAAGAAATGGGAAGGGACTCTTGGCATCTAAGATATCCACAATTATAGCAAAATTGGGTTACTCCCCAGCCTACCTCCACAGGAGGGGATATGAGGCTGCCCAAGAAGGTATCATTAAAAGAGTATATAATATTGATATCCAGACTACCATGGCATCTGTAGCTAGCTGCAGCTCTAATAGGATATACAAAGGCTTTTCCTTGCCTTTTGGAAAACTGCCCCCTTATTAGCTCACATGAGCTGAGACAACTGTTACCGAGGTACAGACTGAACATATTACAGTTGAAAGACATTCAAAGACATTACATGGACCAACATGGTACAGGCAAACATTGTCTAGCAGGACGCTCTAAAATGGAGGACATGTATGCAAAATGTCCTCTGTATGGAGATGTGAGGGGCCAATATCTAAAACCCTTAAACCCTTAACAGCAGGGATCAAGAACACTTCCCCTCTATGCACAATCCTATTTCTGCTAGCTGGCACAAATCATTATATATCCTATAGGACTGCTAAATTTGTTAAACAAGCCACGGAAAGATTGAACTTATTGCTTGCTTCACAAATTCTTCAAGTTAATCTCACATATTGATTTGGGTTTTTTGAGAATGCTTATTATATTTTATTATTATTATTTTATGCTTTTTATGCTTATTTGTACTTACATGAGATGCCAAATACTATTTTATAATTAGTTTAATCTATGTTCTTGTGTATAGCCTGATTGCCTACAAAGCAATGAAGTATTCGTAAACAAAGAGTTCAAAACCTCAGATTTCAATGGCACAGCTTTAGGTCCCACTGAAATTAGTGGGATTTCAGGCATGGCTAACTTTTCCCACTGATTTCAGTGACACTCAAGTTCACTCAAAAGGCTGCGGTAGAACTTACTTTTCAGTATATAAACTCCAATACAATAAAACTGTCAGGGTAACACAGATTAAACTTTGAAGGCAAGGAACCAGTTTTCTATACTTTCCAGGGGTGGAAGGGCAGGGATACCAGGAAAAACACGATTTCAAAACTTCCTAACTTTGAAAAATCAGAAAACTCAGGTCTAATGTTGTCACTTTGGGCCTTATAAAGGTGATAGTGATGGATAGTTTGTGCCATTAAAAAATAATCAAGGATTACCTGCTAGCATGAATGAATAAAGTACCGTGGAAACTAGAAGACCATAGATTTGAGAGTAAACTGTGGAGAAGCTTCTATATCTCCAAAACATGCATCCCAACTTACAGAAAAGATCTGTGGTTCCCCAGTTTTCATGTTATGCTGCATACTTGTAAACCATTCCTCCGAGTAGCTAAAAAACACCAAAAAAGGGGGGAGAGATTTCAGACAAAGTACTTTGAAATATTGTATCTACGGCCAATGATTTCAAGAAGACTTCCCTTCAGTCAGAAGTCTGCCTTATTAAGAGGCAGAGGACATGAGTACTGTTCAAGGCAACAGTGTGGGGGGCAAGACAAGATCTAAACTGTGGGACACAGTAAATTATTGTGCATTTCAGTTCAATTTACAGAGCTTGGAAAGCTACCTTAAAGAAAAATGCAGGATCCAGAGCACTGTCTGAACACTGTTCAGTTACAGATGACCATCATATCATTTGCATTATTCTTAAAGGTAACTTTCTATGTTCTGGTTTTCAATTATTCTGACCCATAATAATAATTAGAGATATTATCTGGATTTTTTCTTCAGGCACTATAATGTATTGGATTGGACCAACTCTGAGGCAAAGCAAATTGCAAGACCAGTATTACACTACATTGAATCTATTCCACTAGTCACCATCTACAAGCTGTTCCAGTGCTCTGCACTAGAGTGCTGGTAGCTCTGGCTAGGCATGGCTCCTACTTCTTCCTCCTTTGCATGAAAAGCTATAAACTGGCCTCCACATGTACCTGATATGATAAAATGGATTTTGATACCAAGCTAAATTGAACTAGGAAGTTTTCTTCTGTTTTTGGTAAAGACATAGGGTTAGGACCCTTTTTAATAATCATGAAGTACATAAGTATATTATAGGCATTATGTGTGGCTGAATTTACTGGAGACAGGAATCTCGGAATATTGTCATATTTAAAGCTCCAAGTGTTATTTACATTCTCCTAAAGCTTATTTCATGACAGCACTTAAGACACTTTGTTAGTACAAAGCAGTTACAAGGCCATAATGAAGGAGTGGACAACTTCCCAGAGATGGTAGACTGCATTGGATCCTGCTCCCAAACCATAATTGATGACAAAAACACAGCACCAAACAAAGTGAAAGGCACAAAAATCTCAGAAATTTCCATATACACTCTTCATGCAGTATCCTTTGGGATCATGCATGATCCCACTCCCACATTTTCTGAAGCCATCTTACTAGCAGAATATAATTAAAAATAATCTGAGGATGTTATAATGTCTCTCAGTTTCTAGATCCATGCTTGATCTCATGCACCCATGTTGTCTGTTTTTAACTGTTTCATATATTGCCCTTTGACCATACATTCAGATTTCACAGTAGGACAGTTTGTTGTGTATTGTAGGAGATGTTAAGAATATAAAAATGTAAACACATTTTGCCCAGAATTTAACATGTCGTAGAGTCAGTAATGTCTGAACAGCTGTTGTAGCAGTTCTTACAAATATGCTTTCCTATGGTGACAGATGGTATTTATGACAATAGTGGAACTTCAAGGCTATCAAGACACCTGATATGGTCATACATGATAATCTTGTGCTTTTCAAAGTATATACATTGTCTATTTACTGTACAACATAGTCTCGCAAGATTGAATTAGCCCCTAAGAAAGCAATGAGCAAGCTCAAAACATGGTTTCTGGAATCTCAAACTGAATTTTAGTATAAGGCATGTTGGAAAATAAGTTTTGATTTCCAAGTCATGTTACAGCTGTGACAGAAGTCTGTATTTTATAAACACTATGAAACTCAGAAGTTTTGTACATGATATATCTGCTGCCTCTTAGCTAGTTACATGGGTTAATTATTTTAAAATAAGAAATAACTAAGTAACTGCAATAAGTGAGCCTGCCATAGAAAATACCAGCCCCATCCAGAGTTTTCTTTTACTATCCATAATATTTAGACAGACATGACAATATTACCTTCTCTCTTTCAGCACAGTCTATGCAGAGTAGGGCTAGAGAGCTGAACGAATGTTTGACTAAACAATAATTCAACACATGAACACCAGTTTCAGTGTAGTTCTATCATCAGAAAATGTTTTCAGAGATGGGAATGACTTACAGGATCACTCTTATTCTCTTACATTGAGAAGAGCCCTATGACAGACTTGGGGCTTTGCAACATGTCTATTTAGATTAAAAACTCAATTAATTTTAAACATGACTTAGATTTTAAACTTAGCAGAAAGGCGTAAGTGCAGAATCCAAAACATTTCAGAGCTATATACTGGTGATAAGAAAAACTTGGTGAGGAAAACCACATGAACTCTTTCTTCCACAAACATATAATTGGTGAAAAGGGTCCATTACTGCTATAGCATTTCCAGAAGAAAAAATGCACTCATTTCTTCACTAACTTTTCATTAGAAGCATCTCACACAAGGATATACCTATACTGTCCTGTTTTGCCAGGTTAAAAGAAAACTGTCAGTAACACAGAACACTTAAACTGGCTCAAATTCATTATAAAAATCTTAATGATTTTAACAGTGAGGTTGGCCAATTGGAAGAACAATGTAGGATGGAGTTTGAATACAAGAAGCTGCAGTTCCAAGCGCTAATCCCATATTCTCAAGTAGTTTCAAGAATAAATATTTGTTGGCCGTTCACAGTGCCTCTGAATTTCTTCGGCAAGATTGAGACACAGGAGAATTCGCCTTTTCTCAGCCTCCAGTTCTTCTTTGGAGACCCGACCCAATAGTTTATTGGCAAAAAGAACCATGTCTTGCATGAACAGGCCAACTGCTGAACGGGGAGCCTCAGGGAGACTCTCCAAGCACCCACTCGTGAAGCAGAAATTGATCTTCTTATCTCGTTTCATCCCTGGTCCCCTTTCTTCAATCCAAGTCAGAGGCCTAAGTGTCATAAGAAAGAAAAGAGAGCTTTAAAAGAAGAAACTTTAACATCCAAAATGTATTTTTTAAAAAGAAAGATCTTAATCAGATGTTTCTGTCATGGTATTATAGAGATAGCAATAGTATGAAAGGCCTTTTGTCCAAACCTTTGCATTAGGATGTTAAGAACTACTACTCAATGGATATTACTTATTCTGTAATTCATACTAGCTTTTATCTACAAGGTTCTAAGTCAGGACTGGGGAACCTTAGGTCTTCCAGATGCTTTTGGATTATAGCTGCCATAATTCTCTACTGTTGGGTAGGCTAGATGGAGCTTCTGCAGCTCAAGTCCAAACTACCTGGAGGGCCAACATTTCACTACACTAGCTCTAGACAATGGAAGAACACTGTTTGCCTTTGTATGCATTCTGGCTATGAGCACTGTGCCTCCCCAATGCTGAAATTAAACAGGCAGCTGTTCTGGAAATAAACAACTTCTGAAGACCTGAATAAGCAAATTCTGGAAACCTGTGGGAATGGTGGGTTCTGCAATAAACTGGGTTACATGCTCCCACAAAAATCAAGACCCACAAAATGAAATCAAGTGGACTTCCCTTTTTGATTTTTTATGATATTGCTCATTTTGGGTCTCATTATGGCTCCCCTGGTGGATGGAAAATACGCCCCCAAACCTTCTGATGTTGTCCAACATTGCTATAAGCACTGCAGCCATAGTTTTGACACTTCTGTGCCAGTGATAGGGGTAAGCCACAGCAAATAATGGAAACAGCAAACAGAAATGAGTATACAGTGCGCCTGGCAGTTTCAGACTGTTACTGCAACAACAGTCTACTCATAAAACATGGGGGAGGACCTCAGCCATTAGGATGCAAAGGAGATGAGGTCTTGTGTCTTTTTTTCTTTTGGTTGGTCTAATAAAAATTATAACCCTAATATGGATTTTGAACAGTTTGGATAGTCAACATGACTGCCTCTACATTCTACATTGCTTGAAGGATATGAAAGCTAACTCTCCAGAAGTGGGATTTATGAGGACTACAGACTGCTGGGAGGTGAGACTTTAATTATTAGTCAATCCTACCCATTTGAACTTCAGTTGACACATTTCCTAACTCGTGGAACATTATAAACTGCCTCCAGATGTATTGACACGCAATCTACATGATCTACAACCAAAAGAGAGCCACAAGTTTCAAGGGGAATAGAAAGAAGTTAAAATGCTCAGCTGGATGTCATGTTCACAACCATGGAAAATCATAACTTCTATCTGTTCTTTGTTTTCATGCATGACAGTGGCTAGTTCCTGGTTTCTGCTACAACCGAACACTGTCAATAAGTCACCTGAAATATTTTAGTATTTGATGCTTCTCTGCCTTGTTATCACCACAACTGGGCCAGGAATAAGTATTAGTAAGAACGGCCACTGCTTCATTCTCCATTTTGTGATACAGCATTTTCTTTCTCCATCCCCCTACCAGAATAGAAGAAAAGAAATGCTTCGGTATCTGGAACCAGTGAAATAATGACCAAGGGCTCCATGATATGACAGACTACTTGTAGCAAGGCTCCAAAACCGTCATGTGCAGAGATGGTGTCATAATCCCACTAGAGACTGCAGCATCCTATCCTACTTTTTATCAATCAGAATTAGGAGAAAGATTATGGTACTTTTCTTTCCAAAAAGACTTCTAGTTGCTGTTGCTAGGGGCAGTAATCCTCCTATTTAGGTTACAAGCATAGGTGTTCAGTTAGCAATCTTCAGTATTTGTGTCTGTGTATTTGATTCAGTGTCTAGTCGCGCTGGCCACGTGACCACAGACACTGTCTGCTACGGACAAACGCTGGCTCTACGGCTTGGAGACGGGGATGAGCACCGCGCCCTAGAGTCGGACACGACTGGACTAAATGTCAAGGGGAACCTTTACCTTTTATTTGATTCTTTGGGAGTTGTGGATACTTCTGGCTTGGTTGCCAGTAGAAGATGACCTCCTGGAACATTCTACTGGTGGTAATGATGCTTATACTTTGGTGAACTATGTTCCATAAATAAACTATGGTTGTGTCAATTTTTCTTAAGCTACGTTCCTTCAGCCCTATAATTCGTGACACATTCTATATAACAAAACAGTGACTAGGAATGTATGGTTTATTTTGCTTTACTATTAGAAGTCTGTCTTGTCACGTTCCCTAAAATTACAAGAGAACTCTTTGCTGCCCTGGCAGAGACAACAAGAAACAAGACTAGCTTCTCTGAAGTGCAGAGCCCTTCACAGTAATTTTGTTTGCTTGATGCCATTCTAGAATGCACCAGAAATGCTTTTCCTTTATCACCTTAAAAACACCCATGTTGAGGTGGTTGAAATCCAAGGCTCTGTCACAGCCAGGCAGTTAAAACAAACCCAGACATAAATGAAAGCAGGCCAAAGATGCAGCTAGCGCAAAAACACTGAGATCACTGGAATAATGCCAATGGGAAACCTTGCCCAGTAACAGAATAGATCTGGAACATGATGTATCTCAGCCAAAGATTAAAAAGGTAGCATGGCATTCAGAAGCTGCCTGTACAGATCTTTGTAGGCTTTGAAAAGAGAACAGTCGGATTCCCCACCCCCCACCCCAGTTCTAGACAAGCTGGCCACAGAGGGCTTTGTATGTACAACAATTTTAAGACTGATTTTGAAGATTCAAATGTAGGTTTTTAAAATAAACACAGAGTAAATGGTATCTTGGATGCTTGTTGACACTTTTTAGTGCACCCTGCTGGTGTACTTTATTTTAGGAAAAAATACCAAAGTGCTGCCTTTCCCTGACAATAATATATTTGAATTACAAGTCTGCAGTCAAGATGTGACTCAGTTCCTTTTGCCTTTTTGACTTGCAGGGTCAGAATCCTGTCAGATCAAGCAAGGCTTGGCTCTCCAGCCAATATGCTGCAGCCCTCCAAACCTCCATTGTTTGCTTCCTCTCCCCGCTCCTTGCTGCTACTTCATGAACCCTTTATCTCCAGATTCTTGGTGTAATTTTCACCCAGGTCCTTGTCCCAGGTAACATCCTGTCATCCAACAGGTTTTCAACTGAAAGGGGCAGCTGATTCTTCCTTCAGGTTATATGGACTGTGACATATTTAGTGACTGAACACTTGCTGCCATCTTGCTATCTCAGCCAGTCATGTAGAAGAGAATTTCAGAGCATGCCACTCCCCCAGAAGTGAACTCGGGGGATGAGGGCAGATAGCATTGGAGGCCAAACAAGGCCCCTGGAAAACAAGAGATGGGTCTTTATATGCTTGGTGGAGCTTTACAGAAGCACAAACTCTACAGCAGCCTAAGAAAGCAAAAGCAAAACAGTTAAATGTCTGATTCAGAGCTAACCATGCTCAAGAAGCCACACAATGTTAATTGTCTGTGAGTAAAGTAAAACAACATTGTAGGATGGCTGTGCCTACATACAGAATGGGTAAGCTTGAATTCCTTCTATCTAGTCTGCTATCCTGGAGGAAGACATGGCTGCCTGGCAGGAACCCTGAAAGACTTAACAAGATTTAACACTGACAGATCATTGTGAACAGCTGTTTAATTACCCAATGAAACCACACACTCTGTAAGGGCAGCTTTTCAACCAGCCACTGTCTTTGCACCTAGCAGCTTCAAGGTGAAGGTTTTCACAGCAGGGAGATAACCTGCTAATATCTGCATACCAGTTTTCTGTTAAAGACACAGCACACATTTTTTTTTCTGGTCACTTGGCAACTGTACTTGCAGAACAGTGCTTTGAACAACCTAAAACCTGTATAGAAGCACGCTGTCTTTTGCTTTTTATCAGCTGTTGGTTATCCCTACACAATGTGAATTCTAGCTACAGACCTTGATGAGCTGTCTCATCCCTGCTTGATTTGTTTATGGGATCATTTCTAGGACTCGGGCACTTCTTGGGTTTGATGAAGGAGAATGCTGTCTTTTGTCAGTTGTCCTTTGCCCCTTGGGGGTCACAGGCTGGAGTAGGGAGAGATCTTTATGAAAGTTCAATTTTATTCAAAATATAGAAGCAAAACTGTTCTCCAACTCCCTGAAAATTCTACTGAGCAAGAATCATAACAAGCTGTGCTACTGAAGAAGGGGGAAAAGTTGCTTTTACTAGGGCTCTGACTGCAGATATCACTTTACGGTTAACCAGCATTTTCTAGGATTTCATGAGACCAACCTTTTATTTGCAGTTTGAAAATTTGCAGTCATTCTAGAGTAATTTTTCTCTTTCTGCTCTTCTCTCATGGCAGAAGTGACAGTTAAATCTCCAAAAAGGTCAACCAGCCAGCTCAGACGGGCAATCCCACTAAAAGCCGGGAATCCTGAACGTTCTTCATCCAGCGGACCACCTATAGGGATGAGAAGGACCACTTGGTTAGGAAAAACAACATGGTTAGGGGAAAAAAACATGCTAAAACATCTTGGAAAGAAAGATATATCTGTATTATAAATAAACAGAAAAAATCATAAGGTTTAGTGTATACATATCAGCAAGTTGGACTGCACCATTAGTAAGGAGGGCATTTTATAATGCTTTTACATGAAATATTCCCAGCAAATACAAAAGTCACTTTGTAGACTGGCATGGAGATGGGCTGAGATGATTTTATTTTATCTGCTAGTGTATTATTTGAAAGGAGGTTGGTTTTATTTTATACTGGGTAGCACACCTCCCTATCTGTACTAAAAATAGTACAATCCATTCCAAGTCCTAATTATATGTAGACCCTGCTCTGTGTACTCTTTTAACACTTGTGAGGTGTTAAAAGGCAACATAATTTTCACTGAATTCCATACATGAGGGAATGCTACTGTTTACAGAGAAATTTTAATTTGTCAGAAATAATTTAATATTTTTTATAATTCATATTCCACAAAACTATGTGGTAAGTCATCAGGCAAGGATCAGAGGCAGGCTGGAGGTAGACAGTACTTTGGCTGCCTTAAGGTAAAGGTTCAGGGACGTGGTGGCGCTGCGGGTTAAACCGCAGAAGCCTCTGTGCTGCAAGGTCAGAAGACCAGCAGTCGTAAGCTCGAATCCACGCAACGGAGTGAGCTCCCATCGCTTGTCCAAGCTCCTGCCAACCTAGCAGTTCAAAAGAATGTAAAAATGTGAGTAGATAAATAGGTACCACCTCGGTGGGAAGGTAACGGCATTCCGTGTCTAGTCGCGCTGGCCACATGACCACGGAAACTGTCTTCGGACAAACACTGGCTCTATGGCTTGGAAACACAGATGAGCACCGCACCTTAGCCCTGGCTAAAATCTCAAACACAGGTATGGTCTGGATATAACCCTGTATGTTTTCAATCAACCACAATTATGCATTATGTCCAAACTTCAACTGTGATTAATCTTAATTATAGTTTAGGTAGCCATAGAATTCAACTAAGGTTTAGCTTATAGAACCAAGTCCTGCCACTGGAAGGCATGGATAGGGAGAAAACCAGTGAGGGCTCTTGGTCATCTCGCAAGTAAAGAGGTGGGAAAAATGCCTGAAGCTTAGCAATGCAAATGTAATTCTCAAAAGTGGACAACAAAATGTATGGCTTGCAAATATACTTCAAACCAAGATTTCACATTCTAGTTTGTGGTCAGTCTTTAACCATGTAGTTGATTTTCAGGTACTATGATAAGGAACATGGTAAAGTGTTGCATTGCATAATATGTTGCTGACTTATCTGTAAGGCCATATAGCTAGTTCATGGAAATTCATGGAATAGCACTTTTCTAGCAAATCTAAATCTGGTATATTCATATGCCAGCATGCCTGCAGTGAAGAATGTTCTTCAAAGAGGCTAAGTATCTGAGAGTGGGTCACTTCTTCACAGCCAATAGAAAGAGCTTCCAGAATACTTCTCGAGGGTGGAATACCTATATGAACTTCTATGGATCTAAAACTGGTTCAGAATTGTCCCTTCAGGAAATGTACAACGCAGTAGATGAAATCAAGTTGACCACACATCAAATCAGAGTTATATTAAAAATAGTCTCTAGCAACTGACCTGTGAAATGTAGTGTCCCCTTCACAAGCTCCTTCCCTGCCACTTCTTTCTTCAGTTGTTTGTACTCCATTGTCAGTAGCTCAATATGCTCTACGTGGAGGATTTTACCTATCATTGAGACAAAACCAGCTTTAATGGGATTATACTTTGTGCCAAATGAGGTTACAACATGACTGACTCTTACAAATGGCATGGCTTTACGGTTGCAAGAGAAATTGTGCAAGAGCAAGAGAGACTGTTAGCCTTGCAGAAAAGTATGAGAGAAGTTATATGACTTGTACTTCAACAAGTAAAGCCATGGAACTCCCTTTGGATGAGGGGGTCACAACTCTTTGACGAGGTAGTAGCTACATATTCTATTGCATGGTGTTTATTTATTTTATTTAAAATATTTTTATCCCGCCTTTCTTCTTAAAAAGAACCCACTAAACATGTTCACTAAACTGAAGAAGCCACTGAGATGAAGAGTTCACAAAAGTGAAGACTTAGTACATCACTAAAATGTGAAGCAACCCTCATGAGAATAGGTCTATGAATCATGTGGACTACCATGTCAAACACAGCCCATTCACCATATACTGTATTCTGTCATCTGCTCTATTCCTTCCTGGTTTTTGAATCAAAGGAGGGAGCAAACAGAGGGATTCACCAAATGGCCCACAACACATAGTCAGCAAGTCATAGGTTATGCAGGCCTGCTTCAAAATACAATATATTTCCAAGAGAACAGCCATATATATTGTTTCACTTTTGTTTGTGTGAAAAACTCCTACTGTGAGAAGAAAATCTGCAGCCCAAGAGGGATGTACACATTGTGGAAAAGCTTCATGTAATATTTATAATACAGTTCTTTACACTTTTACTTTCTAAGAAAGGTAAAATATATATTTTAAATCCTCCTTTAAAATAAAAGCAGGAAACGGTATTGCCTAGATCAGGGATAGGGAATCTTTGGCTCTCCAGGAGTTCCTGGTCTATCATTCTGAGCATCCTTAGTTACCTGCGGTTATCACAGAGGGCTGCTGGAGACTGCAATCCATTAACATCTAGAAAGCCAAAGGTTCCATGCCCACTGTGTAAATCCAAGTATGCTCCAGCTGCAGTACAGAGTATTCTCTAGCTATTTCATACCACACCTTGCTTTTCATACCTTGCTTAAAATGGCCATTCCACTAGGCTAAGGGCAAGAAGGAAAGCACTGCAGGGCCATCACTAGCCCTACTGAGCTTCTAGCCAGCTTTGCTTCTTCCCAGCTGTCATCCACGAACCATTTCACCAGGCCAGGTGACATTAATAACTTATGTTTCAGTTTTCCTGATTCTTTTCCCTTCCCTATATCCTATGCCCTTTGTGTTGCATCGTTTCAGTCTGTAAGCCTGAGGACAAAGCAAAGCGTGCTGCTTATATACCGCCCCATAGTGCTTCAAGCACTCTCTGGGCGGTTTACAAGTTAATCATGTAGGCTACATATTGCCCCCCCAGTGAGCTGGGTACTCATTTTACCGACCTCGGAAGGATCGAAGGCTGAGTCAACCCTGAGCCGGCTACCTGGGATTGAACCCCGGGTCGTGAGCACAGTTTTGGCTGCAGTACAGCAATTTAACCACTGCGCCACGAGGCTCTGTGAACAGTTTGTCGTCTTCTACTGACATTTAAGTGCTTTGAGAATCTCTCACACTGCAAAATAGGGCTATGAATGCTATAATTATCCAGGTGCCCTCACAGAAGCAAAAAGATACGGTTTTGATGCTACCTTCACTTGAGCAAAAAGAATATCTTTGATATACATTGTTATCTGCCAACAGGATGCAACAGAGAAAGGAAATATGCCAAACTCTTTCTCGAAAGACATGCAGCAATACATGACAAAGTTATCTTTGCAAGCAGCAAACACTTTAAAGAGTTACCTATAGCTTCAATGTCACTAATTACCTTTTTGTTCTGCCAACTCCCAGAGCTCATGTGCTGCCTTTGCAGTTAATGCCAGAGGGTATTCAACCAGGGTATGTTTTCCAGCCTCTAGGAACAGCCTTGCAGAAGAGAATTTTACATATTTTACAACCATATATTTGTCACCCTTGTTGAGGATCTCAGAACAACTTCTAAGCTTCTAACAGCCCAGAGTAGATTCGTCTAGATGGGCGGTATAAAAGCCAAATAAATAAATAAATAAATAAATAAATAAATAAATAAATGTTTCAAAATTATTGTCACTGCCTTAGGAAGCCTACTACCACCAGGGTCTTTTTCTGAGTAGTTATTTTGGCATATCCAATTTCAGACAGGTTTGCTATTTGGGACTACTCCCTTTAAGGAAGGTGGGAACATTTTTAGGCACTGAGCACCCATTTTCAGTTCATATCATATTCTCTAGGACCCAAGTAAATAAAGCAAGGACCTCTTGCCAACTGAGTATGGCACACACGAATGTTTACATTGTTACGTTTTCTAGGTGAATACATAAATGCTGATAAGGATAAGATTAATATCTTACTTTTACATGTTTGCAGGTTTAAAAGAAAGTACAACTGAAAACTACACGAAAAACAATTCAAAGTGCTGGTTTCAACCTATAAAGCCCTAAACAACTTGTGTCCAAACGATCTCAAGGACTGTGTCTCCCTTTATAAGCCTGCTGTGGTGTTCAGACCATCAGGAGAGGCCTTTCTCTCAGTCTTACCACCCTCATGGGTGTGTTTGATGGGGACACAGGAGAGAGTCTTCTCTGTTGATGCTCCCAGACACTAAAACACCTTCCCATGGGAAGCTAGACTGTGTCAGGATACTCTTTGGAGAGATGAAAAACTAATGGAATTTATAGAGGCATTTTGACGCTAGTGAACTGGGAAGGTGATACCTGACACTCTCATAGTGGTTTTGGTTATCTGTACTGATGATGGCAGCCTGGACTTCCTTGCTGTTCAGAGCTTCTTGCAGACTGATTTGCTTGACATCATGAACATCACCAAGAGATCGCCTGTTGTTAGAAATGAAAACAAATCAAAACACACCTCCTATACAAACTGCACAGATACAGCATAGAAATGCAAAGTTAAAAATGGGAGTTCCTGATGCACACAACAGCAGCTGAAAGAGGACTATCAAGATCATAGGGACTCAACCTGCTTCGTTTTACATTGTTACAGGTTTAAAGGAACGTTAGCCCACCTAATGTGCCTTGTTTATACTGCTAATGCACTTCGTTATAATGCTGGTATATCTCAAGCAGATCCAGTGATCACTACAGATGTGTAAGTGTGCACAACGCTTGCAAGTAACCATTTACAAGTATTGTAGCTACCTGTAAGCAGTCACTTTTTTGGACATGGTTGAATAATACTTCAAAAGCAACACAATGGAATAACAAACAGCAGTTTCTGGACACTTTTAAAACTTATTTTTAGAGGTATTTTAGAGATATTTCAAAAGGAATAAATTAATGTGCCATTTTTGTACCAATCCAATAAAGGAAAATATTTTCTTTTGTCTGTTGTTTTATTTTCACGGTCCTGACATTTAGGATTGGCCACTAGGGGGAAACAGAGTGTATTTCCTTGTATTGCCCAAGCATGCAAAACAATTCAAAGAGCTTGCTTTGCAGGAGGAGCACTGATAACAAGAATGCCAATATGCTTGCCTTAAAGTAATGCTGTCTAAAGTGTTTTGTTGGATGAAGATTAGAAATGTACAAATGCTTAGATGCTCAGGCAATAACTGCAGTGAAACATCATGTTAAACTCTACTGATGTGAAGAAGGCCAGGCCAGGAAATTTACATCAACATCCCCTGAAGGGACCGTGAGGTGATCCTCTGTTGGGTTAACACCCTCCACAACCTTCTCTGGGCTTATGTACCACCCACATGCCCTGAGGGAAGGCAGCAATGACATAGCCCAGGCCAGGGAGCATCTGCTATCAGCTCTTGAAGCAGCATTATATAGCTTGATACAACTCTCTTGTCTTATATTCTATAACATCTGTGATAGAACCTTCACCCATTTCACGCAGTAACAACAAAAAGTGATTGGATGGAAGAAGTCAGAAGGAGAGCCAATCCAGAGAAGCCAGCAGGAGATACAGAAAGAGCTGAAGAGGATGGAGGGAGAGAGAGTTAAAATGTATCTAAGGAGGAAAGGAGTCTGGGTTTTTGAGTGTGCTGTATAACTGTGGTCCCCAACCTTTTCGGAACCGTGGACCAGTTGGGGGGGCAGGGTCCGTGTGCGGGGGGGGGGCAGGGGCACCCCCGCACTTGTGAGTGGGTGTGGCATGTTCACGGGTAGGCGTGGCGCACTTGCGGGTGAGTGGGGCGCACACGCGAGCGAGTGCACCATGCCCACCCATGAACACCACGCCCATCCGTGAACGCGCCCGCTCACCCGCGCATGCACGCGAGCGCACAACACCCACCATGCAGGGGTGCGGGAGATCTGTCTCTGTGGCCCGGTCCTGCAAGGCTCACAGACCAGCACCGAGCCGCGGACCGTATAAGATAATTACTTTTTACCAGGGAGAGCTAGTTCTGGCGTGAGAATGTTGACACTTATGATTCATGTAACCTCAAGCTTAAGACTGTACAGTTTAACCATTGTAATTTTTCAATAAAGATCTTATTTTTATGTTTCAATTTAAAAACTGTTTGGGCTCTTATGATTTGGGCTTAAGGCAAGCCCAGTCAAAGTAAAGAGCAGTTTAAAGGGTAATTAGCAAGGTTAGGGTTGGTGAAAACATCTGTTACAACATTTTAGTAGTTTGCTAATCGAAAGGACACTGGTACCTTGGCAACAAGCATACACACATACGTCTCATTCTTTGGAAGGTTTTACACACCCATCACTTGAAAACCCAATGGTACACTTTTGGTTGTTATGTGCCATCAAACTGAAACCGACTTATAGCGATCCTAATAAGGGTTTCAAAATGGATGAAATATTTAAGGAGTGGTTTTAACAGTTCCACTCCCCAAGTGAGCTTCCATGGTTGAGCAGGGATTCAAATCCAGGCCTCCTGAGTCATAGTCCATCACTATATCTGCTACACCACACTGGGTCTCTCTCTTTTGGTAAGAAGCACATAATGAACTTCTAACGTATATGATGCTAGAGTTTGTAAATCCTATCACAGGTAATCAAGGTGAAGCTATAGCGGTAATAATATTTTTTGTAGGCAGTGCAATGATTTCAGGAGCAAAAAGACTACTAGATTAAAATCTCTGCTATTTATTCACGTTTCCCATTGTATTAGTACGACTAGAATGCCTTCTCTGTCCTTCTTCCCATTTCCTCTTTCGGTTAACTCCTAAACAGAATTAGTTTGGGATGTTACTATTAAAAGCAATTATAGTTGCAGTGGCAAGGCTCCTAGAAGTAGCTACCGTTGCAGTTGAAGAGTTTAATGTAACTACTTAGTTCTACTTTCTCAAAAGAAACTAGTTACTTTTATAGTTGCTTTAAAATACATCTGAATGCCCCCCAATAAAAGGCACATTATTTGAATCATGTAATATTCTTCTTCTACCATTTAGAGAGGCTATGCCTCTGCAACTATGAGAATAACCAAAACTTACAAATGTATTGCAAAAGAGATGAAATTTTCTTATATTAAGTTATAACAGTACTGTCACTGAGCCAAGCTTTTGTTACCAGGGAAAGTTAACTAATTATGGGTAACTTACTTCAGGCTAATTACTTCTAAGCTCTGGTAGAATATTGACAATTCAACTGGCCTGTCAGGGTAGAACTTCTAAAGCCTTGGAAGTCGTGCTCCCTGCAATATATATATTTGTCTTATGATATATTTTTTCTTAAACCACATAATTACACTTCTCTCACCGAGACACAAAGCCCAGTAGTTTCAGATGCTCTGTAGGACTGGAAGGAAAAGGATTCAGCAAGTCTCTGATCCTCACAGATCCAGCAATTCCAATCCCAACCACCACGGTACCAAACATCGCAAATCCTATATGCAAGAGGGAGGGCAAGAGAGAAGGAATTTAAAAAAAGGGGAGTTATAATGAACTTATTTTTCTTAATGATCCTTAAGTTATCACAAAACAACAGCTATAATTTGTAGTTAGATACTAAATTTGACTGTTTAAAAATCCATTCCCTTCTAATTCTAATGAATTAAAAAACCCACTGCTTTCTAACTCTAATGAAGTTAGTTAATGCTTTAGAGCACTGTTTCCCAAACCTGGGTCCCCAGATGTTCTTGGACTGCAACTCCCAGAAATCCTAGCCATCAAAACTAGTGGTGATGATTTCTGGGAGTTTTAGTCCAGGAACTTCTGGGGACCCAAGGTTGGGAACCACTGCTTTAAAGGAATGCTGCATAATGATGCACAGAGTAAAAGAAAACTGATTTTGTTAAACTTGAAATCTCTCTCTCTCACACACACACACACAGAGAGAGAGAGAGAGAGAGAGAGAGAGAGAGAGAGAGAGAGCTGTGAAGGCCAACAGAATAACAACACAGGAATTAGACAAAGAAATTTGTGGTAAGGAGAAGATGGGTCTGGCCCCACCCATTGACCAGAGAAGGAATAGCTGCAGGCAGCTTGCTTCCCCCTTATCTGCCAAGAACAAACTTCAGCTCTAACAGTCAGTTTCCCTGGGACTTAGGAATGACCACACACTGGGGTCTGAGAAAATGAGGGAAGGGTTTCCTGGAAGATATTAAAAAGTAGATGGAATTGGTGTCATCAGCACACTGGTGGTAACAGAACTCCAAATTCTGGACAGCCTCTTTCAGGTTTGTCATGTATATGTGAAATAGTCTGGGGAACCCTGGAACCCTGAGACACTCCAAAGGCTAATGGCCAATGTGTTGAACAGGAGTCCCTAAGCACTGCTACCATTCACAAAGTGACACCACGTGAGGGAAAATTCCAGCTTAGCTTATTTTATCAGTTAATCACTTCTCACCCAAACACAAAGCAATTGACAGGGCAGTTTTTCAACAAGTGTGAATGGTAGTGAACAGAAGAGGGTATCGTATAGACGAGTGGCTTTTGCCTCCATGGACCGGTTTAGTGTGCGTGTGGGGGGTCCGTGTGTGTGTGTGAGGGGCCGTGGAAGAGTCCATGTGTGTGTGAGAGGGGCCATGCGTGTGTGGGAGGGGCCGTGCATGCATGGGAGCGGCTGTGCATGTGTGGGAGGGGCGTGCATGCGTGTGCGTGTGCATGGGGGCAAGATATTTGTCTCTGTGGTCTGGTCCTGGCAAGGCCACAGACCGGGACCGGTCAGTGGACCGGGGGTTGGGGACCCCTGCTGTAGACCATCTTGACTTCTGCCATTGGTGTTGTCAACATTCAGGCTGCCCTTTGCTATGTAAAGCTTGGCAACTTTTTTCCTGCTGGCAACGTGGGCATGATATTTTGCACCAACACTGGGCCAATTCCTGGCTTTTTGAATTGTGGGTACAAAAGCACAATATCTCACATTCATAAACCAGAGTTGTTTTTTTTTTAAGAACTGAATTTCCAGGCTTTTTAAAATGGGAGTTTAAATATACCCATGCTACCCACAAATTCAATCAGAAATTTCCCTCACATAGAATTACCCGGTGGTAGAGGATTCCAGAAGATGAGCATATGATCTGTACTATGGTTACTTGGGGAAGACAGAAGCGAGAACTGCTTTGATGTGGCTATACTCCCTCTGTGCCAAAATACTTTGAAGGGCTGTTTTGGACTTAATGAAAGGGTGAAGTAAAGGTGTGAGTAAGCACAACAGATACAATGGAGAAACATACTGGAGTTGGGCACGAACCTCAGTCTGGAGGTTTGTGCCATTTTGCTGGTGCGGCTCCCCCAGCCAGCGTGTGCTGCTTTTCTCCTACTCTTTGCATGATTATCCAGTCACAGCAAGAGCACAGACTTCTCTTCTACACCTCCTCCAGTAGCCGCCTACTCAGATGAGGAGGTGGGGTAGGAATTCTTGCAGCATTGCCTCTGAGTGGGCAGCTGCTGAAGGAGATGCAGAAGGGAGGCCTATGCTCCTGCTGTGACTGGACGATTGTGCAAAGAGCAGGGGGAAAGCAGAGCGCACTGGCTGGTGAGTGGGGGAGTTGGCAGGTGGGGAAGTGAATGTGTGGCACCTCTGGTGCCATGCCAATGAAGCAGCACAAACCTCTAAACCAAGATTCATGCCCATCTTTAATACATACCCTTTAACCTCTCAGTTAAACTAATGTTGCCAGGCCTGCTCCACCAAATGCAGACTGGAAAGCTATGTTCCAATTTCATAGCCCTTTCTTTGAGTTAGGCAAGCTGAGGAAGAAAATATGTATTGGACCAAAACCTCCATGGATGTGTTGTTGTAAATATTTTCCAAAATACATCCCTTTGCTTTTTGAAATAATAAAAAAGGAAGAAGTTGGAGTTAGCAAAGAATGTCACTGGAAAGCAAGGTCAAAATCATGCATACTATGTGAAAGGAAGATAGTGAAGAAAGACTGGGACAAAAATCAGGTATTTTAAAATGTGGTGTAGGTAGAGACACTAAAGGTAGACAGAAAAGCAGAAAAGTGAGTACTCAATCAATTCAAGCCTGAACTCTCACTGGAGCAAAAAATAAGTAACTGCGTCTATCGTACCATACACATACAGAATCATGAAGCTGGAAGGGGCCTATAATGCAGGAATACCAGTCATAAGATATCTACCAGGTGGTTGTCTAAATTTCTCTTGAATGCCTCCAGTGTTGGAGCACTCACCACCTCTCAAGGTAACTGGTTCCACTGTTCCACTGCTCTAACAGTTAGGATGCTTTTCCCGATATTCAACTGAAATCTGGCTTCCTGTAACTTGAGCTCATTATTGCGTGCCCTGCACTTTTGGTTCATTGAGAACAGATCCTGCCCCTCCTTTGTATGACCACCTTTCAAGTATTTGAAAAGTGCTCTCATATCTCCCCTCAGTCTTAATTTCTCAAGATTATGAATGCCTAGTTCTTTCAGTCTTTCCTCACAGGGCTTGGTTTCCAGCCCCCTAATCATCCTTGTTGCTCTTCTCTGAACTTGTTCCAAAACTTGTCAACATCTTTCTTGAAGTGTGGTATCCAGAACTGGACAAGGTGAGGCCTAACCAGGGATAATGTCTAACTATAATAGAATTGTGAACATTCTAAGTGACTAAATTAGTTGCACAGCATAGCATTCTGACCAATCAGAATGTGTCTGGAATCATGATTTCTGTGTTTTACTCTATGAGTACAAATGGGGCCTATGATTGGACATAGTTATAAATCATATCTTAGTTATAAATCATGTGAATCCATGAGGATCAGTGCATCAGATCCACGTTTTGCACCAATGAAAAACCATGTGCTGAGGAAACCATGATTTCTGTGGTGTAGTCTGTGGGCACAGATGGACCTTATGATTGGATAGAGCTTTGGGGATGATCCTATGTAAAAAAATCATGTGGATCCAACAACTGCTGGATAGCTCAGTGGCTTAGGTCTCTGACTCTGAAGTCAGAGATTGGGAGTTCAATTCCCCACTGTGCCTCGTCAGGGACTGGACTTGATGATATGTAGTGTCCCTTCCAGCAATTCAGTTCGAAGGGTGTTATTGTTATTGTCTGAGATTGGTGCTTTGGAATTCTTGGAAGTTATTAAATAAGGCAGCGATTTCAAAAGTTTCATGGGTTAAAAAATAGTAATTAAAGGTTCTGAATTACAGCCATGAATGACTCCGTCATCCTAAAAGAAAAAAAAGGTCCTCCCACAGAGCAGGCTTTTTTTCAGGTATGCAAATTTTCTTATCCACATATTTTATCTCTTTTTTCATCAGCTGTAGATTTATGGTTGCTTGGTTCTTTGGGGGGGGTGTAAAACAATTTTACTTTTTTAAAAATTACAACTCGAAAACCCTTTGCCCAAGCATCCCCTAATTTGGCACACTGCAAGAGCAGACTTTCTGCTGCATCCAGGCCAAATCTGGCACTACTCCGAGGTCCAGTTCCATAGTAATAATTTTTTGTTTGGGGCACCCCCTATCTTTTGATTTTGCCTGTAGAATGCTTTTTGCTGTGCTTGTGCAAAATAATGCTGTAAGTAGGTTTTTAATAATAATTTCCTTTACCTTAGAAGGCACAGAACATGCTATTCCTATCTCCCTGTAGGCTGTGAAAGTTTTTAGTCTTTTTTTAAAAAAAGTAGCTCCCATAGAGTAATTCCTTATATCTAAGTCTATGTCATTTGTTGCCTAGATTGAGATGAAATATAAAGAAGAGACTGAAGAAGTTCAATGAGATTTTCTGCTATATCACTGTATGCATGATTAAGCTGCTGTCATTCTCACTAAAATCGGGGAGAAAAATGCTTATTATATTTCTCAACCCCTCTTTTTCTTTCCTCTCCCACTCCTTAAATAGTATGCAAGAGTAATCTTTCCTGCAGGCTAGAAGCCCTTTTCTCTCAAACACTTACTTGTAGTATTACAGGATAAAGACAACCTGAGTTTATCTGCTGTTAGCCTTCTTCTCAAGCTGATGCCTCCAACCTTCTGCACACTTGTTCAGTTTGCTTGAGAATTTGTTGTTGACTGGTTCATCCTGCCAGGAGATAAGGAGAATTTAACAGCCTATCAGGTGCTGACAGGTTAAGGAAACTACGGTGAAGTGGTTAGCGATATATGCATGTGGTAAGTTAACTGTCCTGTAAATAAATGTCTGTACTTAGCCTTTGTGACATTGCATCCATTCTTCTAAACCAACACTGTAGTGTCTGTTCTGAAACCTTTAATGGCATTTACAAACTGCAGCAACACAAGCAAATTAGGAGAAGTAAAATTACACAAATTTCACAGATTAGGAGCGAGAAGCAGGGGACAATTTCAGAATTGCAGATAAGAAATCTGCAACAGCAGTGGTCAGGGAATTACATTTGTCCCTCATGAAAATAGAAAGAATTGACTCAGAAGAATTGGAAAAATAAGGGATCCAAGGTTCAAGAAAAAAATTCGGAAGTGAGAATGGGCAGGGCATTGAAACAGAATATGAACCAGGGTGTCAAGAGACTCTAAACAAAAAAAACAAAGTCTTTTTTCACAAGGGATATTAAGAAATTGACCGGCATGGGTGGCCGAAGGAAAAATATTAAAACGGGCCAACATAAAAGCTCTTCTTAGATGTGGGTTTACGAGGGAATGGAGATAATTGGGAGAATGATTCTGAGATGGAAAGAATCCAACAGAAAGAGGGGAACATACAGGATTAAGGTTATTGCAAAGGTAATTAAATTTGGCGTGACAGAGCTTTTCCTTGATTATGGAATAAACCAATAGTGAGTGGACAGAAGAGGGAATACAGCACTAGAAATGGAAGCGTTGAAGAGGGGGCAGAAGGATAAGCCAGATACAGAATTAAGCACACACCTGGAGAAGACAGAGATTGTGTGTGTGGCAGACAGACTTAAATTAATCTATTTAGAAGATTCTGGGAATGCTGGCTCGCCATCTTGGTTGGAGTTAGGGTATTGTAGTCCAAAATTTCTCCCCTAAGCTGGAGGCATTAGTTATTTGGGCATTGGGTTAAAGCCCACAAAAAGCATCTTTCCTACCTATAGAATAGTATCAGGAGTTGAGCATGTAAGCAGCTTTAAAGTATTGCTTTATTTATGATTAAATGCAAGCAACATTTTAGTGTTTGTGTAACAGCAGCAGCACTATTTAGTTTTAATTTTTGCTTTGCAGGGAATTTGCTACTTCTCTATCACTTCTGTATCAAAGAGATAAGGTGTGCTTGTTTTTGACTGTTCAAGATAAGGCTGAGGGTAAAACTAATTGCTTAGTTATCATTCAAAAACAGTAACTGAGTGTCCAAGAGCAATGCAAATAAATGTTCCTGGGTTAAAGTGAAACTAGACATGCTGCTCTCTCTCTCTTTTTTTTTTTTTGCTGGCAATGGATTTTTCAGTTAATTCCTAATTTTCAGTTAATTTCTAGAGTATTACTGCTTGCTAGTTAAAACTTGTTTCTCTCATAAAAACACTTTCATGAAGTACTTTCATGCTACGTTGGGAGCCTTTCCCCCACAAAATTAGTAAACAAAAAGTATAATTTGTGAATATAGAACAGAACAAACTTTATTGTTTAAAAGCATAGGTCACTGCAATATCAACAGCAACACAAAACTGTACTGACACAATGTATCTATACATAAATACAAGATGGCATGGCTTCCCTTCTTAAGACTTTTGATGCTTGACATGTATTTTCTTTGCTGCCAAAGCAAATTTTGCTACTTGACAGGTAGTAGTTACATCCTTACCCACAAGCAGTGTGCAAAGTTGAGCCAAGGGGTGGGTGGGTGTCTATCACACAGGAGTCTGAGAATTCCAGCAAGAAGTTGACTTTTGGGGTGCTCATATAAAGGGCAACACAATAAATAATGGAAAGCATCTTCAACCTCCCGTGATCCACAGATCTTTGATGAAATGGGACATTGTCATATCTCCCCTCCAAAACCGCTGATGGCATACACTGAAAACTCACAGCTGTGAACGCGTTTCTTAAAGAGGCTGAGGTTAGGTTCACAAAATAATTATCCAAACCAAATGATGTTTTGTACCAATGAGAATATGACATTTGTGAGATGGCACACAAATCCAGACACTTAGAGTGAAGACTGATTTTTTTTTTCTTTAACCAGATGCTTGGCTCTATTAGAGGCAAAAGTGGGCAAGGACTCTGTGTTGATCCCACAGTTCTGTAAAATGGGTCTAACTGAGTTTACCCAGGACTTTTGAAAAGGACTATGGAGTTGTTCTTTGTAGAACTTCTTTGGGAGGCGAGAGTTGCTCATGCAGGCCAATTTCATCCAATACATGGCCAGTGTAATGTGGGAATTTGTGAATATTAAAAAGTCTTATGTGTCACTGTTTAGGAAAATTCCCATTATACAAAAGCCTTTGCACCCACACATACAACTTGCCAACAAGCCCTTGCTTGAATTTTCAGACATACACCAATGCACAGGACTGGCATACTCCTGAAAATCCAAGTGGGAACTCATTAATTAGTAGCAATAATCCATTGCAGTTATGCTATTTGCCTTCTGCATGCCTGACTAAGCAACAGGTCCTATGGGATCTATTAATAAAATATACCCTGTGAATCCTTCTATTGCTCAAATTATATTAATCCATAATTTATTTACTTCTTGACATTCACACAAAATGTGTTAATATGTATTAATATTCAAGATGATGGATCAAATCAGAAAGGTCATAATTTTAAAAAGTCCTCGTTGTTCTGATGTCCTGTCAAGTTAGTTCCTAATTATTGCAGTTGTAGTTGTGTTTTCAAGGTATGTGGGATGTTCAAGGAAATTACCACTGCCAATCACTAGGCAAAGAACAGTTTTGAACTCAGGTCTCCCGAGTCCCAGTGACAACTGGCCCGCTACACCACTGCAACATTGTTTTTTGAGGTTAAAAAGGTCCTTGTAGATGACTCTTGTCAAAACCTCTCTACACTTAAAACTTTTAGAAGTCATTGCTAACTAGTTTCCTCATGAAGCTTCTAACTTGCTACATCAGACACGGGCAAATTATGGACCGTCAGATGTTTTGGGGGCTGCAACTTTCATAAGCCCTACTCAATAGAGCCAGTATTGAGGACAAATAGGATATGTACTCCAACAACATTTGAAGAACTACAAGTTGCCATCTCTATATTACATGGAAATAGATAAGTAGCCATTCACAAGCCTGATAGCACAAACCTACGATGTATAGGGCTTGATAAATTCAGGTATGTGGGACTGTCGCACATATCAGGATCTTGTTAAACAGAGGTGTTAGGTTGGTTCTTGGTCATTACATTGGCCAGCAGAATTATCACACTGTATCTTATTTTTGAAGAGTGTGGTTGGAAAGCTTAATGATAAAGCCACATTTCTTCAAAACAATTGAAGTAAACTTTAATTGTTTAAGAAGAGAGATACTTGGTATCTAAAAATAAAATACCATTCCTGCCTAGTTAAGGGTTCTGTAGAACTTAAAACAGTTGTCTTAATTGACTCAAGGGAATGCAGACAAAAGGACACTTGTGTGACATACCATCCAGCAAAGGGAATCCACAGCACCTCCAATACAGTGGTGCCTCAACTTACGAACGCTCCTACCTACAAACATTTCGACTTACAAACAGCTCCGGTTGCAAAATTTTGCTTCAACTTACGAACAGAAAAAAAACGGCAGGGAAAGCAGGAAATTTGAACTTTCAGTTAACCGTTGGCCAGCAAAGAGGCTGCTTGTCTGCTACCTCACTCGCCTCAGCGGTTAGAGAGACCTCAGACTGCCTGGTACTGTACTGTACGTACTGTTTTTTTTTTTTTTGCTATTTTTTTTATTTTTTATTTTTGGATTTGGGCTAGGTGGGGGGGGTTATGTTTCTGTGCTCTGATGGGTCTTTCAGACCCTTTCTGCAAGGGTCTGTGCTGGCTGGTGTGCTCTAAAATGGAGTTTAGACTCAAGTCTCCCCCCCCCCATTGTCTTATCTCTCTCTCTATGCTCCCCCCCTATGCTGAGGGGGTCTGTTTGCTGGAATAATGGTTGCTGGATTCTGTGGCTCCTAGGGTTTGTGTACTGTGGTGTGCTGAACCTCTCTTTTGTTTTAAAAGGTGTTGGTGGGTGGGTTTAAAAGGTGCTTGGTTTGGTTGAAAATGTGTTTTGTTTAAAAGTTGCTTGGTTTGGTTTAAAATGTGTTTTGTTTAAAAATTGCTTGGTTTGGTTTAAAATGTGTTGGTGTAAAATGTGTGGGTTTAAAATGTGTTTTAGACTCCAAACTCTCTCCCCCCCCCCATTGTCTTCTCTCTCTCTATCTTCTCTCTTTTTGTGCTTAAAAGCACAAACCTTTGTCTGAGGGATCTGTGTACCCCAGTGATGACCTTCTTTCTTTCCTCTTTTCCCCATTGTTCCTTCCCTCCCTCCCTCCTTTCCTGCCCTTTTTTTAACCTAAGTCATCTTAGGTAAAAAAAAAAAATTCTCCCCCTAGTGGTAGAGGACAGATTAACCGGTTTTGCATTAGTTCCTATGGGAACTAATGCTTCGACTTACAACCGGCGCCTCTACATACAAACAAAAAACAGGCGGAACGGATTAATTGGGTTTCAGTGCATTTCAATGGGAAATACTGATTCGACTTAAGAACATTTCGACTTGCGAACATCTTCTGGGACGGATTAAGTTCGTAAGTGGAGGCACCACTGTACTCATTTAGACATAATATGGAAGACTGGGAAGGGGATTATCAATACTGGCTTATGAGCCATGCAGCAGAGTTAATTCTAACACAGTTATTGGCTTTCCAGATTCTATAATATAAACAGAAACAGGCTTATGGTATTTATTATCTAAGCACCTGAAGAGATAAACACTAATATTTCTAAATGTTCCTTCACAATTGACAGTTGGGAAAAAGATTCTCTTGTAACAGACTGGATTATCTTTAAATGGAGGCAGAATACTGTGGAGCATTTTGACAGACAGAAAAATTACAGTGGTGCCTCGACTTACGAACTTAATTGGTTCCGGAACTCCGGTCGTAACCGAAATGGTCGTAAGTCGAAGCACCATTTCCAATAGGAATGCATTGAAACGCAATTAATCTGTTCCGGCTGAAGAAAAAAAATCACCAAAAAAACCACACAAAAAAACAAACAAACAAACAAACAAACAACACTGCAAGATCGGAAACGCGATTAATCCGTTCCGGCCGAAAGGGGGGAAAAAAAAGAAAAGCAAGCAAACCATGCAAGACCCATCGGAAATGCAAAAAAAGAAAAGCAGAAAGCAAGCAAAGCGTGCAAGACCCATCGGAAATGCAAAAAAAGCAAAGCAGAAAGCAAGCAAAGCATACAAGACCCATCGGAAATGCAAAAAAAGCAAAGCAAAAAGCAACCAAACCCCGCAAGACCCATCGGAAATGGGGGGGGGGAACCCAAAAAGCAAACAAACCCCTCAAGACCCATCAGAAATGGGGGAAAAACCCCCAAAAAAGAAACCCCCCAAGACCCATCGGAAATGGGGGGAAAACCACCAAAAAACAAAGAAACCCCCCAAGACCCATCGGAAATGGGGGGGAAAACTCCAAAAAGCAAACAAACCCCCCAAGACCCATCGGAAATGGGAAAAAACCCACCAAAAAACAAAGAAACCCCGCAAGACCCATCAAAGCATAGAAACATAATCCCATCACCCAGCCCAAAACCACGCTGCAAAACCCACCCAGAACAGTTTTTAAAAAGCAGAAAGCAGCACCTTACCCTACCAGGCAGTCCGAAGCCTCCTCCGCACACTCTCTAATTGCTGGGGCGAAAGTGCTACAAAGAAGCAGCCTCTTCGCCACCAACGGTTAGCAATTTGAATTCCCTGCCTTTTCCCCCTGCCTTTTTCTGTTCGTAACTGGAAGCTCCGGCCGCAAGTCGAAGCCAAATTTTGCGGCTGGAGCTGGTCGTAACTCGAAATGGTCGTAAGTTGGGATGTTCGTAAGTCGAGGCACCACTGTACATCCCTTTTACAATATCAAGGGAAATACATTGTAAAAATACCCACACACTTGGTTTTGGTTAACACCAGATCACTAAAGGGGCATTCAAGAACATGTGTACTTTTTCAGAAGTGACATGGAGTTAAATTTGACAAGCAAAATAATAATAATTTAAAACATTATAAGAAAATCTACAAACAGATTATGCCTTCAAATAAAGAACTGGTCAGTGGTCCACTCTGCCTATTTCCATCTGTGGCGGATTGCCCAGCTGCGTCCCTATCTTGATGGCGGGGCCCTCACCACTCTGGTCCATGCGCTTGTAATCTCGAGATTAGACCACTGTAATGCGCTCTACGTGGGGCTACCTTTGAGATTGATGCGGAAGCTTCAAATGGTGCAGAATGTGGTGGCCAGACTTCTTAGTGGGACGAGAAAACATCAGCATATTTCTCCCACTCTGGCTGCCTTGCATTGGCTGCCCATTCGTTTCCGCATTGATTTCAAAGTGTTAATGATGACATATAAAGCCCTAAATGGTTTAGGACCTCGATACTTAGTGGAACGCCTTCTCCCACCTAGATCTACTCAAATCACTCGCTATAGCCAGGAAAGACGACTGAGGGGCCTAACGCCGAGGGAGGCCCGGAAAGAAAGAACAAGAAACCGGGCCTTCTCGGCAGTGGCCCCTCGACTCTGGAACAGTCTCCCGTCAGAGATCTGCCTGGCACCCTCGCTGGGTGTTTTTAAGAGCCAACTTAAGCCCTGGCTCTTTAGGCAGGCCTTCCCTCCTGTCAATACTTGATTTTTACTTTTCTATTTTAATTTCCGTCTATACTTTCCCATCTTGAATGATTCTAATATTACTGATTTAAATTGTTGTTTTAATTGTTTTATGATATTTTACTGTAAGCCGCCCAGAGTAGACGTGGTCTAAATGGGCGGGATATAAATCTAACAAATAAATAAATAAATAAACTGTTCTCTGTAAAGTAGGACACAAAGCTAAAAGCTATTTAACATATTCAGAAAAACTAGCCTATGCGGGATTGTACTGCTTTAGAACACAGAATCCACAACTGAATTATTTTCCCTCTTTGGAAGTAAGTAAAGCTGTGAATCAGGTAATATTTCTAAGACCAAAGTTACTGAATCTAATCAGCAATCTAACTCATCTACTATGTACATCAAAAAGCTCAGTCTTGAGAACATTCACACAGATGGAAACTGCTTCCAAGCAACCAGTGAGGAATTGCAACAGCTGGTTTCTTTCTTCTTTCTCAAGGCCAGGATTAGAGAGTCCTGTATCTGCAGGCCAGATACAACTCACATGGGTCCCCAATGTCTTCTGTTTTGCGGTAGTCTCTCTGCTCATTAGGCTCCATAAAGAGAGTCTCTCAAACTCCCCTAATACTTTGCTGTTCCCATGGCGCTTAGAAAGATCCACCCATGTTGATGTTTTAATAATTGTCTACAGAGACAGCCTTGGCAAGAAACAAGTGAGGATCCTGAGAATTCAATTTTTTTTGCTAAAACCACCAGAATTTTAGCTGGGGAAATTCCTGCTAAATTCTGGTAGTTGCAGTGGAAAAAAAAATCATGTGCCTGCTGATGTTTCCTTGCGGGTTTATTTCTAAGAGTCATCTCTCCACCCCTCCACAGCTCATCCTCATTACCACCTGTTTGGTTTCCATACAACAATCCTTCCAAATTCCCTCTTTAATTTAGGATCCATCAGAATTATGAACCCTCATTTGCAATTCTTGGAAATGACTGGATGTATCTTAACTTACATTAGAGAAATTGTATGTCTTTGCACTGGGAAGAGTAAAGAGAAAGGACTTCCTCTGGTTTCCTATATCATCTTTTTCTTGCTCTGACCTGTGCTGACCTTTCTTCAACCTTAGATTGTTATCCTTAGAGTTGCTGATGACAGTTCTTTCCTTCTCATGCCTCCCTCTTGTCCCTCCAAGGAGGAAACATCTTGTCTTTGTACTCTAGAGATGACAGGGACAGCGACACAGATTCCAATCTGAGGTACATTATGCCAATGGAAAACCTTGGCATGGTTTTATAGGCAGTCAGACCAACGGTTCTTGTCTACCCTCTGTGACCTGAGATCTGCAGAACTTCCAGCAGAGATCTGGCCCATTCCTGCTACAGGCCAATCCTTTCACTCAACATGCCAGAGCATAGAGCTGTGATCTTGTGTGTGCACAACATATGCTCTATCTCCCAGTTCATTGCTGGGGGATTTCAAGCACCAGAGCCACAAAGTTATGAACACAAATATAGTCAAAACACCAGGTTAAGTCATAACCTCAAAGATAATGGGAAGACAGGTAAATACAGTAGCAAACACACTGCTCTGTCCCTGACTTAGGTCACAGCTGGAAATGCAGCAAATGTAAGATTGGAACTGAGTGGAACTGATGGCCAAAAACCTTTGGTGTTAGGTTGCAGCATGAGTCACTTTGACCCATGCCACAAACTACACACTCACTGATGGCTGGTTCTCACATTACTTTTATTAATATAAACATTGAAACCAGTGTCAGAGAACAGGTGTAGTGTCACACATTACTCTTTCCAATGTGTAAACTAGAGGTACTACTAACTGCACACATACACTCTGAATCCCTCAAACATTAGACTACTTTTATATAAACATATGGGAAACAGGTCCATTTACTTGAATAACAGAAGGTCTGCATATTGCAAGAATCCCATGTGAAGGTGCAGCACATCTCTTCACAGTGTACACTCCATGTTAGCAAATGAAGCTTCACTCCCACACCCCAAATCCTACAAAAAGCCTGCCCAGTCTCAGAAATGGATGGCAGACTTGGACTCAGCACAGCAAGTGCAGAGCTTTTCTCCAGGCAAATTAAACTACTAAGCAGCAGTTCCCTTATGGGAGAAGATATAGGTCTGCATTTGAGAAACCCTCTAGTGTTTCCCAACCTTTGATCCCCAGATGTTCTTGGACTACAACTCCCACGAATCATGGCCGGCACAGCTAGTAGTGTAGGCTTCTGGGAGTTTTAGTCCAAGAGCATCTGGGGACCCAAGCTTAGGAACCACTGCTCCAGTGACTCTGGACACTAGGAATCACATCTGTACAGTCCCATCTTGGATCCTGTCTCTAGTTTGTGCTACAGGTGTTGTACAGTGTGACAGAATCTTGAGTGTTAACTTTTGTGCCAGACAAGTGGGACCTGCAACAAAATGCTGCCATGTGGAATACTGCTGTTTAGGATTCCAACCACTCCATTCCACCACCCCCTCCCCCATGAGTCTCTCCACCTACTCACTCCTCATTTTGCTATTTTGGCCCTCACTTTAATGTTTCTGCACCCCAATACTTTTTTTTAAACTTGTGCCTATCTTGTGATCCCTCCAAGTTTGCTGAAATCTCTGTGCATTTCAGAGGCGCTGTTTTGGCAACATAAGCAACCAGACTCACAACCTGAGTATTTCATCCCTGAAAAACATTTCAAAAGAAAAAGCTGAAACATTAAAAGAAACCTATTTTTTCTCTATGTTATGTATTTCAAGGAAGACATCAGCAAAAGCTAACCTTTCACATATAGAGAGAACTTTTCACTAAGAATTCTGCAGTTTAATTAAACCTCAAAACATATGCATGGGAATAAAGAGAGCTTTAAATTATACTTATTTTACATTTGTCAGCTAACACACAATGTGGAATTCATCAGTTGAGCAACTGAGCATCACAATTGCTTCTCACAGAATTAAAATTTATCTTAAAATCAGATCACAGATAACTAGCCAAAAGTACATATTGGTCAATTAAGTCTTAGATGAGACACACCCCATTTCTTGTTCCCACGGTTGTTTCTTTTATTTACTCCTCCCTCTTTATTAACAGGTTCCTTCAAACATGGAAGAAAATATGAACTTGGCTTTAAAAAATATTAACCACTTTTAAAAGTCACAGGCTGCTTCCTCTTTAAAAAAAATGGGCTTCTCAGCTATTTTTACATTTGATGACTTCACAAGCTTTCCAGCAATCTTCATCCAACTTTGCCTTTTATTTATTTATTTATTTAACTAACTGGAATAAAACACAGGCTGTTTTCTAATAATCACTCTCAGCTTCCAAAATGAAACACTTGATAAATTTAATAGCGGCGGGAGAACGACTGAGCTACGTCAGTAAAGCCCCGCTTGTTGTCAGCGAGCAAGTATAAGTCATCCACAGTTCCACCAACATACGCGCCTGCCCTTCTGCTGAACAGAGGAGGAGGGCTGTATCACTTACCCTTCTCTCTCCCGGTTCCCTGCAGATCCTTGCTTACACAACCAACTGCACTTTAGTAACGATGCTGCTAATGCTGCTCTCCTTTGCGGCGCTCACCCACCCACCCCCTTATACAACTCGGAGGAAGATTCCAGTCGTTGTTAAGCGAACCGCAACCCCCTCCTTCGGTCTCTAACAAAACTTCTGGGGCTGAGCCACCAATCGAAAGGCGGCTCCCTCTCTCAAGGGCAGAAGGAACCAGTAGCTGGATTGGCACAGCTGGCGCGCCGGAGACAATGAAAGGGCGGCGCCTCAAGAGAGCGGCACATGCTAATAGGTGGCCTCTCGGAGAGGCGGGGCGGGGTTCCTCAGAAAAAAATCGTAGGGACCGGGCAGCCTCAAAAGGGAAGCCGGGTTTGGTCGGCGCTGGCTCCGCCGTGTTTGCGTGGGCAACACCTGCAGTGCCATTGACAGAGTAACAGCCTGGGTTCGACTATCCAGACTCGGCTGTGGAAATTCACGGGGGGCGTGTAAGCACTGATAAAGCCACTCTTTAAATAACTCATTTCCCTTGTACAAGAATAGGCGATACCTTTATAGATCATCATGCAACCGGCTAGCTTGTTAGGGCCGCTATAAATCGGGTCCGGCATGATGGCCGGTGACCCGCAACGGGTATACCCAGGATGGTTGCTGCTGACCGGTATTCCATTCCAGTGTGTTTCATTAAACAGACTTCATTCTTGAATCATTCATTGCTTTTCATCTGGGCTTTGAAAAAAAAAAGGTGCAAAATACTGGTCGGGAAAAGGTCATTGGTATAAGATTTATGTAACATTTAATGGGATCGCCCTTGTTAGATGTTACAGGAAGTTTCTGCACCGAAACGCAAAGCTGCCAACCAGCAGGAGGCTATTTTTGGTGATGGCGCAAAAGCCGACAAAAGGCCCCAGTTTGTACCGAGAAGAGGAAAGTTCCGCCGGTGGGACCTAGTTCAACGGTGCAAAGCAAGAGTCACCTGCCACCACTCTTTCTGCTGCACAAATAAAGCTCCGCCATCTGTACTTCTTGCGTGTTAGCAGTTTTGCTAATGAAATTCAAAAGTGGAAGAACATGAAACATTATAACTCATGGCATGACATTAATGTAAGGTTATCAATGTAAATGAGGTTACTAGGTTGAGAAAGGATTTTAATAAAGGGGAACGTGTGACACCGGAGATTTGCATGTCGCCTGATGCCTCAGTAGTACCTCTGTTGATGGGAGTTGTAGTGCCTCAAAATCTGCAAGCACGTACATTCCGTCGCGTGCGCCTGTGGCCTTCAAAACATTTGCCCACAACTTCCATCAGTCGTAGCAAGCATGACCAGTGGTGAGGGATAATGGGAACTGCAGTCCAACAACATGGCAAGGGCCAGCCAGATTTATCAAGGCTGGGGGGTCAGACCTCTTGCGCATGAAGCGGGGTTTCTTTTTATAAAATCCTGTGTCCCGATGAAAAACGCGAAGCCTTTTTTCATCTACCTAGAAGGAAAGTTTCCAGCTCCACAAAAGAATGCAACCAGTTGCCAAGATCTTACAGTGTTTTACTTTTAACGCTATAATCAAAAGTTTTGTCTTTCAAAAACAAACAAAACAAAACACCAGGAAGCTAGAGGGGTGATTCTTGTGCTTTTAGAGCGTGAAAAACTGCATATTTTTAAGATCAAACCTCTAATGTGCGGTTCGGGAGGCGTTTTAAGACAATGAGGTTATTTTAAGGAGTTAAACATGTTAAATTAAAATGTTTGAAGGTTTTACGTGCTAACCCTACTTGGATCAGAACCATCTCTCGTTTTATAAAGTTTTTTTCCCTACAGTAGTACGAGACGAGCATTATAAGGTCAGTGCTCTAAGAACGACCAGCTCAATGTTACGTAATAGGGTGATAGTCATACTTCTTTCACTTCTAATTTAAAAATAATGGGATCAGTTTCCTCTCCTGATACAGATGGAAATGGCTTGTGAATCTCATCCAAGCGTGCTCTTCAATCACCGCTGCGATATTGGAATATAATGTAATAAAGCTGCGGTTCACGGCAGGAAGTGGCGACATGGCCGCGCCCAGGGAAGAGGCGGGGATGTCCGGGTTCGCCGCGCGGCCTTTCGAACGGCGGGGTTTTCTGCTTGGTCTTCTGCCTTGGTGAGTCGCAGGCATACTTTGGCAGCTCTCTCTCTCTCTCTCTCTCTCTCTCTCTAGCAGGGCTATTCAGATATATCCACTATAATTTCCCATTTTCAACCTCAACCGTTTGAAAAAAGAGAAAAAGATGCAAATATTTGACTAAATAGATTTCTGTCTGTATAATACATTGAAATATGAACGTCTTTGGGTTTCGGGACTTGCTTTCTGACCACGAGAAGTACATAACAAAGGAAAGCCAACATTGTTTTCTTTTTTCTTTTTAATTAAAGGAATGTTGAGATCCGGCTCAATCGTTTATAGGATTATTCAAAGTATAACCCGGCTGAGTTCAGTGAGGAGCATATTTGGAAGTAAGTAAAGAACTGCATTTCAATCAGATGTAACAAATAACTTGACCTGTAAGCTTTTATAAAATACAGTCTAGCTAGGCTGGTGCTGGGTGTGTGTGAACTTTCCAGCCTCAATCCTCGAGGTTTTCAGAGTAAGTCCAGCGAAGGCAGTACAGTAGACATATTTCTTAATAAACCTGCATAGGAGTGACTGCAAGAAACCTGAAAAGGTGACGCATGAGGTTTAATGTGATTTTTAGTAACTGTACAGTTGGGTTCCTAGGCTTTTTCTCCTTTGCCCTGCAGTTTCTGGTATTTTGTAATGGTATGTCTAAGTAAAAACAAAAATTTGAATAGTCTGTCTGAACATCTCAACATTTATGTGGTTGTACAAACGAGAGCATATGCTATGAAGATATCGTTCCTCATATTTACAATAGAAGACATTTTTAAAATTTGAAATATAATGTAATACAGAAGAGGATTGGATTGGTTTGTGTCAGTTAGTGTGTTTCCTCCTTGTTAACTGTGACTCATTCATTTTCCAAGTTTGTTAATAAAAGAGTTTAATCAAAAATGCTATGTATCCACTTAAATTAAAACACCATATCTGAGAAAGCATGTATGAGATTATGCTCCACAGAAAGTTGGTTTAAGTCTGTTCTCTAGTCTCCGTGAAGTAATAAACCCCAAAAGTTATTTTAGTCGAGCAAAATAAGTTATACAAGTCAATTTTTTTAAAATCTTAATCTTGTTTCCTGTAATTTAAAAATAAATATACGTTTCTATTGTTGAATTCAAACTACTACTGTGCTGGGGAGAAAAGCAGTAAAGTGTCCATTGCTAATTTAAAATAGCATAAAAGGATATGTTTGTATAACTTTATTTAAACCTGCTTCATTAAAACAGACATTTAATTTTTTTGTTATAATGCATCCCACTTCAACACTCATGTGGCAGAGCCAACATAAGAGAGGCTTAAACTGGCTAATTTATTAAGAAAAAACTGTTGCTATTAGTAAAGGTCCACCCTGTAGCCACTAGAGGGAGATTTTGATTACAAAACAAACTGATCATTTTTGTTGTGAGTTTTAGAGCTGGGTCTTATGTATATTTACTCAGATTTAAGTCTGTTTGAATTCAATGAAATTAGTTTCTTGTAGGTATGTTTGAATTGTAGCTGTTAATCTTGTAAAGCCTGTTACGGACTGTTACACACCATATGTCAACTACTACATTTTACTAACACGTCTACCTCTTCTAGAACTACATTTTCCTTATGGTTAATGCAAAGGATTCCTTCTCTTTGTCTGCCCTGTTCAGTGTTTGTTTCCCTTCTCTTTGTATTTACATTTAAAAGAAAAGGAAGAACAATTTAAAATTGAACAATTTAAAAGAGAAGGAAGAACGTTAGGAAGAACAACCTTCAGAACACGGCCAAAGAGCCTGAAAAACCCACAACAACCATTTAAAAGAGAATTTATATGGAGAAACATGAGGCACTGCTACCTCAATTCAGGAAGGCCACATCTATCTTCTTTTTATAATATCAGAATAATAAGATTTTTGTTTTATGAATTAATATTTTGTGCTGTCAAGTCAATTCTGATTTATGGCAATCCTTTCCATGGTTTTCGAGGTAGAGAATACCATTCCCTTCTGAGGGACTGGACAGCTTGTCCAAGGCTTTTCTCTGGGAGGCACAGCTAGGAATCAAACTCCCAGCCTCTTCATGTTGGTAGCTTCGATGACACCGTCCAACCATCTCATCCTCTGACGTCCCCTTCTCCTCTTGCCTTCACATTTTCCCAACATCAGGGTCTTTTCCAGGGAGTCTTCTCATTCTCATGAGATGGCCAAAGTATTGGAGCCTCAGCTTCAGGATCTTTCCTTCCAGTGAGCACTCAGGGTTGATTTCCTTCAAAATGGATAGGTTTGTTCTCCTTGGAGTCCAGGGGACTCTCAAGAGTCTCTTCCAGCACCACAATTCAAAAGCATCAATTCTTCGGCGGTCAGCCTTTATGGTCCAGCTCTCATTTCCATACATCTCTACTGGAAAAACCATAGCTTTGACTATGCGGACCTTTGTCGGCAAGGTGATGTCTCTGCTTTTTAAGTTGTTGTCTAGGTTTCTCATCGCTTTCCTCCCAAGAAGCAGGCGTCTTTTAATTTAGTGGCTGCTGTCACCATCTGCAGTGATCATGGAGCCCAGGAAAGTAAAATCTGTCACTACCTTCATATCTTCGCTTCTCTGAATTACTCAAGCCCCTTCGCCACAACAAGGCAGCAATCCGTGAAGGGGTTCAGGAAGTACAAGACCCCTTTAACCACAACCCTTCTGCTAACTCTCAATACATTGGAAATTCCATGGGGCCAGAAAATATCCCAGGATTTTTTTTCACCTGGGTAAGGATTAAAGACTAGTTGTAAAAAAAGAATGTGGAAGACATAGACAATGCTTGTTTTGATTAGCATTAGAAGGAAGATAAACCCTTCTAAGTATCCATTGACTCTTATTTTTAAAGTAATTGTCTCCTTATGGGAAGATTGAAAATGCTCAAAATAGTTGTGTCAGCATTTTGGCATGCAGCTTAGTCCATAGTGGGTCTTCTATATAAGATTCCAAGATGTCACTTTAACTAATGGATTATGTAATGTTGGTTCCATCAAGATGTAAAATAAATTCCCACAGTCTACCAGGGTAAATAAAAATTAATGTTAAAAATACTGAGTTTCCCTGAAAATTAGACAGGGTCTTATATTAATTTTTGCTCCAAAAAACGCATTAGGGCTTATTTTCAGGGGATGTTTTATTTTTTCTATGTACAACAATCTACATTTATTCAAATACAGTCATGTTATCTTCTGGTTGCTGCGCAATGCTGCACAATGGTGGAGGGCGGGGTTTCACTTAACTAGGGCTTATTTTTGGGGTAGGGCTTATATTACGAGCATCCTGAAAAATCATACTAGGGCTTATTTTCAGGTTAGGTCTTATTTTCGGGGGAACAGGGTATATCTATTTAATTTTTTTATTTAAATTGTTAAACCTTTAAAAAGTTGAATCATGATTTAAATTGATTTGATTTAAATCAAATCCATCCTGCTGTCTACTGAACACTATCAGCTAAGATATATTGGATTCATGCTTTTACAGAATTGAATGACACTATGCCGAGTCATTGGGAGAAGAACTCGGTATAGTGTTCTTCCGGATATGTTAGTTTTCCAGAGGTTATTGGAATATTGGAGGTCTCTGTAGCCTAGAGGAAAAGCTTAGCCAGATGATTCTGATGACTCCTTAAAATACCTCCCCCAGATAATTTTTTTCCAGTAAATATATCTGCAACCACAAGGCTGTAATACTATGTTTGTGACATTAAATCCCATTAAATTGTTTTAGGAGGTCTTTTTCATGCTTACTTGTAAATGTTGGGCTCCATGTATGTGTTTGGATAGGGCCAGGTTGGCATTAGAATTTATTATCCTTTCAGACCCAGTATTGGTTGTTGATCATATAGGTTTACTGGATGGGCCTGCTAGTCATAATTGCAGATTAAGACGAAAATCCTATTCACCATTGAAATAGTTTAAAGCTCTGCCCATAGAGCTTCCATAATGGGCCTTGCTACTCTCTCCTTCCCTCCCCCATATACAGTAGGGGGAGGGTGTGAGCATGCTGCCACTTCTGCTGCCTTTCTCTTGCCACACTATGGGTAAGGATGGATGGGCATTTATGCTCATTTGTGTGTTATGGGGTAGTGGTGGTGGCTGCAGGAAAGCTTTGGCTGGCCTTGAGATCTCCCCTGTTTTCAGCAGTGGTTTAGACATCTGACTATAGAGCCAGAGGTTGGGAATTTGATTTCTCACTGTGCCTCCTGCAAGTAGAGCCAGTCTGTGTGGCCTTGGGCAAGCTGCATAGTCCCAGGGTTCCCTCAGAAGGGAGTGATTAACCACTTCTGAGTATTCTCTACCTGGAAAACCCTGAAAAAGAATTGCCAGAAGTTGGGAGTTCAGTTCCCAACTCTGCTTCGTTGAGAGGGGCTGGGCTAGGTGATCCATAGGGTCCCTTCCAGCTCTGCAGTTCAAAAGTTATAAGTCAGAATTGACTTGAAAGCACATGACTATTGTTATTTTATTAGACTTACATAAGGAGGTATTGATTGATTGATTGCCTACATTTTGGAAGTCTCTTTTAAGAAACATCTGGCACTGACATCTGCCATGATTTTTGTGACATTCATATTTGAATATTTTTTTCTGCACTATCCACAATATATTGGTGCATAGCCTTGTAAAGACCAATATAGATTAAAAGCTAAATTTTTAAATTTTATAGTAGTCTAATAAAAGTTTCACCTTCTCTTGCTTTTGTAGTGCAGAGAGTGAGTGAAGCTGAAGATACGACAGTTATACCCCAGCAAAAGGAAGTTAAACTGTTGACATAAGTTATATCGGGTACAGTTTTCTTTAGGTATGTATCCTTAAAAAAAAGTATTTGTTCAGTTGTAGGTTTTTTGGGCAGGGCTTAAATATGAGAGAAATATATGCTATTTTCTTTTCTGTTATGTGTTGTCAAGTTGGAACCAATTTATAGTGGCCCTAATAGGACTTTAAAGGTAAGTGAGGTATTTACAGAATAATTTTACTATTTCCATACCCCCAGGGAGTTTCTATGGCCAGGTGGCAATGTTCCCTCTATGCTGTTCATGTGCAGAGCTCCATTGGGGCTGCACACTGGCAGCTGGTGTTGACACCCATGTAGTTCTGGTTTCGGATGAAACCCCGCCCCCGTGTGCACATGGGGTGAGGCTCCTGCGCAGTGGGGCCAAAAATTAGAGGGACCTTGCCGAGTGATGATTTCAACCCTCGCCTCCTGAGTCCTAGTCTGTCACTATCCACTTCATCCCGCTGGGTATGTGCTGTTTTCTTTACATTATTATAAGTATACTAATAAAGTAATTTCCACATGAAGCCTTGAATCTGTTTGAATAAAATATTTAAACCTAATATTCTAAGTCAGTGGTCCCCAACCTTTTTCGGACCGGTTGGGGGGTGCGGGGTCCGTGCGCACCCCCGCACTCGCGGGCGGGCGTCTCACGCTCGCGGGCGGGCGTCTCACGCTCGGGGTTTTTTCTGTCTCACTATCTACAAAGTAAGGAGTCCAAGGTAAACCTACAATTCATTTTAGAAGTTAAAGAGTAGCACTTAAAACAATTCTTAGCAAGTATAGGATAGATATTTTTTTAAAATCTTCTATGCAAAAGTGTTTATTTATACAATGACTTCTATTATCTTGTGACTTTGTCATCCTTCACTTATGCATGGGAATGAAATAATGAACAAACAGCAAATAGAACACTTTTGAAATCAAAACAGCTGCACCTAAATTAATTAGCCAGGAAAATTCCTAATATAGCACACTGCCAGCTTTTGCCCCTCCCCCATCCCATTAGAGATAAAGAGAATATATTTTCCATAGACACAGCAGAAAACTAAGCATTATATTTAACAGGAAAGGCAGAAGGGAAAATGAAATAACTGTAACAGAAAAGAGGAAAATCCAAGTCTATTCTAATGTATTCCATGTGACATCCTTTCCACAATCACATTTATTCTGTTTTTCAAATCTTACATAAATGCATTGATCATATGTATTTCTATAAAGAAAACTTTTAAATTTGTCACATTTATTAAAATCTTAGTACCATCGTCAGAGGGATGTTCTTCTGGCCTCCTAAGTATAGAATAGTCAGTATAGTCAAAGAAGGAATGAAAAAACAAACTCAAGTTGTATATCTACACTACAACTGTACAAATCTGGATTTAAACCACTTTAACTGTATAGCTTCTCCAGCAGACTGGTGGAAATTTTAAGTAAAGGCAGACATAAATTTTAAAGATTTTGACCTTGTCTGTCATGGAAAATTTTTTTTGAGATACAACAAATGTGTTTCAATATCACTTCCACCACATTTTAGTATGGCTACCTTTCCAAAGACATACTGGTATGAAATATTCCTAGTCAGACTATATTATAATTTCCTGTCAGACAACTTTCTTTTTCAAATAATTTTCCAAGATTCTCTTTCCATTTCTAGAGTCATTGTGAACAGAGAAAGAGAGTAGATACAGTACCAGCTGACAAAATAAGCCACTGCAGTATTTATTCTGTATTTAGCCAATAGCCTATGTACACATTACCAAATTCCTACATAGAACAGCCCCGTACATATTCATATAAAGTTTATATTTAGATTGTATATTTACATTGTAACAATTCCCCTCGATTTCCCCTTTATTAAGCTGAAAATTCACAGGTAGCAAGTCTTCCTTAGTAGTTGTTAATTGAGTGTAGTGTGAAAAAGATGTCTGCTGACTTTTCCCTTTATAATGATGCACATAATAATTATATAAGGTATACAAGATATGATTCCCAACCAGTGATGTGGTTTTTTGCAAAAAGCAGAACCTTGTGACTTAGAACAGGAGTCCCCAACCCCCGGTCCGTGGCCCTCCCAGGACTGGGCCGCGGAGACAGATCTCCCAAGCACGCCCACATGCACGCACGGCCCGCACGCACAGGTGGCCCGCCCACCCGCACTGCGCGCGAGCACACCCTGTCCACCCACGAGTGCGCCACACCCATATGCGCATGAGCGTCACACCCACCCATGAGCGTGCCACGCTCACCCGCGCATACATGTGAGTGCGCCCCAACCCCCTGCAAGCGGGGGGTGCCCCCCTGCTCATGGACCCCGCCCCCCCCAACCAGTCTACGGTTCAGAAAAGGTTGGGGACCATTGCTCTGCAGAATGAATGGTACTGTACAGGCAATACACTTGCATCATTTTCCCCTTGAGTCACAACTTTTCCTTGTATAAGGAAGATCTAGAAACTTGAAGACAGCAAAACAGTATTTCATGATTTCACATTTAGTAGCAGACACTGCACAGATTTCTATAGATGTATTTGGGGTAACAAAGATCAGCAGATCTGTTAGTATGTTTTGAAGATAAGGCTGTTTCAGAAGTAGATAAAAAAAATAAGCATCGTAGAAGCGGTGCAGGTAATTGTAACTATTATCTTGTAAAAATCCAACTTTAAAAACCTCAAGAGCTACAAAAAGTAAAATCTATTAAATACTTTTTCCTTAACGATGTAATAAATAAAATATATAGCTATATGATGATACTGTTTAAAGAACATGGGTTTTGAAAAGCTTTCCTGTTGCTGAATGAAGGTATGCTTTCCTTATCAGTGTAAAATATGGACATTAGGACACTTACTAAATGATAGAGTGGCTTATTTAATCCCTTAAATATCCATTGAGGTTTTTGATCGGGGTAGAGTTTTTCATATGGGAACTTTTTATACTCAGTTTGGGGTATGCTTTGAGAACATGTAATATCTCTTTAAAGGTAATTTAGAATGTATTTCTATTTAGAATATATTTCTTCCACTTCTCTGGGAGTTAAATATTTACATTGGCATGTTTGCTTTCAAGAAGAGGTAAGTTTTAATTAGCTTAATAGAAGAAACACTGGGCATTTCAACTGTTCTCCTAGAGAGGGGTTATAGTTGTGCTGTTCAAGTACAGGCAGGCCATGCTAAATTCACAACATGTTGTGAACATATCTACTAAAAACACTTTGCATTGAACCTGGAAACTTCCTGACAATGCAGTGATGATCCATAGGGTCCCTTCCAGCTCTGCAGTTCTAAGATTATTAAATTATTAACACAACACTGCAGTGCTGCATTAGAACTGCCTGTCCTGTTGAGCTGCTTACTGCTGTGGTTTGCTGTAAGACTGGAGGTGAGAGCCAGGTGCCTCTCACGGGAGTGCCATCCCTCCCGCCTTCTGCCGATAAGGAGAGTCAAACCCCGCCAATTCCCCCACCCAGGAAGACAAGACCACCTGGACCAGACCCAGGGAGGATAGAGGAAGATTTGAAAGAGTTAATGGTCAAAGAGACCGGGATGGATTTGGCGGGAACAGGACAAAAAGCGTGGGCAGTAGTGGAGGCAGGGTTGGCTGATATAAAGGGGGGAGAGGGAGGACTTCCACCAGGCTGGGAGTGGACGTGGATAGAAGGCCCATGGACTGGGAAAGTGGAGAAGCTAAGAGTTCCCAAGGAGGAAGCGGATGCAAGAAGGAGGCGAGAGAACACCCCCAAACCATCATACTGGGGTGAGAGGGAAGCAAAAGAGTGGAGGAGGAAATTACGGGAGGAAAAGGAGAAAGGAGAACAGGAAAGGAGAGAGAGATTAGAATGGAGAATCTGGGAGATGTAGCAGATGTCCCTGAGGGACGACCCTGGCAGACGATCGACCCCACCCCAGAACATGCCTGGGTGGAACACCGAGACGAGGATACAATCCCCTTATTGGAAGGGGAGAATGGACCGTTATTAAACACGGGTGCTTCTTTAGACTGGCCGGGACCCTGGAACGTACATGAAGGGAATCTGTTTAAAGTTGATGAGTGGAAACCCCTGTCAGACCCGTTGTTTGACAGGGAGAAAGGTTGGAACACGTTTGCCGATACTGGATTTTTGTTAAATAAGTCAATAAACGTTGCACCTATTTCGAAACCCCGTAAGACTGGTGATTTATTTGGCGAAACCCAGGAGCCTGGAATCGAACCCTCACATTTGCACTAAATGAATATTCCACATTGAAAATGCATTACAGTAATTCAGGTGAGACGTTATCTGTGAATGGATAACTGCAGTCAGTGTCTTTGTAGGATTGTAGGTGGTCTCTTTTTAAAAGACATACCAGAAGTGCATCTTCTGGGTGATCAAAGTGCAAGTGGAAAGGGAGAGGTGAGGTGTCTGGGCCTCAAGTGTCAGAATTGAATCTGTGATTGTCACCAGACCATAATAGTGCTTCTCCTAGGGTAGTGCAGTCCCACTAAAAGCAGGCTGAATGTCACAGCCAATACTTACCTGCTGCTTGAAGAAAACCAGTCCTTAAAGACAAGTGTAACATTTTGTGTTAGCATTTCACAATCCTTAAAAATTGTCATTGAACTTATAGGTTTTAATGGCTTCAATAAATAGGTGTTTTGTTTGTCAGGGTTTTGAGGTTATTTCCATTGTGTCTGAAACTGTGATCAACTTATTTCAAAGGAGTAAAACCTTATGGTTTTGAAACCTTCTGGCTATGCAAGCTGTTCTCTGTGTTGGCGAAAAACTGATTATTCTAATGTGTGATTCCATATACTATTGCTACTGCTGCTTCTTATTAATTCTTTTTACTACTGTAGCTCTCCTTGCCCATGGGATAACACCAGCATTAAAAAAGTGTTCACTAGTGGTGCTGAGAAACGTTTGAATCCATGCTGGTAATTAAAATCCACCAATTACAATGTAAATTTAATCTTAAAATGAGAGTTCCCTGCATTGAGTATCTGATATAAGTTCAGATTTTCAGACTGTGCATCTCAAATTCAAGTTCTTATGCATCTGATATTTAACTTCATAAATAAGTTCACAAGTATTTTGTGCCACCCATGTCTGTATTAAGAATTTGTAAGCAAAAGACCCAACAGTTTTTGTGTAACTTCCTTATCAGCTTCTGTAAATAATTTCTTAGCTGCTTGTGGCAACTAGACAATGTGGCTTTTGGTCGCTCTGAGACATGGGTTATAAAAATGTTTGCACAAAGAAAAGTATTTCAGTTTATTGTTGTTCCATACTTGGAATTACTTGACATTTTCTTCTCATTTCCAATAATTGTGAAAGCTGATGCAGATTGAGCGGTGTGTACAGGAGGCAGCGGTGTGCCTGCATTCTCAAATAGTCTAGATACTAATTTGTCAATTAAAACAGACTGTGCATCACTGTGATTTTGTCTTGTGGCTCTGTAGAATTTATAGAAGGGGTCAGAGGGCATACAACATTATGGTTGCAAAGATCCTGGCTGTTTCTGTGAGTGTAGCTGGATTTCCTGTGAGCTTAGCAGCACCAATTGTTGCATATTTTTTTGAAAAAGCTCCCTGCCCCCACTTCTCTTTGTTGTGGAAATGCCATGCTTTGTAGGGATTCTGTTTTTGTTTTGCGATGTTTTTATGTGTGAGAGAAAGCTGCTGGACCTAAGTATGACTCTGCTTTCTTCCTTGCCCCAGCCACTTGGTTTAGACTAGCCTTGAATATTCATTAAAAGGTCCATGAACAGATTAGGGAAACAGGCAGATTTTAAATGGAAACGTAATGCATAGACATGAAAGGAAAAACATGGTAGTGGGAATACTAACGCAAGCATGCCCAACGTGAGATCAGAATGCATTGAACATCTGCTTGTAGTCCGATGGGATTTAGGAATACAATCTGTTCGAAGCAAGAGAGATGGGATGGGTGGGCAGGCAGCTAAAGACAAAGCAGTTGTCAGAGCTGCTTTTCAACAAGTGTGCAGGAATATGTATTTTTAATATAAAAGCTTGCCATTTTTTGTGGAGTGGGTTGGACAGAGTCTCAGTATTGATTTCCAGTTTTTTCCTTATGTACTTTGATATCTTGAGGGGGGTGTTGCTTACTTGGTCTTTAAATGATTGATGTGGCCATATCAGGTAGCATTGGTATGCGCTCAGCATTAACTCTTAATTGTTTTTATTGGGGGCTCAGAATCCTAGCTGTAACATTTTCAGAAGTTGAGGTACTTTTAAATACTTTTTCTTGTAGCGCGTTCTTAAATTGTAGAATGGATTTTATTTAACTTTGTGGTTCAGTTACCACTGCTCATAACTTAGTTTATCCTAGTGACATCAGTGCAGGAAAGCCCTGGATCCTGCTTGAGAAGCTCCTGTAAGATCTGGGGTAGGGTGGTACCTTTTGTATCTTTCTCAAAAGTGCCATAGAAGCGGCTATAAATGATTTTAATGGGGTCTACAGTTTTCACTGACTAGTGACTGAATAGAGGGAAATACTTGGCTTTCATCACTGTCTTGCTTCCACACAAGACAAGACACTGACAAAAGGGTCCACAACCCCCCTTCTTCTGAATATGAACTGCAACAGATGTTTGGGCAATGTCCTCTCATTGTGAAGTTGAGCTGATCAATCTCCTTTGTTTATCTCTCTCCTTGGCATTCAGAACTGAGCAGCTGAAGTGCTAAGGTAATAAAGCATAGCTTCTCTGGCTGCTCAGCAAGTAGGATGGTAATGGCTCTTAGTTTTTTGCATGAAACTAAGGGGAAATGCAGGATGAAAGGAACATAAGGTTAGTACTTATGCTGAGGGCCAAGTACAAAGGTTCTTAGGTCCTGTGGCTCCATAGAATTGATAGAAAGGGTTAGAGGATATATGGCTGCTTCTGTGAGCACACCTGGATTTCTTGTGATCTTAGCAGCACCAGTGCATATTTCTGGAAAAATTGACAGTCTCTTTTTATAGAATATCAAAGGTAGATAGAGACATCCTGTTACTATAAGATAGGACACTTCACATGTTAGGCCTCAATTTAACATATCCATATGTTTTATCTGAAGTTCTTGGCTGAAAAGCTTTGGAGAATTGTATGGGGGCAACACTGTATCACGGTATAAAGCAGCCATATCCAAAATCAGAATAGCCATGATGCTATTTAGACTCTTATAGGAAAGGAACACGAAGTGTGAATCCTGTGCAAACATCACAGACAAAAGAAGTAGCTCATAACAAAGATGATTTAACTGCCAACAAGCCAGCAGTTTGTGGGAGGGATTGTGTGGCAGGAGCAACCCAGACATTGTTATCTGCTAAATTTCCAGGGTAATTGTGGCAAGAGGTTGCTCTTTTTCCAGTGCCAAAGTCAGTATAGCTAAAATCTAAGTGAACATCAAGCAGAGGATGAGAGAGTCTGTTTTAACACATAAAACATTACATATTTAGTTTATATATAGGTGTGGGGATCGCCCTTGTGGCTCTGTTTGTTGTGGCCCTCACAAAGGTTCTCTCCCTCTTCCTTTCTCTCGCTGCCACCAGGTATTATTTACTTAATACCACCTATGTGTGTTAGACACATGTGCTGCCATATGCAAGGCTTATTGAACTTCAGAATCAGTTGGTTGGAATAACAGATAATCTTTTATTATTCATCAAATCACAAAGTAAATCACGTAATCACTGTATCAGGGGTTTGATTAGGTTTGGATAGGATGGGACATATATTCAGGCTTATTATATAATTTCAGTCACTCAATATCTATCTTATTCTAGGTGTTCTCATTCCTGCTTGTTCAATCTAATAACCTTGCTCTTAATTCACTTTCCTAACTCTCCATTCAGATTACTCTAACTCTTTTTCTCACTAAGCTCCAACCCTCCAACTGTCTAACTGTCCCCTTGGTTCCGCCCCTCCTGCTCTATCCTTGGCTCCTCCCTCTAGAGCTCCTGTGACTGACAGGCAGGAATGACGTCACCTTTAGGCATTTCGTCACAATAGGTTTAAAAAAGAAGTACTTTGGGAGTGTTCAGGGTAGTTATTTATAGTCATGAGACTTGTATTTTGCACTGCAATCCCCAGAATTCACCAAGAATTCTGAGACCTAGAAATAAGAAATCTAAGTCCTCTGCGGTGCTTTCAGTCACCCACAGGCAACTTTCCCTCTAATTTTCCGCCAGTGTTAGGTGGGCCCCCACTCCACATGCATGGGGTTCTGGCTGTGACCAGAACCAAATGGGTGGCAACACTGGCTGTGGGTGCGTGGCACCAATGCAGCACTCATAGAATCGTCATAGGGTTGGAAGGGACCTTGGAGGTATTCTAGTTCAACCCCCTGCCCAAGGCAGTTGACCTCATACCATCTTGGACAGATGGCTGTCCAATCTTTTCTTGAAAACCTCCAGCGATGGAGCACCCACAACATCAGGAGGCAAGCTGTTCCACTGCTTAATGGTTCTCACCGTCAGGAAATTCCTCCTTATTTCCTGGTTGGATCTCCCTCTGACAAGTTTCCACCCATTGGTTCTTGTCCTACCCTCAGGCGCAATGGAGAATAAATCAACACCCTCTTCCCTGTGGCAACCCTTCAGATATTGGAAGACTGCTATCATGTCTCCCCTCAGTCTTTTCGTTAAGCTAAGCATACCTAGTTCTTTTAGTCGTTCTTCATAAGATTTAGCCTCCAGTTCCCTGATCATCTTTGTTGCTCTTCTCTGCACCCCTTCCAGGGCCTCAGCGTCTTTTTTGTATTGTGGTGACCCGAACTGGACACAGCACTCCAAGTGCGGCCTCACCAGCGCAGTATAGAGTGGTACTATCACTTCCCGTGATCTTAATGCTATCCCCCTGTTGATGCAGCCTAGGACTGTGTTGGCTTTCTTGGCAGCTGCAGCACATTGCTGACTCATCTTTAGGTGGTGGTCCACCAGGACACCTAAATCCCTCCCACAGGTACTACTGTCAAGCCAGGTACCACCTATCCTGTACCTTTGCATCTGGTTTCTTCTGCCTAAGTGCAGGACCTTACTTTTCCCACCACTGAACTGCATCTTATAGGATAGGGCCCAATGTTCAAGTCTGTCTAGATCCTTCTGAATGTTGAGTCTATCTTCGAAAGTATTAGCAATTCCTCCCCCCCCCCCCCCAGTGTGGCTGCACCTCCATGCAGCTTAGAGGGAACATTGCTCACAGTTGTAGGCTTTAGAAAGCATCCTTTGTGATCTCCATTTTGGCTGTGAATAAGAATGAAATGGCTGGGAAAGGCGAAGCTGCAGGGAGCTGCAAGAGATTATGGGGCTGACCTTTTTTAAAGGCATTCATCACAGAGTTTAATCTGCAGAGAGAGCAGTCCCATCACCCCTTGCCGGTCTCCTGCAGCATAGCCTCTCCCAAGCATTACCTCCTTCTTCCAGAGACCTACACCTCTGAGTGATTGAAAACACCTCTGAGGACTTTGCCTCCTTGCTTGTAGCTCCCAGAATTCTGGCTGGGAGAATTTCTGATAAATTATGGTGGTAGCAGCAGGAAAAAAAAAAAAGTCTGATGCCTAGTTATTTCTCCCTGAATTTTGTGTGAGAACGTTTTTACTGTATCTGGCCTCAGTTTTGGAAAATAAAAGTGAGACAAACGTCATTATTAGAAGAGCCTTTGTGTAATCAGAAAAAAGTAACTTTTCGGCTGAAATCCTGTTTCATATCATACGTTTCATTCTGTGCCTCCCCGATAATCAAAACATCCCTGCTGCGATTCTTGGGGTATCTCAAAGTTACAGTTTGGCTTACACTTTTGGCTTTTGAGTACAGTGTGCACAGATTTCACCTAGACATTGGCATGTATATCACATTGTGGTATAATCTCCAGTGGTTGTTCAGTCTCTGGTTGCTGAAGCAAAGGAAGGGAGTTATCAGTGTGCCTTGAAATGTGCTTCGTATTGACATAGTGATATGAGTCTTTACAATAAGAAAGTGGTGAATAAAAATGGCACTATTCATAATTTAAAACAATTTAAATCACGGTTTAATTCACAATTTAAATCAAAAAGTCTGATTTTTAAAAAAAATTTAGATGGTCAAAAATATGATTTTTAAATTGTGATTTGATTTAAACCAAATCCACCCTGCTAGTGATCTTAGTTTTTCAGAAGCATATATCGGTTTTGTATAAATAAATTGCTGCTTTTCAGATTCCTTGTGCCACATGTTCAGCTTTGTTTGGCTTTCCTTAAGCCTACTAGCTCTTTGAACTTTCTAGGTGCTGTCATGTGTACAGTAGTATTTACAGCAGAAAATTTTGGGAGATGTTGTCTTCAAACTGCCAGGTCTGATAGACTTTCTACTGAAGTGCTTTAATAGGCCTGTTCTTTGCTGGCATATTGCCCCCACCGTTGGTGAGAGGCGTTCATGTTACACTACAAACAACTCTATGTGTACCTCATACTCTGAAGGACTTGCAGAGAAGAAAAAATTGAAAATGTTACAGACAGAAATTGCTGTGGGGATTTTAAATGAAAAGCAGCACAGAAATGCTCTCAGATGACCACATAATTTTTTTTGGAAGCATAGAAATCACCTTTTCGTTGCTTGTTTCTTGTTGTACCCCTGCTCCTAAAATCCTGTCCCTAGAAGTGTCACTCCATACTTGTAATTTGGCCACTGCTTTCTTGTTTTTCTAGTGCTCTATCTTCAATGCTTTAGTTCTTTGATGGCTGCTGCTTGTGGTGCAATTTTGGCTTTGAAGTGCATGAGACAGCTGTTTGTCTTGATAATCAGATGGCAACTTCATATGACAGCAGAGAGGAATGGGATCGAGGTCAAACTATTTTATGTTGAAGCAGGTTGAACCTCCTGGAGGTTTCTTTTTAATTGTTTGCGATTTTTAAGACTTGCCTACCCAAGGACAAGAATTGTCTAGTACTTTCTAGAGAAGTGGCTGTCTGTAGCTTACTCGGCAAAGACAAGAAGAGTGCTATCACCTCCTGAAGACTAGCATGTTTTATTTGTAATAAACTTTCATGGACTATAATCCACTTCAGATTTTCTAGTGGAGTTATTCCTACTGCCATATATGTATATTTGTGGTATTTTGTTTTAACTTTGATAGTATCCATGTTTTTGATGTTGGTTACACCTGTTGTTTTTTTAAAGATAATCTTTTTGTGTCTCTTACTTACTGAACATATATTAAAAAGTCAGTGTCGTATATGACAAGCCAAAGTCAGATATCTGTGCAACATGGTTACTTCCCATTTTGAAGTTGTTGGCCTTTGAAGTTTCCCCATTTCTAGAAAAAAATGGGCAAGTTGTCCCTACAGTAAAACAGTATTGAAGAGCTTGGGCGTTGGTCTGCGGAACCCAGTGACCATGACTGGATGCTTGTGGAAATGTGATTGTTTTTGGGGAAGAATCTATCTTTTGTTTTTGATGTGGCAGAAGATGTCTTAGGGGGTTCCCAGGTATTCAGCCATTCCGGAACTGTCGTTTTTTATGCCATGGCATCATGTGCCATTAGGTCTAGAGATATGAAGGCTCAGAAAAGAACAATAGAACCATTTGGGAGGAATTTTTTTTAATTTTTTAAAAAACTTTTTCTCTAAAAATTGGGAACATGGGAAAAAACTAAATCATGGATTTTTTTTTTCAGAATGATGAATATAATGTTTCAGGAAATATGTTCATATATTTACTCCTAAATCCCTATTGACTCAGCGGTCCTACTCTAGTGCAATTTACTACACCAAGGAACAGGATTTTGGCCAATATTTATTTTGTCCTTGCATATGCTAGTGCAGGTTCATGGAAAATAGCTGAGATATCAATGAATTAATAAATAGACTAGATGCGAGGGTGAGGAGACTGCTCATTTTTTGTCATGGTCTCATTGAATTTGGATGTTTCTGTGCCTGTGCCAAAGTCATCAGAACATTCTATAGCTTAAATTAAAAAAAAAAACACCATTAGGACAGCCCTCACTTCAGTGTACATGACCCTGTGCCTAGTGGATATCCCTCAGTTCCCACTGCTGAGGAAACGTCTTGGAGCTGTTTTCTTGAGCTATTTAATAGTTTATATCTTAAATATTCCTTTGTCCATTATCACGTTCATTGTCATTGTTGTCGTCATCTTCACTTTCAACCCTCTGTGATTTCCCATACATAAATAAATATAGTTTTCTTCATTTGTATTCATTGTTTGAGGCCTTCTCCTTGCCAATGGACATTTTAAGTGTTTGTAGTGCCTCAATGAGGAACACTAAATCCAAACTTGCCAGCAGTGCCATAAGTTTATGAATGTTGTTATAAGGAACTGACAATCCTGTCTCAAATTTGTTCTTTGGGAAAAGTCACCGCAGGCTGTTGGGTAATTATCCCAACAATTTTCCTTGATTCTGGCAGTATCTGTGTGTAAGACTCCCTCCAGACAAGTTATTATGGAGGTAATCCAATTGGAATCAGGCACCAAGAACCAAGATGATCAGAGACCAAAGGACATTGAGTGAACACAAATGCACCAATTGAAACTGAAAACATACTGTCCACATTGAGAATGCCATTGTAACACAATAGGTGTTATTGTAACACAATAGGTATTGTTCTGTTACGTTATTTTGAATGGATTGAAATAAAGATTTAAGAAAGGGGGGGGGAGACGTGGACTGGGGAAAAAAAGAGCCTTGGCACCAAAAGATAGAGAATGTTCGATCTCTCTATACTCCACTTCCACCACTGACCAATCTGCCTCACACACACAAAAAATGCTACCACCTTAACCCGATTGCGTTATCAGTCATGAGACCAATGCCCAATTTGGCATAGAAGAAATTGGAGAAAGCCAAGCAGACTCAGATTGGAGTCCACAACCACCACACAGCCTGAACACAGTGGTTCATTGAGATGGATGGAGACTCTAGGAGATACTGCCCAGAGTCAGCTTACATCTAAGAGGGCATTACATCACCGTCCATATCCATCAGAAAGGACCAAACACCCTTCCAAACTGGGAAGCTCAGTTTCTTTTGAAAGAGATACGCAAATGTTTTCTGGAACTGAAGCCCTTTGCATGACATGAACAAACAGTTGTTACTGAGGATTCTCATTCCACTAACTCAGACTTAGACACTGATTCTATAGACCATCCTAGCCCCTTGAATCCCATATGGGAGATGCCAAATCCTTCTTCCCCATTGGAGGATTTTTGCACTTACTCAGATTAAATGCTCAGAATGGCCAAATTGCTAGACTTCCAGAAGCCACCTCCACCCAGGTCTGATCCACTCTACAGCCAGATTAATAAAGATGTTGACGCTCCGGTTCATATTGCTATGTTACCATCTCTGTTTGATCTGGTTAAAGAGTCATGGAACAAGCAGTCATCACAACCTACCTCTTGTTGTTTAGTCGTTAAGTCCTGTCCGACTCTTCGTGACCCCATGGACCAGAGCACGCCAGGCCCTCCTGTCTTCCACTGCCTCCCGGAGTTGGGTCAAATTCATGTTGGTAGCTTCGGTGAAACTGTCCATCCATCTCATCCTCTGTTGTCCTCTTCTCCTCTTGCCTTCACACTTTTGAACCAATCAGTTGTTCCATATCCAGTTCTAACTGTTGTTTCCTGTCCCACATGTAGATTTCTCAGGAGATAGATAAGGTGGTCAGGCACTCTGAAAGGCTTTTGCGTAGTCAATGAAGCAGAAGTAGATGTTTTTCTGGAACTCTCTGGCTTTCTCCATAATCCAGCGCATGTTAGCAATTTGGTCTCTAGTTCCTCTGCCCCTTCGAAATCCAGCTTGTACTTCTGGGAGTTCTTGGTCCACATACTGCTGAAGCCTACCTTGGAGGATTTTGAGCATAACCTTGCTAGCGTGTGAAATGAGGGCAATTGTACGGTAGTTGGAGCATTCTTTGGCACTGCCCTTCTTTGGGATTGGGATATAGACTGATCTTTTCCAATCCTCTGGCCAGTGCTGAGTTTTCCAAACTTGCTGGCATATTGAGTGTAGCACCTTAACAGCGTCATCTTTTAAGATTTTAAATAGTTCAACTGGAATGCCATCACCTCCACTGGCCTTGTTGTTAGCTATGCTTTCTAAGGCCCACTTGACTTCACTCTCCAGGATGTTTGGCTCAAGGTCAGCAACCACACTATCTGGGTTGTCCGGGACATCCAGGTCTTTCTGGTATAATTCCTCTGTGTATTCTTGCCACCTCTTCTTGATGTCTTCTGCTTCTGTGAGGTCCCTCCCATTTTTGTCCTTTATCATGTCCATCTTTGCACAAAAGGTTCCTTTAATATCTCCAATTTTCTTGAACAGATCTCTGGTTTTTCCATTTCTATTATTTTCCTCTATATCTTTGCACTGTTCATTTAAGAAGGCCCTCTTGTCTCTCCTTGCTATTCTTTGGAAGTCTGCATTCCATTTTCTGTAACTTTCCCTATCTCCCTTGCATTTTGTTTCCCTTCTCTTCTCTGCTATTTGTAAGGCCTCGTTGGACAGCCACTTTGCTTTCTTGCATTTCCTTTTCTTTGGGATGGTTTTTGTTGCTGCCTCCTGTACAATGTTACGAGCCTCTATCCATAGTTCTTCAGGCACTCTGTCCACCAAATCTAGTTCCTTAAATCTGTTCTTCACTTCCAGTGTGTATTCAGAAGGGATTTGGTTTAGATTATACCTGACTAGCCCAGTGGTTTTTTCCTACTTTCTTCAGTTTAAGCTTGAGTTTTGCTGTAAGAAGCTGATGATCAGAGCCACAATCAGCTCCAGGTCTTGTTTTTGCTGACTGTATAGAGCTTCTCCAACTTTGGCTGCAGAGAATATAATCAATCTGATTTCGGTATTGCCCATCTGGTGATGTCCATGTGTAGAGTCGCCTCTTGTGTTGTTGGAAAAGAGTGTTTGTGATGACCAGCTTGTTCTCTTGACAGAACTCTATTAGCCTTTGCCCTGCTTTGTTTTGAACTCCAAGGCCAAACTTCCCTGTTGTTCCTTTTATCTCTTGACTCCCTACTTTAGCATTCCAATCCCCTATAATGAGAAGAACATCTTTCTTTGGTGTCAGTTCTAGAAGGTGTTGTAAGTCTTCATAGAATTGGTCAATTTCAGCCTCTTCAGCATTGGTGGTTGATGCATAAACTTGGATTACTGTGATGTTGAAAGGTCTGCCTTGGATTCATATTGAAATAATTCTATCATTTTTGAGGTTATATCCCGGTACAGCTTTTCCCACTCTTTTGTTGACTATGAGGGCTACTCCATTTCTTCCACGGGATTTGTGCCCACAATAGTAGCTATGATAATCGTCTGAATTGAATTCGCCCATTCCCGTCCATTTTAGTTCACTGACGCCCAGGATGTCAATGTTTATTCTTGCCATCTCCTGTTTGACCACCTCCAGCTTACCAAGGTTCATAGATCTTACATTCCAGGTTCCTATGCAGTATTTTTCTTTGCAGCATCGGACTTTCCTTTCACTTCCAGGCACGTCCGCAGCTGAGCGTCCTTTCGGCTTTGGCCCAACCACTTCATTAGCTCTGGAGCTACTTGTACTTGTCCTCCGCTCTTCCTCAGTAGCATGTTGGACGCCTTCCGACCTGAGGGGCTCATCTTCCAGCCTCATATTTTTTAGCCTTTTGTTTCTGTTCATGGGGTTTTCTTGGCAAAGATACTGGAGTGGCTTGCCAGTTCCTGCTCCAGGTGGATCGCTTTTAGTCAGATCTCTCCACTATGACCTGTCCGTCTTGGGTGTCCCTGAATGACATAGCCCATAGCTTCTCTGAATTACTCAAGCCCCTTCGCCACAATAAGGCAGCAATCCATGAAGGGGAAACCTACCTCTAGGCTAGTGGAGAACCTCTATAAGAGCAACAGCAAGGAGGCAACATTCCTTCTTAAGCATCCACAACCTAACTCTGTAATTGTGGAGACTCCGAGGCAAGAACCAGAGGATGTCACAACACCACACCAAATAACAAAGATGTCTGTAAAATAGATGCATTGGGAAGGAGGTTGTACTCCATGGTAGCCATTGCTATATGAATAACCAATTACGTAGGCACTGTGGGAATATACCAGAGTATACTGTGATAAAACCCAACCTCTCATCAGCCTACCAGAGAGTCCTAGGTCTTACTTATCAACAAGAAGCTATGACTCTTGCCAATCAGCAAATGCTTTCCAGATGGCACATCTCTTTTGAACTCTCATTGAACTCGGGGAATGGCTCCTCCTACATCATATAGTCCTAGTGGTCATTCATGTGGCAGGCGAAGACAACTAACTCGCCAACAGCTTAAGTCGGAAGGTGTCTCAATATCACAAATGGGAACTAGCCACAAACATCTTCAACAACATTTGGAACAAATGGAGTCAACTGAGTTTACACCTCTTTGAAAGATCACTCTACCAAGGCTGTTGCAGCCTCCACAGCCTTTCTCAAAAGAATTCAATTAACAGATATTTGCAAAGTGACAACATGGTCTCAACCCTTAATGTTTATCAAATATTATGAACTGGATGTCAGGGTTAAATATGATGCTATGTTTGGGAGAGTGGTCATTTCATCTGGGTTGGTGTGACATTCCACCAACTGATAAGTGAGCTTGTCTGTGATTCACAGAGACCACAATAAAGAACAGGTTACTGACATGTAACTGGTTTGAGTGATCATCTGTGAATTAAAACAACCCACCCATCTTTCCTCAGTCTGCCATGCTTCTGTTTCACTCATCAACAGTGGTAGACATGGGGAACTGAGGGATAACTACTAGGTGCAGTGACATGCAGAGTGGAAAGGGGGTTGGTCTGTTTTTTCCCCTTTAAATTCTAGAATGTTCTGACAAGTTTTGCTCAGGCGGAGAAACACCCACTTCAAATTTCTGCTGAACCATGAATTTCATTGTGTGGTGCCCTCCTTCATGAGGAAGTAGCAAAGATAAAAAAGGATAGTACAGTACTAGCGCTGCCTCAGGCTGAGAATCTAACATGAAGCAAGACACTGTTTCCCCATCAGATGGCACCACCATTCTAGAACACCAGTAGTTTCTAACATAATTTCTAATCTGTGATCAGAACCCATTTTGTATTACATGCAGTGCCTTTTGTAATTTGATGTTGATTGCTGTTCATGTGCTTCTTACACTACAGTAAGTTAGATTTCAGTGCTTCAGTTGTGTCTGTGTAAATTCTGATGATTAAGCATTTTAGAAAAGTTTTAATAACTGATAACGTCTGTCAGTATCTTATTAAAGGCAACCCCTATCTATTTATTAGAACGGTAATAAGTTTTCCTGCGTTATTCCAGTGCCAGCTTTTAGTTGTCTCAATAGCCAGTGGATGCTTTAGAGTTTCTAAATTGTTCAGTGCAGAAAATACTGTACTGCAGGTCTGCCTCATTGCCTGAGGTTTATAAATGACAAGAACATTTGAGAGTTAATGCTTATGTAAAACGCCTAATAAATTACTAACCTGCTGAAAGTGACTTGCTATGTTCTGTAATGGCTTGTTTCCATGATCTGTTCCTCTTGGATCTGTTCATTTGATGTTCTTAACACCTTTGAATAAGGGGTCACTCTGAGTTTCAGAATATTGAAAAGTGTATTCGGCTGATGTGTGAACAACTTCTAAAAGTGTATTCAGCTGATGTGTGAACAACTTCTAAATAGTTCTTTAATAATTCCATTTATGGGATTGTTAAAGGAGAAGGATGCAGCTGAGGAGGTCATGCATGTGTGGCCACTTGAAGATAGGTAGCCGTTAGGTAGTTGAATCATGTGATACCTTTACTTGTGTCACTTGTTCTTCTTTCCAGTGTGTTTCTGGGCTTAGTTTAGATCACTGGCATTGACCTTTAAACTGCTGAACAGTTTGGACCCTGGATACATGAATACTGGTCTTCACTAGTATTAACCTGCTTTCCTGTGAGCATCAGAGTCCCTATTTGTCTTTTCATCTGTGAGAGCCATTAGACTGGCAGGAATGCAGGATATGGCTTTCACTCTAGTGCCTCACCTCACTTGTGGAACTGTGGTCCAACTGATGAATATGAGGCCCCATCATTACAAGCTGTCAGATGGACCTAAAGATTTCTCTGTTCATCTCATAAACCTCCTGCATTCACAATTGTTTTAGAGCAGTGGTTCTCAGTCTTGGACTCCCAAATGTTCTTGGACTACAACTCTCAGAAATCCTGGTCAGTACAACTAGCAGTGAAGGCTTCTGGGAATTTTAGTCCAAGAACATCTGAGGACCAAAGATTGTGAACAACTGTTTTAGAGCATTAAAACACGCATGTCATGGTACAACACAATTCTTCAATACTTTATAATGTACTGAAAATTGTTTTTGTAAATGTAGAGGCGTACTTCTGTTTGCTCCCTAAGAACATATGGAGTGTGTGTAAGGCATGTTAGCACAGTGTCACAGTTTGTGCTGGTGCTGTGAGCCAATCTAGTCATAGCAAAGTGGGGAAACTGAGCTAGATTACCATTGTAATGATGCAGTGAGGAGTGCTTCTCAATTGTTAGGGAAGTATCCTGTACTACAAAATGATAGAGAGGTAGAAGAACTTGTTTTTAAATTAAATATTTCATGTTATAGACAGTATCTAGACTCTAGTGAGTGGTATGATGGCTAAAATCAAGTAGTAAGTTGCAGCTAGAGTAGGTCCACTGAATTGATGGGGATTTGATGAGTCATTTCCTCAGTTCAGCTAAGGGATAGGGTTCTTCAAGGGTAAGCATTATCCCCAATGCTGTTTATCATCTATGTGAAACTGTTGGGGAAGTCATAAGGAAATTTGGAGTAAGGTGTCATCAGTATGCTGATGACACACAACTCTATCTCTCTTGTTACCACCTCTGCAGTGGATGGCATCCAGATGCTTGAGCGCTGCCTAGCTTTAGTACTGGAATGGCTCAAACTGAACCTGGACAAGACAGAGATTTTGCTTCTGGGGGCCCTCTGAAAGGTTGGGGGTGATTGTCCCTAGGGAGGCCCGTAAGTATTCCACAAGAGGTAGGGCCTTCTCCATGGTGGCTCCAACCTTGTAGAACCAGCTTCCATAGGAGCTCTGCCTAGCTCCCTCCCTGCTGACATTTAGGAGGCAACTAAAGACCTGGCTTTACAGGGAGGTTTTCCACACCGACCCTGGCTGATCACCTTGCCCTTTTTTCTTCTATCCACTTTGGTTCCCATATGATTGTTTTGCACCATCTGTTTTTTTTAATGGTTACTTGCAGTTGCTTCTGGTGGTTTTATTTTTATTTATCCTCTGTTTTATATTTGTTGTAACCGCCCAGAGTAGTACCTCAGAACTAATGGGAGCGGGATACAAATTGAAGAAATAAAATAAACAAATAAATAATATTATATTTCAGCCATTGAATATGTTATGTAATGGGAGAATCACATTTATTCCAGCATGTATCCAAGGCTTGGAAAATACTTTATTGCCACAAAAGCAAGTCAAGCACAGTGATTGAACATTGACCACAGATGACTAATGCTATGTACCGTATTTTTCTGTTTATAAGACGACCCCATGTATAAGACGACACCCCCCTTTTCTAACCCCCGAATTAGAAAATTTGAAAATTTGCATGCTCGCACCCCTTTGATCCTGAAGCCCTTTCATGGCTGCTTCAGGATCAAAGGGGTGCGAGCGTGCAGCCCTTTCACGGCTGCTTTACCCTGTGGCTTCGCAAAAGGCAGGGAAAGCGGCTGCCTTCCGTGTATAAAATGACCCTCAATTTTTTGTCTAATTATTTAATTAAAAAGTGTCGTTTTATACACGAAAAAATATGGTATATATTACTGATACTGATAACCTCTGGAAGGGTGCTTAGTTTTCAGTTGATTATAGACGTTTCTTAATTTTAGATTTTATAATCTGTTTTGTCTTATATAATCATGAGCTGACCATAAGGTGAAACTGTAAAGAATGCTCTCCCTGTCCACAATAGTTTTATTTAAGGAGCCGCTGTTGAGAATTTAAAAGGAAACAACAGAGCAATTTTGTAAAGCTGGATGTCAAACATAATAGATTAGTGCTTAGTTAGGGTAAGAGAAGTCTCTTTGGGCAAAATTCTTAAATTTTGTTCTCTGGAATCCTATCCACTCCCTTTAAATAGCTAAAATTAATCCTACAGCATTTTTTTATGAATTAAATTCTAAGAAATGCTTTATGTCCCAAGTGAGCATCTTGGGTGCAGCCAAGAACATGTCTGTCTTCAGATCTGCTGAACAGTACTTGCAGAAGTATAGTAGTTCTTGTGTAGTCATGTTTCCTATTAACATGTTTCCAGGGGGTACACAAAAACATTTTGATTCTGATATTGAATGTAATATATAGCTGTCAATAGCATTAGCTTCCAAAAATTGGGGACTATCATGTTGCCTTGTTATCATCTTGTGGAACTTTGTTGCAGGAGGTAGTAGTGAATAGACTTTTTTTTTTTTTGTATTCCACATCCCATAATACTTCAGTGAAGGAATTCCACCTGCCAGACAGTTACGTAGCTGTTCTGCTCATGTGAAGAAAGACTGGGCTGGAGGGCTTTACAACCTAGGATAGGCTGAGCTCAGGCCTAGTTTCCTGTTGCAATAGCACCCAGCATACATCACAGCAACTGGCTTTTCTACCAAGTCGGCAACTAGGCCTGCGTTTGGCCTGGCTTAGGCCTTGAAACATTCCAGCCCAGTTTTTTTCCAGGTGAGTACAATTTAATTGGATTTGGAGTTGAAAAAAAATCAAATAAGCTCTAAATTAAATTTAGATATGTAGATCTGGTCAATCTATCATTCATGGATTAGCTGTATATTGTACAACTGGTTAATCAGTGAAATTGTTTATCACCTCATAAATGCACTTGAGCAAAATATTAAGGCCCAAACAAAATGTAGCTGCCGAATGGGTTCAAGTATTAGAAGACAAAATTATTTGTAGCAGCATGCACTCATTTTATGCAATATTATATTAATACTTGGTGTAACAAGAGATTACGTATCTGTTCTTTTTACATAACATAATTTAAAATAAATGTTTAAAATTAATTTAAAATAAAATAAAAGTTAATCCTGTTATGACTAGTGGGGTTTTTTCATTTCTCTATTCTTTGAATATTTTATTAGAGATTTGTTGCTTTGCTAAATTAATGGTTATTGTTGTACAAAAAAGGCACATACTTAGCTGATGGTGAGAATCGCAAGGCAACCCTGAATACATTTCCTCTTTGTTTTACATTGCACTAAAAGTGTGATATAAAACCTGTTTTCTTCACTTCCCAAAAAGTATGTCTCACTTGTATTATATACTTAAGCCTATTAGAAATATATTGAGATTCTTGTCTGAGCTGCAGGTCACAGTCCACTGCTTTCTCAGAGAAAGTTAATGTGGTGTTGGACATTGGGGTAATGATCTTATGCAGTTGTGCCTGGCAGTTGTTGTTAGGTGCCGCCAAGTCACCTCCGACTTACGGTGACCCTATGAATGAGCGCTCTCCAAAATGTCCTGTCCTGAGCCGCCTTGCTCAGCTCTTACAAACTCAAGCTTGTGGTCTCTTTTAGGGAGTCAGTCCATCTCCTATTTAGTCTTCCTCTTTTCCTGCTGCCTTCTGTTTTTAGTCTTCCTCTTTCCCAGCTGCCTTCTGTTCTTTGTAGTGGACTCTGTGAATGCACACAAATGGGTCTATCCTGCGCCTGCGCAGGACGTTCGGAACTTTCTAGAGCTTAGAAAAAAGCCAGACAGTTAGTCTCCCCCCCCCGAGGGTATATAGGCTCCGCCTCCTCCACCTTCCTTAGTTCCTCTTTTTCCGCCGTTAGGGTAGGACGTAGGAACACTAGAGCGTGCTAAGGAAAGTATTTCCTTCTAAAAATTTACCTTTTATTCTTTTAAGACGCCAGAACTGCCTTCCCATTTAAGTTTTTCATCGTTCTGCGTCTTCCCGTTCCCCCCCCTCCCCTCCCGGATTCCCCCCTTTTTATTTTTTTATCTTTTTATGGCCTCTCGGGGCTTCAAACAGTGCTCCGTTTGCTTTCGGAAAATCCCGATAACGGATCAGCACGATAAGTGCTTATTTTGTTTGGGGGAATCCCACCTTATTCAGGCGTGTGCCGCTTGTAAAAGCTTTTCCAAACAAGCTCTTAAACTGCGGTCTCAACGCCTCCGGGCCTTTCTCTACGAAAGAACCCTTAAGCCTGCTATGGAGGTTCCTCTTACCACTTCCCCGAACCCTCCACGTGTAGAGACACCTAAAGCAGGCACCACTGCCTTTGATTCTTCGCAGCCTACCTTGAGTTCTGCGTCTTCTAAGCAGAAGGACTCCTCTAGACCGCCTAAGCCAGCTTCCACCAAGGCTTCCAGGTCGGCTGTACCTTCAAAGAAGAAGAATGATAAAGCGAAATCTCAGAAATTGGCAAAGCCACCCAAATCGACAACTTTGCCTCTTCCTGTGCCTCCTATATTACTCGAGGAGTCTTCTAGAGACGACATTGGGCAATCGGATATGGAGGAGCGGATCATTCCTCCGGCCCAGGCTGCTCACGATATCATGAGCATGTCTCCGTCGTCAGGCCATTTTGCGGCTGAGGTTTTTCCCAGCGCGGCCATTGCCCCTACTAGCCCGCGATCTTCCGGGCGGGCTGATACTGACTCGCATTCAGAACAGGAGCTGCCGTCTCGCACTCCTAGAAAGCGAAAGGAGAAGCGTACGCATACCTCTCCGTACCAACCTCAACATCCTGCGGACCAATACCGTCCACAAATGCCGGCACAGTATGGTCCTCCTTTTTTCGGTCCATACCAGCCCTACCCATATCAAGGATACGGCTATCCGCCTGACTTCAGGGGACAGGCTTACCCCTCCTCAGCTTGGTACCCTTCTTCGGTTCCAACTCCTGAGAATCTACAGCAGCAACAGGGGCATGTTCCTACACCCCAAATTGCTACTTCCCGTAAGAGGAAGACACCGATGGCACCTTCTGCGCCTCTAAAACGGTCTAAACGTCCCGCAGGACGATCTACGGTACAGACTGCGACGATGTACTCTGGCCCAGAGGGCCATGATACAGACCCTTTCTCTCCTTCGGTACACTCTGATGCCGAACCAATACCGAGAGACACGGTACCAATATCGCACCGTCCCTCCTCATTGGTGTCTGAATCGTCCCATGTCAACTCTTCAGCTTCTTCGGAATCTGATGTACCTGATGGTGGTGCTCCGAGTACTTCTTCACAATACCCATTGGAAGACTACTCGTCCTATGCTCAACTTATATTGCGCATGGCTAAGATTTTACACCTAGATGCGCAAGTTCCTGAGCAACAAACAGACCTTGTCTTTCACGATATGGAGCAGGACAAGTCATCTCCTCCCAGTCTTAGCCTCATTCCAGCACTTCTTGACTTGGTGAAGGCTTCGTGGGATAAGTCGCCTGCGACTCTCCAAATCCCTAGAAAAATCGACCACCATTACAAGACCCACAGTTCCGACTCGGATTTCCTGACCAAGCATCCCATGCCTAATTCTATTGTGGTCGAGGCTACCCAGTATAGATCCCGCAGCAGGTCCTCTGTTACACCTGTCAATAAAGAAGGCAGAAAAAATGACGCCCTGGGTAAAAAACTTTATTCCCTTGCGGCTCTACTGATTAAGATTTCGAACTACCAAGCCGCGATGGGTGCTTATCAAAAGCACCTATGGGATAAAATTGTCCCCGTCTTACAAAGCCTTCCTGAGCCATCCAAGACCGAACTCCTCAACGTCTACGAGGAGGCTAATACCCTTACAAGACAGCAACGAGTAGCAGCAAAGCATACAGCTGAAATTGCGTCCAAATCCATGCTTACAGCAGTAGCAGTCCGTCGCCATGCCTGGCTCGGAGCGGCGAACATACTGGACGATACGAAGACCAAAATCGAGGATCTTCCCTTTGATGCGGATGGCCTCTTTAATTCCAAGACTGATGATATTATGGAAAATATCCATAAAATGCGGAAGACCGCAAAGTCCTACATACCATACCAACCGTATCGGTATCAGAGACCTACTTACAAAAAACCTGCTTACCAAGCATCTTCTCAGTACCAACCATTTCGGTACGGTAGACAGCAGCAACACGACAGGACCTTCCAGTCATCTCAGTCGAACCCTTCGACTTTCAAGCAGCAACAATACCAAGGACACAAGCAGTCCTTTCGTAAACCTCAGCGCCGGGGTAAGCAATACAACTAGCTACTCCTCTTACCGGACTAGACTCTTTCCATTTCTCTCTGAATGGAAACATATTACGACTGACAAATGGGTCCTAACCATTATTGAGAAGGGTTATTCCATAGAATTCTTCCAACTTCCTCCATCAAATCTCCCTAAGACCACCCCCTTTTCGGTGGCTCTTCAGGAGGAAATTTCATCCCTCCTAAGCAAGGGGGCGATCGTCAAGACCCCACAGGCTGATCTACACGGGGGTTTCTTCTCTCGGTACTTCGCCGTCCCTAAAAAGGATGGAGGTATCAGGCCCATCATGGACCTCAGAGAACTCAATCAGTTTATCATTTACAGGAAGTTTCGAATGCTAACACTCGACTCCATTCTTCCTCTTCTCTCACAGGGAAGCTGGTTCGTCACCATCGACCTCAAAGACGCTTATTTTCACGTCTCCATTCACCCTTCTCATCAACGGTATCTCCGGTTCCGGTTCCACCGCACAACCTACCAGTTTGCTGCCCTTCCATTTGGGCTCTCCACGGCCCCTCGGACTTTTACCAAGTGCATGGCCCCTGTAGTGGCTCACCTTCGCACCAAGGGAATAAAACTCTTCCCTTATATCGACGATTGGCTCCTGGTAGCATCATCCTACCACGAAGCCATCGCTGCTACAACTACCACTCTCGCGACCTTAAACAAGCTAGGTCTAGTGATCAATCAGGCAAAATCCCTTCTGGTACCATCCCAGCTGGTCAATTACATAGGAGCAACGCTAGATGCGACCCGGGCGCGGGCATTCTTGCCCTATCAAAGAATCCAAAAGATTCGAGACGCAATACAACGGTTTTCACCCCTGGCTACTGTCACCGCATTCGATGTTCAGCATCTACTGGGCCTCATGTCATCCACGACGGCAGTCGTCCTTCATGCCAAGCTCGAATTGCGTCCGCTCCAGTCCTGGTTCCTGGGCGAGTTCGATCCTTTAACGGACTCCCCGCGGAAAAAGTTGCAGGTCCCGTCACATGTAGCAAAGCATCTCATCTGGTGGACGATTCCGCGCAACTTGTCCGAAGGAAAACCCTTCCAACCTCCTTTCCTGTCCATACAGGTCACGACCGACGCAAGCCCTTCTGGCTGGGGCGCTCACTGCCAAGAGCTCAGGATTCACGGGTTATGGACACCGAGAGAAAGGTCCCTCCATATAAACCAGCTTGAATTGCTCGCCATCATGAAGGCCTTTCGAGCCTTTCTTCCGCGTATAAAGGGACAATCTGTGCAGCTTGTCACGGACAATACCACAGCTATGCACTATATCAACCGACAAGGTGGGACTCGATCCCTACCGCTTCTCCATCTCACCATGCGATTTTGGGACTGGTGCCGTACCCATCATATTTTTCCACAAGCGATTCATATCGCTTCAGAGGACAACTATCTAGCGGACCACCTCAGCCGGCTCCGTACCAGGACGCACGAATGGTCCCTCGACGAGACGATTTTTCAAGACCTATGCCGGAGATGGGGTCAACCCACCATAGATCTCTTTGCATCTCACCGCAACGCCAAATGCCGCAAGTTCTGCTCACGAGCGGGCAGGGACACCGCGTCACTCGGAGACGCTTTCCTCATTCCGTGGTCCGGAGAACTCACTTACCTGTTTCCTCCCATACCAATGCTCCTCAGGACAATAGTCCGGATCATTCAATACCGGACAAACGCGATTCTCATCGCTCCGTGGTGGCCACGACAACCCTGGTTTGCCCACCTTCAAGGAATAACGGAGGAAATACTCCACTTACCTCTAATACCGTCCTTGCTATCCCAGAACGACGGGGCCCTTCTCCATCCAGATGTCCGGTCTCTTCACCTGACTGCGTGGAGGATAACCCCGAATTCCGTGCGATTCTAGACCGCTCTCGAAAGCCGTCGACTTTTCGCCTATACCGTAACAAATGGAAATCTTTTACGAAATTCGTTCAGTCCAAAGGACTCCAATCAGTCCCAGTTACACTCTCAACCTTACTTACCTTTATACTGCATCTGTTCAATCTTGGACTCGCACACTCCACCATTAAAGTATATATCTCTGCGATCGTTGCTCACCAGCCAGCTCACTCTAGCTCCGCCAGACTGTTCTCTCACCTCACGGTTAAAAGATTCCTTAAGGGCCTGCAGAACATCAGGCCGCCCTCTTCACCCATTGTACCTCAATGGTCGCTTCCACTTGTCCTGGATGCGCTTACCAAGCCTCCATTTGAACCCATGGCAACCTGTAACGAGAAATTGCTTTCTCTCAAGACTTCCTTTTTAGTGGCCATAACCTCCGCCAAAAGGGCTAGTGAACTGTCAGCTCTTAGGTCTGACCCGCCATACCTACAAATGCATCCCGATAAAGTTACTCTGTACTTGGATGTCTCATTTCTTCCCAAGGTTGTATCAGACTTCCATTTGAATCAACCACTGATACTTCCTACATTTTTTCCATCGCCGTCCACTCCAATCGAGCGCAAGCTCCATACTCTGGACGTCAGGCGGGCTATTGCCTTCTACTTGGACAGAACCAAGCACTTCAGACGCTCTTTCCGTCTCTTTGTGTGCTACCATGGGCATAACAAGGGTGCCCCTGCATCCTCTCAGACAATATCGAGATGGATCGTGCAATCCATACAAATGGCTTACCAGCTTGCAAACAAACCGGTACCAGACCAGCTTAAGGCTCACTCCACCAGAGCTATATCTACGTCCACCGCTCTTCATCGCGGTGTTCATATTCAAAACATATGTAAAGCGGCTACTTGGTCCAATCCTCTGACGTTCGCGAAGCACTACCGCCTCGATGTCAGAGCGAAAAATGATGCTGCCTTTGGAAGGGCGATACTGTCATCCCTGATACCGTGACGGCCCTCCATCCGGTGAGTCAGCTTGCTAATCACCCATTTGTGTGCATTCACAGAGTCCACTACAAAGAAAGTTAGGTTACCTACCTGTAACCATGGTTCTTGTAGTGGTTCTCTGTGAATTCACACATCCCTCCCTTCCTCCCCGCTGTCCGTCACGATAACAGGTCATTATACCTACTCTCTAGTAACGGCGGACATAGGGAACTAAGGAAGGTGGAGGAGGCGGAGCCTATATACCCTCGGGGGGGGAGACTAACTGTCTGGCTTTTTTCTAAGCTCTAGAAAGTTCCGAACGTCCTGCGCAGGCGCAGGATAGACCCATTTGTGTGAATTCACAGAGAACCACTACAAGAACCATGGTTACAGGTAGGTAACCTAACTTTTCTCCTGCTGCTTGCTTCTTTTCTGACAAGGATGATGCAGTACTCCCAGTGTTAGTTGAGATTGGCAGTTTGGAAAACGAACTTACTCCATATTTTATATGATAGCCTTTCAGATATGTAAAGGTGATTGTCATTGGGAATGGAATTTTTGTGTATATTTCTGTTCATGCATCCTAGTATTGCATTCAACATTTACTCTCCTTTGCTGCTGCTGCATCACACTGTTGATTAATAGTAGCTTCAGAGACCCCAGATCCTTTTCATATACGTATAGTTCTAGCTTCTATTATCTTATAGTTGTGCATGTGATTTTTTTCCCTGCCTAAATGTAGAACTACATTTTTTCCTGTTGAAACTCATTTTGTTTTCATAGTTTTCAAAAAATCAGCAGCTCTTATACAGTATTTCTAATGAATCTTCTGAACGTTATGATCCCCTGTCTACAAAATTGTCAACCAGTAGTGCTTTGGACGTGGCTTTACTCCCACCCACTTCAGCGACTTCAGGCACAAATTGCCGTACAATAGCAGCTATCTGCATGACTTCCAGACAAAGTCCTGTGATCACTCTGATGGATCACTACATTGGAATTTCATAATGGGACTCCACTCAGGGATCTTATCAGACTAGTGTTCACACTGTATAATTTTGCAATGGGTACATATTAAGACAGAGAAAATGGTCACAAAAGCCTACATCAGTTGGCAAAAGCACACCTGTTCTTGCTGCTAAAATGCCAAAGCAACACTCCTCCAGTGAGCAAAAAAACACATGCAGTCTCTGTAGCTCAACACATCTAGGGGGAATTCAACACCACAACAGACTACTGTAGCTACCAAATAGTGACTCTGGAAGAATAGAATCTTCTGTACAGTATTTGCTCAGATCTAGCGCACGTTTGGTCCTTGTCATCAGAAAGCAATGCCAACAGCTGGCCTCCTGCTTCTAGTGGCCCTTCACTGATCGAGGTAACCTGGTTCCCAGAGGCTATCACCCTCACCATCATGTGACCCTGGTTCCTTCCTAAACAGCCACACCTGCTTCTCTGGGGTCATCGTACACACCAGATGCAAATTGGCTGTGCTTAGCCACCTGAAGTCTGAGTGCCTCCTCTGTTCTAGTTAAGAGTATCAGATAGATTTATTCATCTATTACTTTACTTTTGTAGAGAGTCAGTTACAAGAATTTGTGGATCCACATGGAATGTCTTATTTCTGTGGTGCTGCAGGCATTCGGTGAACATGGCCTAATTTCATAGCATAGCTATGCGTTGGTATGGGACTTTGTTCCATCAGGAGACAATTATCAGTCCTTTCATCTACCTTCACTAAGCCAGTCATGCCGTCTATTCCTTTTTATCCTCACATTTGTCATTTTCTTAGGGGATCCTCTCTACTGAGCCCACCTGTACTTCACTGGCTTCCTTCCTGGCATGTACACCTTGTGCTTAGTGAACCACTTCATTCTGTATTTCTCAGACTTCTTACCTACAGGTGGTTGAGCATAGTGTTGACAGATGTACTGTTAAAATCTATATCATGTGCATGATATCATTGGAAATGCCAGAGGTTCTTTTTGTTTCTTTTCTTCTTACCTCCTTATGCATAAAGGTTGAGCCATTTGCCTTGGCCCATTGAGTGAAATTTTGCATCTACACTACCTATGAGATCTAAGATCTTTCGAAACATCACATCATACTCCTCTAGTGTATGCCACTTTTCATGCTACTGCTGTACTAGCAGAACTCTTCACTGCTGTACTAGTAGAACTTGGGCAGCTCTGCGTTTACTAGACATAACATAATGAATGTGTTTGCCTTCTGACAGAATTCTTCAGCTGGTCCTTTCCCCTCAGTAGTGCCACCTGGGTATATCCCTTTCAGACATGTATGTCTCCTTCACTGCAAACAGAGAATAGAATGCTGGCAAAAACCTAGCATCAGAATCCATTCTTATATGTGGAGGAGAAGATATTTCAACCCTCCCAGTTGGTTGTGCCCTTTAAATATCATCCTGTCCCATATCTGTCTTTCTGTAGGGATTTTTCCTTACATCTGCTCTAAGTGCTATTCTCTGCTTTGTTTTTCTTTATGTGATATCAGAAGAGGAAGAATAATCTCAGGATCCAGTCTTTTAACAGTCCTAATTTAGAAATGTGATCTCTGTCTGCCCTTAATGCAATAGGAGTTAACCCATTCAAGGGTGTTTCCTTCTTCACAGGCAAGAATGTGCTATTGATGATAAATTTTCCTGACATTTCATGTACCCCTTCTGATTGCTACATTTTTGTCCATTTTTCTGTAGATCATGCAGACCAGTATCCCTCATGGCATACACCTGAGTGAATGGCAGAAGAATTACTTTGCTGTAACCTCTGACACCAGCACACCAGAAGAGAAGGCAGATGCATGTCGTTCACAGATTTTACGCATTCAGTATGCCTGGGCAAACTCTGAAATCCCCGAAGTTTGTGCTGCCAACCTATTCAAAAAATATGCAGAGAAGTATTCTGCAGTTATTGACTCTGACAATGCAGAAACGGGATTGAATAACTATGCTAAAAACATTGTGACTTCGGCAAAATGCCAGCAAAATGACAGTGATAAATGGCAATCTGCTTTTACAACAAGTAATGTGATGAAATTGAAATGTGTGCAGGAGTTGATGAAAGCTGGCAAAAAGTTGGAGAACCCTCTGAAGGCACAAGCTAGCGTAACCATTGATAAGGAGGTCACTGCCTCTGTTTCTTCAAGTCATCCTAAAATTGTTCTCTCCAGTGGTAATGGTGAATCTGTGTTTGGGGCTGGCTCATCAAATTGCCTAGATCCACTAGCAGATACTCTTGGAAGAGCTCCAGCTTTGACATTTCATCAAATCAGTAATCTTTCCTCAACCAAAGCAGGAATGTCACCTGTGCCTGTAAGTGATGTATCTGATACTCCTTTTGCAGCTCAATTATTTAGAAATGGTGAATCAGCAGTTAATATTAGTCTGCTGCTTAAAAATAATTCTGCTGTAGGACAAAGTTCATCCTTTCCTACTCACTCTGCTTTTCCTGAAGGAATGAGCAACCTGGGAAAAAGGAAAACATGTTTTGTGTCCAGTGAGGAATGCAGTAATATTTCTTCTGATTCCATTCCTGGTAAGTTGGTTAGTATTGAAGGTAAGAACTTCGCATGGAGTGGAAAGAAAAACAGTGAGAACAAAGTCTCTGGTTTCAAATCTGCAAAAGAACAGTTCTGGGTAGACCAACAAAAGAAATACCAAAACCAACCCCACCATACATCATTACCATCTTATGGTTATACAAAAAAGTCTTTGGGAGCAGCAAGGCCTCGGGGTCCATTTTCAAAGTTTGTATCTCCAGTGCCAAAACAAGATGGAAATGGACATACAGGAATGCCATGCAAAGCTTTTGGAAATGGAGCTACTGAGCGAGTTCAACCAGTAGATGAACGGTTGAAGAATATAGAACCAAAAATGATAGAACTTGTTATGCATGAAATCATAGACCATGGACCTCCAGTAAACTGGGATGACATTGCTGGAGTTGAGTTTGCAAAAGCAACTATCAAGGAGATAGTAGTATGGCCTATGTTGAGACCTGATATTTTTACTGGATTACGAGGCCCTCCAAAAGGAATTCTATTGTTTGGCCCTCCTGGTACAGGGAAGACACTCATTGGCAAATGTATTGCATCTCAATCTGGGGCCACATTTTTTAGTATCAGTGCCTCTTCACTGACCTCCAAGTGGGTAGGTGAGGGAGAAAAGATGGTCCGTGCATTGTTTGCTGTAGCACGATGCCAGCAACCAGCCGTGATTTTCATTGATGAAATTGATTCTCTTTTGTCCCAGCGTGGTGATGGGGAACATGAATCTTCCAGAAGAATAAAAACAGAGTTCTTAGTCCAGTTAGATGGAGCAACTACCTCTTCTGAAGACCGCATACTTGTTGTAGGAGCAACTAACCGTCCACAAGAGATCGATGAGGCTGCCCGAAGGAGACTGGTAAAGAGACTCTACATCCCACTTCCTGATGCTTCTGCCAGGAGGCAGATAGTGTCTCGTTTGATGTCAAAGGAACACTGTTCTTTAACAGAAGAGGAAATAGATATCATTGTTCAAAAATCAGAGGGATTTTCTGGGGCTGACATGACTCAGCTTTGTCGTGAAGCTTCTCTAGGCCCTATCCGCAGCCTTCAGTCTGTTGACATTGCAACCATCACACCCGATCAAGTGCGACGTATCGTCTTTCAAGATTTTGACAGTGCTTTGAAAACCGTGCGTCCCAGTGTATCTTCTAAAGATTTGGAAATGTATGATATGTGGAATCAAACATTTGGCTGTGGAAGATAAGGAGAATGGATTTGTATACTTAAATTTTGTGAGAATGTTGATTTTAATTGACGTTTGTTTGTGAAAAGTTTGTTTTTCTATTAAATTGGCAAAAATGGTTGAACTGCGTGAACATTGTTGCCTGACTAGTGTTGACAGATAGCTGCCAATGTGGACAGATTGCTTAGTAACACAATGATCGGTACCCTTAGGTAAGAAATCCTCTTGAACTCATTGATTAAGAATGCAGTAAAAGTATAATTTAAGAATATCAGCTTTTCCGTCACAACCAAAGTGCAGAATCCATACAAAAATGCTGTAGAGCTCTTTGGTTTTTGACTGGGCAGGGTCCTACTCCCAATTTGAATAAGGTTCCCCCATGCTTGACCCTTAGCTTACCTTATTTTTGTGTGAGTGTGTGTACTATAGTTGTGAAAATATCTGTTTTTATGCGCAAGATTGATGTTAGGGTTAGGAACCCTTGAATAATTTTTGCAAATACGTAAATGAGTTGCCCTCAGAGTTAAGTGGCCTACATAGTGACTAAAATATTTGCAGATCAGATATAGCTTGCTTTGTGGTTTAGGCATCTGACACTGGAGCCAGAGGTTGGGAGTTTGATTTCCCACTGTGTTTCCTTAACAGGGGCTCGACTTTATGATCCATAGAGTCCCTTCCAGCTCTGCAGTTCTAAGGTTATTAAGAACATACTTTTGAAATATAGTTATAGAAAACAGACTGTCTTTCTTCCATCATAAATATTAAAAGTAATTTAAGCAGGAGATTTTAAACAACTGAAGGGGAACTTTGAATTGCAAGTTGCCCGTGTCTCAGGGTTTGTTCTACTGTGTTTCCCCGAAAATAAGACATGGTTTTATATTAATTTTTGCTCCAAAAAATGCAGTGGGGCTTATTTTCAGGGGATGTTTTATTTTTTTCCATGTACAACAATCTACATTTATTCAAATACAGTCATGTTATCTTCTGGTTGCTGCACAATGGTGGAGGGTGGGGTTTCACTTAACTGGGGCTTATTTTTGGGGTAGGGCTTATATTACAAGCATCCTGAAAAATCATACTAGGGCTTATTTTCAGGTTAGGTCTTATTTTCGGGGAAACGGTAGATACATTGCTGGACTTCAATAGTACATTTCTATCTGGGTCACATGAAAAATGACCCCTATTTTTATTTTATGTCACTATATCCTGCTTCCTCCTACATTTGAAATGGTTACCAGCATACTATAAATTTCAAAATGTTTCAGGAGATGTACACATCATCTTCCTCAAAGGTAAAATAAATGAAGTGTAAATGCATTGCTTTAAATGTTCCAGTGTTGATGAACCAGCTGCCTGAAAAATCTTTATCTTTTTCTGTATTGTGTAAATATAAGAGTTATGGAAAAAATGGTAGATTTTAGTTGCCTTTAAGGAAGAGGATTAAAAAAAAAAAGCTTTGCACATGTCTGGTGCAGAAGCAGTAATTCTCATTTTTATCCATAATCATGACATTTGAAATAGTTTAGCACTTGGGGAAAGTTACTTTTTGGGGCTACAACTTATAGCATTATATATAGAGAGATGTGATCCTGGGTTCCTGAAGGCTATGCCAGGTTGTATCATGCTGCTAAGAATTTGAGTGCAACCCCTGTAATTAGTCCGCTAGGACTAGCCTGAGTAAGTATGAAGAGACAAATCACAAGAGACTCATCACCAGGTAGCAAAGCCATGGAAACTGTGAACATAGTGATTGTGTGAAATAGTTGTTTCCTGCTTAATTGAAGAGGAATGCACAATGACATCACATATTTTCAAATTAAGGTTAATATAGTACTCAGTTCCCATTTCAAGCTACTTATGTATATACAGGTATATGATTAGTAAAATAAATGTTTCATCTGCTAAAAATAAATTATCTGTAAAAGGAAAAGGATTTGGTTTTTGGGACCACGGGCTAAGTTTCTTGGAAGGAGGGCAGCTAGCAAGAGATGACTTGCACCTAACAAGGACTGGGAAGAATGTGTTTGGCGACAGCATGAAGAGCTTCATCAAGAGAGCTTTAAACTGAATTGGAAGGGGGAGGGAGGCGCAAGCACAGAGTTAGATATGTTCAAATGGGGGTCAATAATATTAACATTAATAGTAATATTCATAAAAATGTACAAGGACAAACAGGTCACAGATCACACAATCTCCAGTGTCTATATACAAATGCAAGGAGTATGGGAAACAAACAAGAACTGGAAATTTTAGTTGAGGAGGGCAAATATGACTTGATAGGAATAACTGAAACTTGGTGGGATGATTCCTACAACTGGAATACAGCAATTGAAGGATATAAATTGTTCAAAAAGAACAGAGAGAATAGGAAGGGAGGTGGAATCACAGTATATGTAAAAAAAATGTCAATTCCTGCACAGAAATACAGGAGGGGGAGATTGGATGTCCCATTGAGAGCATCTGGATCAATGTAGTTGGGGCAAAAACCAAAATGAACATGGTAGTTGGAGTCTGCTAACAGCTGGCTGATCAAGGAGAGGAAGCTGATGAAAAATGAATTGCAAACATTTCAAAGAGACACAATGTAGTAGTGACGGGAGATTTCAATTATCTGCATATCTGTTGGGAGGCAAAATCTGCCAAGTATGATCCTTCCAATAAATTCCTGGCTTCTGTGGCTGATCATTTTCTCCTACAAATGGTGGAGAAAGAAACTAGAGGACTAGCTATCCTTGACTTTATTCTAACAAATAGGAGGAGGAGGAAATGGCAGTGAGTTAGACTGACCATGTTCTACTAGAATTCTTGATTTCAAAGGAAACCAAAGCAGAGTGTAGCCACACACATATGCTGGATTTTTAAAAAGCCAATTTTAATAATTTCAGAACAAGGATAAGTAAGGTCCCATAGCAGGAGATCTCAAAAAGAAGAGGAGTCCAAGAGTAGTAATACTACCTAGCATTCATCAAAATCACTTTTGACAGGTGCGCCACCCCTGCGAGGTGGGAAAAGGGTCAAGAATCGACCCAGGGCCCTCCTCCAGGGTGGGTGGGGCTTTAGGGTAACGTAGGGGGTTGTTGAGGCCACCATGGGCCTATAGGAGGGGTTCATAGATGCCGGTGTCCCCCATGACCAGAGCGCAGCCTCAGGATTGGCCCCCGAAGCGACGTGTCGCCCCCGCGGTCCTGTGGGCCAATGGGGCAAGGTTGGAGGGGTTTGGCTAGAAAAGGGGATAGCCGTAGGGCATGCCAAGGCATGCCCTTAGGCCGCCTGGGGCTGAAACTCCACAGCGGTTGCTGAAACACCACAGCGGTGGTTTTGGGGGCCTTCTGCGCATGCTTGCCGCTCTTTGCAGAGACCGGTGCGGCTTGGAGAAGATGGAAAACCAGCTCCCCTCCCCCCAGTGACCCCCAAAGGCAGAAAGCCAAAAGGCGCTTGCGCCCCCAAGGTTACTACCAGCGGCTTGTGGGTTTTTCCAAGCCACTGTGCCCCTTAGAACCTCCTGCAAGTATCAGGGGGATGCTGCCTGAAGACCCAGAAAATCTAAGAAGAAAATGCAGGTCTGCAGAAGACATATTCGTATTTACTGCAAAGCCAAAGCAGAAGCTGAAAAGCACAAGAAAGCCGGCCTGCGCCCTGATGTGGGGTGATGAGGAGGATGACAGGCTTGAGTGCGATTGTGGGCAATGGTCAAAAAGAGCTTTACAGAAGCCAACCGGTGATGCCCCGAAATCAACAGAGGACATGGATGGATGTGTGCTGTCAAAACCGGGCTTTGCGGGGGATGCCAACAGCCCTGAGTTTCTGATGGTAGAAGAGGTTTCAGATGAAGGCTTTGAGAGTGATGCAGAGCATCAAGTCAGCCAGGTAAGAGCATTTTCTAAAAGTTATAGTTATGGGGTATGTTAGGGGTTTTAAGGTCTTTAAAAAAACCTTGCTAAAGGGTTGTTTCATTCTCACCCACAGGAGAAGGCTCGGGATGATGAGGATGATGAGCTTGAGTGCGATTGTGGATATGGGCCAAACAGAACTGATCTGAAGTCAGCAGACGATGTTGTTTCATTCTCACCCACCGGAGAAGGCTCGGGATGCTGAGGACGAGAAACTGCCCTGCATGAATATACAGCCTGTAAATCTATCCTGTATTGCATGTGTTTCTACATATACAGCTTGTAAATCTATCCTGTATTTTCTACTACCCCTGAGGTTTAGATGATTGCTTTACAATACCCTTGTAATATACTGTCTTTTAATAAAGAGCCTTTATTGTACCGTACCTTGTTCATATTTGTGTTAACGGTTGAGATGACTACACAGGGGAAAATACTACACAATATCTATTATACACCCTCATCAGTGGGGAGTTTTGGCAGTCTGAACCCTCTATTTAGGGAAGCCAAAAAGCAGATCAAAACATTGAAGGTAGGGGATGTTTCTCAATGGCTTTCTGATCAGGATGCCTATACACTGCATAGACCGGCTAGAGTTCATTTAAAAAGAAATAAGACCATTGTTTCCAATGTAGATGCTCAATGGCAGGCAGATTTGGTCAATATGCAACAATTTGCTCGGTACAACAAGGGCTACAAGTATATCCTAGTATGCATCAACATCCTTTCTAAGCACAGCTGGGCAAAAGTTCTCAAAGGCAAAACAGGTAAAGAAGTGGCCAAAGCTTTTGATGCTATTTTCAAACAAGACGGAAGAAAACCTGACAAAATACAGACGGACTGTGGCGGTGAATTTCTAAACAGGCCTGTAAGCAGCTTATTCAAGAAATGCGGAATACACCATTTTGTCACCAATAATGAGGTCAAAGCGGGGGTGGTGGAGAGGTTTAACAGAACATTTAAAACAAAAATGTGGATGTATTTCACGGCTAATAATACCTACAGGTATGTGGATGTATTACCACAGTTCCTTAAAAGTTGTAACCACAGCATTCATAGAACTATTAAATGTAGACCTGTAGATGTGAATCATCACAATGCTCTGGCCGTCTGGAAAAGGGTCTATGGGGCCTCTGCTGAAACAAAAAAAGAGGTTCCAAAACTCAGAAAAGGAGACTGTGAGGGTTTCTAAAACGACGGGGGTATTTGATAAGGGATATGAGCAGAATTTCACCACTGAAATATTTATAGTGGATCGGGTTATCAAAGGTGCAGAGAGGCCTGTATACCAGTTAACGGATTATGATGGGGAGGCCATAGTCGGGACTTTCTATCCTGAAGAACTACAGAAGATCAATGACCAGGAAGACAGATTGTACAGAATTGAAAAGATTTTGGACACAAAAGGCAGGGGCACAAGAAAGCTTCACTTAGTGAAATGGTTGGGTTGGCCTAGCAAGTTCAACAGCTGGGTGGCTGCCTCTGAAGTTTCTGAGGGCGTATAGGACAGAGAAGCAAAATGGGTGATCATAGTTTTTACATCACACTCCCCAGCAACGTCTGTAAGAAAGTCTTTCCTCAAAATACAAATGCCAGCTTTACAACAATGCTACCCCAGCCCTTAGATTTGAATGGGGTTTGGGAAATTGGCATAGCCGAGATACAGTATCCTTGGAGCTGGTACACAATCCTTAAAAATGCCCCGTTTTCCATTTCTGAGAGTACAAATAAATGGGCCTTTCAGTTACACAGGGGCTATTACAAGGACATTCCTGATCTTCTGAACAACATGAATGCTACTATAAAACAAGCTATAGATCTGCAACAAGCATGGCTGACCTATGACCCAGTCATGGGAAAAGTTAGATTCACAGGCCCTGAAAGTTACTTCTTTTCAGCTGGTGCTGAGTTAGCCTGCATTTTGGGAGTCCCTCCGGATAAATCCATCAGAAAAATACCTCATGCTGCAGACCTTACCGGAGGTTTCAGCTCTTTGTACGTCTATACGGATATCATAGAGCACCAAATCGTGGGAGACCGCTCTGTACCTCTGTTACGCTGTATCCCCGTCAGGGGATAAACCTACGAATGTGTTACAATTACCTACAACAAGCCACATTACATATTGATGAGTAAGAACCACATCAACACGATCACTATTGAAATAAAGACGGATCAGAACCAAGATGTGCCATTCACTTTGGGGAAAGCTGTTGTGAGGTTGCATATTCGCCCCAGAAAAGGTTGTGTGTAGGAAGAGAAAAGAAGAACGTTAAAATGGTTGTGTTAAAAGACTACGGAGATGTCAATGTTTATAGGGCTTGCTATAATGCACAGGCAGGTTGCAGCCTCCCTGGATTTCATGGCGCTGTAAACATGTACGGGGCAGGGCTGGGTGGTATTTTTCGTGGGCTGTTCCGAAAGGCCGTCCCCCTCTTGAGGAGAGGTTCTGAGTTTATTAAACCCCACATTAAGACAGCCATGCATAACATCGCTGGAGATGTCGTGGGTCATGTTATGAAAAAAGTGAGACCCCAAGAAGGCTCAGGACTCATGTACCTGAAAAGAAGGGGAGGAGTTAAATGAAAAGCGGATCATCAACGCTTAGGTCCTCCTAAGCGGTTAAACACAGGAGCGCCTCCTAAAAAACGTCAGAAGCTTTGGAACAGGAAGAAGAAAGCAAACTGGAAGATAAAGGGACTGAAACAGGGCAGGGGAGACATCTTTTAAAATGGCCTTCATTCACGGAGTCTCTGAAGAATGTACCAAATCTGAATTGGATATTTTCCAACTATCACCTACACAAACCAGCATGGAAAACAGCATGTACATTGAGGTACCACCATTGGCCGCCCTAACACCCAATGCCTTCTCAAATTTTATATAACCGGCAACAGTGAAGATTATATTGATTTAAACCAGGGGTCTCAAACATGCGGCCCGCAGGCCATTTGCGGCCCGCCGGATGATAGTTTGTGGCCCCTGCCTTGCCTGCCCCCCCTGAAGCGCCCACGCGTCCTCTGCTGTCAAGAGTCAAAAAAAAGCCTTGCCTCGCTCGCCGGCTCTCTCCCAAGACAGCGCCTCTTGCACCCTCCATCCGGAACTGCAGCCTGCCAGCCAGCCCACCTGTCTGCCGGCTGGCAGGCTGCAGTTCCGGATGGAGGGTGCAAGAGGCGCTGTCTTGGGGGAGAGCCAGCGAGCAAGGCGCGCTGCCGGCCCTTTTCCCCGAGCGCCCGAGCCAAGCTGCCAACAGCAGCTGCCGCCGCCGCCTCTTCCAGGGAAGCGGCTCTCTGGCTCTCTTTCTCTCTCGGCACCCCCAGCACCAGCCCGGCCAGCGGCCGTCTCAGCGCCCGGCGGTGCTTCCTCCTCCTCCTCTTCATCCTGCTTCAGCCGCCTCGGCTCTGGAGGCTGCCTGGGCTCGCCTCGCAAAGTTTGCTCCTCTGTCGTGGTGGGGGTAGCTGCTGCTGCTGAGTGCGCCTTTTTTTGATGGGGGGGCCCTCAGAGGAAGGTTGCCGGACCTCCATGTGTGTGTGTTTGTGTGTGTGCGTGCGCGCGCACCTGTGGGGGCCCCCTGCCCCGTTCTGTTTAATTTCGCGGGTACTGGTGGGGGCTTTTCTCCTTTGGCAAGGCGAATTCTGTGAGGGTTTTTTTTTAAAATTTTATGTCGTGCCCTCCTCCCCCCCCCCCCCCGGCTAGACTCTGCCTCCAGCGGCCCCCAGGTAAATTGAGTTTGAGACCCCTGATTTAAACAATACATTGCTCTATGTGGTGTGCAAGATCACAAAAGCAAATGGGACAGCCATCGCTGCTGATGCTAAAGTAGCTTTGGTAAACTACCCCATTGCCTCGCTGTTTAGTCAACTGGACGTCACCGTTGGAGACCGACTTATCAGTCAGAGTAATAATTGTTACCCCTATAGAGCCATGATAGAGCTGCTTTTGAACTACGGCTCTGACAGCTTGAGCACCCAATTTGCGACGGGTGGTTTTTATAAAGATGGCCATCTAACCATGGAGCAAACTGCCACAGGAGCCGATGCCGGAAACTGAGGCTTTAGAACCAGAGCACAACACACCGGAGCCAGTCGGAAATGGGATCTGATCGGCCCATTGCACAACGAGCTATTTTTTCAGGAGAAAATGTTACTGAACAGTGTAGATGTGAAAATCAAATTCACCCGTAGCAAGGATATATTCTATTTGATGAGCGGTGATGCTGTGGAGAATTACAAAGTGGATATTTTAAACGCCTCTCTGTTTGTCAAAAGGGTGAAAGTGTCCCCGGGAGTTCATCTATGACACGCCAAGGCCCTTCTGACCTCTAATGTGAAATACCCTGTTGAGCGCGTGGGAATGAAAGTGTTCAGTATACTGGCAGGGAGCCTTGTGTGTAATCAAGAAAACCTTTTCCTGGGTCAATTGCCTAAACAGCTAGTGATAGCCTTTGTTGACAATGAGGCTTTCAGCAGCGCATATGACAAAAATCCTTTCAATTTTCAAAACTTCAGTGTTCATTTTATAGCCTTGTACATTGATTGGGTTCAAATTCCATCAAAACCTCTCCAGCCTGATTATGCAAACGGCCTATGGGTGCGAGAATACATGCAGCTGGTACAAGCATCAGGGAACGCCATGAAGGACCAAGACATTTTAATTAGCCATACCAAATTTGGCCACGGATATACCCTGTATGCCTTTGACTTGACGCCAGATCACGGTTGCTCAGAACATTATTCTCTGATCAAAACAGGAAACCTTAGAGCAGAGATCCATTTTGCCCAACACCTGCCTGTCACTATTAACATGATCTTATATGGGGTATTTGACAACGTGATTGAAATCAATCACAGCAGAAACGTCCTCTTTGATTATATGTGAAGATGAACACGGTGCAGATATTAAGTGTATTACAGTGAGACAAGACCTTTCTGGACGTCTACCCCTGTGACCTGTTACCAAGGAGGCTTATTACCAAAAGACCTACCAGAATAGTGGTGAACACACACACACACACGCTGCCTGGGGAACACTGGCTGGCCATCTATCTGCCAACCAACGGCCCTGGAGAGTTTTTTGACTCATACGGTGTAGACCCAGACAACCCACGCATCCCTGAAACCATTACAGCTTTTTTATGGCACCAGTGCAAAGAGATAATATTCCACAAGAGACAGCTACAGAACCCTTCAGCAGTGACCTGCAGCTATCACTGTGTATTCTTTTTACAGAACAGAACAAAAGGCCTGTTGTTTGACCAGATTTTAAAACTGTACTCGGAAGATGCTTCCAAAGATGATCGCATGGTTGTAGAGTTTGTCAAGGCTAAAAAAAGGAAGAAATATTGTCAACCCTGCAGTCTGTTTCACCATGTTCAAGGCTGTGGACCCCAGTGTAAAACATTAAATGTAATCTGTGCATAAAATAAAGACAAAAGTTATATGCTTTATCTGTCTTGTTTTTATTGATGTGTTTTAGAAAGTGCGCCAACCGGATTTCTTGACTAGTGTCCTCTGAGGCGCCAGGGTCAGGACTTCACACGCCGCCATTCTGGTCTCTTGAGTTGCTTCTTGGGCCGGGCAACAGCACCCGCTGCAGGTAGAGGGGCAGGAGCAAGGGGAGATGATTTCAGGGCTTCTAATTGCTCTCTAGCGGTTGAATTCCCCACAAGAGACGTGGGCATATTTAGTTTGGCCATAGCTTTCAGAAAAATATCCCAGCCTTTGGGTTTTCTCTTAGCAGAAACAGTCGTAGATTGGGTGACCCCTCTGACCAGATCCAGAATATTAGAGCCAGGTAAGAACTCTCCCTGATACAGGAATGTCCCTTTGTCATCCCACGAAGAGATATCTTGATGTTGCCTTAATTTACTTAGCAAAATCTCTGCATTTTTCTTGTACCGGTTGGGGATGCTGTCTAAAACCTCTTGAATAACAGCGGCTCTGTCATCAAGGATGGGCGCTTGAGGAGGAGGAGAGGGGAGATGCGGGTTGTTGTGGGGGAGGAGGACTTAATTTTTCCACAGCCTCGTTTGGTCAGCGCTAAAAACCTCTGTAGAACACTGTTGTAAAGCTTGGCTTTTTCATACTCTGACAAGTCTGACCTTAAGAGAATTTCTCTCATCTCAGAGTCCAGGCATCTCACTGTAGTGGTCCTGATGTTTTCTGGCACACCCCTCAGCTCTTGTAGCTGAGCACTGGGGACCAAATACATCTTTTCAGCATATTCCATTACTTATTAATTAAAAGACTGGTTATTAGAGGGACGGCAAAGCTCAATAAGGGGCCCAGGAAACCTCCAGACTGCTTCACCAGGTGCTTCTTCCGCCGCAGGGGGACCCTCTTGTTACTCAAGGTTTTAATCAGAGTACATTTTTTCTTTAAGACACGTACCTGTTAAGGCGTTAGAGCAATGTTTCCTTTTAAAGTGTTCAGAGCAATTTCTGAAGTGGCGGTGATCAGATCATCTGAAGCAGCACATAAAATGGCTTTTCTCTGGCGCAGGGGTGCCTTAATAAGGAGTTTTAAAAGTGGGAGGTTTCGTCTTATACGTTCAGACATGATGCCTTGCAGAGGAACCTACCCCAATAAAGAAAAAGGTCTCAAAGCAGCCGTCTTTTGTTGCCTGAAGCACCCTTCTTCATTGTATAGACCACAGGCCAGTCAGGAGGGAAAAGCCCTGTTCTCAGTCTGTAAGATTCAGGAGTATTAGTGTTTAAATCCACCAATAGATAACCGTGGGGGACTCTTGTAGCATCTGTGAAAGCCTCCATGAAGAAATGGACATTTCGTGGGTACATCTGGCGGGCTAGAGTGGCAATTTGCAGCTTATCCCTGGGATTTTTAAATAGGACCATATACTTGGCATTTAGACTAATGCTGCGGGCACTTTTCCCCTTGCAGAAAACATTCTGAGTAATAAAAAAAACATTCATGTTCCTGTGATGCACATATTGTGTAAATAACTTTTCCACTTCCTTATTATCAGAGGCACACAGCATCAAATCGTCTAAAATCAAGAAGTTTATTTTAGTGGTGGGGAACAGAACATCATCATCAAATTTATCCGGCAATCCTTCTACAAAACGAATAAAGGGATATTTACACAGGATATTTTTATATACAGGTTGCCAACAGTCATAACACCAAATAATATTTTGAGGCATATCAGAAAATATACTGCGAGCGTTGTCCAACATGTTTTTTATAAAAAAAAGGTTTTCCACAGCTGCTAGGCCCTGCTAGAATGGCTGAAAAAGGATGGACCCACCTTGTATTCATTTCAGTAGCCATAAGGAAGGGTTTTAAAACCTTCCGTAATCACTCTTTTGTCATAAATCACCTTTTGAGTTTTCCTTAACAGCTTTGTGCGGATCAGCCACTGTCGTTTATCCCTAACAATCCCTGGTTGCTGCACAACTTTCACAGGGTGAGCCGTCTTGCTTGTCTGAAACGTGCGTAAAAACCAGATCTTTGAGACTATCAAAATTAATTTTTTCACAATTAGCAACATTCAGTGTGATTCCTTTGACCTTCAGGCATGCAGTGTTGTTCGAAAGCTTATACGTATATGATTTAGGGCCAGAAGAAACAAACTCAGTGATATGCAGCCCTGCTGGGACTTCACTTGTGAGGTCCCCCAAGTAATCCCCTAAGGGCGGGTTCCATTCCCCCTTCCAGTGCACAAAAATGACAGAATCTGTATCATGATAGAGAACTATCCTGCAGTTTGTCCAGCAGCCGGTAAAGCTCCAGGTGTGCATAAGCTGTGGTAAAGCAGGCTATGAACTCATTTTTTCTACCCCTGGTGGTTATTCTGTCTACAGCATGTTTCCAGGAAACACACACATCATCCTCGAGAAATCCAAACATTGACACCGTGTAAGCCTCTGAAAATAGGAGATTGAAAAATTCATCAGGATCTCTCACCACCTGAGTGTTAGCCAGGTTTGTTCTCTGACCAAATTTTCCCCATAGAGAGTTTAAAAACAATTTGGCAATCTGCCTCTTTGCTGGATTTACAGCAATCTTCTCTGCGTAGATGCACTCCCTCTTTGTTGTAATAATCAGTGATATATTTATCTTTATCTGCATCACTGACACACCACTCAGGAAAGCCTGAGGCTTCCTGCTTGTGGCGAAGGTGTAGCTCCATGTATTCTGAAAACAGCCTGCTGATCTGTTTTCAAAATGCCACACTTCATAGATTTTCACAACCCTGTAGCCCTTCTCTATGGCCGCATTCAGCTTGATAGTACACCATGTCCCCAGCAAGGCTCTCTCCTCATCAGAATGCTGACACGGGTCTAGCTGATGGCCTTCTGCACAAGCGGCACACAGCACAAACACGAGTTTTCTGCCGACCCTGGAGGGTAGCACTGGGAAAAAGAGTCCTCTTGGTGGATAGACTTTAGCCTTTACGAAACCAAAGTATGCAGACACAGGTTCAAAGTTCTCAAAAATGATTTCGGGGTGACCCAGAGGATACTCTTTAGTTCTTCTTCGTGGTCTCTGTGAATGCACACTAATGGGTTTAATCTGCGCTTGCGCAGAGGTCTCCAGAATATTCTAGAGCTTTATGATACGTTCGTCAAGGACCGCCCCCCCAGTACACGTGGTCCGCCCGTCCTGGCAATTACCTCAGTTCCTTTTTGCCGCTGCCGAGGTCTCTCCTCTCGTCGAGCTCCATTCGTCATTGCTTTAATCTGAGGAAAATTGGAAAAGCCATTTAAAAACTTGGCTCTTTAGGCAGGCCTTCCCTTCAGTCAATAACTGATTTCTATTTTTTGTCTTTTCAATTATTCCCATCTTGGTATCGATTTAATGTAATTGTTTAAAATTATGATGTTTTAATTATTTTTTTAATATTTATTGTATAATGATGTTTTTATAATATTTGTAAGCCGCCCCGAGTAGACTTTGTCTAGGGGGGCGGGGTAAAAATCCAATAAATAAATAAATAAAAGACTTTTCAAGTGATTCTTTCCAGCTTCTATACAAAGGAAAATTGTAAGAGACCTTTTGAGCAATTTTTCTCTATTGCCCCCCCCCATTTTTCCCCTCCCTGCCATTTATGCCCCCTCTTCCCCCGTTTAAAAGGTGCACCTCGTGCTCCAACAAAGTTCCCCTCACAGACAGTCATGATCTCTGTCTTTTTTGCCTGGGGGAATCTCACCAGCCTTCTATTTGTCAGTTCTGCAAGAACTTCACTAAACAAGCCCTTAAACTCAGACAACAGCGTCTCAGGTCACTCCTCTGGGAACGTTCCTTGCTACCAGCTCAGACTATGGAGCCGTCCCAAACATCCCAGCCCCCTAAAGAATCTCCGGGTGCAACTACCACTTCTCTAACAGTTAAGTCGGTTTCCAAGACCAAACCGAAGTCGAAGTCTAAATCTTTCAGTTCAGCAAAGTCCACCCTGGTACCGAACCCCCCTTCGGTATTGGAACACTCCAAATAAAAAAACCCGAAGAAGTCTTCCACCGATTCTCGTCAATCCAGACACAGGCTGATACCGGACTTGACACCACTACAGGACCAGCCTACGGTCTGCCTTGATTCTCCAGAAGAGACCCTTCTTCCTCCTTCTGGTCAACCACCATCTCCACTACTGGCACAGTCTCCATCTTCTGTGCTCACTTCGGCTGACGTTACCATCCTTCCTCGATCAGCACAGTCGAGCCCCAAATCCACGGGTTGCTCCATCTCTATTGGCGATTCCGAGTCGGTGTATCCCGTACCCGACATATCACCTCCGCGCAAGCGGTTAAGAAAGACCCATCATTCGCCAGACATGTGCCATTCCGATGCCGACCCTGTACGTCCCATTACTCTAACTGGGTCTCTGGCATCTCGAGAGCCTCCTACTCAATACTGCCACCCGAAACGGGTCACTCTCTATGAGCCTCTGCGGTATTACGAGCCTCCTCTTAAGCACTCTCGGCATCGAGCATATCGGTATTACCAACCCGAGCTCAACTTCTATACCGACCCTAGGCATTCTCGACGTCAATACTACTACCAATCCGACTTCTCTGATTCTTTGCCTTCCCCTCGATACCGATCATGGCATCATGGTTACTACTACCCTTTGTCGGATGATGACTCCGTACCGCTCCCTCCGGTACCGAAGCCTCACAAATCTCACAAGAGGACCCATCCTGAACCTCTCCAACAACAATCCACGGTACCGAAACGGTCCCGGACTTCTGCTCCAACAGTACCAGGCGTCTCAGAACCCTCTGCTCCTTCTCAACCTCGAGCTCCCTCGGTACAGGCGACCACCACATATGCTGAACCTTCGCCTCTACTTCCCAGTACCACTCAACCTCACCATAAGAAACATTCGAAACATCAATCTGTTTCCATACCGGTCCAACACTCTCCTTCTAAATCTCAGCCTGCTCTTCCAGAACCCCCTGCTACTTCCATACCACGGTACCATCTCACTTCTCCAACTTCGTCTTCTCAATCATACTATTCTGATGCCTCTGACTCTTTACCAGTACAAGAATCCCTTCCTAATCTGCCTACACCGGACTCGGATGTTGCTCAAGCCAATCTTCCTTCACCATCTGATGATTTCTCCTCCTATTCTCAATTAGTTCCTTGAATTGCAAAAACTATGGAACTAGATGTTCAGCAGCCTGCTCAACCTCAATCAGATAAAGCGTATGTTTTCTTTACCCTTGTAGGGGTGCAGAGCAATGTGAGGCAAGCCCTAACATGTCCTTTTCTTTCCCTTGTGGGGGCTCAGAGCAATGTGGGCGAGGTCTGCTCCTTTTCCCCAGAGGCCCTGGGTAAGTAATTTTACATTTCTGCCATAAGGTATAACCTTTTTGTTAGAGAGGTACACGTAGACTTATTGCGCCTTATTGTCGCTTAATGCAGACCGTGTTCATCTTTTAAAATAGCGTGCCTTATATAGTTTGTGTTTTTATAGAGGTTTCTAAGTGGAAAATATAATCTCTTTTTCAGAAAAATACTTTGAAGAAGATTTTGTTGCCCCAATGAAGACACCATCCCCTAAACTTCATAAAGCAATTCCTGAGAGACCGACTGCTGTTAGGGCTCAGCCCCACATGTACACCTTTAAAAGAAAGAGAAATGACAATGGTATGTTCTGAGCGTTTTTATGTCAGGGTGTTTGCATTTATTATGTTTTAACAGTGGGATCGCTCCTTTTATAGAAAATTAAATTACAGTTTTTTTCTTGACCCATTTAAAGTGTATGTGTGTGTGTGTGTGTGTGAGAGAGAGAGAATATCACTGAGATGGACCTTTCACAATTATTGTCTTTTTCTTTTTTAGATCAGATTATGGCAGCTGCTCCCAAAAGAGCCAAGAATTCTGGAGGGTCAGACAGCAACACCCCTGGGAGACCTCATGATGTGAAGGGGAGGAAAAAGCAAGGGATGCCTGAAAATGCCGGAAGCGCAGGATCTGGCGTACCTACAGGGGGGTTTAATGTAAATATCAGACCATCTGTTGATTGGTTTAAAAAAATTGAAATGATTATTAATGTGATTAGAATGGCTAAAGAGTGGGAAAAGAAGCTGACCCAAATGATGGGAGCCTTGCCTGATGTTGACATGGTTTGTGATATGCTTTAAAAAATGGACCATTTCTCTTGTGCAAAGCCACCTCAAATCCAAACAGGGTTGGGCTATCCTGACGTACATCAGCCACCCAAAAGAGGGAAAATGAAAAGGGGGAGACCCAGCCAGCAGTTTGGAAAAAGAGGGGGGGAAGCAAATCACAGGGAAGCTATACTGGCGCAATAGATCTATGAAGTTGTTAAAACAGGGCTAAAAAACTGTTTTCACGTAGGAAAGGGCACCCTGAGCCTCTGCCTTCTAGTTCTACACAACAGGCCCAGAGTTCTCAGGCCCCTTCTGCTCTTGATGACCAGGGTTCTCAAGAACCTTCACAATACTCAGAAGATCTGGCTCCTGAAAATAATTCAGGGACTGATACAGATCCCCCACAGGTGTATGCAGAAGTAATAAACAGGTGGGAATGGGCACATGGGCAATACACAGCACAACATATTGCACAGGAATTCCAATTTGTTAATTTAGAACATATGCAGTCATATACACAAGCTATTGATGCATTGCACAGCAGGTCCTTGATGATGTTAACCAAAGCCTTGAGTCTGGGGATTTTGTACAGCTGAGGTTTGAAGGGGCCAATCTAAGGAATCCTTTGTTTTCACTGAAGAAGGTTAAAGGGGGTCTCGATGCTGAGGAATTCCTCTCAGCTGGCCAACCTGTTACAAAGCAACATGGAGCTGTGTCTTGAGGGCATTTTGCGCCTGATTGTAACCATTGTGAAACCTCCCTGTGGGGGCGGGGGACCTTCAAGAGCTTTGCGCTCTATACCTCATAGTGAAATCATAAATAAGAAAAGGAAATATCTAGTAGATTTCAGCAGTGTGAACAGTAAACTTTGCTTTGGGGGAGGTCTGTTAGCCGTGATGGCTGAAAAGGTCCCAACAGATGCTGAGCTGACAAAAGCAGCCCTGCAGTTGTATCGAGCCGTCGACTGGCCTGTAGACAAAGGTCTCTCTGGCTGATATTCCTTTTTGAGAATCACTTAAAGGTAAATATACGAGTCACCTGCTATGGGGACAAAGGTTGGGGCTTATTTAAACCACAAGACCTCCGGTACCCACAAACATATACAGTATTTCTCCATGATAATCATTATTATGGGGTCCTCAACGTAAAAGCCCTTTTTGGTGCTAAAAACTACTGCCTGATTTGCCACAAATTGTACAATCACATGACTTTATTTTCCTGTAGGCTCTGCTTAAGAAAGGACTGTTCTTCTAAAGTAGATAAAATGGAAAGGTGCACGCATTGCCAAATGACCTGCAGGTTAAGAGAGTGTTTAAAATTACATACCAAGTTGGCTGCAGAGAACAAGATCCCCTGCAGACTCAGGAAATGTTGTGACAACTGCAGGCGTTTTCAAAATGAAGAGTATTTCACTAAGGATGTCGCGGTCTGCGGTATAATGTCTGTTGGGGTTGTATGAAACAAGATGAGAAGCTTCTCTGTTTCATGCAGCCGATTAAAGAGCCAGTGATCTCAACCCATTATATATTTTATGACATAGAAGCCCATCAAGCCACCGGAATACATGTTCCCAATTACTGCTTTGTAAAAGCCTTTGAGGGGGAAACTTTAGACTGCTTTAAAGAAGGGGCCTCTGTGGAAACGGGCTGCTGGTGGTGTACAGGCTTCTAGGGGTCAGAATTCTGAGGAGGAGGAGGGAGAGGATTGTGATATTGGTTCAGACTGTGAGGGTGAGTCTACGGCCTCTGGTGAGGCGGAGGGTGAGACTGAAGATATTGAGGGTCCAGATAATGTTTCAGACTGTGAGGGTGAGGCTTCGGCCTCTGGTGAGGAGGAGAAGGGATCTGGGGGCACCAAGAAAAAGCCTGTGGAAAAAAAGGGGTGGCCTTATAGGAAAACCTGGGAGTTTAAGGGTGAGTCTTGCATAGCAGAGTTCATTTGGACTTTCACAAAAGGGCGGCTTTTTGTGGGCACTACGTTTATAGCTCATAACTCAATAGGTTATGATGGATATTTCATCCTCCACCAATTGGTCAAAGAAAAACTGGAGGTAGATCTTATCACTCAAGGGGGCAAACTTATATCTATAACAGTAAAAGCTCTAGGTATAAAATTCCTGGATTCTCTCAGCCATCTCCCCATGGCACTCTCAAAGCTCCCCAAATGTCTTGGGTTCAAGCAGGAGTCTAAGGGATATTTCCCCTACTACTTCCAAGAAGGGTGGGAGCTTCTTTAAAAAGAAATTCTAAAGGCACAACTACAAACAATTCCAACAAGAAAAAAAGGTGGGAGGCAGCAAAAAAGTGTGGCTTCACAAAAAGCTCAGGGCCTGAAAACAAACAAACAAAAAAAGACATGTGTAGGAAGTGGAAATAAGGCCAGGTCACCAAGGAAGAATATAGACAAGTAGCAAGGAAATGCAAGGATGGCATTAGGAGAGCAAAAGCTGAGAATGAGCTGAGATTAGGTAGAACCACTAAAAGCAATAAAAAAGCATTCTTCAGGTATGCAAAGCAAAAGACAAAGAAACAAAACAGCAGCAAAGTTACTCAATGGAGATGGAAAAATGGTAACAGATGACAAAAAAAAGGCAGAGGTGTTCATTTCCTATTTTAGTTCAGTCTTTTTCCATAGAACAGACTATGAACCTCTAGACAAACGTGAAGTGGAGGGGACAGGATTGCAGCTGGAGATTGATAAACAAATTGTGAATACCTTACCACCTTGAATGAGTTCAGATCTCCAGGGTTGGATGAACTGCATCCGAGAGTACTGAAGGAACTGGCCGAAGAACTCACAGAACCACTGTCCATTACTTTCTTGAAATCATGGGAAATGGGTGAGGTGCCAGAGGATTGGCGGAGGGCTAATGTTGCCCCTATTTTCCAAAAGGCCAAAAAATGAGGAACCTGGAAACTACAGTCAGTAGTTTGATGTCAGGCTGCCAGTCAGCCTGACATCAATTCCAGACAAAATTCTAGAACAAATTATAAAACAGTCACTATGCAAGCACCTAGAAAAGAATGCAATAATAACCAGTAGCCAACACAGATTTATCAAGAACAAATCCTGCAAGACTAATCTGATCTCTTTTTGATTTGGTAACCTCTCTGATAGACAGAGGGAATGCTGTAGACATAGTGTATCTTGACTTCAGCAAAGCTTTTGACAAAGTTCCCCATGAGATCCTGATTAGCAAGCTAACTAGGTGTGGGCTGGATAGACCAAGGTGAATACACAATTGGCTCGAGAATCATACTCAGGGTGATGATTAATGGGTCCTCTAACTGGGAGGAGGTCACAAGTGGGGTACCCCAGGGCTCAGTCTTGGGCCCGGTGCTCTTCAATATTTTTATTAATGACTTGGATGAGGGAGTGCAGAGAATGTTTGTCAAATTTGTGGATGACAAAAAATTGGGTGGAATAGCTAATACCCTAGAAGACAGAAACAAAATTCAAAATGATCTGGATAGGATGGAGCACTGGGCTGAAAACAACAGAATGAAATTCAACAGGGATAAGTGCAAAGTACTGTACCTTGGAAAAAGAAACCAATTGCACAGTTACAAGATGGGGGATACCTGGCACAGCAAAACTACAAGTGAGAAGGATCTTGGAATTGTTGTAGATCACAAGTTAAATATGAGCGAACAGTGTGATGTGGCTGAAAAAAAAGACAAATGCTATTTTAGGCTGCATTAACAGAAGTATAGTTACCAAATCCTGTGAGGTTCTAGTCCCCCTCTATTCAGCACTGGTTAGGCCTCACTTTGAGGATTGTGTCCAGTTCTGGACACCACACTTCAAGAAGGATGCTGACAAACTGGAACAAGTTCAGAGGAGGGTGAGAAGGATGATCAGGGGGCTGGAAACCAAGCCCTATGAGGAAAGACTGAAGGAACTGGGTATGTTTAGTTTTGAGAAAAGAAGACTTGAAAGGTTGTCATTAAGAAGAGGGGCAGGATCTGTTATCGATCATTCCAGAGTGGAGGACACGCAGATTTAAAGGAAGCCAGATTTCGATTAGATATCAGGAAAAACAGAGCAGTAAGACAGTAGAACCAATTACCTTGGGAGTTGGTGAGTGCTGTAACACTGGAAGCATTCAAGATAAACTTGGACAACCACCTGACAGATATCCTTTGACTTGTATTCCTGCATCAAGCAGGGGGTTGGACTTGATGGCCTTATAGGCCCCTTCCAACTTCACTATTCTATGATTCTGCGATTCTATGAAATAGAGTTAAATAGCTCATCATTTACTGATGAAATTTACCGTATTTTTCGGTGTATAAAAAAACACTTTTTCCGTAAATAATTTGAGAAAAAAATTAGGGTTGTTTTATACACGGAAGGCAGCTCTTTACCACTGCCTTTTGCGAAGGCACAGGGCTTAGCAAAAAGGAAGGGGAGGCGTTGCTCCCTTCCTTTTTGCTAAGCTCCGTGCCTTTTCAAAAGGCAAGGAAAAGCGGCAGTCACTTTGACAGCCGCTTGCCTTGCCTTTTGCCAAGGCACGGGGCTTAGCAAAAAGGGAGCCCTTTGATCCCTGCTTTTTCTAATTTGGAGTTAGAAAAGGGGGGGTCGTCTTATACATTGGGTCGTGTTATAATCTGAAAAATACGGTAATTGTGTGTGACCTTATTACAGAATGCAAAATTGAATGAAAAAGATATTTTCCAATCTTTTTAAAGGTACAAATGTGCACTTCAAAAGAATGAGGATGCAGAAAATTTCCTCCAAATAAACTGTGAACAGCAAAATAGTTGTGGCATGGCTTTAAACGGAATCTGTTTGCTGGGGGCAAAGTATGAAGAGTGACTGTCTTCTTTCTACTCTCCTTGTTAATGGCATGTTTTGATCCAGCAAAGTAGTTCTTAACATCTTCTAAGATTCAGCTGTGCTGCATATCTTTGTACATAAAATGCATTTACAGTGGATTTTCCCCATTTTGATGGCTTAGGAACAAACACCAGTATTGGGTAGTCCATGGGGACTATGATAGGATAATAAATACTTCGTCTTACTTTCATGGATGGTGGTCTGTTGTTGGTGCTTCTTACCTGACTGAAGGCTGAAGTTATTCTGAAGCCCTGGTGGTTTGTTAATCAGAGGCGTGTTGCAGTTTTAAATGTTTGCATTGCGGTTGCAGAAAACAGTCAAGCAGATTGTATTGGATATCAGCTGTATAATAAAAGTCACTGTAAAACAATCAGCTAGCTCTCCAGCCAAGTGTGAACATTGCCTCACAAAAAATCTCTTTCATAGCGAGCTAACACTTGAGCATGGACACAAACAAATAAGGAAAATGAAAACATAACATTGGGGCAACCGTAACTTTGAAAAAACAATCCCTAGATGATGGAACTCTTACAGTTCTAAAATGCAGATAGAGCAAATTAGTATCTGACCAAACTTGTTCATCAACACTTTACGCTCCTGCCATTTTCTTCATATACTCAAGTAAAATGTTATGGAACCAGTTTGTATTAGAGTACGGCAAAGAACCAAATCAAAGTATAAACAAAGGATTTGTTTCCTTACGAGTTTCTTACCTTAGCAAAAGCAGTAGGGATTCCCATTGAAACTTCATTAAACATTTATAGAGAATTGAAATTTACTACTGTAGGAAATTTCAGTTGTTTACAGTTGAAGGGAAATGTAAACAAGTGAGAGAAGCATAAATATAGGAAGGCAAGAGATACACAGGACACCACACTCCAGATCCCAACAACGTAGATATTAGACACCAGACACTGGAAGCAAGAAGCAAACAGTAGACACAGCAGCTCAACAAAAAAAGCATGGATTTCACTCTTTGTGTCCATTAATACACTTCAGCTAATAATAGGAAAAACTCTTGTGTGAGAACTTGAGAGCTAAATTGAACTAGACAGTCTGGCATAAAATGGGGCAACTTCCTGTGTCTCCTTCCTACCAAATTTCATGGAGCGTTTTGTTGATTCATGTGGATTTTCCTATGAAGTGGTGAGGGAGATGCTTAGACTTTTGCATCACTGATCAGATGTCTAAGAAATCAGAATCTGTTTTGCAACATGATGACACAGGCTACCAACTCCTAGTGCAACATCAGCAAGAGGTAATTATGTGTATTCATGATCAAATGGTGAAAGCCTGTGAACCACAAGATGAAAACTAGTTCATATGTGACCATTTCTATCTCCCTTCCATTTTGCAGTGTTCATTAGTGTTCACTATACTCAGCTGAAAGAGAGGAAAAAGTTGCCAATACACTAATGTTGCCTTGATTCCAAGAATGAATAATTTGTTCCTACTTGTTGAAGCCAGCACTCAATAAGTGCCAGCCCAAGACATTTGTATGTCTGAAGTAGAGCCTAAATAATGCTGTTCACTTTTTTGTGTGACCAAAAAAAGGAGAACCCTTGAAGGCCTAAGAAGATAGGTAATTCAGTTTTCAGTGGATCTTGTGAATTTTAAGGGTCACAGCTGCTAGGAGAGAGGGTAGCCCTTTCTGTACATATAGGCACACTCCCCAACCCCCGCAAAGATATACTGCTTTTGTTTCACCCTGACCTCCATCTAAATGATTAGGAGCTAATTGTAGGGAAAATGGTTCACTAGCTGCTTCTGGCCTTGAGGCCATAGTTTATGCACACCTGTCTTGTTCTGTTGTATAATTGTGTGTGCATAAATAATAGATGTTCTCTCCAACTCCAGTTTTGGATGATAGATACGGACTCTCCTGCCTACAAATAAAAAAATTGGATTAGTGAACCCAAATATGCAATCCTTATTGTTGGATGAAAATTGTACTCCATATTTATTGTTAAAGCAAAGAACGACCTATTTTAATATAAGAACTGAGGCAGATTATTACATGATCTAATTTTGTGTATTTGAATCAACTGTAACCCTGCTTCCCTCCAACTCTTCTCTTGCTCCACATTGAGTTGGATTCCATTTTCCTGCCTGTAAACATAACTCATTTGCACAGAGTGCGTTTTGAAGCTCAAGGTAACTTTATCAGCACTTTTTTTTAAAAAGTGCATTACTATACTTTCATGCACACCAGTAAAAGTACAGCCTTAAAAGGTGAAAAAAATTGAAGCCCTGGCAACAGTCCTAAGCCTTTGCTTTCTAAAAATTCTACCTGTGCTGCCGTTTCTTGTCCTGGCCAGTTGAGAGCCTTAGTCACAACACGCACCCTTCACCACATCAAGATGTTGGTTTACTCAGTCCTAGAAACCAGAGGAGCTGTTGGCGCACACAATGTCATCAGTCACTTCAGGGCTTTTGAAGTTCTTATCTATTTATCACAATAATTCCATATCTGTAGTGCTACCTGTTGGGCCTTGACCTGCATTGTGGCATGGTTCTTTTGTTTCCCTCCTTTAGAAGAAAAAAAAAAGCTGCCCTAGCTAGGCTTTGATTTTCAAACCACATTTCCTGATGTTTGGTCAAGTCATCCTGACTAGTTAGAAGGAGATTCTGTCAGGACAAATTGGCATTTCCCCCTCCCCTTAATGAAGATTCTGTATCATTAATATCTGGGTGGCAGATACTGCCAATCACACTGATTTCATGGCAGGAAAAGTTATACTTCTTGAACGCCCTCCCCTTGTGCAGCATAAGAGATCCACCAGAAGAAAAAGTGACAGATCTCTGTGAAGATCGCTTTCATGTCAGGTGAGCCATACAATAGTAAGTTTCTTATTTCCAAAGAAGAGGTTGTGTTAGTCTGTCTCAGCAGGCTGGGAAATTTTAAAAGGGGAGAGTGAAAACGTTTGCACACCTTGTGTCTGAAGAAGTGCCTTTTAATCCATGAAAATTTACCCTGAAATAAATCTCTTAGTCTTGAAAGTGCCACAATATTATGTCCTTTCCCCCCTTCCAACCCCTCCCCTTTAATTTAGCCCTCTTACTAAATGTGGGGGGAATTGGATGCAGTGGAGGGAACTTGCAAACTATGGGTTGAAAATGCCAAATTGAAGAAGAATCTTCACAATCTGTAACTAGAGAATATTACTGATATTTTCATAAACAAGCATTCAAGTTGATCTGTGAAAAGCTGCCTCAGCCTGCTCCCGTGCTGTTTCAACAAGCAGCTTGCTCTGCAGAAATAAGCAGACAAAGCTCAAACTGCAGAGATGTTTCACCTCTGCTGTCAGCATATCACGCTGCTGATTGAAGGCTCAAAATTGATCCAATGAAACCGGCTGGAGGAAGTGCTGTAGATACTGTCCAGCAGCCACAGAACAAGATATGAGAATAGGAAGAACTGTAATTGTGCCTTTCAAACCCCTCCCAAGTGCGAATGTTTTCCCCTTCATTCTGTTTGGCAGCGTTCTTGAGTGCACCTGGAGTTCTCATAAGATGAAAGAGTTAGCATTGTGCCAAACAAACACACAGGAGACCAATATGCTTATGATGAACTATTAATTAATCTTAATTAATCTTGTGACAGGATATTTGTTCAGTGAAGAGGGTTTCTCAAATGATAAACATGTTTTTCAGAGAGAAGCTCTTTCAGGTGCAATGTGGTGAGCTGCTAGGTAGCCCAGCCCAAGGAATGTGGTATAGTACTGCCTTTCTGTTGTATATCAAGCTGCTGTGGCACTCCTTTGGCATAAGTTTAGGAGGACTCCCAGGTTTCAGTGAGCATTCCAAGTTGTGTTTTATAATGGGTGGAGGCAATTTTGTTGTCTCTCAGAGCTAAATCATACAGTAGGGCAGGTAAAATATGATGTTTCTCCTTGGATTAAACCACTTCACCATGTTTGAATACTTTTTCATATTTAGCATGTATATTCCCAGTTCCGCATTCCACTGAATAATTATGCTGCATATGGGAAAAAAAGGCTATGATGCTAGAGTGAGAGGTGTTCTGCAGCGGCAAAATAAACTGTGTTGTTTATGGCTACTGGTGGGGAAGCATTTTTGAATGTTCCCTTTGTGTTAAACGTTTCCTGACTTCCTGAGAGCGAATGTCTGGTCTAGCATTGAAGGTACTAGACTAGAATTTCTGTCGCAACTTGCTTTGTTTTTCCTCATTTCTGCATTCTGAATAGATTCCGGTATAAGTATCAGGCTGAAAATTGTTAGCATAATCAGCAGAACCCAGGCAGAGTAGGAAAGGTGTGTGCTTGTCTCTCAAGTCACCTGAGGGCAAGTTGTTTCGGCTACATGTGATAATATTCAAAAGCTTGTCATGGGTTCCCAAGCTGTAATCACCTGATTCTCCCAATTTCCACACACCTCTTTTGCTGTTGCAATTGTACTGGACTGAAGGATGCACCAGGATGGCTCTGCATGAGAATGTGAGGCTGATACCTCTGACTATTGTTTATTGGTACAATGTGGCCCTCCGGGGCAAAGTAGTTGCCTGCCTTTGCTGAGATTGTAATAAATGAAGTGGAGTGTAGAAGCCAATATTTTGATTCCCTATAGTTTGTGGCATAGCTCTTCTGTTAACTGTTCGCTGCAACTTTTAACAAAAATGAAAGAAAATAGTTTAAATGTACTATGTAACTTGTTACAGCAGAGGTCGTCAACCTTTTTCTTACCGCGGACTGGCTAAGCCTCTGAGGGAGGTGGGGCACTCCCTCGCGGACGCATGCGTGAAGCGGTGGGGGATCGTACGCGCCTCTGGCGCGCTCGCTCTCTCCCACCGCTTCGCACCTGTGCACCTGCGCATCTGCCCACCCACGCGCCCACCCCGCCCCTGTGCGCAGGCGCATGCTTGAAGGGGTGAGGGAGCGCATGCCAGTGCCGGCGGAAGCCTGGGAGTCTGAGCATGGCCGGGGTGCTCCCTCCGGCTGCTCGCCTCCCGACGGGCTCCAACGAGGCCGGGGTCGGGGCTCCTCGCTGCCCTCCACGGCGGGAAATTCAAATGGTGGAGGGCGGCGAGGAACGCCGAGTACCGACGTGGCCGCCCTGGCGAGCAGCCGCTGGTGCCAGTTCCAGAGCTGGAGGCACCAGCGGCGGCATCGGCCTGCTGAGGGTGGCGAGGAGCGCCGACCCCAGCCTCATTGGAGCCCGCCGGGAGGTGAGCAGCCGGAGCACCCGGCCATGCTCAGCTTCCCGGCTCTGGGCCACTCCCGTTGCTGCTGCCGGGCCGCAAAGACAGACCTCCCACCCCCTCCCCCCGCACGCACTCCCCTTCCCACAGCTGCTTTGCGCGTGCGGGCGCATGCGTGAAGGGGTGAGGGAGCGCTCACGCCAGCACACGCGTGCATGCGCAAAGCAGCTGTGGGGAGGGGAGTACGTGGGGGGGGCGCGGAAGGTCTGTCTTCGCGGCCCAGTCCGGCTCATGCCAGGGACCGGCAGCGGGCCGCGGACCGGGGGTTGACAACCTCTGTGTTACAGGACAAGTAGAGCAGTGACCATATGTCCAAGAATTGCAGCAATCATTTATTAATGTTTATTTATTTAAAATATTTTTGCCTCACCTTTCTCCTTAAAAGGACCCCAACGTGGTTTAGATAATTAAAAAGACAATATTTAAAAGCTAAAAACAGAAAAACAGAAAAAAGAGCCAGTTTATATCATAAGTGAAAAACATGCATGTTGAAACAGTTCTGTAGTGTAATTTTCTGGCAATCTCTTCTAAGCTGCTTCTCCACTTGCGGACTTTCTCCTGTTGTGCAAACGGATGGAATATAGATGCAGGGTTGTAATGCTGCTTCAGCTAAGGGAAGCAGTCTGACTTTACATTGCTTTGTCCCCCCACATCTGAACCATTCTGTTCTTTCTCGTGATCTTTGTGATTCACACATGGGTGCTATGCATGTCCAGGCCTCATTCAGAAAATTCTAGTGCTAATAGAATGTGCCATTCTGCCTACCCCATCTCAGAATTCTCCATTCTGAGAGTGGCCCCTGCCAGACCCACACCTGTGGTGTGCTTTCCTGGAGAAGAGGATAGGCTGAGCTCAGCCTAACTGCCTGTTAGAAAAAAGGAAGCTTCCTTCCTTCCAGAGCCGCTTCCTTTTCTCGTAGCCAGCTAGATTAGAGCTCAGCCTATCCTAGGCCATGAATCCTTTCAGACCAGCCTTTCTCCAGGTGAGCACAATTGAGGTGTGGGTTTCAGTGGTGGAACTTCCAGAATGGAAAATTCTGGGATGTGGAGTACAAAAGACCAAACCAAATCAAAAGCAAATGGCACCTCCCTACTGACTAAAGGCTTGGTGGGAACCGCTGCCAACACTATCCACACTCAGAGGGTATGATTCTCACTGTTCCCTCTGATCCTTTCTATCTTCCTCAGCTAGGAATGCTCCCTTGCTTCTGAATTTTATTCTTGCTGGACCTTGTGGTTCCAGCTGCATTTGTCAAACACTATAATATACATAAGACATGATTGTGAGAGTGATGCTGCTTCGTTTTTTGCTGGCATGGCATCAGCTCCCCTCAACTAAAGTTTGTTTTCCAGTGCCCCATATGTTCAAGTCACCAAAACTATGAAGAAAAAAACACGTTGTTTCCTTGTAACAGTAGTTCAGGGCTGGGCAAACTGCAGCCCATGGACTGCATACCACACAGATGGTCATTTTGTGTCCCCCCCAAAAAAATGTTGTTTCAGAAAATGGGCCATTATTGCTTCTAGAGGCCTCCAGGAGCAGCAGAAGTTTGTACATTGGGGCCTTTATGTTCCCTAAGCCCCCTTCCATCAGAAAATTAAGACTGCTGGAGGAGCACTTCCTGTTTACTTTTCCCCAAAAGCTAACATTTTAGAATTCCCTAGACTGTGGAAGGCTCTGGGAATAAAAGTTTAGTTTTTATCTCGCCTGAGCATGTATATCCCTACTGTAGTTCTTTGAAGGCTGTGTACTCACATAACCTACTTCCCCCTTCCATTTGTTTTCTTGCTCTCTCTCTTAGTTTGGAGCTGTGACAGCCTTCTACCTGAGAAGGAATAGGTAGAGCTACACCCTTTGCACACGTGAAGTGTGTTGGGTTTTTCATGAAAACTTTGCTCAGCTCTAAAATGTACTAAACAACATTGTGCACAGTTGCAAAATCCACAGGTTTGAGTGGACAACTTTTTTCTGGTGCTCAGCATTTTCTAGTGATTTATTGAATGCTGGTACAATTCTTCATATGATGATTTTGTATAAAAGCATATAAATAAGTCCTGCACCCTGGAAAACAATTCATATGAGAAGCCAGAGAAGATGAATGATCTGAATGTTTGTCACTAAGTATCTTTTTGAACCATTGTTTGACTTGTAAGTGCTAACAGTCAAACTGAAGTAGGCATTAGGCTTTTTGCTTAGAGGGTCTTGTACAGTATTGCATAATTTTGAAGGGTGTTTTTGTTATGAAATTCTGCTGTGGCAGATGTTCTGCAAATCTGGAACACACCATCTTTCTATAAGCCTCAAAATCTCTAGCTTCTTCAAGAGGCATCTGTGAACAGATCTCAGATAAAACTCCCCCTATCTGTGTCCTTAAAATTATCATCGTCTCATCATCTTTAACCCCGAAGTCCCAACACGCTCTCTCAAAAGAAATCAGGAAAGATTCAGGACAATCTCCATTTCAATATTGGGGAAATTTCTTTAGGTCGATTTTTGAGGGATTTGGGAGCACAATTGAGGTGTGGGTTTCAATGGTGGAACTTCCAGAATGGAAAATTCTGGGATGTGGAGTCCAAAAGACCAAACCAAAACCAAACCAAAAGCAAATGGCACCTCCCTACTGAAGTAGGCATTAGGCTTTTTGCTTAGAGGGTCTTGTACAGTATTGCATAATTTTGAAGGGTGTTTTTGTTATGAAATTCTGCTGTGGCAGATGTTCTGTATTATCTAAAAATAGAAATGTTATTTCAATTGCATTGTGAGAAAAGAAAAGCAGTCATATTGAACACCAGCCTTTTCCAAGTGGTGGTGTCCAGATATCCTGGACTATACCTCTCATGATCCCCAGCCAGCATGGCCAATTAACATACTGGTTGGAAATTATGGACTGAATAATACAACACATCTGGAAGATGACCTTCCAGAGAAGGCTTTACTACATAGGCTTGAGTGTTTCCTCAATTTCACCTTATATTTTTTCAGATAGATGTAGCATCTTTAAAAAGCAAAACAAAGCATTTCTCTGATCGTATAATGTATTTCCCATTACCAGTTCATAAATCAAGTGCTGCTTTATGCGTTACCTTTTTAATGTGTGCACATGAAATATTTTTGACATACATGTAAAAATTTGACTAGTGCTTGCAACTAATGTGTGTCTCCATAACTTTGGGTGACAGAGCTGCATATTCCAGAAAAACATGATTGATGCTCCCTACCCACAATGTAAATGCACATGTGTTATTCTGTGCAGTGTGAAGCATCTCCAGCTTTTAAACAGTGCAGTGGTTACGCAGATTGAGTGGAGGCCCTTTATTATAAGTCACAATATAATTTAATGGTTTAATATTGAGCATTAATGTCCTGATCACTGGTGAAAACTAGGTAGTGTGTATGTCTGGTCTGATTTGCATGTGCTTGTAAAGGAAGTACTACCTGGTTCTGAATGTGTCTATTGAAGGAGAGTGAAGTCTGTGCTCAGTGGCCAGTTGACAAGTAGTCGCCTTGGAGGGATAGTCTGTGGTTGCTTTTGGACAGTTAATGCTGTGAAAGGTTATTTTCATTCTGAAGAGCCTCCCCATGCCTAGTTTGCATTTCTGTGATTCAAGGTGGGCAGAGTGGAGTCCTCCAGTCTTCAGATGTTGTTAGATTGCTATTCCCTCCAGCTCCAGCCAACACAGGTAATGGTAAGGGATGCTGGGAAGAGAACTGCATTCCAACAATATGCCAAAGGCTGCACTTTGCCCACTCCTTATGTGATCAGGTGTTATAAGGTGCGTATATAACAGGTCTCTAATACTCACTCCTGAAAAAGAAGTTTACCATTTAAATGGCTGCCCTTCACTGTTCTGCCACTTTGAGAAGAGAACTTGAAATAATATTAATTAGTAAGATTAAGAAAATGAAGATCCAAGGTTTTAGGGATTAAAAGGATCAGAATCAATATTGCATATGGGTTGTTATAAGAACCTAGTTTGAATTCTTGTGTATGTTTGTGCAGTATGGGTGCAATTTTAAGAACTATGAAGAATAATCAATTTTTTGCCAGTTAATTGAGGAATATCTGCAAATATGCAGGTTTAGCTGAATAATAGTAATAATCATCTGCCATCAAGTCAACTCTGACTTATGGAGATCCTTTCCAGGGTTTTCTAGGTAGAGAGTACTCAGAAGTAGTTTACCATTCCTTTCTTCCGGGTGCATCCTCGGACTGTGCAGCTGACTCTACTTGCAATAAACAGAAGTGCTCTTTTCCATCTGTTAATATTTGTACAGTGTTGTATGGACTGCATATGTGGAATTTGCATAGTCAGGAGATACAGGAAATTGTGTATGGGGAAGAAATTCTAGGACTACCTTATGGTGATAATAGCCCTGAGGTATCCTTGTTTAGAATGAACCTGTGAAGAGCCTGTATGGCAAGTAGAGACCTGCTGCCAAGAAGGCAGAAATAGATTTTTAGTGGAACAGAAAATAAAGGTTCTTTAAATTAAGTCAACACTAGAATACTCTGTTACATTTTCCAAAGGGAAAAATGAGCAGAGTTACTGAAGAAGATAATTTTCCAGATTATATTTGCAAAGGTTATTGCCACGTTCCCGCCTGTCCCTTGATTGTTTCACCAAACACAGGGCACAAGCTACGTGTCGTGTTGCTGCCACCAGTTGATTACATTAACATTATGTATTATTAATAATAGAGGTCCAGGCAATGTGTCATTTTAAACAGAACCAAATAGAAGTTGTTTATTAATACAGGTGATGAAGGTACAATCAATGTCTTTAACTCTTAACCAAACATTCCACTTCATCCACCCTTAACCGCCAACTCTCTCTCTTTCCACCCGAAACTTCCAAACTACAATCTCCCCAACTCTCAAATCCTCCAAACTCCAATCTAAACTCCTCCTCCTTCTCCTGCAGAGAATCTTATATCTCGTGACTCCGCCTCTCCAGCACTCTCATTGGTCCATGCAGATGGCACATTAATATTCATGACCTGGGTGGATGCCACAGTTATAATTTCCTGGCTATTGATTTGAAGCTGAGAATGCAAATACTTTCCTGCCAAATACTTCCTTTTATTGATTTCTCCCTTCTCTGCCCAATAACTAAATGTCTCACTCAGAGATGGACATGAACAATCTATTATTAAGATATGGGATGGAGAGAGAAGAATTATCAAAATTGAAAGAAGAGTGCAAGGAAACCACTTCTGAATGTGATTAACCTTTTTTTTAAATGCAGGTTTCTAGTAGACAGGATTTGCATTATCAGAAGATCAAAACACAAACCTTTTTTTGAGAGGAAATTAAGCAAAAGTGTTTGGGATATCAAGTTCTCGTGGTGGGAACTATAGCACACTGAGAAGTGAATCCTAAAAGGGTATGACACCAGCATGGTGAAAACACTTATTTATGTATTTTCTGCAGAGAACCAGTGCAATTATCTGACAGACTTTTATCAGGAGCATTGAGGACAGCTGAGCTTTGGAACATGTCATTCTGCAAACAGCATGGTGTGTATTAATAAATGTGAAACAATATTTACTGTCAAGTTGCATACAAGGCAGAGAGATTCACTGAAAGGAGCTTGACAGTGTTGGGAAACATTGGAGCAAAGCCAAGAACCACTTTTAACATGCTTCAGCTGAGTCAAAAAGATGCTTTGATGCCTGCATTTGACATCAAGGCATCTGTCTGCTTTCAAGTGCATGATTCCAACCCTTAAAGAAAGAAAGAAAAGAATTAACTTCATTTTATCATTTAGCTCTGTGTAGGGGTCATGGAACCGAAGAGGAAATTTGGAATAAATTACATTTTCAGTGGAACAACTATCATGCATACCAAGTTGTAGTTGTTAGACTATTGGGCTAAGACTCAGGAGACATGGGTTCAAATTTTCTTTCGACCATGAAGCTCAGTGGGGGACCTTAGACGTCAATGTCTGTTAGCCTAACTTCTGCTTCATAGGGTTGTTGCAAGGTGAAACAGATATGGGAGTGGTGAACTGTGTCTCCTGCCTTGAACTTTGTGGAGGAAAAATGAGGTGTAAATATAATAATGAATACATGTTGCATCTCTGTTTTTGATGCAGTTTAAGAAACTAAACCCCTCCTCAAATTGCCCAATGCTAATTTTTTTCATTAAAGTGTTTTTTTTCCTCTTTAACACCTTTTAATTGCCACCCCTACATCACTGGCATAATTATAGAGCAGATTTCGCAGGGTAATTAATTATGGGCTTGGGGCTGCCAGGGCCAAGTTCAACGCTCTACCCAGTGACTCATAAGGTAAACAGCTGTCTCTCAGTTTAATCCACAATCCACTCAGTTTGTAATAGGAAGTAGTAATGCTGGTCCTACATGGCAAGGTTATTGTAAGGATTAACGAGATAATCCATAAAAAGTGTTAGCTCCACTGAGTTGAAAATACAGTAGATGTATCTCAAAATGTTTCCTGTTGGTTGATCCTGGAGCATACGAGGCCAGATAGGCACATATGGTGGATATGTCCATGAATTCAAAATTCCTCTAATGAAATTTTTTCTAAGGTAATAGAAAGTGTTAGGGCAGTTATTCCATTAGACTCTAATACATATATCCTGTTATGACACAGGGAAGAAATAGTAGTGGTTTAGATTACCACATAGTTGTATTTATAGTGGACTCATTGGAATGAAATCAAATACTTTATATTTCAGTAAATCTGTATCAGCATATAGCCCACAGAATGGTAGTGAATAGAGTTATGACACCGCTGAGTGGAACCTCTGCCGTCTGTTATGAAGACCAAATCATTCCAACCCTCCCAAACTGGGCAAGCTCCTATTATCCTTCATCCCAAGATCCCTCTAAGACAGGGGTCTCAAACTCAATTTACCTGGGGGCCGCTGGAGGCAGAGGCTGGGTGAGGCTGGGCCGCATCAGGTTTTCCACAAGAAAAGCTTTGTTAAAAAAATTCCAATCTTCTCAAATCTCTTTATTTTTATTTTTTAACACAAAATAAGATTAAAAAATAAATAAACAAATTAAGAATTAATAAGAAAATCAATCAATCAATCAGTAATAAATAAATAAAATAACAACAACAACAACAACAACAATAATAAAAAAACGGTGCGGCTGAGCAGGGGGAGACCTGGCGGGGAGGGAGAACATTGGGAATATATCGGCTCCTTTCGATCTCTGCCCAAGCCAGCCCCCGTCCGTCCGTCTGTCCTTCAGGCAGTGCGGCGGCGGCAGCTTTTCCGGGGCACCCACTTCCTTATCTGGGTCATGGAAGCCCCCCTGGAAGGACTCGGCCCCCTCCTTCCCCGTGGGACTCTTACTTCCGAGCAAGCACGCCAGAGGACCGGGCGGCAGCTCCGGTGGCTCCCCGGACCCCCACCCCCTCCAGCTCAAGCCGGGCTGCCGGCGCCTCTTGCCGGCTGGCTGCAGCTTGCCCCGGCATTTCCAAGCCGAGGATGCACCGAAGTGAATGAAGTTGACCGGCAGCGAGGGAGATGTGGAGCGAGTGGCTGAGAGCGAGAGCCAAGGAGAGGGACAATGACGGGCCCGTCACGGAGGGACTGAGAGGCACCGCCGCCGCTAATGCTGTGGCTCCTTGCAAGACAGGGGAGGGGAAGCCGGAGCCTCTCACCGCCGCAGGCTGTGTGATGTGGGGGCGAGGGGGGGAGGAGGAGGGCAGGAAGGAGGAGTGGGGACCCGGTCTCGGGCTATGGCGCTTGGCCGGTGGTGGGGCAGCGGCCAGTGCCGGGCCAAGTCTCATTGCCAGGGGGGGTGGCGGCAGTGTCTCTGCGCGCGGGGCTCCCGCCAACTCCCCGAGTTGCCCCTTTCCCTCCTGTCACCCGCGAAGGGGAGGGCAGGCCTCTCGGCCGCTCTGCCATGACCTCCCGGCCACCTCCAGGCAGGGCTCGCCTCTTTCCTCGCCGGCGGCAGCCCCGGTGCTGTAACCTGACCTGGGCAGCTGAGGGGCCTGGCAGGGGTGCCGCCACGGGAGCGGCCACGATGGGAGCTGCAGGAGCCAAAGCAGCAGCACCATCAGGAGCAGTGCGGCCATTGAGCTCGGCGGGGCTCTTTTCCCCTTGACTCTGGTGCGCCTGTGTCTCTGTCTGTCTCTCGCTCACTCGCTCAGTTTCTCTTTTTTTTTCTTTCCTTTTTTTTTGGAAAACTGATCTTTGGCTCTCAGTGTGAAAGTGATTTGAATTTGGCTCGGCAGGGGCCACAAACTATCGTCCGGCGGGCTGCAATTGGCCCCCGGGCCGCATGTTTGAGACCCCTGCTCTAAGAGATCCCTGGCCTGAAATAGAGATCTACCTGCTGATCAGTCTTCCGAATTGGATCCAGTCCTATACACAAAACCGTCACAAAGACAGGCAGGGACATTGGACACTATCCAACCCCTGCGGAACTATTGATGCTGTAACCATCTGTTTCTTCTGCTCTGTTTCTGTTCTACTCTTCATTCATTGCTCCTAGCCTGAGCCTGAAATGTGTGCCCTGTTAGAACTGAATGAGGGTGTTGTTTGAATGGAATATCTCAGTGATGTATCCTCTCTGGCTAATCCAGGCGATCCAGGATTGTTGTTCTAGCCCAAAGGGAGGACCTCTCTCTATGCCTGTGAAGTACATCCCCATCTAATAGACAGTACTAAGTCTGCAGGTCCAGAGTAACTTGCCAGGGGGTATAAAGAACAATTTCAGATGTCTTAGGCCGTCTGAGCTAGCTGGATAGCTCAGTGTTTTAAGTATCTGGCTGCAGAGCCAGAGTAATTTGCCAGGAGGTATAAAGAATAATTTCAGATGTCTTAGGCCATCTGAGCTAGCTGGATAGCTCAGTGTTTTAAGTACCTGGCTGCAGAGCCAGAGGTTTGGAGTTCACTGTGCCTATTGTGAGTAGAGCCAGACTATTTAGTCTTGGGCAAGCTGCACAATCCAGGGTGCCCCCCAAATAAGGGAATTTTAAGATTCGATCACTTTTATCTGGTGACACCTCTTCACATGGTATTGTGTGTTGTGAGTGATTAGATTGGTATGAGGGGAAATAAGCATTATAAATTGGTCGATCAGTGAGCTGTTCTTTATAGCTGAAATAAGAGTAGATACATACCAAATCATACAAAACAAATTGATTAGCTTTCCATAATAATTTTATGAAATAGTTTGCTTCACTTTACCTGTTTTCAGAAGTGTAAAGAGAACAGTACATCATTTGACAAGGTTCAACTTCAGTGCTTGTAGCAACTATAGTGATGTAATCATCCATTTGTTCTGACACATTTCATGATTATGGTGTTTAAGCAATTTATCTCCCTCGTCATTGGAGTGACTGTATGTCATAGTGATGAAACAGATTCTGTTTTTCTTGCCTGTTGATTTTATTTAAGGGACATTACTTTGAAGAGGAATCTAAGATGCTATCAAAGCACTGGCAGCATCAAATTCCTAATTTCAAATTGGGATGCGTCTATGAAAACTGGAAAACAGTAAATCCTAGATATACTAAGCAAATATGCATAAGATTAAAAAACAAAATCTAGTAATATTTTGCTTGCTCTAATCAGTCTAGTCCCACCTGAGAAGAGTATTTGTTTGTAGCAATTTATGTGGACGTTTATTATCAGAACCTGACAAGGATAACTGACTCCCCCTGGAGTCCTACAGAGATTAATGGACCTCTCAAGCAAAGAACACTGACCTCGAGAGAGGCCTGGAAAGAGAAGAACAAAAACTGGGCCTTCAAGGCAGACACTCCCCATCTTTGGAACAATCTCCTGACTGAAATTCGCCTGCCCCCTTCACTGGGAAGCTCTAAATGATAACTGAAAACATGCCTTTTCAGGCAGGCTTTCCCGGAGTGTTTAACATCCTAATGTAGTTGTTGTTTCAGCATTTTATACTTCCTGATTCACCATCTTGCCCTTAAATTATCCATTTTTAAAAGTTTTTACTTATGTAAAATTGTAGCTGAAGATTGATAAAACAAATAGTCAAGGAATACCTTACCATTTTGAACAAGTTCAAATCTCCAGGGCCGGAGAACTGCATCCGAGAGTACTGAAGGAACTGGCTGAAGAACTCTCAGAACCGCTATCCATTATTTTCTTGAAATCATGGGAAACAGGTGAGGTGCCAGAGGACTGAAGGAGGGCTAATGTTGTCCCTATCTTCAAAAAGGGCAAAAAAGAGGAACCTGGGAACTACAGGCCACTCAGCCTGACATCAATCCCAGGAAAAATTCTGGAACAGATTGTAAAGTGGTCATTGTGCAAGCACCTAGAAAACAATGCAGTAATAATGTATTCTTGAAGGCTTTTACGGCCAGGATCCGATGGTTGTTGTAGGTTTTTCGGGCTGTTTGGCCATGTTCTGGAGGCTTTTCTTCCTAACGTTTCGCCAGTCTCTGTGGCTGGCATCTTCAGAGGACAGGAGTTAGAACTCTGTCTGTGTTCTGGTGCAGTGTGTGGGATAGTTGAGTATTTGTAGCTGTGGGATCAGCTTTTTGTCCTTTTCAGGAGTTTGGGTGTTTCCTGTGATCAGGGTGTTTTTTGTTATGGGTGTATTGTTTGCGTATTAGATGTCATGGTCATATGCAAACCTGACCTCCTATTGGGACACAAGGTCTACAGAAACCCACCCACACAGACCGGTACCTACACAAAAACTCCACCACCCACGACAAAAAAGAGGCATAATCAAAACACTGGTAGACCGTGCGAATCGGAACTGCGAAGCTCAATTTCTCAGCACCGAACTCAACCATCTGAATTGGGCCCTACAGGCAAATGGCTATTCCAAAAATGAAATCACAAGAGCCATAAAACCGAGAATACAACACCAAACAGAAGAAGAAAAACAGCCACCCACAAATAAAGTATTTCTGCCATACATCAAAGGGGTCACGGACCGCATGGGGAAACTTTTGAAAAAAAAACACCACAACCTACAAACAGTATTCAGGCCCACTACAAAAATATAACAAATGTTACGGTCAGCAAAGGACAAAAGGGACCCCCTCACCACTGCAGGAGTATACTGGATACCTTGCAGTTGTGACCAGGTATATATTGGGACCACAAAATGCAGCATCCACACCAGAATCAAAGAACATGAGAGACACTGCAAACTAAAACAACCGGAAAAATCGGCAGTAGCTGAACATGCCCTGAAACAAGCTGGACATGAAATCCTGTTTCAAAACACAGAAGTACTGGACAACACCAGCAATCATTATGTTAGACTACACAGGGAAGCCATTGAAATCCACAAACATCAGCACAGCTTCAACAAAAAAGAAGGAAGTCTAAAACTCAACAAAGCCTGGCTCCCAGCACTGAAAAATACAGCCTGCAAAAAGGTCAATGAACTCTATCCAGCCACAAGGACCGGTGATCACTGCACACGAAAGACTAGCTAACGACACCCATCAATCACAGTGACAGATCATCTCCCCCCTTATCACAACAATACACCCATAAAAAAAACACCTTGATCACAGGAAACACCCAATCTCCTGAAAAGGACAAAAAGCTGATCCCACAGCTTCAAATACTCAACTATCCCACACACTACACCAGAACACAGACAGAGTTCTATCTCCTGTCCTCTGAAGATGCCGGCCACAGAGACTGGTGAAACGTTAGGAAGAAAAACCTCCAGAACACGGCCAAACATCCTGAAAAACCTACAACAACCAGTGCAGTAATAACTAGAAGCCAACATGGATTTGTCAAGAACAAATCCTGCCAAACTAATTTGATCTCGTTGTTTGATCAGGTAACCACCCTGATAGACAGAGGGAATGCTGTAGACGTAGTTTATCTTGACTTTAGCAAAGCTTTTGACATAGTGCCCCATGATATCCTGATTAGCAAGCTAACTAGGTGTGGGCTGGATACATCAAGTATCAGGTGGATACACAGTTGGCTGCAGAATCATACTCAGAGGGTGATGATTAATGGGTCCTTCTCTAACTGGGAGGAGGTCACAAGTGGGGTACCCCAAGGCTCAGTCCTGGGCCCGGTGCTCTTCAGTATCTTTATTAATGACTTGGATGAGAGAGTGCAGGGAATGCTTGTCGAATTTGTAGATGATTCAAAATTGTGCGGAATAGCTAATACCCTAGAAGACATTTTGACAGTGGCAAGGATTGCCTTTGCACAGTTAAAACTAGTGTGCCAGCTGTGTCCGTTCCTTGAGAAGTTTGATCTGACCATGGTGACACATGTCTTAATTACATCTTGGCTGGATTGCTCTAACATGCTCTATATGGGGCTGCTTTTGGAAAGTGTTCAGAAACTCCAGCAGGTCCAAAATGCTGCAGGCAGATTGGTAACTGGGGCTGGCTTCAGGGAACATATAACTTCTCTGTTGCAGCAGCTCCACTGGCTGCTGATTTGTTTCTCAGCACAATTCAAAGTGCTGGTTTTAAATTTTATTTATTTATTTATTTATTAGATTTTTATCCTGCCCATCTAGACCAAGGGTCTACTCTGGGTGGTTTACAAATTTAAAAACAATAAAACCAAAAACCCTAAATAGATTCGGTCCAAGCTATCCAAAACACCATATCTCCCTTTATGAGCCTACCTGAGTATTGTCAGGAAAGGCCTTTCTCTCAGTCCCACCACCGTCACAGGAATGTTTGGTGGGGATACAGGAGAGGGCCTTCTCTGTTGCTGCTCCCAGACTCTGGAATTCCCTCTCATGAGAGCCCATGCTGGTCCCATCTTTGCTGTCCTTCCACAAGCAGATGAAGACCTCTGGCTTCAGGAAGGCTTTCCTTTAAATGAGTCGTTGACCAAGGGGATTTTTAAAAGATATTATTTTATTTTGTTGTTTTATTTGAGCTTTTAATATTGTTCTTATTTATGAATTTTAATATACTTGTTCAGTGCTTTTTAAATATTGTAATAATTTATTATTTTGCTTTTAAACTTGTTTCTTTTAATACTGTAAACCACCTTGGATACTTTAGGAGAAAGGTGGCATATAAATATTTTAAATTAATTAAAAGAAATGAATTAATTTACTGCATGTGTATATCACAGCCCAAAGGATGAAGAGAAGACATGATGATATATGCATTTCCAGAGGCATTTCAGTCAGAGAACTACAGAGTGCTCTACTCTGGAAATGACAAAATCAGAAGAAATGGGGTGGCTCTAATATTAAGGCAAGATGGAGCACAGGCAGGTTGGGGATGTAATGCAAGATCTGACCAAATAATGTAATCAGACTCCATGGAACCTATCAACATAACCATCATTCAAGTCTATGCTCCAACTAACAGTGCTGAAGAAGATGAAATCAAAAGCTTTAATGCAAACATCCAAGAGGAAATTGATCACAAACCAAAACAAGGCATGCTTATAATCATAGGTGGCTGGAATGCAAAAATCGAGAACAAAGCAGAACCAAATATTGCTGGAAAATTTGGCCTAGGAGACAGAAACGTGAAGCAAGAGAATGACTCATAGAGCTTTGCAAAGCCAGCAATCTGTTGATTGCAAATACATGCTTCACACAACTGAACAAGATGGCTGTAGACATGGACATCCCCAAGTGGTCAGTACAGAAACAAAATAGAGTACGTAATTGGAAGCAGGAGATGAAGAAGCTGTATTCAGACCAAGAGCAGATTGTGGTACTGATAATGAATTAATATCCAACCCCTAGAATAAAGCTGAAAAAGAACACTAAAAGAATTGTAGTGCCAAAATACAATCCGAACAAAATTCCTGATGACTTTGAAATCCCCATAAGGAACAGGTTTGCATTACTAAACTCAATTGACCATGAACTGGAAGAACTATGGATTGAGGCCAGAGATAATATTAAGGAAAAATGCATAAAGATGATTCCTGTAGTAAAAAGAAAAGAAAAATCTAGGTGGATGATAGAAGTAACATTTAAAATTGTAAAGGATAGATGAAAAGCTAAGTAAAAAGTGGGACCAATAGGGTCAGAACCCTAAATACAGTTTTTCAGTGACTGTCACATAGAGACAAAGGGAACAACCAATACAAAGAAATTGAGAACAAAAAGAGAAAAAACAAGAGATTTCTTCCAGAAGATCCAAGAAATCAAAGAGAAATTTAAACCTAGATTAAGAATGCCGAATGACCAATAGGGAAGCACAGTATCTGACCAAGATCAAATAAAGAAGACAGGGAAACAATAAACCAAAAACCTATACAGAAGAGATAAAAGGATGACAGACTCCTTTGAAGATGAATCCTATGAGGAAGAACCTGCAATTTTAGGAAGTGAAGTGAAAGTTGTTCTTTCTAAGAAGAGTATGTCAATAAATATGGAAAACAAAACAATGGCCCACAGGCTGGAAATACTCAATATACATTCCAGTCTCTAAGAATGGAGTGCAGTAACTATAGGACCATTGCTTTAATTTCCCATGCAAGCAGAGTGATGCTCAAGGTGTTGCAACAAAGGCTTTTGCCTTATATGGAGCGAAAAATGCGTGATGTCCAAGCTGGATTTTGAAAAGGAAGAGGCATTCAAGATCGCATTGCAAATATCCACTGGCCACTGGAGTGCACCTAAGAGTTTCAGATCAGTCTGTGCTTTATAGTAAAGGTAAAGGTTCCCCTTGACAATTTGTCCAGTCGTGTCCGACTCTAGGTGGCGGTGCTCATCTCCGTTTCCAACCCGTAGAGCTAGCGTTTGTCCACAGACAATCCTCCGTGGTCACGTGGCCAGCGTGACTAGACACGGAACGCCGTTTACCTTCCCACCGAGGTGGTACCTATTTATCTACTCGCATTTTTGCATTTTGCATGCTTTCGAACCGCTAGGTTGGCGGGAGCTGGGACAAGCGACGGGGGCTCACTCCGTCGCGTGGATTCGATCTTACGACTGCAGGTCTTCTGACCTTGCAGCACAGAGGCTTCAGCGGTTTAACCCGCAGCGCCACCACGTATGCTTTATAGACTACAGAAAAGCATTTGACTGTGTAGATCATGAGTGTCAGTGTCCTTTGTTTATTTTGCCTTAAACACAAGTCCTCCCTCTGGATGTGTGTCCTCACTTCACGCTGCCACCAGGTATTATTCCCTTAATACCAAATAGATCTTAGACACTTGCTGCCAATTCAACAGATTTATTTATTTTATATATGTCATGCAAATCACAGGAGTAAATCACAGATGTTAAGGCTTATTCATTAAATATCATTTGCTTTCACGTTGGATGTGTTTGTTTTTATTCACTGTTAAAATATTCTTTGACTATCTATATATTCACTATACTATTAAACTCTTTCTTATTCTCTCTAGCATTCTCTCTTAACTTTCTCAATACCATCTCCTAACTCTCTCTTCAATTCCCTATCTGCAACTTCTTTTCTCCAACCCCTTCCCTGTCTGCCTAACTGTCTAACTCCTCAACTCCCCCTTTTTGTTCCGCCCCTACTGTCCTCTCATAGGCTCCTGCCTTTGAGCTTCCCATGATGGACAGGCGTGACTTGGGGTTCCGCTACATAAACTGGGTTTTTCTGAAAGAAATTAGTGCATCTCAACACTTGATTGTGCTGATGCATAACCTGTATTGTAAACAAGAAGCTACTCTTATGACAGAATATGAAGAGACAGAATGGTTTCCTATATGCAATGGTATCAGACAAAGGTGCACTTTATATTGCTATCTGTTCAGTCTGTATGCGGAACATATAAGGAAAGCCAGACTAGATTGAGATAGAGGAGTGAAAATTGGTGGAAGAAACATCAATAATTTAAGATATGCAGATGACACATCTTACTGGCAGAAAGTAGCAATGACTTAAAATGATTTTTAGTGGAAGTGAAAGAAGAACATGCCAAAGCAGGACTGCAGCTGAATGTTAAGAAGACAAAAATTATGACTACAAAGGAACTGCACAACTTTAACATTGACAATGAAGAAATTGAAATACAGATTTTGTATATCTTAGTTCAACCATCAATCCAAATGGAGGATGCAACCAAGAAATCAGAAGACGACTGAGACTCAGATCGGCAGCCATGAAGGAATTAGAAAAGATCAAGTGTAGGGATTGTCACTGGAGACCAAGACCATCCACACTCTTTTATTTTTGATCACCATGTATGGGTGTGAAAGCGGGGGAAAATTGCAGACTAACAGGGTGAAAGAAAGCAGCTGACAAGAAAAAATTGGTCTGTTTGAAATGGGATGCTGGAGGAAAGCTTTGTGGATACCCTGGACTGCCAGAAAGACAAACAAGTGGGTCCTCGATCAAATCAAACCTGAACTACCTCTGGAGGTAAAAATATTGAAACTGAACCTGTCCTATTTTGGGCACATCATGAGAAGACAGGATTCTTTGTAAAAAACCATAATGCTGGGAAAGGTTGAAGGCATCAGGAAAAGCTGAAGACCAAATATGAGATGGGTTCACTCCCCAAAGAAAGCCACAGGCTTGAGTTTGCAAAGCTGAACAGGGCTGTTGAGAACAAGACATTTTGGAGATTCCTCATTCATAGGATCACCATAAGTCAGTGACGACTTTATAGCACATAATAACAACAGAGTAACTGGAAGGGTGTAACAGGGAACTCTTAACAGAAAACCAGAAGTGGTAACATGCATTTGTGGCTTCTGTAATGCCTGTTACAAAATTTTTTTTACCTACAAGCTCCATGGAAAGCAACGATCTTGCTAATCTGTGTGCCTGGACTTTCTCACAGATGTCCTCTTTCCTTTAAGCCATTGCATATCCTGTTGAATCTTGGGAGTATAGCTATCACTTATTTGCAAACCCCTTGTTTGTATAGATGGGTATTTCATACTTCAGTGCCTCTTTCCCCTTCAGGAAAATGTTTCAGTATGCTTGCCTTACATAGGTCAATTATGAATAGATAAATGGCGGATGGCACTGCCAAGATTTAAAGGGTGGACTGGAGGAGGAGATAAAAGAAAGAATGAATTTTTTGAAATAAGGAATAAAGATAGACAGGAAGGCTGCAGGCCAGAGCAGAGGGTTTACAAGTTAAGGCAATTTTCTTTGCTCATTGCGTAGACTATCAAGTTCCTCTTGACATCTTTTCTTCATTTATATAGAAGAGGGGGAACCTATACTACTGACTCAGAGTTTTTCCAAAACAAGCTGAAAAAATACTTCTAAAAAAATTTCAGGCTGTTCTAGGTCAAGGAACTGATAAGAGTGAACTTGAAAGGGTATGAGGAACAAAAGACCATGGGTATCATTCTACTTGCTTTTCTCTTACTTGGAGGGGGAAGGGTTAAATTATATTTAAGGGTGGCTGCTACATCCTTTATTTCCCTCAAGATATTTTATGAATGGAGAAAGGTGTGCAAGGCCGAGATTACTTTGTCTTGGAAAAGATGAGTCAGATTGACCTGCTAATGTTGAGTGCTGGCTTACCTTCTGCATATGTGTTATTATCCAAAATGGTTTCATAAATGTACAATCCTTTTCCTACATTATCTTCTTTTCAAAATGCCTGTTTGCTGTGTCCCTTTCAGATGACCAGTCCTTCTGTGCTGTGCTTGGTTGGGACACAACCTATTGCAAATGTCTACAAAGTAATCCCCACTAGAATTGATGAAGTTGTGCACAAACACTATTAAAAGTATTACCTGTGGTGAATGGCAACTGTTAAAATAAATATCACTATCTGTGCTTTTTGCATTTCACTTGGCCCTCAGTGTTAAGCCTTATGTTTAAAACACAGAAGTTGGCTTCCACAGAGATGTTAACATTTTCTCTACAGAAAGTCATATATGGCAGCTTCTTCTATGACAGTTTGCTTTGCTTAGCCTAGTAGAAGAGAAAGGGCCATTAGTTGAGTGATACTGAAAATTTCACAATATCCTGTTTGCTGTCTTGGTTGTAAGCCCACTGGCTGTTTTCGTCCCTATTACTATTACTGTTGTAGTGGCTGAATATTCCACCATCACCAAGCAAGGACCTTCTACACTATGTGGACATGTTATGCATATCCCAAGAAATTGTGAGATATTTAGTGCTTTCTTTAGAAATCAATAGAGATGTCTAATGGTCTTGGTGCTAGCAATGCCACTGATAGGAGTTATACTAGTGTGGAATATAGGGAGCAGCAAAAGAAATGTCACAGACTCAAGGTGTTGGTCTACTTAGGCTGCCCACTGGTCTTGGTATAATTCTTTCATGTTCCGTGCAGTCCCCCAATACCTCTATTATCTATCCTGAATTGAAAAGTTGAGGCAGCTGAGCACATCTAATTTACCGTATATTTCCATTTATAAGATGCCCCAATGTATAAGACGACCCCCACTTTTCTAACCCCAAATTAGAAAATTTGATCACTGCTTTCCCCACCACTTCCTAAGCCCAGGGTTTAGCAAAAGAAGAGGGAAAGCAGGGATCAAAAGGCTGCAGGACCACTTTGACTACTGCTTTCCCTGCCACTTCCTAAGCCCCACGGGGCTTAGCAAAAGGAGGGGGAAAGCAGTGGTCAAAGGGCTGCACGATCCCTTTGACCGCTGCTTTCCACACCACTTGCTAAGCCCCAAAGAGATTGTGCAGCCCTTTGACAGCTGCTTTCCCCCTCAATTGCTAAGCCCCATGGGGCTTAGCAAAAGGAGGGAGAAAGCAGCTGTCAAAGAGCTCGTGCACCCCATCGATGCAGCATTGGCAGAGGAACTGAACATCTTTTTTGCTCGGTTTGAAGTGGAGACATCAACGAGGGCTGTTTTACAGTCCCCAGCTCATAGCAATTTCATTCTTCTTCTTTTTTCCCTTTTTTTTTAAACAAGTTTTTTATTATTTTTTAAGACATACCTACATACATACAAACAAAAACCTATAAGACAAACAAAGAAACATATAAGACAGACACAACATATAGGCGGGGAGGTATTTTCCATACAGGCTTATCCATTATATACTTCTGACTACAGTAAATCTTATACCCTATCCCATACTACATCATGTTATATACACATATTATATTTCGTATCTCTATTTCAAAATATATAATTTAGTATCTAACATTCTAAATTTATAATAATTTTATAAATTCTTTCACCTGCATTACCATCTATCCAATACTCATCATAAGCATTCCTAATTCTATCTTTAAGATTGCTTATCCACCAATAAGATCCAAGCCAGGATGATACATTCCTCAAAAATCTCCATTTTTGCAGACAAAAAGGTATTATATATCTAATCTTATCTATAGAAACACTATGGTAATTCACACATGTTTGATCTCTATATATGTGCCTTAAAAACAAAAGCATCTAATGTTATTATTCATCATCAACATTTCTAAAATTCATAATTACATATGCTTGTCTACCCTTAAGATTCCTCCCTGGCCATAATTGCTTATAGTATATTACTCATGTTACTTTGAATGTAAATATCTCTCTCTCAAACCGATGATTTTTATTGTTTAATCAGCAAGTAACTTTCTCCCTTTTAATTTTTGCTTATCAGCGCCCATTGCTTATAATATATTACTCCTGTTAATTTATATGTAAATATATCTCTCTCAAACCAATGATTTTTATTATTTAATCAGCAAGTAACTTTCTCCTTTTTCATTTTTGCTTAACAGCTCTAGTATCATAGGTCCAAGATTCGCCTCTTGCCCCTTTTTGCCAGTTTTAAAATGCCATCTATGGAATCCCTTTAAGGCATTTTCTGAATTGCTTATAGTATATTACTCATACTACTTTATATGTAAATATGTATCTCTCAAACCAATGAGTTTTATTATTTAATCAGCCAGTGACTTTCTCCCTTTTCATTTTTGCTTATCAGCTTCAGTATCATAGGACCCAGATTCGCCTCTTGCCTCCTTTTTGCCAGTTTTAAAATGCCATCTGTAAAATCTCTTTAAGGCATTTTCTATCCGGTTTACTAATTTCAACTCAGTATAATCAATGTCTTGATTTTGGAGCAACATGGATCTATCCGATCTCTGATCATAAATTTCTCCCCCCAAATTCGCCCATTTCTCCTCTTTTACATTTTTCCCTATCAAGGCAATCTCAATATGCTTTCCTCCCTCATCCCAGCCCCTCCTTTCCTCCTTTTTAAACATGAGAACAGTCTCTTTTTCTCTCTCCGATGGCAAATGTTCAGTACGTTCAGTGAGTTCAGTCAGTTTGTCCCCCATCTCCTGCTTTTTAAGGAAAACAGCCTCTTTCTCTCTCTCTGTCAATAGCAGTTGTTCTGTGGGTTCAGTGAGTTCAGTCGGTTTATCTCCCATCTTCATTTTAATTTCTAGGCCAAGAAATATCTCCTTGATTTCTGCTTTGATTTCTGTGATTTCCGCCTTGAATTGATTTATGATGTTCTCTTGAAATTCCTGAAGATAGGCCTCCATTGTACATTCCAATAATGAGTCTCAGACTCTATCTCCAAACCGTGGCCATAAAAGTCAAACAAGCTACTTGCTCAGATTACCCTCATGGTTCCTTAGCCGGCCCGAACTCAAAGTCCTGCAGAAGCACTCTAGTCGTAAAGATAATTATTTGATTTATAATCCACCTTTATAGCTCGACGGAGAGTCACATAGGTTAAATTGTTTAGAGTTATTTAAAGTTCTCAAGCCTCAGATTTATGAAAAGCCCATTCTTGGGAGGGAGGGTTGGAGGGGAAAGACACAGTTAGTTTCGCTTTTCCCAGTTCTCTTAGCTGTGATGCAGTAAAAAAAAAAACTCCAAAGTTGCATGAATTACCAAGATTCTATGCCGCTTGAGATCTTTTTCCACAATTAGTTTCCAAGAAAAAAAACCGTCTGATCTGTTACTTGCCATAAAAATAGCAGTTCATTTAGTCTTTGTTCCTGTAGTCAGATCATAAATCTTCATACCTCCCCCTTCTCCGGGCAGCTACTCACCATTCATCATGGCTTCTTCACGAGTCAGTTGCGATGAGGAAAGGAAACTCTTCCGAAAAAACAGATTGCAAGTCTGAATCTCAGGGTTTCCAGGCTCCACTTACTACAAGTCCACTCTCCTGTGGAAAACTTGCCCCCCCTTTCCTGGGGGGGTCCGCTGACTCGGAGTAAAACCCAGGGGTTCTCAGAGCCCTGAGAGTTCCCCTGTTCCCGCTGCCCGTTGCTCCTCCTTCAAAGTGAGCTTCTTTCGATTGGTCTCATAGCAATTTCATTCTTAAAGTGGAAGAGCATGAGGTGAGGCATGTGCTGAAAGCTGTCAATCCAAGGAAGGCTGCTGGACCTGATGGCATCCCTGGACGAGTGTTGAAGGATTGTGCGAACCAATTGGCCAGAGTCTTCACTAGAATCTTTAACCAGTCATTGCTACAATCGAGTGTTCCATCTTGTCTGAAGCGCTCCACTATTGTTCCTGTGCCCAAGAAATCTCACATTTCCAGTCTAAATGATTACTGACCGGTTGCACTCACTTCAGTAGTGATGAAATGTTTTGAAAAACTGGTTCGGAGTCATATTATATCATCTCTCCCCCAGAGTTTTGATACCCACCAGTTTGCATATAGAGCAAATAGATCAATGGAGGATGCTGTAGCTACAGTCCTTCATACTTCATTGTCACAAGTGGAGCAGCAGGGGAACTATGTACGGCTGCTTTTTGTGGACTTCAGCTCGGCATTTAATACCATCCTCCCTCAGAGGCTGGTGGTTAAACTAAGGGACTTGGGACTTCCATATTCCACTTGTATGTGGATAGACAGTTTTTTGTCTGAACGCAGTCAGAGGGTTAAAGTAGGTCAATATACATCTACGGTTCTCAGCCTTAGTATTGGTTCACCACAAGGCTGTGTGCTGAGTCCCCTGCTCTATACCCTCTATACATATGATTGTATCTCTACTTATAACAGCAATACCATTGTTACGTTCGCAGATGATACCAGTAGTGGGGCTCATCTCAGAGGAGAATGAGTCTGCTTATAGGGACGAGGTGGAACGACTGGTGAAGTGGTGTAGCGAGAATAACTTGCTTCTAAATACTTCAAAAACTAAGGAGCTTGTAATAGATTATAGGAAGAAGGGGATGGATTATCCATCCATTATCCATCAGTGGAGACTGGGTAGAAAGGGTGAGGGTTTTTCATTTTTTGGGTGTCCATATTGAGGAGAACATGTCTTGGAGCGTAAATACCTCAGAGGTATAAAAAAGGCTCAACATTGTACTTTCTAAGGATGCTTAGGAAGAATAACATCACTCAGAGACTGTTGGTGTCCTTTTATCGATGCTCAATAGAAAGTGTATTGTCATACTGCATGTGCACATGGTACATGGGTTGTACAGTGGCCCAGAGAAAATCGCTCCAGAGGGTGATTAATACAGCACAGAAGATTGTTGTGTGTCCCCTCCCCACCTTGGATGAACTGTACAGGTCCCACTGTCTTAAAAAAGCACAAAATATTATAAAGGACACCTCTCACCCTGGACACCCTTTGCTTGAATTACTGCCATCAGGAAGACAATATAGATCTATTAAAACAAGGACGAATAGATTTAAAAACAGTTTTTATCCAAGGGCGACGACTTTGCTAAATTCAGTTAAGATTTAATTTGACTTATTGTAGGGTTGCATGTGAATGTATTTTGTTGCCGTTGTATTATGTTGGAATTTGCAAGGAGTTTACATGGAGTTCTAGCTGAATGAATGATGCACTGTCTGGATAGCACTCTGGTGATTTTGTTGCACATGCAATGACAATAAAGTGTTATTCTATTCTATTCCTTTGACCGCTGCTTTCCCCGTGGGGCTTAGCAAAAATAGGGGGAAAGCAGCGGTCAAAGGGATTGTGCAGCCCTTTGACCGCTGCTTTCCCCCTCCTTTTGCTAAGCTCCATGGGGCTTAGCAAGTGGAGGGGGAAAGCAGTGATCAGAGTGTGGCAAGATCGCTTTGATCCCTTCCCCCCTCCACTTCTTTTTGTTCTCTACTCAGCTTACTTCCGTGTATAAGACGACCCTCAATTTTTAGTCTAAAGATTTTAGACAAAGGTATTGTCTTATACACGGAAAAATATAGCAAACACTCCCCACATTGTGGAATGGGTGAATGCAATGCAGTCCACTTTCACCTTTAGTTAGGGTAGAACCAGGATTTGGGGAAGTTTAGAGGTGGGCACAAAGTGAACCACAAACCAGGAAAAAAAAAACCTGGGCTGGTTCATGGTTTGGTTCGGGGACCCCATTTTGCAGAAATGAAGCGGCAAACTTTCCCCCCCTCAGTTCTTTGTTTTGTTTTGGCAAAATGGGATGCCTGCCCCTCCCCCTGCCCTGTTGCCTCCCTACCTTGCCTTGAAGCCACTAGCTCTGCTTCCACCACTGCATCCTGAGAGGCAGCACAGCTGGCTTGTTGCACGTAAGCTAGATCTGCTGCCTGTGTGCATGCACCTGCTGCTCAGCTGACTGGTTCCCCCCAGCACGAACATAAAAAACGAACTGCAAACCACGAGCTGTAGCCACGAACCATCATGGACCACTGATTTTCTGGTTTGTGCCCATCTCTAAGAAAGATAAATTTTTGTAAAAGAACTCCCAGAATTCCCCAGCCAACTAAGCCTCTGAGCTCTTGTTAATAAACATCTTTTGACATATAGAGACTTATAAGGGATACCTGTAGAAAGGAAGAAAAGTGAGAGGGGCACATCCTGTTTATCTTCTTGGCACTGGTGCCTATGAGAACAACTAGACACTAGTCTGCATCCTATTAAAACTGAGCAACTGCCCTTTTCCCCCTGATATTCTTGCTTTTACTGAACCAATTCCATTTTTTCCTCCCTTTCTTTTGCCTCAGAGACTTTTGCCAGTTTGATGTTGTCTCAGGAGGTCCTTGAACAGCGCCATAAAGACCCAGCAGCCTTGGAGGCATTTGGTGCTCCTCCTCTGAAAACACATTATATCAGACTGACAGACAAGAGCAATTTTGTGAATGAATCACAAGCTCAGGTAACAACTAGATGGATTAAGACCTGATGGTGGAAAAGGAAAACAAAGAGAAGAGCGAATTCAAGAAAGCTACAAGAGTGCATTGCAGATCAACTATGAGACTTGTTAGAGCATGCGTGTTTAAAGATGGTGCATGTCATTTACTATACCAGCACAAGATAACATCATACAGCATGTTAGAAACTAGTCTCTCTATTTGTTTGCGCCACAAAGTATTTGTTAACATATTTGTGCTTGAGGTTTGATCCATAAAATAATCTTTTAATATATTTGCATTAATTAGTCATGAAAGGGGATTTTGGCCACTGAGTAAATTTTAAGTCAACTCTAAATGGTAAGATAGTTTTGTTACAAAGGAGTAATTTTAATAAATGATCATCAGAAGACTTTTTGTGTTTGTAGATAAAGATACCAGTATCTGTGACAAAGTCAGTTGGTTATCTTCATGTTGATTCTGAAAGAGATCTCTCTAGCAGTGGGCAGGTAAGGAAAGGGGAGAAAAAAAGACAATGCTTGGCAAAAAATTCTGCATATCAAACAATTTTTTTAAAAAAATTTCAAAACAAATACAAAATACTTACTATACACTCTAAACCACCGTGCACCCCATACCCACGGGACCCCTTGGAACAATATTTTTAATACGAACTTCTTTTCCAAAATTGTATTGATTGTTGTTTAAAGGCTTTCCCCTTTCCTTTCACTAATACAAATTCAAATCTTCCCCAAATAGCATAAAAAATATTTGAACTTATTTCCCCTCTTTTCATCTTAAGTTCAGTAGTCAATTTATCATTTAATGCAATGTCCCATACTTCATTTTACCAATCTTCTAATTTAATATCATTTTTATCTTTCCAGAATCTAGCTATTAATATTCTAGCACTTGTCATAAAATTGGAAATCAATTCCTTTGAACAATAATCAAGTTCTGTCTTATCAAAAATTAACAAAGCAATTTTAGAATTGAATTCAATATCTTTTCCAAATATATCACATATTTCCTTAAAAATCAGTTTCCAAAATTTCTGAATCCATTTACACTCCCACCACATATGATAATACGTGCCAATTTCTTCATCACATTTCCAACAAGCCTTAGAATAGTCTGAATTTATTATATTCAATTTCACCGAAGTCATATACCACCTTAAACTAATTTTAATTTTTTTTCCTTTACTCTTACCGACATTAATCTTAAAACTCTCATTCTTCAAATTTTTATCCAATCTTCTGTTTTAATTTCTGTCTTTAAATCATTTTCCCAAATTGATTTCAAACCTTCTGTTTCTGTCTCTTTTTCCTCTTGTTCCAAAATTAGGTTATAAATTCTACTTACTACTCCCTTCGTCAAAGCATCTTTCTGCATGTCTTCATGTAATGATAGAAATTGTTCGTACTTAGTACATTCTCTACATTTGCCATTAGTTTTCAGCCATTCATTTGTCCAACTATCTAATTGGATATAATTATACCATGATAATTTATTAGTTTACAGTTTACCTATAATCTGATCCTTCGATCTTATTTTAATCATCCAATCCTTCAATCTGGCAACTTTTTTGTCCTTAAACAAATCAGCTAAACCCTTCAAGTTTGCTGGGAAATTTTCTATTTCGTTCACTAATTTTAGTGGTGAAGTAAAGGGACATAACTTCTTTTTATATCTGTTCCAGACATTTAACATGTTTCTTAAAAAAGGGTTGTTCACCTGATTTATTGTATTTCTTTTTACTACATTAAACAAATATTTTTCAACATTCCCATTTATTTCTGAGGATTCCATATTCCACCAAATTAACCTTCCTTTGTTGTATATAATATCTCCAATAAATCTTAACTGATTCGCTATATAATAATTTTTTATATTAGGAATACGTAAACCTCCATTTTTTTGAGCCTTATACCAATATCTTTTATTTATTCTAGATTTTTTACCATGATTACAAAATCCATTAATTAATCCCTGCCAATACTTAAAATCTTCTTCTTCTAATTGTATTGGAAGCATCCTGAATAAAAAAGTAATTTTTGGTAATATTTTCATTTTGATCATGGCGATTCTCCCAAACCACGATGGTTTCAATTTAGAATATTCCTGCAATTTATCTTTAATATCACTTTTTAATTTATTAAAATTTTGCTCCTTTAATTTTTGAGTCACTTTAACTATATTTATACCTAAATATTTAATATAATTACACATTTTAAAACGATATTTATTTACAAACGTTTCTTGTTCATGTTTATTATAATTAAACATCATTATTTGTGGTTTTTTTTGCCAATTAATAGTTAATCCTGTTATTTCCCCAAATTTTTCTAAATGATTTTTAATATTATCCATACTTTCTAATGGGTTTTTAATGGTCAATCATGAGTCATCAGCAAATAAATTAATCTTAATTGTATCATTTTTTCCTAATCCTCTAATTAATTCATTATTTCCTATTGCATTAGCTAACAGTTCTATAACCATACAAAACAATATTGGTGAATGTGGACAGCCTTGTCTTGTACCTCGGCCTAGAAAAATCCGCTCTGTTAAACCATAATTAACTATTACTTCTGAAGTATTATATGAATATAATTGGTCTATAACCCCTATAAATCTTCTACCAAATCCCCAACCCTTTATAAGGAGTTTTAGTGTTGGCCATTCCACACAATCAAAGGCCTTAAATATGTCTAGTGATAAACAGTTGCCTTTGTTTTTTCCTTTTCTATCTCATATATAATATTCAAAACTCGCCTAGTTAAATTATCCATTTGTCTTCCCTTTATAAAACCACATTGATCCTCTTTAAAATAATTTGCTATAAATCTGTTTAATCTATTTGCTAGTATAGCAGTAAAAATCTTGGCATCTTGATTTATTAGAGATATAGGCCTATAAGATCCCGGATCTGTTTGATCCTTGTTGGGTTTTGAGATAAGACTCGTTAGTGAGTGTTTCCAAGAAGGTGGCATTGTCTCTCCTTCCAATATTTTATTATAAAACATTTTTAACTTATCAAAACGGAACTAAAATGTTTACAATATTCTGGACCCAATCCATCAGGGCCTGGTGTTTTACCATTTCTCAGTTTATCAATAACCTCAGCAATTTCTTCTTCCTTAATCTCTTCTTCTAATATTCTTTTATCACATTCCAATAATTTAATTTTTAAATTCTCATTTATATAATTTTCTATATTCTCTTTCAGTACGTTATTTCCTTTATATAATTTGATAAAATTCTTGAAAAATCTTCAATTTATCTTTCATTATATTACACCTCTTACCTGTTCTATCTTTTATTATCCCAATTATGTTTTTTAATCTTCTATTTTTGCACATTCTAGCTAATAATTTTGAATTTTTATTGCTAAATTAAAAAAAATGCCTCTTTATATACATCAAATCCCTCTGGACTTTCTCTATTTCTAAGTTTTCTAGTTCCTTTCTCTTTGCCTGAATTTCTACCAATAACCTTCTATCTCTTTCTAAAAAAACACTTGCTTTCCAAATTTCTCAAGTCTTCCAATTTTTTCGCGTTTTTCTCCTTAATTTTTTTCAATTTACAGGATTCCCTTATTGTTATTCCTCTTGAAATTGCTTTCATCGTGTCCCACAACAGGCCTAATTTCGTACCTCCTGCTTCATTTATTGTCCATAATTCTAACCATTCTTTCTTTATCTTTTCTATTACCTCTCGGTCCTGGAAAATATTAATAGCCATTCTCCACCTTTTAGAGTCTTTATAATCTTTTTTAATTTCAATCTCGATTGACATCAAAGCATGATCTGTTATTTTTATGGAGTTAATTTCAGTATTAACTATCTTAGAAATTAAATCTTGAGATGTGAATATAAAATCTATTCTAGAGTAACTATTATGTACTGCTGAAAAATAAGTATATCTTCTTTCATCACCTTTCATTACCCTCCAAATATCCTTCAATTGATTATTTTTTACCTTCTTGCTCAATATTGTGTTTCTTTGAAGAACATCATTCCGATCATAAAAAGTTTTATCCTTTATCTTATCCATAACCATATTAAAATCCCCTGCCATAATAACATATCCCTTCTTTACCTTCTCCATTTCTTTAATAACCATATCGTAAAAATCTCCTTGTTTATTATTAGGTGCGTAGACATTAACCAAAGTATATTCTTCCAAACCCATTTTACCCTGTATTATTATAAATCTACCATTACAATCTTTTACTACCTGTTTCACTATAAATTCACAATTTTTAAAAATTATAATTGCCACACCTCTAGATTTAGACGTTCCAAAGTTTTTTTCATAAATGTCTATATTATTCATCTTTAGTTCATTGACTCCATCTTCTGACTGATGAGTCTCTTGCAGAACGGCAATGCTTGACAAAAAATGCTTAGCCATGCCTTAATCATCTGACTGCCAGTCATTGGGAGACTAATGCTTGGAAGTGACTTCATGCAGAAAGTTACTTTTGTTGATTCGAAATTACATAATTCCTTGAATAGCCAGAGCTTGGAAAAATAATTTTTTGGAATTAAATTTCACAAAAGTTATCCAGGCAGCATGGTGACTGCTGGCATGGGGGTGGGGGGTCTTAAAGCTGCAATCCACCAAAATAAGTTTTCCAAGCTCTGCACTGTCACCAAATGAGGTGGGTTTCTTTTGCTATTTGACTACCCAAACAGCTTCTACAGTTGTTAAATGACAGAACTGGGAGAAGCAGGTTGTAGCTATGGCATGTATATACAGCTACATCACCAATGGCCATCATGGAAACTTCCCTGCTTCTTCTTTTCCACAGCAACCCCATTAAATGCTGCCTCTTGGGTTGGGGAACCCTGCTGCATAGGCTGAGCAGGCTAGTGAGGAGATAGATCTCTGAAAATTGGGCAGAGGCATTGTGATATGTAAGAAAGGCACTGTAATAGGTTAATGTGGTACTGAACGTATTTTAATTATTTCATTTCTACTCCCACATTTCTGTGCTTGCTCTCAGAATCTAAATATCCTTTACATGTCTGCTTCTGTCAGCTGGAACCTGAAGGAAGCCACATTGCAGCTCTGCAGTGACCAGAATCTTACAGTGTACCTTTCTCCCATGAAGGTAGATGTGTAAAATTTGCAACTGTGCTGTTTTGATTATTAAATTGATTTCCTTGTACAAAATCAATGGTCTAGTGGACAGTGACAAAATAATGTTTATTTATTTTATTCTTCACCCCTCCCTCTAGTAAATGGAGGCTCAGAGTGATGCAGAAAAGAAGAAGTATGGGCTGGAATCTCCTGAATTACTGTTTTAAGAATTTTAACTGCTGTGCCAGCATCCAAAGAGATTGGATACTTTACTTTATTGGATTTTTACCCCGCCCCCCTAGACAAAGTCTACTCGGGGCGGCTTACAAATATCATAAAAACATCATTATATAAAAAAATCATAAAACATCATAATTTTTAAACAATTAGATTAGAGTAATACCAAGATGGGAGTGATTATAAAACAAAGAATAGATATCAGTTATTGACTGAAGGGAAGGCCTGTTTAAAGAGCCAAGTTTTTAAATGGCTTTTAAAAACACCCAGCGAGGGTGCCAGTCGGATCTCTGTTGGGAGACTATTCCATAACCGAGGGGCCACTGCCGAGAAGGCCCGGTTTCTTGTTCTTTCTTTCCGGGCCTCCCTCGGCGCTAGGCCCCTCAGTCGTCCCTCCTGGCTATGCCGAGTGATTCGGGTAGATCTAGGTGGGAGAAGACGATCTGCCAAGTATCGAGGTCCCAAACCGTTTAGGGCTTTATACGTCATCATTAACACTTTGAAGTCAACGCGGAAACGAATGGGCAGCCAATGCAAGGCAGCCAGAGTGGGAGAGATATGTTGATATTTTCTCACCCCACTAAGAAGTCTGGCCGCCGCATTCTGCACCATTTGAAGTTTCCGCGTCAATCTCAAAGGTAGCCCCACGTAGAGCGCATTACAGTGGTCTAATCTCGAGATTACGAGCGCATGGACAAGAGTAGTGAGGGCCCCCCCATCAAGATAGGGTAGCAGCTGGGCAATCCGCCATAGATGGAAATAGGCGGAGCGGGCCACGGACGCCACCTGGGTTTCCATGGTAAGCGCCGGGTCCAGATGTATCCCCAAGCTGCGAACCCCACTCTTTGCGGTGAGAGTCGTCCCCCCAAAAGAAAGGGAGTCACCCAATCCGCTGATGTCCGTCTTGTCCGGGTTCAGCCTCAACCCATTCATCTGCATCCATTGCAGTACAGCCTCCAGGCAGCGCTGAAGGGACAGAACGGCATCCACTGAAGTAGGTGAAAAGGAGATGTAGAGCTGCGTGTCATCAGCGTACTGGTGGCACGATGCCCCACACACCCTGATGACCCCACCCAGCGGCCTCATATAAATATTAAACAGCGTTGGGGAGGTGATCGACCCCTGCGGAACCCCACAATTGAGACTCCACGGGGCCGAAACACTCTCCCCAAGCTGTACTCTCTGAGGGTGGTCCTCCAAGAAGGATCGGAGCCAGGCAAGCGCCAGGCCACCGATTCCCAACTCGTAGAGCCTCCCCAGGAGGATACCGTGGTCGACGGTATCAAAGGCGGCTGAGATATCGAGGAGGACCAACAAGGACATATTGCCCCTGTCTGCCTCCCTCAACAGGTCATCCAACAGTGTGACCAGTGCCGTTTCTGTGCCATAACGCGGCCTGAAGCCCGACTGAAATGGGTCCAGGGTGTTGTTTTTGTCCAAAAGTGTCTGAAGCTGGTCTGCCACCACCCTCTCCACCACTTTGCTAAGGAAAGAAACATTGGTGACGGGCCTATAATTTCCAATATCATCCGCCGCCAAATTTTGTTTCTTCCTAATGGGCCTAATGAGTGTCTCCTTGAGAGCAAGAGGAACCTTGCCCTCCTGGAGAGACCCATTAATTATTGCTGTGGCCCATTCCGTTGTTACTGGTCTGGCTACTTTGATTAGCCAGGCCGGGCAAGGGTCAAGGGAGGAGGTGGTGGCCCAACAGCGATCAAGCGCTTTGTCCACCAATTCTGGTGTCACAGGCTGAAAGAATTCAAGAGTCACCGGGCAAGGTGGAGCGCTGGACATCTCTGCTCGATCCACTGTATTTAAAAAATAGGTTAGCTTCTGTCATTAATACCAGGAACAGAGGTGAATTCTCCTCTTTATGGTAGTTTCCTCCACCCCCCTGTTCTGAAGGGCTTGGAACACCTCCTCTCCTAGTTTTTGGGTGGGGCAGAAGGCTGTGGTGGAGGATGGTCTGTCCCATGGCTTTTAGCCTATTTCTAAGATTGCATGAGCAAAGCTGAATTTTCTTCCATCCTTCCTCCAAAGAACCTAAGACATCTTAAATACACTTTGTAGTCATTCTGCATATCAAACATCCTCTTTCCCTCATCTGGCCTATTACAAGAACAGAGTTCTTTATCTTTATCACCTATCAATAACATTGTGCAAGAACTGAGTGGTCTTGAATTCTTCCCACCTTCAATCAGGGATGTTAAGCTTTCAGTCCTTTTATATATAGATGATATTGTAATGGTTTCCACTACATTAGCTGGCATGCAAAGACTTTGCTGAACTGAGCAAATTCTGTGTAAGAGAACATCTGGTCATCAATCATACCAAAACCAAAGTAGTAGTCTTTGGAAATAAGAGGAAAAACTCACACATGGAAGCTTGATTACAAACCCATTGAGCAATTATGCAACTTTAGGTATACTGGCCTTTGCTTCGATGCCCAACTTTCATGGAAACATAATCTGAAAGCAATCAATCTGAAAGCATCCCATTCCACTCAGTCTCTTCTGTGATTTGCCATAATTCATGGGGGGAATTTAGTTGCCCCTGCAGTTACTTGCCAAAAAACTAGTACCCCAAATAACATATGGGACAGAAATATGGGGATATACAAAGACCCTCACTCAAGAAGTGATTCAAAACTCTTTCATGCGATCTCTCCTAACAGTCCCCCATGGCACACCTGCTGCATATTTAAGGGCTGAATTAGGATTAACCCCAATTGAAACACATTCCCACATTGCACTGGCCATGTATTGGTTGATATTGGCCTGCATAAGCAACTCTTGTCTCCCGCTACAAAGAACAACTCCACAGTCCTTCTTGAAAGTCCTGGGTAAACTCAGACCCATTTTACCGAGCTATGGGATTGACACGGAGTCCTTGCCCACTTTTGCCTCTAATAGAGCCAAGCATCTGGTTAAAGAAGAAGAAACCAGTCTTCACTCTAAGTGGCTGGATTTGTGTGCCATCTCACAAATGTCCTATTCTTGTTGGTTCCCCCTGTACAAAACATAATTTGGTTTGGAGAATTATTTTGTGAATCTAACCTCAGCCTCTTTAAGAAAAGCATTCACAGCTTTGTGTTTTCAGTGTATGCCATCAGCGGTTTTGGAGGGGAGATATGATAATGTCCCATTTCATCAAAGACTCTGTATCTGTGGATCAGGAGAGGTTGAAGATGCTTTCCATTATTTATTATGTTGCCCTTTATATGAGCACCCCAGAAGCCAATTTCTTGCTGGCATTCTCAGACTCCTGTGTGATAGACCCCCCCACCCACCCTTTGGCTCAACTTTGTATGTTGCTTGTGGATAGGGATGTAACTACTACCTATCAAGTAGCAAAATTTGCTTTGGTAGCAAAGAAAATATGTGTCAAATATCAAAAGTCTTAAGAAAAAAGGGAAGCTATATCATCTTGAATTTATTTATAGATATATCATGTCTGTGCAGTTTTGTGTTGCTGTTGATATTGTGGTGACCTATGGTTTTAAACAATAAAGCTTGTTCTGTTCAGATTTACCACCAGAATTCCCTGTGCCTTCAGTCTGTAGATTTGAAATTACTGTAACTATAGAGATGTGCACGAATGCCTGTATCATGGTATTTGATAAGATAGCTGAATACCTGCAGTTCAGTTTCATAAATGTACTAATATTCTCCATTTATTTAATCCATAATGGTGCAACACATGGATGCACTCACAGAATTCTTCTTTTGTTGGTCCAAATGTCTGGTGTTATAGAGAACAGGGCTACTTCTAGCAGCTGAAATCCAAGCAGACTCTTCTACTTCATCCAGAAATGGTTTGCCTAGTGTTCCCTGCCTTATTCTCTCTTGATACAACTGGTTATTGCCTTTAGGTTTGGGCTATGTAAGAAAAGCTTTTTGAGCACAGAGGACAGAATGAGTAAATTACATCCCCCTAAACAGAGGTATAGAAGACAGAGCAGATATTAATTCTGTCTATCTTATGATATACAGAATCATCAAATAATTGAGTTGGAAAGGGATTATAAGGCCACCATGTTCAGCCCCCTGCTCAATGTAGGAATCCAAATCAAAGCAGATCTGCCAGATGGTTGTCCAATTTTCTCTTGAATGCCTCCCAAGGTAATTGGTTCCATTGTTGTACTGCTCTAACAGTTAGGATGTTTTTCCTGATATTCAGCCTAAATCTGCCCTCCTGTAGCTTGAACCCATTGTTGTTATGTGTCATGCACTCTGGGATGACTGAGAACAGATCCTGCCCCTCCTCTGTATGATTACCTTTCAAATATTTGAAAAATGCAACCATATCTCCTCTGTTTTCTTTTCTCAAGGCTAAACGTGTCCAGTTCTTTCAGTCTTTCCTCATAGGAATTGGTTTCTAGTCCCTGATAATCCTTGTTGCTTTCCTCTGAACTTGTTCCAGTTTGATGGGATCCTTCTTGAAGTGTGGTGTCCAGATCTGGCCATAGAGACCTAACCAGTGCTGAATAGAGGAGAACTAGTACCTCGCGGGATTTCAAGACTTCACTTCTGTTAATGCATCCTAAAATAGCACTTGCCTTTTTTCAGCCACATCACACTGTTGGCTCATATTCAGCTTGTAGTCTACAAGACCCTTCTCATTCGTAGTATTACAGAGCCAAGTATCCCCCATTTATTAACTGTGCATTTTGTTTTTTCTCCTAGGTGTAGAACTTTGCACTTATCCTTGTTAAACTTCATTCTGTTGTTTTCAGCCCAGTGCTCAAGTCAAAAACTTTTTGCATCCCCCCCCCCCCCCATCTTCCAAGGTATTAGCTATTTCACCCAATTTTGTGTTGTCTGCAAATTTGATAAGTATTAGGTCACCCTTTTTACATGCGTGGCTGGGAAGCCAGGAGACCTCGGCAGCAGCAATTAAGGTAAGGGGGTGGGGGCTAAGGTAGGGAAAGGAAGGGGGTGTGGGGTAGGCTATTGGGGTGGCTGGCTGTGGGAGGGGGATAGCTGCCTATCGGCCTCTGATCGGCTGGTAGGCAGATTGGTGTTTTTTGTAATAGGAAGGGGGTGTCGGTGGGGGTGGGAGGGTAGGTTTTGGGGTTGGGTGGCCCCCACCCCTTTGCACGCAAGTGCCCCGAGCGCCCTCTGCCCTTCACGCATGCACGTGAGTGTGCATGTGTCCGCGCCCCCGGCTCCTTGGTATATGCTCGTGAGTACGCCCGCCCGCGCAAGCGCACGGGGGGGTGCCTCACCTTCCCGCAGTGTTAAAAAGGTTGGGGACCACTGCTATAACTCCTAGACCTTTTAAGCAGAGTTCTCAACTTTGTTCATCTGGCTTGTTCTTCTGAAGGCGATCAACAAGTTGATCAACCAGCTCTCCTACTACTGAAGTCTTTATTGTTTGAATAAATTATTGTTTATAAACAAAAGCACTGACAAAGATGAAGCAATTTATTTAACATATATATTGCTTACAAAATGTGAAAAATCAAGGTGTTACATAGATATTTCAGAGGCTAGGCATTACATTTGTGGACTATATTACCATTGGTATGACAATCATGGTTGAGAGGAAAGGTAAATAAACATATCATTCTTAAGTGCTTACTCTGTTCAGTAGTTATTATTGCTTGGATTGAGCTAAATAAGTCCAATTGTGGCAAAATATCCAGCTATGAAGAGAAGGCAGAACTATGTAAAACAAACACTACTGCTGGATGGTGCCTCGACTTACAACCATCTTGACTTGCAACCAATTCGAGTTACAACCAGCTACGGTCGCAAAATTTTACTTTGACTTGCAACTGGCGCTTTGAGATACAAGTGGAAAAAAGGCCTCTTTTCCCCATTGTTCCCTCCCTCCTTTCCTGCCCTTTTTTTAACCTTAGAGGTCATCTTAGGTTAAAAAAAGTCTCCCCCTAGTGGACAGATTAACTGCTTTTGCATTAGTTCCTACGGGAACTAATGCTTTGAGATACAACCAGCGCATTGAGATACAACCAAAAAACAGCCGGAACAGATTAATAGCTTTTCAATGTATTCCTATGGGAAATAGTGCTTTGAGTTACGACCAACATGAGTTACAACCATCATCCGGAACGAATTAAGTTCGCAACTCAAGGCACCACTGTATTCAGTTTTGTTGGAGATTCAATATGGTAACAGAAATGCAGCAGATAGAATTTAGAACCAACCATGAATATGTTGAATTCTAGTCTCTCTTGTGAAGCAGTTTTATCCTTTTCCTCCATATCTGATGCTTCGTCAGAAGAAGGGTACATTCTTCCCTGTTACAGCAACATATGTCTGAAACAGTGACATTTGGCAATAGTTATAATTTTTCATAGTAGCTCTGGAGCAGCCTAGCTGACAACCGAAGATCTGTCCCCTCCTATCAAAGCATAAATTTAGCTTTACACTGATAAATCAACAGCTATAGCTAAGCTGATGAGAAAGGAATGTTTTTTTCAGTCAAGGCACCACACGTACTGAAGCAGTTAAGGTCTCAGATGCAGTTTGATCATATCCCTTTGTGTTGCCACTTTCCCCTCTCATTAGCTCCTCTGAGAAGCAAGAAGCTACTTGAGACTTAAACACCTATGTAAAACTGGAATATAGTAGCTTTTTTTTCAGGGTGGAAAGTTGAAGGACATAATTAAAGAACTGGAAAAACCAGTTTATCACATTAAAGCAAACAATTTTGCAATGGCCAGTAGAACATAAGAGGCCTCCAGGGTTTAAAAGTGTAAATTCTAAAACCACAGTAAGTGTACAACTTTCATGATTCTGCAAAAAGTGTTTAGAAGCATGGCACTTCCTTGCTGCCCCAGTCACTTTGGAGTTCACCTGATAACCCGCCCTTTTTGTCATTGTTCCCTTACTTTGGAAGGTATTAAGACTACAGTCTGAACTCTTAAAATTAAAAAAGCCAGGAAACGCTGGAACTTTACTGTGGTAATCAGCATTAGTATCAAGGAAACTTTGCTGCTGCTTCTGCCTTTTCATAAAGATTCAAAAGGTTTAATTGTTTTCCCATGGCAAGAGGTTTCAAGATTAGCCATAACTTGACAGAAGAACATAAAACAGTCACAAAACATCTGAAAGTGCAAGAAGTACCAATGGACTGTATTCCCTCATTCAACATCTGGAGAGAATGTTTATTTTTCTGCTGTAGGATTTCCAGTTCGTACCTTGGAATAACACTGTTTATTATCCAGTAACAATTCATTGCAAGAAAACCTTCAACATCTTTATAGATTTCGTTTTATAGCTTTAGATCACAACTTCATGCTTCCAGAGTATAGTAAGGTAAAGGTTCCCCTTGACATTTAGTCCAATCGTGTCCGACTCTAGGGCGCGGTGCTCATCCCCGTCTCCAAGCCGTAGAGCCAGCGTTTGTCCGTAGACAGTTTCCGTGGTCACGTGGCCAGCGCGACTAGACACGGAACGCCGTTACCTTCCCACCGTGGTGGTACCTATTTATCTACTCACATTTACATGCTTTTGAACTGCTAGGTTGGCAGGAGCTGGGACAAGCGATGGGAGCTCACTCCGTCACGTAGATTTGATCTTACGACTGCGGTTTAACCCGCAGCACCACCAGAGTATAGTAGAGTGACATAAATTCCATTTATGGAATTAGCTGACGTCCCTATATATACAAATATTTTTCCATTACAGATTAACTTAACTTTTATTTATAACTTACATTAGACCTCTGTAGCATTATACATATTTGAAGTGGTTTGATTACTGTACAAAACTTATCTTAAGGCACAGCAAATTATTACCATATAGAATATAAAGAAGTCTCTAAGCAGCCAACTTGAAAAGAAGCTGGCTTTGTTAGAAGTACATTAAAATTAATGAACTGTTTATGAAGTTTTATTATTGAACAATTCAAACTAAGATGTAATAGGATGCATTCTCTTCCTTGCAGCTTCAAATCTGCACTCACGTTGGAAAAGGAATCCAAGTGTACATTTGCTAGGTCACACACTGTATAATTAATTTAAAGATTTCTGCAAACTCACAACTTGATTACCTCACCAATATAACTTTAAACATTAATTTACCTTTGTTGTACCACCAAAATGGTCTGTTTAGACAAAGGAACAAATACCACTTCAGTGTCAAAGAGTGAATGTTTTATGCACCTGACATGAACTGTGACACAAACAAGCTGAACTTTAGTACAGCCTTCATAAGATAATACAAAAAAGAGTAAACCTCTGGGAGTAACACTTAATAGTAAGAAGTTCTGGCAGATCCTCAGAAAGACATGGGTCCTTTTACAGGTTATTGCTGCTACCCATAAAACCAGTATGTTATCTTTGTGCTAGATACACTTTTACATTTCTTAGTGCTCCAATTAGATTTTTAATCACTTCACAGAAATCATTTACAACATCTGAATAACATCTGTTGCTCAGTTTGGATCAAGAATTCTGCTGAGAGTATACCTCAGCTTTTCAAGAAAAAACATTTCCAAATAAGTCACCTAAATCAGTGGAAACCAGATTCACTGTTAAGCTATTTTGGAAATTCAGTGCAATTTCTGCTAAAGGCAAACAAACGAACTGACAGAGACAAAATTAATATATGCTGTGCAGCACACATTGTAAAGGTCACTAGGCTTCCATGTGTTCTTCATTCATAAATTAAAGTAACTTGGTGCCCTTTATAGTCAGATTGATCCCCCCCCATCTATCTACTGCAGACTAGCACATGCACATTCCATTACAAAGCTAGAGATGACTCTTAAGTAGAAGAGCCAGCTCTGGAAAATGTTGAACAGCAGAAACAATAACTTCAATGCATGTGAAAAATCAAATTCAGTAGAATAGTTTTTTTTTAGACAAGAACACTTCCTACTCCTGGTGAAAGAACAATTAACCAAGAGGCAACATTTCATGCACACCAGAAACTGAAACAGCATATTTTAATTGAACCAGTATAGAAAGCTTCTTTTCATCTGGGTAGAAAATGACAGGCATTTAGATTGGGCAGCAATACATATGCATATTCTAAATATGTCACCCTCTCTGCCCGCTGATATGCAGCAATCATTTGATCGCTCTGAGCTTTCTACAAGGACTGAATTTCAAGAGTACAGGCAGAACCTCTTTACACCATTACAATGGTCATGATGTAGTAAAAGAACTGGGAGAGACCAATCAATGCAGTCTGAGGTAAAATGGCAATTAGAGGCTTTGCTTCCTCCCTCCAGCTTCAAATTATTAAGTTATTTGAATCTTGACTTAACTTCAAAAACTAGACTATGACAAGTCAAAGGGGGACAAGTTCACCCATTTCATCAGGATTAAAACAGAATGGAATAAGACAAATATACCTTAATACATGTAAGGTGCTCAAATATTAATTGCTCTTGGTATTTTTTGCTGCACTTGGTGAAAAAGCACACCTATCAGCTTGTCCAGTCAACTGAAGTATCTATTCATCACTTTTACACAAATAACTATAAAAAAAGCACAGTATCAACAGATGGAAAAAAATGAACTGCTTTCTGTATATCAATTCCATAAAAATAAAGATGTTTGGCGTTGTTTCCTAGTTGACTTTTAAAGAGTTTCTTTATCTAGAAAGTTTTTGTATATGCATGTTATTTGGCTGTATATAAACTGGTCTGAGGACAAAAGAACCAGTCTCCACATCACTTTTAAAGTCTCTAGAACAGAAAAAAAGAGATGAAACTCAGTAAATAAATTCTCCAGGTATTTCTTGCAATAATGGTTCCTCAAATTTAAACCGTTTGGAAATGGGTTTGGGTTCAACATTCTTCTCTTTTTCTGACTGCCTGCATTGACCTAGTGTATATGAAGCTACTACGATCAACTCTTCTGTCATTACTGTTTCTTCTTTTTTTTCTCCATCTGCAGAATTTTCAAAAGTAGCATCTTCATTTATAATAACAACCTCTGCTTCTTTTTCTGTATTCTTAATCCAGAACATTGTATCTGGAACATCAGTTTGTGCTAACCAAGAATGTTGCAGGCATTCTTCTGCAGTTGCCCGTTCCCTGAAAAGAAAAAGGGGAGAGGGGGCGTAAAAAGGGAAGCCAAAAGGATTCGATAAAATAGCTTAGAATGAATTCCCCTTAATTTCAACAATCACATTATAGCAGGTAAACACACAAGTCTTCACAGGTGGGGTAGTTTCAATGCCCATTAAGCTCTATAGAGGGCACCTGAACAGAACGTCCTCACTCATGAAGCCTTGCAATTGCCAGGGAGGAACTGGGACAGTTTCCTCAGTTTTCAAAGGAGCAATGGAGGTATGGAAAACTCCTGTCACCTGGGAAAATTATGACAAATTGTGGAAGTACAAAAAATCCTGAAGTCCCATCGGTAGCAGCCAATCTACATGAAGATTGCTGCACACACATCATACTCATATAAAATTTTGTAGCCATTCTATGACAGTTATTTTACAAGGCCCCAAACCTGAAAACCATGGAGCAAAAGGCTGCTTAAAGACACATCATAAGTTTTAGAACATTTCAATTTCACGATATATATGACTCTGGGTTTTCCAGATGTTGAGATACACTCCTGTGCTAAGTTAGTGTTCAAGCTGGAATATTTATATCCATGTCAAAGCCAACATGCCAAGGGAGGTTCATAGGTCTCAATGGTTATTCCTAACTTTATAAACCACTGGTTCATGAAGCCAGATATATTTCATTCCAATAAAATCAATGTACATGTGCAAATCATAATGGTACCTTGTATGGTTCACAGTTATGAAAAAAAGCCTTTAAAGTCAACTTACTCGGGTTTTTTAACCAGAAGAGATTTGATGAAATCCACAGCAGATTCGGATACAAGGTCAAAATCCTCAGAATAATTTATGTTCATCTGAGATATATTTAAAAAGGTTTCCTGTTTATCATTTCCCAAGAAAGGCGATACTCCTGTTAGCATGACATATGCTAGTACTCCAATGCTCCTAAGTTCAAAAGGAGAAATAAAAGACATTAGCTTCATAAAAAGAAAACCTGCAGTTTTTGAAATAACTATTCAAGAAAGATTCTCCTTACCACATATCTGTTGCTGTACTGATTGGATCATAACTCAGGATTTCTGGAGCTAAGATTTTAAAAAAAGTTAATGGCTATATTTCCTATAAAAATGTGCATTTAATATTTAGATGCCAAGCAGATAGAACATTTCCAAATGCCATTCAGATATGTATTTCTGATATCTTTTATGAAGGCATTAGAATTTTGATAATGGTATGACACAATTTAAACTATTTCCAAAAGATTTACATTTTTCTTGAACTATGGCCATGTGTATTTGAACACTGACACAACTTAATAACTGTGACCTTGAAGTAATATGCAGATTTGAGACCCTGACGCAAACCCTATAATTAACATATTTATATTATATATCTATGCCATAGATTCTATGGTATTAGCCTTGACAATCACATTAGCAATGTGTCAATAACTTACCCACATACTCAGGTGTTCCCATGATTTCTCTTAGTTCTTCACTATTCATCATCACTCTTGAAAGGCCAAAGTCAACTATCCTAATGTCTCCCAATGGAGATTCATTCGTTAGCAGAATATTTTGGGGCTGAAAATAAGTGAGTGGAAATAAAGTAGTTGTGACAACAACCTTATTAAAAACCTGCGGAGCCACCCTGACTTCTTACATTTCTGGTCATTTTACCAGCACATGGCTGTGAATGTTTTGAAGGTCGAGATCAATTGCCTGTACAAAAAGAGGTCAGGGAAGGCCAACAGGAAGTTTTAGTCTACATCTAACAGTGTTCATTAAAGCCAAGCTATGCTTCAAAATAAAATTATATGGTGCTTATGAAAACATTAAAATGTTTGCACAATGTAAAAAGAGCATACTTTTAAAATGCAAGAAAAAAATCATACTGTGTACAGCCTCATACAACACTTAATTTAACAAGTTAACATGATATATCAGAAAGCCTACATATAGTTGCAAAATTTAAATCCAGATCTCAATTTAAAAAATAGTGTAGTACATGATACTTTCATAAAGTAAGAGAACACAAATCACTGTCAGGTGTTCGCAAACTAGAGATTGACATGTCAAGGAAGAAAAGAGGGGAAAAATATGAGCCATCTAAATAGTATTTTAAAAATCACAAGCGTACTACAACCTAGCTTTATTATCTTTTTCATGACACTACTTCCATCTAGTTTAAGTTAACTGTAATTACTTCATGAGCAGACATGCTTCCTTGCAATGGTTCAATTGGAACAGTGACTCAAAATAGTTCACAAAATATATAATATATAACCCCTTATCAGCCTCTAACCAATAGAAACTTGGGTCAGTATTCCAATGAAATCATTGCAAAGAAATACAGCTGCTCCCAAAGGGCCAGTTATAGGCAACATATAACTCCCTCAACTGCTTCGCTGGTTACTGGTCTGTTTATGGGCACAACTCAAAGTGCTGGTTATGATATATAAAGCCCTATACAACTTCGTTCCAGGTCATTTGAAATATGTCCTCCTATACAAGCCCACCCAGGCTTTAAGTTCTGCTGTAGAAGCCTTTCTCACAGTCCCTGCACCTTCAGAGGTCCAGTTCAGGGGAGTGTGTCTTGAGGGCCTTTTCTGTGACTGCACCCAGGTTCTTGGACTCCCTGCAAAGTGTCTAGGTGTGCCCTCTCCCTGCAACAGAAAAAGACCTGCTGGCCTTCAGCTATTAAGAGCCATCAATCATAAGAACCCAACTGATGTGGTGTTTTCATTGTTTTGAGGTAAATTACTATTAGTTTAAATTCATGTTAAGCAGTTTTAATTTTAATTCCATTTTAATCATATACAGTAGGACCTCTGTAAGGGATAGGTTCCAAGCCCACACCCCACAGATGTCTGAAATCACAGATGATAGCAAACATGTAACAAACACTATATATTGTACATGCTGTTAAAGTATAATTTATAAATTAAGTACAGTAAGACACTAACAACAATAACTAATAAAATAGAACAATTATAATAATACAAGTTATGGGAATGTTGTCTCTCTTTCTTATATTACTTATTGTACACTTCTTGTTCTTCATTCCTCTTCTTATAATGATGTGATGATGACACAATGCCTATGTGATGAGATGAAGTGAGGTGAATGATGTAGGCATTATGATGTAGTTAGACTATTACTGACCTGATGATATGTCAAAAGGATCGTCTGTTTCAAGTGATCCTGATTAATCAAACAATGATGCTGATGGTTGAATTTCACAAGCAGGTGATATCAATGGTTGGGGATTCTCAATTTATTTTATTTATTTATTTTGTTGAGACCTTTTGGAAGAACATTGTGATTCGAAGTTGTTTCTTTCTTTTTAACTCACCAAAATATTGCTGCAGAGGTTGTAATGCTTCAGTAATCATATGGGTATCTTTAATGCAGCATTCCATGAGGATCATATTTCATAACTTTGTTGTTTTAAGTTTGTGCAGTTTGAAACACTTTGGCAAATTTTTCTACTGTCCACCTTGCTGCTGCTGCTTCAGTTTCTTCTTCCTCTTCCTCTGTAGATGACTTAAATTCTCCCAATTCTTCATTTATTAACACTGCACAATGGCTTTCAATATGTTCTTTCACTTTCTTATCAAGCATATCAACAAAACCTTCTCCACCAACTTGTTTTGCAGCATCAATTATTTTCCTACCTTCTCCATCGATCCCCAGGAAGCTTTTAAAATCATTCACGACTTCATAAATTCTTCCAGCAGGCATTTACGAACTCTGGTTTTAATCCATCTATTGCAGCTTTGATAAATGTTATTGCATTAGCAATAGTGAATGATTTCCAGCACTGCATTGTCACCAGTAGGGTCTACATCAATTGCTGATCAAATGTGATCAACTACCATGCAGGTGTATGTGGCCTTGATATAGTGAATGAGGCCCCAGTCAAGGGGCTAAGCAATGAGGTTGTATTTGGAAGCAAAAATACAATCTCAGTATTTTTATCTTCATAGCAGATTCAGGATGGCCAGGTGCAATGTCTATAATTAATAGAGCTTCAAATGACAACCATTTTTGTTCCAAATATTTTTCACTTCTTGCTTTATCATATTACCTGCAGCATTGCCACATAGTGTAGAATTAATCTGATCTTCCATATTTTATGCCCTGTGTCTGCTTTATACTTTTATTAATGTATGTTCTGTTGCATATCTTCTTCCAGAACAGCTCGGTTTCATCCAATTGCTTTGGATGCTATCCTGTCCTTAATCAACTCCTTCAAGTCTGCTGGAAATGTGGCAGCAGTTTCCTCATTGGCAGACGCAGCCTCTCCAAATACGTTTTATATTTCTCAGTCCAAATCTACTCTGAAATCTGTAAACATCTGCTAATTGCAACAAATGGCTTGGTGTCACTTATTTTTGGTGATCCCTTGCTAAAGTCTTCATATAAGCTCAATGCTTTCTCATGCAATATGTTATTGTCACTTGGAACTCACTTTCTGTTCATGTCTACCACCCAAAAATTTAATGCTTTTTCCATCTTAACTAAACACTTGTCACGAACTGTGGTTGTAGCTTTTGCAGTCCGAGATATGACAACAAAAGTAGCACAAATTTATTTTCACAACTTCATGGACAGAAGATTCATTATTACCACACATCCTAGAAACCTCAGCATACAACTATTTTCCTTTCCCTATTGAATTGAGAATTTTCACCTTTTTCACTTAAAGGAAGCACTTTACGACTTCACTTTGGCACATCCAATTTGCCAGCACCACTACTCTTGCACTCTGGGGTCATTATTAAGCAAAATAAGGGCTAGTTGAACACAAGAACTTCAAACACAAGCAGCTGATCTGATAATTGAGGTGGCTACTAAGTGACTAACATATGAGTAGCATATACAGTGTGGATACACTGGACAAAGGGATGATTAGCATCCCAGGCAGGACCACATATTTTATGTTACTCAGAACAGCACACAATTTAAATTATGAATGTTTACTGTATTTCTGGAATCTTCTATTGAATTGTTTCAGCTCACGGACAAACGCGGTTTGGACCATGGTCACCTATGGTTAAGTGAACCTGTGGATACCAATCCCGCAGATACAGGGGTCCTACTCTAATTGGGGGTCCTACTCTAATTGAATTTAACACTATTTTAATCTTTGTGACTTTATTGTATTGTTTTAAACTGTTCTGTAAACCACCTTGGGTCCCAATTCTGGATAGAAGGCAGCATATATTTATTTTATTTATATGTAATGAAATTAAATTAAAATAAATATTACTCAGTAAGAAAACTCAAGGTATTTGTGTCCCACACAACTCTATTTGCTTTCTATGTCCAACTATAGTATACACTGATCAGCCAGAACATTAATACCACCTGCCTAATGTTGTGTAGGTCCCCCTTGTGCTGAGGTGTTCACCCATTCGTACTTTAAGAGGTCTAGAGGTTTTTCCTATGTACAGTTTATTACATGGGCACCTTATAGCATAAATTATTCCCTTGGTATTACAGTTAGTGAAATCCTTCAGGGTGTAAACCTTTTTGTTTAAGAAATAAACGACTAGGCAGTCCTCTAGTTGGCCATTTTACAGAAATGAACCATACAATAAAAGATCTGGTGTTCTGGGCTGTGGACAGAGTTCCTGGGAACTGTGAAAGGTCTTTACTAAAAAGGGAAATTGACTGGATCCTGAAATTGAACACCCTAGTACCTCATGGGTTAAACGAAGAAACAGACTTTCTCCCTTTATTATGATAACACTGCTGGGCTGGTTATCTCGCCACCCTGCACAGCTGTGTACAAATGCCTCCTCTCCTAGTGCCTGCACTTTCGAACACTTTCAATTAGTTTTGGAGCTGATATAGACCAAAGAAAGGTGCAGAGAATATAAAGAAGCTCGGTGTTTGATATTCTGTCCAATATATTTTATCATGCCTAATGTGCTTAGTATAAATGCATGTATTTATATAAAGTTGAGAGTTCCAAGCCAGGTGTATATATATAATTTAAAAAAAAAGAAAATGTGAATGATTCAATATCTAATGTGTGGCTTTGTGTTATGCTCAGCTCCTGAAGAAGGCTTCGCCGAAATGCGTTGAGCCAGAGCTTTTTAACGACTCATTTAAAGAAATACAGAATAAAGACCCTGTCATAGTTACTCAGATCTTTTCGCTTGCTCATATTTCCTGCTTCCAACACATGAAATTCAAGAACTGACCACTTGCTGCCTAATATATCCCACCCCTTGACAGGTGCCATTGTCATTATATAATCAATGCCATTCACTTCATCTGTCAGTAGTTTTAATGTTGTGGCTGATAGAAAAGTTACTTACCTGTAACCATGGTTCTTCAAGTGGACCTCTGTGAATTCACACAAATGGGTTTGACAGCGCCTGCGCTGGTCTTCTTGGAATCTTCTAGAGCTTTTTTTTAAAAAAGTAACAAGTTAGAATTGCCCCTATCGCGCATGCTCCGCCCGCCTCAGCCTTCAGTTCCTTTTTATCCGCCACAATAGCCCGAACTTATCGGAGACATAATCAGTGACGGATAGTGGGGTGGCTGGGCGGGATGTGTGAATTCACAGAGGTCCACTTGAAGAACCATGGTTACAGGTAAGTAACCTTTCTTTCTTCTTCGTGGCCTCTGTGAATGCACACAAATGGGTGACTAGCAAGCTCACTTACCGGAAGGAGGGCCGTCACTGCAGAACAGAAGTCAAAACTGCCCTGCCGAAACTTGTCTCTCTTCTGGCTCGAAGGTCCAACCTGTAGTGTGTCACAAAAGTGGACGCAGTAGACCAAGTGCCGCTCTACATATTTCCGGAACATCAACACCACGTAGCAACGCTGTAGACGTTGCAACAGCTCGGGTGGAGTGTCCTTTCAAACCTTCTGGGGCAGTCTTGCCTTGAAGTTCGTAAGCCAGAGCAATTGTGGAGACAAGCCATCTAGAGAGAGTGGAAGACGAGGCAGGTAAGCCCTTATGTGATCCCTGGAAGCAGAGAAAAAGCCTTGGTGCAGCCCGGAAGTCCTTAGTCCTCGAGGTGTAATAAACCAAGGCTCTCTTAATGTCCAGAGAATGGAGCATGCGCTCGATATCTGAAGCAGGTTGAGGAAACAAAGTTGGCAACGACAAATGTTGGTTAAGGTGAAAATCTGAAACAACCTTCGGTAAAAACGACACATCTGGATATAACATAACCTTGTCTTTAAAGAATTGCAGGTAAGGATCATCCGACCTGAGTGCTGCCAACTCACTTGCTCTTCTTGCAGATGTAACTGCAACTAGAAATAGAGTTTTGAACGATAGCAAACGTAAGTCACAAGAAGCCATGGGTTCAAACGGGTGACGCATGAGTGCGCGTAGAACAAGTGTAAGAGACCACTGGGGTACTGGAGGCTTGACAGGGGGTCGAATGTTAGATAATCCTTTCAGAAATGATTTAAGTGTCGGATGAGAAAAAAGACGTGCCGATTCCGAGTTCCGAGGTTGGAAGGAGACTATCGCTGAAATGTAAACTTTAAGTGTGGATAGAGTCAAACCTGAATCAAACAAGTAACGCAAGTATGTGAGCAAGGTTTGGAGGGAGACAGGAGAAGATTGTAACTGCTTTGATTGAGTAAACTTGATAAAATTGTTCCATTTGTATTTGTAAAGAAGGGTCGTGGACGGTTTTCTAGCCTTGTCTAGAACTTCTTGGATTGATGGCATATCCTCCACGCCGTCAAACTCAGTGACTGTAGGTCCGGATGAAGAATCTTGCCCGAGTCCTGGGTAAGAAGGTGTGGGATCCGTGGTAAGCGGAGAACATCCACAGCCATCCCTTTGAGGGCGGAAAACCAAGGTTGTCGAGGCCACCATGGTGCAATGAGGATGGCGTCTGCTGTCAGCTGTCGGACCCTGACCAAAGTCCTTTGTATGAGTGGGATTGGTGGGAAGAGATATAGGAGATGTGACTCCCACGGGATCATGAACGCATCCCCTAGCGAATCCACACCTCTGCCTGCACGAGACGCATATTTCGTGCACTTCTTGTTGATGTTCGACGCAAACATGTCTATTGACGGTTGGCCCCACCGGAAGCAGAGCATTAGAAAGGTATCCTGGTCCAGTTCCCATTCGTGGGACTGACCCGTTAGCCGACTCAGCTTGTCTGCAAGTTGGTTGCTGCTCGTTGATATATGAAGGGCTATCGGAAACACATGGTGGAGGTAGCACCATTCCCACAGATGTATGGAGAGATACAGGAGAGACATTGATCTCGTCCCTCCCTGCTTGTTGATGTAGAACATGGTCGTGGTGTTGTCGGTGATTACTTGAACACCACGACCCTGTATCAGCGGGAGGAATGCTCTGAAGGCTTTTATGACAGCAAGCATTTCCAGATGATTGATATGAAGGCACCTGTCTTGACGAGACCATAGGGCATGGATCTTGTGTGGTCCACAGTGTGCTCCCCATCCCGTGGTGCTGGCATCTGTCGTCACTTGAACAGATAGTTGTAGCGGCCGAAAGGGACGGCCGACCAACAGATGTGGGATGAAAGTCCACCATCGTAATTGTTTCACTAGTTCTGGAGTGACCCGTAGACGTTTTCGTGGACTGTCCTGAAGAGGGTCGAAGAGCGCCAGAAACCATGACTGAAGGGATCGCATCTTCAGGCGTGCGTGTGTCAACGCTGATGTTGTGGAGGCCATGAGGCCGAGTAGATGTTGCGCATGATGAGCTGAGACGGCTGAGCGGGGATGAAATTTCTGAACAGCCTTCAACAACTTCAGAATCCGGTCTGGTGGAAGGAATAAGCGAGCTTTGACGGAGTCTAACCGTGCTCCTATATAGTCGATGACTTGAGATGGCACCAGGGTGGACTTTTTGAGGTTCACCATCAAGCCTAGGCTTTGTAGAGTGTCCAGAACAAATTGTGTGTCCCGCAAGGCCTTCTGTCTGGATGGAGCAACCACCAGCCAGTCGTCTATATACGGAAAGACTTGTACACCGTGGAGACGGAGGAATGCTTCTACGGGGGCCATGCATTTCGTGAACGTGCGCGGAGCTGTAGATAGTCCGAAAGGAAGGGCGCAAAATTGATAAATCATCTTTTGGAAAATGAACCTGAGATACTTTCTGTGGTGTTGGTGAATTGATATGTGAAAATACGCGTCCTTTAGGTCCACTACTGTGAACCAGTTGTTTTGTTTCAGAAGGTGAACAATGGCCTCCAGGGTGACCATCCGGAATCTTCGTGGATGCAGGTAAGTGTTCAGATTTCGTAAGTCCAGAATGGGCCTGATTCCGCCGTCCTTTTTGGGAACGGCGAAATAACGTGAATAAAACCCGTTGGACATGTCTCGATGTGGTACACGTTGGATCGCTTGTTTTTGAAGGAGAGTGAGAATTTCTTCCTCTAGGGCAGAGTCGAAGGAAGTGAAATGGATTTGACCTAGAGGAGGAAGCTCTAAAAATTCTAAACGGTAGCCGAATAGGATGATACTTAGAACCCAAGCGTCTTTTGTAATAAGGGACCAATTTTGATAGAATGGAGCCAAACGAGTGTCTTGCGAAGGTATGGAAGATGGAACATGGAAGTCAAAGGTACTGCTTCGTTTTCTTGGCAGGTGGGCGGTAAGGCTGACGTTTTTGAAAGGATGCTTGAGGCCTGTAGGATGGAGCAGAAGTGGGAGCTTGAGAGGATCTACCTTGATTATGTTTGAAGGGTCGGTAAGACTGGGAAGACTGTTGTTGGAATTGTTGCTGTGGATACTGTTTACGCCATTGGTTTCTTTGATATTTAGGCTGTTGGTAGATCGTGTAAGATTTAGCTGTCTTTTTTATTTTGTGCAGATTTTCTAGAGAATCGTCGGTCTTCTCATTGAAGAGACCCTTAGCATCAAATGGTAAGTCCTCAATACGTGATTTGACATCCTCTATGATGCCTGATGATCGGAGCCAAGCATGACGTCGTAGAGCAATGGCAGATGTTAGTGTCTTAGAAGCGACGTCCGCTGAATGTCGTGAGGCCAGCCGCTGGTGTTTCGCCACTGTAAGGGCCTCTGCGTAGGTATTTAAGAGTCCTTGACGAGTATCGTCTGGTGCTGCTTCCAGAGCTGGAAGGATTCTAGACCACAGCTGTCTTTGATAAGCCCCCATGGCAGTTTGGTAATTCGCCACTCTAAGCAGAAAAGTGGTAAAGGAGTAAATTTTTCTACCTAAAACATCTAGCTTCCTCCCTTCTCTATTCGTAGGCGTCACATGTGCCCTTTCGGAAGTTCTGGATGAATTCGACTGTACGATGATAGAATTAGGTACAGGATGTTTGGCGAGGAAACTAGTATCATCGCCATGAGTGCGATATAGATTTTCTGTCCTGCGTGCAACCGCTTGAGAAGTGGAGGGTTGGTTCCATGATTCTTTGATAAGAGACATCAGAGCCGGGATGAAGGCGAGGCTTAAAGGCGGGGACCTCTCTTGGTCAATATCACCAAAAATCAGGTCGTCCGTGGGAGGCGAAGGTTGTTCTGTTTGTAGCTTAAGCGTTTTAGCCATCCTAGAGATCATTTGAACATAGGACGAAAAGTCCTCCGAAGGAGAAGATGGATGTGGGTCGCCTGCATCCGAATCAAATGATTCTCCTTCCACAGGTGTTTCAGCAGGAGCAGGAGAGAAGACTTCGTCCTCCTGACCAGAAGAAACAGAAGAGAAATTCTCCTCTTGCTCGGAAGGAGAAGGTAGTTTTCTGGCCTTTTGCTTAGTCTGTCCAGATGTCTTAGTATGAGTCACTTTATGACCTGACTTCGAAGATAGCTTGGAGGTATTTTTGGGACCTTCCTTTTGCCGAACGTGGGTGTCGACGTCGTGTCGATGTCGACGTCGGGGCGGGGATGGGGAGGACGATGACGATGTCGAAGCATAGACGTAGCGAATTTTCCTACGCCTGTGGTAATCCTCCGACGTCGACGACGAGTCGGAGTCGGAGTCGTCGTATCGACGTCGATGGTGAGATCTCTTACGGTCGATCTGGACATAGATAGGGTTGTCACGTTTACCCTTCTTACGGTGTCGAGACGACTTAGGTATCACTACCACCTCTCTTCGGGGAGATCGACGTCGATCTGGAGAAATATGTTTTCTCTTGGCCGTCCGTTTCCGAGGTGGAGAGTTTTGCCTCGACGAGTTCGACGGCGAGAGAGGTACGATAGATGCCCGCCCGGTGGAAACAGGGCTGTAATGGGCAGATGTCTGGCTAGATAGGGTTGCGCCTTCTAGCTGACTAGGGCTCGGCGAGCGTTCGCGCCCAATAGGTGAAGCCTCCAGGTGACGTGGAGGCAAAGAAGCCGCAGCTTCCGACAGAGACTCTCGATCCCGAGAGGAATCCTCGAGGATCGGCGATGGTAACGACGCCGATACAGGAGGGATAGAACGATGTTCTTTAGTTTTCTTTTTCTTATCCGTCGACGCTGATTTTTTTCTGTTTTACAGCCTCTTTCGATGATCCAATCGACGGGGTCTTTGACGTCGAGGTAAGTGCCTTTTTCATAGTCGAGGTAGAAGACTTTTTTGAGGATTTGTCGACAGGTCTAGAAGTCGACAAAGATGGGGAAGAGACGTTCGCCTCTGAACGAGGCGTAGCAGAAGGGTTTGAAGCAGTCTCCATCTCCGAAGGCTTCGACGCCGAAAGAGTTTTGTCCCACAAATAAATTTTTAACCGTTGTTGACGAGCTTTAAGAGCTGCCTTTGTAAATTTTTTGCAATGCCTGCACGATTGAGGCTGATGGGTATCCCCTAAACAAAACAGGCAGCGGTCGTGACCATCCGAGAATGGTAATTTACGGGAGCACGACACGCACCTGCTAAATGGCCCTGAGGGGGACATAAAGTATAAAGAAATGAGGGGAAAAATAAAGACTCACGACGGTGAAGATCAGTCCAAGAAAAGAAGGTGGGTTTCCGATAGATAACAGAGTCCGGGAAACCAGTAGAATGGCCTTGTAAATCAAGGCAAGCGAAGCGTTCGAAAGGAAAAAAAAAAAAACGCGGGAAGCCGATAATCCAAGAAAAGTCACACAGTCCGAGGTCGAGGGGCAATAGAGAGTATTCAAAGTCCGTGTCCGAAAGCCAGTTCAAAGTCCGTGATTGATCCAAATAATATTATATTAATTAAGAGCTCTAACCGAGAAGTTCCAATCGCAAAGGCGGTAAAAAGGAACTGAAGGCTGAGGCGGGCGGAGCATGCGCGATAGGGGCAATTCTAACTTGTTACTTTTTTAAAAAAAAGCTCTAGAAGATTCCGAGAAGACCAGCGCAGGCGCTGTCAAACCCATTTGTGTGCATTCACAGAGGCCACGAAGAAGAACAGTGTATATCAACAATAAATGTTTCTGTTGGAGTTATTTCAACCTCACATGCCACCTTTAATAGGTTTGGCTTTCTGGGTTGGGGGTGACCGACAATCAATCCAGCAATAATGTGGCTGATCAGTATACTTTAAGCACATCACCAATAGAGTACTATCTAGTGGCAGAGACAAAGCCCAGGGACCAGGTAGTTCCAAGAGTTGCAGCTAATCAAAAAACACAGAATACTGGTGATAGATAATGGGAGGGGAAAAAAAGCTTGGCCGAGACAGCGTGACACATCCTCGCTGAAAGTTGTTAAGTGGTAGAAAATCCTTCTACATAATAAACCAGCAGTACATCCAAGGACAGAAAAGGTTAAACCTTTGAAATCTCCACATGTACATTTCAGGGTAGGAAATTGGCATTTGAAGAAAAACAGGAATGGGGAGTTTTAAAAGTAGTAACTCTAAACTCTACTTTGATGGAGAGTTTTAAAAGAAGTAAGAATTGTTACCTTGCTGCTGCCTCAGCTCTATAGAATTTATCTTCAGTAATGTAACCAACCAAGACTTGAATCTTACCTTCAAGTCAAGATGAACAACATTATTTTGATGTAAAAATGAAACTCCTTCTAAGATCTGTCTCATAAGACGCTTAACATCTTTTTCTTTGAAGGCATCTTCTCTTTCAGCAACACACTGGTCAAAGATTTCCCCTCCAGCAGCACTGAGAAAGAGCACATTCATTTTTTAGTTTTACAGAAGAAACAAGGTACCACAACTGATAAACCACTCTAATCATTTATGGTCGAATATTGTAGATCAGCGATCCCCAACCCCTGGTCCCCGGCCCGGTGCCGGTCCCTGGCCTGGCCCAGACCGGGCCGGCAAGAGAGACCTCCCCGCGTGCACTCACCCCCGCGCAGCCCGTTTGCGCCTGCGCGCGCTGGAATGCCCGCACAAGCGCCGCGCCGCCATTTGCGCATGCGCGCGGGGCCGCACAAGCGCGCACTGTCGTTTGCGCGTGCGCGTGAGCGGCAGTGCGCATGCGCAAAATGGCGGCGCTCGCGCACTTGTTCGCGCATGCGCGCGGGGGGTGCCCCGCCTTCCCCAGCCGGTCCGCAGACCGGAAAACGTTGGGGAACACTGTTGTAGATTATGTGCCTTGAAGAAGCTTAACTGGCATCCATATCTACTACAGTTTTTATGTACAGTGGTGCCTCGCTAGACGATTGCCTCGCAGGACGAGGAAATCGCTAGACGATGCCTTTTTGCGATCGCTACTGCGCTTCGCAAAACGATGTCTCTCTATGGGGAATTTTCGCTAGACGATGAGGTTTCCCCATAGGAATGCGCCGACTAGTGGTGAAAAGCTGTCAGTGCAGCTGTCAGTGCATTCCGACGGGGACCCGCACTCGCTAGACGAGGTTTCCCTATGGGAGATTTCGCAAGACGACGAGTTTTCCCTTTGGAACGCATTGAAGAGATTTCAATGCATTCCAATGGGAAAACGTGCTTCGCTAGACGATGTTTTCGCTAGACAGCGATCTTCGTGGAACGGATTAACATCGTCTAGCGAGGCACCACTGTATGTTGCTTGCTTATCCATAGAAACACTAGCAAATATAAACAATTTATTGCTATTTTATTTAACTGCTGAATAGCTCAGTGATTTAGAAGCATCTGAAGTATCTAGCTGTGGAGCCAGAGGTTGGGACAGTGATTCTCCACTCTTTGTCCTTGACAAGGGATGGACGCAATGATCCAGAGTCCCTTCCAAGTTCTGCAGTTCTACAATATTATTATTACTATGTACCAGGAATTGTGGATTATATCTATATTCAAAGAAATTCATAAGAATAGTACTGTAGGAAACTTGTGAAATTAAGAAGTTGAACAGTATGGAGAACTATCTTCAGAATGACAACATGCATTTCTATTAAATAATTAATGTTTTCTTAGCCCAAATACATCTGTTCCTGTACAATTAAGAAATAAGATTCAACCATGACAGAAATTATGAATTACGTATCAATCATCTTAAAAATTAGAATTCTTCTGAGCATAAAGGTTGCATCCTGCAAACAGACTGGTGAAATATCAGTGTAGTCAAAGGAGCGGAACTAGGAATTTCAGCCAAAAACGTTTAAGAAGGAAGTCACTGCAGTACCCTACCAAGCATGAAAAATAAAGCACTCCAGAACAAATACAATATGAAGCCGTATCCCCATGTAGTGCAGCTCACTGAAGGATATGTAATTACAACTGGGTGCTGCTCCACTCCACATAAAAGTCAGTTGATAAGGCAGATGCCTTCAGTAGAAAGATGTCTGCCTTCATGGTCTCTGTGGGTCGCACAATTGGAAGACTGACTTACTGGGAGTGAGAATTTCACTACAGTAAAGAAGAAAGAATTGCCCTCCCAAACCTAGGCATTACCTTGAAGTTGAACATCAAGTGAGTAGTGTCTGATGAAGGTAGATTACTGAGAGCAGATAGCATTAAAAAATGTCCACAAGAGGCACATCTCTAAGTGCTGCTGTAGGGGAGACCAAGAATCTTGTGCAGAGACATTTGATGCCAAAGGGCCTGGGATTCGGGGAAGTCTGTAAGGCAGTTAGATAAACTTGACTACCCAGTGTGTGAATTGTTGCAGTGAGAGTGGGAGACCTTTTTTGTGCCCACTGTAGGAAATGAAGAGATGTGTGTTTTTGCAAAAGGATGCAGTGTTGGAAAGATAGAATACCACTGCTCACCTCAGATCCAGGATATCTAGAATTTGCCACAGGGGCTGGGAGGTGTGTGTGTGTGCAAAAGAATGCTGGAAGTAGCACATCCTGATGTTACATTTAAGAAAAAATAGAACATTAGGACAAGGGACCTTATCCAAATGAAAAACCAAATGGGGATCAAAGGACACATATTCCAAGGTTCTCCTATAACAATTAAAAAGGTGGTCTTTTATGAGAGGAGATGGAGGTCACTTTACATAATAGGTTCAAAGGGTGCTTTCATGAGCCGTGATAATACCAAGGACAGGGACCACAATGGAATGGGTGGCTGAACTGTTGGGATAATAGCAATCTTATACGCACTAACACTGGGTATCACTGAGAGGGAGGATTCGCAGCCTAATGTGCTTGTCCTTTGCACTAACTTGAATGGTAAAGTTCTGTTTCTGGCATTTGAGGCAAACCCCTGCCCCCTCTTCCTGTTTGTTTTTTGCTTCCATTTTGTTGATAGCCCTTCTTCTTCCTCCCACCATTCTCAAAGCAGCAGGTATACAGGGGCTCCTGCATGCTGGAAGCTCCACCCTCCCTTTCCCCCCCTTCTGACCATAATTAGAGAGGTAACTATGAGTAAATATACCTTTTTCATGCTTTAAATGCTTCGAGAGTCTTCGCTCCCATACAAAGTGATAGTTTGTGTGCAAACCCAGGGAAGGTGTTGATGAGACTGGGTTGATATCTCCATATTTCTGTGTTATTGCTGTTTCTACTTTATACTATGCTAACTAAAAGAAAAAACCAAATTCCTAGAAACCCCCCTTTTCCCCAATATGGACTTCTGGTATTAGGTTTTTCAGGGCCTTAACAACTGGATCGGTGAATGGCAGAGTACTGAATGACTGGGCCCTCAACACTGAGAGGGACTGACAGTTGTACTTTATTAAATGAATGTGAGACTCTTTTCTCTCATAGGATGAGGAGAAACTGAAGAATACATGAGATATCACATGAAACATGTAAACTCCCTTTCCTTTAGCAGAACAGAAGAAGGCCAGCCACTTTTCCTTTTAAGAGCACGATATGGAGGGCTTTCTAGAAGTCTGTAGGATGTGCTCCAAAAGGTTGGAAACTAAGTATAATTGTACCAATACATAAGAAAGAGGACCCAAAAAACCACTAAGAACTATAGGCCAATCAGCCTAATTGATATACCAATGAAAATGTATGCAAGGTATTTCCTGCAAAAAGCAGAGTACTGGGCAGAAAATCACAACTTGCTGGTCAAAGAACAAACAGAATTTAGGAAGGATAGATCTATGCTGGATAACTGTTATATCCTACACCACCTGATAGGTGGCAACGGCTCTGGGAGAAAATGGTTGATGCCAACATTGATTTGAGGCTGTTGATTTTAAAGAAAGGTCTTTACTATGAAACCAGTCACAGGATCCGAACTGGCATCACACATGCTCTTAGATCAGATTCCAGCATACAAGGGTGTTCGCCAAAGCTCTATCCTGGCCCCATTTCTTTCCAATTTTTACATAAATGGTATTGTCAGAACCCTACCCCCCCCAAAAAATAAAAAAAAAAAAAAAAAAAAAGACTTCCACATGCCCCAAATTTTAGACAGATCTGTAAATATTTTGCTTTATGCAGATGATATTATCATATTGTCCACTACACAAGCTGGACTGAGAAGACTGCTAAGATGATTTAGTTCTTATTGTACAGAAAACATCCTAGTCATTAATAATGCCAAATCCAAAGTTGTAGTCTTCGGTAAAAAGAAAGAAGTACATAGATGGTACATAAACACAAAAGAACTACAGAGCAAGCAAAATCCTAGGCATAACCTGCTCGGCTACAGGAGCATCGTCCTTACAAATAAAGAGAAGTTGACTGAAAGCAGCTGCCTGCCTGCAATCATTAAACAGACTGTTGAATTTTTCTTATCCAGGCACACTACACCCAATTTTAAAGATCTTTAAAGCAAAGGTAATACCAATACCAATAATCGGTGCAGAAATCTGGGGTTTTGCTGACCTCACCAATATTGAGAGAGTTCAAAATTGATTATTATGTATGATATTGGGAGCCTCAAATTCTACATCGCTCTGCTTAATTAGAGTGGAACTGGGTAAGGGAACAATTGCTGGTATAATTCATGCCAGGATAGTCAGTGATTGGTGCAAAATTAATCAGGTGAAGGAAAGCAGACTTCCTAAGATCTGTTTAGAGGAACAGAGGGTAACTCTTTGAACACTGCTAGTTACAGAAATTTTCCAAGTTACTCCCAAAATATGGTTTTTCCATACAAGCATTTAACCCAAGGAGTAATGGTATCAAAAATATATTTAGACAAAGAGTACTAGATGTTGGAGCTCAAATTCACCTGTTATCAGATCCCTGAAAAATATCAGATGGTTAGCGGGTACAAAACATTTGTATTAATTTGAAAAATATCTGTCATATCCTATGAAAATGGAAATCCGGAAAGCTTTTACCAGATTATGTTTTGAACAGATGGAATCAATGATGAAACTGGGGAGATTCCATGGTATACCAATTCAAGACAGAGGGTGTATCTGTGGGGTACCAGCTGTGGAAGATTTAACTCATTATATTCTCAACTGTCAGTTGTATACTGACATCAGAGAAAGTTAGCTAGATCTCTTGCTAAAGAGAAGGAAGTTCTGGGACATGAAAGATAAACTAGACTGACTTCCTGAATAAATGAGAGGTAGTTATTCACTGAAACGTCTCTCATTCCACAAACGTATCACATCATAATGCTCATACTTACTATTCTAATACCAAAATCATTTCTGTTGGTGTTTCGTATACTTCATGCAAACTGATAACCCAATCACTGCATTGTGCAAGTTCCAGAACTGCAATCTCATGAATTATTTCCAGGCGGCAATCTTGGCCTTTTCGTCTTTTCCTCATGAATTTTGCTGCAAATTCTTTTTCAGATTCTTTATTAACACATTTCTTTACTACTGCAAATTTCCCCCTAGAATAAGAGAGAAGAGGGAAGAAAAGACAAGTTAAATACAGTACAAAATCGGATTGCCTATTCAGGACAGAGTGGTGGTGGTGGTTAAAATTTCATGAATGAGTCAAAATGATTGCATTATACAGGCTTTGTCTAGATGCACCCATAGATTGTATGTTTCTTCCCTAAATATCTTCAGGAAACATTCATGATAAACAAGCCCAAACCTGATGTGCTATTTATAGAATAGCCTCGCGGTGCAAGAGTGCCTTCATAAAATCATTCTTTACCATTTTAAAAAATTGAGTGCTACTTTTTAAATACCCTGCTTCCCTGAAAATAAGACCTAACCTGAAAATAAGCCCTAGTATGATTTTTCAGGATGCTCGTAATATAAGCCCTAGCCCAAAAAGAAGCCCCAGTTAAGTGAAACCCCACCCTCCACCATTGTGCAGCAACCAGAAGACATGACTGTAAAATAAAACATCCCCTGAAAATAAGTCCTAATGCGTTTTTTGGAGCAAAAATTAATATAAGACCCTGTCTTATTTTTGGGGAAACACAGTATTATGGATTGAAAAGCTGCCCAAAAAAATCACAAAGCACACATACTGCAATACCATTCTATTTCTTTTCAGCCTTCCTGTTCACTTACAATGGCAAAAGTACCAGTTCAACAGGAAAACAAGTGTTGACAGCTATGTTATACATAATGGCTCTCTGAACATATGTTCAGTGTGTTGTACATTTAACTAGCATTACCCTAATGTCTTGTTTCTAGAATCCATTTCAGTTACCAAAGAGGTAGTATAGAAGCTACCAAGAACATAATTATAATAGTGTTATATTGACCATGCTGGTTGTAGTTTCTAGAAATCCAAAGTATCTAGCAGACCAAAAGCTGAGGACCATTGTGAAAGCTCTGGCAAAATAGGCAAGAGAGTCATGCTGCATACATATTCCTTCACTGATTAATGACTTTCTGTCACTACAAAAACATGCAAAAGTTTGCCTGATTACTGTGCTATCCCCAGCAAATGAACCCATGAAGTTATCTCTGAATTGATCCACATAGCGCCCTGACAGGAAATTTGGCCCAGTTCTTAAGAGTCCCCCCTCCTCATATAAACTGACAGGTTCTATTACCATCTGGGTAAATTTAAGTATATCTGTTACTTTGATAAATGATAATTAGTCATGCTATAGATGCTACACAGATCATGCCATGCTTTACAAGTCTGAGTGAGGGCAGTGAAGTGGTTATGAACATCCATCAATGTTCCTTTCAGTCCCCATAGTTTCATTTTCTTTGTTCAGACTCATCATAGGTCCAGTGTTTGAGCCATTAAGTCTTTAACATGCTTTGGAATGGGAGGTACATTATACTTGCCCTGCAGTTCAGGCAGCAGTGAAGTCATTCTGCTTGGGCATCACTCCCAAATGTAGACTGAATCTTGAGTTTGAGTTTTATTATTATACGGTCATAGATCCGAAAATTCAAAGATAAAAACATTATATAAGATATACAGAGTAAGACTGAATCTTTAAAGGAAACCAGGGGTACAAATGGCTTTTAATAATATTTCTTAAAAATCCTTCCTAGTGTGATTCTCTGCTCCATTCTTGTGTTTATCCTACACTTCAAGACTTGAGTGCTATCAACAGAACCACCTTGTTTCCATACAGACCTAGAGCAGAATTCTTTCTTCCTGAAAAACTATCCAGTAAATGCAGAGGTCGTTTCTGTACATTACAAAACACTACTGGATTTGCAAAGCCATTTAGGCAGCCTCTACCTTTTGGGTCCATGTTTGGAGGACAGAACAAGAGCACTTGGAAGTGAGTATCAATGGTCTAAATCTAAATGGACAATTTTTGAACTTTACTGGGAATGCCTGGAGAAAAATTGAAGACTTCCCTCCCAAAGTCTATTAAAGCAAGCTGTGGTGACTCCTTCATGATGGATATATTCAATCATCATTGATAAAAGTACTAAAATATCAAGGCCGTTCTTTTGGTCAACAATGGAATAATTAAGACAGCCTAATGCAGTTGATGCCCCATTTTAAACTGATAAATGTGAGCATATCCTGTGCCCATGGCACTACCCTAACTGTTTGGAACCAGCAAGAAAGTATTTTGGGTTCCCATTCCCAGTCAGTAATTATGGCCGCTCCTGTTCTTTTCCATTTCTTTTTTTCCTGAATGTACCCATTGGTCCACTACTGTTAGCAGTACTTAAGTGCCCTTGGCCACATATCCCAACCCCTGCTTTGTCATTTCCCAAGCATTACGTTCTTCTCTTTATTTGGCAACTGCCAATTCCCCACACACCATCTTTCTCTGACTTGAAGTTAGGTCTGTCAAACCTAGTACACAGATCCTGAGCCAAGGGTTCACTGTTGTACATGTATACCTGTTCGTGTATGCATAGCTACAACAAAATGAATGAAGATGCATGCTAAAACAAAAAACTGAGAGTAACCAACTAGCTTTTTCTCAATGGCTGAGCAGAACATGGTGCGAATAAATGCAAAGTATCATTTCTTGTACATTTTAATTTTATTTGTTTATTGAATTTGCATATCATCATTTAGTGAATACACACTACTCTGGGCAGTGCACAGGATAAAACATGAACTCACACTCCACTCCCATGTAACAATATAATCAATATGGTGATACAACCAACCTGAATGCAGTTAAGACTCAACCCCAATTCACAACAGTCAAGAAACACTTCGTTCAAAAGAACTGGGAAAAAACAAAGATAGTTGAATATAGTTTAAGAGGGCACCGTTCTTTCTAACAAACTAGTCAAAAACCAGTCTTCCTTCATACTACCCAAAGTATGCCTGGAATCTGGCTCATAAGCCAAATCCCAAAGCATGTCCAGAATTGCAGCCATATTTCGCATCAGTTTGTGGCTCTTCCAAATCATGGTATTTTTATTCATATAGTCCAGACATTATCTGAATGTGACTCAACCACAGTAATGGTCAAAGTATGTCAAAATCCTATTCAGTTCAATTGTTATGTGACTTCCTAAATAACTCAAGACCAACTCCAATACTTACAATCCTCCCATGGAGGTTTCCTGTATCCTGGCATTCAATTTGAAGGATAAGTACTCTTGAAAAAGTTCAAACAGATAACCATGATAATAACAACTCTTTAGCATAGCACTCTCCTGGTATGAAGACTTGCCATGAAATCACTGACATTAACATAGTAAATATTTCAATGTTACTAATTTATGGGGAACTGTACAGAGTCCTCCATGTATTGTAGAGGATATAATATTGCTTTGAAGAACAGAACAGAGCATACAAAATATTCCGCCTGCTCTACCATATTAAAATCGCATGCAACAAAACAACAAAAGTAATACTACAGTGGACCCTCGACTTACAGACGGCTCGACCTGCAGACTTTTCGAGTTACAGACTTCTCTGGCCGCAAAATTTAGGTTCGACTTGCGGCCGGAGAATCGACCTACAGACCGGAAAATCAAACAAAATGGACCAAAAACGGCCGGTTACGGATTAATCGGTTTTCAATGCATTGTAGGTCAATGGAGCCTCGACCTACAGACTTTTCGACCTGCAGCCACCATTCCAATACGGATTAATTCCGTAAGTCGAGGGTCCACTGTAGCTAATTAACTTTCAATAGTCCAGAATTATTGAGTTCCATTGTTTTTGTGGACAGCAGATGCATCCAACTGAAAATTGAAACGTCCTAAGAAACCTTAACAAATGTTTACTTTTTATACATACTTTTAATATGTTTAATATAATTCAAACATACTTAAGATCTGCATTACATTAAGTTTCTGAAAACTTCACATTCTTCAAACCTTTTCTTTACTTAAAACAATCTCTAAGATTGTAGTCTTACAGATACATCCTTGGACATACTGTACATGCTCCAATGAAATCCATGGTAATTAATTCCAAATAACTGTAAAGTGGAGGGCGTGAGAATTTATGTTAAGAAGCACTAAGATGAGGCAGAAAGTTGGAGCACTATGGGAATACAAATTATTTCCTTACAATGAAAGAAAGTGTTCAGTGGGTTAGGGCTATTTACAGTAGCCATCATTTAAATAAAGAAAATACTTGGTAAAGTTAAAATGTTTCATCACTGAAATGTGATGTCTGCAGTATGGCATTGATCAAAACTCTGAATGGTTTCCATGAAATTCAAATTTGTACCAGAGAAAGCTCAAGGTCATTTCTTGAGACTACCAATCTCAAAGGCATGGTTTAAGCTGGCATGCCTCCTGGCACAAAGAAAAGAAACAAAGACCCTAGTGATTTGCAAGTCAAGCTCGATAAGCAAAATGCTTTTACGTCACATGTTTACCCACTTTCTGGTTGTCATGGGTTCCACCAGTGAACAACTGAGAATGTGACATCGAATAATAGTTTCTAAAGTAATCTACAGAATTCTGTCATTGTTGTGGATAACAAATCTAATAATAGTAATTTCAGCAAGGAAATTAATCTTCCTGAAGTGATAAAAGATACAAACTCAAAAGAACTGCACTAGATTAAGCAAAGAACTAATACTATACCACAGCTATGTATATAGCGTTTATTCACAATCTCCCTGTACATACTGGATTTTAAAGTAGGGAACACTGTAATATTCTTGAAGTCATACACCCTACTGCCAGAAGTTCTTCTATTCTTTAAATTGCCTCTTCTTCAAAGAAAGTGTTCATTATCTATGTTATTTCAGTCTAATCTTAAACATGTTTTGTCTAAAGAAAACCCCATATGATTCAAAGGGCTTACTCCCAAGGACGCTGGATTCGACCCTTAAGAACACCTCTTAGGAAAAAAACAGATAAAGCACAGAATGAAATATGTTAATCAACCTTGATATACATTAGTTTCCAATTGTTCCAAAAATGTCTAGTGAATATCTCACTTGTTTTGTCCCACATTTATTGTAGGGTGGTGCTGGTACCCACTTTTCTTCTGACTGATTGTCAACATTTATATAGGCTATCATACTGTGTTTTACTTAACTCACATGCACTGATATTCAGTTTAATTTTTTTTATATAGTCTACAGTTTAGCTGCATAAACACTGAATATAAGATGCTGCCTTATATCAAAGCTGGATATTATGCATCATTTTAAAGCTTTTTTGGGGGGAATAGGGTGAGGGAGCAGTAAATATGTGCATGAAAGTGTGTATGTGTGTGTGTATATATGTGTGTTTGCAACACACTGATCCCCCGACAGCACCTGTGTGTGCAAGTCTGTCTTGACCCTTTTCACTAGATCAATGGGCCCCACTTAGCTCTGTCCAAATTTCTCACTTCCTCCTTGCTTGCCTTGCCCACCCTTTCAATCTTACATTTTTTCACTCCTCCCGCCCTCTGCTGAGCAGGGGAAGTGATTACCTTGCCAATATTCAGAGGTGGCTCGCTTATTAAGCCACTTCACAAGATTAGCTTTGGAACTATCAGGCTTGATTACAACAATCAAATCAAGCCTGATCATTCACAAAGAAATGGCAGGAGCCATTTGTGAGCCAAAACAGTCCACAGTAGCTAGCTCCCTACTATTGTGCTAGTGTAGCTGTACCTTTGAACACATATATCAGAGCAGGTGAGTGAAATAACACACATTTAAAGCTATGACCCTGAAGTACTAAGTCTAAAAGTATTTGATTGCCTCTAAACTCTGCTTCATGTCTACCCCCATCTGCTAAATGCAAATAATCACACTGATCTGTCCAGGGAAAGGGCTGGTATAAGACAGGATGGGTCTCCAACTGCAGCTCATCCCCACCAGATTTTACTGTAAAAATGCTAGTAACTTCTCAATCTTTCTATTAATGAATTACAGCAGTATCCTTGTTTTCATATCTGTTTTCTTTTTTCTAACTACTTCCTTTATTTGCAGTTGCTGAAATATGACTTAATTGCTGAAGTTTACAAAATTGTGTTTACGGGGTGCAGAGGTTTTCCCCTAGAAATTAAAACTGCTTTTAAAATGTGCCTCAGAGAGATGCATCAAAAGTTAAAGTATTATTGAAAAACTACAGCTGGGAATATTGTTTTCAACACAGCCACTTGTTTTTGGAACATGGAACTGATAAGATAAGCCAGAAGTAATTCAGTTTTATGCCAGTTTTCGCAGTGAAAAAAGTAAATTGAGTGATTATGTTATATGAAACAGAGATGACAACAGAAAACAGAGTGCCTTTTAAACTGCCACTTGTGTTGGGTTTTATCTATAATGCTAATTAACAAAGAGATATCACAAAATAGATGTGGAAACCTGTGTTAAACAAATAAGAACAACAATATATTGTACAATAGAAGCTTTTACAGAATAGTTTAAAAAGAAAAATGGATGAATGCAGTTTGTTTAATAATATAAGCAAGTAAAGAAGGGAAAGAAAGGTATCATTTGTTTTATAAGGCTTTAACCCCATGATTAATAGTAACTGAGTTTTGAAGACGGTATAAAATAGTATATATTCTGTAAGTATCAAGGAAAATATCTTCAGTCTTGAGAAACTATGGTAACGTGCTCTGAATAGAGGTCTTGGAACAGCGTCTAGTGTGGCTGAGAAGGCCAATTCGAGAGTGACAATCCCTTCCACACTGAAGACAAATACAATCCGTCCCCTGTCCAGCTCCCTGATTTTGCTGGTTTCGGGACTGCCTCTTTGCCTCGGCCTGCTGAACAAGTGTCTCTTCAAATTGGGAGAGGCCATGCTGCACTGCCTGCCTCCACGCTGAACGCTCAGATGTCAAAGTTTCCCATCTGTTGAGGTCCATTCCTAAGGCCTTCAGATCCCGCTTGCAGATCTCCTTGTATCGCAGCTGTGGTCTCCCTCTGGGGCACTTTCCCTGTACTAATTCTCCATACAGGAGATCTTTTGGAACCCGACCGTCAGCCATTCTCACGACAGTTCATCATTTTAAAAGAACTCACTTTAGCAGGAAAAAGTTGAAAATTGAAAAGCATATATTTACATTTTGGGCTAAAACCAGTGAAAATTCTAACTTTAGATGGATTATACCTCATTTAAAAGCAGCAATATCAATGTCACTCAATAAGAGAGATGCAAGAAAAGGGCACATATTATTTAAAATTTGTCTTCTGGCATGCTACTCTAATACATATAGTATATATTACTGTACTAACAATACTGCATATCTAGTATGATGTAGTGGACAGAATAATGGACTGGAACTGAGGAGGCCTGGGTTTAAATTTCCATTCAGTCATGGAAACTCACTGGGGGTGTGGAACTGGTAAAACCACTCCTTATGTCTCTTATTTACCTTGACACTCTTTTATGGTCATTATAAGTCAGTTGTAACTTGATGGCACATAACAAATTACAAACAAGTAGTACTAGTATTTTACATGAGTTACATATGAGCATTTCTCAAGTTCTTCAAAAAGTGTTTCTTTTCAGTGTTTGTAAATTCATATATTAATTGCTACATCAGATGCAGAAAAATGATAACTAGCAGCTGAGCAGGGAGACTCATCTTCCCGCCTCCTCGAGAAGCTGTGGGGAGAGGTGGGGCAGTGCCAGCGGGACTATGTCTGCGATTGGTGCAATATCACCGCCATTGGAGACATGCGCTGTGAGGAGCTCAGTGAGTAGACCGGGCTGGTTCTGGGGCAGGAATGGACCACTGTGGCACCTGTGGTGCCAAGCCTCTTATTCATATCCCCCAGGATACGAATATGAAGCTCCCATGTCTAATTATAACACTGAGAGCTACAATTCAAGGATCCTGAATGTCTAAACATTATACTTTAGGTTTTTAAAAAGCAGCAATTATAAGTGTATCAGGTGTAACTTCAGTCTTCATAAGACTTCAAATCAAAACATGTTAAACAAAGATAACATGTAGGAGGTACCAGTTACCCTTTAAAGTTTTCAAGAATGCACACAAGTCACAATGGTCTACCCTCAAATGGTCTCAAATCACCAGCTTTGATCTTTACAAATACATTTTCAGATGTTTGGTTTGGGTCTTCTGATCAGAGTGGATTAAAATTCATGATTTTTTAAATTTAAATTGGATCTTTTAAATTTAAACCATATTTATATTAATGAAATGCTTTTGGAGGAAAAATCTATCTAAATATAGTTTTCTATTTAAGATACATTATAGTTCAAAAGTTATGCAGAATGAAATAGAACTTAGTTATTTAGCATGAAGTTGTATATTCATGCAATAGTTACATTATTGGTAAAGGTAAAGGTTCCCCTTGACATTTAGTCCAGTCGTGTCCGACTCTAGGGCGCGGTGCTCATCCCCGTTTCCAAGCCATAGAGCCAGCGTTTGTCCGAAGACAATCTTCCGTGGTCACATGGCCAGTGCGACTTAGACACGGAACGCTGTTACCTTCCCACCGAGGTGGTCCCTATTTATCTACTTGCATTTGCATGCTTTCGAACCGCTAGGTTGGCAGGAGCTGGGCCAAGCGACGGGTGCTCACTCCGTCGCGTGGATTCGATCTTACAGCTGCAGATCTATAGATCTTACAGCACAGAGGCTTCTGCGGTTTAACCCGCAGCGCCACCACGTCCCATACATTATTGGTGAACTAATTCAATTAATCCAAGTTATCCAAGTTAAGATAACATGCACTTTTTCACAGTAAAGATAGTATAAAATGAAAAAAGTTCAGGAAAAATCTTTAATCTCATTGTTGTTCTGCAAATCTGTCTACAATCAACACACTGATGTTTCAGCAAATACAAGGATATATGTGCTATATAATGTTATTGTTTTAGATAAATAAAACAATTTAAATAGTACTCCAAATACGAGTAATTAACCTATTAAATTAAAATCTGTTCTGATGTAGATGTTTTACTAGTCTGACAGGTTATTGTTCTAAATATGAAATCTTCATCTGGTTGCAAATATTAATGATTATAACTACCAGCAAGAATGAGTCTTTACATTTAAAAATCATGATTTAGTCATGCTGACTAGTGATTTAAATAATGATTAAAATTGACTTAATTTAAATCAAATCCACTTTGCTTCTGACTCAGATTGCATGCCCCTAAACCTGTCTTTACTGTTAACTATAACTTACAACAGTCCTAGATACATAAATATGAATAATTAGACAACAGGTCAAGATACGGACGAAGTATAAATTTGAGAACACCAAAGTACACCTCGAGCCTAGCTACTAGAATTCAGTGCAGAAGGAAGTCCCTGACTATTAGCTAATCAGATTTAATTCAAATCAAGAGAAAGAAATACATCTATACAGATGCCTAAAAACACTATTTTGTAATATGGGGACATTCCCAGGGGTTATAAACACTGCACATTGAAAGAAAGATGTCAATTTTAAGTTCTTCAGAGCAGTACTCTTTCTCTCTCATTTATACACAATTTGCTTCAACATTTACTTTGACAACGCCATACATATTGGCTGTGTGTATTAATAACATGTACTCCTTATCACACTACTGCAATTTTTGTATTTTTATGCTGCTCTGACACGCCAGTATCAGAGGCATCCAATCCTGCTCCTGTAGTTTGAAAGGGCATCTAGAATTCCTATTGCCTATAATTTACCAATTCAAGCAAGCTACTGAGTTTCACCTTATGCTATATTCAAACAACACATCTCCCCCAAACTTCTTGCAGAATACCTATTCTTGGTTCCTTAGCATAATCAATATGATTTGTATACGGCTATACAAATAAGGACAACGTTGGTTCTCCACTTTTAATTTTATTTATTAATATCTTTGATTTGTAGCCTGCTTTCTCCCCAGAACCGCAACCCAACAGCATTGTTTACAAAATAAATTTTAAAAACTATAGTAATGTAAGACAATGAATTATAAATTTTAAAACATTATTGTAATATTAAAAATATTAAAACACTGTACTAGTAAAACGCAATCAGGTTAAAAATATTTAGAAACGTCTCATTTAAAGTAAAAACGAGAGCAATTAAAAAGCACATCAGTTAAAAGCTGCTGTCCTTAGCAGGCAGGCAGTTCCTGAACGGCAAGATCTTGGCCTTCCAACGCAGGGGGGCAAGAGGGAAGAGTCCAGCCGGACCGCCTGCCCCCGAAAGGAGTTCCACCGACTGGGCGCAGTCACCGAGAAGGCCTCGGGATGCACCACGGCCGCCGGGCCCCCTCTGAGCCACGAAGTTCAAGAGCTATCGGAAGGGGTTCCTTTGCCTCCCTCTTTCTAGCAATTCGGGGAGGCCCGGAGAAGGCAGGTTTTGCAGCTGGGGAGAATACTGCTGTTTAGGCCGAAACAGAACACACACACACACACCCCCGAACCCTGGCGGTGAATCACCGGAGGCTGGAAAGCTAGGCAGAGATGAAGGACACCGGGGGTCCCGACGCACAGCACACTCCTCCCGACAACACGCCTCCCTCCAGACCGGCACTTTGTGCGCGTGCGGTGTCCGCCTTCTGACGGTAACACAACCCCTCCCGAACCCCTCCCGCTCCCCAAACACTCCGGGGGGGGGGGAGAAAAGGACCCCGCCCCCGCCCCCGCCCCTTCTGGTGTGAACCCTCCAGAGGTCGCGCCCGAGGGGCCCCCGGGGGTCACGCCCGGCAGAGAAGCCGGGGCAGCGGCAGCCCGAGCCCGCCAAGGCGCGCGTGCGCGTCTAGTGTCCGTCCACGAAGCTCCCCAAGGGGTTCACAGACACGCCGCGGGGAGGAAAAGTACGCGTTCAGACGTGTCCCTCCTCCTCCCCCGCTTTACCTGCCGAGTTCGCGGCCGGGGCTGAGGCTGTAGCGCTCCTGGAAGGGCTCGGTGAGGAGAGGTGTGCGAAACTCCGTCAAGAGTCCTCCGCGCCGCTGCCGCTGGGGCTCCCGGCTGCCCCGGGAATGGGTCGTCCGGGGCGGCGGCGGCGGCGGCTTCTCCTCCGGACTCATGTCGAGAGGAGTCGAGAGCGGCCGTAATGCCTCCTCCCTCCCCCTCTGAGGCAAAAGGAAGCGGCAGCGAAGGAGAAATAAGCCCGTCACCCTTGTGCCGGGCGCCGGTCCCGACACCGACCGCGGCACCGCGCTTCTTCTACCCAGCGGCAGGGAACGGAGGGCGGCGGCGCTGCAAAAGGAGCCGCCTTGTGCACTCTTCCGACTGGCAGCCGGAGAGGAGCGGGCGGCGGCGGCAGAGGCGGCGGCCACGCCTCCCCGCTGGGCCCCTCCCCGCTGGAGCCTCGTGCGAGGTCTCATCACAGCTCAGCCGCCTTACCTGGGTTTGGATAATAAGGCAGCCGCGCGCCAGCCATCGCCGCCGCCCGAGGAGCCGAGAGCTCCGCCTTGCGCCACCTGCTGGCCGAGCTCTCAGCGTACGGCTTGGGGGACGGAAGCATTTCTACGTGCGGAGCTTGAGGACCCACGTCTGTTTGTTATCTCCATCCACAGCAGACCTGTTGAATCTGTTCCAGCGGGGACCAGCGTGTGGCCTTTAGGCCTCGCTAGCCAATATGGCTCTGCCCACTAGGAACAAGGAGATAGGGTAGTCAGGGCTCGTAGTGTTATAGCGGAGGCAGTCATGTAGAGAAGCAATTTTGAGTCACACTAAAAAGTAGCAAACGGCTAATTATGTTATTATTACTATCATTTTTCTAGCAAGAAAGTGGAGAACTGTCTGTGGGACTTTCTATTTCAACTGCCAAAATAACTTGGTTGGCCTGGACAGTGTGCACAAGAGCTGGAACCTGGACCTGTGTCTGTTTCAGGAAGCAAAATGGTAGTGGACAACCCAAATTAGGCAAAGGAGGATTTGGCATGCTGAACAGGCATGGGAGAATGGAAGTGACTGGATGCAACTCAGTTGGATGAGGATGGATAAACTGAAACTGAATCCAGACAAGATAGAGGTGCTCCTGGTCAGTCGAAAGGCAGATCAAGGAATAGGGATTCAGCCTGTGCTGGATGAGGTTACACAGTGTTGGAAAACACAGGTGCACAGCTTGGGAGTGTTCCTGGATTCAGCTCTGAGACTCGTCCAGATTTCGGCGGTGGCCAGGAGTGCATTTTCACGATTAAAACTAGTGCACCGGCTGCGCCATTCTTGGAGAGGTCTGGTCTGGTCATGACACATGCCTTAGTTACATCCCAACTGGATTACAGTAATGCACTCTTCATGGGACTGCCTCTGGAAAGTGTCAGGAATCTGCAGCAGGTTTAAAATGCAGCAGCCAGATTGCTAACTGGGACTGGACACAGAGATCACACCACCCCCCTGTTACAGCCGCTCCACTGGCTGCCGATCTGTTTCCAAGCTGAATTCAAGGTGTTGGTTCTAACCAACAAAGCCCTAAACACCTTGGGCCAAAGCTATCTCAAGGGCCGCATCTCTCTTTATGATCCTGCTTGAGTGTTAAGATAATCCAGAGAGGCCTTTATCTCAGTCCCGCCACATTCACAGGTGCATTTGGTGGGGACACAGGAGAGGGCCTTCTCTGTAGCTGCTCCCAAACTTTGGAACTCCCTCCCACAGGAAGCCAGACTGGCCCCATCTTTGCTGTTCTTCTGCAAGCAGGCAAAAACCCTTCTCTTCAGCCATGCTTTCCATGACTGACTGGCTGCCTGAGTGGGTTTTTTTAATGAATTGTTGTACCTTACTGCTTTGACTGTTTTAGTGTTATGTTTTTTATATGGTATTTGTTTGATCCTTTTTAGTATTTGTATACTCACTGCTGTTAGCTCTAATCTTTTCTATTAATGATGTAAGCCACCTTGGCTCCTTAAATCAATCAATCAATCAATCAATCAATCAATCACATGGAAGACAACATGAATTTCTGCCTGGAGAGGAATAGATAGACAGAAGGACCAACTTGAGCTTCCTAGAGTCTAGACTGTCCTTTACCAGTTCTGACCTATGCTGACCTTCCTACAACCTACTGTAATATTTTTAGGGTTGCTAATGTCATCTCCATCCTTCTCACATTTCCTTTTTGATCCCCATCTTGCCTTTGTTCTTAACAGATGAGGGGGCAGTCATAGCAACCTGCATTTCTACTTTGGTTAGCTGGAGCTAGGATTCCTATCTCAATGCATTTCTGTAATAAACATTGAGAAATACATTAAGAACTGTGGATGTGATTTCTTCAAATATTTGAAGGGCTGTCACATGGGAAGATGGATTAGGTTTGTTTTCTGCAGCTCCAGAGAGTAGAACTGGAAGTAGTGGGTTTTAATGTATCAGAAAGGAAATTTCAACTCAACATTAGGAAGACGCTCCTGACTGTGAAGGCTCTTCAACAAGGGAAAAGAGTGCTTTGTACTGGAGGTGTTTAAACAAAGGTGCTTGTCAGAGATGCTTTGGGAAGAGGTTTCTTGCTTTGGCTCAGTAGATTCAATAACCCCTGCAGTCCCTTCTAGCTTTATTCTTCAGTTATTCTTTCTAAAGGAAGACATGTGTTGTGATGATGATTATCATTTTCAAGGGTAAAATCTCATAGTTAACTACGAGTACTGAAGCTCAACATCAAAAAAACTAAGATCATGGCCACTGGTCCCATCACCTCCTGGCAAATAGAAGGGGAAGATATGGAGGCAGTGACAGATTTTACCTTCTTGGGCTCCATGATCACTGCAGATGGTGACAGCAGCCACGAAATTAAAAGACGCCTGCTTCTTGGGAGGAAAGCGATGACAAACCTAGACAGCATCTTAAAAAGCAGAGACATCCACCTTGCCGACAAAGGTCTGCATAGCCAAAGCTGTGGTTTTTCCAGTAGTGATGTATGGAAGCGAGAGCTGGACCATAAAGAAAGCTGACCACCAAAGAATTGATGCTTTTGAATTGTGGTGCTGGAGGAGACTCTTGAGAGTCCCCTGGACTGCAAGGAGAACAAACCTATCCATTCTAAAGGAAATCAACCCTGAGTGCTCACTGGAAGGACAGATCCTGAAGCTGAGGCTCCAATACTTTGGCCATCTCATGAGAAGAGAAGACTCCCTGGAAAAGACCCTGATGTTGGGAAAGTGTGAAGGCAAGAGGAGAAGGGGACGACAGAGGACAAGATGGTTGGACAGTGTCATTGAAGCTACGAACATGAATCTGACCCAACTTCGGGAGGCAGTGGAAGACAGGAGGGCCTGGCGTGCTCTGGTGCATGGGGTCACGAAGAGTCGGACACGACTAAACGACTAAACAACAACAATTGTAATGTAAGTTTAGTAGATTGATACCTCACCAAATTCATTCTCCAGTAATTTGGTATCCTGGCCTTTTGAAACATGTCTTAAATACACTGTAACTTAAATGTAATCTTCATATATTTTTAAGTATTTCTACCTACAGCTTTTCTATTTTTGTTAGATTAAGTAATATGCCTGTAACTTCTCAAAAAGTTAATGTTTTCAATAACTTGGATTTTTGTGCATAGGAGCAATGTAGGTGAATAAAGCTTGTAGAATCAGGCAAGCTGATGTTATGACTGTGAATGTCTAGGGAAGACTTACTTCACCATGAGTGAAGCAGGGAAAATACTTATACCTTGATACCGAGATGAACTTTGCTATGATTGACACGATTTCCTGATTTCACACTGGAATTAACCCTTTCAGGAATAAAAGTCAGCTGTGACAGATCACCACAGACTCAAACTACCATGGAGTGTTCTCATGTTTTTATTCTGCTCCGAGGTCATTGTTCGAATCTCGTATCTTTGATTTTGACATATGTGTAAATCATCTAAAGATATACAGGAGTCATTAGTAATAATCCATACCAAAAATAAATGATGTCACAACCAATGTGCGGGCACGCAACACTGCATCAGGTGGACGCAGCCGAGCCAGTGTTTTCACCCATTTGCTTCCAGTTGCAGCTCTCTGGAAAATTAGAGGGAATGTTGGTCACAACCTATCACTGCACTGATATCTGTTTAACATAAAGATGCGAAAGGGAGAATAGTTCCAAGCCTACTTAACTAATCTTGGCAGTCAGAAAGAAGGGCCTTTCCTTTGATTACCTTCAAAATCCTTAGGAAAATTTTGGACATGATACAGGGAATCCATCCACAGAGACTTCTGAGAGTCAGAAGCTTTCAGTCAAGTTGTAGCTGGTGTAAGAATAGAATATATAAAGAGAAGCAGAAATTTGTAGCCAATACACAGGTGCAAGTGTTGCTTTGGTGTCTGCCATGGCTGCTAGAGGACAGCCAGTCGAATGCAAATTTAGTTCTAAAGAAAGTGAATACAGTGCAGCTCAGCAGCAAGCAACAAGAAATGTTAAATGTAAAAATAGTTGATGTGGTGATATCTCGCAGTGAAACAACCCAAATGTCAAAGCAGGAAAAAAAAAGACGCAGGTACATAGTTTTTACTCACAGAAAGTTACAAGTTATGTGTATGGGGGAAACTAGCAGATTTTCTTTGTGGATTTGGGTGTATCCAAACATCTGTGTGGAAAGAAAGACCTTTTTATACACCTATAACAAAATAGTGGTGGATGTGTGGTATTTGATTATGAGAGAACTAAAGATGGAAGGAGTTGGCAAAGGAATTTTGATCTGTGACATTCCAAGTGGTTGGAAATATTAAATCCATAATGATCAATTGTGTATGTACCAGAAAAGACAGATGGGCTTACAGCAGTGAATCAAGTTACAGATAGAGGATGTAAAGTTTAATCTGAAGGAGATTAAGGTATGATAACACCCCAAAAAGTATGTTGTGTAGCCTTCAAAACAAAGGGCATGTGTGAACGCAGAACTGAAAGAGCCAATGCAATTAAAACCTGTACCAGCAATGATTGTCTGCATCTATCATATCACAGATTTGACCACAAAGGTTTCTTTAAACAAAGACCTACAGAAGGGGGAGTGTGCCACATGTGTGAAAGTTAGACCTCACAAATCACAGGGCAGAGTGGATGCTGCATTAAAGTCAAGAGTACCAGACTGTTATCCGGTTTCCCCAGGTAGGAAGCTCCCAAAATGAGAGTACTGAGGCACGAAGGCTTCTTGTGAGGTTATTTTATTGCAAAGGAAAACGCCTGCTGCAGAAAGCGGGGAGAAAAACAATTCACCACGCGGGGCAAAGGCTTTTCTCCAAAGAACAAAAGGAGTGGTACAATCTCTTATAGCCTGTCCCTTCCGGGCGATTTGGGGTGGGCGCACAATCTCCTTAAAGGGGTCAGAAAGTTAGTTGGCGAAAATTCATTGGATTAGTAAAAACACCTTTCAAACATGCGCAGAACAGATAACCGGATCTTCTTCTCTCCCTGGGGCCCCTGCATTCCATTCTTATCTACTACAAAGCATGTTGTTTCTATCTACTACCAGCGTTGTTTCTCAGTAAACGGATCCTTTGTCTTTCAAGAAACATTAGTCCTTGAGTCAAGAAGAAAAGCAAAAAGGAAGGGAGGGGTCGGGCCCGCTTTTACGGGGCCAGTTCTTTTCTCTCTGAATAAGTCAAACACAATTATCCTAACAAATCCCTCCTTTTCTTTTTCTACACACTTTGACTTATTCACAATTATAAATTTCGTCCTGGGCTGGGATGATTTTGTAGCTTATTTCAGTTTCTCTTACAGTCATCTGCGTTTTTGGCATTGCCGCCTGAACTGCTGAATTAATCCAAACATAATCATACCTAGGAAGAATAGTGCTTGTTTCCAGTTGTTGAAAACCCCTCCTAACCACCCAGTGTCATCCATAATTCCAGCCCATTTTTGAATAGGGACATGAGCCAATTTCCGCATTTGACCGGTAATTTCTGCAATTGCGTCCTGTGTATCTCCAATTTCAAGGCAACAATTTGTCAAATTAAACTTTCCACACACACCTCCTTCCGAAGCCAATAAGTAATCTAGAGCTAATCTATTCTGATATATAGCATTCCTAATTTGCGTGTTCTGTTTGGCTAGCAATAATAAAGCTTGTTCATTTTCCCTAGTGAGCAACTCTACTACAGCTTGGAGTCTTATAATTCTATTGAGCATATAGATTGGGGTCCTGTGAGATTGTATGGTACAGTATGACTCCACTCAAGTACCTCCCAAGGCCACTGATCTCCCTTAAGAGTACCGCTACAAATGTAGCAATTTGAAACATTCATAGTGGTAGCTATTGTTTGTGCCAGTTCAACAAACAGATTAGTTGTCCTGGGAGTCAAAGATTGTTCCCAAGGATCCGTTTCCATCTCTCTCCAGAAGGTCTGGTATCTCCTCAAATCTTCCCCTATTTTATATTCCTTAGTCTGGACAATTTTAAGGAACGCTTTAGGTTTGCTTCCTTTTCCCTCTATGAGTATACTGAACGTCTGATCCCACATGGAAGTTCCCCATTTGTTCTTCTCATCCCACATCTTTGGTTGTAATATGGTAAAGTTAACAAAGTTACAGGTACCCCAAGTGCAGTCAGGTTTTGCAGGTATTGATCTCAAGGTTGCAGTTTTATCTGCAGTGGACCAGGTAGCCCATACTATGCAAGTTGGATTAGTGTGGAATCCAAATCCATGATCCCCCATGGGGCCGCATGATCTAGTGGATCCCATGTATTTGTGCTGTGCCTTATAGTATTTTACCCATTCCATTCCCCCACACTTAGTGTCGTTGAAGGGTTGCCAGGGTGTAGATCTCCACCCAGATCCTTTCAGGATCTTCCTTAGGATCAAAACAAACTGGCTCCTGACTCCTTTTACTGCAGACAGTATATTCTACATTATTGAATCGACATACAGAGGTATTGCCCATGCATTTATAGACGGACTTGTAGAGCAATGTTTGATGTTCCTGATTTCCTTTCCTGGTAGTTATCACACAAGGACAAGTAGACCCTGTCGCTTGCAGAATAAGGCTCAGAAAGATCCCTAATACTGTAATCACTTTGCCGTCTACCCTTGGTCTACCAATAAGCATCTGCCTGATGTTTTTCCAAGACATCAGAGGGGTAGGCTTTACCGCCACTGGCAGCGGGAGTTACGTTCCTCGTCCTCTGAGTCTGGGCTGGGCACGGACCAAGGGCTTTCGCTCCTGCACTTCCAACACGTCTCGTGGTGTACCGAAGATGCGTAGCGGAGCCATCCCTTAGGAATGGCTTTTGCCTGCGTCGAGCTATCGGGTCGAACCCTCCACTGATAGCTTGCGACTGGTGTTTCCACAGCCCACAGACTTTTGGCCCACAACCTCTCGGGATATCCCACCTTCAGCACATACCACCTCAATGTCGGGCTTTCGTCAAATTTGGTTATTCTGGCACACCAATGGTGAGGGCAAAAGTGGCAATATAGTAGACAATGGGGCTCAAAGGGATCTATCCCTAGCAAGGGATCTTTTAAGTTCCGGATATCGCCTGGTATACCATCAACTGGTTGCCCCAGGCCAACCCCTCGTATTCAGTGTCCCAATAGGAAGTAGTTTGTATTTGCACTATCCACGCCTCTACCTCTCCCTTTGGTGTTCGACTGATTGAACAGGAAAACCAGGGGCAAACACTACCTGTTATATAGGGAACTATGGACATTACTCTACAATATTCGTCCAAACAATGTAATCCGACAATCCTCATCTAACTCCTCGTCATCAGATAATGAAATCACACACTCCTCCTCTGATTCTCCTTCAGAACTACTCTCAGTATCGGTAATTTCACACAGTTCCTGATTCTTCGTAATAGGGCAGACCTTACAGTACTGATTGTGCCACCACTGAGAATCCCACAATTCTGTAAAAACCCCGTTAAAAATTCTTCTTTCCTCCTCCCTATCGATTGTCTCCTCGTCTTCCAATACTACTTGATCTCCAATTGAATACCCTTTAAAGAAATAGAACCCCCACCGACTCCTGCTAATTTTTAAGGATACCTTCCAAGTTTGAACCAGATTATTGACCTTCCTTGCTTCCAGGAACACACTAAAGAAGGGGCAACACTTATGCGCCAATTGCCTGCTGGACATTACTTTTGTCGCCTAAAAATAGTCTTTAGTCCGTCCTCAGACACATGCACGGCTTCCCACCGTCCTTCAGGATTAGTTGCGTGTTTGGCGCGAGTGTGGTGAGTCCAGCCTAGTTCTTTGGTCCTGACGGCAGTTTCTGTTGTTAACAAGATCTGGAACGGGCCAAGCCACCTTGGGGCGAGCGGTTCACTCCTCCATGCCTTGATGTAAGCCCAATCCCCGGGGTGGAAGGAATGCACTGCTACCTCCAATGGCGTTCGCTGCACCGCGATGCCTCGTTCCCTATTATCGGAGAGAATAGAGAACAGGGCCAGCAGATATTTTCTTATAAAGGCATCTTTGAAAAGTTCTAGGTTGGGGCTAATTCTCTGTGTGCTAACATCCCAAATTCCCATTCCATATAGACTCTCAAAGGGCGAGAGTCCTGTAGTGCTATGCAGCTTGGTCCTTATAGCATATAAGGCTAGGGGCAAAACCTTTGGCCAGGGCAATTGCGCCTGTTGCATCAATTTGATGATTTGTCTCTTTAAGGTCTGATTCATCCTCTCAGTTTTTCCTGAACTCTGAGGGTGCCACGGGGCATGTAGTTTCCAAGTTATACCCAAAGTTTCAGCTACTCGCTGTAGCACCCTCTGAGTGAAGTGTGTCCCGCGATCGCTATCTATTGATTGGATCAATCCATATCTACAAATAATTTGTTCTAATAAGATTTTGCAAACAGTCCCTGCCGTTGCCCTGGTCGTAGGATAAGCCTCCACCCAGCCAGTAAGTTGATCAGTTACTACCAGACAATGATTCCACGCTCCAGACTTGGGCATATCAATGAAATCACACTGTAAATGTTCGAAAGGGTGGACGGCCAAAGGTCTTCCTCCCATTTCTGCCTTTCTCGGGTTGTTCTTATTTACTCTTTGGCAAGGAATGGAGTGAGCCAAAATGGTGTTGGCGTGTGACCACACTTTCTTCCCCACATATCGTTGCAGAAAGGCTGAGATCAAAGCCTTAACTCCCCAATGTCCTCCCTCATGCAGTGCCTTGAGGACTTCTCTGATCACCCCCTCTGGTAGCCATTGTCTTCCATCTTTTAATTCCAGTATGCCATTTACCATTGTAGCTCCTTGCGCTTCCGCCAACTCCAACTCTCTTTGTGAATATACCAAAGGGGTGGATATTTCTTTACTGGTAGGTAGGAGAGCTGCCAAGAGAGCAGGGTTTAACTCTTTTTCTGCTGCTTTTCTTGCCAACTCATCAGCCAATCGATTTCCAACTATTTCTGGGGCGTTTCCTTTTTGGTGGCCTGGTATGTGAATGATAGCCACCTTGGATGGGAGGCTCAACGCCTCCAAAGTTTCTAGTACTAACTGATGATGGGCTAGATTCTTTCCCTGGGATGTTAGTAGCCCCCTTTTACTCCAAATTTTTCCGAAAACATGCACTACTCCACAAGCATATTTAGAGTCCGTCCAGATATTTACGGATTTTCCTTTCCCAATTTCTAAAGCTCTCTTGAGGGCGTACAACTCTGCAGTCTGAGCAGACATGGACGGGGGAAGGGGTCCAGATTCAACCTCGAGTCCTCCGTCCTCTACCACTGAATATCCTGTCATTCTTTTCCCGTTCACTACTCTGGAAGACCCGTCCGTGTATAAGTTCCATGCCTCCTTTATCTCTTCTTCCTGAAGGTCTTCTCTAAATTTGGTCTGCAGATCAGTTAGGGCAATGCAATCATGCTCATTACATATTTCTTTCCTGACAGTCTCTGATAACCCTTCAGCTGGACCACAGTGCTCAGTGGTGGTTAGCACCAGATCGGGTTTTTCAAGGAGAATAGCCTCAATTTGTAACAACCTACTATCCGTCATCCATCGCCTAGCCGTATGGGTGAGGATAGTTCTAAGTTGGTGGGAAGAATGCAGGACAATTGCCTCGAAAGGATATAGTTTTCGAGTTAATTTAACCAATTCTGCCGCTGCCGCGCAGGCCTGTAGACAAGTAGGCCACCCTAGGACTACAACGTCCAAATGTTTAGATAGATATCCAATCGGTTGGTATCGTCCTGCCTTCTTCTGAGCTAGCACTCCCTTGGCAACTCCATTACCCATGGTTACAAATAAGTGGCTAGGTTTCTTTGGGTCTGCCAGCCCCAAAGCGGGGGCCGATGACAAAATCTCTTTGATTCTTTCAAACAGCTTACAGTCTGACCTTTCTAGCACCAATACTTCAGGCTCATCCTTTAATAATTTCTTCAAAAAGGGTTGGACTATTTCTGAAAACCCTTCAATCCACTGTCTACAAAAATTAATTGTTCCGATAAAGCTCCTGAGCTGTCGCTTAGTCTTTGGCATTTCCAAACTACGGATTCCCTTCAACCTCTCGGGGTTGATGCACTTAGTTCCTTGCTTTAGTATTAATCCCAGGTATTTTACTTCTGGCTCACAAAACTGCAATTTCTCTTGGGATACTCTGAGTCCCTGTTCGCCTAAGAAGTTAAGAAGGCTAATACTGGCCTTTCTGACCATTTCCCCTTCCGCCCCACTCAAAAGCAAATCATCCACATATTGCGTTAAAAGTACTCCCGGAGGAGGGGTCCATTTTTGAAGCAATTCTTCTAGAATTTCCCCAAAAATAGTGGGACTTTCTGTGTAGCCTTGAGCCAATACGCGCCACTGCCATCTGGTTAGTTTACCTGTTTCTGGGTGAGGCCACTGAAAGGCAAATATTGGGCGCGACACTGAGTCCACGGGCACACAGAAGAAAGCTGACTTTAAATCTATAACTGTGTACCAAACGTGAGTGTCAGGGATCTTTCGCATGATCGTATGGAGATCTGGTACTATGGGCGCCCTAGGGATCACTACCTTGTTTACTTCTCTCAAATCTTGAACCATTCGCCATGTCCCATTAGATTTCTTTACAGGTAGTATAGGAGTACAGTAAGGCGAATCGCTGGGTTCAATAAGGCCATCATCCAGCAATTCCTTTACTACGGGCTTAAGGCCCTCTTCAGCTTCTGGTCTAATGGGATATTGGGGTCTATACACTGGTACCTCTGTTTTTAAATGCATTTTCACTGGAGTAACTTTCATAAGGCCGGGGTTTCCTGGCTTCGCCCATACTATTGGGTCAATTTCGGCTTCATCCTCAGTCCTGAGGGCGGCCATCCTGACCTCACACACCTGGTTTTTAAGCAATATCTGTATTCCTAATTTGGCCATTAAATCTCGACCTAGTAGGTTCACTCCTGAATTTGGGGTCCACACGAAATCATGCCACAGCTTTTCATGTGACCCAGGTTTTAGCACCTCTAGGGGTTTTAGAACAGGAACCCGTTGCGTTAGGTTTTCTATTCCTACTATGTCACAATGTCCCCCAGAAAGAGGAAGTTGTCCTTCCCAGGTAGGTTGGCTCAGGCTAGATCTCGTGGCTCCTGAGTCTACCAAAAATTCGATTTCCTTTCCCTCTTTGCCCACCTGCAAAGTTAACAAGGGCTCTGCGCAGGCAGGACTTTTTACCAGGCAGCCCCTCACCTGCCCTTGTCCCTCTTCATTCTTTCTACCTTCCACAAGCTTTCCTCTACCTCCCTGGTTACTATACACTCCTCTCTCACGGCCCCGTCCACGAGTCCCGACCCATGGAGGGTTATTTCCTTTTATTTTCCATCATCTGTGCCATCAATTTCAACTTTCTCTTTTCCTTCTCCTCTTCCCTCCTTACCACTACCTTCTGAGCTTCCGTTAACAAATCTCCTATAGGTTTAGTTGTCAAGTCATCAATTTTCTGTAGTTTGAACTTTATGTCCGGGTAACACCCCGACACAAACTCCAGCCTCAGAATATTTACATTTGCTTGATCCTCTGGGTCTAGTCCGGTATACCGTCGCATATTTCGTTTTAGCCTTTCTAAATACTCGACTGGACTCTCATCTTTTCCTTGGGGCTGTCCAAAGGCTAATTTCATGCTAACGGTTTTAGGGACTGTTGCTTCTAGTCCCTTTAATAAGAAATCTTTCATTTCCCCACACTGCTCCCTAATATTATCAGCCTGAAAATCCCAGTTCCCCGGGGTTATCTCAGGGAATCTCTCCCTAGCCATCTGTTCTGTTCGGGCGCCATCCTGCGCCTGCCAAAGCCTTCTAGCATGACCCAACGCTTGGTTGGTATACGTTACTCCTGCTAATTGTTTGCAAATATGTAACAATTCAGTGGGCTTATAAACCATAGTCCCTAGAGCGTCCCTGAGTCCTGTCACGAACCCAATGGGGTCTTCTGGAAGATTAGGCAGTTGTTGTTTTATTACCCGAATATCGGAGTTAGTTAAAGGGACCTCTACATATCCAACCCTAGTTCCCATTGGGACTTCCCTTAATGGGTACTGAGCTGATGCACCGGGGCATTCATCAGTTATTTCAGCTGCCTCCTTTGCCCGTGTCCTAGACCTGGTGTTTGGTCGAGATGGGGTCTGCCCCATCTGTTCTACGGTCTTCTGTAGTTTATTAATTTGTTCTCTAAGTGGATCTAAAGGGGGGGAATACTCTATGGTGGAGGCAGCGCTTAAGGGACTGGCCTGGGCTGGGCCTAAATTCCTACCCTCCCGCCCTGCCTCTTCGTAAGAGGGAGGCGCTGCTAACTGCTCAGCAGCCTCTGGTGGTGCTGTGGGCGGTGCTATGGGCTGCTGATAGTTAACAAACTCTAAGGGGTCAAATTTAGACATTTCCTCACCCTTTGGCTTGGTATCTAATAGGGTTCTGCTTACTGCCAATTTAACTCCTGGTCCAAATTTTATAATGTACCACATCCAGGAGTCGACATAGGCAGTACGGGGCGGATGAGCAACATAGAAGTTGTCCACCCTTTTAATATCATCGAAATTATTGGATCCGAGTTTTGGCCATCTTGGACTGATTTCTAGATTGGTCCAGACCTCTGTGCACATACGGACCATTTCCTGCTCTGACTGAAACTCCTGTACTTTCACCGATTCCCAATTTAGCAACAGCTTCCCCAATGGGCTGTTGCTAGGAATTCCTAGCTCCCCTCCGCCTCTCGGAGTTGGTGCCGGGGCGTCCCCCTCGAAATTCCTCCTTTTGGTCCCCGCTGGACCTCTTTTCCTTCCTAGACACCTGGTTTCCCATCCCACGGGAGACAAATACAAAAGGGAAAAGGGGTTTTGCGACAAGAGTAAGGGGTCTCTTGAGCGCAGACACAATAGGATTGCAACAACCACTCTCTCGACCTGACCCAGGGTACCGGATCACACAACGGCTACCGTAGGGAACTGCAGGCCCACTCAATCCTTCACTCATCCAACAACAACCAACCCATTCGGAGTTTCCCCACCTTAACTTACCAATGTCCGTTGGCCGGCCGGCTTGGAGGACCTCTTGCGTTCGTGCCTCTTTCCGAGTTCTTGATGCCGAGCAGCCGAAGCGTCGGGAAGGAAGCGGCTGCCAAAAAGGAGACAGGGGTACCCTCCGGTTCGCTTCACCGCCGCCCTCGTTCTGCTCGGCCTCAACTGGGCTGTGGCCCAGCCCCAACCGGGGCTGTTAGGAAATCCCGGACGAGCCCCCAAACTGTTATCCGGTTTCCCCAGGTAGGAAGCTCCCAAAATGAGAGTACTGAGGCACGAAGGCTTCTTGTGAGGTTATTTTATTGCAAAGGAAAACGCCTGCTGCAGAAAGCGGGGAGAAAAACAATTCACCACGCGGGGCAAAGGCTTTTCTCCAAAGAACAAAAGGAGTGGTACAATCTCTTATAGCCTGTCCCTTCCGGGCGATTTGGGGTGGGCGCACAATCTCCTTAAAGGGGTCAGAAAGTTAGTTGGCGAAAATTCATTGGATTAGTAAAAACACCTTTCAAACATGCGCAGAACAGATAACCGGATCTTCTTCTCTCCCTGGGGCCCCTGCATTCCATTCTTATCTACTACAAAGCATGTTGTTTCTATCTACTACCAGCGTTGTTTCTCAGTAAACGGATCCTTTGTCTTTCAAGAAACATTAGTCCTTGAGTCAAGAAGAAAAGCAAAAAGGAAGGGAGGGGTCGGGCCCGCTTTTACGGGGCCAGTTCTTTTCTCTCTGAATAAGTCAAACACAATTATCCTAACAAGACCCACCTTTCCAAAGCAAAAGGAAGGAAGACAAGATGTTCTCTCGAGTTGATATTCTAGCTGCCAATCCATTTCCAGGCTGAATTCAAGGTGTTGGTTCTAACCTATAAGCCCTAAATGGTGTTTGGTGGGTTAACGGGAAAAGGCCTTCTCTGTTGCTGCTCCCAGACTTTGGAACTCCCTCCCACCGGAGGCTAGGCTGGCCCCATCTTTGCTATTTTCCACAAGCAGGCAAAGACCTTTCTCTTCAGGCAGGCTTTCCCTGAGTGACTGGCTGCTTGATTGGTGTTTTTAAATGGATTGTTGTACCTTACTGCTTTGAATGTGTTTTGGTGTTGTTAATGTTTTTCATATGGTATTTGTTTGATCCTTTTTAGTATTTGTATACTCACTGTTGTTAGCATTAACATTGTCTTTAATGATATAAGCCGTTTTGGGTCTTTTTAAGGAGAAAAGTGGGGTAAAAATATTTTAAATAAATACATGCATACAGTAGGACCCCCCCATCAATGAGATCACTATCTGCTGATTCACTTATCCGCTGCCTGAAAATACTAAATAAAAAAAACACAGAAATACATATGTATATGCATATCCAAGGTGTATTTACCAGAACTAGCTATTAGAGTGAGACAGAGACCATGCAATGTATAGTGTTCGATACTTCTGCATTCTGCGGGGGTGGCTTAGAACCAATCCCCTGCAGATGTCATAGTCCTACTGTAGTGATCATTGTGGTTCAGTGTCAATAGTAGGACAAGGAGAGGGGCAAAGCCATGCTATGTTTTCTAAGGATTTTTCAAGGTACATAATGATGAAATATGTTGTAGGCCCCACTTGTATTATTTAGGACCTCAATATCTAGCGGAACACCTCCTCCCACCTAGATCTACCCGAATCACTAGTTCTAGCCAAGACAGGCAGCTGAGGGGCCTAACGCTGAGGAAGGCCCAGAGAGAAAGAACAAGAAACCGGGCCTTCTCAGCGGTGGCCCCTCGCCTCTGGAACAGTCTACCCGCAGAAATCTGCCTGGCTCCCTCGCTGGGTGTTCTTAAGAGCAAACTCAAGACCTGGCTCTTTAGGCAGGCCTTCATCACCTAATCTATTCTTTGCCGTCTTGAATTATTATTAATACTGTTGTTTTTATTTTAAATTGCTTTCACTTTTATGTATTGTTGTTAGCTGCCCAGAGTACACTTCGGTCTAGATGGGCGGGGTATAAATTGAATAAATAAAATAAATAATATAAAATAAATTTCTTTTTTTTTAAAATAAATTTTTATTAATACAACATAAACCCACTACCACACAAAAAAACTATAAAAATAATACAAAAACAATAATAAACAATAATAAACAATAAAATACAATTTCACAAGTGCCCCCATCACCTTCAGGACATTTTCTCTCCAAAATTTCATTGTTTCTTCCCTCGGTGTATACCCCTTCCCTCTCCGAAATACATATTCCAAAAATACATTCCATGTTTTCTTAAAATCATTATTTTTCATTTGGCCTCTTCTTATTTTCATATCACATGTCAGTTTATCATTAATTGCCATGTCCCATAATTCTCTATACCATTCCTCTATACTCAATTTGTTATAATTTCTCCAATTTCTTGCAATAATTAATCTTGCAGCCGTAACCATTATTACTATTAAATCCTTATTTTCTCTCAACAATTGATCCTTCTTAATCCCATTCAATAAAGCAATTAACGGAGACATTTGAATATTCAAACCAGTTATTTCAGATATTTCTTTAAAAATTAAATTCCACTCTTTCTTTCTTGTTTCACATAGCCACCACATATGTATATACATCCCCTTCTCTTTTTTACACCTCCAACATAATGTTGACACACTTTTGTCTATTATATTCATTTTAACCTGGTTACCTAAAGGACCGCCTTCTTAAATTTCTGATGGCACATAATTGCAACTTTAACAAAACATCACGGAGTCCTCAGACTTTTGTCATCCATAGCTGTATGGTGGATAGAATATAACTCTGGGTTTAAATTCTTGTCCATCCATGGAATTTACTGGGTTGCTTTTAGCAACCCACTGTTTTTCAGCTTAACCGCATCTCAAAGGCTGGTTGTGAAAACAACACTGGCTTAATCCCACATATGCTGTTCCATGATCCTTAGTCCCATAGATGCTCAATATGTGCCAGAAGTGCTATGAATCCTTAATTTATTTACTACAACAGCCTTTCTTGCCTCTACAGGTGACACAGTGAGCATCATTTTTCTACTGTCAAGGCATGGGCTGCTAATTTTGAGAGCATGTGGGGCTGTATGGTCTTTGTTAAGAAACAGATGGGACTATAAGATCCACATGGGATCCAGTAAGGATTTAAAAAAAAAATAATACAACAATAGGGTGTGATCTTGCCGTCACTGACAATCAGAGATCTGTCCAATCTTAACTCTATTCTCTCTGAGAATCCGATTCCCCACAGCTATCTTCATCGTAATATGTTGAGCAAGCCTCACTTCAGCAACCCATTCAAAATATTTATTTTATTTATTTACAAGATTTTTTAGCCGCACCATTACCAGTGGTCTCTGAGCGGCGTACAACAATATTAAAACTTTAAAAACCATTAAAAATAGGCAATATTATAATAATATCCTATATTAAAAACAATAATTAAAACATTAATATTAATAAATCCTGCTGCTCATATGGCCAGCTAAAGAATACTATTTAATTAAAATGCTGGCTAAACAGAAAGGTCCTTGCCTGGCGCCGAAAAGCCAAAAGTGTTGGAGCCAGGCGGATCTCTATAGGAAGGGTGTTCCAAAGTTGGGGGGCAACAGCCGAGAAGGCCCTATTTCGACATGCCATCCCCCTCACCTCTTTCAGGGATGGCACCTTCAGAAGGGCCTCCTGGCCTGATCTTAGAGGACGGGCAGGCTTGTATGGAAGAAGGCGGTCCTTTAGGTAACCAGGTCCTAAGCCGTTTAGGGCTTTATATGTCAAAGTAAGCACTTTGAATTGGGCCCGAGCAGCAACCGGCAGCCAGTGTAAATTTTTCAGAACCGGTGTGATATGAGTCCGTGCGGCGGCACCACTTACCAGCCGCGCAGCCCGGTTCTGTGCCAGTTGCAGTCGCCGGACCGTCTTCAAAGGCTGCCCCATGTATAGCGCATTGCAGTAGTCCAGTCTGGTTGTTACCAGTGCATGTGTGACTGTTGCCAGGCTCCGCTCATCCAGGTAAGGGTGAAGTTGATATATTCTCCGCAGCTGTAAGAAGGCACCCCTGGACACCAAGTCCACCTGGGCTTCCAAGGTCAGACCCGGGTCAAGGAGCACCCCCAAGCTGCAGACCCTGTCCTTTAGGGGGAGTGTAACCCCATCTAAGGCAGGGAGATGGACCTTTAACCTATCTGGCGGAGCATCTACCAGCAGCACTTCCGACTTGTCTGGATTGAGCCTCAGTTTATTGACCTTCATCCAGTCCATTATCGAGTCCAGGCACGAGTTCAGAACGGCGACTGCTACACCTGGATTGGTAGAGAATGAGAGGTAGAGCTGGGTGTCATCAGCATATTGCTGACTCCTCAGCCCAAACCTCCTAACGACCTCCCCCAGCAGTTTCATGTAGATATTGAATAGCATGGGGGACAGTATAGAGCCCTGAGGAACCCCATGACGTAACCGCCATAGATCAGAGCTACTGTCCCCCAGCACCACCTTCTGGACTCGATCCGCCAGGTAGGAGCAGAACCATTGTAAAACGGTGCCTCCCATTCCCATCCCAGCCAATCTATCCAGAAGGACACCATGGTCAATGGTGTTGAAAGCCGCTGAGAGGTCCAGGAGAATCAACAGGGATGAATTCCCCCTGTCTTTCTCCCGGCAAAGGTCGTCAAACAGGGCGACCAAGGCAGTCTCCATCCCATAACCCGGCCTGAAACCCGATTGAAATGGATCTAGATAATCCGTTTCATCCAGGAGAGCCTGGAGCTGCTCAGCCACCACACGTTCCAACACCTTGCCCAGAAAAGGGAGGTTCGCTACTGGTCGGAAGTTGATCACTAAACCTGGGTCCAGATTAGGCTTTTTTAGGAGTGGGCGAATCACTGCCTCCTTTAACGGGGCGGGGACCAATCCCTCTCTTAACAAGGAGTTGATGATCTCCAGGATCCAGGTGCGAACTCCCCTGGCAGATTCCTTTATTAGCCATGATGGGCAAGGGTTGAGTTGCGTAGTGGTGGCACGAACCAATTCAAGCACCCTGTCCACATCCTCGGGTCGTAACAACTGAAACTCATCCAGTAAATTATGACATAAGTCCGGAGCACTGGACACAACCATAGGCTCTGCATCAACAGTGGAGTCCAACTCTTTGCGAATCTGAGCATTTTTCCCCTCAAAGTGTGTAACAAATTCGTTACAGCGAGCCACTGAGTAGTCCGGGACCTCCACTGAATCATTAGGCTGAAGAAGGTCCTGGACCACTTGAAATAGCTCTGCTGGACGACATGCCGAGGAAGCAATACGACTGGAGAAATGCTGGCATTTTGCCAGTCGTATCGCCACAGAGTAGGCCCGATAAAGGGCTCTAAGCTGTTTTTGGTCATAGTCGCAGTGATATTTCCTCCATCTGTGCTCAAGCCATCTCCCCAACCGTTTCATAGCCAGAAGCTCCTCTGTGTACCATGGAGCCATATAGGCTCTGCGGGCAGGGAGAGGGCGCCTAGGTGCGATCGTGTCAATCGCCCGGGCCATCTCCTATGTGACATGGCAAAATTCTATGTGTAAGGATATCCATTTTCAAAAGAAATTTTGCAATCTTTGTTCTCCAATATTAACTGTGAATAGCATCCTAAACACACTTTTAATATGTGGAACAAAACTTGCTTCATCTATCCACATAAACAGTATAATTGTAAATATGTCTATCCAAAAGCCCCACTGCATTCAGTGAAGGTTATTCACATGTAATTGTGGGTAAGATTACACCTCTGCAGCCCTAGCCTGTGAAAAATTACCCATTGTACTCAAGAGTACCAAGTACATAACATTATAGCCATAATGTGTTTAGAATAGGGTGAACAGGTCTGATACCCTAAATAGTCTATGTGCCTGTGCAATGAAGGAAGATTTTTTTATAGCTGTGTGGCACTCTAGTGCAGTGGTTCTTAACCTTTTTGAAAGAAACGCCCCCTTGAGCCATTGAGGAAGTTATCATTGCCCCCCTCCCCGCGGCAGCGGCGCAGCGCCGCCACGGGGAGGGGCACAATGATAACTTCCTCAATGGCGGCGGCAGTGGCGCGGCGGTGGCGGCACCACATCCGCTGCCAGCACCAGCTGCTCTGGATCAGGCAGTGCGGGGAGGGGGGCGATGATAACTTCCTCAATGGCGGCGGCAGCGGCGTGGCGCCGGCGGCACCACATCCACTGCCAGCACCAGCTGCTCTGGATCCGGCGGCGTGGCGGCGGCACCACATCCGCTGCCAGCACCAGCTGCTCTGGATCCGGCGGCGCGGGGAGGGGGGCGATGATAACGTCCTCAATGGCGGCGGTGGCGGCGCGGCGGCTCCATCGCTCCCTTCTGTTCCTTCGCCCCCGTGTCGCCCCTTTTCGTTCCATCGCCCCCCTGAAAAATGAAATCGCCCCCTGGGGGGCGATATCGCCCAGGTTAAGAACCACTGCTCTAGCGAATCTGGGGTTCTTTTTGCACAGTAAGTAGTAGTCAGAAATAGACATGTAGTGGGACAGAAATATATATATGTGCATTTATTTCTAGAGTTGCCTGTGCTCATCATTATAGATTACCAGATGCCAAAGAAGATATTTATGACCAAAAACAGACTTTAATGGTAGCCTTTCAGTAGAAAGAGAAAATCCTTAACTATTAAAAACATCTAAGTGTCACAGCAACTGCTTCTACTGAGTTGCAAATTAACTTGTTTTATATGGTATTTGGTCTTCCATCTTTAAGCACAGGATTTTTAAAAAAGTCTAATTTTGTAAACTAAATACACGGCCCTAGTCACTTCTCTTTAACATTTACTGTACTTCCTGTTGTAATTATGGCCTATCTCTGATACCTTCTAGAGTTTTAGTGAAGACAACATTTCAACAGGCAGTTTTTCTCATCAAGGCATGACAATCTCCACCTACCTAATTTTTCATTTACTAAGCCCTTCTCTTCATATGGTCACCTTACATGTCACTGAACAAGAAGATTTGTGTAGTAGAAACACAAGACATCAATTTGTGCAGGTTTTGGTAGAAAAACAGGCTATCATCGAACAGCATAAAGGTGGTTGTTGTGTGGCTAGGCAGCTAGAAAGTTCAGCCATTGCAAAACCATACTGTCTTATCTCTTTTCCTTGCACTGTGAGTTCAGCTTCTAAGTCCAAGCACAAATTTACTTGTTTAGACATTAGTCAGTAGTCCACTGACATAGATTTCTTTCCTGCAAATACTGAAAACAGTGAGAATCCTTATTTCTTTTAATTTAGGCACGGGTGGGCAATAATACTGGACTACAATTCCCATCAACACTACTTGACAAAGTCAGCAGGGAGTTAGGTTTAACAACAACTGGACGGATTGGCCACCCTGATTGAGAAGACACTAGTATTTATTTATTTTCAAATAGCATTAGCTAATATTTGGGCTAGTTGTATTAGTCTTTTGGAGTTGTAGCCTGATGTTTTGGGGATTCAGTGTTTTCAGTGAGACGCTATTGGCCTGCAAGCCATGGACAAAGCTGTGGAGTGAAGGACAATGACCTCTTTATGTTGTGTATGCACTGAAGTTAAAGCCTGATTTTGGAGCTGCTTTGGAGAAGCTAACAGAGCACTTTGCATAGTATTTAATCCTGGCTCCTTTAAGTACTTGCTATAACCTGCAAGGATTTTTTAAAATGTGCTGTCAAGTCAATTCAGAATTATGATGACTTTTCAAGGGTTTTCTAGGTATGGCATTGTGGCGAAAGGCCTACAGGTGACGTCATTCCTGCCTGTCAGTCACAGGAGCTCTAGAGGGAGGAGCCAAGGATAGAGCAGGAGGGGCGGAACCACAGGGGACAGTTAGAGAGTGAGACAGTTGGAACCTGAGAAAGAGAGTTGAGAAGTTGGAGCTTAGAGAGAAGAGAAGAATTAGAGTGATCTGAGGAGAGAGTTAGGGAAGTGAATTAAGACCAAGGTTATTAGAGTGAACAAGCAGGAATGAGAACACCTAGAATAATAGAGATATTAAGTGATTGAAAGTATATAACACAAGCCTGAATATATGCCCCGTCCTACCCAAACTTAATCAGACCCCTCTTACAGTGACTACGTGATTTACTTTGTGAAATGATTAATAATAAAAGGTTATCTGTTATTCAAACCAACTGATTCTGTAGTTCAATAAACCTGGCCATTGGCAGCACATGTGTCTAACACTCAGAGGTGGTATTAAGATAATAATACCTGGCGACAAGTGAGAAGAAACAAAAGAGGGAGAGAACCTTTGTGAGGGCCACAACAAACACAGCCACAAGGGCGATCCCCACAGGCATACTCAGAAGTGGTTTTCCATTCCCTTTTTCTGGGAGTATCCAGAGATTGCAGCTTGCCCAAGGCTGGCTTTTCTGGGACGCACAGTGAGGAAACGAACTCCCAGTCTCCGGCTCTGTAGCCAGATACTCAACTCACCGAGCTATCCAACAAACCTGCAAGTAGGTAGCCTGAGATATTTCAAGGAAAAATTAGTTTCCCATTGAACTTCCCGTCACCCAGTGTTGCTGTCTTGTATGACTTGTCAGATCCTAACTATAATAATAATTTTCGCCCTAAATTGTGATACTGATTTATTCTACAGTCTTCCCTAAAAACACTGGTACCTTTCCACTGGTGGATTGATGACTGATAAGCATCATTATCTTCATCTTTGTCACTGCCACTTTTATAGTTTTATATTCTATAGAATTATGATGCATGGTATATTTAAAGCTTCTTCCTTGCAGTTCTTTTTAGCTGGAGATTATGAAAGTGCTATGCAAACTTGCAGTGAAGCATGCACTTTGATCCAACATGAGGAAACACACACACAAATGGGGTGGGCTTTGCATGCACAAAGGCACGATTCTTCTTCCCTCCATTATTTCAGACCTTGAGAATATTCTTCATCTCTGATCAGCTGGGAGGCAGAGACAGCAGTGCTACAGGCATTTAACAGCAATGATTTTGAAATATTTATAGGTCTTTGGAGACGTAATACAACTGGATACATTTCTATGGGAATCCTGTGGGAATCCTATATATAACATTGACTTCCATGATGAAAGAAAGTAGAATATACTACATAGAGACAAATACATGAAAAGGCAGATGACTGAATTATAAAACAATATTTTCCCTACCTAAAAGGTCTTTGGGAGGAGTCCTTTGTTCTCTCATTCCTGAACAGAAAATGGGCAGCACTGAAAACTATCCAAACAGAGTTGTATGTGACAACCCAGTTTCTGGACTTTTGTGAATTGGAAAATGTGATGTACCCTTCAGGTGGTCACCCTGTTTCCTCTTACTATATTTGGGTGAATCGTTTTGGACTACTTGATTAATTAAATCCATTTCCAAATATTGACCTTACGGGTTAATTTCATAGACAATATTTCATTTTCTTGTCACTCCACTGATATGTACATATAAGGTTTAGTTTTCAGGCAAAGTGACACTCAGCCCATCCACTGCTGTAACTTGCTTTGGGTAATGTTTAGCTGTGAAATAAGTCCTGCATTGAACCTGGGGCAAGCCAGACAAACAAGGCAGAGTTTAAAAATAAGGCCATCACAGGCCTGACCTAGGTAGTTTATGCATACTATCACATATTCATGTTCCAGCAAGATATCACTCCATTCTTCTGTTTTCCATTAGCTGTACCAGTAAGAGAAACATGTCAGAACATGCAAGACGTTAGCAAAATGGATCCAGTCACAGAGTGTAGAACAGTCTTCATTTATAGAACAAGGTACAGGAAATAAAGTATGGATAACCACACCACCTTTTGCCATAACAAAGAAATTTTATTGACATTCCTTTACAGTGATATGATTGAATAGAAAGCACAGCCTGAGTATCATGTGACATTTTCCTGTCAATAAAAGCAAAATCTGCCCAATAATGAGGACCTTTCCTGCCACTGACTTGTATGAAGTCTTTAATGACACCATAATAGACACTTGGTTTTAGGTAAACTGGAAGCTGCAGGGAATTCAGCTAATGCTTCAATACCAACTCTACCTAGTATCTACTATCTACAGGATTGGTTGACTAAATTGAAGGAACTATGACTACTAGGGAGAAAATAATCATACAACCTTTTTGGAACTTGGAAAAGCTGTCTGAGATTTGTGGCATATTATTTATCAATTTTTAAACACTGAGGTGCAGCAACAAGAATACTTATAAAAGCACCATCTTTAAAACTGAAAAGTTTGGTGCTGTATGTTTGATTAAACAAGTTGGATCTTTGCTCAGGATTCTTTCCTGAAACATTGCATCACCACTAAGGTTAATGGCAGTAGACCTAGGATTGAATTCAGGGCAGGTGATTCACTTAAGAAAATAATACAGAATTCTAAAGTCATATTCATTATATTGAAAGTTCATTCAATAAAATGTGATTACTTTCTAGCAACCAGACACAGGGGAATATGGAAAACAATTGTATTGATTGCAACAGAATTTATTGCCAAATAAGTGTGGTCATGACCACAGTGTTAGATCTTAACATGTAACATTTCCCCAAATCAATACATGACATTTGCAAATTACTATGTTCTGGATTAAACATCTAGCTCCATGCTGGCGCAATGTCAACATTTTGTTGAAATCTGCAGAAATGAAAACAATCAATCTGCTTGTGAACTTCAAATTTGGTCCCCATTACCAGAAGATCGTTTGCATGTATGAAATTGAAATGGTGATTTTTTTAGATGAAAGAAAGAAAGAAAGAAAAAGGGAAAGCATGCTGCTTAAAGCACTCTCTGGGCAGTTTACTGTTGCAGGTTACACATTGCCCCTCCCCCAGCAAGCTGGGTGCTCATTTTACTGACTTCGGAAGGATAGAAGGCTGAGTCAACCTTGAGCCAGCTACCTGGGATTGAACCTTGGGTTGTGAGCAGTTTTGGCTTCAGTACAGCAGTTTAACCACTGTGCCACAATTTTGTAGTTCAAAACTGGATGATGCTATACTGAAGTGAAACCTAAAAAGTGTTACAAAACTAAAAATGACTGGGTACCATGAGATTATAGCCAAACTGAATGGAGACAGTAATGAGGAGTAATAAAGGTAGTGTTTATGATAGATGAGAATATGGTTTCAGCTCTTTTAAAATAAAGTGGTTGTTTTTAATTTAATCTCATGTTTGTTCTGAGACTTGGAAGTCTTTGACCAAACTATTTATTGCATTACACCTCCTAATCAAGGTAGTGTGTTTCTCACTGCATGTGATGCTGTTTGCATGCAATCTCAGTAGTGTGAAAGTCACTTTTTGTTAACCATTCAAAAGGATAGGACAATTGTTGAATGGAAAGACATGTGAAATTGACCTCGTCCCTGTGGTTGCTTTATCTGTTACTGCTCCTAAACATAGTGGGTGAGATGGCATCACAGAAGGAACCTCTGTGTTGCTATGTGCATGAAAATGGGGCTTATCATGTCTGGACTTTTCAATGCAATCACTCCAGATTGTGACCAAAAAAAGAGAAAAGTCTTTGGTACATATATTTCAGAAAACATTTAAGATTTCTTCCAAAATTTCTAAAATATAATTATTTTCATCCCCAAATTTAAAGAATTTCCCTTCTACTCTTTATTCTCTTGCATATCAGTGTCTGTGTAGTAAGTACTATACTATGACAGCTCAGAAAGAAACAGATGTTAATCAATTGTTCAAATGAAATATGAAATATGTTATAATAACATGGTGATGAGCTTATAGAAGAGGAGCAGAAAACATCTGGCCTCTCATGTTTTGGTCTACAACTCCTTTCAGCCCCACAACCATGGGCAATGGCAAGAGACTGTAGGGGTTGTAGTACAAAACACCAGGAGTGTTAAATATTCAATTTTCTTGTTATAGAAGTCAGTGCTACAGAAGGATGAAAAGTAGTTTTATATCAGTGCCATCACAAATCAATGATATGAGAAAATGCTTTCCAATGTAGGATGTTTACATTTTTGCTTTTGCCTGAGATTTAAAGAACAAAAACTGTATGTATTGTCCTAGAATAGAAGAAATTTGAAGTCACCTTTACTCTATTTCAATTCCCAGGACATGGATGGCACCAGAACAGAACTGGGTAGTGGTTCCAGGAACATGTTTCTCTTCCTTCAGGTTTCTTCATTTCACTGGATATATAAATATTTCCTGGCACTACAATAAAGTTTAATATTCATAAAATATAGCTTTTAAAGACTTTTAAAAATTCCAGCATTATAAAGAGTACTTTTTTTAAAGTAGTAAGATACGCTGCTATAATTTGGCTCATATAGAATTAACCAGTTAGATAGTTGTGCCTCAACTCATTTGCTTGCATTCAATTTTTTAAGTGGCAACACATCATCTCAAAAAAATTGTTTATGTCTTTGTAATGGCATGGATTGTAATCTTTTATAAATGAACATACTTAATATGAAATTATTTCTATGGGATTTTGTGCACAGAAGATTGCAAATAATGTACATTGGATTACTCCTTTTAAGCCAACCTTCAGAGTAGTGGAGTCCTCAATAAATATCATGTATGACCTGTTCAAAACCTGTGTGATTTTTTTTCCCATTTCTTTCAACACATTTTTGAAAGAAGTTCTACTGAAATGAGCAGAGGTGAGGCCATATATGAAAGTCACCAGCAGACTTTCCTGTAGCAGTGATTTTGCCTACAATAGAGCGTTTGCTCAAAAAAAGCCTATTAAATGCAGTTCATATTAAGAAAATTGTGCCTTCTGAATTGATTCCAAATTATCTGGTTTAAGTGAAATTGATATTTCATTATAAAATGCTTATTTAATGTAATATAATTTAAAGCAAAAAAAAAGTTACCTAGAGAAAATATTTTCATCACACTTGCTGAGTTTTTTTTAAAGCTACAGTGGTGCCTCGCTAGACGATTGCCTCGCAGGACGAGGAAATCGCTAGACGATGGCTTTTTGCGATCGCTAATGCGATCGCAAAACGATGGTCTCCTATGGGGGATTTTCGCTAGACGACGAGGTTTCCCCATTGGAATGCACCGACTAGTGGTCAATAGCTGTCAGTGCATTCCAACGGGGACCCGCGCTCGCTAGACGAGGTTTCCCTATGGACGATCTTCGCAAGACGACGACTTTTCCCTTGGAATGCATTGAAGAGATTTCAATGCATTCCAATGGGGAAACGTGCTTCGCTAGACGATGTTTTCGCAAGACAGCGATTTCCGCGGAACAGATTAACATCGTCTAGCGAGGCACCACTGTATATTTCATTAGTTTTATTCTTTCAGAACAAGGGATACACAGAGTTTGATAGTGATGGCTGGGCAAACTTTTAGCTAAGTTCTTTTGGATCTGGAACCCCTTTCAAGACCAGATTTATTCAGGCTGTTTTTTCATATTGGCTAGAACCAAAGGCTCTGTGTCAGATACTTATTCAATAGCTCATTATCCAAATTAGTTCCCCAAAATAACATTTTGTTAATTAAGGTATGACTTATCTTTTTCATTTAAGTCTGCATACAATACTGATTTCTTAAATAAAGACATAAAAGCATAGTTTAATCATAGGGTATGATTCAGCCAGAGAAGCACTTTTATATTTAACTGAATTAGAAGGACGAGAAGTAAGCTTGTGCTTAAATCTCTCCTGCTGAAATATGGAAGCTGAACATTCTTAATGTTAGCTGGATGAGCCTTTACATTTTCGGGAAGGATTCCACCTTTGTTTGTGTCAGGGACCATTCTGAAAATGTTTCCTGCCTGAAAGGATGTTTGGTTTTGTAAGAAGAAACTGGTCTTGTTCACAGGTACCATACAGCTATATTTTTTTTGAATTCATTGGGGCTTTACTGATCAGTCCCTTTGACCTGAACAGCATGGCTGTGGTGAAAAAGAGAGGGGAACCTGGGATCAGGATACCCTTTCAGGATTCCAGCATGCTGTCCAATCCCTTCAACGCACGACTGTTTTAAGTTCCTTTGCCATGGTGACAGAAAAGGAAAGACTAATCGAGCACAAGCCTACACCTAACCAGGTACACTTCCAATGGCAAAGTAAGAAGTGAATAGGTCTGATTTCACATGTAACATTTAATTGATCGATGTTTCATTGTCAGTTGCTAAATGATAGTTTGACCACATATACAATTATTGATGCCATCTTGATTAATGTAAGATATGTCTGTAGAAATTATCTGCTACCTGGTAAAGACAAAAAACAAAAACATGCAGCCCAATCCTATGCATACTTATTTAGAAGCAAAAATTCACTAAGTTCAATAAATTTTGCTTCCAAATAAGTGTACATGCATCAAACAATTAGAACAAGGGTAAAGAAAAGAAGCATTATTATGCAGTTGATTTCTCTCTCTCCAATTTGTTTCAGCAGTGCTCATCAAACTATTCACATTTCAGTGTGTTTTGCTGTCATGATTTTTGTGATGGGAAGCAAAGGCCACAAAGCCAAGTCATTTGTTGTTTCCCCTAGTCACAAAAAGACCAGACTGTTCAGTTTACTAATACCTAGCAAGCTAGGTGGAACAATGGGAATTTAGGAACAACATTCAAATGTTTGACAGCTATTCACAATGTAGATAAAGCTCTTGTTTCAGTGCCATCATTCTCTGCAGCTTCACACATAATTGAACTTTGGCTAAATCTTGGGCAGAACTGATTCTACAATTATGGAGTATTTGAGATCCAAAAGAAATGAAACAAAATTACAACTCTGTCAATCAACATATCTTAAGTAATAAGTGGCTTCCAATACACAGTGCAGGATTGTCTATATATCTTTTCTGTAAAGAGATTTTAAACATAGAAAACAAAGAACTGGTAAGTTGGACCAGAAATTATTAAGAAAGGAAAGTTTTTCCAGTTATTTTTGCTATGTACAATAATTGGGAAAGGTGGTGGTGTCTATTATGCTACATAATAAGACATCTTTCTTGTGTGCACAAATATGTGCTTCTTGTGTATTCTTATTACAATGAACTTTACCTCCCACCATTCTTCAGTAGATCTGATATGCAAGTTCTTTCCAGCAACAAGGGTTAACAATCACTGACACGCTGCATTGCATTACAAGATTGTTCCATTTCCTTTTCAATGTTGTATCTGCACCATAAGTCTGGCCCAGGTCCAGCTCTTGTAGTAAATTTGGATTATGAGTTCACGTATAAAAATTCAGGTTTTTTTATAGGTGGCTTTCACCTATGTGCAATGGGTACAAGAAAATCAAGATGAATGAAGGAGAGTCTTGACTAGCTCCAATAGTGGATACAGCTTTTAAGACGCAAGACAAATTGTGAATTTAATCCAGAAGAGATGGGCATATAAAAGCTTGGAATTCTTGATGAGTTATTTGTTTTGTTTTTATCAATGGAGGTGAAAGTAAACATTTATTAACATTTGGTCAAGTGTAGCACAACTTGCATTCATCTTTTCATTGTTGCTAATGGAGGTATGTGGAGATACACAGAGACCTTGAGACTGTTTTTATATTGCATACAGGCTAGTTGTCCATTGAAAACAAAAGATGAAAGCATGAAGGTTAGTTCTTAAAGGAAGGCTGTTCTTCATGCACAGCTTTTATCAGTCCTGATCCCCGCCCGCCCCAGAATTAAAAACACAGAAAACCCAAATCATATGGCAGCAGGGAAAGGAGTGATGTCACTGACCAGGAGAACACTTGAAAAGTCTGAATATTCTCATTCAAGTCCAAAGGTACTAGTTTCTTCAACAGCTGTCAACAGCTTTTCATATAGCATAGAATATGATGGGTAGGGTGGAAGATCCAAGCGATTGAAACAAGTATGTGCCCTGCAAAATGAAGATACCATATGTACATTTAGGAGTATTAGGAATCTTGGCAGAAATATTAAACATGTGCATATGCTGCCCATCTGAGCTGCCAAGCAGAGTAAGGCTGAAGCCACACATTTAGAGACAAGAGGATTTTCTGAATCTGCATTGGCCATTGCTCTGTAAAATAGGGCTGAGAAGAGAACAAGATATGTAAGAGGAACAGGACTGTGTGCTTAATTCTCACCATATACATTATTTTCTCATTGCATCTGAGTCATGCATTCCTGCATTGTTGTCCTGCTGCAGTCTTTTTCCACATGATCAGCAAGCACATTTGAGAGTCCTGGCTGAGGGAGAAACAGCTGGAGGAAAGACCATTAGGTGGGCCAAGAGTTAAGCTGACAGTTCAGCACTTATATCATCTGTTCCACCACCTTGCCTTTTAGCTATTTTGATGTTGTTTTTTGTGTATGTGGACTGATATTTTTAATTTTGGTTTTTCATATAGCCATTACGTTTGGTGCCTTTTAAAGTATTGTCTGTTTTATTGCGTTGTGAACCACCCAGAGTGGCCTTGGTAGCCAGATGGACAGTATAGAAGTTGAATGAATGAATGAATGAATGAATGAATGAATGAATGAAGCAACTCCCTTGCAAGTTACTACTTCTCTCTGTCCCCATGTGTCACCTCCACTGCTTCTTTGCCTGCCATAAAGTTTGGGCATCCTGTATGTGCCATCTGGATGAGCACCTCCTAATACAAATAGTCAAATGATACGGTGACACAGTTACCATCTCTCAAAGTAGTGAGATGGTCCAAGACAATGTTCCCTCTAAGCTGCTCGCATGCATGGGCCTGCAGAGCTCCATCGGCGCTGCACAGTGGCAGCTGGGATTGATGCCTGTTTACTTCCAGGTTTCAGATGAAACTCCGCCCCCCCAACTGCAGATGAGCAAGGCTCCTGCACAGTGGGAATGACAATTAGAGGGAACGTTGGTCCAGGGTCACTTCCACCAGGTCAGAGCTTAGAACCTTATCTTTATAAATGTAAAGAATTAGGCATAGTCATTATTCTCCATTATTTTAAATGTGTTCTACTTCTCTTATTACTACTATTATTTCTTACTGTTATTATTGCTAGTTACACACCCTACAACTAGGAAAATTGGCCCCAAATCCCTGAAAATGATCCCCCAAAAGATGTTTTAGAAATAAATATTGCTTTTTAAACTGAACAAAGGTAATGGCCTTAGTTGTCATTATACCTTAAAAAAAAAGAAAAGAAAAAAATAACAGAAAAAACATTGGCTGTTACTCCCAATGGTAACATGCTACAGGTAATATCACTCATACCACATAACTTCCAATGTCTGTAGCAAGTTTTATTTCCTATGGATAAGAGACTGGAAGGCAAACACATTTTTAGAGGGTTACAGATTTAGCAACCTGCATCTGATCCCCACCACAAGACCCTGCCATCCTGGATGCTTTACCTTCAAATAATTCATAGCTTCCTTTGTTCCTATCTGCCAACTCCCTCTTCCTATCTATTAGACATTCTCCATGGAATCTTTAATAAAAGAGCTGTACTTCCCCAGCAGCAGTACCTGTGGGGAGTATAGTCTCTCGACCATCCCCCTTCCACCTAAAAACTGCTAACCACCATCAGCTGAGCCAGATAGGTAGACAGGTTTTAAAGTGAAGAGTAGAGAAGGTTTGGGTAATAGCAGAGAAAAGGGAGTAGTCAAAAAAATTTATCCTGCTTGCAATTTAATCTGAATTAAGTAAATACTTGTGAGCTGGTGATAATCATCTCATTTTGGAAGCTTGCATCAGAAATTACTGAAACATGTATCCAGGGCTGAGCTCACTGAACTTCACCAGTATCTGTAAGCAAAATTATTGTGTTACAGCCCTTTACAAATACCTCTCCTTTTCATCTGATACAAGTGAGGCTGCTGATATTCTGAACAAAGATTTCACCAGAGAATCAGACTGGATTAGGGCCACTGAAGCAAGATTCACTCTAGACAGGAGTGAATCTTGCTTCAGTGGCCCTGTTTCTGGGTGGTTAACCTGTTCAAGTGAGTTGGTCTAGGTTACTTGAAGTAGTGTTTATCTATTTAGACACATAATTGGAGCCCCCTTTCCAGTGTTCTTGTAAAACGAGGTCATTAGGGTGGCTCCAATTTTATTTGGTTCATTTTATCTCATTTCTATCTAGCTTATTGTTATTACTATTTTGTGTTTTTATGCTTCTAGGCTGTACATCACCCAGAGAATCTAGGTTATGAGGCAGCTTTAACATTCAATAATAAATAATTAGGTAGGAAACTAACCACAATGGACATTTTTGTCTTCCATTCATTGTGCAGAGTCCATGAGCAGGTGTATGACTGTTTTGTGCTCAAAGAAAGCTAAAGGTGTAATAGCTGTCCACCATCCCAGGTAGGCTCACTTGTGTGTTGCCTCCTTATGCTGTGCAGAGCCAAAGGATTATGGCCATTAAGCTGGTGCTCAAGGGGGAAAAAAAGGTGATAGTTGTTTTTGTGTCTAAACCACAAATGTCCATGATTCTAATTTGGAGGGAAAAAAACTTTTTGGGGCAAAAAGTTCAGTAGTCACTAGCTGACAGTAGGCTACAAGTCCTATCTGGAGCAATAATAATTAGGTGGGCAGAAAGCAACCAGTTGTATTTTTCGCATCAGATATATCCAAAGCCTGAGAAGTCTCAATGAAATTTCTTATTTTTTCTCCCTAAAAATTAATTCCAATAGTTTTAAACAGGAATTCTGCACAACTTTTAGTTAGTATATTTTGTGGTAAACATGTTGTACTTTCTGCAGATGTTTGGTCTCTGTGTGGAGAGCATGCTGATACTTGTAAATTTCCTGAAAGGAACTCATCTTGGGCTTTGGTCGATTCAAAGGCTTTCCTGCTGAAAGGCTGGAACTCATCTGACAAATGGATCTGAACTGATACACAGGCACTCCCCCCAAAAGAAGTTGCAGAGTGCTCCTCCACAAGAATCTTTACTTGAATCTGGAGTTTCCAGAAATATAGTGACTGACTTGAGGACTCTTAGGCAAAACATGCTTAATAGGTACTCTTAATTAGGAAAAAACTTACAGCTGATTACATTAATATTATTAGCTTCATCGAGCAATAAATCTGAGACCTACTCTTCTCCTAGCTATTCTGCAATCTTCCTAAAAGAAAGTAATAGGATATAATGAAGCTGATTGTGTGAAACTCAGTGTGAAAATATGGGTCTCATTCTTTGTCTCCGTGCAACCTGCCTAAATTCCCTGGAAGAAATATGGGAGACAAAGGTGATACTTAGCTAGATAGATACAGACAACATAATATACCATCATTTCTACTAGGACACCACTGTTTGTAAAGCAGAATCTCTGCCTAATATTACTGGAGGCCCTTTCTTTCCTTGGAATACTTTCAGTTTGATTTCTATATTACTTTCAGTCTCTGTTTTCTGTGACATAGGGAGAGTATTTAAAGGAGATCCTTTTAATGGAATAGTCAGTATGACAGATTACCACATCTACAGTACACTATCAGGAATTCCTAGTGATTATTTTTTTCTATTGCAGGTTTGTGAGAGACCAAACATCTGCAAAAAACATATAAGTTTCACATCTTATGATCAGTCATCTCACAGTTAACATAAGGCCAATCCAAGTTAGATTTGCATTTTATAAAAATATTTAAAATTATTTTCATATTGTGCATATTGTATAAAGATAATTGCTGTGTAAATGGAAATTAAGTATCACCAAATAAAGTTTTGGAATTAATCTCAGCAAAAACATTTGAGTTTACTTAAAATAATAGCATACCTTGGAAGTGATGTTATTTTACCCCATTTCTCTATACAGAAGCGGCGTAGACCATTGCTTCCCCGAAGGGCTGCAAAGCCCTCATATGGCACGCTAGAGGTCCCAGTGACAAACTGCAGCAACCGGAGTCTTTGCTCATTGTTGAATCGTTCTACTGCTGCCCAAAACCACCGTATTACGATATGCCCATCATGGTAACCTAAAACAGAAAGTAAGTAAAAGAGGAATGGATTAGAAACAATCAGAGAGAAACTATGAATGGTAATGATTACGAATGACAGTAGCATGATTATCTGCCTTCTTTCTTTCTTTGTTCTGTCTTTAGCTAACAGTGTAATTGAATGGGCTCAAGCTCAATCACCCTCCCTCCCTCTCGCCTCCCTTTCCTTCCTTCTAGGAGCACTCTGTGCATGAATGAGTCTGCCACAGAACACTGGCACAGAATCCTCACACATTGTGAAGGATTCTGACTTGGGTGTAAAACAAGTTGTAGCTCACCAGCAGTTTGTAAGTGGTGGATCTGGAGTGATCTGGAACATGGAGTGACCTGTGAGCTAGAGCCTTCAAGGCCCATATCATCTCACTTGTAGCCAAATGAGGGCTCATGGGTGTTGCAGTGCAAAGCTTCCAGAGGGTATCGCCTGACAATGTGCTGCTACAAACCAAATAATGTTATACTCTGCCTCTGTCAAGGAGTTCAGTGAGAACTTCTAGCAGCAAGATATGAATAAGGACATATGAAATGGAAGATGGTAAGGAAAAGCAACTGCATAGTTTACCACCCCGATATTCTGTATTGTTGCGCCAGTCATTAAGGTCTATTTCAGCAGTGCCAGCGATGACCAATTCTAATTCTCTAGCATCAAATACAGAGACAAGCCTTGAGTCTACAACCTGAAAAATGAAACACACAGCAATAAAACACCAGTAGTCTTAGCAAACAAGAACAAACAAAACCTGGCCGAATTTGCTTTCTTATGCAGCTTTAAATCTAAATATAGTGGCAGGTATCTGCCAAATACATTATTAGTAGCAGGGACATGAAGTACATTCTTCCAATATAAATTATGCATTTTTGATCATATATGTTTATTCATCAGGTTTGTGTCTTTCTGCATGATTATTTTATATACAACTCTCTCTCCAACAATATTATCATTGCACCTAGCTTGTGCATCCCATTCTCTAGCATCAACACATTATATGGTAAGGTGGACCACACACTGCTAAATCATATTAGAGACTGCTTGGCATTAACACTATTTTATTTTATTTATTTATTTATTTTTCTTTCCTTTCTCCTAAGAAAGGACTCAAGGCAGGTTACATTATTAAAACACAATATTAAAGCTAAAAACAGATAATTAGTCAAATAGTAAATGAATTAATGACATCATATTAAGAATGTTAAAGCATTACTAAAACAGAATTAGAAACAACAAAATGCAAACCATCTCATTTTAAAACCTCTCCTAGGCAGTCTGTCACTAAGGAAAAGCCTGCCTGCAGTGAAAGGTCTTCATCTGCTTGCAGAAGCATAGATGGGGCCAGCCTGGCCTCCTATGGGGAGGGAGTTCCAGAGTCTGGGAGCAGCGACAGAGAAGGCCCTTTCCCTTGTCCCCACCAAACACACTTGTGAGGGTGGTGAGACTGAGAGAAAGGCCTCCCCTGATGGTCTTAACACCTCTGCAGGCTCATAAAGGGAGACACAGCCCTTGAGATAACTTGGACCCAAGCCTTTTAGGGCTTTATAGGCTAGAACCAGGACTTCAAATTGTGGCCAGAAATGGACTGGTAGCCAAGGGAGTTGCTGTAACAGAAGGATTATGTGATCCCTGTAACCAGCCCCAATTAACAATCTGGCTGCAGCATTTTTGACCCGCTGAAGCTTCTGAGCACTTTCCAAAGGAAGCCCCACATAGAAGTATTAAAGTAATTAACCAGAATGTAACTAAGACAGGTGTCACTGTGGCCAGGTCAGACCTCTCCAGGAATGGGTGCAGCTGGCATACTAGTTTTAATTGTGCAAAGGAACTCCTGGCCACCACCGAAACCTGGGCATCCAGGCTCAAAGGTGAATCCAGGAGTACACTTAAACTGCACACCTGGGTTTTCAGAGGGAGTGTAACCCCATCCAGTATAGGCTGGGTCCCTATTCCTTGAGCTGCCTTTAAACTGACCAAGAGCACCTCTGTCTTGTCTGGATTAACTTTCAGTTTATTCACCCTCATCCAGTTCATTCCTGGCAAGAGTCCAATAGACATACAGAAGTCTTCACCTCTCCAAGGGTGTTGACTAGAGATGAGGACAAACCCCATGAATTTCCCCAGGGATTTCTGATGAACCAGGAATCAGTTCGTTGTTGTTTTTTTCTTTTCTTTTTTTTTAAGACAGCCTGTGGCATTTTTTGTCTGGCCAGAATGTAGAGGGGTTTTTAAAAACGTAATTGAGCTGCCATTGTCTCAGTGTCTCTTGAGAAGCTGAATCTGCCAAACATTGATACTTACTTCATAGAAGCCACGGACCAAGGCCTCTGTCTGCTGAACAACACCTCTTTCTACTCGCCACTTCACCATCCTTTCAATATATTCCTTCTTATTCTTTTCAGTCACCTGTGTATTTGCACCCCCAGATTTCAACTCCCTTTCTGTTACCTAGGAAACAAATCAGTCAACAACAATATTAATATTGGGCAGCAGCACAAACTAACCATAGCAACAAGTGTTTCAAAACTGTGATACTGATGAGCAAGAGTATATGTTAATAGCAAATTAACATGCCTATAATGATGTTTTATATTAAAGTTTATTTTTTATATCGAATTTGAAAATTGCAGCAACACTTTTCAAAAGATGTTGTTTTGTAAAGTGACTTTGTCAGCTGCTATAACAGACAGGGAAGATACCTGCTTGGACAGGAAAGGCGTGGGGTACAAATCCATGAAACTCACTGGGTACCCTGGAAACCATTCAACTTAGCATAATAGCTTATCAGGTTTGTCATGAGGATAAAATGGGAGGGGCCATCCAAAGCACTTCAGAGGAAGTTGATATAAAAGTGGTAGTTGTATAATGGTAAATGCTATGTACAATATTCCAGTTTGATACTCATGTATAAAAATTATACACAAAAAAGCCTTTATATCAGTGGTCCCCAACCTTTTCCCAACCGCAGACTAGTTGGGGGGGGTGTGGCATGCTCACGCGGGCCTGCACCAATGGGAGCTGTTGGGAGGCGGAGCCAGAGAGAGGGGTGAGTCAGAGTCTAGTCAGTTCAGTCAGAGACAGAGTTTGGAAAAAACATTTCGGGGTTTGAGGCAGAGAGAGAGTTTAAGGAGTGATTAGTCAGAGTGTGACCTGTATTAAGATAGAAGAGGTTAAAGTAAAATACTGAAGCTTTGTGTAACTTTAAGAATGTGCTTAAGAACTATTCCTAAAACAACCTGTAATCAATAAACCTGTTTCTGTTCAAAAGTTCAGTACTGAATGGACCTCAGTCTTTCATAGGAAATATAGGTTGATAAAGAGATCAACTGGTGGCAGCGTGTTAAAGGGCGTGTTGGGATACTCGGGTGAGCTCTGTGTTTGATGAAACAAGCAGGGGCCACGGGGTAAACGTCACAGTCCCCAACCTTTTCCCATCCGTGGACTAGTTGGGGGGGTGGGGTCTGTGTGCATGGGGGCGTGGCATGCTCACGCGGGGCAGGGTGTGCTTGCGGGGGACACTCATGTGGGGGCAGGAGATCTGTGTCTGCGGCCCGGTCCTGCCTAGGCCATGGACCAGTGCCAGGTCACGGACTGGAGGTTGGGGATCCCTGCTTTATACCACAAATAGGAGAATCATTGTAATGCTTTCATGCTGATACACTTCATCAAGTTACAAGTACTTATTTAAAAACAATGTGTCTTTCATCTCTATATTTGTGTCCATCTGAGCTGGGTTTTCAATATGTAATATACTAGTCATGGGGGTTATCCCATTCAGCAAATGACTGTAGTTTGACAATATTTTATTTATGACTGCCAACTGAAAACTGAGCTCTCGAATATCGTAGACTCTTGACACCAAACAAGCAGTACTGCATGCTAAAGAAAGCACCCACTAGGGAAAACTATTTATTTGGCTTTTATTTGTCTTAAATTGACTGTTCCTGGGGGTTTAACTAAATTCCTAATCCCAACTCTACTAGAGGCAGGCCATGCAAATTTGGCAGTCTTCCCTTCCCCAGCTAAAAAGAGTTTCAAAAAGGAAGAAAGGAAGATGTGTGTGTGTGTGTGTGGGGGGGGGGAAGCAGATTGCCTGTGACTGTTTTAAGAGATGGCCCACAAATTCCAAACTGCTAGCTGAGGAGGAGCTTGAAACAAACCTGCATACTGCAGCTCTCTCCATCTAAGAAGGGAATCTGGCCTGAACATCACCAGCCATGCAAATTTGGGACATTAATAACAGACATAAGTTTGGAACAACCCACAAGAACTTGATGCACAGCCTTGAAGAAAAAGATTTATCATTGAAAGCTTGCTGTTTGTTTTTCGGGTTTTTTGTTTTATATTCCCTTTTCTCTTTTTTTAATTAAAATTTTCATACATTTCCTATATATCAAGGACAACTGATAGTCCATTTACATAGCTTATATAGCCTTCTTATTTTAACATCTATACTATACATATTACTCTAAGCAGTACCGTATTTTAGTTTTTGTTAACATTTAGAATGTGAACTCTACTTGTTTTACATATTACTTTTTGCAAACTTGGTTCTATACCCTTCTAATGATTTACAGTAGTCAAAATAATCCCCCCCCCCTTTTAAATCTCTAACTGATCTTCTGTTTACATAATTCATGAGTTTTGCCACTGTGGCATATTCAAGCATTTTATCTCTCCAATCTTCTTTTGTCAGCCATGTCTCCTTTTTCCACTTTGTTGCCATTACCACCCTAGCTGCCATCAACATGTAATTCTTGTGAGGATTATTATCTGGTGTTATTGCCAAGAGCATGGTGTCTGGTTTCATTCCAAATCCAACTCTCAGGATCTTTTGCATTTCAGAATGAATGTCTTTCGAGAATTTCTTTGTCTTTTTGCAAGTCCACCACATGTGGTAGTATGAGCCTTCAGCTTCTTGGCACTTCCAACAGAGACCCAAATAGCTTTTCTCCATATTTTTTATGCCTTTGGGGGTTATATACCATTGACAATACATTTTATACCAGTTTTCTGGCAGTAAATTTTATATTTTTTGTCCATAGTCTTTCCTATTGTTGGAAGGTTATCACTTCCCCTAGATTCTGCATCCATTTTAACATACTGATTTTAACTGGCTCCATTTTTGTTTCAAATTGAAGTAATAGTTTGTATATCTGTCCTAATAGCTGTTTGGTTTTTTCATAGCTATTCTCTCAAACCCTGGTAATTTTCTTAATCTTCCTCTATTATCTTGCGTAGCCTCTTTTATGTCTTGAAATTAATTGAAGATAAGATGGCCAACTTTCCTTTTTTTTCCTTCCTTTTTTATTACTTGCCAAGATTTGATTTGTCCCTGTGAGTCTATCATCTCCTAAAAGGTTATAAGGTCATGTATTGTTCTCTCTTGCTTGTTGTAATATGCATCCTTAGGAGCCATTATTGGTGATGTTGTTGGACTGATCCTCAATTTTAAGGAATCCCATGGTTTTAACAGGCTATGTGGCTTTTACAGTGAGATTTAATTCTTTTGTGTACCCATAACAAGTTATGTAGGCCTTCATGTTGATCTGTTTATTCCAACTACATTAACTTGTGATTTGGAGTTTTTATCCAATCTACAATCCACACTAAACCTGCTGCTTGTAATTTAAAATTAGGCACCACCAGTTTCTTATCCCAGTGTAAGACTTTAAATCTTATCCTTGGTTTTGTTGTTTTTTTTTTGCTGCTCCATATGAATGCATTTATTTGTTTTTGCCAGTCTTTTAAAAAAATTTCTTGAATCATTTGGAATCAATTGAAACAATAAGTTAATTTTTGGAAATATATACATTTTTGTTGCTGATATTTTTCCCAGCCAGGGGAGTTTTAGATTAGCCCATCCTCTTAGATCTTTCTGTATTTCCCCCCATACTCTTTCATATTTATCCTTATACAGTGTTTTATTATTTCCTTTTAAGTAAATACCTACATACTGTATTGGTTTATCCATGAGTTCACATGCTGCAATTTTTATAATGTTATCTTCTTGTTTTCTTAGAAATTCTGTTATAATTTTGGTTTTTTTCCTATTAATTTTAAAACCTGAGTGGAGTCCAAACTTTGCAATTTGTTCCATTACCTATTGTACTGAATAAAATGGATTGGAGATAGTTAAAACAACATCATCTACACAACTCCTCTACATAGCTTAAACTCCTCTCCATCTGTCTTTAATCCTTCAATGTGGCTGTCTTGTCTAATCTTGATCGCAAAGATCTCCATTGCTAAAATAAGCAATGGTGACAATGGGCAGCCTTGTCTGGTTCCTTTCTCAATAATAAACCCATCAGTTAAAATTCCATTTATTAATATTCTTGCATTTTGTTTTTAATAAATTCCTTGATTCTAATTTTCGAACTTTGTGCCACAATTCAAATGCCGCAAAAATTTACTTAGAAATCTCCAATAAATATTATCAGATACCTTTTCTACAACTAAAAACATAAATGATGTTTTATGTTTGTTTTTTTCTTACAAATTCCATTGCATCTATTACAAATCTTATGTTGTCTCGCATAAGTCTTTTAGGGACGAATCCAGTCTGATCAGGGTGTATTATTTTAGTACACTTCTTTTCACCATTATTGAGGCAAAAATTTTATAATCCACATTAAGTAGGGAGATTGATCTGTGGTTGTAGTGCATCATTTCCTTCTTTGAAGTTTATGTTATATATGCTTCTTGCCATGAAGCTGGAAGTTCTTTTGTTTCACTTTATTTCATTAATTACTATTTGCAATGGTGTAATAAGTTCATCTTCTAGACTTTTATAGTAGATTGATGTCAGTCCACCCAGCCCTTGTGCTTTATCTATTTTTGGATTTCTTATTGCCTGGGATATCTCTTGAATTGTTATTGTACAATTTAAGATGTCTCTGTTCTCCGGTGAAATTTTTTTTTAATACTTGTAATTCTTTATATATTCTTCAATCCCTTCTTCTACCAACTTTTCCTTCTTATATAATTGTGTGAAATAAGAGACAAATTATTCTTGTATTTCTTTTTCAATATATGTGATCCCCTTTTCTGTTCTCACTCCTATTGTCATCTTTCCCCCCCCACATCCTTTGTTAAACGTTGTGCCAGAAATCGGCATGGTTTATTTGCATGTTCAAAATATTTCTGCTTAAGAAAGCTGAGTTTCTTCTGCATCTCTTCAGTTTGTAATAGGTCTAATTGAGGTTTAAGTTTCTTAATTTCTCTCATTGTTTGTTTGTTACCCCTTTTTAATGTTGTCTTTCTAATCATTTAATTTTATCTGTTAGTTTCCTTGTTTCTTCTACTTTTTCTCTTTTCTTTTTTGATGCAATGGAGATCAGATTTCATCTCATAAATGCTTTACTTGTTTCCCAGACAGTTGGAAAGGGGAGTTCTTCTGTCCAATTTATTTTAAAGAATCCTCTCAGATGTTTTTTGCATTTTTAAAGAATATCCTCTTGTATCAACAAGTTATCATTTAGTCTCCATCGTCTCATAATTCCTTCCTTCCTCCAAGTCATCTTTAAGGAGTTATGGTTTCCCATTATTTTTGGTAAAATTTTGGCTTTTTCTAAGTTCTTAATATTAGTTTTTGATAACCAACATGTCAATACTAAAGAATGTTTGATGCTTGCCTGGAAAAAAGGTATAGTCTCTTTTAGTTGGGTTAATCTTTCTCCATTCATCTATCAATTGCCACAGTCCTGTATACTTGAATACATTTTTAGGGAATTTCCCTTCTTACGTTTTCTTAGATTTGTCTTTTTTAGGGTCCATTACTCCATCCATATTTCCAAATATCATAATCCCACTTTTGTGAAAATCTAAAAGCAACTGAAATTTTATTTTTGTAAAACTTTTCTTTGGCTTTTTTTGGGGCATACAACAATATTATTGTGTTGACTTTCCCATCAGAGAATCTGACCTTCAGCATAATGAATCTTCCCTCTGGGTCTGTATTCTTCTATCACGTTGATTCTTTGGTTTTTAATCTATATTGCTACACCTTTTCTCTTCTCTTTAGCTGATGCCAGGTATGCTTTTTCCAATGTTTTTGTATTTAAAATATGTTCATGTTCTTTCTTTATGTGTATTTCTTGGATACATATTATATTTGTTTTTAATTTCATTACTGCTTGTCGGCTTTCACCCTAAACCCCTGTTGAAGTGCTGAAGTGCTGTAAAGAGACCATCACCACCGAACTGTAGGAAGTCTTTCGTCTTTGCTGGAGCGAAGGTGGAGTACCACAGGACATGAAGGATGCAAACATTGTCACATTGTACAAGAACAAAGGAGACAGAGGCGACTGCAATAACTACCGTGGCATCTCTCTTCTCAGCGTTGTAGGGAAGCTGCTTGCCCGTGTTGTGCTGAAGAGGCTCCAGGTGCTTGCAGACAGAGTCTATCCAGAATCACAGTGTGGATTTCGAGCTAACAGATCCACCACTGACATGGTATTCTCCCTCAGACAGTTGCTGGAGAAATGCAGGGAACAACAACAGCCACTCTTTGTGGCTTTCATAGATCTCACAAAGACCTTTGACTTGGTTAGCAGGGATGGCCTTTTTAAAATACCTCCCAAGATTGGATGTCCACCTTGGCTCCTTAACATAATCAGGTCCTTTCATGAGGGAATGAAGGGCACTGTAGTTTTTGATGGCTCAACATCAGATCCCTTTGACATCCGAAGCGGAGTGAAACAGGGCTGTGTCCTCGCCCTGTTTGTGTCCCCTGTTTGGGATCTTTTTTGCTGTCATGCTGTGTCCCCTGTTTGGGATCTTTTTTGCTGTCATGCTGAAGCACGCCTTTGGAACTGCAACAGAAGGTGTCTATCTCCGGACTAGATCAGATGGAAAGCTCTTTAATCTCTCTAGATTGAGAGCAAAGACCAAAGTCCAACTGAAATGCATGCGGGACTTCCTCTTCGCCGATGATGCAGCCATTGTTGCCCACTCTGCTGAAGACCTCCAACAACTCATGAATTGTTTTAGGAAGGCCTGCCAAGACTTTGGACTAACAATCAGCCTGAAGAAAACACAAGTCATGGGCCAGGGCGTGGACTCGCCTCCCTCTATTACCATCTCCACCCAAGAATTGGAGGTTGTTCATGACTTTGTGTACCTTGGCTCAACGATCTCTGACACTCTCTCCCTAGATGTCGAGCTGGATAAACGCATTGGCAAAGCAGCTACCATGTTCTCAAGACTCACAAAGAGAGTACGGCTCAATAAGAAGCTGACGGTATACACCAAGATCCAGGTCTATAGAGCCTGTGTCCTGAGCACACTCCTGTACTGCAGTGAGTCCTGGACCCTTTGTGCACGGCAGGAGAGGAAGCTGAACACATTCCATATGCGTTGTCTCCGATGCATTTTTGGTATCACCTGGCAGGACAAAGTTCCAAATAGAGTAGTCCTAGAACGAGCTGGAATTTTTAGCATGTATACATTACTGAAACAGCGACGTCTACGTTGGCTTGGGCATGTTGTGAGAATGGCTTATGGTTGGATTCCAAAATATCTCCTATATGGAGAATTAGTGCAGGGAAATCGCCCCAGAGGGAGACCACAGCTGCGATACAAGGATATCTGCAAGCGGGATCTGAAGGCCTTGGAAATGGACCTCAACAGATGGGAAACCCTGACATCTGAGCGTTCAGCCTGGAGGCAGGCGGTGCATCACGGCCTCTCCCAATTTGAAGAGACCCTTGTCCAGCAGGCCGAGGCAAAGAGGCAGTCACGAAAGCAGCAAAATCAGGGAGCTAGACGGGGTACAGATTGTATTTGTCTTCAGTGTGGAAGGGATTGTCACTCTCGAATTGGCCTTCTCAGCCACACTAGATGCTGTTCCAAGTCCTCCATACAGAGCACGATACCATAGTCTCTCGAGACTAAAGGATGCCTAATCTAATCTAAAAATCTAATTTCATTAGCTGATTAAAAGTTCTTGAACGTTTTGTGGGGGAATTTAGACTGTTGATGTTAGCTGATACAATATTTAGGACCTCCATCTTATTAAAATACTGTCATTTGTTTTAGTTTATTATTATTAATTTTTTCCCCCTCTGCATCAGGATTTTGTGATTCACTTGGAGTGTCACTCTTAAATGATTTTCTAGAGGCTGAATTTTCTAACTCTTCTGATTCTTGTGATGTCTCTGAGCTGTTCCTCTTTAGAATTTCTTCAAATGTCTGTTTAGCTTGTTCAATGTTGGATATAATACATTTCCCTTTTGGTAGAGTCACTTCCAATGCACAGGTAATTTTCAAACAATGTCTTATTTTTTTTGTTTTCTAAGTTCTTGAGTGAAAAAGTCAAAGTATTTCTTTTCCTCAATATGTCTGATGAAAGATCTTGGAAAAATTGTACTTCCGTCCCATTTACGTCCAGTGTGTTGGTTCTTTGTTTAGTCAATATAAAGTCTCTAGTTTTCTTGTGTATAAACTTGACCAGAATGTCTCTTGGGACTTTGATGCAAATTTGGAGTTAATTCTGTAGATTTGATCACAGTTCAATAATTCTTCAGTCACAAAATGGTCCCACATTAGTGTGGAAAATTCCTCTTCCAGGTCTGTTTTCCCAATGTCTTCCAGAATGTTTCTAAATTTCAAGTCATGGTTCCTGTTCTGTATCTCTAATATTTCAATCTTTTGATTTGCTCCTTGGAGTTGGTCTAAGCCTCCTTGGGCTAATTCTAGTACTTGCTGTCTAGTTTTTAGTTTATCAATTTCCTCTGAATGCTGTTTAATTTGTTTCTGTTAATGCAGTCATTAATTCTTGCTTAAGAGTTAAGATGTCTCTTTATTCTTCAGATTTTTAATTTGATCTGATATCTATGTTACTTTGGAAGCCATCAAACATTGGATCCTCTCCCAGAGATCTGTTGCATCTATTCCATACTCTTCTTTTCCTTCAAGTATATGTTTCTTAGTCCTAGATCTGTGCAATGTTTTTTAATACTTAATTTCCCGTCTGTAAATCTTCTTGTTTAAATTTTAGTCTGCAATTTTATTAGTTACACTATTAACACTCTATCTTCTCCCAACTGCAAATCAATTGCTAATCAGCACCCTAGCCTGACACTTTATCTCCCATATAAGCTATAAATAATTTGCTTATCAATGCTCAATAGACATTAGCATACATTCAGTTGCTCAATATTTCGTGTTACTCAACTATTATTATTGTTGAGTTACCTCAGCCCCATCTTGCTTATATCTTACTTAGCCTACATATGAAAAAGTGGTGTAGATTACACATTCTCCTTCCCCCCCACACTACAAGTATGTTATTAGTAGGAATATGAAATGTAATTAGGGGGGGAAAAGGCGTGTCTTATAACCCAGTATCAAAGGTTAAAAGATCAGAAATTCTTAATATATGCTATTGGTTAGTTATATTAGTATTGTTAGTTTAAATGAGATAGAAAAATCCAGATCAACAAATAAGAGTTCAGCAATCCAAATTGCTCTATTAGTTTGTGTTAGTTTTATTTAATCTCAGCTGATGATGAGTCTTGGTTTTCTCTGCATAGGTTTGATCCGTGTAGTTTAATTTCCCAGCTTTCCACCAGGTATCTGGGCAGATTTCTAGGTTTTCCAGGTTAGTTCCAATGACAATGATGTTGCATAGATCCAGTAGATGGCACTAGTTGCACAAATTTTTAATAATAAATATTACATGTTGTCACGATCCCCACGTGGCCCCTGCTTGTTTCACCAAACTAAGAGCTCACACTACGTGTCTTTCTGCTGCCACCAGTTGATTACATCAACATTATTTAAAATTAATAACAGAGGTCCAGGCAATGTGTCATTTTTAAAAGAAACAAATAGAAATTGTTTATTGATATAGATGTTGACAGAACAAGCAATGTTGTTAACTCTTAACAAACATCCTCCTTCATCCACTCTCCCGCCCAAACTCTCCAAACTTTCTCAACTCTCAATCTCCCAATCTAAAACTCCCTATCTCCTGCTGAGTCTCTTATATCTTGTGACTCCGCCCCTCCAGCACTCCCATTGGTCTATGCAGATAGCATATGAATATTCATGACCTGGGTGGACGCTACACATGTGTATTCCCAGCAGGCATCAACAATTCCCCTCTGCTTAGCCAAGCAAGGAGGAATGGTGTCTGCCCAAGGTTATTTTCAAAAACAAATAACTCCTTCATGAATTATTATTCCAATGAAAACTCCTCCTCTCAGGTAAAGTTCCTCTCCCAGCAAGTACAGCTATTTTTCAGGTCTCAGTATGAATTAAATCTGTTCAATATCACTCTTTACACAAGAGCCAGTAACATCAAACTAATTAATAGTCATTATTCCAAATTGCAAGTACTAGTGAGTAGATAGTAACTCAGGCACTATCTTACCAATTATAAGTGGCATAGCATGAAACAGAAGGAGAGAGTTTTTGCTTAGTTCCATTTCAGTGTCCTTGACTTCACTCAGTAGAGTTCAAAAAGGAAGAAAGACCAGAAAGTGAAAACAAAATGGAGGGTGCCAGCTGAGCTTACAGTTTCTTTCCCAGTCAAGCATGGTTGTTTCCAGTTTGTAGAGGGAGATGAGAGAAAATCTTCCCCTCTGCCAGACACTTCTGATGTACTCCAGTTCTGGAGTGTGGGAAATCCTGCACCAGCATTTGTTAAGTTAAATGTCTTGACAAAGAGAGAGGCAGAAAGCTGTTGCGTTCAGCTTGGCTGCCTCACCCAGAAGTCTTTTTTGTGTTTTATATTCTTAATGGTTGATTAAAGGTGTCACCTGCTCCTGCATCTGTATTGTTTCCACAATCTTATGGCCTTTACCTGATTTTTCCTGAACTGAAAATGTGGTCACTCTGTGGCTGCTGCTGAGAAATCAATTACTGTATGTAATCTCAGAATTAAATGATCTGCTGCCAGACAGAAAACTGACTGCATAATGGGAACAACAGTGTGATCCCTGGCTTGTTGTAAACCTTTGATTGACAACCAGGGCAATGTACTTGATCTATATAGACTGAAGAGTTCCTTTGAATCCCTGCTAATCCATGAAGTTTACTGGGTGACCATTGAGTATTCACTGGGACTCTTACCTTAGTGATCTCACTGGATTGTTCTGGAGATAAAACTGTAGTAATCCCATGTGAGTTACTGAACCAATTTCCCTTTATGGTCCCCTGGGCATACTGGAGCATAGATGTTCTATTGCTCTATATATCATTTGCATATTTCTCTAAATTTTCTATGCACTATGACTGCCTTTGTTGAAACTCATTATATTCACCTTTTTGGCTCCTTCGTTTTACTTTTTGTCCCATTCAGTCAACTTCCTTTGCCTTCTAATATCACTAAGCTATATTGCATCCCTCTGCATTCCCTCTTCTCATGTTTTAGCTCCCTGTTTTTTAACCTCTTAGTTCCTTCATATCCCATCAACAGCAAATTAAGTCCAGATATTCATGCTGTCCCTGTTTGAATCTATTTTATCAGATCTCTGATCGTTCATCATGTGCGCATCCATGCTTACCTGTCCAAACACTTCCTCATTTACTGTGAAAGTGAGGTCCAGGATATCAGTGATGTTGTTGTCCTTCATCCACTGTAAACTTTGATGGAACTCTTCATCCAAGTACTCCAAGTCACTGAGGTCACATGGCCTTATTGTACGACATAAATACAAATAATATTGCAACCTTCTGGCTTCTAGAATATTGGGTGATTGCATATGAAACAAAATGACAACAGTTTCAAGTCCAGCAGCTGTGAAGGTTTGCACAGCTGGTAGGGGAAAGTTTATATGTATGGCTCCTAGTGATTATAGCTAAATGGAACAGAACAGTAAATCTCAGAATAACAGATGCTGGAGACATTCTTTTGCTTTCATACCTTGCTGTGGGTTTACTGGAAGCATCTGGCTGTCCAGTCATATAAACCTGGTGTTAGAATAGATATGGCTATGCCTCCATCCAGGCAAAGCTCCTATATTCTTCTGAGTATAGCAGATGGGGTGCCACAAATGCCTAACAATAGGGGAGGTCTGTTTGATTACAACACACTGAAAAATGGTTACGGTTGTTGTCTTATAACAAAGCAAAAGACTTTTGTTTTGTTTTGTTTTGAGTTTACATCAAATCCTGGATTCCCTGTAATGGACCAAACCAAAAATGCTTCTACCAGAACAATAAAGGCATTGCAGATGAAATGCCTTTGAGTTGTTAAAGATGTACACCTTCAGAAGCTACTGTCTTGAAGGAGGACTGCAGCCGGACAGTCTGAGTATATACAGTTAGAAAATGTCCCTTTAAAGTTATTGGGACCTACTTTCAGATATAAGTGCACACAGGAATATGACCTTTGTTTGCATTGCATTCAGAGAGCATAGAAAATGGTTTCCTTTTTAAATCCTTTTGAAATAATCCCTCCATCCCAAAGAGGAGAAAATACAATCTTCAATCAATCCTTCACATGCAAATACTCACAGTCTTAATAATGCTTTGTAGAACGGTCTTGTGAAGAAAGCATCAAGAAGGTACTGATGAATAAGAGCAAGGCCAAGGATACGGCCACTGAACCGGAACCTATCATAAAAAGAAAATGTAATGAATGGCATGTAATTTAAGAGAATTTAATTCAGAGGCCACTTTCCTACATGTTTCAAGCAAACTAGAGATATTTTAGAGATGGGAAAACTTACTTTTTTGTAATACAGCTTCTAGTATCTCATAGCTAGCACAGCTACTGGTCATGCTGACTGTAGAATTCTGGGAGCCATACCTGAAGGAAAGTAGCTTTTCTAATTTCTAAGGGGTTCTTTCCTTTTCCATTCTAAGAAATGCTGTCCCACAATCCTGTAAAACTCTTATGATGAAAAACTAAGACATTTCCACTGAAACACCAAGGGCCAAGACCTGTGGGAGTCATGGAGCTCATAAGGGCAATTGTGTGAGTAGTGCATAATTTTGCAAGCTATCTGTCATTTGCTCAGTTGTGCTCAAGTTGCACAATCAGTCCTGTGACCAGTGGCGCCCTGGCAAGACTGAAAAAAATTAAAAACATAAGTTGCCCTATGTGTGCAGTAAAATTCAATCAGATCCTTGGATGTTTTGGAGAATTGATTGTATTCTATTTTGTAAAGGAAGTCCATCAGTTTCACACAGTAGCTGAGTTGTGTCAAAAAGGAACAATTTTCCCCTTAGAAAAAACAAAGTTTAACACAACAAAATTATGTTATTGGCTTCCTTTCAAATACAACACCACTTTTTCAAAATTATGTGGTCCTGGAGTAGCTTCATCCAGAACTCATACTATATGTTTCTCCCCACACATTAAATATATTTACGGTATATCATTAGAATATTCTATGAGTGAATGAATGAATTTATTTATTACGGTCGGGTGACCAGCTCATAAAACATATTTATGGTTAAAATATACAAAATGCAGTTTAAAAATGTACAACCAATTCATAAAACATATTATGTGGCTAAAATATACAAAATGCAGTTTAAAAATGTACAATCAGTTCATAAAACATATTATGTGGTTAAAATACACAAAATGCAATTAAAAAAAAAAGGTGTACAGCCAGTTCATAAAACATATTATATGGTTAAAATATAAATATTTCCTCCCTTCGGTTCGGGCCACAACATTTCTCTACACTTGGCAGTAAACCACCCTCATGTTAAAACCAGTCAACCTGTGAACTCAGGAGACTATAAGGGAGCGCTGTGCCATTGCTGCTGCACAAAATTTTTCTGCAAAGCATGTAATAAGGGAGTCTTGATCGGAAAGAAGTAGCTGGATGAAAAATTCATCAGGTCTCCCTGGATATCTGAGAATGATTGGGCTCAAGAGGTTAGTGCGTAGATCTCTATAGAAAAGACAATACAGTAAGACATGACCTACAGTTTCCACTTGGCCATCATTACATGGACACAGGCAATCCGAAATAGGTATATGTTGAAATCTTCCTTCCATGAGTTTAGAGGGTAAAACATTAAGTCTCGCTAATGTAAAGGCTCTTCTGGTCTTTGTTGACATTGTGCTCGTCAGATATGAAGATATTGTAAAGGCATTATTAGTAATAACACTGTATTTGCCCGACTGGCTCATATGCTCTTGAAGTTCTATGTCCCAGGTTCTTTGTTTGAGTGCTGCTTTAGCACCGACATGCCCCATCGCCAAAAGAACATTGGTGGAAAAGCCCATTTGCCTTATTTCTTTTGTAAGTTGTAATTTCCATTTTGATTGAAAGGAGTCAAAAAGTGACATCTGTGCCAAGCCTTCTGAAGAGAAGAGAAGCTTTAGCCAGTAATTAAACATGTGGACTTTGGCGCGTGCTCTTATGGCAATTAGGCCAGCCTCTAAACGAAGGGCTACATTAGGTGTACAGGAGGGTACAGTCAGAATAGATCTCAAAAATTTAGTTTGAACTACCTCCAGAGGACGTAGGTCAGATAAAGCAAACAACTGGCACCCGTAGAGCATTTGAGCAACAACTTTAGCCTTGAAAACCTGAACGGCTGAGGGGATATGGCTTAACAAAATTATGTTATTGGCTTCCTTTCAAATACAACACCACTTTTTCAAAATTATGTGGTCCTGGAGTAGCTTCATCCAGAACTCATACTATATGTTGCTCCCCACACATTAAATATATTTACGGTATATCATTAGAATATTCTATGAGTGATGAAGGCATGTGAATGTATAAATTGAGGTAATATGTTTAAGGTGATGTGAAGGGATGTGAAAATTGTATATGTGACAAATACCAAGCTGTCAGCTAGGATTAACTGTAGTTTGTGTGGCTGAAGGAGGTACAGTCAACCCTCGACTTACGAACGGCTCTAGATACGAACATTTCGACTTACGAACCGCTCTAATAGGAAAAAACGGACTCGACTTGTGAACTTTTTTCGAGTTACGAACAGAAAAAAAAACGTGCGGGGAAGGCAGGCCCGCCACCCCCCGCAAAGCGCCGCTGTCAGAGGCTTCACCGGGTGCTTTTCCACTGCCTTTTTACGTGCTGGGCAAGCCCGGGGAAGCCTCTGAGACCCAGCGCCGATCAGCTGAGAGGCGGGGAGAGGGGGGGCAGGAGCGGAGAAGAGCACAAAATGGCTGCCGGCTCCCTGCTGGTTGCCGGCTCTCAGCTGTTTGGCGGTCTTTTTCCGGTTGTTCCCCCACTACCAAGGCACTGTGAGGAGCCGGGCTCAGTCTACAGTGCCTGGTAAGTGACTTTGTTTTAAATTTTTTCCCCATAGGAACGCATTAATTAAATTTCAATGCATTCCTATGGGAAATTTGGTTTCGACTTACGAACTTTTCCACTTACGAACGGACTTCCGGAACGGATTAAGTTCGTAAGTCGAGGGTTGACTGTATGTGTCCTGTCACATGTGCAACCATATAGCAAACTGCATGGTCCCACAGTATCACCAAAAAGAGGTACTAGCAAACTAGCCCTGTGTACCGTATACGTCAGTATAATTTGGGGCAATTTGCTTCCAAAATGTACACCTTTTGCATAGGAGTCTATCAGGATTTCAACCACTTTTGATTAGCTCTACATTAAGTGTAATTTGGATGGGTCACCTTCTGCTGTTATCGTCAGTGAACATGGAAAGCCATTAACCATGAAACATTTTTGTTAATTCACTCAAATACCTGACTGATGATTTTTACATGCAAGATGTTGCAAAACTAAGTGATTAACATACATTTGTGAAGTACCTCAAAGATCTGAAATGCAAAATGATTTGTAAAGTCACATTGGCTATTCTTTTACAAACATATTATCTAAACTCCTGTTGGTCATTTATGCTAGCATAAGTGTAGTGGTATGAATTGCAGTAGCAAAGCACCATTAGTTAATAATTCACCACTTTTATTCCTTGTCGCATGAGCTGCAGGGAATACAAACAGTTGTGATTTACACCATTGCACTAATGCTCTTATAAATAACCAGTAAGATTTTAGCCGTATATTTCTTTTGATGTGGCCTAATGAATTGTAATTATAGTATCATTCCTCCTTATCAGGCAACTTTACCCTCTTTGGGATACCTTTGTCCATTAGGGTCTGGAACTACACGTTGTGTTGTTCCTTGGGCATTTGTTATTCTACTGGAGCTACCTATAAAAGTAAAGGTAAAGGTTCCCCTTGACAATTGAGTCCAGTCATGTCCAACTCTAGGGGCCGGTGCTCATCCCCCATTTGTAAGCCGAAGAGCCGACGTTTGTTTGTAGACACTTTCCGTGGTCACATCGCCGGCATGACTAGACACGGAACACCGTTACCTTCTCACCAAGGTGGTGCCTATTCATCTGCTCGTATTTCCATGCTTTGGAACCAACAGTTTGGCAGGAGCTGGGACAAACAATGGGAGCTCACCCTGTCGCATGGATTCGAATTGCCAACCTTTAACCCGCAGTGCCACTGCATCCCTCTGGAGCTACCTATAAGTTGTTTCAATTATCATGAAGGTGCTGATTACTGCTCCAATGGCTGTTTAAAACATGAGGGGCTCATATGATGATTGCAAGTTTTTCATATCAGAGACAGAAGCCAATTGTTTGATACATTTGAACACACACACACACAAACTCCATTTGTGTTCAAGTGCAATGTGCTGCACAAGAATTAAAAACATATGAATGGAAGGTGAGTAAGGTTAAAAATTTACACAATTAAAGCCAGATGCTGAAAGTATGTATGTAAGGCAGGGTAGGAAATTTTTTAAAAACAACGTGCTAGAGTGGGTTGTGGCCTCTCAGCTCCAGAGGTGCCTGGATGACACAGGGTATCTAGACCCATTTCAGTCCAGTCTGGCTTCAGGTCTGGTTATGGGACAGCTTATGGGAAGCTTTGTTCACCTTGGTAGATGACCTATGATGGGAACTGGATAGGGGATCTGTGTCCCTGTTGGTTTTGCTGGACCTCTCAGAGGGGTTTCTATACTATCGACCACAGTATCCTCCTGGTCCTGTCTCTCTGGAGTGGGATTTGGAGGCACTGTTTTACGGTGTATCCAGTCCTTCCTGGATGAGAGAACTCAGAAGATGGTGCTGGGGGACTCCTGTTTGAAACCTTGGCCGCTGACCTGTGGAGTACCTCAGGTCTCTGTTTTGTCTATGTTATTTAACATCTACATGAAAATATTGGGAGAGATTATCCAGAGTTTTGGGGTTCAGTGCCACCAGTTTGCAGATGACACCCAGTCTACCTCTCCTTGCCACCAAAATCTGAGGAAGCTACTTTGTCTCTAGATCAGTGTTTGGTATCAGTAATGAACTGGATGAGGGTGAATAAATTGAAACTTAATCAAGACAAGACAGAGGTGCTCCTGGTCATTCGAAAGGCAGATCAAGGAATAGAAATGCAGCCGGTACAGGATGGGATTACACTCCCATTGACAAAACAGGTGCACAGCTAGGAAGTGCTCCTGCATTCATCCCTGAATCTGGATGCCCAGGTCTCAGTGGTGGCCAGGAGGGCATTTGCACAATTAAAACTAGTGTGCCAGCTATGTCTGTTTCTTGAGAGATCTGATTTGGCCACTGTGATACACGCCCTAGTTACTTCCCGACTCCACTACTATAATGCGCTCTATGTGGGGCTGCTGATGGGAAGTGTCAGGAAACCTCAGCAGGTCCAAAATGCAGCAGCCAGTTTGCTCACTGGGGCTGGTTACAGGGATCACATAACCCCCCTGTTACAGCAGCTCCACTGTCTGCTGATCAGTTGCCAGACACAATTTAAAGTGCTGGTTTTAACCTATAAAGCCCTAAATGGCCTAGGTCCAAGCTATCTCAAAGACTTTATCTCCCATTATGAGCCGGTTTGGGTGTTAAGATCATCAGGAGAGGCCTTTCTCTCAGTTCCGCCATTTTCTCAGGTGCGTCTGATGGGGACACATGAGAGATTATTCTCTGTTGCTGCTTCCAGACTTTGGAACTCCCTCCCACAGGAGGCCAGACTGACCCCATCTTTGCTATCCTTCTGCAAGCAGGCAAAGACTTTTCTGTTCAGGCAATCCTTCCCTCAGTAATCTTGCTGCCTGTGTGTGATTTTTAGATAGATTTTTATGTATTACTGGTTTGACTGGATTGTTAGTACTACTTGTGTTTTCCATTTTTGTTTTCCATTTCTCAGAGTGACTTTTTAAAATTTTTGTATACTTATTGATCTTTGCCTTAATATTGCCTGTTAATTGATGTAAGATCCCTCCTTATTCACTGTTCATAATTTTTAAAAATTGTCTTTTAATGATGTTAACCACTGTTGCATACTCATTGTTTTCAACTTTAAATATTGTCTTTCATTATTGCAAGCCGCCCTGGCTCCTTTTCAAGGTGAAAGGTGGGGTAAAAATATTTTAAATAAAATAAATAAATAAATAACTGATAAAGAACAAGTTATGAAAACAAGAGGAAGAGAAAACATACTCTATATTTCTCCCTACATCAGAGGGAAAACAGGAAAAAAAAGTTTTTACACAATACTCAGCAATTGTATTTAACCTTTCACTTATTCTTTTCTTCCCCTGCTTTCCCTTCTCTCTTTTTGAACTCTCAAATTGTTTGAAGAATTAGATAAAGTAAAGAGAGGTTTTGTTATTATAGCAAGAGATTGTAATATGATTATGGATAAAATTTTGGACAAGACAAAATTACAAAAAAATGAAAGGAAAGATAGACAGGTGATATTAAGTAAATAAAACTAATATAAAATATGTTTGGAGGGAACTAAAAGGAAATCAAAGGAGATATACTTACTATTCAGCAGTACATAAAACATTATAGAACAGATTATGTATTTGTATCAAATGAGTTATTATCAAGAGAAATACAGTAGATACCATACAAATATCTGATCATGCAAAACTCAATATGGAATTTAATACCAAATGTGATTATAAAGAGGTAGAAAGATGGAAAATCTAAATATATTTAGATTTTAAAATATAATTGAAAATAAGAAGAGGAATCTAGAAGAAATATAGAAAATTAATGAGGAGGGCAGAGGATAACCAGGAATGATACGGGATGCAATGATATGGCCCGATGATTGAGTATAAAAGAAACATATAACTTAAGAAAACAGCAAGAAAAAAGGACTAGAGATCTAGAAGAAAATATTACAGAATTAGAACAGGTTTTTATAGTATCTAAAAATAATGTTGGTGTTATAAGTGAAAAACAAAGAATCAGGAAGTATCCATCTAGAAAATATACAAAGGAACTCATATTTAAAAAGATAATGTTTTGAATTAATTAATAAGAATTCTAAATTGTTAGCAAGGCTTGGGGGGGGGAAGGTAAGAATACAATGGGGTAATTGAAAATGAAAAAGGTATAAAATGTAATAAAATGAGTGAGAAAATTGAGGCTTTTCAAGGTTTTTTGTAATAAAAAATATATACTACAAACAAAGTACCTATAAATAAAGTTAAGGCATATATATTAAATTACTAGATAATTTAATTTTAAAATACAAAGAGAAGATATAGAAAAATGGAGCAGTATATAAAAGAAGAAGAGATAGAAGAGAATATAAATAAATTAATGGTAGGGAAGACTCCAGGACTGGATGGATTGGGTCAAGAATATTATAAAATATTTAAAAAGCTCCTCGTACCTAAATTGAAAGCTTTATTTAATAAAATATTAGAGGGGAGAAAAATTCCCCCATCACGGAAACTTTCAACAATCATATTAATTTTGAAACCAGATAAGGATCCAACAAATATAGGATCATATAGACCAATTTCATTGATAAATCAGCATGCTAAAATATTTACAGATATATTAGCTAAGAGATTGAATAATTTTGTCGATAAATACATTGGGAAAGGCCAAATTGATTTTTACAAGGTAGACAAATGGGAGATTTAATGAGAAGGGTACTCAATGTACTTTATACAATAAAAGAGACAAAAATGAAAGCAGAGATATTAGCATTAAATATTTTCAAAGCATTTGACTGGGTGGAATGGTCAGCATTAAAGATAATATTTACAGCAATAAAGATTTAAAAACTAGGGTTTGGTACCCGTTTAAGGCATTTTATTCAGCAATTATATTCAGAGAACACAGCAACGTTTTTAATGAATGATGGTGAAATTAAGAGAATATCCCTAGGCCGAGGAATAAGACTGGGATGCCCATTACCTCCAGTTTTATTTACTTTGGTAATGGAATTATTGGCAAATAAGAGAAGACAAGAAAATACAGGGAATAGGGAATAGAGAATCATATTCTATGATTCTATGGTAGAATATATTGCCTATGAAACTTGTTAGCATATTATTAAAATCAAAATAATAATAATTCATTGTCTTCAGTGGAATGCACCAAATGTGTGTCTGCATAAGATAGTTGAGAATTTCTATTCATTAAAAGTTACTTTTTACAGAGGCACATTTATAGGTAGAGTGAATAAAATAATATACGCTGTAGGATATGTCATGAATTACAGATTTGGATGTAATACAATCAAATTATATTTGATGGACTGTTGCTGTAATAGGACAATGCAAACCAAACTATAAATATTGTCAAAACCAAGACAATATTTTGACTGATCGATATTTTTGAGTTCTAAATATATGAGTTGTAGAGCTTATGTGGCCCCTTCATGTCTGATGCCCCCTCAATATGTGAAGTCAAGTGCCTCTTGTGCATCCCCAAAAAGTTCCTGATAAGAACTGATTTGACACAGCTACTTTCCACTATTGCCAGTGACATTAGAATGATGGCAGAAGAAATGGCCAAGTAGTTATTTCCCATACCAGTACTGTAGTTCTCTAGAGTGCAGTAAGGGATAGTAACAACAATGGTCCTATTTATATCATCACATCTCTATAAATATTGGTGCAGGGGGGTTGGAATGCCACAGCTGAAGAGAGGAGGGCTAACCCCCCCTTCATTTGCAATCTCCACCTCAACTTGATGTGTACTTAGGGTTCCAAAGAAAAATAAATCTTTGGGAGGGATTTTTAATCCCTGTCTCTGTGTGTTATGTGCAGAAATGTGTGTGTGTGTATGTGTGAGAGAGATAGAAACATAAAAAGGGGGTAGATGGGTCCCATTTGCCTTTTTGGGAGAGACTGCCAACTGCTAACACACAACCATAGGAGAATGTGGCCTTTGAGCCAAAAATGTGGCCCACATACACACCACGTATTACATACAAGAAAAATAGTTATTTATGAATTTAGTGTTTTTTCCCTGTCAATTCTATATTTATTTTATGATTATGTTGCTGTGTAAACTACCATGAAAGGATTGTATTGGCTATAAAAGTGATATACAAATATTTCAAATGAATACACAGACCAACAGAAAAAGCAGTTGATGACCATTGTATCTACAGGTCAGGAGGAGCTTCACTCATTGCTCACCCTGCCGTTTTTAAGGATACAGTATAGGAATTTTGCAAAACACCAGGGTAGAAACTCTTTCTTTTAAGTATGCCAGTAGCTCAAAACTAAGGCCTTTATCCTTGTACTAGCTTTTTGCCTATCTTTAAAAAAAACAACATTTTATTAGTTTTTCAATCTATCTACATTCAATTCGTGCTTGTTAAACATCGTGTTACATGGGTTGCTTATAATTATTTGTTTTTTGTGTCTTGGTGTCTTCTTAGTTGTCTCTTCAAAATCCATACATTTTTTAAACATTTAAACTGGACATGTGTGTATTTTAGTATACAATATTGGCTACTATCATAGTATTGCTCTCATAGAATACTATGTTCTCAAAATCCTCTAATAACATACCTAATAAAAGTAATTCTGGTTCCAAATCTATATAATTTTGCGGTGATTTAACCAACGAACGTTGTATTTTATACCAATAATAACTGAGTGGGTTCCTAACACACAATAGATGTTATCTAAAGTATTTTATACAGATTTTCTTTATATAATTGTTTAGCAATTTCCATCTCTACATTTTCTATCATGTCTATATCGGAATCATATCTAATGTATATTCATTAAGTACTATTTGTTTTGCCCCATCCTTATATCTAGCTTCAATTTACCTTAAAAACCACCGTGTTATGCCTTTACCCTGATTAGTGATCCCTTATTTCAGTTTAATTCCCTTTTTTAATATATAAGATATGCCCCTTTACAATTCCAGAAGTTAGGTATATACATGCTTTCAACGTTGAGGGCCACCTTAATATTTTTCCCTTTTTCATCTTTCTAAGTAACTCCTTCTCTTATTTGTCTTTTCCCAATTCTTGTTTCTATCTCTCTAAACATTCTGCCATCCCTTGTAGCATCTGAAAACATTTTATACACTTGATCTATCTCCAATATATTTTTATGCACTTGATCTATCTTCAATAGATCTTCCAGCAAGCTAATTCAGCTGCTTGTTTCCACCTGCTGGTTGATTGGGGAGTTTCCTGGATCAAACGTGGGTAACCACTGTCCTCCCCCCCCCCCCCATGATCAACAGGCTTCTCCCCAATTTCATCACCTCTTTGGGGTGGTTTTAACCCGTAGGGGGTCCCAAACAGGTTGGAATTCAGCCCAGGGGACCAAGCTCCGTCCTCCTCCTCCTGTCTCGTTGCAGCATCAAGCCGGAAGTTAGCTTTTTGCCTATCTTTTTAAAGAGTCTTGAAAGGGAAAGCTTAAGAATAATAATAGTTTAAAAACACTATTTTTTTAAAAAAAAAACCTCACTGAATTATCTCAAAACCATTGGGACATACTTCTCTCAAGGAATTTAAATCTAATATAATTTGGTAAAGTGTGGTTTTCAGGTGAAATATGACTTACATTCAAGAACAAACAGCAAGGCAAATCCTGCCTGGAGGGCAAATACCTCAACTAAATCTGACTACTGTTTATCTTAGTAAGTATGTGTAAGTGGAATGTTGTTGGGGAGGGGCATTCTTGCAGAAGAAAGCTTGGTACAATAAGCTATGGTAAGAGTGGCTTTTTATGCCATCAGGTTACTTTACATATTCATGTAAAAATTATTTTGAATTTTCATATAAATTCTATAAAGAGATTTTACATAGTGTGTAGATCTGGTATATACATGCTTGGAAGCTATATCCCATAGTGGATTCTAAATGCATGTATACAGTAAAAACTCATACATGCGATCATCACAATTTTTTTTGGTTCCTTGGGTATACGTACAACTACATTTAAACTAACAAAACAAGAGGGTCAGGTATCTTAAACAAACAGTTGAAAGTAAAAAAGCTAAAAGGGATTATGGAGTGTGGAGACAACTCAGTAGTAGTTACCTGCAAAGTTTGTGCTATTTTTGTCTTTCTTCCTGAGTTCAAAATGCTATATACATGTAACAAGTGTAAACTGGTGGCACTGTTAGAAGAGAAAGTTGGAGACCTAGAGTAGCGAGTAGCCACACTCAAGGCTATAAGGGAAAATGAAGCCTACATTGATAGAACTCTTGAGCAGCAGCAGCTGTCAGAGGGGGCACTAGAGATGGAAGAAAACCAAAACACTGCAGTGGAGGAAAATGCTGTAGAGGCTACAAACATAGTGAAGGAACCACCATGGAAAAGAATCACAGTTAGGAGCAAAAGAAGGAGAAGACACTCTTCCCTGGTGGAACTACAAAATCACTTTCAGGTACTTGAAGAAGAGTCTGTCGGACAGTACACAGAAGAGACCCCACAGGAGGATATGAGTAGGGCTAAAGCGCAGCAGAATAAAGTCGCTGAACCCACACCCTACAAAAAGAAGAAGAGGACAGTAGTTTTAGTAGGGAACTCCCTGCTACGTTGAATTGAGACTGAAATTTGCCGGGAGGATCCATGGACTCGCCCGGTATGCTGTCTCCCTGGAGGACGGATAAGGGATGTGATGGAAGGATTGCCATCACTCATAAAACCTACAGATACATATCCCTTTCTTCTTGTCCACATGGGAACAAACAACACAGCCAAGAGGAGCTACCAAGAAATCACATCTGACTTTGAAGCTCTGGGAAGGAAACTCAAGGACTTTGGGGCCCAGATAGTTTTTTCTTCCATCCTACCGGTGCTCGGAAGAGGAATCGAAAGAGAAAGGAAGATCCTCTGGGTGAATGACTGGATACGAAGGTGGTGTTGACGAGAGGGATTTGGTTTTTGGGACCATGGGCTAAGCTTCCTGGAAGAAAGACTGCTAGCAAGAGATGGCTTGCATCTAACAATGACTGGGAAGAATGTGTTTGCCCACAGCATGAAGAACTTCATCAGGAGGGCTTTAAACTGAATTGGAAGGGGGAGGGAGACGCAAGCACAGAGTTAAGGGTAGATGAAGCCTTACACACAATAAGAGGAATGGACCAAACTGATCAAAAGGGCAACAATAATAACAATAATAACATGAACAATAATAATCACAGTAATAAACATAACAATAAACAACAATAATAATCATATTCATAAAAATGTACAAAGACAGGCCACAAATCACACCCTCTGGTGTCTGTATACTAATGCCAGGAGTATGGGAAATAAACAAGAAGAACTGGAAATTTTAATTCAGAAGGGTAAGTATGACTTGATAAGAATAACTGAAACTTGGTGGGATGACTCCCATGACTGGAATACAGCAATTGAGGGATATAAACTGATCAAAAAGAACAGAGAGAATAAAAAGGGAGGTGGATTTGTGGGGTACCCCAAGGCTCACTCCTGGGCCCGGTGCGCTTCAATATTTTTATTAATGACTTGAATGAGGGAGCACTGGGCTGAAACCAACAGAATGAAATTCAACAGGGATAAGTGCAAAGTACTGCACCTCGGAAAAAGAAACCAATTGCACAGTTACAAGATGGGGGATACCTCGCTCAGCAAAACTACGAGCGAGAAGGATCTTGGAATTGTTGATCACAAGCTAAATATGAGCCAACAGTGTGATGTGGCTACAAAAAAGGCAAATTCTATTTTAGGCTGCACTAATAGAAGTATCCCCTTCACGGATTGCTGCCTTGTTGTGGCGAAGGGGCTTGAGTAATTCAGAGAAGCTATGGGCTATGCCGTGCAGGGACACCCAAGATGGACAGGTCATAGTGGAGAGTTCTGACTAAACGCGATCCACCTGGAGCAGGAACTGGCAAGCCACTCCAGTATCTTTGCCAAGAAAACTCCATGGACAGAAACAAAAGGCTAAAAGATATGACGCTGGAAGATGAGCCCCTCAGGTTGGAAGGTGTCGAACATGTTACTAAGGAAGAGCGGAGGACAAGTACAAGTAGCTCCAGAGCTAATGAAGTGGTTGGGCCAAAGCCGAAAGGATGCTCAGCTGCGGACGTGCCTGGAAGTGAAAGGAAAGTCCGATGCTGCAAAGAAAAATACTGCATAGGAACCTGGAATGTAAGATCTATGAACCTTGGTAAGCTGGATGTGGTCAAACAGGAGATGGCAAGAATAAACATTGACATCCTGGGCGTCAGTGAAGTAAAATGGACGGGAATGGGCGAATTCAATTCAGACGATTATCATAGCTACTATTGTGGGCACGAATCCCGTAGAAGAAATAGAGTAGCCCTCATAGTCAACAAAAGAGTGGGAAAAGCTGTACTGGGATACAATCTCAAAAATGACAGAATGATTTCAATATGAATCCAAGGCAGACCTTTCAACATCACAGTAATCCAAGTTTATGCACCAACCACCAATGCTGAAGAGGCTGAAATTGACCAATTCTATGAAGACTTACAACACCTTCTAGAACTGACACCAAAGAAAGATGTTCTTCTCATTATAGGGGATTGGAATGCTAAAGTAGGGAGTCAAGAGATAAAAGGAACAACAGGGAAGTTTGGCCTTGGAGTTCAAAACGAAGCAGGGCAAAGGCTAATAGAGTTTTGTCAAGAGAACAAGCTGGTCATCACAAACACTCTTTTCCAACAACACAAGAGGCGACTCTACACATGGACATCACCAGATGAGCAATACCGAAATCAGATTGATTATGTTCTCTGCAGCCAAAGATGGAGAAGCTCTATACAGTCAGCAAAAACAAGACCTGGAGCTGATTGTGGCTCTGATCATCAGCTTCTTATAGCAAAACTCAAGCTTAAACTGAAGAAAGTAGGAAAAACCACTGGGCTAGTCAGGTATAATCTAAACCCAATCCCTTATTGTGGCGAAATGCCAGCAGGTGATGTCATTCCTGCCTGTCCATCACAGAAGCTCAAAAGGGAGGAGCCAAGGATAGGGCAGGAGGGGCGGAGGCAGGGAGACAGTTGGGGGTGTGAAATGGGAGTTAAGAGTTAGAGAGAGAAGGAAGAGGATAGTTAGGGTTTAGGAGAGAGAAGAAGAGGGTTAGTGAATTGAACTGAGGGAGTTAGGAGAGTGAATTGAGAAGGTTAATATAGATTGAACAAGCAGGAATGAAATTATATGTACTATAAGATAGATATTGATTAAAAGTATATAGTAGTTCGGAACAAAAGTACTTGCAGCCCAATACTTAATCAAATCCTTGTTAATACCTGATACAGTTCATACGTGATTTACCGTTGTGATTTACTTGACAATAAAAGAATATTTGTTGATTAAACCTCTGATTCCTAAGTTCAATAACCCTTGGAGTTGGCAGCACACGTGTATAACACATATAATCGGTATTAGGAGGATAATACCTGGTGGCAGCTCGAAGAGAAAAGGGTGTGAGCCTTGGTGAGGGCCAAATAAACAGAGGCAACAAGGTCGAACGCCACACTTATGAATACACAGTGGAAGTGAAGAACAGATTTAAGGAACTAGATTTGGTGGACAGAGTGCCTGAAGAACTATGGATGGAGGCTCGTAACATTGTACAGAAGGCAGCAACAAAAACCATCCCAAAGAAAAGGAAATGCAAGAAAGCAAAGTGGCTGTCCAACGAGGCCTTGCAAATAGCAGAGAAGAGAAGGGAAACAAAATGAAAGGGAGATAGGGAAAGTTACAGAAAACTGAATGCAGACTTCCAAAGAATAGCAAGGAGAGACAAGAGGGCCTTCTTAAATGAACAGTGCAAAGAAATAGAGGAAAAGAATAGAAAGGGAAAAACCAGAGATCTGTTCAAGAAAATTGGAGATATTAAAGGAACATTTTGTGCAAAGATGGACATGATAAAGGTCAAACATGGTAGGGACTTAACAGAAGCAGAAGACATCAAGAAGAGGTGGCAAGAATACACATAGAAATTATACCAGAAAGATTTGGATGTCCCGGACAACCCAGATAGTGTGGCTGCTGACCTTGAGCCAGACATCCTGGAGAGTGAAGTCAAGAGGGCCTTAGAAAGCATGGCTAACAACAAGGCCAGTGGAGGTGATGGCATTCCAGTGGAACTATTTAAAATCTTAAAAGATGACACTGTTAAGGTGCTACACTCTATATGCCAGCAAGTCTGGAAAACTCAGCACTGGCCAGAGGATTGGAAAAGATCAGTCTACATCCCAATCCTAAAGAAGGGCAGTGCCAAAGAATGCTCCAACTACCGTACAATTGCACTCATTTCACACGCTAGCAAGGTTATGCTCAAAATCCTACAAGGTAGGCTTCAGCAGTATGTGGACCGAGAACTAGAAGTACAAGCTGGATTTCGAAGGGGCAGAGGAACTAGAGACCAAATTGCTAACATGCGCTGGATTATGGAGAAAGCCAGAGAGTTCCAGAAAAACATCTACTTCTGCTTCATTGACTACGCAAAAGCCTTTGACTGTGTGGACCAGAACAAACTATGGCAAGTCCTTAAAGAAATGGGAGTGCCTGACCACCTTATCTATCTCCTGAGAAATCTATATGTGGGACAGGAAGCAACAGTTAGAACTGGATATGGAACAACTGATTGGTTCAAAATTGGGAAAGGAGTACGACAAGGTTGTATATTGTCTCCCTGCTTATTTAACTTATATGCAGAATACATCATGCAAAAGGCAGGACTGGATGAATCCCAAGCCGGAATTAAGATTGCCGGAAGAAATATCAACAACCTCCGATATGCAGATGATCCCACTCTGATGGCAGAAAGTGAGGAGGAATTAAAGAACCTCTTAATGAGGGTGAAAGAGGAGAGCGCAAAAAATGGTCTGAAGCTCAACATCAACAAAACTAAGATCATGGCCACTGGTCCCATCACCTCCTGGCAAATAGAAGGGGAAGATATGGAGGCAGTGACAGATTTTACTTTCTTGGGCTCCATGATCACTGCAGATGGTGACAGCAGCCACGAAATTAAAAGACCCCTGCTTTTTGGGAGGAAAGCGATGACAAACCTAGACAGCATCTTAAGAAGCAGAGACATCACCTTGCTGACAAAGGTCTGCATACTCAAAGCTATGGTTTTTCCAGTAGCGATGTATGGAAGTGAGAGCTGGACCATAAAGAAGGCTGACCGCCGAAGAATTGATGCTTTTGAATTGTGGTGCTGGAGGAGACTCTTGAGAGTCCCCTGGACTGCAAGGAGAACAAACCTATCCATTCTGAAGGAAATCAACCCTGAGTGCTCACTGGAAGGACAGATCCTGAAGCTGAGGCTCCAATACTTTGGCCATCTGATGAGAAGAGAAGACTCCCTGGAAAAGACCCTGATGTTGGGAAAGTGTGAAGGCAAGAGGAGAAGGGGACGACAGAGGACGAGATGGTTGGACAGTGTCATCGAAGCTACCAACATGAATTTGACCCAACTCCGGGAGGCAGTGGAAGACAGGAGGGCCTGGCGTGCTCTGGTCCATGGAGTCACGAAGAGTTGGACACGACTTAAGAACAAATAGAAGTATAGTTTCAAAATCCCGCAATGTGCTAGTCCCTCTCTATTTAGCACTGGTTAGGCCTCACCTTGAGTATTGTGTCCAGTCCTGGACACCACACTTCAAGAAGGATGCTAACAAATTGGAACAAGTTCAGAGGAGGGCGACAAGGATGATTAGGGGGCTGGAAACCAAGCCTTATGAGGAAAAGTTGAAAGAACTGGGCATGCTTAGCCTTGAGAAAAGAAGACTGAGGGGTGATATGATAGCACTTTTCAAATATTTGAAAAGCTGTCATAGAAAGGAGGGGCAAGATCTGTTCTCGATTATCCCAGAGTGCAGAACACGCAACAATGGGCTGAAGTTAAAGGAAGCCAGATTTCGGTTGAATATCAGGGAAAACTTCCTGTTAGAGCATTACAACAGTGGAACCAGTTACCTCGGGAGTTGGTGAGTGCTCCAACACTGGAGACATTCAAGAGAAATTTAGACAACCACCTGGCAGATATGCTTTCATTGTATTCCTGCATTGAGCAGGGGGTTGGACTTGATGGCCTTGTAGGCACCTTCCAACTTCACTTTTCTATGATTTCTATTACCTATTACATTTTTTAAATGTTTATTCCTACATGAAAGTACTTCCTATACATGAGTTCAATAGCATGTGAAATAGCCTTCCAAGTAATGGCCAATGGGTTACTTGGCTTTTAAAGAGGTTTAGATAAATTCATAGAGGGTACCACCATCACGGACTATAGGTATAATAGTTAAAATAAAACCTGCAGATCCACAGGTAGTATAGCTCTGAATACCAGAGACAAAGAAGGAGGCTGTCTTGTTTGTCTATTTCTTGGAACAGCTGGAGGGTCACTGTTCAGAATCAGTGCTACCATAAGGTGGAGTGAGGCAACTGACTTCTGTGAATTCCTAGAAGCAACAAATTTGCTGCTCTCCCCACACTGGAGGGGTTCTTGTTTTTTTCCCTGCCAATAGTGGAGGAAGACAGCATGTTGGGGCTGCTGCTCCAACTCCGGGAACTCCTCAGATTTATGCAACCAGCACCGTTTCCTCCTGGCCTCTGGTAATGTATGGTAGGCATCTCCTCTTCAGGAATGTCCAGCTCTCCATAGAATGGTGCTTATGACTGGCACAGCTTCCTCCCAACTTGTAGCAGTGGGGGAGATGCTTTGGTGACGGGGTCATGATACAAGGTCACTTCTATATATATATATTTACATAACAGAATCTCATCCATGTTTATTTAGAAATACATTCAACTGAATTTAAGGGTTCTTTCTTCCAGGAAAGAAGCCTTCAGACAGCAATCTCTTCTTCTCTGCATGTTCTTTTTTTTTAACCTCCAGTAGTACTGAGAACTATTTAATGTCTAGATAAATTCTACTGGTCAGTCCTCAGATACAGCCAATATTAGTTTAGTTTAGGCATCCTTCAGTCTCGAGAGACTATGGTAACGTGCTCTGTATGGAGGACTTGGAACAGCGTCTAGTGTGGCTGAGAAGGCCAATTCGAGAGTGACAATCCCTTCCACACTGAAGACAAATACAATCTGTCCCCTGTCCAGCTCCCTGATTTTGCTGGTTTTGGGACTGCCTCTTTGCCTCGGCCTGCTGGACAAGGGTCTCTTCAAATTGGGAGAGGCCATGATACACCGCCTGCCTCCAGGCTGAACGCTCAGATGTCAAGGTTTCCCATCTGTTGAGGTCCATTCCTAATTTTATTTTATTTATTTATTTATTTCATTTATACCCCGCCTATCTGGTCAATTGTGACCACACTAGGCGGGCTAAGGCCTTCAGATCCCGCTTGCAGATATCCTTGTATCGCAGCTGTGGTCTCCCTCTGGGGCGATTTCCCTGCACTAATTCTCCATACAGGAGATATTTTGGAATCCAACCATAAGCCATTCTCACAACATGCCCAAGCCAACGTAGACGTCGCTGTTTCAGTAATGTATACATGCTAAAAATTCCAGCTCGTTCTAGGACTACTCTATTTGGAACTTTGTCCTGCCAGGTGATACCAAAAATGTGTCGGAGACAGCGCATATGGAACGTGTTCAGCTTCCTCTCCTGCCGTGCACAAAGGGTCCAGGACTCACTGCAGTACAGGAGTGTGCTCAGGACACAGGCTCTATAGACCTGGATCTTGGTATATGCCGTCAGCTTCTTATTAAGCCATACTCTCTTTGTGAGTCTAGAGAACATGGTAGCTGCTTTGCCAATGTGTTTATCCAGCTCGACATCTAGGAAGAGAGTGTCAGAGATCGTTGAGCCAAGGTACACAAAGTCATGAACAACCTCCAATTCTTGCGTAGAGATGGTGATAGAGGGAGGTGAGTCCACGCCCTGGCCCATGACTTGTGTTTTCTTCAGGGTGATTGTTAATCCAAAGTCTTGGCAGGCCTTGCTAAAACAATTCATGAGTTGTTGGAGGTCTTCAGCAGAGTGGGCAACAATGGCTGCATCATCGGCGAAGAGGAAGTCCCGCATGCATTTCAGTTGGACTTTGGTCTTTGCTCTCAATCTAGAGAGATTAAAGAGCTTTCCATCTGATCTAGTCCGGAGATAGACACCTTCTGCTGCAGTTCCAAAGGTGTGCTTCAGCATGACAGCAAAAAAGATCCCAAACAGGGTCGGTGCGAGGACACAGCCCTGTTTCACTCCGCTTCGGATGTCAAAGGGATCTGATGTTGAGCCATCAAAAACTACAGTGCCCTTCATTTCCTCATGAAAGGACCTGATGATGCTAAGCAGTCGAGGTGGACATCCAATCTTGGGAAGGATTTTAAAAAGGCCATCCCTGCTAACCAAATCAAAGGCCTTTGTGAGATCTATGAAGGCCACAAAGAGTGGCTGTCCTTGTTCCCTACATTTCTCCTGCAACTGTCTGAGGGAGAATACCATGTCATTGGTGGATCTATTAGCTCGAAATCCACACTGTGATTCTGGATAGACTCTGTCTGCAAGCACCTGGAGTCTCTTCAGTACAACACGGGCAAGCAGCTTCCCTACAACGCTGAGAAGAGAGATGCCACGGTAGTTATTGCAGTCGCCCCTGTCTCCTTTGTTCTTATACAATGTGACGATGTTTGCATCCTTCATGTCCTGTGGTACTCCACCTTCCCTCCAGCAAAGACGAAGGACTTCATACAGTTCGGTGGTGATGATCTCTTTAAAGCACTTCAGCACTTCAACAGGGATGTTATCCTTCCCAGGTGCCTTGCCGGAGGCGAGGGAATCCAAGGCCACTTTTATTTCCGCTAAAGTTGGTTCGCTGTCCAACTCTTCCAAAACAGGCAGGCACTCGATGCTATTTAATGCCTCTTCGGTTACTAGACTCTCTCTGGAATATAGCTCAGAGTAGTGCTGCACCCAGCGGTCCATCTGCTGTGCTCGATCCTGGATGATCACGCCTGTAGCAGACTTCAAGGGAGCAGATTTCTTCTGTATTGGACCTAAAGCCTGCTTGATACCGTCATACATTCCCTTGATGTTACCTGTGTCGGCTGCTATCTGTATCTGAGAGCAGAGCTGAAGCCAATAATCATTGGAACATCTCCTGGCAGCCTGTTGGACTTTGCTACGAGCAGCTTGAAGAGCCTGCAAGTTGTACTCACTAGGACAGGCTTTGTGTGCTGCTAGAGCTCTCCTCTTATCCTTGATGGTTGGCATCAACTCCTCCGAATGGGCTTCAAACCAGTCTGCCGTCTTTTTGGTCTTCTTGCCAAATGTGGACAAGGCGGCATTATAAACAGCGTTCTTGAAATGTTCCCATCGTTCAGGTGCATTTGCATCAGCCGGGCTTGGAAGGGTTTCCTCAAGCGCTTGGGCAAATTCCTCCACTTTTCTTTGATCGCGAGTCTTGCTTGTGTCAATACGTGGTCTTCCTTCCTTTTTTTGTGTGATACAATCTCTTTGTTTGCAGTTTTACTCTACTACACACCAGGGAGTGATCAGTATCGCAATCAGCACTCTGGTAACTGCGTATGATCATAATACTAGGAAGGCTAGAACGTCTAGGTAAAGGTTCCCCTTGACATTTAGTCCAGTCGTGTCCAACTCTAGGGCGCGGTGCTCATCCCCGTTTCCAAGCCATACAGCTAGCGTTTGTCCGAAGACAGTTTCCGTGGTCATGTGGCCAGCGCGACTAGACACGGAACGTCTAGTGAGGATCAAATCAAGCTGATGCCAATGCTTGGATCTTGGATGTCTCCAGGAAACTCTGTGTTGAAGCTTCGTATTAAAGAATGTGTTGCTGACACAGAGACCATAATAACAGCAAAACTCCAGCAAGCGTCGGCCATTTTTGTTCATCTTCCCAATGCCAAAACGGCCTAGACAAGTGGGCCAAGAATTGTGATCAGCACCAACTCTAGCGTTAAAGTCTCCGAGAATGAACAGTGGCTCTCTCTCAGGGACTTTTTTGATAGTAGCTGCCAGATCGTCGTAGAATTTGTCTTTGACGTCTGTTGTGGACAACAGTGTTGGTGCATATGCACTAATGAGGGTGACCGGTCCCACTGATGAGTGGAGCTGCAGAGACAGGATTCTTTCACTCCCCACAGTAGGTGGAACAATGGATCTCAGCAGAGTATTTCTGACCGCAAAGCCAACACCATATTCCCTGGTCTCACTCAATGGTTTTCCCTGCCAGAAGAATGAGAAGTTTTTTTCTTTGACAGATCCCGAGTCTGGCAATCTTGTCTCTTGCAGGGCAACAATGTCCATCTGCAGTCTACTCAGTTCCATGTCGATGACAGCTGTCTTGCGCACATCGTCTATTTCCTGCAGGTCGTCAGAAAAGCCGTCGTCAGAAAAGCCAGGGGTCACTGTCCAAACATTCCAGGCGCCCAACTTTAGGGCAGAAGTTTTCTTATGATTGTTGCATGGTGCAGGGTTATCGATCTGCTTGTTGGCTTTCACCCTAAACCCCACGCACCCCGTGAGGTTAACAGACCGTGGCAAGGTAGCACCTTACTGGCTGGGGACTGCTCAGCTTAAGGCGGGCGGTAGCTACCTAGTGCAATGACCTCTCCCACCGTCGGAAGTTGCCCCTGGCGTCATGCTCTACGCCTATCGAGCAAAGACTTATAACCGGTAACTGCTACGTCCCGTGTTGTTTCGACACTGCATGCGAAGCTGGAGTGTCCTCTCCAGAGCACGAAGCCAGGGTAAAATAATATGGAGGATAGGCTGTTACCCACGCAGCAAATCCCCCCTCTCCACGTCACTGAAATAGTCCAATGGAAAGGCAAGAGCCAATACAACTGGTTCCAGCGACGTCGCAGAAGTTGCCAGAACGATATGAACTGCCTCCGGGACTCCGGCTCCGGATTTTGCCTCAAGGTTAACTCCTGAAGCCTTTTCCATCAGTGGATATAGCCACAAGGCAGTGGAGGTTTGAAATTGGAGTTTTCCTTCTCCTAGATGGGCTGCCTTCCAAGGCTGACGAGCCCCACCTACCCAGCCTGCTCCCTAATAGTGCGGAAGTATGATCCGACCCCAAAAACTGCCCCCCAGGTGTATGCAATGCTATTTGGTTTCACTATTTATCAGATTAGAGTCAAAAATAGAATCAGAGAAGAGCAGAGCAAAGGTCAGCCTAGAAAAAAATACCTCACCACATAAAATGTCCCAAACCCAGCTCACCTACTGTCTTAGCTTCCTCTTCAGGAAGAGGGCTTAGAGCTCCTGCTCACCCTCATTTAAAGCTAAACCCCCACCCCCTGAAACCATGCGGTCAGGCAGAGCAAAGGTCAGCCTAGAAAAAAATACCTCACCATATAAAATGTCCCAAACCCAGCTCACCTACTGTCTCAGCTTCCTCTTCAGGAAGCTGTTTTTTTTTTTTAATCTTTAAAAGAAGAAGGAATGGAAGCATCCTGTTTGGCTCCATTGCTTTTCTCCCCACCTCAACAACTCTACAGCAACATACGCAATTAATTTAGATCAACTTTTCCCAGCCCAAAGCCATCCAGAGAAATGAAGTATCATATCCCAGCATCTCCATCCAACTCGACCAGGCTGTGCTGTCCAGAGATTATGGGAATAGTAGTCCAACATATATGGAGGGTGCTGGTTTAAAGAAAATGTTAGATACTGATCTAACAGCAGGAATTGTTCTTTAGTCTGTTCTACTATGAACAGAATGGCAGCTTCACTGCCTCATTTTTCCTGGGGTTCCCCTTGAGTTACTTGTACCTAAATTACTTTTTTTTTAATTGCATACTCTTCCATTTGGACCAGCCCCACCCCCCCCCCCCCCAAAATTAGAATTGGGAATACAATGAAAATTCCGTCAACCTCTATAATTCTGATGAAGTGTGGAGGCGGGGCTTGTCGTGGTGAAGCCAGCAGCACCAGGGAAGAAGCTCCCTGTAAAATGTTGGAACTGCTCGATTTGGGACTCCCCTAGAAATAAGGGGGTCGAAGGAGAGACCAGGAGAGGTTTCTCCGAAGCATTTGGTGACGACAGGAGGGGGAGAAAGTGGGTGGCGACCCAGTATCTCTTCCATCTGTAAGATTCACTCAAGCACGAATCGATGCGGGAGCCATTTTCTTTGGCACTGAACCGTGAGTACCCAAAGGAGGAGAAGAGAACAAGCGTTATAATTTTGAAAATTAATTGAAGCTTTTGATCTATGAACAGCCCTATTAAGCTGGAAAAAAAAGGTAGAGTGAAAAGAATTTGGCAAAAGGAGGAAAGAAGCGGCGAACGTTAGCTTACCAGCATGCCTCTGCCTCTTGAATTCTTAAACTGTCTTGGAAGCAACAGGCTGGCTCACGGCCAAAAAGAGGGACAGTGAAGGAAACTTATTTGTTCTTAAAAATCCCGGAGGAAAACACCGAGGGATAGGATTTATGAGACTGGAACTTAGCGATTGCGGCTTAATGTGGAGGAACTAGTCTGTGTGGGACTCTGAAATAGACGTCTATCTGGTTTTTGGAAGAAGACGGGATGAGTTGCTATTTTTAGAACATAAGAACAGACAGAGGAGGAAACGAATCAGCAACAACTGACTAGCTGGGCTGAGCAGACCGGAAAACAAGGACTGGAGTTTTCCTTAATGGACTCTAGGGACTTTGGACTAATGGAAAGAAGATCAGTTGGATTATAAGGTGATTTGCTGGAGAGACTGAAACCTGGTGATCGGAAATTTCGACCTTTTTGGCTGGACTTCGTGGGATCCTGATAATAGAACTCTGTTGACTTTTTGCAGGAAAAAGGCTAATTCTGCCACAGTTGTATTGCAAGCTTTTGGATTAAAAGTGGACTTATGTGTGATTTATATATGATATATATATATATATATGATTATATATGATAGCACTTGTTTATGGTTGAGAGGAAGAAATTAGGGGTGGGAATGATGGCACAAAAAATAGACAAGGAATGGCAGATTAATATGCAGAAAATAATAATATCAGGATTTCAGCAAATAAATGAACATTTTAATCAGATAGAAAACCTGATAAAAGAGAGATCATCAGATGCTGAATTACAGTCAAGTAAAAATGTAGCAACTCCAGAACAGCCCCTATTGAGTAAGGTATCAAGCAACATAGAAGGGGTAAAGAGTTATCCAGTGATCTATTCAATTACTACAGATAGAAAATGTGATATTGAAAATTGGATGGTTGTGTTGGATTCATTTTCCTCTCCCAAAAATTGGAAGAAAACAGAGTCACTGAAACAAGAGTTTATTGAGAAAGTATGGAATGAGACAGAAATAGATAACAATTTAGATGTGATTAATAGCTGTCTAAGCCAAAAGAAAATTGAAGAACGGGATTTATCATACAAATGGAGATGGGTCTCAGATAGTGTCGGAATAACATAGTTTTAAACTAAAAATAAAGTTGTAAGTGGATAGTAAGAGGGCAACTGAACTACAAAAAAAAAAAGCTGAAAGTAGATCTGTTTTTTGCAATATGATTTGATTGGATGATGGCGTATATTGTGTTCTCCTATCCTCCCCAACCCAAAACCCTTTTCCTTTCCTTCCACTCCCTTTTACCTTTTGTAATCCCTATGTTACCCTTAATAAAATATATATATAAAGATGAAAAAAAATATATATATATAATTCTGATGAAGTGTGGAAATTAGGAAACCTAATCTTGACCCTCCTATTGTGCCACGTGCACTGGATGAGACTGTGACGGGGGGAAAGGGAACAAATTGGAGCACATTATGTGCCTATGATTATGCTGGAATCCAAAATCAATTAAATGTTAGTAAGAAAACTCCCTGCTTGCAATGCTTATTTTCACTGTGAAGGAAACCCTCTTGTCCTGAAATCATTACTCTGATCATAACTGACTGCAAGATATATTTCAAGGTTATGGCTACTTTTCTGTCTTGGTAACCATGAAATTAGGTGGTCAAAACTAACAGCCACTTTTAAAAAACTCATCCTTGATCTTGCATTGAAATAAGAAGAGAGAAAAAAACTCTGTAAAACAGGCTAATGTTTGTTTTACCACCATATTATTGCTGGAGGAAGAGCAGGAGAGTTGCATGTTCAAAATCTATTCTTGCTTTGACTTTATCCACCACATCTACCCTGCCATGAATCCACATAGCCACCCCTTTAGATCTGACATGAGGAAGAACTAGAATTATAGCAGCCATCACCCACCAGGCAAGTGACACTGCAGTTCATTTCCTATCTCCTGCCACTTCCTATCTCTTCCTACAGCCACTCCTCTTTTATCTACAAATACAGAACACATGCAACTAGTGCAGCATGGTGCAAAATGCTGTCACACAACATATTGTAACAACATCTAGGGAGAGAGTGTCAGAGATCCTTGAGCCAAGGTACACAAAGTCATGAACAACCTCCAATTCTTGCGTGGAGATGGTAATAGAGGGAGGCGAGTCCACCCCCTGGCCCATGATTATGATTATTATTATTATTAAAAAACACCAGGCACAGTCAAAATTATAAAAATATTGCCTTTTTATAGTCTATCCAGGCCATGTTAAGGTTTGTTTTTCATCTTTTTGCATTCTTCAGTATTATTTTATCAATAAGCAGCTGATCTTTCATAACTCTTGACTTTTTAAGTTCCCTTTCTGTTCAGTTGGGGTATAGGGAGTTTTCAGTTAAGAAATTATATATTGATCTTGCAAGTACTCCTGTGAGTACTCACTTTTGTTGCCAGCGGTTTAGACATTAATGGCTGTGTGTTGCGTTATTTTGAGGGGACAACACATTTACACTGTTATACAAGCTGTATACTCACTGCTTTACATTGTAGCCAAGTGTCATTTCTTCACTGTTGTCACATGAAAAGATATACTAAAATATTTATGAAATGTGAGGGGGTGTATTCACTTCTGTGATATACTGTATATAAACATGCCCAGGCATTTAGAAATGCCAGTTACTCCCTGGTGTCCCAGTGCTGAGAGCAGTCTATCATACAGCAATCTGGGAGAAGGCCTTCTTTGCTATGCTGCTCCAGAATGGAAGCTTGGAAGCTTGACTGCCATCAAGGCTAGCTTTCCTTTCAGTGCCAAGATCTGTCTGTTGACCCAAGTATTTGAGTCTTAATGAATATGACTTAGTTTTTTGTATATTTGATTGGTGATCTATTCTGATATAACTAAATTGTTTGATATATATTTAAAAATGGTTTTAAATATTGTTTTATTGATTTTATATCACCTAGATATCTTTAGATACAGGACAGAATATAATTATATAACAGTTATCAAATAATTATGTAGGATAATATAGGATAACATTACTTAAATAAAAAAAGTAAAAGGTGTCTTTGTATACTGCTGTACATCTTATGGCAACCAGGAGATCCTCAACTGTGTTAAATATGTTTGATCCTCAAAATGGAGTTTGCCAGGTCTTCATCTTGCCAATGTCACACAGATCACAAGCAAATGTTTATCTTGCTAAGTCAGATCTTGCCAATCATGAACCCTCCACTGTCACATTTGTTTTTGCCCTTGTAGTCTGTTTCTGGGCAAATGGAAACATATAGTCAACAATCACCACCACTCACTTCTCCTGTGTATCTAGTAAAACAAGCTTTCTGGGCATGTTTACTGCGAGAGCTGGTATAGATCAGTCAGCTGGAGTAAGTGGTTTGGCGTTTAAATTTCCACTGTGCCTCCTGGGAGAGAGACCAACTGAGATCACCTGGAGTGTGTGTGGCTGAGGAGGTTACATATCCTGCCAAGTGTGTGGCCTTGTGCAAACTCAAAGTGCCACTAGAAGGTGCAACCTCATACTTAGAAAACCTGTGAGGATTGCTATAAGTTGGAATCAACTTGAACATAAAGAATTGTTAATTATTATGATAACTCTAGGTCTAGCAAGTACATAGTGCATTTCATTTGAAACATACATGTTTATAGGCAATTACTTTTGATGGCTAATGTTTGCTAATTGTTTTCAAACAATTCTAAATTGTTTTAGAAGCTAAGTAACAACTCATCCTCTAATTCATCCAGTTCACTCTAATAATCAGATGATTTAGGACAGGACTCTCTGGATTTAGACATAGATTTCCTTTTTTAACAAAAAGAATATGTTTCACGACACCTATGCAATCTAAGAAAGGTCTTATTGGGTTAATTTGAAACATTTCCCCTGTAGGTCTTTTTTTTTTAATAAGCAGAAATGTTATGTATATTTCATTGTTGTTGTTTAGTCGTGTCCGACTCTTCGTGACCCCATAGACCAGAGCACACCAGGCCCTCCTGTCTTCCACTGCCTCCCGGAGTTGGGTCAAATTCATGTTGGTAGCTTCGGCGACACTGTCCATCCATCTCGTCCTCTGTTGTCCCCTTCTCCTCTTGCCCTCACACTTTCCCAACATCAGGGTCTTTTCCAGGGAGTCTTCTCTTCTCATGAGATGGCCAAAGTATTAGAGCCTCAGCTTCAGGATCTGTCCTTCCAGTGAGCACTCCAGGTTGATTTCCTTCAGAATGGATAGGTTTGTTCTCCTTGCAGTCCAGGGGACTCTCAAGAGTCTCCTCCAGCACCACAATTCAAATTTCATATATTTCATAATTAATACTAAACACAATAATGTAAGAACTGAAAGATCTGTTATTTCTCCACTGGAGTCTTTCAGGAAAGGTGTTAAATCTCAGCCTCTCTACAAAAGCAAAATATTTTCCAGTCATTATGTCTCTGTTTTCATTCAACTTGCACAGTTGGATTTTGGTGTTATCTGTAAAGCTTGTTGAAATCTTTTCTAAGAGTCTTCCATTTTCACCATACTGCCCAATCTCTCGGTTTGCCTGCTTTGAATCCTATTTAAGTCTGAGCCTGTAGCTAGACTTATCATACATCTTTCCCCAATCTTTGTCCTGTTTTGCTTGGACTCATACTTGTATCCAACCTGCACTCCTTGGCTGCCCTTGTTCCAAGATCAACACTGTGACTTTATCTCATACCTTCCCAGATGGAACACCAACGCATTTCACATGTGACATTTCGGAAGCTCCTGGCCCAAGTGATAAAAGTTGCACCTTGACATGTATTCATTTTGATTTTTTAAAACATTTGAATTGTTATCATACCTAGCACCAGATCAGGAAACCTACCATTCCAGGTGGTTTTCTACAAATGCTGACATGGGGCTGATCTGTACAGTGTAAGTGTCATTGGCTGAATATTCAAACAGGCCATAGTATGGATTGAACAACTCCTGAGACAGAAGAAAGAAGAACTCTCTGGATGGGCCACTGTAGTCCAAGCTGAAAAGAAAACACATGAAATAAACCCTCTTACTAGTCATACAGCTTTCATATCATAGGCAGCTGCTGCCTCCAGAATTAGATGAGAAATGTATGGCTTCTGAGTTTTCAAACAGCATTCAGAGAAGCACTGCTTCCAAGGATTCCTTAGATACTTAATGGAGGTTTTTCTAAGACAATTTACAGTAACCACAATGGCAGACAATGTGTGACCCTTCTGACATTGCTGAACTGCAGCTGCCTTCATCCATCAATCACTGGCTATGCTATCTAGGATTGTTGGGATTTGCAGACTAAGAACACCTTGAAATCCACACATTCCTCACCTCTACCCCTGAACAACTCTATGCAAGGAAGTAATACATTTACTATATTTAATAACAGAATGTAACTTCATAGACACTATTGGGGTGTATTTTTTCCAAGAGAACGTCTGGCTTAAACCCATGTTTTTATTTATGTTTCTAAAACTTACTAAATGTTAGAGAACTTGAAATTGCTACTTTATAAACTTGCCATTTGTGGCAATTTTTGGCTTTATAAATTGTAAATCACAATTTGAAAGGTTTGAAATTCGTTATTTTCTCTAGTGTTCATGCGTTCTTTAATATGTTTAGAATTCTCCAATTACTTCCATTGGGAGGCCATTTTGAACATCTAAAACTTGTCCAGTCCACATGTACTGATTGCATGATTGATCAAACTTACATCCCACTTTTCTACCAAAAACTGTGTTCCAGATGGCTATTCTGAATTGAATTCAACTACACAACACAACAGCTTCAACCAGGATATTTTACAAATTAAAGGTTCAAAATTCAAAGCACATTATAGCTACCTACCCTTCTTCTCCAACAAATGTGACATACAGTTTGTTTCTTTGGAGCTCCTTCCGTGAATAAGCCATCACCTGATTAAAAGTGCCTTCCAGCAGATGGTCACGCCTTATTATTAACCTGCAGTGAGACAGAGAAATGACAATTCAATATGAAAACTGACAACTAAAATGAACAGCAACAACAACAAATTAATAGCCACTGACTACTGTGGTTACCCCATGTGAAAAACAAACAGAAATAAAGTTGTAACTCAGGATTGTGGAACATGCAGTTTCTCCGCATGTCATTGAATAGCTATTATCCTTCACCACTGGCTACAATGAATATGGCTGATGGGACATTGTCTAAATAACATGTTTCTCTCAACCCAAACAAGGTTCTGTATTAACTGAATCAATAGTGGAAACTGGTTTTAACCCATTTGTTATTTTTCATACTGTCAGCTGATGTTGTTTTTTACAAAAAAAAAAGCCTTACAAGAATATGCTAAACACACTGCATATTTCTGACTAGCTCTTGAAAAAGGGTGCAGAGAGCCAAGCCACTCATTATGTGACCCATATCATCTAGCAGCAGAAAATTACATAGGTCAGATCTCAAAATATTCAGAAAATATGGAAAGAAATACCAAGGAATAAGAAGCTTGATGGAGGCTTTGGGTTTCATTACTGTTGGGTGCCTAAAAGGACAGGTTTAAACTCAGAAGCAGGGAGATAAAAAAGGCCAGTGTAGGTTATCTTTAAATCCCAAAGGTTTCTCCAGAACCAGATCTAGGGAGAGATGTTTCTTCAGTTGTTTTCTTACCTGTAAGCCTGTTCTTTTGGAATAAACTAATCAGAAGAAACTGTAGTAGTTGCCAGGTGTTTAAAACTGTAATGCATACTGTGGTTCTAAGTACCAATGAAAATCGATACACACCTGTGCAGGCACAACCCTCTCCCTTCTGGAACATGGATATGTCAGCACAACTGCTCTGCTGGTTAAGATTTGCAGGCAGTATAGCCAGGGAGGAGTGATGAAAGGGCAGGTATTTGAGTAGCTGGAATTTTAGTCTAGAAAATCCAAAAAAAACCATTCCTAGACATAAGTGTTTTATTGTGTTGTATGAAGTTTATAATAACTGAATATCTATATTGTTGCACAAAAACAACATGGTGAAGGGCTATATAGAAATTGAACTTCCAGTAGCCTATGAACATATTAGAAATAATCCTGGATGAGACAAAATACAGTTCTGTATGTAAGGAAGGGAGCAACTGGTTAGTCTGTTCCAAATTCCTTCCACCTTTCCAATCTCAATAACCCAGTAGCTCTGGGATCAAAGAAGCTGACCAGAAGTCCCCAACACATTTGTGCTCCACAAGCACTGCCCCAGTTGACACATGGAAAGCACATGGAAAGACCACCCTCTTCCCTGCCCCCACCAGCCTTCTATGCACTGGTCCATAAATTATCAAAGGTCAGTATTTACATTTCCCCGTTTCCCTTGCTTTTATCTCTTTCTACATTTCATATCGCAGACTTCCTCAAACACAGCTTCCTTTCTCTTCTGTTGGATTTATCATGCAATTATTTGACTCCAAGCTAGGCATAATTAACACATGGTAAACAACAGGTAGAGATACTCACTTAATTTTACCTGGACCCTGGCCATAACCTTTGGCTTCTAGTTTTCGATAAAAATTGCGAAGCTTAGCTTCAAAATCTCTCCTGTAGGGAGAGGGAGCTCTTGCACTGGCACGCTGCAGGCCTGATCAGGGAAAGGAGAAGATGGCATTGAAAGGGGCCTTGCTGCTTTATGCAGACAAATATTAGAACCAACATTTGCTGAGAAATCTTATGGTCCATGTTACTGGATCAGATATGCAGAAGGCCCTTTGGTATAAGCGCAACATTTAAAACACTTTTAAAACCATCTATAACATATGAGCCTAATTCAAATGCTTAGAACACATAATCATGTGGGGAGCACATGGAACTATTGATGGGCCTGTGACCAGCCTGGACTTGTTTGAAGTTGACCATGTGACTAGCACCTCTATATTTCAGTTCTAAAAAGGGCTTCTGTGATTTATGGAATTACGACAGTACAAAGAACAGGATATAGAACAGTTCTTACAGAGCTCAAGCACAATCTCTCCTTCCACGCCACATTTGTTCCGGGTGTCCTATGTCTACTAGGTTGGTGCACTGGGATCAGGATACATTGCTGACATTTCTGGCAATGAGGTGGGACAGAGCAATACATTCTGTGGTGACATTATATTCTGAGTAAGAGTATAAGAAAAGTCTTAGTGGATCTGAGGAAAGCCTTACCCAGTCCAGGATCTGGTCTGGTTTCCCATACTGGGCAACCAGTTGGAACAAGAACAGCCCTCTCTCCAATGCTGTTGCTCAAGTCATGGTGCCCCTGCCCTTTGCAGTACTATATAGCCACGCACAGTCATATCTTCCATGAATTTAGTGAATTTCTTTCTAACTTGATGACTTATCACCAGGCCTTGCTAAATGCCGTTCTCTGTGTAGAATATGTTCTTTTGTCCATCCCAAATCTCTCATTATCCAGCTTCACTAGATGTCACTGAGCTCTAGTTTTATATACCAACTATACTGCATATTACATAGACAATGGGAAGAACATGATGCCAGCGGAGAAGCTATTTTTTAATGACCGCACAATGTTATTCAAAACTCATTAAATTTCTGTCTTCTGAAAACAGCTACTTTGTTCTTTCCTGCAAATGAATGCTTTTAAACATACTATGATAGAAAAGGAGCCACTAAACCTCATTTCCTCATCTCATTCTGAAGACATGATGAAAATAAGTAATATTTCACAGAGCCTTCTCCACAGGAAGGCAAAATATTGTATGTTCCTTGATAAGTGGGTGGAAAAGCAAAGTATCCGTTTTTTTTTTCCCAGATACAGAACAGCAAGCTGCTGATAATCTGTTTTGGAAAAGAGGAAGAAACAGTTAAACCCTATACAACCTCTTGCAAAGTTCATTTTGTTTTGTCAGGTTTTTCCATGCCTCACAAAAGGAGGCATTTTGAACATAATTTGCTTGTAAAGTACTTTGCATAATAAAAGGGTGAAAAGATCCCATTTTCCATACAATTTTAAAACTTAGTGCCAAGGCATTGATGAATTTTTGACAAGCATTATTCTAATGCGCAGATGAACACATTTTGTGAAGTAGGAAGTTAAAATGCACAGTAAGAAATACATTTTTGTGCAGCTAGCATCATGAATAAGGTTGTTTCTTAAAACAAACACATAAGAAAAAGATAAACAATCTAGAAAATTAAAATGACTATTGATCCCTATCAGTCTTGACAACTTTGTACTAATAACATATTATTGATAGGATTTTATGTGGCTCTCATGCTGTCTAGTAAAACACTCAATAGTCAGATTTACATGTGAATTAAGTTGAAACTGGGAGTTTGATTCCCCACTGTGCCTCCAGGGACAAGAACTGGCCTGTATAACCTTGGGGAGCTACACAGTCCCAGGGAATCCCCTGAAGAAGAGAATGCTAAAACATTTCTGAGTACTCTTATACCTATAAAACCCTAAAAAGAGTCACCATCAGTTGGAATCGACTTGATGGCATTGGATGGCTATGGAGGCTGGAAGTTTGATTCCCTACTGTGCCTTCTTGACAGGGGCTGGACTTGATGATCCAATGCAGATTTTAAGCAGGAAGCATATACAAGGAATGAACAACTCATTGATTGACCAGGCAGAATAAAAGAAAGCAGAATAAATATAGTTTTAGTAGCAGCAACTGTGTGAATATGTGCAAGCATTAAGGATAAATATGGTTTTTTTTTTTCTCCCTTCTGTCTAAATGCATCCTTACATACAGACAGAAATATTGTACAGTGGTGCCTCGACTTACGAACGTCCCGACATACGACCATTTCGAGTTATGACCAGCTCCGGCCGGAAAATTTTGCTTTGACTTGCGGCCGGAGCTTCGAGTTACAACCAAAAAAAGGGAGGAAAAAAAGGTGGGGAATTCAAATTGCTAACCGTTGCTGGCAAAGAGGCTGCTTCTTTGTAGCTCTTTCGCCCCAGCAATTAGAGAGTGTGTGATCAGAGGAGACTTCGGACTGCCTGGTAAGGTAAGGTGCTGCTTTCTACTTTTAAAAAACTGTTCTGGGTGGGTTTTGCAGCGTGGTTTTGGGCTGGGTGGTGGGATTATGTTTCTATGCTGTGATGGGTCTTGCAGGTTTTGTTTGTTTCTTGGGTTTTTTCCCCCCATTTCCGATGGGTCTTGCGGGGTTTGTTTGCTTTTTGCTTTGCTTTTTTTTTTGCATTTCCGAAGGGTCTTGCACGGTTTGTTTGCTTTCTGCTTTGCTTTTCCCCCCATTTCCGATGGGTCTTGCACGGTTTGTTTGCTTTCTGCTTTGCTTTTTTTGGATTTCCGAAGGGTCTTGCACCGTTTGTTTGCTTTTCTTTTTTTTCTTCCTTCGGCCGGAATGGATTAATCGCGTTTCCGATGGGTCTTGCACAGTTTATTTGTTTTTTGCTTTGCTTTTTTTGCATTTCCGAAGGGTCTTGCACAGTTTGTTTGCTTTTCTTTTTTTTCCACCCTTCGTCCGGAACAGATTAATCGCGTTTCCAATGGGTCTTGCAGTGGTTTTTTTTTTTTTTTTTTTTTGGTGATTTTTTTCCTTCGGCCGGAACGGATTAATTGCATTTCAGTGCATTCCTATGGGAAATGGTGCTTCGACGTACAACCATTTCGAGTTACGACCGGAGTTCCGGAACCAATTAAGTTCATAAGTCGAGGCACCACTGTACTTTTCCTCGTCAATAAGATATGATTTCCAAAGGCAAAATTGTTTAATTAAGACACTGGGTTCCATTATTGCAACCTGTGGTCCTACTACCATGTCCAGCACCTATAATTCAATTAACTTCTACCTTTTCAGTGCTTTAGCATTAGGCCAGGTAACCCAGTATGTTCTAGCCTCTCTCTGCAGACAACTTAATACAGAACAGGCCTACTACCTCGGAAAGCGCCCCAGAGGGAGACCACAACTGCAATACAAGGATATCTGCAAGCGGGATCTGAAAGCCTTAGGAATGGACCTCAACGGATGGGAAACCTTGACATCTGAGCATTCAGCCTGGAGGCAGGCAGTGCAGCATGACCTCTCCCATTTTGAAGAGATACTTGTTCAGCAGGCCGAGGCAAAGAGGCAGTCCCGAAACCAGCAAAATCAGGGAGCTGGACAGGGGACAGATTGTACAATTTGTCTTCAGTGTGCAAGGGATTGTCACTCTTGAATTGGCCTTCTCAGCCACACTAGATGCTGTTCCAAGACCTCTATTCAGAGCACGTTACCATAGTCTCTTGAGACTGAAGAATGCCTACTACTACTACCATATTTCCATATCTTTTTGTATGTTTGTTGTATTCTGCTTCCAACTCCCACTCTATCTTCTCTGACTTGATCTATTTTATTATGCTACAAATCATAGGTCCACTTGAGGCATGATTGTTCCTGTTCATTAGTGTTAATTTTGTTGCACAATCTACTCTCATTGAGACTGAATCAGAAGAGACTTCCCTCCCCCTTCCCCATATTATTTTGCATAGCCATGCACAACACAGTCACATAGATGTACACCCTGGAAGAAGGGGAAATCAGGGCTCTCTGGTTGCAGCACATTGAAAAGATGACCATTGGAATCTACACACGTTACTAACACTAGTCATTTTGATGAATCCCCTAACATGTGCAACAGCCAGAAAAGTCCCACTTTCTTCCAGTACTAGGGATGGGGTTATAAACATGGCAACATTGTGCTTGGTTGTACAACATAATGCATACTGCCAGAACATAAAAATGTTTCTTCCTAGCATCTGCTCTCTGGTGTCTTGTACAATAGGACAAAAAGCTTAGAACAAACGTTAAATTTTTACAAGCATTTAAGATTATGGGGAAATTTCAGAGACAACTGCCAACAACCTTAATGATCCAAGAAGTTTTCCCTCAAAGAAGACTCATAAGGACTGACTAGATTGTGATGTGGATAGCTACATTTTATCACTCATGTATCTGCCCTATAAAGTAGCAGGGTTAGGTATGTGATTTTTATATCCAAAACGGGATATTTTGGAGGCGCTGAGCTTCCCTCAAGTAGTTTCCCCCATTCCATTGCTGCAAACATGTTTTTCATAGTATTTCAGTTGATGGAATGGTGGAAGGTAAGATGATGGAGGATTCATATCCCTTAACTTGCACAGCCCTTTAATAAGGCTAAGTGGTTTGTGAAATTATCAATTTGACAATCTAAATCTCATTCTTCTTTCAATTTCATGTGGCAATTTATATCAAGGAAATTAATGTATAAATAGTGAGTTGATAATGCTGAATTGTTATCTGTTGATGCATTTCTATCAACACTCTTTCAGAGAGAAAAAATTAGCCACTTCTTCACACTTCTAACAAATGAAACATTTTTAACAGAAAACAAGAATCTGGCCATATCTTAAACGTTTTGGTGCTTTACCTGGAGAATTCTGAGGTGATGAACAAGGTGAACAGCGAGGAGAAAAGCTATAGCCAGAATGAAAAGCTGCTTGAAGAGGTATGTACGACATTATATCTTCTTCGAAAAGACTGACAACGAGAAATGGGAGAAGTTGGTTCACTGACAAGATAAGAAAATAGACAATTATGCTGCTCAAGGGATTTCTGAGCTTCATAATTAAATGCATACCATTCATATCTTTAATAAGGGTTATGGCTTCATTTATAACCTATTAGTTGGAGTGTTATATCCTCCAATCCCGAGCAGTCATCTTTAACTGATGGGAAATGTAGTTTCCTTCCAACTGACAACTAGCTTTAGTAATTAAAGCCATAGGTCTTTTCCCCACATTTTATGGACAAGAGACAGTACAGCTTCCCTGGGTCTCATTTTCCAGCTTTCTATCATTGCCTGTGGGTTGGGTGTAGTTTTCAGGCTGCCCCATATCTATATCTAAAAAGAGAGCAATAGGAGCCCTTGTAAATTAGGAAAATGTCCATCAAAGGATGCAGCATGAGTTTTCTTAAGGATTTCTAAAAATATATGTCTTTAAATTTTTTTAAATTAATAAACATAAAAAATTAAACTATAACAACAACAACAAAATTTACATATACACTTATTGTGCTCCCCTTCACTGGGACCAGTGGAGATAATCTATTCCTTCCTTTCATGGAGGCCCATTCCCCTTCCAAAAATACATTGACTCTTGTGAAGGTACACAACTCTTCCCCTTTGTTAATACAAAATTGATAAATTCTCCCCATACGTATATCGCCAAACTCATTCTTAATTAACATTCCTTTTCTTACTCTAAATTATCTTTAATAGCTATATTCCACACTTCTTCATACCATCCATTTAGTAGGGGATTGCACTTAACCTTCCAGTTCTTTGCTATTACAGTGGTGCCTCGACTTACGAACGTCCCGACTTACAACCATTTCGAGTTACGACCAGCTCTGGCCGCAAAATTTAGCTTTGACTTGCGGCCGGAGCTTCCAGTTACGAACACAAAAAGGCAGGGGAAAAAGGCGGGAAATTCAAATTGCTAACTTGGTGGCGAAGAGGCTGCTTCTTTGTAGCTCTTTCGCCACAGCAGTTAGAGTGTGTGCAATCGGAGGAGGCTTGGGACTGCCTGGCTTCTGCTTCTGAGTGAGAGTGTGCGCGTTTACAGGGAGGCTTCGGACTGCCTGGTAAGGTAAGGTGCTGCTTTCTGCTTTTTAAAAACTGCCTGTTCTGGGTGGGTTTTGCAGGGTGGGTTTGGGCTGGGGGGGTTATGTTTCTGTGCTGTGTTGTTGTTTTGTTTTTTGGTGATTTTTTTTTTTTGCAGCCCCAGCGCCTTCCGATGGGGCTTGCTCCATTGTTTATTTTTGGTTTGGTTTTCTTTTTAAGCCCCAGCGCCTTCGGGGCTTGCTCCGTGGTTTATTTTTGGTTTTTTTTTTAAAGCCCCAGCGCCTTCGGGGCTTGCTCCGTGGTTTATTTATTTATTTATTTTTTAAGCCCCAGCGCCTTCGGGGCTTGCTCCGTGATTTATTTTTGGTTTTTTTTTTTAAAGCCCCAGCGCCTTCGGGGCTTGCTCCGTGGTTTATTTATTTATTTATTTATTAAGCCCCAGCGCCTTCGGGGCTTGCTCCGTGATTTATTTTTGGTTTTTTTTTTTAAAGCCCCAGCGCCTTCGGGGCTTGCTCCATGGTTTATTTTTGGGTTTGTTTTTTTAAAAAAGCCCCAGCGCCTTCGGGGCTTGCTCCCTGGTTTATTTTTTGTTGTTTGTTTGTTTTTTTCCAGCCCCATCGCGTTCCTATGGGGCTTGCAGTGTTTTATTTTTATTTTATTTTTTGGGGGTATTTTTTTTCTTCTGGAACAAATTAATCGCATTCCAATGCATTTCAATGGGAGATGGTGCTTTGACTTACAACCATTTTGAGTTACGTCCATCTTCTGGAATGGATTATGGTCGTAAGTCGAGGCACCACTGTATCAATTTAGCTGCTGTTACTACATTTATAATCAATTCTTTCTTTGTCGACTTCCATTGTTCTCTCTAAAATATCAGTGAAAGTGCTATTTTGGACATATTCTTAGATTTAAATGTAATATTTCATTTATTTCTTTGAAAACCAGCTTCTAAAATTTTATTAAATATTTGCATTCCCACCACATATGGAAGTAGGTTCCCACTTCTTACTTATATCGCCAACATATTTTGGAGTAATTTTTATCCATATAATTCAATTTCACTGGTATTAAGTACAATCTTCAAACTAATTAAAAAATCTTTTATTCTTAGACATACTGTATTTTCCCGTGTATAAGACACCCCCATGTATAAGACACCCCCCCACTTTTCTAACCCAAAATTTCTTTCTTTGCAAAGAAAATGGAGGGGAAAAACGATTTCTGCTTTCCACTTACATTTTTGTTGCAAACTTTTAATATATTAAAGAAAATGTAAAGAGTATACTATTAGAGAATTAGAAAAGAGAATTAGAAAAAGAGATAAAGGATGAAGAGATTACAGAGGTTATTAACAAACTAAAAAATGGTAAAACTCCAGGCTTTGATGGAATGGGATCAGAATATTATAAAGCTTTTAAATCAATACTGATCCCCAAGTTAAAAATACTTTATAATGGAATATTGTAAGGAGAGAAAATACCAGATTCTTGGAAATATTCATTAACAACTCTTATTCCAAAACCCAATAAAGATTTGACAGACCCAAGTTCGTATAGACCTATTTCATTATTAAATCAAGATGCAAAGATATTTACTGCAATCTTGGCAAATAGAATGAACAAGTTTATTACAAAATATATTAAAGAGGATCAAAATGGGTTTTTAAAGGGAAGACAAATGGAAAATTTAACTAGGAGGGTTTTGAATATTATATATAATATAGAAAAAGATAAATCAAAGGCAGGTATTTTATCATTAGATATTTTTAAGGCATTCGATTGTGTAGAATGGCCAACATTAAAGACCTTTTAAAGGGTTGGGGTTTTGGAAAGAAATTTAGGGGGGTAATAGACCAATTATATTTGGAGAACACTTCTGCAGTAATTGTTAATGACGGGATGACAGAGCAGATAGCTCTAGGCCGAGGCAACAGACAAGGTTGCCCTCTTTCTCCAGTTCTGTTTTGTTTGATTATTGAAATGTTAGCAAATGCAATAAGGAATGACGATTTAATTGAAGGTATGGGTGAAAATAATAAAATAAAGATTAATTTATTTGCTGATGATTCCCTATTGAAAGTGAAAAACCCATTAGAAAGTATAGATAGAATTAAAAGTCATTTAGAAAAATTTGGAAAAATAACGATTACGTGTAAATTGGCAAAAATCTGAAATAATGTTGTTTAATCATAATAAACTAGAACAAGAAAAGTTTGTTGATAAATATGATTTTAAGATATGTAAATCAGTTAAATATTTAGGTATAGATTTAGTAAAAGATACTCAAAAAATAAAGGAACATAATTATAATAAATTAAAAGGAGATATTAAAAAGCAACTACAGGAATATACTAACTTAAAACTTTCTTGGTTTGGAAGGATCGCACTGATAAAAATGAAGATTCTACCAAAAATTAATTTTTTATTTAGAATGTTACCAGTACAGTTAACAGAAGATGATTTTAAATTTTGGCAAGGAATGATTAATAAATACTGTAATGAAGGGAAGAGAGCCAGAATAAATAAAAAGTATTGGTATAAAACAAAAAAAAGGAGGTATAGGCATACCAAATATAAAAAATTATTATTTGGCTAATCAGTTGAGGTTGATTGGGGAAATTATATATAACCCAGAAAGGTTAATTTGGTGGAAAATGGAATCATCAGAATTACAGGTGGATATTGAAAAACATCTATTTGGTATGATTAAGAAATATAAAATAAGCGAAATTAATAACCCGTTTTTAAAGACTATGTTAAACGTCTGGTACAAGTATAGAAAGAATGTATGTCCATTTAACTCTCCATTAGGATTAGTGACTGAAATAGAGAATTTTCCTGCCAATATGAAAGTTTATGCAGAATTGTTTAAAGAAAAAAAAGTGATTAGATTAAAAGACTGGTTGTATAAAATGAGATTGAAAGATCAAATGAAACAAATCCTTCAAAATAAGAATGTATCATGGTTGAATTATATGCAATTAGAAAGATGGACTAATGAATGGGTAAAGAAGTATAATAAAGGTAGAGAATATACGAAGTATGAACAACTTCTATTATCATATGAAGATATTCAGATGACCGATTCAGTAAAGGGTGCAGTGAGTAAAATGTATAGATTCCTGCTTGATCTAGAAGAAGAAGAGACTGAGAAAGAAGGATTGAAGTTAGTGTGGGGAAAAGACTTAGGAAAAAGAATAAATGATGAAGAATGGAGGAAGATGTGGAAAATGAGGGTTTTACGATTTATGTCGGTGAGAATAAGAGATTTTTTTTTTCAAATTGGGTTTAAGATGGTATTTGACACCGACAAAATTGAATAAAATTAACGCTAGTTATCTGAATGTCTGTTGGAAATGTGAGAAGAAAATTGGTACATACTTTCATATGTGGTGGGAATGCGAAAAAGTACAAAGATTTTGGAAACTAATCTTTAAAGAACTAAATGACATATCTGAAAAAGATACAGAATTTAATCCTGAGATTATCAATATGTTATCAATATTTGAGAATGTGGAATATGATAAGATGACTAGAGAATTGATTACCAATTTATTAACAGCAGCTAGATTAATAATAGCTAGGAATTGGAAATCAAAGTCTGAATTTCGAATGGAAGAATGGTATAATGAAATATGGAACATTGCTATAAATGATAAGTTAACTTGTAATTTAAAGTGGGGACGTGGTGGCGCTGTGGGTTAAACCGCAGAAGCCTCTGTGCTGCAAGGCCAGAAGACCGGCAGTCGTAAGATCGAATCCACGCGACAGAGTGAGCTCCCGTCGCTTGTCCCAGCTCCTGCCAAACTAGCAGTTCGAAAGCATGTAAAAATGCAAGTAGATAAATAGGTACCACCACGGTGGGAAGGTAACAGCGTTCCGTGTCTAGTCGCGCCGGCCACATGACCACTGAAACTGTCTATGGACAAACACTGGCTCTATGGCTTGGAGACGGGGATGAGCACCGCGCCCTAGAGTTGGACACGACTGGACTAAATGTCAAGGGGAACCTTTACCTTTACCTAACTTAAAGGTTAAGAAAAGAGAGATGAAAAAGAATAATTTCTATGATATATGGGGCAGATTTCTTGAATATGTGCTAACAAGAGGAAAAGGGAAAGCTCCAAATCAGGAATCAATGCAGTTCTGGAGAAGAGAACAATAAAGGAAGAAGAAGAATAAAGATAGAGGAAGAAGAGGATTACTGCAAGAGGTCCCAACTATGGTGGTGGGGAACACAGTCGATTTGTATTTTGGTTTATGTATTTTATGTTTATGTTTATGTTGTAGTTTAAGAAAAAAAAATCTGGGTCATTACCAACCTAGTGAAATTCCAGCCTTGACCATATTAATCTCATTTGATTAGCTATATAATATAATTTTATATTAGATAAACGTAATCCTCCTTGTTTTTGATGTTTATACCAGTACTTTTTATGAATCCTTGCTTTTTTTTATCGCCATTACAAAATTTGTTAATTATGTTTTGCCAATCTTTCAAATCTTCCTCTAACAGCTTTATTGGTATCATCTCAATAAAAAATTAATTTTGGGTAATATTTTCATTTTGCATACTGATATCCTTCCAAACCATGATAATTCTGTTCTTCTTAACTCCTTTAATTTATTTTAACTTCTTGCTTTAATTTATCAAAATTTTCTTTTTAAAAATATTTATATTTATAAATTTATATTTTAAATATAATAAATTTTCATAATATTTATACCTAAGCACTTTATACTCTTATATCTTTTAATCTCAAATTTCCTTCTAATTCTTTCTTCTTCATCTTTAACATAATTAAACAACATCACCTTTGACTTCTGCTAATTTATCTGTAGACCTGTCACCTCCTCAAATTCTTTCAGATTTAGTTTAACCAGATCCATAACCCTCAATGGGTCCTCTTTTGTTAATAATGTGTCATTTGCAAATAAGCTTAATTTTGTCTTCGCTAACTATACCTTTTATCACTCTATTCTGTCTAATGACGTTCACCAATATCTCTATAACTAATGCATATAATATTGGGGAATATTTGATCTGTTAGTCTATCATTTACTAGTACTGTACTAGTATTCTCTGAATAAAGTTGATCTATCACATTTTTAAAACGATTCCCAAACCCTAATATATCTATCAACAGTTTTAATGCTGGCCATTCCACACAATCAAACACATTGAATATAACCAACGTCATAACTCCTGCCTTCTTGTTGGTAAATAATATGTATTATATTTAGTACTCTTCTAGTCAAATCTGCCATTTGTCTCTCTACCATAAAACCATTCTGATCCTCTTTTATATATTTACCAATCATTAATTATTAATTGTCCTTGCTAATAATGCTGCTAATATCTTGGCATCTTGGTTTATTAAGGAAACAGGCCTATAAGCACCTGGATCAGCCAAATCCTTATTAGATTTAGGAATTCATATAATCAATGAATGCTTCCAAGACTCTGGAATTTATTCTCCTTCCATAATCTTATTAAATACCATGTTTCCCTGAAAATAAGACAGGGTCTTATATTAATTTTTGCTTCAAAAAACGCATTAGGGCTTATTTTCAGGGGATGTTCTATGTTTTTCATGTACAACAATCTACATTTATTCAAATACAGTCATGCCATCTTCTTCTGGTTGCTGCACAATAGTGGAGGGCGGGGTTTCACTTAATTTGGGCTTATTTTTGGGGTAGGGCTTATATTATGAGCATCCTGAAAAATCATACTAGGGCTTATTTTCAGGTTAGGTCTTATTTTTGGGGAAACAGGGTTGCAATTTCAACTTTGGTATCAACACCTTTTAAATTTTTTAATAATATTCCAGTCCCAAATTGTCCATGCCTGGTGTCTCCCCTATCTTTAAGTTATTAATAATATCGTCTATTTCTTCTTCTTTCACTAACTGCTCCATTAAATCTCTATCACCCTCTTGGAGTTTATTTCTCATATTTTCGTCTATGTATGTTTTAATATGCTTAGTTGATGGCTTACCACTTTTATAAAGTTTATTAAAATTTATGAAATACTTCCCATTTTTATTTCATTAAATTTCTGTTTATACTATTTTCATCTCTAACTATTCCGAATACACTGTTCACTTTTTTTGTTTGTGCAGCTCTGGACAACATTCTAGGATATTTATTACTAAATTCAAAATATTCTCTTTTCATATATATTAAATTCCTCTGAATCCTTTCTGTTTCAGTATCCTGTAATTCTTTTTTCTTAGCTTGTATTTCTGATAAAATTTTAATATCTCTGTCTTTTATAAAATTCAACTCCAACCCTCTTCTTTCATCCTCCAGCTTTACCAATTGTTTTTCTTTTTGCCTTTTGAAATTACAAAATTCTTTAATATTCAAACTCCGGTCACACACTTCATAATATCCCAAATCAGGCTTTCCTTACTACTTCCTTTACCATTTATACTCCATATTTCCATCAATTCCTTCTCCATTTTCTCTAACATACATTTATGTTGTAAAATATCTGTATCTAGCCTCCTTCTTTATAATCACATGTAACCTTAAACTCCATATTCACGAATGTGTGATCAGTTATTTTTATTAACCCTACATCTGTCTTACAAACTCTGGATAACAAATCATTAGATACAAATCTATAATCTATTTTAAAATAACTTTTATGCACTGATGAATAACAAGTTAACTCCTTTTCATCTCCTTTCAATTCTCTCCAAACATCTTTCATATCAGTTTTGCTTATCATTATATTTAATATTGTAATATTATTCTTTCTTTCATCCTTAGTAGGGTTTAATTTATCTTTCTCTTTACCCATCACCATATTAAAATCTCCTGCCATTATTACATATCATTTCCTTATGCTTTCCAATTCCTTAAAAACCTCCAGTAATACAAAAATATTTCTGCTAAATGTTTTCACTTAATCTGAGGTAAATCTAGATTTTGAAAAAGTGTACTCACAATACAATCTAATTCCAGATATGTTCATGTTTCTCTTTGTAGGAATCTCAGTATTTATATTCTCTCAATTCTGTGTGATGAATGCATAGAAGTTCCTTTGGGTTTGGGATAATGCTTGTTGGGCAGTATAGCGTAGCAAATTTTGGAAGAAAGTGCTGAGGAATAGGGCAAGTAGCATACAGATATTGACATTGTATTACCTTAGTAGTATTACTAAATCTGCATCACAGGACAACTTTTCAAGCCCATGTGTACCCTCTGTTCGAATGTAGTGAATCTTCTCCCTAGAAAATAAACAACACAGAAAGAAGTTGCAATAATACTGAGGAACATTATGTATGTATTTCCTTTATTACTCAATATTCCAGTACAAAATTCCAAGCACTGAAATATAACCTGCCATTTCTACATTACAATTATGTCTTGATCAAGATTGATTTATATTGTGTTGAAGTTCTGGTGGTTAATCCCCTAACATCACATAGTTCAGTTTATCAAACATTCAGAGTGGTCACAGAATAAATCTGTCAAAATGGTTGCAGTGCTGATTGTATGAGAGAAGGAAATGTGTCAGGTTTCTGTAACTAACTATCATTATTTCAGGATCAAAGAAGATGTATAAGCACAATGGAGTTATTCTCAGTGTCCAATTTCCCAGGCAACTAGTCTCCTGCCCCATATGGGAGCAAGGTCTGCATCTGAGCCATGTTCTTGTCCCTTCTTCTGGCTTGTTCCCCTTTTGAGTCCCCTGCTCCTGACATTTAGGTGTCTTCAAGACAGGTCCTGAGTAATATTGTGGGTAGACAGAAGAGCATTGTGATGCAGAATGGGGACCGTGGAAAGGCCTAAAGAAGTAGGGATATTAAAGCATAAAGAACTCAGAAGCTAGAGAAAGGGCAACAAGGGGGCAATTGGCTGAAAAAAGGAGGCCAGCATAAGAAATTGTAAAAAATCAAAAACCCAAAGAAGGCTGTGAACAAACAAACAAATGCAAGAGGTATCCCCTCACATGCACAAACTTCAGTATAAATCTTTTATAACTCTGGTCACATATGTGCATTTTTCCTGAAGCTAGGATTAATCCTTTGTAGCTGGAAGCTCTTTTCTGGCCCTCAGAAGTAAACAAGGTAAGTCAACAATGCCAGGGAGGAATGAGAGGAAGGAGAAAGTGACAGGGAGGACTGTGGTGAGCAAGGGAAGAAAGACTATCTCACTGAAACTATCTGAAAACTCTTTGGTATATTATATATACAATAATAAAACAGAATGTATACATAACCCAGGTCACAACAGAATTGGTACAAATTAATGCCCTTCACTTATACTGACAAATAATGCTGACTTTCATTACTACCTGCCAAACTCAGCTCAGAGCTCAATAAAGCTACCTTCCTAGGACTGTAGCTGTGAGGGTTATGACTGAGCTGGTCTGTATGTATATGGCACCAGACACAATAAGTGGCTGCTGAATGGCATTTAGCTTTGTGGCTCAGAAGTTGTATTATTCAATAACAGGCAAGTCATAATTACCCACCAAGATCAAGACATTAATTGGTGTATTCAGGACGAGGGCTGTCCTGTCACATCATGTTTTTAGTCCATAATATTTTGCCATTATCTAAAGTTAACCAGGTCAGTATTGGCAATCAGCAATTCTCTCAGTACAAATATTTTTGTAACAGACAGAGAACTTTCCTGGGCTGCTCTTTAAGAAGATATGCCAGTGAAGCAGCCTATGATTGCAAAGCTCCTTTTGACTTATTGGTCCTCCCAGGGCACCTATACCAACAGTATTAAGTAACTTAGTTAGGCAATTCAGTACCTGAGTGCATGGTTTCTTGCCAAACTTGGCTGGCGCTCCTGCAGCATTTCAAAAATGTTGGGTTGGCGTAAAAATGCAACAATTTTATCATTATATGCTGGAACACAAGGGAGGAAATGGACAAATCTCAGTGTGAGCTAATTCTTATTCATTTATTATTCACATGTATTTATAAACATGTTCGATTCAGAAATTTCTAAGTAATGTACAACAATAAAATATACAACATACAAAGACAATATACTATGTAAAATATGCAAACACAAACTATACTAATTAATTTAGAATATTTCTGCAAGGTGTGGGATAAATGTTAGGTTGGACAATTTAGGGAAGGGCTGCACAAAGAAGTATGTTTTCCATACACATACATAAATGACAGGTTGCCTACCTGTAACTATGGTTCTTTAAGTGGTCTTCTGTGGAGTCACACTGATGGGTTATCTGTGCCTGCACAGAGCCTGTTCACAACCCTCCCAAGCTGAGTAATAGCATTTTGGTGGTAATCCCGCACACCCTCCTGGAGGCATATATAACCATGCCCAGTCCTAGTCCCTCAGTTTCCATCCACCGAAGGGAAAGAAGGTGGGTAGTGTAACCCCACTTGAAGAACCACAGTTATAAGTAGGTAACCTGCCATCCTCCTTTGTGGTCTCTGTGCATCACACTGATGGGAGACTGAAAACTGGCTTACCAGAGGAGGTAGTGTCATTGCATTAAGACAGACAACACGGCTCTCCCAAATCTGCTTTCATTCCTCACACAATCACCCAGTCTCATGTTTGATTAATGTAGAGGGTTGGGACCAGGTGGCAGCCTTACAGCTGTCTGGTAGCACGACACCTCAGAGGGCTGTGGAAGATGCAGCTAAAGATCTGGTAGAATGACACCCTGAGGGGATGGGGACATGCCAGCAAAGTTGTAGGGTAGAGAAATGCATTCAGCTACCCAGAATGCATTTGGGCAGATCTTTGGAAATGAAATGAAAGTCTTTTCTTGTGCAAACTATAACAAAAGAGGAGATGGGATGATTTGTGGAATGATTGAGTGCATGACAATTAAAACACTACCGTGTGTCTGACATCCAGCATAGGAAGTGTCCTCTTGAGAAGTGAGGTGGGGTTGCAGAAGAAGGCCAATCACACCACATCATCGTTTAGGTGAAAGGAAGAGATGACCATAGGAAGAAAGGAGACATCAGGACAGAGAATTACTTTGTCCACATAAAAAAATAAGGTCAAGTGTGTCAGAACATATAGCACAAAGTTAAGATGCCCTGCGGGCAAAGGTAATGGTAACTAGGAATGCCATCTTATAGATAAGTAGATGGAGTGAGTAAGAGGCCAAAGGCTCAAACAGAGGTTGCATGAATCTCCTTGTGTGAGAGACCAAGAAGGTGTGGGTGGGTGAGCCATGGAAACTAAATTTTTGAGGGCTTTCAAAAAAGTTTGACCATAGCATCAGTAAAGAGGGAGACCTGCATGTGTTGGCTGCTTGGGAATGGAAAGGAGGAAGAAAGATAGACCTTTCTGATGGAGTAGGATAAACCCCTGTCTCTCATGTGTAAGATTTTATTGATGGAACATGTGAGTGGAGAAAAACCTTGTTGTTTGGCAAATGTAGTAAAAATCTGTGACTTTGGTCTGTATACTTTCCAGGTGGTGGATTTCCTAACCACTTGAAGAACCTGGTTGACATCCTTAGGCACAGGACTGGTGGTCAAATTTTCCATGCTGTTAGATGAAGGGATGAGAGGTCTGGATGCCGAACTCATCCTTTGGACTGGTGGATGAGGTCTAAACTGTTTGGGAGACAGATGAACCATTGTCTGGGTAGCTGGTGGAGTGGTGAAAAGCCTTGGCCACCAGGGTGTTATCAATATGGCCTCTATAGACTGTAGCTGTAGCCTTAGGATGAGAAGGACTGGAAGAAATAATGTATTGCAGACCTTGTGTACCATGAACCTCTGACACCTGCCTTGCTGCAAAATCTTGGGCACTTGGTGTTTTGAGCAGTGGTGAATAGAGATGGGCACGAACCTTGGTTCAGAGGTTTGTGCTGGTTTGTAAGTGTGGCAACACAGGTGCTGTGCATTCACTTCCCCCCACCTCTCTGGCTGAATTCCCCCACTCACCAGCCAGCATGTGCTCCCCTCTTCCTCCTCTTTGGCAGGAGCATTAGCTTCCGTGCTCAGCCTCCTTGGCTGATTGCCCACTCAGACAAGGAGATGGGCAGGCAAGCCTGTGCTCGTGCTGGGGACTGGCTGAACAGCCGGAGGAGAAGAGTGCGCTCCAGCTGGCAAGTGGGGCATTGGCTGGGGAGGCTGGGGAAGGGAACATGTGGCACCTGTGGTGCCACATGTATGAACCAGTATGAACCTCTGAACCGAGGTTTGAGCCCATCTCTAGTGGTGAACATGTATCTGACAGATGTGCCCCAGCACTCTTACAAGCATGTTGAAGACATCTTGATTGATCTCCACTCTTGGGTCATGACTGGTTCTGCTGAGGATGTCTGCAAGGATTTTGTTGAAAATAGTGAGGTGCACTGCCATAGGATGAATGGCATGGGTGATATATTACATCCAGAGCTAAAGAGTAAGGCAGAGTAGAACAGACAAATGTGTATTGGCCAACTCATTTAGGTAACGCATGACAGTCGTGTTGTCAGTTGCTACTTGGACCATTTTCCCATGAAGTAATTGCTGGAAAGCATTGAGGGCTATGAAGAGCTCTAGAATGTTGATGTGGATAGTGGCTCCTGAGGTGACCAAGCAGCTTGAATGCAAAGACCTTGGCAGTGTGCTCTCCAGCTCTTAACAAAGGCATCCATAGTGAGCATTACTGAAGGTGGGGAGAATCTGATCAAATTGGACATGTACATCCAGCATAGAAGTTGCTGTTGGATTGGGGGTGGAGATGATAATTGCATTGAATTGTGCTGGGTCAGACAATTGAATCCTCTGAAATACTAATGCTAGAGAGGTCATAAGTTTAGGTGGGCCCAAGGTGTAAACTGTAAAGGCTATGGTGGAAGCCATCAGGCCTAGGAGCCTCTGAAAAGTATACAGTAGGTGGACAAATGTCACAGTGATTGAGTTTGGAGAGGGATAATTTATAGGAAAAGATGCACCTTCCCCCTGTACACCATAGAAATTCTTGATCTGCAAGGTTGGCAAGATTGATGAAGGTTTCTGCCAAGACTGTTTCATTAGTGAGGATAAGGCAAGTAAAAGAGATAGAAGGACTGGGAAGAGTGTTTGTGGGTGAACTCTGGTGAACACAGGGTCCTAATACTGAGGGACTAAGCCATGTGCAGGATTTGATTGGCATATGACTGGAGGTCATCTGAATGTGGGAAAGGTATGGGATTATCTACTACTGAGTCTGGAGAAGGCAGGTCTGGAGATGGAGATAGTGGGTTGCCCAGTTGAGAGTCCGACAGCTACTCCACATCTGGCTCAGTATGGGGAGGTTGCAATGTTGCAGCAGGTAAGTCTGATGTGGCAGGCTGTGAGATTTGTGGTGGTTTGGAGGCTCAGCAGCTGCAATGGTGGTCACAGGTAAGGTTGTCTTGATGGTGGCATGGCAAGCTGAGATGACTGCAGAAGTTGTGGTGGCAGCAAGGATATTTGGTAGGCTGGTAAGGTCACAGCAATATGGCAAGGTGTTGGAGGCATGAGATTGTCAAGGGGATGCAGGCTGGCACAATGTGAAGAGCTTGGATGGTAATGATGCACAACCGAAGGACTGGGAAATCCTCTTTGAGGTCATTCTCAGTGTTCCCTCCCATATGGGGATGTCTTATGGCGGGATGAACATTGTGAGATGTGATGATACAGAGATATATAACAAGATGAGCATCACTGATGAGAACAATGGTTATGTGGGTAGTGGTACCTCTCATACAGAGATCTAGATCTAGAGTGACAATACCAGCTGTGAGTGTAGCAAGAGAAATCAGAAGCCAGAGATCTAGAAAGGTCTCTGGGTGACCTGTTCCGATGGTGGACATGAGGGGCATGCATCTTGTGGCACTTCTACAGGAGAAGCAATAAAAGCAGTGTCAGAAGTCAATCCAAGGCAAAAAAAAAACACCCTAATCTGCCAGGGATGGTTGTTTCATTAGAGAATGGTTGTGATGGGCAGATACAATTGGTGTGGGATCAGGAAAAAGGAGCTGGTGCCTCTCTTGAACTGGTAGTTAGTGGAATCGAGCTAGAGTGAAGCCAGTAGAAAGAAGTCCGTGGTCAGTGCCGAAGGCAATTGAGCCAATGTTGCCATGACCAAATCAAAGAGAAGAAATGATTTCAGAGCCAGAATATCAAAATTAAAGGAGCTAATTGAACCAGAGTGACCAAAACTGAGGGGACAATCGTTGGTGGAGTTGGTGTCACCAGAATGGCCAAAACCACGAAGGGCAAATCAGCAGAAGTAGGAGAATACAAGGCTGATATTGGGGCTATGGCTGATGGTTGAGCCAACAGAGCCATCAATATTGCTTGTGGGACCTGTTCAATATATTGCAACCTACAGTACACATGATCACTTTGAGAGATTCTGGCTGGGGGGTGGAATTTTCTGGACTGGGGCTGCTGCCAGTCAACTCAATAGCAGCTAATTGTTCCGTCTCTACCTCAGATTCTTTTTCCTGACTTTTTCCTGTCAGTGTTAGCAACGGAATCTGTCAGAAGTGGACAGTTAGAGTGAAGTGTTTTGTCAGCTAGGAAGGAAACAGACTGTAATGAAGCTAATTAACTGGTTACGCTCAGTTATGTAACAAGTCAATAATTTTATATAATATATTTGTTTTTTCTATGAAGAACTGTAAGTAAACAGAAACATTTTATTCTTTCTCATTACCAAAGTCTCTGAATGAATGTATAGAGACAAATGCCAGTTGAGGTAAACTAACAAATAAGGGGTGGTCTACTGAGGGAGACTTGTAGTTCAATCTGATCTGATCCACTTTATTTGCTGCATAATTAGGAGGAAGCTTATTTTAATTTTTATTATTAAGCTACACACAATTCCCCATACACTCAAGTGGACTTTCTTTCCATACTTGTCCCTTCTGTCCTTTAACCTACTTTGGCTTCTAGGCCTCAGAGGCAGGTGGGCTGGGTTAGGGTTGCCAGACGTCCGGCAAAAGGAGGACATGTCCTCCTTTTCAGGCTAATGTCCTCCGTCCGGCAGGCAAAGCTAAAAAACTTTAAAATGTCCGGCTTTTGTATCTTCACCCCTACCCCCTGCAGCCGAACCTCAAACTGTAAGCCACCTCTCCCTCCTTCCTTGGTTGCGCCACTTGTAAATCCTCAATTCTTTTAGAGATCAGAGATAAGGTGGCTTGATTGTTTACAGCTGTAGAACAGCCCCGGGCAGTCAATCCGGCTTGTGAATGACTACTTCCGCCAGAGGTGACTGCAAGCAGGAGGAGGGAAAGCTCCAATTAGGAGGGAAAGCTCCAATTAAGGCAGGAAGAAAAGTGTGAGAGAGGGACGGGTGGCTTCATCAAGCTTGTTTAAAGGTAAGACTGTAGAAAATTTAGGGAGGGAGGGAGGGAGGGTGTGTGTATATGAGAGAGAGACTGACTTTCATAAAACCATGAAAAAAGGACGTGACTGCAAGGGAGAGAAGGCTCCAATTAAGGTGGGAAGAAAGGTGCGAGAGAGGAACCGGGTGGTTTCATTAAGTTTGTTTAAATATATGTAGAAAATTGAGGGAGGGTGTGTGTGTGTGTATGAGAAAGAGAGACTGATTCAAAACTATGAAAAAAGGAACTGATGCAAGCAGGAGGGAAGGCTGGTCTGGGGTTCTGGGGGGGGGCCGCGGTTCAGAGCCAGGGAAATAGGGGCCGGGCCAGTCACTCCTTCCTCCTAAAGCCGGGGAAGAGGAGGCACTTTTATCCCCCCCTTCTGCCCCGACCCCACACACCCCTGACTCTGGGGCATGTGCAGAGTGTGTTTCCAGGTCCAGGAGCCAGAAGCATGTGCAGAGTTATCCCCCGTGCTTGTGGGAGCTGGAAATTCACACACACACACACACACACACACACACACACACACACACACACACACACACACACACGAGATTTCTCTCAGCTTGAGAAATTGCAAAGAGTGGAGAAAATGGCTTTGTGTGTATATATATATATATATATATATATATATATATATATATATATATATATATATATATATATATATATATATATAGGATATATATGTGTGTATGTATCCAAAGCCATATATAGATACAGATATAGATATAGACACACACACACACATAATATATACATTTTATATATACATATATGGCTTTGTCATATGTAGTGTAGTAAGCATTGTGTGTGTGTATGTATAAAATTCTCTCTCTCCAAATCCATTTTCTCCACCCTTTGCATTTCTCAAGCAGAGAGAAATCCACGCCTTCTGTTTTTTTTCCTAGTTTTTATAAAGTGTTTAAAATCTGTCACACAACTTTTAAAACTTTTTATTTCACTTTATTATGCTTTTATTAATGTGATTTCTTAGTGTACTTTGTTTTAGTAGCTCTTATATTTTGTTTGATCGTTGCTGATTATTTTGTTTTTTAATGTAACTTTCCCAGTCTTGACCTTTCAAGTCTGAGTAGGTTGAATGGTCATGGTATTGCCCCATGATCAAAGAGCTATTCTCCCCAATACCTAATTCCAAAAGCAACACGCCCCCCACCCCACCCTGTGCACGGAGGGCCCCCCCAATACGTCCTCCTCTGTCCTACTTTTTGGCTTTCTATGTCCTCCTTTTGGTACCCATGTATCTGGCAACCCTAGGCTGGGTGGACATTTAGTAGTGTGTTTCTTCAGTTTAAGTGCAGGCTGCTTGCTACCAAATATAGAAGTGAGTCCGGGGGTGGGTGGGTGGAGGCAGAGAAGCTGAAACTGACTGATGAACCAACATTGGCGTAGATGGTAGGACCTAGTCAGGGTCAGCAGAAGGAGTCAGTATTGTGTGAGTGGGTACTAGATGCCCTGAACAGGTAGTTACTGTGATGATCTGAAGGAGAGTGGGATTTGTAGTCAGAGAAAATGGAGACTGTTAGGTTCAAAGTGACATGATTTTAAGGCATTGGAATGTGTTAGGCCATGAGACTGCTTTTCAGATTCACTGACTGCCTGGTACAGAGAGAACTGTGATAACAAGGCAAGGATGAAGACGCCCAGTGAAACCCAAACATGCATACCGTCTTAACTGGCAGCAAGATAACGCACCTGGACTTCATGAGAATTCTGGGTGGAGAGTCGTGTTAAACCTCTTTGAAGTTAATTGGTTTACTACACACTGGTTTACAGCTGTTGGGCGTAATGGAGAAGAAGGTCTTAGACATGTAGAAAAGATGGATGATGGGATGTGTTTAGGGTGTCCATATCCGTAAGATCCGTATCAGCTTTTCGAATGGATGGAGTTATGGGATAGATTGCTTACAGAATGTAGCAAGGAAAATCGGTTTGTCTTTTTAAAACCAGAAGGAGGGGGAATAGCCCACCTTAGAAGCTACAATGATTACTTAGCTTAGTTTTTAGTGTTTCATATTTTAATAAGAAATAGCAGCTTTATTTAACCATTGTAATCTTTTGGATATGTTCATGCTATTGCTTTTGCAAACAACTGTCTTTCTATGAATCTATATTTTCTTAATAAAAATAATTATAAACTCAACTGAGGACTAGTCTCTTGAACAGCAAGGTTACACTTAAACCCAGTGGATTGGAATTGGCCACTAACTAGCTACTAAGAGAGGTCCTACCTTGCAGAGCTGTTGTGTGTTCTAAGGAAGCACCAAGCCCATGCTAAAGTGCTTTAAGAGTAAGCAAAAGTTTTCTTTTACGGTCAGGCTTGTCCATGGAGCAGATGCTACACACTTCTGAGGCTTTAAGGACCTACCTCAGAGAAAGGGTGGTAGATTTGTGTCCACAGTGACTCCCTGTCCAAACCTCATACTCTCTTTAGGGAGAGGTGAGCGTCATAGTTACTGTTGCTGATACCGAGACTGTGGTTGAGGTTGGAGTCAGAGCTGAATTTCATGGACACAAAGCTTTGTCAGAAGTTCTCAGAGACTGTTCCCACAAATATGAATTAAATTCATCTCCGTATATAACTGTCTTAACCTGCATCCTTGTTTGGTAAAAGATTTACAAATTTAAAAAGTTTGAAAAGATGGATATCCCCAAGGCAGAAGAGACACTTTGAGTGGTGGTCAGTTGGCGCAATACTGCTTCTGCACCTGCTTCATTTTTTTTTTAACAAGGCCTTAGGGGCCATAAAGGTAAAGGTAAAGGTAAAGGTTCCCCTTGACAATTTGTCCAGTCGTGTCCGACTCTAGGGGGCGGTGCTCATCCCCGTTTCCAAGCCGTAGAGCCAGCGTTTGTCCGAAGACAATCTTCCGTGGTCACGTGGCCAGTGCGACTAGACACGGAACGCCGTTACCTTCCCACTGAGGTGGTACCTATTTATCTACTTGCATTTGCATGCTTTCGAACTGCTAGGTTGGCAGGAGCTGGGACAAGCGATGGGAGCTCACTCCGTCGCGTGGATTCGATCTTACGACTGCAGGTCTTCTGACCTTTCAGCACAGAGGCTTCTGCAGTTTAACCCACAGCGCCACCACGTCCCTATTTTAGGGGCCATACATGCAGGCAAAGCACGCAACGCGGAGGAAGAAAAAACATTATATGTAGCAAAATGGGGTTCCAAAAGCAGGATAAACAGAAATCAAGTTAAACAAGTTTAGGAGAAAAAGTCCAACAAGAATGAAAAAGGAGGAACTAAGAATGAAGAAGGTGAACTCAGAGTACTCAGCAAGAGAGGCTTCCAAATTACTGGCTTTCTGGTGGCAGACAAAAAGGAATGGAGAGGCCAGGACCTGGCACAGTTATATATACCTCTGGGAGGCTGGGAGGGTACCACCAAAATGCTATTACTTAGCTAGGTTGGGTTCTGAACAGGCTCTGTACAGGCACAGATAACCCATCAGTGTGATCCACAGAGACCACGAAGGATAATAAAAAATGGTAGGTGCATGTCAAATTTGAGAAGAAATGGCTTTGCACACAGAGGGTGCTAGAGCTACAAAGAGTGCTGGTCAGGATGACTGTAGAGTGGACATGAGAAGCATGTGGCATTATCACAATGCCCTTTCCAGATGACATCAAAAAACAAATGGGCCTACAAAAGAGAGTCTCTTAGAAAACTGTATCCCAAGTTGATTAGGGTTTTATGAACCAATAACAAAATCCTATATCTGATTAAGTACCAAACAGGTGGCCACCACAGTTCCTTCAGCAATGGTACTATGTGGTACTGGGAGGTGGTGTCACTTAGAAAGTAAGCCAAAACATTTTGTACCAGCTACAACTACCAGACTAGCTTTAAGAGCAACCCCACAAACAGTGAAAGCATCACAGTGTCTGAGAAGGCACAGAGAGGGGCAGTCATGTCAACAGGCTTCCATATCTTTCTGCTCCAAAGTGGGCCTTGAGAAGATTATTCACCAGAAAGATCCCCAGAACATGCAGGAATCCATCAGGTTCCATCAGTTCCCATCAGTGGATTGTGCTAACAGGTCCTCCATTTTTGCGGGGGGGGGGGGGATATGGTGCCATAAACCCAAACCTCACCAAGGGATGCTGTGACCAAGACAATGAGGTTGTTTGGAACTAGCTTATATTTAGACCATCCATTTAGACCTGGGTCACAGACTGAATCACGGCTATGATGTCCTCTATAAGTTGCACCAATGGACAAATCCCATGATTGTCACAGCCCATGAGATCTCAAATTGATGCTCTTGGCTACAGGCAGATTCAGTATGACTACTGAAGTTCCCAGGATTACTGTTCTGGCTTCCTCCATCATTAGACTACTCAGTCTAATGATGACTACCTCAGCCAGCTCCACTAAGGAGGATACTGGACAGCAGCACGGGTGGTGAACTGGCAGCACCTGCTATCTGTCTCTTCAGCCCAACAACAGATACTCACCCTCTAAGCCAGTTCTAATGTGACATGGTTTGCTAGAGAAGGGGATGGAGCTCCTATTGACTATGTCACTGCCAACACTCCAATCTGTGCTGATGCAGCACCGCATACCAGAGGGACAAAACTAGGTAAGATCAGCCCCACCCAGCTTGTCTACTCAGCTCTCAGTGGTTACATGAAGGTCAGCTCCTTCCATAAAACTCTTGCCAAAAATTGACAATATATAGTATATTTAGGAAGGCAAGCAAGCAAATAAATATGTCTAGTTTAATAAATATGGAAAATTAACAGTTTTTTTAAAGGCCATTATTTCTTAGACCATGATTATACAGAATATAATGTGCACTGTAATGGCAGTCACTGCCTCACTTTGCATGGAATGAAAATGCAAGAGAATTTTAGCCTATTGCAAATAAGCTCTGTGCTGTTGTAAGCAGCTCATTTGCTCCTGTTTAGTTCCCTCTGTGAATACGATCAGCTGAATAAACCAAAAAGAATTTAATGAGTAATTTCAGGGTTGCCACTAAAAATTATTTTCCATTCCCTTACATTCCCTGACCAACTTTTGTCAATTTCCATGGTCACCATTCAAATACAATCCCAAATTAAAAAAAATAATTGGTTATATTAAATTAATTAAAGGCTTATGAAATGTTCTACTCTAAAAGTCTCAAATGCAAAAATACTTGTCAAGGTAAGAGATTTAATATAAGGTTCTGTAAAAAAAATATTATTTACAGAAATCTCATCTACAATTGCACTAAAATTTACACCAAGACAGCAACTTCAATGTAAGTAATCTTTGAACAATAAAAACAACTTATCATTTTGTTATTCTTTTAAAGGTATACTAAAAATTATATTAAAACAAACTTGACTTTGTATGATAAAAAGAAAAAGCCAGCTGTCTATGAAACCCAACAACAACAACCAAATGTAGTTGCAATTCAGGGTGGGATCAGATGGGCATTTAGCCTGCTGTTTGGAATGCTGCAGGGATGGGTTGGTTCACTCCTTTTCCAGTGATCACATGTCATAATCATCCCCAGTGTGCTCCTACCAACATCCTTCCCAGCCCCTGTAAGGGGCTTCTATTTTTTTTTGGTGGAGGTAGTATTGCTGAATTTTGGTTCATTTTCAGAAAGTATGATCACTCAGAATGGACCAAAAGAGAGCCTTCTGGCTATCCAGTCTGTTATTTACTATAACTATTTACTATTTGGGGTTAGTAGTTACAGTAAATCCAAAGTGCAATTCCAGTCAGAATTTCTGATATTGTGAAGTGGGTTAAGAAGCGAACCACTTCAGGATGTTGGCAAATTAAACACCTCCTCTGCTTCTCAGTGGAGGGACAGAGGAAGTAAAAAAATTTAAGACTATTATGGCAGTGCATATGAGCATCACTTATTTAAAAGTGGCAGATTCATCTGTGGGCAGTTTCTTAACTCGCACTTTAAGACTAGGCAAAAAATTATTTTTAATTATTTTTATACATGATAAAGTGCATCTGCACTACTCTAATAGAGTATAGGGTTTTTTAAAACTTCCTCTGCCCTTTAAAATTCTTGTATGAAGAATGTATGTTGTTCTAAAAGTTTAAAGTAGCCACATGTTGCAAAGCTACAAGCTTATCTTGCATATCATGCAGGAACAGAGCTCAACAAAGAAAGTAGGCTGGTTGCTGGGAAATAGAAGTGGAGCTGGGAAAAGCCAGAGAAAGGGAATTGCATTATTAAATAGTATTCGTGTTCTGCTACTTCTCTATGCCGACTGCCACAAGAAAAGATCATCCTCTTGCAGCATGTCAAAAATTCATTATGTGAGTTTGTCTTAATCACACTTTCCCTGAATTTCCTTCATTTCTGACCAATTTCTCTGACCAATTTCCATTTCTCTGACATTCCCTGATTTTCCAGAAAGTGGCAATCCTGTATTAGAACTGGGAATCTTGGTACGTCCCCTTTACAAGTTAGGACTGTAAACCATTAGCTTACAAACCTGAGTTGTTTGAGTGCAATAAACCAAGATGCTATACACAGATGACACACTAAACAAACCATTTCTGCTTTAGCTCACTCACGCCAAGTTGGAGTGAGTGAGATGTCTTCAGCAACATACAGCTCATTCACAGTAAGCTGGGATTCACCATAACATTGATTTACTGTTCTGGTCAAATGTGGTCAATGCCTAATTCAGGGGTCCCCAACTCCCGGTCCACGGCCTGGTGCCGGTCCATGAGCTTCCTTGAACTGGGCCGCGGACACGGATCTCTACCCCCCGCACGCACGGACGGTGGGTGTGTCATGCTTGCGGAGGGGCGTGTCGCGCTCGCGGGGCGTCCCAAAAAGGTTGGGGACCGCTGGCCTAATTCATTCAAGGAATAAACCATAGCAGAATATTCCAGATTGACTACACTTCTCTCGGCCTGGAAAATAGGATGTGCGCCTCCCCCACCCTTTTTGTTGTGCTAAAAAATATAGGGGATTTAGTTCAACCTATTATTGTTTCTGTTATTATGTGACATCGAGTTTGAACCAAGTTATAGTGATCCTAATAGGGTTTTCTTCATGGTAACTGAAATATTTAAGGACTGGTTATGTTAGTTCACCACCAGTTTCCCAGTATGTTTCCATGGTTAAGTGGGGAATGAAACACATGACTTCTGAGTCCTAGTTCATCACTCTATCCATGACACCACACTGGTATCTATCTACAATTACCCTGTGGGAAAAAATGTGTTCCTCATTTGGGGAAAAAGTTGCTGTTATTAACCACCTAGTAGTAGCCAACTGCCTACCTGAACACCTGCTTAGCCTTCTACCCTCTCTCCTAACCCATTGTTAGTGTGTGAACAGCTGAGAAAATAGCTTACATTTTGGACCACTTATGGCACAAACCATTTTCCAGTAATCACACAGGAGATTGTGAACTGGTCTGATTATGCCCTTGGTTTGTCATGCAAAAGAAGAGTAAAGCAATCCTGCCCAATCCACTTAAAGCAGCAGTTTATTCAAATAGGACTGAGATATCTTTTTCTATAAATGTGGACCCATGTAATGAAAAAGGAACAGTGACTAAAAGGAGCAAAAAGAGGAAAATACAGAGATGTTTTCATCTTGTGACATAAAGGTCCCTGTGTAAATGCACTGAAATAAAAGTCTCACTGAAATACATACCCAGAGGCAAGGACTCGTGATGATGCTGATTTCGAATTGCTGTCACTAGGCTGTTGCCCGGTCTAGTCAACAGAGACACCCCTCTGTTTCGAGAGACTTCTGATGCCTAGAATAAAAAAGATGGCTTGTAATAGTGATTCCAGAAGTTGGTCTGTTTAAAAAAAACTGAAAAATTGGATAGTCATGTTTAATCGGCAAGATTATACACATAACAGCTCTGGAGGTTAATGGCCCCAATTTTAACTCATCATTCAGTGATTTGGAAGAAAATCTTAAATATCATACTAAATTGGGCTAAAATGGTGCACTATTTCCCCTACCCATAAATCACACACATATTAATATAGCAACAAGTGTGTATTTCTAACTAGATTAGGAACTGCAATGGTGGTGGGACTGGGCATAAAAATTGTCTCCAGGGGATGAGAAGGCATGTGTGGAAGACTCTTCAAAAAGCAGTATGCACATCTAATGTATTTTTGGAGAATAAATGGGTGCTAGATGGGATTTAGAGTTATCTTCCTCCCCTTCTCTTTGTCAAACAGTTGGTCTTCAAATTACTCTCTTCCTAAGAGGAATGTAGTAAGCATTTTTGTTTGCAGTTATGTACCACACTTTAGTGTTACTGTAACAAGAAAATGCCTAGGAACTAAGCCCAAGGTTTCAGACAAGCCCCAGTTTAATTTAAGAAGAAAGCCAAGTGCCAGGTCTCTTTAAATGGCTATAAATTTAAAGGAAGAAAAACAGACAGAGACACACAGAGAGAGGCTAAATGTGACCCACAATCACCTCTAAAAAAGAGAACATATGAATAGCACATAGGTAACAAGGGACCTGCCAATATAGCAATACATGTGTTGAAGAAGAATTGGCATCACTAATGAAAATTATTGTCACCTACAAACCTGCTATGTATTTTGTACTAATTAACAGCCTACTTTTGATTCCTTCATTTCTTTATGTTATAGTTGCCAATTGTACCAATCTCAAAGGAGTTATGCCTGCTGTCTCTGGACAGATTTATGTAAAGGCTCAGGACTGAAGCATGATTAACAAAACCTTTACAGAAAGTTTATAGAAGAAACCATAAACAGAGTAGATAGCTGTGTTAAATAATATCAGAGCTTGGCTCAGGTCTCCCAACAAAAAAACAAATAGAGTTGAAAGTGGGCTGCTCTACCCCAAATGATTGTTTAGCCCTGTCACTTCGACAGATAAATCCAAAGAATGGTACACTTTTTAAAGATCTGGGATCTGCATTTGATCTTATTCCTAGGGAGACACTTTGGCACAAGTTGGCTCAGTCTCTATTGATCAGCATTTACTATTCCTGATCCAAGTTCTGTAAAAGAAAATAACACAAATGTGTTGTAGTAATAGTAGTCATTTATTAGAAAACAGCCATTCAGCTTGTGGAGTAAAGCAAGGCCATGTTTTAACTTCAAATCTATTTAACTTGTACTGAGCTGGACTTCTTTCTTTTCTCAGCTATGTTGACTATCATCCCCTGAAACTGTATACAATTAATTATTTATTCTCCTGTGTGTTAGTGATGTAATAAGGACCATCTGGGCTACAGATGACAGCTTTTAGCTGTTGAAAGGAGTTTATTAGCAAACTGAAATCCAAGATGATGGTGTCCTTGAAAAGGAACCTGGGGTATATTTATTCTGGTCACAGAATGGAGTAAGAAGATTTGTTAAAATACTCTATAATTTGGCCTCATTATTCTTAAACTTTGAAAACTTAAAGGGAGTTCAGCAAAGGCGAAAACAGAACTAAGCCCTGGAGCAATTGTCCAGTTTTTTCTCTAACAGTGGGCAGTTTGTTTTCAAGAGTGCTGCAGTTTTATGAAGCAAAACCTGTGCCTCGGATTCTGCAAAGACTGCCATACTACTAGTGTTGCCATATTCCCGTTCTCCAAAGCCAAGTGGCCTAATTTGCAAATTATGTAAATTAGCCTAATATGCACAATATCCAAATTTGCAAAGTATATTTATTAAAGCAGATTTGTTATACAGTATTATGAAAGTTAAACACATTAATTGTTTCATTTTTTTTTCTACCAGTATATTTCAGCATTGGCACTATTTATACAGCATTTATAATAACCCAAGGGAGCTAGTGTAATGCAGTGTTTAGAGTGCTGGACTTGGAAGGGGGAGATCTAAATTCAAGGCCCTGTTCAACGACAAAGCTTACTTGGTATCTTTGGGCCTGTCAAACCTCCCTTACATAGTTGTTTTTAGAATAAAATGGGGAGAGGGAAAACATGTAAAGAAGCTTTGAACATTCCTAGTGCATATAAAGAAATAATATTTTTCCATGCAATTTGGGTTTCTCATACTATTACCATGGAATAGCTGTTATTTTTTGCTATCAGTTTTTACTGATGGCAGTCCCCCTACATATCTATGAGAATACCATAGGACATACACACCCAATCTGCAGGAAAAGAAGTACAAGAGAAACTTAGAATAAGCTGCAGAAATCAAGAGCAGGAAAAAGGATGGTGTCATTTCCTTCAGAGATGCAGAAGGAATATTTTACTGTAACCAGATAATATTCTAATTTAACTTTCTTGCCATATTTGACTTTCCATATACACACACACATAAAAGCAAGTGCCAATCCAACATGCCTTCTGTTTCCTAAATCCCCACTCCCATTAGCTGCTGTTTTATGTCACTGTTATGCTGTACTGAGAAGCAGACCATGAAAATTTACTTGAAAGCTGGTCTCACTCACTCAGCATTATGGCCGGACCCATGTTATTCTTTATTGGTTTTGGATCTGCTCTAGCCAAATTCAAGGCCTTGATTGATCAGGTACTGCTTGACTCCCTTTTGTTTCTATGGAAGAAGTTGTTAAAATTTCTGGCACCAGAATTTCTTCTTCCTGTATGTTGTCTTTTAATGTGGACTCACTAGTTCCCTAGTCACTATTTAATGTGGATTCACTAGTTCCATAGAGATATTTGGATTTTCAAGAATTCAGGTTTGCCTAACTAATCCAGACAGTTGTATGCTTTGCTTAAAATTGCTAGAGATGTAAAATTTCCAAAAATTAATTTTATTCTGGAAAAAATGGAAATTTTTGGAAATTTTACATTTCCAAAAATTACTGACAATTCCTGCATACAAACATGGATCCAAGAAAGGGCATTTTGGTGGCTGCTCCCAGTCTATGAAATGCATGCCTTTCTTTTTAAGTTGGCTTTTGATCTCTCAGTCTCGCAGATTGTATCTTTTAGAAGGGAATGCAGCACATTTTCATCAGTATATGTTTTTAAATCAGATATTTCAAATTTGTTTTAGCTTTTAAACTAATGGTGTTTTAAAATATTCTTTTGGTTTAATTCTATTTTTAAATGATATTTTCTTAATTTGTTTCTATTTGATACATGTATTTTTAAATTGTTGAATGCTGCCTTGTGTTCCGTTATTGGAAGAAAGGAAAGATATGAATAAAATATAAATAAATAAATGCCATTTCTCTGGCTCATTTTACCTGTCTAACTTAAAAAAATCTAGACAGCACATTTACAACAGTCATATGAGACAAAATATTGCCCTTATAAATTTATATGGAAAATAATACCTTGTACTTTTTCTTTACAAGTTTTATAAGTGCATCAGGGAATCCAAATTCATTCTATTGTTGTTCCCACATTAATCCAAGAATAGAAAAATGTTTTCATTACCTAGTAATTTGGGAAATTTCTGAATATTGAAGATAATCTTGAGCTTGCTTTCAGAAAACTCATCTAAGAAGAGTCCCCAGTCCACACCCTCACAGTACAAACTCTGATTCTACTGACAAAATTATCAAATAGATGGTCATGTATCCATTCTCAACATCATCCCCCAGAGAAGAAGGAGCAATCCTAAGACAAGGGTAGGCGATACCCTGAGATAGCTTTTGATTCTGCACAACTGACTCTATCAGTTTGGGTATCACAGAGCTAGGAGTGATGCAGAAAAAAAGGAACAATACTTTGTTTTCCTATTCCAGCTTCCTGCTCAGTCAATCTGCCTCTGTTCTCTATTGAGCTGCTGTACGGGCTAATCAATTCAACTACTGTGCCATGACTATCCAGTCCAAAGCACGCAACATGCTTCAGACTGGAATCTGTAGGTACTTGAGCCAAGACCCACCTCCACAGAAAAGCCTTTAGACCTGCAATTTGCAAATGGAAGTGGGGTCTTCTCTTGAGATTAGCTCCCCCAGTGCATCTACAAACTGACAACATGATAACTGTATAAAGTGCACATCAGTAATGTTTGCAGATATCTAGTAACTGATTAAACCAACTGCAATCTGCTGTAAACACCACTAGAGATGGGAAGGCCTGGGGAAAAAACAGAAAATTGGGGGGGGGGGACAGTTTTCCCCCCGTTTGTTTTCAAAGCCATCTTTTTTGTCTTTTTCTGGAAATGTTTTTTTAAAAATGGAATGCAGAATTTGTTCTTTTACAATGATAAATAATATGTCTATGACATGATATTCGAACTATGTAACACGAAGACCTTAATGAAGGACTTCTGAGACTTTACATATTTAAGTTATGTATTTAACTTACACCACACAGATATTACAAGCAGATATAAATCTGCTGTAGTTCCTTCAGCAGAGGCAGAAGAAAACACCACAACAAATCTATTACAGAAATATTCAGTGCTGCACTGCATCTGCTACAGCCTTCACTTATTATAATCCATACATATATTTCAACATGCATTTCAAGACTTGTGATGTCTGATTAGTCTACCAATTGGACTACTGTAACATGCTTATGTAATACTGCCTTTGGAGAGTGTTCAGGGGCACCCACTAGTGCAAAATGTTGTATCTGCACTTCAGATACCATTGGTCTTTAATCAACTAAAAATAGCTTCCAGTTTGTTTCCCAAATGAATTCAAGGTGTTGGTTCTGATGTATAAACCCCTAAGTAGCTTGGGACCAGAATATCTGTATGTGCCTGTCTAGAATCTGAAATCCTCACAGAGGCCTTGTTGCATGTCCCACCACCCCAGGAGGCTAGGATTCCTAGTGTGGTGTAGTGGATAGAGTGATGAACTAGGACTTTGAAGAACAGGGTTCAAATTCTCGCTCAGCCATGTAAACTCACTGGGGGAGTGGAACTGGTAAAACCACTCTTAAATATCTCACTTACCTTGAAAGGCCTGTCAGGGTCACTATAAGCTAGTTCTGACTTGACGGCACAGAACACACACATATAAATGTATACATATTTACCATGTAGTCCCACTCTTACGTTTGAAGAAGTGGACTTGTCCACAAAAGTTCACATAAGAATATACCAGTTTGTCTTTAAGGTGCCACAATGTTTTTTGTCTTTATTCTTTTTTTCTTTTGTTTTTCTTGATATGCTTTTAAAGAATGCTCCTAATTTGTTTCTTAAAAATATTTGAAATCTGATTTTGCTCCATCTTTTATACACTGCCTTGTGAGCAGAAAAGTGACATATACATTTTAAATTCATCAATCAATCCATGCTTGCCAAGGTGCTAATGAGAATTGACAAACGAGGATTCCATTTATAGGCAAGGGACCATATACTAATGCTTCATCATAATCTTACCTCCCACATTTCAGGCCATGTATGCCTAATATAATATAATACATTGACCACAATTCTGCTGTTCAGTTAGGCAAATAGCTTAAACAGCAGTGTGTTCTCTTGGGCAATTAAGGAATCCCTGCTTAGATTTTCTGGCTCAAATGCAGATAGCAGGGAATTTGTTAATTGCCTGTGAGAACACATTGCAAATTATACTGTTTGGTTTCAGGCATAACTAATCAACAGGATTTTGGCTGATATAATATGATATGATATGATCATATCATATCATACCATACTACAGCACTGCATCCATCACAATGTTGGTCTCACTTATTCTAATTTATAAAACATGTAAAGTGGATATGAAGAAAACCCTTTGTTGTGGATATACACCTTTATTCTGCAAGTCTAATTAATTAGGTAGAATAGCAAAATGTACCTCTCCAGCACTGTAACTACGGAGTCGCTGAAGATGCTGTCTGTGAGTCAGATGATTGGGTAGGCGGCCATTCTGAAGTGGGATCCTTGGATCAATGAAAGTGGTAGCACGGCTGTTGTGGTCAACAAAGAAGGACTGAAATAATAATAGTAACAATAAAAAGATGAAAACAAATTAAAATAATGAAAAAACTACCAGAGTAAAGAATATGGCTAAAAGAATTTTAGAGGATCCTATAAAGCTGCTAACTCTAGTCTGACTCTTCAGTCAGATACTGTGATGCAAATTAATCTGCTTTCATGAAACCTGTTAGCTGCTCGCTTGCTTGTAGATTTGGGTGAGGAACATATGGCCTTCATGATGTTGTTGGGCTGCAGTTTCCATTACCTCGAGACAACAGAGACAATGGTGAGAAGGTACAGTCCAACAACTTCAGGAGTGCCATACTTTCCCAGTCCTGCTCATATACTGAGGTGCAGCAAAAATAATGAGGATAATACCTTAACATAAATAAAATGCTACACCAGAAGAAGCCAGCTTAGGATAAAATAAGCTTTTAAATCCAATACATTTTAATCCACTCCCTACTTAATATGCAATAAATAGTGTATGTTTATATGGAACTCAGTATTGCTTTCACTTGCTCTTGGGGTGGGCAAAGTGTGGCCCTGGAACAGCATGCATCATCAACCCTCTCTTTGTTTCCACTTTATTTGGCAAAAAAAGTGAATCCCAGTTCCCAGAAAACTTCAGGAATGCTGATTCACATTTAAAAAAGTAAAAAGGAATCCTCCAAAAAACCACATTTTTTTCAAAACTGCAGGTAGACTTCCAGCCACTTTCAATTTAATTTTTTCGCATGTGTTGGTTATCTTTTAGGTCTATACAGTCCCAGGAGACTCCTGGTGGCAGAAAAATGCCCCCCAAATCCATCAAAGTTCCCCTACCCTGATTAGTTCTTATACCTTGCCTTGCTGGTCAGTCTTGATCTCCCAGCCTCGTGGAAGTTCTAGCCGTGTGTCAGCAAACATGTTGATGAAATTTACCAGGTCCCTGTTGTGCTGATATCGCTCAAAATTCCGAGCGTCTCTTCGGATCTTCAGAATCATATGCTTCAAGCAGGTGCTGTTGGTGAAAACTCGATAGGCACTCTGGATATAAAGAGCAGAAAGGAAAAATGAAGCTTACATAATAAGTCAACCTTATATTTTACAGAAGGTGTCTGAATGGTGTCTGGATGGTACATATAAAAGAATCTTCTTGTATGAAATAGGAAAGCAAGCAATACGAATCTACTAGAGCTGTGAGCTGCTAGAACTGGATCTGGCCAACAGTTTACAGAAAGGGTACTTGCCATTTAGTTGCAGACCCAAACAGATGTGACAGTAAAGATGCAACAACAAAAGCAACTGCAGGGGGAAGGGGAGTAAAGATCAGAGCTATGATACCAGAGGGTTTAACCCTTTCTAAACCTCCCCTCTCCTAATTGCTTCTAACAGTGCCAGTCATCCAGATTTCTGCACTAGCCATGGTCTCTTTAGAGGAAAAATACAAAATACTACACCGTGGGTCACAACAATGAGGTAAAGCTAACCAGATACTTTTTTCTCATGAAGTGCTAGCTTCCTTATTTCTATGGAAAATCTAAGTGTGGCCAAAATGGCTGAGCAATAATCCCATTGCTTAGTGTAGTAAGTTGCAACTAGAGCAGACTGATCTGAATCAATGGAACATACAAAGACATTGACTCACAAAATCTCCACTGAGTCAATAAGCCTATGCTACTGTGATTTACGATACTAAGCAACAGGATTTCAGACATTATATTATGAAGGCAGCAGAGGTCACTGTAATAGCTGAACATCTATCGAAGGAGGCACAAGAAGCTGTTTTAAAATGTCTTGCAGGAAGTATTTTAATTAGATTGCATGTCTAATATCAATCTAAGCTTCAGTGAGCATGTAAAGATCTTGACAGTCACATCTATAGAAAACAAAGGACATGAAACACAAGCTACATTCTACAATGGTTATTACTTAGAGGTTTGGGTTACTGATTTCCTTTGCATTTCCCAGAGATCATTGCTGCTCATAAAAAGCAGATCTCTGCATTTCTGATAGTACTTCAAAGCATGTTTGCCTTGTTTTTTCAAATGTAAACCATTTACTGGTGCTTCAAGGGTTACACTGAAAATTCTTTTATTTCAACCTTGTGGCTTTAGAACCTGGAAAACTAAACACCAAGATATGAGAAATAACAACATATCCAGTTCAAACTGACCCCCTCCAGCCACCACTAGTTACTGAACTGCACAGTGTTTTTTCATTGTGTGCTCTACACAGGGTCCCAAAGCAAGGTGACAGCATCTGTAAATAGCCTCTGGTATCAGTGTGGTATTAACAGATATCATTGAGGTGACACAGGATACAGACCTACAAAAGATGCTCCCACAGTGCCCTAAAGTCTCAGAGCAGTTATAAAATGTACCTGCAACTTGCAGTATATTTATGATCACACACAGTCTGTAATACTATATTCTGGAAATATGTGGGAAGGGTGTTACTACCATTCTGCATTTAGCTTGGTCTTGTAGAAGCATGGGGTTGTCGATGCTTGCATGGTACTGGTACAAGCTCAGTTCTTCCACTACCAACTGAAGTGGCCATTTTAGTAGCCCTCTGTGACCTTTAAACAGACCAAGAATTTCACAGTTTTTTTTAAAGCCTTCAAGGAAATAAGAGATCTGTTTTCCATTTCAGCTCCAGCTGGTGGGTAATATTTTCCAACTCACATTTATGGCCATAATTAATGCTTTTAAATTTTAATTGGAGTTTGCAGTTAAAATATTAACCACATTAAGCCCAAATTTATGTGCTATATTATTTTTATATAAGGGGAATTTGTATGACTGCTTTAACAGATGTTCCAACAGGTCATTTTGATTCCTTTGGCAGAATCCACAATCATTGTTATAAAAGAAAAAGTGTTGCTCTGTTCAACTTAATTTGACACTCCCTTTGATGCAAGACTTACTAGTACAAGTTAAAAGCCACACAAGGGTTAGAAAGTTATATTCGGGTGAATCTTAGATTTATTTTTCTTTTCTGGATAGTTTTCAAATCACTTAGCTACAAAGTCATCAGATCCTAGGGAAACAGCCTCTATGAGGCATTCTAACGACCTCCTCTGAGAAAGCTTACATTTACTTTTCTCCCAGAAATCTGTGCTGTTTCTGTTTAGCGAATTATAAGCAAGCATTACATATCTGTCAAATCAGTAGGGATGAAGATTTATATACACTTTCTTGATCCTCTAACAGTCTGGTTTTCAGACATCTGACTTCCTGAGAAATCTCTCCATACCAACAGGTCTACAATGAAAATTCTGATTGCCCATCCCAGCACACTGCACGTTATTTTGATGCATATTATAATCATCTTATCTAGGGCAGGATGAGAATAATTAAGTCATGGGCTGCATGTGGGTTTTCAAGTTCGTTTCTGCCATGACTCACAACCCCCCAAGAGTAAAATTTTCCTTCCTTCTTTTTATTCTTGCCCCCTCCTTATGGGAGATTTGTATTTCTAAGTGACACAATTCTCATCTATAACAAGATATACCCCCTAGATGGGGGTCACGAAGAGTCGGACACAACTAAACGACTAAACAACAACAACCCCCTAGAAGTTTAATTCTCCTTTTGTGGAGAAAGTGATAAAATGCATCAGTTTGGGATTGGTGGGTTATTATTGAGCATTAATTGTTTTACAGCCATTGTGTGTTAGGAATGTCCCAGCTCAGAGAAATGAGAAGTATACAAGTTGCAAATATGAAAAGCTACTGGTTTTGTTTTGAGTGGTCAAGGGCCTATAATGGATTGGCCTACAGCTGAAAAATATGGATCATTTAAAAACCTACAGGAGACTATTTGCAAGGCACTTTGTAGAAAACATCGCTTGAATTCCTTCCAACTTGGATGCTGTGTTTGAAGCAGTCCCAATGGAGGTAACTTTGGCTCCTCTTTGCCCAGTAATAATGTCTATGTTTCAGCTTGTGCAGCCTTAGGATGTAGGCAGGATCTTTGAAGAGATGACAGCCTCCACTTACATGCTGGACCCTTTCCTATCCTGGCTTGTCAAAGCAGCCAGTGGAGGACAGGACAAGCAGAATGAGCAAAGGAAGTGAGGAATGCCTCTCTTCAAGAATGTTGAAGTTCCTGATAATTTACACACACAGTGGGTCAAGCATGAAAATAAAAAACCACGCATCATGAATAGCTTCTCCTTTGGTATACATATATGAACTTGTAGATGCTACCAGTTGAAATTTATTTATTACTTTGATTATATACTGCCCCATTAGTGCTGAAGCACTATTCTGGGCGGTTTACAGATAGTTAAAACAAACTACACAGAAGTAAACGTAACATAAATAATAAAAACATGGTCTAAAAACTTAAACAATGGTGCAACCAATTTTCAAAGAGAGGCAAGACTGGAGGCGAGGCATTCAACTGGGGTCAATGTGAAAGGCCTCCCTGAATAGTAGAGTTTTTAACTAAATGAATACAGGAAGGGGGCCCAGGCGTAGCTCTTCTGGGAGCTGATTCCATTACATAGGTGCCACTAAATATTCATTTAGTCATGGTAAAACTTTAAGAATGTTGACTCAATAACATGTTGAAAAATAAATTAACAGTACTTAAATATTTTTACTTGGTATAGATTTGTCCTTGACAGACTTATAACAGTTCCATAATATCTTCCTTTTGGAACATATTAATAGTAGGCAGCATAACTGGGGGGGAAAACTTCTCAACCAAAAAATCTCATGCTAACAGACAAACAGAACAAGCAGAATAAGATGGTTGTTGTAGGTTTTTCGGGCTGTTTGGCCACGCCAAACAGCCCAGAAAACCCACAACAACCATCGGATCCCAGCCGTGAAAGCCTTCGAGAATACAAGCAGAATAAGCTGCATCCTGTCACTTCTTCTTCTGTCTGGCAATGAACCCCTTCAAACACTCATTGGCTAGTATTAGACAGAATCTGATTGGTTGTAATGTTCTATTATGCAAATAACACATCTCAAATCATTCTTATATACACCTATATACATGTCATATGATGGAACTTAAAAACCCACAGAATGGCAAGGTATATATCCTGAAGAAATTTACCAACTGCAATACTAAGGGGGTGATCTATGCCATAAGCTGTCCTTGCAACAAATCGTATATAGGGAAGACCTCTAGACCTCTTAAGACAAGGATAGGAGAACATCTGAGTAATTTAAGAAATAGAAGACTGGGTAGTCCTCTTGTCAACCACTTCACAGAATTTAACCATACAATCAGATATTTAATATTCTGGGTTGTGGATATGGTTCCTGTTAAGTATGAGAGGTCCTTACTGAGGAGGGAAATTGACTAGATATTAAGGTTGAACACTCTAGCCCCTTTTGGGCTAAATGAAGAAATAGATTTCTTGTCCTTACTATAGTACAACCCCCACTGCCTCACTGATTATCTCACTGTCCTTGACTCATCTGCCAGCTGAGAATAAATAGATACAGTCCCTTCTGTATTGGCATTTTGGATTAAAGTTGGAGCTGGTATAGACCAAACAAGAAGCAAAAGTTCTAAAAGCTTGATATGTATCTTATATGCTGTCATTAAGCTATATTGGAGTTTACAGATCTTGTTATGTGCATATTTATTAATATTTTATATTGTTAACTGTAAAAAGAGCTGTAACTGTCCCAAGCCAGCTATTTCTAAGTTATTATATATTTTTATTTTATGCTTAGCTCCTGAAGAAGGCCACTACCAAAACACGTTGAGCCTGAGCTTTTTAGATAAGAATAAAGTCTGCATTGCCAACATTTTTATACATCTTGAGACTCAGTCTCCCATTTGTACTTTTTCCACCAGTGGATATACCAGTCCTCTCTGCTTTGTTTCATGTTAAAAAAGATGTAATAAATAAATCTTTGTTGTCCAAAAATTTATGCAAGGAGAGTAAGATAGATCCAGGTCTAATAATGCAGATGGTAGGAATTTCCAAACACATATCATAATGTCACATCTTCTGAAACGGCCTGGAAATGATAAATACATAATCTAGAATGGGAGTGAGGAACTTTGTTGGGGGAATAGACATATGTTCTGAAAATGGGCATAGTTTCATGTTCTACATTCTCAAATCAGCCAATACCCCTCAGTCAAGAAGATTACTCAGTCAGGTGGCATGGAGGTTGTGAAGCCGAGTTTCTCCTGTTTGATCATTCAGGTGAGGTTGAATTTATCATTTTGACAGTCATTTTTTCTACCTGGAATGTCTATATAAGCCCAGAGTTAAAGAATGTATAACTAGAACCTTCTCACGTTCATCTCCTTTTAAAAAACAACAACCCCAGCCCAATGTCTTCCCAGACCTAGTCAGGGGAGTAGAGGAGGTGGAATGAGTCAGATGGCCCTGGTTCAGAACAAAAGGAAATGCACCAATTCTTAGTACAACCAACCAACCAACTAATAAGTGTTCTTATAAGTTATCACTACAATGAAGTTGTCGATTGTCTTTGAGTGAGAACAGAATTACCACCTTGATGCTACCTAAGTTGATCACCAGCCTGCAGGGCAGCTGAGACATGAGCACTTACATAGTTTGCATGCAGCACTGTGAAAAACTCTGGGTTGGTGATGAACTTTACAGCTGGAGATTGCAGCAACAAAGTGATTTTTTGAGAATTCACAGGTGAAACTGGTACTTCTCTTCTAATATCTGAAAGTAAAATGATGTCTATGTAAAACACAGCAAAGGAATACTTGCACTACAACATGTTTTGTTCCAATTCCTCTTTTCTTTGATAGTCCTAGTGTGCAGTTATGTTAGTTAAAAAACAAACAAACCTATATTTGAATCAGGTTTTGAGTGTTTTAAATTAATTTTAAAAAATTGAATACATGACACACATGGAAGCACATATTGTTTTGGGAGGGAATCATGTTTTTTTGAGTGGAAGCAATGTATTTTACTCTTCCAGCATAGAGTTGATTACATTAACTCAGATGTCACAGTGATTTAATTTCAAGTGGTTTGACATATGTGAATCCTTCCACTGGCATACATTTTTACTGAATTGTCACCTGTCTGAATGCCAATTACAATGGTATCATATCCAATCACTGTGTCCTGCATTCCAAACTTTTTAAAAAATTGCCAGTCTACTATAGTGTTGTATCATTTAGTCATCGAAAACAGCAGTAGGACAATTACATTTTTTAAAAAAAACCTAACAGCATTCTAGCGCTATGTGGCTTAGAAATATTAACCAAAAAAAGAAAGATCACTGCGCAGGTGGTTACATAACAAAAATTAGAAACTCAAAATACAGTGGTGCCTCACTAGACGATTGCCTCGCAGGACGAGGAAATCGCTAGACGATGCCTTTTTGCGATCGCTACTGCGCTTCGCAAAACGATGTCTCCTATGGGGAATTTTCGCTAGACGATGAGGTTTCCCCATAGGAATGCGCCGACTAGTGGTGAAAAGCTGTCAGTGCAGCTGTCAGTGCATTCCGACGGGGACCTGCACTCGCTAGACGATGTTTCCCTATGGGAGATTTTCGCTAGACGACTGCGTTTTCCCTTGGAACGCATTGAAGAGATTTCAATGCATTCCAATGGGAAAACGTGCTTCGCTAGACGATGTTTTCGCTAGACAGCGATCTTCGCGGAACGGATTAACATCGTCTAGCGAGGCACCACTGTATTGTATTCTTGGGCATGACACAGAGTTTTTAGTTCATTATGTAAACATAGTGGTTTGTGGGTGTCTTGGAAATGCAACAGTTTAAATAAACACCATTTAAATTGCGAGTGTAGTCTCTGACATCAATACAGCACTTCTGTGGCCACCCTGGTTTCTCAACCCTGCTTCCTCTGGTAGGTGCCCACTCAGAGGCATCAATGTGGCTTCCCAGCCCTGCCTACTCTGGCGGGTGCCCACTGAGAGGCAGTGCCTGGAGGAGGTGGGGCTCAGAAGCTGCATCACTGCCTCTGAGAGGGCATTTGCCTGAGGAGGCAGGGTTGGGAAGCTGGGGTACCCATGGAATAGCTGTGTGGCCAAACTGCCAAATCATGCTGAATTGCCAAACTACAGTTCGTGCCCATCTCTGGTAATGTTTCTAAGGTCTTCAATGACTAATTGTTAATCAGCTCCACATGTAAACCAGCTTATTTAAAGATTAAATAGTAACACAGGGAGCATGGGAATTACAGCCAAAGCAACATCTTAAATCTATGATTTTTTATTTTACTATAGGATTCCAACTTGAATTTTCAAGATGCAGAGAACTGCAGCTAGTTCTTTCAGAAAAACTGACACATAATTCAAACCATGGAAGGATTTTTTAAAAAAGGGAATAATCCCCCCCCCCCCAGCTAATTTTAGTATACTCACAAATCAGATATGTAGGCACAAACCTACTGTTATGAAAAAAAGCAACAACAATAAAATTCATTTATATATTTAAGGGATCACTGAAAGTTGCTAAAAGATTTGCTCATATCCTTGCATATTGAACTACATCAAGGAGTGTTAATTCTCTTTCTGAACTAGTCAGTATGTAGGGTTTTTTAAAATCCCAGAGAATATTTTTAAATACAGTTCCTTCTGAAGGGTGATAAAATGTGCCCTCACTACAATTTAGTCCTTGTTCAATAAATCTACACATCTCTTTTCAATATCAATAGTGTAATATCCTGTTCCCATGTTGGAAGGGGGAGTACCCAGTGTGGTTTAGTGGGGAGAGTTGGACTAGGACTCAGGAGACATGGGTTCGATTCCCTGATTCTGCCAGGGAAATTAACTTGGAGAGTAGAACTGGTGAAACTAAAATGCTTCACTTACCTTGAAAACCCCATTAGAGTCACTATACGTCAATTTTTACTTGATGATACATAACAACAACAGCAGCAGCAGCAGCAACAGCAACAAAACACCACCAATGTGTGGAATGCAGAGGTTTCAGAAAGATGTAATGTAAGTAAAATAAACTCAAAATAAAGCTTACAGAATTGTATCAGATTGTTTCTGGAGCACAGCCTTGCTGCTATCTGTCATTACACACAGACCCATGATTTCACAGCCCATTGCTTGCACCCAGATTACAAAAAAAGCATAAAAAACAGGAAAAGGAAGTTTCACGAAGTGATGTAGATATGAGGCAGGTATTGGGTTGGGATCATGCCACTGGTGACTTTTCACAGTCCAAACAATACCCAGCATATGTTCGCATATGCCAAAGCCATCTATTTGGTGTTGTTTATTTTTGACTCAGAAATATTTCGCACTTTTCACAGCTGTAGTGAATCAACTTTCTTGTGAAGTAAAAAATCAACCAACCATCCAAGCAAAAACACATTTCAATAAAAACTTTGGCAATCTGGGTTTATGGAAAATGATGTACTTCTCATAACATAGGTGCAAAGTTAAGGGAATATACAGAAAAGAACTAAAGGGATGTGGGAGGTGGGAAAGATAAAGTGTGTGTGTGTGTGTACACATGCTCACACATGCACATGCATATGACACCCACGCACACCCACAAACAACATTTTGAATAGATGAAATCACTTCCTGCATGTGATGGTTTCATGTGGAGGAAGTTGCCTGTGAACTATAGTCAGAAGTGAGTTACTGCTGTAATTGCTAGGATCATGAAAGCTCTTTTGGGGAGTGGGAATCACCACAACAATGTAATTTTGTTTAACTACATATACCATGTTTTCCTGAAAATAAGACACGGTCTTATATTAATTTTTGCTTCCAAAAATGCATTAGGGCTTATTTTCAGGGGATGTTTTATTTTTTTCATGTACAACAATCTACGTTTATTCAAATACAGTCATGTCATCTTCTTCTGGTTGCTGCACAATGGTGAAGGGTGGGGTTTCACTTAACTGGGGCTTATTTTTGGGGTATGGCTTATATTACGAGCATCCTGAAAAATCATACTAGGGCTTATTTTCAGGCTAGGTCTTATTTTTGGGGGGAAAGGGTAATAGCAACATATACATATATACTTTTTTCCTCAGAGGACTTATTTTGCAACAGTGTGGATAGGCTCTGGGATATTCATAGGTAGAAAATTTGTTAGCACAGTGGCATGTGGTAATTGGCTGAAGTCTTATAGGGCTAATGAACTCCTGTTTGGGCTGGAATACTTTGGACTACAGATGGAGCCCCCATGACACTAGAAACTAGACTCCTGGTCATGCATGCCATATTGGTGTGTAATCCACAAGCTATGAGGGGAGTGCTCTATCCCACCCCTCCACTGTCACTTTCTGTGCTTGAAAGTGACCGTCTGAAGTGGGGGAGGCTCCTTGGTAGTTTCTCAACATGAGACAGAACCCTGATTTTCCATTCCCCCCCCCCCCCCCGGGTTTTGCTTCATCTGCAGAGGTGACCAAGATGCAATAGTCTTCAGACTACTGAAAATGACAAGAGTGGGTGGGGCTAGCACATTCCTGCATTGCATGTGGATCACACACTTTTACAGCATGACTGAATAGGAACTTAGATCTCAGAAGAAATGAGTTATCAGAGAGGAGACCAATGTTTTACCTGAATTTGGCTGTGAAGGATCTGCCTCAGAATCACTGCCTCCTCCGGGAGGGAGCCTCTCTATCCTACTGCTGATGACAGTGTCCTCCTCAGTCCTCTCTGTAGCAATAGTCCGCTGAATATTTTGATACCTTTATTTTGAAAAAAAGGGATAGGCAAAAAATGCACCAGTCAGACATATCTTGGAAGGGAGGAGAGCTCTCCTAAGCATTTTGAAACCGAAATTTTTAAATTAAAGTGGACAATCAGTTTTATTTAGCTTTTAAAATCAAGTATTAAACACCTTTCCATCTAGAAAACACCCAATCAGGGGCAAAATTAATTAAAATGCAAAATACCTCAAAGAACAAAATTCTAAAACCCAATTGTTAAAATAGTTGTGAATCAATTGTAAGTATTTGAGAGAATCAATACATTTTCAGCCTGTTCTCATACACCATGAAAAAATGAGGCATGGAAGCAGTGACAGCTTGTGGTCTAAAGTGTACCTCACCCCTATACTTCTCAGCAGCTCCCACCTGCAGGCTCTAGTCATGACTCGCTACAGGCTGGCAAGCTGCCTCTCTGTGTAACTGGGTTATGAAGCTGAGAACAGGAGCTGCCTGCTTTTCTTCCTATTTCCAAAATGAAAGAAGTACTTTTGGGAATGGTAACCTGTAAAAATGTTTAGTCCTATCTTTTCTACAGCTGTCCACAGCCATTCTTCTCCTGTCTTGTTGCTACTATGGCAACATTTTGTTACAGTTGTTCATGTACTTTTCCTCTCTTCAGGTGACACTGCCAAATCACAGATTATTTTAGTCCTATTGACTCATTATCTAAGTGAATGGAGCCCACACATGTTAACTGGAGCATGCTAGCTCTTCGTGTTGAAACTTCGTGTTCAACATACAAAAGCAAATGTCTGAATAGAAGGGCTGCTCTGTCTGAAAAGTTTCTCCATGTGAGCAAGAAACTTCTGGCTCACATGGAGACACTACTCAGATAGAACGGTTACTTCTTCAGGCTGTCATTTTAATTATTACTGAATTATTATAAAGATAAACAGATAGAGAATAAGTCATGTTTATTGTTTTGACAAGTTTCCCCGTGGAATAAAGGGGGGATAAAAATATAATTTTTGAAGGGTTCTAACATACTTTTTTTTGCCCTTGCTTTTTTTATTTTCATACTTACCATTAACATCACTACTATACATCTGCAAGTCCACAATTATCATCCCCACAGTAGAATTAGATATACACAACTGATTCCCCACCTTCGTATTTCAGATGCGAGGTTTTTTGTAGGACTACAACCCTAAAAGCCCTAGCTAACTTAGATAATGGGCATGGCTTCTAGGAAATATTACTCTACATCAGGGACAACACAATTGGGAGCCATTGATTTTCAAGGAACCAAAGATTCTTGGACCACTTTCAAATGAACCTCCTTAGCAGAACACTGGAGAAGGTTTGTCTGAAAGTACAGTCTTAAAAATGTTCTCAGGTCTCTCAAAAGGATTGGAAGAGTTAAAATTATAGACTCCTCTCCAGAGGACACAGCACCTCCCCAACACTTTCTTCTCCATAAAACAGCTACTTCAGTGTTTACAAAAATATTTAGGGAAGGGACCATGCAAATCATCACATCCTCTGTTTTGGTCCAAATGCACACTTTAAATACAAACTAAAATATACATTGCAGTTTGGAAGCCAGTAATGTTCAGTTCAGTGAATGTCCCATGCAACATTTGGGTGATTATGATTGTAGGAATTGGTTGCTGTGACCTGTATGCACTGTGGGATGGTACAGTGGGGAGCACCAAGAATATTTTGTTAAAATCCTACTTTCAGCTAAAGCTTCTAAACTGTTCTGCTGAAGACGTGCATCTGAAAGTTGTGAACAAAATTATTTGCCCTATATACGTGAAAGTGTGCAGCTGTCTTTCTCTGGCAGTGAAGAAATAAGATCCTGAGTTTTAAAACACACAGGCTTTCCTAACCTGATGGTCTTAACACATGTTAAATTAACTACCATCCTCACCTAGCCAGTTGTATGATGAATTTTTTGTTTCCATTCAGGGGAAAGCTAATTCTAAAGTGGAAAAAAAAGTACTTTTGAAGGAGCTAATGATAAATGGAGACAATCTTTATTCTCTATAAAACCTGTTTATTTTAATACTAATGACTTAAAGAATGAATTAATAAACTAATTGAATTAATTAAACATTTTTATGCATAAATGTTAACAGTGCAAATTAAATCCCTTCTTTCTAATGTTTAACACTGACAAGTTAATTTCATACCTATATGCATTCTTTCTCCCCTGCAGTCTTTTTGCTCTTTAATTCATACCTCCACTGCTTCCTTTATATGTAATTAGGGCAGGCTCAGATTTAAACAGATGAGTTTTTACCATCATGTCTAATTTAACTCATTCTTCTAGTGAACTGGTTTGCCAAACTGGGGGCATGCCCCCTCAGGGAAAGACATAAGGAAATTCCAAGGGGAATGTGAAATTGAAATATTTAAAATCATGAAGGTGGAAGGGGCCTATAAGACCATCGAGTCCAACCCCCTGCTCAGTTCAGGAACACAAATCAAAGGATATTTGCCAGGTGGTTGTCTAAATTTCTCTTGAATGCCTCCAGTGTTGGAGCCCTCACCACCTCTCAAGGTAACGGATTCCATTGCCGTACTGCTCAAACAGTTAGGAAGTTTTTTCTAATATTCAACTGAAATCTGGCTTCCTGTAACTTAAGCCCATTGTTGCATGTCCTGCACTCTGAGATGATTGAGAACAGATCGTGCCCCTCCTCTGTATGACAGCCTTTCAAGTATTTGAAAGGTGCTATCATATCTCTCCTCAGTCTTCTTTTGCCAAGGCTGTACATGCCCATGTCTTTCAGTCTTTCCTCATAAGTCTTGGTTTCCAGCCCCCTGATCATCCTTATTGCCCTCCTCTGAACTTGTTCCAATTTGTTGGCATCCTTCTTGAAATGTGGTGTCCAGAACTGGCCACAGTACTCCAGATGAGGCCTAACTAGTGCCGAGTAGAGGGGAATTAGCACCTCTTAAGATCTGGAGACTATACAGCCTATTGACTATACAGTCAATGCAGCCTAAAATAGCATTTGCCTTTTTTGTAGCCACATTTTATGTATTTACCATTCATATTAAATTTGGTTCCAACCTCAGCTGTTTCTTAAAGAAATTACACTTCTATCAACGTATCGTGACAAATGTGCAACTACTTGTCCACATTTTTAATATACTTGTGCACATTTTTAATATACAATAATTTTTACCAAGTGTAAAAAAATTTCATTTGAACTGAATGTTTTGTTTAAAGGGCTGGATGATGGTAAAAAAGAGGTGGGGAGGCATGACTGCTTCTCAAAGATCAAAAAAGAGATGTGATACTGAACAGTTTTGGAAACATTGTCCTACAGGAGAGATGAAGGAATATGCAACACAGAAGAAAATTCAATTCAAATGTATGCTTCATTAATACACATCAGTTCTAGGAGCTGTTTAATGTCTTCATGTATCAGTGGCATCAGCAGACATCAAACAGTGTTAGTCTGCTTGAGTCTGCTATTGAAATCTGACCAACAGAGAAGACAGCATTCTAGAAACCAAGACTTGCACATTATTAACTTAGTAGACTGGGACATGAATAAGGAATTAACACTCCATTTTTGTGATAATCATCTAATAGTTTATAAACCTTTCCCTTAGTCAGCTGGCAGCTATACCACCAGAACAGTGGAAAGAGTTTTCACATACTTACTCAGCACCAGGATTATCTGACACTCTGGAGTTCTTCCAAAGCCTGGGAGATGCTCAGAGTTTGATGATATTTTTCCTTTGGCTAAGTCAAGTAGCTAAAAATGTTGGCAGTATTAGGTCATAGTTCTTTTGCTTTATAGAGCTGCAACCACTGGCAATTCTCTAAAATATGTACATATTAGCACAATCGCAGGCAGTTTCAGTGGCAGGGAGTAGAAGCAACACTTACTTTGAGGATTTCAATTCTCAATTTTTTCTCACCCTCAACAAAAATGTTGCCTCAACACATCAAGATATCCCTCAAAAAATACTAGCAACTGTTGTTGAGAGTATTTTGCATTGAAACAAAATCCAAGCTTTTTGTGCAAAACATACAGTGTGTGCAAAGGCCACTTCTATGATTTTCACAAAAAGTGCCAGCATCTGCAGAAAACACAGAAATGTTATGAGTGGCAGAGTGTGACAGTGTGACAATATGGCGTTGTTTAAAAGAAAAAGCAAGGCACCTAAAGAAGTAGGACTGGTGTATGGGAATGCCTTTCAAATAAACAAGGAAGAGATGGTAAAAATGAGAGATAAGTTGAATTCAAATTTAAAAGAGGAGGCCAAGGATTGGCTGTATAAATTGAAGCTAAGTAGTATTAAGGACATGAGGATGGAGGAGAGCTATAAAAAAAAGCTGAACAATTCATGTCTAGAGAACTAAATAGAGGAGATAGGCATATACCAGAAATAATAATGAAAACAGTAGGAATTTACTGCGAGGAAGGAAACGTAGAAGATGAGGAGTCCCAGCAAAGGGCAGCTATCAATCTTTTCGTAGGAGAAATGGAAGACATATCAAATAGACTAAAACAGTCTGAAGAACAAGAAGAAAATAAAATAAAACTAAAAATTTTTACTTTAGAGGGAACAAAATTGTATCAAGAAAATATCAAAAAAGATGAAGAAATTATGGAATTGTAAAGGAAAAATAAAATCCTTGAAAAAGGGATGCTAGATTTGGAGGATAAAATAGCAGAACCCGATAGTTTAGCATTAGAACTTAAAATTATGAAAGACGTGATACGTGATTCCGACCCAAAGAATATAAGGGATACATTTGAAAAATACTATGAGGAACTTTTTAAAGAAAAGAATTTAAGGAAAAAAGATTATCAAATATATTTAAAAAGTCAAGACTTACCTAAACTAAATGATGACCAGAGAATTAGATTAAATGCACCAATATCGACAATGGAAGTACAAGAGGCAATAAAAAAACTAAAACAGGGAACAACACCAGGCCCAGATGGCTTTTCCACACTATATTATAAAAAATTATCAGAAGAACTGATGCTTACCTTAAAAGAAACAATAAATCAAATTTTACTGGAAAGATACCCAGAAACATGGAGAGAAGCTAACATCATAATTATCCCCAAAGAAAATAGAGACCCAAAGGATCCAAAAAATTATAGACCCATATCACTGTTAAATGTAGATTACAAAATATTTGCTCAAATATTAGCAGAGAGATTCAAGAGGGTATTAAAAGGAATGGATTGGGGAAGATCAAACAGGATTCTTACCACAAAGACATATGAGACAAAATGTAAGATTGGTAATAGACGTGTTGGAATTCTATGAACAACATCCGGAGAAGAAGTTAGGAATGTTTTTTCTAGCTGTGGAAAAAGCATTCGATAATATTAATTGGGAATTTATGTTTGAAGTTCTAGACACAATAGAAGTAGGAGATAATTTTTTAAAATGGATAAAAATCATATATAGCAAGCAAATACTACTAAGGAAAATAAGAAAAGAGGAACAAATTAAAGGTTTAAAAATTGAGAAGCAACACTTTAAAGTAAGAGCCTTCGCGGATGACATGGTAATCTTTCTGGAAGACCCATCATGTAGTATTACGAAACTTAAAGAAATAATCAGTGACTTTGGAGAACGAGCAGGTTTAATTATAAATGAAGGAAAAACTAATATACTGACAAAAAATATGACAGGAAAAGAAGAGAAAGAATTAGAAATTAAGACAGGTTATAAAGTAGTGAATAAAGTAAGATACCTGGGTATAACGATAACTAAAAAGACAAAGGACTTATTTGAACAAAATTATGAGAAGAAAGGGAAAGAAATTAAGAAAAATTTAGAGAGATGGAAACACTTAAAAATCTCATTGATGGGCAGAATAGCAATTATCAAAATGATGATATTACCTATATTCGTATTCCTATTTCAGAATATCCTGATAATAATAAATAACAAACCATTTCATTTGTGGAGAAAACAACTCTCAAATTTTATTTGGCAGGGGAGAAAACCAAGAATAAAATTGAAATACTTGCAAGACGACAAGAAGAGAGGAGGATGGGGTCTCCCAAACCTCCAATTATGAGGCGGCAGCACGACAATGGTTAAGAGAGTGGATAAGACTGGAGGATGAACAAATATTAATACTAGAAAGCAAAGATTTAAAATATGGACTTCATGCATACTTATGGTATGGAAAAAAGAAAGTGAACAAAGCTTTTGATAATAATATAAGAAAAGCATTAATAAGAGTATGGGAGAAATATAAAGGGAAATTTTATAGTGGGATTCCAATGTGGATGTCCCCCCATGAAGCTCTCTCAAAGGAAGTTGACATAAAGAATTATAAATGGTTAACATATAAAGATCTACTCATAGAGGAAGATGATGGACAACTAAGATTAAGAACAAGACAAGAAATGAATCAAGTAGGAATAATATGCCAGTGGGTTCCACACAGACAGCTATCAGAAAGAATGAAAATGGATAATAAATTAATAGGATTGGTTAAAGAACCTACGGAACTAGAGAAGATAATATGGGGAAAAGAAAATCACCAAATCGCAAAGTTGTATACACTAATATTGGAAAGAAATATGGAACAGGAAGTAATTAAAGAAAATATGATAAAATGGATGCAGGAATTAGGTAGAACAATTCAAACAGAGGATTGGTTTAAAGCATGGAATGATAACCGAAAACTATTAATAAGTACAGATTTGAAAGAAAATTATATGAAAATATTATATAGATGGTATATGACACCAGAGAAATTGGCAAAGGTGAAGAAAAATGAGAAAGATAAATGTTGGAGATGTAAGACAATAAAAGGAACAGTATATCATATGTGGTGGGGTTGTAAATTTATTAGGAAATTTTGGAAAGAAATAGAAAAAATAATCACCATAGATTTAAAAATAAAAATGGAGATGAAACCTGAAACTTATTTGTTCAATATGGTAAAGTTAAACTCGAGACAAGGGACAAAAATCTGTTTATACATATTAGGCGCAGCCAGAATTCAAGTGGCAAAACAATGGAAAGACAAGGAGGAACCTTCGGTGGAGGATTGTTTAATAAAATTAGAGGAACTAATATTAATGGACAAACTAACAGACTCATTGAAAGGAAAGAGTAGAACGGAGCACGAATCTCAATGGGGGAAAGTAAAGAATTATCTCAGAGAGAAATGGAAGAAAGATTCCAAACCTGTACCAAGTGACTTAGGCTTAAATTGGAAGCAGAACTGCTCTCAACAGAAGTAAAAACAAAGTAAAGCAGATTGTTAATATGGATATAAAATAAGAATTAAGAAAGGTATTATTAAGATTGCAAAGAAAATAAATGTCTGGTGGAAAATAAGGAAGTAAAAATGTTAAAGACTTACTGTTTTGCGAAAGAGATAATAGAAAGTTATTTTGGTTATGTGCTAATATTGTGATAATTATTTACTTATTTTTATAATTTCTTTTTAAAATGCAGTAAAGATTAAAAGTTTTAAAAAAAGAAAGACGTGATGCACCCAGTAGATAAGAAAAGGGTGTCTTGTGTAATATGTGATTAAGATTTGACAGGGCAATATGAAGAATATGGAAACTGGGGTTGCCCAGGGGAAATTGTAGATATAAAGGAAGATTATTTGGAAAAGGAAAATCCCATACCTTTAGGCGAATGGGAAAAGCGAAATCAGCAACGAAAATGGATGAGTAAAATAAATAAATAAATAAATAAATAAATAATTAAAATTCAAGCCTATAGGAAATCTACCACCACTTTTAAGCCAGGAGGCTCACAGTTATTGTCAACTGCAACAACAGAAGAACTGGTTTCTCAAGCTGATCTACAAGAAATCAAGGGAGCAATAGGTCCAACTGTAGACAAATATGTACAGTTTGCAGTCAGATTCTGGGAACAGGCTGAGGTAGCTGATTTAAATAGGGAAGAATCGACTAGACTTGCTAGACCATACCCAGAACTGAGAGACACAGCAAGGGAAATGCAGGTATATGGGATTCCATATGCCCTAAGAAATTGAAAAACACTCTAAAGGAAGCATATGGCTAAATTGGATAGGTTAGCAACTCATATTTTAAGGGAGATTCTATGAACAGATAGGGAACAGCGAAAGGTGGTCCCTACTGCACCACCAGAAGAAAGGTCTGAAATTAAGAAAGCTGATATAATGGGGGAACAGAATGTTCAATTTGCAGAACTTAGTTGGCAGCCAGAAGAACTGAAAATGGAGATCAGAGGAGCGAGTAAACAGCAATAGGGCTGTCCCACTGCCGAGACAGTAAAATACCAATGTCAGAGAAATTGGCAGTATACGAGAGGTAAAAGTAATAAGTTAGCCTCTAGGGTTAGTCATGAAATAGACTTGGAAGAATGTACAGGGAAGAAGACATATTCTACACAGGTCATGGCATGAGAAAGGAGAGTGTGAGACACTTTGGGCATGGTCCAATCCATTAAGACAAAAAAAAAAAAAAAAAAAAAAGGAAGATAGAGGCATGCTGACAAACTCGTTGGGAGCACAGGAAGTAGAAGTAATGGCTGTAATAAGAGTTTTACTATTTTTAAAAGAACAGGAAGGGAAAGAGACCTCATATATTGTCACACATAGTGAGTAGTGTTTAAAGGGATTACTGAATATCTGCCGTTCTGGGCTAGGGATAACTTTGAAAATGCAAACAGGAAAAAGAGAGAGAATTAGTTATTAAGATTTGGAAAGAAGAAAAGGAGAGGGAACAGATCAATATCAATATGCTGAGGAAGTTAGTGAAGGACAGTGGAAGAGATTGGGCAGAGGAGTTGCCACAGGTCCTCATGGCAATGAGAGGTGCTCCCATGTGGAGATGGGGTTATTCCCCATATGAGATTTTGTTCGGAGAGCAAATGGTGTTAGGACGAGGAGATAAATGAGGATCATTGGCTGGTGCTGTTGAAAGAGAGACAGTATGAATGTGAACAGATTGAAAGTTTGAATAAAGTACACAAAGAAATTAAAACTGACAAAGTTATGATTCCAGTAGGTACACGGGTGGGATATTTATACTTGGGAACAAAAGAACATGTCTTGTACAATATATACCCAGACTTGTATTTGATCCAGATGGAAGATGAAAAACAGAAATGGGTTCACAGAAACCAAATTAAGGTTTGGAAACCAGCGCCGGCATAACTGATTAATTTCTTTCAGGAAAAAGAACACTGGACGTGGCCACCAACATCAAGACATTTTCATTTGTGTTGATTGTTTGAGTTCTGTGTGTGTTGCTTGTCTTGTGTTGTGCCGGCTCTCTTATAGGAAATTTTGGATATTTTGGCGCCAATCACATCTAGATACTCTTGGGAGACTGGATATTAATTGGGACAAAATTGTTTTACTTTATTCTCTTTTTAGTGGGACTCATTATAGTATGCTTGTGGCTGAACAGAATCCTTAAGTACTCCAAAAGAGAAGGCTTGAAGTGTGTTATTTATACTGATGTTTGTGGCGCTGCGGGTTAAACTGCTGAAGCCTCTGTGCTGCAAGGTCAGAAGACCTGCAGTCGTAAGATCGAATCCACGCGACGGAGTGAGCCCCCGTCGCTTGTCCCAGCTCCCGCCAACCTAGCGGTTCGAAAGCATGCAAAATGCAAAACTGCGAGTAGATAAATAGGTACCACCTCGGTGGGAAGGTAAACGGCGTTCCGTGTCTAGTCACGCTGGCCACGTGACCACGGAGGATTGTCTGTGGACAAATGCTAGCTCTATGGGTTGGAAACGGAGATGAGCACCGCCGCCTAGAGTCGGACACGACTGGACAAATTGTCAAGGGGAACCTTTACCTTTTTTTACCTTGTAAGAACAGACCTAATAACTAGGATACTCAAAATGAAAGGAATAGGAATAATCTGGAGCTTAATCCTTCTGCTGTTAGCAGTGAGAATATCCCAAGCCCTGCACCTGATGCAGAGTAGTCATGCTGCAAGGGAAGTTGTTGCCTGCTGTCCGTCAGAACAACATAGCACAGATTGATTGGAACATGAGAAAATTTCTGCTTGGAGGGAGGAGTGGATGTAGGACAAATGCTGATAAGGATATGTGGAAATGGGGAACGAGGAAGGTTAAAAATGAATACTCATATGGTACAAATCAGACACAAAAACATTGGGGGAGGTCAACCATGTGTTAATGGATGTCAGCCAAAACCACATTAAGACGGGATCGGTTGATTCCTATGAACATATGAATTGCTCTTTCACTGTCATGATGAACTCCGGTGGCAGTCACAGGCTGTTTCCTGCAGGTTGGTTCTAAGAGATAAAGGGGATGTGTTGTTTCAATAATTCTGATAAATCAAAGTCTATTTCAGGACACATTAGCCAATTACAGGAACTGGCTCATAACATCGCCAGGGATACAGGACTGGACTGGTTGACCAATCAGTTTCCATCCCTCGATTGGGTAGAGTCTGTGTGGGTGTTTTGTTTTTAATAATAGGAGTGATGGTCTGTTTCTGCTTACAATGTGTACCAGTATGTATGGAGAACTGCAGATCTCTTGGAAGGACTATGTGCTTGAGGAGAGCTAAAGTCATTGATCCAGAATGGATAGTTATGTATACAACAGGAAGAGAGAACTTTCCTATTCAGTCATCAATGTTATAAGCATCTTGCCTTATGATATTCAAGCTATGTTGAACAATTTTTTTATAAGAAGTGCCTTGGAGAAGTTTTTGTTTCTACTTCTTCCATGATTCATCATACTTTATACTTTTTTTCTCTGCAATGGACTGCTTTCATAGCTAAAAGTCTAGGAGGACTTACATAACTGATGAGTTTATACTAATCAGTTCTTGTGTCTCTTGTTGTTCCTTTTACTATTGTGCCATATGTGATTTCCTTTGATTTCCTTGATGACATTTGGTATCAAGAGGGGGAGTCTGTTATGAGTGACAGAGTGTGTGTGGGTTCCAGAAAGACCAGCACCCCAGACCTGAGAAGAAGATGGAGAAATCGCAAGGGAAGATGGGATGGTGAGCCTGATACAAATCTGCAAAGAACTGCAAGAGCTCAAGTTTCTATATCAGTAAGAAACCGCAGACGTGGAAAACATTCTAAATGTGGACTTGTTTGTGCAGATAGAAAAAAGGAAGAAGGTTGGCTATAACCAGTTGTCCAGAAAAGAAAGAGGAAGCAGGCTAGCTGAAGCCAAGTCTGTGGCAGATGGAACAAACTGTACACGTGAAAGGAAGCATTCCTGCATGGCAACAGATTGTATCTGACCAGGAAACCAGAGTCTGACCCCTGCTTGCCTACAAGGGAGTTCTATACCTATAAGAAGGATGACCCAGGAAGAGACAGGTGGGCTTCGGAACAGCGCTGGAATGACCCCCATCACCCTTTCTGAGGACTGATCACCCCCAGAGAAGGGCCATCTGGATGAGTATCTTGTGTGAATGGGAAGTATGAATGAGAGGCCTCTTGGTACCTTTTGTCTTATATTCTATGTCTTATGTCTCATCAATAAATGTTACATGAATAGTGCTAAACCCAAAATTATTGGTGTATGGTCTTCTTGTCAGTAGTCTGGCTGGGCTCTCTCTCTCCTCTCATGGTCCCTCTCCCCACGATATAAAGAACAGTAACCCATTTGGGGTAACAGAAACTCTTGTAATCTCATCCAGCATGGAGAAACATTTGAAGTTTTTCAGTCTCACTAATAAATATGAAATAAAGCAAGATTTACATCTCCAAGGCAATACCACTTTGGCAATGATGACAACAATTCTGCCATATATTTTCTGGTGAAATACATAACCAGGCACTAGGAACCTTGAGCTCCAGAGGAAATGATAAGGCTTAAAAATGAATATTCTGGCAAACTTTTTAGGGTACATGAAAGACATGAACTGTTTTACTGATATTATGATGTATAAATGTGTTTATGTGTATCATACTGACACTGTCTATTACTTAGATGTTTTTGGTTTCTAGACTTTATGATATCAGCTCCCTATCAAGGTCTTAGTCCTAAACAAAGAAACAAAAAAGGAAACAAGGAATTAATTAATTAAAGCAAACAAATGTAGACATGCTTATGTGTTTTTATATTGTTGTTTGGTTTAATTTTATCATTTGGCTAAAGTGGAATTTGCTTTGCTTTATTTTTTCAAGACATGCAAATGTTAAAAAAAAAACAAGCCCAGAGATATTAACACCATACAAGTATTTTCCAGTTGATGAGGAGTAATGTATATAAGAAATTAAGCACAACTCAAAACTATTATAAAACATATGAAAAAGCAACATGTAAATTTCATAATGGACAATTCTAATGCTAAGGAAGGGAGCTTGCAGAGATTTTGCCAATACAGAATGAATAATGAGAACTAATGACATAATTTTCTGAAGAAGCATAACTTGTAGTCACCAGCACCACACTCAAATTACTGCCAAGGAGACTATATGCATGGAAATACCTACAAGATGACATTAGTAACAATATTGTAACTTGCTAGTTAGTGAAAGGCAGCAAAATAGAGTTAACTTGGTGAAAATTTATCCCATATTTACCATGTAAATTCAGATCATAACGCTGTGGTTTTTGTTTTCTAATTTCTAATTTAAAGAAAATGCCAAACAAAACAAAACAACACAAAAACACAAGAAAACAGAAAAAAAAACCACATAGAAATTACATGTTAAATGGTCCAGCTGTATAGAGTGTTGTTAAAGAGGGGAGGTCACCAGGAGTTTTGGAGCTCCATGTCACCAATATGTGGATGAAACCCAGCTCTATCTCTCCTTTCTTCTTCTGCAGTGGATGCCGTCCCGACCGAGGCTGAACCCGGACAAGACAGATATTTTGCAAGTAGGTGCCCCTGATGTCTGCAGGTTGGGGGCCTCCCTTTCATTTGGTGGGACTAGTCTCTCCACAAAGGATGACGTTTGCAGTCTGGGTGTACTTTTGGACCCAGTGCTATCAATGGAGTCCCAGGTAGCATCTGTGCTCCGTGCGGCCTTTTCCCACCTGAGGCAGATCACCCAGCTGCGTCCCTACCTTGACACAGGGTCCCTCACTATGCTGGTCCACACACTGGCAGTCTTGAGATCAGACTACTGTAATGCTCTTTATGTGAGGCTACCCATGAGGCTGCTATGCAAACTTCAGCAGGTCCAGAATACGGCAGCCAGACTGTTGAGTAGTGTAAAGAAATACCATCATATTTCCCCTACTCTGGATACCCTGTACTGGCTACCTGTTCTTTTCCATGGCAGCTACAAGGCGATGACCTCGACCTACAAAGCCCTCAATGGTTTGGTACCTTGATACCTGACAGAACACCTCCTCCTGGTGAGATCTGCCTGATCTACTCAATCTTCCCAGGCAAGGCGGTTGAGATTACTGACCCCAAGAGAGGCCTGGAAAGAGAAGACTTGGCGGTCGCCCCCCCCCCCCATCTCTGGAACAACCTCCCACCTGAAATCTGCCTGGCCCCTTCACTGGGAACCTTCAGACGACTCCTGAAGACATGGCATTTCAGACAGGCATTTTTCAGAGATTACATTATGATAGCACAGTGGTAGTCTCAGCGTTTATTTTTGCTCCACCATCCTGCCTTTTAAATTAGTGGTATTTATGTTTATGCTGATGTCGTTTTGGTTATTTGTGTTTGTATGTTGTAATTTTGATTTTGGTTTTTGATTTTTGCATGACCATTATGTTCAATATTTTTTTGAAGTGTCATGCTTTATCGTGCTGTAAACCGGTCAGAGTGGCCTTGCAGCCAGATGGGTGGTATAGAAGTCAAATAAATACATAAATACATAAATACATAAAGAAAGAAAGAAAGAAAGAAAGAAAGAAAGAAAGAAAGAAAGAAAGAAAGAAAGAAAGAAAGAATCAGTAAGATCATACACTCATATAGGTCAGATATGCCATTTGCTTTAATGTGACAGAGGTGTTAGCAAATGTGACCAATGGCAATATAAAAAATAGAAATGTATTAGGAAATATTGATGACAGAAGAAATAATATGGCTACTGGAACAGAGATGAAAATGGAAAAATAAAATTACTGGCAAAAAGGATTAATAACTTTATTGCTAAATATATTAAGAAAGGCTAGAATGGATTTATATGCTATTTAAATAGCTGTGAAGATATTTTAATAGCTGTGAATTTAAATAAAAGGATATTGAGTGTAATACATCTCATGTCTAAGTTTAAAATAAAAGCAGAGATAATTGCATTAGATATTTTTTGTTCAATCCAGTGGAATGGCCAGCATTAAAAATGATAAGAGGAGCTTGGTTTTGGTACACAATTTAGAAGTAAGTTCCATCAATTATATTCAGAAAACTTTTTTCCCCTGTTACTGAATGATGGCATGACAGAACAAATTTCCCTAGGCTGAGTACCAGACAAGAGTGCCCCCTTTCCCTGATATTATTTGATTTGGTTATAGAATTGTTGACGAATGCTATTAGGGAAGATACAGGGTACTGGCCAAAAAATAAAACTAAGATGAATCTATTTGCTGATGACACACAGAGGACCCACTTAAGGTTATGGATCATATTAAAATCACACTCAGAAGAATTTGCAGAAATAACTGGACTACAAATGAACTGGAATAAATCAGAAATGATGTTGTTTAATTGTAATAAGGTGGAGAAAACAATGATTAAAGGTACTATTTGATATTAAAATAACAAAAATTAGGAATAAATCTTACTAAAAGCCACAAGATTTTTTAAAAAGCAAAAGTTTGATAAACTGAAATTAGAAATTAAAAATAAACTAAATGAATACAAGAAGATCAGGTTGTTTTGCTCTGACAGAGCTGCCTTGTGTAAAATGAAAATATTACTGAAAATTATTTTTTATTTTGGATGCTACCAATACTAATGATGATGATGACGACGACGGTGGCGGTGGTGGTGGTGTGCTGTCAGGTCAATTCTGACTTATGGCAACCCTTTTCAGGGTTTTCCAGGCAGAGATTCCCATTCCCTTCTTCTGGGGTCATCCTGAGACTGTGGAGCTCACCCAAAGGCACACAGGTTGGCTCTTTTCCCAGGAGGCACAGTGGGAAATCAAACTCCCCTGCGCTGGCTCCCCAGCCAGATACCTAACTCACTGCACTATCCAGCCAGCCCCAATACTGATAAGGAATGTAGAATTAACAGAATGGTAAAATTTAATCAACACATTTTGTAATGGAGATAAAATGCCAGAATAAACAAAAAAAATGGTATCAATTTCAAAAAGAGGGAGGGTTATGTCTTTCCAATATAAAATGTAATACTTAGCTAATCAAATGAGATTTATTCCAGATATTATATTTTCCTCAGATACCTTAATATGGTTTAATTTAGAAACACAGGAATTGGAGGGTATCACAGAGAATATAATTTTTGGGAAAAATAACAGGAGTAAGTTGAAAGAAATAGAAAATCCCTTTAAAAATACATTGCAAATTTGGATGAAGCACAGAATAGAAATTAGCCTGTTAAATTCCCCTTTGACACCTGTGGTGGAGTTAGAGAAATTTCCAGAAAAGTTGAAGGGAATTTCTCAGAACGTATTAAAAAGGAAACATGTTTTCAGAATAAAGGATTGTACTGTGAAAATAAATACTAAGGAAAAATAAGGACGTTGTTAGAAGGTGTTAGGTTAACGCGAATTAACGTGATTCATTTAGATCATTGAACTAGAGAATGGTTGAAAAGTAATGGTAAATTGAGAGATCATGAAATCTGAAGAAATTATAAATCAGAGGGAGAAGGAAAAGGATAAGCTAATGAAAGAGATGGTAGGATTCTGTTAAAGATACTGTTAGGGGTAGAGAATCACCAGGAAGCTCTTAAAACATTATGAGAAGCAGCTCTGGTCAGAGAAATAAGTACCAATTTATGGATATTTATGGGGAAAAAAGAATTTTTAAAGACAATGTCCATGAGAACAATGTTTTTAAAATATAAATTCCTTTGGAGATAGTATTTGACATCAGTGAAACTAAATATTATGGACTTTAACTGTTCTATATCATGTTGATGTGGTCTAGACATAAGTACTTATTTTCACATGTGGTGAGAGTGTGAACCAATTCTGAAATTTTGGAAGATGGTATTTAAAGAAATGGGGGAAATGGTAAAATTAACATTAGAAGTTTTCCCCAAAATCACATTACAGGTAATAACTACTTGGCCAAAAAAATGTGTTCATCACAAATCTAGTGATGGCAGCTGTATTAGTGACTACGAAAAACTGGAAATGTAATCATATAATTTGAATATGTGAATGGTATAATTAAGTTTGAGATTTAGTAATTAATGACAAGCTGAGATGCAATATTAAAAAGGGATTATTAAAGAAGAAGAATTTTATTGTTATATGACAAGTTATATCCTGCATTGAGCAGGGGGTTGGACTTGATGGCCTTGCAGGCCCCTTCCAACTTCAGTTTTCTATGATTTCTAAGTTTTTTGGATTTTGTATTACTGAAAGGGGGAGGCCGATTACCCAAACAAGAGATAATGATCTGGGCAACATTCCTTCTAATTTTCAGCCCCGCTGGGCAGGACTCTGCCCTTCGCACATGCGACTTTACCCCCCGCATGTGCGGAATCTTCCTCCTCCCCCCTGCTCAGTGTTCCATTGTAACCAGAAACAAAGGGGCTGAAAATGATTGCTGTTGGTGTACGCAGGAGGAAGAAGGCTGCGCGGCGGAGGACAGAGTCGCACAGGCGCCCACCTTAGAGGGAACGTTGGATATGGGCACCATAAAATTTAGATTGAGAATGAAAGAGATCAGGAGATATACTGAGGAGAAAGGACATGAATAAATGTATGCTTGCTTTACGTATGCTTGCCTTATTGCCCACAAGAAAGCCTTTGACAAACTCTAACATAGCAGGCTGATGTCGGCAAGCAAAAGTTATTATTAAAAAAATGTAAAACTGGCAATTTGTGCTAGCAACAAAAAAATGTAAGTTGAAGATCAAATGACAGAAGAAACATGAATAGGTGTACAATAAGGTGGCATATTTTCATTGAAGCTATTCTGTGTGTACTCCAAGAACATACATTTAAAAGCACTTGCTTATTCAAATGACACCATTGTTGGTGATGGGGGAGAGAGGATCAACAACATCTGATATATAGATGGTACTGTGTTTGTGGCAGACAATTTAGATGGTCTATAACTGTTACTCAAGAAAGTAACAGTGAAGTAGATAAACTGATTATTAAGAAAACCAAGTTCACTGTAATCAGAAAAAAGGAAGTAGCAGCTGGTATTCTGTTGTATAGCTCTGCATAACAGGAAAGAGGGCACCATCACCAGCACACTGCATCTAATTAATCTGAGGTGTGTAACTTTATACCACTGTATAAGAGTCACATGCACTCCAAAACAGAAAAGGGAATTTAATTAGTTGCAATCTGCCATTGACAGTGATGTCACTCCCACTGCACAGACAGAGCTACAAAACAACATACTGGCCAGTGTTGAAAAATCTAAATACCTTGGAATTTGGTTGAATGAAACAACAATGAGATCACAACCAGGCAATAAAAATGAGAATAAAGATGGATCTGAGCAGTTTCCTTAAAACAAAGAAAGAAGTTTGCAACAAAATTTAAAAATGTGTTTGAGAATGCATATTTTTCAGTGCTATGTATTCTCATTTCTACTGTCACCCTCAGGCAATAAAACAAAAGGTTAGAAACATTGTAAATGTCGATTTATCAGAAGTTGCTAATAATTTCTTGAGTTGAGAGGGTGATCACATACAAAGTGCTGAAATGAGTGAATAAAGATCAAGAAACTATACAACACATACAACAAAATTCTGATGCACAGCTTGCCTGGTGAGCAGGAGTGATATCATGGACAGACTGCCAGTTAAATACTCCCTGCTTCAGTTGTACATTGTGTGAAGCTTTATCTCACTATATGTGATTGTGTGAAACCCACAACTGAAGCAGGCACTTTTAGCATCATTAGAGGTGCTGCATCCAAAGTTAGGATGGCCGTGATGATGCCTAAGCTTTGGTAGGAGAAGAAGGATAATGAGAAGCAGCAGGAGGAGGAGGAGAAATTATTAAAAAAAATTAATTATGTGGGAATCAAATAGAATTAGGAATAAAGGTACAAAAATGTAATAAGTTTATGTTTGACAGAAAGAGCTGACTTTTTTGTTTATTATTATTCATTACCACAATAGCCAAAGTTTCATATATATGGAGGGAGAGAGGAAAGGAGGGAGTGAAAAAAGGAGAAGAAGAGGGAGAGAGAAAGAGAAAGAAAGAGAAAGGAAGGAATAGAGCATGTGCACAAGATATCAGGTAAGCAGATAATCAAAATAATAAAATCTATTTTTCAAAAATCAGAGAATTCAAGTTTTGTTATTTTGTCTTTAAATATTCCTTTTACAAATTAATTATTACGTTAGGCTTCCCAATGGTATTAACATGGCTCTACTTTTTCCTACTCACTTTTATAAGAATCTATAAACATTTTTATTCACTTCACAGCAGGCTGACTGAACAAACTTTCCATTCCAACAGAGGTGGGTTTTATAACCTCCTGATGCAATGTTGGAATAAAAAAAAAAGGTAGTCTTTCTATTCAGAGGACTGTATATATAAGCTTTCAATTTAATTAGATGGTAGAAAATCCCCTGCTGAAAATGATGCCTAGGAACTGAAGTAATGGGCTAGGAGACTGCTACTGTTTAGTATCAATTATGTAGAATAATCCTCAACAAATTCAAAATGCCAGTGTAATTGAAAATAAAATCTTTGAAGGCAATTATACAGGTCTATTTGAATACCTCAACCCATTTTCAAAGGATAATTGTGAAGGAGGTTACTGGAGTTACTGTAGCATATGCATTATAACAGTAAGTTTCAAATCTTCGAACAGAAAATTGTAGGAGGTTTGATTTTGGGGTCTATACTGTGGGGCTGCTTGGGTTTCACTGACATGATGCTATTGCATACCTGTTTACTATAGCAGAAGATAAATGGAAGTGGGAAAAAAAACACCTATCATTAAGGGAAGCACTTTTGTCACTGTCACTGCCATTCTCTCAAAAACCTCTTATAAGCCTCAGTGTCATTGCAGTGTGCTCCATACTAATTAGTCCACACTAATTTAAGTTTGTACTGGAGATCACAGTCACTTGGGTATCTGGCTGCAGAGCCAAATGTCAGGGGTTTGATTCCCCTCTGGGTGTCCTGGGGAAGAGCAATCTAGTCTTGGGCAATCTACGCAGTCCTGGAGCACCTCCAGAAGAAGGTACTAATAAATCACTGCTGTTTACAGGAGAAATTTAAGGATTTAAAGATTTAAGGAAATGGACTTGTTTAGCCCACAGAAGCACTCTTGGAATTATGAACAGCTGCCCTTCAAAGGAAAGACATGTTCTCTCCTATCTCAGATGGGTTTATTTTATGGGAGGATATAATGTACCGTATTTGCCGGCGTATAAGACGACCCCTCAACATTTCCACTCAAAATATAGAGTTTATTATATACTTGCTGTATAAGACTACCCCCTCTTATGTGACCGGCCCGTTCTGCTCGGTGGGAAGCAGCGGCCTCCGGCCCGCCCCTGCATCTCCCTGTGACCAGCACTAGTGCGCATGTGTGAGCTCTGCGTAGACGCTAATATATGCTAATATAGTAGATGCTAATATATATGCTAATACCTTATACTAATACCTGTGCACTAGAGGATTGTGGGAGGAACACCTAGCCCCTGATGGGGGTCCCGCGGGGCACCCCAAAACACTGAGGAGCTCTCTTGGCCTCTGGCGGGACTGGGGCTGTGCAGCCCTGTTCTGAGCGGGAGGTGCAGCCAGGGGGTCACCATGCCTTGGGGGGGGCAGGGCACAGAAGGGGGCAGGAGGTGCAAGGGCCCCTCCAATTCATACCATGCAGGGGAAATACCATGGTCATGAAAGTGGTTTTCCCAGGGTGAGGCTCATCCATTGCACTTCGGGTGTGCTGATCCCTGTGATTTCCCCAAATGTGGGAAACTCAACTGCATAGTTTGTGGTAATGGGAGATTGCATTTCTGCTTTCCTTGATCTTTTTTCCCTCATCAGGACCTATTACTAAGGCAGCAAGTCCTGGTGATGTCTTGTACTGTATTGCATTCTCCCTCTTTTTCTCCCCACTGGCAAAGGATCAGGGCAAAAGGAGTCATCAGGGGGCTGCTATGACTCCTTTCACCCTCTTTCTTTGCTGCTGGAGAGAAAGAGGGGGAAGGCTATCTCAGACCCACTGCATTTCCAAGGGCAGGGCAGGTGTGGGGATTGCTTTTCCCCAATACGGTAGATTTCAATGCGTTCCTATGGGGAACCGCGTTGTCTTGCGAGGCACCACTTGCACCCGGCGTATAAGACGACCCCCCCACTTGGAGGCATGTTTTTCAGGGCAAAAAAGTCATCTTATACGCCGGCAAATACGGTAGTTGCATCTTAGGAGAAATATCTTAATAGCAAGGGCAGTTCAGCAATGACACCCATTACATCTCAGGTGGTGTGCTCTCTCCTATAGGATAGCCTCATGCAGAAGCTGGACACTCATCTGTTAGGGATCTTGTAGTTCCAGAATTCTTGCATCAAGCAGGAGGCTGAACTACATGGTCTACTACACGCCCCTCAAACACTATGATTTTAACTAATGGCAAAGTGGCAAGGAATGAATGAATTAAGATTCAATTTAAACCCACAGAAAACAAAAGTCTGCTGAAAATGGGCAACAATATCAACTTGGACTACATCATGCTACAGAAAACACAGGTCTGCCACCATAAATCCCAGCTGCATTTTGAGTCTCACTTTTGTTCTCCAAATCATATAGGATCCCTTATCCAGTACTCTGACATGACAAGATGTTATATGCTTGCAATATGTTGCAGCCTACAGTCAGGAGGATGTACAATTTGATGACATAAGAACACACGTCAACCTAAGTTGAATGTTACATGCAGTTTATCCCTAAAAAGACTAACTATACGGCCTAGTTTTAAAAAAGAGAAATTGAACTAGGACACCTAGGGTGAACTGTAGTTCTTCAGATTAGATGTAGATTCATATGGTTGCATGATGCTCCCTATCAAAACAAAAAATAAAACAAACAAACAAACAAAAACCCACAGGATTGATTCTAGTTTAATCTTCTCCCTGACAATCTAGTCTTCTATATGCTGGAATGTGTTTTGTTTGGGAGCATATCATTATGTGTGACACACAAACACATAGGGTTACCACTTCACCTATAGCTTGGGAGAAGCTGGTTATCTATATACTAGTATTATCTTTCACTTCCTCGTATAAGTTCAAAGTGATGTAGTTTGTCTCTCTCTCCCTTGTCTTTACAACAACCTCAAGAGACTAGCTCCAGTGACTTTAGTAAGCTTTGTGGCTGAATTAGAATTGGAACCTAGGGTTTTTCTCCTCTCTTCTACTATAACTGCTTTATCACACCGGCTAATATGACTGGGGCAATACTTTATGTACCTCTTTTTATATTATAATCTCTTTTGCACAACAGATATTATTTTAAGAGTGCAGCCCTTAGGAAATTGCTAAAACTGCTTCTGGCTGTCATCTGGCAACTAACTGAGCCCTCCTTTTTTCCTACACATTATATGGAGGAACTCCCATCCTGTTTCGCTGTTTCAGAAGAAAGAAATTTCGAATCTACTGCTTTCTGACCACTGGCAGATAACCACCCAATTTTTTTTTAAAAAACAAGAAAACCCTCAACTGGCCTTTATGCTCTTAAAGGTGTATAACTAGAAGACAGGCATTCCAGACATGGTTGCTTCAATGGAAAACAGTATTATTATAGTAAATTAAGGAAGAGAAAAAATAACTACTTCTCCACAAGGTTATGGTGAAAAAATAGCTTTGCTGCAGTATAACACTAAGTGAAACTCAAACTTTCTATAAAAATACAAACATTTATATTTATGTATTGCTCCTCTTTGCTTAGTGTGCCCTGAAATCAGCAGAATAAAGATGTGTTGTCAAATCACATACAGATCTGACTCAATAACACCCTGAAGTTCTCCAGCTTTATACAGGATAGCAAAGCCTGTATAACTGCAGGAGGATGAAGAATATCAGCAATATCTGGTATTTCCTGATTCTAATAAAATCTCAAACATATTCAGGAGTTTGTGAATTTTCATCTATATTCAGTTGCAAATTTGAAAGTGAATGATAAAAGAAACATAGGCTGATGCTGGGAATTTTGTTGAGTCTTCATTCCCCTACACCATCTAATAAAATACACCTTGTATCCTTATTCCTTCAGCATAAGATTTTGCTCCTGCCACCTGATTCAAACATCTATAAGACAGTTTTGCAACCAATTAAAATATGTAAACACAAAATAGAACAAAACAAAAATCACACAACCCCATGAGTTCCCAAAATCAAATTTAACTTAGACCAACATATTCACTGCACATTAAATCGCTAACTATCTTCACCCAATTTCATGTAGATGATAAATTGCATGGGAGATAGAGTGGAAACTTGCAGCACCATGCAAACCAAGTTCTGTGATCTGTTTTCCATGAACTAAAATGGTATATATGGAGATTTTCACAATTTAGAAAAACTACCACAGATGAAGTCATCCTCTGAAAATCTATTGCATGAAAGAATATTTTCATATGCATACACTCAATTTAGAGATAGTTATTTTTTTCAGAGTCAATGATAGTACAATAAACACTGTCTATCTATACAAACTCATTTTCTGTAAGCTCTGGTCAAACAGTTTTTCAAGTGTTCCAGAAACCTGTATGCTTTATTAGATCCTATATGACAGTGGCACAATGGAAATTAGTGTGTATGTCTCAAGATATAGTTTCTTTATTATGGCATTTTCAATTTCCTTTTTATATTAAAAATACCTTGTTTACAGTTTCAGTGATGACCACCTTTTAAAAATGCTTGCAGGCTGCAATCATATATCCACTTACCTGGACATGAATCCCAATAAAGTCACTTACTTTAAAGTCACTTACTTTAAAATAGATATATACAGTATCATGCTGCTTGTCCTTAGCGACTCTTTGCTAAGGTAGTTTGATTCTATCTGCACGGGTTATGTAGGCTTTTTTGCTTAGGCTACTACTACAGGAATTCGCTGCAGCATAACTTACCGCCGATTGAGTTGCTCCATTTGTTGGATTGAGCCTGATCTGCGTATCCCATCAGGAGTAGCTGCTGCTGTCGGACGCTGCCAAGTTGTGGTTCGATTCACATGGTCAACATAGAATACTCGTCCATGGCTGTCAATGCGAGCTTCCCAGTCTTGCATCAAACATTTTAAAGGAAAGATAGAAAATGGAGTAATTTGTCTACAGACATCCAAAAATCCAACCAATAGGAAAATCCAGAAATGAATAATATAAATGTAGTATTATGAATATTGTTTACAAAACCAAAAAGATGGTACTCCATCAACTGTACAGAATTTCTACCGGGCAGCATCCCCAAATGAAAGGTAGATTTCAAAAGTACAAACAATTCAGTAAAACTCACACTGATTGGTTATATCAGCATTGCTATACCCTGTGTTTACAGTTTGGTGCATGAGTGTTAATCCAAAAGCAGACATAATATATGTATTTTAAATATGTATTTTATGCATGATATTCTCACTAATGTTTGTGAGAGTCATAATGATAGCATTCAAATGATTAAATCAACAAACATTCCCTCATCCCTTAATACAAGGGCACTATGGCAATTTCAGTTATGTGGACTGCCTTACAAACAGTTTTTGGCTTTATCAACATCTACAATGCAGGAAAATGAGGCACACTGATAATTTGTGCATTAGGGCAGGGGTCCCCAACCCCCGGTCCGTGGCCTGGTGCCGGTCCGTGGCCTTGGCAGGACCAGGCTGTGGAGACAGATCTCCTGCCCCCCTGCACGCACTCCCCCATGGCCCGCCCACCTGCACGCACGGGTGCCTCGCCCACCCACATGTGCGTGCGAGCGTGCCCCGCCCACCTGCGAGCGCCCCGGCCATCTGTGTATGCACGTGAGCATGTCCCGCCCACCCGTGAGCATGCCCTGCCCATCTGCACATGTACGCGAGCGCACGGGTGCCCCCCCCCATGCATGGACCCTGCTCCCCAACCAGGCTGCAGTTCAGAAAAGGTTGGGGACCACTGCACTAGGGGCTGAATGTGGGAAGGACTGAACAAACTGGACAGCACATCTAGCTTTTAATGTAATCTTATATCATTTTTGCAATTTTGTCACTTCCAATCCTTTTTCAATCTTCTGTGTTAAAGCTACAACCAAATCAGAGTTGAGAATGAAACAGCTAAGTCTATTGAAATTAATGAAGCTGTCCTCATACACCTTAAATCACTCTTCATGCTCCAAAGGGCTTCTGTATCTTGATTCATGTCTCAGTATCTTGTACATTCTCTCAAAGATCTCTGACAGGGGTTAGAAAAAGAAATTTTGCTTGATTCCATACACTGCCTTATTCATAAAGCCTGAGGATGTTAAGATGAAAGCACATCTTAATAAGAAAATTATAGATTTTAGAGATGTTTGAGACCATGCATAACAGCAGCTGGTAAGATGGCATGTTCTGCAAGACACATAAAGCAAAGAACCAGAAGATGAAATGTTGGGGCTCCAAACCAATAACCTTAAGATGCTTTGAAAGTAAACAAACAAGCAAACATGCACTGTTTTGGACACTTATAGACACCATTCTTTACCCAGCTTACAATTACATTAATCTGGAATTGTAACAGTCAGCCTGCAACATGATTCAATAAATCATGTAGAAAGCCTTTGCATAGCATTGCTAATACAAATGGAAACCTAGAGTTAGAAATTGCTCAGTTTAATTGGAAAGCATCATGTTCCTATGACAAGCAGTGGGGAAGGATTGTAAACACTCCCTCAACCCATTTATTTAAATCCATTTAGTAAACAGTGAACACTTCTGCAGGACTGCTTATGGAGAATTTATTACCAGGCACCCACAGACAATTGAGACAGCCCCATCTCACATTTGGAGCTATTTCAGTTATGACACAGAGTTATGACACTAGATAATAACACTACATAATAGTGTCATACTACAGTTATGACACTACATAATGCAACTTAGCCTAACTTCTAAAACGCCTGTAGAAAGAACATATATACTAGCAATTGAATATGTACTCATGTGCTGAGAATGATAAATAGAATGTCAAAACAATGGGGAACACAATGGCAAAGAGGCATAAATCCAGTTAGGTTAGGAATCAACTTCTGGCTGGATCTTGGACATGCTTACTCAGAGGTCCTGATTAATTATTAAGCATTGTGCCCAAGTAAAAGTATTTGGTCCTGGAGCCATTCAGCTACGTCTTATGTATATTCACTCAGTAGCAAATCCTGCTATGTTTAGAGGGTTATATTCAAAGAAAGTGACTGCTAGCAGATGTTGTTGAATTCCAGTCCAAGTGCCACTAAAAGCAATGAGATTGTTTGTATCAAAAGGACATAATTTTAGAAGTATTGGGGCTGGTGGGTGTATCAGCTGTTTTGAAGATACAGATAAGATATTGGATATCTATCTCAGAAGACCTGGTGTGAACATGCTGTGGACGTGTGTAACATACATCATACTTAGACCAGGAATGGGGAACTTGTGTCTCTGCATATGCTGTTGGGCTACAACAGGCATTAACTTTCACAATTGGCTATAGTGGCTAGGGCTGATGGCAGTCACAGTCCAACAACATCTGGAAGCCTACGAGTTGTCTGTCCATCCATGCCTTCAATCCAAAGCTTGGAACTAACATGTTTTAAGGGATGAAGTGATAATATTAAGCCTAATATGTTTCTCCTGGGGGTAACAATAATGTTTATAAAAAGAGCATAATGACAGCTAAGATGGTTATATTTTTAGTACAACAGGTACATGTATTCAATATGCATTTGGCGCTGCTTTTTAAAAATAATTCGGAGGATCTTAGATCATATTTATGTGCATGTTTTTTTAAAGTAAAGTTACTAAAATGTAACAAATCAATAGTATATTGCCCTTACAATAATAGGTAACAGCAAGTTACTTCCACAAAGCATTGCAGAAATAAATAATTTCCCCCCAAAAAATAATGTTCCCAGATTTGCTTAGACATTTAAGGAAGATTAACTTCATGCTCACTATTATTTCTAGGTTCGTATAGATCTAGGTTCAAAGCTAAGTCCTCATTTGCACAAAAGTGCTTGGAAAAGATAATATAAGAGAAAGATATCAGTGTAGTCTGTGACCTTCTCTCATTTCTTTACTCCATCTTAATCTCCAGCAGGCTTCAAATAAGACCTCCATGCCCAAGGTAACTGAGTATTTCTTTTCCCTCTGTTAAGTCAACAAGGTCAGGATCAAATCTAGTGATTAGGTTAGGAAATGTTAAGAGCTTAGTGGGCAGAAGAATTATATGTGAAGGCCACACACACAAAACCCAAAAATCTGCGCTCTGAATTGGATGAAAAGCAAAAATACGAAATCTATTTTTAAACTTTACTTTGGACAAAATCCTATACCATGAAAGTGAGACTGAATGAATTCTGTAGGACTTATACTACTCATTTTTAAGACAGGGGACTCTTTGTACTATTAAGCAGCTTTAACGCAAAGCTGAGTGTTATCAGTAACAAGTCAACGTGTGCTCTCTACTGGACGATTTGTATTACTACGTGTCACTTGGAATTTAAGAACAAGCATACTAACAATGGTGAAAACAGATACACATTTCCCTTGAAGGACTCAATACAAAATAGAAATGTTCACATCCCATGTTCACATCAATCTGTCCTCTCATACTCCTCTCCATACTGGCAAATCTTAACTGAGCATGAGCCTTTGATTTGAATGGATCCAGTCTCTGTGTGGAATCCAGACTCTCCAAATATTTGGCCTCCTCATCACCTTTGAAAGCCAGAGTGCCCCACTAGGTGGAAGCCTAGCTGAAAAGAATAGGACCACCAATTTAATTCCCCAAGGCTTGCTCAGGAGATTGTACCAGGATATGTAACAATTTCCAAAGCAGAATCCATGTTAACCTGTTGCAGTCGGAATGACAGAGTCCTGTGGCACCCTAAAGACTACCACATTTACTATAGCAAGAGCTTCTGTAGATGATAGAGACTACTTCATCAGACCCACAAAGTTTTAGCCAGAATTTCAGATGTATATACAGCAAACATGGAGGCGGGGGTGAGATTACAAACACTGCAGTCAAAGGGAAATTAGATTCATAATGTAAAGTGGTAGTCTTATTGATCTGTTGAAGCAAAAACAACAAGTTCTGTGGCACTTTAAAGGCTAACACATTTATGATACTATTTGATTCTGACCATACTTTTGAGGGAATCAAAAGGTTCAAACAGACTAGTGAAGTTTCTCCCAGGAATTCACACATCCCTTATTGGTTACAATGTAATTCTGATCTGTACCTTTAAAAAAAACAAATCAGGGGAAACTAAGTTAAAAAAAAGAATTATTTTTAAGAAACTGAAGCTTACTTGGTGGAAGAGGCTCATCAATGGTTGGGTACTGATGGTGGTCTGGCCTCAGGGAAGGAAGCTGGTTGACTGGCTGAGAATTATGGAGTAAAGGGCAATCACCTATGGATAAGACAGTCAAGATGTTCATATTCATTCACGGATGTCATATTTTAGTTATAAATATACTGCTATAAAAACAAATAACCAGAAGGACTAGAGATCAGGGCTAATGGAAATCTGGTGTATTAGCTGCCTTAAGCTTTAAAAATAATTTCCAGGCAAAGAGTCATTGAAATATGAAGTCCAAAGGAAGATCTTGTGACTTGATACACAGCAGGGAGTGATGAATTACAATTGGAACCCAACTAAAGGATGATGGGTTGGACTCAGTCCCCAACCTCACCTGATATACAAAGGTATTATGTAAGAAAAGAGAGACAGAGAAGGTGAGAGATGGATCAGGACACAAGAGGGAGTGAGCTGGAAGGAAAATAGCAAACAAGAGAGGAAAGGTACACAGAGAGACTAAGATAAGTAAGAAATTTCAGAGCTGACAGAGAAGTAGAACTATTTTTTGAATGTTAATATGTGGTACATGTACTTCTGAATTTATGATCTGAACACTGATGTATGTAAGTTCTGACTACTAAAATATTTTGAGATACTTTAGCTATTTTGTGTCAATATGTCATACTTTATTCCAGAAGGCACTATGAAAACTTCAGCAAATGTTTCTCCAATCCCAGAAATTAACCCATTTTATCCCACTGCTTGTCATTTTACCTGCTTAATCAAGTATGTTATATAATGGATGTAAATAGAAAACAGCATAAAGTTACTTCAAGTAATCGTAACATCACCATAGAGGTTTATATAATTATTTCCAAGTCTAATAAACAAGAACATAATAATTGGTGTAACTGTCAGGATTTTTTCCAGAGCATAGAAATAGAGAGCATTTAGAATGAATGAGATGGCAATCCCAAAAAATACTCATTTAATTGACACAAGGCACATTACTCAAATGTAAGTACTTTTGGTAATTTACCAAATAACAAAAGGCAAATTGAAACTATTGTGCATTTTTCTTATTTCTTTAAATAACCAGGAAGCTAAAACATTGATTATACCTGAAAATAATTTTAAACCCAAATGCAATACAAATATTTGTTTTCTAAGTAAACAAACTCTGCACTTCTGAGATGACTTCATTTGTCAATGACACGTTTCTTTGGTGGTATTACAATCACAAAAAGGGATGTCCCAAGCAAAAGCCAACTGAAGAAAATATAAATATAAATCACACTTTTTTGCATGCTGGGAAAAAAGTGACATAAAAACTTAGTGTAAATTCTATCAGAATTTATATTCTTACTCAACCTTATGATTATTTTATCAATCACTAGGCTTTCCTCCTGCTACTAAATTACTTCATTACTCACCTCAAACAGGCAACACCTAGTCAAATTGGACCAGAGTTTCATGCAACCTCAGTGAGAGTCAATGACATGGACCACCAGCACCAGGCTCCTCCGGTGAAGGCTCACACCTCATTAAGAGGTTCACAGCCAGACCTTGGAGGCTTCTGCATGTCCTCACTCTTGCTGTCTGTGGACCTGCCCTTTTCAAATGAACAAGCTGCTGTTGGATGATGGAAGAAGAGCAGTAGTGTCTCTACACTTTAGTCATTTCTTTGGCATGGACTGATTCCAGAGAAAAGAGAGACGTGTACAAACAGCAACGAGAGAAGGGGAAGATAGTGACTAGAGATGGCTCCGCTCACCCTTCCAATCGCTCCCGAGTGCCATTCTCTTCCCGGTCTAGCCACTCCTGGCAGAGGGAGGGAGGATGAGTCTCCCTGCAAGGCTGCCGAGTGGTTAGCCGAGCAGCGCTCCGGAGCGACTGGAAGGAAGAGAGGGGCTGCCGCCACCAGCGAACATGTGAGTGGATGGTCCGGCCCCAGGGGCCAGACCCTCGTTAACTCCAGCTGCGCGGGGATATTCATATTCGTATATGAATACGAATACCCCCATCTCTAATAGTGACAGTTTCAGAGAAGGGGGGCCTACTGAGGGCATCTTGCCTAAAAGGTCCCTCCCATACCATGCTCCACACCTACAGCATGGAAGGCATAGGAGTTGCAAACAGTGCTCCTCTTTCCAGTGCCACCAGGTTAATATGAGGATCCTTGATCACACGACTACAACTAAGGGTTAACCTCCAGCAAACTGGGTTAATGATGGTATGTGGAGTGGCTGCAGATTGGGTTCAGGGCAAATTCACAAATTCATGTTACTTCATACAAACCTTCCCAGACAGATGATAATGCAGACCAAAATAAGTGACAGAGCCATCACAGATAATGCCAACATTCCTTCAGTAATGCCTGCAAATAAAAGCTTTGCCTTTTCAGATCTGAAAAACAACTGACTAGTATAGTATTCTGTTTCAGATAAGAATTAACCATATGTCATAAGTAGGGGGAGGATTTCTATGACATTTCACATTTTCTCTGCAACTTATATTTGAACCCCAAAGCAAGTTCAAACATGTTTAAAAGTAATCTGGCCTTAGTCACCAGATTACTCATAAACATGTTGAAATCCACCCATAAACTGAAACATAGGTTGCAGGAAAAAAAATGACATGTCACAGAAATCCTCCCCCAGTCGTAAGAGATGGCCAACTGTTTTCCATCTTGGTGCTAGGGGTTTCTGCCACAATACTGAGCGTTTCAGCTAGGTATTTATCTCTGCCATTATTTGGCTCGCATACTGCAAGTGTCCACACAGCAAACATCCCAAGTTTACTGGATAGCTCAGTAAGTTAAGTATCTGGTTGCAGAGCCAGAGGTTGGGTGTTTAATTCCCCACCGTGCATCCCAGAAGAACCAGCCCTTGTGGCCTTGGGCAAGCTGCAAAGTCCCAGGATGGCTCCAGAAGAAGGGAATGGTAAACCACTCTTGAATATTTTCTACCTCAAAAATCCTAAAAAGGGTTGTCATAAGTCAGAATTGATTTGATAGCACACAATTATATTTATTATTAAAAAATGTCCTGTGTCAACAAGCTTTAGTCCTTAATGGATAAAAACAAGTACATTGAATGATCTGCCATGTTCTACTAACCAAAAACCAACACAGAAAGAATCATAGACTGTGATGTTGGTTTTCTTTCTGAAATGCATGGCCTGCTTTCCTATTCCTTAAAGAAAATATAAGAAAGCTAACAAGATGCATTTAAAAAGTCTGAGTGCACAAATGCAATACAAATTAAAAGTAAAACAAAAGAGATCCATAAAACAAATTTGGATGCCCAGATCAGATTTAACTTAACTAATTTTTGCTGCTGGAAAAAACTGAAGGACAAGTGGGCAAAAGAAAGGGAAAGACTGAAAAGTTAAGCTTCATTTCATTCAGGTTATTAGTGTTTCCCTACAATGATACTGGAGGATAGGCTTAATTCATCACATTGAGCTTTTTTTTTTACACAGTTCTGTGAATGTAAATTTCAGCTATTGCCATGAAGCCAAAGTCATGTGTTTGGTAGAGTTTATGTTACCTGGACACAGACTAAGATGCTGACACATAAAGTCCTACTGAGTAAGATCCTCACATGTTGCAAACTGAAGCAGCTTAATACACCAGATGAGGATGCAGCCTCTCTATAAACACACAGATACTTTCCTTCTTTTCCTTATCCTCTACACACACACACACACACACAGAGAGACAGACAGACAGACAGACAAAATTTAGATGAAGTGGAATATATCACACAGAAAACTAAAGACCTCATGGAAGAGCAGGGCAATAAGGCGGGCCTGGACTTCCACTCTTGCACCAGAGGCATACTTTTAAATATCCTGACAACAGGAGAGATGAAGCAGCTTCAGATCCTTCTGTGGCCTTCTTTGTTTGTCCTGCCCTCTACTCTTACTCACCTGCTGTCGCAAGCAGGATGTAAGTGCCTCACACAGCAGGTGAGAGAGAATGGGTGAACATAAGGTCCAAAGAGGGAACAGGATCAGCTGCCTGGCCTCAAACAGCAACAGGTGCTTTTGTACTCTGTGCTGCAATGTGGCAACCATGATCTTTCTTGCATCCCCCACAGTGAACTGCAAAACACCCAGGGGTGTATGTGGACCTCATTCTTCTTTTGCACATTACACTGGAAGCAAAATAAAAGGAAGTTCAACTCAAGATTTGTTGTGCCACCTACCACTACCAGGTATCCAAATACATTGATGATACAAACAGTTTCTTTCTATTTCCCAAATGGAGCAGCCTCCTTTGAATGATATTTGAACTGATATTAGTTATAGCTCATAATGCTTAAGATAGATAATTAAGGTATCACTTCTTCAAGTCTAACCTTCTCTTTGGTTGCTTGGGCCTGCTACTGAAGCCTCTACATTTTCTGCTGTTCTCTGCAGATTCATTCCATGAACTACCATTTCCTCAGGCCAGTGGGCAGAGCCATCCCCCTGGTCCCTGTCCAGCTCGGGGCTTTGTACCGAGTCCGGCACTGACTCAAAGGCACTGTTTTCCTCTTCCTCATCATCCTGTGAAGAAAAAACTGTGCTCTCAGAAATCTTTGCACTGTCCACAGAGGAAAACCGAGTATGGCTTGAAAACCGGTTGGTACTACTCTCTTGACCAGAAGTGCTGTAACAGGAAGTGCTGTAGCAGGAGGTACTGTAACATGAGGTGCTGTAACAGGAAGGGCTGTAGCAGGAAGTGTCACACATTTCACACTCAGTGTCACCATTTGGCCTGGGACTCAGTTCACTCTCACTTTCAGTTCTGAGCCCTTCACCATCCAGCAGCTGCTCATTTAAATCAGCAAGATGCTCAACAGAGGTGCTGCGAGGCATTGTCCCCCGGACAAAGTTCTCTTCCGCTGTGTTTTCCTGAGGAGGATCTGCCAATACTGTTTCAGTCTCACTGACCATGTCTTTCTCTGACACTTCCCTGACTGTCAATTCTTCCTCGTTCTCTGTCACACTGCCTTGTTCCTCCTCTCCTTCTCCATCATCACTGCTCATGTGGGCTGAAGGCAAACTGTGAAGGAGATTGTGTATTCTGATATAATGTGTACGAGGTGTCTCAGGCTCCCCACAGGCAGATGCGATCACTGTCTCAAGTTCTGACACAGGCAAAGAGCAAGGCCTGTTTTTCCTCTTCATTGTAGTTCTCAGCTGCAGCTTGTTCTCCTTTTCATCATTGTTCTCCTCTTGCTCCTCCTGTTGTCCCTCCTCCTCTTCTGGAGCTGAAGCCCCATCATCATCCTGTTTCTTCTCTAGATTCTTGACAACTTGCATATCTCCACTCACCTCATCAATAGATAGGGCTTCTATGCTGGTCATAATGTTGTCATTATCTCCCTGAGTAACCGAATTGACTTTATTATTCTCCCTAACTTCTGATTCGGGAGGTGTGCATGCCAACAGAGCCAGTTGCTCAGTGAGGTCCACAGCACTCAGGGAAGGCATCATTTCCCCTGGGATGGATTCCAAGGGATCAACCGTGTCTGCTGGCACTGCATCAACCTCCCCATTTCCTGCTAGCTCTTCTTTTAAGCAACTGTTCAGGGTGAGCTCCCCAGCACCAGAGCTATTAACATTGATGCAGATCATCGGGCATCCATTTAGCTTCTCTGGAGCTGTACTTTCTGAGCTCACTGTGCTGGTGCATGGGGGCTCACCAAGGATTTCCTCTGCTGAGATATTCATGGAGCTTTCCTGGAATTCAGTTGACTCAGGATCTGCAGTAAGAGAGACCTCTTCGTCATCTGCAAGAAACAAGAAGTAAAGAAATCACTTTCTGAAGTAACATAAGCTTCTGAACTATGAATACAGACAACATGGTATTTTGATTACATTAAACCTTTTGAAGTGTCAGGTGCTATTTACATTACCGACATCCAAAACAAAGGAACTCCTCAAATATGTCAAAGAGGTGAAACAACTGTACCAATTTTCTTTACAATTAGATTAGTAACTAATATAGTAGTTTTATTTAAGTGGGTTTATCTTTCAAAATGTAATTGTAGTTTATAAGTAGTATGGCTTTAAATGCTAAAATATTAGGGATATTAAAGCAAAGTATACACTTTTTATTATTTAAAGATAAATTCAGAACCAGCATCAAATATATTTAGTCTACAATCCAGTCTCACAATGCAATCCAAACTCAAAATATGTGCCAGCTGTACTAGACCTGGAATGGGCAGAAGATCCTTTGCTAGCAGAAAAGTCAAAAAGTGGGAAGAGGAAGGGAAGAGTCGGGAGGGGGAAATGGGTTTTGCCAAATCCAAACTAAGGATGTGCTTTGAATTGAAAAATTATTTGGAATCTGGATTGAAGTAAGGGTATTTGTCAGTTTCTGAAGTGATCCAAAACAAATTAGAGAAACCCAAAGTAATGCTCAAAACAAATTGGGGCTCTCTGAAGCACTGAATATTACTTCAGTACTTTGGCTTAAAAAGCTACAAAATTAAAGGTTCACTTGGCACCAGCAAGTCTCACTCCGAAAATGAAAGGAATATTTTAATAGAACCAGAGAGCTAAAAGCCAAAGGGAACTGATATCATGAGCACCAAAGAAAAGCTCAAGTTCTCCTGGAAGCCCCAATCATGAAGCCCCTTGGAGGACTCAGATTAACCTGATAAATTCCCTTATCCCATTATCAGTGCCCATTTCATGTCTTGCCAGGACAAGGGAAGGGTGTGATTCTGTTAGCGGGTGCTATTTGCATTGTTTTCATTTTCAATACGGTGGGTGAGCATTGGAGATTTTTTTTTCTTTTAGGCAACTGCAGATCACATTTTGCATTACTCTTTAGAACCCAGGTGTTTTTGTTTGTGAATATGCCTCGGGTGTCTTGAGTCTCCTGGGAGGGATTTGAGTGGGGTAGGTCACATTAAAATTAGGAATAGGACATGAGTGCTCTCCTTCATCCCTTTTGTACTTTACTTTTTAAATGCCTACTGCTGGTTTTTATTTTTGCAGAAATTTGGCTCCTTGCTACCATTTCAGATGGGTGGTTGTGGTACTTCAACATTTTTGGTGGGTAAATTTGCATATATTGAACAGTTCTGGAAATGGAAGGGAAGGGATCAGAGCCTTTCCTGCCCACTAGTAATCCAGCTGTAGCTGATGGCTCTGACCCTCAATTCCCAGGTCAGAACCCGTTTTTCCCCTCCAATATTCATGGTTTTTTTCACCACTCAGACCCAACCAAAGACATACAAATACTTCTGAATATTTGAATGCAAATCAGCTCAAATCAAATCAGTTGCTATTTTTAAAATAAATAATTCAGACTGAATTGAAGCAGACAGTGCTCACACACCCCTATTCTAAACCTGCCTTAGTCCATACCCACAACCATGATACTTGCACAAAGTTAGGATAGAGCAAATGGAGTCCTAAGTAATTTCCAACATCCCTAGGCTGGGAGAGTTTTAAATTCATCACAGCCGCAGCTGCTGCAGAGCCAACTCATCCATCTTTGCTACTAGAATTGTATCTTTAGTTTGCAATCCTGCTTTAGGTAAAGGTAAAGGTTCCCCTTGACAATTTGTCCAGTCGTGTTCGACTCTAGGGGGCGGTGCTCATCCCCGTTTCCAAGCCATAGAGCCAGCGTTTGTCCGAAGACAATCTTCCGTGGTCACATGGCCAGTGCGACTTAGACACGGAACGCTGTTACCTTCCCACCGAGGTGGTCCCTATTTATCTACTCGCATTTGCATGCTTTCGAACCGCTAGGTTGGCGGGAGCTGGGACAAGCGACGGGCGCTCACTCCGTCACGTGGATTCGATCTTACAGCTGCAGATCTATAGACCTTACAGCACAGAGGCTTCTGCGGTTTAACCCGCAGCGCCACCACGTCCCTTCGCCACCACGACCCTTAAATCCTGCTTTACACAGCTCATTTGGGTTTACTACTAAGCAGACATTTGTAAGATTGGCTTGTTAGGCTGTAAATCTACAGAAACTTACTGGGGGTACATTCAGTGATCCACAGTGCAATTCATGTCTCAGTACATATATATCTAAGCTTGTATTGAGTGAGTGACTGCTCTTCTACCTTTCTTTCTTTAAGATCCATGGGTAAATATAATTTTTTTTAAGTTTACAGTGAAATTCTAGGCATGTCTATTCAGAGGTAAATGCTAATGAGTTCAACAGGACTAAATCTGATAAACATGGCACAGTAGTTATTATAATATTTTGTTACAAGAAAGATGGTATTTCACTGTTCCTACATACATGAAGCAGAAGGAAGAGTGAACAGAAATCCAAATTTTAAAATATACTTTTTGTGTTTCTCATATATGTGAGGTTATCTTCATGTTATTATCTTATTTATTGTCTTCTTAACGCAGCTGACACAAGACATATGGCATTGATTAAATATGTGTCATGAACCAACTGAAGAGCAAAAGGTTATGTAAAATAATATATCATTAAAACAAATATTTTCAGGTTGCAAAATAGCTCTGTTTAGGTGTAAGTCAACATTTTAAATAGTCACACAAAGAATTCAGTAATCTGTACCACAAATCTGCATGGATGAAATTTTTCACGATGTGGATCTCTCATTCCTTCACTATCTTTCCACATATGTATACATTTATGAGATCCTGGTCCATCAGCTGCGCAGTCTTTAGGGCCTTTAGGCCAATGTTCCACCCTTCTCTTCCCCCAAGGAATTTGAGAAACAGTCCTGGTAGCAGGACCTGGCATCGCAGGGCAACTGCAGTGGTCCCTGCTACCTAGCAGAGAACACAGTGGCAATTTATCTTTAATCCCATCCGCTCCAGCCCTGGTCTTTTCCTCTTCCCTAGCTCATCGCTCCAAGCAACAAAGGCATTCTGCATCTGCTGTCACCAGAATCCACAGACAGAAGAGAAGATCCACTGTAACCTTCACCTGCCCATGCTTTCTCATTCTAGCAGGGAAACAGTGATCTTGCCTGCAGGGATTTCTGGGATCCCTCGAAGATCTTATTCAAGAGCGCTGCTTCCACACTGTTAACAACAATTAAAACTGATCTTCCCTGCAGTGATATGGGCCATGCAGGAAAAAGGAAAATGCCACATGTGGCCTACAGGCTCCAGGTTACACAACTGAAATTTAAATCATGGCTTAGATGATTGGGAATGCCTTACTTTTACTCCTCTTTATGCTAGAAAAAAAGAAAATAAAACAAACCATAGTTCCATATTACTCATTAAGGATGTAATCATTCCTTGAAAATCTTCCCATCCTCAATGAAAAAGTCTCAACGAACTGAAAAACTGCTTTGAAAAAACTGTCTACACTGCAAGATTTTATGCTCCTGCATGAAAGAAAAAAGACCAGGGCTTTCTTTCTACCCACCCCCCTGTACCAGTGTCAGAAAGAAAACAGCACCTTGCATTGTATTACATATAACCTGTAAAAGTTTTATTTTGCATGAGATACAAAGCTTTTCACACAAAACACAAGGCTTTTGTGGAAAAAAACAAAACCCTGTTAAGTTTTTTTGAAAAATAATAATCCCAAAACACACCAAAAATGTACCCAAACTCTTGTAATCTTGCCCATTAGGGAGAAAACTTTTGGAGGCTTTTCTTCTCACCTACATCCTTACTCCAGATACAGTTTGTGTTTAGAGATGGATAACCCTGCACAGGTGGTGATAACGAGCCACTCTTTGACCTGGCAGAGAGGCTTGTCCAGAGGTCCCCAACCCCTGGTCCACGGCCCGGTGCCGGTCCGTGCCTGAGCCGGTCCGTGGCCTGAGCTGGACTGGGCCGCCGAGACAGACCTCCCGCCCCACCCCCCTGCACGCACTCACCCCTGCACAGCCACGTGCGCACTCCAGCACACCCGTGCGAGCGCCGCACCACCGTTTGCGCATGCGCACGAGCACACTCGCGCCTGTGTGAGCGTGCTCATGCGAGAGAGCGCTTGTTCGTGCATGCGCACGAGCGCGGGGGGTGCCCCGCCTTCCCCAGCCGGTCCGCGGACCGAAAAAGGTTGGGGATCGCTGGGCTTGTCATCCCGCCTCCTCCCAGGAGTGGCGAGTCGATCGCGCTCTCCGGAGCCATTGGAAGGCTCCGCAGAGGTTGCAGCAGCGGCGAAATTGTGAGTGGACCATCCGGCCCCATGGGGCTGGACCCTCGTTATCACCACCTGTGCGGGGGTATTCATATTCGTATATAAATAAGAATACCCCCATCTCTATTTGTGTTACATACAAAAATGTGTGAACTATAATTTATTCCAATTAAAGTTAGTTAAAAAAAATCCAGCATCAAGCCAAAGTTGTTCTGACTTTGAGCTTGGTTACATGTGGAACAAAATCCTGTTTTTGAATCAGGTTTAGCATGTTTCAAATCAAATTTTTAAATGCTGACTACACGAAACACAGGAAAGCATGTTTTGTTTTGTTTTTTTGTTTTTTTGCCCAGGAAGCATGTTTTTTTGCTTGGAAAGTAAGGTATTTTACTTGGCCACAAGAGGGTCATTTATTTTAAGTCACTTGTGAAATCAGTTTATTATGAATTGTTTGTGCATATGCACATTCTGTCAATGTTAATTGTGTCTGTGGGGCTTGACAAGTATGCCAGGATCACATACGTGTTTTGGGATGCAGGAAATCTTGCAGTCTGATTTGAAAACAGAGCCAGCAGAGAGAGAAAGGTTGGGAAGGGGTAAGTTCTCCCTCCTTTGCAAGCCTAGAAGCTGCTGATTGTGTAAATCTCTTTCGTCGGTTTCTCTTTGCCACTTACTGGTGTGCCTTCCCTCTTGCCCTGTGCTGGCTGCCTCTCACAGCCACTCACTGTTGCTTCTGTGGTGTTATTTTTAATTTTTTAAAAAAATTTCTTGCAATCTAACATATTGCTAGCATGACAGATAGGGAAAAAAATCAAAACAGATCAAACTGCAGCCCGACACATATCATGAAGACAAACAGACATTCACATTCACATAGAGGGTGGAGAAGGAGAGACAGTGAAAAAACTGGCAGTCTGGGTTGCTAGAGTGAGGGCACAACAGTGGGTAGCAGTGCTTGCTCCCTCACTCCCTCTCCTTCTCCAACCCCCCCCCCCGTGTGTGTCTGTCTGTCTGTCTGTCTTTCTGTGTGTGTGTGTGTGTGTGTGTCGGGCTGCAGTGAAAGCTTGCAGTCTGATCTATTTTAACTTTTTTCTGGCTGTGAGAGGCAATCAGCACAAGGGTGGGCAGGCACAGGACAAAGCCTCAACTGATAGACAACACAGTTTAAAAACAGTTTATAAGTTTTCCAAAGGTGATGCACAGACTGATTCAAAAACTACATGTCTACCACATGACTTTAAATCCTCTGATCCTGCTCCCAATTAATTTTCATAATGCAACCATGCCCTTTATTTAGAACAAACTATATTTGCTAATGAACAAGGAAACACAGTTGTTCTAAAGTGAAATTAAAGCTCTTCTATAGTGTGCAAAAATGGAGCAGTGAAGAAGAGTAAGAGAGAAGAGAGACAATTTACTGTTTTTTTCCACAGTCAACTGAATAGTAATTTAGTCTACTGTCTAAACCAGGCCTAAATGAAGCAAAGTGCTTCTTGATACAGACAGGGAAAATGTGGGAGATTACCTGGGTGGATTGAAGATGTTATCTCAAACCGAAACTGTAACTGGCCACTGACATGATCTGTTGGCAGTCTACGTCCTAGAGTGTAGCTGACGACTCTGTCCCTGCATGGAAAACAACACAAAACAAAACACAAGTAAACTATTTATAATACTTTTACAGGACTGGTTCATGACTGCAATTAATATCACAATTGCGTACAATCATTTTATTTCATATTCAAATATAAATTCATTAGTAATAATTAGCAATATCATTTTATTATAATAATTTGGTCAAGAAAATCTTCATAATGGAGAAAATATTGGTGCATTGTTAAAGTGGAGCAGGCTATCCAGACCTTTAACCAGGGCTCAGGGCACACATACAAGCTGTTCTGAGCAGTTTTTCACTTTTGCACTGAATTTTTCTTCTTCACAATCATAATTCTAAACCCTGACTGCAATCCTGTTCCCCAAGACAGTGTGGAGGGTCTTTTCACAAAGCTCAAACATAACCTTCCCCTTCTCCTTTCTAAGACTTACCATACAGCACACAGCAGTCAGTTCCACTAGGTAATTCTTCTCCTATGGCCAGCCTGAGTATATCAGGGGACTGGGGAGAAGCAGGATACTGGATGGTGAGAAGTAGGAAGGCCTTAGTGAAAGAGAAACAGACTAAGGTTTCATAGTGGGTGCTGTACAGTGACAAAGATTGTGCAGGAGCAGCACTGTGAAAGACAATTGTGCTATTTTTTGTATATGAAGAGAGCAAGAAAGTAGACCATGGCTTGGTTGAGTCAGATAATGGTACTCATTTGTCCTACGCACAATAATAAGTACTGGCAATTTTCAAATACGGCTTTATGCCATTTTATTATTATTATAAGCATGCTGCACAGCAAGGGTGCTGTGTGGGCTGCATTTGTTTGCACCCAAAAGACCCATTGTCCCCACTTGCCGTTGTTACTGCCAAAAATAGCAGTCATCAACACAACAACGAAACAAAACCACCCTCTTTCTGGTATCTCCTTCTGCTCTGGAAGGCAATACATTATTGACAACAGGAAATCTGGATGGCAGATTGCAGGAGATCCCCACTATAAATGTCTGCATAGAGAAACTGCTGCAGAGAAGGAGGAAAATCTTTCCATCAGCAGGGACAGATTGCAGAAATATCAATCAAACTGGATGAGTATAGTATTATTTTATGGCTTTGGCTGAAATCCTGTAAGATATTTACATGAATACAAGAACTGCAGAAATGACCGCAGCTAATTGACTGGATGACATTATGATTTTCATTGTGGCCATAAACCAGCTTTATGAATGTGGGATGTTGCTTCCATGTCAACTATGCAAAATGCTATACAGTGGCCCAATATTGCCTTGCAATATTGCACCAGCTTTGCCAGCAGGAAGATGCCAAGCTTTATTTAGCAAAGACAAGCCTGAAAGTTGATGATACAATTGTCAGAAGATGTTCTGGAGAATCCCCTCTTGTGCTCACTCTCATTCGCAAACAAGACACCAAGCAAGGAAAAATACCAGAACCTATCTTCTTTTTTATTCAGCTAACCACTTCCCCCCAATTGTCATGGTCGTTTTTCAGCATTTTCTCTAGCTATTCCTCTCTCTTTCTGTCTCCCTCACTTTTTTGCGGTTTCTCTCCCTCTCCAGCTCCCCCCTCTCTCTTTCTCTCTGTGTGGCTTCTCTATCTTTGCCTCATCTCTTTCTACCACTTCTCTCTCATGCTCTCACTCGATCTACACTGCTTACTCTCTGTGGGTGTTTATTTGTTCAAAGAGGTTTCTGGTAGGATTGAAGTCCCAACCTGCCATCTTGCTCAGAGGTAAGCCTAATTCATCTCAGTGCATCTCATTATTTTCCTGAAATAATGGAGGAAAGTTTGGGCAATGCCTACTGAATACTCACTTTAGTGAGCATATACAGCCACACTTTATGAAAATTTTCCTATGTAAAATAAGCATCTCTAAGGTCCCATATCTTCTAAATGACAGATCAGCTTTAAATTTGAAAAAAAAAGGTTGTAGTATAAATAATTTCCTTTCAAAAGAGTAGTGTCTGGTTTTCAAAAACTAATTACCAAACTTGCTGTTAGCCAACAGCAGCAACAACAAAAATGGTAACAGAACACATAAAAGGGAGATGAAGGGAGGATTGGAATGGTTTTTTAAATCAGAAATTAGATCTTTAAAAGTACTTGTTCAACCTTTTCCACATTTAGCACAGAGCAAGCCCAATCTGTCTAAAACCACTTTGCCAAATATGGTCCTGATTCAATAACTCGTTCAAAAGTTATAAAATTTTGTTTGGACTGATCCTGCCACCAAAAAATGGCTTATGGAATGCTGCATCTCTAAATTTAATGTTTTTTCCCCCCAACACCAAGCTCACAAATGTTTCAGAACCACCACGTCATTTTAGTCACAACTATCATTCTCCTTTTCATCACAAGACTGACACTTAAGGAACATAAAGTTTTGCTGCACATCATTTACCCTATAGCATGTCTTTCCAGCAGCCGTTGCACTGGCATGGACAGCTTCCCCAAGAAACGCTTAATGATCGGTCGGCTCTTTGCAAACTTGTCCTTCACCTCTATTTCCAGGACATCAGTGGGCAGTGAAACAAAACTGAATAGCTATAAAACAAACAAGCAAAAATCACAGAGACAGAAAGGGGGAAAGGTTAGAGACTTCTTCTGTTTATTTTGGATGTGCTGCCTTAGTTCTCATCTCCCTACATGCAGCGCATGTGCCCAGTCATCACCATCCAGCTATTCAATGATGTCAGAGAAAAACAGCAAAAACAGACCTAAAATTTCCCAGGGAAATTTTTTCAGAAAGAATGAGAAGTAACAACTTTTCAACAACTCTCACAAAACTATATTCTTGAAGGCTTTCATGGCTGGGATCTGATGGTTGTTGTAGGTTTTTCAGGCTGTTTGGCCGTGGTCTGGAGGTTTTTCTTCCTAATGTTTCGCCAGTCTCTGTGGCCAGCATCCCACACACTACACCAGAACACAGACAGAGTTCTCCTTTCCTCTGAAGATGACGGCCACAGAGACTGGCAAAATGTTAGGAAGAAAAACCTCCAGAACACGGCTAAACAGCCATCTCACAAAATTATCAGCATTCCTCAGCTTTGGATTTTGGAAATAGCCATAACTTCCTCAATACTCCAATTTAAAATATGGAGTGGAGAGGTCAGAAAATGGAGGAAGTAATGCAAAACCATTGTGAAAGGTTTTAAAAGCATTTTGAAGATGAAATTCCATTGTTTCATTGCCAGATAACAATGCTGGGGTACTTGGAATTTTTTTGCAAAAAAAAAAATCATTGGAATTTGATTGAATGAACAATTGAGTCATGGACATGTGATAGAAGAAGTCAGAACACAGATGGCCCAGAGTGGCTTCCTTAAGATGAAAAATGCAATAAGCAACAAAAACTTAGAACTGGCTTTGGGAATACACACTTGTGCTACACATTCTTGGCCCTACAGTCAGCCATAGCCAATTATAAGGAAAAGAGAAGCATTTGAAGTACAGATTTATTGCAACTTGCTAAGAATTCCCTGGACTGACAGAATGGCCAAGGAAGAAGTCCTGAGGTGAATGAATACAGACAAAACAAAATAAAATAAAAAACATAAAATACAGAAAGCTAGAATACTTCGGCAATGTCACGAGAAACAAAATAAATAAAGATACAGATTATCATTCAAGGTAAAATAAAAGGGAAAAGAAAAAGGAGAACAACTTATTGGCTGAACAACCTCTTGGATACTGGAATGGATGCAGCTTTGTTCTTAGCTAGAGCAGCCAAAATGAATGTCATAGTGATAACCAGCCTCAAGCTGCAGAAGGAAATGGGTAAAATGGAATAAGGGTCAAACTCACCCACATCTGCAGTGCTTTTCTCACTATTTACCACTATCCTCCAACTCACAGACTGCAAAAGATGCACATAATGGTGTTATACAATGGTATAGCAGCACTTTGATGGGGAACCCTCAGTTGGGGAAAAATGGGATGAACTAGAGCTTCCGGTTTTGTTTTACTTTACTCCAGAAGTCCACATCAGGGCAATTCTGTTTTCATGTAGTTTAAAAGGTTTAAGGTGGCTAGTACCCCCACTTCTAGACTGATAGTAAATTTAGCCCCTTTGACTCTCCCATATTTGCCTCTTTAAAATGTCAATGTGAAATTTTTCCTCTGAAACCTTTTGTCTCTCAGCCATACCACTTACACTGTTACATGTGACCTTTCCATAATAACGGAATACAAATGGGCTATCTCTTGACCTGTTTGTGTGTGTGTGTGAGCCCACGCACATGTACACACACAAATGCACATACATACATACATACATACAATATGATTTATTTTGGGTGTATATGCTGTATAGAAAGTGAGATGGAGAAAAAAGAAATCAGATTCAAAGGAACATTAATATTTAGATGTATCTAAATGCTGATTTCCAATATGTTACCAAGAGCCAAAGATTTCTAAAGCACAGTTAAGAAGAAATCTTAGTTATTGGTTTTCAGCTCAGGTTTTTTTCAGTTTAATTATGGGATTAGTGCATGAGAAAATGGAGCGGTAGAATTTACAGACACTGGAATTAACTGATAAATAATTCAGATTTCAATTACTGTCAAGATTTAATTACCATAGGGAAAAAAATGGCAAAACATACAGTTAAATATAGTATACAAAAATGTGAGGGGGTAAAGCAACAGTGGCACAGTGTAAAGCCACTAATACTGAGTGACATTCAGTTAAATATCTCTATGTTACTTCTTTGTATAATCAACAGTTGATTTTGTTTTTGTTTGTTAAAAAATAATATTAAGGCCTGAAACTTTTACATACAATGTCAAGACAATTCTTTTAACAAAAAGACCTAGTCTGGTACAAGGTCATAGACTAAGATGTTGCCATCTGAAATATTGCTTTACCATGTATGTTATTCACCTGAAGGTCTTAATCAAGTCAATATTTTTCAGCCACTGAGATTTTCTACCTTACTAGGTGAGTATGAGGATGAGAGAGATATCTTATCTGAAGCAGTGTGAACACTGTAGGGTGCTACGTATAATGAAAGAGAAAGTGTACTATCTTATTTGTCTCACACTCCTTAAGCCCATTTTTGCAATATAAATCCAAAGGGGAACAGACTGTAGGATGCAAGAATGCCTATATACTGGGCAGGGTTCGGGTACAGTCTAAATTCCAGTGGCCAAATTCATCTTTCACAAAGGTAGACTCTCCAACCTATTAATTAATGGCCAGCAATCACTAAAAAAACATGATTAGGCACATCTTTGATATAATGAGAAACTTCTTTTCTAATCAACACTTGCCTAAGACTGGAAGTTTAAACCCCAGCCTTCACAGGAACTTGAAGAGATGGTGGCACATGATAACATTTATTTATTTAATTACATTTATGATCTGCTTTTTCTCCAACAAGTTCAAAGTGGCATACACACATCTCTTCCTCCTCGCCTTATCCTCACAACAATCCTGGCAAGTTAGCCAGACAGAAAGAGTTTGGCACAGGATTGTCCAGTGAGTTTTATGGTACAATAGAGATCTGGATCTTCTAGTTCCCTGTCCAACACCCTAATTATTATATTAAATTGGCTCTCAATATTAACAGGGACCTCCACATTTTCTATACAATCATACTCCCAATTCTACATAACAAATAATTCAGTCCTTTTACTCTGCCAGAGCAGCTGTTGTGTCTCACAGGTTTCGAGGTTCTGAAGATACTCTCTGCTATTGTTAACTAATGTGACTGGCTGGTTAACTCGGCATACCATCTTTTGTTTGCCTATTATTTGCCAATTCAGATCAGATATCCAGACCATTTCTCCCCCTGTTCCACCTATAGCAGTTCTGACTATGATTTTAAAAAACTAATTAAGTATCATAGGGCATCCTGGAGTGCACACTGAGTTATACTGCAATGAATAATTCATATCAAGAGCTTTGTGTGTGTGGTCTTGTGCGTGCCTAATTATGACATTTTTTAAAAAATAGACTTTAAAAAGCAATAGAAATCTTCTGTTTCTTTGCCTGTGTCAATTGAAACCTCCACTTAATTTGGATTTCAACTTCTTATGCTAACAATTATAAATAATGGATGTTGAGAAGGGTTGTTTTTTTAAAAAATCATTTTTTAATTTTTTAAATTAAACTAATATATATTATGGAATTTAAAAGTAAGGGCAAACAAAAAAGGAAGGAACCCTATTCCACATCAAATCTAAGAAGAAAAGACTCACATCAGGACTAAGTCTGATTACTGACAGAAAAGAGAATATTTGTGTCACTTTATTTTGCATGTAGAAATATAGATTAAATATATTGGCAAGCTGGATATTTTCTACACAGTTCTTCATAAAAGGAACTTTTATAAATATTTGTTCATGTTCAGTATTCACATACAAAATTAAACCATGACATTTTGTGTACACATCAGATATTCTAGCTTTACCTTTTAAAACAGCTAATTTAAATGCATGAATATTAGGATGTCAATCTACACCCATTTATGTCCTAGACCAAGAATACAGCTGCCTTATTCTCCAGGTGCTTGCTTATACTGTAACGTATACTTTGTTACACAAAAATATTAGACACCACTCCTCATTCCACATGATCAGGGTCATGGCAAAGATTTCTAAGCAGGTAACCATGTCAGTCTATTGCAGTAATGAGAACAAAGAGAAGTTTTAAGGTGGCACCTTAAAGCTGAGCAGAGTTTATTTCACGTAAGCTTTCTTGGGCATAATCCACTTTTTCAAATGCATGAAGTACAATATTCAAGCAACAAGCTAATATGCACCCTGATACAATATATGTAGGTGGAATAGAATGTAATGAGGTACAGAAAATGGCAACTGTGTTATAATAGGAGTAATAGGAATATACTTGTCCACATGTTTTTAACTGCAATTCCCAGAATTATCAAAAAATTTCAAAAATTGCAACTCACAAACCCAAATCAGCACATCTGTATGTTTTGCTACTCTAGAGAAGTGCTTTAGAATATCATGGTGCTTTCTGAGTCATAGTTCTTTGGGAATCACCCTCTACAGAGCCTAATGGACAGTAAGACCAGTAGTGTTGGAAAGCACCAAGGCAGGTGTTTTGTTTTTGTTTCTACAAATCAACAAAAGGAAGTAAAAGCGATGGTGCAGGTAAAAAAGAAAAACACCAGAGCACTGCTCCAGAGGGAGAAAACCTGCAGGTGCTGATTTGGATCTGTGGGCTGCAATTCCTGGAAATCTTGGAATTGTAGTAAAAAGACATGAAATAGCATATCCCTAATTATTAGCATCAGTCATAAACCGTCAGTGGGGTTAAAAATAGTAACATCATTGGCACAAGTCAATTACCCTCAGAGGTGTTACAGCAAGGATTTCTATTTTCAATGGAATGTCTGTTTTAGTAAGACCAGAAATGACATGCTCTTCTCATAATCCTGACAGAAAAATCATTTACACCACTTACAGTAGGGTAGTAATACCAACAAACCTGCGTAGATAAACTGATCAATGTATATAATGAGATTAGAAGGCCCTGTATTTGTTCAAGCTAAAAGAGGTGTACTTGAGCCTCTTGATGTACTTGTGTTCAGCTGTTTCCCTGTAGAATCTGTCTTTGAAGTTATCTTGTTCAAAGAAGGCAATGCTGAGTTCAGAAACTGAGTTCTTTGGGAGGCCGATGTGTACTCTCACTGGCTTCTGAATACTACTTCTTTCAATGTCTGTTTTGTGTCCCTTTATTATAATTTTTTTTTCGTACAGACTAGCCTGTCCCATGTAAAATTACATGCCGCATTACCAGCGAAAGACGACATCTATCATGTTGGAAAATGAACAAGTGTACCAACCCCTGATGTTGTGAACATTCTTAAGTCCTTTAATAGTGTTTGCAGTGAAGATATGGGGACAGAGCTGGCATCTGCCTTTGCAACAGTGTCTAATTCCTGTGTAAGTATCTTTGTTAGAAGATCTTCTGTTATTGGCAAGGTTTCTTTTCAAGCTGAGCTGCTGTCTTTCTCCAGAAAGGTAATGGACATGTCATTGTTTGGAGTGGTTTTACTTGGTTTTAAATTGTTTTAGTGGTTTTACATGGGAACTGTAGATTACAAAATGCAGTGATCTTCTGAACTCTCTGCTGGGTTTGTCCTGTAGACAATTGTTCCTGAGTATTAGAGATGGGGACTAACCACCAAAATGATGAACCACAAACCACTGGTTCTGTGACTGTTTTTTGTGTGTGTTTGTTTGTTTTTTAAAAAAACTGCCCCCATCACCTCCTCACCACCACAGCCTCTTGCAAAGATGGCAACTACAGCTTCCCTTGGGGCTAGCTCCACTGCCTTAAGGGAAACTGGGCCACTCTTTCCAAAGATAGTGGCGCCAGCTTCCCTTAGGGCACCAGAGCCTGCCTTAAGGGAAGCCGCAGCTGCCCTTTGCAAAGATGGAGGTGGTGGCTTCCCTTACGGCAGCAGGGCCAGACCTAAGGGAAACCAAACCACCCGAGAAGCTTATCAGCAGGCCCCTAGGCAGAGAGGGAAGGCTAGCCTAGCAGTCTAGTCTTCCCTCTCTGGCTATGGGGGACAAATAAAAATGGGTAAATATTCATCCCTTCGTATTTGTCAGGGTCTCCGGAATTGACTAATATGAAGGAACAAATATTTGATGAATCAGCGATTTCTGATGAATATCAGGATTGGGTTTTTTATTCATCCCCATGTCTAATCCATGTCTAGTCTTGATCGAGCACCGGTCAGTTTTTCCCCACTTTGTTGTCTGGGTACTGCACTCTGAGAAATGTCTTATCTGATAGAGACGTTCCCCTTTGCTAGAGTATAGCTTATTATTCACTGATATTTCAGAGTTCAAACATAAGGAAAAGGGGTCATTGTGACCACACAGGGGGATACAAAGTAATATGTTCGCTCACATATGTCCTACAGTATCGCCTAAATAAATGTTACATGTTCAACTCACAAACAGAAACTTTCTGAGCCCATGAGAGCATGCGCTAGTGTAAGTATGGGAAGTGGAGAGGAATGGGTGCATAGGCATTACAGTCATGGTGTACCATAAAATCAATGTTTTTTCTTCCCCAGTGCTGCTTGCCCTGAGAAATGTCTCCCACTGGTAATGCTGTAACTGACACTTCAGCAAGTTCCTTGAGATCTGCTGACTCAAGTCAAGGCTGTGCTATTGAAAGCAGTTTGGATTGAGCTAGGAGTACCAAGACCACCCAATGGTTAAATGTGAAAAATAAATTAAGACTGCAGGCTAAACCAGGAGTGAAGAGCAAGCTAGGGGGTCTAACAGTTAAGTCAGAATCACTAGAACTAAATTGGACATTGTGACTTAAACAGCCAAGACTTAGCTGGAACAAGAAGTCCTTCATTTTCCTTTCCTGCCTCAAACAACCTAAAGCCCAGTTTGCATAGTTTCTGGAGTCAGTCCAGAGGTTTCTCCATTGGGAAAGTGCCACCTGCAGCTCAGTGGTTCACCACACAAAGATCAGGATCCAGATACAGAAGTTCTTACCATTTTCTAGCTTTCCAGGATTTACTGTTATGGGGGGGGCGGGCGGGGGAACCCTGTGACCTACCACAAAAAAATCAGCCGTTTGGCTTCCCATGCACATTTCTAGCAGTGACAATCCACTGATTAGGTTCAATTCAACATATTTAGTTATGAACCATGGTTTATCACTTAATTGCAACTCATTGTTAAAATTTCCTTTCTGTTTTTTACCTTTATTAATTAAATAAGGAAATCTTCAATTAGTGTATTTATTTCCTGGAATATGACTTCCTTCCAATGTCTTTTATGTTATGAAATGGACACTTTGCAAAAAAGTCATCCTATCTACTATGGCATCCCTCCCCGCAACCATACTTAAAATTTAATCATGAGCAAACCCACTAACCCTATAGTCCCCAGCAGAAATACAATTTCCTTTGGACAACATACATGGCCTCTAATTAAGGCAAATCCATAACAAAATCACAGTTCACCCACTTCCAAGATACTGTTGTGCTCAGAATATCAGATCTTCTGAACATTTCCTGAGCAAACAACAGTTCTAAAATACAAAGCAAGATGCATACATTCGACTACCTGCTTACTCCTGAGGAGTATCGTTATCAAGGAATGAAGAAGAACCGAGAATAAATGAGTCTGTTTTAAAAGGGGTGGCAGGGGAACTAATGGCCATTTCTTATCATACCTGAGGAAAGGAGTAAAATAGGAAGTGTTTTTTCACTACCTGAAGGTGTGAAAAAAATCCTGAACTTGAAAGTCTGTACTGTAGCCTGTTTGATCTGGCCTACATTCAACTCTACAGATGTACAACACTCATGCCACGTTCAATCTTCTCAGAAGAGTTGTCAATGTCTTTTACACACAGGTGTGCACAAAAAGAGAAAGGATGAATTTTTAAAAATAGGTCTCTGTTCAAAATGCTTGCATTAGGCACTAAATCCAGCTTGAGCAGTCTATTCATAGCTATAACACTTGCTAATAAAAGAAAGAGCTGACTCTTAATCTCCTGCTTGATCTTGTTGTGACTGATGAAAACTGACCATCAGTCACAACAAGATCAAGTGCTGCACAGAATATGCAGAAGAAAATACAGAAGTTCAAGACAATTAAGAGCTTCAGGAATCCATTTCTCCCCTCCTGACTGCTCAAAAGGGGCAACCAAGGCAACATGTTACTATTTCATACACACACACCCAAATTTCATGGCATTTGCTGAACTACCAGTTGTGTAAAGTAAATTACTGCCAAGACTTGGGATGTGAGAGATGGCTCTGAGACAAGTCAGTCTTCCAGGTTGACAGCAAAGAGACTCACAGAGACAATAGGTTCCTTCACCAGCAGTGTACAGTGGTGCCTCGCAGGACGAGGAAATTGCTAGACGATGGCTTTTTGCGATCGCTAATGCGATCGCAAAACGATGGTCTCCTATGGGCGATTTTCGCTAGACGACGAGGTTTCCCCATTGGAATGCACCGACTAGTGGTCAAAAGCTGTCAGTGCATTCCAACGGGGACCCGCGCTCGCTAGACGAGGTTTCCCTATGGACGATCTTCGCAAGACGACGACTTTTCCCTTGGAACGCATTGAAGAGATTTCAATGCATTCCAATGGGGAAACGTGCTTCGCTAGACGATGTTTTCGCAAGACAGCGATCTTCGCGGAATGGATTAACATCGTCTAGCGAGGCACCACTGTATTTACAGACTATGTACAATAGAAGTATGTACATCAGTCAACAGACTCAATAATACACTTTCAGCAAATGAATGGACAGCACTTCGTGCAGCAACTCTCCAACACAACACTCCACACATCACCATAGTGTGTAGCACCTATATAGTTTGAACAACCAATCACTGGGCACATCACCTGATGTCTTCTCCCAGACATTACCTCATGTCCAATACAGTGGTGCCTCGACATACGAACGTCCTGACATACGACCATTTCGAGTAACAACCAGCTCTGGCCGCAAAATTTTGCTTCGACTTGCGGCCAGAGCTTCCAGTTACGAACACAAAAAGGCAGGGAAAAAAGGTGGGAAATTCAAATTGCTAACTGTTGGTGGCAAAGAGGCTGCTTCTTTGTACCTCTTTCGCCCCAGCAGTTAGAGAGTGTGCGATCGGAGGAGGCTGCCTGGTAAGGTAAGGTGCTGCTTTCTGCTTTTTAAAAACTGTTCTGGGTGTTTTTGCAGCGTGGTTTTCGGCTGGGGGGTTATGTTTCTGTGCTGTGATGGGTCTTGGGGGGGTTTGTTTGTTTTTTGGTTCCCCCCCATTTCCGATGGGTCTTGGGGGGTTTGGTTGCTTTTTGGAGTCCCCCCCCCCCCATTTCCGATGGGTCTTGAGGGGTTTGTTTGTTTTTTGGTTTTTTTCCCCCCATTTCCGATGGGTCTTGGGGGGATTGGTTGCTTTTTGGGGGGGTTTCCCCCATTTCCGATGGGTCTTGCATGCTTCCCTCGCTTTTTGCTTTGTTTTCTTTGCATTTCCGATGTGCTCCGTTTGTTTTCTTTGTATTTCCGATGTGCTCCGTTTGCTTTTTCCTTTGTTTTCTTTGCATTTCCGATGTGCTCCGTTTGTTTTCTTTGCATTTCCGATGTGCTCCGTTTGCTTTTTCCTTTGTTTTCTTTGCATTTCCGATGTGCTCCGTTTGTTTTCTTTGCATTTTCGATGTGCTCCGTTTGCTATTTCCTTTGTTGTCTTTGCATTTCCGATGTGCTCCGTTTGCTTTCTTTGCATTTCCGATGTGCTCCGTTTGCTTTTTCCTTTGTTTTCTTTGCATTTCCGATGTGCTCCGTTTGTTTTCTTTGCATTTCCGATGTGCTCCCTTTGCTTTCTTTGCATTTCCAATGTGCTCCGTTTGCTTTTTGCTTTGTTTTTTTTTTTGCATTTCCGATGTGCTCCATTTGTTTTCTTTCTATTTCCGATGTGCTCCGTTTGCTTTTTCCTTTGTTTTCTTTGCATTTCTGATGGGTCTTGCACGCTTGCTTGCTTTTCTCCCCCCCCCCCCCTTCGGCTGGAAGGGATTAATCACATTTCCGATGGGTCTTGCAGTGATTTTTTTTTGTGTGTGATTTTTTTCTTCGGCCAGAACGGATTAATTGCATTTCAATGCATTTCAATGGGAAATGGTGCTTCGACTTACGACCATTTCGAGTTACGACCGGAGTTCTGGAACCAATTAAGTTCGTAAGTCGAGGCACCACTGTACACATTTCATATGTCACCCCATGGATTGCATCAGCTTCATGTGCTGACTCTGTGGCTGCACACCTGTTTGAAGATGGATGCCTATTAGCAAACTTGGGTTCATGTACTACACAGTAAATTCCATATTGTGGGTCATAATATCCTGACAATTACTTCATCCTTTGAGCTCGGGGGGGGGGGGATGTGTTCCATTTTACAGCATGCTTTCCCCCCAAAAGTGCAGAATATCTGTGATATTAGGTATAGATTCAGGATTCCCCATGCTAACTAGAGAAGCTGGTGTTTAGGCTACATTTTCCTAGACACCCAACACTGGGAAAAGTCCACTTGAGTATAGGGGTTAACCATGGGTTAATATACCTAATAACTTATTCAAAATATGTTAATAATGATGACCTTCCATAAATCATATTTTCCTTTTTGTTTTCTAGTATGGATAAACATCTATTGGCCATCTGCATGGATCCATTCGGTGCAAAAGCTTTATTGTGAAAACAATCATAATGCATTATGGACCAAGTTATCTGTACTTAAGTCATCCTTAACATCTGATTATGTAATTTTGTGACGGATGCAGCTGCTATAAGTGTGATTCTAGTCTATATAAAGGAATGTGGAAATCATGTGGGTGGGCTGATCACATGGGTCTTCCTACCCATTAGCATCACCGTTCAATTCAGACTTTATCAGCTTGGTCCTGTTAAGGGCTGTGACATTCAGAACCCTTCTCCTCAAATTTCTTCTGCTATGAATACACAAGGAGGTGGGATACCAGGGAAAAGAGGGAGAGCTAGATCCATAAATAACATATGCATTATTATTAGCCTCACCTTGTACAATTTTACCACTGACAAGGTGTGCCCATGGGGGTACTCATGGGAGGGATACGAGATGACTGGGTTTCTTGCTGTCCCTCCTGTGACTAGAGCTAGCCTTGGACATGTTGCACAGTTGGAGAGTGCCATGAAAAAAGGAGATGGTAAACCGCTTGTGACTACTTTATATGTAGAAAACTCTGGAAAGGGTTACCATAACTGAGAACTGATAGCATGTAATCATGTTATTAACTAAATGTTTACTCTTATTTGTTGTTGTAACCAAATCTGCTTTAACTGTTTCAGAAAATCCTCATTAAACTCTTCCTTTTAAAAAGCCCTTCTAATGGCTGCTTGCCTAATTTATTTATAGCAAATTTTATCACAATGACACTGCTTCATTTGTACATAAAAGCTTTCCCGTTCTAAATCTTTCTTTCACAGTTTTTCTTTTTTCACAGATTTAAATACTACAGTATACTGGAGACTACTGACAGTAGACATTTAAGACTAGCAACAACCACATATCACTTTGCTAAGGGCTGACATAAAATAAAGCACGACAACAATTTGATCGTAGTATTTCTTGATTTAACCAGGTCCTGGAGAACACTGAAGCTAAGGACTATATTTTATCAAATATTCAAAAGCTTCAGCATTGCAAGCTATAATTCTTTATGTACTGGTGAATATAAAATCAGTGACTTTTGCATTTCATTTGACTGTTTATTCACAAACATTGCACAATGGAATCCCAGAACGCAAAGTACTAGATCAAAAGCTACACCTGGATTTCCTGAAGAGACATCTCATTTTCTTTAGAAGGTTGCAAGTTCTACAAGTACTGTTATTGCCACTGTTGATGTTAACTTGAGCTTATTTTTTATTCATTCAGATCCATGTAAGGTTTATTTGCAAACTTTTGTCAATCTAGTATAGCAGGGTTTCCCAAACTGTGTGCTGAGGTGCCCCAGGGTGTCGCCCAATCCAGCCAGTGGCACGGTGGAATCCCTGTCACCAACAATTTTTATTTTTAATTTTAAGATGGAGCCTCTTCTCTCTGTTCTCTTACTGCCGCCCTCCCATCCCCTCTCAGATTCTTCGTCGCTGCTGCTGCCTCCTGCTGCTTGCCAAACCCAGTCGCAACTGCTGCTACCAGTCCCACGCAGTGAACAAAGAATAATGGCGGATGGAGACAGTGGTAGTTGGACTTCCCTGTTCCCTCACCCAAAGTGTCCTATTGGGGGAACTGCAGCCAGTGACCAGTAAGTCAAGGGAGTCACAAGTTGAAAAAGTTTGGGAACCACTATATTATAGTTTTCATTTAATATAATTTTTATTCTCACATGCTCATCCAGCTGTCAAAGCCTGCTGTGAAGAATCTGCACAGAATTTTGCAAATCCCTTGCATTTACTCTAACTTGGATGCCATAGTTGATACAGGTCCTACGAATGTAACTTTGGCTCCTGTTCATCTCATTATAATGGATATGCTTCAAACTGTGCAGCCTGAGGATGTGGACATGTTCTTTGAAGAGATGAAAACCACCACTTTTATGCTGGATTCTTGTCTGTCTTGGCTTATGAAAACTGCCAGAAGAGGAAGGGCTGAATGTGTAAGAGGTATAATAAATGTCTCCTTGCAGCAAGCTAGCCTGATGGCATGCTTAAAGAAGGCATTAATAAAACCTCCTTTAACCCCACTGTAATAGATAATTACCAGCCAGTCTGCAATATTCCATTTTTGGGCAACTTCCAGAAATTCCAGTCAGCACAGCTAGTGGTGAAGGCTTCTGGGAGTTGTTGCCCAAGAAAACCTAGATCATCCAAGGTTGGGAACCACTGTATTAGAGCCTAATTTCATAGGGTAGGGCATTCCATAACTCCAGTTCCAAGGGTTCCTGAATGAAACTGATTATCTGGATCCATTTCAATCTGACTTCAGGCCTGGCTATTGGACAGAGACTGCCTTGGCTGCCTTGGCGGATCATCTACTCTGGGAACTAGACAGGACACTGTATCCCTGTTGATTCCGCTAGATCTCTCAGTGGATTTTGATGCCATTGGCCATGGTATCCTTTTGGGCTATCTCTCTGGGATGGGACGTGGAGGCACTGTTTTGCAGTGGATCCTGTTCTTCCTGGAAGGGCAAACTCAGAAGGTATTGCTAGCAAACTCCTGATAGATTCCTTGGGCTGTGGTGTCATCAGGGTCCACCCTGATTCCACTTTCTCCATATTCTTTATAATATTTTCAAATTTTGTCAATTTCCTGTCTATAAATCTGAATTTTGCACTATATTTTATCCACCGTACCAATTGCATTAAATTTAACCAACTAATTTTTTTTCCTGCAAACACAATTCTTATGTTTTCCTTATTTTTAATTTTTTCCTCCCAAAATTCCCATTTATATATCCATTACTGGAGTTAAAGGTGGTATTTCAGGACAAAATACTTGTCTCCATTTATTCCAAGTCTCTACTACATTCTTTATAAAGGGGTTCTAGATCGTTTGTTTAAATTATTATAGTGGTGCCTCGACTTACAACCGTCCTGATTTGCGACCAAATCAAGTTACGACCAGCTCCGGTCGCAAAATTTTGCTTTGACTTGCGACCGGAGCTTTGAGGTACGATCAGAAAAAAGGCGGGGGGAAAGGCGGGGAATTTAAACTGCTAACTGTTGGTCGGCAAAGAGGCTGCTTCTTTGTAGCTCCTTCGCCCCAGCGGTTAGAGAGTGTGCGTTCTGAGAGAGGCTTTGGACTGCCTGGTACTGCTTTTTGCTTTTTAAAATGCCTGTTCTGAGTGAGTACTGTATTTTTAAAAGTATTAGAATATAATAAAGCAGGTTTTGAAATCTTGCCTATTTCAATGCCAGTCAATAATTCTCTCTCTCTCTCTCTCCCCCAATCACCACCACCACCCAGCCAGCCACCCCGCTCTTCCAGCCAGACCGGTTAGTCAGTCGGGGCTCCCGGGTCTTCCCCTGTGGTTGTTCCCTCCCCCAGTCCCCATTGCAAGGCCGAGACAAGCGTGGAGCTCCTCGGTTTCTTGGGCGCCTTGTTTATGTAAGCGGTGCTGCGAGCGGGAGGAGAAAGGAAGAGAGGGGGCTTTTTCACGCGGCAAGGCCAGCTCCCTCCCTCCCTCCCTCTCGGCGTCATCGTTGTCCCTTCTGCGGTTGCCACCTGCCGAGGTCCGGGCTTGGCTCACGCGGGGTGGCCATGAGCTTTGGGGGCAATCACCTTGCTCCACTTCTTTGCCGTCCATGGGGGTGGTGGCGGCGGCTGCTTGCCTTGACCCAGTCATGGCAAGGCCCGGAGGGAGGAGGAGGGAACGAGATGGAGTGCGTGCGTGCCTATAAATATTTCTGTGTCTATATATGTACTGTTTTGCAGCGTGGGTTTGGGCTGGGTGGGGGGGGTATTTTTCTGTGCTGTTCTGCTGTTCAGTGTGTAGTTGTAGCATTTTTAGTCCCTGCTGGAATGGGTTTTTTGTTTGTTTTAGACTCCAAACTCTCCCCCCCATTGTCTTCTCTCTCTCTATCTTCTCTCTTTTTGTGCATAAAAGCACAAACCTTTGTCCGAGGGGTCTGTATACCCCAGTGATTACCTTCTTTCTTTCCTCTTTTCCCCATTGTTCCCTCCCTCCCTCCCTCCTTTCCTGCCCTTTTTTTAACCTTTAAAAACGGCCGGAACGGATTAATCGCGTTTCAATGTATTCCTATGGGAAATGGTGCTTTGAGTTATGACCAACTTGAGTTACGACCAACATTCCGGAACGGATTAATTTTGCAACTCAAGGCACCACTGTATTATAATATTATTATTATTTTCTTTATACCAGTAAGTTTCTTGTAACCCTCCCATTTCATATAAAGCTTGTACACTAGCCACATCTTAACTCAGTGGAAAAGTCCCTGTTCCTCTTTGCACACTGCACAGACATACTGAAAAGGTTTTTACTTTGTGCATGAGCTGACATGCACAGCTTGCACTCCTGTGAACTGTATTCTAGATAAACACAGCAATGATAAGTAAATCCTGTGAACAAATCCAAAAAATAAGTCCCTCCAAATTCAATGGAGTTTATACTCACATAGGTATGGACAGAGTCTGCAGCATTGTTGCACCAAATTCTGGTGTAAGGACCACTGCAACTGTTAGAGCTGTTCAGCTGCACTGAACATCATGTGTTTTTAACCAGCTCTCCAATTACCTAGCACTGCACACAAGTAACTCAGAATGACCTAGAATTCACAGTGAAGATGAATTACTGCAAATTTAGGTACACCAGCAGGCAATGACACCATTGATTTAGTGCACAGCAACAGGCTACTCATTAGACCTTTACTGTCCTCCTCTCAATATATATCAGTGAAGGTTCTTTCTAATGTTCCTGTGGAAACTTTATCCTGAATTAAGCTTGCTTGACTCACAGAGGGTAAAACAGATACAGTATTTTACTTTTTAAAGAAAGAATAGAAGGCAGTGTGGAGTAGAGATCAATACTTACAATGTGCATCCTACTTTGACCTGAGTTACAAGTGTATTCCAGGTTGAAGTGCCCAAAGATATGAAACCCTCAGCCAGAAAGAAGGCTCTTTCTCCAGCATTCTAGAGCTTCACCTATCTCTGATAAAACGAAAGCACTGGAAATCCATCATTGGCCTCACTCTGGCAATGCTTGTATCAGGGGTGAGGACAGTGTGCTCCTCCCAATGGTGGTGGACAGCAGCTCCCATCAGTTCTAGCCAACCTAGCCAATAGTGATGGATGGTTGATTTGTAGTCCAACAATATCTGGAGTGGGACAGATTTTCCTTTGTTGATTTGTATGCTACATATGTTCTTTCCCTATATAACAAAAACCCATATGATCCTTCACTTTTGCCAATATTTGGTTTGTTTTCTGTTTGCCAAACCAAGCTACAATTCCTCTTGCTGTTGTACCACTACAATAAAGGCCATGCCTACAGCCTGGCTGCGGCTTACTCCTTTAAAGTTCATATGATCGGAAGAAAAAAAATTAAACAAAAGAAATCTATATTTATATTTCAGAAGCCAACACTTCTCTCAAACCATTTTCCTTCTCTTAAAAGCTCGAGCCCAAATTACATCTGATTAAAAATCTATTATATTAAAGATGGTGTTCTATTTCATAGCTCATTATGATAAAAAAATCTATCTAACACATCTGCCTTACAAGTAACCTGCTCTTGTTTACCATGTTATGGTATACTTCTAGCACAGGCAACATGCTCTGGGGAAATAACAGCCTGTCACTTAGCTGGCTTTTCAGTTAAAAAGAAATTGGGCCATGCAGTCTTGTAATGGTGACCTGGTTTCCTTGTTGCCTAAAGGCGCATGGCTCTCTGCAGAGCACTGTGGTTCCAAGAAAGAATTCTCAGCTGCGTACAGAATGAGGTTGTTCACTAATGAAGAAGCCTTCAGTCATCTGCAAAATCACTTCTCAATCACGAGACTTTAAGAAACTGAAGAGTTAAATACAATTAGGGCTAAGTGTAAACTGGGACATATTTTGAACCTGTTTCACTCCTGTGAAAAGCAATTCCTTCTGCCATGTTTGTGAAGTTTGTGAAATGGAGTGAAGCTGCTCATTCATTCAGAGTAAAAGCAGAAAGCACATCTTGGGGAATCCTTTATGGGCTTCTGAGAAATGCAAGAGTTGCTTTGAACATAGTTTTGAAAACTACTGATTGAAGAGAACAGTTAAGACAGTATATCCTAGGCACTAAACATTATTTTAATTCTGAGACATGTCTTTTGAAAATACCATTATGTCCATCTGGGCTTCTGCTTTAAGCCATTTCAGGAACTTTGTGTTTCCATCATGGCAACGGACAGATGCTGAGGGTTACAGCCAGCCTTTTGCCTACAGAGAGGAGGGCAACTGTGTACTGATACTTCAACATTGAACCTGACACCTCCATCGTTTGCTACTGTTAGGAATTCACATAACTGTTTACTTATTTTTATTTCAAGAGATTATACCCTGCTGATCACCACATATCAAATCAACAATGAAACAGATTAATATGTGATAGTTCCTCTGAATCAGATGGATATCACATATCATTCTGTTTATCTGATCACTTATTCCAGCTGAGCTCACTTTAACCTTTGGTCTGTTTTCATATTCACTCAAAGGGTAAACTGCAGATTGAACTGAACTGAAAGGGAGCCTGCAGTCTCTTCTCAAGATCAGAATACTTGCCTCCCTTTCATCTCCAAGATGAACAGTAATGAAAACAATAGCAGGAGAGCTCTCTCTGGTGGGTGAAGTTCACATTTACATCATGAAACACTGGTATATAATCAGTTGAACTATTCTATGAAAGGAATGTATCCGAAATACACTGGAACTCCTGGTTCAGGGATTCTCTGAATCTTGTTTGCATGAAAAAGTTTCATGGGTGAACATATAAGGAACAATATGGGAAAGTGAGGAAAAAGCTCATCTTCTGACAGTTCTCTATGACTATGCCATTTATTCTAGATAAAAAGCAGCAAAATACAGCAACACAAGAATGAATTTATTTATTATGGTCGGGTGACCAGCTCATACAGCAACACAGGGTTTCTTTTCAGAGTACAGAACCCTCAGCCATTTTAAATTGAACCAATCTGTCACCACTAGCCGGTATGGCTGACATTTCTGAAAGTTAATCTCCAAAAAGCTTGAAGATCAAAAGTTGCTCAAGCCATATTTTGCTTTGAGGCAACTTTACCAGGTGCTAAAGATATACCAAATTCTCACAGGTTTTCTCATCCTCAGAAAAAAGTCTCAGTAATGAAGAATGTTGTTATATGCCATCAGTTTGCTTCTGACTTAACAGCCACACAAAGAAAGAGTGATCTCCAAAATGTGCTCTCCTCAACTCTTGGAAACTCAAGGATGTGGCTTCCTTCAGGGAGTCAATCCATCTCATATTTCGTCTCCCTCTTTTCCTGCTGCCTTTAGCATTCCCCAGCATTTTTGATTCTTGCCTTCTCATGATGTGCCCAAAGTAGGACAGCCTATGTCTCAAAGTTTTTGCCTCCAGAGATAGTTCAGGCTTGATCTTATCTAGCTTTTGTCTTTCTGGCAATTCAGGATATCTACAAAGCTCTCCTCCAGCACATATTTCAAACAAATCATTTTTTCCTGTCAGCTTTCTTAACTGTCCAGCATTCACACTCATACATGGTGATCAGAAATATAAGAATGTGGATGATTTTGGTCTTGGTCTCTTTACCCTTGCTGACCTTTTCTAATTCCTTCATTCCTGCCCTTCTGAACCTCAGTCTTCTGATTTCTTGACTGCAGTCTCCACTTGGACAGATAATTAACCAAGGCATACAAAATTTTTAACAATTTCAGTTACTTCATTGTCAACATTGAAGTTGTGCAGTTCTTCAATACTCATGATTTTTGTCTTCTTAATGTTCAACCACAGTCCTGGTTTTGCACGTTCTTCTTACACATTCATTAGAAGCCATTTCAAGTCACTGCTGCTTTCTGCCAGTAAGATGGGGCCATCTGTATACCTTAAATTATTGATGTTTCTTTCAACAGTTTTCACTTCTCCTTCACTTGGCTCTAGTCCAGATTTCTATATGATACATTTGGGTACAAACTGAACACATGGGGGATAAAATGCACCCTCAACTGACACCTTTGCCTATCGGAAACCATGCTATTTCTCCATATTCTGTCTTAACAGTAGCTTCTTTTTCAAAATAGACTATGCACCAAGACAATCAAGTGCCAAGGCACATCCATTTCTTTTGGAGCAATCCATAGCTTCTCATGAAGCTGTGATCCCTTAGTGAATACATGCCTTAACATAGTGAGTGGATTTCATTGTGTCAGAGAAGTTGAGAGCAATGCCATCAGGAGGCTAGACGTCATTATCTTAGTAAGGTCACTCAAGGCAGAATGTTCACAGCTAAGGCACCAGACAAAGGTGCATCCACCCTCATCAATAACAGCCATATCAGAAGAAAAAAATGGATAGCTCCAATGGTGATGGGGTGGAGAAACTTCAGGAAGATAGCTACTGCACAGCAGTAATAGCTGTAGGTGACACTGGCAGAAGATCTTTCACAGACAATGGCAGTGACACCCAAGCTAACTTTTGTTGGTACTATACAAAAGAAGCAAATGGCAAACCACTGCTGAACTTTTCTTAACTTGAAAATCCTATAAAAGACAATCCAATAATTAAGATTCCTCATGGAAAAAATGGGCAACTGCTGCAAGAAATTTCATTGCCATACAAATATGAAAAGAACAGCAGTTTTTGTGTCAGCAATTGCATTTACAAAAAACAAACAAATAAACAAACTGTGGTTTTAAGTGAAAATTTGTATTTTTTTATTTCTTTCATGCAAAGGTGCCAAAATGTGAAAACATAAGGAACTCTCACAACATTGCCCAGTGGGCAGAAAACGTGAGAAGTTTCATTTTTGCAGATGTAAGCAAAGAAAGAGAAACATGCCCAATCATTACAACACAATAATACCAGCATATTTTATAGCAAATAATCCATTAGCAAATACTACTCTAAAATTTAAACTATTTTTACTAACAGATAAGCTCCAATGTGGGAATATCTAAGTTTCTCTTGAGCTTTGTCATTTCTGTAGCTTTTTTATTTGGGCAATATGTAATCTATCATTATCTGAGCAAACACAAAACATAAGGGGAAGATTCACCTTTCCAATATATAATGCAATGGAAATTCAGAGCAGTGACTTTTCCAGCATAAGTATCTGACATTTTTTTTTCAACCTTTAAGGACAGTTAGCTATGAAAGCTAGGATGACTGGTGCCTGGGAAGTACAACTCATGTGAGAGCAAGGACAGGTTTTGGTTATGAGCGTTACGTAAATGTTGTAGTGCACAAGAGCAGCATAACTTGTATTCCAAACCCCCTTGTGTGATAAACTTTGCGGGCTTTCAGATGTTTTATACCACAATCTTCATAATGTCTTGAGAGCCAAAGCTTCCCCTAATGCCTGTGCTACATGGTAACCATTTTACTGAGGTACACATACAAAAGTCAAGACAAAAAAAAAACAAAGGGAGCTAATTATGCTCTTCCATCTTTTTCAAATCTGAGCTTTTTCCACATTCCAAAGTATTAACACTAGGAATCCGATGTAATGGGAGAGTGCTGGCATAATTTTAAAAACTATTTAATCACAGCAAAGTGATCAGAAACTCCCAACCTCGGACTTCCGGCTTGACGCTGCGATGAGACAGCAGCAGGAGGACGGGGCTCCGTCCCCTGGGCTGAATTATGACCTGTTTGGGACCCCCCCAGGGGGTTAAAACCACCCCGAAGAGGTGGTGAAACAGGGGAGAAGCCTGTTGATCACGGGGGAACAGTGGTTACCCACGTTTGATCCAGGAAACTCCCCAATCGACCAGCGGGCGGAAACAAGCAGCTGAACTAGCTTGCTTGCAAGTCATCGGCAGCCGGGTAAAAGAAGCGATAAATCAGCCTAATTAACATCGTGCTACAAACGGGTGAGAAACATCTTTAAAAACTGTATCTATTTACTATCCCTGGATAAGACAATTCCTACGGCAGAAATAGCGTCTCATAGCTCTCCATCATCATTGATTGAGCTGCGGAGAAGCTGGAGAGAGGAGGAGACGGAGGGAGGCACAAAGAAAATAAATTGGACATTAATTAGACACTTAATTATACTTAAAGGAAGTAAGTTTGGTATTAAAACTTCAGAATCTTTTTCCTGAAAATACTACTCACAACAACTTTGCAAAAATAAAACCTGTTTATGTTATGTCTAACAGCTGTCTAAGGCACTGGCAAAACGCCTAGAATCAATGGCCTTGAAAGTTCTATGACTGTTTGGAATTCCCTTTCTCTTTGAGGACGGAACTGAACTACAGACAATTTAACCCTAGAAAGCCTAATTTAGCCAAAGTGGAACTTATAAACTGTACCCAGGATGTTGAACTGGATGGGACCTTGAGCTTTTAGGCGGGGAAAACTCTCTATGTTTGAGACTGGATTTAAGCTTAATGGAACTGGATTGATTACTTTAAGCATATGGACAACTTTAACTTGGAATACAATTTTTTGACAATTGGAACATAATGACACAACGAGGACAATTTTGGGAGGAAGCAAAATCTACCCTTCAAGCAATCTTAGAAATAGTGAGATCCCACAACAAAGAGGCAAAATTATTCACGGCGCAGTTGAAGAAGAATTATAGTCAACAGGAGACAGGAAATAATGAACAAGGAAATGAGAGGGTGGTGGATGGTGTATGCCAACCTAAAGAAGGGCTGGAGGAAATTAATGGGGAAAACCTAGTGGAGTCGAGGAGAGTTTGAAGGGAAGATAAGGGGAGAAAATCAGCAGAATTAATTAAAAAATAGCCTGGAAGATCTATTGGAGATAGACCAAGTGTATAAAGATCTATTGGAGGTAAACCAAAAGCATAAAATGGCCTCAGAGGACACAAAAGATGGCAGAATGTTTAGAAAGACAGAAACAAAAATTGAAAAAAGATTAAGAGAAGGAATTACTTAGAAAGATGAAAAAGGGAAAAACAAGAAGGTGGGCCTCAATGTTGGAAAGCATGTATATACCTAACTTCTGGAATTGCAAAGGGGCATATCTTATATATTAAAAAAGAGAATTAAACTGAAATAAGGGAGCACTAATCAGGGTAAGGAGGAATTAAAGAACCTCTTAATGAGGGTGAAAGAGGAGAGCGCAAAAAATGGTCTGAAGCTCAACATCAAAAAAACTAAGATCATGGCCACTGGTCCCATCACCTCCTGGCAAATAGAAGGGGAAGATATGGAGGCAGTGACAGATTTTACTTTCTTGGGCTCCATGATCACTGGAGATGGTGACAGCAGCCACAAAATTAAGAGACGCCTGCTTCTTGGGAGGAAAGCGATGACAAACCTAGACAGCATCTTAAAAAGCAGATACATCACCTTGCCGACAAAGGTCCGCATAGTCAAAGCTATGGTTTTTCCATAGCGATGTATGGAAGTGAGAGCTGGACCATAAAGAAGGCTGACCGCCAAAGAATTGATGCTTTTGAATTGTGGTGCTGGAGGAGAGTCTTGAGAGTCCCCTGGACTGCAAGGAGAACAAACCTATCCATTTTGAAGGAAATCAACCCTGAGTGCTCACTGGAAGGACAGATCCTGAAGCTGAGGCTCCAATACTTTGGCCATCTCATGAGAAGAGAAAACTCCCTGGAAAAGACCCTGATGTTGGGAAAGTGTGAAGGCAAGAGGAGAAGGGGACGACAGAGGACGAGATGGTTGGACAGTGTCATCGAAGCGACCAACATGAATTTGACCCAACTCCGGGAGGCAGTGGAAGACAGGAGGGCCTGACGTGCTCTGGTCCATGGGGTCACGAAGAGTCGGACACGACTTAACGACTAAACAACAACAACAATCAGGTTAAAGGCATAATATGGTGGGTTTGGTTTTTTTTTACGGCAAATTGAAGCTAGACATAAGGTTTGGGTAAACAAATAGTACATAATGAACATGCATTAGATATGATATTGTTATAGACAGGATAGAAAATGTGGAGATAGAAATGGCTAAACAATTATACAAAGAAAATCTGTATAAAATGCTCTAGATAATATCTATTATGTGTTAAGAGCTTACTCAGTTATCATTGGTATAAATTACAAAGTTTGTCGGTTAAATCACCTCAAATTATATAGATTTGGAACTGGAATTACTTTTATTAAGTATGTTATTAGAGGATTTTGAAAACGTTGTATACTATGAGAGTAATATTATGATAACAGCCAATATTGTACACTAAAATACATACATGAACGGTTTGAATGTTCGAAAGATGTGTGGAATTTGGAGGGATAATTGGGAAGATACCAAGACGCAAAAACAAATAATTGTAAGCAACCCATGTAACACGATGTTTGATAAGCATGAACCAAATGTAGATAGATTGAAAAACTAATAAAATGTATTAAAAAGAAAAAGAAAAAAGAAACTCCCAACCTCTCAGGTCTAAATCCCCATTCCTAGATTCTGTTTATTCAAATAGTGTGTCAGCAGGAACGCTGAATCAGATAGATTATACAGTTCTTCCAATCGGGACCAACATATGGATAAAAGCCAGTGTGTGCAGCTTTTGCTTACCTGGCAAGCCATCTCCACTGCTGCTTTCACTACAGGTACATAAAATGAAGGGGAAAACTTCACGAGACATGGAGTATTCGTATTCGTATCCCTGGGGATATGAATACAAATATCAGCACCACAGGTGCCTGGAAAAACCAGACCCTCTCCCCCCGAACCAGAAGGTCCACTTACTGCTCGCTGTGGGGTGTGCAAAGCCAGCATCATTCGCATCACATCAATCTGGGAAGCAACCCAGTCGGCACTTCCCCACCTCCCCACACAGCTGACCGCTCAAGTAATCATCCTGCCTCCTTGCCAGAGTGGTTGGGTCTGGCAAGGTAGAATTTTCTACCAAAACCCATTTCCTTTATTCATATCTTTAATGGTGGCTATTCCACACAATTAATGGTTTTAAAAATATCTAATGGTAACATACTGTCACGACTCCACGTGGCCCCTGTTTGTTTCACCAAACTAAGAGCTCACACTACGTGCCCCTCAAGCTGCCACCAGTTGATTACATCAACAATACCTATTATTAATAATCGAGGTCCAGGCCATATGTCATTTTAAAAGAACCAAACAGAAATTGTTTATTGATACAGGTGTTGACAGAACAAGCAATGTTGTTAACTCTTAAACAAACGTTTTTCTTTATCCACTCTCAACCACCTCTCTCCCGCCCAAACTCCAAATCTCCCTATCTCAAAATCCTATCTATGTCTATTTAAACTCCTCCTCCTCCTGCTGAGTCTCTTATACCTCGTGACTCCGCCCCTCCAGCACTCCCATTGGTCTATGCAAATAGCATATGAATATTCATGACCGGGGCGAACGCCACACATACCTTTCATTTCATTTTTCTCTATTAAATAATTTATATTCAAAGCTCTCCTAAACAAATTTGACATTTGTCTTCCCCCTATAAAACTGCATTGATCATTCTTCACATACTTGTTTATAAATTCATTCATTCCTTTTGCCAAAATTGCTGTGAATATATTTGCGTCTTGATTTATTAAAGATATTAGTCTATTTGAACCAGACTCTAAAGGGTCCTTATTCGGTTTCAGAATTAATATTATCATAGATTGTTTCCAAGAAGGTGCTGTTTCTTCTCCTTCTAATATTTTATTAAATAATAATTTTAATTTTGGGACCAATGTATTTTTGAAAGTTTTATAGTATTCTCCACTCAATCCATCTGCTCCACGGGCTTTGTCCTCCTTTACTTTATTTATTGCTTCTAATAATTCATCTTCTGTTATTTGTAATTCCATCACCTTTTTATCCTCCTCTTGGGTTTTGCCACCTATATATCTTTTTATGTATTTGTATTTTCTAGTGACATTTTATGCCCAGTATATAATTGTATACTTTTTTGGAAAAAAACTTTGGCTTTCTTCCTTTTTTTGTTTCTTCAAATTATATGAATATTTTATACTTAATCCTCTCCCTACTACTTTCCATGTATCCCATACCATATTTGTATCATTACCACTGAGTTCATTGATTTATTCTCTAACCATTTAATTTTTCAATATATTCAAATCTAATCTCCATCTTCAGGCTTCTTTATAATTACATTATACTCCAATTTTCATCAATACCATTGCATGATCAGAAATTTTTATCAGCTTTATGTCTGAATTTACCACTTTACTTAAGATTTCTGATGAGACAAACAGATAATCTCTTCTAGAATAACTTTTATATCTGTTAGGAAAAAATGTATACTTCTTTTCATCTAAATGTGTTTCCCACCATACATCCTTAAAACCCATTATTTTTATAACTTTACTTAGCTCTGTTGTATTATTTTTAATTTCAACCTTGGTTGGATTAGATTTATCAATTTCTCTATTCATCACCATGTTACAATTGCCTGCCATTGTAACCCAACCCTTTTTTAGTTCTTCTAATTCCTTACACATTTTTAAAAAGAACTCTATCTGGTTTTCATTGGGTGCATAGACAATTTCTTGTCTTCTTTTTGTACCTTGCGTTATAATATATCTTCCCAAAACATCCTTTCTTAACTCTTTATTTTTATTTCACATCTTTTAGCTATTACAATAGCTACTCCCTTAGATTTAGAGGAACCAAATGCTTTCTCATATCCATCTTACCAATAAAATTTCAGTTAATTTATACCTTTTTTCTTTTGATGTGTCTCTTGCAAAAATATGACTGTATTTTCTTTATTAATCATATTCTCAACTCTTTTCCTTTTAATTACCCTAAGTCATTTTCATTCCATGATGCTATCTTTATATTCTTTACCATTTTTCAGCCCATGTGACTACAAAGAAAAAAATCTACTCAGATACATATACACACATACTACATCACTACCATTCTTACTACAGTAACATAATCCTAACTTAAACCACCCTTGCCCACTTCCCAATAACCCCCACCCCAAACATTTAATGCTTTCTCCCCCTTTCTTTCATCTGGGATCCTTCCCCTACCAATGCTGCATTGCACCTGGGGGGTGAGTGGGCAGCAGGAGGAGAAACACAGGCACTGGTCTAAATAACCCTCTACTCCCTACACCTTCAACTTGCTTCTAACATGCTCCTTGTTGCTTTATAAAACTATATTTTATCCACTATCATCCTTTTTAAAATGTATATAAAATTAATATCATATTCAATCTATATTTTTATTTATATGTGTCTAATTTTATCAAATTAATTATTCATTCTGCCTAACCTCACAATCTTACATTACAATTTCCAGCTCTTAAACCATCCTTATCATATTATTCTTTTCTCTTGTAGCTTGTCTTCTTCCCCTTCCTTCTCACAACCTTCTTCTTCTTCCAGTGTTCTTGAAACACCCCCAGCCTTGCTCCGCTTTCCCTTTGCCTACTCGTCACTCTGTTGCTCCACCTCCGTCCTGGAACTTTACTCTTGATTAGTATCCAGTTTTTTCAGCTTTGTTGAAACTGCTTTTTGTTAATAATCCCAAATTCCTTCATTTTTCTTTAGGGCTTCTTCACATGACTCAACTCTATGTTATCTCCCTTTGTACTTACTCTTCATAAACACTGTATCGCCCCAGCTGTATTCCACTTTCTCTCTCCTCAAAATTAAACATGCTTTTTTTTTAAAGGCATGTTTTTAAAAAATGGATTTCTATTCTCCCCTCAGACTTTAATTTTAACCATTGTACACTGAAACGACCCATCTGAGGAAGACTTTATTGGAAAGTATTTTATTTAAATTGACAATCTGTTCCAATCAAGAAACTATATTTTAATTAATTTTTTAAACAAATAGCAACAGCAAAATATGGACATTTAACATCAGCCAAGTACGACTGAGAACTAAAAACATTATGTTCCTCCAACCACTAGGAAATAACATTAATTTGGCTGCAATTGGCCCATTTCTATGTCTTTTCTGTACCATCACAGCTCTGCAATGCTCCAATGGATTAAACCTGTATGGGTCAAAAGTGAACTAATGTTTGTGATTTTTAGCATTCCAATAAAGTCATCACTCACCCTTGCCTTTGGATAGTTTTTTAGTGAAATATTCTCACCTTTATCTTACTTACATACATACTTTAGGAGCAATGGAACACCAGGTGAAACAAACAAAAAAGATCAGGACAGTCAATTTATTGCTAAAATATACAATAGCCTTTTTAAAAGGCTAAGATTTTTGTACTGGGTAAGAGGAATTTTAACTTCTCTAAGTTGAATTAGTATTTTATTTCACGGTAAGTTTCATAATATACATTGTGTATGGAATGCATTTTAATGTTATTTTTAAAATTTTTATTAATATACATAAAAAATAAAACAAGTGAAACAGATCTACATACACACTTACTGTGCTCCGCTCAACTGGGACCAACAGAGATAATCTATTCCTTCCCTTTATACGGCCCCATTCCCCTTCCAAAAATACACTGACTCTTGCAAAGGTACACAACCCTTCCCCTTTGTTAATACTAACTCAACACGTTCTTATTTAACATTCCTTTTCTTACTCCAATTTTGCATGTTAATTTATCATTAATAGTTATATTCCACACTCCTTTATACCATTCATTCAGTCGGAGATTGCACTTAACCTTCCAGTTCTTTGCTATTATTAATTTAGCTGCTGTTACTAAATTTATAATCAGTTCTTTCATTGTCGACTTCCATTGTTCCCTCTCAAATATCAGTAAAAGTGTTATTTTAGGACATATTCTTAAATTTGAATTTGATATTTCACTTATTTCTTTGAAAACCAACTTCTAAAATTTAATTATATATTCACATTCCCATGACATGAGGTAATAGGTTCCAACGTCTTACTCACATCTCCAACATATCTTGGGATATTTTCATCCACATAATTCAATTTCATTGGTGTTAAGTACCATCTCCAAACCAATTTATATATATTTTTATTCTTACAGATGTACATTTTAGAATTCTTTTATTTCATAAATTCTTCCAATTCTCATTACTTATTTCCTCTCCCAAATCTGTTTCCCATAGCATATTTAAAACCTCTTGCTGATTCTCTACTTCTGTTAATATTTTATAAATTTTACTTATCATCCCCTTCATTCCTTTACTCCCATTTTCCTTTTTGATCTGTAGGAGCATTTCTTCGAATTTTGTAACCTCTCTGCATTCACCATTTCTTGTCATCCATTCTCTAGTCCAACACTCCAGCTGAATAACATTAAAGTATAACAACTCTTAAATTTCTAACACTTCTATTATTTGCTTTTTTGTACTCATCCTCTCCATCTGATCTTTTATTCTAATAACCTGTTTCCTCCTTAATGTCTTCTCCAAACTTCCTTTCAAATTCCCTGGAAATTTCTCTAACTCTGTTACATGATATAGTGGATAAAATGATGGGATAAATATTTTTCTATATCTATTCCATATTTGTATCATATTCTTTAAAAATGGATTTTCTATCTTCTTTTCAATATTAATATTATTTTCTTGAAAAATAAATTTCTGGGTCATTACCAACATCTTGAAATTCCACCCTTGAACATTTTTAATGTTATGTAGGACAATGGCTAGTACAGTCTTTTCCATCCTGGAACACTCAAGATGTGTTCCATTGGTCCAACCCAGCAAGCTCAGGGATGATGGGAGATGTAGGCGAATCACATATAGCGGGATGAAGATTGGGGAAGGCTAGGCCAGTACCAGAAAGTTGTTTTTGTTGATGAAAAAGATGATGTCAACAATGAGTCATCAATTAAATGATTTGGCCAATGAGGAAACATGAGGATACATGGCTCAGCAAGAACACCGTATCTTCACATAGCTTCCTTGCCTACCAACTCTGCCCTTTCTCATTCTCTTCCCATTCTGTATTTTCAACATATAATTTTATTTTTATATATTATTCTTAGTCCCAAAGCACTCATTCCTGCCATTTCCACGCAATATTTTTTTCTTTTCATAACTTCATTTGCTTTCAACAGACAACCTTTGAAGGAGGATGTAATTTGACCCAAGGTTCCATAGAGCATAGCTTTAGCATTTAAATTTCTTTCATTACCAGAGCACTGTTCCAAAAGATACAGAACATGAAGAACAGTGGCTGTGGACATGTGTAGAGGGCCTTTCCTGCTTCCCTCTGTCACAGATATTTCCTATTCCTTGTTGTTGAGAAAGGCTGCAAAAGGCACAATTAACACTTTCTGTGTTGGTCAGGCAGCTGCAAGAACTAATTGGATGATGTGTTCAAAAGTTCTAAGCTAAGGATTGTATTTGAACTAGGCATAAGAAATGATGAGTTTCTAGTAACATCTCGACCTAAGAGGCATTCAATATATACTAGTGTAGCTAGTAGAGTGTTCTGACCTTTGTGCCCAGGCAACCAAACATAAGGATAGCACACTGGTAACCAGCCAAAGGACTACCTTGCTTCAGCTGCCACCATTCTAGGTGATATTCTTGCATTAGGTGGCCCACATTTTATACCCTGATATGTGCCTCTGGCACACTCTACTTCAAACACCAAGCTTCTTTCATGTATAAAAGCTAACATATATCACTACCTGCTGGAACTACATAAAAGGATCAAGAAGTGCCTGGTATTGTCATCCAGTTAAGAGTACAAGATGCCAAGTTGCTTATGCTAAGGGTCCTGCTATATAAGCTCATGAAATAAAGAGACCCAAGGTAATCTACTGGAGACCTCAACATGTGAAGTGCTATGTATCTTGTGAATGAAGAATTTTGTACTTGCATGAAACTATGTTTCTGCTCTATTAAGTCTGCACCTCTTTCTCCTAAACATTTGTACTCCTTGTACATATTTTATTTTCTTTTTTTCAATCCAGCAACTTACCTCTCCTTGCCAGATGGGATTGACAGTGTTACATATGATCTTGGATCTCTTCTCCTGTCCATGATGAGGAAGAGCTGGGAAGATACTATGCTTTCCAGGCTGGATCGAAATCTTTAAGTAAGGATCTGGATTGAAGAACATGCCTTTCTTCAGCCCAAAAGCTTGGAAATCTATAGGATGTAATTAGCATTGACTTTAACCATTTATCCCTTAACTATTTTTCAGCTTTTTCTAAAATAATTTTGCAAATATACCATATTACTTTAAAGCATATCATTCAAATCCTCTGTCACAATGACACCCAAAGTAACATTTAGAACCAGTGAAACAAATCTCATTGATTGATGTAAATTTTGCTGTAAATTTTGATTCGGACTGTCAAGTCTGTGGGAAGCTCTTTTAGGAGATCACTTAGAGCCCAGTTCTGCTGACAATAAGAACCACTGTTGAATTGGGTTCTGCTTTTAAAAGATAAAATAAGGTGTCTCCATGATGTAAACTGAAGCATGGATTAATTTGCCAGAAAAGTATGGTTTTTGGGTTGGAAAGTGACATGTCATTTATCTTACATTGTTTGTGAAACCCTTGAAGGCCTGAGCACATGGTCCAAAGAGGAAAAGTTTAGCCCACTTTCAAGAAAGCCATGTTTATAGCTTGATATGTTAATAGCCTGACATACAAAGGATTGAGACAAGACAGGAAAGAGTGAATTTTTAACTCTTTAGGAACGGCAATAGGAGACTGAGAGATAGCAATGAAAGGAATAGTTACAGCATATTCTTACTTCCAGTATGTTTCTATTCAGCATCCATGGAGAAAGATGCAAAAGAGATGATGTACTGGAAGATTTTTCCAAAAGATTTATTTGCAGCTGCTATTAAAACCCTTGCTAAAATCTGCAGTGTGTGAGATTAGGAATGGCCTAGTGGTGACACAACAGAAAGGAATGGTAGAAAGGCAGTAACCTGTGGTCCAAGGTGGAACTTCCCAACTACAGATGAAGAAGCTGGAAGGAGATGTAGGCCAAGTGATATGACATTCAAACAGGGAGATGGGCAAGGTACTTGGGGACAATGAATGGAGAAGATTAAGATAAGCTTGAAAAGGCCAAGAAAAATTCTTCCATGATTTCTGTGAGCTTGGGTGAAGAGTGCTAAAAGGAGGACAAATGTAAAAATGGCAACCTCCTACTCCCACTCCTGAGGCTTTAGGAAGTCTGAGCCAGAGGACAGATCTCTCTACTGCATTCTGTGAATTCTAACTCTTCCAGATCATACAATGAACAAGCAGAACCTTTCAAATGTTAGTTTATTCCTCACTCTGGCATTGGAGGAAGACAACCAACCAAATTTCACAGGCAAACTTCTCCTTCCTGTGCAATCCACGCCATGTCACAGTATTTCCAGAGATATACAATAAATGTATGCTCTGCAAATGAACTTATTTTTATCTTAACAAAATAGCTCTGAAAATGTGTTGAGTATAGCTACTAGGAGACCTTACGTTTTTATTAATAATAAAAATGCAAAGCTGTCCAGTGAATTCTGGTTTGTCTTGGGTGAATATAGAAGGAAAACAAAGAGAGCAGTTAACACTCCCTGTGCATATTTTAAAAACCAAACCTACAGATGAATCACATTAATATACCATACATCATTTTGATTGCTCATAAATCATAGCCTTCCTCACAATAAATAGCTCATATCAATCAGTTTGAAAATGTCAGGCAATTTCTCAGAAAGAGATCACTGGAGCATGTAAGAAACAAGACAAGGCAAGCATATTTTCTCTGTTTCACAATCATTCAGAAAAAAAAGCAGGTCAATTTTTGGAAGTAAAGTTACTAACAGAAGTAGAATTTGGAAGAATTATTGGAAACAATTATACTTGGGGATAATAAGGTACATCTGAACAATAATATAATATGGTAAGATGTACATAGCTCAATTACAGCCAAACTTAGAAGAAAACCAGTGTACTACAAGGAGCAGAACATATAAGCCAAAATGTAACAGAAAAGTTGTGAAATTTAACAGTCTTGAGCAAGGCATGATTTCCCTGCACGTTCCATTCCACAAAGGCAAAATATTTTTTTAAAAAATATTTGGAAACATGCCTTGAATCCATGGAAAATGGAAGGCCCCTATTCATATAAAGGGAATTCAGTTATTACTAGAATAAAGCAGAGAAAATAGAGAACCTAAGAGGTATGTAGCTTGGAAGGTTATTTTCAAGAAAAATGATGAAGCTGCCCATAACTCCAGAATGGTAGCATGATGCTCTGGTTTCCAGAGTATTATCCTAGCATTGTTAATGAATTTGCTCCATTATACCACTATATTGATTTGTCTTAAAAGCCATGTTCCATACTTACATAAATTTTAAGAGGGAAGAAAAATGAGTGCCAGGAGAAAGAAAAATCATCAAATGACACTCATAGGGAACAACAGAGTCTCAGGAAGGCTAAGAGAACAACAAGACAAAAACTATAAAACTGTTACTAAAAACATAAGCAGAAGTTTTAAAGAGTCTGATGATTATGATCTCAGCATTTAAGGATGATACGCTTGCCCCCACCGGAACAGCTCTGAAGATGCTATTGCATAAGGAAAATCCCCTCTGATTGCGACCACATAATCTTTCAAAAGGGGCACACCCAGAGCAGGGCTTCTGAAGATCATATAAGAGAACAGGGGGAAAGATTCTTGTACTCTGGTTGCAAACTGGTTGTTACGTGGTGGGACATGAGAGAGGACTTTCTCAGTCACTGCTTCCAGACTCTGGAATTCCCTCCCATGGGAGGTCACGCTGACCCCATCTTTGCTGTCCTTCTGCAAGCAGGTGAAGATTTTCTTGCTTTTCTTTAGTGATGGGCTGTCTTAGAGAGGTTTGAAAATGGGACGGTTTGTATTTTTGTTCCTTTTAAATCTGTTCCAGTAATGCTTTTATCTAACATTTTGAATATAATGTTTATTTAATTCTTTTAATATTTGAATAATTTACTGTTTTTAGCTTTTAATATTGCATTTTTAATGATGTAAACTGTTTTGGGTCCTTTTTTATGAGAAAGGTGGGGTAAAAACATTTTAAATAAATAAGTAAAAATAAAATGTAAGTCAAAAGTAGAATTTTGAATTATATTTTAAAAAACTAACTAAAAGCCAGTGAGGAACATTGGCAAGGCATATTCTAATCAAAGTGTTTTAATCAGAAACAACCATTTTTTGAAGCAGTTATACTTTCCAAGTATTCGAATGAAACCCCACGTACATCACAATGTAATAATTTAATCAGCATATTATGAAGGCATGGATAACTGGGGGTTTTATTCACACTACCATATGGCAAAATTATTTGTTACAGTCATGCCTTTCTTAAAATGTTGAGCCTACTTGTTCCAGTAATACAGTGTTAGAGTGTATTTGAATTACTCACTTGAACTAGATCAACAGTCATTCTCTTTTCAAAGAAACTTCATTCCCAAAGCAGAAATCAAAGACAGGAGATTGGTGGGTAGCCTTGTCAATTAAATTGGATATGGCAAATATGGTGGGAGGACTTTTGTTGTACAAATATATTTAAGAAGAATGTATCAAGATATGGCAGAGATAGGCCTGCCATCTGGATGAAGCAGGAAGAAACACAATACTAAATCCAATTTTAATCTCAACTAAGAGTAGACTCACTGAAATCACCATGAGTTATGTTATTTATTTTTATCCTGCCTTTTTCCTTAGAAAAGGACCCAAGGCAGCTTACAGCATTTAAAGACAACATTTAAGAACAAAACAATGAGTATACAAAGGTATACTCTTTCATTAAAAGGGAATATTTAAAGCTAAAAACAGTAAGCATAGAAAATTTTAAAAGGAACAAACAAAATACCCTTCTTAGAAATGGGAGACACAAGCAATACTAAAAACACAGTAAGAGCAGGGATGCATAACGATCCATCTAAAAAGATCACGCTCAGGCAGCCAGTCATTGAGGGAAAACTTGCCTGAAAAGAAAGGTCTTCACTTACTTGTGGAAGAACAAAGATGTGGCCAGCCTAGCCTCCTGTGATAGGGAGTTCCAAATTCTGCCAGTAGCAACAGAGAGGGCCCTCTTTTGTGCCCATCAAGCACACCTGTGAAGGTGGTGAGACCAAGAAAAAGGCCTCCCCTGATGATCTTAGTATCCGAGCAGGTTCATATTGGGAGACACAGTCTTTGAGGTAGCTTGGGCCCAAGTTGTTTAGGGCTTTATAGGTTAAAACTAACACTTCAGTTGTGCCCAGAAACAGATTGGCAGCCAATGGAGCTGTTGTAATTGGGGTTGGGGGTGTGTGTGTGTGATCCCTGTAACCTGCCCCAGTCAGCAGTCTGGCTGCTGAGTTTTGGACCTGCTGAAGTTTCCTGACACTTTGACAAGTAAACCCCACATAAGAGTGCTGAATAACAAGTCCCATTAGTTTCAATGGATTAAAATAGCTTTTAATTGGGACTAAAACTGGACTTGTCACTCAGAGGCTGAAATTCTGCTGCTTAGCATAGTAAGTCATAATAGAGAAGGCTCTATTGTGGGGATTTGGTGAGTCAAGCCTCTGTAAGTTCTACTGATTCAATGGGCCAACTCTAACTGTCACTTAATATACTACACAACAGAATTTCAGCTAGAGAGACTTAGTAAGATATGACAAAGTGGTGTTTGGCTTTGTTTTTTTTTTTTTTTTAAAGCAAAATATGGCATGGAGAAAAGGAAGATAATACATATGGGTCTGTCGGTTTTCACATGTCAAACAGAATCCTCCTTAAAAAGGGCTGGAAAAATAAGAGCAGAAAGCTCTAAAAGTCTTTCTGTTAAAGAACAGAAGAAAGTTCACAGAGAAAGCCAGAGGAGGTCTCGAGGGAAAAACATTACAGTCATATGGGAAAGATAGCAATAAGTCGGCACTGGGGATAGGGATGGTGATGAGGCAAGGTCATAAGCGTAAGAGGAGAAAATATTAATTATTCACATATTGCTAACAGGGAGAACTACTTTTTAATTGTCCTAAAAGAAAATGAAAGAGAATAGAATACCACATAATGAAGGTTCTAATGGGCTTATATGCGCAATCAAAAAAAAGATGATGTGGTATTTATGGAGAAGACCACCAGACATAGAACAAGAAGACCTAAGTTCAGGTACTGATTCAGACATGAAGCCCAATGATCTTCAGTTTGCTTTCTAGGGAGTAGTGGGGTTTCTTAATAAGAAAAGTTAGGAATTGCAAAGAAGGGTAATACGTTCTTATTTATGCTTGATCCCCACGTCTCCATCACAACAGGTCTTCCTCTGCAAAAATAAAGTCTTATAGGAATGTTACTGTGTACATTTTGATAACACTTTTAATTCACACTGAGTGAAAAGGGATTCTACTGACTGGCCAGAACCTTTAGAAAGTCTCAAATAATTTCTTTCTTAGGGCAAAGACATGTTACAGTACAGACAACCTGTCATTAGACACTGGAAATCCATTAGTGTGCCAGAAACATGAGTGAGGCACACCTTTGTAATTGACCAATCATACTAGCAAACAAAGCCTGTGTTGAAGTCCAAAGAAGAATAACAAAAAAGCAAGCTGGAAATCTGGAACCTTTGTTCATTGTCCATCCAACAAGCCTATTCAGACAAGGGAGAAGCAAAACCAACAGGGAGGATATATCAGGAGACTCCTACCAATTCTCCTCAGACAGAAGAAGCTACTTTACTGAGTAACAAAGCATTTCAACTTAATAAGGAAGAAGTCCAGTTGCCATGATTCAACTTCCAGATAACCTCACCTGGATGACTAAGAATCTTCACAGATAATCTGGAAACTATGGCAGATGTGAAAAGTTCTGCTATCTTGGCACTTAAAGAATTCCCTCTTCGAATAACTGGCTATCTACATTCTATAGCTGGACTTGAACCTAGTGTCTTAAGGCTTTGCTGTGAAAATAAGTGAGGGAATCCACACACATCATCCTGAGGTTCTTGGTAGAAGGTTGGTTACAGATGTAATCATATAAATATAGCAGAAAATGTTTGTGTTTGTGTGGGTGGGTGGGTATGTGTGTGTGGGAAAAGATCTACAAAACAGTAAAAGCTACAAACAAGAACTTCTGCACTGATACTACTTGAAGTCCCAACTGAAATAACTGGATGGATTATATCTCAAATAACAAGGTAGGCTGGGTGATTCTAGGTACTGTAATCACCTCATAGAAGTGATAACACTTAGAAATATGAAATTACCTTATGGATCATTGAGTCCAGCCCCTGTCAAGGATGCACAGTGGGGGACTTAACTCCCAATATCTGGTGCCACAGTCAGATGCCTAAACTACTGAGCTATCCAGCAGTTCATGTACACAAATTCTACTAATTTCCCAACTTTAACTATATTGTGGCTGGACATCCTAGCTGAGGAGTTCTGAGGGGTGCAATGCAAAGACTTTAGATGGAAGATGCTGGTAGTCGTAGTCTACTTACTATAATATTAAGATCTAGAAACACAAAATTGTGCATGGATACTACTGTTCTAAAAAATTAAATAGTTGGATAGAGTATATCTCAAATTGCCATGCTGGGGTATTTTGGGAGTTGTAATCCAAAGAGGTTACATTTTAATCCATGGATACTGGGCTGAGTACAATGGTGGAGGAATTAAAAACACCAGTAAGAAAACTGTCATGAAGAAGGAGACAGGAAATATTGAAAATATGGATCAGGACTTGCAGGGGCAATAATTTGAAAGAAACTGATATTATGAAACTGTGACTAGGGACAAAACCTACCAATGCTTAGAAATAAGCAGCCACGGAGGACTTGATTCTGATCTTCCCATCAATAGTGAAACTCCAGGATGTGCCTGGGCAAGTCATGAACACTCATTTCAAACTATCTCTTAATGAAGTTGTGCTGTTAACATGAGCTAGACCTCTATGCACTGGTCTGTACTCACAGAAGGCAGGCAGGATGCAAACATAACAAATGAATCCAAAGCCAGATCATTTTGGGTTGCTGAAATATTTGTTCAGAAGTATACCAGGGATTTTGAAACTATAACTTAAGGCATACCTGACAACGAGAAACTTATCAATCTTCTGCTTCCTTGTCCCTGGCCCGAATCTTCATTGGTGATGCTTTTGAAAATCTGCTAGAAAGCAAAAAACACCCATATTAGAAGGGGGAAAAAATACTGTTCAAGTTCATCATGCTGAACACAACATCCACACACCACAATTTCACTCCACATTCCCAGTAAATTGCATTTTCCCTACAGGAGTTAATGGCAGATGGAGAGGGATTTCAATATAGGATCTAGCATAAGGGCAAAAAACTGAACTCAGTCCTTGCATAAAACGTCCGATTTAAATATTCCTTATGTCTCATTTTCAAGAAAGAAAAACATAGTGAGGTTTGAACATTAAAAAAAACCAGCAATGTCTAGTTGCAGTGAAAATTTCAAATTCATTGAAGGCAAAACTTTCTCTAGTTTAGAATCAGATTGATGACACACATGAATTTTTCAGAAAAGTATGCAATGGCAGGAAAAAAAGCATAGAAGGGCTAGGCTATGTTGCTGCAAACAAATGCCCCATTGAAACTGAAGAAAATTATCAGCCAACGGATCACATTTGATCCACAATGTGCAAGAACTACCCCCATCAAAACATGTGAAAAATAAAGCCAAAGAAGAGCTGCCAGCTTAAGAATAACCAAAATTGTACAGACTCAAAGATTCAGCCTATACGAAGTGTTAATAGCTGTTGAAGAATTTCAATTTGCAGAAACTGAAAAGTTAATAGAGAAAATTCAGAAGAGAGAATGGAGATGCAGGTCATTTCTAGGAAGAGGGATGGCAACCACATACTGGACGTTGAAATGTGGCTCATGGTGACATTATGCTGTGAAAAAATGCATTTCTATAGAATTATATTATTATTCAAAAATCCTAGGCACAGTCAATCAAAATTATAAAAATACTGAGTGGTATTACATAACAGCTACAAGTTTTAAGTTAACCAAAAACCTAAGTATCTGTTAAATATCAACATAGTATATATACTGTTCCTAATATTCCCGTTTCTTCGTAACTCTGATGGTGTTATTTCTGGAATCTGCAACTGCTTATAATACTGTGTGAAATTTCTTTATATTGTTCCCAAAGCCCTGATGACTAGGGAGGGGGACCACTGAAGTGTATTTCATCCAAAAGCGAGATGTTTCGATTGCCAAGTCTCTGTATTTTGTTAGTTTTTCCAATTCTTTATCTTGAACTCTGGCATCTCCTGGAATTGTAATGTCAATTATCCAGACATTTCAGTTACTACTGTCTGGTGTGTTATGTTCAAGGTGTCATCTTTGGACATTCACAGATCAGGTGTGACACTGTTTTATCTTTTGCTTGGCAGAGTCATCATTTGCTGTTAGCACTAATTCCTTGAATGTTAGCTTTCATCACACTGGTTTGGAGTGCTTGTTCTTGTGCAGCAAAAATCAAGCCTTCGGTTTCTTTCTTAATGGTCCCCAGTTTTAACTATGCCCATGCTGAATTATACCTTCCACCAATGTTTTTTAGATGTTGTCCATGTATTTTTCCAACTGTTTTATTTTCAAATTGTTGCTTCTTATATTGAGCTTTTGTTTCTGTTCTTTTCAAAATATTCTCCATGTTCACTGCCTTAAGTAATTTTTCTCTACTTGTATTGATATAATCATTGAGACCTCTTTTTTCCTCCTCTACTACCCGCTGTATTTGCAGTAATCTATGGCCTCCAATTTTTCATGGTAAATACAACCACTTTTTGGATGTAGTGCATGATGCATGTTAATTAGTTACAGTGTTTTTTCAATCCAATTCTTCAAATTTATTTTGGGTCCAATCTATTATTCCAGGTGGGTATCTAATTACTGGAACTGCCCATGTGTTTATGGCTTTGATTGTATTTCTACCATTTAATTTTGACTTTAAGATTTTCCACAGTCTCTTGATATGTTCCCTTTCTGTCAGTTCTTTAACTTTTGTGTGCAGGATATTATCTGCTTCTAGTATTCCGTGGTGGTGGCGGTGGTTGTGGTTGTTTTGTAAAATAACTGTGTATCGTCTTTCATTAGTCACATGAATTCTTGTTTTTCATGTAATTTCCTGACTTTCTGGGGGATATAAGCAATTAATGTATGAGCATCTCCCCAATGGTGGGGATGCAATTATTTTTCTCACAGGATGATGTAGAGTTACAAAGCTATGTGAGACTGAGCACCAGACACTCAGGGCTCCGTGACTAATTCAGAATAAGGCATTTTTACAGAACCTACATCTGGGAAGCAACAGCAGTTTTCTGGTCATGTTTCACAGCAAATAATGATGGGATACATAACTGCTCCTGATTGTTATTGTTCTGCCCTGTCAAATCACTTCCTATTTATGGCATTCCTATGAAGTGGTGGCCTTCAAAAGGTTCTAGTGTCAACAGCCCTCCTCATGTCTTGCAAGCTAAAGGCTGCGTCTTCCTTTATTGATTCAATCCATCTTATGTTAGAGGTCTTTTTTTCTACCGTCCCCACTTTTCCTAGCATTATTGTTTTTTCTAGTAAGACTGGTCTTCATATGGCATGCTCAAAGTACAATGCCTTAAGAAAACCTTAAGAACACGGCCAAACAGCGCGGAAAACCCACAACAACCAGTTTTCCTCTTCTTTCATCTGAATCTGATCCACCTTTTCATATGACACTGAAGTCAGTACGTATGTAGGTTTCATAAACAGTAGTCATTGATAGCCTTCTCTTTCATGAAATTGTCCAGTTTCCTTTTAAAGACATGCAAACTGGTGGCCATCACTACGTCATTTGACAGAAGATTCCACAACTGTATATGCACTGTGGGAAGCAGTGCTTTGTTTTGTGTGTCCTGAAACAACCAAGGTACATGGGGGAAAATCTTCTCTCTCTCCTATGTCTACATACCATGCAAAATGTTATGCAATCTCTCATCCCTGCCTCACATCCTGCTTCTCCTAGAGGTTCAAAGCAATTCCTTACTATAATGAGTATTACCAACAATAAAGGGCAATGTCTTTGGTTTCCTCAAAAACTGCACTGATGCTAGAGGGTTTAGTGCAGTGAGAATCTTTTAAATATGTAACTTCTCAGGAGGAGTGCTAGCAGAGTGTTCCATTACTACAATCATATTTCAGTTGGTGAGAGGGTTTTTCCCCTCACCCTATTGAACAAGCTATGGGGGAAATGTGTGTGTGTGATTGGGGACTTGTTAACTCTAACACACCAGCTCTTTGCTAACATTTCCATGCTCTGCTTGTTTTCTAAGCTAAAAAGCCACAGACCTTGCAACAATTCCTCAGAGGACTGCTGCTCCATCACCTTGATGATTTGGAAAACACATAAAGACAGCTCTGGGCCATGAGAGGAAAATTCCAAATTCACAGATAAGCAATACTTTTATTTTACTTTTATTACATTTCACACATAGTGAAAGCCACTTTTGCATATGCTATTTTCATAGGTGTGACAGAATAGGGATAAGTGTCTCTTTTCTCCAGAACTTCTGGACATGAATTTATCCATAATATACTTCTACTTCTTTGTACTTCTATAACCTATCTTTCAGCATACTAGATGTACTTAGGGACGGTCCCATCTATTAAAAGGCAAAGACTTTCCTTTTCAGACAGGCTTTTATGCAATAATTAAGAATTAATCATTCAGAGATGTTTAAATACTTTTAAAAATGCTTTTAAATTTGTTTTTAATCTAGGTTTTAATATTGACAAATTTTAATTGTTTTTAATCTAGTTTTTAATTGTATTTTTAAAACTATGATCATTATGTAGTTTTAATTGTTGTGAGCTGCCTTGGGTCCCCTATGGGGAGACATACGGCACATAAATAATATAAATAAAATAACATACATGAATTATAAGGGATGAAAAAGAAAGTGGAAAAGGTTGATCCATAGGTGTAAAATGAAACATTTTTTTAAAAAACATTTTTTTAAAAGAACCCTGAAATAGAGAGGTTACTTACCTGTAACCATGGTTCTTCAAGTGGACCTCTGTGAATTCACACAATAGGGTTCAGTCTGCGCCGGCGCAGGACTCCTCGGAATATTCTAGAGTTTTTGAAAAGAAACATAGTAGATAGTTGCCCCTACAGTGCATGCTCCGCCCGCCCAAACACTCAGTTCCATCTTTATCCGCCACAATCAAAGCCACACCGTGTAAGCTAAGAAGGAGTGACGGATAGTGGGGAGGCTGGGCGGGATGTGTGAATTCACAGAGGTCCACTTGAAGAACCATGGTTACAGGTAAGTAACCTCTCTTTCTTCTTCGTGGCCTCTGTGAATGCACACAATAGGGTGATTAACAAGCTTACTCACCGGAAGGCGGGTTGTCACTCCAAAACCGAAGTGAGCACTGCTCTCCCAAATCCTGCTTCTCTCTTGGCCCTTAGGTCCAACCTGTAGTGGGTCACAAATGTAGAAGCGGTAGACCAAGTGGCCGCCCTGCAAATGTCCATCACATCGACACCGTGCAGTAGTGCTGTGGATGTGGCCATGGATCTAGTGGAATGAGCCCTCGGACCTTCTGGAGGGGCTTTAACAGCCAGATCATATGCCAAGGTAATCGCGGAAACAATTCACCGAGAAAGAGTACAGGAAGAAGCAGGTGCACCCTTGCGAGATCCATGGAAGCAGAGAAACAATTTGGTAGACATACGGAAGTCCTTGGTCCTAGACGTGTAGTACGCCAAGGCTCGACGCACATCCAAAGAATGAAGTGTCTTTTCAATATCCGACGACGAACTCGGAAATAAGGTAGGTAGAGTCAGTGGTTGATTAAGATGAAAGGTGGAGACAACCTTAGGTAGAAAGGAAATGTCGGGATAAAGCACTACCTTATCGTGATAGAACTGTAAATAAGGAGGGTCAGCCCTCAAGGCCGCAAGTTCACTAGCCCTCCGGGCCGAGGTGATTGCCACCAGAAACAGAGCTTTGAAGGAAAGTAGCCGAAGGTCAGACGTGGCCATGGGTTCAAACGGAGGACGCGTAAGGGCGCATAGTACCAGTTGCAAAGACCACTGTGGCAGAGGAGGTCTGACAGGTGGACGGATATTTTGAAGTCCTTTTAGGAAAGTCTTAAGAGTTGGATGGGAGAACAGACGAGCTGAGTCGGAACCTTGAGGTTGGTAGGAGACAATAGCAGAAATGTAGACTTTTAGCGTAGATAACGCCAATCCCAGATCAAAAAGGTAACGTAAGTAAGTGAGAAGGGTATCGAGGGAAACGGGAGAGTGTTGAAAACCCCGAGATTGAGTAAATTTCAGGAAACTGTTCCATTTGTAAGAATAGAGGATCTTGGTAGAGGGTTTTCTAGCTTTATCAAGAACCTCCTGAATCAAGGTAGAATTCTCCATGCCGTCAGGTGGAGTGACTGTAAATCCGGATGGTGAACGCTGCCGTTGTCCTGTGTAAGAAGGTGAGGCAGAAGAGGAAGTTCCATGAATTCCAATGCCATCAATTTGAGGGTGGTAAACCAGGGTTGACGAGGCCACCAAGGTGCTATCAAAATGGCTGTGGCTCTTGTCTCCTGGAGCTTGGCTAAAGTTAGTTGAATCAATGGTATGGGTGGAAACAGATAGAGAAGATCCGACGGCCACCGAACCATGAATGCATCTCCCAGTGAAGCAGGGCCTCTGCCTGCACGGGAACAAAAGATGTTGCACTTCTTGTTCAGGTATGTCGCAAACATGTCCACAGCCGGATGACCCCACCGGCTGCAGATCATCAGGAACGTGGGCCTGTCCAGTTCCCATTCGTGAGTCTGACCTGTTAAGCGACTCAGTCTGTCCGCCACCTCGTTCTCAGATGTGGACACATGAATCGCCACTGGGAACACATGCAGAGTGTAGCACCACTCCCACAGATGGATGGTGAGGTAGAGCAGTGACATGGAGTGAGTGCCTCCCTGTTTGTTTATATAGTACATGGTTGTGGTGTTGTCCGTGACCACTTGAACACCACGACCCTGTATTAGAGGCACAAAGGCGCGAAACACCTTTATCACCGCCAACATCTCCAGGTGATTTATATGACACTGACTCTCTCGTCTGGACCAGAGGGCATGAATTGTGTGATGGCCGCAATGAGCTCCCCATCCCGTGGGACTGGCATCCGTAGTGACTTGTACGGTAAGTTGTAATGGATGGAAGGGTCTTCCCACGATGAGGTGGGGAACGAATGTCCACCACTTGAGCTGCTGAGACAATTCGTTTGTGACCTGAAGGCGCTTGCCCGGACTGTCTGTTAACGGATTGAACAGGGAGAGGTACCATGCCTGGAGAGATCTCATTTTGAGACGGGCATGCGATAGGGTCGATGTAGTTGAGGCCATGAGGCCGAGGAGGTGTTGCACGTGATGAGCTGTAACAGTGCAGAAGGGGCGAAAGGGAGCAATCGCCGACCTTAGCTTTTGAATGCGCGTCTGCGGCAGGAAAACACGGGCCTTGGTTGAGTCCAGACGTGCTCCGATGTAATCCACCACTTGAGAGGGAATGAGATGAGATTTTTCGAAGTTTACTATGAGTCCCAGATTCTCTAGCGTGTGGAGAACGAACTGGGCGTCTTGGACGGCCTTTTGACGAGAGGCTGAGACCACCAACCAATCGTCTATGTAGGGGAAAACATTTACGTCGTGGAGGCGTAGGTATGCCGCTACATGAGCCATACATTTCATGAAAGTACGCGGAGCGGAGGATAATCCAAATGGGAGTGCGCAAAATTGATAGGCCGAATCGGAGAAGAAAAAACGGAGGTATCTTTGATGATGTGGGTGAATAGAAATATGAAAGTAGGCGTCTTTTAAGTCGATGACTACAAACCAGTCTCCGTGTAGAAGGAGATGAATGATGGACTCCAAAGTTACCATACGAAAACGACGTGGGCGAAGGTAGGTATTTAGGTCTTGGAGATCTAAAATGGGTCTGATACCTTCGTCTTTCTTGGGGACCGCAAAGTAGCGGGAATAAAAACCGTTACGAATGTCTTGATGAGGTGCCCGTCGTATAGCATGTTTCTTTAGTAGAGCGGAAATTTCTTCTTCTAGAGCAGGATTGAATGATGAAAACATCAGTAGCCCTAGAGGTGGACGATTTACAAATTCTAGGCGGTAGCCGAACTGGATGATGTTGAGTACCCATTTGTCGTTTGTGATAAGTGCCCAATTTGAAAGGAAGGGGGACAGTCGAGTGGTGAGACGCAGCCTGGGGATCATGGTCGGGATAGAGTCAAAGGTACTGTCTTGATTTCTTTGCAGGAGGGCGATATGATTGACGCCTTTGCGAAGATGTGTTGGGTTTGTAGTTACTAGCCACATAGGGAGTCTGTGAAGACCTAGGATTGTTCTGTTTGAATGGTCGATAGTTTTGTGAAGAGGATTGCTGATATTGTTGTTGGTTGTATGGTTTACGCCATTGAAATTTTTGATATTTGGGCTGCTGTGAAATCGTGTAAGACTTGGCCGTCTTCCTCATTTTGTGCAGGCTTTCCATATCATCATCGGTCTTTTGATTGAACAATCCCGAGGCATCGAATGGAAGTTCCTCAATGTGGGTCTTTGCGTCCTTGGTAATCCCCGAAGATCTGAGCCAGGCGTGTCTACGTAATGCTATAGTCGATGTAAGAGATTTAGATGCAACGTCAGCAGTGTCGGGATGCCAATCTCTGGTGCTTAGCAACCGTGAGGGCTTCAGAGTAAGTATTGAGAAGGCCTGTTCTAACATCTTCGGGGGCAGCCTCCAGGGTTGGTAGAACTCTCTCCCATAATTGTCTCTGGTAAGCCCCCATCGCCGCTTGATAGTTGGCCACTCTGAGAAGGAAGGTAGCAAAGGAGTACATCTTCCGTCCCAAGACGTCTAACGTCCTTCCCTCCCTGTTGGTAGGAGTGACCTTGGCCTTACCATTTGATTTGGACAGATTGGACTGAATTATAATCGAATTTGGTGTAGGGTGTTTAAGCAGGAAGTTGGTTTCGTCGCCGTGTGTACGGTAGTGGTTCCCAATCCTACGAGTGACCTGTGTAGAGGCTGGGGGTAGAGCCCAAGATTCCTTGATTAACTCCATGAGGGCAGGAATGAAGGCAAGGCTCAAGGGAGGGGAACGCTCTTGATTTATGTCTCCGAAAACTAAGTCCTCTTTGGGTGGTGGTGGCTGTTCCACATCCAGTTTGAGAGACTTAGCCATGCGAGCCACCATTTGAGAGTAAGACGAGTAGTCTTCTGACGGAGAAGATGGATGTGGATCACCTGCGTCAGACTCTGGAGTTCTGCCATCTACAATGGATTCTTCAGAGGCGTCAGATGGAGGTTATTGTTCCTGATCAGAGTCAAAGGTTAAAAGACAGTCCTCTTGGTCAGAAGGTGAAGGAATTGGCACTTTCCCTTTATTGGTGGCTCGCTTGGAAGGTTGTTTCTCAGAGGATTTGGCAGGTTGAGGCTGAACAGATCTGGAGGAAGTGGTAGGAACCGCACCTGTGGATGCCAGCTGTAAGGATCTAGTGTCCTTAGGTCGAGGAGCATCCCTGGGGATTTGGGAATGCTTGTTATATTCAGTAAACTGAGTATCGACGTCATAAAGCCTTCGACGTCGATGTCGATCTGGTGACGAGGAGGAAGACGCCGCCGAAGCGTAAACGTATTGGACGCGTTTCCTCCCACGATCATTGTCGACCTCCGATGAGTCGGTGTCAGTGAGGAGATCTCGACGTTGGCTTCGACGTCGATCTATTTTTATATAGATAGGCTCCTCATATCTTTCCCTTGCTCGGTGTCGTTTGGAGCGAGGGAGGACGACGATCTCTCTACGGGGTTGATGTCGGTCCGTAGGCAAGTGTTTCCTCTTTGTCAGCCGCTTACGGGGTGGAGACTCTGCCCCCGATGAGATTGATGGAGACAGCGGCATCGGAGACGCCCGCCCGGCAGACACAGGGCTATCATGGGCAGAATGTAGGCTAGGTGAAAGCATATCGTCTAGCCTGTCGGGGCTGGGTGATCGCACCGATCGAGGAGCTGGAGCGTGAGCCTGTCTGGGCGGAGGTAACCCAGTGGCATCCAAGATGGACTCTCGATCTTGAGAGGAGTCCTCTAGGATGGGTGAAGGGATCGATGCCAAAACAGGCGGGATGTCCCTGTAGCGCTCCTTCGAAGGAGTCTGTTTAACCTTCTTGTCTTTAACACTTTGTTTTTTCTTTTTCAGAGTCTCCCTGGATGGATCTACCGGCACAGAGGTAAGACTCTTTGTAGAAGAAGAGGTCCTCTTGGCGGATTTCTCCGCGGGTTTGTGAGAGGCAGCAGGAGGCGGAGTGCCGGCTGAGCTTTCTAACATGGGGGTTGCTGATGGTGGGGAAGCTACCTCCATGTCGGTGGGTTTAGAAGCTGAAAGGGTCTTGTCCCACAAAAAGAATGTTAGCCTTTGCTGTCTCGCTCTAAGGGCAGGCTTCGTAAACTTCTTGCAATGCCTGCAAGACTGGGGTTGGTGTGACTCCCCGAGACAAAATAAACAGCGGTCGTGTCCGTCCGAAAAGGGGAGTTTTCTGCCACAGGACATGCACTGGCTGAAAGGGCCCGACGGGGACATAAGCCGAAAGATTAGTGGGGAGAAAAACAAGACTCACGGAGTGAGGCAATCCGGGCGGGAAGGAGGCACAAAATGAAGAAAAAACCGCCAGATCCAAGGCGAGTCAATCCAAGTCAGTCCAAGTCGAGATCAAAAACGGAGCGAGCAGATCGAGAACAGTCCGAGAAAAAAAGGTGGGAAGTCCAAAACAGTCCGTGCAAAGCCGTAAATCAGTCCGATATGAGGGAAAGGGACAATGCGAGGGGCAACGTAGGGAAAACCAGAATCGTAGTCAGGCAGTCCGTGTCAAAATCCAGTAGAAATAGCAAGAAAAATAAGCTCTAATAACGAGAAGTTCCTATCACCAAGGCGGCAAAAATGGAACTGAGTGTTTGGGCGGGCGGAGCATGCACTGTAGGGGCAACTATCTACTATGTTTCTTTTCAAAAGCTCTAGAATATTCCGAGGAGTCCTGCGCCGGCGCAGACTGAACCCTATTGTGTGCATTCACAGAGGCCACGAAGAAGAACCACAAATTTATCATATACTTTTTTAAACCAGACTTTTAGCGAAATAAGTACATTCAATTGTATATTTCTGGATGAATCCCTCTTCCCCATATTTCTCATGAGAGGTAAAATAATTAAATAAAACAAAAAAACAACAACCCAAGTCCAATAAAACAAATGGGGAGGGGAAACAGCACATAGCACCTTAGAAAAAGAACTACTGTTTAAAGACTGGGACATCTCTAGCTGGCAGAAAAGACAGGGTGAGGAAAAGGAAGGGAAGATCAAACATTTCTTTCCATGTCCCATTTGATCTAAAAAGGGAGCTCACATGTCTCTAATGGCATGTAAAAGCATACTGGCAATCAGACATTTCCTCTCCTATATGCTTATCATTCAGAAGACAGTTGTTGATCAAGCTACGATTGATTGATTGATTGATTGATTGAAGCTCTTGCAGTAGAGCCACATTAAGATCTGTGGTGCTTACAAAATTGACTGGTGCCATGAAACCAGGAGATCTGTTGTCTGATGTGCATAATAATCTCAGAAGGAGCCATTGAAGCGTAGAAGGTTATGGATGTATTTTGCAGTCACTTATCTTTGTATAATTTGCTAGATTACAGTGTTATTATGTACAGGCTATTAGTGTTTCTATTATGTGGTCATAAGAGGGGACATGATCTGAGCAGTGCCATGGCAATGAGATATCATGTGTGCATGAAAACCATTAAGAAATAAATAGCCTTTGTAATTATCTTCTTTGTGCTGTTAAAGACAAATTCAAACAAACATCTGTTTCCTTCTTGCATTATCTGTTTGGTATGTTTCATTCCAGGGCTACACTCTTTAAGGGATGAATTCAGACATCATGGCAAGAAGGAATTCTCTCCAATTCTGGCTCACTGAGGATATGCCATCTTGTTGATTCACACTGAGGAACAATTCCCACATGGAATGAGAAAGGCAGAACAAGCCAAAGTGGCATTATTATTGTGAACTCACTGGATGCCAATTTCTTTGTCCTGTCTCTCTCAACAAACCAGATAAGTAATCCAGAGGTTGTTTTAGGGTTAATTACAGTAGGATCCCCGTATCTGCTGGATCAGTATCTGTGGTTTAAGTTATCCACAGTCTAAAAATTTCAAAAATAATAAAAGAAAAAAATTCAGAAAAAACCCACTATGTTCACATGTACCAGAACTGGCCACTGGAAAGAGCCAGAGACCGTGCTATGAATACTTGTTAGTGAAGACTACATTGCATGGTGAAGACTACATTGCAACTCAGATAGTGTGGTTGCTGACCTTGAGCCAGACATCCTGGAGAGTGAAGTCAAGTGGGCCTTAGAAAGCATGGCTAACAACAAGGCCAGTGGAGGTGATGGCATTCCAGTGGAACTATTTAAAATCTTAAAAGATGACGCTGTTAAGGTGCTACACTCAATATGCCAGCAAGTTTGGAAAACTCAGCAGTGGCCAGAGGATTGGAAAAGATCAGTCTACATCCCAATCCCAAAGAAGGGCAGCGCCAAAGAATGCTCCAACTACCATACAATTGCACTCATTTCACACGCTAGCAAGGTTATGCTCAAAATCCTGCAAGGTAGGCTTCAGCAGTATGTGGATCGAGAACTCCCAGAAGTACAAGCTGGATTTCGAAGGGGCAGAGGAACTAGAGACCAAATGGCTAACATGCGCTGGGTTATGGAGAAAGCCAGAGAGTTCCAGAAAAACATCTACTTCTGTTTCATTGACTACGCAAAGGCCTTTGACTGTGTGGACCACAGCAAACTATGGCAAGTTCTTAAAGAAATGGGAGTGCCTGACCACCTTATCTATCTCCTGAGAAATCTCTATGTGGGACAGGAAGCAACAGTTAGAACTGGATATGGAACAACTGATTGGTTCAAAATCGGGAAAGGAGTACGACAAGGCTGTATATTGTCTCCCTGCTTATTTAACTTATATGCAGAATACATCATGCTAAAGGCTGGACTGGAGGAATCCCAAACCGGAATTAAGATTGCCAGAAGAAATATCAACAACCTCAGATATGCAGATGATACCACTCTGATGGCAGAAAGTGAGGAGGAATTAAAGAACCTCTTAATGAGGGTGAAAGAGGAGAGCGCAAAAAATGGTCTGAAGCTCAACATCCAAAAAACTAAGATCATGGCCACTGATCCCATCACCTCCTGGCAAATAAAAGGGGAAGATATGGAGGCAGTGACAGATTTTACTTTCTTGGGCTCCATGATCACTGCAGATGGTGACAGCAGCCACGAAACCTAGCTTCCTGCTTTTACTTCACAATAAACAAGTTGTGGATAGACGATCTACCACTGGTTTAGCTACTTCCACTGAAAAAGGGAGCAATCAAGCAGTCTATACCAGCATGCTGCTTATCTATGATAAACCCAGGGTTCTGTGGCTCCCTGGCTTACCATGATGAGCAATTAGGCCTCAGATTGGAGTTACAACCGCTGTTCAACTGTTGTGAACTATCAAGCTGGTGTAAGTCAGTGTAGAACCTTGGCTGAATACTCATACTGATAATGTATTTATTATTATAAATTAATAATTATTATAAAACTAAAAAATGTATTTTATATAAAAATATACATTATTTAGTCTACACCAAAAATTCAAAGGCCCTGGTTTAACCAGAATGGTCAGTTGTAATGTTGCTGTAACCATCTGTCTCTGTAAGCACCTGAATCAGCAGAGATCTGACCCACTTACACAAACCAGATCTCAAAGTGTTCAAACACCCATAAAAAGATTTCACTTCTTCCTGAAGGCTGTCAATATTGTGGAAAGGAACAGCTTTTGTTGCTTTTACTGATGACACTCTCTCAACACATGTTCCCAGGTTAATGCATGAATTAGAATATGTCAGGGGGAAAGGCAGAAACGTAACGATTTAAGTGCTGATTTGCCATTTGAAAAGTAACACAAGATCCTGCAATGCAAATATTTACAGGATCACATAAAGACCTAAGCAAAATATCTGTTTAATGTCAAGCGGAAGCAAATAATTCATTGACAACAGTTTTGATTGGGGACCAGCAATGCTGGATAAAGAAAAATGCATTTGTTTCATTTTGAACATCTTTAACAGGATACAGGATGGCAAGCATAAAGTTTAGTGGCCTTCAAGACAAGAGGATTTGTGCTGATAATTTTGGAGTTTTCTTTGCAACCTTGTCTGTGGCTTGTGTGACTGGGAGGGATTTTTTTTTTGCTAGGGTGATTGCCTGTCTATCCAGCACTGACCAATCATTCCTTCCAGCTAGACATGGGCTATTCATATTCGTATCCCTGGGGATACGAACATGAATTGTGGCACCACAGGTGCCACGGAGGTCCATTCCCTTCCCCCAGAACTGGCCAGTCCACTTACTGTTTGCTGCGCAGCTCTTGGCTCCATTGTCATGGTGGTTGTGCCAACTGCAGGAGTTTTGCTGGCTCTTCCCCACCTCCCATGCAGCCGACCACTTCGGTGCAGAGGCAGGATGGGGAGTTTCCCTGCTTAGCTGATGAGTGGTCGGCTGTGCAGGGAGGTGGGGAAGAGATGGTTGTGCTCTTTCCGTGATTGGCATGACCACCGTGATGATGGAGTTGAGTGCCACACAGCAAACGGTGAGTGGACTGGCCGGTTCTGGAGGGAGGAAATGGGTCTCCGTGGCACTTGTGGTGCCATGATTCATATTCACATCCACAGGGATACGAATACAAATAGCCCATGTCTACTTTCAGTCTTTGAATTCAAAGAAAGTTACGCCTCTCTGTTAAGTGCTCTTTTCCCCTTTCCTGGGTTAGTGGAAGTTGTTTGTTTGCTATTGATCTGTTCAGTTGGTTGTAAATGTATACAAAGAAAGCAGCATACACAAGTGTATAAATTCAAGCGACTGTAAGTAAAGAAATGTTTTTTATTCTTTCTCCTTCAAATGTATCAGAGTGAGTTGGGACTTTAAGTGCCAGTTAATGAGAAAGGGGTGGACTCTGCAGAACTTGAAGCTATTCGTCATTGTGGATCTCTACTTCTACTGTGTAGCAAAAAGAATTTTACCTGAAATTCAAAACTCTGCAACAGATAAAGGTTTAGAAAAGCAAGGAGTAATTGGCTGCCCCAGTGCTAAATCTAGAGCTGAGGAAAATTACTCATTTGAACTATAGCTGTTAGAAGCTCACAGCTGCCCATGCTGACTGGGTTGTTCTTGGAGTTGTAGATAAAATGTAAACTATCCCATATAAAACTTTGTGTATTTGAGGTTTCTATAGTACAATCCTGCAATTCAGAGACAAACCCATTTCCTTACCTCATTTATCCTCATTCTGTCTATTAAATAAACACATACAAAAGCTCAGTATGAAATACTACTATTTCCTTTTCTAAGTTAGAATGTCAGCTCACAGGGTATCCCTGCAAAATATAGCAGTTGGAAATCTGAGGTGAAATCTTTAAATTTAACATAAGAACTGTATTCCTGAATGCCTTGACATGATTAATTCATACTGAATCAGTCTAGAATCCAGGTACTCCTGACTGACAAATGGTGCTTTAAATGCTCCCTCAAAAGTTGTTTCTCTAACACCTGGAGCAAAGCTTTGTGCACTCAGTGCAAAAGACAAAAAGAATAATTCTAGACAAAGATTCTGTGGCAAGGAAAGGTGTACTCTGAAACCTGAGAGAATATACACAAAGTTCATTTCGCATAATCATGGGAAAGATCAAGGAATAAACAAGATACAGAACATCTGTGGCCCTGATAATTAGAAAACTTACCCATTTATGCCTGCGACATTTCACTATTAACTATTTTTCAAGCCTATATTCAGAACTATAAGGATAACAAGTTTGGGTTCATTATTCCAAGAGAAAGCTGTGATTTTGGACATTGATATCAGTGTGAGTGTGTTTATCCTAGCTTCCCTAGGAATATATGCAGCCCTGGGAAGAAACACTATGTAGGTCATACAGGGAAACCAAACTTTACCGATGGAAGTTATAAATAGCCTAGATCAGGGACTGGGAAATTTGGTGGTCCTGATATACTGGCCCACAATTCCCCCTAACCCTAGCCAGTATGGTCAATTGTAAGGAATGGGAGAAACTGTTGTCCCAAACATTTGGAGGATCAAAGGCTCCCCACTTCTATTATAGACCTAGAATCAAGCCATAAGCAACTGTCAGCACAAAATTACCCGATAAGCATGGTTAAAAACCAACCAAGAAACTTACAGGAGCTGCATTATTCTTCACTGTCACACTGGGGGTTGTAGCACGCAGGGCTCCACTAACTCCATGATAGTACTTGAAGCAGATTTTTGTTTCCGCTAAAAGAAAAGGTGATACTGGATTAACAATATGTAGCTTTTCATCATCATCTGTTGAATAAAAGCAAACATAACGCAGAAAATATCATTCTGAGATCATAGTGCCTTTCCTTGCAATAAACAAGAGAGATGTAATAACGATGCCTTAATTTAAATAAAGGATATTTCATTAAAACCCACTGCAAATTGTCATGATTTTGGTTACTCAAAAAAATCTGTCCCTTTACATCAGTAGAATTTAAAGATGGCTTTGTCTCTAGTAAGCTCTGCCACTCACACCAAAGAATCCTTAGATGTGAGGGTACCTACTGAACTTCAGCCAACACAATTTCAGGCACAAATTGCACCCCAACCCACCCAATAAACTACCCCTTGTGATCGGGTTCATTTGAATGTTGTGGCAATTCCTCACTTTTGGCGGGAAATAACGACTGAGACTTATCTGCAACGTTCATAACTTCGATTTTATTAACCTTTGGCTTCTCTACAACTATTTCAACTGGGTCGAAACATGATAAATCTGGCAAAGGTCCATAACTGGACGAGGATAACTCTCTTTGAAAATCCGGGTAGCTCATTGGGGTGCTGGGCCAAAACATTCGCGATTGGTGGGGTTCCGTAGAGGGGAACTCCTCACCGCACAAATGGTGCCACAGCATGGATGTTTTGCCCAGTCTCCCTCCTTAGGTGGCTGGTTGTAGGTTTGATCAGGTCTAATCACCTTCTTGCCTCGTCCTTGTCCCCGCGGGAAAACGATTACAGTCCACTCTTGAGTCTCATACACCATCTCCCCTTCCTTCTTTGGCTTCGGGTCCAGCAACAATCCCCCAACCTTCAGGTTAGGGAAGTCCTTTAGAAGTCCGCGCACCTTTTCATAATTGATATCCACATCTCTCTCATCTCTCTCCTCCTTTCCCCTCATTCCCCCATTTTCAAACCTACTGACGAACCTCCTCTCTCCCTGCTCTTTTATACTCCCCTCCCATACTGACATCTCTAGCTCCTCCCCTTTCCCTTTTTCTCCTTCTTTCACCAGGCAAACTTCTACTTTTCCCTTCATCTCTTCTATCTTTCCTTTTTCCTCTATTAAGATTTCCTTCACCTCTGTTGCCTCATTCTTACAGCTTCCCTTTTCCTCCTTTGTCGCTTCTATCAGTGAGGACGGCTCACTTTCCTCCTGCTTTCCTTCACATCCCTTCAAATAAACTTCATCCTTTTAAAATTAAGGTTTTGATCTGTTTTTCATACAAGCTGATTAAAGCCAAACTGAGGGCAAAACCTCCATAATAAAGCACAGGTGGTTTACAATAGGGCAGGCATCACTCCCTTCCTGCAATTTTGGGGCGAAATGCTTTCCACTCTTGTCCACGCCACTCCTGAGTAATGGGACAAAGAGCAATGGATGAACTGACACAGCTGATTCGGTGGAATATCATGCGAGGGGAAAATAACTTGTGCCTGATCGTTCATTAACTAAAATTAAGGTAAAGGTAAAGGTTCCCCTTGACATTTAGTCCAGTCGTGTCCGTCTCTAGGGGGCGGCGCTCATCCCCGTTTCCAAGCCGTAGAGCCAGCGTTTGTCCGAAGACAGTTTCCGTGGTCACGTGACCAGCGCGACTAGACACGGAATGCCGTTACCTTCCCACCGTGGTGGTACCTATTTATCTACTTGCATTTGCATGCTTTCGAACTGCTAGGTGGGCAGGAACTAAAATTAAATACATATTCAAATATTTGATCTGAATTATGATTATATTTAGAAAAGCATCTTTACAGGAGAAAGGATCTACCTCAGTATCATTGTGACTGGCTCCATGTAATTAAAACCAGGGCTTTGCTTATGTTGTCTTCTTTCCATATTTGCTTTGAAAGTATATTAATAATAAATAATAATGTGCTGTCAAGTCAATTCTGAGTTATGGTGACACTTTCCAGGGTTTTTCAGGTAGAGAATATTCAGAAGTAGTTTACTATTCCCTTTTTCTGTGGGCATCCTGGGACTGTGCAGCTTGCCCAAGTCCACACAGGTTGGCTCTACTTGCACCTCCAATTTCCTTAATTTCATTCATACATTCACTAGTCTAATTTACCCACAATGCTGTTGAATCTGATTACCAGTGACAAGAGTTCATAACATCTACACACAAGACTTGTGACATGACTTCATGGACATGGAGAACGGTGTGGTACTAAAATGGTACTGTGAGCGAATAAAGAAGGAAGCATGTAAAATCACTTAAACTATAATCCTATTCCCATTAATTTGAGAGTTGTTGCTTTTGCAGTTTCGACTTATGTAACACCCCATAGTGCTAGAGCTGTCTCTGGGTGGCTTGTAGCATAATTATACTAACAACATTTTAATCCACAGCAAGCTGGGTACTCATTTTATCGACCTTGAAAGTGTGGAAGGCTGAATCACTCTTGAGCCAGCTACCTGAACCAGTTGGGATCAAACTAAGGTCATGAGCAGAGGCTTGACTGAACTACTGCAGTTTAATCACTGAGCTAAAGTTCAATTACTTCCTTTAATTCAGCCATTCGCAACCTTTTTTTGGCTACGTCCATTAACACAATATGAAAGAAATATAGGCTGAATCAGGATTTTATAAGTCACATAACAAACATTATAAGGTGGTGTGTGCAGAACTGTTTCCAGTCTGTGGCCCCTTTCAAATGAGCCAAGCCACCCTGCAAGGGGCCGTATGGCCCCCATTGAGAATGGCTGCTCTATTTGAACTAGTTAGGGCTTACGTATGAGTACTACTGCACTGCAAAAACAGGAGTACAATGACACAAATGTGTTTGCAACTGAATGGCAAGAAAATAATACCAAAAAGGTTTTCCTGCAAGTAAACAAAGAAAGAACAAAATGAATTATGTAGTTTAAGTTCAGTTGTACTGAAATAGCAATGAAAGAGAGGTACGGGTAGCAAAGATACAGAACTATCACTCCTACTGTAACAGTGAAGCAAGAGAGGTGACATTTATTCCACAGTGTAACCATGCTGGGGGATCACGCCATGCAGCACGTCAACCAAAGCTCACACTGAATTTTCATTCTGTAATTTTCTCTGCAGGAATTTTAGCAGCTCTGCAGCTGAGTCTTTTACTCATTTACCAGGCACTATAGAAAGCTGAGGATATCAAAATAACTGCATCACACAATAGAGAGATGAGTCAAGTTTTCAAACTTGTTTCAGTAGCTGAACATGCCCTGAAACAAGCTGGACATGAAATTCTATTTCAAGACACAGAAGTTCTGGACAACACCAGCAATCATAATGTTAGACTACACAGGGAAGCCATTGAAATCCACAAACACCAGCACAGCTTCAACAAAAAAGAAGAAAGTCTAAAAATCAACAAAGCCTGGCTCCCAGCACTGAAAAATACAGCCTGCAAAAAGTCAATGAACTCTACCCAGACACAAGGAGCAGTGATCACTACACACAAAAGAGTAGCCAATAACACCCATCAATCACAGTGACAGATCATCTCGATTTAATTTAATTGTTTAAAATTATGATGTTTTAATGGTTTTTTTAATACTTATTGTATAATGATGTTTTATAATATTTGTAAGCCGCCCCGAGTAGACTTTGTCTAGGGGGGCGGGGTAAAAATCCAATAAATAAATAAATAAAATATCACAACAAAACATCCATAACAAAAAACACCCTTATCACAGGAAACACCCAACCTCCTGAAAAGAACAAAACCCCTGATCCCACAGCTACAAATACTCAACAATCCCACACACTACACCAAAACACAGACAGAGTTCTAGTTCCTGTCCTCTGAAGATGCCGCCCACAGAGACTGATGAAACATTAGGAAGAAAAACCTCCAGAACATGGCCAAACAGCCCAAAAAACCCACAACAACCATTGGATCCCGGCCATGAAAGCCTTCGAGAACACTCTAATTTAACTTTCTTTGTACAATATGACTTTACATCACAACACAAGTGTTCATCAGCTCATGTATCGTAAGATGTCTAGGCTGTATATTATGACTACTGTTAAGGCAATGACCAACATTTATACTGTTTGTATTCCCATGCCCCTACAACCAGTGGGCTACACCTTCCCAACTAAACATGTGTACAATAAATGAGGCAATGTTCTGTACAGCTAATAGAAGTGGGCTGTTATCTAAGAAAGTTTATGACCTCTAAAACCTGTCAGTTTTCAATGTGTCCCTCACATATCCATGAAGATTCTCAATATAGTATATGTGGTCCAATGCAAAGAGGAGTGTTCGGAGCTCTACACTGGAGAAACCAAATGGCCACTAAACAGGAGAACGGCCCAGCACAGGAGGGGCAATGGCTCAGGACAACAATCAGCAGTGTTCCTTCATTTGAAGGACAAAGGACACTCATTTGATGACCAAGATGTACTCATTTTGGACCGAGAAGACAGGTGGTTTGAAAGAGTGGTCAGGAAGGCCATACATGTGTATACAGAAAATCCCTCACTCAAAAGGGGTGGAGGCCTTAGATACAATCTGTCTCCTATTTATCATGCTGCCCTTTCATCCGTCCCCAGAAAGATTAGGACCACAAACACGAGAAAGACCACTGTTAACGACCCTTGACAATGGGTGGAGAAGGACTGCAGAAGTGGGATTATCCCTCCCCCCCAGTCCTTTGTTCTTCTAACGAGCCTATTCAGACCAGGGGGAAGTGAAACCAACATGGAGGATATATCAGGGATCTCCTACCAACTCTCCTCAAATTGAAGAAGCTACTTGGATGAGTAGCAAAACGTTTCAATAATAAATAATAAGAAAGAAGTCCAGTTGCCATGACTCAACTTCCAGATAACCTCACCTGGATGACTGAGAATCTTCACAGATACACTGTTAAACATAGTGCTAATATTGAGTGCAGCTCTATCTATACAAAATGGCAAGATCAAAACCCAGCAGGAATAACAGATTGGACCCAAAACAAATTAGAAGAATTGGATCAAAAACATGGAAACTAATGAACATGCATCATTCACTACATCCAAAAAGTGACGTGGACAGATTATATTTACCATGAAAAATTACTTAAGGCGGTGAAAATGGAGAATATTTTGAAAACAACTGAAACAAAGGCTCAATGTATATATAAAAAAACAATTTGAAAATAAATTAGACAACATGATAATAATACAACATGGACATGGCTAAAACTGAGGACCGAAGAAACCGAAGGCTTTATTTTTGCTGCACAAGAACAAGCGCTCCAAACCAATGTGATGAAAGTTAAGATTCAAGGAATTAGTGCTAACAGGAAATGTTGACTCTGCCAAGAAAAAGAAGAAACTGTATCACACCTCATCTGCTAATGTCCAAAGATTGCACAAACAGATGACAAAATTAGACATGATAGAGTGGCAAAATTAGTGCACAGGTCATTATGCGAAAAATATAACTTGTCAGCCTCCAAAAATCCATGGTAATATCAGGTAGAGAAGGTGTCAGAAAATGACAAAGTCAAGATCTTGTGGGATTTCCGGATCCAAACTGAACACAACACACCAGACATAGTAGTAACAGAATGAAGAAATGTCTGGATCATTGACATTGCAATTCCAGGGGATGCCAGAAATTAAAATAAAAAACTGGAAAAAAATAACAAAATACAGAGATGTGGCAATTGAAACATCTCACTTGTGGATGAAACACAGTCATTGGGGCATTGGAAACAATATAAAGAAATTTCACACAGTATTATAAGCAGTTCCAGATCTCAGAAATAACACCATCAGAGCTCCAAAAAACAGCAGTATTAGGAACAGCATACATATTGCACCGATATTTAACAGATACTTAGGTTTCTTGTATCTGTTATATAATACCAGTCAATGTTTTTATAATTTGGATTCACTGTGCCTAGTATTTTAATAATAATAATAATAATAATAATAATAATAATAATAATAATAATAATAATAATAATAATAATAATAGGAACAGCATACATACTGCACCGATATTTAACAGATTCTTAGGTTTTTGGTTTAAACTTGTATCTGTTATATAATACCAGTCAATGTTTTTATAATTTTGATTGACTGTGCCTGGTGTTTTTGATTAATAATAATAATAATAATAATAATAATAATAAAAAATAAAAATTCCCAGCATTTGTGATTAGTACTTATTTACTTGTGTAAATATCTACAGCAATTTTTCATCTCACTGGACTGGTGATGAGGCAATGTCAAAGTATTTGGGTGCATGTCAGTTATCATACTACCCTGGCAATTTCTAAAAAATCAAGGTCAGAGTGATTTTCAGTTTTCAGCCACATCAGTTCATTTTACACCTTGTAGTGCATTTCATATTAAAACAAAAAATGCTTGGAAAAAATAGGCACATACGAGGCAGTGTATTTAAAGCTAGCGCATGGAGGCAGACCAAAGGGTCAAGTCTATGATGATGATGTTATTTTGCAAATTGGATTGTGTTTAGATGGTGGCAGATACATAATAATGGTTAAGTATTTATACATCATATTTTTCCCCAGGCAAATTGCTTCTACAAAGTAATTTGCAATGTAATTGCAATCTCTTTCTTCATCTATATAAATGGGCATCTCCGTTTTTGCCTGTTCAAATTTTAATCATCAGATATAAGCAAAAGAAGAAGTCCTCATGTAGGTGTAGGACACTGATTTCTCTCAACAAAAGAGAGAAGGGTCAACTTGGGATCTTTGTCCAAAACACAAACTAAAATTTCCCACATTTAGATATAATCACTTCCCAGAAGTACTTGTATCTTTGCCAGTCTCTCATTTCTTTTGCTCCGTTCATCAGGATTAATCTCTCTTTTCTCTCACTTTGAATTTCACTTGCTGTTTATAATCCTCTCTGCTCTTCTTTTGCTCATAGGTCAGCTTGGCCTTAGAAGCTTAGCTTCCACCAGAAAGCTCGATTTATTATCTTGGATATAAAAAGCAACAATGCCAAGATTAAAGCAGCCCACCCCCATCCCTGATTCTCAAACCTGTAATGCATGGAACAGCTAAAACCTATTCTATCTGGAAACATACCCTATTCAATATTTTCTGACAACCCACCAAACAACGTTGATAGACAGTGGGCAGCATTACCATGGGGCTGCAATTTACTTGGCAGCGGCATCTGCTTCAACAAAGGAACATGCTGATTACTCCTTAGGTAGACACTTTCTGGAAAACAATACTAAGCTAAAATGGAATATCATCTCTCAAATCCTTTCTTAAGAGATTGTTTTGTGGGACAGGGAGGATATTTTAGACTATATTGTGAGCAAGTAAGCATAGTGCTCTGAATAGTCATACAAAGGCAAGACACGGAAATCATAAGGAACTTGTTTGTATATTTGGAAGAGGTAGCCATGTTAGTCTGTGCAAGCATAACAAGCAAAACCCAAAGAAATAAAACAAAACAAAACAAAGTAAAAAAAAAAAAGACTTTAAGGTGCCACATGTTTCTGTCTCGTCTTGTCTTGTTTTATTTTGTTTCTTTGGATTTTGCCTGCTATGGTTTGTATATATTTGCTAAGAATATCAGAGAAATCCCACAAAATTAAATAATCCCTTTATGCAATTTTATAATAATACAGTATGATCAGATTACTCTTTCACATTTCTTAATTACAGTGGACACCAACAATGATCCTGTGTGGTTACATTACTGCTTCCCCTCTCTTCTCATCTGATGGCTCCTCATTTTCTGAAGATATTTCAGAGCTAGCATTTATTCTGCTCTAAAGGGGACTTGCTCATTCTGGACTTCTCTTCAATGTCCTATTTTCATCTCAGCAGCGATGGGCAATGTGCAGCTTGGAAACTTGTATTCTAAACCATGACAGATGTCATTTTCACAAGGTATGTTGGTAACAGAAGATACAGAAAATAGTGGGGAAAACAGAACAATTTTAGCTCTCCCCAGGTTGAAACATACTATATGTGCCTAAATAATCACAGGAGTAATTTATTTTAAAATGTTTGTGTTTTCCTTCAGGCTTTGGACAAGGGACAGTACAGCAGTGGAAAACTACATGGTGTACCCCACCAGGCTTCATCTGGCTCTCGATATAAATTTTACTCTGGTATATAGTTACTAGAAGAACCTTGTTTTGATGGAAAGTGGCTTTGTACTCAGATGTATTATCTCAGGATGTATGCTTACTAAATCTAACACTTCATTCTCAGGTAGTATAATTTGTAAATATATGAATATTTCAATTTAACACACATACAAAATGAGGGCAGCTTTATTAATTAGTGTGTATTCATCACATTTCAGAATCAATATGCATGGATTTCTTTTATCTCAACTACACATCTTATGATATTTTTAGCCTAATATTTCCATGGTAACAAGACAGGGAATGGTCTATTTGAGAAGATGGATGTGTCAGAGCTGTGTAGCTGGGGAATACAAAGGAGTGGTCTAAGCTCTTTTCCAGCACTTACTGCATCTTCTAATCTTTTGTCAGAGAGTAATTTGTTGGCTCTTATTCCTTCTGAATAAAAATGAATGAATCTGTGGAATGAAGAAAGGGCATTTTTTTCACACAGAAATACAGTAGTGGCAAAAATGTAACAAATGAAGGTATTATATGACTTTCTCCTTGAAGCAGGCACAGTGAGATCATGTGGTCTGTGAATCTTGAAAATTATCTGCATCTGATTTGTGGAAAGGCACCACTTCAACATTATCTTGATCATTAGAAATGTATAATACCTCAGTTTTGTCAGCAATGTGTTTGTCTTGGATAATCTGCACCAAGATACAAAATCAGGCTTTTCACAAAATATATTATACCAGGATTCCTGAAGTGTTCAAAATTGAAAATTAAACATTTTTGTCAGATCCCAAGTTTTGGAAGCAATATTATAACTATTCCGAAACTTGGAATCTGTCAAAAGTGTTTTATTTTTCCTTTTGAACACTTCAGGAATTCTGACACGAGATGGCTTGTGATAAGCCTGATTTTTGCACCTTGATGCAGAAGAGATATCCAATTATTGCTGGCTAGATAGCTCAATGGTTTATGTATCCAGCTGTGGAGCCACAGTTTGGCAGTTTGATTCCTATCTATCTATCTGTCTAGATTATATAGTTAATCAAATAACTATTAGGATGTTGAGAGCTGTAGTTGAAAAAGTAACTTTTCCAAGCTGCGCTGCATGCTAATTGCACCTTTACAAAAACAGTACATCATTTCATTTCCACACATCTTCAACAGATTAAGAAATACCCAGTAGCTTAAGAAAGCAGATGCCATGTTCAGAATGAGTTGGGAGAACCCACAGAGCAGAAAGTATAGTGTCCACAATAACTCCCAGTAAGTAACTGTTCCATATCAGGACACAGTCCCCCCCTAACCACTATCCTCTGAGACTTTGTGTTCACACACAACTACTTTACTTTTGAGAAACATATCTATCTTCAGATTGATAAAACTGCAATGAGTACTTGTATGGTACCACCATATGTAAATATTATATACCTGGAACAGTGCTTTCTTAACTGTTGTGCCCCAAACCCACTCATCTAGTTGAGATACATCAATGACATTTTTATTATTTGGAACCATGGTAAAGAAGCACTGGAGAAATTCCACCAGGCTTCAATAACTTTCATCCTAACTTCAACCTCAGTCTGGAGTAATCTAACACAAGTACAGTTTCTGGACACCATTGTGAAGCTACAATATAGCCATCTGAGCACCACACTGTATTGAAAACCCACTGAACAATATATCTACTTGCATGCATCCAGCTTCCATCCTAACAATACCACAAAGTATTGTCTACAGCCAAGCCCTTAGATATAATTTCATCTGCTCAGACTCAAGACAGAGACTCCAAACTCATGGATCTACAAAAGACATTTGTCAAATTACAACACCCACACAAAGAACAAATTAACTAGGTAAGACAAATACTCAGAAGCAACCTACTGCTAGACAGATCCAGAAGATAAAATGACCAAACATTATTAGTTGTCACCTTCAGCCCATAAGTGAGACCACTCACAGACACCATAAATATAATCTAAAACCCATTCTTGACAAGAATACTTCACTCTTCCAAGGTCTTGGTGGCAGGCCTCTTCTTGCTTACACACATTCACACTCCAATCTCAATCAACTATTAACACAAAACAGATTACACAACACTCATACAGATGAGAACTAAACCCAGATGCCAGCTCAGTCCCCACATCTACTCTGGCAACACAATTACAGTGTCACACACAATATCAAGGGCATATTTACTTGTTCCTGTTATGTGATCTATGCCATCCTTTGCCAACAATGCACTTCCCCATTCATCACAGGACAAACAAGACATTCTCTGCACAAAAGAATCAATGAACATAAACCTGACATCAGGAATGGCAAAACACAAAAACCTGTTTCAGAACATTTCAATACACCTGGACATTCTTTGAATGACATGCAAGTGATAATTTTGGAAGAAAAGCACTACAGAATGAGACTTGAAAGAGGAACAGCAAAGATATATATGGAGGCTGGAGACCCATTTAAAAGAATTGAATATCAATTGCAGGTTCCTAAATCACTACCAAGTGTGAAATCCTACATTGATTCCCACAGAATGCCACACGTGTGAACAATGCTATGGTTACCTTGTAGTCTTATAATTATCATTCACACTTCTTGAAAAACAGCCCTGACAATTGATTCATATTTGGGTGAGAAGTGATTAACTGATTTAAAAAAGGAGTCAGCTTCTGGGATTTTCCCTTGCATGGTGTCACTTTGTGAACTGTAGCAAGCATAAGAGGGTTATCCTGTAGACCATCTTGACTTGCTGCCATTGGGTTATCATGAGACTCCTTGGTTTCTTGACACCACTGAAATTCTGCAGCACTACCCTATAGAGTTACTGGTATTCAATATAAATATGGTCTGATTAAAGTGGATGGACCAATGGTCTGACTCAATAGGACAGTTTCCTATGTTCCTATATCATCTGGCAACTTAAGACATGATGGATGACAGCTGAAAAAAGAGATTAAATCAGAGGTTGTATTACAGAATACAGAACCCATCTATAGCTGGCTGGAGGATTTGGGAGCTGGACTTTTTAAAAGAATATCCTTCAAGATCTGATTTCAACTTGATAAACTGATTTTACTGAAAAGAACCATGCTTAGCTATACAAAATGAAAATTCTTTAAGCAGTACTCACCTTGGTGATTCATAATTCAAACCAACACCTGAAACTCTTTGTATAGCATTGGTCCTGATTGTCCTTTGAAACACAGTAGCTCTCATTAATAGATACTTACAGTTTATTTCTTTTATCAAATACTTTCAACTGCTGTTCATTTATTTAATATTTGCCAATTCAGTACTGTACGTACTTTAAGCCTCTCTTTGAACTCCATTCTTAGTTTTGGAGGTCATTTTTTTGCATTCTGCATATTAACTTCTGGCTCAATTGGAAACAATCAATAAACCACAATTATAGGTTAGACACAAATCACATTATTCAACACAGGAACCAATTAACACAAACACACAAAAAACTCTACTGCACACTCTTTGAAATTTGGTGTTTTGTTTGTTCCTAAAACATTGCCTTCTAAGAGTGCTAGAATAGCACAATGATGTTTTACTGCTGTAACTCCTAGTAGCATTAATTAGCTTGCAGAAAATAGAATTCTTTCTCAGTATATATTATCTCCCACACGGAAATTGCCAGCTGGTGGGAAGCTCCTTTATCAATGGAATGAATCAAATAACATCTTGGCATAAGCATTATGAGAGTTCACTTGTAACCATGGAAGCTGCATGTATTCATTCATTCGTCAGTCAGTTAACAATCTCTGATCAGGAGGTTGTTGACTACAGCCTCAACACATATTTGACTTCCAATTAGGTCTATTCTATTATCAACTAGAGTTCAGTAGTGAAAGAGGTTAATCCAAAATCTACTTGCACTCATTGCATACAGTTTGAAATTGGTTTGTTCAAACTAGCTTTCAACAATGTAATTCCCAAAGTTTCCTAGTTCTGAACAACTTTGTAAAGTTTCAGAGAATTTTGACTGCTACTAAACAGCTTTATAGCCTCTAGAGTGAAGGCATAATTAGGGATGAGTTTGCAGCTGTCAAGGATTCCTTTATTAACTCAGTTTTCATGACCTTAACTCTGCCACAAAGTATGTATGAACTTGCATTCCAGTCTTTGATAAAAATCACACTGAAAGCATATTCTTAGATGTTCTGAATCTCTACCCAACTTCACCTGAGATCCAAAAGATCCTATCATTAACAGCCCTGCTCAGATCTTGCAAACTCAAGGCTGCAGCTTCCTTTACTGAGTCAACCCATCTCTTTTTTGGTCTTTCTCTTTTCATATTGCCTTCAATTTTCTCCAGCATTATTGTCTTTTCAGTGAGTCTTGTCTCATGATGTGCCTAAAGTATGATAGTCTCAATTAATCATTTTTGCTTCTAGGGAGAGTTAAACTTGATCTTATCTCAAACCCATATATTTGACTTTCTGGTGGTCCATGTAAAACTCCACATTTTAAGTAGGTTGATCTGGTTTCTGTTGCCTTTCTTCACGAATAAGCAACAAACAAACACAATTGTACAGATGATCTTCCCCTTACTCTCCACTGACAAATCCCTACATTTAAGGATCCTCTCTAGTTCCTTCATGGCTGCCTTTCAAGTCTTAGTCTTCTTCTGATTTTTTTGGCTGCATTTGGATTGATTATGAATCAAAGTCTAGGAAATCTTTAACAATTTCAATTATTTCATTTTCAACTTTACATTTTTATAATTCTCTTATAATTGTAATTTTTGTCTTACTATTCAGCAGCAATCCAAACATTGCCTTCTTCTTTCACTTTTATCAGGAATAGTTTCAAGTTATTGTTGCTTCCTGGCAGTAATATGGTGTCATCTGCATATCCTAAATTGCTGATGTTTCTTCTGCCAAATGTTACTCTTCCATTTGCATATAATCCAGGGTTTTTTTGTGATATATTCTGCATACAGTTGAATGACATGGAGATAAAGTACACCCTTGCTGAAACCTTTGTCAGTAGGAAACCATTCTACTTCTCTATATTCTATATTGTAACAATAGCTTCTTATGCAGAGCCTAGATTATACATTAAGACAATTAAATGTTGAGATACATCTATTTCTTTAAGAAGGATCCATAGCCTTTCATGATCCCACACACCCAAAACCTTGGCTACAACCTAGGAGTGTTTTTCTTCTAAAATTCCTTGGTATATTCCAGTAGCCAAAGTATATTTGCAGTCTGACATCTAGTGTATCTTCCTTTTCTGAATCCAGCTTGAACATCAGGCATTTCTTGTTCCATATATGCTAAAAGCCTTTGTTGAAAAATCTTGAAACAGAGGTCTACTTGCACAGAAAATGAATGCACTATTGAGTGTCACTATTGAGTATCTCCTTTCTTGGAGTTCTTGTTTCCAGTCTGTGAGCCAATGTTTGTTTCCCATATTGGTAGAATGTTCTTCTTAGGATTTTGATAGATTTGATCTCTTGGAATAGTTATATTAATATCCCATTTACTTTTACTTGTTTATTTATTCCAAATGCTCAGAGAGCAGCTTTTATTTCATTTTCTAAAACTACAGGTTCTTCATTACAGGATTCTTTTACAAAACAATCTATCATCCTTCCATCTCTTCTGTACAGTTCTTCAGTACACTGTCTCTTCATTTTATCATGGTCAGGCATATTCCCCTGTTCATTCAGGATGCCTAATCTACATTAATATTTCCCTTTCATGTCTCAGATCTCATGGAAGAAATCTCATGTTTTTCCTCTCTTCCATTTCTCTGCACTGATTTTTGTAACAATTCTCTTTGTCTTGACATAGTCACTGTAAAGTTGCATTTAGGATTCTGATCCTATTTCAGTCACCTTTTACTTTTGCATCTGGTTCATGGTCAATTGAGTTTAGTAATGCAAAATTGTTCTTTATATGAATGTTAAATTCACCAGAATTATATATAAAAATACTTCATGGTCAGTACTACAATCTGCTTGAGGTCGTGTTCTGACAGAGAGGACTACTTCCAATCACATAGTCTGTTTGAGTTCTATATTGGCCATCTGATGACATCCATGTGTACAGCCATCTGCTTGGTTGTTGGTTTCACAAATTTCCATGAGTTGCTATGCTGCTTCATTCCTGACTCCTGGGTCAAATTCTACAACATTGTTTAGTTCTGCTTTATTTTCTGCTTTTGCATTTCAATCATCTATTATCTGTGCCTCCTGTTTTGTCATGTGATCAATTTTCTCCTAGATACTTGCAGAAAAGCTTTTGATTTTTTCTTTCTTTCTCAGCATTTCTGATGCATGGACCTCAGTGGATAGGTTACAAAGATTGTTATGTGGATAGTTTTTCGAAGAAGTCTGATTGATATTATTCAGTCAGACTTTTCATTTTAGACCATAACCGTTTGTGCTACATCTTGTCTAAGTAGTAGAGGCACATAATTATGATGATTTTATTATATCCAGAATAAAACATTTTGTAATGGTCTGAAAATGTTCTATTCTGATCCACTTTAGTTTGTTCACACCAAGTACTACATTGTTCAACATACCATTTCTTGCTTTATGATTTCAACTTTATGTTGATTCATAGTTGTCACTTTCCATCTCCCAATTACATGTGTCATGCAACATTGGGCCTTCCTTTTGCTTTGTGCACTTCAGCACCGAGACATCCTTCTTGGCTTCACTAGCAACACTTCTGCTTTCTGCACTCTGGAAATCAACAGTAATTCCCTCCCAGTCCCAGATCTTATTAGTGCAAAGCATACCACAATAACATGGCTAACTGACAGGACAACCTGAATGCCAGGCTACCTGAAGGGAATGGTTGTGTCACCTCTAACCTAAAAGCCAAAGACAATGCTGACCTGGTTTGTGTTATAGAGATTTGTTTGGACAAAGGTATTTATCTCTACCAAATGTGTCCAAAGCTTCCTGTATAGCATGAAGCCCAACTACAAAGCAGCATTAAACTCAACTAGAAGATAGTTTATGATAAGGATGGGGAGCCCTTCAGAATGCATGTAGCCTTCCAGATATTGTTAGATGAACTACTATCCATCTACATACCCACTGACCCATCGCCTGTGTAGCCAATGGCCAGGACGATGGGAGCTGTCATTCAGCAACATCTGGAGGGTCTAAGGTTAATTTTTCTTGGTCTATGCAAAATCTCCCTGATCAGGTACCTGTCTGTTTCTAGGGCTGTGTACTAAGACACTAACATTTTAAACTATGCCTGGAAATTTACTGATAACTACTGCAGCCGTGGAAGACACTGGCTGAAATCCTGTTGCTTAGTGCAGTAAGCCAAAACTAGAGTAGGCATTTACAGAAGACTTGACTCAGCAAATCTCCCTTGATTCAGTGAGCCTACGTTAGTCGTGGTTTACTATAAACAACAGGATCTCAGTCCTTGTGAAACAATCTCATAAGCAAATGCTCATCAGCATTCTGACAGTTGTATTTTTCTACCAACAGCAGTTTCGTAAAAGTCTTCAATTGTAGCCTCATTGTGAAGAGGTCCCAGAGAGTCCCAGTGTTGGGCCAACACCCATGCCTTCCACTCCAATCTCCCCCAGGTGATTTCCCCAGAGCCACTCTATCTTGGAAAGTCGCCATGCCAAATGGTGAAGCTGACAACCCCATCAGAATTGCTGATGGAAGTGAAGGATGAAAAAATGACAGGAGGAGCTCACCCCAATTGTCCAAGTGGAGACAAACCCTTTATAAAGAATGAGGCCCAGGACAAGACACAGAGATTAGAAGGATCTGGAAGGGAAGAGATAAATAATAAGGGTATAAAAGGATAGGGAGAATGCAGAAAGAAGAGGACTAATGTCAGTGGACAGTTGAGGAGGTGGAGACAGGAGAGAATAATGAAGGGAAGCCTTGGGTAGAAATGCTGGAAGGGCCCCAACCCAAATTCCCTAAAGAGGTTGTGCATGTCTCATGTTTCAGCTGGCTGAAGAATGTCACAGTGCAGAAAATGCACCAGTAACCTCCTGCTGATCCTACCCCAGGGAAGCCTACTCCAACACAGCTATCATAGTGCAGGAGACAAAGACAGTTTTATTGCCAACTTGAAGCTGAGGTGCAGCCATCCAGTTAATGATACCTTCCTCCTAAAGCAGAAGGCAACAGTGAGGAAAGTTTTGAATCCCTTGAGACTCATAATGGAGGGTGAAGTAACCCCATCTTTAGACATTAGGACTGCCCAGAATTGGAACTGATTTGGCTGGACCAAAGGAGAACTTAAGCAATTAGATTAGTTTAAGGTTATTTCATTGGTTTAGACTGACATCCGGATCTTACATCCAGATCTGTGGGACCCTTTGATGCCCTCCCTCCCCATGGAGGATCTGGGGGCATAAACACTCATGCAGATTGCACTGCAATAATCTAATCTGGATGTAACTAAGGTAAGTGACAGCATTGGGAATGGATACAGGCTAAATCTGGCAACAATACTTCTGGTTCCAGCTGCTACCTGAACATCCAGATACAAAGCTAAGTGCAGAAGCACCCCAAATGATGAACATGATTTTTCAAGGGAATTACTACAACATACAACATTAGAGGAACATACATTCTAATATTAAATTTCTATTTCCTTTCTGAATATGTATATTTAAATATGTTTTGATATGTTCAAATCATGAAAAAGTTTTTTAAAAAAAAGTGCATTGCAACATTCAAGGCAGTGCAAAATCTAGTTGATCATGAAGTTCCAATCCATACATCAGTCTGAGACTTGTGGATCAGTTCATTTTATATAAGCAGTCTAACAATGTGATTTCCTCAGGCATTCCCTTTAAGAAATACAGGCTGCCACATAACTGATCAAGGCTGTGGTTTGGATCTAGAATCAGTACCATTGAAGATGTTTCTGGCCAATTTTCAGGAATCACCATAGTTCACTCCTTCATCATCTGTACAAGATTTTCTAGGAGATGGAGAGGTTGCTGTGGGGAAGATCAAGTCAGTTTCTGCCACCTCAGTTGCACATGCCTAAATCTGGATCAAACATATGGAGGCTTATCTATAACTGCAAGATATGTAAAGCTAGGTTGTCATAACATGGCAGGGCATGGTTGCTTTTATGTGTGGCAATATTAAAAAATAGCCAAGATTAAAAAATAGCCACATTTACAATTCAAACTGTATATGTCAATGACATATTATACAATTCAGATTGAATTGAATGTGTCTAGGAACAATTTTATTTCCAAAGAGGACTGCCATCTTTTCTTTCTTGACAGCACATAGTTAACAGATGTGGCTTCTTGCACGCAGGTGATCAGATGGAGGAATGACAACAGAGTCTGCTGAATTTCTGACTGTTGTGGAGGTTTAAACAGAAAAACACAATTTCAAAGAAAAAGAATTTAGTCAAAATTCAAATGACAAAGATAACAGAAAACATTTTATCTGTGAATGGGGAACAATGATAAAAATTAAATCACAATCTTCACTATCCTGTTACTGTACATCACCCTGCAGCTGCCAGCAACCATGGAAATTAGACTGCTCAGTAGCACATTCAGTCATCTAAGGAATATACTACAAGAAGTAAGACAGCAGTCTAATGAAACCACACTCCATAAAATAATAAAAGAATATAGTAGAACTCAACCCTCACTCTCTCTGAGTGATGCCATTAAGAAACAACTGTAGAAGAATGATGTTGAATAAAAGTTCTTTATCCAAAGTCCTTTTATATCTGCATCATTAGATATACTGAAAGTGTCTGAATAACTGTCACCTTCTGCTGTTAAAAGTCCCCCTGCATACCTTGTAAGAAAAGGCTTCACTGAATGGTCAAAATCCTATTACTTATTTATGCCTGTGAAAGATAAAGGGCATGACTCACAATGGCTTCTCACTGGCAATTGCAAGCTGCCACTTAGATTTTCCAGTATGTGCCAATCTGGTCGGTTCTTGCTCTGTTTGTATTTGGGCTGAGTCACAATTTCCTCCAAACATTGTTACATGAAACTGCTTTACCTCACAAGGTCATATAATACTGACTGAGAGGATTAAGATTAAGATAGGTTTGAAAAGATTTTCTCCCTTCTCTCTCCTCCCTTGCATTAGCAAACTGAATTTAAGATGCTATTTTTTCAGTGCATGCCTTTGGTTATTTTTACTTATTAATAATGGCTACCTTCTAGAATATCCATGATCTGACTCTGCTTCTTGGTTTTTGTTTGTTTGTTTTTTACATAGGCACTTAAGTCAAACCTGTCCCTGGTACATGCTCATTGGAGTAGATGGACTGCAGTTTGAGACCAGGGCAGATGAGTATTTCAGATAGACTGCAGTGGGAATTCCCTTAGATAAGCAGTTTCAAAACCAGGCTTTATGCCTAGTAGTCAAGGGCATCCCTGAGTTCCTTGCTCAGTAAAGCAGAAAGGGCCTGTCTCTTCAGAAGTAAATAGCAACAAAGCAACTGTCAGCACAGGATGAAAGATTACTAAATATCCATTAGCTTGTGTACTTACTGCAGCAAGATCATAAACATAATCACAAACAAAGGCGGGAAGGGGGGGGGCAAGTGAAGCTCCTCCTCTCCTCAGCCATCTGACTTGGCTTTCTTAGGGATACAGATTCACACCAAGGCAGTAATTGAATACATCTTCCTATGTGCACATAATTGAAATCTCTGCTGATAAACACAAAAAATGAGCAATTATTGCTGTTGCTTTGTTTGCCAATTGAGATGCTCCTTTGAATTAATGCTGAAGGCCCTGAATGACTGATCAGTATGACAAATTAATGAATTTCAGGTTCTAAAAATAGATTTTTAAAATAATGACAACTGATTCTCTTTAACAGCAATTTAGTGCTGCTAAACATTGTGCATCCTGGGCCACTTCCATGAGTAGGAACATCTCATAGTCTCTATATGTATCTCAATGATAAACAGTTTGCATGAGATACTATGGCCTTTATTCAGGATTCTTGTTAACACTACAGGATTCATCAAATAAGTAGTTCTTTATATCTCAGACTCCCTTTTCTCAAAAGATATGTGTTGGGAAAGGTGTCAGAGAAGAACAATCTATCTTTGTTTTCCTGGGCTCTCTGGAAATGTGTAATTGCAGACACAGGCATCACATGTACATCATGATTTCCTGTGATGATGGATAGTAGTCAGGAAGTAATAAAGGCTTCCAAGGGCACTAATCAGCTGGGAAGCAAGGTAAAGAGTGCATCCACGCCTTATTATAAAGACCACCATATCACACCACATCTCCAGGCAGTAGGAGAGGATGGCCAGGGCAACAAAAATATTTGTGGGGTCTCCATGTGGCCTGCAGCCTCTGTATCAATGCTGTATGAATTGAAATTGCTAGGCTTTAGCATACATGTGCTCATGACGGATATCTCAAAAATGAGATAATGTTGAAAACATTTATATTCATTTGTTTCTTTGTTTTTTGCATTAAACTCATTTTAATGTAGGCATGCGGGTTAAACCACTGAGCCATCGGGCTGTTGAAAGAAAGGTTGGCAGTTCAAATCCGCACAACAGGGTGAGCTCCCGTTTGCTTGTCCCAACTCCTGCCAACCTAGCAGTTTGAAAGCATGTACATGTGAGTAGATGAATAGGTACCATCTCAGTGGGAAGGTAATTGCATTCCATGTATAGTTATGCCGGCCACATGACCAAGGATAGTGTCTATGGACAAACACTGGCTCTTCGGCTTACAAACAGGGATGAGCACTGGACCCTAGAGTCGAACACAACTGGACTTAATTGTCAAGGGGAACCTTTACCTTTACCTTACATTTTAATGTAATTATTTATTTATGATCAATATACATGACACTTTACAGAGTAACAAAAGGTAGGGAGAAAGATTCTTGCCCCGAAGATCTGCATTCTAAATTTTAGCAGAGGAAGAAACAACATTGAGATGTAGCGACTCTTCCATACACGAAAAATATCAAATCCACCACACAAGCATTGCCACATGAAGCACAGAAGCATCAGCAACTTTTGCAAAACCTTTTCTTTGTATGATGTAATGAGGAGTTCATGCTTAATTTCATCCTTATTAAAAGGATTTTGGGTACATTTCATAGAATCATAGAATCGTCGTAGGGTTGGAAGGGACCTTGGAGGTCTTCTAGTTCAACACCCTGCCCAAGGCAGGAGACCTCATACCATCCCAGACCTCATACCATCCCGGACAGATGGCTGTCCAATCTTTTCTTGAAAACCTCCAGCGATGGGGCATCCACAACATCGGGAGGCAAGCTTAATGGTTCTCACTGTCAGTAAATTCCTCCTTATTTCCAGGTTGGATCTCCCTCTGATGAGTTTCCACCCACTGGTTCTTGTCCTACCCTCAGGTGCAATGGAGAACAAATCGATGCCCTCTTCCCTGTGGCAACCCTTCAGATATTGGAAGACGGCTATCATGTCTCCCCTCAGTCTTCTCTTCGTTAAGCTAAACATACCTAGTTCTTTTAGTCATTCTTCATAGGATTTAGCCTCCAGTCCCCTGATCATCTTTGTTGCTCTTCTCTGCAACCCTTCCAGGGCCTCAGCGTCTTTTTTGTATTGTGGTGACCCGAACTGGGCACAACACTCCAAGTGCGGCCTCACCAGCGTGGTATAGAGTTGTACTATCACTTCCCGTGATCTTGATGCTATCCCCCTGTTGATGCAGCCTAGGACTGTGTTGGCTTTCTTGGCAGCTGCAGCACACTGCTGACTCATCCTTAGGCGGTGGTCCACCAGGACACCTAAATCCCTCTCACAGGTACTACTGTTGAGCCAGGTACCACCTATCCTGTACCTGTGCATCTGGTTTCTCCTGCCTAAGTGCAGGACCTTACTTTTCCCACCACTGAACTGCGTCTCATTGGATGGGGCCCAATGTTCAAGTCTGTCTAGATCCTTCTGAATGTTGAGTCTATCTTCCAAAGTATTAGCAATTCCCCCCAGCTTTGTGTCATCAGCAAATCTGATGACTGCTCCTTCAATCCCCTCATCCATTTCCACCCAATACATTCATACTTCAGTAGTTGCTGTAGTTCATAAAGCACCGCTTCATCTCAAGTATACAGTCAAGGTCACCGTTGTTACTGCTGTACATAAAACGTTTTCAAACAATGTTGGGAGGTCAGCTTTTCCTGCTTTATCAAAGCATAATTGACCACTGTAAAATACTTACCTTCTATGAAGTAAGAGCTCGCATCAATCTTCCAGACAATTTGACCTTTGTGAGAGCCATTCACACCACGATTTTTGTAGTCCAGGAAATTTTCAGACAAGACCTCATCTGCAAAGTTGACAACGGGGGTGGGGGTTGGAAGTAGGGAGAAAGTATAATTATTTGAAAGCAAAGGGAATAGCAAAAGAGTATGGGCACAATGATTTGTATAATTTCTCTTTGGACAATAAAATGACATTAGCTTAGATCACCATCCTCTCATTGCCTACTTAGTATTCCTCCAGAAGGTGAAGGATCTCAGTCTATCCTTTTCTTTAGTCTGACACTGTAATTTTCTACATATATAGAAAACTCTTCTTTCATGGAAGAGCACTATATCGCATACTTACCTAAGATATCTTCACCTATTTAACTTCAGAACATTTCAATGAACAAGCATAGACTATTCATTTCATATCATCACACTTCCAGTCAACTGACCTAAAACAGTTAAACTCATGTTCTCTTCACATGAGCCACATTTTTCACCCTATCTCAGGCAAAACCAAAAGTTCTTTCAAGGGTAATTAAACATAGACTCTCCATAGGAAGGGGTAATTAAGTAAGTACTTTTTTATCCACCCTTCCTCCAAGTTGCTTAGATAGCATACATGGATCTTCTCTTTCCCAAGTTATCCTCAAAACAAGGCAGCCCTAGAGAGACTTTATATGAGCTTCATTGCCAAATGAGGATCTAAAGCTACATTTCCACAGCCCTTGACAGATTCTCTTCACTTCCACCATGGGTATAGCTGGTGAACAACGATTAATAGGAAGCTACTTCAGATAACCCAGAAACACTGATATATTTGGATTTTTTTACAAGCCAAGGAAGTTTTAAGAGCCTCTTTTTCTCCAGTTGAAAGAGCAACAGAATCTTTGGAAGAACCTTCTGCATATCATGTGTTTCAGCCACACAGTGAGAAACTCCGATAAAGTGTTCTTATTTAGTTGTCAGCCAGAGCCTTTATTGGCATACACAAAAATCACATATACATGATAACAAACAATTAATTAACTGGACGTGGTGGCGCTGAGGGTTAAACCGCAGAAGCCTCTGTGCTGCAAGGTCGGAAGACCAGCCGTCGTAAGATCGAATCCAGGCGACGGAGTGAGTTCCCGTCACTTGTCCCAGCTCCTGCCAACCTAGCAGTTCGAAAGCATGTAAATGCAAGTAGATAAATAGGTACCACCTCGGTGGGAAGGTAACGGCGTTCCGTGTCTAGTCGCACTGGCCATGTGACCACGGAAACTGTCTTTGGACAAACGCTGGCTCTACAGCTTGGAAACGGGGATGAGCACCGCGCCCTAGAGTCGGACACGACTGGACTAAATGTCAAGGGGAACCTTTACCTTTACCTATACATTCGTTATGTCTCAGTCTGCAGCTCCTCACTATCTGGTTCAAAAAGGCCACCACGTTCTTTACTATAAGTGACTCTCCTATTGACAGAATACACCTCACTGTGTCACAATCTGAACAGCCAGTCTTCTTTAACAAAAACAGGTCTAAATATTTTCTGCAGTGATCGTATAGAATGGATAATACAAACTCATGTGAGAGAGTGACACCGTTCCACCCAGCTCGCAAGAGCAGCACTTCTTGTATGGAATCTCGCTGAATCTCCCATACAGTGGTGCCTCGCTAGACGAACGTCTCGCGGCACGAAAAACTCGCTAGACGAATGGGTCTGGCTAGGGTTTTGTGCCTCGCAAGACGATCGTTCCTATGGCCGTTTTCCACAAAACGAATGTTGCGGTTTTATTTTATTTTTTGTTGTTGTCCAGCACCATTTTTGAAGATCGCGCCCTTTCCCCCTGCTTCGGTAAGGCTTGGAACGGAAAAAGGGGAAAAAAAGAAAGAAAGCCTTTTTCCATTCGGAGCCTTACCGAAGGCAAGGGGAAAGGGCCCGATCTTCAAAAATGGTGCTGGGCTAGCCTCTGCAAGCACCGCTCGCTGGCTTTGGGGGTCCCCCGGGGCTTACCTTGCACCATCCCAGGACTCGCGGGGGTCCCTCCTCGCGGCAATGGGCATTTGCAGAGGTTTTCCCGGCACCATTTTTGAAGTTCCCGCCCTTTCCCCCTGCCTTCGGCAAGCATCGGAAGGTTAAAAAGAAAAAAAAGAAAGCCTTTTTACCTTCCGATGGTGCGTCCCCAGCTCCCTATCTGGTAAGTGACTTTAAAAAAAAAAATTCCCATAGGAACACATTAATTAGATTTCAATGCATTCCTATGGGAAAACGCGCCTCGCAAGATGAATTTTTCGCAAGACGGCATTGACCGCGGAACCAATTAAATTCGTCTTGTGAGGCACCACTGTATAGCACTGCCAATGGAATGGCATTGCATCTAGCAAGGGTAAAAGCCCTGCATTTAGCAGATAAAGATACTGTGCTGGTTGACCAATTTTGATGGGAATCTGCAGACTCATATGCAAACAAGTCTTATTCGCAGCATTCTGTAGTTCCTCTGTATTTCCAATAGCCTACATTTTATCACTCAATATGCTTCCAAATGGGACATCGAGACCAAGGATTCTATCACAATGCCCATCAACCTAATTTTCTTAACCAAATTGGATGATCCTATGGAGGCAGTCGTGTCCTCTAGAAATTGATGAAGCAGACTGTCCTGGTCTGAAATATAATAAACTCTTGGCGAAAATTTTATTGATCTCAACCATGCCCTTGTCTCTATCAAGCGTTGACCCACTTCTTGACATAGAGAGTGGCATAAGAGACACATCTTGGCATTCCTATGATTTTCTGTAAGAATGAGACTTGGATCTATTCCACTGAGCAGTCCATAGCACTAATCCAAATGGGGATGCCATATAACACATGAGGTATAATTTTGGCGTTAAACACTTCAGGAGCCGCTGGCACATATGAATTGCCTCTGTCAAAATGAAAATGGGCAATGCCGTGCGCTGTCACCCTAGCAAAATTCAATACCGCTTTGTGATGCAGAAGCCAGGTGTGTTTCTTTAACCTGTTCAATATTATTTCCCTTGAAGTTCCAAATGAATAATTTCCATGTTTTGGCAAAAAACGTAATTTTAAATTTCCTATAATTCAGTTGGAGTTTATTATTTAATAGATACTCCACACATCTGTCGATTAATTGTTTAAGTCCTTGACACGTCTGAGATAAGATTACAGCATCATCTGTGTAAAGCAATATAGGTACATGGCAAAGTCTGAGTTTAGGGTGGGTGACCCTGTACTCCATCTAGATAAAAAAAGATTGAATAATGTAGGGGCTAGCAAACAGCCCTGTTTTACTCCCCTGTTTGTTAAAATTTGCTTGAATAAGTGTCTGACCAAAGAAAGTCTAATCTGACAAGCAGTATTAGAGTATAAATTTCCTATGAGATAAAGCAATATTTTATCTATGTTTAAATTGTACAGTTTGTCTTATAACATTGCTCTGTCCACCAAATTGAACACACTCTTTAGGTCTGGAAAGGCCACATAAACGTAGCATTGGCTACCTTTATCGATTTATTAATTTTTTTTTTCATTCAGAACCTTTATTAGGCATATACAGAATATCAATTTAACATATACGTCAAAATTAGAATTAGGCAAAATATAAATAAGCTCTGCGTTCCATTATATAATGTTCCTGAGTAGTCCGCAGTTATACGTGCTTGTCTGTTTGATCAATTAACTCCCTGGTTGCTCAGTCGTGAGTTTGTACCTTGTAGTATGTTGGCTCATCAGATTTTGCTCTTTTCCTCGTTAGGACGGTGTTAAGAAAGAGCGCCACCTTAGTGATAGTCTCCATGTTCGTAGACGACAACAGATAGAACAAAATGTTATTCGGGCTAACTCCTGGGGGTCCCATGACTAATGGAGTAATATAATTTGCCCTCAGGTCCTTGTAACTGGGGCAGCTACATATTAGGTGCTCCAGGGTTTCGGGGGTATTCCTAGTACAGTCTCGGCACCAGTTTGAGCTTACATTGTGAGAAAATGAAGCAGCCAGCTCTTGTGTTGGCATGACGTTGCATCTTGCTAAAGTAAAGGCACGTCGCAGCTGGGGATTTTCCAGGAGAGCTAAGTACCTGGGCATCTGTCCAATTGTAAACGGTAGTTCGAAAAAAAGAGGAGAGCGTGTTCTAATGGCGGCTGCAATGTGGTTTTGTCTTTCGATGTCCATCTATTTATTAATAAGATGTGACAAAACATGGCCATGATCTCGCGTCAAGCTGCCTGGTAATGTCTCCTAATCCGGTGGTCGAGTTTATTTAATAAAAGTTTTGCATACAATTTGCCAATGATAGATAATAGGCTAATAGGTCTATAGTTATCTGGTGATCTATGGTCTCTCTTTTTATAAATAAGGGTAACTATTGTCTTAGTCCAGCTTTTGGATGTGATGCCTGTTTTGTCTATCATTGTAAAAAGAGGGGCCAGAAGTGAGGCCCACCAACCTGGATCAGATTTTAGTAAGTATGGTGGAACAGTGTCAGGTCCAGGAACTTTTCCAGATTTTAAATGAACAATTAGTTCCCTTATCTCTTCACCTGGGGCCATTCCGGTAGGTCATGAATTAACAAATTAATATCAGGCATGTGGACACTGCTCCTCTCATAAAAAAGGGGTTGAAAAGTGTTGGATCCATAAGTGAGGGGAGACAGTGGAAGGATCCTGCCTTTCCAGCTGAAAGGAACCAGCCACAATGTCCTAAAATAGTCTAGATAATTTTTTGAAGCTACAGATTGAATTAGCCAGTGCCATTGATCTTGAATATGGCATGTTCTTTTCTCCTTCATCAGTGTTTTAATTGGTTCTTGGATGCAAATAAATAAAACAGATGGGTGAATCGTTGACTTGGGAAGATGCTTTGGGCTCAGTCTGGTCTAAAAAGCAAAACTGAGCCTCTCATTTGCAACCTATCCCACCTATAAACTTTTGTTATGAATAAATGACAGCAAGTTTCTACATATTCCTCAAATACCAGTGTCTGAAATTAATAATGAAAAGGTTTCAACTTATTCCAGAATAGCTGTTGCTATACTTTTACATCTTTCAATAACCTTTCAAATTATCGATGAGATTTTGACTTTCCTTCCCAGTGATTTCATTCTCTCCTTGGTGTCCAGGCTTTAAAGCCACCTCACACACAAAAATCAACTTCCTCCTCCTGCAGCATGACTTACTCTTGAGATTTGTTCTCTCCAGCTGGACAGCCAAGGAAGCACAACAGTTCCCTGAGACTTCAGCCAGGTCTCTGCTATCCTGAAATGTGCAGTAGCTTCGTGGCCAGCACACAAGTATATCATTGATACAATTAATTATGCACTGTGCCTTTCCCAATATGAGACACACCAATATGTCTTGTTCCAAAGCTGAACTTTCATTACTTTGCTTTCACTATGAACTTCAGAGGATTTGGAATCAGAACTTCTATGCAAAAATTTTTTAACACACATAGGTTTACTGAGAAAAACCTCCCTAATTAAAACCTTTTTGGTATTACACACAACTTTTGAGAGATTTGCCTTTTAGGGGAAAAATAAAATTAAAGGCAAAAATGAAGAGAACGAAGCACATAAGATTTTAAAGCAAAGTTCCTGCAGCTAATTAGGTCAAGAATATTTCTGATACAAACTTAAAAGAAATGGCTGAATAATAAAAAGGAAGAACAAATACAGCCTAGAAATTGGACCCTAGAGCTTTTGTGCATAATGAACTTTATAAGATATCTTTTTAAAATATTTTGGTTCCCCAGAAGAATACTGAAGAAGGAAGTCAACCGTACATCAGTAAGTACAATTACCCTGACATGAAGCCATTGACTACGGCATATGAAAGGATTGCTTAATGCCCTGAACTCTATGTTGGGCCTTTGTGACCAAACTTGACAGTAGCCAGGCAGAATGGGGTTTAATGCTGTTGAGACTCGAATAGCTACTTTAGATGGGGACACGGCTCTCTGTGTGTGCCAGATTACCATTTGAGCTCCAAACACATTTAGATCTAAATGAGTGTAACAAAGCACTGACGGTTATTCATCTGTTGGACTCTGCTGGCTTGTGCTTAATGTGTCTCTTGATACCTAGTTCCCTGTTTAGAGTGAGAGTAGGAAGCAGAGAGGTGAACATGCTGATACTAAGGGAATTGGTTCCAAGCTCCTAAAACAGCTTAAAAAGTCACTTCAAAGCAGTGTCATAGACCATAGTATCCTGCCCTCTATACTGCAGACAGTTCAACTGTGACACTAGAGTCACAGGCAATAATACACATCAAACACTTCTATGAACACACACAGAATCATCAGGGATGTTGGCAAGTCTTCCTGTCTGAGTCCCAAGTCCAAGTTTGAGTCTTGGGGCTGGAGTCCCAAGTAGAGATGGGGACGACTCACCATTTTGGCAAGTCGTCAAAAGTTGACGACTCACAAAGTACGAAGTTGCCCCCATGAAGCGATGAATAACGAATATATTTGTCGATTCGTGGTGGGTTATTTAAAAAAAAAGGCTGACACCCTTAGCCTGCCTTAAGGGAATCCAGGCTGCCCTTTGCAAAGATGGCAGCTGCAGCTTCCCTACCCTAAATGAAGCCGCAGTCGCCATCTTTGCAAAGAGCAGCCAGTTTCCCTTTTTACATGTCGTGGCTGCAGAGGCCTGATGGAGACTTCGGCAGCGGCGGTGACAATTACGGTAAGGGGGTGTCAGTGGGGGTGGGGTGGCTAAGGTAGGGAGAGGAAGGGGGTGGGGTAGACTGTGGGGGTGGGTGGCTGTGGGGGGTGGCGGCTGCCTATCGGCCCGCCAATCAGTTGATCGGTGGCCAGTAGGCAGAATGGTTGGGGGTTTTTTAATTATGAAGGGACGAATAAAATGGGCAAATATTCATCCCTTCGTATTCGTGGGGGGTCTCTGGAACCCACAAATATGAAGGGACAAATATTTAACGGATCAGTGATTTTCCACGAATATCGTGATTCTTTTTTATTCGTCCCCATGTCTAGTCCCAAGCCCCAAGTTCAAGTCTCAAGTCCATTTGCTCTGTCTGAACAGTAATTTTGCAAAATACATAATGATTCACAACTCAGAATGATTCCATCTGGGGTCACCACTTCACATCACTCATCCATTACTCCTTTTCCTTACTTTCAAGTAATGCATTCAAGAATTACCTCATGTTGCCATATGGTGAGATGAGGCAATTCCTTCATGCTTTATTTGAAAGTAAGGGAAAGAAGTAACAGATGGGAAGGGGGAGGCAGTGGTGATACTTGTTATGGAATCATTTGGATGTGTGAATTATGATGTATTTTGCAAAATTATTGTTCAAACTTTTGATGTTCTCTACTGTTACACTGTTAAGTGCCTTTCCATCCGCGCATGCATGTGAGTGTGCGCCCCGCTCACCCACACGTGCGTGAGCATGCGCCCCACCCACCTGTGAGTGCCCCCCGCCCACCCGTGTGTGCAGGGGTGCCCTGCCCCCACACACAGACCCCACCCCTCCCACCGGTCCACAGTTTGGAAAAGGTTGGGGACCACTGCGTTAAAGAATCAGCAGAGGTGGGACCAGAGGAAAGAAGGAAGGGGAGCTGTGGGCTGGAATGCAACTTGCATTACAATCACTATGAACAGTAAACTCTTGAATCAGTGCACAGCCCCTATGTGAGCACTGATTGCAATTTCAGATGTAATACAGGATGTGATTCTCCAAAGTAGTTGCACCCTCAGTCATACATCTGGTCACATATCTGATTGCACAACTGAGATGTGCTCTGGCATCTTGTCAAGTTCAATGCAATTTACTCTGGCAAGTTATGCAAACACCCATAGAGCTGTTGCATGGCATCCAAGGTTAAACTAAAAGGTAATCTAAGCCAACTTCCACATTTTCAATGATGATGCCACATTTATGGAGTTCATTCCCTACTTGAAATTTTATTAGTGGCTATTTGGTGACTCTGAGGGGAAGTAAATGAATTTCACCAGGCTGGGTAGTGCTAGTAGGGTTGAGTGAGGGTTAATTGCTTGGCTACAGATCTATAGTGTTGACTTTTAAGTGATTCTGAAATACGTTTTCCAAATGTAGTTAGCTACCCCTTGAGTATCTGCCAAGGTAGGATAAAAATACGCAAAACAGATCATAGTAGCAGCATCCTAGAGATTTCTCCAAAGGGTTGCAGAATTACTTTCTCATCCTGCATCCATGTGATCAGTACCAATCAATCTGTTGGAGTTTTATTGCAACCTTGCATGCTGACTGTAGTTTGACAGGGAGAGACTTTTCTGGGCTGGGGTAATTATATACCCGGTATTAACCAATTGTTCCTTAAAAGGTAAAGGTAAAGGTTCCCCTTGACAATTTGTCCAGTCGTGTTCGACTCTAGGGGGCGGTGCTCATCCCCGTTTCCAAGCCATAGAGCCAGCATTTGTCCGAAGACAATCTTCTGTGGTCACATGGCCAGTGCGACTTAGACACGGAACGCTGTTACCTTCCCACCGAGGTGGTCCCTATTTATCTACTCGCATTTGCATGCTTTCGAACCGCTAGGTTGGCGGGAGCTGGGACAAGCGACGGGCGCTCACTCCGTCGCGTGGATTCGATCTTACAGCTGCAGATCTATAGATCTTACAGCGCAGAGGCTTCTGCGGTTTAACCCGCAGCGCCACCACGTCGAATTGTTCCTTACAGCCTTTGAATTCAAAGAGAGACCCACTTCTCTGCTAAGTTTTCTTTCCCTCTCTTTAGTCTGTTGGTGTCAGTTGTTTGCTGTTAAACTGTTAAGTTGGTATATGAGCAGTAAAGAAAGCAGCATGTACAAGTCTCTAATTTCAAGCAACTGTATATAAAGGTGTGTTTTTTAAAAATTCCTGCTACAAATGTCTCTGAGAGAGTTACTTGGGCTTTAAGTGCCACTCACTGAGAGAAGGGGTGGACCCTGGGAAACTTGTAGCTATTCTCTGTAGATCTCAGTACCTCTACTGCATAGCAAAACGGGGAATTTTGCCAGAAATTCAAAACTCTGCAACACAATCAGAAACAAACTGTCCCATCTTAGCTTACCAAAGGATCTGCTCCATTTGTCTGCTTGTTTGAACATAACCCAGCTGAAACTAGCAGCCTCTAAAAATGGTTTCTTACAGAAACAAGTGTTATGAAGGACCATCCTGGAACTGCAGAGCTGGAAGGAACACTATGGATCATCGTGTCCAGCTCCTGTCAAGGAGGCACAGAGGGGAATTGAACTCCCAGCTTCTGGCTCCACAGCCAGATAGCTAAACTGCCACTAGCCTTCACTGGGGTTCAGAAGAGTAAAATCTGCTTCTTCCTTCTGTCAGCCAAAATCAGAAGTAAGCAGCTTGATTTCACATATGGGGATAATATAGGAACTGGCTCTAAATTGTACAGCTTTTTATTGTTTACTTCTTCTGTAGCATTTGTATGTGTTCACATGACACAAGCCATGGATCTGTAGAACAATGGCTTACCATGAACAAGCAACATGACAGTACATTTCACTCTGCGGTTGTTTGATTGTGTTGTCTCTTTCTTTGTAACAAACAGCGGGGAATAATGCCAAAAACAAATCTTGGAAAAAAACCCAAGCAAATGGAAGTTGCTTGCTACCAGATGCAATAAATCAACTGTGGACTAAACTTCCATGTTTGTTTAGCTAAAAAAAACAATAAGCAAGCCGGAACAACTGAGCAGGGAGGCATTGCCATGGTGCTTGTTCATGAAATGCCTGGGTTTTTTTTTTGGTTTTTTTAAATGCAGGTAAAATAACTATCCCAAATTCATCTTTAAAACATGACAAAAATTATGGAAGAAGTGGGGCTTAGAAGACAGCAGCCAGAATCCTACAGGTGTCCATTTAAGATTTTTGTAACGTGTTGTGGCTAATTGTGCCTAACTGCCATGGTGCAGGGGCATATCTCAGTTGTATGCCTGGTCATGCACCTGACTGTGCAACCAAGGTGCACCCCAGCAGCTCCTCAATTAGCTGTGATTAGCCATGATACATTATGCACACCTTAAGCAAACATCAGTAGGATTCAAGCCAGTGACTTAAGAAAATCCAGTGTATCTATGAAGATCTTTGTATCTCAATTCATCTTTTCTACATGTAAGTGCAACATAGTTCATTGAACTATCTAAGCTCTTCAGACAAAATCACCAAGCATCCTTTAATTCAGTGGGATTTATTTGCAAATAATTTTCTTTAACTGTGTATTAGAACAAAACATTCACTCTACCAAGTTTAATGCAGCCTAAAAGGAGTTCTCCTATGACTATTACTACTGGTATTTGATAAACCTCCCATTGTTCCAGTCTATTTTGCATTTTTAGTTGAGAGAGCTTAGGTCATACTACATGAATTGTATTTAGTACCTTGGTTGGTCAAAAGCTGTAAAGGTTTGCTTTACGTTTATTTTCTATTTGTAAAATTAATGAAAAATCCTAAGGTCAGGGTGGACTTACCAATGAGATACATGCCAATCCAGTCCCCTGCATCCACTTCTTCTTTTATATCCCAATAAATCACAAGATCTTGTGAATGTCCTATGGAATAATAGGAGCTGCTGACTGTGAGTGTAGACCGGCTGTCTGAGGTTACCAAATCGGTATCACTTGTAGAGCGTGGAATAGTGACTGTCTCGTGAGGGCCATTCCCAATGTCCATGTTGTGGAACTGGTCTGGGTTGTAGCTGTACCTCAGAGGTTCTTTGCACCGGCGCCGATTCTGCGAGTTCCTAGAAGGAGACGCCATGGCAGCCAGGCCTAAGAACCTGTTCTGATATAGATTCTGTCAAAATGAAAGAGGAAAATAATTGAAATTCAGAATCTATTTTTCCAGAATCCGAAAAAATCACAATTTTAGAAAGTAATGGGGAAGTGGGTGAATGAAATATTCATGTATGACTGTGCCACACCAAAAAATATTTCAAATAGAATGCAGTGCACATTGTTTACGATACAGCCTTCAGGAAGTTGCTTACGATGGCAGGAATTGTATTACATATGTACACCAGCATAGGTCAATCAGCGTACATTTCAGTGATACATTACTGCAAACTGAGAAGTCAGCATAGGTATTTGCTATCACACAGTGGCTGAAATCCTATTGGATTATAAATGCTGATGATGTCATCAGCAGGTAACATTAATTTTTAATTTAAATTAATTTAAAGCTTCTTATACCCCCACAAGTTCTGATGCTCCCCAGGGATCCCTTTTGACATAAGGAAGCCTTTCAGAGCCTTGGGAGGTAGGAGGGAGAGCAGTTAATATCAGAAAATCACCTTTACCAGCAGGATTTCAGCCACTGAGTTACTGTAATGGAGTTACACCAGTACATTTAGCTAACAGAATTCTAGCCAATGAATTAAATTTGATAACCATTTGCCATTAGCTGGTTGTTATTAAGACTGCTATTTTTATTATCTCTGATGTAATATGAATTCCTAGCCACATATTCTGCATAACTAGAATCATTCTGCTGAAAATACAACATTAGTTAATGTAACACAGAACTTCCATCAGAAAAATATAATCTTGTTTGATTCTCTTCTTTGGCCCACAATCAATCTTTGACAGCTAAGGTGATGTCTGAGTCTGTGTCCTATTGTACTCATCTTTTTCATTGCTTGATCCAGATGCATCATCTGCTTCACTGAAAAGATACAGAGTCACCTTCCTGGAAACTACTGGTGTTTGCCAGCTGAGCTCTTTCCTTGGGCTTGGTACTTTTGAGTTACAACTACTAAAAGTTCAGTTCTGTATTTAGTATTAATACTGTTCCAGAGGTGAGTATCTCTGTTGATTTTTTTTTTTTTTTGCACCCAAATGTTGTGCTACCTTCCCATAGCTACACCATCTGCTCTTCTGCAGAAACTGGTTCTGAGCAGCCAAGAGGCACTGTCACAGATGGCAAGGAGAGAGGGAGAACGGCTGCCACAGTAACAGAGTTTTACAAATGTGAGGCTGTCTTCACATATTGGAGGCTGTCTGGAATTACTTCAGTGTTGCAGCTGCTCCCCATGACCAAGCTGCAATATATATTTGCCATTTAGCCTGAATACTGGACTGCTTTTGCTACTGTGAATGAAATTATAGCAGGAGGGAGCCCACATGCTGAACAACTGCACACAAACAAGTTGCTAAGTGGACACTCCACAAGAATATAATTGTGTCAGTCCTCTTGAAGTCATAGTGAGGATACCTCACTCCCCAGTGCTCAACAACTATAACCAGTATTCCCACTCCTCTCCACCGTTGATTCACTTGCTGCACTGCGGAAGATCCTCTTTGGCCCTTCTATCATTGGGTAACAGACAGAGTAATACACTTTAAGCACTGGATCCTTAGTTCAGCTTATGTCAGGCAGTTTGCTCCCTTTCATACCTACTGTGCTTGGTATTTGTCTTGACCACTTCATACATGGACAGAATAGGAATGAAAGATGCATATCTGGGCACATCATTCTGTGTGAACCTTTCACATATCTCTTTTTTATCCTATATTTTATCCTATATTTGCCAAATGGATCTCTGTGACTTCCCAATAAAAGGTATATACAGCAAAGACAGAAAGTACAGATGGGCATGAATCAGAAAAATGGTGATTTATTTTGATTTGTGATTCGTCAGTGTTGAATTTTTTTCTGACAAACCAATGAATCAATTCATTTTTTATTTTAAAATGCTATAAAATGGGCCCCCCAAATGCCTAGAGACATAAAATTTGCAGGGACGCTTCCTTTGACACTCTTCTGCAAGCCCTGCAAGTTTGGTGAAGTTTAGGTTTCAGACATCCAAGTTATATACCCACAAAGCGGGTCCCCCCCAGGAAAGTGCCCTTTAGCAGCTGATTTGAGGAAACCCAGTCTTCAGCGAACTTGGAGGGATGTAGATGAGAGTCAGGGGAAGCTGCTCTATAATTTTGGTGTCTCTAGGTGCCTAGGGGGAACTATCCTGGGGAGACCTTTTTGTGGGTGTTTAACTTGGACATCTGAAACCCAATCTTCACCAAACTTGGTGAGTTTGTTGATGAAAGTCAGAGAAAGCTGCCATGCAATTCTGGTGTCTCTGGGTGCTGGGGGACCATTTTATAGTGAAATGAATTGACAAATCAAAAATCGCTAAAAATTAATTGATTTGTATTCGTTGGGGACATTGATTCATATGAATACAAATCAACAAATTAGCAATTTTTGAATGAATTTGGTGATTCATTTTTTAATTTGTGCTCATCTCTGATAGAAAGATAGGGAAATTGTCTTCATGCATAACTGTGCTTGTGGATACAAGCAGATGTCTTTTCCCACCATACCCATGTATAGTAGTTGCTAGATACACACATTTATGAGCATCATTATCAAGCAATTGACTGTTTATATTTAAAAGGCCACTATAAATAAATTTGAAAAAGTACCCACAGATTTAAATTTGGGATTACATACATTCTTGCAGGGTAAGGCTATTAGTGGCTGTTGGTCATACGACCTCCAGCAATAGAGGCAGTATGCCTCTTTATACTAGTTTATGGGTTCTGTTGTACTCATGTGCTGCATGTTGGTTGCCCAGAGGCAACTGGTGCCTACCCCCACACACAATAATTTAGATTGGTTGTCTCAGAGGTAATAATCATTCAGTTCTAGAAAGTATATGTGGGACTGCATCCCTCAGTTTATATTTGGCATTACTAAAACAGCTCCTTCCTCTCCTAAGCCACTGGCATTCTTAAAAGCAGCCCTAGAAGGAAGGAAGGAAGGAAGGAAGGAAGGAAGGAAGGAAGGAAGGAAGGAAGGAAGGAAGGAAGGAAGGAAGGAAGGAAGGAAGGAAGGAAGGAAGGAATTGTATAGCAAGGACACTTATGGTAGGATACTCAGAAAATATTAGATAAGAATGCAGAACAGTGCGGCATTTCTAACTGTTTTAAACGCTACTTCTAGTAGTGAAATAGAGATGTCCTGTTTCAAATTTCACTTCTGCCATGAATGTAGAATGTGGCCTTAGACATACCACCATCTCTTTGCATCAAAACCACATCTCCCTCTATGAACCTGTCTGGGAAAGAAGATCATGACGGGAGGCCTTTCTCTTGGTCCCACCACTCTTTTAAGTGTGTTTGGTGGGAAGACAGGAGAGGGCCTTCTCTGGCGCTGCTTCCAGACTTTGGAACTCCCTCCCACAGGAGGCCAGGCTGGCCCCATCTTTGCTGTCCTTCTGCAAGCAGGCAAAGGCCTTTTTCTTTGGGCAAGATTTCCCTCAGTGACTGGCAGCCTGAGGGGTTTTTTTTAATGGATCGTTGTGCCTTATTGCTTTGAATGTGTTTTTGGTGATGTTGTAGTGTGGTATTTGTTTGATCCTTTTTAGTATTTATACACTTACTGTTTTTACTCTTAAATATTGTCTTTTAGTTATGCAAGCTGCTTTGGGTCCTTTTTAAGGAGAAAGGGTAAAATATTTTAAATAAATAATAAATAAATAAAATTTAAATAAAATACCGAAAACACAAAGCAATTCATGATCTTTCAGTAATTGTGGAAATAAAGCCTCCAAAATACTAATGATTCATGTCTGAGAAAGAGAGCTACATGGAAGTTTTGCGTTTTGTGTTCCTTCTTTTGTGTATTTTTGGTGCCTTTTCTCAGTCAAATTGCCTGAGAATTTTTTTCACCCAATAATGCCAGAAAGGCTGTCAGGCAGCAGCCATTCAGAATATTCAGGAGAGGGACCAGGAATATGCACATGTGTAAAAAGGCCTAGAACCCTTCAGCCCTTTCTTGTGGAATTGCTGCATGCTAAGCTACTGATGCCCTCCATTTTGACTCCTGCCTGCCAGGCTATGCCCATCTTGGAACATTTCCTTTTTTGCCTTTCCCCCATGTTATTTTCTAGGAGATTTGTTCTCCATTTCTTTTTACTATTTTTTGCTACACTTCTCCCTAGTCCCCATTTCTCTGAGGATCCCCCTTTTTGGGCTTCTTTCCACCCTCTTCCCTTTCTTGGATTTCTTGGTACTGCTGTCCACTGGATTCAGAGAAGAGAAGAGAAGAGAAGAGAAGAGAAGAGAAGAGAAGAGAAGAGAAGAGAAGGCATCATGTAGTAATGGGGAAAGCTCCCCGTACTCTAGTATTTTTGGGGGGCTATGGTTGGTTTTTGTTGTTGTTGTTGCCTTTATTTGCTTGCTTGTTTTTCTTACTTCTTGGAGGACGGTGTTACCAGAGGACAAGGTCTGAACAATACTCATGCAAAGTCTTACCTCTGCAAGAGGAGGGAAAGCAAAAAAAATATGACCCGACAAATGACAAATTGATTTGTTGTTTGTCAGGCCACTAGGGGCAATTCATGGGTCATGGGTTGTCAAGTTTGATGACCCACGAACCAAGACGAAGTGCCATTTTGGCGCTTCGTCCCCATCTCTATTCAGCAGTCATTTGGCCACACTGTCTTTTCTTTTCCTTTCCCTACCCTTTGGTAATGAGTCAACTGTCCAAGGGAGAAAATGCTATGAGAAAGCAACTCTGTTTGAGGAAGGAGGATGGACAAACAGGGCTCACTGACATTTGCAGGATGCAGGACACTAGTCCATGTAGTATTTCTCCTGATGGGGTCAGCTATGCTTACATGTGCAAGACCCTCCTTCTGTGGTTCATGGTGAGTCACATGCTGGATTTGAAACTGAGACTCTCTGCCCAGCTAGGACACATTCTGTAGCCCCTTCATAACTGGTACTCATGGCTAAGTGTTGCAATGGGAACGAGGAGAGAATGTGAGTTGAAGTCTTGGCAGAGTAGCTTCATGTCTTGGGAGCCCCCTCTTTTTTGTCCATGAACTGGCACTGTTTTGGCAGCATGCAAAAAGTGAGTGGGACTATATCCTCTTCACTACTGGTGGGGTACCAACTCCTTTCTAATGCATCCCACACCTTATTCAGTAAGCACTGAAAATTGTTGCTCTCAATGTGTGGCTCCTTTTATTGTCTGTGCTACCTTTAGCTTTGGCTGGAAGGGAAAATGGTCTTCTTCTCCCTGTTCATGGGCCCTGGAAGTCTTGTTCCTGAGGGTACAGTCTGTCATTCTGGGGAGTTAAGAGAGGAGTCTCTGAGAATTGGCAGGACCAGGCCTATTCCTGGTGGTTCAGGGATATAAAGGAGACATTACCTGAAAAATAGGGGCAGATTGAGAAGAGACTAAAGGTAGAATGGACAAGGGAGGAGGAAAGGGGCTCCCTGGAATAGGAGGGAAATATTACCTTCAGAGATGGAGCAGAAAAGAAGTACACAGAAACAAAAGGAGGGTCCTTCAGTTAAAACAAAACAGTGATCCCTATAGAGGAGAAAGAAGGAAGACAAGAGCTCCCTGTAGAAGGGAGACTAGCTATTGCAAGGGAGATGGATATCATTGACCCTGAAGTAAATGCCAAGCTTCTGGGAGCTGAGGGAATGGCTGCACTGGGAAAAGAAGCTGAGATCCCAGAAGATGAGGACTGGGGAGATGCACAGGAAGAGTGCTCAGGAGGTTACTGGGCAGAGGAATCCCCTGAGGAGGAAATCCCAGGAAAGTGGTACTATATCTAAAAAGAAGACCCTTGGCAGGGGATGGGGTTCAATTTGGAGTTCTCAAAGGAGAGGTCTCCAAATATCAGAGCAAAGCCCCTCCCCAATTGTCTTATTGAGGAGAATGATAAAGGAGGGAGAGGAGAAAACAGGAACAGGAAGTTTAGCTCAGGAGCAGCTGTTTCAATCCTGGTGGGAAAAGAATGTGTGGAGTTGTCAAGGAAAGAGAAAGATGAGATCACAGGTAACCAATGAGAAAGACTCTATAGCTTGCCCTCAGTGTGGACATACCACCCTTGGACTTAGGTTGTCTCCAACTTACTCAGACTCCCAGAAAGACCAAGAGTCCTGTGAAAGAGACTAAGCCTTCAAGAGAGACTGTGGCAAGCCCAGTGAAGGAACCAAGGAATGACCCATCTCTGGAATGGTCAAGGAATGACAGAGATGTTGGGCTTCCAAAAGGACTGAGTTTGCCAGTGTTGTTCATACTGATTTATTGTATCCACCTCCTCCCCAAGTTTCAATAAACACAGTTAAGTTTTCATCCTTGTCTGATGTTTTACAGATTCTGGAATGGAAGGAGATAACTGTACAGGGGGACTGGGTCTACTGGGGCTCACACCATGACTGATGCATTGCAGTACTTCCGTAGGTACTAAGGGCACAGTTGAGATTTTCCATTTGTTGGGGATTTCCAAGTTATACCTTCTCCTTTCTCCTAGTGGACTCAGTATGTTTGTAACATAAAGGTCACTACACTGGCACAGTAGAGACACATATCATTAGATATGTGAGAAATCATTAGATATGAGAAGCAGTGTAAAAACCAATTACATAAACTAATAATAAACATATCCTGACACCCGGTATAATTGTTGTATAAGATTTCAAGGTTAGAATGTTGGGTCTGGATATTTGTGTGGTGAAACCCCGTGGAGAGGGCGCTAGGCAGCATGGCCACAAAGTTAAATACATGGAGATGTTATCAGAAAATCACACCCTTTCGGATAACTATTCTGGTAAATGACCAGTCACACATTTCAAAGCGTCTTTGAAGTTAGTGTGTTCAAAGCTTCACACACACTTTCTTTGGTCTATGGGCCAGATTTCCAGACCAAACTTCATACACACTTTCTTTGGTGAAGAAAGGAAGGAAGCAATTTGCAAGTTGACCTTTTCCCTTCACCTGTTAAATAAACACATACAGCTAGTTTCTACCTTGCGGCCAAATTCGCCCAAGAACCCAATTCAAAAGCTCCTTTTGAAGTACCTTTTGGTCAGGATTTGCAGGAACTAAGCTAGAAGCTTAAGTAGGGCTTCTGAGTCAAACAAAAGGGGTTCTCAGAACATTGAGAAAAGAAGAGGACATGGGACCTTGGAGACAAGGAAGAGCTAGTTAGTAAATTTAGTGCCATCATGTTGTCATGTGCGGCTGATAGAAATCTTAGTTAGCTGTAACAGCCGCATTTCTTCATCTTGAATGCCTGTAGTTAAAGTTATGCTTGCCTGAAAATCGTTAAATGTAACTTTTACAATCTGTAAGTCTTTTATTTAATGTTTTGCCTTTTTCTTTACATAAAGTCATTTCTTTTAGAAACAGAGGTTTCTGTTTCTTGCAGAGCTTTTTTTAGTTAAATTGATCAAGAAGCCAAGCCGCTCAAGCCCATGTTATCAGAGTGAATCGTTTTCATATAGCATGTACAGAGTGCAAGTCTCTAGCCCATTTCTGGTGAAACAGATCCTGTTTCAAGAGAAGGCCGGTGGCAGCAAATAGAGGAAAACGAAATTTTGTTCTGGGATAAAAAGGGGCCACTGGGTCACCTTCTCCTCAGCTGTAAATATGGCCCAAATTCCCAGACCAAAATTCCTGACAATTTGTACATGCTATATAAATGCAAGGTAGTACTATTAGTCAGGATTCCAATACAGTACTATCTTTATGACAAAATAGATACAAACATAGTGATAATGGCACATATTCATAGTATGCTTTTTGTAATGACACTTCCTTTTTAAAATAAGCTCAATTCAGTGTTCTCCACCTTAAGCTACATAATCACCTAACAATCACATATAGCGGCCATCCAATCCATTTGTGGTAATGGCCTGATGTCATGGCAATGCCCAAAAGGAGGTTTTGCATAGATTTTTCCAGATGGTAAGGGCTTATTGTCAGAGATGAAATATAACAATATTTCTCATATTTACCAGCATATATATAATAATCGTTTTCCAGTTTATTTCAGCATGCTTTTACAAAACAATTGGGAATAATATTGAAATGTATCTTCTACTATTTAGGCTGGGGTAGGAAATGTTTCATTCCAAGGGCTGTGTATTGTTCTCCAGGGTTGTTTTTGTATCCTCCTAGGATCCCTGATTCCAGAAACCTCCTGTATAATTACCCTGTAAATCGTGGTATTTTAAAATGATAACTAAAACTAAAACTTGCTTTCATTTAAGACATAGAAAAGACTGCTACAATCTGTGATAGGGTGGTGAAAAGGGGATACTGTGAAGTTGCCTTCCCAATTTAGGACTATGAAAACCTTGTATGCATTTTTCCACGCTGCAAAGGAAAATGGTAATGGAGGAAGTACTAACGACAAATGCATACAAACTTTTACTTTGAGATAAAGTAAAATGTGAACTGTTCATAGCCTGTCTGCATATCAGGTCACCAGCTGATAATATATTATGCAAAACAAACTTATGTCCATATTGGGGAAAATATGGTTCATATTCTTAGTTATGTTTAACTGCATGGCTTCATCACATAGATGTCATGCAAGTAACACAGTAGAACTTGGAATAGTAACTTTTGGGACTATAACTCTCCAGCCAAAATGAACAACATTCTGGGATAGTCCAAAAACAGTCACAATTCCAAGTTATGTGACAGAAGACATCCTATTCGTTTTACAGCAATGAACAGTGCCAATACCCATAGATAACATGATGCAATATGATGCTCAGATTTGGGCATGCATTAGTACCTGACGTACCATTCGAAGTATTTTGGAACTTCACTAGATGTGGTCAGGTTAACAGATTATCAGAAGTATGGGTACTTATTGCAGAGATCTTCCACAGGGAAAGCAGAATCGTTCCTGTGATATTTGTCAAATTGTATTTCATAAGGTTTCACACACCAGGGGAAGTTGAGTCTTTTTCAGATGTATTCATTTTGGTTGAAATGTGTGCCTATAATGGAACAGCTTGCCTCCCAATGTTCTGGGTGCCCCATCGCTGGGGGTTTAAAGAAAAGATTGGACAGTCATCTGTCCAGGATGGTATAAGGTCCAGGATGGTATGAGGTCTCCTGCCTTGGGCAGGGGCTTGGATTAGAAGACCTCCAAGGTCCCTTCCAACCCTATGATGATTCTATGATGATTTGGCAGGGTTGGGAGGGGGAGATACTCCTTTGCAGCTTTTTTTTTTCTAACTCTAAAAATTCTGGTGTTTTATATTTTGTCTTGTATACTTAATTCATTCATCATTTTTGCAAAGTACAGATAGGTGTGGAGGCTATTTTAATATTTAAATATGTTATCAGGTTTGTCTTTATATATGTTATGTAAAATATAGGAACTGCAAAGCTTGTTAAGTGAGAGCCAGTGTGGTGTAGAGCAGTGGTTCTTAACCTTTGTTACTCAGGTGTTTTTGAACTGCAACTCCCAGAAACCCCAGCCAGCACAGCTGGTGGTGAAGGCTTCTGGGAGTTGCAGTCCAAAAACACCTGAGTAACAAAGGTTAAGAACCACTGGTGTAGAGGACAGAGTGTCAGACTAGGACCCAGAAGACTTGGCTTCAAATCCCTAATCAGCCAGGGGAACCCACAGAGGAGGGCTTGGGGATTCAAAATGGTAAGCCACTCCTTGAATATCTCACATGCCTCAAAAACTGTAATAGGGTCACCAAAGGTCAAAAGCAAGTTGACAGCAAATAAGAACAACACTTGTTCTATAATTCCACACTGTTTATGATTGTTTGGAGTATGTAGTTATAACACTGAGAACAAAAAATAACAAACAACTAAGTCTTTCAATTTTTCCAAGCATCTCATTGTTTTTCCTCCTTTTTGCTTGCTTTATCAGGTACCAGCTGAAATCCTGTTCATAGCATAAGTCAAAGCATAAGTTTCCATTTGTTCCTCCCTGGTAAACAAAGTCCCCTACCACAATTCTTGGGGGCATGCATGCATACATTAACTTGTGACTCCTAAGAATCACAGCAGCAGTGCATTTACCAGAGAGGAAAGAGTGAAAAATTACACTTTGTCTTGTGCTATGAACAGGATTTCCAGTCAATATATTTCCTCAGAATTCAATCAGTACTTGTTATGCCATACTTATCATTCCTTACTGTATACCGACTTGCCCATTAATTTTGATTTTGCTATCTTATATTGTAGTTTGGATTGATGGACCAGTTACTTATATATCATTAAATAGCTTGTGTTTGTTATTTACTACTTATTGCACTCAGGGAGTGAGATGAATTTCATCTAAAAGTATAATCAGAGGGACCATGACATGTGGTGTGAATGCCACAATCATGATGTATGGTGTGAATGCCACTACATGTGTGCTAGACCCTTGCCCTTCCTGGCTTATAAAAGCAGCCAGAGGGGAAATAATGGGTAAGGGGAGTGTTGAATGCCTCCTTGCTGCAGGGTAGGATCCCTGTGTGTTTAAAGGAGTCAGTAATAAGACCATTATTTAACAAGCCCTCCCTGGATCCCACCTTACTGGGCAACTATTGCCCACTTTCAAATATTCCATTCCTGGGCAAGGTTCTGGAGCGTGTGGTGGATTCTGAGCTCCAAGGATTCCTAGAGGAAATGGATTACCTAGAGCCATCTCAATTTTGTTTCAGGACTGGCTATGGGACAAAGACAGCTTTGGTTGCCTTGGTGAATGACCTATGCTGGGAACACATCAGGGGAGTGTGTCCCTGTTGGTTCTGCTGGACCTCTCAGTGGCTTTCAATGCCATCAACCATGGTGTCTTCCTGGACCATCTCTCTGGCATGGGACTTATAGGCATTGTTTTACAGTGGTTCCAATCCTTCCTGGAAGGGAGAAATCGGAAGGTGGTGCTGGGAGGGGGTCTCCTGCTCAACACTCTACCCATTGGCCTGTGGTGTTCCCCAGGGTTCTGTTCTGTCTGCCATGCTTTTTAACATCTACATGAAACCACTGGGAGAGGTTGTCTGGAGTTTTGGGGTTCAGTGTCACCAGTGTGCAGATGAGATCCAACTCTATCTCTCCTTTCCATCCAATTCCAAGGAAGCTGTCTTGGCTCTAAACCAGTGCCTAAAGCAAAGTAAAAAAGCAACATGTGCTGCTTATATACCACACCATACAGTAGTGCTTAAAGCTCTCTCTGGGTGGTTTACAAGTTAATTATGCAGGCTACACATTGCCCCCCTCCCCCAGCAAGCTGGGTACTAATTTTACCACCCTTGGAAGGACAGAAGGCTGAATTAACCTTGAGCCAGCTACCTAGGATTGACCCCTGGGTTGTGAGCACAGTTTTGGCTGCAGTACAGCAGTTGAACCATTGTGCCACAAGGCTCCTAATATCAGTAATGGACTGGATGAGGGCAAACAAACTGAAACTTAATCCAGACAAAACAGAGGTGCTCCTGGTCAATGAGAAGGCAGATGAGGGAATAGGGATACAACCTGTGGTTACATTCCCCCTAAAAACTCAGGTTCACACCTTGGATGTACTCCTGGATTCATCCCTGAGCCTAGATGCCCAGGTGGCCAGAAGTGCATTTATAGAATTAACACTGGTGCTGTGACCATTCCTTGAGATGCCTGATCTGGCAACAGTGACCCATGCCTTTGTTACACCCTGCTTGGATTACTGTAATGTCCTGTACATGGAGATGCCTTTGAAGACCATTTGGAATCTTCAGCCGGTCCACCATGCAGCAACCAGAATGCTGACTGGGGCCAGTGAATAGGGAGCATATAGCACCCCTGCTACAACAACTGCACTGGCTACCAGTCCATTTCCGGGTCCAGTTCAAAGTGCTAGCTATCAAGCCCTATATGGCTTGGGTCCAGGCTACCTGAAGGACTTCAACGCTCCTGCCATTTTGCTCACCCAGCAAAACTGTACCCAAATATATTTCTATGGAGCCAGTCTGCTACTACAGCAGGTGCAAGGGAACTAGTCAAAATATAAACAAAGGATTTGGTTCCATGTGTGTTTGCTGTCTTAGCAAAAGCAATAGAGACTTTCACAGAAATTCCAAGAGATGTATTACATGGGGCGGCAGTTTGCTATATTGGCAAATTTCAGTTGTTTATAACTGGAGAAAGATAAACAAATAAAAGAAATATAAATATAGGTAAGCAAGAGAAACGCCACACATATACATGCCACACACATGCAGTACCAGCAACACTGATACCAGGCATGGGACATCACTGAGCAGCAGGCATACGTAGCACAGCAGTGAGCTTCACTTCCAGTAATGCAGATAAGGAAATCATGAATTTCCCTCTATAGATGCAAACTGATGTGGGTGAGTGACAACATGGTTAAATATTTTGCTGTGTGGCTGAATATGCTTAAAGACTAAAAGTGTATTTTACTTCCACATATTTTTACTTTTAAGAAAGTACACTCTGCATTTTGACTGTACCTTTTTATGCTATGAGTTTCTGCATTTTTAGAATGTAATTAAAGCATTACCTTTGTTCCTTTGATCCTTTGAGTTCTGCCTATAACTTAAGTTTTGCCTTTAAATATTTTGAATATACCTCTGCTTGCATCTTTTCATAGTTGTAAGAAATTTTGATGGCAACCATACCTGAAGCTTCCACAAGTTGCAAGAATGGATTTCTGTTAAAGCATTTGTGCCGGCAGTTTTTCACTGCTGTAAGAATCATTTTTATAAGATGAAGTAACATGCCAGTAACTTCTCAAAAAGTTACATGTTTTCAATAGCTCTTGCATAGAAGCAATTAAGATGAATAAAGGTTGTAGAAATAGGCAAGCTGGTGTTGCTTATTTTCAACTTGAGAAACAGTAAGATGTGAATGTCTGGAATACTTCACTACAAGTTAATCAATGGTTTAAGATTTATACACCTTGATATCCAAATGAATTTTGAGATGATGAGAAAAGGTTATCTGTTCTCACATTGGCATTAACCCTTTCAGAGATAAATGTCAGCTGTGATGGACCACCACAGACTCAAACTACCAAGGGGTGTTATAAAGTTCACAGTGCCATGAGGTCATTGTCCAAGTGTCATACTTTTGACTTTGACACCAGTACTGTTTCACATGAAATGAGCCTTAGAATGTGAGCCCAAACTCTCAGCAACATGTCAGAGTTCTGTGGCAGGCCTAAGGAGGCTCCCTGATGGGTCAATGTAAAAAGAAGTTCCGTGAAGGCAGGAAGCTTGCAAAAATCACCAAAACATAAATTAGGAAGACACAACAAAATTGCATCCATAGATTTCCATGTGACAAAAGTAACAGTGCTTCTGTTTGCATAAACTGGGGGGGGGGGGGGAAAACAAGCTTATTATGAGAGGTGTCAGTGGAGCAGAATCGTAATTGTAACTCCACAGGCACTTCAAATTTAATTCTGAAATTCTAAAATCTCTTCTTGACAATTTCTTTGATCAAGAACAAAGCTCAAGTGATGGGTGTTGTACATTCCAAATCTGCAAGCCCTGCAGAGTGAACAGAGATGTTATAAGCATGGAAGATATGCACAGGCATAGTTTATTATTTATAATGCTGTAAATCTAAAGGGAAAAAGTCGGCACAGATATCAAAAGCTATGTTTATAATTTTAATCAAAACCCTACAGACCAAGAGTATATCCCTGCAAGCCGAAGAATTGCGTGGGTGTACATGAGAGCAAAAACTGACCTATTTGGTTCATAATCATCTGTGTAGTGTTGTTCCTACCCACTCTTGCTCCTCTTTTACTCCTACACACACGTCAAGTGTAAAAGTGAAAGAAAACACAAATCAAGCTATAATTAAAAATGGCTCTTTATCCCATTCAGGAACTCACAAACACCTGGCATTCAAAAACCTGTTTACGTGAAGGTGTAAAGTTCAAATCTATAAAGGAATCATTTTCATTATGAAGAGTCAATTATAGATAATGAAGTATAAAGTGTGTGAGGATAGAAAAATGCAAACCCAAATAATACTTTACAGAAAATTATAATGCAAGATTAGAACCTTTGCTCTTTGCTTGTTAGCAGTATATTTGCTGGATAGGTATTGAAAGCTGTAGGAATATGTATATAGGGGGTTCAATATGTTGACTGTTCATCAGCATCACATACGTGCTAGGTAGCAAATAGACTGGACAGGATGTGACAATATACAGAAGGAAGCATGCACCAGCAAAAATAATAACTAGGAAGGGGAAGGCAGGAGTATAACTGATCAAAGGTAGATAAAGTAAAAATATTTTAACCATGCAAAAGTGTCAAGAGAAGAGTTTCAAAACAAAAAGATTAAATAAAAGGCCAAGAAATTGCATGGAAAAGTGCAGAGACTCAGTGGAGTGACCCAATTTCACCAGATCTTCATCAAAAGTCAACTTCTGAGAAAACTTTAATAATCCACACAATATGCAAGGACTACAAAAACCCGAGCTCTCTTGTACTGGTAAAGCCATACCATTCCTCAGACAATCAGAAAACATATTCTTCAGTTTTAGTTTGTGTGTGTGTGTATGTATGTATGTGTGTGTTTGCTTGCTTTAATTAAAGCTTGAGAGCTGTAAAGGAAAACTTCAGTAAGGTCATTTTTCATCAATTCATCTGTGTAAGCTTCAGCCACTGAAAAGCTTACAGAGTTCCAAGAGTTATGGTGCTCAGCTTTTTAAAGGTTTTCAAACACCAACCTAGGTTTTCAAGCACTAACCTAATTGTCTGTACAATCAGAACATTTTTCCTAATGTACATATCAAAGGCCTTAGTCCCCAAATACAAACACAGCCCTAAAGTCCAAGTTCACTCCCTTTTTAAGCCCAACTCCTTTTGCCGTCGCTGATGCAAACTCTGTCTCATTCACTGGATCACAATGTCAAATGAACTAGATAGAAATACATGTCCAACTGTCCTTCCCGGCACACAAGATCTACTCGTCCATACTCCTGGTATACTCTACTCAGTCTCCAAATCATTCGCATTCCCTCTCCTTTTTTAAAATACCTACTTCCTCCCAAATACTTTCTCGTTCTCTGTCTCTCTTTTGATCATCCTAACACATTTTTCCCTCTTCCCCTTTCTGAATATCATTGCAACTTTTAAGATGTTCCTTGTTGCCTTTCCAAGCCTATCTGGCAACAAATATCAGTTTTCCCTTCCTTCATTCCTAGTAGAATATTGGGGGTTGGCTAGGAAACAGCAGTGTGCTAGCCTCTAGCTGCTCCATCCTTTCCTTTTTCTATAGGAGTGGTGCTGTGGATTCTAGCAGCATATTGGATCAAGAAGCATACAGAGGAGAAGAAAGCAGGAAGGTGGGGTGTTGCAGGCTAACCCCAACCAGGAAATGTACTAATTCTAACACCCACATTTTTTAAATGTTTTTTTTTTCCATAATTTTTTTATTTTTCTCCTTATGAAGGTAGGGTAGGGTAAGGGGCAGCTGGGGTAAGGGTACCCTCGGAGGGGGTGGATTTGAACGGACATATTACAAATCAATATTTTTCATAGTAATTCTATACATTCTCTTCTAGAAATAGTTCCACATATCATAAAGAAATATAGACAGTGTGCAAGAGGGAAAATCAAATTCAGACAGATATTTTGTAGTTCTAATTATTAATTATGTAGCTGATAGTATTTATCCATCATTTATACTATCTCTTCTGCAGCCATACAGATAACAGCAGAGCTGTTTCGGGTGGTCCGGGATCTTCTTCAACCGGGAAATCCGGTGGAGGTCCCGGACTGCTCATCAGCTCGCTGTGATGAGTTTGCTATTCATTTTGAGGGGGAAATCGCTCAGATTCGCAGTGGGTTGGACTCCACCATTACTGCAGAATCAGAGGATGTGTCCAGTGTGCCGTGCTTAGGTCAAGTATTAATGGATGAGTTTCAATTGTTGAGACCTGAGGATGTGGACAGGGTGCTTGGATCTGTCCGTTCTACCACCACTCCGCTCGACCCTTGCCCATCTTGGCTAATTGGAAGATCTGCCAGGGGGGTTCGCACCTGGGTCCAGGAGGCCGTGAACGCCTCTTTGAGAGAGGGAGTGGTCCCTACCACCTTGAAAGAGGCGGTAATTCGTCCACTCCTTAAAAAGCCTAACCTGGACCCAAGGCTGGTGGTTAACTACCGACCAGTGGCGAACCTCCCTTATTTGGGCAAAGTGTTGGAGCGGGTTGTGGCCGGGCAACTCCAGGCGCTGCTGGATGAAACGGATTTTCTGGATCCATTTCAATCGGGTTTCAGGCCGGGTTTTGGTACGGAGACTGCCTTGGTCGCCCTGTATGATGACCTTTGCCGGGAGAGAGACAGGGGGAGTGTGACCCTGTTGATACTCCTGGACCTCTCAGCGGCTTTCGACACCATCGACCATGGTGTCCTTCTGGATAGGCTGGCTGGGTTGGGAGTTGGGGGCACCGCTTTACGGTGGTTCCGCTCCTTCCTGGCTGACCGTGTCCAGAGGGTGGTGCTGGGGGACAGTTGCTCTGTCCCATGGCATTTATGTCATGGGGTTCCTCAGGGCTCAATACTGTCCCCCATGCTGTTTAACATCTACATGAAACCGCTGGGAGAGGTCATCAGGAGGTTTGGGCTGAGGAGTCAGCAATATGCTGACGATACTCAGCTCTACCTCTCGTTTTCCACCAATCCAGGTGAGGCGGTTTCTGTGCTGAACTCGTGTCTGGACCTGATAATGGACTGGATGAGGGTTAATAAATTGAAACTCAATCCAGACAAGACGCAAGTGCTGTTAGTGGGTGCTTCACCGGACAGGCTGGAGGGCCATTTCCCTGCCCTGAATGGGGTTACACTCCCCCTAAGGGACAGGGTCCGCAGCTTGGGGGTGCTCCTGGACCCCAGTCTAACACTGGAAGCCCAGGTGGACTCGGTGGCCAGAGGCGCCTTCCTTCAGCTGCGGAAATTATACCAGCTACGGCCCTACCTGGACGAGCGGAGTCTCATGACAGTTACACACGCACTGGTAACATCTCGCATAGATTACTGCAATGCGCTCTACGTGGGGCTGCCTTTGAAGACGGTCCGGCGACTGCAACTGGTCCAGAATCGAGCTGCGCGGCTGGTGAGTGGTGGGGCCGCTAGGGACCATATCAAGCCGATTCTATTTAAGTTACATTGGCTACCAGTTGCTGCCCGGGCCCAATTCAAAGTGCTTGTTTTGACATATAAAGCCCTAAACGGCTTGGGCCCTGGATACCTGAAGGACCGCCTCCTTCCATATGAACCTACCCGGCAGTTAAGATCTAGCCAGGGGGCCCTTTTGAAAGAGCCGTCCCTCAAGGAGGTAAGAGGGATGGCTTGTAGACAAAGGGCCTTTTCGGCAGCTGCCCCCAGACTATGGAATGCCCTCCCGACTGAGATTCGTCTGGCGCCGACGCTGATGACATTTCGGCGCCAGGTCAAAACCTTCCTGTTCCAGAAGGCTTTTAATTGAAATGATATCAGCTGTGGGTCCGATGGCAATTTTTTAGAGTATATATTTTAATTGCATTTTAATTGTTTTGTCTTTTTATTGTATTTTAAATGTTGTAAGCCGCCCAGAGACCTCTGGGTAGTGTGGGCGGCATATAAGTTAAATAAATAATAATAATAATAATAATAATAACTGTGTATCAGTCTACTATTCTATTTATCTTATAACCATGTATATAATTGCAACCAAATTTTCCGGTGGTCTTTTTTCTTTTTTGCATCCAGCCAATCTGACAGTATGTCCATTTCTGCGGTTTCAAGTATTTTACCTATTACTTCGTCTATTTGCGGTGTTCTAGATTCCTTCCAGTGTTTCGCAAAAACTATTCTTGCTGCTGTTATAATATGAATAGTTAGATATGATTTTTCAGAGTCTAGTATATCTGGCAAAATATTTAATAGGAATAGTTCTGGTATCATCGATATTGAAGTTTCTAATATCTCTTGTAGTATCTGGTTCACTTTATTCCAGTATCTTTGGGCGTCTTTACACATCCACCACATATGATAAAATGTTCCTTCTTTCTGTTTACATTTCCAACATATATTTGAAAATTGGGTGCTTATTTTAGCCAAAGTTGTGGGGGTCATGTACCATCTGTAGAACATTTTGTATATATTCTCTTTGAATGCAACAGATTTAGTTAATTTTATATTTGTTTTCCAAATTTGTTCCCATTGATCCAGTTCAATATTATGTCCTACATGCTGTGCCCATTTAATCATACATGCCTTTACCACTTCATCTTGTGTTTCAAAATCTAACAGAAAATTATATAATAACTTAATACATTTTCTCTCTGATTCTAGAAGAATTCTGTCAAAAGGGGTATTTTCTAGGTAAAAGCCCTGTTGATTATCTTTAGCAAACTTTGATAATAATTGTGATCGCGCCCACCAATCCATTTTGATGCCTTGATCTACTAACTCTTGTTGCTAACACCCACATTAATGCTAATATTAATACTACTAATAGTAATTAGGATCAGGAGAAGCACACCTCTCAGGGAGTGCCAAACAGAAATAAGATTTCTCATGGTGTCGCTTAATGAATGTTTTGATGCTTTTGAATCTATCTTGTATAGAAAACAACTAAGTTGTCAAGAGTCTTTGCACTGTCTGAGCAAAGAGTTCATAGACCCAAAAGGTTCCCATGGGACCTCAACTGAAAGTGGCTTAAATTTCATGCTGAGTGGGAAAGGCAATAAAGGTCATGTATCACGGCTAGATAGCTGCCGGAGCTATAGCAAGACAGGTCACATAGCAAAGAATTGCCCATTCCCAAGAGATGCCTCAACCAATAGAAGCTGTACTAGTTTTAAATCAAAAGAATAAAGAGATTGCAGAAAATACGTGAAGCCTAACTCTAACAGAGAAATAAAAGGAAAGGTTGGAAAGAAATTTAAACCGAAGGCATGCATGGCCCATGATTATGAACAGAAATCAGATTACTGGATCATTGACTCAGGGTGCACCAGTCATTGTGCACATAAAATATTTTTTTATATAAATCTAGATGAAAGATCTAGCGGAAATATTCAAGCTGCTAATGGTGATGCCATGGAAATTTAAGGAAAGGGACTCGCATTTTGCACTGTGAACTGTCTGATGAAAAAGTGAGACTAAGTGATATATTGTTTGTTCCCGAACTACAATGCAACATATGTTAAGTGCATCAGCTTTGGATAATAAAGATTTTTTTTTTTTACATTTTCAAAATGGACAGTGTACAGTAATGAAAGATGGTGAAATACATTTTCAAGCAGTCAAACTGAATGGTGTCTATAGACCGCATCTTTTATATGAACAACAACAGATCAACACAGTGCAAGCTCAGAGACAAGATAGCAACAGCATGAAGTTGTTGCATCGTCACTTCACACACAGAGATCCAAAAACAATTTTGGAGCTGCAAAACCAAAACTTGCTATAGGTATCAAAATAAATTCAAATGATGCAATCAACAGAACCAGATCCATAAGCTGTATCACAGAAAAGAGTGTTAGGCCCTCATTCCTGCCAAGGACAGAGAAGAAGCACCAGAGTGCTGGATTTTATATGTAGTGACTTAAGGGGTCCACTCAATATCCCATCATTGGGACACAATAGATGTATCCTAGTATTTGTTGATGATTTCTTGAGGTACTGTGTCACCTACCTGCTGAAGGAGAAGAGTGAGACACACTTCAATGCTGAAGAAATAGTGGCCATGGTGAGCAACAAATTTTGCACCACACACAAAGTTTTCCATTTTGCACAGGAGAACTGTTCCACATTCTCCTGAGCTGAATGGAATAGCTGAAAGAAAGCTGAGGTTCCTTTTGGAGATGAAAAGATGCATGTTCGTGGATGCAAAGCTGCCCAACTAATTTTGGGGTGATGCTATTATGTATCTCCTAGAAGAGATTGACAGCCAAAGGCACCATGAAAACATCATTTGACCTAAAATATGACAGAGTACCAAGCATAGAATATATCAGAGTTTTTGGAAGCCTAGCACAAACTCATATACCAAAAACAGCAAAGCAACAAAATGGACTCTAGAACTGAACAGACTGCTTTGCTTGGCTATGCTCTTGGCAGCAAAAGATATAACGTGATGAACTTAAAAACAGGTGAAGTCAGTTTAAGCCATGTGGTTCATTTTGATGAACAAAAGAAAGCTGACAAAAGAGGAACAGAAGACCAATATGCTGGACCTCTCCTAGATGAAGATGTAGCAATCTCTCCACACCCTGAGCCAGATATGAAGCAGGAAGGTGATGACACGGAAACTAACAGTAATACACCAAGAGAAATAGTACACCAAGAGAGAAACACCAAGAGAAGTACTACTCCAAGAGAGACAGATGGAGATGTCAAGGCTGTTAAACAGCAAGAGGCTCCAATGTCACAAGAAGTTCTGGAACCAGCCGCCGGCCACTTATAACAGCCCAACAAAGGTGTACCAACTCCTCACCTGTCCTACCTCACAAGGAGATAAATGAGCCAGTGACCTGAGAGGAGATAGAGCAGAGGCCACCAGCTGGAGGTGCTAGATGGAGAAAAGCTGCAAATGAAGAGATAGAAGCACTGTTAAGAATGAGACATGGACACTGACCAAGATACCACCAGGCAAGAAAGTCAACAGATGCAAGTGGGTATTCAAGGTGAAACAAGATGCAGATGGAGAAGTTGAGCACAAGATAGTTGCAAAAGGGTTTCTATAAAAATATGGAAAAGACTTCAATAAAATCTTTGCTCCTATTGTCAAACACAGCACAATAAGAATGATCCCGAGTATGGCAGCCTCTAGAAAGATACAAGTCAAGCACCTAGATGTCAAGACTGCATTTCTATATAGAAAAACAGCAGAAGAGTTGTATATGGAGCAGCCACTGGGCTTCATCAACCAGAAACATCTTGATTTTGTATGCAAACTAAAGAAAGGCCTGTATGGACTGAAGGAAACTGTTCAGGCCAGGAATAAGAATTTGAAGAAAACGGTACTGCAACAAGGCTTCAAGCAATACGATACAGATAAAAAAATGATATTTTTCATTTACCCTTGCCTATGTTGATGACTTAATTGCAGCCACTCAAAGGGAACGAGGGGGAGTTTGTACACCACCTTAACAAAGAGGTAGAAATCAAAGAGTTAGGGGATGCATTAAAATGGAAATGGAGGCCGATGAGTCATATTTGCTAAATCAGAAAGAAAAAAATAGTTCAGCTTCTAGAGACATTAGGCCTTCAAGTTGCCCACAAGGAGGAACATGAACATCTATCAAATAATAGTAAATGCATAACAGCTATAGGTAAGCTTTTGTACCTCAAAACCACTACCAGACCAGTTATAGCTGCTGCTGTAGGAATACTAGGCAGAAACTCTGCAACAGTATGGCACCTGCAGGTGCTGTAATATCAACACCAGAATTGTATTACTAGAGCCTCTTGATCCAGTTTGCACCCAATCCACAAAAGTAGCAATTCATTGCATCTCTGCAGGATTCCATTACTTAGTCCTACTGATTATCCTGTCCTTGGGGGTGCATAACTGTGCCATTTGTTTGCACTGGGTGCAAATGAATGATACAGTTACTCCCAATGCTACAGAATCAGCAGAGAGCATAGGCTGTTGTATCTCTGCAAGAATCTCTGCTCCTGCAACCATGAGAAACTCTCATGCAGCAGTACAGGGGATGAGCTCCTTTAGAAGAATGTAATCCTTAGCTTTTCACATTCTTAAGTCAAACTAGATACAAACAAGAAGTACAGTTTTCTTTCATGTCAGCTATAAGAAATCTGGGAGCACTGGTTTGGACTATGTACTTCTCAAAGCAGAGACTACAAGTTGGTGAGACTTCCCGTCTACATCTAGGGAAATAAAGAATTTTCTTCATCTTTCTGCACCATAAAGCCTCTCTCAATTTTATATAACAAAGCAGGGGCTTTTTGCTCATTCTAAAACTATTTTCTGTCCCAGTGTTGGTTTTTCCATGTTTGAGTGATACAGAAAATGTAGCAAGGTGCTACTCAAATAACAGAGATACTAGTGAATGCAATGAGCTTTCCTCAGATTGTGCAGCACATCAAGCATATCGTAAGATTCTGTTATGCATTTTATGTTGACATTTCAATTTTTTATTGTCTGGAAAACCTTGTTTCTTTTAGTATTCTTCATAACATGTAACAACAACAATAAAGATTGCATGCCATCAAGTCAAATTCTGACTTATGGTGACCCTTTTCAGGATTTTCTATGTAGTAATCAGAAGTGGTTTATCATTCCCTTCTTATCGGGGTGCCCTGGGACTGTGCAGCTTGCCCAAGGCGACACAGGCTGGTTCTTCAGGAATGTACGGCAAGGAATTGAATTCCCAGCCTCTGGCAGTCAGAAACCTAACTCACAGAGCAAGCCAGCCATAACAATATGGCAATCTAAAATTCACCTGATAATCTACTATATTTTCTTCATTGTATCACTGAAAGCTAATTCTTTTAATTAACGTAACATTAAGCTTGAGTATTAAAAAACTAATGCTACAAATAATCAGTACTCATAATTAATTATGGAGAGACTTTTCAGCCCATATCCATGACCTATTATTTTCCTCATGGCTCAAAATGATTCTCATGGGACTTAAGTAGAGTCACATTCATATTCATGGTCAATGATGAAGTTTACTGGTTGTCCATAGACAATTTGGTAGCTGAAAATATTTCACAAAGATGTTTGAAGATGGAGGTTAGCAAGGTTATACAGTAGTCCACCTCTCTTTCAAAAAGAAAGTGTGTGTGTGTGTGTGTGAGAGAGAGAGAGAGAGAGAGAGAGAGACAGACAGACAGACAGACAGACAGACAGAGATTACATCAGAATCTGTTATTTTTGGTATCAAATGGTGAAAATACAGAGATCAGCACTATCTGTTGATAATTACGAAGCTTCTTCTGTTCAACCAGAAAACAAAGCCTAGGAGACAGACATCACTCACAGTTATGGAAGAGATGAGCTGCTTCACTCCATCCATTTCTTTATTTCTCCTTCCTTAGCAGCTAATTCCCCCTCCCCTTACCAATTCCTATGGTAAATTACCTGGGAAGGAGAAGGGCTTCTGTATTTCTCCCATCTGAATAGGCAGAAAGAAGCCATAATTTCCCTATCCCACAATTTCACTACCCATAGGTGGAAAGAGGTCACAATTTCCCTACTCTGTGTAGCCAATGAATCACCCCTAAACTGTTATCCAAAAAGCAATCAATTCCCACATCTAGTTTTAACTGATTGTTTAAAATTGTTTCATTATTTGGTGTATGCTTGTATCTGTGTCCAGCTGTATGATACTACAGATTGGTTTCTTTACTAATAGATCCACATTGGATCATTGTGTGATTCTGGCTCATTTGGCAGAGAATTACGGTAGCTCAGATGGGAGGAAACTGTAGCTTTTTTTGGTTTGAAAGGAGCTTTTGATTCTATCCTGAGGAAACTGCTGTGGGATAAACTGGATAAGACCTCCTTGGATAGGAGACTGCTGTTCTTTATCCAAAAGTTACATGCTCATGCCAGCTGTCAGATTTGCTGTGGCCCACAGGATGAATTGCCTGATGGGATCATGAGTAATAAGAGGATTAAACAGGGATGCATCTTGGCTCCTTATCATTTTAACTTCTTCCTGAATGATTTGGTCCCTGCCTTGAGGATGGTTGAAGGTCATTTTCCAAACCTTGGTTCCTGGCAAACTCCATTATTACTATATGCACAGGATGCTGTCACTTCATCCTTAAGACCAGTTGGGGCTAAAGCACCTATTGATGGCTTTCACAGCCTATTATGATACCAATTTGTTGTCTATCAATTTTGTAAAATCTAAAATTATGGTTTTTTCCAAAGTTTGGAAGAAATTCCAGTGGACACTACAGAATAATGTCCTAGAATAAGTTAAAGAGTTTAGGTATCTAGGGTTAAATTTCAAGTACAATGCTAACTGGACTGCCCATCGTAAATATGCACTTAATCTGGCTAATTGTAATACATTGGCAATTGTGCGCTTTTCTTATATCAATGGTGGACATTGTGTCTCTTCGGCCATCTGCATATTTAAAGCTCAGCCCAGCTGCTCCATGGTATTCCTATTTGAATCATTTCATACAATCTTGCTGTAGTGTTTTAGTACTTTATTAATTAAATCAAAGTTTGCAACTTTAACATATTTTGCTTTTTAAAATGCCACTGGCTAATTTGAGGCTCTTGGCTGCATTCCTGTACACATGTACATAAAAACATGCCATACTGACCTCAATGGGGCTTTTGAGTGATTAGAAATGCACTGGATTCCTCTGCTATGAGTGAGAGAAACTACTGAAATATTATGTTAAACAAACAGTACATCATCTGTGATGGCTCATATAGTGCAGTTGCAAGTATTCACATTAGTTTACTCTCTGTCTAGCTTGAGAAGCAGGGCATGAAGACTGGGCTAGTATAACAATCCTGAGACATTTTTTATCACTGCAATGCTTTCTGAGATGATGTGGATTATCTTGATGGGTAGTAATGCAATTGATATCAGAGTGTTCACTGAGAAAGAATATCCTCTTGTGATGCCCATATTCTGTTGTGATAATGGAGATATATCCCCTTATGCTTGATAAATAGCAATGCTTTTGCTTTGGGTACTTGCAGGAAAATATTTATTATGTCCTGAGCAATTCATTTCCTTTGTTTAAATACTTTGTGATTTCCCAAATGATGTTTTAAGGAGATACAAGATTTTACTAGCTTTTTGAGCAGAAGGGTTATTGTGTTGCCTGTTAAGATATGCCATGAATCAAAACAAGGATGCTGCTATGTACTGTAAGAACACAGGCCACTACTTTTATATTCAATCCAGTGTTTTCCCTGACTTTGAGAGAAACAGACTGTTACCCTGTTTTCCCAAAAATAAGAACTAGCCTGAAAATAAGTTCTAGTATGATTTTTCAGGATGCTTGTAATATAAGCCCTACCCCAAAAATAAGCCCTAATGCGTTTTTGGAGCAAAAATTAATATAAGACCTTCTTATTTTAGGGGAAACACGGGTATTACATCATTAATAATATAATTGCATGCATTCAAGTCAATTTGGACTTATGAAGACCCTTGTCTGGGTTTTCTTAGTAGAGAATGCTCAAAGTGGTCTGCCATTCCCTTCTTCTAGTGGCACCCTGCGATTGTGCAGCTTGCCCAATGCCATATAGGCTGGATTTCTGGGATGCACAGTGGAGGACTGAACGCCCAACCTCTGGCTTCACAGTCAGATACCTAACTCACTGTCTCACTAACTCGCTATCCATCATTATTACATCTTTCATTGGCTGGGGGTTGGCAATGCAGGGCATGTCCCCACTCTATATTTAAACTGATCTGAAATCAGTTTCATCCTTTTTTTTCCAAACAACCATGGGAATAGGTTAAAGTATCTGGCACTTTTTAAAGTGAATTCTAGCTTAGCTTCTACACTTACCAGTGTAAAAAAGTTTGAAGCCAGTTTAACACTCATTGATATAAGTATCTGACTTGGATCATATCTTGCTTATGAAAAGTGAAAATTTTAAGATTTAATTATTAGGAACCCCCCTGAACTTTGTTTGGAAATGTAAGGCTTTTAAACTAGCCGGAGAGCTGTGCAGATATACAATCACATGGAAATGTGAGCTAAGCCAAATGGTTTGTTTCATTAGCAACTACAAACATAGAGCTTCAGAATAGAAAGTGTTGTGAAATTAGTTAACTGGCATAAATTATGAAATACAGAAAATGGCTATTCTGCTGCCCAGATTGTAAATGCATCCATATGGAGGGAAAGAACTAGCTCTCCTGACATTGCTATACTCCAGCACCTATCTACAAAGTAACCATAGTTCAGGAATGAGAGGACTTGTAATCCAGCATCGTATAAAGGGCTACAGGATCCTCATCCTAGATTTCTACAGTCTTACATAAGACACCCTCTTCTTGCATGCACACCTTAATATGGTTAAAGGGATTTGAGAGCGTCAGAGAGGCTAAACTCCATTATGAGCCTGGATTCCTAGCATGGTCACCCGAGGCAGAATGGTCACACATCAGACTAAGATGCACCCACCCTCTCCAAGTGAACAGCCACATCAGCAGAAGACAATACAGTGGAACCTCTACTTACGAACTTAATCCGTTTTGGAACGGTGGCCGTAAGTTGAAACGTTTGTAAGTAGAAGCACCATTTCCCATAGGAATGCATTGAAAACCGATTAATCCATTCTGGCCGAAGAAAAAAATACCAAAAAAAATGAAAATGAAAATAAACAGAGCAAGTCCCACGCTGGGACTGCAAAAAACAAAAAAACAAACAACAACAAAAAAAACGAATCCAAAAATAAACATTGGAGCAAGTCCCACGCTGGGACTGCAAAAACAAAAAAACAAAAAAACAAACAAACAAAAAAAAAACATAGAAACATAACCCCCCCAGCCCAAACCTACCCTCCAAAACCCACCCAGAACAACTTTTTTAAAAGGAAAAAGCAGCACCTTACCAGTCCGAAGCCTCTGCGGAGGCTTCCCCAGCTTCCAAAGCACCGGCACCCGGCCACTTCTCCTGCCTCCTCCTGCCGTGCCCCCCGCCCAGGGCGTTTGGTGGCGCTTACTCATGAGTAGACCCGCGTGGTGGGGAAGCCCTGGGAGGCCTCCGAAGGTGCCGATCGTGGCAGCGCTGGAAGCCCGGGAGGCTGAGCCTCCCTTTTCCTAACCGTTGGGGCGAAAGAGCTACAAAGAAGCAGCCTCTTCACCACCAACGGTTAGCAAATTTAAATTTCCCGCCCTTTTCCCCTGCCTTTTTCCGTTCGTACGTTGAAGCTCCGGCCACAAGTAGAAGCAAAATTTTGCGGCCGGAGCTGTTCGTAAGTTGAAATGTTCATAGGTAGGGATGTTCGTAAGTAGAGGTTCCACTGTACATAGTTCCAATCGTGATGGGGGCAGTGGCTACTGGGCAGCAGCTGCAGCTGAAGGTGAAACTTCCAGAAAGTAAGAGGCACTTGAGATTATATTGCAAATATCTGCTGGCTACTAGAATACATCAAAGCGTTTCAGAAGATCAGTCTATGCTATATAGGTAAAGGTAAAGGTTCCCCTTGACATTTAGTCCAGTCGTGTCCGACTCTAGGGCGCGGTGCTCATCCCCGTCTCCAAGCCGTAGAGCCAGCGTTTGTCCGTAGACAGTTTCCGTGGTCACGTGGCCGGTGCAACTAGACACGGAATGCCGTTACCTTCCCACCGTGGTGGTACCTATTTATCTACTCGCATTTTACATGCTTTCGAACTGCTAGGTTGGCAGGAGCTGGGACAAGCGACGGGAGCTCACTCCGTTGCGTGGATTCGATCTTACGACTGCTGGTCTTCTGACCTTGCAGCACAGAGGCTTCTGCAGTTTAACCCGCAGCGCCACCACGTCCCCCCCGCAGCGCCACCACGTCCTCCTCTGCTTTATAGACTACAGCAAAGCCTGCAACTGTGTGGATCATAGGAAACTATGGGTTGTTCTGAAAGAAATGGGTGTGTCCAGCACTTGATTGTCCTGATGCATAACTTGTATTGTGGACAAAAAACAACCACTAGGACAGAATATGGAGAAACAGAATGGTTTCTCATAGGCTAAGATGTCAGACAACAGTGCACTTTATCTCCCCATCTGTTCAATCTGTATACAGAATATATCATATGGAAAGCTGAACTAGAATCAGATGAAGGTGAATGAAAATTGGTGAAAGAAACATCAGTAATTTAAGATCTGCAGATGATACAATCTTACTAGCAGAAAGCAGCAATTACATGAAACAACTTTAAGTGAAAATGAAAGAAAATAGTGCAAAAGCAGTACTGCAGTTGAAAATTAAGAAGAGCAAAATCATGACTACAGAGGAACTGCAAAGCTTTAACACTGACTGTGAAGAACCTGAAATAGTTAGAGATTTTGTATTTCGTATAGGTAAAGGTAAAGGTTCCCCTTGACAATTTGTCCAGTCGTGTCCGACTCTAGGCAGCGGTGCTCATCTCCGTTTCCAACCCATAGAGCTAGCATTTGTCCGCAGACAATCCTCCGTGGTCACGTGGCCAGCGTGACTAGACACGGAACGCCGTTTACCTTCCCACCGAGGTGGTACCTATTTATCTACTCGCATTTTTGCATGCTTTCGAACCGCTAGGTTGGCGGGAGCTGGGACAAGCGACGGGGGCTCACTCCGTCGCCTGGATTCAATCTTACGACTGCAGGTCTTCTGACCTTGCAGCACAGAGGCTTCAGCGGTTTAACCCACAGTGCCACCACGTATACCTTGGTTCAATTATCAATCAAAATGGAGACTACAGCCAAGAAATCAGAAGAAGACTGAGACTCAGAAGGGCAGTAATGACAGAATTAGAAAAGATCATCAAGCGCAAGGATGTGTCACTGGAGATCAAGGCCAAAATAATCCACCTTATTATATTCCCAGTCACTATATACAAGTGTGAAAGCTGGAAAGTAAAGAAGGCTGACAGGGAAAAAATGATTTGTTTGAAATATGGTGCTGGAGAAGAGCTTTGCAGATACCCTAGACCAGAGGTCGTCAACCCCCGGTCCGCGGCCCATTGCCGGTCTGTGGCTTGAGCCTGACCGGGCCGCGAAGACGGTGCGGCGGCGGGGGGTGTGTGGCCAAGAGCTGGGAGGCCGAACACCGCTGGGTGCTTCGGCTGCTGGCCTCCCAGCTCTTGGCCACCCGCCGCTGCCGCCGCCACCGCCGCCACCAGCGGGAGGCCAGCAGCTGAAGCACCCGGCGGTGCTGGCCTCCCGGTGGCGGTGGCGCTGCCGGCGGCAACGGGGGGTGGGGGTGGCCAAGAGCCAGGAGGTCAGCAGCTGAAGCACCCGCTAGGTGCTTCGGCTGCTGGCCTCCCGGCGGTGGCGGCAGCGGCGGCAACGGGGGGTGGGGGTGGCCAAGAGCCGGGAGGTCAGCAGCTGAAGCACCTGGCGGGTGCTTCGGCTGCTGGCCTCCCAGCTCTTGGCCACCCGCCGCCGCCGCCGCCACCCGCCGCCACCAGCGGGAGGCCAGCAGCTGAAGCACCCGGCGGTGCTGGCCTCCCGGTGGCGGTGGCGCTGCCGGCGGCAACGGGGGGTGGGGGGTGGCCAAGAGCCGGGAGGTCAGCAGCTGAAGCACCCGCTAGGTGCTTCGGCTGCTGGCCTCCCGGCGGTGGCGGCAGCGGCGGCAATGGGGGGTGGGGGTGGCCAAGAGCCGGGAGGTCAGCAGCTGAAGCACCCGGCGGGTGCTTCGGCTGCTGGCCTCCCGGTGGCGGCGGCAGCAACGGGGGTGGGGGTGGCCAAGAGCCAGGAGGTGGCCAAGGGGTGGGCGTGCGGGTGGGCAGGCGCTCCTGCGCATGCGTGAAGCGGTGGGGGAACGCGCGTGCGCGCCTATGGCGCGCGCACCCCACTACCGCTTCGCGCGTGCGGCAGAGAGCGCAAGCGCGAGGGGCCGCCCCACCTCCCTCAGAGGATCCACTGGGCCGCACTAAGAAAAAGGTTGGGGGAACGCTGCCCTAGACTACCACAAAGATGAGCAAGGGGCCCTGAGAACAAATCAAGCCTGAACTTTCTTTGCACGCAAAAATGATGAACTGAGGTTGTCATACTCTGAGCACATCACAAGAAGTTAGAATTCATTGGGGAAAAAACAATAATGAAGAAAAAGCTGAAGGTAACAGGAAATGAGGAAGATCAAATATGAGATGTATTGACTCTACCAAGGAAGCCACAGCCCCAAGTTTAGAAGAGCTGGGCAGTGCTGTTGAGGAGCGGACATTTTGGAGATTACTTATTCATAAAGTCACCATACGTCAGAGGCTTCTTGAAGGCACATAACAATAAGAAAACACACCCACACCCAAGAAACGATACTATCTTTGAACCTGAGAAGCTCCTGATATATTTTCCCCTGTTTGTTCATCAGCTTTATAACGCTGTATTTGGTCATAACTGAACAAGCACTATTTAATTTTAATATCCAATTCACAGAGTCCCATGGTTCAGAGGTTAAACTGCAGTACTCCAGTCAAGCCTGTGCTCACAACCTGAGTTGGATCCCAACAGTTCAGGTAGCTGGCCCAAAGTTGACTCAGTCTTCCATCCTTCTGAGGTCAGTAAAATTAGTACCCAACTGGCTGGGGGCTAAAGTGTTGTTTGCGTAATTTTGTTGTAAACTGCCCAGAGAGTGCTCCAAGCACTTGGGGGTGGTATATAAGTCAAACAAATAACAATAATATATTGAGGGGATGCCCCATAGTTTCTGTATCTATCATTAAAATACAAAAGCTCTGCTGGATGAGACCAGAGGCTTGTCTAACCCAGGACCTTGTTTGCTGCAATGAACAACCAGCTGTCTATTGGAATGGCAGGACAGTCGGCTGCAGTAATCTTTGGCTGTTCTTCTCCAGTAACTAATAATCAGAGGAATCCTGCCCTGGATCTTTGATATCTCTGTAGTTCATAGTCAATTAATTATTTTCCATCTTTTTGTCTAATTGATAATGATACCATATGTTTGGGAATTAAATAGGAACTTTTAGTGACAGCACATTAAAGGCAAGTTCTGTTTCTACACAGATGCATCATCCAGCACTTCTTGGCTTATTCTTGGAAGTCTTCACAGCAGATGCACCACTCGAGCTGAACTTGTGACAAGTTGGTGGTTTTACCCAGTGGGAAGATTATGCTTCTTTGTATGGAAGCACATCTAATGGAATAAGTTAGTTAACAAGTAACATCTATTATTTATTATTGCAAGATGATCTGGAATAAAAATGAGGACACCAGCAGTAGTCATTGTGGGTGTGCTGTGAACTAAAAGATGTATGCATGGAAGAATGAGATTCAGTGTTTTCTCAGCTGCTGACAGAAGACTTAAACATCATCCCTTATTTACTTAACTTAAGAAGAAGGGGGGGGGGAAATCAATATGGTGACAAAAGGTGGAAAAAAGAGAACTCAAAGAGGCTCACCTGCACAGGAACAGAATCTCAGTGGGTTATTGGGGCAAGAGTCATTTAAGGACTGGCAACAGAGTATTCAAGAGATGTTATCAACAGGGCAGATGCAAATGAGGAGGGTTTGGAAAGAGTTTTAAATGATGAAAACTCTTTTATTACTAAACAAATAGCTAAATTTTCTTATATTTGATTAAATTTCATATGAAGAAGATAGGTTAATTAAGGTTTAAATTCTAATTTAAATTTTAAACTTTGACTTTTGAATTCTCTGTAGATATTCCCTTATGATACCAGGGTATTATCCCATAACTGTGCTAGATGTATTTCTATAGTTTATACTGCAATAAAGTTATTCATTATCAACAGGGCTATAGCAACTACAAGGAGGGATGGCTCAGCTATGTGTTCAAATGAAAGATTTAGGGATGCAAATGACTGGTATTAAAAATCAAATTACAGAAAATAGAAAACAAATAGCCAGAATAGATAGGACATCAAAAAGAACACAAGAAAAACTGGAGACCTTGATACAGAGATGGAAGAACTGAAACGGGAAAGAAAGCAAGATGAAAATCTACAAATGGAAAGAGCCACTGCCATACTTAACATTACAGAATCTAACAGAACAAAAAGGAGAAGATACAGCACAAGTGATTACTACCTATTTAGCATCGCTCATGGAGATGCGATCAGAGGATGTTCAGCAAAATATAGACACAGCACAAAGAATTAATACAGCATACACCAGGAATAAAAATCTCCCCAGAGAAATTCATGTTAAATTTATGAGAAAGATATTTCGAGATAAAGTTCTAAGAAATATACAAGGCAATGAATTTAAGAGAATATATACAGAAATTAAGATATTGAAACATATTCCGTGGCAAAAAAAGACAAAAAAGGAGACAATATGTGGAGCTGACATCCCTCCTGAGATCAAACTCAATTATGTATAAGTGGTTGGTGCCTGGATGTGTCCTCTTTGAATTCCAGGACAAGAGTTATTATATTAACTCAAAAATGAAGGCAGAAGATTTTATGAAAACAAAGGAGAAGTGGCTGGGCAGGAAAGAAAGGAGAAAAAAGCTGATTAGAAACGAGAAGAGGAGAAATCAAGTGGTTCATCAAGATCAGAGGTAGAAAGAAACTTGACTAGAGCAGAAGAGCAAGTGAGAAGCTCTAAAGGAGAGTGCACTATAGAAACAAGAGGATTCAGGAGGAGGAAAGAAAACCTCAACAATAAAAATGGATTAAATGAATAAAATGGTTAAAGACAGTGGGGTATAATGGGTATACAATGGTAGAAGAATATTAATGATGAAAAATCAGTAACTATTAAAGAAAATGCAGATAAGATGTTTTATAGATGATATATGATTTACTGATGGTACACAATGCGAACAAAATTTTTAAAAAAGATATAAAAATGTTTTTAAATAGTGTGGGAAACATAAAACACAGGAGGAGACTTTTATTGTGTTGGGTGGATATATAGGGAAGAATTTCATAATTAGACTCAAAAGATAGGCTGGAAAGCATAGACTAAAGAAGAATGTGAAAGTCCAACTAGGGAATAGATAGATTAGTAAATATAGTAATACTGGAAAATTTGCTGTCTTTCTTTTTCTCTCTCTTTCTAGTATAATTGTATAAGTTGATGTAAATGTACTATCTCACTCTCTGGAATTTCACCCTTTCCCTATCCATACCTACCTCCCCAGCCCTACTCTCCCTTCCCCATAATCCTATCCCCATTGAAAAGAATAAAAATTAGATGAAAAAGAGAGAGAGAGATTATTCCTTACTATGCACTTTCCTAAAATCAACAGGGACCTTTCCCTAATAACAACCATGAGTACTGTGCAGAATCTGAAGGGGAAAAATGAATGTCTTCATTTTAAAGAGATTCCCATGTCAGACGATATTTTTAATGGAATTTATACTTTTACAATTTTAACTCTCTTAATAAAAGAGACATAAACTGTGCTACTCAATTCACTGTTCAAAAGTAGGAATATAATTTACGAAGCAATCCAAAAGACTGTAGATTTTAAAGGTGCAAATAAATTGTCTGAATTCCACAACTAATAAATAACATTGTCAATCCATGAATGAATCTGCAGAAGTTTGTTTGTTTGTTTGTTTTGCCTTAGGATCTATTCTGAATACTTGGAGTAGCCTCTAAGAAGGGATGATTTGTTAGGACCCTAATTGGGAGGTACAGACTGTGGATCCTAGGGACAGTCTTAATGGCTAAATGCATCATTCTAAAGTACTGGAAGTTCCCTTTCAACAACATATTGACATGATTGAAGACCTCATGAATCTGGCCATGAAAGATAAGATAGGAGACAAGAGCAGGGGGGCAGAAAAAATATCAAATATGGACCACTTTCTTGGAGTTGCTCATTGATTCACCTACTTAGATAAGAGACCGTGAAAGCTGCTAGACTGATGTCACCTTTCATGTCTCTCTCCCCATTTATTTTCCCTCGCACTTCCCTGTCCTTATGCGGTATACGTTTTGTCCTGTCTTTTCTGTCAGTTGTAAGCATGAAAGACCTGTACAGTATAGTGGTCATTTTAGAAGAAGTAGTTGTGTTACTCTGTGGAAGCACATCAGGCAAAGTCCAAAAGAAACAAAACAAAATAATTAAATAAATAAAAAAGACAAAAACGTGTGGCATCTTAAAGCCTATTATATTTTAATTTGGAGAAAAGCTCACATTATGTCTGATGAAGTGGACATGTCTACAAAAGCTCACGTTAAGATATAATAGTCTTCAAGGTGCCACATGTTTTTGTCTTTTTAAATTTTGTTTAGTTTCTTTGGACGTTGCCAAGTATAGTGGTAGTTGTAGATAAACATACTGGATTGATAAGTAGGGTGTGGGAGAGAAATGTCAAGAAAGAAAGGTTGAGCTAAGGTCAAGGACAAACATGTTTTTGTTGTGTCTTTTTTTTAAATTAAGTGATTACATGCATTTGTGACTACAACATTGTGTATTCCCACAGACAAGAAACTGCAAATATTTGTCCCAGAAGAAAACATGCATGCATTTGTATTTTTTTGACTGTCAGGCTAGATATGTCCACATGTAGCAGAAGATAGATCACTATGAAATGAAAGAATCACATATTGCTCAGAAGTATTACACATGTGGTTGTTCTTGGAAGTCTGTTTTTCTAGGAAAGGAAATTGCCTAATGTAATCAGCAACAAAAGAGAGTGCAGTAAGCAACAAACCACAAAATACTTTATTTCAGAGACAGAAATAGCACCAGGGAAAATACTATCACATGTTCTGAGTTTACACAAATGCATAGTAAGTAATTTGGAAGCTCAGAGCTTGGCACAAATGTGAGTGTACAGGAACAAGAATCTGTTGCATTCTGCATCTTCTGCATTTTCTCACATATATACAGATATATATAATTCACGTCAAACATTTCTTTAGAATTCATATATCGTGCAGATTGTGATGGCTGATTTATGCACTGAGATGGCTTTCAGTCAACTCAAGGTTAACAATTGTTTGAGTTTAGACAAATGCCACATGGATATGAGTAGTAGATTGTTATCTGTGTTTGGTTCAGTATGAATACGAGCAATAGCAGTGTTCAAGCTGCCTATTGCTTCTTGTTTAATGTGTGCCATAGCTAGCTTTAAAATGTCTCTGTGAGTTTTTTTTTAAAAAGAAGCTGTTTCAAAGGCTTCTATATAATGTAAAGGCAGGGATTTATTTATTTTTTAAATAAAAGGCATGCCATGGAGCCAATTTTAAAATCGTCAGTGAGTCGTTTTGAAAAATATGGTATGGTATTCTATTCTGTTTCTATTCTGTATCTCTCCTTGCATGCACTGATGCTTGTTAGTTTATGTATGCTGGACATATCATAAACTCCTCCTTATTTAGTGGGAGGAGAACTTGGGATAAGAAGGTAGCATGTGATACATGTCCTCCTCTGGAGCACAGTGTACCCTTAGTGCTCACCTTGCAGTTCACAGGAGCAACAACTTTGATGCTTCCATAATACTAAACAGTTCTGTATTAGATGAAAAAATACTTATAAACAACTGAGGATTTGGAGTGGAAGGGTTCCCCTCACAGAAAAAAAAAATGCAGAGCTTGGAAAAGTTGGTTTCATCAACTACAATCCCTAGAATCTCCCAGCAAGTTGGTGTGGCAGAAATCATTTCAATCAAAGGTATGGATATTTTGAGTTTTTGGGCTATAACTCCCCATTCTCCAGGCAGTGGTAGTTGCAGTCCAGAAAATACAAATATGCACACCTCTAATTTCAATACATGCTATCTACTCTGAAAACAAAAGCCTCAGAAAACAGCAGGTGTCTTTCAATGTCACTTCCAGCATACTCCAGGATGCCTATCTGTCTTCAGCTAGAATCAAGGTGCTACATAAATGCTCCCCAAAAGCTTCAACTCTGCTTCTACCGTGTTTCCCCGAAAATAAGACAGGGTCTTTTATTAATTTCTGCTCCAAAAAACGCATTAGGGCTTATTTTCAGGGGAGGTTTTATTTTTTTCATGTACAACCATCTACATTTATTCAAATACAGTCGTGTCATCTTCTGGTTGCTGCACAATGGTGGAGGGCGGGCTTTCACTTGACTGGGGCTTATTTTTGGGGTAGGGCTTATATTACGAGCATCCTGAAAAATCATACTAGCGCTTATTTTCAGGTTAGGTCTTATTTTCGGGGAAACGGTATAATTAGTCCTCTTCAATCAAATATATTTATATTTGTATTTTTCATGTAGGAGGAGCCCACTGCCGCCCAATCTTTTGCAGTCCTTCGGAAGCAGCAAAACAGACTGGACTAAACCAAACCAAAATTGAACAGGATACACAGGGGACCCTCAATGGAAAAGAGACAGGGTTCAGTGCAGGTTTCAAACCGAAAGTTCCCCTCCCCTGCTTTGGCAAAACCAAACCATCTATACTGGACCTCTGCACCAGTCTTTTGAACTGTGTGAACCTGGGCATCTGCAACCAGCTCAGGGCTATGGAACATTCCATTATGAATGGTTGTGGATTTATAATGGAATGACATGAATGGTTTTTATAATCAGAAAAACACACTGACCTTAACACTACACAGGTGGAGCAGCATAATGACTCGCCAATTGTAAGTGCATCAATTCCTGGGGAAAAGTTCAATGAGATTAACTCAGTACGTATCCCAAAGTGACACACAGATACACACATATATAGAAAAACAGAACACTGCTTTCCCCCAAACATCCGTGCTATGCCAATATGCATTCATTTACATTCTGGGTTGTGAAAATATTATTCTATTTATTCTCTGTACTTTCATGTATACTTGAGTGACAATCAATTAAATCTGTATTGCTGAAAACAGGGGGGGGGGAGTCTAAGATTACTTGAAATTATCTTGAAAAATACATTGCTAAAAGAGATTCATTTAGCCTCAGAAAGGCTTGCAACCAAATCAATGTTGTTCATATGAAGTATCCCATAGACCTTATATCAGTGATGCTTGGAAGTTCAGGATCAGGCAAAGTGGTCCAAGACTCCTGTGCAGTTGATCCCCATAAGGAATTATCAATCAAACATCACAAAAAACAAGCAGAAAAAAAAGACACCCCCCCCCCCAAAAGTTATTGCAGTTGAGCTCTCTAAGAAGTAATTAAGGCTATAATCAGTTTTATGGACAATTACTTGCTAATCTCAACTGAATACAATCAGTGGGGATTTCTATCAGTCTCATGGTAGATAAAATCAATGATTTTTTTAGAAAAAAATCAAATTGATTTAAATCATAATTTAAATCACAATCTAAATTTTAAAAATGATTTTTTACAATTTAAACTGTGATTTAAATCATGATTTAAATCAATTACAGTTATATAAAATCCACCTTGGTCAGTGTGCTGATAAAAATACTTTATCTTCCTCCTGAACATGATCCAAAGCACAATGATAACTGCTGCAGTCATAGAAGGAAGTCATATGTTCTGTGCCCAATAACCGTAAAAATATCCACAATCTTTTAAGGGAGTTTCACTGACCCAAAGCCAGACTTGCTCTCTAGATCTGGAAGATGTTACGGGGATGGGGGTGGGGTTCTGCAACAGCTCTTTTTATTGTGCAAGCTGAAGCTCTACTGAAGAGTAAAATCCTGCAATGTCAAGACTAAGAGTCATCCTCAAGTTTAGAGTAACATCCATAAGATGGTGTTTTGTTGTATTTGTTTGGACTCTGCTTCTACTCTAGGGTCATTGTCTCTCAATACAACATAGTACCAGCTGAATCAACTGAAGTTTCCATACACCCTTCAAAGACAATCCCACATAAAGTGCACTGTAGTAATCCAGATGAGTAATACTCAAGGCATGTGTCACCAAAGTCAAATCAAATATCTCAAGGAGTGGGCACAGGTGATGCGCGAGCTTTAACTGTGCAAATGCACTCCTCACCACAGCTGAAATCCGTTCATCCAGGCTCAGGGCTGAATCCAGAAGCACAACCAAGCTGTGGACTTGAATTTCAGAGGAAATTCAAGCCAGACGGTGCATTGATGGTGACATATCTTGACCAATGTCTCTGATATTATCTGATTTTATCTAAATAATGTATTATTCTCTCCCTGGTCACTGACCATAATAAATTATTATTATTATTATTTCAGAGGAAGTGTACCCCTAACCAGCACAGCCTGAATCCCTATCCTATAATCTGCATTTTGACTGACCTCTGTCTTGTCTGGATTAATTTTAAATTGGTGTTTGTCCTCACCCAATCCATTACTGATAATGGACACAGATCTAGGTCCAGAAGAGCTTCCTCAGAAGCAGATGGAAAGGAAAAAACAGAGTTGGGTGTCATCAGCATACTAACAGCACAAAACCCCAAATCTCTCCCAGCAATTCCATGTGGATGTTAAATTGGGGTGGGGACAGAATTGAGTCCATGGCAGGGACACAAACCAATGGCCAGGGTGTCAAACAGGTTTCTACCAACACCATGTTCTGAGCTTGGTCCTCCAGGAATTATTGGAACCAAGGAAAAACAGTACCCACAAGACTCAACCAAGGAAGGTAGCCCAAAGGATTCCATGGTTTATGATATCAACAGCTTCTGAGAGTTTCAGCAGAATCAACAGGCACACACTCCCTCATCTTACTGCTACCACCTCCTTTAGGCATGCTGGTACCTTGCATTGCTGCAAGGAGGCATTCCCCATGCCCCATACAGACTCAGCCAATCTTCCTTTAGGGTAATTTATATGCCAAGAAGGCCAGGGGTCCAAGCAAAAATGTGATGGTTTTCACTTCTCCAAGGTTCCTGCTCACATCCTTAGTCAACAAAAACTGAAACATATCCACTCTCAAAGGAGAAATGGGGCCCAAAGTTGCATCAACAAGTCCTGCATCAACTGTAGCATCTAAGCAGATCCAAGAGTAGATCCAAGCAACTCTGTCTGCAAAGTGCCATGCAGAATCCTCACAATGGGCTGCTGAGTGGACAGCATCCCTTTCTTGAGGGCATCTGTGCAGCAGGCACCTGACATCTCAAAAGAGCTCTGCTGGATAGTTCTGTACAGATGCAGTCCTGGTTGGGAGGAATAATTTCTTTGCTGCCACCTCTGCCACCGAGTAGGCTTTCCAATGAGCTCTAGCCCATGTTCGATCAGATCTGCTCCAAGTATTCCACCACTGTTTCTCTAGCCTCTATCCCACTTTTAATCACCCCCAGCTCCCTGGTAAACCAAGGAGCTAGTCTAGCTCCAGTTCATGGAAGGGGACATTTAGTAGGGATCATATCTACCATGCTGGTCATTTCCCCATTCCAGAGATCAGCCAAGGCTTTGGTGGGATCACCTGTAAGGTAATTCCATTTAATTGCACTCAAAGGGAGCAGCCTTTTAAATGTATATCGCCGAAAAGAAAACAAACTTTAAAAAATGAGATTCCTACTGCTTGCCGTTTCTTTCTTCGAATGTATCATTCTGTTCCAGACACATCAGGTAGTTTTACAATGAAACAAATTAGACTTAAATGCCAATGAACCAGCAACTAAGGCGGGGTCAAGCTAGTGTAGCACTGCAGCTGCTTGCAAGCTCTGGGGTTGTTTTTAGAACCTCCCAGCACCCTGTTTTTTTCTGGCAAATGGTGAACAGCTTCTGGAATCCATCTGGTGTGGTGATTAGTTTTTCAAACTGAGGAATTGGTCCCTTGTACCATTTAACACCACAAAAAGACCAATTTTTCAAAATTGTAAGTGGACTTCTAGACACTTGCACTTTCATTCTTACATCACTCTTCTTCTGGCCAGGCTTTGTGGCCACAGACAACTCCAGAAAAAAAATCACCACTGAACCCACCTAAAATGGCCACCTCTGGATTAAGGTAATCATTTTTTTTTTGTTGTAAATGAAAGACACTTACAGCATAATTTCCCCATATTTCAGATCATTCTAGGTTTTGGTCCCTCTATTCTGGACATGTTCCTATGCATCTGTTATGTACCACACTGTAAAAGGAACTTTCTGTGGGATCTTGAACAAAATTTATTTATTTATTGAATTTATATCCCGCACCATCTGGCAACCAGGCCACTCTGGGCAGCTAACAACAGTATTAGGAACAATATTAAAACATGATAAAAAATAAATTAATACATAACAAATAGGGAAATTAAAACTGATGGCAATAAAGGTGGTAAAAAGGGTGATGGTTGTTGCTGTTTAGTCGTTAAGTTGTGTCCCACTCTTCATGACCCCATGGACCAGAGCACGCCAGGCCCTCCTGTCTTCCATTGCCTCCTGGAGTTCGGTCAAATTCATGTTGGTAGCTTCGATGACACTGTCCATCCATCTCGTCCCCTTCTCCTCTTGCCTTCACACTTTCCCAACATCAAGGTCTTTTCCAGGGAGTCTTCTCTTCTCATGAGATGGCCAAAGTATTGGAGCTTCAGCTTCAGGATCTGTCCTTCCAGTGAGCACTCAGGGTTGATTTCCTTCAGAATCGATAGGTTTGTTCTCCTTGCAGTTCAGGGGACTCTCAAGAGTCTTCTCCAGCACCACAATTCAAAAGCATCAATTCTTCGGCAGTCAGCCTTCTTTATGGAAGAAGGCTGACTGCCTTCTTCTCCAGCTCTTCTCCAGCAGCTTCTTCTCCAGCTCTCACTTCCATACATTGCTACTGGAAAAACCATACCTTTGACTATGCGGACCTTTGTCGGCAAGGTGATGTCTCTGCTTTTTAAGATGCTGTCTAGGTTTCTCATCGCTATCCTCCCAAGAAGCAGGTGTCTTTTAATTTCGTGGCTGCTGTCACTATCTGCAATGATCATGGAGTCGAAGAAAGTAAAATCTGTCACTGCCTCCATATCTTCCCCTTCGATTTGCCAGGAGGTGATGGGACCAGTGGCCATGATCTTAGTTTTTTTGATGCTGAGCTTCAGACCATTTTTGGCACTCTCCTCTTTCACCCTCATTAAGAGGTTCTTTAATTCCTCCTCGCTTTCTGCCATCAGAGTGGTATCATCTGCATATCTGAGGTTGTTGATATTTCTTCCGGCAATCTTAATTCCTGCTTGGGATTCATCCAGTCCAGCCTTTCGCATGATGTATTCTGCATATAAGTTAAGTATTCTGCATATAAGTTAAATAAGCAGGGAGTCAATATACAGCCTTGTCGTACTCCTTTCCCAATTTTGAACCAATCAGTTGTTCCATATCCAAATCTAACTGTTGCTTCCTGTTCCACATATAGATTTCTCAGGAGATAGATAAGGTGGTCAGGCACTCCCATTTCTTTAAGAACTTGCCATAGTTTGCTGTGGTCCACATAATCAAAGGCTTTTGCGTAGTCAATGAAGCAGTAGTAGATGTTTTTTCTGGAACTCTCTGGCTTTCTCCATAATCCAGCGCATGTTAGCAATTTGGTCTCTAGTTCCTCTGCCCCTTCATAATCCAGCTTGTACTTCTGGGAGTTCTCGGTCCACATACTGCTGAACCCTACCTTGTAGGATTTTGAGCATAACCTTGCTAGCGTGTGACATGAGTGCAATTGTACAGTAGTTGGAACATTCTTTGGAACTGCCCTTCTTTGGGATTGGGATGTAGACTTATCTTTTCCAGTCCTCTGGCCACTGCTGAGTTTTCCAAACTTGCTGGCATATTGAGTGTAACACCTTAACAGTGTCATCTTTTAAGATTTTAAATAGTTCCACTGGAATGCCATCACCTCCACTGGCCTTGTTGTTAGCCATGCTTTCTAAGGCCCACTTGACTTCACTCTCCAGGATGTCTGGCTCAAGGTCAGCAACCACACTATCTGGGTTGTCCGGGACATCCAGATCTTTCTGGTATAATTCCTCTGTGTATTCTTGCCACCTCTTCTTGATGTCTTCTGCTTCTGTTAGGTCCCTACCATTTTTGTCCTTTATCATGTCCATCTTTGCTCAAAATGTTCCTTTCATATCTCCAATTTTCTTGAACAGATCTCTGGTTTTTCCCTTTCTATTATTTTCCTCTATTTCTTTGCACTGATCATTTAAGAAGGCCCTCTTGTCTCTCCTTGCTATTCTTTGGAAGTCTGCATTCCATTTTCTGTAACTTTCCCTATCTCCCTTTCATTTTGTTTCCCTTCTCTTCTCTGCTATTTGTAAGGCCTCGTTGGACAGCCACTTTGCTTTCTTGCATTTCCTTTTCTTTGGGATGGTTTTTGTTGCTGCCTCCTGTACAATGTTACGAGCCTCCATCCATAGTTCTTCAGGCACTCTGTCCACCAAATCGAGTTCCTTAAATCTGTTCTTCACTTCCATTGTGTATTCATAAGGGATTTGGTTTAGATTATACCTGACTAGCTCAGTGGTTTTTCCTACTTTCTTCAGTTTAAGCTTGAGTTTTGCTATAAGAAGCTGATGATCAGAGCCACAATCAGCTCCAGGTCTTGTTTTGCTGACTGTATAGAGCTTCTCCATCTTTGGCTGCACATAATATAATCAATCTGATTTCGGTATTGCCCATCTGGTGATGTCCATGTGTAGAGTCGCCTCTTGTGTTGTTGGAAAAGAGTGTTTGTGATGACCAGCTTGTTCTCTTGACAAAACTCTATTAGCCTTTGCCCTGCTTTGTTTTGAACTCCAAGGCCAAACTTCCCTGTTGTTCCTTTTATCTCTTGACTCCCTACTTTAGCATTCCAGTCCCCTATAATGACAAGAACATCTTTCTTTGGTGTCAGTTCTAGAAGGTGTTGTAAGTCTTCATAGAATTGGTCAATTTCAGCCTCCTCAGCATAGGTGGTTGGTGCATAAACTTGGATTACTGTGATGTTGAAAGGTCTGCCTTGGATTCGTATTGAAATCATTCTATTATTTTTGAGATTGTATCCCAGTACAGCTTTTCCCACTCTTTTGTTGACTATGAGGGCTACTCCATTTCTTCTACGGGATTCTTGCCCACAATAGTAGATATGATAATCGTCTGAATTGAATTCGCTCATTCCCGTCCATTTTAGTTCACTGACGCCCAGGATGTCAATGTTGATTCTTGCCATCTCCTGTTTGACCACATCCAGCTTACCTTAGGTTCATAGATCTTACATTCCAGGTTCCTATGCAGTATTCTTCTTTGCAGCATCGGATTTTCTTTTCACTTCCAGGTGTGTCCGCAGCTGTGCGTCCTTTCGGCTTTGGCCCAACCACTTCATTAGCTCTGGAGCTACTTGTACTTGTCCTCCGCTCTTCCTCAGTAGCATGTTGGATGCCTTCCGACCTGAGGGGCTCATCTTCCAGCGTCATATCTTTTAGCCTTTTGTTTCTGTTCATGGGGTTTTCTTGGCAAAGATCCTGGAGTGGCTTGCCAGTTCCTGCTCCAGGTGGATCGCGTTTAGTCAGAACTCTCCACTATGATCTGTCCGTCTTGGGTGTCCCTGCATGGCATAGCCCATAGCTTCTCTGAATTACTCAAGCCCCTTCGCCACGACAAGGCAGCAATCCGTGAAGGGGAAAAAAAAGGGTGATGGAGAGGATGGTAAAAAGGATGGTAAAAAGAAAATGCCAGAAAATAGATGGAAATGAGATTGTGGAAAATAGGAATGGCTTCCCATGGAGAAGCAGAAAGGAACATATAAGAAATGAAACACGAAGACAGTGTGAAGAAGTTAATCGGTGCAAGAAGGAAGGGGAAAGCAGTGGGTAGGAAGAGATTTGGTATCAGAGCTGACGATTATGGAAGACAGAGGGCAGCAAAGCTAAACCATGAAACTAGTATAGCAATGACTATCTGACTTCTTCCACTTCTCTTCCACTGGATATTACCAAGCATACAAATGTTTAAAAGTTACCGGTCCTCGATTCTGAATAAACTGCAAGAAAATACACTGCTACACAATCCAGTTACTTGAATGGAAAGGTCAGAGAGACAAGCATTATTGCCTATGCTTCAAGTTGTAAACATGCTAGATTAGTCCCTTATCTCTAATGTATACAAAAACAATTTTCAAACTGATCAAGGCAACTGGAAAGATAAGGGCAAGAAGGAAATGAGTGGTGTTTCCCCCCCCCCCACTTCCATGAACAAAGGGGGAAAAATAACCAACATGGATATTAAGAGCCATGTGGCTGACAGGAAATTATCATTAGTGACTTCAGCATTTTCAGTAACAGACCACATAAAAACATGACAGAGTTTTCATTTACAGCTGTCACCTATGAGCAAACCAAATTCCTACTGCTCATTTTCTGTAGAAAAAAATAAACTTTTCAATATTCCGTCATAGGCTAGTGTGACCAAATCACAGGACCCAAGATGGAAGAGTAGAAATGAGAAGGCAAAGCTACAGAGATATAATCTTGATTCTTAATGATCCAAATCACCAAGAGCAGATTAGCCTTAACCCCAAAGTATTTCCAGTTGCACAATCTTACTTTCTCTCATGTAAGTATCTATGGTTGTTTTTCATTTATTGAATTAAATTAAGTCAATACATTTGGAGATGCTATGCAGGAAACTTCCTGTCCCCTACTCATAACAATGATAGATATTTTAATATTCACATAAAAATGTATCAAACATATTTTAGGAATGATACAGTCCCAAGCAGGTGCATCTGCACTGGACCACCTGAAGCTATGTAACCACCAGGCATGTTTTTCAACACATCTTCTTAGTGTACTGGGTTGGATTCACCTGTTGATGTCATTGTCCTAAATTAAAGGAGAAGAAACCAGATTATGTGGACTTTAGTCTCTGTCTAATTGTTATCTCCATTAATCAACTAATTATAGCCCTCTTAAATCTGAAACAAACTTTGAAAAGTTTCTGTGCCTTCAAGAATATGTAAGAAAATTATTTAGAAACCAAAGTTGCCAGAATGGTATTGGAAGGAGAAACTAAAAGTCTTTTTAACAAGGGAAAATTGGGGCAGGGAGGTGCTGCTGCAGGATGTCAGGAAGAAGAGTGGAAGGAGTAACTGCAGCATCAGGTGCAGATGTGGCTATTAACAAAGGGGAAAAAAGATGCCAGTTGTTGCCATCATTGTGTCCAGTCTGGATAATGCAAATTTCAGACAAACGGGAGGACAAAGGTCCAAAACCCAGGCTGGCTGGCTCAGATTTGGAACTCTGGCCACACTATGTCCACCCCTACTCTATGGGGACCAGACTAGAGCAAGGATGAGTATAGTTCTAAAGGTGAAACCCTCCCCTATTATAATGTAGAAACAAGCACAAAGAGATACAGAATGCCCATTCCCAAGACATTAAGAAATACAGAATGTTGGCAGGCATTCAGATGTAATATCCTGAGTTGGGAATGTCTCCTATGACAAAAGTACATTGTGAGACTGCCAGCATAATAAATAAGATGTTTATTAAGGAATTTACTTACCAAGGGAATATGTCACTTCGAATAATAGTTTGAGCTTGCTTAAATATACTTAAGATTAAATATGTTTAGTTTCTGTTCCTAATACTTCTGAGGATTCTTCCCAGACAATAAGCTCTTCATGGCTAGTCCATCACATCAGACTCACTTAAAGCAGAGGTGGAGAATCTCAGGTCCTGGGTCCCAACATTCCTGGGCTTCTCCCAATACTCATCATCCTTTCTACATGACACCACATGTTCCTTTGTGTTTCCCAGCAGACTGGACCAGCTTAAAACTCAGAAAGAAGTGACTTAACTGTATGATTCCCCTCTCTTGCAGACTCCTGCTTGCTCCATATTTAACATATTTTTCCACAGGGCACATGTTTCACAGTCTTATTGTCCAGATTAATTCCATCTGTAACAATCCTCTATTCATTGACACTTTCAGAGTCTGAAAGTGTGCACAGTGCACAGCACAACTTCTTGCTCTCCTCAACCACCAGCTGCACAGCTCAGGGTTTCAAGCAGTGTTCTCTGAGTCTGAAAGTCTTTCATGTTCCCTGGCTTTGAGCACACCCTCTCTTCATCTACCATTCTTCCACCTGTGACTGACAAGAACTCTGATTAATTGACTTTTTTCAGATATCCTAGCCAGAAGCTTTTCATGGCCTTTCTAACCACCAGTGCAATTTCTTTACCCAACGTAACCAATCCAAACAAAGACAGCTTGTCTCAACCACCATCAATCATTTTCTGTCTTCTGCCCGGTTCACAGCAATAAAACCAGGCTTCTGGTCTACTTGTTTAATAGATAAGCATTTTCAGAGATTATTTGCAGAATATAAATATTTTAAAACATAAATAGATAAAATAGTATTCCTTCACTCCAGCCTGTCAGGTTTCAGGAGAAAAGATGTGAAGTCCATGATGCCATTTTCCATTTTTCACATAAAGAAGAAAAAAATGCACTAAGTCACATACACTGAAGCATGTTTAGTACAGAAATCTACGAGCAGATGTGTTTTTAACTTTCTCATTTACAAGCAATGAAAATATGAAAAGAATGTGTTATTCAGAACTGTCAAATTAAAGGAAACAGAATTTTACCTCTATTATAATTGGATATAATTAATAAACTTGTTCAAAATTCTTTGCTACTTCTTTAAAGTTGCATGAAAATTCAAATACAATTTCCGGATCTCTGTCCCCCGCCCCCCAAAAAACTGAAGTTAAAACTGAATAACTATAACTTTATTAACATAACAATCCTGGACCTGTAGTAGTAGCATACAGGGCAGCATGGAGTGCGGTGGAGGAGCTGAGAAGATTAGGACTAGAGATAGGGACGAATATAAAAACAGATCAGTTTTTTTTGAAAAATATAGCCGATTCGTCATATATTCGTTGATCAGTATTCGTCAAATTTTAAGTCCCAACGAATACGGATCGATGAATATTTCCGTTTTTATTCGTCCCCATACGAATTTTTTTAAAAAAAGCCATCCTATGGCTTTTCCATTCTGCCTACCAACCCGCCAATCAGCTGATAGGTGGGCCAGTAGGCAGAATGGAAAAGCCATAGGATGGCTTTTCCCCCCCTTCATATGGGGGTGTCTGCAGAGGTGGTGGGTGGGGTGGAGGGGGACGGCAGCACAGCGGTGGGGAGTGGCAGCGGGGGGCGGTGGCAGCGGGGGGAAAGGGTGGGGTGTTTTTCTATAAACCCCCACAAATCGACAAATAAATTCGTTATTCATCAGTTCATGGGGGCAACTTCATGTTTCATGAGTTGTCAACTTTTGACGACTCACCAAAATGGTGAGTTGTCCCCATCTCTAATTACGACCCAATTTTGACTCATTTCAGAAATAAGCTGTTTTCCAAAATATAGGACATAAAAATATATAAACAAAAATAATTTTATATGTATGCAGCACAATTCTAAAAATACTGAAAAGGATACAAAGGAAATTTCAGAAGAGCAGATATAACTTGTGTCAAATTCTCTCTACTGTTGGATATTATAGCTAAATAATATCTAATTATCCAACATCTGTGTTATTCATCCAGTTATTCATTCTATTAAAGTTGATGTTGACGTTGATCTTATTCATCCAGTATTTGTGACATCTTAAAAATGAAAACTGCAAAGACAGTTTCTAACCTATAAAATCAGATGCTCTTCCATTGATCAAGCACAGTAGCCTGTCTACTGGCAGAAATAAAGTGGTTTTGTATTCTGTAGCTGTCCATTCACATCTACCTTTTATTTTGGGGGGCAAGATGTTTTTCTTTTAACTTCACGAATTTACTTTTCCTTATTGAATTTTTTGTGAGTAGTTGCACCCACTATAGCCATCCACATCATTTTAGTCATTTTATGACAGGTCTATGTTTCCCCCCCCAAAATATCAAATATTATCATTCATCTTAATCTTTGGGAAATGTTGATGAAAAGTTTTTTCATTCAGCCAGATATTTATGGAGATTCCATGATAGCATAACAGTTCAGTCAATAGCTGTGGGGTCGGTTGCAACTCTAACAGGTTTCTGTGATCATCACCATTCCAAAGTGGCATATCAGATGGGGGAAAGAAACAACAGACTTTCAAGTAATTCAGAGTGTATGTGTGTTGCTTTAATTTATGCTATTTTCTAAATGCTTTGGAGAGGATTGCCATAATTACTGTAGAATTTCTGTTATTTTTAAAAATCTTGATGCTGACTTTTGTTTTTTATAAAATTACTGTGTTCATTGTCATTAATTACTTTCAAATGCTTATTTTTCACAATAAAATTAGATGAAATTTCTTAGTGTCATTACCAATTTCACAGAATCACACAGCTGTACAGCTGGGAGAAACCCCAAAGGTCACTGAGACCAGTAAAGTATAAAGTATGAAATACTTTGATGAAGTATAAAATCCTATTTATCTCTTCAAAAGACCAAATCATCACTGGGAAGCAGAAAATATAGAATTACCTGTCTCAAACCTATTTTTGAAAGATACACTCAAACCACTTGATATTTTGTGGGCACCTGAAGCTGCAGCATTGATCAACCTAATTAAATGAATACATGTACACTTCCAATGGGAAAACAATGGAAATCTCATACAATGATAGGGAATACATGCCTCTCCAGATATTGCTAGGGGGGAAATAACCCTCTCCGCTGCATTTTTTGTTTTGTTTTTGTTTTTGCTAATGCTAAAGGGGACTTGCAGTCCAACAACATCTGGAAGATGAAACATTTCTCACCTCAACCATATAAAGCTGCTCTCAGCTTTCTAAGAAAAAAATGAGCTATAATATAAAAACAACACTACCATCACTATTCCAATGCAATTTCATAACCTTGAAATAACTGAGAATCATAGACTCATAGAATCATAGAATAGTGAGGTTGGAAGGGACCTATAAGGCCATCAAGTTCAACCTCCTGCTAGATGCAGGAATACAAATCAAAGGATATCTGCCAGGTGGTTGTCTAAGTTTCCCTTGAATGCCTCTAGTGTTGGAGCACTCACCACCTCTCGAGGCAATTGGTTCCACTGTCTTACTGCTCTAACAGTCAGGAAGTTTTTCCTGATATTCCACCGAAATCTGGCTTCCTTTAACTTGAGACCATTCTTGCATGTCCTGCACTCTGGGATAATCGAGAACAGATCCTGCCCCTCCTCTGTATGACAGATTTTCAAGTCTTTGAAAAGTGCTATCATATCACCCCTCTGTCTTCTTTTCTCATGGCTCAACATACCCAGTTATTTCAGTCTTTCCTCATAGGGCTTGGTTTCCAGCCCCCTGATCATTCTTGTTGCCCTCCTCTGAACTTGTTCCAGTTTGTCGGCATCCTTCTTGAAGGGCGGTGCCCAGAACTAGACACAGTACTCAAAGCGAAGCCTAACCAGTGCTGAATAGGGGAAACTAGCACCTTGCGGGATTTGGAAACTATACTTCTGTTAATACAGCCTAAAATAGCATTTGCCTTTTTTTTAGTCACATCACACTGTTGGCTCATATTCAGCTTGTGATCTACAACAATTTCAAGATCCTTCTCACTTGCTGTATTGCTGAGCCAGGTATTCCCCATCTTGTAACTGTGCATTTGGTTTCTTTTTCTGAGGTGCAGTACTTTTCACTTATCCCTGTTGAATTTCATTCTGTTGTTTTCAGCCCAGTGCTTCAGTTTATCAAGATCATTTTGAATTTTTTTTCTGTCTTCTAGGGTATTAGCTATTCCACTCAATTTTGTGTCATCTGCAAATTTTAAAAGCATTCCCTGCACTCCCTCATCCAAGTCATTAATAAAAATTTGAAGAGCAGTGGACCCAGGACTGAGCCTTCGGTACCCAACGTTACCTCCTCCCAGTTGGAGAAGAACCCATTAATCATCACCCTCTGAGTATGATTTTGTAGCCAATTGTGTATCCACCTGATACTTGATCTATCCAGCCCACAAGTAGTTAGCTTGCTAATCAGGCTATCAAGGGGCACTTTGTCAAAAGCTATGCTAAAGTCAAGATATACAATGTCTACAGCATTCCCTCTGTCTATCAGACAGGTTACCAATCAAAAAATGAGATCTTATTAGTCTGGCAGGATTAGTTCTTGATAAATCCATGTTGGCTTCTAGTTATTACTACATTGTTTTCTAGGTGTTTGCATAGTGACTGTTTTATAATTTGTTCCAGATTTTCCCTGAGATTGACATCAGTCTGACTGGCGTGTAGTTCCCAGGTTCCTCTTTTTTGCCCTTTGTGAAGATAGGGACAATATCTGCCCTCCTCCAATCATCTGGCACCTCACCTGTTTAATACAACAAGGAAGTCAAGAAGAAAACTTACTTCCTTGAAACAACATTGCATTAAGTATATAGAAGCTACCTCACACTTAGAAAAGTTTTATCCCTAACAGAAAAAAAAAATATTATCCCTATATATTCTCACCCGGTTAATCCAGTTTTGTAGAATCTAATTAAAGTAAATGTGCTATGACTCTAACTTGGAGTACAGAAAATACACCAGTGTGATTGCCTCTTATCCTCCTGCTTTTATTGTTAAGGCATAGTTGAGCTGCCATCGGCCATAGACCTATGCATGAAACTGAGCCAGAATTAAAATGAATAAAGACTGGTGGAGGGATCTTCAGTAACTATACTATCAAAGGGGTAATTGAGACAAAACACCAAATCATTATTTTTTGATATAATTTGAAAGCAGATTGGGCTTCTGCACACTCAGTCAAGCAAAGTAATTCCTTTCCTTCAGTTTTGCCTGGAGGAAAACAACAGTCATCTGAATAGCAAACTATGGGGGATTTCTGCCAAGAAATCAGAATGAGAAGCCTGGCTTTCATCCTAATCTTCAATGCTTAGTTTACAAAGTATGAATTCTGGTTTTACTAAAACTGCAACATTTCATTATATTCTGCAAAGGATTGGAGAGAGAGATTTTTCACAGATTAGGAAAGGGATGTGTATGATTTCACTACTTGATCACAGATACCGGCAAAATCTGATTTCACATAATACCTGATCCTTCTCAGCCTGAGATAAGCAGAATACTGTGCAGATACTGCGCAATTCTTACACAAAGGCATCCATGTTATTTTTAACTATATGGAGAAAAGAATAGTAATTTATAAAGCAGCCCTTAAACCATGAACTTAAATGTGTTGCACAGTAGCACAGCAAGGACAAAAGTGGGCTTTCACACACATCCATAGCCAGAGGAGAAGCTTCATCTGCAAAGATTCCTGTACTTCTTGATCTTCACAGTCCAACAGTCACGTCTGAGAACATAGGGCTCTTTTAAAAGTGCTAATATTTTACTTAGCAGCTATATGAGAGAAAACAGGAGACAGGTAATGAAATATTTTATAACTGGGATTTAAACTTTTGAAATGGGAAGATACACAAACACACATGCATACACAGACACATACAGTATACAGTCAACCCTCGACTTACGAACGGCCCTAGTTACGAACATTTTGACTTACGAACTGCTCTGATAGAAAAATGTTGACTCGACTTGCGAACTTAGATTCGAGTTACGAACCGAAAAAAAAACTTTTTTTAAAACCTGTCATCTTAGGTTAAAAGGAAAAAAAAGAAAAAAAATTCTGCCCCTAGTGGTAGGAACGGATTAACCGGCTTTGCATTAGTTCCTATGGGAACTAATGATTCGAGTTACAAACCGCCCCTCGACCTAAGAACCAAAAACAGCTGGAACGGATTAATTGGTTTTCAGTGCATTCCTATGGGAAATGCTGATTCGACATACGAACTTTTCGACTTACAAACTTCCTTCCGGAACGGATTAAGTTTGTAAGTCGAGGGTTGACTGTATACATGCACTACCCACATACGAGTTGGACTGCAGCCATTACTAGGTTAGAAGTAATGCATTACAAGCAATACTACTAATTTTATTCCTGAGATAACAAGGGCAGAAGCAATATTACATTTTATAATAACGTAAAAACAGATAATATCACTATAACTTTGGAGAATAACAAGAAAAAAATATTTATTATACTTAAAATATTGCTTTTTTTTGGTGAAAGGACATTTCAGTATATTTGAGGAAATTTTTGCATTTCTTAAAAAATAAAAACAAAGAATGAGGAGCAGTCAGTTACTTTCAATAATAACTAATAACTAGTGTCCTGTTGCATAGATCCACTGGCCTAGTGGGAATGATGTCACAGGCAGTGGCAAATTACTGCTAATTAAAGATTACTTGCTTTGGTTTCAACATCACAGAAACTGGAAGGCAAACAAAGATTTGACAATTAATGTGTACTGTAAAAAGGGGGGGGGGGGAGGCAGTAATACTTCAAGCCAGAAAAAGATGTGAGAAAATCCAACATAACAAAGGGAAATTGCCATTTGTAAAGCCAGGATTTCTTTATTTCTGCCCAGCTAAAAATTGGTGATTTATTTTCCAGTATATAATGTTGTTTTACACTATTCGGGCAACAGTCTATTTCAGACAGTACTATCTCTTTTAGCATCATCACTTCAAAGTCACAGGCTGCAAACCCTATATACCAGGAGTGAGCACCTTTGATGATTCTGGAGGCAAGTTCTGAATTCACTGGGACTTCTCTTTGAATAGACATACAGGCTTATGTTGCTTGGCTGAAGTCTCCCAGTCCTGCTTGTGAGCTCTTTTAATTAACATAATCAGGAACTGAACCTGAGAGCAACTATATTAAGTGGGACTTGCTCCCAGGTGAGTGTATACAACGTAGCAGCCTAAATAAGATCTTAAATCTGGTGACATTTGTGTTTAAAATGAACAGCATTTCACACATAATTTCTTTCTTCTAAATCCCCAGTTCCGAGAAGCAGAGAGAAATAGAAGAAAGTATTCCTGATGAAGAAATTCCCTTGTCAGACAGCTGTATCAAATATATAAAGCACATTTGATCTATTTTTTACTCAAAATAATTTTGTTTAACCATTTAGCTTCCTATCACTCAGTTCCATATACAATATACAGCATACCAGTGAAATGCCTGAACTAGAATGAATCCAAGTGAAGCCTCTGGTTCATGGACTCATCTGACTTACCCCTTCTTCTCACATGACTCACAATTGTTTCGTTTTACTTTCTACTAACATTCATTACAGACAAATTAGACATCATAGATTTAATCAAATTCTGAGCAATTCCTGAAGAATAACAATAATAACTGCATGCTATCAAACCAATTCAACTTATGGTGACCCTTTTCAGCCCATGGCTACATAGGCTGGCTCTTCCCCTAAGAGTCACATAAGGAATCAAATTCTCAATCTCTAGTGAAGCCAACTACAAATCATGTAAAGCAGGCTTGTCTTAAAATTAAAAAAAAAACTTGTTTTACCCATGGTTCATACATAATGAAACATCAAGATTCATGGAAAGTGAAAGTAAATTCTGCTGAAGTCCTTATCCCAACCATAGGGCTAGAGCAGAAGGAGGATGCAACACGGGAGAACAAGTCTTCGTTGAGATTTGTTCAAGCTTGAGCACATATTGGTTTACCCATGGTATGGCATTCTATGTGAACCAGGAGAAATCAGTAACAATTCCTCTTGACAATGGAAAAAGAATGTTCCAGGGTTGCTGAGATGAACTAAATGAAGAAAAGTAACAAACTTAGACAGTTATGCACTTCAGAATATATTGTCTTAATTACTTTTCTTTCTATGCAATCCCCTAGGTGATGGTCTTCTTTTGTAATCAAATATGTCAGATTACCGTATTTTTCCATGTATAAAATGACACTTTTCCCTAAAATAATTAGAGGAAAAACTGAGGGTCGTTTTATACATAGAAGGCAGCAGTATGAGGAGATTGTCTCTTTGAGATCAGGCGGCGGCAGCAGTCAATGGGCAGCAGCGAGAGGCGGCCAAGCCCGGATGCTTCTTTGCCTCAGTCTTCTCCTCCTGCTGCTGCTGCTGCCTCCACTGCTGGTTGCGGGCTCAGGGATCGTGCAGCTCTTTGATCCCTGCTATTCCCTTCCTTTTGCTAAGCCTCGCGGCTTAGCAAAAGGAAGGGAAAAGTAGCGGTCAGAGGGATCGTGCAGCCTTTTGACAGTTGCTTTTCCCTTCCTTTTGCTAAGCCCTGAGTTTAGGAAGTGGGGGGGGGGGGGGAAGCAGCAATCAAATTTTCTAATTCAGAGTTAGAAAAGGGGGGGCGTCTTATACATTGGGTCATCTTATAAACGGAAAAATACGGTACCTGTACAAATTAATAGTTGAAGACACAATGTCAACTCTGGCTACAGAGGCTAATTCTTGATTGGTAATCCTGTCTATAAGAAGGATATGAAATAGCTCGTTTCCAGATTTCTTTCTAATTTCATAGGCATGTTCTTTTCTACTAACAGGATTCATTAACTAGTATGCCAGACTCCTCTACAAAACAAAATTTTCCAGCGCAAGATGACGCTCACATAGTTGCTTCAGCAAAGCTCCACAAAGAAATGAGAGAAAGGACAAAGTTCCTGAAGATGTCTGCTTTGAACTGGGAAGTCCAGGTGAGACAAGATAGCTGAAGAAGAGCAGCATGTCTGTAAACATTATTTTATTCAAATGCCCCCTTGACTGGGAAGAAATAATCAGGGAGAAGAGTCTCACATCTTGATAAAGACGAGATAAAAAGGAAAATATGTCACCAAGCAGGAGACAGAACAGAGACATGATGCCTATGAAAAAAGCTAAAAAGGAAAGCAGGCCAGTTCTCATTCATGTGTAACTGTCATCAGAGGGCATGTGGTCCCTAGGACTTATTGCTGAGCATATTATCTGACATCATAAAAAAGCAGGTGAAGAAGGCAAACTGGAGGTCATATCTATGGCATTTTATTTGTGACGGCTTAGGCAAATCATTACTTGATGCTGAAATTACTACCTCATGCCATCACAAGTGGTATTTCATCAAAATTATAATTATTATAATTACAATTCAGTTAAGAGATAAGCTTAAATACCTAACATATAGAGGGACTTTCAAACATCACATTAAATGACAGGAAAATTGCTGTTAGTTTTCACATAAAAAGGGATGCAGAAGAACCATAAACATATGTTATCCATCAACTTAAAATCTGACTGGTTCCGAGCTAAAGTAATATACACTCAAAAAACTCTACTTCAGGTGAAGAGGGAACTCCCAGGTTAATATATTTTAAATCTACATGTAAGTGAGAGGGGTAGGCATTACTATATTTATTTCCTGCAATGTCACATGCTATTAGTTAAGGAAGCTTCCAGAGATGGCACCAAAATGCATGACCTACTAAAGTTAGGAAAATAGCAAACCATGTCAAATTAATATCCCATTGTTACGCAGAATTCAAAATATTGTACAATTCTTAGAAAAGAACAAATGTAGGTTAAGAATGGAGGTACTAAAGAAGGGAATAGCAAATTCAAGCAACTTATATGGGGGATGGTGCATTTAAGTATTTCTGAACATATCTGCCAACTTGGTTTCACAGAAGAGGCGGAATGGAAATTACAGGATACTTTGATTCAGAACACAGTGTACCTTCTAGCAGTTTGGGGTATGATAAAAGGAAAAATCAGCACGTATTCCTGGCCAAGACATCATGTCCAATTAATATCAGAGCATACCTTTAAATATAACACAGAAAACCTAAGTACAGAACCTGAAAATATATAAGAATACTTTTAGGACAAATGGCACTGGAAACCAAAATGTAGTTTTTAATGGAACCACCAATTCACATGCCAATAAAATATACAAAATTTTAGTTTGAACTATATTGACATTTGGACATGTAGACTCATTGAAATGTCCATTCATATCAAAAGAGGACCCAACATTACAGCCACTAACGTAGACTTAAGTATTCTTGTTTCTAGCATGATCTCAGAAAAACAAGACTAATAGTTTTTAAAAACTGTGTTCTAGGCAATACTAGGTTGCTTGAAAATTCATCTGGACAGTGATGATGACAAGAACAGAACAGAACACAAGACTCTCTAAAAAACAGGTTATCTATTATTACTAAGGCTGCGGTGAAATTAGAGAAATGACTCCCTTCTTTCTCGCATCTTCTGGCTCCTGTGTAGTCGTGTGTTGTGGTCATGTGGCCTATATCCTGTGATAGTGCTTCATAGCTTTTTAACCATTCCACCTTTTTAAGGGTAAATTAGATGTGGTACACTCATCTACACCCCTCAAGTGGGACATATCATCTTCTTCTTCTTTTTGCTTTTCTCTGCCCCTTCCCCCAGTTTTTGTTTTTTAAACTTGTGTAGGTACATCACTGTGTTGGCAAAACACGCTTGTTGGCCCCTCATAGCTCCCTGTGTCACCCTGGGGTGCCCCCAAACCAGCCATGATCAATGCTGAAGCTTTCCTTTCTTTTTTCGCAAACCCAGCGGAGGCATTGCTGCTGCTGCTGCTCTTCTGGCTCCAACTCCGGCTTCTTCATGCTTCTTTGCTTCCTGTTCTGCCCCACACTCCTTGCCAATCCCACCAACACCACTGTTCAGGAGAGCCATGAGTGGAAAAGGTTTGGGAACCATGGCAGTAGGGAGACTGATGCTCCACATGCTTCATTTCGGCCATTCCTGGAGGGCTTTTGGGGAGTGTCCTACTATTATGCCTGTCTCCTCTACTTCTCAGATTAAAATTAAAATTCCTCTTTCAACTTCCACCATCAACCACCTTCTCCCTTTTCCTTTACAATCCTCAAGTACGTCAAGCCCTATTTGACAGAAGCATGCCAACGGGCCAACATTCCACTTTGAAAATTGTTTATAAAAAAAGAAGAAGATGGACAGCAGCTATTGGGGGGGGGGGGTCATGGAGCTGCACAATGTATAGGAAATAAACTGAATTAGGAGTACAACTCCATGGAATGCAGGTAGTAATGTGCGATGAAACGTGGAACAAAAATAGTAGTAGCCTCCCAGCAGGCTGGATTTGATGCGGAGATAGCACAAAGAATTAGTAATGGTTGTATGTCATCTGAACCCCTCCCCCCACAAAAAATCAACAACTTGAAATTCATGAGGAGTAACTTGGAAACATTTTGCAAGTCTGACCACAGTCTAACTTTCCTTTGGAATGTACGGTACTAGGAGAGTGATAGATGTATTCTCTAAGTCAGAGGTCGTCAACCCCCGGTCCGTGGCCCATTGCCGGTCCATGGCTTGAGCCTGACCAGGCCGTGAAGACAGACCTCCCGCCACCGCCCCCCGCACGCACTCCCCTCCCCACAGCTGCTTTGCGCATGCGCGTGCCAGCACCAGCATGAGTGCTCCCTCACCCCTTCACGCAAGCGCCCCCACGCGCAAAGCAGCTGTGGGGAGGGGAGTGCGTGTGGGGGGGTGGGAGGTCTGTGTTTGCGGCCTGGCGGCAGCGGCAGCAGCAGCAACAGGGGGTGGCCAAGAGCCGGGAGGCAGAGAATGGCCGGGTGCTCCGGCTGCTGGCCTCCCGGCGGCGGCAGCGGTGGTGGTGGTGGCCAAGAGCCAGGAGGCAGAGCATGGCCGGGTGCTCTTGCTGCTGGCCTCGCGGCGGCGGCGGGGGCGGCCAAGAGCCGGGAGGCTGAGCATGGCCGGGTGCTCCGGATGCTCGCCTCCCGGCGGCGGCGGCGGCAGTGGCGACGGGGGTGGTGGCCAAGAGCCGGGAGGCAGAGCATGGCCGGGTGCTCCGGATGCTCGCCTCCCGGCGGGCTCCAACAAGGCCGGGGTTGGCGCTCCTCGCCGCCTTCAACAGGCCGATGCCGCCGCTGGTGCCTCCAGCTCCAGAACCGGCACCAGCGGCTGCATTTGAATTTCCCGCGGAGGGCAGCGAGGAGTAAAATAATTTTTTTTTAGTAAAATAATAAAAAAAAGTCTCCCAGGCTTCCGCTGCCGCCGCTGCCGGCACACACTCCCTCACCCCTTCAAGCATGCGCCCGTGCGCAGGGGTGGGGTGGGGTGGGCGCGCAGGTGGGCAGGCAATCCTGCGCATGAGCAAAGCGGTGAGAGAGAGAGCGCAAGTGCGAAGGGCCGCCCCACCTCCATCAGAGGCTCCGCCGGTCCACACTACTAAAAAGGTTGGGGAAGGCTGCTCTAAGTCACACTGCATAGGAGAATGGTGTGGGCAGAACTTTCACAGCAGATGAACTGAGGTGTAAATGTTTATCACGTCATTTAAAATCCATACTACCTTATGTTAAACAAAAACATCTCATGCTCCTCCCTGAAACCTACTTCCCCCAGTAACTCTCTCTGAAATTTAAAATATTATAACCAAAATCTAGGCATTTATACATTTAGAAATATATGATGATGCAACAACCAAGTAATTATAATTTCCCACTCTTTCTTCCTTTTCTCCAATTATATAATAATACTAAGAAAAATTATCTGAACTACATACATGTCTCCCCTGAAATCCTGGAACGTCTGAGGAAGCAAGCAAGTCCACCTAATTGAGAATCATTCCCAAGAAGGTGGAAAGTATATAAACAACTGAATGTCCTTGGTCTGTTCTTTGCTATGAAGATGTTTCTCTTTGTACCCTCATTTGCACTGGTAAAAAGCTTGCTTATTTGCCATCACCACTAGGACTGAGGACACTTGGTTTTGATTCCCCGACTCTTCCATGGAAACTCACTGGGGAGAGAGGGTGGACTCACTTCTTAAATACCTCACTTACCTAGAAAATCCTATTAGGGTCACTATAACTCTCTTCTGACTTGATGGCACATAACTACAATGCATATTAATTTTAAATTAATTTATACATATATTTTAAATTAAGAAACACATCTGATCTCATCTGCACACTAACATCACAGTACTTTAACACACTAATAAACAGCTGGTTAAGTGGTGGGTCACATGGTAAGAACTCCACACTGGCATACATAATGAACGGAGACCACATCTCATCAAGAATCATTTTTCAGAATTTTTAATTACTCTTGTTTGCTTTTCCAAATGGGCAAGAACATACTATGCTGGGTTTTTTTTTCTGTGTCTCTATTACAGTAGTGGCTTGTCACTAGATGGGTGGTAAATAAATAAATAAATAAATAAATAAATTTGTTTCGATTGTCTTTAGTACTGATTTTTCTTTTCTGTAGAAAAAAACACCCCAAAAAGTAATAACAACACAGATTCAGAATAAGGAACTCCAAGTTTGGGAGACAATACAAATGCAGGAGGAGGTTAATCAACCTATATATATCAGTGAGTTTCTTTATATCTCTCTCTCTTTATATTATCTATCTATCTATCTATCTATCTATCTATCTATCTATCTATCTATCTATCTATCTATCTATCTATCTATCTATCTGTCTATCTATCTATCTATCTATCTATCTATCAAGAAACTCACTGATTGTTTTATATTCTTAATGATCGATTAAAGGTATCGCCTGCTCCTGCATTTGTATTGTTTCCACGACCATGCAGCCTCTTTCTGATTTCTCCTGAAGTTTAGGAGAGAAGATTATACGTGTTGCTTGAAACAGCCCACCTTATCTATCTACAGTGGAACCTCTACTTACGAACGTCCCTAGCAACGAACGATCCAACTTAAGAACAGCTCCGTTCGCTAAATTTTGCTTCTACTTGAGAACGGAGCTCCAAGATACGAACCGGGAAAAAAACTTTCCTGCCCTTTTTTTAACCTTAGGTCATCTTAGGTTAAAAAAAAAAATTCTCCCCCTAGTGGTAGAGTACGGATTAACCGGCTTTGCATTAGTTCCTATGGGAATTAATGCCTCTACTTGAGAACGGCACCTCTAGATAAGAACGAAAAACAGCCGGAACGGATTAAATGGTTTTCAATGCATTCCTATGGGAAATTTTGCCTCTACTTACGAACGTTTCAACTTAAGAACAGCATTCCAATACGGATTAAGTTCGTAAGTAGAGGTTCCACTGTAGTTGCTAGATTCAAACACTTTGATCCTATGTCTAGGTTTATACCCTTAGTCAACAGAAACAGAGAGCAGGTATAGCCAGCTATATTTTTAACCAATTAGGTATTAAGAATTGTTCTCATCCTCTTATTGAAAAGATGAAGGAATGAGAATCCAAGTGAGTCCCTCCTCTCTTTTATATCTGTATCTTGATCACTGGAGCATATAATTATTATAACTAAAGCAAAGCACTGAAAAATTAGTGCTCCCTTGTTATAAATCCTAGTTCACGCGAAACTCCCCAAAGTCCCCGTTCTCTTCTTTTTATCTCTGCCTTTGGAAGTTATAAATATTGGAAGGTATTTACACTGGGGAAGCTACACTTGGAGATGCACATAAATATTAAACTTCAGCTGGCCCCTGTGAGTAGATTGTAGGGCTAATCACTGGTGGAATGAACCAAACATCAATGAAACCTGCACAACTTCAATAAAACAAAACAAAAACTCGAGACAAAAATCCCATATTCACTATGCACTTCACTTTTTCAGTGGCCAAAACATCAGTTCTGTTTCCAAGGGCAAAAGGTTCTTAGTTTCTCAAAACCACTTGCAGTTTTAATTACTCATAAATTCATTATACCTAGCCATCAGCAAAAGGCTTCTCAAAAAGTTTTATTTGCCATATAGACATCAAAAGGAGCCCTCCTGGCAAAATAACACAAACTACTAAGAGCTTGTTTATTATGCTGTGTGTGTTCTCTCTATATCCAGCCTCAGTCATATTAAAAGATATATAAGAAGCATTTTCCATGTACAGACAAGGATCACAGCCAATTAACAGAATTATCTTGAGTACATCTGCAATTTTCAATAGAGAAGGGATGCTTCAACCCCAGCTGTGCTATGAAGATGTCTCTGAAAATACTTTCCCAAAAGCTTCAAGCAGAAGCCACAATGTTGAAAAAGTATGACTGCATGGTAGTGCAATGTTACTGTGCAGCAGAGCAAATCAACAATTTACAAGGCAATTCTAAACACAGGGACAGCCCAAACAAAAATTTATAACTTTGAAACTGGAATTCAGATCAGCACCACATTTGGCATAGGTGTATCAAACAACCTGTTCCTGCTCTGTGCTACATTTGGGGAAGTTTGGGCAAAGGTTTTTTTGAGTTATAATTTTTTAAAAGTTAAACTACCGCCCATGCAGATATAGGCAACCCAAAATGTCCTCAGATTTAAAATAGCTCATATAAATGGAAAAGACCAAGCTTGCTTGTCCTGAAAGAGAATGATTGCCCAAACCCCTTTTTTAAAAAAATTTGAAAAGAATCCAGGCTGCAAAGGCTGAAACAGTGATCCTCAAAAAAGGCCTTCCAAAAGGGAAAAACAGTTATAAACTGAGCATGTGTGGAATAGGCTTACCAGCAAGAGTGTTCCCAAGTAGATACAATGTTGCTGCTTTGTGAGGTGAAGGCTGTAGATCAGGGGTCTCCAAAATACGGCCCACAGGCCACATCCAGCCTGTCTGGCCTTTTTATTCAGCCTATGCATGTGTGCGTGCATGCGTGCATGCGTGCATGCGTGCAGGCGTGTGGGTGGGTGTGAGTGCAGTTGGGAGTGTGTATGTGCATCTGTGTGCGCATGTGTACATGTGTGTGGGAGTGAGCGGGCAGGCGTGTGGGCAGAGTGCATGCGGGCAGGTGTGTGGGAGTGCATGTCTGTGTGTGCATGTGGGTGGGAGTGCGGGCGGGCGGGCAGGTGTGCATGCAGGCGTGCATACACGCGGGTGCAAGCAAGTTCCTTCGGCCCTTGAAACTATTGAAAATATATTATGTGGCCCTCCATGTGAAAAGTTTGGAGACCCCTGCTGTAGGTTAATGAACGGTCACAGAAACAGAGTGAAAAGACAGGTTTTCTTTAAAGAGACAAAAAGAAGGCTTGCTTTTAAAAAAGTAATAGAGTGGCAGTCCTTCAAAAAGGGACATTTTGCCATGTATCTCCAGGGAATTAGCATACAATTTTGTAAGGCATATTCAAAGCTATTTCTGCACTACAAAAGCACAGAGCAGCTGTGTTTGTCCCAGCCCTTAGTGCTTTCAGTAAGCATTATCTCAGGATTTCTGAGATCAGGCTCTTCACACAAATCTTCAAATGGGGAAATCAGCTCCAGGTCTGGGACAATCTGATCTTTTGACCCAGTCAGTCAGGACCCAATTAGCTGACTCTCAGGAGGAGAACTTTTAAACTTCTTCTGGGCCAAAAAGGCATTCATGTTGGCGAAGAGATTCTGTGCCTGGTAGTAAAAATATTTTAAAATATATTTTAAAAAGAATACAGGACAAATATTTAGAAGCCCACTAATTTAAGCTGTGAAACTACTGGTTTTTGCTTTGTGATTGGAGACTGTCTTACTTGATGTTAGCAAAGCTTTGATTCCTATATTCTGTCATAGTTCCAACTATTCCACTCATCACATTACAACAGTTTGGTAATTTAAAAAAATAAAATAAAACTCCAGAGATGTTCTGTGCTATCAACTCACTTCTGATGTGTGGTTACTATATGAGTTAATGACCTCCACAATGCCCTATCAGATCTTGCAAACCAACAGCACTTTATATTAGATTGTTCTCTCTTCCTACTTTCCCATTCCTGGTAATATTGCTTTTTCCAGTAAGTCCTGCTCAAGGCTTGCAAAGAAACAGCTGTGGCTTCCTTTATTGAGACAATCTCCAGGGGACATCCACTCAAACTGAGTGTTGGGAGAGTGAGAACAGACAAAAGAAAATATTTCTTTACCCAGTGTGTTAGTCTGTGGAACTCCTTGCCACAGGATGTGGTGATGGCATCTGGCCTAGATGTCTTTAAAAGGGGATTGGATGGATTTCTGGAGGAAAAGTCCATCACAGGTTACAAGCCATGATGGGGATGTATAATCTCCAGGCTTCAAAGGAAGGTTCCTCCAAATGCCAGACACAGAGGGAGGGGTATCAGGAGACAGAGATCTCATCTGCTGTGTTCCCAGAGGCATTTGGTGGAGCCAGTGCGAGATACAGGGAGCTGGACTACATGGGCCCTTGGCTTGCTCCAGCAGGGCTCTTCTTATGTTCTTATGTTCTTAATCTGTCTCACATTAGGTCATCCTCTCTTCCTACTGCTCCCTCCCAACTTTTCCCAGCAATATTGTCTTTTCTGGTCTTTTAATTATATGTGCATACTAGGATAGCTTCAGTTTGCTCACCTTTACTCTAGTGAGAATTCAGGCTTGACTTGACTGAGCATCCACTTTTCTGCCTTTCTGGCTGTCTGTGGTATATGTATGGTTCTCCAACATCACATTTCAAATGAGTTGATTTTTGCCCCTGCCTTTCTTCATTGTCTTTTTTTTTTTACATAGTATGGATGGTTTTGACCATGGCTTCTGGTGACAATCTTAGCTAATTCCAACCTCTCCTCTTTCTTATTTCAAAAGGTGAGGGGACTTCTTTTAGAAAACATGCACATAATATGTTTGTAGAGCTTTTGATCCAATGTAGCATTTCTTCCTCAGGTTGCCTACCCGAAGAAAAGGATTTGGAAATTGGAAGGTAGCTTTCTAGTCTGCATTCTGCAGAGCAGACATGGCAAAATTAGTTTACCCGAGATGTTAAAGGGTTTGTATATTTCTCCTACCATGTGTATATGTTGCACTCACTCACACTTTTACTTCACCGTTTCATTAAGTCCAAAACAGCCCTTCAAAATATTTTGGTACAGAGGAGCTAAAGCCGCATTCCAGCAGTTCTTGCTTTTTTTCTTCTCCCAGCAACCATAGTACAGATCACGTGCTCATCTTCTGGGACCCTCTAGCACTGGGTAATTCTACATGAGAACGTTTATGTTGAATTATGTGTAGTTAAACTTCCATTTTAAAATGCACTATATCCCCATGAATAAACAAGAAGTTTTTTGAAGAACTGAATTTCTTCCTATACAGTTCCCCTAACTGCATAAGCAATATCCATATCAGCAGTAAATGGTTCTGATGTTGACTAGCACTGAGACAGAGCAGTGGTTTTTAAATAACAGGAAGTGTATTGATGGGGCACAGAAGCAGTTTAGGCAGAATGCAGGGGGTTGTAAAAATTATTAAGAACTTGCTGTCCATTAATCCTCATGTCCCCCTGAAAGTGTGACATACATTTCCTACCAATCCTGATTGCCATAGATATTTCACATGTGCCCTCATGGTCACAACCCATACTAACTTCTGGCATACTAGTAGTAAGTTTGGATTTAGGTGTTTTTCTTAATTCTGCATACCTATTATTATTATTATTATTATTATTATTATTATTATTATTATTATTATTATTATTATTATTATTATTATTATTATTATTATTATTATTATTATTATTATTATTATTATTATTATTATTTGTATGCCGCATTCCTCCCAACAAGGGACCCAAAGCGGCTCACAGCACTAAAATTCACACAATTAAAAATACAATAAGTTAAATATTAAAAGACAAATTAAACAATATGATTTAAGATACAATTAAAAGATTAAAACATGAAAAAGATTAAAATTATCTGCTAAAATGGGGTTCAGGGATTCAGTTATAATTGTTAAAAGCCTGCCTGAAGAGATGGGCCTTTAGCTTTTTTCGGAAGGATAACAGGGAAGGGGCCATCCTGATCTCCCGAGGGAGAGCGTTCCATAGCCTGGGAACTGCCACAGAGAAGGCCCTCTCCCGTGTCCCCATCAGCTGTGCTTGTGCTGGCAATGGGACTGAGAGGAGGGCCTCCTCTGCTGATCTTAATTGCCGAGAAGGCACATATAGGGAGATACAGTCCTTCAGGCAGCCTGGACCCAAGCTGTATAGGGCTTTGTAGGTAATGACCAGCACTTTGAATTGGGCCTAGAAATAGACTGGTAGCCAGTGCAGCTCTTGTAACAGGTGTGTTATATACTCCCCAGTCAGTAGTCTGGCTGCAGAGTTTTGCACCAGCTGAAGTTTCCGAACCGTCTTCAAAGGCAGCCCCACATAGAGCGTGTTACAGTAATCCAAATGGGATGTAACTAAGGCATGTGTCACTGCAGCCAAATCCGACATGTCAAGGAACAGGCGCAGCTGGCACACCAGCTTTAGCTGTGCAAATGCACTCCTGGCCACCACCGAGACCTGGGCATCCAAGCTTAGGGATGAATCCAGGAGTACACCCAAGCTGTGGACCTGAGTTTTCAGGGGGAGTCTAACCCCATCCAGCACAGGTAGTATCCCTATTCCCTCATCTGCCTTCCGACTGACCAGGAGCACATATCTAGCACCCATTGTCTCTATGTTTCAAATAGCATACTAGTAAAAATTTTGCTTAATATTATTATTACCATTTTCAACTACTATCAAAATTACGATCATGCGGAAGAGCTTCTTGCTGCATAGTTTGACCCAATTGCATTAAATGCTTCCACCTCAGCCCTCTGTGTCCCTGGCATCAACCTGAACAGACAGAGAGAGTCACCACACAACAGTGTCATCTCCTGCAGATTGTGAGCCTGAATGCAGTCATTATCTTGTTAATGTCTTAAAGCTGCTGCAGGAGATTTTAAAATAATGAATAAAAATTATTATATAAATAAGAGTTTTTTAAAAAACTATTTTCCACAATTTGTCCATAACTGTATAATCCCCATTTAAAACCACCCAAAATGGTGGCCCCCATTCCTTCTTGTGATAACAAACTCCAAGTGCTATGTGCTATGGTTCCCTTCTGTACATCATATATAATTTTATATACCTCTCTAATATCCCCTTTCCCATCATATTTTTTTAATGTAAAAAAGGTCTAAATACTCTTTTTGTCACAGGGGTGTTGCTCCAGACCTCTTATGATTCTGGTTTCTCTTTTGCATCCCTTTTCAGTCTCTATGACACCACTCTTTATGATCGAACAGCCAGAATTATATAGAATAGAGATGGGGGTATTCGTATTTGTAGACGAATACGAATATCTCCCCGCAGGTGGAAATAATAAGGGTCTGGCCCCAGGGAGCTGGACCATCCACTCACTGTTTGGCCACTGCCGCGGGCGCAGCGGCGTCTTCTTATCGCGCTGTGCTCCATAATGGATTAGCCACTCCTGGCTGGAGGCGGGATGACAAGCCTCTCTGCCAGGTTGCACAGTGGCTAATTCATTGCGGAACACAGCGCGGTAGGACGATGCCACTGCACCCGCGGCAGCGGCCGAACAGTGAGTGGACGGTCCGGCTCCATGGGGCCGGACCCTCATTATTTCCAGCTGCCGGGAGATATTCGTATTCATCTACGAATACGAATACCCCCATCTCTAATACAGAATATTCCAAGTGTGACCAGATTATAGATTATGAAATTGACAATGTACGGTTGATTCCTTTCATAACCATTCCCAACATGTAATTTGCTCTTTTCCAACCACTGTATGCTTGGTTGAATTACCTGCCACAGGTCAGATCCCACATGTGGCGCTACGTTTACTTATTGCTCCTGTGTACGTTGCCTAGATTTGTTTATACTGAACAGCAATTTTTAAAACTTTAAATTTTTTTAAGTTTAGAGATAAACCTTTTCTATCCATATTTTGATTTAACCATGCTAAATAATTTGGTGTCACCACCAAATCTGGTAACCTCATTGCTCCATGTCATTCATGAACATGTTTAAACATATTGGTCCCCATAGAGATTGGCTGGCTTCATCCCAGGAGGAAAACAGCCATTGGTGCCAATAACAGCTTTCCTCCTGGGGCAAGCAGAGCCTGCAGAGGAGAAACCTGAATCCCAGCATGCGGGAAAATGTTTGACCTTCCTTGCCATGCTATGATCAGTTTGTGATGGGGTTTTCCCACAGCTGTTATTTAAGTGGGGAGTGGGGAGCTAGAGATGTCAAATGCTATCACATATTTAATGTATAATATGGAGGAAAACTGTAAAACAGGCTGATAAAAACATGAACAGACATAGGCTGTTGCTTTGGCAAGTGCAACTTTACTCCTTTTAGATCACTATAAAATAAGATAAAGGATCATTTGTACAGCTGCAGAAAAATAACAGCACAAAACAGTCTCCTCCAAAATGCAGTGGTATTATGGTAGAATTATAAACTCCTTGTCTGTGATATAATAAACTGTCAAGAAAAAGAGTTTTTTCACTTTCTTCATTTATTTCCTGTAAGACAACAGGTAGTAGAAAAAAGCTTCCTGTGTCATAACTCTGATATTCCTTACAGTACACCTACCAGTATTCCATATTCTAGCAGAGGATAGTTTGTGACAAGCAAGCTGTCTTCCAGGTAACTCTGTCTGCTATCACTATTGTTCTCACTGATGAACCCCTGTAAGCTATGGAGAAAACTCATAATTTCAGAGAACACAAACCACTGTTGTGGAGGAACTGACAGGTTGAGATAAAATTAAGATCTCATCAGGATCCCAGAGTTACACACAGTTTAACTTGGGCTTTCCTCAGGTTAATTGTCCACATCCCATCTTATCCACTAAGATCCTTATACAGTGAAATAAGGAGAAGCTGAGAAAATCTTGGGAAAGAAGATTTAAAAGTAACTCACTTTCTAATGAAACATCTACAATACAGTGGTGCCTCGACTTACGAACGTCCCAACATACGACCATTTCGAGTTGCGACCAGCTCCGGTCGCAAAATTTTGCTTTGACTTGCAGCCAGAGCTTCAAGTTGCAAACAAAAGAGGCAGGGAAAAAAGGCGGGGAATTCAAATTAGAGGGCTAACTGTTGGTCGGCGAAGAGGCTGCTTCTTTGTAGCTCTTTCGCCCCAACGGTTAGTGTGTGCGCGTTTGCAGAGAGGCTTCGGACTGCCTGGTGCTGCTTTCTGTTTCTGGGTGAGTAAATTTACAGGGTTTTGCAGGGTGGGTTGGGGGGGGGGGTTATGTTTCTGTGCTGTGATGTTTTTTTTTTTTTTTTTTTTTGGTGTGTGTTTTTCCCTAGCCCCATGGCATTCCGATGGGGCTGGCTGTGTGTGTGTGTGGGTTTTTTTTGGTTTTTTTCCCAGCCCCATCGCGTTCCGATGGAGCTGGCCGTGTGGGGTGGGTGTGTTTTTGATTTTTTTCCCAGCCCCATGATGTTCCGCTGGGGCTGGCTGTGTGTGTGTGTGGGGGGGTTTTTGAGTGTTTTTTCCCAGCCCCATAGCGTTCTGCTGGGGCTGGCTGTGTGTGTGGGGGGGTTGTTTTTGAGTGTTTTTTCCCAGCCCCATCACGTTCCAATGGAGCTGGCTGTGGCGGGGGTGTTTTTGATTTTTTCCCCAGCCCCATCGTGTTCCGATGGAGCTGGCTGTGGGTGTGTGAGTGTTTTTTTGATTTTTTTTTCCCCAGCCCCATCGCGTTCCGATGGCGCTGGCTGTGGGGTGTGTATGTGTTTTTGATTTTTTTTCCCCAGCCCCATCGCCTTCCGATGGAGCTGGCTGTGGGTGTGGGTGTGTTTGATTTTTTTTCCCCAGCCCCATCGCCTTACGATGGAGTTGGCTGTGTGTGTGTGTGTGTGTGGGGGGGTGTTTTTGATTCCCCCCCCAGCCCCATCGCCTTCCGATGGGGCTTGGAGTGGGGTTTTTTTTGTGATTATTTTTTTTGACCGGAACGGATTAATGGGGTTTCAGTGCATTCCTATGGGAAATGGTGCTTCGACTTACGACCATTTCGAGTTACGCCCATCTTCTGGAACGGATTATGGTCGTAAATTGAGGCACCACTGTAGTTCATAAGGTAAAGGTTCCCCTTGACATTTAGTTCAGTCGTGTCCGACTCTAGGGCGCGGTGCTCATCCCCGTCTCCAAGCTGTAGAGCCAGTGTTTGTCCGTAGACAGTTTCTGTGGTCACGTGGCCAGTGCGACTAGACACGGAACGCTGTTACCTTCCCACCGTGGTGGTACCTATTTATCTACTCGCATTTACATGCTTTCGAACTGCTAGGTTGGCAGGAACTGGGACAAGCGACGGGAGCTCACTCCGTTGCGTGGATTCGATCTTACGACTGCTGGTCTTCTGACCTTGCAGCACAGAGGCTTCTGCGGTTTAACCCGCAGCGCCACCATGTCTCAATAGTTCATACTGCTAGCCAAATAATGTAGCAACTTCATACATTTTCTAGCAATGGAGGAATTTATTGTTAAGTACCATCAAGTACTTAACAATAGGGATGTGGTGGCGCTGCAGGTTAAACTACAAAGCCTCCGGGCTGCAAGGTCGAAGATCAGCAGTTCAAATCCACGCGGCGGATTGAGCTCACGTTGCTTCTCCCAGCTCCTGCCAATCTAGCAGTTCGAAAGCATGTAAAAATGCGAATAGATAAATAGGTACCACCACAGTGGGAAGGTGACAGCGTTCCATGTCTAGTCACACTGGCCACATGACCACGGAAACTGTCTACAGACAAACGCTGCCTCTATGGCTTGGAAACGGGGATGAGCACCGCCCCCTAGAGTCAGACATGACTGGACATTTGTCAAGGGGAACCTTTACCTTTACCTTACCATCAAGTTGTTTCCAACTTATGGCAAGCATATGAACTGAGGCCCTCTAAAAGTCCTATCATTGACAGACCTAACTAGGTTTAGCAAACTAAAGGGTGTGCTCTCCTTTTATCCAGCCCTTTAACTATGTTACCGAGATCTAGGAAGACAAGAGGAAGAAAGTTGATCTTAATGAGCTTATTAGCAGATGGTAGTCAAGCTGGACGTTTCTGAGTACCAGCAGGGCTCGTCTTGTGTTTTACGATCAAGAGCTTTTATCTGCAGTAATACAAAACTGGTTGTGTGACAAATAAAATGATAAATTCCTCTCTAAGAAGTAGGTCACTATAATAAATAATGAATCACCATCATTATTAATATATTACTTATATACATTAACATTTTGTATAGCCTTGATTCTTTCTAAATGATTAGAGAAGCCTGACTCTAAAGCTCTTTTAATTAATCTAAAAGACCAAAGATGAAGGAAAAGCCTAGATAAATTCATAGATGGAAAATATGAAATAATCAAGAAGAAGTTCATCAGGTAACAACTTGATTAGTTTTTCATTAGAAGTTAAAGCACTAAACGAGAGATAAGAATGTGGAGGAAAGCGGCAACAGACAGAAATAAACTAGAACTACCTTACACAAGTAAAACCAGCAAGTGGGGAAAATCAGCCTCTTAAAAATATTTGCAAAGCTTCCCCACAAAGTGAGAATGCATCACGTGGCTGGGTAGCATCCAGTGGGAACTCAGGCCAGCCCTTAGTTTGCAAGACCTCAGCAGAGCTGTTAATGATATGACCTTCTGAAAATCATTACTCCATAGAGTGACTATACATCATAAGCACCTTGACAGTACATCACACACACACCATTGAGACACAATCAGGACCATGGTCAGCTCCATGAAAACTTAGAGAATGCTAGGCAGAACAATAACACATAGAGAGACTTTAGATCAATGGTTTCCAACCAGATGGTCCCCAGACGTTCTTAGACCACAAATCCCAGAAATCCTATTTAGCAAAACTAGTGATAAAGGCTTCTGGGAGTTTTAGTCCAAGAACATCTGGTGACCCAAAGTTGGGAATCACTGATTTGGATGGTGCTTCTCCAGCAGCAATCTGAAGCAGGGTACAGTTAAATTGATGTGGCCAGCTCTCCCCCATGAGAAAAAAATCTTCTTTAATTTAAATTAGTTTTCAAAGAAGTAGACATATTAGTCTGTTTCAACCAAAACAAACAAAAGTATTGTGATACCTTTAAAATTAATAAATTTATCTATGTGTGGAATTCAACAGATTAGAATCAACTTCTTCAAACATATGAAGCACAATATCAGATTTACATAAAATATACATGGTCATGGTGATATTGGTGGGGAAAAGTGTGGAGAAAGAAGGGTCAGGATGGGAGGAAGTGGAATTATAATTAAATATTTACACCAGGTAAGAAGCTTCCAAAGAGACAATATTATGAATATTCAGTGTGTTGATAACATTACAAATCCTGATTTTAGGAAGATGCAAATTATATAAATTCTGAGGACTTGTTTAGGACCTCAGTTTTCAGATAGAGGAGGTTGAGTGAGGTCAAAACCAATTACGTGGCTATATAAGACAGTGGAAAAAGGCATCGAACACATACACACATATATAACACAGATATATAATGGGGTAAAATTTTATTAATTACACCAATGAATGAGACACAAATGGCTTCTTTTTGTTGTAGATTCTGATGTCAGATTAATGCCTATTTATTCTCTTGCACAGAGATTGTCCAATCTACCCTATGGAGAATACAGACAGGTACTCTGGCAGGATATGGCATATTACATTAGAAAATGAAGAACTAAATGAGCCTCAATGTTGTGGGTGACTGTGGCGATCACCCTGCTTTGGCTCATGTAGGAGATTATTTGCATGTACCAATGGGAGCTGTTGGGAGGCGGAGCCAGAGAAACCAGAAGGGAGGGGTGAGTCAGATAAGAAGAGTTTTGGGAGTGAGTTAGTCAGAGTCAGAGATGAGAGTCTGAAGTAAAAGTTACTCTGTGGGAGTTAGAGAGTGTGGTATAGTGAGTTAAGGAAGACAGTTAAGAGTGTGGAACTTATAGAGAGTTAAGAGATTTAAGAGTGAAACAAGTTATTACTAATCTAATGAATACTTTAAAATCTGTGAAGAACCTGTTTAAACGAACTGTAACCAATAAACCTGTTTAGTTCAACTTTATACTCAGCTTGGACCTCAATCTTTCTAATTAAAGGGTGTTGACAGAGGTCAACTGGTGGCAGCGAAAAGGAGAGAACGTGTCGTGGGCCTCAAGCTAGTGAAATACGTAATCTGGGGACACGCGAGGGGCATATCACAGTGACATTTTTAGCACTTGTAATAGTGCGGCCAGAACAGATGTTGGGACACTGTTGGCATCTAGTTTTGTGGCAAGGTCTTGTCTCTATCTCTGTTTCCATATTGTGCTGTGTGTGTAGCAATTTAAGATTGATGGGGCTGTCTTGAAGTGAGCACAGCCCTGCAACATAAAGTCTGGGAGAGAGAAGTATGATAGTCCACAATGGACTATAGGCTGTGGATGATATGTACGAGTGGTCTCAGATGCAACTGTAGGTGACAGGCAATGCCCTTCTGTCAAGGTCAAAAGAATGACACTTGAACAACACCCTCAGAGCACTATAGAACTTTATAACACCCCTTGGTAGTTTGAGTCTATGGTGGTCCATCACAGCCAACATTTATCCCTTTAAGGGTTAAATACTAATGTGAATTAAATAATCATGTCAACCATATCAAAGTTCATCTGAGTATCAAGGTATATGTCATTTACTTGCTCCCACCTGGTTCACTAGGAATGTCAAAGTGTAGTAATCAATCAATCTGGTCTTCTGGCTGGCTTGCCAAGAATATAGATTCCAAACTTGCCTTGTCTCCAGAGGATGACAATAAATCATTGTTTTCACTCAGGGTGAAGTACCGTATTTTTCCATGTATAAGACAATACTTTTGTCTAAAATCTTTACACTAAAAATTGAGGGTCATCTTATATCTTATACATGGAAGTAAGCTGAGGAGAGAACAAAATGGCTCATACCTTGCCTCTGCAAACAGGCTGCCTCTAATCATGAGGCTTAGCTTCCTACAGCCAGGAAACTGAGCTTCCTCCAATCACAAGCCTTATGTAACTGATGTCAGCTGATGCTGTACAAACCAATTGGAACATACCTCATTGGAGGTGGAGCCTGTAGGCAGTGCTCAGATTCAACAGGGACTCGTAATGTCTGAGCATTCTGAGACCAGAGGCTGAATACTCAAAGCTAAGTTAAGATTTCTTGATTTTGAGTTAGAAAAGTGGGGGTGGGGTGGTGTCTTATACATGGGGGCATCTTATACATGGAAAAATACGGTAAACGGGGGGGGGGGGGAATGAGTCCAGGCAACATTTGCTTGTCTAATTCTACACACTTTATTCATCTACATTTGTTCTATGCACAAAATCTTAAAAATACTTCAAAGATGCTGAAAAAATATGGCATATTATTTCAAAAACTATTCCTACACCTGTGAAGAAAGCTGTAGGTGCATATGCTTAAAAACATATGCTGGCTGTAGTTAAGCTGTAGGCAAATACTTAAGTCAGACAAATATATTTCCATCATATGCCTGTAACTTCAATAAAGTTACAGACAAGAACTTGTTTATTTCGATCCAAAATAAAAAGCATGTATCTAAAAAAATATAAATCCATAATAGTATAAATATTTTTTTAGCCTTTTAGCATATTTAGACACATACAAAAAATATTATGTATTCTTGAAGGCTTTCACGGCCAGAATCTGATGTTTGTTGTGGGTTTTCTGGGCTGTTTGGCCATGTTCTTAAGGTTTTTCTTCCTAACGTTTCGCCAGTCTCTGTGGCCGGCATCTTCAGAGGACAGGAGTCAGAACTCTGTCTGTGCTCTGTTGCAGTTTGTTGGATAGTTGAGTATTTCTAGCTGTGGGATCAGCTTTTGTCCTTTTCAGGAGATTGGGTGATTATGGTGATCAGCGTGTTTTTTGTTGTGGGTGTATTGTTGTGATAAGGGGGAGAGATGATCTGTCACTATGATTGATGGGTGTCGTTAGCTGGTCTTTTGTGACCAGTGATCACTGCACTACATTTCTAGCACTATAATTCTTATACCCGTTTTATGCATTTCAACATAGTTAAATATTTCATCATTTATCCCCCCCCATATAATTGGCAATCTTGACAGCTCTGTCATTCACCCTTCTGTGGCAGTCTTGTAGCAGTTTATTCCTAGACATTTGTCTTGCCCTCACAATTTATTTTTCATTGAGTAAGTATTGTAATGCCTGATATTAATCCATTAATTGTAAATTTATTTATTTTATTTATTTAAAATATTTCTATCCCACCTTTCTCCCTGAAAAGACCCAAGGCAGCTTACATCATTAAAACAGTATTTAAAAGCTAAAAACAGTAAGTATACAAATATTTAAAAAGAATGAAACAAGTATTATATTAAAATAGTAACTAAGATCAATATTAAAACACATTTAAAACAAGAGAGCACAAAAGTCCATTTAAAACTCCTCTCAGACCACCAGTCACTAAGGAAAAGCCTGCCTGAAGAGAAAGGTCTTTGCCTGCGGAAGGACAGCAAAGACATAAATCTGTTATGGAATTTTATAGTCTTACATGACTAACTTTATAGTACTTTGCATCCTTCTTAAGGTTAATGCCTGCATATGTTAAAAAGCATGCTATATTCTAGAGTTAAGTATTCCCTGACCCCTGGTTGATTCCAGCCCTCGAAACCATGAGTGAATCAGTCAGAAACAAGGTACAAGGACACAGCGGCAACAGACTTCCATTATCACACAGTGTCCGAGAAGACAGGAGAAACACTAAGAAGGAGGTGTCCCTAAACAAGGTGAGATAAGAAGGACAGAGGACATTTCAAAGGCAAAGCTGGGACTATGGGGCAACAGGACAAAATATAGAGATACAATGTAATATAAACAATTAGACAATGTCAAAATGTTTATTTAGCCTTGGTGATGAACAGGACAAATGCAAAGGAAGGGTTTCAAAACCAATCAGGGACATCTTCGTAAAGACAACCCAGGAATAAACGGTTTGTCCATTGTGACTGACACAATGCTTAATGCAAGTAAAGCTCTCCAAAAACAAGACTCGGGGAGGCAGATTGAGTTGAGTTCTGTACCCCATCTGTCTCCTAATTTGCAGATTATTTCAATAAATGGGACTTTTTAAACTTTTCTACTCTTTGTGTGCCTTTCTCTCTCTCCCTCTAGTTAAGTTTCTTTCCAGTAGGACCTGCCAGAGGACAACGAACCCCAAAACTTTTGCAACAAATCCATTAAAAGACTTCCCCTCCTGCATATTCCACAGAATGGGAATGCAAATCCTGCATTATGTAAACTCTATGGTGATTTTGCAGTTCCCAGACCTCTCCTGGACCTTGGGATGTTTTCATTAGAAAAAGAAGAAGTACTCAAAGATGTGCAGTTCTGTTCCTGGAAGCCTGTAGAAGAAGAAAACCACTTTTAAAAGAAGTCACAGCACCCTCCTTTATCCATCAAATTCCAAGAGGTTTCACAAAATTGAAAATGAACTTTTGGCCACTTCTGGATTCATTTTTCAGGGTGCTTGTGACCCGCGCCACAAACAGAAAAGAAGTATGATCATCTGGACTACTATAATCTCTGATAACAGTTGCCCACTTTCAGGTTCTTTAGCACATGTATTCTGAAGTATTTCAGCAGTCTTCTACTACAGAAAGACTCATCTTTTTCCCTACATCCTTACTTAATACTATGAGCTGGCACTGTATGCTCTGGTATTTCTATATTTCACTACTGTGGGTAGTTTTGTTCCAGAAATGAATCTAACAAATATTGTGGACCATTATAATACTGCATTATGCATTATGCTGAATCCATTTTCATATACCAGGCTGTATATATGTTGTTGTTGTTTAGTCGTTAAGTCGTGTCCGACTCTTCGTGACCCCATGGACCAGAGCACGACAGGCCCTCCTGTCTTCCACTGCCTCCCGGAGTTCGGTCAAATTCATGTTGGCAGCTTCGATGACACCGTCCAACCATCTCGTCCTCTGTCGTCCCCTTCTCCTCTTGCCTTCACACTTTCCCAACATCAGGGTCTTTTCCAGGGAGTCTTCTCTTCTCATGAGATGGCCAAAGTATTGGAGCCTCAGCTTCAGGATCTGTCCTTCCAGTGAGCACTCAGGGTTGATTTCCTTCAGAATCGATAGGTGTGTTCTCCTTGCAGTCCAGGGGACTCTCAAGAGTCTCCTCCAGCACCACAATTCAAAAGCATCAATTCTTTGGTGGTCAGCCTTCTTTATGGTCCAGCTCTCACTTCCATACATTGCTACTGGAAAAATCATAGCTTTGACCTGAGTTAATTTGCTGTTCTTCTAAACAGCTACACTTTTTGAAATTCTGACACACACATGCATGAAAAAAGGGGAATGATCCCAGCAACAATAATAACATGAACAATAATCATCATAACAATAATCATCATAATAATCATAATAATATTCATAAAAATGTACAAAGACAAACAGGCCACAAATCACACAACCTCTGTTGTATGTATACAAATGCAAGGAGTATGGGAAACAAACAAGAAGAACTGGAAATTTTAATTCAGGAGGGTAAGTATGACTTGATAGGAATAACTGAAACTTGGTGGGATGACTACCATTACTGGAATACAGCAATTAAGGGATATAAACTGGTAAAAAAGAACAGAGAGAATAAAAAGGGAGGTGGAGTTGCAGTATATGTCAAAAATACACATTCCTGCACAGAAATACAGGAGGAGGAGATTGGCTGTCCCATTGAGAGCATCTGGATCAATCTAGTTGGGGCAAAAAACAAAAGGACATTGGTAGTTGGAGTCTACTACCAACTGCCCAATCAAAGAGTGGAAGCGGACGAAACCTTTGAAAAACAAATTGCAGGGCTTTCAAAGAGACACAACGTGGTAGTGATGGGAGATTTCAATTATCCAGATATATGTTGGGAGGCAAAATCTGCCAAGTATGGCCCTTCCAAGAAATTCCTGGTTTGTGTGGCTGATAATTTTATCCTACAAAAAGTGGAGAAAGAAACTAGAGAATTTGCTATCCTTGACTTGATTCTGACCAACAGAGATGACTTGGTGGGGGAAGTGACAGTAAGGGGAACTCTAGGTGAGAGCGACCATGTCCTTCTAGAATTCTTCATTTCAAAGGAAACAAAAGCAGAGTGTAGCCACACACTTCTGATGGATTTTTTTTTAAAAAAATTAAATAATCTCAGAACAAGGATAAGTAAGGTCCCATGAGAGGAGATCCTAACAAGAAAAGGGATCCAAGAAGGGTGGGAGCTTCTAAAACAAGAAATTCTAAAGGCACAACTACAAACAATTCCAACAAGAAAAAAAGGAGGGAGGTGGCAAAAAAGGCCAGTGTGGCTTCACAAAAAGCTCAGGGAGGACCTAAAAACCAAAAAAGACATGTACACTAAGTGGAAAGAAGGCCAGGCCACCAAGGATGAGTACAGTCGAGTAGCAAGGAAATGCAGGGAATGGCATTAGGAGGGCAAAAGCTGAGAATGAGCTGAGGTTAGCAAGAGACACTAAAAGCAATAAAAAGCATTCTTCAGGTATGTGAGTAGCAAAAAAATAAAAAAGACATAGTAGCACAGCTCTGCAATGGAGATGGAAAAATGATGAGAGAAGACAAAGAAAAGGCAATGGTGCTCAATTCCTATTTTACTTCAGTCTTCTCCCATAAGACAGACTATGAACTTCCAAACAAATTGGAAGTGCAAGGGGTGGGGGACAGGATTGCAGCTGGAGATAGATAAACAAATAGTCAAGGAATACCTTTTACCACCTTGAACGAGTTCAAATCTCCAGGGCCGGATGAACTGCATCTGAGAGTACTGAGGGAACTGGCTGAAGAACTCTCAGAACCACTATCCATTATTTTCTTGAAATCATGAGAAACAGGGGAGGTGCCAGAGGATTGGAGGACGGCCGATGTTGTCCCTATCCTCAAAAAGGGCAAAAAAGAGGAACCTGGGAACTACAGGCCAGTCAGCCTGACATCAATCCCAGGCAAAATTCTGGAACAGATCGTAAAGCGGTCATTGTGCAAGCACCTAGAAAACAATGCAGTAATAACTAGAAGCCAACACGGATTTGTCAAGAACAAATCCTGCCAAACTAATTTGATCATTTTTTTGATCAGGTAACCTCCCTGATAGACAGGGGGAATACTGTAGATGTAGCATATCTTGACTTCAGAAATTTTTTTGGACAAAGTGCCCCATGATATCCTGATTAGCAAGCTAACTAGGGGTGGGCTGGATAGATCAAGTGTCAGGTGGATACACAATTGGCTACAGAATCGTGCTCAGAGGGTGATGATTAATGGGTCCTTCTCTAACTGGGAGGAGGTCACAAGTGGGGTACCCCAAGGCTCAGTCCTGGGCCCGGTGCACTGGGCTGAAAACAACAGAATGAAATTCAACACGGGTAAGTGCAAAGTACTGCACCTCAGAAAAAGAAATCAATTGCAGAGTTACAAGATGGGGAATACCTGGCTCAACAAAACTACGAGCGAGAAGGATCTTGGAATTGTTGTAGATCACAAGCTGAATATGAGCCAACAGTGTGATGTGGCTAAAAAAAAGGCAAATGCTATTTTAGGCTGCATTGATAGAAGTATAGTTTCCAAATCTCACGAGGTGCTAGACCCCTCTATTCAGCACTGGTTAGGCCTCACCTTGAGCACTGTGTCCAGTTCTGGACACCACACTTCAAGAAAGATGCTAACAAATTGGAACAAGTTCAGAGGAGGGCAACAAGGATGATCAGGGGGCTGGAAACCAAGCCTTATGAGGAAAAGCTGAAAGAATTAGACATGTTTAGCCTTGAGAAAAGAAGACTGGGGGGTGATATGATAGAACTTTTCAAATATTTTAAAGGCTGTCATACAGAGGAGAGGCATGATCTGTTCTTGACCATCCCAGAGTGCAGGACACGCAATAATGGTCTCAAGTTAAAGTAAGCCAGATTTTGGTGGAGTATCAGGAAAAACTTCCTAACTGTTAGAGCAGTACGACAGTGGAACCAGTTACCTCAGGAGTTGGTGAGTGCTCCAACACTGGAGGCATTCAAGAAAAACTTAGATAATCACCTGGCAGATATGATGTGATTATATTCCTGCATTGAGCAGGGAGTTGGACTTGATGGCCTTGTAGGCCCCTTCCAACTTCACTTTTCTATGATTCTATGTTTCTATGAAGAAAGGGTATAGATCAAGAAAATTTCACGACCAGAACCGAAGTTCAGTACTTCCTGTATAAAAAAATCTAATCACCTTTTCTATTCTGTCTTTGTTCTTGAATAGCATTTGCGTATTTGCTAGAGTGTACTGGACAGAATTTGTCATGGCTGTGCACAAAGCATATAGTCAATTAAATATTTCACTGTAATTCAACATGTAATAACAACAAGCTATCAAACCAAACTGTTCTTCATCTCCGCATTACCTGTGATTTTAATTCTAGTGTTATTATGGCATGTTTAATTTCCATGATACGAAATTCACAAGCCAAGGCCATATGACAGTTTCCCAACTATTCTAAGAGAACAAATAGTCATAGAAAATGTACACAAGAAAAGTATGAAACACTTATGTGTGCATAGTATGTACTAGAATCTCCAGACAACAAAAGCATATGTGTTATAGTCTTATACATTCAAAACAAACCCACAACATTTTAAATAGTGCGATATGCTCTAGTCCAGTCTTTGCACCAAAATTTATGACAGCTGTGAGAACACACCCCATCCACCCTTCCTATTAAAACTGGAGGCAGAGTTCATTCTCACTTTTCCAAAGGTTTAATTTTAGAATGTGAAGAATGAATCTATCTGCCTTTAGAGGCAGCTGTTTTTGTGTTTTTATCTATGTTCTCAGCATCCTCCAACTCAAAGAAGACAAATCAAGAAAAGTCACAGCAGTCCATTATACATGAACTCTTTGTATTTACAAACATTTATTTAACTTCTAACATTGCAAAGGCAACATATGTCATTTAAACAAATAGACCACAAATAAGAAGTAAAAAGAGAGCCAGCATGGTGTTGGGTTCAAATCTCGGCTCAGCCATGGCAACTCACTGGGGGGAGGCCAGCAGTGGAAAACTACTCCTTGAACTTGTCACACACTCTGAAAGCTGTATTAGTATTGCCATAACTCAGAAGCAACTTAACAGTACCTAAGAGACAACAGTGTACTTCACTTCACAAGGGAACATTTTAAATTGTCAGCTTCACTTTTTGTCTTGTCTGAGACAGCTTGGACATGACACTTGATCACATTTGCCATTTTAAAAAAAAGAACCCAACTTCAATGAGGCTAGAGTTAATACTTACATAAATCTTACTGATTCTATGAAGCTACTTTAGTTGGGACTAGGGACTAGATTAGCCCATGGCTTTAAGATTCTTGGAGGAAGGGAAGGTAGCCCAGATAAGTCAAACGAAAGAAAAATAAGGATCTGTTCAGCTACTGCCAATTTTTCTGGTTGTTTTAGTCTGCAATATACTTATATATACAGGTATATAATGGGGACCACAAAATGCACCATCCACGCCAGAATCAAAGAACATGAAAGACACTGCAGACTAAAACAACTGGAAAAATCGGCAGTAGCCGAACATGCCCTAAAACAAGCTGGACATGAAATCCTATTTCAAAATACAGAAGTACTGGACAACACCAGCAATCATTATGTTAGACTACACCAGGAAGCCATTGAAATCCACAAACATCGGCAAAGCTTCAACAAAAAAGAAGAAAGTCTAAAACTCAACAAAGCCTGGCTCCGAGCACTGAAAAATACAGCCTGCAAAAAGGTCAACAAACTCTACCCAGACACAAGGACTGGTGATCACTGCACACAAAAGACTAGCCAACGACACCCATCAATCACAGTGACAGATCATCTCCCCCCTTATCACAACAAAACACCCATAACAAAAACACCCTGATCACAGGAAACACCCAATCTCCTGAAAAGGACAAAAAGCTGGTCCCACAGCTACAAATACTCAACTATCCCACACACTACACCAGAACACAGACAGAGTTCTAATTCCTGTCCTCTGAAAATGCTGGCCACAGAGACTGGTGAAATGTTAGGAAGAAAAACCTCCAGAAGACAGCTAAACAGCCCAAAAAACCTACAACAACCATCGGATCCCAGCCGTGAAAGCCTTCGAGAATACATTCTTTGACATTGTTTAATTACAACACCCACCATTCCTCAGTGTTGTAGTTTGACAATGTTTGGAGGACCAAACCTTCCCCATTCCTAGTTCAAGGTGATCAAATTACAGTTTACACAATTTTAAAAAAAGATTTACTAATTAACCCTATACTATGCTTTTCCTCCAAAAATCTCAAAGGAAGACATATTGCTCTACCATCCCATTTCACTCTCATAACAATCCTATGAGGAACTTTCTCTGATAACAGTCCTATGGAAGGGAGACTTAATGGCTGCCTGACCCAAGGTCACCCAGTGAGATTAAATAGCTGATTGGGGATTTTGAAGTGGTGTCTCCCCATTCTAATCAGTGACTTACACTCTAACCACTACATCAATGTTACTGAATAAGGCAGAGGAATGCAAGTGACCTGGCAGAATTATCACCTGCCCCAACAGGAAATTGGAGGGAAATAACACAAAAGTAGTGGCACTATGGGCAAGTGCTTTGGTCTCACTGATGCCCTTAGCCGACTTATCTTTGCAGACTGCTAACAGTTCTCTTGAGATTCATTAATATGTTCCCAACATACTAAACTAAGCTCTCTACTCAACGTAACATCTTCCACAAGACCAGGGATGCGCAACGTTTGGTCTGCAGGCCATATGTGGGCTCCCAGGAACCCAAATGCAACACCCCAGCATCCCTGGGATTGTTGGCATCCTTGTCCCCTCAAACATTTAAAAACATGTTTGTTTTGAATAAGTTTGCTCCCCAAAAAACTCCTTCTGCCATTTATGGGGGCATGGGAAGTACCTTTTCGTTGGGAGGGGAGAAGTAAGTATGGTTCCACATCTGTGGAGATCACCAACCCTTGTACTAAACAAACAAAAAGGAGCATGTTCTTCTATTCCTGCCATCCCCTCCATCAGTACCCTGAGTTTGCTGATTTTTCTTTGGCTTTGAAGCTGGATAGGAAACCACATAGTCACTGCTATTCTAGTCGTACTCGTTCAAGCAAAATACAAACCTCTCCCCCAAGCTAGGGAACTGGCACTTGTGATTGCATGCAGATGCCCTTTTCCTCACACTTACTTCTATTAATGCATGCAAATGCTGTATCTGAGACTTTTCGACATTTACTACAGTGCACAGTACTCAAAAACACTGTAGCTTTTTTGGCATCTTATACTGATGTACTTGTTAGCTTGGCACACAAGGCACACAAATGGGAGCCTTTGACTGCACAAATACAAATGAATAAGATAATTAAAATCTGACTCTGTGGCAAGTAAATGGCAGTCTCCGCAGCCCCAGCCTGATTTTGTTCCCCAAGCAGCAACAAAGAAATCCAGATCTTTCTGGTATACAGTGGTGCCTCGACTTACAAACGTCCCGACTTACGACCATTTCGAGTTACGACCAGCTCCGGCCACAAAATTTTGCTTTGACTTGTGGCCGGAGCTTCCAGTTACGAACAGAAAAAGGCAGGGGGAAAAGGCGGGAAATTCAAATTGCTAACCGTTGGTAGGCGAAGAGGCTGCTTCTTTGTAGCTCTTTCGCCCCAACGGTTAGAGTGAGTGCGATCGGAGGAGGCTTCGGACTGCCTGGTAAGGTAAGGTGCTGCTTTCTGCTTTTTAAAAACTGTTCTGGGTGGGTTTTGCAGCGTGGTTTTGGGCTAGGGGGGTTATGTTTCTGTGCTGTGATGGGTCTTGGGGTTGTTGTTTTTTTCCCCCATTTCCGATGTGTCTTGGGGGTTTGTTTGTTTTTTGGGGTTTTTTTCAGATTGATTATATTCTCTGCAGCCAAAGATGGAGAAGCTCTATACAGTCAGCAAAAACAAGACCTGGAGCTGATTGTGGCTCTGATCATCAGCTTCTTATAGCAAAACTCAAGCTTAAACTGAAGAAAGTAGGAAAAAACCACTGGGCTAGTCAGGTATAATCTAAACCAAATCCCTTCTGAATACACAGTGGAAGTGAAGAACAGATTTAAGGAACTCGATTTGGTGGACAGAGTGCCTGAAGAACTATGGATGGAGGCCCGTAACATTGTACAGGAGGCAGCAACAAAAACCATCCCAAAGAAAAGGAAATGCAAGAAAGCAAAGTGGCTGTCCAACGAGGCCTTACAAATAGCAGAGAAGAGAAGGGAAACAAAATGCAAGGGAGATAGGGAAAATTACAGAAAATGGAATGCAGACTTCCAAAGAATAGCAAGGAGAGACAAGAGGGCCTTCTTAAATGATCAGTGCAAAGAAATAGAGGAAAATAATAGAAAGGGAAAAACCAGAGATCTGTTCAAGAAAATTGGAGATATGAAAGGAACATTTTGAGCAAAGATGGCCATGATAAAGGACAAAAATGGTAGGGACCTAACAGAAGCAGAAGACATCAAGAAGAGGTGGCAAGAATACACAGAGGAATTATACCAGAAAGATCTGGATATCCCGGACAACCCAGATAGTGTGGTTGCTGACCTTGAGCCAGACATCCTGGAGAGTGAAGTCAAGTGGGCCTTAGAAAGCATGGCTAACAACAAGGCCAGTGGAGGTGATGGCATTCCAGTGGAACTATTTAAAATCTTAAAAGACGATGCTGTTAAGATGCTACACTTAATATGCCAGCGAGTTTGGAAAACTCAGCAGTGGCCAGAGGATTGGAAAAGATCAGTCTACATCCCAATCCCAAAGAAGGGCAGTGCCAAAGAATGCTCCAACTACCGTACAATTGCACTCATTTCACATGCTAGCAAGGTTATGCTCAAAATCCTACAAGGTAGGCTTCAGCAGTACGTGGACCGAGAACTCCCAGAAGTACAAGCTGGATTTCGAAGGGGCAGAGGAACTAGAGACCAAATGGCTAACATGCGCTGGATTATGGAGAAAGCCAGAGAGTTCCAGAAAAATATCTACTTCTGCTTCATTGACTACGCAAAAGCCTTTGACTGTGTGGACCACAACAAACTATGGCAAGTCCTTAAAGAGATGGGAGTGCCTGACCACCTTATCTATCTCCTGAGAAATCTATATGTGGGACAGGAAGCAACAGTTAGAACTGGATATGGAACAACTGATTGGTTCAAAATTGGGAAAGGAGTATGACAAGACTGTCTATTGTCTCCCTGCTTATTTAACTTCTATGCAGAATACATCATGCGAAAGGCTGGACTGGATGAATCCGAAGCCGGAATTAAGATTGCTGAAAGAAATATCAACAACCTCAGATATGCAGATGATACCACTCTGATGGCAGAAAGTAAGGAGGAGTTAAAGAACCTCTTAATGAGGGTGAAAGAGGAGAGCGCAAAAAATGATCTGAAGCTCAACATCAAATAAACTAAGATCATGGCCACTGATCCCATCACCTCCTGGCAAATAGAAGGGGAAGATATGGAGGCAGTGACAGATTTTACTTTCTTGGGCTCCATGATCACTGCAGATGGGGACAGCAGCCACGAAATTAAAAGACGCCTGCTTCTTGGGAGGAAAGCGATGACAAACCTAGACAGCATCTTAAAAAGCAGAGACATCACCTTGCCGACAAAGGTCCGCATAGTCAAAGCTATAGTTTTTCCAGTAGCGATGTATGGAAGTGAGAGCTGGACCATAAAGAAGGCTGACCACCGAAGAATTGATGCTTTTGAATTGTGGTGCTGGAGGAGACTCTTGAGAGTCCCCTGGACTGCAAAGAGAACAAACCTATCCATTCTGAAGGAAATCAACCCTGAGTGCTCACTGGAAGGACAGATCCTGAAGCTGAGGCTCCAATACTTTGGCCATCTCATGAGAAGAGAAGACTCCCTGGAAAAGACCCTGATGTTGGGAAAGTGTGAAGGCAAGAGGAGAAGGGGACGACAGAGGACGAGATGGTTGGACAGTGTCACTGAAGCTACCAACATGAATTTGACCCAACTCCGGGAGGCAGTGGAAGACAGGAGGGCCTGTCGTGCTCTGGTCCATGGGGTCACGAAGAGTCGGACACGACTTAATGACTAAACAACAACAACTGTTTTTTCTGTAACTGTGAATAGGTGTGGGGTTTGCAAGTAAAAAATACATTAGAATTTGTGGCACAAGATCAAAACTGAAATATTCCTGCAATGAATAACATTACAGCTGTTTAAAATACATAGACAGAAGATATCTGCAGGGTTTAGATTAAGAAAGGGTTATGCACATAATACTGTACATATATATAAAGAAAGAAGAAAGGACCTAAGTTTGAGAAACATCTGTCTTGGTTGCTAAACATGTTGAGAACAGATTATGTTGAATTACAAATGACAGTCATGTATCTGAAATAATGTGAAATAATTTTCCAACCATATAAAATAATCTTCCCGTTCAAATCCCAAAAGCTTTTGCAAAGAACTAAATAATTCCTTGTCTGCAGTACAACATTTCTAAAAGACTAGTATACACTTACAAGATTACTCTGAGACTTCACTGGTAAAATGAGATAAAGGGGTTCCCCACCTGCACCATCTATTATTTAAAAGCTGTTTGGACTTCCACGTAAAGGAGAAAAATAAGGATAGGCTAGCAGTAATTAGAAATGATTTAATGTTGAAAATCCTGATGAGCAACCATTTAGTTCTTTCACAGGTTTTGCTGTATCAACACAAGAAAACACTGAATCACAGCTTCCACTTCAACAGATCTATTGACAACATATTGGTCTGTAAAACAACCCACATGAAACCTCAGTACAGATAAGAGCAGCAATTACAAAAAGAAAAGGGAAAAGATACGATGCATACACTGCCAAGTATATTAGTCTTCCAGCACCCACAATACACAAAGAGTGGGCCAATTCCAGAGATCCAGAGCCCACACAAGTCCACCCTGGCCACAGAGAACAATTTGGGGCACATCTTATACTATTCTAGCTTAGAAGTTTCTTCTTCTTTTCAAAACAAAAAGTGCCTTCTTGTTTTGAATGAAGTCCTTCAAGCCTAAAACAAATTGGGAGGAAATGTAGCAAAGTTGCTCTCCTGACCTGTACAAAGACTGTACAAAGGGATTTTCATCAAGGGTGCTTAGGGGCCATAGCTACACTTCTAGAAGCTATGGCCCATGGGTTAAATTTTGCCCACTCCTGCGCTACACGAACAGATGAGCAAATCTGCACAATGAGACATGGATTGGCAGAAAGTCTCAAGACTATTTAGCTGCCAATCACAACTGCATTCAGTCTTTATATAAATGCAATAAATAATCTCATATCTGTAGACTATTTACTCACATAACTCAGCCTTATTTATTGTAAGTGACAGGTGACCCTAACACAGCTTCCTCCATCCTGATGTCTTCTGGATACATTGGCCTACCACTCCCTCCATCCAGCCAGGTAGTTCAGCATTGCAAAATGGTGCTAGTTTGGGAAAATGGCAGTGTAGCATCTGAGATGCATTTTATTTCCAGCTCTGCCACCTAATATCCATTTAACTAGAAGTCCTGGATTTGAATTCCAACCCTCATACAAGAAAGCATATACTCTTGCCACCTAGGTTCATAACCTCCTCCTAAATGTTCCTCTCTCTTTTGGATACCATGTTCGCCATTGTATTTTTCAAAGTTCCATGATTTTCATAAGTTTCACACATGCCGTATTTAACAAATGTAACAAGGCACAGCTAGGGTTTTGCACAAATAGGAGAGGATAGAACAATGTTGTTTCTTTGCAAACCAATTCGCTCAGATCCACTATAACCCAGACGCCATTGTTGATACAAGTCTTATGGATGTAATTCTCGTCCCTGCTTGTCCTGTGTTAATGAATACATTTCAATATGTGCAGCCTGAGATTGTGGACAGGATCCTAGGAATTGTGAAAGCCACTGCCAGAGGGGGACTAGCCAATTGGATAAGAAGACTGCTAAATTTCTTCTTGCAGCAAGACAGGATGCTGGCAAGTTTAAAGATTTGTTTATCAAGTTTACATTTATTATATATTATATAATATTATTCTTTTAATATGATTTAGTATGATTGTGTTGTGAACTACCCAGAGAGTGATTACAGTATGGAGCAGTATACAAGTCAAATAACAAACAAACAAACAAATATTAAAGGAGGCAGTTCTAAAACTCTCTTGAAAAAGCCCTCCTTGGACTGCACTGTATTGGACAGTTATCAACCAGTCTCCAATATTCCACTTCTGAGCAATGTGTTAGAGTGTGTGGTGGCTTCTTAATCCTCAAGAGTTCTTGTATGAAATGGATAACGTAGGTTCACTTCCAATATGGGTTCAGGCAATGGAAACAGGTTGCATACCTATGCCAAGAACTGGACAGGGGGACTGTGTCCCTGTTAGTTTGTCACACCTTTCAGGGGCTTTCAATAATGGGGCTGCCCATTATTTCATTCTAGGTCATCTCTCTGGCATGGGACTCAGAGGCACTATTTCATTGTGACTCCAATCCTTCATAGAGTGCAGTCTTCAAAGGTAGTGCTGGGGGACTCATGTTTGACACCTTTAGATTGTCATGTCCCTTATGGCTCTACTCTGTTCCCCCTTGATATTTAGCATGTATATGAAACTGCTGGGAAAGGTTCTCTGGAGTTTTGACGTTTGGTGTCACCAGTATATAAGTATCCCTCCTTTCCACCTAATGTCAAGAAAAATGAAGGTTTCCTATTCTAAACCAACATCTGTCATCAGTAATGGAATGGGTGAAGGCAAACAGAGCAAAATGTAATCCAGACAAGACAGGGGTACTTCTCATAAATTGTAGTAGATAAGTGAACAGAGATTCAACCTCTGCTGGATGGGGTGAACTACACTGCAGGCTCACAGCTGGGATGTACTCCTAGATTCATATTGGAGCCTGGATGCTCAGATCTCAGCAATGGCTAGAGGTGCATTTGCACAGCTAAAGCTTCCTGAAGATATCTGATTTTGCTATAGTGACACATGCTTTACTTACACCAGCTGGATCACTGTTACACACTCTATGTGGGGCTGAAACAGTTCTGAAACATCAGCTGTTTCACAGTGCTGCAGCCAGGTTGCTGCCCAGAGCCAGTTACAGGAAGACTATTGCTCCCTATTACAGCAACTTAACTGGCTGTCACTCTGTTTCCAGATCCAATTGAAAGTGCTGGTTATGACCTATAAAGCCCTATATGGCTTAGGTCCAGGCTAAAGGAAAACCCTTATCACCCTGTGTAGCGAACACTCTGCCTTCCCATATATGTAATGGTATTAGCCTGCACCAATGGAAGTTGTTGGAAGGCGAAGCCAGCTATATAGAAGGGGGGTGGTAGCCGATAGGAAGCAGATAAGGAAGAGATAGAGAAGAGAGAGGTTTGAAGAGAAGGTTTGGGTTTTGAGGCAGAGAGAAAGTTTAAAGAGTGAATAGTGAGAGAGTTATCTGTATTAGTTAAGATAGAAGAAGTTAAAGAAAAATACTGAACCCTTTATGTAACTTTTAGAATGTGCTTAAGAATTATTCCTGAAATGACTTGTACTCAATAAACCTGTTTTTATTTCAAAGTTAAAGATTGAATGGACCTCAGTCTTTCATAGGAAACATAGTTGGTAAAGAGATCAACTGGTGGCAGTGAGTTAAAGGGCGTGTTGGGGTACTCGTGTGAGTTCTGTGTTTGGTGAAACAAGCAGAGGCTACGGGGTAAACGTCACACCCTGTATGAGCCTTTTCAGCTCCTAAGATCGTCAAGGGAGGTCTTTGTCTCAGTTCCACTGCCTTTACATGCACATCTGGTGTCAACACAAGAGAGGGCCTTCCTTTATGACTGCTCCCAATTTGAGGAAGCCCTCATTCAAGAGGCTAGATTAGCCCTCTCCCTCTTGTTCTTTGGCAACAAGTGAAGGCCATCTTTTTTGGACAGACTTTTAACAACCAATTGGGCAGGTTTTGTTCTTGAATGCTGGACGTTATGCATGTGTTTTTTATATGTCTTTTAAACATTTTTAATTAATTGTTTTAATACCGATGTATTTAATTGTTTTAGTGTCATAATTTATTGTGGTTTTAGTATATTTTTAATAACGTGAGCTGCCTTGGGTCCTTGAATTCGGAGAAAGGTGGCATAGAAAAGAAAATAAATAACATTTCTGTTTAAGATTTCTAATCTCAGGAAGAATATTCGGAAGAGAAGGACTGGTAGCGCAAGCATGCTGGACTACATTTGCATACACCTTCACAATTTTCTTCAAGCATCATCTGTATTTGTGAACATATTTATGCACATGAATAAGTGGAAGTTACACTTTGACTTGAGGTGGGCTCAACTTGGATTTACTGCCATGATGCTCTCTTGGAGCCACTGCCACAGTATCTAATCTCTTTAGCAAAGATAAGGAGAGTTTAAAATGGCCTCATCCCATGCACACTCCTTTTATGCTCATATATCCTTCCTTACTGTTCATTCTACGCCTAATTCATGTGCTGTTGGCAGATTCTCTCCAATTTTTCTCTTTACACCTTCCACCATATGGTTGTGTGTGTGGATCGAACAATCTAACCTACTTTCTCTTGCAAATTACCTCCTCCCACTCCTTCCAAAAATTTTTTCTTTTTGCACAGATTCTCCTTATCTATCACAATCATCTCTCTTTTATTGTGTAGTCAACTATCAGCTATCAGTTATCTTCTCCTCTCCATTTGAAACACAGATACAGGATCACATCAGCTCTTTGTTCTTTAAAGCATTCAGCCTACAGTTTGTGCTAAATAAACATTCCTTCAACACAGACCTGCATGTATACACTAGTGCCACATACATGAGAGGAGGGGATGTTGAGTATTATATCCTAGTTCTGAAAATCTCATTTTAAAAGGAAATTGTCATCTCCATTTTCTGACCATACGTATACCACCTTACAGGTGATGTACGTCAGAACAGAAAATGTGACAGTAATTACACAGATCAACAACAATGGAGTAGATACAAAACAAATTTGAATCATTTTACAGTTCCGTCCTGCACACGTCTAATAAGAAGTGCCAGTGAGTTTGGGGGGCTTGCTCCTAGATGTATACAGAATTGCTCAGTCACAATGAAATAAGATCAGCATAAATTAGTCATAGTTAACTTAAATATCATTTATTTCAATGTGACTAAAGCAAGACTAATTTCCAGAGCTTGGAAAAGTTCTGCTTTCAGAATTTTCCAGCCAGCATGGGCAATGGCTGGAATACCCAGGGAGTCAGTGCATTTTGGTTAAAAGGGGCAGAAGGGGTTCTAAATTCTGGTAACTTCCTCAAGTTATCAAAAGTCTTAATTTAATTGTAATTTTTTTTAAATGAACACAGTATCAAGCTCTTCTTAACTATAGATATAAATATTAAACTACTTAATCTAATTCATGAAGCTTTTAGCCATTATATCTGTAAGTTATGCTTGAACATTTGCACTAAAATCTCTGGAAACAAGGAAGGTAGAAGCATAACCTTGCCTGTTGATGGTGATGGAACATCATAGCTCCTTGGTCCTTCCCATTATTACATTATGCAGAAATAGAAAATGTTGTTAAATAACACAATAGGAAAACAATGCACATTTGCTCAATCTGCCTGCTTTGTGCAAATCACAGTATTAAACTCTCCTTGGACAAGAATAACATGTCTTTACAGTCTGTTCAAGGCACTATATTTTTTTTCACAGTTAACACAGCACACAGCACAAAATCAAGACTACACACCCCACACATTAGGGCTGACAAAGGAATCTGAAAACCATTTGATTCCAGCATAAGTTCAATTTTCTCTAACATTACTTCCATGCATAACCCAAACAAGCTCTTGCTCATGTATTAGGAAAACAAAGTAGCTTGCCTTGATTAAGCATCTGCTGAGCTACTAAAAGGCACTTTACAAACCCACATGGGACAAAACATTGTGAGAGGGTCCCTGCTTGCTGGCAAAGCAGCTTGCTTCTACATTCTGAATAATTGCTTCTTAAATGGGAATACCAACACAGTCTTTTGAAAGAGAACCTTTCTTGGATATTTTCTTGTCAACTCAAATATTACACATAACTGGAGCCATATCTCAAACACCTTAGCTTTTTCCTGTTTTTGACTCTGTATTGTAAAGTTGGAATCTCTTGGTTGTGAAAATCTTATGTTGCCATGGAAACTAATATGGGTTGCCATGGAAATAACTATGACAATTTAGTACTGTATCTTCACCACAAGCTAGCAAGAATTGCTTCCTTGAGAAACACTAATCTTTGGACATATTTACTGACAAATCCAGTAGGATATGTTTCTGACCTATTTGGATATAGGGGGAAATAAATATGTGTATTCAGTGTCATGTGTGTAAATTACATATTAGTATTTTTTCACATCTTCATTTGTTGGAACAATTATTTTCCACTTCCTGCTTTCTAATAAATTGGGAATGTGGCAAGGAGGATGTTATACAATTTATTCATGTTGCTGTTTAATATCTATATGAGGCCCCTGGGGGAGGTCATCAGGAGTTTTGGAGCTTCGTGTCAATAATATTGACCCAGCTCTATCTCTCCTTTTGTCTTCTGCAGTGGATGCCGTACCATCCCTTGAGCACTACCTAGATGCTGTGCTAGGGTGGATTAGAGATAATAGACTGAGGCTGAACCCAGACAAGACAGATATTTTGCTAGTAGGTGCCCCTAATGTCTGCGGGTTGGGGGCCTCCCTTTCATTTCGTGGGACTACTCTCTCCATGAAGGATGAAGTTTGCAGTCTGGGTGTACTTTTGGACCCAACACTATGGATGGAGTCCCAGGCAGCATCTGTGGTCCGTGCAGCCTTTTCCCACCTGAGGCAGAACGTCCAGCTGCGTCCCTACCTTGACACCTGGTCCCGCAATATGCTGGTCCACACAGATTAGAGATTAGACTACTCTAATGCTCTTTACGTGAGGCTCTTTACATGAGGCTACCCATGAGGCTGCTATGGAAACTTCAGCAGGTCCAGAACATGGCAGCTAGATTGTTAAGTGGGGTGAAGAAAAACCAATATATTTCCCCTACACTGGCCTCCTTGCATTGGTTACCTGTTCATTTCCGTGCCAGCTTCAAGGTGATGACTTTGACATACAAGGCCCGAAACGGTTTGGGACCTCGATACCTGACAGAATGCCTCCCCCCAGTGAGATCTGCCCGACCTATTCGATCTTCTCAGGTAGGGAGGTTGAGACCACTGACCCCGAGAGAGGCCCGGAAAGAGAAGACTAGAAACCAGGCCTTCTCGGCAGTCACCCCTCACTTCTAGAATGATTTCCCGCCTTATATTCATCTGGCTCCTTCACTGGGAATTTTAAAACAATCTTTGAAGACATGGCTTTTTAGGCTGGATTTTCTGGAACTGACATTTGAGTAACGTGTTGCACCCTCCAGTGTTTATTTCTGTTCCACCATCTTACCTCTTAATCATTTATGTCTATATTGATTTTATTTTGCAGAATATGTTCTATTTTTTATTTTTATTTTTATTTTTGATTTGTGTTTGATTTTGCTTAGTTTTGAGTTTATATCCACTGTTTATAGTTGTCATTTGACAAAGTCTTTATTTTGTGTCTTAATTGTTTTTTATTGTAGACTGCCCAGAGTGGCCTTGTAGCCAGATGGGCAGTATAGTCAAACAAATAAATAAATAACAAGTAAATGTAAGTAACCTGCCAAACGTGAAAAAGTCCTAAGAACCAAGAAAGGGCCTGAAAACAAAAAAGGACACATATAGAAAGTATAAGAAAGGTCGGGTCACAAAGGAAGAGTACAGATAAGCAGCAAAGAATTGCAGGGATTATGTTAAGAACGCAAAAGGTAAGAATGAGCTGAGGTTAAGAAGAGATGCTAAAAGCCCCCCCCCCCCCAAAAAAAGCATTCTTCAGGTATGTGTGTAGCAAAATACAGAGGAAAGAAAGAATGGCTCAGCTGCTCAATGGGGATGGAAAAATGAAAACAGACAACAAAGAAATAGCAAAAGTGCTCAATGCCTACTTCAGCTCTGTCATTTCCAATGAGAGTCTATGACCCTCCGGGCAAATATGAAGTATAAAGGGAAGAGACAGGATTGCAGCTTGAGACTGATAAACAAATAGTCAAGGAATACCTATTTACTTGGAAAGAGTTTAAATCTCCAGAGCCCAATTAATTAGATTCAAGAATATGGAAGGAATTGGCTGAAGAACTCTCAGAACCACTACCTATTATTTTCTTGAAACCATGAAGACTGAACCCGGACATCAATCCCAGGGAAAATTATGGAGCAGATTATAAAGTGGTCAGCCTGCAAGTTTCTTTCTTTCTTTCTTTCTTTCTTTCTTTCTTTCTTTCTTTCTGAATGAATGAATGAATGAATGAATGAATGAATGAATGAATGAATGACATTTATATACAGCCACATAAGTGTGCAGCACTATTCTGGGTGGTGTACATACAAAAGCGGACAACATAACATAATCAAATATAGTAAAAACCAGATGACAATGGACTAAAATAATCCAGGCATTAAGATCAAGAGAACAAGTTCAAAGGAGGCTGCCACCAAAGTCTTCTCAAAAGAGATAAGTTTTCAGCGGCCTCTTGAAATTTGGGAGTAGGAGGCCAGGAGTAGCTCTGTTGGAAGATGATTCCAGAGAGTTGGTGCCACCACTGGGAAGGCATAACTTCTTGTTGAAGATTTTCTGGCCTCCTTCAACATGGCTACTTGTGCCACCAGATCCTGAGAGGATCTGGTGGCACAAGCAGATGACCTTGGGGAGAGGTGCTCCGACAAGTAACATGGCCCCAAACCATGAAGGGCTTTGTAGGTGTGTAGGCATCCTTCAGTCATGAGAGATTATGGTAATGTGCTCTGAATAGAGGTCTTGGAACAACGTCTGGTGTGGCTGAGAAGGCCAATTCGACAGTGACATTCCCTTCCACACTGAAGACAAATACAATCTGTCCCCTGTCCAGCTCCCTGATTTTGCTGGTTTTGGGACTGCCTCTTTGCCTCGGCCTGCTGGACAAGGGTCTCTTCAAATTGGGAGAGGCCGTGCTGCACCACCTGCCTCCAGGCTGAATGCTCAGACATCAAGGTTTCCCATCTGTTGAGGTCCATTCCTAAGGCCTTCAGATCCCACTTGCAGATATCCTTGTATCGCAGCTGTGGTTTCCCTCTGGGGTGCTTTCCCTGCACTAATTCTCCATACAGGAGATCTTTTGGAATCTGACCATCAGCCATTCTCACGACATGCCCGAGCCAACGTAGACGTCGCTGTTTCAGTAATGTATACATGCTAAAAATTCCAGCTCGTTCTAGGACTACTCTATTTGGAACTTTGTCCTGCCAGGTGATACCAAAAATGCATTGGTGACAATGCATATGGAACGTGTTCAGCTTCCTCTCCTGCCGTGCACAAAGGGTCCAGGACTCACTGCAGTACAGGAGTGTACTCAGGACACAGGCTCTATAGACCTGGATCTTGGTATATGCCATCAACTTCTTATTAAGCCATACTCTCTTTGTGAGTCTTGAGAACATGGTAGCTGCTTTGCAAATGTGTTTATCCAGCTCGATATCTAGGGAGAGGGTGTCAGAGATCGTTGAGTCAAGGTACACAAAGTCATGAACAACCTCCAATTCTTGTGTGGAGATGATAATAGAGGGAGGTGAGTGCACGCCCTGGCCCATGACTTGTGTTTTCTTCAGGGTGATTGTTAATCCAAAGTCTTGGCAGGCCTTGCTAAAACGATTCATGAGTTGTTAGAGGTCTTCAGCAGAGTGGGCAACAACAGCTGCATCATTGGCGAAGAGGAAGTCCCGCATGCATTTCAGCTGGACTTTGGTCTTCACTCTCAATCTAGAGAGATTAAAGAGCTTTCCATCTGATCTAGTCCAGAGATAGACACCTTCTGTTGTAGTTCCAAAGGTGTGCTACAGCATGACAGCAAAAAAGATCCCAAACAGGGTCGGCGTGAGGACACAGCCCTGTTTCACTCCACTTTGGATGTCAAAGGGATCTGATGTTGAGCCATCAAAAACTACAGTGCCCTTCATTTCCTCATGAAAGTACCTGACGATGTTAAGGAGTCGAGATGGGTAAGCACCAGGGATTCAATCGGGAGTCAGTGCAGGCAAACCAGGACAGGGGAGATGTGATCATACCTGCTCACACCTGCCAAGAGCCTAGCAGACACTTTCTGGACCCACTGCAGTCTCCAAATCAATATCAAGTAAAGCCCCACATAAAGAGTGTTACAGTAGTCAATCCTGGAGCTCACCAATGCCATGCAGGATGTTGATCCTGAGGGCTCCCTCATCAAGGTGGGGCTGAGCTGGGTAATAAGCCTCAGTTGATTGAAAACTGCCCTGGACATAGCTGCCACATGGGAGTCCCAGGAGAGAACCAGGTCCAGGAGAACTCCCAGATTATGGATTTGATTCCTAAGCAGGAGGTCTACACCATCCAGCCTAGAGAGAATATCCCCTAACCTATCAGTTGGACCCCAGCCACAGGAAGATTATCTCCATCTTGACTGGATTCAGCTTGAGCCTATTAGCCCTGGTCCATATGAACACCAAAGCCAGGCACCGCTCCAATGTCTGGACAGCATCCACTGCAGAGGTGTAAAAGGAGAGATAAAATTGTACATCATCAGTATATTGATGATACCATACCCTATATCTCTGGATGGCCTCCCCCAGCCATTTCACATAGATGTTTAAGAGCATTGGGGAGATTGAGGAACCCCATAATTGAGGGTTCAAGGGGCCAACAGCTCATCCCCAAGCTGCACTCTCTGGACATGGCCTCTGAGGAAAGACCACAGCCAGCTTAACACCAAGGATACCATGGTCAATCATATCAAAAGCCACTGAGAGATCCAGGAGGACCAACGGGGGATGTGCTCCCCTGTCAGTCTCCCTTAAAAGGTTATCATGTGTCGCAACCAAGGCTGTCTCGGTACCATGCATAGCCTGAGTCTGAACTGGAACAGATCAATGTTCCTCCTCCAGGTACGACTTGAGAATAATGCAATAATAACTAGAAGCCAACATAGATTTGTCAAGAACCAATCCTGCCAGACTAATCTTACCTTCTTTATTTGATCTCGTAACTTCCCTGGTCATATATCTTGACTTCAGCAAAGCTTTTGACAAGATGTCCATGATAGTCTGATTAGCAAGCTAATTAGATGTGGGCTGAAAAGCATCAGTGTCAGGTGGATACACAGCTGGTTATAGAATCATTGATAGATAATAAATGGTACCTTCTCAAAACCCTTCACGGATTGCTACCTTGTCGTGGCGAAGGGGCTTGAGTAATTCAGAGAAGCTATGGGCTATGCCGTGCAGGGACACCCAAGACAGACAGGTCATAGTGGAGAGTTCTGACTAAACGCGATCCACCTGGAGCAGGAACTGGCAAGCCACTCCAGTATCTTTGCCAAGAAAATTCCATGGACAGAAACAAAAGGCTAAAAGATCTGACGCTGGAAGATGAGCCCCTCAGGTCGGAAGGCGTCCAACATGCTACTGAGGAAGAGCGGAGGACAAGGACAAGTAGCTACAGACCTAATGAAGTGGTTGGGCCAAAGCCAAAAGGACGCTCAGCTGCGGACACGCCTGGAAGTGAATGGAAAGTCCAATGCTGCAAAGAAGAATACTGCATACGAACCTGGAATGTAAGATCTATGAACCTTGGTAAGCTGGATTTGGTCAAACAGGAGATGGCAAGAATAAACATTGACATCCTGGGCGTCAGTGAACTGAAATAGACGGGAATGGGCGAATTCAATTCAGACGATTACCGTATCTACTATTGTGGGCAAGAATCCCGTAGAAGAAATAGAGTAGCCCTCATAGTCAACAAAAGAGTGGGAAAAGCTGTACTGGGATACAATCTCAAAAATGATAGAATGATTTCAATACGAATCCAAGGCAGACGTTTCAACATCACAGTAATCCAGGTTTATGCACCAACCACCAACACGGAAGAGGCGGAAATTGACCAATTCTATGAAGACTTACAACACCTTCTAGAACTGACACCAAAGAAAGATGTTCTTCTCATTATAGGGGATTGGAATGCTAAAGTAGGGAGTCAAGAGATAAAAGGAACAACAGGTAAGTTTGGCCTTGGAGTTCAAAACGAAGCAGGGCAAAGGCTAATAGAGTTTTGTCAAGAGAACAAGCTGGTCATCACAAACACTCTTTTCCAACAACACAAGAGGCGACTCTACACATGGACATCACCAGATGAGCAATACCGAAATCAGATTGATTATATTCTCTGCAGCCAAAGATGGAGAAGCTCCATACAGTCAGCAAAAACAAGACCTGGAGCTGATTGTGGCTCTGATCATCAGCTTCTTATAGCAAAACTCAAGCTTAAACTGAAGAAAGTAGGAAAAAACCACTGGGCTAGTCAGGTATAATCTAAACCAAATCCCTTCTGAATACACAGTGGAAGTGAAGAACAGATTTAAGGAACTCGATTTGGTGGACAGAGTGCCTGAAGAACTATGGATGGAGGCCCGTAACATTGTACAGGAGGCAGCAACAAAAACCATCCCAAAGAAAAGGAAATGCAAGAAAGCAAAGTGGCTGTCCAACGAGGCCTTACAAATAGCAGAGAAGAGAAGGGAAACAAAATGCAAGGGAGATAGGGAAGGTTACAGAAAATGGAATGCTGACTTCCAAAGAATAGCAAGGAGAGACAAGAGGGCCTTTTTAAATGAACAGTGCAAAGATATAGAGGAAAGTAATAGAAAGGGAAAAACCAGAGATCTGTTCAAGAAAATTGGAGGTATTAAAGGAACATTTTGTGCAAAGATGGACATGATAAAGGACAAAAATGGTAGGGACCTTACAGAAGCAGAAGACATCAAGAAGACATGGCAAGAATACACAGAGGAATTATACCAGAAAGATCTGGATGTCCCGGACAACCCAGATAGTGTGGTTGCTGACCCTGAGCCAGACATCCTGGAGAGCGAAGTCAAGTGGGCCTTACAAAGCATAGCTAACAATAAGGCCAGTGAAGGTGATGGCATTCCAGTGGAACTATTTAAAATCTTAAAAGATGACGCTGTTAAGGTGCTACACTCAATATGCCAGCAAGTTTGGAAAACTCAGCAGTGGCCAGAGGATTGGAAAAGATCAGTCTACATCCCAATCCCAAAGAAGGGCAGTGCCAAAGAATGCTCCAACTACCGTACAATTGCACTCATTTCACACGCTAGCAAGGTTATGCTCAAAATCCTACAAGGATCCATACTTCAGCAGTATGTGGACCGAGATCTCCCAGAAGTACAAGCTGGATTTCAAAGGGGCAGAGGAACTAGAGACCAAATTGCTAACATGCGCTGGATTATGGAGAAAGCCAGAGAGTTCCAGAAAAAGTCTACTTCTGCTTCATTGACTACGCAAAAGCCTTTGACTGTGTTGACCACAGCAAACTATGGCAAGTTCTTAAAGAAATGAGAGTGCCTGACCACCTTATCTACCTCCTGAGAAATCTATATGTGGGGCAGGGAGCAACAGTTAGAACTGGATATGGAACAACTGATTGGTTCAAAATTGGGAAAGGAGTACGACAAGACTGTATATTGTCTCCCTGCTTATTTAACTTATATGCAGAATACATCATGCGAAAGGTTGGACTGGATGAATCCCAAGCCGGAATTAAGATTGCCGGAAGAAATATCAACAACCTCAGATATGCAGATGATACCACTCTGATGGCAGAAAGTGAGGAGGAATTAAAGAACCTCTTAATGAGGGTGAAAGAGGAGAGCGCAAAAAATGGTCTGAAGCTCAACATCAAAAAAACTAAGATCATGGCCACTGGTCCCATCACCTCCTGGCAAATAGAAGGGGAAGATATGGAGGCGGTGACAGATTTTACTTTCTTGGGCTCCATGATCACCGCAGATGGTGACAGCAGCTACGAAATCAAAAGACGCCTGCTTCTTGGGAGGAAAGCTATGAGAAACCTAGACAGCATCTTAAAAAGCAGAGACATCACCTTGCCGACAAAGGTCTGCATAGTCAAAGCTATGGTTTTTCCAGTAGCGATGTATGGAAGTGAGAGTTGGACCATAAATAAGGCTGACCGCCGAAGAATTGATGCTTTTGAATTGTGGTGCTGGAGGAGACTCTTGAGAGTCCCCTGGACTGCAAGGAGAACAAACCTATCCATTCTGAAGGAAATCAACCCTGAGTGCTCACTGGAAGGACAGATCCTGAAGCTGAGGCTCCAATACTTTGGCCATCTCATGAGAAGAGAAGACTCCCTGGAAAAGACCCTGATGTTCGGAAAGTGTGAAGGCAAGAGGAGAAGGGGACGACAGAGGACGAGATGGATGGACAGTGTCATCGATGCGACCAACATGAATTTGACCCAACTCTGGGAGGCAGTGGAAGACAGGAGGGCCTGGCGTGCTCTGGTCCATGGGGTCACGAAGAGTCGGACACGACTTAATGACTAAACAACAACAACAACCTTCTCAAACTGGGAGGAGGTACAAGTGGGGTACCAAAAGACTTAATCTTGGGCCCAGTGCTCTTCAACATTTTCATTAATGACTTGGATGAGGGAGTGGAGGGAATGCTTTTCAGATTTGTGGATGACAGAAAATTGGATGGAATAGCTAATACCCTGAAAGACAGATACAACATTCAAAACATCTTGATAGGCTGGAGCATTGGGATGAACAGAATGATGTTTAATAAGGGTAAGTGCAAAGTTCTACACTGCGGGGTTGGGGGGGGACCAAACACATAGTTACAAGATGGGGCATACTTGGTGCAGTATTACTACGAGCAAGAAGGATCTTAGAATTGTTGTAGGTCACAAGGTGAATATGAGCCCAACAGTGTGATGTGGCTGCAGAAAAGGCAGGTACTATTTTTTGGCTGCATTAACAGAAGTATAGTCTTCATATCTTGTGAAGTAACAATTCAATTCCATGTCTGATAAATTAAAATTAATTTAATTTATATTTTACACATAGAATGTATAATTTTTTGTCACACATTTAGTGAAAATTTTATAGGGAATACCATCTTACATCTAAATACAAATTCAGCGTTGTGCCATGGGGCTATGTGTGGAACATGAATGATGAGGCAAAAGAATTTGAAAAATCTTATTGGTATGCAGATTATAAACATAGAAGGCTCAGAATTTCTCAAAATTACGACCAGATAAACCCAGTAAGGTTCCTAAAAGAAAAAGGTTGGATGGCACTAACTGCTAAGGGCTCAATTAGCCTAGAGATAAAGTTATATAGAGAACAGAGCTGTTGTCATTGACAAAAAAACAGAGGAGGACAGTTCACAAAATCAGAATGACAAAACAATATATCACGAAACGACTGCAGGGGCAGAAAGGCCAAGTGAAATTTATAAAATGGTGTAGGACAGAGAGATTTTGCCTCATAAAGTCTGAAAAATGCTACTCTTGCCCAAAGTCTTAAAATCTATACATAAATGAACACAGTTAAAACACTTCAGCAAGATATGCCACTATTATTTCCTTTTTATAATTGATGCATTGAGTCAGGAGACAGGAATTCTCTTTAGAGTCTTAAAGAGTCAGCAGACTCTTTAGTCCTAGACTTTCAAACCAGGTCCCCAAGTTTAATTCTATCATACAGACCCCCACTAACTTCTCTTTCTGAGTACACAATAAGCAGAATAAATAGAAGCAATTCAACTAATGAAAGCTGCACATAGACTGTACACTGTCAGGAACATGCTATTCATCTTTTTTAAAAAGTGGTTCCTTGCATAAGATGAACCTCTGTTAGATAAAGTTCAAGTGTAAAGTAGTTCCTTGCACTCCTTTCTGAAGCTTTCATAACTGGTACAAGAGGCAGGTGATTGCAAGAAAGTACCTTTCATACACAGAGTTGGCTTCAGATAACAATTATTCCTGCAGGCAGAAGAACTAATGTCCACTGATTTGCTTTTTGGTCTGCAGTCTCCTATGCAGGTATACAGGACCTGAGCTCACACAGTAAAAGCAACACAACCTTTTTGCCAGCTGGAATAATGGTATGATCTGTCACCTTGGTCTGAGTTCCCTTTAAAATCAGCTGCAGTTATTATACTAGCTGCGGCAGAAGGTAGATTATTCTAGCAATATTATTTTGACGTCTTTCTGTGTACATAGTAGTATACACACACACATAGCTTTCTGCATATCTGGACTCTCCTTGGAGGCGTGCTTATAGGGGCTATCATGACAAGTGCCTGCATTTCAACATTTTATCACTTTGCCTCAAAAGTAGAGATGGGGGTATTCGTAATCGTATACAAATACGAGTATCCCAGTGCAGCTGGAGTTAATGAGGGTCCAGCCCCTGGGGCCAGACCATCCACTCACATGTCCTCTGGCCCCGCTCATTGTTCCAATCGCACCTGAGCGCTGTTCTCTTCCCGGTCATCTAGCCACTCCTGCCAGAAGGAGGAAGGATGAGTCTCCCTGCAAGGCTGCTGAGTGGTTAGCCGAGCCGCGCTCCAGAGCGATTGGAAGGAAGAGAGGGGCCGCCACCACTGCTGGATGTGTGAGTGGATGGTCCAGCCCCAGGTGCTGGACCCTCATTAACTCCAGCTGCACAGGGATATTCGTATTTGTATATGAATACGAATACCCCCATCTCTACTCCAAATATATGTTCTGGGTGGACTAGTGTCTTCTCCACACAGGTTCATGAGCTGGTGCTGTGGCTGAAGAGGGAAACATGTTTGCCCAACTGTTCCAACACCACTTGGGAAAACAAAAAGGAAAGTTCTTCAAATTAGGTCACATGGCTTAGTAGCTACACAGTGAGTAGTTGAATCACACACTTCAGCAGGTAGTCAGGCAAGGAGAGAGGCATGCTCTTAGAACCCACCACAAGGACTGAATCACCAATTCAGTAAGCATCTGGACCACTTTTATAGTCAACTTAACAACAACAACAACAACAACAACAATAATAATAATAATAATAATAATAATGATGATGATGATGATGTCCAGTCAAGTTGATTCTGATTTATGGTGATGCTTCCCAGGATATCCTAGGTTCAGAACATTCAGAAGTAGTTTACCATTACTCTGGGATAGTGCAGCTTGTCTTCTCTTCCCCAAGTCACAGTTCCTCACCACGTGTTCCTATTCATCAGGTTATCCAGCCGGTTATGTATCATCAACATAACCCACATTATTTCTCTCTCTCTCTCTCTCTCTCTCTCTCTCTCTCTCTCTCTCTCTCTCTCTCTCTCTCTCTCTGTGTGTGTGCGTGTGCATGCGTGTGTGTGTGTGTGTGTGAGAGAGAGACAGACTCACTGACTGACAGAGACAGAGGCAGTTGTATTACAGATTTGGTTACTATGGGACTGGATTTTAAGTGACACCTAGTATACTGTATAGGTCATAGCTTAAAAACCAATTCAGTGGATAAACTGAATATTCTAACCTTTACCATTCAAATTTGGGTTTGCAAAAAGCTTACCAAGTCAAAATGTGCAATGGGTTGCATGTTTAGCCTTCTACCATGCTTATTTCTCTCAGCTTTTTACCAGAACAATTTTGAAATTCTCTGATCATCTGGTAATTAGAATGGAAATGCCAACTGTCTTCCCCTTTTCACCCATTGCCAGAGTAGATCAATTTGTTAATGGGCAATTTCTCACAAAGAGAAAGACATTAACAGAATATTTTTAAATTTTGGAATGGCTTTCTGGCATTTCATCCCTTTAATTAATTCTTCCCAGAGGTACCATCACTGGGGATTATTTCTTCTGAATATTTCATTTCATATTTCAGAGCAAACGGGGTACAAAGAGAAAGCTTTTCTGTTTCTTCCATAGGATAGAGCATGTTGTTCTATGATTAACCCTCACAGAGAACAGTTCTTTGAAAAGACAATACATGTTTGTTCGGTAGCACACACACCACTATCCTATTGACAACCTTCAACTAATGATAATTTAGGGCTAATGATAATTTAGTAATTTACATTACTCTAAACATTGTGAGTTATAGTATCCCAACAGGATGACTGGCTTGCTCTCAAAACTACTTTGTGAGAAAACTATGTGTAATATTTACAACTCAGCCTTTTTCCTTGTAGCCCACTCCACCTCAGCCCCAGTACTGTAGATGGAATTGGAAGAGGGTATAATATTTTCTCAAAAGGCTGATTCTTCCCTGTAGAAATCTGCAGGTCATTTCCTCTTTCATGCCTATCTGTGGGTTGGGAAAAGCTTCTCACAGCTACTTGAAATGGCATTTGAGGGAGGAATCAGTAAGTATGTAAGGTGATAAACACCTTCAATGCCCAGAAATCATCTGCTGCAAACATGTCCCATCCAGCCCCTGCATGATGTGGGAGGTTTGGGGAATCCTGCATTTCCATCATAACATTAAGTTCCACGTAGGGATGGGATTTTTGGATCTTTTGGACTAAAAATCCGATAATTCTCCATTCTGGTAGCTCCATCTGACAGGCAGACAACTAAGAGTGCCTCATCTGGGAGAAAGGCTTATTCTAATGTTATTTGTTACACTAAGCAAGAGAATTACAGACAATATGTGACACCTGGTTTTTGCCTTTTCTTATTGTGCTGCTTGATCTGACACCAGGTGGGGAATGGAATCAATTTTGAGTATCAATTCAGTTGTATTTGGGTCTTTGGATGAAATCCATTTTCCACCATTTGATTCCAGACAATCAAATCTTTAGAAGACAGAAGTCCAGCTCTGAAAGATGCATATACTCTTTGGTTTTACAAAAACTAAGAAGAAAAGCAGTGTTTGTCATTTGTTAGGAAATCAAAAGTAGGAGGAAGCAATTATTCAGAGCCATTTCTATAAAACATGCAATTCTGCAGGGATACATTTAAAAATTGGCAAAGTTGACAGATTCCTTCAAAAATGCAGATACAGTATGCTTTTCCTCCCCTGCTTCATTGACACTCTTGCGCACCAAACACCGAAGCCATTTGATTCTGTCTTTTGTAAGCATTTTCAAATAAATTGTTAAAATTGCATCTTTTCCAGCCATGAAAATATTTTCTTAGCAAGTGCTTAACTATAAGAATGAACGAACAAACAAACAAACATTCTGTGGACATTATGTATTATCCATTTTCAATTAATTAATTCAGCAAAGTCAGTGGTTGCTCACAATAATATAATGGGAATGACTTGCAGGGCCAAGGTAAGGGGGGGGGGGGGGACTCCGTATGTTTTTTTAAAAAAATCCTTCACAGATCAAAGGAAAGAAAGGTTCTTTTTTCAAACCTTTGCTATAGTAAAGAGACATCATCACTCTCCTTTTTATAGTAATGAATTCTGGCTTACACGTCCAAGGGAAATGAGAAGTCCAAATAGTACATTTCTTTCTTGATTAAGTTCATTTTGAATACTCTCTTGCAGACAGCTTGCCTTTACTGCATGACATTTGTCAAGCTAGATTTTTAAAAGGAGGCAATATCACTCCTATATGAAAATAAATTTTAAATAAAGGAGAATAAAGGCACAAATGAGGTACACACAACCAACAGTGGGACTATGACAAAATATTAAAGTGGTAAAAATATAAACTGCTTGCTTACACATACACACCAACTGACTATATACATCAGTGGTTCTTAACCTTTTCTTCACCAGAGACCATCTTTAAATATATTTTGTTGCCCTGGTCCATCAAAACACAAATCAAGAAATCCAGAAAAAAAACAAAAAAAACCCTCTAATCAAGATTTAAAACCCTAAAGTGCATCAAATAATTATTTAAGGTTTCTCATGAATGGTCTTCAGATTTAGAGCGAAGGGAGAATCTGTTGATCTGTTAATGCACACACTCCTATTATAATATTTTTATTGGACGTTTAATCATCATCTTTAATTCTTGTTGGAGAAACTGAAAATACAAGCACATAAAATCATTAATATGACACACCTATACAAAACATCACATAAAAATGAAAGCTAGAAAATGACATGAAGATAATTTGGTACAAAATTGTACCTCATTAAACACAACTTTGGTGGGGGGGAAAGGGGGGAAATTATATTCATATAATTATAACTAATGAGAAGGCTGGTGTTGCATTTCACTTATAAGCTTTGTTATATCAGGCTTAACAGCTGAAACTTGTATTCTGAGTTCTGACTTTATGTTTTTCAAACAGTTTCTCTGCTTATTTTTAAGATAAAAGAGAACAGAGAATGATATTTCGCACAAGTATGTCATTACAAAAGGCATAAATCCTTCCATAGTCCTCTTTGATAAATCTGGAAAATCTGCTTTTAGGTGAGCCCAGAAATTTGGAAGGAACTGTTCCTTGAACTGCAGTTTCAGAGCACCATCCGTGGATATTTCTATGAGCTTGTTTCCTCTGCTGCTGTGAGCCTCTCTAGTTCATACACATTAACTGAAAATGGATGTCTAATTCAGTTTTTGCTTGCATCAGTAACAGGAAATACTCATGGAAACTATGCTGCAAATCTTCCAAATGTTGTGCAATAAGTGATGTGTCCTCCTCAGACAACTGTTTGTCAGTAGAACAAAGAAAATTTGTGAGATTTGGAAATGTCTCATAGTTTCAGTTAAATAGGTGATGATGTCACAATTACACCTTTTTGATCATTGCTTCAATCTTGTCTTCAACTTGAAAAATTGTAACCTTTTCTCCTTGAAGATTTAAATTGGTCATATTTAAATGGGTGAAGATATCTGACAGATATGCTAATTTGACTAACCAGGAAAAATCTGTCAAATGATCACTGAGGTGAAATTGCGCCTCCATGAGGAATAATCTTATCTCATCTCTCAATTCCAAAACATGAGACAAAACTTTACCTTGTGATAGCCAACAAACTTTACAGTGTAGCAAAAGTTGGTGGTGCTCACTGTCCATATCTTTGCAAAGCTGTTTAAAAAGTCTTGAATTTCAGTGTTTTGCTTTTTATAAAATTGACAGTTTTGACTGACTCATTTAAGGTCTGCTTTGGTTTTTCTGGTATCTTCTTATCAACTAGAACTTCCCTATGTATGCAGCAATGACACCAAGTTACCAACGGTATGATTTCCTTAATCCATGTTACAAATCCAGTAAGCTTTCGAGAAACTGCTCATGCCCCGTTTGTGCTCATTCCAATGCATTTCAAACAATCCATGTCATGATATGTTATAAACTCGTTTAAGCTGTTAAATACCTCTTCAGCTGTAGTGCATACCTATAAGGAGATGAACAGTATGTCTTCAAAAATTTTTTGTCTCATGCTCACATCTAACGCAGCACAGTAAGTTTGTTTTGTTTGTTACATCTGTGCTTTAATCCAATTGCAGTGCAAAGTAGGGAGACGTGTGAATTCTTTCTAGCAATTGTTCCTTGATATTGGCTGACAAACTGTCATTTTGCTTCTTAACTGTATCATTTGACAAAGGTATTAAGGAAAGATCTTCAGCAGCTTTCTTATTGATCAATGTGTTGAGATTTTGATATGAAAAAGTATTAAATATTAATGTTGTATAGTTAAATGTAAAATGGCTGATTTTGCCTGAGTCACTGTACTGATTGTATTCAGGTGTGGGTATCAAGGATTAAGACTTAAAGGTGTACAGCTGTGTACATGATGAAACTTTGTGTAACAGAAAATGAAGTAATGTATTTTCTGATTGGTCACAGAACTGTACATAAGTCATATGTAAAATGAACGTCTTTATCTGCTGTAAGTCAGACCACTTTTTCCTATGCTGTGTGTTGCTTCATGTCATGTTATGCTGCCAGAGGAATGTCTATTCTCTATGTATATATGTAAATAGACTAAGTTGTTGGTTTTACTCTCTCAGTGTCATAGTGTCATAAATATCTCTGCTAACCAATATCTCCTTACTCTGCAGATGTTATGAGAATACACATTATAATCAAAATTCTCAACAGGGTTATGCACCCAGAGGAGATTGTTTTTTAAGCAGATAAGTGCTGAATGTCTGGGAGGAAGAAACACGTAAAAGCCAAGGCTGAAGTTGGAATGGAGCTGAGGTCTGACGGTGCTGAAGTAACTGAGAGTGGAAGTACTTCAGAGGACGAGGAGCAGACTATAACAGCAAGTTCCATGATGCAGCAGGCAAGTGGAATAATGTGTACAAAACTAAATGACACTAATTACATGTCCTGGTCTTTTAAGATGGAGATGTACTTGAGGAGAGAGTCACTGTGGCAGTATGTTGAAAATCCTCCTGATGATGATGATGATGAGGGATGTGCAAATGATGATAAAGCAAGAGCCACGATAATATTGTGCATGGAAGATTCGCAACTGACTTACGTGAGGAATCTGAAAACAAGCCAGGAGTGTTGGCAGGCACTCAGGAATGTCTATGTACGAGATACAGCCAGGTCTAAAATGGCTGTGGCACATAAGCTATATCGCAAGTGTTTAATACCTAGAGAAGATGTGTCTCACCATATTAAAGAGATGTTAGATTTATTTCTCCAGCTGCAGGAACGAGGGATGGAGTTTGACCAGTCGCATCAGTGTTTCGTGATTCTGAGCAGCCTAGATCAGCGTTCCCCAACCTTTTCCTTAGTGCGGCCCGGTGGAGCCTCTGAGGAAGGTGGGGCGGCCCCCCGCGCTCGCGCTCTCCGCGGCACGCGCGAAGCGGTGGGGGTGTGCGCGCACACATGCGCGCGTCCCCCACCACTTTGCGCATGTGCAGGAGCCCCTGCCCACCCCTTGGCCACCTCCCGGCTCTAGGCCACCACCAACCCCGTTGCCACCGCTGCCGCCGCCGCCGGGAGGCCAGGAGCAGAAGCACCCAGAGGGTGCTTCAGCTGCTGGCCTCCCGGCTCTTCTCCACCACCCCCCACCCCCGCCGCCACCGGGAGGAGAGCAGCCGGAGCACCCGGCTCTTGCCCTGCCTCCTGCCTTTTTTTTTTTTTTGTCTGTCTTCGCGGCCCGGTCGGGCTCAAGCCACGGACCGGCAATGGGCCGCGGACCGGGGGTTGACGACCTCTGGCCTAGATGACAGCTGGGATAATCTGGTGACATGCCAGAGAAAGACCTGACAGTACAATATTTGTCCGGGAGACTTGTGGAGGAGGACCAGAGACGACGTGATAAGGCGGCAGAGAAGGTTGTTTATCAGCGTAAACCAAGAGGGTCCGTGGATGATGACTTCACAGCCAGCCAAGAAAAAGTTTTAGCTGTTAAATGTTATAATTGCAGCCGTACTGGACATATTTCTAAAAACTGTCCCAGACGTGACGGAGTGGAGAAAAGAAAAAAGAAGATGTTTAAAGAGCAAATGCGGAAGCGTGAAGGTCATTTGGCTGTTGTTAAAGCTTGTGAAAACAAGCAAATTTATGGCTTTTAGATAGTGGAGCTTCTCAGCATGTGTGCCAGAGAAAAGAGTTGTTCACAAACTTAACCCCTTCAGCTCAAAAGATAGTGAAGCTAGCAGATGGAAAGTCAGCATCTGTAATTGGAACAGGTTCTGTGTACGTAAACTGTTAAAAGCAAACTCTAAAAAATGTCTTGTGTGTGCCAAGCTTAGAGAATAAGTTATTAAGTGTATCAAGTCTAGATAAAGACGGCTACACTATAATTTTTGAGAAAGGCAGATGCAAAATAATGAAAAATGGTGCACAGGTGGCAAATGGTTATCTAAAGGATCATCTATATGTGATGAATCAGAGCCAAATGAATGAAGCCATAAATGTGGTTAACAACTCAGAACCACATGAAAAGTGTATACATAGCCTACATAGAAAGTTAGGTCATGTAAGCTTTGGAGTTTTAAACAAAACTAAAGAAGTTGTGTCTGATCTAAATATTAAAAACTGTGAGAAATATTTAGATTGTAACATATGTAAATTAAGCAAGTCAAAGGTTTTTCCTGTGAGCAAGAAAAGCAAAAGAGTCAGTGACAAGATTTTTCAGTTGGTTCATCTTGATGTTGTGTGACCACTGCAGCCCACAAAAGGTGGTAATAGGTTCTGTTTAACTATAACAGACGACTACATTATAGCTATGTCTATGTAATGAAACATAAGAGTGAAACTTTCCAAAGATTTAAAGATTTTTTTGCCATGGTAGAACGAAGATTTAGTACTCCCGTAGTGTCTGTTCAGAGAGATCGAGGGGGAGAGTTTTTAAGCACATTATTTTGTAGATTGGCTTAAGAAAAAAGACATTCATCACAGGTGTACAAATGTAGCCACACCTGCTGAGAATGGAGTTGCAGAAAGAAGAAATTGAGTTTTGCAAACTGTGTTAGACTCATTACTTGCTGATGCCAAGTTTCCCAGAAGTTTTTGGGGTAAAGCCATAAAATGTGCTAATTATATTACGAACAGAGTGTGGACCTCTGCAGTAGAAAATACATCCTATTTTCTATTACATGGGAGACAACCTTGTTTGAAACAGAAAAATTTTGGTTGTCATGCTTGGGTTCATATACCCAAAACATGCAGGAAAAAAGATAGCCCTAAGGCAAGGAAGTTAATTTTCTTAGGCTATCAAACAGGAAGCAAAAGTTATAGATTTTGTGATCAGTATGGAAATGTGATAATTAGCAGGTCAGCTAATTTTTGTGAAAATGAGAATTGGTCACAAATTCATGCAAATAGTGAAAAACTTTTGCCACTGTCTAAAGATAGACAAGAGAGGTTTGAAAATGAGGAAGAACAAAGTGAGGCATATGAAGAAGGAAATGAAGCTGTAGGAGGGGAACATGAGACATGTAGTGAGGCCGAGGAAATTGTTCCAAGACGCTCACAGAGGTCTAATTTTGGTGTTTCACCTGATCGGTTTACAGCATCATATGTAAATATGGTAATGTCTGAACCTAAAAGTTATGAGCAGATGTTAAAATTGCCTCATGCCCAACAAGAAAAAATGGTTGGTGGCAGATGGGTTCACAAGTTGAAGACATTACCAGATAGTACCCAGCAACATAAGGCACATTTGGTGAATAAAAGTTTTATATTGCAGCAAAAGTAAACATTTTTAAGTCAGAGTGCTGCAAAACCTTGCAAAAGCACTGGAATGGTGTCAAAAGAGTGCTGAGATATTTAAAGGGAACCATAGATAGCAAGTTTAAATGCATCTAACAATCTGAAATTAGAGTGCTATGCAGATTCAGATTGGGGTTCATGTGAAACTGATAGAAAGTCAATTTCTAGAATGGCTATCAGTCTAGGTGAAGCTTTAATAGGCTGGAAATCTAGAAAGCAAGGTTTAGTTGCCACAAGCACAGCGGAAGCTGAGTATGCTTCATTAAGTGATTTATGTGGAGAAGTCACATGGTTTGTGCAGTTACTGAAAGATATAAAAATGCAAATTGATTTACCTGTCACAGTGCATAGTGGCAGCACCACTTGCATTCAGTTGGCAACTGAGAGTCAAATGAAGAGTAGAAGCACATTTGCATAAAGTATTGCAATGTAAAGAGTGCTGTGGATCAGAAGCTGATAGATTTACAATATTGTCCAAGTGAAAATAATATTGCAGACATTTTCACAAAGCCATTGCCAATGCAGAAGCATGTTTATCTATGCAGTAAGCTTGGTCTATACAACAATTAAATTTAAGGAGGGGTGTTGAGATTTTGATATGAAAATGTATTAAATATTAATGTTGTATAGTTAAATGTAAAATGGCTGATTTTACCTGAGTCACTGTACTGATTGTATTCAGGTGTGGGTATCAAGGATTAAGACTTAAAGGTGTACAGCTGTGTACATGATGAAACTTTGTGTAACAGAAAATGAAGTAATGTATTTTCTGATTGGTCACAGAACTGTAAAATGAACATCTTTATCTGCTGTAAGTCAGACCACTTTTTCCTATGCTGTGTGTTGCTTCATGTCATGTTATGCTGCCAGAGGAATGTCTATTCTCTATGTATATATGTAAATAGACTAAGTTGTTGGTTTTACTCTCTCAGTGTCATAGTGTCATAAGTATCTCTGCTAACCAATATCTCCTTACTCTGCTGATGTTATGAGAATACACGTTATAATCAAAATTCTCAACAGAATGCAGAAACTACGATTGTTGCAGCAGGTAATATAGGTTCTTCAGCCATTATGTGTGGTTCTTTGGGTTTTGCTATTAGTTGAGAAACTTCAAATGAGGTCCTCATTGCATTTTCATTGTTACAACCAATTGCAGTCTTTTTTACCATTTTCTTACTTTCCCAAAGCTTATGCTCCTTACTTTTGAAAAAAAAATCAGTGGTCTTTATGGCATGTTCTTTATGTTTAGTATTGAGATGTCTTCACAATTTTGATGGTTTCATGGTCTCGTAACACAACACTCCCTGTAGTAGTTGCTTGTCTTCAGGACCTGTACATGTGAAGCCAATTGACGGATATTCCTTGCTATAATGGCGACCTTTTTTGAGATGCCTGGAAAAAGCTTCATTTTGCTTTAAACAAGATGCACCCTCATCAACATCATCAGTTCTTCTACATTTCAAATTCAGCAAGCAATCCATTCTGAGGCTCAGCCAAAATACAGTGGTGCCTCGCAAGACGAAAGTAATTCGTTCCGCGAGTAGCGCCGTCTTGCGAAATTTTCGTCTTGCGAAAAGCGGTTTCCCATAGGAATGCATTGAAATTTTATTAATGTGTTCCTATGGGGGGGAAAAGTCAGAAAAAAGTCACTTACCAGGTACAGTAGACCCAGCCCCGCTCCTCACAGTCCCTTGGTAGCCCCGGAACAGCCGGACTCTGTGTGAGCAGAGCACCAAACAGCTGAGAGTCGGCAACCAGCAGAGAGGTGGCAGCCATTTTGAGAGGCAGCAGCCATGTGGTCGCCTCTCAAAATGGCTGCCGCCTCTCCAAAATGGCTGCCGCCTCTCTGCTGGTTGCCGACTCTCAGCTATTCGGCGCTCTGCTCACACAGAGTTCGGCTGTTCTGGGGCTACCAAGGGACTGTGAGGAGCGGGGCTGGGTCTACTGTACCTGGTAAGTGACTTTTTTCTGACTTTTTTGGGGGTTTCTGACTTTTTTTCCCCATAGGAACGCATTAATTAAATTGCAATGCATTCCTATGGGAAACCCGCCTCGCAAGACCAAAAAACTCACAAGACCCGTTCGTCTTGCAAGTTTTTCGTCCCGCGAGGCATTCGTCTTGCAAGGCACCACTGTATATTGTTACAAAATTCATTGTGATAATATCAAAAAGTCACTTTACCCAACAATAACCAAACAATTTTATTAGCAGAAATCAAAGAAGAAGCATGTTCACAAAGTCCATCCGAACACTCACTCACACTGACACTGACTGACTCTGACTCTCTTCCCACAGCTTCTGACTAGCAAGAAATATCACATGCTGTCTCTCAGCCACTCAGCATCATTCATTTGCATCTTCTCACCATGTGCAGAAATATCAAATAGTTATTTGCCATCAAAGAGTTATTTCATAACTGATTTTTACTTTTGCTTGTTTTTAATGGAGGCGGTAGGTTAGGAAAGCCAAGTCTTACACAAACAAGCAAGGGAAATTAAGATTTTGTTCTACATTTCTTTTTCTTCCTTGCTTTCTTTCAGCCATCCATTCATTTTTTCTATTTTAACTGCAAAAGATCATAACATTTCTTCAAGCCTTCACAGACTACTTGTGAGGACATTGTGGGCCCCCAGGGGTCCATGGACCACAGGTTAAGAACCTATAATATACATGATTACAGCAGGAGCGAAGATAGTAGTTTAATTCACAAATGTTTCCCTGCTAGATGTTAGTTACAGAGTATCAAAAAGATTTGTTAATCAAAAGCACCTAATAAAGTGGAGTAGAGTGCAATTTTAGCTAAACAAAATAGTTCCAATGTTTGTCTGGACTTTCAGTGTTTCTTTAGAGTTTATAAATTTCCTAACAGAATAAGGTAAGAAAATGCTTCATGATTAACCTGTGCAGCGAGATGTGGTTCATTTTGCAGGGCCTTCACAAATACCTCTTTCAGATAGTTTTTGTAACTAAAATGATCATTTATTTTTCAAAACTGGAAAACTAATCTGAAATAAAATATATCAGTTTTTTCAAATGTATAATTAGGGCCATCTAAAAATAAAAGCAGTATCTGGGAGTTCGATTTCCCACTGTGCCTTCTTCACAAGGGCTGGACTCGATGACCTAAAAGGTTCTTTCCAGCTCTGTGGTTCCTACATTTATCCTCATTATCATCTCTGAGTTGTATAAAATATGCATATATATTAAGACTGTTGTAAGGAAGAGTACACTTAGGGGGGAGCATATAATTAAAAGATGTCTTAGTGACTGTCTTAAATTGTAGTTAAAATTATGATTTTAACCAATTATGATTTTAACCAAGAAACCGGGCCTTCTCGGCAGTGGCTCCTCGCCTTTGGAATAAACTCCCTCCTGAGATTCGTATGGCCCCTTCGCTGGGCATTTTCAAAAGTCAATTGAAAACTTGGCTGTTTAAGCAGGCCTTCCCTCCAGCCACTATTTGATTTATGTTTTTTCTTTTTTCTTTCCATTTTGAACAATTGATTATTGATGTTATATATTGATGTTATATTTAAATTGTTTTATTTTAATGTTGTTAGCCGCCCAGAGTGGTCAATTGATCAGATGGGCGGGATATAAATACAATAAATAAATAAGTAAATAAATAAATTTGATTAAAATCAAATCAAGTCTGTGAAGATCTGCAGCCGAAAGTGAGGGGGTGAGTGAGAGAGTTCTCAGAGATTTCAACTGATGTGCTCCAAATCTCATTTCTGAGGACAAGGTGACTTTCAAACTCTATAATTCCAGTGTTCCTTAAACTGAAAAAAGTGTTAGCCACTAAATATTATGTGAACAACTCCCTTAAAGTATATGAATGGTTCCTCGCTATGATGTGAAAGCATTATTAGAAATCAGGCATCATAATACAACTTTCCCCTGTTGCAAGTCACTCCATCGCCGAGAAATAAGGCAGTCCTGGCACACAGAAGAGCTGCAATGTGGGCTCCTATTTGGCAGCCCAGCACCTCTAGTGCTTCCAAGGGCTCCAGTGGCATGATAACTAAAATGGTACGAGCACACTGATTCTTGTGGATCCCCTTGTTTGACACACATTTTTAAAGACTTTTAAAAATCATCCCTGGTGGTTCTGCTGCTAGGATTGGGACCTCCACTGCCATCTATTTTTTACTATTAGAGGCTTCACCCTCCCTGCCCCAAGACTCCCAAAGGCTCTCCCAGGGCAAAAGGAAGCCTTGGAACCTGAAAGGGGGTGGAGGGTTAGAACCTTTATATCATATCAAATCATATCAAATCATATCAAATCATATTACCATTGCAGACTGACAATGTTACCCTCGTTGCACAATGTAAACTTATGCCAATATGATTTCAGCCATTAAGTAACAAGCTACATAGCCTGGTAATGCCAGTAAGCTCACCCTATCTTCTTCTTTTGGTCTGTCAGCTCATGTCTGCATTAAACTACTCAGGAATCATGGTTTGAAGAACACAATACTGTGTTTCATTTGTTACTTCACTATTGTCATAAATATGATGTGAAACTCAGTCAACACTGAATGCTTCTAGCTGTTGAATGTTTTAGGAATGGACTTTCAATTTCCCCATATTTTAAGAAAATTAGAGTTCACTCATTTCTGAGACTTCATAACTGAGTATTAACCAAGTATGGATGTTGTAGGTTTTTCGGCCTATTTGGCCGTGTTCTGGAGGTTTTTCTTCCTAAAGTTTCGCCAGTCTCTGTGGCCGGCATCTTCAGAGGACAGGAGTTAGAACCACACCAGAACACAGACAGAGTTCTGACTCCTGTCCTCTGAAGATGTCAGCCACAGAGACTGGCGAAACGTTAGGAAGAAAAACCTCCAGAACACGGCCAAATAGCCTGAAAAACCTACAACAACCATTGGATCCCAGCCGTGAAAGCCTTCGAGAATATATTAACCAAGTAAATAGATTTAATCTTTTCAAAACTAAGGTTGACTAAACTATTTTAAAATCAAAATGCAAATTTCTTTCAAGTCAGACAAAACAACATTTGAAGGTATTTATCAAAGTTTGTTCCCTCAAAAAAGTTTTGTACAACTTCTCAAAATTTCAAAGGATGGCTGAGGACTTTAGCAGGAGTATTACATTTGCAATTTTATTATTAAATACAGATCTGCATTTATTTCGCAGATGCATGGAGTACTTCTGGTCTTTTTAAAAAAATTCCCACAGCCTCTCAATGTCACACACTCTTACCTCTAAAACAAAACTTAAAACATAACTATTTCAGTTCCTTTTTTCTAACCCATTAGCTTCCAGACTGTTGCAAGTTATCATGAAGTCCCTTGAAAAATTCCTAATAAACCTCCAAAGAGATTATTAACAATGGTGGACAAGCCTTCCTGTACAATAGCTTTTCCATAATTAACTATCATTCCTGACATCATGCATCTTCAAAAGAGTTCTGGATGTGTTATAGTGTGCTGTCACAGTTCACAGAATAGAATCTCCTAGTAGACCAGTCTGGCAGGCGACATGTACCAAGAACATGGCCTTGAACACATTCAAGAATTTTCTCCAAAGGAAGATATTCTCCTGCCAATGCCTTTGGTTCTTTGCAAACAAATCAACATAGGAAGCTTCCTCTGAGAGTGGAAATCTGAAAGAACCCGTTTTATGTTTAGTATTAAAATCCTCTTTCTTGTATCTTTTTGTATCTAATTCAGGTCTTGGCAGATCCAGGGAGCCAGGGCTCATAAAATGTCTGCTGTTGGCCCCTAATATTTTTGACTGTTTTACATAGAACTCTAAGGAAGGACCATTTCTTTGGCTCCTAAAATCAACCAGGCTGGCTGCTGAATTAGTCTGTGTGCCACCCGAAGTCTACAAATATTTGTTAAGCACTGTATGAAACAATATATCTATGAACTAAATCATAGTAACTCTTACATAACGCTTTCTACATACTAATATCGACAATGCTTTCTTGTATATGTTTACTACACTTACAGAGTCTAGATAGAAATATGGCAATGCCTTCAAAAAAATCTAAGTCTGGGTCTCTTAAAAGGAAAGAAAATTGTAAAAAGGATCAGGAAAAGAAGGCAGCTGTAGGGCAAGCTATCCAGTTTGGGGCAAAATTTAAAAGTAAACCTGTGCCATCAACATCCCATGATGGAGATTGCAACATTCCGCTGGGAGGTTTAGACCTTATTTCAGAGAAAAGAGATGGTGATCCTAAAGAGATTATTGTGAACAGCACCAACACAGATGAAGAAAATAAAATTCCTGAATGTAAAGAAGATGTGATACTATGTGAATGTGAGGCAAGAGAAGGTGAGTAGATTGAGGAGAATAACACAACAGTAGCTGAAGATGATATTCTCAGTGTTGTACAAAATAAGGAGGATGTCAATATATCATCTACTGATCCTGCCTCATGGCCTAAACAGAAGAACAACTTATTGCGGGAATACTGGTGTCCACGGGGTCCTACACGGTGCCAGAACGTGACAGGAAATTGCAGTGCTTCTGAGAGGTATAATGCTGCTGGTGCTACGCGTTCTCTTGCAAAAGATGTCTTGGAACGTAGAATGCAGAATGGACAGACTGTTTAAAGAGATTATATCATATATTCTCCTTCACAAGAAAATATTTACTGCTTTCAATGTCTCCTTTTTGCTACATCAAAAACACCATTTTTTGACACGGGATTATGTGATTGGAAACATGCATCGCATCGTCTTACACAGCATGAACACAGTGCAGAACATTAACAAAGTGTAAAACACTACATACAAAGGTGTTGTATTCAAGGGCACACTGACACCAATTTAGAAGAAAACATAGAGATTGTGATAAATATTGGACAGAGCTTATAAAATGGGTTGTATCTGTTATTACATTTATTTCCAAACATGGCTTTGCATTATGCAGAACAATAGAGAAATTTGGATCATCAAACAATGGAAACTATCTGGGATTTCTTGAATTAATTGCAGAGCTTGACCCTTTTTTATTTACACATATTGACAGATATAGTAACAAAGGTAAAGGGCATCCTTCTTACCTGTCATTGTGTGTCTGTTATTAATTTGATGGGTATGAAAGTTCAAAACGCAGTTGTGAAGGATGTCAAATTGGCCAAGTATTATTCAATATGTGTGGATTTCACTCCTGATGTGAGTCACTTGAACCAGTTAACCTTTACATTGTGTTATGTTGATAGATGCGGTGGTGAACCAGTGGAAAGATTTCTGCCCTTTGTCCCTATATTTTCTCATACAGGACAGTCATTAGGTGATACAATTTGCAAGACCCTTCAAGACCACAACATAGATATTAAAGACTGTCATGGTCAGGCATATGACAATGCTAGTAATATGTCTGGAAAATATAAAGGAGTGCAGACACACATTTAGAACATCATACCACTGGCAGAATACTGTCCATGTGCTGCAAATTTTTTTCTATAGTTCAGACGCTATTTAATTTTTTCTCTTTTTCGACCCATCATTGGTCTTTGGTTCTAGAGCATCTGAAACCAAATGAAAAAGGGCAGGTACTTTTCTTGAAGCAGCTAGGAGACACTCACTGGTCTAGCCATGCTAAAGCTGTTGAAGCTTTGCAATTGAACTACAGCAACATTATTGAATATCTCCAAAATACGGGAAATGATCCAGATGAAAATTATGACACACAATGTCAAGTGATATCACTTCCTAAAAAATGAAGAAATTGGAAAATATCTTCACGTGCATCATGTGTAGCAGATTTTAAATCAGTTTCATAAAACAAGTGTCTGTTTGCAATCAAGTAAGCTGAACTTGGGCACTGCAAGCAACATGCTTGAGTCACTTCTGAAAGATGTTCAAAGTTTCAGAAATTAGTTTCAAGACATGGTAAAAACAGCTAAGACTATCCTGCTTGATAGCGAGTATAAAAGCTGTAATAGAAAGGGCAAAAAATTTTTTTGATGAGGCCAGGACTGAAGATTTTGTTCTAGAAGGAAGTAAAAAGTTTTAAGTTCAAACTTGTAATTATCAACACACTTGTCAATTGTCTGCATGAAAGAGGGGAACAATATTCTTCAATAAACATCAAGTTTGTCTTTTCAGATGACTTGGCTTTCATATCAGTTCAACAATTAAGAAAACATGCATTTACTCTACAACAAGTTTATCAGGATGATTTGGAAAACACATTTACAGATTAAGTTGTTGCTTTCCAGAGTTTACTACAATGCTGCCTTCCCAACATTAGCAGGAGCAAAAAGGACAAAGACTATCCAAATAGTTGCAAATTCTTGCGAGAAAGAAACATCATCTCCGTCTACCCAAATGTTGGTATAGCCTTTTGTCTCTACCTGACATTACAATGGCTGATGCATTTGTATTCTTTGTTTCTCCAGGAGTGGATTTTAGTTTATGGAAGATCACAGTGAAAAAAATCTGTTAGTCTTTAAAGTGCTACAATATTTTGCTACAATTTGTAGCACTTCTGTAAGAGCAAAATGTGCCACACATGCATCTTATCCTGGCTACAGCCTGCAATTTCAGTTAATTAATATCTTGATAGTCATCCTGTGTTAACAATGTTTTGCCACTTTGTCTGTTACCTGTATCCTTATCTAGTCATGACTGGTATTACCATGGGATATGTATAGAGGGCATAATATCTGCATGTGCCATGCCTTAAGGATTTTAATCCATGAGAGCTCACAACAGAAATAAATCTGGAATAAATATTTGAAATAAGTATTTCAAACTGCCACCATATTTTGTCTTCTTTTCTCATTTTTCTCTCTCCCCACTTTAATTTTGCCAAAAAGATGAATAGAATCATGTAACTTGGCAACATCCCATAGCTGAAGATATGAAGAAAGTTATACTTTTGTTCTCCTACACAGTGCCTCAGGAAAAAAAACAGCAAAAAGGGATTTTAAAATAGCACCAGTTAATGGAGAAATCAAGGGTATGTTCAGAATTTACCTGCTGATTCCAGCAATGGTATATCTTTGATACCTTTCACTATTCACCACAGTACCATAAGAATGAAACAAACTTCTTTACTACTCAGTTATTGCCAACACATTTGCTGTCAGGTAAATAAGCCCTACTTCTGATGAAATCCTATCAATTTTAGTGTCATCTCAGCTAGACCTGTGTGTTGTCATTGCAGAAAATAAAATAAGCAGTTTTAATTAGAGACAAGCTGTAAATGTGAAAGTCCAATCCTATTACTACCTCCCCCCATTTAAATTGAGTCCAGTATATTTTAAGTTGATTTTAAATTTGGGTGGTTACATGAGGAACATGCATGTGTGCATTAATTTGAAAGGGGGTCATATTATTTTCAGTGGCAACAAGTTATTTTGCTCCTCTGCCAGAAGTCCATTTATTTAAACTTGGATGTGGAATTGATTCATTGGAATCAATTCCACATGTGTGAATGCCTCTGTCCTCGTTTCTTTTAATTCCTACTATCTGATACAGCACTATACCAGATAGCAGGAATTCTTTTAAAAATGTACCATTCTGGCTTCACTGCTCATTAGCTGGCCAGTGCAGCTCCTGCTCAGCCCCAGCAACCCAGCTTCATTATAAAGAAGCAGCCAGCTTTGCTGCCCAGAAGCTGTGGCCAGGAGTCAGCCAAGAGTAGCAGCAAAGCTAGCTGCTGGGGCTGAGGATGCACTGCGCTGGCCACATGATGTGTGGTGAAGCCTGGCTGCTGCCTAGATTGCAGCAAGGCCAGATCACTAGAGCAGCCGGTCTTCACTGCCCATCAGCTGGCCGGCACAGTGCCTGATCAGCCCCAGAAACCCAGCTTCATTACAAAGACACAGCAGTCAGCTCAGCTGCCTGGAAGCTGTGGCTGGGAGCCAGCTCAGAGCAGTGGCGGCAGTGAAGCCAGTCACTGGGTCTGAGGAGGTGCCACCCCAGTCAGCTGCTGGGCAGTGAAGCCAGACTGTTCCCTAGATTGCAGTGAAGCCAGGTCACTGTAGCAGCTGAGCTTCACCGACCATCAGCTGGGCAGTGAGAATGCAAACAGCCATTTATAATCATGGGACTGTCACATTATTATAATTCACATGAAATAACACTGATGTATAGTACAAGGTATAACACCTTGTAAGGTCCCTAATGGTAGGGACCTTACAGAAGCAGAAGACATCAAGAAGACGTGGCAAGAATACACAGAGGAATTATACCAGAAAGATCTGGATGTCCCGGACAACCCAGATAGTGTGGTTGCTGACCTTGAGCCAGACATCCTGGAGAGTGAAGTCAAGTGGGCCTTAGAAAGCATGGCTAACAACAAAGCCAGTGGGGGTGATGGCATTCCAGTGGAACTATTTAAAATCTTAAAAGATGACGCTGTTAAGGTGCTACACTCAATATGCCAGCGAGTTTGGAAAACTCAGCAGTGGCCAGAGGATTGGAAAAGATCAGTCTACATCCCAATCCCAAAGAAGGGCAGTGCCAAAGAATGCTCCAACTACCGTACAATTACACTCATTTCACACGCTAGCAAGGTTATGCTCAAAATCCTACAAGGTAGGCTTCAGCAGTATGTGGACCGAGAACTCCCAGAAGTACAAGCTGGATTTCAAAGGGGCAGAGGAACTAGAGACCAAATTGCTAACATGCGCTGGATTATGGAGAAAGCCAGAGAGTTCCAGAAAAACCTCTACTTCTGCTTCTTTGACTACGCAAAAGCCTTTGATTGTGTGGACCACAGCAAACTATGGCAAGTTCTTAAAGAAATGGGAGTGCCTGACCACCTTATCTACCTCCTGAGAAATCTATATGTGGGGCAGGGAGCAACAGTTAGAACTGGATATGGAACAACTGATTGGTTCAAAATTGGGAAAGGAGTACGACAAGGCTGTATATTGACTCCCTGCTTATTTAACTTATATGCAGAATACATCATGCGAAAGGCTGGACTGGATGAATCCCAAGCCGGAATTAAGATTGCCGGAAGAAATATCAACAACCTCAGATATGCAGATGATACCACTCTGATGGCAGAAAGTGAGGAGGAATTAAAGAACCTCTTAATGAGGGTGAAAGAGGAGAGCGCCAAAAATGGTCTGAAGCTCAACATCAAAAAAACTAAGATCATGGCCACTGGTCCCATCACCTCCTGGCAAATAGAAGGGGAAGATATGGAGGCAGTGACAGATTTTACCTTCTTGGCTCCATGATCACTGAAGATGGTGACAGCAGCCACAAAATTAAAAGACGCCGGCTTCTTGGGAGGAAAGCGATGAGAAACCTAGACAGCATCTTAAAAAGCAGAGACATCACCTTGCCGACAAAGGTCTGCATAGTCAAAGCTATGGTTTTTCCAGTAGCGGTGTATGGAAGTGAGAGCTGGACCATAAAGAAGGCTGACCGCCAAAGAATTGATGCCTTTGAATTGTGGTGCTGGAGGAGACTCTTGAGAGTCCCCTGGACTGCAAGGAGAACAAACCTATCCATTCTGAAGGAAATCAACCCTGTGTGCTCACTGGAAGGATAGATCCTGAAGGTGAGGCTCCAATACTTTGGCCATCTCATGAGAAGAGAAGACTCCCTGGAAAAGACCCTGATGTTCGGAAAGTGTGAAGGCAAGAGGAGAAGGGGACGACAGAGGACGAGATGGATGGACAGTGTCATCGATGCGACCAACATGAATTTGACCCAACTCCGGGAGGCAGTGGAAGACAGGAGGGCCTGGCGTGCTCTGGTCCATGGGGTCACGAAGAGTTGGACATGACTTAATGACTAAACAACAACAACAACAATACCACCTCTGTGACCAGGCTCTAAGAAGATATTAATCTGGTGGGTTGGTTTTGTCTTCAGGGCCTTTGGAAAAGGACACTGTTTCATGGCAGAACACACAATTTGCAAGCAAAGGGGTCCACATGTAATCCTGGTATCCCCAAGTGGGGCTGGGAAAGACTTCTCCGTATTGCTTACTGACTGGAAATGGCTCTGTGAACTAAGATACATCCATCCCTCAATGTCTCAGAGCTTAGCATGTAAAATACTTTTGTCCACTAAAAAAATAAGTGTATTGATCCAAACACTTCTGATGACAGAAAGAGGTTTTTTTTGTCAGAGGTTTGGACAAAGGGAATGTGTGGGCCCAACCAAATGCATCTGAAGACATACAAAGTGATGGAACCACAATGATCCACAGTGCCTTTTTCTATTTTCAAATCTTGTTTCAGGCAACTTTGGAATTTCTGATAAGTATTATCATAAGCTTACCACACATTTGTTCAAATTCTACTAGCATCCATGATACCAGTACTGTATCCACACAATATAAGGCTCAAACTAGTGTCAGAGTCAATTACAAATGTCATTGCTTTCCAGGAGATTTTACAACATTCCCAGGTTGCGGTGTTCCGCTTTGCTCCAATTTGCTCCAATGTAAGGTCTGTTCATGTGGACCTAGTACCACATTCATGCTGATGATTCATGTATTTTGTAGGTATGTACCATTTGATGACATTGCCTTATGGGCATTTTTTTGCTGGTCAGTCTCCACGTCTTACTGATGCTCCTGTTTAGTTGTTGTTGTTGTTGTTGTTGTTGTTTTGAGATGTCATCTGTCTGCACTCTGCTTTTTAATATTGTTTAACATTATAATTTTTTGTATTATGATCCAAACTAAAAATAAAAATAATAAAAAAGGGAAAACATGATGTTTTAAGAATGGTGGGTGGACAGAAATAATGAGGGAAGGGAGGAAAAAGAGTAGTAGATGGGGAGAGGGCAGAGAAGGCATCAGCTGCTCCTGTGTTCTGCTGTTTTAAGTTTACAAAATTACAAATAAAAAAAATTGGAAAGCATTGCAGGGAACATGTTGAAATTTGAGCACTAGGCAAGTAAAACAAGAAGGAAACAGAAGAAAGAGTGAAGTACACAGGGAGGGGCCAGAGAAGACAGGCAAAATCTACCTAGAAATACAGTTTGCTCATTACTATCAATCACAAAGAAATGTTGGATGTGTCCAAAGTACTAAATGTTCAAAAGATACTACAAATTGGCTGGAATCCTGTTGAGGTACGTTTTGCCATGGAATTCTGGTGATGTTATTAGCTGCAGCCATGCTGTGGTCATTGGGGGGGGGGGGATTAAAAGCTTCCCAGTCCTGCCCTGCTAGGTTCTGGGTATCCTTGGGAGCCAAGGAATTGGGTTGGGAATTATTAAAATGTGCAAAATCCCTACTAGCCCCCAAAGGCTTCCTAGAATGAAGGGATTCCCTAGGGGGCCTCAGAACCTTTTGGAGAATGATGAAAAGCTTTTAATTACCCTGAAATGCCTGCAGCATGGCAGCTGATGATGTCACAGAATCATAGAATCATTAAGTTGGAAGGGGCCTATAAGGCCATCAAGTCAAACCTCCTGCTCAATGCAGGAATACAAATTAAAGGATATCTGCCAGGTGGTTAACTAGATTTCTCTTGAATGCCTCCAGTGTTAGAGCACTCACCATCTCTTGAGGTAATTGGTTCCATTGCCATACTGCTCAAATATTTAGGAAATTTTTCCTGATATTCAACCAAAATCTGGCTTCCTGTAACGTGAGTCCATTGTTGTGTGTCCTGCACTCTCAGATGATCAAGAAGAGATCCTGCCCCTCCTCTGTATTGCAACCTTTAAAGGATTTGAAAAGTGCTATCATATCTCCCCTCAGTCTTCTTTTCTCAAGGCTATACATTCCCAAATTTTTCCATTTTTCCTCATAGGACTTGGCTTCAACTGACTTACACCAACAGGATTGTGGCCAGCATTTTATTTGGTATGACCATGTGAGGCTCTTACCATTCATCTTTGATTTCTTAATTTCCACTTACAGTATATCACAGAAGTGAGTACACCGCCTCACATTTCATAAATATGTTAGTCTATCTTTTCATGTGACAACACTGAAGAAATGACACTTGGCTACAATGTAAAGCAGTGAGTATACAGCTTGTATAACAGTGTAAATGTGCTATCCCCTCAAAATAATGCAACACACAGCCATTGATGTCTAAACCTCTGGCAACAAAAGTCAGTACACCTCTAAGTGACAATGTCCAAATTGGGCACAAAGTGTCAATATTTTGTGTGGCCACCATTATTTTCCAGCACTGCCTTAACCCTCTTGGGCATAGAGTTCACCAGAGCTTCACAGGTTGCCACTGGAGTCCTCTTCCACTCCTCCATGATGACATCACAGAGCTGGTGGATGTTAGAGACCTTGCACACCTCCACCTTCCGTTTCAGGATGCCCCACAGATGCTCAATAGGGTTTAGGTCTGGAGACATGCTTGGCCAGTCCATCACCTTTCCCCTCTGCTTCTTTAGCAAGGCAGTGGTGGTTTTGGAGGTGTGTTTGGGGTTGTTATCATGTTGGAATACTGCCCTGCGGCCCAGTCTCCAAAGGGAGGAATCATGCTCTGCTTCAGTATGTCACAGTACATGTTGGCATTCATGGTTCCCTCAATGAACTGTAGCTCCCCAGTGCCGGCAGCACTCATGCAGCCCCAGACCGTGACACTCCCACCACCATGCTTGACTGTAGGCACGACACACTTGTCTTTGTACTCCTCACCTGGTTGCCACCACACACGCTTGACACCATCTGAACCAAATAAGTTTATCTTGGTCTCACTGGACCACAGGACATGGTTCCAGAAATCCATGTCGTTAGTCTGCTTGTCTGCAGCAAACTGTATGCGGGCTTTCTTGTGCATCATCTTTAGAAGAGGCTTCCTTCTGGGACGACAGACCTGGAGACCAATTTGATGCAGTGTGTGGCATATGGTCTGAGCACGGACAGGCTGACCCCACCCCCACCCCTTCAACCTCTGCAGCAATGCTGGCAGCACTCATACATCTATTTCCCAAAGCCAACCTCTGGATACAACGCTGAGCATGGGCACTCAACTTCTTTGGTTGACCATGGTGAGGCCTGTTCTGAGTGGAACCTGTCCTGTTAAACCACTGTATGGTCTTGGCCACCGTGCTGCAGCTCAGTTTCAGGGTTTTGGCAATCTTCTTATAGCCTAGGCCATCTTTATGTAGAGCAACAATTTCTTTTTTCAGATCCTCAGATAGTTCATTAACATGAGGTGCCATGTGGAACTTCCAGTGACCAGTCTGAGAGAGTGAGAGCGATAACACCTGCTTCCCCTTCACACCTGAGACTTGTGACACTAACAGGGAGGGAAAACGTCTACTTAGGCCCAATTTGGACATTGTCACTTAGGGGTGTACTCGCTTTTGTTGCCAGCGGTTTAGACATTAATGGCTGTGTGTTGCACTGTTTTGAGGGGACAGCACATTTACACTGTTATACAAGCTGTATACTCACTGCTTTACATTGTAGCCAAGTGTCATTTCTTCAGTGTTGTCACATGAAAAGATATACTAAAACATTTATGAAATGTGAGGCGGTGTACTCACTTCTGTGATATACTGTACATGTTTGTATCATTGTTCTTAAAATGGGCAAAGGAAACATTACTAAGAAAAAAGAAAAAAAAAACATTAACCCTGAACGTTTCATTTCCTGGGATCCATGCAGCATATATTATCAATCCTGCACCTGCTTCTATGTTTTATTCAATTAGACAGGCCGACGTAGACACTCCTAGATCCAGAGGTAGTTTTGCATTCAATGAACTTCAGGGAAGTTCTATCTGGGAAAGAAGTAGTTAGTAATTGGCTGAAGTGCTGTAATTTTTTTAAAGGAGATGGTTTTCTTTTTTTCTTTTTGTCAATATCAGATTAGTAGGCACTGGAAAGAGTATGTCGTGTCCTAAGAAAATTATTATTATGTGTTTCCATTGTGCGGGTCATAAAGAAAATTCTTTGACCCAGAAATTACTGTGTTTATAATGAACCATGCCGCAGATAACTTTGACACTTTGCAATTACCCATTTATTTTTTTCTTTATCAGGGCTATTAACCCAGAGGATATGTCAGCTTCAAAAAAAAAAATCTCAGGGGAGAATCATAGCAGTACCTTGGAAATAAGAAGTCTAGGAAGAATCAGTGTGGAAACTGCAAATCTGTACTCTAACATCTTACTGCTTCCACGGAGCAAAAGAAATGTGTAGGTTGGGAAGGAACAAAAACCTAGAGTAATTTTTAATGAAGGCTAAAACAGACCTTAAGCTTGAGATCATAATTTTACACTCCATAATCTTCACTTGCTCCTGCAAATATTTAACAGCTGAAAACTGAAATTACTTGCTACTGTAGAATATTAAATTGGAAGTGATTCTTAATATTACAGTCAGCAACTGGGCTGATCAACAGATGAATCTGGCAGATAGTCCTGGGACAAAATTTCTCCTTCTGCTGTCAGCTTGTTCATGGCTGGCTAAACCTAAAAGCCTGTTATCTGCCACTCAGTACAGAAAACTGAACTTCAGGCAGATACCAGAAGATGGCTAGATGGAGTTCCAAAACTATAGTAAGCTATCATAAGGGTACAGGTAAACATCAACAGGGATAGGTTCGAGGGGGAAACCCATGGGAGCTGGTGTAGAGTGGATTAATACTGGACTTTGCATAGAGACAACTGGGATAAAAAGCTGTGAGCATTCATGAAACTGCAATAAATGGAGATGCTTCCATAACACATCTAGTTGGGTCTCACAATGGACAGCTCCTCGTGCTAACAATCAAAAGGCACTGCAACATTATTCATCTTTCTCTTTTTAATAAGAGCTTTTGTGTAAGAAAGAGGCAGGATAACAGATGTGAAAGGGGGTGGGTTATAAATGGACCCATGTAAATATTGTGGACCCATGTAAATATTGTGAATGCAGTAGGGTAATTGCAAAATAAAAATGATTTTCTGGGAACGTGTTCAAACTGGAGCTCCCAGCAACTGGGCTCTTTCACTTATGCCACCACTTATACCATTGAAACTCCTAGACTAGTAACGTGCCACATAGGCTGCACTAAGGAAACAACCAAGATGCCAGTCAGCTGATCCAAGGGCCAGTCTTGGCATGCCAGGACTTAGCAATCCATCTCCAGTGTGATGACTCTGACTATCCCTTGCTTCCTCTTCTTGTATGCCCTTTGGATCAGAGGAAGACCTCTGCCTTCCTTAGTCTATATAGCTGGCTTCTGGCCATCTGTTTTTTGTTTTTTTACCGCTTTGGACTCTGACTATTGTCTGATTTTGATTATTCTTCTACCTCAACCCTTTTTGATCTATGTCTGATACTCTGGACATTTGCCTTACTTGGGCATGCATGTTGCTTCCCCCCCTCCCAATTATTGTTTGCTGTTCTAGAAAGGCCTTAATTTTTTCAGACAGTGTGCTTGCTTCTGACCTACACTGATATCTGAAAATGTCTCATTTGGGAATAATACTAAAGTAGGGTTTAGCATTATGTGAACAAATTTTATGACCTGTGCCCACCATTGTTTAAAGAACAGTATGCAACCAGGCACCTGTAAATAGACAACTTTAGGGCTTTTATGATACAGCAGCAAGTAGGTCATATTGCACCAAACACCAGAATGCTTTCTTCAAAGTCTGGCAAGCAGCATACGTCTCCAGTCACAGCCTTCTTCAAACAGTGTAGAAGCACTAAAAATGTATACAGTGGTTACATATAAAGGCTAAACAAGTTTAATTATTTCATTTTATTTATTTTTGAACATCTATACGACCCAATTCTTGAAAAACAGTACTCCAGGCAGTGTACATGATAAAACAACAAAACCCTATCCTTCTCCCTCTACTCTACTCCCTCTATTAATAGCATTAAAATTAATCATAACAATAGCAGTAGAATAGCCACATGGCAATGATCAGAAAAAAGAAAATAATTGAAAACCAGTGTGTTGTGTGTGTTCTGTGCTGTCAAGTTGGAACCAACTTATTTAAGGTGAGGTTCCACACTCTCCAGTGAGTTTCCATGGTTGAGCAGGGATTCAAACCCTGTTCTCCAGAGTCCTAGTCCATCACTGTATCCACTACACTTCACTGGGAATCAAAGTGTTATGGCTTACTAAATCCCTACCTAGGGAATTATATTCTTAAAAGCCATTTTAAAGAATTCTGACTTTGATAATTTTCTAAATATTCAAAGGGAGGGGACCTGGTACATCTCCAATGGAAGTTTATTCCAAAGAGATGAGGTCACAACGGAAAAGGCCCAATTCCTAGTTGACACCCTTCATCTCTCTCGGCGTGGCCACCTCAGTAGCAATACTCAGGAGGAATGAATGAACTGGTTGTTGGTTTTTTGAAGGAGATGTTCCGGCAAATTGGGAATTCGGTTCCTGGAGGACAAATCTATCAACTGCTGTTACCAGATCAAACTGACCTTCTTTTTTAAATTTTTTTTATTTATTTTTAAAGCATAAACATAAACATAAAATACATAAACCAAAATACAAATTAACTGTGTTCCCCACCACCATAGACGGGACCTCTTGCAATAATCCTCTTCTTCCTCCATCTATATTCTTCTTCTTCTTTTATTGTCCTCTGGCTGACCTTCTATGAGTAAAGTTCACATAACTCAAATTGCTCGGTGCTGGGATAGGGTACGGCTTTGACACCATTCTCTGTGTGCAAGCTTTGCAAAGATGGGGGAGTTTCCTAAAGCTAGTGCAATTTACTCACTAAGCAACAGGATTTTGACCAAATGTGTAATGGTCACAGGTAAAAGTATTCCCATTCTTTATGCCTTTGTGGGTGTATGTGTGTCATTTTTATGTTCGTTTTACTGATACTGTTTGCAATCCATATTGATTTTATTTGCCATATTTTGTTGCTTTGTTTGTAAACCACGCACAGGATGTTCTCGATATCATAAACAAATAAATGCTACGTAGCTAGTAAATGTTTACATAAATCTAAGCAGGAGTTTTGCTCATGTAAGGACCACAGTATTAGATTCAAAAATATATCTCCTGATTTTGGATTCAACCACCATGACTCAGTGTATATGCACTATTGCTGACTCATGATGCTGACTCCACACTGTGGGAGGAACAGTCAATTTGCCTAATTAAACTTTCAGAAATAGCCACCCATGGTAAGACATCTGTGATTCCGAAACGCAGACAGTAAGTTTCATAATTGGTGTCAAGAGTACTACCTTGGATAAGTCTTCTGTTGGTGACATAGAAACCAGCTAATTACAGAACAGACACCTACTCTTTCTTTTACAACTTACTGATGGCAGCCTATCTTCAAAAGCTAAAGACTACTAATATATTTTACACAATCAACTGATTCACCAGATCCCTATAAATTCATTTGCTAATAGCCATAATCTCTTTATCCCAAACTGCCAAGAAGACTACTAGCTGCACCTCTAGATTCACATTTGCTCCCTCGGCTTTATTTCAGTGTTTTGTCTCTCTCTACTACGAGCACAAAATCTACACAAACACAGTTTTGAATCTCATGTCTGCAAACATTTGCTTCTATTTACACTGAGCCTCACACAACCCTCCACAGTCCAGAGGTTCTTTTCACCACTGTTTCTACTTCTATCAAGTCTTGGAGATTTTACTTTTATGGATTACATATCCCGAAAATCCTTGGCCAGGACAGCCATCATGGGGATTTGTCATACAACAACAACAAATGGCAGGCAGAGATTTCTTGTGTACTCTTTATTTAGCTACAATTTCCAGTATTACAAAGCTGAATTGCATAAACATAGAGATCCCAGAACCTGTTCTACAAAGATAAACTAAGACATTGGTAAAGACAGCAAGATTTGGGAGGATGGGGCAGGGAGGGAATTCCACATCCTAAATGAAGATTTAGTGACAAACTCAAAGATCTGGAATACTCTTCTTCAATCTAAAGCAAGCACTATAAGCCCAGAGTTCTTTTCCAGCATGGACTGAAACCTGAGCCAGAAAACAACACCTCCTTCATGCCTACCCTCAACTCAGGCTGTGACTACACAGTGAAGGAAATGCAAATTAACTTGCCTTCTCTCATTGCAAAATTGCATTGGGGCATTCAGTTCTCTCCAATATAAGTAGCCACAGAAGCAGAGGAAAAAACCCTTCTTCTTGCAGTTCCACTTGAAGCACTTGTAGGTGGTGCAGTTCAAAGAAACTGCCTCAATAAAGTTTCCCTTCCTCCCAATCACTCCCCTATCTTATTTTGCTGGCAAGTCCCTGAAGCATTAAAAAATAAATGAATTAATAAACAGGTCTGGTGGGGGGGATGTTTTTAAAAAAAGAAGTGGCAGCTTAGGGGAGCAGTGGCGTTGCAGAGAGAGGTGAGTACTGGCACTGCTTGTGTTTGTATGTGCACTCTTTCTCTCCCCCTTCCTCCCACTCGCCACTCTCTTTAATGGGCCCCCTCTTTTGCACTCTGACTCTATTGCCTCTGAATGAGAAAGTGAACCATACTCATGGTGCTTTGTTTTTGCATGTCTCCTCCCCTCCTTCTGCACATCACACCCATCTGGGTGGGAATCTTTTTTTAAAAAAAGAAGTGGTTGGGGCAGGAGAGACTTTGTGGAGAGATGTGAATGCTGGGGTTGCTTGTGTATGTGTGTAATTGAGAGGCTACAGACATGCCCTCGTCTTTACAGGACTGTCTGCAGGGGGGAAAAACATGACTGAATCTTCCCAGCATTAAAAAGTTGAAGCTCTCTAGAGGTACAGGAAAAAAGCTGCTTTGGCAGAGAAAAGGCTGGAAGGATTTGAATCAGTCTTGTATGTCATGCAGACAGTAAGATATACCATATTTTTCCATGTATAAGACACTTTTTCCTAAAATCATTACACTAAAAATTGAGGGGCATCTTTTACACGGAGGTAAGTTGACATAGCTGAGGAGAGAAGAAAACGGCCCGTACCTTGCCTCTGTAAACAGACTTCCTTCAGTCACAAGGCTTAGCTTCCTACAGTCAGGAGATGTAGCTTCCTCCAATCACGAGTCTTATGGAACTGATATCAGCTGATGCTGAACAAACCAACAGGAACACACCTCTTGGAGGTGGATCCTGTAGGCTCAGATGCAACAGGGACTCACAATGTCCAACGTTCTGAGCCCAGAGGCTGAATACTCAAAGCTACGTTTTCTTAATTTTGGGGTTAGAAAAGGGTGTGTGTGTCTTATAAATTGAAAAATTTGGTATGTTGAATTCACCCATTTTATAGGTGGAGCAAATCCCACCATATGCAACCATGTAGTAGACATCTTTGTTTCTGATTCTCCTGTCCACCTCCTCCATACAATCAATGTTTCCTTCACTTATACTGGTTTCTTTCACCCAGTTACAGCAACTGCAACATCTGTTACTATGAGGTAAGATATAACAGTAAGTTAGTCCCTCCCTAGCATATGAATCACTGGCACTGAAAAAGCTAGAGCAGTAATTCACTTCCTAGACATGGACATAAAGATCCGGTTGGTACCTCTGCTATCACAGCAACAGCCTGGTAAGGGAGGGTACTGTTATTGCTCCTGCAGCATGCTTAAGGATGTTGGAGAGGTAAGTCACAGAGTTAGAGGGACAGATTCCAGGGATATCACTGAAATGTTCAGAAGTTCAACAGGATTCATAATAGCTTCAGGAATAACCTACATGCTTTTCTTGGGGGAAGGGAAGACTTCAGCTAGCTGAACCAATTACATATCTATCTTGAGAGGGTTTATCTGTCACTGTCCGGCACTGTTTTATCCGCCGTTCATAATCTATTCACAAACTGATGGTCTTTCTTTTTACACAATGTAGCAGGTTTTGCTAAAACACATCTTTGTCTTTATCCTTATTTTTTTTCCCTGCATGATATGATATAAGATGATGTGGAAAGGAAAGAATAGAGGGCACAAACGTACTTCTGTTTCTCCAATTTACATATATATATATATGAAAAGTTGAAACACATACTTTGACATCAATAAGAGATGTTGAGAAAAGTGTCCCCAAAATAAGTCCTTATGCCAACAGTTGTTCAAGTGCTTTATCACCAAATAAGAATGAACCGAATTATCCTATTTTAGTCTTAAGACCAGAAACATTTGTGGATAGCTTTGTCCCTACATAGCTGTCTGGATAGCTCAACAGTTTAGGTATCTGATTGTGGAGCCAGAGGTATACAGTTCAATGGGCAGGCTGCACAGGCCTAGGATGCTCCCAGAAAAAGGGAATGGTAAACCACATGCACACATATCTACCTTAAAAATTTGACTACAATCCTTAAAAACCAAATTTCACCAAATTTCCTAAGAAACCTCTCACCTGGTAAATGCAACAGAAGTCAAGCTGAGACATTATGATAATCACTGTCATGCAGTCTAGCCACATAAATTAGTGATCCACATTAAATGCTTCTCTGTTACAGAGCACATGCCTTCAAGCATTACTGGGACATTACACAGGAAAAAACAAACATGGAACCTTCTCTGTTTCTTATATTTTGAAAATATTTACTTTATTTGCAGGCAAAATAGAAACAAATGTATCACACTTTAATTAAGACATAATAGGATCTGCCACAACTATCATATTAGCCTGATCCAGACAGTGAACTATTTGTAGGCCACTCCAGGTTCAAAGCATTCGGTAAATAGCATCATATGAGAAAGGCCTGTTTTCTCAGAAACCAAGATGTGAGCCCTGTGACTGCAGAGGCTCCTTCCTCCATTCCCAAATCAACAGACGACAGTAAAGGTAGTTCAATACAAACAGGGTTTATTGCAACTGGGATGGGGGAAACAAAACAGCCATTTATTGCCAACTTTGGACAGTTCCCTACACTTCCCCCAGGTTTAAGTCCAAGTCTGAGGATCCTCCAGGTAATGTCTCTGGAGGGATACCAACTTTTTTTCCCCCTAGTGGGGTTCTTCATGCTGACCAGAGCCTCAAAGAGCACAACAGTGAGGGTTTATATGCTCACATGGAGGGCAGTGGTGACAGTCCCAGCTTCTCTGAGGGAGTTTTTCCTCTGAGGTCTGTTGCTGATGCTCCTGTAGCCTCTGTCTTCTTCAGCGTCTTGGTTCTCCCAACCCAGATTCTTGGGGATGATGTCTCTCTGCCTGGTGCTTCCGTTCCCCCCAATAACTGGGCTGGGGATGGGGCCAAGGGTTAAAATACCTCTCCACTCCATCCTTTGGCTCCCTTAGCTGTATCAGGACCCCATATTCCCAGTTGCCTGAGGGTTCAGGTTCCTCAGAAGGGTATTCTTCCACATAGAAGCCCTTGTCAGAGTTTTCTATCTCTCCAGGTTCCCTCCTCCTCTACCTGTACTATCACAATTGGCAGCAGGTCTCTTGTTTGGAGTCCATGCTCCACTCTCTCTTTCTCCTGTCCCAGCAGCTTTTCTCTCCTCTCAAGCTTCCAATGTCTCACTTACATTCTGTAACTCCCATGGGCCTTCCCTCCCCTTCTCCTCCAGGGGATTGCTTCTTCTGGACTGAGTTTTCAACTGGCACCTCCTCCTCTGAGGCTTCCATCTGGGTCCCCTTCTCTATTGCCTCAGGTTCTCTGACACTAGGTTCTCCTGGCACCTAATCAGTCCAGAAGGATGTCCCAGGTTTATCGGAGAGCTTCCTGTCCCAAATTCCCCAGTGCCAGGGAGAAAGGGAGACAGCCTGCCCACAGTGTTGCCTGCGCCACTGTCATCCTTCTTACACAAGAAAGAGTACAGTTAATATTAGCTTAGCAAATCTGAAAAAAAAATTAGCTTGACAATGAAAAATCTCAAGGTAAAATCATTTTTTATCTAGCTTCAGTAATTCAAATAGAAGGCAAATATACTTCATACAACTTTAGCCAATATTCATTCTGTGTCAGAACTCCAAAAGCCTCAGATGTCTGCCCAATGTCTATAATGGGGAAAAAATCTAAATGACTAACATAACTAATATTTTGTCAGAACAGGCTGTAGGCTCAGTGGCCCCTTCTGAAGGAATAATGCCTGCCAAATTTGAAATACATTGGTGTGGGGATTCTCCACAGTGAAAGCCTTTACGGTTTGAGGCTTTACAAGTTGGACCCATTTATAATTTTGTCAGAATGGATGAAATTTGCACAGGTAGTAGTATTTTCTGAGAGGATGAAATATGCTAATTTGGGGGCAGATGGAGGCAGTGGATTCTATGCTAGGTGGTTTTAAGGTGCATTGGGGAAAACAATCTTGCTATCACTGTTTCTATTCCTTCTCCAGAAACTGTGATGGGATGACATGAACTTTGCCACACTCCTACTTGATCTTTAATGGAGTGTGTGCTGTTACTGAAATTTGAAAACGCTGCCTAATATTGTGCTTGTGTGTGCTCTAGTAGTTACATGTATGTAATGGAGCCTGTTTCCCTCTCTCACACACAAGCCATCCAACATAGTACAATAACACTGTCTCTTCCACGCTCAGACTTTCAAAAAGCACAAATGCAATTGCAGTTAGAGTCAAACTGACATAAGCAATGTATTAATCCTTTTACATTTTAAAATGTGTAAACCACCTCAAGAGCATTTCACAGTTGGGCAGTATAGAAATTTAATAAATAAAATAAATAAACCAGCAACAAGATTAAACATAAAAATTTAGGACAAATTATATTTTTTAAAAAGGATTATAGATGCATATTGTTCTGAAATTCAGACTGGGGGGAAATTAAGAGAATACTAGTCTAGATAGGAAAAAAAGGAAAGATTAAATTTACATAAGTTAAAAACCCAAATTTTTCAGCATTCATGCTACTAACAGAGTGAACTTCCACAGAAAAAAAGGAAAACTGCAGTACAGTTAAGATAGCTTTGGCTTCCCTCTCCTCCCAGAAACACTATGACTAGAAATAATTCTGGCAGTTATTTCCTGGTTGGAAGTTGCAGTTAGTTATGAAACTGCATCCTCTCCTTCTGCCCCCTCACCCACTGCCCAGTGTTTCCTTTTTATGGAAAGCTTGTGAAGAAAATGTGTCCATTTAAAATTGTCTGAATTTCACCAAATCTCTGAAGTGATCCAAGACTTCCGGAATACCCTGATTCACTTGATCCAAAGTGTTAATCTATCTGAATTAGGACCCATCTGAATTGGATGCATACTCTAACTTGATGGCATAGCATAAGAAGGGTGCTCTGTTTGATGGAGGGAAAACACAACTATGCCTTGTCTTAATTAATTAATATAAGACTAAAAAGACAATTAATGAAGGAAACACCCTGTGCTCTATGGCTTCTAGATGAGTTTATAAGCTAGCCTTCTGAAACAAAAGGTGGTGCCCCATCAGCTGCTGTACGAAACTGTGAAAACATCAAAAATGTTCTAGATTAGTAGTTCCTGACCCAGGTATTCTTGGACTGTAATTCCCAGAAGCCTTCACCACTATCTGTACTGACTGGGGTTTCTAAGAGTTGCAGTCTAACAACACCTGGGTTACCCTAGGTTGGGAACCACTGTTCCATGTGAAAAAAAATGTGCTTTACATAAATCAGCTAGAAATACAGCCGAACTTTCAAATCAGTTCCACTTTGCTGTATGTGCATGTATTTTCTCTCATGGGCCAGAATCCTGTTGGTGTTTGAATGAGGTATTTTGAAATGCACCCTTCCATTTAAGCAAAAGGGCACTTAGATGGAAGTCCTTGGAATTAAATTCAATTTGATGTTTTTTTATAGATCTTTCTTCTCTGAAACCATATGGCAGATACTTGTTATCACACTATTTATGCAATATGTGGACCAGAATCTGGAGTTCTAACAAACTTCTGTTCCCCCAGTTGTCAAGCAGATGCAGAAAAAGTACGTGGAAGGAATTATTCTTATGGAATAGGGTTTCCTGGCAATCTCCACTTCAGGAATGGAGCAGGATATGGTGTATCACCCTCCATCCTCTTAGTGTCTCTCCTATAAAGCAAGTTGCTAACCAAGATCACTACAGAGTAGTACTATGCACAGTTCATTCAAAGTAGTGATGAAGGAAACACAAGAGGAAAAATCCTTCACTGTAGCAGCTCTTGCCAGCTAATTATTTGCCTTTATATAGATGACAGGCAAAGCTAGACACCTCTCTCAGGAACAAATACTTTTGTTCAAGTGCACATATCCTTACCACAGAAAAAAATTATATGACCCATGAAACTATTACTTCACCTCTTGAACATTATTTAGTCTATATAAGAGAGATGATCTGAGCTAACAGAAAGTTTATGTTTCATCTTAATCTACACATAGCACGAATGTGCAATGTCAAGTGAGAGGGACCCTGCCTATTCTGAACCCTCATGAGGCCACACCCTGATGCCACTGGGCTACAGCTGTGCATGGAGTGCTATCAGATGTCAGACTATAGATCCCATCAGCATTAGCTAGTACAGAATAGACAGAGATGATGGGAGTTGCAGTCCAACTACTTGTAATGGGCCACATATTCCTTATCCCTGCTCTTAAACAAACAAATAACAGCATGCCACAACATCAGATGTTCAAGAGACAGTGTGCTAGATTTTGACCAATATATCTTTTGTCAAGCACCTAACCCTGATATAAACCTATTCTTCTGAATGTTCATTCATCATTTTATCAATACTCCACCTTTCTCCCAATGAAGGGAATCAAAGCAACTTACAAAATATTTAATAATATAACAACCATATAACAAATAATTACTGAAAACTATATCACAACTCAATTATCTAATAGAATATGGCATTTTCAAACATGCAAGAGGATTGTCACCGGAAATTTAGGACTCATCTGTTGATTGCTGGCACCACAATGGTGACCAAAGATACTAATGGGTACGGATAGTCTAAATAAGGCATACTGTTGGGGAAAAAGAACGAATAGGTAATAAGAGAACATTATAATGTTGTATTGTAATTTGAAAAAAAAACCTGCTGAGATTAATCAAATGTGTTGTGAAGCTCTACACTTGTGTCAGCAAGAGCTTTGCTTTGCAGGGAGGGATGATATTATATGAAATAACAGCCTTGTTTCATAATTGCTTCCTTTAAAAGAGCATATTTTAGCCTACTGAAAACCATGGGTCTGAAGGGGGGCTTTTGCTCACAACTAACACATGCAAATACTAGTCATATTTACTTTGAAATAAATTTCATTAACTTCAGTGGGTCTTGTTATAAGTTAATATGCTCAGGATTCTAGTCTCAGGATGGTTTGGGACAGAGATAGGGAAGTGGCTTCACAGAGGCCCAATCTGTTCCTCCAAGTGCTTCCAATGTAGCATCCAATACAACCCCTGATCAAAAAGAGCCCTCTTTTTTAAAGCACATCGCCAATTTGCTCCTAGGTGAGCTTAAACACACAGAAATGGCATTTAAACACTCTTGACTTTCCATAGTCAGAACAGGAGCAGAAGATTTGGCAGAACTCTTCCATTACACATTCTTAAGCATGCACATACACAAGGGAATGTGCATAAGCAGAGCTCCATTGGAGTCATATGTGGCTTGGGCCACAGGGGTAATTCCTGAATGATACAAATTTTCTTTCTTTTTCCTCTGTGCTCGTTTTTAAAGATTAGACCTTGCTTAAGAAAACCAGTCTTAAAAGGACCCAAGCTGCCTTGAGACCTTTTAAGGAAAAAGGCGGGGTCAAAATATTTTAAATAAACAAATAAATCTTGCGCTGAAAAAGATAATAAGTAATAATTGCATGCCATCAAGTCAATTCTTGGTGATGATGACCATTCTCAGAGTTTTCCAGGCATAAAATACTGAGAAATGGCTTAGTGCCCTTCTTCTGGGGGTGCTCTGGGACTGTACAGCTTACTCAAGACCTCTTGCACAGGCTGGCTCTTTTGCAAGGCACAGTGGGGAGTTGAACTCCTGACCCCTGGCTCTGCAGCTGCTTATTATTTAGCCTTGTTAAAAACATGCTGCTAATCAGCATTTTCAGAGCCATGTAGCAGCAAGTAACCCTAACCTCAGAGGAATTATGGCATTCTGATCAGACAACTGACTAAAGCAGCCTGTTTCATTCAACCTATAAGTGGACAATCTCTAACTTCCCTTCCAGATAGTAGACTGTCACTCCCACCTTCCATGACCACTTCACATTATAGCTGAGGTTGATAGGAGTTAGAATAAAACAGCATCTGAAAGGCTGCAGATTGCCTATTCTGATATACTGCAAACAAAGAACTTGAAGCAAGAGGAAAAGAACACAGAGGATTCTCTTGCTGAAATTATGCACTGTTTTTACTAAGTATAGTGATTTTAAAGCTTTGCCATGGAACTATTCAGCATTAAAACAGATTCCGGGGCACACTGTGGGGTACACATTTGGTCTGATATTTACTGTTTTGGTCTGGATCTCATCATTTATATCTCTGTGGGCTGCAGTGGCTAGTTGTGTTTTTAATTGCTGTTAGCTGCCTAGAGTAGTGCCTAGGTACTAGATGGGCAGAGTATAATAATGGTTATCAATCATTGGTCCAGTCTGATGCATTTCATTTGCCACCCTACGTGAGCAACATGCAGGTTCTGCAAGTGGTCTAGTACAAAGAGAAGAATGACAGGAAAAGGGTTGACAGACAGGGCTCAGTCAAGATCAATATTCTTGAAAACAAGGGCAGTTTGAGGCAGCCCTTTAGAAATCAAGGAATAGCTGACTTGCTCTATATTTGCAGAGACCACAGACTCCATTTGCCAATGTTGCTGACAGCACCAGTTTCTAGTTAGCTGTTCTCTGGTTTCAGAAAGACTTATTTCCCAAAATCCTTCTATTTGGTCTTCCATCTCCATATGGATGGGAAAGAAATGGCTCTGCTCTGTGAGTATGCAAGGCTCTATGTGGCACAGTACAATGTCCTGGCACTTCTCTGTATTTCAGTGGCAAACTTCAGCAACACTCACTGAAGTACAGCAGCAGTAGTGTAGGAGGGTCCAATGTGACCCCTTATAAGAACTTGGGAATTATGTTATCCTGAATCAGACCCTTGGTCCCTCTAGCCAGTACTGTCAACTCTAATGGGCAGTAATTACTCTTTTCAGAAAAGATGATTGCCTAGACCTAGCTGGACATACCTAGTGTTGCTTGGTGGTCTCCCATCCAAGTATTAAACAGGCTCAACCTTGTCTAACTTCCAAAATCAGACAAGGCTGGGTGTGTTTGATGTGGGATAACGGTCGCACCACTGGGAAGTTGCTCACTTCTTCTTTAAGAAGAAGTCCTCTGTCTGGGACTCTAGCATGCTGTCACTTCTCCAAGACCTCCTGCTGTCAGTATTATGGAGCAAGGATGATAGAGCACAAGACTGCAGGAATCCACACTCGGGAGTATCCAGTTGCTAGACTCAGGATTTCTGTGTCTTTACCATAATCGCTTTGGGGTAATGACAGCATGATCTGGAATATATCCTGAAACATACGCAACTCTCCCCTACAGCTGCACATAGAATATGAAGAGTGATAATGTGCAGATAGGCAAACTGTCCTTAATTACTGACAAATGAACTTAGAATTTCCTGTAACATAGTTTGAAAACTACAAACCCGAGAAATTGCTCTCAGCATCATATCTGCCCTCAACTTTGGCACACTTTGCTTTGAAATAATTGGGTATACACAAAAGAGTTGTAGGGGGTGGGATTTTTAAGCAAACAGTTCTGGGGAAAAGAAAAGTGCATATGGTATCTGGCTGAGTCTGTTGGGACATTCACATGTTACATATTCACATTTAACATAATGAAAAATTACAACAGTGTTTATGATAATTACCCTGTTTCCCCGAAAATAAGACCTAACCTGAAAATAAGCCCTAGTATGATTTTTCAGGATGCTCGTAATATAAGCCCTACCCCAAAAATAAGCCCTAGTTAAGTGAAACCCCACCCTCCACCATTGTGCAGCAACCAGAAGATGACATGAGTGTATTTGAATAAATGTAGATTGTTGTACATGAAAAAAAATAAAACATCCCCTGAAAATAAGCCCTAACACGTTTTTTGGAGCAAAAAATAATATAAGACCCTGTCTTATTTTCGGGGAAACACGGTACTCAAAATTGGGATTCAGTGGAAAAAAATATTGACTTTTGTAATGCCTGTACAGTATATACATATTCCTAGTTTGAGACAAAAATGGGACATATATCAAATCTGAGTAAGTCCCAATTCCATTTCCAAACTTTTCAAATTACAATTACCACTGGTCTGCAAGAAATAGCTTTTTAATAAAACAGGTATTCACAACCAACTATGCAGCTTTTAAAGGCATAATAAAAAAGCAAAGAAAAGTGCCTTAGTGTTCTTGCTAGAAACACAAACAGCATGTTTTCAAACCAGATTTTTAGTGTCTTTTCAAACCACTGTTAGGATTTCAACAGAAGTACACCACTTACTGAGTATAATTCTACCTAGACCAGGAATAATAAAAGCATCACACTATTTAAAAATAATTATGTGTGCATTTTGAAGGAAATAGCAATAGCAAGTATAGACTGCAGCCAAGACACATGCTGTACTGTACTCTGTTTCTTCACAAAGCACACACACATACACACACACACACGCACAGAGAAGGAAAATGATAATCCCTTCTTAGTGGAAAATCCAAATTGTCAAATGAATCCCCCAGCTAAAATGAATTACTGTAATAACCTGAATCCTCATATGTTCAACTGCTCAACAAAGCACAGCTGACCACCTGCTATGTTGCATCTTCCAGATAGCAGTTTTCCTGCCTCAAACGCTGTTCTCTTTGGTCCAGGGATGTACCCAACTGAATCAGATGGCGGGTTAATAAAAACATAGACAAACAGCAAGGAGAGCCATGGGAATGGTTCTCCTTCTAGCCTGAGTGACTGCTGTACAGTATCTCTGCACTTCTGCTGAGTGCAGCATAACAGGGGTGCCTCTGCAGTTCTAAAAAGAAAGAATGTAAACAGCCTGAACCAGGCTGAATGAACAAATGCTTTAGTTTAGGGAAACACCATACATGGCTAAAATGGACAGACAATCAACTCCTTATATGTGTCTAAATGCTGGTGCTCTCCAATGAGAAAAGATTTAGTTTTTTAAAAGGAAAGGAAGCTGCATTATTCCCAGTTGCACCACCAGTCTTAGACTGCAGTTGCCTTAGCTGCATATGAAAGCAACCCACAAAAAGGGTACTTATCCTTCAGTGAAACCCGCTGTTCATTAACTTGAAAGGGGGGGGCAGGGGAGGGAGGAAAGAAGCAGCACACTGATAATGAAGCATATGCTGCATTGACACCAAGTCATAGACTATTTAAAGAAATCCAACTATCAAAAAAAACAATACAGGATTACAGCAAGACTGTCAAATTAATGTGAACTAGGAAAGCATCTCCTTGTGCTTCTCCTTTTTTTTTTTTTTTTTTTTTGGCTAGTTCCTGACAGGCCCATTGGTGTAAAGCACCAAACCAAACATAGCTGCTGAATGTGAAGAAAACACGCACACTACCTTTTGTCCCTCTTCCCAGCAACAGAAGGCTCCTCCTGCATAGGCAGGTGGGATAACCAATTCTCTCAACAGCTTGACAAAATAAGGGGAAGAATGTGCATGGCTTCAAAACGCTCTGAAACAAACACTGCATCCTCCGCATATAAACAAAACCCTCCCTGCTCTCCACCTTCAGTCATGTGTCAATGGAGGAGTAAAAACTACACCTCTGCTGTCAGGTGGCACACAGTCCCTTTGCTGGAGTAGCCCCTTCCCTAACATGAAGAAACAAATTTCTTTGTGCAACCAAAGAAAGGCGGAAGGCTGGCCCGGGCATTTCACGACTTGACAAAGGCTGACCCATTCCCATCACCCACAGCAGAACTCACTAAGCCGAGGGCCCGTTTCATGTTCTCCTCCTCCTCCTCCTCCTCCTCACAGGCAATCAGATCCTTTTTTACTTTGCAAACGAGCAAGCCACCGCTTCCCTCGCCACCCCCGAACCAAGCAGAGCGAAGCTTCCCACTGGGAGTCATTTCGTAACGCTCAGAAACGCTTCCCCATCCCAAACCCTTGGCGGCGGAGCAGCCTGGCAGGCAGGCGCGGGAGGGGGAGGCGGGGATGCTGCAGAGCAGGAACCCGAAGCCGCCACAACACCCAACACTCCGTGACTTATGCCAAGAGTCCAATTAAGCTTCCCGGGGGTGGGCGAGGAGGAAGGAGAGGAGCTGCTGGCAGTCCGTTCTCGTCGGGGGGGGGGGGGGGAGAGCAGCCCTCTCGGAGGGAGGGAGGGAGGGAGGGATGCTGGCGAAGGTGAGGAGCGCCGGAAAGGAGCGGCAGCAGTCCCTGGGAAGGGCCAAGCCAAAGCAAGGCGGCAGCGCCGACGGGGAAGTTCTCCTTGCGCCTTACCTGGAGAAAGCCGGCCTGGGTACAGAGCATGCTCTTCCAGCAGAAGCAGCAGCAGCAGCAACAACGGCGGCGGCGGCGGCAAGGGCAGGCTTTAGATCCCACACGTGCGGCTCATGGCCAGGCGCCTGCCGGGCGCCGCGCTGCAGTCCGGGAGCGCCCTGGCCTTTCCCGGGGCCCCGCTCTGCCCCAACCCCCTTGCCCTTCCGCCAGCTCCTCCTTACAGCAGCAGCGAAGAGGCGGCGAGGAAGACCGCGCCGACGAGGGGACGGAGCGCGGGCGGCGGCGGCGGCGGCGGCCTCCTCACAGAGACACCACCAGAGTCCGAGGAGGAGGAGGAGGAGGAGGCGCGGCGGCGACAGCTAGAACGGAAGGGACCGCGGCGCTCCAGAAGCTGAGAGGGATAATGATGCTGCCGCGGCTCCCGCGCCTTTGCTCCGCCTCCCTCTGGGTACCAAGCCGAAGGAGCCAACCACGAGGCGCGCCAGACGAGCGGTTGCGCCACGGGGCTCTTCCTTCCCTGCGGCTCCTCCTTTTCCACACCCGCGCGCGGTCTCGACCTGCCGTTGCTGCCGCTACTACGGGTGTCGGAGATGGGGCGGCGGGGGGGGGAGGGGGGGAGGCTCAGACTGCGTTTACCTCGGTAGGCCAGCAGCCGCCGTCTTTGGAAATCAGCCCTCTTCTGCTTTCGTGTGCAAATACGCCATAAGGGTCCAAAAACGCCTCACACATTGCCATATAAATACTTTCACGGCTACACAGGGTGGGGTGGGGGATGGAGTAGGGCGCAGGAGACCTGTGTCCACTCCATCCTTGGCCATGGAAACTCACGGGTGGTGGAACTGATGAAATGCCTGCTTAAATGTCTCACCTTGAAAACCCTTTTAGAGTCTCTGTACATTGGATGTCCCCTTCCTGGATGTACACCTTAACTTGGGGGGGGGGGGGGGTTGAGTCTGTCAGTAAAGCTGAGAGCAATTCCCTCAGGAGAAAGTAAGACTTTTCTAAGAAAGCTCACATTAAAATAAAGCAGTTAATCTTTAAGCTGCCACAGTGTTTTTGTCTTCTTTAATTTTAATTTTGTTTTTGCCCGATATGCTAGCACAGACTAACATGGGTATCTATCTCTCTAAAACTACTACTTAGGAGGCCAGACTCCATTAGGGGCCTGGACTCCTAGCAGGTTCATCCAAGGTGGAATGGTCACAGCTGAGACACCAGACTAAAATGCACCCATCATCTTCAATAGAACAGCCACATCAGCAGAAGAGAATAGATAGTTCCAATGGCTTCGGGAGTGGTGGCTACTGGAAGCAGCAGTAGCAGACGAAGGTGGCACCGGCAGCGGAGACAACCACAATGACACTCAAGCTAACTTTAGTACTTTACAAAAAGTGGCAGTGGTAAGCCACTACTGAACTTTCCTTATTATGAAAACCATATGATGAGACAGTCCAAAATACAACAAAACACAGTGCTGGAAGATGAAACTCCCAGGTCAGAAAGCACTCCGTCAGCTACTGGGGAATAACAAAAGACAAGTATGAATAGTGCTGTCACAAATGATGCAACTAGACTAAAATTGAAAGTGGCTAGCACTAAAAATTCTAGTGGCTAACATGTACAGAAGTGAAGGGGAAATTCTGAACTGGAACTTGGAACATGAGAATTAAGAATCAAGGTAAACTGGAAGCTGTAAAGCTAGAAATGAAACGTATAAACATTGCAGTTCTTTATTGGTAGTGCACTGGAACAGGATATTTTCAGTCAACTGCAAAATATTCTACTCTAGAAATGATAAACTGAAGAAATAGAGTGGCTTTAATATTGAGGCAAGATGTAGCATAGGCAGTTAGGGGCTATACTACAAGTTCTGACCAAATAATATCAGTCAGATTCCATGGAAAACCTATCAACATAACTATCATTCAAGCCTATGCTGCAACTACAAATGCTGAAGAAGATAAAACTGAAAGCTTTTATGCAAGCATCCAGGAGGAAACTGAGCACAGTCCAAAACAAAGCATGCTTATAATCATAGGTGGCTGGAACACAAAAGTAGGAAACAAAGCAGAACCAAATGTTTTTGGAAAATTCGGCCTAGGGGACAGAAATTAAACAGAAGAATTACTCATAGAATTCTGCAAAGCCAACAATCTATTTTTTGCAAATACATACTTCAAGCAACCGAACAAACTGTACATGTAGAAATCACAAAATGGTTGATAAAGAAATCAAATAGACTACATAATGGGAAGCAGAAGATGGAGAAGCTGCATTCTGTCAGCCAAAACAAGAGCAGATAGTGGTACTGATAATGAACTGTTAATAGTCAACATTAGAGTAAAACTGAAAAAGAGCACTAAAAGAATTATAGTGCTAAATATAATTCAAACATAAATTCATAAATTAAACATAAATTTATTCATGATTAATTCCTGATTAATTTAAAGTCCAAATAAGGAACAGATTTGCCTTACGAAACTCAATTGACCATGAGTTAACTTTTGTTAGTACTGTACAAAAGGTGGAAGTGGTAAACTGCTGCACAACTTTCCTCCTCTGAAGACCCTATGATGAGACAGTCCAAAACAAAACAAGAGATAGCACTGGAAGATGAGGCTCCCAGGTTGGAAGTGCAAATTGAACCCAGAGATATTATTATATAAAAATATAATACATAAAAAGGCAATTCCTGTAATAATTCCTGTAATAAAAAGAAAAGAAAAACCTAGACAGATGATAGAAGAAACATTTCAAATTGTGAAGGACTGATGAGAAGCAGAACTAAAAGGTGACAGAAATAGAACAAGAGATGGGGACAAATATAAAAATGAGTAGCTATTTTCTATGAATATAGCCGATTTGTCATATATTCGTCAATCCGTATTCGTCAAATTTTAAGTCCCAACGAATACGACTTGATGAATATTTTCCCAGTTTTATTCGTCGATCTGTCTATATTCGTTACCCTTTTTGGGGCCTCTCTATGCCATCTCTGAGCTTGCTGGTGCCTATCAGAAGCTCTGGCTGATCAGAAGATCCTGGATTGGCATGTCAGGCAGCCAGTAGCGCTGCTGAAAGGGCTGTGGGGGTGTAACTTTTACAAAGGCTTTATAAGCTTTTCCCCTGCAGCCATTTCCCACTTCTGTTCTGATTCTCTCCAGAATGAAAACAGTTGCTGGCTGGTGCTTGTGCCATTCTTGTGGCTGTGCTTTCACTTCTGTGGCAGCAAAGCAAACACTTCTTTTTCTTTTTCATTTATTTCATTAGTAGAACTTTACTGGGAATTTGGGGGGGATTTCTTTAGCAGATTTCAGTTAGCTTAGGCTACTTCTTTTTTGGAGGCTTGTGTTCACAGTGGGTGTGGGGGGAAATTTGGTGTGTGACTGTGTGGAATCCCTTCCCCCCAAATTTAATTCCTGAGTGGTTGTGGTACGGTACGGTAAACCTTTATTGGCATAAAACAAAGTGAACAAGGAAATAAAACACAAGGGGAAAGGGATCACAGGACGAATAGACATAATCAACATTAAATGAGGGAGTACAAAATGATGAGAAGTAATACATAATACCCGGGGAATGGGGTAAAGGAAAGTTCACATTATGAGGCAACAGTGAGTTTCATAATTGCAGTTAGATAGTTAGCCACCACCTCGGTGAGGGGGGCACAACGGTCACTCAAAAAAATAGGGAGTGGTTGTATGTGTGTCTCTAAGACTTAGTTGGCAGGGTTTTAAGTTTTAAAAACTTAGTTATTTTTGGAGGCCTGTGTTCAGGCCCAGTGGGGGGTGGGGGAAATTGGTGTGTGACTGTGTGGAATCCCTTTTCCTAATTTAATTCCTGAGTGGTTGAGAATGTGTTCTGAGTACTTCTAAAGCACCTTCACTAAATTCATTCTTATTTCATTATATGGAGGGGGGGGGGCTTTGTTTAGGCAGGTCACATTTTAGTCGCCGAGATGATTGCCCTGCTCGGACCTCCACTGTCCACTGTGGAAGCCCCGGTCTTCTGCCGGTTGCTGCATTTTTTTGCCCCCTGGTACGACCTCCCCTCATGGAGAACCCTCAGTTCTAGAGTGCTGCCCTCGCTCTATGACTCTGTGAGGGAGGTGGTCCGTGACCATCTTTCACGGGTACAGGGGCATAAGATGCACTTCACAGCGGACCTGTGGAGAGGAGGTTAGCATGGCTACCTCTTGCTCACAGCCCACTGGTGGCAGACAGAGGACTTGAGGAGTGGCAGGGCATTGGCAACAGGACCACAGGGGGAGGCCCTTGTCCTGCCCCCAGGCTACAGGTCCGTTCTGCTGCAGGCGTGGCACATGGAAGCTCAGGCGATGGGGAGGAACATCGCCAATGATATCCTCTCCGTGCTGCAGGAGTGGGCACCGGAGGGGGAGGTCATCCGTGGCCACATGGTCATGGATGCTGGGCAGAACATGTTGGCGGCATTGAACGCGGCAGGCTTTGAGGGCAACGTATGCATGGCGCACAAATTACACCTTGTTGGCCTCGGCAGCCACGTCAAGCCTGAGTGGGATGCAGGCATCCGGGAGATGCGGGCACTCCTGGAGCAATGCTGACAACTGGTGGGCCACATCTCCAGCAGCCTGAAAGCTGCCCACCAGCTGTGTGAGAGGCAGGAGGAGTTGGGTCAGGAGACCCACGTTCTCCTGACAGACCTGCCCACCAGGTGGAACTCTACCTACACCATGGTGTCCCACCTGGTGGAGCAGAAGGCCGTTTTGAAAGACATCATGTCCTCCATGCCCATTCTGCCCGGGGTGAGAGAGGTGGGCATCAGTGCCATGGATTGGCTGGCCATTTCCCAGATGTTGGAGGTGCTCAAGCCTTTCCAGGAAACCACTGACATTTTGTGTGGTTATATGGCGAGCCTGGGGCAGATCATCCCCCTGATTCATGCCCTCGATTGCTCCCTGGAGGCTGCTGTGGCACCAGGATCCTCTGTCCTCCCATGGACCAGGGCTTTGGTGAAGAAGTTGCAGGCAGGCATGCGGAAGTGACTCCATCCTGTCTACAGGGACAGAGCTTACCGCATGGCCTGCCTGTGTGATCCTCAAAGCAAGGGGGGCTTGGCAGCACGCACCTCAGACCTCAAGGAGTGGAGAACGGAGCTCTCCACTGAAGTCCGCAGGGCGTTGGGGGCACGAAGCTTGCGTGGGGAGATGGGAACATCAGGCCACAAGACAGAGGAGGGGCAGGGTGGTTTGCTGGAGCCACAGGGAAGGACTTCAGCTGGTGAAGGCCCCAGACCCCATTACTGGAGCTCTGTGGTGACCTGGGCAGTTGCCGCAGAGGAAAGACAGGCGTCTGAGGAGGATCTGGCAGAGACGATGGTGCGGGACTATCTGGCTGAGCCCCCCCCCCCGACCCCGAGTCAAATCCCCTCCATTTCTGGGCTAAGAAAGTGGTCATATGGCCAGAGTTGTCCAATGTGGCCATGGAATTCCTTTCCATCCCCCCCACCAGCGTCCAGAGTGAGTGCGTGTTTTCCCATCTTGGAGACATACTCTGTTGCCGCCTCTCGCGTTTGGATCCCGTTAGTGTGGAGAGACTGTCATTCATCAAGGTGAACCTTCCCTTGTTGGGCTTCCCATCACTGAACCCAAAGAGGTAGGGTTCCAATGACAGTCTCTCCCCTACCACACAGCCTGCCTGCCTGCCTACTAGCCTGCCTGAGGCCCGATGGCTCTATAACATGTCTGCCAGCCAGTGCGCCCGCCTCTCTGCCTGCCCGCCAGCCTGCCTGCCCACCTGCCCACCTGCCCACCCACCAGTCCTCCTGAAAAAAAATGCCTGCCTACTTGCCTTCCAGCCTGTAAACCTGCTCCTCAGTCAGAAGTCCCTCCACCGATTCCAGCCTCCATGGGCCAAGTTCTGACCAAGTCCTGCCTGCTGCTGATTCCAGTCACCTCCTCGGGCCAAGTTCTGACCAAGTCCTGCTGTTGATTCGAGTCACCTCATCGGGCCAAGTTCTGACCAAGTCCTGCCTGCTGATGATTCCAGCCTCTGACCAAGTTCTGACCAAGTCCTGCTGATGCTGATTCCAGTCACCTCCTTGGGCCAAGTTCTGACCAAGTCCTGCTGTTGATTCCAGTTGCCTCCTCGGGCCAAGTTCCTACCAAGTCCTGCCTGCTGCTGATTCCAGTCGCCTCCTCGGGCTAGATTCTCAAATCCTGTCTGCTGATTCCAGCCTCCTCGGGCCAAGTTCTGCCTCAGTGGCAGGGTTGTACCCTGAATGCCAAAGTGGCAGGACCCTACCCGACCTGAGAGCCCAAAAGATGCCTGATTGGCAGGGGCCCACCTGACGGGCTACAAGTCCTGCCTGCTGATTCCAGTCTCCTCTGGCTAGAATCTCAAATGCTGCCTGCTGATTACAGCCTCCTACCCTACCCAGGCGCCCCCCATGCCAATGTGGCAGGGGCGAGCCCTTCCTGGCAGCCCAAAAGAGCATATTTAAAAAAAACAATCAGTTCTTTTTGGAGGCTTGCGTTCAAATCCCACCTTGATGGCAAACGCCTCCCTCTCGCTCATCTATGTGGCAGATTTCTGCCACTACAATGCCTCCCCCAATATCTCTCCCCACGCTATCCCATAAGAATCATATTGGTACCTGAGATGCCCGAATCCCACATCCTGGGAGATCTTGTCTGCCAGTCAGAAACGACGAGCCATTCAAACACCCCGAAGACCTCATCTTGGCCACGATGCCAACTGCCTAGAGAAGACACCTGCCAAGATGCCTGTGATACTTCAGTTCCTGATGGGGCCAACGTCTACTTTGCTGCGGTGTGCCTCAGTGCCCGATGGGGCCAAAGTCTACTTTGGTACCAATTGCTTCAGTGCCCATTGGGGACCACAGTCTACTTCGTTGCGAATTGCCTCAGTGCCCGATGGGGCCAAAGTCTACTTTGCTACCAATTGCCTCAGTGCCTGATGGGGCCATAGTCTACTTTGCTGCCAATTGCCTCAGTGCCCAATGGGACTGTGGCGATCGCCCACATCACTCATGCTATTCATATTCATGAGCTGATTAGCATGAACCTATGAGAGGACTAGAGAGGCGGAGTCAGCAGCTACATGAGGCTTGGCGGGAGAAGGAGGAATCAGATAGGGCTGGTTAGTCAGAGAGAGAGAGGGAACAGATACTGAGGGAGATAGAGCTGGTTAGGAAAATAGGTAGAGAAGGTGGTAATGATATAGCAAGAGAAAAGAAGTATGTACTGAGAGAACTGTTGATGATTTGCTTATGTATAATGTGTATCTGAGAAACTTCTGTTATTATTCAATCTGCTTCACTTCAATAAATAAGTTCTGTTTTTGTTCACAAGTCAAGTGTTCAGACAAACATCATTTATATTGTGGATCGAGGTAATCCACTGGTGGCAGCGAGAAGAAAACGCGACATGAGCCTTTGTGAGGGAAAGACAAGCAGGGGCCACAAGGGCAAACGCCACAGGGACCAAAGTCTACTTTGCTACCAATTGCCTCTGTGTGCCTGCCAGAGACAAACCAACCTACCTCAGTGCCAAAGATCTCTCATTCTGCTGTCGCCAAATCAAACTCCCTCAATGCCATCTGCTTCTGTGCCATGTGGTAAACTTTCCTGGGGGGACCCAATTTGTGGGTGAATAACTCGGATGTCTAATATCCAATCTTCACAAAATTTGGCAGGCATGTTGGGGAAAGACATAGGAAGCTTCTGTGTGATTTACGATTCTCTAAGTACCTGGGGGAAACTTTCCTGGAGGTGTTGTACTTGTGACTATATAACTCAGGGGTCCATTCCCAATGTTTGCCAAACTTGCTTCGCTTGTAGAAATCTATCTGCAGAAGCTTCTCTGAAAATTTGGTGTCTCTAGGTGCTTGGGAGCCAGTTTTATAGCCTTTTAAACTGAAAATGAATGGAAGAATCGATTCGTTAATTCGTCAGAAAATATTTGTAAATTTGTATTCATTTATTCATTAACCTTGATGAATCACAAATCACAATTTTTTTTATTTGTCCCCATCTCTAGTCAGAATAAGGGACGTGGTGGCGCTGTGGGTTAAACCGCAGAAGCCTCTGCTGCAGGGTCAGAAGACCAGCAGTTGTAAGATCGAATCCACGCGACGGAGTGAGCTCCCGTCACTTGTCCCAGCTCCTGCCAACCTAGCAGTTCAAAAGCATGCAAATGCAAGTAGATAAATAGGTACCACCTCGGTGGGAAGGTAACGGCGTTCCATGTCTAGTCGCGCTGGCCACGTGACCACGGAAACTGTCTTCGGACAAAACGCTGGCTCTATGGCTTGGAAACGGGGATGAGCACCGCGCCCTAGAGTCAGACACGACTGGACTAAATGTCAAGGGGAACCTTTACCTTTACCTAGTCAGAACCCCGAATGCAGTTTTTCAGCAACTGTCATGTAGAGACAATGAGAATTCCTACAACAACCAGTGCAAAGAAATAGTCTCTTATGCTCTAATGACTGTGCAACTTGAGGAGGCATCCCTGTATGATTACCAGTGCTTTGCCTAACTAACTTGAATTATGCATTTGTATTTCTGAACACATTCTTCTATACTCACTGGATCATTTGGAACTCCATCAAGCTTAGACCTTGGAGGAGGGTAGCATGTTCTCTGAACCTGAAGTTTAATACTACACATCCCAGGCACTTCACCAATGCCAGTTCCTAACAGGATGTGAGCTCACATTTCATTCCTCTGATTTCTTCTTTTGCCTTCAGGATGAGGTAGTTTTGACTCTTCTTGCTCTTACCAGGTTTTCTTCTGCCAGTTTGCATCAGGCTCGTCTCTAACTCGAAGGCTGTATCTTGAATGTAGTCCTACTACAGGCAGCAGAAGAATGGTTGTGGCCTTTGTCTCCTCGTCTAGCTTGAGATTGATCTGCTGTCTGTCCTGTTGGATTCCTGTCATCCCTATCCACTCTGTGGACGTTTCATTCTCTTCTAAGCCTCCTGAAAGAGTTAGCCAGTCTCTCCTTCTCCTCCCAGTGCTTGCCACTTGCCAAGCCCCTCACAGCCCCAGCCCCAGCAGCAACAAGAGATGCCCAGGTAGGTCTGGGCAACTCTTTTTCCTCTGAGACTCTTTATGTTGCTTGATTAACTTTTTCCTTTCTTGGGTAGTGGGTTTTTCCTTCTGGACTTCCTCTGTGGCTTCTCTTGGCTTCCATTTTCAGTGACTGCTTTTTCCAGGGGAAGCCTCTCCTTTGCTTACAGTTGCTGAGACCGTTTGAACTCCTCTCTGTCATCCCCATAAATCTATCATTTATAGTTTGAAGGGAGTGTCTCAAAGTGGAACATCTGTCAAAACGTTCAGTCCCTTTATTACCTTTCCTTTAATTTCCTTTAATTTTCACTTCTTTCGATTCTTTGTAATTTTGTAATTTCTTTTAATCTTTTAAATTCAGACTGAATCTGATCCATTCTTCACCATGTTATTCTGCTCATTTGCTCCTCCACCACTTTGTTTTGGAACCCTGGGAAATATAGCAATCATACCAGTCCTCCATGTGCCTGAGGATGGGGGCAGGGACATAGATGAGGAAGCCTCCCTGCCCTCCTCAGCCACAGCCATAGCCAGAGGCAGTTTAGAAGGGGTGAGTGGGAGGGAGGGCTGACATGGAAGAAGGGGGCCATTTGGAATGTGGGTGCCAGTCAGAAAGGCAGCCAATGGATATTCCAAACTGGGGGATTCCAGGGCTCAAAAAGGCATAAATTCTCCTGGGGGCATAATTATAACTGGTCTACAATTTTTTTAGGAGTCAACTGCTTCAGAAATAAAATGTGCTATGTATTATGTATTTTGAGGTGCTGAATTCAAATATGGCAATTGAAACAACCGATTGGCTACTGTTTCCAAGATATTTAAGTTTTTACATTTTACGTTCATGTATGATGTGCAGATAGTAGGGTTTAAATCATAAATTATAAACCTAGGTCTTTTCATGTGTTTGGGTTTGCTTTACATGATAATATTTCACCTGTCCTGTCTATGTAACACTTTAAAAAGCAGTAAAAGGATTATATAAATAAAATGTGTTATGAAATAAAAGGCAAAAAACTATTATGTACATAGTTTAGCCCCATTCAGTGTCTACTTGGCACTTCTTGGCTTGTCTCTTGTATTCATTAAATAGAGCATCTCTTGTCACTGTCCAGCAATAGTCTGCAAGCATTAATGGGTTCCATTTGCCCTGATAGTGTTTCTCCATTGTTGCAATGTCCTAGTGAAATTGCTCACCGTACTCGTTGCTCATTGCTCCACAGTTCTGTGGAAAAAACTCTAGATGAGAGTGCAAAAATGTCAAGATATTTGTAATGGAGCAGGTCACTATATTGTAAATTAAAGTCTTGAACATATGAAATGTACTCATGTAAGTAAAATATGTAGGAAAGACTGTATGTAAAGTGCAAGCATACACCTGTTGCTGGTTAACAGGCAGAGTTTGAGGCTTGAGTTGCCTTGGGCAGGTGTTGCTGATTACAGAGGCTTATAAAGGTAGCTCTGTGAGAGCATTACTTTACTGCTCTGGTTCAGGAGCAGTCATGCCACTCTGGTATAGGAGCAGGCATGCTGCTGTGTTATACTGGGTTGTGAGTAAACAGTTACTGTATATGGATATGTTGTTATGTTATGCTGTATATGGATCAGCTGTTATGCTGAAGATAAGCTGTTCAAGTTACATATGTAAATACAGAGTATTTTTCTAAACTAAGTTTGATGTGTCTTAAATTTTGCATCCAGAGTTAAAGGAAGAGCACTGAATTCTGTTAAGTTTCCACCAGTTCTCTCCAGGGAGCCACATTCTTTCTTGAATCAGCTTAAAATGTTTCTGCTAGTACATGTTTATGTACACACATTCAAAGTATAGCAGATGTACTCTCGACATACTCTACTTGGCACTTCTTGGCTTGTCTCTTGTATTCATTAAATAGAGCATCTCTTGTCACTGTCCAGCAATAGTCTGCAAGCATTAATAGGTTCCATTTGCCCTGATAGTGTTTCTCCATTGTTGCAATGCCCTGGTGAAATTGCTCACTGTACTCGTTGCTCATTGTTCCACAGTTCCGTGGAAAAAAATCTACATGAGAGTGCAAAAAAATGTATCTTTAGTGACATGTTGAACACAAGGCTTTTGTATGCCTTGAGGAGGTTTTCCAACAATAACCTGTAGTCATCTGCCTTGTTGTTTCTGAGAAAATTTATTTCCACTAACTGGAAGGCTTTCCATGCTGTTTTTTCCTTGGCATGCAGTGCATGAAAGAAGTTCACAAATCTGAGGACCAACAAAGACACTTTCCTTTATCTTAGCTTCACTTAACCTTGGAAATTTTCTGTGGAGGTAAGCTCCTTGCATTTTGACCAGGGCCTTCACAAAGTTTTTCATCAGACCCAGCTTGATGTGTATGGGGTGTAACAAAATCTTCCTTGATTCAACAAGCAGTAGATGCTGAACAGTTTTCCTCCCAGTCTCCAATGACTGTCGGAGTGGCCAATCTATCTTGATGTAGTGAGAATCACTTGCACGACTATCCCATTCACAGAGAACAGCAGTACTTTGTGTATCCAGTCTGCAAAACAAGCAAGAGAGCAACAACCTTCAAATTGCCACAAAGCTGCCAGTGACATTGGTCATAGTTTATGCACTTCAAAAGTTGTTTCGTGTTATGTTTCCTTCATGTGGGACAATATCCTTTTGACGGTCTCACTCATGAGATAAGGGGAAGAGATACAAATGCAAGAATAGAGAATACTTTTATAGGCCACTAACAAAAATTAAAAAATCATGCACTATGTGAGCTTTCTTGAGTAAATCCCACTTCTTCAAAGGTATCGCCTATTCTTGCATTTGTATTTTTTATTTCAAGGGGAAGAGATGTCTCCACAGAGATCTCCTTTGGAAGCACAAACCACCCCTCCTTTGCTGGCATTCTGTTCCAGGGGAATTCTAGCTTTTGCTTGCTGTATCAAACCAAGAAAAGCCCCCAAGTATTTCAGGAGAGCACTAGGTCAAGACAGGTCCTTCCAAGATACTGTAAATTCTGCAGGCTAATCTAAATGAAACTTTCTAGGAAATATGAGGTTGAATCCTGTTGTTTTTTTCACATACTCACAAGAGGAGCATGTGAAAGTTGCGTGCTTATAGGCAAGGTGCCGGGTGTGCACTGGATGTACAATCAGGCACACATCTGATGTGAGACTAGCAACTGCAGCTTCTGTGATTCCTCTTGTGCTTGCATACAATCCTAAAAGGATTCCATCTATAATAATGTTTTAAGATTCAAAGAGAGGCTAGAGGAGTGAGCAGGAGCTTAAAGGATAACTTTAGTCTGAAAAGCCTCAAGACCCTCTTGTACAAATAACCAACTACCAATTGTCTTTAGAGATGTTCCTGAAATCACTAATTCCTGAGTGTCTATATTGATATAAAAAATACATTTTGTGACTGTGGATTTTTTTTAAATAAAGGACTTGCTATTTTCAGATGGGGTAAAGAAAAATCTTCCAACCAGGATGTCGGGTTATTGGTTTATTTTAAATGCAAGCAATATTGCACTTGGTCCTCTTTGAAATAATAGTCTCACACTTGCAGTAACAGGTGATCCACCAGTGTTTGGGATTTGTTTCTTACGCTTTTATACTGGAAGTATGCTTCCAGGTCACCCTAAATGTTTGTTTGGGCATTGTTACAAAAGCTGGCTGGATAGCTCAGTGGTTTAGGAATCTGAAGTTTGATACCCACTATGCCTCCTGTTAGTAGAGCCAGTCGGTGTGGCCTTGGGCAAGCTGCACAGTCCAGAATAAGGGAATCATAAACCACTTCTGTGTAATTTCTACATAGAAAACTCTGAAAACAGTTGCTATAAGTTAGAATTGACCTGATGGCACACAATTATTATTAAGTAAGACAGTCTACATGACCCTAAACTGAGACAAAAAAAAATTCAGATACAAATAATATGGATTCCAAAAACAATTTTTTTTCAAGAACTGAAAAAAGATTGTAAGCCCAAAAAGAGGTTGTGGGTTTTTAATTAATGGTGTCAGTTTCCAACCACACACAATCCAATTCATTGTGTAAGAGCCTCCAGGGACACATGCAAACAACAACCTAGATTTAATACTGAACACATTCACAAGCCAGCTAGTAGATGAACATCCACAGGAATATAAATTCCTTCCCATTATATGTATATAGATTTCCTTTTCCCCAGTTTCAGCTGCTGAAGAAAGAACATATATAATATATGATAAAATTATTCTTCTCTGAAGGATCATGTATGGAATTCCCCTCTTCTTTAGCTTTGTGGTTTAGGTATCTGGCTGCAGAGCCAGTGGTTGGGAGTTTGATTCTCCACTGTGTCTCCTGGGAGAAGAGCCAGGCTGTGTGGCCTTGGGCAAGCTGCACAGTCCCAGGATGCCCCCAGAAGAAGGGAATGGTAAACTACTTCTGTGTATTCTGTACCTCAAAAACACTGGAGAGGGTTGCCATAAGTCAAAATCCACTTGACAGCATGCAATTATTAATAAAACATACACAGTCCAACAGCACCATCTCTTTTACTTTTGTTGCTTTTTATATTCACTTTGTTTGTCTCAGCTTAACTAGTATAAACAAGGAATAGGATTTCTAAAGTCATGTGGTTTACCAATTTAAATGCATTAAATGAAATCTCACCGATTCCAGCTTCCTACACTCTACACTGTAATGTGACAGTTTCACCATCAATATGGATTCTCTCAGTTTTTTATGTCTGCCTTCTCTTGTTATTAGTTTTTTTCTTCCACAAAGGAACCTTTCTGAAATGATAGTTTAGAAAGGTCCTCTTACTGCTTTTGCAGCTGCACTTTGTTCTCTTGGGAGAACACATAGCTACCAAGCCACCTTCCCACCTAATTGTGTATGTCACTGCTCTCTATCCTCCTCATTGCTTTCTCATCATAATGGCACTGCTTTCCCTCCCTTATTGCTTTTTTTTTTAAACAAAAGAAGTGTGTTGCTCTTCCACTAGAAGAGAGCAGATCATTATCTGCACAAAGGTGCTGCATCCATGTAGATTTTACATTTGTATGGGGACAGACTCATTCATAAATCAACTGGTCAAACACAGATGCAGATTGTGGGATGCTCCTGGAGATGGTGGCTGCAGAATATGTACAGCATTGACGGCAGGGAAAGTGGATGCTGTGTGCATATATATTTGGTGAAACAGAAAAGGCAATTGCCTTTGCAAGTTACAAAGATCCAAACAGAAGTAGAACAGCCCTGTAAGGTTAACCTTGACAGGGCTATCTGTGGCAGTCTAACTAGGATGGGAGCATAGAAGCATTTGTAAAGTATGGCACAAACTGGGCTTTAGGATTATTAACAGTAGTGATATTGTGCATGTGTGTATGATAGTTAGGTAATATTTTCCCTTCAGTTTGGAATAAACGTATTTTCAAGGTGATGGGTGAAAAAGAAAGTATTAACTTATGCAGAGGCTTGATGAGAGCATCAGGTCAGGCAGCAAGCATGCTTGAAAACTCTTCTTAGTCCCCCCCCCCCCCCCCCGGTAGCTTAATACAGTGAATTGCATTCAGCCACCAAATACCGTAGATGAAGGGGAAATGTGAGGCAGAGGCAGTGGAATGCGGGGGAGAGGGGATTTTACCAATCAATCTCTCCCAAAGCAGACATAATTAATTCAAAAGGTGAAGATTCTCATACTTCTTCTAAATATGCACGACTAATAATGGCACTGCCTCCTGTGTGCCCTTTTGTCTTCTGATGGTTCTAAGCCTATCTTTTCATTTTTTGTCCACAATATGATGTGCTCCCTTTTCCTCCTGATGTCATGGCTCCAATGGATGAATTCTCCAGTGAGGATGAGAAAGAACCCCCTAAATGTAACAAGGTACCGTGAGATCCTACAGACTAGCCCTCCCACCCCCAAAAGAAGACAACTTAGTGCCTGAGCCAGCTAGGATACTTCCCAGCCCACAAGAATGCTCTAGGATAAAAGCATGAGCCCAGCTAGAGCCTCCAGGGTGAAATACTCAGCTGCAAAGGAAAGACTCCTCGGGACAAGAGGCATCCACAAGAGTGAAGCTCCTTTAAGGGAAAGCTAAAATTTGAGCTAATTCAGATTGATTCAGATCAGGTTCAAATAAATTGGTTAGGTCTGGGTCCACTCTGAATCAAATCTGGATTTCTCCAAATTATTTCAGGCCAGCTTAGCGATTTGGATACCCAAAGAAAGCCTGACAGTATCTTCGAAATGCTGCAGAGTTGCACCATATAAAGAAAATGGCAAATTAGTTTGGGGTGGGGAGAGATGGAACTTGCTCATTGACTATCCTAATTTGCAATTTTAGACAAGAATCTCACCAGAATTTTCCAGAGGATTATTTCTCTCAAATTCTAGAGAAACCAGTCCACAGTTTTCTGCTTTTTTCACATAAGTATACAAAATTGGGCAACACTGTAGCCCCTTGTGAGTTTGTGAATTCTGACAGGTTTTATACAGATAGGTGCAAGGTGTTTAATGTTATCCACTTTTAAAATTTGCTTTAATATACAAAATATCCTAATATGTGTGCTGCTTCCTTGCACTATAGTAATGGTAATGGGTGGTGCTTGTATAGGACTACTGTGCAAAAACTAAAGAAACATTAAGGAATATAGATTGAAACACAAAAATTAAACATAACCTTAAAAAACTAGGACTAAAATGTGTAGCAGAGTACATTAAGGGTATAAGGGAACCACCACTAGGTTTCTGAAAGAACAGTGAGAAGAAAATAGAGACTAATTTAAATTAAAAAAGTAAAATAAGAAGCTGTATGAGAGAACTATATCAAACACTTCAATGACATCACCTTATTGCTCCTTGGAAGTAGCATAAAGACTGCAAAAGAACTCATTGAAATACAGTATTATTAACCCTAGCTGTGATGGAGCACCTAGATTATTCTGTGGCATGAATCATTGTGAAATTCCATTTACTCTTAGGGACTTGTAATGGTAAATTAATTAGAATATGATCCGATGTCCACAGGGTCATAGAGGAGCAGGTGGTAAAATCTCTGAGCCATTCATAGGAGCCTTTGCATTTGACTGGCTGCACCACGTGTGGAGTCTCTAGACCACATTGTGCAGAATCTGTGGGTTAAAAGGATGCAGAGTTTTTAACCAGCTTTGGTAATCTGGAGGGTGTTCCGACCAATTTTGGGCTTCAAGATGAGGCTTCCCTACCTCCTCCTTGAAGTCCCTTCCCCTACCTAGAATCCAGCCTCCTTGGAAGGAAAGGGTGGCTAGGGAATGAATGTGCTTGTCAAATGAGATATATGGCGGATATTTTATCACAATCCAATAAATTAATATGGGCAAAGTTAGAATTTCAAGAGGTGCCACGTTGTTTTGAAAATATTCACTTTAAGCAAAGTATGACCCTTATGAAAAAGAAAATAAACCCAATTCTTAGAAATATGTTGGAAATTTGGAATGAATTTAAGAAAATATTTATTCTCTCAATCTCCCCATTATATCCAGTAGTAGAACTACAGAAATTGGGACAGTTTGGGACACTTTGGGACAGTTCCCAAACTGTCCCAAAGGACAGTTTGGGGAAAGTAAATATTAAAGAAAAACAAGTCAGTAGACTAAAAAAATGGAATGGAGAAGATGAGGGATAACAAACAAAGTTAGTATTGGAAAGGGAAAAATTATCTTGGTTTAATACGATTCAATTGGAGCAATAGATTAAAGAATGGGAGAGGAAAATGAGGAATGTAGGGATCTTACAAAATTTGAAGATATGGTTGTATCAAGGGGAAAACACGTTAATAAAAGGGATAATGAAATTTATTAGATATTAATAGAAGTGGAAGACCAACATGATGCACTTAAGACATAATGGGAAATGAATTTGGCAAGGGGGATAAGTATTGAAGTATGGGAAAACATTTGGGATGAAAGAATAATCAAATGCATGTGTGGGCATGGTCAGCCTCTGGTGCTGCAGAGCTGCAGAGCTGGCAATGGCTGGGTTCCCTGGCACAAACTCCATGGGCTCAACTCCATGGTTTAAACATATGGGTGCTTTATTTACAGTTGCAGCTTGGAAGACACAGGCTCAGGGGCATGCACCACTCCTTGGGCACCCTCTTCCTCGGTGGGATCCTCAGTTATTCTTACTGTGGGTCCCTGTGAAGGAGAGATAAAGGAAAGTAAGCTGTCCTTAGTAATAGAGGCTGTAATTGAGGAGGAAGAGGGTGGTGATTCAAAGGAAAAGAGAGTGTATGAGAAGAGACGGAGAAGGCGGAAGAGAAAAGGGGGAAGGTTGAGATATGCTTGGTGGAGGAGGGTGAGAAAGCAAAAGGGGAGGAGCAAAGAATGTCAGTTTGGGAGGAGGAAGGTATAAATGTGAGAGGAGAACAGTGGTATGGCAGTAAGCTAGAAGGAGAGAGATGGGGAAGGAAAGAAGAGAGTGATCAGAATAGAGGTTATGAGAAAGCGTGGGAATTGCTAAAGGATTTCCCAAACTTGAGAGTGGGAGGACTGTTGTCGGATCCGGTGCCAAAGAGAGAAGGAGAGGCGGTGGTGGAAACCCAGGAGTGGACCGTCATCATATTCCCGCGTGGGCAAGGGAGAGGAAAGCGAGTGATCCGTCCGGACTCCACTTACAATCAACCACCAAAGGAAGGGGATTGGGCTAGACACCCATGTTGCGGGACAATTTGTGCGGTGAGGAGTGCACCACTCCAGAAACCCACCGACAAGGAGCGTTTTGGCCCAGCACCCCAATAGGTTATCCGGACTATAGACAAGAGTTTGTGACACCCAGTTATGGCCTGTTGCCAGAGTTGTCTTGTTTTGATCCGCTTGGAATAGTTATAGAAAAGTTGGAAGCAAATAAAAGCAAGACCATGAGTTCAGTTAATACGTCTCCGTCTTTATTTCCCGCCAAAAATGAGGAACTGGCCAAAGATTTGAACAAACCCGATCACAGTCCCCTTAGTTCAGGCCCCTCAACATGAGGCTTTGCCCAGCTCAAAGAGGGCTTGTATTGTCTTTGATATAGATGATGGCTGCCCAACCCAGCCCTTCCCCATGGTCCTTGCCTATCAAGGTTGAGGATAGGGAGAAAGCTCTACTGTCAGTCAGCAGTGGTCCTTTGGCTGGAGGAATGTCATACTTCCCTCCCAGTTCCCTTCAACAGTTCCTCCAGGGTATCAACCCGGGAGGACCTTCTTCTGTTGATTAGCAGCCTCCTAAAGGAGGCAGTCCTTTTTATCTGGCTCCTGGCTCCTGGCTGCCTTGGGCAGGTGTTCCTCATTAGGCTGCTGCACCTTCCCCAGCTGCCTTCTCTCCCTCTTGCTGTGCCTGAGCCTTTTTCTCTGGCTGAGCTCTCTCAGCCATCTTAAATTTGCCCGACAGCTCACCATGAACATGCCGGCTACCTGGCATGCCCCCCCCCCCCACATCACAGTATGTCAGTAAGAATAATAGAGAATTATTCTAAACTAGTTTGGAAATGGTATTTAATGCTGGAAGAAATGAATTGCATGGATAGCAAATTTTCAGATTTATGTTGGAAATGAGATTACTCCGTAGGTACTTATTTTCATAAATGGTGGGAATGTAAGAATGTAATGAAATTTTGGAGGATGTTTTTTAAAGAAATTAATGAAATGCTGGATTTAAATGTAGAGTTTATTCCAAGAATAGCATTGTTTATCATTATTTGATAAGGAACAATCAAAATGGACAGTAAAATAATTGATAACAAATTTAGTATCAGCAGCAAGATTAATTATAGGTAAAAATTCAAAATTAAAGCATGAACATAGCTATTAATGACAAACTGACATGTGATATTAAGGATCTGACAAACAAGAATATTTTTAGAGATATTTGGAGAGTCTTTATTGACAATGAATTAGTTAAAGAGAAGGGTCATGGACCTTTGAAAGAACCAGTGCAATTTTGGGGGAATGGGGCATCATAAATGAAATCGATGCAGCATGTCTTCAAAGGGTCCTTGTGGAGGGGGGCACTGATACGTAATTGAATAATTTAAGTTGTTTTATGTATGTATCTATTAAACTTTTATTTGTTAGTTTTGTACTTTTTAAATGTATTTTTTATATTCTTCAATAAAAAATGTTTTTAAAAAGAGTAGTACACCAAGAGAAGGGGACACAGAGGGAAATGTCTTCCCTGTCAAACTGGAGGAGGGACCAATGCCGTATGATGCTCCAGAACTAGCTGTCAGATGCTCATTGCAACCCAACAAAGGTATATCAGTTCCTCACCTGTCCTACTTCAGGGCTGTCAAAAATAAACAAGCCAGCAACCTGGGAGGAGACTGAGCAGATGCCGCCAGATGGAGAAAAGCTGCAAAGGAAGAAAGAAGCACTACACAAGTAGGTGGTATAGACACTAACTAAGCTACCATCAGGCAAGAAAGCCATCAGGTGCAAGCAGGTATTCAAGCCGAAACAAGATGCAAATAAAGAAGTGGAGCCCTACAAAGCAAGACTAGTTGCAAAGGGGTTCCTACAGAAATATGGAGAAGACTTTGATGAAACCTCTGCTCCTGTCATCAAGCACAGCACAATAAGAATGCTTCCAAGTGTGGCAGCCTCCAGAAAAATGCAAGTCAAATAACTAGATGTCAAGATTGCATTTCTACATGGAGAGATTGCAGAGGAGCTGCTTATGATGTTGTAGCTTTGTGTTCCACAGAGTCTGAATTCATTGCTGCAGCTGAAGCATGCAGAAAACTGCTATGGCTGCAGAAGCTGCTGAATGACTTTGAGATGCATGAGGAGATGCTGATGTGGGTGAGGGAAGACAACCAGAGCTGCATCAAGCTATTACAAGTGAGAATCTGAATGCATGCACCAAACACATCAGCGTGAGATACCACTTGGTTCATGGTCTAACCAAGAAAGGTGTAATCCAGATGATCTACTGTCCCATTACAGAGATGACTACAGACATGCTGACCAAGCCTCTTCCAAAAGACCACTTTCAGAACTTGCATGATGTGATGGGACTTCAAGAGGGTGGTTGCATGCAAGTTTAAGAAGGGGTGTTGGAGTTTTATTACAACCTCACATGCTGTCCGTAGTTTCAGTGACTGGGAGGGACTTTTCTGTGCCAGAGTGATTATCTATCTAGCATTAAGTAATACTTCTTTCCAGCTTTTGCAATTCAAAGAGAGTCCGACCTCTCTGCTGAGTGTTTCATCCTTTTCTTTGTTGGTTGGTGGCAGTTATTTGTTGCTGTTGATCTGTTCAGTTGGTTGATAGTATGTGTGCAGGAAAGAAAGTATTATACACAAGTCTGTAGTTTCAAGCAAGTGTAAGTAAAGAAACATTTTTATTCTTTCTCCAACAAATGTCTCAGAGTTATTGAGATCCTAAGAGCCAGTTAATGAGAAAGGGGTGAACTCTAGGAAATATGTAACTACTATCCTCTGTTGATGTTTGTATTTCTACTGAGTAGCAAAAAAAGAATTTTACCAGAAATTCAAAAACCCTGCAGAAGTCAAAACATACGTATTTATTGGAGCCTTTGGGGACTGAGGATCATGACTGTGCAGGTTTTAATTCACTTGTTTTAATGTTTTACTTTTGTATTCTAAACTGTTTAATTTTAAATTGTTTTTATATAACCCATCTGAGATTCTGTGAGATGTGGTGGACTAGAAATATTTTAAAGCAGTTCAAAGGGAGAAAAATTATGAAACTGTGATTCTAGTTCATAGGGCATTTGTGTTACAAATAAGCTGAGGAACTTTTTTAAACAAGGTGTATGTAATATGTGGTTTTTTAAAACTCAACATATCTTTCTAGCTTCATCCCTTGTAGCTTTGTGCCAAGAAATATGCTCAGTGATCATAATTTGCTAAAAGAAGATGACACCGGCTGTAGTTGCTGGTGCTAATCACACAGTAGTAAGTGGTAATATGTAGATGGCTCTGCTATGTAGAGACAAATTGAGTCAGACAAGAGACCTTTTTGCTGTAGGCAAAAAGATTATAGCTCTAGGCCACAGGCCACATTACTGCCTTCAGTAGTGATGTTGTCACTCTTGATTGCTTGAGCAGTGCCTATGAAAAGGACTATTTGGGGAAAGGTGAAATATAGCCATTGGTTGCCTCATTCTAAAGATTCTTAGTGAAGCATCATTAGTAAAGTATGGAGTCAGATGCTGACAGAAGATGGAAGTCCACCATCCTTTTCATGCAAGGGAAAGGGTGGGAGCAGTGATAAGCAATAAATGTGTCTCCCTGCCATCACTATTTCTTCAAAGTGTATGTATCCACAGTGCACAAAATTCTGTGTTATTCTTGGTTACAGATTAATAAATGACACTTATGCTGCCAGTTTTCTTATTTGCACAGTCTATATTCCCATTGAAATAAATGGGAGTAAATGTTCCACCATTATTGATGAAGAACATAGCGGAATATAACATATGCATAAACTATTTTGCACAATATGTGGCAACTCTAATTTTTTAAAGTAATTAATGTTTTGTAGGTTAGTTGCATTCTTTTAACTACTTTGTCCATTAAACAACTGCATTTAAGTTTAAATTTCCAAATTATTTAAATATTAATAAAAATGCATTTTCTCTGTTGAGAAACTGGCAAAAGAGGGATTAAAAAAGGCAGGAATCCCTGCCCCGCCTCCTCATCTAAGTGGTCGGCTGAGGGAGAAGCTGGAAAATGAAAAAGCAGGCTGCAAAAGAAAAGTTACAGACATTCTGGGGACATGGCCCATCCTCAAGAGTCCTTTGTAGCTTAATTAACTACGGTGTGACAGAGCACAGTGATGTCATGGCATAGAATTTCTGGATAATTAAGACTTCTTCAGTGATAATAAGCACTTCTTCCCACATGCAGTGAATGCTGTTTCCCACATGCCACACCACATCAAACATTTATGAAGATGGAAGGCTGAAACTGTGGTTACCCAAGGGGATAAAGCTCAATAAATTTAATGGAAGATGCAGAATGAAGGAGAAGGAATAAACACTGCATTTATCATATTAAAAATGAAAATAAAAATGCAATATATTTACAGTTTGACAAAACAACAAAATTGTAATATTGTGTAGGGAACATATATCACTCCCTTGTTTCATTCTTCATAGTGTGCTACCAGAGTACTACACTGTGGATTACGCTAGTCCTTACCCTATCTTGATCAAATTAATTGTAGCTCCAGGGTTGCAGTAATTTGCATAGCCTAGATTTAAAAACTGCTTTCTGTGTGAAAATGCACTAGTTTTACATTTTCGTCTGTTGTATCTTTTCCCCTCCAACTTCCTTTTGTTCCAAGCTGCCTACCTATGTGCTGGAGAACAGATAGAGATAAGTAATTATCATACTTGGCAGCATACACATTCCTATTTGCATAAAATATTAGTTTACATTGGTAAGCATATCACCAGATTTTCTATCTTAAGCCACTGTGCACCCATAGAAAGTTGCTATAAATAGCGCAACTCTTTTTTGTAAAATGGATTCACTGCAAAGGCAGGAGCGGAAGACAATCCCAGGTTAAATAAACACCACAATTTATAGCCATGTATGATTCCAAAGCACATAGGACATTCCTGAGTGAGCACACTTCTCTGCACATATCAAAAACTGGTGCAACATTATGTGCCTTTGAGGTGTTATAGAATTCTATTTTAACAAACAAACAAACAATATAATATAATATAATATATTAATCCTTCTATTAAATCTATTTTCCTATTAATTAATGATTAATATTAATATGAATATAGTATAATATTAATCCTTCTCATTCATTCTGCACATTCCATTAAATTTACTGAGCTTCATCCCCTTGGATAACCACAGTTTCAGCCTTCCATCTTCATAAATGTTTGATGTGGTGTGGCATCGTGAGAAATGTGAGAAGTAATAATAATAAGAAGAACAATAAGAAGAAGAAGATGGTGAAAATAGAGAATATTTTGAAACAACAGAAACAAAGGTTCAATATAAGAAACAGCAATTTGAAAATAAACTAAACAGTTGGAAAAATAAACCACTACATGGACAACACCTGAAAAATATTGATAGACAGCATGATAATAATTCAACATGGGCATGGCAAAAACTTTTATAACATTGGTTGACTGTGTCTGGTATTTCTGAGTAGTAATAATAAATAATAATAGTGTTTCAGACATCTGCAGCTGGTTATATTTTTGTTTAAAAAATGCTGCAGAATTTTATAAAATATTATAACCAACTCCAGATCTCTAAAATAACACCATCAGAGCTACCAAAGAAAGAGGCAATATTAGGAATAACATACATATTGCATCAATATTTAACGATAAATATTTTACAAATTTAGAACTTTTATCTGTTATACAATGCCAGACAATGTTTTAACAATTTGTCTGTTTTTGACCGTTACGGAAGTTGCCTACTATCCTGGGTCTGATAGCTTATTGTGTATTCTGACTAGAATTATTGTTCAAGGTCCTCAGCAAAAGCAAAGTTTGGAAATAACCAGTACATATATAAAACTGTTTCTAATAAATTCCTTTTTCCAGTAAGAAAGACCTAAGTGTGTTGCGCTATGTCTGTGATAATATATTTCCTTCTGTAGTGTCATTGTTACTTTTTAGTTGTTTTCATAGTTACAGGAATCTGGCCTCACTAAATGGAGATAGAGAAATATCACATGGTTCAGGTGCAGGCCCATGCTCTCCCTTCACACTGCTGCCTAGTGCTTTGTCGTGAGTGTTGAGATGACATCATGGTGGATGGGAGGAGAATGTACTTTGTACTATAGATCATGAAGCTGTAGCACTCAAATATCTTGAAAAGTAACTAAAATAACTATTCACTTCACTTTTGAGAAATAGGTAAGTAGTTGTTTCTTGAAATTGTAATCATAACTGTAATGAACTACATTTTGGCTGAGGAACTACAATTCAAACTAATTGCTTTGCAAGGTAACTACAAATAGCATGAACAGATGTGTTGCCCAGACCTGTGATTTACTTGAGATTCTTGTTGCAATGCCATTGCCTTGACTGCATATAATGTATGTGGCTCCATTACCGTACTGTGGCACCAGTTCAGGAATTAACCAGGTATCTGCTGTTGAAATATATTCACTCAAGATGTGTTGCAGAATTTTGAATTTCTGGTAAAATTTCCCTTTGCTACACAGTAGAAATACAGAGACTCACAGAGGAGAATAGCTACAAGTTCCCCAGAGCCAATCCTTTTTTTCATTAACTGGCACTTAGGATCTCAATAACTCACTCTGAGACATGTATAAGAGAAAGAATAAAAAACATTTCTTTACTTACAATTGCTTGAAATTACAGACTTGCATATGCTGCTTTCCTTATGGCACATGTACTTAGCAACCAACTGAACAGATCAATAGCAAAGCAACTGAACTCCAACCCTTATTGCACATGTACTTAGCAACCAACTGAACAGATCAATAGCAAACAAAGCAACTGAACTCCAACCCAGGAAAGACAGGGAAATGACACTCAGCAGAGCGGTGGGTCTTTATTTGAAATCAAAGGCTGGAAGCAATGAATTGGTTAGTGCTGGATAGACAATCACCCAAGCCCAGAAAAGTCCCTCCCAGACACACAAACTACAGACAGCATGCAAGGTTGCAAACAAAACTCCAACAAAATGTATCTGTATTGTATTGTAATTGTGTCAGAAAAGTTTCTAGCACTGATTGGCTGAGCTGGTATGGCAACATGATATGTTTTAGTGCTCAGGGAACTGAGCAGTTTTCAGTGTAAGTTGTTCAGAGCAATGGAAGTTGTATTTTGGAGGAATTTAAAACCATCAGGGAGACAATCTGGTCCTGGGGAATAAGAATGCTAAGGGCGAAAATTATTTGATAATTCTGTGTTCCCTTAGCCAGCAAAGCCATACTGTCTAGAAGATTCTGGGAATTGTTTGAGAAAAGCGAATTTGTTCTGTCCTGCACCTTTTTGAACCTCTTTCATGGGGTGCTACTATTTTGGTAGAGTTTGGAGCTCCCGTTTGATCCATTCACAGTGAGTGTGGTCACTAGGAATGGACTAAACTAGAGCCCTGCAGGTGTCAATTTCCAGTATTCTGGAGTGGCTTATGAGCTGCTTCAGGATATCAGAAATTGAACACTTTCCTAAATAATCTGTGGAGGGTCCAGGCAAGTGAAATTAAATTTTTATTTCTGGTAGATCATCACTGAAGTGATGACTCACTCTGTTTAATTTTTTTTCTTTGCCTGTCTGGGTATTGCTGATCAAAACCATGGCTGTGGGCAGTTTCTCAATCGGCAATACACAGATAAGTAAGGAATTTTTAAAAAATGTAAATGAAGTGATTCATCACATTAGTGATGATCTAGTGAAAAAAAAAATCAGAAGATCAGTGGAAACTCTTAATTGACAGTGGACCGGGCTACAAAAGGTCATTTGCCATTCAGATGGGAGGAGCATGCCAAATGACACATCACTCTTCCCCCCAACCTCAACTGACCCTTTGTAGCCCAATCCAGCCTGCATCAAAACAGCCAGTCTAGACAGGTCCTTAGTCAGTTAGAACTAGGAGTACTAACACCTTCCCCATCACAAGCTTTCTTACTTTCTTAGAAAGAAGTATGAACGTGATTCCCTTACTAGAGGGGAAGTGTGTTCAGGTAATAATTCTAAGTGGTTGTTGTAGGTTTTTCGGACTGTTTGGCTGTGTTCTGGAGGTTTTTCTTCCTAACATTTCACCAGTCTCTGTGGCCGGCATCTTCAGAGGACAGGAGTTAGAACTCTGTCTGTGTTCTGGTGTAGTGCGTGGGATAGTTGAGTATTTGTAGCTATGGGATCAGTTTTTTGTCCTTTTCAGGAGATTGGGTGATTATGGTGATCAGGGTGTTTTTTGTTATGGGTGTATTATTGTGATAAGGGGGGAGATGTCATGAGTGCAGCTGAAGACCTGGAACCAGAAGGGTTAACTGTGGCTGAGGAGAATGCTGAGCAATTAGAAACACAAACACCTGAATCACCCCCAGATTCTCCTCCCCCAGTAGACAGGCTGAGGGCCAGGCTTCGGGGAAGACTTATGACAAGAAGGTCAGAAGATCGCTTGAAGGCTGCCCACAGAAACATCCGATCAACTAGCCCTGAGTACTGACAGGATGGAAAAGCTTCCAGCAGCTCAAGGGGCTGTTTTACTATATAAACAGCTCTTAGTCGGCTAGAAATCCGTGGAAGCAACAAGTCAAATCCCTGGCTTGCATCCACGCTCCTGACTACCTTGAACCTTGTTCCCTGGACCTTTGGCTTTGGACTCTGACCCCGGACTGTGTGATTTGGCTTTGGACCCTGACCTTGGATTACGGTTTGTGATTTGGCTTTGGCATTTTGGTATCGGCTCTGAACTTGGACTGGCTTATCGGACTCTGCTGTTGAAACCCCCGGGAACGTGACAGGAGATGATCTGTCACTGTGACTGATGGGTGTTTTTAGCTAGTCTTTTGTGTGCAGTGATCACTGGTCCTTGTGGCTGGATAGAGTTCATTGACCTTTTTGCAGGTTGTATTTTTCAGTGCTGGGAGCCAGGCTTTGTTGAGTTTTAGACTCATACAATAATGAGGTATTTGAAACCAACCATCTCAAACATTCTGCTTGCTTTACTCCTACTGCTTTCCTTTTACTACTACTGCTACACTAGTAATATTCATTACCATCATTATTATTATTTATTTATGAACCTCAAAATGTGAGACTTGTACCACTACAGCTGTCAGAAGGATACATGCAGACTGTCTAACAATTCCTGTAATCTAGAAGGTTTATCCATTTCTCCTACAAGACTGGCAAGCTTACTCTAAGGACTGCTGAAAATCTATGGTGCAATGATTTTGTTTGCTGTCCCTACACTTCAGAGGGCACAAACTACACTGAGATACAGTTAGTAAACATGTATGTCTTCCATAAGTAATCAGCTTTAGAAAACACGCCAAACTACAGGCACAATCTATTTTCTTCGCATTAATGGTGTTTTCTTTTCTCTCAGCTTCAGCTCTACAGAAGACTTTACAAACAAGTGGCTGATGGAAATGATTGTATTTTGGATTCATTTGTGGTCCACTTATATGGACGTTATTTGCAAGTTATGATCCAGCTTCTTCTCTACCACACAGGGCACTTTGTTTGGATCGCTTTGGCAGATCTTTCTCCAAAATGTCTGAAGATCAGCTGTCACCTTTGCTTCCTAACGTGGATAACTCAATTATGAATGGTTATCCAACATCCTCTTCTTGGAATCTTGCCAGAATAATACTAATCAACAAACCAAAAAGATCCCATAGAAATAAGTTAATATCATCCAGTTACACTACTCAATCAAGATGCCAAATTATTCACAGGTACATTAATCAACAGACTGGGGGAACTTGTCACAACGTTTATTGAAAAGATTGATTTCACCTCAAAAAATAAAGACAAATTGCTGATCCAATCAGACGATGTGTATCATGGTTCAAAAATTTGACACAATACATTTGCCTTGCATTGTTTGATGCTACTAAAGCTTTTTGATACCTTGGAATGGTGTTTCATTTGAAAAGTATGTGAAGCCATGGAAATACAGGGTTCTTTCTTAAGAATATTGCATACACTGTATGATAAACATAAAGCCATGGTGAGAACTAATAGCTAAGGCAAGGATTTCTCTGACCTAAAAATTTCAGAAATATGCAAGCATTTATGACCTTTTTTTAAAAAATTTTTTTTAATTATTATTATTATATAACTATAACATAAACAAAAACATATAACATATGAACTAAAATACAATTTAACTGTGTTCCCCACCACCATATGCGGGACCTCTTGCCATAATCTTCCTCTTCCTTATTCTTATTCTTCTTCTTCTTCTTCTATTGTCCTCTTCTCCAAAACTGCATTGATTCTTGATTTGGAGCTTTCCCTTTTCCTCTTACTAGCACATATTCCAAAAATCTACCCCATATATCATAAAAGTTATTTTTTTTCAACTCTCCTTTCTTAACCTTTAAGTTACAAGTTAATTTATCATTTATTGCTATATTCCATATTTCTTTATACCATTCTTCAATTTGCAATTCGACTTTTGATTTCCATTGCCTAGCTATAATCAATCTAGCTGCTGTTAATAAATTGGTTATCAATTCTTTAGTCATTTTGTCATATTCCACATTCTCATATATTGATAACAAAGCAATCTCAGCATTAAATTCTATATCTTTTTCACATATGTAGCTTAATTCTTTAAAAATTTGTTTCCAAAATCTTTGCACTTTTTCACATTCCCACCACATATGAAAGTATGTACCAATTTCCTTCCCACATTTCCAACAGACATTCGGATGATTGACATTAATTTTATTTAATTTTGACGGTGTTAAATACCATCTTAAACTAAGTTTAAAATTTTTTTCCCTTATTCTTACTGACATAAATCTTAACACCCTCATTTTCCATATCATCCTCCATTCTTCTTCATTTATTCTTTTTCCAATATCTTGCTCCCACACTATTTTCAATCCTTCTTTCTCACTTTCTTCTTCCTCTAAATTAAGAAGAAGTAAGTAAATTTTACTCACAGTACCTTTCACTGAATCAGTCATCCGAATGTCCTCATATGACAATAAAAATTGTTCATACTTTGTATATTCTCTACCTTTATTATGTTTATTTACCCATTCATTAGTCCATCTTTCTAATTGTATATAATTCAACCATGAAATGCTCCTATTCTGAAGAGTTTGTTTCATTTGATCTGTCGATCTCATTTTATACAACCAATCTTTCAATCTAATCACTTTCTTTTCTTTAAATAGATCCACATACACTTTCATATTGGTAGGAAAATTTTCTATTTCTGTCACTAATCCAAGTGGGGAGTCTGATGAACATAAATTCTTTTTACACGCATTTATGACCTTAAAATGTTTAGCTATTACCAATTAAACTAAAAATATGACTTTACATTTTTTTTCTGAAATAACACCCTATTTTTAAAAATCTGTGCTTACACACATACATAAAAATTAAAGCTGCATTCTTCTTCACTTTCAGTGCAGAAGTGCTAGTATTGAAGGAATCAAATGAAGATTTTGAGAGTAAAATGGTCATACCTGGATTAGTTTTCAGCAACAGCAGAATTGTATTGGATTATCACATACATCTTGAGGTTATCAAATTGAAACTCCTTGTGTTATCCATCAGTATGTTCTTGTATCTGGAGAAACTCTGTTTGACATCACAAGAAATTATAGGAACAAATTTGAAAAAAGCCAACTGATCCAGTGAAAATTCTGACTTGGAAGTCATCACATTTTGTTTCAAGTCCATGAAGAATGCTACTTATTTTGCGAAGTTTTTGTGAAGAATAATACAGATTAGATTGCTGCAATATTTGCAGTTTATTACTCTTTTTTTCCAGCCAATTTCCCCTTTGTTTGCTTTAAATCATGCTCTGTTTGTTTCACAATTTTCAGTGCATCACTAAGTTCCATTTCTACAGTTTCAAGGCAGGTGATTGTTTCCCCTAAACTCTTGAACAAAATACTGTACAGTGGACCCTCGACTTACGGATTTAATCTGTATTGGAACGGTGGCCGCAGGTCGAAAAGTCCGTAGGTCGAGGGTCCATTTCCCATAGGAATGCATTGAAAACCCATTAATCCGTAACTGGCCAAAGAAAAAATACCCCCCCACCAAAAAAAAAAAAAAGAAAAGAAAGGCAAAAAGCAGCACCTTACTGGTCCGAAGGGGTCCCTCGCCGCCGCCATCGCTGCTGCCGAAGCCCTCCGAGGGCTTCCCCGCCACTGCCGGAGGCCTCACGGGGGTCCCCGGCCTCCGCCAGCTTTCCCAGGGTACACTGGGCCTACCAGGGGAGGGCTTCCCCTGGTAGGCCCGGTCTACCGCCTGGGAAAGGCTGGTAGACCGGGCCGACCACGGGAAGCCCTCCCCTGGTAGGCCCGGTGTACCCTGGGAAAGCCGGTGGCGGCCGGGACCCCCCATGAGGCCTTCCATGGCGGCGGAGAAGTCTTGGAAGGCCTCCGGAGGTCCCCCCTCGCCTTCTCCACTGCCATGGAAGGCCTCACAGGGGTCCCCGTCCGCCGGTGGCGGCTTTCCCCCTCGCTTCTCCGCCGCCATGGAAGGCCTCACGGGGGTCCCCGGCCGCCGCCGCCGGCTTTCTCAGGGTACACCGGGCCTTCCAGGGGAGGGCTTCCCCTGGTAGGCCCGGTCTACCACCCGGGAAAGGCTGGTAGCTCCGGAGGCACGATCAGCGGTGAGGGGGGACCTCCGAGAGGCCTCCCATGGCGGCGGAGAAGTCCTGAATTTGAATTTGGCGCTTTCCCCGCCTCCCCCTTCCGGTCCGTAGGTCGATTCTCTGGCCGCAAGTCGATGGGAAATTTTGCGGCCGGAGAAGTCTGCAAGTCAAAAAGTCCGCAGGTGGAGCAGTCCGTAAGTCGAGGGTCCACTGTAATTTACACTCGCAAAACATCTATTTTTAGGCATGTTGAAATCATTGGGATGGTTGCTGATGACCAAAATATGTTTATTACAAAAATCAAGCAGAAATATAATGTAACATTTTAAAAAGGTCAAAATAAAAACCATATAATTCTCACCAGATGACTCATAAACATGTTTTCACTTACACATTCAAATAAAGGTTGCAGAATAAATATGACATCATAGAAATCCTTGCCTTACAAATAACATGGACTCAGAGCCTATAAATATTGCTATGGGGACTAAACAAGGCTGCCCACTTTCTCTGATTCTTTTTGTGTTTGTAGTTGAACCATTAGACCACTGTAATGCACTCTACGTGGGGCTGCCTTTGAGGTTGATGCGGAGACTCCAAGTGGTGCAGAACGCGGCGGCCAGACTTCTTTGTGGAGTGAGAAAATATCATCATATCTCTCCCACTCTGGCCGCTTTGCATTGGCTGCCCATTCGGTTCCGCATTGACTTCAAAGTCTTAATGCTAACATACAAAGCCCTAAACGGTTTAGGGCCTCGATACTTGGCGGAACGCCTACTCCCACCAAAATCTACCCGGATCACCCGATCGAGTCAGGAGGTGAGGCTGAGGAGCTTGACGCTGAGGGAGGCCCGGAAGGAAAAAAACAAGAAACTGGGCCTTCTCAGCGGTAGCTCCTTGCCTCTGGAATAACCTTCCTCCGGCGATTCGTGCGGCCCCTTCGCTGGGCACCTTTAAAAACCAATTAAAAACTTGGATGTTTATGCAGGCCTTCCCTCCAGTGAACACTTGATTTCTTTTTTCTTTTTATTTCTCTTTTCCTTTTCCCTTCTCCATCTTGAATTATTTGTCTATTGATGTTATATTTTATATTTTTATATATTTTTTATACTTTGTTATGTATGTTATGCGTGTTGGAAGCCGCCTAGAGTGGTCGTCTGACCAGATAGGCGGGGTAAAAATACAATAAATAAATAAATAAATAAATAAATAAATAAATAAATAAATATCATCAGGACAGATCCAAATATTCAGGGAGTCTTTCTTGAAGAGCAAAAATTCACGATAAACCTTTGCAGATGACATTCCCATTACAGTATTGAGACCAGACAGTTCTCTTCTACATGTTCAAAAAATCCTTGAAGAGTTTGGTCTAGCCTCAGGGTTGAAGATTAACTCTAGCGAAACTAAGGTTCTGCTACTTAACATGTGTCCCCCCTCCCCCGATAGTCAACAACATTTATCTGCCGCAATAGGTATTCCCATAACCAGCTCTTCAATACTTGAGTGTCATGGTTCCCTCTCATTTGATTAAAGTTAATACCTTAAACTATAAACCACTGTTACATCTAGTTATACAAAAACTCATACAATGGCAAAAGTTGAATCTGTCATTACTGAGTCACATAGCAGCAGTTAACATGCCAATTCTGCCTAGGTTTAAGCTATTGCTTTCAAGTTCTGCCAATGGGGACAAAAGATGTGGCCTTTAAATACTGACAGAGTATATGTATGAATTTTTTCACAGTTCCAAGAAATGTGAAAATTTTTAAAAGTAGCATTCCAGATAAAACAAATATTTCATATACTTGTTGGCTCTGAGTATCCCACAAGACTACCACTGGAAATAAAATATCAGGATTTGGAAAAATGGAAAGAGTTTTTATTTCTCACTGTAAGATTTAACTCCATATCATTGATAACCAATCCATTCCTAAGGAATCCATTCCTAAGGAATGTGGTAAAAAAATGGAAAGACTGGTAAAATAAATTGTTTTCTACTCCATCCCCATTGACCCCTTTCCTTCACCACCCCTTATTTTATGATGTTGACAAATGGATTTAATTCAAATTCTGGAAAGACTGTAATTCATATTGATTAAGAGATCTGCATAATAGTTCTGGTTCCAAATTAGGAAGCAACTGCTAAATCGAGCAAACACTATCTCTGGTCTGAAATATTTCAGGTTGTTCATTGTGGCATCTGCCCAGGTAATGAATATTAATGTGCTATCTGCATGGACCAATGAGAGTGCTGGAGAGGCAGAGTCATGAGATATAAGGGTCTCTGCAGGGGGAGGAGAAGATTAGATTAGAGCTTGGAGATTGGGAGATTGAGAGTTTTAGATTGGAGGATTGGTGGTTTTTGAGTTTGAGGTGGATAGAGAGAGGGTTGGCAGTTGAGAGTGGATGAAGTAGGATGTTTGATTAAGAGTTAAGGACATTGATTGTACCTTCATCACCTGTAATAATAAACAATTTCTATTTGGTTCTATTTAAAATGACACATTGCCTGGACCTCTATTATTAATAATACATAATGTTATTGCAGATCCTGCAAGCAGGATCTGAAGGCCTTAGGAATGGACCTCAACAGATGGGAAACCTTGACATCTGAGCGTTCAGCCTGGAGGCAGGTGGTGCAGCATGGCCTCTCCCAATTTGAAGAGACACTTGTTCAGCAGGCCGAGGCAAAGAGGCAGTCTCGAAACCAGCAAAATCAGGGAGCTGGACCAATTGTATTTGTCTTCAGTGTGGAAGGGATTGTCACTCTCGTATTGGCCTTCTCAGCCACACTAGACGCTGTACCAAGACCTCTATTCAGAGCATGTTACCATAGTCTCTCGAGACTGAAGGATGCCTACCTACCTTTTAATGTTGATGTAATCAACTGGTGGCAGTGACATGACACGTAGCTTGTGCCCTTTGATTGGTGAAACAACCAAGGGACGGGCGGGAACGTGGCATTCATTTTTCTTCCTTTCAAGTTGTGAAAGTACAGGCCACTAGACAGTTAATTGCATTAGAAACATTGATACTAGCCTCAGAAAATAACCAGTGAGGGGCTGTCTTCAAAATCATATGAAATACTAATTGAATCCCAGTATAGTAGTAAATCAAGTCTCAAAATGGTTTGGGAAAGTAATGGGTTGACCATAGCTGATGAAAAATGGCAGGCTCTATGGAACAAGGCTCCACTCAGATCAATCTCGTCCAGAGTTAAGGAGTATTGAGCTTCTCCATCTTTGGCTACAGAGAACATAATCAATCTGATTTCGGTATTGCCCATCTGGTGATGTCCATGTGTAGAGTCACCTCTTGTGTTGTTGGAAAAGAGTGTTTGTGGTGACCAGCTTGTTCTCTTGACAAAACTCTATTAGCCTTTGCCCTGCTTCGTTTTGAACTCCAAGGCCAAACTTACCTGTTGTTCCTTTTATCTCTTGACTCCCTACTTTAGCATTCCAGCCCCCTATAATGAGAAGAACATCTTTCTTTGGTGTCAGTTCTAGAAGGTGTTGTAAGTCTCCATTGAATTGGTCAATTTCAGCCTCTTCCGTGTCGGTGGTTGGTGCATAAACTTGGATTACTGTGATGTTGAAAGGTCTGCCTTGGATTCGTATTGAAATCATTCTATCATTTTTGAGATTGTATCCCATTACAGCTTTTCCCACTTGTTTGTTGACTATGAGGGCTACTCCATTTCTTCTACGGGATTCGTGCCCACAATAGTAGATATGATAATTGTCTGAATTGAATTCGCCCATTCCCGTCCATTTTAGTTCACTGACGCCCAGGATGTCAATGTTTATTCTTGCCATCTCCTGTTTGACCACCTCCAGCTTACCAAGGTTCATAGATCTTACGTTCCAGGTTCCTCTGCAGCATTTTTCTTTGCAGCATCGGACTTTCCTTTCACTTCCAGGCGTGTCCGCAGCTGAGCGTCCTTTCGGCTTTGGCCCAACCACTTCATTAGGTCTGGAGCTACTTGTCCTTGTCCTCCTCTCTTCCTCAGTAGCATGTTGGACGCCTTCCGACCTGAGGGGCTCATCTTCCAGCATCATATCTTTTAGCCTTTTGTTTCTGTACATGGAGTTTTCTTGGTAGGGATACTGGAGTGGCTTGCCAGTTCCTGCTCCAGGTGGATCGCGTTTAGTCAGAACTCTCCACTATGACCTGTCCGTCTTGGGTGGCCCTGCATGGCATAGCCCATAGCTTCACTCAAGCCCCTTCGCCACGACAAGGCAGTGATCCATGAAGGGGCTGATTACTTCTACGATTATGTAATTAGGTGTTTACACCAATTTTAAATTTCCTAATTTACACAAAATCATGTGGCTCCATTTCAGGACTGAAATGACTACGTACGTTGTAGTTACTGTAAAAAAGAAAATGATGTGTCTCATCCCTGGAAAAATGTTACAATACCTTCATGCTATATTCATTTCTTTATAAAACTCTCTTATTATTTAAAGTATGAATGCGGGTGGAGAGTTGTTGAGTTCTGATCATGCACCATTCAGGTTATAAGATATTTGGAATGCAGCATTTATTTTATTTATTTTATTTATTTAGACCACCAAATAAACAAAGTTTTCCTGGCAGTTTAGAAACATCATTAAGATATAACATCATAATACAATGACACATCAGAGAAGGAAGTAAAAGTATTGCCAAACATGATCAAACCACAGAAAAGCAGAAAGCAGGGGGAGTGGAACAGTGCAGAGAACTAACTAAAAGCAATAAAATAATTCCAAAGATGCTTGCTGAGAATAAACAGGTCTTCATTTGGCACCAAAAAGACTGCCAAATTGGTACTAGGGAAACCTTTCTGAAGAAAAGCAGAAGGGGAGTGGTGGTGGTGGGGGACTGAAGAAGCCTTCTCCACTGGAACCACCTGCCTTGTCTCACTTGGTAATGGCTCTCAAAAGAAAGACCTAAATTATCAGCTTAGGGTCTGGGCGCTCAGACATGGGAAAAGACTCCTTCAAGTAGCCTAGGTCCAAACCATTTAGAGCTTTAAAAATTAAAACTTGCATTTTGAAATAATCCCAGGGCAGAAAAATACTGGCAGTCAGTGGAGATGGTGAACTACTGAAATAATATGATAATATTTGCCCATTCTCAGTTAAAATTATCTGTTAAAATACTCTGACTAATTTCAGACCATAATCCAAATCAGAGATTACCAGAGTGTTGCAAGACTTTCTTTTTCTCAATAGATTGCCAACTATAAGCCTGAACTGATAATAAAAGGTGCTCCAAGCCACCTTTACCTGTGGCAATGATGACATCAAATATTATCTCCATGACTGGCTGGGTAGCTCAGTGAGTTAGATTTCTGGCTGTGGAGACAGAGGTTGAGAGTTCAATTCCCCATTGGGTCTCCAGGGAGAAGAGCCAGCCTGTAAGGCCTTGGACAAGCTGCACAGTCCTAGGATGCCCCCAGAAGAATGGAATGGTAAACTACTTCTGAGTACTTTGTACCTAGCAAACCCTAAAAAGGGCCACCATAAGCTGAAACTGACTTGACAGCACATAATTGTTATTAATATTATCCACAAATTCTGAAAGTGATTCATTAATGGGAGGAGCTACAGAAGACCAGGAGCCATGCCTGCCCTATTTTTCATCCCTTGGATTTCCATGGAACACACCTGTCCTCCCCCTTTCTTTGGAGTGCCAGATATGCAAAATAGCCACAAAATGGAAAATCATCCTTCCCAGATGTATCTGGAGTAGCAATTTTCCAGTTTGGATTAGAATTCCCTTTTTGGTGATGGGAGCCTCTAAGACTTGCACAGAAGGCCCCCACAGTTTCCTGCAGCCCATGAGGCATATAATGTCCCCCCCCCCTGTAGGAAGAGTGTTGACTTTGGGCCTTCTTCACCCAAAGAAGAGGTGGTAAGAAAGTGACCAACCATACTTTGAGACTGTGGCTCAGTTGCTTCTCTCTGCATGTTGGGTGCACACAGCTGGCACTTCAAGAGCTAGCCAAATCACAAATTTTGGATGCAGTCACCTATCAGCTAAATGTGCTGCACTCCTTCAATGTTGGCTTCTTTGCTTTAGGGGCCATCATAGCATCTTGTAGCAACAAATTTTCTTGGGCAAGGGAGGAGCAAAGCCAAAGGGGGAACATGGGCAGCAATGGGGAAGAGATTCTATTAATGTAACATCCAGAGGGGGAGCTATGTCAAGCAGAAAACCAGACCTTGTAGATCAACAGATCTTATAATTGCATAAGCTTTTCAGGACACTGTTCACAATAGAGTGTGAAGAAACCGTTTCTTTTGTCTGACCTGAATCTGTTACCAACCAACATCAGTGGGAAGCCCTAAGTTTTAGTGTTGCAAGAAAGCTGACGGGATGAGGGTGGGGGAGCTTTCTTTATCCATTTCATGGGTGTATCCTGGAATATTGGTTCAATGCACTGGGTAGCCTTTCCTCTGTTATCTCAAACTACTGTCTCTTAGATTCAGGGCCAGGCTTGGCATGACATAGAAGCTTACAGTCAAATCTTCTAATTTGTTCTTTTTAATCTGCTGGTGCCAACTATAATCACAGATATAGTGCCAGGGAGGAGAGGTGACAATTCTTCTTCATACACAATTTTCTTGATTTAAAACAATTCAGCTGCAAAAAGATTCACAGGTACAATAGCTAGTTAATAGCTGCTTTATGGGTTAATTTAAACCAGGCATGGCCAGTTGTAGCCTCCAGATGTTATTGGACATCATTCCTACTAGCATAACCAGCAAAGAGGGATGATGGCACGGCAGCAACTTCTACAATGCCATAGTGGCCAGTCCCAATTTAAATAATGGAGGAAATGAATAGTCCCCTCCCCCCCAATATTTCCTCTACCTTTGCAGCTTAGATCCCTACCCCCCCCCCCTTGCAGATGCAAAGGAAATGTGAACATACCTGAGCACGGACCACACATATCAAATTGCATTCAATGTCTTACAAAATTTAGTAGCTTGTCATATTGCACTCTGTATTACTACATATTATTATTATTACCATTTATTACCACCAATCCTCTCAGTAGAACAATGTTTATTTTTTGCTTTGTTTGTACCCAGCTTTCTAGCAAAAGGCCTCTGCAGAGCAGTAACTTTAGATGCACTGGAAATCACAGTGTGCCTCCTTTCCCCCCTTTCTCAGCACAATGAACAGTTGTCTCCACCACTCCACAAGAGAGGTGATTAATTACTGTATGTGTTGGGTGTCTTCAGAGAAAGGCTTTTAAGTACATTTACTCTATGAAACTGGGGCCTTCTGGCCACTATGAAAGTATATGAACCAGCCACAGAGGACCTGTACAGCATGACAGTACTTTCAGATGAAAAACAATATCAAATTGACATAGATTACAGCTCACTCTGGAGAGAGCACAAACACAGCAGTTGGTGGTTTTGGTTCTTTGGTTTGTTTGTTGTTGCCATTAATCAAAAGCATATACATATATCTAGCCTTGAAATGTATTATCTGTAAATATTGTACTTTCATGATTATGAGAAGGGGAATAGCCACCATTTAGACTAAAGAACAACTGTCTCCTTGAGACTAAGCTAATCTTATGTTTTCTCACATCATCTCCCTGTTATTTTTGATAGGTAATAGTGAAATCAATACAGGGCTTGCCCTGTAATGTAAAAAGCAAACACTTGGAGGCCAGTTACAGTCTGTTGCTTCTCTGTAAATCTACAGTTGAAGATATAAACTGAATGGGGATGCTTCAGCTTTATGCCAAGGAAAACAAATTATAGTGCATCAAGTAGGAAAGAGAGGCAGGTGTGAATGCATAGTATTCACAAGTAATCAGTTCTGACAAGAGCGGCTGTAATAAGTCGTAACTTCCTTCACACTTCTGAGCAAGTACATTAGCTTCGGGGCTAACATTTTTCTACATGTGTTTACACACTGTCAATAAAGCAATCAACAGAGAAGTTAGAAGGTGGCATTTTGTCTGATTATTCAAGGTAAAATAAATGTGAAGAGAAGTACAGGTTGGAGAATAACATATTGGCTAAAGAAGGTGGGAGACTAGTTAGGATGCTGCACATCCTGTTTCTATGGAATTCCTGCCTTCAATGGCAAGGTGGTCATGATAGTGTCCACCTTCTGGTAGAGGAGCACAAAGAAGAAGAAAGCTTCTCTTCATTATGATTGGTTTTTTGGGGGGTGATTGTGGCTGTTTCTGTTCCTGTTTTGTTTGTTTTTTTGCCAAGTTATTTGATATTCATTTTGCTCATTTGTGATTAGGAAGGGCTGTGACTTATATCTCACAGAGATATCTAATGTATTACACAGAATATGGGAAAGATGATCTACCAGATTGGAAACCAAGAGGAGGTTAATCAGTAATTCCTTTCATTGATAGTGTAAGAGACAAATTCATTGTGAACAATTAGTACACCACGGCCAAAATCCTCTTGCATAGCTATGCAAAGGGCATAGCTTTTGGAGGCAAATTGTCTTAAGTCAATAAATCATCACAGACATTTTCAGATGAACAATGAGTCATAAAACTCAGTATGAAAGTGAGAATGTAAATGGTGATTTCTTAACTTTGGGCAATTTGCCTCCAAATGTTATGCCATTTGTGCTACTGTCTAAGAGGATTTGGATACATATGAAGCTGTGTTTAATCAGTGGACTTGCTTATTTCTTTATCTGAATCAGTCTCGTATTCAAAAATATGCTGAGCTGTAGCATTGACGGGATCAGGCAATCTAACAAAATGCTTTGCCTTATGATTCTGTTAAGATAGTGGGTGATGCATGGACTTGTATTTTCACAGAGCAGCAACTTATAAAAATAGTTCATACATGAAGAAAGGAATACATTACTAGTCCTATCATAAGATGACACACATCATGCTAATCTGATTCTCTCAATTTCTATAGAGCAGCTTGCCTACAAAGACCAGTGCTTCTGAGTACTTAATTCCTAAAAATCTGAGTCTGAATCCATGTTTGACCATGTTAGTGTTGAACTACATTTGCCTTCTCTTTTCTCTAATAGGCTGCCAAAGGAAGCTATAACATAGTCCTCTACATGGTCAGAATAGCTGTACCTATGAAATTTGTCTGATGCAGATTAGGGAATACTTTCTTTTGACTAATTTTTAAAGAATTTATCAAATCCACACATTTCTTTATATTTTGAATTCATATTCCATTCTGAAAGGGAAAAAAGTATGAGTTTTTTAAATGTAAATATGGGGAAAAGTGGAACTGACAGATTTCTGCACACATAATTTTCAGTGCAATGCACAGCCTGAGCTTTCATAATATTTAAATTACTTATCTTCATGAAGATAAGAAAGAATGATAAGGATAAAGCAGATCACCCCTGAACTGATACAAGAGCTTGTTTGTGGGCAGATATAACTTGTGCCATCATTGTCCATTATCATTTGATTTTTTTATTATTGAAGTTATTCCTGAAAAATAACTAAAGCTCCATAACAGCAGTGTTTCTGGGAATGTCTCAGTGTTAGACATACATCCTTCTTCTGACTGAGTCAAATAACCTTCTGCTGCATTCCCAGAGCTGACAACTCTGTGAGCTTAGAAAGAGGTTGTTTTATTTCACAGCTCCAGGCCTTTTAGCAGCCCAGCATTTAGATACATGGCGCTGATTAATAAAAAGAAGATGCAATTGGTTTATGGAATGATTATGCCAAATGTTGCTTCATGCAAGAAAGAAAAAATGTATTGTGACATTTGGTGATATGGAGAGAAGAGTAGTTTCAAGGGGTAGTGGTGGTTGTACAATTTGAACACAGAGGGAAATTGGTATTTTGCAAGTAAGGAGAGCAAGCAATCAGAATATGTGTGGCATTCACTTTGCATATTGATTTTCCACTTGGTGGCAACACATTTCACCATAGTCACATCGGAGGTATGCTAGGTGGAGGAAGAATGATTTGCTCAAGGCTACCTAACGAAGTTCAAAGATGAGTAAGGGTGTAAATCCTTCTGTGTCCACAAGCAGGTAAAGGCAGAAGTCATAACTTTCTCCCTGAATGGGAAAGTACCAGGCAAGAGCACCATTTCAGGTTTATGTGGGAGAAAGGAGAAAAAATTCATACGAAGTTTCAAATGCCTGCTCTTGGATGTATCTAAGATAAAACTGATGCCTCCTCCAGTCCATAAATTCAACTCAGGCATCACCACACCAATGTAAAATGACATCATTTTTCAATCATTTACATTAACCACTTTGCTGAAGTAGGCTGTTATTTTTAGCGGTTTATATAGACTTTCCATTTCCACAGTTCCTTTCTATGCTACGTCTGTGGGATTCACTGAGAAAATAATTACAGATAATGACACAGAGATAAAGATCTGTGCTTTTAAGCTACAGGGATACTGAGACCTTACAATGATAAAAAGCTTCTTGCTTCAATGATAAAGTATTCAAAATCATCTTTCCTTATCCTTCCTTGTTTTGAACTAAAATGCTGTATTTAAAGATGGGACTGAGTTAATTCAGTCGTGGATGACAAAATTCATCGGTGTGGCACAACAGCTGCTGCGCGTCCACTCACCCCACCCCCCAGACTGGCTGGACCACCTACCTTGCATCACAGGTTGCCAGGGTCCTCCTTCTCCCATAGCGCTCCAATTCGGGGATGAGCTGCTCCTCCGGCAGCCGACCACTCTGCTGAGGAGGCAGGATGAAGATTCCTCCCATGCAGGGTGATGAGTGGTTGGCTGCCGGAGGAGGCGGGGATGGGCAGCCTGAGCTCCTGCCCGGATTGAAGCGCTGCCAGAGAAGAAGGATCCCGGTGGCGTGCAATGCAAGGTAAGTGGACAGTGGACCAGCTAGTCTGGTGTGTGTGTGAGTGGATATGCAGCAGCTGTGGTGCCACACTGTAATTTGGTCCCATATCTAGCTGGATTTCTTTTTCCATTTATGACTTGCTGTTAGAGTCAATAATATACCCTTCTATTCAAAACCTTCCTCTATCAAAGTACACATAACAGTTTAATATTCCATTGACTAACCTCCAAACTGGGGGGGGGGGAGGGTATATTCAGGGGCTATCTCCTATCCTGGACACTGAGTAGAAAATTCCAACCAAATGGCATCAGAGGTGAGGCATTTAAAAATATTCTCCCTCAAACTGGTTGAAACCAGTTCTCAACTCACCTTAAGCAATGTGCCTGGTGGATTGTTTCTGCCATGACCATCTTGGGACTTCCTTTCATAATTTTTATACTCTAAGCCTGAGGAAGTGAATTTTATTCATGAAAGCTTGTGTTTAATGTTTTTAGTGGTCTGAATAAAGGTATCACCTCTTCTACTTTTGGATTGCATGAAAGGATCACATGACTATCTCTGTTGTTTTTTTGAACTCCAGAGTAGTGTTTTCTGTTACTTCCTACAGAACATGAACAATATGCTTTAAATGGCTATTTGTGCTACCACACCATGTCAGTGTCACTGCCCAAAGTGGGCTAAACAATATAAGGATATCATTTCTTTGAATCAGAAGGGAATTATAATTTCCTTGGCCCTTTCTGCATTGATTGTGGAAATTGTGCTCAGTCTTGCTTTCATGACATAAGTGTGTGTCTGTTTGTGGAGTACACAGCAAAATGTTGTAGTAATCATTGGGAACAGAGAAGTAGTAAAAATCAAAACAAAATCAGCCTCTTTTATCTTTCTATTTGTTTTTCCTTCCTTTTGAGTAAATGAGACACCGGTTTAAACCTTGGTCCAATGGAAACCAGTGTGTTATGCATAATTATCAGCTTATAGTAGAAAAGGGACCACCCACTACTGCTAAAACCCAATGTGCTGGGTTGCACCAAATGTGGAAAACTTATGTGGAAATCTTTGGGCTCATTATCTCTATTAGCTGCCAGTGCAATATCAGTTGGTGACACTGATGGTAAAGCCACATTGTTCATGGAAAAGACTAAGCTTGTAATGTGGTATGTATAAACCTTAAGTGCAATTATTGTGTTTAGTTGATCAATGTGTGTGTCATTGCCTCTCACACAACCACTTTTGCTCACAGTAGTAGCAGCTTACTCTCAGTGTGAGCAGCAGCTACCATTACATTAGGAGCAGGATTGATATTTCAGATTTCAGCTGTGTGGGTGGGAAGAGAAGTGAGCACATGAAACCCTATTCGGAAAAGTAAAGCAAAACAAAGGAAAACATGAAGAAAAGTATTTTGAGAATATCTGTCGAATCTCCTTTTATATACTATAACAATTGTAACAGGCTGGGTGTCTCAGCCTGACTCACCCTAGTGGCCCTGTTGGCAGAACAGTGGGTCCAGGAAGCACAGTGCTGGCCAGCTGCCATTTTTCTCCACATTTTCTTCCCAGAATCCTTGGCATTGAGCCACATGGTGTGTGGCATGCATCCCCTGCAAGCCAGTCAGGAGGCAACTAACAGTGCTGGGGGAGAAGCATGCCTGGTGGACCGGAATGCAGTAGTTTCCACTCTGGTCCACAAAATCGATATTTAAACCCTCCTTCAAGACTTCTCTGTCAGTGTTCTCTGCGACTTTTGTGGTTGCAGGTTGGGGTGGATTTTGCACATCAGAGTGCATCTTTGGTAAAAGAAAATGGGCATTTGGCCCCTATCTCAGGCAGGGATCCCCTTGGGGATCTAATAGTGAGGGCTGACTGTAGTGTGCCTGGTTCGGGAGAGCCATCTCGGTCTCTCAAAGCAATTAGCAACAGGCCCTCTAGTTATCTTGTATCTATGGGTATATGCAATTCTTATTGCCATTCCATGGCTCCCCAACTGCCTGTTGGGAATGTGGGTACCAGCTGACAGGAAGGTCACCCAGTGCTTGGATCTGCTCCTTATGTTGTGCCAATACTATTCTGCTGTAACCAATGAAGCTATAGCTGTTTTATTCTCCAGCAATGAATGTGTTAAACAATTAATGATGTGGTTCATTTTTCAAGGTTGCTAGGGGGCTATGCACCTGGGTATCTTTTCGGTGTCCATAACATTATCTGTACAAGAGAAAGAGACACGTCAGTATTATTAACCATTGTGCTGCAGAAGTGCAAGCCTGTTGGACTTTGCCATCTCATGGCAGGCAAATATAACAGGTTGTCATTTGGAGACTCCGGTTGCCATATTTGCATTACCCCAACTGCAAATACCTACACTAACTTCACTAATGAGATTGACATCAACTGTGTCATTCTGGTCAGTTTAACTAATAGGATTTTGGCTAAGGTAACTAAAACTAAAGGTAACTTCTGATGTGCCTTTAACATTTCTTTCTTCCTTTTAATGGTTTGCTGCTCATTTTTATATTTACACTCTTATTTTGCTGATATTATTTAACATTTGCTGTTGTAATATTTTTAGAAGTTTTAGTGCAGCTGAGAAGAACCAGAACCCCTGAAGATATTATTGAACTACACTATTCTTGATCACTAGACTTGATGATTGTTTCTAGATGCCTTTAAAAGGGGACTGGACAGATTTCTGGAGGAAAAGTCCATCGCAGGTTACAAACCATGATGGAGATGTATAATCTCCAGGCTTAGAGGGAAGGTACCTCCAAATGCCAGATGCAGGGGAGGGGTATCAGGAGACAGGTATCTAGTTGTCTCGTGTGCTCCCAGAGGCATCTGGTTGGGCCACTGTGAGATACAGGAAGCTGGACTAGATGGGCCCTTGGCCTGATCCAGCAGGGCTCTTCTTATGATCTTATGTTCTTCTGTTCTGATGAGACTTTGATTCTGGTGACACTCCAAAAGCTACAGGTTCAAAATCCCCATTTATTGGTTAATGGATGTTGGTTTTATGGTTAACAATGTATCATCAATAAATTATACATTTTCCATATGCTGTGAGCCACTTTGGGAAAGTTACTATCTGAAAGGCAGACTATAAATAAATAAATAAATAAATAAATAAATAAATAAATGCTTGTTCAAACAGAAGCTGGTTGTGTTATGTGGATCTTTGTCTTGCTGCTTAAAGTGAGGTTCCAACTCTGGGAAGAAGCAGTTGGATCAAATGCATCTGTGTTCATTTCCTTGGGTTGGGTCTTGATCCTAGAATGCACCCCAAACTTCACTAAAAGCTCATGTGCCTATGACAGAAAGCAGTTCAGAGAGAGAGAGAGAGAGAGAGTTTAAAAATAGCATTTAGATCTACTTGCAGCTCAGCTGTAAGCAGATTTAAATTCTATTTAAAAGCCAACTGCATCTCTCACTTGTATTTGAATTAAACTGCTCATCATTGCCTGATTCATGCAATCAGTAATCTCCATTGTATTTACATACGTGTAGTGAAAGTCAAGTTGGCTGGATGGCTCAGTGAGTTAAGAGAGGATGGGAGATCTATTCTCCACTATACCTCCAGGGAGAAGAGCCAGCCTGTGTGGCCTTGGGCAAGTTGTACAGTCCTAGGTGCCCTCAGAAGAAAACAATGGTAAACCAGAGTATTCTATACCTAGAAAAATTGACTCGACAATTATTATTATAGAGAAAGTCCTACTTGCAATCATGGAGGTTAAGAATTTCCACTATCTTGCCTAAATCACTAAATCACTAGCCTTTAAACATGATGAACAGAATTGCACAAGGCAAATAAGCAAGTAAGCAAGCAAGCAAACAAACAAACAAACAAACAAACAAACAAGACAAAAACATTGTGCCACCTTAAAGACTAACTGCTATATTTTAATGTGAGCTTTTGTGGACAAGTCCACTTCCTCAGACAGTGTGGCCCCTTAAAGACTAACCTATATTTTAATGGGTCTGAGGAAGTGGACTTGACCAGTGGTACACCTTCCTCCTGAAGAGGCCGCCTCTGGACCCAGAAGTATGTGAATCTACAACTCCATTACAAATATCTCCTTTTTGGACAAAGTGCTTAACATATGGTGGCTGGGCAGCTTCAGGTGTTCTTGGAAGAAACTGATTATCTAGACCCATTTCAGTCTGATTTTAGGCCAGGGTTTGGTACCAAAATAGCCTTAGTTGTCTTGACTGATAATCTGCTCTGGGCTAAAGACAGGGAGAGTGCAGCCCTGTTGATTCTTTTGGATCTCTTGGTGTTTTTCAGAACCCTGAGACTCTCCACAGGCTAATGGTCAAGGTATTGAACAGGAGTTCCCCAGCATCACTACCATTCAGAAAATGACACCAAGCGAGGGAAAATCCCAGAAGATGACTCCTTTTTCATCAGTTAATCTCTTCTCACCCAAACACAAAGCAATCGTCAGGGCAGTTTTTCAACAAGTGTGGATGGTAGTGAACAGAAGAGGGTATCCTGCAGACCATCTTGATTGCTACCATCGGTGTTGTCAACATTCAGGCTGCCCTTTGCTATGTAAAGCTTGGCATCCTTTTTCCTGCTGACAATACGGACACAATATTATGCAGCAGTATTGGGCCATTTCCTGGCTTTTTGAATTGTGGATAAAGAAACACAATATCCCACATTCATAAAACGAAGGTTTTTTTTGAAGAATTGAATTATTCTCTTGGGCAGGCTCTGTGGATTGGGAGTGAGAGTCACTGTACTATCATGGTCCCATTCCTGTCTTTGGAACCGGCTTCAAAGGGTGGCAAAGGTGTTGATCTTTGATATTACATTGATGGGATAGCTGTTAAATTCATGGCATCTGCAGGATGCAACTAAATACTCATTTTGCACAGTGCATGAGCTTCTGTTTGCCGATGACTGTGCCCTTAATGCAGCCATGCTTCTGGATATGCAAAGAAATCTTGGTCTGTTCTCCTTTGCCTGCAACAATTCTGGCCTGAAGATCAATACTAATAAAACAATGGTGATGTATCAACCTGTTCCAGGTATACCTTATGAGAAACCAGTTCTGAAGGTATATTAACACCCCCTTAAGCCACTGGATAAATTCACATAACTTGGCAGCACTGTCTCTCACTGCATTCTCATTGACAATGAAGTGACCTGACAAATCTCTGCAGCCAGCACTGCCTTTGGAAGACTTTGATCCTCTGCATGGAATTGATGTGGATTCAATTCTTCTGGTAAGCTGAGGATGTACAAAGCTGTTGTTCGATCCTCTCTACTCTGTCAAGCAGAGACATGGACTATCTATCAAAACCATGCAAGAAAGTTCAGTCATTTTACTCGTACCTGTCTTGAGAGAATTCACAACTTCAAATGGCAGGATAAAGTCCCTGATGCTGAAGTCTTGGAGCAAACACAGATGATAAGCATTTTACTATCTTGAAACAGCAATGACTTCAGTGGGTTGGCCATGTCATCAGGATGTTGGATGACTGTCTCCCAAGAGGTATCTTCTATAGAAATCTTGTTGCAAATGCTTGATTCTGTGATAGACAAAAGCAGCAATTCAAGGATACACTGAATGATTTTAATGTTGTTCCTGAACAACAACTCCCAGAAATCCTGGCAAGCACAGCTAGTAGTGAAAGTTCCTGGGAGTTGTAGTCCAAGAACATCTGGGGACCTATGGTTAGGACTTATGGGATCAACTAAGTTCTAGCCTGCAGTCATTATGTCAAATAAGAGAGTGTTTCCATTATCTCAAAGGCAGGCAGCACTTTTCATTAAGTGAAAATTATTTTCTTAGGTTCAAGGAAAAATTGTACCGAAGCCATCCCAGTAGGATACTAGAGAATGGCATGATTGTAAGTGAAAATCATCTTTTTAAAAACTGCTACCATACTTATACTTCTTGTACAGTGTTTGGGGGAATCATATCATCTGTTCATTGACAGTCATGTCAAAGATGAAAGGGAGACCTGTGTTCTCCTGAATTCATAGCATACCAGATTCCATAGACATATACTGGCAGGTTTATGCTGAAACTCTAGATGCATCTGTTTTCTAGTAAACAAAATATATATCTCAGTTGGTTGCTACTGAATTCTTAGCAAGTATGAATAAAAAACTCCAGAACAATTTGGAGTGACAGCCATCTGGCAAGACAAAGAGGGGTGTAGCTAACACTCACAAAGAGACACCAAGCAAAGAAGAATCCCAGAAGCTGACTTTTTTTCCCCCACTCCTTTCCACGGAGGCAAAACATAACAGAAAGGTAACAAATCTGCCTTTGGCATTTTTCTGAAAAGTCATTTGATTCCCCTTCACTGTGCTTTTGCAATTTTTCAAAAATATCTCTTTTCTCCCAAGGGTGCCTTTAAATCCATCAGGGAATACTGGCACAGGCTCCCCTTCCTCTTCTGCCAACATTTCCTTGTCTACTAAAGTAATCATTCCCTCCCTCCATTCATCTTATTACAAAATTGTTGCTATCACATGAATGTATGTTCTTCTTCCTTTCCTTTGCCCACACTCTCCCTCTCTTCTTAGATTGGCATGTTTACCATGTTGAAAGTGGCTTTAGTTCATAGGAATGTCAATGTCAAAAGTTTCCATTTTATATATATGAGATATTTTAATATATTATATTCAAGGTCAGAGCTGGATTCAGACATACTGAGGCCCTAAACTAAGAGGCCTGCTGAAATACTATGGAAGATTTGATGCTAGCTGCATAAAACGCTCCATTATTGGGTTAATAATAATAATAATAATAATAATAATAATAATAATAATAATAATAATAATAATAATAATAATAATAATAATAATAATAATAATAATAATAATAATGTCTGATATACTTATTAATTGTACTGTGGTGCTTCTGACATGAACAAATAAATGACAATAGCCAGTTTGCTAGATTGCTCAGTGAGTTAGGTATCTGTATGTGGAGCTAGAGTTTAGGATTTGATTCTCCACTGTGCCTATTAGGAAAAGAGCCAGCCTGTGTACCCTTCAGCAAGCTGCACCGTCCTAGCACACACCCCATAAGAAGAGAATGGTAAACAATCATCTATATTTTCCAAGCAATAGATACCTAGAGAACTTGTTTGAGTGAGAAGTAGTTGACCGATGAAAAAAGGAGTCAGCTTCTGGGATTTTTCCTTGCTTGGTGTCACTTCGTGAATGTTAGTGAGCACAAGAGGGTATCCTGTAAACCATCTTGACTACTGTGAAGGAGGAGTTAGAGAGAGTGGGCCGTCCGTGGTGATAGAGGCTGTAATACAGGAGGCAGAAAACAGTGAAGTAAATGTGACCGAAGGGGAGACGGTGACTGTATCTGAAAGTGGGGAAGTGATGTCAGAGGAAAAGAGAGGGAAGGTGGAGATTTGTCTGGTGGAGGAGAGTGCGAAGGAAAAGAGGGAGGAGCAGAAACTGTCAGTCTGGAAGGAGAGTATAAATGAACAGGGGGAACGTTGGTTCGGGGCAGAATTAGAAAATGAGATGAAGAAAAGAGAGGAGGAGAGACGTAGAGAACAGGATTATAGAAAGACTCAAGAATTGCTGAAAGACTTTCTGAATCTAAAGGTGGGAGGGCTGTTGCCAGATCCCAAGTCCAAGCCTGAGGGAGAGTCCGTGACAGAGACCCAAGAGTGGACGCTCATCGTGTTCCCGCGTGGACAAGGGAAGGGGAGAAAGGTGATCCGGCCAGACTCGAGATTCAATACACCACCCAAGGAAGGCGATTGGGCGAGGCATCCATGCTGCAGAACGATCTGTGCAGCGCAGAGTGCTCCTCTCTGGAGACCTACTGACCAGGAACGGTTTGGCTGAGCACCCCAGTGAGTTCTTGGACTTTGGAAGAGAGTTCATATCCCCTAGTTATGGCTTGTTGCCGGAGTTGACATGTTTTGATCCTATTAGCAATATTGTTGAAAGTTGTGAAGCCAATAAAGACAAGAACATGAGCACTGTTAAATCGTCTCCAACTTTATTTCCCGCCAAAAATGTGGAGTTGCCCAGAGATTCAAAAGAACCCGATGACACTACTGACATGGATGTTGTTGACCTCCACAGTATGTAAAGTTTGTCAAACCTTTTCCTGCTGGCAATGCAGGCATGATATTGTGTGGCAATATCAGGGTATTTCCTAGTACTTTGAATCATGGATACAGAAGCACAGTATCCCACATTTATAAACTGGAAGGTGTTTTTAAAAAAAGAACTGTTATTTCTTGGCTTTTTAAAATGGAATGCAGTACACACAGATTTCAACAATATCCATCATGTAGAATTACTCAGTGCTAGAGGATTCCAGAACATGAGCACATGATATTTACTATGATTGCTGGGAAGGGAATAGAAGCAAGAACAGCTGGGATGTGCCTGCACTTCCTCTATGCCAATATGTTTGGAAGGGCTGTTTTTGACTTAATGAAATGGTGAAACGAAGGTGTGAGAGAGTGCAACACAAACAATGGAGAAACCCTTTAACCTTTCATGTAAACTAATGTTGCCATGCCTGCTCTGCAGAATGCAGACTTTTTTTTTTTAAATTAACAACTTGGGATAAGGTAAGGGATACAGAAGGTAAGGGGGAGATGGGGGGGGGAAAAGAAGGGGGGAGAACACAAAATGTACTAACATCCAATCTATTCATGTTGCAATATCAAATCGACTTTCCGCTTTTCTACAATTTGATTGCCCTCCAGGTTTTAACTTATAGTTACATCTTAGTTTAAATCTATGTTATTCAAGCACTATCTGGTGACTCAAGCCATTTATATAATAAATCCCATCGTTCAGTTGCCTTTTGTATTGGACAGTCTTTCAACACTTCTGATAAAATATCCATTTCTGCCGCTTCCCGTATCTTCTCAATGAGTTCCTCTTGTTTCGGTATCTCCGATTTCTTCCAATTCTTAGCATAAAGAATTCTGGCTGCAGTGACTATATATATAACTAAGTAGTTCTTTACCTTATCTATATTGTCTGGTATAATGCTCAGTAAAAACAATTCTGGGGTTAGTGGAACATTACAAAGCAGTATTTTTTGTAACAGAGTATGTACTGCTATCCAATACTGTTTCGCTACTCTACAAGTCCACCACATATGGTAAAAGCTTCCCTCATGTGTTTCACACTTCCAACAAACATTTGACACCTCTGTATACATCTTTGACCATTTTTCCGGAGTCATATGCCATCTATAAAACATCTTATATATATTCTCCTTGAAATTAACCGATTTTGTGAGCTTTATATTATTTTTCCATATTTGCAACCATTGATCAATATCAATATTATGTCCTATATTTTGTGCCCACCTAATCATACATTCTTTGACCATCTCATCTTGCATTTTAATTTCTAGCAAATAATCATACATTTTCTTAATTACTTTATCCTTTGAGCCCAGCAGAAATTTATTGAATATCGTTTGTTCTGTGTAAAAGCCCTTTATTTTATCTTTTCTGTACCTAGATTCCACTTGTGCTCTGGACCACCAGTCTAGATATATGTATTGTGTCTCTAACTCTTCTTTAGACCTTAACTCACAATCCTTTTAAAATAAATCTTGATATCTTAGAAGTTTCGCTTCCATCATGAGGTTAGGATGTGTAAAGGCCTCTATAGGTGATACCCAGACTAGTGTTTTTTGGTAAATCTGTTGGATGATCTTTTTCCAAGAATGCAGATTTGAAAACTATCTTCCAATTTTCAAATCCTTTTCTTTAGGTAGGCAACCTGAGGAAGAAAAGCTATGTACACCCAAAAACTCTACAAACATGTTGTATGCATGTTTTCCAAAATATGTCCCCTTGCCTTTTGAAATTAAAAAAGGGGGAGAAGAGGTTGGAGTTAGCAAAGATTGTCATTGGAAACCAAGGTCAAAATCATCCATACTACAGTGGTGCCTCGACTTACAGACATCCCGACTAATGAAAATTTTGACTTACGAACAGCTCCCGCCGCAGAATTTTGCTTCGACTTGCGGCCGGAGCTTCAACCTACGAAAGAAAAAAGGCAGGGGAAAAGGGCGGGAAATTCAAACCGTTGGTGGCGAAGAGGCTGCTTCTTTGTAGCTCTTTCGCCCCAATGGTTAGGAAAAGGGAGGCTCAGCCTCCCGGGCTTCCACCGCTGTTGCCACCACCGCCAGGAGGTGAGCCGCTGGACCATCCCAGCTGGGCTCAGCCTCCCGGGCTTCCAGCGCCACCGCGACTGTGGAGGCAGCGGTGACCCAGTGCCAGGAGGCTTGAGCTGGCCATGTTTCTTCGGCCGCTCGCCCCCGGCCGCGGGGGAGGCAGCGGTGACCCAACGCCGGGAGGCTTGAGCTGGTCGTGCTTCTTCGGCCGCTCGCCCCCGGCCACGGGGGAGGCAGCGGTGACCCAGTGCCGGGAGGCTTGAGCTGGCTGGGTTTCTTCAGCCGCTTGCCCCTGGCTCGCCTCCCGCTCGCTCCTCACCGCCCTCCACCATTTGAATTTCCTGCCATCGGCCTGCGGAGTGTGGCGAGGAGCAAGCGGGAGGAGATCTGGGAGGCAAGTGGCCGAAGCACCCCCACTAGGCTCAAGCCCCCCCCGGCGGCAGCGGTCACAGCAGCGGTGGAAGCCCGGGAGGCTTCGGAGGCTTCGGACTGGTAAGGTGCTGCTTTTTCCTTTTAAAAAAGTTGTTCTGGGTGGGTTTGGGAGGGTAGGTTTGGGCTGGGGGGGTTATGTTTCTGTGTTGTTGGGTTTTTTTGCAGTCCCAGCATGGGACTTGCTCCAATGTTTATTTTTGGATTTGTTTGTTTTTTGTTTTTTTGGGTTTTTTTTGCAATCCCAGCGTGGGACTTGCTCTGTTTATTTTAATTTTATTTTATTTTTTGGTATTTTTTTCTTTGGCCGGAACAGATTAATCGGTTTTCAATGCATTCCTATGGGAAATGGTGCTTCGACTTATGAAAATTTCGAGTTGCGGCCACCGTTCCAATACGGATTAATTCCATAAGTCGAGGCACCACTGTATGTGAAAAAAAGACATTGAAGGAAGACAGGGATGAAATCAGCTCATTTGAAATGTGGTGTTGGAGGATACCTTTACAGATATCACAGATAGCCAAAAGAAGGAAAGAGAGAGAGTATTCAATCAAGTCAAACCTGAACTCTCACTTGAGCAAAAATGAATAAACTGAGGCTATACTACGATGCACATATGATGAGAATACAGAACTGACCAGAAAAGACAATATTGCTGGGAAAAATTGGGGAGGCAGAAGGAAGAGAGAAAGACCTAATATGAAGCAGATTTTCTCAATAAAGAAAGTCATAGCTGTTAGTTTGCAAGACCAGATTAGAACTGACTGGAAAGGACAATATTGCTAGGAAGGGGGGAAAGCAGGAAGAGATAACAACCTAACAAGATATGTTGGTGGTTTGTAGCAGCGGTCCCCAACCTTTTTGGGGTTCGGGCGCATGCGTGAAGGGGTGGGGGAGCGCTCACGCTAGCACTGGCACATGCGTGCGTGCGCAAAGCAGCTGTGGAGAGGGGAGTGCGTGCGGGGGGGCAGGAGGACTGTCTCCGTGGCCCAGTCCAGCTCAGGCCAAGGACCGGCGGTTGACGACCTCTGGTTTGTAGGATCTGAGTAGAGCTGTTAATGATAGGACATTATGGATCATTAACTCACATAGTCACCAAAAGTCACCAAATGATATGATGGCAACAAACAGTTTTGGAGGTTTTTTTCTTAATTACCAGACAACTGTGACAAGATGGATGGCATGGTTGAAATAAGATAGGTTATAGACTCCAAAGCTCTGCTATTTCTATATTTACTGTTCTTAGCTTTTAAATATTGTCCTTATAAATGAATGAATGAATGAATGAATGAATGAATGAATGAATGAATGAATGAATGAATGAATAAATAAATAAATAAATAACTTTGAGTAAGACCATACCCTGCCACAAAACAAAAGACAGTAATTTCACAGCTTAAATGAATGGACTTCTGGATATTTATTATCTGTTCTTTTTAAATGTCTTTTAAATATTTTTACAACCAAACACAGAATCCCTTGCCCAGCACCAATGCCTGTTTGACTAGGAAGGAGATAAAAAGTTTTCCTGAGAGTCAGCTAATGTAGTCCTTACTGTCAGGGTCAAAATTCAGATTCCTCAGGCCTGGAGCTGAGTTCTCCTTTGAAGACTGTTGTCAGGGGTCTGGTTTCAGATCTGTTTACTGAAAGCACTAAGGCCTGGGACAAACACAACTGCTCTGTACTTTTGTAATGCAGAAATACTTTGAATGTGCCTTATAAAATTGCATGCTAATTCCTTGGAGATACATGGCAAAATGTCCCTTATTTTATTGAAACGAAGCCTGCTTGTTTTTTGACTTTTCAAAGAAAACCTGTATTATGATTATTTTTGTAACCTTCTATTACTCTCCTCCTTCCCAGACCATGAAACTACAACCATGAATCTACTTTGCAATGCTCTTGCTGGTAAGTCTGTTCTATGTATGCTCAGTTTATAGCAAAAATCACTGTTTACTCTTTTGAAAGGCATTTTTGAGGATCAATATTTCAGTCCCTGCAGCCTGTCTACTTTTCAAATAAAAAAAAAGCAGGTGGAGCCAACCATTCCATTTTAAGATAAGCAAGATTGATTTTTTTCAATTTCTTTTGCACAATTTATTTTGTCTGTTTTAAATCTGGGGACATTTAAAGTAATTTGTTTCTGCACAGGGGTGGGTGGGTTTAAAACAGTTCTACTTTTAAAAAACAACTCAAAACTCTTTGCCTAAACTTCCTCAAATTTGGCACAGAGCAAGAGTGGTCTGTCTACTATATCTGTCTTTGCCAGACTAGATGCTGATGCTCAGTTTTTCGTCTAGGTGTCCTCCATTTTTAGAATTGCCTTGTAAAATATTAATTTGCTCTGCCAGCATAATAACATCATTGCATTCTTATGCAGTGATAATACAAGAGATCTATGGGATCAGAGCAAAGGCCTATCTCATTCAGTGTCCTGTTCCTCACAGTACCTAAATAAGCTTAAATACAGGAACTGTTGTCTTACTGATATTTGCAAGTCTCTCTGGGTGCCATTTTTGTTTGTTTTTGTATTTGTGCTTATTTTTGTGGCAGAAAAAATAGGATATAAATGCTTCACATTTAGTAAACTCATCAGAACATGCACTTTGTTGATATTCTCCAAAAGATTTACTTTTTTTAAGAGTAAGAATGACCACCACCTCAGTGGAGACTGTCTTGCCTCACGCCATAATTCTACATAATGAATAGTAGAATAACGGGCCTCCTACTGATTTGGAAGAAGGAAACAACAAAGTCAAACAGGCAGCTTCCTGTGCAGCAATTCTGCTTTGGGAAGGAATGGCCTATTGCATGTCGTGGAATGATGCAGCAGAGAAATCTCATTAGAGGCTGAGAAACTGGAAGCAAAGCTAGGCTGACAAATTAGCAATAGCAGCTTCCTCTTTAGATCCTTTGTGCTCATACCAGAACCTTCTAATTAATTAATTAATTAATTTAATTAATTAATTAATTAATTAAATTAATTAATTAATTAGAAGGTTAATTAATTTCTTATGATACAATAATAATAATTGTATGCTGTCAAGTCAATTCTGACTTATGGCAACATTTTCCAGGGTTTTCTAGAAAGAGAGTACTTAGAAGTGGTTATTCATTCCCTTCTTCTGGGGGCATCCTGGGACAGTGCAGCTTGCCCAAGGCCACACAGGCTGGCTCTACTCACAGGAGGCACAGTGGAGAATTGAACTCCTAGCCTCTGGCTCTGCAACCAGATATTTAACTCACTGAGTTATCCAGCCAGAAATCTTATGGAACAGTATTTGGAAAAAAACGTAGTAGATACATATGTTAAAGTGTTATTATTAACTGAAGTCTAACTATTGTGTTGATTGTATGAGCAGTTATGGGGCAAATTTTGCAGGGAGAGAAATCCTTTAAATGCATCTTCAGCTAGAGCACCACCTACTGAGAGGCTTCTCTAGAGCAGTGGTCCCCAACCTTGGGCCTCCAGATGTTCTTGGACTACAACTCCCAGAAGCCTTCACCACCACCTCTGTTGGCCAAGATTTCCGGGAGTTGAAGTCCAAGAACATCTGGAGGCCCAAGGTTCGGGACCACTGCTCTAGAGTCCCACCAGTAATGCAGTTAAAGCAGAATCTCTTTTAAAGTTGCAAAGTCCTCACACATTTCTCTTATTTTAAAACTATGCAGTCACATAACTTTTGTGTTGGGAAATGCCTGAGCAGCTAGTAACTTTTCTTAAGTAAGGTTATTTGTAGCTAACTCATTACCAAGTAATTACTTTGAAAATTCGAGACCTCAGGCTTATTTGTAATTATTTCATATTAGAACTCACTGCTGAAGCAAGAAACCTTAAAATTAATGCATCTAGACATTTATGAACTAACTATGGGCTTCCAGAGAAACAGCATGAATGATTCATTGCCTTATTTAAGCTATTTAGAACTAGTATGAGCAGGAAGAAAAGCAGAGGCAACAGTATCAGCCTTAAGAAATATAAGTGAAAAAAACTGAAAGAAAAGGTTGTGTTTTGATTTCTTGAGTGGTGATGGAAGACTTCACTGTCCTTTGTTTTTTACTTAACATTCATTGCCCCATACTCAGGGATACTGTGAGGGTTCGTTTTTAAACTCTATCTTTTCTTCAATAAAATCCGGAGGCTTTTTAAGCTTTGAAACAGGGGAAAGGTTTATTGGAGTGTTCAACAAAAACCCAGTGTCTATGAAATTGTCCCATAACTTTTCTCCTGTCGCCAACGGGTCCGGCAGGGGCTTCCACGCATCATTCAGGAACGGGTTAGTCTCGGTAATGTTCCATGGACCAGGCCAATCTACTCCTGCCTTGTTCTTCAGAATCTCTCTGGTCTCTCCTTCCAGTAAGGGAATGGCCTCATCCTTGGCTGGGTCGGTCCAGTCGGCATCTCGAGCAGGGGTGAAGGTCGCCCAGGGTCCTCCCTGTAATCTCTCCTCTTCATCTCTTCCACCCTCCATGGCAATCGTTCCCTCCTTTCCCTTTCTACCTTTTCCTCCCTCAATCTCCTCTGTCACTTTCGAGCCTCTGCTTCGCCCCAATAGGAGGGTCTAGGGGGGATCTCCCTCCTTCGACGGTAGTCAGCTTCCTCCTTGGGTACTCTCAACCATTCCCAAACTCCGGTCCAAGGGTCCTGTAACCAGACCCATTCCCAGCCTGGCGGTAACTGACTGTCTCTCCCTTTTATTTCTGCCGTCCCCGCCTCTATCTCCACCCTCTTTCTTCTCTCCATTCCCGCCAACTCTTCTGGGACCCATTTCTCCATGGTTAACCCGTGCAATTCCTTTTCCAAATCCCGGGTGTCTGTTCCCCGCTGTTCTCTTTTCCGGGGAGACGAAGTGGGCGAGGTTTGAATCTCTCTCTCCACTGTCTGTGGAAGGGACGGCACTCCGGCGAGAGGTCTTTTACTCTCGCTCTGGGTATCACATACCCCCCCTCCGAGAGGGCCGTCCATTCCTCCTCGCTCCTCGCCCACGGACCCTGCCGGGAGAAATAATCGACATTAGAATGTTCACTCCCTTTACGGTATTGGACTGTGAAAGCAAAGGGTTGTAGCGCCAAGTGCCACCTTGTGAGGTGAGGGTTAGTGTCTTTCATCTGTACAAGCCACTGCAAGGGCACATCGTATGTTACTAGTGTGAAAGGGCCCCCCAGCAGATAATACCTCAAGGCATGGGTAGCCCAGCGAATTCCTAGTGCTTTTTTTCCCAATAACGGCATACTTCTGTTCCCTTGGTGTCAACTTATGACTGAGATAAAGCACAGGGTACTCTACCCCATTCCGCACTTGGGCGAGGACTGCCCCTAACCCCTTGTCAGATGCATCTGTGAATAATGTAAAAGGGAAATTAAAATCTGGAGCAAACCGAACAGGGAGTTCACACAGGATCGCTTTGAGTGTCTGAAATGCTTCTTCTTGAGCCTTACTCCACTGCACCCATCTACTAGCCCTTTTCCTAGTAAGGTTAGTGAGAAGGGCAGCTATATTTGAGAACTGAGGCACAAATTGTCTATAGTATCCCACCAGGCCCAAAAACTGTTGTACTTCTTTCTTAGTGCGGGGTCAGTACCACTTGGAAATCTTCTCTTCCTGGGGCTGAATCTCACCACCTCCTACTAGGAAACCCAAGTACTCCACTTTGGGAAGTGCAATCCTACACTTCTTAGGGTTAGCTGTCAACCCAGCCTTTCTCAGTTCTTCCAACACTCTACGAAGATGTTCTAGGTGTTCTTCCCAGGTAGAGCTGTACACGATGATGTCATCGATGTACGCAGCCGCGCAGTCTTGTACTGGGACTAGTACCTGGTCCATAAGACGCTGAAAGGTGGCAGCTGCCCCATGCAATCCGAAAGGCATTTTTGTGAATTGGAAAAGACCCCTGGGGGTAGAGAAAGCTGTTTTCTCCTTATCTTGATCCCTTAAAGGGATTTGCCAGTACCCTTTCGTTAGATCTATAGATGAAAGATATCTAGCACCCCCTAGCTTATCTAGCAGCCCCCCCACCTTGGGCATCAGGTATGCGTTGAATTTGGAGACTGCATTGACCTTGCGATAGTCTATACAGAACCTTACTGACCCGTCTGGTTTAGGCACAATGACGGGGTAACTACGCCAAGGTCCTTTAGCTGGTTCAATGACCCCCAGGTCTAACATCTCTGTCACTTCTTGCTCAATAACTGTGGCTAGTTGTCGAGGCCAGGACCTTCCTGAGGATCTGACCACTATTCCTGGTTTTGTTTCTATACAGTGTTCAACCTTTCAGGTGCAGCCTGGTTTTTTGGAAAACACATCTGGGAATTCTCTCTCCAGATGGCGTACTTGTTCTGCTTGCTGGGGGTCTACCTGGCCATCGATGATCCCCTGAGCCCCTTCCCCTTCACTCCTTACTTCAGGCCCCAATTCCTCTTCCTCACAACTTCCAAACAAGGATTCTCTATCCACCCATTGTTTCAATAAGTTTACATGTAGCACCTGCATTTTCTTCCTTTTGTCTGTTGTGTTCACTTCATAGTCTACATCACTGACTTTCCTAATTATTTCGTATGGCCCTTGCCATTTAGCAAATAACTTAGCAGATTCTGTTGGGAGTAGTACTAGAACCTTCTGGCCAGGCTCGAATTCACAGGGTTTTACCTTTTTATCATATCTACCCTTTTGACCTTCTTTGGCTGGGTCTCACAGATACATGTTTTAGCATTCCATTAGCTACATTTTATTGAAATTATATTTTCTTTTAAGAGAACACTACCAGCCTTAGCAAGAATGCCGAATGCAATGCCCCATTTCTTTATCTTGAGAGACAGAGTGGTGTAATTGGAACTCGGGGAAATCCTATTGAGCCATTTAGTTGCCTTGGGTTAGTTATTCTTAGCCAGAACTCTCTCAGTGCGGTTGTGAGGATAAAAGTGGGATGAAGAGAGCTAGGTGTGCTGCTTTGAGCTCAAGGGAAGAAAGCCAAGACTGGGGCATAAGCAGAAAATAAATGAAATTAGGAGTCTACAATGTCTAGTTCACTATCCTGTTTCCCAAAGTGGCTTACCGGATTCTTTCCCAGAAAGTGGCATGCAGAGATACACGACCCTTGAACCTGTGTTTAGTAGTTCTTTATAAAGTCTGGGCTTAGAAGCTGCTGTCCTCAGTAAGTTGTCTTCCCACTTGCTCCTACTGAATAGCACCAAACACGAGGCACAGACTGGAAGTAACTAGCTGAAAGTGACTAGTTAATTATTTTCCCCAATAATAAAGGCAGTTACATTACTGTCATTACCTAACAAAGGATAATTATTTTTCAGATATAACTGTGACTTTCAGTTACTTTTATAGTAATGAAAGGGTGGCCTCAAAAAATGGAGGAGGAAAACTATTAGTGGTCCAAGTGCTGGCTTGTATTGCATAGATAAGAACATAAGAAGAGCCCTGCTGAATCAGACCAAAGGCCCATCTAGTCCAGCTTCCTGTATCTCACAGTGGACCCACCAGATGCCTCTGGGAGCACATGAGACAACTAGATCCCTGTCTCCTGATACCCCTCCCCTGCATCTGGCATTTGGAGGTACCTTCCTTTTAAGCCTGGAGATTATACATCCCCATCATGGCTTGTAACCTAAAATGGAATTTTCCTCCAGAAATCTGTCCAATCCCCTTTTAAAGGCATCTAGGCCAGATGCCATCACCACATCCTGTGGCAAGGAGTTCCACAGACTAACAACATGCTGGGTAAAGAAATATTTTGTTTTGTCTGTTCTCACTCTCCCAACACTCAATTGGAGTGGATGTCCCCTGGTTCTAGTATTGTGTGAGAGGGAAAAAGCTTCCCCCTATCCACTTTATCCAATGATGGAATGATGATGAGTAGATGGGGAGGAGAGTGTTTTTCTCCAGAGGCCAGTGATTTTCAGCCTTTAAGGTTGCTTTTTTTAAAGTTAAACTGTTCCACTTATTTTTGAGAAACTGGAAAGTAAAGAGTTACTTCTAAAAATTGCAACTACAGTGGTAACTTGAGGAGTGTTTTAATATTAGAAGGGCAACCAATTACTTTTAAAGTAAGTTTTCAAGCTTATAAATGCTAAAATTAGAATTACTGGACACTATCTGCTTTGATCTTTTGTGTGTGTGTGTGTGTGTGTGTGTGTGTCTGTGTATATACTGATTATCTCTCAGGTAGTTGGTAAGGTGGGAAATTCAGCTTTCTAAATCATTTGAGTTCAATGTTCCTCTGTTAAACAACCTCTTAGGAAAGAAAAGTTATCTTGGAAAGACTGAATGTTTGACATGGTGTGTCATTGGATCTAGTAAACATGTCTCATAAACAAAAAGGAAAAAAAGAGTTAAAATAAATGTTGGCAAATTTTAACATGCTCATCACATGATTTGGCCTTATGAGAATGCAAAGGCCTCTCTGTGAGGCACAAAGCTGCGGAGGTAGGGCTCCTTTGCCTGCTTGGCTGGAGAAGATGAGCCCAGCCTCATGAGAGTTTAGGCAAGCAGGATGGGACCAGGGAAGCCTTTATAAAGGCCGCCCAGCCCTGCATCACCCTCCTTCGTCGGCTGTGTTGGGTGGAAGATGGTGGATGGTGCTACGCAAAGCCAGGGCAGTTTTGATTTTGACTGCCTGGCTCATGCAGTGTTTCGGAGCTCAGGCAGTTGGGCTGGGCATTGGCTCAGCCCTACAGTCAGGGGAAGCATACAGGGGATGGCCAGAGAGCCTTTGCAGGCCTCGGAATGTTTTTTTTAAAAAGCCTCTGGCCCCAGGCCTGGGACCTCCAAGAAAGGGCTGCTAGGGAGCCCTGGGGAGGTAAGAGGCTTTGGGGAAGACAGTTAAGGGAGCCATTGTTGGTGCCCAAGGGGAGGCATAGGGGGCCCATGAGCTTTAAAAAAAAGCAAGCTAAAAAGGGAGTGTGGCCACACAGAAGGGGTTGCAGCAGGCCTATAAACAGGGAGCAGTGGGGGTTGGCGATGAATTCAGATCATAAAATTCAAATAAATAAATAAATGAGTATTTTAAAAAATGGAATATACCTGAATAGTTGGAAATTATTAGAGCAGTGGTAGTGAGACCATATTAACTGGTTGGGATTATCAAGAAACACGGGTCCCAAGAAAGGTCAAGGGGGAAAGAAAGGGAAGCAGCTTGTTAAACTCAGGCCCCCCACCTGTTCTCCCCCAGCCATATCCTCTTCAGATGATGAGAAATGGCCTGACTAGAGGACAATGTGGGAAAAGCTTAGCATATTAGAAAGGGAAAGGGTGCAAGCAAGGGAAAGGGATGGCTTGCCTGCAGTGCGGTGATCCTGCAGGGAGTCCAAGGCGCATAAACTGGCTGAGCTGAAGAGGATGGGTGACATTATGCTCTTCCATATTGCTGTTTTAGAGGGAGAGCGATCCAGCCCTTCAGGTGTGTCTACAACAACAGCTACTCCCACAATGCAGCAGAGAGATGCGTCAGCCACAGCACGGCAGTCAGGCCGGACACAGATTACATCAGCCAGCACCCAGACACAGGCTAGCACCGAAGAGGCACAGGTGAGTACATCGATGGAATCCGTGACAGTGCAGAGCAGAATGGGTGATGGCACCAGCTCCAGCCTGCTGATGCAGAGGGTATCGAGCTCTACTAGTGTACTCTTGGTGGCACTAGGAGGACCACAGCCAGGTGAGGGTACCATTGCACCAGGCACTGCACAGCCTGCAGGCATTTGGCCATGGGGTACCGGAAGCCAAACAGTGACCGTCCCTTCAACCTTATCTCTGCAGGCAATAGGCATGGGGACACATGTATATCTGGGGGTCACCACAGATACAGTCCCAAACCTCATGACTGTTCAGCAAGCTAGTAGAGACACAGGAGTAGTGGAGGTAGCTTGCCCAGCCGTACCCAATACTGGGTATAATTCTTTTGCCCGGTGTGCCCTTCCAGAGGGAGATCAATCTTTACTACTGGGAGATCATCTCCTTCCAGCCACAGTAGGAAAAAAAAATGGAAGGGTGAATATGTTGATGTATTTGAATTACTGAACAGAAAAATTGAGGAAAATAAGACTAATGAGGAAGAGAGGGATAGGGAGAAATTGTGGTGGTGTAAGCCAGACCGCTCCTGGGCAAATTGGTTGCTGTTTTTTTTTCCATATGTGCGGGAACAGTAGTTTGTGCTCATTCCAAAAGGGTCCTCTCATTGATCCAATATATGGATCGAATTTATAGGGCGTACATAGATTTCCTGGGACACACGTGGCTCCTTTACGATGAAGGGTTCAATATGTGTGTGCCGCTACGCCCCAACATGCGCTGGGACGTTCCCCATGATGGATCGGTTCAGGGTGTTGGCACCGGGGGCACAGGCTCAGCTGGACATTCTTCCAAAAGAGGTATGGAATCTTGGCAGGCAGAGACTAATAGGGCCATGAGTCTAGCAGTTGTCCCTAGTACTCGTCGCACGGCATGTACTGAATTTTTTCACATTTTGTGAGGGGGAGGGACTGGGGCATCATTGGCCTCCCATTGATGAGCAGTTGATGCAATTTCCAGTCTATCTGCACAGGAAAGGTCTGGTGCCTATGCCCATTCAAGGGTGAATGTCTGCCTTGGCCTTTTATGCCAAAGTGTAAGGATATAAAAATTACACTGTTGACTTCAGCATAAGGAAGATGATTGAAGGTTGGAGCCGGGCGCAAGGTAGCGTTAAGGATACTTATGCACCGGCCATTGTAGCTAAATTAGAGAACGCATGGGAGATTGTTGTAAGGATCAATTTGAGATCTGTCCTTTTAGACCAGCAACACTCATAGCCTTTTTGGAGGCCCTCCTTGCAAATTGGTAGCAGCAACAAAAACAGATACGCCTTTATCCTCTTTGTAGAGGAAGGATGTGGTAGTGTCTAAAGATCAGGTGACCATTCATTTACAAAGATCAAAAATGGATCAGTGGGGAAAAGGCCAGATCATTTTGCTGGGACAGTGCTCAGTGGAGGAATCCTATGTAGCCATGAGGGCTACATAGGAATATGTGCAGCTTAGGGGGGGATGAGGAAGGAGGATTTTTGCAGCATAGGGATGCATCGCTTTTGACAAGATATCAATTCTGGAAAGTTACTTTCCAGGCCTTGTGCAAGGCCGGGATACAGGGGTGGCAATTTGGAACACATTCCTTTTGGTTTGGCGCCACATCTATAGCGGCAGCCCTAGATGTCAGAACTGAGGACATTAAGAAAGTGGGCAGGTGGTCGTCCCACAAGGATGTGGCCTATGTGCGCCCTCTGTCGCAGTTAGGCACTGCTGTGTTTTTCTGGATTTGTCATTACAGGTCCGGAGAAGCCATTGTCCTGGGTTCGAGTTCTGTTGTGTGGACACAGTTACGTGTTTTCAGCAGCCAAGTTAATGCCAGTCTGACCAGTTGGGATCGGAATCTGGGACTCGGTGCCATGGCTGCATTGGAGTCGAGGGGACAGAGAGGCATGCTCTGGGATGGGTTCCTCGAACTGGCATCCCAGGCTACTCCGGATGTGATCCCTGACATTTTGGTGATTCATTTGGGAGGCAATGACCTGGTTTGAAGGTTGGGCAAGTCTTTGATACTACAGATCATAGCTGACCTAATGGCCTTCGTGGCACGCTGCCCAACAACCCAAATTATTTGGTCTGCAATTTTTCCACAGTTGGTGTGGAATGTTGGATGCAATCCTAGGTGTATTGATTGGGCCTGGAAAGGAGTGAACAGAGAAGTTGGCAGGACCATGAGACGAGGTCTGGGGTCAATTATTGCATACCTCAATGTTAAGGTTTCACAGCCTGAGTTATACAGGGCTGATGGCGTTCACCTATTGGACATGGGGTTGGACATTTTCTTAAGCAACCTGCAAGGGGGCCTTAGGGCCAAAATATTCGGCTTGGTGGGAGGCATGGGGCATACATTGTAGCCTCATGCCGTGGCGGGTAGTGCAAAAGGAACAGGTTCAAGTGAATTCCAAAGGGGACACTCAACTGTCAGGATGACACCCCTCCTGTCAGGATGACATTAGCAGAGGTTAGCTGAAGGGCGGGGAAGCAGGGTACTCTGGCTATTGGAGGACCGAAGGCGTGATGTATAGTAGGACAGCGTGCTTTCAGAACAGGAATTTGCTAGGGCAAGGTCTGGATTGGAAGGTCAATGTTTACTCTGGTTACAGACTATTTTGCACTATGGTAGGCCCCCTTGTGAAAGCTGAATATTAAGTTAAAATAAGTTAATAAAGTTGTGGCCCAGTTTACCCCATGCTACTGTGTCTCACCTCCTTATTCTGGGCTGGGCGGGCAAAGGGCTGTCTGGGGCCTTACCTAGCAAATATTGCAATTTAGAACAGCAGATGGCAATAGGAAGAGCCTGCATCTCTTGTGATAGGGCCTTTACTGTTACTAGTCAGCTCAGGCAAGCAAACAAGCAAGACTTCAAGTGCAAGTAGGATATGTGTTTGATTTTAGAACTGTCTTGAACCTGCTTGGAAATTTCACCGGAAAAAATGTGAATGGTTATGAAATATCATATTGGATTTCTATGGTGTATGTTGAAAAAAGAAGCTAGAGGGAACTATGTCACTTGTTTAGCAGCTGCTTATAGATTATATGAAATTTTCAAGAAAAGGAGTCTAGTGTGATGCTATATTATAGAAGTGCTGTGATAAAGGTTGGGAAAGATACTTTTTGGATTACAACTCCCAGAATTCCACAATCCTATAAATCCCATACAGGAGCAAGACTGGGAATTTTATTTTTAAAATAACCGTTTCCACCTCTAATTTGGTCATTTTGGGTTTTAAAAAAACACACACTTATGCTTGGTCCTCTACATACAATTTTCCCCATTTCTGTTTGGTTATTTTGGATGTTTTTCTAAGCTCTGTCAACAGGTATATCTATGTTTCAGGCCCAGTTTCCACATATACCCTGTTTCCCCGAAAATAAGACCTAACCTGAAAATAAGCCCTAGTATGATTTTTCAGGATGCTCATAATATAAGCCCTACCCCCAAAATAAGCCCTAGTTAAGTGAAAGCCCGCCCTTCACCATTGTGCAGCAACCAGAAGATGACATGACTGTATTTGAATAAACATAGATTGTTGTACATGAAAAAAAAAACCACAACATCCCCTGAAAATAAGCCCTAATGCATTTTTTCGGTGCAAAAATTAATATAAGACCCTGTTTTATTTTCGGGGAAACACGGTATATCGTCCATCATTTATAGTCATAAATTGAAGAGTTACATGTGTAGAATGGGCCATTGCAGTAGTGGCTGCTTACTATGTCCAAAGAAGAGGGCATATCTAATTTCCCCCAACAAAGAGGATGTTGATTTGCATAAAGCTGTGTATCCTGATTTTGTTGAGAAGTTTGGTTAAATATGTATTCTCAGGACATAAGTAGAGTTAGGAGATATCAGGTTGCAAAGACACCATATCAATGAGAGAGTAAAATATCAACATAGTCTATTCACATATATACAGAGAGAATAGACATTCATCTAGCAGCGTAACATGACATGGTACAATACATAGCATAGAAATAAGTGATCTGACTTACAGCAGATGAAATGTTCTCTTTACACATGACTTATATACATTCCTGAGACCAATCAGAAAATACATTACTTCATTTTCTACGTACATAAAGTTACATCATTTTCTCCAGCTGTACAACATCAAGTCTTTAACTTTGGTACCCACACCTGAATACACTAGTACATGACTCAGGTAAAATCAGCCATTTTACTTTCACTATACAACATTTATATTTAATACAGATTCACATCAAAATCTCAACAGATTTATATAAACAGATACAAAATTAGAACTGGGTTTTATAATGTAAACAAAATTTCATCTCACCTGAGAGGAGAAGACTGTGACCTGCTGAGTCTGCTGGTCCAACAGTTCACTATTGATGGGCAACTTCAAGATTCCTGATCTTTGTTATGGTTCTTTCTCTTTAAATCAGATTTGGGCTGGACACCCATCCAGATATAGAAGACTTTCAGGAAGAGGACTATTCGCTAGTCATCCTTCAGTTAGAGGATTGCCCTCTCTAAAACATGTTATATGACTACCTGAGTCATTACATGTATAACAACATAGCTAGAATGTTTAAACCATCACTTGAGATGCTACACTTGTCGAAGGAAATATATTAACAATTTAAGCTGCCAGTCCTCAGATATACGTATAACAGTCAAAAATCAGTAAATTAGTAATGCATATGTAAACTGACCCATTGCTTCGTCTCAGAAACTAGACTATATGTTCCACAGGATCTCTTTTCATGCCACAGTTATTTGTTATTAAGAAGTATGTTCAAAAAACATATATTCTACATTTGCAAAAATCTGTAACTTGTCACTTCATCCCTTTATCAGAACAAGTTGTCAAACTGGCTGTAAGATACTGACATACTGAGAACCAAGGACTGTCCCTGCCAGATACTGTATTTATCATATTGAACTGGCAACATCCATCAGTTGCCTCTCCTCCCTTGGGATGCCTACAAAAGTTAGTCTTTCTGGCTTTCTTAAATAAGGTTTAGTAGGGCAACTGCCTCAGATAAAGAGAAAAATATCACCATTCTCATTACACAGACCTTTCAGCAAATATCAAGGCCTCAGAGTAAAAATAAATAACACCAAAATAGTAGATTCCCCATGCTCAGATTTTGGTTAATGGTAACCATGAAGTCATGGTGGAATGGATATAGAGAAGAAGATAAATTTTCAGCTTTACTAAAGAAAACACTAGTATGTACTTGTACGAGTTGGGAGTTCTGGATATAGACACCTTTTCTCAGATGAAAAATCACCCAGGCCTTCTAGTAGCAACTTCTGTTTGGAAGAAACTCTTTCTAAAAAAAAAGATGGCTGCATGAAATATTGTAAGGTTTTGATATGTTGATTGCTGTAAAAGGAAATATTTCAGTGTTTTTTGTCAGACTCTCTCTCAGACTTTCTTGTGTATATATGTAAGCACAGATAGCTATCGATCGGTCGATTGATCGATCAATAGGTAGATAATATTGGAATTGAATATGAGTACTCTGGAATGGAATATAAACTTTGGAGAAAATAACTGACTTTACACAATTCATGTTTCACACACCCTGGTCAGCATCTAATTTTTAACAGAAGCTCTATTTTGAAACTATGAAGGATTACTTTGTTCGTATTGTTAGCTCTGTCCCCAATGCTGCGATCGCTGGCAAGGCATCGCCTTTGGCCAGCATGATCGATCCTTGCTATCTACCTGGGATAGAGCGAGACTGTTGTTAAGTCTCACAAGAATTGTGTGAGGGGCAGGAAAGCCCTGGGTACTTAAAGGGCTTTCCCCCTCGCACCGCCCTCTTCTTTTTCGGGCACTGCAAGAGACGGAGACCTGCTGTGTTACTGCACCTTTAAGAGCTGCGTCATTCCTATCTTGAGCTTCACGGACGGAAGGGTATCATCGGCCCAGGGTCTAAGTTCTTGGAAAAGAAGGAGTCTCCACTGCGGTCCCGCATCCTTTGGGCTGCATCACCTTGCTTCGACAATTATTTGCTGCTCCCTCCCAGGGTTTGGTCCTTATTATCTACATTGTCTATTTCATTGAGTTTAATTTCTGTTACGTTAATTGTACCACTCCCTCCCAGGGTGCTGTTGTTTATTTGATATTTATTTAATATTTATTGGATTGCTGTACTGAGTTTGCGCTCTGGTGAGTTGTGAGGGGAGATGGGTGCAGCGGCGGCGGTGGCGGCGCAGCTCGTGCCGGCTGCCTGTGGGCGCAAATGGGGTTCTTTTTAAAAAAAGGTTTGGTCTACTCCTCATAGGACTTGATTGAATGTAAAGGTTTGGTCTACTCCTCATAGGGCTTGATTGAATGTAAAGGTTTGGTCTACTCCTCATGTTGTTGTTGTTGTTTAGTCGTTAAGTCGTGTCCGACTCTTCGTGACCCCATAGACCAGAGTACGCCAGGCCCTCCTGTCTTCCACTGCCTCCCGGAGTTGGGTCAAATTCATGTTGGTAGCTTCAGTGACACTGTCCAACCATCTCGTCCTCTTCTCCTCTTGCCTTCACATTTTCCCAACATCAGGGTCTTTTCCAGGGAGTCTTCTCTTCTCATGAGATGGCCAAAGTATTGGAGCCTCAGCTTCAGGATCTGTCCTTCCAGTGAGCACTCAGGGTTGATTTCTTTCAAAATGGATAGGTTTGTTCTCTTTGCAGTCCAGGGGACTCTCAAGAGCCTCCTCCAGCACCACAATTCAAAAGCATCAATTCTTCGGCGGTCAGCCTTCTTTATGGTCCAGCTCTCACTTCCATACATCGCTACTGGAAAAACCATAGCTTTGACTATGCGGACCTTTGTCGGCAAGGTGATGTCTCTGCTTTTGAAGATGCTGTCTAGGTTTGTCATCGCTTTCCTCCCAAGAAGCAGGCGTCTTTTAATTTCGTGGCTGCTGTCCCCATCTGCAGTGATCATGGAGCCCAGGAAAGTAAAATCTGTCACTGCCTCCATATCTTCCCCTTCTATTTGCCAGGAGGTGATGGGACCAGTGGCCATGATCTTAGTTTTTTTGATGTTGAGCTTCAGACCATTTTTTGCGCTCTCCTCTTTCACCCTCATTAAGAGGTTCTTTAATTCCTCCTCACTTTCTGCCATCAGAGTGGTATCATCTGCATATCTGAGGTTGTTGATATTTCTTCCGGCAATCTTAATTCCGGCTTGGGATTCCTCCAGTCCTGCCTTTCGCATGATGTATTCTGCATATAAGTTAAATAAGCAGGGGGACAATATACAGCCTTGTCGTACTCCTTTCCCAATTTTGAACCAATCAGTTGTTCCATATCCAGTTCTAACTGTTGCTTCCTGTCCCACATATAGATTTCTCAGGAGGTAGATAAGGTGGTCAGGCACTCCCATTTCTTTAAGAACTTGCCATAGTTTGTTGTGGTCGACACAGTCAAAGGCTTTTGCGTAGTCAATGAAGCAGAAGTAGATGTTTTTCTGGAACTCTCTGGCTTTCTCCATAATCCAGCGCATGTTAGCAATTTGGTCTCTAGTGCCTCTGCCCCTTCGAAATCCAGCTTGTACTTCTGGGAGTTCTCGGTCCACATACTGCTGAAGCCTACCTTGTAGGATTTTGAGCATAACCTTGCTAGCGTGTGAAATGAGTGCAATTGTACGGTAGTTGGAGCATTCTTTGGCACTGCCCTTCTTTGGGATTGGGATGTAGACTGATCTTTTCCAATCCCCTGGCCACTGCTGAGTTTTCCAAACTTGCTGGCATATTGAGTGTAGCACCTTAACAGCGTCATCTTTTAAGATTTTAAATAGTTCCACTGGAATGCCATCACCTCCACTGGCCTTGTTGTTAGCCATGCTTTCTAAGGCCCACTTGACTTCACTCTCCAGGATGTCTGGCTCAAGGTCAGCAACCACACTATCTGGGTTGTCCGGGACATTCAAATCTTTCTGGTATAATTCCTCTGTGTATTCTTGCCACCTCTTCTTGATGTCTTCTGCTTCTGTTAGGTCCCTACCATTTTTGTCCTTTATCATGTCCATCTTTGCACAAAATGTTCCTTTAATATCTCCAATTTTCTTGAACAGATCTCTGGTTTTTCCCTTTCTATTACTTTCCTCTATTTCTTTGCACTGTTCATTTAAGAAGGCCCTCTTGTCTCTCCTTCCTATTCTTTGGAAGTCTGCATTCAATTTTCTGTAACTTTCCCTATCTCCCTTGCATTTTGTTTCCCTTCTCTTCTCTGCTATTTGTAAGGCCTCGTTGGACAGCCACTTTGCTTTCTTGCATTTCCTTTTCTTTGGGATGGTTTTTGTTGCTGCCTCCTGTACAATGTTACGAGCCTCCATCCATAGTTCTTCAGGCACTCTGTCCACCAAATCGAGTTCCTTAAATCTGTTCTTCACTTCCACTGTGTATTCATAAGGGATTTGGTTTAGATTATACCTGACTAGCCCAGTGTTTTTTCCTACTTTCTTCAGTTTAAGCTTGAATTTTGCTATAAGAAGCTGATGATCAGAACCACAATCGGCTCCAGGTCTTGTTTTTGCTGACTGTATAGAGCTTCTCCATCTTTGGCTGTAGGAGTCCTACTCCTCATAGGACTTGATTGAATGTAAAGGTTTGGTCTACTTCTCATAGGACTTGATTGAATGTAAAGGTTTAGTCTACTTCTCATAGGACTTGATTGAATGTAAAGGTTTGGTCTACTTCTCATAGGACTTGATTGAATGTAAAAGGGAAAAGCAAAGAGCTAAGCGGGGCGCAGTTCAATCCATCATCGTTAGACGGGGTTTCTTTGTTAAGCTTTGTTCGGGTTCTCTTTTGGTTTGCCTGCAGCCCCCCCCCCCTGTTTTTTCTTCATTTTGTTTGCAGTAGCATTTTGGGTGAGAAGGGAGCCTACCCTAGAGTTTTATTGTCCCTTTGTGTTTTGCTATTTCGCGCCATTTTTGGAACCGCACGCATTCCCTCCCCCTCACGATTTGAACTTCGATGGTTGGGTGGGAGCAGCGTTAGAGGCCCGGTGTGGCCGGCTTGCACACGCGCATGGGGTTCCCTCTTTAATGAAATATATATATAAAGAAACAAAATAAAATAATGCAAAGCATGTTGAGCTAGGATTAATGGCAGTGGTTAAGGATTTATTAGATAAGGATAATTAATTCAGAGGTTTTAAATAAGTTAATAAATAGTGAGATAAATAATAATTGAAGTACCCATTTGAGTAAGTTGTTGCTTTAATTATTTACAATTTTAATTGACGAAATTATTTTAAAAATCAGCTGATTAAACAATTCATCATAATACTTTGGATAGTAATTTCTTAATTATTTAGTAAGGTGGCAACTAATTGAGGATTTATTAAACAGTTCTTAATTATTCAGTAATGTGTTACTTCATTGCGCGATTGATTAAATATCTTAATTATTTATAAGCGATTAAATAAAGAATATAGGCTAATAAATTTGCTGTCTAATTCATTATAAATATATTTTAGATAATAATCAAATAGGATAAATTCATTGAGTCAGTCATTTAATCTAAAGTTAATTCATTATATCGTTACAAATTGCATTTTATCGGATAAGATTCAACTGGAGTATATTTAATTTATTTAATTAATTGTTCAGCTGATTAGCATTGTAAGTTTCATTGAGTCTAGATAAATCATAACGTTTATTTATACTTATAGTACCCCTGTAACACGACTATTGGAGAGTCTTGGGCAGCAATCACCACAAAGGGCAGGGGGTAGGTCCCTCGGCCATTCAAGCGAATATTGGGCTGTAAGTTAGTGTGTACCTAGTGGTTAACTACAGTGGTGCCTTGCTAGACGAACGTCTCGCGGCACGAAAAACTCGCTAGACGAATGAGTCTGGCTAGGGTTTTTGTGCCTCGCAAGACAATCGTTCCTATGGCCGTTTTCTGCAAGACGAATGTTGCGGTTTTATTTTTATTTTTTTGTGTTTGTTTTTTGTTGTTGTCCAGCACCATTTTTGAAGATCGCGCCCTTTCCCCCTGCTTCGGTAAGGCTCCGAACGGAAAAGGGGGGGGGAAAGAAAGCCTTTTTCCGTTCGGAGCCTTACCGAAGGCAAGAGGAAAGGGCCCGATCTTCAAAAATGGTGCTGGGCTAGCCTCTGCAAGCACCCCTCGCCGGCTTTGGGGGTCCCCCGGGGCTTACCTTGCACCATCCCAGGACTCGCGGGGGTCCCTCCGCGCGGCGATGGGCGTTTGCAGAGGTTTTCCCCGGCACCATTTTTGAAGTTCCCCGCCCGTTCCCCCTTCCTTCGGCAAGCCTCGGAAGGTTAAAAAGAAAAAAAAGAAAGCCTTTTTACCTTCCGAGGCTTGCGCGAGTCCTCGGATGGTGCAGGAAAAGCCTCCGAAGTGCTCTGAAGCCGGCGCGCGTGGTTGCGGGGCACCCCCGCCAGTGTTCCAATGGTGCAGAGAAAGCCATCGGAACACTGGCGGGGGTGCCCAACAAACGCGTGCGCCGGCTTCAGAGCACTTCAGAGGCTTTTCCTGCACCATCAGAGGACTGGCGGGGGACCTCCAAAGCCAGCGATCGTGGCGAGGGGACCCCCCTGCCAGTCCTCCGATGGTGCTTCCCCAGCTCCCTACCTGGTAAGTGACTTTAAAAAAAAAAATTCCCATAGGAACGCATTAATTAGATCTCAATGCATTCCTATGGGAAAACGCACCTCGCAAGATGAATTTTTCGCAAGACGGCATTGACCGCGGAACCAATTAAATTCGTCTTGCGAGGCACCACTGTATATAGGCCCTGTTGTGCATCCACTGGTGTCTGGTGGTGAGCAACATTTTGCTTATATAACTATTGGCTAAAACAACGATGACATCAAGGGGGAAGCAGCCTGCTGAGAAGAGGCCGGCACCCCAGGTGTCCCCCCTCTCAATCATCATCTGACAAGGAGTCCTGGCCAGTATGGCAGGAGCTACAGGAGACAATTTCAGCCCTTGAGGCACAGAGGGTGGCAAGACAGTCTCCTCAGACGAGCGAGGGGGTACCACGCAGATCGGCCAGGGAGACAAAAAGCCAGTTTAAGAATAAACTAAAAATAATGGCTCAGGAACTAATGGTGAGGGTCAATGTTCTTGAGTCTGCCCAGGTCCATGAAGTTCTATCTAGGCGTGTGGCAGATGGGGCTACGTCGATGCCTGGGGCTCGAAGTATGGAGAAGCGAAAATCCTCAACTCCTGGGGCTTCGGAATTGTCTTCTGCACTCCAGGAAGGACGGGATGACGTGGTGGAAGTTGGTTTCATGACAGCACATCCATTGGATGACTCTAGAAGGGCTTCAACTTCGCGGGGTGAGTCCGCTGAGGCAGCTGGCACCTACACGCCTATTTCCGCATGGCCTTGGGCTAGCGGCACCTTACTTAATTATTCTACAAGCACACCCTACACCACACTGAATGCAGGGTTGACCAACATGCCATGGCCATATGGTAATCCGCAATCTAGTGGCTGGGGCTTGCCTTACGCAGCCCCCCCCGCAACGCGCTAACACTGCGTTTGTTTTGGGGCTTGGCCTTTTACAGGCTACAATTCAGTGCCGTTGGCGGCTTTGCCTTATGGTGATTACTCTATGCCCCTGGGGAATCATCTAACCCTTGTTACTAAAGAAAAAATCTGGTAGGGTAAATACGTAGACATATTCGACCTTCTTAATAGAAACGTGGATAAGAAAGAAGTGGATGGAGAGGATGAGAAGGAAAAAGAAAAGCGCAGGAAGAAAAAGCCGGAAAGGACTTGGTCCAACTGGCTACCTGGGTTTTTAATTTATGCGGGAGTCATAGTTAAGGCCCAGCCATGGCGTGCGCAAGCTCTTTTTCAATACCTTGATATAATATACAGGGCTTATACTGATTTTGCCAGCCAGGCTTGGCTACAATACGACCAAGCGTTCCGCATGCGGAGTGCTATTCATCCCAACATGTGTTGGGATGAACCTCAACCGGGTCTGTGGTTGCAACACATGACTCCTGCTAGGCCAAATATGGGTGATAGATTTGACAGTGGACACCTGAATAGGAAAATTGACACTACCCAAATCCCCTGCCCTGGTGCGGGGCAGGCGGTTCATCCCCACATGCCTAGCTTTGAATATAATTTCAAGGGGTTTTGCACTAGGAAACTTTGTAGATTTAGGCATGAGTGCCTTACATGCAGTGGGCAACACTTGAATTCTTCCTGCTTTAAAGCAGGTGCCCAACGACAGAACAAAGGTGCAGGGGGTGGCAAAAAGCCTACTGGTGGTGGGGGCACCCCTGGAACGGGGGCCCAGCCCAATTAATGTTAAAGTCTTAGAAGACTGGCTGAGGTTGCACCTCCGCAAGGTGGATGCCAGATATTTATCGGACGATTCTAGATACGGGTTTAGATTCCTGGCAGTAGAAGAACACAAAGTGTTTGTAGCACGGAACATCTGATCAAGATCTGGCATGGAAGCTGTTGTCCAAAATAGGATCGACAAGGAAGCGAAGGAGGAAGGGGCCTCGGACCTTTTGCAACACCACCCAGGGAGAACTCGAGAGTTTTCCCTGTGGGTATAGTTCCCAAGAAGGCCTGGGCAATTTCCGCCCGATACATTACCTGTCCTTTCTGGGGGGAACGTCAGTTATTGGCGCTATCCCCCCGGAATTATGCGCAGTTTGCTGCCCCTAGCCGAGGGGAAAATGGAGGGACCTGCGAGGCTCCCTCAGAGCAAAGTAATGGATTTTAGGGCTAGTTTAGCATCACTTGGAGGCAAGAGAAAATATCACTTAGGGAGTTGCAGGAAATGCTGGGGCATATCAATTTGCCTGTCGAGATGTGGCTCCGGGGCTGAGCATTCCTACGGCACCGGTGGGGTGCCATGAAGGGTCTGAGCAAATCTCTGCACAGAACTAGAATATCCCATGGTATGAGGGAAGATCTCCTAGTAAGGAGTTGATTTGTCAGAATTGGTGAACTGGTAGCTTGAAGTAAAGCAGACAAAGCAAGTTAACTCTACAATGGCAGGACGTTAAAGTCCTGGAAAGAAGGAATAAGACTTTTCATTAGACGATCCAAGGCCAATCAAACATGTAAAGGGAGACAGCTGGTCCTTGGGCAATGCAACGTAGAGCGCCATGCCCAGTCAGAGCTTCGCGGCATATTTAGAATGGCGAGGTAACTTTTCCAACATGTAACAGGTAACTTTCCAACATGCTGATAAGGCACCTTTGACGAAAAAAGCAGTCTGGAAAGTGACAGACTTAGCCCCTAAATAACGGTAGGGCAGTACAGGCAGAAATTTTGGCACACATTCATTTAGTATCAGAGTGGCATCCACTGTAGCAGCCCTGGGTTACAGCCCGGAGGAAATCAAACACTTGGCTGATGGTCTTTGTTAAGTTGTAAAAAGTACATGTAGGACATTAACTAATGTGTAGGCAGGGGTCTGACTTATGTCTTTACAGATCCTCTAAGGTCCAGAGGAAGAAAGCATGGAGTGATCGTTGGACATAGCTACAGTTATGCGGCAGAGCGCTATGCTGCCACATCCCCGCGGGAGAGCGATCTAGAGCCTGCAGCTGCGGCCTCGGATCGGCGTGGTCCACAATCACTCCTTGGTCAGCCTGGCGAGGGTGCCGAGAGGATTGGTGATGTTAACAAGGCCCGGCGGGGCGTTAACAAAATATGTAGAGGCGTCTGCTGCTGCGGCCTCGGATCCCTGTGGTCCACAATCACTCCTCGATTAGCCTGGTGAGGCGCTGAGAGGATTGGCGATGTTATTAACAGGAAAGTATGTAGAGGCATCTGCTGCTGCGGCCTCGGATCCCTGTGGTCCACAATCACTCCTCGATTAGCCTGGTGAGGCGCTGAGAGGATTGGCGATGTTATTAACAGGAAAGTATGTAGAGGCATCTGCTGCTGCGGCCTCAGATCCGTGTGGTCCATAATTATTCCTCGGTTAGCCTGGCGAGGCTCTGTGAGGAACTGGGATAGAGGCGTCTGCTGCTGCGGCCTCAGATCCGTGTGGTCCATAATTATTCCTCGGTTAGCCTGGCGAGGCTCTGTGAGGAACTGGGATAGAGGCGTCTGCTGCTGCGGCCTCAGATCCGTGTGGTCCATAATTATTCCTCGGTTAGCCTGGCGAGGCTCTGTGAGGAACTGGGATAGAGGCGTCTGCTGCTGCGGCCTCAGATCCGTGTGGTCCATAATTATTCCTCGGTTAGCCTGGCGAGGCTCTGTGAGGAACTGGGATAGAGGCGTCTGCTGCTACGGCCTCAGATCCGTGTGGTCCATAATTATTCCTCAGTTAGCCGGGTGAGGCTCTGTGAGGAACTGTGATAGAGGCGTCTGCTGCTGCGGCCTCGGATCGGTGATAGGTCACCACAGGATCCAAGCTGAGAAACCTGAACTGTTCAGGAGTGATGGTGTCTACCTGTCAGATACAGGTTTGGATATATTTTTGGATGACATCAAGGGGGCCTGCTTGTCGAGCTCGAGCGGCTCTGTGGCGGGCATGGGACATAGCATGGCTAGTCCCTATGCTGTGGCGGGTAGTGCGGAAATAACAGGTATTTTCGGTGTGTCCCAATTGTAATCTCTGGTAAGCCAACAGCGCATCCGACTTCCCAGCACTGCGGATCGTGCAATTACAGTGTCTGTGGCGGGAGGATGCACTGGGCCACTTCTGGACCAACAGTCTTCAGCGAAAGATGGCTTGAGGTCTGGGGGTGTTTATTAGCGGCTGGCCGGGTTCCTACTGTCTGGAGACTGCTGGAACTTGGGGCCGGGGACTCGCCCATTTATTGATCAAGGGGGTATCGGCATACCTCTGCCTTTCACCTGTTTCCGCACTACAGCAGGCCCCCTCTTTTGGCAAAGGATTGCCATTTTCATATTTGATGTTATCAATAAAGTGGCCCATATTTAACCCATATCTTTGTCTCGCGTCTTTATTCCGGGGTTGGGATAGCAAGTAATTTCTGTGCTGGCTGTGAGATACAAGCTAAGATCACTGAACTCTCTCCACCCCTTTGTGAGTAACAGAAGCTTTGACAGGATTCTTTACCGGGCACCTAACTCATGCACTTATTCCTGCTTGCTTATTTCTTTACTTGTATATGAAGGTTGTCAGATATGAAGAATGGAAGAACTCTAAAAGGCTGCTGCTGTTTTGCAGCAGCGGAGGAAGTAGCAACAAACCTGATTGCATAATAGAGTTAGGGAGACTTCAGTTGAGCTTACTTTTCTGCCATGAAGCTGAGCAAACCAAGGTCAACATTACAGCTGTGTTGTTTACATAACAGCAAGTCATGGTGTGGTTTATTGAAATCTGGCTCAGGTGGGTGAGCCTACTCCTGCTAATAAGCAAATATTTGTTAGGTAGTCATTGAGCATCATCTGAACCCATATTTTGCTCTTAACTTGTACATTTCAGTTTGTTCAGTTCGTTTAAACCATGGCTTGTGATGACAGTCAAATCCACATCATGGCTTGTATCTTGTGAGGCAGAAGACAAAGAAATCATAAATGTGGAAAAGAAGCCCATAAATGGGGAAAAGAACCCCATTGAAGCAACAAACTATAGATAATATAAATCATGGCTTAATATGATGTAAAAAATGCTCTGCATTTGCCTAACCTATCATGAAGGATTACAGGGAGAGGAACCGTATCAAATAATAATAATAAATAAAATTATAACAAAAGAAAGAACTTTTTCATGCTTCTCTTTTCATGTATTAGAATATGGGGCATTAGAAGGAGTCTTTGAGGCAAGAGGTTATAATGCAGGCCTTATGGGCACAGCAATTTCATGGGTGCCAAGACAGCAAACCAAAGGCAAGCGTTTATTTGAACAGTACATTTCATGCAGACTAATGCAATATGTTCCAAGAGAACAGGATTGTCTAACAGGACAGCACCATAAGGAACAGGAAAAGCAACTACAGATGTATTGAATTAATGCAACTGCATTATAAAAGCAAATTAACTTTTAGGGGAATGGCATGCGTACCCTTTGCCTTGACTCTTCTTTCCCAAGTTGTAAGACAATGTAAAAGACATTAAGTGTCTCACCTTTACCAGAACATGGTTTTGATTCTACACTACTGTATTAAAGGATTTGCTCTTGGCTGTGCTGTTTTGTTGTCTAGCAATACACTCAGTAAAACACCCTTTAATTTATCATAATACACATGCAATGTCCCCAATGAAAGGTGCTCATGGGTAGTCATTACCTCTCAATAAATCCCTAACTTGTTTGCTGACAAAGCTATTGAAAAATTTGATTAGACAATCAGAAATGATATATAGCAAGTCAAGTTGGAAATGCCTTTTTCCATAGCGTGAGGGCAAAAAAAAAAAAAAAAGGGGGGGGGGAAAGACTCTTCTTGGACTGTTTTTGGAACATTTAACTATTTTTACTTCATTGATATTTCATCAAATTTAGCACTGAGTAGGCGGTTTTGAGGGCTTGCGATCTATACTTGTGCTCCTGCTGCTGCTGTCCACCCACCAAGGAGTTTGCTTTGCTCAAGGTCAAACTGTAGCAGTGAGAGAACTATTTTTGTGGAAACTGAGCTGCTATTTTATGCTTTGTGGTCATGTTTCAGAATGCAGTTAATGGACTACAGGCTCCATTAGTGGTAGATAATAGTTTTCATCTCATGCTCGTTATCCCGCTCCCCAGGAAGTAACTTATTGGATGTAATATAAAACCAGTGGCAAGTAGGTACATTGGGTCTCAGTTTTTGTAGAATAGAATGGTACAGTCATGCAGTGTATGTGTAAAAAAAATCCAGTCCTGCATCAGAGGCTGGCCTTGATGATCCATAGTGTCCCTTCCAGCTCTGCGGTTTTATTAGACTATTATATTAGATTGTTTTAATATTTTGCCAAACTTTTAATATTTCAAATAAACATTTTGATTCAGAAACAAGTCCCATTGACTTAAGCATGCTTAGAGTAGACACATTGAAGTCCATGGAGCTTAAATCTGTTATGCCCAGCATAGTTCCCCACTGGTTTCAATAGATTTACTAGTTTCAATAGTATGTATATGACTATACTTGAATCAATCCCATTCAATCCAATGCTTCTTATTTACCAGTAAGTGGATCTAGGATTGCAGCTTTATCTGCTTGACCTCCCCTCCTCACCACCTGGAACCAGTTTAGAATAGGGAAAGGAAAAAAACCTTCCTCAACCCCAAACCAGAATGTGGCATTTACAGGTGGGACCTGAAACACTTACAATACTGACTTCCCTAAGAACCACTTCTGCTTCTCCCTGAGTTGCAGAGGAAGGGAAATATTTGCTCCTAATCAGCCGCTCAGATAATTCCAGTATGGGGATGCTCATTCCATTACTTGAAGCCCTATTCCCTTGAAATGACAAGAGGGGTATCAAATATCTGGGATCAAAACATTTCCATGGCTCCAATTTGCTTATAAATTGCTTGTAAATGCTACGATTTTAAAAGTCCGTGTAGCCCCATTGACCAATATACAATGCAGCTTACTACTAGATTAAAAGTTGTCCCAAGAGGACACACACACTGATCCAAAAACCATGTGACTTTAAAACAACCAAAACCCCTGATCCAGCTTCTGATTCATTTCAACAGTGTAACCAAACCCTTTGTTTCTGGGAACTGGTCTCCGTATCCCGTTGGAGGATAACCACATAGCAGTACATGAACAGTGTTAACTTGTGGATTCAGCTCTTTGAAATTCTAAACAATAACCTGAGCACATTTCACTGATTGTAAAGGTATCATGTTCACATTTCTTTCTAAGACTACAAGAATGCTTGTTTTTATTAGAGAAATATACTTGTGAAGGGAAAGGTGGTAGAAGTCCTCGTTCAAGCTAACTAAGATGGTGATGTCAGGAGCCATGGCTGTTCCTGCCATCTCTAGAGAACAAAGGCAGGATGTCTCCTCCTTGGAGGGACAAGAGAAAAGTGTGAGAAGGAAGAATTTGACATTAGCAAACTTAAGAATAGCAAACTAAGGTGGAATAATGTTTGGCACAGATCAGATGAGGTAAAGGGCAGTTCAGAAACTAGATTTCCCCTACTCTTCCCTGTGAAAAGACATGTAACCTTCTTGAGTGTACGCTGAATTGCACCTAGTCACTTCCAACAAAAATGTCATGTATCTGATGAAGTGAACAGTGTACAAGAAGTCTCTTAAGCCATAAGAGCTATTACTATTCTTTAAAATAGCACAAGGTTATTAATCGATTTTGTTGAACATATTATGAACTTGCATACAATAGTTCCAGAGAGGGAAAGGTTAGGCAAGATAGTGAATCTTTACCATAGTGAAGCACTCTATATGGCCTGTGAGGTTCTTGCAGGCTCTTCTGGCCCCTCCTTCTCTTTCTCCTTGTTTTTGAATCCAGGAAGGAGCTTTACATGTGAACTCCTGGAGGTTCTTTTGTTTGCAAAGATGTCTCACTGTAAGGATAATAAGTAAACTACTTGGATTTAAATTGAACCTACATGCATTTATATGTGTGTAAGCTGTCTGTGAGTTGTAAAAACTTAACCTTGCTTTTGATCTGACTAAAGATTGTGCAAGGTCCTTTTTTTCTTTTGCTCCAACTATTTAAAATTAGCTGATTATCAGCTATGTGGGATACCTGCTATGTTCAAGTTCTTCCAAATAACTGCTGGTTTTTCCAAAACCCCATATCTTTAATAGATATTAAGACTGTAAGTTAATATGACTAATAATACCCCTATGAAAATAACAATATTAAGTTGCCACTAGAACTTAGTGTAAAACAGGTGTTTAAGTAATTAGCACTACTCGTACAATTAGGTGAAAGGTGTCATCATGTCTAACTTTGGTTGTGAGTAGAGAGATCAGCCCTCTTCAGTCATTTGTTTCTATGTATGCACTGAATATTTGCATAAGGAAGTGGCACAACAATGCCTGCTGATGATCATGCCTCCCACCCACCCACCCCATTTATCTGCATAGGAGCTTCTGTGTGACTGAGAACTGCCTAGTGTTTGTCATCACATGGAAATCTGTATAACTGCATACAAACATATACATGTTTTTCACATAAGACCCATGGAGGGAAGGGTGTCATCACACTTCCCTATCCACATGTCTTCACTGTATGCAAAATGGGTGTCATAAAGTGATGCCATCAGTCTGTAGACATCTAAGGCTGTTCAAATGCTAAAGGTCTTGAGCTGTAAATTGTCAGTCATCAAGTGTACAGTAATGGGCTATAGTGAAATCTGTAGATATATATGAATGTGTGGAGTGGTTACAAGAATGTTCATCCCGTACATCCACTTCTTGGCTTTTAAAAAGAGAAATGCAGGAATTCAGCCCTGTTTGTATCAAGTAGGGCTTGTCAGGAACTGACTGAATTTATCAAAAGAAAAAATTAAGAGCTTGTAAGTTTCGGGTGATTTGTCCCCAGGGGAGCTAAAGAATACATTAAAAAATGGATCTCAATGGATAAGAGGCATTCCCTCAGCACTGACCTCTGGACAGCCAACACCCTTCAGGGAGGGCCAGTAATGCCAGGCTGATAGAGGTTCCCGAATCCCAGTAGCTTGTCCTGCTCCCTGATCAGCTGCCATATCCACTCATGGTACTTCTTTTTCCACTAGCAGCTCTTCTGGGTGGCCATAGATTCTCTGGGTCATGGCTCAGCTGGGTGCCTGGGCCACTGTTGTGAGGGCTCAGGTGGAACAATGATGGGTGCTGCCCCTCCACATCCTCTTCTGGGGGTAAAGGTGACCCATTTGTCTGTCCATGGATCTTGCAGCAGCCGGGCTGGTTCTCGCCGAGGGCACAGAAAATAGGAGGGGGCTCCTCACAGGCCCAGTTCTTTGACCCCAGTACTGATGATGATAATGAGCAGTCCCCCCTCCTCCTCTCCCCTTTAAGCCCAGCCCCTGCCATTCTGCCCTTGCCCTAGCCCCACCCTTCATGTGCAGCTCATCTTTCTTCAGACTCCTACCTGGAGGCCAGCTCCTGTTTTTCACCCCATCAGGCTGTCATGCTGCTGGGATCTCCAGGTAGGATGTAGGTCTGAGGTGGACAGCCTGCTGGTGACAGGCAGAGCACCCCCTTCACAAGCACCCATTGCCATTTTCCAGGGCATTTGAAAGATTTAAACTCCCCATCTAACCTTCCAGGATGTTCTTCCCATCTTTCTTGGCTGCTGACAGCTGTCCTTGTGAGAGTTGTGATGCTATTTGCTAGAATGTCAATGAGGTGATTTTCTATACAAGGGTCTAGTGGAGGCAATACAAAGTTCAAAATTCATTTAAAAAAATTGTAGGGTTCAGTACTCTCTCATAATTTCAGATCTTACAGATTTCAAGGGCTCCCTCAGAGAAAGCCACAAAACATTACGAAAACAAAACAAAGCAGGGGAAGTAGCATTTTTCATGTTTTTCCCATTCAGAGTGATCTGAAAATCACATCCCTATCAAGTAATGGCAGAATTACACTGTTCTATCTATAGACTTAGCAGAATGAGATGATCTAAGCCACTCTTGGTTTGTAATATGGACACATGCCAATTTTGCCATATGAAAAGCAGATGTGTTTGATAGATGGATTGACTGCTCTAACGTCTCAAAAGAAAATAAAATCTGCAATGAATGATACTATGTGGAGCTTAGGTGGATGAACAAATGTGTATTGTATTTGATTTGGGTCTTTCTAAAACATACACTTTTACTTTTTAAGGGACGCAACTGTCATAATCACCTTGTTGTCTTTGATTCTTATCAGCTGAAATTGAGTAGCATGTCACCCTTTGAGCAGGCCATTGAATCAGTGAGAATTTGGTACGTGAACACCTCTATAAGTTCCATTGATTCAGTGGGCCTACTCTAGTTGTGACTTAACTATGGGATTTAAAGTTGCAACTTAACTACTAGTTTGAAGAAAACCGTATAACAAGTTCATGTTGAAAAGCTAACTTTTGCCAATTTTGACAACAAACTCAGGCAAAAAGCCTCCTTTAGATCTAGAACAAAAGAGAATGACTGTGTATCTAGATAACATATGCCATGACAAACCCTGTAAGAGTTACAAGCCCCAGTCCTTTTGCTTGGTGTTGGGTACTCTCTTGCTTAATGCAGTGGGACTATATGGATATTTGAAGCCACCATAAAAAAAAGCAGACCACAGCTCTCAAAGCGCTACCAGTAGTGCCTGTCTAACATTTCAGATGCGAGAATTTGCTAGCCTTACCTGGATATACCAATCATTTGACATAGGATTAAACTTGTGATCTTCTACAGTCTTAACATATGTTAAAAGTATGTGTTATAAAAAATAGAATATAATCTGTAGTTAAAGCTTTATTTAACTAACTATACTATTACTCTACTTGCAGCCTTAGCACCTAGGTACAAAAGATTTCTGCAAGATCAAGAGCCTTTATTCCCCCCATTCTTTGTCAATGGTTCAAATAATGTTGTTTGACTGATGTCTCAATTAAGTATTTCCTAATAGAACTGTGTGAAGAATATTAATGCAAAATAAATGTTGCAAGAATCTCTCTGTTAACATTTATTTTTCGTTAATATGCAAATGAATCAGCACTGTGAGCAACATGAATTGTTAACAAGCTGCCTTGTTATTAGTGGAATCTTTAATAGCATCTCCTGAGACTGAATGTTAGATCCCTTGGGAGATGGCCCAGATGCTTGCTTGCCTGCCTGCCTGATTCCCCAAGGACTGGTATGGATGCTTGGCCAGCTTTCTCAGGACTTAGAGGCAGAGTTTATTGGCCGATTCTTACAATCTTGTATTTTAGATGTTGGAAAAAAGAAAATGTTTGGTTGCAATAGCTCCATTAATGGTGAACACCTGAGTTCAGTATCCTATCATATATATGTTATGGAAGCACAACACTCAGGGTTGGTGGCACAAATTCAGTTTGTAGCACAAAGAGCACAAAACACTGGCACAGGTTTAATGGACATCAAAGCTAAGTGTGCTGCTTATATACGGTCCCCTAGTGCTTAAAGCACCCTCTGGGCAGTTTATAATTTATACATGCTACACATTGAGCCCCCCCCCCCCGCCGCAAGCAAGCTGAGTACTCAATTTACCTACCTCTTAAGGATGGAAGGCTGAGTCAACCTTGAACCAGCTACCTGAGCCTGCTGAGACTGAACTCAGGTCATGAGCAGAGTCTTGACTGCAGTACTGCACCACAAGGTTCTTACTAAATCAAATCTTAGGGTTCTGTTAAAAAACTACCTTATGTTATATAATGGTCCTGCTGGTCATGAAATAAATTTGTAATATTTAAGATATTGTATATAGAGCTAATCATTATAGATCACCTCAATTATCCTCAGAACGACCCTGTAAAGTGGAAAGAAAGAGCAACAAGAACACCAATATTGCAGATATTGGGGGTGAGGCTGAGGGCAAAAGGCAACCTATAGAGCTATGGCCAAAGCAAATTTTAAACTGAGGATCTCTAATTACTTTACTCCCATCCCCTCATTATTTAAGCCTATGGACTGAAATCACATAATGCAGTTTCTTTGGTGAAGCCTGGATCTGGTCCCTGAATCAGAGACCTCATGGGGAACCTTAAGAATTTTACTTTAACAAGTGGGGTATGAATAAAATATAGAAATAAAAATGATTTGTCATTCTCAAGAGCTGGTATTATATGACGTCCAGGAGACTGAGCCATGCATTGGTTCGGGAGTACCTGTGCTGAGGAATGAGGAATCAATCACAGTATTGATGTAACAGTTAATCTATTTTTAGAAACTGATTTTTAAACCATTGATTTGTAACATCTACGTCGTTCCCAGAAAAGCAACCCAGGGCTGTAATAGCTCATGCCACTAAGGGAGTAAAAAGGAACACATGCCTCAGAGTAATCAAACTAACGTCTGGGATCTGGTTTTGCTAGCCAAGGAGCCTGTAGATGAGGGATAGTGAACCCATCTTACAATCAGAACCTACCAAATGATTTTTGTCCAGTCAAGATCACTTTCTGTATCACAATTTCAATAAGGAGACATTGAAGCAGGGATGGTGTGGAGAGACGAATTCCAGTTATTTTTTGTTTTGTATTTCTTGTTTTGTTAACCTGGTATCCTGAGAAGGAGAACTGCCATATTGTAGTTCTCCAAATTTAGATAATATATTTTGCATATTATGCAAATTAGCAGCTTTGTTTCCGCAACATATATATATGTTTAGTACGCAAATTAGTCACATTAATTTGTTGCATTGTTGTTGGTTTTTTGACCAATATTTTCCAGCAATGGCATCTTTCATATGGCAACCACTGAACAAAGTGAGACAGTGTAACATAATGATTAAGTGTGTTGGACTTAGGAGACCCAAGTTGAAATGCTCCATCACAAAGCTTACTTGATTTCCTTAACCCAATAAGTACCTTGGCCATTATTTTACAAGGTTGTTTTCAGGATAAAATACAGTGAAGGAAACCATGGAAAATAGATGTATATATATTTTTAAATGACATGTTGCGATATACTTCTATAAAAGCTAAAACTTATCCTTTTAAAAATGAAGGTTTGAAATCCAGGTCGGCTTGTGACCTCAAAGGGCACTAGGTGGCATGTCTAAAATCCAAGCAAAACCTAGGTAAACTGATTTTATAGCAACCCTATTTACAAATATGTTGGTCTCTCTCTTTCTCTCTCTCTCTGGTTGTGTGTGTATGATGATGCGCAGTCAAGTTGGACCCAACTATAGTGACCCTAATAGGTCTTTCAGACTAATAGAGATATAAGAGCAGTTTTACTAGTGCCACACCCCTCACCTGGTGAGTTTTCATGACTGAGCAGGTCTCCCTAGTTCCAGCCCATTGCGCTATTTACTACACTACACTGGGTGTTGGACTACAAGTTCCATAATCTTCCTGCCAACACAGCTGGAGATTGTTGCCCAGACTCTAAAGCAACCTCACATCACACACAAAAATCAAACTTTCTTCTCTAGTACCACTCGATATTTGTCTTGCTGTCTGGTGACCCAGTGAAACAAAGCAATTGCTTGAGATACCATGTGGTGCCCTAAGAGCGGCAATGGTAGCTGCCACCACCACCCCCTCTTAGGAACACAGATTTTTCATTTTGCTCCCTGAAATCTTTCAGTTGACACACAACATCCACAGTCTTGTTAGAAGCATTAGACGCCCAACCCAGTAAGTTACACATTCTGATGGAAAATATTTTGCTAGAAGTGTCTGACAGGGACCCTGAGGAAAAAACTGCCTGCTTAAATTATTGTTCATTTACAAAATAAATAAGACTGACCTAATTTTCACCACAAATTAGTAAATTTTCAGTTAAGCTTCCCTTGTCTTTAAGTCTATTGTATGTGGTATATTTGCTAGTTGTTGAATTAAACAAACTTCTTTATAACCTCTTTCAAATTATATTAATCTGATTCTCATTAGATAATGCTATATAATAGCACTGCTTTCTTAGCCCCAGTTTTATACAAATGTATTATATTCACAGCCACTTATTGTATTCATGCTTGTATGGGGTGAAAGTCAGGAAGAAGGTATTAATACCAGCAGGGCCACCAGTATTGGTACATATTGTTGGGCACCTGCCAAGGTCCACATTCATTCAAGGGTCCCACTGCCAATTTGGGAAGCCTGCTGGCCCTGTTGCTCCTGTTTTTTCTTGATGTCTGTTTACCTAGTCTCTGAGCAATAGCTATGTCAAAAATAGAGCAATAATCTCACATTTTCTTCCTTTTTCTTGTAGGTGATGCCATTCGGGCCTAAAGGAAGAGACAAGTAGACAGCACCAAAGAGTGACTATAAGAAGAAAGAAAGGCTAATTGGAGAGGGAAACTTCCTGGGATCATTTTGCCCAAATGCCCCTCCCTGAGAAGCTGCACTGAATTATTGTGTTGCATTGTGTGCCATCAAGTTGGATCTGACCTATAGTGATCTTAGTTCATACGTACATGTGTATAATATGTATAATGTATAATTTCTGTTTGTATACCGTCCCATAGTGCACGTACTCTCTGGGTGGTTTACAACACATTTAAAACATATATAAATACAAGAAATGTGCAACAATTAATACTTAAATAGATAAAATCCTGTCCCTAGCTAAAACCTAATCTTCAACAAAATTAAACAGATTAAAACAGATTTGCGAATCTCAGGTAGTTAATAAAAGGCAGTTTTAAACAATACTGTTTTTACTAATTTAATAAAAACAGAGAGAGAAGGCACCTGACAAGCCTCTATTGGAAGTTTATTCCAAAGGCAAGGGAGCCAGGACTGAAAAAGCATGGTACTTTGTGTTGACTCTTTTGGCCTTCTTCAGTGTTCTCACGGGTGGGAAGGGTAGCTGTTTTTAGGGAGAGACGTTTTGAGAAATGTCTAGGTCATAAACTGTTAGGGGATTTATAGGTCATCACCAGCACCTTGAACTGGGCACAGAAACTAAGAGGAAGTGAATAAAGGCATGCCAAGACTGTGGATATGTGTTCATATCTGTTGGTTCCTGTTATCAGTCTGGCTGCTGCATTTTGGACCTGCTGAAGTTTCCGGACTAACTTCAAGGACAACCCTATGTTGAGAGCATTACAGTAGTCTATTTTAAAGATTACCAATGCATGAAACACTGCTGTTAGGCATTTCTTATCCATGCAGGGGCATAGCTGGGCAATCAGCTGAAGCTGATGAAAGGCTCTCTTCACTACAACAGATAGTTGAACTTCCATAGAGAGAGCTGGGTCCAAGAGTACATCCAAGCTGTGAGCCTGATCCTTCAGAAGGAGTATAAACCCATTGAGATCAGGTAAATATCTCTCTAACCAGTCCAATGATCCACTTAAACAGAAGGATCTCCATCTTATCTGGATTCAGTTTCAGTTTATTGGCCCTTATTCTATCCGTTATGGATGCTAGATAGTGCGGAAGGATCTGTATGGCACCACCTGCAGATGAGGAAAAGAAGAGAGAGAGAGCTGCGTGTCATCTGCCTCTTAATGACAATGAACTCTAAGTCTTCGGATGGCTTCTCCTAGCAGCTTCATATAGATATTTTAAAAAAATTGCAGAAATGGCTGGACACTGAGGGACCCCATAATGAAGATCTCAGGAGGTGAACCTCACCTCCCCAAGATTGAGAAACACCATCAGGGTTACACTTTCCTGTCGCTCTCCCTAAGGAGCTTGTCTTACAGGGTAACTAATGCTGCTCCAGTTCTATGGTGCAGCCTAAAACCTGATTGAAATGGGTCTGGGCTATCTGTTTCCTCCAAAAACACTTGCAGCTGATCAGTTACCACTAGAGATGGGGACAAATAGTTTTGATCCGTTATTCGTCAAGGTTAACGGATCAACAAATACGAATATACTTTGACGAATCGATCTGTCAATTCATCTGCACTTTAAATGGCTATAACACTGGCCCCCAACCACCTAGAGACACTGAATTTGCAGGGAAGCTTCATCAGATGCTTTTCTACAACTCCTGAAAGTTTAGTGAACATTTGATCACGGACCCCCAAGTTATATAGTCACAAAGAGGACCCCCCAGGAAAGCTCCCCCCCAGGTACCTAGCGACTCCACAATCACAATGGAGCTTCCTATGTCTTTCCCCAACACGCCTGCCAACTTTGGTGAAGATTGGATATCGGACATCCGAGTTATTCACCCACAAATTGGGTCCCCCCGGGAGAGTTTACCACACGGCACAGAAGCCCATTCTGCCTACTGGCCGCCGTTCAGCTGATCAGAAGCTGATAGGCAGCCACCCCACACACACAGCCAGCCACCCGAACAGCCTACCCCCACACCCCCTTCCTTTCCCTACCTTAGCCCCCACCCCACTCCCACCGACACCCCCTTACCTTAATAGCTGCTGCCGAGGTCTCCATCAGGCCTTCACAGCCACGGGAGGGAGACTGGCTGCCCTTTGCAAAGATGGCGGCTGTGGCTTCATTTAGGGTAGGTTAAGGGAATCCAGGCAGCCCTTTGCAAAGATGGCAGCTGCAGCTTCCCTACCCTAAATGAAGCTGCAGCCACCATCTTTGCAAAGGGCAGCCAGTCTACATTTTTACATGCGTGGCTCCAAGGCCAGAAGACCTCGGCAGCAGCGATTAAGGTAAGAGGGTGTCGGTGGGGGTGGAGTGGGGTGGCGTGGGGCCTAAGGTAGGGAAAGGAAGGGGTGGGGTAGGCTGTGGTATTGGGTGGCTGTGTGGGGTGGTGGCTGCCTTTCTGCCGCCGATTTGCTGATCGGCGGCCGGTAGGCAGAATGGTGTTTTTTTGTTTTTGTTTTTTTAATACGAAGGACGAATAAAAATGGGTAAATATTCATCCCTTCATATTCGTGGGGGTCTCTGGAACCCACAAATACGGATCGACAAATATTTAACGAATCGGCTATATTCGTCGGAAAAAGCGATCCGTTTTTATATTCGTCCCCATCTCTAGTTACCACCCTCTCTGTCAACTTGCCCAAGAATGGAATATTAGCAACGGGCCTATAGTTACTAAAACCACTCATTGCTAAGTTCGATTTCTTTGGAATGGGTCTTATAATGGTCTCCTTTAAAGGGGAAGGTAAATAATCCTGCAGTAGACATGTATTAATTATTTTCATGGCCTGGCCCACTCCTTTGCTGAGGAGTAGTAAGTCCTTAGTAGGGCTTTCAAAGTAAGTGAGACATTTAAGGAACAGTTTTACCAGTGTCTCTCTTCCCCCTCCCCCAAGCTTCCATGGCTGAACAGTGATTTAAACTCAAGTATTCTGATTCGTAGGCCATCACTCTATCCACTGCACCATAGTACACTTTAAATTGAAGTATTATATATTTTAAATTTAAATTTAGTTCCTGCTAACAAATATCCAGGGTTTATTTCCTTATTAAATTACTTATTGCATTTGCTCTCTCCCTCTCTCTCTTTGGTGGAAGGATTCTAAAGCATCATCTCATAGCCTAGTTAATGGTAACGTTTTGAAGTGCTGGGACTTTTTGTAGAGCAGAAACTTTATTACTTATTATAGAGCTCATATTTATCAAACATTATTTACAAGGGAAGACAGTCTTCCCCCCACACATCATCTTGATCTTTTTCTTTGTATGTACAGTATATGTACCTGTACAACACTGAAAAGCATGGAATGTGTTCTTGCTATCACTGACTCTCTGCCCCTTTTAATGAATTTCTGTTGGCTGCTGTTCATTGCTCTGTTGTTGAAAAGTGTGCTTGAAATCAGGAAGACACCATGTTCCCAGCATCTTCCTTGAAATGTAGTAGGTGGAATAAAAATGTGAACTACTTCCATAAATAAATAAACAGCTTTCTTTAGCACCTTTTAGAAATTTATTTTTAAAAATTGAAAAGAAAAAAAAGAAAATGTTATCTGATTTGGAAGGATATAGAGACACACAATAAATTGAGAATTCTATAGTAAAGCTTATGTATAAACTTCAGCAAAGGATTGTCATATCTCCAAATATAAATCAAAGTGAAGTCAATGTGTATATGCCACATGTTCAAATATTGAAAGGTTTATGAGATTTTTGATCCATTGAGTAAAGTAGTTTGGGCATTTGTCCTTCCAGTGCTGTAATTTAAATCTTTTAACTATCAAAAGAGTGGGAAAACCTGTTTCTGTTGATCAGAAGTTAGATATCAAGCTGGAGATGAGTAATTTAAAAAGTACATGTGAATCTATAAAGTTCAAAGGTGTATCCAAAATGAAATTAATTTGTCAAATAACCTCAACCCAAAAGGAAGCTACTACTGAATATAACTGAATCAAATGTTTAAGTGGTTGCCTGGAACAAATCACACTGCCGGTACTTAGCCAACATAGACTCATACTGAATAGTAGCTTTGGAGTTCAATGCAAAGAAGATGTAAGTTTTTATTGCACAAGTCATAATTTAAGATCCATAGAAAGAACAGATCCATAGAAAGCCATTGTCCATTGATTACGCAGAACAGGGCTAACTCCTCATTCCAATCATTACTAATGCTCTGTTATATTTATTGACCAACAGTAAGTATTTATAAGTGAACTGTAATTCAGTAACATCTTCCAGAATTAGGGGAATCTCTGAAGTGCTCACAGTTGTACGGTCATACCTAGATACCAACATATGTTGAAACTGAAAATACTGCCATTCTACACAGACTGGCAAACAGTATCTTACTTTTACTCTAGCAAATGCAAGAAATTAATTATTCAGGCAAGTCAATTCTTTGAAAACAAGTATCTCTATAGCAGCCCAAAGTTTTCAATTAAAAGGCTTCTTTCCAATACCCAAATCAAGATTTCCTCGCATGGGGAAGTGGATCAAAAGGAAGTTGTCATGCTGTTACACATCTAAATTTCCTAGCTGCTAGAACTGTAGAGGAAATAAGGCCTGTTTTAACATAAATAGACTCCAGCAAACACCACATGGAAAGAGACCTAAAAAGAGAAGATACCAGTACAACTTGAGGAGCATTCAGTACAGATGTAGAATTCCAATAACTAGCACAAATGAATAGGTCGACCTGATGACGGACTAATAACTGGAAATCCAAATTCAGCTTCATTAGGCAGAAGCCACCTCTTACTTAAAGAAGTCCATGCTGGTGAGGAACCCCCATATGAGTTTAGGAAATGAAGGCTAGAATCTTAGAGTTGGGAAATTTTTACACAACAGTAATTCTGCAAGCATCAGCCCCCACTTTTGGTGGGATCTCTATCCTTTGACCAGTTCACACTGCTTGTCAAATGGTCTCATGTTTAGTTGTGTGATGGATGGCCTGCTAAAGAGCGGCGAGGTGGGAACTATTCCTGCAATTATTATTTTTGCATACACAGTTTTTTTCCAGCAGGGTTTCGGCCAAAATACATAATTTATGAAATTATTTGCAAGAATATAAAAAAGAATCCCACTTAAAACATACATTACCGGGGGGGGGGGGGGGAATGTTCATCTTAAGTATATTGACATTGCCTGATAATTCACCGTGCTCATCTATTTTTCTTGAACACCTTTAGAGGTTCATTTCACTGTCATGATATTGTATGCAAGTCAAGACGTTTAGTGCATATCTGAAATCTGTAATTACGGTAGTCTTAAGGAGATGTTTCTAGAATCTAAAGATAGAAATCAGAGGAGCAAAGTAAATAATAAATTATTTCCTCTCTTTGAAGCTAATTTAACTGACAAGAATAGGAAAGCTTAAAGTCCACACTACCTTTCTAGTATCTACCTACTCCTCTATCTGTATCTCGTTGTTAAGGTGGTATACAACCTCTTTGTGCTCTTGTTCCCTTTGTGTAGCTACAACTAGCACAGCAAAGATAAAGGTTAAATGTCCATTTCTGCTTTTGGTATACAAGCACTGATCTACATCACCTTGCTTGAAACCTTGTTGCAGCAACGTAGTCCTCAGTTAATCGTTTCAGGTCTGAGCAGCCTGCTTCAGCCCATATAAGCCTTTCTTTATTTTGCAGACAAAATCAGAATGCTTCTGGTTGATGAAGCCCAGCGGCTGTTCTATATACAGCTCCTCTGCAAATCTCTCCATGATAGAAATGTAGTCTTGACATCTAGCTGCTTGACTTGCATCTGTCCTGAGGCTGCTACACTCAGAAGCATTCTTATGGTGCTGTGTTCAACAACAGGAGCAAAGGTCTCATCAAAGTCTTCTCCATACTTCTGCAGGAACCCTTTGACAACCAGTCTTGTCTTCTAGCGCTCCACTTTTCTGTCTATACCCTGCTTCGCTTGATTCAGGTTGTGAAGGCATTGCCACTACTGTGCCTAGCAGAGGCTCAACATAGTGGTCTGTATGGGAAGAATCATAAGCGCTTTAGACACAAGGGTCTAAGTCTTCACCCACCTCTACAGTCCACTCTCCATCACTATCAACTATCATTCCTCTATTGCAGATTTCAGGCCCATTTTCACTGTTTGCTCAAGTCATGGAATAGGGTTTGAAGACAAAAAAGATTATAAGGAGGAAGGGTCTTTTTTGTGGAGGGAACACCATCTGGCAGAGGAAATTATTTGTATTCTTGTAACTTAAAACTGGGTTGCAAACAATGGTTTTCTAAGGTCCCAATTTGCAAAGGAAGAGAAGTGGCTGTGGTAATTTAAAAGCAGAAAGTTGAAAGTGTTTTTTAAGAAGTGTTTTGTTTAATGAATTTAATGAATATTTTAAAACTGAATTTCTCATTCACCTGAATAATGTGGCTTGCACCATACAGGTATGTCACCAATGAAATCAGTAGCAGTGCAAGGGTATACAATACATCTCTATGTGAAAGTAGGTGTGATTACTTTTCTCTGGCAAGAGTATTTAGGACTATAGCACACTTCAAAAATATTTTAATGTATTTGATCTATATCATCTCTTTTATTAATTTTTAAATTTCATTTATTAATATTATGCAATTTCACAAACACAACTTGCTACTATATACTCAAATGTATACTATTTTGCACTATTAAATCCATTAGACATGGTAACCCTTTGCCCATATGTGTTCCCATCAGCACACAACAGTGTTGCAGAGGAGTTTTTCTGGTAATCACATTAATTAAAGCAAGCCAAACCAGTGTCCATATGATAGCTACAGAAATAGTAGTAGGCAGTAGCCACTCTCAGAGCCTGGCTCCTTTTCAATAAAAATAAGTGGTGGTCCTCTTAGGAAGAGGCTGGGGCGGGGAGGGGGAGGAGCAAACCATCAGTATTTGCTCCAAAAGCTCTAAAGCATATTCAGATTGTAGATGGAGCCAGTGGTGCAAACTTTATGTGAGCACCACATCATCATGAAACAAAGCAGGAATGGAAGGCCAACATTGTCATTTCCTAATGAAAAGCAAAGATTCAATTAGTTCCTGTTGGCACCATCTCAGCTTTATGCAGCATGTGACAGTTAGATGCCCCCAGACAATAGATCCATAGAGATGATTCACAATGATTCTGTGCTTGAGTTGTGATCTATCTTCGCAGCACCTGCTGCAGCTGATGGCCCCATCTGTGCTCCTCTGAGTGTGTGTGACATGGCAGCACTTAACATGCCTGGTGTCATTCTGCCTCCTGTGTTCTTGTTTTGTCAATAAGAGAGGGTTTTGAGATGGGCCGGGATGAGCATGTGCGTGCGTGTACACACACAGGCTTACAACTAATTGGAAATGAAAAGAGAGTTGCTAGGCTGTTGCAGACAAACACTAGATATAGCACAGATGGCACTGAATCTATTTCTAATGGGGCAGTTTCTTTTAAACACTATGCTCAAGATGGAGCCTGTGTGTGAATAGGATTGATAAGCCTTCATTTTCACCTTTCTAAATGCATGCATGTATGCACAACAAGCAGCAAGGGAATAATAACAAAACACGGTGGATACATACAAATGCAAACAAATGATCTTACCAGAAAGTGGGTTCAAATTGTGTTGTAAATTGTGCAACCAGAGATTGGGGTGGTGCTGAAAGGGATACAAGACAATGCATTTCTTAGATTGCTTTCAGAGTTTTATTATATGAATTATGTTGTGAAATGAGCAAATATTGGGGCGGGGGGGGGGGTAAGGAAGTTAATAGATAATTTGCCAGAATTGCAGAAGTCTTGACTGTCACAAACAAGAGGCACAATGAAACAAAGAATGAGGGCCATCCCTTTTTTTTTTTTTTTTTTTTAATCATAACATTTGTTTGGGACAGTGAATAACCTCAGTTTGTGCCAAGAAGATAACTAGGCTTGCCAGGTCAGCAGCATTCCATTCTCTCAGATTTCAGGCCCCAAAAAGAGACCAGATGGCAAATCCCTGTAATGCCACAGGGCTGCCACCATCAGCATTCCTTTTAGAGCTCTATGACAGAGAGAGCTTTTTTTTTCCAGGTCCAGCCCTGCTGCTGGGAGTTGTGGAAAGCTCCCCGTCAGCCCAGCTTTCGGTCCTTTGTGCCATTGTAGAGAGAGGATGTGAAACAAGAATGCTCATGAATGGTAGTGGTGGTACTCCACTCCTGTCCTTCTTCAAAGGGCAAATCTCTCCACCTGGAAACCTAGGGAATCACAGCAATTCCCCAAGACATCAGCTGTGCCCTGAGAGCTGGTAACCAGAAAGATAAGATTTGGAAACTTTTTTTCCCCACCTGTGGCTTTGTTCAGTCCTGTCTAACTGCTAATCAAGGCTCTCCCTACCATTAACCAAAGTGAGGCAATTGCCTTAGGTGGATGCACCATGATTCTGCCAGCTATCCCTCCTGAGCTAGTTCCCTCTGTCAGCGGACTGACCTCTGTATGGTACACAGCCTCTCTCGTCTTCCCCTAAACTAGCCTGCTGCCTTTAAGTTCAGTAGAGAATGCCATGCAGTCCTCTCTGTTGAGTAAGATTCACAGCTGCCAATCTTTCATTTATTTAAAATATTTATAGCCTGCCTTTTTCCTCATTGACTAGATTTCTTTGCTTGGAATGGGGATGTCTTTTGCCTGAGACAGCTGGATTTGACATATCTGCTATTCACTTCTATAGTGGCAGTTTATTAATGGTTCATTGTTCCCACAAATTTAAAAAGAGGTGTGTGGAACACTTTCCCCCCTTCTAGCTCCCCAGGTGCCTTGTAACTTCTAAGGTAGCACTACAAAACTGGAAGAGTTTGTGGTATCTTATCAACTATGCAGCTTTATTTGGCATAAGGGTTTATGGCGCCCACTTAATTGAAAGTGAATGGTGAGCCCCTAGCCTTGTTATACAGGTGCCTTGAAATATGTCAGTCTGTGATGATTGAACAAGGATTGTCAATGTAATATGAAAGATGTGGCTTGTGGGTTGAGCAAGACCTAGTTTTGAGTGCTCAGAAGCAGAAATAACTAGTTAAATTGTAGTTGTTTGAAAATGACTGAATGTTGCTACTTATATACTGTACAAAACATGCTCACTTCTGCCACTTGATCTCAACACCCACAAAAGAGTGTGAGGCCCAGCCCAAGCCAATACTTGAACAATATGAGACTCCCTTTAGTGGGGTTATTTAGTGATGATAAAATAACTAAAAGAAGTTACAGTTATACTGCAAAAAGAGTGATCTTTTTCAGTTATCCTTCACTGAATTACAGGTCTAAACTTTAGTCAGAAGATGGAGACTGGTGAGGTTTTGGTACTATTGGAGTGCTCCTGGTGTTTCTTGATGGGCCAGAAGGGGGACTATGATAATCTGATGCCCTATGACAGTCTGGAGGCAACCTATGGTAGGTTTTTGTCAGGAAAATAGCCTGGCAATGGCAGATCACAGTGTCAAGAAAACTTAAATTTTCTTCTCCGCGCACATTGGATATTTGCTATAATATCTGCATTATTTCAGGGCAGCACTTGATAACTGATCTTGAGGCAGAAATATTGACTGGGTAGGTAAAATGTGAAACCCTAAACTATACAACATATTTAAACTTAGTTTGCAAAGTGCATGTTACTTTAAAAATGTACTTCCTGCTCACATTTTACTCTACAATAAGCACAGGAGTAGATTGTGATACTGATCATTAACTGTTAACATCCAACATTAGAATAAAGCTGAAGAAGACCACTAAAAGAATTGTAGTGCCCAAATATAATTTAAACAACATTCCTGATGAATTTAAAGTCCACATAAGGAACAGATTTGCATTACTAAACTCAGTTGACAGTGAACCAAAATAACTGTGGATTGAAATAAGAGATATTATTAGAGAAGTATGCAAAAAAAATTCCTGTTGTAAAAAGGAAAGAAAATTCTAGATGGATGACAGAAGAAACACTTAAAATTGTAAAAGGCAGGCAAGAAGCAAAAGCAAAAGTTGAGAGAAATGGGGTCAGAACCCTGAATGCAGTTTTTTGGAGACTGTCACATAGAGACAAAGAGAACTATCATAAATACCAACACAAAGAAATAGTGGAGAACAACAAAGGGGAAAAACAAGAGATTTCTTCCAGAAGATCCAAGAGGAAATTTAAAAGGAAATTTAAACCTAGATTAGGAATGCTGATTGACCAACAGCGATATTCGTGACAGCTTGAAGTTATTCAGGTTATCTTGCCGTGTCAGCTCCAAAGAAAGCTATCTTCCAGTTTCCAAACCCTATCCTTGGGTTAGGCAACCTCAGGAAGAAAAGCTATATTGGACCAACAAAGGCGTTTACTTTATATGGAGTGAGAAATGCCTGATGTTCATGCTAGATTCCAAAAAGGATGAGGCGCTCGAGATCATATTGCAACATGTTGTGTGCTTGTTTTCCAAAAGTTTTCCCCTTGCCTTTTGAAATAAAAAAGAGGCAAATCTTGGAATTAGCAAAGATTGTCACTGGAAACCAAAGTCAAAATCATCCATACTATGTGGAAGAAAGGGAAGGAAGAAAGATGGGGACAAAAATCAGCTCATTTTAAATGTGGTGTTGGAGGAGAGCCTTACTGATACTACAGACAGCCAGATAGTCAGAAAAGTGGGTGTTCAATCGAGTAAAGCCTGAACTCTCACTAGAGCAAAAATGAGTAAATGAGGTTATCCCACCATGCACATATAATGAAAATACAGAGCTAATCAGAAAAGACAATATTGCTAGGAAAAGTGGAGAGGTGGCAGTAGGAGAAGAGGAAGACCTCACATGAGATGAGTTGACTCAATTGAGGAAGCCACAAACTTGTTAGTTTGCAAGACCTAAGCAAAACCTACCAGGAAAGACAATATTGCTAGGAAGGGGGGAGTGATAGGAAGTGAGAACAGCCTAATGTGAAATGTTGTTGGTTTGCAAGATCTGAGCAGAGCTGTTAATGATAGGACATTGGGGAGGTGATTAACTCATATAGTCACCATGCATCAGAAAGCCACTTGATGGCATATAACATCTTCAGAGGGTTTTTTTTCTTAATTATCAGACAATTGTATAGTGACAAGATGGGATGAATGATGGAAACTATGACAGGATTCTTTTTTTAAAATGCCTGTTTAGCCAGGAAGGACTTAAAAAGTTATCCTGAGAGTCAACTAATTGGGTCCTTGAAAGAGGATGGTAGGTTACACCTGCTTTTTTATATTTTAAAGGAATCCAGGCTATAGGGGCTGAAATATTGATCCTCAAAAAACGCCTTTCAAAAGGATTAAACAGTGACTTTATTATAAGACTGAGCATGTGTGGAACAGGCTTACCAGCAAAAAACAAACAAACAAACAAAAAAACCCTCAAGTGATGGAATGACAGTTCTCCAGAAAGGGGTACATTTTGCCATGTATATCTAGGAAATTAACATACAATTTTGAAAGACATATTCGAAGTATTTCAGCATTACAAAAGCATGGAGCAGTTATGTTTGTCCCAGTCCTGAGCGCTTTCAATTAAGACATCCGACACCAGTCACCTGACAACAGTCTTCAAAGAGGAAATCAGCTCTTGGTCAGAGGCAACCTGAATTTTGACTTTGTTTGGGCAGCTCCCATTTTTGGAATTGCCTTTTAGAAAGTTAATCAGCTCCTGGTCAGAGGCAACCTGAATTTTGACTTTGTTTGGGCAGCTCCCATTTTTGGAATTGCCTTTTAGAAAGTTGATTTGTTCTGCTGGTACAATAACACCACTGCACTTTGCAATAACATAGACTATTGAATAGCTTTTGACTGTGTGGATCATGGAAAACCATGGATTGTTCTGAAAGAAAAGGGTGTGCTTCTGGTTTTCTCCTGGTCCATGAGTCTTTGGAAGGTTGCGGGAGCATTTTGCAATCCGAAACTCAAGACTCTGAATTCAAACAGTCCGAAAGGGCTGCAAAATGCGGTTTTCTCCTGGTCTTTGGGCTCTAACTCCACTTGCCAAAAGCCTTTTGTCAGAGCTGTGACATATGCCAGAACCAAGGGGACAGTTAGACAGTTGGAGGGTTGGAGTTTAGTGAGAAGAAGAGTTAGAGTAATCTGAATGGAGAGTTAGGAAAGTGAATTAAGAGCAAGGTTATTAGATTGAACAAGCAGGAATGAGAACACCTAGAATAAGATAGATATTGAGTGATTTAAATTATATAATAAGCCTGAATATATGTCCCATCCTATCCAAACCTAATCAAACCCCTGATACAGTGATTACGTGATTTACTTTGTGATTTGATGAATAATAAAAGATTATCTGTTATTCCAACCAACTGATTCTGAAGTTCAATAAGCCTTGCATATGGCAGCACATGTGTCTAACACACATAGGTGGTATTAAGTAAATAATACCTGGTGGCAGCGAGAGAAATCAAGAGGGAGAGAACCTTTGTGAGGGCCACAACAAACAGAGCCACAAGGGCGATCTCCACACATAGACTATTGAATAGCTTTTGACTGTGTGGATCATGGAAAACCATGGATTGTTCTGAAAGAAAAGGGTGTGCTTCAGCACTTGATTGTTGTAATGTGAAGAATCTATCAGGACAGAATATGGAGAGACAGAATGGTTTCTATAGGCAAAGTTGTCAGACAAGGGTGCATTTTATCCCCTTATAAATTCAATCTGTATGCAGAACATATACAGAAAGCTGAACTAGATTTAGATGAAGGAGGAGTGAAAATAGGTGGCAGAAACATCAATAATTTAAGATATACAGATGACACTATCTTACTGGCAGAAAACAGCAATGATGTGAAATGACTTTTAATGAAAGTGAAAAAAGAAAGTGCCAAAGCAGGACTGCAGCTGAACATTAAGAAAGCAAAAAATCATGATTACAGAACTACACAACTTTAATGCTGACAATGAAGAAACTGAAATAATTAGTGATTTTTAATGTCTTGGTCCAATCATCAATCCAAATGGAGAATACAGCCAAGAAATGAGAAAAAGACTGAGACTCAGAATGGCAGCAATGAAGGACTTAGAAAACACTATGAGATATAAGGATGTATCACTGAAGACTAAGGCCAAGATCATCCACACTATTGTATTTCTGATCACAATGTATGGGTGTGAAAGCTGGATGGTAAAGAAAGCTGATGGAAAGCTGTTTGAAATGTGTTGCTCAAGGAAAGTTTTGCAGATATCCTGGACTACCAGAAAGATGAACAAGCGAGTCCTAGACTGAATCAAACCTGAACAATTCTAGAGAGAAAAATGACGAAACTGAGGCTGTCCTACTTTGGACACATCATGAGAAGGCAGAATTCTGTGGGAAAGACAATAATGCTGGGAAAAGTTGAAGGCAGCAGGAAAAGAGGAAGACCAAATATGAGATTGACCAACTCCATAAAGGAAGTCATAGCCTTGAGTTTCCAAGAGCTGAGCAGGGCTGTTGAAGACAGAACATTTTGGAGATTGCTCACTCATAGGGTCACCACAAGTTGGAAGCCACCTGACACCATATAACAATAACAACAAGAACAGAAGTCCTGGTGTGCATTGGAATCCATATATGGGATGGGCTTTAACCCTTCTTCTTACTTTATTCCTTGTCCAGATTGGGGGAGGGGGCCATCTACAATATACATTGCAAAACTGTCATATGTAGCAGGTTGGTTTTGCTGCTGTAGGTCCCAAAAAGAGATTGGGATGATAGCAGAGTAGAAGGTTCAAAGCTCCCACTCCACACCTATGCTAGAATTCTGATCTGGAGTGGGACCTGGCACTTACTCAGAAGTAAAAAGGGGAGCTATACGTAAAGTCAGAGGTGGCTGTCCATTAGGCAAATGGGGTTTTGTCACATATCAGGTTCAGGTTATGCTCAGCAGGCCATCCCCGGCCTGCTTCCTTACTAAATATGCGTGAGACAGGGCCCCATTTGTGTCTCCCATTTCCTGAACACACCATACTCTGTGTGAGTGTGTGAAAACAAAAGAGATGGGGAGAGAAAAGGGGGAAGCTGGAGCAGGCAGTAGTAGATTGTCACCCCTGGCTCCATGTACCACTGGCTACTGTACCTTCCATGTCACCAACAATCAACTGCAACTCAAAGTATTTAGGAGTGACCCTTAACCTATAGGGAACATTTAAGAAAAAACATGGATAAAATGAAAACCAGGAACAATATTCTACACAAACTCTCTGGCTGGGGAGCAAGTGCCACAGTTCGTAGGACATCAGCTCTTGCCTTGGTACATTCAGTGGCTGAGTATTGCAGCCCTGTATGGCAAAACAGTGTGCATACAAAAGCGGTGGATTCCCAGCTTAACCACACTATGAGGCTAATACCAGGAACTATTAAACCGATGCCTTCCGAGTGACTACCGGTGCTATCTAACATACCACCCCCACACCTTAGAAGACAATCAGCTTTAAAAAGGGAGTGGAAGAAATGCAAGACAGACCAACTATTATCTATACATGAGGACTGCCATGATCAAATATTTAGACTCAAATCTCAGAATCCACCATGGAAACTTGGACAACAGCTAGTCAGAGAAGACTTTGACATTGAGATAGCATGGCGTCAGGAGTGGGCAACTTCTAATCCAGATCTGTTTAATGTAGTGTCTGATCCAGTATAATGTCCTTACGGCTTTGATCTCCCAAGGAAAAACTGGACAGTGCTTAACCGGATTCAGACTAACCACAGCAGGTGCCAATATTGGAAATATATTGGTAACATAAATGGGGGCTGGCCAACAATTCTAATTGTGACTGTGGGTACACCCCGCAAACTTTATATCACACTGCAGTGGAATGCCCCCTTAGAAGGTTCCCTGGCTCCCTGCAAGAAATACATCATCTTGAGGGCACTGCTGTTCGATGGTTAAACGACTTAGCTATCCAACCTTGGGCTTAGTCACTCTAGCAACTGCTCATACATAATTTATTTCACTAATTATTCACTATTCATATTGTGTGTTTTAAAATATTGTAGAATTTATTCTTTTAATGTTTTACATTTTATACATATTTTATACTGTATTGTCTTTTTGAAGTCTTATGCAATAATGCTATATTCTGCTATGCCATATAAAATAAATAAAATGGGCACCAGCTGCCACTTGGTAAAGTAACATGGCCCCTATGCACGCTCACCTGGAAACAAGTTCCATTGAGCTCAGTGGGACTTACCTGAGTACATGTTGGGTGTGAATTGTATTTCTATGAAGAGGATAGGGATTTCTAAGTCTTAGTACCCTCATCAAGTTAGATGTAGTGTGCTTCATTGAACATTTATAGCATTTAAACTGCCACAATATATACACCACTACAAATACGTGGAATCTGTCAGAGTCATGTACAATCAGAAAAAAGAGATGGTATGGTAATGTGGTGAGAATTGGTGAACAGTGCAGCTACACCACTGGTATCCATGGCATTTGAAAAGAATATGAGGAGGCTTTCAAAGGTAGGAAGGGGGAGGGAAAGAAAAATGTAGGAGAGAGGGAAAGAAATGAAAGAAAAATATACTGGCTCAGGTTTATGGTTTGATGAAGGTTTGAATCTGAATCTCTCAGGTATCAGTCCAGTCACTAACCCAAACTTTAACCACTTGACCACACCAGTTCTCTGGATTTGAAGTTTAGAAGGTCCCGTACTAACCTCCAAATAATACCGTCACAGTGGCTGGTACAGATTATCAAAGAACCGTGTCACCTCATTCAGTGTCAAAATTTGTCTTGCCTTTACTTGTGCTTTTTATATTCTTCCCTCAGATCTGTTTGTAAATTAATGTCTGCATACTAATAGCACGAAGGATTTCTGCCAGTACTATGAGCAGAACAAAACTGATGTCTACCATAATTCAGTGCATTTTCACTAATTTTATTTTATTTTTGTTTGCTTGGACAAGAAACATTTTTCTCACCTTTATTTTTGTCAGATCAACTATATACATGAATGGGTGTGTGTGTGTTTTTGTTCATGAATGATAATACCAAAATTACATCAATAGACTGTTTAAATTTGCAGGGAAGAGATTTGGCCTAACATTTTATCCTTCAGGATTTGATGACTTAAATATGATCCAGCTCCATTTTACTCATGAGTTTAAGTCAGTGATACCACCTTGCAAATTTCTACAGGAATCTCAATGAGACCGCATTCCCTCATACAAATAGCACAATACTGATTATTATGAGAGAAAAGAAGGAAGGGCAAAGATGTGATTGCAGATCATTTCAATACATTAACTACTCTGCATGAAAATAATATTTGAATTGCAAAGGGCTGTGGATTTGTATCAGAAAATGTATTACTTATTCAGTAGCTGATTCATTAAGGATACCTTTCGAGCACATAGCCCTGCCAATTGATATTAAGGAGTCATATACTTCAAGACGTTAGTGTCCCATAATTTATTTAATGATTGAATGCTTCTGTCTCCAGAAAAGATTTGTTTCAGTGATTGGGATTTTAATATGATCTCTATAAATGTATAGATTCTCTCCCACTACCTCCAAGGAGACAAATCTCCCTCTTACACTTGTCCCTCCATTTATCAAGTCAGACTGGTAAATCCCACAATACAGATATATTTTCTGTTAATTCAGCTTCTTTAAACTACATGCAGGATTCTATTTACAGTTTATATGGTCTGATGTGTAATTGTAATATCTCTTAAGATATTAAGTTCTATTCTTCCCTAAGGCTATTTTCTAACTGATTTTTAAAAATCCCTGATGGATATTGTGATTGGGTGGGCACTGATCTGCAGCTAGAGTCGACCTCAGCCTCTTCCCTACTATTCCACCAAAGGTCAATGGAAGACTATGAATGGCTTCTTTTCCCAGGCCACTATCAATAGTCACTGATAGACCTTACATTCAGAAATGTATTGTATCCTCATTGTTATTTATAAAAGCACCTAAAGTTCATTAATAAGCACTACCTAGGACTAAAAAGAACAGATCCCTGACACAAGTTCCCAGCAGATGTGCTTGCAGGGTTATAATCCAAATGCTGTTTTTAAAAGCATATTATTTGGCAGGAATTTCATATGTTGTGTTAGCAAATTCCTTGCCACCACTTCCCATTCAGGTCAATAGTTTAACAAGAACTTATTTAATCAATCTTTTCACTCTTTCTCACACCCAAAATTGGACAATAAAGACTGCTGACAAGGTGTAATCTTCCTTTCCTTCCAGCTCCCTCTTTCCGTTCTTTCACTCAAAGTAAATTTTTCATGAAAGCTGCTCCGTAATTGAGTGAGTTCTTTTGATTTTCCCTTACTGAATTTGTGTGTGTGTGTGTGATGTCAGCATCTCTGAAGAAGGTTACTGAAATCTGATTAGAGACACATAAACGAGCCCCATTGTGAACTGAAGAAGGGCTGTCCAGAGGCTTCTGTTCTCTTTATTTCTATTTGTAGACATGTGGTGGAAGAGAAATAGAGCTATGGATCATACTTAAAATCTGTAGAAACAGATACAGGTTGTAAAACACAGACCATCCTGTTCACACTTGCCTTAATTTCTGTGAAAGCTGAAGAGGGCTCTGAAGCATCACAGTTAAATACACAAGAAGGCCCAAGCTCTGCTTCAGGTCTTGTGGTTCCCTTAGTTTGCAGTGGCTGTGCTTGATTTTACTAGGATAGGCTATATATGTGAAGATAAATACTTACGAGAGAAGTTGGACTGTAAAATATCCAGCACGTGTATGTTTGTTTGTTTGCTTGCTCTAGAACAGGATCAAGGAACTCCAGATGTTGCTGGACTATGTTTCTCATCTGCTCTAGTTAGCATGCCAGTGTTGACGGATGATGGGAATTGCAGTTCAGCAACTTCTGGGGGCTGGCAAGATTCTCATAATGTGATCTTCAGCTGAAATTATAGTCTAGATAGATTTAGAGAGAAAATGTTAGGAAACCTTTAAAAAGTGGATGCTGAACTCAAGATCTAAACTTAGAAAGCAATGCAGGTAGCAAAACTCTGCTACAATATTGTAAAATGTTATGATTGAGTTATGACACACTTTGTTTAGAGGTATGAATGAGTTGCATGTTTTCAACTGCTGCTGTTGTCAAAAATTTAAAATGTATGCCCAGCTTGACCATGAAGCTAAACTGTAGCAAGGTAGGACTCCCAGGCCTCAGGGTATCACCTTATGCATCAAGGAATTGCTGTGTTTCCCTGGGTCTCAGGACAAGTGATGTTGGAGGAGGAGAATGTTTGATTTTGTCTATGTCTCTAATGTGGCTTTGAAGTATGGACATCCCTCACCAGTTGGAGGGGACGTGGTGGCACTGTGGGTTAAACCGCAGAAGCCTCTGTGCTGCAAGGTCAGAAGACCAGCAGTCGTAAGATCGAATCCACGCGACGGAGTGAGCTCCCGTCGCTTGTCCCAGCTCCTGTCAACCTAGCAGTTCGAAAGCATGTAAATGCGAGTAGATAAATAGGTACCACCACGGTGGGAAGGTAACGGCGTTCCATGTCTAGTCGCGCTGGCCACATGACCACGGAAACTATCTACGGACAAACGCTGGCTCTACGGCTTGGAGACGGGGATGAGCACTGTGCCCTAGAGTCGGACACGACTGGACTAAATGTCAAGGGGAACCTTTACCTTTACCACCAGTTGGAGCCAGTGCTCACTAACTCAATGTAGTTATTTTGTGTGTGTTGTGCTTGTGCAATATTAGCACAGCAAAAAGCCAGGAGCTAAGGATGGGGACGGGTGAACGAGAGCCGGTACACTGCCTTGGGATATTATACATTTGGAACAAGTGGAGCACCAACATTGTGACTTGTGAGCCTACCAGCTGGAAATAAACTGTCCCATTAACACTGTAGGGCCTGTAAAATCTCCCCACAGGTCATGTGTACTGTAAGGTAAGGTACTGCAAGATGGAAACTCTGGTGGAAATGATTGCAGCCACTGAAGCTACTTGGAGCATTTTTGTCACCTGGCTGGCCTCCCAAATCTACCTCCTCCTCTCCCCTCTGCTCTGAGTTGCTGTATTAAAACATGACTTGGAGTTGTAGTCCAAAGAATTAACCTGCTCATAAGTTAGGTTAATGGCGTTTAGAAGGAGTGGAGTAATGTTTGCAGATTTTTAAAATAGGACCACAACTTTCCTGTCTGAAACTAAAAAAAAAAAAAACAAGAAAAAGAAATTACAGTTAAAGTAATTACAAAACTTTGTATCCTGATACATTAAAAAGAAATAAAGCAAAAGCAACCTACACATCAGTGCTGCTTATTATTATATGTTTATTTAAATAAATTTGGGGACAGTTCCTTCATTAATTGGCAAGTCCATTTAACAGCACTTAAAAGCTCCATGGATTTCAAAATAGATCAACAAAATGCTTACAGAAATCTAGCACTGGGCATTTTCCTGCTTCTATTCTCACATAGCTATTTTCTGGTAATCCCTCACTGCCACAGGTTTTTGTCTATAGCTAAAATAAGACATAAAGCCATATTAGTGAGAGCATAATAAATAATGCATTAAAGCCTTATTTTAGTCCAAAGCTCCCCTCTTTTTAAAAAATCTACTCAACAATTGCAGAATGTTCTCTTACAGCTCTGTTGGAAGCTGCAACACACTCATTAAAGAGATACACTGTGTAAATATAATCTACACCCACAAACCAAAAAAATACCTGATGGGGTATCCCTATTAATAAGATCTGCTGGACCTAGGGTTGACTTATTTGGGAGTAATGACCATTGAATTTCCCCCATTGCTATTTTCTTGCACAATTTAGTTCAGACCACTGCATTTCTGAGGTAAACCTGTGACCATGCATTCTGAAGGCCAGCTAACTGCGAAGGATTGCTGTCTGCCATCATTAAATCACAAAGAACAAAGCTGGCTCAGGGCTTCAGGGGAAGCTCACAAGATGATTATTTGACACATAGGTCAACTGTGATTAATTTCTTGGGGAGCTCAGAGGAAGGGAGTTTCCTTTGTCTTGTCTGATGCTTTAGCTGTGAGATTAAAGTACTTGTGTGGCAGGCTAGGGGTGAAAATTATTTTTCTGACAGAGGCTCTGGGCATTTAAGAACTTCACAACAGGCAAAGGTTCAACAGGCAAAGATTTTCCCCATCATTTTGCTTCCATGTTGGGGAAAGCCTTAATTTTTGTCTATCATATTGCTCTTATAGCTGCAGAATGAAATGGAGTTAAATAGAAGCACCACACTGCCTAAAAAGGCATACGTTTACATAGGCTGGATAAAAGAGTTCAGCATAATGACTCTGGTTCATAGCTTTAGCCTGCTGGGAATCTCTATTCTATGGCATGGAACAAGCCAAAGCCTCAAGAGCACATGCACAAAACCAACATATACTCCATATAGTAAGTAGCAACTCAGTCTCAACCCAACCAGTCATACTATGATGATGATGATGATGATTACATTCTGCCTTTTATTATACTACTTATATCCCATCTTTTTTCCTCCAAGGAACCCAAGACTGGGCCATCTTTCTCCATGGCACATTGGAAAGGGATGTAGATGCTTTAGTGGGACTTTACCTAAAAGATTTGCAAATTTCTCTGAATTAAAACATTTTATTTATTTCTTAGATACTGTAGGGCAACCCAAAGGAGTGGCACAAAGGTCCACACAGGCAGAGTTAGGAAAAGGCGTCTGAGAGGGTGCAACGTTGCAGGAGAGTGATTGGGGCAAAAACAAGAGTCAGGTTAGAAACTGTGTAGAGGTCATGAGCTTGAAGCAAAGGGGGAGTGCAGTGCCCTTTTCACATGGAAGCTCGGCTGATAGCAGGTAGAAGCAGGCATTAGAGCACTGCAGATCTTTTCCTTCCTAATACTTCTGCTTCCTTCAGTGGAGCAGGAGAAAGAAAAAGACAATACTTAGGAACACCCCATGTCCAAGGAAAAGGTTAAAAGGAGATGAAGAGAAGCAGCAGATGCTTTGGCCGCTTGCTGTTTATGTGCATGTGCACACACTGTTTGCCCATCTCATAACTGGAGATGAAGCTAACCCTCATACAGTGTCTTGTTTCCGAGATCCGCCTTGGAGACAGAGATGTGAAAAACAGTTTATTCTGGAAAGAGCCAAACTTAGATAGGAGGCATGAAACCTCCTGGGGAGGGAGGGAAGGGGGTAAGTGTGTGTTAGGGTGGCCATTTGTCCTCCTTTAGGGAGGATGTTCCTCCATTTTATTATTTATTTATTTAGTTGCTTCATTTCTATGCCAACTTTCTCTAGGCAACTGGATTCAGGGTAACTCACAGATCATTAAAAGAGATAGAAATTCAAACAACTTACAAGAAGCATTTAAAATTATTTAAGATGGAAATATTAAATCATTCTATAAAAGCATTACAAAGTATAAAAGCATTTAAAAACAAGCTAACAAGGATACACATACTGCCAGTTAAGTGTAGGGCAACTACCTATGATAAGTGGAACAAAAATGTTTTCAATTGTTGCCAAAAAGAGAGGAGAGAGGGAACCAACATAGCCTTACAGGGGAGGGCATTCCATAACCCTGGGGGTAACCACCAAGAACGCCTACTCTCAGGTCCCTGTGAAATGTACTTGTAAAGGTGATGAGACCAAGAGGAATGCCTTCCTGAATGATCGTAAGATCAAGGAGGGTTAAATGGAAAGATACAGTTTGTTAGACAGCCCTGGACCCAGGCTTTATAGGTCATAACCAACACCTTGAATTGGGCCCATAAATGGAGCAGTAGCCAATGAAGCTGCTATAAGAAGGCAGTTACATGATACCTGTGGCCAGCTTGAGTCAACAATATTGCTGAAGCGTTTTGCACTAGTTGAAGTTTCTGAACCATCTCTAAAGGCAGCCCCACATAGAGTGTGTTATGGTAATCTAAACAGGATGCAACTAAGGCATAAATTCAATGTAGCCAAATTGGACATCTCGAGGAATGGGGACAGCTGGCTCTTCAACTGTACAAATGCACCCCTGGCCACCGCCAAGACCTAGGTTTCCAGGCTCAAAGATGAGTCAAGGAATACTCCCAAACTGCAAGCCTGGTCTTTAGGGGAAGTGTAACCTCATCCAGCACACTCTGAATCCTTATTCTCCAATCTGCCTTTCGATTGACCACAACCACCTTTGTCTTGTTTGGATTGTCTCAGTCTGTTTATCCTCATCCAGCCTGTCACTAACACCAAACATTGATTTAGGAATGGCCTTCTTGTAGTTAGAAGAAAAGAGAGATAGAGTTGGGTGCCATCAGTGTACTTCTGAAGGGCAGGAGCCACTGCAAACAATACCTCCCAGTCACATCTCAGAGAGACAGTTCAGTACAGTACCATGGTTGACTTTAGTGAAAGCCACTAAGAGATCCACAAAAACAACAGGGACACACTCTCCTTCTCTATTTCCTGATGTCCGTCATCCATCAAGGTGACAAAGGCTGTTTCTGTACTGAGAGATGATGATAGGATGGTGTGCAAAAGCTAAAGGAAAATGAGCTCTGAATCCCCTCCTCTACCAGTGTTTGATCTTTTTTTTTAAAAAAAATGAGATACTCTGCTGGGCTCTCTCCAGGGACCTATGTGTCCCTGCAGATACCTTAAGATAGACCTAGCAGCTGCTAGATTTCATAGGAGAACATGAATTTATTTCATGATATAGGCCATCAGGAAGCCTACTTCTCATGGCCTTTGTACTGAGAATTCCAACAACCAGTGTTGTGAAAAGCTACTTTTTTGGACTTGGAGTTCAAAACCACCTTGCTTTACCACCTGACCACTCTCAATCACTTGGAGAAACTCCTCTAGTGCTATAAACTTCCTTACAGGTGTTAGTATTGACATGGAAAATATTCAGGATTGGGTACCTATGCAAAGACCTCTGTGTGAGGGCTGCACTTACAGAACTGGTTCTCAGTTACCACAGTGGCAACCTCTGAAATACCAGTACTTTGTTGGAATTGCTGTGAGGACCAAGTAGAAAAGAAAATTGGTTAGGCATGGCCCATCATACCAGTCATTTGAGCTGTAGATTAATAAATGCATGCTCTTTGCTCTCTTCCCCCAGCCTTTGTCCATCTTGCCTATTTAAAATGTATAACTCCTTTGAGGGCTCAGTCAATTACTCCAAGGGCTTTGCTCTGGAAAATCTGACTCCAGTGCCAGGTCTCTGCTTTGAAATCTGTGATAAAAGTGATAGAATGCCATGAGCAAATCAGAATGCTTATTGATCATCCCTTAATAATCACAACACACACACAGAGAGAGAGAGAGAGAGAGAGATGCATACACATCATGGAACAGTTAAAACATGCTTTGGGTAGAAAAGGCTTCGATAAGTGTAAAGGCCCCTTCATATAGTAGTGGAATTGTGGTTACATTGTTATTCTTGCACACTAAAAAGTTCCCCAAACATTTGGGGATATGTGCCGGGGAGCCATGATTAACCATGGCAATACTACATGGTTCCTGCATATACAGAGATGCCCTTCTAAGCTTGAGCTTACATGTTTACCATGGAGCAATGTTATTCCATACAATGGGGAGTCTCCATATATTCCAGATAATGAGTTTCATAATTCTGTATGATTGGCCATCAAATGTCTGTACTCAATGCTTCTGCACCATGTTCTGAGAGCAGTACTGAGCAGTTGTGTATAGCACACAGTTTTGCTAGCTGCAGATAGTTCTCAAACAGCGGAATACACAATATCCTAGGTCTAATGCTTAACATCTTTTGGTGTAGCAGAAACGGGAACTTCTGTATGCTGCTGAATGACAAAGCCCACCCTGCCTTCCTATTGGTTAGGATAGTTAGGGCTGCTGGGAGCTGCTGGAGCACAGGTTCCTCACCCCTGATTTACTGGACCAGGTAGTAGTTGATGAGAAAGACCTCCTTGCCTCCCTTCTGAAGGGAAACGCTGCTACTAATCAGAGTAGGCAATGCTGGACTAAACGGATTAATAGTCTGGCCTGGTTTAAAACAACGTCTTAGATTCTTTGAAATTAGGTGTCTTCAGTTTCTTTGAGCAAATGTGCAAAAACAGACCAAATTGGGGTGCTTGTGTAATTTTGGAAGGACTATGAGGCAGAGCAAAGAGCCACTGTTCACTTGCAAGGTGGAGAAACAGCACAGTGGATCCTTTGAATCCCATTTGGCATTCTTAGGGATAAAAAGGTGGTCAGCAGTTTGAATTGAGGAAAGGGGATATAAAAAGTAATGCAATAGATTGAGCTGTTAGTGCCAAAGGAGAAGCCTCGTGGCCGATAAATTCCAAGATCTTGCTTGAACATTCCAACCATTGAAGCACTAGAGAGAGCTCAGACTGCAGTATTTATACAGTATTCTCTTGTAGCCACTCTGTCAGCCATATCTCAGAGCTATAGGGCAAAACAAAGTCTTGCATCACTGTAGATCACCTTTTGACATTCTACTATGTTTCAATTTCTTTGTTCTCCCACTTGGCTTAGTTAATGGGCTTTACTAATACTACTATACTAATAGAACTGGGTGGTTGTGTGATTGTGGAATAATGATTACCGTATGGTCTTTGAGTGAATAGGTCACACATTTAGGGACTTACTGTATGCCGTTTCCCCCTTCCTTTTCAATGTGGTTGTGCAGTTAACAACAACTCCCTGATGACAGCCTCCTCCTCTACGAGCCTCCTCAATCCACGATGCTTTTCTACTTCCTGCTGTTGTTTCTCCGCCCCCTCCTTCTTTACATGTTTTTTGTGCTGATACAAGTATCAGCAACTATTTGTGTGTGTGTCTCTCCCCCCCCCCCCATTTCATGGGCGTTTCTTTCCTGGCAATCTGGAACTCCCCAGATAATGTAATGGCTCAAGTACATAACAAAGTATACAGGGTGTGTTAACACTGACCTGTATTCCTTTAATTTAGGTACAAAGTGCTTTGGGTTTGTGTGGTTTTTAGTTATTACTGTTGCTTGCAACATGTTATGTTCAATGACTGGTTTAGGCAGATACTTCATTATTTTATTGTACTAATATTGCTCTTCTGCTATAGAATTTTAGTGCGGTTTTAATATGGGATGTTTTCTAGTTATAGTTATAACACTTGTGCTCCATAAGCTGCTTTGGGAGCAAAGGAATCACTAAAATATTATTATTATTATTAGTTTTATTTTATTTATATGCCGCATTTCTCCCAACAAGGGACCCAAAGCGGCTCAAAATAAAATGTGAAATAAATAATGTGCCCTGTATTACTTTGCTGATTACTTTTGCATGTGAAAGACCTTAAAATAACAGAAGTGAATCTGAAGATCTGCTCCATCTATTCGTGCAAGGTATCTTTTTATCTCCTTCAGGATACATAATAAATATTAGCATTTGCACACCAGAACAATGGGTCCATCTTTTTTGTCCTGCCTGTAGCAGTATTTCTTAGGAAGAGGTTTGATTGCATGTATACACTTGACACTCCTGAAGATTGACCAGGATTATGACTGAACAAATGGTGGTGAACAAATGGACAGAAAGCTCTGCTGGCTACTGGAAAGTCAGTGTAATTACAATCAAAGCTATTAAGTCATCAATAAAGTGGTCCGAATTAGATTACTGGCAGTGAAAACAAACCAGTTGAGATCATTTGCTGATGAACAGTGATACAGCACATTTGACAGGTGCACAAATCCTAGCATTTGTGAAGTCAGCACAGGAAATATATAGGTGAGTAATCTGAAAATAGAGTTCATACTGTATCTTTAATGAGGAGGAATTTGAAAAGAAACAACAGTTCTATTCCCAGATCTTTCTGATTTCCAACTTTATGCTCTGAATAAAGCTAGAATTAATTTATTTCAATACAGAATCCAGAGGCAGATATGTCTGGTCTATAAACAAAGTCCGCAATCCATATTGGGATGATAACTTTGTTAGGAAAAAATTGGGGGGAGCATAAAATTATGTGCAAACTCTCTGGTTCACAAGAGTCTTTTGTTAGCCACTGTATTACAAAAGGTAGCCAAGGAGGGGGGCGGATAGAGAAAAGAAAGAGACAAAAACAGATCTCAAAGTCTTTATGTTCCCATCCTGCATGGCCTAGGAGGAGAAGGAATTTTCCTTAGGCAATGTTTTCCTTTAGGCAATGTAGAATATAGAGATAGCCGTGTTGACCAATAAACAAGACTTAAAGTCCAGACTCCAAATTAGGGCAACACCTTTATTAGGTTAACAACAAGAAAATGCACAGCACAAAGAAGGACAACAAATTCAGCCATCTAGTAGTGGGCTTGACAATGTGAGCCACAGCTTGCTAGAAACTGATACATTAACATATAGATAACACTACTCAATGTAGCCTTGACTGAGATTTTTATACCTGATATAAGATTTGAAATAATATCTCATGATGTTAATATGGAATTTACTTAGTCTATACCTGATTCCCCACCTGTCAAGGAGTCATGAGCTTCAAACAGGGCAGATATAGGCTACAGTTGACAGATGGACTTTATGTTTGCAGCAGTAAAGGATCAAAACTTTCCTCACTTCTCTGTTCTGAGCTGAGGCAGAGGCTGCTTGCTGTTCACCAGTATGGTTCATAAGAGGGTCAAATTTCAGTATCTGTTGCTTGTGTATCTCCACAACAATTGGGACAGGATGGGGACATACAGACTTTATAATCTAGTCTATTTTTGCTTGCTTACCTCTTTTTTTTTTGTCTCCAACCTTATCTTTGGCTTTTTGTTGACACCAAGTCTGGTGAAGAGGTATTTGTATTGTAATGGTTTGCACAAAATATTTTGTGCCATTTCTCTTTTTTTTTGTTACCCTAATAAAGTTGTAACCCTAACATGGAATTTGTTTTTTTGGCTTTGCTTCATTTAAAATTCGCCCATCACTAAGATTTGAGCTAAATAATATATACCTCCAGTTAATGTATTCCATTCAAACACTCACCATCACCATCATCACCACCACCATCACTCCAAGCATATCTTAAAGAACTGATATCTTCAGGCAATTCAAGCAAGTAACTATACTCAAAAAGAAATGTAGCAAATTCTGAGGAAAAAGCATTTCTACATCATCATCATCTTAGAACCGCAGTGCTGGAAAGGACCCTATGGATTATCAAGTCCAACATCTCCATACCATAGTCCAGCGCTGAGAATAAGCCAAAATTCATCCAGCAAGGAACATGAAAGGTAGCCAGTCAACAACCATGCACTAGCTGCTTAAAGTGCACAGTGGCTCTCACTTGCTGGAGATGAGTCAGCTGCAGTCCGTAGTCATGCAATAGACCCAGTTTTATTTTACCTCCCATAACAATGCACAACCCAGTTCCAGACACATCTAGGACAGTGGAAGCCAACTAAATGTCTGGAATCTCATAAACTGGGCATGGTGACAAGAATGATCCTTTGTCTTCACCTTGTGCCTTTGAATTCAGAAGTTTAGTTTGGCTATCTTGTCAAATTATTTGGCTAGCATAACAGCACGTGGAAGGCAAAGGATGCAGCAACCTTGCTGAATTTAGGCATGGCCTAATTCTGGTCAATGCTGTGATTAGGTAGATTATCTCGTAACCCTATACATGCTACCTTGAGTTCTGTCACACAGAAACTTGGGCAAGAATTAACACACACAAATGGCTGAACTAGAGCACTCAAAAATCTGCTAGCTAAAAGCATGCCGACTCAATTTTTAAAGCAGGGATGGTGAGGATGTGGCTCTCTGGAGTCCAGATGTTGTTGGACTACAGCTTCCACCATCCTTACCATTAGCAATACAAGCCAGGGGTAATGTGAATTGCTGTCCAACAACATACAGAAAATTACACATTCCCATTCCTGTTAAATTTACATTATTTTCCGTTTTTGTAGGTTTTGAAGAGATAGTCTACAACAGAACTCTACTTTCTGTTAGTGATTGGTTCCTTCTCAAAAACAAATCATGATGTTCTTGTTTGCGATTGTCAATTTGGATGTTGTGTGCATTGCCCGCAGCAAGGCGTATTTTTTTCCTACCATTATCAACCTGTTTTTCAGTCTCTCTCACCAGTTAACAAAATGGCTTGACAACACAATCCCATGCATTCCTCCCAGAAGAAAGTGACATTCCCAGGAAAATGGGTACAAGATTATAGTATGGTGTTAGTTATACATTTACGTAACCCACAGTGAAAGAAGCTTCAGGAACCCATTTTCACACATACTAAAATTTCTCATGTATTACTTCTTCTGGCTGACCTGTATTAACTTTTGTTTCCTTGTATAACTGACAATGCATTCCTCTGGCTCACTTCTCTATTATCTCCTTTCCCCCCTGTGGGTTGCATAAAGCATGAGAGAACTTTGATTCTTCTTATCTTCTTCACTTGCCAGCACCACGAAATATAGCAGCACAACTCTAGGAATAAAATTTAATTGAGCTTCCTGTAGAGGATAATGCACAAGTCACATAAAAGTAAGCTACTTGGTCTCTGGGAAATATTCTCACAGGATATTTTTGAAAAAACAAAATGTCATAACTTGCAATGTTTTTCCTTCTCAACTGTGCATGAATGTATAGAAGAAAAGTCTTGGCTTTTGAAATGAAGAATCTCTTTTACAACATATGAATTTATTAGGAAACTCTGAGAATCAAGTTTGTCTTCCAAGAAACATCCAGCATAATAATTCTTCAACATCTCCAATTAAAGGTATCACATACTCTTACATTTGTCCAAACTTCGGGACCACACCGGCCCTTTCCTTTTTTGTTCTGGACTATATAAGATACCATTGATGGCCAGATGCAGCACCACCTACAAAACATCATGGACTCTCACCAGCCATGTGAATTCTTCACATCAACCACAGATAACTAGAATATGAACTTATGCTCACCAGGTAAAAACATGAATCTGACTTTTAATTTGGAACAACTGGTTAGTTCTACCTGGTGAATGAACCTGGTGAATGAACCAAATTATAAACCCTACTGTGCTAAAAACTTCTGGGACTTTGTGCTGTCTTCCCCCACCCCCATAGCTAAAGGAAACTTTGTTTCAAGCAAGCAATGTGTGGGTGGGGTGTGGGTAGAGATCACAGGGTAATTCACGGTCTTTTGGTCTCAAGAGTCAGGAAATAAAAATTCCAAACCTTGTTGCAGAGACAATAGAGGCTCAACAAGAAGAATTGATCATCTCTCCCAGATAGGTAACATTAATTTCTGGACACTTTTTCTGCATCATCCATGAAGGGGGACATGCTTAGAGCCTGAGGAAGTCGATTTCATTCATGAAAGCTTGCTATTTGTTTAATTTTTAATGGTCCAATGAAACGCATCAATTAACGTATTTTTCCGTGTATACAACCCCCAACGTATACGATGACCCCCTAATTTTGTCCCTTGCCGGAGGAGCAGTCAATGGGCAGCCGCGAGGGGCAGCTCCGCCTCCGTCTCCTGCTGCCTCCGCCACCCAATCACATCGCCACCTTGTCCCTTGCCCAAAGGGAGCCCGCGAGTGGCGCTGCAGGAGGCAATCCAGAGGTGGAGGCAGCAGCAGCAGGAGACGGAGGCAAAGGAGCAGCCACGCGCGGCTGCCTCTTGCTGCTGCCCATTGACTGCCGCCGCCGCCGCCAGATCGCCTCCTCCAGCGCCACTCGCAGGCTCCCTTCGGGCAGAGGACAAGGCGGCAACGTGAGCTGGAAGTGAGCCCTGGCAGGAGGAGGAGGTGATCTGGCGGCAGCAGTCAACGGGCAGCCGCGAGAGGCAGCCAAGTGCGGCTGCTCCTTTGCCTCCACCTCCGCCTCCTTCCGTGTACAAAACGACCCTCAATTTTTCCTCTAATGATTTTAGGAAAAAGTGTCATTTTATACACGGAAAAATACGGTACTCTTGCATTTCCAAAAAGTGTTGTTTGTTAAGAATGGCTATTTTCATTTTTCATTATGTTCACTTAGATGAGGATTCAATGTTGAACACATTCTTGATTGCATCTGCCAAGACAAATTCACAAAGATAATTCAAAATATTCATTAACACGACTCTATTCTGATGCTTTTTTACTACACAGATAGGAGAGTGCAAGATCTACCTATTATTAACAGCAGCCTAAGTTTTTATTTAATACATTGCTCACTCTTGTTATACTAACATTTCATACTAACACATATTCTAAATGGAGCTAGAAGTGGTATCCTGTGTGGTATTTTAAAAACACTTCAGGTGTAAAAAGAGCAACCCAAATGGAGCTAAAGTTAGTCACAACTAGAGTCTATTGAAACATGTTAGGCCAGTGTTGTTTAGCTTTGACCTTCCAGACTGAGCTGCAACTCCCATAATCAATGACTGTCAGCTATGTTGGCTGTGGCTTCTGAGAACTGAAGGTGCACAAATTCTGGAGACCAAAGATTTGAAAACACTAGCTGAAATCCTGTTTGTTAAGGTGTCATAAATGTGCTGGGCATTCAGTCCTGGCAAAAAGGACCACATAAGATGACTGTGCAATCTGTTGCACAGTTCTTGTTTTGATTGATCGCCAAATGAGCCAGCAGCACCATGGAGACAAGACATTGTGAGAATCATCCTCAAAAATCACCTCTGATGATTGGATGGGCAGCTATGGGGTGACAGCAGATATCATGAGTATAATGCCAAGTTACACACTCAACAGGATTTCAGCCTCTGAGACGTACTAAACTTAAGTCCTGTTCCTATCATAGCACAGAAATAACCCTGTTCCATTCAATGAAGCTTACTTCAGAGCTAACTGTGCATAACAATGAAGTCATGATGACTCATTTGACATGGATCAAATGAATTTCTTATTGAGCCAATAAATGCTTTGTTTTGTTTCTGATGGAACACAGACCTGATCTTTAGGAAAATAGGTTCAAAGAAATTATAGATATCAATAAATTTGCACTTGGAAATCATTAGTTAATTCTGAGATTACCAGGAATGTTCAATAGACATGTAATCATCCTGCAGTTGAACTCAGTCAGTTCTGAGTTAGAGGTGATGTGACATTCCAATTGTCAAAGTCCAATAAGCTTTTTAAAGTGTTCCCTACTTCTTGAATTATTAAAATAAGACAAAATACACCCTCCCCACTTCATCCTCTTCTCCTAATAAAATAATGTATTTTTACAGTATTATGTTTTCCCATTGTATTTTTATTTCTTAAAACACTTTACAGTGGCTGAAAGGATTTTATTATGTATATTGTCTGGTTGGATAGCTCAGTGAATTAGGCATCTAGCAGAGCCAGAGATTGAGAGTTCAATTCCCTACAAATACATCTGTCTCTGGGAAAGCCATGTAACCTTCAGAGCCAGTTATCTGTCTTTTTTTTCAAGACAACTATTTGTGTATTTTCTGAAAGTTTCCATGGATTTCTGAGTGAGGCTTTTATCTGGAAAAAGAAGCTGGAGCAGCAGCCTTAGATTTACATCTGTATCAAAGAGGACTGTATTTTCTATTCTCGGGGGCTCGTTTGTTATTCAAATAGCATTTATGAAACAGGACATTTTGCCACAATATCCAATTTCTTCATAGGTGGTTAGCATTGTAAACAGGAACCAGGTACTTATGGCCCTTCATCTGTTGTGAAACCATAACTCCCATTGTCCTTCTAAGTATTAACTATGCTGGCTGGGCTTGCTGGATCTCCAACAATATTTGGAAGCCACAAGATCCCCACTCTTGCTTTACAGTGATCAGGACTGCTAGGACTAAAGACTTGATAGCTACAAAGCATGTGCAGTCCAGACTACACAGGTGTACATACAGCTGTTGGAAAAACAGAGAAAAGGGCATAATAACATGTTGAAACTCTCCTTCCAGGTTTTGAAACCAATGGTCTCTTTCTTAAAGGAATAAATAACTGCCTGTTATTCTTTGATTGATTAAAAACAATTATGTTCACTAGGGTCCAAATGAAATTGCCTCAGGGATTAAACTTGGATAGAGAGGTTCATCAATTGACCATCCCTGATCTTGGGCTCAATGGCCTTATAGGCCCCTTCCGACTCAATTATTTGATGGTTCTAAACCAGTTGTCATAGTTTAACTACTTCATCTCAAAGGGGAAAGAATTGAAAATGTGTGTAGAAATTAAACCTTACATATACATTTTTCAATCTGGACTTCTACATCTGTGTGTTCCAGAAACAAAGACTTAGGCTAAACTATGTTTTCTCTTAATTGTTCTCTAAATTTGTAAAAGATTTTGACTGTGTCAATCTTGATATTGGTGTCTCAATCTGAAATGTCACCAGAACACTGGAGACTTGCTGCCACCTATTGCTTTAAAAAGTGCATTTTCATTTCAGTTAAGTGGTTCTTTATTAAGACTTTGCCTCATAAAAAGGAAAAAGACATAGAAATTAAGTCACTTGAAAGAATGACATAATTATTCTTGCTTATTACCTTTCAGTTGCTACATTTGTAATGGTCCTAAAATTTACTTATTCCAATAAAATTAAAACCAAAAAGATGTATATAGCTAGTGCAATGCAAGGACAAAGTCCATAAGCTATGTAGTCCCTTATTCAAATTTCACCTCAGCTATCTAACTATTTGATTTTAGGAAAGCCAGTATTCCATACTGTCTCATATGCAGCAGAGATATTAGCTAATCTTGTGGTGCTGTGTCTGAAACAACACTCACAGCACTTTGAAACACCAAAAGTTCTACAAAAGTGATCATCAGTATGTTTATATACCGTAAAAAATCAGGAGAGGCAACACTTTTATTAGACTGCTAAAATCAAACATTCAGTGAAAGCTTTCATGATTAGAAAAACCTTACTTCTTCAGGTATGCATCAAAACCTGTGGAGTGCTGAAAAATTATGAAATAATGTCCTAAAATTTCATGGTAGGCATATTTCTTAAGATGAGGTTAGAGCTTGAAGGGTTCTGTGGTTAAATGCTTCCCCCAGTAAGATGTGTCTGGAACTTGCTCAGTATTAGGAGAGAAGGCACTCCTGGAATGTCCCCGTCCCCCCCCCCCCCCCCAATATTGCCTGTTTTGGAAATCAAGTTTCCTTTTTGGCAGGGCAGGGGAAAGGTTACACAGAAACTATGCCATCCCCATCACAAAGTCGAGATACTGTTTACCGCTTATTTGAGAGCCACTGCAGTGTAGATCAGTGTTGGACTAGGCCTCAGGAGACATGGGTTCAAATCTCTGCTTGGTCATGGAAACTCACTGAGGGACACCAATGGTAATATATAATGTACTCAGTAAACCTGTTATCCGTTCCTTAAGTTGGAAGCAACTTGACAGTACATAACAGCAAAGTCAGATCTAATTAAAATGTACTAATTTCATCTTCTCATTTACTTCCTAATGTATTGTAGGACTGTTCAAACATTCATTTGCTGCAGTACTATTTAGCCACTGAACATAATATTTTGTATCTTTGCTATGTATTCTTGGTACCAGTTATTGTATGAAAGAAATCCAGATTTCAAGCAGTTGTATGCCAAGAGTTCCATCATGGTTGTAAGAGGAATTTAGAGACAGGAGATATCAAAAGGGAACTAAGGCTTCTCACACTTCTTGGTCTTGCCCCATGTCTCACATCTCTCTGCACTTGGGAGTCTCTTGCCAAGTGACCCCAAATTCTACAAAACTCTGTTTGCCATCATTATACCACAATGGCTGAAATCCAGTAGTATATTGTGACTAGAGTGGGCCCTCTGAATCACGCAGAATTTGGTTAGTCAACTCCTCTGTAAGTTCCATTGATTTAGTGGGCCTACTCTACCAACAATTTACTACTGGATTTCAGCCAGTGCCATCTAATCAATGAAAGGAAACTTGTCCCACTGAATCAATGAGAGGAAGTTAAATTTGGGTACTTCCACTTACCCAGGCTCTGAATCAGACTGTGAATGTGCTGTCCTAATCATGAGAGTCTCAAAGTGTAGCTCACACTGTCTTAGCCGCACTCCAGATACAACTACCCTGTTTCCCCGAAAATAAGCCCTAACCTGAAAATAAGCCCTGGTACGATTTTTCAGGATGCTCGTAATATAAGCCCTACCCAAAAAATAAGCCCCAGTTAAGTGAAACCCCGCCTTCCACCATTGTGCAGCAACCAGAATAAGATGACATGACTGTATTTGAATAAACGTAGATTGTTGTACATGAAAAAAATTAAAACATCCCCTGAAAATAAGCCCTAGTGCGTTTTTTGGAGCAAAAATTAATATAAGACCCTGTCTTATTTTCGGGAAAACAGGGTAGCTGTTTTATAGCATGCTAAACAGAAGCAGATAGAAAGGGACTGTCACACGCAGGTTGGGCTCTCACTCAATAGTCACAATCCTAGTGGATACTTATGTACATGTGGAAGGTACTGTGGCTAATAGGGATGGGACTTTTGGAGTCTGAGGACTTCTAGTCCCATGATTTGTCCAGGCCCCTTCCCCCTGCCTGAATTATGAGAGTAAAAGCCCCAAAACCAGAGGGAGTGTGAGCAGTCTTCTCTATCTTTCTACCATTCTGACTTGTTTCTTCTTGGAACTGTAATATACAGTAGGATCCTGGTCACTGCTCAGAGTCTATCACTCTTCTGGTTATCATACATTCTCAGAGGAAAAAACTGTGTTAAGTTTGAAACAGAACACAAAATACCTGTTATAGAAATGAATATGCTTTATTATTGTTGGCAAATGTATAATTCATTTTTAATTAAATAAAAAAGGACCTTAGAATTCTCACTGCAGCATAACACCAACATATATAGAGAAACAATGCGCTCCTAAAGTATGCCAACATGCTCAGACAGCTTTAACAGTTGACATACAGTAGCCGCATTAGCCATCCAGGTATATTCCAAAAGTACTGTGATTAGATTTAACTTTTCACTTACCATCTTATTTTACTATCTAAAGTACAGCAATGATCTTATACTGCATATTAAAAATATAATGAAGCCTAACCTTTATTGCAATGTGTTTTATCAAAAACGTTTTGTAACAAGCAATTCCTCCATGCTACCTGCTCAGTCCAATGTGAACCAAGATGGACGTTTCCGGTTTCTTTCTATGATCCGCTTCCCTTCATCTTTAAGTCTGGGTTTCTCCCCTTCATACAGTACAATAGACTCTACTGTGGGACTCCTATGAGGTCCTCCTTCCATTGTCGTCATTTCCTTCCTTATGGCAGCAGTCTCCTGTTTAACTTTTTCATAACAATAGCCGCAAAGAATATGCTTCTGTTTTAAGCTGCCACACTGAGGACAGACATCTATGTTTCCCTGAAGATAAATAAGAACACAGTTTTAAAATGCAGAAGTGTAATATCACCTCATTTTAAACTGAAATGAAACACAGGAGCCATGGATGTATTTCGTATTATGAACTTTTTCATCACTGCTCAGTGATGAGCGAGATAATTGCACATAGGCCAAAATCCTACTGAGCAACTACACACAAACCCCCTCAATGTTCCACCTACTATAGTGTGTGAGTGCTAATGCAGAAGTACCATTCCTGAAGCATTTCTGCTGGTGCACTGCACAATTGGTCATGCTGGGTAAGCACAACCAATTGTACAACTGAAGAGCACAGTTCCTTGATGCCAGGTGTAAAACAGGATACTCCCCATTTTATTTAATTATTTTATTTAATTCCAGCAAATGTACCCAGTTTTGCTTGGAATCAAATCCCATGAATCCCACCCTCATCCTACTCTTTCATCTCATAAAATCTTTTTAAAAAAATGCTCTTCCCCTCTCTACTCTGGTAGCACTTCAGCTTAGATTAGGGTTAGAAGCTTATCCTAGTGTTCTCCCTTCTTTCCTCACTGTTATTTTTACACTGCTCTTTCTTCCCCCTTCACTCCAGTAATCAGGGATATCTACAATTCCCAAAATCCCCTAGCCTGCCTAGCTAGTTGAGACATATCACTATGATTTATCTTAAAATTTTGTTCCAAAGTGTTGCCATTTTAGCAAGAGGACTATAACATCTAGGATACAATAGCCCAGCTGTTCTTAGCCTTTTCTTCACCATATTTACCTTCTTTAAATATCTTTTGTTACTGTGCACCACCAAGACTTAACTCAAGATCTGAAAACCTAAACTGCATCAAATATTTATTTAATGTTTCTCATGAAGGGTCTTCAAATTTGGAGAGAAGGGAGAAATAAGTTAATCTGTTAATGCACACACTTCTATTATAATATTTTATTGGAGTGATTCCATACTTTATCATCATCATCATCAATAATAATAATAATAATAATAATAATAATAATAATAATAATAATAATAATAATAATAATTTAAGCAAAAGAAATTAGGCCCATGTAAAGATGATGCTCTAAAATTTTGGAAAGAAATGTGGGAAAGCCCAAACAGACATAATAAAGATGCCTCATGGATTAAAGACATTTGTAAAGAAACTCAAGGAAAACAAATGGATGATATTGTAATAACAACTTAAATGATTAAGAGGCAAGTAAAGGCTGTGAAAATTTGGAGTGCAGCTGGTCCAATTGAGCTGCATGGATTTTAGTTAAAGCATTTAACAAGTCTCCATCAATGTATAGCAGTGCAATTTAATCAATTACTCGAAAATTCTACTACTGAAGATTGGATGACAATGGGCTGCATATTTCTGATAATAAAAAATCATCAAAAGAGCAATGTACCCAGTAATTATTGACCAATTACATGCCTTCCAACAATGTTCAAGCTCCTCCCAGGAGCACTTCAAGACCAACATATAATTACTTAACTGAAAACTCCCTATACACAACTGAACAGAAAGAAAACTTTAAAAAGTCAAGAGGCACAAAAGATGAACTGGTTATTGATAAAATGATACTGAAGAATGCAAAAAGATGAAAAACAAACCTTAGCATGGCCTGGATAGACTATAAAAAGGCATTTGACTCATTGCCACACAGCTGGATTAACACCTGCCTTAATAGATTGGAATCAAAATGAATTAGGAGAATTGGATTGGAAAACATGGGAAGCTAATGAACATGCATCATGCACTACATCCAAAAAGTGCTGTGGACAGATTATATTTACCATGAAAAATTGGAGACCATAGATTACTACAAATACAGAAGGTAGTACTGGAAGAAGCCTAAATTATTATATAAGTACAAGTAGCGAAAAATTACTTAAGGCTGTGAAAATGGAGAATATTTTGAAAGCAACAGAAACAAAGGCTCAACATAAAAAAAAACACAGCAATTTGAAAATAAATTAAACAGTTGCAAAAATAAACCACTGCATAGCCAACACCTGAGAAATATTGATGGAAAGCATGATAATAATTCAACATGGGCATGGCTAAAACTGGGACCACTAAGAAAGAAACCGAAGGTTTATTTATTTTTTTCATGCATAAGAACAAGCACACCAAAATCAATGTGATGAAAGCTAAGATTCAAGGAATCAGTGCTAACAGCAAATGCTGATATTGCTTAAAAAAAGATGAAACTATGTCACACCTCATCTGTGAATGTCCAAAGATTGCAAAAACAGATTACAAAATTAGACATGATAGAGCGGCAAAATTAGTACACTGGTCATTACACAAAAAATATAACTTGTCAGCCTCCAAAAACCCATGGGAACATCAGGTAGAAAAGTTGTCAGAAAATGATGAAGTCACACACTAGACATAGTAGTAATAGAACTAAGATAATTGACATTGCTTGTTTGTGTTAAACTTGGCTTTTTTAACCTACCACCTCCATTAAAAACAAAAGTAAAAATCGGTTATGAAAATACAGTGGTGCCTCGCCTTACGACCGTCCCTACTTACGACCAGCTCCGGTCGCAAAATTTTGCTTCTACTTGCGACCGGAGCTTCCACTTACGAACAGAAAAAGGCGGGAAATTCAAATTGCTAACTGTAGGTGGTGAAAGAGGCTGGTTCTTTGTAGCTCTTTCGCCCCGACGGTTAGAGTGAGTGCGATCGAGGAGGGACTGCCTGGCTTCTGCTTCTCAGTGAGTGTGTGTGTGTTTGCAGGGAGGCTTGGGACTGCCTGTTAGGTAAGGTGCTGTTTTCTGCTTTTTAAAAACCGTTCTGGGTGTTTTTGCAGCATGGTTTTGGGCTGGGGGGTGTTTATGTTTCTGTGCTGTGATGGGTATTGGGGGTTGTTTGTTCTTTGGGTTCCCCCCCATTTCCGATGGGTCTTGGGGGGTTTGGTTGCTTTTTTGTTTTTTTTCCCCCATTTGCAATGGGTCCTGCATGCTTCCCTTGCTTTTTCCTATTTTCTGTGCATTTCCGACCTTGTCCCTTTGTTCTCTGTGCATTTCCAATCTGCTCCGTTTGTATTCTGTGCATTTGCAATGGGTCTTGCATGCTTCCCTTGCTTTTTCCTTTGTTTTCTGTGCATTTCCAACCTTGTCCCTTTGTTCTCTGTGCATTTCCAATCTGCTCCGTTTGTTTTCTGTGCATTTGTAATGGGTCTTGCACGCTTGATTGCTTTTCTCCCCCCCCCCCCCTTTTCGGCCGGAAGGGATTAATCGCGTTTCCAATGATTTTTGCAGTGATTTTTTGTGTGTGTGTTTTTTTCTTTGGCCGGAATGGATTAATTGCATTTCAATGCATTCCTATGGGAAATGGTGCTTCGACTTATGACCATTTCGAGTTACATCCATCTTCTGGAACGGATTATGGTCGTAAATCGAGGCACCACTGTAACTGATAGCAAATAACTATTTGATATTTCTACACATGGTGAAAACATACAAATGAATGGTTGACCAGTGACAAATTTGGCTTAGTTTAAAATCAACTGAACCACTCTTACAAAAATTTGCATGGATATTTATTACAATTATCTTACAATGTTGGTGTTAATGTTTACAGAACTGCAGACATCTTGGGATCATAGCAAAGAAATTCACAACAAATAGGTCAAGAAAGCCAACAGAAATGTGATGAGTTACCTTTAACTTTTCAAGTTTGTTAGGATTTCTTCGTCTACATCGATTCACTTCAATGGTCCGCCTTGACTTTGGGGCAGCCATCCAAAATATGCCATCTAAAAAGCTTGGAGTCTCATCACTTTCAGTCTTCTCTGCCATAGGCTCAAGCAAAGAAACTGGAGCTTCTACAGCCAAAGCGGGCGCTTAAAGGAGACGTGAAACAATAGTATTGTGACTAATATAATACCAACAGTTTGTTTACTTTTATTAAACAGAGTACTAAGCAAAGTAGTCCCTCTCAATGTGAGCCTAGTGAGGTAGAGGGCGAGGTTGCATTATGAAAACTAATATCTGGGATTAACTATACACAGCTCAGTTTTTTATATATGTACTGAGAAACAAATTCACTTCTGCTAACAGAAGTTAGCAGAAACCATCTTTCTCTTCAGGCAGTTTTACCTCAGTGACTGGCTATCTGAGAGGGCTTTTTTAAATGGGATTGTTAGTGCTTTGCTGCTTTTAAACGTGTTGCTTTCAAATATGCTCTAGCACCCTTTTAATTTACATTTTATTATATTTAATTCTTTTAAATATAGTAAAAAACGTATTGTTTTTAGCTTTCAATATTTTTTTTCTTTTCAATGAAGTAAGCTGCCTCGGGTCCTTTTTAGAAGAAAGGCGGGATATAAACATTGGGATTTACACTTCCATTGCGCTGCTGCTGCCATTTGCAGTTAGGCAGCCCACAAAACACGCCTCACGTGCGGAGGCCGGCTTCAGGAAGCCTCCAATAAAGTCACAGACCACTTGAGACGATACAGTGAACGTCTCTCTTCCATCACAAAGCCTCTGGAAGCGCTCCCCCCACCCACCCCCCTCGCAGTTTTCGTTCAAGGCCAGGCTCTAAGCGATGAAAAGCGGCTGCTTCGCCGGAACGGACCAGGGAAGCACGCCAGTGAGCCACCTCGGCCTTCGCGCGGAAAGGTTCGGGTGGTCGACTCCAGAGGAACTAAGCAGCCGTGGGCACCTCTCGAACCCAACCTCTGACCCCTCGTTTTCAAATCCTCCCTTGAGCAGAGCGGCACTGACGCGGCCGGGCAGCAGAGAAGGCTTGGGGAGCGTCTCTAAAGGGAGACGCGTAGCCAACGAGAGGCACCGAAGGAGAGAAACACACCTACCCCACCGAGGGCTGTGGCTACGGAGCGGCCCCCAAAAGCTTCGGAGAAAATCACGAAGCTTAGGCAGGGGGGATGGAAACACCAGAAACACCGCCATGCCCGGCCTTCCCTTCCTTGGGCTCCGGTCTTCTAAATGCACCGTTCAAAACCAAGGCCTGGAAGCACGGGGAAGGGTCGGCCGCAAAGAACGCTGGGAAACCGGGTTCCGGAAAAACGGAACTACACTTCCCATCAGCCCCGGTAACCTGGGAGTGTCTTTCCTTCGGGGCTTCCGCAGACGCCAAGTGGAGGGGAAACTACCAACCCCGGCATGCATAGCGGCAGAAAGAGCGTGAATCTTATATTCAGACACTTTGCGGAGATTTTGTCCTACAACTCCCACCAGCGCCGCCAATAGCGTGTAACAAGGCTTTGTACTTGAAAAAACCGGGAAGTCCAAATGGCCCCCAGACGTACCATTAAAGCATGCGAAGCACCTGAGGGTTTCCCTACTGACATCCCAAGGGGTTAGAGCGGAACCATTCTGCCGTACCGGAAGTCCAGCCTCTCCTTCCCTCCCGGCGGGTAGTAAGATTTGCGCCTGCGCCGCGTCGGAACCAATAGCCGACTGTGAAGAGGCAGCGAGCGGAACAGGTCAAAATGGCGGAGCGGGGCTACAGCTTCTCTCTCACTACATTCAGGTAGGAGATGCTCTTCTAGGGAGAAGCCTGCGAGGGAGGCACGCGCTTGAAGAGGAGATCTAGAGTCAGTAGGCTTGTCTGGTCCCCTTCACGGATTGCTGCCTGGTAGGAGGGCCGGGCTTATTCTGCTCCGCAGGCAAAGGAGAGTCGGTATTTTGTGGAGTCACTGCCGTTGCTTTTCCTTCATGTGCCAGTTAGAGGAGGCCAATGAGGAAATCGCCAGTGATTTATTGGACTCTTACATTGCAGTCCTCTGCACATCTCTCGGGAAATAAGCCCTGCCAAATTCATTGGGAAGCTGCTTAATAAAGTGCTTAGGCTTTCATCGTTACTCACTATGTTTCACAATGAGGGTGCATTAATAATCTTTATACAAGCCTTGCTTTTAATTGTTAAAATGTCTGTATGATGTTATCATATTGCAACCAGGTTTTCTCTCTCTCATTTTAATAAAATAGAGGAGTATAATAGTATTCCAGTGATTTTGGATTTATTTTCATGGATCAGCATTGCTATCTGAAGTACAGTTGCATAATGAGTCATTTGCATTTTTTTTCAAAATTCCTCAGATTAGTGAAATCTGACAATTTCTTAATGTTTTTGACTGGCTTAAGTCAGTTTGTGCTTCTAGAAAGCAAACTGAGCAGTTACGTTGTTAAATAAAAAGTAAGGCAGTATTCACCAGTGATTTAGCTTGCTCAGGTAGGTTGTCAGTTGCTTCCATGGTGTGTAGAGTAAGTTGCTAATCATTTTGCAATTCTTGCAACAGCCTTTGGTTAGGCTAACATTCTTGATATTTGTTTAGGTCCCAGCCTTTAATAATAGGTAACAGTAAGCTGCTGCTTTGGGTGCCTTTTTGGGAGAAATGCAGTATATAAAGAAAACTAATAAAATAAATAAACAAGTGTTTAACAAGAACTCATATGGACCTTTTAAGTTCTTGGCTTTATAAATTGACAGCCATGCAAATTTTCACTCCCTTGTATGTTAGAATTTTGTGAAAATATGTTAATGTTTCCTTGAAAGTAGATCTCGATAACTTTGTAGGATTTAGAGTTAATCCTAAATTGGTTTCCATAGGATTGCAGCTTCAGAGTGTGTAGATTATTGGAAACAAGTTACACTGTGTTCATTTATTTATTTTTTGGATTTCTATCCCGCCCATCTAGTCCAAAGGTGTTTGTGATTACAGATTTAGATTTTCAAGTGTAAAACTCTTGAACACAAAAGTGAAAGTAAAAATACTTAAGTGTGCTTGTAGTTTCACTTTGATATTACCAGTTACTTATTCCATGCTCTGGACATCAGCTCATGACATTATGAAATGTGCAAGGCAAGCCTATGCTTGTTTATTTTAAAGAGAATCCACCTGAATTCTCTGGAACAATCTCTCAAGAAGATGCGTAGAAGCTTGTTTTCTTTAGCAGTTCTTTGATGAAAATAAGTTTGACTCCTATATTTTTGTGTGCATCTTAATATTCTCTAAAATATGCCAGAAAGAGGGAATTGAATAGCTTTGTAAGCTTTGTTCAAAGTTGAAAATGTTTTCTCACAAAGTTCTCTCATGAGTGACCTGAGTGCTTTTTTTCAGCCCTTCTGGAAAGCTTGTTCAGATTGAATATGCTTTGGCAGCTGTTGCAGCAGGAGCACCTTCAGTTGGAATTAAAGGTATAGTGCTTAAATTTGGGCTAGAATCATATTGGTGTTTATCTAAGGTTGTGTCATTTGTTATGAGTAATTGACACAGTGCTGGGGCACATCTCAAATGTGCCATCACATCTGCCTCTTAACTGATACATGCTCTGGCACTTTGTCAGTTAATTGGAGGTAACCAATTATGCAAACCCGACACAGACATCCATAGGATTATGGCCACTACTTTGTAACCTGAAAAGACAGGACATGCCAGATCTGCCAGAATACGATGATGAAAACGGTCTGAAGGTATCACTTAAAGTTGCATCTGAAGGGGTAGGCAGCCCTTTGCAGTCCATGAAAGCATTTGCTGTTTCATGCTTTGGGTGTATGTATGGTGGCAGCAGCAATTTACATATTTTTACTAGTCTTGTTAATGAGTTTAACCTATATTTGTTCTTCTGTTTTTTACTTTGCATTCCATTGCTTATTCTTAGTTTATTTATCGTCACCATCATCCTCGCACATTCTACAAGAAGATCAAATGAGCTGATCCTAGTATATGTTGTTGGCTCTGCACTTAAGTAGATCTCAGCCTGGCCATGTTGTGGATGGAGCTCCATACATGCCAGTCACAAAACATAAAATAACATAAACTTTTTAACATGTAAACTGTTTCCTGTTTATGGGAGAGGAAAGTCCCACAATGCATGAGCATTGGCTACATAGAACTCAGTTACTTTAGGAAGGGAAGTAGCTGTGATGTTATTACACCTAAGGGAAAAACTGAAGTAGTCTCACCTACGCAAATAGCAAATATTACATAGGATATATATGGTAAATTCATGAAAGATAAGCAAGTAAGTGAATTATCTTAGTTGTCTCTTTTAAGAGCAGCGAAAGTTTGAAAGATTAGAAGGGAAAGAAAAGGGCAGGCTTCAATGATTAAAATGTTTTCTTTTTTTTATCCAGCTGCAAATGGTGTGGTGTTGGCAACGGAGAAAAAACAGAAGTCCATTCTGTATGATGAACGAAGTGTACACAAAGTGGAGCCCATCACCAAACACATAGGCTTGGTATATAGTGGCATGGGCCCTGATTACAGGTATCTGAAAAAAATAGTTTGTGAATTGTTATGATTCACTTTTACTCTTCTGTAGACAGCATCAGACCTACCCTGTTTCCCTGAAAATAAGACCTAACCTGAAAAGCCCTAGTATGATTTTTCAAGATTCTCATAAGCCCTACCCCCAAAATAAGCCCTAGTTAAATGAAACCCCGCTCTCCACCATTGTGTAGCAACCAGAAGAAGAGGACATGACTGTATTTGAATAAATGTAGATGGTTGTACATGAAAAAATAAAACATTCCCTGAAAATAAGCCCTAATGCGTTTTTTGGAGCAAAATTTAATATAAGACCTTGTCTTATTTTTGGGGAAGCACAGTATAGTGCACGTCAGCATCCTAGTCTCTGAGGAATCTTAGATGTTTTCAAGCATTTCATTTCTCATATTTTGAACTTAGGCAAAGGTTCTTTAGCATGCACCAAGGTACTGTTTTTTTATTATACTACCCAGAATCTTCTAACCAACTTGGCTATGACCATGGGATTTTCAGAGTTCTCCAAAATAAACTTTTCCAAGTTCTACATAGAAGATTCTTAGGCAGGAATGTGGTGCCTTCTCCATACCATGCATACCATTTTCTATCTCTTTTCCAATTCCCCCTAATATTAAAGACAGGGTGGATTTGATTTAAATCAAGTTGATTTAAATCACTATTCAGTAAAATTTGATTTAAATCATTATTTTTAAATATAAAGACTCATTGTTGCTGGCAGATATAATCTTTAATATTTATAACCAGATGAATATTTCATATTGAGAATAATAACTGCCAGATTAGTAAAACAGTTATATCAGAACTGATTTTAATAGGTTAATCACTTGTATTTGGAGAACTACTTAAATTGTTTTATTTAACTAAAACAATAACATTGTATAGCTTACATATTTTTGTATTTGTATTAATAAACATCAATATTTATTAACTGAAGTGGTTAAACAAAATATATTTAAAGAAACCAAAAAAACTTCAAGCTGTGTGTACAAAGATTTTTATTGCTTGCCCGTCCCTCCTCACACTTAGAGCCTGGTCCCGATGTATTTCACTCCAAACAAACTTCAAATATAGCATTTAAGATAATGTGGTCATTGTTTGTACATAGATTAGCAGAACAACAATGGAATTAAGGTATTTTCCTGAATTTTGTTTATTTTATACCATTTTTACTGTGAAAAAGTACATGTTATCTCAGCATGGATAACTTGGATTAATTGGATTAGTTTACCAAAAATGTAAATATTGCATGAATATACAGCCTCATTCTATGTAACAACTGTTTCATGCTGAATAACCTTTGAACTACAATGTTTCTAAAATAGAAAACTATCTTTAGATAGATTTTTTCTCCAAAACATTTCTTGATTAAAATAAAAAATCCTATTTAAATTAAAAAAAAACATTTTTTTTTAAAAAAATCAATTTTAATCCCTACTTATTAAAGGGCTTTTCCATGTAGCTTGCCTCATTATCTCGATTAATAGGCTAGTGTCTGTCTTTGATGCTTTTTTTTAAAGAACCAACCATTCAGTTATATATTAAAGGCCCTAGAGTTGTTGCTTACCATTAATATATGTCCACTTCATAAAGATGAAAGGTATCAATGTGTGGCAGGGTGGAGGATTGTGTGAGACACAAAGTACGTCAGCACTGTATTTGTAGAGGTTTGTATTCTGTGTGCAGGTTGTAGGCTTCCCAGAGATACTGGGCTGGACTGTTTGGAAACGGAATGCTGGACTTGATTGCCTGCTTCTGATACAACAGAGTGGATGTGTTGCCTGCACTGTATATGAAATGCATAGTTTTGACAGTGAATATTAGCAAATGTTTTACAGTGTTTGGGATAAAAATATGATTGATGTTTTGGGAGTGTCTTTTCATATGTCCCAGCACAATATCTTAAGCAATGCTTTTTATTAATTGGCACTGAAGAATCCTCCAATTTAAATATTCCAGGTTGCTTAATTATAAATGATTTTCTAATTTAAGGTTTGTTTCCCCTCTCCTTTTTTTTGGTCAGAGTTCTTGTCCACAGAGCACGTAAACTGGCCCAGCAGTACTACTTGGTTTATCGTGAGCCCATTCCAACAGCTCAGCTGGTGCAGAGGATTGCTTCTGTGATGCAAGAATATACACAATCTGGGTATGCTACTTTTTCTGAACTCTACTACTTTCACATTCATGTCTGTCTGGTTCCTTACATTCTGTCCATCTCAGGATGGCTGTAGGTAGTCTTTTTGATGACTATACTGTCAGCTCACAGGTCTCCTAAGAGATTCCTGCGGCTTGAACAGAGAGGTTCCAGGGGCAAGTGTACTCCTTAATCAGCTGAGCTGAGTCCGGTACCCAGCCAGGCAGCACCACTTACTCCTTTTCCCAAGTCCGTTCGAATTAGCAATTGCCAGAGAGAAGAACAAATTGACTCAAGTAGCACATCTGTGGCCATAAAATAATTATGCAGGTTTGCTGTTCAAGAGACCAAACATCAGCTTTTAAGAATTATTGTTTTATTAGAAAAATAGAGTATTTAGAGATATTCAGTTTGTTGCAAAGCAAAGCATTCAAATACATTTCCATAAATCAAAGCAGTTAGAACTTTAGCAAATTCCAGCTACAAAAATAAAATAAAAAACTCTAAAAATAGCTTGAAAGGCAGGCAAGGCATAGCCCCCCTTTCTCTATCCTTACTCTGAACTGCATTCTAGCATAATACTAACAAAATAGCAATTGGAACTCAAAAGTCCATCCTAAAATCCAAATCAAGAATCAAAAGGTTAAAAAAGTTTTCTCTCTATCTCAGTCTTCCATTTTTCTTTCATGCTGGGACCACCCTTCTTCTTCACTCTCCTCTGACGTAACCCAATCAGGATGAAGGGCTGTCTCTTCACACTCCACCTCCGTTTCCCATGGGATGTGCAGGTGTTGTTGACCATCTTCCTGATGTTGTGTCTTGACCCTTATCGTCTCTGGCCAAGCTTGCTTCATGGAAAATTACAGCTAGCTCTAAGAGAAAAAAGATTCTCGAAGCATCTAGTTATGCTAACACAGACCAATATGGATTCCTTCTACACAGTTCCATGACTACAAATCTCATTCAGAAATTACATTTTAGCCTTAATAACCTAAACCATGACATATACCAGATGTTTACTCCCCAGTTTTTAAATATTGCCACTTCATGGTAATGTGCCAGCTGTAAGTGACTTAATCTGTATAAATACATTAGGACCTCTGTATCTGTAGGATCAGTATCCACAGAAAGAAAATATTAAAAATATTCAATGGAAAAACCCAGAAATATGTATTTCCATTATATAATCACAACTGGCCACCAGAGGGAACTGGAGACTATGGTACATATAGAGCTTACTATTGTCCATGTTTTTTGGCATCTGTGCAGGGCGGAGCTTGCAACGGAACCCCCGCAGGTACCACAGTCCTGCTCTAGTGACTATAGGCCGATGTAACCATTCCACATGCCCTGCTTACCATGCCTCAGTGAGGTCTTTGTCTCTTGTCTGCTGACCCTTGGAGACGGGGGGGGGGGGGTGAAGGGGAAAAGCTGGACTTCTGCATAGTATACAGTGGTGCCTCGCTAGACGATTGCCTCGCAGGACGAGGAAATCGCTAGACGATTCCTTTTTGCGATCGCTACTGCGCTTTGCAAAACGATGTTTCCCTATGGCGATTTTCGCTAGACGATGAGGTTTCCCCATAGGGGTGCGCTGACTAGTGGTGAAAAGCTGTCAGTGCAGCTGTCAGTGCATTCCTATGGGGACCCGCACTCGCTAGACGATGTTTCCCTATGGGAGATTTTCGCTAGACGACTGCATTTTCCCTTGGAACGCATTGAAGCGATTTCAATGCATTCCAATGGGAAAACGTGCTTCGCTAGACGATGTTTTCGCTAGACAGCGATCCTCGTGGAACGGATTAACATTGTCTAGCGAGGCACCACTGTAGTGCTGTCTCTTTACTGTAGCTAAGGTAGTAGGCTCTTTTGCATCTGTTTTTATTTTGTTTATTGTTTAAGAGTTTAGTTCACTTGAATCTAAGAAGCTATTTCTGCAAAATGGAACTAATATAGGAACTACTGTTACATGTCTGAAGGCCAGCTTTGTTCCTTGTTCATAATAATGATTAGTATTCAGTTATTTGGGCTAAGATTTTCTTGCTCAAATGCTAGTCACAATATCTTGAATGGAAAAGAATTGTCAATTTTTCTTTCAGATGCTTGGCTTTCTGAAATTAAGTGATAATTACATCAAGTTAATTCTGACTTATTGTGACCTTTTCTAGGGTTTTCTATGTACAGAGTATTCAGAAGTGGTTCACCATTCCTTTTTTCTGGGGTAATCTAGGACTGTGTAGTTTGCCCCAAACCCCGTAGATACAGTAGAGAATCAAAACTCTACTATGTGAACCATAAATTATTTGAATTAGCCATTGTGTAACTTACAGGTTATAAAAAGAAGGAACATGCCTGTAATAAGGTAGGTGAGTCAGCTGTATCCCTAACACAGTCTTAAGGATCTCCCAGATGGCTGTGTATGTTAATAATCATTTGAAAATATTTTTCCTGATAGGGGTGTACGTCCATTTGGAGTATCGTTGCTAATATGTGGGTGGAATGAGGGACGACCATATTTATTCCAGTCTGATCCATCTGTAAGTATTAATAACAGGATGTTTTGATAGCATTAACTAGAAACATTGCATAATTCCCTATTAGAAAATTTCTTAGATGTTCCTTTCTTCCTTTTATGTAAATTGTTTGTAATAAGCATAGATGAGATGGTGAGGAATGGTAAGATTCATCTGGGACAAAATAAGATTACTAGGATATTGTGGCTGGTCAACTTTAAAATCATAAGTGGATAGGAGGAGACTCACTATATTAAGCAAGGTTTATGTTTGGTTTAATAGCCTGTTTCTAACATGGAAGCCCATTAGATAATAATCACTAGAGATGGGCGCAAACCTGGTTTGGCAGTTTGTGCCAGTTTGTTTAGTGGCTGAACATGTATTCAGCACTTCAAAGCCCCACCTCCTCTGGCGGGTGACCAATCAGGCAGCATGAGGAGGAGGTTGGGTAAAGAACCAGGCCGCTGCTTCTGAGGGCACCTGCCTTAGGAGGCAGGGCTTTGAAGCGCCAAGCACCTGTTTGGCCACTAAACGAACTGGCAAGAACCACCAAACTGGTGGTTCGTGCCCATCTCTAAAATCACTTATAATTACAATGAATTAATTACAATGACAAATCTATGTTGCCCTCTTTTACTGGAATAATGAATATTTGCAGGTGTTGCTTCTGAACTTGAAGGTTCTATTTGGCTATCTGGGCTACTAGCTGCTGTTTGGCCTACCCTCTGTGACTTTATTTAATTCCCTTTTAAAGCCATTTCAGGCAGTGGTGCTAATCACATTATGTTGCAGTGATTTCTATAGGTACATGTTTCCCAAATAAAAATAATTTTTGCCAGTCAAGGTTAGTGAATTTCTAGAACACCACTTTGCTGTCTCCATGTTTTTCAAAGCTTTGTAACCTGTATATGTGTACCCTGCTTTTCTTTCCCAGTAGAAAGTAAAACTTATTTTCATTCTTGTTACTGTTAGATACACTGTTATAAAGACACGACTGTTCCTCCCTTTTATGAACTCATCAAAAGTTTTAGAATTTAAGATAATGTTGATCCATCTTCCATATACTAGGCAAAATCATGTTAGTGTAGTTACACTAGCGTAAATAAAATCTGGGTGTCAGAAATAATTAATTTAAGCAAATTGAATGCTTCCTATCCTCCCCCCTCCCTGTTTCAGCTTCGGGGGCTTCCTAGGGCTTCCCTTTGCCCTGGGGAAGACTTTGGCAGCCTCAGGATGAAGTGGGAGAGAGCCTTTATTAGTAAAACAATCACCACCAGTGGTCCCAAACTTGGCAATGGTGATCCAACAACAATTTTTGACAATTAGAAGGCTTCTTCCTCTGTCCCAAGGCTTCCCCAGGGCAAAAGGGGCCTTCGAAGCTAAAATTGAGAAATGAAACATTCATTTTGCTTAAAATAAAGATTTCCAATGCCTGGATCCAATTTACAGTAGCATAACTATGACAACAGGATTTTGCTCACTGAGTTGGATTGTTGGTATATCTGATATTGCTGTCTACTTCCTGGTAGTTAGAGAGTGTTACCTCCTTCCATGACATCTGAGAACACGTATTTCCTAAGCAAGTGGACTGCATGACTTCTTTCCTTCAACCTTGTTTTGATTTTTTTTTCTGTCATGATTTGCATTATGGAATTCAATTGACTAATAAACAAAAAAAAATCAGATTAAAACCAGGGATATTGTTGGGGACAAATGCAAAAAATTAGTCATAAAAAGAAAAACTTGCTGGATGACTGATAAAACTGCTGAAATTGTTAACAGACAAGAAACAAAAGTGAAAGGTGACAGAAATATCAGATATCAAAATCCTGAAGGGTAACATTTTAGTGATTTGTACACAGAGATGAGGAACACCATTATAATAATCAGTAAAATAGAAGAAAGGAGATATTCATAAGATCCAAAAAATCAAAGGGAAGTTTAAACTGAGATTAGGGATACTGAAAAATCAATGGGCAATTGTTACCCCCGTCAGATTAAAACAAAGAAATTGTGCAGAAAAAAAAGTGAACTATACAGAGGAAATGTAATGATGATAGGCTCTTTTGAAGAAGAATCCTATGATGAACAGCTTGCAGTTTTAGAAAGTGAAGATGCTCTGAAAAAACTTGGAAGAGATAAATGACCATGACTAGATGGGGAAACTAGCAGAGTTATTCCAGAGACCAGATTCTGTCAAAATCCTGACAAGAATATACCAGTAAATATGGAAATAGAAATAGTGGCCCATAGACTGAAAATGTTCAGCGTACATTTTTGTCTCCAAGAAAGACCATTCTAAGCAAAATGTTACTCTGGATTAATTTTGCAACAAAGACCATATAGGAAGCCAGGAATGCCTGGTGTTCATGCTGGATTCAGAAAAGGAAGACGTACTAGAGATCATATTTCAAATCTGTGTTGGCAACTGGACGATACCAGAGAATTTCAGGAAACTAGTTTGTGCTTTATAGATTATAACAAAGCTTTTGACTGCGTCGATCATGGAAATTACAAATTGTCATAAAAGAAATGGATGTGCCACTACATTTGTTTGTCATGATGTGTAATCAGTACTCTGGATAAGAGGCTACTAGTAGGACAGAATATAGAGAAACAGAATGGTTTCCAGTTGGCAAAGAGGTCAGATAAGGGAATATTTATATCTCCTTATCTGTTCAGTCTCTTCATAGAACATATGAAAAACTGGATTGAATTCAGATGCAGGAGAAATGAAAGTTGGTTCAGGAATCATCAATAGTTTAAGACATGCAGATGTTTTATTGATAGAAAAGAGTAGTGACTTGAAACAGTTAAGGATGATTAAAGAAGAAAACGCAGAAGCAGGATTACAGTTGAAAATTCTTAAGATAAAAATAATGACTGCAGAAGAATTGTATATCTTTAGCGCAGACAATATAGAAATAAAAATGGTTGTATTGCCCCCCCACCACCATTCAATCAAGTGGAGACAGTCAAGAAATTAGAAGCTAGAGACTTGGAATCTTTAGTTGGCAAGACCTGAGGGAGGGCTATGTACAACAGGACCTTTTGAATGTCACTAATTAATAAACTCATTTCACACGCTAGCAAGGTTATGCTCAAAATCCTCCAAGGCAGGCTTCAGCAGTATATGGACCGAGCACTCCCAAAAGTACAAGCTGGATTTCAAAGGGGCAGAGGAACTAGAGACCAAATTGCTAACATGCGCTGGATTATGGAGAAAGCCAGAGAGTTCCAGAAAAACATCTACTGCTTCATCGACTACGCAAAATCCTTTGACTGTGTGGACCACAGCAAACTATGTCAAGTTCTTAAAGAAATGGGAGTGCCTGACCACCTTATCTACCTCCTGAGAAATCTATATGTGGGACAGGAAGCAACAGTTAGAACTGGATATGGAACAACTGATTGGTTCAAAATTGGGAAAGGAGTACGACAAGGCTCCGCGGCGGGAAATTCAAATGGCGGAGGGCGGCGAGGAGCGCCGAGGACCGACGCGGCCGCCCCGGCGAGCAGCCGCTGTTGCCGGTTCCGGAGCTGGAGGCAGCAGCGGCGGCGGCATCGGCCTGCTGAGGGCGGCGAGGAGCGCCGACCCGGGCCTTGTTGGAGCCCGCTGGGAAGCGAGCAACCGGAGCACCCGGCCATGCTCAGACTCCCGGCTCTGGGCCACTCCCATCACCGCCGCTGCCGGGCCACAAAGACAGACCTTCCGCCCCCCCGCACGCCCCTCCCCACAGCTGCTTTGCACGCATGGGCGCATGTGTGAAGGGGTGAGGGAGTGCTCGTGCTGGTGCGCGTGCGCGCAAAGCAGCTGTGGTGAGGGGAGTGCGTGCGGGGGGGGCGGGAGGTCTGTCTTTGCGGCCCGGTCTAGCTCATGCCAGGGACTGGCACCGGGCCGCGGACTGGGGGTTGACTGCCTCTGTGGTAAATCTCCTGAGGTCCAGGGACCGCATATGCTGCTCCTCAACGCCCTATGCCCCTCAATTTTTTTTTCCTACAGTGTTTTCTCGTAAAGCCCTATTTACCTTATAATGGACAGTTTTTAAAATAAGAGTTTTGGGAGTGCTGGGATGTTAGAGCCCCCTCAATACGTGAAACAGTTGCTTATCAAGCCCACTAGAGCAGGGATCCCCAACCCCTGGTCCGTGGCCCAGTGCCGGTCCGTGGCCTTCGCAGGACCGGGCCGCGGAAACAGATCTCCCGCCCTCCACATGCAGGCCCCCCATGCACATCCACATGCACGCACAGCCTGCCCACCCGCATGCATGAGTGGCCTGCCCACAGATGCAAGTGTGCCATGCCCCCGCCGTGCACAGACCCTGCCCCCCAACTGGTCCGCGGGTGCATGCATGAAGGGGTGGGGGAGCGCTGGCGCTGGCGCTGGCACGTGTGCAAAGCAGCTGTGGGGAGGGGAGTGCGTGCAGGGGGGAGGTCTGTCTTCACGGCCTGGTCCGGCTCAGGCCACGGACCAGCACTGGGCCGCGGACCAGGGGTTGACGACCTCTGCACTAGAAGGACACACTTTCTGAATCAGTTTTTGGGAGGGAATGGGTGGGCTGCATGTTGCCCATCTGTGTTTTAGATTTTTGCTGTACATATATGTGGAGGATAAATTCCAAGTTTCCCCCACCCCTGAAGATGCATGAATCCATGAATAGTAATAAATCCATTGAAGAGAGCACACTATGGGCTGGGTTACAGCAGCACTATGTATAGCTGAAACCACAAATACTTGGCACCACAGATACGGGAGTCTTACTGTATTAAAGAATGCTTATTAGAAGAACAGTATTAATATACAGGCAGTGATGTGTGTGTACTAGTGTGCTTCCTTTTCTATTGCAGTAGATTTCAGCAAGCTCCTTCAACTGGTTCTTTGGGTTTTAAACACAGTTGGAGAATTGACAGGAGGAGGTGCTGGAAGGAAATACATTGATAAAAAATACCATTATTCAGGATTAAGCCTATAGCCCTCAGTTTATTCCCCCCCCCCCAGAGCCTGGTGTTACAACACTGATATAGGTGTCAAGAAGTAAAATATCTCTCAGAAGATAATTGTAGGGAGAATTGTTTCACTGTATTGTTTCATGTTTAGAGTATCATATAATAATATATTTCTTTTATCCAGGGGGCTTACTTTGCATGGAAAGCAACTGCAATGGGAAAAAACTATGTGAATGGAAAGACATTCCTTGAAAAGAGGTAATGTTAAGACTCTTTTATACTGTCTCTGATTTGCCTTGTGTGAAAATTCTTTTTCTCCACAGCTTAACATAGAGAAAATTGGAATCCTACCTTGCTCATGTCTGTTGAATATTATGAAATGGTTGTTGCTTTGTAACTCAGCTTGGCACATTCTCACAAGGTGTGAGTGACAAACTTCCTTTAGTTGTGGTGTTTGTAGAACCAGTTGCAGCCACATATTAGGCTTGATGTTCTAGGCAGATTTTTAAAAATCAGCTGATTTCCTTCATATAAAAGGATGTAATTGAAGAGTAGATGACAGTCCCTCCCACTGCTGCTCCAGTGTGATTGCTGTTGCTACAGTATACACTTCATAGAATGTGTCTTTCTGTTGGGTAGAAATCATACCACACCGGTATTTATATTTGACACAAGAGTGCAATTTCTACACAACTGATTTTGGTTAACATTGGATTACATTACCTAGTCATCACAGGTCTTAACATGTTCTGGAGACATCTCTTCTGGAATTTAAGAATGTCCAGAATTTCTGTGTTCCCCTGGTGAAGTGGTGTAAATCTTTTAAATGGTACATCCAACTCTTGCTAAGTCTCAAATTGCTTTTGTGTTTTGAAGGAATTTGCCATGTAGTATTGGGAGTTCTTTGCAAAACCATACATTAGGGATGTTTAGTTTTGCACTTCCATGAATTTTGGGTATTGCTTTAAATGTTTTCTGCAACATCTTAAGTATATTTTAAAAACTTTCAAATCTTTCTGCAGATACAATGAAGATTTAGAACTTGAAGATGCAATCCACACTGCTATCTTGACATTAAAGGTGAGAAATACTCTCAGTGGGCCTACTCTAGTAATGATTTTAGCATAGTAAGTCACATTTGAATCAATAGAACTTATGGAGGAGTTGATTCCCTAAATCCCCACTGATTCCACATGCCCACCCTAGTGCAAGTTATGACACTAAGCAACAGGATTTCAGCTAATGGATGTGTTTTAGTAGAGGTAAAGGTAAAGGTTCCCCTTGACATTTAGTCCAGTCGTGTCCGACTTTAGGGCGCGGTGCTCATCCCCGTCTCCAAGCCATAGAGCCAGCGTTTGTCCGAAGACAGTTTCCGTGGTCACGTGGCCAGCGTGACTAGACACGGAACGCCGTTACCTTCCCACTGAGGTGGTACCTATTTATCTACTCGCATTTTTACATGCTTTTGAACTGCTAGGTTGGCAGGAGCTGGGACAAGCGACGGGAGCTCACTCCGTCGCGTGGATTCGATCTTACGACTGCTGGTCTTTGACCTTGCAGCACAGAGGCTTCTGCGGTTTAACCCGCAGCGCCACCATGTCCCTTGTGTTACTGTTACTTTGGTTTTATTATGTTTATTATGTACATTTCAGCAGGTTCTCCTTTGTTCAATCTTGGTGTTTTTCTTGGAATAACTGATGGTCAGTGAAAAGGTGGGGTAAAAATGTGTCAAGGAACCAGTAACTAGAATTCCTAAGATGTTCAATTCATCATCTCAGACAAGTTTTCTTATGCAAGGCACATCTGCTCTAATTTTCAACTCCAACACTAGTGCAATACCAGAAACAACTAAATTTAGGACACGGTATGTAAAAACATGTTAGGAAATTATTTTTTCTTTCTAGGAAAGCTTTGAAGGACAGATGACAGAAGACAACATAGAGGTTGGCATCTGTAATGAAGCAGGATTTAGAAGACTTACTCCAACTGAGGTTAAGGATTACCTGGCTGCAATTGCATAGTGTATGTTAAAGAAAACCAGCTGGATACATCTGACGGTCTCTCCTTTTTTTTTTATGTCAGCCATTGAAATCTATGGCTTCTGCACTCTGTTTATCTGCTAGATTTTTTTAAAAATATGATGGATTTATATGCTTCTGTCCCGATGCTGAAAAGTTGAGTTATTGTTCTTAAAAGAACAAACACTGTACAATAAGACTTCATACAATCTAAAAATAAATAAATAAACAATGGGTAGTATAATTTTCAAATCTCCAAAGACTTATTGGGGGGGGGTGTGGAGCTTTACTAAATGGGTATAGTTTCTGTTAAAACCTTTCTAAATGTGTGATTGGTAATCTCTCATGTTATGCATAGCTCTAGAAGAATTATGTTGGAGAAAGTCTACACAAAAATGACATGCATATTATAGAGCTAGTGTTAGAGTTGCTATCTGTCAGAGAGGACAGTGATCCAAGTACCATCAGAAGCTTGAGTTCCATTAGGATGTATGTTTGAGAACTCTGGTATGTGCATCCATTAAATCAGGTGGAAAACCTATGGACTATGTGTTGCCCTTCCTCACTCCACTGTATGTGGAGTCAGCTGCATGCATCCCGTGTGCCTCTAGCTGCAAGTTCCTGTAATAGGGATTGGACGTCCATATTTAAAGACTTTCATAAGTCAGTAAGAAGCTCCCAGGTTGAATAATGGTAGTGAAAGCCCTCAAACTAGCCCCTTAAAATTCCCACACTGCTTCTCTGTTGAGTGGAAAGAAAAGAAGGCCACTGCAGTGGGAGTCATAAGGCTTCCCTTCAACTTGTGGGAGTTGTATAGGTGTCCCATCCCTACTTGCTAGCCTGTTATGCAGGGAAATGGAGCACATAATAGGGAAGATGCTGTGTGTCATGTGTTTGTGGGGGAGGTGGCAGCATGTGATGAGCTGAGGTTGGGGCCAGGTAGCTTAAAGAAGGTTGCTTCCTTCCTGAATGCCTTGTTTCCAGGTGGAGCTGAAAGTGCTAGGAAAGACTTTCACCCTAGGAAATGTCGGCATCTGAAGGCTTTTTCAGAATCAAGGCTGGGCAATACCTTTAGCAGATGAGTAAAATACAGGCAGGCTTTCAGGTCCAGCAAGACTTCTGCAGCTTGGACACTGCAGAGCCTGTAAGGGTGAGCGGATTCAAAGAGAAGGAAATAATTCCACTGCAAGTCTAGTCAAACTTAATGAGTGACACAAATGTTTCTAGAGGAGAATGTGTGCAAAGTCATGCCCTTTTCAAGTAGGATGTATACAAAATCTAGGATGGCAGAAGAACCTTGCAACCATTTAGTAAGAATCACCATAGATGAATTTTGAGAAACACATTCATAGTGTATTTTGATGGGATGGAAAATCTCTGCTTGTAAGTGATTGGGCTTCAAATTCCATCATCTCTTCCATGCTGTCCCAGAGCTTTCAGTGAGATGTACTTCTAGATCTGCTCTGCTCCAGCACTGTTCTAGTCCTGACTTTCAGGAAATCACAGCAAGGGAACTCCTCTGGTATGTGCAAAATCTTGACCCAAAATGAGTTCAGCTGGTAATGACTGGCGTTGTTGTTGTTTAGTCGTGTCCAACTCTTCGTGACCCCATGGACCAGAGCACGCCAGGCTCTCCTGTCTTCCACTGCCTCCCGGAGTTGGGTCAAATTCATGTCAGTAGCTTCGATGACACTGTCCAACCATCTCGTCCTCTGTCGTCCCCTTCTCCTTTCGCCCTCACACTTTCCCAACATCAGGGTCTTTTCCAGGGAGTCTTCTCTTCTCATGAGATGGCCAAAGTATTGGAGCCTCAGCTTCAGGATCTGTCCTTCCAGTGAGCACTCAGGGTTGAGTTCCTTCAGAATGGATAGGTTTGTTCTCCTTGGAGTCCAGGGGACTCTCAAAAGTCTCCTCCAGCACCACAATTCAAAAGCATCAATTCTTCGGTGGTCAGCCTTCTTTATGGTCCAGCTCTCACTTCCATACATCGCTACTGGAAAAACCATAGCTTGGACTATGCGGACCTTTGTTGGCAAGGTGATGTCTCTGCTTTTTAAGATGCTGTCTAGGTTTGTCATGGCTTTCCTCCCAAGAAGAAAGCCATGACATTTCGTGGCTGCTGTCACCATCTGCAGTGATCATGGAGCCCAATGGCTGGCATTAGGAATAGGGAACTAAGTGACTTTCCAGATGTTACTCATTACCCCTCACCATTGGCTAGGGCTGATAGACAATGCAGTCCAAAATTAGAAGGGCCACATTCTGCACCCGGATTTACATTGTGTTGTTTAAATCAAGCTTAATATAGGTCTAAATGAGAGCCAGCTTACATATGCAAGTGTATCACTTGATAGGCAGATCTGGGTGAGGACTTAATATGAGTGAGTTGACAGAACCTTTATTGCATACACAGAAAACCACTTACAGAATAACTATTAATCAACTGAATCTACAAATTTGTAATATCTCAGTATGTGGCTCCTCATTACCTGGTTCAGAAAGGCTACCACATTCTCCACTATAAACAACTCTCCTGTTGACAAAATATACCTCAGTGTGGAGTTGAAGTACAAAACTTAGTACTTCCATCCTTGTTGTTTTGTCAAGTCAAGCATTATTTAAAAAACAAAAAAGATGGAGGAGAGGAAACTGTCCTGTTTGGATCAACATATCCTCAGCCCATGCTGAAGCACACTAGTTCATTTCTGGCCAATCACTATTTTTCTTCCGAATGGAGTGGAAGGCTTGCCCCTCCCCCCCCCCCCCCGAGGGGGTCTTTTTAACATCAGAGTGATTTCTGGCAGAGGGAGATATGGTGTAGGTGCCGTTGCCATTCGTTGCAGAAGAATGGTGAACAGATGCTTGAAATCTGTTCACTGTTCTGGCACTGTGACCTACCAGACTCGAGGTAGTCAACTCAGCCGGCCCTCCACTCTAAACCTGTTGTTGTTGAATGCCAGATCTGTATCAAATAAGTCCCAGGTTATACAAGATCTGATTCTGGAGGAGGATGCAGATCTGGCATGCATAACCGAAACATGGATGGGCAGGGAAGGGGGCGTTCCCCTGACTCTTGCCTGTCCTCCCGGTTATGCAGTCCAACACCAGGGTAGACTGGAGGGGCGGGGCGGGGGAGTAGCCATTGTCTACAAAAACACCCTTCAGGTTGCTAGGCGCTCTGCTCTGGTGACGCCGGGTCTAGAGGCCCTCCACGTGTCGACTGGGGCCAGAGATGGTATAGGGATCTTGCTGGATTACCGTGCTCCCCATGACCCAGCCATTTCCTTACCGGAGCTGGCGGACTTCGTCTCTGCGGCACTGTTGGGGTTCCCAAGGCTTTTGGTCTTGGGTGACTTCAACATGGAGGCGGAGGTTTCCAATCCAGCTCTTGAGTTCTTGGAGACCATGGCCTCCTTGGACATGTCCCAGCATGTCAACGGCCCTACCCACGTGAGTGGCCACACACTGGACCTGGTGTTCTCCACTGAGCAGCATGAGTGTGCTCCGATGGTGACTGACCTAAGTGTCTCCCCTTGTCATGGTCTGATCACCGCCTAATTAAATGCAATCTTACAGTGGCTCTCCCTCCCCACGGGGAGCAAAGACCTGTTTTAATGGTTCGCCCTCAAAGGTTATTGGATCCTATAGGATTGCAGGATACCATTAGAGGGATTCCAGCCAATTTGACTGGCGCTCCTGTCGAGGCTCTGGTTGATAGCTGGCTGGCCGCCGCTGCCACCAGGGCTGTTGACACGATCGCACCTAAATGCCTTCTCTGGCACAGAGATTGCCCTTTGCCCTGGTTTAATCCAGACCTGCGATCAATGAAGTGAAATAGGAGATGGCTAGAGCGCATATGGAAGCGGAACCCGATGGAAAATAATCAAATAGCTGTCAGGAATGCGACTAACCTTTACCAATCTAAGGTGAAGGTTGCTAGTCAATCTTACTTCGCTGTCTGGATAAGCGAAGCCTCCAACCAGCAGGCGGAACTTTTCCGTATAGTCCGCAATCTATCCGGAGTTAGTCATAGTGACTGGCCTCCCACTAGCATCTTACCTGACCAATTTGCAGCCTTTTTAAAATCAAAAGTGGAGGCCATCCACCGGGATCTTACCCCCTATTTGAAAACAGTGGATTGAGCAGAGATGTCCAGCGCTCTGTCTTGCCTGATGAGACTTAACCACTTTCAGCCTGTGACGTCAGACATGGTGGACAGAGCGCTTGACCGCTGTTGCGCCACCACCTCCTCCCTTGACCCTTGCCCGGCCTGGCTAATCAAAGCAGCCAGGCCTATAACATCTGAATGGGCTACGGCAATAATGGGTCTCTCCAGGAGACACTCATTAGGCCCATTAGGAAGAAACTGAGCTTGGCGGCGGACAATATTGGTAATTATAGGCCCATCACCAACGTTTCTTTCCTCAGCAAGGTAGTTGAGAGGGTGGTGGCTGATCAGCTGCAGGCTCTTCTGGATGAAACCAATGCCCTGGATCCATTCCAGTCGGGCTTCAGGCCGCGCCATGGCACGGAAACGGCATTGGTCGCCCTGTTGGATGACCTACTGAGGGAGGCCAACAGGGGCAAAATGTCTCTGCTGATCCTCCTTGATTTCTCAGGCGCCTTTGATACCATCGACCATGGTATTCTCCTGGGGAGGCTCTCCGAGTTGGGAATCAGTGGCCTGGCTCTTGCCTGGCTCTGTTCCTTCTTGGAGGACCATCCCCAGAGAGTGCAGATTGGAGAGAGTTTCTCGTCCCCGTGCAGCCTCAATTGTGGGGTTCCGCAGGGCCTGATTACCTCTCCAATGCTGTTTAACATCTATATGAGGCTGCTGGGAGGGGGTCATCAGGGGATGTAGGGCTTCGTGTCATCAGTACGCTGATGATACTCAGCTCTACATCTCCTTTTTTCCAACAACAGTGGATGCTGTTTCGTCCCTTGAGCGCTGCCTGGGGGCTGTTCAGCAATGGATGCAGGTGAATGGACAGGCTGAATCCGGGCGAGACGGAGGTCCTTCGGGTGTCCCAGACATCAGTGGTCTGGGAAACTCCCTCTCCTTTGGGGGTGTGTGTGACTCTTACCACCAAGAGTGAGGTTCGCAGTTTGGGTGTACATCTGGACCCGGCGCTCACCATGGAGACCCAGGTAGAGTCAGTGGTCCATTCCGCACATTTCCACCTTTGGCTGATTGCCCAGCTGCGTCCCTATCTTGATGTGGGGGCACTCACCACTTTCGTCCATGCGCTCGTAGTCTCAAGATTAGACTACTGTAATGCACTCTACGTGGGGCTGCCTTTGAGACAGGGAAACTTCAGATGGTACAGAATGCGGCAGCCAGACTTCTTACTGGAGTGAAAAGGTACCATCATATTTCCCCCACTCTGGCCACCTTGTATTGGCTGCCCATTCATTTCCACGTTGATTTCAAAGTTCTTACGATTACATATAAAGCCCTAAATAGTTTAGGACCTTGATATCTGGCAGAGCACCTTCTCCCACCCAGTTCTGCCAGAGTCACTCGTTCCAGCCAGGCTGGGCGGCTGAGGGGTCTAACGCCAAGGGAGGTCCGGAAAGAAAGAACGAGGAACCAGGCCTTCTCGGCAGTGGCCCCTCACCTTTGGAACAACTTGCCAGTGGAGATCCGCCTGGCTCCCTCTCTGGGTGTTTTCAGGAACAAACTTAAAACCTGGCTATTTGGGCAGGCTTTCCCTCCTGCCGTATCTTAATTTCTTATACTTTCGCCACCTTGGATTTATAATATATGCTTATTGGTTTTATTCTTTTTAAATTTGTAAACCGCCCAGAGTAGACCTTTGGTCTAGATGGGTGGGATAGAAATCCACTAAATAAATAAATAATCTTTTTAGAGTTAAAATGTGATAACTATACACAGTCTGGCAACAGTTCATGAATCTAACCGAATGATCATGTTTGGAAGAAGATACATACCTGTACAAATGAATAGTTCTTGACAGGTTATTTGATGTAACAACAAAAGCTATTAATATTGTCCCTGATATTAAATTATAATGGGAATATTTGAACAATAGAAAAAACTTGACGGGAAAAGCAATTTATAATTTTTGGGGCATCTTTTCCTTGTCTTGGAACTTTTGGCCACATGGTGGCGCTGTAGCATCCTCAGAAGTAGGATAAAATTCTACCATAGGAAAATAAGGAAGGTAGGTTCGTTTGGCCAATTGAGGAACTTTGGCTGAAGTCAACACCATATTCTAGATTAAATGCGGGATCCAGAATGCAGTGTAGAAATCATCCTCAGTTGCCATGCAAATACGTAGTCAAGGCAGATAGACCTAAATGCTGCTTTTCCTCCAGAAACAGTAGGTTTTGACTACTTCAGTGTTTTGTCGGTTGCCTTTCCACACTCATCAACCTCACCACCACCATTTTGTATTTTTATTATTAAGCAACCAGAGTTTTATCCCAATAGAGATCAAAATAGCTATTCCACCTAAAGGACTATCAAAAACCCGCCGCAAAAGAGAGACGTTTGCCGTCCTGCTGCTTACTTGCAACAACCATTCTTGCTCCGCAGATGGAAGAGTCGAAGTGGAACCGGAAGTGAGGGATGCTGACAAGGCCGCTTAATTCCCCCTCCCCCAAATAATCCCTTTCCCCGGACGGAGGCTGCCGCTGCCTCGTTCTCCGCCCCGTCAAAGAGAACCGGCTGGCGCGCGGGGCGGTGTAATCAAAAAAGGACCGGCGAAGTGTAAGGAGAGCGTCTGCGCGGGGAGGGGGGGTCAGAGGCGCCTCGGGCGTTGCTCTCCCCCTGGGGGGGGGCGGCTGGTGGAGGAGGGAAGAAGCGGCCCTGTCCCGATACCTGTCGCCATAAAGGGGTGTGGATGTGTGTGTGTGTGTGTGTGGGGGGGGTTAGGTACCGTGTCCGATTCGAGGAGCGGGAGGGAGAAAGGGGCAGACGCCTCTATTTCGCCCCCAACGTACTCTTAAGCGGGGGTGGCGGGGGTGGGTGGGGCGGAAAGGCCGGCTCCAGCTGGCGCGCCCGTTTCCCGGGGACTTCAACGGCACCCGGGAAGTCTCCCATCTGGCGCGTTTCCAGAGGAGGAAGGGAAGCAAAGCGCAGCGCTGCCTCGCTTTGATTCCGAGCGCCGTGTTCGAAGGCAGTCCTGCCAGTCCTTTGCGCGGGCTTTTGGGGGCGCGGTTGCATCAGAGGCAATGGGATCCGCTTCATGCCAATCCGGAGTTCACGCGTTGTGTTTTCGTGTCCTTCCGGACTCAACTGGCGACTGGCAGAAAATTCCATTCTCGCTCTGAATCTCGCAGAAAGGGGATCAGTCCGAGGAATCCGCCCCAAATCGCCTGGGATCTGGGGGCGGGTGCCAGGACTACGCGGCTCCCTCTGATTTGGGTAGGGGACGGCCCGGAAGGGTGCCCGGCCGCGTCGTTGCCCTGAGCGGGCGAGGCTTGGTTGACGGGAAGAGGCGCCCCGTCGCCCCGGCCAGGTTGAGAAACGGAACGAGGAAGCCGCGGGGAAAGCTCGGCTCCGGCGGCTGCTTGAGGGGCGCTTCGGTTCCCGAAAGGCAGGGCGGAGGTCCGCCGCGTTCGCCCTCCCGGTCGCCTCGCATGCCAGAGCGAACGGTTTGCTTGACTCTGCCCTGCCGTCCCCGCTGTACTAGTAACTCTTTTCTAAGGGGAAGGGAGGCCGTGTTACATACCGTTAACTGAGTAATAAGCATGCGCCGTCAAGTCGATTCCGACTTATGGCGACCCTTTCCCAGGGTTTTCCAGGTATAGGGTACTCACCGTTCCCTTCATCTGGCGACACCAGATTATTTATACACACCTGCGGATAGGCTTCACTGAAAAGGACTAGATTTATTTCTGAATAGGATTACCCTGCAAACACTATTTTAAGGGAATGGAATTTTCATGAAACATAATAACATATAATCACAGCTTGGAGAGAGTTACAAATAACCCGGAAACCTTACTCCTGGAGATAGATGTTGCAGGCCCTGAGATGTGGAGAGCACCAGCCAACCTACCTCAGATTAGAAGAATTTAGACTTGGTCAGTGTGAACAGCAAGAGAGGCCTTGGAAGAACATCACCTTGGCCTTCCTTGTGTTTGCTAATATTTATTTCTGACTTAATTTGTGCATAGGAAAGAAGAGAGAGTTGCAGAAGTGGAGGAGTCTACTGATCTTGTGGAGGGGGTGGGAGTCTTGTTTGGGGCAGAGCGACTGAAATGCATAACCATGGGGGGAGCCAGGCTCCCACGGGGTCAAGGGCTAAGTGAAGTGTCAGATTCTGTTACACCTCTATTCCCAGGACATCTTTTGTGTCAGCTATTTTTATATATAGTTGTCGTAAGTTTTGATTCTTTTTTATTTCATGTTTTAATTTTACTATAATTGAATTTTATTTTATGTTTATGTTGCAATACATAAGCCACCAGTAGTGGCCTGGCCACTAGATGAGTGAGGTAAAAAATTAAGTAAGTAACTAACTAACTAGCTAACTGACTAACTGATTGTGCTAACGGGCTGGTGATAGTTGAAGCCTGAAAGACCACAAATTACCCATCCCTTCCTTAGCATGAAGTGAATTAAATGCATTATAGTCCTGCTTTCAGTCTAGCAGATTTGTGTGAATGGGTATCATAATTATAGGATATTGCCATAGCAAGTATCTCATGGGACCCAAAGGTACATTTTTATAATCCCTCAATTTGGCTGAGAAGTGAATTTTTATATGCATCATGTGATGTGCTTCTAGATTAAGAATAATAATTGTGTGCTGTCAAGTCAGTTGTGACTTACGCCAACGCTTTTCAGGGTTTTCTAGGGAGAGGGTACTCAGAAAGCATATTGCAGTTCCTTTCTTTTGGGGGCATTGTGAGACTGTGCAGTTTGCCCAAGGCCACACAGGCTGCCTCTTCTGGAATACATAGTGAGGAATTGAACTCCCAACATCTACCTAACTCACTGAGCTAACCAGCCACCTGCCTCTAGGTTACTTATTTCTGAAACATAACACATAAGGGTGTGGTTCTCAGTGTATTTAAATATAGTTTAAAAGCATGGGCAAAGAGTACTGAAAGGTAATAGAAGATAGGGTACATATATTATTGAAGTATTCTGGATTCAGTAGCATAGTTATTATGTAGGTGGTTTGAATTTTGTGGCATAAATCCATACATACTCATGCACACATGCATTTCATATTGCAGATAGCCAAGAGTTCTGAAAATGGCTTATCTTGGTTGATGTCATTGAAAAGTAAGAATAGCTATTTTCCTAAAACAATTCTATGAAATATTCTATTCAAGCTGTTTTTCTGTATCTTTCTCCTAAGTGACTTGATCTTGAATCTTATTTCTTTTGTTGCTACAGAAAAAATAGTCCTGGTTCTACAAGATCTCTGATTTTAACTTGTTTGTAAACAATGGTTTTTGCTAAATAGGTAAACATGTTATTTAAAATATTTTTACCCCACCTTTTTTCTTAAAAAGAAGCTAAGGTGGCTTATATCAGTAGAAGTCAGTTTTTAAAAGCTGAAAACATAGGTTTTCAAATAGTACAAAATATAAAACAAACACCACATTACAACAGTGAACAAAATCAACACTAAAAACATACAAAGCAAAAAGACACAACAATTAATTTAAAAAGCCCTCTCAGACAGCCAGTCACTAAGGTAAAGCTTACTTGAAAGGGAAGGTCTTCATCTGTTTGCAAAGATGAGGCCAGTCTGGCTTCCGGTGGGAGGGAGTTCCAGAGTTTGGGAGCAGTGATAGAGAAGGCCCTCTCCCAGGTCCCCACCAAATGCACTTCTGAAAGTGGTCGGATTGAGAGAAAGGCCACTCCTGGTGATCTTAACACCTGCACAGGCTCATAAAGGGAGATGTGGCCCTTGACATAGCTTGGACCCAAGACGTTTAGGACCTTATAAGTTAAAACCAGCACTTTGAATTGTGTCTGGAAATGGATTTGTAGCCACTGGAGTAGCTGTAACAGGTTTTGTTTTGTTTATTTAATCATAAACATGTTTATTTTGGAATGCTGACACAAATTTTAGAGTTTAGGATTTTTTGAAAACACTTTGTTGTCTTCATTTTACAGTACCTTTTTTCTTATCTTTCTCAGGAATAATGGTACGAACATGTCTACACATTCCTTGCTATATGAAAGAATTGCTGTTGCAGAGGAGCTAATCAAGAGGGCTGAAGGTCTTTGCCGGTCCCGAAAAGGTGGCATTGAAGGGGGATCAAAACTCTGCAGTAAACTGAAGGCAGAGGTAAAATTCCTGAACAAGGTGAAGTCTGGGAAGGTAGCCATCAAAGAATCTCATCTGCAGAGCACAAACCTTACTCACCTGCAAGCCATCATTGACTCAGCAGAGAACTTGGAGGAGGTGGTTGGTGTCCTCCATGTCTTTACTTACCAAGACAAATGTGGTGAAAAGCAAAGTTTGGTAGTGGATGTAGTTGCAAATGGGGGTCACACTTGGGTAAAAGCAATTGGCCGAAAGGCTGAAGCTCTGCATAACATTTGGTTAGGCAGGGGCCAGTATGGTGACAAAAGCATCATCAAGCAGGCAGAGGATTTCCTGCAAGCAAGTTGCCAGCAACCAGTGCAGTATAGTAAGCCACACATTATTTTTGCATTCTTCAATGGTGTGTCTTGCCCCATGGCAGAGATGCTGAAAGAGATGGGTATATCTGTGCGGGGGGATATAGCTGCTGTGAATGGATTGATGAAACCTGCTGATGAATCTGAGGATGAAGGTGAATGCCTTCAAGTGACTAAAGTAGATCGGGAAAACTTAATTGCTAGCATAGCTTTCCCAACGGAAATCAGAGTAGACCTGTGCAACAGAGTTAACTTGGACATTACCACTCTGATTACATATGTATCTGCCCTTAGCTATGGGGGCTGTTACTTCATCTTCAAAGAGAAAGTCTTAACTGAGCAGGCAACAGAGGAGAGAGAAGGGAGTGTACTCCCATTGTTGGAAGAGTTCATGAAGGGCAAGGAGCTATTTGCCTGTGAGTCTGCTGTCAAAGACTTTCGGGTTATCTTAGAAACTTTAGGGGGGGCAGGGGAGAAAAGTCGAGCCGCATTACTCATGGAGAGAATCAGTGTGGTGCCAGATCAGCCCTCTGAGCGTGCCTTAAGATTAGTGCCTAGTTCCAAAATCAATAGTCGTTCTCTGACCATCTTTGGAACAGGAGACACTTTAAAGGCCATCACCATGACAGCAAACAGTGGCTTTGTTAGAGCAGCAGCAAACCAGGGAGTTCGGTTCAGTGTGTTCATTCACCAACCAAGGGCATTGACAGAAAGCAAAGAATCATCAGCCACACCTTTGCCAAAGCACAGCCTTGGATTATAAGGGTACAAACCATTTAATTGTGGTCATTAAAGTAATGGAAGCAATGGTTGGCTATTCACAAATAATATTTATCTTGTAGCAGAAGCTTGCTTGGAAACTGAACTTCTTTTTAAAGAAGTGAGTACAATTCAGCCAGTGGATCAGACCAAACCCCGCAAGAATCATTGAGCTGCCATTAAAGCACTAAATGCTTTCCCAGCTGTCATATTTAGTATAGCATATCTTATGTGCAGGCATAATTTTGTTGCTCTATTCCTTGCTCCAGCTCTACCTTTTTGACTGCTGTTGGTATGGACATACATCAACATGACATCACATGAAATAAGATGTACTAGATGCTAAGAATAAACTGTGTGCATGATTATTATACCAAGTAATGGTGGCAGCCCTATCTTATGTGTTTTTTTTAAGTTTCCTTCTGCCAAGAGTTAAGCAACTAAATTCCAAATATTTCTCATGAGGTTAGTAATGTATACTTTATTTTCATGTAGGAATAAAAATTCTTAAATATGGCACAAACATTCTGTTTGCGACATGAGATTCTATCTTTTCTAGGATATATTTTCGTATGAAAAGGAGTGGGTCTGCTTATAAGTTGGAATAATTGGCTGAATATGCCCTGCTCCTTATCCAAGTACTGAGGTTAATTGTTTTAAAGCCCCATTTATTTAAATATGAAAAGTTTCAGTACATTCAAAAATCTTCTGTTGAAACCTGTGTACTTTTAACAGGAGGGGAGAGAGCTTGATTTGTCTAGACTGCAACCTTTGTATTTTTGTGTTTAAAATGATGGCTCCATTATATTTACTTTATTGGATATAATTATGATGTTTAGAGAAAACGACATATAATTAAAATGTTACCAATGAAACATTCTGTTTACTTGTAGGCTTCTGCTGAAACTCTTATGTGGTGTGGGGAATATGGGGAGGGACTTGAATATAGTACTGGTTAATGGAATGAGAATGATGCGGCAGCATTTAACAAGATGTGAGTGGATCATAACCTAAGCACAGGGTTAACTGAACCTTTAAAGGTAGGTGGATAATTAGCAGCAGCTGTATAAATTAGATAAATTGAGATCCAGGAGAGCAAGCTTAGTAGGGATTCTTCAGAAGCAAAATGGTGATTGGTTGTTGTAGGTTTTCCGGGCTGTTTGGCCGTGTTCTGAAGGTTGTTCTTCCTAATGTTTCGCCAGTCTCTGTGGCTGGCATCTTCAGAGGACAGGAGTCAGAACTCTGTCTGTGCTCTGGTGCAGTTTTGTGGGATAGTTGAGTATTTATAGCTGTGGGATCAGCTTTTGTCCTTTTCAGGAGATTGGATGATTATGGTGATCAGCGTGTTTGTTTTTTGTGTGTGGGTGTATTGTGATAAGGGGGAGAGATGATCTGTCACTGTGATTGATGGGTGTCGTTAGCTGGTCTTTTGTGTGCAGTGATCACCGGTCCTTGTGGCTGGATAGAGTACATTGACCTTTTTCAGGCTGTATTTTTCAGTCTTGTTAGACTGCTTAGGGAAACCATTGAAATCCACAAACACCAGCAAAGCTTCAACAAAAAAGAAGAAAGTTTAAAACTCAACAAAGCCTGGCTCCCAGCATTGAAAAATAGGAAGAACAACCTTCAGAACACGGCCAAACAGCCTGAAAAACCTACAACAACCATCGGATCCCAGCCATGAAAGCCTTCGAGAATACAAAAATGGTGATTCTCGTACAGTTGCACTCTGCACACAGGATGCTTGCTGTCAGTGGAAACACTTTAAGAGGTGGCCTGAGTAAGGTGGTCACTCTCCCTGGCAGTGGAGGGGCACTTCTCCAGCATCCTAACTAGACGGGACGAATAAAAAACCGAATCGCAATATTCGTGGAAAATCGCTGATCTGTTAAATATTCATCCCTTCATATTCGTGGGTTCCAGAGACCCCCACGAATACGAAGGGACGAATATTTTCCCATTTTATTCGTCCCTTCGTAATAATAAAAAACACATTTTGCCTACCGGCTGCCGATCAGCTGATCGGCAGGCCAGTAGGCAGCCAATCACCCCCACAGCCTACCCCCTCACCCCCTTCCTCTCCCTACCCTCCGCCGACACCCCCTTACTGTAATTGTCACCTCCGCTGCCAAGGTCTCCATCAGGCCTCTGCAGCTACGGCATGTAAAAAGGGAAACTGGCTGCCCTTTGCAAAGATGGCGGCTGTGGCTTCATTTAGGGTAGGGAAGCTGCAGCTGCCATCTTTGCAAAGGGCAGCCATCCAGGCTGGAGGGGTGGTGGTGGCAGGGGCGGGGTGTTGTTTTTTAATAACCCCCACTAATCGACGAATATATTTGTTATTTGTCACTTCATGGGGGCAACTTTGTGCTTCGTGAGTCGTCAAAAGTTGATGACTCATGAAGTGGGACGACTCGCCAAAATGGTGAGTCGTCCCCATCTCTGATCCTAACCCTTCCCAAACAGCTCTCCTAGGGTCTTGGATTGTTCTAAATAAAAAGTGTTCTATGTAGATGTCTACTCTGCCTTGTTTATCATGCTGTAGATCAAATGTTTTGAAATATTTGAAAAGGAAAAAGATCTTTCCCTGTTATGTTGTGGGTCCAGACACAACAACTGCTTCAGCATACATTTCTTTATTCCAAAGACAAGACACACATTCAATAAATACCCAGAACTCCACACACCCCATCAAACCCTCTAGGCATCACCTCATTACAAGGTCCACCTGTCACCTACAGCTATCAGAAACCTCCTTTTAAAGTGCCCCATACACTACACCTCTCCCCCATAAGATAAGATTGTACCCGGTTACAATCATAGTCTTGCAAATAACGGGAGATGCCAATACTCGTTGAGAACATCTTAAACCATTATCTTCAGCCTGCCTATTGGGACCCAATGAATCAGGCTGTTCCAACGCTGATGCCTCCGCAAGTTCCCCAGCATAACTACCCTCTGGTCTTAACACTGTTAGTAGATCTATAACGGGCTGTGACACAATCTCTTCTGCCCGGGATGCCCCAGCTTCTGGTGTCTCTATCTCTGGGTCGTCGTCAGCTGCTGACATCCTCCTTGGCCATCTCTGCCGCAGCTGATCCAGATGATGTCACAATTTCTGGCCATCGGGCATTGTCACTTGATATGACACCAGCCCGGTTGCCATAGCTATTGTTGCTGGCACCCAATCAGGGCCCCTACCATAATTATGGGCATTGTAGCGTTCACCCTTTTGTTAGGTATAAGTCATGTATTATTCATGTTCTATGCTAATGTGGTTGAGAGGCGGAGCCGAGAGAGAGGTTAAAAGGCGGAGCCTGAGAGGAGGAGTTAGGTAGTCAGAGTCAGAGAGAGAGAGAGAGAGAGTCAGAAGAGATAGAGTTAGAGACTGGTTAAGATAAATAGATAGAGAAGGTGGAAATTATATGGCAAGAGAATAGTATGTACATCTGCAGAACTTCTGTGATTATTTGGCTTCACTTCAATAAATAAGTTTTGTTTGCATTCACAATACAACTGTCTGATCAAACGTCATTTATATCGTGGACAGAGGTAATCCACTGGTGGCAGTGAGAGGAAAACACGACTGGAACCTTTGTGAGGGCACAAAACGTAGGTGCCTCAAGGAGGGGAACGTCGCAATTGGTGGCAGCGGTGGGATACGGAAAAAATCCAGTCAAGCCAGAGTTAAAAGTGAATTTTCTTTGAGTCAAGGGTACCTTTTAGTCAGAGGTCTGTGGTAAAGAAGTGGGTTACCTGCTAGAGCTTTTGTGGAAAAGCTTAGTGGCGGGGCTTCTAATCCCAGACTAAAGAGAGGGAACGACTCTGAAGGGAAAATTCCTTTTGAGGTTACCTCAGGATTTGAACAGACCCAGTGGGCTAGCTTAAAATCCAAGGCTCTGAGAGTTAAGGGAGTGCTTGTGGATAAAGCAGAAGCCAGGGTCAGAACAGGTCTGAGGTGAAAGGAACATAAAAAGCAGAGGCTTGAAAACAGAATTTGTTTTGTGTTTGGAGGCAAGAAGGTTGTCTCAGACCAAGAAACATCGTGGCTGGCGCGGTGCCAGAAAAAGTGTAGCCATCTTTAGCTGCCAAGTGAGAGCTACATAGTACCCCAAAAAAACACTGGGAAAAGAAAACAGTAAAAAAGTGTTTTAAAAAGAGGCCTGACTAACTCTGCAATAGAAACCAGCTGTTATCAAAGAAGTACACATACTTACGCCAACCAAAAGAATTAAGAAGCTAGTAATGGAGGTAATTGATCCTCAAGAGGCACAAAGTTTACCTCAGGAAGTGGAGGGAAATGGAGACCCTCTAGCTGTGGAACAGGAGGAGACTCATGAGGGTGCCTCAGGGAGAGAAGGTGTTCTAAGCTCCCCAGATTTTGAAAAATGGAAGCTGGAACAGGAATTTAAACTAAAGGAGCTAGCTCTGAAAACCCAATTAGAGGAGCTAGCTATGAAAAACCAATTAGAATTAGAAAAAGCCAGAGCTGAGCAAGAGGCCAGACAAATGGCATTTGAGCAAGAAAACAGACAAATGGAATTTCAAATGGAAATGAAAAGATTAGAATTGGCTGCTCAAAACAATAATAGTAATAACAATAACTACTCTAGTGAGGGAAATCTCTCAAAAATTGACTTAATGAAATTTCCCTAATATAGAAAAGGAGACTGCCCTGAATCTTTTCTCATATCATTTGAAAGAGCATGCTGGGACTTTAATGTTAAGGATGATGAAAGGATGATAGTTTTGAGATCCCAAATAAGTGGAGATTTAGCTGAGCTGTATTCTCAGATGCCTCTGGAGCAGGCTAGAGATTTTGAAGCATATAGAAAAATGGTATATTCTAGATTTGGCATCAATGCAGAACACCTGAGGAGAAAATTTCGTTCCCTTACCAAAAAGCCTGAGGAATTTTATTCCCAGATAGGGGCTAAACTTCTTCAATGTTTGGACAAATGGATGGAACGTGAGAATGTCACTTCTCTAGAGCAGATGAAAAATGTCATTGGGTTAGAACAATTTTTTTCTATTTTGCCTGGGGAATTGCGTTATTTAGTTAAAGACAAAAATCCTAAAAATCTATTAGAAGCAGGTGAAACAGCGGATCACATTGGGGAGATTTGAAACCATAGGTTCTCTGAGGTAAATTTTAACAGGCAAAACTGGGACAACCATAAGAAACCCTTTAATAAAAATTTCCTCAGCAAAACATCAGGAAAAGAAGGCCAGAGTGGTGCCTCATCTAAATTAGCACGGCCTAGTTCTCAGACCCAAATGAACCCTGAGGGAAAGTTTAACAGATCTCCTCAGAATGAGAGAAGGTCTTACAAATGTTACAAATGCGGCGAGTCTGGTCATTTACAATTCAATTGTATGAAAAACAAAAGTAAATATGTGAAAGATGATAATCAGACCAAGAAAGTATACTGTTTAAAACCCATAGAAACCTCTGAGGGGAGCAGTAACCATAGTTCTGTCTCCGTGGCAACCACGGCAGCTGAGCCAGAGGACATTCCTGTAGCTCCTATAGTCCATTGTTTTTACATCAAAAATGACAATACTCTTCTTTAAAACGCTGGGGAAGAGATAGTTGTGGGTGGAAAGAAGTACATTGCTCTAAGGGACACAGATTCTCAAATTTCCATCGCACATTCAGATCTGATAGCTCAGGACAACATAATTCCAAGCAGAACTATGACCCTAAAAGGAATTGGGAAGGAAACTAGTGTTGAAAGTGGCAGAGGTTCAAATAACTTATGGGAATTGGTCTGGAAAGTGGCAAGTGGCCATTTCAGATGAAATACCGGCTGCTTTTCTCATCGGATGGGACTTAATAGAGCATGTTAAGAGTGCTTTTGTAGTTACACGCTCAAAGGGGGCCCAGAAATTACACACTGCAGCAGAAATGGATACATTAGCAGAGGGAAGCCTGGCAGGAGAAAGCTCCTTAGAAAGTCAGTTTAATAGCCATCCAGAAGCCGAGATTATGATTCTGAAGAACCCAAATAAAAATAGTTTTGCTCAGGAGCAGAAGGAGGACTTTAGTTTGGTGAGTTGCTTTGAGGTGACCAGTTCACCCACGTTATTGTCTCCTGAGTGCCCTGAGAGATTTTGCGTGGATAAGGATCTTTTGTATAGGGAAGTTTTAGCCACCCCATACAGAGGAAAAGGAGAACCCCAAAAGCAATTAGTGGTCCCAAATAAATACAGAGAAGAAATCATAAATCAAGCTCACAGTAGTTTGTTTGGAGCACACATGGGGATCACACGAACCAAAAGAAGGGTTGCTCAGAACTTCTTTTGGCCAGGCATGGGTAAACAGATTACCTATTACTGCAAGACCTGTGACATATGTCAGAGAAGGGGGACAGGGCAGGACAAAACCAAAGCAAGATTATGTCCTTTGCCAGTCATCACTACCCCATTCCAAAGGCTAGGGATTGATCTGGTAGGTCCACTGCCTAAAGCGACCAGGAGAGGGAATAAATACATCTTGACAATTATGGACTTTGCCACCAGATATCCTGAGGCAATTCCATTACGTAACATAGAAACTGACACGGTGGCAGATGCCTTAATAAATTATATGAGCCGATTAGGATTCGCGAGTGAAATAGTCAGTGATTTGGGAACCAGTTTCACTTCCAGACTCATAAACAGGTTATGGAAGGCCTGTGGAATAACCCAGATCAACTCTACACCCTATCATCCCGAGACTAACAGGCTAATTGAAAAATTCAATGGCACATTAGTACACATGATCAAAGCTTATGTGGCAGAGAACCCAAATGATTGGGATATGTTTGAATTCCGGGTCATGGCCTTTGGGTTAAAAAAATGGTCCTGCGTCCTTCCAAAGATTAATGGACAAAACATTACATGGCCTGGGAGAATTTACTGTCGCCTACATGGATGACATTGGCATTTTTAGTCAAACATGGGCTGAGCACAAGGAACATTTAAATCTAGTGCTGCAAAGAATCCAGAGAGCCGGTTTGACTGTAAAAGCCAGTAAATGCCACATTGGAGATTCTGAATTAAAATACTTGGGACATTTAGTGGGTGGGGGAGTGATCAAACCTCTGGACTCTAAGATTGAGGCTATCACAAAATGGCCAAACCCCACTTCCAAAAAGCAAGTCCGATCTTTTCTAGGACTAGCAGGTTATTATCGGCGGTTCATCCCACACTTCAGTGCGATCTCTGCTCCGTTGTCGGACCTCACTAGGAAGAAGAAGCCGGAGAGCATCAAATGGACTCCTGAGTGCCAGCAGTCGTTTGACCAGCTGAAAGAAGCATTAACGACCGGACCAGTCCTCAGCGCACCTGACTACAGCCGGGAGTTCATCATCTTCACAGATGCATCGAACGTTGGACTAGGAGCGGTGCTTTGCCAAGCGGATGGAGAAGGGACTTTGCATCCAGTAACGTATATTAGTAAAAAAATTGCAACCGAGAGAGAAACATCTGACAACTATTGAAAAGGAGTGCCTGGCGATTGTTTGGTCTTCGCAGAAACTCAAACCGTATATCTGGGGATGCAAATTTACGCTATGTACTGACCATTCACCTTTACTGTGGATGCGGTCAATGAAAACTAATAGCAAACTGATGAGATGGGCTCTTCTGCTGCAGAACTTTGATTCTGAAATAAAAAGCGTAAAGGGAGCCCACAACATTGTCGCAGATGCACTATCCAGGAGGCCAGGTGAAGGATGCAAGGACTTCTAAAATAAACTGAAATGGACTATTGATTAACTGTTTAATTATCTATGTAAAATTTTCATGAAAATGTTATATTTCTGTAGGATTGTAAAATTAAATGTCGTAAGTGTACATCAAAAGGTAAAGTATTGAATTGTATTGGAATGTTTAAAGTGAGAAGATATTGTGTTATATATATATATATGATGTTGTATTGTTTGCAAACTTGTGCCAGAGGGTAAGTAGTTTTTATGCAATGATACATGTTTGTTTAGGATGAAAAACGTGTTTCCCCTCCCAAACAAACATATTTAAGGGGGGAGATATGTAGCGTTCACCCTTTTGTTAGGTATAAGTCATGTATTATTCATGTTCTATGCTAATGTGGTTGAGAGGCGGAGCCGAGAGAGAGGTTAAAAGGCGGAGCCTGAGAGGAGGAGTTAGGTAGTCAGAGTCAGAGAGAGAGAGAGAGTCAGAAGAGATAGAGTTAGAGACTGGTTAAGATAAATAGATAGAGAAGGTGGAAATTATATGGCAAGAGAATAGTATGTACATCTGTAGAACTTCTGTGATTATTTGGTTTGACTTCAATAAATAAGTTTTGTTTGCATTCACAATACAACTGTCTGATCAAACGTCATTTATATCGTGGACAGAGGTAATCCACTGGTGGCAGTGAGAGGAAAACACGACTGGAACCTTTGTGAGGGCACAAAATGTAGGTGCCTCAAGGAGGGGAACGTCACAGGCATAAACCAGATCCCCGGGGTAAAAAACCTGCACTTTCCCCCCTACTTGTGATTCTTCTGCTGACAAGTCTGGGTGCAACCTATCAAGGATCGTAGTCAGCCTTCTATTCATTAAAAGCTCTGCTGGACTATGCCCTGTTGTAGAGTGGGGTGTAACATGTTGTTGCAACAACAATGCTGCCAACCAGTTTTGCCAATTCCCTCTAGCCAGCCGGCAGAGAGTGTCTTTCACTGTCCTTACTATTCTCTCTGCCTGTCCATTAGTAGATGGGTGAATGGGAGCTGATGTCACATGCCGAATAGCATTATTTCCCATAAACTGCTGAAATTCTGCTGACATGAACTGAGCCCCGTTATCTGAAACAATAGTGTCCAACAAACCATGTGTCGCACAAAGCCTCCGAAGTGTACGAACAACAAAGGTTGTGGACATACTGGACACAGGGACTACCTCCAACCATTTAGAAAAAGCATCCACCACAATAAAAAATACTTGCCCCTGAAAGGGACCTGCAAAATCTATGTGGAGTCGGGACCAAGGGCCTCATGCCACCTCCCATGGGTGGACGGGAACTTGCACTGGTGATGGGTCTCGACTCCTGACACATCTGACAAGAACGAACCCATTCTTCAATGGTCTTATCCATCTTAGGCCACCAAACATAACTACGGACTAGTGCCTTCATACGCACTATAACTGGGTGGCCGACATGTAGTGCCTCAATCACTTGTTGTTGCAACCTGCTTGGAATAACAACTCGACTCCCCCACAGCAAACAACCTTTGTGCACTGAGAGTTCGTTCTGTCTACATCTAAATGGCTGGAACTCTTCCGTCATTCGGCCCTCTGGCCATCCCTTCCACACCCAATTAAGGACACGGGCTAGCGTGTGGTCCTTAGCTGTGTGAGCTGCTATGTCAGTAACCCGCACTGGGGGCCGAGACAACTCTTCACATGGTGAGCTGGTGCCAGATCAACAGCTGGATCTGGCAGCAGGAGTCAACTGAGGGCATCAGCATGACCTAACACCTTACCCAGGCGGTGCCTCAGATCATAAGAATAAGCTGACAAAAACACTGTCCACCGCAGCATTCGAGGGGTAAAAATCTGTGGGGTCTGTTTCTCTAGAGTAAAAATTCCTAAGAGGTTTACGATCTGTAATAATAACAAAATGCCGCCCGTACAAGTAATCATGAAATTTCTTAACCCCAGCCACAATAGCCAAAGCCTCCTTGTCAATTTGAGCATAATTACGCTCTGCTGGTGCCAAGGTCCATGAAAAATAAGCAATAGGTGCCTCCTGACCATTTGGCATTTTGTGACTAAGGACCGCCCCAATTCCATATGGGGAGGCATCTGCAGCCAAAAGAAGTGGCTTCTTCTCATCAAAGTGTGTCAAAACACTTTCTGAGGAAAACAACTCTTTAACTGCCCTAACAGCCCTAGCTTCCTTCCTGCCCCAATTCCAAGGGGTGGATGATCTAAAAGGTGATGTAACGGCTCTGCTACTGATGCCTTATGAGGTAAAAAAGCATGATAAAAATTCAACAGCCCCAAAAAGGACTGCAATTCCTTCCTTGTAGGCTCTGGTGCACTACATATAGCCTGGACCTTTTCTGAGGTAGGATGAATACCGGTAGCATCAATCAGGAATCCAAGGAATTCCACCTGTGGAACTCCAAACTGACACTTCTCCTGATTAACCTTCAAACCTGCTGCCTGAAGTTTACCTAACACCGTACGGAGTCACTCAGCTAGCTCAGCCTCACAACCTGCAGCTACCAAAACGTCATCAAAATATGGGATGACACCTGGCAACCCTCGCAAGAGGCCTTCCATAATGCCTTGAAATATCCCGGGGGCTACACTGATACCAAACTGTAATCGCTTTACCTTAAAAGCCCCCCTATGTGTTACAATTGTTTGTGCCTCTGCGATGGCATCACCTACTGGTATGTTGATAAGCCTGGGCCAGATCAAGCTTTGCAAAGATCTTTCCACCATTCAGCGATGCCAGAAGATGACTTACTACTGGCACTGGGTATGCGTGCTGTTGTAACGCCTGATTAACAGTACATTTGTAATCAGCGCACATCCGCATGGCCCAATTTACCTTAAGAGGAGTAACAATAGGTGCCTCCCATCGAGCATGGGGCACTGCCTCTAGGACCCCCTAGCTATCAACCGATCCAATTCTTCATCAATTTTAGGCTTAAGGGCAAATGGAACCTGACGTGACTTTAAACGGATCGGGGCCACTGTTGGATTCAAACTAAATGAAATAGGCGGCCCAGTGTAACTCCCCAAAGATCCATCAAACACTGCTGCAAACTCCTAACACACAGCTGAAACATCCCCATGCTTGATTTGTTGAATACCAGAAATATAAATGCCCAATGGTTCAAACCATTCCAATCCCAGTAGGCTTGGTAATTGCCCTTTTGCCACTACCACCCGTAATGGCACTCTGAAATCCTTATAGGCTATTTGAAAGGTGCCCATCTCCAGCACAGGAACTTGCTTGCCCTGGAAATCCTTAAGAAGTACATCACATGGCTCCAATTTGTGCCTCCACCCCTTAGGTCAAATCTGCTGGAGTGTCTGGTCTGCAATGATAGACAATGCAGAACCCGTGTCCACCTCCATTTCACATGGCACATCCTCAGGGCTTGAAAAATCCACTCGTCTGTGACGAGTGAAAAACGCTGCTTGACGAGCCACAGCTCCCTCCGTCCCTCCGTCCCTCCCTCCTTGCCTCCTTACCCTCAGTCCGTCTCTCTCTCTGATCCTGCAGTCCTCCCCTCCCCCTTCCCATTGCAAAAGGAAAAACAGCCCTCTTCTCGGGAGAAGAGAGTTCGAGCGGCACATAGATATATAGCTCTGCAAGAGAATGTAGAGTAGTCCCATGCTGGAGAATATGGAGATTCCTTGCTCCCAATTTCAACTGAACGACCTGGCTCCTTAAGAGGCTGGGTGCTTTTGCTTTCAGTTTTATTTTTGCTGGAGACATTCAAAAGAAAGGCATTGAAAATACAAGCTTCATGACCCCACAGGCACGCAGGCAATAAAGCAACGCAAGTCTGAGGGTATATTTATTTTGGGTTTGTACGCATTGTTATGTAGAAAGTGCCTAGTTTAAATTTAAATTTAAGTTTAAACATAAATTGCTAGGCTATAGTCCGGTCATGCTGACTGGTGAAATTTTTGACTGACTGCTGAGACATTCTAAAATTTTTCAAGCCCTACACATCCTGAATTCTTACAGTCACTCTGATCTTTGATCGAATTGCTGGCTGTAATGTCATCACAAAACTGTCTCCTTTAATCTCTGGCAGTTCAACAGAACGCGAGGAAAGGATGTGACACTCGCCTTGCTGATTGTAGCCCTTTCTGGATGCCCAAGCTGCTTGACGATTCCCCCTTTCAGCTGCCCTCGAGTAAGGGGCGGTACGACAGGCACGAGCAATATGCCCCACCTTGCCACACCTTCGGCATTGTACATTCTGGAACTGACATGCCTTCCTCAAGTGGGGCCCCCCACAACCGGCACACAGATTTTCTGCTGGTACTTCTACTCCTTGGCTCCTCTGATCGATGACTCGCATTACGACTTCTCCCTCCTCCTCCCTAGAAGAGGAGTTCTCCCACTGCCCTTGATGTGGACGCTTTCCGTCTTACTAAACGGTGGGGGAGTCTTTTCCTGTCAAATTTCTCTTGTAAATTTCTGTGCAGCTTCTACAGCTAAAATCTCCTTATCAGCTGTTTTAAAATCCAGACTCTTCCTTGCAAACAATCGATGTTGCATTTTTTTGTCCCTTATGCCGCAAACCAACCTGTCTCTCAACGCCTCCTCAAGGTCTGTGAAATTACAATGCCTTGCAGCTTGTCAAAGGGCTGTAACATAATTAGCTGCTGACTCACCAGGCCCCTGGTCACGCTTGTAAAAAGCATGCCGACAAGCAATCTCTGATGGTTGAGGTGAGAAATAGTCTTGCAGCTTTTCTTTGATGACTGAAAATGTGATTTTTTTTAAAGGGGTGGGAGCGCACAAAGCTCTCACTATCTCAAAAACAGGCAGTCCACAAGTGCTGAGAAAGGTAGCTCTAACAGTCTCTGGTTCGGTTATTTTGTTAGCAGCAAGGTAAAACTCAAACCTTGATATGTAAGTTTCCCAGTCTGCAACAGCTGGGTCAAAAGGCTCCAAATATCCCCGGGTAGCCATTTCCACAACTCGTCCTTCACTTCTCCAACGGTTAGCCCACAGACAGGTAATTAATTCAGTCCAACACACCCTCTGCAGGCAAGCAAAATCCCATCCTTGTCACCAGTGTTATGTTGTGGGTCCAGACATGACAACTGCTTCAGCATACATTTCTTTATTCCAAACACGACGTGACATACACAAGACACTCATTCAATAAATACCCATAACTCCACCCCCCAATCAAACCCTCTAGGCATCACCTCATTACAAGGTCCACCTGTCTCCTACAGTTGTCAGAAACCTCCTTTAAAGTGCCCAATACACTACATTTCCCTAAATACACTCTCATAACTGCCAATCCTGGCTGCTTATGGATTAAATAAATATACTTATATGGGATTGAAGAAAATGGAAGAACTGCATTCTCTCCCACCTGTGTTCCATTCAGACATGACAGAGTTTAAATACTTGTTCAGTTTGATCATCAGGCCTTTGTGAACTCTAGCATTGTTTTAAAGAAGGTGAATAGTATTCATTGCCTTGACACAGAATGTGTATGAATGAACACTATCTAGAGAGCATGTTTCCTAACTGCTGAAAGAGTTATAGAAACTCTTTAGAAAGTTCGTAGTATTTGCCTCATTTATTTGGCAGATGTGGAGGTGAACTGATACAGAAGACCATGGAGACTGAAGACAAAAGCGCTGGAGTACAGAAAATGCTAGTGGGGGAGGGAGGAGGTGTGTCTTTGCACAGACTTGGTGTCCATACATTTTGATTCCTGAGAGTCCATTTTTTTATGAGTGAGAACATAGTCTTTTGCAAATGTATCTTGGAATAAGATAAGGGCCCCAGTGAGACTTGTTTTCAAGAAAACTTACATTGAGGTACAGTTTCAGAAAATTTCTGTACGTCTTGAATTGGAAAGCTGCTTAGTATCCTGGATGTCTAGAAATTTAATTATTAATTTTATGTCCAACCTTTCGTCCAGTAAGCTCAAGGTAGCACACAGGGCTGTCTGCTTCTCCATCTTATCCTTGCAACAGTCCTGCGAGAAAGCTCAGGGTTGGAGAAAATGCACTAGCCCAAGGTCATCCAATAAGTTTGATGGCTCAGTGAGGAGTAGAAACTGGATCCTGCAAGTCCCAGTTCAGCACTCTGACCGCTAGAGCACTCGAGCACATTTTACAATAGAATAAAATATGCCAACAAGTGCATGCAGCTATGCTGTTAATTTCCCTGGGTGTAGTAGAAATGTTAAGTAGTCTACTTGTGTGCAGGAGCAACTGCCCAGAGCAGTTGATAAAGCTGAGTAGCATGTGGGTGGAAATCAGGGATGTAAATTCTAGCTTGGCTTACCCTTGCATGCAAGGGTGAAGGGGTACAAAATTACTCTCCTTGTCCCTTGAAAAAGAGTGAGGTATTGTTCTTACTTTATTTTGTTTTACTTATATATTTAAAATATTTTACCCCACCTTTCTCCTTAAAAGGACGCAATAGTCAGAAAGGAGGAAATTGACTTTTTGTTGGCACAAATTAGGGAGGTATATGCAAATAATTATTTTAACACAAATAGCACATATTGTACAAAATGTCAGTGATTGCTGCTTTGCTGCATGGACTTCCAAGGTTTAAAGGTGTTGAATGAGGTGATTGAATCTTCGCTTAACAATCACACAATCTTTCGGTGCTTGCCTCATAGCATAATGGTTAAACTGCAGTACTGTTGCCAACACTCTGCTCACAACACTCTGCTCACATCACGATATTGATGGGCCCAGGTAGCTGGCTCAAAGTTGACTCTGTTGTCCTTCCTTTCGAGGTTGGTAAATTGGGTACTGGGGGGGGGGGGGGCAATGTGTAGCCTGCATAATTAAATTGTAAACTGCCCAGAGAGTGCTGGGGCAATATATAAGCAGCACGCTTTGCTTTGATTCTTAAAGTTACCAGAAAAGGGAGGTGGTTTTGCACAGGGACAGTGTGCACAAATTATGGAGCCTTGGCAAAGAAAAACATTTGTCATTGGAAATGAGGCATCTTGTGGGGCTAAAAAAAATCCTCATGGTTTCAGTGAGAATGAATAACAGCAAGCATGCTTGCTATTGCTTGCGGAAATCCTAAGTCTTTTAAGTGGATCTTGCACTCTACTTGGGAAACCAAATTCCATCTCCCTTTCCTGGTCACTGAAATGTGTCTGATTTATTCCAAGCACTCTTCCCCTCACAAAGAACATGCAAATACAGCCAGCTTTTGACCCTTCTTTTGTGTGGCTATCATCCACTCAAGTCAAGGACTCTTGAGTGAGAGCACTCCATCTTACTCTGTCAAAACTTGACTTTCCATTCATGGCTTGCTTTCAGCTACTTAAGTGGCATTTTAGTAAAGGGGAGAGAGCCCAGAGCCTTTTTTGTTAGGCTCATGGCCTGTGGCTGTACCTTGATCTACTGTGATCACATCTAGCTCAAAAGCATTCCACAATGCCTTCCAGACAATTGTAGAGGGCAATTTAGGTCTGAAGGTTATCTGAGTACTTTTGGTCCCCTTTCTCCCATATCTTGATTTTCTTAGGCAAAACTCTGCCCCTGAAATTAGCACCCCCATCTGGTACTGTTTGCTGTCAAACTTAAAAAAGATAATTGTTTTGGTTTCTTCAGACAAAAAAAAAGGACAGTCTTTAATAATTTAAAAGTTTAGGGTTTACTTCACAGAAGATTGTAGTATTATGTGATATTTGCTGGATGGATCTGGAGGCTAGGAAATCCTCCAGAGCTAACTTTCTGGGAGTTCCAAAGGCTGAAGTGGTGACTGGAAGGAAACAAAGTTAAGTGCTTGCTCCTTCCTAATCCAGATTCTTTTAAAAATTGGAATTTAAGGCCACATATGGTATATTTACTTGTAGCTACCACCCACTAAAATCATTGGGGACATTTTTCCAAGTTCTTATAGTTAGGATCTAGATGTAAGGAGCAGGATACAAAGAGAAAGTGATTAACATAGTTAACAAAACAAACTATGAACACTCAAAATAATGTCATTCCTTTTTTAATTTTAAATTGGCTAAAGCTCTTGTATACAATACGAAGACAGAGGTTAGAGTAGCATTAGCACAATATAAATGGTACAAGGTCAACTGTGAGCTTTCTGGTGGGTTACCATTTAATAAATAACAAAGCGAGGTGGGAGAAATTGAGTTTCACTGAAACCCAACCAATTAGCTTTAAGACCTGCTAGCTTCAAAGCTACAGAGATTTCTGGTATTTTCAAATACAGGAGAGTTGTTTTCATCAAGTCAAAGTCATCAGGAAGACATCAGTGCAAGTTTTCTTTCTGGATTCATTTTCTTTTTATTCTAAAGACAAAAACACACACACATGAAAACACGATAGAAGATAGAGAGTTGGGTTTGTAAAGTTGATCATATAATGACATTGTTCATATGTCCCAAATTGAGCTGATTTTTCCAATTTGAAAATTTCCTTTCAGAATGTTGCATATTACTAATTACAAAGTTTGATTACCTATCCCAAAATAATTTGCATTTTTTAATCCTTAAAAATAACATTGTGCACAAAATTGTTCACATAAATATGGAGTCAGGCAAATCAGATCTTTTTTACAATTTAAATAAAAAATCAATTTAAAAATTAAATTGTGATTTAAATCAATTTGAGTTTTAAAAATTATTTATTTTTATCCAACCTGGAGTCAGGTGAATTCGAGTTTCCAAAAGGACTCCCCCCGCCCATTTTTTGGCTAACATATTGTTTAGGTTTCATGATGATGGTGGTAAGTTAGTGAGACATCATTGTTCTTCATTACTAACATCCACAAAGATCATTAGTGGATGGATATGCAAGACTTTAGTCACTCAGTAGCATTACCATTCTTTGTTTCCCTGGCAAAAATCTCTGCCTTCGTTAGCAGAAGTTCAGAAGAAAGTAGTGCTGGGGGGTGGGGTGGGGTTGTCACAAAGCTGATATTGGAGATGAAAATATTGGAGATGAAAATTTAACCTGCAGAATTTATGCTTGCCTTCAAATTGTTAAAAAGCAGAAGAATAATGTGAGGCAAAGGTGGTGGAATGCTGCTAGATAATTAATGTCTGAGGCCTTATTGGTTGTCCCAGCTAGAAGAGATGCAGTGAATCAGCTGTTGAATGATAACTCAGTATACAAGTCAAGGCTGTGTGGAAGCTTCCTAACTTGCTTTGTATCCAAATCAAGAATACGCAGATCAACTTTGTCCTATCCTTTTAAGAGACATTCCAGCCAGCACTTTCCTGGGTCTGTGATGTTATCTTTGCATTTTCAGATGTCTGGTTAAAAAAAATAATCCCACAAATGGCAGGGATGCCACAAATGGCACAACAAACTATGAGCAGGGGATGGAAGTGGGATCTCAGTGAGCCCTACTCTTAGAAGATACAGTGGAGGTTCATACTCCCAGCCCCAGGCTCTGCAGCCATTAATAGGTATTCTAACCTATTAAGCTATAAAGACTTTAATAAGTCTTTGGTAGACTTATTTCACTCTCGCTGATGTTTTCAAACAACACTGCAATATGTTGAAAAACAGACTGGATTCCTACAATCTTCACAGTAATGCAAACAATATGCACAATTAGTATGCAATTAAGTATTTGCATATAAGATAATAAGAAACATTAAGCTTTTCAGCAAATATTTCATCCCCCCTCCCCCCACCCCCAAATATTTTTGGATATAAAGCTGCACCAGCTTTTGGTCATCAAGGAGCTTGAGTATTGTTGTGCTGCAGCCATGTAGCATTTATCATGCAAAGACTGAAGAAGGGAGATGAAGCACATCAGCTACGACTTCTCGGCTGTCTGAGATAATTCTAGTACTGTACTTAGTTAATTCTCTAGATAAGGACTGGGCAAACCTGGGCCTTTCAAATTTGTTGCACTGCAATATCTAAAAGCCCTAACCAGCATAACCTGTGGTAATGGATGATAGGAAATGTAGGCTAACATTTGGAAAGCGACACTTTGCTGATAAATACTGGATACTGAGGTTTCAGTTCTTCCTGAAAATATGCATCTAAAATTCTAACTCATGTTCCTTGGACATTATGCCACTACAACCCATGGATTAAGACAGTAGACGAGATATATTTTGGCTATGATCTTATGTCCATTTAACTGGAAGTAAGCCTCATTGAACTTAGCTGGATTTTTCAGGAGAGGTGTATAGGACAGTATTGTAAGGCTGCAATCCAACACACATACACTACAGAGTAAATCCAATTGAACCTAGATGAGCTTACTTCTGAGTAGATGTGCTTATCTCAGCATGCCGTTTTCAAGATGCAAAAAACAAGCAAAAATAATTAAACTGAGACTATGAGAAGACAAAACTGGTTAGAAAATAATGCTAGAAAAATTTCAAGGCAGCAGGAAAAGAGGAGGACCATACATGAGAGGTATTAATTCAATAAAGGAAGCCATCGCCTTTAGTTTGAAAGACTTGAGCAGGGCTATTAATGACAAGACCTTTTGAAAGTCACTAATTCTTAGGGTTGCCATAAGTTAGAAGTGATTTGGTGGGACATAAAAATGAGAAGTGTGCTAAAGATTCCATTGTAAGATGTTCCTATATTATAGTATGAAAACATAAACTTTGCTTGCTGGGATGCTGATGCAAGCTTTTGTTGGGGTCCGATTATAGATTTATTGGAAGTCTTGCCTTTATGCTGCTTTGTTTCTTGCTTTTTCTTTGTATACATTCTTGGCAACTATAGAAAAAGCTATGTACTTGCTGGCTTCTTACCCATTGGGCAAGGTTAAAGCTCACAAATAACAAATTCAATTCAGGGCAGGCCACTGCAAACAAACATTTGCATTCTGCACCTGTGCACCATGTGCTGAGAATTGGATACAGCCACTTCATGGTAAATCGCTGAGTCTGAAGGCCAGCATAGGAGTGGATTTCCTGTGCCCTATAGGGAAATTATTTTGCAAGAATCCATAGATCTTTTAAACTAGCTTTCAACACATTTGTATATCTAAAACAAATGTATCTAAAATAAGAATAAATAATAACAGCAAGTTACTTCATATCAGCTCATGTCATTAGAAAGAATATGTTGTGTAAGAAAACAATATTGGATTATTTGGAAAAGGTTCACCTTCTCTCCCATTATGCCTTGGACACTGTACTCAATATGAGAGCCTTCCTAATATGAAAAACGAACAGACATTTTAGCTCACATCTGACTATATCCATTCAGGAAATGTATAGGAGCTTGTCCATACACAGTGAACATCATCCCTGTATTGAATTTTTCATATCCAATCATATTTAACTAAGTTTAACATAACCTTGTGAACCTGAAATGTTACATTTTGTTTATCTTGCCTAGTGATGAACACCATTGACATGGAGTGTGAAGGGGACATTTGCCAAGTTGCAGTCCCAGCTCCAGTGATTGGTTATACTAAACAATGCAGTTATACTAAACAATGCAGGGCCAATGCAAAGTGTAATGCATAGACCAGTTTTAAGGGAGAGGAGTATTACAAACAAGGCAATAACAATAGCAGAATTAACTTACTAGTTAAATCTGTTTCTTCTACAGTTGGTTGTGGTTCTATGGTTGTCTCTCTATTTACCTCTTCATGTGATTCTTCACTTGGCAGTAAACTAGAAAAGTCTCCAGGCAGTAAGCTGAATTCTGAAGTTGGCCCATCACTTGGCGCTATGCTTGGCTGCTCAGATGGTTTGTCACTTGCCACTGTTGCAGGTTCTTCACTTGTTTCTGTGCTTGGTTCAACAGTGGGTTCTTCTCCACTCGCTTCCCCACTCGCTTCCCCGCTCCCTTCTCCACTCGCTTCCCCGCTCCCTTCCCCACTTGTTTCCCCACTTGCTTCTCCACTCCCTTCCCCACTTGCTTCTCCACTCAGGTCTACAGTTGGCTGTATACTAGGCTCTTCACTGGATTCTACACTTGGTTCCGGGCTTGGGACAGTGCTTAGTTCATCTCCATTTTCTCTGCTGGTGGGTTCTTTGCTTGACTCAACAGTTGACACCTCATTGGACGTGGTGTTTGCTTCCTGAGTCACTGGAGCAACAGATGCCTCTGGAAAGTTTAAATAGCTCACTTTAAATGTATAATATACTTGCAGTTACCACATATCTACGTAACACCTGCATGGTAATGGCGACTTTTCTTTTCCACACCCTCTCACTAGAAATCCTGTGGTCCACCAATGAGTTTGTTTGTTTGTTTGTGTATTGCATTTTTATCCAACCCATCTAGTGACAGAGCACTTCTCTGAGCGGCTAACAATGATGAAAGAAATAAGAACTCATCCATCCACACATCCACCCAACTTTAAAAAATGGCCAAAAAAAAAAACAAAAAACCAAACACCCCTCCAGAGACAGTGGCAAATAAAACGTACTTAAATAGCACATAGGTCTGTGAAAATATTAAAGGGGGGAGATGTTACCAAAGGCCTCTTTGAAAAGCTCAGCTTTCAACTGTTTCCTGAATGCCAGAATGGAGGGAGCCTGGTGAACTTCAACAGGCAACGCATTCCATAGCATTGTGGCTACCACGAAGAAAGCCCAGTTCCTGATGCTGGTTTTCTGGGCTTTTCTGGGAATGGCATTAATTTGCAAAGCAAGAATGCATACCTAGGATCATGTAACCACTAAGCAATTGATCTGCTAAGTAAAAATTAATTAGTTTAAGAACATAAATGCTTTGTGTGGTGGGAGTAAGGTCTGTCCAATTCAGAATTTATTACAAAAATCTCACCAACCAGCAAGTGCTAGGCAGGTTAGTGGAAGTTGACCATTAGTCTTTTGGTGGACCAGGGGGATCCTTTGCCCATGCCCTAAGCAACAGAAATATTTTTTTCAAATATATTTTGAAATATTTAGTAAAAGTCTTCTCAGACATTGAGAAAAAAAGTCAAGAAACAATGGAGTATGTGTCATGGCATGGCGTAGTTTGTGGATTTAATCACTGATCTGAACTTACACTGAACATAAGGCAAGGTTCTTAATTAATCTAATATTAGTAAAATTTAATTAAATCAATACTAATAATGACAACAAATATGCTTCCTTAGGCTATGCTTTTATGACGTGTTTTGCTTACCTTGTATAATCAGAAGAAGAACTAGAGCTGAGGGGATTGAGATTTTTCTTAGCATTCTTGTGGTGTTGTTATGTCTTGTGAAGTCCAAGCAACAGATCAGACGTATCCTGTGGAAAGAAAGCTTTGGCTGTATTTATTGAGGTAAGTCCTTGGCCTCTGCCTAGCCCAACATTTTATCTCCACCCTCAAAGGAAGCCACAAGATAAAATGCCCCACCTCTTACACTAAAGACTCAGAGTGGGATTTGGGAACACAATTCCTGCTAGTAAAATTCCATTTGAACATCTCAGCGTAAGATAACCCTTATACCGGAAAGTTACACCTGTTTGGAGCAGGACAGTCATGGAAAAGACTCTACAATAAAGCAAGGCTCAGAACAATTTGCCTCAGGCATTGTTGGTTTCTCAAGGCTAATTATCCCAGTGTTCTCTGGCTGTGAGTGTTACTGATGTGACAGTTGACCAACAAAAAGTGCCTCCAAGCAGGTGAAGGGTCACTGGACAGAGTGGCTGCTGTTGCTTTTTGTCCCAGTGTCGCTAAAGATTGATAACAGTTTTGAATTTTTAAAATAAAAATATAGTTATACCTATCTATAAGGCAACCCCCCCATTCATACTAGAGTAGCACCTTTATTAAATGCTACAACGCTGTGTGAGTTGGAACTGCAATTATGTGTTCAAGATGTCTAGTGTTTGCTATGTCTGAATTTCAAGTCAAAAGTAGTTATTGTGATGCAGTGGAAATTTCTTCATGGAATTACTAAAATTATGCAAATATTAGTCTTGTTTTGATTCTTTTCAGTGCTAGTGTCTCCTCAGCAGCTACTTCTCGGTCTGCAGTGTCTTCTTCGGTATCACCCCATTCCTCCACATCTGTGCTTACTTCTTCGTCTTCAGTTTAGTCACAAGCATTTACTTCATCACGAATTCCTGTATGAGGGTTCAGAAGAAGCTTCCATGGAATGGTGCAGTTCAGTTCAATGTGCAGAAGAACATCATGACACACCCCTCATATCTCCCTCCAAAGAGAATCCACATCACACCCCATAGTCTGTGTACATGTGTAAATATCTCTGTGTGTGCATGCACATACACAGTGACCATGCAGTTGATACTTGCATTGACTACTTCCAAACAAATAAACCATCCTCAAACACACACAAACTACTAATGACATTTTCCAGTTAAGTTTACTGGACAGTACAGTCCTGTCACTCCTATGTATATGCATAGTTATTTGAATGTAAGCTCCACTGAACTCAGTGCTACTTAATTCTGAGTGAACAGATTCAACTTCAGAACCTTGAGCAAGGAGGTTTTGTTAAGTGACTTGCTGCATGGCAGGTGATGTCATTGCTCCTTCTCTGAAAAATGTCTTGGATATTTTGCCTTCCTGCATTCTCATTCTATTATATCATTACCCCCATCCTTGAAGGAATGTGTACAGGGAAATGCCATTGGGCTGTGATGCATCCTGCTACTGGTGCAAAGAGTACCTACATGTTTCACCATCCACATCTGTAAAGGAACTCTATCCACACTCAGCTTCCATATAAGGTTCCAGAGCTATAGGTACTGTAGCAGTTTTGGTGCTATAGGCAAGCAGTACAAAATGTGCCCCCAAATCAACTTTGTAATTCATGACATGAAAATAATACCAGAAGTAATTTCAACACTGAACATCTTGCCAGCATCTCCTCTCCTCCACAGGGATCAGCAGCACTGATAAGACTACCAAAACAACATACATGCACCCATGGATGCATGTACACCCATACACAAAATACACAAGGTATTAATAACTTCCTAGTCCAGCCCAGAGGTCTGGTCTACTGAGCCCTGGGTAGACCTATCTTCCAACAAGGATGGCTTGGTCTACTCACAGTCAGGATAGACCATCCAGCCATCTAGATGCTGCCACCTCCTTCTCCTCCCTGTTTGCCCTCGTCTACTAAGCCTCCTACAGGCCTGCCCTCTGATGATGGAGGTTTGGTTTACCGATGATTTGGGTAAACCAGCCGTGCATCTAGATGCTGTCAGTGCCTGCTCCTTCATATCCAATAAATGGGCCTGCTCAATTGAACTCTGGGTAGACATGTCCTCTGAACCTTGGGTAGACCTGACTTCTGCTGCCTTATCAAGATGTGGTCTACTCATAATCTGTATTCTTTGCCCCCAATGGCCTGCAAATTGTCTGTCATAGGAACCTGGTCTACCATGTCTTTTCTTAGGGCAAACAGTCAGAAAGACTTGGATGCAGTTTCGATCTCCATGTCTTTCTTTGGGTTGACTTACCTCCCGCAAGGCATGGTGCTGGCCTCCTTTTTGCTGACCTTCCATAAGTAGGCAAATACCTTTCTCTTCTGGCTGCTGTTTTCTCAGCAGCTGGCTTCCTAAGAGGAGATTCTCAAAAACTCAAGTTTTTAATATTCTTTGTTTTGATATTGTAAATCTGTCTGTCTATCTGTCTGTCTGTCTATCTAATTTATATACCAACTTTCTTCCCATAGGGCCGCGGAGACAGATCTCCCGGCTCCCTGCACGTACGCCCCCACGCACACACGCCCCCCCACGCACGCATGGGTGCCCTGCCCACCCACACGCTGCCCCACCCACCCACGCATGCACACAATGGTGCCCCACCCCCTGCATGTGCCCCCCCGCATGCGCACCCACCCACCCCCATGCGCGCCCTGCCCACTATATAAATATCACAATTTAAAAACTATTAAACATATATTAAGATTAAATCAATCAAATATAAAACCAATTTAAAAATATTAAAAACCTGTAAGTTAAAAAACAGCATTCCTGAAATAACTTACTGCTTAAAGGCCCGCCTGAATAAGGAGGCCTTTGTCTGATGATGGAAGGAAAAGAGGGAAAATCCGAGAAAAATTCGACATTTCCTAGGTGGCACTATTAAGGAACTTACTCTGATAACAGGCAGATACATCTACTCCATCATGCAGAGGCGAAGCAGCATGCTGGTGCAGAATGCCAAGCCCTAACTATGTTACTTGGCTGTTCCCTGCCACATGTTAGCTGTTGAATGTTTTATTTGCATCTTAGTGTGTTTTAATTTTGTACAGTATGCCAATAAAGGTTTCTTTCTGTCTGTCTGTCTGAAAAGAGGGAGGAGGCCAACCTGGCCTTTTGGGGCAGTGCATTCTAAGCCTGGGAGAAGGAACTGAGAAGGCCCTTGCTCATGTCCTCAGCAAGCAAGCTTGAGAAGGTGGTGGAACCGAGAGAAGGGCCTCTCCAGAAGATCAAAGAGCTGAGAAGGCTCATATCCTTCAAAGAGCCTGGACCCAAGCTGTATAGGACTTTATATATAATACACTTTGAATTGGGCCCAGAAACAGACTGACAGCCAGTGAAGCTGTTGTAGTAAGGGAGTTACATGTTCCCTATAACCAGTGCCAGTCAACAGTCTGGCTGCAGCGTTACTCCTCAAAGGCAGCCCCACATAGGGTACATTGCATTAGTCCAAATGGAATGTAACTAAAGCATGTGTCACCATGGCCAAATCAGATGTCTCAAGGAATGGGTGCAACTCGTGCACCAACTTTAACTGTTCAAACACACTCCTGGCCACCGCTGAAACCTGTGCATCCACGCTCATGGTTGAGTCCTTGGATCTTCTCAAGGAGAAAGATTCTCTCTGTGTGTAAATAAATTACAAGCAGCATTATTGAGGGTGCTTACCCCAAGGCAAATAAAGAAAAACAATTCTAGAGATCTGGGCTTTTTCAGTAGTGGCACTCTCACTGTGGGATTAACCCACTAGAAACTAGACAGCCCCTCCCTACAGATCTTTATAAGATTGGGAAAAGCTGAGCTATTTAAGGAGGCCTTTGGCAACATCCTAGGCTAGTTTTTGAGACCTGTAAACTATTGCTGTTATTGATAATTTTTATTATAGCTACTGGATATTCTGTTTATTATGTTATGGTCTACATAATTTGGTTCATTTAAGCCACCATCTATCCTTGGTTGCCTTTTTTGTTTAGTTTGTGGTATTATGCATTCATTCTTTTATTATTTTAGCTGTTTTATGTTTTGCCTAATTATGTAAACTGCCTCGAGTAGTGTTTCACTAAGTCGGGTGGTCTAAAAACTAAAATAAATAAATAAATAAATAAAATAAGCCAGCCAGCCTATTTAAAATCGTGGTTGTATGGATAACTCAGTGGTTTAGGTATCTGATTGCAGAGCAGGTTGCAGGTTCAGTTCCCCACTGCCTTCTGGGAGAAGAGCCAGCCTGAGTAGTCATGGGCAAGCTGCACAGTCCCAGGCTGTCCCAAGAAGAAGAGAATGGTAAACCACTTTTGAGAATTTTGTACCTAAAAACCCCTGGAAAGGGTCACCATAAGTCAGAATTGACTTGACAGGGTGCAGTTATTATTATTTAGAATGGCAACTTATAGCTATAATCTTATGCACAACATGCCTAGGAGTAAGCTTCATTAAGTGAAGAACTTCTTAGTTAAGAGGCATAGAATTGTAAAGTAAATGGATACTTAATCATAGTATGTCACACAAGATTCACCCAATCATTAACCATTGTCTCATCCTTACTCTTTCATTCATAAGCCAGTTCTATTAATGATAGTGATAAAATTAACTACTTGTCCCTTATACTTTGTAATGCTTTTTTTCAAATACTGCCCCCTAAATTCTATGAATATACCTCTATATTTCTTAACATTTTATTAATTCTGTAGTAAAAATGATAAATAATTATATTTTATTCTCCCCAAGATTTCAGATCTCACTACTGAGAGATAGGATACCATTTGTAGAGTACTTTGACATAATTGTCTCTAACCTATACTGACACATAAACCAGTTTCCTGTTCAATTTTGTACTAATCCAATAATTTTTGAAAACCTGACAGTTGGTTTATGCTGGCTGAAGTTCTAAAAGGCCAGGACTTTGGTAGATAAGTCTTCAAAATGACATGGTGCACTGATGGTGAACAATGGCATAAATGGTGCTTGCTTACCACTTACTCTCCCTGTACTCATACTTTGCCTTAGTCTTTCAGGCCCAAGTCCAGATGAAAAAGATGGAGTGTCTGAGAACAGCAAAGATGCCCCACCTTGACCTGGTTTGTATTGCTTTCTGAAGTATCTGAGCCTTACAGTATTACTAGAGGAATCCTCTTGAGAACTGAATGATGCCTGTTCATTGCTTGTATCATGAGCTGGCAGGATGAGGCAATTTTTCTATATCTTAACTGCAGTTTCTACTGCAATCCCAAGCATATTTTCTCCAAGTTCCACAGAGTTCCACCTACTTCCTAATAACTGGATTTAGAACTGCAGTTTTTCTTAGAAACAGTGGAATACATTCAACTGGAACAAGTCAAATACTGTACAAATATATTTAGCATGTGGCAGGGCATACTTTGGATCATACCTTGATTGAAGAGAGAAGTAATTATCTGAGAATGGGAAGCTAGCAGTGACCCCACTGTCATGGACAGATATGATCAGTTTGGTCCTGGTTGCTGCCAATAGTTTTTTAGGGATGGGGGACCAATTGCAATTGTCAACCATTTAGGATCCTGAAAGTTTTCTGAAGTCTGGGAGGAATATTCCTGTGGATTTTTACTCATGCTTCTAGCAGCTGCTTGAAATGAAAAATTACTTGCATCAATTATATGTTTGCTTCTAAACATTGTTGGCAAAATCACAGAGTCACAGATACTCCTTGATATTTTGAAGAGCTGAAGATGAACCAGTTAGAGTGTAAGTGGCAATGTACTCAAGAAAAAAAAAAAAACACAGGTTGGAACCCATTTTAGAATGTACTTTGTCATGGTGATGGCACTGAAGAAAGTATGCTCATTGAACCTGCACGGTGCCAGGCAGTAAAAGTTTTTTCAAGTGACTAGCAGTGTTCTTGATGATGGCACAAAAGAGCCGATAGTCCTTGGAGTCCCACTGTGACCAACATGCAATGCAAATTGAAGATAAAATTGCTGTCATCCATGCAGACGTGGAAGCTACTGTTAGGTCAAAGAGGGTTGCAGCCAAATTATGAGGGATCCCTTTCCACATGTGTAGCTGTGGAAGGTAGATTTCCATGTCCATCCTTCCATTCTCTTTACATCTGTATCAAACTTCTGAAATACATCATCCAGAGTTTGGGCTAAAATATTGTCAGTATAAGGGAACATGCAACATTAGCTAAGTTTTCGTACCAGTCCTAGGGGAGCGTTGGTAACCATGAACAGGTGTCTGGAGATGGTATTGGAATTTATGTGGGCAAACAAGCTGAAACTGGATTAAGTAAGACTAAGTGAGAAAATCTGCTTGCCTAGGTAGAAACACACAATTAGTTCTGGGCAGTATTGCAATTCTTTTGAATAACCAAGGTTAAGCTTGGGGCATTGCCACACTTGATGGACACACAGGCAGCTGTGAAGTAGCTTTTATCAGCTTGACCTGCTGTGATTTGGCTCCTGTAATCCTATCTAGAGAGAATGAACCTTGCCTCAGGCATACATGCCCTAGCTACAGCCAAACTACACTATTGCAATGAGATTTTTGGGTGGCTGCCCTTGCAAAAGGTTCAGACACTTCAAAATTGTACAGAGAATGCCAAGTTGAAGAACCAACAGCATATAATATATGTTCTATATCAGCAGCTTTAGCTGCTTAGTGCCTCTGGATCCAATTTCCCTACCAGGGATGAGGAATGTGTGGCTCTCTAGATGTGTTCTTGTACTGCAACCTGGATAGTTTGGGACACGTTATCTGAAGGACTACCCAAAGCTATCTCTGAACCATACAGTTGGCCTCTAAGATTCTGCTTGCAGGCCTGCTATCAAAAATCATTAGTGTGGGTGGAAGCAAGAAATATTGGTGGTCCTGTGCTAATGGAAGATTCTCCTAGATACTGTGAAGGAAACTGTTGACCTAAAGACAAATCCAAAATCCATGTTTTGCACCTATCCCTAGACAGATATGCATCCTGAAGGCTTGTTTCCAAGCTGGTTTTGATTAGTATTTTACTGCTCTGTCTTTTACTCCTGCTGTTTTAATACTTTATGCCCTGTTACTTGGTTTTATATTTAGACATTTTTTCCTTGCAGATATTACTTAATTGCTGCTGCTATAATATGTTTCTTAAAATATCTAAGTTTTGTAATGTTATGGTTTGTAATGTATCAAAATTAACTTTATATTTTCGTTACGTTATCAGCCACTTTGGGAGTGTAAATCCTAAAGCAGTTTAGAAATGGCAAAATATAGAATTTTACAGTGTTCATGATTATTCAATCCTGTAGCAGCCAACAGAGCTTTCTGTCTGGCAAGTGAATTTAGGAATGTGGCACCACAGGCTATGGAGCAGCCTGTGCCTCCTGTTCACGACTGTGAGGGAACTGTGGTTGTGAGCAGAAAAGAGATCCATGTGACAGAGAATTTAGCTGGAATTAAAATATTAGTCTACACCACATTGCCAGGGAGTGGCTTACCATTTTTGTCTTATAAAATGGTGAACAAACCACTTTAAAAACCAACAACAAAGAAGCCTCTAGCAGAGAGATTGGATCAGCTACTGAGAGAAAGTCTCGGGGATTGGTAGGTTTCTTTGGGTTGCACAACAAAGGCATGAGGAGTATCTGCGAAACGCTGGAGCCTGCTTTTCTGGAAAGGTGAGAGTGCTAATGACAGCATCCCGTTCCATTCTTATCAGATGAGGACAGTCTGCTGCCCAAATGTCTGCTGCAGGGGTAGAATGTCTTAGGCAGAAGGAGTTTGGTTATTCTCCTCAAATCAGTCACACAGTATCAATTTCAGTCTGTTTACTAGTGTCTTTTAAAAATGAAAGGTCATGACATATAGTAAAATCTGCCTTCTTTGAACTACTTCTGTTGGGATCTCTAGTTGCATAGATAACGTCCAATCTTCCAAAAAAAAAAAAAAAACACACACAAAAGAAAAAACCTTCCAGTTTATGAATGTGGGATATTGTGCTTCTCTATCTATGATTCAAAAAGCCAGGAAATGGTCCAATATTGCTGCACAATATTGTGCCCATGTTGTCAGCAGGAAAAAGGATGCCAAACTTTACATAGCAAAGGGCAGCCTGAAAATTGACATTGCTTTGTGTTTGGGTGAGAAATTATTAACTGATCTAAAAAGGAGTCAGGTTTTGGAATTTCCCCCTGCTTGGTGTCTCTTTGTAAATGGCAGTGAGCACAAGAGTGTATCCTGTAGGCCATATTGACTGATGACATTGGCGTTGGTGTTGACAACATAAAGATTGCCCTTTGTATCCTTTTTCCTGATGGCAATATGGGCATGATATTGTGTAGCAATATCAGGCCATTTTGAATCATGGATACCAAACACAATATACCACATTCAAAAACTGGAGAATTAAAAAAAAATTGATTTTCCTGAGTTTTTAAAATGGAGGTTTGCATATACATACACTACACACAAATTACAACAGGAATTTCCCTCATGTAGGATTACCCAGTGCTGGAGGATTCTAGAAGATGAGCACATGATCTGTACTATGGTTTGTGGAAGAAGACAGAAGCAAGAGTAGCTTGGATGTGGCTGAAATTCCTCTGTGCCAAAATATTTTGAATGGCTGTTTTGTACTTAATGATATGTTGAAGAAAAAGTGTGAGTGCAACACATACATCAGAGAAACTTACACACCCTTCAACCTCTTAGATAAGCTAATATTGCCATGCCTGTTCCACAGACTGCAGACTCGAAAGCTGTGTTCCAGTTTCAAAACCCTTGCTCTACAAACATTTTGCCTGCATGTTTCCCAAAAGTTTTGTGCTCAACTTTTGAAATAATAATAATAAAAAGGAGGGGCTGGAAGTTAGCAAAGATTTTCACTGGAAACCAAGGTCAAAATCATCCATGCTATATAAAATATGGATGGCAAACAAAGACAGGGAGGAAATAACTCATATAAAATGTGGTGTTGGAGGTGAGCCTGACAGATATCACAGACCATTATAAGGAAAAGTGGGCACTCAGTCAAGTCAAGCCTGAACTCTCACTAGAGTAAAAATGAGTCAACAGAGGCTATCATACCATGTTCATATAAGGAGAATAAGGAGACAGCAGCAACAGCAGCCAAAGACAGCTGTGAGGGAAGAACATTGGGGTGAAGGTTGGGGGGAGAGAAGGAAAATAAACCCACACTTTCCCTCTACCTTTCTCACTCGGTATGAGTTACTGACTTCCAAAATGTCTTATCATTAAGAGCTCTTCTCAGATCTTGCAAACCAAGAGCATTTCAGGTTAGTTTTTCTCTCTTCCTGCCCCCCACTCCTAGCAATATTGTCTTTTCTGTTAATTTCTATTCAGATCTTGCAAACTAACAGCTGTGGCTTCCTTTATTGAGTCAACCTATCTCATGTTAGATCTTCCTCTTTGTCTACTTGACTCATCTCACTCTTCCTAGCAATATAGTCTATTCTGGACACTTCTGTATTTCCTTTATATGTACATGGTAGGATAGGCTCAGGTTACTCATTTTTGCTCAAGTGAGAGTTCAGGCTTGACTTGATTGCGCACCCACTTTTCTGCTTTCTGGCTGTCTTTAGTATCTGTACCAACGCTGCATTTCAAATTAGCTGATTTTTGTCCCTGTCTTTCGTCACTATACTTCTTTCACATACTGTGGATGATTTTGACCTTGGTTTCCGGTGACATTCTTTGTTAACTCCGATCTCTTCCTTAAATTTTTTTTTTTAAAAAAAATTCAAAGAACAAAGGGACAATTTTTGAAAATCATGCACACAACATATCCATAGAGCTTTTGGTCCAATATAGCTTTTCTTTCTCAGCCTGCCTAACTCAAAGAAAGGGTTTGGAAATTGGAACATAGCTCTCCAGTCTGCATTTGGTAAAGCAGGCATGGCAACATTAGTTTAACCGAGAGGTTAAAGGATGTGTATGTACTCACTGTACTCACATCTTTGCTTCACCATTTCATTAAGTTCAAAACAGCCCTTCAAAATACTTGGGTGGAGAGGGACTGTAGCCACATCCAAGATGCTCTTGCTTCTGTCTTCTCCCAGTGACTATAGTACAGATCATATGCTCATCTTAATCCTCTACCACTAGGTAATTCTATATGAGGGAAATTTCTGATTGAATTTGTGGGTAGCATATGTATATTTAAACTCCTGTTCTTAAAAGCCAGGAAATTCAATTCTTCAAGAAAAAAGAAAAGAAAAGAAAAAAGAAAAAAACCACAACCCTCCAGTTTATGAATTAGGGATTTTGTGCTTCTGCACCCACAATTCAAAAAGCCAGGAAATGACCCAATATTGCTGCACAATATCATGGCCACCTTGCCAGCAGGAAAAAGGATGCCAAAGTTTACATAACAAAGGGCAGCCTGAATGTTGACAACACCAATGATCTACAGGGTATCCCCTTCACACTTGTTGAAAAACAGCAAACAGTCCTGAAAATTGCTTTGTCCTTGGGTGAGAAGTGGTTAACTGATGAAAAAAGGAGTCAGCTTCTAGGATTTTCCCTTGTGTGGCCTCACTTTGTGAATGGTAGTGAGCAGAAGAGGGTATCCTGTAGACTAGTGGTCCCCAACCTTTTCTGAACTGTGGACTGGTGGGGGGGTGGGGTCCGTGGGGGGGCATCCCCTGCGCTCGTGGGTGGGCCGGGCGTGCTCACGGGTGGGCAGGGCGCATGCGTGGATGGGTGGGGCGCGCTCGCGCACATGCGTGGATGGGCTGGGCACGCTCACACACATGCACGGGTGGCCAGGCGCGCTCATGGGTGGGCGGGGGGGGGGGAGGAGATCTGTCTCCATGGCCACGGACCTGCCATGGCCATGAACCAGACCGGGGGTTGGGGACCCCTGCTGTAGACCATCTTGACTGCTGCCATTGGCTGCCCTTTGCTATGTAAAGCATGGCATCATTTTTTCCTGCTGGGGATATGGGCACAGTATTCTGCAGCAATATTGGGCCATTTCTTGGATTTTCGAATCATGGGTACAGAAGCACACTATCCCACATTCATGAATCAGAGTTTTTTGTTTTTTTTTTTAAAAAGAATTGAATTAGCATACTAATGCATGAAAGGTCAGGTTGGGGCCAGTAGTGTCACCAGAATTCCCTGCTCCACAAACAGCCAGAATTCCACACTTTTACATTCCTTTTAACTTCTCTTCAAAGTGGAGCTCTAGATCTCACTTCAAGTGATAAGTGATTCAGTAAAGCAGTGGACTATCCTTAGGCCAAATATAGCATCACAATGCTGGTGGCTTCTGTAGAATGGCCCTTCATAGCTTTTCCTACTCATCTGAATTCTGACGGCCAGAAACAGGATGGGTTCTGAGATGCTTAGTATTTCTTGAATAACAAGAATTAGTGCCTCATTACTGGTCATACCTCAGACTGGAATTCTTTTGAAGACTTGTTGCAGTGCTACTAAGGTGGCCACCACACTGTAATTGATTCTGCTGTTTGTGCTGGAGATGACACATTTAAATGCAATGTATTTTCTATTGACTATATGATGTACAGCTAATAATGAATAAAACTGGTCTTTTTTCATAGGCATTCATTGCTTTTGGTTTGTCTGGCAAACACTAGTGTTTTTATACCAGGCTTATCCTGAGCTTAGTGTGAAGTCTGGACTTCCTTGACAAGCTGCCTGTTAGACATCTTGTCATGGATGTCCTCTCATCATCTGAAACTGAACATGGATAAGACTGAAGTCTTGGTCTTTCATCCGGATTGTCTTGTCCATCCATTGACTGTTCTTCCTCTCTCCCTATAAGGTTGTTGGATGACCCCTGTCTCAGAGGCCACGGATCTTGGTGTTCTAGTGGATGACTGGCTGTTGCTCCACTCATTTGTGAATGTGACAGCCAAGGTATGCAATTTCAATCTTGTTCATATCTGCTGGATCCGTCACTTCCTGACTCCTGAGACTACAAAGTTTCTTGTCCATGCTGGTAGTTTCATGCCTCGATTACTGTAACAGCGTTTTGGCAGGTCTTCCTACTTCTTCATTTTGCCCTGCTACAGAATAACTGTAGGACAAATTTAGATGAAAACCTATCTGTTCAATTTGGAGCCATAGATGTTAGGTATAGGGAGAGGTCAATGATAAAATAAATAATTTTATTTGAACTTTTTAACTGGCTTTTAGCAGTTAGTTAATTCTTTTTTATTATTACTTATTTTTAAGAGTTTTATGTTGATATACAAGTTCATATATACACACATAATATTGCACATAATTACAACTAAATTACACACATAATATTAAGGTTGTGGGTAAATGTTGTGGTGCATGTTTGTACATTATTGATTTTATTGGAATGCACTCTGGTGTAGACTGCAATGTATTATTCAAAAATACCAGACACAGTCAATCAAAATTATAAAAACATTGACTGGTATTATATAACAAATACAAGTTTTAGCCAAAACCCTAAGTATCTGTTAAATATCGGTGCAGCGTGTATGCTGTTCCTAATATTGCCGATTTTTTTTGTAACTCTGATGGTGTTATTTCTGAGATCTGCAACTGCTTATAATACTATGTCAAATTTCTTGATATTGTTCCCAAAACCCCAGTGACGATGGGAACAATCATGTGTTTCACAATGGTGTGTTTCATCCACAAGCAAAATGTTTGAATTTCCAGGTCTCTGTATTTTGTAATTTTTCGAATTCTTTATTTTCAACTCTGGCATCCCCTGGAATTGCAATGTTATGATTTGGACAGTTCTTTCTTCTATTACTACTATGGCTGGTGTGTTATGTTCAAGGTGTCTATCGGTTTAGATCCGGAAATCCCACAAGATCTTGACTTTGTCATTTTCTGACACCTTCTTTACCTGATGTTCCCATGGGTTTTGGGAGGCTAGCAAGTTATGTTTCATAATGACCAGTGCACTAATTTTGCCACTCGATCATGTCTAATTTTGTAATCTGTCTGTGCAATCTTGATGATGATGATGATCCCCCTCTTTTCACTTTGTTTTGGTGTCTGGCGTGTAGTTGCTTATATTAGTTTAAAGAGGCAGTGGCAGTTGTGTCCCAGAGCGACATTGACAATGATATCTTCAGTGAGGTTTGGTATGGCAGTACCATGGGGACATCCCCCTCCTTATGTCTCTTCCAAAGAGTATTAATTTTTAAAATTCCTACGTTTGCTGTGCATTACATTCCAGCACTGAATAAACAAAGAAAAGTAAAGCATTTTTTTTAAATACAGAAGGGAAATGCAGAGTGGTGAGGAACAGATTTGCACAAATGACACTAAAATCAGCTCTGTTTGAACTAGGCTGACAAGTTGTTATATCAATTTGTGGCTATATCACTTGCCTTTTTTAAAAGAGAGAGGTAATGATAGACTTCAGGGACGTGAATTTTGTACTTAATACTGTATGAAGAAACATAAAAGTTAGCAATGTTTTGTGTAAAATTTGAAGTCATCCCTGCTTATATATCTGCTTTCAGCCCTGATGGCTGACAGTAGGGAATGAAAGGAAAAGGTGGGGAAAAGGTCAGTGCTAGTGACAGAGGGGAGTGGGTGACCTGTGATCCCAGTGAGAATTGTAGAGATTTGAGGTGCAGTGTAGACTCTTGCCCTTAAACCTCCTGGGTTAAGAAAACATTCCATGTGATCTACAACAGTGATTTAACAATTGACCCAAATAAACTTGGGACAGCCTCTCTGTCTGGTTGTATGCTAAGTAGATATAAATGATGGTGGCTGCTTTAGTAACAGACTCTTACAGCAAGCTTATTATGCCTACCTATTCTGCTTATAGTTATCTGCCTCAATACCCCTCCATTCTCCCACCCCCACTTCTCCAAGATGTTTTCTGTAATAAGGCAAAAACCAAGTTTCACTTGTAGGTCTGGTTCCCCCAGCAGTTTCAGAACTGTTGGGTCACTGTTGGGCAATTTCCTGTTTCATGATTCTGCCCCAAGGTGGCAAGAGGGCAGGAAGCTGACTTTTCCTAAGGGCTTCTGACCTCTTTTCAGTTGGCGGTCCTGGTGTTTTGCTTATAAGCAAACCAGAGTAGTGTTCCTTTGTGTGAAGTAAGCATTCCATTTGAACACTGAGATTTCAAGATGACATTGTAATCTTGATCTGGCTGCTGAATGGGATTATAGATATCATACAACAGCTAGAAACAGTTACAGCAAAAGCAGTCTAAGTACTTTTAGTTTAAGAAGCAGCTCAGCTTTTTACAGTTTCTAGGGTCTCTGAACACCTAGCTTTTAAATAAAACAGCTTTAAGCAACAGAAATGGACCTGCAGATGGGCAAGCTCTCATCCAAATTGCTTATGCACAAAAGCAATATCCATCTGGCTTCCCAGAAAACAAGTAGGTGGCTGTTCATATGAGTGGATACATTTGTGCATATAATACAACTGTGTAGGACCACTGATGGCTAGGAGACTTTTAGCCTTTTTCCTCAATTAAAAAAAAGTCCTAGGGTGGAAGTGTACAAAAAGACTCAGCTAGATGGACAGACCGACTGACCGACAGACAATCCTCTTTCTCCATTGGCATGATAGTTGTGGCAGACTGGTAGGAGTCTTTGTGCCAGTGCCTGGACTTGAACCACACAACAGCTGGCCTTACACTTTTTGATTCATTTTCTTCCTGGATCATAGCACCAGAATTGTGCAACTGAAAGGACCCCAAGGGTCTTTGAGTCCAACCCTCCCCCACCCCTACTCCCAGCAAGGAGCTCCAGAACTAAATCATCCCTGAAAGATGATAATCCAACCTTTATTTCTAAACTTCCAGAAGAGAGTTGCTAACCTTCCAAAATAGCCCCTTCTATTGTTGAATAGTTTTTACTGTCAGGAAGTTTTTCCTAATGTTTAGTCAAAATCTCCTATCTTGTAATTAAAATCTATTGGTTCAGATCTTATGTTTTCTGTCTCTCCTTCCTCTCCCTCCCACTTTCTCTCTCTCTCTTTCTTTCTTTTCTTCTTCTGCAAGTTTGCAAACTGGAGCTTTGTAGAGGAAAGACTGCTTGAGCTCTTGTTGGAAATTGTTGGGCTTTTTTTTAACCTGAAGAACAATAGCCTTTTCTTTAACAGTGAAACTGTGGGCAATAGCTTACCAACAGCTTGATTAAAATTTGAGAGGGAAGACAAGATAAAAATGTGTGGTGGTGGGCTGCAGACCACCAATTGGCTATCTGGGCTTTAGCTAATTAGCACAGTGACACAGGAAGATGGGGCAGAATCCAATGATATAAACATAAACTTGAACATGATTGGATAACATAATATTTGGGGAACATGGATTTAAGATCTAGCAAGCTATTCATCTGTCTGTATGCTGCTGATGTTGATGCTGCTGATGTTACAGATGCAATAAGGATAGAAATTTAGGAGAAGAAGCTCAGCTGTGGTTACTTAGGTAGCAGTTAGCTTTTAGGCAGAAGTAGTTGACTTTTATTATTTTATGGGAAATGCTTTCATATGGCTCATTGAATTATCTCAATATGCATTGCTTGTTGCCTTTGCATTATTTTGGAACTGGACAACCTCCTTTTTGAATTCTTTATACCTTTTTAAAAATAATTTTAATAAACGTTTCTATATTTTACCCAAGTGTGATCCTTGGGGGGGGGGGGGAGAGAGGGATTTGAGTGTCTAAAGAAGGTGCCTCGGCCAGAGGCTACGTTCACTAATTTCATTATTTTGGGTGGTCTACCTTGTCTGGTTGGTGTGCTAAGTACAAAGTGCACAAACGGAAGAGTTTTCTGTCTTGGGTAAGGAGACAGGTGAAAATCTAGGTTAGAATGGTGCTAATTCACGCACCCTCCTGGTATTGCCCAGCCTGAGGTTCAAAGTGTGATGAAGATAGTAACTACAGTGGCTCCTTCACCTAGTGGAATGCCCTCAGGGGGTTCCTTACTAGCACAAACATGTCATACCAATTGTCAAGCACGGTGGTGGAGGGGTGATGATTTGTGCTTGTTTTGTAGCCACAGGACCTGGGCACCTTGCAGCCATTGACTCGACCATGAACTCCTCCATATACCAAAGTATTCTAGAGTCAAATGTGAGGCTATCTATCCAACATCTGAAGCTTGACTGAAATTGGGTCATGAAACAGGACAATGATTCCAAGCACACCAGCAAATCCACAACAGAATGGCTGAAAAAGAAAAGAACCAAGGTGTTGAAATGGCCCAGTCAAAGTCCAGACCTCAACCCAATGGAAATGCTATGGCAGGACCTTCAGAGAGCTGTGCATGAACAAAAACCTCAGTGAACTGAAGCAACGTTGTAAGCAACGAAGCAATGAATTGCCCACAAACCTCAATGAACTGAAGCAACTTTGTAAAGAACAGTGGGCCAAAAATGATGTGAGAGACTAGTAAAGTCATACAGAAAACAATTACTTCAAGTGATTGCTGCTAAAGGTGGTTCTAACAGCTATTGAGTCATAAGATGTACTTAGTTTTTCACATATGGCTTCTCCATTTGGATATTTTTGTAAAATAAATTATGACACGGTGTAAGATGTCATGCGTTGTTGTTCATCTGAGGTTGTATTTACCTAATTGTCAGACCTGCAAAGGACCAAATGATTTTTATTACATCCTGATATGTAAAACTATAGAATTCAAAGAGAGTGTTTCTTTTTGACATGACTGTAGGATTGCAGCCTAAAAGCCCTCCTATTTCATTTGGAGAAATGTAAGCACACCCTTAAAACATCTCTACTGAGTCAGAAACAGATGTCAGTTATAGTCTGTGATTAGAAGAAGGAAGTTCTTAACTCATGTGGGCATTTGAATGTCATAGCATGAGCTTTCAACTTCAGGATTATGCAAATTAACTTGCTTTATGTGGTGATTGGGTTTTAGGATTTAAGCATGTGATTGATTCCCTTATGGTCTGATTTCTTAAGCAGGGAAGGACGGCCTTAGTCACCTCTCTGTGACATTAACATGCTTTCAGCTCTCATTATGAGCTCAGTCCAACATTGTTTTTGGTCTAAAGAGTTCAATCCAGACTATACATACTTGAAGTAGATCCACTTAAATCAATGAAACAAGTTAGGAATGACCAAATTGTTGATTTCAGTGGATCCACTTGACCTGTGACTAAAGATGCAATCCTATGCATGCTTACCTCAAAGTAAAACCCACTGTGCCCTGCTTATTATTTGTTGATTTGCTTTATATCCCACATTTCACCCAGATGTAAGTAAGATTCAGAGTGGTTTTGATCTTGTTTCTTACCGTTTATTTCCTCATTGCTTTCTTCTTATGAGGGATCTTGCTTCTAAGCAAAAATGCATAGATCTGAGATATCTCTGTACATGTCTCCATACAACAATGCTGGGGTTAGGGATGCTTGACTCATTTGTTTGAGAACAATCCGTAGTTAAGAACATACATACCTTGCTTCCACTGAGCTCAAGGAGACTCCGATGTGCTATGCTGGTTTAAATTGTCATGCCTACAATGGATCTTTTTGTTATGAAATGTGAAAACCAAACCCAGAATTCACACTGGAAGTAAAAAAAAAACAACAACCCACCTGAACACCCTTACAAATTCATTGCATGTCTTATTTAGGAAGCAAAACAATTTTTTCAACAAGTGAAATTAAATAAAAATCCACAAGAGGGAGCTCTCTATTAAAACAAGGTAATAGAGTTGTCTTCTGAAATTCACCCTAAATCCATACACCTCATTCTGAAGTTTTTATGTACAAACCTGTGGAACCCTCATCCAGTGATTTCATATAAATGGGAAAGAGCACAGGTGACAGGTCCCAGAAGCCTTGAAGAAGAGCAGTAATCCTTGTGGAACTAGCCCTTATTCGTAAGGATGGTGCATCTAGTCCCATTCTTGCAAAGCAACTCAGAAGAATCCCATGGTTGATTGAAATCAGAAAGCTGCATTGCAATTAAAAGAAGAATGAACTGACTTTTTCCTTTCAGGTTAAAATCTGGGAACAGTGTCACTTATTGCTCAAAAGCTGGGCTCATGACTGTGTTATGTAAATGAGACAACCTTTATGAAAGCATATGCAGACAGTTTGGAAATCCATGAAGCATTTTGTATTCTTATTCTCTCTGTGATAATTTTGAAACAGACTAACCTCTTTAAACATAATTTGAAAACTGACTATAACTTGATAAAGTACCTAGATGGTAGATGAACAAGGCCATGGGGACTGTATCAGTGATAGAGGGGACAAATTATTTCTGCACCTAAATTCTCCTGGTATTTATTTTAAAGAAGGAAGGACAGCATTGGGTGGCTTCTTAAACAGTGCACACACACATCCCATTCCCATGCAGCAACGCAAAAATATGGATGCACAAATTAATGCCGAGCAATTTAGAACCTTAAAAAAGGAGAGAATATCTTTAAGTTATTACGAGGTTGATTGCAATTTGTGATCCAGTTATGCTAAGCGTTTGGATCATACATTGGGGTGGACAAACAACAGGGGGTGTGGGTGCCTACTGGTTACTAGGCTTGCTGGATCAGCGGTATCTCATTCCCTGGGACGATAGAAGCTTGATAGCTGCTCATGAGGTCACAGATTCATTAAAAATAGTGAATTGGAATATGAAAGAGAGAAGAGTGAATCTTCATGACTAACTGAAAGGCAGATGTGTGAAATGCATCAGCATGTCATGAAACAATGAGAATAAACCCCAAAATCTAGGATTGCCAGGCTGGCAGCATCCTATTCCCTGCTATTTCACTTCCAAAGCCTGAACCAAGAACCTGTTAAAGAAACATGCCTCCATTTTGTGAAAGAATGCAGCTGGGAGGGAGAACTGTGGGAAAGAATTTTGAATAACATGGATTGGCCCTATTTAAAGAACCAAACGTCCAAGATGATGTTGTCAGGGAGAGAGCCAGAAAATGGATGAGAGGGACTTAGAAAGGGAAAGCAAGCAGTGGCATAGCATGGGTTGCCAGCACCTGGGGCAAGTATTACGCCCTTGTGGACCTGCTACTGCTGTTTTCCACAGTGCCTCCTCCTCCTCCCTCTGTTCCTCTGAGACACGCTCTTCTTCCTCCATCATCATCCCTCCTTCCCCCATCTTCCCCCAGCTCCTCCTTGCCTACCTCGTGCTGGGCTCGGTCAGACCGCCTCCTGCAGCACCTGCATGGCTCAGCAAGAAGACACTGCTGGCCAGGCTCAGAGCCACCAGCAGCCCAACAGCAGCCAGGAGGAGGCACAGCAGCACCTGGCCGCCTGGCACCCTGGCCTGCATGGCTCTGGCTGCCCAGCAACAGCAGCTGCCGCCACACCACCTCCACCAGCCTCGGTCAGACGGAGGCTATGGGTGCACTCTCCTCAATGGGGTGATCTACTGTCCTTCATTACCCAGTGCCGCACCTGTGCTGGGCCGGGGGTGGCTGGCTCACCCTGCCTGCCAGACAGCCTCGGCAGGTAGGGAGGTATGGGGGCAGCAGCAGGAGGGAGGGAGAGAGGACAGATGGATCAGGCTACCCGGCCCAGCCCAGCTATAAGACGGAGTGTGGGGGAGCGGTGGCGAAAGGGCCGTGGTTGTGCCCCCTAAAAATGTTGTGTCCAGGGGCAAGCACCCCTCTGCCCCTCCCATGCTACACTACTGAAAGCAGGCAAAGAGTAGTCAACAGAACTGGAACATTCCCTGATGAGGATTATTAACCTGATGATTTTGAATGTCTTAGCTTTTCAAAAAGCGGAAGAAGCCAAGACTGGTAGGACAGCAGATTCCGGGAAAGGGGCCAGGAGGGTTATCGTGAAGATCCAAGCATATGCAAAAAGGGTGAGGGTGCAGCAGAGGGCATCTGAAAGATATAACTATTGGTGGCAGTGGTTGAATTAAAGGAACCTCAGGATATCCAAAGAAAAACTAAAATGGCTATCAGTTATAAATATCATGTAAGAACACAGTATTAGAAACACAATATGCTTTTATTTGTAAATTAGATAGTTAAACTTGTCTACCTTGTCTACAATATTTATAGTGTTCATTTTGTATAAGACGTTTTGTACTCAGGAGCAGATATGTTCATTGTAACCCCTTTTAGTAACCCTGGTAATTTTTTTTCTATTAGATGTTTTTAAATTTTGTATTTTACTTTCTCTGTTTGCCATCTAGATTGGTTTTTTAAAAAAATGCTTTGTAGTACATTTTTATCAAGTATATTTGATATTTCCTCGAAAATATCTCCCTCCAAACTTTAGTCTCAGGATGAAGCAGAGACCTTGGAATCCTACATTATAGACAGGCACTACAGGAGAGACCACAAGATGGCACAGTACATAGCTTTAGCTATTGTTCTGTTTGCTATAATGAAGTACCTTAACTATCCTCTTAAATTTAAGGGTTTTCTTTAAGACCCCAACTCCTTAAAACCACAAATAAATTCCATGAGCCCTCTTGGGATATGGCAAAGGTGGTAACAAGATATCAATTTACTGTAGCTCTGTGGTAGTTAGCATTTATACTGTGCTTGAAAGTTTCAGTGTAATGACAGAGCTGGAAAAAGCATTGTGGGATATTTAGCAGGTTGCCTTTTCAGAAAGTGAAGAAATATATAGCATCAAAACCCCCAATAAACCATACTTTGGAACAGGTGCGGCTTTTTGTTTTTCTTGAAGTTATGTCAATATTTATCAAAATTAATGTTCTTTTTTTCCAATGCAAGAAAAATTTGCTAAACTCTCATGAATCACGTGTTCAATAACATCAACAATTAATTTCAAACAACATCTATTGCTTTCAAGAAGTGTAGTATTCACTAGACACAGAGATTGCAGCTGCGGGACACCTTTCTTTTTTGTGCCAAACTGACATAACTGAAGTATGGACCATAGATGTACTTGTGAAGTCCTCTTGATTTTCAAGCACTTTCTTCCTCTCCTTGAATTTTCTTGAAGGCAATAGATATTATTTAAAATCGGTATCAGAGGCAGTTCAACTGATAAGGTAGATGTCATCAGTATCAACGGTACCAGTGGCTGTTGAACTGATCCCTGCATCTTGTGGAGGCATTGGCTGAACTGCCCATCAACTCATATACAGAGGCAGTGTGCTGGCAGGTTTCTTATAAACAACTGTCCTGTTTCCAAACAGCAAGTCCCAGTCAAAGTATGAGACAGTCATGAATTAGGCTGGCGATTCCTTATATAGAGTCAGTAAAACACCCAAGGAGTGTCCAAAAGCAATGCTCAAAAAACAGGTCCAAGGTCAAGCCATTTACAGAGTCATTGAACAATGCAAATAAAGAGTAATTTAGACTACAATCTAGGAAACAGAGCATGGGTCATAAGAGATGTTACTACCGGTCCACTCATTGAGTCAAGTGTGAGGAAGCCAGAGAAAAAGTAGATTATCAGTCCAATGGCAGATGCTAGCAAAACTAAATGCAATAGGTATTCAGGAATCCCAGGAGCTGTGGAACACCTAAAAATGATAACTTGTTTTCAGCAGCTACTTGCTGTCACAGACAAATCCATTATGGAGACATTGTGACATTGCTTCCCACTATATAACTGTAGTAGATCAAAGACTGTTACCAGAAATGCTGCGCAAAAGGATATTTTCACCTCCAGAGATCTTTTGGCTGTAACCTCATGCTTCTCCTAGTATGGTAATCATTGCCATTCTCTATAAATAAGGGGCTATGAATGAGAATTGGCTTGTGACTCCGTTGCAGAACTTTCTTGTTCTAGAGAGAGTGGTTTCTCCACCATCCCTCCTGATAGACCCAGCTCATCTTGGACCGTTGTCTGTGGTAGATTCTGAAGGGGTCTATTTTTGGCAGCCTCTAGGCATTCGTCCAATGAAGACTTTTGTCACAGGAGCATGACAGACTGGTTACTATTGTGTGAAGACCATGCTGGACAATATAGGTTTCCAGTTTGATCCAGCATGGCTCTTCTCGTGCTCTTATATTTCTAGGACTTTTAAAAAACCCAATTACCTTTTCCATGCATACCTCAGCCATGTAGAATTGTGCCATGATGAAGAAACTTCTAGTTGTTGTAGGCTCTGTGAAGAAAGAAGGAATGATAAACTCACCCACTCCTAGGAAATCACACCTATATTCGTTGCTGCATTCGGATAAAAAGCACTTTCTCTACACAGCTGCACTCACAGGGCAGTTCTCTGTGGTGGTTTTCCAAGTGTCCTATCAACCCTCTTCCACCTAATAATTTACCTATGTCAGGTCACATTTTGGTCATTCAAGTAAATTATTAAGACCATTCGGTTGTATAACCTAGGCTCTAGACATAAGTTAGAGGAGGAAAAATTACTTGGCAAGGTAGATTTTATTGCAAAAATGGGCAGAAGTCTTTTTTTTTTTTGGTCAAGGTACCAGGAAATTAAAATTTTGAAATACATTCCTTTCGTGTACATATATTTTAGAGCAAATTGGCCAATTTAAGTTTCCAGTTTTTAAACTTTAATAGTTAGTGCTTATTTCCTGTAATATGTGCCAATAATATAAGTCATTTGTAAGGATGTCTGTGAATATACATTTCAGTGAAACTGATGTTCTGCAGCTGATGACTGGGTGTTGGTTTCTGTGAGGATTGTAATGCCATTGTTGATGAGGCCAACTAAAAAGTTTGCCTTAGAAAGAGAGAGCTGTATGCTGCAGAAGAGAAGGGCTGACTCAGGATTTCTTAGTGTTTTTGTCAAAGCTGTGCCAAAATGTGAGATTTGGAAGGCAGTCACCTGTTGCTTGGAGCCTAATGCTCAAGGGTGAGCTTAGATGGCTACATTAACTCTGTCTGGATGGACCATCAAGTGCTAACAAAGCCAGCAAGCTGCATGGGCAGTTGGACAGTAGAGACTCAAAACATGATTATTATGCACCAGGCTGTCTCAAAAGAAGAGTACACGCTGGCTTATGGGCAATTATTTCCTGTCCATGGAGGAGCAAGGATAAAAAGAAAGCTATGTGATCAGCGACTTTGCATCAATTTTTTCCTATAAATGAAGCTTAGGTTTGTTTGTTTTAATCGGAATGAAATCAGTGCCATGTTTCTGCTCTAAAAGAACTAACAAAATTGCTCTTAACCCAGGAATAATTGAAAAGGTCTCCTGTGCTGAAAGACAACAGTTAACTTCCTTGTATAAAACTTTTCAGTCTTTTATGAGGCTACAAAACAGTTTCAAACAAATGAAAACCAAATGCCTTTTTGAAAATGCAATTTCTGCACATACATACACAGCCGCAGAATATATATATTCTTTTAAAGAAAACCGCTTGTACCACAACAGATCAAGCTCTAGAGACCCCAATTTCTCTCTGCCCAGTGCCTGAGTTGGCTCTTTCAAAAATGAATACAAGACGCATCTATTGAGAAGAGCTATGCATCATTCCTTTAGATACAGAATCTATAGAGTAACTGTACTGGAGAGATTAAGAAAGCTGCTTATATGGAACTATTCAGAATAAAGAATCCCCAGATATGGGAAACATTATGCATCTTGGGTTAACGTGCGTTGTGTTTCTTGGCTTAAAATAGTTGCTATTGTCAAAACAGCCTCTTTAGTATTTACATACAAAAACATTCACAATAATGGTTGAAACCCAACGTTGCACATTTTAGTCCTCTATAAATTATGAGCCCAAAGGAACTGCAGTATAAATGGGTGCATCTCTGACATTCATCAATAAAAGTTTCACCCAATTTCAACACGACTGACTCTTTACTTATAATCAGAAAACAATTATATCATGCAAATGTTGTTTGCTGAGTTCAGAGTTAAAGCATTTACTGTTGCAAATCTAAAATAAGATTTTTTTTATTTTTTTTTTAAAAAAGCATTTTGCATCCTGTTAGCCTTACCCTCTAAACTCCTGTAACCTGGTGAGAGTTTCATAGTTCTTTCTCTTTCTCTTCTGCCTCCAGAAGTGGGTGGCTCAGGGACTGGGACGGCGGGGGCAACGCAACCCAAAATTTAAGAGCATGGCACCATTCACCATATAGGCCTCCAGGACAGGACTACTTTCTGCACTTCACAGTGAAGGTGGGAACTTCCTCCCCTTGCCATTGTTCCTCCAATGCTGTTCTTATTAAGTGCCCGTCAACACTGAGCATTTGTTCAATCTTGCTTGCACCCATGATAGTAATACTGCATTCTGTTATCCACAAAACACGAGGCTGGCCAACAGAATCAAAGTGGAACAAAACCCATTGGTTTCTGGGTTGTTGTTGTTGCTTACTGTCACACACCCCCAGCTCCCCTGTTTGTTTTCCCTAACACCCAGGTTCGCCTTTGGGCACGACTTGTTCTTTTCTTCCTTTTTATGCTGCCACCAGAGGATCTTCTCCTCACTGTACCAAATATGAATAATGGATCAATGCTGTCAGATATAACGATGTTTATTTATAGGTTAATAGGTAAATCACATAAGGAAAATCATGGATGGTCTTGTATTATTCATTCATTAAACGTGATTTGGACTTTAGATATGTTTACTTATATAGATTCACTTTAATCACGTTGTTACAATATTCAAACAGTTTATTTTATTTCTTATTACTTTTAACACCTTCAGTTCTCAAATACACCAACTTTCCAAGTCCTTGTCCTAATCCTAACCTAACTATCTATCTTAACACTTTCAATCCCTCTATATATCTCTGTCTCTTCCTCTCTCTAACTCTCCAACTGCCCTAACTGTCCCAAACTGTCTTTCCCACCCCCTAGTTCCGTTGGTTCCGCCCCTCCTGTCCTATCATAGGCTCCCACACCAGAGCTCTAACCTGACTGACAGGAGTGACGTGTGAGCTGTCCGTCACACTTACACAACCCCAATTGTGATTCATTTTTGTTTTGCTTTGCTCCAATTTGTTCCATTGCAGAATCTGTTTGTGTAGGCCCCAATATTGTACTGATGTGTGCTGATCCACACACTTTGTGGGTATATGTTATTTGATGATATTTTCTCAATGGGTGTTTTCCTGTTGGTCAGTCCCCTCCACCCCTTAATGTAACACCTCTTTATTTTTCCTGGGCTATCACCTGGTCCTACATTCTGCTTTTTCAGTGGAAAAGTAAAAACTGGAGAAAAAATAGTGAAAATGTGAAGGTTTGAGGGAAGAATGATGTAGAAAGTGAGCAGGTGGAGACAACATCAGCTATACCTGCATTCGGCTTTTTTTAAAAAAATACTACCACTTTTCAACTGTAGCACAAAAATGATAACTACAAAATAAAATAAAAACTACATTTCAAAAGCATTAGAGTAATAATGGTGGGTGTGGGGAAGAGAATCTGAAGTAGGTAGGGAAAAGTCAGAGAAGATATCAGATGTTCCTGCATTCTGCTTTTTACCTTACTCATAATTTTTTTTTTAAAAAAATTAGAAAATAGAATTGGAAAACATTGCAGTGTAATATGAAGGTTTGAAAAGGTTTGGGAGATAAAACAAGGAAAGAAGGGAAGGGAAGAGAAAGAGTAAAATATGTGGAGAGAGGGCAGAGAAGACCGGTAAAAGGGGACAGCGATCCCTGTTGGAAGTGAGACAGCAGGGAGCAATTTTGGATGTCTGTGGACAGGTGGTACTGCATCCAGCAACAAACACTCTCCCTACGTGCAAAGGCCAGTACCTGTATAACCTATTCAAATCTGCAAGAAAACAATCCAGAGCAACCCCATGACAGCAGGAGACAACATCACAGTGTGGAGGGGCCTCAAGATGAGTAAACAGGCAAAAAGATTAGAGTGATTAGATTGTGATTGATTAGAGTGGCCACTCTCTGCAGAGAGTGAGTGAGAAAGTGATATGCTGCTGCTGATATGTTTTCTTAAATGCATACTTGTACTGAATTTTCATTTTGTATTAAACACTCTAAACGTTAGAAGGCCAGAATATAGCACTAATGCATGTGGCATGTGATCTGAATGAGTGTGGTAGTGGCTTTCGACAGACAGATTGTCCAACAGGTTTAGGAAGGTTTTCCCATCTTGACATTTCTACATGTAGATTGGTAGTCTGAGGCTAATTTGTTTCCTCCTTATCTGACATCACTTCCTGTTTCTTGTCCTTGTTAAAGACTTGGGAGCGGGAGAGAGACTGAGAAGCCATGTGGTTCTCATACAAAATTCTAAACAAGAGTGAGTCATACAGCTATTTAAAATTTATCTAGATATTTAAAGATTTTTTGATTTTTCTGTTTCCACCCACACCCCCTTGAATTCTGCAGTGCCCAGCCTGAAGAAGAGTCCTGCTGGACTCAAGAGCGAATCTGTTTTTAATATTTTACAGGTTTAATACCCACCCTTATTTCTTGATTGTGCTAGGCACAGAGACAGCTTGCACATGACTTTTCTATAACTGAGGCTTGAGCAGACAGGTAAAAGCCATCTCTTGGGTCATCTGTAAGTATATTTAATGATATATTCTCCTTCTACATTTGTGAAAGGGTTCATGTTCAATTTGAGGCGACTCCTCATTTTGCGCGGGAAAGACCACAGGAAACGTCTTCTTAACTTTAACTTCTTCTTTATTGGTAACCGGTAAATAAACATTATTCATGATAGGATCGAAGAAACTCAACTCAGGCAACATGCCATAACTGTCCAAAGCATAGTCCCGATAACCATCCATCCCATTCACAGGGGTGCTGGGCCAAACCTCTCCACATCTGTTGGTTTCCGAAGGGGGGCACTCCGAACCGCGCAAATGGTGCTGCAACATGGGTGCCTTGCCCAGTCTCCCTCAAGAGGAGGAGTATTATATCGCGAATCCGGCCGGATTACTCGTCGCCCTCACCCCTTACTCTTTGGGAAGACTATTACTGACCACTCCAAGAACTCGTGATCTGTCTCCCGTCTTCCCTTCATCTCTGGGTCTGGAAGCAGCCCGCCTAGCTTAAGGTTGGGAAAATCCCTCAGTAACTCTTGTGTCTTTACTCTCTCATATTCCCATAATCTCTCCAACTCCCTCTTGCGTTTCCACATCTCTAATTCTACCTCAAACCGACGCTCTCCTTGGCTACTTATACTTTCCTGCCAAACTGACAGATCTTGCTCCTCCCCTCTCGTATTCCCGCATTCCTCTACCAAGTTTACTTCAAATTTCCCGCCTCGTTCTGCCTTCTCCTTTTTCTCCGTCGCGTCCTCCCTTTGGTCCGCCTGTTCTCTTCCACTCTCTGTTTCCTCCCCTCCCGTCTCTCCTTTGTCCTCTGGGGATGGCACACTCTTTTCTGAGCCACCTTCACAACATTAAAGTGGATTAGTTTTTTTAGACACGAAAGACAATGCTTTTCTTATCTTTTTTTCTCTCGCCATCCCCGCCACGTACCAATTTGCAGAATGGTAACAATAGTTACAAACATAACAGTAGGCTGTTGCACTTGGCCAGGAAAAAGATAGCAAGCAGTCCTAAGAGAATTAAGATATATGGCGAACAAAATAGAGTGTAAAGAAAAGAAGTAAAGTGAAGAAAAAGAATGTAGATACAAGCAACTATACCAGTGTACAAGGAGGGCAGCTCAGTATATATATTTCAGTTTGCAGCCCAGATGTGCAAATAAATGGCAAGGATCTGTGGCTGATAGTAAACTGTCCAAGTGTGGGAACAGCAGAAAGATTATCTATCCACTAAAGATTTTGGAGAACGTCCAATCTTGGCGTATGAGTCTCTTGAAATCAAGGATCTGTTTCTATCATCTACAGCATGGGTCCCCAACCCCTGGTCCACAGCCCAGTGCCGGTCCATGGGCTTGCCGGAACTGGGTTGCAGAGACGGATCTCCACCCCCCCGCCCACACGGTGAGCGTGTCACGCTCGCTCAGGGCGCGTGTCGCGCTCACGCAGGGGGCATGTCACGCTCACACAGGGGGCATGTCACACTCGCACAGGGGGTGTGTTGCGCTCATGGGGTGTGTGTTGCGCTCGTGGGGGGCGTGTCACGCTCGCGCATATGTGCGTGAGTGCAACACCCCACCCGCAAGTGCGGGGGTGTCCCTGCCCCCTGCACACAGAGCCCGCCCCCCCAACCGGTCTGCGGTCCCAAAAAGGTTGGGGACAATTCAATATTGTATATGACAATTCAATGCTGCCTTGGAAAGAATATGAGAGCCAGTGTGGTGTAGTGGGTACAGTGATAGACTTGGTTTTGGGAGACTGAAGTCCAAATCCCTGCTTAGCCACAGAATCTCACTGAGGATGTCACTGGTAAAACCACTCCCGGAATATCTCAAATACCTTGGCAGGTAGGATCACCATAAATCAGATATAACGTAACGTAACGTAATGGTAGAATATAATTCAGACTGTAATTCAGGAGCATTGATGGACAGCTGTAAATATGACTGCTATTTTGAATACTAGCCTTCTTTAATTATGTTTATATTACATTAAAATATATATTGAATTCCCATTTTGGAAAGGAAAGTGATTTATAACTATTTAAATTGATAAATAAAGTTTGTGATCCTGTATTTTCAAGGGCCTTATGAATAAGCATTAGATTTGTGGATTATATCAGCCAACACATAGTTTTAAAACAGTCCAGATGTAATTAACCTCTTTTTTTGGGGGGGTGTCTCCCACTAAAATAAGTGAGACTCAGCCTTTCATGTGTATAGGTACTTAAGCAAGAATATGGTCCACTGGACTCAATAGGATTTATTTCTGAGTTTTGCTGAATACAGGGTTGCTCTGTAAAAAATGCTGAATTTTGGCTGGATTCCTCAGAGGGAGACTCTATGTTAGAGAAGTGTGTATCCTGCCTGAGGCTGTTCGCTCCTTGTTTATTTATTTATAGTGCTTATATTTGTATTCTACCTTCTACATTTTTCCAGCCCTTCTAAAGAATTAAATGCTGAGTCCCTCTCCCCCTTTAGCAGCTAGAAGTTCTACAGAAACCAGTCCTTGCATCAAAGTTATCAAGGTTATATGCACCATAGCTATTGATTTTCTGCCTTTAAAAGATGTCTTGGACTTCACTGAGCACACAGGCTTTTTTGCAGGTAAACTGTACTATCAGAATTGTAGTCCAATAACATTATTTTGGTAAAGCTCTGATTTTTAATCTATTGACTTAAACTTGATTAAGTTGCAGGAATCCTAATTAAGACTTCTTAATTTTTCTGTGAAAAATTCAGGTTGACGTGGGATTCAGAAGAAGCAAACATGGTAACAAAAGTTTCTCTTCTGTTTGTGGTTTTGTAACATGTGATTTTTAATTTCATCCCAACTTCTATTTCTCTTAATGTTCAGATGCAGTATGACCGAAAACACAAAAAAGCATTGTTTCTATAAATTAACTAAGAGTCATATAGCCAATTTGATGTCATACTGTCAGGCAGCCAACCATATGAACTACAGGATGACATCACAGAGCCAAACTAGAGTGCAGACAGATTTTCCTCTTTTTGACTAGGGCCGTGGTCTCACCAGCGAAATGTCCCCTGTGGTTGCGCAACTTTTAATCATGTTCCTGTCATGTTTTGCGGTCACATGGTATTTATTCCAGGATGTGTATCCCAATGTGTTTTTGGGTTATCGAACCATTTCCTTCAATTATTTCACAGGCTACACTGTGGTGCCAGATTATTATTCAACTTGGGCACTGCAACCCTGTTATTTTTTTTTCCATAATTTTTTTAAAATGGTGTATCGATATGTCGAACTGTTTCATAATTGTTTCCCTTTTTTCTGTGTCCCCAGTACCTCAGGAAACAATGCACTGCAGCCAATAGGCCACCCCCCACCGCTGAAGGTCCAATTCAATAAAGGCTGAGAGCTTCTTGTTGAAACTGTTTAACAGAAGTTAACTGATGCATTGACACAAATGCTGTCAAATTTTTTTTTAAAAAATTATGGACATTTTGAAAGGACATGCACAGTAACCATTCAAAAAGTTGTGATAAGATTCTTCAGATACACAGCAATGCAACATTTTTTTCTTGTGCCCACTTTGAGCATTTATGAATAGAAACTTCCTCTGTGGAGATGTCCATACTCAGTGCTTTGATGTAATGTAGAGAAAGTCATGCAGCCTTGGGGACAGGATGGGACCACAGCTCAATTAGTCATATGGATCCCTTTTATGCAATTAACATATGAATGGGGTATATAAGCATCTTTGACTATGGTGATTTCAAAAGCCAAAATCAGAGTGAGGCAAGGTACACCAATTTGTGTTTTTGAACTACAACTCTCCAAACTGAGAGAGTTGTAATCCAAAACCACAAATCTGTGCCCTTCTAGATTGAAGACAAAGGAATTCATTTTACAAAATTTTGCAAAATTCACCTGCATGGGATGTTTTTTGGCCCTTAAGGATGTTGGTCTTAACTTTGATGTTGCCTATGCAATCTACTGCTGCAGCAATATGATGTATTTATATATGTGACTTGCAAGGCATGATAATGATCAAAGAGGTTTAAACTCATTCCTAAGCCCTTTATCTATAGAGGTGTACTATTGAGATGATAAAACATGTTTAAGGTCTGGAATCATCTCTGCTTTAAAAAGTGAAAAGATGATGGAATTGTGATATCATCAATGTGCAGATTAAGTGAAATGGATTTGAAAAATGATCATAAGTATCTGCTGAGAAGCTGCAAATATATGGATTGGCATGTGTAATGTTTCAGAATATTTTTGAACTGTACAGGGGTATACTTTAGTTAGCTTTTTAAAATAACAAAAAACAGGCAAAACAAACTTTGCCTTTATCTCCAGTAGACAGAATTCTTTTTCTTCTTAAATGCAGCATAAACATTGAATCCTCCTCCTGTGTGTTTGGCCCAATTAAAAAAAGGCTTCATCCAATGTCAGTACACATGCACACATACAGTATACACAAATAGCCAAAAAATGATGGGAACCCTGCTCTGTTGAGGAGCAGTACACAGAAGAAGCTAAACAAATCAAGCAACTTGCTCCTTGGTATTGTGTCTGAACATGGCTGTTTTGCTTTTGCTGGTATGTTTTTCTCCCAGTAAATGTAAGAAACAAACAATAAACAGATGATGGATTCTTTCCTATGTTTGATGAGAAACAAACAGAAGAGGGAAATGTGGGCGTGTTAGAAAGACACAATAAACAAACCTCCATTGTTTATTTTCACTGTTGCCACTGGAATTGAGAGTTATCTAGCAGCATGCACAAGCACCAGAACTTGGAATGTTATTTTTTAAAAAAGTAATATATCAGTGTTGCCCATTGCCTTTAAAACTTGTGGAGCCATGTTACTTTGTGAGCAATGTGTTAGGGAACTGTTACTGTTGCTCCCACCCTTTTAAATATGCTATACTTTTTTAAAATTAAAAAAAAAAGCCCCACATGCTAAACAGGCCACAAAATAATCCCCAGGAACATCTCAGAAGAAGCAAGTTAATTGTTAAACTGGGAAAATCAGAAATGATGAAGCCGCTGTAGAGCCACGCTTTGGCAGCGTGGCTTGCCCTTGCCTTCTTCCCCGGATGAAGCGAGACCTCACAGCCTTGCGTGAGTAACTCGAAGGAGAGGGGGGAACGGTAGGTTATTTAAGGGCCGTTCCCCCCTCTCCTCTTCCTCTTCCTTTGATGGCAGAGTTGAGGATAGAGTGTCGCTGCTCGAAGCTGCTCAAGCTGCGTGCTTGATCCTACAGTTCTCATGACTCAGAGTTTGGGAGTTAGGAGGGTAGCATCGGCTACCTCCTGTGGTTTGATTGCTGTTTTTGATTATTTCTCTGGATTAGTTTAATTTCAGTATTGATTTTATCGAGATTTGATTAACCCTCATTTAATTTGACTGGGTGACAGTCTGAGGGGAGGGGCCGAGCGCGCGGACCGCACGGTGTCACGCTTCTGCACAATCGGATCTTTCGTTCTTTAAATTTGAAGCTCGTTAATTAGGGATTGGGTGGTGTGCTTTTATTCAGTTAAATACAAGACGGGGAAGCATAGTTGGAGATTGGGCAATAAACCAAGCCAGCCTTATAGTATACTGTTTGTCAGGGCCGGGTTGTGAGGAGGAGGCCGCAGCAAGTCTTAGCCGCTTGGCTTTTCGGCTGTTTGGCGTCCCCCCCCCCCCGTTCAGAGAAAAAGAGCTTACAGTTTTTTAGTGGTAGCCATTTTGAAATGCACACGTGCTCGGCAGTCAGGACCAGCATGCTTGGTAGCGAGGCATCCATTTTAGATATCATTCAGCACCCCTCCCCCCTTCTTTAGTGTTAATTTAAAACTCGGACTTGCTTGGCATTGAAGTGTGGAAGTTGCCAGGCAGTCACCCAGGCACACCTATACTGGAAGGCACTTGTTAATTGAGGCCAGTTATTTTAGGGGGCTTCTTTAATTAGTTACCCTTCATTACTTTTATCTGGCAGTGCAAAGAATTTGTATGAATTGGACTGGCTGCTTACTCTACAGGGATCATTTGAATAAATTAATTCCTTAGGTAGAATATTATAAGTAACTGATTCTTTAGAGTAGTGACGACTGTACTTGAATATTAATTGAGTAATTCATTAGTGGTTGCATTTGATTGAATAACTTAATTAATTGCTGATGCATAGTAGGGGTGATGGTATTTGGATGTTACAGGGGTAATTTATTAGAGGTTTACAATTGGTTGATTATTAGTGGTTTACAAGTGATTGATTAAATTGATTTATTGCTAATACATAGGAGGGGAGATTGTGTGGGGATAACTCAATTAAATGAGAATATAGGGATAATTAATTAATTAATTGTTAGGGGTAATCAAAAATTGATTACACATAAGTAGCGGGGTAATTGTTCAATTATTATAATTGAGTAAACATAGTTTTCATGAATTGATGATAGTTTTCTTTAATTAATAATAATTAAGGCAATTGTGACTTTTTGAAGGGGCAGGAATCCTGTGGCTGTTCTTTTGTAATTCAGTTTGAATGGAGGGGACACAATGGCCCCAAAGAAGGGGCAAGGTAAAAAAAAAAAAAAAAGGAAACAGCCTGCCAAGAAGCGTCCAGTGCCTCAGGTGTCACCGCCCCAGTCCTCTTCGGACAAGGAGTCGTGGCCCATATGGCAATAACTCCATGATAAAATGGCAGCTTTTGAAGATACAAGAACAGCAAGAAGAACACCTCAGCCCAGCAAGGCGCAGCCACGTCAGTCAGCTAGGGCTTCTAAAAGTCATCACAGGGCTAAGCTTAACGCTCTGGCTGAGAATCTAATGCACAGGTTTACTGTTTTTGAAGCGGAGCAACAAGCAGAGGGAACAGCCAGGAAGACAGCAAACGAGGCAATGGTAACTGCAACGCACATGAGTTCAGACGAAGTGAGGGCAACCCCACTCATGGCAGCGTCCAGCACGTCGGCTCTAGGTGTGCAGGAGGCATTGGAGGAGGTTGGACCGGATACCATGCACTGTAGGGAGGAGACTGTCGCCACGCCTCTGCCTGGTGAGTCACCCATTGCACCGGACACCTCTTCACAGTTCCCTGCCTGGCCCTAGCCAGGCAGTGGATGGACCACAAATTCTGACACCACTCCACCATTCCCGGCCTGGCCTTGGCCAGGCAGTGGACAAACCATGGCACCTGGCACCTCCTCACAGTCTCCTGCGTGGCACTGGCCAGGCGGCAGGCAATTTACTTTACTACATCATATGCCATATAATATTCAGGCTTGGGGCGCCGAGTTATACATGGCCTTGTACGAGCATCCAGTTTAGCGGCTGGGTCATGCCATGCCCACAACCTACATTTCCAGCCCCGGTAACACCGGCTGCTGGTGTAGGTGTTTCGCCGTACCCTTCGGTCCCAAACACGGGTTATAATACCATGCCATTGCAAGCATTGCCATTTGGGGATCGTGCGATGCCTCTGGGTGACCACCTCACCCCCGCGATGAAAGAGAAAAGCTCAAAAGGTAAATATGTAGATTTATTTGAGTTGATGACCAGAGATGTAGAAAAGAAGGACCTGGATAAGGAGAATGAGACAGATAAAGAGAGATGTAGAAGGAAGAGACCTGACAGGAATTTGGGCAAATTGGCTACCCGGATTCCTAACACACACCAGGGTGGTAGTAAAGGCACAGTGTACTAGGCAGTGAGTATAGAGTTTCAGGAGCTTAGGAACTTAGTTGATTTAGAACCTACGTGGCCAGGACCTATACAAGGTAGGTTACTGGCGCAGGCTTTCTACCCTACAGTTCATGGTATCAGAATTATTCTTCAGACTACTGCCTTAGGAAAATGATTTGAGGTTGGTCTAAGGAAAGAGGCAGATTTAAAGATTCAGGAGTACCTATATCACCGGGACTAGTAGAAAGCATTTGTAAGCAGTGGTAGGTTATATGTAGAGATGATTATGAAGTTGTTTTATTCAGGGCCATGTCCTTAATAACTTTTCGGCGCCATCAGGATTAGTGAAGAGGTAGCCACTGGAAAGGGAGACAGAACTGGAGTGGCTCTACAATGGCAGGATGTTTGGGTAGTTATCAGGACGGTGTAGATTCACATCCACCAATCCAAGGCCAGTTAGCGAGGCACCCCCTGACGTCTAGGTAGGGGCCCGGTTTGTTTTATCTTGCAGATACCATAGCGATGATGAGAAGGAAGCACATCATGATCAAGGGCCACAGCTATGTTTTTTTGGGCAGCTCAGTATGCTGCCATGTCCCCATGGGGGAGCAGTCTTGGACTTGGAGCTAGAGCCCTTATCGAATGAAAAGGACGCCGTGGGATGCTGCGAGGACAACTTTGCCGTGCGGCTGCTTTGGTCAACATCCCCCATATGTGTGGGTAATACACTTGGGCGGTACCAACCTGACCAGGATCTGCAGAAAGGCCTGATCCTCGACGCGATTCGTGACATCACACGGTTGAGGGTTACGTACCCTGCTATGGACATCATATGGTCAATGATCATCCCGCGGCCGGCATGGAGGGATGTGAGGCAATTTTGGCCCGCTAACACTGCACGAAAGAGTGTTAGCAGGGTGGTCTGCAGAGCTGTCTGCAGCGGCCTGGATCGGTGATTGGTCACCAGAGGATCCATGGATAGACCTGAGTTTTCCGATCGGTGATGGCACCGTATCAAGCTATGAACACTGTATGACCGACGACCACCCCTCAGCTGGTACGACAGGATGTGAGGCATTTTTTGACCCGTTAACACTGCGTGAAGGAGTGTTAGCTGGGTAGGCTGCAGAGCTATCTGCAGTGGCCTGGATCGGTGATTGGTCACCAGAGGATCCACGGATAGGCCTGAGTTTTCCGATCGGTGAAGGCACCGTATCAAGCTATGAACACTGTATGACCGACGACCATCCCTCAGCTGGTATGGAAGGATGCAAGGCATTTTTGGCCCACTAACGCTGCATGACGTAGTGTTAGCAGGGTACTCTGCAGAGCTGATTGCAGCGGCCTTGGATCGGTGATTGGTCACCAGAGGATCCACATGGATAGGCCTGCTTTTTTCAGAACGATGTTGTACATCTGTCCGAACAAGGTTTGGATGTCTTCCTGGAAGACATCAAGGGGGGTCTGCTGCTGGAGCTTGGTGAGCTTGATGGCGGGCATGGGACTTAGCTTGGCTAGTCCCTACGCAGTGGCGGGTAGTGCGGACTAAATGGGTATTTTGGTGAGTCCCATAGCAATATCAGGTAATTATAGCTCATCTGAACTCCCAGCACTGCGGATCATGCGATTACAGTGCTTCGGGGGGGAAAGATGCACTGGGGACGCACCCGGACCAACAGTAAACAGGCAGAGGGTGACTTGAGGTCTGGGGGTGGTCCAATTTTGGCCGACCAGGTTTATCGTGGTCTTCACGGCTGCGAAAACGTGGGCCAGGGACTCGCCCAGTTGTTTGCTTGTTAAAGGGTACGTTTAGACCCATGTGTTCAAACATGAGTCCGCACTACAGCAGGACCCCCCTTTGCCAAAGGATTGGCAACATTGATTATTTTCAATAAAGTGTGGCCCATGTTTAATCCATAATTCTGTCTCGCGTCTTTATTCCGAGGTAAGGGGGCAATGATGAAGCCACTGCAGAGCCACGCTTCGGCAGCATGGCTTGCCCTTGCCTTCTTCCCCAGATGAAGTGAGATCTCACAGCCTCGCGTGAGTAACTCAAAGGAGAGGGGGGAACAGTAGGTTAATTAAGGGCCGTTCCCCCTCTCCTCTTCCTCTTCCTTTGATGGCAACCCGCCCACCTGCCCTATATTCTAGTGTGAGTTTAGCTGGTCACCTTGGGGGCCGGATAGGAATTATTGACCCGTCTCCTGATTGGCCTTTTGGAGGCGGGGATTTTTCGCCTATCCCACACTGGAAGCGGTGCACGGGCACTTTGGCGGGGGACTTTTGGTCACACTGGCGGGTAGTGCGGACTAAACGGGTATTTTGGTGAGTCCCATAGCAATATCAGGTAATTATAGCTCATCTGAACTCCCAGCACTGCGGATCGTGTGATTACAGTGCTTTGGGGTGAAAGATGCACTGGGGACGCACCCGGACCAACAGTCAACAAGCAGAGGGTGGCTTGAGGTCCGGGGGTGGTCCAATTTTGGCCGGCCGAGTTTATCGCGGTCTTCACAGCTGCGAAAACTTGGGCTAGGGACTCGCCCAGGTGTTTGTTTGTTAAAGGGTACGTTTAGATCCATGTGTTCAAACATGAGTCTGCACTACGGCAGGACCCCCCTTTGCCAAAGGATTGGCAACATTGATTGTTTTCAATAAAGTGTGGCCTGTGTTTAATCCATAATTCTGTCTTGGGTCTTTATTCCGGGGTAAGGGGGCAATAAGCATCTGCTGATAACAGATAACAACAGTGTTACTGGTCATTGAGTTACTTTGTGAAATTAATGCTATTATGCACTATTTACCCTCTCCCTCCTATTTAATATGTTACTAGCAGTATCATTACTTGGAATATATTACTTCCAAACTCTGTGATTTTCTGGCGTTTTGTGGCATCCAAACTCTGTGAAAGTTTTGCTCATATGAATGACCCATCCCACACTCCTGGAATGTGGATATGTCTGAATTACCTTTTCTGAAAGAAAATGACTCTTACTTGTACAGAACAAAGAGGCGTATTGGGCCAAAGATATTTGAAGCAGAAAATAGTAATTCAGTAGAAATGATTGAATCAGAGCAGAAGGGGACACTACATGTTACATGGTAAAGCAACAGAGACTCCTGTGGGTCCATGAAAGCTCATGTTAAAATAATTTTTAGAGGTGCTACAGGCTCTTTGTTCTTCTCCTAGAAATGTAGGCTCTAACCTTGTTTTTTTCTCCATTGGGAAAGAGTGAACAGTCAAGTTTTCAAAGATCAAGCTGTAATTTGTTCGTTTTAACAGAATCACGTGACTCTGTTGTTCTTTTAGGCACAGTGGATGAACACCACCATCTCTTTGGAAATCACTACAGGTGACATGCTAATACCTGTAAGTGTGCCTGCCATCATTTAAAAGAAATGCAAAATGGCTTCAGGATTGGAGAATTTGAATTGGGTTTAGCATGTTTGAAATCAGTTTTTTAAAAAGTGACTATGCAATGCACATGGAAGTGCAGGGTTTTTCCCCCTGGGAAGCATGGTTTTTTGTTGGAAAGTGAGGTATTTTACTCAACTGTGAGATGGTCAATTATTTTAAACCTCTTGTGAAATTGATTAAAGGGCTTATCTACACTACTGATTAACCCTGCAATATGCATAGGAGGGGTTTTTTTTGCTGCAATTTGAAAATCATGTGACAATCACGTGTATATGAGTCATTGTCTATGTCTCCTTGAGATAGTGGTTAAGGCATTACATTTTTACACTGCTTCTCATGGGAAAACGTTTAATATGTTTTAAGCTGTGTTGTAGGGGGGGCTACACAGGCTTTTAAAATCATTTAATGAGTCTTGCCTGCTTTGCCCTCATGCTGGCCACTCGTCTCAACTGCTCTAGTAAGCTGAGGGAGGCAGGGAGAGAGAGTTTTAAGCTGCTTGTCCTTTTAGAAAGCCTGTCTGCTTCTGTCCCTATAAGAATGCTCCAGCTGTTCCTATTTGCATCCACAGAATACAACAGAGGAATGAGTGATGACTGGCTTTACGAAAACACTGACCCAAGCATGGATCCTCTTGAATCTCCATGATTTTAATGTGGGATCTGCCCCAAACCACTGCTTAATCTGTGGGCAGAGATGATTCCTACATAAAAATCATGTGGATCAATGTTTCCTCTAGTTTTCAGCTCTGTCTCTCGCATGGGCGATGCTATCCCCCCCCCCCCCCACAGGGTTCCATCACAACTGGAACCAAAGGGGATAAAAACGATTGCTGTGGGTGTGCCGAGGAGGAAGAGGCCTGCACAGAGGGGGGCGGAGTCAAGCACACGTGCGCAGGCGCACACCTTAGAGGGAACCTTGATGTGAATCCATGAAGATCTGTGCCTCTGATCCATTTTTTTGCCCAAAGACAGCTCTTCAGTCCTCCAGCCCTGCACCAGACTGGCCGCATCCTCCCCTTCCTCTCAGGCGCCCTGCAGCTGCCCGTCCCTCCTTCCTTCCCTGCTCTCTGTGGCTCTTGTTGCTGCCGCTGCCTCCCTTCCCTCTGCTGGTTACCCAAGGAGGCAGGCGTGATCAGCCAGGGAGGTTGAGCAAGGGGACAGGGAGGCAAGGAGTGGCAGAGGGTGATCAGGCAGGGAGCAATTGATGGCGGGAGAGCAAGGCACAGTGGGCCATTCGAGGCATTAGCCTGCAATTCAGCCCCAATTCATTCTCCGTCTCCTGTGTGTGCACATGTGTAGGTCTCTTCCTTCACCAGCCTAAAAGCACTAATCTAGTCAAAATGTCTCTGGTCAGTTTCAGCCCCCCATCCCACCCTCTCTCTGTGTTTTCCTCCCTGGCAAGCAATGTCTCTTATCAGTTTCAGTCCTGGCTCCCTGGCACTTTCTTTTGCAAGGCTGGTCAATTTCTCTGGTCAGGTTCAGCTCCTCAGCTCCCTTGCTCTCTGGCCTTCTTCTGTCTGTCTCTGTATGCATGAATTGGCCTGCAGGAAAACCTCTGTTTTAATTTATTTTCTTTCTCTCATATGAGAGACAGCCAGCATGAGGGCAGGTGGGCAGAGGACAAAGCCTCAAATGCAATGATTCTAAAAGCCCATGTAGTCACCTCAGCTGATATATAATGCAGTTTAGAAAGATTAAAAGTTTTCCCAAGAGAATGCACACACCAACCCCCAAACCACATGACTATCATGTGACTTTGAACCGAATTCAACACCTTCTCTCCCGATTTATTTCAATAGTGTAACCATGACCCGATTGATTCCAGGATGAAAGCCTAATCTGGAAGCACCCATCACAGGAATGGATTGCCAGAGCATTATTTTAATTTAGGTTAATGGAACAGGGACAATCAGGCACACTAAACATACATGTTAGAAAGCATTCCTGTTGAGATATATAGCATTATCAAATAAAAGCAGTTGGACAGGAGGAGTCCTGAAATTTTACCATGGAACAGAAAGCAGTATTTCTGAGTTTTTAAAATAAAATTTAATGGAAATAGTACCTGTAGACATTACATGTACTGAAGAAAAAGCAGTGCTTGTAAATGAGAAGCTCATTATGTGTGGGATGTGAGTCTGTGTTGGTCTTTGCTCTGTTTTCTTCTGAAAGTTGCAGATCTTGAAAGTCAAAAATAGCATTTATTTGCAAATATGTATTAGTAGAACACTTTCACCATGTGAAATATTCCCTCCAAAAAAATCAGGAATGGCAAAGTTGTCACATCTATCTGTAAGGATTTTCTTTTTTAAAAAATCTGAGTTATCAGAAAACTGAACTCTTGCTACCCCAGAAATTTAAACCTAGGGAGTTCAGTGCTCAGTGCATGACTACTCTGGGGGAACAAAAGATACCTTTCCAATTAAAGTTAATAGAGGGATAACTTCAGACATACAAAGCGAAAAAAAGACACTTATAAGTCATGGTGAGTTCAAAAGGAAAGAATTAAGCTAGACACACAAAGCATCATGGGAAGTGCTATTCAAGCTGCCATGTCAAAAAGGCTGATTAAGAGCAGTTCCAAGTCTACCTGATCACCAGGGAGTCGCACTGATAAAGTTATTTCCTTCACTAGAGAGAATCTTCCTGAACTGAACAAATGTTTCACTTTTGAATAAGGATTCATAAAAAGAAATGGGGGGCGGGTGAAAAGAAGGAGAAGAAAGGTCCATATTCATGGAAAGGTCTGAAATTTTGTATCTCCATAGCTTTTATCAACTTTCAAATTGTGAATGAAATTGCAGCTCTTATGGCAGTTGTCTCGCCTTGGATCAATAATTTTCATATTTGCTAAAGGCCTGCCTTGGAAATCAAGGGTCTAAAGCCCCTGCTACACACACTTGTGTAATTGTTAGTTACCTGGATAAAATGGCAACTGTTTTTTCTCCTGAGATCCTTATATTTTGGTTTTCCATGGTCTTCAGGAGGCTGAATCTAGGTGACCTTCCTCTGATTAAGAAACCAACTGACTACCACTAGGAAGGATCTCTTAGCTAATAAGAGATAATAAAGGAATGTGGAATAACCTCCAATTCTGTTGTCATCCTGAGGCTGTAAGTAAGAGGAACTGCAGGATTTTACTTTCTTCTTCAATGGCATTTTAGACACTAAAAAAGTGAGGCGCTTTGGTGCTGAAATTAATGTGACAGTACACTAATGCATCTCAGCATTAATGGACTTCAGGCAATATTCAAGATGGAAGTTCTGCTGCTTCTAGGATAGCAGGCTTCCCAGACCATGGCTAAAATCTTGTTACTTAGGAGCCCTAGAGTAGGCTCTTTGAATCAGTGGGGACTTATTATGTCAACTCATCCGCAAGTTCTATGGATACAAATGAGCCTACTGTAGTTGCAACTTACTTTAGAATAGTCAGTTGCAATTAAAGTAGGCCAATTTGTATCCAATTTGTATGGAGGAGTTGATTCACCAAATCCCCAGTGATTCAATGGGCCAACTTTAGTGCAGCTTACTACTGTAAGCAACAGGATTTCAGCCAATGTGTGTTCCAGAACTCTAGTGTTCTGGAACATGCAGTCAATTCATCCTGATATGTCTTCATTTGTGCCTCTGGCCCATCTCATTCTGGATAGCAAAATAAAAATAAAAATAAAATCTGGATCCAGCCCAGGTCTTTACACAATATTAGCTGAAATCCTGTTCCTTTGTGTAGTAAGTCACAACTAGAATAGGCCCACTGAATCTGGAGGGATTTGATGAGCCAACTACTCTATAAATTCCACTGATTCAAATGAGGCTACTCAAGTTGCAAATTACTGTGTTAAGCAACAGGTTTTCAGCCATTGTCTGACAGTTAGTAGAGTCCTACGAGACTTGGTGTCATTCTGAAGGCCTTATAAAGCCAGTTAAACATCGTCATATCATAATAAGAAAACCATTTTTCAGATATCATATACTTCTCCACTCACAGCACTTTGATCTGAAAAGGCAAAGTGAAGAATAAACAATTCAAGCCTTCTTCCAAGCATACATTCAACAGAAGTTGATGAATGTCTGGAAAACCAGCATAACATCATGCCAGTTTCATTTGTTAAAACTGTTTGACAAGAATCTATTTTTGTTTTAAGAGGTTCCCTAGTCTGTTCTTCAGAAAGTATGAGCAGCTACAGCAGGCACTTCTTAGCTCAGCTTCCAGACCAATCAAAAAAAAAAAAAAAAAAAGTGGGGGGAAAACCCCATCCTGCAATGTTCCCTGCATTATATGTTTAAAGGACAAGTGTATAGACATTATAGGACTGCATTTGTGATTCTTGGCACTGTTGTCATTTTCATTAAAAGCCTCAATTTCCATTTACTTTGCCAAAGAAAATTATTTTTGGCATAAAGAATATTTTACAATATGCTATACATTTTAGGGATTTAAGCTCTGATACAGAAAACATAAATGCTATCCTGAAACTTTGGAGTTTACATAGAAGAAAAATTGCCCCAGTTCTGAAATGTATGGCTCATAATGTTTCTGTTACTGTTCTCTTCTTGTAGCATTTTAAATATTCTGATTTCATTTTGCATCAAGAAACAAACACCTATGATGAACCACATGCACTGGTCATTATTGCATTCTGGTCTCTTCAAAATGAACTACAGAAAAATATTATTTGAAAGCTCCACAGTTGCATGTTTGCAGTATTGCAGTATATGACTATGAGGTTTAATGTAATTGAGAAGACATGATGCATTTGGTGAGTATGCACTGTTGGTTCCTTTGGAGACCTATTTAGATGTTTACATCTATGTATAAAATTCACATGCTCCCTCCATTATTACATCCATTGCTCTCCTACATGTAGAGAATGAAAAGGGAGAACTCCACTATCCACGAGATCTGGGACTGTGGAAAATCAGGGCCCTACCTCATGTGGAGAGTATCCACAGATACCAGAGGCTCTCCTTTTCAGACTTTTTGTCTTCCACATGTAGGAAGACAAAACCCAGAATGGAAGGCGGTCAGTTTAGAGCATTGCACTCCTTGTTTGAACTTTATACAAGGATATGAATGACAGATTTGAATTCATATCTTTCATGAACATTTTAGTCTCACTCCAACTAAAACATTGGTACTTTAATTGTGTTGTATGTTTTGTTGTAAACCACCCAGATGCCCTCAGCCATATGTCTGTCTGTCTGTCTGTCTGTATGCATGTATGTATGTATGTCCGAATGGTCTGAAGCTCAACATCAAAAAAACTAAGATCATGGCCACTGGCCCCGTCACCTCCTGGCAAATAGAAGGGGAAGATATGGAGGCAGTGACAGATTTTACTTTCTTGGGCTCCATGATCACTGCAGATGGTGACAGCAGCCACGAAATTAAAAGACGCCGGCTTCTTGGGAGGAAAGCAATGAGAAACCTAGACAGCATCTTAAAAAGCAGAGACATCACCTTGCCAACAAAGGTCCGCATAGTCAAAGCTATGGTTTTTCCAGTAGCGATGTATGGAAGTGAGAGCTGGACCATAAAGAAGGCTGACCGCCAAAGAATCGATGCTTTTGAATTGTGGTGCTGGAGGAGACTCTTGAGAGTCCCCTGGCCTGCAAGGAGAACAAACCTATCCATTCTGAAGGAAATCAACCCTAAGTGCTCACTGGAAGGACAGATCCTGAAGCTGAGGCTTCAATACTTTGGCCATCTCATGAGAAGAGAAGACTCCCTGGAAAAGACCCTGATGTTGGGAATGTGTGAAGGCAAGAGGAGAAGGGGACGACAGAGGACGAGATGGTTGGACAGTGTCATCGAAGCTACCAACATGAATTTGACCAAACTCCAGGAGGCAGTGGAAGACAGGAGGGCCTGGCTCTGGTCTATGGGGTCACGAAGAGTCGGACACGACTTAACGACTAAACAACAACTATGTATGTATGTATGTATGTATGTATGTATGTATGTATGTATGTATGTATGTATGTATGTATGTACAGGCGTACCTCGGTTTGCGAAATTAATTCATTCTACGAGACGTTACATAATGCGGAAATTTCGTAAACTGAAACGCCAATTGCGCTAGGAAAGGGGCAGCGCTATAGGCGCAATGCGCCCTGGGAAAACCCTTTCATACTGTGGAAAAAAAGAGGAAAAAAATGTAAACTGAGGCATTATTTTCTATGGATTTCAGTTCGTAAACCAAAAACTACGTAAACCGAGGCGTTCGCAAACCGAGGCACCACTGTATGTATGTATGTATGTATGTATGTATGTATGTATGTATGTATGTATGTATGTATGTATGTATGTATGTATGTACAGTATATCACAGAAGTGAGTCCCCCTCACATTTCATAAATATTTTAGTATATCTTTTCATGTGACAACACTGAAGAAATGACACTTGGCTACTGTGATGTGCCCCTCACGTGTCCTCAGGTTGTTTCGCTAGCCTGAGGCCCACGACACGTTCTCTCCTTTCTGCTGCCACCAGTTGACCTCTGTCAACACCCTTTAATTAGAAAGATTGAGGTCCCAGCTGAGTATAAAGTTGAACAGCACAGGTTTATTGATTACAGTTTGCTTAGACAGGTTCTTCACAGACTTTAATGTATTCATTATATTAGTAATAACTTGTTTCACTCTTAACTCCTTTAGCTCTCTATAAGTTCCACACTCTTAACTGCCTCCTTTAACTTCTACTTCAGACTCTCATCTCTGACACTGACTGAACTCCTCTAGACTCTGACTCACCCCTGCCTTCTAGATTCTCTGGCTCCGCCTCCCAACAGCTCCCATTGGTACATGCAAATAACCTACTACATGAGCCAAAGCAGGGTGATTGCCACAGTCCTCCCCGCTTAATAAGTTTGTTTTATGAGGGTAAACCTAGCAGTTTGCCCTCATAAACAAACAGCTAAGTAAATGCAAATATAACAATAACTTACCATTACTTATACATACCCTATAATACAATTTTTCTCTCTATTACTATGTTCACCAGATCAAACTTACCACTTTAAACATTTAAAACAATCAATGCAATTAAAACATTTGCATTACTCACATTACCTCTACATTAATAAGGCTACTCACCATTATTTTTACCATCATTATACACCTCTCAGTTCATCAACATCCAAACAAACTTTGCACTTTAATCATATTTCATAACTATTACATAAACAGAACATTTAATACACCATCACTTACTTTTTTATCCACCATATATCCATTTATCCGTCATTTGGCCTTCGAGACCAGGCGGCAGCAACCACATTTGGAGTTCCTTTTATGCTGTGGATCTCAAAGTCAAAGTCTTACAGGTTCAGCGTCAATCCTGCAAGTTACTGTTATTGGAATTCATAGTCCGTAGCCACACCAAAGGGAAATGGTGGGTGCAAAAGACGAACTTCCTTCCCCAAATGTAGGGCTTCATTTTTTGCAGCGTCCATACAGTAGATAGGCACACCCTCTCAATGGCAGACAAATGTCTCTCACCAGATTGGAGTCTCCTGCTGATCAGAGTCACTGGGTGTAGATTCCCGCTGTCATCCACTTGGCACAACATGGCTCCCAGACCCACACGCGACACATCGGTGTACACAATGAACTCCCGGTTGAAGTCCAGCACAACAAGGACAGGTCTTGAAGTCCACACTCTTTTCAGACGATCGACAGTCACCTGGCACTCTGATGTCCACTGGATGTCCTCAGCTCGCCTTTTCCGGGTTAAGCCAGTTTTCTTTTTAATTAGTGGCTTCGCTTTCTCAACTGTGGGAAGGGTAGGCAGTTTCTTCCACTCCTCTAGAATAGCTATGACTGCGTTCTTCCTTGAAATCTTATTGCTTTTGCATTCTCCCTCACCAATAAACTCGCCCACAGGTACTTTTGTTGCAAAGCTCTCCATATGTGGGGGACCACTATCACAGGTCACCTCAAGATTTACAGGCAAGTTTCTTTTAAGCTCAATCTCAAACACTTGGTTTATTTCAGATGTATTGAGATTTTCATCATCTCTTTAATCTCCCATCACCCTTTAATCTCTGGTTTCTCAGGTAGGGGTTTGCCTTGTAAGATTTTAAGTGCTTTTGCAGCTGCAGGTGGAGATTTCCCAAGACTAGTCTCCTCAGCCCTCCAGTGCCGCTGCAACAAATCCACAGGTTCTGACCATGCCAACAGCAATTCACTCCCCTCTATGGGTCTCAGCCTCACTACTTTGTCCTCATGATGGAATGCTCTTTCCCGGGCCTTTTCATCACACAAGCCTTTCTCCTTTCCATGAGTAACCCCCAAGCTTGGCTCTGCTGCTTCTAAGGACTTCTCCCTATATTTTACAGGGATAATTAGCAAGGCCTGCCAAGACTTTGGACTAACAATCAGCCTGAAGAAAACACAAGTCATGGGCCAGGGCGTGGACTCACCTCCCTCTATTACCATCTCCACGCAAGAATTGGAGGTTGTTCATGACTTTGTGTACCTTGGCTCAACGATCTCTGACACTCTCTCCCTAGATGTCGAGCTGGATAAACGCATTGGCAAAGCAGCTACAGTCAACCCTCGACTTACGAACGGCCCTAGTTACGAACGTTTCAACTTACGAACGGCTCCGTTGGAAAAAATTGGCATTGACTTGCGAACGGAGCCTCGACCTATGAACGAGGCTCCGTTCGCAAGTCAATGCCAACGGAGCGATCGGTGCCTTCGGAGGTCTCAAAGGGCTTTCCCCCCGACATCGGAGGAAGCAGTTTGAGACCTCCGAAGCCAAAAAGGCAGGGCGAAAGGGTTGGAAATTCGAATTTCCCACCCTTTCTCCCTGCCTTTTTGGCTTCGGAGGTCTCAAAGGGCTTTCCCCCAACATCGGAGGAAGCCCTTTGAGAGCTCCGAAGGCGCCGATCGCGGTGGCAGGGACCCCCAGGGAGGTCTCCCATGGTGGCAGAGAAGCCCTGGGAGACCTCCCTGGGGGTCCCCGCCGCTGCGATTGGCACCTTTGGAGCTCTCAAAGGGATTTCCCCCCGACATCGGAGGAAGCCGTTTGAGAGCTCTGAAGGCAAAAAGGCAGGGCGAAAGGGCTGGAAATTCGAATTTCCCGCCCTTTCTCCCTGCCTTTTTGCCTTCGGAGCTCTCAAATGGCTTCCTCCGATGTCGGGGGGAAAGCCCTTTGAGAGCTCCGAAGGCAAAAAGGCAGGGAGAAAGGGTGGGAAATTCCACGCCGCCATCGGAGACCTCCCTGGGGTCCCCCGCCGCCGCGATTGGAGGCAGTGCTCACCCAGTGCCGGGAGGCTAGAGCTGGCCAGGCGCTTGGCCACTCACCCTGGCCGCGGCGGAGGCAGCGGAGCACCGGGAGGCTAGAGCTGGCTGGGCGCTTGGCCACTCACCCTGGCCGCGGCGGAGGCAGTGGAGCACCGGCAGGCTTCGGACTGGTAAGTCCTTTTAAAAAAACTTTTCTGTGTGGGTTTTGGAGGGTGGGTTTGGACTGGGGGGTTATGTTTCTGTGGGTTTTTTTTGTGTGTGTGTGTTTTTTTTTTTTGCAGTCCCAGCGTGGGACTTGCTCTTTTTATTTTGGTATTTTTTTGAAATGCTGGAACGGATTAATTCCGTTCCCATGCATTTCAATGGGAAATGGTACTTCGACTTACGAACTTTTCGATGTACAAACGTCCTTCCGGAACGGATTAAGTTCGTAAGTCGAGGGTTGACTATACCATGTTCTCTAGACTCACAAAGAGAGTATGGCTCAATAAGAAGCTGACGGCATATACCAAGATCGAAGTCTATAGAGCCTGTGTCCTGAGCACACTCCTGTACTGCAGTGAGTCCTGGACCCTTTGTGCATGGCAGGAGAGGAAGCTGAACACATTCCATATGCGTTGTCTCCGACGCATTTTTGGTATCACCTGGCAGGACAAAGTTCCAAATAGAGTAGTCCTAGAGCGAGCTGGAATTTTTAGCATGTATACATTACTGAAACAGCGACGTCTACGTTGGCTTGGGCATGTCGTGAGAATGGCTGATGGTTGGATTCCAAAAGATCTCCTTTATGGAGAATTAGTGCAGGGAAATCACCCCAGAGGGAGACCGCAGCTGCGATACAAGGATATCTGCAAGCGGGATCTGAAGGCCTTAGGAATGAACCTCAACAGATGGGAAACCTTGACATCTGAGCGTTCAGCCTGGAGGCTGGCGGTGCAGCATGACCTCTCCCAATTTGAAGAGACCCTTGTCCAGCAGGCAGAGGAAAAGGGGCAGTCCCGAAACCAGCAAAATCAGGGAGCTGGACAGGGGACAGATTATACAGTGGTGCCTCGCAAGACGATTTTAATTCGTTCCGCGGAAATCGCTGTCTTGCGAAAACATCGTCTTGCGAAACACGGTTCCCCATTGGAATGCATTGAAATCTATTTAATGCGTTCCAATGGGGGGAGGGAAATCGCTGTCTTGCGAAAATCATCCATAGAAAACATCGTCTTGCAAAACGTGGTTCCCCATAGGAACGCATTGAAATCTACCGTATTGGGGAAAAGCAATCCCCACACCTGCCCTTGGAAATGCAGTGGGTCTGAGATAGCCTTCCCCCTCTTTCTCTCCAGCAGCAAAAAAAGAGGGTGAAAGGAGTCAAAGCAGCCCCCTGATGACTCATTTTGCCCTGATCCTTTGCCAGTGGGGAGAAAAAGAGGGAGAATGCAATACAGTACAAGACATCACCAGGACTTGCTGCCTTAGCAATAGGTCCTGATGAGGGAAAAAAGATCAGGGAAAGCATAAATGCAATCCCTCATTACCACAAACTATGCAGTTGAGTTTCCCACATTTGGGGAAACCACAGGGATCAGCACACCCGAAGTGCAATGGATGAGCCTCACCCTGGGAAAACCACTTTCATGACCATGGTATTTCCCCTGCAAGGTATGAATTGGAGTGGCCCTTGCACCTCCTGCCCCCTTCTGTGCCCTTCCCCCCCAAGGCATGGTGACCCCCTGGCTGCTTTGTGTTTTGGGGTGCACAGGTATTAGCATAAGGTATTAGCATGTATATTAGCATATATGCTAATACCTGTGCACTAGAGGATTGTGGGAGGAACACCTAGCCCCTGATGGGGGTCCCGCGGGGCACTCCAAAACACTGAAGAGCTCTCTTGGCCTCTGGCGGGACTGGGGCTGTGCAGCCCTGTTCTGAGCGGGAGGTGCAGCCAGGGGGTCACCATGCCTTGGGGGGGGCAGGGCACAGAAGGGGGCAGGAGGTGCAAGGGCCACTCCAACTCATACCTTGCAGGGGAAATACCATGGTCATGAAAGTGGTTTTCCCAGGGTGAGGCTCATCCATTGCACTTCGGGTGTGCTGATCCCTGTGATTTCCCCAAATGTGGGAAACTCAACTGCATAATTTGTGGTAATGGGGGATTGCATTTATGATTTCCCTGATCTTTTTAGCCCATTGGCCCTGCTGGTCTTCCAGGAGGCAGATCCTGGAAAGCCAGCAGCTCAGATGGCAGAGCAGCAAGGTCCAATGCAGCTGCCACAGTGAGCAGGTACTGGTTTGGAGGCCTTCTGGCACAGTGCTGGAACTGTGGGAGGCTTCTGAGTGGGGGTGGCTAAAGAGGTTTTAAACCATTTTTTACAGTATATTCACTCCATAAGACGCATACACTTTCTCCCCTACTTTTTTGGGATAAAAAAGTGGGTCTTATGGAGCAAAAAATACGGTAATTAATGTGTTCCAATGGGGGGAAAAGCGAAGCATCGTCTTGCGAAAATCGTCCATAAAAAACATCATCTTGCGAAGCACCACAGCGCTCGCAAAAACCCATCGTCTTGCGGATTAATCATCCTGCGAGGCAATCGTCTTGCGAGGCACCACTGTACTTGTCTTCAGTGTGGAAGGGATTGTCACTCTCGAATTGGCCTTCTCAGCCATACTAGATGCTGTTCCAAGTCCTCCATACAGAGCACGTTACCATAGTCTCTCGAGACTGAAGGATGCCTAATCTAAAATTATCTGTTTGTGGGGCCCTCCCCCTCTATGAGGTGCCTTTAAAACCTCTCTATATAATAAACCCTTTTCCACACAATACCTCTCTGGGTATTCAGAGGTCAGTGGAATGGGATTCTCATTAGCTTTTCTAAAACAATCATTTAAAGTAGTATCTTCATTCTGCTTCTTAATAAAGGAGGAACTATTAGGATTCTTCATTATGACCACTTCAGCCATTTCTGCTACCTCAGGGTTTTCCTCTAGACTGGGACATCCCAGGTTTAATTCATAGGTTAGGGCTCCCAATCTTTCCTCAGGGATTGTGGGTTACCACTAAAACACTGCACATGCTTGGAGAGATCTAAGCCGATCAAACAAGGAGCAGGGATTTGGTCTGACACTGCTAACTTCCATATACCAGACCACCCCTGGTATCTCACTGCTACTTTCGCCATTGGCAGCACCACCACGTCTGAGCTAATGCCTTTGAGGGTGATGTTTTGTTCCAACATATTCTCTTCAGGAATGATGTCTGAGTGACAAATAGTAATTTGGGAACATGTATCTTTTAGAGCCAGATACTTTACGTTGTCAATGAAAATAGGCTGTCCAAAGTTATTCAATAAATCCTGATTGCACTGGATTAGGAAACATTGTATCACTCTCGCTTCTGGAATGTCTGGGCACTCTGCCAAGTCTGTTTCCTTAGCAACTGTGCTGTGGCGGGAAGAGGCCTCAGCTTCAACGGCTGATTGTTGCGCTTTATTATGCTGCACGGAGAATACCCTTTTAGGCTGACTGGAATTTCCACCTTTATGCTGGTTAAAAATCCCTATTCTTTTGAGTTTCACACTGCACCCATAAATGACCTTTTTTACCACAAGCATAACACTGTTTACTGGTTTTAGGTTCAGTATAAAGGGCCTTGTTAACCTTTCCCTCAGAACTATTAGGTTTTAGGTGACTGTGCTCTGTGGACGAGGGCTTGTCTTTAAAATGGCTTCCAGTAGCTTGGGTACTTCTGAGGTAATCTCTACCGGGTGGTGGCCCTCTCCTCCTGTCGTCCCACACTTTTCTACCAATTTTTACCTCAGAGAATCGAGGATCTCTAATCTCACTAATGGAATCAGCATATTCAGACACCTGTAACACATTTTTAGGATCTTTGTCCTTGACCAGATAACGCAATTCCCCTGGCAAAATGGAATAAAATTGTTCTAATCTGATCACATTTTTCATTTGTTCTAAGGCAGAGACATATTCCTGTTCCAACCATTTATTGAGCAATTGCATCAAACGTGCTCCAATCTGGATAAAAGACTCCTCAGGTTTCTTGGAAATTGATCTAAATTTCTTTCTGAGGTGCTCTGAATTAATTCCAAATCTGGAATACACAATTTTTCTACATGCCTCAAAATCTCTAGCTTGCTCCGGAGGCATCTGTGAATAAAGCTCAGATAAAACTCCACTTATCTGTGACCTTAAAATTACCATCCTCTCATCATCTTTTACCTCAAATTCCCAACAAGCTCTCTCAAATGAAATCAGGAAAGATTCAGGACAATCCCCTTTTCTATATTGAGGAAATTTCTTTAGGTCAATTTTTGAGAGATTTACCTCACTAGAATTGCTATTATTATTATTATTTTGAGCAGCTAATTCCAGTTTCTTCATCTCTATTTGAAATTGCATTTCTCTTTCTCTTTGCTCAAATTCCCTTCTCCTGTTTTCTTGCTCAAACTCCCTTTCCTTTTCTCTTAATTCCATTTGTCTGGCCTCAGCTCTCTCTCTCTCCTTAATCTCTAATTCCTTGAGCTCTAGTTCCTTAGCTTTCTATTCAGCCCTGGCTTTAATTTCTAGTTCCCTTTCCCTTTCCCTTTCTTTAATTTCTAGTTCCTTCTCCTTAAGTTTGAATACTTGCATTTTTCAAATTCTTGGGAGCTTTGAATATTTTCCCCCTCTGAGGCAATCACCACAGTTCCCTCAGTTTCTTCCTCAATCTCAATTTGAGGGCTTCCATCCCCCTCAGTCTCCTGAGGTTCAACTCCCTCCGTAGCTGATTTCTTTGTTCTTTTGGGTGGCATGTTAGAGTTAAAGTGTACTTTATTATACTGTTTTTAAAAGGACCTCTCTTTCAGCTGTTTTTCCCCCAGTAATTCTGTTGCGCTATACCCAGCAGCTCACTCTGGCTGCTCTCCAGCTCACAACTTTAGTTATTAAGTCTTTCTGTCTGAGCAATTCTTGCCTGTCCTGGACAAAAGAACTGCAGGAATGGTGAAGCACATGGCAAGAAGTTCTTGGCCATCATCAGGCGAGGACTTTTTCAGCCTAAGACAGTGTTTCCTAGCCTTGGGTAATCCAGGTGTTTTTGGACTGCAGTTCCCAAAAGCCTTCACCACTAGCTGTACTGGCCAGGAGTTTAGGGTGTTGTAGTAAAAAAATATCTGGGGACCCAAGGTTGGGAACCACTGATCTAAGACCTAAAGGTATTTGGCTTGCCTCTACCTTTGCTAAATTTGCATTGATCTGGCAGACCTAAGTCTGTCAGGAAGTTTCTCACATTTTATTTGTTTGGTGTATCAGTGTTAAATTAGAATTACATTAAGCTGTGAAAACCTTTTCTTCTATAAAGGTTTTACTCTAACTTGCTCCCCACAGATTGAGCCATTTGTGACTCTTTCTTACTGATTGGACATACTGGCTGAGATCCTCTTGTGTAACTGTACCACACAAGTAGGATGACATAATCATCTTGCAATAATAATATTTAATTGAATTGAATTAAATGCTCTTTACTGCCCCCCTCAAGTTCTGAAACTCCTTAGGTATTCCTTTTGCCCTGAGAAAGCCTTCGAGAGCTTCAAGAAGAGTGGGGAGGCTTGAACAGTAAAACATAGCCACTGGATTGCTGCCAGCAGTCCCAACCCCAGCAGCGGTGATCTGGTGGCCATTTTTTACTGCTAAAGGCCCATCACTATCCTGAGGGTCCCAAAGACTTCAACAGGTCAAGAACGATCCCTAGGGAGCCTCAGAATGGGGGGGGGGAATTATAGGAAGCTTTCAATAATAGTAAATTCAATGTTACCATAGTGGATGATGACATCATCCTTCTTTGGTTGGAGTAAAGCTACACCAACAGGATTTCAGCCAATGTGTTACAATTGACAAGTTAGCTTTTAATTTGTTAATTCTTGGACCAACACCAGATAAAGATTTTTCAAAATGTAATGTTTTTAAAATAACATTTCAAAATTAACATTAATGAAATTGTTCAATTTTTAACAAATTTGTTTTTGACATGACCTTTGCAGAGAATATATATCAATCTATATTCCTGTTGCTAAAGGGAAGGGGACCTATAATTGTTTACCCCCAAAAAAACTAGATTTATGCTTTTGAATTGGAACACCAAGGAACCTTAGTTATCACACCAAAGAGTCTGTAGAATTTCTCTAGACTTCTGGGAGGCATAGTTCAAAAATGCCAGGAGCTCCAGGTTTGGGAAGCCAGCTGACCACTTCCAGTTACACTTTTCCATCATAATGCTATAAGAATATTTAACTGCTAGAGTTGGCTCAGAGCTTTGCTATGTTATCCAAGACTGCTTTACAGATCAGTGTGACTATTTCTGTTTGGACCCAAATCAGCACAACAGAATTGTCGAACGACTGGGTTCAGTCTTTCATGAATAATATTTTTTAAATAGTGCTCTTTTAAACCACCAACCAGCAGCCTCAGTGCAGGATAAAGGTAGGATGATTTCAAGGAACCTTCACAAAAAGATATCTGGAGACTTCAAAAGAAGACCTAAACTACTGCTGAAGCTGTGCAGGTCTAGCTGAACTGGCCATTCTAAGAATGATACAAATTTGTCTGTTTGAATTAATCAGAAAGAAGAAATGTGCATGTTATGGGTGAGAGTTGAGATAACAGTAAGCAAGTGGGATCCTAATTCAGATTAGAAGTTTTGTAGTTATCAGAAGAAAAAGAGTCCCTGCTTGCAGTGGTAAAAGGTTTTTGGGTTTCTGTGTTTGGTGGTGGTTGTTTTTCCTTTTTTCCTTTTCCTTTTTCAAGTTCATTAATCATTTCAATTCAACCATTATTTTCAATGACAGCTTCCAAAAGCCTGGAGAAATACCATAGACTTTTCCATGTGCTAACTAAGGCTTCTGGATGTTATACTCCAAATATATTTATAAGGCCAAGGCTCAACTACCTAACATATTTCTAATTTTAAAAGGGCACAGACCTTTTTTCCCTTGGGTGAGTGTCGTGTGATATGTGCCCTCTACAGAGAGTACACAAAACAAATATTTAATTAACATATTAATAGTATTAATTGAGCAATCTGAATAGCCTTAAACATTAATAACAAGGAGTTAATCTTGCTCTGGTTAGGGAGATCATTCTAGGTCTAGGCATAACTGATATGCAGTTTAAGACACTAAGATCTGCTGAGTCAACCATCTGATTGGCAGCAAACCACCACATCTCCAAATAGTGTTTTTCTTGGAAGTTCTTAATGACATAAAAAAAAACTGCTATGGTTTTAGAGTAGCCTTTAAAGCAGAGTTAGGCAGCATATGGGCCAATGAGTTGCATTAAGATCTCAGGGCTCAAAGGCAGCCCCCAGCATTCTTCTCCATGTCAGTACATATTTCATTTCCTTTTATTCTATTTTATTGCTGGAAAAAAATCCCATTGTGCCCTTCAGGAAATGTGAGGGGCACTTTGGTCATGTTTTGAGCACCACCCAGGACATCTGTAGCTCTTCCTGTTCCTTTTATTCTTTTTTGGGAGTTAGTGTCACCAATATGTGGATGACACCCAGTTCTATCTCTCCTTTCCATCTAAATCCAAAGAAGTTGTTTCGGCTCTGGATCAGTGGCTGGTGTCAGTAATGGACTGAATGAGGGCAAATAAACTGAAACTTAATCCTGACAAGACAGAGGTGCTCCTGGTCAGTCGAAAGGTAGGTCAAAGAACAGAGATTTGGCCTGTGCTGGATGAGGTTACACTCCCTCTGAAAACACAGGTGTGCAGCTTGGGGGTGCTATACCTGGATGCCCAGGTTTCGGAGGTGGCCAGGATCGCCTTTGCACAGTTAAAACTAGTGCACCAGCTGTGCCTGATTCTTGAGAGCCCTGATTTGGCCACAGTGATACATGCCCTAGCTACATCTCAGCTAAATTACTGTAACGCTCTACGTGGGGCTGACTTTGGAAAGTGTTCAGAAACTCCAGAGGGTCCAAAATGCTGCAGCCAGATTGTTAACTGGGGCTGGTTACAGGGAAAATATAACTCCCCTGTTACAGCAGCTCCACTGGCTGCTGATCTGTTTTTAGGCACAATTCAAAGTGCTGGTTTTAACTTATAAAGTCCAAGCTATCTAAAAGACCACATCTCCCTCTATGAGTCTGCTTGGGCATTACGATCATCAGGGGAGGACTTTCTCTTGGTCCCACCACCCTCGCAGGTGCGTTTGGTGGGGACACGGGAGAGGACCTTCTCTGTTGCAGCTCCCAGACTCTGGTAGTCCCTCCCACGGGAAGACAGGATGGCCCAATTTTTGCTGTCCTTCCACGATCAAAGACCTTTCTCTTCAGAAAGGCTTTTCCTTAGTGACTGGCAGTAAGAGAGGGGTTTTGTGCTTATTACTTTTAAATGTGTATTTAGTATTGATTTTATTTACCATTTTTAATATGATACATAATTCTTCTTAAATATTTGTACACTTACTGTTTTTAGCTTTGTATATTATTTTTTAAAATGATGTGAGCTGCCTTGGGTCCTTCTGAGGGGTAAAATATTTTAAATACATAATAAATAAAGAAATAAAGAATGAGGAGAAGGTCCAGAATTGAGTTCATATGGCCCCCAGAGCTCTTCAAACCCTGTTTAAAACAATTTATTTCTGACAATTTAGTTTCCCTTAAAGTATGACAGGAAGCAACAGTCAGAACTGGATATGGAACAACTGATTGGTTCAAAATTGGGAAAGGAGTACGACAAGGCTGTACATTGTCCCCCTGCTTATTTAACTTATAAGCAGAATACATCATGCAAACGGCTGGACTGGATGAATCCCAAGCTGGAATTAAGATTGCCGGAAGAAATATCAACAACCTCAGATATGCAGATGATACCACTCTGATGGCAGAAAGTGAGGAGGAATTAAAGAACCTCTTAATGAGGGTGAAAGAGGAGAGCGCAAAAAATGGTCTGAAGCTCAACATCCAAAAAACTAAGATCATGGCCACTGGTCCCATCATCTCCTGGCAAATAGAAGGGGAAGATATGGAGGCAGTGACAGATTGTACTTTCTTGGGCTCCATGATCACTGCAGATGGTGACAGCAGCCACGAAATTAAAAGACGCCTGCTTCTTGGGAGGAAAGTGATGACAAACCTAGACAGCATCTTAAAAAGCAGAGACATCGCCTTGCTGACAAAGGTCCGCATAGTCAAAGCTATGGTTTTTCCAGTAGCGATGTATGGAAGTGAGAGCTGGACCATAAAGAAGGCTGACCGCCAAAGAATTGATGCTTTTGAATTGTGGTGCTGGAGGAGACTCTTGAGAGTCCCCTGGACTGCAAGGAGATCAAACCTATCCATTCTGAAGGAAATCAACCCTAAGTGCTCACTGGAAGGACAGATCCTGAAGCTGAGGCTTCAATACTTTGGCCATCTCATGAGAAGAGAAGACTCCCTGGAAAAGACCCTGATGTTGGGAATGTGTGAAGGCAAGAGGAGAAGGTGACAACAGAGGACGAGATGGTTGGACAGTGTCACTGAAGCTACCAACATGAATTTGACCAAACTCCGGGAGGCAGTGGAAGACAGGAGGGCCTGGCGTGCTCTGGTCCATGGGTGTCACGAAGAGTCGGACACAACTTAATGACTAAACAACAACAAAGTATGACAAAAGTTCTTTAGTGAGAACATCAATAATGTCAGTCAGGACTTATCCTTAGTGTTGTCTCTGGTTGTTCTGAGGTTGCTCTTGGTCCTTTTTTGTTTATTTGTTTGTTGCAGATTTGAATAAATCATCCTGTTGCACCCATGCATGGGGGCATTTATTGCTGGGTGTACTGGGGTGCACTGGGTCATAGTGGTAGTACCTGCCCTTGATGTCTCCCAATAAAGATTACCTTCTCTTACCTATCTTCCCCTCCCCAGCTATTTCACTCTCTCCTCCCTTCCCTCCTTATTTTACCTGTCCATGTGGTATGTAGAGATGGGGACTGACCAGCAGGAAAATACCCACAAAGAAATGTCATCAAATGACACATACCCACAAAGTTTGTGGATCAGCACATAACAGCACAATACGCACAAGCAGAGCCTGCATTGGAGCAAATTGGAGCAAAGCAGAACAAAAATACATCATTACCTGGGGGTGTTTAAAAAAAACAAACCTGGAACACAATCCCTCTTTTACTCTGTTGACATTAGTTTCAGCCTTACGGATGCTGGATGCAGTACCATTATTCTGGCTTCAACAAAAGTTGAACAACTGCTCAGTGTGGAAGGGCTCTCTGTCTTCCCCTGCAAGGACAGGTATGTCCCAGAGCAGGGGGTGTGCCCAAATTCATACACTTCTCAGCCTAATTTCATGAAGCTTTTTTAAAGTGATCAGTTCTGGTCTCTGGTAAGAGTGATCTGCTCCTTCCCTATCAGGCCACTAGGTGAAGAAAAAGTGGAAAAGGGGTGACATAAAGAGGAGATTCTCCCACTTTTCAGTAGCCCTGCTCACCACTGCCACATTCTCCTGGCCAGGAGATTGCCATTGATGGAACAAGGCTGTTGACAGAAAAAAATAGCACCCCTTGTTCAGTGGCACTTTCTTGGCTCATGTGAACCAACCAGGGGGTCCAAGAAATCTGGATAGCTTTCTGCATTCTAATGCACTCCACAGAATCCGTTCTTTGCATCCCCCACTCTGCTTCCTATAGAGCGATGCAGAAGACAAACAACATGGCAGAAAAATGACTGCTTCTTACCTTGGCTGTGCACTGTCAATACAAAGATAATTTGCTTCTTAACTCTCCCAGTTGGGTGCCATCTGTTTTGCAGAGCTGGCTTCTAGTGGGAAAGGGCAGTACTCAAAACCCATGTCCTTTACCAGCTGGACACTATTCATATATCTACAGTTGGGCTTTGGTTTTATTCACATTCACTATTTTAAAATCAAGATTCTGCCAAAACATAAGCTTTCATTTTGTTTAAATGCACAGGCAGGCACTTTAAGGCTGGAGAACTGGCGCCTGTTTTCATTGGAAACCTGGTCTCATATTTTTGGTGGGAATGATTGAGCCACTTCTGCAGTTTTTTTCCCCATCAGTGTAAACCTATTAAATTTAAAATGAAATGATTTGTTGCACTTTTAAGTAGATGCAGCTTTGACTGGAATGGTTTTATACACCTCCCCTACAATTGTGTTATCAAGAGGATTTTACAGAATATTATCCACTCCTTTTCCACTTTGACCATTTGGTCCCCCAGTGCCTAGACATGCTGTTTCAATTTCTCATCTGAATAAGATGCAAAACCCATCCATTTGGAAACAAGTGCTAATAGTATCCTTAATTTCCTCTCAAGATTAGTCCTGACACTTTTTCTTTTCTTTAAGCCAAGAGAAATTATGGACAATGTGATGAATTTCTTCACTTTAACAAAGTAAGCAGATAAAGGCTTTCTTTTCTTTTTTAAAAATCGCTTTAAGTGGTAACTTTCCAGAGCTAGCAAATGAGCTCAAATCTTGCTGTATTAAAGCCAAGGGACCTAAATTCTATAAATAAATAAATAAATAAAAGTCCATTTCACTTCAAAGATTTATCCTATGGCTTCTTTCCAAAAGGAAATGTTTCACAGTCCCTTTAACATCTGTAGTTTTTAAAGGATCATTGAAGCCAACTTTCTTATGAAACCCATTTTTGGTCACATAGATGCCAAATATGCCATAATGGTATATTAGTCCTCAAGCTTGTGTACTGCTTGCATGGCTCAAGCTTCCATGGTGCTTCTTCACAGGTCCAAAGCTACCTCTGGATATAATCCACTGGGAAGCTTTCCTGTCCAAGCCAAAGTGGGAGCTATGCAAGATTAGTTGTGCTGGTTTTATTATTGTCGGTACAAATTGCACTGGAGAACCTCCTAGTGGGAGAAGTAGCTCTTTTTGGGTTCAACTAGACAGTTGAATTGTCCTGGGGTAAATAGACTACCCTAAAATAAACAGTGGTCCCATGCCAGTAATCTGAAAAGGTGCACATAGCTATAGAAAAGGGTCAGGCATTTACCTGTATGTCGTGTAGTCACTGGAAAACTGATTAATCCTATCTGTGCTCAAAGCTATCCAAAACATGAGATAAATTGCCTTCTGATTGCACCATTAGTCTGTCTTAACATATATAAAAATCAAACAAGAGCAAAATTGTTGTAGCATCTTAACAGGTTTATTTTAGTCTGAGCTTTCATGGATTACAACCCATTTCCTCAGACACCTTGTGGAATCAGAAACTTGTTCAGAAAAATACAAGCCAAGTAACTTCTTGGCTCAACATTTTTATACCTCAAAGACAGCTTGTGTGTCAGACAGTCAACTACTTTAGTCATGCCAGGATGTTTAATTCGTGCTATCAAAGCTTATTATTGGTATCAAGTCTGTTATTGTCAGCTTTTACCAGTTACTGTCAGTTTGAAATTTCATTTTCTTTGCTTGTATTCATTCATCCTCACTGGGTCTCTACCCACTCAATGTGCACTAGAATACAAACATGTGGCTAAATATTTCACTCCATGTGTCTGGGAAAGGGGACTGTAATCTATGAAAGCTCCCCCTGAAATAAATCTCTTAGTCTTTAAGATGCCACAGTACTTGTGGTTTTGTTTATATTTTTATTTTATTTTTGCTACATACTAGTGGCCTGTTCCTTTCGTGTTAAAATATTCCTCCAGCAGTTACTAGAAGCTCTGCAGCCTAAATGTGTGTTTTCACCCTGTAAGCCTAACTCTTCAGCTTTCCCTGACATGGAACCTGATTAAGACATACAGAACTGAAATTGCTGTTGAAAACTTTTGGCCTTTATCTTGACGATGTCATATGTCTGTTAGGTCAGACTACGGGCATTTCCAGATGAAGGCACTCTGCTCTCTCCCTGCTATGCCGTGTAAAATCAAATATGGTTTTCTTGTTGTGATCAATCAATTGTGTTTGCTCAATGCCACTGATGGGATGTAAACCCTCTGGTTCCTTTCTCTTGTTTAAGTCTTCCCACGTAACTACCAATCCATATCTATAAGCATGCACTGTATCACTTCCTTTGTTATAGCAGGAACTTCCCATTTGAAATCTTTTTTTCATTTGACCAAATCCTATCTAGTCAGTTCCACAATTCTGTTTGCTCCTTGGTTTTCTCTGCTTGTTATTTAGCTCTGAATATCAGCAGAATGCCTGGGTGCCCTGCCGCTCAGAACAGTCCCATTTTACCCCCACCATTCCATTTTTCAAAAATCACAATTCTTCTCCAAGAATCTTCTTTTGTCTGTGTATCTCAGCTTGATTTGCCTCCTGCTATCTTCCTCCCTTTCAGCCTTCCATTCCCCAGGGCATTTTTAAAAACCCGCTTCCTTTCTCTCAAGACCAGATTTCTCTATGCATTTTCCCCACTCGCTCCCTCACAATATTACTCTGTTTAACCAGACTTCAAGGAGGAATGAGAGATGCAGCACATTCACCATGGTCTGTGATCCACACAAAACATTGTTCTTTTAGTAAACATAACTATGTAGATTCTACCTTGAATATGACCAGGAATAAAATGGTTAAGGTGTGTGAATCTGCATGAGCTTGGAAATGGCTTTAGAGCCCACCTCCATAATGTAAATGGTCAACTGATGGCAATTTCAGAAAAGTAACAATATTTTCTATGTCCCAACCCAGACCAGAATGTCTAGCCCAAAATAGAACTGTTGTGTGCTAGGAGGAACTGGAACATCCTGGGTTAGGAAATGAATGGGACCAGGGCTAGGATTAGAAGGAGTTGACAATAGGATAAGAACTTGTAGATCTGGGAAATGAAAGCAGGCATAGAGGGAGAGGAATCATACCACGAAAGCCTCCTGTGAACACATCTTGTAACAGAATAACTTACCTGCATTCACCACTATAAACTTGAAGTTACTTATAATTCCGGTTTCCATAACTGAAGGTGCTAGGAAAGAAATTAAGTTAATCTTAACCCAGTTGTTGCTACAGATTAGAATTTTAATGGCATCTGGAGATTTTTACCACCAACGGCTATAGAAATTGCTGGACTATATTTGCATGTATTGTTCCAGCATGGGGGGGGGGGGAAGAGCGGTCATGACAGACCATCTATCAGAATTACAATGAGCTCCACTCTGTCAAAGTGTCACAGTTAGCTTGAACATAACCTATAGTGTCAGGAAGGAAAAAGAAAAAGGTACAAGGTATTCTAATAAAAGAAGTAGAGCAGGGAAGATTCATTTCTTATGAAATTCTTTTTTTCTCCTTCTCTGTATTGTCATGGATTCCCTACCTGCTGTGTCTGTCTCTCACTTTCAATATGCATTGCATCCTCCTTTGTTCACTTTTAGGGATTGGTTCTTTCAAGAAGGAGGAACAGACACATTCCACTAGCCTAGATATCAAGCAATTTTACACATTGTGAATAGCGAAGGAGGCCGCCTTGTGCCTCTAAATCTTCTAAAACTTGAACCCTTCCCCTTAATCCCTGCCAAAAAAAGTTGTTACTTGAGATAGAAGTGTGAGTCCTGTATCCCATATTCCTGTAGTTTGTCACTTGACAGATGAATAGAACAACTGAGAAAATCCTCTGAATTTGGTAGGAATTCTTTAATCATTGAATTACAAGAATTATATTTCTCCATTGCTACATGATTAGATTCATACTTGTAGAGTTTTCCTATCAAGTAATGTTGAAATTAAATAAATAGCATTTGAGAGGAAGAGGAGGAGGCTACACATAATGGTTTTAGCAATATGTAATACCCATCTATTTAAAATTTTGACATACAAACTTCCTTGTGCTTTCATGTCTTTCAATTTAACAATATTAGAAATGGGGCAGCAATTTGTATTGTGAGCAATCTGCACTGGGAGGTGATGCAGGAATGGAATAGGTGGACAGGTAGCCTGAGTGCCCCCCTCTTTTCTTTTCTTTTTTCTCTTTCTAACTCTACATGTAGACTGGCATTCTTAGATTCATTTCCTTTCTCCTTCTTTTGAGGTCATTTATTGTTTGTTCCACTCCTAGATAGAGAGTGGCACACTGCACATGCTGTATAATGGCTCCCTGAGCGAAGATGCATATATGGAATCCAGCTTTGCAACTTCTGTAAATAGGTTTGAATGTCTTTTCATCATGAACTGTACATGAATGGATTTCCTTAGAGAATAAAAAGTGTATGTCTGCTTGTCTAGTACTATTTTCCAATAGTTGCAAGCTGAGTACTAGACCAATGCATACTGTCAGTAAAAACTGCAAATAATCCTAAGGGACAGAATTATAAATGAATAAATGGCAGAAAATAATGTCTGAATATAATTTAATGTACTTACACTTACTTTCCGTAGGAGAGTGAAGACTAAGGGGTTAAGCCAGGGGTGGGGGATGATATAGTCCTCCACGGTTGCTGTACTGCTGTGATTCTCAGCCACAGCCAGCTGGTGGCTGATAGAGAGGGATGATAGGAGTTGAAATCTGACAATTGCATTTAGAGGCTGAAAGATTCTCCATCCTTAGGTTATCCCAAAAACTTAATGGAAAAAGCAAAGCAAAAAAGCCCACAAAGCGTGCTGCTTATATACTACCCCATAGTGCTAGAAGGGTAGGTGGGTAGGTGGGGCTCGTTAGCCTTGGAAGGCAGCCCATCTAGGAGAAGGAAAACTCCAATTTCAAACCTGCACTGCCTTGTGGCTATATCCACCAATGGAAAAGGCTTCAGGAGTTAACCTCGAGGCAAAATCCGGAGCCGGAGTCCCGGAGGTAGTTCGTGTCATTCTGGCAACTCCAGCAACGTCGCTTGAACCAGTTCTATTGGCTCTTGCCTTTCTATTAGACTATTTCAGTGACGTGGAGAGGAGGGATCTGCTGCTTGGGTAACAGCCTATCCTCCATACTATTTTACCCAGGCTTTGTGCTCTGGAGAGGACACTCCAGCTTCGCATACAGTGTCGAAATAACACAGGAAGTAGCAGTTACTGATTATAAGTCTTCGCTCAATTGGCGTAAAGCGTGACGCCAGGGGCTACTTCCGATGGTGGGAGAGGTCATTGTACCTCACTAGGTAGCTACCACCCGCCTTAAGCTGGGCAGCCCCCATCCACTAAGGTGCTGCCTCGCCACGGTCTGTTAACCTCACGGGGTGCGTGGGGTTTAGGGTGAAAGCCGACAAGCAGATTGATAACCCTGCACCATGCAACAACCATAAGAACACTTCTGCCCTAAAGCTGGGCACCTGGAATGTTCGGACAATGACCCCTGGCTTTTCTGACGACCTGCAGGAAATAGACGACATGTGCAAGACAGCTGTCATCGCCATGGAACTGAGTAGACTGCAGATGGACATTGTTGCCCTGCAAGAGACGAGATTGCCAGACTCGGGATCTGTCAAAGAAAAAAATTTCTCCTTCTTCTGTCCGGGAAAACCATTGAATGAGACCAGAGAATATGGTGTTGGCTTTGCAGTTAGAAATACTCTGCTGAGATCCATTGTTCCACCTACTGCGGTCACCCTCATTAGTGCATATGTACCAACACTGTCATCTACAAAAAAAATCCCCGAGAGAGAGCCGCTGTCCATTCTCGGAGACTTTAACGCTAGAGTTGGTGCTGATTACAATTCTTGGCCCACTTGTCTAGGCTGTTTTGGCATTGGGAAGATGAACGAAAATGGCCAAAGCTTGCTGGCGTTTTGCTGTCATTATGGTCTTTGTGTCAGCAACACGTTCTTTAATACGAAGCTTCAACACAGAGTCTCTCAGAGACATCCAAGATCGAAGCATTGGCATCAGCTCGATTTGATCCTCACTAGACTCTCTAGCCTTCCTAGTATTATGATCACACACAGTTATCAGAGTGCTGATTGTGATCACTCCCTGGTGTGTAGCTGAGTAAAACTGCGAATAAAGAGATTATATCACACAAAAAAGGAAGGAAGACCACGTATTGACATCAGCAAGACTCACAATCAGAGAAAAGTGGAGGAATTTGCCCAAGTGCTTGAGGAAACTCTTCCAGGCCCAGCTGGTGCAAATGCACCTGAACGATGGGAACATTTCAAGAAGCTGTTTATAACTCCACCCTGTCCACATTTGGCAAGAAGTCCCAAAACACAGCAGACTGGTTCGAAGCCCATTCGGAGGAGCTGATGCCAGCCATCAAGGATAAGAGGAGAGCTCTAGCAGCACACAAAGCCTGTCCTAGTGAGCACAACTTGCAGGCTCTTCGACTTGCTTGTAGCAAAGTCCAACAGACTGCCAAGAGATGTTCCAACGATTATTGGCTTCAGCTCTGCTCTCAGATACAGATAACAGCGGACACAGGTAACATCAAGGGAAAGTATGATGGTATCAAGCAGGCTTTAGGTCCACTACAGAAGAAATCTGCTCCTTTGAAGTCTGCTACAGGCGTGATCATCCAGGACCGAGCACAGCAGATGAAATGCTGCGTGCAGCACTACTCTGAGCTATATTCCAGAGAGAATGTACTAACCGAAGAGGCACTAAATAACATTGAGTGCTTGCCTGTCTTGGAAGAGTTGGACAGTGAACCAATTTTAGCAGAAATAAAAGCGGCCTTGGATTCCCTCGCCTCCGGCAAGGCACCTGGGAAGCATAACATCCGTGCTGAAGTGCTGAAGTGCTGTAAAGAGACCATCACTACCGAGCTGTATGAAATCTTTTGTCTTTGCTGGAGGGAAGGTGGAGTACCACAGGACATGAAGGATGCAAACATCGTCACATTGTACAAGAACAAAGGAGACAGGGGCGACTGCAATAACTACCATGGCATCTCTCTTCTCAGCGTTGTAGGGAAGCTGCTTGCCCGTGTTGTGCTGAAGAGGCTCCAGGTGCTCGCGGACAGAGTCTATCCAGAATCACAGTGTAGATTTCGAGCTAATAGATCCACCACTGACATGGTATTCCCCCTCAGACAGTTGCAGGAGAAATGTAGGGAACAACTACAGCCACTCCTTGTGGCTTTCATAGATCTTACAAAGGCCTTTGATTTGGTTAGCAGGGACGGCCTTTTTAAAATACTTCCCAAGAATGGATGTCCACCTCAACTCCTTAACATCATTAGGTCCTTTCATGAGGAAATGAAGGGCACGCTAGTTTTTGATGGCTCAACATCAGATCCCTTTGACATCCGAAGCGGAGTGAAACAGGGCTGTGTCCTCGCACTGACCCTGTTTGGGATCTTTTTTGCTGTCATGCTGAAGCACGCTTTTGGAACTGCAACAGAAGGTGTCTATCTCCGGACTAGATTAGATGGAAAGTTCTTTAATATCTCTAGATTGAGAGTGAAGACCAAAGTCCAGCTGAAATGCATGCGGGACTTCCTCTTCGCCGATGATGCAGCTGTTGTCGCCCATTCTGCTGAACAGCTCCAACAACTTATGAATCGTTTTAGTAAGGCCTGCCAAGATTTTGGATTAACAATCAGCCTGAAGAAAACACAAGTCATGGGCCATGGCGTGGAATTGGAGGTTGTTCACAATTTCGTGTACCTCAGCTCAACAATCTCTGACACGCTCTCTCTAGATGTTGGGCTGGATAAAGGCATTGGCAAAGCAGCCACCATATTCTCTAGACTCACCAAGAGAGTATGGCTTAATAAGAAGCTGATGGCATATACCAAGATCCAGGTCTATAGAGCCTGTGTCCTGAGTACACTCCTGTACTGCAGTGAGTCCTGGACCCTTTGTGCACGGCAGGAGAGGAAGTTGAACATGTTCCATATGTGTTGTCTCCAACGCATCTTTGGTATCACCTGGCAGGACAAAGTTCCAAATAGAGTAGTCCTAGAACGAGCTGGAATTGTTAGCATGTATACATTACTGAAACTGCGACGTCTACATTGGCTTGGGCATGTCGTGAGAATGGCTGACGGTCGGATTCCAAAAGATCTCCTGTATGGAGAATTAGTGCAGGGAAAGCGCCCCAGAGGAAGACCACAGATGCGATACAAGGATATCTGCAGGTGGGATCTGAAGGCCTTAGAAATGGACCTCAACAGACGGGAAACTTTGACATCTGAGCGTTCAGCCTGGAGGCTGGCGATGCATCATGGCCTCTCCCATTTTGAAGAGACACTTGTCCAACAGGCCGAGGCAAAGAGGCAGTCCTGAAACCAGCAAAATCAGGAAGCTGGACAGGGGACAGACTGTATTTGTCTTCAGTGTGGAAGGGATTGTCACTCTCGAATTGGCCTTCTCAGCCACACTAGACGCTGTTCCAAGACCTCTATTCAGAGCATGTTACCATAGTCTCTGAAGACTGAAGGATGCCTACTACAGTGCTTAAAGCACTCTTTGGGCAGGTTATAATTTAATTATGTAGGCTACACATTGCCCCCACCCCCTGAGCTGGCTACTGAATTAGCCAAACTCAGAAGAATGGAAGGCTGCCAACTCTTTTCCGGGGGAGCTGGCTCGGTCTCCCTATGTTTTTGCAGGACTGGGCCCTGCTGCTCCTGGCTGCCTCACCCCCTCTCAACATCAGCCACCTGGCTCAGGGGGAGAGAGGGCTTTTAAGCCGGAGCTGCTCTTGGGACCCTACTGGACCAGCGTTCCTGCACTCAGAGGAGCCGAAGACTATCTGCCTGCTGCAGCTCACTGTGTGGGAGACAGTGGGACTGTGGTTGGGCTCCTGCTGGCTGCCAACTCTTTTCTGGGGGAGCTGGCTCGGTCTCCCTCTGTTTTTGCAGGACTGGGCCCTGCTGCTCCTGGCTGCCTCACCCCCTCTCAACATCAGCCACATGGTTGGGGGGGGAGGAGAGAAGGGGCTTTAGAAGGGTTTTATTTTTTATTTATTTTAAATTGTGATTAATTGCCATCAATTAAGAGAGACCCACAGTGGATTTGAGGGAACAGGAAGGGCGGAGGGCATTGGAGGGGGCAGCCATTGAGGTGGTGCTGGGTAGGGGAAGGAATGGCGGTGGGGGTAGAACATGCCCATGTAGGAGAAGAGAGGTTAGATATCTTACATCTATCCCCTCTTCTAGTCCTACCCCCAACCAGGTGGTATCAGGTGACCATATCAGCAAACCCTCGAGCCACACAGTGCTGTTGATGAACGCCAGGTCAGTACAAAATAAGACTGCCCTCATCCATGATGTAATTCTGGATGAGGGTGCTGACCTGGCGTGCATTACTGAGACCTGGGTGGGAGAGGAGGGTGGTGTTCCCCTCTCCCAGCTGTGTCCACCTGGGTACTTGGTCCAGCACCAATGTCGCTCGGAGGGTCGGGGAGGGGGAGTTGCTATAGTCTATAGGAGTTCTATCTCCTTGACCAGGCTTCCTATCCCTTTGAGAGGAGGTCTTGAGGGCCTGTATTGTGTGTTGGGCTTACGAGACAGATTGGGGATTCTGTTGGTGTACCGCTCACCCTGCTGCGTACCAACAGTCTCCCTGCCTGAGTTGACGGAGGTAGTCTCGGACCTGGTGTTGAGGACTCCCAGGCTGTTGGTGCTGGGGGACCTCAACATCCATGCCGAGGCTGCCTTGACTGGGGCGGCTCAGGACTTCATGGCCGCCATGACAACCATGGGGCTGTCTCAATGTGTCATCAGCCCGACACATGAGAAGGGCCATACCTTGGACCTGGTTTTCTCAACGGGACTGGAAGATGGTGGTTTGGATGTGGAGGGGCTGGTTGTGACCCCATTGTCATGGTCAGACCACTTCCTGGTCAAGTTTAGTCTATTAGCTTCTTCTCCCCTCTGCCAGGGTGGGGGAATCTATTAAGATGATCTGCCCTCGGAGACTAATGGATCCAGATGGTTTCCTGAATGCTCTGGGGGATTATCCATCTGATATGGTCGGCGCTCCTGTCGAAGTTCAGGTCACCCTATGGAATAGGGAGATGACCCGGGCGGTTGACACGATTGCACCTAAGCGCCCTCTCCCTGCACGCAGAGCCCAGACAGCTCCTTGGTATACTTCTGAACTGCGGGCGATGAAGCGAGAGGGGAGACGGCTGGAGCGCAGGTGGAGGAAATCCCGCTGGGAGTCCGATCGAACACGACTTAGAGCCCATTATCGGGCCTATTTCGTGGCAATACGGCTGGTGAAACGGCAATATTTCTCCAGTCGTATTGCTTCCTCAGAATGTCGTCCAGCAGAGCTGTTTCGGGTGGTCCGTGATCTTCTTCAACTGGGAAATCCGGTGGAGGTCCCGGACTGCTCATCAGCTCACTGTGATGAGTTTGCTATTTTGAGGGGAAATCGCTCAGATTCGCAGTGGGTTGGACTCCACCGTTACTGCAGAATCAGAGGATGTGTCCAGTGTGCCGTGCTTAGTTCAAGTATTAATGGATGAGTTTCAATTGTTGAGACCTGAGGATGTGGACAGGGTGCTTGGATCTGTCCGTTCTACCACCACTCCGCTCGACCCTTGCCCATCTTGGCTAATTGGAAGATCTGCCAGGGGGGTTCGCACCTGGGTCCAGGAGGCCGTGAACGCCTCCTTGAGAGAGGGAGTGGTCCCTACCGCCTTGAAAGAGGCGGTAATTTGGCCACTCCTTAAAAAGCCTAACCTGGACCCAGGGCTGGTGGTTAACTACCGACCAGTGGCGAACCTCCCTTATTTGGGCAAAGTGTTGGAGCGGGTTGTGGCCGGGCAACTCCAGGCGCTGCTGGATGAAACGGATTTTCTGGATCCATTTCAATCGGGTTTCAGGCCGGGTTTTGGTACGGAGACTGCCTTGGTCACCCTGTATGATGACCTTTGCCGGGAGAGAGACAGGGGGAGTGTGACCCTGTTGATACTCTTGGACCTCTCAGCGGCTTTTGACACCATCGACCATGGTGTCCTTCTGGATAGGCTGGCTGGGTTGGGAGTTGGGGGCACCGCTTTACGGTGGTTCCGCTCTTTCCTGGCTGACCGTGTCCAGAGGGTGGTGCTGGGGGACAGTCACTCTGTCCCATGGCGTTTATGTCATGGGGTTCCTCAGGGCTCAATACTGTCCCCCATGCTGTTTAACATCTACATGAAACCGCTGGGAGAGGTCATCAGGAGGTTTGGGCTGAGGAGTCAGCAATATGCTGATGATACTCAGCTCTACCTCTCGTTTTCCACCAATCCAGGTGAGGCAGTTTCTGTGCTGAACTCATGTCTGGACCTGATAATGGACTGGATGAGGGTTAATAAATTGAAACTCAATCCAGACAAGACGGAAGTGCTGTTAGTGGGTGCTTCGCCGGACAGGCTGGAGGGCCATTTCCCTGCCCTGAATGGGGTTGCACTCCCCCTAAGGGACAGGGTCCGCAGCTTGGGGGTGCTCCTGGACCCCAGTCTAACACTGGAAGCCCAGGTGGACTCGGTGGCCAGGGGCGCCTTCCTTCAGCTGCGGAAATTATACCAGCTACGGCCCTACCTGGATGAGCAGAGTCTCATGACAGTTACACATGCACTGGTAACATCTCGCAAAGATTACTGCAATGCGCTTTACGTGGGGCTGCCTTTGAAGATGGTCCGGCGACTGCAACTGGTCCAGAATCGAGCTGCGCGGCTGGTGAGTGGTGGGGCCGCTAGGGAACACATCAAGCCGATTCTGTTTAAATTACATTGGCTACCAGTTGCTGCCCGGGCCCAATTCAAAGTGCTTGTTTTGACATATAAAGCCCTAAACGGCTTGGGCCCTGGATACCTGAAGGACCGCCTCCTTCCATATGAACCTACCCAGCAGTTAAGATCTAGCCAGGGGGCCCTTTTGAAAGAGCCGTCCCTCAAGGAGGTAAGAGGGATGGCTTGTAGACAAAGGGCCTTTTCGGCAGCTGCCCCCAGACTATGGAATGCCCTCCCGACTGAGATTCGTCTGGTTCTACGCTGATGACATTTCGGCGCCAGGTCAAAACCTTCCTGTTCCAGAAGGCTTTTAATTGAAATAATATCAACTGTGGGTCCTGATGGCAATTTTTAGAGTATATATTTTAATTGCATTTTAATTGTTTTGTCTTTTTATTGTATTTTAATTGTTGTAAGCCGCCCAGAGACCTTTGGGTAGTGTGGGCGGCATATAAGTTAAATAAATAAATAAATAAACAAACAAACAAACCTTGATCTGGCAACTTGAGCCCAGGATTGAACTCAGGTCATTAGCAGAGGCTTGACTGCAGTACTGCAGTTTAACCACTGCAACACAAGGCTCCTCACAGGAAGGTGAATTTTAGAAGGGATTTTAAAGGAAGAGGAATAGAAGGCACCATCAGGTTTTTCTGAGATGTCTAGCCTTAACAGACAGCAAAGGAGAATGGACTATCCTTGAAGGGAGAAAGAGATCTTTGGATATTCCAGCTTTAAATAAGCCCCTAGGATGGTTGAAGGCTGTAAAACACAGACTACTCTCTATGAAAACATGTACTCTTCTGCAATAGTTATAAACAATGGAAACATGGGAATAATAATGATGCCTACTCCACTGAATACAAATACTTAGGGATAAGTATTGTAAAGAAGTTCAAGAGGCAATCACAGAAAGCCTGACTTTCAGGAGCTCTTGTAAGTGGCACAAATGCTACTCTTTTGACAGAAATGGAGGCCCACCACTTAGACAGTACTTGCATGGCCAGTACGCTCCAAGGGGGTGAATGGCCTATCACCATTATCCTCTTTTGATGGGTTCCAAAACTGAGCCCCCTTGTGCTCCCTGCATCCCCCTCAATCAGTCTGAGTTAATTCTCTTCCACTGATTACACTAAAGGGTTTGGGATATTGTGGCTGCTACATTACAGAAGGCTTGCATCACCGCAGATAGCTGGTCACCATCCCATTACAGAATTGCTCTTTACACAGAGTGTCCTCAAGTAGTATCTTAGTATCAGCATGGCCAATCTTTGGATTATATTCGATCAGTAGATCTATGGTAATTTCCACAAAATTGTACCAAGTGGCATTTTTGTTCTTATTTACAGTGGTTGTTTTATTTGGTAGTACGTATGTGTTTTGATTAGGATTGTTGTTCATTCGTCCATACTTGGGTGCATTTTTCATTGGAAAGTAATTTATAAATAAATATTTTGTATTGCTGAATGTTAAGAACTAGGTATGTAGACAAAACAATAAATATTTAATCTATTAGTAGAGCTCCACAAGGAAGGAGATTTTGTGACACCAATTGAAATAGATTTATTGTACTTAAGCCCCACTAAAATTAGTGGATCTAAGATAGTAGCAATTAACTTGTTCCATTGACATTATTGTAATTTAAGCACAGCTTAACTTCTGTTGCATTGGAGCCTATATGTTAAAAGATACTGAAAACCTGTTTTTAGCACGTTTCGTTTGTCTTAGATTCATTCTATAAAAGAAATTCCAATGTCTTTGAATGAAAAAATTGCTTTTTATAAATTCAGTTTGAGCAGCAGTGTAGTGCAGTGTTTGGAATGTAAATCCTCAAGCAGGGATTTGGCTTTGAGCCTTATGATATGACTTTAGACTAGCACCAGTTTCCCCTACCTTATAAGGTTGTTGTGCACAGAGAATGCTCGAGTCGCTGCTGAGCCAAACTTCAGCAGTGCGGCTTGCCTTTGCCTCCCTCCCTGGATAGTGTGAGACTTTTAGTCCCTTGAGAAGGGCATAGGAGGAGAGGGGGAACGTTAGGTTATTTAAGGGGTGTTCCCCCCTCGCACTGCCCTCTTCCTTTCCTGGCATCAGTGAGGGACCAAGCTCTGCTGCGTAGTGCTATTGTGAGCTGCGTCATCAGTTTGAGGCCTGCTGAGAACAACGCTAAGGAGTTGGGAGGGGTAGCATCGGCTCCCTCCCGTGGTTTGATTACTGATTGGTTCAATTGTGTTATTGTTAACAATAGTTGACTTCTTTTCCTTAGTTTAAGTTAAATTAATATTGCTGGATTCTGTTTATATTTATAGTATTTATATTGTTGCCTGGAAATTGTTGTAGCAAGGGGGGGGTTCATGACCGCGTGGCTTGTGCGGCTCGCGCTTCAGCATGATCGGAGCCAGGGGTACAATAGAATTTAGTTCTAAGAAAAAGAGCTTGCCGAGATAGAAGGACCGGGGCAAGGGACCGCCGCTTTAGTAGGATAGTCCAACGTATTACCTTGTATACGTCGCAATACGTCGGTTTATCTGACGTCATGCGTTTGCAGTGCGGCCCCTTTGGATCCTCGGGGGACAGGCCGGCAGAAGGCAGCTGAGGTGGAGCGAGGCCACTTGGCTTCCTAGCCATTGGGCGCTTGTGGTGCGGCCGCTCGGTTTCCCGGCCGTTCGTGCTCTGTTCTTTTCTTTCCCCCATCCTCCCCCTCCCAATGGTCAGCGTTTTAAAACATCTTTGAGGTGCCTTTGTTCCAATAGTGCCACCTGTTGGGGGTTAGGAAGAACAGTCTAACAACAGTTACATAACAGGGCTGAATTTAAATTGGATTTACATTTTTTCACCGGCCTAGCTGATTCAGGGAATATAAAAATAAAATAAATAAATAAATAAATAAATAAATAAATAAAATTTAAATAAAACAAGGATAAATAAATACTTAAATGCGTACATAGATTAGGTATTCATTTATTAAGTGGGGCTAGCAACCCCTCATGTTAGGCTTCTATTTTACTGTTTAAAATTAATTGTACTTGCATAAAGTGGTGCCGGAGGTAGGAACTGTTTAATTAAAATTAATTCAGTGCATTGACTTAATTAATAATATTGTTTGACTGAATAAGTTTAATAACAGGGATTTAATCAAGGTATCAAGTTTATTCTAATCAGAATATAGTTAATTAAAAGTTATTAGTTAATTTAACAATTGATAATAATTAAGTTGATCTGTTAAGTGTTTCTCCACACAAGGGTAGGAGTGCATTGCTGTACAGCAGGTCATAACTGAGAGCTATAAACTGGTCCGCTTCTCTACAGTCAACGTAGTGTGGGACTGTCATCTGACTTGGCACCGTAGAGGGTGAACCACGTAGTGCTCTGTGACTGTTGGGAGCGCTAGATTAATAATGGCATCATGTAAAGGTCAGGGCAGTAAGAAAGGAAAACAACCAGCCAGGAAACGGCCAGTTCCCCAAGTGTCTCCGCCTCAGTCTTCCTCAGATGAGGAATCCTGGCCTGTATGGCAGCAACTGCAGGAGAAAATGTCTGCGCTGGAGGTGGAATGGCTGGAGAGGCAGGCTCCTCAGCCTGTCCAGGTGCAGCCATGCCGCTCGGTTAGGGAGGCAAAGAGCCATCGTAGGGCCAAGCTTAAAGCTATAGCAGATGACCTAATGTCCAGGTTTGCTAGTCTTGAAGCTGAGCGACAATCGGTTGAGACGCATAGATGTGACGCAGACGGAGCGACTGCAACACCAAGGTCAAGACGTACTGCGAAAGGTAGATGGTCTTCCGCCCCAGCGGCCGCCGGGTCAGCAGCTGAGTTTCCCGACAGGCAGGGCGATGATGACGAGGACAGCCCTGAACGGCCTTATAGCAGGGATGAGTCAAGTATGGCAACGCCTTCATCAGGTGAGTCGGCCGTTGCATCGGGCACTCTTTCATCGATCCCTGCTTGGCCCTGGGCTGGCAGTGGAGAATTTACTCCACCCTTTTACATGCCGTATGACACACAAAGTTTCAGGGCCCCAAACACTCCTTGGCCTTGTTCTAGTACGCAATTTGGAGGATGGGCAACACCATATCCCCCAGCTGCATTTCCAGCACCGTTAAACACTGCGGCCAGTGTGGGGGTTTGGCCATACCCGTCGGTGCCTGACATGGGGTACAATACCGTGCCCTTACGGGCTTTGCCATTCGGTGACTACACAATGCCCTTGGGTGATCATCTCACCCCGGCAACCCAAGAAAATTTTTTGGAAGGGAAAGTATGTTGATTTATTTGAATTGTTGAATAGAAATGTGGAGAAGAAGGATTTAGACAAGGAGGACGATAAAGAAAAGGAGAGATATAGGAGGAAAAAGCCAGACAGGACATGGTCCAATTGGCTACCTGGGTTTTTGATTTACGCTGGGGTGGTTGTAAAGGCACAACCATGGCAGGTGCAATCTCTTTTTCAATATTTGGATATAATCTACAGGGCGTATGTAGATTTCGCTGGGCAGGCGTGGCTTAACCATGATGAATCGTTCTGTATGTGGAGCGCAATTCACCCGAATCTTACCAGCCAGGCCCAATCTTGGAGACAGGTTCGATAGTGGACATCTAAACAGAAAGTCAGCCATGAATCAAAATCCCCGCGTTGGAGCGGGGCAGGTGGTTAAACCCCGCCTGCTCAGCTGGGAGTACAATGCTAAGGGCACTTGCACCAGGAAACCATGCCGCTTCCGGCATGAGTGTTCAGCATGTGGGGGACAACACCCCAATTCGTCTTGCTTCAGGGCAGGGGCTCAGCGGCAGAATGAGGGCACAGGAGGAGGGAAAAAGCCCACTAGTGGCGGGGGTAACCATGGAAAAGGGCCCCAGCCCAATTAAGGTTATGGTTCTAGAAGCATGGCTGTGCAACTACCCCTGCGGGGAGGATGCTAGTTACCTATTAGATGGCTTTAGGTATGGTTTCAGGATCCCGGCGGTTGGGGAGCGCAAAGCATATTTTGCTCAAAACCTGAAATCAGTCTTTGGAATGGAGGACATTGTTCGGAAAAAGATTGATAAGAAAGTTAAGGAAGGGAGGGTACTGGGACCCTTTGCATCAGCACCTTTGGAAAACTTAAGGGTCTCGCCTTTGGGATTAGTTCCTAAAAAGGCACAGGGCGAGTTCAGATTGAGACACCACTTGTCCTACCCCAAGGGAGCATCGGTTAACGATGCTATCCTTCAGGAACTTTGTACCGTGCGTTACACCTCTTTTGATGAGGCGGTTCGCATGGTACAAAAGTGTGGTGTGGGTGCTGAACTGGTGAAATGTGATATTAAATCAGCTTTTTGAATTTTGCCTGTTCACCCGCAGGACTTCGATTTATTAGGATTTCATTTTCAAGGATCATTTTATATCAACAGAGCATTGCCTATGGGCTATTCTGTTTCATGCACCGCCTTTGAACGCTTTAGCTCATTTCTTGAGTGGAAGCTCAGGAGTAGGGTGGGCTGTAACTTTATGGCCTATTATCTTGACAATTATCTTTTTTGTGGTGAGAAGAATACGGGGAAGTGTAGATTTATTCTGCACACTTTTCAATCAATGGCAGAAGAGTTAGGTTTACCCCTGGCAGAGGAAAAAACGGAGCGACCAGCCACAGCCCTGACTTTCCTCGGCATTGAGTTAGATACTGTGCAACAGACATCGAGACTGCCTGACACCAAATTAGATGATCTTAGAATTAGATTAGCATCACTATTGCAAAGGAAAAAGGTGTCTCTGCGAGAGCTTCAGGAGATTGTGGGTCACTTAAACTTCGCTTGCAGAGTCGTGGCGCCTGGGCGCACATTTTTACGTCAGCTATGTGAAGCAATGAAAGGGCTGCACCACCCCTGGCATAGGACTAGGGTTATGCAGGGTATGAGAGATGACTTACAGGTTTGGATTCAGTTCTTAGAGGAGTTCAATGGAATATCCTTCTGGAGGGGTGACATAGGGCTTAAGGCGGACTTTCAGGTCCATTCGGATGCCGCAGGTTCATTAGGGTTCGGAATTTATTTCAAGGGAAGATGGTGCGCCGGCACGTGGCCAGAATATTGGCATCAGGCTGGTATCACCAGGGATCTAACATTCCTAGAATTCTTCCCAATCGTTGGCGCGTTGTGGCTATGGGCAGAAGAGTGGGCAAACTGTTGTGCGGTTTTGGTGCGACAATCAGGCGGTAGTTTATATCATAAACAACCTTACGTCGCATTCAGAGCGGGTCATGATGCTAGTTAGGGCATTCACATTACAGGCTTTACAATTTAACATTTTAGTGCAGGCCCAACATGTCCCAGGTATAGACAATAGATTAGCTGATGCATTGTCACGCCAACAGATCGAACAGTTCAGGGAGTTAGATCCAGGAGCCAACGAGTTCCCAGAGATTCTGCCACCAGAGGTCTGGCAAATTGGCGTGAAGACACGGACAGGGCGATACGCCTGGCCCTGGTACCAAGGACACGGAAAGGGTACTCAGCTGTGAGTATAGAATTCCAGGAATTTAGGAAGCTGGTCAACCTGGAGCCAGTTTGGCTGGCACCGGTAGAGCGCCTTCAACAATTCATAGTGAATCTGAATAGGAAGGGTTTGGCACCTGGAACCATACAGGGTAGGTTATCAGCATTAGCCTTTTATGCTAGGATTAACGGCTACCATGACTACTCCTCGGATTACCGCATAAGAAAGATGATAGAAGGGTGGTCTAAGGAGAGGGGTAGAGCGCAGGATAACAGAGCTCCCATATCACCTGTGTTGTTAGAACGCATTTGTAGGCAGTGGGAGCTGATGTGTAGAGATGAATACGAAATTATTTTATTTAAAGCAGCGTCCTTGTTGACGTTTTTTGGCACCCTTAGGATTAGCGAGGTAGTTGCTGCCGGAAAGGCCGATATGTCTAGGGCGGCTTTGCAATGGCAGGATGGATGTTAAGGTTGTTGACGGGACAGTCCAGATTCAAATACGCCGTTCCAAGGCCAATCAGCTAGGTAGGGGTGTTCAACTTACATTAGCGCGCTGCCATATGGAGAGCATTTGCCCGGTAAGAGCCACAAATGCATACTTGGAAGTCAGGGGACATGAACAGGGATATTTCTTTCAACATAGAGATAGTTTACCATTAGCAAAGTACCAGTTCTGAAAATTGACAGACTTGACACTGGATAAGGTGGGAGTAAAGGGATTGAAATTCGGCACACATTCCTTTAGAATCGGTGCAGCATCCACCGCAGCAGCCCTTGGATACAACACGGAGGAAATCAAACATTTGGGATGGTGGTCTTCATCCACGTATCATAGATATATCAGAGCATTACCTAATGTCTAGGCAGGGGGCTGGTTTTGTCTTCTCTTTTCAGGTCCTGTGGCGACGACAAGTCGAAGGCACGTTTTGATCATGGGCCACAGTTATATTTTTTGGGCAGCGCGATATGCGGCAGCATCCGCATGGGGGAGCAGCCTGGGCCTTGGAGCCAGAGCCCTCATTGAATGGAGAGGGCTGCGTGGAATGCTGTGGAGCCAGCTATGCAGAGCGGCTGCCTTTGGCCAGTTTCCGCCAGATGTTTTCGTGATACATCTGGGTGGCAACGATCTGGACAAGTATCGTGGAAAGGCGTTGATCCTGGACGTGTTGCGCGATTTGACATGGTTGAAGGCCCAGTATCCAGCCATGCAGATTATATGGTCGATGATTGTACCTCAGTTGGCATGGAGAGATGCCAGGAATTTTTTCTCCGTTAACACAGCACGCAGGAGTGTTAATCGGGAGGTCTGCAGAGCGGTCTGCAGCGGCCTTGGATCGATGATTGGTCACCAGAGGATCCGTATGGATAGGCCTGAGTTTTTTTCGGAACGATGGTGTACATCTGTCCGATTTGGGTTTGGATGTCTTCTTGGAAGACATCAAGGGGGGCCTGCTCTCTGAGCTTGAATGGCTCGATGGTGGGCATGGGACTTAGCTTGGCTAGTCCCTATGCTTTGGCGGGTAGTGCGGATATAACAGGTTTTGTTGGTGAGTCCCATTGCAATCTCAGGTAAGCTATAGCCCATCTGACCTCCCAGCGCTGCGGATCGTGCGATTACAGTGCTTGGGGGGAAAGATGCGCTGGGGCCACACCCGGACCAACAGTCAACAAGGAAATGCTGCCTTGAGGCCCGGGGGTGGTCAAATTGGGGCCGGCTGGGTTCTCGCTCTCTTTAAGACTGCAAAAACATGGGGCCAGGGACTCGCCCATTTGTTGCTTAAGGGGTCCTTTGAGACCTCTGTGCTTAAACCTGATTCCGCACAGCAGCAGGACCCCCCTTTGCCAAAGGATGGCAACATTGATTATGTTCAATAAAGTGTGGCCCATGATTAACCCATAATTCTTATCTCGCGTCTTCATTCCGGGGTTGGGAGGGCAATTGCATGGTTGATTGTTATGAGTTCCTTTGCTGAGGGGAAGGCATAATACCTTGAAGAAGCCTATGCCAATATTTCTGCTTCGCACCTTGTTTCTGGAAGGCAAGATTAGACTAATTCAATTTTAATGCCAGCTACTATCTTTAGTTTGAAGCTGGCTGTGTGAAAACCCCATGGGCACTAATTAACTGTAATGGAAGTCACAACCTCTAAACAAATTTTGAAGATTTGACAGGGCACTTTTGTAGTCTAGCCACATACATCATGAATTTAAGAGTCTGTTTTATTTCATTCTGCTTTTAAGCTAGTGTAAATGTATTGATTTCAGTTATGTTTTCCCCAATTTTCTCCACTTACCTGAAGAATTGGCCCAGGCACACAGAGAGCTAGTTTTGTAAGCTTGCACTTGCTGACCATGTTATTCTGGTCATAAAACCTGGCCATGGCCTAGCTACATATGGGCATACTTCATCTGCTTCTGGTTTTTATCTACAAGTCACCTAATATGTAGTGTGAAGTAATCAATCTCCATACAAGGCCTGGGTCTGTGCTTGAATATAGGCAGGAAAATGATCCCTAATGCTTTATTATTTGCACCTTTTGGCTAGGCTGGCCTTGGATCACTCAAGACAGTTGTTGGTACACGGAAGAGACCTTCCATTGATACACTTTCTGTGGTGCATAAAGCTGTTCCTGCTCAGGACAGGGAGGAAAGAAAGGGTGGAAGGGAAGTTGCCATAGGGATATAAGGGAAGACCATGCTCTGGGAGGCAGGCTAAGATAAGTCTAGTCACTTCTATGTTACCTACTGGAGCCCTGATCTGAAGGAGAGTTTGTGAGGAGAGTGAGGTGAAGCATACAACAGAACTTATCTGAGGAAGGATCTAGTCTGCCTCGATGGAAAAGGCATCCATGATGGAGGACTCATTAGGTGATAGACCAAAGTGAGAGAAGGAAGACCAAGGGGAAGGTAAAAAAAAAAAAAAAAAAAAGAGTCAGACTGTTCCAGTTATAGATATAGGTTACTGTAACATTCTCAACATGAGCTTGCCCTTGAAAAATAGTTTAGAAACTACAGCTAATGGAATGCACAGCAGCTGAACTTTTGACTGGAGTGCACTAGTCTTGAACAAAGTTTGTTTAACTCACAGCATTGACTATAAATAGAGATGGTTCACAAACCACAAACTACAAACCATGAACCCCGAAGTCATAATTGTTCCCAAATGAACCATGAATTGAGTTGTTGGTTCTTTCAGGATTTTTTTTTAAGATAGCCCCCTGGCTGCCTACAAAAAAAAAGCAACCCAGCTTGACCCCCAACCCCTTCCCACTGCCCCTGTTGTCTTCCTCCTTTTTCCTGCCGCTGCCTCCTCCTCCTCAGCTGCTGCAGCCATCTCAAAAGCCCCCCCCCCAGGCCAGGGGCCATCTTCACATGTCCCCTCCTCTCAGCTGGTAAGTGGGTCATGCAGATGGCCCTGGGACAGCTGACAGGCTGGCTAACTTAAAAAAAAATTGAAAAATAAATTAATTTTTTTAGTTAGCCAGCACCTGAGCCAGACGGCGGCCATCTGAGCATGACCCCACCTCTCAGTTGGTAAGCGGGGACATGAGCAGATGGTCCTGGGCCAGCTCACAGGCCAGCTAGCTAAATAAAAAAATTTAAAATAATTTTTAAAAAGACTGGTAAGCAGGCTAATTTTTTTTTTAAATTGTAATTAATTTTTTTTTAGTTAGCTGGCGCCTGAGCTGGGTGGTGGCCTGCTGAGAGGTGTGGACATGCACAGATGGCCCCCACTGAGCTGATAGGCCAGGTAGTTCTTAAAAAAAAAAATTATTGGATTTTTTTTAGTTTGTTGACGTATCAGCTGGGTAGGGGTCATATGCACATGTCACTGCCTCCTAGATGAGAGGCAGAGATGGGCGCACATGGCCCTCACCCGGCTGACAGTTCAGCTAACCAAAAAAAAAAAAAAATTACAAAACATTTTTTTTTAAATTTGCCAGACTATCTGCACATGTGGCCCCCATCCAGCTGACAGGCCGGCTAATTAAAAATTTTTTTTAATGTTGTTTTAGTTAGCTGGCCTGTCAGCTGGGTGGTGGCCATCTCTGCATGTCCCTGCTTCCCAGCTGAGAGGTGTGGACATGCACAAATAGCCCCCACCTGGCTAACAGTCTGGCTAATTTTTTAAAAAATTAAAATGATTTTTTTTTATTTTTATTTTTTTAGTTTGCCGGCCTGTCAGCCAGGTCCCTGCCTCTCAGCTGGTCCCCAGTTTGCTTAGGCACCAACTAACTTTTTTTAAAAAATAATAGTTTAGTTTAGTTTAGTTTAGTTTAGTTTGCCAGCCTATCAGCTGAGAGGCGCGAACATGCACAGATAGCCCATGGCCTGTGGTGGGACTCTTGAGATGGCAGCGGCAGCCAAGGAAGAGGAGGCAGCAGCAGGAAAAGGTAGGGAGACAATGGGGGCAGTAGGAAGGGGGTGGGGGTAGTGGGGCGGGAACAGGAAGCAGGCTGTGGGGGTCAACAAACCAGGAGTTTCATAAATTGCACCAAAATTCATTGCTTTGGGAAAGTTCAGGTTCTCCAATTTGGATGAACCTGAAATGATCTGAACCAATTAATTAGCAATTTTGGATGAATCTCCTGGTTTGTTCTTAGATTCATCCCCATCTCTAGTTATGACCTACATAACCCTAAATAGTTGGGGGACAGGATATCTGAAGGACCATCTCCCTACATAGCAATCTATCCATAAGTTTAAGTGAATTCAATTCTTCAAAAAACCTTTGGTTTGTGAATGTGGGATATTGTGCTTCAGAAAGCCAGGAAATGGCCCAATATTGTTGCAAAATATCATGCCCATGTTGTTAGCAGGAAAAAGGATGCCAAGGTTTACATAGCAAAGGGGCAGACTGAACGTTGATAACACCAATGGCAGCAGGATACCCTCTTCTGCTTACTACCTTTTACACTTGTTGAAAAACAGGCCTGACAGTTTCTTTGTATTCGGGTGAAAAGGAGTTCACTGATGAGAGAAGGAATCAGCTTCTGGGATTTTCCCTTGCATGGTGTCACTTTGTGAATGGCAGTAGTGCTGGGGGACTCCTGTTCAACACCTGGGCCATTAGCCTGTGGAGTGTCTCAGGGTTCCAGGATTCTCCATACTATTTCATATATATATGAAAAACCTGAAAGAGGTTGTCCAGAATTTTGTGGTCTGGTATCACCAGTCTGCTGATGACACCCAACTTCATTTGCTTTTTAAGATCTTCCAGGAGGTCCTTCTCTCAGGCCCCAGGTGTGTGGTCACCCACCCCACCCTGTGCCAATTTCACCATAGAATCTACATTCATTCAATGTCTACTTCCATAGTACACTGCACTCAGGTTATTGGAGGTATCTAGTTCTTACACAGCTGCATCAGGTCCCCAGGCTGCTACACATTGGACATAGCTTAAGAGACAGTAGGAGTAAACTCTGTTATCTGAAGGAAAAAATAATACAGTACTATCCATGTGGTGATCTCTCTTTGATAGAACATAAAACATTGGTGATGATGTTTGCTCTTCATTTGAGGAGCTATAGTTAGTCTCAGAGTCATCAGAACAGTCCTTTAATTTCCTATAGTATTCAAAAGGACTGTTTTGAGTGTTTCCTTTTCTTGCCTTTTTGAAATAGATACCCGTTTCCCCCGCCCAATAAGAAACCACAGTTGCATGATGAAAGACCCTAACTTATCCTCTGTTTTACTTGTGCCTCACACATGTATGTTGTCTTCCAAATACGCTCACAATTTGTCTGAGCCCCCTGTCTCTGAAAGATTCTTCACTAGCAATCTGTTCCTGGTACACCATGTACTTTTTAGTCATATGAGTGCCTTTCCTGGAGACCAGTTGCTTGAGAGTATTGTGATGCCCATCTAAAAATTATGTTTAAAAACAAAGCCTTGGTAACAGAGTGATGGACTGGGTCTCAGGAAATTTGCATTTGAATCCCTGCTTGGCCATGGGAACTAAATTCCAAGGATGGCGCCCCTGTCTCCTTTGTTCTTATACAATGTGACGATGTTTGCATCCTTCATGTCCTGTGGTACTCCACCTTCCCTCCAGCAAAAACAAAAGATTTCATATAGCTCAGTGGTGATGATCTCTTTACAGCACTTCAGCAGGGATGTTATCCTTCCCAGGTGCCTTGCCGGAGGCGAGGGAATCCAAGGCCGCTTTTATTTCTGCTAAAGTTGGTTCACTGTCCAACTCTTCCAAGACAGGCAGGCACTTGATGTTATTTAATGCCTCTTTGGTTACTACATTCTCTCTAGAATATAGCTCAGAGTAGTGCTGCACCCAGCGTTCCATCTGCTCAGTCCTGGATGATCATGCCTGTAGCAGACTTCAAAGGAGTAGATTTCTTCTGTAGTGGACCTAAAGCCTGCTTGATACCCTCATACATTCCCTTGATGTTACCTGTGTCCGCTGCTATCTGTATCTGAGAGCAGAGCTGAAGCCAATAATCATTAGAACATCTCCTGGCAGTCTGTTGGACTTTGCTACGAGCAAGTCGAAGAGCCTGCAGGTTGTGCTCACTAGGACAGGCTTTGTGTGCTGCTAGAGCTCTCCTCTTATCCTTGATGGCTGGCATCAACTCCTCCGAATGGGCTTCAAACCAGTCTGCCGTCTTTTTGGTCTTCTTGCCAAATGTGGACAGGGTGGTGTTATAAACAGCGTTCTTGAAATGTTCCCATCGTTCAGGTGCATTTGCATCAGCCAGGCCTGGAAGAGTTTCCTCAAGCGCTTGGGCAAATTCCTCCACTTTTCTTTGATCGTGAGTCTTGCTGATGTCAATACGTGGTCTTCCTTCCTTTTTTGTGTGATACAATCTCTTTGTTCACAGTTTTATTCTACTACACACCAGGGAGTGATCAGTATCAGAATCAGCACTCTGATAACTGTGTGTGATTGTAATACTAGGAAGGCTAGAACGTCTAGTGAGGATCAAATCGAGCTGATGCCAATGCTTCGATCTTGGATGTCTCCAGGAAACTCTGTGTTGAAGCTTCGTATTAAAGAACGTGTTGCTGACACAGAGACCATAATAACAGCAAAACTCCAGCAAGCGTTGGCCATTTTCATTCATCTTCCCAATGCCAAAACGGCCTAGACAGGTGGGCCAAGAATTGTGATCAGCACCAACTCTAGCATTAAAGTCTCCGAGAATGGACAGTGGCTCTCTCTCGGGGATTTTTGTGATAGTAGCTACCAGATCATCGTAGAATTTGTCTTTGACTTCTGTTGTGGACGACAGTGTTGGTGCATATGCACTAATGAGGGTGACCGGTCCCGCTGATGAGTGGAGCTGCAGAGACAGGATTCTTTCACTCCCCACAGTAGGTGGAACAATGGATTTCAGCAGAGTATTTCTGACCGCAAAGCCAACACCATGTTCCCTGGTCTCATTCAATGGTTTTCCCTGCCAGAAGAATAAGAAGATTTTTCTTTGACAGATCCCATGTCTGGCAATCTCGTCTCTTGCAGTGCAACAATGTCCATCTGCAGTCTACTCAGTTCCATGTCGATGACAGCTGTCTTGCACATGTCGTCTATTTCCTGCAGGTCTTCAGAAAAGCCAGGGGTCATTGTCCGAACATTCCAGGTGCCCAGCTTTAGGGCAGAAGTGTTCTTATGGTTGTTGCATGGTCCAGGGTTATCGATCTGCTTGTTGGCTTTCACCCTAAACCCCACGCACCCCGGGAGGTTAACAGACCATGGTGAGGTAGCACCTTACTGGCTGGGGACTGCGCAGCTTAAGGCGGGCAGTAGCTACCTAGTGAGGTGCAATGACCTCTCCCACTGTTGGAAGTAGCCCTTGGTGTCATGCTCTACACCAATCGAGCAAAGACTTATAACCGGTAACTGCTACTTCCCGTGTTGTTTCGACACTGTATGTGAAGCTGGAGTGTCCTCTCCAGAGCACAAAGCCTGGGTAAAATAATATGGAGGATAGGCTGTTACCCAAGCAGCAAATCCCCCCTCTCCACGTCGCTGAAATAGTCCAATGGAAAGGCAAGAGCCAATACAACTGGTTCCAGCGATGTTGCTGGAGTTGCCAGAATGACACGAACTACCTCCGGGACTCCGGCTCCGGATTTTGCCTCGAGGTGAACTCCTGAAGCCTTTTCCATCAGTGGATATAGCCACAAGGCAGTGGATATTTGAAATCAGAATTTTCCTACTCCTAGATGGGCTGCCTTCCAAGGCTGACGAGCCCCACCTACCCGGCCTGCTCCCTGATAGTGCGGAGATTAGAACACAGGCCTCCAGCTGCCGAAACTTGTCTTCCAAGAGGACCACCAGCGGACACTTAGAGCATTTCTACCCAAGCACCTCATTGGCAAGAAAACAGACATGCCGCAGGTGTTACAAATGCAACAGATCCTGCACTCTCCATCTCGACTGATTGGTCAATGAATTAAAAAAGAGAGGAAGTCTGATCCTACCCCTAAAACTTTCCTGCACCCCAGGTGTATGCAATGCTATTTGGCTTTCCTATTTACCAGATTAGAGTCAAAAACAGAATCAGAATATACCTCACCAAATAAAATGTTCTCCCAAATGCAGCTCACCTCCTGCCTCAGCTCCTCTTCAGGAAAAGGGCTTAGAGCTTCTGCTCGCATGCATTTAAAGCCAAAAACCCTGTAGAAACAGTGAAGACTTCACCATCTAAGCCCAAATGAAAGTGGATGTTGACTCATTCCATGGAGGGCACTGGAGTCCAATCAGTCACTATCAATTCTAGTTTATGATTTATTTCAAACAGTTCTCCAGTCTTCCCCGGCAATGTTTCTGGAATGCTTTGTTTCACACATTGACTGGAGAAAACATATCCCTCAAAACTGAAGTCTGAACATTGTTGAAGAAGCACCAAACAACATTTTCCCCCCCATTAAGCTGACCATTCTAGTTTTCTGTTTATTGCAGGCATAAGTTGCTCCTACTACATTCATTTCTACATTGTTTGCTGGGCATACACATGGAAGTTGTACTTCTACCATGTCTTGACTTAGCTGCATATTCATTTCAACTCAATGGAACTAGAATAGAAGTTTATTGAGGAGCTTGGTAACTCTACAGAGACATGGTGGACACACTGCAATACTTATAAGCAGCTGTTGATGTAAAAAGGAAGAATCTAGAGAATTCTTACAATGCTTAGAAGCCCCCAACTTCTAAATTGCCTGGAGGCAGTTTCCCATGTAGCAAAGTATTGCCTGTGGCATTGGGAGTAACAGATGGAAATTTCCAACTTCAAATAAGTCTTACTTTTAAAAACAAAACAAAACCAAAAAAACCCACTGCATCACATTGAGACTATAACCATCTGTGATTCAAAAAGAAAGGGACCACTCAAAAGAATTTGTTCACACTTGGTGGCACTACAGACCTGATAAGGATTTGGATAAGTGAGGCATCCATCCAATCTTGCAATTCATTAATCAATCTATGTGCATTTTTATTCAGAAAGCAAGTCTTGCTTTGAGAGGATTTGTAATGTAAGTGTAAAACTTGTATTTGCTAGGATGCTCATTTGCATCATAATTAGAGAGATACGTGAAGTTGGTTTAATTTTGATTGGGTCTAGTATTCACAAGCAAAAATTGTGAATGCTGGTCTGTTTGTGTGTGAGACCTGAAAGTGCTACATATTCTTCTAATTCCAAGTTGTCCAATGAGGCTTTCAACGCTCTTACATGGAGGCTTCTGAGCTGCCCTGCTTCTCCCACTATAGTAGCAGAAGTGGAGTAAAAGTGCTCTCTCCAGCCTTCCTTTCTGTCATAATTCAGCTCTCATAACATAAAATCACACCAGACACTAAGGAGAATGTGTGACTTGTGAATTAAATCCATGTTACCTTACAATAACCATTCACAAAACAAAGCATGCTAAATTCAAAATATGAAGAAAACCTGTGGCTATGACAAATAGATATATTTCACCACCTGAGGAAACCTCTCTAAAAATATGATAACTAAATAATATGAGCAACTAAAATGATGACTGGGCTGGGGCACCTCCCTTATGAGGAAAGGCAACAGCGTTTGGGGCTTTCTAGTCTAGATAAAAGGCGCCTAAGGGGGGACATGATTGAGACGAATAAAATTATGCAGGGGATAGATAAAGTTCTTTTCCCTCTCACGCAATACCAGAACCAGGGGACATCCACTCAAACTGAGTGTTGGGAGAGTGAGAATAGACAAAAGAAAATATTTTTTTACCCAGCGTGTTGTTAGTCTGTGGAACTCCTTGCCACAGGATGTGATGATGGCATCTGGCCTAGATGCCTTTAAAAGGGGATTGGACAGATTTCTGGAGGAAAAGTCTATCGCAGGTTACAAGCGATGATGAGGATGTATAATCTCCAGGCTTAGAAGGAAGGTACCTCAAAATGCCAGATGCAGGGGAAGGGGTATCAGGAGACAGGTACTGTATCTAGTTGTCTCCTGTGCTCCCAGAGGCATCTGGTGGGGCCACTGTTAGATACAGGAAGCTGGACTAGATGGGCCCTTGACCTGATCCAGCAGGGCTCTTCTTATGTTCTTATGATAAACATACTGACGAGATCAGATTGGTCTTCACTGAAGGGCTGTATAACTTGCTGCAGCTAAAGGCAGCTAATTGATGAGGTGCTAGGGCACATCTGCTGGCTTGATAATTCAGTGGTTTAGGTGTCTGGCTGCAGAATCAGAGGTTAGGAGTTTAATTCCCCACTGTGCCTACTGTGAGTAGAGTCAGTCTGTGTGGTCTTGGGCAAGATTCACAGTTCCAGGATGCCCCCAGAAGAAGGGAATGGTAAACCACTTCTGAGTATTCTCTACCTGGAAAACCCTGAAAAGGGCTGCCACAAATCAGAATTGACAACACTTGATTATGATTATCTCCTTCTTTCCTCATTTCTTCTTTCTGTTGCAATTTGAGGGGTGGGGACCACTTACCTATAGCCACATATGATATGTGTGGAGTTTTTCCAGACTCTCCACTGCTACTGAGGCTCATAGAAGGCTCACCACCCCATCAAAGGGAATATTTTTTCCCATACCTTGTGCTGTTCCCTCCCCTTGCACAAGAAAAGGTTATAAGTCGGGGCACAATGTTTTTCACTCCCAGTGGCACAGTGGGCCCAAGTGCATGCACCCATTGGCTCTCTCCCTAGTCCCCTCCTCTCACACCAGGTTTTTGGCATCGAAGCCAAGCCAAGCCAGGCCAAGCAAAGTGTGCTGCTTATATACTGCCTCATAGTGCTTAAAACACTCTTTGGGTGGGTTGCAATTTAATTATGCAGGCTACACATTGTCCAACCCCCAGTGAGCTGGGTATTCAGTCTACTAATCTTGGAAGGATGGAAGGCTGAGTCAATCTTGAGCCAGCTACGTGAGCCCATCAAGACTGAATTCAGGCCATGAAAAGAGTATTCACTGCAGTACTGCATTTTAACCACCACACCATGAGGCTTCTTGAATTACATTGTGCAGGTGCAGTACACACACAAGCATCTTATTATTAAGTCAATAAATCCTATCCCACTGAATGGAGATAAGTGCCTACTGTTGCTTTATAATTACATCATACAATAATAAAATTATTGCAGGGCACCCAGTAAAGACTCAGGGCATTGCTTTATTTCTCCAGATCTTCATGTGGGGAGACCAATCTCAGAGTGAGCAACATATATATAAATCAAACATCCTCTTTCTTTTTTTTTTTAATTTTTTTTCCCCTTTATTTTAAATTTAAACAAAAACATATTACAAACTAAAATACAATTTAACTGTGTTCCCCACCACCATATGCGGGACCTCTTGCCATAATCTTCCTCTTCCTTATTCTTCTTCTTCTTCCTCTTCTTCTATTGTCCTCTTCTCCAAAACTGCATTGATTCTTGATTTGGAGCTTTCCCTTTTCCTCTTATTAATACATATTCCAAAAATCTCCCCCATATGTCATAAAAGTTATTTTTTTTTCAACTCTCCTTTCTTAACCTTTAAGTTACAAGTTAATTTATCATTTATTGCTATATTCCATATTGGTTTAAAAGTTTTATAATATTCTGATCCTAAACCGTCAAAACCTGGAGTTTTACCATTTTTAATTTATTAATAATCTCTATAATCTCTTCCTCTTTTATCTCTTTATCTAAATCCTTTTTATCATTCTCTGATAATTTACTCTTAACATTTTCTTTAATATAATTTTCTATATCTTCTTTCGATACACTATTACCTTTATACAAATTTTGATAGAATTCCTGTATTATCTTTAGTTTTTCTTTCATTAAGCTACAATTCTTTCCCGTTTTGTCTTTAATCACTCCAATTATATTTTTTGCTCTTTTAGTTTGAACTAATCTAGCTAAAAGTTTTGAGTTTTTATTACTGTATTCGAAAAAATTCCTCCTAGCGTATATCAAGTCTCTCTGGACCTTTTCTAGCTCTATACCTTCTAATTCTTTTCTTTTAGCTTGGATCTCAATTAATTTTTTGTTATCTCTATCCATAAAATATTTGCTTTCTAAATCCTTTAATGATTCTACAATTCTATTTATATTTTCTTCTTTCAATTTTTTTAATCTACAGGATTCTCTTATGGCGATTCCTCTCATGACTGCTTTCATAGTGTCCCATAACACTCCTATTTTATTCCCACCTGCTTCATTAAATGACCATATTTCCAGCCATTCTTTCTTAACTTTATCTACAACCTCTGTATGTTGAAAAATATTGGAGTCCATTCTCCATCTTCTAGCTTCTCTATAGTCCTTCTTAACTTTCATCTCCAACACCATCAACGCATGATCTGTTATTTTTATCACATTAATATTTGTATCTACTACTTTTGAAATTAAGTTTTGTGAAATAAACATAAAATCTATTCTAGAATAACTATTATGTACAGAAGAATAATATGTAAACCTTCTTTCATCTCCCTTTAATTCTCTCCATATATCTTTCAAATCCGTAGTGTTTAGTATCTTACTCAGGAGGGTACCTCTTTTATTCAACTCATCTTTTTTGCATGTGGATTTATCTTTCACCTTATCCAGAACCATATTAAAATCTCCTGCCATGATCACATATCCTTTCCTAACCTTTTCCATTTCTTCAATCACAGTTCTATAAAATTCTCCTTGATTCATGTTTGGTGCATACACATTTACTAATGTATAATCTTCCTCCCCCATTTGACCTTGAATTATCAAATATCTACCATTACTATCTTTTATTACTTCTTTCATCACAAATTCACAATGTTTAGATATTAATATTGCTACCCCTCTAGATTTAGAGGTCCCAAATGCTTTTTCATATATATGGATGTTTTGTAATTTCAATTCATTGACTCCATCCTTTAGTTGATGTGTCTCTTGTAAATAGATAATGTCAACTTTACTTTTCTTTAATAATAATTCTATCCTCCTTCTCTTTAATACAGACCCTAGGCCTTTCACATTTAAAGTCGCTACCCTTATATTTTTCCCCATATCCGTTCCTTTCTCTGCCTCTTATTCGGTCCCTTTGTGCATCTCACATAACAAAAACAAAAACAAAAACAACTAAAAAAAATAAATTCACCAACCTCTAATTTCCTATCCCTATCCTTCTTACCTACATATAAATTATTTTCCTCCCTCCCGTTTCCCCACGTCTCACTAATGTTCGGCGCGAGCTCTGGGAGGGGGGAAGACGTCACCCCCACCAGTCCAGACCCCAGCCAAACCCTCATCCCAATTTCACCCCACCTCATATTTTTATCTCTATATATACTCAAATGCCTTCCCTCCTAACTTTTAACATCTCTTCTTCTTTCTACCACCCAAGTCTAATCAGGTAATCCAAAACAACAATGAAAAAAAGAAAAAAAAAGGGAAAGGAGAAAAAAATATGAAAAAGAAAAAAAAATTAAAAAAAAATAAAAAAATTTTAAAAAGATTTTATTAATATTATAAAAAAAATTTTTAATATTATAATAAAATGAGCAGAAAAGAAAGAGAAAAAAAATCCCAACCCATTACAAAATGAAGGGGGAAAAGAAAAATCAAAAATCAAAAAGAAAAAAGAAAAAAAAAGAAAAAAAGGGAGGGTAAAGGAGAAAGAAAAAAAAATTTCTTCCGACATCCAGTAACGCCCAGTAATCTCTTCCAATTAAAGTATCTTCTCTCAAAAAATCTTCTCTTTCGGACTACCAGTCTTTACAAAGCTACTTGCTTGCTTGTCCCTTCACTCTCATCTTCTTGCCAAAGTCCCCAGGCTTTCATCAAATCCTTCCCATCTTCAAAGGAGTAGATTTTATGTAGGGTTCCATCCTTCCATATTTTCAAAAAGACAGGGTGGCCCCAGTTGTATCTCTTGCCGTTCTTAATTAGAATTGAAGTGATGGGCTTCATTGTTCTTCTCCACTGGCTGGTTTCGGGGCTTACATCCTGATAGATCTGAACTGAATTTGATCTATAAACTAGCAATTCAGGCTTTTCTTTAATGACCCTAAGAAACTGTTCTTTCTTCATATAGTTAAAAAATCTTAGTATTATGGGTCTTCTGGTTTTCCTTGGGTTCCCAACAAAATGTATTCTCTCAATATCTTCCTCAGCCACATGTTGGGATTTCATAACAGAATTAATCCAGTCCATCACTTCCCCCCTCAAATCCTTTTCTTTCTCATGTTCAAAATTCAATATTTTGATATTATTACGTCTTGAATTATCTTCTAAATAGATAACCTTTTTCTGAAGTTCATCAAGCACTTGGTGCTGTTTTGTCGCCACGCTCTGGAAATCTTCCAGTTGTTGTAACCTGCCTTCTGTTTTGCCTAAACTTGTCTTAATGTCTGTCAATTCTCCCTGCAGTTTTTGTATATCTTGTCCCATCTGTTGATTCCCTCTTATTAAAATGTCCATTTTAGAGAGAACCTGTCCAAGTTGTCCTTCCATTCCTTTCACGGAAGAGGCAAGCTCTGAAACTTTTTTTTCCATGTTGATTTCAGAAAGGAGGGGCTCCCCCTCTTCCAGCCTTTTTAAACGGGCGATACGCTCAACGCTATTATCTGATGGTTTATGGGGTTGTCCACGAACCCAGCTCCTGATTTTATCTCTGCCTTTTCGCATGTATACACCAAGCTAAGCAAAGATTTATAGCTCAAGGAGTCAAGCCGTGTTTAACAGGCCGTTTATTTTCTGCCTCTCTAGCCGCCTCCGTCTTCCCAGGCAAAAGCGAAAGTACATTCTTTAGATAGATAACAGCATGTTTACACTTCAAAAAGTGTTTCTATCTTTGCCTAAAGCTTTCATCAGAAGTTTTTAGTCGCTATTTACTCACATTTCAGGCAGGGAGAAGGACATTAATCATCCTTTTTAGATTCCAGGGTGAAGAGACGAAAATTCAGCCGTACATTGCCATTCTAGCGGAAGTGACGTCTCCAAACATCCTCTTTCTTCAGTGTTGCTCACTCTGAGATTGATCTCCCCACCTGAAGATCTGGAGAAATAAAGCAATCCCCTGAGTCTTTACTGGGTGCCCTGAGACTTGTAACAGGAGGGCTATAGCTTTTTCCTTCATTCTTGTGTTCTGTCTACTCATTTGTAGTTTGCCCCGGCACGTGTTTGCCATGGGACCCAAGTGTTTAACATGTATGAAAGCCAGTCTTTAGTACTGATATGCAATAAATAGATATACCACTTTTTTTTTTGCTGAAATAATTACTCAGAATAGAATTGTTCAATAATAGTTCCAGATTTCCAGTGACTGTTATAGACAGAAATGTGGACTCTTGTGCATGAGCTGAAAAGATCAGAAATTCACCTTTTCTACAACTGCTATTTAAGAAGGGATCTTTCACAGCTTATCATGAAATAAAATTTCCCAGATTTCTTTAGAGGAAAATATGACATTTAATATGGGAAGGAGCTGCGAGAACTAAAGTAAGGGCACCATTAAATGAAGGGAGTCAGCCACTTCCAATGGTGACAACTCAGCATTACCCAATACCCATACAAATAAATGAAGGCGGAGGAAAAATGTATATATGTATTTTCTTCCTTTCCCTGTTTCTTCTCCCCTGCCTTGGAGCACAGAAACAAATCCCAGCCATTATGTCTTTTTTTTTTTTTTAAGTTATTCTACAGAGAATACACACCAGTAATTCCAAGTGCACCTCATGGGCTTGTAGTCATATGATGCACATGAAGTAAAATAACAGTGAAATCTCACACCTTCAGCTGTACTAACATCATGAAACCAATTCTGTAATGGTTAACAATTTGGAAACCTAGAAATAAGTCATTTCAGCTATTGCTGAAAGACTATTTCAGCCACACTTTGTCATAGCCTGTTCATTAATACAGGGGCACAAAAACAAATTAGGTCATTGCAAAATTATGTTAGCTATATCACTTGACTTCAGTATGTAACATTTGCCAGACACCTTCTAGGCAATACCTTGCCAACAAAACTTATGAGCAAAAAACTGAGTGAAACACAAACCAGTTGAAGTTAAAAACAAAGTACTATATGTTCACTCCAGATCCTAGTCTTAGGGATACCATTCTCAGAACTTGAAAATAATTCATTGACCTTAACTTGTTCCTGTTTTGCTTAATGGGCCATAATGTCAGCAATTTAACATTTTAACCTAATGTAATGATTTACTGTAAACTAAATGAGTTTTTCTCTCATTAAATATCCTCAATCATTGTCTTCTGCCTAAAAGGCCACAGGCTGGGCAGTTTTCCTGTCATTGTTAAAAGTTTGTTTGATATGCTAATTCCTCTGGTTTCTAATTGAAAGGGTGGGTGGGGCCTGTTCAGTCTAATCCAGGATTGAAAAAATAATAATTAGCAGTCAAGATGAAAAAACTAGTGTGGAGGATAAATGCTGGGGAACTGGTTCTAAATTCTGTTTAGCAGAGATCTGAACTGGCTTTTATTGTCACCCATCACACAAAACTAGCATACATGATACATGTTTAAGAGATCCCTCCTCCTGCTGGCTTTTCTTGTCCCCTTGGAAGTTCACTGCCACATTTAGAAAGAGTTGGGTTTTTTGTTTTTGTTTCCAGAACACCCCGCATGTATGGTTTTATTAAGATTATGTTTTAAACATAAAACTTTCCATCTGCTTACTGCAGAATAAGATGCTAATAATTATTTTAAATAAACTGAGTTCATAGTGATTCAAAAGGAAAAGGATGCAACACATACCCTGTTCCTGCCTCTACTTATCATTTTTAATAAAGTGGAGGACAGTCATAGGCATGCCTACTCAGATGTTGCCCTGCCAGGTTCTATGAGGCTTAGTTACTCAGAAAATGGATGAAGATTGCAGTAAGTAATTTTTTTCCAGATGAAGGTGTAGGTTTTCAAGGTGTCCCTGGCACACCCAGCCAGCCCAGTTTTTAGAACCGGGAGAGGGATGGAACTTACAAAAGGGCATCAAGGTGTGGGATGAAGAGAAAGATGCTGCCTCTTTGCCTATGCAGAGTGCAGCCTGTTTAGAACGTGGTTGACTATTAATTTGGTCATCAGGCATAAATAATTCGAAGAATCCTTGTTCGTTTTAGTTCACTGTTAGTCTGTGTAAGTTCACAAGTTTAAAATGTTACTTATTAAGAAAATGCTAAAACAAACTACCATATCCTTTCCTTTGTACATCCAGCCATGCCTGGTTGTAGAACTAGGAGTTTAACAGAGCTCAGGGAAAAAAAGTCATTAAAATGCATCATAATAAAGAAGATGCTATTTCAGTGCATGTGCGGAGTGCAAACATGGCAGCTTCATGTTCTGCTATGGTGGAAGGTTAAGGGTTTTAAAACAAACAATAAGGTATCTTTGGAACAAAGAGCCAGATTGGGAGTGGCAGTTTTAAAATGGCGAAAAGGGTCGGGAGAGCACTTTTGAAAGAACCATAATAACTAATAAGCCATGCAGGATCAACAGAGACAACCCAGATGTCATTCTGTGTAAATTCCATAGCTGATGACTTCGTTTGATTATTTATTGCCACTAGCTGAATGGATTAAATGATTTTGTCTCCCTGTATTGATTACAATGAATTAATCTCTCAGTTTCTAACACATTACACTAATCAAGGCAGATGCTCACCCCAAAACCTTATGGGGGCACCTCTGAGCCCCAGACATGAGCCACCTTCAACACTAATAAATTAATCTACAAAGCTCATGTTCCATGCTCTGCCCATTCTATGCAGTGCATAGGGTTTGAAAGAGATCACTCAAGAGACCACTCATGAATGAAACCATTCACTGTCCCCTTCCTCCCACAAAAGGCTCCATTTACAACTTCAAGACCATGGTGTGCTGTAAGAGATTGGAAATAATATGGTCTATCCTGTTCATTAGAAAACAAGACACTGAAAAGACCTCTAGCATTCTACAGAGAAGTGTATGTGTAACAAGCATAATCGCATGCCAGATAATAGTGTGCGAGTCCCCTTTGCCATTACATATTGCTAGACTATCTCCCTGTCTTTCATGCTCCTTTAATGCAATAATTTACCAGGAACAGGCATCTGAAGCAGGATTAAATGGGCCATAATGTTTTTCTAATTATATTTAATTTCACAATAGGTTGTTTTTTGCTTGGTTTGGCAACTGTAGCTATTTACAGCTACTTTTCAAGTTCCAGCACTAACGTGTATGCACGAAAATGTCTTTACACATATACCAGCATGGAATGCTTCCCTTCCATCTCCTCATAACTGTCTGTTCAGATAGTGACTGTTGACAACTTCAAGTTGAAGTTGTGGATGATACCAAATGGTTCATACTTCAGAAGATACCACTTAGATTCAAGATGGCTTTGGCAGAGTGGAGAACTGGGCTAAGATGAATTAAATGAGTTTCAGTAGGCAAAAATATAGAATTCTACATTTAGACAAGAAAAATCAAATGCACAAATATAAAATGGGTGACTGTTGACTTGGCAGAAGTACGTATAAAAAAAGATTGGAAGATTTTAGTAGCTATACTTAAGTCAACAGTGTCATGCAAAAGATGATGTAATATTAGATAGAATTAACAGAAGAATAGTGTCCAAATCAAGTGAAGTAACAGTACCACTCTATTCTGTTTTGGTCAGCTGGAATACTGTGTCCAGTTCTGGGAACCACAGTTTAAAAAGCATATAAACAAGCTGAAACGTGTCCAGAGGAGGATATTCATGATGATAAAAGTTCTGCATATTAAGCCCTATAAAGAATGGTTGAGGCAGTGGGGTATAATCAGAAAATGGAGAAGTGATAATGATATTTTTGAATATTTGAAAAGTTGTCACATGTAAGAGCAAGCTTGTTTTCTGAAGTAAAGGTGAATCCTTTACTTGAAAAGAAACATGGATTTTGACTAAATGAAAAGAAAGGGGATTTTGACTAAACATTTGGAAGAATTTCCTGAAAGTAAAAACTGTTTGTAGAACAGAGTATCTCGGAATTTTGGCGGACTCTCCTCCATTAGAGATTTTTAAGTAGAGGTTGAATGGCCATTTGTCAGGGATGCTTTAGGTTTCCTGCTTCAACAGGAGTTTGGACTCAGTGATCCTTGGAATCCCTTCCAACTCCACAATCCTATGATTCCATGATTTCATGAAACAATTTCTATGTGGAAAACTGTCTAACCCATGCAGAGTCAATAATGGGTCTGTTTCATTGGATCTACATATGGAAGGAAAAAAAAACTTGTAATGGCCCTTCCTGCCACATATTCCTGCTTTCTACCACTCTCTCTGTGGAATTCACCTAAATGTTCTTCATTAAAATAAAGTCCATAAATAAAATACTACTTCTTCTTTTATTCAACACAGGCAAATTCTCCTCAGTATACCAAAGGTATACTGCTAATCAAATTGTCAATGAATGTGGCACCATCTTGATATAGTTGACATGATGGCACCTGCTTTTTATTACAGGGTGACCAATGGCAAGATCCCATGTTTTAAGAGATGTCCCTGACAATAAAAACTCAAATGCAGGACCTCCTTTTTTCTTCTTTTTGGTTCTTTTTAGTAACACTGAAGAAAATACGAACTTTCTCACCTTTCTATATTCTTCCTTCCTTTCTGCCAGGTATTGTAATGCCTTTTCCCCACCAGAATCATCTACTCTTCTTTATATTGTAGCAGTTTGATTATAGCAGACCAATAATGCCTCTAATCCAGGGCCAAGAAACCCCTGGTGCCCTTGGCATTTCAGAAGTCTCAGTTTCCTCACTATTCAAAATGGCTTTCAACTTAGTCTTTTTAAATTTAGCCTTTAAAAAAAAACTTTAGAAATCCTTCTTTCCTATAGCTCCTCTGTCAAATATTCTTTGGATCTACTCTTCCAGTTCCCAGAAGTATTTCGCACATCTGTACTGTAGTGTAAATTTTCACTATCAGCGAAAGTATGCAGTAATTACTTATATTACAGATCATTCTGATATATTCATGCAAGACACAACATTTGTTATGTGTTCCATAAACTATATTTCTAGGCAGTGATTAAAAATTAATATAAGCTGCAGGAGCAGTGAGAGTGTGCTACAGGAAAAGGACATCATTGTTGGCAATCTGTCTTTTTCCTTCCCACCTTTGATGGTCTTAGCTTAATTGAAAGCCAAACAGGCAATATACAATGGCATATATGGGGTGGAAATTGTGGTTTTCTACCCCCCCTCCATTTTTAATTGGACAATTCGATTGCTAAAAGTTAACATCTTTCTAAAGCTCAGCCAGAATCTTGTCTAATTTTGGATTGTACAGCCGACAGAGGCTGCATCACTTCCAGAAAAAAAAAAGATTAAAATTGAAGGGGACATGTGGGGCAAAGATTTGTTTTTCCTTTTGCTTTTTAAAGGATCCACACAAAATAGAGGTGCATATGGCATTTGGATGTAAGGATTGCACCAAATGGTATACTGGATCTCTACCCAACCTTAAGTGACTCCATCTAGCCCTATCTAGCCTATTAAAACTGAGTCTGTGTAGCCAAGCTCTTGGTCTGCTTTCTATAGTGAGCCTTAATGTTGTTTCCTTATTTATGTAGTGGCTTTAAGAAGATGTATCTTACCTTGGGTAGCTGGCTGGGTAGCTCAATACGTTTGGTGCCTGACTGTGGAGCCAGGGATCTGGTGTTTGATTACCCACCATGCCTTCTGGGAAAAGAGGCAGCCTGTCTAGCCTTGGGCATGCCACATAATCCCTGAGCAACCTCAGAAGAAGGGGATGAAAAACCACTTTGGAATACTCTGTGCCTGGAAAAGCCTGCAGGCAGTTGCCATCAATCAGAATCAACTTACTGTTTCCTTTAAGTACAGTAGGACACCCATAGCTGCGGGATCAGTATCTGCTGATTCACTTAGCCATGGTCTGAAATATTAAAAATATTAAAAGAAAAACCCTAGAAATATATGTTTCTAAAGATGAAGTTACCAGAACTGGCCACTAAAGGGAGCCAGAGACCATGCTATGCATAGTATTTTCTATGTTTTTCAGTATTCAAGGGGATATTCCTTCTGGGAGCCAGGGCAGCTGTCTCTGAAGATGGTGTCGGTGGAGGAGGTGCCTGAACCAGGTAGTGGGGTGATGGGGGCAGAGGGCATCCATTTTGCTGAAGCAAAACAAAGCGTTTTTTTCTTCAGTTTGTACTTTGGTTTGTGCCCATCTCTCTATATATGAGTCATTATGTCATGATGGATAAGGATGTATCACAAGTTGTAAAAATTGACAATCTCTAAGATTGTGTTTCATTTTTGTTTTTCCATTCCACTAGTAATGTACTATATAGGGAGTAAGATAGCAAATGGGATTGTGCTGTAATTTTTACTTGGAGCTCAAATTGTGAAATGAATGAGGGAAATAATCTGCGTCTTGAATTTCTTTGTGTTTCCTGGTGTAGCTTCAACCATAACTTTTTTCTTTTGTGGAGGGGGTCAGTATCCCAGCAATAAGCCACCACACAGAACACAATCAAACTTTTTTTTGTCCTCCAGCACTGCTTAGCTTTAGAACTACCTACAAACCCAGAGTAGCATGGCAGTTTCTTGATATCTGGCAACTGTAGCTTGAAGCCACCCAGTAAGTTCAGAGATGAGTTGAGATTTGAACTGAGAACTCTTCAGATCACACTTCATGCTCTTATAACAACTGATAACTGCTTAAACTGGTATTTGAAAACAAATCTTTTGTAAAAAGGCAATTGTTTATTTGCCCTGTGGCAAAGGTGGGTGTGTAAGAAGACCTTTTAAGTGACCAGTAAGGGAATATTGTTTAAATAATTAGCCATACTTCCTTTTGTCCCGTTAAAAACAAATTAAGCATACAAAAAGTACATACAAGACACTGATAGTCATGTCCAAATGGACCAATACAATAGAATAAAACTGGCCTATATATTTTACTGGACTTATCTGCAGGTCTGCTTTTAAACCTATACAGTGAAAAACCAAAGTTATTTTCCTTGCTCAATATTTCTCATTTTAAAAATAATTATTCATATAAAAAGTCTGTTTCCACAATCTGTGGGTTTACCTGAAATATTTCCACCATAAAATTAGGTATATGGTGTCTCTGGAAATGGCCACAAAGTACATCTCAGAAGATTAAAGTCTGCAGGGCAGATTTGCTCCTTGAATGTTATTATTTTACTTATTGCATTCAGATTGCTTTCCTGGCACTTGATGTTCAGCAGTGCCAGACTGAAGAACTAGTGTGATTCAAGTCTTGGCACCATCCCAGCATTCCAATTCTTAAGCCATTCTTTAGCTGATTTTTTTTTTAATCAATGGCTGCATTCATTCGTGGTGCCTAACAAAAAAAGCATGAAAAAAAGGAGAGGAAAGAGAGAAGCCACTTATGAAGTGAAGTTCTGAGGGTGGAGTTCATTCAGAAATAAATCAAGTTGAGACATTTACAAAATATGAGATTTAAAAAAAAAAATTTAAAGAAAAGTTTATAGCCTTCCAGTCTTGCTCTGTTTCTGGGATGCAGTAATTTGAAGAAGCTCTGCATGTATGTAATTTAAGATTAGCAGATGAATATGTGAGCTGTGTCCCAAAAACATTATATTTAACTAGATAATGACATTCAGTTTGAAGTTTTTGATCTGTGTGATGGCTCATTCATACATATACTTCAACAGAGATTTATCATGTAGTGTCATATCTATACTGACATGTAATCACATGTTAAAGATCTGGTGCTGCAGTCATGTGTATGTGTGCATGAACTTTTAAGTGATAGTGTTAATGCTGTTATAGAGTTTCAGGGATGATGTAAATGGTTACAGTATCAAACCTACCACCATTCTCAAAATATGAAACATGTAATGTGTCAGTATAAAAGTGTGGAAAAAAACCCTAACTCCTTCTAGAACATTTGTAGGGCTGGAAAAGATGCAGAAATGGGCAAACTGATCAAGGAGTGACAATTTATTAGCTTAATAAAAGTGTTGGGTAAGGGGATTCATGCTAGAATTGCATATAGTTCTGTACGTGTTAGAGCAGTGATTCCCAGCCTTGGATCCCTAGATGTTCTTGGGCTACAACTCCTGGAAATCCTGTCCAGCACAGCTAGTGGTGAAGGCTTCTAGGAGTTTTAGTCCAAGAACATATGAGGACCCAAGTTCGGGAACCACTATGTTAGAGAAATCAACAGGGAATTTTCTTCCTCTTTCTTATGATACTAGAACCTGGGGCCATCTAATAAAACTGAATAGTAGGAAATTCAGGACAGATAACACTTAAGGAAAGACTTCTTCACACAAACTATGGAATTTGCTTCATCAAAATGTAATGTTGGCCATTACTCAGAGCCGGACTGGCTGGTGAGGCTGGAGGGGGAGTGTGTGCCTTACGCCAAACTGCCTCCTGGGAGAGATTTTGCACCTCCCGCCCTTTTCTGCCTTCCAGCCAGCTCCTTCCTCAAGACTCCTTGGCAAAGGAGGAAATTGATTCTTAATTGTCTTTGAAGAAGAAATGCCACAGAGCCATTGAGATTGTGTGTGAGACTGGGGGGGGGGGGGACTGGTCACCTTCAGTCTTCAGCAGGTTAGTAAAGAAGAGAAGACTTCAACTTGACTTTTATAAAGACCCCATCAAGATAAAAATTACAGGTACTAGGTCCAATGGACTGTTATAGCATTTGCTATAAACCATGTTTTTCACCATCTGCAGGGGGGGCGAGCTTGAAACCAATCCCCTGTTGATATGGGGGTCCTGCTGTAACATGAATATCAGCACTGCATTTGGCCAGAGGCACCTAAAGTAGAGAGAAGTCTCTGGATTCCTTTGAATGTCTGTGGATGTCATTGGTTGTGCAAAAGGGCCTAGCCAACTGGTAGCTGACTAAGAAAAGCTGGATGAGTTCACTTTACTTCAAATGGGTGTTTGGTCAATTGTTCTGTTTCTACATATTAAAAATGAATAGATCAACATTCCCAAGTCACCAATATGTAAGCAGTGTTTCCCAACCTGGGAGTTTAACCCCCCCCCAAGGGGGTCACAAAGTGTTTCTACAGGGTCATGGGTCACCTCATACATGTTGTAGCCCTTGTTAAATCATTTCTTCCTTGACTTTTCCAGAGAGGAGTATTAAAGTTATTGTGTATGTGTATATATGAGAAACAGCCCGTTGGGGGAGAAAGAAGCCTCTACTTTCTGAGAAGAGATGACTGGGACTATTTTTTATACCAAAAAAAAGAAAGAAAGAAAAGAAAAGAAAAGAAATACCAGTGGAAAGATATAATTGCTGCTGATTCCATAGAAAAGGATTTTAATGCATCACTTTCAGAGAGTTTAAGGAACGGTAAGAAAAAGAAAACCACCCTCCCCAAACCCCCAGGAAGGGGACACAAAAACAAATGGCCTGCCTCTTCTGCAGCAGATGCAAGGAAAGCTTTGTGCTGGTTTCTGAGGGGGGGGGATCCTCTCTGAGTGAAGGTTTTGCCCTCTCTCTGGGTACCACAATGTTCTTCTGCCCCCTAGCCAATCTTTGAAGTCCTTTCCCTTCTCTTCTCCCTACATTAACCTTCCCAACTTTGAAATGGTAGCAGTGGAGTCAGTGGCAGGAGCAACAGGATAGTGAACAACATCAGCATCAATGATGCTGCCTTGTCGGGGAACGACAATGATGGGTTATTTATGTAAATATGCTGGTGGGCTTTGCAGGTTACTTGGTTACGACTTGAAAGGGGTCACGACGTGAAAAAGGTTGGGAACCACTCTTTTATACAGAACATCACTTTTTGAGTTTGTATGAAAACATTACCGTATACTAAGGTACGTAAGTGTAATTTGTCGAAAAGAATATGTGATGTGATATAAACTTATAGCTATGTTTTTTTCATGGCACATTTTAGATGATTACAGAGCTGATATAGCAAACTTTAACAGGTAAGGAGCTGAGTGACAAGACTCAACAATAGCCAAATCTGCTCACAGTGTAATATTAATTGTATTCTGGGTCGTTGTGATGGTAAAGTGTAAGATGATACTTAAAATAATGCAAAGTTCATGGGGCAAGCATAGTATGACTACAACTTCCCTGTTGGTGCATCCATCTCAGCTTTATTAACTGACCAAACTTGAGGTCCTCTCAAAACCTATGGCAAAAATTTGCAGTTATTTTCTAGTGCAAATCTCTTGTTTTGTACTTCTACCCCAAATGGTGTAACTGACAGAGCAAATCAGGGTTCCTAGTTATTATCCTCAGATCCAGCATTGTCCTTTTCACTCAAAACTTATGCTAACATTTTGACAACATTCCATGAAAGTATCAATAGCCTAAATGAAGCTGGCATGGCTAATATTGATGTTGCTCTCCCCAGTTCATATAATTCTGTCTGCCCTTCAGAATACATGGCATTTATTAGGAAGCAGCAACACAAAGGAAATAGAATACAGTATCTGCACAAGTCCACAAAAATAAAAGTACGTAAAAGTGAAGAGTGATGCTGGCTATTCCAGAGAACAGTATTGCTTTATTTTCCATTTGTCTCCTCTATTTTAGAAGTTGCTTTATTTCATTTTAAAAATATTCATCATTTTGCTGGAATTTGGTCCCTTAAAGGAAGCATGCCGATACAATAAATGTGGATGCTGTGATACAGTTTGTCCCGCAGAGGGTGCTAACAGCACAACAAAAAGTAATACTTGGCTTTCTCAGCAAAAGTTTAGTAATGTGACAACTTCTTCCATCCATAACTTCTTCTCTGTTTAAGAAAAAACTCCATCTCACGAAACGTTTTTACCTTTGCTCAGTTCTGTATGGCTCCAGCATGTTATTTGCTTTTCTTAAAAGCAACTTTCCATGCTCTGGTTTTACACTGGGGATACCAAGCCCTCTTTTGCTTTTACTAGTGGGAGATGTTGAATCCCACTTTGCAGTGCCATCTGGAGAAGCCAGGGGACACACATATGAAATGAAGTTGGAGAAGTAGGCCTTTAGCTAGACTCTGACAAAAAGGGAGATCCATTTCAGAAAATACAAAGTTAAGATGGGCTCCAGGGAGTTATTTTGGCAGGCCAGGGAAAGGCAGTCTTTCCCCTACCACAATTTCCTGCGGTGTTTAATTTTAGATGACATGAGGATTGTTCCTCAGAAACACCTCCCTCAAGCTCTAATGTTTTTAAAAAGTAACCACAGCAAAAGCTTAGTTGCACTGCCATAGCAGAAATGGCATAACATTTGAAGGTAAATTGTTAAGAGATCACCATTGACATTATCAGTTGCATACTGGATTGTATGATTCAGTGATTTCTTATCTTGGGGCAATTTTCCTCCAAATGCTACACTATTTGCGTGGCTACACAAGAGAATTGTGACCTATGATTGGTTTATTCTGGCAATTCAGGGAATTTTCTGGATTTCCAGGTAGAGAAGCAAATCTCAGGGTGAGTGTTGCTGAAGGACGAGGAAATTCATCTGGGCACATATCTCCATTCATTTCCTAGTTAGGACCAGGAATTCATTGTTCAGAGCCAAAGTGTTTATATACATGTTTTGCTTACTTCCCTCCCAACTATTGCCTGCTTTGCCGCTGTGACATCACAAGGACCCACATCTGTGATATCACAAGATGACCCTGATATTTGGATCTGAATCACAGTGAATGGGATGTGTCTAACCTGGCAACCCTGCTTATTACCTATGTTATAAGCCACTCTGAGAGCTTTTGTCTGTGTGTACAGAAAAGTGGCTTAGAAAGGTAATAAACAGATAAAGAAATGAAATAGTGAATGGGGATGAAACCTTGCCTCTTGTTTTGTCAAGAATGAACAAACTAGTGTGAGCCTCAGGTTTCTGGGAATTGTAGTCCAAAAACACAACTTTTTTGAGCTCTGGTCCATGCCATGATATCTGAGTATCCCTCTTCACCTTTATTCTTGCTGTTGTGCATTGACTAAGCCCCAGTCCTCCTCTCAAAGTGAGAGAAAATGGATTCCAGTAGAGAGGTAGTTTGTAAACTGCTTGATGTAGTGGACTTACAACTTACACTCTGAGCTCCAGTTTTTGTGATGGGAAAAAAATTGAAGGGGCTGTTGTGTATTTCTAGCAGATGATCTTTCTCAGTGTCACTGAGGAGGAGAGAGCTAAAGTTCTAAGCAGTTTATTTGTCAATCCTTTTTCTTATTTTAGGACTGCTTCAGTCTGGTCATCTTGAATTTCACAGTAGTGCCTTCAAAATTTTAAGCAACGATAAAAACAAAAATAAAACATAGGGGACAGTCCCATCCCCCCATCTCCCATATTGTTTATGAGGGTGAGGGCAGTTCAGGAGGGAAGAGCAGCAAAGGAAATGAGCAAATGTGCATTAATCCCTTCCTGACAGTCAACGGTGTGTGCTAGAAAACCTTTCTGTTACAGATAGGCTGCCTTGGCTATTTCAAATGGACTGCTTTGATACATCGATTCTATTACAGCTGGGCTGGCAAAGAGGGCAGGTACATAAAGAATATAGATCCCCGAGGAGCCGATCCTTTGCTCCAGAAAGGCTTCCCTGGCCAAAAGACAGCGCCAGCAATCGTATGCTAAATAAAAGCAGATACCAATCATAAACAATTACACACGTGCTTTTAAAAATCACCATAGGATGTATTTATTTTGGCCAGAAGTCACCTTGGCAGATGAATTATTCTGCTAGAGCAAGGGAGTTGGAAAAATTGACATTTCACCATTTGATTTAACCTTGGGAAATTGAAATTTGTGAAGGCAAGGACAGCGGCAATGAGGGGGGGGGGAAGAGAGAGGAAATCTGGCTTTTGCATCTCTAAGGCAGACTTACAGCAGAGGTGGGGGTGGGACAAGCCCATCTCCATAGGAAGGGCTCTGAAGACATCTAAATAAAAGATACACCAATGAAATGACAGGTCTTGGCTGACCGCTAGCCAGTATATAAATCACACAGCTTGCTATGCTTGTCTGATTTACACTGCAATACAAATTTGGCCATCTTGGCTTCTCTGGGATATTTGTACAAAGTGGAGCACCCTCCAAGAAGTAAGTTGCATATTTCAATTAGCAGAGTGCACACAAATGTGATGCTATTATATTTATCTTGAAAACTATGTATTATTCTGATCTGAAGAACACACCAGAATTCCCACCTACTATCAGGGTTATTTTCAGGTTTCCAGAATACTTTCCAGAGCATTGTGTGTGGAATCAGCAGCTGCTTGTCCTTGGGAGCAAGGAAAAACAGAGCCCCCTCCACATATTTTTGAATTTCAACTTCCATCATCATCCATCATTGGTTCTGCTGGCTAGGATTGTAGGAAAAGCAGTCCAAAAATATCTGGAGGGTTAGATGTTGCCCAGACCTGAGGTAACATGTGAACAAAATGTCAAAGAAGACTAGGAGGAGGATGTTGCATGTCACACTGTTGTGGTGTTTCAGGCACAGTCTGCGGCTTGTCCAACTGTGAATTTGAAACCCTGGACTAAACTAGATGTCACAAAACAGTTCTGGACAACATGTAGCCCTCCAGATACTACTGTACTCCAGTTCCCATGTTCCCCCAGCAATGCTTATGGGTGCTAGGCCTGATGAGATATGTAGTCTAAGAGCATCTTACATAATAACTAAATAACATTATTTAATTACATATGTAACTGCAAAATGGCTCCCCCTCTCCTCCAGTACAGTGGTGATAGCAGCAAATAATGAGTAATCATCTCTCAACTGGGGAGGTGATTTGGATGGGCCTTGTGTATATTGCACACCATGTCTGGATTTGTGTAAATTGGCTATTAAAATGACAGAGATGAGTCAAGCAATAATTATTAAATGTAGTGGCCGGTGTGTAGCTGTCGCCTAGATGTCACATTTTAAGCAAACAAAACAGTTTAAAACAGAATCTTTTGTATATTTATGTACCGAAAAGTAAGTCCAGCCATGTTTAATGACATTTACTCCCAGGAAATCCCCGATAAAAATGTACACAGGTTTGCAGTCTTAAAGAATTAAAGGAAAACACAACAAAAAGTATTTTTTAAAATAAGCTCAGGCATGGTAAAAGTCGCTATTTTCAGCTCAAGCACACAAAGTTTCTGCTTCTCTGATCTATAGTGCTAGAAAAGAAGTTGTATGACACCCTAGCAACTATTCTGTAATAGCCAGTCAAATGACACTACAGGCTAACAAAGTCGTGGCCAACAAAATGAAAACTTAAACATGAAAAGCCAAAGAAAACAAAACCCTCACCAATAAATGTTGTCATTTTTAAAGTGTTTATTTTTCAGAGTGGAGAGGGCTGTCCCTCCCTCTGAGGCTTTTATAGGTTGCTCCAGTTGCAGCCAACCTGTGGAATGACTGACAGCAGGCATGAAAAATGTTGAACTCTTAAAGGCTTGGGTTACAATACACATGTGGGATCAGGAAATGGTTAAGCCAGCTAATTTTCTAGTGCCAGCTGAAAAGCTAACAAAAAAAGTTTCTGTTAATCTTATCATTTACCTGAAAAAGTGAAAATCACATTGATTCAAACGAATAACTTAGTATTTAAGGTGCCACAATGTTTTTGTCTTCTTTAGTTTTTCATTTTTGTTTTGTTTTGCCTTACATTCTGATTACTGTTAAATCTGTATGTAACCATTCTTTTGGAAGGAAGCCTAAATAAATCCTGATTTGAGGGGATTTTTTAAATAATATATGTGGAGCATTTCAACATGTACAACATGTCTTTTGACCACTTTATGTTATTTTTTCCTATATTGCCCAAAAGATTGTTGATAATTAAAAATAAAAAACACCCTTCATTATTCTCTTCTTTAAAAGAATAAATAAATCCACAAATAAACAAACACAGATTTTTAAAACAGTGAGGCATAATAAATTTTGAACTTTTTCAAAATTTGTCCAAATTCCAGTATCACAGAGGTTTGTATAAGCAAAAGTTTGTGACCAACAAATTAACCAACAAACTAACTAGCTGTATGCTAGAAGGTTAAGTAAGAAAAAATGATTTAATCAATTAACCCTATAGCATTTAACTCTCACAGTCACCAATTTATTTATTTATTTATTTATTTATTTATTTATTCACCACCCAACTTAGTGACAAGCATTACTATGGGCAGTTAACAGTAAATAAGAAAATCAACCCTCCCAAACCAAGCACCACACAATCAACACCCTTTAACAACAGCAATAAAAATCAAACCAAAGACCAGGAACCTAAAATCTTCCTCATAAACTGAAAAACTGGCATTCATTATTCGTCAACTGAGGGTGAGATTCTATGTATTTTGCTATTATCATGCTGTAAGAACTATGTACTAGTTGTGATGGTGGTAGACCTGAGTGCAGAATCAAGTCTGCAGAAAAATCCGTATAAAGTCATATAGTGAAAGCAATGCAAATGTTGGCAAGCTGAAGGGGTGTCAAATCATTTGCACAAATGTGCTTTCACAGCTAGAACTCCCAGTCAAGAAGTACCTAGGAGGACAGCAGATTCATAAAAGATCTGCAGATGGAAAAGTCTCCCCGTGTCTGCCCATCCATCCTACACCTTAAATCATCTGTACCCAAGGGCTGACCCAAAACATTTTGCTGCCTGAGCCAGAGCAGCAAATTGTGTCCCTAAGTTTCACCCTCTCTGGTTGCTCAGTATATTACCCAAAGTCAGAGCAAGGTATTTAGGCAGGTAAAGAAATAAATGACACAAGGATCCCTTCCTACCCTGGCAGTAAAAATATGATGAAATTAAATTAAAATAACTAACAATTGGTTGTCATTCCAGAACATTCAAAATATGCTATTTTTAAAAATTGCCTTATTCTTCCTAATAATAGAGCTAGCCCTGTTCTACCTCTTAGTTTGCAGTGATTCAGCAGCATTCAATTTGGGTGCTGTTTTGTGTCCAAACAGTTCAGTTGGTGAACCTAAGGATTATTATATCTATTAAAGGTTGCAGCCTCCGAGACTGTTGGAATGTTCATAATGCTAAAGGAAAGGTATTAATCATAAGCAACAGAAGCCCCATGCTCATTTCATTATGTCATATAAAGTGTGGGCTTGTTTTTCAATTCACCCAGTACAACTGTTACTCTCTCTCTCTCTCTCTCTCTCTCTCTCTCTCTCTCTCTCTCTCTCTCTCTCTCTCACACACACACACACACACACACACACACACAAGAAAAACATTGATCATTGTGATGTTACAGCAAGGTCATAGGAACAATGTTCAAAGTGGTCCCCAGCCACCTGTATTGTTAGCTCAACTTAACTGTGATCGTAACATATTTTTTACTTAGTGATATGTTGTTTAAGGGTCAAATTCCTTGGTTCCCAAGAGCAATGAAATCCATTACATGCTATGTTGCTACAAAGGGAACCTTTCTCCCAGTGTGGAAAAAGAGGAGACAATATATTTGTATTGGGGGGGGGGGGGAGAGGAAGTTCTGTCTTTTGGCAAAAAAACAAAAGCTGCATTCCTGAAAGCATTTACTTGAGAGTGAATCCCTATGCTTTTGATGGTAGTAAGAGTTCATCTTTTTTTGTTTGCTATTATAAATTCAAAGGGTGACAGTTGATGCGTATATGCCAAAAATTACTAACAGTGCATTCTTGTGTGCTTCCTCAAAATTAAGTCCAGTTGATATAAACAGGACTTACTCAAGGATCAGTAGTTACAGGATTGTATCCTAAATTAGGCTCGCAATACTATATATCATGCAATCATGACCAGACTCCAGTTGTTGCTATGTGTTTATAGGCTGTAATCAGGTATACCCTAATCTACGAATAAATGCCTCTCAACAAAATGAAACTTGCTTTTTGGTAACCATACGTAAGATAACCTTCTTATTCATTATTCCTTTTAGGGTTATCTTTTTATTTAAAAGTTGGCTGGATACTTAGTAGTTTAGATATCTGTCTGCAGAGCCAGAGGTTGAGAGTTCGTTCCCCACTGAGCCAGCCTTGGGCAAGCTGCACAGTCCTCGAATGCCCTCAGAAGGAGGGAATGGTAAACCACTTCTGAGTATTCTCTACCTGGGAAACTCTGAAAAAGATTGCCAAAAGTCAGAATTGACTTGACGGGACATGATTTTTTTTTATTTATTTAGAGGAACCCAGTGATAGCACAATTCACTCCAGTTTAAGGGCAAGAGAAAATGTAGTTGTTTTAAATAACTTACAAATAAATCCTGCATTTTTGCATGTATTTGCAATAAGCATGAATAGTTACAATATATCATTTGGAAGCAGTGAGTTGCTGAAACCATTCTGTTCATGTTTCGGCTTTTTGGCCAAGAGTTATTGCTGAAATAAAAAATTCTGATTTTGCTAACCTGTCAACTCACCTGCACATTTTTAAGATTTCACTCCTAATTTTTAGGCTTGATCCTTTGGTTTCTGAGAGATGCTGCTGATTTGAGTGGTTGCACTAGATGGTAATTTTAGCAACTGATTTTATGTTTTTAGATTATACTGCAGAGTATAGAACTCAGGAGGATTTATTGCAAAAAGTTGTGTTTAGGAATAAGGAAACCAATCCTATTTGGAGTGTACCACTTTTCTTCTCATCTTATTCTTTCTGACAATACAATTTCTAGACTGCATGGTATAACACAAAGAACTGCTAAACTGAGCAAACTGTGCACCAGAATCAGTTCCGTTTTTAACAAATAATGTGCTGGTAGCATTTAAGATGTATATTGGCATAAATGATCAATATAAAAATGGCTAATTAGTGGCATACATTCAAAAACTGGACTGTGAAATAAAGTTGCTGAAATAACCATTCTGTGGACGACTCATATTAAAGGCCTGCCTCAAATTGATAATTTTTAATAAAGTTGTGCTAGAATGTTTGATACATGGTGTTATTTGTAAGAAAAGTTTTTTTTAAGGAAAGTGTAATTAGAAGAAAAATATGCAGAAAAGAGCCACACACTTAATAATTGAGATGATAACTGTTTTTTCTTTAAAAGACCTGTATACGAATACTGTGAAAAAAAACAAAACACCTCTTTTATGGGGTTAGGCAACTGATTCTTGAAAAATACGGCAGAAGACTTACACTGGAAACATTTCTTGTTGTTTAAATACTTGAATATTATAGTACTGCTGCATGCAAAGAAGAGGGATTTCAGTTTTAAATAATTTTAAAATGACATAATATGTTTGAATAGTCTCCTGCTTTGGGGATAATCATAATAAGCTGGGGGTGGAACCCAGCTAATGCTGTGCCTAGCCATCATAAATAGGAATGTGGTTATGATCAATCCCATGTCCTCTTACATTTTATCATCAGAATATAATAAAAATGCTCGCAATAAAAATCACATTGACTCCCTAACCCATCTCCCACCATCCGACCTAACACTAATGGATTTTCCTTGCCATTAACTGTTGTTACGGTTAACTAAGTCCACTGCATGAGACACCTGTGAAGGAAAGTTGGAGGGGTTTCTGTAGGATTCTTCTGAGAAGCCAGGCAAATTGTGCTCTGTGAGATATTACAATAACAATGCAGCAATCGGCAGCTTGCCTGGACTCCAGTTCCAAAGCTATGGGAAGCAACTCCAAAAAAGCTCCCCACATTGCTGAAGTGGCACCATGGGGACCCCTGGAACTAGAATAGCCTGTGATCACTTTGGTCATTGAGGAAAAGAAACTGATGAAGACTTGAGGTTGGGGGGAGGCCACAGTCCTCAAAGGCTGCCTACGTTACAAGATAAATGTTGGGCTAAATGGTTTCTTGCAACAATTAGAATCGCTTTAGACCAAATGTGAAGGCAAAGTGCCCTTTGACAAAACTGCATTGATGAGCATTTATTTGATAACAAGTACACTTTAAAAAACAGTTTGCTAGTTTAGTATGTCTAATCAGCGCATTATAAAATAGCAAAAGTATATGCCTTAAAATGAATTAAGTGCAAAACATTTATAGAACTTACAGTCCAGTGCTATGTATGGTTTCTCAAGTATAAATAAGCATCTCAGAGAAAAATGGGTGTGAAGCCCAAGCCCATGTATACTTATCTAGAAGCTGATTACTTACTTATTCCTCAGATAAATTATTGTGGTATCATGTGACTTAGGTCTCAGATTCAACCTTATATTTTTAAAAATAAAAATAATAAGATGTCTTAAAAAAGAAAGATTTAGCAGCCATAGCCAAGAAACCATAAGGTACTAAAATTCCCTTGCAGTATTATTATTATTCAAAAAACTGGACACAGTCAATCAAAATTATAAAAACATTGGCTGGTGTTATATAACAGATACATGTTTTTAAACAAAACCCTAAGCATCTGTTAAATATTGGTCCAATATGCATGCTGTTCCTAATATTGCCGGTTTCTGTGGCTCTGATGGTGATATTTCCAAGATCTGCAACTGCTTGTAATAGTTTGTGAAATTTCTTGATGTTGATCCCAAAGCCCCAATGGCATCATCATCATCATCATCATCATCATCATGATTATGATTATGATTATGATTATTATTGTGTAGGCATCCTTCAGTCTCAAGAGACTATGGTAACGTGCTCTGAATAGAGGTCTTGGAACAGCGTCTAGTGTGGCTGAGAAGGCCAATTCGAGAGTGACAATCCCACACTGAAGACAAATACAATCTGTCCCCTGTCCAGCTCCCTGATTTTGCTGGTTTCGGGACTGCCTCTTTGCCTCGGCCTGCTGAACAAGTGTCTCTTCAAATTGGGAGAGGCCGTGCTGCACTGCCTGCCTCCAGGCTGAATGCTCAGATGTCAAAGTTTCCATCTGTTGAGGTCCATTCCTAAGGCCTTCAGATCCCGCTTGCAGATATCCTTGTATCGCAGCTGTGGTCTCTCCCTCTGGGGTGCTTTCCCTGCACTAATTCTCCATACAGGAGATCTTTTGGAATCCGACCATCAGCCATTCTCATGACATGCCCAAGCCAATGTAGACGTTGCTGTTTCAGTAATGTATACATGCTAAAAATTCCAGCTCGTTCTAGGACTACTCTATTTGGAACTTTGTCCTGCCAGGTGATACCAAAAATGCGTCGGAGACAACGCATATGGAACGTGTTCAGCTTCCTCTCCTGCCGTGCACAAAGGGGCCAGGACTCACTGCAGTAGAGGAGTGTACTCAGGACACAGACTCTAGAGACCTGGATCTTGGTATATTCCGTCAGCTTCTTATTAAGCCATACTCTCTTTGTGAGTCTAGAGAACATGGTAGCTGATTTGCCAATGTGTTTATCCAGCTTGACATCTAGAGAGAGGGTGTCAGATTGTTGTTGTTGTTGTTGTTTGACTATTTGACCCATACAGTGATTTTTAAAGTTGACAAGCCTATATCAACTTATATTCTGTGCAAATAGAGGTTCCTTTGGATGACACAACTGTTTCGAAAGGGGCTCATGATTTTTCTATTTTTTCTATCAAGATTACTGTACTTTCAGTCCAAAAGAATATGTTAATAATAGGATTGCTCTGCTATTAATAGCTGTAATTTTTCCTTTTGCATTGAGTCTGTTCTGAATATCACTTTCACTCCTTTAATGTATTTGTTTCTAAATAATGATTTAAGTTCCTTGTGATTTATACTGAAATTTTTGCAGACATGTAGACATCTATAGGTTTTTTTGCTCCTCTAAGCATTTGATAAACTATTCACTGGTGTTATTATGGCTTAATAGCCTATCCTTATGCATTCCATCTCTTAAATAAGTTCAAAACAAAACTCAGGATCAACTTGCCTGACATGTGACTCCTTTTTGTCTCCTCCATTCCTCTGTTCTCTGTTCTACTCTTCAGCTTCAATAAAAGCTGCCTCAACCCAAGCATATCAAAAAGGCTGAACATGATCTGCCCTTTCAGATAAAGAAATAAATTCAGATTCCCTGCCTCAGGATATGTTATTGAGCCAGTGTTCTTACCTTATTCCTATATTGCTGACTTTTCAGTTTTCACGTGGATTGTCCTTCCTTCCTTCCTTCCTTCCTTCCTTCCTTCCTTCCTTCCTTCCTTCCTTCCTTCCTTCCTTCCTTCCTTCCTTCCTTCCTTCTTTTTAGCCCTTTTCATACTTGAGATTGCCAGTTGCAGGTGTCAGGATTTCTTCTTGAATTCCATGGCCCCCATTGATTGCATTGAATTCTAGGAGAGAGAAAAAAATTACCAGACAAAGGTTTGGTATTTACTTTTAAATTTCACATGTTTTGTTCTGTGTGAGAACTAGTGTGTTGTAGTGGATAGGACTCAGGAGACCTGGGCTCAAATCCCTGCTTGGCCATGGAAACCCAATACAACGTGAAATGATGAAGCCACTGCAGAGCCATGCTTCGGCAGTGCGGCTTGCCTTTGCCTTCTTCCCCGGAGGATGCGAGATCTCATAGTCTCGCGTGAGCAGTTTGAGGGAGGGGGGGAACGATAGATTATTTAAGGACCGTTCCCCCCTCTCCTCTTCCTCTTTCTCTGCTGGCATTTGTCGGGAAAAGAGTTTGGCTGTATGGTCCTCTATCCAACTGTGTAGTCGATAGTGAGGCCCACACAGCTCAGTGTTTCGGATTGGGAGGGTAGCATCGGCTCCCTCCCTCGGTTTGGCACATTCAATTTGAATCCAGCTTTGTTCTTATTATTCGTTACATTAATTGTTGATTTAATTTATATTGGTTTTGGAATAACACCGTTCTAAAGGAGGAGGTGCGGCGGTGCGGCTTGTGTGCGCTGCGCGCTGGCGCAAGCAGCCCGCAGAGGATACAAAATTGATTGCAAAATACTTTTAATCATATAGTAAATAAATAAAAATTGGAGGTAGAAAGGGGATTAAATTGTTATCATACCAGCTAGTTGTTTCTGGGCAAGGTAGAGAATATTAACGCTGCCTCTATCTGCCTCGCCGCTTATCTGGGGAGTCTTCTGTGGTGTGGTTCGGCCATTAGGCATTCAGCAGCGGGACACGCTACCCCCCCTTCCTCGCCATTTTCCTTGACTTGACAGAAGCGTGTTTCAGCTGCCTGATTTTGAATTGGCGCAGAGTGGCTGGTCGCATACGTTTCTTCGGGCGGCAATTTGGCTTTACTTAACCATTATTAGTCTTGGAAGCCCCATTATTCATGAATTGTTATTAGCTATTGGGACTAGGCTACTTGAGTAATTGATTGATTTTATAGTAATTTGTTATTCAATTATAGGACCTGTGTAGTTTATTAAGAAATTTTTTTCTGGATTAAATTAATTGGCAATTCATTAGATGGGGCTATTATTAGCATAATTGATTGGCACAACTGATAGGTATTATTAATATAAAGTGCACACAATAATTGATTAGGGTAGCTTTCCTTAAAAATACGTATACATAATTAATTAGGTTTGAGTATCATTTAATTAAATTGGTTGGATTTTAATTTGGTATGTACGTACATAGGAATTGTTCAGTCTTTGAGTCTGGACTGAATTCATAAATACATAGGGATTTAATTAATTAATTATAATAATTGAATAATTTATTAAGTATATTAATTAATATTACTTAAATACTTATAGAGTGAACTGAACGTTGGTACTTCTCTTTGATTCTTCTATTCATCACCTCTTTGAAGGTGAGGGTTCACCTGGGAGTACTACACAAATAGGGGGTTGTGTTGCAGTGGTCTACTGCTATATCATTCGGCTTGAATTTTAGGCTGCAACATGACATCACGGAAGGGAATTGGTAATAAGAAAGGGAAGCAGCCGACCAGGAAACGGTCAGCGCCTCAGGTTTCACCACCCCAGTCATCTTCAGATGAGGAGTCATGGCCCATCTGGCAACAGCTCCAGGACAAAATTGCAGCTCTTGAACCTGCAAGGGTAGCTAAGGCAACCCCTCAGTCCAGCGAGGTGCAGCTGTGCCGGTCAGCTAGGGATTCTAAAAGTCACTGCAGGACTAAACTCAAAGCTCTGGCAAAAAATCTAATGACTAGATTTACTGTTTTAGAGGCTGAGCAACAGGCGGAAGGGACATCCAGAAAGGACGCAGAAGGGGTGACTGTATCGACTTCGCATCTGGACACCGACGAAGAGAGGTCAACCCCAATCGTGGCAGCATCCAGTACGCCAGCTCCGGGCAGGCAGGAGACGATGGAGGAGGTTGGTTCGGACGCCAGGGATAGCAGGGAGGAGCCTGTTGTGATGCCCCTGTTGGGTGAGTCTCCAATTGCACATGACACCTCTCCACAGTTCCCTGCATGGCCTGGGCCAGGCATGGGACAAACTGTTACATCTGATACCACGACACCTTTCCCGGCTCGGCCTTGGCCAGGCAGTGGGCTCTCCAGTTTCCCTGTTGCCCTGCCTCTCTCACTGCTACTGTAGCTAGGTACAATGGGTTCAGACAGAATGGCTACAGAGCCCTCCACATCACAGCTCAAGCAATCACACTGCCTGAACCAAAGCAAATGCATTTGATTCCAAAAAAACTAGAAGTCCAGCAATAGAAGAAGAAAAAACCTATGGATTGTAGAGGGATACTCTGGCATGATTCACATTGACTTGTACATCACATAGTCATTTGAAAATAAGACAAATCTGATAGTCCCAATCCCAGAGCATTTCCCACATTTGTCAATGTAGTCACACTTTTAATTAGAAACAGATATTCCATTCCTGGTAGACTCCTCCAGCTGGTTCATGACACACCTAAAACAATGTTTTGTATACAAATTTTACTTTACTTTATTTTATTTTTAATTTTTTTTTATATATTGCCCATTTAGTGGAAACACTGCCTCAGTGTGGCCCTTTTTAGCAGATGGGAACTGGTGAAATGGGTAGCTGATTTCTGAGAAAGATGTTTCAACAAGTATTGAGGTCCTAAATCGCTGAGGGCTTTATAAGTCATAACCAACACCTTGAATTGAACATGGGACCTGACAGGAAGCCAATGAAGGTGAGCCAGGACTGGGGATATATGTTTGAATTTACTAGTCCCAGAAATCAATATGGCCACTGTAATCTGGACCTGCTGAAGTTTCGGTACTGTTTTCAAGGGCAGCCCTATTTAGAGAGCATTGCAGTAGCTTATTTTTGAGATTACCAATGTTACTAGGCATTTTTTTAAATCTATGTAAATATTCTTACATAGGTTATTCCTGATAAATGTGGGTCATTTTCCTACATTTTTAATTTCATATTACCCCCCTTTAATATTTATAAAAAAATATTTTTAGCACATTTGACTTGTGGACCACTAGGCATTTTATCACAATTCGGTAATCAACTGGAGTTGATAAAAAGCACACTCCTAGCCATGGCCAATATTTGAACCTCCATAGAGAGTGCCGGGTCCAGGAGTACCCCCAAGCTGCAGACCCAATACTTCATGGGGAGTGTAACCCTATGAAGGCTAGGTAAGTTTCCCTCTAACCATTCTGACAATCTTCCTAATAATAGGATTCCAATCTTATCTAGATTCAGTTTCAGTTTATTGCCCCTCATCCAGTCCATTATCAACACTAGGCAGCACTTAAGAACCTGTAAAGCATCTTCTGCAGATGAAGCGAAGGAGAGCTAGAGCTGTGTGTCATCACCATATTGATGACAGCAAAGCCCAGATCTCTGGATGTCTCTTTCCAGCAGCTTCATGTAAATGTTAAAGAGCATTGGGGATGTGGTCAATCCCTGTGGGACTCCATAGCAAAGGTCCCAGAGTGAAGAGGCAGCATCCCCAAGCTGTACCATCTGGAATTGGCCATCAAAGAAGGGTTTGCCTTGTCTACTTGTTAACTAAAACTGATCCACTGAACCCTGACTAAATGGTGCATTGGACATCTCAATCTGATCTACTGAGTTAAATAAGGAGTCAACGTTCCAATTGATGCATTCAATCTTAGATCCGAAATGGGCTACCAATAGGTTGCAATTCTCTATACTTTTGTTGTAATGTTTGCATCTGTCCAGCATTTGTAAGGCTGCAGACAACTTGAAAGAGTTCTACCTGTTGGTTGGAGGTCTGGTGTAATTGTCTCTTTTTGCCGCTATAAACTTCTCCCCTCTCTCTCATTTTTTCTTACAGCCAAATACATAATACAGTCAGCATATCATTAGAAGCAGGCCTCCTTTACAAGCAAAGAATTATCTCTTTATTCCAAAACAATCTTGCCTCCATCTGCAGTAGGCAAATTGTCTTGCTCCTGTTTTGTAATTAGTCATTGGGAAATCGCACCACTGAAACTTTTGGACATGTTGGAGGGATAATGTTGTAACTTCCCTTAACATGGGATCTGATCCCTTTTCATGTTTTTCTTCTCAAATATATAGCTCATTCTAATAGACTTTCTGTTCATGGAAGATGGTCTTTCCAAATAGCTTCCATACAGGCTAGCACAAATTGCACATATAAAGTATGCAGTTCTATAAAAACATTGCTTTCATTTTATTTAACTGAACAAAAATTACAGCAGGCTGGAGGATGGAAGGGCAGAGGCTGCTAATGCCTTGCTTTTGAGTCAGTGGTTTGGCTCAAAATAATTTATTTTCCTCCCAGAAAAAATATATTAAGAGTTTTTTTCCCTAAGTAACCTCACTCTACCAGTCCTTCGCTCAGAGTTGAAATTCCTGGTGACTGCTTTTCATTTCAAACAAACAAAAGGAGTTATAGGAAAATTACATGCAAATGTGTGTAATATGTAGTTTAGCCTGCAGTACATGTAACACAATTTCTTCACAGAGTCATACTATTATCCTTACTTCTCCTTTTCATTCCATGGTCCACATCAGCATTTGGATTATAATCCCCTCAGAGCATAGATCTCTATTTTTTTTGTAAATAAATTGAATAATGCTAATAGCAGATGATGATGATGATGATGATGATAAACCACATGAAGTTTGTTTTTACAGAAATAATAGAAATGTCAGTTGATAAGTGGTGGAATACCCACAAGTTTAATCGTTCACAGAACCAGTTGCAATGACAGATTCTTTTTGCTCAAGATAGCTTCTCACAGTCTGTGGAGAAATAAAACCCTTCTATGGATAAAAAGCTCAGTCAGACCAATCACCTGTCTAATTCAATATTATATATGTTTAGTTACTCTGTAAAGATTTGAGATACATTGGTTTCCCTCACTTTGACACACAATGTTATTTAACTGGAGGTTCATAAATGGAAAGGAGATACAGTATGGCTTTTCACATTAAATCCTTCCCAATGCCCATGACATTAACAGGATGCTCACTCCCATGCTAAAGAGCTCTTATACTCATAATATTGACATGTGTCCTCTCCTCACATCAACAGGTATTCACTTTTCTGTTAGCAGGAAGAAATTGCTAGACGTTAACTTCCTTGTCCCCTACTTTCCCAGCATCCTCATCATCCCCTCATGCCAGCGGGATGGGAGCACTTTTGAATGAGTTTGGCCCCTGTAAAAAGGCCTGAAGGGGATTCCCTAAAACCAGACAGAGGTCCTTTCAATGAGCAAAACATCTTTGTTTCTTCTTTGTCATTCTATCATAATCTAGTGTGAATAATACACAAGTACTTCCAAATCCAGTGATCATACTTTTTTTACTTTTCCTTGTTTGAAGAAATATTTATTGTTCACTCCAACCAGCAAAAACAAACTTACACTGAGGGCAAAATTTTCCAATGTGGGCAACATCTTCTCTTAATGTGTGGCAGTGGGCAATCGACACCCTGCAGAGACCCTGAAAGGGCTACTACTATCCCACATCACTGTGATATACAAGCCCTCTCTCTAGATTACTGGAATAAAGCACCAACAAAAGGTAACAACTAGCAAGTGATCTGACCCAGTAAGAGTGTAACAGGAATATAGATAAAGTACATTTTCTTTTCTTCTGTTGTTTAGATCTACATGTAGATTGGTAGACTTCCTCCTTCTCTTTCTGAAGTCACTGCATCTTCTTCTCCCACTATCCAAATTCAAATGACTTCCCCTTAATGGCTACCCAGAACTGCACATATAAAAATTAGCTTCAAGGATGTCTTGTAGGGTTCTCTTTGCTGCTTTCTGTCCGAACTCTTAAATAGCCATAAATCCAGCAATAGGCTGTTGAAATCTGCTAGCATAAATTTTCAACTTATCATTACTTGGCTGATAAAGTAGGTAACCAATAGTTAGTCAAGCACCACTAATTTGCTTCCTAAAGCAACTGCCCAACTCTATCCTATGTATTGTAAATGTGTTGTGGATGGGCCATTTTATGAAATGCTCTAACTGCATGCCTTGGAGCTATAATTTGCTAGGATAATCAGCTGAGGCAAGTTAATATAGATAAAACATATGAAAAGCTGAGTCGAAGAAGAAGCTGAAGACTTGGCAGCAGGTTTCAGAATGTGTTATTTTTTTAAAAAGGCACTCTTTTTTATGTCTCTTAATTTTTCCTGGATGGCTGTAACGAAGCATTCGTTCATTCAGTGGCTTGAAGAGGCGGTAGAAAGGGAACTTGTCTGAACAGCCCTGTGGTGAGCAAAGATAAAAAGAAGTGGAAAGGGGGATTAAAGAGGCACATCACAACATGGTGGAATGCCAGCTAAGTGCTTAAACAAGATACCACAGGAAATAGTTAAATAAATAAATAAATAGGTGCAGCAGGAAATCCTAAGAAAACAGTTTATTTCAGAGCTTGGTGTCAGGCTTCAATGAAAGAAACAGTGGAAGGGTAGTACTAATAAGTTCCAGTACAATGAGAGTGGGAGACTACTGAAGTAACTGCTACCTTGGGGGGGGGGGGGAGAAGAGGTGGAAAAATCCTAATGACACAGTGAAAGCAAAATGCTGTGCCACCAGAGGTGAATGCCATGTCACTTGATTTATGGATTTCAAAGCAAGGTATATTGGGGGGGGGGGGGAGCCCAAATACATATGCAAGCAATAAATTGCTTGTCATGGCCCTTAAGCTTGATCAGAATTTACTAAATGGCTGTGCATATGCTAATTAAGTCCTGGCTCTCTTAAGAACACTAACATTCTTGGAAGGCTTGAGAAGAAATGTAAAATGAAATATTGGGCTTGTTGGAATGCAAGCAGGCTATTAGTTCAACCACCATCATCATAGTCATCAAATAGTCTGTCCTGTAAAACAACAAAATAGTTTGTAATGGTGGTGAGGATGCCTCTGGCAGTGATTCGGTGAGTGGTGCTTAATGTCACTGAGAATGGGATGAAGAAGCCCCTCTCTTGCCATGGCTCAGCTATTCAGGTCAGGGACTTGGGGGTTTCAAGTAATGTGTGAAACCAGGGGAGTCATATTCGAAAAGAGCCCTCTCTGTACAGCTCCACACCCATAAAGCATGAGAGTTATGGTCACACAGAGAAGGCCTATTATAGGTCCACACTTGTGTTTGTGCAGGCTCTATTCAGACATATGTGATTTCCCACCTCATCTCCACATGCATCCCTATGTCATTCTCAATTCCTTCACTGTTTGTACAGTCACCTTCCGAGTCTTGCTCTTCATGTTGGTTGCTTTGCACAATCTAGGGATTCCACATATTAGTACACTTTAAAACTGGGTGTGTTTTGCAAGCGGGTTTGTGCCTGTTTACAGATAACCCATGGTAAATACCTTTGCTGCAGATTACTGCAAACGTGCAGTTCCAGCCCCAGACACCTCCTTTGGCACCCACTAGATAATATGCCTTAGGCAGCTGGAAAGAAATAAAATATTTGTGTAAGCCAGACACCTCTCTTCTGTTCCTTTCCCCAGGATACCTATATGTGGATCCAGAGCATCCTTCACAAAGGAAAGGCATCTGACAGTGCAACTAGAACCTTTGTTGCTTTTCAACCTCTACCAAAACAGGAGGCAACCATGCCAGTCTGTAAGAACAAATTCAAATGCCACAATTTATGAGTTCTCCAGAACTCAAGTAAGTAAGTAAGTAAGTAAGTAAGTAAGTAAGTAAGTAAGTAAGTAAGTAAGTAAGTAAGTAAGTAAGTAAAGTTTTTACATATCATATGGAGCACTGGTTTCTAGTTTGCTTCAAGAACTGCATCTTTTGTAGACAGCAATGTGCTTTTTTAAAAGCAAACAGCAGCCGGTCAGATTAGAGCACACAGTGGCTATTCCTCCCTCTCAGTTTAACTTTCTGGAATACAGGCTGAGAGAAGAGTAAGGTAGCTTCCTAACCTTCTCCTGAACTAACTCCTAAAAGTTGATGGAAGGGAATTCCCATTTTAAAATCTCAGTTCAAAAGAAGCCTTTCATCTAATGTGTGAATGGGCCATAGTATGCCACATGTAATAAAGTTCACTTTCCCAGGAATAATTGAGCAATCCAAGAATACAAATCTTTAATAGCTTTTCAATTCATTCTTTGTTTGGTTTTCTTTTGCTGTGGTTCTGAGCATTTTCTATGGTTTCTGGTCATTTCTTTTTCTGATTCTTTCTGGATGGGATCCAAAAGGCTTCACATTGGTGAAATACATGTTGTTGTTTAGTCGTGTGCGACTCTTCATGACCCCATGGACCAGAGCACACCAGGCCCTCCTGTCTTCCACTGCCTCCTGGAGTTTGGTCAAATTCATGTTGGTAGCTTCGATGACACTGTCCATCCATCTCGTCCTCTGACATCCCCTTCTTGTCTTGCCTTCACATTTTCCCAACATCAGGGTCTTTTCCAGGGATTCTTCTCTTCTCATGAGATGGCCAAAGTATTGGAGCCTCAGCTTCAGGATCTGTCCTTCCAGTGAGCACTCAGGGTTGATTTCCTTCAGAACGGATAGGTTTGGTCTCCTTGCAGTCCAGGGGACTCTCAAGAGTCTCCTCCAGCACCACAATTCAAAAGCATCAATTCTTCGGCAGTCAGCCTTCTTTATGGTCCAGCTCTCACTTCCATACATCACTACAGGAAAAACCATAGCTTTCACTATGCGGACCTTTGTCTGCAAGGTGATGTCTCTGCTTTTAAAGATGCTATCTAGGTTTGTCATCCCTTTCCTCCCCAGAAGCAGGCGTCTTTTAATTTCGTGGCTGCTGTCACCATCTGCAGTGATCATGGAGCCCAAGAAGGTAAAATCTGTCACTGCCTCCATATCTTCCCCTTCTATTTGCCAGGAGGTGACGGGGCCAGTGGCCATGATCTTCGTTTTTTGGATGTTGAGCTTCAGACCATTTTTTGAGCTCTCCTCTTTCACCCTCATTAAGAGGTTCTTTAGTTCCTCCTCACTTTCTGCCATCAGAGTGGGATCATCTGCATATCTGAGGTTGTTGATATTTCTTCCGGCAATCTTAATTCCGGCTTGGGATTCCTCCAGTCCAGCCTTTCACATGATGTATTCTGCATATAAGTTAAATAAGCAGGGAGACAATATACAGCCTTGTCGTACTCCTTTCCCAATTTTGAACCAATCAGTTGTTCCATATCCAGTTCTAACTGTTGCTTCCTGTCTCACATATAGATTTCTCAGGAGATAGATAAGGTGGTCAGGCACTCCCATTTCTTTAAGAAATTGCCATATTTTGCTGTGGTCCACACAGTCAAAGGCATACATACTTTCTATTAAGAGCTGGATTTCCTACAACAAGCCAGTTTAATGGTTTCCTGGTGCTTCAGATTAAATTGGAATTTAATATTTAGTGTGATTGTGTTTGTCTTTATCATATTGTTGGAAATTGGGGGAGGATATTGTTTATGTTCATTGTTAACCACCCTTAGTGCACTGCAGTAAGTCAGGTAGTATACAAATTGTATGTAATAAGTAAATAATAAATAAATGTGAACAGGGGCAGCCTGTGGCCTAATTGAGGTGTACTTTACCTCTCAAAGTGCATGTGTACGTGCGTGGCAAGGACGTTGAGTCATCTTCCTCAGTTTATGTATTTCTGGTAGCTATTAATGGAGTTTTCCATCACTTTGACCAACTTCAATGTAGTGACATGGCCAAAAACTGTAGGTAAAAACAATACTAAACATTCTGCATATTGTCCAATATATCACATTGCTGCCCCCCCTTTTTTTAAAATGAATGTGGGATATTGTGTTTCTGTATCCATGGTATCAGGAAATGGCTTGATATTGCTGCAAAATATTGTGCCCGTGTTACCAGCAGGGAAAAGGATGCCAATCTTTATACAGCATAGGGCGGCCTAAACATTGACAGTACTAATTACAGCATTCATTGGTGTACAGGATACCCTGTCTGCTCACTAACGTTCACACTTGTCTAAAAACAGCCTTGATAATTGCTTTGTGTTTGGGTATGAAGTGGTTAACAGATGAAAAAGAAGTCATCTTCTGGGATTTTCCCTTGCTTGGTGTCTCTTTGTGAATGGGTGAGCATTAACCAAATTGGTACATTTTTACAAAAAGAAGACAGAATGGAACTTAACTTTGAAATGGCGAACCACATCACACTGTTGGCTCATACTCAGCTTGTGATCTACAACAATTCCAAGATCCTTCTTGCTTGTAGTATTGCTGAGCCAGGTATCCCCCATCTTGTAACTGTGCATTTGGTTTCTTTGAAGGATGGAGTTGTGCCTTTACAGACTCCCTTTGAGGAATGTATTAACATTTGATCTGGATGGATGGGCCTCTTTGGAGAGTTTTTAAAATTGGGGCCTATTTCAGATCTGAATCTGCAGATCTATGGAATATTACCTCCCCTTTTCCTTTACATTTGTTGCCATACCTTTTATCTTTTGTTGCTCCTCATCATAATAAATATAACTTCCTGCCATCCATGGGACTCCTTCTGTTGATGTGTTTAGACCTTCTTGCATTGGACAGAATGGAATGTATCTTTATTCTGCCATTATCAAACTGGTCTCTTACTACACGCTTTCCTCTTTCTTGTCCACCAGCCAAGAGACCATCAATGTTTTTCTTTTTTTTTAATTATATCCATGTACAATCTGGGAAAGACAAGATCCAAAGCTGGGATTAATCTCACCTTTTTACGATGCAACTTCCCCTGCAACCAGCTGGTTCTTTGGAGCAGGCACAGTGTACATGCTGAGGAAGATTTTAAACACGCATAGACTGCTAGAAGGGGTTTCCAGTTGCCTTCCACAGTACCTCCATCATTTTTTTAAAAAAAAAACACACACAACTTCCCTCATCTTCCTGTTCCCAAGGGAAATTGCTGCCTTGTCCTTTTCTTAATTTTTAAGATTTATTTCTTCTTTTTGGCACTTGAACTCCAGTCAAGCATGTGATCACAGCTCCACCTCCCAAGATAGCTCAATACTACTGTGGATTTTCCACACCCTACCACACTCCAAAATGCTTGCAGGTTTTCTAGGAAAGATCTGGATTATTCCTATTTAGGAAAAGGAGAGATCAACACTAAAGAAACCATAGACTGCTAACAAGATGAGAGCAGTGTCAACCCAAATGCACTATCAAATGTAGGAAGCAAAGCCCAGTAATCCCCAGCTCTCCAGTTTGACCTGCAGATTATTAGCATGTGTGTAGAGCTGTTGCTAATATTCCTTTTTAAAAATTTATAGTGCCTAGTTACTACAGATGCTCCAGTGGCTAAACCCCCCCCCCAAACTCTTTTAATTGTGAAATAAGTAGCCCCAATATTGGAGGACTTCTATAAAATTTGTCATATTTCTCTCTTCTTACTAAGCTGAACATTTTTCCAAGGGTCTAGCTTAACATTACAGGAGCGTGGTTCTCATTGCCCTCCTCAGGATTGTGTCAGTATTTCCATTATGTAATCAAGCCATAAAAATTACCTCCAATTTCTTGCTAGCAGACACACTTTAGTTTGAGAGCAATATTTTTTGGGTGTGTATTGATGGTGGTTGGTAATTTTTTATAATGGAAGCATCTGCAGCCTGCCTGACTCTACATTTCCTAAGCCTATTCATTTCCCCGGGCATTTTTGGTGGAGAGAGCTGACTAGGTGAGAGTGTCAGATGATGGAGAATTCCTGTTTGGGTGTGCAGAGAAAGGACTCTGGCGTTGCTCCAATCCACGTTCAACATGTCTTCATTTCTAAGATATTGTATATGCCTGGAGCCAGGGAGAGGCACTTTTCAAGCACACCTCAATAAATATATATCATGAATATATTTAGCAGGTGCCCTTAAACATGTTCCAGTTTCTCCTTTCTAATTAGATGCTATCAGCAGTTCTCTTTATTTTACAAGCAAAACAATAAGTAATTGCTGGATATTGGCACAACTGGCTCACTAGAGATATCTAGGTATGATTACTACAATTATTAGTTCCCTACAGATACTCCCAAAGGGGTACATTTTAGTTGCTCCTGTTTTTGGCACATTATTGTACGAGCAAAGGCTTATTCAGGTGATCAGACTTTGTGTGTGTGCACGCACACGCACGCACATGCACGCGCACGCACGCACGCACACACACACACGCGCACACACACACATGCTGGTTTCTCAGTTGTGCCAGATGTCCTCCCTTTCCTTAAGGAAATGGAGGGTAAATCTCATCAGCTTGCAAAGCATAATAGATTACTGCTGGGGAAATGCTATCCAGCCTCCCCACTGCAAGCACTCAGGGCTCAATATAAATTAGGTTATATGTCATAGCAAAGACATTTGCTCCTGAGCAACCTGTTGACACTCCTCCTCTTCATTAGTGAGGAAACTGTGATTTTGCCTTTGAATGGTGGAATTGGCATCTAAAGAACCCAGGCTTCAACAGGCACAAAGAAGAGAACCATGTTCTCCAGTGCAATGTACTAGTTCATCCTAAGTCATGAAGGAGATACATAAAAGGAAATGTTGGGGCCATAGTTATGCACTCATCGAGTCATGGAGACCCACTAAAACTCCTCCAGCTGGCCTGCTCTTCTTTTAATGCTCTCCCACTTCCATGAATTTGCATCTGGATATGGTTTAGTTTCCCTCAGCAAATTAAACAGCAGTAGTGGAAAGGCAAATGCTATTAATGTGAGAGAATGGGGTGTTATTTATCCTAGTCAGTTATTTTACTGGTAATCAACAAATAACTGAAAAGGAATCTAAATATTTATTTGTCTTCTCCCAATTTACTTAAATACATGACCTTTGTCCTTCTCTGTCATAATAAATCTTTGAGTATGCAAGAAGATGCTTCTGTGTCTAGTGCTTTACAAATGATCGCCAGTAGTATACCTAGCTGTTGCCTTTAGTGGTTCACCTGATGGGCTGAAACATTTATGTCTGAAGTGATGAGGAATGTTGTACAGTAGACATACGTCATTAGAGAATCACCATAATGAACAAAAATTCACCAGCTACAGAATTAATACCCTGCTTTTGTACCCTGCTTTTAGTTGGGAATACAAAAAGAGTTGAGTTGTCAGTGTCTTGTAATCTAGTAGGTAACATTTAGCTTGATAGGTTGCAAGTTGTGTCGGCATATTGTAGAGACTCCTTGTTATTTGGGGTCCCATCAAAGCAAGTGAGTTTCTTTGTTCTTTTAAATTTTGTCTAATATTAGAATTACCTAGAATTCCTTGGAAATTTGTAGGACAATCTTGCAGCAGCAGAAGGCCTAGAATTTGGTCTGTTTTGTCATCTACCTTTGAGAGGGAAATTGTATTTGGTTGGAGACAGCTCCTTAACTCTCTCTGAGTGAGAAGGGTGTGTGTGGTCAAGCCGATTCCCAGTTCCTCCCTGGGACCTGGCGGTAGATAGACTACTGTTAAATAATACCACCAGCTCCTTTTAATTCCTTGGACCAGGAGACTGGGAGGAGTCCCACTGGGGGACTTTTCCTTGTTTATCTCCCCTTAGCTGATTTACACTTCTGAACTTGTTTGAGATTAATTCCACCCTGCACAACAAAAAATATGATGCATGCAGCCAAAGCAACTGAAACAGAGCTTTGGTACTTTAAAAAAAACATAATTTAAGGTTGTTTTGAATTAATGGGATTCAAGTGACACAAAGGGAGATTCATACTAAACATTAAAAAAGACATCCTGATGAGTTCAGGCGTTTGACAATGAAACAGATTACATTGGAAGCTAATGGATTATCTCCTTCACTGAAGGTATTTAGATAGTGATTGGAGGGCCATCAGTCCAGGATGTTTTAGCTATAGATTCCTGCACTGGGTGGGGGTTGGCTAAATGATTCTTTCAGCCCCCTCCATTCATTCTCTTGAAATCTGAGAATACAGTCACACTGCTGAAATTTCCAGAGGAATAGCCATATTAGTCTGTTGCAGCAAAACCAGAAAAGAGTTTTAAGGCACTTTAAAGACCAACAAGCTTTCATGGAGTGCAGCCCAATTCTTCTGATGCAGTGGAAGAATTGGTCCCCAAAAGTTTCTGCCAACTGAACTACATTAGTCTTTCTCTTGGCACTCTATAGTGGAAAATATAAGACTCACAGGCATACCTCCTGGGCTTACTTAATGTAGGTGGAGACCATGTGCCAGCCTCTTCAGATGCTTACTATTGAATCACAGTAACAACATGAAAATAACATTAACAACCCTCATGTATCTGGGTAACATTATTTAATCGTCACTACAGCCATTCTCTCCCTGCTGGTTCCTGCCAATACAAAGGATGGGGGCTTGGGACTGGCCATTGCCCTGTTTCCCTTAATGCTTCTGACTGGCTAATTCCCTTTGGTCAGCCATTCTGTGATCACTGACTACTCATTTTGTGATGGTAACCTTTCATTAAGTCAAGATTGTAATGCCAGAAAAAGATGCTAGGCTGCCATCACCAGATACCCTATCCCAGAATTTGGGGCATTTTTTTCACAAAATGCTCACACTATCTTTGTCCTTTTCCCATGCTACTTACACTAATGGCTGTTTATCTTTTTATAGGGAAGAAAAAGTGAAGGCGAGGCACTAATTGTGTGTGTGGACATTCTGGCCAAACACAGGTCTTCTATTAAGAGCCTTCTTGAGGAAGGAGTTGCTTTAAATCTCATATGTGAAAAGGCCTGAACGCTGCTGCTTATCAAGGTCACCGGATGCCTTCTTTTTAATAGTCTGAATAGTGCTATGTATTCTGAAGATCATAACTGAATCTTGAAAAAGTATCTCTTTGTCTTAGTACCTAGAAATGCTTTTCAACAGTATGCAGAAATCCAAGATGTGGCAACCTGGGGCAAATTTCCAGAGCATTCTTCAGTGCTACGGTTCAGCTATGGAAGTTGTGTAAGAAAAGTGATAAACCATTAGGCAGTATTAGGCAACGGCCTGAAATGACAGATGCTGGAGGGCAACAGAGATTCCCTTAAAATCTCTCTGACTGTTTTTCTCTGTGGGTTGACAAAACTATATATGCCTCACAAACTGGCCAGCTGCCCCTTGGTGTAGAAGAGGATGCTATTTTATTGCCAATAAAATTTAACTGCCAATCCAGTGAGATTCTCTTAGTGTTGTCCTATTCATGGAACCGAATGTCTTTTGCTGGTCCTGGTTGTCAACATAAACGCAGGACAAATAACGAGGCCAGGAGTTTAAAATTCACCAGTGAGACTTGTTTTGTCTTTCTGAATCCATACAACTACTTTTCCTCCAAACTGGATGGTTCCTAGAGTCTGCCAATCTTCTTGTCCTGTTGCTCTTTAAAACATATGCCATGATATTTTCCAATAAAATAATAAAACATTATTTTATTCTTTTTATTCTTTCTAGTCTAACCCTGAAAAATATCTCACTTTCAAATGAAACTGGAAGTAAATAGATAATCTCTCTTCACCATCATGGTACAGAAAGAGAACAGCACTGTTCTCCTTGAAAACATATGGTGAGCAGACTCATCGGAATCCAGTTAATGCATACCGGCCTTTAGGTAGGATGGGGAGAGTTGGAAACATTTTACAGTAGTATTTCCTAGCTGTGAATAAAATGGAAAGCAGGAACAGACATCAAGGATCTTTCAACAAATGGTTCACTTTCAGTTTTTTTAGGGCAACTTGACAAGCATTTAGTGGGATCTGACCAGCTACTGAGTAGCAACAGGCAGCTGTCTTGGTGCAGCTTGATCATGATGGGGGATGGTGTGTGTGTGGGGGTAGGGATCTGCAAATTGCATGGTGCATGTTTGAGTCCAATGTGAAATTGAGTTTGGAGTGTGTGAGACACTGCCTGTCATGACTTTCACTAAGCAATGAGTTGACACCTTTCTCCATGAGGAATTGGAGAGTCAAACCACCCTTTCAGGAGGCAAACAGTTCATTGCTTCCAGAACTGGAGAGATCCCTAGGGAGGACGGGAAGTCCAGGTGGCTGAAATGTAGCTGGGGGCAGGGAGGGATTAAAAATGCACTTTCCCTTGGGCTTTCATAATGCAGATCTGGAGAGGAAGCTGCTGATTTTTGTTATTAAATCCAGGATTGGAAATATTCAGGAAAGATCACTGATAATTCTAACAACCATATGACATTATCTTGAAACAGGCAAATCTCCCTCCTTTCTCTGCCTAGGAAATACTCCAGAGAAATCCAAAATATAGAAATCCAAAATATCTGAATTAAGAAGGGAGGGTTCAGGGGAACAATCAAAGGCAGTTAATAGACATAAGTTGCCTAGCTGAAGCTGTACTAAAAAGCAGGTTCTTATTTTGAACCCCCCCCCCCCCCCCAAAAGCACAAAAAAAATTTCCTGGTTAATTTTGCGTTAAATAACTTCCATATACCTCCTTGTTGCAATGTATGGTGGTGAGTAATGCAGTTTTTAAAAAATTAGTAGGAAAAAAAAAAGGAAACTTTAAAATAGCTTGCAGGCAATCACAGCTGGGGAGATGCAATTGTTTCTAGTTCTTGACTGCAGCTCCTAATAACAAAAGTTCTGAGGTTGGGGGCCATTGGTTCAGCATGATACAGATTAAGTTATGATGGTTGGTGAACAATTGGTTCACTTGTAATAGATGCTGCCGCCCCATCAGCAGCTACACAATCATACAGTGCTGGCTCAACTAGCCCCAGACACTATAACTACCATGCAATGCCTACTGGGAAGAGTATAAGGCTCCATCTTCATTGGCTTGTAGTGGCAACTGCTGAGTACTATGTTGTGACCTACATCATCAGCCAAACTGCTTGGTCTGGATGGAGGAAGGAGCAATAGGGTGAGTTTACATTTTAATGTGTAGTGATCTAAACCATTATACCCAGTGTAGTGAGTGTAGTGGAGAGAGGGATGGACTAGGATTTAGGAGGCTTGGGTTTGAATCTCTGCTCAGGCATGAAAACTCACCGGGGATGTGGAAATATTAAAACCAATTCTCAAGTATCTCACTTACCATGAAAGCAGCATTAGGGTTGCTCTAAGTTGGTTCTGTCCCTGGAAAAGACCCTGATGTTGGGAAAGTGTGAAGGCAAGAGGAGAAGGGGACGACAGAGGATGAGATGGTTGGACAGTGTCATCGAAGCAACCAACATGAATTTGACCCAACTTCGGGAGGCAGTGGAAGAAAGGAGGGCCTGGCGTGCTCTGGTCCATGGGGTCACGAAGAGTCGGACACGACTAAACGACTAAACAACAACAACAAGTTGGTTCTGACAACCTATGCATTTCCCACAGGAATCACTTGAGGTGTGCAACACACCCTTCTTACTCTCTGTTAGCTGCATTAGTCTTGCATTTACTATTAGGCTAATGGTATAGTTACTTCTGCCAGGTGTTTGGAGGCAGAGTTCCTACAGCGTTCTCAGAAGATAATAGTTACCCTTGTGCTTTTTCTCTCTTCTGGCATCAGACTGTTTGGGCAAAGTGTCATTTCACCTGGTTCCCACCATCAAATTTCTAACAGAAGTCTGGAGAAATATGGACCCATGATGTCTGTCTGATCTTCTTAGTTATTGATTTAATGCCAAACTGTTAAAATAACATATTGCTTGTAACTTGTTCCTTTTTGTGGTAACAAGATCAGAACAATGTTACGTTATGATTGGAATGTAGCAAGAGATCGCCCTGTATGATGACCTTTGCCGGGAGAGAGACAGGGGGGAGTGTGACCCTGTTGATACTCCTGGACCTCTCAGTGGCTTTCGACACCATCGACCATGGTGTCCTTCTGGATAGGCTGGCTGGGTTGGGAGTAGGGTGCACCGCTTTATGGTGGTTCCGCTCCTTCCTGGCTGACCGTGTCCAGAGGGTGGTGCTGGGGGACAGTTGCTCTGTCCCATGGCGTTTATGTCATGGGGTTCCTCAGGGCTCAATACTGTCCCCCATGCTGTTTAACATCTACATGAAACCGCTGGGAGAGGTCATCAGGAGGTTTGGGCTGAGGAGTCAGCAATATGCTGACGATACTCAGCTCTACCTCTCGTTTTCCACCAATCCAGGTGAGGCAGTTTCTGTGCTGAACTCGTGTCTGGACCTGATAATGGACTGGATGAGGGTTAATAAATTGAAACTCAGTCCAGACAAGACGCAAGTGCTGTTAGTGGGTGCTTCACAGGACAGGCTGGAGGGCCATTTCCCTGCCCTGAATGGGGTTACACTCCCCCTAAGGGACAGGGTCCGCAGCTTGGGGGTGCTCCTGGACCCCAGTCTAACACTGGAAGCCCAGGTGGACTCGGTGGCCAGAGGCGCCTTCCTTCAGCTGCGGAAATTATACCAGCTACGGCCCTACCTGGACGAGCGGAGTCTCATGACAGTTACACACGCACTGGTAACATCTCGCATAGATTACTGCAATGCGCTCTACATGGGGCTGCCTTTGAAGATGGTCCGGCGACTGCAACTGGTCCAGAATCGAGCTGCGCGGCTGGTAAGTGGTGGGGCCGCTAGGGAACATATCAAGCCAATTCGGTTTAAGTTACATTGGCTACCAGTTGCTGACCGGGCCCAATTCAAAGTGCTTGTTTTGACATATAAAGCCCTAAACGGCTTGGGCCCTGGATACCTGAAGGACCGCCTCCTTCCATATGAACCTACCCGGCAGTTAAGATCTAGCCAGGGGGCCCTTTTGAAAGAGCCGTCCCTTAAGGAGGTAAGAGGGATGGCTTGTAGAGAAAGGGCCTTTTCGGCAGCTGCCCCCAGACTATGGAATGCCCTCCCGACTGAGATTCGTCTGGCGCCGACGCTGATGACATTTCGGCGCCAGGTCAAAACCTTCCTGTTCCAGAAGGCTTTTAATTGAAATGATATCAGCTGTGGGTCCGATGGCAATTTTTAGAGTATATATTTTAATTGTATTTTAATTGTTTTGTCTTTTTATTGTATTTTAAATGTTGTAAACCGCCCAGAGACCTTTGGGTAGTGTGGGCGGCATATAAATTAAATAAATAAATAAATAAATAAATTAAGCCATACTCTCTTTGTGAGTCTAGAGAACATGGTAGCTGCTTTGCCAATGTGTTTATCCAGCTCAACATCTAGGGAGAGAGTGTCAGAGATTGTTGAGCCAAGGTACACAAAGTCATGAACAACCTCCAATTCTTGTGTAGAGATGGTAATAGAGGGAGGTGAGTCCATGCCCTGGCCCATGACTTGTGTTTTCTTCAGGCTAATGGTTAATCCAAAATCTTGGCAGGCCTTGCTAAAACAATTCATAAGTTGTTGGAGCTGTTCAGCAGAATGGGCGACAACAGCTGCATCATCGGAGAAGAGGAAGTCCCACATGCGTTTCAGCTTGACTTTGGTCAACTTTGGGTTGCATACTGCATACAGCATATTAAAAACAAACAAACCACAGCCACTGACTTCAGGTTGCCATTCGGAAGCTCAACCTTGCTGCCCCTTTATCTGAGTTTGGCCGCTTGTTTCAACTCAATTTGGGATCCCTTCAGGTCAACTTGGCAAACTCCTAAGCTAAGCTTAATACCTGCCTCAACCAACCTTGGCACCCTCCTGCAGCCTGGCATCCCAGGTGACACACAGCTCACCTACTTCTAAGGTGCATGAGTGTAGCGATCACTCTGCCTATGCATATGTATGAGTGTATCGGCATGCACCAATAAGAGTTGTTGGGAGGCGGAGCCAGTGGAACATAAAGGGAGGGGTGAAGCAGATGGGAAAGGCAGATAGTCAGTGGGGAGTTGAAAAGCAGTTAAGAGTGTGGAACCTAGAGAGAGTTAAGTGTTGAATAAGTTATTACAAAACTACTGAAAGCTTTAATGTCTTTTAGGAATCTACTTATGTGAAACTCAAGATTTGAACTGTATCCAATAAGCCTGTTTTCGTTAAAAGTTACATGCAGTATGGACCTCAATCTTTCCAAGTAAATAATGTTGACAGAGATCAACTGGTGGCAGCATAAATAGGAACATGGTGTGGGCCTTAGATTAGTGAAATAATCCAGGGACACGCAGGGGGCATGTCACAATTTCTGTACAGCAGCGGGATACGAAGTAATCCAGTGAAGCCAAAGTTTGAAAGTGAATTTTTTGAAGTTGTGGGTACCTTTTAGTTAGGATCTGTGGTGAAGAAGTGGGTAACCTGCTAGAGCTTTTGTGGAAAGGCTTAGTGATGGGGCTTCTGAACCCAGGTCTGGGGAACTTAAGATAGGGAACTGACTCTAAAGAAAACTTCTTTTTACCTCAGGATTTGAGAGACCCAGTGGGCTATCTCGAAATCTGGAGCTCTGAGAGAAAGGGACCAGTGGTGGATAAGAGTGGAAACCAGAGTCAGGACAGATCTGAGGTGATAGAAAAATAAAAAGCTAAAAAGAAAATTATTCTGGTGTCTGGAGGCAGGAATTGCTCAGACAAGGAAACATAGTAACGAAGGTTGTGAGCTGGAGAGCAGCCAGAGAGAGCTGCTAAGTAAAGCGCAACAGGGGAATCCTTTTTGTGTTCTCCCCTGGCATGTTCAGAGTGGACTCCTCTTCTATTCTCCTGCTGTGGAATATGGCAATGTCAGCGCCATTCCTACTGGTAGCTCTGTTAGTTCCATCATTATTTACAATCTGGACCCTTGTTCTGTTCTTGTCTGACTCTCTAGTAAACCTGAACTCATCTCTAAAACCCTCCTGGAGGAAAATAAGATCTATAATTAAAGGGCAGGGGGACAGAACCAACTGTGGGGGGGGGGAGGGGGATTTTGGGCTTTGATATAATTTGTTTTACTTTTTATTTTATTTATTTTATTTATACTAAATTTAGTTTTGTTTGTTTTATTTTGTTTTGTTATTTTATTGTTTAATTTAATTTAAAGTGTATTATATATTATGATTGATTAATTTAAAGTGTATTATGTATTATAATTTAATTTTTGGTTTATTTTTTGATTATTGTATCATATTTATATTAATTTTGTGCACTTTTTATTTCTTTTTCTTGACATGGAGTGGAAGGTCTGCCCCCCCCAGCGGGGGTCCTCAGAACATCCGAGTGATTACGGGTAGAGGGAAATATGGCGGTGGCATACTCCCTACTCGTGTTAGAAGAATGGTGAACAGATGTTTGAAGGCTGTTCACTGTTCTGGGACTATGACCAACTGCCAGTCTCGAGGTAGGCAGATCAGCCGGCCCTCCACCCTAAAACTGGTGCTGTTGAATGCCAGGTCTGTGTCCAACAAATCCCAGCTTATTCAAGATCTTATCCTGGAGGAGGACGCAGACCTGGCGTGCATAACCGAGACCTGGATGGGCGGGGAAGGGGGTGTTCCCTTGACCCTTGCCTGTCCTCCTGGTTATGCAGTCCAGCACCAGGGTAGACTGGAGGGGCGGGGGGGGAGTGGCCATTGTTTATAAAAACACTCTTGAGGTTACTAGGCGCTCTATGGTGGTAAAGCCGGGTCTGGAGGCCCTCCATGTGTCTGTTGGGACCAGGGACGGTATTGGGATCTTGCTGGGTTACCGCGCTCCCCGCGACTCAGCCACTTCCCTACCGGAGCTGGTGGACTTTGTCTCCACGGCACTGTTGGAGTCCCCGAGGCTTTTAGTCCTGGGTGACTTCAATATCCATGCGGAGGCAGAGGTTTCCGGACCAGCTCTTGAGTTCTTGGAAACCATGACTTCCTTGGACATGTCCCAACATGTTAATGGTCCCACACACGTGGGCGGCCATATGCTAGACCTGGTATTTTCCACTGAGCGGAGTGAGCGTGGTCTGATGGTGACTGACCTGGTGTCAGTTCCCTTGTCATGGTCAGATCACCACCTAATAAAATGTAACCTCTCAGTGGCACTCTCTCCCCGCAGGGAGAATGGACCAATTTCAATGGTCCGCCCTCGAAGGTTACTGGACCCAATGCGATTCCAGGATACCATGAGAGGGATTCCAGCTGATCTGTCTGGCGCCCCTGTCGAAGCTCTGGTTGACGGCTGGATTGCTGCCGCCACTAGGGCTGTAGACACAATCGCTCCTAAACGCCCTCTCCGGCGCAGAGCTCGGCCAGGGGCCTGGTATAATCAGGAACTACGAGCTATGAAGCGAAATAGGAGACGGCTAGAGTGCACTTGGAGAGATAAACCGACGGTTTATAATAAGATAGCTGTCAGGATCGCAACTAACCATTACCTGGCTAAGGTGAAGGCTGCCAGATGATCACACTTCGCTGACCGGATAAGCGAAGCTTCAAATCAGCAGGCGGAACTTTTCCGTATAGTTCGCGATCTATCCGGAATTGGTCTGGGTGATGGGCCTCCCACTAATATCTCACCTGACCAATTTGCAGCATTTTTAAAATCAAAAGTGGAGGCCATTCGCTGGGATCTCTCTCCTTTTTTGAATACAGTGGATCGAGCAGAGATGTCCAGCGCTCCACCTTGCCCGGTTGCGCTTGAATTCTTTCAGCCTGTGACGCCAGATTTGGTGGACAAAGCGCTTGATCGCTGTCGGGCCACCACCTCATCCCTTGACCCTTGCCTGGCCTGGCTAATCAAAGCAGCCAGGCCCATAACAACGGAATGGGCCACAGCAATAATTAATGGGTCTCTCCAGGAGGGCAAGGTTCCCCTTGCCCTCAAGGAGACACTCATTAGGCCCATCAGGAAGAAACCAAATTTGGCAGCGGACGATATTGGCAATTATAGGCCCGTCGCCAATGTTTCCTTCCTCAGCAAAGTGGTGGAGAGGGTGGTGGCTGATCAGCTTCAAGCCCTTTTGGATGAAACCAATGCTCTGGATCCGTTTCAGTCAGGCTTCAGGCCGCGCCATGGCACAGAGACGGCACTGGTCGCACTGTTGGATGACCTGTTGAGGGAGGCTGACAGGGGCAATATGTCCTTGTTGGTCCTCCTCGATATCTCAGCCGCCTTTGATACCGTCGACCACGGTATCCTCCTGGGGAGGCTCTCCGAGCTGGGAATCGGTGGCCTGGCGCTTGCCTGGCTCCGATCCTTCTTGGAGGACCGTCCCCAGAGAGTACAGATTGGGGAGAATGTTTCGGCCCTGTGGAGTCTCAATTGTGGGGTTCCGCAGGGGTCGATCATCTCCCCAATGCTGTTTAACATCTATATGAGGCCGTTGGGTGGGGTCATCAGGGGGTGTGGGGCTTCGTGCCATCAGTACGCTGATGACACCCAGCTCTACATCTCCTTTTCACCTACTTCAGTGGATGCCGTTCTGTCCCTTCGGCGCTGTCTGGAGGCTGTACTGCAATGGATGCAGCTGAATGGGTTGAGGCTGAACCCGGACAAGACGGAGGTCTTGAGGGTGGGTGGCCCTTCCATCGGCGGTCTGGGAGACTCCCTCTCTTTTGGGGGGTTACTCTTACCGCACGGAGTGGGGTCCACAGCTTGGGGATACATCTGGACCCAGCGCTTACCATGGAAAACCAGGTGGCGTCCGTGGCCCGTTCTGCCTATTTTCATCTGTGGCGGATCGCCCAGCTGCGGCCCTACCTTGATGGGGGGGCCCTCACCACTCTCGTCCATGCGCTCGTAATCTCGAGATTAGACAACTGTAATGCGCTCTACGTGGGGCTACCTTTGAGATTGTTGCGGAAGCTTCAAATGGTGCAGAATGCAGCGGCCAGACTGCTCAGTGGGGTGAGAAAATACCAACACATCTCTCCCACTCTGGCCGCATTGCATTGGCTGCCCATTCGCTTCCACATCGATTTCAAAGTGTTGATGATGACTTACAAAGCCCTAAACGGTTTGAGACCTCGGTATTTGGCAGATCGCCTTCTCCCACCTAGATCTACCCAAATTACTCGGCATAGCCAGGAGGGACGGCTGAGGGGGCCTAACGCCGAGAGAGGTCCGGAAAGAAAGAACTAGAAACCGGGCCTTCTCGGCAGTGGCCCCTCGACTATGGAACAGCCTCCCAACAGAGATCCACCTGGCACCCTCGCTGGGTGTTTTTAAGAGCCATTTAAAAACTTGGCTATTTAGGCAGGCCTTCCCTTCTGTCAATTCTTAAATTCTAGTCTTTTAATTTTTATTATTCCCATCTTGAATACTTTATATTATTGTTTCAATTGTTTAATTGTTTAATGTTTTTAATGTTTTATATATTTAATGACATTTGTAAGCCGCCCCGAGTAGACATTGTCTAGGGGGCCGGGTAGAAATCTAAAAATAAATAAATAAAATAAATAAACATAGTTACTAGAAAAACAGCTGAAAGAGAGGTCTTTTTAAAAATAGTAAAAGAAAGTAAAAACCCAGTCCACTTTAACTCAAATATGTCCCCCAAAAGAACAAAAAAATCAGTCATGGAGGAAGTTGAACCTCAGGAGGCTGAGGGAAATGGAGACCCTCAAGTTCAAGAGGAGGGACCTGAGAAACTTATATTGATTGCCTCAGAGAAAGAAAGTGTTCTAAGCCCCCAGGATTTTGAAAGATGGAGGTTAGAACAAGAATATAGGCTCAAGGAATTGGAAATTAAAGAGAAAGCCAGGGCTGAAGAGAGAGCTTAGGCCAGACAAATGGAATTAAAAGAAAGTGAAATGTGTTTTCAACTGGAGATGAAGAAATTAGAATTGGAGGCCCAGAACAATAACAATAACAATTCAAGTGTGAATGTTATTCCCCCCAAGATTGATTTAAAGAAATTCCTTCAGTATAGACAAAGAGATTGCCCTGAATCCTTCTTAATCTCATTTGAAAGAGCTTGTTGGGATTTTGGAATTAAAGATGTGGAAAGGATGTTCATTTTAAGATCTCAGATAGGAGGAGTTTTAGAAGAAATATATTCTCAGATGCCTCTGGAAGAAGCAAGAAATTTTGAGGCTTATAGAAAACTTGTATATTCCAGATTTCAGATTGACACTGAGCACCTCAGGTGGAAGTTCAGATCAATTACTAAGAAAACTGATAAATCATTTGCCCAATTAGGTGCATGTATGAATCAATTTTTGAATAAGTTGTTATAACAGGAACATGTAACCTCCTTAGACCAAATTAAAAATGTATTTGGGTTGGAGCAATTTTATTCTATTTTATCAGGGGAACTTCAATATTTAGTAAAGGATAAGGAACCCAAAAATATACAACAAGCATCTGAATATGCTGACTTTATTAGTGGGATCAGAGATCCTAAGTTTTCTGAAGTAAGATTTTACATACAGGGTTGGGACAACAGCAAGAAGCAGTCCAATAAGAATTACCTCAGTCAAATGTCAGATAAGGAGAGCCAGCTTAAACCCAAACATATGTTTCCAGAACCAGGTCCACAAAAACAAATTAACCCTGAAGGAAAATTTGATAGGTCTCTTTATTATGAACGTAGAGCTAATAAACAATGTTTCAACTAAGGAGATATAGGACATTTTTGGACTAATTGTGTGAAAAATAGCAAAAATAAAACTGATAATAAAGTTGACTGTCAGCACAGAAAAGTGTTTTGCATGAAGCCTATGGAGCCCATGACAGTTGGAAATAGTAATGGTTGCTCTGTTGCCACGACAACGGACTTGGCAAAAAGCCCAGAACTGCCAGAAGCCCAATTGGTACAATGTTTCCTTATTAAATCGGACCAGGCATTGCTGGAGAGCTCAGGGGTGTGGATTTTTATCAACAATACAAAGTATTTAGGTATCAAAGATACATGCTTACACACAACCTTATGTCACTCAGATGTGGTTCCCAGAGAACAGATGATAGAAAATGAGACCATTACTATCAAAGGCATTAGTTCTGATCCAGTAACTTTACCCATGGTTGGCATAAAAATAAATTATCAGGGATGGGTTGGAGAATGGAAAGTTGCTATATCTGATCAGATCACAGCTCCTTGTTTGATCGGTTTAGATCTCTCCAAACATGTGCAGAGTGTTTATGTAGTAACCCGCTCCCAGGGTAAGCAGTTGACAGTCCCTGAGGAAAGATTGGGATCCCTAACCTCTGAAACCAACATGGAAAGTCCCAGCTTAGAGGAAAACCCTGATATAGAAGAAATTGCTGAAGTGGTGTTATTGAAAAATCCTAATAGTTCATCCTTTATTAGAGAACAAAAGGAAGATAACACCCTGATTCAGTGTTTTGAAAAAGCAAAGGAATCTCCCTTCCTATTATCACCTGAACACCCAGAGAGGTTTAAGGTTGATAAAAACCTGATATATAGGGAAGTTTTATTAGCACCTCATAGGAGATTGACATCTCAGACAGTTAATTGTTCCTGTGAAATATCGGGAGAAGATCTTAGAGAAAGCTCATAAAGATGTGTTTGAAGCACACATGGGTGTATCTCGCACTAAACAAAGGGTTGCACAAAACTTTTATTGGCCAGGAATGGGTCAGCACATTAGGCAGTATGGTCAAACGTGTGATACGTGCCAAAGGAGAGGTACTGGAAATGACAAAACTAGGGCTAAGTTGTGCCCATTACCAGTTATTTCAACCCTATTCCAACGTTTAGGTTTGGATCTAGTAGGACCCTTACCCCGAGCCACCAGACGGGGAAACAAGTACATTCTATCTATTATTGATCTTGCCACTAGGTACCCAGAAGCAGTACCCTTATGTAACATTGAGACCGAGACGGTAGCTGATGCTTTAGTCAGTTACATGTGTAGAATGGGTTTTGCATCCGAGATAGTCACTGATCTAGGAACCTCCTTTACATCCAAATTAATGAAGAGGCTGTGGCAAGTCTGTGGAATTTCCCATGTAACATCATCCCCTTACCATCCATAAACGAATGGACTAGCTGGATATTATAGGTGATTTGTGCCCAACTTCAGTGCAATAGCTGCGCCTTTATCGAATTTGACCTGAAAGGAGCAAGCAGAGAACTTCTCGTGGACTCCAGAGTGCCAGGAAGCCTTCGATCGTCTGAAGACAGTGCTGACCTCGAGGCCTGTTCCTGTTGCGCCGGACTTCGACAGAGAATTCACCATTGACACAGATGCGTCAAACGTTGGACTTGGAGCCGTGCTATGCCAGTCAGATGACAGTGGGACTTTACATCTGGTAATGTATGTGAGCAAAAAGCTCCAACCTAGTGAAAGACATTTATCTACCATCGAAAAAGAATGTTTAGCCATTGTCTGGACACTGCAGAAACTAAAGCCCTACATATGGGGAAGAAAGTTTGTTCTCTGCACCGATCATTCTCCTTTAAAATGGAAAAGGACTATGCAATTGAACAGTAGTAAATTGACCAGATGGGCCCTGATTCTACAGGACTTTGATTTCGAGATCAGAAGCATCAAAGGGTCTCTGAATGTGGTTGCGGACACTTTGTCCCGAAGGCCTAATGATTAGAAAAATTCTATGTTAAGTCCAAATGTTTATAACTATATTGATTGTCATAAATGTTTAAAGTGATACGTTTGACTTAAGAAACATAGTATTAGAGAGGAAAATTTAATATAAAGTATTTATAAGAATTGGAAAATATTGTTAAATTTACATGTATCTAGCTGTTTGTTTATGAGGGCAAACTGGTAAGTTTCCCCTCATAAAACAAACTTATTAAGGGGGGGGAGGAATGTAGCAATCACCCTGCCTATGCATATGTATGAGTGTATCAGTATGCACCAATAAGAGTTGTTGGGAGGCGGAGCCAGTGGAACATAAAGGGAGGGGTGAAGCAGATGGGAAAGGCAGATAGTCAGTGGGGAGTTGAAAAGCAGTTAAGAGTGTGGAACTTAGAGAGAGTTAAGTGTTCAATACGTTATTACGAAACTACTGGAAGCTTTAATGTCTTTTAGGAATCTCCTTATGTGAAACTCAAGATTTGAACTGTATCCAATAAACCTGTTTTCGTTAAAAGTTACATGCAGTATGGACCTCAGTCTTTCCAAGTAAATAATGTTGACAGAGATCAACTGGTGGCAGTGTAAATAGGAACATGGTGTGGGCCTTAGATTAGTGAAATAATCCAGGGACACGCAAGGGGCATGTCACAATGAGGTTTTTTTTTAAAAAGTGACAAGGGGTTTGAGGAAACTCAGACACTGAGGGGGAAATCTATCAATGATTGCAGAGCAGGAAATGGATATGAAATCAGGTAAAATCTTAGCAGCAGATCAGCAGAGTAGTTAAGGTGCTCATCATGTCAGTCCCCTTCTTAAGGATGCAAGGAGCTGGATCAATCCACATTTACAAATAAGAAATGGGTCTTTTGTATTGTTAAGGAATCTCAATTATACATTCAAGCCCAAATCACTTTCGAATACCCTGTATTATGACAGGGATATGCTATATACTATCCCTGGGAGAATCCATGTATATCCCAGCAACTATGAGGATTGCTGCTTTAAAAGCTAAGAGGAGAGAAGGAAGCCTGGGGAGGGGATTATGCCACAGCACTAATGCCCAGCACTTTGACCATGTGAGCCCTAGCTCCACTATATCCTAACAGCTGATTCCGAAATAAAAAGAAAATTGGGTTTATGGTTTTACTGTGTGGTGGATGACAGAACCTTAAGGAAAGAGAAACAGGAAGGATCTCTTTAAAATGTATGGCCCAAATTCTATCAGAATATGGAGAAATGGCAATAAACACTAGCGTGGGTGCTTTCTTTGCTTTAGTTCCAGAAGGTATTAGAAAGCCGAAGGGAGGAGACTGGACATTGTGATTCCCAGCTGAATTCAATGGGGATTTTTTGACTTACATACTGCACTTCTTGTTAGCACCATGTTACTGAAGTATGAGGGCTAATGCAAGATTCTGAAGGAGCTTAGGATTCAAATGTGAGTTGCAGCATTTGGCACAATAGTGGGATAGTAAACTCCATGGAGTTCAACGAGACTTGCTTCAGAGTAAGTATGCATAGTATCGCAGCACAGTTCCAATGCTTTCCTAACATATTCCCTGTGCTACCCATTGGTGATGGTGTAGAATCCCTAGTGATGGCAGCCTGTCTTTCAGATGTATTGGTATATGGACTTAAATCAAATCCTGAAGCACTGCCAGCATAGCTGGAGCATAAGATTGCACTGTTAGTCTTCCTGCCACAAATTTCTTCATGCTTTTTATGCCTCGACAGCAAGAGCTGAAAACAAAGCAAAGGGTTCATGATGGCTGCTGGCTAATTACACCTCTCCCCACCACCACATACTCCTCCTCCACCCTTCCTCTGTTCATTGATGGATTCCAGAAGATTTATAACATACCTTAGCTTAGGGACTGAAGTTCAAATGGCTCAGGAAATGCAAGTCTGCCAGGCAATGGAATCCACAACCCAACCTCAACAAAGCATTTTGTTTATAAATAGGAAGAGAATTTCCTAATAACAAGAGGCAGATGTGAAACATCTTGATTCACTTCAAATGTACTCTGTCTCACCCTCAGAAAGGGAAGTCTAGGAAAACTGGACAAGAACAGCTTTCTTTCTATTCTTGAGGGTCACATTAACATTTGCCCTCTCTCTCTCCTTCTCTCTCTCTCTCTCTCTCTCTCATGGGTGTGCCTGTGTGCGTGTGTGTGTGCATTTCTGCAGAGCCTGTGAGATGACTGCAACACAGTTTGAAGCAAACCTCAGAGAGTTAATCCTCCAAACTAGGACAGTTATACTGTATATGTATTAGATCATTTCCTTATTTTCTTGCTTGTTTAATATTATTAGGAATCTAGCACAATAAAGCCAAATGAGAACCTTGGGTTTTGTAAATATATTGATCATGTAGCATACCTTCCAAATTATTTTCTTCCTATTTGATATGACGGAGAAATAATAATTTTTTTTGTGTGTGGCATAAATAGATTTATTTTGTCCACACTAAGAATGTCCACTGTCATTGGACAAATGTTCAAAAATGGGTATTTGTGTGGTTCTGGAGCAACTATGAGTGAACCAAGGGGCTGCTCCTTACCTCTGGAGTGGAACATCACCACAATGGACCTTTTGCATTCCATTTGGCATAGGGTTTAAAAGATGGTTAGCAATTTAAAATTGAAGAAAGGATAAACTGAAAGTAATACATTAAGCTGAGCTGCTGATACCTAAGGAGACGGTGAGTAACAGCTAAACTCTCTGAACCCAAGATTTCCCCTGAACACTTCAACTACTGAGCGGCTAGGAAACTACATGCTAAATATAAGATATGTAGCTGAGGAAAAATGCAGAGTATGACAGCCTCTCTCTCTCTCTCTTTTACTAATATGCTTCCCCAAGTGATTAAAGATGTCTGTTTGTTATAACATGTTGATTTTTCTCAACAACATATCTGGCATTTAGTATGTTTTGTTTTGTAATGGGTCATTGGAAGATAAACATAGGCTTAATTTGGAAGTCTGAGTGCTGAGTGACTTATCTTTGAGGAAAACCTGTTATGAGATGGAAGATGTTTAATTAGAAAAATAGACATTCCACTTAGCATCTGGTTTGATCCTCAAATGAGATGGGATTTTTGAAATTAAATAACTTCTACTCCCATAATTTAGTAAGAACGTCCCTAGCTCAACAATGGGAGTAATAGCCCTCAAACTGGGAGGAGGTAGAGTTGCCCTCTTGCCTTCCTGCCATTTTCATGCAGTTTCTGTTGAGCAGGAAGAAAAGTCCCCCACTGCAGTGTGTGAGTCACGAGGATTCCTTGTGACTCACAAAAGTTCATAGGAGGGTGAGTTCTGATGGAGGCTGCCTCTGTACAGAGTGGGTAGAAGCAGGCTCCTTCAGACCTCAAGAACCCTGTGCCCAGCTGGGCTCCCTACGTGCTATCACCTTGAACAGTGTGCCAGCAAACCTGCCCAAATAAACTGCAGAAGCTGCAGATCAGTGAACTGTATCTCACTTTTCATTTTTCTGCACCAAATCTGATGTCTCTCTTCAGTCCTGTTTTAGCCTTTCCTGGTGCTGGAGGCAATGTTACAGTTTTCTACTGGCCAATAATATTTATATATGTTAGATTTCCAGCAAAATATATGTATCCCAGAATGGCAAAACGCTTGCTGCTGAAGCCCAAGCATTGAGAACTCTTTTTATTCCATGCATCACAACCGCAATGCCGTTAATAGTTATCTCTAAATCTGGATATAAACTGCAAAGCTTGCTACCTTTAATAGAGTATACAGTTCTCCCTGCCATTTCAAAACCGGACAACACAGCAGACAGTCTATGTTAGCTCTGCTTTTTGTATGAGCTGTTGTTTCAAGGCACTTATTATCCCAGAGAGGCTTTGAGGAGGCTCAGATTTCATCTCAAAAGTCATACACAATCACTTCATTTGTAGGAAGTCATCTTCCTCATTCAAGGTGAAAGAGCCTTCTCAGCGTACATGACACATCCAATTCCTGTGGGTATTGGTGTGAGTGTCAAATGCCTCACATTCCTTTGCGATTAGTCTCTGGCCCCACCATGGTCCTAATGTGTTGTTAAACAGAGATCTACTGTGAAGTTTTTTCCTGTGGCAACCAACACAGGAAATAGCAATGTTTGTATTTTGGCCAAACAAAGACTAGGGGAAATAAGTTTGATCCATTCAATGAAATGAAAACTAATTATTATTATTATTTTAAGAGAGATCACGTTGAATTGGGGTGCTGTGGGGAATTAAGTCGAAAAAAGTAACACTTTTCGTCTCTCATCTCTGAATATCATCCAACCAGAAATAAACTCTAATATAAGAAAGTTGCACAATTAAACATTTTCAAAATTAGTATTGTTAGTTTATCTCAGCATGTTGGCAAAAGTAAAGAGGAAACAGATAAGGGAGAAAAAGAAAAGAAAAGAAAAGCAACACACTAGAACTTTAAGGATTCATTGATTTATCTCAGCATGAGGTTCCATGGATCAAAATCCACGTGTGAAGACATAGATTTTGATCTATAAAAGCTCATGCTGAAATAAATCTGTTAGTCTCTAAAGTTCTACAGTATTTTGCCCTTGTTTTTTTCCTTTCCTTTCCTTTTCTTTTTCCCTTTTGCTTTTATTTATTTATTTATTTATTTATTTATAGCACACCTTTCTCCTTGAAAAGGACCCAAGGTGGCTTACAACAATGAAAGGCAATATTTAAAGTTGAAATTTGAAAATAATGAGTATACAATGGTGGTTAACATAATTAAAGGACCATATTTAAAACTACAAACAATGAATAAGGAGGCATCTTACATCATTAGCAGGCAATATACAAAAATTTTAAAAAATGTCACTCTGAGAAATGGAAAACACAAAAATGGAAAACAAGTAGTACTAAAAATCCAGTCAAAGCAGTAATGCATACCAATCTATCTAAAATTCACACACAGGTTACTGAGGGAAGGCTTGCCTGAAGAGAAGGATAGCAAATATGGGACCAATCTGGCAAAGATCCATCCGGCATGTGGTAGCCCTTGCCTCCTAGAGGATCCTGACCACATCATCAGGCTGCAGAAACTGAAGCTCATCCATTAACACAGGGGAAGCAGGGGGCACAGTTTCATTCACAAGGCCTGAAACAGCTACAGCATCCAAGTCAAGGCGGATCTGAGCAATTTTGCTTGCAAAATTATGCAAATTCTTCACAGTGAGCTACAGTGTGGTCTGCATTTTCTACCTGGGGGCTAGAATGTAGCAGGCCCCTGACTATTTGAAAAAGCTCTGCTGGGTGATTCTGTGCAGATGCAATAGTGGCAGAGAAGAATGACTACTGCCATGGACTAGGCCTTCCAATGGACCCTAGTTCTTTTTTTATCAGATTCATTCCAAGTTTTCCGCAATTGTTCCTCAAATTTATGGCCCACTCATTTCATCTCCATCAACTCCCCGATGAACCAGGGGGCCAGGGGCCAGTCTGGTTCTACTTTGAGGAAGGGGACATTTAGGAGCAATCATGCCAATGGCTTTTGCCATTTCCACGTTCCAGAGATCAACCAGGGATTCAACAGGGTCACTTGTCAAGGTGACAGGAAACTCCTCAAGGGTAACCACAAAACCATCTGGATCCACCAACCTTCTTTTGCCAGCCCCTCCAGCATTGTGCATAGGTAAATATAGATGCATGTACAGTGTGTATATGGATGTGTTTCACACATTTTAGACAAGCCACTCAATGACTATGTAGCCTAGCAGCTGGCCTGGATTCTAAGATTTCATTAAAAAAGAAAAAGTAAGTCTCAGGCCTTATAGAACCAGAGATTTTGTAGAAAAGAATTGTTAATGACTGTGTGGGTGGACCAAAATGCTGATCCTAAAAATTAGGAGTTGCATCCTAAGAATTTTGTGAGTGAGATGACATGTTTGCTAAATCACTGGTTTTTGAATTTCAGGGAGTAAATTAGTAGCTATTGGCAACTGTTTAAAATTATCTGCCAACGATTTTGGGACTACTTTGCTTGCTGAAATGAGTATGTGGAGGATTATGACAAACTTCTATAATATATCTTTTCGTTGTAGCTTATCTAGAAATATAATATACAGCTTATTAAAATCAACTCTTTTATCTATGATAACGTGCTTCTCCTAGTATAGTATTGTGGTCTCACTTTCTAAAATTTGGGATGATAGGAATTTATAGGAAAAGGTGTTAGTAATCTGTAAGATATGCTGAAAAATTGTATTTGCAACTTAGTTTTGTCTGCACATATCTGTTTATGCTAATTTGGGGCATGACATGATGAATTGTTTCCTTAGATTTGTGTCAAGCCCTACATATATCACTTACACCTTGCTTCATAATTTTTTTCTGATAGTGTCTTGTGCAAATAACTTGGTCTTCAGTTGTGCGCATGAACCCCTCAGTTTCAACCCAATTTAAGCCACAGGCTCAACTGCTACTTGTTAAAATTATAATCCAGAACATAAACGGGGTGCTCTACATGTAATTGTTTCTTGAGCCATGCATCTCTGCACTGTGGAACTTTTGTTAATTTAGGTTGGTTCTCCCTGGAAAGTTGTACTACTGTTATTCCTCTGTTATTTTGTACCGTCATCTGATGAATTGGAACTGTGCTCTCATGGAAGTAGTTCTGAAATTCATTCATTCATTCATTCATTCATTCTATTTTGATACTGTACTATCTAGAGGCCTTGCCACCATTCTGGGCAATTTTCAGCATAAAATAAACATAAATAAAACAGTCAAATTGCAACCATTCCTATAAATATACATAAAGAAATATAATATAAAAGACAACAGATCTAAAAATCACAATGGCAGCAAGAGACAAAAAAGATTACGGAATACAATGGTCAAAATAAGACTAAGTGACCAACAATTATGAAGGGAAGATATCCTGAAATGCAAAATGTTTATATGCTTCCTGAATATTAGAAGGGAAGGTATTTGACCCACATAGAGATTCTTGAGGTCAATAAGCCCATACCCACCCATGCTCCATGGCAAATAAAGGCACTCCATACATGCTTTTGGATGATGACACTGGTATTTTGACAGAAGGGCCAGATTTTTGTATTAAATAATCAAGATCGCTATACTTTTGTCCAGAAGAATATGTTAATACTGGAGTTGCCTGATTATTAATAGCAGTAATTTTCCCTAACTCTGCCAGTCACACTTACATGGGGAGCTTGAGGCAAAATACATACATTGTTGAAGAAACACTTGTGCGTATCTCTGTTTCCTTCTGAATCCAGATTTCTATAAAAGCTTCAAAGGATCTAATCTGTCTTGAAAGGATCCTACTTCAATTCAGACATTTCTGAAATCTGGTTTAGGGTTTGAGATTCATCTAAATACAAAGCACACCCTAATTTCACTGTTGGTCTGTCATTTGACTTTGGCAAGGTTTAACCCTGAGCTGAGTGAACCACAGTCCATTTGTTGCTTGTTCTCTCGAAACTACAGACATTAAAGAGCCACTGAAGTGTGTTCAGTGTCGTCATCTTCCATGAGTATATGTAGTTAAACATGAACATTCTTATCAATGTTGCATATGTTCATCTAATATGAATCTTTCACCATAGGTGCATCCACTAAATCTATTTATTAGCCCCAGCTAGGATAGACTCATTGAATGAATGAATCTTGTTAACTCCTTAAAAAATAGACAGGAGACCCTATCACAGCTCAGTACATATTCACTTGAACCTGTATAGTGAGTGCTTTTTTGTCACCTCACATATTTTTCCCTAATCAACTGTTAAATTAGAACAATGATTTTCTTCCTATTCAACCCCCTCAAATGATAAATGAAATGCCACTTATGTAATGTTATAATGTGATTAACATATAAAAGCTTTTTTTAAATTATTTTTTTTTAATGGTTACTGTCATTTAAGAATGTGGTTAATACTAATAATAGAGTCTGGAAAAGGTCTCCCTCCATAATTAAAAAAAGCATTATATTATTATAGTGCTATAATACCATTTCCATGCAGGCAATATTTCACTAATATTTATTAAATATTTTTAAGATATTGTCACCAGGCTTCAGCTGATCAAAAGATTGCATCAGAACAGCAGATATTATCAGCACTAGAAGCACTGTACTTCACTAGTTTATGAGAAACTAAAAAGACTGCCTCAGTCTGCGCTGTCTTTTCAGACACTAGATCTGTCTTGAAACTGAATTTTGTAGCCTGATGTAGCTTTGCTCATTATGATTAAAACAATTCCAACCACAGAGCAATGTATTGTCGAGCAGTCTTACATTGTTCAATTTATTCCATTGTATTTATTTGCACAGATTTATTCTCTGTACTGCCTGGACATCTCATTTTCTCTCAATTAGTGTTCATGTTATTGTATAGTTTATTTGCCACTCATCTCTGCTTTTAGGGAACATACGTTCGAACTTTTTTGTATTTTGTATTTTTTGTATTTTGTATTTTGTATTTTTTGTATTTCCAGGATGCTTTAAGGTAAGGTTCCCCTTGACATTTAGTCCAGTTGTGTCCGACTCTAGGGCGTGGTGCTCATCCCCGTTTCCAAGCTGTAGAGCCAGCGTTTTGTCCGAAGACAGTTTCCGTGGTCATGTGGCCAGCGCGACTAGACACGGAACGCCATTACCTTCCCACCAAGGTGGTACCTATTTATCTACTTGCATTTGCATGCTTTCGAACTGCTAGGTTGGCAGGAGCTGGGAGAAGCGACGGGAGCTCACTCCGTCGCGTGGATTCGATCTTACGACTGCTGGTCTTCTGACCCTGCAGCACAGAGGTTTCTGCGGTTTAACCCACACGCCACCACGTCCCATTTAGGTGACATCTAATACAGTCTCATCTCACCCCACTTTACACATTGTTAGCCACTGTTGTGGATGTGGAAGATGGAGACCCAGTCATGCAAGTATCTAGGGTGACCAGGTGCCAAAAAAGTCTCCTGTGTGTTTAACTGTTATGGGGAAAAAATGTCAGCAGATGTATCTTGGAATACACAAGTACAACATCCAAGGATACTAAAGGAACTTGAAGATATAATCTCAGAACTCCCAACTACAATTTTTAAGAATTCTTGGAGAACAGGGGATGACCTGTGTGACTGGAGGCAAGCAAATATCACCATCTTCAACTGCAGTAGGACTCCTTTATCCATGGGATGAAAGCAAATATTAAATATATATTATAGAAGGAACCAGAGACAATGCTATGTACAGTGTTCACTAGAGAAATAGATTTCCGTGATGTCATTACCAGAACTGGTCACTAGATGGAGCCAGAAACCATGCTATCTATAGCGTTTGCTATTAAAATTGCATTCACGGCAGGGGGTTGGAACCTATCCTCTGTGAATATGGGGGTCCTACTGTACTGACAATCAGCTTCATATGAATACCAGAAACGTTTCCAGAGTTGACCAGTAAACAGTCCTTCTGTGAGCTCTTAGAAAAGACTGCTAATATTACAAAACTCCAACATGGGTTTTTTAAAAACAGATATTGGATATTTCTGGTTAGAATTACAAGCGTGGCAGATCAGGAAAATGCTGTGGATTTAGCATATCTTGGTTTCAGCAAAACGTTCAGCAAGATCCCCCATGATATTTTTGCATACAAACTGTGGGCAACAGATGAGGTAGATTTATTAATGGACTGCACCCAAAGAGTTCTCACTGGAGAGAAGGGATGCCACCAAGTGCTATCATGGGCTTGATGTTGTGCAATATTGTTATTAACGACTTGGATGAAAGAGTAGAAGGAACGGTTATCAGATTTGCAGGTAACACTAAAACTAAGAGTGGTAGCTCTTAAAACCTAATAAAACCAAATCAGGATTCAAAATAACCTTAATAGATTGGAGAACTGAGCCATAATAATTAAACTGAATTTCAGCTGGGATAAATGTAAAGTTCTGCATTCAGGCAAAAAAAAAATGAAATAATAATAATAAAAAAAGCAGACACAGAAATATAGGATGGGTGATACTTGGCTTGGCAGTAATACGTGTGAAAAGGATCTTAACAGTAGGGGTCTTAGTAAACTAAAGGCCAACGTGGGTCAACAGTTTGATATGGCAGGAAGAAAAGATAATGCAACAGAAGCAGAGTTCTAACCAAGAAAATTAATAATACAATTCTATTCTGCTTTGGTCAGATGCCACTTGGAGTACTCTATCCAGATTTACAAACCATAGTTTTGGAATGCTGATAAGTTAGAATGTATCCTAAGGATGATGACCAAGATGGTAAAGGACTGGGAAACCAAGCCCTGGGAGAAATAGTTGAGGGAACTGTATATGTTTCAAATACACAGAGTGCTGTCATTTTCTGCACTTCCAGAGTTTAGGAGTGAATAAATTGATTCCATTATAAAGAAGTAGAGTTGGATCAAACATTATGAGAAAATATCGTCATGATAAGAAATGTTTAACAATGAAACAAAAGTCTGTTTGGGAGGTGGTGGACTTTCGTTCATTGGAGGTTTTTGTATAGAGATCAGATGGCCATCTGTTAGGGATGCTTTAGTTGGAGTTTCCTATACTGGCACAGAGTTGGATTAGATGACCTGCAGGTTATTTTGTAATTCTATAATTCTATGAGTCTATGGCTCTGTGATATTTCCACTTCTAAACATCTATTACAGATGCAGGTGTTATATATTTGCTTGCATCTGGATATCCAAACATGCTTCTGGCCACCTCTTATAAAAAAGGGACAGATTGGCCATTTAGCTCGCTGAGCTGTACTGATCTTGCTGAACACTTATTTATTTCTTGGTGGTGGATGTTGACTCTGTTCTTGAATGTGCTTACAAGCATCAGAATTCACATATTTTCTATTTAACTAGGCTATCTGCCTCCTGATACTCGGGCCATCACATCTCAAAAGTTTTGGTTATCAGATGGCATTCTCCAATGTAAGAATGAAGAGAAGAGATTATTTCTGAGCTGGCACTTGCCTTCTGTAGTTTAAAACAAATCTAATCCATCAATTTAATCCGGCCATTGACTAACGAACTGAATTAATTTCCTGAATTAAAAAACTTTCTGCCCCAGTAATAAAAATACTAATGTAGTGACTCATTAAACAACACCTGTGACCTTCATTGGGTTTATGAAACAGACCTTTCAATAAAAAAACACAGGGCATGGCATCCTGTTAAAAGACTGATCACCAGGTTTTATATAAGTGGCTTTGAGAACCATGGTAGCAGCCAAATATGAAGTATGATGTAATGCCTCTGTAAAGTGTGCTGGAGTATGCATGCAGTTTCCCCTTGACTGTAGGACCTGAAAGTATAAGCCATAGCCAGGCCAGCAGACCTTCTTGATCTTGTCCAGGTATCTGACAGGCTCCTACTTCTGGAACATCTGCTGCAGACTGGCTATCTGTAGGCTAAACACAGGTAAAAAAACAATGTAACTTTTCAAAACAAACAAATCAAATTCAGGTGGGCCTTTCCTTTGAGGCACCTGTCAAATTTTATTTGATAAAAAAAGGGGGGGGTGTCGAGAAATAGTTCTCCTTGGAAACTTTAATTTTCGTTTATTTTTTCTTGGATAACTACATCTGAATTTGAAAGAAAAACAGTCTTTTGAAATAATTGGCAGCTTTGTGGGATATGTGATGCCAAGTTAAACTGCCATGTTGTAAAATAAGTCATACATCTCTTCATGCAAACCCAGCCCATTGTTACATGTAGCTGTCTTACAGATATAAAATTACAAGGTTGTGAAAAACCAAAGGGACAAATTCTTCACAAAGTTAGGGCACTAATTGAAAATGTACATATGACAACTGCAGTATATATACATATAGCACATGCCTCAAACAGAAGATGCTGCAGGAGCAGATGTTCCCTTGAATGGCATATGCCACAACTTGCCCTGGACTCCCAGCGCTTGCCTGCTACCTTGGAAATGTTCTTCCAGTCAGCTTCTGTACATAGTCTGTGGAGGGAGTGTCAACTTGTCCAGCACTTCAGGCATTAGAACGTCTTGTACAAGTCCTGTTTTTGTGTGCAACTGCAAACCCCAGCTTTTCCCTTCTATCTTTTTTCTCATACATTTAGCATTTTTGCAGAGGGGGGCATCCCCTCAAGTGGCAAAAACACATGATTTCCCTTGGCTATAGTACATGATTTCCCTCACCTTCATAGCTTGCATATAGCATGCTTTATTTTGTGATAGGTCACCAGACAGTGAACATGGGCTTAATTTGGAAGTTTGGTTTCTGAAATATATGTCTCCCAGAAAATTACATTGTGGGAGGGGAAATATTTTTGGTTATTCATAGGAAATACTCATTTCCCTAACATTTTATTTGATCCTATATGACCCATATTGTCATTATTGCTGCCACCAGCTGAGTTCCCAGCACTATGAGAGGGAGAAATTCAGCTTTTCCACCTGGAACTTTGCTGAGACTGTAGGAATCTGGTCTAGTGCATTGTCTTTAGTGTCACACATTTTGTTTAACAACATTTTTACACCCCTGCAAGATCATTAGCATAGCATTTCCAAGTGGTACGTTAGGACATCTAGTGGGTCATGGAAAGGTAGCTGTTTTCTCTGATTTTTTAAAACAAAGGTTAGCTGCATGTGTATGACAATTCAAATGGTACTTGAGCAATCTGATCGGCTACTAGTATGTCTTAGCAGCAGGTGTGACATCTTCAACCTTCAAAGCCTGTTAAATGTATTGGGTTCCCCTCCCCAGGCTCCTAACAATTAGAAGATTGTGTAATTGCAGTACGACTCAACAGGGCATGCCTTGTTGAATCATTATCACACTTATCAAGTAACAAATTGCACTTGGTCTTGCCATTGCTGTCTGACAATATACCCAAGAAAGGCAATTATTATATCACAACAAGTACCCTGGTGGGCCTGATTGTTCACCAATGTTAAGTGTTGTGCGCAAATGCCTGCAGAGTCATGGAAATACCATGCAGATAATTAACCAATCTCTCTTGCATTTCTGAAGACCATGATTAACTCTTTCATTTTGGCTCTTGCTGATATATTGCCGGAAAATTAGCCTGCTCTTCAGTTTTCATTCTGTCTTTTAAACAAGCTCACTATTAGTAGAAGGTGCCCACATGAGTCAGTTTAACACCCTGTTTGTTGCATTTTTCAGAGTAAATCAGCAGGTGAAGCACAAAAGGAATGAACTCTTTACTCAGATCTACATATTGCCAGCATTCCTCTAGTATAGGGGGGTTGGAGCCATTTACTATAGTACACAAAATTAAGGGCTTGTTCAGACATGCATTTGTCCCACTGTTTGGTTCATTGTGGGAGCGTTGCTTTTCTTCCCTGCAACCACATGACGTAATCACTAGAGCAGACTAATTTGTCCCTGGAGCATCCCAACCTGCACTTTTTTTGGTGCAGGTTGGTCTGCTCTAGTTTAGTCTGTTCCTAGTGCATGCAATTGCTGGGAATGGACTAAAATCAAGCCTTACAACTGTCAAAGCCTTCAAGGCTCCTTCATCTGTTAAACTCTGGTATTGTGAAGTGGCTTAATAAATGAGCCACTTCAGGATATTGGAAAATTGCACATTTCCTTTGCTCTTCTGTGAAGGGGTAGGGGAAGTGAAATGAATTGTTTTTATTCTGCTAAACCATCGCTGTTGAGCTGTATCACATAGATTAATTTAAAATTTATTTGCCTTTATGTGAAGTGCCAGTTGAAACAGTGGCTGTGAGAAGTTTCTTGATCAGCACTACATAAAAGGCAAATAATTTTTAAAAATTTAATCTAAGTGATTCAGTGCATCAGTGATAGTTTAGCACAGGCAAAAATAATAATTTCACTTTCCCTGCATCTCCACAGAGGGAGCAAGGGAAGTGTTCAATTGACAGCAGAAGAAGCTGAAGGGTCACTTCAGGTCGATATGCCATTTGGACATGAGGATCATGCCAAATAGCATGTTGCTTCTCCCCCACAGCCTCAGGCAACCCTATTTAAACTGCCCCAGGCCATACCAAAAGGGCCAGTGTGATCACACCCTAGCCCTACCTTTCCTCCCCAGGAAATGAAAAATAGAGTACTTAACAAGAAAATGGGGGACAACAACTAATTTTCTAGCATAATCAGAGTGGCAGGTGCAAAGTGGTTAGACAGAGCAATGCCTGCTACACATAAGATATAGGGTGGCAGGAGGGCAGACCAGTGTCTGCTATACAATCAGTTCTGTGTTCTCAAAATTTACCTGTTGCCCTCAGGTGTGTAGGAAGTGCTTCCCCATGCACCAAAATAAGACTAAATTGCCAGCCCCATGACCTTCTAGACCTAATGTGCGAGACAGCTTTTTTGCCTCAGGAAGGAAAATATCTCGGTCCAGATCTGCAGAAGGGTAATGCTGTCTCTTGGAAGAGCTAAATGCACGTATGTGGAAATGAGGGTGGAGGAAAAAAGGAGTAAAACTGTTTTAGTCTTTGCTCAGCCCCCCTTACTGTCTACATACTTAAAAATGCCCCAAAGGTTTAGTATTATGGAACAAATGTGCCTGTCTTTGGGATGTAAAGAATACTCAAGAAATACTTTGATCCCATCAATTTAGGCTGTCTTGATTTCAGATGACACAGAATGTTCAAGCCCTGAGAGCTTTCTCACCTCTGAATGTGAGGAAGAAAAAGAGCAGTATTCTTTTCTGTCGCTGCAATTTGCACATGGTTTCTATGCAAAATTAGTGTCATTTCCCTTTGAGAAGGAAAGTGAACATGGGTGCACACACAGGCATCAATTGCAGAATCCCTGGCTGATGGTGTAAAAAATGCATACGGTCCCTCTAATCATCTAATCCTTACAAGGCAAGGCAACAAAGCAGTAGCCACAGTCAGTTTCCAGAATAAGTGATATTTGGATCAAATTGTTATTGGTATTATTTTTACTAGCTTGTTTAATTTGCATGAATATCATTCTCACTCATGTTCTCTTCTCCAATCGAGAGTGGCATAGAGTACCTTGCCCTCTTATGGAGCAAGGAGAATTTTTATGAGGACACATGTGAAGACTAGACTAGGGAGGATTTCCATTCCCGTCCTCTTCCTTGGTCTCCATTTTCTGTTGACATTCAATTCATTGTACACATTTTTCTACTGGATTCTATGGTCCACAGTATTTATTATCATTTATTTGTTTGTTATATGCATATTCTGCCTTTCCTCCACTGACCTCAACATATATGGCTCTTTACCTTCCCACTTTATGCTTGCAAAAGCCCTGTGAGGAAGGTCAGACTGGGAGAAGGTGGCTGGGTGAAGGCCATCCAATGCTGTTTGTGGCCACATGGAGATCCCATAAGTCCTTGTCCAAAACTCTAAACCACCATGAGATTTTCATTCTATTATCAGGACAACACCATGATTAATTAGATCTGACAGCTGCTTTTTTAAAAAAATGCTTCCACACAAAACCACAGACAGTCATATGTTTTCATCTGACTCAAGGAAAATAGGCCACTTCCACTTTTGTACAGGACAGCTAACAATCATGGCATTGGCTGTTGCCTGGTGCTTGCTTTCATTTAGGGAAATAGTATGCAACTAATGTTCTCATCAGTTTGCCTAAATGGTCATCACTGAGCTTTGCCAGTGTGCAAAATTTCCAGAATGGAACAAATTATGCAGTTCTTCCACTGCAGATATATTTTAATTAAAATGTCATTTTGGAAAACCTTGTTAAAATACATTCTGTTCTTGAATTTGAACAGTGTGAACTCTTTAGTAATTTGTCAAATTTGAAATTATCGTTGCCTCTTCATCAAAGGGATACACTTTGATTGTGATAGTTGCTATCAAGATATTGTGTGTGTATTTGGGGATCTTCATGTATGGGGGTAATAGTATCTCCAACAACAACAACCTGTCATATACTTGAAAGGAGGCAACACTATTAGAACTAAGATGCTTGAACTACAATTCGTTGCCAATGTCTTTCACGTTTGCCAAAGATTTGCCTTTTTCTTGTTGTTTCTATGTCCTCCCTTTGCAGTAAGGGAAGATTTTGGCATTTCTTAACCATTGTAGAAAAGGATAATTATTAGCACATGGAATTATTTTCTAAAATGGCTGTTGTCTTGTTCTGCCCCCCCTCCTCTTGCAGAATTAAATTCCATTCTTATCCTTTTAAATTTGCTTTTGTTGAGCTGATCCTCCTGCCCACATTTTTTTTCTAATGTGCATTCTTTTAAGGGAAAACATTTCATTCTAGAATCAGTCTTACTGATATTCATACAAGAGGATGTGTTATCTTAAAAATTAATCTCATAGAACCTCCTCAACTGAAACTAAGCAAAAGCAGATGCAAGTCATCTTATATAAAGTAATAGTCTTAAAATGGAATGCCTGCCTGCTTTCCTGTGGCTGAATTGATCTGATATTATGGAATGTTCACAATTATTCTAGTTTTTCCAGGACCAAACACAGTCACAAAGCGACCGTAAATGATACAGTCACAGCAAAGATATTCATGCAGGATTCTGGACTGGCACATTAGAAACAGAGTCCCAAAGGAAAGCCTAAGGGCTGAGGGAGAACTGATTCAACTTCTTTCAGAAAGTGGGATTAATGTCAAGGAGAACAAAAGAACAAAAGGACTCATAGAAACAAGAGGATCTATATGTTCTTTGGAGAAAAAAGCAGAGATGGGAAAGTTACTTTTTTTTTTTTGCACTTAACATTTTATTAGTTTTTTCCTATTAATAAAATCAATCCATGCTTTTTCTATTACAACTCCAAAATATTCCAGCCAGCATAGCCACTGAGGCATTGGGAACTGTAGTCCAAATAAATAAATAAATAAATAAATAAATAAATAAATATTTTTTCTTCCATCTCTGAATAGGAGATGGATATCAGGACAATGGTTTTAGAGAGAGGAGAGAACTGGCTATCATTTAGATTATGAATTTCACAGATATGGAGTGATAGCCCAAATCCTGTACCTCTAGAGGAATGATGATGTCACCAAGCTGTGAATAATCAATTTCATTGTGTGCAAGCTGTGGGAGGCCTGGGATAGAAGGAAGAGGCTATTAATTCCCCCAGACCTCAGCTGCTGGATGATGTTATTGGCAGGGACAGATTTTTGATAATTAAAGTTTTCTTCCTCCCCTTTAAGGCCTCCATGGTTTGCATACAATGAAATGGATTACTCACGAGTCAGAAAAGCCACAGGACAGAAGGAAAAAGTATTTAATTCACAAAAATATCCCCCCTTCAGTGCCATCATCACCCTTCTGCAGGTGTTAATTTGCTCAAAAGGATTTGAGCCAACATTTGGTGGTTAGCAATAGTTACTGTGTGTGATATACATAAAACCTCTGGGAAAAGTCATCCAGGCATTGGGGGTTCAGTGCCATCAATATGCTGATGACACCCAACTCTATTTCTTCATTCCATCCAAATATGAGGAACTATCTTGGTTCTGAACCAGAGTCTTTGGGATGTAAAGAATACTCAAGACCCAAAGTTGGGTCTGGTTATGTTTGCATTACTGAAATGTCCTCTATGTGGGGCAGCTTTTGTATCATGTTTGGAATCTCCAGTGGGCCCAAAAATGTTGCAGCCAAGTTGTTGATTAGAACCAGTTATAGTGAAATTAGAAATTCTCTGTACCAACAGCTTTACTGACTGTTAGTCTGTTTCTCTCTCTCTCTCTCTCTCTCATCTTTGAACATACTTACAAGATACTTGAGGCCATAGAATGATAATGAAGAAATTAATACCTGCCTGAAACAGATATGAGAAGTGAGATTATCCCTCTGATATGGTCGGCGCTCCTGTTGAAGCTCAGGTCACCCTATGGAATAGGGAGATGACCCGGGCGGTTGACACGATTGCGCCTAAGCACGCTCTCCCTGCACGCAGAGCCCAGACAGCTCCTTGGTATACATCTGAACTGTGGGCGATGAAGCGAGAGGGGAGATGGCTGGAGTGCAGGTGGAGGAAATCCTGCTGGGAGTCCAATCAAACATGACTTAGAGCCCATTATTGGGCCTATTTCGTGGCAATACAGCTGGCAAAATGGTAATATTTCGCCATCTGTATTACTTCCTCAGAATGCCATTCAGCAGAGCTGTTTCGGGTGGTCCGTGATCTTCTTCAACCGGGAAATCCGGTGGAGGTCCCGGACTGCTCATCAGCTCACTGTGATGAGTTTGCCGTTCATTTTGAGGGAAAAATCACTCAGATTCGCAGTGGGTTGGACTCCACCATTACTGCAGAATCAGAGGATGTGACCAGTGTGCCGTGCTTAGGTCAAGTATTAATGGATGAGTTTCAAATGCTGAGACCTGAGGATGTGGACAGGGTGCTTGGATCTGTACGTTCTACCACCACTCCACTTGACTCTTGCCCATCTTGGCTAATTGGTAGATCTGCCAGGGGGGTTCGCACCTGGGTCCAGGAGACCGTGAACGCCTCTTTGAGAGAGGGAGTGGTCCCTACCGCCTTGAAAGAGGCAGTAATTCGGCCACTCCTTAAAAAGCCTAACCTGGACCCAGGGCTGGTGGTTAACTATCAACCAGTGGCGAACCTCCCTTATTTGGGCAAGGTGTTGGAGCAGGTTGTGGCCGGGCAACTCCAGGCGCTGCTGGATGAAACGGATTTTCTGGATCCATTTCAATCGGGTTTCACGCTGGGTTTTGGTACAGAGACTGCCTTGGTCGCCCTGTACAATGACCTTTGCCGGGAGAGAGACAGGGGGAGTGTGACCCTGTTGATACTCCTGGACCTCTCAGCGGCTTTCAACACCATCGACCATGGTGTCCTTCTGGATAGGCTGGCTGGGTTGGGAGTCGGGGGCACCGCTTTATGATAGTTCTACTCCTTCCTTGCTGACCATGTCCAGAAGGTGGTGCTGGGGGACAGTTGCTCTGCCCCATGGCGTTTATGTCATGGGGTTCTTCAGGGTTTGATACTGTCCCCCATTCTGTTTAACATCTACATGGAACCGCTGGGAGAGGTCATCAGGAGGTTTGGGCTGAGGAGTCAGCAATATGCTGATGACACTCAGCTCTACCTCTCGTTTTCCACCAATCCAGGTGAGGCAGTTTCTGTGCTGAACTCATGTCTGGACCTGATAATGGACTGTTTAAGGTTTAAAAAATGAAACTCAATCCAGACAAGACGGAAGTGCTGTTAGTGGGTGCTTCACTGGACAGGCTGGAGGGCCATTTCCCTGCCCTGAATGGGGTTGCACTCCCCCTGAGGGACAGGGTCTGGAGCCTGGAGGTGCTCCTGGACCCCAGTCTAACTCTGGAAGCCCAGGTGGACTCAGTGGCCAGGGCACCTTCCTTCAGCTGTGGAAATTATACCAGCTACAGCCCTACCTGGATGAGCAGAGTCTCATGACAGTTACACATGCACTGGTAACATCCCGTATAGATTACTGCAATGCACTATACGTGGGGCTGCCTTTGAAGATGGTCCAGCGATTGCAACTGGTCCAGAATCGAGCTGTGCGGCTGGTGAGTTGTGGGGCTGCTAGGGAACACATCAGGCCAATTCTGTACATTGGCTACCAGTCACTGCCCGGGCCCAATTCAAAGTAGTTGTTTTGACATATAAAGCCCTAAACGGTTTGGGCCCTGGATACCTGAAGGACCACCTCCTTCCATATGAGCCTACCCGGCACTTAAGATCTAGCCAGGGGGTCCTTTTGAAAGAGCTGTCCCTCAAGGAGGTAAGAGGGATGGTTTGTAAACAAAGGGCCTTTTCGGCAGCTTCCCCCAGACTATTGAACGCCATCCTGAGTGAGATTTGTCTGGCGCCGACGTTGATGACGTTTTGGCGCCAGGTCAAAACCTTTCTGTTCCAGACGATTTTTAATTGAAATAATATCAAGTGTGGATCCTGATGTCAATTTTTTAGAGTACTGTATTTTAATTGCTTTATCTTTTTTATCTTTTTATTTCATTTAAATTGTTGTAAGCCACCCAGAGACCTTTGGGTAGTGTGGGCGGCATATAAGGTAAATAAATAAATAAATAAATAAATAAATAAATAAATAAATAAATAAATAATACTACAGTGGTACCTCGGTTTACAAATTTAATGTGTTCTCCGGGATGCTTCGTATTGCGAAAAATTCATAAACTGAAATGCAATTTCCCATAGGAATGCATTGAAAACCAATTAATCCATTCCGGAGGTCAGAAAAAAGTAAAAAAAAGTCTTTTATCTGTTCAAAACTCTTTATAAAGTGCACTTTAAAGGCAGAACACACAGTAAAAGGCATGCAAATGATGAAGCTCAGCTCCCTACCTTTCCACCGCTTGAGAAATGCACCAAAAAAGTTCCCAAAGTCCCAAAACCACTGCAAAAAATTTCCAGAATGGCTCCAAAACTCGATGCAAAAACTGCTCCAACACCTCCAACACCTCCACACTCGATGCCACATGCCACCCACAGACTCCAGCATGCACGGAGGCAGCACTATAAACCTCCCAGGTGCAATGCATCATGGGGAAACTTGCTTCGTATTGCGAAAAAAATTCGTAAACTGTGGCATTATTTTCAATGGATTTTCATTCGTAAACCGAAAATTATGTTAACCGAGGCGTTTGTAAACCGAGGTACCAGTATACATACAAGAAGGATCTTGGAAACTAAGCCTTATGAGTAAAAACTAAAAGGAATGGCCATGTTTAGTCTTGAGAAAAGAAAGCTGGGGGGAAATCTTATAGCATTCTTCAATTACTTGAAGGTTGTCATGCAGAGGAGGGGCAGGGTTTTGCTCTCAGTTATTCCAGAGTGCAGGACACATAATAATGGGCTAAAAGCTACAGGAAGGCAGATTTCCATTGAAAAGCAGGAAAAACTTTCTAAATGTTAGATTGGTATGATTAGGGAAGCAACTGCCTCAGGAGGTGGTGAGCACACCAACATTGGAGGCATTCAAGAGAAAGTTAGTCAGTCATCTGTTGGATATATTTTGATTTCAATCTTGTATTGAGCAGGAGGTTGGACTTATTGACCCCTTCCAACTCCATTATTCAATGGTTCTAATCCTAACCCACAAGGGAGAAGGCCAGGATATAAATAATAAATAAACAAATACACAATATAAATACATATTTCTACAGTGTTTATTTCTGTGGAATTTCCTTTTAGTTGGAAAGCCATTACTTGGTCTGATTATGGACTTATCATATTGAACAACTGTGCTTATGCCTTTGGTTCATGTGATTGCAATTCCATAACAGTGCTGTGTGTTATCATGGCCTGAAGAAAACAAAGTACATTCAGTCTCTGTCTATCTTGTCTGATCAACACTCATCACTTACTCCAAGAATCTGAATGTTCCTAGTTTCGTTTCTGTTACTGTGTTGTGGACATTTCCTTTTTAATACATACATAGTATATTACAAGGTCCTAGTCTCAGATGGAGATTTTTAACAGCCTCTGGTCATCAAAAGCCTGCTGGGACTTGATACCAGTTACACATTTCGGATCAAAACGAATCACCATTTTTTTTATTCATCCCCATCTCTAGTGTAGATTGCTAGTGTCAGGCTCATTCCATTTCTCCTTCTTCTACAAAGGTGTTGACGTCCCTCTCTTTTGTTAAGAGAGCAATAGCGACACATGGAGTCTCTACAATGGCACAGACCTCCAAATATAGAAGCCACCTCTAGGGACTGTAATTAAATTAGGAATCTTTCCTCCTGCACTATCCCTGAATAGAGTTTCTAAAATAGTAAAGTACTTTTCAGTTCCCAGAGGAGTTACTCCTGTTCAATAGTCACAAGCTCAGGAATAAGATCTATCCACTCTGTCAATATAAATATCACATAATCCTAATATATTTATGAGCATGGTGTTAATAAACAATTTTGGTGTATGCTCTCTCTCTCTCTCTCTCTCTCTCTCTCATCTTTGAACATACTTACAAGATACTTGAGGCCATAGAATGATAATGAAGAAATTAATACCTGCCTGAAACAGATATGAGAAGTGTAAAATTGAATAAAGCTGTTTGAAATTGACAGTGTTACGAGAAGAGATAGGGAAGGTTTCGTTTTTGGACTACATTTCCTTAAACATTTTAGCCAGCATGGCCACTAACTATGCCTGCTGTATATTCTAGGATTTGCATTTCAAAAGGCATTTTCCCTGCCTCTGACTCTCAGGTCAAAAATGCTCGAGCCGCTGCTGAGCTCTACTTCAGCAGCGTGGCTTGTCTTTACCTCCCTCCCTGGATAGCGTGAGACTCATAGTCTCACGAGAATGACATAGGGGGAGAGGGGGGAATGTTAGGTTATTTAAGGGACATTCACCCTCTCCCCACCCTCTTCCTTTCCTGGCATTCGGCAAGGATAGAGTTCCGCTGCTCGGTTCTTCACCAGCTGCGTCACTAAGCGAAGCTACGAGGAACAGCATTCGGGAGGCTGGGAGGGTAGCATTGGCTCCCTCCCGGGGTTTGGTTGCCAATTTTGTTTTTCTTATACTTGAATTTCGTATTCAGTTTATGTTAATTTATTGAAGTTCGAGTTACTGTTGTATAATTTATTGTTGCCAGGACTTAGCAGGGGCAAGGAATGGTGGGGGGGGGGCAGCCAAGACCGCATGGCTTGTGCGGATCGCATTTTGGCACAATCGGAGCCCAGGAGCTTCGGGTGTTTTCCCCCCCAGTAATAAGAAATAAATAATAAATTGGATAATATATAAATAAATAAGCAGTAAAATGACAGGAAGGAAGAAGGATTGGCCCGAGCGAAGGGGCTTGGTTGTAGGGCCGGCACTTCAGTCAGCATTCGGACTTATTTGGCGAGGCTCGGGTTGGTGCGAAGCAGCTGAGGTGTGGAATGACCTCTTTGGGCTCTGACCATTTGGGCGCCCAGCCAGCCACTTGGCTCCCGGACTGCTAGGGTGTGATTTTACCCTCACCCCACCTTCCTTTCTTCCAACAGCCGGTATTTGGTACATCTAGGTGGTGCGCAGTTCAAACAGCGTTACGTGGTAGTTGTAGGATAGTTGGTGGCTTAGCAAGGTACTGCAATTAAATTGGCCTTGCAATTTTCTCTAGCCTAGTTAATACACGGACAAATAAAAAAAATTGTATTGATTAAATTACTTAATTAATAATGAATAATAATTTAAAATAGAATAGTGTTTACTAAATCTTTTAATAAATTTCATATATATACATAAGAGGGGATAATCAACTAAGTGCATAATTAAAAGTGAATTAATTAGTTTGATTGGTATTGGCAAAGATTAATTGAAGGAATTTTAGATTAACATTAATTACTACACAAGCATAAATTAGGGTGGAGTTTTGATTTGTCTGGTCAAAATTAATTGAGGGTATTACTTATAGCTTAAGCTATTTGATTAAGTCAGTCCCTATCGTTAATTAACCAGGGAATTCAGCTTGAGTGGCAAGATATATATATAAACAAACAAAATTTTTGATACCAATTGGTTGGTTTGACTAGCCGCTTATTCATATATTTAAGGCTTGTATTGTTCACGGCGGGACATAACTGAGTGTCAGCTGGTTCTCCCTTTATTATACGCTCAGAGCAAGGGTTGGCATTTCAATTAGCACAGGAGCCGCTAGGGATACTTGGTGCCCCTTGATTGGTCTTGAACGCCTGATATGCAATGGCGTCTCACAAGGGTCAGGGCAATAAAAAAGGAAAACAGCCTGCCAAGAAAAGGCCAGTTCCCCAAGTGTCTCCGCCTCAGTCTTCATCTGACGAGGAATCCTGGCCGATTTGGCAACTGCAGGAAAAAAATTCTGCACTGGAGGCTGAAAGGCTGGTGAGACAGGCTACGCAGTCCAGTGAGGCACCGCCATGCAGATCGGCTAGGGAGGCCAAAAGCCATCATAGGGCTAAGCTTAAAGCCATAGCGGATGATCTGATGTCTAGATTTGTTATTCTTGAAGCGGACCAGCAACCCGATGTGACACCCAGATGTGATGCAGATGGGGCTACCAGTACACCAAGGTTGCGGCGTTCGGATAAGGGGAGAAGGTTGTCAACCCCTGCAATGTTGGAGTCAGCAGTGACAGTTCCCGATAGGCAGGACGAAGCGAATGAAGCCAGCCCTGAACAGCTTTATGGCAGGCGAAACAAGCTTGGCGGCGCCTTCATCGGGTGAGTCAGCCGTTGCATCGGGCACTCCTTCACTGATCCCTGCTTGGCCTTGGGCTGGCAGTGGACAATTTAATCCCACACATTACGTGCCATATGGCACACAGAGCTTTAGGGCCCCCAACACTCCATGGCCCTGTTCCAGCACTCAATTCAGTGGATGGGGTATACCATACCCCCAGGTAGCATTGCCAACCCAGTTTAACACTACGGCTGGTGTCGGCGTCTGGCCATACCTGTCTGTTCCTGACACGGGATATAATACAGTAACTTTATGAGCATTGCCATACGGCGACTACTCGATGCCCCTGGAGGACCATCTCACCCTGGCGACTCAGGAAAAAAAATATGAAAAGGCGAATATGTGGATCTATTCGAATTATTGAATAGAAATGTAGAGAAAAAGGATTTAGACAAGGAGGATGACAAAGATAAGGAGAGACGCAGGAGAAAGAAGCCTGACAGGACATGGTCCAACTGGCTGCCTGGGTTCCTAATTTACGCTGGGGTGGTTGTGAAGGCCCAGCCATGGCGTGCGCAATCCTTCTTTCAATATTTAGATTTGATATATAGGGCGTATGTAGATTTCGCTGGTCAGGCGTGGCTTCATTATGATGAATCGTTTTGTATGCGGAGCGCAATCCACCCAAATCTTAGATGGGACGAACCCCTGCCGGGTCTGTGGCTGCAGCACATGACGCCGGCCAGACCCAATTTTGGGGATAGATTTGACAGTGGGCATCTGAACAGAAAGGCCGCCCTGAGTCAGAATCCCCGCGTAGGTGCGGGGCAGGTGGTTCAACCCCGCCTGCTCTGCTGGGAGTATAACGCCAAAGGCACTTGCACTAGGAAGCCATGCCGTTTTAGGCATGAGTGTTCGGCATGTGGTGGACAGCACCCCAGCACCTCATGCTTCAGGGCTGGGGCTCAGCGACAGAATAAGGGCCCAGGCGGAGGTAAGAAGCCCAGTAGTGGTGGGAAAATATCCCTGGAAAAGGGACCCAGCCCAATTAAAGTTACAGTTTTTGAAGCATGGCTGAGTGATTACCCCTACAGAGATGATGCTGGCTATTTACTGGACGGCTTCAAGTATGGCTTTAGGATCCCGGCGGTAGGGGAGCGCAGGGCACTCTTTGCACAAAACCTCAAATCGGTATTTGGAATGGAGAGTGTGGTGCAGGACAAGATTGTGAAGGAGGTAAAAGAGGGGAGAGTGCTGGGACCCTTTACAAAGGCTCTGTTGGACACCTTGAGTGTCTCGCCTCTGGGAATAGTTCCGAAAAAGGCTCAGGGGGAGTTTAGATTAATACACCACTTGTCTTACCCAGAGGGAGCATCAGTTAATGACGCCATTCCCCAGGAACTTTGTACTGTGCGGTACACCTCCTTTGATGAGGCGGTGCGCATGGTGCGAAAATGTGGTGTGGGAACAGAGCTGGCGAAATGTGATATTTAATCAGCATTCTGGATTTTACCAGTTCACCTGTTGGATTTTGACCTGTTAGGATTTCATTTTCAGGGATCTTTTATATTGACCGAGCCTTACCTATGGGTTGCTTGGTTTCCTGCGCTGCATTTGAGCGTTTCAGCTCGTTTATTGAGTGGAAGCTTAGGTGCAGGGTGGGCTGTAAATCTATGGCCCATTACCTTGATGACTATCTTTTTTGTGGAGAAAGGAATACAGGAAAGTGTAATTTTATTTTAAACACTTTTCAGTTAATGGTGGAAGAGTTAGGCTTACCCCTAGCAGAGGAAAAACCGGAGGGTCCAGCCACGTCCCTTACTTTCCTTGGCATTGAGCTAGATACTGTACAGCAGACGTCGAGGTTGCCTGACAATAAGTTAGCTGACCTTAAAACTAGGATAGCCTCACTGTTGCAGAGGAAAAAAGTGTCTTTGAGAGAGCTACAGGAGATTGTGGGCCACTTAAACTTTGCTTGCAGAGTTGTGGCACCTGGGCGTGCCTTTTTGCGCCAGCTTTGCGATGCAATGAAGGGTCTGCAGCGACCCTTGTATAGGACTAGGATTACTCGCGGAATGAAGGAGGATCTGAGGGTTTGGAGTCAGTTTCTAGCTGGGTTCAACGGTATATCCTTCTGGAGAGGTGAAATAGGGCTGAAGGCGGACTTTCAGGTCCACTCAGATGCGGTAGGTTCTTTAGGGTTTGGAATCTATTTTAGAGGTAGATGGTGTGCCGGCATGTGGCCAGAAGATTGGCATCGTAGCGGCGTTACCAGGGATTTAACATTCCTGGAATTCTTTTCAATAGTTGGTGCGCTTTGGCTATGGGCAGAGGAATGGTCTAACTCTGTGGTGCGATTTTGGTGCGACAATCAGGCAGTTGTTTATATCATAAACAACCGTACGTCGCATTCAGATCAAGTTATGACATTAGTCAGGGTATTCACATTACGGGCCTTGCAGTTTAATGTCCTAGTGCAGGCCCGGCATGTACCAGGTATAGACAACGGATTAGCTGATGCATTGTCACGCCAACAGATCAACGTGTTCAGGGAGCTAGACCCAGGAGCCAACGAGTTCCCGGAAATTCTGCCCCCCAGAGGTCTGGCAAATTGGCACGAAGACACGGACAGAGCAATAGGCTTGGCCCTGGCACCGAGGACACGAAAAGGGTACTCGGCTGTGAGTATAGAGTTTCAGGAATTTAGGAAGATGGTCAATCTGGAGCCAGTTTGGGTGGCACCAGTGGAGCACCTGCAACAATTCATAGTATATTTGAACCGGAAGGGACTAGCGCCGGGAACTATACAGGGTAGGTTGTCAGCAATTGCCTTCCACTCTAGGGTGAACAGTTATCAGGATTTTTCCTCGGATTATCGCATCAGAAAAATGATTGAAGGGTGGTCTAAAGAGAGAGGTAGGGCCCCAGACATCAGGGCGCCCATATCACCTGCGTTGTTAGAACGCATTTGTACGCAGTGGGAGATTCTGTGTAGGGATGAATACGAAATTACCTTATTTAAAGCTGCATCCTTGCTGACTTTTTTCGGCGCCCTCAGAATTAGCGAAGTAGTTGCTGCTGGAAAGGCCGATAAGACTAAGGTGGCCCTGCAATGGCAGGATGTTAAGATTGTAGACGGGACGGTCCAGATTCGAATACGGAGATCCAAGGCCGACCAGCTAGACAGGGGCATTCAACTTACATTAGCAAGCTGCCATATAGAGAGCATTTGCCCAGTAAGATCCACTAATGCATATTTGGCAGTCCAGGGACAAGAACAAGGATATTTCTTTCAGCATAGAGATGGTTCACCACTAACAAAGTATCAGTTCTGGAAGTTCACAGATTTAGTGCTGGACAAGGTAGGGGTGCGGGGATTGAAGTTTAGCACACATTCCTTTAGGATTGGTGCAGCATCTACTGCTGCAGCCCTAGGTTATAACATGGATGAAATTAAGTGTCTGGGTCGGTGGTCTTCATCCAATTACCGTAGATACATCAGAACATTACCTAATGTCTAGGCAGGGGCCTGGTTTTTGTCTTCTCTTTCAGGTCCCGTGGTGATGGCAAGGCGAAGGCACGTTTTGATTATGGGTCACAGTTATATTTTTTGGGCAGCGCGATATGCGGCTGCATCCCCATGGGGGAGCAACCTGGGACTTGGAACCAGAACTCACGCTGAATGGAGAGGGCTGCGCGGAATGCTTTGGAGTCAGCTATGCAGAGCGGCTGCCTTTGGCCACAGATCTGTTGGTAATACATCTGGATGGCAATGATCTGGCCAGATACCATGGAAAGGCATTGATCCTGGACGTGTTGCGTGATCTGACATGGCTAAAGGCAACGTATCCGGCTATGCAGATTATATGGTCGACGATCGTCCCTCGGTTGGCATGGAGAGATGCCAGGAGCTTTTTCTCTGTTAACACTGCCCTCAGGAGTGTTAATTGGGAGGTCTGCAGAGTGGTCTGCAGCGGCATTGGATCAGTGATTGGTCACCAGAGGATCCATATGGATAGGCCTGAGTTTTTTTCGGAATGATGGTGTTCATCTGTCCGATTTGGGTTTGGATGTCTTCTTGGAAGACATCAAGGGGGGCCTACTTTCTGAGCTCAATCGGCTCGATGGTGGGCATGGGACTTAGCTTGGCTAGTCCCTATGCTGTGGCAGGTAGTGCGGATATAACAGGTTTGGTTGGTGAGTCCCATTGTAATCTCAGGTAAGATATAGCCCATCTGACCTCCCGGTGCTGCGGATCGTGCGATTACAGTGCTTGGGGGGAAAGATGCACTGGGGCCACACCCGGACCAACAGCCAACAAGGAGAAGCTGGCTTGAGGCCCGGGGATGGTCAAATTGGGGCCGGCCGGGTTATCGCTGTCTTTAAGACCGCAAAAACTTGGGGCCAGGGACTCACCCATTTGTTGCTTAAGGGGTCCTTTGAGACCTCTGTGATTAAACCTGATTCCGCACTATGGCAGGACCCCCCTTTGCCAAAGGATGGCAACATTGATTATGTTTAGTAAAGTGTGGCCCGCAATTAACCCATACTTCTTGTCTCGCGTCTTTATTCCGGGGTTGGGAGGGCAAAGAGTTACTGCTGAAAAAAATGATCATGCCACTTCTAGGTCTCAAATGACTACCTATTTTCAACTGTGACTAGCTTGTATATTTGGCCAAGATTTCTCACTTGCTCCAGAGGATTGTAATAATACTTTCTGAGGTTCCAAAGGATGGTCTTTCACAGGAAATTAAAAAGGATGGTATTTCACAGGAAATCTATGAAGATCAAATCTGTACCCTGACATATCAGCATATTTTCGAAATATGCATTCCAATGTTGTTCCTTTGATGTTACAGTACTGTAGAATTTATAGGACATGGTTCTTCTTTTTTGCTTAGGAAGAAGACATGCACTAAACATCTACTATGATAATTACTGAAACTGATTTACATTTTGTGGCGTGATTACATCGCTGTTGTTCTTTCTGCCTCGGAAATGCCCTGCAATAATAGCAAACTTTCAGGCCTAAGGAGAAGACTTTCAGAAAAGCTTTTAAAAGGGGGAGTGGGAGTTTGCTAGGATATCATCTGATAAACTCCTAGGATTTTCTGATAAAGCTGACACTTGAAGGATTTTTGCTCCAGTTTTTTTAGTCTTTTTTTAGAATAGCACTTCTATTCACAAGTTTTAAATGGAAGATGAATAAAGTAAAAAGAGTTCAGATTTGATATGAACTAAAATTTCAACCACTTTGTAGCAGGTACTGCTAAACAACCTTTTCAGAAAATATGGGAAACAGACTGATGGAAAATGCTTGCAGTTCTAAGTCTCTTGAAAGAAGACACTATAACCTTATCACTTTCTATGGATTTGTATGCTTGGATGTCTTTCTACTCTTTTCCCAGCCAAGTAATTATACTGATTGCTTCCACAGCCAGAACCCAAATATAATGTCAACAAGCTTCAGTGGCAACTTAGAAGGGCTGACATTTCCTTGTAATTCTTATGTTGCACTAAATACTCCCTACGTTAGAAGAAACCAAGATACAACAGTCATGCTGGATTTAACACTAGTTTTCAGTGGCTGAATTCCATTCAATTGTCTCTCTCTCAACCTGTTCAGGTGAAGGTACATTTGTAATGCGGATCCTGGTTCTCTCCATCAGGACATATGAGCCACTTCAGAGGAAAGGGTAAATAGGGCTCTCTCATCTTCAGGATGCAGCATGATAACAGTATCTTTTCCAGATTACACAGCCTTTTGCATTTGCTATGGGACTCACCTTGTCTCTGGCTGGGCTTTTACATGTTTTGACAGATGATCCAATCATTTGTTGAATATGATCCATTTAAAAAAAAAAACTTGCTTTAAATACACTTTAAGTTAATTGCTGCAAAAGATAAAGTTACTAGCATTTTAAATTGAGAATATGTCCATGGATCTGCCAAGTTACTATTGTTTGGTTCATTTTCAGTTGCTAGTCAGATGCTGGGGAAAGTTGCATTCCTGGGCTACAGCTCCCCGAATACAGCATGGCCTCAGAGGAATATTCCAGGGTTGCAACCCAAAAAAGTAACTCTCTCTGTCTCTGGCTGTAGCCTCAAATTGTGGATAAGGCATGTGAAAAGACTTGACTTGCTCTAGGCTCAACCCTTGCTTGTCAAGGTTTATCATATGTATCTTGTAAGGGGAGGCTGGCAGCTCAGCATTAAGAGATAAGTAAGGCCTTTTTGAGAGTGGGGGGGGGGTGAGCTCTGCTGCCTTGAAGGAAGGTTCTTAACATTATTTTTTTTGTTTACTCATTTAGTGTGTATTTTAGACAAAAATGTGCAGTTGGAAAACTGCCCATATTTGAAATAGTATGAGGAAACTGGGCACGTATTGCACTTTGCAGATGAAGTATTGGAATGGAAATTCCACATGTTTGATGAGCAATCCATATACATTGTCCCATGGTGCAGTGGTTAAGCTGCACCACTGCAGTCAAACCTCTGCTCATGCCCCGAGTTCAATCCCAACAGATTCAGGTAGCTCAAGGTTAACTCAGTCTTTTTGACATGGATAAAATGAGTGCCCAGGTCACTGAAGGAAAGGTTGTTGTTCCCATAATTATGTTGTCAACCGCTCAGAGAGTGCTCCAAGGGTGGTATATAAGTCAAAACAGCAGCAGGAGCAACAACATCAACATCAACATCAACAGCTACATATACATATACATATTTCATGGGAAAAAGAAAATATATCCTCTTTGAATTGTATGGTTTTACTTATCAGGACATAATAAAAATCCTCAACAGGTCTGAAAATTAGGTAAATACAACCTCAAATGAACAACACATGAACATTACACCCTGATATTACACCAGGGCATGGCAGCATCGTCCAGATGTTGATGAAGTAAAACTCTCACCATTTGCCAGAATGGCTACAACTGGTGAAAATAAGACTTCAAGATCTGGAAGGCCACAGTTTCCTTAGCCCTGATCTGAATGCATTCAAATCTAAATTTGAATCAATACTGCAACTTGTCCAAAAGTTGGAAGAAGGATAGGGAATGTCTAATCTTAACTAATTCTCCTGGACCTCTCAGATGTTTTTTAAATCAGTCAGTAATGGGAATTGGAGGTAGAATCATAGAATTGTAGAGCTGGTATAATTTGTCGTTCTGTTCTTATTCAGCAAGATCAGTTACAGGACATGTTGCTGCACAGACTTTTGTCCTCTGTTGGAGTATTTGTTCTATTGAGCTTCATGGAGCTCTCTTCTTCTCTCTACAGTTTTTCATCTATATGAAACATCTAGGCGATGCCATAACCAGACGTGAGGTGTCATTAGTATGTTTGACAGTCAGCTCTATTTCTTCCATCCATCTGATTCAGCAAAGGCAGAGGATGTATTGAATAGGAGCCTGGCAACAGTAAACTAATGGATAGAGCAAGAACTAATATTCTGGTGTTTTTTTCCTGTTGTGTTTTCTGCTGTGTCTTTTCAAGGCATTGTGTGTGCCTTTTCTAATTCACTGCTTAAAAATATATTACGTTGTGCTTTATGACTGAAAGCTGTGTTGTGGAGTTTTTTAATGAAATGCAGCATTAAAAAAAACCCCTTACATTAAAAAAAATTAACGATGCAATCCTAAACCTTGAGAGCAGACAGGAGAGGGGTTTGGCATCAGTGCTATGGATTGCATTTGGTGGTGTCTCCACTCTGAGTGTATGATAAGTGAGCTTTGCCTAACATTGTTTGGGGTGATGCCAGAGTGCAAGGCTAAACAGGAAGCCATTTCTTATCCCACCAGACATTTCTTGGCAATTGTCTAAATAGACAATTATTTTCTCCACTTTCTCTTTAGCAGTTTTAGTAAGATTTGTGTGTAAACCTCAAATGCAGAATGTGGCCCCAAATATTTTATTTTTTCTTTTCATTTAAAATTTGAAATATCGAAGGTGAATCTTGCTCAGGAAAAAAAGAAAAGAAACGGAACTGTGTTGCTAAAGGCTGCTGTTCAATGCCTTTTCTAAAGTTTGGTTTTACACTGACACATCTGCTGTATTCAGGAATTTGAAAACGTGGTGAGGGCTTTACTGGCAGAGTGCCAGAAATCACAATTAATGTACCATAATGGCCTTTTAAGGGGAAACCCTGTAGAACTGATTGAAATCACATAAAATATTATGTTAAGCCCGATAGTGAATGAGCACTCTTCTGTCACTTCTGTTTTATTTCTACTTCCCTCCTCTATTCTTTTTTTACACCGAGCACTGTGTTTTGTCTCATGCTTTCACTAAAAGGCTGTAGATCAGAGATACTGCAGTAGGAACCGAATTCCATGCAACATGTAGTCTGTCATATAATCTACTCCACTGGCATATTCTCCTGCACTGTCCTTAGCTTTTAAAGAAAAGTGATACAGTGAGAAGGATAGGGAGAAGTGAGTGAGCAAAGAAGCAAGCGGGAGTCTAACACATCTGGGAAGACAGGGGTGCAATGAACAGGGCAACCCACAAATTTGTTCAGCATTTAGACATGTAGCCTCAGTGGTTTGGGTGAAAAGAATCCTCACTACACTCCTCATTCTTGATGATTTCGGCTATTTCAACACTACAAAACACCTCAATGAGGAATTTCAAAGTCCCATAAAATTCTTTGCCTTCAGAGCAGAGCAAGACAAAGAGTTATTTTTAAAATTCCTTTGTAATTTGTGCCTTTTCTCTTTGAAAAACAAAGTAGACACTGAGAGAGTACAGGAAGATTGGCTGATTACTAAGAAAGCTACGAACAATCCACCCGCTATTCAAATTCCTAAACAAAGCAGCAGTCATCCTATTTATGGGCAGTTTATACAATTTGTGCAATTTGGCAATTGTACAAATTATGGGATTTCATGCAAAACCAGGCAATTTTGTGCAAAACATCCTTCTCACCAGTGAGAGATGCTGTTTAGATATTCCTTACCAACCTGACTGGTAAAAAGAAGAGAAAGAGAAGAATGTTACTATTCTTTCTTCCCGTACTTGGGTGAGATAACCAAGGACCTGCATTCTTCCCACAAGGCTGTGCTCATTTGTTCTTGTATGTTATGTAGAATCCTAGTTTAGTTTGATACTCTGGAGAAAAGTGACTCAGGATGCTGCCATCAGATGAGTGGTAGGCTGACATCTGGATTTCACACTTTGTTACGAACTAACCAACTACTGAGGAAAGGAAAAGCAAATTCTGGGTCAGCAGTGTTCCAAAGACCAGCTTTCAATGAAACTTATGAAACTGAAATGGGAGTAGCAAGTTAAAAGTCCAGGTAGTGGGAGTAGGGTTACATATAGCCTCCATTTCTTCTATGATTGAAGTGTAGTTCCCCATCCAGATAATGGCCACATCTAAACCTATCTAGTTTCAGTGATGTTATATCACATGCCTCAAAAGCATGTCTTAAGTCTATGTAGGGATGGTATCTTTTCATTGAATCTGTTCCTAGACCTCTAACACAGTGAAATCTGGCAGCTGAAATTTTCCTTTACACTTCTTTGCACACCAGGAAGAGCTTAGACACAGCAGGAGATTGTTTGTTAACAAAAGGTGGTACAGCCAAGAGGCAGAGTGGGTAGAAGGATACCAAACAAAACCTTGAGTAGTCTAAACTGTCTGAGCGCCCAATCCCACTTCTAAACTCCCCACAATTTAAAGCAAGATAAGCTTGTTTTACAGTGATTTAAATTTGGGTGTTTACATGAGGTACATGCACACGCAGAGTAATGTTTGAGGGGAGCGAGTTTTTCTGCTCCTCTGCTAGAGGACCATTTATTTTGAGGCAGATGTGTTATGAATCAATTTGCCCAATGTGCACTCTTCTGTCAGGGAAAATTGCACCCCATTTCTATGTCGCCATGCTAGTTCTCCATGTTGATGTGCTGGGTCTCTCCTCCACCTGGAAAGGAGGAGAGGTGGGAGGGAGGAAAGCCCTTTGTCTGCCAGCAGAGAGAGAGTCATTCCTTTACAATTATAGGAGGGAAGGAAAGAGGGAGAGGAGAAGAAGAATCCAATCCAAGGCATGCCTGGGTGTGAGCCACCCCAGCCACTCCTTCCATGATGATAGGCTGAGTCTTTGCAGAAGAAGGATCTTTATTAAAGGGAGAAAACAACTGGCACCATTTTTTTTTTTTTTACAGAATCAGGTCTGGCTTGACTCTGAACAGAACTAGGCTTTGGCAGACTCTGGTTCTGACATACAGTGGGTACATGGTCCTTTGCAGACCCAGGACCTTCTGGGTCAATAACTAAAAAGTCCTTAGCAGGATCAGCCTCCACCAGGCCAGGCACAACACAGTTCTTGTCAGACCCAGGCTCTGTCAAGCTGGAGAAGGAAGAGGTTCTTGTGGAGTCAGGCCCTTTTGGGCAGTTAGCACACAAGTCCCCAACTAGGTCCAGCTCCTGCAATGAGCCACAGACCCCAGTCCAACAGGTCAAGAAAGTCTTATGGGCACTAGGAAGTTTCTTCACTCCCAAAGTTAATAAGTACAGCTTGGTCAGAATGTCTCTTAAAGAAAGCTGCCGGGGGCTTTTGCAGGCAGGAGGCACACTACCCTTCTGAGGCTACACCCCTTAGTCCTTGGCAGGAGGAACATTCATACATACCCCCTCCTAGGGTGACACAACAGGAGGCACAGCAGAAGCTGCTTCTGGAGATGGCTGGACACAGGGCATGGAGGCAGAAGTCAGGAGGAGTGTGGTAGCTGGAAAATCGGGGCTCAAGGCAGTTTGGCAGGGGACCGGCCTCCTGCCCGCTTTGTCTCCAGCAGTGCCTGGCATCTCTCTAGTTTTCCAGGAACCTTGACTCTTGGAGCCTCGCTCCATCTCATCTTATCCTGGCAGTTGCTTCCCGACGTTGCATCCAGCCCCCTTCATGGTGGTGTCTAAGCACAGACTTCTCCTCCATTGAGTGCAGACCAGTCTTCTGTGTCTTGCCAGTGTTCCTCCCTCTCAGAGTCTTCTGGTCCACCTTTTATCTCTAGTTCAGCCACCCCCACAGCTGTGTCTGCAAGGGCGGTGGCAGTGGTCTCCCTGCCTCACCCAGGATTCAGGTGTAGCATGTTGAGAAAGAGCACCTGCTGTGCCCAAGGAGTTGGGCAGGCTCACACTGGGACCCATGTTTTTGTGGTTTGGGGTGATTCTATGTATAAAAATCATGAGGATTCATGTTTTTGCACCACTACAGAGAAGCTAGACAGTTATTGCAGTTGTTGCTCCCCCTCTACCTCTTCCAAGTGCTGAAAAAGTTGGGAGCTCAAGTGAAACTCCCCACAAAGACAGTTTCTCCAGGAACTGGAGTCCAAAGGGAAGGGTAGTTCCTCCCCCCCCCCCCCCCCCGGCTTGCTGTCTAGGTAGACAGTTTGAGTTTCCTGCATCCAGGGGAAGAAACCACCCTTGAGCCTCACTTGTGGTAACTCTAAATCTGTCTCTCCTCCTGTATCTGTGTGCATGAGTTTGTGCATGTGTTTGTGCATCTGCCTGATCCTTGGGTGCTGAGCTGTGTGTTCCCTCCCTGCTTAAAAAGAAACACATAAAACTCCCCACAAGTGAATGGAAATAGCATATTAAATGCCACATGACTGTAGATTGATTCAAGGTCAATTTCAATTGAACCATGGCATATTCCGGTTCTTATTGTCAGTGGAACCAGGCCCTGAACTATCTGAAATGCTTCCCAATCACTTTCATCAGGCAAAGGGAGATAGCCATCGTCAGTAGCTGATACTATGAGGTGGCCCCTCAGCTGTTCCTCTCTCTCTCAGGGTACAGACCAGTGTGTGACAAGCAGCTTGTCTTGCTCCTACTAAACTACTCTACTGTCATCACTTGTGATGAAGGACTTAACTCATTATACATAACTTTCTGAACTACCCACAAAATATTGGTGCAGAGCCTGAGGAAAATGCATTATCATCAAAAGCTATCTGTTTGCTGTTTGCTTGATTTTTTTTTTTTTTTTTTAGGTGATGGGTATCACCTGCTCTTGCATTTGTATTGTTTTGGGGACCACATGGCCTTGTTCTGATTTTTTCTCATTTTCAGTGTAAGATTCCATTGTCAAACCAGTTACAGTGGACCCTCGACTTACGGAATTAATCCGTATTGGAACGGTGGCTGCAGGTCGAAAAGTCTGTAGGTCGAGGCTCCATTGACCTACAATGCATTGAAAACCGATTAATCCGTAACCGGCCGTTTTTGGTCCATTTTGTTTGATTTTCCGGTCTGTAGGTCGATTCGCCGGCCGCAAGTCGAACCTAAATTTTGCGGCCAGAGAAGTCTGTAACTCGAAAAGTCTGCAGATCGAGCCGTCTGTAAGTCGAGGGTCCACTGTACTTTCTGTACATGAAATGGAGGGGGCACCATCTTGTCCTTTGATTTTGGTGCAGATTGTTTGAGTTGATATGATGATATAGAATCTCTATAAACATTCTATCTACTTAGGATAAAAACAGATAGCAACAAATTGTTTAAAGTTCCACATCTGTGAGAAAGTATGGCTCGCAGTTTTACTGAAAAATAACTACAGATTGCTCTAAAGGAAAAAAGGAATGTGCAGTTGTCTGTCTGAAAAACTAAGAAACTGTTTGGGATGAGTAGGGAAATGAAAAACAGAGAGCCCACAAGCAGCATGGCTAAATGAAAAGTCAAACTGGAGCAAGTAGTATACGCTGAAATCTGTTGTGCAGCTATGCAAAAGGCATGACTTTTGGAGGCCAGCTGCCTCACATTAGAAAATCTCCATAGGCATTATCTGTTGCATGCCAAGTTGTGTAACTCTGTATGCAACAGATAATGTCTATGGAGAATACTTAACTTGAGGCAGTTTGCCTCCAAAAGTTATTCCTTTTGCATAGCAATGCAATAGGATTTCAGCCAAAATACTGTATGATATACAGTATATGAAACTGAAGAAAGACCCATGTGGTACCTGTAAGTTTTCCATATAGGGCAACAACAGCTCTGTGGAATGCTTTGGTTCAAAAGTGAGGGAAAGGAGTAATTTTTCCATCCCAACTGCTAGTTCCAAATGCTTGCCCTCCTACAGCTCTTTTTTTTTTTTAATGTAGGAGATTCTGTCAGAGGTATTTTACTACTTGCATCACATGTGCTTTGCTTATTAAAAAACTACATTTAAGGAGAATTCTGCCACTACGGCAGAGTCAAACCTGACAGTTCTAAAGAGCAATGAGATCAAAGAGTTAGCAGCCTATGACAGTGAATTTTACTTATTGCTTAGAATTAACCAGCTGGTTGACTGTTTGCAGGATTTTATAATAATCTTGGAACTGCAGAGATGGAAGGGACCCTACGGATAATTGTGTCCAGGCCCTGTCAAGGAGGCACAGTGGGGAACTGAACTCCCAATCTCTGGCTCCACAGTCAGAAACCTAAGCCACTGAGCTATCCAGCATGTATTAACAGTTTGTCTAAGTCCAGGAGAGTTGACTGTCTCAGGCAGAACAAACTGTAATACTCCTTTTGTGGAGCAGTCTCTATTCTCCCCACTCCTCCGATGCATATGTGCTTCAGCCCAGGCCTGTTATTTTGTACCAAGGATCAGAGAGAGTTAGCATTTGTGGTGGTGAACTTTATCATTTCAAGCTTTGCATGGCAAATCACTTATCTGTGTAATGCAGGATCATCCACCTAAAGGGTCAGTTGATATAATCCAAAAGAAGGTTGACAGGGCTAGTCCTGTCATGAACTAAATAGGGGAAGCCACTTCAGGTGGTAACAGTTCTGGTTAGTATGAAGAATGGCATGTCTCCTGTGTTGTTTCTTCTTAATCCCACACAAATGTTGCCCTTGGATTTTCATCTCTAGAAAACAGAACCTTGACAGAGTGTAGAAAGTTGTCTTTGGGTACAGCAATTCACAGCTGATCTGGGATTCAACTCCTAGCTGGCCAGGGGATTCTGGGAATTACAATGCAGAAGGTAATTTTCCACAAGCTCTGCTTCTGGAGTCAGCTTGAGAAATGATTGATTTCCATTTTGACTTGAACTCATTTGATTCATATAAACGAATTGTGTCCTTGTGCACACAGCATGCTCAGGACACACAACTGTGGCTGTGCAGGGAGGTGGTTGCCTGCCTGCAGTGTTGCACACCAGATCAGTTTTTCCCCAGAATGTAGTGTCAGGTAGAGATAGTGAGCCTTTCATTCCCCCCACCCCATATGGTTTAGACTGCAACTCCCACAGTCCCTTAGTCATGACTACATTTGTTGTTCTTGGCCTGTGGAATCAATTTTTTTAAATGTTGTGGAAAGAATGTCACCTCAGGAGGACTAGTGGCGGCCTGCTTGATCCTGTCCATGGCTCCCAGAACTAACTTTCAGTTCAGTGGGGCATAACGTCAAATAAACATGCTTCCAAATAAATGTCCTTAAAAGCAAAAGGAACATGACTCGTCATGAGATCCCTGTGTCTGTGCCTGCATGCAGGCCCAGAATGGGAGAGCATTTCTGCAGAGCCTTGTTCTCCATCACTACTTAGGATGCCACGGCTGAAATTGGATCCTCACAGCGAACTCCCTGAAGACGACAGCATAATAAAAAGGCCTTTAAGGTCTTTTCTGAATGATGTGGGATGAATGCTCCCTCTTTTCCGGCTTTCTCCTCTTCCCAGCAAGAATTAGAAAATGATTGTCCCTGTATGGACATGTGATCTGAGCTAATGACGGCAAATGAGAATGCCAGCTGCCATCCCAGTGGCTCTCCCCTCCTTTGCTAGTTCTTTTGCTGCCCAAGCATTTTGGACGTGGCCTTATGCTTTGTTCTGCCACTTGCCTGTTGGGGGAGAGAGTGCAAGTATTTCAGAAGGATTCGGAAAAGCAGTCTATGCTTTTAAAAAACTCTTTTCATTTTAAAACTACAAAGCATTTTGACTTCTTTCACAATGATTTTTTTAAAAAATAAATATATTATATAAAATTGGAATGTTATAGAATATCTCTGCTTGGTGTTTATACTTTCCGTCTGAATTAAAAATACATTTCATAGATTAATATTTTTGTCAGAGAAAGCGAACATTTATTAATACCTTTTTCATGTTTTTTAAAAGTTATTTTTTTATAAAATGGAAATATAAAAAATGGAAGTGAAGATTCCACCTGAGATGATAGATTCTGCATTTCACAGGAGGGAATACTGTACTTTTCCATGTATAACACCTCCCAATGTATAAGACGACCCCCAATTTTGACCCTTTTCCGGAGCCGGAGGCAAAGGAGCAGCTGCGTTCAGCCGCCCCTCGCGGCTGCCCATTGATTGCTGCTGCTGCCACCGTGCGATCACCTCCAGGGGCAAGGCGATGGCATGAGCTAGAGGTGAGCCCTGCAAGTAGCACTGGAGGAGGTGATCAGGTGGCAGTGGCAGCAGCATTCAATGGGCAGCCACGAGGGGCGGCCAACCGCAGCTGCTCCTTCACCACCTCCTCCTCCTGCTGCTGCTGCTGCCACCTCTGCCCAATCGCCTCCTCCAGCAGCACTCATGGGCTCCCTTCAGGCAGGACAAGGTGGCGGTGTGAGCTGGAGGTGAGCCCCGCGAGTGGCGCTGGAGGAGGCGATTGGGTGGCGGCGGCAGCAGGAGGTGGAGGCGAAGGAGCAGCTGCGCTTGGCCACCTCTTGTGGCTACCCATTGACTGCTGCCGCCACCACCCAATTGCCTCCTCCAGCTCCATTCGTGGGGCTCACCTCCAGCTCACGCTGCCGTCTTGTCCCCTGCCCGAAGGGAGCCCGCGAGTGCCACTGGAGGAGGCGATCCAGCGCCGGCGACAGCAGTCAATGGGCAGCTGCGAGAGGCAGTCAAGCACGGCTGCTCCTTCGCCTCCACCTCTACCTCCTTCCATGTATAAGATGACCCTCAATTTTTCCTCTAATGATTTTAGGGAAAAGTGTCATTTTATACACAGAAAAATACGGTATATCTTCTAAAACAGTGCCTCCTGCAACACATACACTCAGTTAGTCCAAGGAAAGGGCTGGTTTGGGTATATGCCTCTCAACATAGTAAGCTGAAATGTGCCTGAACCTTGTATCTGCACTTTCCATTATATGCTCTTCACTTCTGGCGTGCCACCATTCAAGAAGTCTTTATTTAAGCACATTTGGCCATTACAATTAATTAATTATATTTTGCCATTCCTTGTAACAACCAAACAATAGTTACTAGGTTGGGAGCAAGCTAGCATATTAAATACTGAAAATAGAGGAAGGCAAGTAGTTACAAGGTGATGGCATGGATCTGGCCAAAGAAAGAATGCTTCCCTTGCAAAAATGTGTTCTATTTGTTTACAAATTTCTACAAAGTTAGATTACATCAGGTTGTGCTGTTAATTGTTGCATGGTTTACCCCATTCATCTTTAAAAGAAACAAGAGCAGCTTCCAACCCTAAATTAAATCACATTATGACAGTAAAAAATTACAACCAAAAGAAGAGCATAAAGCAGCAAAATATAAAAATGCTATTATCAAAATTAAAGCAACAGCAGATCCAGAATGGGAAAACAGAATATAAAATGTGTGTTATGATAATGATGTATTTCCATTGTCTATAATATTGTATTTTAATGATATAAGCCTCCTTGGGTCCTTTTTAAGTAAAAAAGGTAGGGTAAAAATATTTTAAATACATAAATAAAATATACTGTATTTAGAGTTTTTGCAAGGATTTTTAAAGGGAAAAGGTGGGAGGGGAACCACAAAGATATTATTAGAACAGCTTTTTTTTCTGCAAAGGGAAGATGAAGACAGTGTGAGATTCTGCTTCTGAAAAGTGTGTTAATTCCTAAAATGAACTTTCATGGATTGCACCATAACTGAGGCAACAAAACAAATATTGAAGCAATAGAATTCTCATTTACATGAAATATGAATTCTTGTAAATAAGAATTCTGTTGCTTCTACATTTGTATATATGAATGGCTAGTATATATAACTAGATAGTTCAGTGAGTTAGGCACTTGGCTGCAGAGCCAGAGGCTGGGAGTTTGATTCCTTACTGTGCCTTCTTGGAAAAGGGTCACCATAAAACTGAATTGATCTGATGGCACACAATTATTAGTACCCTGTTTCCTTGAAAATAAGACCTAACCTGAAAATAAGCCCTAGTATGATTTTTCAGGATGCTCATAATATAAGCCCTACCTCAAAAATTAGCCCCAGTTAGGTGAAACCCCACCCTCCACCATTGTGCAGTAACCAGAAGATGACATGACTGTATTTGAATAAATGTAGATTGTTGTACATGAAAAAAATAAAACATCCCCTGAAAATAAGCCCTACTGCGTTTTCTGGAGCAAAAATTAATATAAGACCCTGTCTTATTTTCGGGGAAACACGGTAACATATATAACTAGCCACTGCACTTAACCAAGATTTGCTTTATTTTAAATTGTTATAATATTTTTAAAATATTTTGTTAACAAGTGTAACACTCACATGTTGAAATATTATGAATCTAATAGGATCATACAAATCCTAAATATATATGTATGAGTTACAATGGTACAGAAAACATTCCATACAACCAGGTAATTCACCATTTAAAATTGTCATGTATAAAAATAAATAGCAAAACAGAAAAATGTTAGACTAGGGATTCCCTCTGAACAGTCTGCCATTTAGCCAGCTGTGAACAATGGCACCCCTTCTACATGGACGGGCCAAGTGCAGGCTTTCAGATGTTGCAAATTGCAGTCCAGCAACACCTGGTGGCCTGTTCTCTGAGCCTGGAATGCTGCTTTCTAAAAGAAACACCTTCTGTTACCCACTAGATCAGTAGATCATCACAGTTGCCATTACCCTGCTGCCCAGGTAGCTCATTACTCCTTATCATGCAGCCATTGGAAAATATATGGAAATGTTTGTGGGTTCCTTCAAGTGGCTAATTCTATTTATTGCACATTCAAACAGTTTGAAAAATGCATTTCAAAGCAAGGCTTCCCTTGACACTTTCTTCCCAGATGCCTCAAGCACCCCCCCAATACAATCCACCTGGAGATGACCGACCCATACCAAAAGTGCCAGCTTGCATAGCCTCAATGAGTGGCACAAATGACATTGCCACCCTATGGAAAATAGGTTTATTCATTTTGAGGGTGCAAATAAAATGTTCATGAACATTCAAACAGGTATAGAAAAACACACAATCTGAATCTCATTTCTGTCATGAATTCACTAGATGATTTGGAGCAAAACAGTGACCCAACCTTGCAGCATGTTTAGAAGGATAATAGAGCTGTTGTACATCAAGGGCTTTGAAAAACCTTATCTGACCATTCACTCTTCATCATAGACACACACAGAGGCAGGAACCTGATACTCTCTATGATCTCATTTTGTTTAAAATGCCTGCTTCTTCTATTAAATGTTATATATTTTTTGAAAAAAATATTAATTTCATTTATATCCCACTGTTCCTCCAGTGAAATCAAGCTGGTGTATACATCTCACCCCTTCCCTGCTTTATCCCCACACGAACCTGTGCGAATGGGCAGACTGAACAAAGAGAGAGAGAGAGAGAGAGAGAGAAACTGCTTTGGCTCAAGCTCAGTGGATGACTGGAGACTAGAACCTATTGCCCTTCTGAAGCTTCTTTCTTTCTTTCTTTCTTTCTTTCTTTCTTTCTTTCTTTCTTTCTTTCTTTCTTTCTTTCTTTCTTTCTTTCTTTCTTTCTTTCTTTCTTTCTTTCTGTGTGTAAAAAAGAGTGAGTAGCTAAATATGTAGCTGCTTTGGCAGATCTTTCTCTGGAATCAGGAAAAAGATGAAGAAAATGAAAAGACAGCCAACACCACAGACATTTGCTGCTTCAGCCATCATTCCTTTGCCCACCCAGTTCCGGAATAAAGACATGAGACCAAGTTATGGATTAAAATACGGGCCACACTTTATTAAATGAGATCAAATTGTAGTTAACGAGATTATCAAATGAGGGGCCTGCTGTAGTGCGAAAACAGGTACAAAACAGGGTATACAACTACCCATATATCAGTCATAGGGCGAGTCCCCAGCCCCAGGTTCCCTCGGTCTTAAAGACCGCAGGAACCTGGCTGGCCGCTAATAAACACCCCCAGACCTCAATACATCTTTAATTGATGAATGTTGGTCCGGAAGTGGCCCAGCGCATCTTCCCCGCACCGGCCCTGTAATCGCACGATCCGCAGAGCCGGGAGGTCGGATGCGCTGTTGGTTTACCTGAATTAAAATTGGGACACACCGAGACTACCTGTTTCGCGCTACCCGCCACAGCATAGGAACTAGCCTAGCTAAGTTCCATGCCCGCCACCGAGCCTTTCAAGCTCCAAAAGCAGGCCCCCCTTTATATCTTCCAAAAATATTTCAATACCTGCATCAGACAGGTGAACCCCATCGGTTCGAAAATATTCAGGCGTGCTCATTTTGATCCTTTGGTGATTAATAACAGATCCGAGGCCGCCTATGCAGACGCCTCTACATACTTCACGATTAACACGCAGTCTGACCTTATTGACATCATCAATATTCCGGGCGCCCCGCCAGGCTAGCCGCGGAATGATTGTAGACCATATGATCCTCATTCCAGGATACTTGGCCTTTAACCAATTGAGGTCCCTCATAATATCAATGATCAAGGCCTTACCAGGCACCGTAGGTAAGTCATTGCCTCCCAGGTGGAGTACCAAAATATCAGGGGTAGATTGCTCAAATGCCGTCAATCTACCCAGCTGCATCCATTGCATGCCACGCATGCCATTCCATGAAATATACGCATGGGCGCCAAGCCCCAAGTCATTCCCCCACGGGGAAGACGCAGCATATCGTGCTGCCCAGTACACAAAACTGTGGCCGAGGATCATCACGTGCCATCGACCTTCATGGATCCTGGGACCTGCAACGACAAAGAACGGCCCCTGCCTACACGTTAGGTAAAGGTCTAATATACCTTTGATAGCTAGCAGAAGACCAGCGGCCCAATTGCTTAATTTGATCTATGCTATAACCTAAAGCTGCAGCCGTCGATGCCGCTCCTATTCTAAAGGAATGCGTACCAAACCTCAAATCTTTCACACCTATTCTCTCCAGAGCTATGCCTGTAATTTTCCAAAACTGATACTTGGTCAAAGGTGACCCATCAGCATGCTGGAAAAAATATCCCTCGCCTTGTCCCCTAAACTGTAAAAATGATTGGATGGCTCTCACCGGACAAATGCGCCTAATACTGCATTGTCCCAATAAAAGCTGTTGCCCCTGACCTACCTGGTCTGCCTTGGACCGCCTGATTTTAATATTCAATGAGTTGCCCTGTACATCTACATCTCCCTGCTGTAACGCCACTTGGGAGGTGTCAGACTTCCCCATAGCTACCAACTCACTAATTCTCAGTGCCCCGAAAAAGGCCACCAGGGCTGCCGCTTTAAACAATGCCGCTTCATACATATCCTTACATAGCGACGCCCATTGCTTACATAGTCTCTCTAAAAGGGGGGGCGATACGGGTGTCCGAACGTCGTTCACCCTGCCCCTTTCTCTAGACCACCCTTCTATCATTTTCTTTATTCTGAAATTGCCAGAGAAGTCCTTGTGCCCATTAAGCTTAGCGTAGAAAGCCAAGGCAGACAATCTTCCCTGAATGGTGCCTGGCGCTAATCTTTTCCTGTGCAAAAACACTAAGAATTGTTGAAGGTGCTCTACTGGGGCTGGCCAAACCTGCCCCAGCTCCTCTAACCTTCTAAATTCCTGAAACTCCTTACAAGCGGCTAAATAACCCTTTCTCGTCCTAGGAGCCAAAGCCATACCTATCGCCCTTGCAGCTTCATCCCGCCAATCTGCCAGACCTCCGCTGGAAGCACTTCTGGCAGCTCCCTGGCATCTGTGGCTAGCTCCCTGAACCGCTTGATCTGTTGGCGGGAGAGGGCATCAGCTATCCTATTGTCAATTCCGGGGACATGTCGGGCATGCACCATGACATTAAATTGCAGTGCCCTTAATGTAAAAGCCCTAACTAACTCCATCACCCTATCTGAATGAGATGTCAAGTTATTAATTATGTGAACAACCGCTTGGTTGTCACACCAAAAACAGACCACTGAATTGGCCCATTCCTCAGCCCACAACCACAGAGCTCCTACAATTGGAAAAAACTCCAAATAAGTCAAATCCCTAGTTATACCATCCCGATGCCATGCATCGGGCCATCTTCCGGCACACTACCGGCCACGGAAATAAATTCCGAAACCTGGGGCTCCAGCCGCATCGGAATGCACCTGGAATTCTGCCTTCAGGGTAACTTCGGATCTCCTAAAGGAAATCCCGTTAAAATTCTCTAGGAACTGACTCCAAACCTGCAGATCATCCTTCATCCCTTTAGTTACTCTATTCTTATGTGTAGGTCGTTTCAGACCTGACATAGCATTACAAAATCGCCTAATAAAAGCCCTGCCTGGAGCTACCACCCTACATGCAAAGTTCAGGTGTCCTACGATCACCTGTAGCTCTTTAAGTGTCACTTTTCTCCTATCTAGTAACTGTCTAACTCTGGTCCTAAGGTCTTTCAATTTATCGTGAGGCAGCTTCGATGTCTGCTGTATCGTATCTAGTTCAATCCCTAAAAAAGTGAGGGCAGTGGCTGGTCCCTCTGTTTTCTCCTCAGCTAATGGCAATCCCAATTCCTCAGCTAAATCTTGAAAACAATCTAACATCCTTCTACATCTACCTGAGTTTGCCTTCCCACAGAAAAGAAAATCATCGAGGTAATGGGCCATGGAATTACTGCGCACCCTCTGCCTGACCTTCCATTCAATGAAGGTGCTAAATTTCTCAAATGCAGAGCATGATATCAAGCATCCCATAGGCAGAGCCCTATCTATGTAATAAGACCCCTGAAATTGAAACCCTAGCAAATTAAAGTCCAGGGGGTGAACAGGCAAAATCCAAAATGCTGATTTAATATCACATTTTGCCAGTTCCGCCCCCACGCCACAAGCCCTTACCATATTCACAGCCTCATCAAATGAGGTGTATCAAACTGAACAAAGTTCAGGAGGGATGGCGGCGTTAACCGATGATCCCTCAGGAAAGGACAAATGATGGATCAAACGAAATTCCCCAGGGGCCTTTTTGGGCACTATTCCCAATGGTGAAACCCTTAAATTCGCAATAGGTGGCTCTGCAAAAGGTCCTAGAACCCGACCTTCTCTGACTTCCTTATCTATTTTACTCTGGACAATAGCCTCCAAACCCAATGTGGCTCGAAGGTTTTTTGCCATGAATGCCTTCCTTTCACCTACAGCTGGGATCCTAAAGCCATGTCTAAAACCATGGCATAAATATTCTGTGTCGCCTTTCCGAGGGTAATTTCCCACCCAGGCCTCCAATATATCAATTTTAATTGGGGTGGGTCCCCTTTCCAGGGGGACCGTCACTCCCTGGGGGCTTTTTGCCACCCCCAACTCCTTTATTTTGACTCTGTGACCTGGCCTTAAAACAGGTGGAGTTCGGGTGTTTCCCTCCGCAGGTAAGACATTCGTGCCGAAACCTGCATGGGGTTCTTGTACAGAAACCTGTTATTAAACTCGTAGCAAGGCAGGCGGGGTTGAACCACCTGCCCCGCGCCATTGCGGGTACTAGCAGTACCGGGGCCTTTCCTATTCAAGTGGCCACTGTCAAATCTGTCACCTAGGTTGGGTCTAGCTGGGGTCATGTATTGCAACCATAGACCCAGGTGCGGCTCATCCCAACGCAGGTTGGGTTCAATGGCGCATGTCATACGAAACGATTCGTCATACAAGAGCCATGCCATCCCCGTGAAATCAGTATAGGCCCTGTAAATGATGTCAAAATATTTTAAAATTGACAACGCCCTCCAAGGTTGCATCATCACCAGGACTCCTGTATAAATAATAAAACCAGGGACCCAGTTGGCCCATGTCCTGTCCGGTTTTTTACGCCTTCGTTTCTCCTTTTCTCTTTCATCGTCCTTATCAATCTCTTTAATATTTATTTCCCGGTTCAAAAGATCAAAGAAATCAATAAATTCTCCTCTCCAAATCTTTTCTTTAATGGCGGCCGTTAGATGTGCCCCTAACTGCGTGGAGTAATTTCCACTTGGTAGGGCTGATAAGGGCACCGCATTGTACCCCATGTTAGGTACCGATGGGTGCTGCTGAGCACCTACACTAACCACAGCACTGGGAGCCCCTGCCGGGGGAGGGGCCGCACAATGTGCACCCCATCCACAGTTGTGTGTGTTCGTGGGGGGGCAGCCCGAATTGTGCCACCCCATGGTCGGTGTGTTGTAGGGTGTGGATGGAGTGTGCGAACACGGTAAACCGCCTTGCCAAGGCCAAGCGGAACAATGTGGCTGAGTGTTATGACGGGGAGCAGACTCACCAGTAGAACCTACGGAAGTACTGTGCGCCTCCAACGCAGTTGGGTAACCACTACTGGTATCCTCCAAGACATCCCGTCCCTCCGGACTCTCAGCCATTGTTTCGCTATCATCCACCGTCTCCTTCCGTCCCTGCTTCTGACAACTGGATGTACGGATGGAGCCCTCCACTGCAGCCTCCGTCACGTGACCGCTGCTCCCAGGCACCTGTGAGGATTCTAGAGCAACACATCTGCCCATCAAATCTTGAACCAAGGACTTTAAATTAGCCTTACGACAACTCTTAGTCTCTCTAACCGCTCTGCGCGTAGGAGCCTCTGTCTGTGGGGGCGTATGCTGCGCTGACCTTTGCGCTGCCAAGGCAGCAATTTTGGCCTGTAGTTCCTTTACCATTGACCAAGACTCCTCGTCAGAAGAAGACTGGACCGGTGAGACCTGCACTGCAGGTCTCTTCTGAGCAGGAGCCTTGCCCTTGCTTGGGCCACACCCCTTTCTTGACATCATTGTGCTCAAATAAACTCCCAGCAAAACTCAACTATGACTGGAGTCTCTTACGTGATTTATTTATTGTTTATTTATTTACTGTTTATTTATTTATTTATTTTCAATGAATTAACCAACTGAAACCTTGACCAGCGGATGGCGCCCTAATCTCTATTCGTATCCCCCAGCTAACAAGTGAAGGATTCCTATAAACTCATTAGTCAACACCTAATTTACAAATATAACTTATATAAATATCTAATTACCAAATATAGCTGCTATAAATATTAAATATACCAATCACCAATACCGTATCTAAATTACTGTATGAATTAATTTATTCACAGATACTTTATCTAAATCACTATTAGGAATTTAATTGCTTTATGAATTAATTTATCCACTAATACTTTCTAATCTACTTTATGAATTAATGTATTCTATATATATACCACCTCAAAATGAATTGATAATTATTCCCCAAAGTTACAAAACCACTCCTATAATAATTCTATAAGCTACTTATACAAAATATTATTCCTATTTTTTAATCAATATAATCAGATGGTCTTACAATCTTGCAACAATCAACTATACAACTAACCAATCAATATAGCAATTATTATAATGATAACTAATACGTAATCAACCAATCAATTCACAAACTTGTTTAAACATATAGAAAATAATTATTCTTCAGTAACAGACTGGAAAACAAAATGGCGGACGCACTAAAAAGGGGGCAAAAACTACAAAACAAAATGGTGGACACACTGAAAAGGGCGCGAAAACCACAAAACAAAATGGCGGATGCACTGAAAAAGGGGGCAAAAACTACAAAACAAAATGGCGGACGCACTGAAAAGGGCGCGAAAACTACAAAACAAAATGGCGGACGCACTGAAAAAGGGGGCAAAAACTACAAAACAAAATGGCGGACGCACTGAAAAGGGGCGCGAAAACTACAAAACAAAATGGCGGACGCACTGAAAAAGGGGGCAAAAACTACAAAACAAAATTTTAAAATTAGGCTTAAAACAGCACTACAATCCTCTCAAAGCTCAGCTATCCTAGTATGGAGGTAGTCCGCGCCCCGCAGCAACGGGGCGCATACGCCCCACTGCTTCCCGCTCTGCCTCCCGCTCTTTCTACCAAGGCCAAAAAACAACAACCCGTCAAATTAATAAATCTTAAATAAAGCAGTCAATAGAATTCAAAACAACAACCAAGGGAGGGAGTGGAAGGCTTCCCTCCCAAAGACACTGAAACCGCTGCTCCAAAGAACCGCATCAGCCCGCACTCTCCACGAAAGCTCAAGCCGACACAGCCACTCCTTCCAACTCAGTTGCCCGAATGGAAAGAGGGCGAAGAGGAGGCGAGCGCTCAGCTAAGTAGCCGCGCCCGCCCCCCAGTTACCATGTGACCCGTGACAGTCTCCGTCCTCCGGAACGTGGGGCAAACACCGGAACGCTGCTCCAGAACGGTAAGTCTGTTCGTCCAGCGTCTGGGACCTTTGTTCTCCTAGCAGTAACTCAATCTGGTTCCACTGAAAAGTAGTAAATTACAGCCATGGCTATCACAGGCAAAAAGGTAATGTCATTCCAGCTCATTACTACAGAAAACAACTTGTTTTAAAAAGTAACTCATTTCAAAATGAATTACTGCCTAGCGCTGGTTAATCTTTGCCCATGTTTGTAGAAGTATAGTTTAGAATATGTGTATATATTTAGAATATGTGTCACTGGAACTCTTATTTCTATAGTTAAATAACAATGGTAAATATACTTCTCACTCACAGTTTACATTGGGTTTATGACTCTCCATCCCTGAGTTCCATCCCTGCTCAAGAACAAACATGTTTGGCTACCTAACTGGCCAATGGAAACAATGGCCAAAGTCCTGTTGCTTAGCGCAATAAGTTGCAAATACAGTAGACCCATTGAAACAATGGACCTAATAGAGGAGTTGACTCATCAAACTCCACTGACTCAATGGGACTCATCTAGTTACAATTTCAGCCAAACAGTCTTGTAGCACCTTAAAGATGCACCTGTTTTATTTGGCAAAAACTATGTGGGCCGCAGATAGCCCACTTCATTAATGCATGTATCAAATTACAAAAGCTTGTGTCAAATAAAACACCCAATTCTTTACCCTGCCACAAAGCTCTGTTACATGGTTGTCCACCTAGAAACTTCTGCTAATGAAAACATTCAGTGAGTATGGATAGTGCAGTCACAAAAAATGGGTCACACTGCTTATTGCAAAATGAGTTTTGATTTGTTGCTAGGGTTTGTTTTGATTTGGTGATTCTGTTGGCTATTGAGTTTGATGGATGAAGCATCATTTGGCAAATAAAATGGTTCTTTGGAAAATGGATTGGCCAATGAGGGGAGCCAATGTAACCCCTAGAATTAATGGGGGGAAGGTCAGAAGATAGATCAGAAGACAGACTTCACCTAATTAACAATAGTACTGAAGGTAAGAGACTTCTAGGCTACTAGGAAGATGACAATATTGCTTAAGAACTGAGTATGAAACTGTCTCATATTGAGTTAGATCAATGGTCTATCTAGCCCCATACTGCTTGCACTGACTGCAGCACCTGCCCAGTGGCCAGAATCTTGCAGGTGATTTACATGTGCCTAAGTTATATTATTTAATTCTCTATGGCAAATTGCTGCAAACTAAGAAGGCACTGGTCACATTACTAGCTATGTGCTTATTGTGCAATTAAGTGCACACCTAATAATGCAACCAGTGCCTCATTAGTTAGTGGCAGTTTGCCACTATGAGCTATACAACTTAATTCACACCTGTGTAAATCACCATCAGAATTCTGGGCAGTGTTTCAGAGTTATTCCCAAACCTGTCAGAATATGTCACGACTCAGGAGCTGAAGGTTCTGCTTGCAAAGCATGTGTTCTACCACAGTGCCAAAGCAGCCAGTCCCAAACCAACTTTTAAGTTTAATGGAACATGATTGCATTCAAAGTATATGTTTCAAGTTCCAGCAGCTCTTCCAGCACTCAATTTTACTTAGAAACTTCATTATCTTGTGAGATGAAGCGTGTGAGATTTCCTTCAAACTGTGGCACAATTTATGCTATACTTTGACAAAAGTATCTAAACAAGTAAAAGCAGTCTGATCTTGTGCATAATTGCTCAGAAGTAGGTTCTACATAGTTCAGAAGGATTTATCCTAAGTGAACATGTCCAGATTAACAGTTTTATTAAATTGTTAAGCCTATGTTAAACAGATTAGTCAGCATCTTAAATCAGTAGTTTTAAAGGTTGCTAATAGAGATGGGGGCTTTGTATTCATATACAAATGTGAAGCCCCCCGGCACAGGTGGCCAGCCTGATTGCCTCCCACCCCCAGACCCCGCCAGACCACTTACCATGCAGCACATGGTGTGTGTGGCCAGCATCATCTTCTGCGGTCCAATTGCACCAGTAGCTTGGCTGCCACAGCCCCGCCTCCCTGCTTGCCCAGCCACTCTGTGGCTGAGCAGGGAGACTCGTCTTCCTGCCCCCTTGCTGGAGTGGCTAGGTGAGCAGGGAGGTGGGGCTGTGCCAGGTGAGCTTCTACTGTAATTGGGGTGCTGAAGATTATGCCAGCCACACACGCTGCACAGTAGGTGGTCTGACAGGGTCTGGGGGTGGGAGGTGATCAGGGCGGCCACCTGTGCCATCTCTAGTTGCTAATTGTATTTCAGACTGGAGCTAAAGAGTATAAAAGGAAATTTAATTTTCTTCAAAGTTTTAGATATTGGAATATTTCTTCAAGATGATCATCAATTTTTGAAAATAAATTTGCACTGCTTTAGAGTCAACCTATTTTTCACGAATTCAGATAGATCACAATGTCAACAGTCTATAGTGTTGGTTCACTCAAAACTAGACATGTGCACAAGCTTTGGAAAAGAGTGTATTTATTTGTTTGTTTGTTTGTTTGTTTGTTTGTTTGTTCCACCTTTCTCCTTAAGAAGGACTCAAGGCATCTTGCATCATTAAAAGACTGTTTACAGCTAACAACAATGAGTATACAATACAAAAAAGGATCAAACAAATACCATACTGAAAAATATAAGTGACACCAGAACATATTCAAAACAAAAGGTACAATAAGCCATTTTTTAAAAATCCCACTCAGGTCATTAAGGGAAAGCTTGCCTGAAGAGAAATGCAGCAAAGCAGTTGCATGTGTATGTTACTGGCGCAGATACAGGGCAGTAGCCCTCAGTCATGCTTGGGTCAGATAGGGCACTCCTATAAATTGAGTGCAAAATGTTAACATTTGAGTTTAAAAGAAAACAACCCTTGGTGCCAGTTGCTATAGCAAAAGCAGGAAGTGGCAAAACCGAAAGATATTGACAGTGGAAGCCCCAATGAAAGCCAGAAGCTTTCCTGGAAATGTCCATCACTGAGCCCTGGGGAGATCTCACATCAACTTCCCCAGACTGTGTATTCCCCATACGCTTGACTGAGCAGCTGTTTTGCATTGCCCCTCCAACCCCGGAATAAAGATGCGAGACAAATAATATGGCTTAAACACGGGCCACACTTTATTGATTTAGAATTCAAATTCAAATTTGCCATCCTTTGGCAAAGGGGGCCCTGCTGTAGTGCAGAAACAGGTAAATCGCAGAGGTATCCGCATACCCCTTAATCAACAAATGGGCGAGTTCCTGGCCCCAGGTTCCAGCGGTCTTAAAGACAGCAGGAACCCGGCCGGCCGCTAATAAACACCCCCAGACATCAAGCCATCTTTACTTGATGACTGTTGGTCCGGAAGTGGCCCAGCGCATCTTCCCCCCACAGACATTGTAATCGCACAATCCGCAGTGCCGGGAGGTTGGATGTGCTGTTGGCTTACCTGATATTACAGTGGGACTCACCGGAAAATACCTGTTTTTTCCACACTACCCGCCACAGCATAGGGACTAGCCACGCTAAGTCCCATGCCCGCCATCGAGTCGCTCGAGCTCGACAAGCAGGCCCCCTTTGATGTCTTCCAGGAAGACATCCAAACCCAAATCGGAAAAATGGACTCCATCTTTCCGAAAAAATTCAGGCCTGTCCATTCGGATCCTTTGGTGACTGATCACCGATCCAAGGCTGCTGCAGACCACTCTGCATACCTCTCGGTTAACACCCCGGTGGGCCGTGTTAACATCAAGAAGATTCCTGGCGCCTCTACATGCCAACCGAGGAATGATCGTGGACCACACGATCCGCATAGCAGGATACCTGGCATTCAACCATTTCAGGTCACGCATAATGTCCAGGATCAATGCCTTACCGTGATGTTTGGGCAAATCATTGCTGCCAAGGTGCACTACTAATACGTCTGGTGGAGAATGGCCAAATGCCGCCAACCTGCATAACTGGTTCCACTGCATGCCACGCAGCCCTTTCCAAGTGACGTGCGCACGGGCTCCAAGCCCCAAATCACTCCCCCATGGGGATGCAGCAGCGTAACGCTCTTCCCAGTGTACATAACTGTGACCAACGATCACAATGTGCCTTTGTCTCCCCGACCCTAAAGGACCTGTAAAGACACAACAAGACCAGACCTCTGCCTATACGTTAGGTAGGGTTCTTATATATCTTCGGTAACTTAAAGATGACCACCGGCCTAATCGCTTTATTTCTTATGAGCTACAACCCAGGGCTGCTGCAGTGGAGGCTGCCCCAATTCTAAATGAATGGGTGCCACACCTTGTGCCAGGAACGCCTACTCTGTTTAATGCTAGGTCGGTTAGCTTCCAAAACTGATATTTTGTCAGAGAGGACTTATCAGCGTGCTGGAAGAAATATCCTGCGTCCTGTCCTCTGACTTTCCAATATGCCTGTGTGGCTTTAACGGGGCATATGCTATTTATGCTGCACAGCCCAAGGGTAATTTGATTATCCTTGCCAGTTTGATCGGCCTTGGATCTCCTAATCAGAATTTGTACTTTCCCTTCCTGGACTTTGACGTCCTGCCATTGCAGGGCTAGCCAAGATTTATCTGCTTTTCCTCCAGCCACCAATTCGTTGATTCTGAGGGCACCGAAAAAGGCCATTAAAGAAGCTGCTTCAAATAATCTTTTTGTGTTCGTCCCTACAAAGGAGCGCCCATTGCTTACAAATGTGCTCCAATAACGGAGGTGATATAGGTGTCCTGGTGTCTTGAACTCTACCCCTCTCTTTGGACCATCCTTCTAACATTTTCCTTATGCGGTAGTCCCCTGAAAAATCACTATAGCCATTGATCTTTGCGTAAAAGGCCAGAGCCGACAGCTTACCTTAGATAGTGCCAGGTGCCAGTCCTTTTCTATTAAGATATATGATAAACTGCTGTAAATGTTCGACCGGTGCCAGCCAAACCGGCTCCAGGTCGACCATGTTCCTAAAGTCCTGAAATTCTATACTCATGGCTGAGTAACCCTTTCTTGTCCTCGGTGCCAGGGCCAATCCTATTGCTCTTGATGCATCTTCAAGCCAATTTGCCAGACCTCTGGGGGAAGAACTTCTGGAAGCTCCCTGACTCCAGGGTCTAGCTCCCTGAACCGATCGATCTGTTGGCGTGACAATGCATCAGCTATCCTATTGTCTAAACCTGGTACGTGTTGGGCATGCACCAATATGTTAAACTGCAGTGCCCGTAATGTAAAAGCCCTGACCAATGTCATGACCCACTCTGAGTGTGACGTAAGGTTGTTTATGATACAAACAACCGCTTGGTTGTCACACCAAAAACGGATCACTGAATTTGACCATTCTTCGACCCACAGCCATAATGCGCCTACTATTGGAACAAATTCTTTAAAAGTCAGGTCTCTTGTGATGCCTTTCTGATGCCACTCATCGGGCCATGTGCCCACACACCATCTTCCTTGGAAATAAATTCCGAATCCTAAAGATCCAGTAGCGTCTGAGTGCACTTGGAAATCTGCTCTCAAACGAATTTCGCCTCTCCAGAAGGAGATCCCGTTAAATTTCTCTAAGAACTGGTTCCATACTAGCAGATCTTCCTTCATACCCCCGTGTTACCCTGGTTCTGTGCATTGATCGGTGAAGACCCTTCATCGTGCAGCACAGGTGCCGCAGGAATGCACGTCCAGGTGCCACCACTCTACAGGCGAAGTTCAGGTGCCCTACTATTTCTTGTAATTCCTTCAGCGACACCTTTCACCTGTGTAATAGAGACGCTATCCCAGACCTAAGATCCACCAATTTAATAAGAGGCAGCCTCGAAGTTTGCTGCATCATGTTGAGTTCTATGCCTAAAAAGGTGAGGGATGTGGCTGGTCCCTCAGTCTTTTCTTCAGCAAGGGGTAGCCCCAGCTCTTTTGCTAATGCCTGAAAGTTGTTCAGTATGAATCTGGATTTCCCTGAATTCCTTTCCCCACAGAAAAGGAAGTCATCAAGGTAATGGGCCGTAGAATTACAGCCCACCCTGTGCCTTATCTTCCATTCTATAAATGAGCTAAATTTTTCAAAAGCAGCGCACGACACTGAGCAGCCCATGGGTAAAGCCCTTATCTATGTAAAATGATCCTTGGAATTGAAATCCCAACAAGTCGAAGTCAAGAGGATGAACCGGCAAAATTCTAAATGCTGATTTTATATCACATTTTGCCAGTTCAGCCCCCACCTCGCACCTTCTAACGATACGTACCACCTCATAGAAGTAAGTGTATCTAACAGTACAGAGTTCCGGGGGGATGGCGTCATTAACTGACGTTCCCTCCGGAAAGGACAAGTGGTGGATTAACCGAAACTTGCCCTGGGCCTTTTTTGGCACGATGCCTAATGGAGACACCCTCAGGTTCTCGAGGGGTAGCTTTCGGAAAGGTCCAAGAACTCTGCCCTCCTTCACTTCCTTGTCGATCTTCTTTTGAACAATACTTTCCATACCATATATTGATCGAAGGTTCTGCGCAATAAATGCTTTGTGCTCTCCTTCCGCCGGGATTCTAAACCCGTATCTAAAGCCGTCTAACAAGTAATTGGCATCCTCCTTATGGGGGTACATACTTAACCATCCTTTCAAAAAACCCACCTTAATTAGGCTGGGTCCCTTTTCCAGGGGTACCCCTGCCGCTGTTAGGCTTTTTACTGCCTCCTGCACCCTTGTTTTGGCGTTGGGCGCCTGCTTTGAAGCAAGATGAGTTCTGACCTCCACAGGTAATCTAAATCTACTAAATCTACTAAACCTAAATCTACACAGCCTCCTTGTGCAAAAGCTCTTGGAATTGTACTCATAGCAAGGCATGCGGGGTTGAACCACCTGCCCCGCTCCAGGGTGGGGAATTTGATTAGTGGCAACTTTCCTATTTAAATGACCACTATAGAATCTATCGCCAGTGTTTGGCCTAGTGGGGGTCATGTGTAGAACCCAGCAGGGGCTCGTCCCAACGCATATTTGGGTGAATCGTGCTCCGCATACGGAACGATTCGTCATAATGAAGCCACGCCTGCCCCGCAAAATCCACATAGGCTCTGTATATTATATCTAGGTATTGAAAGAGGGCTTGGCCCCTCCAGGGCTGAGCCTTGACTATAACTCCGGCATAGATCAAAAACCTGGGAAGCCAATTGGCCCATGTTCTATCAGGCTTCTTCCTTCTGCGCTTTTCCTTTTCCTTCTTATCTTCCTTATCTAATTCTTTCTTTTCTACATCTCTGTTAAGTAGGTCAAATACATCTACGTATTCGCCTCCTCAGATTTTTTTCTTTTGTAGCCAGGGTTAGATGGTCACCGAGGGGCATAGAGTAGTCCCCATATGGCAAGGCACCTAATGTGACAGTATTGTAGCCTGTATTAGGCACGGATGGATATGGCCAAACCCCTGCATTAGCCATATTACCTGGTTGAGTGGGCAGGGCAGAAGGAGCATAAGGCATGCCCCAGCCACTGAATTGAGGACTAGCGCATGGCCAAACGGTGTTGGTTAGCCCTGCACTCTGTGTGTTGTAAAGTGCGTAGAGTGTTTGGTTGCATTGACCTCCGCTGACCCATGGCCATATGGGGACAGGTGTGTAGGTGCCTGGTTCAGTGGCCGACTCACCAGATGAAGTCATGGCCATGCTAGGTTCCTCCACCAGGTAAGGCTTGTCAGAGCTGACTTCCTCTACCTCCTCTTGTACTTCGTGGCATGTAGTCACTGGTTTGGATACTACCGGAGTTGATGACCTTCTCCCCTTTTCTGTGCTCTGTGCCCTCGGAGTCGATGAGGCCCCGTCTGCATCTCACCTGGCGGTTGCTTTGGGAAGCTGTTCGGATTCAAGGACAGCAAACCTATCCATTAGATCCTGTGCCATCGCCTTCAATTTGGCCCTATGATGACTCTTTGTGTCCCTGGCAGATCTACATGGTCAAGACTCACTTGGCTTGAGAGCCTGTCTCGCCATTCGCTCGGCTTCTAATGCCGAGATCTTTTCTTGCAGTTCTTGCCATACAGGCCAAGATTCCTCGTCGGAAGAGGATTGGGGAGGAGACACTTGAGGAGCTGGCCTTTTCTTGGCCGGCTGTTTCCCCTTCTTGTTGCCCTGCCCCTTCCTCGATGCCATTATGAACTGAAGTTTTTTATTAATTAAATGGGGAACGATATCCCCAGTAGAACAGTTGCTAGTCCTATCAAATACCTATTAACACCACTTGAGACCCAGGTGCGAAACGCGGCACTGCCTGGATGTAGAATACAATTACTTCCCAGGAATGGTCCCTTGCTATGCCCTGTGTCCTTTATTTAATAGCTTTTAGCACCCACAGAAGGTTTGCACTTGAGACTAGGCAGGGGTTTTTACAGCCGGTCACAATGCCTAGCTTGTATAGCTTTCTACAATTACTTTCAAGTGCTTAATTACTATTTACTTATTGCTCTATCAATTAATTAATTAGCCTAATATAATCAAATGTGTAATAATTAATTGCTGAATAAATTATTTAACTCAAAGACTCCACCACCAATTGATTAATCTTAAATTGATTTATGCTTGCTATAAATAATTAAATAATTTGTATAAAATTATATTACAGATTATTTTACCTTATTTTAATTATTTTATTTATCCTTATTTATTGTATTTTTGTATATCTTTACTCTTATTATTCTATTATTATTAAAATAATTTTTATACAATTACCCAATTAATTTTATTTTATGTATTTATCTATTTATTTCCTTTATTTGTCTATTATTTTATTTTATTATTTATTTATTATTTAATTTTAAATTTATTTCATTTTATTTTTTTGTCCTTAATTTAAATTATGCCTGTTATTGTGTGGTGGGCAAGTCACCCCTCCGGTCCGCTCGTTTCCAATGCCTCTCGAACCGTTAAATTTTGAAGGGGGGGAAGCGACCGAGTGATTGCGGTAGGAAGGCTATGAAGCGGGAGCCGTTCCCGCCTGAAATGCTTCTAAAGGAGGGGGGAGATTGGCCCTACAAAACGGTGTGAATAAACCAAGACCCCGCTCCGATCGATAAAAAACTTGCTTCCTTTTGGTTAATGCCAGCGGATTTCCAACTTACTTATTCCTCCCCTTCCCTTCCTTTCTTTTCATTTCTTTTATTATTATTTCCAGCAGTTATTTTTATTTAATTATTATTAATAATTTTTTTAAAAAAATTCCTTTCGCGCCGAAGCGCGGCCGGTGTGAACCGCCGCTGCTTTCTCCTCTTCCGTTTACTCAAGCCAATTATAATTAACAGTAGAATTAAGAAAAGTAAATAATGAATAAACAGAACCCTGGGAGGGAGCCAATGCTACCATCCCTTCCTTCAGGAACGCTCAAACTCCAGTGACGCAGCAAGCAAAGACGCCGGCAACACAGCTCTCACTCTGTCTCTCTCAGTGCCCGAAAAAGAAGAGGGCGGTTCGAGGGGGGAACACCCCTTAAATAACCTGACGTTCCCCCCTCCTCCTTGGAGATCTCGTGAGGCTGTCCAGTCTCGCACTATCTGGGATGTAGGGCAAAGAGCCAGCCGCGCTGCCCGAAGCCTGTCGGGCTCGTCAGCGGCTGCAGCATTCAGTTTTGGCAAGCTGAGGGTAATACATTGCTTCTTTAACTGACTGCATCCTAGAATTTTCTTCCTTTTTCTTTTAGGTGGATTCACTGCACCTTCATTACACTCAGGACTGAGTGTATGTGTGAATGTGGGATGGATGATTGACTTTTTTGTGCAGGCTTTGACGAGATAGGTCAAGAACTGCTACAAACGATATTTCTCCCCTCCTGCATACCATTTTTGACTTTCATTTATTCTTAATGTCTGCTGTTGGCCTTTGTTTGCCATTCTTTTTCTTGCTGTGGGTACCTGTGTATGTTCCAGAGAAGATGGATGCCAAATATGTGGTGCTCTGATTTGGGCTAGGCAGTGAGTGGACACAATTGGTCAAGGAAGGTTACTAGCTGGGGAAATGCATGTGACATCTACCACATCCCCAACACCTGTTTTCTCTGAGCATGTCTTTTTGGTAGGGCAGAAGGAAAGAAGTAAGCTAGCTATATCTACTAAGAGCTTTGCCTACAAAGTGAAGGTCCACCATTTCCCAAAAGTTGATGGCACTACACAGTGACTTCCCATCCCAGGTCATAGCCCTTTATTTTCCACATTAGCAGTTTTCCACATCCCAATCTGGAAACATACAAATACATACAAATATTTGCACAAACCCAGGGACAAATAGGTTCAAGCCACCTCCATATCAGCTTGGGTGATATTGTCCCAATTTGTTCAGCAAGTACTTGGACAAACACACATTGGCCAAAACCCTGTTGTATAACTTTTTTGCAATGAATAATCAAAAGTTAGAAATCTTCATAGCATTATCTATTGCATACTCTCTTGTGTGAGTGTGCAACAGATAATGAGTACTAGATTTCTTAATTTATGACAATTCACCTCTAGAAGTTATACCTTTTGCATAAGCATGCAATAGGATTTCAGCTACTAATTATTATAGTATCCATTTTTCCATTCATTCTACAGCTCATTCTTGCAAACCGAGGAACAGCAGAAACTACTACTGAATCCATCCCATTCTAACTTATTATTGCCCTGGATAAAGAGAAATAGCTTTAGTGACAGGAAGCAGGTTGCTTCACCAGGCATTTTCAGTGTCTCTCATGTACAACATTTAAATGGAAGTTATGTTCCTTCTTGAAGCACCACAGTTATTTTTTCACTAGATATGACAAGTTTGGTACCCGATCTGCTAGCCAGCTACTAACTACCCCTGTTAGGAAATTCTAACCAATGTTCCCTCCTTGTATTGAAGCCCCATGTGCTGAATGTACAGAGTACCAGGCCAGAACAGGAAGAAACAGGACTGAAAATGTGTATGGAGGGACTCCAAAAATTAAACAGATCTCCAAGATATGCAGCAAAATTCTGCTTTAAAAAAGACTAATCCTCCTAGTTCCGTCCCCAAAACTGGTGGTGTTGGAACACTTTGCATAGTCTGTCCTTGTACTGACAGAGGAAAGCAGCATGCAAGCACCAGCTCTCACAAGAATTGAAGAGAAGCAAGTGGTGAGTCAGTATCTGCTCTTTAGTATACAGCCTAAAAGGCACAATTACTTGACACAAATGAATCCTTAAATTCTTGAGGTATTGGTTCTCATGCATGCACCCTCCAATTTCGAAACTCTCCTCCACTTGCCTATAAGTATAAAAAGGTGGGAGGATGTCTGTGGATTACAGGGTGAATTAATTAAAATGAGCATCTGGGGAATAAGTAATCTAACCATTTAATAACTTGCCTTTCCCCATGTGAGGCATGCCTACATTGGCTTCCTGTTAGTTTCTGTGTTCAATTCAAGGTGCTAGTTATGACCTATAAAGCCATTTACAGTTTAGGACCTCAATACTTGTCAGAACGTCTCTCTCAGAAAACATTTACCCATTTCATCTGCTCCTCTCAGTCCATGCTGCTAAAAATGGCCACACTGAGGGAGGCCAAAAAGGTGATGACAAAGAATCAGGTCTTCTTACTGGTGGCCCCTAGTCTTTGGAACAAGTTACTAATGGAGATACGTCAGGCTCCTTCCTTCCTTAGGTACAGAAAATTGGTGAAAACAATAATTTAATGCCACCTTCAACAACTGATTCTCCAACTAATGTGAATGTGATATATATATTTGGTATGAATTTTAGATCTACACTGTTAGATCACCATATTGTTGAATGTATTTTATTTTGTGAGGTTTTGTGGGGCTTAAGTTTTAACTTACACTAATGGAGAATTATATAAGTAAAGTAAAGTAGAAGGCAGCTTAAAACATAAATGCTAAAAAAAAATCCAGGTCCCTCTTTTTAAAAACACAGTAAATTATGGCTAGTTCTGTTTAAAATAGTATGAGATAGGTTTTCAGATTAAAACAAATATTACATTGATACAATTTGAAGCCATTTAAATAACCAGAGACACCTCCCATTAAATAGTCCCCAATCTGTGGCTGTTTAAATGAAAGTGTCTCCACCTTCCAATAGAAGGACAGCAAAGAGGGGACCAAACTAGGTTCCCTTCAAAGGGATTCCACAGTCTACAAGTAGCAACTTAAAAGACCATCTCCTGTGTCCTCACCAACTGTGCTTGTAAGGATGATGTGTCAGAGAAAAACCTCCGAAGTTAGTGCAGGCTGATATCAGCAGGCTCAATCTATCTGCAACCCATCAGTACACCATTGAATTCAGTGGCCTGAAACCCTGGGAGTGCACCCACATTCACACAACATTTTGCAAATAGGTATGAATCCAACTAGTAGAAGCAATAGCCTGCGTAGTAACAGTATCCGTGATCAAATTCACATTTGCAGACACATCCAGTTTTAATCCTCTGCTTCTTCCTGGTCTTGCAGGACACATACTCAGGCAAGGTACTGGGAATTGTAATTTTTTAAAAAAAAAATCACCTAATTTTAGTCGGATAAGGAATCAAGGGCATGTGTGGGTAAAGTCAGATGAGAATTCAGAAGGAAGAGGCATGAAATCCCTCTTCTTTATTCTGCTCCTCTGCTAATTGTTCATTAGAGGTGATGGAAGGCCACTGAAAGGAGAAAGGAGCAAAATATCATGATCCCCCCCCTCCCCAAGATTTGCATTTGACCAAAGCAAGTACAATAGCATGGAACCTGTTCCTGTGTATATTCACACTGCAGACTGCTATTTTACAAAATAAAAATTTTAAAGGCCCTAGCTAAAAAGGCTTTTGCCCCCCTACCCCGGAATAAAGACGCGAGACCATAATTATGGATTAAACACAGGCCACACTTTATTGAAAACAATCAACGTTGCCAATCCTTTGGCAAAGGGGGGTCCTGCCGTAGTGCGGACTCCTGTTTGAACACATGGGTCTGAACGGACCCTTTAACAAACAAACAACTGGGTGAGTCCCTGGCCCACGTTTTCGCAGCCGTGAAGACCGCAATAAACCTGGCCGGCCAAAATTTGACCACCCCCAGACCTCAAGCCACCCTCTGCTTGTTGACTGTTGGTCCGGGTGCGACCCCAGTGCATCTTTCCCCCCCAAGCACTGTAATCGCATGATCCGCAGTGCTGGGAGTTCAGATGAGCTAAAATTACCTGATATTGCTATGGGACTCACCAAAATACCCGTTTAGTCCGCACTACCCGCCAGTGTGACCGAAAGTCCCCCGCCAAAGTGCCAGCGCACCGCTTCCAGTGTGGGATAGGTGAAAAATCCTCGCCTCCAAAAGGCCAATCAGGAGACGGGTCAAAAATTCCTATCCGGCCCCCAAGGCGACCAGCTAAACTCACACTAGAATATAGGGTGGGCGGGCGGGTTGCCATCAAAGGAAGAGGAAGAGGAGAGGGGGGAATGGTCCTTAAATAACCTATCGTTCCCCCCTCTCCCTCGAGTTACTCATGCGAGACTGTGAGGTCTCGCCTCATCCGGTGAAGAAGGCAAAGGCAAGCCGCGCTGCCGAAGCATGGCTCTGCAGCAGCTTCATCATTCTGAATCTGAAGGGGAGCAGCCATTTTCCTTTGAAAACATATGCTGTTCCACGTGGCTAAATACTTCATTCTGGGGAGTTCTCTATTCCTGAAAAGAAGCCAGTACTTGGCTTCCAGGGTTTAATTTGTTGATCTTATTCTCATCTAAAATGCAAATTTATCTTGTTTTGGTGCCTCAGTACAATTAATCTTGCACTTAGCATGACAAAATGTTAACATTAAACATATGATGGAAATGTAGTGTCAACATATTTCCTTCTTTAGCCTGATGTTCAGTTTTTACTCCTGAATCATACAAACAATTGTGAGATTCCCATGCAACAAATTTTAGGAAAGCATTTAAATGTGCAGATGAATTGTACTCTTTTAATACTTCTTCAATAACCAAATAGACATATTTCAAACCAGATGGCTTATTAAATAAGTGGCTCATCTTCAAGCCACTTGCTCTCTAAAATACAGCACAAGCTCATAGTTATATTTTCTGCAGACTTAGAAGCGCAGGAGTAGCATGTTTCAATGATCCTCCACAACAATTGGGTGTGGGGTGATCTCTGCAAGACTAGTCTAGCATCCTTCCTATGTCTTAGTTGTTGTTTTTTCCCATTTACAGAGGCTTTGTGGGAGGTGTTCAAAGATGCAAAGTCCCAACTGCACTGTTTGCATGTTATTTCTCCACCTGTGGGGCAGGATCCATCAGTGGGTATGATGTTTTCAATCTTCATGAGTTCAGTGTTGTTTCTGGATGATTTGTGTATAGGTAAGTTGGCTCTTTGCGTGATGGAATTAATGCCCTGAGTGACAAGTAAGTAGCAGGTAAGTCCCTTATAGCAGGATTGCCTCCATAAAACTTTTATTTTCATTGGCTGTTTTCCCTAGTCCAAGGGGGAGCAGGTAAAATTTAAAAGAGTAAGCATTTGGATAAATAGATAAGGTTTTAGATGGGTGGTAAAATAGGGAATGAGACAGAGTGTAGTGAGTACTGTGTGACAGTGATAGAGAGATAGGTAGAGTTAGGATTAGATAGGTTTGCATGTGTTGAGAAGTTAGGATTGTCTTAGGTTAGATAAAAGGCTGCATGAAAGATCTTTATCCTGTTCTTTGTTTGGCATTCCACCCTTCTGTGCTTTAATCTTTTATTAAAAAACAAAACCACTTTTTGTTCATTAAATGTTTATTTTCTTTTGACAGTGATCACATAAACACCCACACTGATTGCTTGGTCACAGCTCAAACAAGTGGGGAAAGGGATGGAAGAAAAATAGGTCTTTTTAAAAATTCTGCTTTAGAAACTAGAGATGGCATGAAGCAAAAAATGAATTATAAAATTTGTCAAAAATTGCTTATTTGTTGCAAATTCATCAAGTTGTGTTTGTCAAACTCAACGACCCTGACGAAAACAAAGTGATGAATTTTTAGCGATTCATCAATGTGTCTACCCGTTTTCGTTCCATTTTCACACACCCCTTGCCATCTGTAGGCTGCTCCTGTCAGTCAGGAGCTCTAGGCAACCATGGGAGGGACCTAGAGGCTCCTGGATTGGCTGCTCAGTAAGAGTATTCAGCCCACAGTTCTTGGTTGTTACACTGTGCTCATTGAAACTACAACTTTATTTCATTCTTCCATAGTGGGACTTTGGGGCTGGTGAATTTTACTTCCATATATTTTTTGAAGGTGTGCATTGGGGTGGGTAAACTGTGTGTTTGTGAAGGTTTTTCCGTCTGTCCTTCCATTGCCCCCAGCCTCTGGTTTAAGTGGCTTACCTATTTGTTTTTATTTCATTTGCAGTTAGTGAATTTGAAGCAGTGTCTGTGTCGTGGGGACTGGGTGGGTGTTTTAGGGTATTTGGGATATTTTGTTCTGTTTCTCCCCATACCCCCCCCCCACATCCCTGTTTCTCTTCTTTTTAAAATATACTTTTTTCCCCCTCCCCAATATTTACCTAATACCTTTCCACTTCTGGGTTAGAATGGGTGGTTTGAAATATTTTTTCAACTCCTCTTCCAATGTCCTGTTTCTCCACTCTGAGGACCCCCCTTCTTTTAAAACGATTACCCTGTTTCCCCGAAAATAAGACCTAACCTGAAAATAAGCCCTAGTATGATTTTTCAGGATGCTCGAAATATAAGTCCTACCCCAAAAATAAGCCCTAGTTAAATGAAACCCCGCCCTCCACCATTGTGCAGCAACCAGAAGAAGAGGACATGACTGCATTTGAATAAATGTAGATGGTTGTACATGAAAAAAAATTTCTCTGAAAATAAGCCCTAATGTGTTTTTTGGAGCAAAAATTAATATAAGACCCTGTCTTATTTTCAGGGAAACACAGTATTTTATTCAACTCTCTCTTGGATCAGACTAGTTAATTTTTCCTTTTATTAGTGAACAAGCTGTCTCCCCTCCCCCCTTCATTTGTCGATCCAAGTGTGCCTCTGCTTTAGGAGTAGGAGCTATCCATTATCCACCATGGAAGCCACTGCCTTTTGCCATTTGTTTCATTTTTTGGCCCTCTGGTATGACCCTCCGTCATGGAGAACCATCACCCAGAGGGTCCTGCTCTCCATCTATGACTCCGTGTGAGGGGTGGTCCATACTCAGCTGTCATGGGCACACGGCCATAAGGTCCACTTTATGGCTGACATGTGGAGTGTAGGTCACCATGGGTACCTCTCATTCAAGGCCCAATGGTGTCAGCCAGAAAACCTGAAGGGTGGCAGGGCATTGGCAACAGGGCTGGAGGGGCATTCAGCGGCAAGCACAGCACATGGAGGCTCAGGCAATGGGGAGGAACATCACCAATGAGTTTTTAGCTGTGCTGGATGAGTGGGCACCCCAGGATTATGTCATCTGTGGGGACGTGGTAACAGATGCTGGAGGAAACATGTTGGTGGTGTTGAATGTGGCAGGCTTTGAGGGCATTGTGTACCACAGATTGGCTTGCCCTCTCTCAGATGACACAGATCCTCAAACCCTTCCAGAAGACCACAGATGTTCTCTGCGGTCATGATGAAAGCCTGGTGCAATTCATCCCCCTTATTCATTTACTCAACCAGGATCTGGAGCCCACTCTTTCTTAGGGATCCCCCCTACTTCTGCAGACCAGGTCCTTGGTGCTGAGGTTGTGGGCAGGTGTGTGGAAGTGACTCCATCATCTCTGCAGAGACAGAGATTACCACTTGACTTACCTCTGTGATCCGTGTATCAAGGGCAGCTTGGTTTCACATGCTGTGGAGCTGGAGGAATGGAGAACCAAGCTCTCCACTGAGGTCCACAAGGTGTGATGTGTGATGGAAAGCCAGGGATGCAAGGGCAGAAGGAAAATGTGGGAAAGGGTAGTTCTCAGGAGCTACATGCAGAGAATTCTTCCCCTAGTGAGGGATCCAGTCCACATTATTGGAGCTCGGTGGTGAGCCGGGCAGTTGCCACCACAGGGGCAGACATACAGGCAGCAGAAGAGGACTCCACATAACCCACCCAGTTCCCCAGATCAGATCCCCTCCAGTGTTAGGCACAAAAAATGGATGTACGGCCAGAGTTGTCCACTGTGGCAATGGACCGCCTTTCCATCCCCCCACCAATGTCTTAGAAACACTGTCTTTTCCCATCTAGTTGACAAGTTCCAGCTTCCCCACTCCCATCTGGATCTCTTAGCTGTGGAAAGGTTGTCCTTCATAAGGGTTAACATTTCCTTGTTGGGCTTCCTTTCATTGAACCCAACAAGATAGGGATCCCATTCCAGCTTCGCTTCCTCCTCAACCCACCAAATTTAGCTCCACCTCTGTCAGTCTCTGTCACCTGCCTACTGCCTCTGCCACTCTGGAGAACCATTCTGCCTGCCTCTCTGAAATCTACCTGACTGACTGCCACCTCTGTAACCCAGGGGAATAAATCCACCTCTCTGCAACCTATGTAACCAGGAAAACAAATCTACCAGCCCGACAGTCATCTCTGTAACCCAGGGGAAGAAATCGTCCTGACTGCCGGCCGCCTTGTGACTCAGGGGAACAAATCTATGTCTCTGCAACCTCTGTAACCCAGGAGAACAAACCTATTTTTCTGCAACCTCTGTAATCCAGAGTAACCAACCAAAACCTACCTCTATGCTGTCTCTGTGAGTCAGAGGAACCTGCCTCTACACCAACCTGTCTGCCTCTCTTCCACCTCTATAACTCAGGAGAAGAAGTCTCTCCTAATCAGAGGAATCTGCCTCTCTCTTTGCCACCAATGTAAATCAGAGGAACCTGTCTTCCTCTGTGCCACCTCTGTGAGTCAGAGGAACCTGCCTAGTACCTCTACACCAACTTGTCTGCCACCTCTATAACACAGGGGAAGAAGTCTCTCTTAGTCCCAACCTACCTTTCTCTCTGCCACTTCTGTGAGTCAGAGAAACCAGCTGAAGCCTGCCTCTATGCTGCCTCTGTGAATCAGAACAGCTGAAGCCTGCCTCTATGCTACCTCTGTGAGTCAGAGGAACCAGTCTACCTCTATGCCATCTATGTTAGTCATGCTCCCTGGCATGAACCAGTGCTGGAATTTGCCCCGAGCCAGCTGCTAAAGGCCACTTTCCTGTGGGGACCCACCTCGTGGGTGTATAACTCAGACATCGAAAACCCAAATGCCACCAAACCTGGAGGGGATGTAAAGGAGAGTCAGGGGGAGCTTTCCTGTGATTTTGTTGTCTCCAAGTGCCTGTAGTTTTGTTTTATAGGAGGGTAAAGTGGAGGTCAAAGAAGGGGCTCAGGTGTCCTAGGTGTATGGAGTCAACTGTGTGAAGGAGCACACTAAGTGTCCGATCAAGGAATGACAGGGCCAGCTCCAAGGACAGGAGGCCCTGTGTATTTGTAAATTGTGGCAGCTCAGCTGAGGAAGGTTTGGGGATCTTGGCCTTCCTGCTTGACAAAGCAAATGGTGTCCCTGACAGTAGAATGTCAGCTCCCTACATGCTTAGCAGAAAAGCACATCTTGGAGTTGGAGCTGATAGAATGAAAAAAATGAAGAGAAGGAAGGGAAAGAAGTGAAAGAAATAGAAAAAGTGTAGAGCCAATGGCATTGTATGACCCTGGGGGAGCAGACAAATGGGAGAAACACTTTGAAATGGTCACAATTCTTTATTGTGTCTTTGCTGTACAAGCAAGACCTTATGCCCCAAGTACTATGTCCTCCATCACAGTCTGACAAAGCCCACCTCACTATCTCCCCCATTGCTCTGGGGAGGCCCTCTAGTCCAGTAGGAACTTTAGAGCCTATAGCTGGTGGGCACAGACAGCCTGTCTTCTCTGGCAAAACTACCTTTTCTGTGTTGGAGTGAGCTGGCAGTCCCTCAGGTTTGACTTTCCATGGAGGAATCCCACTCTTGTCTCCCAGTGCAATGCCTCTGGTCCCTCAACTTCCTTTTTCTCCCCTGCACCAACTTTCTTTCCTCTGGTAACCACCTCTTGGATCTCAGTCACACACGCCCATTTCAACCATTGGTTCTACCTTCCTCAGACAGCCCCACCACATGCTCCCTGTGTGCCTCAGGTGGCACTGGCTTGTCGGTGTCAGCCCCTGTAGTGGCTTCCTCTGGCAATACAACCATGTGTTTGCTGTGTTCCAGGCAGTCCTTCTTCCTCAGAGTCCTGCTCCTACAGCCCTTTCATATGTTCACAGCCTGTTGCACTGCCCTTTCTGCTGGGGCCTCCCCCCTCCAGTCTTTCCTCACACATTGGAGCAATCAGGTGCCAACAGTAGACCTCTAGCCACTCATTGGTGGTGGCAGTGTGAGGTGCAGTGCTGAGCCTGCACTGCTCAGCTCTGATGACCACCGCATACCTTACTATAGCTGTTATTTCTGGTATTGTCATTATAATTTAAAGTGAATGTGTTCACTTCCTTTTAAAAAGAATCATAGTAGGAAATATTTATTTCTCCTTTTCAAAGGAAGGCTTTAGAAAAAGTGATGCATTAAATCTTTCTTCTCTGCAAATAGAATAAAATGCTTTTGTAGTGACAGTGTAAAAATGAGGAAGCACAATCCCTGGGTGTTTTTTAGCTAGCTGGGTTGATCAGGGAATTTTCAGCAGTAATATTCTTTGGCTCTTACTATGCCAGCATGTGACATGGCTGACAATAAAGGTGGAGTGTATTTGTTCCCTTTTCCGCTAAGGACAAAAGGGTCAGGGAAAGTGCTTTAGCTGTCTCGTTTAGCCATTCTGTTTCGTTATGTGAAAGTTGCTTTAAGCCAGCCCTGCTCAGTCCAAAGCCCTGTTTAGACATAAGAGTCATATCTCACTGATCCAGCTATTCCCAGCTTGCATTAGGTTTGCCCTCCACCAGTGTCTTGAGGTTGGAAAATGAATCGCTAAGACTCGTGCCATTTTGACAGAGAGCTTAAAGCAGCTCAGCAAGTCAGAGTCACTCTAAGTGTGCTAGAGCAGCCTGGGTCTGATGTGTTTAAACTTTGGACTCTGCAGCTCAGCATCTTAATAGTGGGAGGGTCTCTCTGAGCCTTTCCTTTGGTAGCCAATGGATGGCCAGAACCAATTAGTAATCCCCTCCCCATCTTCCTAATAAGATTTTTCTAGGCTCAAAAGCCTCATGGGCTTTAGAGAGCGAACCTCCTTTTAGTTGTTTTAAATACTGGTGGGTTAGGATTTCTGCATTCCAGATTGGGTCAGCAAGCATTCCTTTAACCTAGGAGAGAGTGCTAAAAGCAGAAAGGGGCAGGGGCAGGGGAGGGGAGGAAGGGAGGGAGGACAAGAGAGAGAGAGAGAGATTGAGAGAGAGAGAGATCCTCATAAATTGTAAGAGGCAGGTGCTCCACAATAAGAACCATATTATTTATCCAGGCATATTGAACTACCAAGAAAAGGATTGAGAATAATAGTGTCACTGACATAATTGCTCCTGAGGGCTTTCATTGATGCTGTGTGGCATAAATCCTACAGTGAATCTTACTGAATACAGGTAAGAGCATTTGAGACAAAGTGGTGGTAACTTCATGCATGCTTTGAGGAAATGGACTAGATCCATTTCAGTCCAGTTTACAGCCCGAGTCTGGTGTTAAAATGGCCATAATCACTGTGGTGGATGGCCTTTGTCAGAGGATGAACAGAGAAAGTGTAGCCCTGTTGATTTCTTTTATCTTCTCAGTAGCTTTGGATAATGTTGACCACAGCAACTTCCTGAGATGCTTTGTGGGATTTAAGTGGTTCTGCTTCTGTCCTTGAATCTGTTTTCAAATGTTAGCAATAGCATGGGGACTAATTAACACCATCTCACAAAATTCTGCCTAACCCCCCTCCATTCCCCAACTCCACTACTCAACAAGCATATGAAGCCACTGGGATATGTCTTCAGGGGATTTGCAGTGAACTGCCTCCAGTGATTCCCAGCTCTGCTTCTCCATTCCATCTCAGCCAGGAGGGAGAGTTCACATGTTGGACTGCTGTCTGGAGGCAGCAATAGGCTTGGAGAGGGCACATTCGTTGAATTTGCTAAAATTCGACTAGATAGAGTTACATTAAGAAGTCGAAAATTCTGGCTATAGGAGAACTACATAACTTTAATGTTGACAATGAAGAAATTGAACTTGTTAAATATTTTGTATACCTGGGTTTAATCATCAGTCCAAATAGAGATTGTAGCCAAGAAATCAGAAGACTGAGACTTAGATGGGGGGCTATGAAAGAACTAGAAACAATTTTCAAGTGTAAGGATGGAGCCATTGGAGACCAGGGCCCAGATCGTCTATATTTTATTCCCAATTATTATGTACATATGTAAAAGCTGGGAAGTGAGGAAAGCTGATAAGAAAAAGATTTAATTGAAATACAGTGCTGGAGGAATGTTTTACAGATACCATGGAATGCAAGAAAGACAAACAGCTAGGTTCTAAATTAAGTAAAGCCTGAACTTTTTCTGGAAGCAAAAATGGTGAAACTGAGGCTGTCACACTTTAGGCACATCATAAGAAGGCAGAACTCACTGGAAAAGATAATACTGCTAGGAAAAGTTAAAAGTAACAGGAAAAGAAGAAGAACAAATATAAGATGGATTAACTCAATAAAGGGAGTCTGAGCCTTGATTTTACAAGACCTGAGCTGAACTGTTAACAATAGGACTGTTTGAAGATCACTCATTCATTGGGTCAGAAATGACCTAGCAGCACATAACAACATCAGTGAGCCACTATCTGTTCTGAGCTCTGAGGTCTGGGAAGTGGTGAGAGGCCTTGTTGGACACATTTCCCTAAGCCTTTGGGAGTGGGTGAGAGATAAGAAATTGCATCCCCATATAGTGAAACTATGCACTGAAATAATATATTGAACTGTGATGTGAATAGAACTTTCATGGTGTTGCTTTGCTGTTTTATATTTCATTCTGTTGACATGTGTGAACCCACGCTGGAACCATAAACGGAAGAATGAGCGATAAATGTAATGGTTGAAATCCTGTTGCTTTAAACTTAAGCTGATGATGATATCATCAGCTGCGGAGGTTTTTAGGAAATTAAAAATTTCCAACCCCCTCCCCAAAGGGCCCAAGGCTCCCTTTTGTCGTGGGGAAGCCTTGTGCAATTGGAGGGTGTGTGTCTTAATTTCAAAAAATCACTGCCACCAGGTTAATTTCATCAGTTGCATCAGTTTTCAGAAATTAAAAGCCACATCCTATACCACAAATTGCTGTGGGATAGGCCTTTGGGTCGGGGGATAGAAAAGTTTTAATTTCTGTAAAACCACTGTGGCCTTCTCACCACTTCCCAGACCTAAAGACTCAGAATATATGGTAACTCATTGATGTTGTTGTTAAGTCACTTCCAGCCCTATGCATGAATGATCTCCAAAAGGGCCTATTGTTAACAGCTCAGCTTAGCTCAAGCAACAAGATTTCAGCCAATAAGTAAGTGAGTTATAAGCAGCTATTTCTCTCTTTTTAAGATTTCTGACATATTTTTGTTCAAAACTGCTCAGGGTTGCAAATATGAGGTTTCCACCATTTTACCCTCACAACAACCCTGTGAGGTCAGTTGACAAATAATAATCACCTGAGGTAACTTTGAGTATCATGCCTGAAAAAGGTTTTTATATCTCCTTGGTCTGAATACAATTTACTGTACCCATGTTGGCATGGATAACTTTGCATTTGAATCCCATGGTCAAATTTATAATATTCGATTATACATTTCAGGCTAAGAACCAAAGTAAACAGGCATAAATTGGATATATAGAATCATTATGATGCTCTTTTCAAGGTTGAAGGTGAAGCTGAGCATTTTACTTAAAGATATTTCCCAGAGTTCAGTGGGAAATTCTGTAAGATAAATTGTGCTGTTTCATCAAGTCACTTCTAATTAACAGCAAACATAATAGGATTTTCAAGGTGAGATATTTAACAAGTAGTTTTACCAATGCTGCACCCCCTCATTGAGTTTCTATGGTTGAGTGGGAATTCAAATCCAGGTATCTTGAGTCATGGTCCATCATTCTATCCACTATACCACACTGGCTACACAATATAAATACACCTCATGACAAGGACTCCACTCAAGGGTGCAGAAGATGTCAGGCTTCTTGAAGCAGGTCAGCATAGCAAAGTAAACAACCCTGTTAAGCAGATGTGGTTGAGAAGCAATCTGGGTTGCGCAGGCCCACATCATGGCTGGTTAATGAATTAAACCCACACCTCTGAACCTGAGACCAGTGCTCTCTCTAAACCACAGTGCACTGACTTCATATCAAAGGGTTATTCTGTCATATCTCTGCATACCTGGCTTTCAAAGCCCCCCCCCCTCATTTTTATTTAAGGGGCAAGATGAAGCTAGCATGGGAGGACTGTTTGAAATCCCTCTTCAGGTTTATTTGAGGCAGACAGCTCTCTTGCATCCAAAATAATGTATCTTGAACATTTAGGGGTGACCTTTGACATGCTTTTAAAGCTGGATTCATAGGACGACTTCCTCAGCAGTTAACAAGCCCAGTTTTAACTGAAGCTGTATCAGTAGAGCTTCTCAGTGCCCGAATCACATCTGTATCCCTTGAATTTCCAGCATCATTCACATTCTTCTGTCCTAGGAGGGATCACGCTAAAGCCACACTGTTGAGATTTACCTTGCAAACTCTATTTAAGAGATTCACACAAATGCTGAGGATATTCACTTAAAGTTAACTCTCGTGGTTTGAAAAGCCAAGAAAAGCTAAGAAAGTCAGGTTTAGAGCTAAATCTCACTCCACCTTTTAAAAGTATAGCTGTTTTGGCTTATGCTTTATAGAAAGTGAGATTACAAATTGGTTGACTTGTCTTGATGTATTATAGCTATAGGACTATAGGTTGTATTTCAGAGAAAACCATTCACTCTGCCACTGAAACACACACCTCTGAATGTCACTGGAAGAATTAAGTGGCAAAACACATGGGCTGAGAGACTTGAGCTGTTTACTCTGGTGTAATCTCAGCCCCACTGCTCCGAAATAAGTGGCTTGATCATGGAGACTGGCAGAGCTTTGGAGCAGGGACATAGGATCACAGGCTTGCTCATCACTTACATATATATAAATATATTCATCTCACTTCATATATATCATGTCATCATTTTCATATATTTCTCTCACTTCATCATTTTCCTTCCAGATACAATGTCATAATTCTGTGTATGTGTTTATAACTGCTATTGTTTTTGTTATTATATTTTTTGGTCAGTTTTAATTGGCCAGTACAAGCCTGAGACCTGGGAGAGTCAAAGATACCTTTTCTGCACCTAGGAGAGAACTCCCTCTGGGCTAGACTGCTTTCACATGGATGGGATCCATCATGAGGACATGTTTCTGTATCTGAGATGGGTACTCATTTCCATCTGCACAGGTGGAATTAAGAAAGGATTACATCTATAAGTCTGTAAATAATGGTTAGGAAAGGATTATTTTCTGTAACTGCATTTACAGAAGTACAAATGTAAAACAAAACATGCAGTCATGCTGTTTTGGCCAATCGTTTTGCAAGAAATGAGGCTTTCAGAGTGAATCTCCAATGAAGGAAGCCATCCACAGTTCATCAGTGTCTTATAAATTTATAAATAAAGGCTTATTGTCTCTCCATAATAAATGTTGGCAGTTGTAGGGAAGCTAGTCTGGAGGCAGTTGAAATCTGCTTGTAGAACTGCTTGAGAACAGTATATAAAAAGAAATGAAACCATAGCAATGAATTGGGGTGCAAAGCTCAATAAATATGCAAAGCATGACAAAAGCTCTTAGAATTTAAATGAAATTTTAATATTTAAGGTGCCATAGACTGTTGTTTTTGCTGCAAGTTGATAAGCATCCTCTCTTAATGTCTTATAGATTGATAATTTTGTTTATTCCTATTTGCCATTGTTTTGGTTCATTTGTGATTTATTATATGTTTGCTGTTATATTTGTGTATAAGTGTGGTTTATTTTTTTAAGATATTATTTGTGATTTATTTTATGCTTATGTTACTTTGGATGCAAATCACCCAGAGGAGTGCCCAGCACTAATTGGCACAGTATACAAGTGTAATAAATAAATAAATAAATAAATAAATAAATAAATAAATAAATAAATAAATATTTCACACCTGTTGAAAAACAGCCCTGACAATTGCTTTGTGTTTGCATGAGAAATGGTTAACTGGTGAAAAAAGGAGTTGGCTTCTGGGATTTTCCCTTGTGTGGTGTCACTTTGTGAATGATAGTGGTACCGAGGGACTCCTGTACAACACCATGACCTGTGGAATGTCTCAGGGTTCCAGGATTCTCCATACTATTTCACATATACATGAAAAACCTGAAAGAGGCTGTCTAGAATTTTGTGGTCTGGTAGCACCAGTGTGCTGATGACACCCAACTCCATTTGCTTTTTAAGATTTTCCAGGAGGTCCTTCTTTCAATCTCTCAGGCACCAGTGTGTGGTCACCGAACCCCCATAGCCCCTGCCAGTTTCACCATAGAATCTGCAGTACTCTCTTAGACAATTGAAATTCTGCTAATAAAACAACCTTACAGTCATTATGTGTTTTCTGTTTCATCAGTTTAAAAATTCAGTGTGAAAAACAGCAGTATTCTTGCATGAACACCAAATCAATTGAGTCAAATACTTTGATCCCAGCTCCAAGAATCCCCACTCACTATAGCCAGTGGTAGAGAATTACAGGTATTATAACTCCAATACATATGGAGAGCAGAGGTTCATGCCATTTTGTTGTGGTGCTGCGTTTTTCACTCCCCTCATCTCTCCAGTTCCCCCACTCACCAGCCGGCATGCACTGCTTTTCTCCTGCTCTTTGCATGATCGTCCAGTTGCAGCAGGAGCACAGACTTCCCTTCTCCACCTCCTCCAACAGCTGCCCACTCAGATGAGGAGGCAGGGCAGGGATTCCTGATCGTGTGAAGAGCAGTGTCCACTTGCTGGTGAGTGGGGGACCCGGTGGAGAGAAGCTAATGTGCAGCACCTTTGATGCCATGCCAATGAAGCAGCATGAACCTCCGAACTGAGGTTCATTCACATCTCTAATACATACCCTTTAACCTCTTGGTTGAACTAATGTTGCCATGCCTGCTCTGCCAAATGCAGACTGGAAAGCTGTGTTCCAATTTCATATTCCTTTCTTTGAGTTAGGCAAGCTGAGGAAGAAAAGCTGTACTAGCACAAAACCTCTATGGATATGTTGTGTACATGTTTTCCAAAATATTTCCCTTTGCTTTTTGAAATTTTAAAAAAGGAAGAGGTTGGAGTTAGCAAAGAATATCACTGGAAAGCAAGGTCAAAATCCTGCATACTATGTGAAAGAAAGATAGTGAAGAAAGACAGGGACAAAAATTGAGTCATTTGAAATATGGTGTTGGTAGAGATACTAAAGACAGCCAGAAAAGCAGAAAAGTGGGTGCACAATCAAGTCAGGCCTAAACTTTCACTCGAGCAAAAATGAGTAACCTGAGTCTATTGTAACCATGTACATATAACAGAAATGTGAACATTCTAAATGGCTGAACTATTTGCATAGCATAGCATTCTGACCAATCAGAATGTGTCTGGAGTCATGATTTCTGTGTTTTAATCTATGGGGCCCATGGCAGAACAGTGGTTTAGGGATCATCCTAGTACCCCAATCTTTTGATTTTGCTTGTGGAATCCTTTTTGCTGCACTTCTGCAAAATATATGGCACCAGTACTGTGGTGCCATAATTCTACATGTATTGGGCTTGGCCCTATGATATGGTCACTCAGATTACTATGCTTACCCAGATGTATGTTCAAATAAGATAAATGGGTCTTATACATCAGTAAATGTGACAGGAGATTTATAGATTTGTATGCATTAGGAAGCAGTGATTTGCAAAGTTCTTTTCCTGAAAATGCCCCAGTACCAGATCTGGCTAAGGAAAACTGAATGTTGTGTTCAAAAAAGTAAAATTTCCAAGTCCTCCTAGTTGTCTCACTCTCTATTACTATAGCAGTGAAACAAAACAGAAGCTAATGATAGTGATGTTTTAGGGGGGATTTATGTTGAGGAGAAGTAGAAATGCGGATGGACAGAGGAAGTGAAATTATTATTTTTGCCTGTGGTAGACCATCACAGATGCACTTAATCACTTAGATTTTTTTAAATTGCCTTGTATGTAGTTCTGATTGAGAAACTGCCTGATGCTGTGGTTTCAATTGGTACTTCACACAAAGGCAGAGAAGAATTATAATTTAAGATTAAAATTTTAATTTAAGTGATTCAGTACATCAGCTCAATCTAGAAGATAAAAAAAAATAATTTCTAGAAGATGCAAAAATATAATAATTTCATTTCCCTTCCTGCTCCACAGAGGAACGGGGGAAGTGCTCATTTTGCCAGTATCCTAAAGCAGCTCATTTATTAAGGCACTTCATGATACCAGAAATTCAAACTGGAAGGAGTCTTGGCAGCTTTAATACCTGCAAGGATCAATGTTAGTCCGTTTCTAGCAGTCGCCCGCATTGGAAATAGACTGAATGAGAGTGCACCAGCCTGCACCAAAAAGGTAGAAGCCCTGATAGGGTTTCAAAAGGTGCAAGTTGGGGTGCCTTGGAGGCTAATTGGTCTTCTCTAGTGATTACACTGGGTGGTCACCAGAAAAAAGATTGAACTAATCCACCCCTGCAATGCACCAAACTACGGGACAAATGATCATCCGACTGAACACTCTGTAAAAAAAATTGGCAGAGAGGTAGTGATCAGCCCAAGTTTACGAAGTAAGCAGTGTACCCAATCAAGATTTTGAGATTTTAATTTAGATCCCTCCATTCCAAATCCAACAGTTTAACACTGTTCTGGCTTTCTCAGGGAAGTGATTTTGTTAACATATAAATGTTGCCAAGGTTGAAACATATTTGTAGAAAAATGCAACAATTAATGTAGCATTATCTAAAGTATATACAAACGAGTATATCTTATGTGTATCATATGCAAGTAATACTGGCCTGTGTGTATAACATGCAAATTAGTCTGCGCCAATTTTGAAAGCAGCAATATGGCAGCCCTGGGGCAAATGATGCATCTTTAGACTTCTGTGGAATAACCTTCCTTCCTTCCTTCCTTCCTTCCTTCCTTCCTTCCTTCCTTCCTTCCTTCCTTCCTTCCTTCCTTCCTTCCATTTTTGATTGGGGGCTTGGAGGCAGCAAGGTCCAGGAGAGAGCAAGAATTGTTCCCAGACCTAAAGGAAGTTGCCCAACCCTGCTTCATGGGTTCATGGTCCTATACAGTCATGCTAGTGCTTTAGGTGATGTTACAATAAACAGATAAACAGGTCCACTGGAGCCAAGGTTCCCAGGGTGAAAGCAGTAGAAGTTTAGAATACTTGGATAATGATATAAAACTTAAGGGTTTTTATGATGGTTGCTTGCACTTCAGAAATTCCATATGCAGTACATTGATTTAGTATGAGGGACCAGATCTTGTCAGTTGTGGCAGCCAGTTTGTGAAACAGCTTGCCTGTTAGAGTATTTGGGCCCTCAGTGCCGACCTTTTGATGTGCAGTAGAGAAGAATTTATTCTAGGGCCAAAGATGATGGGGTGCCAACTTTATGTCTTCCATGTGCACATTACTAAAGTATAAATATAATGGCTGCCATCACAGTAGGGAGAGTAGTATTGGCACCTGGTGGGTGCTGAAGGTGAGTGAAAATCACTTCCTAGCACTGTTGTTTGAATTGAGATGGCCATTGGTGCTTAGATAAGCAATTAAAGCAAATCCAGTGTGGCTTCTCACTCAAGGAGTTTTGTCTTGAGAGGAATGAATGATATATATCACTTGAGGGAGGTGATATAAATGCTCCGACAACATTACTAGGAGGAGGGGCGGTACTTCTCAACACTGCATCTTATGCCTGAGTATATCTCGTATGCCAACAGTTTTTTTTTAAAGTGATGCTACTTCCCTTCCCATGCTGGCCTATTTTACTTTTCAGCTTCAAAACATTCAAAAGAAAATTGTTTTTCAAATACGTTGACCTTTTGGAAACTCTCCTATCTTATCCTTCCTATGCAAATAGCTTGCAGCTGTTTCATGCTGCCTTTGTAAAGTCTTTTGGCTGGGAATTTGTCAGCTCTAGTAACTCTATAAGGTGCTAGGTATACTGATGACTGCATAATAATAGTAATGGTAAATTGTATAACAATGATACAAGTCCTTGTAGTGGCAGTGGTTGTAGTAAACTGCAAGTGCTCCCTTATTAATCTGATTAGATTTTTAAAGAAATATTTTAACCTTCATAAACATCACCAGAGAAAATATGAAAAGAAAAGCAGCTTGTTCCTGCTTGTTTATTTACAGATGGTTCCTGTCTTGATAAATTATTTTTTTAAAAAAAGATGCCAGCCGCTTTTTTTCAAAGTGACAGCTGTCATAACCATTCCATTTCCTATTCATTTCCTTTTCTAGTGACAGCATTCCAGGTCCAGATGTGAGCTCCTGCTAAAATGGCAGCTGGGCTACAGGGAGACTCTGAACATTTTAAATAAATAAAAACCTCTCAGGTTTTTCCTTTATAAACCTTGAAGCACTGGTAAATCTGCCAGATGTTTCTGGAGCCTACCCAAACCGAAGGCATGTGTGGAAAGTCCCATGTTGGTCCATCTTTAAAAGTTAAGCTGAGCCCTCACTGCCTATTTTATAGGTTTATATTCACATCTACATATATTCCAGACCCTTTAATGGGCATGCTTCTTCTGCCTAAACTAAACAAGTGCTCCTTCCTCTGTAACCTAATTCCTAATCAATGGGCTACACATCATTTGTTAAACTAGACTTGCAATCTGAGTATCAATAAATACATATTAGTAGGCATCTACTAGGCCTTTCCAAATCTACATTGCATCACATACTTGGTTGTATTGCCCCTGGAAAGTATCTTGTGCCAAAACTCGGGAAAAGGAATAGAAAAAAATAACAAAATGTTATATGTTGATGGTTACTTAGCATTTACATAGCACTTTAAACTATTCATGAAGTTTCAGAAAAATAATCTTATTGTAATCCTTACAAAGTAGGTCAGGATTATTTTTCCTATCTTTCGCAAATGAAGGATCTCAGAGTCAAACTCATCATTAAGGGGAATTGGGGGTTCCTCCAGCAACAACAACCACCTTTATTTCATGGTCATAGACCGGGTAACGGGTTTCCTCCAATAAATCTGGCTCTTCACCAGTGGGATTTCCTTCAAGATACCTAACACAGCAGTCAGACTTGACTATTAAACTTATGCTTACCTTCCAGTGTCCAGTCTCAAAACAAAACATGCTAAATGCAAGACATGGAGAAACCCAATGCTTTTTCACTACCTGGGAGTACTTCTTCTGGAATGGTGATCAGCTACTATGGCCTTCTGACAGAGAGGTTTCTTAAGGCTTCCTGATTAGTAGCCCAAGCACTTGGTCATTAAATGACATAAAAATCCATTTGTTTGATCTAATCTCAAAATATCCCTGCCAATAACTTTAAATATTTCCTTTTTAACATAAGTGGTGCAGAAGAAAGTCATGATTCACCATGTCTAACTTTTGTAATCTTCCTCAAATGTTCATTTTTGTCCTTTAAAGTACCTCAAATACAAGTTGTGCATTATAAGGAAGTCAATATTTCATTGCATATATTTTGAAAAGAAAGGAAAGAGGTGACTAAAAAGAGGCAAAAGTCTATTTAGCATGAATTCCAGGAGATCAGGTAAAGCCATGTTGGCTTCCATGGCATAGCTTTCTCTAGGTAGTGTAAGAAGGCTTAGTTTCCAAACTGATGTACTGCAGCATTATGGAGAAGAGGGTTCCACTGACTGCAATGTAGAGTGATCCTTCCCACCAAAGAGTAATTTCACTGTAGTCCCGTGTGGAGATCGCCCTTGTGGCTGTGTTTGTTGTGGCCCTCACAAAGGTTCTCTCCCTCTTGGTTTCTCTCGCTGTCACCCGGTATTATTTTCTTAATACCACCTCTGAGTGTTAGACACATGTGCTGCCACGTGCAAGGCTTATTGAACTACAGAATCAGTTGGTTTGAATAACAGATAACCTTTTATTATTAATCATTTCACAAAGTAAATCACGTAGTCACTGTAACAGGGGTTTGATTAGGTTTGGATAGGACGGGACATACATTCAGGCTTTTATTATATATTTTCAATCACTTAATATCTCTATTATTCTAGGTGTTCTCATTCCTGCTTGTTCACTCTAATAACCTTGTTCTTAATTCACTTTCCCAACTCTCTATTCAGATCACTCTAATTCTTCTCCTCTCTCTAAGCTCCAACTTCTCAACTGTCTCTCTCAGGTTCCAACTGTCTAACTGTCTCCTTGGTTCCGCCCCTCCTGCTCTATCCTTGGCTCCTCCCTCTAGAGCTCCTGTGACTGACAGGCAGGAATGATGTCACCTGTAGGCATTTCGTCACACACCTTCCCCCTTAAAAAGTTGTTTCAGGGAGCAAAACTTAAAGTAGTTTGCTCCATGAACAACATAAAACAGTTTTCAACATGTATTAATAATATTCATAATACTTTACATTTTTAAATCACATTTATACTTACTTAACTAGTGCTGTGCAACTCATTCAACATCTCTATTTTCATTGCTTACCATTAGTTCATTTTGCAGAAAGTTTCAATCACAGTTGTACTGGCTTATCTTTATTTATACATTTCATAACTAAACATATTATCACTTTTTATCACATTTTAAGTTCTTTTTTCTTCTTTTCCGTTCCTCAGTCTTCTGGTACTCTCGAGAGTGCGTCAGCTACTACGTTTTGAGTCCCTTTGACACTCTGTACCTCGAAGTCGAAGTCTTGCAGCAGTAGGGCCCACCTCAATAGCTTGCTATTGTTCGCCCTTATAGTTCTCAGCCACAGCAGTGGGGAATGGTCGGTACAAAGGACAAAATGTCTGCCCCATATGTAGGGTTTAAGTTTCCGTAGCGACCATATGATCGCCAAGCATTCGCGCTCTATGGTAGACAGATGTTTCTCACCCGCCTGCAGCTTCTTGCTTAGGTACGCCACTGGATGATGGTCTCCATTGTGGTCCCTCTGGCTCAGCACGGCTCCCAACCCGACGTTGGACGCATGTGTAGACACGGTGAACTCACGCTGGAAATCAGGGACTCTCAGCACAGGACCGGTTGTCAACGCCTCCTTCAGCTTCCCAAACGCTTCCTCGCAGTCGCTCGTCCACTGGATACTTTCTGCTTTCTTTTTGTGGGTCAGGTCTGATATAGGGGCGGCTATTTCGCTAAATTTTGGTATAAAGCGTCTGTAATAACCGACTAGCCCTAAAAAGGATCTGATTTTTTTCTTGGAAGTAGGCCTAGGCCAATTACTAATCACTTCAATTTTTGATTTCAGAGGTTTGATTTTTCCTCCCCCTACTATATGACCTAAGTATTTTAGTTCAGAACTACCCAGCTGGCATTTGCTGGCCTTCACTGTTAGTCCTGTCTCTTTTAGTCTTTGCAGTACTAGTTCAACGTGGCATAGGTGATCTTTCCATGTTTGGCTGTAAATTCCTATGTCGTCAATATAGGCTACTGTGAATTCTCTGAGACCTTGTAAAGTCTGGTCCATGAGTCTTTGGAAGGTTGCGGGAGCATTTCGCAATCCGAAACTTAGGACTCGGAATTCAAACAGTCTGAAAGGGCTGCAAAATGCGGTTTTCTCCTGGTCTTTGGGCTCTAACTCCACTTGCCAGAAACCTTTGGTCAGATCTAAACTTGTTATGTACTGGCATCCTCCTATCGTTTCAATTAAATCATCTAACCGTGGCATTGGGTAAGCATCTGATATTGTCACGTGATTCAGTTTTCTATAATCTACGCAAAAGCGGATGCTGCCATCCGGTTTGTCCACTAATACTATCGGGGCTGCCCACGGGCTGGATGATGGGACTATGATTTTCTCTTTTAGCATTTCGTCTAGTTCATGACGAACTTTGGCCACATATGGACCTGTGACTCGATAGGGTGTTACCACTTGTGGGAGTGCTTCTCCGGTGTCAATTTTATGCACTACCCCCTTTGCTATCCCTGGTTTGTTGGAGAATACCTGCTTGTATCTCCCTAGCAGGGCTTTCGCTTCTTCCTGTCTCTCTTGGGACAGTAAGGGACTGATTTGGACTTCTTCAGGGTTATATTTGGGTTCACCTCTCCCTTCCCAATAAGGTAATTCATGTTTTTCGTTGTCTGCTTCCCTCATGGCGAATAAGACAACGTTTTCCCTCCTGTAGTATGGTTTTATCATATTCACGTGAACCACCCTTCGCCCAGTTTCTCCCTCCTCCTGGATTATATAATTTGTTTCACTCATTTTGGAGGTTATTCTGTAAGGGCCCGCCCAGTTTAGTTGTAACTTATTCCCTTTGATGGGTCTTAGCATCAGAACCTCATCTCCAGGGTTGAATGCTCTCTCTCTGGCCTTTCTGTCGTACCATACTTTTTGTTTTTGCTGATGGCCTTGCAAATTCTCTGCTGCTATCTCCAGAGATTTTTGCAGGGTATTCATTAAGTTTTCTAAGTATGTGATTACTGTTTCTGGGTCTTGCTCCCCCTCTAGTTCCTCCCAATTTTGGCGGAGTAGATCTAGGGGTCCCCGCACTTCTGCCCGAACAGCAGTTCAAAGGGGCTGAACCCGGTGCTTTCCTGGGGTACAGACCTATACGCGTACAGTAATTGTTGTAATTTGTGGTCCCAATCATTGCGATCCCCTGCGGTGTAGGCTCTAATCATTTGCATTAGTGTGCCATTAAACCTCTCCACCAGTCCGTTGGTCTGCGGGTGGTACAGGGAGGACGTTACATGTTTTAAGCCACACAGTTGCCATAGTCTCTTCATCAACCTAGAAGTGAAGGACGTTCCTAAGTCTGTAACTATCTCTGAAGCAAAACCCATTCTACACATGTAATTCAGTAAGGCATCTGCCACTGTCTGTGTTTCTATGTTTCTTAAGGGGACTGCTTCAGGATATCGGGTGGCATAATCAATGATTGTTAATATGAACCTGTTTCCCCTCCTGGTGACTTTGGGTAAAGGTCCTACTATGTCCAAGCCTATGCGTTGGAAAGGGGTGGAGATGATGGGTAAAGGGCACAATTTAGCTTTTGTTCTATCATTACTGCTCCCTTGTCTCTGGCATATATCACAGCTCTGACAAAAGGCTTTTATTTGCTTCCCCATTTCTGGCCAATAGAAATTCTGGGAGATTCTTTGCTTGGTTCTTGTGATGCCTAAATGCGCTGACAAGGTGTCTGTGTGTCCCTTTTCCAATATTTTCCCTCTATATTTAGACGGGATTATTAGTTGTCTATGCAGGCTCTCACCCCCTCTTTTGGGATTTGTCAATGTTTCCCTGTACAACAAGTCTTTTTCTATCATGTACCTCTCAGGGTTCTCAGGGCTTACTGGCCTCTCGCTGACTATTTTAAAGCATAACTCCAGGGTAGGATCTGCTTTTTGTTCCATTTTAAAGGTACTCTCTTGTGGGTTTCTCATGACTTTTAATTCTGCTATTTTATCTGTTCCATTTTCATTGGTGTTAGTGAGGAGCTCTCCGTTTTCCTCAGAGGTTAAGGATGTTTCTTTGATTTCTTTTTGGGACCGGGTATTTATTAAAACCCTCTTAACGTGTTCAGTTAAGTCTAGCCCAATTAAGCAAGGCGTAGGAAGTTGATTGGAAATTCCTACCCTCCACCAGCCTGTCCACTCTTGATACGTCACTGGTATCCTTGCCACTGGTAGAGAAATTGTTTCTTCTCCTATCCCTTTAACCTTCAGATTTTCCCCTTGTATCACATACTCTGGTGGGATTATCTCTGGGTGGCATACTGTAACCTGTGAGCATGAGTCCTTTAGTGCCAAATATTTAATTTTATTTATAAAGATATTATCGCCAGAACATCTAACAAGCTGTTCCTGGTCATTTTCCATTATATAGCATTGGAGAATTTTAGCCACTGGGAGTTGTGATTCTTGCTGCTCTGGGCTCTCTGCTCTAGCAGTAATTGGTGTTGCTATGGAGCCCTCCCCAACAGCTGTCCCTGTGGGTGCCTAATTTTGTTGGATGCAGTATACTTTCTTAGGCAAATTCCCATTTTGTTGCTCACTATTTCTGTTTTTAGCGCATTGTGCTATAAAGTGATTTCTTCCACCACACCCATAACAGGTTCTAGGGTTTTTTGATTCCATACCTGGGAATCTATCTCCCTTTCCTTCCCAATTCCTGTATTTCTGCTGGTTCTGCTCTGAGGTTTTGCCCTTAAAATGGCTTCCAACTGCCTGTTGGTTCCTGAGGTACTCTCTGGGTTCCTTTTTTCTATCCTCCCAGGTTTTTCCTCCAACTTTTACCTCAGAATATTTTGGATTTCTTATATGTGTTATATGGTCCGCCATTTCACTGGCTTCCCTAATATTTTTCGGCTTTTTATCTGTCACCAGATACCTCAGTTCCCCAGGTAGAACTGAGAAGAATTGTTCAAGCCCTATTATATTTTTCATTTCCTCTAGGGTCTGAACTTCTGCCTGCTCCAGCCATTTGTCAAGATATCTATTCATTTTTGCTCCCAGTTGGGAGTAGGATTCATCTGGCTTTTTGATCAGTGCCCTAAATTTCCGTCTTAGATTTTCTACATTGATTCCAAAGTGTAGGAAGACCATCTTTTTGTATTCTTGGTAGTCCCTAGCTACCTCTACTGGCATCTGGGCATAGATTTCGGCCATTTCACCGCTAATCTGAGACCTCATCACTACCATTCTTTCTGGCCCCTCCACACCGAAGTCCCAGCACTAGCGTTCGAACAGGATCATGAAGGCTTCGGGGTTATCGCCTGTCCTATATATAGGGAACTTCTTAAGGTCTGCTTTCGATAAGCATCCCCCCTCAGAATTTGTGTTGGTGTTGTTATTATTATTAGCTTGGGCTTCTGCTAGCTCCATTCGCCTCATTTCCAACTGAAAATTCATCTCTTTTTCTCTCAGGGCAATTTCTTGGGCTGCAGTCTCCGCCCTAACTTTTTCTGCCTCAGCCCTTAAGGCAGTCTCTCTTTCTCTTTCTCTTTCTTGGGCTTTAGCTTTAAATTCTAGCTCTTTTAATTTAAATGTTTGCTCCTGCTCCTTTTCAAATTTCCATTTTTGATACTCTAGTGAAGTAGATTCTCTCCTTGAGACAACTACTTCTTCCCTTGAGGCGTTTTCCTCCCTTGAGGCTACCTCGCCCCTTGAGGCAGTTTCCTCCCTTGAGGTATTACCCTCCTGGATTACAATTCCATCATCCTCCAGCTCTAAGATTCCCTCCTCGCGAGGTAAATCTTGTGGCTTTGATGATGCTTCTTTTGCCACCTTTCCTTTCTTGGTAGGCATCTTTATTAATGATTTGTTTGGATCCCTAAAGACAAGCCTCAATTCAAACGGCTTTTTTCCTTTCTTGAGTTAGAGAGAGAGTGATACTGTTTCTATTAGCTTTTCGCTGGCAGCTACTGATTTTTTTTGGTTACACTGTTTTTCTCCTCTGGCCCTCAGCCAGTCCCTTGGCCTGATACAAAGTCTCTTTTTGCTCTTGGCCACAGAGAATAAACAGAAATATATGCCTTTAGAAATGGTCCCAGCCTTTACTGTCCAATCACCTCAGTTCTCTGTCCCCTCAGCCTCCACTTGTCCCTTCAATGCTCACTTAGAGCTTGGGTCCCAAGCTAGCCTGGACTTCACTTCACACGTGAGGTAATTTGAAACCCCCTTGAATTTTCCCTCAGAGCTTTGCTTTACTATTTCAGTCCTTCTACGTTGTGTGACCTGGAGTCCCTAAGTTATTCCCTAAACAGAGGGTTCTCTATTCCTTCACACATGTCTCTGACTGATTAATAGTTCTCCTTAGCTCTGAAAATTCAATGGCTTTTCTTGCTGGACTATGATTTCTTTTGGCTCACTGGATTTCTACTTGAATCCCTTCACTTGTGGAATTCACACCTCTTGTGGGGATTCACTTCGGATCCCACATCCCTTGTGGGGATTCACTTCGGATCCCACCCCGCTTGTGAGGATTCACTTCAGATCCCACACCTCTGCCACCACTTGTGGAGATCACCCTTGTGGCTGTGTTTGTTGTGGCCCTCACAAAGGTTCTCTCCCTCTTGGTTTCTCTCGCTGTCACCCGGTATTATTTTCTTAATACCACCTCTGAGTGTTAGACACATGTGCTGCCACGTGCAAGGCTTATTGAACTACAGAATCAGTTGGTTTGAATAACAGATAACCTTTTATTATTAATCATTTCACAAAGTAAATCACGTAGTCACTGTAACAGGGGTTTGATTAGGTTTGGATAGGACGGGACATACATTCAGGCTTTTATTATATATTTTCAATCACTTAATATCTCTATTATTCTAGGTGTTCTCATTCCTGCTTGTTCACTCTAATAACCTTGTTCTTAATTCACTTTCCTAACTCTCTATTCAGATCACTCTAATTCTTCTCCTCTCTCTAAGCTCCAACTTCTCAACTGTCTCTCTCAGGTTCCAACTGTCTAACTGTCTCCTTGGTTCCGCCCCTCCTGCTCTATCCTTGGCTCCTCCCTCTAGAGCTCCTGTGACTGACAGGCAGGAATGATGTCACCTGTAGGCATTTCGTCACATCCCGCAACACGGGGTATTCTGTTACAGATATGTAGAATGCCTCTTTTACTCTACACAGAATAATTTCATATGGGTACTGTAAATTTAGTTGTGTTTGTAGAATAAATCAGACTTTCATCTCTTCTAGAGCTACTTGCCCTAAGATTGATCTCCCTGTCTGGAGCTCAGAGAAGCACAGCAGTTCCCTGAGATTTCAGTTAATGCCCTGAGACCCAGCTACCCTTGTTCACATATACTGTTGCTGTAATTCTTCCTTCATCTCTTCAGGTGGGGGGGGGGAGCAGGGAGAGTTTCCTCAGTGGGTCCCGTCCCTGATCTGTGTCACACCTGTGGCTTTCCAAACCTTGGCAGGTAAGTCACCTGCCTAGGTATTGGCAGATACTTATGAAAAGTGAAAGTTTATCTCAAGTGTGTGGAATCTCTGAATTATTTTTTTCTGTCTTCATTACATTACTTCGCTATAGCCACACCCATTGGGCTGGTGGTCTTATCTGTACACAGGGGCACAACAGGCAGGCAGATGGTCTGTTGTGGTAGTAGAGGTGGCAGTGATGGCTGCACAAGAAATTAGATAACCGGTCAAAGTGGCTTCAGTTGCAAAAAGGAAGTAAAAAAGGAAGAAACAGAGTGGAGGTGGGGGAGACAGCATTCCATGTGGAACGCTCTCCAAATATGGCACTTTCCCAATGGACTCAAGAATCACCATGTTGTATGTAGCCTCAACTTTATTCTATTGCACATGAAAGATTTCTTCTTTGGGGAAAAATCAGGAAACTTCTTTGGGGAAGTTACAATCATTCATTCATTCATTTCTAGCTTGCCCTATACTATAGGATTTCAGGGTGGGTTACAAAGCTATATAAAACAATGTTAAAACATAAAATATTTTAAACAATTTAAAATCAAATGGCACAAATTAAAACACCTGAACTTTTAAAACATTGCACAGAAAACTGTGCAGGCCACAATCCTCAACTCCCAAAGACTCTAGAAAATATGTCTTGACTTGGCACCGAAATGATGCCAATGTCAGCATTAATCAAGCCTCCAAGGTGAGGGCATTCCTCAGTTGGGGTGCTACAGCAGAAAAAACCCTCTCCCGTGTCTCTACATAATGAACTGTGCTCAGTGGTGGGACACAGAGGAGGGCCTCTGAGGTCAAGGCTGGCAACTGAGGCACTCGAGCTATTTTTGGACTGTACATTTATGCTGTTCAGACCTGATGGGAGTTGTTGGCCAAAAAACATGTAGAGAGCCACAGCTGTCCACTCCTGTATTAGAATCCTATGAATTTCCCCCTTTTTTCTGTGGCACATTCAGGAAATATGGAGCAAACCTAGACTTTTGAGTAAAACACTTGTCGTGGCACACCAGCTATAGTAGTTTCAACCACTGCTTTTAATCTGAGAGTGAGGTGGGGGAGAGAGATTAGAATTGCTGATAAAGAAAGGAAAGAATCTACAACAGTTGGCTGAAATATGTCCTATTGAATTGCAGCTTTCCTTTGATTTATCAATGTCACATTTCACATTAAGGCACCCCACTGTCCATTTCCTTCATTTCCTTTCTAATTATGACTCCTTTGCCTGGTAATTAGTTGTTGCTCTTCTTTTATTTTTTAAAAAAGTCTTGTTTTTAGTTTATTCAGCAAAGAGGTGGAATGAAGTAAAAGGAAGTAATTATGGAAACACAAGTGTAAGTATGATTCTTCTCTTTTGTCCCTCAAATTTTCATACTAAGTGAATATGTAGAAGAAAGCAAATGTAAATTGAAAAGAATTGTTTTTATTAACAGAGTTTTAGATTGCGGTCTCCTGTGAGATAACCAGGGCACACCTCCAGCCCTCTCTCCACAGACGGACACCTTGACAGTATTACTGGAAAAGGTTAAGTAGTAAGAAATGAATAAAAAGGGCCACCGCTTGGGTTGGCTGCAGCAGCGCAGTATTGGTAAGGAGCAGATCCTCAGACTGGATAACCGGCCTGTCATCTGCTCTCTACCATCCCAGCACATTACTGGGTAACCACGGAGTTGTTGACCAACAATATGCACCTCCCTAGGAGTGAATCCACTAGAGTGGGGGAGACCTCTTGGTTTTCAAGTGTGGGGAACTTTGGCAGCCTGTCTCCCTCCCCATGGATCTACTATTATGTATCAAATCACCCTGATCAACTGCCAAACAAGTGGTGACAGTCCTGTAAAAGCATGCAGCTAAAGCTATCATAAGCTATCTACCTCACAAGCCAACGTATAATGTGATTGTGCAAAAGTATGCAACTAGAGCTCTTGTAAACTATCTACTTCATAAGCCAACATATAATGCAAAGCAAAGAGGGTTGAGTGGGTGAGTGTCTGCCAGAGAGAATTGGGGGATGGATTTTAAACCTCCAGACCAAGCATGGCTGGGAACCCATCCTCCAGGTGCTGCTGACTGCCCAGGATTGAATGGCCAATGGCTCTTCCCTCAGAAATTCCTCAGCATGTCTGGGAAGAAGATGTCCAGCATGGTGGTGGCCACTGGAGCCCCTTCTTCCCAAGATGCAAACTGTGCCCCAGTAAGTATGCAGGGTGACCCTGGCTTTTCTGTGTATATCACACCTTCATACTTTTGTTTTGGTGGAAGCTTTTTTCTTCTTCTGTTGCAGGATTTGCAAGTGGTTTGCAGTTTCATTGCAAAATATAAGGTCCTTTATTGTTATGTGGTTGCCACTGAAAATTCACAATGGTCAGGCATTCCCAGTGCAGCACCAAAATGTATGATGGGTAGAGTCTGTTTATTCCTACTCCATTGCCCCAAAGCTGAAGTGGCCATCTGCATGAAAAGTAGGACAACCTGTGGCTCTCCAGATATTGGTGGCCTACCTTTCCCATAATCTCTTGTTAATGTGGGCAGTGGTGAAGAATGCTGGCAGTTGCAGTCCAACAACATCCAGAGGGCACAGGTTGCACATCCCATATCCGTGTCAATATGTGGGCCACCCAAGAATGATTAGTATTTTACTGTATTAGCCTGGGAGGCAATTCCTTGCGATATAGTCCCTTGACCTTATAAAAACAGTTGAACCATGTAGTCTATTCTTTCCCATAGAAACAATGGGTTAGGTTTTTGTGGGGCAAATAGCTATATTGTGGACCCATTTCATATTACTCCAAAAAAAGGGACATATTAATAATCAGGAAGCACATTTGAGGCCACTGCAATCAAATGTCTGCTGGCACTAAAATGTCCACCAAATATGTATGAAAGCAGCTTTTGCCAGAATCCAAAAGACTAATGCAGGAATTGTCCAGGCTTGTAGCAGGATTTCTCATTTACAGCCTTCCACTTTCAAATTTCTCTTGAATGATAACGAAAAAGAATTTGACAGTGGTCTGTGTTTGAAAAACTGGGGAAAGCTAGTACTTGTATAGAAGGTCTTTTTGGGCATTGAACTTGGATGGCTGGACCATTATATTTTTTCAGTTATTTGGGGAGGTTCACAGTAATGCAAACTAGCAGTAGTTTGATGATGATGATGATGATTATTTGGTACCAAATATATTTCACTTAGGTCATTCTGTTCCTTTAACAGTTAATAATTAAAAGAGAGTATGGTGACTTACTTGTCTTTGATATTATCAGGGCTGTGCATGAGATTTGGCCAAAATTCAAGCAGAAGCAGACAGATTTGGATTGGTCAGGGCGCTTCCTGAAGTGAAACTGCTCTCACAACCTACAAAACCAAAAGCTAAACCCATCCAAAGCCTTTCCAGAGTTTTGGTTTCAGAAAGGCAGGCAATATGGACGAAAAATAACACATATTTTGTGTGTGGAAAGCACCTAGAATGGGGGAGAGGGTGGTAAAAAGACAGCAGTATTAAGTGACCAATAGCATCGCCTTCTAATACTTGGGTATGTTTTACTAGGGCTTCTCCAGATGCTTTGTTTTAACAAGGGTTTGTTATTTATTCTTTTCCAACATCACCATACTGCACTATTTTAAAAGCTTAAAATATTTTGAGCACAATAACTCTATAGCTCCTATGTTTATCCTGCTGAAGTTTTAGAGCTTTTGGGCCTATAGACACCTCTTACAATGTGCATATTTTTCACCTAAATTGTTCCCCCCAAAAAATAATAGGAAGGGAAAGAAAAGCAAATCATCACCCATTTTTGTAACTCTCCCTGCACATGATCTCTGCCGGTTTGTTGATTAGGGCCACCTCTGTGTAGCCTGTCAGTTTCATAGCAATGGTCCAGTAGGGATATCAGGAGATTAAGAACACCCTTTTTCTGATACCTCTCTGTCCCAACACATTTATCTGCACTTTGGCAGATGTAATCCCCTTCTAAGGAGCAACTAAGTCTGTGAATTATATCTAATTCTGCCAAGAAATAAAAACCCATAAGCAGTTTCCTTTCAAAAACAAAACATCAAAAGTGCATAGCACAAAAACACGGGACTATGTAAAAGCCAGAATCATCATCATCATCTTAGAATTGCAGAGCTGGAAGGGACTTTATGGATCATTGAGTCCAGCCCCTGTCAAGGAGACACAGTGGGACAATTGAACTCCCAACCTCTGGCTATGCAGCCAGATGCCTAAACCACTATACAGCAGAATGGAACTGAACAGAATGGAATGGAATGTTGTTGTTGTTTAGTCGTTAAGTCATGTCTGACTCTTCGTGACCCCATGGACCAGAGCACGCCAGGCCCTCCTGTCTTCCACTGCCTCCCAGAGTTTGGTCAAATTCATGTTGGTCGCTTCGATGACACTGTCCATCCATCTCGTCCTCTGTTGTCCCCTTCTCCTCTTGCCTTCACACTTTCCCAACATCAGGGTCTTTTCCAGGGAGTCTTCTCTTCTCATGAGATGGCCAAAGTATTGGAGCCTCAGCTTCAGGATCTGTCCTTCCAGTGAGCACTCAGGGTTGATTTCCTTCAGAATGGATAGGTTTGTTCTCTTTGCAGTCCAGGGGACTCTCAAGAGTCTCCTCCAGCACCACAATTCAAAAGCATCAATTCTTCGGCAGTCAGCCTTCTTTATGGTCCAGCTCTCACTTCCATACATTGCTACTGGAAAAACCATAGCTTTGACTATGCAGACCTTTGTCGGCAAGGTGATGTCTCTGCTTCTTAAGATGCTGTCTAGGTTTGTCATCGCTTTCCTCCCAAGAAGCAGGCGTCTTTTAATTTCGTGGCTGCTGTCACCATCTGCAGTGATCATGGAGCCCAAGAAAGTAAAATCTGTCACTGCCTCCATATCTTCCCCTTCTATTTGCCAGGAGGTGATGGGACCAGTGACCATGATCTTAGTTTTTTTAATGTTGAGCTTCAGACCATTTTTTGCGCTCTCCTCTTTCACCCTCATTAAGAGGTTCTTTAATTCCTCCTCACTTTCTGCCATCAGAGTGGTATCATCTGCATATCTGAGGTTGTTGATATTTCTTCCGGCAATCTTAATTCCGTCTTGGGATTCATCCAGTCCAGCTTTTGCATGATGTATTCTGCATATAAGTTAAATAAGCAGGGAGACAATATACAGCCTTGTCATACTCCTTTCCCAATTTTGAACCAATCAGTTGTTCCATATCCAGTTCTAACTGTTGCTTCCTGTCCCACATATAGATTTCTCAGGAGATAGATAAGGTGGTCAGGCACTCCCATTTCTTTAAGAACTTGCCATAGTTTGTTGTGGTTCACACAGTCAAAGGCTTTTGCGTAGTCAATGAAGCAGAAGTAAATGTTTTTCTGGAACTCTCTGGCTTTCTCCATAATCCAGCGCATGTTAGCAATTTGGTCTCTAGTTCCTCTGCCCCTTTGAAATCTAGCTTGTACTTCTGGGAGTTCTCGGTCCACATACTACTGAAGCATACCTTGTAGGATTTTGAGCATATTCTTGCCATCTCCTGTTTGACCACATCCAGCTTACCAAGGTTCATAGATCTTACATTCCAGGTTCCTATGCAGTATTTTTCTTTGCAGCATCGGACTTTCCTTTCACTTCCAGGCACGTCCGCAGCTGAGCGTCCTTTCGGCTTTGGCCCAACCACTTCATTACTCTGGAGCTACTTGTACTTGTCCTCCGCTCTTCCTCAGTAGTTGGACTTCTTAATAAAAGTTGATGGCCAAAACAGTGGGATGTGCTAGACAAACATCCAAACAATATTTTTTAATACCTCAAACCCATTAATGTTACTTTTTTCATTAACCCTTAATTGCCCCCCAAACCTGCTGGAATGGAACACAGTGGCCCAGAATGGCAACTTCCAAGTAGGACAATCCAACCAAACTCACAACACATGTGGCTAGATTAGATGAATGCAGCAAGCCACTCATCATCTGCAGAAACAACATTCTGGTACCTATTCATGCAAAATATAGTCCAAGACAGAGACTTCTGAGTAGGGTAGCCCAACCAAATTCACCAGACTCATTCAACCAGAGAGGAGTGATGGAACCAAAATGCACCCCGTACAACACTCCAGTCTCTGTTCCAGGCAGAAAATCAATACTACAAAAAACAGCCTGGAACGGTGACTTCCGAATATGCCAGCCCAACCAAATTGACATGCCCCATCAAGCTAGAGATGAATGATGCAACCAGCCATAAAACATGCCCAGGATCCACATTTCAGTACCCGTTCTGGGCAGAACATTGATATTGCAAAAATCAGCTCAGAATAATAACTTCGGAGTAGGCCAGCCCAATCGAATTCACCAGACCCATCCAGATAGAGAGGACTGATGCCACCAACCACAAAACATCCTCAGGACCAACATTCCAGTACCCATTCCGAGCAGAAAATCAGAATTGCAAAAGGCAGCCCAGAATGGCATCTTCTGAGTAGGACAGCCCAACCAAGGGAAACCCCAATGAAATTCACTTCTCCTCTCAGACTAGAGGGCACAACCAGCCACAAATTCTCATGGAAAGGGAAGAAAAGTGATATCGCACAAACCAGCTTGGAAAGTGATATTCACCTTTCTCTTCAGATGAGAGAGAAATGATGTAAGAAGCCAGAAAACATCCTCGGGAACCACATTTCAGTATCCATTTGAGGTGGGGCGTTCAATGATTTTTTGCATTGAAATGGCCAGGAGAGTTTTCCTCACAGAACAGGGACTAAAGTTTGAGTTTCCTGAGTCCTTTTGTGACACTCCATCCAATATACCACACCACCTCTCCAACATTTACAAAACACAAATACACATTATATTGTCCAAATCAAAACGTTTTGTTAAGTGTAACAAGGCAACATTATCAAAGTCTTAGCAATTGCAGAAATATACCTTTGATTGATGGAGCTAGCAAATGTTTGCTTGTTTGTTTCTGTATTATAAATGTTGACCTAATTAAATTGAATTTGTTCCCCTAATTAAACCAAGAGCAATAATACATGACAGTTTTAGTACGGAAAAAGAATACAGCCACAATTTGTGTTCCTATGTGTGGATTGTGGTTCCTATGGAAGGTTGGTGGTTTGATGTATTGCGCTCATTCACTCATAAGCCCTACTTTGGCTACATCATGAGAAGACAGGATTCTCCAAAAAGATAATAATGCTGAAAAAGATTGAAGGCATCTGGAAAAAAGGAAAACAAATATGAGATGAATTGATTTCCTAAAGGAAGCTCCAGGCTTGAGTTTGCAAGAGCTGAGCAGGGCTGCTGAGAACAGGGCATTTTGGAGCTCATGCTTTCATGGGGTCACCATAAGTGTGTGTGGCAACTTGCCAGCACATAACAATAGCAAAGTCATAAATGACTGACAAATTAGTTGGTGTCACCAACTCTGAAGTTGCTCTTCGTGGGCCATTTTCAAAACATGAAAGTTGGGCCTGGAACAGGCCCAAGAATGAGATTTGTAGGGCTGTTTTGTGGCTTGATACATCAGTTCCTTCTAGTCCAATGAGGGGGTGGATCTTGTCATGCTGTCCTACTTGGAAGTTGCTGTTCCAGGCTGTTGTGCCCAATGCTGGTTTCCTGCCTGGAATGGATACTGGGATGTGGTCCCTGTGAATGTTTCCTGGCTTGTTACATCATTCCCCTCTCCTCTGGTGGGAAAGGTGAATATCACTGTTCTAAGCTGTTTTGTACAATATTTATTTCCTGCCTGGAACAGATACTGGAATGTGGTCCTTGAGACTGTTTTGTGGCTGGCTGTTCCCTCTAGTCTGATGGAACAAGTGAATTACATTGGGCTGGTCTACTTGGAAGTCACTGTTCCGTGTTTTGGAAATGGGCCATGAACAGCAGCTTTCACTTGCAGGCCAACTAATTTATTAGTCACTTATGACTTTGTTGTTATGTGCTGTCACATTTTTTAAAATATCAGATTTCTGGATGAAATGGGTACTCAAATGCTTTTCTTGGGTAGCATTTTGTGCCTGATTGCCATTGTTTTTGGCATCAGTTTTTTATTAAGATATCCCTGTTCTGTTCTGCTCTGTTCCGTTCAGGCTTTTATCTAGTCCCCCAAAACACTGCATCTATTTGTCTGCAATTTGTCATCCCTAAGCCTGCAAATTTTGTTCAACAGTGATAAAGAGAGTAACTTTCACATGATAGTCAGATGGCAGGCACAACCACTGGTATTTCTGTATCTGAACTCCAGTTTGGGACTTGGTTTGCGGTAGATTAGCTCAGAATCTGTCTAAGGAGAAATGAGCCACTTTCAGCAATCATGGAACAGAATCTGGGAGTCTGTACAAATCCTTAATTATTGTCAGGTCAGAACTAGACATTATGGGAGGAAAAAGAGGAACCTTTCATCATCTTGCCCCCACCCCAGTAACACTCATTGATACCAAAATTTGTGACGTGATATCACCACACTGTGTGTTTCTCCATCCCCATTCTATCATTTTGCCAGATGTTTTCAGTTCATCATCACATATTTTTTGCATTACTAGATACTACTGGGAGATAGAAAGAGGGAGGACACACAATACCGTTGGTATTGGTGGCAGTCATTTAACTCTTGTCAACATATAGTTCCAATTTTTGCTTCTGGAGTTCAAACACGGTAGAAGGAATGTACAAACACTTAACAATAGATTCCAACTTACGACAAGCCCTTTTAGGGTTTCTGAGGTATTAAGTAATAAGAGGTAGTTTACGAGCCTCTTCTTCTAGGGTTGTTCCAGGACTGTGTGGCTTGCCCAAGGCTACAGAGGCTAGCCTTCTCCCAGGAGGCACAGGGGGGAATCAAACTTCCAACTCACTGAGCTATCCAGCCAGCTATTCTCGCTTCAAGTATTGTCCAAATTACTTCACATCAGACTATTTCAATACACTTTGGAAATGTTTGTAAAATGTATTGCCTTTAATATGCTGATGAGCTTGGACTTTTTTCTCTGTGTGTTTGGGGAAGTGGGGGGGGGGGAGAGAAAAGAGTATGTCTGAGTAGGTCTGTCTGAGTAATGCTAGTGTGCATTAAAGTTAGCAAGGGTTGAAGTGTCTGACTGCTTCAGCTAGCAATGATTACCATCTACAGTTCTATTCATAGGCTGAGTGACACCTGGATTGTCTGATTTGTGGAATATCCGTCCTCCTTGCATTTTGTGACAATACAAGTTGCAGTCTGGGAATGTCTATTTCTATTCTGTTCAGGACTGTTCTGCTGCTGTTAGTTTAGTTTAAGGCAGCATAACAAAATGTGGCGACATTGTGACAGCACAATAAGGCTGCCAATAAGACATATTTGAATGTCACAAAATAATGGACCCTTTTATAAATGGCCAGGGAGGAACAGCCATGGAGGAGAAGGAGCTGACCCAGGGAGAATCCTCGCAGACCTGGCACAGGGAGCAAGGGACGAGTTGAGGAACAAATCATGTAGGTGAGCTGGCTCTGGATGGTGAACAGGCACTTTAAGATCCCAGTATAGTCTACCTAAGTAGGAGAATGCAGTTCTGCAGTTTCAACCCCCTATGTTAGCCTGCTGCCCCCAGTTGTTCTAGAGAACTTTGTCCTGTTATCAGTGCAGATGTAAGGCTCAGTAGTAAATGCAGCTGGCTTCTGTGCATGGAATGGACAGTACTCCTTTGACTCAGGACACAAAACATATTTAGCTGGACCTGTTGATTACTACGGTTGTCTATTAACATCTGGAATGTCTACCCTATATTTCCCAGGTTTAGGTAATGTAAGATGATGAGTATTTTTCTCATGAAGTCCTCCTTCCCCCCCCCCCACAACAATTTTTAACAAATGAATCTTTAAAACAAGAAAATACTTTCAAGTCCTCAAAGCCTTATAAGTAGGGGCAGGGTAATTGTTTATTCTGCTTAGGTAGTTCAAAATTACTTTTGCTACAGTGGAGCACCAAGCATGGCTGTAAACACACAGCAGATAAAGGAAGGCATGATAGGAGTACTCTGTACATACATACATACATACATACATATGTACATATGTATGTAATACGCACGTACATATGTATGTATGTATGTACGTATGTATGTACAGAGTACTCCTATCATGCCTTCCTTTATCTACAGAATTGTAGATGGTAATCATTGCTAGCTAACTTTATGCACACTAGCATACATACATACATACGTACATCCATCCATCCATCCTATGTTACATCGGTAATGAAAGAAAATTGAAAGCAAGTACCCAGATCAAAGTGACAGTGGCCTCTCTGAAATACTCTTTGTGCTACTATTTGCAATATACATGGAGACATAATCCAGGGAAACTATGACCTTATGCTCAGTTTTTGAAATGGCAAAGCAACCCAAACTTCCAGACTGGCCACTGAATGATTACTCAATCATCCAGATGACGTGCTAGGGAAATAAGTATGCAAATGTCCAGCATGGAGAATGAATTAATGATTTTTAGTGTTAATCAACATCAAGAACTCTTAACTGCAAGTTCCAACTAAGAAGTGATAGACTAGCTGAACACAGATGATCTTTGCATCAAGTTTCCACCACCTGAATTGTCTCTCTATTCGTAAGTCTGCTACTTACCACAGTCAGAGATGGATGGGTTTACCAGAGGCAGTGTTAGCAATGACTGCACTTGGGTCTTCTGACATTGTGGAGAAAGAGTAGCATCAGCTCCCTCAGCCTGCAAGTGAAAGATGGATGTAGGGAGAGTGACAGCTGTGGTAACAGGAATGGATATTGTGATTCCTTTGGAAACAGTAAACAAAACCTGAAGTGACTAAAGGCATGTACGTAGTTGTCTTGCAGCACTGTTGAAACTTGGCATCCTCTGTAGACCCTTCATATAGCACCAACAGCAGAAGAAGACAACAGCCTCTATTGAGAGCCAAAGGGCTGGTTTGGCTGAACTGAGTGGATGAAGATTGCAGATGGTGGGGTGGTCCTGTGCTGCTTCCCTAAGCAAGCAGCTGAGAGGAGGCCAACTACAGAACTTGATGTGCAAAATATGCATCTAAGTGAAAAGGATCCAGCAGGTCAAAGCTTGGACGACTCTGATCAGGCATCAGAAATAGGAACATTGATACAATGCCAGTGAGCTGGACCAATAAGAGATAACACAGATGTCATTATGTCCCTTTTATAATGCTGCAGCTCATACATATGCAGTGAATCTTCCTAAAGTATGAGCAAAGTCTTGAGTCCAACTCTCATTCATAGAATTGATGGTATTCAGTTGGTAGCTGAGCCTCACATCACCACAATTTTTGTGTGGCTTCTTTTTGGTTCTTGTGATGCTGCTTTATCCCATGCAGATTTTAAGGCTATTTTAATATTATATATTTAATTACTGTTTTGTACTTCTTACTCATGTTGTGCCCAAAGTTATCTGCCTTTCCTAGTTATGCTATTGAATATTTCTCCCCTCCCCTCCCCGATGTGTTGAGTTTCTTTCTATACATGATTTATTGTTCTAATAGTATGTGAAGCACTTGTATAAGAGAGGCATTCCTCAGCGAACTTTGAGTTATTAATAAAACTGGCACACTTTAAAAAATCTATTATATCTGTTTTACTTTCAACTGTATATTTTCGTGAACTTAGGGGTGTGGAGGAAATACAGAAGAAGGAGGTAGATGCAAATATGAAAGAAAATGAGAGAAGAGGATTTGGGTTTCAGTTTCATGGAGATACCTTGAAGATGAGCAATGTGAGTTGATAATTTCAAGAACATTTTGTGTTGTCAGAGTGCAGCTAGATAAACATTTGCCAATGTCTGAATCTTTTCCTTCTCAATTGTCTAAAAAGTCTTTATGTTTTTAATACGCTCTTCATTAATTTAAATAAACTGACAGGAACCACAAATCAAATGTTAACATTAAGTACAAAGTGTCCAGTTTGTTCTTTTACATCCATATGAAAAGCCTTTTACCTACTCAGTTTGTTTTCATGTACATCCAACTTTTATTGGATTCAGACAGACAGTTCTATTTTAGTCTTGTATACTATACACTGGCATTTAGCTGCTGTGACTATGAATAGTAATACAATCAGAATGCAGAATAAATCTGGAGACAACGGGATTTCTAAAATTCGGCAACTCAGGTTCATCCATTCCTAAATTTCTTAATGTTGTTAAAGAAATAAACAGGCTATTTAAAAATATTCCATTGAAAAAAGGAGAACAACAACTACTAATTCAATGCCTTGTTTGGTTTTATACAAGAAACAAAAATTTACAGTCCAGTTGAAAATCCATGCATAGAGATGTTCATAGTTGTGCTAAGCCTGAAGAAATGGAATTTTATCCATGAAAGGTTACCATTTGTATGATTTTTTTCAGTGGTCTAATAAAAAGTATCACCCACCCTTACATCTTGGGAACCACACGGGTTTATCGTTGTTCTTTCTGAATTATATGTGATGCAATTAATGACAGCACACAGCACCACCTACAAGACAACGTGGACTCTCAACACCAGCCATGCAGATCCGTCACATCAAACAGAGTGGCTTACAAACTGAAGAAACATCTCCTTATGTGCACAAGATAAAACATTAATTGACTTTAATTTTGGACAGTTAGCTGCTCCTAACTCCTAACTTTTGCTGGAGGCTGTTATGTCTTTGTGCTATCTCTTCCCCACCCCCACAACCAAAAAGAAACTTTATGTTGTTTCAAAGCAGACTATGTGAGTATGTGTGTAAGAGAGCAATCACAGAGTAACTGGCAGCCTTTTGTTCTTAAGAGCAAGGTGTAAAAGACTCCATACCATGCTGCAAGGATACCTGTCGCGCACCCCCAGTGTCCCTAGTTTGTTTCCCTCAAACCCAGGTCCCACCTTTGGGCACGACGTTCTTTATTCTCCTTACACCAACTGCCACCAGTGGATCTTTATCCACACTTTACCAATAATACTGCCTGGACACGTGTTGTCAAATATAACTGATTATTTATTGTTTAATTGTTGAATCACATAAGTATATTAATAGATGTTGTATGATGTTTCACTCATTGCTTGGATATTGCACACGTTTCTTTATTGGTATTACTTTTCATATAAATCACTGTGAATCACTGGAATACTATTAGATGATTGTCTATTTATTTTACTTCTATCTTTTATCTATTCTTTAATTCATACACCAACTATACCACACCAACTTTCCAATCTCTCTCATAAAACTCTCTAAAACCTCTTATCTCTTGCTCTCTCAGTTTCCAACTGTCTCTAACTGTCTCCCTGACTCCGCCCTCCTGTCCTCTCATAGGCTCCAGCTCTAGAGCTACACATGACGGACAGGTGGGACATGGGCATTCCGCCACAATACCTGACACAGCCTCAAGAGGACTGGGATCACCTCTGAGACATGTACCATCAATTTTTTGGACTCTTGTCTACAATTTTTCTGCACTATTCATGAAGGGGTTATGCCAAGACTGAAGAAGTGCCATTTTATCCATGAAAGCTTGCAATTTGTATGATTTTTCAGGGTCCTAGTAAAATGGATGACCTACCCTTATATTTGTCAAATTATAATATAGCCAAACCACCTTCAAAATCCATTAAGACTCTAGATACAACTATCTGATGCCTGCAATATTATCTCACCTCATTCTCTAACTCACTTAGAAATGAAATTCAGCAACTCATACTACAAACACAACATTTAACAGATGAGAACTAATTCATAACTAGGGCTTTGTGAGGGTTCAGTTTTTAACTCCTTGCTCTCCACAACAAACTCATGAGTCATTTTCAACTTTGAACTAGAGTTTAGGTTTATTGAAGTATTTAACAATGAATTCTTATTCAATACGTTTTCCCAGAGTTTTTCTCCTATCGCCAACGGGTCAGATAGGGGCACACAAGCGTCTCTCAAAAACGGGTTCGAATCACTGTTCGTGTTCCAAGGTCCAGTCCAGAACGGGACGTCAGTCTCTTTCAATAGACTGGGGGTTCCTTCATCTAAGAGGGGGATGGTCTCTTCTTCCTCTGGGTCAACCCATCCGACGTCTCGGATCTCTCCCAGGGAGTTCCAGGGCCCGTCCAGCATTCTCTCTTCCTCACTTCCTCCACACGCCATACCCGACGTTCTCTTTCCTCCCTCTCTACTCTCTCCTTTTCTTCCCTCAACCTTCGCCTCCACTCTCGAGCCTCCGACTCACCCCAATATGAGGGCTTCTGTGGGATGCCTCTCCTACGCCGATAGTCAGCCTCTTCCTTGGGGACCTGCACTCTCTCCCATTTTTCTGACCAGGGGTCTTGTACCCAGACCATCTCCCAACCCCCCGGTATTGGGTCTTCCCTCCTTTTTTATCTCTGCTGTCCCCGCCTCTATCTCCACCCTCTTCATTCTCTGTGTTCCCGCCAATTCATCTGGGGTTTGAACCGCCACCGTTATCCCGCTCATTCTTCTTTCTAAATCCCGGGTATCGGTCCCTTGTTGAACAGTTTCCTTTGGCAGGGTCAATGGTGACGTCTGCACTTCCCCCTCTGTCCTAGTGATGGACGGCACTCCGGCGAGAGCCTCCTCACTCTCGCCTCGGGTCTCACAGGCTTCTGAAGCGATCTCACCTGTTCAGTACTACACAGTGGGATGGTTCTCTGAGCTGTAATCTATCCACACTCTTTACAACAGTAGTGGGCAACTGTAAGCCTTAGGTGTGCCTGCATCTCTTGGACTGATCTCATCTCATGCAGCCTTGGTCTAATTGCAAAGGCATTTTGTACGTGATCAGTTCAAGACTATGTGAGAGTGACAAGCCTCTCTCCCAGCAAGGCAGGGAGGTAGAGAGAGAGAGAAAAGTGGTGAGCTCACTAACCTTTGGCTTTGGTCCCATTCATTGTTGATTTCAACCCTATGTAGCACAGCATATGGACCCTGAAAGATTCCTCCTGAAGGTAACTGACTCTCAAGAGAAACAAGTTGCCTGTCCCTGCTCTACAATAGTTCCTTCTGCAATGCAAGGCCCATTTTTCAAGCTTCACTAGAGCTTATTCCCATAAATATTCACAATTATTTTCAATTGTACCCACACCTCTCTACAATTGATCCAACAAGTGCCCTGGTGCAACCACATTAGATATCTCTCAGGATCAATGCCAGGATTCTTCAACTGCTCACCAGGTTTGCTTCTAAGTTTGCCAGGTCAGTTGCATCCTATTCCCAAAATTTCAGGCCCAGCTCTTGACAAACTCTTATGCTGTCACAGAGTGGGGCAGAACAGGGTTAGGGAAAGGAATATTTGTCCAGGTTTTGACAACTGTTTCAAGGCTTGTATCACATAAGGGCTTGTGAGTCACAATGCTGGCACTCCATTTTCTGCCTTGCTTCAGGTGGCATGCTGAGCCCACTGTTGCTACATCAAAAAGTCAAGAACAATGGGAGATGAAAAGAAGGAGGGCTGTGGCTGGAGGGAGAGCTGGTGAGGCCATTATGACATCTAGAGCAACAAACACAAGCAATTGCACACTGAAACACTGAGCCCTAGTAAGAGCTGGGAGTAGGTAAATGTTCAGACTTTAAAGATATCTCCCTAACCCAAGAAATAAAACATTCTTCAGTGCTGCTAGTCCCAAGATTTTGGTCCCCACTTGGAGAATCATAGCAATTCTTTAAATGTAAGGTAGCTTCCCAGGACCTGGCAGCAGCGACTGGAACTCTAACATTAAAAAATGTTTGTGTTTTTTAAAACATAAGACTTTGAAGATTGCCAGTTCCACTTGATCTGGACATTAGCATTTCAGCAGCAGAACAATTGGCTGCTGAAATGCTAATGTTTAAATGGCTACCGCCAGGTGTATATATCCTGTTTCCCCAAAAAATAGGACCTAACCTGAAAATAAGCCCTAGTATGATTTTTCAGGATGCTCGTAATATAAGCCCTACCCCAAAAATAAGCCCCAGTTAAGTGAAAGCCCGCCCTCCACCCTTGTGCAGCAACCAGAAGAAGATGACATGACTGTATTTGAATAAACATAGATTGTTGTACATGAAAAAAATAAAACATCCCCTGAAAATAAGTTCTAATGCATTTTTTGGAGCAAAAATTAATATAAGACCCTGTCTTATTTTCAGGGAAACATGGTAGGAGTGCAGAATTGCACATATGCCTATGAACAGGAGAGTCCTGTTCATCAATAGTGACTAATTTCCAAGAATAGACTTAGTCTCTATATTTTCTGCCTGATATTTAAAACCATGTATATCATCACAACATTTTGTAACAAATAAATCCCTGTATTAATTTTATGTTGTGAAAGCATTGCCTTTTGTTTGCTGTGAAACTTCATCTTTGTCAGATGCCCCCACATTCTAGTCTATGAACACTATTTCAATGATTTTTCTGTATTACTTCTTGCTGACACTTTCATAAACTGCCAAATGAGTTGCACAGCTTGCTCCAAACATCATCCCCCCCCCCAGCAGAGTAAGCTTCCACATTCAGTCTATTTGCTCTGCCCGTAAAACCTAAATAAAATGCTTAAATACCAGTCTGGATACTTTAACTGCCTCCTCAAGTGCTGATGTAGCTCATACTATAGGGTGGAATTTCTCAAAGAAATCCCTGCAAATTTTTGTTTTATTACATCTCAGAAAGATTCTTTTATTCATTCTCTGCATACTTGCCCAGAGCATTTTAGTCAGCTGGATGAGTTCAGATATGGAAATCTAGCACTGAAGTGGATCATGAAATCCATCATTAGATCAGCCAATATGCAAGAGAAACTCCAAAGGAAGGCCACAACCCAAAGGAAACTATACTGATGCCGTTCCTTGGGCTAAATGTTTTTGAATTTTCTGGAATCTCAAAACACCAATACTTCAACATTGCCGTGTAAAAAAAGGGGTACCCACAATTTTCCTGAGTATAGGATATATTACAATATATTGGTGGCCTAGTTAATTTAAGGAGTAGAACTGTAGTGAAGACATTTCCATGAGACAAAGGAAGAAGCCAGAATGGTAGGTTGTGGATAGGAAGGAATGTGATTTATTGGTCAAAGAACAGTGGTTCCTGGAAGCTCGTTTAGAATGTGAATTGGACTCTGTCTGCTACTTTAATTTCTTTAAAATGGAAAACATGAAGATGAACATTTTCTAATGCTAGACTTTTCCTCTCCTCAAGTTTGCCTTTCAAAAGGCTCCTACTGGAGACTTCACAACACAGTTGCAATCAGTACCATAACCTGAAAAAAGATAAACAGTTCTGATTTGTTGTTCTGGATTTGTTACTTATAGGGAAAATCCTCTATCCAAAGATAAATGACAGGTAATTTTATATTTTGTTTTCTTTCCAGATTACAAGGGAATAGTTTCCATGTTGCCCATATTGTGTATAGCCACCCAATTCAGATAAACATTTTAGCAAAATCCTGCAAAATCTGTCTGAGCAGAGACAAAAGTGGTACAAAAATGTATGTTTACAGCAATGCCTGTATCATATACTTTTCAACTCTCTGTAAGATAAATGATATTTGTTTCTAATCTCTTAACTAAATCCAACCAAATTAACTCTATCAAGTCCCATAAATTTCAGTGGGTCTACTCTAGTTGGGGCTAACATTGGATTTAGTTCTTTATTAACTTGCACGGAACCAGTTGCAACCCTTTTCCACTTTCCATTATAATTCTGTGATCAGATACAGACTCAAACTTTGGAAAGTTACTTTTTAAAAGCAGTTTGCACAGCCAGTTATCTAAACCACTGAGCTGTACAGACAGCACAATGATTTAAATACCCAGATCAGAAGTGTGTCCATGAAGCAGCCCCATTGTTTTTTCTTTTCAAAACTTCACTGAATGTGAGGGCTGCAAAGTTAAATCAATATAATATTTTCATACAGATGTTTTTATGTGCCATCAAGTTGCCTCCAACCGATGGTGACCCATGAATGAATGATCTCCAAAATATCCTTTCCTCAACTGCCTTGCTCAGCTCAAGCCTGTGGTTTTTTGAGGGGGAGTCAGTCCATCTCATATGTGTTCTTCTTTTCCTGCTGCCTTCCCACCATTTTTGTCTTTTCCAAAGAATCCTGCCTTCTCGTGATGTGCCCAAATTGGAACAGCCTCAATTTTAACATTTGTTTTAACATTTGTGCCTTTCATACAGATACTATAAGTCAAACTGGTCAGTATCTGATTGCCAGTTTCAATTATGATTCCACTAAATCAATTACTGAGTGGTAAGTCACCACTGAATAACCAATGTGAATGACACACTAGGACTTGGCAGACTGGGGTTCAATTCCTAGCTCGGGCATGGAAACTGATAAAACTATTATTTAAATATCTTACCTTAAAAGCCCTTTTAGGATCACTACAAGTTGGTTCAGGCACATTCTACACACACAAGTCAACATTAGTGTAAATTCCATTGGGTCAATGGGTCTATTCTGATCAGAACTAGCAAATGGGTACTGGTCAGAATCCAGCAAAGATTGGAATGGTGTGTGGATATATAATATTTGTATGGAGCACTGCCAGGGCTCAAGGTGCCAGCTGAGGTCTCTCAGAACTGCTAGATTTTCCAGGTCTCCAAGCAGGGAGGCAAGTGTCAGGGTGAGTAGCACTGGAGGAAGAGTCAATTTGACTTTTGAGCATGAAGTAGTGCTAAAACCTAGGCAGCCATCTCCACCTATTCACAGAGGGCACAAGGAGTCACTGGATCCGTGTCATGTTGTGCTTTAACTCTCAATCACTGCCTGTCTCACCTCAGTGTCATCACAAGGGTCTGTCTCTGGTCTCAGGTTTTGGGCCTGAAATCTCAGGAAATGAAATGCTGTAGTCCTAGAAGCCATGTGTGCATGTGAAATATGGGGACATCAAAGGCAAACATAAATTGAATGGGGATCTTTCCACATTGTGGCCAGGATCAAAAGACAGGCTTAGTTCCTTCAAGGAGATTCTGCTAGTAAATTTATGATTCCTTTTTCTTGACACTGCTGATTCCCAGACTCGGACTGCAGACTATTTCCAAAACTCCTCACAGGACTAATGTTCCTGTGGGCTTAAAGTTCATTGGATTCTGCCCTGCATTTCTTCAGTGCACAGTACACAGCGGGTGTCTTAAATGTATACTTTAAAATATGGCATATGAATGCAAAGTGTTTGCAGGGTTGGATACTGCTCCCTTTGATGTGTGTGCTTGGTGCAGTCATTTTTTTCCTGCATGGAAAATGCCTAAGCATGAGACCTTACCTGGCCTACCTGAGATCAGAACACAAGAAAGAGAAGTACTCAAAATAAGTACTTCTCAGTAGCAGAGTTGGCACAAGCTTTCTTCTCACTTGAGGTGGGAAGCGAAATGTTGACAGCAAAAGCACAGCCTTTGTGCTCACCTGTGGCCCTGCTGCTGTCTGCAGGGCCACAGGTAGAGCCATGCACTACCACCATGCACTGCCTCCAGGCTTCCTCCTGCACTATACTCAGCTAGACCTGTAGGAGGCATGAAGAGAAGAAGACACTGGTGCCTGGCCTTTTGTCTTCAAGTGACTGCACTGATAACGTGGTTCCATCCCTCCTGGGTGAAGGCATTCGTGGGAGGGGTGGCTGAAAAAAATCTCTGAAAGAAAGGAAAAAAGAAAGGCTGCTTCCTGATAAACCTAGAAGATTGTGGAGGGACAGTGGAGAGGGATCGGAATGGAGGACAGTGGTTAGTATTTGGAGGAGTCTGATAAAGCTTGCAATGACAATTTGGAGAAAGCAAGGAGGAAGGAGGTATGTACACATACGTAGGTATTTTGGTTGTGGTTTCTGTATGTGTGTGTCAGAGACAAAGAGAGTTGGGGGTGGGAGGATCCCAAAAAAGATTGATAAACCAGCGGCTGGATTGAGTGCTGAGGAGTCTGGGCTGGGAAATGGAGAGATTTGGGGTGGGGGGAGGATGCTGAGTATGTGTGTGTGAGAGAGAGTTGTGTACACTCAAGAGATCTGATCACTGTTTGGGGCCTCAGGACTAACCTCTTTCCTGCATTTAGGCTCTTAGGCAAGTTATTTGTCCTAAACTAGAAAGACCAGTGACTTGCCAGTTTGCCTTCCTGTGATATCACAATTTGCAACAAGAGAAAATTGCCATTTTATGACAGCACCTGTGATACTTTCTCAAATTTCAAAATGTGCCAACTGGTCAAAAAAATTGAAAAACAGTTTGAAAAAGTCTGAGACTCATTTTGATGTTGACAGTTGAGGAAGAAATAAGTCCAAAAATAGAGAACCAAAATTTTGGAGGCCAATGGGAAAACAGAAAGCACGTTAAATGTATGCTTAAAGAGGAATGTGAGTGACTTAGTATTGGGAGGCATCAGTATTGGGATGAATTGTGTTAATGTGAGTGTTTAAAAACCTGTAAAATAAAAGTGCATGAGAAAAAAGTTGGAAAGGAGGCTGAAGGCTAAGGATGCAATGAAAGAATGTTTTGAACAAAAGATGAGAAGAAGTACTAGGCATGAAAGAACTAGCAGTTGTACCGTAGATTGGAGGGGGCAGTCAATTGTCTGCACTTGAGCTAAGGTACATGGAAGAAAATGTTGAGAAAAAGCCAGGAAACGAGTCACTTTTGAGGTTATGAATATCACACTGCAAATCTTAAAAACAGGAATGAAAGGTTAGCTAAAAGAAAACTTACTTTCTTATTCAGTGGTTATCTGGTAGCAGTTTAAAACTGACTTTCACAGCACCATTAAATGTTTGAATAGATGCTATACATGCAGGGCAATTTTAGAGGGTAACAACAGCTAGATATTTCTCTTTCTCCTTGTTAGTTTTGTAAGGGCTGCTACTGGAATTTTTTCAATAGTTTTGAGCTGTTCTGTCTTCACAGTTGTCTCCTGTATCCCGTTAAATTCTCATGTTTAATTCTCATGTCATCATTTAAAACATATTTTAGGAATGATCTCCTTTCATTCAAATGTGCCCAGTGAGTATTTCTTTTCTAACCTCCATAAAGCTGGCACCTTGTGCATGAATCTTCATTATGAAACATGTAAACTGGCATTCAGATAAATTCCCATTTTTGAATCTGGTGATCCTGACCTACCATGGCAGCAAAAATCCTTGAAGATTTCCACTGAATTAGTGAGCTGAATTCCCTTCCTGGGAACATATTGTCTATTTTACTTCTGCTTTTCCACATATTCTCTCATTTGAGCAGATCTGCACAAAATTTACTAATGCACCCTTTAAACTGCATGCACTAACCATGACTTTTCTTTAGAGATCTCTCCCAAATTCAGTGAATTTATGGTAACACACTCTAGAGTTGCTTCCTTTTGAACTGTTGTTAGAAAGAGAGACAGTTATGCCCTCTCAGCATCACTGCCCTCAGGTACAGCAGTTTACTGTCTCCCTTAAGAGAGGATAGCAAGTATTCACCTATGGGGGAGAATTTAAACAGCTGCACTTGGGAATCCCACTGGGGAGTATCTAAACCTACTTCCTGTCACTGAAGAAGCAGAAGAATCAACTCTGCTTCCATATACTTCTCACCACACCAGAACTATTTTCCTATGTTTGGTGTCTGAGCTTCCAGATCTTAATGGGAGAGACTGTATGATCTTGGGATCATCACATATTATATTACTAACTGTTCTAGTTTTGCCATCTGGCTTTTCTCATCATTGGAAGATAAAGATCACTGTCAGTGTTCATTTATTTCACTTTTGTTGTCTTAGAACAAAGTGGGATATCTGTCCTTTTTTGTATTTTACAGACATTCTGATATATATTTTAATTCTTACTTTAATTTTTGCCCACATTACTGTCAAAAGCATGGTTGGGAGGGAACCATTTAGTTTCATCACAGATGGCAAGGATCTGATGCTGCCCATTGATTATATGGATTTCTGTGGGAACATCCCATTAAGCTTCTCTGAACTCAATGGAAAAAAGGCAGACCAGGAAGAATGCTTAAAGAAGACCAACAGACAATCATATAAAAAGACAAGAAGAGTTATACTGAATCAGACCAAAGGCCTATCTAGTTTCACATTCTGTTTATACTGTGGTCAACCAGTTGCTTATGAGAAGCCTGTCAACAAGATGTCAGTGCAACAGTATCCTCTCTATATATTGTCCACTGACTGATACATACAGGAATATTGCCTCTGATATACATTGTTTGTCCTTTGTTTTCAAAGAAGACCATTTCCACCAGATTTATCATCTAAGAAAAAAAAGGTGAGTGATCAAGGTTGAATAGTAGCATGCTGATGAATGCTCTGGTGACTAACTAGCCCAATACAAGCCCAGAAGATACAGAAACAATGGGGACTGCTTAGCTGATCCTGGACTTGTTGGGCTGTTGGGGGTGCTATGTCCTTGCCTTCTTATTTCCTTCTTCCTTTGTGCATTCTTGGTTCTTTTTACCTCAAAATGTTCACCCCCTTGTTTGAAGGTGTGGCGGAATGCCCATGTCCCACCTGTCCGTCATGTGTAGCTCTAGAGCTGGAGCCTATGAGAGGACAGGAGGGCGGAGTCAGAGAGACAGTTGGAAACTGGGAGAGAAGGAGAGAGGAGGTTTAGAGAGTTTTATGAGAGAGATTGGAAAGTTGGTGTGGTATAGTTGGTTTATGAATTAAAGAATAGTTAAAAGATAGAAGTACAATAAATAGACAGTCATCTAATAGTATTCCAGTGATTCACAGTGATTTATATGAAAAGTAATACCAATAAAGAAACGTGTTTAATATCCAAGCAATGAGTGAAACATCATACAACATCTATTAATATACTTATGTGATTCAACAATTAAACAATAAATAATCAGTTATATTTGACAACACGTGTCCAGGCAGCATTATTGGTAAAGTGTGGATAAAGATCCACTGGTGGCAGTTGGTGTAAGGAGAATAAAGAACATCATGCCCAAAGGTGGGACCTGGGTTTGAGGGAAACAAACTAGGGACACTGGGGGTGTGTGACAGAAGGTTTTTCACCAGAGTGAGAGCTTCCCAACTGACATGATCAATATTAAATTCCTTCAATTAATTTATCTAATCTCATTGTTGTTTGCCATCAAGTCGGAATCAACTTATAGCAACCCTAATAGAGTTTTCAAGGTAAGTGAGATATTTAAGGAGTGGTTTTATCAGTTCCACACCCCCAGTATGTTTCCATTATTGAATGGGGATTTGAACACTGGTCTCCAGAGCCCTAATCCATCACTCTATCCACTACACCACTCTGGCTACTTCAGTCCCTTTGTAGAACTACCCAATTTTGCAGCCATTGCTACATTTTGTGGCAATAAAGACATGGTGATATTGTGTTAAGAGAAATAATTTTCTGTTTTTCGGAATAAATCTAATGAAATTAATTGGCAGGAGACTGAGGAGAAGCAAAATATTGGGCTTCATCATCCAGCCCATTATAACTTGCAGAATTCATTGTCAGAAGATGTAGTGATGGACAATAGCTCACAAGTCTTTTAAAAAATACAGTATAAAGGCTTACAGTGAGTAACAGAAAAATGCCCATTTGCTGTTTGATAGTCATGGTAGCTAAAATGACATTTCCATGTTCTAAGGTACTCTAGTGTGATTCTGATCACCCATTGTTAGGACCTGGCTATGCAAATGTTAGAGACATTCTGAAAACCAGTGAAACCTCTTTGGCTGGAGATACATGTGAGAGGACAAAGATCAAAGTGCATGCTACTGGCCATACTGGCTCTCTTCTACCACCATCTTTCAAAAAAGTAGTCTCCCTCCCTCCCTCCCTCCCTCTCCAACTTTTGTCCAAACATCAAACTCTACCTGAAAAAAGATATCATTTTCAGATCAGAGTTTCTAATTAGTAGCAGAGTATTGTGTGTGTGCGCGCGTGCCTTTTTTCTCTTAAAAAAACTTGCACAACAATAATCTTTTAAGAGTGGAGGCTGTAATTGTGCCAGAGGAACAGTTAAAGATCAGCCTCCAGAACCTTTGAAAATGCTTGTCTCTTGGATTTCCACAGTGATACAATCTAATACATACTGGAGAAGAGGAACTGTCTTCTGTTCTGCTGAGATATCCACTTTATCTCTTGATTTTATAATATTCATGAATCTTAACCAGTTCCTCAAACAACTCTGAAAAGTCAGTGTTGTTCATACTTAGCTCATGTTCATCAGGGAACTGTAGTTGTGCTCTACAAATAGTTTCTACCCTTCTTAAAGAAGCTTGTGGCCCATTTTGGAAAAGAAGTTCCACATATTGCTTTTCCAAACGAAGGGAATATATCTACAGTGCACAGTTATATTCCTTTCATTCCAGCTTAAGTGTCACTGCTGCTCCCAAAGAATAGTAGTCTATTTAGACAGATACCATGCCAGCTCCCAAATCCTGGGGGAAGTTTTAAAAATTAGTCTAAATATTACATCCATGTACTTCTGCACTGCTGTGCCTGTCATCTTTGTGTGTGTCCCAGATGTACACTTATCAAAAGCTGATGAATATTTTTTTTCTTGGTGTACACATGCAATGCAAACAACAACAACAAAACAAAACCCTGTAGCAGTCTTCATAAGTTATAAGATCCACATTTTTCCTGATGTGAATATTAATCACTGCATGGGAGAGTCACTTGATTTAGTATGCAAGAAAAAAGTGTAGAAGTTTGAACAATGTTACAGCATTAAAAACAAATGTTTCTTTCAGGCAAATATATCAAGGGAAGTATTAATATCCTATTGGAGCTGGTATTGTTGGGAAAAGGATGCAAGACTAGATATTGTGAGCCTGCTAAACTCTTTTGTATTGCTGTATTCTTTGGAATGTGGTAAAAAATTCTTAGCTATGCCATATTAGCCAAAGCATAATGCCAATCAATTGAATTTTGCCTGTACTTGTTTAACAGGGAAAGAGAAGTCTGTCTCTTTCCACTCAAGCTAACTCCTCCATTCACTTCTAAACCTAATCTGGCATTTCAGTTTTCTCTGTTTGATTATAATATCCAACGTTTTTCTCCCACTCTTCAAATTCAAGGCTATTCTGAAATCAATCCTAACTGCAGTCTCATTTTTATGACTTCATTTCATCTACACTGGGTTAGTGTAATTTTGTCCCAGTGGGACTGCTGGAATCTTCCATTACAGAGTTTCCAATTAGTGCATTAAAAAGCTGCCAGACTTTACGTCTTCACTCTATCCCTAGTGATAAAATGGGGAGACAGAAAGAGAGCAAAGTAGTATATTTAACAGCAACAGACTAATCTGTCAACACAATCTCATTTTAGCAATATGCTTCAGAGTTATTAATTACAGTGCTAAGGCAAAACTCACTCTTGTTCCTCATTGTTTTAACAGGCTTCTACCACCACCCTCTTCTCTTGCAGTAGAGATTGCCATATTGTGAATCACATGTTTAAATTCTAATAATTATATATGTCATTCAGCTTCGTAGAAGAGGATGATCTCATATTTTTCACCTGATTCATGCGGATCCTCACTGTAGATTTAGAGAGTTTGTTGGAATTGTGTAAATGGCTTAGCTGAAAGGAGATAACCTGGAAGAAAGGTCTATGTAATCTTTCCTACTGAAATAAAGCTGAGGGCAGAAATGGCTTGGCACTTGATATATGCCTAAGCTTGAAAATAACTTGTTACAAACAAGTTCTTTATATTAATGGTTTAAAAAAAAACACCAAGGCATAACTGAATTACATTTCAATTATAATGTGTTAACTCAGAGAGCTAACTTCAGTTCTTTTGCTTTGTAACTGTAACATTATAGTTCCTTTTAGAGTTACAGGATGCATGCTGCCTCACTATTTAGTAGGGTTGCTTGTAGCATTTAATTTTTTAAAAAATGTAACAAAAAAGTAAGAGTCATTATTTTTACTTAACAAGAAAGTAAAGTGTTGCTTTGCAATTGTAACGTTAGTGGTTTTATAGTGGTCACTATTTTTCTTTGATTCCCATTACTAGGTACTTTGCAGATAAAAGTGTCTGAGCTCTGATATGAAAGGATGGTGGAGGTTGATCACATTTAGATCCCGGTTCTTGGATGGGCCCCAGTCATGAGATCTGCAGATTCTTCAGGATGTCTGATGAAGGATGTCAGTAGTGAAGGTGATTCTGGATTGTTGTTTTTTCCTTTTGGTGAAGGAGATCATGAAGAAGATACCATAAGCTTCAGCCTCCAGTTCTTAGGCAGGGGTATGCAAATACCATCTGCTTCAATTTGGTCTAAATTATTTGTCCTACAAATTGTAACCTATTTACTTTGAGCCAATATGTAGCCCATCTGATTTCATTTGTGCCAAATATTTTAAAGCATTTATACATATTTGTATGTGTCTGATTAGTGAAAAGACATGAAAATAAACATGGGTAAAATAAAGACCTGGGATGGGGTGAAACTCAGTTGGGGGTGGGACTTGGATTGACAGTGCATGGGAAGGATGGTACGCTTGCTTGTTTGCTGTAATGTATTTCTCAGGCAGAGAGGCTGAAAAAGCTCCAAAAAGACAAAAATGTTGAGCCAGGCATGCCCTATGATAGCTGAAAAGTGCCCTGTCTAGAATACAGGCAAACATAATTTTTTAAAAAGAAAGACAAAGTGCTGCAAAAATAAAAGAGGTGGGAGGAGTTGTGAAAAATGGCAGACAGGGGAAGGCTAGGATGAAATATATCTTTTGTCCTATTCTTAATGCTACTGGGACCCAATCCATTCAAATCCCATATGGGAGACTCAAGTCATCCATGGCACAAATTTCACACAAATAGGCACTCAGTCAATTGGATTGAGATCTGTAGCTGCCTAAAACAAAAGATGAGGAAATTGTACAGTGCACACCCACACTAGTGAAAAGTATTGTATTGTATTAGGCATCCTTCAGTCTCGAAAGACTATGGTAACGTACTCTGTATGGAGGACTTGGAACAGCGTCTAGTGTGGCTGAGAAGGCCAATTCGAGAGTGACAATCCCTTCCACACTGAAGACAAATACAATCTGTCCCCTGTCCAGCTCCCTGGTTTTGCTGCTTCCGTGACTGCCTCTTTGCCTCGGTCTGCTGGACAAGGGTCTCTTCAAATTGGGAGAGGCCGTGATGCAACGCCTGCCTCCAGGCTGAACACTCCGATGTCAGGGTTTCCCATCTGTTGAGGTCCATTCCTAAGGCCTTCAGATCCCGCTTGCAGATGTCCTTGTATCGCAGCTGTGGCCTCCCTCTGGGGCGCTTTCCCTCCACTAATTCTCCATACAGGAGATCTTTTGGAATCCGACCATCAGCCATTCTCACGACATGCCCAAGCCAACGTAGATGTCGCTGTTTCAGTAATGTATACATGCTAAAAATTCCAGCTCGTTCTAGGACTACTCTATTTGGAATTTTGTCCTGCCAGGTGATACCAAAAATGCGTCGGAGGCAACGCATATGGAAGGTGTTCAGCTTCCTCTCCTGCTGTGCACAAAGGGTCCAGGACTCACTGCAGTACAGGAGTGTGCTCAGGACACAGGCTCTATAGACCTGGATCTTGGTATATGTCGTCAGCTTCTTATTGAGCCATACTCTCTTTGTGAGTCTTGAGAACATGGTAGCTGCTTTGCCAATGCGTTTATCCAGCTCGACATCTAGAGAGAGAGTGTCAGAGATCGTTGAGCCAAGGTACACAAAGTCATGAACAACCTCCAATTCTTGTGTGGAGATGGTAATAGAGGGAGGTGAGTCCACGCCCTAGCCCATGACTTGTGTTTTCTTCAGGCTGATTGTTAGTCCAAAGTCTTGGCAGGCCTTGCTAAAACGATTCATGAGTTGTTGGAGGTCTTCAGCAGAGTGGGCAACAACAGCTGCATCATCGGCGAAGAGGAAGTCCCGCATGAATTTCAGCTGGACTTTGGTCTTCGCTCTCAATCTAGAGAGATTAAAGAGCTTTCCGTCTGATCTAGTTCGGAGATAGACACCTTCTGTTGCAGTTCCAAAGGCGTGCTTCAGCATGACAGCAAAAAAGATCCCAAAAAGCGTTGGTGCGAGGACACAGCCCTGTTTCACTCCGCTTCGGGTGTCAAAGGGATCTGATGTTGAACCATCAAAAACTACAGTGTCCTTCATTCCCTCATGGAAGGACCTGATGATGTTAAGGAGTCGAGGTGGACATCCAATCTTGGGAAGTATTTTAAAAAGGCCATCCCTGCTAACCAAATCAAAGGCCTTTGTGAGATCTATGAAGGCGACAAAGAGTGGCTGTTGTTGTTCCCTGCATTTCTCCTGCAACTGTCTGAGGGAGAATACCATGTCAGTGGTGGATCTATTAGCTCGAAATCCACACTGTGATTCTGGATAGACTCTGTCCGCGAGCACCTGGAGCCTCTTCAGCACAACACGGGCAAGCAGCTTCCCTACAACGCTGAGAAGAGAGATGCCATGGTAGTTATTGCAGTCGCCCCTGTCTCCTTTGTTCTTGTACAATGTGACGATGTTTGCATCCTTCATGTCCTGTGGTACTCCACCTTCCCTCCAGCAAAGACAAAAGATTTCATACAGCTCGGTAGTGATGGTCTCTTTACAGCACTTCAGCACTTCAACAGGGATGTTATCCTGCCCAGGTGCCTTGCCAGAGGCAAGGGAATCCAAGGCCGCTTTTATTTCTGCTAAGGTTGGTTCACTGTCCAACTCTTCCAAGACAGGCAAGCACTCAATGTTATTTAATGCTTCTTCGGTTACTACATTCTCTCTGGAATATAGCTCAGAGTAGTGCTGCACCCAGCGGTCCATCTGCTGTGCTCGGTCCTGGATGATCACGCCTGTAGCAGACTTCAAGGGAGCAGATTTCTTCTGTATTGGACCTAAAGCCTGCCTGATACCGTCATACATTCCTTTGATGTTACCTGTGTCCGCTGCTATCTGTATCTGAGAGCAGAGCTGAAGCCAATAATCATTGGAACATCTCCTGGCAGCCTTTTGGACTTGGCTACGAGCAGCTCGAAGAGCTTGCAAGTTGTACTCGCTAGGACAGGCTTTGTATGCTGCTAGAGCTCACCTCTTATCCTCGATGGCTGGCATCAGCTCCTCCGAATGGGCTTCGAACCAGTCTGCTGTCTTTTTGGTCTTCTTGCCAAATGTGGACAAGGCGGTGTTATACACAGCGTTCTTGAAATGTTCCCATCGTTCAGGTGCATTTGCATCAGCCGGGCCTGGAAGGGTTTCCTCAAGCACTTGGGCAAATTCCTCCACTTTTCTTTGATCGCGAGTCTTGCTGATGTCAATACGTGGTCTTCCTTCCTTTTTCGTGTGATATAATCTCTTTGTTCGCAGTTTTACTCTACTACACACCAGGGAGTGATCAGTATCACAATCAGCACTCTGGTAGCTGCGTGTGATCGTAATACTAGGAAGGCTAGAACGTCTAGTGAGGATCAAATCGAGCTGATGCCAATGCTTGGATCTTGGATGTCTCCAGGAAACTCTGTGTTGAGGCTTTGTATTAAAGAATGTGTTGCTGACGCAAAGACCATAATAACAGCAAAACTCCAGCAAGCGTTGGCCATTTTCGTTCATCTTTCCAATGCCAAAATGGCCTAGACAAGTGGGCCAAGAATTGTGATCAGCACCAACTCTAGCGTTAAAGTCTCCGAGAATGAACAGTGCCTCTCTTTCAGGGACTTTTTTGATAGTAGCTGCCAGATCGTCATAGAATTTGTCTTTCACTTCTGTAGTGGATGACAGTGTTGGTGCATATGCACTAACACTGAAAGTGAAAAGTAAAGCAACACTGAAAGTGAAAAGTAAAGCAACAAGAATAGCAGTCCCTGAGAGATTAACAGCCTTCCATTGACTGCCAGGACATGAAATGGCTGCCAATCATAGGGACAGGGAAATTGAGTTGTCCCAAGGGTTCTGTAATTGGGGTTTCCAGAAGAGCATCAACTTTTCATCCCTGCTTGAGTTGTCTGTCTCCTTCTGCTTTGGACTTCCTGGTTCTTTTACAGTATTTTGAAAATATTTTCCAAGTGACACTTGCTGGCACCAATCCCCCCCACCCCAATTTTCAGATTTGTAACCTTTATTGATTCAATAAAGGAAGCCATGACCTGTTGACAACAGGACCTTCTGGATGTTACTAACTCATAATTTGCCAGAGGTTGGAAGCAACTTGATGGCACATAACAAAAACAGTGCTTTGCAAGAAATCAGAATGACAATCTCATTTGCAATCTGATAGGTCTAGTTCTATTCACTCACATTGAGCTTAGCTCTGGATGGCAAGTTTATGACATACTGTCATGGCACAACTACATTTATTCACAACTTTATTAACAATTAGGACATAGAAGGCATGTAGATCATGCAGTGCTTCCTAGAGATCACATAGAATGACAGCTCACATAGACTGCCTAGTAGCTCAGTGGAGTTTAGAATCTTCCAAATCCTAGACCAACATTCTAATCACTATACCAGACTGTCTTGCAATCAATGCTCAGAATGTTACCTTTTAAAATGAGTGTAGTGTATTACTCATTACCTCTTGGCAGCTAGTTTGCTGCTCCAATCAAGCAAGTAATTCATTGCCTTTCATGTCATTAATGTATTGTCATTACTAACAAGCTGGAAAAATTCAGGGAAATATTCTGTAGTTCCCTATAGGGGTCAATTCTGATGTTGTACCTTTGAAATATTTATTAAAAATAGAAACAAGAAAAAAACCCAATTAATGGCATAAGACCTGGAAAATTCTTGTCAAGATGCCCTTAGAAAGTAACTTTTGAAAATGATCATGCTGGGCTGTTGCTACCACATCTGGTAACACATTAAATAATGTGTATATTAAATATAAAAATGCATTCAAGATCACATTTAGTTTGACCCAAAGTGAGGTCATAATTGAACTGCAACTGAATTCAAATAACAAATAAAACAAGTACATTGATAAAAGATAATTATATGAAATGTTTTATGGAGATACAGAGAGACTTGGAAAAGTGGGACAAGCTACAACTTTCATTGATGGGAAGAAAATATGTAATTAAAATGAATTTGTTACCTAAACTGATCTTTATTTTTCAGACAATACTAATGTTGCTAAAGCAAACACTTCTACAGGAACTCAACAGAAAATTAATGAAATTTATTTAGCAGGGGGAAAAACTGAGGATCAAAATGAAGGCATTACAAGACTCTAAACAAAGGGTGGGTTTTGGTCTTCCAGATTGAAAAAATTATTATAGAGCTTGTGTGTTGGTATGGATTAAAGAATGGATTACTCTGGATAATGAGAGACTGCTTAAACTGGAGGGGCATGACCTTAATCTAGGATGGCATGTCTTTATATGGTATCAAAAAGCTAAAGGGTATAAAGTTTTCAATAACCATATGATAAGAAAATCTTTGTTATGTACTTGGAACAAGATACAAAAACAAATATATAATAAAATACTGGGCTGGGTGTCACCATTAGAAGCATTTACACAACCTGCCTTAATGGACTCAATAAGACTGGTAAGATATAGAGATTTGCTTAAGAAAGAAGGGACATTGAAGACTAGAGAGGAGTTAGAGTAGCAAAAAAATGTCTTTAGATTGGTGGATGAGATTACAATTAGACTCCAGGTATGCAAAAGACAAAATAATGGGTTTCTATGAAGAACAAACAACATTTGATAAACTATTGTTAGAGACAAATGATAAAATAATTAAAAGAATGTATGAATATCTCTTAAATATGAAAATGGAAGATGAAGTGGTGAAAGACTATGATAAAATGGGCACAAAATGTTGGTCATAATATTGATTTAGAACAGTGGGCACAAATTTTGAAGAATAATGTTAAACTTACAAAATCAGTAAACTTTAAAGAATATATATATAAGATGTTTTATAGATGGCATATGACTCCAACTAAATTGTCTAAAATGTATAAAAATACTCCCAACAAATGCTGGAAATGTAAAATGCAGGAGGGTACTTCTTATCATATGTGGTGGACATGCAGGGAAGCAAAAAATTATTGGAGATCAATACATGAAATGTTACCAAAAAATTATCTTATTTAAACCGGAATTGTATTTACTGGATGTTATGACTGAAATTGTAGATAAAGAAATGAGATATTTGATAATACATATAAACACGGCAGCGAGGATACTATACGGAAAATATTGGAAGAAAGAACAGGTATCGTCTCTGGAGGAACTGATAGAAAAGATACTGGAAGTGGCGGAGATGGATGTACTAACAGAAGCATTAAATGAAAGATCATCTCAAAAAGGACTTAAAAAATGGGAACGGGTTTATAATTGGATCCAAAATATGGACTCGAAAGCATAGATAAAAGAAGTATGAGAAGGTCCAAAGGAATGGAGAGAGTTATAAAGACAGATTGTCTGGAAAAACTGTTACATTGTTTACTTATGTGATTTCCCTTTTAACATAACTAAGTAAGTGGATGTAAGAATACTCTTTCATTCTCTGGAATTGTACCCCTTCCCCACCCCCACCTCCACCCCCCACCCCCTATCCATTCCTTCCTTATTCCCTTGTACCCACACCCCAACTCTCACCCTTATTGAAAATGAATAAAACTTTTATTAAAAAATAATTCAGCTGCAACTGGTGCATGTGGGGTAGGCCAGTAGTCCCCAACCTTGAGCCTCCAGATGTTCTTGGACTACAACTCCCAGAAGCCTTCACTACCACCTCTGCTGGCCAGGGTTTCTGGGAGTTGAAGTCCAAGAACATCTGGAGGCCTGAGATTGGGGACCACTGGGGTAGGCTAATCAAAATACAAGAGTGTATTTTAGGATGTACTGGAAGTGAAGAGTAGGAAGGATGTGGGAGAGATCATTTTACAAGGAGTCTTGGTCCTGAGTTTATGACTCAGAATCTTGCTTCTTGTAAATTGTCCCAGGCATCTACCTAATAGGGGTGTGTCTGGTGTACTGTATAAAATCCAGCCAAACCCTCAAATTTGGGTTGAGATGAAGCAACATTTCTTCTGAAATTACCCAAAGTGAAGCTAGACAGTTCTGATGTTGTGTGGGTAATTCAGTGCCTTGAGAGACTACGGAAAGACAGAGAGTCGATCTCCCCTCCCAAAATTACTACTTTGCTTTAGCTTCAGCTTTTCCATATATGGAAAATGTGAGTTGGCAGCAGCAGCAGGAGTTATTTTCAGGTCTCTTTTATAACTACCAAAAAACTACACACACCCCAACAATAACCAGGTTTACCAGGAGCTGTGTTTGCAGAGAGGGATTTGAATATTTTAAACATAGGTGCTCTCTTTTTTCATTCCTGTCTCAGCTGAGATTGAGGTGCTTAATTGAAAACTTCTATGTGAAATTAATTATTTGATATTGCTTTTTTCATTTATTCTAGTTTCTTATCAAATTTTGTCCCCATCTTTTTCTTCAAGTTTCCTAGCTTTCTCCAAAAATCTTTTTTTTCCTTCTTTATTTCTTGGATTCTTCCTTGTTTATAATTTCCAGTAATCCTGATCTTCCTCTTGATGTTTCACTTGCTGTTGTTTGTCTCTTTGAGAATTAGTCATATACTGTAAGTAGTGTAACTGCCTTTTCCATCTTATCCCTTTAATCACAATTTTGACTCTGTAGGTGTTGAGTTTTGAATGAAAATTTGTGTCTTTTTCCATCTTAAAATCAATTTTGATAAGTAGAAAAGTGCCTATACCTTCTCCACACCTTAGTAGAAAAGCCCCTTACAATTTATTCTTCTGCAATTTAGAAGATGTTTTAAAACATTGTAACTAGTTTCTTCTTGTACAGTATCTGTTGCAGTTTTCATAATAATTGTCCACCAACCAATAGGAAGAAGGATCAGGAATCATTTTGGCATCTCAACTATACCATGCCCATCTATCTGAAATTTGAAAAATGTTATCCTCTCAGATGGAGTGACTGTGTTGGCCACTGCTGCCTGCTCTTTCAAGAATAAAAATAAAAAGAGTCCTTTCATGGTTAAAGGGGCATAGTACCAAATATTGGGGCAAAATTTATCTGAGATGCCCAGTGTTGTGCCCAGACTAGCAGGCCTAGGCTGGTGGAAAGCTGCACAATTGAATCCTGCAGCATAGTAGTTCAATATGAGCCTCATCATGGTGCTGAGAATGACTGGAGGCTTGTCACTGAGCGTGCTTCCTGCTATCTCCCTATTAGTTGATTGGGTGAAAGTGGGCAGGACCAGAGCAGGTGGAGTGGGGTGGAGCTGGCTCTGCTCCAGTCTGCCTGCTCAATGGCTATGCTTGCTTACTGCAGACATTCTTCCCTTTTCCCATTTTGTTTCAGGACTGGCAAGTGGCAGTGATGTTCTTTCCTGCACATTTTCAATCATGGTTGATTGTGATGGACAAGTTGCCTTTCAAAGGACACTTGCCCCATTCTCATCTTGTTGCAGAATTTCCAAGAATCTCCACAACTCCTTGGAACACTGTTTAAAATCACTGCTTAGTCCTTGCTTGATCTGATCATTGCCTGATAAAGAGAGCGGTAGAACTTGAACGTTTGCCTTATTTGTAAGTTTTTGTAATCCAAAAAAGTCACTGCCTGATCCACAATTGTTTTTTGTATCTACTGCTCAGTCTACATCCTTAATTAAGATCATATGGAAAACAAAAACAAATCTGGGATGATGGGTTTCAGACATATTAACTATTGCCAATACTATTTATTGGATAAAGCATATATTTTGTTTATCTGAAATGAAGTTTCATAATTTTCTTTGCTCCCTTTGGTGAAGCTGCTTTGAGGAATGATAAGTGTTGCTTAAGCAGCAGGCATGAAACTCCAAACACCTGGCACAATTTCACTGGTGCGATTTGCAGTGCACCTCCAAAGACTATACAAACATCTGAAATTCATTCCTGGGATCTCAAAAGCCCTTTCCATCACAGATTGAATTTTTTTTGGTTAAGATTCATGGTATAGCAGCTGTGATTTATATCAGTGATTGTACAATGGGGCCATTCATGTTCCAAAGGTGATTGCCGTCATGTAGAAAATTAAAGAATGAAGACAAATATAGCATGGAGCCACATATCACACATTTCTTCTAGTGGACATTTCACAGAGAGCAACTGGAGCACAGCAGTGTAGCACTTGTGTTCCCAGGTTCATTCCCCAATGTGCCCCTATAGCAGGAAGCAGCTGTGCAAAAGGCCACAGTTAGCAAGAGTTAGTAGTTGACAAGATGAAGTGTTAACAACTTCACATAGGAGAAAACATGTTTGGATGTGTCCACAACAAGTGTCCCCTGTGAATACTGCAGAATTTTGGTGAAAGATGGCTTAAGTCTGTGCCACACAGGACTTTGGAGAATCTATCCATTGGCAAGGGATCTCAACCTCTGCAGTAATATTTGGAAACTGTCACATCAGGTGGGTATCATAGAATCATAGAAAAGTGAAGTTGGAAGGGGCCTACAAGGCCATCAAGTCCAACCTCCTGCTCAATGCAGGAATACAATCAAAGCATATCTGCCAGGTGATTATCTAAGTTTTTCTTGAATGCCTCCAGAGTTGGAGCACTCACCAACTCCCAAGGTAACTGGTTCCACTGTCGTACTGCTCTAACAGTTAGGAAGTTTTTCCTGATATTCAACTGAAATCTGGCTTCCTTTAACTTGAGCCCATTGTTGCGTGTCCTGCACTCTGGGATGATCGAGAACAGATCCTGCCCCTCCTCTGTATGACAGTCTTTCAAATATTTGAAAAGTGCTATCATATCACCCCTCAGACTTCTTTTCTCAGGGCTAAACATGCTCAATTCTTTCAGCCTTTCCTCATGGCTTGGTTTCCAGCCCCCTGATCATCCTTGTCGCCCTCCTCTGAACTTGTTCCAATTTGTTAGCATCTTTCTTGAAGTGTGGTGTCCAGAACTGGACACAAACTCAAGGTGAGGCCTAACCAGTGCTGAATAGAGGGGGACTAGCACCTCATGGGATTTGGAAACTATACTTCTATTAATGCAGCTTAAAATAGCATTTGCCTTTTTTGTAGCCACATCACACTGTTGGCTCATATTAATCATTTTATGTGTCTCCATGCACTCCTTCCATGATCCGAGTAGCTTCAGGGGAAGAAGTTAAGTCTTATTGTGTGATGAATCTAATCCACAGAGATGCTTTTTCACAGGAAAGCCATTTTGGTGGGATCCTCACAGCAAAAGTAACTTATATCCTGGTACTTTTCCCAGGAAATAAAAGAATCAAATAGCTACTACCAAAATTCTTGAATACCTCATCTGTAGCAATCAGACTTTAATGACAAAGAGGGGGAACCAGTACACTTGAGTGGCCTACAGCCACCTTTTCAGTGGGAATTTGTAGTTTACTGCTCAAATGAGATATCTGAACAATTTTGAGGAACATGAAAAGAGTTGTGATAAGACTATCAAGACAGTTCTGTGCCGATCTACAATAAACTAAAGTGCAATATATTTCTGCAAAGGGTTATGCTATTTTGGAGGGGATGGGGACCATAAATGACACCCCTATATTATTTGACATCATGTTGACTTCATGTTGAAGGAGACCCAGAATCAGTAGTCAACCATTCAACGAACAAATATTAGGAACTATTTACACAATATTTCCACCATACAATTCTCTTCACTGTGTATGTCACAGGGTAATTAGCTTTAGTCTTTCAAGTCCTTGTCAAGGGGTGGGGGGAGGGTTATCTTCCCCACATCCTACACTCTTACAGTCCAAACAACAGCTTAGGTTTGAAAATTTTCAGTCTTCCTTCTCAGCAGTCCCTTGCCAATTGCACAAGTATTTACGTAGATTGCCATTCATAGTGCAAATGATGTTGGTGAGTCAGGGTTAAGTCCTCTAGCTTGGCTGGTCCTCTCTGTTTAGCTTCAGGTGCAACTCTTGGTTTAGTCTCTGCCTTGCCAGGCTTTTTAGGGTCCTCTATATTAAACCCGTTCAGCAAGGAGTAGGGTTGGCAATAATCTAAGGGAGGACTACTTCTTGATGCTGAAAAGCCAGAGTACACAGAAGGGTTAGATTCTTCCCCACTCTGTTCTGGGGCATCTGTCCAGTCTTTCACCTTGCTCTCTTCCTCCTCTTTCCCACTGACTGCCTCCAGCTGTTCCTCTGCTTCCCTTTTATCCTCCTCTTGGCAGGAGATTCCCTTGGTCGACTTCTTCCTGCCTTTCTTCTCTTCTTGCCCCCCTGGGTCTCTCCATTCTGTAATGTAAGGATAGGGTAATGTCCTGGAGAAGGGATCCACCTCACGCCTACTAGATAGCCTTGGAAGGGACCCATGAAGGACCAGTGGGACTGGGAGCTAGAGCCCTCCGGAGTGCCCAAGCTCACCTGCTCACAGTTTGACCCGGTAAGCCATCTGAAGATTTGTCCCAATAAACCAATAGATTAATTTAGCTCAGTCTCCCATGTTTCATGTGATACCTTTAATTTCTGCTGCATTTCAGACAAGAATGAGTATGTGGAGAATTAAGTGTAAGAAGGCAGAAGATTATAGTTCAAGGTATTACAGATGCATGTTATTATGCCTACTCCTAATATCAAACATTGTGGAGGCTGTTTATTGCCATACACATTTTTAGTTCCATCTGAACACCACAGAAGTGGTTTACAAAGAGGATGCATAAAATGTGAATCATATATTTCTGAGGGTTCACTTCTGAGACTGAAAATTGGCAGCTGACTTTGAAATCCATGGCTGCCAAACCCCCTCTATATTTGAAAAAGAAAATCTATCTGTGCTGTTAAGGAACACTATAGAGCTCCCCATTCTTTCCCCAGTACATCCGTTCCTATAAATCTAAGCCAGGCTTCCAGTTCCTTCTGTTTCACTGTATATATTTTCCTTGCCTAATTACATTTCAAAAGGGATTTCTTAAACCACCTGAAATGAGGTCATATCCACAGGAAAATGAATTGGGAAAACTTGCTTTAAAAACAAAATGAAACAAACCAACTAACACAGGCTTCAAAAGCATTCCTTTCAGTCATTCCTTCAAAAAGTTTATATGATCTCATATATTTTGTGTCCATTCTATTTAACTGCACGAGTATTAACATTTCTCTTGTTTGCATCTTGAGTGCTATGAAAAAGAAGATATTGATAACCCATTGAGGTTACACTGAAGGATGTTTCAGTGTAATGTTGGGTAATGTTGAGGATGAAGTGAAATATGGCACCTATCATCATATTTCAAGTACAACAAGGTGTTCCACTTGATTCACAGGACAATCTGAGTTCACCTCTAGCCAACTAGATCCCTTTCCTTGAAAAGGGTTGATCTGCTAGCATATATTGCTGGGACAAACCTGCTTTATTTATTCTGCTTTATTCTGAATCTTCTGCTTTATTTATTCAGCTTACATTGTAAGCTGCTGCATCTTCCTGGTGTTATTTACCAATTACAACAATTGTTTAGATCATACCTTGGTATGCCTGTAATGTCAACAACAATTACCAACTGGATCAAGAGGAAAGTAAAATTATCCAAGATTCATTCCATCAAAGCAGAAGAGAACTGAAAGTAGAGAAGAGGTCAGGTTAACCCTGTTGGAATGGAAACCGACTAAACTGTCAGATACATTGCCTAGCATTGAAACAATGAAATGCTAGCAGTAGGAATGTCACACAAATCCAAAATATAAAAATTACAGTCAACTACAGCATTACTTTAAAATAAAATGGAACATACTGGGAATAGGAATGGAAGGCAAAAATTGAGATTTTGTAGGATCCCAAAAATGGGAGTGGAATAGCACATTCTCTTTCCTTGTGCAATGGCTGAATGAGACTGATGTCCAAATTGGCAAACACAAGACTGGAAGAGTGACTGGAAGAGTGCCCAGAGTTCTAGGTCCGAGTACAAAAAGTCCAGAGCAGTCCCTTTTTGTTATTAGTCATAAAAATACAACTTTTGCAGAAAATTAATGCACAAAGTGGCACCTTGTATAAAGGAAAAAGGATGTCGGTGTTTAACAATACTGCAACTGAAATCCTATAGAAACAAAAAGAATTCAGTCGCAGGGGCAGTATGAAGGGAAGGCATTCCCATTTACACTTCTCATTCACAAAGAAGTGAAAGAAAATGTTTACAGCAACCACACATAAGGTGATGATCAAGCTTGTGAAGCCTTAAGGCTTGTCTATAGAGGCTCATTTGGACTTGGCTAGTACAGCCTAAATAAGATTGCTTAAGGTTGCATCTGGCTGGTGCAACTCTTGTTTCCAAATGGCATATGCATTTCATGTGACTCTGTCTGGTCTGGCTCCTTCCTCTTTCAATTTTGTGAAGTGCTTCTTCAATAAGATAGCCATTTCACGATATTGGGAGATTAAACACTTCCTCTGCTTCATGAAGGGGCAGAGGAAGGAAAATGTTTTCCCTTTACACTATATTAGGACAGTTCTCAGGCACAGCATCACTCATAAAAATAAAAAAGTGAAAACTCCTGGAAATAGGAGGAGATAGGAGGGGCAAGGAGGGTGACTTTTCTTAAAGGTCAGGTTGAGAGCCTGCCCCTGCTGAATCCACTGCTGAGTACAAATACTGGGAAAAAAAAAAAGATCATTCTGATTAATTAAAACAAATGAAAATGTTTAAAATGTGATGTGATGGGAGTACTTTTGAAGAAACGTCAAATACAGTAAAATATATATAAGATATTGTTTTGCTGGTGGGATGATAGTGATTCTGATAGCCAGACATTGCCCAATGAAAGTTGAAGAAATCCTAAAGGACCAATTGGGATGACACATGTTTGTTAAAGACTATCTAGAGCACAGATAGTTTACTTTTGAAAAATATTATGTGCCAAACAGAAACTGTTTAAAATATTATAACAATTTTTGATAAACACACCAATCATGAGAGGAGATACTAATGTAGTACTAGATGAAAACAAAGAAAGAGCAAGTAATTATCAACTAAAAGATGTAAGGCATTATGACAATTGATTAAGTCTCACAAATTAATGAATGCTTGGTGAAGTGTTCATTCTAAAGAAAAAGACTTTACATGTTTCTCACCTAGGTTTAAATTCTATTCTAGTTTTGATTATATTTTTGTTTCACTGCAGCTGTTAAAAAATCCATGAAGTTAAAACAGGATTCCACACAGTATCAGCCCATATGCTTTTCTTTTTGAAGTGGGGATTGGGTAGCAGAAGCTAAAAGGGCCAATACTCGTATAGAGATTTGATTCAAATTTAAAATTATTTATGTTAGACCTGTGCAAATATTTCTTGACCCAATCTGAATCCAAATATTTGTCATATAGATTGAGACTGATCTGCTCCAAGCTGTTTTGGAGGTGGCCTGAAATTGTGTTTTACACATTGGAAGAAATAACCTGCCTGAGTACGCTAAATGCTAAAGTGACATCTGTGCATGACAGAGAATCCAGCAATAGACAGGTTGTGTAGGTGATAAGTAAATTAGCTTCCAGAAATATTCCCAGGGAAGACACCCAAACAATTTTGTTTCCAAAGGCCTACATGAACATAAAGGTTGGTTTGAATTGAGAAATACTTGGATCTTCTTACGTCTACCAAGAGACCGTAAGAGCAGAAATCATTTGAGTATGGGTATGTGGGTGTCCGTGAATGTTTGTGGGTGGGTGGATTTCACCAATAAGAAGAAAAGAATAAGGAAAAAAGGTGTAAAAGGGAGGAAGGCAGATAATTCCTAATGCTATGGTAACCTATGCAATCAAAGCTTTCTCAAGAAAAAACACATTTATTTTTTTATTAGATTTTTATCCCGCCCTTCTAGACATATGTCTACTCAGGGCGGCTCACAATAAAATTATTCATAAAAGCAATTAAAACAACGATTTACATTGACAATATTAGTATTAATCAAGATGGAAAATATGAAACAAAAGATTAAGTAGAAAGTAAAAGTCAAGTATTGACAGGAGGGAAGGCCTGCCTAAAGAGCCAAGTCTTTAATTGGCTCTTAAAAACACCCAGCGAGGGTGCCAGGCAGATCTCTGACGGCAGGCTATTCCAAAGTCGAGGGGCCACAGCCGAGAAGGCCCGGTTTCTTGTTCTTTCTTTCCAGGCCTCCCTCGGCGTTAGGCCCCTCAGCTGTCTTTCCTGGCTATAGCAAGTGACTCGAGTAGATCTAGGTGGGAGAAGGCGTTCTGCTAGGTATCAAGGTCCTAAACCGTTTAGGGCTTTATATGTCATCATTAACACTTTGAAATCAATGCGGAAACGAATGGGCAGCCAATGCAAGGCAGCCAGAGTGGGAGAGATATGCTGGTGTTTTCTCGTTCCACTAAGTAGTCTGGCTGCCGCATTCTGCACCATCTGAAGCTTCTGCATCAATCTCAAAGGTAACCCCACGTAGAGCACACTACAGTGGTCTAATCTCGAGATTACAAGCGCATGGACCAGAGTGGTGAGGGCCCCACCATCAAGATAAGGACGCAGCTGGGCAATCCGCCACAGATGGTAATAGGCGGAACGGACCACTGACGCCACCTGGGTTTCCATGGTAAGCGCCGGGTCCAGATGTACTCCCAAGCTGCGAACCTCACTCTTCGTGGTGAGAGTCACCCCCCCAAAAGAGAGGGAGTTTCCCAAGCCGCCGATGGAGGGGCCACCGACCCTCAGGACCTCCATCTTGTCCGGGTTCAGCCTCAACCCATTCTCCTGCATCCATTGCAGTACAGCCTCCAGACAGCGCTGAAGGGACAGAACGGCATCCACTGAAGTAGGTGAAAAGGAGATGCAGAGCTGCGTGTCATCAGCATACTGATGGCACGAGGCCCCACACCCCCTGATGACCCCACCCAGCGGCCTCATATAGATATTAAACAGCATTGGGGAGATGATCGAACCCTGCGGAACCCCACAATTGAGACTCCACGGGGCCGAAACGCTCTCCCCAAGCTGAACTCTCTGAGGGCGGTTCTCCAAGAAGGATCGGAGCCAGGCAAGCGCCAGGCCACCGATTCCCAACTCGGAGAGCCTCCCCAGGAGGATACCGTGGTCGACGGTATCAAAGGCGGCTGAGATATCGAGGAGGACCAACAAGGACATTTTGCCCCTGTCAGCCACATTCGTTTACCCACGTACAATCTTGTATTGCAAAAGTGTAAGCCGATTAACTAGGGGAAGGACTTCTATGATATGTCATTTCCCCGCCTGCAACCTATGCTTGAGCTTATGGGTGTGTTTGAACATGTTTATGAATGGGGGAGGGTTTCTACGACATTTCACAATTTCTGTGCAACCTACATTTGAACCCATAACATTTTTAACATTTTTAAAATATTTTATGAGTAACCTGGCCTTTCTCAGCAGATTATTCATAAACATGTTCAAACCTACCCATAGGCTCAACATAGGTTGCAGAAAAAATATATGACATGTCATAGAAATCCTCCCCCTATTTCTGGTCTTAGTGGTTGGACTGCCCAGGTAAGTGCTTGTGCTTAATTGATGGTTCAACTATCAATCTCCTTCACATGTGGTGTCTCTTTCTTGTGCTATTGTTTTAACTTCAATATTGCCTAAGCAAACTTTCATGAACAATTGGGGTGGCAGGCCCACCTTGGGAGCAATTGGGGGGGTCTTATTTCTCTATGTCATTGGTCAGAAAAGGTACAAATAATCCTGATTTGGTCTGTTTTACAATTTTTATGTAAAGAAGAAACCTCCCCCATTACCTCACAAATGTTACAGGACACCCTACAGGCTGTAAAACACAGGGAATGCATTCAAGAGGGGTCTAAAATTAAGCAGCCCAAAGAACAAATATAGACTCCTAGAAACATAGAAATTCCAACTAAAAGCATAAAACTCATGAATAATGATAAAACCTGTGAACAACTTCTGAAGAGTAAAGCAGAAGTAATGGCACTACAAATAGACAAAATCTAAACATCCAGGATTACTTAAATCACAATATTATGAGCAGGATAATATGGATTCCTGCTTAATTGCCTGAGTTCTAAAAAAGAAAAAAGAAAGAACACTATACTCCTAACTGTTAATAACAAGAAGTGATCACCTTCCCTACAGAAATGAGTAAACAACTCTGAGCATTCCAACATGTATCAGTTTGAAGCAACAAATGAGAAAGAGAGCACTTGCGACTTCTCAATGTTCCTGTTACAAAAGAGGATATACAAAAAGTATTTTAAAAAATGAAAATACACACATCTCCAGGAAAATGTTTGTTCGTTCATTCATTTGTTACATTTATATACTGTCCATCTAGTGGCTAACCACTTCTCTGGGCAGTTTACAAAAATCAAACACATACTCAGAACCACCAAATCAAAAGACACAAATAATAACAAAAACAAAACATAATCATAGATCTCCTGGTGGTGACAGCTAAACCAAATAAAGGTTATAATGGGTCGAGTAATCTCTCACAGAGGAAGGATGTTCCTGAAAGCCTTTTTAAATAACTCAGTTTTAACATACTTCCTGAGGGACAGAAAGGAGGATGCCTGGCGGCCATCAACAGGCAGCAAGTTCTAAAGTGTTGTGGCCACCACCAAGAAAGTCTAGTCCCTGCTTTTCATTTTCTGGGCCTCCCTCAGGGTAGCCACCGGTAACAATGAAGCTTGAGATGATTGGGTGGTCCAGTAGAAGACCTTGGAGAGAGAGACACCAAGTACCAAGATCTCAAATCATTTAGGGCAAGGATTCCCAACCTTGGGCAACCCAGGTGTTCTTTAACTGCAGCTTCCAGAAACCCTGGCCAGCACAGCTAGTAGTGAAGGCTTTGGGGAGTTACACTCCAAGAACACCTAGGTAAACCAAGGTTGGGAGCCATTAGTTTAGGGCCTTATAAGTTAATATTGGCACTTTGAATTTGGTATAGAAGCAGACAGGGAGCCATTGTAGGCATGCCAGGATTGGGGAGGTGTGGTCATATTTAGAAGCTCCAAAAATCAACTTGGCAACAGTATTTGGTACCTTCTGCAGCTTCCATATTGCCCTCAAAGGTAGCCACACACAGAGAGCATTGCAGTAATCAATCCTTATGATTAGCAATGTGTGAACAAGAGTGGTCAGGTAAGGCTGCAACTGTACAATTGGTTGAAGATGGGAAAAGGCAGACCTAGCTGCAACAGATATTTCCTTCTCCATAGAGAGCACTGCTTCCAGGAGTGTTCCCAAGTTGTGGACTTGATCCTTTAGAGAGAATGTAACCTCATTCAGACCAGGCAAAATAACTCCTAACTAGTCAGGTTCCCCTCCTAACAACAAGATCTTCATCTTGTCAGGATTCAATTTCAGTCCATTAGCCTTCATCCAGTCCATTATCGAGGCCAGGCACTACTCAAGGGTCCAAACAGCTTCCACTGCTGAAGAAGTAAAGGAAAGATAGAATTGTGTGCCATCCGCATATTGATAACAGCAAACTCCAAAACTCCAGATGACCTCCCTCTGTAGCCTGTTAAAAAGCATTGGGGAGATGATCAACCCCTGTGGGACTTCACAACATAGAACCCACAGAGTCATAACAGCATCCCCAAGCTGCACCTTCTCGATACAGTCATCGAGAAAGGACCAGAGCAAGTGTAGAGCTAGGCCTCTGATTCCCACACTCGATAATCTATCCAGAAGGATACCATGGTTGCTGAGAAATCCAGGAAAACCAAGCAAGTTACACTCTTCTGGTTGGCCTCCCTTATCCGGTAATTGAGCAGACTGACCAGAACTGTTTTGATCCTATGCTGTGACCTAAACCTCAATTGAAATTGATTTAGACTATTGATATCATCCAATTAATGGATTTAACAGTAAATTCTAGAAGAACTTAATGGAACTATTGACCCTACCTTTTAATTAATTTCTTTAACACATTAATTTCTTTAACACATTACTAAGTGGTAGAGACATCTCAGACAATTGCAAAGGACTTGGGTAATGTGAGTACCTAACTCAGAGAAGGCGTTACTGAAAGTTAAAGTGCACAGCCCAACCACACTTGTAAATTAAAGATATGAGATCATTCATTTTGATAAAGGCTAAGAGACTTTATACATTTATAAAACAGTATATTATAAAACATCAGACAGGATTCATACCTGAAAGAAACACAGAGGATGCCATCCAATGCATTTTTAACATTGCCTGAAGGAAAGCAATCTAAACAGAAAGTTACAGTTATTTCACTAGAAAATGCCCGTATGGCATTTGATAGAATTGAATGGCCAAATCCCTTCTTAATAGAATTTGGAAAAGAATGTATAACACTCTTTAAAAAACCATAAAGGGTTTCACAAGTACAAATTTACAAGAATGGGATAGATTTGGAGATGTTATAGCTCAGCAGAAAAACATGACAGAGGACTGCTCTCCCTCCTACTTTTTGCTATAGTGGTCGAGCCATTAACAAATATGATTAGACAGAACCCAAAAATCAAAGGGCTTAAAAATAATGGGAAAGAGGGCAATTTTTCATGGATAACTTACAGTTATTCCTGGAGAACTCTAAAGAGGCATTAACTGAGCTGAAAGAAACACTAGAGAGATTTGCAAAATGCACAGGATTCTAAATCAACTACACCTAATTAAAACTATTCTGCCTCAATATCTCAATTGAACAATTCAGCAATATGAACTCCAGGCACAGACAGGATTACCAGGCTTTTAATATCTAGGAATAATCATGACAAAGATCATAGAAGAGTCAACAAATAACTGTAAATTGACGATAAAACTCAGGCACTGCCCAAATATTTTATTGCAGCTGGTTAGATATTCCAAATTCACCCAGACAAGCTCAAAGTTATGGCATTTCCAGATCTACAATTGCATTATAACATAGGTCAGCTCAAAACAATTGGTTCAGCTATTAAAAGACAGACTAAATAATGAATGGAATAGGAAGAGAAGGTCGAGAGCATTGCCATTCAGTAGTAATTGTAAAACTGACCAATTGTTATTTATGTTTAAAATTGAAAATGTTCAACTTGTTGAATTAGTGTTATTAATTGTTAACTGAAATGTTAGTTCTGAAATAAACAGCTCCTTCCCTCTTGACTTTGATATTGGCTTCTTCAGAACTATTCTTTTTAGTTTTTCAAAAATTTTCTCCACAATTTGGCAGTTTCCCCAGTCCAAAAAAAAAAAAAGGTATACTTTTTCTAGATGTACAACAAATCTTATAGTGCAATTTTAAACTGGAAGTGGTAGGGTCTAGCATAAAATGTGAAGTTTTTGGGAAAATGTGAAATGTGAAAAAATCCACATACGGTCCTCAGCTATTGTTTGGCTACTTTCACATAGACAATAGTCCCCATATGACATAAACATCATACAAAAGCTGCAAGAACTGAATGATCAGGAAAACACAGCCTCTTTGTCTGTACAGCTTGTCAGGTCACTCTATCATCCACCACACCCTTCGGGCAGTCACACAACTGAAAATGACTGGCTTTCAGTCTCCCATGGGTAATTTAATTGAAAAGCTTTCAGAACATTTAATCTGAAGCAAACACACCCTCTGATTCAAGAATAAAGTAAAAAGATGGTGGTAAATGAAGCTAGGATGAGTTGCACAGCCCCTCTCCTCACAGAGCTTTCTTGGTTGGATAGATTAAGTTTGAATGAGAATGGTTGTCAGTACTTCCCCTCTATCCAGCACTGCTTGTCACTGTATTTCATGCATTGCAAATTAAATACTTTATCTTTTGATTTCAAAGAGGGATAAACACAACAAATACTCTTAAGATGTCCTCTTTTATATTTCTGCCGAGAAGAATTTTTTTGGCAGATGAGAGCTTTTCTGTGCTGTTCTACCATCATAGCTCTCCTTAGGGGAGGGACTGTGCAAATTGTCTGAGCTTACTCTTCTACTTTCCAAAAAAATCTTCTTCAAGAAGCTGGTTTTGCTTCAGATCCACAGTTCTGGAAGCACTTCTCAAATGACATTATTCTTGGGACACCAGTAGCCAATAGTTACGTGACCATCTTGCAGATGCAGTGTGGCAGGTAATGTGATCTGAACTCCTGTGCAGGTGAGGTAGCTGATTTTTCTTAAGGTTTATGCACTATGCTTTCTACTATAGCTTCCATGGCATCGGGTTTATTTATTTATTTATTATTTATTTATTTAACTTATATGCCACCCACACTAACCAAAGGTCTCTGGGTCGCTTACAACAATTTAAATACAGTAAAAAGATAAAACAATTAAAATACAATTAAAATTGAAGAAGTCTATGTAAAAGTGCTGCATAAAACAGAGTTTGAGATGCTTTCGAATCTCAAAAATACTGTAGAGAATTGCAATCTTCAAGCCTGTGGTACCAGAAGCTTTTGCACTGTAGCTCCAAGAGGAGTTGGCCATTGCCTATGCTGTCAGGGTTTCTGGTAATGCAAAAATGCCTGAGATCCAACTATTGGAATGGCTGTTTTAACAGCTAGTGTTCAATACTATGTTGTACACCTATGCCCAGGAGTGATAGCAGCGGCAGATTGCTACTAATTAAAGAGTTCCTACTTGGATTTTGGGTTGTGTCCTATTTTGTCTCAGAGTCACAGTGCAATGCTGCTATGTCATTATAATTTTGCCAATGGGCCCATGTTTCTTGGAGTGGGGTAGTGTGCACACAAATGTTCTCTGCATGGGACCTAGCAATAAATGATGATTAGCAATGTCACGATTCCCATGTGGCCCCTGCTTGTTTCACCAAACTAGGAGCTCACGCTACGGGCCCCTCAGCTGTCACCAGTTGATTTCATCAACAAAGTTGTTGTTTAGTCGTTGTCTGACTCTTTGTGACCCCATGGACCAGAGCATGCCAGGCCCTTCTGTCTTCCACTACCTCCCGGAGTTTGGTCAAATTCATGTTGGTCGCTTCGATGACACTGTCCAACCATCTCGTCCTCTGTCGTCCCCTTCTCCTCTTGCCTTCACACTTTCCCAACATCAGGGTCTTTTCCAGGGAGTCTTCTCTTCTCATGAGATGGCCAAAGTATTGGAGCCTCAGCTTCAGGATCTGTCCTTCCAGTGAGCACTCCAGGTTGATTTCCTTCAGAATGGATAGGTTTGTTCTCCTTGCAGTCCAGGGGACTCTCAAGAGTCTCCTCCAGCACCACAATTCAAAAGCATCAATTCTTCAGCAGTCAGCCTTCTTTATGGTCCAGCTCTCACTTCCATACATCGCTACTGGAAAAACCATAGTTTTGACTATGCGGACCTTTGTCGGCAAGGTGATGTCTCTGCTTTTTAAGATGCTGTCTAGGTTTGTCATGGCTTTCCTCCCAAGAAGCAGGCGTCTTTTAATTTCGTGGCTACTGTCACCATCTGCAGTGATCATGGAGCCCAAGAAAGTAAAATCTGTCACTGCCTCCATATCATCAACAATACCTATTATTAATAATCAAAGTCCAGGCCATATGTCATTTTAAAAGAACCAAATAGAAATTGTTTATTGATACAGGTGTTGACAGAACAAGCAATGTTGTTAACTCTTAAACAAACATTCTACTTTATCCACTCTCAACCACCACTCTCCCACCCAAACTCCAAAAAACTCTCTCAATCTCTTCAACTCCCTAACTAACTCTCTATCTCTCCATCTCAAAACCCTATCTAAACTCCTCCTCCTGCTGCTGAGTCTCTTATACCATGTGACTCCACCCCTCCAGAACTCCCATTAGTCTATGCAGATAGCATATGAATATGCACGACCTGGGCAGATGCCACATACCTCCCCCCATTATAAGTTTGTTCTAGGAGGGGAAACTTTACGGTTTGCCTTCATAAACAAACAAAGGTTTATGGGAGAATATAAACACTAACCTCTTACATTATTTACATCACTAAAGATACATTACATTACTCTTACATCAATAAAGACCTATTAACCTCTTACATTACTTACATTAATACAAATTACATTACATTACTTTTACATTAATAATACTCACCATTATTTTTACCATCATTATACACCTCTCAGTTCATCAACATCCAAGCAAACTCTGCACTTTAAGCATATTCCATAACTATTATACACAGAGAACAGTTAATAAAATATTACAAACTTTTATCCACCCGTTAGTCATTTGGCCTTCGAGACAAGGCGTCAGCAACCACATTCTGGGTCCCTTTTACACTGCGGATCTCAAAGTCAAAGTCTTGCAGAATCAGCATCCATCTTGCAAGTTTGCTGTTATTGGAATTCATAGTTCGTAGCCACACCAAAGGGGAATGGTCGGTGCAAACGACGAATTTCCTTCCCCAAATGTAGGGCTTCAGCTTTTGCAGTGCCCATACGATAGCTAGGCACGCCCTCTCAATGGCCGACAAATGTCTCTCACCAGGTTGGAGTCTCCTGCTGATAAAAGTAACTGGATGTAGACTCCTGCTGTCATCTGCCTGGCATAGCACAGCTCCCAGTCCCACATTCGACGCATCTGTGTAGATAATGAACTCCCGGTTGAAGTCCAGTGCAACAACGACAGGTCCCGAAGTCTACTCCCTCTTCAGACGAGCGAAAGCCACCTGGCACTCTGATGTCCACTGGATGTCCTCGGCTCGCCTTTTCCGGGTGAAGCCTATTTTCTCTTCAAGTAGTGGCTTCACTTTCTCAACTGGGGAAAGGGTAGGCAATTTCTTCCACTCCTCCAGAACAGCTATGGCTGCGTTCTTCTTTGAAATGTTCTTGCACTTGCCTTTACCCTCACCCATAAACTCGCCCACAGGTACTCTAGTTGCAAATTTCTCCATATGTGGGGGGAACACTATCCCGGGTCACCTCAAAATTCACAGGCAAGTTTCTTTTGAGTGCAATCTCTTGGCTTATTTCAGATGTATTGAGATTTTCATCATCTGGTTCTATCCCTTTAATCTCTGGTTTCTCAGGCAGGGGCTTGTTTTGTAGGATTCTCGGTGCTTTTGCAGCGGCATGTGGAGCCCTCTTAACACTAGTCCTTTCAGCTTTCCAGTGCTGTTGCAACAAATCTACAGGTCCTGACCATGCCAACAGCAATTCACTCCCCTTTATGGGTCTCCGCATCACCACTTCATCCTCGGGACAGAATTATCTTTCCTGGGCCCTTTCATCACACCAGCCCCTATGCTTTTCATGAGCACCCCCCAAGCTTTGCTCCGCTATTTCTAAGGACTTTTGCAGACCCATGCATTGGCAAGGGGTCGAGATCACTGGTAATGGGCATAGTTTAGCCCTAGTCTTGTCATTCTCATTACCCCATTTTTGGCAAGTATCACAACTTTGACAAGATTATTTTACTTGCTTCCCAGTCCCTGGCCAATAAAAGTTCTGTGCCATTCTTTGCTTGGTGCAAGAGATTCCCATGTGTGCTTCAATTACATCTCTGTGTGCCTTTTCTATAATCTTTTCTCTGTATTTAACAGGGACAATTAGCTGTTTGTGGGGTCCCCCCCATGAGGTGCCATTAAAACCTCCCTATATAAATTTTTTTTCACACAATATCCCTCTGGGTGTTCAGGGGTCAGTGAAATGGGATTCTCATTAACTTTTCCAAAGCAATCACTCAAGGTAACATCTGCTTCTTAACAAAGGAAGAACTACTAGGATTTTTTCATTAGCACCAAATCAACTGTCTTTCTCATTTCAGGCTGTTCACCTAAAATGGGTCTTTCCACAACAGTTCCCGCGCTTTCCTCAGAGGCTTCAATCTGCCTCCCCTGAGAGCGAGTTACTATTAAAACACTTTGCACATGCTTGGCTAGATCTAAACCAATCAGACAAGGAGCAGGGATTTGGTCTGATACTGCTACTTTCCATATACCAGACCACCCCTTATAGTTCACAGAGATTTTGGCTGTAGGTAGTACCACCAACTCAGAATCGATCCCTTTAACGGAGACCTTCTCATATTCTATCAAGTCTTCCTCAGGAATTATATCAGGATGGCAAATAGTTATCTGAGAGCATTAATTTTAAGACCTAGATATTTTATACCATTGACAAAAATCCTTTCTGCTGAGTTTTCTAGTAAAACAAGATTGCACTTGATTAGGAAACATTGTACCACTCTGGCTTCAGGAATTTCTGGGCTCTCTGCCAAGTCCGTTTCCTTAGCAACAATGCTGTGGTGGGTAGAGGCCTCAACTTCAACTGCCGAATGCTGTGCCCTATTATGCTGTAAGCAAAATACCTTTTTAGGCTGAATGTAATTTCCACCTTTATGCTGACTAAAATCTCTATTCTTTTGAGTTTCACACTGAGCCCAAAAATGTCCCACTTCCCCACAAGAAAAAACATTTTTATTGGCTTTAGGTTCAGAATAAAGGGTTTTATTAACTTTTCCCTCAGAATTATTAGATTTCAGGGGACTGTGCTCTGGGGATGAGGGTTTGGCTCTAAAATGGCTTCCCTTAGCTTGTGCCTGTCTGAAGTAATTTCCACTGGATTGGGATGTTCTCCTGCTGTTGTCCCATCCTTTTCTGTCAATTTTTACCTCAGAGAATCGAGGATCTCTGATCTCACTAATAGAATCTGCATAGTCAGACACTTGTAGCACATTTTTAGCATCCTTGTCCTTGACCAGATAATGCAATTCCCCTGGCAAAATTGAATAAAATTGTTCTAACCCAAACACATTTCTCATTTGGTCTAAAGAGGTGACATGTTCCTGTTCCAGCCATTTATTAAGATACTGCATCAAACGTGCCCCAAGTTGGGTAAAAGACTCCTCAGGTTTCTTTGAAATTGATCTACATTTTCTTCTGAAGTGCTCTGAATTAATCCCAAATCAGGAATACACCATATTTCGATAAGCCTCAAAATCTCTAGCTTGCTCCAGAGGCATCTGTGAATAAAGCTCAGATAAAACTCCACTTATTTGTGATCTTAAAATTATCATCCTCTCATCATCTTTAACCTCAAAGTCCCAAGAAGCTCACTCAAATGAAATCAGGGAAGATTCAGGACAATCCCCTTTCCGATAATGGGGAAATTTCTTTAGGTTGATTTTTGAGAGACTTCCCACACTGGAATAATAATAATAATAATAATAATAATAATAATAATAATAATAATAATAATAATAATAATAATAATAATAATAATAATAATAATAAATACAAATTGTTGTTGTTGTTGTTGTTGTTGTTGTTATTATTATTATTATTTTTGAGCAGCTAATTCCTATTTCTTCATCTCAATTTGGAATTGCATTTTTCTTTCCCTTTGCTCAAATTCCCTTCTCCTGTTTTCTCTTTCCAATTCTAATTTTTCTTTTTCCAATTTAAGCTCCAATCTCCTTTCCTTTTCTCTTTCTTTAATTTCTAGTTCCCTTTCTCTTTCTTTAATTTCTAGTTCCTTCTCCTTCAGTTTGAATTCTTGTTCTAGTTTCCACTTTTCAATATCTTGGGAGCTCTGAATATTTCCTTCCTCTGAGGCAATCAATACAGGTCCCTCAGTTTCTTCCTCACTCTGAATTTGAGGGTTTCCATTTCCCTCAGCACCGTGGAGCTCAACCTATGACTCCATAACTGACTTTTTACTTCTTTTGGGCGACATAAACAATGCAATTTCTTATTAACCTGGACTGGTTCTTTTCCCTCACAAAAGCCAAAAGTACAAGCCTTTTTTTCTCTTTCACTGGCTTTCCTTGTAACTAGGTTGTGCTTTTCTAAGCAGCTCTCCTCAGCCACTCCCAAGCTCACAACCCTTGTCACAATATTTCTCTGTCTAGATGATTCTTGTCTCCAGACACAAGAACAACTTTCTGCTTAGCTTTCCTTATCACCTCAGATTTATTCTGATTTAGGCTTCTACTCCATCTGCTACTGCTCTTTTCCCTCAGAGCTCCGGATTTTGAGCTAGCCACTAGGTCTTGTAAATCCTGAGGTTAAAAAAATGGTTTCTCTTAAGTAGGTATTTTCCTTCTCTTAGGATTCCCCAGATCTGGATTCAGAAGCCCTGAAACTAAGTCTTCACCAAGACTCTAACGGGTAACCACTTCTTAACACAGATCCTAACCCCTTCTAGCTAGGAATACCTTTAAACTCAAGCCCATTCAACTTTTCACTGGATTGTTTCATATCCCACTGCTGTGCCACCAATTTGTCACGATTCCACGTGGCCCCTGATTGTTTCACCAAACTAGGAGCTCACACTATGTGCCCCTCAGCTGCCACCCGTTGATTTCGTCAACAATGCCTATTATTAATGATAGATGTCCAGGCCATATGTCATTTTAAAAGAACCAAATAGAAAATGTTTATTGATACAGGTGTTGACAGAACAAGCAATGTTGTTAACTCTTAAACAAGCATTCTCCTTTATCCACTCTCAACCACCACTCCCCTGCCCAAACTCAAAAAAAACTCTCTCTCAATCTCTTCAACTCCCTAACTAACTCTCTATCTCTCCATTTCAAAACCCTATCTAAACTCCTCCTGCTGCTGAGTCTCTTATACCACGTGACTCCGCCCCTCCAGCACTCCCATTGGTTTATGCAGATAGCATATGAATATGCATGACCCGGGCGAACACCACAAGCAACAACAAAATCTTACTGTTATTTTTAAATGTTTCTTTTCAAATATTATACTTATTAGTTGCATTTAGGTCACTTAGACCAAAATAAAATAAAATAAAATAAAATGCAATTTTAATGTTAATTTGTTAAAATTCAAAGGTTACTTTCAGGATCTGGTTGCAGCACACTGGGAAGGCTTGTCTAGTGACTTTCCTCAGTCATTGTTGTTACATGCTGTCAAGTCAGAACCAGCTTTATAGTGATCCCAACATGGTTTTCAAGGTGAGATATTTACCCATTCTACTCCCCTAGTCAGTTTCCATTGCTAAGCAGGGATTCGAACCCTGTTCTCCAGAGTCCTAATCAGTGTTTAGCCTCATTTTATTCTAGAAGTTTTGTTGTTCTGAAATTCAGCTGCTTTTATTATTTATTTTGATGATTTCATTTCCTTTTGAGTTTGGCTATCAGCTGAAAGCCTTTTGACTAAACATTCAGATAATAAATGTGGTAAATAAATAAGGAGGCACACCCTGCTTGCCCCAGGAACCTCCTCCTACTTTAGGAAGGCTGGGTGGGGGGTTTGCATAGTCTATTGCATAGGATTCTGGTGGCTGAGTGAGATTCCCACCCTGCAAGAACTACATATGCAGCACTCATTTCATCCAGTACATACAGTGAGTTTTCAGTGGAAATATGCAGCCCATAAAGAAGATTTAAAAAAAAAAGCAGAACAGTTTCATGTAAAGTTGTTGGGCAAATGTTATGTTGAGAAATGGCTGGATATATTCATGGGATCTCAGTGGAGCAATATACTGGCCATATTTTTGAATTGTTGTATACAAAACATCAAAGAATAGACAGTCATGGTGTTCCGGGGAGGGGAGACAATGTTTTAGTTACCCAGAATTCCTTATGAACAATGTTTGTACTATGCTTTTCCTTTAATTGAAACCTAAACCAAGTTAAATTCAAATTGTTTGTGTCTGGATTCATTTTAGAACAAACAAGAGCTTTAGTTTAAATCATTGTCCATAAAGGTTGTGCAAACAATCACTAGGAAACTCACCAGGAGGTTATCTGATGCCTCTTTTGATGTGTACGATTCTGTCATTTTCTTTATATCTGAGAATCTAAAGACAGCTTGGAATATTTTTCCCTCTCTTTCTGCTCCTTTGCAAACTGCATAAAGGATTTAATAAAGTGCAAAATTGGTGGATTTCCCAGTTTAGCTCTGCAAGTTCAATATCAGACTCAGACCTAACCTCTATTGCAAAGACTACAATGTTCTGTTTATTTTGTCCCACAAAATAAGGCAATTTAGTATCTGAACAGTTTTAAGGCGTTATTATGCATTTTCTAGCATGTAAACTGTTCATAGCTATATTCCTTCATTTTTCCTTCCAACCATTCTAGAGGATGTTTGGTGAGTTTACAGGCTTATGTGGTCTTTTTGTCAGCTTGGAAAAACACAGTAGCCTGTGTTTCATATTCAGCACTATACGAGAAGTTCTTCTTTTCTTAAAATACCCTGTTGCAGCTTATGCTAAACACAGACTGTCCAGGTTGCACTGGTTTATTGATTTTGTAGTACAAGGAATGCTCTGAGTGCTGGTAAAAAACAGTATTCAGCCAGCAGTTTAAATGATACCGGAAATATTTTAAAAGTGGGGTTGTTTTCTCTCTGATAATTGATGTCCCGCATCTGAAGTGGTCAACTTTAGTCAACACCCTAAGTGGGTGAATGAAGGCATGTAAATAAGAGGTGATGTTGTGTTCTGCTGAAACCTAACCCTAGACTCTTACCCCTTCAGAAGCATGTGAGCCACACAATGCTTTGAACTAGAAGGTGGAAATGATGAGGCTGTCAAACCCCACAGACATTTTCAACAACAGAGAAGTATGACCTAAAGGGAATGCAGCAATTGCCATTGTGCCCTAAGTAATTACCTTGTACCATGTCAATCCAAAGGGTATCTTCAGCCCTATTATGTTCCATTTTTTTTAATCTTTTCATTTCAAGTCTAAAAGACAGACATAAGGCTGCTTTCCCATTAGCCTTCACCCCACCCCCTCATTAACCCTTCACCTTCAGGTATAAAAGCAAGCAATTTGCTCTTTGGTTGCCCTGAAAACATCATTTTCTATGGCCTAAAATAGGCTCATTAACATTGTGTGTACTGGACATTAATTTTATTAAGTAACAGAGGCCATTTCATTTGGGCTTGGTCCATTGAAAGACAAAGAACAAAGCTTTTGCTTCAATGCTTTCATCATATTTCACTTGTAACTTTCAACAGTCAGTCAGTTCCTTTCTTCCATTGGGACAGTATCATGATTTGGTGTGTAGAGACACAGAGTGGAGAAACCGTGTAATGATGGCCAAGTGGAAACTGTAGGTCATGTTTTACTGTACTGTCTTTTCTATAGAGATCTACGCACCAACCTCCTGAGCCCAATCATTCTCAGATATCCAGGGAGACCTGATGAATTTTACATCAAGCTACTTCTTTCCGATCAAGACTCCCTTATTACACGCTCTGCAGCAAAATTTTGTGCAGCAGCAATGGCACAGCGCTCCCTTATAGTCTCCTGAGTTCACAGGTTGACTGGTTTTAGCATGAGGGTGGTTTATTGTCTAGCGTAGAGAAATGTTGTGGTCCCAACCGAAGGGAGGAAATATTTACAGTTCGTTACAAATATGTAGGAAGGACTCCCTATAACCCAAAGACCCTGTCCAAATCAGTTTGCCCTAGACGATCCAGTATCATGATTTTGGTGTGTAGAGACACAGAGTGGAGAAACTGAAATTTTAAAAAACTAGACAGCAAGTAAGACAAAGCTATTGTTTGTCTTCTGTTAAAAAATTATGAAGGACAGTGTGAGGTGGATCTTGTTGGTAAGAATGCTGTCGGGCAATTGACACATTGATCTGATGTGGAAAATCTATGTTATAAAACATACATGCAGTGGAATACCATAGGCTTGCATGAGCTTACACCATGTCAGATGAGCTGTATGATCTTTGTTCCTGCTTTTCTCTATATGACTATTTTGTCATCCAGAGCAGACAGGATATCTGCAAGTAGATGTTTAATTGCACAGCCATAGTCCTAAACTCAATGCAGCTGATGTGGGCACAGATCAGGCCTTAGTTTCATATCAATATGTTGAAATATTTTGACATTGTTCTAATGATGAAAATTGTGTGGTTTCAAATGGATGACTCTAAGCAGCAGTCAATGGGATGACACGTTATTATAGCTTTGCATTTTTGGTAACGTGCCTGTTTAGAGCCTTAGCCAAGGGCCAGCTTCCCCTTTTTATTTCTTTTTTTGTTTGTTTTGTTTTGTTTTATGGCACAGCTGGCTGGATAGCTCAGTGAGCTATGTATCTGGCTGTGGAGCCAGAGTTTGGGAGCTCGATTCCCCACTATGCCTCTAGAGAGAAGAACCAGCCTGGGTGGCCTTGGGAAAGCTGCACAGTCCGAAGATGACCCCAGAAGAAGGGGGGGTACTTTCTTCTTAGAAGACCCTGAAAAGGGTTGCCATGTCAGAATCGACTTGATGACACATTATGATTAGAACATACAAGCAAGAACACTGGAAATGGTCCTATAAAAAAGAGAGTACCTTATTTTCTAGTTCCATTCAAATGGAAATCCAGCTATGTAGACTTCATACCTTGTAATCTCACTCATGTGAGCCAGTATTTTCAAGCTGGTCCTTGGCCCTTGTCTGCCCTGAGGCAACCAATTGGTAGGCATATAAATAGTAATATGGCTTGCTATAGGTCTCTATTCAGTCTGATAAGGCTTAGTGAGGCATTGCTATGCAGATGCTATTCATTTACTTACTAATGTATTCATTTTCTATCATGCCTTTCTCCCTTTGTGGGGACCCAAGGCAGTTTATCAAAAACATTGAAAGCCCACAAATAATTAAAACCTTTTAATTAAAATTTTAAAACCAAAAAATACACATTTTTAAAAAACTATATAAAAACTATAAAACACAACTTAAAAGCCCACTAAGCTTCCCCATTTTAAATGCCTGATGTCCCTCCAAAAATATCTCTAAAGAGGCAGAATTTTAGTTGCTGGTGGGAGCAGCTATAGAAAAAGCCATCTATCAAATCCTCACTGAACATGCTTGTGAAAGTGCTGAGACCGAGACATTACTGTTGTTTTGTTTTTTGGCAAAAAAAGGTTCTCCCCTGCTGATCTTAATACTCAGGGGAGTTCATAGAGGGGGATATAGCCTTTCAGATAGCCTGGACCTGAGATATAAAAGGCCTAACAGCACTTTGAATAGGACCTGGCAATGAACTGGCAACCATGAAGCTCTTGTAGTGTGTGTGTGTCTGTGACATAACCCCAATAACCAGACAGTGAACAGTCAGGCTGTACCACTTGTGCCAGCTGAAGTTTCTAAATCTCATCATGGGATAGTCCTACACAGAGTGCTTTGCAGTAATACAGATGAGAAGGAACCAGGGTGTGAGTCATTGCAGCCAAGTCAGATGAAGAAGGCTTCTTCTGCATACATCTTTCCACCTTGAAGCCTGAAAGAGAAAACAAAACACTAGCATCTATTGTGGGAGAGAACGTATGTAAGTTCTGAACCTGTGCGAGGACCACCTTCCTACTTTCTTTATCTGCTCCTCCCCATATCCTAGAGCTGCTGCTGTGGATGCTGCGCCTATTCTAAAAGAGTGGGTGCCAAATTTCTACCCTACAATGCCTGCTTCCTGAAGCCCATGGGAAGTAACTGTCCAAAACAGGTATATTCTGAGGGGTGACCCATCCTTATGGCAAAATAACACCTCTGCTGAAGTTTCCCCTTACCTTAACATAGTCAGAAATGGCCCTAACCGGGCATAGTTCTTCAACTGAACAACGCCCTAAACTTATAACCTGGCCTTTTCCTAATTGATCTGTCTTAGATCGGCGGAGATGGAACAAGACTCTGTCTTTGGAGACCAATAAGTCATCCATCTGTAACGCTGACTTTGAAATATCTGATTTTGACGCCCTTACCAACTCACTAATTCTAAACGCCCCAAAGAACACACAAAGCGTTGCTGCTTTAAATAATTTTACCTCATAATGGTCATTGCAAATATCCTCCCAAACTTGACCCAGCTGAAACAGAATCTTGCGGGGCATAGGGGTCCATCTATCTTCCTGCCTACCTCTTTCCTTGCTCCAACCCTCAATCATTATCCTGACCCTGAAATCACTAGCAGGATCAGGGGAGCACTGCGCCTTGGCATAGAATGTCAGAGCAGACATCCTCCCTTGAATGGTGTGGGGAGCCAAACCTTTATGATGGAGGTAGACTCCATAAGAATGTAAGGTCCTGGATGACTTCAGAGTCACGCCACTCCATCGGTCACAGGCCGGCACACAATCGGCCTCTAAAATAAATGCCGTATCCGGTCGACCCGGCAGCATCAGAGTGGACTTGGAATTCAGCTCCCAAGTGCACCTCATCCCTCCAAAATGAAATTCCATTAAATCCATCTAGAAACTAACCAGATTCGTAGGTCATCCTTCATCCCCACTGAAATTTTCCGCCTATGGTGTGGTTTTGTTAAACCACTCATGGCTTTGCACAGCCTCCTAAGAAAGGCCCTGCCTGGAGCAATCACTTTACATGCAAAGTTGAGGTGAACCACTACCTCCTGCAGCTCCCTCAACATGACTTTGGCACATTGTAACAGGTTCCAAATTTGAATCCTGAGGTCCACCAACTTACTATCTGGCAATCTGCTCGATTGTTGACTGGTGTCCAATTCAATCCCCAAGAAGGTAATTACTGTACAGGGGCCCTCTGTTTTCTCCACAGCTAAGGGTACCCCGAGTTCCCTTGTCACTACCTGAAAAGTCTGCATGAGGTGCACATTGGGCAGACCCTGGCTTCCTACAAAATAAAAAATCATACAAATAATGAACCACGTGAGCAAGCCCCGCCCTGCGCTTAAGGGTCCACTCCAAAATTGAGCTGAAACGCTCAAACGCAGCACAAGAAATTGAGCACCCCATTGGCATTGCCTTATCCATATACAGTGGTGCCTCGACTTACAAATGTCCCGACTTACGACCATTTCGAGTTACGACCAGCTCCGGATGCAAAATTTTGCTTCCACTTGCGACCGGAGCTTCGAGTTACTATCGGAAAAAAGGCAGGGAAAAAGGCGGGGAATTCAAACTGCTAACCGTTGGTGGCGAAGAGGCTGCTTCTTTGTAGCTCTTTCGCCCCAGCGGTTAGAGAGTGTGCGTTCGGAGGAGGCTTCGGACTGCCTGGTAAGGTGCTGCTTTCTGCTTTTTAAAAACTGCCTGTTCTGGGTGGGTTTTGCAGCGTGGTTTTGGGCTGGGGGGGTTATGTTTCTGTGCTGTGATGGGTCTTGCAGTCTTTGTTTTTTGGTGTGTTTTTTCATGTTTCAGATGGGTCTTGCAGGGTTTGTTTGCTTTTTGTTTGTTTTTTTCCACATTTCAGATGGGTCTTGCAGGGTTTGTTTGCTTTTTGGGGGTGGGGTGTGGTTTCTTGCATTTCTGATGGGTCTTGCAGGGTTTGTTTGCTTTTTGGGTGTTTTTTTTTCCTGTGGGCGGAATGGATTAATCATGTTTCCTATGGGTCTTGCAGTGTTTTGGGGTTTTTTAGTGATTTTTTTCCCTGGCCGGAACAGATTAATCACGTTTCAATGCATTCCTATGGGAAATGGTGCTTCGACTTACGACCATTTCGAGTTACGACCATCTTCTGGAATGGATTAAGTTCATAAATCGAGGCACCACTGTAATATAACCCTTCAAATTGAAAACCTAGTAACTGAAAATCCTCTGGGTGAACCGGCAATAAATGAAAAGTCGACTTAATGTCAGATTTTCTGAGTTCTGCCCCATTGCCACAGGATCTAACCATCCTTATTGTAGCATCAAATGACGTAGAACGGACCATGCATAGCTCCTGGAGGATCTTGTCATTAACTGACTCCCCAGTGGGGTAAGATAAATGATGAATGAGGTGAAACTGGCCTGGAACCTTCTTGGGGACCACTCCTAGTGGGGAAACTCATAATCTTAGTACTGGTGGTTCAGTGAAAGGTCCTGCCACTTGCCCCTCTGCAACTTCTTTTTTAATCTTTTCCCTAACAACGTCTTCCATACCCCTTACCGATTTCAAATTGCTTGGTTTTATTGTTTTTAAATTTGTAAACCGCCCAGAGTAGACCTTTGGGGCCCTTTTGCGGCAGCAGATGGACTTGCTGCCTGCCACTTGGGACCACCACCATCCTTATTGCCACCTGAACCTGGGTGTCCTCTAAAGCATGCGGCTGAATCATGCCCCCCCCCCCGGCATATTGAGCATTGATGCTGGAATCTGCATGGTTTCCGATTGCAAAAGACCCTTGGCATTAAATTCCCAGCAAACCAGGCAGGGTTGAACCATGTGGCCCAAAAGAGCGGGGGGAGTACTGTAATTGTTGGATCTCTGAATCAGATGTCCACTATCAAAATGGTCACCCAGGTTGGGGCGAGAAGGGGTCATTAACTGCAACCACAAACCGTGGTGATGTACGTCCCAGCGCATCTTGGGGTGTATCGCCATTCTCATACGGAACCCCTCATCATAGAGCAGCCACACATGCCCTGGGAAATCTACATAAGCCCTGTATATTAAGTCTATGTATTGCATTAGGGCGAAAGCCCTTGAAGGGTATGCTTTCACTATGGTCCCAGCGTATATCAAAAAACCTGGTAGCCAGTTAGCCCAGCATCTCTCTGGTTTCTTCTTCTTACATTTCTCCTTCTCCCTATCCTCCTTTTTGGAACCTTTTTTCTCCTCCATTTTCCTATTCAGGAGTTTGAATACCTCAACGTATTCACCTCTCCAAATCTTCTCTATTGTAGCAGGGAGAAGGTGGTCACCTAAAGGCAAAGATTGATCCCCATATGGAAGCACACTTCTGGGCACTGAATTATACCCAGTGTTTGGAATTGTGGGGTGGTTAAACTCCCACATACCTTCAACAAACCCTGGCATTTGGCTAGGAAAGGACCACTGTGGGTAGGGTGCCGTCCAAGGCTTCGAAGCCAGTACGGGCCCTACTGATGTGGGTGAACCCATCCCTATGTTGCAAGGCAATAAACCAGCATTTAACTGTGATAACGCTGAAGGACTAACTTCTCCCCAAGGCCACATCCCTTCCATGTGTGATGTGTGTACTGTGGCTGCAGACTCACCTGTTACCGGCAATGCCGGAATAGCCGCGTTGGTGGGAGGCACCTCTGCCGCCTGTTGGCTAGTGCTAGGTGGGGCACAGTTGACCTCCGTCTGCCTGCCTGCTGGTATAGCTGATCCAAGATGGGTCTGCTCCTCCTCACCGTGCTCCTCCATTTGATTACTAGCCATTGCCAGAGGCTCGGGCCTCGTGCCCCCTTCCGCGTTGGTAAGCATGGTTTGGCGACCGCCACCCAGTGATTCCATTGAATATGCTCCTGCCAAAGCAGAACACTTTTTTTCTAGAAGAGCAATACGGGACAACATTACATCACCCAATTGCCTCAACTCAGTCATTCTGCGTGCCTTAGATTCTCTACGGGACCTCCTCAGGGTGGCCACATTAGCCGCATCCTTAGCCGTGGCTCTCTTCCTTTCTAGTTCACTAAGTTTCGCCAGTACAGTGGTGCCTCGCTAGACGATTGCCTCGCAGGGCGAGGAAATCGCTAGACGATGCCTTTTTGCAAGCGCTACTGCGCTTCGCAAAACGATGTCTGTCTATGGCGATTTTCGCTAGACGATGAGGTTTCCCCATAGGAGTGCGCCGACTAGTGGTCAAAAGCTGTCAGTGCAGCTGTCAGTGCATTCCTATGGGGACTCTCACTCGCTAGACGAGGTTTCCCTATGGGAAATTTCGCAAGACGACTGCGTTTTCCCTTGGAACGCATTGAAGCGATTTCAATGCATTCCAATGGGAAAACGTGCTTCGCTAGACGATGTTTTCGCTAGACAGCGATCCTCGTGGAACGGATTAACATCGTCTAGCGAGGCACCACTGTATGGAACTGTAATAGGGCTATATGAAGATGAAGAAATAGCTGGTGGAGGTCTGGCTGGGGCCTTACATTTTGCAGGCTGCTTGCCTTTCTTGGAACCTTGTCCTTTTTTAGGCCGCATGCTGACTAGGTTTTTTTTTTAAGAAATCGCCCCCCCTAATTATTTATTTATGTCTCTATCAATTATTTCCCCCTCTCTTTTTTTAGGTCTAAAGAAGTAATTATTTATGTCTCCTAATTTCTCTCTCTCTTTGTGTGTGTGTGTGTTTGTGCGTGTGTGTGCGCGCGTGTGCAACAACTAGTAGGCAGAGCTCAACAGGGGACATAGGAACCAAGCCAAATGCTTACCTTTTTTTATGGTGGGCAACAACCGCTAGACTGCACCCAACAGGTGCTTAGCACCCATCCCAAAGGCTTACTATTTTCATCCTCTCTTTTTTTATTGGAATTACTATAGTACCCTTATAATCATTTAATTTAATTTAGTTTGGTCTTCCCCCCCCTTTTTTTTTTTTACTGCCCCTACACTAAATGAACCCACCATTGAATATTAGCATGCATCAAGACATGGCTATACAGGCAGGCCTTCCCTACAGCCATTACCTAGCCTATATCCCCTTTTCTTTTCTTTTCTTTTTTCTCTCTCCTTCTTCTTTTTCTTCTTTTTTCCTTTCCCATCTTGGACTAATCTGGATTTTATCTTAGTTTATTTTTATATTATATGTAAACCGCCCAGAATAGACACGTTCTAGATGGGCGGTATATAAATCTAATAAATAAATGAATAAATAAAAATAAATAAGTCCAAAAAACCACTCTGCATCCTATTCAAAATTCTTTCCCACTTTTTTTTTAAAAAAACTATCAATTAAATCAGCAAAGGCTAAGGGGGGAAGGCTCCCCCAATCTTCCCCCTTCTCCCAAAACAAGTGTGAAGACAACCAGGGGCCATGCCAATGCACGACCCAAAAATCTGCAGGCTGTTCGCTCAGCCGCGTGTGGGGAAAGTGAAACCATTTTCACCGGAGCAGCGCAGCTTCCCTCTTGCTCGGCCGATGGAAGAAGAGGTCGGGCAAGAGGGACGCCGTCTCTTAAAGGCTCCATCCCTCCTCCCCTCCCTGAGAGTGGCGGCATCACTCTATGACACTGTTCTCCGGGTGGGATGGCAAAGCATCCCTGCCATGGGAGCTCCACGCCTGGCGGAGCAATCGTTGAAAGGGATGATGGAGAAACCCCTCCTCTATTTTCATCTACTCTACCTTTTTAAGTTTTTTAAAAATATATTTTCCTATTGATGCAGCACTATTCTAGATAAATGAGATAAACTGGTGGTATTATAAAGAATATATTTTCCAACTTTTTTGCCTCAGGGAAAAAATCCAGTGGCCACAGCCAATTCTCCACACATGCAGAGTTACCTAACAATAATTTCCCCCTTTTTTTGCCTTGCCTCTTTTTTCTGTTGATCCCCTTACCCCAAAATTAAGATAGATCATTTGGGGAAAAGAGGGAATTGGAATACAAACAAGTAAGACACTATGCCTGTTTCTTGCAAGAAAAAGCACTCCCCCAAATTTTCCTTTCTTCCTTCTCTCTGCTGCCTCAAATATCTCGACCATCTCTCCTTCTCTTCCACAAAGGCGAAAAGAGCTCCTCTGTTTCAAGATTAGATGGAAGTCTATAGGCATTTTAGACCTATCTGTCTCTTTGGTTGATTTTCCAATGCACTTGGAGTTTCTGCTGGCATAGCTCTCAGTTGCTGGTTTGGTTGTCATCTGCTGGAGAAGGGTGGGTTTTGTCTGCCTCTCTTCTCCCTGACTCAGACTCTTGATGAATTGCATCCCTCTCTATCTCCCTTTGTTAAAAAGAGAGCACTCCCCCTTCCTTAAAAAATAATTTAAAAAAAGATATATTTGGTGGTATCATGTGCACCGTGTAGGTAGATGTGTTGCTCTTTTGCTATGCCACTTACTTCATTTAACAACAAAAGAGAGAGAGAGAGAGAGATCACTGTGGCCTGCTGAAAGATGGCCATGGGAAAAGGCAGGGAACGGTGTGGGAAAGGGAGTGTCATTGATCAAAAGGGGGATGAATTGAAGTGATCCAAATACCTATGTGGCCCCTTCTCATGGGAGAAAAAATGTCAGTGTGCATGGAAGGATCACTCAAGTGCACTAAAGATAAGAACCTTTTAAGTGTGAACCAGACCACTTCATATTCCCCCATCTGGACATGCCCTGAGTTTTCCTAAGGTGGACTTCATTTAGAAATGGGGTGCTCTTCTTCCTAGATTTTTGACCTGATTCAGCAGGTCATTTGCTCTGCACCTTTTCACAGTTTCTTACAGGGATCTCATGCAATTCAATACTGGGATGCCTAATCTCTATATAAGAGTGCTTAAAAGCTGCAAAAATAAACAGCACATTGGATCATTTAATTAAGTTTCATTTCCTTCTAGTGTCTGTGGACTGAATGTTAGTAAAAACAAACACCAAATGAGCAATCTGTGTCATTGATCAATCACTATCAAGTGACTGGACTTTCCCTCATTCCTCATTTGCCTTCACAGTAACTACATCCCCTGCTAGTGTGAATAGACTAATAACGTCTGTATGAATATTCCAGTTTGTTAACACAATATCCAAATATAATTAGCACAGACAAATAAAAATACAATAAGTTATTATTTTCCTCCCAGAAATCTTAGAAAGAGCAGAGAGAAAAGTTATTTAAATATATTGTCATTTTTAAAACTCTGGAAGCCTTTGTTCTTGTGAAAGAAAACTGCTGTTTCATTTCCCTGAAGCCATTGATAATATGATGCAAGAACATCAGAGACGATCTAATCCAAGATAGGTGCCATCCCCAAGGGAACTCAGTCTCCTTTGTTTTACATTTCCATTGGAAATCTGGGAGATTTTGCATGCAAACGTCTTATTTCATGGAACTGCTTCTCAAATTGAGAGATTCTATCTAGTAGTGCTGTGGAAAAAGCTTTTCAATGAAGTGGGTTGCACAGTCTTCTGTTTACAGAATATTGATGCATCATCTGATATGGCTGAAATTGCTAACTTCTATTTCACTAAAGCTGAGTGGATTTCAACCAAGCCATTATCTAATCAAGAAAAAAATATTCCTTTAGCATCTTGTTTTTAACATACCTGCCTGACAAGCAGAATTTGGGCTAGTATATATCATTGCTCACTACAGCTTTTCATTTACTTGGGAACATTGCTTCTGCAGAACTATTTATCAGAGACAAAGAATGTAAAAAGATATTGGAAGTTCCTAAACAGTTATTATCTCTTTTTTCACTCCTCATTGATTAGATTACTATATTAATTAGAGCACTGTTCAAACTTATAATGGCTGAGCATACTTTTTCTGGATTTAATTTTCCTGAATGAACATTGGAGAAACAGTTCAGTCTTGTATCACCAAATAATTGCCTTCACAATAACTACAAGTGGGATTCTGCAGTAAAATACCCCCGTTTTCTTTTCTTTTTTCTTTTCTGTTCTTTTCTTTTTCTGACAGTCAGCATTCCATGCCCTTTTAAGGACGCTCACATGCTTGGCCATGAAAACTCACTGGGGTGGTAGCAATGGTAAACCACACCTTTAATATCTCACATGCTTTGAAGTGCTATTAGGGTCACCGTAACGTGAAAGCAAATTGAAATTACTTAACAATAACACAAGGATGCTCAACTCTAATAGGGGTTATTTGGGACAGGACATGGACTCTCCCTTCTGGAGTTATTTTTAGGGATTTGTTCATTGATTCTATGGGCAGCTTTGGTCCTTTGATTTTGAAAGCAGCTTAAAACAGCATTTTAGGATGAATTAAGAGATTACCTGTTCGAACAACTACCTGGTTCATTTTACACTATTTAGATTGATATGTCTCTTCTGTCCTTCCGGCCACTTTATTCCTGTTTGTCATTTTCATCACAAATTTAGTCAGCTTTCCATACCACTGGATCATTATGGGTGTTTTCTTCCTTTTGTGTTTCTTGTTGGAATGTTTACAGAACCAGACTCCAAAAGAACTGAATACAAAGCAGTGCTCATAAATCATTAAAAGGTGTGAAATGCAACCAAACACTATTGTCTCTTAGAGCCTTGCATGAAGTCTCTGTATTCTAACTCATACGTCTGAAGAAGTAGACAATATTCCACAAAAGGTTACATTAAAATATATCAGTTAGCCTTTAAAATGATACATCTTTTTTTGCTTTTTTTTTTTTTCTGTTTCTTGTTGAAATGTCTGCACAGATTAACATGACTACAACTCAGAAAACTTTTTCCTTAAAGTGTTCTCTTTTCTCCTTGTATTAATATTAAACCTCCTGCCATCACAGAGTTTAAGAGTTTGGGCGGGATAGTGGTGGTTGAGAGTGGATAAAGGAGAATGTTTGTTTAAGAAATAACAACATTGCTTGTTCTGTCAACACCTGTATCAATAAACAATTTCTATTTGATTCTTTTAAAATGACATATGGTCTGGACTTTGATTATTAATATTAGGTATTGTTGATGAAATCAACTGGTGGCAGCTGAGGGGCACGTAGCGTGAACTTCTAGTTTGGTGAAACAATCAGGGGCCACGTGGAATTGTGACTATCCATTTCATAGTTTCTTATCAAAACTCTTTCCCCTTCAGGTTGTACATTCACTCTGCATTTGTTTCTTCTTCTGAAGATTTTTGTACAATCCAACAAGCAATCAAATTGAACACAGAGGCTTGTAACACCTAAAGGAGTAATATGTTTCATTTGGTATAGGATTCCATGGAGTATTGTAAACCTGCACTTTGCATTACCATTGTTTGCACTGAGTAGATGATGCTTCTTGTGGAGCCACCTTTTGTTTCTACCAGTTGACTTCTTACTGCTGAAAGCTGGTGGAGTGCAAGCTAGTCCAACCTAGTTTCTTCTTTGATTCCCTTCTGTTCTTTGACTCATTATGTCTATGTTCTAGTGTACTTCAGGAGACATTTTTCAGTATTGTAAACACAGCAGCCATTGACATGTGATAACAGCATCCACTTTTCAACTCAATGCTTGATGCTATTTTCTGGCTGAAATTCTATTGCACTTGGCATGGCATAAAGTTATGTCTGAAGAATTTTAAAGGGAGTTATGTTCAGGCAGCTCCACATGTTTAATTGCACAACTGGTTGTGCATTTAGTTGGCAACTGATTGAAAAACTAGTTGCACAGCTAGTTGTGTGGCTAGTTGCAAAACTGGTTGCACAGCTGGTTGCACAACCGCACCTCCAGAATGACTTCCTGGACAAAATTGGTGCAAATCTTGATGTAGCTTGTAGAACTTCACGTTTTGCAGGTATATCTTTGCAGCAGGATTTTGGCCTCTGTGTATTGGAGAGGGTATGTGGAAACCTTCCAACCTACTCTGTACCTAAGTAAAGGTACAAAGACCAGGCCTAAACCACCCTGTACCTGCATCTTTAAGAGACATTCCAGCTAGTTCCACCCTGGGTCTGTGACATTATCTGTGCATTTCCAGTCTCTGTTTTAAAAACAAGATTCTCAGGAATGGGATGGGGACATTAAAATGGCTATGACAGAGGCAATGTAGTGTCCTAATGCTGTGACTTATCCACTCAAAACAATCCCATAAAACAATCATCCTTCCACAATCACACACACATTAAATACTAATGGTTGTTATGCCATCAAATAGCTTCCAATGTATGATGACCCTATGAATCAGTAATCTGCAGAAGGTCCTGCTGTTAACAGTTCTGCTCAGCTCTCAAAGCTATTATTTCTTTCATTGAGCCAATCTGTCTCATGTTATAGCTTCCCCTTTCCTGTTGCCTTCAACATTTCCCAGCCTTATTTGCCCAAAGTACAACAACCTCAGTTTCGTCATTTTTCTTTCTAGGGAGAGTTCAGGCTTAGGGTTCAGTTCTAATAGTGTAATAACATTTCAGTAAAGTTTAATGAACTTAGATGAATGAGGGATCAAAGAGGGGAAGAAAGGTTATCTAAACAGTATTGCAAGTCTTTCTATTTGCTCTGCAGCTCTGCAAAATGTCAATAGTGGTGGGAGATTTCTGGTAATTAAAGAGTTTCTACTTCTGTCCTGTGGTTTGCTCGACACATGTGTACTCAGTTTACATGTGCATGCAAGCTGTGGGAGCTCCTGGGGTGAAATCATTACAAAGCCCTGACAATTGCTTTGTGTTTGAATGAAAAGTAGTTAACTGATGAAAAAAAGGACTCAGATTTTGGGATTTTTGCCTGCTTGAGAATGATAGTAAGCACAAGAGAGTATGGTTGTAGATTTTTCGGGCTGTTTGGCCGTGTTCTGAAGGTTTTTCTTCCTAATGTTTTGCCAGTCTCTGTAGCTGGCATCTTCAGAGGACAGGAGTTAAAACTCTGTGTTCTGGTGTAGTGTGTGGGATAGTTGAGTATTTGTAGCTGTGGGATCAGCTTTTTGTCCTTTTCAGGAGATTGGGTGATTATGGTGATCAGGGTGTTTTTTGTTATGGGTGTATTGTTATGATAAGGAGGGGGGGCCTGTAGGGCCCAATTCAGATGATTGAGTTCAGTGCTGAGAAATTGAGCTTCACAGTTCCGATTCACATGATCTACCAGTATTTTGAATATGCCTCTCTTTTGTCGTGAGTGGTGGTTGGAGTTTTTGTATAGGTACCGGTCTGTGTGGGTGGATTTTCTGTGGACCTTGTGTCCCAATAGGAGGTCAGGTTTGCATATGACCATGACATCTAAGAAAGGGAGTTGGTCCTCTATTTCTTTTTCCATGGTGAAATGTATATTTGGGTGGATACTATTAAGTTTGGTCAATTTCTCAGCACCAAACTCAACCATCTGAATTGGGCCCTACAGGCAAATGGCTATTCCAAGAATGAAATCACAAGACCCATCAAGCCAAGAAAACAACACCAAACTGAAGAGGAAAAACAGCCACCCACAAATAAAGTATTTCTCCAATACATCAAAGGGGTCACGGACCACATGGGGAAACTTTTGAAAAAACACAACCTACAAACAGTATTCAGGCCCACCACAAAAATACAACAAATATTGCGGTCAGCAAAGGACAAAAGGGACCCCCTTACCACTGCAGGAGTATACCGGATACCTTGCAGTTGTAGCCAGGTATATATTGGGACCACAAAACGCAGCATCCACACCAGAAGCAAAGAACATGAAAGACACTGCAGACTAAAACAACCAGAAAAATCAGCAGTAGCGGAACATGCCCTGAAACAAGCTGGACATGAAATCCTATTTCAAAACACAGAAGTACTGGACAACACCAGCAATCATTATGTTAGACTGCACAGGGAAGCCATTGAAATCCACAAACACCAGCAGAGCTTCAACAAAAAAAGAAGGAAGTCTAAAACTCAACAAAGCCTGGCTCCCAGCACTGAAAAATACAGCCTGCAAAAGGTCAACAAACTCTACCCAGCCACAAGGACCGGTGATCACTGCACACAAAAGACCAGCTAATGACACCCATCAATCACAGTGACAGGTCATCTCCCCCCTTATCACAACAATTCACCGATAACAAAAAACACCCTGATCACCATAATCACCCAATCTCCTGAAAAGGACAAAAAGCTGATCCCACAGCTACAAATACTCAACTATCCCACACACTACACCAGAACACAGAGTTCTAACTCCTGTCCTCTGAAGATGCCAGCCACAGAGACTGACGAAACGTTCGAAAGAAAAACCTTCAGAACACAGCCAAACAGCCCGAAAAACCTACAACAACCATCGGATCCCGGCCATGAAAGCCTTCGAGAATGTGTAGGCATCCTTCAGTCTCAAGAGACTATGGTAACGTGCTCTGTATGGAGGACTTGGAACAGCGTCTAGTGTGGCTGAGAAGGCCAATTCGAGAGTGACAATCCCTTCCACACTGAAGACAAATACAATCTGTCCCCTGTCCAGCTCCCTGATTTTGCTGGTTTCGGGGCTGCCTCTTCACCTTGGCCTGCTGGACAAGGGTCTCTTCAAATTGGGAGAGGCCGTGATGCACCACCTGCCTCCAGGCTGAACGCTCAGATGTCAAGGTTTCCCATCTGTTGAGGTCCATTCCTAAGGCCTTCAGATCCCACTTGCAGATATCCTTGTATCGCAGCCGTGGTCTCCCTCTGGGGCGATTTCCCTCCACTAATTCTCCATACAGGAGATCTTTTGGAATCCGACCATCAGCCATTCTCACGACATGCCCAAGCCAACGTAGACGTCGCTGTTTCAGTAATGTATACATGCTAAAAATTCCAGCTCGTTCTAGGACTACTCTATTTGGAACTTTGTCCTGCCAGGTGATACCAAAACTGTGTCGGAGACAACGCATATGGAAGGTGTTCAGCTTCCTCTCCTGCCATGCACAAAGGGTCCAGGTCTCACTGCAGTACAGGAGTGTACTCAGGACACAGGCTCTATAGACCTGGATCTTGGTATATGCCGTCAGCGTCTTATTAAGCCATACTCTCTTTGTGAGTCTAGAGAACATGGTAGCTGCTTTGCCAATGCATTTCTCCAGCTTGACATCTAGGGAGAGAGTGTCAGAGATCGTTGAGCCAAGGTACACAAAGTCATGAACAACCTCCAATTCGTGCGTGGAGATGGTAATAGAGGGAGGTGAGTCCACGCCCTGGCCCATGACTTGTGTTTTCTTCAGGCTGATTGTTAGTCCAAAGTCTTGGCAGGCCTTGCTAAAACGATTCATGAGTTGTTGGAGGTCTTCAGCAGAGTGGGCAACAATGGCTGCATCATCAGCGAAGAGGAAGTCCCGCATGCATTTCAGTTGGACTTTGGTCTTCGCTCTCAATCTAGAGAGATTAAAGAGCTTTCCATCTGATCTAGTCCGGAGATAGACACCTTCTGTTGCAGTTCCAAAGGCGTGCTTCAGCATGACAGCAAAAAAGATCCCAAACAGGGTCGGCGTGAGGACACAGCCTTGTTTTACTCCGCTTCAGATGTCAAAGGGATCTGATGTTGAGCCATCAAACACTACAGTGCCCTTCATTTCCTCATGAAAGGACCTGATGATGTTAAGGAGTCGAGGTGGACATCCAATCTTGGGAAGTATTTTAAAAAGGCCATCCCTGCTAAACAAATCAAAGGCCTTTGTGAGATCTATGAAGGCCACAAAGAGTGGCTGTTGTTGTTCCCTACATTTCTCCTGCAACTGTCTGAGGGAAAATACCATGTCAGTGGTGGATCTATTAGCTCGAAATCCACACTGTGATTCTGGATAGACTCTGTCTGCAAGCACCTGGAGTCTCTTCAGCACAACACGGGCAAGCAGCTTCCCTACAATGCTGAGAAGAGAGATACCACGGTAGTTATTGCAGTTGCCCCTGTCTCCTTTGTGACGATGTTTGCATCCTTCATGTCCTGTGGTACTCCACCTTCCCTCCAGCAAAGACAAAAGACTTCATACAGCTCGGTGGTGATGATCTCTTTACAGCACTTCAGCACTTCAACAGGGATGTTATCCTTCCCAGGTGCCTTGCCAGAGGCAAGGGAATCCAAGGCCGCTTTTATTTCTGCTAAGGTTGCTTCACTGTCCAACTCTTCCAAGACAGGCAGGCACTCGATGTTATTTAATGCTTCTTCGGTTACTACATTCTCTCTGGAATATAGCTCAGAGTAGTGCTGCACCCAGCGGTCCATCTGCTGTGCTCGGTCCTGGATGATCATGCCTGTAGCAGACTTCAAGGGAGCAGATTTCTTCTGTAGTGGACCTAAAGCCTGCTTGATACCATCATACATTCCCTTGATGTTACCTGTGTCTGCTGCTACCTGTATCTGATAGCAGAGCTGAAGCCAATAATCGTTGGAACATCTCCTGGCAGCCTGTTGGACTTTGCTACGAGCAGCTCGAAGAGCCTGCAAGTTGTACTCACTAGGACAGGCTTTGTATGCTGCTAGAGCTCTCCTCTTATCCTCGATGGCTGGCATCAACTCCTCTGAATGGGCTTCGAACCAGTCTGCTGTCTTTTTGGTCTTCTTGCCAAATGTGGACAAGGCGGTGTTATAAACAGCGTTCTTGAAATGTTCCCATCGTTCAGGTGCATTTGCATCAGCCGGGCCTGGAAGGGTTTCCTCAAGCGCTTGGGCAAATTCCTCCACTTTTCTTTGATCGCGAGTCTTGCTGATGTGAATACGTGGTCTTCCTTCCTTTTTCGTGTGATACAATCTCTTTGTTCACAGTTTTACTCTACTACACACCAGGGAATGATCAGTATCGCAATCAGCACTCTGGTAACTGTGTGTGATCGCAATACTAGGAAGGCTAGAACGTCTAGTGAAGATCAAATCGAGCTGATGCCAATGCTTCGATCTTGGATGTCTCCAGGAAACTCTGTGTTGAGGCTTCGTATTAAAGAACGTGTTGCTGACACAAAGACCATAATAACAGCAAAACTCCAGCAAGCATTGGTCATTTTCATTCATCTTCCCAATGCCAAAACGGCCTAGACAGGTGGGCCAAGAATTGTGATCAGCACCAACTCTAGCGTTAAAGTCTCTGAGAATGAACAGTGGCTCTCTCTCAGGGACTTTTTTGACAGTAGCTGCCAGATCGTCAAAGAATTTGTCTTTGACTTCTGTTGTGGACGGCAGTGTTGGTACATATGCACTAATGAGGGTGACTGGTCCCGCTGATGAGTGGAGCTGCAGAGACAGGATTCTTTCACTCCCCACAGTAGGTGGAACAATGGATCTCAGCAGTGTATTTCTGACCGCAAAGCCAACACCATATTCCCTGGTCTCATTCAATGGTTTTCCCTGCCAGAAGAATGAGAAGTTTTTTTCTTTGACAGATCCCATGTCTGGCAATCTCGTCTCTTGCAGGGCAATAATGTCCATTTGCAGTCTACTCAGTTCCATGTCGATGACAGCTGTCTTGCGCACATCGTCTATTTCCTGCAGGTCGTCAGAAAAGCCAGGGGTCATTGTCCGAACATTCCAGGTGCCCAACTTTAGGGCAGAAGTTTTCTTATGATTGTTGCATGGTGCAGGGTTATCGATCTGCTTGTCGGCTTTCACCCTACCTAGTGAGGTGCAATGACCTCTCCCACCGTCGGAAGTAGCCCCTGGCGTCATGCTCTACGCCAATTGAGCAAAGACTTATAACCAGTAACTGCTATTTCCCGTGTTATTTCGACACTGTATGCGAAGCTGGAGTGTCCTCTCCAGAGCACGAAGCCTGGGTAAAATAATATGGAGGATAGGCTGTTACCCAAGCAGCAAATCCCCCCTCTCCACGTCACTGAAATAGTCCAATGGAAAGGCAAGAGCCAATACAACTGGTTCCAGCGACGTCGCAGGAGTTGCCAGAACGACACAAACTGCCTCCGGGACTCCGGCTCCGGATTTTGCCTCGAGGTGAACTCCTGAAGCCTTTTCCATCAGTGGATATAGCCACAAGGCAGTGGAGGTTTGAAATCGGAGTTTTCCTTCTCCTAGATGGGCTGCCTTCCAAGGCTGATGAGCCCCACCTACCCGGCCTGCTCCCTAATAGTGCGGACATATGATTCTACTCCTAAAACATTCCTGCCCCCCAGGTGTATGCATTGCTATTTGGCTTTCCTATTTACCAGATTAGGGTCAAAAATCAGAGAATTTCGCTGCTCACCCTCATTTAAAGCTGAAACCCTGCCCCCTCAGACCATGCAGTCAGGGAGAACAAAGGTCAGCCTAGCAGAAAAGACCTCACCAAATAAAATGTCCCCCAAGCCCAGCTCACCTCCTGCCTCAGCTTCCTCTTCAGGAAAGGGGCTTAGAGCTTCTGCTCGCACTAATTTAAAGCCAAAACCCCGCCCCCTCAGACCATATGGTCAGGGAGAACAAAGGTCAGCCTAGCAGAAAAGACCTCACCAAATAAAATGTCCCCCAAGCCCAGCTCACCTCCTGCATCTTCGAGAATACAGAAGAGAGTATCCTGTAGATCATATTGACTGCTGAAATTGGTGTCATCAACATTTAGGCTATGTAAAGTTTTGCATCCTTTTTCCTGCTGGTAATGTGGGCACAATGTTGTTTAGCAGTATCAGGCCATTTCCTGAAGTTTTGAATCATGGATGCAGAAGCATCATATCCCACATTCTTATACTTGAAGTTTTTGAAAATTTGCATTTCTCTTTGAGTCTTTCCAAAGATGCTTTCCAAAATTTCCCAATAACTACCCCAAGTTCAAAGAAAAGGAAGTTACATCTCTAGTGGATAAACTGTCAAACTTCTTTTTTTAAAAGAAAAGAATATGGTGGCTTAGTATAAATTTTAGTTACCGTGTTTCCCCGAAAATAAGACAGGAAATATTAATTTTTGCTCCAAAAAGAACATTAGGGCTTATTTTCAGGGGATGTTTTATTTTTTCATGTACAACAATCTACATTAATTCAAATACAGTCATGTCATCTTCTTCTGGTTGCTGCACAATGCTGCACAATGGTGGAAAATCATACTAGGGCTTATTTTCAGGTTAGGTCTTATTTTCGGGGAAACAGGATATCAGCATAGGAATCAATAAGATCAAATTCTGGTTGAAAGGAGAAATTGGCAGAAGAAATTATAAGAAAACAACTCTATTGACTTCTTGGACAACTGAATTGTGATTGTCTCTGCTAAACAGCAAGCAAGCAAATTTTCTTTCCAACCTTTCCTCTTGTCTTCAAACATTTCTATGACTTAAGTGCTATTTTGCCTTCAAACAAAGGTACTTCTTCAGTCAGTCAGTCAGTCAGTGTAATTATTTTATCCATGCTATGCACTGTTGATACATGCTTACCTGAGTTGATCAAATGAGCCACCAGCTCTTTGAACCAACTCTTAGTTTCCTCCTAAAAGTTCAGAGTCTTGAAAATGCTATGTGAGAGAATCTGATTGCAATAGTCACTTTTAGAACTCAGGTTCTCAGACTTTGTGTAACTGAACTGAGGAGGTCATCATCTTGCTGTCTGAGTGAAGGTTTTCTGTCTTTTGGTGAAGAAAGGTGTGCCTTGAAGGGTTTGATTAAGCACCTCTTCATCAGTATAAGTAAGCTATGCTCTCGTCCAAATGCAGTAGGAGAGAGGATAGCAGCTTCATGTGAGACTTCATGTATAGTTCCAAACTAAGAGGGTTGGGCATTTTAGCAGTAGGTTTTAGTTTTGACACCTGACAGATTACACTCTGATGATTTTAATATGGGTATTTTTCTTATTATTACTTTGGAACTTGCAAATATCCAGGGAACAGACATGTTAGCCTGTTGTAGGAAAAAGCAGAATGAGTTTTTGGCACTGTAGTGACTAACCCATGTTATATGGCAAGCTTTCATGGACTATAGCCCACTTCATTGCCATGAAGGTTATTCTACAATAAGTATGTTAGCCTAACTTGATGCACAGGGATGTTTTGCTCTTCCTGCCATGCTGTTACCCCCTCTGGCAAATGAAAACATGCTCAACAGCATTTTCCAGCCCTCCAGAACATATTCTGGTGATGTTCGGAAGGCTGCAGTGAGGAGGGGCAATTGTGCCTCCTGTTTACATTAGATTGCACTCTTATGTGAGCATGTCCAGCACTGGATACATCTCTTAAGATGCCAGAAGACTTTTTATTGTTAATAAGAAAGATGGCACCTCTGAAATGTCATCAGAATGCTTTTCTCCCATCACTGGGTAAGTACAGCTGACTCCAGTTTAATATATATTTTTGGCCATTAAAAAAGAAAGAAAAGAAAAACATATTAGTGGGTATACAATTTTTTTCCTGAAACAATAAGGATTTTGCAGAGTCACATTCCACACATATCTGACATAAGAAGTAAGAACTTCAAAATCAGAAACCATGGCTTTCAAATATGTCTGAGCCTCATTGTCTCCTACACAGAAATCAAGTATTGGTTGAAGGATAGTGCAAGAGTGAGGCTCTGCAGATGAGCTGAGATTATAAAATAGATGTCAAATCCATGTAGTAAAAATGGCTTCTTTTTTTGGTGGGGGCAGAAATCTAAAGTTGGAAAAGGGTAAGGCGAGAGGAGGAGATGACTTTTTTTAAATTTCAAACATAAATTATATAATAATCATGGCTGGAAGGAATGATGGGTGTGGGAAACTCTAGTTCTGGGATGAGAAAAGGAAAGATGATTTCAATTTGAAGTGTATTTATTAAATCATAATTCAAAACAGCATTTGGGTGGGAATCTGCAGCTGGAAAAGATATGGAAACAATTGCTTTTTAAAAATGTATTCTAAACACACGCATCAGAAAGAAGCATCAAAAAGAAGTCTGAGCAAGGCAGTGAGAAGGAGGGAATATTGAGGGAAATTGGGAGGGTGTTTGTTTGCTTACATTTCAGTGAAATATATGTTTAAAAACTCTTAAGAGACATTGGCCAAAATCCTATTGGATATTTATGCATGTGCAAGAGCAGTTATGGAAATTGGTGCAGCTCTTTGATAAGGTGCCTTTCACATGCCAGACATGTGCAGGATACAGAATTAGGGACATGATCAGGTGTGTGACTGAAGTGTCCAGTGCTGCATCAATTGATATTGCAGCTTCTGCAGTTGTTATTGTCTGTGCATAAATATCCAGTAGGATTAGGGTCATTGGGATAAAACAGTGTCCCAGAATTATATGGGATAAACTCATTTATGGTGACTCATCTTTCTTATTTGTATACCTGTACAACACTGCCTGGCATAAGATGGTAGTTGACTGGTCAGGTATGTCTTTATTTAGTATTGTTGTTACAAGCTGTTATGTTATGCAGGGGATGGATAAAGTGGATAGAGGGAAACTCTTTTCCCTCTCACTCAATACTAGACCCAGGGGACATCCACTCAAATTGAGTGTTGGGAAAGTGAGAACACACAAAAGAAAAGATTTCTTTACCCAGCGTGTTGTTAGTCTGTGGAACTCCTTGACACAGGATGTGGTGATGGCACCTGGCCTAGATGCCTTTAAAATGGGATTGGACAGATTTCTGGAGGAAAAGTCCATCGCAGGTTACAAGCCATGATGGGGATGTATAATCTCCAGGCTTAGAAGGAAGGTACCTCCAAATGCCAGATGCAGGGGAGGGGTATCAGGAGACAGCTATCTAGTTGTCTCATGTTCTCCCAGAGGCATCTGGTGAGGCCACTGTGAGATACAGGAAGCTGGACTAGATCGGCCCTCGACCTGATCCAGCAAGGCTCTTCTTATGTTCTTATGTTGTTTCCTTGACAGCAACCTTATGAATTAATGATTTCCTGAAGGTTCTATCTTTGATGGCTCTCCTCAGGTCATGCAAGCAAAGGGACATTTGTTCCTTATCAAATCAATCCACTTCATGTTAGGTCTTCCTCTTTTTCTACCATCTTCAACTAAAAGCCAATCAAATTCATCAGGCAGTAAAAGGAGAGAAATGTGGAATCTTAGTGAATACCATTAAAAGGCACACAAACCTATCCATGTACTATATCATAAAAATTCAGCTTAAAAATTAAACAGACAAGGAACTGATTGGACACTATGCCATCTTAGTCATACTTCTTAGACACTTAGGAAATTCCAACAAACTGTACTTTAAAAAAAAAACTTTTTCTGATATTATTTTGTAGTCAGATAATTTACTTCATTCTTTTTTATCCTTTCTATTCTTATGGAAAACACCCATATTGATCTGCATTCTATATGTTGAAAGAGTCTGTGCAATCTCCATAAAAAGCTAGACATTCAAATATATTTGTAATGAGCACTGGGGAGCCTTTCCATTTGAAATGGAAGTGTGGTCTGGAATAAATCAGGTGCTCTTGTGCAGTTGCACATTGCAAGGGAATACTGGTAGGAGTAGACAAGTTGTCCTTCAGGGAAGTTAGTGATCTTTCACTGAGAAGATGGTCTTTTCCTGGTGAGATTCTAGGAAAATTGAGTTCCTTATTTGAAAAAGATTTATTTATGTCATGCATAATGATAACACTTTGGATTATCTTGATTTTTCTCCCCCTTGAGGTATGCTTCTGATATCTTTCTTGGTGGGTGACCTTGAATGTGGCATGCTACAGGTAGGCTCATGTGACATATATTATTTCTCATCTAACTTTTACTGATACTATGTAGGAAAAGAAGCAAAAGGCAATGCTTAGATAATGACCTGATGTTCTTTGGTGTATAAATGATAGTCCAAGCAACTGACGCAGGCAGAAAGAAACAAATCAAGGAAGTTTCCATACTGGAGTTTGTCTGCATACAAGCATCTCAGGTGAATGGGTTGCCTCTGGCTGGAATATATATGAAGCCAATCCTTTTCAAGTTGATGTTTTTAAGATGTTCAGCATGATAATATGGCCTGGATGTCCCATGTGTAAGATTCCCCCCGGCCCCCGGCTCCTTCGTATCTTTTGTTAATATAAGAGAGAATGTTGACAAGGAATGCTACACCTTTCCCTTGAACTTAATTTTTACCTTTGAGAATTTTTGCAGTTAAATATAAAGCTCAAATGAAGATATATATTTCCCTTAAGGCTCATACACATAAATAGAGCTTTTCCATTCCTTACATCTGATGAAAAAACTGAGCGCTTTCCACTCTAAAGGATAAACCATGGCCCTTATACTGGATAGCAGCTTCTGAAATCTTGCATCTCCTAAAATCCTTACCCTTTAAAGTGTTAGACATATAGATATGAAGAGTAACTGGTGACTACATTAGCTGCAAAATACACATTTGTGTGCTGATGGGCATTCTAGGGGAAAACACAATATCGGATCTGAAATAAAAGTTTTCCATTTCAGTCAAGCTAGTCCTCTACTGTGCAGAAATGGAAATATGGTATAAGAACTTTCTGCTCTGGGGTTTTTGCTGGAGTATATTTAGTGTGCATGAAGTAATATCATCATCATGCTGAGCTGGAAAGTAGTGCATGAACCACAACAAATATGGTATTTCATCTACAGACCATGTTTGTGTCCAGAAATTGGAAACATTACTTTTTGGATTGTAACTCATAGAATTCCATTGCCAGATATTTCTCCCATCTCTCTTTCCCACTCTACTTTGTAAGAAACTCAGGACAATATTCAGGGGATTGACTCACTTTAGTCAACAGCAGCTGTCAGATAGGTTAAGTTGAGAAACAATTTCCAAAACCACCCCATAAATGTGAAAGCTTAGCAGAAAGCTGAACGTGGGTGTCCCAAATATAAATCATATTCTATGAAACTTAGCATTACTTGGTAAAAACTAGACTGGCTTGAAAATATGCTTATATTACACCACTACTTCCTCGGAATCAACCTGATGGCACACAATTATTATTATTGGGAAAACAAAATCAGGAGAACATCACCTAAAAGCACTGAAGGACATAAGCAATACTTGCTGGTAGAGCCGGTTGTGTCCTCAAGTCCTCCTTTGTTTGGCCACTCCATTCTACTCTCAGTCCCCTCTTTGATTTTTCTTTATTGGTTGGTCTATGTTCGGACATTATTATTTCTTTTAATACTGAGCCTCACACTAAGCATAGGACTGGATTTCCAGGCCATCTTGATTGCTTTGTCCTGCCATCTTTTAATACTTCATGTAATGTCCCTACCAGAGAATGACCCTTTCAATAAGAGTGATGAAAAACAAACCTTAGCCACACACCACAAGGGACAGGTGGTTAATTCAATATAACCTTAATATTCATTTTATTAAAAAGTTCCTATAACATTATCAGGCACAAGTCACTTTAGAGAGTTTAGAAAGAAAGAAAGAAAGAAAGAAAGAAAGAAAGAAAGAAAGAAAGAAAGAAAGAAAGAAAGAAAGAAAGAAAGAAAGAAAGAAAGAAAGAAAGATCACTATTCCAGGAAATTTACAGTCAGCGTGTGTTTTTTTGTTTGTTTGTTTGTTTTGAGGAAATGCAGCTATGGGGTAACAAGGCGAATGACAGCAATTGCAGATGCACAGTGTGATATTGTCACATTGGTAGGCAACCTACAAGAATATCATGGAAGGTAAGCAGGTAGTCACCTGACTTGCAAGAGTCTCGTGTGAACTTGTCCAATGGTTATAAAACCATCATTTTGCCACATTCTTGGTGTGGTCAAGGAACATAGCTGAAAAAGAGATCTAAAAAGGGGAACACTTTGCCTTCTGCTAGAGAAGAGTCTTGAAAAGCTTCTCAGGGCCAGCTGGCCTGAGCTCATCACCAAGGTTAGAAGCTCTAGGGGTGGAGCCAAGTGCAAAGAGTTAACAAGTTGACAGCATCAGGAGGAAAAAAAAAAAAAAAACCCAGGGCAAGCAGGCCAGCATGTTAATCATCATGGTGGAGATCTATTCTTCAAGGCTAATAGTTCAGAACTCCTTTGATGTATGGCTTGAATATATTAGAGCAACGATATGCCTGAAGCACCTCCCCTCATGCCGATCTCTGCAGCCAGATTTAATTAGGAATCAGGCCGGAGAAAAAGAACAAATGACCCCGTATGATGCACTTCAGTTTGTTCTTACCGATGCCAATAATTTAAGTAGAATTTTAATCAGCTCAACATAGTGGTTGGTTCTTAATATGCAGCAGCCTTGTGGTAGCTTTCATCCCTCATATAGGCTTTTAATTATTCATCTGTATGCACAACAAAATTCATAGATGCCTAAGGTACCCCACACCAAACTCTTTGACCTGCTTGAGCAGGATATTTTTTTTCTGTCTTCTATCTTACAGTGATTTCTATCCAGAACTGTGCTAAGATGTGAAATATAAGTTTTAAATCTTATAAAGTACCTAGCTTTTCCATCTGCAATAAAATGGCACCTTTTTCTTGATTCCTACAGATTTGGAGGAATACAAGTGATTTTATAAGTTTGTTGCAGTACTCCTATTATTTAATTGGATTGCCTGCTTTTTCACTTTTATGTAAGATCTCATGATTTGCTGCCATGTTTTCTTCCTTTTAAAATAATCACAATGATGATGATGATGATGACAGTAATATTAAAATAATCACCTGCTTAGGCAAAAATCTTATATCCTGTAAGATGCCTTTGTTAATTTCTGTTTGCCATGACCACCTCTAATTCTGAGCATTTTCTTCTGCAATGAGGAGAAAGTATTTTAGAAGTGCAATTCTCCCTCCTTTCAAATTACTAACAAACTAGACCCACCAGTCTTTTGATGTTCTGGGGCTCATCCAGAAGAAGCATTCTGCCCCCTCCATATGTACCCAATTGTGCACTGATGATGTTGATATTTTTCCTGCCATGCAGATGAGTCAAGTGTTAAACAGGTACCAGCTGTGACAGAACCCAGCTTTCTGTTTGGTTTTATTAAACAATCTCCAATTGTTTGTTTGTTTGTTTGTTTGCTGGCTTGCTTGGCTTTATGTTAGGATGGACTTCATGTGGCAAGAACTTCTTGGGTCAGAAGCCATTAATGTAGCAGTAACCTACTGAAACAGCAATAAAAACAAAATGAAAATCTGGCAAAGAACATGTCTAAATAGTTTTCTCAAGATTTTTAAAAACAGTTGTTAAATACAGCAGATTTCTGAAGTGGATTAATAGCAGATGTATGGTGCCAGAGGCTCCCATTGGAAACATTCAAGTTAGCTTTAACCTACTACAATCACCACTCCCTCCCCCCCCCTTATCGAAAAGAGATTGATTTCTTAAAAAAAAAGAGAAGTGGGGTTTTACGAATATATGTGGATGGAAACCTGAGTGAATTCTGCATGCAATAGGCACCAGGATCTTCAGGATCTTCTCCCTGAGCCCCCTAAAATACATGTACCACACTGTGCCCAAATTAACCGTGCTGTAAATTACAGATATTAGCACTTCATAGGTGCTTGTGGAGTGTCCATGGGCACAGTGATGTCTAGGGCCATCCCATTATCTCATCTCCCCTGGAAATAGACAATGTCTCTGTACTGTAGGATATCTACCGTGTTTTCCCGAAAATAAGACAGGGTCTTATATTATTTTTTGCTCCAAAAAACGCATTAGGGCTTATTTTCAGGGGATGTTTTATTTTTTTTCATGTACAACAATCTACATTTATTCAAATACAGTCATGTCATCTTCTTCTGGTTGCTGCACAATGGTGGAGGGCGGGGTTTCACTTACTGGGGCTTATTTTGGGGGTAGGGTTTATATTACAAGCATCCTGAAAAATCATACTAGGGCTTATTTTCAGGTTAGGTCTTATTTTCGGGAAAACAGGGTATCTCTCTATCTCTCTATCTATTAAATTTGTATGCTGAAGCACTACTCTGGGCAGTTTACAATAATAAACAAAACAAAGTAAAACTAAAACTATTTAAAACCAAAATAACAACTAACCAATAAAACTAGATGGCACTAAAACTATATAAGAACAAAATGGTGGACAAAAGGTGGTCAGCTAGGGTTGTTGTGGAAAGCCTCTCTGAAAAGCGACATCTTCATTTGCCTCCTAAATGTCTACAGGGAGGGGGCCAGGTGGAGCTCCTCCAGAAGCTGGTTCCACAAGTCTGGGGCCACCGCAAAGGCGGCCCTACTTCTAGTAGATGACTTACGGGCCTCCTTTGGGGCAGCCACCCGAAGGAGCCTTGCCTAGTGGTTCAGGCAGATGACATAAGGGAAAGATGCTCTGGCAACTAATGATAGCTGGTCCAAGAGCTACAAGAAAGAAAAGAAAAAACACCTCTGATCTGATCCAGCACAGTTCTTTGCATGTTCTTAATTCATCTTGTACCTAAAACTTGAGCATCCACATCTCTAAACACGGATGTTTCTTGATTACATTTCCCATTTTCCAGGTTTTTCCTCTATTCACAAAATTATAGAGCTATAATCCGTTTAGCCTTTAGGCCAAGGATGAGCAAAGTGTGGCTCTGGCTGTAGGGCGCTCCCAGGGGTCTGCATCTCCCCCCTGTGCCCTCTAGGGTACCTGAAAGTCACTTCTGATATGATTTAGGCCCCTCAATGCCCATGTATTCCCCCTCCCATTACATATATATTTAAATTGGTGTCTAGAGGGATTTTCAGTTAAAAATGTGTTCAAAAAAGAAAAGTATTTTTGGTTGGGTGGATTGTGGGAACAGGTGAATGGAGAATTCCAGGGTCTCAGGGCATGTGCAAATCCCAGACCTCTGGCAGTTGCCCACCCCTGCCTTGGGCACATGTGGCTACATGCCTGGACCAAGCATTTTCTGGACGAAAACCTGCTAATGTAATTTGAAATGTGTCTGCCATTAACAATCCTGGAAAAGGAAAAACAAGTTCTACATGAATATGATTGACACTCCCAGAGCTCCTCACAATCTTCCTGTTAGGAGGATCTGAATTATCTTTTGGCTGATCTGTCATGCTGAAACATGAACAAATTTCATGGACATTAAGTTGTACAGTTTGAAGAAGAAGCCTAAGACAAAAAAATAATAACAGTGGACATGCTCCAAAAAATCCAAGCTTTTCAAAGGGTAAAAACAGATGTTTGGGACAGTATATATTTCTTCTTCTTCCTAAGCTTTTCCTCCAGTGATGTGATCTCCTTTGTTCTGTGCTTTTCAGCAATTAGAATAGCAAAGGAATCTGTTGTTTATATTCCAGTGATCAATCACGTTTTTGTTTTACAACAACCTTTTGCCACATTAGGAAGCACTGTTTCTGGATGGGGGAATGCTATCTTGTCTAATTTGGCCCTAAGCTACCAAAGGTTTGCATTGATTAAGATTCACTCTAGATCAGCCTCTTTCCCACAAAACATATTTGGACCTGATCCTATCAAAATCCACTCAGTATTTTCACATTCATCCAAATTTTAATGAGTTTCACTTCTAAAAAATTATGATGAAGACTGTAGTCTTATTTTAGGGAGGACAGCGTATCCATTTGAAGATCTGTCCTCCTTTTTGTTAAGTGGCTACCCTAGCCCGTTCCCCATGAGTTTACCTGGAAAAGGAGGGATTTGAAGCCAAGTTACCTGATTATGTATCTGACACACCTTTATTAGACCAATAAAATATTGAACATAGGCTACCCTTTGAGTCCTGCAAAACAGTCCATTTGGGTGAGCTCTTCAGAGCTGGAGGATGGCGGAGAAAAAAATATCCCCAAAATCATCTTGGTCAGCAGTTGAGCTATTAAGGGTAATGAACTTATGAAGTTAGAACTTTGTGCGTAATAGAAGCTTTGATAAGTAAATGTATCTGATCAGCCTTCCCTCAGTTTAAAAAAAATGGAGAAGGGATTATTTTGTCAGAAAAGAAGCAAACTACAAACGCTGATATGGCCACTGATGGATGACAAGAAAGATATGGCACGGCATGTCAATTCTATGTGATCTTCAGATGTGAGGTCAGTCCCGGGGTAGACATTCTGAAAGCACTGTTCAGACCATTCATTTGAAATAACTGTTGCCTAGATAAACATTTCAACAATACCTGTTTATTTTCTTTCTGTAAATATTTATTTTTAGTAAGCTGCAGAAAAGGCAAGGCGCAGAGCATTTTAAACAGTATTAAACACTATGCATTATTTGTTTATTTGATTTACTGTATACCCCATCTTTTGTCTCAGTGCTATATCCAAGGTAGTCACCTAGTCAGTCTTGTGAAATATGGTGAGCAATAGTATAGTTACACTTAGATTGCAGTAATAATGGTTAATTGTGATATTTGCATATATTAGTTTAAATCAGTATATGGAAATTAATTCAATATGTCCCCCTTTTCCCAAGAATGTCTTCCTTTTGTGATGTTCCTTGTTCTCTTTTTTTGTTGACGGACTAGTGGCCACCCTATGGTTTGATGTGACAGAGAAGGTGGACCATGAGTGAGGACGGGTGTATATGGAAATGGAGCACATAGGCAAGGAAACTAAAGCCTGTCTCCTTACTGCATTATTTTGCTGCACTCTCTTGCTCTGACACAGCTGTGAAGCCAGCCAGAAGAAAACCAAGAGTACAAACAGAGCTTGAAAAAGTCAAATATTTTGACTTGCAATTCCCATAATATTCCAGCCATCATGATGATGATCATGCTGGCAAGTGGGATCTGGAAATTATAGTCCAAATACTAACTTTCCTAGGCATTGGGTACAACGCAGGATGGGTCTAGGCAGGCTCAGCTTACATAGTTATTTATTAGGAATTTTGGTTTCTGTCTACTTAAGCTTTCACTTTGGTTAAGTTCACACTGTTTAATTATCTAATTGTGCCAGGTTCACAGAAACCAGTAGAAACCATTAGAACATTAGTTTACCATGTAGTTTTTTAATTTAATCAAAAGATTATATATACACAAACATCCACAAATGCATATATACACCATTAAACAGCCTCCATCAGCCTCCCCAGAATGTCTCAGATATTCTGCCACGTGTTTAACCTCATGCCTGACCTGAGCACTTAATAATGGTAGACAAGGAGTGGGGACCTACCTTCTTCTTGAATTTAAAATCCACCCCTGATAAAAGTAGGGGATTCCTTGGCCCCATATCACTTCAGCTCTTAAGTTGAATAAACATGTCTGTGTAACTCCTAAGAGCATGGCTTACATCCCTTGCTGTATTTGGGTAAAGACAATAAACTACCAAATGATAGCTCATCATAGTGTGCATGCAACAGTGTGGGCAGAAGCAGAATATTTATTTATTAGTTAGGTCATAATTTAAGAGACCCCTTGACATTTGTGGGGGGCAATTTTGTCTATAGAGATTAAATACTTCAGAAGTGGGAAAATTGGGGTGTGACTACATTGCTGATTTAATTTACAGCCTGTATTACATATGAAATCACAATCAGTGCTCACATAGGGGCTATGGATTGAATTGGGAATTCACCCTTCATTCTTGTTTGCGATGTGAGTCACATTCCAGCCCAGAGCCCCCCTTCATTACTTCCTCTGGCCCCACCTATGATAATCCTTCCTTCTTCTAGTCCCATTTCTGTTGATCCTTTAGTGGTTTACAGTGAAGCTGCAGATTACATTATTTTCCAAAAAAATTTCTATAGAAAAATAACATGGAAAGGTGCTTAACATCTGAATAGTACAGAACATCAAAAGTTTGAACAATTTTGGAAAATACATCATAATTCCCTCACTTTCAAATAACATGCAGAAATTGTCTCATCTCTTGTCACATACAGTTTTAACTAGTTATGTCAACATATGTCAACAGAGATGAGATAATTCTTGCATGTGTTACCTGAAAGTAAGGAAGAGGTTTAACGGATGAGTGATGAGAATCATTCTGAATTCTGTATCATGATATATTTTGGAAAATTACTGTTTAGCCTTTTGATGTTTTGTATTCTGAGACTCTGAAATACCTTTCCATGTTATTTTTCTATAAAAATGTTTTTCAGAAATGTATTCTCGAAGGCTTTCACGGCCGGGATCCGATGGTTGTTGTAGGTTTTTCGGGCTGTTTGGCTGTGTTGGCAGGACAAAAAGGACCTTCATTTTTGTTGGCAGGACAAAAAGGACCTTCGTTTCCCCACAGGCTAGCCGCATCTATGACTGCCTGGAACATGCCCTCCTATGGGAAAGAATCCACACAACCCGCAAAAAACTGGACTCCACAGACAAAGAACTATCATTCCTACACATCACCCACATGGACCGGTACCTACACAAAAACTCCAACCACCACCCATGACAAAAAAGAGGCATAATCAAAATACTGATAGACCGTGCAAATCAGAACTGTGAAGCTCAATTTCTCAGCACCAAACTCAACCATCTCAATTGGGCCCTACAGGCAAATAGCTATTCTAAGAATGAAATCACAAGAGCCATCAAACCAAGAAAACAACACCAAACTGAAGAGGAAAAACAGCCACCCACAAATAAAGTATTTCTGCCATACATCAAAGGGGTCACGGACCACATGGGGAAACTTTTGAAAAAACACAACCTACAAACATTATTCAGGCCCACAACAAAAATACAACAAATGTTATGGTCAGTAAAGGACTAAAGGGACCCTCTCACCACTACAGGAGTATACCGGATACCTTGCAGTTGTGGCCAGGTATATATTGGAACCACAAAACGCAGCATCCACACCAGAATCAAAGAACATGAGAGACACTGCAGACTAAAACAACCGGAAAAATCAGCAGTAGCGGAACATGCCCTGAAACAAGCTGGACATGAAATTCTATTTCAAAATACAGAAGTACTGGACAACACCAGCAATCATTACGTTAGACTGCACAGGGAAGCCATTGAAATCCACAAACACCAGCAGAGCTTCAATAAAAAAGAAGAAAGTCTAAAACTCAACAAAGCCTGGCTCCCAGCACTGAAAAATACAGCCTGCAAAAGGTCAACAAACTCTACCTAGCCACAAGGACCGGTGATCACTGCACACAAAAGACCAGCTAATGACACCCATCAATCACAGTGACAGATCATCTCTCCCCCTTATCACAACAATACACCCACAACAAGAAACACGCTGATCACTATAATCACCCAATCTCCTGAAAAGGACAAAAAGCTGATTCTACAGCTATAAATACTCAACTATGCCACACACTGCACCAGAACACAGAGTTCTAACTCCTGTCCTCTGAAGTTGCCAGCCACAGAGACTGGCGAAACGTTAGGAAGAAAAACCTTCAAAACACAGCCAAACAGCCTGAAAAACCTACAACAACCATTTTTCAGAAATGTATAGTCTGACAGTGAACCATAATCACGGTGCTTTGTTTTTGTATGCCCCCCCCCCACTTATCCTGAATATCACACCCAATTGCCTATGTCACCAAACCACAACCTGTAGATATGCCTCCTGTCTTCACAATAATTTATTACAACTATCACATGGGAGAAAGTCCATTCGGATCCTTCTAGCTTGAAAAAGTCAAAGCTCCCCCCCCCTCCAAAGCAGAGAAAAAAAGTCACTTTGGGAGCAAAAAGGACTGAGCCAATTCAATTCAGTCTTCACATCATATGATCATTAAAAAAACCTTTGAATTCACCCATTTTGTAAGTGGAGTAAATCCCATGTAGTCACACTTTTAGTTACTTGTTTAGGAAAAGTAACTTCAATAAATAGTATTTATTATATTAATAGGCACAATGCAACTTCAGCTTTTCTGCATTTTCTTTTTTAAGTTTTGTAAAAGTCTCCTACTGCTGGGAAGAGAGAGAGAGAGAAAATATGCACCCCAAGATGTACAGCATGTTGGTAAGTGTTTTACCACATGAACAGAATCGGTCAGAAATCTGGAAGCAGAGAGGAAGTATTGTTACTTCTTTGTTTTCCTGGAGTTATTATTCAGTGGAGATGTGTGGCTTAATTTTCTTCATGACATGGACTTCCCATGTCACATTGTGGTCACTGTGGTAAATTATAACTTGCTAAAGATTGGCTACTTTAGCTCTATGACTGTCTCAAATCTCTTCCCATTTTAAGCCCCTATAATTGTTGATGTTTTTCTTTGGACACTCTTGCCTCTCATTTCTTAAAGTACTCCTCCTTCAGTTTTTTTCTCACCAGAATGGTTTAATCAGTTCTTCCAATTATTTTAACCCAGCTGTATTTAATTAAATGTTCTTCCATGTGGCATCCTGAGATATCTAAAGCACATGTCAATAGATGCCACTGAAGTGAAAGTGGTAATAAATATACTCATGGTGTTATTGGTATCTAAGTCGGTGTTCTGTAAAGTGCACTCTGAGAGCAAAAGCATTATATAAAATCAAGTTCTCTTCCTTTCTGTCAGTTCTGGGGAACAAAGGAAAGATATCAACTGAGGGCAATATAGTAGCATCCATACTGATTCCAGATGTTCTTCAAAAAGGTGCTATTTATGAGAGGATGTTTATGGGACGATATTATTGGGAACAGTTACTAGTCTAACGCCTCAAGGATTACGCAAGCTTTATGTGTTGGGGAGCGTACATGTGCTCTTTCTTTTCGTCTCTCTCTCTCTCTTTCTGTTCCAAACAGTATGAGACTTCTATAAAGGTTAATGCAGAAAAAGTAGAAACACTGAAGCATCAATGCCCCATAGTATAATAAATGCAATTTATTAAAGTTATGTTTCCCAAACAAGTAGCTAATTTGCTCCACTTCTGAAATACTTAACCTCTTTAGGCAAAATCTGCCCCCATGAAGGTCAAAGGGTCTGTTAAATTATGACCTAAACTGTCAACTTCATAGCTAAAAAATAATTGTTGGTAATCAAATGTGAGAAAAAGGAACTGGGTGAATGCAGAGAAGGGAAGCCTGTCACTCTTTCTTGAGTCTATGATAGTCTTCCAGGAAAATAATCCACCAAATCCTGAACAAACAGAATGATGGTGAAATGTGAACATTTAAGCAAACAGTGGAATGGAATGAATCCCTCTAGATACTATAGTGGGTGAATTCAGGTTTGGGATTTTCACAGTTAATCCTCAAATTAAAGAATTGAAAATTTGGCATTTTAAAAATGATAGTGGAAGGCTGATGTGTGCAAGACATTTATGAGTGAATAAAGGAAAAAGGAAAATGTCCTGCTTGTAGACCACACTATAGTGCTTAAAGTAGTCTTTGGGAGGTTTATAATTTAATTATGCAGGCTACACATTCCACCCCCCTCCCCTGCCTGCAAGTTGGGTATGAAATTTACTGACCTTGGAAGGATGGAAGGTTGAGTCAACCTCGAGCTGGCTACTAAAGCTCAGGATTGAACTCAGGTCATGAGCAGAGTCTTTACTGCAGTACTGTGCTGTGAGGCACATATCAGACCTTAAGATAATTTGTTTTGTTTTGTTTTGTTTGCTACTTAAAAATTTAACACATTTTGATGCTGTAGAGATAGATTATTTTATTGTTTATAGGTTTTGTGAATTTGAAATAGTTTTGAAGGTTGGATTTTAGGTACTTTGAATTACTAATTCTGAATTTTATTTTACCCATTTGATTTACAATTGTTTTCTGCCTAATTCAAGATGACAGCCAATATGATCATTCTAAATACTAATAGAATTCAAACCATTTGTCCATGCTGTCTGAAATTAGGTATGAAAAATCTAGTTGTTATCTGGCATAAATAAATGTCTAGCACAGTTGCATAGGATTAAATAAGTGTGGGCTGGATAGAACAACTGTCAGGTGGATACACAGTTGGTGGCAGAATTGTACTCAGAGGGTGCTTATCAATGGCTCCTTCTCAAACTGGGAGAAGGTAACAAGTAGGGTAGCCAATCCTGGGCTCGGTGCACTTCAATATTTTTATTAATGACTTGGATGAGGAATACTTACCAAATTGGCGGATGGCACAAAATTGGGTGGACTAGCCAACACCTTGGAAGATAGGAATAAAATTCAAAAAGACCTTAATAGGCTCGAGCATTGAGCTGAAAACAACAGAATGAAATTTAACAGGGGTAAGTGCAAAGTTCCACGCCTAGGGGGGGAAAACAAATGCACAGTTATAAGATGGGGGATACTTGGCTCAGTAATTCTATGAGTGAGAAGGATCTTGGAATTGTTGTAGATCAAAAACTGACTATGAGCCAATAGAGTGATGTGGCTATGAAAAAGGCAAATGCAATTCTGCATTAACAGAAGTATAGTCTCAAAATCCCGTGAGGTACTAGTTCCCTTCTATTCAGCACTTGTTAGGCCTCATCTAGAGTATTATGTCCAGTTCTGGACACCTCACTTTAAGAAGGATGTCAACAAACTGGAGCAAGTTCAGAAAAGAGCAGCAAGGATAATCAAGGGACTGGAAACCAAGCCCTATGAGGAAAGACTGAAAGAACTGGGCATGTTTCTCCTTGAGAAAAGAAGACTAAGGAGAGATATGAAAGTACTTTTCAAATACTTGAAAGCAGTCATATAGAAGAGGGGCAGGATCTGTTCTCAATCATCCCAGAGTGCAGGACACGTAATAATGGACTCAAGCTACAGGAAGCCAGATTTATGCTGAATATCAGGAAAAACCTCTTAACTGTTAGAACAATACAGCAATGGAACCAAATACCTTAGGAGATGGTGAGCGTTGCAATGCTGGAGGCACTCAAGAGAAAATTGGGCAACCATCTGTCAGATCTGCTTTGATTTGGATTGCTCCATTGAGCAGAGTGTTGTGCTTGATGGCCTTATAGGCCCCTTCCAACTCAATTATTCTAAGATTCTATGACTCTGTGATTACACAGGCAAGCATTTACACAAGAGGTTATGCAGTTAAACAACTAATTACACAACTGCTTCCTCAGCCAAAATACCACCGTGGCACTAATTGTGAAAATGCACAACTTCTAGTGCATGAGAGGTAGGGTAGCACTATGACATCATTGGACATATGTAGGTTTTCAGGTTTTTTCCCCCTCTTGTCTGTCTGTTCCTCTTTACAACTTTATTCACTCTATGCCATACATTTTCTTTCCCCCACCCCCTGTTGCAGTTAACACATCTAGGAAGCCCAGGAAATAGCAGAAGTCTTGACTGAAAATACATAAAGTATTTATTAATATGTTTTTAAGGCTTCAGTGTAAGTGAATGCATTTTCTAGTAAGGGCAATTTAGTGTAATTAAGGGTCTATAGTACATTTAAGTTTTCTCAGTGGAGCCCCAAAAAATGAGATAACTGTTGTTGTGTAAAAGTAGCAATATTGAAAGGGTTGTTTGTGTCTTTTTGATCAATCAGCCTGTCGTCTTCTGCCTGCCTTGTGGATGTGCTTATCTTCACAGAAAGACACTAGTTCTGTGCTGGGAGGACAATTCTCAACAAAATGGTCTTCCCATTGCTTCTCAGCAATAATGAGATACCTGTTCTAACATAATACTCTTTGATTGTCTGATGTGGCTGTAGTCCATCTGTTAGGCATGCTCATGGAAGGCCTAATGGCATAATCTGACACTACAACTCCACAATTTTATGTTATCTTTCTATGTTTAAGATGTATGCAGATGTCACATTTGGCATGTGAATAGTCCTGAATAAGTCTGGTAGATGGGATGAGCTGACTCCTTGGTTTCTTTATATGAGTCACATATGTAGCCCCTTGTTCGAATGGCCAACACAAAAAATTAACAATAACAACAGCAGCAGCAACAGCGGCAGTACCAATGACCAAGTCGCTGACAAGCCGACGAGGCTTTGACAGCGTGACTAAGCTTTGCCCCACCCCACGGATGGCGCGAGACCTTCAGGGTCTCATGAGACTTGTTCAAAGAGCGGGAGAATGCCCCTGGCTATATAAGGGGCGTTCTCCTCACTAATCGTCCTCTTCTTTTCTGGCACCCGCCCGCCCGCCCTATACTAGTGTGAGTTTTTCTGGTCACCTTTTAGGGGCCGGATAGGAATTTTTGACCTTCATCCTGATTGGCTTTTGGATGGGGGTGTATTTTTGCCTATCCCACACTGGTAAGGGTTGTTGGCATTTTATGGTGGAAATCTGGTCGCACTGGCGGGTAGTGCGGAAAAAACAGGTATTTCTCGGTGAGTCCCACTTTAAGATCAGGTAAGCTAACAGCGCATCGGACCTCCCAGGGCTGCAGATCGTGCGATTACAGCACCTGGGCGGGAACGATGCGCTGGGCCACTTCCGGACCAACAGTCATCAAGTAAAGATGGCTCGAGGTCTGGGGGTGTTTATTAGCAGCCAGCCGGGTTCCTGCTGTCCTTAAGACCGCGAGAACCTGGGGCCGGGGACTCGCCCATATGATTACGGATGTATCTGTTTCCGCACTACAGCAGGCCCCCCTTTGCCAATTGATTGGCAAAAATTTTCTGAATGATTATCAATAAAGTGTGGCCCATGTTTTAATCCATAATACTTGTCTCGCATCTTTATTCCGGGGTTGGGGGGCAACAACATGTTGCTAAGTCATTTCCAACTTATCGTGACACTTTCCAGGGTTTTACTAGATATAGACTACTCAGAGGTGTTTTACCTCTTCTCGCGGCACTCTGGGACTGTGCAGTTTGCCCAAAGCTACCGAGGCTGTCTCTTCAACTGGAGAGCACAATAAGGAATCAAACTCAACTTCTGCCTCCACAGCCAAGTATCTAACTCACTGAGCTGTCCAGACAGCTGCAGTCAATTTCAGTTATGAACATATGCCTGTGTGAGCACACTGGACCCCTCCTCTAGTGCTGCAACTCCAATAAATTCAGGGTGCACTCCAACCGCTTTTTAAGAAGTCTCATGATGTGTCGGCATTCTTCGCTTGCATAATGCGTAATTTAGGTCTAAACTTCAGACCTTAATTATGCAACAGAAAAATAAAACCCAAGACTTTGAAGTGTAAAAAGCAGCTACACATTGATGTATTCAGTGTGTTACTTGTTCCAGCAAGGATGTAGTGTCATAGCACCTTTTCTAATCAGGAAGCAATTACATCTTCCGACGTGTTGATGAGCCATTCAGTGTGTTGATTTCCTGTTTGTTAATCTGCTGCATATATGTCACAGGACTCTGGGAAATTTCAAGGGTGTTCCTGTCTGGTCTTTTCACACATTGGCTTGATTTCTTGGAAACATTAAAAGCTAGTGCAGGCAGTGCTCAATTACTGATTATTAAATGTCATTGGCAAATCCACAGGTTAAGGAGTACGGAAACTTCAAACCAGAAAGTGAATCGCTGCTTAATGATGATCTTAGAGTCAATAAAATAATCTGATGGCAGATTTAGAGGGACTCATTAGGAAATGGATTCTGGTTGTGCATAACATAAGCCACTTTGACTCTGGATCCTGGCTGTTTCATTAATAGGATTAATAGGATGTGGGGGAGGGGAGGAAGGGAGGCAGTCACTGAGGCCCTCCAGGGCATTGCTATTTAAAGGCAAAAGAATGGAGGGATTTGTATGAATGCAACAATAACCAAACTGTGGGATAGTAGATGAACTTCAGGAAGGATACAAGAATTGCTTCAGTGACTTTCAGAAAAGTGTTTGATTAGCTATATTACCAAATGAGGAAGCAATATTTAATTTCAATATATGATATGTTAAATTCTTATGGCATTTTCTTCAGAAAAATATATCCTATACACAAACACATATGCACGCACAAAAGCATATTCTCAGTGGGATTTTTTCACACTAAGACTTATTTAGTTAAACTAATACCTTTGAAACAGCAAAATTATTAACTCTGCATGTTCACCTTTTTCTTGCATATTAAATGTGGTCATGTTCTACAAAATGTGTGTGTGTGTGTGTGTGTGTGTGTGTGTGTGTGTGAGAGAGAGAGAGAGAGAGAGAGAGAGAGAGAGATCCAGTTAGTGTAGATTGTGAGATGCTTTCCAGACTCTTTTTGTTTCTGAAGGTTGGTTCTCCTGTGTACGTAATTGTCAATGGCTCATTACCAAATCTGTAAACTAGCTCCACTTACTGAACGCCTGCTTCTCCTTTGTCACCACATGTTTGGGCAATTGTAGGGCAAGGGCATTTTGTCTCTTCGGAAGTATCACAACACTGTGTCACTTTGCATACTGACACCAGAGATCAGAAAGAGGGCTTACAAGATCAACATCACCTTCTTTTACTAACACTTGACCCACCAGTCTGCCCAGTGGGTCCAGGGAAAGTTGAACCAGTCTTCTAGGGGTCAAATAGAGTTGTTGTTTTGCCTAGGTCACCTGCCTGGCATATTGAACAAAAGGTGGCTGGGAATTATTTACCTATCCCACACTGACTAACTGCAGGATGCTTGGATCCTACTAATATTGATGGAAATATTGATTTATACATTGTTATCCTCACTGATTTATATATTGTTATCCTATTGTGTCATTCTCATAAAGAGAATGACACAATAGCCAGAATGCTACCAGTATTTTTGTATGATTTGTGTAACTTGCCACAAGTAATTGCAGCTACGTTGTGAAGTATTAGAGGGCTTATTGATTGCGTGGTTAGACATGTGACCAGGCACACAACTAAGACACATCCCAGCAACTCACAAATTCCTGAAAACAGTTTCTAACCTATATAGCCCTAAATGGCTTGGGTCCAAGCTATCTCAAGGAACACGTCTCCCTTTATGAGCCTATCTGAGTGTTAAAATCATCAGGAGAGGCCTTTCTTTCAGTCCCATCACCTTTACAGGTGCATTTGGTGGACCTTCTCTGTTACTGCTCACAAGACTTTGGAGACTCCCTTCCACAGGAGGCCAGGCTGGCCTCATCTTTGATATCCTTCCACAAGCAGGCAAGCTTTCTCTCAGTGACTGGCTGCCTGAATTGGCTTTTTTAATGGATTGTTGTGCCTTACTACTTTTAATGTGTTTTGGTACTGCTTTTGTTTAATGTTTTTTAGTGTGGCATTTATTTGATCCTTTTTAGTATGTGTATACTTACTGTTTTTAGCTTTCAATATTGTCTTTTAATGATGTAAGCCGTCTTGGATCCTTTTTAAGTGAAAGGTAGGGTAAAAACATGGGGTCACGAAGAGTCAGACACGACTTAACAACTACACAACAACAACAAGGGTAAAAACATTTTAACTAAATAATAAATAAATAACCACAAATCTTGCCCAAATATCAGTAGGATCATGTTCAATGTATAGTTACCAAGTACACAGCTTCCCATCTGAAAATACCATGGCTACTGGGAACAGTAGCACACATACAATCCTTCTGAGCAAGGAGTTTACCCACACCATGCCTATGAAAATGGTCTGCCAGGAAGGAGGAAGGAGCCCTATAATCCTGTCCCTTTCTCTTCTCCCTATGATTTAAATTGTATCAACTACAAACCTATGTGCTTGTTAGGGAAGTCCACCACCTTGTGACTGAATTTCTTACTGCAGGCTTGAAACATAGAGACATTAAAATAACTGGTTGGATTCCAATTGAAAAATTACACTAGCCGAACTCCATTGGTGTAAATTTCAGCTGTGAATTGCCACAAGTTGAGAAGTCACCATAGGCATCTGCTGTTTCACATGAGGTTGTTGAACTGGTGTGCAACAGCAAATGCCTGTGCCAACGTCTTATCCTGCAACTATTTGCAGCTGAGATTTACACTAATGGAGTTAGGTTGGCAGGCATGATCGATAAGATTCTGGCAAATGTGTTTTAAAACCACAGTAACCTCCAGATGCATGTTTCTAGGTTCCTTTAGCATGCACACTAAATTTCATTGGCTAAATTTCATAATATTGGAGCTAGGGCTCTGAGTTAGGTAGATATTCTTTTACTTAAAGTAGACATGGGTGTCGGGATTCATCTTGCAGACACAGAGCTGCTCTTTACTTGTTCCTACATTAAAGTAGTCCTGACAGTCCTCACAGTATGAAGTTTATTTACCTGTTCTTCAGATTAGTGACTGGTTGTTCCTAGAGTAATTTGGGCCTAAAACCCAGATTGTCTAAGTACTGTTCATCTCAGAGTACATCATACTTTAAAAATACATAGAGCCACAAGTTGTCAGCGTTTTGGTGGTGGTGGTGGTGCTAGAACAACAGCCTAAGCTTTTGCTGCAGTTCAGAATTAAGATGTGGTGCCTCACTGCTCAAATTTTGCTTGTACAGTAATTGCTGTTTATTCCTGTGCCTCCTCTGTTTGATAATCTGCCTTTCCTCTGCTCTTCAGCATACTGGATCCTCAGAGTAGGACCTTCATTGGCACATTTCACATTGCAACTGCATGGGGACTTGTGTCCACATGAAATAATAGTAACAAATTACACATCACAGATTTTTTATCTCCTAAATTAATCTCAAATATATTTCTCCTTAGCATTCCCACTTCCCTTGAGTAAAAGCCTAGGAGAAACTATTATTTATCATGGCATATTTGAATCTCCTTTGGATGATAAAATCCACTACAAATCCAGAATGTCTTTGTGGTATTTTATTCACAAATATATGTGTACAACATATTGCAAGTAAAATCTACACAGCTATGTCGGGCAATAAAACTTCTATTCTGCATCAGATTTCTAGGAAAGAAGGCTGCAAACCATAGTTCATTGCAAAACGTTCCCAGGCTTTAAATAGCTCCTTATCTCCAACCTCTGATTACTGGTCCAAGATAAGGACAGAAGAATAATGGAATAATGTCAGAGCTCATTATTCATTGTTCTTTAAAAAAAAATTAGTGATTATGGGACTCCTTGAAGTTAAAAGCCAAGTGTGAAGTCGTTTTCCCTCATTATTTTTTTTAAGCCCCAACAAAATAATATATTATTCTTAATGTGTTATGTCCAAGCCCTGGTTAATGAAGCCACTATTCTGTGAACCCTCAAGGTTTGATGATATTTTCCAGTGACTTTGTATTAGATCCATGTCCAACCCTAACCCTGTATTTTCAATCAGTCAAATTACTCTTTTTATAGCCAATCATCATTACAGTACAAATCCAAAAACAAGTCTGCAAACGAAAAGGGCTACATTGCTTTTACTTTGAACAGGCCTGCTGAGATGTGAAGTGTGACTAACAAGCCATATTCATTTCAGTTGGTCTACTCTATACTGGATTTTCACCAAATCCAGAAAAAAGTTCACATTTCCAGAAAGCTGAATACTTCTGTATTATTTCCTGGAATACAACAGGACAGGTGTGAAGGTTTATTGATTCTGAATTTTTTTTTCTTAAAATGCAATAATTTGATTGATTCCACATGCAAGGAACTTGGCTTGTAAATATTAATACTATCCATTTACAAAGTTTTACTGTACTGGCTCTCCCAGCCTTTAAAGCACATGTTTGGTTGAGGGAATGGAAGTTTGGCTGGTCTCATTTCTACAGAAGCACTGCTGGAAGTTAAAGGTCTAAAACTAATGAAGGGTGAACATTTTCATGCTATAACAGTAAGCACTTCCAGAAATAGCTTTGTTTAAATGTTTATGTTCACTGATATTAAAAGCTGTGCATTTGAGACTATAGTTAAATCAATCCCACACTGTCTTAAGGTCCATAAAGCTAGGAAAGAAGAACCTATGGCTAATACTTAACAGGCATGGCCCATGATCAGGCATGATGTTGGACAACAACAAAAACTGTGTTTACTACAGCTTCATGCACTCACATTTCCATAGCTATGGCTGTTCTGTCCCAAATCTAGATGGGGAGGATGGAGTGTTTTGGACCAGCGAACATATGCCTTGTAAAACTTCTAAGCCATACATTATTGCTACAGGAGTCCAAATGTGAGTTGACCTAGTCCTGTTTGTTCATTATCTCAGTTGCTGCCAGTTGAATTCAACAACAAGAAGGTGCCCTCTTCTAGCACCCACCATTATCCTCATGCTGGTAGTGGCATAGCATGGGGGGGGCTACATGGGCAGTCACCCTGAGCACAAAATTCTTAGGGGCACATGGGCCACCATGCCCAGTGTGCTCCTGCAGCTCCTAGTACTACTCTTCTTCCCCCTCCTGGCAGTCCAGGTCTGAGCTGCCAGGGGTGCCAGGCTCACTGCTGCTGTGGCCACTTCATGGCACCACCGTGGGGGCTTCTCCTACCCTGCCCCCATGCCACACCCATGTGTTGTGTCACAGAGCTGGCAAGTGACCTGTGTGCCGCAATACTTGCCTTGCCCTGGATGCTTGGCAACCCACGCTACGCCACGGCATGCTGGGGCAAATCTCCAGAATATAAAGATATTAGCAGAAGTCCTGTTCATTATGCACACTGGTGGGATGCTATTAGTGTAATTTTCAGTGGCAAATTGTTGCAGCTTAAGAAGTCAGCACAGGCACCTCCTATAGCTCACTAGTCATATGACTTAGTGAGGGTGCTGCATTTGCTTTTTCTCTGTCTTAAAAAAACCACTATTGCTCTGCAGCTTCCCTGGCTGCCCACACTTCTTGATCTGAAAATGCCCTGTGGAATGACTGATAGTATGATCAGACAGAGACATATCTTGCGTTTTGGTCCACTTGTGGCATGGTCCAATGCAAATTCTTTTCCGGCAATCAGATGGCATAAAGGAGATCACAAACCAGCCCAAGCCTGCTCTGGACCTTCCTGGTCCACTGGCAGAGCTACTCTTTTTTGGAGCTGGGCTGGAGTAATTCCTGTATGAACAGAAGTGTTTCTTTAAGGGAGATTGCTCCCAGGAAAGCAACCCTTCCGAACATAATCAGATGTGATCCTTTATCACTGTCTGATTGCACCCGAACTTAGCTTATGACATCTTCTCTTGGGCTTTATTGAAAAATGGGAGAAGTGGGGAGGGGGAGGATGCTGGATGCCACAACAATTATTTTGTACAATGGCATACAAGATATATAGCCCCCTCCTAAGTAAGGTAAGGACATGAATCCTAAAGCTTGCTCATGAAAATGTCCCTGAAATTTCACTTTTGGAAGTTTTTTTTTTTAAAGGAGCTTCTTTTCTATCAAATTGAGAATGATCGAATTTGCACGGGAGAATTTCAGCACCACATAGATTCATATGTGTGAGAAGGAGAGAACATATCTTGTCCTTGATCTCTCTAGTGGAGAAAATATTTTTATACAAGGGAATCGTTCAGTTATTTGAGTGCACACCTGAAGTCTGAAGTGTTACAGCTAGAGTACCAATCTCCTAATTCACCAATGCAAAACAAAAGCAGACTACTTTGTCAAATGTGGATTAGGGCAAGCTTGTGCTAGGATAAACTAAACAGTATTTCCCTCTCAGGGCAGTTCTGTTTGTAATAGTGTGTTAGTTTTATCATCTAATTTCTTGCTTAGTGATAACTAGGACACTGTTTAAATGTTCTGTGGGCAATCCAAGAGCTTCCTGGCAGTAGGAAGCAAATAGACACTTAGTGCTTTAAAGAAAGCCAGTCCTCTCAATTACATCTTTCTTTCCCTAAATGAAAACATCTGACACTTGCTCCCTCCCATGAGCCATAAAGATTTAAGCCAAAGTGAACCAATCTTGTTGTGAGTAGGGTTCCCCCTCCATCAAAGCTCTATTTCTGGAAAATACAATGGCTGTCTGACTTATGCCTATGAATATGTAAAGCTCTTTGCATATTTATTATTTGTCTGCCTTGTGTCTCTAGCTGACTGCCCAAATTGGAAGAGGCAGGCTAGCCTTCTCTGTGAAAACCGCACTGAGTTTTCCACAAATGGGTGTTAAAAATGTCGATGTGTGATTGCTTTAACTGCATACCCATACCTACATGTGCTTATTTTCTTCCTGTGTTATATCAGAAGAGGGTTCCTTGCAAGAGTACTGGAGAAGCCGCAGCTGGCTTAAGGAGGGATTGTGAAGTCTCTATGGAGAAGGCTTTATTGGGAGGAATTTGTACTGGGAATCTCGGTACTGGTTTTGAGATAGGCCATCTTGAGCACTCCGAACGTAGTCAGGGCCTTTACAGAAATATTTCAGTGGTGTTTAGTGACTGAGAGAAACTTTGGGATCCAGCCTTCTGAAAGTGACACCTCTTGGAAGTCCAGAGAACAGAGGGGGACATTCAGGCCAGGATTGCTCTTTGAATTCAAGAGACAGAGAGTCTAAAGCTGGTTGAAGGTAAAGATGCATCTTGGTATCAGGGATAGTAGATTTCCTGTCTGCTGCAAGAATCTAGATAAAATGAACTTCACAGCACTATCTCTGATTTATTACTACTTGGGGAAGTGAGAATGTATAACATTACTCTGCAAGTTCAGTCACTTACTGATTATTTTTAATGTATTTAATCTATTCTGAGGCAACCCATACAACAAAACCCTGTCAAGACAGCTTACAAAGTTTTTAAAATGTTAATAATGTTGTTACTGATACTTTATTAATAAGTCAATAATACTACTTTTGTGCTGTCAAGTTGATTCCAATTTATGATGATTCTTTCTAGGCTTTTCTAGATATAAATTTTTCAGAAGTGGTGTACCACAGCCTTTTTCTGGGGTTGCTGTGAGACTTTGCAGTTTGCTCAAGAGTACACAGGATGGCTCTCCTCCTACAAGGCACAGTGGGGAATCAAACTCTCAACTGGTGCTGCAGTTCACTGAGCTATCTAGCCAGCTTATTAATAGCTGATTAAACCAGTTGCTCACCTAAGACTGAACAGCTAACTAAGTACAACCACACAGAAACACTGAAATTAACCAGCACAATGAACAATTTCCAGGAAGCAGTCCTATAAACATCTACATGACCTTACTTATACAAAATGTTTTCCAGTTCTTGAATGTTAGGTTCATTTAGTAAGCCTAACTTACAGTGTGACTATACAGCTGGAAAAATCCACATTGATCTCCTGTGAATTGGCATGCAAAAAATCAGGTTTCCCTGGGTAAATTTTCTTTACCTGACCACACAGGAGTCAGCAGACAGAAAGGAATATATTGGCAATCAGCTCTTGTTTGCAGCTTGTTAAAGACGTTTCTGCTGTAGCTGTCCACATTTGTAGGAGGTAGGCTACAGAAGAGTTATTTTAAACTGCAAACAGGGACTAGTTGCCAAGTTTCTTCTCTTTGACTCCTGTCTGGTTGGCTAAAGCAAATGAACTTCCACCTGCTGATCTTGTAAACAAGGGCTGATTTCCAATTTCCTTCTTGCTCCTTTTTTTCTTTTTCTTACCTCTTTTGTCTTTTTCTTTTCTTTTCACTGGATGTTTATTTAAAAAAATAAGTTTATTGTCATGAAGTTTATTGCCATGAAGCATAATCTATGCTCTGGACAAGAAGCTACTATTAGGACAGAATAAGAAGAAACAAAACGGTTTCCCCATAAGGAAAGGTGTCAGACAAGGGTGCATTTTATTTGTGCAAACTGGGTGCAGAACAAATCATAATGGAAACTAGTATTTGATGCAGATGAAGGGAAAATGATAATTGGTGGAAGAAATATAATAATTTTAGTTTCAGAGAGCTTTCTTCGAGATCCCAGACAGCCAAGGGTTCCTCCTTCTAGGAAATTCCAATTCATCTCTTTCTCAATTTTCTTTTCTAATGGGCTCTCAAAAGCTAGTAGCTATTGAGCATGCTTATTACTATTTGGGCCATTCTGTTTTTTTTGGGGGGTGGGGTGGAGTTTGTAAACAAAAATTAAAAATATCTTCCTAAATAAAAAAAATCCCTTGAAGATTTGGAAAATAATTTTTAAAACCTCAGGGTTTCCTCAAGCATGTTGAGATCTCTCCCTTGTTTCCCAGTGATCTCTTTCTGGAACATGTATCATATCCTTATTCCATCCGACTCCCTTAGTCAGACCCTAGGTCCATCTAGAATGTATTCAAATATTAGTATTTAAAATTAGGTGTATTTTACTTGGCCTGCAGTGTTTAGTTGGATAGATTCGTTGGATTGATTGACTAAAACCTGCTGATCAAGTATCTGCAATTAATTAGGAGCAGAGTTTCCCCCCCCCCCCCATTCCAATTATTCTTTATTTACAGAGTTATAAAACCTGCAAGTAGTTTCCCTGACTCTCACAGGGAATGGAATGTCTCTTCTAAGACAATGTCTGCTGTGATATATGACTGCATTACCTGAAAACCATACTTCCTCACTTCCATACAACCATACTTCCTCACAGTACTATTTTCTCTCATATGCAATAATTAATCAATTAGAGCTCAAGCAATTAATTTGACAAGTATTTATCTAATTGATTGGAACTCCAGGCTTTCTACCAGTTTTCTAACCACAGTAGGTTTTTTTATTTGTTTGTTTTTTGGCAAGCTCCTTTTAGGAAGAAATCTACAAAATGCAGAATATTATTGAACCTACACTAGTAACATTTATTGAATTATATGCAGGTTACTTTACTTACTGCTGTCATAAAGTAATCCTTGCTATAAACCATTTGGGAAAATAAATAGAGCTCTGTGGGCGGCTATAATCTAAGCAATAGTTTACAAACACAAAATATTTCAAGGAATGTCCAAATCTCCTGAGTTTTACATTGGAACCTATAAATGGGTAAAATAATCGCCATATAGGAATACCATTCCCTGCCCAGTATGCATCTTGCTGTTTATAGCTTACATAAACTTCCACTTTACCTTCAAGGGAAAATTTGCTCACAGATTCACTTTTTAAAAAATCTGAGAGAGAAAGAGGGGGTTGTGTATACTCTTTGTCAAAATCTTGACAAAGAAATGTAACTAACTGAAATGTGTTGCTGGGGAGCTATGGAAACTTATTTTTTTAAAATAAAGTCATGTGAGTGGGAGGCTGTCAGCTAGTGGCAGCAGTTGACCATGACACCTTCCAAAACCCCTTTGAGTGCCAGGCTACCCATGGGATGTACCTGGCACACCTCACCAGGTCACTATCTGAGATGGTACAAGCCCTTGGTGGGGGATAATTCAGCTGTTGTGCAGACCCCAGGAGTCCCTGAAGGCAGGAAAGAGAAAGTGGAGGAGAAAGGGAGAGAGGTGTAAGCTGATGTTTAAGGGTGACCAGTGTGGCAGGAGGGTCCTTGGTGTCCAGAGGCCCTCTCTTACTTATGGTTGCATCAGACTCATAGAAGAATGTTCCCCTGAGAATCCAGCTACCCAGAGAACACACTGTGGCAGGGGCCAGAGGCCTTTTGACTAGCCTGACACTGAGTCTCCTGAGTGGAGGCCTGGGTCATGATTGAATGTTCCTATCCCAGCCTCAGCTACATCAGCCCCATCTGCAACCAAACTACAGTGCTGGACAAGAGAGTGCCAATTCAAAAGACCATGGCAGCTTGAAAGAGACCTTAGTGCTAAGAAGGAGTATGAGAGGGGGAAAAGGCACTTGGGGATGAAGACAACCACCCAAGAGACTTGAACTATGTGGGCAGGGGATGACAGACTTGGATCTGAGGGACAATGGGGCTTCAGAAGCAGAAACACCAATGAAGTTAATTGACCTCCTGTACATATTTGAGGACTGAATATCTGTGTTTACTGAACTAACTTCTTTGCTGCATGGTGATGACTAACCTCACTGGCCCCTTCAACATCCCCTTGCCCAGGAAGGCCTGGAGAGCAACACATGTTGGGATAAAACACGGGCACATTTGACATGGCTGATTCTCATACATTTATATAACTTTGTCACTTTGCAGCTCTCTAAGAAAGTTACTAGTCTGAATGACAATGCCCAGACTATCCCAGCTACCTTGGCCGTACCCAGTGGTGGCTGGTGCCTGGTGCAGCTGAGAAAGTGGAAGACAGCACAAATGGATAGACCTAGAGCTGACAGACATAAGTAGGTTCAAATGTGAACAACTCTATATACATACAAAGGCACGCAAGCAAGCATTCACAGACAGCAAGAGAGGAAAAGAGGGGGCCCTGCCTCTTGTAAAGAGGTGGGCAAGAATGGGCCAGCTGGAGTGATGGGCAATGCCCCATTATCCCAGTGGATGAGTCACTACTGATCACTCTCAAAATAAACCTCTCCCATCTCTGGATCTGTTACATTTCGGTATAATTCTCAGTGTACTATCTTACACATATTGGTAGACTATCTTGTTGCTCAATTTTTGGCAGTATTATGATGTCAGTTGACTACCACCGCAACCATTTAAGACAGTGATGGGGAACCTTTGCTGCTCCAAATGTTCTTAAGGTCAAATCTCAGCGGTTACAGGAAGGATGGCTAATTGCAAAGGATTGCAGGAGCTGAAGCTTGAAACATTTGGCATTCCAAAAAGCCCCCTCTTGATTTAAGGGACCACACAAAAAAAGGCTCCATTATGATAAAGAACATAATAAATTTACATAAATAAAATACCAGATAAAGAAACAAAAGCAAGAAGTATCAGCTGGCAAATTATCTGACTGAACTGATAGGCTTTACTTATTTTATAGCATTCCAGAAATAGCTGGGTGAGTCTTCAGAGAGAAGAGGTTCCATAAGTCTGGACTGCCCTGCTCTAGATTACATCAGATTTCTCTGAAGGACCATAGCCGAAATAGAATCGCCTCTATTCATTTTCATTGGCATTGTTGCCTTTAGACTAGGAATGTGCACTAGCACCAACATTCGGAATTCCAGTTTTGACTTGGAATTTGGCATCTTACGAATTCAGAATTTCTGGATATCTGGAATTTCATTACAGTCAGTATGAATACTATATAGTCATTATTTCCCCCTTAAAAATAGAAAAGAAAAACATTTTAAAGGATTTCCCTGTGTCTCCTGACACCTTCCCAGTGACTGTACCAAACAAAAAAGTGTACATCAACAGCTAACAGTGCCTAGATATTAGAAGATACTTTAATGGGCAAACACACTGAATTTTGAACAGTAGGAATGTACTGGGGAAGTAGAGGAAAGCTTGCACTGGGGAGTGGGCAACTACCCTGGACAGCACTGGCAGGTAGACTGGAGCAGCAGATAGCCTATGGTGGGTGGGAACTGTGCCAACAGCATTGGGCACAGCACAATTGAGTGAGTGAGCACAATCTTGGAGTAGCAGTTGGAAGAATGAAAGAGGCAGAAGGAGGGAGCAGCAGACTGAAGCATGGCAATACCTAGTACTGTGGGCAGAGTGTGCCATTCTCTCTTCCTTAAAGGGGACTTCAGTAAACTCCAGCAATGGTAGGTTGACCTTAAGGAAAATACATTTTTCTACAGATCCAGGTTCTAGGTGTGAGTGGTGTAGACTGACAATATCCCCTGCCTGAGAGAACATTCTCTCACTGGTCACACTAGTTGGTGGGCAACACAGCAGTGCCACTTCCACCTTGGCCAGACCTCCCCAAATAGACTCCTTCTCAGCCCAGTAAGACAAGGAATGAGCTTCTTTCAGCTTGCAGGGTCCCTGCATGTACAACTTTACTTCTGCCTCTGTCATGTCCTTCCTGTAGGGTGGTTTCTTTGGAGAGAAAGCCCCTGCCATGCTTATTTAATTTAATTTATTTATTTAAAATACTTTTTACCCCACCTTTCTCCTACTGCATGCGATGGAATGTTCAGTAACATTGCCGCCACCCCCCCCACTGCTGCTTAATATCATTGCCTGCTGTCTGATTAGGGGATCCAAGAGGGTTTCTAGAACATAATCCTCCTCCTTCCGAAAGGAAGCAAACCTGTAGTGGAGAAAGTCCTTTAGCGTCCTGGTCAGGATCACCACTTGAGGCTGTTAAAAATGCTGCTCTCTCTGCATGCAATCCCCTATCCACCTAGACTGTCTTCTTCTTATGCTATCCATCATGCCAACCAAGCCCTGGAAAACTGAGATCACCTGGCTAAGAATGACTGTCTTTCCACTAAGGACCTCTGTTGTACTGTCAAAGGACATAGAATCATAGAATAATGAAGCTGCAAAGGGCCTATAAGGCCATCGATTCCAATCCCCTGCTCGATGCAGGAATATAAATCAAAGGATATCTGCCAGGCGGTTGTCTAAATTTCTCTTGAATGCCTCCAGTGTTGGAGCACTCACCACCGCTTGAGACAATTGATTCCACTGTTGTACTGCTCTAACAGTTAGGAGGTTTTCCTGATATTCAATCGAAATCTGGCTTCCTGTAACTTGAGCCCATTGTTACATGTCCTGCACTCTGGGGTGATCAAGAACAGATCCTGCCCCTCCTCTAAACGACAGCCTTTTAATGTGCTATCATATTTCCCCTCATTCTTCTTTTCTCAAGGCGAAACATGCCCAGTTCTTTCAGTCTTTCCTCATAGTGCTTGGTTTCCAGCCCCCTGATCATCATTGTTGCCCTCCTCTGAACTTGTTCCAATTTGTCAGCATTAGAGATGGGGGTATTCGTATACGAATACGAATAGCCCCGCACAGGTGGCGATAATGAGGGTCCAGCCCCATGGGGCCAGATGGCCCACTCACTGATCCACCGCTGCTGCGGGCTCCGCGATCCTTCCAATACCTCCGCAGCTTGCAATCAGCGAGCCACTCTTCAACCTGGCAGGGAGGCTTGTTGTCCCGCCTCCTCCCAGGAGTGGTGAGCCGATCACGAGCTCCAGAGGTATTGGAAGGATTGCGGAGCCCACAGCAGCGGCAGATCAGTGAGTGGACCATCCAGCCCCATAAGGCTGGACCCTCATTATCGCCACCTGTGTGGGGATATTCGTATATGAATACCCCCATCACTAGCCAGCATCTTTCTTGAAGTGCAATGTCCAGAACTGGACACAATACTCTAGATGAGGCCTAACCAGTGCTGAATAGAGGGGAACTAGTACTTCACGGGATTTGGAGCCTATTTGGAGTATTTGCCTTTTTCATAGCCTCATCACACTATTGGCTCATATTCAGCTTGCGATCTACAATGACTTCAAGATCCTTCTCGCTTGTAGTATTGCTGAGCGAGGTTTTCCCTATCCTGTAACTGTGTGCTTGGTTTCTTTTTCCCACATGCAGTACTTTGCATTTACTCCCATTGAATTTCATTCTGTTGTTTTCAGCCCTGTGCTCAAGCCTATCTAGATCATTTTGAATTTTGTTTCTGTCTTCCACGGTATTAGCTATTCCACCCAATTTTGTGTTATCCGCAAATTTGATTAGCATTCCCTGCATCCCCTGATCCAGGTCATTAATAAAAATACTGAAGAGCACTGGGCCTAGAACTGAGTCCTGGGGTACCCCAATTGTTACCTCCTCCCAGTTTGAGGAGGAGTCATTAATCATCATTCTCTGAGTACGGTCTGTAGCCAACTGTGTATCCAGCTGACAGTTGTTCTATCCAGCCCACACCTAGTTAACTTGCTAATCAGAATATCATAGGGCACTTTGTCAAAAGCTTTGCTGAAGTGAAGATATACGATGTCTACAGCATTCCCTCTGTCTATCTGGGAAGCTACCTGATCAAAAAATGACATCAGATTAATCTGGCAGGATTTGTTCTTGACAAATCCATGTTGTCTTCTAGTTATTACTGCTTTGTTTTCTAGGTGTTTGCATAGTGATCGCTTTATAATCTATTCCAGAATTTTCCCTGGGATTGATTTCAGGCTGACTGTTCTGTATTTCCCAGGTTCCTCCTTTTTGTCCTTTTTGTAGATAGGGACAACATTAGCCCTCCTCCAATCATCTGGCACCTGACCCATTTCCCATGATTTTATGAAAATAATGGACAGTGGTTCTGAGAGTTCTTCAGCCAGATCTTTCAATACCCTTGAATGCAGTTCATCTAGCCCTGGAGATTAGAATTCATTCAAGGTAATAACGTATTCCTTGACTATTTGTTTATCAGTCTCCAGCTACAATCTTGTCAATCCACTTGAACTTCATATTCGTCTGGAGGGTCATAATGTGTCCTTTGGGGAAAGACTGAGCTAAAATAGGAATTGAGCACTTCTGCCTTTTCTTTGTCTTCTGTTATCATTTTCCCATCTCCATTGAGTAGCTGAGCCACTGCTTCTTTTCTTTGTCTTTTGCTATGCACATGCTTGAAGAACGCTTTTTTGTTGCTTTAAGCATCTTTAGCTAGCCTCAGCTCATTCTCAGCTTTTGCCCTTCTAATGCGATCCCTGCAATTCCTTGCTACTTGTCTATACTTTTTCTTCGTGGCCTGGCTTTCCTTCCACTTCCTGTATGTGTCTTTTTGTTTTGTTTTGTTTCAAGTCCTCTCTGAGCTTTCTGTGAAGCCACACTGGCCTTTCTTGCTGTCTCCCACCTTTTTTTCTTGTTTGAATTATTTGTAGTTGTGCATTTAGAATTCCCCATTTTAGAAACTTCCACCTTTCTTGGACTCCTTTTCTTGTCAGGATCTCCTGCCATGGGACCTTATTATTGTTCTGAGTTTATTAAAATTGTTGGTTGTTTTTTTTTAATCCAGCATATATGTGTAGCTACACCCTGCTTTGGTTTCCTTTGAAATCAAGAATTCTAGTAGATCATGGCCACTCTCATCCAGATTTTCACATATTGCCACTTCCTCCATCAAGTCATCTCTATTGGTTAGAATCGAGTCAAGGGTACTACTACACCATGTCTCTTTGAAATGCTTGCAATTTGTTTTTCAAAAGTTTCATCTACATCTTTTCCTTGATTGGGCGGCCAGTAGCACCCTCCAGCTACCATGGTCCTTTTGTTTTTTGCCCCAGCTATATTGATCCAGATGCTCTCAATGGGACAGCCAATCTCTTCCTCCTGTATTTCTGTGCAGGAATATGTATTTTTCACATATACTGCAACTCCATCTCCCTTTCTATTCTTTCTGTTCTTTTTGAACAAATTATATCCTTCAATTGCTGTATTCCAATCATGGGAGTCATCCCACCAAGTTTCAGTTATTCCTATCAAGTCATATTTACCCTCCTGAGCTAAGATTTCCAGTTTTTCTTGTTTGTTTCCCATACTCATGGCATTCATGTATAGACATCAGAGATTGTGTGATATGGTGCCTGCTTTTCTTTGTACATTTATATTAATATTATTATTAATGTTAATGTTATTATTCACCCCCCATTAGAACTGTTTAGTTTATTCCTCTTATTGTGTGTAAGGCTTAATCTGTCTTTACCTCTGTGCCTCCCTCCCCCTTCCAATTCAGTTTAAAGATCTCTTGATGAAGTTCTTCATACTGTGGCCAAACACATCCTTCCCAGTCCTTGTGAGGTGTAAGCTATCTCTTGCTAGCAGTCCATTATCTAGAAAGCTTACTTTGTGATTTCAAAAACCAAATCCTTCATGTCAACACCACCTTTGTAGCCAGTCATTCACCCAGACTATTTTCCTTTCCCTTTCTATTTCTCTTCTGAGTACTGGTAGGATGGATGGAAAAGTATCTGGGTCCCAAAGGCCTTAAGTTTCTTTCCCAGAGCTTTGAAGTCTGATGTGATGTCTTCAAAGTTGCTCTTGACTGTGTCATTTGTTCCCACATGGATGGGAAGAAAGGGACATGTATCCGTGGGTTAGGAGTCAGCAAACAAAAAGGCCTTCCCGGAACTCACAGCTACTTATAGCTCTCAACAGTAATCAGTACACACACCCCTTCCTGTTAAACTGGGCACATGGTGCTTCTGAATGGAGAATTCCTAGGGGTTACTCCAGGTCCCTTCCTGGTATTAATCTAAAAACACCCACCTCTCTGCCTTTGTCTCTTTGGGTCCCCCCCCTTCTTTGTCCCTCCCTCCAGTAGATCTTTCCTCCTTACCTTACCTTCCTATTTATCCCTGTCAAGCTCCCATGAGCTTGCCCTGTTCGCAAGCTCCCTGGGTCTGCCTCAGCTTTATTCCTCAGTGAGCCTTGTGGCACAGTGGTTAAACTGCTGTACTACAGTCAAAACTGTGTTCACGACCCAGGGTTCAGTCCCAGGTAGCTGGCTCCTTCCAAGGTCGGTAAAATGAGTACCCAGCTTGCTGGGGGGGGGGCAATGTGTAGCCTGCATAGGCATCCTTCAGTCTCGAGAGACTATGGTAACGTGCTCTGTATGGAGGACTTGGAACAGCATCTAGTGTGGCTGAGAAGGCCAATTCGAGAGTGACAATCCCTTCCAACACTGAAGACAAATACAATCTGTCCCCCATCCAGCTCCCTGATTTTGCTGGTTTCGGGACTGCCTCTTTGCCTCAGCCTGCTGGACAAGTGCCTCTTCAAAATGGGAGAGGCCATGATGCACCGCCTGCCTCCAGGCTGAACGCTCAGATGTCAAGGTTCCCCATCTGCTGAGGTCCATTCCTAAGTCCTTCAGATCCCGCTTGCAGATATCTGTCATGAGTTCAGCTGAAGAAGATCTGGAATCAGAGGCGTTAATTACAGCTGAGGAAAATGCCGGGCAATTAGTATCACAGACAGCTGAATCACCACCAGATTCTCCTCCCCCACTAGCCAGAGTGAGAGATAAGCTTCGGCAGAGACTCACAACACGGAGGTCTGAGGCTCGCATGAATGCTTCTCACAGGAATAACAGGTCAACCAGCCCTGAGTTTTAACAGGATGGAATGTTTCTAGGAATTAGATGATTGTTGCTGCTATATAACTTGCACTCAGAGGCTTGGAAGCTTGTGGAAGCAACAAGTCAATTCCCTGGCTCGTGTCCACGCTCCTGCTTATCTTGAACCTTGCTCTCTTGACCCTTTGCTTTCGGACTCTGACTTCTGACTACGGTTTGTGTTTTGGCATTGACAATTTGGCATCTGTTTTGTATCTCCCGGACTTCTGACCTTGGACTGGCTTCTTGGACTTTTGCCTGCTGAATCCCCTAGGAACATGACAGATTGCTTCCACCACACACTCTCTCCACAAGATGGAGGGGGAGGCAAGTGAAGGCTATGGGCAGCTGAATGCTGTGCTAACTCAGGTGCAGTATCTTACACAAATGGTGGCACAGCTTCAGCAGCAACAACTGCAATCTCAGGCCAACACTGCCACCCAGATCAAGTGCCCTGTGCTTCCTCCAGAAAAGTTTGGAGGAAAGGTGGAGGAGTTTCCAGCATTCCTGGCACAGTGTAAACTGTATATTGAGCTGCGTGCCAGAGACTTTCCCACGGACAAAACCAAGGTATGCTTCATAGTCAGCCTTCTCAAGGGACAGGCAGCTAAATGGGCTACTCCTCATTTATCCAGACCCCCGACTACCATTTACCATGGAGACGGATGCCTCCAGTGTGGCCCTGGGTGCAGTGCTGTCCCAGCAGGAGGATCCCTCACAGCCACTGCAGCCCTGCGCTTTTTACTCCCGGAAGTTAACACCTTCAGAATGCAACCACACCATCTGGGAGCAGGAACTCCTGGCCATCAAAACCGCTTTCGATGTCTGGAGGCATTACCTTGAAGGGGCCCGTCACCCCGTCCACGTTTTGACTGACCACCGGAATCTGGAACACTTGCAGACAGCCCAACGCCTCAATCAACACCAGATCAGGTGGTGCCTCTTCTTCTCCCGGTTTGAATTCCGCATTACCTATATCCTGCAGACCCAGAATCGGAAAGCCGACACCCTTTCCCGCAAACGCTGTATCACCCTCTGAATAGACTCCGGCCGCACCTATCTTATCACCCTCAGTCTTCGCAGCCACTACAACCCGCTTGTCCCTGGCTGAGGAAATTCAGGCCAGCCAAGCCCAAGATCCCTGGGCCAAGCAACACTTGCAGGAACTCCAAGAGGGCCCTGCTAGAGACTTTGCTAACCACCAGGGTCTCCTATTGCACCGAGGGTGCCTGTATGTCCCTCCAGGGCCCCTCTGAGCCAACGTGCTCTACTTGACCCATGATTCCCCTCCTGCAGGACACTTTGGTCAGTATAAGACTCTGCATCTACTCACCTGCTTATCTTGAACCTTGCTCTCTTGACCCTTGGCTTTTGGACTCTGACTTCTGACTACGGTTTGTGTTTTGGCTTTGACAATTTGGCATCTGTTTTGTATCTCCCAGACTTTCGACCTTGGACGGGCTTCTTGGACTTTCGCCTGCTGAATCCCCTAGGAACGTGACAATATCCTTGTATCGCAGCTGTGGTCTCCCTCTGGGGCAATTTCCCTGCACTAATTCTCCATACAGGAGATCTTTTGGAATCCGACCATCAGCCATTCTCACAACATGCCCAAGCCAATGTAGACGTCGCTGTTTCTGTAATGTATATGTGATGAAATGCCTACAGGTGACGTCATTCCTGCCTGTCAGTCACAGGAGTTCTGGAGGGAGGAGCCAAGGATAGAGCAGGAGGGGCGGAACCAAGGGAGACAGTTAGACAGTTGGAACCTGAGAGAGACAGTTGAGAAGTTGGAGCTTAGAGAGAAGAGAAGAATTAGAGTGATCTGAATAGAGAGTTAGGAAAGTGAATTAAGAACAAGGTTATTAGAATGAACAAGCAGGAATGAGAACACCTAGAATAATATAGATATTAAGTGATTGAAAATACATAACACAAGCCTGAATATATGTCCCGTCCTATCCAAACTTAATCAAACCCCTGTTACAGTGACTACGTGATTTACTTTGTGAAATGATCAATAATAAAAGGTTATCTGTTATTCAAACCAACTGATTCTGTAGTTCAATAAGCCTTGCATGTGGCAGCATATGTGTCTAACACTCAGAGGTGGTATTAAGAAAATACCTGGTGACAGCGAGAGGAACCAAGAGGGAGAGAACCTTTGTGAGGGCCACAACAAACACAGCCACAAGGGCGATCTCCACAAGTGGTGGCAGCGGTGTGGGTACCGAAGAGAATCCCCACAAGCGGTGTGGGATCCGAAGTGAATCCCCACAAGCGGTGGGGATCCGAAGTGAATCCCCACAAGGTGTGGGATATGAAGTGAATCCCCACAAGAGGTGTGAATTCCACAAGTGAAGGGATTCAAGTAAAAATCCAGTGAGCCAAAAGAAATCATAGTCCAGCAAGAAAAGGCATTGAATGTTCAGAGCTAAGGAGAACTATTAATCAGTAAGAGACGTGTGTGAAGGAGTAGTGAACCCTCTGTTTAAGGAATAACTTAGGGACTCCAGGTCACACAACGTAGAAGGATTGAAATAGTAAAGCAAAGTTCTGAGGGAAAATTCAAGGGGGTTTCAAATTACCTCACGTGTGAAGTGAAGTCCAGGCTAGCTTGGGACCCAAGCTCTAAGTGAGCATTGAAGGGACAAGTGGAGGCCGAGGGGACAGAGAACTGAGGTGATTGAACAGTAAAAGCTGGGACCATTTCTAAAGGCATATATTTCTGTTTATTCTCTGTGGCCAAGAGCAAAAAGAGACTTTGTATCAGGCCAAGAGACTGGCTGAGGGCCAGAGGAGAAAAACAGTGTAACCAAAAAAAAAAAAACCTCAGTAGCTGCCAGCGGAAGGCTAATAGAAACAGTATCACACTCTCTCTAATTCAAGAAAGGAAAAAAGCCGTTTGAATTGAGGCTTGTCTTTACAAATCACTATAAAGATGCCTACCAAGAAAGGAAAGGTGGCAAAAGAAGCATAATCAAAGCCACAAGATTTACCTCGCGAGGAGGGAATCTTAGAGCTGGAGGATGATGGAATTGTAATCCAGGAGGGTAATACCTCAAGGGAGGAAAACGCCTCAAGGGAAGAAGTAGTTGTCTCAAGGAGAGAATCTACTTCACTAGAGTATCAAAAATGGAAATTTGAAAAGGAGCAGGAGCAAACATTTAAATTAAAAGAGCTAGAATTTAAAGCTAAAGCCCAAGAAAGAGAAAGAGAAAGAGAGACTGCCTTAAGGGCGGAGACTGCAGCCCAGGAGATTGCCCTGAGGGAAAAAGAAATGAATTTTCAGTTGGAAATGAGGCGAATGGAGCTAGCAGAAGCCCAAGCTAATAATAATAACAACAACAACACAAATTCTGAGGGGGGATGCTTATCGAAAGCAGACCTTAAGAAGTTCCCTATATATAGGACAGGCAATAACCCCGAAGCCTTCATGATCCTGTTCGAACGCTCGTGCTGGGACTTCGGTGTGGAGGGGCCAGAAAGAATGGTAGTGATGAGGTCTCAGATTAGTGGTGAAATGGCCAAAATCTATGCCCAGATGCCAGTAGAGGTAGCTAGGGACTACCAAGAATACAAAAAGATGGTCTTCCTACACTTTGGAATCAATGCAGAAAATCTAAGACGGAAATTTAGGGCACTGATCAAAAAGCCAGATGAATCCTACTCCCAACTGGGAGCAAAAATGAATAGATATCTTGACAAATGGCTGGAGCAGGCAGAAGTTCAGACCCTAGAGGAAATGAAAAATATAATAGGGCTTGAACAATTCTTCTCAGTTCTACCTGGGGAACTGAGGTATCTGGTGACAGATAAAAAGCCGAAAAATATTAGGGAAGCCAGTGAAATGGCGGACCATATAACACATATAAGAAACCCAAAATATTCTGAGGTAAAAGTTGGGGGGAAAACCTGGGAGGATAGAAAAAAAGGAACCCAGAGAGTACCTCAGGAACCAACAGGCAGTTGGAAGCCATTTTAAGGGCAAAACCTCAGAGCAGAACCAGCAGAAATACAGGAATTGGGAAGGAAAGGGAGATAGATTCCCATTCCCAAGTATGGAATCAAAAACCCCTAGAACATGTTATGGGTGTGGTGGAAGAAATCACTTTATAGCACAATGCGCTAAAAACAGAAATAGTGAGCAACAAAATGGGAATTTGCCTAAGAAAGTATACTGTATACAACAAAATGAGGCACCCACAGGGACAGCTGTTGGGGAGGGCTCCATAGCAACACCAATTACTGCTAGAGCAGAGAGCCCAGAGCAGCAAGAATCACAACTCCCAGTGGCTAAAATTCTCCAATGCTATATAATGGAAAATGACCAGGAACAGCTTGTTAGATGTTCTGGCGATAATATCTTTATAAATAAAATTAAATATTTGGCACTAAAGGACTCATGCTCACAGGTGACAGTATGCCACCCAGAGATAATCCCACCAGAGTATGTGATACAAGGGGAAAATCTGAAGGTTAAAGGGATAGGAGAAGAAACAATTTCTCTACCAGTGGCAAGGATATCAGTGACGTATCAAGAGTGGACAGGCTGGTGGAGGGTAGGAATTTCCAATCAACTTCCTACGCCTTGCTTAATTGGGCTAGACTTAACTGAACATGTTAAGAGGGTTTTAATAAATACCCGGTCCCAAAAAGAAATCAAAGAAACAACCTTAACCTCTGAGGAAAAAGGGGAGCTCCTCACTAACACCAATGAAAATGGAACAGATAAAATAGCTGAATTAATAGTCATGAAAAACCCACAAGAGAGTACCTTTAAAATGGAACAAAAAGCAGATCCTACCCTGGAGTTATGCTTTAAAATGGTCAGCGAGAGGCCAGTAAGCCCTGAGAACCCTGAGAGGTACATGATAGAAAAAGACTTGTTGTACAGGGAAACATTGACAAATCCCAAAAGAGGGGGTGAGAGCCTGCATAGACAGCTAATAATCCCGTCTAAATATAGAGGGAAAATATTGGAAAAGGGACACACAGACACCTTGTCAGCGCATTTAGGCATCACAAGAACCAAGCAAAGAATCTCCCAGAATTTCTATTGGCCAGAAATGGGGAAGCAAATAAAAGCCTTTTGTCAGAGCTGTGACATATGCCAGAGACAAGGGAGCAGTAATGATAGAAAGAAAGCTAAATTGTGCCCTTTACCCATCATCTCCACCCCTTTCCAACGCATAGGCTTGGACATAGTGGGACCTTCACCCAAAGTCACCAGGAGGGGAAACAGGTTCATATTAACAATAATTGATTATGCCAACCGATATCCTGAAGCAGTCCCCTTAAGAAACATAGAAACACAGACAGTGGCAGATGCCTTACTGAATTACATGTGTCGAATGGGTTTTGCTTCAGAGATAGTTACAGACTTAGGAACGTCCTTCACTTCTAGGTTGATGAAGAGACTATGGCAACTGTGTGGCTTAAAACATGTAACGTCCTCCCCGTACCACCCGCAGACCAACGGACTGGTGGAGAGGTTTAATGGCACTCTAATGCGAATGATTAGAGCATACACCGCAGGGAATCCCAATGATTGGGACCACAAATTACAACAATTACTGTACGCGTATAGGTCTGTACCCCAGGAAAGCACCGGGTTCAGCCCCTTTGAACTGCTGTTCGGGCGGAAGGTGCGGGGACCCCTAGATCTACTCCGCCAAAATTGGGAGGAACTAGAGGGGGAGCAGGACCCAGAAACAGTAATCACATACTTAGAAAACTTAATGAATACCCTGCAAAAATCTCTGGAGATAGCAGCAGAGAATTTGCAAGGCCATCAGCAAAAACAAAAAGTATGGTACAACAGAAAGGCCAGAGAGAGAGCATTCAACCCTGGAGATGAGGTTCTGATGCTAAGACCCATCAAAGGGAATAAGTTACAACTAAACTGGGCGGGCCCTTACAGAATAACCTCCAAAATGAGTGAAACAAATTATATAATCCAGGAGGAGGGAGAAACTGGGCGAAGGGTGGTTCACGTAAATATAAAACCATACTACAGGAGGGAAAACGTGGTCTTATTCGCCATGAGGGAAGCAGACAACGAAAAACATGAATTACCTTATTGGGAAGGGAGAGGTGAATCCAAATATAACCCTGAAGAAGTCCAAATCAGTCCCTTACTGTCCCAAGAGAGACAGGAAGAAGCGAAAGCCCTGCTAGGGAGATACAAGCAGGTATTCTCCAACAAACCAAGGATAGCAAAGGGGGTAGTGCATAAAATTGACACCGGAGAAGCACTCCCACAAGCGGTAACACCCTATCGAGTCACAGGTCCATATGTGGCCAAAGTTCGTCATGAACTAGACGAAATGCTAAAAGAGAAAATCATAGTCCCATCATCCAGCCCGTGGGCAGCCCCGATAGTATTAGTGGACAAACCGGATGGCAGTATCCGCTTTTGCGTAGATTATAGAAAACTGAATCACGTGACAAAATCAGATGCTTACCCAATGCCATGGTTAGATGATTTAATTGAAACGATAGGAGGATGCCAATACATAACAAGTTTAGATCTGACCAAAGGTTTCTGGCAAGTGGAGTTAGAGCCCAAAGACCAGGAGACAACCGCATTTTGCAGCCCTTTCGGACTGTTTGAATTCCGAGTCCTACGTTTCGGATTGCGAAATGCTCCCGCAACCTTCCAAAGACTCATGGACCAGACTTTACAAGGTCTCAGAGAATTCACAGTAGCCTATATTGACGACATAGGAATTTACAGCCAAACGTGGAAAGATCACCTATGCCACATTGAACTAGTACTGCAAAGACTAAAAGAGACAGGACTAACAGTGAAGGCCAGCAAGTGCCAGCTGGGTAGTTCTGAACTAAAATACTTAGGCCATATAGTAGGGGGAGGAAAAATCAAACCTCTGAAATCAAAAATTGAAGTGATTAGTAATTGGCCTAGGCCTACTTCTAAGAAAAAAATCAGATCCTTTTTAGGGCTAGGCGGTTATTACAGACGCTTTATACCAAAATTTAGCGAAATAGCCGCCCCTATATCAGACCTGACCCACAAAAAGAAAGCAGAAAGTATCCAGTGGACGAGCGACTGCGAGGAAGCGTTTGGGAAGCTGAAGGAGGCATTGACAACCGGTCCTGTGCTGAGAGCCCCTGATTTCCAGCGTGAGTTCACCGTGTCTACACATGCGTCCAACGTCGGGTTGGGAGCCGTGCTGAGCCAGAGGGACCACAACGGAGACCATCATCCAGTGGCGTACCTAAGCAAGAAGCTGCAGGCGGGTGAGAAACATCTGTCTACCATAGAGCGTGAATGCTTGGCGATCATATGGTCGCTACGGAAACTTAAACCCTACATATGGGGCAGACATTTTGTCCTTTGTACCGACCATTCCCCACGGCTGTGGCTGAGAACTATAAGGGCGAACAATAGCAAGCTATTGAGGTGGGCCCTACTGCTGCAAGACTTCGACTTCGAGGTACAGAGTGTCAAAGGGACTCAAAACGTAGTAGCTGACGCACTCTCGAGAGTACCAGAAGACTGAGGAACGGAAAAGAAGAAAAAAAGAACTTAAAATGTGATAAAAAGTGATAATATGTTTAGTTATGAAATGTATAAATAAAGATAAGCAAGTACAACTGTAATTGAAACTTCCTGCGAAATGAACTAATGGTAAGCAATGAAAATACAGATGTTGAATGAGTTGCACAGCACTAGTTAAGTAAGTATAAATGTGATTTAAAAATGTAAAGTATTATTAATATTATTAATACATGTTGAAAGCTGTTTTATGTTGTTCATGGAGCAAACTACTTTAAGTTTTGCTCCCTGAAACAAACTTTTAAGGGGGAAGGTGTGTGACAAAATGCCTACAGGTGACGTCATTCCTGCCTGTCAGTCACAGGAGCTCTAGAGGGAGGAGCCAAGGATAGAGCAGGAGGGGCGGAACCAAGGGAGACAGTTAGACAGTTGGAACCTGAGAGAGACAGTTGAGAAGTTGGAGCTTAGAGAGAAGAGAAGAATTAGAGTGATCTGAATAGAGAGTTAGGAAAGTGAATTAAGAACAAGGTTATTAGAATGAACAAGCAGGAATGAGAACACCTAGAATAATATAGATATTAAGTGATTGAAAATACATAACACAAGCCTGAATATATGTCCCGTCCTATCCAAACTTAATCAAACCCCTGTTACAGTGACTACGTGATTTACTTTGTGAAATGATTAATAATAAAAGGTTATCTGTTATTCAAACCAACTGATTCTGTAGTTCAATAAGCCTTGCATGTGGCAGCATATGTGTCTAACACTCAGAGGTGGTATTAAGAAAATAATACCTGGTGACAGCGAAAGGAACCAAGAAGGAGAGAACCTTTGTGAGGGCCACAACAAACACAGCCACAAGGGCAATCTCCACAGTATACATGCTAAAAATTCCAGCTCGTTCTAGGACTACTCTATTTGGAACTTTGTCCTGCCAGGTGATACCAAAAATGTGTCAGAGAAACGCATATGGAACGTGTTCAGCTTCCTCTCCTGCTGTGCACAAAGGGTCCAGGATTCACTGCAGTACAGGAGTGTGCTCAGGACACAGGTTCTATAGACCTGGATCTTGGTATACGCTGTCAGCTTCTTATTAAGCCATACTCTCTTTATGAGTCTAGAGAACGTGGTAGCTGCTTTGCCAATGCGTTTATCCAGCTCGACATCTAGGGAAAGAGTGTCAGAGATTGTTGAGCCAAGGTACACAAAGTCATGAACAACGTCCAATTCTTGTGTGGAGATGGTAATAGAGGGAGGTGAGTCCACACCCTGGCCCATGACTTGTGTTTTCTTCAGGCTGATTGTTAATCCAAAGTCTTGGCAGGCCTTGCTAAAACAATTCATGAGTTGTTGGAGGTCTTCAGCAGAGTGGGCAACAACGGCTGCATCATCCGTGAAGAGGAAGTCCCACATGCATTTCAGCTGGACTTTGGTCTTCGCTCTCAATCTAGAGAGATTAAAGAGCTTTCCATCTGATCTAGTCAGCAAAAAATACAGACAGCAAAAAAGATCCCAAACAGGGTTGGCACAAGGACACAGCCCTGTGTCACTCCACTTCGGATGTCAAAGGGATCTGATGTTGAGCCATCAAACACTACAGTGCCCTTCATTTCCTCATGAAAGGACCTGATGGTGTTAAGGAGCCGAGGTGGACATCCAATCTTGGAAAGTATTTTAAAAAGGCCGTCCCTGCTAACCAAATCAAAGGCCTTTGTGAGATCTATGAAGGCCACAAAGAATGGCTGTTGTTGTTCCCTACATTTCTCCTGCAACTGTCTGAGGGAAAATACCATGTCAGTGGTGGATCTATTAGCTCAAAATCCACACTGTGATTCTGGATAGACTCTGTCTGCAAGCACCTGGAGTCTCTTCAGCACAACACGGGCAAGCAGCTTCCCTACAATGCTGAGAAGAGAGATACCACGGTAGTTATTGCAGTTGCCCCTGTCTCCTTTGTGACGATGTTTGCATCCTTCATGTCCTGTGGTACTCCACCTTCCCTGTCTGAGGGAGCCTGCATAATTAACTTGTAAACCGCCCAGAGAGTGCTGCAAGTGCTATGGGGCGGTATATAAGCAGCATGCTTTGCTTTTGCTTTTTATGCATGCTGTATTAGGAGTCAGCAATCAAAAGGCCCTCCCAGAACTCACAGCTACTTATAGCTCTCAACTAGAGATGGGGGTATTCGTATTCGTATTCGTATATGAATATGATATATTCATATTCGTGTATGCCAACTCCAGGCAGGGGGAGGGAGGACAAGTCTCCCTGCACGGCTGCTGAGTTGCTAGATGAGCAGAAAGAGAGCAGTGCTCCAGGAGTGATTGGAAGACTGAGGCTGCTGCCACCGCCGGACGTGTGAGTGGACGGTCAGGTCCCAGGGACTGGACCCTTGTTAAGTCCAGCTGTGCAGGGGTATTCGTATTCAGATATAAATACCCCTATCTCTACTCTCAACAGTAATCAGGACACACCCCTTCCTGTTAAGCTAGGCACACAGTGCTTCTGAATGGGGAATTCCTAGGGGTTACTTCAGGTCCCTTCCTGGTGTTACTCTAAAAACACTCACCTCTCTACCTTTGTTTCCTTGGTCTCCTCCCCTTTCTTTATTTCCTTCCTGTAGTAGACCTTCCCTTCCTACCTTCTGTTCCCCTGTCAAGCTCCCATTAGCTTGCCCTGTTTGCAAGCTCCCCGGGTCTGCCTCAACTTTATTCTTCAGCTGTGCTCTGTTAGGAGTCTGCAATCATAGACCACTTGACCCACTCTTCTCTATTCAGAGGCGTATCCGAACCAATGGAAATTTCCAGTGTCAAATTACGGAGTGCCCTTTGCTGCTCCAGCAGTCTTTCAAGCAGGTAGAAAGTGGAGTTCCTTTGAGTTGCCACACCTGGATTTTGTGGTGTTGTAGCAAACCCATGTTTTCTTGCCTCTGCTGCAACAGCTCACTGCCTTGGATTCTGTGGTGAAAATGCCCTGCCAACTTTCTGGCCCACTCAATTACATTAGGTGTGCAGGTGTCTTCCATACCCTGCAAAGCACCCCGAAGTACTAGGGTGAGAGTGTGGGCCACACATCTTCCCAGCCTGCAGTGCTGCCACCAAGTTTTGTCCCATTGTCTTTGACAAAGAGATTTTGCCTTTTTGTAACTAGACTCGAGCATGTCCCTCAGAGCCTCTTGAATGCTGTGAGCTGTCTTGCTGCCCTCCATCACAGCCACATTCAACAGGACCCTCCTGTATCTTGCCCTTCTGTGTTGCCCTATGCCTGCATTGCCCCCACCTCCCACCAGTGTCCTGTCACTTGTAAAATGTACCACCTGTGCCCTGGCCAATCCTGCTGTACCAATTGTCTAACACACAAATATAAATCTGACACCACCTTGCAGCTAAGGGTAATTCGAGATGGCAGTTGGTAATGACCACAATCCTGCAGAAACCAGTGTTCTCCACTGGAGAGAATGGTTGGTCATCCACGGTTATCATCTCCCCTAGGCAACGAGTAATCCTGGCATCTTTTTGTTTGCAGAAAGCCTTTTCCAGTATTCCTCTGAGTTCTTCCAGGGTAGCACAGCACTTGTTTTTGAGATGTGGGTCTGGCTTTTGCTGCCTCCCGCCTCTTGCTGTTTGCCCATCTACCTCCCTGCTTCCCTGGGCTGGTGGCTCAACCTCTGCCTCCTGATGACTCTTATCTTTCGCAATAAGGGAACCACTTTCCCTCAAAATACCCACTTAATTTGCCAGCAGCAATGCCTTGTGCTGAGTCTTCAGATGGCCAAGCATGCTACTACCGGAGAGGTGGCCCAAGTCCTGCCCATGCTTGAGCACCCTCTTGCAGTGCTTGCATTCAGGCATGTGAGTTTTCATTGCACACTGTTGAAGATGCTTCCAGTTTTTGTCTGCATGTTCCTAACAGGGATTGCTAACTTCTCATCACTATTAGTTCCAGCAACTGATGGGACAAGTGCAGCTGGAGGTGCAGGGGGGATTTCAATGTCACGTGCTTCTGAAATAGTTCCCATCTGAGTCCCCTCAGACCCCTCCTGCCCCACATCAGATGTGTATGTACTTGAAGGGAAGTTCCCACCAACCACAAAGCAGCTTTGGAGAGAAGAGATTTGCTGGGAATGGGTGCTGGGGATAACCCTTCCTTGAATATGATGGGGCTGCATGGTATGGATATGGAAGGCACTGTCTGGTGCTCTTCATAAATCTCTTTCCCAACCTCAAAAGCAGCAGAACTGCTGCTGCCCAGACTGACAGTGCTGATGCCATCTTTCTCTGGCACATCAGCTCTCTGGGAGAAAAGCGCCTTCTTCGTCATCTTTTTTTGGCCATTGCCCTGGCTGGATTGCACAAAGGCATCACTGGAACATGTCCGAGGCTTCCCTGCCCTGGCTTCTTGGCTGAGACATGCTCTGTACTCCTGCCTCCCTTTCAATTGGAAAGGCCTAATGTGCAAAAAAACCCCAACCTTCTGTTGTCTGTGCCTGTTTCTAGATTTCACTGCTGCAGACAGACATCATTTACAGCCTTCCATCCTTCCGAGGTCAGTAAAATGAGTACCCAGCTTGTGCGGGGGGGGGGGGGGCAATGTGTAGCCTGCATAATTAACTTGTAAACCGCCCAGAGAGTGCTTTAAGCACTATGGGGCAGTATATAAGCAGCATGCTTTGCTTTGCTTTGTTTTGCTCTCACCCCAGCCCCTCTCCCTTGGGAAAACCATGGTAACCCCAATCAGGAGACACTGAGTTCTCTGCCCCCACTACCCTTGGTGCCAGAGTCTCTTATTTCATTTCTTAAGAAACCACTCCAGGATGTCTGAGAAATAGCTTTCACTTTCATGTCTTCCTCTAGGAGGTAGAAACTTTGCCTTTCACTTTCTAATCTAGAGGAGCAAATGGGACTCCAAATATTAGGAATTATATTTACAATGTTTGGAACTATCAAGCTGAGATTTCGATATATTCAGAACTATCTGAATATGGTATTTTCAGTGATTTCTGAATATTTTCAAATCTGAATGTGCATCCCTACTTTAGACAAAACAGGAATTTTCAATAATATTGGTGCTCTTGACTATATTGTTACTCTTGAAGAAACAGCAGTGATGAAGTGATGAAATTTGTAATGGCAGTATTCATTATGACCATCTCCAACCATGCCAAAGATACTTCCAAAATTCAGGTAGATGTCTTGCTTCATATTTCCTAGCCAGTTCTATCAGTATTTATCTCCACCAAGGGTATGTCTTTTCTAAAACTAACATGTTTTAATTGCCATCCAAGAACAAATCATTCAAACTACTGCAGGCGTACTGTATAATAAGATCACTGCAGGCATATTGTATAATAATGCACAGCTGCTGAGGAAATCTACACATATCCTCAGCTTCTGTGAGGACTGCAATCAGGTCCTATAAGTAGGGGTGTGGGGTAGCTAGCGCTCACCTGAGTCAACAGTGCATGGTCCTCCACTTTAAATATTTGTATACATGCCATTGTTTACTTTAAAATATTTCCCCCTCTTCCCAAACAATCAGGGGGGCTCATATCTTGAAATGGCCGAGGACTCATCTGAGCTTTTGCAGGGCCTGACTTCAGCACTACCTGAGAAGCCTGAGGATGGGATAGTAAAGTATGACAAGGTCCTTGCAACTCAGTAAGTGCTGTGCACTTACCTTGTAAGCTTTGGGTCCCTACATTACTGAATCACTGCATACAAGTAACCGTGCATACCAAACAAAGTGCTGTTTATTTAAAAAAATTGCATATGACGATTTACACATTTGAGAGCCAGTGCCATGTAGTGGTTAGAGTGTTGGACTATGATCCAAGAGTCTTGGTGCCAATCCCTAACTGGCCAAGAAACTCACTGAGTGACTTTGGGTGAGTCACAATCTTTCAGCTTGACTTCCTCACAAGGTCATTGTGACAAGGACGTGAGAAAGAAAGCCATAAATGCCTCCTTGAGCTCACTGGAAGAAAGATGGGTTATAAATGCCACTTATAAATAATATATGAATAAATAATAGTAACTTGGCAAGAATGTTTACAATTGAAATAGAAATATACTATGTCTCACAATGGTGGTGAGGTGACAATTAAGTAAGCTGTGCAACCACCCAGTCAGCTGTTTATGCACTAGGGGTGTGTTTATAAGGTAACCACTCCTACATGCATAGACTCCCTTGTGGACCCCTGACTATACTTGGCACTCTGTCATGGGAAAGATTATGTGCACGTAGCAGGTTCCCCCTCCACAAAGATGCCTCATCAGTGTCAAATTTTTATTTATAACTTTTGAGATATACTGGGAAGGACTTCTCTGGGCTGGGATGATTATGCATTCAGCCAGATAAATTTATTTATTTATTTATTTGAAATATTTTTACCATGCCTTTCTCTTTGAAAAGAACCCAAGGCAGCTTACAACAATGAAAGACAATGTTTAAAGCTGAAAACAATGAGTACTCAACGGTGGCTAATATCATTAAAAGACGATATTTAAAAACTACGAACAATGGATAAGGAGGCATCTTACATCATTAACAGGCAATATTAAGACAAAGATCAATAAGTATACAAAAATTTAAAAAATGTCACTCTGAGAAATGGAAAACACAAAAATGGAAAACACAAGTAGTACTAACAATCCAGTCAAAGCAGTAATGCAAAACAGTCTTTCTAAAAATCACACACAGGTAGCTGGTTACTGAGGGAAGGCTTGCCTGAAGAGAAAGGTATTTGCCTGCTTGTGGAAGGATAGAAAAGATGGGGCCAGTCTGGTCTCCTGTGGGAGGGAGTTCCAAAGTCTAGGTGCAGCAACAGAAAAGGCTCTCTCCTGTGTCCCCATCAGAGCTGGGCAATCCAGAGATAGCTGTGAATGAGTAGGAATGTCCCTGTTCCAATTATGGGACGGGCCTCTGTAGGGTGGTCTTTGATCTAGTACTGTACCAGTCAACCCCATGCCCTGCTGCCCTGATGCCCTGCTGGCAGATGGGACCACCTTCTACCCAGGGAAGGCACTGGAGGCACAAGAGGCAAAAGGAGCAGCAGCAGTGCCTCTAGCAGCAGAGTGGGACCCACACCCTGTGCCTAGGGCTCAATACTACAAGCCCTCCTTACACAGGTCTGTTGTCTAAAAGTTCAAGAGGGCCAATGTATAATTTGTTTCTTTTCTTTTTGTGCCAATGGACATGGACCTGCAATCACAGTTATGATGTGCCTTGACCTCATGTAGGTGGACCCTGGAAACCACAATAGAGGTTAGTAGTCTGGACTAGACATGGGGACAAATAAAAAAACGAATCGCGATATTCGTCTAAAATTGCTGATTCATTAAATATTCATCCCTTCATATTTGTGGGTTCAAGAGACCCCCACAAATATGAAGGGATGAATATTTCCCCATTTTTATTTGTTCCCCAAAATGGAACATTCTGCCTACCGGTCCGCCGATCGGCTGATCGGCGGGCCGATAGGCAGCCACCCACCCCCACAACCAACCACCCCCACAGCCTACCCCCACCCCTTCCTCTCCCTATCTTAGCCCCCATCCCCACCCCCACTGCAGCCGACACCCCCTTACCGTAATAGTTGGGGGGGTTAGTAACCCCCATGAATCGATGAATAAATTCGTTATTTGTCAGTTCATCGGGGCAACTTCATGCTTCATGAGTCATCAAGTTTTGACTACTACTATGGTGAGTCATCCCCATCTCTAGTCTGGACCCTAATCTGGGTATTTCTCCTTTGTCCAATCTTCCCTGCAGATGGTCTTTATCATTTTTGTTAACTTTGTTTATGTTTGGTACCTGGAAATAATTTATTCATTAAAATGGGGATACATATTGTCTGGTGAACTGGAAGATGTTTCTAATTGTTGGTTGATTGGGACTGTCTCTATGAAATCTAACAGCTATGACTTATATACATATCAATTACACTGTTCAGCTTCAAATGTGTTTTCAATAATCATGTTTCAGCCTATTATATACTTGACTGTTCTACAGAATTTTAACTTAATACATATTTTATCATCTTCAAGCAATATCATTGTGAAAAGAAACACCTTTATATTTTGTGCTATCTTCCAAAAGCTCAAACTTCCAGTGATGTAGTGAAAATGTTTTACTGATGCCTGGCTTTATACAAAATGCTAAAACAGTTTGCACAAAGCAATTGCACCAACCAATGACTTTTAATTAAATTTTCCAAAAGGATATTGAGGTTCTAAAAAAGTTCAAATTTGTATTTCTTAAAAATAGAAAGCATGTTAAAGAGTATGTCTTTCAATACATTATGTTTGGGCCAGTTCTGAGAATCAAACCTATGGAGTGTCAGCAATTTGTTGTTTCAAAAAAATGAACACTATTCCAGCCCTCCGGAATCAGCTGGTGGTGGAGCTGCTCCTGACCCTCTCCCTGCCTGCCTTTAAGAGGTTGCTCAAGATACTACTTTTCACAGAGACATTTGATGGCAATCTCTCATGAACTTGCTGCTTGCACTGCCCATCCAAGTATGGGTTGATGTTCTCGGCTTGCTTGTCTTGTGATGCTGGAGCTGATTTGTTTTATTCTTGTATTTTTATTATCTTTGTTACTGTTTGACTTTTTATTATTTTTCTTTGTTTGACCTTATCAATCGTCAACCACCCAGAAACCTGGATAGACTACTGCAGTGCCCTCTATGTGGGGCTTCCTTTGGGCCTGGTCTGGAGACTTCAACATATCCAGAATGCAGCAGACAGACAGGTGGTGAGTGTGATCAAATTTGACCGCATCACCCCAGTTGCCTGTTGTGTCCCAGATCAGATTCATGGTTTTGACACTCATGTACAAAGCCCTTCACAGTTTGAGCCCATGTTACTTGCTGGAGCATCTTTTCTTAATGTTATCTGCCCAATCTACAAGATCATCTTGGTTGAGGCTCCTCTGGGTAGCCACCATGAGGGAAGCCCATAAGTCTTCTACAAGAGGTAGGACCTTCTCCGCGGTGGCTCCAACCTTGTGGAACCAGCTTCCGGAGGAGCTCTGCCTAGCCCCGCCCCCCTGCTGACATTTTTGGAAGCAACTAAAGGCCTGGCTTTACAGGGAGGCTTTCCACACTGACACTGGCTAATCACCTCTTCCTTTTTCCTTCCGTCCACTTTGGTTCCCATATGATTGTTTTGCACCAGCTGTTTTTTTTAATGGTTACTTGCAGTTGCTTCTGGTGGTTTTATTTTTATTTATCCTCTGTTTTATATTGTTGTAACCTCCCAGAGTAGTACCTCGGCACTAACGGGAGCAAGATACAAATGCAACAAGCAAGCAAGCAAACAAAATATTTCTCTTTCATTAATTGTAACATAAAGAATTAAGGAGTTCTTTTAAAAGAACAACCTTCTGTGCCCTTTCTTCCTGGAGTAGCTGATATACATTTTGTTATCTCAATATTAGTAAAGTAAGCAGAAGAAATAAAGTCATTTTTAAAAGAGTAGCTCCTAGATGCCAATCTTTTACTGCAGTCCTTTGCATATACCACATGCAGCCACTACAGATTTTTTACAAGTTCTAATTTATACAAAGGAATTCAGAAAGTTACCTCAGGCATGCAGGATTTCTACTTCTTAAGATCAGAACATGGAAAGGACAGGGAAAGCTGTGTAACATCAGAATACTGGTACTGATAACTCAAAATGGTGGCCATGGATAGGATTCCAGAACTGCCTTCTCACATTGACCATTTAATAATGGCTGGAGCTATAGAGGAGGAGTGCTTACAGGAACAGTTTTTGCAAAATGACCCAACTGGAACCTTGACCAATGGCAGTAAACATAGCCGAGGGTCTCAGGGCCATACTCTCCCCATATATCTCCTGGCACTAGTCATTCTGCAGGGCATTTGAAGGAGGGGTGGTAGGGAGATAGAGAGGAAGAGGAGCAAAGTGGGGCGGAGAGTGGAGACTTTTACCCATGAGAAAGCAAGTTCAGCAAATAAGTGGGTTTTTTTAAAGAGGCATTTGTGTTCAGCACTGTGATTGCTAGTACATCACAATTTGCACCTTTATGGACTTAGGTTGACATGAGCTAATGCCAAAGACATTAATATATTTTTTCATGCTTTTATCAAGCAGGGAAATACTGCTGGGCTTTCAGCCACACAGAGGGCCCTCTGAATGTTCATTGGAATTTAAAAGCGGACAATGATAAAAGGAAGCTGCTGTTATGTTTAGGATTTTCCAAAACCCTTCCACTTCTTCTCCTTTTCCTTCATTTTTTCAAACTAAGCCCAAGTTTTGGATTGGCTGTAATTTAACAGTGTCCTTTTGACATTCATGGGATTTATGGACATACAAGAAGGCAGACTACATCCGTCTGACGGATTTGAGTCTGAAAGATCCCTGAGGTATATATTGTACTTATGAAATTTGCTTCTGCTTTTCACTGCTAATTCTAGGGACCTCGTTGGCATACATAATTGATTAATCTGTATTTTGAAAGATTTAACACATTTCCTCTTTCTAATCCAGAGGCGCACACACACAAAATCCTCTTTGTAATAATTTAGAAAGACGATGACTTTTGGTTTGTGTGCTTGTGTGTCTTTTAAAGTCTATGTTATATATTGGGTTACTATTACAGTTTTGAACAAAGGGAAAAGGATGGTGAATGTGATAAAATAAGGCAGAATGATTATGAAGTTTGTCATAAAAAGGAATGGTAAGGGGATCTGAGAAGATGTTAATTTAAACTTATTGAAACCAGGACAGGGACATTTGAACTGCAATGCCATATGGTATTTGTGACGATCACCCGTGACCCTGTTTCTTTTTCTGCCAAACCCAGGGCTCACGCAGGTGACGTTCCCTTTTTCTTTCGCTGCCACCAGTGGATTTCTTTATCCACGCTGTAAAGGGCTTTAGTCAGACACTGGCTGCCAACAACAGAACTTGTTTATTAAACGGTAATATTAGGGTTATTCAGAATCACAGATGTTCTTAGTTCATTTCATGGAATCACAATCATGGATATATCATATGTCTGCCACACATTTGATCACCTCCTGTTTTATTTAATCACGTTTATTTAACCAGTTTATCTTTGTTAGTTACAGCTCTCAGGCTTTCTCTGACTATCTCCCTCTCTCTGCAAATCTCTCTCCTTCCCTTCTCTTACTCTCTCTCCCTAACTGCCTTAACTGACTCTCTGACTCCGCCCCTCCTGTCCTCTCATAGGCTATGCAAATGAGCTCCAGCTCTGAGTGACAGGCGTGACGTGGGGCATCCGTCACATACCCCCCCTAGGAAAAGTTTGTTTCATGGGGGAAACCTTATATTTTACCCTCATGAACAACGCAATTAGACAGTGCACAATTTATCCCAAACATTTTCACAATTCTATGCTAAATATTAAATATATTTCACTTATACAGTGTTTATGCATATTTTCTCTTATCATTTACTATTTTGCGCAAATTAAACTTATTACTTTACACATTTAACCCAGTCAATACAGTTATCACTCTTTGTTTTGATTACATTAATACAACTTACATTAATTTTACATTTATAACACTACTTACCATTACTTCAATACATTACATTTTAATTACATCTCAAACTTTAATGCACAAACAAAACGGTTTATATATCATTACATTTTACATTTTACATGTTTCTTCTCCTCCATCCATCAGTCCTCTGGTCTCCGCGATAACGCGTCGGCCACCACATTCTGGGTTCCCTTCACGTTCCGGATTTCGAAATCAAAGTCCTGCAACAGTAGGGCCCACCTCATCAGTTTGTTGTTGTTGGCCCAAATAGTTCTTAGCCACAGAAGCGGGGAATGATCCTTGCACAGAACAAAATGTCTTCCCCCGATATAAGGTCTCAGTTTCTGTAACAATCAGACTATGGCCAGGCACTCCCACTTAATAGTAGATAAATGCCGCTCTCCAGCCTGCAGTTTGTTGTTGAGAAAAGTCACCGGATGATGATTTCCATTGTCGTCTGCTTGACTCAGCACAGCTTCCAGCCCAACGTTGAACATCTCCGTGAAGATGGTGACCGTAGTCAGGTGCGCTGTATACTGGACCGGTCATTTCCACCTCTGTCAGTTGGTCCCACGATTGCTGGCACTCAGGGTTACATCTGACGATACCAGGCTCTTTCTTCCAGGTTCTCTTTAGTCTGCTCTCTGAAGTATACTGGACATTCTCTGCTTGTCGTTTTGCAGCGAAGCCTGTTTTCATTTTGAACCGGGGCTTCCCTTTCTCAGCTAGGGACAGTTCCCTCTCATCCTGCTGTACATCTCTGGATGTTTCCTTATTTAAAAAGTCAAGGTTTACACCTTTCTCCTCACCGATAAATTCCCCCACAGTTATTCTAGTTGAGGTGTTCTCCCTAGGTGGGGAACCACTTTCACAGGTCACCACCAAATTCAAAGGCAAGTTTCCTTGCAGTGCATTCTTAGCTACTTGATTTATTTTGGATGCACTAAGATTCTCATCTAGTTCTATTTCTTTATTATTTGGTTTCTTAGTTAGAGGTTTGCATTGCAGAGTTTTAAGGGCTTGTGCAGCTACAGAGTGACTAGACTTCTCAGCCCTCTGGTTCTGCTGCAACAACACATCCATAGGTTCTGACTCTGCTAACGGTAATTTACTTCCCTCTAAAGATCTCAGTCCCACAACTTTATCCTCAGGACAGTATGATCTTTCCTGAGCCTCATATAAGCTTTTCTCTTTTTCATGAGTACTTCTTAAGATAGGCTCTGCCACTGCTAAGGATTTTTCCTTAGATAAATGATCTTTGTCTAGGCATAGTTCCTCAGGGTCTTCAGGAGACAATAAAGTGGGGTTACTGGCTGTTTCAAAACAACCCACCAAGCTAGTGTCCTCCTTCCGCTCCTGGGTGAAACTATTTTTATTTGGGTTTTTCATAAGCCTGTAATCAGCTTCTGAACAGCTATTAATCTGACTATCCAGGAATCTTTCTCCTTCCAAGCTTCCCTCTGTTACAGTACTCTTTTCTGCTACAGTGGGTGATTCCTGGTCCCCTTGTGAGCATGTAAGTACAAAAGCTATAGGCCTCTCTAAGTGTTCAGGGGTCAGTGGAATGATACTCTTATTAGATGTTGCAATAAAATCACTGAAAGTATCATTTTCCTTCTGTTCATCAATATAGGAAGTATCATTAGGGGTTTTCAATAAGACTTCCTCAGCCATTCCTGCTACTTCAGGGTTCATCTCTAACCCGGGGTATCCCTGTCTTTGGCAGGTGTCACAGCACTGATAAAATAGCTTTACCTGCTTTCCCATCCCTGGCCAATAGAAATTTTGGTCAATTCTTTGCTTAGTCCGTGAGATTCCTAGATGGGCTGCAAAGATGTCTTTGTGCGCCTTTTCTATAATTTTTTCTCTGTATTTGAAAGGAATCACTAATTGTTTATGTATGCTTTCCCCTCCCCGCTTAGGATTCACTAGGACCTCTCTGTACAATAGGTCTTCCTTCACACCGTACCTTTCAGGGTTTTCAGGGGTCAGGGGCCCTTCCTTAGCTTGTCTAAAGCATTCACTTAAGGTAGGGTCTCCTTTTTGTTCTTTTCCGAAAGACTGATTATGAGGATTCCTCATAGTGACTAGATCAGCTGTTTCATTCTCTTCTATTATTTCAGCAGAGTTTTCATATTTTTCCTCAGGGGCTTCACTTTGCCCTCTCTGGGAGCGAGTTGTTACTAAAACACTCTTCACATGCTCAGATAGATCCAGTCCTATTAAGCATGGTGCAGGAATTTGGTCGGATATGGCCACTTTCCAACTTCCCATCCACCTTTTATATTTAATTAGAATTTTAGCCATTTTCAATGTCACTATTTCAGTTCCAATCCCTTTGACAGAAATATTTTCGTTCACTACCATATTTTCTTTAGGGATTATGTCTGGGTGACACACTGTGACTTGAGAGCACGAGTCTTTTAATGCAAGATACTTATTTTCATTCACATAAATAACATCCCCGGAGCTGCGAAGAAGCTCTTGGTTACTTTCTATCAAATAGCATTGAACTACCCTCGCTAAAGGAGGCTCTTGATCTTGGCTCTCTGCTCTCTCTGTTACTGGGTTGTTATGGCGACCGTTTCAACTGCCTCTGTGGTATCTCCTTTCTGCTGTACACAATATATCTTCTTTGGCTGACTGGAATTTCCCCCTCCTTTTTGCTGACCAACATCTCTATTCTTGGTGGTTTGGCACTGAGACCAGAAATGTCCTTTCTCCCCACACCCATAACATGTTTTATTGGCTCTGGGTTCAAAATATGGGGACTTGTTACCCTTTCCTTCAAAGCTATTTTGTTTCTGGTGACTCAGCTCAGAAGGCTTGCCTTTAAAATGGCTTCCAGTCGCTTGATTGTTTCTGAGGTACTCTCTAGGTACTCTCCTCCGGTCGTCCCACACTTTCCCACCCATTTTTACCTCAGAGAATCCGGGGTTCTTTATCTCATTTATATTATCAGCAGTTTCACTTGCCTCATGTACGTTTTTAGGCTGTTTGTCTCTTACTAAATATCTTAAATCACTAGGTAGAACAGAATAAAATTGCTCCAGCCCTATTACATTTTTCATTTGTTCTAGAGATGTGACATTTTCCCGCTCCATCCATTTCTCCAAGCATTGTACTAATTTTGCCCCTAATTGGGAATACGATTCATCAGGCGTTTTTGTCAGGGCGTGAAATTTTCACCGCAGGTGCTCTGCATTAATGCCATATTGCGAATAAATAAATTTTCTGTAAGCCTCAAAGTCTCTGGCTTGATCTAGGGCCATTTGGGAATATATGTCAGCTAACTCTCCACTGATTTGAGATCTTAGTATAATCATACGTTCCTCTTCTTTTACGTTAAAGTCCCAGCAAGCACACTCAAAGGAAATAAGAAAGGCTTCTGGGCTGTCACCTTTTCTGTACAGGGGAAATTTCTTGAGATCTATTTTCCCCTCATTAGCATTAGCATTAGTATTGTTATTGTTGTTATTATTTTGAGCCGTCAATTCTAATTTTTTCATTTCTATTTGAAATTCCATCTCCTTTCGTCTTTCCTCAGCTCTAGCCTTTTCTCTCTCCATCTCAAAATCTAATTCCTTTTGTCTGGCCTCTTGTTCAGCTCTGGCTTTTTCTCTCTCCATTTCAAAATCTAATTCCTTTTTTCTTTCCTCAGCTCTGGCTTTGATTTCTAGCTCCTGAGCTTTTTCCTCAGTCCTAGATCTTTCTCTAATTTCTAATTCCTTCGATTTAAATTCTTGTAGTAACCTCCATCTTTCAAACTCTTGGGAGCTTAGATCCCTTTCTCTCCCTGAGGCACCTTCATGAGTCTCCTCCTGTTCTATAGATATAGGGACTCCATCCTCTTCCTGAGGTAATAAGCCTTGTTGTGCCTCTTCAGGATCAATCAACTCCATCATTTGCTTTTTACTTCTTTTAGGAGGCATTTGTATGAGTATTTATTTGGATAAACTGGTTTATTTTGCCGAGAGATAGTCAAGCCTCTGTTTAAAATACTTTTTTCCTTTCTGAGTTACTCTGTAACTCTCCCTCGGCAGCTAAGGGTTGCTACACTGTTTCTTCTGGCACCCAGCCAGCCACGCTGTTCTCTGGTCAGAGACAATCTATTTTCTTGCCTCCAGACTCAAAACTATTTCTGATCTTTTTCAAGCCTCGGCTTGTTCTTTTTACCTCAGACCTGTTTTGACCCTGGCTTCCACTTTTGTAAACCAGCGCTCCCTTCTTAGAGCCTTGGATCCAAAGCTAGCCCCCTGGTCTATTCAAATCTTGAGGTAAACCTCAAACAGAATTTTTCCCTCAGAGTCTTTCCCTATCTTTAGTCCCCCCAAGATCTGCGTTCCGGAGCCCCACTACTACGCTTTTCCCCAAAAGCTCTAGCAAGTTACCCACTCCTTCACGACAGACCTTTCCCTGACTAATAGGTATCTTTGACTCAGAAAAATTCCCTTTTTGCTTTGGCTTTACTGGATTCTATTTGGATCCCACCGCTGCCACCACTTGTGATGATCACCCGTGACCCTGTTTCTTTTTCTGCCAAACCCAGGGCTCACGCAGGTGACGTTCCCTTTTTCTTTCGCTGCCACCAGTGGATTTCTTTATCCACGCTGTAAAGGACTTTAGTCAGACACTGGCTGCCAACAACAGAACTTGTTTATTAAAGGGTAATATTAGGGTTATTAAGAATCACAGATGTTCTTAGTTCATTTCATGGAATCACAATCATGGATATATCATATGTCTGCCACACATTTGATCACCTCCTGTTTTATTTTTTTATTTAATCACGTTTATTTAACCAGTTTATCTTTGTTAGTTACAGCTCTCAGGCTTTCTCTGACTATCTCCCTCTCTCTGCAAATCTCTCTCCTTCCCTTCTCTCACTCTCTCTCCCTAACTTCCTTAACTGACTCTCTGACTCCGCCCCTCCTGTCCTCTCATAGGCTATGCAAATGAGCTCCAGCTCTGAGTGACAGGCGTGACGTGGGGCATCCGTCACAGTATTCTATCCCCAAGTCTTACCATTCCAACCATGGGTTTCCATCATCCCAATTCTATATCATGTTCCAGTCATATAGATTCATTCATGTACATCATTTAATTATCCCCTCAAGAGTGACCATATCATCTAATTCTAAGAAGCGAAAGCCACCCTAAAATGTAGGGCTTCAGGGTGTACACAACACTCTGCCAGATGCCTAATCTGTAAATTGGTTTTACCTCACAGCTTTTGAAAAGCCAGCTTCTACTGCAAAACAGGGTAGTTGCCAAAAGCCCACTTGAATAGAAAGGTATTTGCCTTCTGGTTGGAAGACAACAGGGAGGGAGTCAGCGTAGCCTCCTTCAGCAGGAAGTTTACAAGTCTGGGAGCAGTCATCAAACCCGTCTTTCTCAAGATATTACTAGATGTGCCTTAGAAAGTGGCAGTGTTGAGGAAGAGCCTTCTCTGATGATCTCAAAATCTGGGCAGGCTCACATGGATGAAGTGAGTCCTTTAGATTACTGAAAAAGTAATGTAGTGGCAAATTCAGAAGTGTTGTGTCCTTTCATGGCAGTCACATCACCAAGTGTTGCTTGGGGACTGGGATGGGGTCGGTGGGTTCTCACCCCAAAAAAATTCATGGAGAGGTACCCCCCCCCCCCGTCCTAATAATAAGATACCCTCACATCATTTCTCCTCACAGCCAGGCCCCTTCTAAACTTATATAACTTTCTAAAAATATACATTAAAAATGAGCTTTCTGTTTTGTACTTTATTTGAATCCTTATTAAATCATGAATAGGCAGTTCATATTGGTTTGTGGTAGAACAATGAACCACAAACCACAAATTTCCCCATGGTTGACTGATGAACCATGAATCAATTTGTCAGGGCTTTTTTTTTTTTAAGACTCCCCGTGTTTGCAAAGACAGCAGCGGTGGCTTCCCTTCCTGCAGCCTGTGTACTTGTGGCCCGCCAACCAGTTTATCGGCAGGCTATAGGCACACAGGATGAGCTAGGCAGCAGCAGTACATGGCAGCAGAAGTGGTGGTGGCAGTGGTGGTGGCGGCAGGAGGCATTGGTGGCAGAGGAGGGTGAGGACAAGGCAAGGATGCAACGGAGGCAGCGGGAAGGGGGTGGAGCAGTGGGAAGGGGGTGGAGGGAGGCTGTGAGGGGGCAATGAACCAGGAGGTTCATAAATCTCCCCAAAAGTTGTTGCTTCAGGAAATTTTGGGTTCTCTGGTTTGGATGAACCCGAACCAATCTGAAGCAATGAATTAGCTGTTTTGGACAATTCTCCTGGTTTGTTTTTAGCTTTGTCCCCATCTCTAATCCTGAATTATAAACAAAGTTATGCCTTTCTGAGGTTTGGCAATTCACAGTTCTGTGGGAGTGACCACCTTTCAGTCATTTTCAAAAGGCTTCCCATCATGTTAAAGCATCTTTGCATATCATTTTAGCTTGATTCAGTTTGCCAAAGAATAAGCTATTTATACTGAAATAGATAGTGATGCACAATGTGTATGGATGATACGCACAAATCTTAATATGTAATATAAGAAATGAAGTTTCCAGAATTCTGCTGAAGTTACCCAGTTTGTACTTTTCCATAAAGTATAATGGTCTGGTGTTAAGGAAAATGACACATCTTTCCATGGAAAAATTCTATTTAGCTGATTTAGTGGACTTGATAGAGACCAAGTCCAGTAGACCACAAAGAGAAAAGCAAAGAAACATACAGTTTAGGCTGACACCCCCCCCCCCATCTGTGATTTCACTATACCTCATAATGTCCAGCTAATGTAGTTGTTTCTTAACAATGAATGACTTTATGGAGGCAGATCATTTAAGCTCAAACCACTGAAGAAGAGCCTCAATATTTTTAAAGAAAGTGTATAAACAATGAACAATAATATGCAAAATGTACTAGTGATATGATGACTGAAGCAGCTATTTTCATAATAAACAAAGAGTGCAAATTCGCTATTACTATTTGATGAGCTCAAAATGGTGTAGGGCTTAGAGTGTCGGACTAGGAGTCAGGAGTTCTGAAGTCAAATCCCAATTTGGCTATGAAATCGGGACTTGGGGGGTCAGTCTTTATCCCTCTCAACATGACTTACCTCACGGGGTTGTTGTGAGGATAAATTGGGAAGGAAGGCAGTCATATGTAATGCCTTAATCACACTGGAGGAAATGTGAGATACAAATGTAAGAAGTGAATAAAAACACAATTAATGTGTTGTTTAAAAATATATACAGAGTTAAGAGGATGAGGTAGATTCTCACAGTATTTCTGCCTACTCAGACTGAGAGACAAGAGGACAATGTCATCTTTGATTGAAAAAGAATAGGGAACATAACCCTAGAAGGGTAGATGAATGCTTTTAGACATCTTGCTGCCAGTGGTAACCCCAGTTACTAAAATCAAGGTGTTATGTTATCTAAAGTCAGTCATTTTGTTAAGTGAGTCAGGAAATGTCATAAGTGCTTCTCCCTATACCTGGCAGTAAGAAGCTGAATAACATAGTATTTTCTGCTCTTTCATGATACCCTTGAGGTGAAGACCTCACGCTGTCTAATGGTAGGACTGGTTTTGTCCTTATATCCATTTGGACTAAGACTGGGAGATAGTAGTTTGCCCAAGGCTGTCTATTGACTTTGTGCCCACAGCAAACTGAACCGGGGACCTCTCAGTTTCATAAGCACTGAACAGATTTCAGTTGTTTCAGCAGAATGATGACTTCACCACTGATATCTTTTAAATTGCGTTTCTACAATAGAAAGCATTATAATTCCATTAAAAGCATGTATTTTTAGGTTTCTTTGGGGCTTTCTTTTTTCTAACAAAACAACACTCTTTTTGAAGTGGGAAGAAGAAATCAATTATCCTGTATCTTGATACAACTGAAAAGAATATTATAGTAATTTCCTTTAGTTTGCTGAAAGAAAACAAAGACTAATTGTTTTTTGAAATGAAAATAGAAGTAGCATAGTTTACCAAGCTGGAGAGCCACAGATTGGTTTTGATGTGTATTGCACAGCTGGAAGTAAAGCATATGCGCACACACAGGCACATACAAGGAAAACATAGACGCTATTGAGTGATTAGCTCAGACTGTGGAGCAGCAGAAAAGTTAGTTTTCTTTTCTTTCTCAACAAAGACACTATTTTGGGATAAACACTTGCATTTAAATAAGTTATTTTAAAGCATTAAGCAAAACTTGGTGGAGAGCAAAAGCACAACAATCATTAAGAAAGTGATTTCAAATGAAAATGTGATTAATTAGGGGCAACGCCCAACAGCAGGAATCCAAGAAAAAGGCTGGAACAAGAAACAAATATATCCTTGTTTAATTAATTTCTTTGGACAGCATCCAAAGAAACAGGGTGAAAATAAACAACAAACAAAGCGTTGCTAAGGGGGAGGTGGTCCAAAAGTGTTTCCCCCCTCATTTAGAGTTTGCAGAACAGAGGTTAAAAACAATACATTTTTTTCCTGTCCTGAAAAGCTATAACTAGATCCCAGGAGGTTAGGCAAACAAATGTTGCATTCTTTAGTGTCCAAACAAGCCTCTTTGAAGCCTGCTTGGCATCTGCGTGCTGCAACCTCTATTTCTTTTCAAAACTCACTCCAGAGGCAGGTTGTAGTAGAGCACTGCATTTTGTGGTAGCCATTGTGGCAGGGGACGTGTTGGTTTTTTGTTTTGTTTTGTTCTTGCTGTGAAGAAGATGGCTGGCTGAAAGATCTTTCACCTGTCCATTTCATCCATGGGAAGACTTCACAGGAGGGCAATCCCAGGAACAAAGCCTGCATCAAACACATGAAAAGGTTGGTGCAGAATTGTAAAATTTACAGCCCTCCAGAATTGAGAGCACCAAAACAGAAGCATTAATCATCCACTCCCAGGCCATGAGAGATGTCGTCTGGCACAGGAGCACCAAGAATTGCTCTCATCCCGATGAATCATAGGTAGAAACTTTTCATCTTGGCAGGAGTTCATATCCTCCTCAAAAGCCAACATAATTGTAGGGTTCATGTATTAAAGATTATTTATCTGTGATACAAATATCTGAATGAAATACTGAAGCATTCTTCTCCCCCATCTCAGCCCACATATCCCTCCGACAGACTGCTAGATTCAGCTATCCAGACTGATCTACAACTCTGTAGGTTGCATTGTTCTACTGGAGATCTGATTTTCTTTAAAAGTCAGGACAATTTCCTGTATATTACGAACAAGGCATAATGACTGGGAGAAGCAGAGACTTTCCTCTGGCAAATTCAGTGGGTTCAGATTACTAAAATATCTGCTCTTAAGCACCATTGAAATCAAGTTAGTAATGAGAAGTTGGTCAACCTATGATTACATCTAAGTCCCACTTATTTCAATCAGACCTAAATGTAACTAGCTAATTTTCTCTGTGTCAAACTCAGTGAGTTTATGGTGGAGGTGAGATTTGAACTAGGGCTTTTGAGTAAGTGACTTTTTCACTTGACCACTATGCTATGTAAAACTGATTCTTGTGTGGATGCTGCGTTTTGTGGTCCCAGTATATACCTGGCCACAACTGGTAGGTATCCGGTATACTCCTGCAGAGGTGAGGGGGTCCCTTTTGTCCTTTGCTGACCATAACATTTGTTGTATTTTTGTGGTGGGCCTGAATACTGTTTGTAGGTTGTGTTTTTCCAAAAGTTTCCCCATGCGGTCCGTGACCCCTTTGATGTATGGCAGAGATACTTTATTTATGGGTGGCTGTTTTTCTTCTTCAGTTCGGTGTTGTTTTCTCGGTTTGATGGCTCTTGTGATTTCATTTTTGGAATAGCCATTTGCCTGTAGGGCCCAATTCAGATGGTTGAGTTTGGTGCTGAGAAACTGAGCTTCACAGTTCCGATTTGCACGGTCTACCAGTGTTTGGATTATGCCTCTTTTTTGTCGTGGGTGGTGGTTGGAGATTTTTTGTAGGTACCGGTCTGTGTGGGTGGGTTTTCTGTAGACCTTGTGTCCCAATAGGAGGTCAGTTTTGCGTATGACCATGACATCTAAGAAAGGGAGTTGGCCCTCTATTTCTTTTTTCATGGTGAATTGTATATTTGGGTGGATGCTATTGAGATGGTTTAGAAATTCTTCCAGTTTTTCTTCACTGTGGCTCCAAATTGCAAAGGTGTCATCCACATATCGGAACCAGACTGTGGGTTTGAAGGGTGCCAAAGCCAGTGTGTGTTTTTCGAAATGTTCCATGTAGAAGTTTGCTATAACCGGGCTGAGGGGGCTCCCAATGGCCACTCCATCTGTCTATTCATAGAACTTATTATCCTACTGAAAGTAGCTGGTCGTTAGGCAGTGTTGGAAAAGGGCCTTGATGTCTTCTTGAAGGATCTGCTCGATGAGTGTCATAGTGTCCTTTATTCACCTTGATGAATAGGGATACTACATCAAAGCTGATCAGTCTGTCCCTGGGGTTGGGTTTTAGGGTGCTGATCTTGTTTATGAAATGTCCTGAGTCTTTGATGTAGGATGAGGTTTGACCAATGTGGATCTGTAGGAGGGTGGCTAGGTGTTTTGCTAATTCATATGTCGGGGAGCCAATGGCACTTACAATGGGCCTGAGTGGGATTGGGTGTTTGTGGATTTGGGGGAGTCCGTATAGTCTTGGTGCGAGAGCTTCTGTCTTGAAGATTCGTTGAAGGATGTTGGGGTGCAGGGAGGAACTCCTGATACGCATGTTTGTTTGTTTTGTGATTTTGTTGGTTGGGTCCCGTTTCAGTTTTCTGTAGGTGGTGGGGTCTAGAAGTTCCCTGATTTTGTCCTTGTATTCTTCTGTTTGCATGATTACTGTGGTGTTGCCTTTGTCTGCTGGCAGAATGATGATGCCAGGATCTGAGTTTAGGGACTTGATAGCGTTTCTCTCCTTTCTTGTTATGTTGCTGTTCGGGGTTTTTGCTTTTCGTAGGATCCTTGTCACTTCACCTCTTACTTCTTTTTCTTTTTCTTCCGGGAGATGGTATATGGCTGATTTCACGTTGGCAATGATGTCTTCCACTGGAATTTTACTGGGTGTGACTGCGAAGTTTCCTCCTTTGGCTAAGACTGAGGTTTCTTCCGGGGAGAGCTGGTGTTCAGATAGGTTGATGATGATGCATCAGGTGTCTAGTGTAGGTTTCAGTTGACTTGTTTGGCATTTGTTGAATTTCCGTTTTTGTCTGGCTGTGTGGTCCACCATTTCTTTTTCCATCTTTCAGTAGGAAAGGGTATCGATCTTGTCCCAATCATGACTTCTTATTTTTTGGCTGATGTTAATGTGTAGGAATAGTAGTTCTTTGTCTGTGGAGTCTAGTTTTTTGCGGATTGTGTGGATTCTATCCCGTAGGAGGGCATGTTCCAGGCGGTCATAGATGCAGCTAACCTGTGGGGAAACAAAGGTCTTTTTTGTCCCGAGGAAGGACAAAAAACAGATGTACTGGACAACACCAGCAATCATTATGTTAGACTACACAGGGAAGCCATTGAAGTCCACAAACATCAGCACAGCTTCAACAAAAAAGAATAAAGTCTAGAACTCAACAAAGCCTGGCTCCCAGCACTGAAAAATACAGCCAGCAAAAAGGTCAGCGAACTCTACCCAGCCACAAGGACCGGTGATCACTGCACACAATAGACCAGCTAATGACACCCATCAATCACAGTGACAGATCATCTCCCCCTTATCACAACAATACAGCCATAACAAAAAACACCCTGATCACCATAATCACCCAATCTCCTGAAAAGGACAAAAAGCTGATCCAACAGCTACAAATATTCAACTATCCCACACACTACACTAGAACACAGACAGAGTTCTAACTCCTATCCTCTGAAGATGCTAGCCACAGAGACTGGAGAAATGATAGGAAGAAAAACCTCCAGAACACGGCCAAACAGCCCGAAAAATCTACAACAACCATCAGATCCCGGCCATGAAAGCCTTCGAGAATACAAAACAAAAGCTTTGTGTGGAAGCACACTTAGAATCAACTTCCACACATCATTTCCTTGGTAGATAGTTGTACCTGTCTTTCAAGACAGGATTTTATAGTGCTATCTTTTTCCGACGCTCTATTTCCATACTTGCAGCTCTTCAGTTAGCTTATATTAATTGCTTGTCCACATCAGTCGTGCAATTTGCCAGGACTACTTGATGAAAGTGACGACCCAGTGTGCTGCAGCAGTGAAGAAGGCCAATTCCATGCTAGGTATCATTAAAAAGGGGGTTGAAAATAAAACGGCTAACATTATAATGCCATTGTACAAAACACTGGTAAGGCTGCACCTGTAGTATTGCGTACAGTTCTAGTCATCACACCTCAAAGAAGACATAGGACTGGAAAAGGTGCAGAAGAGAGCAACTAAAATGATTACTGGGCTGGGGCACCTCCCTTATGAGGAAAGGCTACAGCATTTGGGGCTCTTTAGTTTAGAGAAAAGGCACCTGAGGGGGGACATGATTGAGACAAATAAAATTATGCAGGGGATAGATAAAGTGGATAGAGGGAAGCTCTTTTCCCTCTCACACAATACCAGAACCAAGGGACATGCACTCAAATTGAGTGTTGGGAGAGTGAGAACAGACAAAAGAAAAGATTTCTATACCCAGTGTGTTGCTAGTCTGCAGAACTCCTTGCCACAGGATATGGTGATGGCATCTGGCCTAGATGCCTTTAAAAGGGGATTGGACAGATTTCTGGAGAAAAAGTCCATCACAGATTACAAGCCATGATGGGGATGTATAATTTCCAGGCTTAGAAGGAAGGTACCTCCAAATGCCAGATGCAGGGGAGGGGTATCAGGAGACAGCTATCTAGTTGTCTCGTGTGCTCCCAGAGGCATCTGGTGGGGTCACTGTAAGATACAGGAAGCTGAACTAGATGGGCCTTTGGTCTGATCCAGCAGGGCTCTTCTCATGTTCTTATGATGTTCATTGCTTGTTCCTGACAGGAATTAAGCCTTCTGGAATGCATTAATCAGTGTGGCTCACTTCAAAATTTGTGAGAGGCCTGCCACTTGGACCATGAGCCATCTGTGGCACTTTTTAAAGTGAAAGGCTTTAGGAGGTGAGACTACAATGGAAGCAAATGCTAAAGAGGTCAAGACTTTGGATGCTACCAGACAGGAATTTCTGTTCCTGTTTGCCACATGTTCCTTACTCATCATTTCTGTATTTTCTTCAGTGGTCAATGTTATTGTTAATCTTCAGTAGATACAGGTTTTTTGCATGAGTATCTGCCCCATTTTGTTCCACCCTCAATACTTCTTTTGTTGCTGCTGCTGCTGCTGCTGCTGCATACACAGACAAAGAATCAGCAGTAGTGCAACCTAATTAACAATGCCAAATTATGTTTATTCATTCATTTAGGATTTTTATATACTGGTCAACTGGAAAATGCCTTCATGGCAATTTATGAGTATAAAAGCACAAAACACGAAAAAGACAAGAAAAATGGAAACAACAACCACATCCCAAATGGCATAAAAACCTTTAAATATTTCCATTCTATGAACCAGCAATAAAACTTAAAGAACAAAGCAAAAATAGAAGGAATAGAGAAGGACTGAATGCCAAGCTAGGTCCTGGTTTGAGATGTTTTGGCATGGGTTGAGAGCAAAGTTCCCTCTGATTTTTAGCCCCACTGAGTGGGGCTCCACCTCTGTGTGTGTCACTCTGCCCCTAAGTGACTCCGCCCCCAAACACAGGGTTCTACTGTGACCGGAACCTAAGTGGAAACATTCACTGTGGGTGTGTAAGGGAGGAGGAATGCTGCATGGTGGAGGGTGGAGTTGCGAGTGCTTGCATAGCCACACAGCTTAGAGGGAACCTTGGTTGAGAGCATGAGAGGATTAGAGATTCTATTAAGAGTCAAAGCTGAAGTAATTATGAGCAGGCAGAAATAATACTTACTTGTTAGCATTAAGACATGGTGTAAGACTAACTTGGGATATGAATGTAATCCATTCATCTCTCTGCTTATATCCATGTTTTGTATAATTTACAAACCAGATATACAGTATGCAGTGTTGACTTCAGATTAAACAAATCATGACTGTTGCTTAGTGTGCTGCTTATTTTGTATTATTGTGTCATTTTTTATAATAGATAATAAGATGCACTGTTTGAATATTGTATTTGATGCCATTTTTTGACAGGGAATGTGACTTATACATTAAGCAAATAAATAAATACAAACTCCAGTAAAACAAAGGATTAAGAAAAGATGAAATACAGAACTGATTCTATAAGTAACTAGGTGACTCTCTGGATGCTTGAAATTCTTTCCCATGAGAGGAATGAGGCACCATCCCTGCCTGACAATGGACCACCTGTCCATACAGCTGCAGGTCATCCAGCATCTCAGTTCACAGGAGCAATTAGCTGTATGAAGAATGGCACCAGGGAGTGAAAGGAAAAGAGCAGAGGAGAGGGCAGCTGCTGATAGGGGCAAATAGGTGAGCAAAGTAGAACACCATTGTTCACATCAGTAATTTGAAGAGTAGGTGCTCACAGGCTTTTAAGTCAGGCTTGGATTGAACCTTCCGCTAATCTCACCATTTGCTCCTTTGGACATACAGCATATCTCTAAATCCCCCACTGCAGTGGATGAGAAGGCAACCATGCCTCATCCTACATTACTTAATGCCTAGTGAGCTGCTTGAATGTGCATGTATATGGAAACAGGAGAACAGGTCAATGAAGCCATGGCTGTCTTTCTTGCCTGCCTCAGTATGAGAATTAAAGATACAGTCTTTGGGCTAAGAGGGCATTTGTAGTATTTCTAAGGCTGTGCCCACACTGGCAATCCTGTGCTGTTTGAACTGGTGGCCACTTTCACATGCATTTAATAGAAATAAATTTATTTCTCGTGATTTAAACCAGTTTTGGCATCTGCTGAAATCATTTCCTGTCAGATTTAGGATCATGCTATTCTTAAAGCTTTAGATTTTTTTCCAGAAAAAAAAAGGGAAATGATACATCAACAAATCAACTGTCTAGGAAGTGCCACCTGATGTTATAATAGTTATAATAGTCATTAGAAACCCTGGGGGAAACCCCAGAGAGGTGACCCCAGCTGATTAATAATAATAATAATAAATGAGAATGATGGGGGAAGGATTCCAGCTGCTTTGTGGAGTGATGCTCCTGGCGTGCGGACCATCCTCCATCTCCATTGGTCTTCTGCTCCTCTGCCAGTTCCTTCACTGACAGAATAGAGCAGGGGTCCCCAACCCCCGGTCCGCAGCCCGGTACCAGTCCGTGGGCTTCCCAGGACTGGGCCACGGAGACGGATCTCCTCCCCCCCACACGCACGCACAGCAGACGTGTCACGCTCACGAGTGCGACACCCCCCACGAGCGTGACACCCCCGTGAGCATGACACACACCCCCGCGTGAGCATGACATGCCCCCTGTGAGCGCGACATGGCCCCTTGTCGGAGGGGGAGCCCGCCCCCCCAACCGGTCCGTGGTTCCAAAAACCTTGGGGACCGCTGGAATAGAGAGAACAGGGTAGGTGGCTGTAATGCCAAACTTATTGATGAAGTGATAAACATTTTAAGAAATAATTTTTGATAATTAAAAGGGAAAAAAAACAATGTCCCTGCCACCCAAAATCTGCATAGGCACAAATTAAAACAACAGCAGCATTCACATCCAGAAACCCTCAGTGAAGTGAAGTGAAGTGAGGTATTTTAAAAAGCCTCCGCTGGCCAGTTGAACAAAATTCACTTTGCAGCCCATATAATTCGATTTCACCCTTGCGTCATGTGAACCCTAAAATCTAAATCAATTTAAATGAAATTTAAATGGGGTTGTTTTGGCCAGTATGACCGCAGCCAAAGGCACACACTCTGTCCTTCTCTTAACTATGAGTATACCTTACCAGAAAAAGTCATTTTCCCAGTCTGAATCAGCTGTATGAATCTTCATCAACAGCCAAAAGTGTACATGTGTTTCCTAACTCAAAAGTTACTTGTTAAATAAACTTCTGTATGCGATGGGAGAGAGATTGCACTCTTTTCCTTAATTATTTCAGAGTCCAAAAAGAAAATGAGCTATTTCTAAATAGTAATATATATCAAAAGAATGACTCAGACACCCTGCTTCTATAATTTCAACAAACAAAAATGCTTATCAGGAAGGCATTTGATTATATTAAGTGAACGGACCATTAATAATGGGGATACTATTGATACCATAATTATTGTTCCTATAAGAAGTTGCAATTCTGGGTTCTTAGACATACTTAAAAAGGAAATCCATATAACTTAAAATAAACATAAGTAATTATTTTTAAAAAGTAAATATACATATCACCAGTGCCTAATAAAAAAAATTATTTCTGAATATGACAGTTTGATTGTTCTCTGCCCATTACCTGCTGCTGATTTAAATGAAATATGTTTGATGTGACACTATGAACACATTTACAGCAGAATAAAATTAGTTTATTAATCACTCTCTTTTCTTAGACAACATGAAAATTGTAGCTGTGTGAATGGTTATTATGCTACAATTCCCAAGACTGGTTGCAAAAAGTAATTCTAACAGAACCAACAGGTTTATCATGTATATGTTCATAGTTAGTCTTTACAACAACAGGAGTTTCATGTTCTACACAAGTTCCATACAAAGAAAAAAAGGGGAAGAAAGGGGAAGAATAAAATGTGTGCATATTTGAGTAAAAAGGCCATTTGTTGTTGTTGTTTAGTCGTTTAGTCGTGTCCGACTCTTCGTGACCCCATGGACCAGAGCACGCTAGGCCCTCCTGTCTTCCACTGCCTCCCGGAGTTGGGTCAAATTCATGTTGGTAGCTTCGATGACACTGTCCAACCATCTTGTCCTCTGTCGTCCCCTTCTCCTCTTGCCTTCACACTTTCCCAACATCAGGGTCTTTTCCAGTGAGTCTTCTCTTCTCATCAGATGGCCAAAGTATTGGAGCCTCAGTTTCAGGATCTGTCCTTCCAGTGAGCACTCAGGGTTGATTTCCTTCAAAATGGATAGGTTTGTTCTCCTTGCAGTCCAGGGGACTCTCAAGAGTCTCCTCCAGCACCACAATTCAAATGCATCAATTCTTCGGCGGTCAGCCTTCTTTATGGTCCAGCTCTCACTTCCATACATCACTACTGGAAAAACCATAGCTTTGACTATGTGGACCTTTGTCGGCAAGGTGATGTCTCTGCTTTTTAAGATGCTGTCTAGGTTTCTCATCGCTTTCCTCCCCAGAAGCAGGCGTCTTTTAATTTCGTGAAAAAGGCCATAGAAGGAGATTATTCTGGGAATGGAGACGTCATACTGTAAGCTTTCCCAACCTGACCAATAGAAAGAGCATTACTATCTCACTTATTCAGTGGCTCCCCAGTAGTAATCTTGATGCCCTTTAGTTGATAACTTTAAATGTCTTTTAATTAAAGCATTAAGTATTCTCCCTCTTCTTTGGTACACAAGAAAACTGCTATATCAGTATTTTGAAATAATAAAAAGCTGTTACTGTAGAGGCATTACACTTTTCAGATTGTGCAACACAATGCACTATGGGATCAAAAAAACACCAGTTTGAAGGCAATAACCTAATGCAACATTGAAAAAGCACTTATAAAGCTTTTCTTGTGTACATTTTTATCTGTATCTTTCTTCCATCCAGGTTGCAGACTGAAATGCTTCAGTGTCACAGAGCTGATGGGTAATACCACCAAATAAGATGCTGAATGAAGTTTCTCCAGGAAAAAAGTACTCCTGCGTTTCTGTAGACTCTTCTTGCATAGTGTATTGGATAGCTGACAGCTAGAAGAACAAGAATTTTGTCATTTTAGGCAAGATTTAACATGTTTAGCTGCACAGAAGAAAAGGGGAAGAAGAAGGCAGGAGGGGCAGAAGGACTTACCAGCCTATTGAGAAGAGGAAACCCACAAAATCTAGATAAATGGGATAAGAATATTATAAAGAGAAAAACACAGATTACACCAATAATTGGTTGGTTAGCTTTTCAGTATGGGATGAATCTCTTCAAGCCATTGTATCTGCAAGATGTTTGATGGCAAAGTCCCTGTTGCCATATGGTATTGAGAAATTAGCTTTAGGGAGCCAAATTATTCAACTTGTTTCATTCCCAGCCAGCATGTTTGACAGAATGCATAGTTATTTATTATCAACCATATGAATGATGCCAACTGAACATTACATCATATCAGGTTAATCAGATATTAACTAGGTGCCTCGCCCAGTGTCTACCTCTGATAGAATGTGGATGTGAATCAGTGTGCACATCCCCATGCACAATAATACCAAATGGATACCAAGACAAGAAGGGTAGAGATTGAATTTAAAAGATGTGGCAACTGTTCTTCTTTAACCAGTAAATCAGAGTGTATGCCTATTATAATATTTTAATAGCTTGCCACTGGGTGGTCAGATTTCAAAGTCTGCTGAAAAGGCTTTGGCAAGAGTTCATAACATTTGTACTCATACACTTGTTATTCTGCCTTCTTATAGGAATTTGTCACAGAAATCCTACAGTTTAAATTACACCTGTGAAAGGGAGATGATGTCACCGGGATGGAGAGATTAATTAATGACCTCCCTCACCTTCTGCAGCTTGTTGAATTTGTGAGTAATCCATTTAATTGTGTGGAAGCCAAGGGAGCTGTGGGAAAGAAGAAGAAAGTCTTTACTGAAAATTTCCCGTTGTTGTTAGAACCATTTGGCAATTAAAGACTTTCAACTTTTCTCTTGGAACTTCCACAGCATCCATGTGATGACCCAGACTACTGATGAGTCAGACCAACCTTGGGAGAGAAGAAGGAAGTGTTTAATTTCCACAGATCTTCTTCACTCAGTAATTTTATCATCCTTCCATAGACATAATTTATGCAAGAGGATTTTGGCCTGTGTTTTATTTTGATTATATTGGACTTTGTGGCGGAAATCCAGTAGTAAGTCACAACTAGAATAGGCCCATTGAATCAATAGAACTTACATAGGTGTTGATTCACCAAATTCCAACTGATGCAATGAGCCTTCCCTAGCTGCAACGTTGTACTGGATTTCAGCCTGTGAATATCTGTATAGGTTTTAAAAAAACAAAATGAAATAAATTATTCTTTAAAGAGGCAACTGAAGCCTACAAATGTGAGAACTACCATGCTCACTTGATTATTGACCTAGCTTAGCAGAACTTTATTCCCCATTGACCAGATGAGATAATATTGAATTTAATAATCACCAGCCTTTTCTGCTTACAGACCCATTCAGTCCTTGAAGTCAGCTGGAGCAGCCATCCTGGTACTATCACCCACTTCTGAGGACCAATCTATAGTCTTCTGGACTAGAAGGAGGCCATTTAACATGGTAGTCTTCACTCTGCACTAGACTATAGATGTGCAGAATCCTCTCTAAATTCCTCATTCTCAGCTATTTAGGCAGTCTTGACATAGAATCATAGAATAATTGAGTTGGAAAGGGCCTATAAAGCCATCAAGATCAACACCCTGCTCAATGCAAGAATCCGAGTCAAAGCAGATCTGACAGATGGTTGCCCAATTTTCTCTTGAAGGCCTTCAGCACTGGAGCACTCGCCACCTCCCAAATTAATTTGTTCCATTGTTGTACTGTTCTAACAGTTAAGAGGTTTTCCCTGATATTCAGCATAAATCTTGCTTCCTGTAGCTTGAGTCCATTACTATGTGTCCTGCACTCTGGGATGATCGATAACAGGTCCTCCCTTCCTCTATATAGCCACCTTTCAAGTATTCGAAAAGTGCTGTAATATCTCCCCTCAGTCTTCTTTTCTCAAGGCGAAACATGCCCAGTTCTTTCAGTCTTTCCTCATAGGGCTTGGTTTCCAGTCGCTTGATAATCCTTGCTGCTCTTTTCTGAACTGCTCCAGTTTGTTGACATCCTTCTTAAAGTGAGGTGTCCGGATCTGGACACAGTACTTTAGATGAAGCCTAAGCCATGCTGAATAGAGGGGGACTAGTACCTCACGGGATTTGTAGTCTATACTTCTGTTAATGCACCCTAAGAACACATCAATGAGGAATGTTCAAGTCCTGCGAGATCCCTTGCCTCCAGCAAGAGAGTGAGACAAGGAGCTCATTCCAGGCCCATCTACAATTTGTGTAAAAAAAAATCTGTGCAAAATTAGTGTACTTTCTCTTTAACAATCAAAGCATACACACAGATGTGTGCATGTGTGTGCACATACAGAAATAGAATAACTGGCTGATTGTTCTAAAAGATGCAAACAACTTTTCCAATGCTTGTAATTCTTTTAAATCTATGAAACAAAGTAGCTGCCATCATTTTTTTGTACAACTGAGCAATTTTGAACAATGTGAGCAAAATTCATTTATTTTAAAAATGACAAATCTTATCAATAGTGCCAGTCTTTTGCTGACCCTAATGGTGGACAAGACAAATTATTTATATCGTGAACTAAGAATGTTTATTCTTATTTGCACTCCTTATTCTTAGAGTGAATTCTTATTTTTAGACAAATGTTGAAGACTCACCTATCTTTTGTAATCCTACATGTAGTTCAGCCTACCATCTAGGTAATGGATAATGTAAATATTGCTTCTTGATTTTATTTATTATTTTATATTGTATATGATTGTTGTACATTGCTTTGAAATTTTAAAATTGAATGGTTTACAACTACTTGTAAATAAATTGAGTAATTGATTAAAGCTAAATAAATGTATCATGAGAATAATAATTATTATTAAGAATGATTTAATATGCATTTAGATTAATATGGATGTTAGGTCCTTATATACCAACATATCCCAGGAATAGGCTTTATTGATTGTCAAAGAAACTCTGGATAAAAGAACAGGAAAACACCCAACTGCCTTTTTCTTGTATTCTTTAGCAGAGTTGGCCTTAAAAGAGAATTATTTTAAATCTGACAATAAATTCTACTGGCAGATTAAGGGAATGGTTTTAGGTGTGCTATGTCCCCAGAAAGAGCAAATCTTTATATGGAGTCCTTTGAGAAAAATAACAATCCTTTGGCAAATCATCTCATGAAGTGGTTTAGATTCATAGATGATGTGTTTGAAATATAGAAGAGGTAATGAAAGGTGATTTTCAGTGTGGTGAAGAGGAAAGAGTGGTGAACTAGGACTCTAGAGAACAGGGTTAGAATCCCCACTTGGCCATGGAAACTCACTGGTGGAGTGGAATTGGTAAAGCCACTCCTTAAATATCTCACTTACCTTGAAAGCTCTATTAGGGTCACTGTAAGTCAGTTCTGACTTGATGGCACAGAAAACACACACACACACAATTAAAGGTAAGACTTTTATTTTTAATGTGGGTGAATTCCATAAATGAAGAAGCTTTTAAAAAACTGGTTGTTTCGACACGCTTTATGTTCTGATCAGTGGAACCCAGTGAAACTATTACCAACCAAGACCATAATACTGCCATTTAAAATGTTATATGCATTTTATTATAATCAGCGATGACAAACCTAGATAGCATCTTAAAAAGCAGAGACATCACCTTGCCGACAAAGGTCCGCATAGTCAAAGCTATGGTTTTTCCAGTAGCGATGTATGGAAGTGAGAGCTGGACCATAAAGAAGGCTGACCGCCAAAGAATTGATGCTTTTGAATTGTGGTGCTGGAGGAGACTCTTGAGAGTCCCCTGGACTGCAAAGAGAACAAACCTATCCACTGGAAGGACAGATCCTGAAGCTGAGGCTCCAATACTTTGGCCATCTCATGAGAAGAGAAGACTCCCTGGAAAAGACCCTGATGTTGGGAAATGTGAAGGCAAGAGGAGAAGGGGACGACAGAGGACGAGATGGTTGGACAGTGTCACTGAAGCTACCAACATGAATTTGACCAAACTCCGGGAGGCAGTGGAAGACAGGAGGGCCTGGCGTGCTCTGGTCCATGGGGTCACGAAGAGTCAGACACGACTTAACGACTAAACAACAACAATTATAATCAGGCTGTATCAATATATATATTGATGCTGATGTTGTGGTTTATTCTGTAGGTTTAGATGTTCTATTTATTGTTGCTCTTCCTGTGGCCTTTGGTTAGGTGGGCAGTATAATAAACAACAGGACGTGGTGGCGCTGTGGGTTAAACCGCAGAAGCCTCTGTGCTGCAAGGTCAGAAGACCAGCAGTCGTAAGATCGAATCCACGCAACAGAGTGAGCTCCCGTCGCTTGTCCCAGCTCCTGCCAACCTAGCAGTTCGAAAGCATGTAAAAATGCGAGTAGATAAATAGGTACCACCTCGGTGGGAAGGTAACGGCGTTCCGTGTCTAGTCACGCTGGCCATGTGACCACGGAAACTGTCTTCGGACAAATGCTGGCTCTATGGCTTGGAAACGGGGATGAGCACCGCGCCCTAGAGTCGGACACGACTGGACTAAATGTCAAGGGGAACCTTTACCTTTACCTATATTAAACAAACAAATGAACAAACAAAGAAACAAGCAAACAAACAAATATATATGAACATTCAATCTGATACTATCACTAGTATCACTATCACTAACAATGTAAAGGAATACATTGTTAGATCTAAATGTAAAAAAGGAGGTAACTTACACACAATCTTTACAAAAACCCATCCCTTCTCAATACGTACCTTAAATTTAGTAACTCTCATTTTAGATCTTTTGATATAATCAAAACAAAACTGCACCAGAAAGGAGGATTTATTTTTATTGTTATTTATTTAATTTTGGAGGGGGGGATCCAAGCTAATAAGAAGTCCTATAGAACGTATAGACCTCCAGGGGAAAAATCAGAAGATTGTGTTCATCACAGCTGGCATTTATCCCAAAAGAGTTAATTCCAGTATGACTCAGGACTCAATCACACCTGCAAAAACAAAACAAACAAAAAAAAATAGTTATACAGTTTGGCCATTTTTTAGATTGTTTCATAATTTTCTGCTCACACAATGCATGGCTAACATCAATTCATTTGCCCCAGCAATCAGTTTATTTCCCCTTTGCCAGGAGGGTTGTTTTAAAACGTACCGATGATGTATCACTTCATTCCTTATAGTTTCAGCATGTGTGAATGTTGATGTTATGGCTACAGCACTCGTACCCTTTTTTTAAAAAAAGTTTTTTTAAGGGATATTGGTAAATTGCTAGTAGCAGCCACTGCTACTAGTGAAAACAACATGAATACATTGCTCAGAAGGAGACAGCTCAAAAGAGACAGCCTTCCCCCACTCCCTCACTTGAAAGAGGGACATTTCCTGCTTTGTATTGTGAAGAAAGAGATGTAAGCATGAATGTCTGATCTCTCTTTCTAAACCCTGCTCTTCACAATACTTTGCAAGTCTTTTAAAACCTGCTTCCTCCTCCCAACACTATGCAAAACAGAAAAGAAAAATGGAGAGATATGCAGAGAAATAAGGAAAAGGGGACAAGTGAGTAAAGGAGGGAAGGGAAACAGAAAGAGAGGAGAAGGCTTGTACCGCTCCATTGCTCTACTGATATATCATTTTTGTTGTTTTAAAAAAAAAGATAAGGGGGGGCTGATTGCCCCAAGAAACAATAGAGAAAATGAATCGATACAAAATTAAAGAGTAGTGTAGCCTGCTACAATGGTTCAAATAGAAAGAAATGAATCAATGCAGTTAAAAACAATATGAACACTCCTGCCATTATGCCCCTACCCTGGGATAAAGACGCGAGACAACTGTTATGGAATAAACATGGGCTACACTTTATTGAATATTCATAATTATCCTCAATGAAAGGGGGGATCCTGCCATAGTGCGGAATCAGGTTCTGCAGAGGGGTCTCAATGGACCCCTAACCAAAATATGGGCGAGTCCCAAGCCCCAAGCTCTCGCAGTCGTGAAGACAGCGGGAACCCGTCAGGCCCAAATTTGACCACCCCTGGACCTCAAGCCCCCTCCTTCTTGTTGACTGTTGGCCTGGGAGCAGCCCCAGCGGATCTTCTCCCCCAAGCACTGTAATTGCACGATCCGCAGCGCTGGGAGATCAGATGAGCTATACATTACCTGTGGTTGTGAGGGGGACTCACCGAAACCTGTATTATCTGCACTACCCACCACAGCATAGGGGCTAGCTATGCTAAATCCCATGCCTGCCATCGGGCCTCTCAAGCTCCAAGAGCAGACCCCCCCTGAGGTCTGTCAGAAATATCTGCAAACCTCTGTCAGAGAGGTGTAATCCATCTGGCTGAAAGAGCTCAGGCCTGTTCGCACGGATCTCCCGGTGACCAATCACCGATCCAAGGCCATCACATACTGCTCTACACACTTCTCTGTTAACACTTCTCAGTGCAGTGTTAACACGCTCAACCTGGTGTTCATCCTGCCAAACAAGCTGAGGGATAACCGTGGACCAAATAATGCTCATCTCAGGATACGTCGCCCTCAGCCATCTGAGGTCTCGCAGGACATCCAAAACCAACGCCTTACCACCATGCTTGGCCAGGTCATTACCGCCCAGATGTATGAGCAACACATCTGGGGGTTGCATGCCAAATGCAGCCACTCTGCACAATTGGCTGCATAGCAATCCACAGACCCCTTTCCAAACAATTTGGGCTCTAGCTCCAAAGCCCAAATTGCTCCCCCACGCCGACTGAGCAGTGTATTTTGCTGCCCAAAAAACGTAGCTGTGGCCAACTATCATGACTTGCCGGCGTCTCCCCATCAATAGTGGACCTGCAAAGACAAAACCAGGCACCTGCCTAGACGTGAGGGAGTGTTCGTACATATCTTTGATAAGCTGTTGATGACCAGCTCCCTAAACATTTGATGTCATCAGGACTATAACCTAGAGCGGCTGCAGTTGAAGCTGCCCCAATTCTAAAGGAATGAGTGCCAAACCTCAGTCCTTGGATCCCCACCTTGCCTAATGCCAAATCAGTCATCTTCCAAAACTGATATTTCATTAAAGGGGTTCCATCTTTATGTATGAAAAAATAACCCTGACCCTGTCCTTTAAGACCCAAATATGCACCTACCGCCTTTACCGGACAAAGCTCTGCTATAGAGCAAGTACCCAAATTAAGATCAGCTCCTCCACCACACTGATCTGCCTTGGATTGGCGAATGTGAATCCGCAACAAACCCTCATCTACCACTACATCGTGCCATTGAAAAGCAACTTTAGACACATCGCCCTTGCCTGAGGCTACCACCTCGCTGATCCTGAATGCGCGAAAAAATGTCAGTAATGACGCTACCTTAAATAGCGCAGCCTCATATTCATCCCTACAGATGACAGGCCATAGCTGGCAATTTTTTTCTAACAACGCTGGAGATATTGTTGTCCTGGAATGCTTAACCCGTCCCCTTTTCTTACTCCAGCCTTCAATCATTTTCTTGATACAAAGGTCGGAGGTATAATCTTGATACCCTCGCATCCTAGCATGGAAAGCTAAGGCTGACATCCTACCCTGGATGGATCCTGGTGCTCATCCCTTCCTATTTAAGTGCACTATAAATTGTTGTAGGTGTTCCACCGGAGCAGGCCAAATGAGTTCCAAACCCACTGATCTCCTGAACTCCTGGAACTAACTCTATACTCACTGCCAGGTACCCCTTCCACATCCTTGGGGCCAGGGCCAAGCCTATTGCTCTTTCCGTGTCATCACGCCAATTTGCCAGACCTCTGTTCGTAGTTTCTCTGGAAATTCACTGGCTCCTGGATCTAACTCCCTGAACTGAGTGATCTGTTGGCATGATAGGGCATCAGCCAAGCTGTTATCCAATCCCGGAATGTGTTTCGCTTGGATCAGAATGTTAAACTTCAAGGCACGTAACATAAATGCACACACTAGTGCCATAACACATTCTGAATGTGATGTGAGGTTGTTTACAATGCAAACCGCCTGATTGTCACACCAGAAGCATACTGCCGAATTAGCCCATTCATGTGTCCACAGCCACAAGGCACCTACTATCAGAAAAAAACTCTAAAAAAGTGAGATCCCTTGTAATGCCTTGTTGGTGCCATGCTTCAGGCCACAGCTTGGTGCACCATCTCCGTTTAAAATAAATTCCAAAACCTTGGGAGCCAGCTGCATCGGTCTGAACTTGAAATTCCGTCTTAAGGTGCATTTCAGACCGCCAAAAAGACACCCCTTTAAATTATGCCAGGAACTGGTTCCACACTTGCAGATCCTGCTTCATACCTCTGGTCACTCTAGTTCTGTGAAAAGGGCGACAAAGGCCCTTCATAGCCCCACACAATCGACGCAGGAAAGCGCGACCTGGGGCAATTACTCGACACGCGAAATTCAAATGCCCTACAATTTCCTGGAGTTCTCTCAATGAAACTTTCCTACTCCTTAAGAGGAGCTGAATTTGATCCTTAAGGGCCTCTAACTTGTCCTCTGGTAACCTAGAAGTCTGTTGCCTAGTATCCAAATTAAATCCCTAAAAAAGTAAGTGAAATAGCTGACCTTTCAGTTTTTTCCTCGGCTAACGGTACCCCTAATTCCTGAGCCAATGTCTGGAATGATTCCAGAATAAATTTACACTGCCCAGTATTGCCTTTACCACAGAAAAGGTAGTCATCCAAATAATGGGCAGTGCTCCTGCAACCAACCCTGCACCTGAGCTTCCATTCCAAAAATTAACTGAACCGCTCAAATGCAGCGCAGGAAACGGAACAGCCCATTGGCAAGGCCCTATCGATGTAATAAGAGCCTTGAAAATAGAAGCCCCAAAGGTCAAAGTCTAATGGATGGACTGGAAGAATATGAAACGCTGACTTAATGTCGCATTTCGCAAGCTCCGCCCCGATTCCACATCTACGGACCATACGCACTGCCTTATCAAAGGAGGTGTAGCACACGGTGCAAAGCTCCTGCGGAATGGCATCATTCACTGACTCCCCTTCTGGGTAAGACAAATGATGAATGAGCCTATACTCTCCCTTGTTCTTCTTGGGTACCACACCCAAGGGTGATACCCGAAGGTTCTCTAAAGGGGGATACTGGTAAGGTCCCAAAACCCTTCCTTCTAACACTTCTTTTTTAATTTTGTCCTAAACGATATTTTCCATGCCATTTACTGACTTTAAATTTTTGGGGGAAAACGCCTTGCGCTCACCTAGAGCCGGTATTCTAAAACCAAACTGAAAACCTTCCAACAGATACTGTGTGTCTGCACACCATGAATAGTCCATTAACCAGTTCTCCAATACTTCAACCTTAATTGGACTGGGGCCCTTTGTTAAAATAATCCCCTCCCCCATTCGCCTTCTTGTTACCTCCTGGGTCCTTGTTGGTATTTCTTTGTGCCCTGGCTCTAAAACATGAGGTGCTGGGGTGCTGGCCCCCATAGACCGAGCACTCATGTCAGAAGCAACATGCCTTACGCGAGTATGTGCCCTTGGCATTATAATCCCAACAGAGCAAGCGGGGTTGAACCACTTGCCCTGTGCTAGCACGGGAGCTCACATTCGGACCAGGTTTACGGATAAGATGTCCACCAAGGTGGACTATTGCCAAGGTTTGTCATGGCCGGTGTCATAAATTGCAACCAAAGGCCCAGCAGCGGTTCATCCCACCGCAAATTTGGATGAATTGTGCTCCACATATGGAACGATTCATCATAAAGCAAGCAAGCTTACCCTGCAAAATCAACATATGCCCTGTAGATTAAATCTAAATACTGGAACAAGGACTCCAAGGCTGAGCTTTCACAATTACACCGGTGTAGATTAAGAAACCTGGTAACCAGTTAGCCCAGGTCCTTTCTGGCCTACGCCTCCTATGCCTTTTTTTTCTCCCGCTCATCCTCCTTATCAGTGTCCTTCTTATCAACTTCTCTATTAAGGAGCTTGAAGAGGGCCACATAATCTCCTTTTCAGATTTTTTCTTTTGTCGCTGGGGTAAGATGATCTCCTAATGGCAGGACATCATCCCCAAAAGGCAAAACCTGCAGGGGAACCGTGTTATAGCCCGTGTCCAGGACCGATGGATATGGCCAGACACCTACTCCTGCACTTGGACCTAAAACAGCTGGGAAGATGGCCTGTGGATATGGGGAACCCCAATTACCTACTGGTGTATTCACACTCGGCCACGGTGTAGCTGTAACCCCGGCACCATTTATGCCAGGTGATGTGTGTACTGGCATACTAAACTGACCACTGCCTGGCCAAGGCCAAGCAGGGAATGTTGTGAATGTGTTAGGTGCATCCTCTAACTCACTTGCTACATCTGATGTAGTCAGTTCGAGATCCTCCACACAAATGGCTTCCTCCCCATCATCCTGCCGGCTCCGCCTCCGAGCAGCTGACTGTCCACTTTTGGATGGATCCAAACCTTGCTCCTCCTCCTCGCTCCGGCACTGAGGCGTAGCTGTTGAAGCATCAGCCCCCTTCCTGGACGGCTGTGAGGCCACACGATCATCCTCCAAGGCTGAAAAACAAGACAATAAATCTTCTGCGATGGCCTTAAGTTTAGTCTTTTTTGTGACTCTTGGCATCCCTGGCCGAACGGCGAGGTTGTGGCTCACTGAGTGGCATGGCATCTCGAGCTGCTCTCTCAGCTTCTAATGCCACAATTTTTCTTGGAGCTGGTGCCATATAGGCCACGCCTCCGCATCCAAAGATGTTTGAGGAGGAGAAACTTGGGGAGCTACATGCTTCTTTGTGGGCTGCTTGCCCTTCTTATTACCTTGTCCCTTCCTAGAAGCCATTTCAGCACCTCCAAACCAAGCTTCAATTAGGTCTCTAACCACTATTCAATACAGCCTTGCAGCTGCCCACTAGTTATATACTCCTTCTTTCTCTTATCAATTTATTGTATATATCTATATTTTATAACTATACATTTATGAATTTAACTACTTGCAGAGCTTACCCTGCAATTAATACCAAACAATGCCAAATTAGTGACCAAAAAACCCTTCAAGTTGCTCTAAACCCCCCCCAGGCGGAGCCAACCTTATAGAGCACTAGGTATCTGCTCTACAAATTTCTATTTAATTATTCCAATTATTAATATTATTAGGTAGACTTCAATAAATTAGATACTCTATAAATTAATTGTTTTTATTATTTAAATAAATCAATTAAATTTTAATATTATTCAATATTATTGTAATATTATTATAATTAGCTATCTATCTATTAATATAATCAATTGTGCTAAATTACTGTATAATTCCTAACTACTTGAATCCTTTCCCTTGCAGGGTAACGTGAACTGAATACCCCCACCCCAAATCAAATTACAGCTCTAACAGCTTAAAAAACCCAGATTAATATGGCACACCCTAAGATCAGAAGAATTAATTAAGAACCTAACTATTATAAATTAATTAATGGGTCTCAATTACACTAGCCTCCTACGATGGGGGGGAAGGGGGGGGTAAACGGCGCGTGTGCTCGCCCTTTATATGCTTAGCTTGAATCCAGCTATGTACCTGCAGACCCTTAAGACAAGCCTCTCTTTCTTTTTTCTTTTTTTAAAAATAGAAAACCCAATCGGTTGCCTCAATATATCTATGGGCTAGCGGGCGTGCCGGCCTGGCCCTAACGGCCGCCCAGCCCCTTTCTGCTCTTTTAACTGTTACTTCTGTTTGCAATAAGTTAATAAAATAAAACAAGTAAAATAAATTATCTTCTTGCTGTTGACCCGCAATACACGGGCGAAGCACAACAAGCAAACCGGGGGGGGAGCACTGATGCAAACCCCCCGTCCAAGCAAAACCACCAAACCGGAGTGACGCAGCAAGAATTAAACCCAGCTACAGAGCTCCGTCTTCCCTCGTTGTCCAAAAGGAAGAGGCCCAAGGTAGGCGGGAAGCTTCTTTAAGTATCCTACTCCTTCCCCCTCCCCTCTTGGGTCGTTCTTGCGATACTGCAATGTCTCGCGCTATCCCGGGAAGGGGATAATGGTGGCCCACACAGCCGAAAAGACTCACCAGCGGACCGAACAATATATATACCACATGACTGCTGAAAAAAATGTATCAATACAACAGAGGTATGAAAAGAATTGGTATAACTGGGATTTTTTTCTCACATGTGATTTAGCCCTCAGAGGAACATTTATGAATATGGGGTATTATGCTTCTGTATCTACAATTCTAAACACCAGGAAATGGCCTGATATTGCTGCATAATATCATGCTCACACTGCCAGCAGGAAAATGGATGCCAAGCTTTATATAGCAAAGGGCAGCCTGAATGCTGACAACATCAATGGCAGCAGTCAAGATGGGCTACAGGATACCCTGTTGTGCTCACTACAATTCACAAAATGACATAAAGCAAGGGAAAATTCCAGAAGCTGACAATTTTTTTCATCAGTTAACCAATTCTCACAAAAGTATAAAGCAATTGTCAGGACTGTTTTCAACAAGTGTGAATAGCAGTACAATATGCCATATTCATAAACTGGTGGATTTTTTTTAAGGAAATGGATTTCCTGGTTTTTTAAAACAGAAGCTTACATATACATTCACTACATACAATTTCCAACAGAAACTTCCCTCATGTAAAATTACCCAGTGCTAGAAGATCCCAGAAGATAAGCACATGATTTGTACTATGGCTGCTGAAAGAGGACTGAAGCAAGAACAGCTGGGATTGTGGCTGTAGTCCCTCTATGCCAAAATATTTTGAAGAGCTGCTTTGCACTTAATGAAATAGTGAAGCAGAAGTGTGAGTAAGTGCAACACACACAATGGAGAAACATAAACACCATTTAACCTTTCAGGTAAACAAACATTCCCACGCTTACTCTGCAGAACGCAGATTAGAAAAGTATCTTCCAATTTCCAAACCCTGACTGGCTCACCACAATGTCAGTTCCTGATAACGATGCCTGACTTCCCCAGGAGTCTTACAGAGACATATAGACCACCTAGGCAAAGAACAGAAGCTTATGGTTCATCATAGCTGACAGTAAAGTGTTAATCCTAGAATGAGACCGGACAATCATTGACAAGCATTTCCAAACTCATCTGGGTATCTAATTATAAGTCTCTTCATTGCAGCAATAGTTCCAAGTAACTCCAAAACCTATCTCTACAAGTTATATTTCTACAAAGCTTCCAGGTTCCATATGATTAAAATTATTTCAGAGTTGTTATAACATCCAAATATCTTACAGTTGTGAGGAATACAGTAGGCATAAATACTTCAATTCAAGTATAGTTATGCAAAACTGTAGGCAGATATGCTTAAAAACATATAAAAATGACTTAAGCTTTAGGCAAATAATTAAGTCAGAAAATACACGTCAAGTGCAAGCTTTTAACTACAAAAAATTCAGAGAAGAGCTTTAGTCATATTTGAATCAAACAGAAATGAGCTTCTTTTAAAATACACATTTAAAATACATCTGAATGAGAATACCTCTCTATAACATTTCATTTATAAGTAAAAAGCAATATAACTCCAAAAGTTTTAAAAGCTTTCTTTAAAATGCAAGAAAGAACATCAGAATTCTTATAATAAGAAAATATAAAATGAAAAACATTTCTAAGCCTCTAAGCATGTTGATAACACACACAAAGTCAATACAGAATGTTAAATCCATTGTTGGCTTTTTGGTGCCACACTGCTATCTTTCTGCTGTTCTAAGAACCTGGCATCACCTGGCATAATTTTCATTCTCTGTCTCATGCTCTCTCTTCCTCTTTGAATAAGGTGTCTCACAACTTAATAACAGTGTGTGATGTTCCCCCATATAAATATTATGTGTGTGCCTTATCATAACCCAAACAATTTTTATCCTACAGGGGTAGCAGACAGCTCTGAGACTTCATAGCAGTCCCAGTGACCAGATGGAGGTCCACGTGATGACCACTACCAACTAGTCTACCAGTGACCCACTATACTGGCTACAGGAGCCAGACTGAGGCATTTCATTTTTTCCCCCTTGTTCTCTGTTTACATTACATCATTGCATCTTTGTTTATACATTTTCATGAAAACTGGCACACAATGAATTAGATTTCTCTTTCATGCTATCTTATCAGTAGATCTCTTCCCAAACAAGCTGGGTGTTTTGGTACTGTAATGTAAAGTATCTCCAAAACTGTATTTTCACACATATTTTTAATGTATGTGTAAACACTATTTAAATACCATTTAAAAAGAACTTTTCATTTTTAGGGCAACACCTCTGCACCGCATAAACTTTTTTTTAAAAAAATATTGACACCCCAAACCCTGACCCCCCCCCCCCATGGTAAGTAATTTCCTAAGTAAATGCAGTATGGCCTCTCAGGCCTTTTCTGGACCAAAAAGGCCTTTTTTTAGTAAATGGAAGCAACTGGCCAGTCAATTTGTATTCCTTTCTTTCTTTCTTTTTTAAAAAAAGCCTTTTCCTGACCTTAAAAAGGCTTTGGAAAGGGTAGAAAGCATGTTGAGAGTTAATGGCACCCTAGAAAGCCCTTGGAATATGATTTGCCATTTTTGGCAACTCAGTTTCTTTTTGGGAGTTGTGAGCATTGGAACGGTGACACACAGAGGTGCGGGGGAGAGAAATGCCCCTTGGGTCCTCAGAAGTAGACGAAACATGGTTTAATCTACAGAAACTCTGTACTTACTTTTCACGGACTCCAGGGGTGCACTTTTTATGATCTAGAATAAGGAAGATTCCCATGATGGTACATAACTTCCCCTTAATTGCAATGGGTAAGATGACAACCACAGTGTGACAAGGAGTTTTTGAGTACTTTAAATATGTGAGAGGTTTAAGGGCTGGGAATGATAGATTTTCAGGAGTCATATGATTCCCACTGTACTGTGCCTTTGCCAACTGTAGGTGTGGAGGCAGGATATCTAGAGGACAGGTGTTTGTGCCTGATGATTTGAAGTAGAATTCCTGCAAATGTTCAGAAAATTTAAGTTACTGTGTGTTCATCTACTTTCCTTATATTTTTGTTGGTTTTGTTGGTAATTGTGCAAAGTGCTTCCTTTCTGAAAAATTCCCATTTACATCATATATATAGCTGTGCAGACCCACATATAGACTGATATACAGTAGCTCCATATCACATGCCCTAACATATGAATACTGTTCCTATGATGAGAAATATATAGTTCTGATTATGTATATGCCAGGATACTGAGCTGTTCAGGGCTGTCTCCCCCAGGAGATGAGTGATGAAGACAAGTGTTGGATATTGGTCTAGGATCCTCCATTGATTCTAGCAGGAGTGCTTTAAAAATGTTGTTATGCACTGTCAAATCACCTTCAACCCATGGTGACCTTATGAATGAGTGACCTCCAAAATCATATACACTGACATGGTGCAATGGCATTGTCAGGGCCAGCCCTAGCTTTAGGCAGAGTGGCAATGTGTGAGATCACAGCAGTTTTCTGTCAGGAGGTGCCTTGCCACTCTTGAGAGCCATGCTGGCTTGTACCTCCACAGGGCCACCTAGGCACAAGTACCTGACTGAGGGGTCTTCAGAGCTAGGAATTATAGATGGGGTGCCCTAGGACATTACTTGTGTTGCACTTACACAGCCTTCCAGGGCGCCTTGCCCACAACAACTTGCTCTGACATAGACTAAGGAAGCAACATAGTGGATGTGCAGTGGGGATGGTCTCTACATTATCACAAAATCGTACACATTTTATAAGCCTGTTTGTATATATTATTCAAAAATAAATTGGGGACATAAACTTAAACCACAGATATGTGAGTTAGAGAGTCATTGATATACCGGTACAGTACAACTTTGTGGATACTAGCGAAGCCTCATAGCAACATCTTTGCATTGCTGATGCAACTGTATCAACAGAGAGGCCAAAACTGGACAGAGACATGTGTTTGACATTAGAAGAGAGAATATATATTATTCCTATACTCTCATTTCCTAATCCTACTTGTAGCACATAATGACATTATGCATGCTGACTTTATAGAAGGCATGATCAAAATCTGCTCAGTAAACCCAACAGAGGGCCAAACAGCAAAAAAGCCACTGTCCTTTTCTCACCTGGCCTACTTCACCATAATGGAGCTAGATTTTCAAATATTATTCTAAAGTTGTTAATTTGTCTTGTTGCTTTGTTGTGAACTTGATAGGGCAGTATATTGCCACTATTCTGGGCATTTTGAAAGCAACACATTACTTTTACCAACTGTAATGTACCTGGTCTCTTATGATTTCAGAAGCTAAGCAGGGTTGGATCTTATTAGTACTTGGATCACCTGAGAATACCACGGATCTGCTGGTAATGCTAGGATAGAATTTTGCCTGAAGCCCTGGAGAACTGCTATCAATCAAAGTTAACAACACTCGGTTGAATGGACTAATGATCTGACTCACTGTAAGGCAGTTTCCTAACATCCATGTGATGGAGTCCAAGAGGGTCCCAGTGTTAGGCTGCCCTCCATGCCTTCCACATCAGTCATGCTTAGGGTAATCTACCAGGGACCACTTTATCCCTGGAAGATGACCACACTGCAGATGATGAAGCTGACAAACTTGCCAGAGTTGCAATGGGAAGGATTTGTCCTTAGTGTCCAAAGGGGAAGGAACCTTCCAGATGCAGTGAGGCTTAACGTGAGATAGAAGGATTAGAAGAATCTAGAAGGGAGGAAAGAGACCGCAAGGGTATAACAGAGAGAGAGAAAGTGAAATGGAGGATGAGTGTAAATGGACAGTTCAAGAGCAACTGGGAGAGGTTGATGGAGGGGAGATGAGTGTGGAAGTGCCAGAATAGCACCAGTCCAAAATGCCTAAAGAGATCTGCAAGCCTCTTGCTTCAGTTGGCCAAAGGATGCCATAGCTACAAGAAGGCACCACCAACCTCCGGCCACTCCCACCCTGATGACTCCTAGTCTGACATAGCTATGATGGTGGAGGAAGTAAAGATAGCTTAATCACCTTCAGCAACTGGAAGTAGAGGTGCACCTCCTGTAGCAAGTGCAGGCATACAGTGAATGTTGTTTTCCTCCTTCAGCAGAAGACAATGGCTAGGAATTTTAAGCCTTTAGAGACTCATAGGGGAGGGTGAGGTAACCATTTCCCATCTTGGGACATAAATGCTGCCCAGAAGCAGACTAGACTTAAAAAGAAGACTGGAGTGATTAGAATAGTATTGAGTTATTTCATTGGTTAGGTCAATAAAGTTGTGTTGAAAAGAAATTTCAGCTCTTGACCTTATGTCTGGACCTGCAGATCCCTTTGTGGCCACCTTCCCATGGGGAAGGGCACGTACAAACCACTATTCCATTTGTTGTAGACTGGACAGGCAGGAAGGAATGTTACCAATGTTGTTTTAAATGTACAAGGTAGCTGGTCAATTCTTCATTATGTTTTACCTGAAAGCAAGGACTCCACACTGCTCAGAGCAAAGCAAGATCCTGGCTGCAAAGTAGACTGGACCCATGCATCTTTCTAGCCTAGAGATGGGCAAGGTACAGACCTTCATCTACTGTTGAACTGCAACTCCTCTGAGCATTAGCCAGTATAGCCAATAGTAATGGAAGCTGGGAATTGCAATACAATGATGTGGTCTAGCTCCAGCCTTTCCAGAAAGTGTTGCTGGCTGCCATTCCCATATAAGGAGCCCAAATATATGGGAGAGGCAAAATTCCACCTGGTTGACAGAATGTATCCCTGTGCCCAAAAACGAGCCGAACCATTAGCCCATGCAGTACTTGCCTTACTGCTTTTCCCAAGAGTGCCTGTATAAGTGTGGATCTTTCACCGACTTTTTCAGCAGCATAATTTATTATTATTTATTTTTTTATCCTGCCTTTCTCCTTAAAAAGGACCCAAATTCTGGATTTCAATGAGAAATCCATGTGAAACCGTAACTGTTCCACAGGACTGAGGCTCATTGTGAAGCAAGTGGAGTCCTATGGAGTTAAGTCATTAAGTTAGGTTTGGAAATGACAAAGTTCCCATGACACACCTCTCTTCTACCTGCTGCTGTGGCCGGGTGGATTAAGATGTCCTCTGTGGAGTATATGACATTGGTTCAAGTCATAACAGCTTTCTTTTTTGACTCTGGAACCACTCATTTAGAAGGATCCTTATGGGCAGTTTCTGTGCATGCATAGCATACGATTTGAATTCCATGAAATATGCTTGGAAAAGTTTTTGTTTTGTTTTGTTTGACTGTCAGAATTCCCTAGTCAACATAGCAATGGCCATGCTGCCTTTGTAATTGAAACAGCAACCTTTCCAAGCTGCATCCTGTAGACAGCAAGTCATGAAGACTTGTAATAGCTGGGCTCTACCTGCCTAGGCTTTTGTAGCTCAAGTAATTGAGGATTATACAGTATAAACATAATTCCCATGGTATGTGTTGTGTTCTGGCGTCATCACAGAAGACTCTCCCTTTGCTGTTAAAGGATGCACTTATTTTACAGATGGCTGAGATGTTGCTGATCACAAGTTGTTGATCACCAACAGCTTGTGATCAAAACAGAAAGGGGGATACACTGTGCTTGGATTGTGGAACTGTGCCTGACAAGGACTATACATTTTCATTCCTGTTAGCAGCAGGAGAACATCCTGGGAGTAGTGACCAGAAAGGCTCTTTCCTTTGTGGCCTAGACAGATATGCCTCGTGAGCATGGTGAGATGGAGAGAAAGCCTTCTTCCAAAGTTCTCAGCAATCAAGAATGCTTAAATAGGAGATGTGGTCCTTGAAATAGTCTGGACTTGAGCCATGTACGGATTTATAGGTCATGATCAGATTTTTAAAATGTGCCCAGTAATGGACCAGTAGCCAGCAAAGTTGTTGTGGCAAGGTATTTCTCTTCCACTGTAACTAGTCTGGTGACCAATCCAGCCCCAGCATCTTGGGCTGGCTGAAGTTTTTTAACATTTTTGAAGGCAGACTTACACAGAATGCCTCACAGCAATCTAAATGGGATTTAAGTAAAGCAAAGTTGTCACTTTCGCCAGAAAAGATAACTCCAGGAATGTGTGCAGCTGGCATACTGGTTTTAACTGAGCTAAAACATTTATGGCTAACACCAAAACCTTAGCATCCAAGCTTGAGCCTTAATCCTATAAACCTAAACTGTTATCCTGAGTTTCAAAGGGCAGTCTAACCCCATTCAATATTTCCCTGTTCCCTGATTAGGATTCTTTTTTAGAGGCTGCATGATGGCCCCGGGCACTTTTTACAGCCTGTACTTATGCAAGCTGGACAGTTAAGAAAGCTGACAGGGAAAAAATTGATTTGTTTGAAATGTGGAACTGGAGGAGAGCTTTGTGGATACCTTAGACTGCCAGAAAGACAAACAAGTGGGTCTTAGATCAAATCAAGCCTGGAGGCAAAAATATTGAAACTGAGCCTGTCTTCCTTTGGGCACATCATGAGAAGGCAGGATTCTCTGGAAAGACAATAATGCTAGGAAAGATGGAAGGCAGCAGGAAAAGAGGAAGATCAAGTACAAGATGGATTGACTCCCTAAAGGAAGCCACAGGGTCTACAAGAGCTAACCAGGGCTGTTGAGGACAGGACATTTTGGAGATTACTCATTCATAGAGTCAGCATAAGTTGGAAGCAATTAGAGGGTGCTTAAGAACAACAATCAATACAAACGTCCATGTCCCCCCCGACCCCCCCCCCAAAAGCCCAAGCCAAAAAAAAAAAAAAAAAAAAAAAGGGAATTATTGCTTCTGGGAGCCCTCCTCTGTTTAATACCTACTCTGGAATATTTCTTTTTCAAGTCTGGAATTGGATTTCTCACCACTTCTGTCTTCTGTCTCTCTTTCTTTTCCATTTTCAGCCATACCTGCCAAGGTTGTTACCTCAATATAAAATATTGAATGTTGTGGAGAATAGGCCTAAATTCTGAGGGGACCTCACAGGCCAACAGCCAGAGTGTAGCGGGCTATTTATAGAGCCTTTTACTTCCTCACCCATCACATTTGAAAAAGGTAAATAAGTTTACTGTTTGACACAATATTCTATGAGGGAAACATGTGCTTCTAAATTCTGTGTTGTCTTTGTACAGCCCCTGAGGTGGTGGGAATATTTTCAGGCAAAATTTTTCTGTATGGAAATAGAATATTTCATCTTCGTATCCTATACCCTTCTATACATCTTGTCCTTTTTTTCCCCCCTCAAGTCAGGCTCCAAACCAAAAAGTAATATATACTTTGTAATATATTTTAAATTTCATTTCTGTTTTGAAAATAAGTACAGAGGTCTAGCTGATATTGAAATCTGAAGTGTAGAACTGTGTTTTGAACATGTTCACCATGTGTCATTCCACTGTCTTAATTTTCTCAGGAAATATCAGAAGTATACAAACCATGCCGTATTGTACAGGATAGTTAAACCAAAGATTTCATTTCATTCAGCCAGTTACATAAAGTGCTTCTCAATTAGCATCATGCATAAAAATGGAAAACATCGGTTTTGGTATATGGAAGGGTCCATGGAGTAATGTGTGAGAGGCAGCCTTTATTTGCTATTAGCAAAATCTCTTTGTGTTGGATGAGACAGTAACTAGGAGGTAATAGTTAACCAGCTCCATGTACAATACTTTATATCATAAACTATGTGAGTGTATGTATTTTTAAAAATTTAAGTAATGGAAATAATGACATGAACTTTCTGGAACAGAGATGAAAGATTGCCAGGAAGGTTTTTACTTCAACAGAACATTGCCTGTTTCCATTTGTTTTGCTGAAGGGCCTACAATGTTCTAAGCTTCTGCTTAGTATTTCATTGTCAAAGTGATGAAACATTTATACTGTGTTTCAGTTGGTAAAAGTCACTCTCATCAGGGTTTTTTGTGCTTATTAGTTTGATCTGTTTCACCTCTTTTATCAAGATGTTCATACCAGTAAATTTGATATGCCCAAGGTTTTTGCTCACTTAACTAAATATCAAGATATCCTGGGGGAATTCTGGGGGAAAAGATCCCTAAACTTTACTGAAAACAAATATAATAACTTAGTAGTTTTACTGTCATCATGACTTGTGCCTAGTAGAAGACATAAGTCATGATGACAGTAAAGCTACTAAGCAAAAGCCTGGTGAGCATTTATGTGTGAGGTTGCTTGAGAAACTCATGTTTGTCAAGAGATGGGGAGAAATGGTGGGAGAGGAATCACCCCCTTTTATTCTTGTGGAGGAGAAAGGGTCTCCCCCCCCCCATTTTGGGGGAAAAATTCATATCTCTATGCTACCGTTGGCTCTGTAAACTGAAGTGCTTACAGTACGAGTACAGTATATGTTTACTGGGATGCTGATTTTTATACTACCTGCTCTTTAAGACATTGATTTCAAAGCAAAGAATATGTTCATTAAGTTGAAACTGAGTTGGCTTTTAACATTTGAATGTACTGAACTGATTAGTTTTGAAATGAAAGCAGATGTTCAGTTTAATACTTATTTAGAGCCATTCGTCTGTCTGTCTACCAGAGAACCTGAAATGGGCCACATAGATCTTATCATAGTGAGGAACAGACTTTCTTCTGTCCAGTGTCCAGTGATGCAGTGCAAGCTGAGGCTCCCCTCTTCCCTCATGCTGTTTTGTGGCTGCTGTCCCATATTGCAAACCTTCTGCTCCATGTCCCTCTCTGCTGGTCCCCTGTTCACTCTACTCTTCTTCCCTTATATTTATACGGCAGCAGCAAGCCTTCTTTCTAAAACACTATTTTCTAATGTTCAGGGGATCCATTGTATTCACACTGAATACACACATTGTATTCACCTCGACTTTTCACCTCCCGTCTGAAGTAGTGCAAATCAAAAATATGCTTTTCCCTCCTTTTCTGATTGTGAGAACATCAGACTTCTTGGGAGGAAGGGTCATAGCTCAGTAGTAAAGCACCTGCATAGCATACACAAAGTTCAACTAAGATGTAACCCTTGGCATCTCCAAGCTCATGGATTGAGTGATGGGAAAGACTTCTGAGTCATCTTCATAAATTTGATTTGATTGCTTTAGCCGAAAGGTAATGTCAAATTACATAATAAAAACAACACAGCACAACACATAACAGAATTCAAATTTGATTTCCATTTAGGTTTAAAATATACACATTTATATATCTAGATATAAATATTGATAATAATTCATTGGTTTAGCCATTCTAATCTTGGGGTTGCACCTGAGTCCTTAGGGGGTTATTACCAGTCAGAGCAATATAGAACTGGTTTAGAGGGGAAAATAGCCAAGTCTGGAATAAGGCAGCTCCTTGTATATTTTGGCTTCAGCTAAAACACTCCTTTTTCAGCAACCCAGCTGGTGACTGTAGTACAGACAGATGTTTGGTGAGTGTAGAGCTCATAACTGTGTTGCCTAATCATTCTGCTCATTCTAAAATAACGTTTTCAACCCTAGGTTGCCCTGGTGGGGTGTGGGAAGGACCGACCTGCTTGGTAGTACAGCTTTAGATCCTTAGCTATTTCCATATGAAAAAGAAAACAAAACAAAACAAAAAAAGGCTCCAGAGTACTCTGGGTGCCAGTGTCAGATGACCAATCTTCAGCTATCAACAAGTGCTTTAGGAGACGGAACAGTAGGCAGGGCCTTTTAATAGTAACAGGAGAAGCTGCCTGAAGAGCAGCCGTGAGAAGACAACCAAACCCAACACTTCAGAGATTTAAAAACATGAAACTTAATAAATTAGATATGTAACGAGAAAAGGCTGAAGGGGTGCGCAAAGGTAAAGCGAGGGGGACAAACACACGGGCGCGCACATTCCTCTAGAAAGTACTCTTCGCTTACTTTGCCTAAGTGTGCTTGTTAAAAGGAAGCTGCAGGGACGAAAGAAAAAGGTAACGGGAGCCACCTAAGCCTGGGGTTGTGTATTTGGATCTGCGAGAGGCAAAAAAAAAACACAACAACAACAAAACGGGCAGCTTAGAGTTAGGGAACGGGACAAGTTAAAATTCTGGAGGCAGGAAGAGGGGACCCCTGCGAGGGGCATCCCAGTTCCCTCCGTGTTCCTCCTAACGGTGGGAGTGGCCTCTCCGTGGACGCCTTGGCAGGGGCAGGAGAGTGTGGACGGCAAACGAGGGAAGCGCGCACGGGGCCCGGCGAGCGCGCTTGACGGGTCCACAGGCCTGCTCCTCGCCGCTCTCCCACATTCCCATCGCCTGCCCTCGTCACCGCGTCCCTGGCACTTTCGGGTTCCCGCCATTCTGCTCCTGCCGCCCCAACGCCCATCTTAACTTCTAAACTCTAAACTTTGGGTGCCCCTGAAAGCAGAGAGGACGTCCCCGAGGTGGTCCAGCAGGCGAGAGGAAGGTAGCAAACTCTGGAAGGAACGGGGGGGGGGGGGGAAGAAATGCCCCTTTCCTCCCTCGTCCCGCACGTGGAGACGCGCACCACAAAGTTGAGCGCGCCGCAGCAGTTGCCAGTGGGGGATTGGAAAGCCGCCCAATCTCTCCCTCCTGCCTCGTAGGTCAGCTCCCCTCCCCTGAACATCGAAAGGGGGAGGCGGCGGCGGAGGGAAGGAGGCAAGGAGGGGGGTGGGGGTGGTGGGGGTGGTGAAGAAGCCGGAGAGAACAGCCTTCCAACATCTGCAGAACTTGGACGGCGGGCAGAGTGGCGGCGGCGGCAAAGAAAGGAGCAAAATAGACAACTTTTCGAACACGTGAGTATGAGCGTTGTTTGTTTTTTATGGATTAAAAGAGAGCGAGAGAGAAAAGGAAACAAATCGGAAAAGAACAGAGGAGCCTCCCCCGCACAGATCCCGCTCTGAGGATCCGGGAGGAGGAAGTGGCCGCGGTAGACTCTATTTATTGCCTGTGGACAAGTTTTGATTTGCTAGTTAGCGTTGGAGATCTTTTCTTTCTTTCTTTCTTTCTTTCTTTCTTTCTTTCTTTCTTTCTTTCTTTCTTGTTGTTGCACTGAATCAGAGAGATGTCACTCAGGGCTAGTGAGTCAGAAGGGATCGGATTACAGGATCTGTGGAACTGATGTAAGATCTTGGTGGAGAAAAGAGAGAAATCGACAACATACTAACCGCGAGGGCGAGCGAGGGAGCGAACGCGCTCCCTGAGGCAGAAATATAAAGCAAGATAAACACACGCACGTATACAGCCCGACGGAGACCCCTCCTGCTCCCCTCCTCAGTTCACCCCTCCCCTCCCCTTGTCGGCCTCACTCCAAAACAGAAGCAAAATGCCCTCATTCATCCTCGGGGGCCGGTGCTGGTAAGAGTTGGCCGCAGCGGAGCAAGTGGTCTGCTTGTGTGCAGCGAGAGGCGCGCGAGTAAGGAAGGGCCCCGATCTTCTCCTATGCGAAGTTTGGGGAGCCTCCTGACTCCAGCGGAAGCGGCGGCTGCAGCAGGTACGGGTTGTGTGAGTGTTAAAAGTTCTTTGTTTAACTTGCCGCGCGCCGGAGTGGGAGAAGAGAAAGCCGGAGTGGCTGTTGTTTTGTTGTGTTTTTTTTCGCAGGAGGGCGCGAGAAGAGTCTCCTTATTATGCTTGATCTCTCTCTCTTTCTCTAAAGGATGGGGAGGCCAGGAGGGTGAGAATTAAGGACCTCGAGTGATTCGCAGCTCTTTTGGCAGGGAGGCTGAGGTTGCAATCCTCTGAACGCGTATTTGGTCAGTGCCATGCTGTTGAATTGGATGAAGTTACTTTGGAGTAAACATGGGCTGGATCAGACTAGGAAGGCAAAGCATGCGGGACGTTCAAGCTCCACTCTCAGCTATCTATCTCTTTCTCCCTCCCTCCCGTTCTCTCTTTCTTGCAGTGTCTGCAGCACTCGGAGGGGATTTTGGAGGCTTAACGTCCCACAGTTCAGTTGGACTGCACATTTTGTAGACTTGCAGCAGCTGCTTGGCCTCTTCGAAGGTGGGAGGAGGGGGACGGGGAAAGAGTACTTCTTTTCTTGCCAGCAGTTTCTCTAGCAGCTGGACGTTTGCCACATCTGGAAGGGTGGAAGCAAGTGATCGGATGTGGTACTGTACACAACCGTCTGCTATTATTTGTAGTGGTAGGAAGGATGTCTTCTCTCTCTCTAGTTTGCTTGAAAAGTGCAAGGAAGGCAGGGCAAAGCTTCTGGGTCAAAATGTGGGAAGTTTTGTCTTGAACTTTAATTATGGTTCCTTTTTATTTTGGAAAAATGAGGAATGGATTCTGTGGCAACTACCAGCACCAACTTTTGTAGACAGGAGCCTGCTTCATCAGAGACTTACATTTCTCTTGTTAGCTGAGACTCTGTTATTCTGGCAAGGTGCAACCTGCAATCTCCTTGGCTCAGAATTTTGTCCAGATTTATCTTTATTCCCTCTGTCGCCGCCACCCCTCTTTGGCTCCCTCTCCCAAACTTCATCCTCTGGATGGTATAGACTGTATGAATCGCACTCAACTGTTAAGTTTCTCAAACTTGGAAAAAGGCTGGAGGGAGCTTGGAAGAAGAGGCAAAGTAAATAGTTGCAGACAGAGCAATTCAGATTAGACTCTTGAGCAAGTAAGCACATCAAAAGAACACTAAAAGGCTCCGGGAAGTATCTGTTTTGTTTTGTTATGTTAGGGTAGCCCTTCAACTTTGGATTGTTCACAATTGAAGCTTTTCTGAGAGGCTGCCAGTTGGGTATTTTTTGTTGCAAGCATCATGTGGGGGAAAAGGATAAAAAACACCACAAAACAAAAACCTAACCCCTAGTGCTTGAATCCTCTGGTGTGCCTTGTTGATCCCATCTTTTGGGTCTGGTGGTTGTGGCCTTCTGCCAGTTTATATGCGGAGATATCTATGTAAAATGTTTTGTAGCAGCTCTTTGCCAGCTGTTCCACATTTTCCAGCTGCCACTTCAGTTTGAAATGATGGGCCATTCGCATCCTAGACTAGAAGAACTTTTTAAAAATGTAGGTATAGGTGGCTGTCCATTTTGCAGAGTCCTTTAAAACAAACTGTGATAGACAAGTTATGTGTATTATAGCCCATCTCTTTTTGGAGAGGAGAGCAAAACCTCGATATTTTTTTCCCAGGCCAAGCAGCTTTGAAGTTTAAGCCTGCAATTTTAAGCCCGTCTGTACAGAAGCAGTTTCCATATATTTTGAAATATATGGATAATTACCATCTGTTTTGAGAGAAAGACATTCAGTGCCTCTTTATGTGTGCCCAGGTTTTGCTAAAAGCAGCAACGTAAGAACTTATTTTGGTAAAACTGAACATGAAGGAATGACCAAGCTTATGTTTTGGAGGAGGTGTTGGTACAGTTAACGAGAGAGAAAAGATTGTTCTTGCCCACCTTGAAATTCAACATTTGTAGCTTTTTCAAGAATATTTATGCAATTACATTTTTAATTTGGAAAGGTGCCTTGGTGATTGATACCTATATATGTTTCCTTTAGGCCCCTGATTAAACATTAATTGGGATCTGGCAGTTTATTAATTGTACATCTCAAAAATTATTTAGAGAGGAAAAATGCAAATTCTAAAATACAAAGAAATTTGAAGATTTCTGATATACTTCCTTGGCACTTTGGCTGAGTTAAGGTTATTTTTCAGAAAATGTTCATGAATGATTTCAATAATATAAACTATCAAGATTTTTAAAAATAAGACAATTGGTTGCAATACACTGCTACATGGCTTTCAGATGTTTATTTTTCAGCCTAATATAAAGTAAAGCTTAAGTAACATTGAATTTACTAAAAGAGGCTGCTTTTTCTTACACAATACAGCTACCATTCTTGCATGTTTGCTCAGAAGTAAGTTCCACTGAGATCAATTGGAGTTACTGCAGATGGAGCAAGTGTGTTTAGAAGATTGGAGCTTATGTGATGAATAGACTGTGTTTCCTGAGACACAACCAGGAAGTAGATTCCAGCAAAATTAATGGGATAAGTTTTATTTTGAAATAATGATGTTTATGATCAGGGTGATGAGAGTCTAATGAGCAGCACAAAAATGAGTATGATTCTTAAAAGAAATAACAGAAGTCTAGAGAGTCAGTAGAAGTGTATTTCAAGGGTGTATGTGCATGCATAACTAGAAGATGCATCACTGCAAATGGCTCACCAGTATATTTTTTGCTGAAGTATTTATCTGCATACAGAACAATAAACCAAAGAAAATACTACATGCATTATCATGATGATTTCTTTTTGTGAAACTTGTGTGTTAGCCAATACTAAGTAGAAGGCTGTTTGTAGAAAAGTCACTCATTTGAAATTAAAATAGTTTATGATTAGCTTTCAGGCATCTTGTGTTATTTCCAAAGGAATTTAAATTCTGGATCAGATATGTTTGTAAAGAGGCAGCATTTTTTCTGTGCAAAATTTTACTGAACAGAGCTTCTCTTGCAAAGAATAGAAAGCACTTGTTCTGAAAGTTGGAAAGTTTAACATTCATTTCAAAGAAGCCAGTTTTTGGTTGAAGCTTGTGGCTAATTTCTCATTGATTTTAAAGGTGGAAGGATAATTGTCTTTAGTTTTCTTTAGCTTTCACTAATCTTTTGATGACACACTTAAGCATACAGAAATTGTTTTACAGTTCCTTTCATTTTTTGTTACTTGTCACACATGTCCACAGCCTTCTTCTGTCTCAGAAAAGGTGTTCATTTGATGTTAGAAAGCGTTTCAGAAAACTTTTCTACAATGTTCCCTATGAGTACAGCATCTGATGCCTATTAAAATGGGATCTGTTCTAGTAAGGGGGAGGATGAGAATTATGAAAGGAAACAGTTTAATGGTCATTGTTGCATGTGCTCCAGCATGAGGAGACAGTAACGCACTAAGGAAAAGCAGATTTGAAACAAGAGTGAATCAGTGAGTCATGAAATTCTTAGGAAGACCTTAGTAATGGAATGTTAATGCTTTTAGACTATAGTAGATTATCTCAAAAACTCTTGAGTTTTCTACTATATGCAATTGTGGTAAATCCCCTGAGCTGAAGAGATACTTTGAGGAAGGCTTTCCTATGGCTGGCCTTGATATTCTGTAGTTCATTTGGTTTGGTTTGAAGAAGTCAAGATATATTTTGTCTGATCAGTTTGCAATAAGGGATTCAGATTAATATTCAAATTATTCATGGAAGTTCTTCTTGTTTTTACAACAGGCTAAACTTGAATACTTATTTCAAATGACCCTTTCATCAAAGTATTTTTAAAAACACACCATCCTTCTTCATTTACCTCCCCTGTTCTGTTTCTTGTCCATGTTAGAATCATTTTTGTAGCTAAAGATAGAAAAACAAATAAAGGGAAATGGAATCAACAAACAAACAAAAGGGAAGCACATTGTAAAACTTTTTTTCAAGTTCTCTCTCTGTGTATTTTCCTCATCTTTACTTTTATTTGATAGGTCTGTGAAATAGAGCTGTAGACTGGCAAAGACTTTAAATGAAATTTCACACTTTGATGATTTTTTTCAACTTTGATATATTGACAGCAAAAGGAGCTGCAGAGCTTTTATATAACTTGAGCAGTAACGCCAAGCAGCAGTCAAATGTCTCTCTGCATTTGTGTTTAACTGCAGAAGAAAAACATGTCCATGGGCAGTTGAGGTTCTTATCAACTCCCTAATCCCAGATCCCAGCAAACCTTGAGGGCATGCCTCAGATCTTGCTGAAATCATTGTAGACTCTCTCACAGTTTGCAGATTAAATATGCTATGTGTTCCTGGCTCCAACAACAGTTTTATGAGCTTACTAAGCTTCCTGTTTTAAGATCTCCCTTTTCTGAAGTTTTTAGGAGCTGCTAAGGGCAATGCTGTCTGGGTTAAGTGGCTCTTGTTAATTTAGAGACACTTGAGGTATTTTATTCTGTCTGTAAAAATAGCCCAAATTGTTATTTTAAATTGGAAAGCTGTTTATATTGAAGGAATTAGGGGGAGGGGCCAGTTTCGTCAAAAAGGGAGAGTTGGTGTTGTGGGGGGGGGGGCAAAGCAGTGCAAAGTTTTATATGAAGCTTGATTTATTTGATAATGATTAGTGTGTTGGAAATGAAACCTCTGTTGTAATTTCAACAATTAGGTAAAATCTCAATACCTTCTTTTACATAGGTTGCTTAGTGGGTCTTGAAAAAAAAAAAAGAATCTCTTTCCTTCTTTGTCAGGAAGAGGCTGCTCCACCACAAGCAGGAAAGTAAATTATAACTGCTTATGGAGTTAAAACTATGTTCCAGCCACGAAATTTGTCTGCCCTTTAAATTTTGGATTTTTGTTTTCCCAAGCTGCTGAACAATTAACTCCCAAATTTGATTCCTTGCAAACAATGCTTATGTATCCAGCGTAAGAGTGGTTTGTGAAAAAAGGAAAAATACCTATATCATTGTTCAACAACACGCGTCAAGTTATTCCCAAGGGAAGTTGAGCCAATTTTGTGCTTAAAGGTTATTCAGTGAATGAAATTGTGAAAGCCCATTTGTCAGGGCACTGCATGGTTTCTCTTAGTTTTCAGCCCCCAAATTCATTGTCTTTCTGATCCAGTCATTAGTCATCAGTGTATTAGTGATGCCTTCAGGCAGTGCTGCCCAGCACTTCTTCACACCACTGCAGCTCTCAAAGTGTTCTCTGCTGACTTGACTTGTAGAATTACTGCTCTTATTTCCACTTGGCTAGGTTTTGAGGTAAGTCTCCTCCCTGCCTTCTAGCTCAATCTGTAAGCTCCTGCTTTCTTTGGACGCCTGCCTTATATAAAGATTTGGAAGAGTGTGGGTATGTGGACTGTAGGAAGAGTTGGCGTTTTTCTTACTTGTCTTCATCCAGGATTTGTTTTCAGTATGAACAGTCCAGAAGCACTGCGCGAAGCTTAAACTACAAGAAGAGTAGAAGATTGCTAAAATGAGCTGTGCAGTGGTCTTGAAAAAAAACAAAAATGAAAGGAAAGGAAAGAAAAAGACATAGTTTCATATTTGCTTAGTTGTTTATTCCAAGATGATCAGTCTTTGAGTTACTCTATGAATAACAGTTTTAGTTTTTAATGATATGCTGTCCTGCCTTCTAAGTATTTACTCAAAAGTAAATTGCATTCAATTCAGTGTGACTTCCAGGTGATTGCCTGAGATCATAGCCTTTCCATTTGCTTGGAAGCAAGTCCTGTTGAAATCTATTGCAACTTAACTCAAAATTAAAAGTTTCATTTGCAGCTTGTTCATGGCGTTTTAGTGTAGCATGGGGTGACATTTTCCAAGTTGTAAGGTTTTCTGCAAAAGAGAATATTCTTACAAGATAGAATTTTGTGATTTTTCGAGAATTACTTTCAATATAATTTCTTTAAAGAGAGTAGTTTACTTTCTTCTGTGTTGTGCGCACACACAACACACACACACACACACACTCCCCTCTAATCATTATTTTAAAACCTTCTGATACCTGTTTAACAAGACAAGTGTAAAGCCTGAAATGACATTTGAAAATTGGAAGAGAAGAACTTGAGCAAGTATATACTTTTACAGTTGAAATTCTTGGTGCATAAAATGTGTCATGCTGTTTACTAGAAAAGGTAAGAAACATCTGCCTTTGCTTAGAACAAGAAACCATGTCTCATCTTTAGCGAAAGTACATTAAGCAGGCAAGATGGAATTCCAGGAATTGAACTCTATAACACCACTCCAATGCAGCCATCCAGTAGTCTTTACTTAAGAGTTGGATTGAGAAAAGGTGGAATCTGTGATTTACATATGCTAAATCAGATTGAGAGGGACCAATGTCAGCACTAATAATGTCACAATATGCGCCAGAGACTGTTGTATGTGGAATATATTTTTCACTGAACTCTGTTCTGTGATAAAGATAGATTTAAATTTCAGTGTAATTGGAACTGATGCCAGTGAGAATGCAAAATATGCCACAAAAAGTTTCTTCTGCCACTGGGGCTGGTCTTAATGATGTTTCTGAATTTTACTTGGCACATGCTTAGCATGAAATTAATGCTATACAAGGGGATGTAAATGCTGATCTTGTAGAAGAATTTAAAATATACATTATCCATAGTTTGCCCACCAAAATATAGTATGGGTCTTTTTCCTTCCTGTGTAAAATGCTTACGGCAAATTATTTCTTTTCTCTCTCTCTGTTAAATTTATGAATACAGGGGAAAAGAATTGCATTTTAACCAGTTTTTTTGCGATTTTCCCAGTGGTATCAGGTGGCTTTGATGGAAGAAAGGCAGTTTGTCTGCAGTTGTCAGGTAGACTGCGTTATAGCTAAGAGAAAATGAGAGATCAGAAAAATGAACATTTCCCACCTACTCCTGCTTTGGTCAGATTTTTTTTTAGTGAATTTATGAGAGTTGTTCTGCAGTCTTCTTTACTTGAATGTGGTGAAAAGGGGATAAAAGAAGAAATTTGAAAGGAACAGAAAAGATGCAGAAATGATGTGTAATTCGTGTTAGTTATGATTGCCCTTTGCAGTACTCAGCAATAATTTTATGGGAAAGGAAACTTCTTTTATCTTTATAAATTGCACCCATGCAGCTTAATCTTAAACAGACTTGTATGCAGTACATCTCTAGTAATTTCACTGGCATATAAAGAGATGCTGCTGATTTATTTGGCTGTGGCACATATCCTTACTGTGCATCTCATTGTGTGACAGTATGCCTTATTAGGTAAGTTGGAGCTGTTTCTTTATTCGATTAAAAAAATGGTAGGACTGGAAATAAATCACTCTGTAAACTTCCAGTTAGGTATCATAATCAAATTTTCAGACCCTGGTGGCAGCATTAGGCTTTTAGATCACTGTATTACCAAAACCTCTGATTTTTCCAAGCCATGGAAGTGGTACTGTTTTTTAATTAATTAAAGTATTTACATACTGTCTTTTGTGCCCTTATGCAGAACTAACAAATATTGAAACAGCTTGCAATAAACTAGCAGATTAAGTAAAAGAGATACCCTTAACTTTCCAAATGCTCTTCAGCAATAGCAACTATGTTTGTGGAGAAGACCCTTTTAATCAGAGTTAAAAGCTAGTTACAGACCGGGTTTCCAATCAGAATCAGCAATATTAACTTATTTTAGTTACGAGCTTTCATTCCTCAAATGATACAGCAAAATGCCTATTAAATATCTGGTGAATACGTGTTGGGAATACAGCAAATATGATTGACAAACACAGACAGAAGTGTAGCACAGACTAAGACCCAGACTAAGACTTTGCTCAGAGTAGATGAATGAAGGTACTGTAAGAAGGCTAGTGAACACCACTTGCCATGTTGTCTCTGGTAGCATCTGCCACTAGGTGATCAAGCAGGAAAGAACTGCAAAGCCTTTCACCTCTTCCTACTTCTCTTTAGGCCATGAGTGACTAACATAGGCATATATAGGTAGGCAGGCTGCTCATTTATCATGCTTTTACTAGTAAGTAAGTTCTAAGTGTTTGCAAAACAGTGTTTGATTCCTTGTACTTCACTCTGCAAATACCCAGGTAAAGGTAAACACATGTTGTTCTGAAGGATAGACTGAGATAGCCTTTGAACTTGATTCATTGTTCATGAAATAATTTCTTTCATCCAGGCATTCTAATCCTGAGATTGATAATTATGTTATTTTTCTTCAACCACAAAGGTGGCCTTATTCAGGTTGCTCGGTTCTGACCAAGTCACTATTGACAAAACTTTTTTAAGTGTCTGGAATCTTCCATTTTGATGGATGGAAAAAATGCACACAGGTGTAACATATAGGAAAACGTATTTAGTTAATATTGCATGAAATTAGCTGGGCTCTTCCTGCTTATTAGTTTGCATATGCCCAACTGTTTTGTCTGTGAATCTATTTATTATATTGTTGAAGGTATTTTACAGGCAGTGAAAATTCATCTGTGAATGTATTTATTGGCTGAGAAGAAACCCATGGCTATATCTGTAGATCCACCATATGCATCAGAAAAGTCCATCCGTGACAGTATTTTATTTTGTACCCTGACCAGCCAGCAGTCTCTGGCTATTCATAAATAAGAGTGTGAAGTTGATAGGGTTCTGTTGTTGTTTTGTTCCCAGCAGCTTTTATAAGCCTACCTCTAAATAGGGCACCTGTTATAAGCTATCCTCTAAGTATGGAGATTCTATTCCGCTGTCTTTTCATTCTCTTGTTGTCTTTACTAATTAGTAGCCATTTTGAGGAATTTATGCTGTTGTCTTCAAAGACCAACAAAAACAGTGAGTTAAATCCAGATGTTAATCCACCTAGGCACATTCCATGAATGAAATGTGTTAAGTCAACACTTATGAAAGAGCCATTGTATAAGTGGGCCTGCTCTAGTTGAGACTAAGACTTGCGTAGTGTCATCTCCACTTCTTGAAATCTGGAAGTTAATTAGGTATTGTGTGAAGTGCTTCCTCTCTTATCCTGGTAGGCTTCCTTGTATGACTCTGAGTTCTGGTATTGTGAAAGGGGAAAAAAGCATTGACATTCCATTTGTAGTTTTTATGGCTCTCTCCCATCTCTCCCCCCCCCCCCCTCTGTTTGTTTTGTTTTCAAGCCCCCAAATACCTTTTCTGGCTTTACATCATACCCTGTATATCCTGACATGTTTGGGGCTGTTTCATTTAAACTTATGGAATGGCACATAGTGTAACTCAGACCTAAGTCTGGTTCAGAGAAACATGCTGAAAAGGGCATCTAGCTACCCAGTTAATTTATATCTAAGCAGGGATTTGAACCTGTTTTTCAGTCTAGCAGCCTGTTGGAAAGCATTTCAGACATTACATAGCAGCAAAGTGAGGCTTGCCACTGAGTATACACTCCACAGGGAATTGTAGCTAGTGATAACTCCCTGTCTGTGTCACTTTTGCTGCATTAATTCTTTATAATTTAAATTGGTTATTTAAAAATATAACATGTGAGTCTGTTGTGATGTAAGATTTTTGTTTTGTGGGAGTGTTTTAAAATGTTATCCATATTCGTAGAATGCTATGTGGAAAGTGGAGTTTGGAGGAAAGATCCATTGGCTGAGGCCGACAGAAATCAACTTATCATACTTACAGAATAAAAACTGAGGGCTCACTCAGAAATACTGTGCAGCAAGGAGAGGTTTATTTTAAAAGCAGAATTATGAGCACACAAAGGGACTCTTGTTGACAGCTAATAATCATTTTTTAATGTGCTCAGAAAGGGCTTATAGCTCAGGGGCAGAATGTGTGCCTCATCTAAGCAGCTTTAGGTGTGGCACATCTGATTCTGTCCCCACACATTTTACCTTCCCAACAACTTCATGAGTCAGTAAGGCTGACTAGGAAGCTGACCCAAGGTTGGGGACTGAGGACTGTGGTTAAACTGCCGTTTAAAATCTGGTTTCCATGGCTCTAAGCCAAGACTTAGCATGCTGCCTGTCTTTAGAAGGCCCAGTCTGTGCTTAAAGCAGTGATGGTGGACCTACAGCCTTCTAGGTGTTTGATTTACAACTTCTATCATCCCTGACCACCAATAATGTTAGCTGAGGTGTTGGGAATTGAAGTTAGAAAAAAGTGATAGCCATGTAAATGTGGCTTAAAGGATCTTGAGCTGGAGATCTAGAAAGGACATTTTCTTGGAAGCTTGGATAGCCACATCCATTTGGAGCAGATGCAGTGATAGTCTCAACTGACGCATTGCAGCTTCATTTTTTTTCCTCCAGTGTGTAATGGGTTATTCAGTGGACAAAATCCTGTTGTATAGCGCTCCATGAGAGTGAACTGGATTTTGGGACAGAAAGACTTTAAACTAATTGAAAACTTCCGATTCTTTGAGGTTTTAAGGCATCCTTTTGCCCTGGGAGTGGAGGAAGAGCCTTTAATGGTCAAAAACAGCCACCACCACTGGGATCGAGATGGCAATCTAATGGCTATTAAAGACCATTAAAGGATCCCCCATCTTGAGGCTCCCAAAGGCATCACAGGGCAAAAGGGAACCCTAGGAAGCTTGGAGCCTGAAAGGGTTGGGATTGGAAGCTTTCAGTTAGTTCAAAGTAATTATTGCCAGTCCCACATCTAGTTCATGCTGGCATAACTTTATGAAACATGGTTTTGTCCAATGTGTCAGTCATTTTACTTTGATATTTTTTTCTACATTGTCTCATTGTCCATTTCTGCTAGTCCTATCCCCAGTTTCTTCCTGTATCTTTCTGCTTTCCTCTTTACTCAGGCTTCCTTTCCTAGCACTTTACTTTAAATTACAACAAACACACACACACACACATACAGAGGCATACCTATGTAAAAATGTTTGCGGTCTTATTGAGGATAGTACAGCTTTGAAAACAGAATAAATTACTAAGGTCTGGTTTGGCACAGTGTGTAAATATTTCTTTGTTATCTACGTACTTGTCAGTAAAACAATATTTCTTCCACTCAGTAAATAGATTTATGTTTAACAGTTTTCTGTGTGCTTATGTATGTGTGTGAGAGTATTGTGTATTATATATACAGTATGTCTTGCATGAGTGCAGTAAAGTGGTAAGTTGTGATGAAGGAGGTAGTAGGCAGTGGGATAGTCTTTAAAAGTGTATCATATTTTATGGACAGGTCTCTAGTTCTCTGGAAATGTCACTACAAATTTGCACGAATCATTGTTAAATGTTTTTGATGGCTTTGGGTTTTAAACATACCCAACACAAGCTTTTTGAATCTAAATAAAATAGCTCTTGTATTAAATTGTCTTGTGTGTATTTTGAATGGATTTGACCAAGATGGTGCTTTCTTTATCCTTGAATATTCCCAAGGAATGAGAGTAACAAATTTGGATTTGATGGATAAAAGGCCTTTTATGCTTGAAAGAAACTGTGATTTTCTGATTGTTCTACATGCTACCCCTTGTGTTTCTTCACTTTCACATGGTTTTGCTCTGTTAAGACAGATCCCCAAAGATTGCCTCCAGTAGTGCAGATCAAAGCAGTGCATATGAACACCCCAAATACCCAGAGTCATTTCTGAAAAAAAAAAAATTAAATGTCCTCTGTTTGCTTGCACACTGATCAGGGCACTCTGGATGCTGATAGCAATCAGCATAAACTTTCCCTACTGCTGATGTAATGATGATGAATGCTGTGGCACTGTTACTTCAGACAGCTCTTCTCAGTGGATGCAAACCACTTGTTAATGAATGGAATACAATCCTTGCAGCATCAGATAGAAATGGAGATAGGTATTTGAAAGAAGGCAATCAGTAGAAAGGGCAGAGGCAGTAAGGCAAGATTAAACTGTTTGGATTTCAGAACAAAAATGATAGAATTATAAACTCCCCATCTGTAGCTCACTGCAGATTAGTAAAGGGAGTAGAGTCACTTTGTATAGTTCTCAGAGACACAGAATCATCCAGACCAAGCTTATCTTCACTGATTGGCATGGCTGAAGGGAAACAGCATGTGCTTTACATCACATGTGTCATATGAAAAAAGATGCTTGTTTTCTGACCCATCCTTTTCCTGGTACTCTTTACTTGGTGCTGTACTTCACAGTAGCAGCTGAACTGGACAGTGTGACTGGATGAACCCTTGTCATCTGGTGAAATGTGTAAGCTGACCAGGAACTTTTGCATGAAAATGGTTTTATATTCTAGGAAGTGGCGACGACTATACCTTTGTTTAGTTTCAAGCCATTCTTAGTAGAATTAAGAGTAAGATACTTTTGTGGATCTGTGTTGCATTTTATTTTAAACCAAGACATTCAGAGGGCTAGATTTTTGTGTGTGCCCAATACAAGTATGCACACAGAACTTTGAATCATACACATATCTCTCTGAAATAAGCACAAACTTGAATTGTGCCTTTGAGATAACAGTATGACACTACTGAACTGGAAAACTGGTGTCATGCAGTTTGAGGGGAGCCCACCCCAGTCAGGAACTCAGTTGCTGTATTGTCCATGACTGGAAAACACCTGAACTGTTGTCAAAGGGGAGTGTACCACAATAACCTAGCCCAATGTCTGAGCTAGATCTTTTTTTATTTTATTTTTATGACACATACATACATACAAAACAAACAAAAACATATAAGACAATCAAAAACATATAAAACAAACAAAACATATAGCTAGATCTGATATTTTATTTATTTATTTATTTATTTATTTATTTATTTATTCGATTTTTATCCCGCCCTTTTAGACAAAGTCTACTCAGGGCGGGTTCCATAAACATTAAATATAAAAACATTAGAACAATTAAAATTAAAATAAAGCAGTTCAAAACAATAATATTAATATTAATAATACTCAAGATGGGGAAAAATTATAATAAAATAAAATCAAATATTGACAGGAGGGAAGGCCTGCCTGAAGAGCCAAGTTTTCAATTGGCTCTTAAAAACACCCAGCGAGGGAGCCAGGCGGATCTCTGATGGAAGGTTATTCCAAAGCCGAGGGGCCACTGCTGAGAAGGCCTGGCCTCTTGTTCTTTCTTTCCGGGCCTCTCTCGGCGTTAGGCCCCTCAGCCGTCCCTCCTGGCTATGACGGGTGATTCGGGTAGAACTAGGTGGGAGAAGGCGATCTGCCAGGTATCGAGGTCCTAAACCGTTTAGGGCTTTATACGTCATCATCAACACTTTGAAATCAATGCGGAAGCGAATGGGCAGCCAATGCAAGGCAGCCAGAGTGGGAGAGATATGTTGGTATTTTCTCACCCCACTAAGGAGTCTGGCCGCCGCATTCTGCACCATTTGAAGCTTCCGCAACAATCTCAAAGGTAGCCCCACGTAGAGCGCATTACAGTGATCTAATCTCGAGATTACAAGCGCATGGACAAGAGTGGTGAGGGCCCCACCATCAAGATAGGGTCGCAGCTGGGCAATCCGCCATAGGTGGAAATAGGCGGAGCGGGCCATGGACGCCACCTGGGTTTCCATGGTGAGCGCCGGGTCCAGATGTATCCCCAAGCTGCGCACCTCACTCTTTGCGGTGAGAGTCACCCCCCCAAAAGAGAGGGAGTTTCCCAAACCGCCAACGGAGGGGCCACCCACCCTCAAGACCTCCGTCTTGTCCGGGTTCAACCTCAACCCATTCAGCTGCATCCATTGCAGCACGGCCTCCAGACAGCGCTCAAGGGACGAAACGGCATCCACTGAGGTAGGTGAAAAGGAGATGTAGAGCTGGGTGTCATCAGCATACTGATGGCACGAAGCCCCACACCCCCTGATGACCCCTCCCAGCGGCCTCATATAGATGTTAAACAGCATTGGGGAGAGGATCGACCCCTGCGGAACCCCACAATTGAGACTCCACGGGGCCGAAACACTCTCCCCAAGCTGTACTCTCTGGGGACGGTCCTCCAAGAGGGATCGGAGCCAGGCAAGCGCCAGGCCACCGATTCCCAGCTCGGAGAGCCTCCCCAGGAGGATACCGTGGTCGACGGTATCAAAGGCGGCTGAGATATCGAGGAGGACCAACAAGGACATTTTGCCCCGGTCAGCCTCCCTCAACAGGTCATCCAACAGTGCGACCAGTGCCGTTTCCGTGCTATGACGCGGCCTGAAGCCCGACTGGAATGGATCCAGGGCATTGGTTTCATCCAAAAGAGCCTGAAGCTGATCAGCCACCACCCTCTCCACCACTTTGCTGAGGAAAGAAACATTGGCGACGGGCCTATAATTGCCAATATCGTCCGCCGCCAAATTTGGTTTCTTCCTAATGGGCCTAATGAGTGTCTCCTTGAGAGCAAGGGGAACCTTGCCCTCCTGGAGAGACCCATTAATTATTTCTGTGGCCCATTCCGTTGTTATAGGCCTGGCTGCTTTGATTAGCCAGGCCGGGCAAGGGTCAAGGGAGGAGGTGGTGGCCCGACAGCGATCGAGCGCTTTGTCCACCATGTCTGGGGTCACAGGCTGAAAGCATTCAAATCTCACCGGGCAGGACGGAGCGCTGGACATCTCTGCTCGATCCACTGTATTTAAAAAAGGAGAAAGATCCCGGCGGATGGTCTCCACTTTAGATTTAAAAAATGCTGCAAATTGGTCAGGTGAGATATTAGTAGGAGGCCTATCACCTAGACCAATTCCGGATAGATCGCGAACTATACGGAAAAGTTCCGCCTGCTGATTTGAAGCTTCGCTTATCCGGTTATCGATGTGTGATTGTCTAGCAGCCCGCACCTTAGCCAGGTAGCGGTTAGTCGCGATCCTGACAGCTTCCTTATTATAATCCGTCGGTTTCTTTCTCCATTTGCTCTCTAGCCGTCTCCTATATCGCTTCATAGCTCGCAGATCCTGATTAAACCAGGGCCCTGGCCGAGCTCTGCTCCGGAGAGGGCGTTTAGGAGCGATCGTGTCTACAGCCCTAGTGGCGGCAGCAAGCCAACCATCAACCAGAGCCTCGACAGGAGCGCCAGACAGATCAGCTGGAATCCCTCTCATGGCATCCTGGAATCGCAATGGATCCAGTAGCCTTCGAGGTCGGACCATTAAAATAGGACCCTGCTCCCTGCGGGGGGGGGGGGGAAGAGCCACTGCGAGGTTACATTTTATTAGGTATTACTTATACACTGCTTTTTGGTTCAGAAAAAATCCTTGTAAAGCAATAAAAATTACATTTAAAAATAAATCAACAAAAAACATGGAGCATGAGAGGCATACAAAGAGAATGAAGAAGCCAGTCATTGGAACATGTAGTATAAGCCATTGATGGAAGGGCAGCCTTCACTAACACTCTTAAGAGGTGAAAGAGAAGAGGCTAGATGGGCATTTTGAGGAAGGGATTTTCATAGTTTCATAGTCTGGGTGCAACAGTTGAAAACATCCTGACCTCTCTTTCCCTTCACTCATTATTCCAACTCCAATGATAGGCAGGGTGGTACCCTTGCTTAGTGGCACTGACCTCCAGTAAATATACATTGGATTGTAACCTCAAAAGTATATCAGAGCTTGGGGGAGCAAAGCATCGGTGGTGAGCACAAATCTTTGGCTGATTACGAAGGTCATTCGAGACTAACAGAGACCAGAATATACAACTTGTATATATGTGTGTGTAGAGGAAATGCCAAAAGGAAGAATTTAACAAAGAATAATCTAATGTTCTTTACTATCTTTCTGTTTATTCGTATCAATCTAGTCTTTGGCCTACTTTAGTAAGCATGCACTACTAACTGCTTGCTCACATTGTAATTCCATTTTTATCAAAATGTAATGCAATCTTGCATGTTAGTGTTTTGACAAGCAGAGGCACACCTGCAAGCAGGTTGCTGGCCTGGGAGGGATTAGGTTGAAAGTGGGGCTTAGATTAATTTGTTGAATGGGCTCAAGCTTGCGGGAAAATTGCAGAAGAATCAAGCATGGTTGGATGGGAAAAGACCATGAATGTTTGCTTTCATGGAGGAATGCTTATCCTTCTATTTTACCTAAGAAAGTCCAGGGCTGTGTGTTTTCCTCTTGGCTGCAGCCACCATTCTTATTCAGATGCAGACAGGGGATAATAAGTTAAAAACTAGCCTTTCAGTGTTTGAAAGCACAGTTGAAAAATTCACATGTGGCACTGAAAGAAGGAGCCGATTGAGAAAGTACTGACACAAAACATCAAATTCTGATTGAAAACTTCTAGAAATATATTATTCCTTTCCACATCTTACTCTGAAACTTGTTAGTGTACATATCAGTGAGAATGAAATTTATTCATGCTGATTCCTTAATTATAATAGTTATGCAAGTAGTAAAGTGAGAAAGAGAATGGCTTATTACTTTTTCAAAGTATTGACTATCTCTGTATAATCCTACAGTCTCTATTTGCCAGGAAGAGTCCAGCTTTTTAGGGACTTCTGTCTGGTAAACCACTGTTACTTGTATATTGGCAGTGTGAACTGCTGGATAGCTCAGTGGTTTAGGTATCTGGCTGTGGTGCCAGAGGTTGGGAGTGGAGATGAGGGTATTTGTATTCGTATACGAATATCTCCCCCCACAGGTGGAAATAACAAGGGTGTCCACTCACCATTCCACCGCGGATGCGCGCTCGACGGAGCCTTCCTATCACGCCGTTCTCCGCAATGGATTAACCACTCTGCGACCTGGCAGAGAGGCTTGTCATCCCGCCTCCTGCGAGGAGTGGCTAATCCATTGCGGACAACAGCGTGATAGGAAGGCTTCGTTGAGCGCGCATCTGCGGTGGAATGGTGAGTGGACACCCTTGTTATTTCCACCTGTGGGGGGATATTCGTATTTGTATACTAATACCCCCATCTCTAGTTGGGAGTTTGATTTGCCACTGTGCCTCTTTGACAGGGGCTGGACTCAATGATCCATAGAGTCCCTTCCAGTTCTGCAGTTCTAAGATGGTTATTCTTAGTGCTTGCTATTTATTAGGTTGCATGCTACTGTCTTCATTTTCTAGATATTAGATTTCTCTGTTGGGTACAGAGGTGTAACACTGATGAGAATGTTGTAGCCATGGGGGAAGAAAACTGTACACAAACATTTTTTAAAGATGGAATTTTGGGGGAAAGTTAAAATATATCAAATAATTAAGTTTTTAAATCAAACCTTAGCTTATTTTATTGTTTTAACAAAAATACATTGTTCATAATTTAGTATATGAAATTATATGCAGTTTATAGAACAATTATAATTATTTTAAATATTTGTAGTTTTTGTAGGGTAAATACAATTTGGATAAAAAATCTTTGTTTACTTAGAAGTGGGATCCATTCTGTTTATTAGTCATACTCACAAGTAGTGCACATTGGATTAAAAAAAAAAGTACAAGGCTGCATTCATAAACACATCTCTGGATTTCAAGTTAAACTTTATGGTAACATTGAAAACATTTAATACAATTTCTGTTTTCTAAAGCTTTCAAATATCTTACATATAAATCTACATAAGTAACATTTTGACAGTTTATTTATTTAAAATATTTTTACTCCACCTTTCTCCTTAAAAAGGACCCAAGGCAGCGTACATCATTAAAAGGCAGTATTTAAAACTAACAACAGTGAGTACTTAACAGTGAGTCGTTAAGTCGTGTCCGACTCTTCATGACCTCATGGACCAGAGCACGCCAGGCCCTCCTGTCCTCCACTGCCTCCCAGAGTTTGGTCAAATTCATGTTGGTGGCTTCGATGACACTGTCCATCCATCTCATCCTCTGATGTCCCCTTCTCCTCTTGCCTTCACATTTTCCCAACATCAGGGTCTTTTCCAGGGAGTCTTCTCTTCTCATGAGATGGCCAAAGTATTGGAGCCTCAGCTTCAGCATCTGTCCTTCCAGTGAGCACTCAGGGTTGATTTCCTTCAGAACAGATAGGTTTTGTCTCCTTGCAGTCCAGGGGACTCTCAAGAGTCTCCTCCAGCACCACAATTCAAAAGCATCAATTTTTCGGTGGTCAGCCTTCTGTATGGTCCAGCTCTCACTTCCATACATCGCTACTGGAAAAACCATAGCTTTGACTATGCGGACCTTTGTCGGCAAGGTGATGTCTCTGCTTTTAAAGATGCTATCTAGGTATTTCGTGGCTGCTGTCACCATCTGCAGTGATCATGGTGCCCAAGAAGGTAAAATCTGTCACTGCCTCCATATCTTCCCCTTCTATTTGCCAGGAGGTGACGGGGCCAGTGGCCATGATCTTAGTTTTTTTGATGTTGAGCTTCAGACCATTTTTTGTGCTCTCCTCATTAAGAGGTTCTTTAATTCCTCCTCACTTTCTGCCATCAGAGTGGTATCATCTGCATATCTGAGGTTGTTGATATTTCTTCCGGCAATCTTAATTCCGCCTTGGGATTCCTCCAGTCCAGCCTTTTGCATGATGTATTCTGCATATAAGTTAAATAAGCTGGGGGACAATATACAGCCTTGTCGTACTCCTTTCCCAATTTTGAACCAATCAGTTGTTCCATATCCAGTTCTAACTGTTGCTTCCTGTCCCACATATAGATTTCTCAGGAGATAGATAAGGTGGTCAGGCACTCCCATTTCTTTAAGGACTTGCCATAGTTTGCTGTGGTCCACACAGTCAAAGGCTTTTGCGTAGTCAATGAAGCAGAAGTAGATGTTTTTCTAGAACAGTGAGTATACAAATACTAAAAAAGATCAAACAAATTCAATATTAAAAAATAGTAAACAAAAGCAACAACAAAACAAATTCTAAGCAGTAAGGTACAACCCATTAAAAAAACCCCTACTCAGTCACTCAGAGAACGCTTGCCTGAAGAGAAAGGTCTTTGCCTGCTTGCGGAAGGACAGTAAAGATGGTATCAGCCTGGCCTTGTGAGGCAGGGAGTTTCAAAGTCTGGAAGCAGCAACAGAGAAGGCCTTCTTCTCCTGTTTCCCCACAAAATGTACCTTTGAAAGTGGCAGGACCGAGAGAAAGGTCTTTCTTGGTGAGAGCCATAGGTTATAAGTTTATTCCCCACTGTGCCTCCTGGGAGAAGAGCCAGCCTGTGTAGCCTTAGGCAAGCAGCATAATCCCACAGTGCCCCCAGAAGAAGGGAATGGCAAACTACTTCTGAGTATTCTTTATGTAGAAAACCCTGGAAAGGTTCATCGTAAGTCAGAATTGACTTGAAGTCCCATCATCATCATCATCATTGTTATTGGGGAATTAATAGTGCCACATTTTAGAGCCAAATGTCTTAAGGCAGTGGTCTCCAACTTTTTCTGAACCGTGGACTGGCTTAGTGTGCAGGGGGGTGGGGGGCGGCATCTGTGTGTGCGTGGGTGGGGCGTGTGTGCGTCCATGCGTGCATGGGTGGGGCACCTCTGTGTGTGCGTGGGTGGGCAGGGGCACCTGTGCGTGGGGCAACCGCCCAAGGGTAGGCGGGGCAACGGCCCATGCGTGGGTGGGTGGGTGGGTGCACCCATGCATGGGTGGGCGGGGCATCCATGCATTCATGTGAGGGGCCGTGCATCTGTGTGTGCGTGAGCAGGGTGTGTGTGCATCTGTGCATGTATGGGGGGCATACATGTGTGCGGGGGCATGTGCCCCCCCCCGAGGGATCTGTCTCTGCGGCCCGCTCCTGCCACGGCCACTGGGGGTTGGGGACCCTGGCCTTAAGAGACCCATTTCCTTAAAAGTATTCACATTTTATTTTGTATGCCCAAATGATAGTCAACGTCATGGCCTGTATATGCTAACTCTGAAAATCAGGTTGAGCTTCAGGTTGCATATTTCCTAGCAATGGACTAATGGTAGAAATGGAAAAAAGTTTCTTCAGTTTCTACTTTCTACCTCATAAAGTAGATTTCCAGCTGTAGAATTTTTTGATACGTTTTTGAAACTTCAAAGCATAGGTGATGTGCAGATCATGTAACATGGTTTGCTCACTAGATGGTATTGAGTTAAGTTTGTTGACTTGAGGCAGGTGTTGTCAGTCGTTATGTTCTTTTTGAAGAAAATGGTGTGTCCTTGAGCCTTCTGTGGCACATTATATCACTGGAGAACTCAGGAAAGAGAAATCAGGCTGCCTGTGGAGGAGCATATGCATGTGAGATTTTAATGAACTTTTACTGTTCTTTATAGTAATGTAACTTACACTGGGTCAGCCATTATGGATTTTGGAAATTATAAAGTCCTAATCCACCAATGGTCCTGAGGCTATCTTGGGAACCCTTTTGTTATGGGGAAGCCATTGGGGCGGTGGGACAGGGTCTTTAAATTCTGAAAAACCCCAGTGCTGATAAAATCATACCAGCAGCGGTGATTTTTGGAAATTAAAGATTTCCTCCACACCCTGGAGCCTGCAACAGTTACCTCATGATGAAAGAGATCTGATGGGATCCTTGGATATTTGGAAGGAGGATAAGAAATTTTTAATTTTCAAAAAACTTCAGTGGCAGATGATGTCATCGGCCTTATGTGGTGTTAGTTACACATTTAGGTTTCAGTCAGTCTAAAAGTAATAAAATATATTTAGCAAATTAGGAAATTACCTTTCCATAATGAATTTTACATAGTGCACAGAATTTGGGCTTCCTTTTCAAAACATCTGAGCATGAGGGTGTGAAGTAGCACCCAATCCCCCCCCCCCACTACTTGTGGTCCTATTGATTGGTTAAAAACACCTCCCAGCTGTTTACATGAGACAATAAGGAAACAGTAAAGCTTCGTACAAAGGAGAGGAGTTTGGAGGTAATATGACTTCAAATTGCCAGTTATTGCTGTTAACGTATTTGAGGTGCAACAGTAACATGCAGAAAAGCCAGGATGAGAATGATGAGAAATTGTGTGGTTTGTCTTGATTTCTCCATTTCTGGGTGGAAATACACTCACAGGAATAGTGTATTAAGTTGGCCATGAAAGGCTTTGGGTAGAGATGGGCATGACCCAAACTATAAACTGAAAAAAACAACAACCCACAAACTGGGCTGTTTTGTGGTTCGGTTTGTGGTCCGGTTTGGGAATCCTGTTTTACCAAAATGAAACAAAGCGCCAAACTTGTTTCAACTGATAAGCGTGTGGTTGTGCAGAGATAGCTGGCCTGGCTCCTGGAAGGGAAGCTGGGCCACTGTCTCTAAAAATGGTGGAGGACGAAGAGGATGCGGTAGCAGGACCAGGTAGGGAGGTGACAGGGGCAGCAGGAAGGGGATGGGTGGGCAGCACAGAGAGTGGAGGTCTTAGGTTCCCTTCCTCAGGCAAGAACGGGAAAACAACAAACCACAAGCCAGTTCATTTTTCCAGGGTTGGTGCCCATCTCAATGAGTAGAAGCTAGCATGACTTTATGATTTGCCTGTTGCTGATTTGTGGTTGAAACCACAGCAATTCAGTGCATTTAATGTGGGTTGTAGATTATGAAGGACTATAGCTTGAAATATGGTGATGGTGAGAACCAGGCTTGCTGTGGGGGAGATATTGAGACTTGAGACAAAAGTACAAAATGTGATTATAGTTGGTTTAAGTCATCAAACAACAACAACAACAACACATTAATACATTCAAAGTGAGTGCCAAATTATCTGCTGCTTATCTGTTATACCAGTGCCTTTTTGTTCCTAGTTGGAAATTCTGAAAGTCCTGATAATTCATTTTTTATATTAAGCAAACTTTTGCCTCCCTGGTTTTTCAAGTGCCCAGATATGGTAGCCTGTGGGCTAAGTAGAAAGAATACTTTGCCCCAAAATGATGGAGTATGGGCAGTTTCTTTTAGGAGCAACTTTTATGCCTAGGCATAATGGCTATGGACTTTCCCACTTCAAAACATAATGATAAAAATTCAGGGAAGCAGCCTGGATTATGGCCTGAAGAGGGGTGACACTATGACTGTGTTCTTGAGAAGATATAACATCTAAGACTCCCAACACAACTAAAAATATTTTTACCATCTGTTGACGTTCTTATTTATTTATTTGGTGGATCAAGTGGGCCTAGGCAAATACATGGAAGTTGATGAAAGTTTGTGTTTATGGAAAGCCAAATCAAAAGCTTTATGGGAAATAAGCTTTGGTTTGGCAGATTTCTTCATGTATGGGCCACTGTTGAACAATGTCACCTGCAGGATGGTATGTTATTGACCAGGAAAACTTTACCATGTGACTGATTGCTAAGGCAGGAATAATTATTTTAAGCAAGTTCAACAAGAAAAGAAAGAGAAGAAATAAATTGTAGACTATAACATTCCTCTTCATTACATACTAAATAACAATTTGGACAAAGGTGCCTCGTGGAACAGTGTTTAAATTACAATATTACAGCCCAAGATTCTGCTCACAACCTGAGTTCTGTCCCGATGGGCTTAGGTAGCTGGCTTGAGGTGGACTCAGTTTTCCATACTTCTAAATTGAATACCCAGCTTGCTGAAGGTACAATGTGTAGCCTGCATAATGAAACTGTAAACTGGCCAGAGAGTGCTTTAAGTGCTATGGGGAGGTATATAAGCAGCACACTTTACTTTGCTTTTTGCTTTTAAAAGTACGTATGTGGTTTTATGCATTAAAACAGGGGATATAAAAATGTATAAATTATGAAAATTGCATGTAAATCTGCACCTGGTTTTGTTTGAGGAAGGATATAGGAAAGTGATTTAGGAGGTAAACTTATAGATTTCTTGATCTCAAACAAGATGCTATGTATGACTTCCAGTCATTGAATCAGGTGGTATGGTGGTCACATAAGGTCCAGTAAATTATAAATTGCTCTCTACATATGCCAAGAACCTAAAAACTCACTGTGCAAAAGGAATGGAACCTGAGGAAGGAGAATCATAGTGCAGGGTTTTTTGTTTTTGTTTGTTTGTTTGTTTGTTTTTTGTTAGTTTATCCATGGAGGGGAACTATGGCAATTAAATTAATTTCAAAATGTTTCCACTCACTTTAAGCATGTAGAGTTGATGTGATCCTGTGTCCACATCTTGAAATCTCGTGGTGCCACTGTTGCCTTCCAGGGGTCTCACGTGCACCCCAACCACTCCCATATCAAGTAGATGCCTTTGTATATGGGTAAGCATATGGATAATTTATGACTGTTTTTCCCCAAAGCATATCTGCATAAACAGTTGGAGAGGAACTTGGAAATAGAAATGGACCATGCTAAAGATGTCAGGCCATGTGACCCCTGAGTATAGCTTGGAAAAATTAATTTTGGGGACTATTAAATTCAAGAATCTGACAGATAGCATGGTCATGCTGGAATTCTGTGTGTTGTAATTAAAAGAAAAACAAGACAAGATCATTTTTTTCTAAACTCCTGCCCTGAATGCCTGCATTTATTCCTCAACTTTATGTCTTCACAGGAACAGATAAGGATGGTATGTGTGGGAGAAGAAGGATGGAGAATGGTACTCATAAGTTAGCAATACTTTAAAAAGTATGTGGTTTCATGCAATAAAACTGGAGTTTGATCCAGGTTGCATGACTAGTTGGATCCAGGCATAGAATTGTTTTCATTGTTTGAGGCCAGTCTGATTTTTCCAACCTTTGACACTGAAGTTGTTGCATGAAGTTTTTCAACCATTTCCCCCTTAGCACACTGCTTTACATCTTCTTACAGGCTAGGAGGAATCTGGTTTTAAGCTTCCTTCCATACTGAAAATTTCACATTTCTTGTGCTCTCAGTCATTTTTAATTTGCACGGTATATTCCTAATTTATTGTTAATAAATTTAAATTGCCTCAAGAGCTAAGCTGGCTAGATTAATACACAGTATGGCTCTTTATTTTTATTTATAGCCCAAGTGTCAATTATCTAATGAAGCGAAACATTACGAGAACAGTGATTCGTAGTGTGTAGTTGGCTTTCCTACAGAGATGCAGAACGTAACCATGAGAGATATGGGCTTGCCCTGGCATTTCTCTCTGTATCATAGTTCACCAGATGCAGAGTGTCATATCAGTTCTTCACAAAGGGTGTAAGAGGCTGCAGCCACATCCCTCATGGAGAAGGATGGCCTAGTAAATTTGTCCAGTTGTGTTAGGTTTCTGTTTCTGTTTATCTTTTACCACATTTTGCATATAAAGGAACATTCAAATGAGTCCCTTATCTATCATCTTAAGTGGCTGGTTCCTTTTCAACAATCTCAGGACATGGTTTTCTTATTCTTTTGCATTTGAAGCTCTAACCTTCAGCACTTAGGGCACATTGTGTAGGACATTTCAACAGAAGGGCTTGATCCTGTACTCTGGGAGGAAGGGCTGGTGTCTCAACATTTCATTCAATAGCTTCTTTATATTTTCTTGTTGTTTTTTCCACAATGTTTCTCAGTGTGATTTGAGGCATGTGTGAAAAGTGGCCAATCGGTTGACAGAGGGGATGTAGTGGTATCAAACAGAGATCGGCTAAGTCAACAAACAGGGAAGGGGATTATCACTGCATAAGAGTGCAATGATGTCATTGTGCTGGCAGAGCAAATCAGCATACAACAAGGCAATTCTAAAAAATGGAGAAAGCCCAAACAAAAAATTATAACTTTGAAACTGGACCTTGGATCAGCACCAAATTTGGCACAGGCGTAGCAGACAGTCTGATCTTGCTTTATGACAAATTTGGAAAGTTTGGGGAAAGGGTATTTGAATTATGAGTTTTTTAAAAACTATTCTACCCCCTTTTCAAAAATAGGTGACACTAAATTAAATGCTGGATAGCTCAGTGGTTTAGGTCTTTGGCTGTGGAGCCAAAGTTGGGAGTTGGGAGTTCGATTCCCCACTATGCCTTCTTGACAGGGGCTGGACTCGATGATTCATTGGGTTTGTTCCAGCTCTGCAGTTCTAAGATAATTATTAAATGACCCCAGACTTAAAACAGATCACATAAATTGAAAAGACTGATCTTGCTTATCTTGAAACAGGATAGTTGACCCACCAACCATTTTTATTTGGTAGGAATCCAGGGTGCAAGGGCTGAAATCCTGATCCTCAGAAAAGGCCGTTGAGGAAAACAGCCACTTGTTATAAGACTGAGCATGCATGGTACAGGCTAGCCAGCAGAAGCTTCCTGGAATAGCAGCAGTCAAGATTGTCCACAGAAGGGTACTCTTGTTTTCACCACCATTTACACTTGTCAAAAAACAGCTCTGTATTTGGGTAACAAGTAGTTAACTGACAAAAAAAGGAGTCAGCTTTTGGGATTTTCCCTTGTGTGGTGTCACTTTGTGAATGGTAGTGAGCAGAAGAGGGTATCCTCTAGCCCATCTTGACCGCCACCATTGGTGTAGGCTACCCTTTGCTATGTAAAACTTGACATTCTTTTTCATGCTGGTAACAAGAGCATGATATTGTGCAGCAATATTGGGACATTTCCTGGCATTTTGAAATGTGGGTACCGAAGCACAATATCCCACACTCATAAACTGAAGGTTTTTTGAAGAATTGATTGGGGTATTTCTGTATATATGTGTGTGTACATGAATGAGTGTAAACTAATGAGAGGGAGTTCTTTCATTACTGCTGTTTGTTGGCAGTTTTTTAAAGCACTATTTGCCATGGTGGAAGTAGTGGTCTGGGATTACTATGCTGTCATTTTGGAGTATTTCTTGTGCCAAAATGCTTTGAGCAACAGTGTAATTCATTCCTGTATTATATTGGTTCCAAGATTAAAAGATGCCAATGACTATGTGCAAGAAAGCTTGTTTTTTTAACAGATCTTTGTATGTTTAGTTACACATCAGCAATAGAGTACAGTACTTGTGTTTCTCTCTCACGCTAGTTCACACTCATTCATTCGCGTCTACCCATCACTGCACAGCTGGGGATCGACGTACCTTCTAATTGCTCCAGCTCTTTCTCATGCAACTTCACCCCAGTGTGTGCACATGACTCCGCGTCCTCCCCATACACGGGATTCTGTCGTGACTGGAACAAAAGGGGCTGAAAACTATCACTGCGCAGAGGAGGAGGAAATGTGTGTGCACCTGAGAGGGAACATTTCTGGAGAGATGGAGAGATTTTAATTTTTTTCAAAACCTGTTTTTATGGTGTGGATGCCAGAAATTTAGAAAGAAAGAAAGAAAAGCAGTCTAAGGAATATAAAATGGATGAATGATGAGCAGTAGGAAACAATTCTAAAATTAGATGGTGAAGGACCGGATAGTAGCAATATCTGCTCTATAGGGATTTTCATTTTAAGGTAGTTTAGATAAAAAATTTTATCAGTTTAGTAGTGATCACTCCCAGTCTTCTTTCTGTTTCTGTTTTTCTGTTTTTTCACAGGTATAGTAGTCTAGTAATCCTTTTCAGAGCTACATTTTCAGAGCTAAAACAAACAAAATGAATTGTTTATGTGATCAGCCTTGAAGATATAAGTTACTGTGGTTTAGCCAGACTGATGTAAATGTCAAAGTGTAAATATTTGGATTTACAGCCAAATGGAAGATCAGTTCAGCTTCTGCTTCTATATAGTTCCAAACTAGGAAGAGGTGGCTAGAAAGGAAGAATTGTCTTTTTGCCAAATCCCTTAATATGATTCACTTTTTTTTTTTTTAGCTTGGGAGAATGGGTCAACATAACCAAGGTTCCTGTGAGTTTCTTCCACACTACTTGAAAGCCAACCCCTTAAATTTAAGTGATTTGTTTCTTCCTTATGTGTTAATTAGCCTTTGGAATTAGCACAAAGAGCTAGAAAGAAGTGGAAGAGCAAAAGGGTGTTGGGCTTGGGCTCGGGGCACCTGGATTTCTTGAAATCCCTGATGTGCCATCTCATACATTTGGTTTAGAAGATCATTGTTTTTTGCTGGTGGGCAGGAATTCAGTACAGTGTGATAGTCTCTTGTCTTTAAATTGGTCACAACAACAGTGCTACCAACACATGCCTATACAGAAGATTATTACAGATTGCCTTCCCTTCACAGTATATACTCAGATTAAAAGTGGAATGTTGGTTTGAAAAGACTGAAGACCACTGGTTAGATTGGGTTTGCAACTCATGGGTTTATGAGTTGCAAACCCAAAGCCATTTTTGCAGCCCTCTGAAAACTTTACTGCTGAGATTGTGCACCAAATTACACAGATAAACTTCCTGTGCCAACCCATGATGACACAATTTAAAATGAGCATTTTCCTTTCTTTAGATAGTTTGTCATGGGTGCAAACAAAGAAGATGTTGGTTAATTTGTGGTAGTTCATTTTGAGTTTCAGTGCCAAGCCAGGAAAAGCAGGAAATATCACGAGCCTATGTCTAACATAAATAACATAAATTAAATTATTTGGTGATGGTGCGTTATTACTCTCATTCTTCCTTAGCCTAATGTACCTCCTTAGCATTTTGGAGGAAGGATAGGATGTAAAAGGGATAAATTAAAGTTGCTTTCAACAGATTACTGTTGCTTATATGCAGCATCCTTTTCTTTGGGTGAGAAGTGTGGCAGGGTTTTTGTTGGTTTATTTTTATTTTTGAAGTTTTATGGCTCTGTTATTTTATTTAGGTATTGGTGTGAAGAGAGCTGAAGTAATGAGAAGACATCATGGAAGCCCAGTCCCATAGCTCTACTACGGGTGAGAAGAAAAAAGTTGAGAATCCTATTGTGAAATGCTCTGCTCGAACAGATGTCAGTGAGAAAGCTGTTGCCTCCAGCACAACATCCAATGGTAAGTAAAAGCAAGGATTTACTAGCCGCCAAACCTGCCGTAATTTAATGTGTGCCGCATTCCATGTGAATTGAGCTTTTGCACCTGGATTCAGTATTTGTTCTGAGGAAAAGCAAAAGCTAGCAAGCAAGCAGTGGGGAGAGAGGAGAAGGGATAGGAATGTATGTGTATGTGTGTAATATAATGAGCCCTCTCCTGGCATCAAACCTTGCTCTTTTCATTCAAATTATCCAATTTGAGTTGGAAATAACAATGTTATTTATTATGGGGAGTTCCTGTTGTGGTATTTTGGAAAATAATCAAGATTAGCGTGGAAAGTATTCAAAGTACTTTTCATTTTACCATGAAGATTGTTTACTTTAGTCAAATATTTGTTTAGCACAAAAGAGACAAAAGTTATCTTGTCAAAAATTAATGGCAGGTCTTCCTTCCTTGAAAAGTCACCCACTGTGAACACTCTCTCCTCGCTATAGTCCTACTGGATTTCTTCAACCATTCAAGAGAAAACAGTTCACTTTAAAAAGAAACCATGCCCTTTTTAGCAATGTGAATTTGTACTTTGCATAAATCTGCTCAGTTCCTCCAGAGTGCCTGTGCTTGCTTGGTAATTTGACAGGCACACCAGCTCAACTTTCCCTGTTTCTCCACCCTCCTTTTCGGGTTTAATTTAGAAAGACTAAGGTCATTGTTCAAAACCCTCATTGTAGTAATTGAACCACCTTTGCTTCATGGGATACCCAGAGAATAAGAGCTTATGAATTTCATCTGTTGTAGAGGGAAATACCGTTTTAGAAATAAAAGGAGCAATTATTTTCCTGAAAAGAGAAGTCATTTTCTGTTCTACTGCCCTGTTTTTGTTTGTTTGTTTGTTTTTGACAGTCTGTCTCAGTTATCAGTAGAGATGGGAGCTTCGTATTTGTATCCCAGGGGACACGAATATGAAGTGCGGCACCACAGGTGCCACGGAGGTCCATTCCCTCCCCTCAGAACCAGCCCGGTCAACTCACTGAGCTCCGCGCAGCACACATGTCTATCAGTAGTAATACCATGCCAATTGCGGATGTAGCCCAACCGGCTCTGCCCTGCCTCTCCGCGCAGCCAACCACTCTGGCGAGAAGGCAGGGTGACGAATCTCCCTGCTCAGCTGTTCAGCGGTTGGCTGTGTGGGAGGGCAGGGCAGAGCTGGTTGGGGTCGATGTCATTTCTGACAGATGTGCACGCTGCACGGAGCCCGGGCTGCTTCTAAGGGAGGGAGTGGGCCTCTGTGGCATCTGTGGTGCCGCGCTTTGTATTTGTATCCCCAAGGATATGAATATGAAGCTCCCATTGCTAGTGATCAACATTTTATTTACTTCCATACAAGATAGGTTGGTTGCCTCCTGTCAATTGACAGGAACTCACATTTTCTTTATTATTAATAACTATTAATTCTGATCGGCATGACAGTATGCACATAACATTAAGGGTTGCATCAAGACCTAAGGTAATAATGGCTTAGTCCTACTGAAAGTTAGACTTTACTGAAGTCATATTGATTTAAACGGGAATAAAACATAACTTAGTTATGTTTGATTTAATAATACTAGAGATCGAGGAGATTATTTATTCATTTAAAGTATTTTTATCCTGCCTTTCCCCTTAAAAAGAACCCAAGACGGCTTACATCATTAAAATAAAACATATTTAAAAGCTAAAAACAGTAGGTATACAAGTATTAAAAAAGAATTAAACAAGTATTATCTTTAAAATGGTAATAAAATCAATACTAAAACACATTAAAAAAAACAGAGCACAACAATCCATTTAAACCCCCTCTCAAACCACCAGTTATTATGATTCTTCTATGTTAGATCTAAGGATTTAGAAATTCATAAACTTTTGGATATAAGCAAAATGTAGTGCATAGATAATATATACTGGATTGATTGTTTAAATATATGCATAAGAAACTTACGTCTATAAGTATTTAATCAGAATTATACTGTAAATATTCACATAATGCATTATATACTGCCCAAAGTAGTGCATTGCGCTAATAGGGTGATATGTAAATCTAATAAATAAATAAATAAATTCCATTTTTGTGTATGTATTTTCCTGCTTTTTATAGCTTAAAAAGAACAAATGTGCCATATGCTGCCTTGAATCCCTTATGGGGAGAAAGGCAGCATATACTTTAAATTAACTATACTAAGGTTTATATATATATATAATAAATCTGGAAAATGGCATAGGGAAAACTTGCTGATGTGCCGTAGTGCAACTGAACTGTAGGAATTTGGTAAGCTGCCACATAGCAGCTATTTATCCTCAATGGTTTGGCATGTCTCTAGAGAAAGCAAAGTTGGGGGACACATAAGCTTAATAAGAGGAGCAGTGATGTAGATGATATAGTCATCTTGTGTACCTACTTCTGAAGGTGCAGAGTCCTAAGGATGCACTGATAATTGCACTGTAAGCCTCAAAATGTGATTCAGGTTCAGTTCCTTTCTTACAATTTTCATGAAGCAATACAGAAAATGACATCAGTATCATATGTGCACCTTGTATACCATTGGTAACACAAATAATAGAATCCTGGGACAACTAAAACCAATATATTTATAGTGACATCCATGAGTCAGTTATACATGTTGTATCAAAATGTGTAGACATTTGATGAACATGTTTCTGTCCATGGATAACTGTAAACATTTACTCTCATTAACATTCTTGAATTTCATTTCCTTGTATCTAATTAACATTCTAGGAAGTAGCTGCTGTCTGGAGCAGTTGAAATGCCAGTTGATACTACCATCAGATACTTTCTGTATCTGATGGTAGCAGCCACCTGATAGTTGGTGGAAGGTGTATATGGTCAACACCTAAAAACTCTTAGCATTAACAAAGTATGTTTCAAGTAATCAAACTTCTTTTGAATCCATTAGTTTAGTAATCTTTTTGATAGTCACACCAGATAATTAAATATTAAATATAGAGTAAAAGGACCTGTAAAATCTCCTTCACGGATTGCTGCCTTGTCGTGGCAAAGGGGCTTGAGTAATTCAGAGAAGCTATGGGCTATGCCGTGCAGGGACACCCAAGACGGACAAGTCATAGTGGAGAGTTCTGACTAAACGCGATCCACCTGGAGCAGGAACTGGCAAGCCACTCCAGTATCTTTGCCAAGAAAACTCCATGGACAGAAACAAAAGACTGAAAGATATGACGCTGGAAGATGAGCCCCTCAGGTCGGAAGGCGTCCAACATGCTACTGAGGAAGAGCGGAGGACAAGTACAAGTAGCTCCAGAGCTAATGAAGTGGTTGGGCCAAAGCCGAAAGGACGCTCAGCTGCGGACGCGCCTGGAAGTGAAAGGAAAGTCCGATGCTGCAAAGAAAAATACTGTATAGGAACCTGGAACATAAGATCTATGAACCTTGGTAAGCTGGATGTGGTCAAACAGGAGATGGCAAGAATGAACATTGACATCCTGGGCGTCAGTGAACTAAAATGGACGGGAATGGGTGAATTCAATTCAGACGTTTACCATATCTACTATTGTGGGCAAGGATCCCGTAGAAGAAATGGAGTAGCCCTCATAGTCAACAAAAGAGTGGGAAAAGCTGTACTGGGATACAATCTCAAAAATGATAGAATGATTTCAAGACGAATCCAAGACAGACCTTTCAACATCACAGTCATCCAAGTTTATGCACCAACCACCGATGCTGAAGAGGCTGAAATTGACCAATTCTATGAAGACTTAGAACACCTTCTAGAACTGACACCAAAGAAAGATGTTCTTCTCATTTTAGGGGACTGGAGTGCTAAAGTAGGGAGTCAAGAGATAAAAGGAACAAGAGGTAAGTTTGGCCTTGGAGTTCAAAACGAAGCAGGGCAAAGGCTAATAGAGTTTTGTCAAGAGAACAAGCTGGTCATCACAAACACTCTTTTCCAACAATACAAGAGGCAACTCTACACATGGACATCACCAGGTGGGCAATACCAAAATCAGATTGATTATGTTCTCTGCAGCCAAAGATGGAGAAGCTCTATAGGTAAAGGTAAAGGTAAAGGTTCCCCTTGACAATTTTTGTCCAGTCGTGTTCGACTCTAGGGGGCGGTGCTCATCCCCGTTTCCAAGCCATAGAGCCAGCATTTGTCCAAAGACAATCTTCCGTGGTCACATGGCCAGTGCGACTTAGACATGGAACGCCGTTACCTTCCCACCGAGGTGGTCCCTATTTATCTACTCGCATTTGCATGCTTTCGAACCACTAGGTTGGCGGGAGCTGGGACAAGCGACGGGCGCTCACTCCGTCACGTGGATTCGATCTTACAGCTGAAGATCTACAGACCTTACAGCACAGAGGCTTCTGAGGTTTAACCCGCAGCGCCACCACGTCCCTAGGAGAAGCTCTATACAGTCAGCAAAAACAAGACCTGGAGCTGATTGTGGCTCTGATCATCAGCTTCTTATAGAAAAACTCAAGCTTAAACTGAAGAAAGTAGGAAAAACCACTGGGCTAGTCAGGTATAATCTAAACCAAATCCCTTATGAATACACAGTGGAAGTGAAGAACAGATTTAAGGAACTAGATTTGGTGGACAGAGTGCCTGAAGAACTATGGATGGAGGCTCGTAACATTGTACAGGAGGCAGCAACAAAAACCATCCCAAAGAAAAGGAAATGCAAGAAAGCAAAGTGGCTGTCCAACAAGGCCTTACAAATAGCAGAGAAGAGAAGGGAAACAAAATGCAAGGGAGATAGGGAAAGTTACAGAAAATGGAATGCTGACTTCCAAAGAATATCAAGGAGAGACAAGAGGGCCTTCTTAAATGAACAGTGCAAAGAAATAGAGGAAAAGAATAGAAAGGGAAAAACCAGAGATCTGTTCAAGAAAATTGGAGCCATTAAAGGAACATTTTGTGCAAAGATGGACATGATAAAGGACAAAAATGGTAGGGACAGAAGCAGAAGACATCAAGAAGAGGTGACAAGAATACACATAGGAATTATACCAGAAAGATCTGGATGTCCCGGACAACCCAGTTAGTGTGGTTGCTAACCTTGAGCCAGACATCCTGGAGAGTGAAGTCAAATGGGCCTTAGAAAACACGGCTAACAACAAGGCCAGTGGAGGTGATGGCATACCAGTTGAACTATTTAAAATCTTAAAAGATGATGCTGTTAAGGTGCTACACTCAATATGCCAGCAAGTTTGGAAAACTCAGCAGTGGCCAGAGGATTGGAAAAGATCAGTCTACATCCCAATCCCAAAGAAGGGCAGTGCCAAAGAATGCTCCAACTACCGTACAATTGCACTCATCTCACACACTAGCAAGGTTATGCTCAAAATCCTACAAGGTAGGCTTCAGCAGTATGTGGACCGAGAACTCCCAGAAGTACAAGCTGGATTTCAAAGGGGCAGAGGAACTAGAGACCAAATTGCTAGTATGTGCTGGATTATGGAGAAAGCCAGAGAGTTCCAGAAAAACATCTACTTCTGCTTCATTGACTACGCAAAAGCCTTTGACTGTGTCGACCACAACAAACTATGGCAAGTTCTTAAAGAAATGGGAGTGCCTGACCACCTTATCTATCTCCTGAGAAATCTATATGTGGGACAGGAAGCAACAGTTAGAACTGGATATGGAACAACTGATTGGTTCAAAATTGGGAAAGGAGTATGACAAGGCTGTATATTGTCTCCCTGCTTATTTAACTTATATGCAGAATACTTAACTTATATGCAGAATACTTAACTTATATGCAGAATACATCATGCGAAAGGCTGGACTGGATGAATCCCAAGCTAGAATTAAGATTGCTGGAAGAAATATCAACAACCTCAGATATGCAGATGATACCACTCTGATGGCAGAAAGTGAGGAGGAATTAAAGAACCTCTTAATGAGGGTGAAAGAGGAGAGTGCAAAAAAATGGTCTGAAGCTCAACATCAAAAAAACTAAGATCATGGCCACTGGTCCCATCACCTCCTGGCAAATAGAAGGGGAAGATATGGAGGCAGTGACAGACTTTACTTTCTTGGGCTCCATGATCACTGCAGATGGTGACAGCAGCCACGAAATTAAAAGACACCTGCTTCTTGGGAGGAAAGCGATGACAAACCTAGACAGCATCTTAAAAAGCAGAGACATCACCTTGCCGACAAAGGTCCGCATAGTCAAAGCTATGGTTTTACCAGTAGCAATGTATGGAAGTGAGAGCTGGACCATAAAGAAGGCTGACTGCCGAAGAATTGATGCTTTTGAATTGTGGTGCTGGAGGAGACTCTTGAGAGTCCCCTGAACTGCAAGGAGAACAAACCTATCCGTTTTAAAGGAAATCAACCCTGAGTGCTCACTGGAAGGACAAATCCTGAAGCTGAGGCTCCAATACTTTGGCCATCTCATGAGAAGAGAAGACTCCCTGGAAAAGACCCTGATGTTGGGAAAGTGTGAAGGCAAGAGGAGAAGGGGACAACAGAGGACAAGATGGTTGGACAGTGTCATCGAAGCTACCAACATGAATTTGACCAAACTCCAGGAGGCAGTGGAAGACAGGAGGGCCTGGCGTGCTCTGTTCCATGGGGTCACGAAGAGTCGGACATGACTTAACGACTAAACAACAACAACAACAAAAGGACCTGAGCTAATAATGGGTGTTTTTTTTTACTGAGCTCCTTATTCAATTCATGATTTTGAACCAGGGATTCCTAGCTATCATAAAACATACACACAGTGTAACTACATGTGCTGTATTTTTCCGTTTATAAGGAGCCCCCATTTATAAGACACCCTCCCCCCCTTTTCTAACCCAAAAATTAAGAAAACTTAGCTTTGAGTATTCAGCCTCTGGGCTCAGAATGCTGGTACATTATGAGTCCCTGTTGCATCTGAGCCTACAGGCTCCACCTCCAATGAGGTGTGTTTAATTGGTTTGTTCAGCATCAGCTGATGTCAGTTCCATAAGGCTCGTGACTGGAGGAAGCTAAGTCTCCTGACTGTAGGAAGCTAAGCCTCGTGATTGAAGGAAGCCTGTTTACAGAGGCAAGGTACGGGCTGTTTTGTTCTCTCCATGTTCTCAGCTTACTTCCGTGTAAAAGACGCCCCTCAATTTTTAGTGTAATGGTTTTAGGAAAAAGTAGCATCTTATACCCTGGTGTTGGGAAAGTGTGAGGGCAAGAGGAGAAGGGGACGACAGAGGACAAGATGGTTGGACAGTGTCATCGAAGCTACCAACATGAATTTGACCCAACTCCGGGAGGCAGTGGAAGACAGGAGGGCCTGGCGTGTTCTGGTCCATGGGGTCATGAAGAGTCGGACACAACGACTAAACAACAACAACAACAACAACAACAAAGCATCTTATACATGGAAAAATACAGCAATAGTATCTTGCAGTGTCAGTTATATGTGAGGTTGATCAACAAGGATGAGAAACTTGGTATTACAGGTTTGTCAAGGACTAAACAAGGACTAATTAATCTTGCTATTTTTTGTTTTAAGGTACTTATAGAATGATTTTACCTTACCTGTTTCAGGCAATGAGTATTTCTGAGGAATGCGGCCACATAGAGAGACAGCTGGTGTTCATCATGTTGGAGATCCTGTTAGCTGTCAAGCCTTTCTCTATATCAGGCCGCCCAGTTCCCAAGCATGTGGTCCCCATGTGTTTGCTTGTAATAGTCTTCCTTTCAGAACCCAAAGAAAAGACACAGTAATCTGGTGATCAGTCTTTTCTGTAACATGTGAGACAGCCCCTGGTAACATGAGAAACATATCTGTCAGAGCGAGGAACAAAAGAAGTGTTTCTTAATGGAGTGTGTCCAGTCATGTTTTAACACATGCATAGTACAATGATGTGCATGTCTTCTCAGAAGTAAGCTCCCATGAGTTCACTGGGATTTTTCTCCAGCTCCATGTAATACAGGAATGAAAAGTATGAACTAACATTTTAAACCTCATAGCAAATACATATTAGTGGCCAAAATCCTATTGGATAGTTTCATGGTTGCACTTGCATAGCTTGAAGTTGTGCAAGTGGTTGTGAAATTTACACCAAGGTGGAGGTCATATTCAGTAAACAGTTCTGCAGGCACAGTTGTGCATCTAGTTGCATAATCAGTTGTCTAGTCAGTTGTGCAGTTAGGCATGCACTGTAGACTGCTTGGGTGTGACTTTCTGTGAATTTCTGCAGGCATAAATTTATGCTATGCCAGATGCAGTAGGATTTCAGCTAATAACCGATTAAATCACTGGCAGGTGTCCTAAAAATGTGAGTCGAGATTTTGGAAAGCTTATTTTGAATCTAAAGGAATTTTAAAACTAGTTTATGTTGATGTATAGTAGATGTAAGTATGACAGCTGTGGGAAAAAATAGTGAAGAATTATTTGGATTTGCACAAACTAAGGTTTTGGGTTGTAGGGTATGAATTTCCTCTGAGGAGTAGATTTCTGCACATATTGACCAAAATGTATATGTAACCACATGCCTAAAAGCGTATGTAAAGCTCCTGGTGGGTAAACTCAGCTCTGTTTAGGTCAGACACCTGTGTAATCAAGAATGTGTTTAGTGAAAATATTAATTACATTTGGAGAAGTGTGGATTTAGGTTCATTAATGCATATTTGGTAGCTCCAGACTCTCAGAGGAAGGAGATGATGTATACAATCAAAACATTAATATAAAGTGTTAGAAATTTAATTTGAATTAAAACACAAAATTAATACTGTTTTTCCTGGAAAGTCAAATGTTTTGTGTAGTTTTTTGGATTCATCCCAGCATTAACAAAATTAAGAAGTTACAGGTATTATTTCAGTATCAAATAGTATCTGTAAATACACATGCCTCAAAAGTATATTAGATTTCTCTGAAGTGGGCAGAAGAACACATTTCTTCTTTGCTTCTAGATTACCTTGAGCTGTGCAGATCTTTATGTGGGAGGGATTTCTATAGGCTCTTATCAGGCTGAGTAATCGATCATCTGGGATTATATCATGAGTTGGGGCTGAATATAAATAAAAGGCAATCCCAAATAAAGCATTTATCTAACTCTCTTCCACTGAAGTACGAGGGATGATTTAAAAAAATAATTTGTCCCCTATAGCTAATAAATAGCGCAACAGGCTTTAATTATTGGGCCCTTCAGAGGTTAGAGTTGGGGAGAGAATCTGTGGCCATTGCTCCTCTACATCCCAGGTTACCAGTTTGCTGTAACCAGGGCAAGAGGCCTTTGTGCGAATAAGTGCGAATAAGAGCCTATAGAAATCCCTTCATCTGATCCCTATTGTATTCACTCTCCGCACTCAGGGAGATGACTGAGTTCTGGGATAGTCATTTTTTATGGATGTACGTGGAGAAATCCTGCAGGTCCACCGCCTTCCATGTCACAGGCTTGGAGCACCCCAATCCTGCCTTACTAGATACAGCAGTGAAGGTGGGGCTTTCTGCTGCTGCACTGGGGAGGCTTCCATCCAGTAGAGAGTGGCCTTTTTTGGAAGATATAGAATGGCTGATGGCTCCTTGGCAGCCCTCCCAGGGAATATAGGTTTACTTTTTTGTGGATCAACTAGTTGGTCACTAGAGATTAATTTTGACTGGTAGACTGCACGACAAGGGCATACCATTTATTTATTTTTTATGTGCAACTGCATTCCAAAGTGACAGAAAATATATTAAGGATGGTTTTTCATACTATGAGCACTGTTCTTCCTGTTTGTTACTTCTGGAATTTATTTGATACCTCTTCGCATATATTTAAAAAAAGCACTGACACTGTGGTTTTCATTTTCTATACATGTATTAAATCTAGTCAAATAATCAGTAGAAGGGATAATAGTTAGTCAATTCTTGACAATTCTAATATATAAAGGTAGATTTTTGCAAGAGTTTGCATGTGTGGCAGATAAAATGCTACATGTGTAGCATTCTCATGTTAAAGTGCATGTAAATTTCCTGCTGAAGCTTTGATGTGAAGGCAAGACTTTGTTGGTATTCTGCCTATCTACCTCTCAATCACAATTTCACAAGTAAGATGGATCTGTGGACCTGCTCTACTGGCTGCTGTATTCCTTTGTTCTTCTCATAGAGGAAGGCTCTGTTTTGATGCTTGAAAGCTGAATTAAGACACAGTGTGATCCTATAGTGATTTTATGCATGGAACAATTGTTTCATAAATAGCGCCCTACAGTGCATATTAAGAAGATCGCTGAATTGTGGCGCCAACATAGCAACATTATAATGAAAAGAAGAATATTAGTATTATATGCACTGTATTTTGAAAGCTTGAAAATTAATATTTCCATTCATATTTGTATAGTTTTCTTCACTGAAATGAAGAATCTGCCTTGCAGTTTATTTTGCATTTAAAAAACTGCAGTATTTCTATAGGATACAATGAATGATCTATGTAAACTCATAAAATACATCTACGGAAACATATAGGGACTTTTTTGGTATTGCTCAAACAAACAAAACAAATTGTAGTTATTTACTGAAATATCTTGTCAAACAAAATGTTTCTGATTTTTGCTTGAGAGATTTATAAACAACAACAAAGAAACAAAGTAAGGTTGTTCTAAGTATGCCAAATGGCTATTGGTGTATTTGCCAAATAAGTCCCTGCCTGCATCTTCCAGCCATACCTACATCACCTCATAAACCTGTCTGGGGTTTTTTAACAGTGTTCTTTTCTTCATCTTTTTTCCTGGACAGCACATTCACTAACAAAGTTTTCAGAGCAATATATTACTTGAGTGACAGCTATCCAAGGTGTGCTGACTGTATGGAGATATTTTCTCTGCTGCTCTACTATTTTCTAAAAGGCCGAAATGGTGTAATGGATTGGAATCTTTTCAAGGTTTCAGGCAAAACTTCTGATTGGGACATACTGGCCACAGAAAGAAGTAAGGACAGCAAAGGGTCTCAGTAGCCTGGTCCCAAACCATTTAGAACTTCAGAGTACTTGAAACTGTGTCAAGAAGTTATCTTGCGGCAGGATAGTATTGTGTACGTAGCCAGAGAGTGAGTGTCTGGCTAGTTCACGTGTTGCATGGTAGGCTGACAGAAACACATAGCTGCTGTCCAATAGGGAAATGGCAAGAGTTTTCCACTTCTGCCCCTTGTAGCCTTAGGTGACCATTTTAGTCTCCCTCAATATAGACCAGTCCTGGGGAGGAAGGCCGTCTCTCATTAGCAACACAGCAGGATATTTCCCTTATTGTTCATATCAATTATTTATCCTGATCTAGGAGGTTTTTTAGAAGTCACCTACTGCACTTTAGCCTCTTAAGATGCTTCATTGCTGATCTGGCTTGTTGCTTCTTTGCTTCAGTGAGAGCTTGATGGTGCCATGTAGACTGAATTTAGTTCAGGATAGTTCTGGGAGTCTAGACCAGTGGCTCTCAATCTTGTTGTCCCCAGAAGTTCTTAGACTGCATCTCCAAGAACTCCTGTCCAGCACAGCCAGTGGTGAAGGCTTCTGGGAGTTTAGTTGGGAACCACTGGTCTAGACAGTGGGGAAATCCTTCACTTATTTTTCAAACAGCCTTTAAAACCTCCAAGAGGAAAGTCCTGCAGGATAACATATGAGAACAAAGCTGTCCAAAACATTATGGAGTGTAGCCCATGATCCAAGGAAAAAAGGAGTGCCTTAACTTTTACTAGGTCTGAAGCTTTCCCCTGTGTGCCACCCTTTCAGCAATAGCTAGTATGAGTAGCATTCAGGTGAATGAGACTTGGTAAATTATAAATACCATGAGTGTATTCATTTGTCATCCACATAAATCTATTAATACCCTGGAGATCCAGTTTCCCGAAAATCTGTATATGCCAAATATTATGCCCTTACAGAATATTGGCATTGCAATTGGCTAACCATGAACTAAGCTTTAGGGTTAAAATAGCACTCTTAAGTGTTCAGAAACTGCCAGCAGTTCCATTATAAAAAATTAATTTCAGCAACTCGGCTATTAAAACCTGCTCCAGGCTGAAACTTGCATAAAGGAGTGAATTCTGGCATTGGTTAGGAGTTTGACAACATTGGCACACAAATTTGTGATTTTTGTTTTTTTGTTTGTTTAAAATGAAAGCCTGCTTACACTTTTTTAATCACCGCTTCTGGATGAAGTAATGCATTTAAGCTCCCTTCTTGAAATTTGAATTAACTTTTATAGAATGCTGTTTCTCACTTTGGAGGGGTTTTGTTCTTCTTTTTAGTTCACAAAAGTTTTAGTAAGAAAATGTCCAGGACAAAGATTGCCCAAATATCTTTTTGGAGATTCTGATGGAATGGATTGTGAACACAAATTCTTCTGCCTGAAGTCAGATAAAAGAAAAAATACATTTACTTTTAAATTTAATATATAGTATCTTAGACCTCTTTGCATGTAGATTGACCTAGATACCTTGTGCTGTGGGTGAAGCATGCTGTGCCTAACAAGTGTCTGGATGACATGGGCAACCAGGATTGTCTTCAGTTGTATGAGACCACAGAAAGGAAGTCAGCAGAAAAGGACATATAAGACCTATTCCTCTTACAGATTTTCAGAGTTAATGCAAAGGTGTTATTCAATAGATTTTTCTGTTCAAGCATTTGCACAGTGGGTGAAACAAAACTTTGTGTAGTCATTAGTAACCATTTGAGCAACTTCTTCCATAGCAATTTGCATAGTGGTGAAGGGATTTTGACTATGCTAGTGTTATGTTGGAATACCCAGTGTGGTATAGTGGATAGAATGATGGACTAAGACTCAGGAGCTGACTCTTAGCTAACTTTTTATTCCTTCCTGACCAAACAGGCTTATTAGAATCATGCTTGCAAGGGGATTCTGTGTCTGGTTTTAAAGACAAAGACACAAAAAGATTTTTTTTTCAAATTACAAATATTGAAAATATTTTTAAATATATATTTTAAAAAGAATATAGAACAAATATTCAGAAGCTCACTCATTTAAGTTGTGAAATTTTTGTTGTCAGGTCAGGGGTTCTGATGTTTGAACATCTCCCTAAGAGCCCTAGAGCACTTTAAAGACCTCTAGGGAAAAATCAGAAGCCTGTGTTCATCACTGCTGGCATTTAGTCCAATTAAGGGTTAATTCCAGAGTGAAACAAGACAACCATTTCCAATAATGACAAAATTAATCTAAATATCAAAGTATAAATCTTTTAAGTGTTACAATAATTCCAGACAACATCAGCTTGTCTAATTTAACAAGCTTTATTTCTTTATTTCTTCTGTATTTCACAGGCACAAAGTACTTCAACAGAATTACAAGTTAAAATGTAAATTAAAAAGTCTTACAGCTATATAAGAACTGTAGGCACATATTCTTAAAAAATAAATTTCCATCCTAAAGTCTTACCACTATGAAAAGTTGCAAATAAGAAATAATCCAAAAGCAAGATGTAAGTTGTAGGCAGAAATTATAGGAGCATACGTTCTAAAAATACAAGAGCTTACAGCCTAAAAACAAAAGACAGATAATACATCTCTAAAACAACTAGGTTCTTAAGAATAAAGATATATTAAAGAAAAAATTTAGTTTGAAGTTACAAAGGCCAGTAGCATAAAAGATCTGGAAATCCAGGAAATTGGAAAGCCAGAATATTGTAGCTCTGGCTAATTGTTTTGGAATGACTATAGTAAACTATTTTTCAAGCCTCAGTTTTAAAAACTCTTTAATTTTAGGGCTACTTTTTCTAATAAAGCCCTCTTAATTATTTTGACACTCTATATAGAATTTTAAACCTTGACACTGTTTTTCACTTTTCTGCTTGGGATGGTGTTACCTGATGTTAGCAAAAGTTTGATGCCTGTATCTTGTCGTAGTCTCTGTTCCACCCATCTTCTCACTAGACGATTGCTTGATAATTAAAAAAAAAAACCCTTTAAAGATGTTATGTGCCATCAAGTCACTTCTGATGTGTGGTGACTGTATGAGTTAATGATCTTCCAAATGTCCTATCATTAACAGCTCTGCTCAGATCTTGCAAAGCAACAACATCTCATGTTAGGCTGTTATTTCTTTCTACTGCCACTCCCTTCCTAACAATATTATCTTTCCCACTAAGTTTTGCTCAGGTCTTGCAAACTGATGGTTGTACATTCCTTTGTTGTCAACCCATATCATGCTAGGTCTTCCTCTTCCTCTACTGCCCCCCTTTTCCCAGCAGTATTGTCTTCTCAGGTCAGTTCTGTTTTCTCATATGTGCAAGGTGGGATAGCCAACATTTACATGCACATAAAGCAATTGTCAGGGCTGTTTTTCAGCAAGTTCTCTAGGTATCTATTGCTTGGAGCCACAAGGTAATCAGAATGCCTAGAATAAATGGTAATGAGTCGAGATGGTCACAAACCAAACTATGAAGTGGAAAAAAAACAATGAATTGACCTGGTTCATGGTTTGGTTCATAGTTTGGTTCAGGGATCCTTTTTTCCCAAAACAAAAAGCACTGAACTTTTTTCCACTTGGCACTTCATTTTCAGCAAAAATGGATGGCCTGCCCCCTTCCTGCTTCCCCCGTCGTCTCCCTACCTGATCCTGCTGCCTTCTCCTCTTCGTTCTCTGCCACCACTATCTTTAGAGATAGTAGCCCAGCTTCTGGGAACCGGGCCTGCTTTCTCTCTGCATGCACAATGCCTATCAGCCAACAGACCTGCACATGCACAGAAACAGCCAGTCTGGCTTCTGGAAGCTGGGCCTGCTGTCTCTGCACATGTGCACGCCTATTAGCTGAGAGACATGTGCAGAGATAGCCTGCCTGACTGTCCCTGTGCATATACACCATGTAGCGCAGGGGTCCCCAACCCCTGGTCTGCGGCCCGGTGTCGGTCCGTGGCCTGGGCTGGACTGGGCCATGAAGATAGATCTCCCACCCCCCCGCACGCACTTCCCCCGCACAACCCCTTTGCGCATGCGCACGAGTGTGCGCACAGCCACGCAAGTGCCCCCCACTCCTTTGCGCATGTGCGCAAGCGCGGGGGGGGGTGCCCCGCCTTCTCCAACCGTTCCGCAGTGTTAAAAAGGTTGGGGACCACTGATGTAGCGAGTAAAATGTGAGACTGACTAGGTGTTGAAACAAGTTGTGACTCCTTGCTGGTGTGTTCATATGTTTAAATAAAAGCCTGCTTCTTATGCATGGCAGGATACTTAATTTAAAAAAATGGTCTGAGCAAGGGAAGGTGTTTCACCCCTCATTGTGGTGATGAAGTATTTCCTGTTCAGATGACAGATGGCCACTGTTTCTAACTCTTTTGGAATAACTGGGACATCTGAAAAAAAATTCATGGCATAGTAAGTCACAACTAGAGTAGGCCCATTTGAATCAACTGAATTTATGGAGGAGTTGACTCACTAAATTCCCACTGATTCAATGGGTCTACTCCAGTATGACTTATCACACTAAGCAACAAGATTTCAACCACTATAAAATGGTAAGTGTTAAAGTGACCCCATCAAATTCTATTAAAATTTATTAATAATAGCTTTGTTTACATTTCCATATTTCATTTACTTGCAGTGTCATACTACAAGTTTTTGTATATGCTGTTGTACCACTTTATTGAAGAATTGCAGGCGTCTAAAGAAAAAAAAAGTATGTTTTTTCTTACACCTCAGTTTTGATAGGAGAATATAGTCCCTCTGCCCCAGCTCAAATGTTGTATGCTTTACAGGTATTATCTGAAAAACTCTTCAGTTGTTTTATAGATGAGTTCTTCTTTTTAGTTGGGTATGTTTTGTCTAGTTTTTGACCCATGAACTCATTCTAGCGTAATCTGATATTTCTTATTAACCTATTATTCTGCCCTAAAGGAAGAAAAAAAGAAAGAAAGAAGACTAATTATAAACATATGTAGGTTGTGGCCTTTGACTACCTTTATCAAAATCTGAAAGTTATTGAGAACATACTTTAATGTGATAGAAAGCAGAAATTGCTATCTTAATGATGAAGTAACTTGACGCCAAGCCTGATAGATGAATAAAGAGGAAGGAGATCATTTATCCATGTTGGTCTTTTAAGTATCAGAGACATTTTAAGCTATGGGGGGAGGAATCTGCTATGAAATTTTGCTTCATAGAAGTCACGTTCCGTTTACTTTCCTTATATTTTTATACTTCTTGCACTCAGGTGCAAAAGAGGATAGGTACTGATCACATTACTTATTTTTTAATCTGGCTGCTAATTGCAGTTCTAGTGAGTGGTCAAGAGTTCAAAGAAGGCTGCTAGTTATCAGATGTTTGAGTGTAATTTTAATAGCTCTCACTACCATGTCCTTTAGATATTAAACACCAGACAAGGCATTCATTTGCCTATGTGAACAACCTTCCAGTAATAGCCATCGAGAGGGAAAAGAGCAGACAAGAGGAGGATGCATGCCACTTTACAAAGGAAATCACATTCTGCAGTTGCTGTATGGATACACATGCAATTTATTATTTTTCTTTCTGGGTGAAATGGAAGAAAAGTGAAGACAGAGTAAATTGTGTGCAGATTTTCTTTGTGTACAGACGCCTGTATCACACATTATGTTGAGGCTGTGTTGTATGGTTGTATACAGTAGCAAGGCCTGCCTCTCAGCAGAACATATGTCTAATGCATTTGGAAATTTAAAACGTTTTATGACACCGTCAGGCATTACAAGATGCACAACGCTGCTGATGTTCCTTTTCTATAACATCTACATTGTAGCCAGGTTCTTGACATCAAAAGTGTTGTGTGTTCATGGAGAAGTAAACAATGTGATGCTAGAAAACAGCAGCATTTGTACTAGAACTTAAGTACTTCAGGGTAGCATAGGGGGGTTATTTGTAAATATGTTTGCAAATTCTCTCAGTTTGAAAAAACGCATCCTACATTACACAGATTGGCTGGTATCCTGATGATTGGTTACGGTGGTACAAGAGCAGTGGTGTAAATTGCAGCAGTGAGTTGCCACTAGCTAGCAATTGCCGCTTGTATTCCTTATTGTATACCAACTCATGCAGCTTGTGTCATTGCACATACACTGATGATGTAACTAACTAGTTAGATTCTGACCATTATATGTTTTGAGTTAACATTTGAAAAATAACCATCAGATTCTATGGAAACTGTGCTTTAAGATTGCTCAGAAACTTACTATGCAACATTGGTTTGCTTAACAAAGTCACCTAGTTTACTCTGCAAAATAGTGATGGTTTGTTGTATATATGCCTTATATTTCAAAGCTAGTACAGTATGAGTATGATTTGTCCTGAAACTCTCAATCTTTTTTTTTGTTTGTTTCTTAAGTATACACAATTAAATTTCCTGCAGTTATGTTTGAAAATTAGAGGAAGATGCCCCTTTTACAGTGTGATTTCTCATTTCTGTCACTTTTGCTGTAATTCTAAGTGGATTCATAGCAGCTGTGGAAGCGTTATTGCCTTAGATGTGCCTGAGGGAGCTCTTCCTTTGCTTGAGGGGCTGCACTTCCCTCAGCATGTGCATATTGGATTCTTTGGACTACAGATCCCATAATCTTTCTTTCTAGGAGTCCTAGGTGCAAGACCCAGACCTCACAGACACTTGAATTGTGCCCACCTGGAGAGAAGGCCCAACTAGCAGACTTCATGCTTGGGTAAGCCTAATTTCCTCTTTGAAAAGAGTGCTTTCCAGCAATCATTGGGGCAGCTTCCTTTTCAAAGAGGAAGTTAGGTCTATCCAAGGCATGAAGCCTGCCAACTGGGCTTTCTCTCTAGGTGAGCACCATTTAGGTGTCTGTATAGTCTGGTTCCTGCAGCTGGGACTCCCAGAAGGGATAATTATGGGGTCTGTAGCCCAGAAAATCCAAAACTGATGTCCTTCGACTTCTCCCTGGCCTCGAACAGTAAATATTAAGGCATCAAATATGGCAGTATTTCCAACATGAGGAATAAATGTGTAGATATTGAAATAATACATCCTGAACAACATACTGTAACAGTAGGGTTACTTCAGTAATACTGACTAAAAGCAGACCTAGCTGAGACTATTTCTGTGGAGATTTTGAGGAAAATATAAAGGACTTTTTAAAAAACAACTTCATGCCAGTTATAAATCAAGTTTCAGAAATCTAGAATTTACAGCTAACTGCTTTTCAAATTGTGAGCATTTTAAATTTTCTATAGCAAGATTGTCACTAGCTGAAAACCCAGTAATGCTGAGGAGATCAGCTTTTATTTTACAGTGATCCCAGGTGAAGCCATTCCAGAAGATCGAAGATTTCTTAATAAACTTTCCTCAGCACATCACCAAGATAGCACTGCTTCATTTTCAGCCTTATTATAGGAAGCTTTTGGTCAATTCAGTAAATATAAGTGGAGTGAGTTGTTTTTGCTGAAACAACAGGTACTCGGAGCACGCTGAAAATTTGACATCAATGATTCCTTCCTCTCAGAGAGTCAGTTTGTATCTAGGCCAAATTCTGACTGTGTTCGGCTCTATAGTTGTGCAGACTTGTTCAGCAAGTTAATTGGTGAATACTTGTTAAGTGTGCTTAATAGCCTTATAATTGGTATGCAACTTTTATTAGTTGCACTCTCATAAACAAGTATTCAAAATATTTGGTATTTTTTTCTCTTCAGTGCTCTTTACATGGTTATTCCATCATTTTGTACCACATTTGGAGGATATACATCAAACATTGAAAATTATACTGTCTGTAACTCATTCAAATAGACCGTGGATAGACATACCTAGGATCAGGTCAGTTATTATGTCAAACAGCTTACATAGTAGTGCTAGGCTACTTTTACTAAATGAACTTTGGGCCCATCTTGTCACATGACAGCAGAGCTAGTAGCCAAGTTCTATACTGTCAGGAAATGTGAGGAGCCTTTTCCACTAGCTGTGCTGGCAAGGGCTTCAGTTCAAAACGTCTGGGGACCCAAGGTTGGGAACCACTGGTCTAAAGCATTGATATGCCCGTGGTCAGGTAACAAAAGCTTAAATGGATTATTTCTGCACACCTGCAAGGGTCCTTGTAGGGGCAAGCTGTGGGCGCCCTAACATTATAGCATGCCCCAGACACCATGAATGCAGACCCAACCTTAAAAGCCACTGTCAAACCAGAACAGATAATGGGAATAGTTACACCTGGCTTATCAGTAGTACATATGAAAAGGATTGCAGGCTTTTTTTTAAACAAAATACATGTTAAACATGAGTCAACACTGAAGCAGCAGCAAAAATGTAATGCAGTGCTAGGTTGCATCAACAGTAGTGTCCAGACTAAGGGAAGTAGTAATGCCTGTCTATTCTGCTTGTCTCAAGCCTCATATGCAATACTGTGTTTGGTTCTAGGCAGTTAAGCAAGCTGGAATATGTCCAGAAGAGAGTGTTGTGTTTTCACTGTGGATTTCCTGCTTTGGCAACGGGTTGGACACAGTGACCCCAACTCTACAATTCTATGATTTTGTGAATATGTGAATAAATTAGCTAAAATGATATGTTAAGATCAGAGCTTGGAAAAGTTTTTTTTTTTAATTACAACTCCCAGAAAACCCATTTCAGCATGGCCGGTGGTAGGTGAAGGATTCTGGAAATTATAGTCCAAGAAAATAAAGCTCTAAGCTCTGCAATTTATGTAGGCCTAAAACCCACATATATAGTGTTGAACGTTTTAATCTTAGTCTGAAATGTGTTGAGAAACATTCTGTCTTGCTGAAATTAATCTTATGGATTTCAGCAGTTCTTGGTACCTAGGACTGCAGCCAAAATGTATAGGAATAACGTTAAGATTTTATGATTAATATACTTATTTTAACATTGGAAAGAAACTTTTGTTTATCTTGTGGTCAGTACATTTGAAATACTGCACTGCAGAAGATGATCTTTTTTTTTCTTCAAGTTTGTTACGTTTTTAAAACTTTACCCAACTTTTCCATATGGATAATATTCTCAATTCACAATTATATGAAAGCATAAATGAAGGCCTGGACTTAGTGTATTGAGGGAGATTTTTTTAAAAATGAGTGGTTCTGTGTAGTGGAAAAAGTTTTGCAAATCTGACTGACTTCGGGAAGGGGGATTGTATTCTTTCAATAATGAATGCAATTTCAAATTTGCAAAACCATAAGAACCATTCAAAATACCACTCCACCCCCTTTCCTCCTCCCGTACAGGAAGTGTTGCCAAGACATTAGTCACAACCAACGTAAGCCATACTATTTTATTCCTGTTTTTTCCCCCTTCCTTTCCCCTCTTCTTTTTTCCCTTCCCTATGCTCCCTTCCTCTTTCCCTCCCCCCCCTCTCTCACACATTCTCTCTCTCTCTGCAGAAAGTTGAGTTCCATCCCAATTATTAAATCTTTGGAGACCATTCCCACATGGTTCTGTAAATGGTAGCTTCATCCTGAGTCCTTTCATCTCTTTTCCTGCTCTCCTGGCTTGACAGTTGAAAAGGTCTGACTGCGCCACACAATGGTTTGATTGGTTTCTCTAGGGGAGGCTTTTCCCTGCCTCATCATTCGCCAGGCAGGTGGACCAGAAAGTCTCTTGATTCTTTTGTTGCTTCTCAAAGTCCGAGGTCTTTGACTGAATAAATCCTCCGTCATGGGATAATTTTCTAAAAGGAGACTGAAAGATGTGAGAGAAAAGCCTCGCTACTTGGGTGCTGAATTAATGAAATAACTGGGCCTTGGAGTTTGCAATTGAAAAATCACCGGGAATGCAATGGGTGGAGACAGACTTCAGCATGCACATTACTTACTCCCACCCTTCAATAAAATAAGAAAGCTTTAAGTGCTTTTGTGAAACATGTTGGCTTGTCCAGCATCCTTTGGATATTTTTGCATTTGTCACCATGTTTGCATGGGAAGCTAGGGCAGAATGGAAGTCGTTCTAGCGCAAGGCCTAGTTAGTCATTAGATTATAACAAGTGGATGGAAAAGGTTTCTATATGACAGAACTAGGGTTGAGTTAACACAGGGTGAAAAGTAATTTACAGATAGGCTGTCCTCAGCCATCTTTGTAGCCTCTGATAAGGTTTCATTTCAGAATGGATAGGCGACATTTCCACTTACGGACCCATTCTGTGACACCTGTGATAACAGCTTTTGGATCCTAATTGAAATTGGTTTCAAAATGGATTTTCACTTTTCTCTGTCTGTGGAAAATATTGAATGGATTCAGAGCTGCCACAGAGAATCCCAGACCTTGGAAAATGGAGCAGGAAGCCAGGATCATCTTTCATAACAGTGTCAATGATATGACAGTCTTGTTATCTGTCTTATTAATGAAATCATTGATCACCTGATGAGGAAGATAATAAATGGCAGTTTGCTGCCATTCAAGAAACTGAATTATATTCATTAGAAATATTGGGATGGGATGGAGGTGGGAGAAAGTCAGAGATTAGAGCTTAAAATCCTTAACATCTATTTACATTTTTTTTTCATTGTGAGGATAATTTTCAGATTTTGATTCTTAGAATTTAAAGCTCCCTGACCGTCTTTAGAAGTTTTCAAAGTATTAAGTTGGGGGAATAATTTTATTGAAAAAATTAAATAAATAGTGATGTTCCTGTGTAGCCTAATTATGAATGGACAGATTCTAGACAAAGTACCTTCCTATCTCTGGAGTGGCATGCAGAACTTTCTATATGTGCATAAGGCTTGTCCCTTGCCTGCCTTGTGTGCATCCTCAGGAGTGTTGGACAGTATTCTGACCTACGACAGGAGGAGGGGGAGGAACACCTCACTATAAGTATGGATCAGTTTGCCACCCACTTTAAGCTTGAGAGGGAAGATATGATCAAAGGTTTTAGTGGTGCCACCTATCTTTGACTGATTAGGAACAAAAAAATCCTGAAAATTATGCAAAGCTAGCTTTTTCTTATCACTTTAACTCAGTGTTTATCATTTGGGTTTCAATTTTCACCATTGTCTAAAACTGAAATCTGTCGCTAACTGAAGTTATTTTCCCTTTGTAGAATTAAAGTCATTGTGTGCATGCTCACGCACACATACACAGACACACACAAACACACACATCTTAAGATCAGTATCATATTGAACATTCATGCACATAAAATTGTGAAAACTGTTCTAGCAGCACAACCGAGTTATGTGATCAGGAACATGAACACACATGACTGGCATCTTGTCCAGTTGCTGTGGCAGCTTCTGCAGACAGAGCTGCCTGCATGTGAATATTCAACTGGATGCTGGCCTAAATGTGTAAAGCATAAATCCGTTGATTTTGCCATTGTTGGAAGTATGCCTTGTAGTACCAGTTGGCTGCTTTCAAACCAGGCTGATGACTTCTGACTACCTTGTCACGTATTCTTCCTTAAGTACAGTATCAATGTTAATTAACTAGAAATTACATGAGCTACATCAGCATTTTTCAAACTTTGTTCCAGTGAGGCTCCTTGGAAAGCTTTTTAGAGGTTCCTCAATTAAACATATACTTAGCAGTGGACATGTTCCTATGAACAACAGTTTTTTGCCACTGTTGATCTTCCTTTTCATTTTACAATGATAGCAGTTGTGTAGTGTATCCTAGGACTACACTGTCTATCTAAAAAATATCTATTAATCAAAACTTGACTTGTGTTTTCAAGGGGTTGTGCAGGTCATTTTTGCTGGGCATATTGAAGGAACAGTGGATTTGTAATTGGAAAACAAATTGATAAGCCGGGAATAGCTACTGGTGGATTTACTGCTCCATTCTTAAGTTATAATACGGTCTTTTTCCATGGTGTCCAGGGCAAAATGTTGTGGGTGCCTCCCCTCCCCCATGGATTGTCATTTAAACATTTTCCTCCTCTTGATTACATTGGTGAGAATTTTCCTTTTGGGGTTGGTACTAGTTGACCTGGTATCACAGCAGAGACCTCTCCCTGGACACAGTGGGAACTTCTACTAGACTCCCTTTTAAAAAACATTTTTATTAATTTTAAAGTCAACAAATATAAATCCTCTAACCTCCCACTGTTTAAATTGGATACAGGGCTCTCCCATATTGATGGCTGGAGAAAAGGATCTTTTCCAGGTCCAAATTCTTCTGGGAATGCACACGGTGGCCTGTTTGTGTGGCTGCTGGCTAGTATTCTACTAGTGACTCAGTTTGTATTTGAAGTATGAATCTTGTTACAAGATTGCACAGCTTTACAGTGGATACTTCTCTGGCTGCTACAGAAACTGGCAGTGATATAATTTTAAAATTGTTAATTATCATGGTTTTCTAATTAGTCAGGTTCCTGTTAATTTTCAAGTACCTAAAGTTGTAGTTTTGAAATAAATACGCTTTTTAATGTTTTAAAATTGGAGGTAGAGAACATGTAGAGCCTCTGTATGCCATTGAATTGCAACTTCCATCATCTTTAACCAGTATAGTAAATGCTTAGTGACTGGAGTTGAATATCAGAAAGGTCCACATTCCCTATCTCTGCTTTAGATGGTGTATTCATGTGGTGCAGCAGGAATTGCCTTGGAAGATGCATTCCTTCTTCTGAAGGACAAAGTGGGCCTCTTTTAAGATATTGTTTTCCATCTGCAATTTTCAGAAATGTTTTTGTTAAATACAGATCAGAATCCTGTTTGTTTCACCTGCTGGCATTAATTCCATTGATATAATTTTTAGTAGCAAATTGTGGCAACTTAGGCAATTAAAGTTGCCATTTCTTATTGCACACCAGTTGCATCACTAGGTGCATGACAGGAAATGCTTACACTGACTTCTTAATATACAGCAATTTTCCACTGAAAGTCATGCTGATGAGAGTTATGCCAGCATAAACAGCAACAGGATTTGGGCCATAATTTTTGAGAAGACAAATGTGCTTGATTAATTTGATCTTCTTTTTAGTTAACTAAACTTTATTTTAATCAATTAATTTAATAAATTACAAGTTCTAGCCATTATAAAACAGAATAATTTTGTTTGGGGCTCTGTTAAATTGTGCTGAAGGGAAATAATGCATTTTTAATAACTAAGCTAATTGGTGTAGGAGTAAAAATAAACCACTTGCTTATTTGGAGTCAGTTGTTAGAGGTAGGCATTTTTGTCAGCGTAAATATTCTAGCAGTATTTGAATTCTAAATGTTTTCTTCATTTAAATCATATGTTTATGCAGTATGCCATCTTTATATCAAAAGAGTACAACAAAACAATAAAATATTAGCAAAACAATCATTAAACAAAAGGGGAAATATTTTATCTGATGAAATGCAGACATGCATTGCAGTCATAAACATGTTTACTCTGAAGTAACTCCCACTGAGTTTTTGTGTGATCTTGTCTCAAGTGATTGGAGTTAGGATTACAGTATTAGAAATGTTAATATTACTTGATTAGATTTGGTCCAATTGAGTCAGCTCTGTGTCCCACCCTTCTAACCATGGTGTTTCCCTCTCTTTCTCTTTACTGTTGTGCATTTCACACCAGGTGGTGACAAGTCTTGTGATTGCAGTGGAGGCCACTGAAAGGAAAATAGAGGGTTCCCTCCTCCCTCTTGCCCTTTAGTACTGGCCCGTGAACATACCATAACAATTGGATTAGATGCACCTAGAGTTGGGATTGATTTCATCTTGAATGGGAAATTAGAACATCTGAAAAATTCCTTTTTAGACAGAAGAACATGAAGGAAAAGTTGGATGGAAACCAGAGAAGTACTGTAAATTGCTATGAAAGTTACTTCCTATGGTTTATCACTGGTTGTCAAAAGAAAATCGCCTCAAGCTTGTTTGTAGCTAATTCTCTATAGAAAACTTCAGTTTGTAGACTGGGCTCAGAATGGGATAGATTGCTCTTGTTTATAGAAAAGGATGAGTATCTAAAGAAATCAGATAATGCAAATGACCCTATTTTAATAAGCTGCTGAAGGGATTACGGATACAACTGGTTAGCTGAAAGATCAGGAAGATGATTTTTTGTAGCTTTTGGACTTTTTTTTCATTATAGGTTTTTACAAGTGTTTTAAGAAGGAATTTCACAATGGAAAAACAAAGAAAGCAGAGATGAGACATTGTTTCCTATTACTTATAAACACAGCAGTTCAGATTTTGAAAGAACAGGACCTATATTTAATCTAGTTCTGGAGAAAATGTAAAACATGCTTCAGTAGCAGTATACTCATACATATAGTAGTTCGATTTGAAATTACTTCAAAATTCTTTGGATTCCTATCTTTCTTTCAAATTCTGATCTGGAGCTATCACACAGAGAAGAAAATCCTATTGCTTATCTTAGTAAATTGCATTAGAATAGGCCCATTGAATCAATGGGGATTGGGTAAATCAGCTGTACCTTTCATTCATTCAAATAGGCCTACTTACTGTATAACTGTGACTTATATTAGCATAGCAAGTTGCAGTTAGAATTGGCCTATTTGAAACTATGGAACTAATGGGGGAGTTGATTCACTAAGTTCCCATTGATTCAATGGGCCTACTCTAATGTTATTTACTGTGCTAATTAACAGGATTTGGGCTATTATGTTTTCAGATGTACAGTACATCTAAAACTAAATAAACAGCTTAGATGTACACCAAAGAAGAAAAAGGGTGGATTCAACAGAACATCTGCTTTTAACCACTTTTTTTTTTGTACAGGTGTATTCAGTAGTTATGATTAACTGCCAGTTGAATATGCACTCTTGGGCAACCGGTTGACCAGGACTTGCATACAGTAATTCATCAACATGCATGCTGACTTTTAAAAAAAGCTTTGTTAGGTATAAGAGCTAGATTTAATTTTTTTCATTTAAAATTTTTGAAAACAGCATGAAAACTGGAATATTCCTGACAGTCTAGGTCTCCCAAAACTTTCTCATGACTAAGCTCTTAAGTTTTAGATGGGGTCTTTTAGGTTAAACATGAAGGAATGGGGGAACAAGTGGGGTAATGATATGTGTATATCTTAAATACTGGCTTAGCTCAATTCCCATAGCATAGTGCCTGGTCAAAGGCCGGCCTGTAACAGAAGTGTGTTTTCTTTTATATCTTTCTTCTCCTCTGTCAGATTGTGTGTGTGTGTGTGTGTGTGTTTTATTATGTATTTAAGCTGAGTTCATGTAAACAGAACATAATCAAAAAGTATCTTTTTCTGTATGTCCTGCTGTAAAGGTTCTTGGAGTATAAATAAATTTCATTCTCAGATGGGTCTTGTAGCGCAAATATAGCAGGCAGTGGGGGTGGGGGGTGGGGTTTGTCCATAGAAGGGAATGCCAACCATGTGGTTCTGCTAAATTCTAAGAATTTGAACATAACATTCACAGTAGATTACATCTAAACAAAGGAGATGCTGTACCTTTCTGACATCAGTGTTCATCCATCTTTTTGCAATCATCGTTAGTTTCTTGTTAACATAAAAGGGGATATAAAATGGCCAAATTAAACTTCAAATATGAATATGTGCTAATTGTTTTATTTGTGGCATCTTAATGCATTGTTTATGAATTGCTTTAAGATCTAGTTTTATAAGTAGCATATGTTTTCTATTGAAACATATGCCTCAAACTCTGCAATTTATGTTCCCCTTTTGGAATGATAATATGCTTCAAAAATATGGTTTCCCATTTCCCAGAAAATAAACAGAATTCTTGGTGAATATTGCTTTAAAAATCAGAAAGGAACATCTTTCTCTAATTTGATATTTGGATATGCAAGCAAGTTTGGCAAATGACTGTGTGATGTCACTTGAAGAACATAATCTAATATCCTAAAAATAGGACAAAGTGAGGGCACAAAGATGGCAGTGCAGGACACAACACATGGTGACACAACAAGCACTTTTCTAGTGTCTTCCATCTCTTTTTCATCATGAGTCCAGTAAGACTTGTTATGTTTACTGACTTTAATGGACAGTGATGTCACTTTTCATTAGTTAGTGTAAGGGAAGGCCTCTTTTAATATCTGATTGTATCCAGTGATTTTTGTTATAATTTAACTGTGCTTGTTCATTGAAGAACTGCCATTTCTGGAGGAACAGTAGTGAGGACATGTGGTATTGTTAATTACTGTGCATTAGGGCTCATGTGTTATGATGTGTGAGCTAACTGATACAATGCATGATGATGCCATTTAGGACTTCCTCTTTGAAGCTGTCAATCTAAGTGTTTCTGTTTTTCCTTGAGTGCTGCTGACATGGTTGATGCCCAAGTCTGTGAGAAATCTTGTGCCAATTTGGACCCTGTTTCCTCCTGTTCCATGTAGGAACCTGGCACCCTGTATGTGAGACTTGACTTATCTGGAAGTTCTTGGTTGGAGAGACAGTCCCTGTTTGAACAGATGTGATAGTGGTCCACTGTCATGTTCCCAGGGGATTCAGCAGGCGAAAGTCAAATAAGCCAGTCCAAGGTCAGAAGTCTGGGAGATACAAAACAGATGCCAAATTGTCAAAGCCAAAACACAAACCGTAGTCAGAAGTCAGAGTCCGAAAGCCAAGGGTCAAGAGAGCAAGGTTCAAGATAAGCAGAAGCGTGGACACGAGCCAGGGAATTGAATTGTTGCTTCCAAACCTCTGGGTGCAAGTTATATAGCAGCAACAATCATCTAATTCCTAGAAACATTCCATCCTGTTAAAACTCAGGGCTGGTCGACCTGATGTTCCTGTGAGAAGCATTCATACGAGCCTCAGATCTTCGTGTTGTGAGTCTCTGCCGAAGCTTATCTCTCACTCTGGCTAGTGGGGGAGGAGATTCTGGCGGTGATTCAGCTGTCTGTGATACTAATTGCCCAGCATTTTCCTCAGCTGTAATTAACCCCTCTGATTCCAGGTCTTCTTTGGTTGAACTCATGACACTATCCCCCCCCCCCCGCAGGGCTCCCCCCTTCAGATGAGCTGGGTCGATCAGGACAGGTGGCATGGAACTGTTGTACGAGGTCGGGGGGGGGGGGGTAAGTTGCTTGCAGGTTCCCATGATCGATCCTCAGGGCCATAGCCCTCCCAGTCCACAAGGTACTGAAGCCCCCCCCCAGTCGATTTGTGAGTCTAGGATCTGATGAACCTCGTATTTTTCCTCGTCATCGACCAAAACGGGTGGAGGTGGAGCCAGAGGTGGAGGTCGGACAGGGTCCGGTGCCACAACAGGGACAAGGAGGGACCGATGGAAAACCGGGTGAATATGGAGAGTGGCTGGGAGTTGTAGCCGAAAAGTGACAGGGTTGATTTGATCTGTGATTAGATAAGGCCCTACAAACCGAGGGTCCAACTTGCGCGACCGGCGTTGGCGTAGATAACGGGTGGAGAGCCAGACCTGGTCCCCTGGTTTCAGAGGTGGCCCTTCTTGCCGTTTTCTGTCGGCCGCTGTCTTGTAGGCATCCTTAGCTTGCTGAAGTTGCTCTCAGAGCAAATCTTGGAGAGCCTGCAACTCGCGTACGTGAGCGTCAGCAGCAGGAACTAAGGTCGGCGGTAGGACGGCTGGGAAAAAACGAGGGTGGTATCCATAAGTGGCTGCAAATGGGGTCTGTTTTGTGGACGAATGTATGGCGTTGTTGTAAGCGAACTCAGTCAGGGGTAGCAAGGTAGCCCAATCATCCTGCTGATAGCAGGTATACCAACGTAGGTACTGTTCAAGGGTGACGTTAGTATGCTCAGTCTGTCGATCTGTTTCAGGATGGTACGCTGACCATAAGTGCACCTGGGTACCTAGACTGGCGTGCAAGGCTTGCCAGAACCGGGAGGTGAATTGGGAGCCACGATCTGAAATTAAGTGTGTCGGAAGCCCGTGTAGACGAAAAACGTGTTGGAGGTAGAGCTGAGCTGTTTCAGGAGCTGTGGGAGGCTTGGGACATGGGACAAAATGAGCCATTTTGGTGAACAGGTCCACCATTACCAGAATGCAGGTGTGCCCTTGTGAGCGTGGGAGGTCAGTGATGAAGTCCAGAGATACTGTGTCCCAAGGGCCGGCTGGTATGGGTAGCGGATGTAGCAGCCCTGGAGGTTCGGCTGGTACGTCCTTGGCTCGACGACAAACCTCACAGGAATGAACTTAACGAGCAACGTCAGCGCGAACCCGGGGCCACCAGAACTCCCGTGTGAGTAGATGCAGAGTCTTATACTGACCAAAGTGTCCTGCAGGAGGGGAATCATGGGTCAAATAGAGCACGTTGGCTCAGAGGGGCCCTGGAGGGATATACAGGCACCCTCGGTGCAATAGGAGACCCTGGTGGTTAGCAAAGTCTCCAGCAGGGCCCTCTTGGAGTTCCTGCAAGCGTTGCTTGGCCCAGGGATCTTGGGCTTGGCTGGCCCGAATTTCCTCAGCCAGGGACAAGCGGGTTGTAGTGGCTGCGAAGACTGAGGGTGATAAGATAGGTGTGGCTGGAGTCTCTTCAGAGGGTGATACAGCGTATTCCGGTTTGCGGGAAAGGGCGTCGCCTTTCTGATTCTGGGTCTGTGGGATATAGGTAAGGTGGAAGTCAAACCAGGAGAAGAAGAGGCACCACCTGATCTGGCGTTGATTGAGGCGTCGGGCTGTCTGCAAGTGTTCCAGATTCCGGTGGTCAGTCAAAACTTGGACGGGGTGACGGGCCCCTTCAAGGTAATGCCTCCAAACATCGAAAGTGGTTTTGATGGCCAGGAGTTCCTGCTCCCAGATGGTGTAGTTGCGTTCTGAAGGTGTTAACTGCCAGGAGTAAAAAGCGCAGGGCTGCAGTGGCTGTGAGGGATCCTCCCGCTGGGACAGCACTGCACCCAGGGTCACACTGGAGGCATCCGTCTCCATGGTAAATGGTAGTCGGGGGTCTGGATAACGGAGGATTGGCTTGGTCATAAAGCGAGTTTTCAGGGTGTTGAAGGCATGGTCTGCCTCCGGAGTCCAAAGAAACGGCTCTTTGGGCCGGAGGAGACAGGTCAGAGGCGTGGTTATGTCCGCATAGGCTGGTATAAACTGGCGGTAATAGTTTGTGAAGCTGAGAAACCGCTGCACATCTTTACGGTTCCGGGGCTTCTGCCAGGTCAGAACCGCTTCTATTTTCTTTGGGTCCATCTGGATCCCATGGGTTGACACGATGTGGCCTAGGAACGTGACTTCCTGCAGGTTGAACTCACACTTCTCCAGCTTGGCGTAGAGTCGGTGATCTCGTAGTCGTTGTAAGACCTGGCGAATGTGTTCTGTGTGCCAAGCGGGGTTTTGGGAGTAAATCAAAATGTCATCCAAATAGATGATCACAAAGCGATCGAGCAGGTCTCTGAAGATGACGTTCATGAACCACTGGAATATGGCCGGAGCGTTGGTCAGGCCGAAAGGCATGACCAGGTATTCGTGCTGGCCATAACGAGTCCCGAAAGCCGCCTTCTACTCATCGCCTGCATGAATGCTCACCAAATTGTAGGCGCCACGGAGGTCCAGCTAGGTATAGACCTGGGCCCCCTTAAGGCGTTCCAGGAGTTCAGCGATCAATGGCAGGGGGTAGCGGTCCCGAATGGTTATTTTATTCAAGGCCCGGTAATCATTGCAGGGGTGGAGCTCTCCGCCCTTTTTTTTGACAAAGATAACGGGTGCAGACAGGGGTGACGTGGATGGCCGGATGAATCCCCATTTCAGGTTTTTGTCAAGAAAGGCCCACAAGGCTGCTAGTTCTGGTTCGGACATAGGGTAGATCTGTGCCACAGGGAGGGGTGCCCCAGGCACCAAATTGATGGCACAATCATAGGGTCGATGCGGGGGTAGCTGGTCGGCCCCCTTCTCCTCAAAGACATCAGCAAAGTCCCTGTATGCCAAGGGTATCATGGGACTGAACCTGCTGCAGCCAAGGCGGCCGGTGGAACCAGATGCGGACATGGATCCTTGAAGCGCAACTCCCCTTGTGCCCAGTCCACTAGGGGGTTATGTGTCCGGAGCCAGGAAAGTCCCAGAATGAGGGGAAAACGAGGCATACGTGCAATATTGAATTGTAGTTGCTCCTGATGGTGTTGGATCTGGAGAATAACCGGACAGGTCTCCTGGGTCACCAGGCTGGAGCGGAGGAGGCGCCCATCAATGGACTCAACTAGGGTCGGGGTCTCTTTGTCCTGTACAGGAATCCGGTGTTGTTTCACGAAGGCCGTGTCAATGAAACAGCAGTCGGTCCTGGAATCGACCATGGCATAAACAAACAGTCAGTGCCCATCTGGTAAGCAAAGTTTCACTGGCACAAGGAATGGACCCTGGATATTAACATAGGGTTCAGGGGACCCAGCTAGGTGCCCCACGTCTGGGGGTCCACTCAGACATGGGGCAAATCTTTTGCTGGCGGTGGTAGCACGGAGCCGGGGTGCACCGCTTGACAAAGCAGCCAGAGGTGAAGTGTCCTGCTCCCCCACAGTACAGGCAGAGATTCTGTGAACGGCGTCGTGTTTTTTCCTCAGGGGTGAGGCGTGGCCGAGCAGCCCCCAACTACATGGGCTCGAAATCCTCTCCTCCAGTGCTAGCGGGCGTCGGGAGTGGCTGTAAGGGACGGGAACCGCCCCGTACTAGGCGTTGTCTCTCTAGGCGGCCATCAATGCGAAGGAACAGCGTGATCAGTCCTTGCAGCGTATTGGGTCGGTATACACGCGCCAGCTCATCCAGGATATCATCAGCCAGCCCCTCCATATATTGGTCCATGAGAGCCGCCTCGTTCCAGACCAAGTCTTGGGCCAAGAGTCTGAACTCAGTGAAATACTGGGAAACTGAACCCTTACCCTGTTTCAGGGCCCGAATCTTCCTATTGGCAGTAGCAGCTTGCAAGGGATTAGCAAAAGCTGCTGAAATATGGTCCAAAAAGCCCTGGTAATTGGTTAACAGGGGTGAAGGAGCAAGGAGTAGAGGAGTAGCCCGTTTAGCTGCCTGTTCCTTGAGAAGGCTGACTATGAAGCATACCTTGGTTTTGTCCGTGGGAAAGTCTCTGGCACGCAGCTCAATATACAGTTTACACTGTGCCAGGAATGCTGGAAACTCCTCCACCTTTCCTCCAAACTTTTCTGGAGGAAGCACAGGGCACTTGATCTGGGCGGCAGCGTTGGCCTGAGATTGCAGTTGTTGCTGCTGAAGCTGTGCCACCATTTGTGTAAGATACTGCACCTGAGTTAGCACAGCATTCAGCTGCCCATAGCCTTCACTTGCCTCCCCCTCCATCTTGTGGAGAGAGTGTGTGGTGGAAGCAATCTGTCACGTTCCCAGGGGATTCAGCAGGTGAAAGTCCAATAAGCCAGTCCAAGGTCAGAAGTCTGGGAGATACAAAACAGATGCCAAATTGTCAAAGCCAAAACACAAACTATAGTCAGAAGTCAGAGTCCAAAAGCCAAGGATCAAGAGAGCAAGGTTCAAGATAAGCAGAAGCGTGGACACGAGCCAGGGAATTGAATTGTTGCTTCCACAAGCTTCCAAACCTCTGGGTGCAAGTTATATAGCAGCAACAATCATCTAATTCCTAGAAACATTCCATCCTGTTAAAACTCAGGGCTGGTCGACCTGATGTTCCTGTGAGAAGCATTCATGCGAGCCTCAGATCTTCGTGTTGTGAGTCTCTGCCGAAGCTTATCTCTCACTCTGGCTAGTGGGGGAGGAGACTCTGGTGGTGATTCAGTTGTCTGTGATACTAATTGCCCGGCATTTTCCTCAGCTGTAATTAACCCCTCTGATTCCAGGTCTTCTTCGGCAGGAGTTGTCGGCTTTGTTGCTTTTTTGGTATCTGCTTGTCAAGAAATTCCTTAAGGGCCTCAAGAATTTGTACCTCGCTGTTAAGCTGCTCACTCCACACTGGTCACTTTCTTTCGTTCTCCATCAACTGATGAAGCCACCCTTTGAACCTCAGGGCTCGATGGAGCTCAGTTGAATTTTAAGATGGTTTTCCTGGTGGCTATAACATCGGCATGACTGGCCGGTGAATTGTGTGTCTTATGGCATGACCTGCCTTTCTTCCAGTTCTATAGATATAAGGTTGCTCTCTTTCCTGACTTGTGCTTCTTGCCTAAGTTGTAGAGTTTCACATTAACCAGCCTTTGCTACTGGCTACCATCTTCCCATCCCTGGCATTGGATTTGTAGAGGGCTTTGCACTCACCAGAGGTAGTTAGGGTGTTGGCTTTTTTATACTTCACAGACAAGACAATGTTGGTAAACTGTCAAGCTTTTCATATGCTACAGGATCCTAAGCAAGGGCAGCCTGTTTTGCTTCAACACTTGTCGAAAAGGATTGTGGCCACCATTGTCCTAGCATACCAGACTCCCTTAAAGGCCACTCCATGAGCACTGTGGTGTCTTCTAAGGCTTTCCGGAGAGGTGTGCAATTGCCAGATATATGTAAGGCTGCCATGTGATCTCAGCCATCTGCATTTGTGAGGCACTAGGCTGGACATGAGAGCCAAGCTCAATGGTTCTTTTGAACAAACTGTCCTCTTGTCTGTGTTGACATGACTATCCTGCAGCTCATAAGTGACCTTGCCAGGCACCCAATGTTTGATTCACTGAGACCACAATAAAGAAGGACAGGTTACTTGCCTGCAACTGTAGTTCTTCAAGTGGTTGTCTGTGAATTTACACATTCCCTGTTGCCTCCCCGCTGTCTGTCATACATTTCCTCAAATTGTCAGCAGCAGATTGTGGAAAACTGTGGGAGAATTGCTAGGAGGGATCATGCCTACATGGGGAAGAAGGTGGCGTTTTGTCACCAGGCTCTGAGGATTATTACACAAGTGCAAAGAGAACCCAATGTCTGAATTGACAAATAACCACTCAAAGAACTACAGTTACAGGTAGGTAACCTGTGTTCTTTTTGAGAGGTTTGGAAAGATTATTCTTAAAATCACTTTCATCCTCAAGTTCACTAATAATTAGTAAAATCTAGTATAAAATGGCAGAACAGTAATGCAAACATAACAACCAGTATTCTGTTGAGCTTCTGCTGAGTGTAAAATTGTGTTTATTAATTGATTTGTTGCATTACTAGGCTGCTTTTCTCCTGGCGAGAGGTTGCTCACAATGTTCAAACAAATCAAACTAAAAACACAGTAAATTACAAGGCAAAAAAAAAAAAAGAATTAAGCATGCAATAATAGTTCAAAAATCAGTTGATTAATTATGCAATAATAAGTAAAAGCATTTTGAAAATTTTAAAAACATGTTTAGAAGAATTAGAAGTTTTCTCAGGATAGTGACATAGGATTGTGCTCTTTTTACCAAGTAGTGCACTTAGGAAGTAAAAGGCAGGTTTTCATGGAGGTCAGTGCTTGTGAAATGACAACACTAGTATAAGCAGTGTGAATCATGTGTTACTATGCTCATGCAACTTTCTGCTCAATGGAAGGATACTGGCCAATAAGAATTAGAAACATTATCTCAGAACATGAAGCTGCACAAATAACCATTCTCCTCCATGAGTTCCTCCAGTAGTGAGGGCATCTTACAGTCCAGTAACCTGCCAAGATACACAGAGCTGAAGACCAGTTGAAAGTTCTTGAAATCAGCCAAGTCTAGTTACAGGGTTTTTTGTTTTGAATGTTCCATGGCCTCTATCCTTCAAGGAAACTATTTGATTCCTTCTTCAAGAAGGCATCTGATACCTCCAAAACACAGCCTTTACTCACCATCTGGTGCATCTAATCAGCAGAGCCTGTCTCTCCAAAAAAATAATAATAATTAAAAAAATTTTCTCCTTGCCTTCAAGTCACATAAGATATACTTTGCTTCTGTAGAATATAGCCTTCTGCAATATCTATACGTTTAATGTTAACTCTTCATTTTAAAATGTTTGTTCCCACTTTTCTATTATTTGTGGCTGGTTCTTGGACTATGAGGGATTTGGAGTCACCTTGAATGATACAGATAATTTGTCTGAGTAGTTTTAAGTACTCTTAGGAACTTAGGCCAGACTTAAGGTTTACCATGACTCCAGTTAGTCCCCTTCCCTCAGGGCCCCTTGCACTGCATTTAAGTTGTTAAGAGGGCTGAATATGCCCTTGTGTCCTCATTCACCTTGCTCAAAGCTGAAATAGCTTTTGAAACAATGCTTCACATAATATCATTTTTTTTTTGTCAAGAAGAGCTTTCATTCCATAGAGTGGTGTGGTGCAAAAAAACCCAACACTGTTATGCAGGCTTCACCTGGCTAAAATCCCAGCTTCTACACAAGTGATGAAGGTGCATGGGCCTTGGTGCCTTTTGCTTCTGGCCATCCAACTGTCAGGATACACTTAAAGGCATTTCTGGCAGTTGAGGGTATCTGCAAATCTCTCCTCCAGCACTATATTTCAAATGAATTTTTTTTCCTGTCAGCTTTCTTAATTGTCAAGCTTTCATGCCCATGCGTGCTGACTCATCAGAAATATAGGAATCTAGATGATCTTGGTCTTGGTCTCCAGTGACACATCCTTACATTTGATGAACTTCTTCACTGCTGTCCTTCCGAGTCTCAGTCTTCTTTTGATTTCTTGGCTGCAGTCTCCATTTGGATTGACCCAGGTATATTTCAGTTTCTTCATTGTCAATTCTAAAATTGTGTAGTTCTTCTGTAGTCATGATTTTGTCTTCTTAATGTTCAACTGCAGTTCTGCTTTGGCACTTCTTTCACTTTCACAAAAAGTATTTTCAAGTCATTGCTGATTTCTGCCAATAAGATAGTTTTATCTCCATTATCTTGAATTATTGATGTTTCTTCCACCAATTTTCACTCCTTCATCTGAATCTAGTCTGGCTTTCCCCATTAATAGTTCTGTGTATGGATTGAACAGATAAGGCAATAAAATGCACCCTTGTCTGACACCTTTGCCTATAGAAACCATTCTGTCTTTCCATATTCTGTCCTAACGGTAGCTTCTTGTCCACATTACAAGTTATGTATCAGGACAATGAAGTGCTGAGGCAAATCCATAACTTTCATAATAACCCATAGTTTCTCATGATCCAAAACTATGCTGTAGTATATATAGACTGATCTTCTGAACCGTAGAAGGTAACTGCCAGTGAAAGATGCCAATGTTGGGTTGTAGGACAATTGCTTGCCTCTGTTTAAAGCAGGTTCTCAGCCTACCACCATATGTATACAAAATATGTGTTCAGTTGCTATCCTTGAGGTTTTGACTTGCTTTGTACTCTGTTCCTTCCAATGTAACTTTGCTCTGCTGTGTTTCATTTTGCCTTCCATAGCAGCATCCTAGCTTACATAGTTTCATGATAGTACTTATCCAGAGGGCTTTTCCCAGATTGATATGAGACATTGATCAAGGCAGCATAGAAAGCCCCATCTCTACTCCCATCACTGTGGCAAGGAAAGCCAGGGTAATCTTCCAGCTTCCTCTGGTATAGCTATATATTTCTCCTGTTGCTGCTTGAATAGGTTTGCGGTTAGCATACAAGGAAGTTGTGTTAAGACTGCATCAGTAATTCACCTAGTCTGACTTCAGAGTGTCTGGCTATGCTATCACTGTCTTGCTTTCAGTGGAGAATCATGCTATTGAAGACCACAAGCAAAACTCTGCTCTTAGAGCCAAACATCGGCTGAAGAAATGAGTGAGGATTTTGTGAGGTGGAGTAACCATTTTTCTGTGTCACAATATTCTGGAGTTTGAGACCATACAAGGATATTAAAAATGCAAAAATCAAAATGGGGGACAAGAAGTACCATCTTTAAGAGCATGGAAAAATAGTATCTGTCACTGAATATGAATGTATTTCATGTTATAAAAAATTGGGAGGGTACAAAAATTTGGTTAACATTTTGAAGGGCCACACATGATAATCTTTTGAAATCAAATGAATAAAGTAATGCCCTGCTGGAGTGAAAAAAAAATGTACTGGGTTATAAATAAAGAACTCATACATTTTTTAAAAAATTAAAAATAGTTGACAAGCTGCATGATGGAATACAAACTTCAGCTAATTTAATATGATTGAAAAATATAGAAATATTAATGGAGGTAATAAATTGCATAATTTACATTTTAAAAGTTGGGAGGTACTTAATTTTGTTTTGACTTGTAGCTTATTTTTCTTTCCTGGTAGCAAACTGATAACTTGTTTTTGTGTGAGTTTCTTCATTTGTTTTCTGCATTGTTGGAAAAAATATGCACAGGAGTGTTGGGAACAAGAATTTTTCTCAAGGTAGCTTCACTTTTCTATCTAAGGTTATAAGGGGAAAACGTCTTGCTTGCCAGCCTGTGTTCTATCCAGAATTCTCATCCTCAATCTGAAGCAGTTTGTCTCCTGAATTGGCTTAAAAATCACCCTGATCCAATATTATGTTTTCCACAGTGGTTAACCAAAAGCTTTTGAAAAACTTAGGAGGAGGAGTGGGGAACATATGGCTCTGCAGATGTTGTTTGATTATAACTCCTGTTAGTCCTAGCCAGCTCAGCCTAAGTGACAGAGGCTAGGAACTGCACTACAGTACTATCTGGAGGGTCATATGTTTCCCATGACTTGATTGCAAAAAAAATCATGATGTCTGGCCTCACCATCTAATATTCAAAGATGCACAATCTTAGCTTTGGACACAGGCAAGAGAACTGTGGATGCTTTCCCACCCCCAGAACAAAGCATATACATTTTCAACCTTCAACGTTTTATTTGGAAAAAGAATTTGATAATGGGTATAAAAAGGCCACTGCTTGGATTTGCTGCCACAGAATAGTATTGGCTCAGCAGAAGGTCCCTGCATTGGATGACCCACCTGCTATCCAGTGCCTCCCATCTCAGTGCATTGCTGGGTGACCATGGGAGTTGGTAAACAATGTGGGTCTGAACCGCTGGGTGGATAGGGACCCTTGGCTCCAACTGTGGGGAATTGTGGTGGCCCATCTGAGCTGGACATGTCCCTATCAGATCCTCACTCCTGATCCCCTCACAGAAGGGATCCCATGCCTGGGATATGTCTGACTGCCCATCTCCCTCACAGAAGATATGCTCCTATACATCAAATTGCCCTTTCTTCTGCTACAAAGATAGGTTATATGCACAAGTGACAAGCCTTGGAAATAGTCCATCCCCTAAAATTGCAAACAAAATTACCATATGAACACGGAAGGGAGGGTGGGTGGGTGGAGTCCATTTGAAGACTACCAGAAAGGAGCCCAGATTTCCCTTTGTATCCCAGCCGGGTGGACCAAAATAGAAATTCTGCTAGTCAGGTTGTCCAGGCTGGGAATTTTCCTTTCAAGTGCTGGTGGCCATTCCTGATTGTTTGGCCAGCAGAGTGCACTCTCCAGCCCTCTCCCCAATCTCAAACGTGCCTGAAAAGAGGGCCCAGGATAGTGGCTGGCTCCTTCTCAGCATCCTAAACTTTTAAAGCACCAACCAGGCCCTAGTTTAGTGTATTTACTGGGTGACATAAGCTTCAGCCTAGCTAATATCCATTGACAGATGCATCAGTGTGTCTTGTAACAATTAGTTTAAATGGCTAATTGTCTATAACTATCAAAATGATTTCTCTGCAGATACAAGTATCTCAATGGAACCACATCTACGTGGAGGGAAGTGTGCAGTGGGGTCCCTCAAGGTTCTGTCTTGGGCCCAGTGCTCTTCAACATCTTCATAAATGACCTGGATTGAGGGGGTTGAAGGATCACTTATCAAATTTGTTGATGACACAAAGCTGGGGAGAATTGCTAATACAGTGGAACCTCTACTTACGAACTTAATCCGTATTGGAATAGTGTTCTTAAGTTGAAACGTTCTTAAGTTGAAGCAAAATTTCCCATAGGAATGCATTGAAAACCGATCCGGCTGTTTTTTGTTCTTATGTAGAGGCGCGTTCGTACGTTGAAGCATTAGTTCCCATAGGAACTAATGCAAAGCCGGTTAATCCGTGCTCTACCACTAGGGGGATATTTTTTTTTTTTAACCTAAGATGACCTAAGGTTAAAAAAAGGGCAGGAAAGGTTTTTTTCCCCGTTCTTATCTTGGAGCTCCGTTCTCAAGTAGAAGCAAAATTTAGTGAACGGAGCTGTTCTTAAGTTGGATCGTTCTTAAGTAGGGACGTTCTTAAGTAGAGGTTCCACTGTCTTTGGAAGACAGACTCAACATTCAGAAGGATCTAGACACACTTGAACATTGGGCCCTATCCAATAAGATGCAGTTTAGTGGAGGGAAAAGTAAGGTCCTGCACGTAGGCAGGAGAAACCAAATGCACAGGTACAGGATAGGTGGTACCTGGCTCGACGGTAGTACCTGTGAGAGGGATTTAGGTGTCCTGGTGGACCACCACCTAAAGATGAGTCAGCAGTGTGCTGCAGCTGCCAAGAAAGCCAACACAGTCCTAGGCTGCATCAACAGGGGGATAGCATCAAGATAACGGGAAGGATAGTACCACTCTATACTGCGCTGGTGAGGCCGCACTTGGAGTGCTGTGTCCAGTTCTGGTCACCACAATACAAAAAAGATGCTGAGGCCCTGGAAGGGGTGCAGAGAAGAGTAACAAAGATGATAAGGGGACTGGAGGCGAAATCCTATGAAGAACGAATAAAAGAGCAAGTTATGTTTAGCTTAACGAAGAGAAGACTGAGGGGAGACATGATAGCAATCTTCCAATATTTGAAGGGTTGCCACAGGTAAGAGGGCATCAATTTATTCTCCATTGCGCCTGAGGGTAGGATAAGAACCAATGGGTGGAAACTTGTCAGAGGGAGATCCAACCTGGAAATTAGGAAGAACCATTAAGCAGTGGAAGAGCTTGCCTCCCGATGTTATGGGTGCCCCATCGCTGGAGATTTCCAAGAAAAGATTGGACCGCCATCTGTCCAGGATGTTATGAGGTCCGGGATGGTATGAGGTCTCCTGCCTTGGGCAGGGGGTTGGACTAGAAGACCTCCAAGGTCCCTTCCAACCCTACGATGATTCTATGAAGTATAATATCTGATGGACAAAGATGCTATTAGCAATTTTATTTAACTATATATCTTTGTACATGAAAATGGAACCCTTCACATAAATACGGGCAGTCAAAGACACATCCAGACTATTTCAAGCTACAGAAAATGAACCTGTAAAATTCCTAACAAGAATATGCTAAGAAATAACGAAAAAAGAGTAATGGCCCACAGACAGAAAATTTTCAATACACATTCCAATCTCCAAGAAAGGAGATACCAGAGAGTGCAGATGCCAACTATGGGACCATTGCACTAATTTCTTATGCAGACAAAACGATGCTTAAGGTATTGCAGTGGAGGCTTTTACCATATACGGAGCAAGAAATACCTGATATTCAAGCTGGGTTCCAAATATGAGGAAAGACTAGATATATCACAGACATACATTGACTACTGGAGTGTACCAAAGAATTTTGAAGAAGATCACTCTGTGCTTTATAGACTGTAATGCAGCCTTTGACTATGTGGTTTATTAGAAGGTTTGATTGTTGTAAAAGAAATAGGTGTACCTCTGCAGTTGAGTGTCCTGGTGCATAACCTATATTATGGACAAGAAGCTACTGTTTGGACAGAATATGGAGGAACAGAATTATTTCTCATAGGCAAAGGTGTCAGATAAGGGTGTATTTTATCTCCCTTATCTCTGTCTGTTTAATCTGCGTGGAGAAGATATATGGAAAGCTGGATTAGATTCAGATATATGAAAAATGAAAAATTGTTGGGATAAATATCAACAATTTAAGATGTGAAAATAACATCCTGCTGCTGACAGAAAGCAGCAGTGACTTGAAATGACTCCTGATGAAGGTGAAAGAAGAAATGTAAAAGCGGGACTGCAGTTGAATATTAGGAAGACAAAAAACAGAACTTCATAAGAACTATATAACTTTAATCTTGACAATGAAGAAATTGAAATTGTAAAAGATTTTTTATACCTTGGTTCAGTTGTCACTCCAGGTGGTGATTGCATTAAAGAAAGTGGAAGAAGACTGGAACTTACAAGAGTAGCTGTAGAGGAACTAGAAAATATCCTCAACTCTAAAGACGTGTCATTGGAGACCAAGGCCAAGATCATTGTACTTCCAATTACTATGTACAGATGTGAAAAATGGGAAAAAAGTCAACTGGGAAAAAATCATTTCATTCAAAATATGGTGCTGGAGGAAAGTGAAAGATTTATTTTGTATCCTCTCATCCTTAACTAGTCAGTTTCCACAGTCCTTAATAAAAGTAATTAGTATTGGTTGGAATAAGATAAGATGGTGAATAGATGCCTGGGACTTCTTCATTTAAAATAAATAAGAAATTTATAGAGAGAATTCTTCCTCCTTAATGAATAACACAGCTGTTAACACAAGTCCTCAAGACATGCCAACATATACAAAACACATCTCTAAATTTGGAAATTGGAAAAGATCATTACTTGTAGCAATAGACAGTACATGCCATGGCCGATAGGATATGGTGATGTTTATAAGCTACGGGCATTCTTAGTACAGCCTAGTTTCTGTTGAGAAAAAAATGTCAGTCTGTATGATTTAAGCATATATCTTTGATTTGTAATTGCAAATTTTGTTTTTAAGAAAACTTTTGTATGTAGATAGAATATTAAAAAAGCTTTTGTTTCTCTTTCACAACAAACTTTATTTTATATCCCTGAAATATTTGTTTAGTGGTAGTGGGTTTCTTTCTTTTTGGTCTCTGTGGACTCACACATACAGGTTTTCTTGTGCCTGTACAGCACATTCCAGACCTTTGCTAGCTTAATCCATTGAGTTTTGGTGAGAGCCCTACCCCTCTCCATTGTGTATGCTCCTCAGTCTCCCTCCAGTTTTCTCAGTTCCTTTTTCTCTGCTGCCGAGGAATCTGTTCTCTACCTACCTGGTGACCTTCATGGTGACAGTTTGTAGTTAGTTTGTCATTCAACCCCTCTCATAGGGAGGGCTTCTGCCCTTTTTGCTGTATGGCATACAATCCTTTCTCAAGTGTGTTGGGTGTGAATTAGTAATCCTGTTGTTGGATGAGCATTTTAAGTGCTTCCTCTGCCCTGGAATGCCCAGGCTTGCAAATATTGCCTTGCCTGTACACTGCAAAGGTGGAGGAACCATGACACATAGCTGAGGCCATTTTTGTGGAGAGAGCAGTTTTCTTGTCAAGCAAGAGCCACTAAAATCTGTGGCAACTACTAAACAACCCCATCACCAATCAACATGATGCTTGTTACCAGTTCGGTTTATGCCATTCATCTGACATTGAAATTAACCACGTTGGTTTCAACAGCATCTAATCATACCAACTCAAATTGAACTAATCTTTGGTTTCCACTGTGTTGATCATGTCTGAAATATCTCCTGAGATACTCCCTAGTATCTCTTCTTGTAAGGCTAAGTCTCCACTGCTGAGACCTCACACTTCACAACTCCCCTCCAATGCTCTGCTCCAGAAGGAAATTATTCTGATCTCCCCTCCAATATAGGGCAGTGACTCCCCATCACAAATCACTCATGACTATAATAGGTCTGGCAGAAAACAAATCTTGCTGATGGAGGGAAAGATCACTGACAAGTTGCCATACCTTAAAACCAGCTCCCCAATTCCTACGAAACCTCACCCGTCTAAGTAATCTGTGCGCAGGGACTTGTTATAGGTGACAGTCCTTTTTGGGACTCCCTCATCATACTATTCTCACCACTCTTGATCAAGTAACAGTAAGTCTAGACACTTACTGTTCGCCATACTGCATTTCATACTGATCCTTCTCATTTAGCTGTGACTACAGATTAACTATTAAGGAGGAGCACCCTTTCTCTCATTACTACCATGAGGATCCATGGTGCCATTCTTGGTCATGGTATGCTTGGGACAGACACACCAAGAGATAGAAGTCTCCTCCTTGTAATGACTGCCCCACATCACCGGTACATTAGCCAGATCACTGGCAGGCATCATCTTGCTGATAAAGATTGACCTGTCAGTATCAATATCTTCAACTTCACCAGAACTTACTTTTCTTTCTTTCTTTCTTTCTTTCTTTCTTTCTTTCTTTCTTTCTTTCTTTCTTTCTTTCTTTCTTTCTTTCTTTCTTTCTTTCTTTCTTTCTTTCTTTCTTTCTTTCTTTCCTGTCCATCTATTAGTGAGCTACTACTCTGGGCAGCTAAGAACAAATAAATACAAGAACCACCCACATACTCACCCACCAGCAAAAAATGCTAAAATTAAAAAAAAAAGATAAGAAAGAAGAAGGAAAGAAATCCCCAAAGGCAACAGCAAACTTGTTCAAATTAAATTGCATGGGACAGCGAGAAGATCACAGAGAGGATTTCTGAAGGCCTTAAAAAGCTCAGAAGGTCAAGAGGGAGGGAGCTTGGCATGTTTCCACAGGAAACACATTCCACAATGTTGCAGCCACCACTGAAAAGGCTCAGTGGTAGTTCCTGGTGATAGTTTTCCTGGCCTCTCTTGAGATGACCACTTATAACTGTGAAGCCTGGAAAGACTGGATAGCCTTATTAGATGATCTTAGGGAGAGCTGCGACAGGTAGCAAGATCCCCAAACTGCCAAGGGCTTTATAAGTTAATACTAGCACTTTGAATTTGGCACAGAAGCAACAGGAAGCCTATGCAGATTTTTCATCCCAGATCTGTCTACCTCCTGAATATCACCCTGGATGCTGCCCAAAGCTACCTTTGATCCAATCTTCTCAGCACCAGACGTGGCTCATATGATGCCTCTGCTGCCTGAAAGACTACTTTGGACCATCAGTGTTGCCAGATGTACCATGACTACCACTGATTCCCAGTGTGGTGTAGTGGATAGAATGACAGACTAGGACTAATACCAATCCATCCTAACCTATGGATGATGTAAGGGCCTTTTCATACCAGGTCATCTGTATCATGTTGGACTTGGAACTTGAAGTCCAAAAACCATCAGTTCCTGTATTTCAGATGGCCCAATTCTTCCATCCCATTCATGCATTATGATTTATGAATAACATTGTGTTTGGTAGATTCCGGTCGGTCAGTTAGTCGGTCTGTCTGTCTGTCTATCTAAATCTTTAAAATATTCACAAAAGCTTACTATTCTATAAATGCTTACTTTAGAAAAGTACTTACCCTTGCTTTATTTTTCAAAAGAAATATTTATTTTTTATAAGAAGCAAAAGGCAAACCAATAAAGTTTTGTTGAGTTATAGTAGGTATAATGCAAGCATTCCATGCCAATTGAAATTTTGCTGAATTGTGTTTTTACCTTGCTGTATGTTAATAGTGACCGTGAACCAACTTGTGTTCCCGTTGGAGAGGTATCTGAGTGCTGAGTAATCAACATGTACCAGATGTTTTACAGTTCAAACAAGTTTTATGAAGAGGTATTAATGTGAGGGTTCTATTTTTTGAAACTGGGTCTCCACAAAAACATCCTTAGACTTTGATAACTTTGCAACAGGGGAAAGGTTTATTGGATTATTTAACAAGAACTCTTTGTCCATAAAATTGTCCCATAACACTTCTCCTGCCGCCAACGGGTCCGACAGGGGTCTCTTTGCATCATTCAGGAACGGGTTCGTTTCCTCGGGGTTCCAGGGACCCGGCCACCCATGGGGGGGATCATCCTTCAGAGTCTCAATGTCCTCTCCTTCTAGTAAGGGAACGGTCTCGTCCTCCCCTGCTCCGTCCCACTCAGCATCTCGGGTACCGGGAAACAAGGTCCAGGGTCTCGTCTGGAATTCCTCCTCCGCACCTCCTCCACTCTCCATCTCATTCATTCTTGTTTTTCTCTCTCTACCTTTTCCTTCTCTTCTCTCAGCCGCTTTCTCCACTCCCGAGCCTCAGCCTCACCCCAGTAAGACGGACGCGGGGGAACCTCCCATCTCCAACGGTAGTCCGCCTCTTCCCTGGGCACCCGGAGTCTTTCCCACTCTCCGGTCCAAGGGTCTTGTGTCCAGATCCATTCCCAACCTGGGGGCAATCCTCTCCCTTCCCTTTTTATCTCGGCCGTCCCTGCCTCAATCTCCGCCCTCTTCTTCCTACCCGTTCCCGCCAAATGTTCCTCTGTTTGAACAGCCACCGTTAACCCGCACATTTTGACTTCTAGATCCCGGGTGTCGGTAACCCTCTGTTCTTTTAGTGGCAGGGGTTGGAGTGGGCGAGGTCTGTACCTCCCTTTCTGTAGTTAGTGGAAGGGACGGCACTCCAGTGAGGGGCTTCTTTCCCTCGCTTCCCTTCTCACAATTAAGTAAACATTTGTGTTAGGTATCACGTGACCATGGAAAGTGTCTACTGACAAACGCCGGCTCTTCGGCTTACAAATGGGGATGAGCACCAGCCCCTAGAGTCGGACACGACTGGATTTAATTGTCAAGGGGAACCTTTACCTTTTATAGTAACATTACTGATTTGCTTAACAGCTGTGGTAGGTTGAGGAATGGCTAGCAGAAATCATTTGATATCCTGTTGACCCATTACACCAAGTTAAATGAAGGAGTCAAAAGTTTTGGACTCATACAGTCACTGTTAAAACAGTGAGTTGTTTGTAGTAGCCCAGTCTAGGCAAAGTATAGCAGTGTTTAAATGTGACTGAGTCTAGCTAAAGATTCTTTACAGTTCTTTACCTTTTACTTAAAAATAATCCCTTTTTATATAGTGAGGCTTAATTCTAAGGCATTGGTAAGATTTTATTAATTTAATTTAATTTAATTTAATTTATATTCTATCTTTTTTCCTTGCTTAGCAGACCTATCAGTCCACCACATCCACCCAGAGTTCATCTTCCTTCTCAGTGCCTGACTCCTCCTTAAATAGTCCTCCTCTGACTCCCACACCACTGGCCTCCTCAGAGCCTCCTCCTGTTCTTCTGATACCTTGGTTAGCTCCCCACTGTATTGGAAAGCTACAGGTGGAAGGTGATTTCACTGGGGTTCTTGAGGTAGGTGGCCCACTAGCAGTTGGAGCAGCCTGAGTTGGCTGCACATTTGGGCATCCACCAAATTCAGTGGTATTCACACAGGTAGATGTGCATTGAGGTCCAGTTTTACACTATAGTACTGTATATGTCTGCTCAGAAGCATGCTTCATTGATTTCAGTTGGGCTTATTGTGATGAAGGCAAATGTACTGTGTTTCCCCGAAAATAAGACAGGGTCTTATATTAATTTTTGCTCCAAAAATGCATTAGGGCTTATTTTCAGGGGATGTTTTGTTTTCTTCATGTACAACAATCTACATTTATTCAAATACAGTCATGTCATCTTCTTCTCGTTGCTGCACAATGGTGGGGTGGGGTGGGGTTTCACTTAACGGGGGCTTATTTTTGGGGTAGGGCTTATATTACAAGCATCCTGAAAAATCATACTAGGACTTATTTTCGGGTTAGGTCTTATTTTCGGGGAAACAGGATATATAGTGTGGTGGCCTTACATTGCTGTCTAGAGATTAGCCATTGTTCTTCAGGGACCCTTTTGCAACAAAGGTTTCATCTTGGTTAAGGTTCATATCAGAAAAATGAACTGAGGATTCCAGTCTGGCTACTTTTTTCATAGGTTTTGGGCCCAGTTCCTTAGAAGGTCAACCTGGTACAGGCTATAGTCATGTTAGTATCCTCTCTTTGGCCCAGGTGTCCTTGGGCCTCTGCAGTTACCCTAGTGGTATGGGAAAGAACCCCACTGCAGCAGCACTAATACTACTGAGGTAAGATTAGATTGGGCTCAAGATCCTGTGGAACTTAATGGTGGCTGCAACTGCCATTGATAAAAAAAAACTTAGGTGAACTTGATGTCCTCATGGCTGGCACTTTACAAAAGTAATATTAAAAAAAGGAGAAGTAATATGATGAATTCAGGATGTACATTATAGTGGTGCTCTGGGACCCCAACGATGGAGGAGCTTCTAAAGAAGCTGTTGGATATAGCAGAATTAGATACACTCTCAGAAGCATAACGGGATCAACCAAGAGACTATGTAAAGCAAAGCTGGAAGCTGATATATGATTGGGCCCAGAAAAAGACAGGAGCTTAGGGCGAAACTTAGTATTTTATGAACTCAGTGCTCACCGGAATCCTCTTGGAGATATCCGAGGTCCAGACGACGATGGAATCTGTCCCAAAGGGGGTGGGGGAGATGGTTAGTTTGGTAGTCTTCTATTTTTCTTTTTGTTGGTTTGTTTGTTTGTTTTGTACTGTGTATTCTTGATTATATGTTTGGAGTCAATGAATAAAAATTTTTACACACAAAAAAAATAGTGGTGCTCTGGGGTGTTTCACTGATGGTTTTACACAACATGTTATTTGCACCGTGCAATAAAAGTGAAACCAAATCCAAACATATTGATCTTTCTCAGTGTATGTTTGGATTTAGGTTCTCCTGCTCTGCTTCCTGAAATGGTTCACAGGATGTCTCACAAGTCAAGAGGAATTTAAAATATAATAAAATACATGAAACAATAAAATTTTATTAGAAAGTTATCTTTCAGCTTGTGCAAAACCACACATAACCTGTTGTTGTAGCATGACAACTGTTGTAGTACTCTGAGTTATTTTTCAGACATTTATTCAAACATTTCTAGAAATGCACTAGCACAGCAGTTCTTGACCTTTTCTTTATCATGGACCTCCTTTGAATATCTTTTGTTCCTGCAGACCACCAAGACTTAACTCAAGATTTAAAACCTTAAAGAGCATCAAATGTTTATTTAAAATTTCTCATGAAGGGTCTTCAGATTTGGAGAGAAGGGAGAAATAACTCAATCTTTTGAGCATGAATGGAATTTGGAGATATCACTATATTGCATTTATTAAGGATGGACTTATGTTGTGTTTGCATGATGTAAATGGAAAGTTATTCCTGTGATTCTAATGTATATCTATCTGTCTGTTGTGATCCCCTGCATCTTCTGGTTGAGAAATGTGTGTACAGCAGTGTGAGAAATGGCATGTGGGAGGGGAAAATGGACTTGCTTGGTTGCCCTTACGTGTATGTTTTTCTTCAATAGGATTTGGGCCTGCCATAGTAATGACCCACTTGTCTAAATGGCATATATAAACAGTCATACAAAAAGCAGCACTGTTTGGGTGGGAAAAGATTATTTATACTATACTGTTATAGAGACAAAATTTATAATTTATTTAAGTGGTGACCTGCTTTGCGATTACCCAGAAGAGTTTTCTTAACTATCCTCTCATTTTCTCAGATTTTCTTCCCCTCCTCAGCATCCTTAGTTGACAAGAATTTTGAAATTCAGTCCATGGCAAACAGAGTCTTCATAAGAATCCTTTAAGATGGAGGATTCTGATAATACAAATTTAAAAATACACAACTATCCTTGAGCTAGAAATATGAGAGGTTTTTGCAGTAATTCACTGTTAGAAATCAGGAACTGAATTGTGATATTAATGCCTCCGTCTCTACTTTTTAGAAAAAGAATCTAAATATCTGGCAGAAGCAAGTAAAATGTTTCAAGGAAAACCAATAATTGCACATATTAAGAATCAAGAGAATAATTAAACTGAGCAACAATCTCTTTGGAAAAGTTGGGCTTTTTTTTTTATTTTGGGATCTTCTGGATCTGAGTGCAAACGCATGAACTGGTAATTAGCAGGATTTAATGAATTCTGGACATTATAAAAGTCTGCAATGGAGAAAATCTGTAAGTAGAAAATGTTGAATGGAAGACGGATGTATATAAATTATGCAGGTTAAGCATATTTGTGTATAGTTTCTTACTGCTTCTATTAGATGCAGAAAGATCTCTGTTAAAAGCTATGCAAACCACTGAAACGCAACCGTCCCTGCAGCTTCTCTCTTTTAATTAGGAATTACCTAGTTGTATTCAAGCCTGTATTCACATGCATGAGGTATAGAAACCTGTTAGCACCCCTGTGCCAGTTTCATTAACCACAAAGGATTAGGTCTTTGGGTTGCAATTCTAACAAGACTGATATTGAGCTTAGTGCTTTGGACATGGTAGGTCAGACTTCAAGCATGCAAAGACTGCACAACTGCCTATGTTCTTCTTGTGTGTCATGGAGCAATAAGGAGATGTTGCTGGTGCTCTAATGAAAATTGTGTGCTGCTGGAGAGCAAAGTTCTGCTGCAGTTTTGTAGGTTTCCTCACATGTGCCTTGGTTCCAGAGGTTCCATTCTTATCTTAGAAGATCAGCTGGAGGAGATCTAGATAATCGGAGAAAATAAAAGCTGAAGGTTTCCCACTGGAACTCTCAAGGGAGCAGTCCTCCCCATTCAGATCCTGTGGAGCTCCCTTAAATTGTTAGTCTGTTAATGTATGAATTTCATGCCATCCTTTAGTTGGCTATAGAACATATAAAAACTGCAAGCTGTTTTCCCACGAAGTGCTACAAACACTGGAATACTTTTTTGATTGCATAATTGTTTCTTTTGGGTTCATCTAGAAATTGTACTTGTAGGACTGCACCCTTTTTATGAGTCTTTTGCCACTGAAGTCTTTAGCTGCCTTGCAACACCAGCATTCCCCGAGTTCTGTTATACTCTGACTTTAACAAGTCACTTGAGTTTGAGAATTTTTTCACTGAAGTCCTCATTGGGTGTCCTCCTTTGTATTTATGGTTCACTTCTACCCTGGCAGCTCATGAAAGAAGAATTATTCATTTTCTCTTTTTCATATTCTCTTTCCTGCTTGCTTTCCATTTCTAGTTGAAGCTTCTCGCTTTCTCCTGCCCAAACCAGTGAACAACTGTGGAATCACTAATATCACCTTCACCTCTCCCAGCCCCCTGTGGAACTATCAGTAGTTAACATTACATTGATACTTTATTATTTTACTTCATTAGAACTCAGTTTTCCAGAAAAGCTTGAATTTTGTCTATCCTGTGTCCTGAATAACAAATGTCTCTTGTATGTTGGAAAAAAGGTCTACTTTCTGGGTCTGGAGGCTTTTGTCTAGCTCAGAATATGTCTCACAGTCATCTGCTTTTTCGAAGGACCTGTTTCTTGAACAGGGGAAGTTAATTTGTAGACCTGTCTGAAGATCAGTTTCCTAAACAAGCGTAGTAGCAAGAGATTGATGATATGGCCCATGTTTTCACTACAGAAGGAAAATTCCTTAAGAATGACTGCCAACAATCCAGTTTTTCTTCCACATTTTCGAATTTAATACAATTTCTTAATTGTTTGGAATCAGGATAGATTCTATGGAACAGAGTACTTAAATCCAGATTTCCATTGTGCACTGAAGGTTTTATATTTATTTGCACTCTTAAACACACAGAATACAAAGTGGTAGGTTACAGGTGTGAAGCTGCACTTGTAAGGCAACTTCTAATTTCAATGAAGTTTTGAAAAAATGAGGGGCTTTACCTATGCTTCTTTCCCCTCTCTTTTCATGCACGGGGAAGAGGGATAATCCCACCAGTCTCTTTCCACAGTGGTATTTGTGCTCTAGGAGACACCAGGTAGATAATGTCTGTGGAATATCTTGTCTATAGAAAGCATTTGTGATACTTTCCACTTTCACAGGTGTATCTGATGGGGACACAGGAGGGAGCCTTCTCTGTTGCTGTTCCCAGACTTTGGAACTCCTTCCCACAGGAGGAGAGACTGGCCCTGTCGTTGCTGTCCTTCCGCAAGAAGGCAAAGACCTTTCTCTTCAGGAAACGTTCCCTCACAGACTGGCTGCTTGAGTGGGATTTTTGGATGGATTGTTATGCTTTGACTGGGTTTTTAGTACTGTTTGTGTTTATCATTTCTCAGAGTGGTGTTTGTTCCTTTTTATTATTCGTATACTTATTGTTTTTTGCTTTAATATTTTCTTTTAATGATTTAAGTTGCCTTTTTATACTTACCATTTTTAGCTTTGAATATTGTCTTTCAATGATGTAAGCTGCCTTGGGTACTTTTAAAGAAGAAAGGCGGGATAAAAATATTTTAAATAAATAAAATAAATAAATATCCAGACCTATCTTACAACAGAAGAAGGATGAGGTTCCACATGTATTTCTTTTGTCATTGCTTCTTGGAATATTATTAACCATATTTCACTTTGGAGAGAAGTAAATGGGAGTAAGTGTTTTGTAGGCTGAAACAAGAGGTGCTTAAATTAAGTAAAAACATAAGTGTTCTGATGGTGCTTTAAGTTGCACTGTGACCTCTTTTGCCCTACTGAGCTTTGTAACACTTGGCAAGAGAACTAATAATAGTGAGTTTCCCGCTTCGCCCTGTGTCTTTTATTTATTTGTTATTGAATGCTTATGTGCTTCCTGAGCATGAAGCTGGGGTGAGGGTTGGATTTGAGAGTCTTCACAGTTGAGTGGGTAAGCTTAGAGCTGTGAGTGAAAGCAGCATTCTGAAGAGCCTTAATATGTTGACAGAAATGCCTCACAGTTTGGGAGAGAAGACTGTGTATATTCATTCCTTTGACTAATGCCTCTTCTAAGTTGTGACAAAGGATGAGTGATTCATGACTATGCTGGTTTCCATTATTTTACTTTTAGACTACGGTGGCTAAGATTTAACAGTGTTATGTAAACATTTATTTGATTTCACGAATGGTACTACCACAGTTAAGAGCAAAATAAGCTATAGCATGTGTAACTAAAATAATTATTTTCCCCTTCTGCTCCTTTGTTTTCCTTTCTTCCTTTCTTTCCTGTAAAATTTTAGATCACAGGTATATTATGTCTAGGGCTTGCTCCCTTGTTCTCCATAAGGTGCCATGCCCACAGAGTGTGCTATATAAATAATAAATAATCACAGTAACTTTGAAAGGCCGCTGTTGGTCATTTGGGGGATAAGTTTGAGAAAATCAGATAGTGTGGTTAGTTGGTGCTCAGTTGATGTCTTTTAAGTTCTGTGAAGCAGTGGTTATTATTCTGCTATGGAATAGTGATAAAGAACTTTACATGAAACTAAACAGATAAAACTTTTCGTTTGCTCATAACAGGAACACTTCTGATGAATTAGACCAACTTTGTATCTAGTCTAGCATTCTGTTTCTCCAGTGGCCAACTGTGGATAACTGGAATGTCCACAAGTAGAACGTGAGATCAACGTGTAGATTCATAAAGGTATGCTGCCTGTGTTTTCCAAGGCAGTCAGCCTCAGTATGTTCCTTCAAATGAAAGCAGTTTAATAAAACTAGGAGAGGGCAGATTCTAAGTGTTTTGTGCTACAGAAGGCTTTGCTCTGCTGAGTAATTGGTAGGAATGTGTCTTAGCACCCTTTGCCTGGAATTTTCTCAGAGTACAGGAAAGGTCTCATACGTTGGACTGCGGCTTTCTACTTCATCAAACACAGGGCCTAGATTTGGTGACTACGAAATCTGATGAACCACAGAAATTGTTAAAATTGTTAAAATTAATTATTTAAATATTTTACATAATCCAGAAAGTTTTGATGTCAGGCAGATAGATGCTGTATTTTGACAAATTGGGAAGTTCATGTACTGGACCTCTGAATTTTTCCAGAGGCAGATGGAAGTGTTACAGTTCTCAACATAGGGCTTAGGAGGGGAACACTCTCTTACACTATACTTTAGTCAACATTACAAGATGAGTGTCTTAGGCAGAAATGGCCAGAGATGATTAGTAAATACTGATAGAAATGAAAGAATCCAAAGTACATCCAATTTCAGTGAGGAGTATCATAAACCAGAGGTAACATAGTTGCCAGTTTCCCCCACAAAGTATAAGATTTATATAAGGCAGGTGATAAAACTGAGGTGCTGTCATTGGCCAGTATGCTGTTCATACTGGTGTAGTGTAAACATATTGGGCATTACACCTGGGAGCAAGGAATTGTGCAATTGGTCATTTGTCCCCATTGCAACACATAGTGTAATCCAATGGTGGGAGTGCTTTGCGAATAGCACTCCTTGCCTTGGCACTAGTACAGCTACTGCACATGCAAACTTGAGTTGCAGAATAGGATTTTTGCTATTGTGTTCCGCATTCCTTCTCACCATTTTCTTCTGGATTTGCTTTGAAATATAAGAAAGCAGCAGGAAACAAGCAGTTATCTTTGGGCTTTAAAAGCATGTGGTAAGATTAGAGATGGGAAGCCCTGGGGGGGAAAAGCGGGGGGGGGGGGGTGAGGCCGGGTTTTTTTTTTGTTTCCCCCCCAAAAAAAACCGGTTTTTGTTTTTTCCCAGAAAAATTGGGGAAAAAAAGGAGTGTGGAATATGTTCTTTTACAATGATAAATAATATTTCTATGGCATGATATTCAAACTATGTAACATGAAGACCTTAATGAAAGGCTTCTGAGAATTTATGTATTTAAGTCCTCTCTAGAGATGTAAAATCTCTGAAAATTTTCATTTTTTCCAGGAAAAAACAGAAAAAAACTTTTTCCCCCCCAGAAAAAATGGAAATTTTCAGAAGGTTCATATCTCTAGGTAAGATATCAATTGGGGTTTGGTGTCACCAATATTCTGATGAGACCCAACTCTACCTCTTCCTACCACCTGTTTCAGCTCTAGATCAGTGTTCAGTATCAGTAATGGGCTGGATGAGGGCGAATAAATTGAAACTTAATCCAGACAAGACAGAGGTGCTTCTGGTCAGTCAAAAGGCAGGTCACAATTAAAACTAGTGTGCCAGCTATGTCTGTTTCTTGAGAGATCTGATCTGGCCACTGTGACACACACCCTAGTTATTTCTCAGCTGGAATACTGTAACACGCTGTACGTGGGGCTGCTGATGGAAAGTGTAGAGTAGTGCTGAGTAGTGGCATGTTCACTAAATGGGCAGGGTAGAAAGAAAGAAAGAAAGAAAGAAAGAAAGAAAGAAAGAAAGAAAGAAAGAAAGAAAGAAAGAAAGAAAGAAAGTGTCAGGTAACTTCAGCGGGTCCAAAATGCAGCAGCCAGATTGTTGACTGGGGCTGGTTTTAGGGATCACATAACCTCCCTGTTACAGCAGCTCCACTGGCTGCTGATCAGTTTCCAGGCACAATTCAAAGTGCTGATTTTAACCTATAAAGCCATAAATGGCCTGGGGCCAAGCTATCTCAAAGACCGTATCTCCCATTATGAGCTGGCTCAGGTGTTAAGATCATCAGGAGTGGCCTTTCTCTTGGTCCCACCACCTTCACAGGTACATCTGATGGTGAGACGGGATGGGAGCTTCTCTGTTGCTGCTCCCAGACATTGGAAGTCTCTCTCACAGGAGGCCAGACTGGCCCCATCTTTGCTGTCCTTCTGCAAGCAGGCAAAGACCTTTCTCTTCAGGCAAGCTTTCCCTCAGTGACTGGCTACATGAGGGTGACTTTTTGGTGGATTGTTATTGCATTACTGCTCTGACTGGCTCTTTAGTACTACTTGTGTTCACCATCTCTCAGAGTGGTACTTTGTTTGTTCCTTGTTGATATTTGTATACTTGTTTCAGCTTTAAATATTGCCTTTCAATGATGTATGCTGCCTTGGGTCCTTCTTAAGAAGAAAGGCAGGGTTAAGATATTTTAAATAAATAAAATTAAATAAATTGAAAATAAGTGAGGAGATACAAACCTTAAACCAGCATACCTCTGCAAAGCATCAGTGAAATCAAATGATTACAATGCAATTATGACCAAACTGCAAGTTTAATTGAATGCATCTTCACATTTGTGCATGCGTCCTTCTCTTCCTGTTTTGAAATAATTTGAAGTCCACAAATCTTTGTTGGGAGTCATGCAGCTGAAGTGTTTCTTTAACTCCTTCTCCTCTGCATCTCACAATCCTACAAATTACTTCTCTTAACAGCTCCCTTGCAGGACAGATAGTTTATAAGGGGATGGTATATAAACACTGTTGACATGGCCATGGTGCCGTGGGCTTAAACAGCACACATGTAACTGGACACATATGTGCTGTGTGTGTGTGCATGCACTCATGTAAATGTGCATTCATGTGTGTGTGCGTGCGCATGCATGCGTGCACGCACACACGCGCACGCACGCACACACACGCACACACACGCACACACATCTTGCAAGAATTATTAAAAATTATTATAAATCTTGCAAGAATTATTAAAGTCCAATCCATCCTTTGCAGATTATGAAAGATCTTGTGCCTGTGTACTTGTAAAAATACTCCACAGAGCTGGACTTATTCTCAAGTATGTTTGGGCAGTATTGGTAGGGTTTATTCAAGAAGTACATTTTTATTTATATAAATTGCAACTACAAATAAATATTATTTATATAATACTGCAACTACCATCTTCTGGAAAATGATAATGCTATAAGAGCTGCTAATTTATTTATTTTTTTACAGAAAAAGGAAAAAGGTTTCACCTCAGATTAGCACTAAATGGAGCTAGAGTTTCTTCTTCGTGGTCTCTGTGAATGCACACAAATGGGTTATTCTGTGCCTGCGCAGGACCTCTCAGAAGTTTCTAGAGCTTAAAGACATGTGATTAGTAGGATGTTCCCCCGTGGAACTCATGCTCCACCCACCTGAAGTCCCCTCAGTTCCTTTTAGCCGCCCCTTAGGTCAGATCTATCTCGACGACTAGAGCAACTTTTGATTGTGATCACTTTTTTTCTTCGTGCCTTCTCAGGCTTTTTCACCTCACGTTTGACATTTCCCTGTGAGTTCTTTTCAGTTCTAAATTTTCTCCCCGTGGCTTTCTTTGCTTTCTTTTTACTTTCGTTTCCCCCCTATTTTTCCCCCTTCCCTATCTTCCCGCTCTTTTTATGGCCCTCCCGGCCTGTTTAAATGGTGCGTGTTGTGCGCGAACAAGATCCCGCTTTCAGATGGCCACAACTGCTGTCTTCTCTGCTTGGGGGAGCAACACGAAACCCATTCCTGCTCGGAGTGTAATAAACTCACCAAACCGGCCCTTAAGTTCCGTCTCCCAACGTCTCCGCTCATTTCTTTGGGAGAAATCCCTTAATCCACCCACTGCCTCGATGGAACCTGCCTCACCTCCTGTCCCTAGACAGGACGCGCCTAGGTCCGTGTTGAGCCCAACCACTCCATCTCCTAAACAAATGGAGCAGTCTAAATCCTCCTCAAAGTCAGCATCGACATCGAAGGCCTCCTCGACTCGGTCTCATGGCCAGTCAACTAAGAAGAAAAAGGACAAAGCTGGTTTGAAAAAGGCTAAGAAATCATCCAAGCCAACTCAACTTACTCAGCCTCAACCAGACCTCCCTTCTCCGATTCTAGAAGAGTCCTCCAGAGGGGCTCCCGATTCTTTGTCGGAGGCGGAAGATCCACTCCCGCTACCTCCTGGCCAGGCTCCCATTTCTGTGGTGAGCCTCTCGCCTAGTCTTGGCCCTTCAGTGGCTGATGTTCTCTCCAGCCTGGCCTCGGCCCATTCTAGCCCTGCATCTTCAGGGTGGGCAGTAATGGTTCAGTTTTCCAACTCATTTTCTCCGCACCGCTCTCCTCCTCATAAACATGCGTTGAAGAGGTGTCATCTTTCACCCAGTTTCCAAAATCCTCCACATAGGGAGTTTTACTACCTCCAAGAGCCTTCTTGATATCACCTTCCGGCAGACTACGGAGATCCTTATCATGTTGAGTATGACCGATACTGGCATCGCAGAGATGATATCGATCCGCATACTGGCTCATATTATTATGATGAACCAAAGAGAGTGCGATATGCATTCGCTTATCCACCTGAACCTTCTCCGTATCCGTCACCATCTCCACCCCGACATCGGCATCGGGCTCATACATCCAAGCTTCAACCCTCTCTGCCGGCCCCTTTACATACCAAATTAGCTGACACAGACAGAGGGTTGTCGACTCTTCCAGTTACTACATCCAAGACCTTGGCAACGGTCACCCTCTTCTGAGTTCGCTGTTTCTGAGACTCACGACCCCCCTTCGGAAATTTCTCAGGAATCGCCGTCCAACTTGCCTACTCCTGATTCCGATGTGGTGGATAATCACCCTCCTTCACCTTCTGAAGATTTTACATCCTACTCTCAACTTATACTCCGCATGGCCAAATCCCTCGAACAGCCTCCACCTCCAAAAGAGGACCTAGTATTCGATGACATCAACCAGGATAAAACCCCACCGCTCAGTCTGACTTTCATACCAGCTATGCTTGATTTGGTAAAGGAGTCTTGGGATAAACCACCGTCTTCCTTTCAAATATCCAGACGAGTGGAGAACCATTATAAAACTCATGGTTCAGATACGTCTTTTCTTGCAAAGCATCTGATACCCAATTCAATCATTGTAGAATCAAATCAATCCCAAGCCAGCAATAAATAATTGGTGGCTCTAACAAATAGAGAGGGCAGAAAGTTAGGCGTTCTGGGTTGGCGTCTCTACTCTTTAACATCTTTCATCATGAGGGTCGCCACCTACCAGGCTGCTATGGGTGCTGAACACAGGCAGCTCTGGAACAAGGTCCTCCCAATATTACAGGCTGCTCCTGATGACTCCAAGACTGAAGCTCTTAATGTCCATCTGGAGGCGTCCACTCTGGCAAAACAACAAATAGCTGCTCGTCACACCGCAGATGCTGCCTCCGAGGCTATGGCTACTGCAGTCACACTTAGATGGCATGCCTGGCTTTGTTCAGCGGGCATCACGGATGACACTAGATCTCGTATAGAAGACCTCCCCTTTCATGGAGCCGGTCTATTCAATGAAAAGACTGACGAGGTAATGGACAACCTACACAAAATCAGGAAGACAGCCAGGTCCTATTCTACCCAGCAACCCTATCAATATCAACGCCCCCAATGATGTCAACCATCCTTCTTCCAGCAGCCGTATCAACAACAGAACCGTCCATACAAAACTCAACTCCCAGAAAGACCTTTTTCAGGACCCTCCACTTCCACATCCTCCACCTTTCGACCTCAGCCTCAGGCTCAGCGTCGTCAGCCCTTTCGTCGTCCTCAGAAAAAGGGCAAACAATATCTTTGACTCTTTTCAGCCCAAGGTCAGCCTTCATCCTTCCTTCCAAACCCGTCTTCACCCTTTCCTCCTATCTTGGTCTCGCATCACAAACGGCCATTGGGTACTATCTATTATTCGCCACGGCTATCTTCTTGAGTTCCTCAATCTTGCCACATGGAGGATTCACCGTCCATAGCAGCTGTTCTAGACAAACCTAGAAAGCCTTCCACTCAGCTTCTCTACCGCTATAAATGGAAGATGTTCTCCACTTTCACTGCTTCCAAGGGACTCTCGACATCACCTGTCTCCCTCGAGACTCTCCTTACATTCCTTCTCCATCTTTTTCATCTTAGTCTATCACATTCCACCTTGAAGGTATACGTTTCGGCTATTGTAGTGCATCAACCACTGGATTCTGATGCTGCTCGGCTTTTCTCTCACCCTACTTTGAAGAAATTTCTTAAAGGCCTCCAAAACATTCGTCCTCCTCAGTGACCACCGCTTCTGCAATGGTCTCTCCAGACGGTCCTCAATGCTCGTCCTCCTTTTGAACCATTACCCCACTACCAATTTCAAACTTCTTTCCCTCAAGACTTTGTTTCTCGTTGCCATCACATTGGCCAGGCGAGCTAGCGAGTTAGCAGCTCTCAGAGCTGATCCACCATATCGCCAATTTCACCTGGACAATGTTACCCTATATCCGGACGTCTCCTTTCTACCTAAAGTTATGTCAGAATTCCATCTCAACCAACCTTTGGTTCTTCCTTCTCTTTTTCCATCTCCAACATCGGATCTAGAGTGCATGCTCCACACTCTAGATGTCAGACTGTGATGTTTACCCATGTGGCTCCTGCTTGTTTCACCCAACACGGAGCTCACACAAGTATCCCAACACGTCCTTTACCTCGCTGCCACCAGTTGACCTCTGTCAACACCCTTTAATCAGAAAGATCGAGGTCCAAGCTGAGTATAAAGTTGAACAACACAGGTTTATTGATTACAGTTCGCTTAAACAGGTTCTTCACAGACTTTAATCATTAGATTACAGTGGTGCCTCGACTTACGAACTTAATTGGTTCAGGAAGATGGGCGTAACTCGAAATGGTCGTAAGTAGGGACGTTCGTAAGTCGAGGCACCACTGTATTAATAACTTGTTTCACTCTTAACTCTTTTACCTCTCTATAAGTTCCACACTCTTAACTCCTAACTCTGCTACCCTCTCTAACTACCACAGACTAACTTCTTCAGATGCTCATCTCTGACTCTCTCTCTTCCCTATCTGCTCCCTGTCTGACTCCTCCTTCTCCAGCCAAGCCTCATGTAGCTGCTGACAACTCCTCTTCAGCCCTCTCATAGGTTCATGCAAATTAGCTCATGAATATGAGTGACGTGGACGATCGCCACACAGACGCTCTCTCGCTTTTTATGTTGATAGGACTAAATCTTTTAGAAAATCTTCGCATCTGTCCATCTGTTATTATAGTCCTCGCAAAGGTTCTCCAGCTTCTTCACAAACTTTATCAAGGTGGATAGTTCAGGCAATCACCTTGTCGTATGAACTGGTGGGAAAGCTGCCACCAGAAACTGTTAAAGCCCACTCCACCAGGGCTGTCTCTACCTCTACCGCTTTTCTTTGCGGTATAGATATCTCCAATATCTGTCAAGCAGCTACCTGATCTACTCCCTCAACATTTGTGACTCACAAATGGCTGGACGTCAGAGCGAAGAATGAAGCTAGCTTCGGCAGAGCTGTTCTTACCTCCTTTTTAACGTGACATCCCACCAACCGGTAAGTGAGCTTGCTAGTCACCCATTCGTGTGCATTCGCAGAGACCATGAAGAAGAAAGAGGGGTTACTTACCTGTAACCATGGTTCTTCGAGTGGTCCTCTGTGAATCCACATGTCCCGCCCGTCCTCCCCTCTGTCCGTCACGTTGTCATGACTATCTGTTTTCCTGACAGCGGCGGACTTTTTGGGAACTGAGGGGACTTCAGGCGGGCGGCGCATGCGCTCCATGGGGAAGGTCTTACTAATCACATGTCTTTAAGCTCTAGAAACTTCTGAGAGGTCCTGCGCAGGCGCAGAATAACTCATTTGTGTGGATTCACAGAGGACCACTCGAAGAACCATGGTTACAGGTAAGTAACCCCTCTACTTTATAGGGTATTATTTTGTCCCAAAGGAAAAAAAAGAAATTGAAAATACTTTGTCAAAATTTAGTTGAACATGAAATCTTAAAATTTTGTTTTTCTGTATTGCTAAGTCTGTACATATGAGTATAATACATTTGTGCTTTTTAAATAAAACTTCTTGCTGCTTTTTTGATTAATGATAATGTCAAAAATAGCCCTATGTTGTTCCATCTTTCCAAAACCGATGAACAGAGTAAAAAAATATTGCCATAATAAATACCAAACAATATAGGCATTGCTAGGTTGCTGCCTGTTTTGGTATGCCATCTGAGAAAATAGTTGAGTTGTAAAATATAGCCAATTAAGGCATGTGTTGGACTTTGCTTTTAATCTCACAGCCGATACTTGGAATACCTGTTTCCCTTGAAATCTTAGCAAAAAAGCAGGTTATCATAGAATCATAGAAAAGTGAAGTTGGAAGGGGTCTACAAGGCCATCAAGTCCAACCCCCTGCTCAATGAAGGAATACAATCAAAGCATATCTGCCAGGTGCTTATCTAAGTTTTTCTTGAATGCCTCCAGTGTTGGAACACTCACCAACTCCTGAGGTAACTGGTTCCACTGTCATACTGCTCTAACAGTTATGAAGTTTTTCCTGATATTCAACCAAAATCTGGCTTCATTTAACTTGAGCCTTGTTGCATGTCCTGCACTCTGGGATGATTGAGAACAGATCCTGTCCCTCCTCTGTATGACAGCCTTTCAAATATTTGAAAAGTGCTATCATACTCTTCTCTTCTCAAGTCTAAACATGCCCAATTATTTCAGTCTTTCCTCATAAGGCTTGGTTTCCAGCCCCCTGATCATCCTTGTCGCCCTCCTCTGAACTTGTTCCAATTTGTTAGCATCCTTCTTGAAGTGTGGTGTCCTGAAATGGACACAATACTCAAGGTGAGGCCTAACCAGTGCTGAATAGAGGGGGACTAGCACCTCGTGGGATTTATAAACTATACTTCTATTAATGCAGCTTAAAATAGCATTTGCCTTTTTTGTAGCCACATCACACTGTTGGCTCATATTTAGCTTGTGATCTGCGAGAATTCCAAGATCCTTCTCACTCATAGTTTTGCTGAGCCAGGTATCCCCCATCTTGTAACTGTGCAATTGGTTTCTTTTTCCAAGGTGCAGTACTTTGCACTTATCCCTGTTGAATTTCATTCTGTTGCTTTTGGCCCAGTGCTCCATCCTATCAAGGTCATTTTGAATTTTGTTTCTGTCTTCTAGGGTATTAGCTATTCCACCCAATTTGGTATCATCTGCAGATTTGACAAGCATTCCCTGAACTCCCTCATCCAAGTAATTAATAAAAATATTGAAGAGCACCGGGCCCAGGACTGAGCCTTGGGGTACACCACTTGTGACCTCCTCCCAGTTAGAGAAGGACCCATTAATCATCACCCTCTGAGTACGATTCTGTAGCCAATTGTGCATCCACCTGACACTTGATTTATCCAGCCCACACCTAGTTAGCTTGCTAATCAGGATCTCATGGGGCACTTTGTCAAAAGCTTTGCTGAAGTCAAGATATACTACGTCTACAGCATTCCCTCTGTCTATCCTAAATTTTGACATTTTGCAATCTTGGATTCATAGTGTACGTTTATTGGTTTCACTGTTTTTAAAAATTTGTAATGCCTCCCAGAGTAGACCTTTGGTCTAGATGGGTGGGGTAGAAGTCTAATAAATAAATAAATAAATAAATATCTGGGAGGTGACCTGATCAAAAAATGAGATCAAATTAGTTTGGCAGGATTTGTTCTTGACAAATACTTGTTGGCTTCTAGTTATTACTGCATTGTTTTCTAGGTGCTTGCACAATGACTGCTTTATGATGTGTTCCAAAATTTTGCCTGGGATTGATGTCAGGCTGACTGGCCTGTAGTTCCCAGGTTCCTCTTTTTTTGCCCTTTTTGAAGATAGGGACAACATTGGCCCTCCTCCAATCCTTTGGCACCTCCCCCGTTTCCCATGATTATAAGAAAATAATGGATAGCGGTTCTGAGAGTTCTTCAGCCAGTTCCTTCAGTACTCTTGAATGCAGTTCAGTCCCCCCCACTTCCACTTCCAATTTGTTTGGAGGTAAGAGGTTACAGTGTGGGATGTGGTGGCGCTGCGGGTTAAACCGCAGAAGCCTCTGTGCTGCAAGGTCGGAAGACCAGCAGTTGTAAGATCGAATCCACGCGATGGAGTGAGCTCCCGTCACTTGTCCCAGCTCCTGCTAACCTAGCAGTTCGAAAGCATGTAAAAATACGAATAGATAAATAGGTACCACCACGGTGGGAAGGTAGCGGTGTTCCGTGTCTAGTCGCGCTGGCCACGTGACCACGGAAACTGTCTACGGACAAACGCTGGCTCTACGGCTTGGAAACGGGGATGAGCACTGCCCCCTAGAGTCAGACACGACTGGACATTTGTCAAGGGGAACCTTTACCTTTACCTTTTTAAGAGGTTACAGCCCCTTACTATAAACAAGCTCATGATCACTTGCAGAGAAATCCAGGTGGCTCATGAGAGTTGTGGAGATATTCTTCTAGAATGGTGAATCTCCATAAACCAGTTTCCTATGTGGGCAAATGTGAATAGTGAGCCCAGTTCCAAATTTGAAAGGGCCCCCTGTGTTGGTGGATTACTAGGTAACAGGCAGCAGCCATTCCCTAATGAGCACTAGATAGCCAGACCTCTGATCCATGCTGTTTTAATTTCCCATAATGCCCAAGAGCAATGCTGCCTCAGAGGCATTGTGGGAAATTGAATTTACAATATTCCCAGCTCATGTTTGCTGTAGCTTTGAGGAGAAAAAAAAATGTATACCCATTTGTGCCATTCACGGAGGCAGGCCTTCCAAGTTCTGTCAGAATTCTTAGAATAGGTGGTATAGATTGTACACATAGTTAAGATTGAGAGAATATCATTGTGAGCCCTATATTTTCCTAACCTTATAAAGAGTTTCACCTTGGAAATGGAACCTGAAGATGCCTTTTCATTTCCAGAGAGGTAAAAGGATTGCTATTTTTGTTATGCTGCAGATTTCACAAAACATCTAGGGTTGGATCCAGATTTAATTGTACTTTGATACTTTAGAGTTCTGCTACAAAATTCAACAATGTTAAAATATTATAACTTCACTCAGTAACAAACCCCCCCCCCCCAAAGGAAAGGGGAAAAAGAAGGAAAGAAAAAATATTGAGACAATCGGCACCATGGACATGATCCTTCAATGTTGACACACAACATTTTCGTGCACACAGACCCTTGTTAATGCTTAATAGAGCTACCTTTCTTCGTTTGGTTCTCTAATTCCTTTCTAATTCCTCCATTGACCCTACTATGAATACTGTGCTGTTTTCCACAGTTTTTTCTGTCTTTTTTCATGTGGCATATATTTATATTTTACAAGTCTTTTCTTTTATATTTTAGTAAATGAAAATATTGTTTGCATACAGAACCAACTCCTTTTCAGAAAATCTATTATTGAATCATATTGTATACTTGTCCAACCAACATTAAGATTCTGTCTTGCTGTCCCCACAGGAAATATATTCAGACTGAAAGTTAAAGCTATAATTCAACTTCTTCAAAAACTTTTTCCTAGGAGATTACATGTTTTATCCCTAATTACAAGCTGTGTGTCAGCCTATTCATCCCAAGATGTGCGCTGCATGTAATTTTTTTGTGAGTCATAATACTCTGAAAGATTGATAGAACAACCAAAATTACCTTTAATTAATAAACCATGAGTATGATTAAAAATAAGTCAGAATGCCCATTATTATGTCTTTTGTTGCTCCGAAATCATTGGGTTTCTTTTCACCCAGAACTACCATGATGCTTTTTTTTTTTAAAGATATATTTGAAAGCCTGGTTAAAGATTGTAGATGTTTAATTCTTAGGGGTTATATTACATACATGTAATCTGTGATTGTCTAGATGTGTTTGTCTGCATATTGAAAGGCTATATCACACATCAGTTTTCTCATGATGCCTGAATGATGCAGCATTTGTTTAAGTACAAACTCCCAGTAAAATACAAAATTTCTTAAGAACTCCTAGGTTAACCAGTTTATAGAATTAGTATGGAAGTGTAGAAAATTAAAATAATTGGTAAGAGTAACCAGTTCCCACACAAAACCTGTAAGCGGTTTGCATCTGTCAAGAGTAAAGTAGTTATATCCAAAAGATTACATTTTTAACCTTCAGTGGATTTTAAGGGTCACTCTTTTTAAAGGGAAGTACACTTTATAAATAAAATAAAGGAGCTGGATTGTGTTTTGCTCTCTCCAGTATCCATGCGAGAGTCTGAAAACACTCCAGGGGACTGGATTCAGCCATCCTTCTAGGGATCTTGTTTGATTCCAAAACCTCCAGTTCTCTTTGTTAGTTCATCATAAATCTTTCATTGTAATGTGGCATAGCCTATGCAAGAATGATGTGCCTATATGGTTTGCCACATCTGGAAACTTCTTCCTTAAGCCTGTTGAAAGGTTCTACCTGTCCTTAGCTTTTATGTTGGTGCCTTTTGAAATGATGTGTTGGTACTATGGAAGTTGTTTTCCTGTGGATAAATTCCACAATGCTAGTGAATGTTTGAATGCTTGAAACTACATGGGTATTTCCATAAGATATTGTTATTCAGGGATGAACCCCCTGAAAAGTGCTTCTCACAGAGCTAGTGCTTCCATGTCTTAAGGGATCATTTTGTTTATGTAGAACTGGTGAAAACATAACGAGTCTTTTCCTCCCTTAGCTATGACCACTAATGTGTTCTCTCAGACTAACACACATTGATAAAAAATATATATACAATGTACGTATACAGTGCTTTTCTTCACTGCAAAAAAGTAGGTTTTTCCAGATGTGGGGCTTATTCAGTAAAATATTGCATGCATGAATGATACAGTGATTAGCTCTGTTTGGATAATAGGGGGGTTATCCTTTATGTATGCAGAAACAACAGGTGTCAGATCTTCTCCTTTGCAGCATATGCATGTAGTATGATCTCTTTTATCTAAAAGGGATCTACTGTCTATTAGATTTTCCATGTCATAAAAAAATAATGTGAATCTAATGATTAGTCACAACTTAATGGAATTTACATAAGGGTGACTCCTTGATCAGCAATTGATTCAGTAGGTTTTCTTTAGCAGCGACTAAAACTAGGACAGAAGTCTGTGTGAATTATCTCTTAATTTTGTGATATGGGGGAGCCATACAGCAGCACCCTATTTGTTTTTTGGGTTTTTTTGTCCTTATCTTGTGACCATTAAATTGAACAGATAGGGAACAACTACATGTTCTGAAGGAACTCCAGATTTCCTTCATCTATTTTCTCTTTGTAAAGGTAATGCAGGATTGGGAGAACAAAAGCAGAGAATTAGTGGGTGGGAATAATTACCTTTTACCTGTTTACAGCTTCTTCACTACAAATACTCTGCCAGGTTGTACTCAGTGTAGCTTCTGTTATCCATGCTCCAAAATGGGAAATCAATCTGGTTAGTAATGAATGACTCTGAAAGGGACGTGCCATGTCTCCCCTTGCTGAGCCAGCTTCAGAAGAGGAGGAAGACATTTATTGGGAGAGACTGATGTGAAAGGGAGATTCAGTGCCATAACATAGGGTGTTATTCCATGATACTTCTGAAAGTAACACAACTGACAAAGAAGAATTAGAGGATGAAGATAATGCAGTAAATGTGAGGTCTGTTTGTCCCAGGGAAAGTTTGAGGTTGAGAAGTTAAGAGCAAAAGCCCAGCCACTCAAGCTGCTTTGAGTACTAATTGGAAACAGCGGGATACAGGGAAAAGTTGAATGGGAGCAGGGTGAATTTGATTTAAATTATGATTTAAATAAAAATGGATTTTTAAAATGATTTTTAAAATGTAAATTGTGATTTAAATCAATTTGATTTTAAAAAATCATTGATTTTTATCCACTCTGGCTGGGAGCTATAAATTCAGTGTGTGATGCCAGCAGAGTATTTGTGGGAGAAATCTGGAAGTTCACCTCTCTCCTGTTATCCATGCCACCTGTCCATATTCCCAGAACTTCTTACAAATGGACTGAAAATGACCTCACCTCTGCCTGCCCTCTATTGTGATGGTAATTGATCTAGTCTGACCGAACTAAAGGTAGTACCAACTTCCAGCTTTGTGAATAAGAACTGGCTTAAGCTGACATAGCCCTGGCTGCCTAATACATAACAGGTTTTCTCCCACCCACATCTGGCAACACAAAAGTGCTTGTGCTGGACAACCAAGTTCTTTTTGGACCAGGTTGCCTAGCTGACTGCTGCAATAGGCACAAGTGTGTGTGTGGTATTTTTTCCTGTGTGCGTGGTATTTTTCAAGAGATGTTTGATTGCTCCTCAGGTAGATTTTCTGCATTCCTAGCTCACTGTGAGCTATACATGCAGTTCTGCCCAGAAGATCTTCCAGATCACTGGACTGAGGTAGACATTGTGATCAGTTTGTTTTTGGGTCCTGCAGTCAGGTGGACCACACTTCGTCTGTTTTAGGCCATCCCCCTTCTCAGTGACCGCTATGACTTTTTTGCCTAAATGAAGATGACTTAAAAGGACTCCTAGAAGGCCAAGACAGTGAAATGCTTGATACAGCACCTGCACCAAGGGAGGGAAATGGTCACCGCTTATGCCCGCTTATTCCAACTCCTAGTCCAGGACCTCTGTAGGAATGAAGCTGCTGTGATGGACCAGTTGCAGGAGGGGCTGGTCAATGAGGTACTGGATGAACTGGCTTGGGTAGATCAATCCTACACCCTGCAAAATCTAATCCAGTTGGCTTTGGGATTGACAGGCAGCTGGAAAGTAGCCACCAGTCCAAAACAATGGGGAAGAATCTCAGTCCCATTGGCCCATTTGGTCCTCCAAGTCCTATTCTTCTGAAAGCCCCTGGAACTGAGGAATCTGTACAGGTGGGAGCTGCCCAATCTCCATTGGCCACTGATGGAAAGGATTTACGTCAGCCCTATGGACCTGTGTCTCTAATATGACTTGTCTGGCTATTATGCCAGGGCCTGCTCTGTCCAGGAACGACCATTGCCTCTCTCCCCAAACTCTTGGAATGACTCCATAAGGTGACTGCCTTACATAGTTGGACCTGTGAGGAACACATAATCTGGTTTGGATGTGTGCTGGAAATGAGTGGAAATCTTTCTGATTTGGTGTGGCCATTATGAGTACATGATTGGAGCTATTGGCTTATGCATTTTCCCTCTGTCTTCCAGCATTTCATGAAATCAGGGATGATGATGATGCCGCATTTCTCCCAACAAGGGACCCAAGGCGGCTCACAGCATTAAAATTCACACAATTAAAAACAGAATAAACTAAATATTAAAAGACAAATTAAATAATATATGATTTAAAATAAAATTAAAAGATTAAAACATGGAAACATGGAAAAAATTAAAATTATCTGCTAAAATCTGGTTCAGGGATTCAGTTGTAATTGTTAAAAGCCTGCCTGAAGAGATGGGTCTTTAGCTTAGGATAAAAGGGAAGGGGCCATCCTGATCTCCTGAGGGAGAGCGTTCCATAGCCTGGGAGTTGCCACAGAGACGGCCCTCTCCCATCAGCTGTGCTTGTGATGGCAATGGGACTGAGAGGAGGGCCTCCTCTGCTGACCTTAATAGCTGAGAAGGTGCATATAGGGAAATACGGTCCTTCAGATAGCCTGGACCCAAGCTGTATTATTTGGATTAGGTCATGGTCATTTACTTAGATAACTTCTTGATTTACTTGCCCAACCTATGTCATTCTGTGTGCGTGGTATTTTTCCAGTGTGTAGTACCATTTGCATACCAAGTTGGAGAACTGTGCTTTCCATCAAGCCATCATAGACTTCCTAGGCCACTGTATATGGCCAAAGAGGATAGATATAGACTCTGGTGCCCTGCTGAGGGGAAATCTTGAAGATGTGCCATGACAGCTGGCCTGCTGGGCACTTTTGGCCCATAAGACCCTTTACCTTGTAGTTCTGATAGCCCAGAGTATTTGTGGATGTGAAAATCAACTTGGCAAGCCAGCTGGCTTGCACTAACTGCTGCCAACCCCGACAGGCCCATGGAAAATAGTCTGTTCTGCCCAATCAGAAGATCTGTCCACTATCTTGGTGGTAGTAGATTTATTCTCCGAAATGGTTCCTTTCATTTCCTTTACTGGCAAAACCTCAGCCAAGGACACTGCCCACTTCTTTCTCAATCACCTTTTTCTGTCTTCACAGCCTGCTAGAGGGCACAGTATCAGATCAGAGCATTCAATTCATTGCATTCTTCTGACAGAAACTGTTCCAGTTATTAAAGGTCAAGCTGCACCTATCCCCTGCCTCTCATCCCCAGTCAGATGGCCATTACAAAAGGACCAATGCTACCCTGGATCTGTACTTCTGCAGCTGTATTAACTTCCAGTAGGACAGTTGGACAGAACTCCTGCCACTGGGTGAGTTTGCCTGCAATAATGTGATGTATCCTTCTACCCAACAGACTATTATTTGTCAACTAAGGTTATCAACTATGGGTTTTTCCCAGCTATATCCCTATAGTACCCCATCTCAGCTGCTGACTAGATGCTGCAGGAGCTGCAGGTTTCTCATTCTTTCTGCAGGAGCAGTTGGATAATGTGAAGGAAAACTGTGAACACTTTGCAGTTGCCACATGGCAGCCAGTACCTTCTTAAAAGTGGTTAATGGGTCTGGCTCTGCATGGCACCTGCCCAGTCATTGTCTGATCAACCTCTTTTCTGTCATGACCCAGATCAACCCCATCATGGTTTGCTTCTGGCTCCCCCATCCCTCCACATTGACCCTGTGTTCCATTGCTTTCTCCTGGTCCTGATACCCTCTAACCATCTGTTCCTTGGAACTCTGGATCTGCCATACCCTGTGCTTGTAGACAGTGAGGAGGTATATGAGGTGGCAGACATACTTAGTATCCATGTTCTTGGTGCTTTCTACAATATCTGATTGAGTGGGAAAGCTGTGGCCCTGAGGAATGAGGAAGATGCACTCAGTGCTTGCTGCCTGACAAATAATAGTGGGTTTCATGAAGGAGAAATGGGGGAAGAATTCATCCCTTCCACTTACTGATTTCCTTCTGTATTCATTTCATCTTGGCAAATGTCGGTTTGTGAACTGCATTCAGAATGGCATAGTTGTCACACAGCAACTCTGCTGAGTATTTATTTATTTATTTATTTATTAAATTTATACCCCGCCCATCTAGACCGAAGTCTACTCTGGATGGCTAACAATAATAAACAGAATAAAAACAATATAATAAAATAAAAAACAACAATAGTAATATAGTTCAAGATGGGAAAAAAAATATTCAAGTGATGACAGGAGGGAAAGCCTGCCTAAAGAGCCAGGTCTTCAGTTTGCTCTTAAAAACACCCAGTGAGGGAGCCAGACAGATCTCTGGGGGCAGACTGTTCCAAAGGCAAGGGGCCACTGCCGAGAAGGCCCGGTTTCTTGTTCTTTCTCTCTGGGCGTCCCTCGGCGTTAGGCCCCTCAGCCGCCCTTCCTGGCTAGAACGAGTGATTCGGGTAGATCTAGGTGGAAGGAGGCGTTCCGCTAGATATCAAGGTCCTAAACCGTTTAGGGCTTTATATGTCATCATTAACACTTTGAAATCAATGCGGAAACGAACGGGCAGCCAATGCAAGGCAGCCAGAGTGGGGGAAATATGCTGATATTTTCTCGTCCCACTGAGAAGTCTGGCCGCCGCATTCTGCACCATTTGAAGCTTCCGCATCAATCTCAAAGGTAGCCCCACGTAGAGCGTGTTACAGTAGTCTAATCTCGAGACTACAAGTGCATGGACCAGAGTGGTGAGTGCCCCAACATCAAGATGTTGGGACGCAGCTGGGCAATCCGCCACAGATGGAAATAGGCAGAGCGGACCACTGACACCACCTGGGTTTCCATGGTGAGCACCGGATCCAGATGGACCCCCAAGCTGCGAACCTCACTCTTCGCGGTGAGAGTCACTCCCCCAAAAGAGAGGGAGTTTCCCAAACCACCGATGGAGGGGCCACCCACCCTCAGGACCTCCATCTTGTCCGGATTCAGCCTCAGTCCATTCTCCTGCATCCATTGCAGTACAGCCTCCAGGCAGCGCTGAAGGGACGGAACGGCATCCACTGTGGTTGGAGAAAAGGAGATGTAGAGCTGGGTGTCATCAGCGTACTGATGGCACGAAGCCCCACACCCCCTGATGACCCCACCCAGCGGCCTCATGTAGATATTAAACAGCATTGGGGAGATAATCGAGCCCTGTGGAACCCCACAATTGAGACTCCATGGGGCCGAAACACACTCCCCAAGCTGTACACTCTGAGGACGGTCCTCCAAGAAGGATCAGAGCCAGACAAGCAACTGACCACTGATTCCCAGCTCAGAGAGCCTCCCCAGTAGGATACCGTGGTCGACGGTATCAAAGGCGGCTGAGATATCGAGGAGGACCAACAAAGACATTTTACCCCTGTTGGCCTCCCTCAGCAGGTCATCAAACAGGGCGACCAATGCCATTTCCGTACCGTGGTGCGGCCTGAAGCCCGACTGGAATGGATCCAGGGCATTGATTTCATCCAAAAGAGCTTGGAGCTGGTCAGCCACCACCTTCTCTACCACTTTGCTGAGGAAAGAAACATTGGTGATGGACCTATAATTGCCAATGTTGTCCGCCGCCAAACTTGGTTTCTTCCTTATGGGCCTAATGAGTGTCTCCTTGAGGGCAAGGGGAACCTTTCCCTCCTGGAGAGACCCATTAATTATTGCTGTGGCCCATTCGGTTGTCATAGGCCTGGCTGCTTTGATTAGCCAGGCCGGGCAAGGGTCAAGGGAGGAGGTGGTGGCACGACAGCAGTCAAGTACAGTGGTGCCTCGCTAGACGATTGCCTCGCAGGACGAGGAATTCACTAGACGATGGTTTTTTGCGATCGCTACTGCGCTTCGCAAAACGATGGTGTCCTATGGGCGATTTTCGCTTGACGACGAGTTTTCCCCATTGGAATGCATTGACTAGCGGTCAATAGCTGTCAGTGCATTCCAACGGGGACCTGCGCTCGCTAGACGATGTTTCCCTATGGACGATCTTCGCAAGACGACGACTTTTCCGTTGGAACGCATTGAAGAGATTTCAATGCATTCCAGTGGGGAAACGTGCTTCGCTAGATGATGTTTTCGCAAGACAGCGATTTTCGCGGAACGGATTAACATCGTCTAGCGAGGCACCACTGTAGTTTTGTCTTAAATAAATTTATTTTCCCATGGCAGTTTAGCAAGAGAGTATTCTATGAATGCATAACTCTAGATTTTTCACAATAGAATAGAGACATTTCAGATTGTTAAATTGTTTTATTTTTTAAGTTCTTCACCATATGTTGCAGATATGCATACAGGTGCACCCATCTGATAGTTCATATGCAACATTATTATTAACTGGCAACACTTAAGCACACAGTCTCGAGAGGTGAAATTAAATGGGTATGGGAAACTGCTGACAAGGGGAAAAGTCAATGACTACTTGACATGTTGACAAATATAGTAAAGTGTACTGATATTAACACCCCTATTCAGCAGGTACTTCTGGTATTGTTCATCATGTTTTTTGGGGGTGGGTGGGAATACTAGGTGATCCTCTTTGGTACTTTGAGGGCTGACATCAATGCTATATTTTATAGATGTCACAACAGGATTACACCAGAGAAATCTGCCATGCATTTTATAAATGCAAAGTGAGCCTGTTACCCACAGATAGGCATAAACACAGTATTTAGACGGATGAGAACTATCGTTTTTAACTCTTCTGGGAATTTATTGTAGCTCCTTTGATGTGACTTAATTAGCTCACTCAAAATAAGCAGTGACTAACAGTCTAACAACTGGGTAATAGGAGGAACTTCATAACTCATTTAGATTCTTAATCAGAATGTTAGCTCTCTTATTACTTTGTGGAAAACATTTTTTTAAAAATTGAGACAATGATCATTTTCTTCCAGTGAAGCTGTTTCTTCAGCCTTCACTTGACTGTAAAGAGAACTTACTGTTTAGTTCAAATAAGAGGAATATCTAATACTAAATTCTGTCTCATAAATTTGGATACTAGTTTTTAACATCATTTGCCTTGCTAAAGCTCCTGGAAGCTTTATCTCTAGAAATCTCACAGCTGATTGGGGGCAAAAGGGGATATGAAAGTTTTAGCACTGTCTAGCCAAGAGATTTTTTTTCCAATCTCAGATATCTTTACATTTTTTTACCACCTTCCTTTAACATTGTTAATGCTGGAGTGCAAGTGCATGTAGTGCACACTGGATGGAGAATTCTTCTTTAAAGGACCATTCTAGCATTGTGGTAGAATGCCCTGATGGGTGTCATATTCTCATTTTCTCCAGAAAAAAAGAGCTTAGAACATACCAGCAGTTTAAAAACTATTTTCAATCATGCTTTGGTTGTCCTTTGGAATACGATCTACTGTTCCTTTGCTTTAGTGCTGCATGAGCCCAGAGTACCAGAGATTTAATCGGCCACTATACATTAGATGCTTGTACATTAGGGGAGAAAGAAACCCTAATGTAAAGATACATATCTCAATACAGTGGTGCCTCGCAAGATGAAAGTAATTCGTTCCGCGAGTAGCGCCGTCTTGCAAAAATTTCGTCTTGCGAAAAGCGGTTTCCCATAGGAATGCATTTAAATTTAATTAATGCGTTCCTATGGGGAAAAAAAGTCAGAAACCAAAAAAAAGTCAGAAAAAAGTCACTTACCAGGTACAGTAGACCGAGCCCCGCTCCTCACAGTGCCTTGGTAGCCCCGGAACAGCCGGACTCTGTGTGAGCAGAGCGCCGAACAGCTGAGAGTCAGCAACCAGCAGAGAGGCGGCAGCCATTTTGGAGAGGCGGCAGCCATTTTGAGAGGCAGACGCCATGTGGTCACCTCTCAAAATGACTGCCGCCTCTCCAAAATGGCTGCCGCCTCTCTGCTGGTTGCCGACTCTCAGCTGTACGGCGCTCTGCTCACACAGAGTCCGGCTGTTCCAGGGCTACCAAGGCACTGTGAGGAGCGGGGCTCGGTCTACTGTACCTGGTAAGTGACTTTTTTCTGACTTTTTTTTGGTTTCTGACTTTTCCCCTCCATAGGAACGCATTAATTAAATTTCAATGCATTCCTATGGGAAACCCGCCTCGCAAGACGAAAAATATCACCAAAAAACTCACAAGACCCATTCGTCTTGCGAGTTTTTCATCCCGCGAGGCATTTGTCTTGCGAGGCACCACTGTACCTAATACAGTGCCTATTGTACAATGAAAAAAAAATCATACCCCAGGTGACTACCCTCAGTGTGCAGAAGGGGACACCTTTTTCTATTACACAACTGCCCTGGACTGGATAAGAACAGATTTGGTTCTTTTTAGATTTTGTGATTGGCAAAATAAGAAGGGTTGGACAGGGTACTTCTTGCAGCTGCATCGTGAGTGAGGCGCAGTCTTTGTGCATCTGTAGGAGTTGGAAAATAGCTCTTACATTTCTGTATAGGAGATGGAACATTTTTTTTGTTACTACAATGGGAAACTCCCTGTCACTGAAGATACTTCCTCACCCAATATGACATATAGAAAATCATATTAGGACTTTACACATGGTACATCTTTAACCTAGGCAAAGTGAGTAGTAAATCTGACTGATTTGTTAACAAATCTGAATGTTTAGTTTTGCAGCCCTATAATTGGCTTAAGGTACAGTTCTTCTGTCATGTAGCCTCATTGGGTTATGCCTTGGTATATATGGCTTAAAATCTTTTGGCACCTGAGTCTTTGGCTTTTATAAGAGCACATGGGATATGTGCTTCTGTGTAGCTCTTATTCATTTTGAGGTGACTTGTATCTTTAATTTTGCTTCCCTTAATCACTTCCAAAATATGTTGTCTCTGCTCAGTGAGCCGCAGTCCTCTTGGGTGGGCTCCCTACCACTGCTAAATTCCAGAAACACTCACCATCCCCACTGAGCTTCTGCCCCACATATAATTCATTACCTCAACCAAAATCCATCCTGTCAGCCCAATGACACTTACTATTTGTCAGTGATCTCTGCTTGACCAATCTGTTGGGAGCTGAATGGGCACTTAGTCTGATCTGTGGCAGCCATCCTCTATGTTAGATTACTCCAAATGGGGTAAATTGTTGGTCTGACATTGCATCTGAGGTAACATGAACAGGCAGGTGATTGCTCCAGTTGGAGCCAAGTACTGACATAGTTTCCTGTATAACCTCTGCCACAGTTATCCAAATTGCCTGTGGTGCGTGAGATGGCTGGCTGTGTCAGCAGCAGTGATTGTTTTCCGTAGGGATAGTGCTTATCTCCCATCTGTGGTATTTCACCATATGAAGTTACCCTATAATGCAGTGACAAACCCACTGCTGATATTGGGTCAAGCATTTCATTTGGGTTAATTGAATATGGAGAATTGCTAGCTGCAGATGGGAGCCAGTTGCTACCTCAGATGGGAGAAGCGGCTTATATTCAGAGGGGCCGGTGCTTGCTGGGGGAAGTTGTCCACAAGGATTACAAACTTGGGGATGGGACCCCATGGGACCTTGACTAATCTTGCTAATCCCCAACATTGACCTTGTATTTGGGCTTGATTGTGCTGTAAGAATACACCACCAACTTCGGAGATTATTTGACCTGTGAATATGTGGATATATGGACATGTAGAAAAAAGTTAAATAGAAGTAATAAGAGCATATTTTCATTGTGAACCATACCACATGTGACCTGTATGGTAGCAAGCTGTTGGAACTGAAACTTGTGAGAAGGCAATACTTTGTGCATGTAGGACATAGTAGGAAACTCAACTGTTGTTGGCATATATTGCAGACTGTACTTAACGACTAAACAACAACAACAAGTAGGCATGTAAGAGGTGTTGGAACTACTGGTTTCTTCTATTTACCATAATGTTGGTGTGGTTTGCAAATTGGAAAATACCCTTGTACATATATTTTAGACTTGTGAAGGCCAGGAAGCCTGGAAATAAGCATGTGTGGGCCATAGTTAACTACAGGTTTGAAAAAGCTTTTACCTGAAAGTTCCTCATAGTGCAGACAACCTAACATATATGCATGTAACCCCCCCCCTCGACTAACTGTTTGAGAATCATACTGCTATGAATTATTATATTTATTTCAAATACCCTGCAATGTTATTAGCATTGTGCAGACAATACATTTGAAATCAGACTTAATCAAGAGTAAGGCTAATACTCTATGCTTTGATAGAAGAAAACCACAGAAGAAAAGAAAGAGGCTAAAGACACATTTCTAATTGCAGTAAAACTCCTAAAGGACTGGATAATCTTGGGAGAAAAGGAGCTTATAGGGGGAAAAAATCCCAGAAAAGGTTAAGTTCCCCCCCTGAAAAAAAGGGGATTTGAAGATAGAAATTGAGGAGATGTTACTGATGTGATACAGAAGGAAGTTCCAGTTAAAGACAGCCTTTTTTTATATGTTTGTACAGTTGTGAAATAAAAGAATAAGAAAAACTAGAAACGTAATGTGTTCAGCACATATAACTATTAATCACCAGGGGCTATATTATGTTGTAAAATAGTTCAGTTCTAGTTCGGGCCTTCTGCTCAAGATTAACTTGCACTTTGATGATTATTAGCATCAGTGACTATGTTCCAGTCCACTTCAGTGGGTTCAGGATTCTGAATCATTGTGTTTGCAACTTAATTCTTACAACATTTCAGTTAGAATGTGAGCTGTAATTTATCATTTTTAAAACATATAGAATGAAGGTTAGGTCCACTGCCTGAATTTTCCCCATCTTTTCTCAGTGTACATCTCCTTCTTTCATAACTATAACCATTTAAAAAAGGTTCTGAGAAAGAAAAGCAGACTACAGCCCCCAAATGATCAAAGTGTGCATATAAAAGATAGTAAAGGCATTGTGCATATGCAATCCAAAGAGTATAGTCTCTCTCTCTCTCTCTCTCTCTCTCTCTCTCTCTCCATATATTGTTGATAATTTGAAAAATCCATTACAAAGAATATATGTCTATACATTTTAATATTGTTAGGTCAGATAGTATAGATTAGCGTTAAATGTTTGTACAATGCTCAAGCACTTCATATAATGAAAGTTCAACGTTTGCTCTATTGCCCATTGTGATTATTTTGATGGATGTGCTCACAATGGGCTAGGAATCATGGTTTGTACATGCTTTCCTGTGTCTAATGTTCTGAAAGTGCTTATTTCAAAAACAACTTCTTACAAGGTAAACATTCTTGAGGCTGGAACAAAGAAGCTTCTTAGAAAGCTTCGTTATAGTAAACAAAACATTCAGTTAGACCCTGTGCATGTTTTCTTGGAAAGTAAGTTTCATTGATTTCAGTTGATCTTACTTCCAAATAAATGTGTAGACGGCAGGGAAACGAGTCACTGTAGAGTTTGTTGAGAGAGTCTACAGGTATATTTTGTTGCTAGCAGGAGGGAAATGGCAGAGTTAGTTTGGGTTAAGTGAGCCATTAATATGGCCAAAAACGTGTAATCAGGGTGCATGAAAAGCCAGACCTACAGTGAATGTAGCCAAGGCTCTGTTACATCATTCAAAAGTGAAGTACTTGGTCTTCAAAATGTAGACCCCTTCTTATACCTAGGAAATCTCTTCTTTATTAGTTAGCTATGCTATTAACCACTTTGACATTAAATGCAGGGGGAGGGCATCAGCTATAAGTGCTACTTTGCTGGGAAGGAGTGCTATTCTGCCTTCATTTTTGGTAATTTAATGATGGTGAGTTTCCTTAGTAAACCAAATTTAGAGTACTAGAATGCTTATCTTATATCCAGACCTTGAACATAAAAGGCATTTTATACCAGCAATTGTTCATTTAATGAGCAATTGCTGAGTGCAGGCCGGTTAAGGGATTGAGCTATATGCACCATTATTGCGAGAAGTATTTCGAAATACCAGAAATAGGACGTAAGCTCTGATCAGGGAGACTGTGAGCACAATTACCTTCTTTTCAAATCCTTCTGTGACACTGCGGGAGGAAAAAGGACTTTGAAACTTGAAAGGATAGAGCTTGCTTTCAACCTCAAAAGCTAGGAGGAAAGGGCTCTGAAATTTGCTCAGTATTCCCAATTCACCATTAGCCTGTTTCTTCCTTTAGCCTCAAGGCATTCTCCGCTTTTTGAAAAGATGTTAAGAAATTCAGTCACAATAGAGAGCCTAGTTTTGAACATGTTTCACTCGGTCCATTGAGGTCTGGTCTTCAGCCTTTGTGTGGGGTGAATTGAGCTGAGCAGCTAGCTGGTTGGGGAGAGGTGAATGAGCAGTCTCTACGCAAGTCACCAATTCTGGCAAAAGAAAAGATTACCCTTTGCTTTAAAAGAAGGAGAAGAAGGAGAAATTTACAATATGCATTCCAGTACAAGCCTGCCGGTGGCAATTCGCAGAGCAGAGCTTGCGCTTAAGTCAATATGGAGCACTTTGGTTTATAGCAACTCTTGTTAAGTTTGCCTTGTAATTGAAGATGCTGTTGACCTTGCTCGAAGACCGTTTGTAAAACCGTTTATTTAGCATAAACTGAAATAATAAACCCTCCTTTTCTTAGGGCCGATTGTGATAGGGTGACATTAGTTTGATTTAATGATTAGCCGCCTGACCCCTCAGCTTGAGAGAGCGGCTTGAATGGGGAGAGTTCACTACCAAGCGCACAGGAAGAATACTAATGAGCTTGTTAAATTTAGCATGGCACCAACCAATTTTAATTCCTCTAATGGGAGAAGCGCTGCCTCTGAGAGAGAGAGAGAGAGAGAGAGAGGGAGGGAGGGAGTCAAAGAAAGAGAAAGACAGGCAAGGCGGGAGAACAAGAGAGAGAAAGTGAGAGAGTGTAAGAGAGGAATGCCTGTACTCCAATAGCTAGAAAATTTCAGTCAAGACAAGAGGTTCCAGAGAGCAAGTCAAGATCCTTTCGATTGAGTTGTAAGTACCATGTGTTGTTGTTGTTGTTGTTTTTAAAAATAAACACAAGTAACATACCCTCCTTAGTTGCAAGACAATAACTTTATTAAGGTACAGCTATGCACTCTTAAGGTTTAGTTTGATGGGGTTTTCACAGGATGTGAGCTTGGCATTTGAAGACACTCCTCTCACAAATGAACACTTAACAAACTTTTGTTAATTCAATTGCTTTTCAAAATCAGGAAGCTTTTCGTCTTCTAAATTTCAGTTCTTCAGGACTCTGAGAAGGAAAGAAAAGTTTTCTGAAGAAACGAAGTTTAGCACAGGAACATTGCAGCTGTGTGCATGTATCTCTGTTCCCTTGTGAGTGGGATAAATTAATAACTTGAAAGTGTGTTTGGACAGGCAGACTGTCCTAATTATCAAAATCTCTGCCAGTGAAAGTTGCCTGAAATCTAGTCTACTAATAAAGAAAATGAATGCGTGTAATTCACATTCATTTCCTATATTACTAAAAGAACCTTAAGACTCAGGTTCTATAAACGTGTACTTCCATGTTTAACCTTGAAGAAAGTTACTCATAGGTAATGGCTAATTTAGAAAGATATGAGAGGTACTAGTTTTAAGAATTGCCTGAAGTAATTGTTGACATGGAAGCCTTGTCTTGTATGTAGGAACTCTCTGCATGCTCAGAGGCTCTGTTCTCTCCATCTAGCTTGCCAGTGCCCCCAAATGTTTTTGCCCTATGTAAAATATAACATATATGAATATATATTATAAAACCAGCTTCCAGAATTAAACTCTGTCTTAATCTATGCAAGCAAAAACAGAGGATATGTGGATTGATGAAATTTAATATATATGTGTGTACTTCTGTATGTGTTTTCCTCTTAGTCTGCTTTAAAAAGGCTAAGAATGATGTGAACTAATAAAGGATCTGGTGGTTAATGAGTGTAAAACAGTTCTAATTGTTTCTAATTTGACCCCTGGGCATTCGGCTTCCTCCTCCTCCTCCTTCCTTGGTGTGTGTGTGTAGATTTTTTATTTTTGAGTAGGGAACATCTTAAACATGGGCAAGCTGTAACAGTTTACACACTTGTGACTTCAAGTCTTGGTTGGCATATGCTTCTGGAGAAGTGGCTTGTTTGCTTACATTTTTGCTCTAAACCTCCACTTGTTGCTATGGTGGACTGTCTGTTTCTGTCAATAATTTGGCCTGGCACAGCTTGCATGCACTGACTGAAATTTTATTGAACAATTCAACTGAAACAGAACAAGATTAGACAGCTTTCACCTTTTGGCTTACTGAAGTGGTTTTACTGTGGGTATAAGAGCTGGTGGAATTCTTGCACAAAAACATTTTTTCCTTTCAGTATATAGAGACTGTGATTTCAGACCACTTGGCTATTTGTATTCTGAAGTGTGTGTAGTGTCATGTTTTTCATCTGCCCTCTTTGAGAAGGAACTGTGCAGTGAAGTAAACTCTTAGCAAATGGTTTGTTCATTGGAATTCCTCATTAATACAAAAATGCCACAATATACAAAAGGAGGGGAGGGGAAGAGAAAGGATTTTGCTCTCAACTGTCAGTTCTTCACCAGTAAGTGGTGTTATTTTCATGAAATAAACTTATGTTATCAGCAGAGGCCCCTTCCTGCCTTTTGTGTTTCATCCATATCTTCAAAAACAAAATCTGCCTTACTTTTCGTTCTAATGTTGTAGTCTTCAAGACTCACACAGAGGGCTCATCTTTAAAAAAAGAAATCCGCCAGTTAAACATTATGTATGTTTTGTGAGACAGAGCAAAAAAGGTGAACCCAGTCAGACACTTGTTGCTGTCATGTATTTTGTGGTAGTGTATCTGATGTAGTTGTAAACTTTCAAAGCATTCTTGAACAAATTATTTGGAAAAATAGGTCCACTGCAGGGATTTACTGCAGGAGTTAGTGTAAGGGGTTACAGCCTTATAGGCTGAATGGAATCAGTGTCAAATTATGACTCGGCAAGTTACATTATTAAACAAATAACTTTGGAGTTAATCATATCTAGCATCTTTAAAACCTCATCCTTTCTAACACTTATAGATTAAACACACAGACTGTTGCTCTTAATACAGTATTCCAGCCTAAGCTAGTTTTATTGAAGTGCCCAGAAGTATACAAAAGATAACAAGCAAGTATGGCATGTTACCAGTAAAAGTTTGTGGACTACAAAAGAACATAATTAAAAGGTTCTAAATTGAAAGAAAGCATAAATTAGTGTCAACTGATTTGTTTTTGGTGTAAAGAGTTTTAGATATTTTCTAAAATTGCTCCACTCATAGCAGTGATATAATTGTAATATATTAGAAAATGTTACTTGATGGTACAGAACGCGCACACACACAAAGAAAATGTTAAGTCAAGACGATGTAACCATCCTTGTATGAATTTTTAATTTTTATTTTTTAGAAAACTAGCTTTCAAAAGAAGTACAAATCTTAGAATTCAGGGAACTACATGGGAGGAAAATTATTGTACTTTGTAATGCCTTTTCAGTCTTCAAAACTAATTGAATTAAGAAGCTTGAATTTATGTTTCCATACAGCTGAGGCTGCAGACATTTGAAGATATATTGCAGTAATATATCCTGACTCAGGTGTGGTGAAACTTGTGACATATTTTTGGACTGCAACTACCATAGTATCATTGGCAATATAAGCTGTGGATTCTGGGAGCTGTCATCCAAAACGTCTGGCATGCCAAAGGTTCACCATCCTTGTCCTGAGTCCTCTTTGTTGGCCTGTTACTCAAGCATGAGCAAATTCAAAGTCATTGTAATGGCTTTATATCATAACTTTTAACGACAAGCAAAACTAAGTCCATTAAAAAAAAATCTCCTGATTTTACTACAGAAACAACTGCTACTACTAGATAGCACATATGAAAGATTACGTTAAAACTGAATTTTTGAGTTGCTTTTCTTTTACAGAATTATGAGTTTGTTATAAAAGTGCACAGATAATTCAAAGTCCTTCCCAACAATCAAGAGTTTTAAAGGAGATAAAAGTTAAAAAAAATTCTGCTCAACATTTGATCTGTAGATACTTTGAATCTTTTAATTTTGTTTAATCAAAACTCCCAAAACATTATGGTTGATAATTTGTACTCTGTAATCTTTGTTGCATTCACTTTATTTTTGTTGTTGTTAGTCTGTGTTCTGTAATCTTTACTGTTTCGGTGCATAGTTATAAAACTTCTTAAGTGCATTTACAAAAACTGTAATTTAAAAATGAATCATGGGATTGAAGACAAAAGTCTCTGGATAAAATCAACAAGAGATTTTAAAAGACACTTTTTGCAGCAGATATTTGCATAGGTCAGGGACGTATACAGTATTAGAGAACTATTGGAATGATGGCCAACTCCCAGGTGTATACTGAGAGGAAAGGAAGCTGAACTCCATTGTAATTCAACTAAGAGTCAGCATGCTGGTTATGTCTAGGAAATAATGCTTGTTTTCACAAGCTTCTCTTGTTATATATTTGCATGCCTCTGTTATCCCACTCCCTAATTGGGCTTCAGCTGAGAGGCCTCACCAGCCCTACATATCAGTTCAAAGCCATTTTTCCGGTGGCAAGGCTGATGACATCTTTAGGAGATTGGAGCTGTTAAATTTCCTGATTTCTGCCTGAAGAACACAATCTTTATATCTAGAAAGTCTGGCTGCCTATAGAAAGTTTCACAGTAAGCTTTAGGTATAAGCTAGTTGAGAAACGATTGTATTGAATTGCAGTTGACTTGTTCGTAAAGATATAGGAGCAAGCCCAGCTACGTCAGCTGATTCTTTGGATATATGATTATGGTACCATTAGTGCACCCCAGAAAAAAAAAAATCAAAACTTTGTGTTAGTATGCAAATTAGCAGAAAAATTTCCTCCCTTAAGTTTAATATTTTTTTTACTCTGTGAGTGTTGTAGCATGAATTTCCTTGGATGAGTGAAAAATGTACAATAACTTTAATTGTTACTTTTTCTAAATTGGAAAACAAGTGTGAGGAATGACATGTAATGTGTTTTTTAAAAAGAGAAATAAGCTTAACATACAGTTCTGACAGAAATACAGATTTAACACACAACCATGTAAAGCATTATGCTAGTATTTTGTACATGTGTGTGCAAAGTTCCTAATTTATTTATAAATTTTTATTTATAAAGTTTATTTATAAACTTGCCTTTATGTAGTTCCAGTGAAATGTATACATCTTCCAAATTTGGACAGTCCTTCCTTCCAGAGCTATTTTTCTCTCTGTAGCCTCCCTAGCACGAAATAGAGGAGACTTCATTTGAATGTGCAAAAATTCAGTGACCGGTGGTAGAGATTTAGAATGTGAAGTAAGTCTGTGTACATGTAGGTTTAGAGGAACCTTTTCTTCGTGCTATGTGTATGTGTGTCTGCTGATAGACTGCAGAACATTTTGAAATGTTGACTCAGGCTATTGAACTTCTCTGCCTACAACACAGTATAGCAGGTGGCTTTGCATATGCTTGGTGTAACAACAACAGGCTTCAAGTTCCTTGGTAACCTTCATTCTTTCCTTTTAATAATCAGCATCTCCCTCTAATGGCAAGGACCTTTTCAGTTTTCATCAGTGCATCTGTGGAGGCATAAAGGAGTATACTGGCCGATAGAAAGGTCCAGTGAGTGGCTAGGAATGATTTAGTTTCTGCTACCAGGGTTCATCTTATACGATTTGTGACAAATTGTTTCTTTCCTTTGGTCAAGCAGCCAAAACTTCTAAGCCTTCTCAACCCAGAGGAAAGAAAATAGCAAGCCGGTGTTCATTCCTGTACGATTAATGGCCTCTCTGGTAAATGCATCAGTGAAAGGGATGATGATGATCTATTGCACAACTGCCAGTCCCACTAAATGGCTGAGATGCCCCCTCCTCTCTACTCTGACTTATTTCTAGGAACATCTTTCATAGCCACACCTGTACCTGCTCCTTTAAACTTCTATACTGGATGGCTAAGAAAACTTTTGAAGAAAACTTTGATTATTTGATATAGCTGGCTTAAATTTTTCTTCTCCTCTTCCCCCCTCCCAAATCTCTCTCTCTTTCCTCTCTTTTTTCCCCCTAGAGGATGAAAGTCCTGGACAGACCTATCACAGGGAGAGAAGAAACGCAATCACAATGCAGCCACAGGGCGGGCAAGGGCTCAGTAAAATCAGTGAAGAGCCTTCGACATCTAGTGAAGAAAGGGCCTCATTAATCAAGAAGGAGATCCATGGATCTATATCGCACCTTCCTGAGTCTTCAGTACCTTACCGTGGGACTGTCTTTGCCATGGATCCCAGGAATGGGTATATAGATCCTCCTTATCGTAAGTATTTAATGCAAGTTCATTTTTTGAGGGTTAAATTACAGTGATGTGAAAGCTGCCATTTTCCATTGCATTTTACTTTGGCATTTATCACTGATTCTAGAAGAAGCATGTGTACAACAAAGTTTTAAAACATTCTTTTTATTGAGAAGTTATGTGGTGAGGTAGAGAGAGAACCAACAAAGATCCATTGGAATTAATGGGGTTTTACCACATTGTGCTTCTGTTCAATTGCTGCCTATTCCTGTGGGTTCTCACACCCCAGGAATTTTATGAATTTTCTACCATGAAGCATATGCTGGTGCTTGTTCATTTGTTGTTTTAGTAGCATGGTAGCAGTAGGCATTGGTTGGTTTGGAAGTTGTCTTATGAACATCAGCAGGCCAATGAGTTCTCTTACAAAATTAGGAAAGTACCATTTGTATATAGCATTGTTTTTAACAACAATGTCACACAAAAAAACCCCCCCTGAAATCTAAGCATGCAGGCACAATCATTAGCCTTTCCTCTAGACACAGTGTGTAGGAAGATTGGGAGGAAGTGAATGGGTTTCAACTTTGGAATTACTGATGAGATGTTAATAAAAAGTGAAAAATTAAGGTATGCTTATCTATGGAAAAATGTGTGAGTTTAAAGCAATTGTTTTTAATCTGGTTCTGTTTTAAAAGTGGAGAATCACTTAGGTTTGTAGTAACGAAGAACATTTTGAGGTATCAGTCTGGGTCTTTTGATTATAGATTTATCATCTAGTCAGGACTTGTGTTTGCCATTTAACCTTTCAGCCTCCCATACCGGATGATAGACTGAGATGAAGGATCAGTCTGGGTCTCGTGATTCATTTTTCCCCCCATGTTCACTGTCCCCCTTCTGAAGTCATTCAGAAATATTTGTGTTTGGAGGCAAAAGGGCATTTGCCAGATGACTGATTAGTGAAGACAGCTGATTAGTGCATGATTTTTTTATTTTTTTTTTTAATTTTTCTTCTTGGTAAAGAGAGTGCTGGGGATAAAAGCGAATTCTCCCTTCATTAGTTGGGTTAGGAGCAAAAGAGAATGTTCACTCATCAGGGTGCAGATCAAAGTGTGTCTTACACACAAATGATAGGTTTCACCCAAACAGCATCTCTTTAAAATGTAGTCTGATAATAAAAGATGGTGGCTGATAATAGAAAATGGAGGTTTGGGTAATTAGGTTATATTGGTGTTCAGAGGGAAATTCTTGGTGCCCCAGAAGTTGACACATTATTTACTCTCCCTGTGTTCTGAATGTACACTAGATTTCTGAACATATAATTTTCTGTTGGCTTTTACACTAAAGTTCCTCAAATCCTTCAAAAAACACAACACCCTACTTTAAAAAGAGTGTTGAGGGGCCCACCATGTAGAAGTGGTGAAGGATAAAAGCCCAGAAAACTCTATATGCTATTATCTACATAACAGTCCATAATTTTACTAGATCATAGCTGTATTCTTGAATCCTGAGCCTAGTTAAACAAACAGCAGTTATTTCAGTGGGACTCCCATGTGTATAGATAAGTATGAGGAAAGCTGGAGAACTTTGCAGTCTACATCCAACTTTATTCCCATGATTGAAAAATCTTCACTTGGAAATGAATGCCATTAAACTACCCCAAGGTGGGTTCCAAAAGTTATAGAGATGATGGACTGCCGTTCAGAAAGAGTGAGTGAATTAAGCAAGTGAATTTTACACAGTGCATATGTAGAATTTCTGTGCAGTATCTCTTGCTTTGTAGATCCTAAATGACTGGTCTAAAATTACTTATTTTGGGATTGTTTTTTGTGAGACAGTTGTAGATGATCTGATTCAAAATGATTGTATCCAATATTATGAATGCCAATGTGTGACTATAAAATCTTGCAGTAATTCTTCAGTAATGATGCAGTTATTATATACAGAAGGAAATGAAACATAAATATGCTTTAAAGCTTATTGTAGGCATACTAAAACCCACTTTTGAACTTTAAATTGTTGCTGGATCTTCTTCTAAGTCTGCTACCTATGTTATAGACACCTATACCTATACCTATGCTATAGTACATAAAGGATGATTCTTGGCAAGGTCACAAACTAAAGCCGAGGGCCGATTTATACAACATTTTTGCTACACTTAATCCAAATCCATGTAGAACTTCATGTGGTTTGGCATTTAATTTAATGGTTTTGACATGATGCATCATCATCTTATGTGCCAACATGCCAAAGTAGCTCCCTTCTGGGCAGTGTATAGCTATCAGGTAAATGGTGCTGGAGGCTGGCCACCATATTGGGAGCCGCCTTCTTAGGTGCTCTTATGCCTGGGGAAAGTGCCAAGAAGTTTTCTGCTGGCTGCCAATCAGGATCGGGCAGCAGCATTAGACAGGAGGAGCTCCTGACCTGGCAGACCTGATTGTTGCAGTTTTCAATCTGGTTCAGCAGGAAGGAATATAAAGAGAGCTCTGAGCTCCCCTACAGCAGTCTTCACATTGACTTCACCCTCCCTCCTTCCCTCTACATAGTGTACTGTTTATGTAATTTTTGGAGGAGATGGTGGCAGCTATAGGAGTTGTTACTTGAACAGTTGGCTACCTTCATCACTGCTGTTTTGGTTGCAGCAAAGGGATTGTGCATAGGAGCAGATCTTCAGTGAAGGAGATGGGCATTTGACCCTATCCCAGGGAAGGGATCCCTTCCACGTGGAGATCAAGGAATGTGGAACTGACAGGGGCCTGCCTAGCTTGGGAGGACCACCACAGTAGGCACCAATGGGTCTACCCTCCCCACTGATCTCATGCTCAAGGGAGGGAGTACATACACACCTAAGATGGCAGATGGGTCATCCGATGCAAGGGTCTGTTCCTTAATCTGTGCCAATACTTTCCTGCTGCACCTAGTCTGAGGGATGGCCATTTTATATCCATTAACAATTTATTATTTCAACAAAACTGGAATAACAAATGTGTGTTTTACTGCTGCGTAGGGAGGCATTCCGGGTTATCTTGCCGGGGTCCTCAAATTAATCCCCCAATAGTCAAGTGAATTTTAGTGTTTACTTTTCCATAATATGCATAACTTTGATATCTGCTGCAGGGCAGGTTCTCAGCATGCTTAAACTAGACAACAGTACGACCATTGCTGGGGGGAAAAAACACCTCTCCTTGAATCTCATGGTATTGGATAATTACCAGCCAGTCTCTAGTGTTCCATTCCTGGGCAAGGTATTGGAGTGGGTCATGGCTTCTCACCTCCAAGAGTTCCTGGATGAGATGAGTTGTCTAGATCCATTCCAGTCTGGTTTCAGACCTTGTTACAGGATGGAGAGTGCTTTGATTATCTTGGTAGATGACCTCTGCTGGGAACTGGACAGGGGAAGTATGTTGTCACTCAGGGTCCAGTTTTGTCCTCTGTGCTATAGAACATATACATGAAACTGGTGAGAAAAGTTGTCCAGAGTATGGGATTCAATGTCAACCATATGTGGATTATCCCTGATTCTCTTTCCTGTCTATGTAGTTCCAAGGAAGCTGTTTTGGTTTTAAATTGATGTCTAGTGTCAGTGACAGATTGAATGAGTGTGAATAAACTGAGGAATTTCTGGTTAGTCGAAAGGCAGCTCAAGAAATTTCAGTCTGTCCTGGATGGGGTTACACTCCCCCCCCCCCCAAAAAAAACACCACCACAGGTTCACAGAAAATGCAGGTTCACAGCTTCATTTGCTTCTGGGTTCATTCCTGACCATGAATGCCCGGGTCTCAGCAGTGGCCAATAGTGCATTTGTGCAATTAAAACAAGTGTCCCAGTGACACTCTTCTTGGAGTTGTCTATTCTGACTTAATTACATCCTGTTGGGATTACTTTAACACACTCTTATGTGTTGTGGCCTTTGAAAAGTGCTTGGAAACTTCAGCGGGTCTAAAGTGCTGTAGCCAGATCATTAACTGGAGCTGGTTATAAGGATCACATAACTCTCTTGCTACTGCAGCTCCATTGACTGCAGGTCCATTTCTGAGTGAAATTCAAAGTGTAATATGTAAAACCCTAAATGACTTGGATCCAAGTTATCTGAAAGTCTGCATTTCCCTTTATGAGCCTGTCCAGGTTTTAAAATAATCAGGAGAGAGCTGTCTCTCTATCCTGCCACCTTCACAGTTGCATTTGGAGGGAACTTGAGAGGGGGCTTTCTTTGTTATTGCTTCAAAGCTGTGAAGCTCTGTCCCATTGGAGGACAGGCTGGCCCCTTCTTTGCTGCTCTTGTGCAAGCAGGCAAAGACCTTTCTCTTCAGGCAGGCTTTTTCTCAGTAACTGCTGCCTTAGAGAGGGTTCTTAATCATGGGGCTGTTTTATGTTTCTTAAAAATGCTTTTAAAAGAATGATTTTAAACATTTTTATCTGTTAGCTTTATGTTTAATCCTTTTTAAAAATATATTTTAAGTGTTTAATACTGTTTGTTTACACTACACTTGATCTCAGCCAAAAGGCTGTGAAGCCAAAGACTTTTAAATGACGAAAACTCTTTTATTACTAAATAAATAGCTAAAATTTGCTTATATTTAATTAAATTTCATACTAAGAAGGTGGGTTAATTACAAGGTTCAAATGCTAAATTAAATTTTAAACTTTGAATTTTGAATTCTCTGTAGATATTCCCTCATGTTACCAGGGTATTATCCTATAACTGTGCTAGATGTATTCCTGTGGTTTTATACCGCAATAAAGTTATTCATAGTGTTTGTTTTAATAGTATAACCTGGGTCCTCTTGAGAGAAAGGTGGAGTATAGAGATGGGCATGAAGCTAACAATGAACCAGGAAGTTTGTCAAAAATCACTAATTTAATTCGGATCTGTTTGGCTTCATCCAAACCAGAGAACCTGAATCTGTGAAGATTCTCAGTCATCCAAGTGTGGTTATCTGGAAGTTGAATCATGGCAACTGGACTTCTTTCTTGTTAGGTTGAAACATTTTGTTATGTTTCTGGGATGGGACATGGAGGAGGCCTTAGATACAATCTGTCTCCTATTTATCATGCTGCCCTTTCATCTGTCCCCAGAAAGATTAGGACTACAAACATGAGAAAGACCACTGTTAACGACTGTTAACGACTGATGACAATGGGTGGAGAAGGACTGCAGAAGTGGGATTATCCCTCACCCCCAGCACTTTGTCCTATTCAGATCAGGGGGAAGTGAAACCAACGTGGAGGATATATCAGGGATCTCCTACCGACTCTCCTCAGACTGAAGAAGCTACTTGGATGAGTAGCGAAACATTTCAACCTAACAAGAAAAAACAGAGAACCTGAACTTTCCCAAACCAACAAAAATTTTGAGCAACTTCTGAACTTCCTGGTTTGTTGCCCCCCACAGCCTGCCCACAGCCCCCTTCCCACTGCCTCCACCCAGCCCCCTTTCCACTGCCCCTGTTGCCTCCCTGCCTTGTTCTATATATTAGATAGCCCTGTGACTCTTTAAAAAAACCTAGCTGACTGAGAGGCCTGCTTTTTTTTATTTTTTATTTTTTAAAGACAGCCCCAGGGTAAAACACAACCCAGCTGCCTCAGGCTCCTCCTCCTCCTCCATACACCGTATATACTCCGTATATACTCGAGTATAAGCCAACCCGAATATAAGCCGAGGCACCAAATTTTACCACAAAAACCTGGGAAAACTTACTGACTCGAGTATAAGCCGAGGTACTGATACGGATGATGTTGATAGTATGCTTGCCTTCGGTATGATGTTTTTTTTTGTATCAGTATGGTTGTTGGGGTTTTCTGCGCCTGCGCAGGACGTATTGAGGGTAAAATAGAAGATAATAGAAGAGAATACTCGCTGTTAGCTCTGTGTGTTCCTATATGTCTTTCCAACGCGGCAGAAAAAAAGGAACTGAGGGGAAGATTGGAGGGCGGAGCTTGCGCTCCAAAGGGGGGATGTCTCATTGTCATTTGGACATAGACTGCTATTATCCTCCCAGCACGGTGTCTGCTTGTGGAGTCTGAAAAATGCAGTGTACTTAACCTGGGTCGTCGGACCACCCACAGAGGCTGCAGGCGCCCGTAGATGAGCAGGGGAGTCCGGAGAACACCCGCACTGCAGGGGAAACATTTAATTTTGACACTGACTCGAGTATAAGTATAAGAGTATAAAAAAATTGTGCTGAAAAACTCGGCTTATACTCGAGTATATACAGTATATTGTTTTGAGAAGCAGCCAGGCTTACTCCCTGCCAGCTGCCTCTCACATGTGCCTGCCTCTCAGCTGAGAGGAGGGCACATGCGCAGAGATGGCAGGCCCAGCTCCTTGGAAGGAAGCTGTGCCACTGTCTCCAAAGATGGTGGCGGCAGAGGCAGCAGGACAAGGTAGGGGGTGATGGGGACATTGGGAAGGGTGTGGGGGCAGGCTGTGAGAGAAGGGGGTCAGCAGAGGCAGATGGGCTGTTTTGTTTTAGACAGCCACTGTTGACAAACTGACAAACTTATTCAAACTGACCTGTCTCAGTGCAAATAACTGAGGGACAGCACAGGATTGAGTTTTGAGGGAGTTTTGAGACAGTTTTCATTATCTTCTCTGGGCCATTGTGGCCTTCTCTAGTTTTAGGAGGCTAGTTCGCATGGAAGCGGCAAACCTGTACAGAAGATGTAGATTGCTTCAGAATGCGCAGGGAGAGGTTTCCCACCACTGAGTGCTTGTCCATACAAAAACATATGCCAGGGAAAATTGAGCCTGGAATCCCCAAACATGTTAATTTTCTGTGTGTAGGAATCTTGGGTGTATGTGTATATGAGAGGACAAGGGGGGAGAATGTGCTTGCAAGTTCTCACCTGCAATCTAAAGTATATCTATATCAAAAATTTCTCATGAGTTAAGTTCAGGATTACCCTACTTACTCTACTTCATTGTACAGTCATCTTTGTGACAGCCAGCAGTTTCTCCAGCTTCCCACACTTTGGTTAACGTCTATAATGTAGCTTTTCTCATTGGGCATTTTTCAGATTAGGAAGAAGAAACAGAAATATTTAATAGAAAGGAAAAACAAATGCAACACCTTTGGCTACTTTGCAGTGTTATGTTAAGGTCAAAAATATCAGCAAAACAAATTCTAATGACCTGAGAACAAGGTGGAAAATCATGAGCGCTTCTTATGGCAAATTTAGATGTTTGGAAAATTGGAGGACAAACTGTGACATAGCACTAGGATCACCATTTTCCTGGGATTGACACAGATGTTGTAAGCATCTTCTGCAGTGAAGACAAAATTATTACAGTGGCTCCTCCAAAACGTTCTGAACCCTGAAGAATGACAACTAGTGCGGAGCCAAAATTTTTCAGAATGCATTTTCCAAATAAATAAATAAATAAATTTTACCCCGCCTTTCTCCTTAAAAAGAACCCAAGGCGGCTTAACAGCTGGCTTGAATGTTATGAGACTTTTCATTTTTTTTGCTCGCTTAGCAATAGAAGGCATTGTGCAAAGTAATTTCCATTTTTTTCAACCATGTTTTTGATGACTGCCTTTCTGCCACCATGGCTCTGCTCTAAAATGATGCAAGATAAAAGACTTTTGGGGTAGCAAAATGGTGTCCAGACTGGTAGCACCATTACTATTATTGCTCTTCACAGTGGTAATACAAAAAAAGCAAAAATATTCATGGGAACAAAAGAATAAATCTGTGTTGCAGCTGTTCTTAATGGTGAATGGTACCCTTAAGAAAAGTGTTGAAGAATTCATTATTCCCTTGAAGAAATTAGAAGTTATCCTTCCAATTGCTCTGCTCATGATTTTGAGAGACCACTGGGCAGGCATACTATAAAGTGATAGAGCTTTATTGCTTCACTGAGAACTAGTGAGATCTGTAGTGTTGTAGTATATCCGCGTCTTATACCCCATCTTCTGAAAGGAGTGCTCTGTTCAGAGTTATAGACACCCTGAAATAAAACTGGGAATGAGGGAGTATGTTCAGAAGTGAGAAACAGATTTAAAAACAACCCTTTTTTCTCTCACTCAGTGCTTTTTGCTGTTGTAGCAGAATATGTCAATTAGCAAACATGATTATTTTACAGAGATACAGTGAGGGTGTTGATGAGGAGTGTACAATCCTGGTAACTGAGTTATCCTGTATAATACATGAGAGGTTTGTAAAAAATACAATGCATGAATTCTCAAATTTCTTTCATCCCAGATACTTTAACACAAGTTGTAAGAATCTTTAAAAGCTGAAGTTTTCCTCTATGTTCTCTGTGTTCTTTTTGATTAGAGGTTTTGGTGATGGGGCTGTTTTCAATTGATAACCTAGCAACATATGAATTCATTTCAGTTACATGTACATATAATTAACACATATACACAGTCTGCCTGACTTCAGATTTTTGCTTGATAACAAGCATTTTAGTGTGATGGATTGCTTAAGTGGGTTATGACCAACTGGAGATTCCTGTGGCCAGATGTGCAAAATTCCAATTGCTTGGTAGTTACTGGTATCTAAAAATATTTGATTTTACAGACAGGACAACCTTTTCTTCTTCTTCAAAGGTGCACTGCAAACAGGATCTTCCCTCTAACCAGCATGTTCATATCTCCAACTCTCTTAGAAAATCTCACTGTATACACATTTTTGCACTTCTCACCAAATGATAAAATTGCAGTCCAATGCAACAAAATTACAAGGGATTGGATCTAGAATTACTTGTGTTTAGGGAAGATCCACTGACACCAGCAGGAGAAAGTTCTTCATCACTAATATTAGTCTCATTCATTTCATTATGATTAAATCTGGATCCAAATATATATTTTAGGGCAATTAAACATTTTTTAAAGATGATGTCAGGCCTTATGCAGATATTTATGATTATTGCACCCATACTAGAATTGATGGTGAAAGCAACTCATTGAACTAATGGTTCATGTCTCTTGAGAATGCAAAACTTCTACAGAGCTGTTAAGTACAGGGATTAGGTGGCAGTTAGCTGACAGCCTCATGTAACTAAGGGAGAAGTAGTGAAAATCTAGAAGGATTGTGGGGTCTTCTAGTGTTGTATGTTGCTTTCTGGGATCCATAGTTATCTACCCTGGAGGAATAATCAGAAGAAGAATATATGTAAAAGAGATTTCAGTTTTTCTGTACTGAGAGATTTTGCATGAAGGTTACCTAACAAATTGCTTTGTTTGTGAGGGTAATATAGTAACACTAGATAGAATGCACCTTCTGTTTTGCTAACAGAATCTTTTAAATTACACTAGGAGGAATTATTTCCTTTTGTTAGACTCTTCTTGTTCTAGAATTCCATGAAGTTTTAAAATATGTGTTAGAGTTGATTTTGCCCTTTGGAGAAAATGAATAACTTCTAATATATACACTGTCATTTAAAGATCTTACAAAATAATTTATTGCTGGGGAATACATTTGTGAATGTTAGCCAAGCCAACTCACCTGGATTCCAATGGATGTTGCAGCACAAGCGATTACACTCATTTGAGAACCATTAAAGAATGGCCACAATTTATCCTAACTTTAATGTGCATGTTAAGATACCTTCACAGACTTTTCCCCCAGCAGCATCCACTTTAGGGGCAAACAACAGGTTTACATAATATGACATGTATCAGTGGAATGTCTAAGGAATGTCTAAAATGGAGCTGTAACCATGAGCAGCTCAATATGGCTACAACAGTCCTTGTGGTTGTAAAGCCTGATAAGGCAAGGCATAGACTTAAGCACTCTTTTTAGTCATTGGAGTGAACAAAGAATAGATATGTAATGTTCTGGCCACATCTGTTGGCAGGCTACCAGGGGCCCCTCTCTTCTAGAAAGAATCCCTGTTACAACTGAGACCAGCTTGGCCCCTATCCATCAGCTGCTCCAGTGCTTGCTTTCCTATTCCCTCTCTATTCCTTTTCCTCCATTTAATCATAAAACAATTACAACAACATTGGGATACACAGTGCAGTGTAGTGGAAAGAGTGATGGACTAGGATTCAGGAGGCCAGGGTTTGAATCTTCACTCAGCTATGACAGCTCTCTTAGGATGTGGAACTGGTAAAATCACTCATTAAATATCTCACTTCCCTTGAAAGTGCTATTAGGTTTGCTATAAGTTAGTTTTGACTTGATGGCGTATAGCAACAACTACAGCAACATTGACCCTTTCTTCTGCTAGGCTATACAAAGTCTCAGGGCTGGACAAGCTTAGTATAAATATCAGGACTTGACCTTCTGCCTTTACAGCTAAGCTGTATCTTTTGCTTCTGCCATCCAGGCTCCAGCTCCATTAACAAACTTATTCATGAAGAGCCAATCTTTAGGTAGCCAGAACACCATTTATGTGCAGGACTGTGGTAACCTCAAAACTTGTGGAAGTACATGTCATGTAAGACAAAAATACTACAGGGGGAATCTCCAAACAGTCTGGTAAAGACTTTTGTTGTTTAGTCGTTAAGTCGTGTCCGACTCTTCGTGACCCCATGGACCAGAGCACGCCAGGCCCTCCTGTCTTCCACTGCCTCCCGGAGTTTGGTCAAATTCATGTTGGTAGCTTCAGTGACACTGTCCAACCATCTTGTCCTCTGTCGTCCCCTTCTCCTCTTGCCTTCACATTTTCCCAACATCAGGGTCTTTTCCAGGGAGTCTTCTCTTCTCATGAGATGGCCAAAGTATTGGAGCCTCAGCTTCAGGATCTGTCCTTCCAGTGAGCACTCGGGGTTGATTTCTTTCAAAATGGATAGGTTTGTTCTCTTTGCAGTCCAGGGGACTCTCAAGAGTCTCCTCCAGCACCACAATTCAAAAGCATCAATTCTTCGGCGGTTGGCCTTCTTTATGGTCCAGCTCTCACTTCCATACATCGCTACTGGAAAAACCATAGCTTTGACTATGCGGACCTTTGTCGGCAAGGTGATGTCTCTGCTTTTTAAGATGCTGTCTAGGTTGGTCATTGCTTTCCTCCCAAGAAGCAGGCGTCTTTTAATTTCGTGGCTACTGTCACCATCTGCAGTGATCATGGAGCCCAAGAAAGTAAAATCTGTCACTGCCTCCATATCTTCCCCTTCTATTTGCCAGGAGGTGATGGGACCAGTGGCCATGATCTTAGTTTTTTTGATGTTGAGCTTCAGACCATTTTTTGCGCTCTCTTCTTTCACCCTCATTAAGAGGTTCTTTAATTCCTCCTCACTTTCTGCCATCAGAGTGGTATCATCTGCATATCGGAGGTTGTTGATATTTCTTCCGGCAATCTTAATTCCGGTTTGGGATTCATCCAGTCCTGCCTTTCGCATGATGTATTCTGCATATAGGTTAAATAAGCAGGGAGACAATATACAGCCTTCTCGTACTCCTTTCCCAATTTTGAACCAATCAGTTGTTCCATATCCAGTTCTAACTGTTGCTTCCTGTCCCACATATAGATTTCTCAGGAGGTAGATAAGGTGTCAGGCACTCCCATTTCTTTAAGAACTTGCCATAGTTTGTTGTGGTCGACACAGTCAAAGGCTTTTACGTAGTAAATGAAGCAGAAGTAGATTTTTTTTGGAACTCTCTGGCTTTCTTGGTAAAGACTAGGTGAAGTATATATATGTGTGTCTGTCTCTAAAATTGAGTTGGTGAAAGAAAATAGAATAGACTATGCTGTAAAAGGATAACAATGTCCAAACTTGGGTAATGCCTTTATTGGATCACTAAAAAGTTACTAGTAAGACAGGCCTTTGAATTCCCCACTAGGCTAAGATAATACAGCGGTGCCTCGCAAGACGAAATTAATCTGTTCCGCGGTTAATGCCATCTAGCGAAAATTTTGTCTTGCGAAGCGCAGTTTCCCATAGGAATGCATTGAAATTTAATTAATGCGTTCCTATGGGGAAAAAAAGTCAGAAACCAAAAAAAGTCAGAAAAAAGTCACTTACCAGGTACAGTAGACCGAGCCCCGCTCCTCACAGTGCCTTGGTAGCCCCGGAACAGCCAGACTCTGTGTGAGCAGAGCGCCGAACAGCTGAGAGTCAGCAACCAGCAGAGAGGCGGCAGCCATTTTGAGAGGCAGCAGCCATTTTGAGAGGTGACTACATGGCTGCTGCCTCTCAAAATGGCTGCCACCTCTCCAAAATGGCTGCCGCCTCTCTGCTGGTTGCCGACTCTCAGCTGTTCGGCACTCTGCTCACACAGAGTCCGGCTGTTCCGGGGCTAACAAGGCACTGTAAGGAGCGGGGCTCGGTCTACTGTACCTGGTAAGTGACTTTTTTCTGACTTTTTTTGGTTTCTGACTTTCCCCCCCCATAGGAACGCATTAATTAAATTTCAATGCATTCCTATGGGAAACCCGCCTCACAAGACGAAAAATATCGTTCATCTTGCGAGTTTTTCCTCCCGCGAGGCATTCGTCTTGTGAGGCACCACTGTATAAAACTTGGGGTTAAGGCAGATAGTTCAGAATTTAGATCAGATGTAGCATCCTTAAGTCCTGAAATTAGACTGCCAACAAAGCAAAATAGAAATTTGATTCTATATGAGACAGAGGTACTGATCTATTGGACAGAATGATCTATTGGTCATTCCTCTTCCCTCTGTGGAAAGTACCAACTGATAGTTTTGTGTCAAGTGCCAGTTGTTAACTCTTTCCATTTCACACTTTGGTGCTGTCTCCACAAAGGCGCAGAGCTGACTCTTTGCCCACCCACTCGAAGAGTGACAGGCAGGTCTGGCTCAATGCAAGCTTTTAAAACGGGCCTAGTGACCTGTTCCATCCTCTTCCCTGCCTGACAAGCGACCTGCCCTCCCACCCAGGGTAAGAATGAGAGTAGCTGGTCGCTTTAGGGCCGGATGGGAATTTTTGACCTGCACCAAATTGGCTCTAGGCTGCAGGTGGTTTTTCGCCCATCCCATTCTTATTCCCAGGGATCACATGGAAGCTGAATAGATCACTGGCAGTACAGTCACGACGGCGGGTAGTGCTAAACAGGGTAGGTTCAGGTGAGTTTCAGGGTGGGAACCCAGAGGGTGCAAGGGATCCCTCCTCTCAGAATTGCATTTACAGAGGTTTGGCTGAGGGGAGAGAAAACAGGGAGACCCCAGGGGACACTGAGCACTTGGAGTCTAGAGGCTCGGGTAGAGGGCGGCCCCGGGTACTCCGGATGGATGGCCAAGAGGGTGCTGGACAGTTCAACAGCAGCCTCTCAGGGTAGGAACTCCCAGGGACAAAGGTCTGGACAGGTTGGTCAAGAATGAAGAGGGTTCCAGACCTGTTAGCACTATGGCTGGCCCCCTTGTAAAAAGGGGTAGTTAAAAGTTAAATAGTTAATAAAGTTGTGGCCCTAGTTTTAACCCATATTACTGTGTCTCGTCTCGTTATTTCGGGTTGGGCAGGCAATGGATTACATGGCCATTTTTTTGTATTTGCTTCTGGAAAAGGTATGGAAAAGGTTGGTGAAAAAGACCTCTCCCAAACTGGAGAGCTCTCTACTGCAACATGTTGTTATTGGTACCATTGCTACTTTATACTAGTCAACACAAGACATTGAAGTCAAGTAGCAAAGAAAATGTGAACCACTCTGATGTGAGAGATTTCTTTACAACAGATTAGTGCATTTGAAGGAGTCAGCATGGATTTGTATTAGCCATGGATAGGGAAGACTACTAAATGTCAGTTAAAAAGAAAGCCCTTCAAAGGTCTGAACTATTATATTATCTTGTGAATAGGCGAAAATGGGAGGAAACACTATGTAAATTTGAGTTTTGTAGTTTTTCTGTTGATACTTTAGTTTAGAATAAAAAGGAATATGCATGCTTAACAAGAATGAGAAGAAAATTTAAAATGTTTGAGTGAAACTGCATTTTTGTTCTCTGAAGGACAGATGTTGACAGGAAACAGTACTCTCTTGTGAAATTCTCCTTTCTTCAGCATGTTAAAATGCACGTGGAAAACTTGGTGCTTTCCATTTAGGTCGGCATTCCCACGGCACCCATAAGAATACAGCCATCCTGATTCAGTTGCTTTCAACATTTCTGGGGGTTCATTTACTGTCTAAGGCAATGTCATATGGAAGCTTGGAGTTCACAGATATCAGCAACTTATCTGGTCCTGAAAGTATTTTGTGGTGTTGTAGTGAGTGCAGAAGGTTGGCATGGTTATGTTGGAGAGTTCCTATCACACCATCATTCATTCATTAGAACAGGCAATGAGTAAAGAAAAAGGCGCCATACATTATTTCTGTCTGTCCTCTGCACTCCAACAAATATATTTTTCTCATTAAAAATAATTTTGAATCCTGAGCTTTAGAACATAATGGACTAGCCTATCAAGCAGATGGAAAGTAAATAGTATGTAGATAGTTGTTTCCCACCAATTGCATGTTAAACAATAAGTATGAAAAACAATATGAGGAGTACACTCCATCAGTAAATGCCCAGACATCTCTGAGCAGAAAGTCTTCAGACTGTGTTCTTCATACTGGATTCACTTATACATCTGTTGGCTGTTTGTAATAGTGGGAATTAGGAATCAATATAGTCTGTGTGCTTTGTGGATGCCAGAAGTGCTGATCGCCAGAGCATCCCTCATTTGTGAGCATATAGAAACAAAACAAATAGGGATTTTGTGGGCCCCATATTATATTTACATTTTCCAACATCTTAATTAATCTTCAGGCTCAGCTTGCCCCCACGAGGCCTCCTCTCTCTTGATTAGTGTATTTCCATTTAATTTGATTTGTTTCCTTGTGAATGGGATGTGACATGGCATGGCTGCAACACTTGAAAGCAGTTACCGATTAGAATACTTTACTTCGATTTGTTTATTTGGGTTTGTTTATCCATTTTGTTTGTTAAACACAGACAAAATAGAGCTTTGGGATTTCAAATTTCACCTTTTAAAGTTTTATTGAAGCCAGTAAATCAGATGGATTGGATGAATACATACTTTTGTGTGAAATCTGGACTTCCTTTTTGCTGTAGAAGATTGCATGGACTGAAATCACCATAATGTCCTTTGCTTTTTGAGCATCAGAGTGACAGAAGATGGAAAACGGAAGATACTAAATAGGTGGAACTCCTGCCAAAGAACTAAGAACTCTCTTATTGGCTTAATTGCAGCATTATGGCTCATTTTGTGTTTGTCTCCCCTCTTAACCGCATACATTTCTTGTCTGTAGAATGTAGATGTAGTGTGAGGAGGACTAAGAGATTATAGGTATAGTTGACAGGAATTTAAGTGCCAAAACGTATAAAAAGTGCTAATGTGGTGATTTTTTTAAAATAAATTAAATTAAATTAAATTTTGTTTACATACATGAAAAATAAAAACATAAACAAAACAAAGCAAAACAAAACAATGCACCCCTCACCTCAGGTGCCATCCATTAATACATTCATCTTTTAAAAGACCCCTCATCCCTTCCAGAAATACATATATTCTTGCCCTGGCTTTTGCCCTTTTCCTTTATTCAATATGGCATTTATAAAGTCATCCCATATCTCATCAAATTTATTAATCTTTATCACTCCTTTTTAAAACTTAATTTCAGATGTCAGTTTATCATTAATGGCAATATTCCAGATTCCATTATACCATTCATGTGGTTGAAAAATCCAGTTCTTCTTCCATTTTTTTTCCTATCAGTAATCGAGCAGCTGTCATATTTATAATTATCTGTTTTTTTGAGTTATTTACATCATGATGATCTATTAACAATAATAATGTTCCTGATGATGCTTCCATGTTGACTTCCAGTAATTCTCTACTTTCTTTAAAAACTTCCCTCCAAACCCTTTGTATTACATCACATTCCCACCATAAGAGCAGATATAAACCCAATTCTTTATTACATCTTCAGTACATCTTGGAATACTTAAATCTTTTTTTAAAATTTTATTGATGTTTAATACCATCTCTACATTGTTTTATAACCATTTTCTTTTATTCTGACTGACATATTTTTAAAAACCCTTCTATTCCATACATTTTCCCATTCCTCTTTATCTGTTTTTCCTAAATCTGCCTCCCATATTATTTTTTACTCTCCTAACTGATCTGCCTCTTCTGTCAATATTTTATAAATATTACCAATTCCTCCTTTCTCCTTTTTTCCGTTCATCTATTCTCCATATTCTTTATATGTTCATACTTTGTCAATGCCTATCCTTTAATTTATTTTTTTCTGCTTCTTTCAGCCATTGTTCTAGTTGTATCAAATTTAATCAATTTATGTTTTCTTCTGAAAATATACCTCTTAATTGATCCTTATTTTTTATTTTATCCTTCCAATCCTCCCATTTACATATCTGTTTTCTCTTGGAAACTACTCTAACTCAACCACTGGGAAAGGGAAGATTCCAGAATATAAAACCTGCCTCCATTTATTCCAGATCTCAAGTACATTCTTTATACAAGGATTCTGAATCTTTTTAACGATTCTTTTAATGTTCTTTTTATACCAATATCTCTCTTGTGGGCCTCCCAATTCATATATTTCCTCTAATTCGATGTCACTCCATATTAATTCATCACTTTGTACTGTAATATCCAGGATGATTCTAAATTGATTTGCTACATAATGATTACTAATATTCGGTAATCTTAATCCCCCCTTTTTTGTGGTAGATACCAAATCTTTTTTCATAATTCATTTATTATCTGTTGTATTTCTTTTAATTCCTTTTCTGAAAACTTAAGAGGGATACTCCAAGACAAAAAAAATTAAGTTTTGGTAATATTTTCATTTTGCAAAATGCAATCCTGCCAAACCAGGATAATTTCAATCTTTTATAGTTCTCTAGTTTATCTTTTACTTCTTTATTGTTTCCAAATTTGTTTTCTTCAGATCTTGTATATTTTTTGTGAGGTCTACACCCAAATATCTAATACTTTTAGTCACTTTGAATTTAAACTTGTCTTTAATTTTTTCTATTTCCTCTTTAGAATAATTGTATAACATCATTTCAGATTTCCCCCCTAATTTATTAATAATCCACTTAATTCTCCAAATTCTGTTAGTCGTGTTTGGATTCTGTCTTCTGCTCCTCCTAGATTTGCTACTGGCAACAAAAAAGTTTGATCTAAGCACGTCATGCTTTTCAAGGTTGCTCAGTGATCTAGGAAAATTGACCTATATCTACATGCCTTGTCACTATAAGCAACAAGGAGTCCATCCAGAAAAGTAAGTAGGCTGGTTGTATTGCCTTCACTGACAGGTCATTTGTTTCTGTGTTCGTCATGGAAGAAGTGAAGCATCCTCCTTGATGGTAACATGGAAACTAAGAAGGATGGTCAAGAATAGGCAAATCACTCTGTCTTCTGTCCATCATCTTTTCTGTTTGCTGACTTCTAACAGAGCACAGCAGAGGATTAAAACTGAGAGAGACCACAGAGAACAAACAACCAGAATGAGTGAACAGGGAGAGCTAACAGGAATTTGATGGGGGAGAAGTAGTAAGGAAAGGTAGTAAGGGAAGAGTCTACTAGAGGAAGAGACAAAAGCAAAAGAGGAGACCAAGGAGACAAAGACAGAGAGGTGAGTGATTCAGATCAATACCAACAAGTGATCCCGAGTAACCCCAGGGAATTCCCCATTCAGAAACATCATGTGCACAGTTTAAGAGGAAGGGACTGTCCTGATAACTGCTGAGAGTAATAAATAGCAGCTATGAGTGCTGGGAGGTCCTTCCCTTTGTTGAGAAGAGCACATCAGAGGAATAAAACTGAGACAGACCCCAGGGAGTGAGTGACCAGAACGAGCAAACAGGAGTTTGATGGGATAATTCAACAGGGGAGGCCAGGGGTGGGGAAGCTAACAAAAATGTTGGTTTCTGGATATAGTTATATATTAGAGTAACGGGGATTATGGAAGGAAGATAAACTTCCATGGTGGTGATTTGCAAAGTGTGCACAATGTTTGTCTTCTTGCCTGAGAACAACACAACGTACAAATGCAGCAAGTGCAAACTGGTTACACTCCTGGAAGAAGGAGTGAAAGAACTGGAGCAGTGAGTAGATGTGAAATGAGAGAGGGTGAAGCTGAGCCAAGCAGAGTTAGTGAATCCACACCCTACAAAAAGATGAAGAGAAGAGTAGTTGTAGTAGGAGAAAACCTACTGTGTGAGAATGAAACTGAAATGTGCCAGGAAGATCTATGGACCCACCAGGTATGCTCTCTCCCTGGAGGACAGATCAAGGATGTGACAGAAAGATTGCCATCACTCATAAAATCCATGGATGCATATCCCTTTCTTCTCATTCATGTGGGAAAATATGAATTACAAAGAAATCACATCAGACTTTAAAGCTCTGGGAAGAAAACTCAAGGACTTTGAGTTTGAGGCCCATCTTGCCCAACCAACCAGTACTCCAAAGAGGAATAGAAAGGGAGAAGTACTCTGGGTGAATGACTGGGTATGAAGATGGTGTCAAGGTGAGGAATTTAGATTTTGGGACCACAGGTTAAGCTTTCTTAAAGATGGACTGCTGGCAATTGATGGTTTGCAACTCATAAGAACTGGGAAGAATGTGTTTTGCCATAGAATGAAGAACCTCAGCAGGAGGGCTTTAAACGGAATTAGAAGGTGAGGGAGATGCAAGCTCAGAGGTAAATACAGACAAAAGTTTATGCACAATAAGGGAACAGACCAAGCAGCTCTAATAAGGCCCAATAATAGTCTCTATAAAAACGTACAAAGGAAAGCAGGCCACAAATCACACAGTGTCGGGTGTCTATATCCAGATGGGAAACAAACAAGAAGAACTGGAAATCCTAGTTTACGAGAGCAAATATGACTTGACAGGGATAACTGAAACTTGGTGGGATCACTCCCATGACTGGAATAAAGCAATTGAAAGATAAAATTGTTCAAAAGCAACAAAAAGAATAGAAAGGGAGGTGGAGTAGTAGTATATGTCGAAAACATATACTCCTGCATAGAAATACAGGAGGATGAACTTGGTTGTCTCATCTGGAGCATCTGGTTTAATATAATTGGGCTGAAAAACAAAGAGAATGTGATAGTTGGAGTCTACTACTGAGCACCCAATCAAGGAGAAGGTGCAGATGAAACCTTTGAAAAATGAATTGCAAGAATTTCAAAAAGACATGATGTAGTAGTAATGGGAGAGTTCAATTATTTTGATATTTGTTAGGAGGCAAATTCTGTTAAACATGAACTTTACAATTCCTAGCTTGTGTGGCTGATTATTTTTCCTACACAAAGCAGAGGAAGAAACAAGTGTCAACATTCCTTGGCTTGATTCTAACCAATAGAGATGACTTGGAAGAAGTGGCAGTAAGGCGAACTCTAGTGGAAAGTGACCATATTCTACTCGAGTTCTTGATTTCAAGGAATCAAAGCAGAGTGTAACTACTTGTGTATGGTGGATTTTAGGAACACCAATTTTAACAAATTCAGAACGGTCATAAGTAAGGCCCCATGGCAGGAAATCCTAACAGGTAAAGGACTCCAAGATGGATGGGAGTTTCTTAAAAAGGAAATTCTAAAGGCACAACTACAAACAATTCAAATAAGAAAAAAAAAAAGGTGGAAGGCAACAAAGACCAATGCCAGTTTATTCTGGCAGTGGGAACAGGCCCTGAGCTGAGGTTAGCAAGAGATGCTAAAAGCAACAAAAAGGCATTCTGCAAGTACATGTGTAGAAAAAGAAAGAGAAAAGAAATAGTGGCTGGGCTACTCAGTGGGGATGGAAAAATGGTAACAGATGACAAAGAAAAGGCAGAAGTGTTCAATTTTTTAGCTCAACCTTTTCCCTAAAGATAGTCTATGACCCTCCAGGCAAATGTGAAGTACAAGCGAAGGGAACAGGCTTATAGTTTGAGATTGATAAACAAACAGTCAAGGAATACCTTATTGCTCTGAATGAGTTCAGATCTCCAGGGCTGGATAAAATACATTCAAGAGTATGAAAGGAACTGGCTGAAGAATTCTCAGAACTTCTGTCTATTATTATTTTTTGAAATCATAGAGAATGGGTGAAGTGCTGGAGGATTAGAGGAGGGCTAATGTCTGTATCTTAGAAAGGACAAAGAGGAGGAACCTGGGGACTACAGCCCAGTCAGCCTGACATCAATCCTAGGGGAAATTCCGGAGCACATTATAAAGTGGTTATGCTGGAAGGACCTTTACAACAATGTAGTAATAACTAGAAGCCAACAGGCATTTGTCCAGAAGAAATCCTGCCAGACTAATCTTAACTCATTTTTTTTATCAAATAACCTGCCTGGTGGATGTTGGGAATTCTGTAGATATAATATATCTTGACTTTAGCAAAACTTTTGATAAAGTGCCCCATGATAATTTGATTAGTGAGCTAATTACATGTGGGCTGGATAGAACAACTGTTGGGTCGGTGCACAATTGGCTACAGTATCGTACTCAGAGAGTGCTTATCAATGGCTCCTTCTCAAACTTGGAGGGAGGTAACAAGTGGGATACCAGAAGGCTTAGTCCTGGGCTCACTGCTCTTCAACCTTTTTATTGATGGGTGTGTGTGTGCAGGCAGTGGTTATCAAATATGTAGATGACACATAATTGGATGGAATAGCTAATAGGCTGGAAGACAGAAACAAAATTTAAAAAAATATTGACAGGTTTAAGCACTGGGCTGAAAGCAACAGAATGACATTTAACAGGTATAAGTTTAAAATTCTATATCTAGGAAAAATAAATGCCCAGTTACAAGATGAGGGATACATATGAGAAGGATCTTGGAATTGTTGCAGATCACAAGCTGAATTTGAACCAACAGTGTGATGTGGCTGCAAGAAAGGCCAATACTATTTTAGGCTTGCATTAAGAGAAGTGTAGTCTCAAAAATCTCATTAAGTACTAGTTCCCCTCTATTTGGCACTGGTTATGCTTCATCTTGAATCATGTGGCCAGTTCTGGACACCACAGTTCAAGAAGGATGTTGATAAACTGGAACAGGTTCAGAGGAGGCCAACAAGGTTGATCAGGGGACTGGAAACCAAATCCTACGAGGAAAGTCTGAAAGAACTGGACATGTTTAGCCTTGAGAAAAGAAGACAGAGGGATGAGATGATAGCACTTTTCAAATGCTTGAAAGATTGTCATGTAGAGTAGCCATTCTCAACTTTTTTTTCCCACCACAACCATACATACAATATGAAAGTAATTTAAGATTGTATAAGTTGCATAACAAACCTTATAAGGTGAGGTGTGAATAATTGTTTCCAGCCTGTAGCCCCTTTCAAATGTGCAGCGGCCTCCATTGAGAATGGTTGTTATAGAGAAGCGGGAGGATCTGAGTGCAGGAATGTAATAATGGGTTCAAGTAACCAGAAGCCAGATTTTGGTTGAATATCAGGAAAAACTTCCTAACTGTTTGAGAAGTACAACAATGGAACCAAGTACCTTGGGAAATGGTGAGCACTCAAACACTGGAGACATTCAAGAGAAAATGAATCAACCATCTGTCAGATATATTTTGATCTGGATTCCTGAATTAAGCAGGGGATTGGACTCGATGGTTGTATAAGCCCCTTCCAACACCATTGTTCTATGATTCTATTATCTGTAATTCCGAATTTGCTGCGGAAGAAGGCAAGCTGGATTCCATGGAGAAAGGCAAGCTCCTTCCTCCTCAAGCAGTATGGAAATAAACATACTAACAGACAAGGGCCAGAGACAATCATCCACCTGTGAGTGACAGTAGGCCAGTTGGTAGAAGACTGGGGAAACATATTGGCCTTATAAAAACAATTAAAAGGATTTTTAGGCTCAATACTATTCTAGTGTTATGCAGGACTGACTTAATGTTCCTTGAACTTATTTTTGTACTGCAAACATGCATTTGTTATATGATCTGTATCAGTGGTTGTCAGCTGGAAGCACATGTACCACCATTTGGTACAAAAGTGATGTAAGATGGGACACATAATAATTACTAAGAATTTACTTTTCCACATCCTTCGTATCTTCCTGCAAGCGCGATCCTACTGATCCATCTCCTGCAGGCCCTTCCTGCAACAGATTATCCATCTGCAACCTTTAACTTCTTAAAAATACCCACCTTAGTCTCATGGTATTATTATTGAGCAGTAACCAGTAGTTTGCCGTTTATTTTAAGGATTTTGGGTTCTGATTAAATGCTATTCTGTAAAATACCAGTCTATAAAACTATCAAAACTGGTTTGCCAACTCCTTCCTCCCATTCCCCCCTGTATTTCCCAGAGTTTTAAAACCTAGAAAACAAAATTGGGAGGAGGAGAGGGAAAAACAGCACCTGAGAAGAACTGCAAACTGTTCTTTTGGAACTCCTTGCAGGAAGGTCTTATGAACATGCTTGAATCTTTTGTGAACAATGAAATCTTTGGGAACTGTAGTGATGTTTTTCCTTCTGGCAGAAAAATTTAGGGAAATAAAAAGTTTCTGTGCTTCTCCAAACGAACAATTGATCCACTGTGATCTCTAATCAAATACTAAGGAGAAAAAATATGAATTACAGGGATAGGAAGAGAATATTATTAAAATGTAGAAAACAAGAGGATATACTGAACAGGGGACAGCCATTCAGAAAACGTTGAAGCTAATCATCTGATTAAAGGATAGGTATGAAAGGTCGAACTAAAGGTAATAAACTTTTGGCATATTTTAAACCCAGCAGACAATTGGCCTATGGAATGGTTCACTACCAGAAATAGAGACAAAGATGATTTTTGAATTTAGGGCTGTTTGTATCCATTAGGTGGCAAGCCCAATGCATCTGTGCTGTACTTTGGGCTTCCCAGTAAACTATAACTCAAAAGTTAAATCTTAATTTCTGTAAATTTTAAATAAAAGATTGACACAAGCATCAATGCTATTTGCATGTAACGAAGGAGTTCTTCATACAGTTCCTTTAATTATTTAATGCTGGCCATGTGGCTTGTTGATTCCTGGTTATGTTTCCTTTAATGTGGTTCTTAATATTTCTCTATAGTACGAGTCTTTTTGTTTTTAAGTTATCTCTGACATGCAGCTTTCCGATCTTAGCTTCTAGCAATACTGAATCCCTATTTTGAAGTCATCTTGGTGTAAAAGCCATCTAGTTATAACTCTGAAAAATAAGAGGCTTGTCTCTGGAGGACAACTCCACATTGCAGATGGAGTATAATCCTTAACATTGCTTCCCCCCTCCCCTTTTCTGCTTTCAAATAGCTGGGGACAGTGAGTCACAGAGTGAGAACTCCCTTTGTTTCATGTAGTGTGCATTGCAGGGAAAGAATGTAACAGAGCAGAAAATGAAGAAAGACATAAAAGAATCTCAGCTCAAGGAGGTCAGATCCATCACAGACTTAGCCTTGCCTTCAAAGATGCCTGGGACAGGTGGCAGTTCAAGACAATCAGAGGAGAAGCATCCACTAATGCTGAGATAAGGGAATCTCACGGAATCCTGCTATCTGGTCCCAGTTTGCTTTGATGTAACTCTGCTAGAGAAGACTTCTAGGAACAGGCGGCTGCTTTCCTCAGTGATAGGCTGCTGTTCTTGAACCTTTAAAGGTCTCATTACAGTGGTCCTTAAGGCTCAATCCTCTTTTAAGGTCTACATGAGAATGGCTTTGTTTGAAGGACCAGGCAGGGTACTGGTGGTACCACCTGTACAAAACATAATTGTTATCACTCATTCTTCTCTTTGCCCCCCCCCCCCCATCCCCCTTTCCCTCTCCATGTTATAAGTACTGGGCAGAGAACTAAAACCTAATCATCTAAGTCTTTCTGCTTCCTTCTTCTGCTTTTACTTGGTTGTCTGTTGAACACTGCTTGAGTGGTCAAAAAAGCTACGTATTAACAATAAATAGTCAGCTTCCGGTAAATGCAGATATTTGATGTCTTCATTTTGGTAGGCTTCGGTTCTGCTTTGTTTTTGGTCTATTTCCTGTCCCTCCATGTCACTGCCAGACATGCTACTAAACCAAAATTATGATACTATTTGATTGTATTATTAAAGAAGCTTTCCATAGAGGAGTGCATTCACAATTGGATTTAATGTTTAAGCAGACTGGGCACAGTGGACCCAACTAAGAGTGAGTTATTCCTATCTGTTGTCTTGTATCCAGTTAGAAACGCAAGTCAGTGGACTGAGATGTGCATTTGTAACCTCATTGCAGGGGAGATGGAAATATTCTCCCCATACTTTACAGCGCAGATTGGAATTGTACAGTATGTTTTGCATTCTCCTGCTGTATCGCACCATGTACACCTGTCTTCTTCCAGCTGCTTGCATTGTTACTTATCCAGCATGGAAATCTTAGTGTGAAAAAGTACTCCTGCACATGATTTTTTTCCCTTAATTACAGCAATTATAAATTATTGTCCCCCAACTAGTAAATAAAGAAATGAGACACAAGGTATGGGTTTCAAAAAAGCCACAATTTTGTTGAACTAACTTCACCAAACCTGCGGTGACAGGGAGAAGGTGTTCTCCTGAGGACACATCCTGTTCCCCAAAGGATAGGACATGCAGTTCCACAGACCTGTAACCCGAACCTGGCAAGACTGGAAAGCTGGTTAAGACCTTAGGTCTGGGGACCATCAGAGGCAGCATTGGGCCGTGACCAGCTTTTCAAGCGCTCCTGTCCCCATCCTGAAAACTGTATATATGGTGATGCGTGTGCGTCATGCCAGTGTTCCTTCAACTCTGATACTGGAGTGAAGAAATGGTCCCCCTTCCGCCAGCCACATAGCAGCAGGCATATGGAGGAGACATTTCCTTATTTATTTTGAGTGTACAAACAAGACATTACTGACTCTGGAACTGCTATATTTCTTCAGTAATTGAGAATATTTATTTGTTTATTCATTTATTTACCTTGTTCTCCTAGGTTTGCAACTAGAAGTTGGGATTCTTTGCATTTTTATTTCATAGTGGTGTTTAGAACTGAAAACTGGCAGGGACATCGTGGTTTTGGCGGGCACTTAGTGCATGATCCTATTGTTTTCTACACTGTAAAAGTTGTCAGGATTGGCATGAGGCCTGTTGTATCTTGGAGACACTAGAATCTTTGGAGTTCTGATCTAACTGTTCTAGCAGCTGCTGCCATTCAGAGGTGCAATGCTCATGTAATGAGCTATCAGAAATTTCTTGGTAAATAGGAGAGCAGGACTAGGAATATCAGGCAAAATCCAAAGGAAAAAAGAACAAAAATAAAAAAATAAATAAAATAAAATTTTAAAAAAAGATTAGGACTAGGAATGACCCTCTTGCCCACATTCCTAAAGAAATTCTGCTTCTTGTGGAATCAGCTATGTTTTCAACTTGATGTAAATTGCCTTGAGGGCCTTAATGAGTGTTGTGGTTGAATAGAAATGCAACGAATAATGTAGAGATTAATTGGTCATAAAGCCAGTGTGATAGAATGGACCTGCCCCACTTACCCTGCACACAACACTGATGTAGCTATATCTGTACAATCTATTTTGTTTTCAGAATTGGATTTGAAGATCTCATCACTTAATATAGCCAAGATCTTAAAAATGAGGACACTGATAGTTAAGAATACTATGCCTCTGAAGCCCCCTGACATCCCTAACTCATTAATCAGGTATGAAGAAATTCATACGTCATGATAGTATAACAAGTGTAACTGCAGGTCTAAACAAACAAAGAGACACTAGGGATATAAGAAAGACTAAAAAATCCATTTCTCAAGAGAGTATTGTGGATTATATCAGGCTGTGGGTAACTGTCCTATAAATCATGTCTGCATACTTCAAAACATTTCAGTTACCAAATTGAATGTAATAGTAATATTAGCTATGTGTGTTTTTGGCAGGTGTAAAGTCATTCTGAGTAAATCTGCTTCTACAAAAATTACAGTACTAAGGGTAGGATTGAAAAAACTGCTTAGGATGCAAAAGGCCTTGACTAACTCATGCAAAGGTATTTTCACCCTTTTAAATAGCTTATCACAAAGTGTTTTGGCATTTTCATATCAGTTTCAAAAGAAGGCATGGTTTTAGGGGGGGAAAGGAGAAGGGATTCTTTACGACATTAATATCACAATTTTTTGGGGGGGGCAAGGACACATTACTTGTTTGTTGATACGTGCCATCAAGTCACCTCTGACTTATGGTAACCCTCTGAATGAGAGATATCCAAAATGTGCTGTCCTCAACAGCCCTGCTCAGCTCTTGTAAACTCAAGCCTGTGGCTTCCTTTAGAGAGTTAGTGCATCTCATATTTGGTCTTCCTCTTTCCTGCTGCCTTCAACCTTTGCCAGCATTTCCAGAGAATCTTGCTGTTTCATGATGTGCCCAAAGTATGGCAGTCTCGGTTTCATCATTTTTGCCTCCAGAGATAGCTCAGGCTTGATTTGCTCTAGGACCCACTTGTTCATATTTCTGGCAGTCTGGGGTATTCACAAAGCTCTCCTCCAGCACCGTATTTCAAATGAATCATTTTTTTCCCCCTGTTAGCTTTCTTTACTGTCCAGCTTTCACGCCTGCACACAGTAAATGGGTGTGGATGATCTTGGTCTTGGTTTCCATGAATGCATCCTTAAACTTGATGGTCTTTTCTAATTCCTTCATTGCTTCCCTTCTTAGTCTCAATCTTCTTCTGATTTCTTGGCTGCAATCTCCATTTGAATTGATGGCGAAACCATGATATACAAAATCTTCTTAATGTTTGACTATAGTCCTGCTTTGGCCCTTTCTACTTTCATTTTGTCTAAAAGTAATTTCAAGTCATGTTATGTGTCCCAGGTACCTATTATTTATCTGTATTTTCAGAAACATCTTGCATTTGTAGATGTTCTTTGCAGACTCTTGTTTCTCACGCTTTAAAATGGATTTCAGGAGAGTTTAATGTAAAACCCTGTGTTTTTGTTTTGTTTTTGTTTTTTTGTTAGAGGGCTGAGGAAACTCTTGTAGACCAAATGTGGGTCTTTTACCTTCTCATTCTCAGCTGTTTCCAAGGCTATGTCCCCTCCCCTCTCCCCATACCAGATCTTCTCATGACCTCTGCTTCAGGATTTTGATATTCCATCCTACTCTGAGTGATATTACTTTGTTCTGTCTCCAAACAACAAAGCTAGCGTAGGAAGTACCTTCTCCCTCCTCTCTCTCACATGTATTTTTCTGGAGATCTAAATTAATAGCTGGCAGTCAGTAAGGGCGAGGATTATGAGATGATGGTGGTGGGGAGCCTTTAGTATCAGGAAGTGACTGCCAACTGTCCTGCTGCTGGATTGGGAGTGCCAATGGTGATCCAATGGCAATTTTCCACTATTAAAGGTCCCCCCCTCCAACCTCAAGGCTTCCAAAGGTTTCTTGAGGACAAAGGGGGTCCCTAGGGAAACCTTGGAAAATGAAGTAGGGGGTAGGATGTTTTATTTATTTAATTAAATTGAAGACTTCTGATTGATGATGTTATCCAATTCACCTGGCATAAATTTACGCCAACAGGATTTCAGCCATCATATAACAGCCTCTGAAAATAGTGGTCAAATATATGCAATTACTTTGAATATTTTCTCAAGATTGTATGTACATAAATCTCTCCTTAAATCTTCCCAGCTGGGAGTTCAGCTAGTCTTTCCTTGCAGTGAAATCGAGGCTTTGTTCTCATGTTCATCTCAGCTCAGTCTGGGATAATTCAGAAACATATTAGATAGATTGCTACTCCCAAAAGGCCTAATGGAATAACCTTCACTCTTAGCCTCTGGGAAATAAGCTTACGATCAGGCAGATTTCTTGATTAAAGAAAAGAACTAACTGTGCACAAATTGCTTCAAAAGAATTTGCAAAGATGCAATGTTATAAATGTCTTGCGGAAAGAAAACTGATATGTGCACATGTATGAAAAAGAGGGAAGAGGCCTATGGTAAGCGACATGTCTTTGGTATACATATTTTTTCAGCATTCCTTAATCAACAATGTAAAAAGTGTGTTCTTATGTTCAGTTGGTAGCCCAAGCCTGGAAGTCCTGCTGGTTATGAAAATCAATGAAATGCGGGATCTGTACCATATTCTAAATATGTATACATTTATATACATGGTTATGGCAGACTAGCTAGGATGGACTAGGGTAAGTTTGTGCTGTCTATTTTGATTTTGGTAGTGTTTTTAAAAAAAATTATTTTGATAGTGCACAACAAATGAATGGAAGTTTGGGTAATGTTGTGACTACAAGTGTTTTCTGGTCAAATTATTCAATAAATCAAAATCAGCACTGTTGCTATAGATATTCTTTGGAATTGGATATTTAAAAGATTTTCAGCAGCTTTCATCTGATTGAACAAGACATTCAGGAGAAAAACATGTATTTTGATGAATGGTTGCATTAGGAGGCCAAGTCTAGGGACACATTAAAGATCAGTTCATACTTTATTGCATTCGTTTAAAAGAGAGAGAGAGAACTTGAAAGCTTATGCTGCATAAAGGAAACAATTCTTAGATACCCTTTCAAACTCCTAAATGCCTCTCTGAAACTCTAGCTTTATAATGGGATACTGTCTCTCTCTCTCTCTCTCTCTCTCTCTCTCTCTCTCTCTCTCTCTCTCTCTCTCTCTCTCTCTGTGTGTGTGTGTGTGTGTGTGTGTGTGTGTGGTTTTTGTTTGTGACCTTGAAACTGATTACCTTTCAGTTAATTAGACAGTTGTCAGCCCAAATCTAGATTAACCATGTGGGAACATACCACTATATATTTTCCATAATGGTTGGCAATTTGGACCTTTAGCATTTGTGGAAATGAAATGAAATTGCAGACCATGAGCATGTCCCGCATTTCCACTAGAAAGAACCTTTAGTCTTAATACTTTTCCAAAAGCAGAAGAATTATATGGGAATGAGGTAACAGGATTAGGCTTTCTGGGTTTTTTTTTTTGCAACATATACACAAATGCAGCTCCAAGGTCCCTTTTTTGTATTTTCTTTTTTGGGGCTTCTTAACTGAGCACACCAGAATGAAGATTGGAACCATGCACATGTGCTCCAGTCATAAATTCTGTGTCTGTTTTCTCTTAAAGTTGAAACTGAGACTAAATGTTGATGAAAACCTCTCTTCCCTCCCTTCTCTTCGCTTTTGTAACCTTAAGTAATACAGAATGTGCTGTGTGTCATTCCTGTGAATTTCCTTGTCGTCTCTTCATCATTGGCTGCAATTTGAAAGGGGAGGGAAATTCACAGGGTAATGATGCTACATTATGTGTTTTGTGTTACTAAATATCACAGAAGGGAAAAGGATGCAGATTTGCAGTTTACAGTGACAGCTACATGTTTCCCCTTTGTCCTCACCAAGGATTTCTACAAATGTGACAAAACTTTTAGAATACACATCCCATGAAGTACAGAACTAAATATCTTTGTTTGGTCCTTTATTTGTATATTGCTTCATCACAAAGTTCTCTGCACAGTTTTCAAATGAAAAAAATAAAAACAAAATACAACATTAAATTAAAATTAAAATTTAATAAAATGAGCAACAGAAAATAACGTTATTACAACAGTTAAAAAGTACTAAACCATTAGGCAAAGCTGGGAAAATGGAAAAGGCTTAATCTGACACTAAGATTATAACCTAAAGGCACAAAGATAAAATGAAGGAAGAGATATTATTATTGTTACCATTAGTAATAATAGGGTGAGATGGAAAAATCTTTCTTATACAGGCTCAAAACAGCAGTAAAAATGAAATGACAGAAACCATGATTTTAAACATACATATGCTTAAAGAAGTGTGTGTGTGTGTGTGTGTGTGTGAGAGAGAGAGAGAGAGAGAGAGATGTGGTATCCAGTTGCTTCTGTTTGTGATCCTAACAGAATTTTCAGAGTATGTGAGATACTTAAAAAGTGGGTTTATCATTGCCAAGTGCATTTCCATGGCTGAGTGAGGATTTGAAACCAGGTCTCTTGAGTCCTAGTCTAACATTTTGTTCACTACACAGATTCTCATGTACATATTCTCATAAAATAGAATACAATCAGTTAAAAGAATAATTGTCAGAATCCTGCTGGTGTTTGTGTATAGTTTCTTTAACTTGCTGCAGCTAATTAATGAGGTGCTGGGAGACATCTTGATTGTGCAATAGGGCATATGACTCAGACACGCCATGGCCCCATATCAGTTAGCCACAGTTAGCTGTACCAAATTACACAAACATCAGCAGGATGCTAGGCAATATGTTTATGTGAACATACAACAAACAGAAAGTAGGAATTTGGCTAATTTCAATCTGTACATCTAGGTTGGAATACCATATAGCATTTAGGGTAGGATTTTAGATTTAGCAGGGTAGGGTTTTAGACTTAGCTATCTGCAGAGCAGGAAGGATAAATTTGGGTAGGAATATGTTCTGCTTCAGGCATATAAAATTCAGGGGTGGCTCATGGACCTGACTGGGCGAAGCTTACCTTAAAATTTGTGCTCTCCTGCTCCAGCCTTGAGCAGTCTATGAAAATACTGTTGGGTTTACAGTGGGGAGGGTAGGATCCAACTTACTGCTGGTATTGTTACTATTTTGTGTTGTGTACAGAAATAAAAATCAACACTTTTCCTATAAGTGTACAGCTTAGATATAAAATATTACATATTAAGGAGGAAAGGAAGGAGAAATACAAAGACAGGAGTGTCTGACAAGATAAAGCAAGGTGAAGATGTGTGATATAAGCTTAAATATAAAAACAGAAGAGGAAAGTTTCATGTCCTCTGGAAAGAGGTCACAAAGGAGAAAGGGTGCATGCAGAGAACAGAATGGATAATCTTAGGCAGAGTTAAAAGTATATATAAAGCAAAGAGTTCAGGAAGAAGCTGATAGGTATGGGGGGTGCAAAACTGACAACGTTTGAAAGTAAGTACAAGAAACTTGAAGTTGAGACTTGAAGAGAGGGGGAATCCACTGAAAAAGGCAGTACGAAGTAGGAAAGTAGCAAAATAAATATTATGTATCCAGAAACTCTTGGGTAGGAAGTATTTATCCTCAGGCATTGACTCACTAGGTGGCTCTCATAAGCAAAGCTTCTATTCTTCACTCTCAGCTTCCCATCAGGATGATTTACTTAATGACTTGTTTTTATTTAAAAAATATACATATAGCTTTTCAGTAGGTTTTAGAATGGTTTTACACATGTTAGAGCCAGCAACTTAATAAGTGAATAATAATATCAGACCACTTTGGATACTGCTGGGTATGGGGAGTTTTTCATACTCCCTTCAACACTGTACACATTGCTATTACTGCTAGGAATAATTCCATCATGATGTTTCTGAAGTCTCAGAAATCTTCTAAAACAACATATTTGTTATGCCAAAGGCACATAAGACTGTTTTTAAAAGGAAAGCTCATAGAGTGTCATAATATTGTTGTTTTATGTAACAAAAATGAGGTTTCAGTTAGTATCTGACTGATATAAATATGTGAAGCCTTTTTTCACTTGCAGCTGTTTTGGCTGTGTGATGCTAACATGTAAAACTGCCTGTTGACTGAGATATTGTCATACCATTTGGTACTTCTGACTACGTGACATAAAAATGCACACAGAATTGTTGAAGTAGGCAAGGCTGAGTTCTATATGACCTAAATGTGAATCTTAGTGCAGAGGTAGAAGCATTTAGTAGGATAGCACCCCAGATTTGTTTCTAGTTTGAGACCTGTTGCACATCTTGTATTGTAATTTTTTCTTTCCACTTCTGTATTCTGAAAATCACTGATTAACCTATACTGATCCTTTCAGGTCTCCCATTTCCATGTTTTTAAAATAAAATCTGCCTCTGATGTTATATATGTATCCTATCCCACACTGATAGGATGCCCATAAACTTTGTATTTGAGTATGTACCCTGGAACAAAAGGAGGACCAGTGAAGTACCTCAAAAGAAATTGTCATTTTTGAAACAAGTGGAGTAATGTACTTGTTAAGAATGCAGAGATGGGAAAAGTTACTTTATTAGATGATAGCCCTCCAGATCCTTCAGCTAGAATGGCTAGTGGGCATGCTCACTGTTAATTTCTGATAGCTGTCACCCAAAATAGAGATTTTTCCAATCTTTAGGTGAATATGATAATCTGAGGGTGATCTAGTCCGACCCTCTGCCACTGCAGGAATCAACCACAAAAGCTTTAGTAACTAATGGTCATCCAGCTTCTGTTTTAAAATCTCTAACACAGAAGATTCCACCACATTTGGAAGTAATCTTTCCTACTGTTGAATTGCTCTCAACCAAATGAAATTCTTCCTGATTGTTATCAAAGGAAAGCTCTTTTCTTTAAATTTGAATCCATTGGTTTGGTTTCTGCTTTCTGGAGCAATAAAAACCTGGCTTGCTGCATGTGGCAGCTCTTCAGATCTTTGATGTTAAATCATCTTTCAGTCTTCTCTTTTCCAGGTTAAACATTCTTGTTCCTCATAAGGCTTGTTTTTAAAGACGCTTAATCTCTTGGTCACTCTCCTTTGGACATGTTCCAGCTTGTTGATATCCTTGTTGAACTATGGACACAACCTAAACTATGGCATCCCCACTTGTCACTTCTTTCATGATTGCAATCATTGGTGAGCACTCTTTAGGGACAGTCTGTTGGTCAACTGTAAATCCACCTAACAATAGCTTTGTCTAGTCCATGTTTCACCAGTTTGGCCACAAAAGCCAACAAGAAAAAAAATGGATGATCTTGTCAAAAGATTTATTGAAGTCAAGGTATACAACATCCACAGCATTACTCTGATCTACTAAGCTCATAAATCTGTCAAAAAAAAAGAGAGATAAAATTTATCGAAGTCAACTTGTTTCTGAGAAACCCATGCTGTCTCTTAGCATTCACAGAACTCTTACAATTGCTTACAGTCCAACTGTTCATTTCCTGGTAGCTTTTTCAAGGAAGTTGGTTGGTAGTTGCTCAGATCTTCTTTCCCCCCTCTTCTGAAGAAAGGACATTTGCCTGCCTGCAGTCTGAAGGGGCCTTACCCATTCTCCATGAAATCTCAAAGATTATAGACAGAAACTCTGCATTACTTTGGCAAGTTTCTGTAGTACCCTGGGATGCAGTTCATTCGGCAATGGAAGCTTGAATTCATTTACAGTAGTTTAGTGTTTCCATGCCATCTCTTCACATATCTTGGGCTGCATCCCTCTAGCTGTGTCATTGATTCTGTTTTTAACAGCTTGAGCACTGCTACTGTTTTAAAGAACAGAGGAGAAGGAGGTGTTGAACAGTCCTGACTTTTATCTGTTATCCATTAACATTTTTCCATCTTCTCCCTCCAGTTGAACTATTGCTTCCTTATTCTTTCTTTCACTTTGAACATAGCTGAGAAGGGAAAAAAACCCAACAACCTCTTTTTATTATTTTTAACTTCCCTTGCAAGCCTGAACTCATTCTAAGCTTTGGAGCTCCTGACCTTGTCCCTACAAATTTTGGCTATTCATTTGTCCCCTTCCTTGCTGATTTATACCTCTTTGATTTCCTATGCATGTCTCCTTTGAATCTAAGCTCATATGAATATTTCTCATGCAGCCATTCATGTTGCATTTGTTGCAATCTTCACTGACATTGTTTGTGATTCTGCCATCAATATCTCACCTTTAAGATATCTCTATACATCTTAAACTATATTTTCATTGAATATTTGTAACCATAGACTCCCACCTGTATTCTGTTAATCTTACTGAAACCACCTTTCTTAAAGTCTAGGGTGCATATCTGTTTACATTCAACTTCCCATTTCCTCTGTATAATGAATCCCAAAAGGAAGTGGTCGCTTCTACCTGAGATTCACACTGTTTCCATCTTGCTGACATTTCTTCTGCACTGGTGAGGATCTGGTCCAAGATAGTCCTCTTGTTGTTTCTGAAATTGTCAACAGGAAAAGGCTGAACTTTTCATTTTCTTAAAAGAGTGTTGTCTTCCAACAAATGCTAGGGTAGCTAAAGTATCCCATTACTACTATACAACTTTGGTTTGAATACTTTGGTAATCTGATTTAGGAAGGAATAAACTCAAGTCTTAGTCTGGCACATTCCTACAGTGATATCACTGTTATTTGCCTCTTCCTTCCTTTCTACCCAAATGTTCACTATCAGTCTTCCATGCTTCATATCCTAAGTCTCACCATAAATGAATATTATGCTATTCCTCTTGCTTTCCTCTTTAGTCTATTCCTTTTGAATTCATTGTACTATTCAATTACTACATTCTAGTCTTGAGTCTCATCCCACCAATTTCATTAAGGTCTGTTAAATTATATTAAATTATATTCACCTTCCTATGTTAAGAATTCAAGTTTTTTGTTTTGTTTCCCATGCTGTGTACTGTGGTATAAAGACATGTGACGATCTCTCCCTCCAGCTGTTTTATTATTGGTCCACGAGAGTGCAGCAATGATCTTGTGCTGGCAGAACAAATCAATATTCTATAAGGCAATTCTAAAAATGGGGTCAGGGCAAACAAAAAACTATTATGACCAAATTTGACACAGTTGTAGCAGACAGTCTGCTTTTGCTCTGTACCAATCATGGGGACTTTGGACAAAGGGTTTTTGAGTTATGATTTCAAAAAAGTAAATCTGTGTTACTCTGCTTCCAGAAATAGATGACCCTAAATATCCCCAGATTTAAAACAGATCATATACAATGGAAAGAGCAATCTTGCCCCACCCACTTTTTAATACTCAGTACAAGATATGGACTTCCCTGTCCTGCCTCCTTCTCTGAATGGGAACCCACCAGAGGAGGTGGGGATGGAAGTCGCCCTGACAGAACACCTATGTGTTAAAGAATGAACCATTATGAACCCCATCTCTACTCAGTACCATTCACAAAGAGACAGTATTTATTTATTTATTTATTTATTTATTTATACATACATACATACATACATACATACATACATACATACATACATACATACATACATACATACATACATACATACATACCTTGCCTTTCTCCTTGAAAAGGACCCAAGGTGGCTTATGGTGATGAAAGACAATATTTAAAGTTGAAAACAATGAGTATACAATGGTGGTTAACAGCATGAAAAGACAATAGTTCAAAAATTATGAACAATAAATAAAGAGGCATCTTACATCATGAACAGGCAATATTAAGGCAAATATCAGTAAATATACAAAACATTTTAAAATGTCACTCTGAGAAATGGAGAACTAAAAATGGAAAACACAAGTAGTACTAAAAATCCAGTCAAAGCAGTAATGCAAAACAGTCTATCTAAAAATCACACACAGGTAGCTGGTTACTGAGGGAAGGCTTGCCTGAAGAGGAAGGTCTTTGCCTGCTTGCGGAAGGATAGCAAAGATGGGGCCAGTCTAGCTTCTTGTGGGAGGGGGTTCCAAAGTCTGGGAGCAGCCACAGAGAAGGCTCTCTCCTGTGTCCCCATCAGACGCACCTGTGAAGGTTGCAGGACCGAGAGAAAGGCCTCTCCTGATGATCTTAGCACCTGAATTGGCTCGTAATGGAGATACGGTCTTTGAGATAGTTTGGACCGAGGCCATTTATGGCTTTATAAGTTAAAATCAGCACTTTAAATTGTGCACAGTAAAGCACAAAGCAGGAGAAAATCCCAGAATCTGACACCTTTTTTTCATCAGTTAAATACTTCTCACCCAAACATAAAGCAATTGTCAGGGCTGTTTTTCAACAAATTCTCTATTGCCTGGAGAGAATTTAATTTCACAAAATATTCAAAACGCTTAGAAGAAATGGTAGTGAACACAAGAGGTATCCTGTAGATTCTCTTGACTGTTGGCATAGGTGTCACCAGTATTCAGGCTGGCCTTTGTTATGTAAAGTTTAGCAACCTTTTTTCTGTTTGTAGCATGGCACAATATTGTGCAGTGATAATGTGCCATTGCATGGCATTTTGAATTGTGGATACAGAAGCAAAATATCCTACATAAACCAGAGATTTTGGGAAGAACTGAATTATTGTTTTTTCCATCGACGGATTCTTTATACCACTGCCTTTGTGCATTGTTGATACTATTGTCACCAGCACATGGAGTCTCTCCCCTTTTTTTGTACTATGCCCCCAATTCAGTTTAAAACTCCCATAATCAGGTTTATGAGACCCTTTGCATTTTCTTCTCAGAGTCCCCTTCACAGAACCACAGGCCATAAATCAAGAAGCCAAATCTTTCCTGATAGTACCATTTGTCCAGCTAACTGTTCACTTCTCATAATATTTTCTTTGTTGTTTTCTCATAGAGCTATAGCCTTCATCAGGGAGGGATGAAATAACTACCAGTGCTCCAAAGTCTTTCACCTTACTATGCAGAGTCTCATAGTTGCTCGCAGTTCATTGAAAGCTATGCTTGGCCTGAAGGCAGTTCATGATTTGGGGGTGCCTTCTACAAAGTTTTTGGGTGACGTTCTCCAATCCCAGTCCCAGAGCAGACCCAGCTCTGGCTATATCCTTTGCCCCAGTGAAGATGAGAAGGAAGTGATTATGATTAGTAGATTCGATGAATCTTGGCAATCTGTCTTGCCATGAATCCTCACACAAGGGCTATAGTACACTCTCAGTCATTCTCTGTGCAGTCTTATTTAGACTTACCAGGAAGTATGTTCCATTACAAGAAACACGTTTAATAGGACAACAAAGAAGTGATTCTGTAGATCTTGTATCATCATGGAAGATGGAATGAGTAGTTCTTTCTCATTCCTCTTCCCCAACTTATTTTAGTGGCGATAAGAAAAATAAACATCCTTATTTTCAAACCGTCCACCAGTTACGTATATGAAGGGAATATCAATCTGTCTCTCCCCGCCCTGCCCCTCCCTGCTTCTCTTTCTGTCTGTCTCTGTCTGTCTGTGTGTGTGTGTGTGTGTCTGAGTGTTTGTAAGTGTAAGAGAGAGATTCTGCAGCAGATCAGTTGCCAGTCCCAAAGCCCAGTAGCTGGCTTCATCTAAGACAGGTGCTTACTTTTCCTCCCCAATTTTTTATTCCTTTTTAACCTCCTGTTGATTCCAGTGAAAGGGAATTAATTATGTCAGTTCTAAGGCAAGGGTCTTTTGGGGGCCATGTCAAGAGAACTAGGGATATTGCTACCTGTGTATCCAAGCTGCCCCTAATTTACCTTTGCACATGTAACTTTGGCCCCTACTTCTCACAAAATACCATTGGCAATACATTTGTAGTAGTGAAGCTTTCTGTCTGCAGGCTAGGAGGTTTTGAGAGGAATTTAACTGCTGTCCCACTGTCCAACCTCCTTTTTGACGTGTTGACACTTTAATTGTGATCCATCAGCTAGACTTTGCCCAGGTTTAGATTAAATCCAAAATCATACAGTTTGCTTTCAAAAAGAATGTCCCAGTTCTAGTGTTTTTCCAAGTGCAATAGGTGATGCATATACTTTTTGAAAATAATAATACTTGAAAAGAAGAAGAATAGAAGCATTATTGAAGAAAAATAAGGTGGACATTGTCTTTTTGCAAGAAACTCATCAATCAGAAGATGGAGTTAACGAACTTAAGTTGAATAATATAGACATTTATGAAAAATAACTTTGGAACATCTAAATCTAGAGGTGTGGCAATCATAATTTTTAAAAATTGTGAATTTACAGTAAAACAGGTAGTAAAAGATGTAATGGTAGATTTATAATAATACAGGGTAAAATGGGTTTGGAAGAATATACTTTGGTTAATGTTTACGCACCTAATACTAAACATGGAGATTTTTATGACACGGTTATTAAAGAAATGGAGAAGGTAAAGAAGGGTTATGTTATTATGGCAGGAGATTTTAATATGGTTATGGATAAGATAAAGGATAAAACTTTTTATGATCGGAATGATGGTCTCCAAAGAAACACACTATTGAGCAAGAAGGTAAAAAATAATCATTTGAAGGATATTTGGAGGGTAATGAAAGGTGATGAAAGAAGATATACTTATTTTTCAGCAGTAAATAATAGTTATTCCCGAATAGATTTTATATTCACATCTCAAGATTTAATTTCTAAGATAGTTAATACTGAGATTAATTCTATAAAAATAACAGATCATGCTTTGATGTCAATAGAGATTGAGATAAAAAAAGATTATAAAGATTCTAAAAGATGGAGAATGGATGTTAACATTTTCTAGTACTCAGAGGTAATAGAAAAGATAAAGAAAGAATGGTTAGAATTATGGACAATAAATGAAGCAGGAGGTACGAAATTAGGCCTGTTGTGGGATACGATGAAAGCAATTTCAAGAGGAATAGCAATAAGGGAATCCTATAAACTGAAAAAAATTAAGGAGATAAACGTGAAAAAACTGGAAGAAGAATTGAGAAATTTGGAAAGCAATTTTTTTTTAGAAAGAGATAGAAGAATATTGGTAGAAATTCAGGCAAAAAGAAAGGAACTAGAAAATTAAGAGATAAAGTTCAGAGGGATTTGATGTATATGAAGAGGAATTTTTTTGAATTTAGCAATAAAAATTCAAAATTATTAGCTAGAATGCGCAAAAATAGAAGATTAAAAATACGATTGGGGTAATTAAAGATAGAAGAGGTAAGAGGTGTAATATAATGAAAGATAAATTGGAGATTTTTCAAGAATTTTATCAGAAATTATATAAAGGAAACAACGTGTTGAAAGAGGATATAAAAATTGTATAAATGAGAATTTAAAAACCAATATATTGGAATGTGACAAAAGAATATTAGAAGAAGAGATTAAAGAAGAAGAAATTGCTGAAGTTATTAATAAATTGAAAAATGGTAAAACACCAGGCTTTGATGGATTGGGTCCAGAATATTATAAACATTTTAGTTCCATTTTGATACCTAAGCTAAAAATGCTTTATAATAAAATATTGGAAGGGGAGACAATGCCACCTTCTTGGAAACATTCATTAATGATTCTTATTCCAAAACCCAGCAAGGATCTAACAGACCTGGGATCTTATAGGCCTATATCTTTAATAAATCAAGACGCAAAGATTTTTACTGCTATATTAGCAAATAGATTAAATAGATTTATAGCAAATTATATTAAAGAGGACCAATGTGGCTTTATAAAGGGAAGACAAATGGATAATTTAACTAGGCAAGTTTTGAATATTATATATGTGGTAGAAATGGAAAAAATAAAGGCAACTGTTCTACCATTAGACATATTTAAGGCCTTTGATTGCGTGGAATGGTTAACATTAAAGAAGCTTTTAAAGGGTTGGGGATTTGGCAGAGGATTTATTGGGGTTATAGATCAATTATATTCAGATAATACTTCAGAAATAATAATTAACGATGGTTTAACGGAACGGATTTTTCTAGGCCGAGGTACAAGACAAGGCTGTCCACTTTCACCAGTATTGTTTTGTATGATTATAGATCTATTAGCTAATTCAATAAGAAATGATGAATTAATTAAAGGATTAGGTAACAATGATACAATTAAGATTAATTTATTTGCTGATGATTCATTATTAACGATTAAAAACCCATTAGAAAGTATGGATAGAATTAAAAATCATTTAGAAAAATTTGGGGAAATAACAGGATTAACTATTAATTGGCAAAAACACAAGTAATGACGTTTAATCACAATAAATACGAACAAGAAAAGTTTGTAAATAAATATGGTTTTAAAATGTGCAATTATATTAAATATTTAGGTATCAATATAGTTAAAGTGACTCAAAAATTAAAGGAGCAAAATTTTAATAAATTAAAAAACGATATTAAAGATAAATTGCAGGATTATTCTAAATTGAAACTATCATGGTTTGGGAGAATTGCTATGGTCAAAATGAAAATATTACCAAGAATAACTTTTTTATTTAGGATGCTCCCAATACAATTAGAAGAAGAGGATTTTAAGTATTGGCAGGGACTAGGAAACATGTTAAATGTCTGGAATAGATATAAAAAGAAGTTTTGTCCCTTTACTTCACCACTAAAATTAGTGACCAAAATAGAAAATTTCCCAGCAAACTTGAAGGGCTTTGTTGATTTGTTTAAGGATAAAAAAATTGCCAGATTGAAAGATTGGATGATTAAAATGAGATTGAAGGATCAGATTATAGTTAAACTTCAAACTAATAAATTATCATGGTATAATTATATCCAACTAAATAGATGGACTAATGAATGGTTGAGGACTAATGGCAAATGTAGAGAATGTACTAAGTATGAACAATTTCTATCATCACATGAAGACATGCAGAAGGATGCTTTGAGGAAGGGAGTAGTAAGTAGAATTTATAACCTAATTTTGGATCAGGAGGAAAATGAAACTGAAATAGAAGGATTGAAATCAATTTGGGAGCATGATTTAAAGACAGAAATCAGAACAGAGGATTGGACAAAAATTTGGAAGATGAGAGTTTTAAGATTAATGTCGGTAAGAATAAAGGATAATTTTTTTAAAATTAGTTTAAGGTGGTACATGACTCTGGTGAAATTGAACATAATAAATTCAGACTATTCTAAGGCCTGTTGGAAATGTAATGAAGAAATTGGCACGTATTATCATATGTGGTGGGAGTGTAAATTGATTCAGAAATTTTGGAAATTGATTTTTAAGGAAATATGTGATATATTTGGAAAAGATATTAAATTCAACTCTAAAATTGCTTTGCTGTCAATTTTTGATAAGATAGAACTTGATTATTGCTCAAAGGAATTGATTTCTAATTTTATGACAAGTGCTAGAATATTAATAGCTAGACACTGGAAAGACAAACATGATATTAAATTAGAAGATTGGTATAACGAAGTATGGGACATTGCGTTAAATGACAAATTGACTACTGAACTTAAGATGAAAAGGGGGGGAATAAGTTTAAATATTTTTTATGCTATTTGGGGTAGATTTGTTGAATTTGTATTAGTGAAAGGAAAGGGGAAAGCCTCTAAGCAACAATCAATACAATTTTGGAAAGGAGATTCGTAATAAAAGAATTGCTCCAAGGGTCCCGTGGGTATGGGGGAGCACTGTGGTTTAGATTGTATTAGTAAGTATTTCGTATTTTTGTTTTTGTTTTGGAAATTTAAAAAATACATAAATTAAATAAATAAATTAAATAAATAAATAAATGTTTCAAAATTATTGTCACTGTCTTAGGGGGTGCACTGTGTTTTAGATTGTTACTAAGTATTTTGTATTGTATTTGTTTTGGAAAAATAAAATATATTAAAAAAGAAAATAATAATACTTATTTTCAACATAATTTCACTGGTGCAAGTGCAGTTGTTGCAGTTTAGCATATGCAAATCGTGAAACAAAGACAATTATTATCAGTACAGTGGTGCCTCGCTAGACGATTGCCTCGCAGGACGAGGAAATCGCTAGACGATGGCTTTTTGCGATCGCTAATGCGATCGCAAAACGATGGTCTCCTATGGGCGATTTTCGCTAGACGACGAGGTTTCCCCATTGGAATGCATTGACTAGTGGTCAATAGCTGTCAGTGCATTCCAACGGGGACCCGCACTCGCTAGACGAGGTTTCCCTATGGATGATCTTCGCAAGACGACGACTTTTCCCTTGGAATGCATTGAAGAGATTTCAATGCATTCCAGTGGGGAAACGTGCTTCGCTAGACGATGTTTTCGCAAGACAGCGATCTTCGCGGAACGGATTAACACCGTCTAGTGAGGCACCACTGTATAGGGAACAATTGAAAACCATTTCTTTATAAATCTCAAAGTTAAATTTTTAATAATAATAATAATAATAATGTGCCATCAAGTCAATTCTGACTTATAGCAGCCCTCTGCAGAGTTTTTTTTAGGTACAGAATACTCAGAAGTGGATCACCATTCCCTTTTTCTGGGGGCATCCTGGGACTGTGCAGCTTGTCCTAGGACCACATAGGTTGCCTGTTGTGGGAAACACAATGGGGAATTGAACTCCCAATCTCTGGATCCGCAGCCAAATTGCTAACTCACTGAGCTACCCAGCCAGCATATATAAATTATATTATTGTTCAGAAATACCAGGCACAGTCAATCAAAATTATAAAAATATTCACTGATAATATATAACAGATTCAAGTTTTAACCAGAAACCTAAGTATCTGTTAAATATTGATGTAGTATATATGTTATTCCTAATATTGCCGTTTTTTGTAACTCTGATGGTGTTGTTTCTGAGATCTGCAGCTGATTATAATACTGTGTGAAATTCCATGATATTGTTCCTAAGCCCCAGTGACGATGGGGACCACTGAAGTGTGTTTCACAAGCGAGATGCTTTGATTGCCAGATCTCTGTATTTTGTTAATTTTTCCAGTTCTTTATTTGCAACTCTGGCATCCCCTGAAATCGCAATGTCAGTGATCTAGACATTTCTTCGTTCTATTACTACTATGTCTGGTGTGTTATGCTCAAGGTGTCTATCAAGTTGGATCCAGAAATCCCACAAGAACTTGACTTCATCATTTTCTGACACCTTCACCTGATGTACCCATGGGTTTTTGGAGGCTGGCAAGTTATATATCATGTCTAATTTTACAATTTGTTTGAGTAATCTTTGGACATTCACAGTTGAGGTGTGACACAGTTTCATCTTTTTCTTGGCATTATTATTATTATTATTATTATTATTATTATTATTATTATTATTATTATTATTATTATTATTATTATTATTATTATTATTATTTAGTTTTAAAAGGACATTCAAAAATTAAATCATATTGTTTTCATATGTTTTGTTCCAGATACAGCTCCTGCTTTGAATTCCATAAAGTATTGTAAGTATTTGTCTTTGTTCTTGCTTTATTATACTTTACATTCATTTACAGTAATATGTTGTTATGTTATATATTATGTAACACATGTTATATGTTTGTTTGTTTGTATGCAAGGAACAAGTTTCTGAGACAAATATCCAGCTGTAATGCTTGGACTTCCCTCTAAATCCTTCAAATATTTTGTCTGAGGGGAGGTCTGTAACCCATCTCTTCCTGCTTTAATTTAAATTTGCTTAAGATAAAATGTCAGTGGTAGCTGAACTCTGAAGGTTAAAACTAAACAAGATATTGGATGGGGACATTTTGAGAACTGAGATATAAAGCAACAAAAAGCAGTAAGCTAATCTTTTACTTTTATAATCCATGGTTCCTTTCAAATGCTCGATTTCCACCGTCAAAGTATCTTCTGCAGTTATGTGTAATTGATACAGTGGTGTAAACAACAATGCTGATATATCCTTGAAACACCGTAAAACAGTGGTTGGTGTTCTTTTCTTTTCTTCATGAAAGAGCCTTTTTGGAAAGCAAGAATTCTGTGAAGATGAATTAGAAAGTTTGAAAAGTAACCAAGTAAAGTAATTGTCAGATTGCTTTCCTAATGTTCAAGTTGGGCTTTTCCACGCAGGAAATCTGGGGAAATGGTTTTTCTGTGCCCTCCCATTCATAAAAATTATCCTGTCAGGCAGCCAACTTCACCAGCTCTTTATCTGTGATCCAAGTGGCAATTTCTTTTTTACCATTTGCTGTTTCCCTTGCCACTCACTCTGTGCAGTTGATTCCTGTCAGTTCCATAACCACTTCAGCATCAAGTAAAAATAAGTTACTCTTCTTCTTTCTGTTGTTTCCCCCCCCCCATTGGTTCTAGTGCAGTTTCTGCATGATTGCTATGCTCCACTTTTTTGTTTGTTTGTTTGTTTGAACTGGTGTTTTGTGTTCTGCTGTGTAATATGACAACAAAATATGATAGTCCTCTTTTGTCAGATGGCCTTTTCTTTGAATTTATATACAAAAAATAGCAATAGTTGTTAATGAACTGTATGTGTGGTTATCTTTTTTAAAATGTAGGTGTGAATTTTAACAAGTAACAGGAATAGATTGGGGTCAGCTTACACATATTTTGATGAGACATCCCACAACTTGTGATGTCATACTCCTGTTTTGTTTGGGGGGTTTTGGGGATTTTTTTGTTTTAGTATAAAATACATTATATAACAGAATACAGGATGATGTGAGACTTTGAAGCACTTAGCATCTCTTTGGTGATTAAATGAACCTGCATGAATCACTGTACCGGTGGTTTGTGCACATCTTTGCTCAAGATGTCTCTCATATGGGGAGGATGGACCTGAATGCCTGATTAAATAGCACTGTTAGTTTGTAAGACCTGAGCAGAGCTGTTGACCTTTTGGAGGTGACATACGTTTCTGGGCACAATTCAAAGTGCTGGTTTCGACTGATAAAGTCTAAAACAGCTTGGATCAAAGCTATTTCAAAGACTGAGTGTCCCTTTATGAACATGCTCTGGTGTTAAGATCATCATGAGAGATCTTTCTCTTGGTCTCACCACCTTCACAGGTGCATTTGGTGGGAAGACAGGAGAGGGCCTTCTCTGGTGCTCCTCCCAGACTTTGGAACTCCGTCCCACAGGAGGCCAGGCAGACCCCATCTTTGCTGTTCTTCCAAAAGTTGGTGAACATCCTTCTCTTCTGGCAAGCTTTCCTTCAGTGACTGGCTGCCTAAGTAGGGTTGTTAAACCGACTGTTGTGCCTTACTGTTTTGAATGTCTTTTTGTTGTTGTTTTTTTTGTTTACTGTGTTCTAGTTTGTTTGTTTGATCTTTTTTACTTACTCTTTTTTGTTTATATATTGTCTTTTAATGATGTAAGCTGCCTTGAATCCTTTTTAAGGAGAAAGAAGGGGGAAACATTTTAAATAAATAAATAGGAAGTGACTTGACTGCATATAACAACATAACACGATCTCAGGTCACTCACAACTGAAATAAGAATGTACATTACACAATTCCTCTGTCTCTTTGGGAAAATATACAGTGTTCAAATGCAACTTTCAATGTTTCATTGTGAAAATGGTGGCCAAATTCAAGTTTCATGATAGGCCATTCCCTTTTACCCACAGACAGGGTTGGCAAGATGACCCACTGCCTGACCTTGCCACAAAAACTCTGCATTGATGTATTATCAGCCAATTCCTCATGGCATCATACAGGCAAGCATTCTAGAGCAGCTCTTTTCTTCCTAGCTCCTACGTGAACTAACACGCTAGGTTCCCATCTCCAACATTTTATGTGATACTCCTCTAACAATTTCAAATTCAAACTCAATTTCATCCTTCCCGGGCCAATGCAAATTTGCCAGTGCCATAATCTACCAGCAGTGTTCTTTTTGGGCCTAACCCTCCAGCACAGGCATGCAATGTGTTTCCAGAATTCTCAGAGCCAGAAGGCAAGAGGGAGACAAACGAATACGTCTCCTTGCTGCCGTGTATACACCTATCCACAGTGAGCTCTGGGAAATTTTATTTAAACACTCCTGGAACGGAGGGAGCAGGAGAACTTATATTATCCATATAGCAAGGCAATTAAACTTTTTTGTTTTGTTTTGCATTTAAAGCAATGAAAACAACTTTTTCTTCTTTTTGCCTATAGTTAGGCAAATCTTTTAATTTTACTTTTCCTTCACCCCACCCCCACCCGAGACACATACCTCAGGGACAAGTAGGTAGCAGAAGATGGAGCCAGTACATATGGGCTGCTGGTCACCAGCTCTGGAGGAGAATGAGCAGATGGAAAACTATGATGCTGCCATGCATACCTGGTGTGGGTTCCCCAGGACCAGGTAGAGCACCAAATTCAAACTTCCTATTACAAGAGCTTTTCTTGGTAGTTAAAGGAAGTACCCACCCCAAAGTACTCTTCATGACTCAAGCACCAGCACCACCACATCCTCTAAGTCTCACCATCTCTCCCTAAGCCTCGCTAACCAAGTGAATACAGTTTAAAAAAACCCAGCAGCATAGTGTACACAGGTTGCACCCACTACATTTATTGCAACTACACCCCACATACACACTCACACGCACCCACACCCCACTGCCTATTTTCTAGGCTGTCTTGCCAGCACAGACTTGTAGTAGCTAGTTTATCCCAGCTACTCAGCTGGCACCACCCACCCATGTAGTCAGGATGTGCAATGCCTGCTTCCCAGGGACCCACCCAGACTATCTAGCATGGAAAAAACGGAATTAAGAAGTTCAGTTTCAGAAGACCAAACAACTGCAACAACCATGCAAGTAGACCAGACCTGGCCCATCCCCACCCAGCCTGGCCTATCTTTAGACCAAATCTCAAAGCAAAATCTCCACAACTCCAAGGCACAGGAAGCATTTGACCATCCCCCTGCATACACAGGCCACACGAAGATGAAGATGCTGTTTCAGCTAAGAAGATACCCCTACCACCAGCAATGCCAGTCCTAAACAGAGAAGAAAAAGAAAAATCCACACCTATTCACCAACAATTGAAAAAACATTAAGCTCCAAACAATTAGAAAGAGAAAAATATAACTTTATATTTATAACTTATAACTTTCACTGCACCCACCCAAAGCACAATAGAGAGACCCTCTTTGAGCATGAGCACAATAAAAGAAAAATAAGGGAGGAGATAGTAGCCCTCACACCCCCACAGAAGTAAACAGTCACTCAAAAACCCATCAAGGTATGTTATCTATGCACCTTTAACTGAAAGAATTAAATACAGTGGAAATTGCTGCCAACCAAAGATCTGGAAAGAAGAGCCCTCCCTTGCCAAAGGAATCTAGCAAGCAGAAAAAAAGTCACCCAGATTCATCTTTAAACGGAATAAAAATAATATACATACTAAATTAGCCAAAAAGTTATGTAGTATCCAATAGGGAAAAACAGTGCAACCTGCTGAAATAAATTTAGCAAACAGAATACTATAGTCCCTCCAAATATTCAACTTTAAAAAGAATAGATATATACACAAAAATAGCAAAATAGCAATGTAAAAAAACCAGTGCATACACACACCCATACACATAATAGAAAGACATAACAAGCACAGACGCGCGCGCGCGCGCACACAGAGCCCTCTGTCCCAAAACCAAGGAAAAGCAAGCAAACAAGTAAGTCACAGAATCATAGAATAATGAAGTTGGAAGAGGGGGGCTATACGGCCATCAAGTCCAATCCCCAGCTCAATGCAGGAGTACAAATCAAAGGATATCTGCCAGGTCTACATTTTTCTTGAGTGCCTCCAGTGTTGGAGCACTCACCACCTCTCTCCAGGTTCAATTGTTGTACTGCTCTAACAGTTAGGATGTGTTTCCTGATATTCAACTGAAATCTTCCTTCCTGTAACTTGAGCCCATTGCTGCATGTTCTGCACTCTGGGATGATCAAGAACAGAACCTGCCCCTCTGTATAACAGCCTTTCAAGTATTTGAAAAGTGCTCCCCTCAGTCTTCTTTTCTCAAGGTGAAATATGCCCAGTTCTTTCAGGCTTTCCTCATAGAATCATAGAATTGTCGTAGGGTTGGAAGGGGCATTGGAGGTCTTCTAGTCCAACCTCCTGACCAAGGCAGGAGGAAACCCTCATAGGGTTTGGTTTCCAGCCCCCTGATCATCCTTATTGCCCTCCTCTGAACTTGTTCCAGTTTGTCAGCATCCTTTTTTGAAGTGTGGTGTCCAGAACTGGACACAGTACTTAAGATGAGGCCTAACCAGTGCTGAATAGAGGGGAACTAGTACCTTGTGGGATTTGGAAATTATACTTTTGTTAATACAGCCTAAAGTAGCATTTGCCTTTTTTTGTAGCCACATCACACTGTTGACTCATATTCAACTTGTGATCTGCAACAATTCCAATATCCTTCTCACTTGTAGTATTGCTGAGCCAGGTATCCCCCATCTTGTAACTGTGCGTTTGATTTCTTTTTTCTAGGTGCAATAGTGCTCAAGTCTATCTAGATCATTTTGAATTTTGTTCCTGTCTTTCAGAGTATTAGCTATTCCACCCAATTTTTGTGTCATCTGCAATTTAATGACCTGCTCCAGATCATTAATAAAAATGTTGAAGGGCGCTGGGCCCAGGACTGAGCCTTCTGATATCCCATTTCTTAACCCCCTCCCAGTTTGAGAAGGAGCCATTAATCGTCATCCTCTGAATTTGATTCTGTACCCAATTGTGTAGCCACCTGACAGATGTTCTATCCAGCTCACACCTAGTTAGCTTGCTAATCAGAATATCATGGGGCACTTTGTCAAAGCTTTGCTGAAGTCAGGATAAACTATGTCTCCAGCATTCTCTCTGTCAGGGAGTTTATTCAATCAAAAAATAAGATAAGATTAGTCTGGTCGGATTTGTTCTTGACAAATCTGTGTTGGCTTTTAGTTATTACTGCATTGTTTTCTAGGTGCTTGCATAGTGACCATTTTATAATCTGTTCCAGAATTTTCCCTGGAACTGATGTCAGGCTGACTGGTCTGTATTTCCCAGGTGTGAGGCTGGGAGTACCACCAGAGGTACTCCACAGAGTATACTGTCCGTCTCTTCAGGAGGAAGCACCGAGGGACACCTGTCTGACATAATACAAGGACTATGTGTAGCAAAGGAGACAACAGAGGGTGCTAGTTCGGCGGGAAAAGAAGAGGGGATAAAAGGAAGGAGAGAAGAGGGGGAAAGGTTTTTGGAGATAGAGGCGGGAGAAGCATGCTGGGCAGAGGAAGAGGAGAAAGCAGAGGAAAAGAATGATTTAGTAGAATTAGTACAAGAAGACCCCTGGACAGGGGAGTGGGTAGAGTTCAAAGTACCCAGGGAGTATGCAGAGAAAGAGTGGAAGAGACAAGTGTATAGAAAGCCACCCTATTGGGGGGAAACAGAAGAGAGAGAAAGGAGAAAGCGATTCAAAGCCTGGCAGCAGCAGGAAACCCAATGGAGAGAGCGCAAACAAAGTATGGAGAATCCTGGGAAACCCCATGGGGCCAGTCCATTTCGACCCAAGTTGAGGCAAAACCCAGGCAAAAAGGTATGGGAGCCACAGGTGGGCTGGGTTTTTCACACACACACCCCATAATGCCAAACATAGCAGCACCCGAAGCCTCGGGCACGTCACCTAAATGGTATGGCCAAGTTTGGAGTTCTTCACCCTTAACGTTAAAGGGGAATTTGTTAGAGTTTGAAGATGACAAGTGTTATGAGACGTCTCTGAAGCAAGAGGCAGACACTTCTGTTAGTAAAGACTTGGATAAGATGTTGAAGAATGAAGATGTTTTATTAGAAAATTATGAAGTCCACGACTCGTCCTTACACCACACCATCCCAAAAGGAGATAAAGAGGCTGAACGGAATCACACCAGGTTCCTCTTTTTTGCCCTTTTTGAAGATACAGACAACATTCGCCCTCCTCCAATCATCTGGTACCTCAGCCATTTCCCATGATTTCAAGAAAATAATGGACAGTGGTTCTGAGAGTTCTTCAGCCAGTTCCTTCAATACTCTTGGATGCAGTCTATGAAGTAGAACCCCACCCAAGCCCCTCAAAGATGGTTATTGGGGAGAATTATTTTCCCTATGCTTCTCTGATGTTTTCTCACTCATGCAGCAGGTCAGGCACAGTCCACAAAAGGCAGGCACTCTAAGCAGCAGCAAAAGTATAGGAAAAGGGAGAAACATTGTCCCTCCAAAATCAATTTTAAAAAAAAGGTGGAGGGTTAGGAGGGAATCTGAAATGGGAGCACTAAGCAAAGAAGCAATGAGTCCATGATGAGAAAATGTTCAAATCCAAGATGGAGGGCATCAGAGAGGAGCTCAGTTTAACTAGAGCAATCCCAGAAGCAAAGGGCAGGCATATTTGCTTTCCAAACCCTTTTAAAGATTCAAACTCCCTGTTCGCTGGATGTTCTGAATCCTGATTGGCAGCTGACAACACTTGTTGCAAGACTAGTTGATTTTTATATATGTGTGTCAAATGGTAAAATGAATGAGGAAATCCAACTGAAACCCCACATTTTCATGTTTCTCTCATGTGTTAAAACAAATGATTCAAATTTTAGAGACTGTTTTGGAAACGAACAAAAAGACATGAAAATGAAAGTGAGATCCTCTTTCACATTATTTTTCATTTGTGACAACACAAAAGTCCCATCACTGGTGACTATTTCTAAAGGAACAAATAATACTTAGGTTGGCTTCTGGTCCATTTCTGTTCCTGTGGAAAGAGTCTGTCTTAACCTTTAAACACCTAAACTGGCTTGGGCCCTTGGGGAGGTATTTAAAAACATTATTTTAATTTTAAATAAAGTTTTAAATATGTTGTGGGGAGAATTCCAGTGACAATCAGGTCCCTGTCAGTGGACCATATCGCCTCCCCTGAAACCTTGCTGCATTTCAGACATCTAGCTTTCCAGTGGACCAGTGAGGAACCATGTTGGACTTTGAGTGGGTGAAAGAGATAGAAAGCCTGGGAAAAGAGAAAGGATTCCTGGAGGAGAAAAGAGGGAGAGGGAAAGAAAAACTTATAAAAGGGAAGCTAAGGAAGGTAGAAGATGAACCTGTGGGAGAAGTTATTGCTCAAAAGGATGATCTAGAGTAGGCTTGTCCAACCCGCGGCCCGCGGGCCGCATGCGGCCCAGGTCGGTTCGTAATGCGGCCCAGTGCAATTTTTTACTTTTAAAGAAATTCCAAAGTTCGAATTTCCTGCCCTTCCCCCCTGTCTTTTTGCCTTCGGAGGTCTCAAAGGGCTTCCTCCAATGTCGGAAAAAGCAGAACCTTACCTCCACTGCTGCGCCTTCGGCGGCGCTTACTTGCAAGTAGACCCGCGCTTTCCGCGGCGCTTACTCACGAGTAGACCCGCCGCCGCGATCGGACCCCCAGGAGGTCTCCAAGGGCTTTCCCCTGACATCGGAGGGAGCCCTTGCAGACCTCCGAAGGCAAAAAGGCAGGGGGAAAGGGCGGGAAATTCGAATCGGGGGAAAGCCCAAACACTGCAAGTCCCACGCTGGGACTGCAAAAAACCAAAACCAAAAACAAACCAATCCAAAAATAAACATTGGAGCAAGTCCCACGCTGGGACTGCAAAAAAAAAAAAAAAAAATCACCAAAAAACAAAACAACACAGAAACGTAACCCCCCCAGCCCAAACCTACCCTCCAAAACCCACCCAGATCAACTTTTTTAAAAGGAAAAAGCAGAACCTTACCTCCACTGCCGCGCCTTTGGCGGCGCTTACTCGCGAGTAGACCCACGCTTTCTGCGGCGCTTACTCACGGGTAAACCTGCGCCAGTGATGGGAAGGGAGTGCACCGGCTTCCTCCTCCTGCTCGGCAGAAGTAAAAAAGTTCCCTGACCCCCTGCTCTAACCTTGAGCACTCACTGAGAATTGCAACAAGTTCCATCAAAGCAAATATGGATGCATTGGTGGCTGAGAAACAATGTCAAACATCTCACTAACTTCATTTCCAAGTAAGTTTAATATGTTAACTATGTTTTCTATGGTTTTTTTGGATGATCAGGTATCGTTACTGTTATTTTATTTTATGTGCGGCCCAAACCAAATTTTCATCTTCTAATGTGGCCCAGGGAAGGTGAAAGGTTGGACACCCCTGATCTAGAGAGAGATCTCAAAAGGCTTAGAACCAGGTGAGCCAGAAAATTGGGGTGACACGATGGAAGAACTGGGGATGGAGTCCTGCCTTGCAGAGATGGGGAAACTGGGAATAGCAGAACCTCAAGTGGAATGGAGTATGTCTAGAAAGAAGATCCCTGAACAAGATCAGGGATCTTGTCCCTGAGAGTCCCAAAGGCAGCAGCAGAATGCCTGTGTAATTTGAAACCCTCTCTGAATTCCTGGCTCAACAACCGAGTGAACACTTGCCAAACTCCCCAGCAGTGAGAAAGGAGACGGGGAAGAAAGGAGGACTCCCCCCTTTATTTGACCATTGTTCACATCAGCCATCCCTGCTGTGGCATCCCTTGCTTATCATACCTTAAGTTAGAGGTCTAAGCAAGTGGGAGACAAAAGACTACTTCCCAGGGACACAGGGAGGAGGAAATTATTAGGAGAGACAAGGGAAGGACTGAGACTAGTCTGGGTATAATTAAAAAGAATTCCGAACAGTTTAATGTTTTTCCTATTTCTGACTTAACGCCCAGTTTAATAAATCCTGTTAATTTGAATTAAACCATGTCTGTGACTATGGAATAAAATATAGAAGAAGGTAATCTCGGAGGTCCCATAGCAGCTGGGAGGATGCATGTATGCATAGTTTTAAATCTTATTCGATTTGTTTTAACTAATTGTGGGGTTTAAATTTTTTTGTATGGTGCCTTGGATTCTCCACATGGGAGAAAGGTGGGATTAAAAATCAAAGAAATAAACCCCAAAATATGTATTTCTGTGTAATTTAGAGAGAGTTCCAGAGTTATGTGGAGAGACTTATAAGAGGAGTTACATATTTATTTATTTATTAGATTTATACCCCGCACCATCTGGCAGCCAGGCCACTCTGGGCGGCTAACAACAAGACAAACAACACAATATTAAAACACAATAAGTAAATAATACAAACATTCAACAGATATGTACAATAACTAGTAGGATAAATTAAAACAGATGGCTATAAAGATGGTAGAAAGGATGATGAAAGGATGGCAAAAAGGATGATAAAAGGGAAGCAGAGATAAAAGCAGGAAGCAGGATGATAAAAGGGAAGCAGAGATAACAGCAACTTAATGCTCAGGGAAAGCCTGACGGAAGAGCCAAATTTTCAATGCTCGTTTAAACCCATCCAACGAGGGTGCCAGGCATATCTCCATAGGCAGATTGTTCCACAGGCAGGGGGCGACCGCCAAGAAGGCCTGGCTTCTTGTTTTTTCCCTCCAGGCCTCCTTCGGGGTCAAGGCCCTCAACCGCCCTGCCTGTGAAGAATGGGTATTACGGACAGATCTGGCTGGGAGCAGGCATTCTGCTAGCAGGCATTCTGGTATCTGCTAGATACCGAGGTCCTAAACCGTTTAGGGCTTTGAATGTTATCATCATAACCTTGAAGCCGATACGGAAACGAACCGGTAGCCGATGAACGGCGGCCAGAATGGGGGAGATGTGCTGAAATTTCTTCACCCCAGTTATTAATCTGGCCGCCGAATTCTGAAACAGTTGTAGTCTCCACATCAACCTCAAGGGTAGCCCCACGTAGAGAGCATTGCAGTATTCTATTCTTGAGATTATGAGTGCATGAATCAAAGTCGTGAGTGCCCCCACGTCTTGATAGGGAAATGAAGATGGAAATGGGCTGTCCGGACCACAGATGTCACCTGAGTTTCCATGGTGAGATCCGGGTCCAGACAGATGCCCAAGCTGTGAACCTCATTCTTCATGGGAAGAGTCACTCCCCCAAAGGAAAGGGAGTTTCCCAACCCACTGACACCAGGGCCACCGACGCACAAGATTTCCATCTTGTCTGGATTCAACCTCAGTCCATTTGCCCTCATCCACCCCAGAACGGTCCCCAAGCAGTGTTCAAGGGATGGAACAGCATCCACAGCAGTAGGAGAAAAGGAGAGGTAGAGCTGGGTGTCATCAGCGTACTGATGACACCGAGCCCCACAGCTCCGGATTACCTCACCCAGCGGCCTCATATATATATTAAATAGCATTGGCGAGATGATCGACCCCTGCAGAACCCCACAATTGAGGATCCACAGGGTGGAAGTTATTTCACCAAGCTGCACTCTCTGGGGATGGTCCCCCAAGAAGGAACGGAGCCATGCCAAAGCAAGGCCACAGATCCCCAGCTCGGAGAGCCACCCCAGGAGGATACCGTGGTCGACGGTATCAAAGGCCGCTGAGATATCGAGGAGGACCAACAAGGACATATTGCCCCTGTCGGCCTCGCTCAGGAAGTCATCCTGCAGGGTGACCAATGCTGTTTCTGTACCATGCTGCGGCCTGAAGCCCGACTGGAACGGATCAAGGGCGTCAGTTTCCTCCAGGAGTGCCTGGAGCTGATCAGCCACCACCCTCTTGACCACTTTACTTAAGAAAGAAACATTGGCGATGGGCCTATAATTACCAATTTTGTCTGCCGCCAAATTAGGTTTCTTTCTAATGGGCCTAATGAGTGTCTCCTTGAGGGCAGGGGGAACCATACCCTCCTTGAGAGAGACCCATTAATTATTGCAGTGGCCCATTCTGTTGTTACCGGCTTGGCTGCTTTGATGAGCCAAGCTGGGCAAGGGTCTAAGGAGGAGGTGGTGGCACGACAGCGCGCAAGCACCTTGTCCACCTCATTGGACATCACAGGTTGAAAGCAGGCTAACCTCTCCAGACAAGACGATGCACTGGACATCTCAACTCGATCTATTGTCTGTAAAAAGGGATCAAGGTCCTCCACTTTCAGTTTCAGTTTATTATGGTCGAAGACCAGAAAATTAAACAGAGTATACAAAAATACGGTACACATTTTAAGAAGATACTCCAATAAATTGGAAACATTTACATTAAAACTGAATTAGTCCTTACTGTGTGGCCATTGGTTAACTCATAAACCTTAACATCTCTTTTCAAAACTTAAAAGGGGTTTACAGGTTTTACAGGCTGCTGCCAGAAAATTAGCACACTGCTTCGTTATCTGTGGATTGGATCCTGTAAGCAGCAGCTTGGCCCTTTCTGCGTCCGTGAGGCCCGACATTTTCCTGGTTAGGGGTGAGATATATTTATCCCGTATGCCCTGGCAATATGAGCACTGGAACAGAACGTGCTCCATTAACTCAACCTTCCCCGAGCCACACGGGCATACCCGTTCTGAAAGGGGTATCCTTTTAAAACGGCCTTCAAGTGAGGCCGAGAGGAGCACTCCCCATCTGGCTAAAAAGAAGGCCCTCCTATGTTGTGGGGTCTCTAATAATGAGAGGTATGTAGCTTGCTTGGCCACGTACTTCTTATCTTCCACAGCTAAGAAGTTGGGGCATTGATTAATATCGCTCTGTCTCTCTGTGTCCATTACTCTTTGTCTCAGAGCAGTTTTCACTTGATTTATATCCATAGCCAGAATGGCCTCTGGGGAAAATCCCAGGTGTCTCAGCTTTGCTTGTACCATCTTAGACCAGGAAGATTGGAAGTTGTCACGTAGGACCAAGGATGCTAAATCTGATGTTGTGTGATTGAGTTTGAGCCAGAGGTTGGTGGAGGAAAGTAGGACTCTGGCCTCAACTTTTATCATCCCTGTCTCCAATCGTAGACTAGCATTGGATGCATAACTGGAGACCTGGAAGATGGACCTTAGGAATTTTGATTGAACTCGTTCCAATGGGGCAAAGCTAGTGGAAAGAGGGCCCAGTAAAGTCCCATATAATAGTTGGGGAAGGGATTTGGTTAGTATAATTTAATTGCCGCAGGGATGTAATGGCCACCTTTAGTTCGTGTGAACCTTGCAACAGCTTGGTCCGACTGATGGCCAACTGAAGCTACATGTTCATGGTGGGCTGTCCGTGCCCCAGTTGAATGCAGCATAACCCCCAGGTATTTGTAAGCAGATATCTGTTCAATCATGTGTCCATTAATTCTCCACACCCTTTTTTTAGATCTCCTGCCAAATGATACGACCTTGGTTTTGAGATAGTTGAGCTCTAGCTGGTTATCCTCACAGAATTGGCTGAACCTGCTCATAGCCCTTCGGAGACCCACTGGAATTCTAGATAGAATGACTGTATCATCTGCGTATAAGAGTAGAGGTACTTTGCGGTTTTCTAGGGTTGGGGGATGTGAATCAGGTGTATTCATAAATTCAACCAAACCGTTAATATAAATGTTGAACAGGATGGGTGCCAAAACACATCCCTGTTTTACCCCTTTGCAAGTAGGAATCGGGTTGGAGTGATGCCCATTCGCAGAGCATCTCACCATGAGGGATGTGTTTGTATATAATTCTCTGATCAGGTACAGCAGCCTGCGATCAATGGATGTGCCCTCCAGCTTCTCCCACAGTTTTACCCTTGAGATGGAGTCGAAGGCTGTTTTTAGATCTATAAAGGCTGCATGCAATGTTCCTGTATTGCCTGCCACATATTTTTCTATCAGATGTTGCATAATCATAACCTGGTTCAGTAAATCATAACCTTCCCTCCCTAAATCCTGCCTGCTCCTCTGCGATCAGATTTTCTTGATCGACCCAACATTTAAGTTTATCTAAGAGGTGGCTGGCATAGAGTTTGCTAATTATGTTTAGTAATCTAATGGGTCTGTAATTACCTGGATCATCTCTCTTGCCTTTTTTGTGAAATGGAACAATAATAGCCTCCCTCCAGCCTTCTGGGATAAGCCCTGAGGAGTCTATGTTGGTGAAAAGGGAGGCTAGAAGTGGGACCCAGAAGGCCATGTTTTGTTTTAATACCTCCCGTGGGATGCTATCCATACCAGGGGCTTTGCCGTTTTTAAGTTGATTAATGAGTGATTCGACTTCGTCTGTCGAAACTGGGGCCCACACTGGTAAATCCTTCTTCATTTGCAGTAGCGTTTGACTAGAGGGGTCAGCATATAGTTTCTTAAAATATGACTCCCATGTGCTTGCTGGTATAAGGGAGTCTAACGGTGCAGATTCCCTGAAGGTGTTACGGGTTATCAGCTTCTAAAAAAGGGCCAAGTTATTCGCCTTGGCTGCTTGGATTAGTTGGTCCCATGATGCCATTACATCAGCTTTCTTCTTCCTAGCCACCACTTTCTTATATAATTTTTTCAGCTCTAAGATGTGTAGCTGAAATGGGGGTGGTGGTGTCGCAACCACAAACCGTTTGGTAGATCTGGTATGTGGAGTTAAGTGCCCATTTGGCTTCCAGACATTCCCTATCGAACCACCCTTGGGAGTGCCTAGCTGCATGGTTACCTTGATTTCTTTTCTGCGTTACCAACAGGGGTTTCAGCCCCTGTATTAATTGCTTGTAGGGGAGCAGGAAATCCGGACCTGTGGTGTTATTTATGATGGCACTACGACATGAGGCCATGCACTCTCCTGCCAGCATTTCCTTGGCCTTTTTTTCAAGGAGGGGGTCCATTTGGCCCTACATCTCTCCTGACTGGAGGGTTCGATGTTTATTTTGGGCAGCTTTTTAAGCCTCCACTTTAGATTTTAAAAATGCCGCAAATTAGTCACAGGAAATACTAGTGGGAGGCCTATCACTGTGGCCAACTCCGGATAGATCGCATACTATATGGAAAGGTTCCGCCTGCTGGTTGTGAGCTTCGCTTATCGTGAAGAATCATCTTCTAGCAACCTTTACCCTAGCTAGGTAAAGGTTAGACACGATCCTGGCGGCTTTTAAATTAATTTCCGTTGGGGCCCTTCTCCAAATGCTGTCTAGCCTTCTCCGATTACGCTTCATGGCCCTCAACTGCTGGTGAAACCAGGGGGCTTGCCGGGCTTGCCAGCGGAGGGCGTTTAGGTGTGATCGTGTCAACCGCCCTGGTGGCGGCAGTATACCAGCCATCCATCAGAGCATTGACAGGAGCGCCAACCAAGTCAGCTGGAATCCCCCACATGATATCTTGGAATCCAACAGGATCCAGTAACCTGCGGGGGCGAACCATCTTGATGGGTCCAATCTCCCCGCGGGAGGGGAGTGCCACTGTGAGGCTGCATTTAATTAGGTGGTGATCTGACCATGACAATGGCGTCGATATCAAGTCGGCCACCATCGGAGCACACTCTCTCTGCTCGGCAGCAAAGACCAGATCCAGCATGTGGCCGCCCACGTGGGTAGGACCGCTAACTTGTTGGGTCAAGTCCAAGGAAGCCATGGTTTCCAGGAACTCAAGAGCTGGACCAGAAACCTCAGCCTCCGCGTGAATGTTGAAGTCCTCCAGAACCAATAGTCTGGGGGACCTCAACAGCACCACGGAGACGAAATCCGCCAGCTCTGGCAGGGACTGCGGTGGATTGCGGGGATTGCGGTATGCCAGCACAATCCCAAAGCCACCCCTGGCCCCAAATGACACATGTACGGCCTCTAGACCCGGGCTTGCCACCGTAGAGAGCCTAGCAGCCTCGAAGATGTCCGTATAAACAATGGCAACTCCCCACCCAGTCTGCCCTGGTGTTGGATGGCATACCCAGGTGGGCATATGAGGGAAAGAGTATCTCTGCCCTCAGCGTCCACCCACGTCTCTGTTATACAGGCCAGGTCTGCCCGTTCCTCCAGGATCAAGTCCTGGATGAGTTGGGTTTTATTGTGGGCAGACCTGGCATTTATCAACACCAGGGACAGAGAGGGAGGCTGGCTAGGCTGGTTACCTAGGTTCGAACAGGTGGCAGCAGAGCTAGAACAGGGGACAGCCTTCAATCATCTGTCCGCTGTTCTTCTAGGTTTGATCGCTACTGCGCCAACACCATATCTCCCCCGGCCCGTAATTACCCGTATATTAGAAGCACCCTCGCTGGAATAACAGGCTTCCCGCTCTGTTGTAGAAACAGGAGGGAGGGAGGAAAAACCTTGCATCTGTCCAGGAAAGGAAATGTTGGAGCCTGAGATCAGGACCAATTGCCAAACTCGGGATCTCCTGAAACTTATATAGGGAGATATGGGCCATATCTCCCTATATAAGTCTTCTGAGGAGGCCCTTGTCTTGGGCTCAGAACTCTTACAGATACGTTTGACAGGGACGTGAAATAAGGCCTTCTCTGTGCCTGCTCCCAAGTTATGGAATACCCTCCCTCATGAGACTAGGCTGGCTCCTCTCGCCTGTCCTTTTGGTGACAAGTAAAAATAATATATAATCTTAATCTTAGAACTGCATCTTTGTTTTCACACAGGCTAATATTTAATTTCAGCCCAACAACTGCTGCTTTTATATCCTTTTTAATGTGTTTTTAATGTGATGTTTAAATTATTTCTAGGTGAGTGCTCTAAAAATTAGTGTTTAATTGCATTTTAATGGTTCCATGTATTCTTTTTTAAATTCCTATTTATTTTAACTATGTGTGAGCATCTTTAACTCTCTTCATGGGGACAAAGCGGCATAAAAATGAAATAAATAAGCCGGCACATGGTTTTTTGAGCCTGTGGTGTCTTTTTAAGTGCATTTGTGCTGCCTTAACAGCTGATCAACAATTCATTGTTACTGTTAGTTTTAAATATATATTTTGTATACAGGACTTGGAAGATGTATGGATGTGACTGGTATTGTGGGGAGCTCCACCACAAAATATTGGGTGAGACACTCTCCTCTTGCTTTGGCCATGAGCTGCCTGGGAGTGCTCTTCTCACTACTCAGTAATCACAGCCAGTGTTAAAATGTGTGGGGTTAATAAAAAGATGAGAAACTCTAGTTCTGAGCCTCAAGACATATTCTTGTATACATTTAAATTTTTCTTAATGAGCAAATAAATTAAGGAATATTAAGAACTTATTAGACTGAGGTATTCTTTCATGTACACAGAAAAAATATTCTTTCATTATGTACTCCTTGTCATTCAAGGACAGCAGGAACGTGTTTACTGTAGAGGTCAAGTTGCTTCTGTGATCTAATTTTGATTAATGACATTAAGAACATATACCTAGAGGAAAACACTGAGCATGTGCCATTGTTGACTTTCCTTGTTCACAGGTTGCTATCAGAATCAGATAGTTAAATCTATGTGACTCCAGTCAGTCAGTGACAATTGACAGTGGCCATGGCTTTGGGCAGCAAGTGATAAATTCTTGTTATAAAAGAAGCATCAAGCTATGTTTTCTAATACAAAATGGGCCTGTGGTAGCACAATTTTGTATTAATAGTGAAAAGAGGGAAAATGTCTTAATAAATTATTCAGCAAAAATCAGACATTAAAACAGAAAGAACAGACCCCCTCCTCCAAACCCACAACAGACATAAGTACCCTTTAAGGGAAGAATATTAGGAGGCAAAGGAATTTGAATGAATAGGGCAAACCATTTCTTAATTACTGCAGTGGGATTCAGGTATTAACTTAAGATAAGAGCATAAGAATTGCCTTACTGAGTTGGGGCTACAGTATGTCTAGTGTGCCTCCCATAGCAAGAATCCACCAAGCTGGGCTTTATAGTGATGTCATATCCTCTGCTGTTTATCTCTAGGATTTTGTGAATTGTGATGTATTGCTTCTTAATAGGGTTTCACTTCCTTTCCATTCTAATATTATGATTATTATTGGGCATTTCTATTCTCATTAGTCTAACTTTGAGTCCTTCCAGTCATTGTCTGGGCTACTGGAATGTCATGAAATGTAAAAAAAAAACAACAACAACAACAACAACAACCCAGCATTGTTGTTACATTTCATATTGTTTCTGACTTTTGGCAACCCCAATAGGATTTTAAAGGTATGGAAAATGTTCAAGGACTGGTTTACTGTTGCCACCCCTAGTGAGTTTCTGTAGCTCACCAAGAATTTGAACCCAGGTCTTCTGTGTCTTAGTCCAACACTTTGTCCACTACAGTACACAGTGTCTCAGTGAAGCATTAGAAGAATCCATCTGGTTCATGACCCTGTGTTGACATACGGTCAACATACAGAGGACGTTATTCAAACCTAAGCTGTGAATGAACATCCATTCCCACATTGTGGAAAGAAATGCAAAGTAAACAGTGAGTAAGGCTAAATGGAGGATTAAGAGTGTGTACAGAGTGTACTGAGGAATGATGATCCAAAATAAAGAACAGAGCAAAAGTAACAAAGAAAGATCTGTGGAAAGAGTAATTTTGTCTTAGTAGCTAGCCAATATTAATCATTACTTGGAACCTGCCTCATCTCCAATAAGGAAGAAGGAATGAAGATGTTGACATCACATTGAATTTTAGAAGTCCCTGGAAACCCCAGTGAGAAGCAGTTCTCAAACTGTTCAAACTGTTTATTGTGCCCAGTGTGTTTTAAAATATGCAGTTCTTCCTTCAGGAACTTCTCTTCCTACAAATTTATAGCAGTATACTCTTATACTCCTTTCCTTGCTGAAATAGTTTGAAGGTTTATTAAGAAATGAGTAGTGTACTTTTGAGAACTGCTTCTCTCTCTCTGTTCCTTTTGCCATCAAGTGTTTCCTCTCTCTGTTGGTTCTAAGGTTCTTGGACCACCTCCAAAGTTCAGCATGACTGTGGAGAAGAGATTGTGCCTTTTGCCTGAGCTTCAGTTCAGAATGCAGACTGGAGCTCGTCTGCTGCAGGCTACAGCAGAGGAAGAAAAGGTGGGAAACAGATCCTTTCCACCAGCTCTGCTGAATTATGACATGCTTTTTTCATTTTCTTCCCACCCCTTCTTCCTTTTTTGTTACGTGTTGTTTTTTAAACTATAAAGTTGCACAGAGTTACTGTTTGTATTTAAAGCAAAACACAAAGGAAAACAACAACAACAGCAACAACAGCGACTCTGTCACACCTCATTGGTGAATGTCCAAAGATTGCACAAACAGATTACAAAGTTAGATACGATGGAGTGGCAAAATTAGTGCACTGGTCATTATGCAAAACATATAACTTGCCAGCCTGAAACCCCCCCCCCCAAAAAAAAATCAGGTAGAGAAGGTGTCAGAAAATGAGGAAGTCAAGATCTTGTGGGATTTCTGGATCCAAACTGATAAGACACCTTGAACATAACACACCAGACTTACCATGTTTTCCCGAAAATAAGACAGGGTCTTATATTAATTTTTGCTCCAAAAAACGCATTAGGGCTTATTTTCAGGGGATGTTTTATTTTTTTCATGTACAACAATCTACATTTATTCAAATACAGTCATCTTCTTCTGGTTGCTGCACAATGGTGGAGGGTGGGGTTTCACTTAACTAGGGCTTATTTTTGGGGTAGGGCTTATGTTACGAGCATCCTGAAAAATCATACTAGGGCTTATTTTCAGGTTAGGTCTTATTTTTGGGGAAACAGGGTAGTAGTAATAAAATAACGAAATGTCTGGATCATTGACATTGCAATTTCAGGGGATGCCAGAGTTGAAAATAAAGAATTGAAAAAATTAACAAAGTACAGAGACTTGGCAATCAAAACATCTGGCTTGTGAATGAAACACACTTCAGTGGTCCCCGTAGTCATTGGGGCTTTGGGAAAAATTGATGGAAAGCATGATCATAATTCAACATGGGCATGGCTAAAACTGGGGACCCTTAAGAAAGAAACCAAAGGCTTGTTTTTTGCTGCATTAGAACAAGCACTCCCAAGCAACGTGATGAAAGCTAAGATCCAAGGAATTAGTGCTAACAGCAAATGTCGCCTCTGCCAAGAAGAAGATGAAACTGTGTCACACCTCATCTGGGAATGTCCAAAGATTGCACAAACAGATTACAAAGTTAGACATGATAGAGTGGGAAAGTTAGTGCACTGGTTATTATGCAAAAAATATAACTTGCTGGCCTCCAAAAACCCATGGAAACATCAGGTAGAGGAGGTGTCAGAAAATGACGAAGTCAAGATCTTGTGGGATTTCCGGATCCAAACGGACAGATACTTTGAACATAATACACCAGACATAGCAGTAATAGGATGAAGAAATGTCCGGATCCTTGACATTGCAATTCCAGGGGATGCCAGAGTTGAAAATAAAGAATTGGAAAAACTAACAAAGTACAGAGACCTGGCAATCAAAACATCTCGCCTCTGGAAGAAACACACTTGAGTGGTCCCTGTAGTCATTGGGGCTTTGGGAACAATATCAAGAAATTTCACACAGTACTATAAGCAGTTGCAGATCTCAGAAACTACACCATCAGAGCTCCAAAAAATGGCAATATTAGGAACAGCATGCATACTGCGCCGATATTTAACAGATACTTAGGTTTTTAGTTAAAACTTGTATCTGTTATATAATACCAGTCAATGTTTTTATAATTTTGACTGTGCCTGGTGTTTTGGAATAATAATAATAATAATAATAATAATAATAATAATAATAATAATAATAATAATAATAATAATAATAATAATAATAATAGTGTTAAAATAAAAAAGACTGAAAAAGTGGCATCTTAAAGTGTTATATTTTAGTTTCAGCTTTCTTGGACAGGCCCACTTCTTCAGACATATTGAGTGAAATACAGTAAATTAAATAAATAAAAACTTTACAAGTAGAGATGGTTCGTGCCAGTTTGTATTTTGGCTGTTCCGAGCCCCACCTCCTCTGGTGGGTGCCTATTTAGAGGCAGCAAAGAGAAGGTGGGGCAGGGAAGCTCGGGCACTGTCTCTGAATGGGCACCTGCTGGAGGAGGTAGGGCTGGGAAATGCCAAATACCTGTTTGGCTGAAAAATGAATCAGCATGAACAGCTGACTTGGCCATTCATGCCAATCTCTATTCACAAGTAAAACATTCATGCTTGCTTTGAGAGTCAGTAGTGTATGGCTGCATCCAACATGTGCAGTAATTTATGACCTATGTTTGATGTTCAGTTCTTTTGAAATCTGGTTTGTAAGTATTCCCACAAGAGAAAAAAAACAGAACACAAGGCAAAGCAAGAAAGTATTTAAGTATTTTTTAAAAGTATTTAAGCTGCTCTTAGATCCTTATGTCCTATGAAAGGCATAAAATGTTGCAAACATGTCAGTGTTGTTTAGTAGTCAAGAGTTTTGGACTAGGATTCAGGAACCCGAATTTAAATCTCCACTCAGCTGGGTAACCTCAGGCCATTCATTAAGGTTGGGATTTTTGGATATTTTGGACTATGCATCCCATAATTCTCCATTGGAGATTCTGTGTGACAGATTAATACCTAAATGTGGCTTGCCTGGGACAGAGGCCTAAATGGGAAGGCTTTGAGGCCTAGTCTGGCCATACATCCTATTCCTGCCCCTGTGCTAGCTAGGTTTAGGTATCTGAGCTTTCTTTCCGAACGAGAGGCTAGGCAGAGCTAGGCCTTGCTAAGCCTCAAAATATTGCAGTTTAGGCCTTTCTCCCAGGTGAGCCACATCACCTGTAAGGTTAGGTAGAACTTTTAGAATGGAGAATTATGGGATTTGCAGTCCAGAAAATCTGAAAATCCAATCCCTACCAGTCATACTCAGCATGATATCTCTCATAGAGATAAAGTAGGGAGGAGGAGAGCATTGTGCACCACGTAGGGAGGTGGAGAGCATTGTGCTCCACCTTAACCTGTGGGAAGGAAAGGGAAAATACAAGTGTAATGATCAAACGAAAGATAAAGTTATGTTTTGCTTTAAGGAACACAGGTCCAAATAGTGAATTACTGTTTTGCAATATAAATTGCTGGTGTGATGGGACCAACCCAGATTGAGACCACAGCGGGAAGGAAAGTTTAAAACTGTCTCTACATTTATTCCACGGTCCTGATAATTTTTTATTTTATTTATTTATTATTAGATTTTTACCCCGCCCCCCTAGACAAAGTCTACTCGGGGCGGCTTACATACATAATAAAAACATCATAACATTAAAACATCATAGCATTTAAAACAGCATAATTTTAACATTTATATTAAATTAAATCAGTACCAAGATGATAAGAGTAAAAATCAGTTATTGACTGGAGGGAAGGCCTGCCTGAAAAACCAGGTTTTCAAATGAGTTTTAAAAACGCCCAGCGAGGGTGCCAGACGAATTTCAGTAGGGAGGCTGTTCCATAGCCGAGGGGCCACTGCCGAGAAGGCCCGGTTTCTTGTTCTTTCTTTCCGGGCCTCTCTCGGCGTTAGGCCCCTCAGCCGTCCCTGCTGGCCTATTCCGGGTGGTTCGGGTAGATCTAGGTGGGAGAAGACGATCTGCCAAGTATCTGCCTTTATCTGCCAAGATAAAGGTTTGGGCTTCTGTACTTTCTCTACAGTAAAACAGAATGTCTGCACTAAATGCCTCTTTAAAGCAGAGTGCTTCCAAAGCAGAGAATAGTTTGGATGAACCCCAGCCCTCTTGCAGTCATGTACTTCTAAAGTCACTAGATTACATGTAGTGCAAAGCACAACAATAAGTCAAAGCTCTTATCCAGAGCTAAGGGCATGGAAAGAGGGCAGGGGATCCATCCCTGCAGTTGTGCAACATTTTCATGCCAAGAACCTGAAGAAGAACAGCAGAACGTCTTTGGTGATCCCTGTCCCCCTTCCACTTCCAAGCGTGGGAAGATGCTTGCTCAGCACTGTGAAGGGATGCTCATCATGATAAGCATTTTGAGAAAATCTATAGTTCCCTACTTTGAGACATAAATAGACTATGTGCTGGTTGACATCAGTGGAGTGGAAAGAGAAGAGCACAGCCAATTCTCTGCTTAACTTAGTCTTAGATAACTTTGAATTTCTGTCATTCTCAATCATTGAGCTGCAATTTATTGTTACATTCTTAATTTTCAGATGGTTTCCTGGAAATAGAATACCCTCTGGATAATTTACCGAAGAATTAGAGAGGCATCAAAGTTCATATTACTACCTTTGTTTTTGGTTTGTGTCCAAGTCTTTCTGTGTTAAGTTATGGACAGTGACTTTTATCTGGACAGCAGGGTCTTGTACTTTGAAACCAACCAGTTATATCTATCTACCAAGACGTCTTGTACTCGTACCATTTTACTTTAAAATGCACAGTACTAATGTTTTGATCAAAACTATAGTAAACAGTAGAAGTGGCAAAAAGTGACAGAATCATTCTTTTTAAAATACTCTGCTCTTTTAAGAAGAGCCAGTGTGGTGTAGTGGACAGAGGGTCAGGCTAGAACTCAAGAGATGTGGGTTCAAATCAGTACTTGGCCATGGAAGTTCACTTGAGAGAAGGGTGACAATGATAAACCATTCCTCAGATTTCTCACAAACCTCTGTTAGAATTGTCACAAGCGTCAAATGATTTGATGTCACCTAACAACCTAACAGTAGATGGATTCTCTTTTTTGGTAGGGTGAAAATCTCCAAAAGAGCCACAGCTCCTTTGTTATCTTCTTTCCTTCTGATTTTGGGCCTAGTTACAAGCATTTCTACAACTTTTTTTTTCATACATGTGGTAGTGTGGTGAAACAGGAGACTCTTTTTACATTCATTTTCATGTATTGCAGTTGTTAACCATAGTTTCAAAAAGCCTTGAGTTAGCCAACAAGAAATAATACAATAAACTAAAAACTGTAAGATTTCAATAATGTAAGTCCATTTTATTTGCTTTTTGATTTTTGGCTCAGAAGAGCCCATATTTTAGAGATAAAGTTAACATACGACCTTTGAGGTTTTAGCTAGGGGCTAGGGGCCTGTTTAATGAACAGGAGTGTGAGAAGTGGATACAAAGTGAGGAGCTGGATTCTATCTGAGGTTGGCTGGAGATGCTCTTTTACTGGTCCCTGTGGATAACTTTTCTCTTCAAAATTTGTAAGGAGGCGTAATGTAGGTTTAGGAAAGCATTTTATTCAATACTGGCCAGTAGAGACAATCCAAAAGACAGTCTACAGAACCAAAGATAGTATGAGCTATATAGGAAACACACAAAGAGCCATAAAATGAGTAATCCAAATTGATAATTCTTTGAACCTTCTTTCCCAGGAAGTTTCCTTTGATTCTTCCTTCAAGGAAGCGTTCTAAGTATTTTCATTGTCTTTAACATACCTTTACCAAAAGATAGGGAAGGAATGTGTTCTTACACCTTTCAGTAAATGGTGGTCTTCTCACAATTCTTTGGGGAAATTACACTGGCTATCTTTATATAATTACTAAATCCGAATATATATCGTTATATTTCAAAGTTGCAATGAGGGAGATCTCCACATCCCATCCTGAACATATGAAAGTGTGTACTTCACCATGGTATACAGGATATAGCATTCCTTGATGTGAGAAATGTGTTTAGCCTCCTGTTTGCCAGTTATCTGGTGTTGTTTGAATAATTGTGCACAATCAAATCTATTCTGACTTATTGTGAACCTTTCCAGGTAGAGAATACACAGAAGCGGTTTATCATTTCTTTCTTCTGGGGGCACTCTGGGAATGTGCAGGTCGCCCAAGGCTACACAGGCTGGCTCTTCTCCAGGAGGCACAGTGGGGAATCGAACTCCCAACCTCTGGGTCTGCAGCCAGATACCTAAACCACTGAACTACTGTATCCAGCCAGCATTGGTTGAATACCTTCTTCTTTCACCAAAGCTGTGACCTGATGTCTTTTAGTTCCCCTCTAGAGTTTGCACTTGTTGACTGATGCAGTTTCTTGATGTTGTGTAATATTGATCTGTCTATACTGTATGTCGAGTTACCAGTGTTTCCTTTTTTTATCTGATGCAAGTCACTTTCATCATTCTAGGAGAATAAACCTGGGCAAGTAACTAAACATGAATATCGGTAATGGGAAACTTGTCAGTGAACTCTATTGTCCCTCTCCCCCGCTATTGATTTGCCGACCGTGGTGGTGAAGCTGTAGAGTGAGAGGTGCCTATGCCAACAGGACCTCCTGACGGGCCACCTCAATCTGCCAGGAAAAAAAAGTGTTTTCACCAGAGACTTTTAATTATTTTGGTAATTAAAGATGAAGATCTGTTTCCCATAATTCTACTTTTTCCTTTTTAAAGGATCTGTGCAATTTATTCCGTCTTAATCTATTCCATCTCATGGTGTTGCTGTAATGTCACTAATTTTATTGTTTGGATTGAGGCTAATATCTAGGAGTGAACTTTCAGATTTCCCTTTCTTAGCTCACATAACAGCACTGATAATCAGAAGAGGATTTCAGCCCCTGTGGTTAATCTCTTCAGGGTTATCACTTACTTAACAAATGGATGTGTGAAGTATTTGTAAAAAGGCTTTTTGAAGTGATGTTTCACATGGTTGGGGCTTAAAGCTGAAGACAAGGAACTGTTTACACAGGGGCAGAGGGTTTTGTCTGCTCAGTGTGGTTCTTCTCAAGTGCTAGCATTCTAAGGCTAAACTGTTTGCCTTCCTAATGAAGTGAACTGTTTGTTTGAAATATGTGGTAGAAGGTATTTAAATAGGGCCTAAAGTAAACTGTAGTGCTGTCCAAATATGCCCCCTGCATAACAGCTTTGTGAAAGGAAAGAAAAACAATTTGGCCACAGCTTACCTCAGGGAAGAGCAGTTAAGGGAACTGTTTAAATAATAAGCATGGCTAAAACGGATATTGCCACAGTTTCTTAAAGGCCTTCTGCGACAACCATTCTTCATTTTGGGGATTCCTCAGGGCTCTGCCAGGAAGGGCAGGACTGCAGCTAGAGTTCTACCTTATTTTTATGATTTAAAATAAGGATTTTTTTCTCATTAGCTGTGGAAACATGAGCTATACATAAAACAACCTAATATAGTACAACCTTTTGGGACAGCACATATGTTATTTGGTTTACAGGAGACCCACAATTGTCTACACTTTAAAATAAGTGTGTCCAAATATGTGGACATCTGTTTCCACCTAAAGCCAGATGGAAATAAGGAATGTAATGTCAACTATGCTAATTCATACTGTGGAGTCCAAGGAAGATAGTAACAGGTAAGGCTGGCAGATTACTAGATTAATATTGATAGCTGGAGTGGTAGATATAGAAGGGTACTAGCAATAGACATGTTGAGGATTCTTTAATTGCGTTAAACCAGTGACTGCAGTCCAAGTGGTACAACAGATCACTTCCCATGGAGCTGTTGTATCTTTGATACTAGGATTTTCCTCCTTTATACCACAAAGTAATTCAGATCCAGACTCTGGAATACCTTCTTTTTCCCCTTTATTTCCCCACCCCCAAAAGTTTGGTTTCATCCATGTCTCCTACTTGAGTTTTCTACCTTCTTGAGATCTGTAGCAGCAATAGTATCCTAACTTATCACTCTCCCAAGTCTTTCCTAAGAATTCAGAGAAAGGTGAAATAAAGGTGATGCTGTCAAATGTGTATGTTTATATAAAGACGTAGAGCAGTCTATGAGGATAGTAAAAATTCCCTGCTTATGCCCATACAATACAGTCTTGAGTGCTTTTTTCCACAGCCGAGATTACTTTCAGTGTCAGAGTTTAACTAAAAAGTAAGCACCTTAGAACTGGGACAGAGCGTGGAAAGGAAAACCATGAGTAACGAAAGAATTTACTTCCCCTCGTCTGCTTTGCTTTCAGGATTAGGTCTCAAACAAGGTTCCCGCTAGGATGGGAGGGTGTGCACGACTCTGCTTCCCTCCGAACAGCTCTCTTCCTTCTCCGCACAGCGATTGCATGAGGTTCCGGTTGCGATGGATCCCAGCGCAGGGGGGGGGGCAGAGTCGCATGTGCATGCAGGGGCGAAGCTGCGAAAGAGAGAGGCACAGCCCTGCCCAGTGGGGCTGAAAATTAGAGGGTACGTTGGTCCCAAACCCAATCTGTGTAGTTGGAGCAGGTCCACAAAACAGAGTTTCATATAGAAAGAAAAAACCCTCATTTCTCAGATAATTTATAACTCCTTTGGATTTCAACTGAATTCTAGTTCCTTTCAAATGCTGTTCAGGTTAAGGCAAATACATATGTAGTCTTTTCGTCTGAATTTTAGAGCTGGTGTTTATTATTAAGAAAGTTATTTTAAAATAAATAGAGTGAGAGCCTAAATGTATAAGTTAACTATATATTCTATAAGTAGATTTTTAAAATAACCATTTATATGTATTTGAAGTTGTAAAACAACCACAACAAAGACATTTTAAAAAAATCCCAGTGTGCATTAAACACTCTAGAATTTCAGTGGGTTTTCCAAAAGCTACAACAGTGACATTAAGAGAAGACATTCCCTTTGAAGTTACTGACCAAAAGGAAACTGCTGTCATCTCTGTTGTGAGCATTTAAACTTTTAACCTCCAATCTTTGTGTCAAACTCTTTTCCATATGGATGTTAGCATATCTCTCAAGTACTTTCTCCCTCCACCCCTTGTTTCCTTCTCAACTCCGTGGGGAATGAAATGCCCAAATGGCGGGAAATGCTGGTGTCCCAGATTGTTAGGTTTGTACATTATTTTCTTTTGAAACATCTCACGTTGTGAACTACATAAGCAGCATAATGGGGAGTGGGAGGCAAAGTAACAGAGTGCTGAATTATGCTTTGAAGTAGTGAGGTATTGCACAAACTGCTTGTTTGTTGTGGAGTCCTTGTTTCAAGGTTGTGAGTCTCCCTTGATGCATTTGATGAACCATTAAGTAGGTAACTTTACTTACTTTGTGTGTATGCTATTTACAGGGCATTGATCTGTGCAAGTTTTGATTTGTGATATTTGCCCTTCGAGGATTCTGTGAATAGTGTTTGTTTTCAGTGAAAAACAGTACCGAGTCGGCGTAATGTCCTCACTTAGTTAAATATATATTCAGATTTTATTTCATGTCTGTATGTGAGGTATTTATTCATTTCCTAGAAGTTAACAAGAGCCATCAAGGATTCTTTATCTATTATAATACCAGCAATGTAATGTCTGAAGCAATCTTCCTACTTTCCTACTACCTCACAAAAATTACTTGAAGGAGCTTATGCTGCTCATGCTCTGTAACCCTAAGTACACTTACTGAGAAATGAAGTGTTCTTTAAATCAATGGCGACTATTTTCAAAATATATGTGTTAAAAATGAAAAAAATCCTTGTTTCATATTTTGATTTTGCCCTTTTCTGTAATGCAGCTGCTTATAATTAAAAACAAGTTCAGATGAAAAACATCTCAAATTACACATTCCCAAGATGTGTCTGTTTTTGTTTAAATATATAATTCAGAAATGTTTAATAAAAATACAGGGTTGATACAGATTTATGCTCTATAAAAATACAGGGTTGAATATCTGTCTGCTATCCTTCTCATGGGATGTGTCTGTCCAAACTATGGCAAGTGGGGGTACAGGGGATCCTACAAACTGATCAGACTTACCTTTCATAAGCTGAGTTTTGCTGATGAAAAATGCTTCTGTCTAGTTTGTGGAAATAATCTTTTCCCTTCAAATCCATGAACTATAGTTTTAACAGGTATGCAGCATCCACCCTCGATTATCTGTATAACATTTCCAGGCAACTGGGTAGGCATGTTTGGAGAAGAAGGGGTGCAGACGTCACCTTCCACTTGCCCACTTGCGTGCACCAAATGCTTGATCAAACTCATTGTTTAAAAATGAATGTGTAAAAGTGTTTATTCTTGAACTTTCTTATGTAAACCTACTAGAGTGGTAGGAAGGGACTAGGAATTAGCCCCCTCAAAGAAGGAAGAGGGATCCTTGCATATATAATATGGTAGAAACATGAACTATTCAAAGTGGCATAAAATTATTAAGAACAGTTATCTGTAAAAGTACATTCACAAAGAGTAAGTAGTAGCTCTAAAAAGGACAAGTCTGTGTTAGATAACCAAATCATAATTTGGAAAGAATTCCAGAACTTGTGGGGAAATGGAATGTTTCAGAGGCATAAAAAAAATCTGGCACTAGCATGGATATAGAGAAGATGACATTTTATCTGAAAAGAAAAATCAGTATGGTGGCAGAGGGAAATAGTTACAGTTTTATACTCTGACAGCATACACACATATAAAAAGAAAAAGAAAAAATGTTTGGAAAGCTGGCTCATTTCAGATTCAGTTTTCTGGCAGATAGCAACCTGCACATAAAATATTAGAAGGATATGCCAGATTGGGAAGTGTTGGGTTTATATCAATAATAGAAATTCAATGACAAAAATAAAAGTTCTGGATTCAGTTGCATAATAAGTAAACCCCAAAGAACCTTTGTTTGCCATGCGGGAGGCAAAAAAAGTGATTATTTATTTATTTATTAAATTTGTATACTGCGTCATTAATGAGAAAGCACTACTCTATGTGGTTTACAATCAATTAGAACAATAAGTAAGAATAAAAACAACAAAATAACAATCAAAATATCCAGTGGTGGAAATATGAAATGAAAAACAGCACGGGCATGTAACCATATAGAGCAGTCAGAACAGGTGATGCAGGATTGCCAAAAAAAGGCTTCTCTATACAGCAGTGTTTTCAATGATCTTTTAAAACAGGGGAGGGAGGGGGCCAAGATTAGTTCCACAGGCAGTTGATTCCATAATGATGGAGCCACAGCAAAGAAGGCCCTACTTCTAGTAGAGGATTTCTTGGCCTCCCTTGGAGTGACTACCCGGGGGATCGTGGCCTGGGTGGACCCAGTGGGTTGGGTGGATGACCTTAGGAAAAGGCACTCTGACAGGTAACATGGTCTCAAACCATGAAGGGCTTTGTAGGTGATCATCAAAACTTTGAATCTGATCCAGGAGGCAACAGGTAATCAGTACAGGTGAGCCAAGACTGGGGAGATGTGGTAAAACCTGTGCGCACCAGTCTCCAGTCTGGCTGCCATGTTCTGAACCTGTTGCAATCTCCTGGTCAGACCCAAGGGAAGCCTCACATATAAACCATTACAGTAGTCAATGTGGGAAATCACCGATGCATGCACCAATGCCTTGAGGGACTCCTCGTCCAGGAAGGGGCGGAATTGGGCAATACGCCTCAACTGAATGAAGGCAGCTCTGGACACAGCCATAACTTGAGAATCTCAAGATAAAACCGGATTCATTAATAAGCCCAGATTACAAACTTGATCCCTGACCAGAAGGCCAATACTGTCCAGTCTAAGGAGTGTCCCTGCCCACAGCCTGTCCAAGGAGCCCCTCCAGAAACAAAGGTCTCAATTTTGCCCCAGTTCAGTTTGAGCCAGTTGGCTCTGGTCTATTCCAAGACCAACTCCAGGCAGTGCTTGAGGGTCCAGACTGCATCCACTGCAGAGGTGGAGAAGGAGAGATAAAGTTGTGTATCATCAGCACACTGATGGTACCTTATTATAAATCTCCTGATGACCCCTCCCCAGAAATTTCACATAGATATTAAACAGCATTGGGGATACTGAAGACCCCTAGGACACTCCACAATTGAGGGTCCAGGGGGCCTACAGTTCATCCCCAAGCTGGACTGCCTGAACATGGCCCTCCAGAAAGGACTGGAACCAGCTAAGAGCCAGTTGCCTGATCCCCACCTCTGAGAACCTGTTCAGGAGGAGACCGTGGTTGACGGTATCAAAAGCTGCTGAGAGATCAAGGAACACCAACAGGGAGGATCCTCCCCTTTCGGCCTCCCTTAAAAGGTCATCATGCAGCACAACTAGTGCAGTCTCGGTACCGTGCTGTGGCCTGAACTCAGACTGGAATGAATCAAGGCAGTTCTCATCTTCCAGGTACTGCTGGAGCTGCCCTGCCACTACCCGCTCAATGACCTTGCCCATAAAGGAAATATTGGCGATGGGTCTATAGTTGTTAAGGTTGTCCAACACCTAGTGAGGTCATTTAATAATGGGCTGGATGATGGTTTCCTTCACTTGTGAGGGAAGGCATCCCTCCCTCAGTGAGGCATTTATGATGTTCATGGCCCAATGGTGGCCTTAATCAGCGACACAGGGCAAGGGTTGAGCGATGAGGAGGTGGGTCTGGAGCTAAACAGTGCCTTGGAGGCCTCCTCCCATGTCATGGAGTCAAACTTAACCAATCAGGCAGAAGGGAGGGAGTCAGCAGTGACCACTGCCAGATCAACCACATTGCTGGAGAAGTTAAGATCAGCCTGAATGGCCTCAATCTTTGATTTAAAAATGGCTGCAAACTAATCACAGATGAAATTATCATAATTAGGCTATGAATGACTAGGTTTGGTGAGGTCACGAATCACCCAGAAAAGTTCTGCTTGATGGTTCGCAGCCTCATGAATGATCTTAACATTAAAGGCGTTTTTGGCCGATTATAGGGCATTAGGATATCTTCTGGTAAACAGCCAAATTGACATCAGACTGATCTTTCCTCCATATGCACTCTAGCTGTCTCCTAAATGTATTCATAGCTCAAAGCTCCCCAGTGACCCAGGGGGCAGGACGAACTCTGATGAGGAGAGTGTGTTTGGGAGTGATCATGTCATCTGCCTGGGTCGCCTCTGCCTACCATCTATTGACCTGACCTTTGACAGGGTCACCAGCCAAATCAGCCAGATACCCTCCTAAGGCCTCCCAAAACCCATGAGAGTTGAGAAGCCTACAAGGGTGGACCATTTTACTATGTCCGTTCTCCCTGCAGTGAGGGGCTGATGCTGACAGAGTAAATCTCAGCAGAAAGTGATCCATCCAAGACAAAGGGAAGGAGCACATGTTCCTCACCTTAAGATCACTTTCCGCTTTTGCAGATGAGAAAAAAGAAACAAAACAAAAAGCAAAGCTCAAAACCAATAATCCCACCCACCTAGGAGTTGCAACAACCTGATGAAAAAGGTCCCTAGCGAGAGGTAAAGCAGAGTAAGGCTAAAACCCTGTCTAAACAGCAAAAACAAAAAACAAAAAAAACAACAACTGGTTGTTGTGGGTTTATCGGGCTGTTTGGCCGTGTTCTTAAGGTTTTTCTTCCTAACGTTTTGCCAGTCTCTGTGGCTGGCATCTTCAGAGGACAGGAGTCAGAACTCTGTCTGTGCTCTGACTCCTGTCCTCTGAAGATGCCGGCCACAGAGACTGGAGAAACGTTAGGAAGAAAAACCTTAAAAACACGGCCAAACAGCCCGGAAAACCCACAACAACCATCGGATCCCGGCCGTGAAAGCTTTCGAGAATAAATTAACCAACTTCTTAAATATATTATAATATAAATGCTTCAAAAAAAAAAACCCAACAACAACAGTAATGACAATTAAATTAAATACAATAAATGAAATTAAGTTATATTAAATAAATTAAATAAAAAAACACTAAGTAATAACAGAAATGACTTAGGAAATCATCTGAACCACAATGCCGCTCATTCAGCACTACAGCAAGACCAACTCAGAACCACATCTTCATATTTGGAGCACGACGATTGAGGCAAGTCTATTTCTAAAACAATAGATCCCAGTGTCCTACATAGATGACAACTTCGGATAATAATCCAAATCATTCTGGTGAGGCTCACAGGTTTCATCATTGTCCAGTTCATACTGTCTGTACTTCCTCAATCACCATTTACACCTCCCAGGTCTGTCACGTCTTCTGTGCCCTCTCGGTTATGCAGTCCAACACCAGGGTAGACTGGTGGGGCGGGGCGGGGGAGTAGCCATTGTCTACAAAAACACCCTTCAGGTTGCTAGGCGCTCTGCTCTGGTGACGCCGGGTCTAAAGGCTCTCCACGTGTCGATTGGGGCCAGGGATGGTATAGGGATCTTGCTGGTTTACCGCGCTCCCCACGATCCAGCCATTTCCTTACTGACTTCATCTCCGCAGCACTGTTGGGGTCCCCAAGGCTTTTGGTCTTGGGTGACTTCAACGTGCATGCGGAGGTGGAAGTTTCCGGTCCAGATCTTGAGTTCTTGGAGACCATGGCCTCCTTGGACATGTCCCAACATGTCAACAGCCCTACCCATGTGGGTGGCCACACACTGGACCTGGTGTTCTCCACTGAGCAGAGTGAGTGTGCTCCGATGGTGACTGACCTAGTGTCTGTCTCCTTGACATGGTCAGATCAACGCCTAATTAAATGCAGTCTCACAGTGGCTCTCCCTCCCCGCAGGGAGCAAGGTCCTGTTTTAATGGTCCGCCCTCGAAGGTTATTGGATCCTATAGGATTCCAGGATACCATGAGAGGGATTCTGGCCAATTTGACTGCTGCTCCTGTCGAGGCTCTGGTTGATAGCTGGCTGGCCGCCGCCACCAGGGCTGTTGACACGATCGCACCTAAACGCCCTCTCCAGCGCAGAGATCACCCTTCGCCCTGGTTTAATCCAGAGCTGCGATCAATGAAGTGAAATAGGAGAAGGCTAGAGCGCATGTGGAGGCGGATCCTGATGGAAAATAATCAAATAGCTGTCAGGATCATAACTAACCTTTACCAATCTAAGGTGAAGGCTGCTAGTCGATCTTACTTTGCTGTCCGGATAAGTGAAGCCTCCAACCAGCAGGTGGAACTTTTCTGTATAGTCCGCGATCTATCCGGAGTTGGTCAGTGACTGGCCTCCCACTAGCATCTCACCTGACCAATTTGCAGCCTTTTTAAAATCAAAGTGGAGGCCATCCACCGGATCTTACCCCCTATTTGAAAACAGTGGATCGAGCAGAGATGTCAAGCGCTCCGTCTTGCCCGATGAGACTTAACCACTTTCAGCCTGTGATGTCAGACATGGTGGACAGAGTGCTTGACCGCTGTCGCGCCACCACCACCTCCCTTGACCCTTGCCCGGCCTGGCTAATCAAAGCAGCCAGGCCTATAACATCTGAATGGGCTATGGCAATAATTAATGGGCCTCTCCAGGAGACACTCATTAGGCCCATTAGGAAGAAACCGAGCTTGGCAGCGGATGATATTGGTAATTATAGGCCTGTCGCCAATGTTTCTTTCCTCAGCAAGGTAGTTGAGAGGGTGGTGGCTGATCAGCTGCAGGCTCTTCTGGATGAAACCAATGCCCTGGATCCATTCCAGTCGGGCTTCAGGCCGTGCCACGGCACGGAAATGGCATTGGTCGCCCTGTTTGATGATCTACTGAGGGAGGCCAACAGGGGCAAAATGTCTCTGCTGATCCTCCTCGATATCTCAGCCGCCTTTGATACCGTCAACCACGGTATTCTCCTGGGGAGGCTCTCCGAGTTGGGAATCGGTGGCCTGGCTCTCGCCTGGCTCCGTTCCTTCTTGGAGGACCATCCCCAGAGAGTGCAGATTGGAGTTTCTCAGCCCCGTGGAGCCTCAATTGTGGGGTTCCGCAGGGCTCGATTCTCTCTCCAATGCTGTTTAACATCCATATGAGGCCGCTGGGAGGGGTCATCGGGATGTGGGGCTTCGTGTCATCAGTACACTGATGATACTCAGCTCTACATCTCCTTTTTTCCAACAACAGTGGATGCTGTTTCGTCCCTTGAGCGCTGCCTGGGGGCTGTTCAGCAATGGATGGAGGTGAATGGACTGAGGCTGAATCCGGGCAAGACGGAGGTCCTTCGGGTGGGTGTCCCAGACATCAGTGGTCTGGGAAACTCCCTCTCTTTTAGGGCGTGTGTGACTCTTACCACCAAGAGTGAGGTTTGCCGTTTGGGTGTACATCTGGACCCAGCGCTCACCGTGGAGACCCAGGTGTCGTCAGTGGTCCGTTCCGCACATTTCCACCTTTGGCGGATTGCCCAGCTATCTTGATGTGGGGGCACTCACCACTTTGGTCCATGTGCTCGTAGTCTCAAGATCAGACTACTGTAATGTGCTCTACATGGGGCTAGCTTTGAGACTGACGCGGAAACTTCAGATAGTACAGAATGCAGCGGCCAGACTTCTTACAGGGGTGAGAAGGTACCAACATATTTTCCCCATGCTGGCTGCCTTGCATTGGCTGCCCATTCATTTCCGCATTGATTTCAAAGTTCTTACGATTACATATAAAGCCCTAAATGGTTTAGGACCTCGGTATCTGGCAGAGCGCCTTCTCCCACCCAGTTCTGCCAGAGTCACTCGTTCCAGCCAGGCCGGGTGGCTGAGGGGCCCAACGCCGAGGGAGGTCCAGAAGGAAGGAACGAGGAACAGGGCCTTCTTGGCAGTGGCCCCTCGCCTTTGGAACAACTTGCTGGTGGAGATCCGCCTGGCTCCCTCTCTGGGTGTTTTCAGGAATAAACTTAAAAACTGGCTATTTGGGCAGGCTTTCCCTCCTGCCGTATCTTAATGTCTTATACTTTCGCCACCTTGGATCTGTAATATATGTTTTTTGGTTTTATTGTTTTTAAATTTGTAAACCGCCCAGAGTAGACCTTTGGTCTAGATGGGCGGGATAGAAATCCAATAAATAAATAAATATACACATGTAGAGTAGCCCACAACATTGAAATTGATGCTTACAGCTCATGTCGTAGCTCACCACTTCAAAGCACAGATCTGTGGCTAACTGATAGGATTTGCTGTCTTAGTTCCACTTCCTACTGTCACCCAATCTGTGTAGTTTTTAACAAGAGATGTTCATAGAGTTTGTAGCTGCACTTAGAGTCCTGGGAGCTTGTGATTAGGGAGAGTAAACAGTACAATTTGCATGAGCATTTAGCATGGGAGTTTGAGGGGAACCCAGGAGCGCTATATCATGGTCTACATACAAAAAGAGTTAGATGTTCAACAAGAAGACTTAGTGGATCTACTTAGCCCTGTGCTGGCAAATGAACTACAAATGGAAAATAAGTATTTTCAACAATTTATCGATACAGCATTTAAAGTAAATTCCGCTTTTGCCAGAAGAAATAAACTCCCAAGAGAAATACATGTCAGATTTACAACAAGATCAATTAGAGATAAAGTTTTTAAAATGACACAGGAGAAGCAGCTCATGTTAAAAGGCAAAGAAATAAAGGTTATCAAACAAGTGCCATGGAAAATGAGGCAACTGTAACATCAATATACATTTCTTACGTCACTACTGAGAGAAAACTCAATTATATATAGATGGCTAACTCCTGAAGGTCTCTCTTTCCGATTTGAATCTCAGAGGTACAATATTACCTCAGTAATGAAAGCAAAAGACTTTGTTAAGAAAAATGGAAAGAAATTGGGCTTGCAAGGGGGAAAGAATTAGCTAGAGACAACAGAAGAAGAATAAACTAAAGGATCTGATGCAACAACAACACAACCAGATATTGATTCAGAGGAAGAATTACAAGGAGCAATGGCGTCACTACCTATGAAAACGAGAAGGACTAGGGGGAAAAAAAACCAGAGTGATAATAAAGATGGGTAAAATGAATAAAAAAGAACTTAAAATTATCTCAGTTAATGTAAATGGATTAAATTCACCACAGAAGCGAAAAAGAATATTTTTACAACTACAAAAACAAAAAGTAGATATTATCTGTCTGCAAGAAACACACTTGAGGAAGAAAGATCAACACTTATTAGAATGTCCAAAACTTTGGAAACTATTTGTAGGAGCAGATGAAAAGAAAAAAAGAGGAGTAGCTACATTTGTAAGACAAGAACTACACCCAAGATGAATATTGATGGTAGAAATTCAGAGAGAAACAAAGATTATAAAGAGAAACCAATTATAAATTTGTACGTGCCCAATGGAAATCAACAGAATTTCTATAAGAAACTTCGACAAATCTTGACTAATAGAAATGATGAAAAATACTGTGTGACTTTAATATGGTTTTCAATAATGACTTAGACACAAAATCAGAAAAAACAACGAAAAGGAAAAGAAGAACGAAAATCCCAAAACATTTTCTACAAATGGCAGAAGAATTAAACTTGATTGACCTTTGGAGAACAAGATACCCAACGACAAGAGACTATACTTTTTATTCTAATAGCCATAAATCATGGTCAAGAATATATGCCTGCTGGATATCCTCAAATTTGATGAAAGATGTTCTTGAGATAGAAATTCTACCCAATACTTTTGCAGATCAGAGCCCTGTGTTATTACAATTGGAAACTAGAGCAAAACCCGTCCAATGGAGACTCAGTACATCTCTCTTGAAAAATGAAGACTTTATAACAAACAAAAGAAGAAATGGATTGGTTTTTCAGACAAAACGTGATAGAAGAAACACCAATACCTACGATATGGGAGGCAGGGAAGGCCTACTTCCGAGGATTGGCAATTAGATACACAGTAAAACAAAGAGAAAGAGAAAGAAAATATAAAGATTTGAAAGACTCCCTGAAGGGATGCGAAGCACAATTAAAACAAAATTCAACAATGACACAGCTGAAAATGAAAATAAAATTAGTACAACACCAATTGAATGTTTTATATACAGAAGAGTTATCGAGGAAGATAAAAAGTGAGAAACAAAATTTCTTTGAAAATGCAAATAAACCGGGGAGATGGTTGGCTTATAAAATAAGAAAAGAAAAAGAAAAACGAATAATACAAACCTTGAAAGATGATACAGGAATAGAAAAATCACAGCAGGAGGAAATAAAAAAAATTATAGAAAATTTCTATCAAAATTTATACACCAAAAAAGAAATAGCTAAAGATTTACAGAAAAAATATCTGGAAAAACACAGTAAAATGAGGTTAACGAAAGAACAAATTCAGTCATTGAATGAACCATTGTCATCTAAAGAGATTGTTAAAGCCTTTAAAAAACAAAAAACAGGGAAGACACCAGGTCCAGATGGACTACCGGTGGAATACTACAAAACACTAGAAGCTATATTACTTAAACCATATAAGAGACTATTGGAATATATTGAAGAAAAAGAAGAAATACCTTCATTATGGACAGAGGCGTTGATCACTCTTATACATAAAAAAAAAACATATCTGAAATAAATAAAGAGTTATAGACCAATCTCACTTTTAAATGTAGATTATAAAATATACGCAACAATTTTGACAACCAGGTTGAAAAAGATCTTAATCCAAATAATCCACCAAGATCAATCGGGGTTTTTTTTAACCAAAAAGACAGATGAGAAACAATATACATATAATAACTGCAGCCAGGATACTATACACATGGAAATGGGAAAAAACTGAAATACCAAACCGTGAAGAATTTACGGAAAAGATTATGAAAGTGGTGGAGATGGACATATTAACAGAAGCTTTAAAAGACAATTCAATCCAAGAAGCAACTGAAAAATGGGACCCTATATATAACTGGATCCGTTCTATAACCTGAAAGCCAAACGAGATAACTTTAATACAAAATAGTCAAATAATTCTAGTTGGAAGTATATAAGCAACTAACAGATACAAAAGTTCTTAATGTAATGATATTTGTAAGTACAGATAATATGTGATAAGGAATGACATGATATATTCCCTGTTATCCCGATTCATTTCCCCTTACCCTGGAAATTAAAAATTTTTTTTAAAAAAAGTTAGATGTTGAAGGAGCAGCTGCAGTGACCTGAAACACCTGTGGCATGTTTGTCTTCCTATTAGAGGATGTAGGAGGCTACGCTTGGATCAAGCATAAGCTTTTAGCCCAACTGGAAGAGAAGGTACAGCACCTTGAATCCTATGTCTCCATTCTGGTATGCAGCAGGGAAAACAAAGCATTTCTGGATAGAGCTGAGAGGACTCCTCTGGAGGAGCAACAAAGTAGGAAAATATCTGCAGAAGAATAATAATGCCAAGTACAGGAGGTAAGAATGTGGAGGAATGTAACACAGAGAAGGAGGAGTATCAGGAAGCATATTGTGTCTTTGGAGCTGCTAAAACTGATGTCGTACTGTCTCCATAGACAGTGATTTTGAGGCTCTGAAAGGATAACAATCCCAGGCCCTTTTTATGGACAGTATTTCTGATACGCTGGAACAAGGGCAGTAGTCTCAGGTCCTTTGCATTGACAGCAGTTTAGTAGTCAGTGGAGCAAGGATAGCAGTCCCAGGCCTTCTCTACACATTGTGATTCAGGGGTATTGCAATGGGATGTGGGCAGTGGACAGCAGAGGGAATAGTGGTGGCTGTGAAGAATATTGGATGTGGCAGAATTTGTGCCATTTCCCAGAGGAAGAAGAGAGATTGGCAGTGATTGGTGACTCTGTACTGAGGGAGATAGAGGCAGCAGTTTGCAGACTTAACAAGATACTTCAGAAGCTTGGCTGTCTTCCTGGTGTCCAGATCCAGGAAATGACAGAGAATTTGCCAGGACTCATCAAACCCACTGGCCATCTCTTCCTCCTGCTGCCAGGCATATCCTTCAGTTTATTCCAAGTGACTATGCAGCTCTGGGAAAAAAGGTGAAGGACCTCAGGACACAGGTAGTTTTTTTCAACACTACTTCCTGCTGAAGGTCATGGCTCAGGAAAATATAAGAATTTTGGAAATCAACAACTGGCTGTGCAGATGATGTTGTTAGGGGAGGTTTAGCTTCATGGGCCATAGATTGCACTTCCTTCAGGAAGGACTTTGGAAAGCAATTGATTACATATTCCAGGAGTTGGGAAGAATGTATTTGCTAGAAGTCTTACAAACTTGGCCAGGAGGGCTTTAAACCGGACTCTGTCAGAGAGGGTGATGATATTCTAGAGGGCAGAGGCAAGCACTGGAGACAACACTGTCAATAATTCATCAGATTTTGACAGTATAGGGACCCACCAGTGGAGAGGATGTGACATCAATGGAGCAAGAAGAGGGAAGGATCAGTAGTATCTTGTGTATCTATAACATGCACAGGACTTGAGAAACAAGATGAACTTGAGCTTTTAACACAGGACGACATTTAGTAGGCATTTAGTATTTTCTAAATCCTTATGTGATGACATTCATAACTGAAATGTGGTCATTTAAGAGTATAAGTTATTCGAAAGGAATAGATGAAACAGGAAAGAAGAACAGCAGCCATTGTATGTAAAGAATGTGTACAACCACAAGGAGATCTATGAGTTGGAGCACGGAACGCTTCTGAACATCATTTGAGTAAATCAAAGGAGAATGAACTAACAATGACATCATTGTGGGTGTTTGCTTGTTGTATTATGTGCTCAGCTCTTGAAAAACTCAAGCCTGTTGCTTCCTTTATAGAGTCAATCCAACTCATACTTCGTCTGGCCTCTTTTCCTGCTGCTTTCTACTTTTCCAGATATTATTGTCTTTTCCAGCAAGTCTTTTATTCTCTTGATGGACACTAAGTATGGCAGGCCATACTTTTTGGGAATTGATCATACTGAGAAAAGGGAAAACTGAGAATAGTATGACAAGCATTAGGAATATTAGGAAAACTGACTTCATTAAGGTCAAGAGTATTGTTTAGATAGCCACCTGTGATGGATGCTTTAGCTGTGGATTTCCTGGTTCTGCAGGGATTGAATTAGATGACCTATGAAACCCTTTCAATTCTATCATTCTATGATTTGGTGTGTTTAAAACACTTCCATGTTTTAGGACATGTGGAAGTTTTGTATTCTTTGTTAGTTTTGTATTCTTTGTAAGGAAACAGAATACTGTCAGATTAGAGGTTCTCATACTTTCCAAATCCTGAGCTCTCACACAATCTGCTGTTATGTGAGCTCTAAAAGATCAGAAGAATGCATAGATCCTTCCCATAGCAGACATTCATCTCTGTAAAGGACGGTTTTTGTCCTGTGTATGAAACTCAAATGTTCCCTAACACTTAAACACTTTATCCTTGTCTCAGTGTTTTAGCCCTCTTTTGGGCAAAATCTAAATTATATATCATTACTGTTGAAATAGTTCTGTCTGTTCACTTTTTGGCTTTTCAATTCTTCCATTTCTGAGTAGAAAGTTGAATCAGCCTAGCTGATGCTATTTTATTTTGCTTTTATTTAATCTATGTTTCATATACAAGAAAACTCTCACTTCAAAATTGAACAAAATTTGTGATCATAAAAAATGCAGTCAGAAGAAGAAATTTGAGACATATTCTATAATGTAGAGAATATAATTCATAGCCTTAAGCAGTTATAAAATTGGCACAAAAAAATTCTAAAATGAAATTTTCTTACCCAGCAGGATTAAACCAGCCAGCATATAGTTTTTTAGTTGTTGCTCACATTGGTTTTCCTCTTTCTCTCTCAAATTCATGTCTATGCATTCCCTTTCTATACAGTTTCATAAGTGCCATTAATAAACTTCATTTCACTTCAACCAATATACTTCATAATTTCTACGTACTTTGTGTTTATATTATTTATTTAACCAATCGCTGCGGTTCTATCCATAAAAATTAAACATTCTGCTACTCCCAGCATCTTCAGTCTATTGCCAAGGTATTAAACCTCTAATGAAAACATTAACTATCCAGTTTCCTTCAGTACTAGAAAATGCATGTTTACCTTTAACATGTGTTGTTAAAAAAGAGTTTCTTTGTGGTCTCTTTGAATCACACATTTTCACTTTGCACTTGTGCAACAGTCCTCAGAAACTTATTTCTTCAAAACCTGATTCATTGTCACCAACAACAATTGGATCCTATCCATTGGATCCCAAGACTGGAGGCTGTACTGCAATGGATGCAGGAGAATGGGTTGAGGCTGAACCTGGATAAGATGGAGGTCCTGAGGGTGGGTGGCCCCTCCATCGGTGGTTTGGGAAACTCCCTCTCTTTTGGGGGGGTGACTCTCACCGCGAAGAGTGAGGTGCGCAGCTTGGGGGTCCATCTGGATCCGGCGCTCACCATGGAAACCCAGGTGGCATCAGTGGTCCGCTCCGCCTATTTTCATCTGTGGCGGATTGCCCAGCTGCGTCCCTATCTTGATGGTGGGGCCCTCACCACTCTGGTCCATGCGCTTGTAATCTCAAGATTAGACCACTGTAATGCGCTCTACGTGGGGCTACCTTTGAGATTGATGCGGAAGCTTCAAATGGTGCAGAATGCGGCGGCCAAACTTCTTAGTGGGATGAGAAAACATCAGCATATCTCTCCCACTCTGGCTGCCTTGCATTGGCTGCCCATTCATTTCCACATTGATTTCAAAGTGCTAATGATTACATATAAAGTCCTAAACCGTTTAGGACCTCGATATCTAGCGGAACGCCTTCTCCCACCTAGATCTACTCGAATCACTCATTATAGCCAGGAAAGACGGTTGAGGGGCCTAACGCTGAGGGAGGCCCGGAAAGAAAGAACAAGAAACGGGGCCTTCTCGGCAGTGGCCCCTCGACTCTGGAACACCCTTCCGTCAGAGATTCGCCTGGCACCCTCGCTGGGCGTTTTTAAGAGCCAACTAAAGACCTGGCTCTTTAGGCAGGCCTTCCCTCCTGTCAATACTTGACTTTCACTTTTTTTCTTTAATTTTTATTTACTTTTTCCATCGTGAATGATATTAATATTATTGACTTAAATAGATGTTTTAATTGTTTTTTATGATATTTTTATTGTAAGCCGCCCAGAGTAGACGTTGTCTAGATGGGCGGGATATAAATTCAATAAATAAATAAAATAAATAAAGACTATACCATAGAGTTTGCCACCTTTCCCCAATGGGCCATATTTGCATTACACCACCCCTCAACTGTCCTGAATCAAGAGATATCCAGGCTACTTCAAAATGATACTGTAACATTGATTTCCCCCTCCCTCCAGCATCTTATTTATTAGTTATTTATTTGAAATATTTTTACCTCACCTTTCTCTTTAAAAGGACTCAAGGCAACTTACATGGATTCTACTCTTGATTCTTTAGTGTTTCCAGGAAGGATGGGAGTTGGCATCTGATACTTTATCTCAGGAATGGCAACTCTTATATTTGGCCAAAAAGTTCTGTATAGTGAGGCTGTCCATCATCATGCGACTGTTGGAATAAGGAGACTGATTCGCTATGGTGGATCAGAAGGACACCTACTTTCTCATCTTGATTCAGCCAGATCACCACCAATGTCCTTCCCTTTTGGCTGGTGACGGCCAAGAGTGTTCACCAAGTGCATGACACTGGTTGTGGGTTATTTCAGGATGAGGGGAGTGGTGGTGTTTCTTTATATCAGTGAATGCCTAGTATTGGCAAAGTCTGAAAACAAAGGCCCAAAGTGTTGTGAGGTATTCACACAATTAAAAAACACAATAAGTTAAATATTAAAAGATAAATTAAACAATATATGATTTAAAATTAAATTAAAAGATTAAAACATTAAAACATGGAAAGATTAAAATTATTTGCTGAAATGGGGTTCAGGGATTCAGTTGTAATTGGCAAAAGTCTGCCTGTAGAGATGGGTTTTTAGCTTTTTTGGGGAGGATAACAGGAAAGGGGCCATCCTGATCTCCCGAGGGAGAGTGTTCCATAGCCTGGGAGCTGCCACAGAGAAGACCCTCTCCTGTGTCCCCATCAGCTGTGCTTGTGCTGGCAATGGGACCGAGAGGAGGGTCTCCTCTGCTGATCTTAATCGCCAAGAAGGCACATATAGGGAGATACGGTCCTTCAGGTAGCCTGGACCCAAGCTGTATAGGGCTTTATAGGTAATAACCAGCACTTTGAATTGGACCCGGAAACGGACTGGTAGCCAGTGCAGTTCTTGTAACAGGTGCATTATATGCTCCCTGTAGCTGGCCCCAGTCAGTAGTCTGGCTGCAGAGTTTTGCACCAGCTGAAGTTTCCAAACCGTCTTCAAAGGCAGCCCCACAAAGAGCGTGCTACAGTAATCCAAACGGGATGTAATGAAGGCATGTGTCACTGTAGCCAGATCCGACATCTCAAGCAATGGGCGCAGCTGGCACACCAGCTTTAGCTGTGCAAATGCACTTCTGGCCACAGCTGAGACCTGGGCATCCAAGCTTAGGGATGAATCCAGGAGTACACCCAAGCTGTGGGACTGTGCTGAATCCCAGAACTGCTAGGATATACCTCCTGAGTAACAGGATGCAAAAGATTGTCTCTCTTGTGGTTAATTTCCATTCTAATGCTGTAGTCACAGCCCACATGGCCCAAAAGCTTCTAAGCCTCATTATTTATTTATTTAAAATATTTCTATGTTACCTTTCTCCCCAAAAGGACTCATGGCCTCCAACACTGCCATGATGTTTTACGTTTGACTGAGGATGTGATTGCTTCAAGCAGGATTTCTCTCCTCCTTCAGCCCAATGAGAGATTTCAATCAGAAAAAACTGATCACAACACCAAAAGTAGCAAATCACTGCAGAGGTGATCTGTGACAGGAAATCTTTCTCTGGGCATACCTTTAGACATCTACAACTGACCATCTTTCTCAACACAGACACAAGCCTGACAAGTTGGGGAGCCCATTGTTGGGTAAGAGACATTCACACCCTATGGTCAGATAAGGAGAAGTGTCTGTATATCAACAAGTTGGAGATGTTAGTGGTCATCAAGATGCTGAGGCATTTAGGCATATGCTTTTGGGCAGGGTAATGCAAGTTTGACAGACACTTCTTTATGCCATTCATTTAATTGAAAATAATGTCTTACCTTCCAATTCTTTGCTACCATTAATATTGCTGCTATTAATACGTTCCAAATTAATTATTTCATTGTCTATTGCTTCTTATCAAATATTGATAAGAGAGCTATTTTTATGGCAAACATCTATCTGATTTTTTTCATTGATTTCCTTAAAAACTCACTGCCAAAATTTCAAAATATTCTCACATTCCCACCACATATGAAAATAAGTACCTAATTTCTGACAACCTCTCCAACATAACATAGAATAATTGACATCAATTTGATTTAGTTTTGCCGGAGTTTAATGCCATCTCCAAACTAATTTAGGAACATTTTCCTTTATCATTATAGGCATAGACTTTAATATTCTGTTATCCCATATATTCATCCAGACCTCAGTACCTGTTTCATCTCCCAGATAATCTTCCCAGAATGTTTTAAGAAAATGTTGTTGTCTCTCTGCGTCTATTAATATCTCATAAATTCTACTTGCTGTCCCTTTCACTATCTTATTTTTTCATCTACATTTTCCTTCTGTAATACTATCTCTTTAAATCTCATGAAATCCCCACGTTTATCATTTTTTATCTAATCTTTAGTCCATTGTTCTAACTGAATAAGGTTAAAATAATATATTATTTCAATTTCTAAAACATCTATTATTTGTTCTTTATTCCCCATCTTTTCAACCAATCTTTTATCCCAATAATTTCTTTCTTTCTTAATATATTCTGCAAATTTATTTTCAAATTTCCTGGAAAAAGTCTCCAATTCTATCACTGGATATAATGGAGAATTTCATTGAATATTGTTACAAATTAACAACATTGTTTTTTAAAAAAAGGTTTCTTTATTTAAATACTCCTATTTTATACAAAGAGAATATTCTCAGGAGGCCCACCAATTTCCTACAATTCAAAACTTAACCATATTATATTATTAAACTGAGATATAATTTTGAGTATATGCCTTGTATTAGGAATACCTAATCTTCCCTGGTTTTGAGATTTATACCATCTCTTCTTATTAAGCCTTACTTTTTTATCTTCATTACAAATTTTATTAATCGAATGTTGCCAGTCTTTCAACTCTTCTTCACTTACCCTGTTTCCCCGAAAATAAGACCTAACCTGAAAATAAGCCCTAGTATGATTTTTCAGGATCCTCGTAATATAAGCCCTACCCCAAAAATAAGCCCCAGTTAAGTGAAACCCCGCCCTCCACCATTGTGCGGCATTGTGAAGCAACCAGAAGATGACATGACTGTATTTGAATAAATGTAGATTGTTGTACATGAAAAAAAATAAAACATCCCCTGAAAATAGGCCCTAATGTGTTTTTTGGAGCAAAAAATAATATAAGACCCTGTCTTATTTTCGGGGAAACACGGTATCTTTATCAGTGTCATCATAAATTTTTAAAAAAATTTACCTTAAGTAAAATCTTCATTTTACATACTTCTGTTCTACGAAACCAAAAAAGTCCAGTTATTCTAAATCATCTAACTTATTTTTAATTTCTTGCTTCAATTTATTAAACATTTCTTCTTTCAAACATTATTTATTTTATTTATTTTATTCTATTCTTTAATTTTTACCCTGTCCATCTTGTGGCCAAGCCACTACTCTGGGAAGCTTAAAATAGAACAACATAAAATAAAATTCAATGACAGACATCAATTAAAACATCAAGCAAAAATAAACCAATCTTATATTAACTATATATAAAAACAGCTGATAGAGAATATGGTGCAAAATAGAGATGATTAACTCAAAAATAAGGGGATACCAATAATTAAAAGAAACAAAATTTTTGGACTATTTATACCCAAATATTTAATAGACTTTTCAATATTAGCATCCAATTTTTCCTAATTATCTCCTTTTCATCTTTGTCATAATTAAACAACATCATCTTAATTAACATCATAATTAAATAACATTATCACCTTATCACTAGTACTCATATCCTAGTTTAGCAATGGATCACTTCAGATGATTTTTTTTAAAATGATCAAAACAGAAACAACCTAGATGAAAAAAAATGCATTCTGTTGGCATGTGGCATTTCTGTACACATTAACAATAACTTTGGAACACTGCCACTTTTTCCAGAGCAGTGTACAACTCTTTCAAAACCAAGTTGCTTGACAGCAAACCAGAAAAGGATCTGCAGAGGCAGGAGCAGAGGAAGGAAGGAAAGAAGGAGGGCTGTGGGCTGAAATATGAATCACATCACATCCAGTGTGAAAACTGAACTTAATCAATCCGCAGCCCCTGCATGATCATCGACTGCTTATTCAACCTCAATACAGGTTGAGAATCAAGTTGCAGCAAAGTTGAATTGGAGTGATTTGGCTTGTCAGTGTAGTTGCAGCCTAAGGCAGACTCCATTGCAGCTTCAGTTCCTTCTTAATTATAGAAATTAATTATGATTGTACATTGTCTTTATGTATGCCTTTCCCAGGGTGTGTTGATGCAGTGTCTATTTTTCAATGTGTCTACACCTGCGTAGCAGTCACATTTGTCAGTGTTATGTTAGACATATTGCATGTTGGTTTCTGTGGCCAAAGTAAGTAGAAAGAAATCGTGGTATAACAAATAAATGTTAGCATATCTTTGCCCACACTCACTCTTAAAAGCTGCATCAACCCCAGCTGTAAAAGCTGTAAAAGCAAAAGTGCTTGAATACTGTATTACTGAATCAGTTGAAGTCATAATCTGTGATTTCAGCCTTAATAGGTTATTAGCTGAATCAGGAACTCTAATTTTTGAAGAGTCCCATTTTCTCATTCCGCATATTAAGAGATGAACATATCCATGCATTGAGCCTAATATAAAAGCAATAGTATAAATTTCCCAAGTATTAGGGCTTCTACTTATGCCACCACAAAAGTTGTGAATACAGGAAGCATGTGTCTGATTAGGGTGGATTTCAGAGCAGCTAGATTATAGCACAAAGATGGCTAGATGGAAGATGAACATGGAACTGTTGTTACTTTCTTGAGTTTTTTGTTTGGATGTTTGAGTGTAAGAGTTAGTCATGGTGAAGTTACCAATATGCAGGCAAGTTAGAGGATAAAGAAGGCGGTCCAGAATGCCTGTTTGAGGGAGGGGGAGAAAGAGATAAATTGGTTTTCCCACTGAGATAAAAGCAGAGGAAGGATGTTCTTTTTGTCAGTTTTCTGGCAAAGTCCAATTTGATGGTTGTTGTAGGTTTTTTAGGCTGTTTGGCCGTGTTCTGGAGGTTTTTCTTCCTAACGTTTCTCCAGTCTCTGTGGCCAGCATCTTCAGAGGACAGGAGTTAGAACTCTGTCTGTGTTCTGGTGTAGTTTGTGGGATACAAAGTCCAATTTGTCATTTTCTTGCAGAGCACATTATTAGCTTTGTTAAAGAAAACCACTAGGATCCAGAAGTTATGAAAAAGAAGGGCTTATGGCAAAATAAGATATCCACACATTCCAGGGAAAGACTACGTTTTCAAAGAATACTGTGACATGGATAGAAAATTTCAAATTTTTCTGTTTTGTTTGCGTGAGTCTGTACGTGTGACCTTGTGAAGCAAACCAAGAAATAATTTGAAAGGGATGTTAAAATGTTTGTGAAAAGAGGAGTTATAGCAGAAATTGTACACCATCCCTACCAAATCTATTTCCTTCTCCTATAATGTATCTGTACTGTATTTTGACTCTGCACTTTCCTAAGAATGAGTAACTTTCTGAGCATTGACATTTTTGATCTGCACTTTCTTTCTGTTTTCCTGTTTTCTGTCATATCCCGAGCAGTGACCTAAAAATTCTTGAATGACTGAATATCTAGGCAAAGATTAATAATAATATAATTCAACAGGAATCTTTGTGGCTGTCCCTATGTTTTTAGTACTTGTCAATAAGGCTCCACCTTACAAGTTAGACTCCTAGTCCAGTCCAATCTCTATTGTAGTGGGTATAGTCTTTGAACTGCTGACTTTATTGTTCAGACCCTTTCTTAAATCTCTGTCCTTAGCAACTATGAATGACATATAGCTGTGCCTGAGTATTTGCATATTGTTGTTTTATCTTTCTCCAAATTTCAGCTGCATACATACCCCATCTTTTTCAGTGTTCTGTTTTTAAAGTTCAAAGGCAGTGAAAGATATGTTGTTGCCTGAGGCAGACAACCCAAAAAGAATTATCTGTTCTCCACATGGTTTTTACTCATGTGTAGATTCTACATATGAGTGGAAACTACTTCTCTTTACACTTGTTGCTGCTTGCTTGGAGAAAGTGATGGCAGGGTGGTAGGGATAGGTATCCTCTCTAAAGGGGTTGACAGCTCCTGAACAGGGTTTCAGTGACATAGAGTACAGCGTTTAATTTCCTGCACAAACTGCACATTTCCTTTTAACTCCCAGGGGGGTTACTTGGGGCCATGATTTTTCTGATACCTATTTTCTATCACCTGATTGCCACATCTGCCAATGTTTGTGTGGCTAAAGCCTAAGGCTAGAATCCTGTTCAGAAAAACTGTGTATGTTAGGACAGTATTGTGAGGGTTTTTCCCTTCCAGCAGGCTCCCCACTGCATGACTGATCTCTTGGTCAGACAGAGATAGTGCACACAAGGGGGAATCTGCTTGGGAGATCAATTATGCGATTACTCTTCTTTTCAGTGCTTCCTGAACAGATTCCGGCTTCAGTGATTAATACGTCGATGCTATCAACATATAGGAGCTAATGGATATTCACACACACACACACACACACACACACACACACACACATATATATATGGAATAATTCTAGAAGTTATATATATATGGAATAATTCTAGAAGTTATATATATATATGTATATGAATGAATATCCATTTTATTTATATATATGGAATAATTCTAGAAGTTTTATATATATATATATATATATATATATATATATATATATATATATATATATATATATATATATATATATATATATATATATATATATTCTAGAATTATTCCATATTAAAAGCTTATTCTTTGCAAAAGCAAAACTCAGATGCTAATAAGGGTTTTTGGAATAAAACAGTATAGCCAGTTTAAGTCTGTTGTATACCGCAGAGTTGCTATGGAAAGCAATAAAGTGTTCCAGTTGAAAGCCAGCCAACAGCAGTTTAGCCAATACCTGCAGCAAATCCAGCATGTTAAGGAGCTTTCAGTGGCTGCCAACTGGTGAAATCACTTCCACACTCTTTTTTCTTCCTGTTCAGATAGGTACATGTCTTAGCATTTGGCACCCTGATTGTTGAGGAGCCTTTCAAAACAAATAAAGCATGCTCCCATTAGGTGTTTTACATAAACACAAAGTTGGTAAAATAGACACCAAATATGTATAATACTTTGTCTTACTGCTTTGCCTTGCCAAGGTGGGAATTCCAGCTGGAACAATGTTCTGCTTTCTGATGTTTGCTCTGGATCTTCTCTTCTAGTTTTTTTATTCAGTGTAAAGAAACAAGCTCTGGTAACTTATGTAAGAGCCAAGTGCAGAAGTCTAATAAGTGAGACAACAATGTTGAAATCTCCAGGTTACTTTGTCAAGCAAAGCCCAATTTTTCTAATCATTTGGTTTAAATAGGTGTCTGCCAGTGGAACCATCTCTTACATCCCCTTTTCCGAGTCAGACATGAAGGGCCTTCATGTGGTGTTATCACGTTGGTGATACTTTTTATGGGAACATAGGTGGTGAAATTCTTTCAACAGGCTGCTATGTCTTCGGCAGTTACCCAAGTTTCCAGGCAGACAGCTAGCACCCCAAAATGATGTTCATTTCCAGAAGATAGAGAGAGAGAGAGAGATGCCTACTCTTTATGTCTTCTTCTGCCTGCTTTAAACTGTTGACTTTAGCTATTGTCACTATTATTCTTTTCAAACAGAGACATGGTGATTGCCTTATTGTTAATTGGGAGAGGACACTTTCCAGCACAGCTCCAGTAATCTAAGGAGACCATGCTGTTGTAAGCCATTAACAAAACAAGAAGATGCTTCACAGCTCTACCAGGAATTTCAACATTTTCATAGCCAAACACTTGTCCAGTCCTGTTGTAGCCTGACCTAATTATACCGTACTTGTGATTGTCCTGGTTGCACCCTGACATTGGGTAGCCCAGACATCACTGATAGTTCCATTTTTTTCTTATCCCCCATCAATTACTGAGGGTTACTTAAGATTTTTTCTCAGCAAGAGAAGAGGTGGAATATTCACAGCCATTCTTTTCATTTCTTTCCCTTCATGCTAGAATCAAAAATGAGAGGAGATTGAAGGTAGCTAATTGTTCCACTACACCATGCACATATTTGTATAGGGTGGCTTTACCAGACAGTTGTTATGGTGTGGAGAGTGACTGTTCACTGAATAGGACAGATATTTGCAAAAGGCCTAGATGAAGCAACATATACTGTGTTTAACATTAGCATCTTCAATGTGTGCCTATGGAGCATTTGAATATTTCTGTAGACTAAGACAACAATTAAGGAATATTGGCAAAAGTAAAGAGGGGTAGTATATTGTAGCATTTTAAACATGAACAAGATTATTCTAGTGGGAGCTTTTGTGGATCAAAATCCATTTCTTCAGACATGGGGAGTATCAGTACATTTCCCCTGTATTTCTTTCATGGTGATGAGATCCATGTCCAGGTGAGGATGCAGATAATAAACCAAGTGACCATTGATCATTTACATAGATTCTAGCCAAGTGATAAGCTAGATAGACTTCACTTTCACAAGAATGCTGAGAATTGTTTATGAGATAGAGGTCAGAGTCTATCAAGGGAGACAGTTATTTTATTCTTATAAGTTAGATGCAAAACTTAAAGTGGTGAAGTGGTTTGAATGTGTCAGGGAAGCTGAGAGTAATGCTGTGGGAAGTAGACACCATTATGACTGTAGAATTCTAAGAGGATCACCCAAGGCAGAATGGTCAAAGCTGAGACATTAGACTAAGATGCACTTTATTGTCGTTACGTGCCATCAAGTTGCCTCCAACTTATAACAACCTTATGAATTAATGACTTCCAAAATGTTATGTCCTCAACAACCCTGCTCTGCTCCTGCAAATTCAAGGCTGTGGCTTCCTTTGGGGAGTCAATCCATATTGTACTTGGTCTTCCTCTTTTCCTGCCACTTATCCTTTTCCAAATTAATGGTCACATCAGCAAAAGAGGATGGACAGTTCCAGTTATGATGAGGATGGACAAACTCCAGAAGGGCAGCTGCGGGGCAGCAGAAGCAGTGAATAGTGACACTAGTGGGAGATCTTTTACAGGCAATGGCAGTGACACTGAAGCTAACATTTATTAGTAGTGTGCAGAAGAAGGCAATGGTAAACCAACTCTGATTATTTCTTATCTTGAAAACCCTATGATAAGATAGTCCAAAATAAAAGAAGAGATAGTGCTGGAAGATGAGACTCCAGGTCAAGCAGTGTTCTCTCTGTCAAGATTATATGTATGGCACATGAACAATTACCTCGGAACACTATAAAACTTCATAAACTTCAGTCTTTGGTTGCTTGAGTTTGTGGTCCATCACAGCTGATATTTATCCCTAAAAGGGTTCATTTCAGTGTAGAAGCAGATAATTTTATCAATGACATTAAACTTTATCTGGGTATTAAGGTACTGAGGAAGAGCAAAGATCAGGTACAAACAGTACTATTGCTAATGAAGCAACTAAATTAAAGCCAAACTGATGCCTAGTGTCTGAGAAGCACAGATGTGAAAGGAAAATTTGATATTGTACAACAAATACAGTTGGAACATAGAAAATGAGAAATTTAAATCAATGTGAACTCTAAATCATAAAGCAAGAAATGGAATGTTTAAACATTGCAATACTCAATGTGACTGAAACAAAATGGACCAGAATAGGATATTTTTCACTCAGACTGTTACAAATTACAATTGTCTGGGAATGACAAAATAATTTGTCTGGGAATGAGGAAATCAGAAGAAACTGTATGGCTCTAATACTGATGCAAGACGTAGCACAGGCAGTTAGGAACCATAATGCAAGGACTGACTGATTAGTATGGATTGGACTTCTTGGAAAACCTACCAGTCTAAACATCATTCAAGTCTAGACTCCAGCTACAAATATTGAAGAAGCAGAAATTGAAAGCTTTTATGAAGCATTCAGGAGGAAATTGGTCACAAAGCAAAACAGGATGTGCTGATAATCATAGGTGACTAGAGTGCAAAAGTAGGAAATAAACCAGGACCAAATGTTGTTTGGCCTAGGAATCAGAAATGAAGCAGGAGAATGGCTCATATATGGTCAGAATCCTGAATGCAGGTTTTCAGTTACTATTATGGAGAGACAAAGAGTACTATTACTATAATTAGTGCAAAGAAATCAAAGAGAACAATGAAATAGGAAAAATAAGCATTTTCCATAACATCCAAGAAATAAAAGGAAAGTTTAGCCTAGACTAGGGATGCTGAAAGATCAATTGAGGAACATATTATCTGACACAAATAAAATCAAGAGAAGCTGGATGCAAGGATGACAGACTGCTTTACAGAAGAATCCTATGATGAAGAACCTGCAGTTTTAGAAAGTGAGGTGAAAGCTGTTATGAAAAAAATTGAAAGAAATAAATCATCAGTAATAGATGGGATACTGATGAAACTATTCCAAGCTATAGAGATTGAGTCTTCAAAGAGAATATGACAACAAATATAGAGTATATAATGAAGGTTAACATCATTAAAAGACAATATTTAAAGCTAAGAACAAAGAGTAAAGAGGCATCTTACATCATTAAGAGGCAATATTAAAGCTAAGTACAATAAGTATACAATTAAAAAAAATCAATGGCACTCTGAGAAACTGAAAACACAAAAATGGAAAACACAGGTAATACTAAAAATCCAGTCAAAGCAGTAATGTATAACCATCCATCTAAAAAAATCACACACAGGTAGCTAAGAGAAGGCTTCCCTGAAGAGAAAGGTCTTCGCCTTCTTGTGGAAGGACAGCAAAGATGGGGCCAGTCTGGACTCCTGTGGGAGGGAGTTACAATGTCTGGGAGCAGCAACAGAGAAGGCTCTCTCCTATGTCCCCATCAGACACACCTGTGATGGTGGCAGGACCAAGAGAAAGGCCTCTCCTGATGATCTTGACACCCGATCTGGCTCGTAATGGGAGATACAGTCTTTGAGATAGCTTGGACCCAAGCCATTTAGGGCTATATAGGTTAAAATTAGCACTTTGAATTGTGCCTGGAAACTGATTGGTAGCAAGTGGAGCTGCTATAACAGGGAGGTTATGTGATCCCTGAAACCAGCCCCGGTCAACAATCTGGCTGCTGTATTTTGGACCCACTGAAGTTTCTTGACACTTTCTATCGGCAGTCCCACATAGAGCGTGTTACAGTATTCCAGCCAGAAAGTAACTAGGGCATGTGTCACAGTGGCCAGATCAGATATCTCAAGAGACAGATGTAGCTGGCACACGAGTTTTAATTGTGCAAATACATCCCTGGCCACCACTGAGACTTGGGCATCCAGGTTCAGGGATGAATCCAGGATCACCCCCAAGCTGCGCACCTGTTTTTTCAATGAGAGTGTAACCCCGTTTAGTACTGGCTGCATCCCTATTTCTTGATCTATCTTTCAACTGACCAGAAGCACCTCTGTCTTGTCTCAATTATGTTTCAATTTATTCACCCTCATCCAGTCCATTACTGATACCAAACACTGATCTAGCGCCGAAGCAGCTTTATATATTTCAGTCCCAAGAAAGGAGATGTCAAGGTGTGCAGTAACTATAGGACTTTTGTATAAGACTTCATGCAAGCAAAATGATGCTCAAGGTTTTGCAACAAACACTGAGATACATTATGTTCAAGCTGGGTTCTGAAAAGAAAGAGGCACTAGAGATCATATTGAAAATTTAAGTTGACTACTGGAGCATACTAAATAATTTCAGAAAATCAGCCTATGGTATATGTTATGTGCTGTCAAGTCAGAGCCAACTATTAGCAACCTTAATAGGGTTTTCAAGGTAAGTAAGATATTTAAAGAGTGTCCTTACCAGTTTCACACTCTCAGTGAGTTTCTATGGCTGAGCAGCAATGTTCTCACTAATTTTCAGCCCCACTGGGTGGGGCTCTGCCCATTGCATGGGCGAGCCCCCCCAAAGTTCTGCTGTGACTGGAACCAAAGGGGCTGAAAGTGATCACAGTGGGTGTGTGGAGGTGGAGGAGCCCTGTGCGGAGGGAGGTGGAGGTGCACGCACGCAGGCACGCACACACGTTAGAATGAACCTTGCTGAACAGGGATTCAAACCCATAACAATAACAAGATATTACAGCAAAGTGGATTATTTATGCATGTATTGTGTTAAAAAGTCTTGATCTTTATTTTGGCATTCAGAAGTAGTTCTTAAGAAGTTCATGGCTGGAAATCAGGGTGAGTCCCTCTCCCAAACAAACTGTAGGGTGTCTTGGGAATAAGTAGGTATCACTTTGTTAACTGGGTGCCCATAATGCAAATACTTATTGTATCAATGCATTCAAATAAATTATTAGAAAGACAGTTGAAAGCCTGGTGTGCCTATCAAACTATTCTCAATGGCATATGTTAACAATGCTTTCAGTTAAGGAAGCCTCCCAAGAAGACTGCGTTTGGTTTGACATTTTTATAGAAAATGTTATAATCATTAAAGTTTCTGTTTTATTCATTATGAAGGCAAAAGAAAAAGTCTTACTTTAAAACCCTGAGGAAGTAATCTTATTTGAGAGAAAGAGCAGATACTTTTCAATTTAAAAAGAGGAGAAACCACCTCCTCTTCACCCTGTTAGTGGCAAAATCAAGTCTGGAAAGAAATGTGAACCTGAAAGAAGACGGTTCCAACCAAGATTCTGCTTGTGCTTTAAAGTGAGAAGTGTCAGTTTGAGGGCTGGAGTAGTTAATTCAACTTCTGGGCAGAATTATATGTGATTTCTTCATTTATACGTATTAGCATAGTTCTTTTTTTTTAATTGATTCAAAGGCCTTTATAAAACTTGCCTGGGATGTTTGCTGCCATCAGAGATCTAGGCATACTTCTCACTGAGATGGTAATCCTGCGTCTGAACTGAGCTACTAAAAGTGGCCGCTTGCACAACTGAATTTTCCTTCAGAACATAAGAAGCTTTATAAAAGAGTTCTAGTGTCTGTCACAGCTCTAAGCTTTCTTCCTACCCTTGTGTTTTATGCTAAATATATGCTTCAAAAGATCTTCTAGAGAAATATATCCATTGGCACTAAGGAAACAGAGAGAAACAAAAAAAGTCAGTCCTTCCTAATAATAATAAACTACCTATTCCTGAGCCCCTTATTGTCAATACTTGAACAAAAGGTGAACCATTGGTATAAAAACAAGAAAGTTCAGTATCTTTTGATGGGTCCCAGCTCACTGTTTGGTACCATTGTGACATGAGCTACCAAATACTGTAAGATTGTATTCTGCTGTTTGGACTAGTGGTGTATTTTCCCAGAATAGCCCTCTGCACTATGTCCCTTTTCCCACAGACACTGTTCATTTCATGTTATTGCACACACCCCTCAGTTACCCACCACTACTTTGACAATCAAACAATCTTTAGGTGGTTACTTCATTGAGAAGATACTACAGTGAAATGTGGTGGTTGTGTGGGTGTGAGATGGATATTCCTCATTCTTCTCATAAACTAGAATAAGAAAAAACAACAACAAGGAGAATAAGCCAGCAATAAACTGAGGGTGTGTGTCTCTCTCTGTGTGGTTTAAGCCCTCTCAGTAGGGGCTCTTTTAAACAACTATTTGAAGAACTATTTGGATATTCCATATGAATATCCAAAGTTTTTTTTTTGTACCAATGGCATGTAGAATTTACTGCTTACCTGTGTGCTGAACAGTTTCAATTGCCCCAGTAAAATTGATTTTACTAGTTTAGTACATTATTCACCCTGTCTCCCATTTAGCATGTTACTTTTCTGGCAGTAGAGTACACAGCAGTTAGCAGCTGGTTTGTGAAACCATCAATCAGGAAATTGTATGATAAATAAGGGGTATCCAGCTTTAGTGGCACTTTCTTCTGCTTCAGCAGTTTTAGTTTGACTTTGGAAAAATCATCATGTGGTATTTTGTCAAGGATTGCAATAGGAGATGGCTAGAGTGCAGCAACTTATTACACAGTCTGTTTGAGTTATGATGTTTCACCACTGTATTGCTCATGTGTAAATAATAAACTCTGAGCTGGATAATTATGGTAAATGCCACTTACCCAGGTTTTTCCTCATCATGCCGGGTGAATGTAGACAGCTGTGTTACTATGATGGAGTACTTTGCCTCTTTCTCCCTCATCCCCACACCCCAGAAATTGGAAGTAAGATGCAACCAAATATCTGTGAGGAATTTAATGTAACAGGACTCAAACAAGGTGTTCTTTCAATTATATGGCCAAGTTTGTTTTGTATCAAAACTACAGTAGTTAAATCATAAATAATTAAAATGATTGTGCCAACACAGAGATTAAGTCATGCAATGCAGAAGCTGAATGTAGGTTGTAACACATAATGGCCATCATGTATATGATGTTTTCCTGTATAATATGAAAATACCTTGTTTTGCAAGTGGTAAGGGAACTAACATGCGCTGGATTATGGAGAAAGCCAGAGAGTTCCAAAAAAAAATCTACTTCTGCTTCATTGACTACGCAAAAGCCTTTGACTGTGTGGACCACAGCAAACTATGGCAAGTCCTTAAAGAAATGGGAGTGCCTGACCACCTTATCTATCTCCTGAGAAATCTATATGTGGGACAGGAAGCAACAGTTAGAACTGGATATGGAACAACTGATTGGTTCAAAATTGGGAAAGGAGTACGACAAGGCTGTATATTGTCCCCCTGTTTATTTAACTTATATGCAGAATACATCATGCGAAAGGCTGGACTGGAGGAATCCCAAACCGGAATTAAGATTGCCGGAAGAAATATCAACAACCTCAGATATGCAGATGATACCACTCTGATGGCAGAAAGTGAGGAGGAATTAAAGAACCTCTTAATGAGGGTGAAAGAGGAGAGCGCAAAAAATGGTCTGAAGCTCAACATCAAAAAAACTAAGATCATGGCCACTGGTCCCATCACCTCCTGACAAGTAGAAGGGGAAGATATGGAGGCAGTGACAGACTTTACTTTCTTGGGCTCCATGATCACTGCAGATGGTGACAGCAGCCACGGAATTAAAAGACGCCTGCTTCTTGGGAGGAAAGCGATGGCAAACCTAGACAGCATCTTAAAAAGCAGAGACATCACCTTGCCGACAAAAGTCCGCATAGTCAAAGCTATGGTTTTTCCAGTAGCGATGTATGGAAGTGAGAGCTGGACCATAAAGAAGGCTGACCGCCAAAGAATTGATGCTTTTGAATTGAATGAATGAATTTATTACGGTCGGGTGACCAGCTCATAAAACATATTTATGGTTAAAATATACAAAATGCAGTTTAAAAATGTACAACCAATTCATAAAACATATTATGTGGCTAAAATATACAAAATGCAGTTTAAAAATGTACAATGTGTTTTGAAATAGGATTTCATGTCCAGCTTGTTTTTAACTTCTTCCTGACCAAAGAGGCATTCATCCTGGCAAGCAGGTTCTGTGTCTGGTTGTAAAACTATTTTAAAAGTTATTTTTTAAAAAATATAGAACAAATATTCAAAAGCTCACATATTTAAGCTGTGAAATTGCTTTTTTTTTTTTTTTTTGCTATGTGGTTGAGGCTGGTCTTACTCGATGTTAGTAGAGCTTTAGTGGTTATTCATGTCATAATTTAAACCATTGCAAAGAGATTTGGTACAACCCCAGGTCAGGATGCAAGAGATATAGAAAAAGAAGCATCAAAGACATAATCAAATTCACATGTTGAGGAGAAGCTGGCCACCAAATGGCAAATACATATGTCAAAAGCGCTCTGTGAAGAGACACTGGTAGTAAATCAGATTTGGCTGCTAGAAAATGAGGGCAGTGATCTGGCCCCAAAATCCCTTGATATGCAGATCTGATGAACTCTACCTGAGGAAGGAGCCCAGTTAATTGCCTAGGGGCAAAAGCCCTCTTTGATGTAGTGCTTGACCAAAGAGTGCCTGAGGAATCAACAAAGGGCCAGAATGGGTACTTATGATGGCATCCAGAAACAAAGAGAAGGAGGAGAAAGGGGGCTGGTCTCCCATCTTCCAAGACATCGGAAAGATGTATCCTAAAGAGGAAATCCACATCTACCTACTTCAAGATAAACCTCCTGAGATCAGCTAGACCTCAGGCATTTAGAAGCTAGTAGGATTACAGATAGATATTTGTAGGTTGTCTTTTACCAAGCTTTTGCCAACAGATAGGAACAGTCTGGGGTATTTTACTGCTTAATCTTCCTAGACAATGACTTTCTTGTTTTGTTTTTAATAAAGTTTACTCCTTTTAAAATCCTGCCAACCTAGCAGTTCAAAAGCATGTAAAAATGCGAGTAGATAAATAGGTACCACCACGGTGGGAAGGTAACGGCGTTCCGTGTCTAGTCGCGCTGGCCACGTGACCACGGAAACTGTCTACGGACAAACGCTGGCTCTACGGCCTGGAAACGGGGATGAGCACCGCCCCCTAGAGTCGGACACGACTGGACTAAATGTCAAGGGGAACCTTTACCTTTACCTTACTCCTTTTAAAACTGTCCTCTTGTGTTGGGATATGCAGGGCTAACCTGGTTGAATCTGAGTCCAAGTGTTTTAACCGCTCTCGGTCAAAACTACCTGAGGTATTTTTGGGTCTTTTATTCCTTTTGCAGAAGAGGGAGGTGGTGGTAGAACTACCGAGTTTCAGAAAGAAAAGATCCTGGGGCTATAGAAATGGGGTACTGGGTTCCTTCCTCCCCAGCTTTGCTTAGCCAAGACCCCAAGCCCCTTTTCCTGACATGGTGGTGTTCTCATCTTGCAAGAAAAAAAGATTTAACCTTTACACAGCATAGGGCAGTCTGAATGTTGACAACACCAATGTCAGCAGTCAAGATGGTCTATAGTATACCCTCTTGTACCCACTACCATTCACACTTGTTGAAAAACTATGCTGATAATTGCTTTTGTGTTTAGGTGAGAAGTGGTTAACTGATGTAAAAAGGAGTCAGCTTCTGGGATTTACCTTTGCTTGGTGTCTCTTTGTGAATGGTAGTGACCATAAGAGGATTTTCCTGTAGGCCATCTTGGCTGCTGCCTTTGGTGTTATCAACATTCAGGCTGCCCTTTGCTATGTAAAGCTTGGCATTGTTTTTCCTGCTGGCGATGCAAGTGCCAGCAGGGCCATTTCTTGCCTTTTTGAATCATGGCTACAGAAGCACAATGTCCCATATTCATAAACCAGAGGGTTTTTTTTTTTTGTTTTTGTTTTTAAAGAATTGAATATCCTTTTAGCTCCATGTGTCTATTCTGACTGGCAGCAGCTCCCTCGAATCATCATCATCACCATTATCTGCCACCAAGTCAATTCTGACTTATGACATCTCTTTTAAGGGTTTTCCAGGTAGACAGTTGTCAGGAGTAGTTTACCATTCCCTTCTTTTAGGGGCATCCTGGGACTGCGCAGCTTGCCCATGCCCACACAGGCTGACTCTACTTGTAGGAGGCACAGTGGGAAATCAGACTCCCAACCTTTGGCTCCATAGCCAAATACCTAAACCACTGAGCTATATAGCTAGGTTGTGATTTCACATCACCTTCTGCCTCACTCTAAACTGGAGATGCAAGGAACCTAAGTCCATGTGCTCCTTCCACTGAGCTATAGGCAGTCAGCAGTGGCTCGAGTTACATGCACATGTTGCTTAGTTTAGCAGGTAAAAAAAATTCTTCCCAGAAAAAGCTTGGGTTTGTTGTAATGAAACTCTAATCAGTTTTAGCATAAGTTTTGCTTTTATGCCCTGGATGACTTTGTCCACTGATACGTACTGACTTGCTTTTTTAAAAGATGGGGAGGAAAGTAGGATTGGCAGTAGTATTTTAGGATGAGTATAAAAGGAGTTGCCTTCTCCTTAGGATGTCCTCATTCCATAGAAACTGCTCTGAAAGTTGTTCCATGTGTTTTTTTTTTTTTTAAGAAATATGAAGATTTGGCAGTCTGCATGTCATGCAGTGTGAAGGGATGTTTGTCTTGGAGGAAATGAATACAAACATCCTTTTATGAGGTACCACAGTGTTTATGGTCAGAGCTTTCAGGCGGAGAATCCAAGTGCAGGTTTTTCAGTAAAACTTGAGTAAGCTGTCTACTCAGTTTATGGTTTTTTGTTTTTTTTAGTTGAAATACAGCTTACCTTGTCATATTCTTGAAATATCCACATAGAGGACCACTGGGTATTTAGTGGCAGTCTTTCTGAATGAATAGCTTTTGAATTGAAAACTATCAACGTTTTATTTAAAAAAACCCTTCCATTATACATTGTTTCTTGATTTTAAACTATGACCTCTGGGACTCGTGATTAATGTAAAATATTCCACATGTACCAAAATGTCTATCAGTGTTGTGGTTCTTTGTGTTTTTATAATTCATACTGTGTTCTGTGAAAGTTGGTAGAGATTGACACTGGTACAGAGTTTGCCAAGGAATATCACATTGGAGACCAAAGTGTAGATGTGTATCTTCTGGTGTAGTGCAGAAGTGGAGATGTTACAAAATATGATTGCAAGTGGTACTTTGCAATTCACATTAGCAATTTGCTGCTGTTCTATAGAGTGCAAAGTCAGTTCAGATTTGTCGAGAAAGTGATGTGAAAGACAGATACTCAGGGCTTGAAAAGTCCACTTGTCTGTGACGAGTGAAAAAACGCTGCTTGACGAGCCACAGACAGCTCCCTCCCTCCCTCCTTGCCTCCTTACCCTCAGTCCGTCTCTCTCTCTCTCTCTGATCATGCAGTCCTCCCCTCCCCCTTCCCATTGCAAAAGGAAAAACAGCCCTCTTCTCCCAAGAAGAGAGTTTGAGCGGCACATAGATATATAGCTCTGCAGGAAAATGTAGAGTAGTCCCATGCTGGAGAATATGGAGATTCCCTGCTCCCAATTTCAACCGAACGACTTGGCTCCTTAAGAGGCCGGGCGCTTTTGCTTTCAGTTTTATTTTTGCTGGAGACATTCAAAAGAAAGGCATTCAAAATACATGCTTCATGACCCCACAGGCACGCAGGTAATAAAGCAACCCAAGTCTGAGGATATATTTATTTTGGGTTTGTACGCATTGTTATGTAGAAAGTGCCTAGTTTAAATTTAAGTTTAAACATAAATTGCAAGGCTATAGTCCGGTCATGCTGACTGGTGAAATTTTTGACTGACTGGTGAGACATTCTAAAAATTTTCAAGCCCTGCAGATACTGAACCTTTTAAAAAAGTATTTCTATGAAAACTATTATTTTATTAGTCTCTTATAAACAGTGATGTATTAGTGACGCTATATGAATTTACATAAGTGCTCTACTCATTTGAACAGTACTTGAAAACTTGTTCATTATATTTGCACATACTAAAACTAGTTCCTAATGTGTTCTATACTTTGCTTACAGTACACAGTTATATTTTGTAAGTTGGACAGTTGCAAAAAGCAAGTATTCTGTATTTTAAAGCATTACTGTATTGGGGATAATTTTAAAGCGTTACTATATTGGGATATTTATTCTGGTTTGCATGTATTTTGTGGGCTACCATGTTGGAAGACATGCACATTGCCCCCTTACCCCGGAATAAAGACGTGAGACCAGAAATATGGATTAAACACGGGCCAACACTTTATTGAATATAATCATTGTTGCCAATCATTTGGCAAAGGGGGGTCCTGCCGTAGTGCAGATTCAGGTTTCAAAACGTAGGACTAAACGGACCCTTCTAACCAACCAATGTGCGAGTCCCTGGCCCAAGTTCTCCCAGCCATGAAGACAGTGAGAAACTCTGCCGGCCCAAATTTGACCACCCCAGACCTTGAGCCAGTCTCTCCTTGTTGACTGTTGGTCCGTGTGTGTCCCCAGTGCATCTTTCCCCCCAAGCACTGTAATCACACGATCCGCAGTGCTGGGAGTTCAGATTAGCTATAATTACCTGCTATTGCTATGGGACTCCCCAAAATACCTGTTTAATCCACACTAACCGCCAGTGTGACCGCAATTTCCACCTCAAAATTGCCAGCGCACCTTCTCTAGTGTGAGATAGGCAAAAAATCCCCGCCTCTAGTGTGAGTTTATCTGGCCAATCAGGAGACGGGTCAAAAATTCCTATCCGACCCCAAAGGCGACCAGATAAACTCACACTAGAATATAGGGCGGGCGGGTGGGATGCCAGTAAGAAAGAGGAAGCGAAGAGGGGGGAACAGGCCTTAAGTAGCATATCGTTCCCCCCTCTTCCAAAGCTGCTCATGCGAGACTTACCAGAGATCTCGCGTCCTCTCGGGAAAACAGCAAAGGTAAGCCACGCTGCTGAAACTCCGGCTGAGCAGCGGCTTATTCATTGCTGATAGTTCTGGGCTCCTGCATGATGCCCAGTTAATGCCTTTGTTTGACATTGTTGTTTCTTTCAGGAAAAAAAAAACTTGTACTATTTTCTTTTTTTGTTTTCTTATTAATTGGCCACCTGAACGCACCTTGTAGTCAACAGGTGTGTTCTCCATTTAAATATTTATTAACACTGGTGTTAATGGGGCTTATTAGAAGATTTCAGCTTTTTCAAAACATCACAGAGGAACAATCCTGCATAATCTAGTGACAGTTCTCTAATTTCATGGCTTCCCGCAGCGTCTTCTGCAGCTGGAGAGTTTGACTAACATAAAGATTTTTCCAGACATTACAAACTATCATGTAGCTTACAAGAGACAAATTGTTTCTTCATATGACTTATATAGGGAAAACATAAATGGCTCATACATCCCACTAGCTTCTGTAGTTAACAGTAAATTTATAATGTTTTAAGAAATTCTACCTGCACTAGTAAAATTGTGGTTCTGGGCTAAATGTGGTTTGTTTCAAATCTCTCATCACACACACTGAAAATCTCAAAATAATTTTGCATTCCTTCCTTCCTTTCTTCCTTCCTTCCTCCACATCCTCATGGTTGCCAAATTCTCATGTATTCCCTGCTTCACTGCGTTTTTGTATTTTTACATTTGACTTCTCTAATTCCAGTTTGTCTGAGCTTCCCCAAGGCCAATGAGGGCCTCTATTGCATAATCCTAAAGTTATTTTCAATGATTTGTCTATCCTTGACAAGCACAGTAAATAGGACAGTCTATTGGACACTGTCTCTGCAAGGCTGTATATATTATGTGATGGACTCAATATTCTGTGACACACAGCTTTCTTTAGTAAAAACAAAGCAACCGCCCAAGACATATATATGTGGGTACAGGTCGTTGAAATCAAAGAAGAAATTAAGTTTGGGCTTAAATACTTAAAAGATTCCCCCCAGTATTTGTATAATTTGTGTAATGTGTTTAAGATACATAACTTTTCCCCCCCTTAAACACAGGATATGGGCAAACATATGTAATCTCCTGACTAGTAAAATACAGTCTTCCTTTTCCAGAGTTCTATTGTGCATATCGTTGTAACAGTTTAATTATTACTCTACAGTTCTAGGCTTAGAATAGTCACCTCTGTCATTTATATTGTTATGCTGTATCTTTACTACTATTTTATTAAGATTTCTTTGTTCTGTAAGTTTTTTCAAAACTACATTTTACTAAAAATAAATACCAGGGTGTGCTTATGAAAGGCTAGCTGATCCCTTTGATCTGACTCTTCACATATGCACACTGTAATTATTTATTAAAGACTTCTTTATGTAATTTTCCATTAAAGCGATGAAAAGAGAATATTAAAATTAAGACATGAATATTCATGCTTGCCAAGGCAAATTGGATGAACCAAACTATCTCTTATGCACTTGCCTTGGACTTGTAAATGAAAGATATATTAGACTCAGTGGAGTGCTGTCCTTGTTGTGTGCCTCTCTCTCTATTACTGGGACAGTGTACCTCCTGTAGCAAAGCAGAAGTGCTAAAAACACTCCAAATGTGGTATATGAGTAGTGATCAATTTCCTGAGAATTTCCACGCCCTTGTGCCTCTTTGGGAGGAGCCATAGCTCATTGTATTATTGGAACACACGCTTTTCATGCAGAAAGCCAACGGTTTAGTCTTCAGGATCTCCAGCCAAAAAAATGAATGGGATATGATGTGCAATATGTAAGACCTACCTCTATCTTTGACCACTGACGGTCACTGCCAGTAAAAGTAGACTGAGAAAAAGTCTGAAGTTCTTGACAGGGTATGGGCAATGCCTGCTGAAATCCAAGGATGCGGTTTTCTGTGTTTGAGGCAGAGGTTCTGTGCTCCCTGTGACTCCTTCTCCCAGATACAATCGTGAGAAATAGAATTGTGCAGAATGTGTTGAAAAGTATAGAACAGTGTTTCCCAACCTGGGGATCAGGACTCCCGTGGGGGTCCCAAAACATTTTCTGGGGAGGTTTCGGATCGCCTCATATGTGCTGCAGTCCTTGTTAAATAATTTCTTCCTTGATCTTTCAAAGATATTAAAGTTAGCATTTATGTGTTTGTTTGAGAAACAGGCCCTTTGTGGGAGGAAGAAGCCTCTACTTTCTCAGAAGGGATGACCAGGACTTTTTTTTTTTTTTACCAAAAATAAAAAAATAAAAAAAAGATGCCAGTGTAAAGATATAATTGCTGCCGCTTCCTCAGGAAATGGATTTTAACTATGACATGTCACTTCAGGAGAGCCTGAAGAAGGGAAGAAAAAGGAAAAAGAAGAACAACTCTGTATAACAACCCCCAGGAGGGGGACACCAAATCAAAGGGTCCGCCTCTTCTGCAACAAGTGCAATGAAAGCTTTGTGCCAGTTTCAGAGGGGGATTCCCTTTGCACTGTTTTGCCCCCTCTCTGGGTACTGCAATGTTCTTCTGCCCCCGGCCCATCTTTGATGCCCTTTGCCTTCTCTTCTCCCTACCTTTAACCTCCTCCAGCCTCTTCCCTCCCCAGCTTTGAAGTGCTGGCAGTGGAGTCAGCAGCAGGAACAGAAGAAGGACAAGCATCATTATCATCAACGGTGCCACCATGTCAGGGAAGGATGATGGCAACAGTCTTTTTATAAAAATGTGGAAGGGGGTCACAAATTACTTGGCTATTATAAAAGGGGCTCACGACTCAAAAAAGGTTGGGAACCACTGGTATAGAATGTACCATAAAGAAGAAAATATGGAAATATTTTTAATCCACAATATTCATATAGATGCAAAGTTTGTATTTGAATTCCTTGGTAAACAAGGTATTTTTCTTCAAGACAACCTATACTTTCTTTCTGTTTGTTTCTTTTAAAAAATTACATTGCTAAGGTTCAGAATAATAATATCATTTGGAAATGTTTTTTCCCCCCAGATCCACCTCACCTTTTCCCAGCATTCCATCCTCCTGTGCCAATTGATGCAAGACATCATGAGGGACGTTATCATTATGAACCATCCCCCATTCCTCCGCTACATGTGTAAGTATGAACATTAGTAATGTAAAAGTATTAATGGACCTTAAAGAAATATGAACACACAGCAATCACTGTATTGATTTAGACAACTAATGGAAACGTGATACCTGGTTGGCCAACAAACACATTAAAGGAATTTTCCTGCGGTTATTGGGTTGGAAGACATTTTCAGGATGTGCTCGCCTTGCCCCAGATTTGTGAGGCTTAATTGTGATATGGAAAGGGCAGTCTGTACATCTTCAGGTCATCTCTTCCACCACCTTGCATCTGTAATTGAAAATAGTTACAAATGGTTCAAGATTTGACTTAACTGTCTTTATCATGGCTCATTGTCAATCACACAACTGCAAACATACAACTGGGAACATGGGAAATGGTTAACTTTCTGGTACAGTTCATAATGGATACCCATTGTGGTGTACTGGATAGAGTAACAGACTAGGACCCAGGAGGCTTGAGTTCAAATCCCCACTTAGTCATATAAACTCACTGGGAGTGCAGAAGTGGTAAAACCGCTCTTTAAGTATCTCACCTTGAAAGCTCTGTTAGGTACGTTATAAGTTGATTCCAACTTGAAGACATAACAACAATAAACAGCTCAGAATGGTCTTGCATGTTGTCATCTGCTTAAAAACGTAGAAATGGCTGCTCAGAAAGCTACCTAATATATGCCTAGTGTGATCTAATTGCTTGATGCATGCTTGTGCTGTTTTTATGTATCGTCAAGTTGCATATAACTTATGGAAATCCTAATAATGGTATGTATGATATTTAAGGAATAGTTTTACCAGTGCCATCCCCAAGTGAGCTTCCACAGCCATAGGAATTTGAACCTACATCTCCCGAATCCTGCTCCATCACTGTCCATTGTACCACACCGGCTGTGTACTAGTATGTGAATTCTGTTGTGCATGTTGTGACACCTTGAATTGAAAATAATTTGAGATTTGATATGAAGGGCAATATTGATGTTTCAGCCTTTTGGGGATTTACATTCCCAGATTCACAAACCACATCACTGCATTTAAAAACCCTGGCATTTGGCTTGTATTTCTCTTCAATCATACTACTCCACACCTCTTGCCAGTTGGCTTTCTGCAGAGATCTGCAGATTCCTCTTTCACCCAGAATATAGAACTGTAATTTCATGTGGGTTTAGTTAGAAAAATGAAGCCAGGATCAGTTCAGCTAGAGAACATGGACATAAGAGGGAAGGACTGAAGGCAGTTTAAGGCTCAAAAAAGGAACATGACGGAGGAGAAATAAGGAAACGAAGCAGATGTGCAAATTACAGGAAGGCAAAGTCACTGAACTCCTAATGTTAGCTACTGACAGGCATGTGGCAGCTTATTCCTACTGCCATTTATGAGATTCCTTGAGGAGCTGAAATGAAAACGGGCCTTCTCAGAAGCAGCAGTACAGGACTGAGGGACAAGTTCCTTTCAGCTAGGATACTGTTTTTTGGTAGCAAATCTTTCGTATTTGAGTTACAGAAAATGACATTGTCAGAAGTACCCTTGCACACATGGTGTTCCACATATGAGAAGCCATTTGCTTTTTCTTGTATAAATTTGCCCTGTAAGCAAACATAAACCTGTGCGGAAGTACACATTCAGGTGATCAGCCAAGATATGGAACTTTTCTCAATGTGTGTAAATATACTTGCTCAATTCTGAATCTTTGGCCAGATGCTGATGTAATGCATCTAGCTCTATAGTCTCTCCTCTGTCTTCTCTTCTCTACTTTAACCACGGCTTAATGTTACTTCTATATCAGTGACAAATATGGGTAATGGTAATCAGTTCCCTTTCAATCTGGACAACCAAAGAGTCTTTTGGGAGCTGAAAGATTAAAACATTTTATTGTCATAAGCTTTCATGGAATCCAGCCCAAGTCTTCATCTTCTTTTTACATCCCGGTTAAGAGAGTGAAACCACCCTAGCCATGGTTAGTATTGGTAGAGAGATAACAACACATCATTTTATTTAGTATAGGTGAAAGAGGGAGGGTGGAATTTGTACTGCATAGGGAATGAAGCAGGACATGTAAAGTTTCAGAACACTCTGCTGATTTACAAATCACAGTTTTTAAAAGTTTTCCTGTCCTTTTGAAAATACTTCCTGCTGTCAACAAAAAAGAAGGTGGCACAAGATTTTCTCTTGGAATGCCTGAAGTTTATTTGTCTTTACTGAGCCAAGCAATGACTATGTCTCAGCAGTGTGCTTTATCACACATAGCTAGTGACTGTTACCTGCATGTTTATATATTGCTCAGATTGATTCTCAGTTGTGTCACTCTACAAACATGGAATTAAAAACTACTAAACCTTGTAAAAGTTAACTAGACAAACTAAGGCTGTTTCTCCCCTCTTCCCAGACTCCTTGTCCTTTGCTTTTTTCCTCTTCCTTTCTGTTGTTGTTATTGTTGTTGTTTTTTAATTTAGTTTGGAAGTACTGAAGAAAATATCCCATAATATCAAAAGCTTTTGAAAGTGACTCATATGAAAGCTAATGAGATTTTGGTAGATTTTCTTAGTCACTGACAGTTGAATGCTTATGTTCCCAACCCCTTGATAATGTTGTTTATCCAAGAAAGCACCAAATGTGACAGAGTACACAGTTTACACTATGAGAAAGGAAAATAATTGTGATGGCATGTATTAGAAAAAGGAAGAAAATTCTTATGCAGAATTAAACAGTGCCATATTAGAGATGGAGAAAGGTATATCAATATATTCTAGGACATAAAGGTAGAAAAATATCCTGTGTTTTGGAATATAAATTCTACAAGAACTGCTGCAATTCATAAGATTCCAAATCCACAAAGGTTGATAAAAAGCTATATATATATAATCATGTATATTTAATCATCTAAAAAGCTTGATGTATACATTTAATCATCCCTAATAATCCCTCACTCACAGTGCCAAAATAAAAGAAGAAAGTGCAAGTAATACTTTGAAGAATAATACTAGTTGTTTATGTGGCAGATTGCTTCTCCATGGCTATTAGTTACAGCTGTGTAATTACATGTATGCTATAGAAAAAAAATGAAGTTGTTTTAAAACAAGTCCTCCTCTGTGAGCAGAATTAATTGATACTAACAATAGTAACTATATACCCATGTTACACACACAATATTTTATCTGCAGTTATTCTGAATCAGCCTCTTATTAGCAAAATTGTAATTTCAGGAGAAATTGGCCTGAAGGCTAGCAGTAAATCTGTGCTGCACTCTTACATCAGTATTAAATGGTAGAAAACTGCATTTACAGCAGAGGAGGAGGAAGAGATTTCCAGGAACTTGTGGCTTACTTTCTACTGAGGTTATATGTATTATTACTTGGATTGTATTCACTTGTGCTGTAAAATGCATTTGACTGGTCTGAATGAAACTGACTCAAAGGGGTAGCTTTTTAATTTTAATTATTATTGGTTCAGTCATTTCTAAAGATGATCTGTAAAAGCATCATGAGAACCATGATACTCACAACTACCTTGGAAAGATGTGTGAATCACTGTGCATTTGTCTTAATCTTAGAGTAAGACTCTTACAAAACATAATTACTTCAGAAATAATGCCTGATTGATTCAGTGACATCTGTTCCTTAGTACGTGTGTTTGAGATCACATCTTTTATTATTCCATTACAGGTGAACATAGGATTGAGTGTATGCATCCAACTCTTAAGAAGTAATGAATTATTAAAGGGAGTTTTTTGGGCTGATATAGCTAGTGCAGTGGAGTACCAATGCAGAGCCAGAAGTCTAGGAATTTGAATCTCTGTTGTGTACTGAAGGAGAAGCATCAGTACCTGGAGTGTGTTTGGTTGATCGGGTTATGTGCCCTGCTATGGTCTTGGACAAGTTACACAATCCCAGAGTGCCATTAAAAGAGGGAATGATAAACCATGTCTGAATACGATATACCTAAAAAACCTTGCAAGGGTCACAATAAGTCAGAGTCAACTTGATGGTACATAAATGTTATAATTATTATTGGACTGTACTATTACAAACTAAAATTGAGAGGGAATAATTCCAAATATTACCCTAATTCACATTAAAAAGTGAATTAGCATCCTAAAGAGAATGGCTCAGCCTCCCCGTCGCCCCAAGCAGAGTACGTTTATATTTGGGACAGAGACTCTTTCAATGCATCTACAATTATAGTCTTTGAAAGTCTGCAATCCAAGCAGAGTTTGAAAGATGATAACAGAAATGGGCAACTCCCAGAGAGCCCCCCCCCCCCCGGTAGAGACATTTGCCCCTCAGAAATTTGGAGAGCCATGCAGGACTTCCACACCATTCTCATACCTGTTCACACCTACCCATCGGGGGGCTGGAAACATGAAAAAATCAAAAAGTTGCAGTACACATGTCAGGGTGTGCTGAGCAGAACAGTGAGTTGAATGCACAGCCTGTGAAAAATTGGTGGTTTTAGTACTAAATACTTGTGACCTATTTAAAATGTGAAAAAGTGATACTTCTGGTGTTTCATACCTGTAACCTGTTGTAAAGACAAAAAATGCTTAGTTTTGGTGTTGAAACTTCTGTGTTGTATTTGGAAGGTGGGGAAAAAAGGTTGTTTGGGGTTGAACACTTGTGGTCTATTTAAAAGGTGAACTGCTGTTCCTGGAAGCCTCCAGAAGCATTGATACACCATTTTCTTTTCCTTATGGTGAGAAAAAAATATTTCTTTTGGTGGGCTGAATTAGGGAGATTGGTGCTATTGGAGCCCACAAAAACAGTTTGGGGAGCTGCATCTTTCCCATCCCTACTGTAGAAGACTCACTCAAACGAGATAAGTCAGAGCTCGATGTCTGACCTGACCTGTTATCACAAATACTATTATAGTTGAAGACTCAGTAGCATGGACCACTGGGGAAGGTGTTATTTTCAATTATCATTCTTTTTGCACTGCCTGCTTGTATTTATTCATTTAACACATTGTAACCCACACTCTTCATCCAAAGGTGAGGAAGGTGAGTTAGAAGTAAAAGAAATGAAACAGTCCTTCCCTACTGGCTTGGTCTTTAAAAGACACTGTAAAAGGGCTTCTGAGTATGAACTTTCGTACGTAAAGATGATTTGTGGAGTCACACAATGTGGCCTCAGATTTGTTTTTCAGGCATAAGAGGTTTTTTTTAATACTGAAACACACAGTATCTAGTACAGTATTTCACGTTTTCTCTTGCTCAAATTAAAAGCAATCCTAGCAACCCTGGAGCTACTCTGTGCTTTATAACTAATATGACATCATAATTAGGCACTTTAGGATGAGGGCTGAGATTGACGGGACTAATACTCATTATCGACGTTAGATGCACAGTTTTCAGTCATTCCAACTAGTTAAATTTAACAATTTCCCCCCTTTTGGCATGTTGCATTTTAGTTAATTCCATGTTTAGAAACTTTCCTCCAGAATTTTGTAGCAGTTATCGTAGAGCACTGATGGAAAATAGTTGGTACAGTGGTGCCTCGACTTATGAACTTAATTGGTTCCGGAACTCCGGTCGTAACTCAAAATGGTCGTAAGTCGAAGCACCATTTCCCATAGGAATGCATTGAAATGCAATTAATCCGTTCCGGCCGAAGAAAAAAAATCACACACACAAAAAATACACTGCAAGACCCATCGGAAACGCGATTAATCCGTTCCGGCCAAAGGGGGGGGGGACTAAAAGCAAACAAACCGTGCAAGACCCTTCGGAAACGCAAAAAAAAGCAAAGCAGAAAGCAAACAAACCGTGCAAGACCCATCAGAAATGCAAAAAAAGCAAAGCAGAAAGCAAACAAACCGTGCAAGACCCTTCGGAAATGCAAAAAAAGCAAAGCAGAAAGCAAACAAACCGTGCAAGACCCATCGGAAATGCAAAAAAAGCAAAGCAGAAAGCAAACAAACCCCGCAAGACCAATCGGAAATGGGGAAAAAGCAAAGCAGAAAGCAAACAAACCGTGCAAGACCCATCAGAAATGGGAAAAAAACAAAGCAGAATGCAAACAAACCGTGCAAGACCCTTCGGAAATGCAAAAAAAGCAAAGCAGAAAGCAAACAAACCGTGCAAGACCCTTCGGAAATGCAAAAAAAGCAAAGCAGAAAGCAAACAAACCCCGCAAGACCGATCGGAAATGGGAAAAAAGCAAAGCAGAAACCAAACAAACCGTGCAAGACCCATCGGAAATGCAAAAAAAGCAAAGCAGAAAGCAAACAAACCGTGCAAGACCCTTCGGAAATGCAAAAAAAGTAAAGCAAAAAGCAAACAACCCCGCAAGACCCATCAGAAATGGGGGAAAAAAAACACCAAAAAGCAAACAAACCCCTGAAGACCCATCGGAAATGGGGGGGGGGGAAGCAAAAAGCAAACAAACCCCACAAGACCCATCGGAAATGGGGAAAAAAAAACCAAAAAGCAAACAAACCCCACAAGACCCATCGGAAATGGGGGAAAAAAACCTAAAAAGCAAACAAACCCCCCAAGACCCATCGGAAATGGGGTGGGAAAAAAAACCCCAAACAAACAAACCCTGCAAGACCTATCACAGCATAGAAACATAATCCCACCACCCAGCCCAAAACCACGCTGCAAAACCCACCCAGAACAGTTTTTAAAAAGCAGAAAGCAGCACCTTACCTTACCAGGCAGTCCAAAGCCTCCTCCGATCGCATACTCTCTAACCGTTGGGGCGAAAGAGCTACAAAGAAGCAGCCTCTTCGCCTACCAACGGTTAGCAATTTGAATTCCCCGCCTTTTTTCCCTGCCTTTTTCTGTTCGTAACTGGAAGCTCCGGCCGCAAGTCAAAGCAAAATTTTGCGGCCGGAGCTGGTTGTAACCCGAAATGATCGTATGTCAGGACGTTCGTAAGTCAAGGCACCACTGTATTCTAGATATTGCTGCATTATTTGTAGCTAACATAGCCTGTCTCCCTCTTGGTTGCACACTTTAACGTGGTAAGGGGGGTTGAGTGTATCACTAAAGCTGAGACCAATGCTGTCAGAAGGCTAGGTCCCATTATGAGTCTGGAATCCTCGCAGGATCACCCAAGGTGGAATGGTCAAAACAGTAGTACTGTTGCTAATGAAGCAACTAGATTAAAGCTGAAAGGATATCTAGTGTCTGATATACAGTACACAGAGGTAAAAGGAAAGCCCAATGCTGCATAACATATATAATAAGAACATGGGACATGAGAAGTATGAATCAAGGTAAACTTGAAACTATAAAGCAAACAATGGAATGTTTAATCATTGCTGTACTTAGTGTGAGCAAACTTAAGTGAACGAGTATGATATTTTCAATAGATAATTACAACGTATTTTACTCTGGCAATGAAATAATCAGAAGAAATTATGTCACTCTATACTGAGGCATAATGTAGCACAAGCATTTAGGGACTATACTACAATATATTATTGTATCATATCAGTGAGATTTCTTGGAAAACCTATCAACATGACCATAATTGAAGTTTATGCTCCATGTTTCCAGCTACATACATTGAAAAAGAAGATATTGAAAGATTTTATGCAAGCATTCAGGAGGAACCTGACCACAGAGCAAAAGAGGATGTGCTGATAATCATAGATGACTGGAACACAAATCCAGGAGACAAAGCAAAATCAAATGCTTTTGCAGAATTTGACTTGGGTGTTAGAAAGAGCAGGAAAATGACTCATGCAATTTTGTGATTGCAGCAACCTGTTTATTGTAAATACATGTTCCAGGCAACCAAACAGACTATTGTATCACATGGATGGGCAATACAGAAATTAAATTGATTACATCATTATAAATAATTGTTGGAGAAGCTGTATTTTCCTGCTCAAAACAAGGCGAGAAGCAGATTGTAGCACTGACCATGAATTGTCAATATAAAAAAATAAATAAAAAAAATCAGAGTAAAACTGAAGAGGGAAAAATCATATTGGCAAAATATAATTTAAATAACATTTCAGATGAGTTCAGGTCTTTTTAAAGAACAGCTCTGCTTTACTAAACTCAATTGATAGTGAACCAGAAGAACAGTCAATTGAAACCAGAGATAATATCAGGGAAGAATGTAAAAAGACTATTCCTGCTGTCAAAAGAAAATAAAACCTGGATAGATAACAGATCAAACTTTAAACATTTGAAAGACAGATGAGAAACCAAAGCATGTGGAGATGGAAATGGGGTCAAAATCATAAAGGCAACCTTTCAGTGACTGTCATGTAGAGACAAAGAGGCTTTTACAATAACCAGTGTAAAGAATTAGAAAAATAAAAGAGAAATAAAAACAAGATCTCTTCCAAAAAATCCAAGATATTAAAGGGAAATTTAAACCTGTAATGGGGGTACTGAATGATCTAAAGGGGAACATATTATCTGGCCTGGATAAAATGAAGAATGGAAATATGCTGAAGAACCTTCAACTTTAGAAAAAGAGATGAAATCCTCTCTCAAAACACTTGGAAAAAGTAAATCTCCAGGTGTACTGTACCAGTAGAACAATTTCAAATTACAGAGTCTGGATGTGTCAAAATCCTGGCAAAAATATGCAATGTTACTCCTTGACTTATGATATGCCAGGTTTTCAGTCAGTGACCTACAGACTGGAAGCTTTCCATGTATGTTCCAGTGCCAAAGAAAGGAGATGCCAAAGACAGCAATAACTATAGGAATATTATATTAATCTCCCATGTAAGCAAGTGATGCTGAAGGTTTTATAACGAAGACTTTAATCATATATGGACCAAGAAATGCTTGGTATTCAAGTTGGATTAAGAAAAGAAAGGAACACTTGAGATCATATTTTCAATATATATTAGCTGTTGGAGTGTACCAAACAATTTCAAAAACCAATCTGTGCCTTATAGATTACATCAAAGCCTTTGACTTTATGGAGCATGAGAAATTATGGTTTTTCCCAAAAGTAAAGGGTGTGCCTCTGCATTTGATTGTTCTGGTGCGTAACCTCTGCATGCAGAAGATACCATATGGATGCTAGATTAGATTCAAATGGAGGGGGAATGAAAATTGGTGAAAGAAACATCAATAAATCAAGAAATGCGTACACCTTATTACTGGAAAGAAGGAGCAATGACTTGAAATGACTCCTGAGGAAGGTTGAAGAAGAATGTGCAAAAGTGGGACTGCAATTGAATACTAAGACAAAAATCATTTCTGCAGAACTATACCATTTTGATGTCAACAATGAAAAAATTGAAATTATATCTTAGTTCAGCCATCACTTCAAACGGAGACTAAAACCAAGAAGATGACTGAGACTCACTTTGGAAGGAACTGGAAAAGATCCTCAAGTACAAGGATGTGTCACTCAAGACCAAGGGGAAGTTCATCTACACTATGGTATTCCCAAAAGGTTTATACAGGTTTGAAAGCTGGACAGAGAAGAAAGTACAGGGAAAAACTTGACTCACTTGAAATGAGGTGTTGGAGAAGAGCTTTAGACATACCATGGACCACAAGCAAGAGCGATAAGGGATTGAATCAAGATGAGATTAAAACTAGATTAAATCAAGCCAGAACCATCCCTAGAAGCAAACATGATTGAACTAAGGCTGTCATGCTTTGAGCACATAATCACTGAAAAAGATTCTCTTTTTGGTTGGTAAAATGCTGGTAAAAACGGAAGGCAACAGTAGAAGAGAAGGACCAAATAAAAGACATGGTTTTAATCCTTTCCTCTGGATGACCACTCCGAAGAAGGACAACAAAGCATCAATGAGAAATTGGGCCTTCTCTGCAGTGGCACCAGTGCTCTGGAAACGGCTCCTGGTCAAGCTGCACTTGGCCCCCTCCCTCTCTAGTTTTAAAAGGTTACTGAAGACGTTGCTCTTCTGAGAAGCCTTCAGTAGCAACCTCATCGGAATTTTTAGCCTCATTTCCAGCTGCTTATATAGAAATGTTGTGTCGTTGTGATCTACCTTATTTAATTCTGTTTGTTCTTTTTATGATTTTATAACAGTATTATTTTATTTTGCTCTTGCTGTTTTCAGATTTTACTATAATGTTCACTGCCCAGAATAGTGTCGTGCACTAATGGGGTGGTGTAGAAATGAAATGAAAGTAATTAATTAATTAACTTATTGAGCAAAGGAAAACACTGCCTTGTATTTGCAAGAGCTGACCACGGCTGTTGACTATAGAACCTTTTGGAGGTCACTGATTGCCGTAAGCCTTAGCAGCACATGACTTAGTGGCACATAAAAACAACAGTGGTGATGGGAATTGTAGTCACACATCATCTGGTCAGTCACACATTTCTCGTATGTTCTTACAACCTTAGCTTGGTTAGATAAGTTACTAGCGGAAAGTTATTTTTACCTTATATATGTCCCATCTATCCATATTTAATGCCATTTAGATTTCCTGAAGAATTTCAAGTGTGTTTGTATCTTGCAATAGTCTTTCACTCTCTAACAGGCAGGTTTCATCAACTGCTTAATTGCAACATTAGGTGGTAACTTGCTTGTGTGGTTGATCCAAATTTGACCACACATAGAGAACGTTCATATCACCTCCAATGCAGTAGTTTACCAAAGAGGTGCTTCTGTTATTTTCAATATGTAAGTCACTTAGTACGAAGTGAGCAAATGGTGTGTGCATTTATGAGTATATGTATGAATTGGTCCTAGGACAAACACAAGTGTAGAGGATCACTTCACTTGCTGCTAGTAGAATCTGTGAGAGCTTTTGGGACAATAAGAGGAAGTACTGGTTTGCAGTTCAATATTTTCATGTTTCTTATGGTGAGTTAAAAGGGAAAAGAAAATAGCAGGCATCAGCTGTGGTCGGGAGAATTTGCACATAGAGAACTGAGCTAGAGGATGGTCCCCTCCCCCCGCCCCAATCTGACATTTCCTCTGCCCAAGGTTCTTGACAGAGCAGTGAGGTTAGTTAGGCAAACATGGCTTGATTGTTTTTTTCTGCTAGGGCAACCTCTTTGTGTGAGCCACATGCCCATTTTGTCCCAGCCTCCTTTTATTTATTTATATTTTTTTGCCCTCCTTTTCTTTCCCTTTCTCCTTCCCCTCAGTTTTTTTCTTCTTCATTCCATAAAAGATGAGCATTACTAAGCAGTAGTAATGGAGACATAAAGAATGAATTAAAAAAATTATTAACGGCATTAGCACTTCTGGGAATTCAAAACATCATGTGTGTGAAACAAAAGCTAAATACAAGTAGGATTCTTAATAGACCTTCTCATTGAGAAAGATAAATGATATCTTAGAAAGTTATTTTAATTACTTGAGGGTAGAAATTCTTTATCCCATTTTACTCTGGAGCAAAATTACTTACATAGGAGTCAGAAACCCTTCAAAATAAAGGTTTAGCTTGATGATGAAATTGCTGTCAGATGTTGTAGTACTCCAGGACAAGCAGCCGCAGCTATAATTATGCTATCATATCCTATCATTAAAGATTCCATTGAAAAAAAAGGTTTATAAATTACTTCTCTTCTTAGATAAACCACCCCATATTAAGGCATCAACGATGTGGCATAGAATTAAATTAGAATCTCATAAAATGAAATATGTTCTGTATTAGCTGTTTGACACTTAATTTGCCTCCAAATGAGTAGAGGAAATCACAAATTAACCTGCCTTTGTTTTTCCAACCGTAGCTTATTAGGTGTTAGAACAACTGCAATTACAGCCAGCTAATAACACCCCCCACCTTATGAATATGTACTGAAACGTGTCACTTTGAGTTAATGAAACCTGTTTGTTAGGACTTGTTTAGATGTCTTAGCATTTCTATTGTACATCTTCAGTTTATAGTTGAAGGGATGTAAAAATTAAACTGGTTTTCAATAGCAGCATTTAAACAGCACTACAGTTTCTGTTTTTTAAATGCAAGGCACGTTTCTATTTTTAGGAGAGTACTATGGTAGTAAAAGAGACTCCCCCCCCCCCCTTACATTTTACCTATGTTCTACTTTTCTGTGTGGTTATATCAGCTTATAATGATAAATTAAAAAAAAAACCAATGTGTGCAATAGTCCTGAAATGACAACTATGAAATCAATATTTTTGTAAAACAAGTGAAGGTAAATACAGTACACCAACTGTTTATTCTTCACCAATAAGACAGTAATGATTACCTTACTATTTGTGAGACAACCAATTGGTGCCCAGCTAAGCAGAAGGCATAGAAAAAGATGGAGGACCTTGGATAGACACATTCTAATCCCATATGGGTACACCATATGGAAGTTTGCCAAAGGCCAAAGGCACAAAACCTTCCACCCTCCAGAGTCTCATGAACTGCTGCTCCACTCTAACACATCAAGTGGCTCGGGCTGAAGGCAAGTGATATTTAGCTGCAGGTTTTCCAGTCTTGCCACATAGCTAATCAGGGCACTGCTTTCTGAGTTCCACATATTCAGTGTAACCTATGAATGTTAGTTTACTCAGAAGTCAGTTCCATTGTATTCAGTGGGGTGTACGTCCTGATAGATCAGCAGAGGATTGTAGCTTTAGCATGTGTATGTCAATTAACATGCAAGCAGCCAACAGAACATTGTGGTCACTGATTCATCTGTAACATCTTCCAAATTCTCACCATTTCCTCCTCTTGTCTCAATGCAAACTACACAGGATTGAAAGATGAATAGCTTGGATGGTGTGGAGCAGACAGCATAAACCAGAGTGGTATGAAAAGTGGTACAGAGTACCCATTTACTTCCATGGCTCATCTTGCTAACTGAGCATACTTCAGTGGAAGACATGAGAAAGTTGTCTTGGTTAAACCCAGTGCAAAAACTTCATGTATGTTTATTATGTCTGAGATATTTTTCTCCCCTTTAAACCCAGCAGAGGTAATGGTCCTCTAACCCACTGTGCCTCCAGGGAGAAGAGCCAGCTTGTGTAGCTATGGGCAAGCAGCACGGTTCTGAGGCAACCCCCAGACAAAGGGAATAGTAAGCCATTTCTGAATATTCTCTACCTAGAAAACTCTTGAAAGGGTCTCCATAAGTCAGAATTGACTTGACAGCACACAATGATTATTATTATTAAGTATAAGTAATAATTTCATAACCTTCTGTAAGAATTTGGATTTAGATATAATTAGGTTTAAAGGTACATGGCAGGGGAGGAAGATAAAAAAGAATGTGTATGTACATGTGCATGTATTTATTTGTATTGGTTTATCACTCAGTTTGGACAGGTTTTGAACAATGACATAGTTTAGCCCCTTCAGTGATTTTATTTCCAAATTTAGCTCCATGTAAATACTCATTCTTCAGTTAGTATAGAAAGCAGTTGTTAAGCAAGGCCCATTCAGTTTTACAGAAAATATTTGAATGTCTGACCTAATAGGCATGTTTTGAAATTGGTAGTTTTGATTGCTTAGACACAAATTGCATCCATGTTATAAATTGTTCCTAGCAGTAGACAATTTGTGTCACATAGTTTTCAGTAAAATGAATAAATGTAAAACAGAACACGTGAACTACTGGTCCAGAGAGTTTCATTCATTAAAATCTTGTCTTCTGCAGTGAAATGGCTGTATGCAATCTAATATGCATCATTACCTGTATGCAGTGGGATTCAATATTGGGGCTGCAATGAATATGTAAACATTCCATACACAGGAACCTAACTGTAATGGTCGTAAACTGTCCATATGGTTAGCACCACATTTATCGTATAATACACAATTCTGAGCAAAGTATAGAAAAATAGGGTCTTGGCTTTCCCTGTGTTTCAATCTGTATTGCAAACATGGTATATATTTTATAGATGGTATATCCCTTCCCAGAGATGGGCAAACTACCTTACAGCTGGGAGTATATGGGGCACAGTGTTGCCATCCAGTGAATTTGGGATTGATATCTGTCCAATAGACAAACAGTGTATGCCTTTTATGAACAAGAGGCAGTTTCAAATCATAGTGTATTGTTTTGTTACTATTTACTGTATTTAAAGTTCCAATTTTTATGACACACTGTCTTGCCTTTTTTGTCTGTGACAAAACATTGGTTTGGTGTAACTGGAATTGGACTACACTGTAGATAAATCACAGAGGTGTAGGGTAAGCCCTATGGTCCTGATATGCTTTGTAAGGTACAAGTACTTTTACCTACTTAATAATAAAATAGTAACAGAAAATTATCACATTTATCTTGAATAATATTTGGTACACATCCCAGTGTGGTGTAGTGGATAGAGTGATGGACTGGGACTCTGGAAAACAGGGTTCAAATCCTCGCTCAGCCATGGAAACTTACTGGGGGTGTGGAACTGGTAAAACCACTCCTTAAATATCTCACTTACATTGAAAGCCCTATCAAGGTTGCTACAAGTCAGTTTCAACTTGACGGCACATAACAACAATAACAACATATCCCTTTAATGCAGCTTTGCTCTTCTTCCTTAGCTGCTGGAAATCATGGACTTGCAATTATTACATTAGAGCACGTTTGTGTTACATGTAAGGAAGTTTTTGTTTCTGATGGTATTGCTTTAGGCATCTTTTGGCACTAGTAAGAAAACAGTAAAATGTGAATGGTGGGCAAGGAGAGAAAACGGCTCTTGGAAAAGAGTTGGACATCACGTGTTGAGTTCTTGTAAGATGCTGTTACTGGATTGGATCTACAGTCATGTGAAAAAGAAAGTACACCCTCTTTGAATTCTAGGGTTTTACATATCGGGACATAATAAAAATCACCTGGTCCTTAGCAAGTCTGAAAATTAGGTAAATACAACCTCAGATGAACAACAACACATGACATATTACACCATGTCATGATTTATTTAACAGCCAAAAAAAAAAAAAAAAAAAAAAGCCAAAATGGAGAAGCCATGTGTGAAACATTCAGTACACCCTTACTGATTCCATAGGAATAAAGAGGCTAATTAGCAGCGAGGTGCTGCTAACCAAATGCTCTTAAGTAATTGATCATCAGCAAGTGTGACCACCTCTATAAAAGCCAAAGTATTAGCAGTTTGCTGGTCTGGGACATTCAGGTGTGTGTTAACTCAATGCCAAGGAGAAAACACATCAGCAATGATCATAGAGAAGCAGTTGTTGCTACATCAATCTGGGAAGGGTTGTAAGGCTGTTTCTAAACAATTTAAAGTCCATCATTCTACAATGAGGAAGATTATTCACAAGTGAAAAACATTCAAGACAGTTGTCAGTCTTGGTGGACATACAAGGAGATTCACCCTAAGGTCAGACTGTGCAATGCTCAAAGAAATTGCAGAAAGCCCAAGAGTTACATCTCAAACTCTATAGGCCTCAATTCACATGTTAAATGTTAAAATTCATGAGAGTGATATTAGAAAAAGACTGATTCTTTTTTGGAAGGGTTGCCAGGAGAAAGCCTCTTCTTTCTAAAGAGAACATGACAGCGCAGTGTTGCAAAGTTGCATCTGGACAATCCACAAGACTTCTGGAACAATGTCCTTTGGACAGACAAGACCAAAGTGGAGATGTTTGTCCATAATGCACAGTGAAAACCAAACACAGCATATCAGCATAGACACCTCGTACCAACCGTCAAACGTGGTGGTGGAGGGGTGATGATTTGGGCTGGTTTAGCAGCCACAGAACCTGCACCTTGCACTCATTGAGTTGACCGTGAACTCCTCTGTATACCGAAGTATTCTGGAGTCAAATGTGAGGCCATCTGTCTGATAGCTAAAGCTTGGCCAAAAGGGAGTTGTGCAACAGGACAATGATCTCAGGCACACCAGCAAATGTAAAACAGAATGGCTGAAAAAGAAAAGAACCAAGGTGTTGCAATGGCCCAAAGTCCAGACCTCAACTCGACTGAAATGTTGTGGCAGGACCTTCAGAGAGCTGTACATAAAGAAATGCCCGCAAACCTTAATGAACTGAAACAACATTGTAAAGAAGAGTAGGCCAAAATTCCTACACAACGATGTAAGAGACTGATAAAAGTCATACAGAAAAGGATTACTTCAAGTTGTTGCTGCTAAAGGTGGTTCTACAAGCTATTGAATCATAAGATGTACTTAGTTTTTCACACATGGCTTATCCATTTTGACTTTTATTTTTGTTACATAAACCATGACAGATCAGATGATTTTTTATTATGTCTTGATACGTAAAACCACATAATTCAAAGAGGTATACTTTCTTTTTAACATGACTGTATGTCATTGTGCTGATTGGGAGAAAAACCAGTTAACACTTAGTATGTAAGTCAGTTGAGAAGTGTATCAAGGCTTGTACCTTATATTTAGAACTGGAAAGTCAATTACAAATAGCTTTTCCACTAACTGGCCTCTTATGAACCAGGAAAAAAGAAGCCTAGAGTCTAGACTGAAACACTGATCTCTTGCTTAGGTATGGACGATTGGATTATTTAGAAAACTCAGTGGGAGTTTTTATAGATTTAAATAACCTTTTTAGCCGTTTATGTGGATCTGTCTAGAGCTTGTACATGAATCTTCCTTTGGAAAGAACACCTGCAAAACAAGTTAAAATTTGGATGATGCTCATAATAAGTATTGAGTGTTTTGTAGAAACTGTAGAAATAGCTTACTATAGAATAGTGTTGTTGTTTTTTCGTTAAGAGGAAATTTTCACAGACTTTTCTTTTGTTGTTTGTTTGTTTGTTTGTTTAGGCTATTTATATATCACCCAACCTGGTGACAAGCACTACTCTGGGTGGTTGACAATAAAAGAGAAATTAACTCAACAAAACCAACACCACAAAAACAACATTGAAAAGAAGTAAAAATTAGACCAGAAGCAAAACCTGACTGAAACCTAAGTGATGGTAGAACCAGCTGACTCTTGTTTAGAATTAACTCAGAGGAGTATAGCCTTAAAATCTTCTTTTAAAAGTATGGTCTTTAACATCTTCTTGAAAGTTGGGAGAGTGGGGGCCTGGTGAACCTAATGGGAACCCATTCCACAAGAATGGGGTCATTTCTTATACAGATCTTCATTGCCTCTCTCACTGTGGCAACCCATAAGAGCAAGACCTACGAGGATTGGGTGGTATGGGTTGAGTTTCTGTGGGAAAGATGTTCCAGTAAGTAACAAGATCCCAAACCATTAAAGGCTTTATAGGTTAAAACTAAGAATTTGACCTGGAAAGGTACAGGAAACCAATACAGACCAGCCAGTACTGAGGAGATAAGATCATACTTGTTCACACCTAAGACCAGCCTGGCCACCATATTCTGCACCTGTTGTAGTTTCTGGGTGTGCTTCAAGGGCAGTCCCATGGAGAGAGCGTTACAGTAATTGATTTTTGAGATCATCAATGCATGCACTAATGTCATCAAGGACCCATTATCCAGGTAGGGACATAACTGGGCAATCAGCCTAAGTTGGTTAAAAGCTGACCAAGACACAGCTGGTATTTGTTGTTCCCATGAGAGAGATCAGGTCTAGAAACACCCCTTAGCTACAAACTCAGTCCCTGAGAGGAAGGATAATTCCATCTAATGTAGGGAGATAACTTCCTAACCTGTCCGGAGAGCCCCCCAACAGAAGGATATGTGTTCCACAGAGTAAAAAAGAGAAAGAACAGTCTAATATTCAAGGACAGAAGAAAGAGTCATATAAAAGCTGAGGCAGAAAAATTCTTTAGAACTTGGGTAAAAAAAAATTCCTCACTTGCTCAGGACAGTAGACCTGGGATACTGCAGAATAATAATTTACCTAGTGCTACTGAGTAATCTTCACACTTGTCTTGGCTCTTAGACTAGGATTTCCCATTTGAAGGTCAGCATTGGGAGACTTATAACTGGAGTGAAATAGAAAAAGAAAGTGCTGGTTGGAATCTACTACTGACTGCCCAATCAAGGAGAGGATGCAGATGAAACCTTTGAAAGACAAATTGCAAAGAGATATAATGTAGTAGTAATGGGAGATTTCAAATAACCTGACACCTGTTGGGAGGCAAATTCTGCCAAACATGTCCCTTCCAAGAAATTCCTGACTTGTGTGGCTGATAGTTTTCTCCTACAAAAAGTGGAGGATAAAACTTGAGGATTAACTCTCCTTGACTTGATTCTAATCAGCAGAGATGACTTGATGGAATATGTGGCAGTAAGGGGAACTCTGGGAGAAAGTGACCATGCTGTACTGGAGTTCTTGATTTCAAAGGAAGGAAAAAAAGGAGTTTAGCCACATGTGTGTAGGATTTTTAAAAAGCCAATTTTATACTCCGAACAATGATGAGCAAGGTTCCATGGCAGGAGAACCTAACAAGAAAAGGAGTCCAAGATGGGTGGGAGTTCCTTAAAAAGGAAAGGCACAGATACAAACAATTCCGACAATGAAAATGGTGGAAGACAACAATAAAGACTACAGTGGTGCCTCGACTTACGACCACAATCCGTTCCAGAAGATGGACGTAACTCGAAATGGTCGTAAGTCGAAGCACCATTTCCCATAGGAATGCACTGAAATGCAATTAATCCATTCCGGCCGAAGAAAAAAAATCACCAAAAAAAAAAAAAAATCACTGCAAGACTCATTGGAAACGCGATTAATCCCTTCCGACCAAAGGGGGGGGGGAAGCAATCAAGCGTGCAAGACCCATTGGAAATGCACAGAACACAAACAGAGCAGATTGGAAATGCACAGAGAACAAAGGGGGCAGGTCGGAAATGCAAAGAAAACAAAGGAAAAAGTAAGGGAAGCATGCAGGACCCATCGGAAATGGGGGGAAAAAACCAAAAAGCAACCAAACCCCCCCAAGACCCATTGGAAGTGGGGGTGGGGAGCCAAAAAACAAACAACCCCCCAAGACCCATCGGAAATGGGAAAAAAACCCAAAAAGCAACCAAACCCCCCAAGACCCATTGGAAATGGGGGAAAAAAGTCAAAAAACAAACAAACCCCCCAAGACCCATTGGAAATGGGAAAAAACACTCCAAAAAGCAACAAAAATCCCCAAGACCCATCGGAAATGGGGGGGGGACCAAAAAACAAACAAACCCCCCAAGACCCATCACAGCACAGAAACATAACCCCCTGCAGCTCAAAACCACGCTGCAAAAACACCCAGAACAGTTTTTAAAAAGCAGAAAATAGCTCCTTACCTTACCAGGCAGCCCGAAGCCTCCCTGCAAACAAACACACACGCTCACTCACAAGCAGAAGCGAGGCAGTCCCAAGCCTCCTCTGACGCACATTCTCTAACTGCTGGGGCGAAAGAGCTACAAAGAAGCAGCCTCGTCGCCACCTACAGTTAGAAATTTGAATTTCCCGCCTTTCCCCCCTGCCTTTTTCTGTTCGTTAGTAAAAGCTCCGGTCGCAAGTAGAAGCAAAATTTTGCGGCCAGAGCTGGTCGTAACTCGAAATGGTCGTAAGCAGGGACGTTTGTAAGTCGAGGCACCACTGTAATGTGGCTTTGCAAAAAGCTTGAAGATGACCTGAAAACAAAAAACAAACAAACAAACAAAAAGAACACATCTAGGAAATGGAAGGAAGGACAAGCAACAAAGGAAGAGTACAGACAAATAGCAAAAAAAATTGGAAGGGTGGTGTTAGGAAGGCAACAACTGAGAATGAGTTGAATTTAGCATGAGATGCTAAAAGCAGCAAAAAAAACATTATTCAAGGTATATGTGTAGCATAAGACAGAAAAAAGGAGTGGTTCAGCTACTCAGTAAGAATGGAAGAATGGTAACAAATTATAAAGAAAAGGTAGAAGTGCTCGTTTCCTACTTAAACCTCAGTATTGTCCTGAAGACAGTCTATGACTGTTCTGACAGATGGTAGATGGTGGGAATGCTGTAGACATATCTTCACTTAAGCAAAGCTTTTGACCAAGTGCCCCATGGGGGGTTGCAGGGAATGCTTATTAAATTTGATGCAAAATTAGGTGTAATGGCTAATACACACTGGAAGACAGAAACAATTTTTTTAAAAAAAGCTTTATAGGCTCAAACACTGGGCTGAAAACAACAGAATGAAATTTAGCAGGGATAAGTGCAAGGTTCTGCACCTGGGGGGGAGGGGCAGGAATCAGATGCACAGTTACAAGATGAGGAATACTTGGCTCTATAATACTATGACCGAGAAGAATCTTGTAATTGTAGGTCACAAATTGGTGAGAATTGGTTGTTGCAAAAAAGACCAATGCTATTTTAGGCTGCATTAATAGAAGTATAGTCTCCAAACCCTGTGAAATACTACTTTCCCTCTATTCAGCACTCGTTAGACCTTATCTTGGGTATTTTGTTTAGTTCTGGATATTGCACTTGAAGAAGGATGCAGACAAAGGATGTAACGAGTTCAGAGGTGGGCAACAAGGATGATCAGGGGACTGGAAACCAAGCCTATGAGGGGGAAAATGAAAGAACTTGGTATGTTTAGTGTTAAGAGAAAAAAACTAAGGGGAGATATGATAGCACTTTTCAAATACTTGAAAGACTGTTCTACAGAGGAGAGTGGGATTTGTTCTCGATCATCTCAGTGTGCAGGACATGTAATAATGAGGTCAAGTTACGGGAAGTCAGATTTTGGTTGAATATCAGGAAAAACTTCCTAACTGTTAGAGCAGTATGATAATGGAACTAATTACCTCAGGTGGTTTTGAGTTCTCCAGTGCTGGAGACATTCAAGAGAAAATGAGACAATCATATGTGAGATATACTTTGATTTCGATTCCTGCATTGAGCAGGAGGTTGTACTCAATGGCTTTATAGGGCCCTTCCAGTTCCATTATTCTATGATTCTATTATTGCTTCTTGGAACACAATGTCTCTGTGACTCTCCAAGTCAACTCTCAGGCATATTCTCTAACAATATATATAGTGTAGTTTGCCAAATTACATTCTGATATATGCTAGGAAGGCCTGCAAACGTGTAGCATGTGTCAGTGCTTGGAATTTTGTAACTGAATTACCTTGCATTTGTAATTCTGTTGCTTCAGTACCCCTCAGCTCTGTATAGTCTAGCTCTGTCCATCCTTTCTGCAACTCCTTGTGCCAGGAAAATCTGAAAAAAGGTTATTTTCACACGTATAATCTCTGATCAAAAGCTCTCATAAGACAGGGCTAGAGGCTATTAGTATGAACAGAGCTCTAGTTGCTATGATAGTATGAAATGAAGAGGAAAATTATAAAGCACCTTCATGTAGAAAATTATAGTATGTATCACATTGTTCCAATATCAAAAAAATTCCATGTGTCTGAGGAAGTAGATTGTATTCTACAATAGCTGGCACTGAAATAAATCTTAAAGTCTTAAAGATGCCACAGTACTATTGTTTTCATTTTGTATCTGTTACATGTTCCAATATTTACAGTATTTGTCTGGTGTATTGTTTGCTTATCTGCTGCAAAGAATACATGCTCCAGATATATTATGCTTTAGATTACTGTGAGCTATGGCTTCTTGGACAAAATTCCTGTGTTCTTCTTTGTGCTAGACTCAGCATTATTAAACAGGGAGCAGATATTGACTGAAGTATTCAAATGCAGTGAACTGGAAGCAGGGCACTTTTATAGAGGCTGCTGTCAAACCTGTTGCAGTGGCCTGTGGGGTAGTGGAATGTGACAGACTTTTTAGAAAGTACAATACTTCCACTCATGTTAAGTTACGTTTTGCTTGAAAGAGAATTAAAATGTCCAGGTGTTTCTTTTTAAAAAGTATTTTGTAATTACATGTAACATTCAGACGTTTGTTTTCAACGCTGTTAGAATTTCTGTATTCTATGAGAAAGATAAAAATGAGTTTTGAAAGTGATACTTGTGTATACAATTGCCTTGAAATGGATGTACTTTTGTTGCTGTTTAGTGCAGTTACCACCTGGGTTAGTGCAAGTCACCCTTCTCCCCCCAAAATACAGATTTTCTCAAAATTTTAACTGGAAGGGTGGCTGGATTTCACCGGACTCTTGTTAACCTTAGTTAACATCAGAGCTGAAGGAAACTTCCAAGTGAAGTTGCTGACTATGAAACTGGAGATGGAGGAAAAAGCTCCCCCCCCCCACACACACACACAACATACACACTATATTGCTCTTGCTGCCATCTGAGTTTTTCAAGGGAAGCTCTTCAGAGCAGGCCTCTAGCAAACTATGGAGAACTTGTTTCTGTGTTTTTGCTTCCAAGCAGTTGTGAAAGGCTACCCCACAGGTAGCCTGAATCCTTCATGTTAACATGTTAACAAAAAGAAATTTTTATGTACAATTCTTTCTTTAACATGAAGGATTCATGTTAAAGAAAGTTGTACATGAAAGTTTATTTTTAAGTGTATTTCATTTAACCTTTCTTTCACCCTTGTCTGTCAAATCATTCGGGAGATTTTACATCCAGTAGCGTTGGAATGGCTGTTATCAGCAGCCAGTCAGAGTGTCCAGGGTGAATGCTAGTTTTGAATCTGTAAGAGGGCCTTGAACCCAGTGGGAAAGCTTTTTCTTTGTTCTACTTGTTCCTTTTGGATGTGTGAGCTGTCCTGACACTCTCCATCTTGTGCTGCTTGCTTCTTTGCCTGCTTGTGCTTCTACGAACCTTACTTTTTTCCTTGATTTTTTTTTTTAGGGGGATGCCCCATTTCTTTAGATTATGCCAGTGCCAGCAAGCTTAATTGGGATTTTTTTTTTACACCATTCCCACCCCATTTCTTTAAAGGTTTTTTTCTTTTGTTTTCTTGGATGTTTTTGCTGCATGCCTGCTCCTTCAATAGACTCAGAGAAGAGAAGAGAAGAGAAGGCAAGAGACGAGAGGGGGAGAAATCTCTCTATATTCTAGTCAATTTGGTTTGAGGGCACTTTGATTGTATTTTTTGCTTTTATTTGCTTGCTTGCTGAGATAGGCGGCTCTGCGTGTTTTATTTTGCTACTCTTTTCCTCTATGTGTGGGGTGTTTTCCTGTTTAATTGTTATTTGATTAATTTACTATATGTTTATTCTTTTAGACATTTTGGAAAGGGTTTGGGGGGGGAACTGTTTTGTTTGGTAGTTGTTTCTGGTTGTATGGTTGCCTGCCTTTGGAATAGATTGATTCTCTGTTGCTTTGTTGTTGTTACATGCTGTCAAGTCACCTCCAACTTATGGTGACCCTATGCATGAAAGATCTTCAAAATGTCCTGTCCTTGACAGCCTTGCTTATCCACACTAACCTGTTTGATCATGGAGTGAGTGAGATCAGGAAAGTTAAATGTGGTGATGACTAGGTAACCTGCTGCTGGTACCTCCCAACACTCTAGTCTGACCCGACAAAGCAGTGCTTCCGGGGAGTTCCAAATGATCCACAGGGTTAAGCACTTAATACTCTTGTGCCAAACCTGAAAGGTAGCACTGCCACCACAGCCACAAAAACACAGGCTCTCAGTTGCTGGTCAAGCCAAGACTGTTTTAAGTACCACAGACACATTTAACCAAATATCTAAACAATTGCATGGAGAAATTTTTACATTTTATTAAAGATAGTGAAAAAGGCAGCATTTTCAAAAAGTTTCAAAAAAGCATTAAAAGTATTTTGGAGCAAACAATCAGTTAGAGTCTAAGGCAGGAGCAATACAGAGCACAAGAAAATAATAAGGAAAAGGCTGTGTGGTTCCCAAGATTATACAAATTTAAGAGTGGGTAATTTCAGTTTCTCCAACAAGAATTAAAGGTGGTGGTGATGGTGATGATGATGATTACTTTCTATGGAACCATTCCAACACAAATATTATAATAGAAGTGTGTGCATTAACAGATTAACTTATTTCTCCCTTCTCTTCAAATCTGAAGACCCTTCATGAGAACCTTGAATTAAGTCTTGGTGGTCTGTGGCAAGGAAAAGTTTCAGAACTGCTGTATTATACCAAGAAAAGAGAAATCTGAAAATAGTATAATAAATGCTATGGATGTTAAAGGTAAAAGGTAAAGGTTCCCCTTGACATTTAGTCCAGTCGTGTCCGACTCTAGGGGGTGGTGCTCATCCCCGTTTCCAAGCCGTAGAGCCAGCGTTTGTCCGTAGACAGTTTCCGTGGTCACGTGGCCAGCGCGACTAGACACAGAACGCCGTTACCTTCCCACTGTAGTGGTACCTATTTATCTACTTGCATTTTTACATGCTTTCGAACTGCTAGGTTGGCAGGAGCTGGGACAAGCAACGGGAGCTCACTCCGTCGCGTGGATTCAATCTTACGACTGCTGGTCTTCCGACCTTGCAACACAGAGGCTTCTGCGGTTTAACCCACAGCGCCACCACGTCCCCTAATGGATGTTAGAGAAGTTGATTTTACTAAGGGCAATAGAGATTAAAAACAACACAAAGTGATTTTTCAGCTATTGTTTAAGCAGGAGGAAGAACCAGGAGATGGTAGGCCAGGTGCACAGAGACATACTAATGGAGGACAGGGAGAAGGCAGAACTGCTGACCCATTTCTCTATCTTCTTTCCAAAGGAGAATAGTGTTCACCCTAGTGCAGATAAAATAAAGGAGGACAGGAAGAGGCTTCTACAGAAAGATATGCAAAGAGGTGGTAGCTACATGAAATGAATCCAGGTTTTCTGGGCTGGGTGAACTACATCCCAGGGTTTAAAAGGAACTTGTGATTGTAATCATGGAGCCTCTGTCTTTAATCTTGGAGAATTATTGGAGAACAGGTGAGATATCTGGAGACTGGAAGTGAGCAAATGTTATCTCTGTATTCAAGAAGTGAAGGGTGGCATGGGAACAAGACAAGTCAGCATGACATTGGTACCATGAAAACATTCTAGAACACAACATTAAACAGTCAGTCTACAAAAGAGTTTCTAAGACCCAGCATGGGTTTCTCAAATACAAGTCATGCCAGGCTAATTTCATTTCTCTCTCTTTCTTTCTCTCTCTCTCTCTCATAAAGTCACAAGGTTGGTAATTGAGGGAGATGCTATGGCTTTAGTGTATCTTGATTTTGGGAAGGCTTTTGGCAAGATTCCTCATTATATTCTTGCAGCCAAGCTGTTAAAAATAGGATATACAATGCTACTGTTCAGTAGATTTGCAGCTGACTAATGTTCCCTGTGGAAAGATTGTGCACCAATGATTCTTATCCTCACAGAGAGAAGTGGCAAGTGGGGTGCTGCAGGGTTGCATCCTTGGTCCAGTATTGTTCAGTGTCTTTATAAACAACCTGGATGAATGTGTGGAGGGGATGCTCACCTAATTTACAGATGCCACCAAACTGGGAAGAATACCAATATTTCAGAAGCCATAATCAGGATTCAAGATGACCAAGGTAGAGAATTGGGCCAAAACAAACATAATGAATTTCAACAGGGATAAATGTAGATATGTATGAGATTTCACCTATATATTAGGAAGAACGTATTGACAATAAGAACTCTTTGAAAGTGGAATGGAATGTCTTGGATAGTAGTGGACTCTTCTTCACTGGAGGCTGTTAAACAAGGATGCTTTAGGTGTGGATTTCCTGCTGTGACAGGGGGTAGATTCATTGATCCATGGAGTCCCTTCCAGTTCTGGAGATCTGTAAATCTGTGACCGTTACAGCTATTAGTCTATAAATATCCATAGACTCAAGCGAATTGGGTACTGGGTACACTTACGAAGTCTCTCACACAGATGATAATAAGAGACCTGCATCTAGGCTATGATTTCTTTAATGTAATGTTGTAAAACAAAATAGTCCCTCTGGGCTTGTAGCAATTAAGGAGCTTTATGTTAAGGACTAGCAGAGATTTTAGTGAGGATATGGAAGGACTGACATACAATAGGGCAGTCAAACTCTTTTGAGGTGCATGGATTCATCTCAAAAGATGATGGGCTGAGTTTATGATATGCAGTTACAGCTTGAACTGAAAAGTTATGTGCTGGTGGTCATAAACCACATTTTACTTTTTGCAACAGCATGTAACAACTTTTAACAGAGATCATGCTTATAGTGAAGGCAGCTATTAATTCTGTATCATACTAGAACACATTAGATTTGGATAATCAATGCAGGAGTGGAAAGCGTACTGCATGATGGACAGTGTGATTTGTTTTTATGGACATTTAACTGTTCTGTAATCCTTTTTAAGAGTATTGTTCACACTCACAGAATCTTAGTAATAAATCTACATGTAATGTTTCATGAAATAATTTTGAATAAAAAAATGCAGACATATTTTGCCATTTATTCCCTTCTAATTCACAAGCTCACATTGTAGCATGTAAAATTATAATTAAAAAGAGGTCCCAGATGACTGCCTATTGCTCAGTATTCAGAACATGACTTATTTTAGGTGTTTGAAATGGAATTGTTTTTTGTTTTGTTTTTTAAAACAGAAATGAAAGTACATCAGAATTATAAAGCAGACATTGAGGGCTCTATGTGTGCAGGTAACCTGAGATCCTATGTAGGCAGCTTGCCAGGATAAAGAATGCTTTTCTTAGTAGCAGGGAAATGTAAAGCACAAACTTTTTGGAAATAGTAAGTTTAGAAATCTCAGGTTTTAGTTAATGATGCTTCATAATGAGCAATGTTGTAAAGTTAGAGATGGAGAGGTTTTTTTTTTATAATTAATGACAGTTCATCTTGTGTACACAAATGAATCAAAATAAAACTTGCAAATTCTCACAAAAGAGGTCTGAATTATTAATGAACTTAACAGTGTAATGTTTGATGGACCCCAGGGAGTGAGCAACCAGGAGTTTGATATGGCAGCAGTAGTAAGAAAACGATCTAGCGGAGGAAGAGACAAAAGAAAAGGGGAAGACAAATGGCCTATTCAGATGGGTTCAGTAGGTCCACAGTATCCACAGGGAAGGGTTCCTATCTGCCCTCCTCCAATCCTGAAAAATGCTGAAGTGTCATGTTCTATACAATGCATGGTCTCTGGCTCCCTCTAGAGGCCAGTTCTGGTAAATACACCTTGGAGATACCTATAAATAGATATTTCTTGGTTTTTTTATTTAGTATTTTCAGCCAGCAGATATGTGAATCAGCAGATACTGATCCTATGGATGAGGGAGTCCTACTGTATATAGATTACTGTTGGTACATTTTGATTTGAACCAAATTACAGCATTGACATGTTTTCTACTTAGACCAACTCATCCTTCCCCTTTAAGAGCTGTCTTGCTCCTTTCTGGCGCATTGCTAGGGCAACTTTTTTGGGGGGTGGGTGGGTTACAATTCAGCAGCCTTCTATGTATCCTTCTGTGTAACCTGTGCAGATGGCCAGTTTCCAAATAGAGCTATGGGTGGTGTTATCTGAGTTGACAAACCTGTGACATAATGAGTGGGTAGTGACATTAAAAGGGAGGATGGAGTAACCCCCTCCTCTATTTTGTCTTCTTTTTTAAAAAAAATCCCCTAACTGACACAGTGCTATTCTAATAAAATGTTAGGCTGGTGCATTACTGTTTCGATATGTCACTTATATTATTTAACAAGAAAAAGGAAATGATGGCTGTGAAAAAAAGGCATGGAAAGGGACTAGTTGACTCCATGGCTCTGTCCCCACAAGGCAGCACAGGCCCCTCAGAGTCCCAGTTAAGGAGAAAGGTGGGAGAAGGGGGGTTCCCTGCCTTCAGTCTCCTCAACCTTCACCCCAATATGTTCCCCTCACATCACTGCTATCCTACCTGCTGCCTCATTATTTACAAATAAACTGGGTAAGCTTTATCACAGGTAAACCAGTTAAACTTACTCATGAGTAAAACTTGCTCACAAGTAAACCAGTGATCCAAATATCTGTGAGGATACTTCTAATGGGAGAATAAACATCTTCAGTATGAACAGAAGGATCACTCAAGTAAGAGATAAAATAGATTGCACTGAATATAACCTTTAAAGTGCAAATTAGACCGCTCCAAATTCCCCCATCTGAACAGTCTCAAAGGCAGAGAACTGTATATTAGTAGATTTTCTCAGCATCCTTCAAGGCAGAGAAGCCAAAGCAAAGGGCACTCCATAGACAAACAGAAGAAATTAAAAAGGTGAAGAAGATTATGGAGGGAAGAGACACTTCTGTGATGGTGACCTGTAAAGTATGCGCACATGACTCAGTCAAGAGGAGCTATAAAGAAATCACATCAGGCTTGAAACTCTGGAAAGGAAACTCAAGGATTTTGGGACCCAGGTAGTCTTCTTACTAATCCTACCAGTACTAAGAAGAGGAACAGAAAGGGAAAGAAAAATATTCTGAATGAACAACTGGCTACAAAGGTGGTGCCAAAATGAGGAATTTGGATTTTAAGTCCTCAGGCTTCGTCACGAAGACTTTAAACTTAATCGGAAGTGGGAGGGCAATGCAAGGTCAGAGGCAAAGATAGATGAAAGCTTATGCACAATAAGGAGAACAGACTAAGCAGCTCTCTTGTAGCGCAATAATAGTCTTAATAAAACTGTACAAAGGAAAGCAGGCCACAAATCACACAATCTCCAATGTCAATATGGGAATGCCAGAAATATGGGAAATAAACAAAAAGAACTGGAAATCTTAATTCAGGGGGTAAATATGACTTGATAAGGATTGGCAAGCTAACTATGTGTGGCCTGGAGAGAACAGCTATACACAGTTGGTTACAAAACCGTACTCAGAGAGTGTTTATCAGTGGCTCTTTCTCTGACTGGGAGGAGGTAACAAGTGGGGTAACACAAGGCTCAGTCCTGGGTCCTGTGCTCTTTAACATTTTTATTAATGACTTGAATGAGGGGGTTGCAAGGAATGCTTATTGAATTTTGCAGATGACACAAAATTAGGTGGAGTATCTGATGCTAAAATCTTGATAAGCTCAAGCACTGGGCTAAAAACAACAGAATGAAATTTAGCAAGGATAAGGGCAAAGTTCTACTCCTAGGAAAAAGAAATCAAATGCACAGTTAGAAGATGCAAAATATTTGAGTCAGTAATACTATGAGCAAGAAGGATCTCGGAATTGTTGTACATCACAAACAGAATATCAGCTAATAGTGTGGTGAGGCTGCAAAAAAGCCCACAGCCGATGTTCCCTCCAAGCTGCACGGGTGCATGGCTGCACAATGATGCATTGGTGCCGTGCAACCACAGCCTGTGTTGTCGCGTGCATGAGGTGAAGCCCCTGCCTAGTGCTGGTAGAAAATTAGAGGGAACGTTGGCCACAGGAATTTTAGGCTGCATTAATACAAGTATAGTCTCCACATTTCGTGAAGTATTGGTTCCCCTCTATTCGACACTGGTTAGGCCTTGTCTTGCATCCTGTGTCCAGTTCTGACATAGCACTAGACAAAGGGTGCCGGCAAACTGGAAGAAGTTCAGAGGGGGGCAACAAGGATGATCAGGAGACTGGAAACCAAACCCTATGAGGAAATACTGAAAGAATTGGGCATGTTTAGCCTTGAGAAAAGAAGACTGAGGGGACATGTGATAATAACACTCTTCAAATACTTGAAAGTTTGTCATATAGAGGAGGGACAAGATCTGAGTTCAGTAATAATGGGCTCAAGTTACTGCAAGCCAGTTGAATAACTGGTAATTCTTCTGAACCGTTAGAGCAGTACAACAAAACCAAGTACCTCAGGAGGTAATAAGTGCTACATCACTGGAGGATTCGAGAGAAAACCATCTGTCAGATATAGTTTGATTTGGATTCCTGCGTTGATCACGGGATTCGGCTCAATGGCCTTATAGGCCCTTCCAACTCCATTATTCTATGATGGTATGATTTCTTTAACTCAAAGCTTGGAATGCTGCATTTAAAAATAGTAGTAGTAGGAATAGTTACTGTTACTTAAAGTAATGTTACTTTTTCTTCATATTGGAGTATGTACAGAAATTGCTTTTTATTAACTTTATGAACTCTATAGGAATGCTATTAAATTGAAGGAGTAAAACTACCTGATGTAAAGATGATACTAACATTAGTTCCTATTACACTGCAAAAAGGAGTGGGATTATCCGTCATAGCATTGCAAGTCTAATGTAATTAAGTTATTTCTTACTTACTGAAGAAAGGAGTTAATTAGAAGTAACTATTCCTGCATTAAAATGTAATCTGCATCACATTGAAGTCAGTGTTAGAACCCAAGAAGTTTAAAGGTGAATATTAGGAAACAGTTGTTTATTTCTGGTTTGCTCCCCACTCATATTCACATCCCACCATTTTGTCAACTTTCCCCCTACCCTGGCAAGGTGTTTACAAAACAAATAGGTCCAAACATATTGATGAAAGGATTTTACAGACTTCATGCCCTGGAGCTAATATACTGGTATGTACAACAGTAAGTTAGGATCCTGTCCTTTGATAGTTCTTGTTTAACATTTTTTACATTTTCTCTCCAACCACTGTAATATGTTACCCTAAGACTTTTTATTAAATTGGTTTCAGTCTGTTATTCTCCTGTTCACTGAATCTGGCTATCTCATCTCATTAAACAAACCTTGGTAAATGAACAGGGGAGAGACATGATCTCCTTATTTTGTACATTTTATAATGATACTAAATGCCATCAGAATCATTATCTGAGAGAATTATAACTGTGCCTAAATTTGCAATAGTTAAATCTTTTCCTATCTGTACCCATACAAATATCACACACACACTTCTCTTCTGACATGTAATCTGGAACAGCTATTTCTTATATACCTGTGTCGTCAAGTCAGAACCAAAACCCAAATAGGGCTCTCAGGAAAGTGAAATATTTAAAGAGTGGCTTTTCTCGTTCCCACGCCCCAGTGAGTTTCTGGAGCCAAGTGGGGCTTTGGACACAGGTCTCCTGAGTCTTAGTCTATCAATCTATCCAGTACAGCACTTTCAGTATGTATCTACCTGTTGTCATTATTCTATCATCTGTGAAGGACAAAAAAGAGAAAAATCATAAATAATTTAAATCTATTATCAAGACTTAGCTCTTGTTGTATAAAAGGACAATGGACCATTGTTGGGTCATGAGTGTTTAGTGTTTAAAATTTCAAACTTTAAACAAAAATACTGATTTTTTTTGTTTTGTTTTTTGGCTACTTTTTAAGGCTATTGCCTTAAAATTTTGCCAGGTATTTGTTCAGAAGACACCTCCAGTTGATAAAGTGTTTGTTGTGGGCACCCTATGATGTTTCAGTGTACTGAGGCAGGAGAAAAGCCTTTATTCCAGAGGCTTTGTTTTCTTTTGTTGGGCTGTTTATATTGTTTTCTTCCCATTCGGTTCCCTAGCCTCACTCTGGCAACTGCTTTTCCACATGAATTACATTCCTCCAGGGCTGCAAGTCTCCTAATTCTTCCAGTCGATTTGGTTCCTGCCTGCATGATTAGGCCATGGCTCCAGCTTTCTATTGGTCTGTGCCAAGGAAGCAAACTGCTTGTTAAGTGACTCAGATGTGAAGGGCTAACTCCATTCTTTGACCTCATTATTAGCACACAGGGCCTACTTTACTGTATTTTACTAGCATGCACATTACTTAAGCCATCATTTGCTACAGAAGTTCTGCACTTCTCCTACTCAAAAATTGACGAGTCAACTTGGGAAAGAAATCTCAAACCGTTGTCGGACAGGATTTTTGTCACTGCTAGTTGTCCTCTGCTACTTGCCCTTATTCACCACCAGCACCACTAGAACACTAGTTAACAGTCTTCTTCTTACTCCACTATGAGCAAAGTGGTAAGGCACCAGAGTGTCTGGTGTGAGATCATCCGTGAGATTGTATTCCTTGTAGATCTAGGACACAAACCAAATTTCCCACTTGTGCTAAACCAACAGTTAAGCCATGTTTCTGTGTTCTGTGTGTTTTCCTATCTGAAGATAAAATAAAAATATCAAATAATGCAATACCAGAATTGTGTAGTATTTCATTTTTGATTGGTTTGAACACATCCTCATTTTGTGAATACTGTGCTAGCCACTGAAATCAGTAGAACTGCCACAGGGAGGACTGCAGTTTGTATACTGCCTGTTGGATCATGCTGCCAATAGTCTAATGTAATATAGTATGTTCATTTCGGGATAGAACATGTTAAAAATATTTTTAGTGGCACCAACTTGTGGAAATTAATTAGCAACTTAAGTATTAGGTCACAGAATCAAATTTAAGTTACCATAAAATATGTCAGGCAAAGGACATTAATTGGCCTACAACACCGTTTATTTGGAGAACATTGTAGAAAATATGGATGCTGAATGTATCCCTGATTTTTCAACTTTGAATGTACAAATTACATAATTGTTATAGATGAATTACTGAATAGGGAGCAAGGTGTAGATGATAGATCTGTTATGGTGGGGAAAAAACAAACAAAATTTCAAGTTGATGTGCACTTAAACCAAATCCAATTAATAATCTTCATGTGGTTATTAACAATGATTCAGCTCTCCATTGTATTGGTTAGAAGATGTGTTTGCTCCTGAATAGAGAACGTAATGTTCAGTTCAATTAATTGTGGAGAATGCTACATGCAGAAATGAAACAGGTATCTGCAGCAAAAACACATATCTACTTTTGCAGTTTAGTATCCCAAACATGCAGTGTCAGCATGTGCAAAGTTAAAAATATATCAGAAAAGAAAGTGGTGGGGTAGGGGACAAGCGTGCAGATTCCTTAAGCAATAATGACTACAGAGCAAGTGGTTGCATGCCAATTGCAACAGTGTATTTGTGCAGATGCATAGCATAGCCACTCTTGAGGGTGAGACTTCATGATTAATGGTGTTTATTCTTGACAGAAGCCTCCTTTATTTATCTCCAATACAGTTTAGTGATTTTATCAGTCACCTGAATGAAAAATATTCAGTCATACCAATATTGCAGTGTAAATTGAGTAGAGTCACTTTTTATTATATCTTTCAGCCTTATCATCTGCACAGTAATTTTCTAGCAAGGGGTTTTGATATAGAAAGGCAGGATTTAGCTGTACTTGACAGAAAGCCTCTTCAATTTCCCCTAAAAGTTCAGGCTGTTCTTAGAAATATATGTATTAAAAAAAAGCCTCTACTCTTATCCAAGCAATTTCAGGATTTGAAAGAATAAAGAAGATAAAATGCAGAGACCTGGATGTGAGAAATGCTGTTAATTTGGAAACGTCTAATGGTTGCAGAGTCAACAGTGCAAGTGTTTAAATATGTGCTTTTGTGCAGTATGTTGAGCAATTGTTGTTTTTGGTATGGCTACATAGCTGTGTGGCTACATAGTTCTGCTTTTGTTTAATCAATCACCATCCACCTCCAGTCACAGTCCAGGCCAACCCCATCATTCATCCAAGGTATAATTTCAGAAATGAAGACTCTAATGACAATAAATGTCTTGCCAGTTGGTCAAGTAAGGGGCAATGAACCTCTCGAAAATAGTTGGGATGGGATCTCTGTCATTCTCACTGTGTGATAGTGGAATTCTTAAATAAATGATTATAAATTAATTTAGCTTAGAAATTTTAAGTGAGAGAACAGTGGTGACATTTCAATGAACCTTCTTTTTAAGGGAGATTGTATTATATATCTGTATATTAATGTTGTTTTGGAGCTTGTATAGCTCAGTGGGTTGGAACACCCAGTTGCAGAATGAGGGGCAGGAGTTCAAATGCCACCATCTCTCTGAATGAGGGGCCAGCCAGAATCACCTGGAGTGTGTGTGGCTGATGGGTTATGCATAGTCATATGCTCTTTGGATTTTTTGGACTCCAGCTCCTAGAATTCTCTTGGAGAAGTTTAGCCCTTCGTTTCCAGCCACAGTGCTTCCAGTGAGGAAGCTTCCACAGTGCTTCCTGGGCGTTGTGGTCATGATGCCCTTTTGGCTCCCTAGAGGGCACATCCTGAAGAAAGACAATGCCCAGGAAGTATTTAAGCAGTTTCCTGCCAGGAAGCATTGTGGCAGGAAATGAAAGCCAAGAATGCAGCCTTGGAGGACTAGGCCCTATTTCAGGTGAGGGAAAAATACATGTCTGAAGGTGTGAGCCGGTGGACTGGAACTCCCAGAATTCTGCCTGGGGAATTCTTGGAGAATTCTGGGAATTGTACGCCAAAAAATAAAATAAAAATCTGAATAGCACGTGACGAGTTATGTGCCTTGGTGTGTATGTGGCCTCAAACAAGCTGCTCAGTTTCAGAATGCCGCCAGAAGGAGCGGCTGGTAACCTTTGAGTGTTTTATTCCTAGAAAACCTTGGAAAAGTTTCCATGAGTCAAAATTTACTTAATAATACATAATAATAAACAATTCAAGTCTTGACAGGTAATTTAAACACATGAAGAGGATTCAAACAATGCATTAGCATCTTGTAAAAAGAGGGAAAGGAAGCCATTGTACAGACAAACCAGTTTCAACATCTATCCTACATGTAGTTTTCAAACTCTGGTCAACAAAGAGGCTTTTCAGTCCTGTTCTTACTTGTGGTGAATTGCATGAATAACAGTTCTGACTCACTGGAGGGTAGAAGCCTAAATTATACCAGCTCTTCTGAGTTCAGTACACAAAACATTTGAACCTTTGACATTATCTGACTTTAGACTGAGCTGTTGAGAAAAAAACAAATAGGTACCAACTGCTCATTAGCAAATGATTATTTTAAAAAACAAAATCCACTTGAAGCCTTCCTCAGGGACCTCAGAACATTGTAGGATATGGTTTCTAGGCAGTTGATAGGGTTAGACCTATTTGGCTTCAGTGTACAATGCATCACTTCTCTTCCACACCATAGGCTGGAAATCAGAAGAATCAAGATACATAATGTGCTAAAACAGTCTTGGAACAAATGTGGAAATGAAAAAAAAGTTTGGAATAAGAGTTTGCTGCATACATTCATAAACGCTATCTTGATCTGACATACCCCAAACTAATCCTTTTTGATTCACACAGATATGAGTAGATCTGTGGAGGGCTATGCTCTTAAACCCTTCTCCTGGAAGTCAGTGGGACTAAAAAGTGCCCATTTTCATTGGACAAAATCCCTTGTGACTGCCTCATTTGTAGCCAAATTGAGGTTCAAAAAGATACTGTCTGAAATCCTGTTGCTTAGCACATTAAGTCAAATTTAGATTAGGCCCCTTGAATCTGTGAGGATTTGGTGAGTCAACCTCCTTCATAAGTTTCATTGATTTAGTGGTTCCCACTCTAGTTGCAGCTTACTACACTTACCAACATGATTTAAGCCATTGTTTTGGAATTTGGTTTCCTAAACCTTGTATTCAGGGCAACACAGAGTGTTAGAATTGCATTTCCTTTCCACACACCTCTTCCCACATCTCAGTGGTTAGTTATCTGTAGATGAATATAAAAAGTTCTCCCATATAGTTCCTCAAAGTAACTTGTTTACATAACATACAGATAGCACCCTGTCCCCTTTGGAAATCCCTATGTTTTACATAAACACATAATCAGTATGAAACACTTGGATGCAGGTTTGGAAGGATGTAAATTAGCAATGACACAGATGCAATTAACCACGCAGGCACAAGCAGGGATGGGGACTCGCTAGTCACTACTCGCTGTTGAGTCCAACTTAAGTTGCACCAGCAACTTAACTTGGATTTGACTTGTTTCCCCCCCCCCCCCACTAACTCAGACTTTACTCCTGACTCAGACCCATTTTTCTGAGTTCCATTTTTGAGTCCTTATTTTTTTAATGGAGACCTGTAGGAGAGGCCGTTTGCTTACCTCTCCTGCAGGTTGCCATTAAAATAATAAGGACTTGAAAACATTACTTGGTGAAATGGATCCGAGTTTTGAGTCAAGTCTGAGTCAGTGAAAAAAAAGGTGACAGGGAGAGGAGCCTTCACCCAAACCTACCTTGTCAGAGTCGAAAAGGCAGCCATCCATCTGGGTGAGCCAAAGGGGTGGATGGCCTCCACCCTTCCACTGGTGGCTCCCTTACAAGATGGCTTCCTCTTGTGAGATTGATACACTGGAGCTTTGCAGGTGAAGGGCCCGCCTTCCTCCTCTTCCTCGGTCTTCTTGGGGTAAGGTAGGAACTTTTGGCTATCCTGGAGGAAAGGGAGGGGGAGAAAAAAGGGGCTGGTTGGGGGGAGGGTTAGGATAGAGCTGACTCAAACTCTATGTCCCCCACAAGCCTCAGATCTCCTCCCATACAGCTCCCACAGCCTCCACCCAATTTTTTTCTTAAAAAAAAAACTTTTTAAGAGGGACTCAGACCCGAGACATGGGACTTGGGACTGAGACCCCGAGACTCTCACTCAAGGCACAGGACTTGGACCCAAAGATTTGTCAGTATCCCTAGACACAAGTATATATAGAGAGTAGATGAATTCATATCATGTGCAGGATCTGTTTGTGGTATTTGGCATCAGATTTGCTTACTACCTTAGGTTTATTTTATTTGCCTCTAGCTTAGTTGGCTGGATAGCTCAGTGAGTTAGGTACCTGGCTGTGGAGTCAGGTTGGGAGTCTAATTCCACACTCCTGGGAATAAAGCCAATCTGTATTCCTGGGGGCAAGCTGTACAGTCCCAGAGTGCCCTCAGAAGAGGGGTGTGGTAGACTATTTCTTAGTACTGTATACTTAGAAAACCCTGGAAAGGATTCCCAAAAGTTGGAATTGACTTTATGCCACATGATTATTTTTATTATTATTAGTTTACATACTTGAATAATCAGAATCTCCTTCTACAGCAAAAACGTCTATTGTTGCATTTCCATTTAACTATGGTAGTTCTAGTTGTACAGGCTGATGAAGTGTTATTTTCTGAATGACAATTCCCACAGTTTCCCGACCAGTAATAACATGGGAGATTTAATGGAGCTGTTGTTCAGCAAAGTAACATTTCCAGCCTCTGCACTGATCTGAGATCAGCCCAGTATCTGATTCTGTTCAAAGGAGAGTACACTTTGATAGAATATTAAATGTGAGTCACTTCCCAGTGATGAACGTTTCTGTGGAGTGGACAGGATGACCATATTGTGCCTGACATGCCTGCAAGTTATATTGCTAAATGTTAATCCAAAGCTTCAAATATGGATCTGGGACAAAGCATGACCCTCCCCATGCTAGGATCCCATTTTGGATCAGGCCCTTGTGTTTGTTCCAAAGTGAAACAGGGGTGGGTAGGTGGGAACAGAGTTGCTGGCTATGCTTTTAAAGTAAGTTCTGCATTTGCCTTTGACACACTGTGTGTGGTTATGGAGTATTGGCAGGACTGAACCACTGAGGATTTTGGAAGAGTCAGACAGTTGCAGAGCATACATGGGTATAGAGTGTGTGGAAGAAGCCAAGTTGTTGTGAGAGGCAACCAGGAAGAGGAGGATCACATGGGATCAGTGATCTGGTGGTTTAGTAGATCAGAACATTAGGAATGGCAGGTAAGAGTTGGACAGTGGACTGTTTAGTATGCTGTTTAGTATACTGGATATGTGAACAAAGCAAAAAGAGACAAATAGATGTCAATAAGTTTGTACCATTCTTCCCAACCAAAGTTTGGAAAATCCTGGTTGAGAAGAATGAGTGTAATAGTATGCTAAAGCTATCTTTAGCTGAGCAATAATAAGGCACTGAGATCCAGAGCATCATCTAATAATTGCTCACTTAGAGGTGGCTTGAGTAGGTCATTGTATGCATTTTTCTTAAATGGAAAATTCCAATACAGTGGTGCCTCGCTAGATGATGTTAATCCGTTCCGCGGAAATCGCTGTCTTGCGAAAACATTGTCTAGCGAAGCACGTTTCCCCATTGGAATGCATTGAAATCTCTTCAATGCGTTCCAAGGGAAAAGTCGTCGTCTTGCGAAGATCGTCCATAGGGAAACCTCGTCTAGCGAGCGCGGGTCCCCGTTGAAATGCACTGACAGCTATTGACCACTAGTCAATGCATTCCAATGGGGAAACCTCGTCGTCTAGCGAAAATCGCCCATATGGAAACATCGTTTTGCGATCGCATTAGCGATTGCAAAAAGCCATCGTCTAGCGATTTCCTCGTCCTGCGAGGCAATCGTCTAGCGAGGCACCACTGTATCTGCAGTGCAAGAAATGCATTTTGTGGAAAAGGATTCTGAGATTTTCAACAGAAATAAAAAACAGAGTGCATATTGTGGACTTGAGAGAAAAGGAGTTGCCCATCCCTGAATTACATAAACAGAGCCAAAGGGACCATGTTCTGTTTAACAGTATGGGAAAATTTCCATTGCATGTGATACAGGTTTGAACCTTTCAGCCAGCCAAGTTAACTAGAGCCCATATTATTGCTATTTGATTCAGAGATTCAAGTCAGAGATGTAAGTTGTATAAAACCAATTAAATGGCTCCCCAAATCCTTATTTTTATTAATAATAAAATTTGGAATTCATTTCATTTGCTTCCTAGTTTTATAGATTTCTTTGGCAACATGCTGAACTCATATTTACAAGTCATTTTTTCTGCAAACTTGAATGCAGGCAAAATGTTTTTAAAAGAAAATTGAGATTTGGAAGATTCTACTAAGAATGGTGACTGTTACTCTAGTAACTCAGATTTTCATCTAGGAAATGGTTTGTTCAGTGCTAAGCAGGCAAGTTAATATGCCAGATTTCAGAAAATGCATAATTATAGATGAAGACATCATTTAGGTTATCATTTTCTTTTATCTTTGTTAAAGATTTGTATATATTTTTCCAGGGTCTAGTAGTCTCAGACTATTCATCAAATAGTATTTTATGTAAATGTTTGCCTCTGTATGAAATAGATATCAAATGGTTTGGATCATTTTAAATTATCAGCGAAAAATCAAGAAGTGAAGATTCTCCCCAGTAGGTTACAGAGACAGAGCTAGGTACTTCTTTATATGAAATATCCCAGAATTTCCCAGGTGGCCAAGGAATGTGCTGAGTGGGATGGATGGTTAATACAAAACCAAGCAAAAGAAAACAAATCCCCTCATTGCCTGCTTGAGTAAACTTCAATCAAAAGTTAAGGGGGAAGCTCTCTATAAAAGACTATGTTCGGTGTTCTTAATCATCCAGTAGCCCTTTTTTGTTGTTGTTGTTTAGTCGTTAAGTCGTGTCCGACTCTTCGTGACCCCATGGACCAGAGCACGCCAGGCCCTCCTGTCTTCCACTGCCTCCCGGAGTTTGGTCAAATTCATGTTGGTAGCTTCGATGACACTGTCCATCCATCTCGTCCTCTGCCGTCCCCTTCTCTTGCCTTCACACTTTCCCAACATCAGGGTCTTTTCCAGGGAGTCTTCTCTTCTCATGAGATGGCCAAAGTATTGAAGCCTCAGCTTCAGGATCTGTCCTTCCAGTGAGCACTCAGGGTTGATTTCCTTCAAAATGGATAGGTTTGTTCTCTTTGCAGTCCAGGAGACGCTCAAGACTCTCCTCCAGCACCACAATTCAAAAGCATCAATTCTTCAGCAGTCAGCCTTCTTTATGGTCCAGCTCTCACTTCCATATATCGCTACTGGAAAAACCATAGCTTTGACTATGCAGACCTTTGTCGGCAAGGTGATGTCTCTGCTTTTTAAGATGCTGTCTAGGTTTGTCATTGCTTTCCTCCCAAGAAGCAGGCGTCTTTTAATTTCGTGGCTGCTGTCCCCATCTGCAGTGATCATGGAGCCCAAGAAAGTAAAATCTGTCACCGCCTCCATATCTTCCCCTTCTATTTGCCAGGAGGTGATGGGTCCAGTGGCCATTTTTTGATGTTGAGCTTCAGACCATTTTTTGTGCTCTCCTCTTTCACCCTCATTAAGACGTTCTTTAATTCCTCCTCACTTTTTGCCATCAGAGTGGTATCATCTGCATATCTGAGGTTGTTGATATTTCTTCCTGCAATCTTAATTCCGGTTTGGGATTCCCCCAGTCTAGCCTTTCGTTCTGCATATAAGTTAAATAAGCAGGGAGACAATATACAGCCTTGTCATACTCCTTTCCCAATTTTGAACCAATCAGTTGTTCCATATCCAGTTCTAACTGTTGCTTCTTGTCCCACATATAGATTTCTCAGAAGATAAATAAGGTGGTCAGGCACTCCCATTTCTTTAAGAACTTGCCATAGTTTGCTGTGGTCCACACAGTCAAAGGCTTTTGCGTAGTCAATGAAGCAGAAGTAGATGTTTTTCTGGAACTCTCTGGCTTTCTCCATAATCCGGCGCATGTTAGCCATTTGGTCTCTAGTTCCTCTGCCCCTTCGAAATCCAGCTTGTACTTCTGGGAGTTCTCGGTCCACATACTGCTGAAGCCTACCTTGGAGGATTTTGAGCATAACCTTGCTAGCATGTGAAATTAGTGCAATTGTACAGTAGTTGGGGCATTCTTTGGCACTGCCCTTCTTTGGGATTGGGATGTAGACTGATCTTTTCCAGTCCTCTGGCCGCTGCTGAGTTTTCCAAACTCGCTGGCATATTGAGTGTAGCACCTTAACAGCGTCATCTTTTAAGACTTTAAATAGTTGAACTGGAATGCCATCACCTCCACTGGCCTTGTTGTTAGCCATGCTTTCTAAGGCCCACTTGACTTCACTCTCCAGGATGTCTGGCTCAAGGTCAGCAACCATACTATCTGGGCTGTCCGGGACATCCAGATCTTTCTGGTATAATTCCTCTGTGTATTCTTGCCACCTCTTCTTGATGTCTTCTGCTTCTGTGAGGTCCCTACCACTTTTTGTCCTTTATCATGTCCATCTTTGCACAAAATGTTCCTTTAATATCTCCAATTTTCTTGAACAGATCTCTGGTTTTTCCCTTTCTATTATTTTCCTCTATTTCTTTGCACTGTTCATTTAAGAAGGCCCTCTTGTCTCTCCTTGCTATTCTTTGGAAGTCTGCATTCCATTTTCTGTAACTTTCCCTATCTCCCTTGCATTTGGTTTCCCTTCTCTTCTCTGCTATTTGTAAGGCCTCGTTGGACAGCCACTTTGCTTTCTTGCATTTCCTTTTCTTTGGGATGGTTTTTGTTGCTGCTTCCTGTACAATGTTACGAGCTTCCATCCATAGTTCTTCAGGCACTCTGTCCACCAAATCGAGTCCCTTAAATCTGTTCTTCACTTCCACTGTGTATTCATAAGGGATTTGGTTTAGATTATACCTGACTAGCCCCGTGGTTTTTCCTACTTTCTTCAGTTTAAGCTTGAATTTTGCTATAAGAAGCTGATGATCAGAGCCACAATCAGCTCCAGGTCTTGTTTTTGCTGACTGTATAGAGCTTCTCCATCTTTGGCTGCAGAGAAGATAATCAATCTGATTTCAGTATTGCCCATCTGGTGATGTCCATGTGTAGAGTCGCCTCTTGTGTTGTTGGAAAAGAGTGTTTGTGATGACCAGCTTGTTCTCTTGACAGAACTCTATTAGCCTTTGCCCTGCTTCGTTTTGAACTCCAAGGCCAAACTTACCTGTTGTTCCTTTTATCTCTTGACTCCCTACTTTAGCATTCCAGTCCCCTATAATGAGAAGAACATCTTTCTTTGGTGTCAGTTCTAGAAGGTGTTGTAAGTCTTCATAGAATTGGTCAATTTCAGCCTCTTCAGCATCGGTGGTTGGTGCATAAGCTTGGATGACTGTGATGTTGAAAGGTCTGCCTTGGATTCGTATTGAAATCATTCTATCATTTTTGAGATTGTATCCCAGTACAGCTTTTCCCACTCTTTTGTTGACTATGAGGGCTACTCCATTTCTTCTACGAGATCCTTGCCCACAATAGTAGATATGATAATCGTCTGAATTGAATTCGCCCATTCCCGTCCATTTTAGTTCACTGACACCCAGGATGTCAATGTTTATTCTTGCCATCTCCTGTTTGACCACATCCAGCTTACCAAGATTCATAGATCTTACATTCCAGGTTCCTATTTTTTCTTTGCAGCATCGGAGTTTCCTTTCACTTCCAGGCGCGTCCGCAGCTGAGCGTCCTTTTGACTTTGGCCCAACCACTTCATTAGCTCTGGAGCTACTCGTACTTGTCCTCCGCTCTTCCTCAGTAGCATGTTGGACGCCTTCCAACCTGAGGGGCTCATCTTCCAGCGTCATATCTTTTAGCTTTTTGTTTCTGTCCATGGAGTTTTCTTGGCAAAGATACTGGAGTGGCTTGCCAGTTCCTGCTCCAGGTGGATCGCGTTTAGTCAGAACTCTCCACTATGACCTGTCCGTCTTGGGTGTCCCTGCACGGCATAGCCCATAGCTTCTCTAAATCACTCAAGCCCCTTCGCCACGACAAGGCAGCAATCCATGAAGGAGAGTAGCCCTTTAGTTAAAGCTTATTATTCACCCAGTCATTTTGGAGCCCATGGCCTAAAGATTAAGGAAGAAAGATACATAGCTGCCTATTCCTGGGAACAGGTTCCTGAAGTGTCTGAGGAAAGCAGAGGAAAATTTGTCCAGGAAGATTCAGATGGACAGTTAGAAAGCAAATGTGAAATAAGCAAAGAATTGCAGGGGTGGTGTTAGGAAGGCAAAAACTGAGAGTGAGCTGTCGTTAACAGGGGACACTAAAGGAAACAAAAAGGTATTCTTCAGGTATGTGGTAGCAAAAGACAGAGAAAAGAAACAGTGACTCAGCTACTCAATGGAGACGTGAAAATGATAAAAGACAACAAAGAAAAGGCAGAAGTGCTCAATTACTGCTTTAGCTTTTCCCAAAAGACAGTCTATGATCTTCCAGACAAATGTTATGCACAAGTAGAAGGGGACAGGGTTGCGGCTTGAAATTGGCAGACAAATAGTCGAGGAATACCTAATTATTTTGAACCTGTTCAAATCTTCAGGGACCAATTGAATCTAAGAGTATTAAAGGAATTGACTGAAGAACTCTTATAGCCACTGTCTATTGTTTTCTGGAAATCATGGAGGATGGTTGAAGTGCCAGCGAATTGGAAGAGAGCTAATGCTGTCCCTATTTTAAAAAAGAGGAACCTGGGAGCTACTGACCAGCCAGCCTGACATCAATCCCAGGGGAACTCCTGGAGCATGCTATAAAGCGATCACTCTTCAAGTACATTGAAAGTAATGGAGTGATAACTAGAAACCAACACAGATTTGTCAGGAACAAATTGTGTTAGACTGATATTTTCTCATTTTTTTTGATCAGGTAACTGATGTGTGTGGTATAGTGGCTAGGGTAACAGACTAGGACTCAGGAGGCCTAGGTACAAATTCCTGCTTAGCCAGGGAAGCTAACAGGGTGTGTGAAGTTGGTAAAGTCACAATTTTAATATCTCACTTACCTTGAAAGTCTTGTTAGAGTCATTATAAGTCAGTTCCGATTTAGTGGCACATAACAACAACTTCCCTGGTAGAAGGTGGGAATGCTGTGGATGTGATATATCTTGACTTCAGCTAAGCTTTTGATAAAATGTCCCATGATATTCTGGATTAGCAAGGTAACTAGGTGTGAACAGGATAGAACAACTATCAGGTGGATCTACAGAATAATAGTTAGAGTGCTTATCAAGAGTTCCTTCTCAAACTTGAGGAGGAAACAAGTGGGGTGCCACAGGGTTCTGTCCTAAGCCTTGTGCTCTTCAACATTTTAATTATTGATTTGGATGAGGAGTTGCAAAGAATGTTTATGAAATTTGTGAATAATATAAAATTTGGTGGAGTAGTTAATACCCTGGAAGATAGAATCAGAATTCAAAAAGACCTTGAGAGGCTTGAGCACTGGGATGAAAAACAGAATGGAATTTAACAGTGATGCATGCAGAGTATTACACTAGGACAAAAAGCAAACAAAGACACAGTTACAAGATGGGGGATACTTGGCTCAATAATACTACAAGTGAGAAGGGGCTTTGAATCGTTGTCAATCACAAGCTGAATATGAGTCAACAGTGTGATGTCGCTGTAAAAAAGGTCAGTGCTGTTTTAGGCTGCATTAACAAAGCATAGTCTTGAAATCATGTGAAGTACTAGTTACCCTCTTCGGTGCTGGTTAGGCCTCAAGTGCTGTGTCCATCTCTGGACACTGCACTTTAGGAAAGATACCAACAGATTGGAACACGTTCAGAGGAGAGCAAAACAAAGACTGAGAGGAGGTATGATAGGATCTGTTCTCAGTCATTCCAGAGTGCAGGACATATAATAATAGGGTCAAGTTACAGGAGGCCATATTTTGGCTAAATTTCAGGAAAATGTCAGAACTGTTAGAATAGTATAACAATGAAACCAATTACCTCAGGAAGTGATGAGCTCTCCAACACTGAAAGCATTCTAGAGAAAGTTAGACAGCCACCTGTCAGATATCCTTTAACTTGCACTTCTGTGTTGAACAGGATGTTGTAGTCAGTGGTCTTACAGACTCCTCTCAACTCCATCATTCTGTGATTCTATGAAACTGAGATGACAGTGTCTGGGGTTCACTGAAGTATGTGTGTGTGGGTACATGTGTGTATATTGAGGGAATAAAAGAAGAAAGTAAGAAAATTTAAGGAAATCAGAGTTTGTTCAAATCAGTCTGCATGTCAAAAACCTAGCTGGAGAATGTGTAGATCTGTGTACAAAATGCAAGGGAAAACTCCAGTTAGGGAGATGTATAATTTCCTAAAGAAGAAAACTAAGCCATTATAAAAACTGAAACACAAGCTAAGGTGAAATCCTAAACTAAGGCCCAAAGCAGTTAAAATCTGCATAATGTAATAATGATATGAGAAAAGTAAGCAGGAAAGTATGAATGTATATGTGCCCCTCTGCCAAGGAGCAATTGCTCTTTGCTTTACTGATACCCTTATTTTTCCTCCATTTTGATTGGCTTCTTTGCCCTTATCACTAACATTTAGTTTTTATTAGTAAATGGCAAGTCAGATGAAAAAGCGTTTTTCCTCATCCTTCTTTATTGTCCAGAAAGTAAAACACCCATTTGTCTTCAGGCAAATGAAGTGATCATAGCAAGTACCACGGTATACTTTGGGCACAGAGCCATTGAATGTATCCGACTTAGTAGCTTGTTAATACTCTTCCTTTGTCTTTCTTGGTCAAAGGTTTGTCACTTCAGTGACCATGTGTCTATTTTTTTTCTCATTGCATAATGCAAAAATCCAGCCCAACAGAAATCCTTTGCTCAGCAACAGGAAACAGTCAATATTTATGAAACATCAAATATTTCCTCCTTTCCATTAGGTTGAGAGGCTGTTCCATTCCATAGGTCTGTTGTCCATTCTGTAGGCTATATGTCTATAGGCCAGCTTGTCCATATGTCCATAGGCCTAATCCCCAGTGTAGCCTTGGACACTGAGGGTAGGACCTGATTATATATTTGTTTGTTTGCTTCTTTCTGTCACTTATATATCGCCCCATTAGTGCACAGCACTGTTCTGGGCAGTGTACATATAAAACAGTGATATAACACATATATAACACATCAAACAACAGCAAACAAAAAATAAACAAACACAATGCCCTAATGGCACAACATGACTGAGTCAAAACAGACTGCCTTTGATGGTCTCTCTACAAAACAAATTGGGTCTTCAGCAACCGCTTAAAGCAGGGGAGGGATGGAGCCAGGCGTAGCTCCACTGGGAGGTGATTCTAAAGAGATGATTAGCTACAATGCAAAACTCTGGATCTGCAAGATCCTTGCTGTTGTTTCTGTTTGTGCTTTATTTATGTCATCTGATACATATCTGCCAAATCTAAGTTCTGCAACCAGCCAAGATCTTTGGTTGCCATCTTATAATCTTAGTTCTCTTTCCAGTAATTCAGTTGGGAGCTGGATGGATTTGAAGAAAGGATTTTGCTGTACATACAGTACGTAGTCTCACTCTCCAGACCAAACCTCCAAATCTGGAAGTTGAGTCATGGCAACTGGACTTCTTTCTTATTAAGTTGAAACATTTTGCTACTCATCCAAGTAGCTTCTTCAGTCCGAAGAAGCTACTTGGATGAGTAGCAAAATATTTCAACTAGACATGGGGACAAATATAAAAATGAATTGGGATGTTCATCGAATATCCCTGATTCGTCAGATATTCGTTGCTTCATATTCTTGGAATCCAGAGACCCCGACAAATACGAAGCAACGAATATAACCCTTTTAGATTCGTCCCTTCATCTATCCCTGCTTATGCCCCCGCGGAGCAGCTGTTCCTCAGGGACATAAGCAGAAAGGGGTTTTCCCTTCAGATGGCTTGCTAAAGTCTGCCCGAAGGAAATCCCCCCCCCTGTTTAAAAAACAGGGGGATCGTTTTTCTCAGACTTCCCCTGGCTTCCTATGCCCCTGTGGCATACACAGGGGAAGCCTGACCAAAGGAATTCTCCCTTTGGAAGAGAAGCGAAGCCTGATCTAAGTGATCTCCCACCCCCACTGTCTTTGCAAAGACAACCGGGGTGGGGGATCGCTTTGATCCCACTTCCCCCATCTGTCTATGTCCGGGCAGGCATTGAAAGAGGAGGAAAGGGGGACACAAGCTATCCCCCACCGCTGCTGTATTTGCAAAGATAGCAGGGGTGGGGGATTGCTTAGATCAGGTTTCTCTCCTCTTCCTATCCCTGCTGGGGCATAGGAAGAGGAGCGAGGCCTGATGAAAGAGAAGCCCTCCCCGCTCCTCATTGCAAAAGCTAGGCTGCTGAAAGTGAAACCGCTATTCCAGCAGACTAGCTTATGTTTCCGTGGAAGCCCCTGCGGAGCAAGGAGGAAGCAGCTGGGAAGGTAAGCAGCAGTGGGAAGAGGATGGGGGCAGGCTGTCAGGCTGGGGCTTTTTTTTAAATAGCCCCACGCGCTGTCTAAAAAAAAAAAGACCCGACGAACCAATGAATTGATTCATCGTTCGTCGGGCCACTGGGGGGCAATTCGTGGTTTATTTTTCATCTAATTTGCAATTTATTTTTCATCTAACTTACAAATGCTTCTCTGTCAGATCTTCTGGAAGTGACTCTAACTCACCAATGGTAACCAGGCGAATGGCTGTTTAAAACGAATTAATCCATTTTAATTTTGTTCTGCCCAGCTATTACCAGATAATTTTTTTGGATAGGACTTGCAACATTGTATTTGCTTATACATCTAGATTTCCATCTGCTATAAAAATAAACATAATAGATTTATAAGGTAGAGCAAGGTTAAGGATCTAGAAACCAACATAACAGAATATGTTTAGCCTTCAACAGAGAAAATCAATAGCCATTTTCAAATATTTGAAGAACTATCACATAGAAGATTGAGGAAGCTTATTTTCTGTAGCTTTGGAGGGTAGCACTTGAATCACTAGTTTAAAATTACAAGAAAGGAGATTTTGAGCCTTTCCAGATGGGCCATTTGGGGTATGGGGTGGATTGGGGTACAAAGGATCTGTTGAGGTCAAGGGGAGGAGCAATGTGTCATTTGACATGCTCCTCCTGTCCAAACAGCAAACAATCCTTTGTAGCTTGGCCACCTGTGAAGTGGCCACCTGATCGTCTGCAGAGAATTTTTTATTTTTTATTTTATTTTCGCTCCTCTCTCGCTTTGTCAGTGCTGTTCCATTTTCACCCTCCTTCCCTTCCATTGTTCTCCTCCTCACTTTCTCAGAATCTGCAGCTGCTAGAGGCTGCTGTCTCCTGGCTAACGAGCATGCCAAAAAGAATGCATGCCTTATAACTGAGGCAGAAAGGTGAATGACAGCTCTTAAAGAGGAAGGATAGGCCATTCTAAATAGAAACAATTGTGGGTGAGGTCTTTTTTGTATCCAAACCATGCCTTCAGTGATCCATATATCATATCTGTATGCCAGTGTGGATAGTCCCTTTGACAAAACTGTACAAGGGACCATCTGATAACAAAACCTATTTGGCAGGAAAGTGGACTGTCCTTTGTTGGAGACTTTTAAACAAGGGTGTTGATGGCTGTCTGTTATGGATGCTTTAGCTGTGGATTTTCACTGTTAGCAGGGGTTGAATGTATTTTGTTTATTTGTTTATTTACTTATTTATTTAGCCTGATTAATAGCTGGAACCCCCTAATGGGATTGCTTTCTTTTAATGTATATATCTCTCCCCCCATTAAAGCTTAGAAATTTTAGAAATGTATTTATTTGTTAAAAAATCAACATCCAAGCCTGTATCACAAGATTCAGGGTCGGTTACAGAGGTGTATAAAATCATTTTAAAATATAAGATGTTGAAAACATTTAAAAATGAAATAGTTAAAAAAGCAAACATTAAAGCACTAAAACCATTGCATTAAAACATGAGCAGGCTACAGTCTTCAACCCCCCACCCCACCCCAGGTTCTAATAAATATATTTTGACTTTGCGCTGAAATGATGCCAATGTCAGTGCTAATTGAACCTTCAAGGTGAGGGCCTTCTATGGTTGGGGTGCTATGGCAGAAAAAGTCCATCTCCGTTGGGTAGTATTCTCAAAGGCTTTCATCAAATCGAAACTATGAAGCTCAATTTCTCAGCACCAAACTCAAACATCTAAATTGGGCCCTACAGGCAAATGGCTATTCCAAGAATGAAATCACAAGACCCATCAAACCAAGAAAACAACACCAAACTGAAGAGGAAAAACAGCCACCCACAAATAAAGTATTTCTGCCATACATAAGAGGGGTCACGGACCGCATGGGGAAACTTTTGAAAAAACACAACCTACAAACAGTATTCAGGTCCACCACAAAAATACAACAAATGATACGGTCAGCAAAGGACAAAAGGGACCCCCTCACCACTGCAGGAGTATACCGGATACCTTGTAGTTGTGACCAGGTATATATTGGAACCATAAAACACAGCATCCACACCAGAATCAAAGAACATGAGAGACACTGCAGACTAAAACAACCGGAAAAATCGGCACTAGCTGAACATGCCCTGAAACAAGTTGGACATGAAATTCTATTTCAAAACACAGAAGTACTGGACAACACCAGCAATCATTATGTTAGCCTGCACAGGGAAGCCATTGAAATCCACAAACATCAGCAGAGCTTGAACAAAAAAGAAGAAAGTCTAAAACTCAACACAGCCTGGCTCCCAGCACTGAAAAATACGGCCTGCAAAAGGTCAACAAACTCTACCCAGCCACAAGGACCAGTGATCACTGCACACAAAAGACCAGCTAACGACACCCATCAATCACAGTGACAGATCATCTCTCCCCCTGATCACAACAATACACCCACAACAAAAAACATGCTGATCACCATAATCACCCAATCTCCTGAAAAGGACAAAAAGCTGATCCCACAGCTATAAATACTCAACTATCCCACAAAACTGCACCAGAGCACAGAGTTCTGACTCCTGTCCTCTGAAGATGCCGGCCACAGAGACTGGCGAAACGTTAGGAAGAAAAACCTCAAGAACACTGCCAGACAGCCCGAAAAACCTACAGCAACCATCCATTGGGTAGGTTTATATCATGAGATGTGCCCCTTCAAATATTCAGGACTCAAACTGCTCAGGGCTTGAGTCATTGTCAACACGATGATCTCAGATGAGAAATGCATTGCCAGCTAGTGCAAATCCTTCAGAACCGGCATCATGTAGATTTTGAAGCATGTTCTTGTTAGCAGTCTAGCTGCTGCATACTGCACTTGCTGCAGCATCCGTGTCATCTTCAAGGGTAGCCCCACATAGAGTGCATTGCGACAGTCTGATTCGGAGGTTAAAAGGCATGGACTACTGTGACCAGGTTATCCTGGTTCAGGGATGGTTGTAATTGGCTTGTAGACCAGTCAAAGTTGGCATGAGCCTCCAATGACAAAGATGAATCTAGAACTATCCCCCACACTACACACCTGCACCTTCAGTGGGAGTGTGAATGCATCCAGAAAAGATTTCCTGTACAACTCCCAGATCTGCAAACTACCGAACCACAGAGCGTTGTCAGGATTCAGTTTCTTAGTGAAGTCCGCAATATCAAATGAATCTGCTGCCTCCAGAGATTCTTCAAGCTGCTACCAGGTGTCAGACAGGTTTCCTTAGGCACATGACCTACCTTTCCTGGTGAGAGTTGTCTCTCTGCACAGATTACAGTGCTGATGTTGCAAATAGTGTTTGTCCTACAATACTACATTGTTGAAATGTGACTACAAGTGCTATTGCTAGGCAGGTTATTTCCCTTCTGAAACTATCCTCAAAATACTTGGCAAAAACCTGGATTTTGGACAGTTTTCTTACTTTCTTACATTTTAAGAGTTTGGTATAAATAGTGGGCCTTTTCACTTGGCTGTAGGGTTATGTTTAGTTATTTAATTCTCGAGCCATCTAACGAATAGTTTGCTTTTCCTGCTGAGAAAACAAACATATGGGGATTCTTTGATCCTATGTCAGTTGGTAGTGAAGTTGTCTAATTCAAAACATATTCTCAAAAGTTGTCTTGTAGTCTAGCAAATTTAGGATGAGATACATATAATGTGTTTCTAATTTAAGGGGACCAGTTAGGATCAAGATGAACTGGAAAGCTGAGGATAGATGTGTAATATTTTAATTATAATAATTACTCTTCTTTTGTTTTTTTGAAGCATTTTATCCTGCTTTGCAGCTGAAGAGGCTAGCAGTGTGACTCAAGATCAGTAGAAACAAGACAGATGCTTCCTACAGACTTAAAATCTAAAAGACATGGCACAAAAGAGGTGGGGGGAGGATGAAGAAAGAAAGAAACAAGAGAACTCAGGCACCAATTCTAAAAATGATGTAGTAGATCTTGTAATGGGTAGCTGGAATGAAGAAAGAACAGGTTAAAAAAAAACCTGATCTCTCTCTCTCTACAGAACTGAGATTTTGGCCCTCTCTGCCATTCCTTCCTCCGTTTTAGCGTGATTGAATTAGTACTTCCTTCAGAGTCAGTCCTACATAGTCATATAAATCATAGCATCAGAATAATGGAGTTAGAAGGGACCAAGATATAATTGTTAGCTTTCTAAATATAAAAGAGTAAATCATTATTTCAGAAATGTTGCTTTTCATATTAGAGATTAATTGATACTGAAAAATTAGCTTTAAAAGCTCAGAAAGATTTAAAAAAAAAAAAGAAGAGGAGGAGAAAGAGTTGGAAGGGGCCTAGAAGGCCATCAAGTCCAACCCCCTGCTCGATGCAGGAATACAGATCAAAGGAGATCTGCCAGGTGGTTGTCTAAATTTCTTTTGAATGCCTCCGGGGTTGGAGCACTCACCACCTCTCGAGGTAATTGGTTCTATTGCCGTACTGTTCTAACAGTTAGGAAGTTTTTCCTGATAATTGAACTGAAATTTGGCTTTCTGTAACATGAGCCCATGGTAGAGGAATGAAATAGAACAGACTCTGCTTCCTCTCAAGGAGGTCTTTCTCTCTCTCGTTTGACCTGGAAGGCCAGAGTTGTCTGCATAGTGCCCAGTAACATTCATATACTGCCATTGTTATGTGCTGTGAAGTTGCTTTTTATTGATAGCAACCACATAAGCTAATGACCTCCAAAATGTCCTGTTATTAACTGTCCTGCTCAGTTCTTACAAACAGGGCTTTCCACTGGGCTTCCTTTACTGACCCAATCCATTTTATGCTTGGTCTTGGTCTTCCTTATTTTCACCTTGTTTTTTTTTCTCCTTTTGTTATATAATCCCTTCACATTTTGTAACTTCTTTGCATTCACCATTTCTTTTTATCCAGTCCTTTAGCCATTGCTCTAACTGTATAACACTATACCAAGATATTTTATTCATTCCTATCCTTTACTTTATTTGTTCTTTATTCTCCATTTTTTCAAAACAAATTTTATTGCAATAATTTTCACTTTCTTAGTGAATTCTCAATCCATTGGTTCAAATTTTCTGGGAATTTCTCCAACTCTGCCACTGGATATAATGGAGAAACTGGTGGAATAAATATTTTTTCTTTATCTACTCCAGATTAACACCACATTTTCAAAGAAGAGCTTTCTACATTTTTACTATATTTTTATTATCTTTATAAAAATATTTATAGAGTTCAAATGTAATTCATATATTTCTGTATTCAGCCAAATTAGTTTATTAGAGTGAGTTATATCTAGCATAGTCTTAATTGATTGACTATATAGTAAAACCTCAAATGCGGAACTCCAAGCCCTCCAGCTTTTTGAGATTTATACCATTTCTTATTATTAATCCTTGACTTTTTGTCTTTCTCCATTGCAAAATTTATTACTCATATTTTGCCAGTTCTTTAACTCTTCTTCACTTATGTTTATTGGTAACATCATAAATTTAAAAAATTGTCTTAGGTAAAATCTTCATTTTGCATACAGCGATTCTGCCAAACTATGACACTCCATTTTATATCTTGCTTTAATATTTTAAAATTATCCTCTTTTACTCTTTTTAATTCAACTGGAATATATATGCCTTCATTCTCAATAGACTTTTGAATATTTATATTCCTTTCTTATTTTATTTTATTTTTCATCTTTATCATAGTTAAACACCAACATTTCTGACTTACACCAATTCATCTGTAACCCTGTTATCTCCCTCAAATTCTTATAAATGTAGTTTCACCCTATTCCTAACCTTTATCAAGTTTAATAAATTATAATTGGCAAAAAAATAATAATTTAACTCTATCTATAATGCCAATAACTAAAATTTCTTTATCTTTTTAAATAACATTATCTAATAGTTCTATAACTAAAGCAAACAATACCAGGGAAAGGGACATTCTTGTCTAGTGCCACTGCCTAGAGATATCTGTTCTGTTCTCCCATCATTTATAATTACTGCTATAGTATTCTCTGTCTATAATTTATGTATTATTTATGATTTATTAAAGAAATAGATCTATAAACTCCAGGAGATTTCTTATTCACTTTTGAAATTAGTAGAATTATTGAATGCTTCTAAGATAATGTTATCTTTTCATCTTCTGTTATTTTGTCAAAAAGGGACTTTAATTTTGGTATGAACATTCTTCTAAAGTTTTTATAATAGTTTGGTCCAAATCCATCCACTCCTGGGGTCTTCCCTGCTTGTTTATTAATTGGTTTCTCTGTCTCTTCTTATCTTATTGAATGTTCCATTAAATCTTCATCCATTTTTTTGATTCTATTCTCCACATTTGTCTCAATATATTCCTTAATTCTTCCCAGAGAAAGCTCCCTTCGCCCAGAATATAATTTTTGATAAAAAAAAATCTTGGAAGACCTCCAGTGTAACTTTCATCAAATTACACATTTTGCCCCTATGATTTTTAACTGCCTTTAAAATTTGCATTGCTCTGGCCAACATTCTTGAATTTCTAGAAATATATTCAAAATAGTCTCTTTTAAAATATATTACTCTGAACTTTCTGAATTTCCATGTTATCGAATTCTTTTCTTTTTGCCTGTATCTCTGAAATAGTTTTTCTCCTTATCATATATTTTCCTTCCAATAATCATTTCATCCTCAACTTTTCTCATAAGATTTTCTTGTTTTCTTTTAAGATAACATGGTTCCTTAATACCAACTCCTCTTATTCTTGCCATCATAGTACCCCTAGTATTACTCTGGTTGCAACCTTCCCTATCATTAATTTCCCATATTTCCCTAATTAATTTTTATATTTTATCTATTATTTTCTTTTGCTGAAAAAATACTCCTATCCAGTCTCCATCTTTTTGCTTCTCTCTAATCACATTTAATTTTAATCTCCATATTTAATAAAGCATGATCTGTTCTTTTTATGAGATTGATCTCCATTTTTAAATCAAGCTATTAGATACAAATATGTAAAGTATTCCAGAATACCTTTTATGGATGGAGGAGTAAAATATAAATTTCTTTTCATCTGCTTTCATCACTCCAAATATCTTTCAGATCAGTCTTCTTTATTATTCTATTCAAGACCACAACAGTTTTAATATGTTTGATTTATCCTTCTCTTTATCCATAACCATATTAAATCACTTGCCATTATTACAAACCTTTTATTTCTTCCAATTCCTTAAATACATGCTTTAAAAACTTAGTTTGATTGTAGTTAACTGTAGTGCATTAGCTATTGCTCACTTTTCTTACATCAACGGTGGACAACATGCCCCCTCTGCCATTCATGTATTTAAAGCTAAGTTAATTGCCCAGCTACTCTATGATATTCACATTTGGATCAGTTCATACAATCTTGCTGTAGAGAAAGTCCAAGTCAGCTTTCTATATTTTATTTTGGATGTTCCTACGTGAATATGATATGCGGCCATTCCTCTGGACTGGAAACTAGAGCATGGATCCAGACTATAAAATTCTGGCTGTGTCTCCACTTTTTAGCTGAGCATCCTGGCCATGAATACTTCATTCTAATTTATTTGTGCTAGTAAATTGTCACTTTTGGTCCACATAAAATTAAAGCCTTTTTCATTCCACTTGACTACATTCTAATACTTGGATAATCACAAACATTTATTGTCCCAAAGACTATATGATATTGGGAGACCAGAACTGTTTTCTCTAGCATACAGAACCTGCTCCTCTTTTGCAGATGGTGTGTTACCAGTACATGGGTCATCAACAGCACATTTAACAACACTTAGAGCAGACTCACAGGATATTTATGTGTGGTAGATTTAATGTTCTTCCTTCAGAATTACTCCAGGATAATTTTTTGTTAATTCTTTGTCAGTAGAGATATTGTCCACATATAGCTGGGGTTCCTGGTTTTTTGTCTCATGTTCTTATATATTCTTAGTTATATGAGCAAATAAGAAATGATTTAATTTGTCTTCTCTTGCAAAAATTTCAAAGCTATCCTAATAAGTGATTGGTTATTTATAGAGATGAGCACAAACCTCCAGTTTATGATGGTCATATGACCTGTTCAAACACACATCAACAAATTTACACACAATACAAAGAAATAAAAAACAAAGAAAAGTTATCTAACATCTTCTAATAAGTAAGCCCTTTTTTGTATTACATCAGGGCTAAAGTTAGCTACTTGAGCAATAACATAAGGATTCTGACAGAAATACCTACTACAGTGTCTTTATTGTCCATATTAAAATTATATAGTTTTGTAATGATAATTTTTCTCTTGATTTTCAACTGTAATTCTGCTTTTGCACCTTCTTCTTTAACTTTTTTCAGTAGTCACTTTAATCCATTGTTATTTTCTGCTGTGAATGTGGTGCCATCTGCATGTCTTAAACTGACTTAATTTAAATCTTCACTTTTATTATGTTTGTGTTATTTTATGTTATTGCCACTGTTGTAAACTGCCCAGAGTGATCATGTGTCAGATGGGTGATATAGAAATCAAATAAATAAATTTAATTACTGATATTCTTCCATCAATGTTCACTCCTTCATATACTGCTTGTGAACAAATTTTACATCGTCTTCATGCAAAAGGGTGGCATTTCACCTTGAACACTCCAGAAAGATTGCAGTCAACAATAGTGATTATTATGTAGTGCAGTGGTGGACCATGTACAAAAAGATTAAGTCCCAGGTTCAGTCAATGGCATTGCAAGTTAGAGCTAAGAACTTCCCTGCCCAAAAGACGAAAAACATCTTGCTGTCACTGCTGAAAGTGCTGGTCTAGATGCACCAATTGTGCACCTCTGTATTAGACAGCTTTGGGTGTGTTGACCTGGGCTATCACAAACCTCTATTGGTCTGATATTAAAATAATATAAACTGTAACTGACAGAGTTTACACACAAGTTTCAAGTGTTATAATAATAAAAAAAACACTCGCAGAGTGTATTCCCCCATGTGTGTGTGTGTGCCAGCAGCTGAAAGTAAATAAAATGATCTTTGTTAAAAACATTCAATAACTTTTATTGTTTAAAACATATGTACATAAGAATAAACTCACAGTGCTTAGACATACTGGTACTTATAAAAACTTGTACTTGACTTAGTTACAGTCATGTGAAAAAGAAACTACATATTTTTGTGGTTTTATGTATCACAACATAATAAAAATCATCTGGTCCTTAGCAGGTCTGAAAATTAGGTATATACAACCTCAGATGAACAACAACACATGAAATATTACACCATGTCATGATTTGTTTAACAAAAATAAAAGCCAAAATGGAAAAGCCTTGTGTGAAAAACTAAGTACGCCTTATGATTCAATAGCTTGTAGAACCACCTTTAGCAGCAATAACTTGAAATAATCGTTTTCTGTATGACTTTTATCAGTCTCTTACATTGTTGTAGAGGAATTTTGGCCCACTCTTCTTTACACCATTGCTTCAATTCATTGAGAGTTGGAGGCATTTGTTTATGTACAGCTCCTGTACCTCATAGAAGTATAGCATGCAGGTCTTTTATTCTAGCAAGTGGAAGTGTCCAGACCTTTCTGCAACAAAAGATAGGAGGCGCCTCTGCCATTTCGCTCCAGCTGATCATTGTCTGCTTTATGCTGAGGAATGGAAGACTCAACATATAATCAATTAAAATTTACTTGGTGCCAGTATCAGCCTATTCATCCTTATAGTCCTCCTACACCTAGTTCATACACTGTAAAATGGAACAGTTCATCAGAAGCTTGAATAACATGTTCCATCCATTTTCTCCAATCCCCCTGGATTGAAGACTTTCTGTAATCCTTTCTAAGATTTCTGCTAAATTGTTTGAACCTCTCACAACCATGGACCTTCGTCATCTCTCCATGAAGGTCTGCTGTCAACTAATGAGATGGCACTTCATGGAGGCACTTTGCACAGATTCCCCAAGGGCCATTGCTGTGTCCACTGCCTTCTTTGTGGTGTACCTCTTCCAGACATCTGCAGAGCAGCTACGTAGGTACAACTGTTTACATTTATTGCCCAGACTGGATGCAAGAGTTTGTTAGGACACAAGTATTGGCAGTACTATCTTAGGCAAAAACAACACTCTTCAGGAAAACCAGCATAAGTCTGCAGCGACTTCTGTTGTACCACAACATGCTAAGCTGTACTGTGATTCAAAATAGTACGCAATTGGTTCCTTTTTGCTCCAATTTTTACAGAAACACCACAGTTTGAGACAATACAGGGCCACCTCCTTTTCCCCACCAGTTGTTTGCCGGCCCCTTCCTCACTTCCCCCATTTGCTACCACTTGTTCCTCCCTCAATCACTATTGTGGTTTTTTTCCCCCTTTGTGTTTCTGTGTGCTCATGTGGAGAATCAATTCCTTTTTTTAAACCTGTATTTTTTAAAAAAACAAATCAAACCTCTGAGGATGCTTATAAACAAACTTTTTAAAAAAAAGGAGAGTCAGGAGTGGAGTATTACATTCCTGTTGTGTGACCTCCTGTCAAGCCCAAATATGCCCATAGCACGACCATGCCCACTACAGAATACTGGGTTAAAGCATGAAAAAAATGCTGCAACTTGAGTGTGTGTTGTAAGTGGAATTTCACCTGTTTGTATCTAACCCACAACAGATTTTCCCTGGTTTGTTGCAATGGTATAGTTCCAGTATTAGTATCATTGTAATCATTGTATCCAGAATGCTATAGTCATTCACATGTCAGGCGGGGACTTAAGAGATACATTTTTCCCCCTTTCTGAGTCATGAAACTCACAGGGTGACCATGGACCAATCACTTTCTGCCAATCTAATGTACCTCAGAGGTATATTATGAGGTTAGGAAGAGAAGGAAAAGACCCATATGAAATACCTTGGGCTCCTTGGAGGGAATGTAAAATATAATTGTCTTTGGCTGGGATCCAATTGGTGATTCACATAATGCTGTAGGGTGTGGCAGCAAATTGTGACTAGTTAATGAAGTGGTGGTTGTGTTCCTAGGCATTCATGTGGTTGGCTATGTGCCCAGGAATGCAACCAGCATTTCTTATTTTGTGGAAATTTTCTGCTGTGACTTTTTTGTTTCACCGATGCAAGTGTAAATTGTCAACTAGGTTCTAGCCATAACTTAGCTTGGATCCAATACTACATATTATGTTATGTGCAGTCAAGTCAGAATTCACTTTTATTAACCTTAACAGGTTTTTCAAGCTAAGTGAGTTATTTAAGGTTTACCAGTTCCACCCCACAGTGAGTTTCTGTGGCAGAGCCAGGAAATTAAACCCTGGTCTCCTGAGTCCATTCATCTCTTCACTACACCCCACACCTCACCAATACTACATATATAGGGTCAAACCAGATTGTTAATCCCAAGTAGAGCAGACCAACTGAATCAATGTGACTTACTTTAGTAGGTACTAATAACTGGAAACATTTGCATTTTATTGTATATATGTGTGTTCATGTGTTTGTGTGTGAGAGAGCATATGCATGCTGGTGCTTGGAACTAACACAAATTTCATCATGTAGTTGAAGATAATTGATGAGGTGCTAGTCACATGTCTGGTCACATAGTATTTACATAATATCAACACAACAGGCACCTCATTATATACGTTCAATTACACAATTTTGCTTGCACTGGTATAAAATCCCAGTAGGCTACACACACAGAGAGAGAGAGAGTATATATTTAAAACTATTTGTAACAGTTAGTAATTACAAATACAGTTGAAAGATATTTATTTAAACAAAAAAAAAAAATAGATGTGTACATTTTGTTTTCTTTTTCTTCCAGGCCTTCAGCTCTGTCAAGTAGTCCAACATATTCAGACTTGCCGTTCCTCAGAATATCTCCACATAGGAACCCTGCTGCAGCATCAGAGTCTCCTTTCAGCCCACCTCATCCCTATATTAACCCTTATATGGATTACATCCGTTCCCTGCACAGCAGCCCTTCTCTGTCCATGATCTCAGCAGCCCGAGGACTGAGCCCTACAGACGGTGAGTTTCAGTCTGGCTTCCTCTTTGCTGTCCTTTGATAGCCGTTCCATTCATCTTGTCAGAGTATCTTTTTCACTCCTTCCAGTGAACTGCAGAAGATTTGTCACACATTTATTATGTCATAAATGTTTCAATACTTCATCAGCCTATAGCTGGTCATTTGTACATTTCACTGAAACATCAACCAAAGGAACTATCTTATTCAAAATTTAAAAACTGAAGAATATTTATTGCTTCTATCACTTATCATGGACCAGAATACTATTATGCCTTTTGACCTGCCTATGTTAAGTGCAAATGAAACATTTCTGAAATTAACAGGACTTTTTTATTTTTATTTTTAAAAGAGATAGAAGTTTATTTTACTTCCATAGTATCTTACTAATGTAGGACACTGTGGATGTGTTTTATTTAACTTGAAAAAATACAATGATTGGCACATTGACAAGTTTTTCGCAAGTAGATTAATCGGAGAGATTCTCTTACACTGACATTTAGGAAGCAAGAATGTTTCATTTATGTATGAAAATATTAATTTTGTCCACCTAAATTTAGTTGTCATTTGGTCTCTTTGAAACAAACTGAACAGGTTTGTTGTAACAAACCAAAATCCCATTATGTCAATGAAATGAAAAACACAATCCATCCCTCTCATGTTGAAGTGGGTTAAGTTTGCACATTGCTAACTATGCCTAAATGAATGAAAATCTACTGCTAGTTGGTATCTTGTAGCAACCAGGACAAAGCCCCTGATGCAGGACATCCTTGGAATTGAGAAATGAAAGTATCTGGCTTTTGATCTTTTTCTAGTTGGGCTTCATCTAGTCCAATTAGCTGTGATAGTCCTGAAATGGATGGGATAATCCCATCTCTTAAGTAGCGGTGAGTTGGCAGGCAGAATTGTAATTGCACATGTTGGTGAGGTTGAAGAGTCCAGCAGCACTCCCAGCACACACCTGCTGCATTGGCTGATAGAAGCTGGCAAGACCTCAGGTGTGATCAAAGAACTGCTGCTACATTGCCCCCTACCCCAAGATTGCTTTGTCTTTCAAATAGACTGGAATAACTATAACAGAGCTATAAAACATTCCAGAAACATACTGAATGTATTTTAAATGAATATGGAGAACCCATTCTTTCATTCTTGTTCCTTGGTTTTGCATTCTTAGTATTTTACTGTTTAGTTCAGTCCTTCTTCCAGCTGTTGTTCTATGCACGTACTGACTGTGGATTAAGAAGTTCATCTTCATGGTTCTGTGACCCACATGTAGGGGTTTTCTCCATAGAGAGCAGTTCAGAAACTTCTGGAGCTACACTACGTGATTTGGTGGGAGCCTTACCCCCAAAAAACTTCATATGAGCTATCGGGGCTCCCACCTTTCCCCTCAGTTATTTTCATCTACGGCAAGTGAGAATGCATGCTGGAGCTTCTCCTTACAGTTTCACTGAACTTTATCCTGTTCATTCTTGTTTTGGGATGTCCTTCATCTATGAATTTTACCTCTTAATTCAGTATTGTTCCATGATTCTGAACGATGCCTTCTTCTATATTTTTGACTTAAAGCCTGTCCCTTGATTATGTTCCTGTCTGCTGATTTGCCTCTGTTCGATATGTGTTTACAGTTAGTCCAAGATTTTATTTAGATTGTGGTCATGTGGTTGAAAAGTGTTGCCATTGGCAAAAACTCTCTAAACCAGCTTAAGTAACATACAGTTTTAAATAACAGCCCTAAAGTCCTCAGAACATGTGGCCCAATCTCCACCTAGCCATCCCAGGTACTAAAGTTGTCCAGGTCTCCAGGGCATCAGGACATTTCTGGATGCCCATCTCATTTATCAACCTATCATCTATTTTGATCCTGGCCACAGTCTTGAGGTTAGTTATGTCATGGTTCTTTAAGACAACACTGCCTACTTCATTGTTTGTCTTAATTAAGGCCCAACTACATTCATAGCTATGAGATCAGTCCCATGACTGCACATGCAGTCATTGTCAAGAACAATCCCCCAAGTCTATGTTGTCCAAGTCCATTCATTTCCTTATCATAATGGTCATTTTAGAACCAAACGTTTTTCACTTCCATCATTCTAGATGAACTCATAATCTCTATCTCCATACTTACCTCAAGGACAAAGGTATTATTGTCATGAGTGTTCTCCAGCTTTGGTCTACTCCAGGGGATCCTCTCACCCTCTGACATCATGGCACTACCAATGGGATGACTTCTGCCATTGGAAATAACACTACTGTGATCAGTATTATACTCAGCCATATACATAGCATTACTCCCTAGCAACACACTCTGTTTCAAGACCACCTCAGTCTTAACACCCTCTCACATCAGTGCAACTCTCTCTGGTATGGTTCTAGCGCACAGTCTTCAGGCTTCTCAGGCAATGGTCCCATATTGCTTGCTTGTTTGACATCAGCACAGTCTTCTACTTGACCTTCAGTCTCCACAATGGTTCTAATACCAAATGTGACATTGACATTGGCAGACTCAACAGTCTCTTAACTTACCATACCTCCTATTCTTCATGCTGTGCCGATCACACTGTTTTCAATGTCTTTCACCCTACTAACAATGACAGTCAGTCTAACTGTGAAGCTACAGCACGGGCAGCTATTATTGCCCTGTGTCACCTTGTCTAGGTCCATTGTTCTGGACTTTCCATAGAAGCCAGAGCAACAATGGAATACCTCCCTTTCCATGAGATATCTACAGCGAAAAGTCTGATAAAAAAATTAACCTGTACTTAGAAAATGAGGGGAACAGGAAAGAAGATGGGTATCACTCCATTGTCCCATACCCTGTTCAAACTGCAGTCTTACTGGCATCACCAAACTTTGGCAAAATGGCCTCTGTCAACTGCCTCTCATTAGTCAAGATCCCCTTCACATATTTTATCTTTAATGTTTTCTTTCCCCAAATTTTGACTGTTCAAAGAGTAAGCAATGCGACTCCTTGAGACGTCATCTTTAACTGTCCAATTCATGGACTGCATTCACTGTCTCTGACCATTTCTCATCTGGACATAAGAACTCTAAGACCCACAACTTGGAGAATCAGGCCAAGGAAACATTCGCTCTGGGTGTCTTGGAAGCAAATGAGGCAGCTCACAAGCTCTTTACTTGTCACTAATACCATTCAAAGTAGCAATGGTTTCTTTTCTTCCTTGTACAACAAGATACTTGACCAGATTCAGTGGATCTTACTCATATCTTCTGATTCCTCCTTCACTTTGGGAGTATATGCATTGCTTACAATCTGTCTAGCAGTGATTTTAGCACACTGCCTGCACTCAGATGGCCAGTCCTGATTTCTTTATCCCTGTAAAAAATGTGTTAAGATTTTGTCCTTGTATAAGAGCTTTCTTCAACTGCCCCCCCCCCCCCCCCCGGTTAAACCAACTATGCAACTTCAGAATCTTGCTTTGGTTTTGACTGAGCTTTAAGGAAAAACTTCCACATCTTTGGATATCTATGACTTTAGCTGCCTTATGATGCGAACCGCTTTCCTCCAGTTCCACAAATATTGTTTCTTTGGAATCAGGCATTTTGTTCCTCAGGGTAGAATCACTTTTTCACCTTAACCAGACTATTCTCTTGACAATTTTCTTCCCCTCTCCTGAAGGTGTCCCTTCACACATTGGATGTATAAAGAATAGACATGGGGATGAATATAAAAACGAATCAGGATATTCATTAAATATCCCTGATTCATCAGATATTCATTGCTTCGTATTCTTGGGGTCCAGAGACCCCAGCGAATATGAAGCAACGAATATAACCCTTTTATATTCATCCCTTTGTTCCCTAGCTGCTTATGTCCCCGTGGATCAGCTGTTCCTCGGGAACATAAGCAGAGAGGGGTTTTCCCTTCGGGCGGCTTGCTAAAGCCTGCCCAAAGGGAATCCCACTTCCAGGGCTGAGGGGATGGCATGGTTTCCCTTTCCTCCTCTTCCTATGCCTGCAGGGCTTAGCAAGAGGAGGGGGAAAGGGATCAAAGCACTGCAGGATCGCTTTGATCCCTGCTTTCCCCCTTATTGCTAAACTTAGGAAGAAGAGAGAAAGCAGGGATCAAAGCAATCCTTTGATCCCTTTCCCCCTCCTTTTGCTAAGCCTGGCGGGGTTTAGCAAGAGGAGTGGAAAAGGGGCTTAGCAAGAAGGGGGAAAGCAGGGATTAAAGTGATCCTGCAGCACTTTGATCCCTTTCCCCCTCCTCTTGCTAAGCCCCACGGGGTTTAGCAAAAGGAGAGGGGGAAAGCGATCAAAGCAATCTTGCACCCTCAGCTGCACGATCGCTTTGATCCCTGTTTTCTCTCTTCTTCCTAAATTTAGCAAGAAGGGGGAAAGCAGGGATTAAAACAATCCTGCAGTGCTTTGATCCCTTTCCCACTCCTCTTGCTAAGACCCATGGAGCTTAGCAAGAAGAGAGAAAGCAGGGATCAAAGCGATCACGCAGAGATCAGCTGCATGATTGCTTTGATCAGTGCTTTCCCTCCTCTTGCTATGCTCCGGGGCATAGCAAGAGGAGGGAAAGAAAAAAAAACCCCAATAAATGACGAATTGATTCATTGTTTGTTGGGTCACTGGGTGGCAATTTGTGGTTCCACAAAGCAAGACGAAGCGCCATTTTGGCACTTCGTCCCCATCTCTATTAAAGAACCCTGGCCTTTTATGTTGAGAGTCCAAATCTTTTCATACTTCCCCCAGACTTTTTGAATACCACACTGAACCAAAGAAACAATCACTTTTTTCAGCCCAGAGACTTTCCAAATGGATTGTAGCCACTATACAAGAGCCTCGTGGCGCAGTGGTTAAACTGCTGTACTGCAGCCAAAACTGTGCTCACGACCTGGGGTTCAATCCCAGGTAGCCGGCTCAAGGTTGGCTCAGCCTTCTATCCTTCTGAGGTTGGTAAAATGAGTACCCAGCTCGCTGGGGGGGCAATGTGTAGCCTGCATAATTAACTTGTAAACCACCCAGAGAGTGCTTGAAGCACTATGGGGCGGTATATAAGCAGCACACTTTGCTTTGCTTGCTATACACCTTGACAGAACAGTCACCAGTGCAATTGCATACCCATAACATGCAAGGGCAATGGTCATGTTTTCTGTATTCATGCATAGATTTCTTGTGAAGAAGTGTATAGATTTGTCACATGGGCTCAACCATCCATGTTTGTTCATCATTGCTGCCTGAACATTCATGCATGAAGATAGCACCTTTTGGCCATTCTGTTCTGACCTCTTCTATGTGGTGGACACAAGCTGCTTCCTCCTGGTGAGCATAGCTAGCTATATCTTCTATATATATATGAGTCATAAAGATCATGAAAAAGAACAAGTTACTTTCCTGTAACTGTGGTCATTTATGCACTCACACCCACATCTGGCATTCTGATCATTTTTAGAAGTAATTAGTAAATACTTTCAGTTATTCTTGAATAACAAGAAAGTGAAGTTATTTTTAAGCAGTTGTAAATTATAACATTAAATGAATAATTTATAGACATTGTTGTTGTAACTATTTTATAAGTAACTTTCCAAGCCATTGTTAGTAATAATTCTGTACATGTGTCTCACAGAGAGGGGGGGGGGAAACTGACATTAATTTTGGTAGTACTTTTATCAGCGTGGAAAAAAAACATGTTGGGCTGTGGGCTGTGTATAGAAACAGAACTGCAGTTTGACTGTTCAGAATGGTAATTGCTGCTAAATTGAGCTATTATTGGTCCAATTAGCTGGTTAGTGTGTATAGATGACAATTAAATACTATTTTAATTAAGTCAGAAGTCCTTTCCACCACACATGAAAATGGCAGATTTACAAAACAGACAATCTGCCTTTAGCTGAATTTGAAAAATGAGCCGTACTCGCTGCCCAGATGAATAATACCATAACTAATTAATCCTCACATATAAGAACATATACTTTTACAGATAATCCATTACTTACGGCTGCTTGTTCTTATGAGAATAAATTTTAATGACCTGTTGTCAATCAAAATGTACATTACACATGCGGGGCATTTGTAATAGTGATAAGGAAGGTTTAGCTATTGCCTAAAACATTTGTTAATGTCTCCCAGCCCTAGATTTTAGGTGCATGTACATTTTGTACTTCGATGTGCAACCAAATTTTCCTTCAGGCATTACAACGCAGGCACAGAAAAAACCTGAAGCTTGTGATACTTGCACATTTATTTATGCTAACAGTTGAAACTTTGAATCACTAAATGCTAATCAGACCTTGTACTCGGATACAAACTGAGTTGTATTTGATACAAATAAAAAGCCATACTAAAATTTAGGTTAATTTATATATATAAATTTATATTATTTAATATATTTATATTTTTATGGCTTTTTATTTGTATCAAAGTACAACTCAGTTTGTATCCGAGTACAAGGTCTGATTAGCATTTAGCACCTTGGAGGATGAGGTGACATGCCCCCAGACCATGATCATCCAATATTTTCTTAGGGGCAGGATATAGTCAGGTCTGTTTGGTCCCCTTACATTCTGCACACATTTAATGCATTCCCTAGAATATTTCTCTTATTTCCTGATGTCTGCATGCTGGTGAAGAAACTTGAGAGCAGTGGAAAATCTGTGTTTTAAAAACGTTTGTCTGCAGCTCCTGAGTTTCAGTGTGGAACTCCTGGAAACACTGATCTAGGTTGGATGACTTCTGGGGCTTCAAGGATGAACACTGGAGATGCACAGTTCCAAAACTTGAGGGGCAAATGGCTTCCAGTTTAGGACAGGGTGGATTTGATTTAAATCACGATTTAAATCATGATTTAAATCACTAGTCAGTAAGACTTGATTTAAATCATGATTTTTAAATGTAAAGACTCATTCTTGCTGGTTATTATAATCTTTAATATTTGCAACCAGATGAAGATTTCATATTTAGAATGATAATCTGTCAGATTAATAAAACAGCTATATCAGAACTGATTCTAGTTTAATACATTAATCACTTGTATTTGGAGAATTACTTAAATTGTTTTCTTTAACTAAAACAATAACATTATATAGCATATGTATTCCTGTATTTCTTAAATGTCAATGTATATTAACTGAAGTGAATAAACAAAATATCTTTTAAAAAAACCTTGAATATCAGCTGGATCCCAACGAAAAACTTAAAACACTGTCTTCTGCAGCTCACCTGTCTTCGTCTTCATTCTCTTGTTTATTGTTGCACATTGCTCAATTTCTCTATCATATATTTTATCCAGCAGTTTCTCTGCAACATCTGCTCTACTTGGTGGGCTATATCCTGGTCTCAATGACTGAATCATATTACTAAAGTGTGGGTTTTCAAACAAATAGAAGGAAGAATTTGTTGCATAAACAAACTGAGCAATTTTTCATCAATTAACTCTTTTTCTAATCTGTGGGTTTTTATCACAAACTTATCTATGCTGGTTCCAGATGGTTTCTTTCTTTTAAGTGATATATTGTGGATATGTGTGAATGATGTGACTGATGTGCTATTCTGAAACTGTAAAACAAGAGGATGGTGATGTAGAAGGTCGATAGTTTTCAGAATCATTTATGTTGATGGTGGATTTCCCTAAAACAAAGTCAATGCTGTTATTTTATTATTTAAACCATGTATGCTTATTATGTATTTCTCATTGTATTCACACAGTACAGCCTAAAAAGGAATATTTGCTTATTTCAATTTATTATTTCTTTTTAGCAACTGTATAAAAATGCATTGCCATGCATTAACAATAACAAATATATATTATGGCTCCAGCATGGCAATATCTCATGGCAATCTTTTAAAAAAATGGTGAAATAAAAGTAGTTTACTCTTGAAACATGTTCCTTCCATGAGAGCCCTTTCGGGCCTCCAGGCCTTGCATTTCTTTGTTGCATTGCTTGCATTTTGCATGCATACCTGCTTTTCCAACATGTAGAGGAACTTCATTAAAATATTCCCAAAAATGGATCTCTTTTATGGCCTGCTGCCATTTTGTTCCTCAAGGAAGGGAATAAAGAACGTCAGGCTATGTGCACAAAGATCCCAAGGCTTGTAAGCTGCTCAGAAGGTTTCACTTTCAGTTTTACTGCTTGTCCCTCCCTCCTCACACTTCGAGCCTGGTACAGATGTATTTCACTCCAAACAGTTTTCAAAAATAACATTTAAAGTAATGTATTCATTGTTTGTACATAGATTTGCGGAACAACAATGGGACTAAGGTCTTTTCCTGAATTTTGTTTATTGTATAGCATTTTTACTGTAATAAAGAGCATGTTATCTCAGCTTGGACAACTTGAATTAAGTGAATTAGTTTACCAAAAATGTAAATACTGTGTGAACATACAGCCTCATACTACATAACTAAGCTCTATTTCATGCTGAATAACCTTTGAACTATAATGTATCTTAAATAGAAAACTATCTTAAGATAGATTTTTCCTCCAAAAGCATTTCATTAAAATAAATTTGATTAAAATAAAAAAAGATTTTTTTAAAAAAAATCGATTTTAATCCACCCTGGTTTAGGACTTTACCTATAGCTGCTGCTAGTTCCAAATGTTTCTCAGCCCTCTCCCCTTTCAAATACGCAATGACTTCTATGTGAAAATCCTGACTTGCATTAAGCCAGAGTTCCCACTTGCCTCTGAGTTCGGACACTCTGGCTTCAGAGCAGTTAACCAAAATAAAAAATAAAATTAAAAAATGACAAGATACCTTCCTGAATTACTTTATTCAGCATGTAACAGTCATTAAGCCCGTCTTCCCTGTTTTGGTCATTATGTATGGGACACCAGAATCTTTTTGAAGAAGCTGCCACACAATGGGATAAGGAAGGTCAGGGGCTAGGGGAGGAGAGCTTCATTTATGCCTTCTGCCATATTAGCATCAGGCCATTGTATAAAACAAAAATTATTTATTGCAGTAATTCCACAATATACAGTACATCTCAGAGCTAGTAAAAGTAGCTCTCTGCCAAGGCTTCTCTTCTGTTCCGAAGTAAAGGTATCATTCAGGGAAAAGAAGGTAGTAGCACAGTTTATATGCACCCATCGAACTCTTGCAGGTTCTCCAGACTTGCCTTTCACAGTTTTCAGTTAATGTCGTTGTTAGTTAATCCAGACACTTATGTCAGAAACTCAGGAAGTATTTTAAGTGTGTCTGGAAAGATACCATAGTTGTCTGATACAGTAAAGCCTTTTAAAAAAATCAATGATTTCCTGTATGGACTTTTGCTCCAATATTTTTCTTTGCCATTTTATAGAGAGTGAAGTGGTATGAAAGAGTGTTAGGCTGAAAAATCAAGTATCAGTTTGAAAAGTGTATTAAAATTCCATAACTCACATTTCTGAGAAATATGAAGTGGTTTTTATTTCCCAACTGGTTTTGCAAAGTGAAATTTGCACAGTTATACTTGTATGTAAAGCATAAGCTTAGAGAGATATAAACTGGGATCCAGAGAAGGTTCCATTTGTTGCCAGAATATTGTTTGCTCTTTTTGCTGAACCAGGTCCAATTCCTGACAGGACCAACGATATTCCAAACATGTGATTTCTGCCTCTTTGGCCTTCTGATCAGAACGTGCTTGGTATTTGGAATATAGTATATGGTTCTGCCATTCCATTCATTTCAACAACCTTTTCGTATAATTGTCATCCTTTTTAATTATGCTCAGAACGTCATCTCATGTTTGTGAATAAGCTTTTGGAAAACAAACTGAAGCACATCCATCTCCATTTCTGTCCATGGAATTTTTACAAATCCATAAAGTACATCTGAGCATTGAGTGGATCAAGAGCAAGATAACAGAACTTGGGTGTATAAATTAACCATGATTAGCTTTCATTTAGTTCTGGCTAACTACTTTGGATCCATCCTATTGTGTGGTGACATTTTGGTACTCATATATATACATGGCAGGGGGTTGGACTCGATGGCGCCTGTGGTCTCTTCCAACTCTATGATTCTATATGAATTGTTAGTTCTACATACTGGTTGAAATTCTGTTGCTTAGTGAAGTAAGTTGTAGTAGAGTAAGCCTATTGAATCAGTGGAGATTTGATGGTCGACTCCTCTGTGTGTTAAGTGGGTCTACTCTAGTTGTAACTTACTTTAAAATAGTAGGTCACAACTACAGTAGGCTCATTTGACCAGTGGAACTTGCTGAGGAGTTGATTTACCAAAACCCCACTGATGCAGTGGGGCTGACTGTAGTGTCGCTTACACTAAGCAACAGGATTTCAGTCATTTTCACATCATGGGTGATTTGGAAACAAATAGTGTATCACCAAAGCTTCTATGATATTAAAAAAACACACCCGCTACAATACATAGGGAAAGGAGAAGAAAAGGAAATAAGATGTTGCTTCCTGTTTACCAAATGCTATTTAATGGTTGTTCTTTTGTGCCCTACTTTAGTATCACATGCTGGGGTCAGTCCAGCTGAATATTACCATCAGATGGCTCTGTTGGCAGGTCAGCGCAGCCCATACGCAGACATCATTCCTTCCGCTGCCACAGCAGGAGCTGGTGCTCTTCATATGGAATACCTCCATGCTATGGATAGTAAGTGATATATGCTGCAGTCAAAGAAATTGACTGAAAATCCTGACCTTGCTTGGGGGGGGGGGGGAATGGAAAATAAAAGTGGTAGAATGGGATTATTGTGCACAGACTTAAAGCATTGTTACTGAAGGCCAATTTATGTGTGTAGTTGAGTATTATCCTCATGTGGAAACCATTATTGTTATCATCATCGTAGTAGAAATAGTAGTAGCAGTACCAAAAATTGTAGTAGTAACAATGATGTTGGGCTTTAATCTGCATCTTTGCTTAACAATTGATTTTTCTGTCACTCTTCTTGTCCTTGGTTCCTGCATCTGTGATGCTGTTAGTTCTACTATAGTACTATATATAGTATTTTACATAAGTTCACAAGAGGAAGAAAAAGAGAAGTTCCTCTCCTCAAAGTGCTTATATTCTAGATTTTTATAAGAGAATTTTTATAACAACAGTAGATGAGGTTGGGGAAGTCCTATAGATAGACGGAGACCTCCATAAATGAATAGTGTGCAGTCCCAGTTGTGAAGATACCCATTAAAAGCCACTGTCCTACCTTCAAAAATATGAACATCTCCAAAATGGTTCTGTAAGGGAAAAAAGTACGTTGTCAAAATGTTTATATCAAAAATAAGTGTGTGATTCTGTGATTACTTAAGGACTTAGAACATAGGAAAGCAAGCCTTGGTGGTAAGCAAAGAAAGGAAGTTAGAGGAAACGATTGGTAGTATGAATTCATGAGCTGTCTGGATAGCTCAGTGGCTTGGGTATCTTGCTGCCGAGTCAGATGTATGGGGTTCAATGCCCCACAGTGCTTCCTGGAGAAGAGCCAGCCTGTGTAGCCTTGGGCAAGTCCCCAGAAGAAGGAAATGGTAAACTACATTTTTAGTATTCTCTACGCAGATAATCCTGAAAAGGAACACCATAAACCAGAATCAACTTGGTGGCACACAGTTGTTGTTGTTAATTGATTAGCAGTTATTTTTGTGTACAGCTGACCTCTAAGATGTAAAACATAATGTCATTAAGCCAAATTGTGATTTGCCTTATTCACATTTTTCTGATTCAAGGTTCATTAAAAAGCATTGTCACAGATTTACAGATACATGGTTTTTAGTGTTACTAACTTCATTGTTCTGTGTGAATTTAAAAGCTTTATAAGGACCATTTTGACACAGCATAGATACAGGAAATTTTGTTCTTTAAAGTTTATTGTCAAATAGTTACTTGTTTAAAACATTGTGTGCCAGTACTGAACTGTAATAAGTGAGGCAGTTCTTGGTCATTGTTTAGTTGATCATTATGATAAAGAAAAGGTAATGAGGAAGCAAATGTAATGTAATAATGGATCAGATAAACTAGGGAATGTGCCATGGGCCTATTGCCCTGTATGATTAATCTCGCTATATATTAGAGATGGACTAAAAATGAACCAAGAAGTTTGTCTAAAATCGCCAGTTCATTGATTCAGATCAGTTCGGGTTTGTCCAAACGAGAGAACACAAACTTTCCCAAAGCAACAAAGTTTTGGGCACTGCAATGAACTTCCTGGTTCATTGCACCCCCACAGCTTGCCCCCCTTCCCACTCCCCCACCCCTTCCCACTGCCCCCATCACCTCCTTACCTTGTCCTTCCACTGCCGTGCCGCATCACTGCCACCGTCTTTGGAGACAGCAGCTGGTTTCCCTTCTGGCAGCCTAGCCTGCAGTCTCTGCCTATGGGCCTGCCTATCAGCTGAGAGGCAGGCACATATGCAGAGGTGACTGGCTGGCTGCTTCACACACACACCCAAAAAGCCGGGCTGTGGGGTTTTTTCCCCTCTTCCTTTTAAGACAGCTTCCAGTGGGGAAGGGAGTTAAAAATAAAGCCACATCTCATCTTGCCCACTTTCCCCCTCATTTTAAGACAAGCCCTGGGGGGAGGTGTCTTAAAAGGAAAGGAAAAATAAACCCACAGCCCAATTTTATTATTATTATTATTTTGGGAAAATAGCTGGCTGACTGTCTCTGTGCATGCACCCAGCTTTAAGCTGATAGGCTTAAAGAGAAGGCAGGCCAGGCTCCCAGAAGGGAAGCTGAGTGGCTGTCTGCAAATATGGTGGCAGAGGAGGAGGAGGAGGCAACAGGACAAGGTGGGTAAGTGTCGGGGCAGGAGGTAGGCTGTGGGGGTTGGGGGGCACGGGCTATCTAAAAAAATTGTGCTTACGAAACAACGAATCAGTTCATGGTTTGTCAGGAAAAACTTTATAAATTCATGGTTTGTGGTTTGTTGACTTTGACAAACCATGAACCAAGATGAACCGCCATTTTGGTGGTTCGTGCTATCTCTAATATATGTATTTGAATAATTATGAAACTGGAAGAATTTACTTTCTCTTCTGTTTTTACTGATTATTCAAATTTATATTTATGTCTCGCCTTAATGAAGCTTTTGAAAAATCATTATGGTGAGTTAGAAAATTTTATATCCTGAATGCATTTTCTTACATTAACTTTAATTTTTTTCGCCTTTTAGTTGGAGAGAATTTACTTGTAAACTCATCAGTTATATCTTCATTAGCTGAAACAGAATCATTGTGAAATTAGAACACTCACTAAATAAGTTACATAATAGAGAATGTTTACTTCTTCCTGACTTGAGGAATTAAAATAATAAGCTTAAAATCAAGCTTTGCTATCTTTCTTCTAGGTAGGCCCAGGCCACTAGTCAAATCACAGTTTAGGGAACAGGTGCATGATCATGCCTTGGGTTTTTTGCCTCTTTGCCAAGAATTTCTGTGGTAGTTCTCATTGAACCATTGCTGCAGATTCTAAGGAATTGATGTAGGCAATAGAAGATGTGATCTTGTTCACAGAAGACATAAAAATAGGAAATTATGGGGTATGTTTTAGCACACACAAGATGCCATGTTTAATCCCCAGCTTCTCAAGTTAAAAGGAATTTGGGCAGGCAGATGTATTCCTGACCCTGATGAGGCCTTAGAGAGTTATACGTACTAGTAAGAAGAAAGAGACCTGGGCTGAATAGTGAGCTGTATACAGAAAGCTGACATGATGTATTTGGGTGGAAAATGAGAGTGTGCAGTCCATAGCTCTAATTCATACTGGGATTATGTGCAATGTAGGATTATATATACAGATTAAGACCCAAATGTGAATACTTCTAGTTCCTGTATGAAAAGATTGAGGACTATGCACACATTGACACAAAATCTAGCACTCAAGTACACATTCCATCTTACCATCTTTATAGTTGTCACTGGAGATGGACTAGAAATGACAGAACAGTTACAAACCTAAAAGAATATGGGCATGAATGACAGATAGTTTTAGAATTTAAAAGCAACCCTGATGCATTTAATCCATGGAGGAAACCCTGCTGTAATTGCATCTGTTCATATTTAGATACCGTTGCTTTGCTGTGTGATGGGTGACGAAGAACTACAGCCTATAGACCTGTTTTGAAGGAGCTGATACTAGAGAAGTTCATACCAAAATAAATAATCTATAATCCATTGCTATGATGAGGTGCACACAGTACTACTCTGCATGAACACAGTACTTTAGATGAGGCCTAACCAGTGCTAAATAGAGGGGAACTAGTAGCTCATTAGAATTGGAGATTATATTTCTGTTAATGCAGCCTAAAATAGCATTGGTCTTGTTTTGGAACCAAATCACACAGTGGCTCATATTCAGCTTGTGATCTACAACAATTCCAAGCTCGTTCTCACTCATAGTATTATAGAGTCAAGTATCCCCCATCTTGTAACTGTGCATTTGTTCTCTCCCCCCCCCCCCCCGCTTAGGGGCAGAATTTTAAATGTATCCCTGTGTTTTCAGCCCATTGCTCTAGCCTATCAAGATCTTTTAAAATTTTGTTTCTGTCTTCCAGGATATTAGCTATTCCACCCAACTTTGTGTCACTTGCAGATTTGATAAGTATTCCCCACACACCCCTCTTCCAACTTATTAATAAAAATATTGAAGAACACCAGGCCAGGGCTGAGCCTTGTCTTACCCTACTTGTTATCTCCTCCCTGTTTGACAAAGAGTCATTGATAAGTACTCTCTGAGTACAATTCTGCAACTGTTTTATCCACCTCACAGTTCTATGTAGCCCACATCTAGTTAGCTTGCTAATTAAAGTATTATGGGACACTTTCTAAAAAGCTTTGCTGGAGTCAAGATATAGTATGTCTACAGCATTCCCATCATCTACCAGGGAGGTTATTCAATTAAAAATGTGATAAGATTAGAGATAACTTCTTTGCTTGAAGTGGGGTTCTCTAGTTCTGGAAATTAATAAAGAGAGAATGTCTTGTGTTTACAGAGCTCATGTACATTGGTGTGATGAGCAATCTGATTCAAGAGTCTGTGCAAGCTAAGGAGTCTTAACTGGAAGACCCACATACCAGTCTTTCTTTATTTGTTTTATTGGTTTCTGCTGAGCTGTTCAATCTTCTTTTTTAGTAAATGGGCATCTATGAAAATGTGCCTACAGAAAGATACTTATGTACCAACCTCAGATAATCTCTGTTACAAATGCCTTAATTCATATATATGTTCAGAAAATCTGTAAGGAACTGGTAGTCCTGTGGCTTGCGTATCTCCAGCAGTGCTTCACATACGGTGTAAATCTCTGTAGAGATCATACGAAATGTGCCAGAGGATGCTTCTTATAACTAGAATTAGTTGTACACCTACGTGCATGGCGACCAAGAAGAGAAGTATGAAAAACAAGCAAGTCAGTGGAAGGAGCCTTTCCACTTCTTCATCAGGTGGCTGGCTGTTGAAGTGGCAAGAAACAGGCTAGATAGGCAGTGTTAAGTACTTTGCTTGCTTGCTCCTTTTGGTATGTGACACAATGGCTAACAGTCGCTGTAGTACAGAGAGCACTTGGGCCAAAGAGTCTAGTGAAAACAACTTTGCTTCCTTCTCTTTCCTTCTCCTGAGCTGTACAAACTTAACACATACAATTTCTCTTGAGCTGAGATCACACATTCAAGCTTCATTACCGCAGCAACTTTTCAATTAAAGCCGTTTCTGTATTAAAAACACAGAGAAATGTGCAGTGGTATTATGCAAATTGCTTGTTTTTAAACAGTAAATAGAAAATTAAACTGAAAGTGAATCATGGGGAGGTCATATAACCTCACCTCCTTTATTTGATGAGAATTTGTTTAGTCAGGCAATGCTGCTTTTATCTAAACAGAGGATGAAGCTAGCCTTTTACTTTGTAAAAACTAATTAAAACTATCTTAACTTGCATGGATATACAGTAAATTAATTGTCATTAAGTAGGAATCTGAATGTCCTACCCATTCATCATACTGAAAAAAAACCTTTCTTCTTTGTCAGAATTTTATACGAGAAAAGACAAAACAAAACAATTAGTGGGAAGCTAAAATTAAGATGCCAAAAACAACAACAGCAGTGTCCATGCTTTCATATCATACCCAACTGATGTAGTCGGTATTTATGTTGTCTTAAAAAGTCAGGTGCCTTCTGCCTCACTTGATAAAGAAAAATAATATTTGATAGCTTTTATGATTACTTGTTTTCTGATTACTGTAAGTCAATCTCTTGGACACACTCAGCTCAAGTAACCCTTTAGTTACAGAAAATATTCTTAATATTGTAAGCTCTGTATAGCAAAGCCTTGCAAGTTTTTGATTATACTGATTAATAATATGGTGGAGGCAAAGAAGAAGATGTAGATCTAGATAAAATATGTTGTAGTCTATATGTAGATATCCAGTGTGATGTAGTAGATAGAGAGATGGACTAGGATTCAGGAGGCCTGGGTCTGAATCACTTCTCAGTCATGGAAGCTTATTGGGTGTGTGCAACTGGTAAAACCACTCCTTAAATATCTCATTTACCTTGAAAGCCCTATTAGTGTTGCTATAAGTGCTATAAGGTGGTTCCAACTTGTCAGCACATAACTAAAACAAGTCTATATGAAAGCATTACTGCTCCTGGGCAGCTTCACCAGTGTAGAAAATAACCCTAAGTGTCCGTATCACAATCGAAAGTGTATTTGGAGAAAATCTCTGAACTTCCATAAGAAGAAGCCCTATAGATGCTACAGTCCCTTGAAACAGCAGTGAAATGTGGGGTGAAGCCAGAAGAAGACACAGAACAGAAGATCTGACTTTTTAAAAACCACTTGCTAAACTACAATCCTTCTTCATGGCTACATATGTACACATGCATTCCTAATATTGGCAATATAGGTTGTGAAAAAGAAAAGAGCCTAAATGGAAAAAGAATACAGCAGTGGGCAACTGTACCCCTCCTGATGTTTTTGGCCTTCAACTCCCACAGTTCTTCATCATTGGCTTTGCTGGATAGAAGTGCATTATAGGCCAAAACATCTGGAAGTTGCCAGCTGATTTCCTTGCCAACCAGCTGGCAAAGGACAGTACAGTTTATTCATTCATGCAATTGCAGTTTGTCTTAGAAGACAGCATTTCTATACATATCCCCAACATTTGAAGGAAATATCACAGGTTAATATGTTAAAAGGGACTTGCATCAGAATATTGATGAATCTCTAAACTCTAAAAAAGTGTGCAAGTGTGCATCAGGGTTCCAGGTTTGTTCAGGCACCATTGATGAGATGAAGAATGAAAAAGGACATTCCTCCCAGATAAATACATATCAGATTTCAGCTACAGTGGCACTTGTGAAAATGTCTTCATCTTCCAAATAGTATGTAATAATGGATTTTTAGATGGCAGATATCCATCTGATCCAAAATCAGGAGCTAACGTCTTCCTTGCTTTTGTTCTCTAATCAAAAAGAAACAATTTAATCATACTGTCTGATTTTGTCACTTTTGCATGGGTCGTTCTTGCATCTTTAATTCAATACCCTTTTCTTGTAAGCTTTGATAACTGTTTTATCTCTAAGACAAGCTAAAGACATTACCATTCTCAAGTATCAAAGCATTGCCTTAAATGAAGTAGCAAACAGCCACACAGTTAAGCAGCAGGACCATAAAGAGAGATAGAAAAGGTTAAATTGTAAGGTACTAGAGAAATTTAAAAATATATTAATATTCACTGCCAAATGCTGATTGGTCAATGTGACATTAAAACAACATGAGGATGTGCTTGTTACACACATGTAGAAGGGAGAAAGGAACCACAGGCCAGATACCAACGGTAACTGACACGCTTGCTGGCAGCCTTGTGTCTGGGGTTATAACCACAAAGGGTTCCAAAATGAAACCATATCAATATGTAACTAGAGATCAGATCATATAGTGATGGAATCAATAAAGCAAGGATTCGCATACCAAATTTAAACTTCAAGCAACTGTGTAATGAACAGATCAGGAGCCTTGGTATTTTATAGGCAAAATATATGTCCCCCCACCCCAAGAATCTGGTCCAGGTGTTGTTAGGAACAGCATGCTGAATGGGATGGATAATACTTTTCATCCAATAGGTCTGTATTTATTTTCAGAGTGAAAGAACAGTAGTACTGAAGGATGACAAAAGTACGTGTTGAAGACTATGGCAGGGATCTTTAAAGACTTGGTTTAAATGGGTTGCAGGGATGACTGTTGGAATAAATATGTCACATAGGACGCATTAGCTATAGCTAAGCACAGTCCTGTGGATTTTAGTGGGAAAGTTAATCATGTGCCTAAATCTTTTCAGTGACCTCAACTTCTCAAAGTGCTTGGTCTTAGCCAGATTGTGTTCTCCATACCTTGTTTCATCTTTGAAAGCAATCTTCTGAAAACTTCTAACCTTCAATTTCAAGCTATAGTATTTTCTATTTAAAGGTATAAGTACCCAGAAGCATCTGTAATAATCTCTTGCAGCCACTTACTCTAGTTCAGTGAATAAAGGATGAAAGAGCTGTTCATATGATAATTAAAAGAAAGCATGAAAAGCATTTATGAGGTTTGGGGTAAATCAACCTAAACCTACCTCATAGGTCTGTTGGGAAGCTTTGAAACACATTTTGAACTCTTGAGAACAATGATGAAATACAAATATCATAAACAATTCAAAAGGGTAGTATTTTATTTATACTTATCTTAAATATATCATTGTACAAACAAAATTTTGAACCAAAATAAAATAGAGGTCTTGGTTTCCATTTTACATTTTATAGTCCTTGTTGGGTGTTTTCATTAATGTGGTAGGCTATGAGTTTGCCAGTAGCTTGGATTTGAACTACTCTGTCTCCTAGCTTCTAGTGAATTAATGATGTGCATGTCTAAGCAGCCATCAGATTCATAAATCACCAGAAATGAGAGGGATAACACATAAAAGTCTTTTCCTTTTGTTTAGCAATTTATCATTTTGCCTGCACATTAATAAACAGAGTTCCCCAGAGGTAAGCAATGGAAAGATACATTTTTCTTCCTAATTTTCCTCAATCGTAGCTAGTAGATCATAAGTGGAAAGAGTGGGCTTGTCAAAAAGCACATCATACTGTTGTGGTGACTTTTTATATCCATTACCAGTAGTAATAAATAAAGAGGGTCAGGTGCTTGGGTAGATAATTGTTTTTGTTTACATAACAGGCGCCAGGTTTCCGAGTCCTAGGCTGCCAACAAGACCAAGCCGAAAGCGAACACTGTCCCTATCACCTCTATCTGATCATAGCTTTGACCTTCAGACCATGATCCGGACATCTCCCAACTCCTTGGTCACAATTCTCAACAATTCCCGTAGCAGTTCTTCAGCAAGTGGCTCCTACGGCCATTTATCTGCAAGTGCAATAAGGTAAGAGCCGGCAAAATGCAAAGATCTTTGATACACATAAATATTGCAAGACTGAAAACCAAATATTTTTATTACCCGCTACTTACAACCAAAGGACTGCATTTGTGTTTAGAAAACCAAATTATGATTTCTTCATAAAAGATGTTACAGTGCTTCAATGCTTCTTTTTATCAATTATTTAATATAGTACAACCTTTTAGCCTCAAATAAGACATCCAGGGCAATTAAAGGTGCTTGAATTAAATTCCTTTTCTGCAATTTTAGAAAAGTGTGCTAGTTTATGTAGCAGTATTCAAAATATGTTTACTAATAGGAAAATAACCCAAGTACCCTGAAGTTTCATACTCAACTCATACTAATCCATTATCCTGTTTTCCACAGCAATCAACCAGATGCCAATAGAACGCTCACAAACATGCCATAACAGCAGTAGCCTCTTTTATTCTATCCTGATACCTAGGATATGGAGGCATGGTTTCTCCTTAGCATGTAGCCATTACTGTTAGTATCCACCTTCAGTGTTTTAGTTGAAGTCCACTTTGAATATGTTACAGTCAACCCTCGACTTACGAACGGCCCTAGTTGCGAACTTTTCGACTTACGAACCACTCTGATAGAAAAATATAGCCTCGACTTGCGAACTTTATTTCGAGTTACGAACCGAAAAAAACCCTTTTTTTTAACCTAAGTCATCTTAGGTTAAAAGGAAAAAAAAGAAAAAAAATTCTGCCCCTAGTGGTAGGAACGGATTAACCGGCTTTGCATTAGCTCCTATGGGAACTAATGGTTCGACTTACAAACCGCCCCTCGACCTAAGAACCAAAAACAGCCGGAACGGATTAATTGGTTTTCAATGCATTCCTATGGGAAATGCTGATTCGACTTACAAACTTTTCGACTTAAGAATGTCCTTCCAGAACGGATTAAGTTCGTAAGTCGAGGGTTGACTGTATTACTTTCAACAAGTAAAAATAAAAAACTGTTTTGCCCTAGACATGCAAGCACACAAATTACACCGATGATAGTTTGAAGTTGTGCTCTTGGTTATTGGCTTATGAAACAGCCAATGAAATCTTTCTTAGTGCAACAAGAATTTATTGGTCATTTCTATTATGACATGGGTGGATACATGACACAGATGGACAAGGATAGGTGGCCCAACATTTCTTCCCTGAGTCTTGGAAGAAAATTATGTTCTTTCCAGATCTCTGGAACATTTATACAACAAAATTGTTTCTGGTTTTTTTTTAAAAGGTAAGGTAACATATTAACATTTATATGAAGCACAAGATGCTATAAAATAGACAGCTCATCTGAATCTACGAGGGAGAAAAGGACTAATGGGTTGTGTTCAACTCATTGTGTTATATCCCTGTAATTTCAGTTATGGACCTGGAAGAAAGCAGAGTTTATGCTATGGCTAAAGGACCTGCTGTGAAACCTCTCTTTATGCCATGCCTCCTTTTCCGGGGGGGGGGGGGGGGATCCAAAGGTCTGCATAACTTCATTATTTCAAAAAGCCCAAAACATGGCAAATGTTGGTAGCACTGTGTTCTGTGAATCCTTGGAGATTTTTCTCAAAGTTTGAAAGCAGAATTGTTTTTCTCTTTCTCTGATATTTGACTCCCCTCTGTTCTTCATTTATACAAGCTACCTGGGCAGAAACATGAAATTAACAAGGTCTTGTTAATTATACAGATTTTTTTAATAATATCTGGTTACTTTCACCTTGTTGCTTGGCTGAGATTAAACAAAGTTGGAAACAGATTAAGCAGTTGGGGGCCAAGAGGTTGAGGCAAGTTTAAGCAGCAGGAGAAGAGTTAGCACAGCCAAAACTGGGGGGTGGGGGAATGGATGTGAGCAAAGTAAATTCAGCTTGTGTGTTTACCTTGGTCAGCTTCTTTCCCTAGCCAGCTGTTTTGCAAGAGAATTAGCTACAACTGCATTTTGATACTGAAACTAGTTAATGTATTAGTTTATAAATCTTGGATATTTCCTTTTGGAATACTATCAAGCAGAAAGGCAGTTCCCAACATCAAGCAAAGGCCCAAAGGAAGAAAGTTGTGTCATGATGAAATCATTCTATTTCAGTGGAATGTGTTTTTGTTTCCTAACTAGAATTCAAAAAACCTCTGGTTTATGAATGTGGCAAAGCCAGCGTGAATGTTGACAACACCGATTGCAGCAGTCAGAATAGTCTAGGAACTCTCTTGTGTTCACTGTCTTTCAAAAAACAACACCAAGCAAGGGAAAATTCCAGAACTAGATTCCTTTTTTAAAATCAGGTAAACACTTCTCATACAAATAGAAAGTAGTTGTCATGACCCTTTTCCAACATGTTAGTCAGGTGCTTATTGCTTGGGACTGTTTCTTTCCCTTTCCCTGCCTCATGCACCCTCCCTTCTTTCTTGTTTTTTTTCCCCCTGTACAGCTCTCTCTCTCTCTTGTTCTTTTGATGATTGCTCTGTCTGTCTGTCTATCTCTGTTTGTGGGTCCTGTCCCTTCCCCCTCCCCCAGGTTTCTGGCTCTTCTTTCTCTCTCTCTCCTTATGGTGGGCTCCTGCTCTTTCTCTTTGTGGGTCTCTCTCTTATTGTCTATTCCCTTATTGTCTAGTTCCCCTCTCTTTCAGTCTCTTCCTTCCCTCCTTGGGATCCTCTTTCCTGCTCTTTCTTTCTTAAAATCTAGATGGGTGCATTTGAGTGCACTGTCTTCATTTTCATCCAAGTCCTAGATTCCAGAGAGAATTCTACAAAGTCATCCAAAAGCTTACCTTTAAGACTTCCAAAACCTGTCAGTTCCCTCAGCTAGTCAAGTATGTCCGAAACATTCCTGAGTCGTGGGGACAAATAAGCTATATTTATTTATTTCTGATATATTTTGCTTTTCAACAAAATATTCAAACCTCAAAAATGCAAAATTTGACACAAAAATCTACATCAGTCCTAGTCCAACATATTTACCAATCTCAAAAGATAAAAATAAAGAATTAGGAAAAACAAATAGAAGGGCTGACTTAAGTAATTTTTAAAATCCTAAAGAGCATGAAAAAAAGAACCAGATATTTTCTAGCATCAGATCCTGTTCTTTTTTTAAAAAAAAAACTTTAAATAATATCATAATAACAATCCATTGTTTTTCTTCATTTGAAGGCAACTCTGTAAAGTAAAATATTTAGTGGTTGAAATCCTGGTGTTTAATGTAAGTCACACTAGAGCAGGGGTCTCAAACCTGCGGCCCGGGGGCCATTTGCGGCCCGCCGGACGATAGTTTGTGGCCCCCGCCTTGCCTGCCCCCCCCCGAAGCGCCCACGCGGCCTCTGCTGTCAAGAGTCAAAAAAAGCCTCGCCTCGCTCGCCGGCTCTCTCCCAAGACAGCGCCTCTTGCACCCTCCATCCGGAACTGCAGCCTGCCAGCCAGCCCACCTGTCTGCCGGCTGGCAGGCTGCAGTTCCGGATGGAGGGTGCAAGAGGCACTGTCTTGGGGGAGAGCCGGCGAGCGAGGCGCGCTGCCGGCCCTTTTCCCCGAGTGCCCGAGCCGCCGCCGAGCGATGCCTGAGAGCGGAGCTCGCTCCCGGCCCGTCCTCGAAGGGCGCCTCCAAGCCGCCAACAGCAGCTGCTGCTGCCGCCGCCTCTTCCAGGGAAGCGGCTCTCTGGCTCTCTTTCTCTCTCAGCAGCACCAGCCTGGCCAGCGGCCGCCTCAGCACCCGGCAGTGCTTCCTCCTCCTCCTCCTCTTCGTCCTGCTTCAGCCGCCTCAACTCTGGAGGCTGCCTGGGCTCGCCTCGCAAAGTTTGCTCCTCTGTCGTGGTGGGGGTAGCTGCTGCTGCTGCTGAGTGCACTTTTTTTTGATGGGGGGCCTTCAGAGGAAGGTTGCCGGGCCTCCGTGTGTGTGTGTGTTTGTGTGCTTGCACGCGCATGCACCTGGGGGGGGCGCCCCGTTCTGTTTAATTTCTCAGGTACCGATGGGGGCTTTTCTCCTTTGGCAAGGTGATTCTGTGAGGTTTTTTTAAAAAAGTTTTATGTTGTGCCCTCCCCCCCCCCCCCTGCTAGGCGGTTGCTGGCACTCCCTCCCTTCTCTGCTTCTTTGTCCTACTGCTGCAGGTGGTGGTGGTAGTGATGAAGGAGCCGGAGGGGGTCGTGGCCGGCGACGAGGGCTCGCGTGCCCCTCCTCCTCCTCAGAGCCCCAGCTGGGCTAAGGAAACTCCTGGGCGGCTTCCTCGGGCTCTTCCTCCGCTTGGCGGAAAATCTGATGCGGCCCAGCCTCACCCAGACTCTGCCTCCAGCGGCCCCCAGGTAAATTGAGTTTGAGACCCCTGCACTAGAGGAAGCCTACTGAATTAGTGGGGATTTGGTGAATCAGCTCCTTGCTAAATTCCATTGGTTCAAATGGGCCTACTATAACTACCACCTGCTTTAGCATAGTAAGTTTTAGTTAGAGGAGGCCAATTTGAATTAAGGGGACTTGCAGAGGATTTGACTCACCAAATTCCTATTGACTCAATGGGCCTGCGCTAGTGTAACTTACTATGCAAAGTGACAGAATTTTGGCCATAGCTGCATAAACTGTACAAATAGGGGCATATGCTGGTGCTACACATTTGTTTCCAAAGCACTCATGATAATGGCTAAAATCCTGTTGCTTAATGTCACATTAAGTCACACTAGAGTAGGCTCATTGAATCAATGGGGATTTGGTGACTCAACTTGTGTGTGTTACATTGATTTAAATAGGCCTACTCTAGTGTGATGTACAATGCTAAACAACAGGATTTTAGCCACTGAAATGGGGAAAAAAGACAGAAACTGCTATTCTGAAACACATTTCCTAATGCAAATTTGTGGATTTTTTTGCACAAAAAGGGGAAAACATCAGTTATAGGATGATCCAAAAATCACCAGAAACAAAATACTGTAGTTCCTCTAGCACTAGCACCCTAAAAACTCAAGTACTGTGTCTTATTATGATTCTTCATTTAAATTGTTAGGCAGGAGGGAGATTCAGTAATCTAAACAATAGTTTATGTCAGAAGCCTGTTACCACTGCTCTTATGTTCAGTGCCCTACTTTTCTAACCCTCTCCATCAGTAGCTCTCTGCAGTCCCTTCTTTCCTCTTCTGTTCTTATTCATCTGCCATTTCTTCCTCCCCCATCTCCCTCCCCCTCCACCCCCATCTAGTAGGCTGCTGAGGAAGTGATGGATCACTCTTGCCAGAGACAGTTGCTGCACAGGACCTTTGAGATTATATTTAGGGCTGTAGTTTACCCATTGTGAGCACACATACCCCGTGGCCCCTCCATTATGATGCAGAGAGTTTGCAGAAACAGGCTCTTTTATCAGAACAACATAACAGTAACTGAGCTAACAACAAAACCTAAGTATTTCTGTGGGCGCCAGGAAGTTAACTGCACTGCCAAACGGTACAGGTCAACAGGACCAGTTCACAACAGAGGGAGGAGTGGAGCCCCACCTCCTCTACTAACTCCAACATGCCCCTTGGATGGGCCAAACACAAGGTGTCATAACAGGGGTGTTGGATGCACGCACTTAACTGTCTCTGGAGTAATGTAGCCTGGGCCCCTTCCCCAGCTACTACTATATAATTACTGCTGGTGGCAGCTGCCTTATACGTGTGGTACTCACCAGAATAACGAGGTATGGAAGGAGTGAGATAGGAGGAGGTGGACTGGCTGGCCGGTATTGGGTATACTGGACATAGGGTCCTTGTTGTTAGGCTGTTTGCCCCTGCTGCTTCCTCAGCTGACATCACACCTTTCGCTGGTTTTCCAATCAGTTTGCCATCTCACCTCATCTCAGTGTAACTGGGCTGCCTCTGGTGATATGAAGAACTCCTCCCAATACCAGGTGTTGGGTTCCTGGCAACAGATCATCTCCCAACTAAATGTCGAGCTCTTGGGCAGCATCAGCACCTCCTGGGCCTCATACACCTCCCAGTCAATGGTGTCTGCCCAACAGTCTTCCTGTCCTTCACTCTCCTCCTTAAATCCCCAGCCCTCAATGTCCACACGTGTAGCCTCCAAGGCGTCATCCACACCATCACCACCAACACTCCAGTCCACAGGTGAACTGTGGATCAGAAATCTCGGCCTTACTGTCAGAGAGGTGGAAAGCCCGCTCTCACCAGCAGAGGGACCCGGACCGGTCTCACACCCATCTACAAGGGACTGCCATTGGAAGTATTTTTTTATCATCTTAGAACTGCAGAACGGAAATGAACTTTTTTGTTTTGTTTTGTTTTTGTTTTATTTCTATTTCAATTTACTTTAATTTATCTCAATCTATTTTGTAAAACAATCTATTTAGTAAAACAATCTATTTTGCTTTACTTTGCTTCACTTACTTTTTTGAACTGCTCAATTTCCCTCATCTGGGAGCGTCCTAGTAGTCGCTCTGCTGTTCCGGAAGCTGCTCCGGAGGACGAGACCATACCTGGCGGGACTAGCGCTGTGAGGCGGAGCCCGGCGCTGTGACGAGTGGTGGAACCCGCTCGGCATTACGAAGGTTGGTGGAGCACGGCACTGTGAGGCTCGTTCGGAGCCTGGCATTGCGAGGCTCGGAAGAACCTGAGCTCTTGAAGCTCGGTGTGCCTGGCACTGAGAGGCTCGGTGGAACCTTGGAGTTTGAGAGGCTCGTCAGAGCCCGGCGTTGCAAGACTCTGCAAGCTGTGTTGTCAGTGGTCCTAAGCGGCGTTGGCAATGGTGGAGGCAGTGTGAGTTGAGGCGGTGGCACTGTCGTTAACCCCTTAATAGTCTCCGGAACATTTTTGCTCTGTGAGCTCTGTTGTTCCATCATCAACAGTAGCCATAGAAGCCATTCTTCCTCGCCTCTTCACCTGGTATGCTTTGTGGGGGTTTCTCATCTAACCTCCCGCCGCGGAGAATGACAACAGCAGTGCCTGTTTACTATCAACTCTCCTGCTACTTTTGCTACTACTCCACATTTTTACCATCGGAGCAAGCTTACCCTGCCCTAAGTTGCAATAATTATTTAAATGGCATTAGTGTTTTGTTTACTTTATTGATTCTAGTTTAATTAACAGTGTTTAACTTACTTTGCTCATGTTAATTATGTTATTGTTTATTATTGTGTACTCATTCTTAATTGTTGTTAGACTGTCTTGTGCTAGGAATGGAGAGGAAGGCCTACCTTCCAGCAGGGGCTTGAAGAACATATAGGTGATTACGGGTAGAGGAAGATATGGCATTGGTACAGCTGCTAGTTGTTCCAGGAGAACGGTGAACAGATACTTGAAAGCTGTCCGTTGTTCTGGCACTGTTACCACCTGCCAGGCTCCAGGTAGCCAGCTCAGTCGTCCCTCCATTCTAATTTTGGTGCTGTTGAATGCCAGGTCTGTATCCAATAAATTCCAGCTAATACAAGATCTTATTATGGAAAAGGATGCAGATCTGGCTTGCATAACCAAGACGTGGATGGGTAGTGAAGGGGGTGTGCCCCTGTCTCTTGCCTGTCCCCCCAGTTATGCTGTCCAGCATCAGGGTAGACTGGAGGGTTAGGGGGGAGTTGCCATTGTTTATAAGGACTCTCTTGAGGTTCTCAGGCTCTCTGCTGTGGCGTTGCCGGGCCTAGAGGCCCTCCATGTGTCAGTTGGGGCCAGGGATGGTATTGGGATCTTGCTGGCATACTGTGCTCCCCGCGACCCAGCCACCTCCCTACCGGAGCTAACCGACTTCGTCTCCATGGCTCTGTTGGGATCCCCGAGACTGATTGTCCTGGGCAATTTCAACATCCATGCGGAGGTGGAGGTTACCGGTCCGGCTCTTGAGTTCTTGGAAACCATGGCTTCCTTGGACATGTCCCAACATGTTAACGGCCCCACACATGTGGGTGGCCACACTTTGGACCTGGTTTTCTCCACTGAGCAGAGAGAGTGTGGCCCGATGGTGACTGACCTTCAGTTGGTCCCCTTGTCGTGGTCGGACCACCACCTGATAAAGTGCAACCTCACGGTGGCCCTCCCTCCCTGTGGGGAGCAGATACCTATTTTCATGGTCCGCCCTCGCAGGCTATTGGATCCTATTGGATTCCAGGATGCCATGCGTGGGATTCCGACTGACCTGGCTGGCGTTCCTGTCGAGGCCCTGGTGGACGGTTGGTATGCCACCGCTGCCAGGGCTGTAGACACAATCACTCCTAAACGCCCTCTCCGCCACAGAGCCCAACCAGTGCCTTGGTTTAACCAGCAGTTGCAGGCTATGAAGAGAAATAGAAGGCTAGAGAGCATTTGGAGGCGGAACCCGACGGAAAACAAAAGCTGTCAAGGTCGCATCTAACCTCTACCTTGCCAAGGTAAAGGCTGCTAGAAAAGCTTACTTCACTGTCCGGATAAGTGAAGCATCCAATCAGCAGGCGGAACTTTTCCATACAGTACGCGATCTATCCGGAATTGGCCACAATGATTGGCCTCCATCTAGCATCTCTTGTGACCAATTTGCAGCATTTTTTAAATCAAAAGTGGAGGCCATCCGCCGGGATTTTGCACCCTATTTGAAAACAGTGGATCGAACTGAGACATCCAGCACAGTGCCTTGTCTGTTGAGAATTACTCAGTTTCAACCAGTGACGTCCACAGAGGTGGACAAGGTCCTTGATCGCTGCCAAGCCACCACCTCCTCCCTTGACCCTTGCCCGGCCTGGCTAAGCTGCCAGGCCAGTGATAACTGAATGGGCTACTGAAATAATAAATGGGTCTCTTCTTGAGGGCAGGGTTCCTCTTGCCCTTAAGGAAACACTCATTAGGCCCATTAGAAAGAAACCGAGCTTCACGGCGGACAACATTGGTCCGTCGCCAATGTTTCTTTCCTTAGCAAGGTAGTTGAGAGGGTGGTGGCCGATCAGCTCCAGGCCCTCTTAGATGAAACCAACGCCCTGGATCCATTTCAGTCGGGCTTCAGGCTGCGCCACGGCACGGAAACGGCATTGGTCGCCCTGCTGGATGACCTACTTAGGGAGGCCGACAGAGGCAAAATGTCCTTGCTCGTCCTCCTTGATATCTCAGCCGCCTTTGATACCGTCAACCACGGTATCCTCCTGGAGAGGCTCTCTGAGTTGGGGATTGGTGGCCTTGCTCTTGCTTGGCTCCGGTCCTTCTTGGAGAGCCGTCCCCAGAGAGTTCAGCTTGGGGAGAATGTATTGGCCCCGTGGCCCCTCAATTGCGGGGTCCCGCAGGGTTGAATCATCTCCCCAATGCTGTTTAACATCTATATGTGGTCGTTGGGGGGGTCATCTGGGGATGTGGAGCTTCGTGTCACCAATATGCTGATGACACCCAGCTCTACATCTCCTTTTTTCCATCTGCAGAGGATGCTGTTCCGTCCCTTGGGCACTGCCTGGAGGCCGTTCTAGAATGGATGCAGTCGAATGGACAAAGGTTGAACCCGGACAAGACGGAGGTCCTGCGGGTGGGTGCCCCCGATGTCAGTGGTTTGGGGAACTCCCTCTCTTTTGGGGGGGTGACTCTCACCACAAAGAATTCGGTTCACAGTCTGGGGGTCCATCTTGACCCGGCGTTTACCATGGAGACCCAGGTAGCGTCCGTGGTTCGGTCTGCCCACTTACATCTTCAGTGGATCACCCAGCTGCATCCCTATCTAGATGCAGGGGTGCTCACCATGCTGGTCCATGCGCTCATAGTCTCAAGAATAGACTACTGTAACGCTCTCTACGTGGGGCTTCCTGTGAGACTGATGCGGAAGCTCCAGATGGTCCAGAACACGGTGGCCAGGTTATTAACAGGGGTGAAAAGATTTCACCATATTTCCCACACCCTGACCGCCTTACACTGGCTACCTATCTGCTTCCGCATTGATTTCAAAGTGCTAACATACATACAAAGCCCTTAACAGTTTAGGCCCTCGATACCTGGCAGAGCGCCTTCTTCCGCCCAGTTCTACCCGTATCACCCGTTCCAGTCAGGCCAGGCGGCTGAGGGGCCTAACGCCAAGAGAGGTCTGGCGGGGAAAAACTAAAAATCAGGCCTTTTCGGCAGTGGCCCCTCGCCTATGGAACAACCTACCTGTAGAGATCCACCTGGCTCCCTCACTGAGGGCCTTCAAGACTAACCTGAAGACATGGCTATACAGACAGGACTTCCCTACAGCCATCACCTAGCCTATTTATTTTCTTTTTTCCTCTCTTTTTCCATCTTGGACTCTGCAATTAATTCGGATTTTACCTTTAGTTTATTTTTTATGCTTTATGTAAACCGCCCAGAGTAGACACGTTCTAGATGGGCGGTATAAAAGTTGAATAAATAAAAATAAATAAATAAAACTCGATGGATCATTGAGTCCAGCTACTGTCAAGGAGGCACCGTGGGGAATCAAACTCCCAACCTCTGCCTTAACCACTGAGCTATCCAGCAGTTCAGTATTCATCCCTTGCCTGTGTACAAGTAGAATATCTTTTGGTTCACATTCAGGAAGAGTTTTGCCCATCCTTTTGAAAAGGGAATCTAATAGCAAAACTTTTTGATCCTGTATGTCTGCAAATACAGAAATGTCCATAAGTTCTAGCAGCCATTACAAAAATAACACACACACAAAAACTTGCCACCCTCATTGTCTCTTTGGCAACTTTGCCTTTAATCTTCTTGTTTTATATCCTTCCCTGATCTTACATTAGTTCTCAAAATCTCTCCCCTGGCACTTTTGACACTATCACAGTATTTCAGAGTGCTGGTAGGGGATTCAGTGGCTGAAATCCTGTTGCTTAGTGCAGTAAGTCACAAATAAAGTAGGCCTATTGAGTCAGTTGAGATGTGATGAGTCAGCTTCTTTGTAAGTTCCATTTATTCAATTGGCACACTTTAATTGCAGCTTACTACACTAAACAAGATTTCAGCACTAAATATTCCCTTCATTATTTTCAGAGAGGAACATTCCAAGTTATGATTCTCCCATGCTGTGCCATGTGATTCTGCTTATGATCCAGGTTCACTCCAGATGACTAGATTGAGGAATACGCATAGTGATGCCATCTCAAAATTGTTCTAGAAGTGGATACTTATTCCAGAGATGGGAGGGACTCACAAATCTGACAATAAATAAAAAAGCAGCAGTCAAATATCTCAGTAGACAAAAATGCCATCTTTGTAGACTAGATTAAGCAAGCAGCAATGTGAAGCTGAAAGCAAATACCTGAATCAATTAAACTGAGCAATCAAAACTAAACATGAAAGACCCAAATAAATAGATTAGACTATCACTTTAATGAGTTTTTAGAGGTTATAATTTGGAAATGGCAGAAGCTCAACTGTCCTTAAAGCTCCAGCATTGTATGCTGATCAGCACCTTATCTATAGTAATTCTGCCTGATTTCATATCCTATAAAATGTAAAATAAACACAAATAATGGAAAACATTTAAAGGAACTGTAAAAGAAGGACAACCTCTTGTACATCATTGTTATTCAAAAAATGCAATTGCAATGCAAGGAAAAATGTAAATGAAATTTAACAAAACTGAAATATCTGATGAGAACTGAAAAATTCTAAGGCCTCTGAAGTTTTGGGTTTTTTTCAATGTCGTGTGTGACATATGTTCTAGCAAGCAAGATCAGATGACTCAAGATTACATAATTTTAGTAAATGGTTTAACTGGAGGCTGTTAGCACAAATACTACATATATAAAACAGCCTCCACATTCTGGTGCCCTCCAGGTGTTCTGGATTATAATTGCTGCTATTAACCATACCGGCTAATGTGTTCATTACATAAAATGTATAAAGAAGTGTACACATTAAGAAAAAGGTACAATAAATATGTACAAATTACAATGTGGAAAGAAAAAGAAAGTCCCAAAACAAGGATTGTAAGAAAATTTTAGTGGGATTTGGAGAAATTCAACAAAAATCAAGACAGATTTTCACATATTTATTTATTTATTCAATTTTTATGCCACCCACCTAGCAAAATTGCTACTCTGGGCAGTATGCAACAAAAAATAAAGAAACATAAATTATAAAATCAATTATTTAAAGACTAACCTATCCTTACAAATAACAAGACAAGAAGCAAAATAAAGGCTGTTCAACACACCATGTGCCTCTCTTTCTTCCTCCTCTGTCCTAATTGGGGAGAACCTCCCCGAAAGCTTCCCTAAAAAAGCTCTGTTTCAGCAGCTTTCTAAAGGCATGAAGGGAGGGATCCTAATGTAACTCCTGTGGTAAAAGAATTCCATAAGGAGGGTGCCACTGCTGAGAAGGCCCAGTTTTTAGTTCTGCCAAGCTAACTTATTGGTGGATACCCAGTTTGGTGTAGTGGATAGAATGATAGAATAGGACTCAGGAGGTCTAGGTTGAAACCACTGCTTAGCCATGGAAACTCACTGGGGGTGTGGAACTGGTAAAACTACTTCTTGACTATCTCACTTGAAAGCCCTATTATCGTCATTATAAGTCGGTTCCAACTTGACAGCACATAACAAACAACAAACTTACTGGTTTTCTTACAGTATTCTGAAGACTGAGCATGTGACAAAATAGAATGTATCTTCTGAACATATTCACAAAATAGTATATATATCTATATTACCTCAGCTGCTCTGAAGGTAAATTCCACAACTATAACCAGCGACTAAGCAAACTAGTAAGGAGCACAGCCACTAAGTAGCCACAATATTTGGTTTTGATTATAATGTCTGCTTTCCTCCTTCTTGAAGTCAGTTACATAAAATATGATGCCCTCGGGTAATTGAAATGTAGCTTGCTGGCCTATTTTACCTCCAGTTTTAAAATTTTAGAGAATCAGAATTAAAAGAGAGAAGTTTGCCACTATAGAAGCACGGAGTTCATGGGAAAGTGGAAAGTCTTTGCTGTCATGTTTCCACTGAAATCTGTTACAATATTGAAACTGAATAGAAAACTATTCTTAAAAGCCTTCTGGTCCTTGAACACAAATGCATTAATAGCTTTTACTCTTAGCCTTTCAAGGTACAAATACTCCTTTTCCCTTTTTGCATTGTTTTAAAAATCATGTTAAAATATGAAACCAAAATAACAAAATGAAGGAGTATGTTTATCTTTCCAGTTATACTGTACCTAGAAAAATGCCTTGGCCACTGTCCAGCATAGAGTTAAGTGTGCCTAAGGCCATTGAAATCTACAGATGTAGGAACAATCCTTCTCTGGTTCATAGGAGGTAAGGTTCACTCATCCTACACTTTTCCTCCAATTCCTGTCCCCTTTTAAGTTGTGTAGGATAGGAATTACTGGAACAAGGCATTCACATGTACAGTTAGAATTTATGTGGAGATTTTGGTTCGCATTTTATTTTGAAAATGTGGGGAAAGGATGAGGCATTCCTCCAACACTAAAATACCACAAGTAATATAACCGGGATGTGAAATCAGGTTTTGTGTTCACATGTGGCACTTGTGTCTCACAAATAGAAGTAATTTGTGAAAGTGTTTTGGCTTAAATATAATGGCTAGTCTGAAGTAGAGTAGACCCACTGAATCAATGGGAAATTAGTATGTCAACACTTATATCAGTTCAGTTGATTCAATAAATCTACTCTATTTGGGAATAATAATTGCATTTAAGTCTTTGTATCTTGTAAGCAAGTAAATTTGTTGTTGATGATGATGGCAACATCATTTATAATACCATATGTTTATTTTTCAAAAATGTTATCCACTCAGAGTATCTCATGTGCTATCTGTCTGTCCATCCTATGCTTCTCAGTCATGGCTCAGATTTATACAGTGGTGTTCTGAATTTCAGTTTCATTAATGTAGTATGTATGTTGGATTCTCCCGCTGCCCCCAGGACAGCTCAATATTAGCTTACCAAGTCAGCTGTAATATGCAGTTATACTAGTATTTGAGAGCTTCCGGATTTTGATGGTTCTCAGTAGGCATCCTCAGTTGTCCCATGGAACTTGAAACTTGGTGGTGTATGGAAAATAACAGTCCTCTTACAAAAGTCAACATCCTATTGGTTTTTACATAAGATCTGCAGAACTTGCCCCAACTAATTTCAGCTAATTGACGAGGTGCCAGAGAATGTCTCAATCACATACCTGGTCACACACCTCATTCTGCAACTGAGATGTGCCCCAGCACCTTGTTGGTTAGCCACAGTTAGTCATGACAAGTTACGCAAAACTTATGTGAACTCCAGTTGGATTCTGGACAGTGAGTGCAAAATGAGAACTGCAGTATTAGACCTCCTTCCTTTTTGCTAGGCTTGGACCTCCAGGAAGTGTCCAACCCTGCTGCCATTCCATCCAGCCCTGCTACTTTCACTGTCTCATTTGGGACTTAGCAGAGAAGGGAAAAGTTACTTTTGAGAGAAGAAGTCCCCCACCCAAAGCAATGTCTGTTTACAAGAGACAGAAACAGTAAAATGGTAGGTGAAACTAAATTGCCAAAAGGTTATACATTTTATTGTATCTCTTTATAATGCTAACGGTACATTTGTATAGTCTGTCAACTTCCTCAGAGATCATTACAAGATTATGAATTCTTTTGATTCCCCTGCAAAGCTTTTTAGTTGCTTCCTGATTCAAATATCTGCGATGATTTTTATGTCCAGTATTTGCTATCTCCTTAATGCGAAGTTAACTCAGTGCTTTTTTAAATTATTATTTAAGTACTGACTGCTTTGCACTGACTCAGTTTTTATGGACTAGTTTCAAGCACTCTTTTATAGTTCAGACTATTAAAAAGGGAGAGAGAGAGAGACTGTGTATCACCTTTCCAGCACAAAACAGATAATAAGATCACTTCAAAACACATTTTGTCATATTATTGACCCTAGTTAAAATAACTTATCTCACTTGATATTCAGGAAAGGCAATGTGTTTGTAGGCTGTATTGGCCACATTACAAGACTAAGTGCACATTTATGTCCATTGATTTGCTTAGATTGTAGCCTTTAAGTGCATAAATAATGCTCACTCCATTGCAGTTTCCCCTCGTTTATGACTGCTGGTTGGCTTCTAGGCATCCTTTCTTGCTTCAGTGTTTGGATCCAGACCTAGTGATCAACCCTATGCAAAATGCACTTTGCCAACAGATGGAAGCTTTTAGTTTCTTCCCTATTCATTTCTCTGCTGGGCTTTCTGGTCAGGAAATTAAATAGTTTTAAGACATTTTAGACCAGTTTTTCCAACTTTTTTCAATTTGTGACCTACTTCTATAATAGTCAAGTAACCTGCGACCCCCACCATATTTGCATTAAAAGGCATTTTTAATGGGAGAAAGAAAACATGGCCCAATATATCATTAAAAGAGAATACAGAAGAAACCATAAGTTCTGCGATGGATTACTCTACCTAAATGCAGTCAACCAGTTGGGAATGGTAATCCACTGAGGGCCAATAGACAGCACAATTGAATGGTCTTCCTGAGACTGCATGTACTTTAGAGCTAGAAGGCTTCCAGAACCTTGACAACTCATCCACTATGCTATACAACAGAGGGAAAAACATAGTTTCTCTACTGCAAACCAAGGAGGAACATGCATCCTTATCCATCTTCACTAGCCTGCTTCCCACCTGTCTTCACAGAACCTACACACTGGCATGCAATTCCTGGTTATGTAAGACTGCCGTGGAAGTGTTTGAAAACCAAGACCATATTAAATTTGCTGCCATAGAATGCAAGGCTAACTTAGACAAGTGACACCTTCAATAAAATGTCTGTTCAACTCCACAGCTCCAGCCATTATTATTTTGTGGTCAGTTCTCCTCTGGTTTGTTTTAAGTTCTCTTCTTTCTTTCTGGTTTTCTTTTTTCTTCCCCCCCACTCACTTTTTATATACTTCTCCTAACTGGCTTGCAGCCGCCAACCTGCTCTATACCTATCTTCTGGTGTGGGATATACTATTTTGCTCACATCAAGATCCATACCCAAGAAAGAAGAACACTATTCATGTAAAAACTGGCTGGAAAAGGTGGGAGAAAGGTCCAACAGTAATTATCTTCCATGATGGAGAAAAAAGGACCTTTCATTTTAAAAGACAGCATACATAATTGGGGCTTGGGGGAGTATGTTAAATGCAAACGCTTCTCCTGAAAGCAGTTAGCTAGCTGTGACATTGACCACGTGGCCCCTGCTTGTTTCACAAAACAAGGAGTTCATGCTATCCCACCAGCTGACACCAATTGTGATGTGCCCCTCACGTGTCCCCAGGTTGTTTCACTAGCCTGAGGCCCACGACATGTTCTCTCCTTTCTGCTGCCATCAGTTGACCTCTGTCAACACCCTTTAATTAGAAAGATTGAGGTCCCAGCTGAGTATAAAGTTGAACAGCACAGGTTTATTGATTACAGTTTGCTTAAACAGGTTCTTCACAGACTTTAATGTATCCTTTAGATTAGTAATAACTTGTTTCACTCTTAACTCTCTTAGCTCTCTATAAGTTCCACACTCTTAACTCCTAACTCTGCCACACTCCCTAACTACCACAGACTAACTTCTCCTTAAGACTCTCTTCTCTCACTCTCACTGACTGAACTCCTCTAGACTCTGACTCACTCCTCCCTTCTAGTTTCTCTGGCTCCGCCTCCCAGCAGCTCTCATTGGGTACATGCAAATAATCTTCTACATGAGCCAAAGCAGGGTGATCGCCACACTAGCCTTTGCTAGAAAAATGACTTCCAGTCTCCTCCAGAAGACTCTTCCTAGATTTTGATCTACTGGTCCAGTGAGCTGACTTTTCTCTTGTCCTTGAAGAATGCCTCTGTACCACCCATGACTAGTCTTGTGGTTACGAATGAGAGAAGGCAGTTTGAGAAAGACTGCAGGGCACTTTCCACCACCTAGTGTCTATCCCACTCTCTGGCCCCTCTCACCTGGAGGTCAGTGTTTGCACTCCAAACAGAGGTGAGGTTTATGCTTCTTGACCAGACCCATCAGGGTACTGCACAGCACAGTATGCTTCATCCCAAGCCCCCTCCTCAGAGCCAATCTCTGCTGACAAAGGTCTTTGCAGACTGGACCACGTTTGCACTCCAAAGATTCAACTATACCATGCCCAGTCTCAGGGTTCTCAGCTGCCCTGCCTTCCCACTGCTTGACTGAATTCCCATTGGCAGGGGCGACTGGGTGGGAGCTTCACACGTTGGAGAGGAAGGGTGCAGGCTTTTTCTGTGCTGCCCTATGCTATTCCGAGCAGATAAATTAGATTTTTTTTCTCCCATCGTTCCTCTACAATAGAATATCCATTCCTCTTCAAAGTGACCACCACTTTTCCCTGCCTTTTGCGAAGCCACAGGGCTTAGCAAGAAGGAAGGGAGAAGCAGCACTTGGCTTTTGGCTTCACAAAAGGCAGGGGAAAGTGGTGGTCACTTTGACAGCTGCTTTTCCCTGCCTTTTGCGAAGCCACGGGGCTTAGCAAAAAGGAAGGGAAAAGCGGCGGTCAAAGGGAGCCCTTTGATCCCTGCTTTTCCCTTCCTTTTGCTAAGCTCCGTGGCTTAGCAAAAGGAAGGGAAAAGCAGGGATCAAATTTTCTAATTTGGGGTTAGAAAAGGGGGGGTCGTCTTATACATTGGGTCGTCTTATAAACGGAAAAATACGATAGTTCCAACCTTGACAAAGAAACAGTGAAAGGAGTGCCCATCCTAGCCCTTGGGAGGGGTTGGAAGAAGGCATCTGAGATTGACTCTGTTCCCCAAAGGATAGAGAGACATGCCCAATGTATAGAAGGCTCCTGGGAACACCCTTTGTAGTATACAGGATTGTTCTGTTGCTCATGTTTAGAGTAGACTCATTGAATTATTGAGGCAGGTGTGTAGTCACTAACTTAAATTCTGTTGCTTTCAGTGGGTTTACTCTAAGCATGACTGAGTGTGCATCCTTTTTTTAACTCAACATACAAAATATGTGACCATGAACTTCATATTCTGTCACTCAGTAGTGGAACACAGAGTGTTTCAAAGATGTATCATATAGTTCAGGAAGGAGGAACAAATAGGTTTCAGCTACCTACTGAAATTTCATCATAATCGTAGAACTGCAGAGCTGGAAGGGACCCTATGGAACATCAAGTCCAACCCTTACCAAGGAGACACTGTGGGGAAGTGAACTCCCAGCCTCTGGCTCTGCAACCAGATGTTCCTGTATAATGCATAAAAATGTCTCCTGAACAATTATGGCTCCTAATCCTTCATTCTAAGAAGAGACATAGAATAATGTTGGGTTTTTTTGTTTATGTGTGCAGTGTTTTATGCCGAAGTACTGTTCTACTGTATCATAGGTTTTTTTATATAATTAGCACAATTTTAAGTTTATACATTTTAAATGAACTACACTCGATAATCCATAGGGTCCCTTCCAGCTCTGCAGTCCTAACATTATAAAATATAATAATTATTGAAGAACAAGTGGGGAACATTAAAAAATATTCATTTTGAAATTCTGGAATTCAGTTTGAAAAAAATGCCAGGCGATGACCTAATTATGAATGAAGTAGAAAACATAAAATAGCAGAAGAGAGGCCTTGAGCATCAGAATGTTTTTAGCAGCAATGGAACAAAGAGAATTTACTGTGCAATTTTACATGCATATTCAGAAAAAAGTACTAGAGTCCAGAATGGTCAATTTGTGGGTACTGTTCATGATTAGACATGGGGACAAATAAAAAAACAAATTGTGATATTCGTTAAAAATCGCTGATTCATTAAATATTCGTCCTTTCATAATTGTGAGTTCCAGAGACCCCAACAAATACAAAGGGACAAATATTGCCCCATTTTGATTCGTCCCCCATAGGAAGAGAGGGAAGGCTAGCCTTCCCTCTCTGCCTATGGCTTTCCCACTCTGCCTATGGGCCTGCTAATCAGCTGATCAACGGGACCATAGGCAGGCAGCCAGCCCCACAGCCAGCCACCTCCACAGCCTGTACCCTGCCCCTTTCCCCTCCCTAACTTAGTCGCTGCTGTCATCCGCCGCCACCACTATCCATTGCCACCCGCTGCCGCTGCCATCAATCACCACCCGCTGCAGTAGCCTCCGCAGCCTGCTGTAAAGGACACTGGCTGCCCTTTGCAAAGATGGTGGCTGTGGCTTCTTTTAGGGCAGGGAAGCTGCAGCTGCCATCTTTGCAAAGGGCAGCCTGGATTCCCTTAAGACAGGCCATAGCGGCGAAGACCATTGCATCAAGTGGCAGTGGATGGTGGCTACGGAGGATGCCGTGATGCCAGCTGCCATGGATGGTGGCAGTGGCAGCATGGACTGCAGCAGTCAAGGTAGGGAGGCGACAGGGGTAATGGGAAGGGGGCAGGGGGGCAGGCTGTGGAGGTGGGGGGGTCAGCTTTAAAAAAAAACAGATGAACCAACGAACCGATTCGTGGTTTGTCGGTTCATGGGGAGGAGATTCATGGTTCGTGAACGTTGACGGACCACAAACTGCTATTTTGGCGATTCGTCCCCATCTCTATTCATGATGGAACATTATCTTGATGAGTGTCCAGATTCTTCCTATTTTTAAAATGTTCCTTTATTTACAGGTTCTTTATAAACATGGTATCATGTGCTTTCTCAGTAGCCTAGTTTTTGTTAAGATATTCAGCCTCTCTCTTGGCTGCACCATTTCCAACAGCAGGTGGGACCTAACACAATGTTCTCGCACAAACAAAAAAAGATTATTTCACTGAGATTAAATGGAGAAATGTTTTTCTGACAAGTTATATATTTTTGTTCAGAAGCTTTGGGAGGGATTTCTTTCTTTTTTTTCCTTTTATTTTTTTGAGGAACTTTCTCATGATCTCCAAATAATCCTTGCCTCAGCAAAAACTAACCCAAATGGTCATACCATCAGTTCATAATTGATTCCATTATACTTTTTGAAAGGGTGCCTATCTTGTTTTATGGCACTGGTTCAGTAGATCCATTGTTGCCATTCTTTTATTTTTGTCATTTTACTTAATTTGTGTGATCCAATCGTTTAGTGGAGGTGTTGCTTTAGAATCGAAGTGCAGTTAAGGATTTCAAGTGGTGTTCTCTATCCTCCATTTACTGATCATTTGTTTGTGTTATATATTTATATCAGCAAAAATCCTTGCACTCCAATATACACTTTTATGAATATTCAGTTCTTTAAAAAAAATTATACTTGTGGGATATTGTGTTTCTCTATCTACAATTTAAAACAACAAGTTTATAGGATACCCTCTTGTGCTCACTCCCATTAACAAAGAGACACTAAGCAAGGGAAAATCCTGTAACCTGACTCCCTTTTTTAATCAGTTAATCACTTCTCACCCAAAAACAAAGCAACTGTCAGGACTGTTTTTTAACCAGTTCTCTATATACTGTATTTTTTCGTTTATAAGATGTCCCCATTTATAGAAAATCCCCCCCCCACTTTTCTAACCCCAAAATTAAGAAAACGTAGCTTTGAGTATTCAGCCTCTGGGCTCAGAATGCTCGGACATTAGGAGTCCCTGTTGAATCTGAGCACTGCCTACAGGCTCCACCTCCAATGAGATGTGTTCCAATTGGTTCGTTCAGCATCAGCTGACATCAGTTCCATAAGGCTCGTGATTGGAGGAAGCTAAGTCTCCTGACTGTAGGAAGCTAAGCCTCATGACTGAAGGAAGCCTGTTGACAGAGGCAAGGTATGGGCCGTTTTGTTCTCTCCTCAGCTATCTCAGCTTACGTCCATGTATAAGATGTACTTCAATTTTTAGTGTAATGATTTTAGGAAAAAGTAGCATCTTATACACGGAAAAATACGGTATCTATTGCTTGGACTAAGAATGACTAAAAATGTATCCTTTGTGGGCTTTGTTTCTTTTTCTTTTAAAAAAACAAAACATGCATGTGTGTGTTGATTTCATTTTTATTATGACCAGCCTGTACTTTTCTCCAGTATTCATGTATCGAGTATAATCAGCAGGATAGCTTATTGTTTTGATGGATTTTGAATCACCTGTTGCATCCTGCATTTCCATTGATTTTATCTAACTAGGCTACTACCCCAAATCCTCTGAGTGAATTGTTGTGACATGCAATCAGTCACCTTTGATTTGTGGGGAATCAATGAATGAGCAATCTCCAAAATGTTCTGTCCTCAATAAGGGCTATTGCAAACTCAAGTCCGGCTTCCTTTAGAGACTCTATCCGTCTCATGTTTGGTCTTCCTCTTTTCCTGCTACTTCTAAACTTTCCAAGCATTATTGTCTTTTCCAGAAAATCTTGCCTTCTCATGACATAGGATAGTCTTAGTTTCATCGTTTTTGCCTCTAGAGATATTTCAGGCTTGATTTACTCTAAGACCCCCTGGTTTGTATTTCTACCAGTCCACAGTATCCACAAAGCTTCTCAAGCACCATATTTCAAATGAATCATTTTTTTCCCTGTCAGCTTTCTTTACTGTCCAGCTTTCGCACACATACATAGTGATCAGGGTGAAAATTGGTGGAAGAAATATCAGTAATTTAAGATATGCAGATTACATAATCTTACTTGCAGAAAGCAGCAGCAGCAACTTGAAACAACTTTTAGTGAAACTGAAATAAGAAAGTGCCAAAGCAGGACGGTAGCGGAACATTAAGAAGACCAAAATCATTTCTACAGAAGAAGTACAGAATTTTAATGTTGACAATGAAGAAATTGAAATAGTGAAAGATTTTGTACCTTGGTTCAATTATCAATCCAAATGGAGAGAGCAGCCAAGAAATCAGAAGACTGAGACTCAGAAGGGCAGCAATGAAGGAACTAGAAAGATCATGTACTGCAAAGATTTGTCACTGGAGACCAAGATCATCCACACTCTTGTATTTCTGATCACCTCTGAGTGAAAGGAGGCCAAAAAGAAATAAGTAGGTGGAGGACCATACACTCTTGGTTCTCTAATATTCCTTCTCACATTTTTTGTTTCCACCCCACTCTTTTTCTGAATGATAAAGCTGAGCCCAGCCTTCCTGATGGCAGCATCTTGTGTAAAAGTGACCCTTAATCCCAGCCAGGTCATTTCTCCTCTTCAAAGGTAGGAACCAAGGCTAGTTAATATGTCCTATCAGCTGTCGTTTAAGTGAATGAATCTTCTTTCACTAATTGAAACTCTTTCTTCCTCCGCTTGATCTTTGTTTCAGCCTGAAGTGGATTCAACATAAAAATAGTAAATGGTATCTGTATTGTCAGCTGCAGGAAAATTTTCAAGCATTCCCAGCAGAAAACTACGCATATGAGGATGCAAAGACAAGGACAATGGGTCTTTCCCCTACTCTTTTTGTTTCCACTGCTGCTTATGATTTTGTTCCTTTCATGTGTACATCACTGTCTCTAGAAATAATGCCTCTTTGTCTTCTCTACTGCAAACTGGTGTATGAATAGGACACATCAAATGCCAAGTGTACAACAGTGCTATTTAGGTGGAAACCAGAGATTGAGGATTAGCATTTGAAGGAATGGTGGGTGAAATTAGCCTGGTAGGACAAGATGGTGGCCATTGAGGGTCATTTGCATTTTACAGCACAGTCGTAACAGAGAATAAATTCTGCTCTTGAATATTTATTTCTGTAAGAAATGTATATATTCTTTAGTTATGTGACATCAAGTCAGAACTGATTTATAGCAACCCTAATAGGGCTTTCAAGTTAAGTGAAATATTTAAGGAGACTGTACCAGGTCTACTCCCCCAGTGAGTTTCCATGATCAAATGGGGATTCAGACCATGGTCTCCAGAGTCTTCTATCCACTACACCATGGTGGATACTCCATATATGCTGCTTACCCTATCTAAAAAATATTTAGAAGTTAGGCTTTATGTTGTTTGTTGTTGATGGCTGTAGGAACCATAGTTGTTCAGTTTAATCCTAGATTGTTCAACCATGTGCTCTATTTGCTCTTTATAGCAGATCTCACCTTTTCAAAAAAAAAATCAGATTTCAGTTTAAAACTTAAAATTTGCAGTCGTGCTTACTTTGATTGAAGGATGCAGTCCTAGTTTACTTAATCCCAGTGATTGCTGTGAAATTTACATGTGAGTAAACATTTTAGGATCACACAGCATGTTGCTTTATGTATATAGAAATCTATAGCCTTCCATTATGAACATTTCCACCATATTGGAAGCTTATTCACTTTGAGAAGACCAGTGTGAAACCATTTGTAATGAAAGTACAGTGAGGAATGGTTTCCAACCATTTTCTAAAAATACACTAAAACCTTCCTGAACTAAAATTTGGAAGATTGCAAGAAAAGGCATGTTGTTCAATAACAGTATTTATTGCAAAAACCAACTTCAAATAAATAAAAAGAATGGGTGACATAGTGTTTTGCAGTATTTTTATTGATAATGTTGCTCTTCTATGTTCCTCTGTGTGAAGCAATTTCTCTAATCTCAGCTCATGGTCCTCTCTTTCATATGTCTCTAGATCTTATTACAAGAGGGAGAGAAAATCAATTGCTTAAATGTGTTTTGAACACCATGCTTGTCATATCACTCATTTGTTTGCAAAGATGGAAAGCTTAGACCATCCAGAATGTCACCTAAAGAATTTCTATCAGTGCTGTTTGGTTGCAGAAACTGATGGATTAACCTCTTCCCCCTCTGAAATTAGTGATCAATGAGCTTCAGTGTAGAAAAATTCCAATGGGAAAATGCCTGTTCCCCCTTCTAGTTAAACAATAAACGTCTATTAAAGCCCATTATACATGCTAATACCTGTCACCACTTCATTACTCTGCAGTATTTCCCAGAGTATGTTTTAGCCTAAAGAGTGATGCTATGAGAAAGTGGTACAGGAAAATCATTCTCTGTGACTTAAAATGTAGAAATAAATTGTTTGGCTGTAATAGACTGTTGTGAGATGTTTATTAGTAGCTAAACCTCAAAAGTAAGACCCATTAGTGTGTGTTTTAAAAATCTGCTAAATATCTTTGAATTTTTAAAATTGCCTATTTAAAAGTATGTGTGGATTAGCTCTGAAAGAGTCAAAGTGCATTATAATGTCAATAGAGGGTTTAATGCAAATTTAGACTCTGGCATTATAATTATTGCTATGATTAAGCACATTAGGTGAAAAAAATACTGTGAAATGGATGAAGAATTTGAGTCCATTTAAAAGAACAATTGTAACTCTTGACTACATTTTTTGTCAGATTGACTGTAGTCCATAAAGAGACAAGGGCATTGTGATTAAATTTCTGTTATTCCTGAGGGGATATCCATATTACAACAGTTTGCCTATTTAAGAATTTAAGGGAGAGTTTTACAAGTCTTTCAGGAACTCTGTTTTCATTTTGTTTTCCATCCTTTTAATAACACAAGGCAGAAAAGTCCCTGAAACAGTAATTGTTCATACCAAGAGTTAGAGGAAAATTGGTAATAATATTCAGTTATTGCAGCCCCCTTAGTCCTTGCTTGTGTTCCCTGTAAGCAGCCATGAATGATTACCACACGACTTAGCAAAGGTAGCCTCTGTGGATGATTGATAGGACATTAATCAAAAGATGCATATCAGCTTCAGAATTTGTTCACAAGCTTTCTTCTAATAGCTGATTTCATGTTCACTGAGCTCTATGCCAGTTTGTTCAATTTATTCTACAGTGTACAAGCCATTCATCATGGAGCACAATGATCTCTCTCTCTGTGTGTGTGTGTGTGTCTCTTACACACACACACACACACACACACACACACAATCTTTGCCTTCCAGAAACCAGATAATCTAGTGGTTGTAATTATTGTCTTCGGTTCATTTAAATTGAAGTGACTATATATTTTATTATTTTAATCACCCTATACTTGTAAATGTGCTGTGCTAACTTCTTATAGGAGTTGAATAAATCTAATAGATCTAAATCAAGTTACATTCTCTAAGGAATTTAGGGTGGTATCATTTATTGTAATAACAACACAACAAAAAGAGTTGAAGCAGTCATAAAGAAGCCAGAAATAAAATAGAATCGCAGAAAAAAATGGAATTGATTTGCAACATATTTCAAGGAAATTTTTAACCGAGGGAATCTTCATACTTTTCCATAGAAGTATTGGGAGACTTTTTTATTTTAACTGTTGTAACATCCCCCCCCCCCCCAGTTCATCCATTTCCTGTAGCTGCTTACACGAGCTGGAGGAGGGAGGCTGTCCTAAACAGAAACATGAAATTTATTTTGTCCATTTTTGCCGGGATCCAGTTCTGGTTTTGCAGCTGTCAAAATATGTTTCTGCTGGTAACTAGTCTAAGATCACTCAGTGAGCATCATGGCTGGTGTGAATTTGGAGTCATATGTCTAACCAGTACAACACACTGTCTGTCATGGGATGCAAATAGTAAAATATATTATTGTTTTGTATTATATGATGGTACAGCCATATAAAGTGGGTATTTGGAGACTATGATTACCCTAGTCTTACTTTCTGTATCATCTCCTTGTGGATACTTTATAACTCAAACCCTCCTGGAAGTGTGATTTTTTTTAACTATCCAAAAAATTAATACATTTTTATTTTAAGTATTGTAGCAATATATACTATCTATTCTATTACTGAATGAAAGGCTCTGTTACTGTCATTTATAACACTAATTTATTATTTGGGTAAGTAAAGAACATACTCACATAATTCTTCTTTCATTCAGCTACCTAAGGTAGTATAAATTTGACCAGAATTGCAATATGCTTAGCCAAAAAAAAAAAAAAAAAGTTGCAAAGTTATGTACTTTATTCAAATTAGAGAAATAATGCATAATAGATAGATAGGAGGACCTCTGCTGGGGAGGTTTCAGTAAATGAAATCATAGTGTGCAACAAACAATAAGTAAGAATCCTAGGATGAAGTGTCTGTTTTATTTCAAGTTGTTGTTGTTTGATCCCATCAAGTCATCTCTGACCTTATGAATGAGTGACTGAAGATGTTCTTCTGTTAACAGCCCTGTTCAGCTCCTGAAAACTCAAGGCTATAGCTTCCTTTATTGAGTCATCTGGATTACTAGACTAAAAAGTTGGTAAAGAGCACAGAAAATGATCTAGCACAGGAAGAAGCCCCTTGCATTAACATTCTACCTTCTGGCTTGTTTTAGAAGACATTTCTAATTTTATCAGCTTTCATCAAATTGTACTGAATCAAAATTTCCCATGGTGTCTGAGCAGTGATGCAGGTGTGAGCATCACTTGCAAAATAGGGCATCAGATCAAGATCTGATAACCATAGTTTATCATACAGAAACCTTTGTATCTGAACTTGGCCACTCTGTAATCTGAGACAGGACTCCACAGCTTCAATTTCTTGTAAAATGTCCACTATATCTGACACTCCTTATGAAGCAGTTTCTGTGAAGAAAATATAATTAAATACTACTAAATATTTTCATGACTTGCAAGCGAGTGATGCTACTGATAATGGGTAGTGTGAATAAGTGATACAACTCTTTGCCTTATTTCACCGCTGTCCTGACTATTCAAGTATAATATCATCAGGTTCAATTGCTTTAAACCTTAGAAGCAGAGAATAATTTGTTGCCTTTATTTTGTAGATGCTAATATTTCTTTTTTGCTTGATTCTGTGGTTAGTTTTGCTTATTTTCATTTTTCCCCACCCTCTCATAATACAGCCCAGCTCTGAGTTTCACATACCCACCTACACCAGTATCCCTCCAGCAGATGCACCAACAAATCATCAGTCGTCAGCAAAGCTTGGGCTCAGCCTTTGGACACAGTCCTCCACTCATCCATCCTGCTCCAACTTTTCCTACTCAGAGGCCTATTCCTGGCATTCCTAGTGTCCTGAACCCTGTCCAGGTCAGTTCGGGTCCATCAGAGTCCATACAGGTAAGAGAACATCAGGAAAGGTATCATACTAATTAATTTTGTAAAGCCAGCCACGTTGTCATGTTAGGAATTAATCATCTCAGCCACTGAGCAGATTGGTTAACAAGTACCTTGGGGCTGCAGTATATGCAGTCTTTTATTATAAATTACGCGGAGTGTGCCATAGTTAGAAACTGACAGTTTTTAGTCCTTTATAAATATTTCAGTTTTGGATCTTCCCCTTGGAAAATGCTCAAGTACAGAGCATTGGAAACAATGCCATGCAAAAGTAAAGGAATGCCAACCCACTGAAGTAAAACTTCCATCAGCTTTACTAGTCCTGAATGATACTGGAAAGCTGAGATCACATACACATGTATAAAGTATTCTTATTGCAAGCACAGGAGACAGCCAGTCTTTTCTTCTGGTTCCATACCCTTGTGTTACATTGAATGATATTTCAGAGGACTTCAGATTTCAGAAGTGATTTGGTATATGGATCTGTGTGTAAGTGTGTGCGTTTTCCTGGGTATGCATTAGAACAGGAAACAATTGAAAAGGCCTAGTGCATGTTGAAATACTATATGCATGTCATGGGTAGTAAGGTTTGTTCCTCCAAAACAGTATACTCTGCATTTTGATCCATACAGAGAAATAAGTAGGTTCATATAATTGAGAACTGAGCTAATCTAATTCAGAGATTCGGTGTTGGTACTAAAAGTTCAAAACAACATAGTTGAATGATAGGTTATGCCAACATTAAAGGACTCTAACAGTATTAAGTATAATAATGTCGTCAGGAACATCAATGTATCCTTACAGAATATTGGCATATAAAAAGAGATGATACATGCAGTGGAGTTATGACACTATATTGAACATGGTTTGTTTGAGAAAATTTCTGTCCTTCCCTATTATAATGAAAACAAACTTAAGCAAGTACTTCTGCTGGCTTTAAAATTTATTTAAAAACAAATATAACTGTATTTAATAAAACATTGAAATATGGCAAACAGACTTCTGTAAAGTAGCCATTTACAAAATAACAAGTCATTGCCATATAGTTTCAGTAACCGTACATACAAAAATATTAAAATACGGCACTCAGAATACAGCAGGTATGTATTATGCTGTCTATAAACTAACAGTCATAGTTACACAATTTGTTACTCATCTGCTATTTTGGTGAGCTGGCACAACAGTCTGTTAAAAGTGATTTTGTTTTGAATTCCATATGAATCAGGGTTGAAGCAAGCAACAATATAAAATTGAATCCAGCACTGGTTTCTCAGAAATAAAGGCAGTGAATTAGGACTGGGCAATATGTGGTCTGAATACCATGTGCACTTTTAAGAGGCCCAAATGTGGCTTGAGCCTCTTGAAAATTGCCCTGTAGCCTCAATAATGCATGGGGGTAATTTTGCTATGTTTTGATGGTTTTCAACAAATGTGGGGCATACATGCCCCCAAAATTGTTTTAAAAGTTTGGCCATAAAGGGCAGGTGAGAGCTTTTTAAGTAAAGAAAAAAAGCACTTTTTTATAAATACGTATCTTGAGGGCTGGAATCTTGGGAGCAGATATGGCCTTCCAAGGCCCGTGTGCAGCTCTCAGAGGATTGGGAGGTTGCTCGTTCATACATTAAACCTTAGCTATTAGGAAGCTACTGACATTTGTTTCACAAGTGGATGGAAACATCAAATTCTTCCACTGCTTTACATCTCATAAATTCATTTTCCATGTGCATTTTATGATTACTGTTATGAAGAAAGCCTGTCAGAAAGGCCTCCAATGTCCTAGAAAGCCAAATTCAGAGAGTGAATTATAGGGTAGTTTTACATATGTTATAACTAACTGGCCAAAGAAATTTCCAGAGGAATAGTTGGGTCAGTCTGTAATGTGTTGAGGGGGAAAAGAAAAAAAATAGTCTTGTGGCTCATTAAAGAGTAACCTAACAGTTATGTGGCACTTGCAATCTACTTGTGTTATTTTACATGCTGAATAAAACTTCTTAATCTTCAAGATACCATAAGACAGTTTGTTGCTTCTCCTGCAGCTCAAAAAATACAATTGGACCTATGTTTGATAGAATATCATTGGTCTTAGTCTCATTATGTCTTTTGTGATATAAATATTTATAGCAGAGCAAACCAACAAGTGAGTCAGCAGTGAGCAGCACAGGGGATCCAATGCATAACAAGCGTTCCAAGATAAAACCTGATGATGACCTCCCCAGCCCATGTGCAGGAAGTATGCAGGTAAAAAGTCCAGGATCCACAGATAATCTCTTTTCTCTTAATTTTTAATCAGTTGCACATTACTGGCATATGCAAGTTCTTTTGCTGTGGCCTCACAGCACAGTACTGGGCACCTCACTCTGATGCTAGCCTGTTTCCCCGAAAATGAGACCTAACCTGAAAATAAGCCCTAGTATGATTTTTCAGGATGCTCGTAATATAAGCCCTACCCCAAAAATAAGCCCCAGTCAAGTGAAACCCCACCCTCCACCATTGTGCAGCAACCAGAAGATGACATAACTGTATTTGAATAAATGTAGATTGTTGTACATGAAAAAAATAAAACATCCCCTGAAAATAAGCCGAAATGAGTTTTTTGGAGCAAAATTTAATATAAGACCCTGTCTTATTTTCAGGGAAACATGGTATCAGATCTTACATAGGATTGAACATGGGTAGTTGTTGCTTGTTGAGCTTGACCAGCTTTGAATCCAGTACATCACACTCCAGAATCTTGTAATGGTCTAGAACGGAGGCTTAATTCAGACAAAATAGAAGGTCATCCAAAATGCAGATTAGGGAATAGATATTCAACCTGTGTTAAATGGGTTTATACTTCCCTTGAAGTCTCAGGTTTGTCCTTTGGGTGCCCTCCTAGATTTAGGTCTTGGTAGTAGCCACAAATGTTTTTGCACAGCTGATTTTGCACCCAGTTCTAAAAGTGTCAGATCTAACCACAGTGACATATAACTGATGATCACTGATAAAAGTTCCTTAAGCACAGGGTCAACATCCTGAGAAGATTATTGGCATAGTTGCTTCTAAAACAGTTTTGTAACAAACCTTTGGCATCCTTGTTTTAGAAGCTGCAAACTGTGACTTTCCACAAAGCTGATATTTGACTTTTGGAACTGGCCGTCAAAGCAGAACAACACAGTAACCTAGGTTCTGGTTTTCACATGACAATGAATGAAAATAATGCAGTACCTCTACAGAAATTTCCATTTTCTGTTCTTTAGTTTACAAAATTAATTTAAGACTTTTGGATTTTATCTGACCATTGAATGAGCAGATAAAACCTGGAAGAAGTTTTCTCCCCACACTTTTCTTGTTAATTTTTGAAGCAGAGTAATATATTTCTCCTTTTTCTCATACTTCCCCTCTTTCCACCTACCCCTAAATTTTTTGGCCAGGAACCACCTGAAGGAATGACCTTAGTAAAAGAGGAAGGGGACAAAGATGAAAGCAAGCAAGAGCCTGAAGTAGTCTACGAGACAAACTGCCATTGGGAAGGCTGTTCACGAGAGTTCGACACGCAGGAGCAGCTAGTGCATGTAAGTTAATAGCATTCAGGAACTGGGTTTGAAAACTAGGCAACCTTTTCTGCAAGGTCAGGTTCTCTGACCCTTTGCTGAGTCAAGTTTCTTTGCGAACACCATTGCTGACCAAAGAGAGGTTTGTGACTTTCTGCGAATAAAGCAAAACTCTGAGCTATAGTGTTTGACCTGTTCAGTCAGCTAAAGCTTAGTGTAAAATTCAATAAAGTCTTCAACAGAGAGTGAAATAGCTCTGATCCTGTAAGCCACAAAATACTATTTTGGATCAGAGACTTTGATAGTTATTGAGTAATAATAAACTGGACATGAGTTATTATTAACCTCTTGCCAAGTTTGAAACCCCCTGCTCCCATCTCTTTCAAATGGAACTGTAACAATAAGAAAGAGAGAGAAGGAAATTCCCTACCACCCCCTTAAAGGATTTGTTACATTTTATATCATTTTTCAGCCGAGGTAGATTACTTTGTGGAAGAAGAGGACATTGCATTACCTTAGTTCACACGAAGAAAAGTGACCATGCATAGCGGAATTAGTGAGAAAAAAAAGATACCAGTGTCAAAGTAGCATCTAATATCTCATCTACTTCCCACTTTTTTTGTATGTTTCATATATTATAAAATGAATGTCCAGACTTTAGTAAATGTCAACATTCACATGTAAAAGTTGATTAAGAACATGCTTTTTTCTCAGTTTTTGGGACATACGTAAGTTCATTGTAACAACTATCTTTAGTGAATTGTTTCTCGTTATTACTGTATCTCTGAATTTCTGAAGAATCACCACATTTGCAAAGGATTATAAGCATTTGTGTGAGATAATCAGTATAGACCAACTTTGTGACATAAACTGTGACGTATGCTATAAGCTTGAGTTTTGGGGTAGGAGATGTTTAATAGTTAAATTAATGCTGCAGTCCTATACACCCCTGAGAATTCACCCCATTGTACTGTGTGGGGTTTGCTTCTGAAGCATGAATATGATTGTGTAAGTATACTTACCTGGCTGTCCTTTTTATTTACTTACTAATTTGTTAAAACCTTCAGTGAAAAAAATTATCTGGCATGTTTGTCAACCAGTACTGACATATTTTTAATTACTTATTCTAAAGGATAAATGTGTTATATTTCTATCTCTTGTTTCCTATAAGAAACTGAAAATTGAATCTTGGCTTCACAACAAGCTTGTGAGGGAGACTGCCTCTTAAAATCAAGGGTACTCTAGCATATGATATGATCAATCAACCACTAGTTAACTGTAAAACTCTACATCTGCAGTTTTTTAAACTGTTCTATAGAAACTCACATGGTATTCTTTGACATGCAGCATAATAATGGCAGATAAGTTACATACTGTCATTGTAGTTCCTCTTCTGAGACACATACTCTGTAGCTCATAATTAGTCCTAACCAGTGTTGTCTGAAAGTTGGGTGTGCCTTCTAAGATCAGTGATACTGATCAACTAGACAGAATCAATTGTTGTTTATTCTGTTTATCCTATGACTCTCATCTCTTGAACAGAGAGGCAGAATAGAACCAAAATTTATGCTGAATTGATATCTGGGCAGACTCTTCCTGTGAGGAGATAAGCAGAATAAATATGCAACCACAAAATTGGTCACTCCACCTAGGATAATCTCAATACTGTAGCACGTTAATAGTTAGTGCTTACTTTTGAGTGCTGTGTGCCATTTAGAACTCAGCTGAGTTAAAATGTTCATGATGCATGCTCTAAGAGACAATGTGTTAAACTATTCAGATTGTCTGCCTTATTTATAACACCTATCCATCCTTTCCCTTTACCACCACCCCCATCCCTGCCATCACCTTCCCTCTCCTTTACAGTTAATAGAAAGATTCATGATTCTTCATGGTTGTCTATCTAGTGTCTGACAGCGCTGACTCTCTTTGCTAAAGCAACTCACTATCTATAATTGATATCCTTCTAAGGAATGGGGTGCTGACTGCAATTGAAGGGCTTTGCTGAAAGCTCTTAAATCCTGACAAGTTCTGCCCTTGTTCTGGTTCAGTCGCTGAGCTACACTGCTGGAATTCCAGGGTTATTTGAACTTTGTGCAAAAGCAATGCATGTGTTTCTCATTAGCAAATCACAAAGTTAGAGACCAGAACTATGACCTGGACTGCTGGGTTTCCTGCCAGTCTCATTTACAATGCATGGAACTCCTGAAAAGACTGCCTACTTATATTACTCTTTGAAAATCTTGCTTGCTTTCTTGGGGAAAAACTCCAACAAAAAGCCCTTATTTATTTTGCAGATTCAGTTTGCTGTTGGGCTCTTTATCATTTTGTTCTTTAATTAATTTCTCTACCCACAAGATATTATAATTGGGCTGAGCAGTGTGCACGTTTCTTTTAAATACAGGATGCATCTACTTTTGCACCCAGAAGCTAAAAGAGTTTCCCACCCTTTCCCTTAAGTCTTCTCATGGAGCTTCAGCTTTCCTCACAGTTCTCTGTTAAATTACAAGGAAGACAAAACATTACTGGAGAGTGGGGAGGTTAGGCATTGAGATAAGCGTCTGTTTAGGAAAATCACCCCCAAAAGAAAAATGCTAATGTTGTTGTTAAAGATGAATACAACGGCAGGCAGAAAACTGAAATTCAGTCTCATTTATTTTCTCTTGTTGTGAGGATCTAGTAGCAACTTTTTAAAAATGTAAAATGTGTATTTGAATTATGGTATACAATGAGAGTATATATTTATTTTTGTTAGTATTTTATATTGATTTCATAATAGAAAATATCTGATGAGTGCTTGATTGCATAGTAGAAAAGATGAGGAGACTAGTAATTAGACGCCTCAACTTGGTTTTAAGACTTTTCTGTTTTCAAATGAGAAATTTAGTGGCTTCAGTCTAGTTCAAATTGTGCTTTGTTGCATGGAACTGGTGATTCTGGATGGGTATAAGATACGTTCATCACATTAAATGGAATCTGAATTAGCATTTTAGTATGTGTATAAGGCAGGCAGAGATCTGCTGTTTTTAAATACGTCACCCAAGTGAAGAAAATGTTTCAAATGGGTTTTAGTAGATCCATTGATTAGTCAGTTGATTCCATTCTGGGTAAAGATTTCTGAAGCAAGAAACATGATTCCTTTGTTCTTGTAACAGACAATATCATAGAAGCAGCATTCCCTCTGTGTGAAGAAAAAGTGGGAATGCCCACTTTAAGATAGTGCTTGCCATTTGCTTTTTTAAAATGAACACTTAAATCTAATATATTTCCTTTCAAAAATATACTGCTTTATTAATCTGGGGTATCCTTTTACTTAAATTATAGCTTTTTAACAAAATGACCCAGGAAAGTTTGCAACTCTAATTTGCATTCTTTTTCTTGTACCAAAGGTACATCTAACCTTTGTAAAGGTGTAATGTTTTTAAAATTTGAATCTTAGGCAAATCAAGGAACTTGACTTGACTAAAGCAAAACTCCAAGATCTGAAGAAGGCAAAAACCCAACATGTCCCTAATTTGCCCTCAAGTTTATGTAAATTAATCCTGCATCTATGACTGGATACTATTCTGTGTTCCTGGTTGCCACTGGTTTGAGAGACACCTCAGGTTCAGACAGTATCAGTCTGAGGCTCAGAATGGTTATGTTGGTGACAAGCATATTCAAGAAAAGGTTTCTAAGTTTTATTATAGTAAACTTTTCTTGAAGCTTTGGGGGTGCTTCTTATACAGTCCAGAGGATTTTATGTTGACAAATACACATTCTCTGTGCTTGAAATCACGGTTAGAAGATGAGCAGATTATCATGCTTTTGTCTTTTCTTCATTTATTTTATTGTGCTAAACTGATATACACCAGGTGCTGTATCAGCCAATGAAATCAGCTCTGAAACAACTAATTTAGTAAAAACATCTTTGCCAGTTTATACTGTGTTGCTACCAAACCCTGCATAATGCATCCCACTCAGTTTGCCTGTCATTGTAAAATTGCTGCCAGTAATCTCATTTACCCAAGAATGGCCACTTCTATAACCTGTAATGGCCAGTAGACTCCTGACTGGTTTTCTGTAGGAATGTATCTGGAGCAAGCTGTTAGTCCAATATATAGTTTGTTTTCAGAGGGCTGTACATTTTCTAAATTTGAAATACAGAGGAGATATGCATTATGGGATTATACGCTGTTGGTTGAGAGCAAGGAATTTCCAAGAGGAATGTGTCGTTGTGTGTATGAGACAGAGGGACTCTTCCACTTCTTGTTCAGTGGTCTGTAGTGATTCCTGAAGGGGCAGCTCATAGTGGACAGTGGGTAATTGCAGGGTGACACATCTCCTCCAAGCTGCTTCTTCATTTTTGTAACACTAGGCAACAGTGGCCAGAGTTTAAAAACAACAACAACAACCTCTAACTGTCAGGCTTTCCAAGTCTGTCTCTGTACCATATTTCTGTGTTGTTGCTATGGTTTGGTAAGAGCAAAAAGGCAAATCTTTGCCCTCCCATCCCCATTGTTGTTCTGTCTCCCTCTCATTCTTCCTTTTTGCTGAGCTACACTGAGCTATAACATGGAATGCTTTTCTTAAAACATATACAAGAAAATTATGTCCCAGACCTCTAACCCTCATCAAACGTAACTGCATAAGTGTTCTTGGTCTCAAGGGTAAGTAATTCCAGATGCACCTCATGGTTGCTTCACAGCTGTTTTGCATGTGCAGCCAGCAATGCTAGTAACCTCCTGGCACTTCCCCTGTCCCCTTTCAGACTGCATCTTTCCTTATCAAGGCAAGCTGAGTACATGTTTGTAGTGAATATATGTTTCATGGCCTTCAGAGACATTTAGCATAACCACTTCTGAATTGTGTTGCTCACTGAGGAGGTAATGCAATGAGAACAGTGGAGTCAAAGGAAATCCTGTCACTGACATTGAATGAAACCCCTTTCCAGCAAACTTCTTCCCTCCATAATTCTGTGCTTTTCTCCTAAATGTAGATATATTTTAGTTCTTTTTAGTGCTCTAGTATAAAAGGAACATAGTGATTTAAACAGTTATTTAGTATGTTTTATCTGATTCTGCTCAAGCAGCTTTAGAAATAAAAGTAGGCAAGTAAAAGCTCTTGTGTATGTTAAAAAAAAAACCTTACCCTTTGCAGGGATATATGCAGCTGATGCTAGTCATGCCAGTCTTGTTAAGAGATGCTGTGTGCAGTTTTAGAATGCCAGAAATCTATGAACATGGTGTACTCAAGAACTGTGGCTACTGTCCTCTCCAAAGAATACTTACTAATATTTCTCCTCCTCCACACCACTTATTTCACAAATTGGGCAAAGTACTTGGAGAATAATTTACAAGCAAGTATCTTTTCCAAGTTTGTAGCTATATTGAGAGGTCAGGATTTTTGTAGTTGCTTCAGAACACTATTTTAAAATGAGTTTTGTGAATATTTGTGTGTCTCCCAAACGACCATGTGACAATCCAGTACTCCTTTCCAAACTGAAATATTTCAGACATCTTGATACTTTTCAGTATTATGAGACGCCCAATTTAAAATTGATACTGGACACATGGAAAGAAATTTACTCATGCAGGGCTGCATGTAGCTGCTGTCAGTAACATCACATTACCTGTTTGTGAAGCCTGAGAATGCCACATGTCCATGAATGTAAGGCATTCCATATGAAAATTCAAATGCTGCACACAGAAACACCCACACATGCACATACTCACACACTAATCATTTCAGTGTCATGTGGCCAAAGGTAACTAAAAGGTTACATATGGTAGATCTTTAACCTCATGGATAAATTGAGTCTTAGCTCTACATCCCACACTTCTGCAGAAAATGGCAAATTCAAAATATGTGTAAAGAAAATGCAGACGTTCATGGTGGCAATGGGCAAAACTCATTTTCCCCCATAGATAGAAAAATTGAAATGAAATGTGAACCTTGTTATCCATTTTTTTCCCTTTGGTGGTAGCTTTGATTTCTCAGCTTTTGCTAAAACAGTCTTTGCTGACATAAATATTAGGCTCCTGTATCATTAAGCAGGACAAACAAGAACAATAAAGCTAGTCCAATGTTATGATAATTTACCCTTTTTAATAAAACACAGACTACCCCTTGGTAGTTGTAAAAAGTAGCCAAGTATTCTAAAATAGTTCATTTCATTAAGTAACACATAAGCCATAGCAAATCATACAGAATTTCCAATGAGTATAATGAGAATTTTTCTGTGATGTGATGATCTGATATTGACCTTGTCATTCCCATTGAATCATTATGTGCAGAAGAGGGTTTTTTTTAGCTGAACCAGTTTACCAAATTATATTTTAAAATTGGATATTGCAATACTTAAGCACCACCCATCTTAGCTGAGGCAAACTTGATTTCAAGGTGGTTTAAGATGATATCTGATATAACCAGACAACTTCCATTCAGTAGCAGATTGCTCTTGCATTCTTGATTGATTGATTGTTTCGTATTTGCCATTTTGTAAAATTACTTTCCTTTCCAGTTCAGTTTGACAAGTATTGTAAGAAAATAGTTCCTCCCATCTTGAACAGAAGCCTCAGTGGTTATATTCCGGTTGGGTTTTTGCTGAAAGTATAATTACTGTGGCTGAGATTGCAGCATATGATAAACAAAATGGCTCAATAAGTATGCAAGTGAAGGGATGGATAAGTATATATGAAGAAGGGTTGATCTTTTTTGGAGACCCTTTGAATTTTCAATATGGAAACAGCCACAAGGAGTGTTCTAAACCAAAGGACCAAATTGCAACTTTTGGATTTGCCTGCTGAAGGGAGGCACCTCTGGAAGATGAAGAAGAAACACATTCAGCAGTTTATGTTGTACCTTATTTGTGTATTTGTTTTGCTTGTGTAAATATTAAGGGCAGAACCAACTTGCAAAACGTGTGCAAGGCCCATTGAAACGAATAGTTCTACAACAGAGCCCAGTCATTTCATGGGGGTTTGCTGAGGCTTTCCTTCAATAGGCTCTTAATCGACAAATATATATAACTGTGGTAGTGTTTCACAGCTTCCAATTTTTCAACAGGATTTCTATGCAGGAGAAGTTCCCACTCAAGATTCTGTGATAGATGTGTAGCGATGACAGATTTTTATAAAATTAACCATGTATGAGGGGGATTGTCTGCCTTTGCCCCATTGGCCCATGGGGAGCTTGGGAGCGCTGTTGGCTCCTGGGCACATAGAAGGCATGGGCAGGCAGGGAGGATGGGTGTCCAATAAATAGCCTGCTGAAGGGAGGCACCTGTGGAATATGAAGAAGAAAGTGTTGGAGGGAATAAAGGAGGGGGAATGAGAGGAGACTGGGGACTTTGGGAGAGACAGAGGCAGGCCCAGAAACCTCAGGCAAGGAGGAAACTTGGGAAGAAGCAGTGCAAGCTGATTCATGCCTTTGGGAAGTGCAGATGCCTTGTCAGTGCTGGCAGCGTTCACATCAAGTAAATAAAAGCAGATCAAAATACATGTATTACTAGGGTTGCCCAATGATTGTTGGTAACTTCAGAACAGGCAAATAAAGTGTTCCTTCATATAGTGCACAATTAATTTAGAACATTCTGTGCCACACATGATGTAATGTTGGCCACAAAACTGCTTTAGAAATGGTCCATATAATCCAAAGATGTTAAGTATATGAAATATGATTAACCATTGCTAAATGGAAACTGTACTCTGAGCACCAGAGGTAGGGGACAAACAATGGGAGAGTATTGTCTTCCTGACCTACTTTTTACTTTCCCAGAAGCTTCTAGCTGACCATTGTGCCACTGTGTTAAATTGACTTTTGATCAGATCCAGAAGAGCACTTTTGGGTTCTTAAGATTCAACACTGGGCTTGTATGCACATTTATTTCAAATAACATGGGCCCTGGTGTAATACATTCGACTCTAAAGTTCACATCATATTTTGGAGAAAATGGGGTAATGACTGAGGTTTGAGAGGGGCAGACTTGTTTCGCTATGCCCTTTGTACAGTGTTTCAGTAGAAGGACACATCTCAGCCTTGTATCATGGTGTAATAAATCCAGCAGTTTTCATTTTTTGGGAAGTTGCATGCTACTGTGACTTTTCTTCAAGGTGCCGTATGTCTAATCTTGAAAATGAATGGGTGGTGTCTTTGTCAGGAATGGGTAGCTACGGTGGTTTGTACTGTAGGTATGAGGTCTGCGGATACCATTCTTGTGGTATCGCCAGGACTGAGATGCTGCAGTTCTTAGAATGAGATAAAGTAGTCAAGCTGAAAATGAAACAAAGCTTTAACTGTATTCCTCCTTGTGTTTAGCAGAGATAAACTTCAGTGGAGTCTCAATGCTGCTCCGTTTGGCTTCTGGCAGCAGCTTTAATTGGTAAAATGCAGATTTTTTTTTTGATCAAGAGAGGATTATTCTTGTTATCAGTCTGGAGCATCTTATTTCAAGATGAAAAGGCTTTGCTGAATTACAGATGCCAACATTTTTACAAAGGGCTTTGGCGATTGACATCTCAAAGAGAAAGTATGATTTATTAGCCTATAATAGTAGTGAGCACTGGGCTAGGTCCCACTGATTTGTGAAATTGCTTAATATGAATTGCCTTTTTCTGTAATTCAAGCCGCAGGTTCCTCAAAATATATTCTGTGTATTAAGTATGAAGTATTATGTACCTGAAAAATAGCAGAGCTGTGAGGTTGGGGGGGGGGGGGAGGAAGGGGAGGGGAAAACTGCTTCTAAATCCATCTTGGTGGTTCTTTTACAGTAGTTTGGCTGATAAGCTGGCAGAGTAAAGATTAATAACGAGCCCTGTTGTTATCAGTACCTGCTTGTCGATCCTCTGTAACAGGCCTGTCTGTTCAGCATGGAAATTATTGATTAAATAAAAATTGCTATTAGATTGTGATGTGATCCATGATTGCAAACAATGGCGGATGTTCCACTTTTGGATCCTGAGTCATGCATCAAGTTTTCTTTTAGCAGTAATTTATATTGTGCTGACATCCACACTCATTAGCTTTTAGCCTTTCCTACATGTGTCAGGAGAGCACTAAAAGACAGAACAGTAGTAGAAAATAAAGTGGCAGGTAAGAAAACACTAAATTTTCAGGTGGACAAAGATTAATCAGCTGAGCTATATCCATCCATTCATTAGTTTCTCCATCCAAATTTTTCTGAACCCATGGGGCTCTATACTTTTCTCCACCAGGTAGAAGTACTTCCAGATCTGTGTGTGTGTGAGAGAGAGGGGGGAGAGAGAGAGACTACACACACACACACACACACAAAATCATCATTATCCAAATATTATTCTCCTGACAACCATTTCACTGGTATTGGCCAAATCAGCCACATCATTCCAAGTCGGTATAAGTATACCAAGCATTCAAGACAGCAGAAATAGTTTGTGACAAAGTGTACACTCTATATTGTTCAGCCACACTATGTAATGTTGAATCACTTTTTTCTAGTCTTAAATTATGTAGCAGAACGAGGTGATTGACTACTCTGCCTGTTTCGACTAAAGGTGGGGAGGTGTGCATTTGTTAAAATTCACAGAAGAAAATGAAGTTTCTGCAATAATAACAGCAGTTACTATTACTATGGCTTTTATTATCATACAAACCACAAGAAAGATTTCTAGCTGATCCGAATTCCTACTATTTGCAAGGGGTTTGTTTTGGAATCTAGGGAGTATTCAAAATGTGCCACCCAAACCCCATTTCTAGTCTGAAGAAGGGAAAGAAACCTGACATCTGCTGGTAAACTGGGACACATGCCCTGCACAAAGGTAGTTACGTTTCCGCTCCAAAGGAGATCCCCATCTTCTACAAATTGAGCTAGTGGTCCAGTCTGATTGGTCCCATCTATTATGGTGAGCTCTAGCTTCCAGTGGACTCAGCTGAACTTGGAAACGGTGGCATTTATATTATAGTTACTGCTAAATCACTGAGAAGTAATTTATTAATGTTAAAGCATTAATTCCTTATGTTAATTTCTAATCAAATTGCCACATAAAAATCATGTAAAATTACTCAAAATGGCCTCTCAAAATGCTAAAATCACCCCCATAGTAACAAAATAATATGAAACTTTAAGTGTTATTAAAGATTTTAATGCCATTAATTAATGTTTGAAAATTAAAATAATTGATTTTTAAATGATTGGTGGAATCTTTTAAATGGATTAGCATAACAGGTTAATTTTAATGTATTTTCCAATTTTGCGGCTTCAGGAAGAGGCCTTCTGCCTCTTACTTAACAGCAAATAACTAAAGATTGACCTAGAGAAATAGATGTGAATGCATGGACTCTCCTGTTTATAGTTTTCTACTTGTAGTCAAACAGAACATGATGGATGTCCTTTATTTCAGATAGCACTTTCCATTTTATCTGAAAATAATGGGTACACTATGGCTACACTAGGGTATGCAAATATACTGGGGAAGGGGGGAAATACACTGCACAGTTCTGCTCCATTTTATGTGCCATTTTATGCTATTGAGGACATATCAACGTAAATATTTTATGAAAGAAACATACATTTTCCTATACCAGGTGGATTCTGTTTGGATAAACATGGGAGTTTGGACCTTCTCATTCTTACTGGGGGGGAAAGGCTCAATTACCTTGTTTTGTGCCATCAAACTGCAACATTTCTTAGATTTATATTTTGGTTTATGGGATTAAGTAGTTTGTTTCTTCTAATGTAAAATGAAATAAAGCTGCTGGGATATACAGTTACATTTTAACTCAAAAGCCTGTTACACAAACCTTGTGTGCTCTTTCTAAACCCCACTGTTCCACTTCAGTATAAATGTGTTAAAAGTTACTATTTTTCCTGTTTAAAAGTTCTGGAATTTAGTCAACTTGTCATGGTTTTTGTATTGATTTCTATGCCACAAAGATTTCCACCTCCTATTTTATGGTTGCAGTTTATTCCTGTGGTATCTTACAATGTAACAAGAAATTAAATTCATATTATGAAATTCAGTTGACAGGAATCTGTTTTATTTTTAGAGAGCATGTTGTAGCTGTTCAGAGATGAATGCTGATACAATTTTGCCAGTATAGAAGAAATTCCATATCTGAACCTCTTCTAACTGCAGGGACTCATGTGATTGTAAGACATAGCCTAGCAAATGTGTCTGAACTACCTGGCTCAATTCTGAATCCAGACAAGACTGAGATCCTACTGTTGAATAGATCGTCAGACTGGTTACAGGGATATTTATGCAACATTGATGGGGTTTCACTCCCCCTGAAGGATCAGGTTTGCAGCTTGGGTGTCCTCTTGGATCCAGCTTTCTATGGAGGTGCAAATATCTACTGTTACTAAGAGTGCCTTTTATCAACTTTGGTTAATTGCCCAGGTGCACTCATACCTAAAGAAGAAATGTCTAACAACAGTGGTTCATGCATTGGTAATCTCTAAAATAGATTACTGTAACACTCTTTACATAGGGCTGCCCTTGAAGTTAAGTCCAAAATGCTGTGGCCAGACTGATAAAAGAAAACAGCATATGTCAATATTTAAAGAAAGAAAGAAAGAAAGAAAGAAAGAAAGAAAGAAAGAAAGAAAGAAAGAAAGAAAGAAAGAAAGAAAGAAAGAAAGAAATGAATTTATGGGATACAGAGGTGTTGTCCTAAAACTTTTAAAAAAACTTTTAAAAGGTGCTTTGGAGGTGCATTAAAAGTGAAAGTACAATTGAAAAACTTCAGCTTATTTTTCAAAATAAGTACATGTTTTTGGTAAAAATCTACTGATAAGATTACAAGGCAGAAGTACTGTAACTCATTCAGTTTCATGCCAGTTTTGGCAAGGAGTGAACAAAACAATGATGTCATGTGAAATGGAAAAAGGAGAAAAAAGTGAAGTGCATTTTAAAATGCTGCTTGTGTTGTGTTTTACCTATGTTAATTAACAAAGAGATGCCGCAAAATAGATGTGAAAACCTGTGTTAAACAAAGAAGAAGAACAATATACATAGAAGCTTTTACAGAAGAGTGCAAAAGGAGAAAAAGATGAATGTTATTTTAAGCTGTTTGTTTAATGGTAAGCAGGTAGAGAAGAGAAAAAAAGTGTCATCTGTTTTATAAGGCTTTAACCTCATAATTAATAATAATTCAGTGTTTTGAAGAAGAGGGCATAAAATAGTATATGTAATATGCATTTGTATTGTACTGTATTTGCAAGTATACTGCATTGTACTGGAGGGGGAATTTTAGCTCAGACCTTGAGAGAACCAGACTTTGGCAAAGCCAGGATCTGGACTCGGCAGAGTCTGAAGTTCCTAGATCATGCAGCCTTCAACTTCTGAGCTTCTCAGAGGCTGGGAAACAGGGCCCTGTAGAATTGGATATAGGCCCAGGCTGGTTGGGAAATGTAAGCCCCATTTCAAACTACTTTTTCAAGAAATTAATTTATTATTAGACCTATACAATCCAAACCCAAATACAAACACAATGTCAAAAAAATAAAAAAAATTAACTGAGAAGTAAATTATTTTGCCAGAATGCCAGTCTAAAATTGTTTAAAATGTCTCCCTCTTAAACCTTGCAATCAGTTTCCAGCAAACTTTGAGAAAATTCATGAATTAACATCAGAAAATTCAAGCAACTTTGCCTTGTCATTGTTAATGTTTAAAATAACTTAACCATTCAAATGTTTGTGCACCATTGTGGACCTTAAGTATGACTTAATTCATTTTAGAATACTAAAGCTCCTCTCATTAGAGGACACAGTTGCTGGTAATAACAGGAAAATGTACAATGCAATTACAATATTTGGAAAAACATTGCCCAGTATCAAGTTCAATATCTGACCATAATTTTTTGGGGGGGTGAAATAACAAGTTTGAAATTCACATCAAAAATTCTTATAAGAAAGAGTACTTCACTTTGAATGTCACTTGAAATGTGCCTTTGGTATCACAGCCGAAAATGACTAGCTTTTTGTGACAACTCATTCTGGTCTGACTGCTTTAAGTGCCACAAAAAATCAAAAAGTCCACAAATGTCCCTGACTGCAGAAAAGCAAAGTGAAAGGCCATCAATAACAAAGTCAATTTTGCTGTAGACCACATTCACCCTGAAATAATTTGCAGCAGCCTTTTGAGTTAGGTTTCTTGGCCCCCTGTGAGTAGCAAAACTATCTGGCACACCAGTTTTGACTGATACATGCCACGCTTCCACAAGTCCATCATTCCATTTTTCTCTCAGTTTCAGAATATCTGCCTGTAGTTTATTGATGTTGTCCCTTTCCACATCTAATATGGCATCATGAGATTCTACTACTAAGTTGACCTCTTGTATCATTGTGAGAACTTTAATGAAAATGGCTGACATTGGTACACATTCAAAGATATCTAGGTATTTTTTGATACCTCCAAGATCAGACTTGCACTCTGCTGTCCAATTAATAACTTCACTCAGCTCTGCCAGTGCATTTCTAACACTATCCAAATGCCATGCAATTGATCTAACATAGTCAATTCTTGCTAACCACCTTGTCTTTAACATATTATGCAGGAAGATGTTCTTTCAGTATCTCCCACTGCTGGGAACTTGAACTGAAAATATTGAACATTTTCTATATCATCCAAAGAATGTTACAACTTCACTGCAGGCTTCAGCACAATCTGTACCAACGGGATTCAGAGTATGATTTGCACACCTGGAGAAATTAATTCTCACTTTTCTTCTTTAAGATAGCCTGCACACCATTGAACTTTCCTTCCATATTGAAGTCATTGTCATATGCTTGACTCACAAAATTCAGACTGAGACTTGCTAAGAAATCTGATATTTTCTCAGCAATTTCTCCACCTGTCTTCGTTTAAAACTTACTGAATGCAAGAAAACATTCTTCAGTTGCAAAGCTGGTTTCTTCTCTCTTCACATACCCAATAATAAATGACTGTTCTTTATGAGAATAATCAGATGCCTCATCAACACCAATCACAAAATACTTTATGGCTTTTATCTCTTCAATAATGCTCCTTTGCACAAATGATCCACATATTTCAATAAATTCATTTTGTATTTAGATAGTGTACTTGGAGCTGTGTGTCATTTTCCTGTGCATTCCATACACATGCAACATGATTGACCAGTACTGAATCATATTTTCTCAGAAGCTCAACAAGACAAAAAAAAATTCTAATATGACTATCACCAATTTATCATAGAATCATAGAAAAGTGAAGTTGGAAGGGGTCTACAAGGCCATCAAGTCCAACCCCCTGCTCAATGCAGGAATACAATCAAAGCATATCTGCCAGGTACTTATCTAAGTTTTTCTTGAATGCCTCCAGTGTTGGAGCACTCACCAACTCCTGAGGTAACTGGTTCCACTGTTGTACTGCTCTAACAGTTAGGAAGTTTTTCCTGATATTCAACCGAAATCTGGCTTCCTTTAACTTGAGCCCATTGTTGCATGTCCTGCAGTCTGGGATGATCGAGAACAGGTCTTACTCAGAAGAACCACACAAAGCATGTCCCAACTTTGACAAAAATATAATGATATCAAGAACGAGATGAAGAATTTTCTTCTATATCACTTTCAACCTTGAACTGGTCAACAACACAATCGTCCATCAAATAACCGTTTATTGTTTCTTTGCTTGCTTCTTTCCGTGCAATATAATTTTCCTTATGGAGCTTGGAATTTTCATGGCTTGGAATACAATCCTTTAATTTTCTCCACCATTTCTCAATATTCCATCTAGATGACTGGTCAAAACATTCACATTAGAAGAGAGTAAATTAGTAAACAAAAATAAGGTGCACAGTCAATGATTACTTCAACTAACTCCAACACAGCCAGTCTTATTTATATTTCTTTCCATTTATCAGTGTTACTGTAAAAAAGGTGAGTTGGAAATGAATGATTATCCTTATTGTTGGGGACATCAGTTGGTTGTGATGTGGAAGTTTTTCCAGCTGCAGACCCTTTTTCATCATTATCAGCTTTAGCTCGCCGTTGTGGTTCCACTGCTTGCACTATCAGTTTATCATCAATTTCTTTGAGAGCATTATCTTCTGTGGATGGTCTTGGTCCAACAGTCTGGTTATCAAGATCAGTGTGGTCATTCTCTGATTCACAATGATGGTGATGTCTTATTAGGAAGTCAGTAGTTGATTTGGAATTTTTGACAGCTTCTTCCTGGCACGCTTTCTCTTTGCTGCATCACTTTAAAAATTTTCATTGTCCTTCAAAACTAATCTGAATTTTAAAAATATTAAGTAAAACATCTTAATTTCATAGGCAAGGCAATGCAATAAATTTACATGTTTAAATGTAGCCGGGTGTCTGTAAGAAATATTAATACTTGATGAGAAACATGATTCCTGACGTATCAGTGTAACATATATACTGTAAAAGTCATGTTAAATGTTCTCTCCACCCTCCTTTGAATAAATTTGTATATGCTAAGAGTCAAGTAATACTCCATACAAGCAAACAAATTGTCAATGCCAGTGAATACACAATCTGCCCTCAAACACAGGCCTTCTCAGTGTTAATTAGAGTATCATTGCCTTAGGTTGTCTACTAAATATTTCAACAAGCCATTAACCAGTATTAAACTCATCTTAATACCATGGGAATCTCCACACACTAAGGACCTTCCGATCATCTAACATTGCAATTCATAAACTTCATCAAAGGCAGAAACACCCAAATATTCACCAAACAGACATCAGCGTTGGCAATAGTAGTGGCATGGTGTTCACCACATGAGAACAGTCAATTATCATGAGCAACTGGTTTTCAATATAATTTTACACATTCCAATCATAAATGCAAATATGCAAAAACATTCAAATAAACCAAAGCCAAGGGAAATACATTATTTTACTATTTGGTTCAGGTTTTGAGTCTTACCTATTGACAGGCTTTGCCCAGGGGCCAATTATTTAGCAACAGTCGTTTGTGAGTTTTTTTACACTTAAATTACTTAACAAAAAGATCACCAGAAAAAGCACATGGCTAAGAGATTGATTGCTGGCTTGCAGATGCAATTTGAATGTCTTTTTTTATGTCGCATTGCTGTGTATAATAAAGGTTGCTATATTAAATGTGAATGTGTACGCCAGTGTGCCGCAAGTGTGTTCTTGTGGTGATGTAAGATCCATAGCGTATTTTTACACATGGAACTGAATTGCTTTTTTTCAAGGAGACCATGATGAGTAAGTGGGGTGCAGGGTTGAGGAAAGCTGGGGACACCACACAATAAATAGCCTAGGCCGTAGGTGCCCATGACCACTCTAATCCGCCCCTGCCTGTTAATAGAAGAAAGTCAGAAGGAGTTTCAGTTCTACAAGGTGTTTAATAATAATAATAAACTACACTATCTGTAAAACTATGGCAGCTGCTGAGGTGAGTCAGCTGTGTCTCTAGCTTCCAGTATAACAACGCCAAACATCTCATAATATTTTTTCTGTACCCCCTTGTTTTCCATGAATTCACTTAAATTTAGCACAGAGCTGGTTTCTGTTATCTGCATTTGTTTCTTTTTTATCTGTATTAATCTTCTTTCAGATTTTAATATTTAGTGCTAAAGGATCCCCCTTCACTCTCTTGGAGTAGCCTCCCTTAAAATCATAGGCCCATGCCAACTGGACCTACTGGCCCCCATTCTGTTCTGCCCTGCTGGGAAGTCCTAGTTTTGGCACACCTTCAGTCCCTTCCTTTTAGTCTCTGTGCCCAAATCAAGGTGCTGGACATGATGTATAAAGCCCTTAATGGTTTAGGACCTCAATATTTGTCAAAACAAAATTCTCTCCTACCAGACAGCTATCCACAGGGGCAGTGTGCATAGTCTCTTCCAAAAACTGTTTCAGGAAAACATGCAGAGGGTGAATGAGGCAGACACATGGATGAAGAACAGAGAAAATCCAAACCTAATAAGAATTAGGAGGTCATAAAAACATGAAGAGCTGACTAGATAGCTCAGTGAGCTGAAGGACCTGGTTGCAGTGTTTGATTCCTTACTGTGCATTCCAGAGAGGAACAGCCTGTGTAGTATTGGGGAAGCTGCACAGTGCAAGAACACCACCAGAAGAGGAGACTAGTAAAACACTTTGTACTTTACGCATAGGTGACCCTGCTTGGAATCAATTTGATGGCAAAAATTGACAAAATGAAGATTAGAAGTCTCTTGTTAAATGAAAGAATTGTCTAGGGCTAACTAACTTGCTTCAGATTGTATCCCTCAAGTATAAAATACCCACTATGCCTACCTATGCTATGGAAAGTCTCACATTATCCTCTTGACACATGGTTCACTGTTAAACAAAAGTGATTCTCATCAAGATTGTAATTTATCACAACTGTCCTCATTCAAGCAATGGTTTTAATTGCTAGCCCCCCTCCATGTTAATAGTAGAGATGGGCATGAACCAGCAAAATGGTGGTTCATCGTGGTTCATGGTTCATTGAAGTTCACGAACCACGAACTTCCTGAACTTTTGAAAAAAAGAATCACAAATTGGTTCATTTTGGTTCAGAAGTTCAGGAGCCCTAGAATGGCCTCGCAGCCACTTAAGAGATGCCAAATCACAGAGAAGCTTCCCCTGACTCTCCTCTGTGTCCCCTCCAAGTTTGGTAAAGCTTGGATTTCAGATGTCTGAGTTAAACACCATCAAAGCAAGTCCTCCCAGGAAAGTGCCCTTTAGCAGCTGGCTTGGAGAAAATTCCAGCAGTGGTTCATGCCAGGGAACCTGACACAGGGTGTTGCTCATCAGGAGGTGGACTGGGGATGGACAACACCCTTTCCCCAAACCTCATGGAGAATGTCATGCTGGAGGTCTGAGCTGAGATACAGATGTTGTTGTGTGGTCAGCAGGGGAGGGGGGAGAGACAGGCAGCCTGACACAGGAAGCAACGTGCAATTGGAGATATGAGCTAACCTGGTTGCGATGTAGAAGGGTCCCTCTGACTAGCAAAAGTGGCTCTAAAGTGGAAATGGCTGCTGTGATTCGGTCTTGTAAATAAGAACAAGAAACTCCCCCAGAGCCCTTTGAGCCACACGTTTGGCTGCTTGACCTGCCAATCCAGTAGTTTCTGGGTCCCTCCCAGGGTTGCCTAGTGCTACTGATTGACAGAAGCAGGCTGTCAATCCAGGTTCTAGGAAGATAGTTACTGAAACTTGAGCTCAGATTTGGGACATTGAAATTCTGATCACCCACCAAGGACAGAAATTTACACTCTAGTAATATACATGATCCAGCCAATCAAGGTGACTCATGCTGCAAGCCAGTCACAGAAGCAGATTTTGATTGTGTCTCTGGCACAAGAGTTACAGCCATTGAGGTAAATTATTATTACGTAGTTCTTTATCATAGACTATGTAAATTCCTAGTTCGTGCACTGTATCCTGTGATTACTGTCATTGGTGGGCTTTTGTGCTATTAGATGTCTTTGGATATTTGTATATTTCGCTGATTATTGTGATCTTAATACAATGAAATCCTTAAAGGCTTTCACTGCTCAGCCATCAAGTTTTCAAAGCCTGACAAACACCCAGAGACTTTAAATCTAGTTACAGGAAACCCCTTTCAGGCTGAGCCAGAAAAATGCATTCATTTTCTATGTATAAATACTGTATATAAGATATCAGAGATTAAAGGGAAGGTTATGTTGCATTATGGACGGCTGTCTTTGAGATTACATAACTTCCTCTCTGCTGCTTCCCCAGTGGACTTAGTGTACATGTCCTAAGGGTAGGTCCTTTCTCTTGGGTCAGGAATGTAATAAGGCAGGTTCTCCTCTCTCCAGGATATTGTGTCTGCCTCGCTGTGTTTAAATTGCTGCAGAAAGCCCTTCAGCTGAGAATACAGTGTTTTCTTTGTACAGTGGCCACTACTGGTACATCCTTGGGGACGTTTCTGTCTTTAGTACTTAAACTTATACGGTGGTCATGGTTAACCTATTGGTGGGTGATGAAAACACCAGTAGCATTAATTGATAGGCATTGAAAAGATGTGACCAACCTTACATTTGAAATGGAAATAGGAACTATGTGTTAGATATTTATAAATAGAAATACATGAAGAAAAATAATCATTCTGCAGCAGTACCAAGGCATTGCTGATGTGTATGCTAGCATGTTCTTTTATTATAAAATATTTATATAAATCCCTTCAATGGCACCATATTTTTTAAAAAATTAACCTTTCATGGCTGGGTAAAATTGCAGTTTTCTGGAAAAGTTCATTGTTTACTTAGTCACAAAATTTTCCAGTGTGTGATAAATATTTTATTATTGGTTACGTTTATATTCCATATTGGCTCTAGTGGGCTCAAGGCAGTGCACGTAGTCATCTTCCTCTCCTTCCTCCTCGCAGCAGCTTTATGAAGTAGATTGAGCATGTGATTGGCCCAGTGTGAACACAGTGAGTTTCATGGATCAATGTAGACTTGAACATGAATCTCCCAAGCCCCAGCTGAGCACTGACCACTACACCACACCGGCTTTATTCTTTAATGTGGATCTTAACACATTAACAGTGTTACTGTACATTGTTGGGTCTGCAGTGCCTGATGTCGTTGTTATATGCCATCAAGTTGCCTCCAAATTGTGGTGACTCTGTGAATGAGTGACCTCCAAAACATCCTTTTTTTCCTTTAACTTTTTTAAAAAAACATTTTATTAGTTTTTCAATCTATCTACATTCAATTTGTGCTTGTTAAACATCGTGTTACATGGGTTGCTTATAATTATTTGTTTTTTGCGTCTTGGTGTCTTAGTTATCCCTTCAAAATCTATACATTTTTTAAACATTTAAACCATTCATGTGTGTATTTTAGTATACAATATTGGCTACTATCATAATATTGCTCTCATAGTATACCATGTTCTCAAAATCCTCTAATAAAATACCTAATAAAAGTAATTCCGGTTCCAAATCTATATAATTTTGAGGTGATTTAACCGACGAACTTTGTATTTTATACCAATAATAACTGAGTAGGTTCCTAACACATAATAGATGTTATCTAAAGCATTTTATACAGATTTTCTTTATATAATTGTTTAACCATTTCTATCTCCACATTTTCTATCATATCTATATCAATATCATATCTAATGTATGCTCATTAAGTGCTATTTGTTTTGCCTCATTCTTACATCTAGCTTCAATTTACCTTAAGAACCACTGTGTTATACCTTTACCCTGATTAGTGATCCCTTATTTCAGTTTAATTCCCTTTTCTAATATATAGGAAATGCCCCTTTACAATTCCAGAAGTTAGGTATATACAGTGGTGCCTCGCAAGACGATGTTAATCCGTTCCAGACAAATCGCTGTCATGCGAAAACATCGTCTTGCGAAACCAAATTTCCCATAGGAATGCATTGGAATTTAATTAATGCGTTCCGATGGGAAAGAAAAGCACAGAAACTTAAAAAAAATTAAAAGAAAGTCACTTACCAGGTACTGTAGACTGAGCCCGGCTTCTCATAGTGCCTGGTAGCAGCGGAACATCCGGAAAAGAGCACCAAACAGCTAAAAGCCGGCAGGCAGCCGGCAGCCATTTTGTCCTCTTCTCCGCTCCTTCCCCCTCCCCTCTCCCGACGAACAGCTGATGGGCGGGCTAATAAGAGGCTTTCTCTGGACTGAAAATTCAGGGGGAAAAGCTGGAAATAAAAAAATTCCGCTTTTCCCCTGCGCCCCGGGAGGCTTCTGAAAGGGGTGGGGGGGTCACGGGAGAGGCCCCCAAACATCGTCCAGCGAAAAGCGCCCATAGGAATCATCGTTTTGCGAAGCGCAACAGCGATCGCAAAACCTCATCGTCTAGCGGATTCGTCGTTTAACGAGGCAATCGTCTAGCGAGGTACCACTGTACATGCTTTCAATGTTAAGGGCCACCTTAATAATTTTCCCTTTTTCATCTTTCTAAGTAACTCCTTCTCTTAATTGTCTTTTCCCAATTCTTGTTTCTATCTCTCTAAGAATTCTGTCGTCCCTTGTGCCATCTGAGAACATTTTATACACTTGATCTATCTCCAATAGATCTTCCAGGCTCTTTTAAATTAGATCTGCTAGTTCTCTCCCCTTATCTTCCCTTAGCACACCTAAAACTCTCCTCGGCTCCAGGGTTAGAATTGGATCTCCTAGGTTTTATCCTCTAATTTCCTCCAGCCCCTCCTTTAATTGGCATACATCATCCACCACCCTCTAATTTCCTTGTTCATTATTCCCTGTCTCCTGTGGACTATAGTCCTTCTTTAACTGCTCCTTGAATAATTTCGCCTCTTCGTTGTGGGATCTCACTATTTCTAAAATTGCTTGAAGGGTAGATTTTGTTTCATCCCAAAATTGTTCTTGTTGTGACTTTATGTCCCGGATGTCAAATAATTGTTTTCCAAGTGAAAGTTGTCCAGGTGTTTAAAGTAATCAGTCCAATTCCATCAATACTTGCTTCCTTAGGTCCACTTTAATAGATTGATCATCTTTAGGGTTAAACTTGAATCCACTCTCAGACGTAGGGGTTTTTTCCCGCCTAAAGGCTCAAGGTCCAGTCAAGTTCAGAACCCAGGATACAGTTTAAAAGTTCCACTTTGGCTGGATTAGGCTGTCTAGGGTTAATTTATCTGTACTTTAGTTCAGTCCTCAAAAAGAAAGGGAATTCCAAATAGCCATAAAGTGTTCAAGGTCATTGATTCTAGGCTTTTTGCCAGCGTTTTAGATAGCTGTTACAAGTAACATAAACATATTTAGTTTCCCAGAGTTGTTGCTAATTATGAATTTAAGAGAAAGATTCTTAAGTTTCTAATGACAAAGTAATACCAAACTTCCTTCCTTGAAGTATAATTAAATGTCTAATTAATGTCCAATTTATTTTCTTTGCGACTCTTTGCATCTTTTCCTCTCTCCAGATTCACTGCTGCTCAATCCGTGGTGGGGGATAGAAGACACTATTTCTGTTGTAGGGATTGTCACGTCCAGGGATAGTCATAAAGCAGTACAGTTAAAAAATATTTCTCACCCAGTGATAACATGATGTTAATTAGCTGATTTATCGCTTCTCCATTGCCGGCTGCCGATGACTTGCAAGTGAGCTAGTTCAGCTGCTTGTTTCCGCCTGCTGGTTGATTAGGGAGTTTCCCGGATCAAACGTGGGTAACCGCCATTCCCCCCATGATCAACAGGCTTCTCCGCCATTTCACCACCTCTTCAGGGTGGTTTTAACACCCTGGGGGGGTCCCAAACAGGTTGGAATTCATCCCAGGGGACGGAGCTCCATCCTCCTGCTGCTGTCTCATCGCAGCGTCAAGCCAGAAGTCCAAAACATCTTATTATTAGCAGCCTTGCTCAGCTTTTTCAAACATAAGAGCCTGTTTACTTTACAATATCTACAGTAAGACACAATATGAAAATTAGCCAGTTTCTAATTATCTGCAAGGTTAATTAACCAATAAAAGCTGGGGCAAAGTACATCCAATGGCTTGTAGCCATTTCCTTTCTTTTCCCTCTTCTGTGTGTGGAGCTGCCAACAGAATTGCACCGAAGGTAAAATTCAAGGCTGTTTTGTCATTCCTGCTAAGGTGAAACAGCTGGAAAATGTCATGGGGAAGTGCAGAGGAAACGCCTGACAAATGTTGTGGGAAGCAAAAAGTGTTTCAGTAAGAATAACAAGAATTTACTATGAGGATTATGTGCATCCTTCTCCAGATCACTGAAAAAGGAGTCATGCAAGCACCTAAGCTGCCTTTGTTTAGGTAGGGAGGTGGGATGTAGCCATGGTGAATACTTACACTTTACAAAACCTCAGGGACTCTGTCTAGAAAAAATTCTCCAGTTGGTCTTTCTTTTTTAGCCCATTCCATTGCAGAAGAAACAAAGTTCTTTCTGTTTGAGTAAAGGTCTGCACATAATGGCAAGTACCACGTCAGAGCCTAAAGTTATTTTTGGAGGTTAAAACTCTCAAAGGCTTGTGGCAATTGTGAGTTGTAATTAAAAAAACGGAACATTTCAGAGAACTGCCAATTGTGATGGGCCAACTCTACCTCTCAATTTGCCCCTTTGCTTAGTATGTTTCAAGGGACACCAGTCTTTTGAAAGTGACTTGTCAGTTTGCTGCTTTGTCCCATCCTTTATTGAGCTGTGTCACTGTCAGATCTATTTAATATATACCTTTTTAATGGGATAGGGAATGAGAAAGGGGCAGCCAACAAAGAAAAGATTGAAGACACAGAGATAATATTGGAGTTGAGAGCTACAAACCTCCTGTAGGTTAGCAATGCAGTAAAATATTAGAAAATAGGAAAGGAAGGGGTGAAATTCCTTGACATGAAAAAGGAAACAAAAACTCTTTGTGATCTGTTTTGTCCCTGGCAGGGGTGGGGGAAATAATTTAATTTACATCTTAATAACAGTGACCTGTTGTGTACGCATTGTACTTCCTCTGGTAATAAATAACTATACTTATGTTGATCATTGGAAGAAATCTCTTATTAAAATTGCCCCAGTGACAGATTTCAGTGTATCTTCTGTGTTATCATCTACCAGTGTAAACATATGGGAGTATATGACCATTTATTTAAGTGCCTGGAAGCAAAATATATATTACTCTCCTCTTGGAGCTGTAGTGTTTCTGATTGTAGATGGGTGATCTCATATTTGAATGCTTCCTCCAAAATAAAACATTCTTCCATATAGAAAATGAGAATGTTGGAGGAAATAGTAGCCTAGAACCCTTTCCATGAGGAACTAGCTTCCTATTGGTGCAGCAGTTTTAGGTGGTGGTAATGCTATTCTAGCATGCAACCTGGTTTCTCATTTCTGCCTTAAGTACTTAAGGATGGTTCTTTAGTGTGAATTTATCTGATAATGTAGATAAGTTTTACATTTTTGTTTATCCTGAGATTTCAACTATTTCACAGGTACTGAATGAAATAACATTGTTCCTTTTGTATCTTACTAGATGGAGAACTGTCCAGCCCATTCATAGGTTGAAATCCTGTTGTTTAGTGTAAGCCAAATTGTAATGTTCGGTCTGTTCCTTCCTGATAAACAGAATATCCCTGACAGAATTCTGAGGGCACACAACAAGCCAGTATGTGTACACCCCACCCTGACCCCTAGAACTGCAGTGGAGACTGTTTGTTTACCTGGAGGGATGGACTGAAAGTGATAATTTGACTTACGCTAAGCATCAGGATTTCAGCCATAGAAGCTGTATAACTATGATTAATGCACAGAGCGTGAAGAAGTGAAGCACATGGGGATTGAAAGTGTAAGCATGAAGATATAGCAGTACTTGATTTTTCAACATGTTGTAATAAATGGGCACTGTTTATCCCTCAGAATTTAAAGGAGCTGAAGTTCTTAGGCCACCTTAAGGATTTGTAGACTGATGTGTTTTAAGAGCTTGAAAATGGCTTACATTCTTATGCTACCTTAATGACATTAGATCAAAGTTTTTTATGCGCACTAGTGAAAGTAATAATATTGTATTATCATTGGGTGAAGCATAGAGTGACACTCACTCCTGAATTAAGGGCTAATAATACAGGGCTATACAATGTTTCTTCAGAAGTCTCCCTGAGTTGAATAGGCCTTTCAGGTCAGCCAGCACAGGTTACAATCTGAATGTTGTAAGCAATTAGTGTGATGTATTTTGCAATAACATACCTTGAGTATGTTGCCTCAATTTTATTAAAGCTGGAGGGGAAATTTGATCTGGACAAGTTTGTTTCATGTTATCAATGGAGGTGGTTGATGTCATGGAAAGAGTTGAAGATTATTTTTTGGGGGGGGATCAGTTCTTAGGAGGCGATGTTCTGCTCCTTATTGAATGCCTTTTGCCTTTTTGCTTTTTGGATTCTGTAAATATGGGTTCTTAACAAACGGATTTCATTGTGTCTTACTGGTTTCTTTGCCAATAAAGGTATACTACTACTACTACTACTATGCAATTTTCTGTGTTACAAACTCAGTTTTTCTCACTGCTTTGAAGAAATTTCCCCCATGTCTTGCTTATGATTGACATGATCCGTGAGAGGTCTGACCTCCCATGAGACTGAATAACAAGTATGTTGTTCCCCATCATGGTTTGTATTAAATGTTTTAGAGTTTTCTCCATTTATGAAGCTAAGAACACACATAGAACAAGCTCAAAAGGAAAGGCTTACTGCTCACAAGGACTCAAACAATCCATGCATTGCTTCCACTTCTAATAGTCCATGGAATGTCAACAGTTGCCATATTTTTAAATTCTGTGCATTTAAATGTACAAAAATGTACAAAAATCAGTCTTACGAATGCACGGATTCTCTGTGACTGACACTGTCCAAATCTCACTATCTTGAAGGAGGGACTTTCTTGTTTCACAAGAGAGAATAAATCAGGTTGTGGGTTTTTTTTCTTAATTTGTCTCATATCAGAGATCATCAAGAAGGTGTACAATCACAAAAGAATGGTCTGTGTTTTACAAGATTTGCTCTACTTATTTTACATGAAGTAGAAACCATACATTTTTTTACTCCACAGTAAAGTCTGTACCCTGTTAATGGAATATTAGCCTATTGTTGTCATACAGAAATTATTCTTCAAAAGAATGCCTCTTTAGAATGACTAACCCTGCCCCTATTTATTTTTTATTTATAAATAAATAAAATAATTTATTTAAAATATTTTTATTCTGCCTTTCTCCTTAAAAAGGACCCAAGGTGGTTTACATCATTAAAAGACAATCTTTAAAGCTAAAAACAATAAGTATACAATTAGTTAAAATGAACAAACAAATACCACTCTGAGAAATGGTAAACAAAAGCAATGCTAAAACAAACAGTAATGCAAATCCATTTAAAAATCCCACTCAGGTAGCCAGTCACTGAGGGAAAACTTTGCTAAAGAGAAAGATCTTTGCCTGCTTGTGAAAGGAGAGCAAAGATGGGCCAGCCTGGTCTCGTGTGGGAGGGACTTCCAAAGTCTGGGAGCAGCAATAGCTGTAGGCAAAGAGAGGCAGCCACTTCAGACAGCAAGTGCTAGGAGAGCAGCAGCAAGATGTTGGAAGACAGAGCTATGGCTGCTGGACAGCCTGCCCTGGACCTTCTAAGGTATCTTGCTGTCTTTGAGTGTGGCAGAAGACACTATTCCATCACCTGTACTGGAATAAGATTTGGCTACCACTTCTGAATATGAATTTGGTCTATGCCATTTTATTCTTCATCTCAGGGAGCACTACTTCCCATCAGACATGTTGCGTATAGCACAGTCTACTATTGCAACATCTCATTTGACAACACAAGGCTTACCTAATTCAACTATACCAAAGATTCAGTTTCACAAATACCCTAGTTTTGGCAATGCTCATTGATGTAGTTTAGAGAAATTTCTGCTGGACGCAGAGATGATTACCTTCCCTTCTTGTTTCTCTTTGGTGTAAAATATTCAAAGCCGTATCCATTTTTATGACATGGTCAAGTTTATGACATGGTCAAGAGAGAGAGATGGGTGGGCGGATATGAATCGCTATTTATAAATAGTTATTTTCTGAATCCATTTCAGATCATAACTAGGCCTATTCTCTCAATCAATCAAGTCCGTTTAAAAAAGTTGTTGAAGAAATACTTTTTTTGAGCTTTCCTGAACCTATTGCCAGTTAGGTTTTGTGTATACTTCATTTTACCCTGAACCAGTGGATATGAAGAGGTACATAGTGAGTACAAAAGAAATAAAGATTCCCCCCCCCCCCCATATTCATAAGACATAAGGATTGTAGCATCAAAATTTAATTTCGTCAGGATAAAAAAACCTCTTCTGATGTAGTCCCTGGAATGTGACATTTCATGGGTGTAATAAGGTTAAAACATTATAAATTAAAACTCTCTTAATCCTTATTATGCTCTGTATAAAGCTTCTGTTTTACATAATACTCTTATTTCAGGATTCTTTGTTTTGCAGACTAAAATCTAGCCATTCTCTCTCATAGCTGAGACCAAGGGAGTCAAAACACCATGAAAAATCCAAAGGTAATTATCAGAATAAAAGAACCTGGAAGCAGATCACAGACTTTGGAACATTTTCAAGGGAATTTGGGTGCAAGTTTTATGTTATTTGAAACATGGTATTATTTGTGACAATATCATTCTTTCCAGTGGGAAAATAGATCTTAAACAGTAGCAGCAGGTAGAAAAAAAGATAATCTAATAGATACATGAAGAAAAGAAGAAAACTGAGGTATAAGTTTATCTTCATCTGTGCATGATGACACAGATTATCATAGCTGAAAGGCGTATACAAGGATGGTAAACATAACATGTGATTTTCCTAACTCCTCCCCACTAGTTATTGCTTATGTCCAAGACTAAATTAGACCATGGCCTAACTGAGCACCTGGGCCTAACAATAATGTTTTACGTGATAAGGACAAAGGACACTCCTCGGGAGTATATATGTCTAGTATCATACAAGTGACATCCATTAATTGAATATTCTTATGGACAAATGCCATATATGCGTACATTTTTACAAGACTGGAAGGATCACATATACTGTATCATGTAAATTGCACATACATTTTCATACATGATTAGTCATTTACACTTGCTGTTCATGTGGTTCAAAGCCTTTGATATCTGGTTATCCTCACCGCCTGCTTTGGGCCAGTGAAACAGCTATTTCATTTTCATTTTCTTCTGTTTTCCTTCTATCAGTAACTGATCCTTCTTCTGCCCAATAGCTGCATTAGTGCTGGGTGTAACAGTCAGTACCAGATAAAAATGAAACATTAATGTTTTTATAGTTCCATTTCTTTCCCTCTGGAAAGGTCCAGAATATCTTGAGTTCCCAGTGGTCTGTTTAGGCACTGATAGAGTTCATACTGTCTTCTGTCTTGGCTCTTTTCTACAACATTGAGTTCCAGTTATTGTTGTTATGTGCCATCAAGTCAGAGCTGACTTAGAGCAACCCTAATAGGGCTTTCAGGGTAAGTGAGATATTTAAGGAGTGGTTTTACCAGTTCCACTTCCCCAGTAAGTTTCCATGGCTAAGTGGGGATTTAGACCCAGGCCTCCTGCGTCATAGTCCTCACTCTATCCACTGTACCACACTGAGTATCTATAAGGTGCTCCAACTTGGTATCATTTATTATTAAAGTTAATTTGCATTTAGTCAGTAGTTATCTCAGCTCGTGTGAGCTAATAAGTAACAAACATGGGGGCATCTTTCCAGAAGACACGGAAAAGCCTTTATATATTCTGTTGAAGAATTCCCCTTTATATACAGTTTCATTTCTGCTAGTTGGCACGGGTTGCTATATATCCTATAGGACTACTAAATTTGTTGAACAAGCTATGGAAAAACAGAACTCATTGCCTGCTTCACAGGCTCTTCAAGTCAATTTCACAATTTGATACTTATTTGGGAAAGATGATGATGATGATGATGATGATTATAACAGATACAAGTTTCAACCACATTGTATTTTTAATTGTATTTTAATTGTTTTATCTTTTTATCTTTTTATTGTATTCAAATTGTTGTAAGCCGCCCAGAGACCTTTGGGTAGTGTGGGCGGCATATAAGTTAAATAAATAAATAAATAAATAAATAAATACTTGTTAGATATCGGCACAGTATGTATGCTGTTCCTAATATTGCCATTTTTTGTAGCTCTGATGGTGTTGTTTCTGAGATCGGTAACTGCTTATAACACTGTGTGAAATTTCTTCATATTGTTCCCAAAGCCCCAGTGACGATGGGGACCACATCAATTGCCAGATCTCTGTATTTTATTAGTTTTTCCAATTCGTTATTTTCAACTCTGGCATCCTCTGGAATTGCAATGTCAATGATCCAGACATTTCTTTGTTCTATTACTACTATGTCTGATGTGTTATGTTCAAAGTGTCTATTAGTTTGGATCCGGAAATCCCACAAGATCTTGACTTCGTCATTTTCTGACACCTTTTCTACCTGATGTTCCCATGGGTTTCTGGAGGCTATTTTTTGCATAATGACCAGTGCATTAATTTTGTCACTTTACCATGTCTAATTTTGTAATCTGTTTGTGCAATCTTTGGACATTCCCAGATGAGGTGTGACAGAGTTTCATCTTTTTCTTGGCAACATTGACATTTGCTGTTGGCGCTAATTCCTTGAATCTTAGCTTTCATCACATTGGTTTGGACTGCTTGTTTTTAGTCCCCAGTTTTAGCCATGTCCATGTTGAATTGTTGTCATGCCTTCCAGCTCTGCAGTTCTGAGATTATTATTATTATTCAAATACATCAGGCACAGTCAATCAAAATTATAAAACATTGATAACAGATACAAGTTTTAACCAAAAACCTAAGTATGTGTTAAATAATGACACATTATGTAAGCTGTTCCTAATATTGCCATTTTTTGTAGCCCTGATGGTGTTATTTCTGAGATTTGCAACTGCTTGTAATACTGTGTGAAATGTTTTGATATTGTTCCCAAAGCCCCAAAGACTATGGGGACCACTGAAGCGTGTTAGCACTAATTCCTTGGATATTAGCTTTCATCACGTTGGTTTGGAGTGCTTGTTCTTGTGAAACAAAAATCAAGCCTTCGGTTTCTTTCTTAATGGTCCCCAGTTTTAGCTATGCCCATGTTGAATTATGATCATGCTTTCCATCAATATTTCTCAGGTGTTGTCCGTGTAGTGGTTTATTTTTCCAGCTGTTTAATTTCTTTTCAAAATCTTCTTCTTCTTCGTGGCCTCTGTGAATCACACTCTGGGTGATCTGCACCTGCGCGGAGCCTCATCGGAAAGTTCTAGAGCTTCTGCGGTAGCAAAAAACACATTAGAATAGGCCCCTCCCCCTCGTATAAGTACCTTGGCGCCAAGGCTCCCCTTTCAGTTTCTTTCAACCGCCGCGTTGAGAGCCTCATAGTTCTGCTTCTGTGAGTAAAAGAGAGAGTTTATTCTTGATTCGTTTCTGTTTAAAATCTTTTTTCCTTTACAATTAGAATAGATCAAATTGGTTATCTCAGAGATATTTTTTCTTTTTTCCTCACTCGGCCTCTGGCCTCTGGCACCCCACCCCCTCATCAATCATCATTTTTTTTCCCCCTCCAAATTGTTTTTCTCCTATTCATGGCCCCTTTGGGCCCGTTTAAACACTGCATGGTCTATGATAACAAAATACCACTCTCCGACGGCCATGCCAAGTGTCTTTTTTGCTTGGAAGAGACACACCAAACGTCCTCCTGCCAGCATTGTAAAAACTTCAAGCGCGGAGTTCTCCATTCTCTCCTCGAGGTTAAAACTCTGTCTTTGGGAACAATCCCTTCAACCAACTAAAATGGCCCAACCTCCTTGTAAGGCCACCTCTCAGACCAAAGCGATGGAAAAAAAGGCTCTTTCCGAAGCCTCGAAACAACGTCCATCGACCACACCATCCCACTCCGACGCTCCGTTCACTTCGTCTAAAACCTCCAAAACCCATAAGCCGAAGTGCTCGATACCGAAATCTTCAATATTGAAGCCCTCTGCTAAATGCTAAATGGCCACCGAAGCCTCTTCGGTTCTGGAGCCTTCTCCACCTAAAAGACCCAAACAACATAAATCTAAGTCTGCAGTAATTTCTCAGCAGCCTCAACAAACTTGCGAATCAATCTTTACTTTACTTTATTAGATTTTTACCCCGCCCCCCTAGACAAAGTCTACTCAGGGCGGCTTACAAATATAATAAAAACATCATTATATAATAAAATCATAAAACATCATATTTTTTAAACAATTAGATTAGATTAATACCAAGATGGGAGTGATTATAAAACAAAGAATAGATATCAATTATTGACTGAAGGGAAGGCCTGCCTAAAGAGCCAAGTTTTTAAATGGCTTTTAAAAACACCCAGCGAGGGTGCCAGTTGGATCTCAGTTGGGAGACTATTCCATAGCCGAGGGGCCACTGCCGAGAGTGGCTCTATTGGCTCGCCTTCTGACGATGACGGAATCCCCTCTCATCAACCCTGTTCTCAGTTACCAGAATGGGATGACAGAGTTGATCGGTTAACATCTTCTCCTCCCAGTCCTCAACACTCTGTTCTTTCGAGCAACCCTTCCGTAGTTGCTTCACTCGACAGAGTCGACTCCGAACAACAACTGGAGACCATACCTTATTCGGTGACATCTGATCGTCCACCACGACCTCCTCAGAGACATTGGCCTCAACAGTCCCTGGAGCCATCTATTCCATCACATGTGGCTCAGACCCGCGTTCAGCACTCTCATCGGGTTGCCATTTGCCCCGACCAGTGCTCGACCAGACAAACCACAACCGCCAATCAGCCAGTTGCTCTATCCAGTTCGGTCATACCTTCCCACAGCAGGCCTCGATCTCAACAGCCATCGGTGTCGAAATGGCCATATCACCATGACCCTCATGGACTTCAATCTGCTCCCTACCTGGTGCCTAAAAGACCCAGAACAGTCGAGCAACATTCTTCTACACATGAGGCTTTTACAGCTCCAGCCTCCCGCTATTTTCCTGCTAACCCAGACGAGGGAAACCATTCCTCTCGCTCGGCATCTACAGCGTCTATATACTCCACTGCTTTGCCAACTCGTCAACAACCTCCATTTCGACATCACCGAGACACAGGCTCTGATATCGATGATCCTCGATATCCATCCTGGTCCATGGACACTCATTCTGTCCCTCTGCTGACACACAATCTCTGTCAGCCGATAGAACCAAGCCATCGAACTCGACATCACTATGACCCCGAGATCGACACCGATGTTCAGCCATATCAGGCAATGTCCATGGACACTCGGATGACATCTCTCGATGTCGAAAATCCTCAACATCGACAAATGCCCATCAACATGCCGCCTCCATCGACATTGAGTCACAAATGTCAATACTATGACGTTCAACCTCTCAACACCGAAGTCGATCGACAATCTGTCGACTCCCGACGCGACCCCGAATATTCCGATCATGGCTCCAGACCTCAAACGCCATCAGTATTACTTACCTCACCAGAATTCGATCTTGTCGATGCCGATCCACCATCACCGGTGGAAGATTTCCAAACTTACGCCCAACTTATGATCCGTATGGCTAAGTCTCTTGATCTCCAAATCCACCGCCCTTCGACAGAACTGGCCGATCATCTATACGACCCAATTTCTAAAGATATAACTATTCCAGTACATATCTCAATGCTACCATCTCTACTTAGCACCGCTCAACGATCCTGGACAAAACCAGCCTGTTCCCATACCATGTCAAAACGAATTGATAACCTCTACAGAGTCCATGACCCCGTAGCTTTATTCCTTCAAAAGCAACCAGCTCCAAACTCTATTTTTGTCGAAGCCTCACAATCCAGATCTTGAAATCGACAGACCCTCATACCACCAAATAAAGACAGTAGAAGGATCGATTCAATGGGAAGATGGCTTTATTCATCAGCAGCGTTCACCATGCGTGTCGCTAACTATCAGGGAGCCATGGGTGCATATCAACATTTCCTCTGGGACAATATGTCAACCTTTGTTGAATCTTTACCAGAAGATAAAAAGGTACTCACCCAAACCTTTCAACAAGAAGGCCTTTCCGTTGCCAAGCAACAGATGCTTTCTTCTAGGCACACGGTAGACACCACAGCAAAGTCCATGGCCACTTCAGTAGCCCTGCGATGTTTCTCTTGGCTAAGGACAGCTGTCCTGGCTGAGGATGCCCACACACATATCGAAAACCTTCCATTCGATGGGGCAGGCCTCTTCAATGCTGAAACTGATGATATTTTGGAAAACGTACAAAAGAAAAGATCAGCAGCTAGGCGCTGGGGAGTTTATCCATCTTACCAACAACGCCCCCAACAGAATCAATGGAGATGACCATACAACTCCTATCAGAAATTCCAACATGACCCTCCAAGACAAACATCTTATACACCCTACTTCAAAAATCAAACAAATAAACCCCAACAACAGCCCATTACTAGGCAAAACGACCGGAAACCCAAACATCATGTTTGACGCTCCCATGACCGAGATTGCACACCACTCCACCCATCCTGCCCTCTGGAAACACTTACCTCTCTGGGAATCCATCACTACAGATGCTTGGGTACTGTCCATCATCCGAGACGGCTACCGCATCTATTTTTTCCAACTTCCTCTGGCGACACACGTCATCACTCCACCATCTCAAACCCTACAAGAAGAAATAAGAAATTTACTCCTCAAAGATGCCATACAACCCGTGTCACAACACAACAAAGGGTTTTTCTCTCGCTATTTCACCGTGCCCAAAAAGAACGGAGGTCTTCACCCAATCTTAGACCTACGAGAGTTAAACAAATGCATCATTACCACAACATTCCGTATGGTTACCCTTGAATCAGTTCTCCCTTTACTCCGCAAGAACGACTGGTTTTAATGTCATAGATCTCAAAGACGCGTACTTCCATATTTCCACACACCCTTCACACAGGAAATTCCTTCAATTTCAACTAGGATCACAAGCCTACCAATTCAAAAGGCTTCCTTTCGGCCTTGAAACAGCTCCAAGAGTGTTCACCAAGTGCATGACACCAGTAGCCGCTTACCTCAGACTTCAAAAAATTCTCATATTTCCATATGACGATTAGCTCCTCATAGCTCACTCCCGTCGCAAGGCCCAACGAGACACTCACTTCACCCTTACCCTCTTTCACGATCTCGGTCTTGCTGTCAACGAACAAAAATCAAATTTAAAACCTGCAAGGATTATTCACTATATAAGTGCACACATAGACTCCATACAAGCCCACTCCTTTCTCCCTCCAGACAAAATAGAAAGTTTAATCACCTTACTTCGAGTTTTCACCCCTCATGCTATGGTACCCGCCTTAACTGTACAACGTGTACTAGGCACCATGGCCTCTATGACTTCAGTAGTGCAGCATGTATGTCTCAAAATGAGATCTCTTCAATCTTGGTTTCTCACTCTCTTCGACCCGCTGACAGACCCTCCTCACACTCTTTTAAGGGTCACTCCAGAACTCGCCTCCCAACTTCAATGGTGGCATTTTCCTCCCAACCTATCCGTCGGGCGACCGTTCCGACAACCACAGATACAGGTCACCACTGACGCCAGCCTCACAGGCTGAGGAGCTCACTGGAAATTCCTCAAAATCCATGCCAAGTGGTCTTCCAGAGAAAAATTGCTCCACATAAATGAACTGGAGCTATTGGCAGTTATAAAAGCTTGCAAAGCTTTCAGGAATCTCCTTGTTGGCAAGATAGTACAAATTGCCAACAACAACACCACGGCAATGTACTACATTCTGAAACAAGACGGCACCCACTCTCCAAGTCTCCTCTATTTAGCGGTCGACCTCTGGGAGTGGTGCCTAGCACATCATATCTGCCTCACGGCTTTACACATAGCCAGCCACGACAACAACCTGGCGGATCTACTCAGCCGCACAAATTATCAAGCTCACGAGTGGGAGTTAGACCAATCAGTTTTTCTTCATCTTTGCGAGCGATGGGGCAAACCAACTCTCGATCTCTTCGCCTCCCGTGTGAATCGGAAGTGCGAACGCTACTGCTCCCGAGCCAGCATTGGCAAACACTCCCAAGGAGATGCATTCATCGGCTGATGGCCCAAGACCCTCACTTACCTTTTTCCGCCGTTCCCGCTCCTCCACAAGGTCGTAGTTCGCCTACAGCAGAACAAACCCGATGCCATCGTTATAGCCCCTTGGTGGCCGAGACAACCCTGGTTTCCAGTCCTTCACAATCTCTCATCAGACATTCACTACCTACCTCGCCTACCTCACCTCCTCACGCAGAACAACGCCCAAGTACTCCACCCAGACTTACCTGTTCTGCACCTGGCAGCATGGAGGATTCCACCTCGCTAATGGACATTCTCTGTCAAGCGAAAAAACCCTCCACTAGGAAGGCTTACCTGTATAAATGGAACAGATTCAAGTCTTTCACCGAAGCTTTCTCATTGCCTTCTATCAACCCATCACTTGCTACTGTTCTACGTTTTTTTGCTCCATCTCAAGTCTAGGGGCCTTTCCCTCTCTTCCTTGAGAGTTTACCTCTCCGCCATAGTTTCTTATCAGCCTCCTAACTCTCCAGCAGCTGATTTCTTCAAGCATCCAACATTAAAGCGTTTTCTTAAAGGTCTATCTCATATGTACCCAGATACGCGTCCGCCTTTCCCGCAATGGTCATTAACACTGGTACTACAACAACTTACTAAAGCTTCTTTCGAACCTTTAGCTTCAACTGATTTACGACTACAGTACTTACCTTTAAAACAGTTTTCCTCGTCGCCATCACCTCAGCTTGACGAGCTAGTGATTTAGCAGCCTTACGTTATGACTATCCTTATTTACAGTTTTTTCCCACAAGGTGAAACTATCCATGGATATTTCTTTTCTCCCCAAAGTCGTATCTCAATTCCATCTCTCTCAGCCGTTTATCCTTCCTTTCTTCTTTCCATCACCATCGTCAAATCAAGAACAGATCCTCCATACTCTGGACGTTAGACGAGCCCTTGCCTTTTACGTCCAGCGCACCCAATCTTTCAGGCGCTCACCTCATCTTTTCATAAGTCACCAAACACCTACTAAAGGTTGTCAGGTGACATCTCAAACCATATCTAGATGGGTCACTTCAACCATTCACCTCGCGTACCAACTGGCACGGAAACCAGTCCCGAAGGTGATTTGTCCTCACTCCACCAGAGCAGTGGCGACCTCTATGGCATTCCTACGCGGCATACCTCTTCCAGACGTCTGCACCTCTGCCACCTGGGCACAGCCGTCCACTTTCATCCGGCATTATAGACTTGATCTCCGGCAGAAGTCTGATGCGGCCTTTGGACGTGCTGTTCTAACCTCTACCTTGGCGTGACACCCTGCCTCCGGGTAAGACAGCTTGTTAGTCACCCAAAGTGTGATTCACAGAGGCCACGAAGAAGAACGACAGGTTACCCACCTGTAATTGTAGTTCTTCGAGTGGACCTCTGTGATTCACACATCCCGCCCGTCCTCCCCACTGTCATGCCATTCTGCTTAATATAGTGGCGGTTGACACAACTGAAAGGGAAGCCTTGGCACCAAGGTACTTATACAAGGGAGGAGGGGCCTATTCTAATGTGTTTTTTGCTACCGCAGAAGCTCTAGAACTTTCCGATGAGGCTCCGTGCAGGCGCGGATCACCCAGAGTGTGAATCACAGAGGTCCACTCGAAGAACTACAATTACAGGTGGGTAACCTGTCATTTCTTATATTGAGCCTTTGTTTCTGTTGTTTTCAAAATATTCTCCATTTTCACTGCTTTCAGTAATTTTTCTCTGCTTGTACTGATATAATCATTTAGGCTTCTTTTTTCCTCCTCTACTACCTGCTATATTTGCAGTAATCCATGGCCTCCGATTTTTCGTGGTAAATATAATCTGTCCACATCACTTTTTGGATGTAGTGTGTGATGCATGTTCATTAGTTTCCATGTTTTTCGATCCAATTCTTCTAATTCGTTTTGAGTCCAATCTATTATTCCAGCTGGGTATCTAATTACTGGAACGGCCCATGTGTTTATGGCTTTGATTGTATTTCCCCCATTTAATTATTATTTTAAGATTTTCCTCAGTCTTTTGATATATTCTCTTTCTGTCAGTTCTTTAACTTTAGTGTGCACGATTGTCTGCTTCTAGTATTCCAAGGTATTTATAATTTTCATCACTGGAGAGTGATTTTATAATATTGCCATTTTTTAACTCTGTTCCATCTAGTTTTTTGGATCTTGCCATGGTGTATAGACAGAGGTGCACATTTGTCAATTCCAAATTTCATTTGGATATTTTAACAAAATATTTGCACTGTGTTTAGCAGTGATTCTATCTCTCTGGAACTTTTTGCATATAGTTTTAGGTCATTCATGTATAAGAGATTATTGATTTTTCCAGCTTGTTGTGAAATATGCTAGCCCAATCCAGTTTTATTTAAAATTATTGACATGGGGATTAGTGAGATGTTAAACAGCAGTGGTGACAAAGAATCCCCCTGAAATATTCCTCTTTTATTTATTTATTTAACTTTTGATGTTAACTTCCCCAATTTCTTCACCATGGGCCATTAAGACGGTTTTCCATTTTTCCATGTTTTTCTTGAGGAACTTCTGAATGTTTTTACTAATCTCAAACATTTTTAGGCAGTCCCAAAACCAGCAAAATCAGGGAGCTGGACAGGGGACAGATTATATTTGTCTTCAGTGTGGAAGGGATTGTCACTCTCGAATTGGCCTTCTCAGCCACACTAGATGCTGTTCCAAGACCTCTATTCAGAGCATGTTATCATAGTCTCTTGAGACTGAAGGATGCCTACAAATCCAGCTGTGTGGCAATGAGTCAAATGCCTTTTTATAGTCTATCCAGGCCATGTCAAGGTTTGTTTTTCGTCTTTTTGCATTCTTCAGGATCATTTTATCAATAAGCAGCTGATCTTTTGTGCCTCTTGACTTTTTAAAGTTCCCTTTCTGTTCAGTTGGGTATAGGGAGTTTTCAGTTAAGTAATTATATATTGATCTTGCCATTACTGCTGTGAGGAACTTGAACATTGTTGGAAGGCATGTAATTGGTCAATAATTACTGGATTCATTGCCCTTTTGATGATCTTTTATTACCAGAAATGTGCGGCCTGTTGTTTTCTAATCTTCAGTTGTAGAATTTTGGAGTAAGTGATTTTGCACTGCTATATGTTGATGGAGACTTGTTAAATGCTTTAACCAAGATCCACGCAGCTCATCTGGACCAGATGCACTCCAATTTTTCACAGCCTTTACTTGCCTCTTAATCATTTCACTTGTTATTACAATATCATTCATTTGTTTTCCTTGAGTTTCTTTACAAATATCTTTAATCCATGAGGCGTCTTTGTTATGTCTGGTTGGGCTTTCCCTTTACAAAATTTTAGAGCATCATTTTTACATGGGCCTACTTTCTTTTGCTCTGCATTTTCTCCTAGTGATGCATAGAACCATCATTGGCTATTTCGAAATTGCGCATTTTCTCTATATTTGTTCAAGCGTCCATCATATCTTTCAATTTTATTTGCTGTAGCTGTTAAACGCTGTTTTAATTCTTCCATAGTTTCAACAATCATTTTCCTTTCTAGGTCATATATTTTGCATAGTCTAGCTTTTACTTTTTCATTTTTAAGTTTTGAATCTTTCAAGTGTTTTAAGTTGCTAATGTCTGCACGTAATTTGTTTATTTTTCTTTCCAGCTGGATTTTCCATTTTGGGGTGCTGTGAGTTTTCTGGGGGTTTTGCAGCTTGTAATCAAGTTCCATGGTTACTATGGTAGCTGTGCTATACATGAGCTGGTTTGTTTCCTTTAGCGTGTTGGTCGGGATTGTTCTGATGACAACATTTGCATCATCCAGTGGATCTTTTACTGGTTTACTTTGTAATTGGCACAAATTGGGCAGCCTTTGTCTTTCTGTGTTCTGGCTAATATGGGTTATTATTTTTTTCCCTCAGTGATGTTTGCCATTCTGTCAATTCATAATTTCTGGGTTGTTCCATAAGTTGTTCCTCTATTGATATGTTTTCTTCCACTATTGCGTCTACCTCTACCCTCCATTTGTCTTCCCTATTGTGGTCATTGTCCTGTGTTGATTTTGCCACCTTTTCTAGTTCTTGCAATTCCAGTTTTGAAAACACTTTACTCCGGATGATAAACCTTCTCTGATCCATTAAACATTGTTCAGTTATGTCACTACTTGGGTGTTTCCTTTCCAAATTTCCATCATTCTTTTTTGAAAACCACAGGCTGTTGGGTTTGCCTCGTAATAACATTTCATAATTTCTCAATTTTCGGCGAGAGTCCAAGTTTTGCATTTACGTTGTTTCAGTAGCTTTGCAGCAGCCTGTCCTGGTCCCTCAACAGGGTCTGCTGAGCCCTGTAGCCCATTTGTCACCAGATGCCCAGGGGCTATAGCATCTGACGTGGTCCTTGTTGACCCAGGCGATGACCAATCTGGTATGGATTTCTGTTTATTTCCTCTCATCATAATTGATGGTTGGTGGACACAGTTGGTCTGGTTTCTCAGCTGAGACCTGTCTGGCTTGGGAGGCCCTTCAGCATAGCTCTCAACCTCACTGAAGCACGCAAGCCTTATACTTGATGGCATAATTGAAAACAAGTATTTTAGTAGCTGTAGCTTCCACTCATTACCTCCACAATTATTGTTCCTTTAATGGCTTCTATTCTTCTTGCTGTTCTTGTTTTGCCCAATCTCTTCTACTTCTACTTGCAACTCATGTAGCAGCAGGTTATACCTCCAGTGTGATGTGAGATTTTTTTCCCAACTATGTACCTGTAGGCCAAACAGGGAGGCTTCAAGGAAGCCAACTCCTTCAAAACAGATGTGTCTGTGTATGTTTGTCAGGTGAGAAACAGAAAGACAGAATGAGAATTATATCTCTTCATCCTGCATTTTAATTTGTTAATATCATTTAGAATGGCTGATAGTGCAGGGAACCATATTTAGAAGCTTTAGAAGTGGGACCTCATAAACTCTTATTACTTTGCCATGTAGGCTCAAGGGTCATTGCTTCAGGCTGTATATTACTAGAACATTTGAATGAATTTGTGTCACTGTGATACAAGATGTTCAATCAAAATTGAACAAAATCTACACTTCAGTTATCAAAGTTTTCATTGTTTGTATGAAAATGTATATTTTATGTTGGGGGTACTTATTTACTTGACACTCCTGTGAATAGCTGTATAGTTAGCCATGATTCTCTCATCCTCTTTTGGCAACTGCTCAAGAATCAATCTATAAAATGGATTTAAATGAAGCCTTGTAAATTTATTGGTATTAGCTCTGTGAAAACTCTTTATCTTATAAGGAAAAAAATGCTGCAGATCTCAATTCATTCATCAGTATACTGATTGAGTATATTTTTAATGAAGTTTCATTAAGTGGTTTTAATTAAATAAAACTAGCTAAATGGGATGTGGTAAGAGCAACAGAATATGCAAAGAAACAAAACAAAAACTGAAGCAAGAGCAAGCTACAAATGGCCCCTCTGATCTCCTTCCCTCCACCTGAAATGGTATGTTGAACATTTCTGATGGATTTTTATCTTTTCAAGGTGCTTTAAAAACCAAACTTAGCTCAAACCCCCAATCTAAGATGTAGGTATAGTAGTTTTCATTATTTCACATAATGTATATTATAGTTGTATTGATTCTGTTTATTCTTATGCAGTTGTTCTGTGTTATTCACATCTGATCTGTTGATCGTACAAATAAAAAAATTATATGTGCTTTGCAGGGTATAATTATATGATATTTGATTAAACAAGACAATAGAAAATTGTGGAAACAGAAAAGGATATAGAATCAAGATTTGCCAAAACAAAACAAGGTGAGATAAGCAGGGAGAAAGGAATTGTAAGAGAACCTAAAGCTGGAAGAAAGTTGATGTTGACTTTGTCAAATATAGAAGATTTTGGAAGGAGGTAAAATAAAATGTGTGCCTCATACAAGGAAGTGAACTGCACAGACTTGTTTTGTGGATGGATGGAAAAAGCGGCAAAGCAAGAATGAAATAGATTACTATGTTATGCCCAATCCTCCAAATAGCAACTTAGTCAAAGGAGGAGTGGACCCGATACACAAGGATTAATGCCTCCATTCTCAGAAGGCTGGAGGAAAGAGGTTCTTTCCAGTCTTGGCTCTGCTCCAAAGTAGCTTCTGGAGTTACTCTCTATAGCACTTTTTTGTTTTTCAAAATTTTTGTCCTATATTTCCCAATTCCTCCACATCATGCTTCAACTCATCCCATGAACATTGTTAGTTCAGAGTCTAGCAGTGAGGCTGTCATTCAACTTTTAAGTGAGGATCCAACTGATTTTTCTAGGTGGGGGCAAGCAATCTTTCATCTGATACCAGATGTCTCAGGCTAGATGTCACTTGTCCTTTGGTCATTCCTGGGTGTCTGGACTATACCCTTGAGTTATGGTCATTACCCAATGACCTTTTTTCCCCTCAGTACTCATCACTGGGACAAAACAAGCACTTCAGAACCATGGGGGCCCTTTGATATGTGATACTGACAGGAAGAGTTGGAACCATACCATTAAGAAGAGAGAAACTCAGTGATTTTTTTATAGTTCCTAAGGAGGGCCATCATGAGTCTGAAATTCATAAGCTGATTTATCAAGGCAAAATAATTCAGTATGGAGATACTCTAGAATATGATGAGGCTACCCATCCAGGGGGTTTCCTTGTATTCATTGACCTGAAGGAGGGATACTTGCCCAGTCCTTATAAGGACTGTGCACAAGAGATTTCCCCATTTTCCTGAATGGATCACTCCAGCCTCCATACTGAGCCTCCATACTGAGCACTGCCCTTCTGTTTTCTCATTAATTCCCAGAGTCTCCATGAAGATTCTAGCAGCTTGGTCAGAGGAATTAGATCTTCTGGGGTGTATGTTTTAACTATGTTTACTTGATCATCTATAGGTTAGGTTGGTGTCTAGAGAAGGGATAGCAGACTATGTGGCTTCAACTAGATTCTGTCTCATTAAACATAGATTTATACTCAGTTAAGAGTTTCTTGGATTCAAATTAGAGGATACAACACCTGGGAGGGATTAGTGACATGGACTAGCAAAGGATTTTCCTTTTCCCAGAGTGTCAGGACAAGTATCTTCAGTCAGTTCAGCAGCTTCTCAAGGAGAGATGAGCACTCATCATGGAGTTGGCCCAATTCTAAAAGTTATGATCTTGGCTAGCAGTTCAGTTCCCTGAGCACATTTCTGTTAGAGGATGAGCAGAAATATTTTCTTGATATAAGGCTGCCAGGAAACTTGGTAAATATTTTCCTGACTTTCCAGTAGGAGTCTACCAACAGGATCTACCAAACCACATGTTTGGCTTTTCAGAAATATTGTGAATGGAAGGAGAACTCTTTAGTCAGGGCAGCCTTTCCCTAACTTGCTGGGGCGTCTGTAGCAGATCTGGAGTAAGTGCTGGTTCCTCACACCCTTAAGCAACAATCTGATATGCCAGACAGCATTTTGGGATCAGTAGTGTGGCTTTAGCAAGTAAAGTATTTTCTGCAGTGAGCATTCTTGTTGCCTCCTCCCTCTTGTTTCCATTCTGAGATCTTAACCTAGTACTGAAGGCATTGACTTATCCTCTGTGTAAGGCTCTGAGGACATTTCCTGTTAAAATCTTGGCTTAAAAATGGTATTCCTTATGGCAATAACTTTTTCAGAAGAGTGAATGAGCTTTACACTCCATTCAATAGGAATGAATTTTGCACTTTTCTCCGGTACAGGGAGATAAGACAGAAACATACACACAGAGAGAGAGAGAGAGAGAGAGAGAGAGAGAGGTGGTGTACTTCAGCATTAGTCCAAATGCATTTCCTTGGCTCTTCTGTCCTAGAGAAGTCCTGTACCAGCAGTCATTACTTGGTGTGGGGAGTGGCATCCTCAGTGGCCTTGAGTTTGCAGACTCTGCTGGAGGACATATTTTGGGTAGACTCTTGAGCTGCCCCCTCTAAATTTGTTATGCATTAAAGAATCTATAATATGCCTTCGCTGAAGTTCCTTCATTCATAAAGTGCAGTAGCAGGTCCTGTGCATTGCCTACCAACCTGAGGAGGGATCCTACTATGGTATGTCCTTTGTGCACCAGGTACATGTCTCCACTGTCGGAGAACTGAACATTGGACTTACCATAAAAGTTTATTTGGTCAGGGGAGAGTGGACCAGATACCCCCCCCCCCCGGTTGTGACTCACCTGTATTCAGGGACTAGTATTTTTTGCATTTATATAATTGCCTTAGATAAGTAGGGCTCCCATAGCCTTCCTATTAAAAAAAAGCATACTGTTTGTTTGTTGTCACTGATCTTTGTTCAATTGCAGTTTGCATAGTGGTTAGTTGGGTTGTCAGTGCTGCTACTTGTTCTACTGCTGGTGGCAAGACCTATCTCTGGAAAAAGAGATTGTTTGTCTGTGTCATCTAAATATGGAGGAGTTGTCCTTTGTATGTTGGCTTCCCTTTGCACTAATCATAAGGAGCTTTCACCCTAAGTCCAGCTTTATGTTTTATGGGGGTGGGATCAAACTTCACAAAAATATACCATGGTACTAGTAGCCATGATTCTGAATCTAGGCTTGGTATGTACCCTGGAACCTTAGGAGCCTTTCCAATGCATTGTGGAGTCTATAAAATAAATGTATAAGAGGAATATGGACATACAAGGTTACCATGTACATTGATTTAATTGGTCCCTGGTCTATCTGTTTACTAGCACTTCACTCCTCCCTCTTTCCTGTGTGGTGAATGGAAAGGAGGAACAAAGCACTCTCAGTTGTTCCTGGATAATGCTGAGAGCCATGAAGGAAAGGTAGATGAGGAGCAAGCTGTTATCAATCAAAGCTTAAAAATTCACGGAGAGTGGTTTGCTCCCAAACCACTACCCCCATCCCGATGAGAGAAAGTGAGAGGGTGAAGTACATGAGCTGGCCCTGCTGGAGCCAACTGAGCTCCAGCTGTGATTCAGCCAACTTTTGGAAGCACCAGCTGAAGGCAAGAAAGCAAATCTCTATTGTCTCCACTCACTATCTGGCAAGAATTTGAAGGATGAGGCTTCAGGAGGAGACAGATCCTCTGCAGTCCAAATTGGTCCAATGAGTAGAACTTTTCCCCAGTCAGAAGTTGTCAAACTTTCACTTCTGTATTCATCCTTACCAGGAGGCTTGTATCTGAATACCCAGCTTGCGGCGGGGGGGGGGGGGGGATATGTAGCCTGCATGATTAAATTGTAAACCAACCAGAGCATGTGTTAAATGCTATGAGGTGATATATAAACAGCACATTTTGCTTTTCCTTTTTAGTTGTGCGGAATAAGCAGTAAATGCAGAAGAATAATTAGAAATACTGCTGAGTACAGAAGTGACAAGGATGTTCTTGCAATTGAATAAAACCTATAGTTATGGAATTATTCAGCTTAGATAATTTTAAACTTCTGTGAGACCTTTCATTATTCCTTCTTTGTTCCTCTCTTTGATGAAGTCAGGACTTCCTTTTTAATTTACAAAAATTCAGAAAGATGTGCTGAGATGTTCATTTCACAGACTGAGCTTTCTGCAATCACTTCTTTGTCTTTTTGGAACTAAGATTGCACACAAGTGTCTCACATACTGCCCAGTTCACTTTCGCAGTATTGCCATATGTGTACACACTCAGTGTACACCCTTGTAATATGACTTGACTACAGACACATGCACTTGAAATGTAAACTCTTAAAGATTGAATGTTGCATAGTGCATCTGTTCAGTATGTTATGTCTGCTGTCATACCTTTAAAGAAAAAAAATAGTATAAAAAAACTAAGAAACTTAAATCTGTTTGTCAAAAAGATGCCATGTTAAAATTAATATAATGACATGTTGAAGTTGTCCCTAAGTGACCAATGGATGCTCTGGGACTCAGAGCATTGTGCTACTGCTACTCACTGGATGGCTTCATCATGTTATTGTATTCATTTTCTTTTAAGTAACTTTCCAATCTCTAATGGAGCAGGGATTTGTTGAGTTGTCCCTTTTTATTCCCAAATATTTGTGACAAGCACATGAAACCAGAGCTAGACAGCCACCTAGAGGCTTCGTCATGAAAGATTCATATTTGTTTATTTCTGTGCATATTTATATGTTGGGTTCTCTTCATTCTCTGCCCCCAAAGCAGTTTATAAATAAAAGGAAAACAGATCAACAATGTCCTGGGGCCTTGGACCATCTATGAAGCATGTGTCACAAGAAAAGGATAAACAATAAACACCTAAATAAAATTCCAGTTTAAAAAGTCATAAAGCTGTTTAAATCGGCACAGAGCCAAAATTAGGTTTTTGTTTTTTGTTTTTTGGTTTTTGTTAAACTTGACAATGGTTTCCACTCCCACCTGGTGAAACTGAGTCAGCTAATATCTGAGCTTTTTAAAGCATTTGCAGGATCAATAAAACTGAACTTTTAATAATTGTTTGTATCCATACAGCATATAAACAATGACCACATACATGGAGAAAAGAAAGAGTTTGTATGCCGGTGGCTGGATTGTTCTCGAGAGCAGAAGCCATTTAAAGCCCAATACATGTTGGTCGTACACATGAGGAGGCACACAGGAGAAAAGCCACACAAATGCACTGTAAGTAACTGACATGAAATCAATACAACATACCGATTTCATATTTTCTGTGTCTTTTTTCACATTGTGGGCAAGATCGGGCTGATCCAGGACCCAGGCTTTCTCTGAACAGAAAGCAAGAAGTATCATATTATTTAGAATGGAGACTGAAGAATATCCAGAAGTTCTTTCTGAATTGAGTGTAACGAAAGAGACAGATGAGATTATATTGCTATCTCATGTCACAACCCAGTATATTTCCTCTAAGGCATGATACCCCACATCAGGGCACAGGCAGGCTATTACATTTCTTAGATAACTGGGTCTCAAATTGGTTAAGGGTTTGGCTGCCCATCCACATCTTTAATTCAGCACAGAAACTGCAGAAATAATCAGTACAACTCATTAAGGATCAGCATTTTTTGCTTCTGAGCAGCTCTCCCTAACAGCATTTTTTAAAAATCAATTGTAATTTTTCAAGGGCAGCCCCATGTAAATTTCATTACAGTAATCCAAATAAGAGGTTAGGCCATGGTTACATGAGGGAAATGTTTTCTAGTTCTTCCGATACTTTCCATACCTCTGTTGTACAGAATCATGGTCATGTGGTTTATATCCCGGGATGAATTTCCCAAGAACTTTTACTGGTACTGATTAATTTACTCCTCTTTGAATCAGTATGGTTGGCTACACCATGGTATTGGTTTATTTTCTATCTTGCTTCAAGGGGCAATTTATCCCCTTGATTGATTGATCAGGAACAAGGTTCCCTCTGACTGTATGACCATGCGTGATTCCGCTTCCCTCTGCACAGCTTTTCTCCTCCCCCATGCACCCACAGTGATAATTTCCAGCCCCTTTTGTTCTGGCCTCAATGGAACCCCCCACACAGGTAGTCAGACTTTCACGCGTGGTGGGGCAGAGTCACACACGGGGGGGGGGGGTTGAACCCCACCCAGCGGGGCTGAAAATTAGAGGGGACATTGATTGGGAATGGGAAGTCGTTTCTGTTTAGGAAAGTGTCCTCTGTGGCACTGGCTGTTCTTGCAGAAAGGCATTGCACACAATAGACATGGGATATCCACAGGGCAATACTGGTGATCAGCCCCTCCCCCAGTGACATTGGCATATTAACATTTCAATGTATCTTCCCATAGAAATTTTAAAAAGATACTCACCATTAATGCAATGGCAGGACACACATCCCAGTGGCATAACTTTCACCAACTTATCAATATATTGGGCACGAAAATTTTTTAAAAATTAATATGTGTGCCACAGTAATGGCAACCACCTTCCTGGCTTTGATTCTGTGTATGACCTGTCCCGAAGAAGTGGGACAGGTCATACACAGGCAATTCTGGTAAAGAATGCACCGATGCAACAAAGATACAAAATAACAGAACCCTCCTAGCGATAGGGAAATGTTCCGCAGTTACACTGCTGGCCAGGAAAATATCTTGATGTTGACTATGCATCGTGTGACCAGAAAAAAAAAGCAACAAACTAACTGGGAGATAACTAGAGAACATTTCCCTCATATGACCAGGGCCTTAGTGTGACTGATAGGTTTGGTAGCCTATGGTAGAATTATTTTCCATGAATCTTCAACTTTTTTGAAGAAGCTGTGTTGTTCAGTAGTCATTAACACATCTCCTGATAGTGAAGTCTGTAAGTATTTCTAGTTCAGGAAGTTCACTTTTGAGATAAATCCATCAGGCCCACTTTAGCTAAATTCCTCTATCTCGATCTTTAGGCTGAACATGAAACAAGGAATACAAATGAATAAGAACTGATCTTTGATGTTTACTTAGAAGTAAGTCATAGTGAGATGGAGCACCTAGCTACAGAGCCAGGAGTCAGGAGTACGATTCCCCACTGTGCCTTTTATGAGAGGAAATGACCTGTATGGCTTTGGCCATGCCATACATTCCCAGACTGCTCCCAGAAAATGGGAATAGTAAACTACTTCTGAGTAGTCTAGACCTGGAATATGCTGGAAAGTGTAGCCATAAGTTGAAATTGACTTGATGACAGATGATGATAATGATGATTGAGTCTTCCTATATTCAGTACTGCTTATTCCCACTTAAGCATGCATAGGATCATAGCCACGCTACAGTGTCAAAACAGTCTTTCCTTATACATTAATATAGGCTAGGCTTTTGTTTGTGTGCTTTACTTCTGACGTCTTGATGGGCTCAACCAAAGAAAAGAAAGAAACTATGAAGATGTTTGGTTATTATGGTTTGATCAGAGAAAACTACTTTCCCTTTGATGTGCAATTATTTCATTGCCATGTCCTCCTACCCTTCACTTTCTGTAACATCAAGTGTTAGAATACTCTAAATATATGTGTTGTCTGCAGTTTGAAGGTTGTACAAAGGCCTACTCCAGACTGGAAAACTTGAAAACCCACTTGAGATCTCACACTGGAGAGAAACCATATGTCTGCGAACATGAGGGCTGCAACAAAGCATTCTCCAATGCGTCTGATCGTGCCAAACACCAGAACAGGACTCATTCCAATGAGGTAAGGAAGCACATGGGTAGTAAAGTCCCCCAACTGTGCATAGACATATTGCTGTCAAAAGAATTTATCATGAAATATGTACCAAAAGATCTTTGAAGACATGGAACCAGTTAGTGTTTTTATATGTATATGTGGCAATAAATTATTTTAACAATATAGTTATCCTTTAAAAAAAAAAGTTCAAAAAAACCACAAAGAGAAACGTTTTTGGGGAAAAAGTTTCCAAATAAATGTTATGTGCTTCGATAAGAGAGTCAAACAACACCTTTCTCCAAATTGTTCACTATAAAGTAAGGTTTGTAGGGATACGTCAATGTTCTTTGAGCCCTGGCTAGCCCAGGCTCTTTCATGTGTCTGTCTTGGCTTTAAAGCTAATGCCAAGTATATATGTGGAAACATACATAACCGCCCCCAAAATACAGGTTCTTTGAAGACTAACCATTTTTATAATGCTGCACCAGTTCAATTTTTTTAAAAAAGCAAATAAAAATGATCGCTAAACATTTACCCCAATGTCTGGATCTTGTACTTAATCAGATCAAGTTTCAGTAGTAATACCTCCCACTTTTATTCAGATTTCCTGGAGAAAAATATGCAATGACATTTGCCAACTTGCCATTTGTCTGGGTCTTAAAATTATTTTTAAGGTGACCCTCAAAGGTTTTTAATTTTACCACGATTGGAAAATCCATGATTTTTGCCATTCTTTTGTTGGTGCTATATGCAATATATTAAATATGTTATTTAAGAAGTTGCCAACAAATACACACTTCTTCCTTGAATTGCACAGGTCTGAGCAGCACAGTTTTGGTTATACTGGATTTTTTCATTAATAATTAAATATTTCAAGGAACCTCATGGTGCAGTGGTTAAACTGCTGTACTGCAGTGAAGACTCTGCTCATGACCTGAGTTTGATCCTGGACTCAGGTAGCTGGCTTGAGGTAGACTCAACTTTTCATCTTTCCAAGGTCAGTAAATTGAGTACAGTGGTGCCTCGACTTACGGAATTAATCCGTATTGGAACGGTGGCCGCAACTCGAAATTTTCGTAAGTCGAAGCACCATTTCCCATAGGAATGCATTGAAAACCGATTAATCCGTTCCGGCCGAAGAAAAAAATACAAAAACAAATTGAAAATAAACAGAGCAAGTCCCACGCTGGGACTGCAAAAAAACAAAAAACAAACAAATCCAAAAATAAACATTGGAGCAAGTCCCACGTTGGGACTGCAAAAAAAAAAAAAAAAAAAAAAAAATACACCAAAAAACAAAACAACACAGAAACATAACCCCCCAGCCCAAACCTACCCTCCAAAACCCACCCAGAACAACTTTTTTAAAAGGAAAAAGGAGCACCTTACCCATCCGAAGCCTCCGAAGCCTCCCGAGCTTCCACTGCTGCTGTGACTCGCCTCCAGGCTCGCCTCCCACTTGCTCCGCGCCACCCTCCATGGGCCGATGGTGGGAAATTCAAATGGCGGAGGGCAGCGAGGAGCGAGCGAGAGGCGAGCGGCTGAAGAAACCCGGCCAGTTCAAGCCTCCCGGCACTGGGCAACCGCTGCCTCCGCCGCCCCCGCCGCTGCCGCCAGAGCACCCAGGAGGCTCGAGCCTCCTGGCTCTGGGTCACCGCTGCCTCTGCCGCGGCCGGGGGCAAGTGGCCGAAGGAACCCGGCCAGCTCAAGCCTCCCGGCGCTGGGTCACCGCTGCCTCCGCGGTCGCAGCGGCGGGGAAGCTGGTGAGGCCTCCGGTGGCGGCGGTCGCGGCAGCGCTGGAAGCCCGGGAGGCTGAGCCTCCCTTTTCCTAACCGTTGGGGCGAAGAAGCAGCCTCTTCGCCACCAACGGTTTGAATTTCCCGCCCTTTTCCCCTGCCTTTTTTCTTTCGTAAGTGGAAGCTCCGGCCGCAAGTCAAAGCAAAATTTTGCGGCCACAGCTTTTCGTAACTCGAAATTTTCGTTAGTCGGGACGTCTGTAAGTCGAGGCACCACTGTATACAGTTCACTGGGAGAGGGGCTCAATGTGCAGCCTGCATAATTTTAAACCACCCAGAGAGAGCTTAAAGTACTATGGGGCTGTATATAAGCAACACATTTTGCTTTGCTTTGCTTTACGTTATAAATAAATGTTCAATAAATACTGTGCCCCTGGCCATCCAGAACCTCATGAGTTCAACACCGAAGACCTCAAAGTGGTCTACTTGCCTCCAAACATCTCTAATTTAGCTTCTAGATCAGGGGGAATCATAAGGACCTTTAATGTTCTTTATACAAGGCACTGTATGGAAAGGATTGTTAATGCTATGGAAGAGAACCCTGAGAGAGAACTATTCTCTCTCTCTCTCTCTCAATCTCTCTGGGTATGTGGATGTCTGCATGTCTGTATGAATCAACTGTTCATGCTTTGTAGTTACATTGAGTGGGGCATTACACATGGATTTTGAACTACACTGGGATCCAGCGCCTCTAACCCCAGTGTTCTTTAAGGGAGAAGTGTAAACTATGAGTTAGGCAGCCCAACATTATGTGAGAAGATACAACTAAAGCAACATGAACCATCACTCTGTGACATACAGTACTTTCTCTTCTCTCCCTTGCACAGCAGTTCCATCCCAGAAATTTCTTCTGGTGGTTCTTATCAGGGTGAATCTATGCTGCTGAGAGAGACTGTTCTGTTGGCAGACAAACCCTACTGAGTTTGATGCTCCTAAGTCTTACACTGTTTCTGTAGTTTAACTGACCACTGCTGCAGCAGTATTTAGGACTGAGTCCTTAAAGCACCAACTGGATATTGTAGAAGGAACGTAGGCTGAGATTAGTTTATGGATTTGTTCTGGCCCAAAAGAATTATTGCTCTGCATCTTTCAACAGCTGACCTGTATACAGTTTTGCAAACTTGCTTTTGGTGTGCTTCATACTGTTACTCAAGACGTGCACACCCAAATTCCTCTTGTGTGCATAGAATATGATTGTTTGGTCCCTTCATACATTTTCTTCTCTCCACAGAAATATCTTTCCAAATGTCATTCTAGGAGGAGCTGTAGAAAGACTTTCATTACTGTTTGGTAGTGACATCTGCTGGCTAGTGCTGCATTTTTCATGTCCATCCACATTTTTCAATTTGTAAAAAATATCTTTCCTTTAAGCATCTTCAGCCCTTTTTCCAGAAGTCTACTAGTCATAGCTTTTACCTTTATATGCCAAGGGTAAAAGCTAGCTTTAAAACACACATCTCTAGTTCTTTTTCAATTTCTAGTTTTAATGTCATTTATTCTAGGTGACAGTAATAACAACATAGGCTTATTTTGAGACATAAGACCACATATACAGTAACTAGAAACACCCATAATCCTGTGGACTGGGAGCATGTCCCAGGGACATATGAATTATTGGATCTCCTCTCTAAGGCAGACAGAATGGTCTGTTATTGGAGAAGGAGATCCCAATTGAAGAATCTTCAAGCCCCTTATGAAAACTTCAGGAAAGTATATCTCCCCAATATGAGAGCTCCAACATGAGGAGGGAATTAAGGATGTTGCGTGGGTGGATTTGTGAATGTTTTGGTCCTCCCAGATTAGCCTCACGACAACAATGCCATTCCTGTTGATTGCAAAGGGTGGCAAATGAACAAACAAAAACATGAAGGAACACAAAGAAATGCGCTGTAATTCTCTGTTCTGGCTTGGAGCCTGCCAGCATGAGCTCAACACAGCACAGTGTTGGATGTGGTTCATCTTCTACCCTTTGAGCTGCCCTCTGTGCTCTATAGGACTGAAAAGCCTTTAATTTAAAAAGAGAACATTATATGTTGATGTAAAGGGCACTGCTCTTCAACCAGGGAACTGTGTATTCCAGAACCAGCCCAGCATGCATAGAGTGTTTATCTTGTTGAGATAGTAGTCACATTATTATCGTGCCTGTTATTTTCTTTTCTAATTGATTATTTAAAAAGCTCCAAATTAGCACTTTTCCAATGGAGTTACTGTATTCAGCATTCTATAATTCCCTTAGATGTACCCATGACTCAAGAAAGCCGAAAGGAACTGGTTACGGAGGAAAGCCCATTGAGGCTACATAATACCCAGTTACCGTGTTTCCCCAAAAATAAGATAGGGTCTTATATTAATTTTTGCTCCAAAAAACACATTAGGGCTTATTTTCAGGGGATGTTTTATTTTTTTTAATGTACAACAATCGACATTTATTCAAATACAGTCATGTCATCTTCTTTTGGTTGCTGCACAATGGTGGAAGGTGGGGTTTCACTTAACTGGGGCTTATTTTGGGGGGTAGGGCTTATATTATGAGCATCCTGAAAAATTATACAAGGTCTTATTTTCGGGGAAACAGGGTATTATTTGGTGTAAAATTAATATGTAGTCCAGCTAACCAATATGTGAATATCTGAACATTTGAATTTAAGACAGTTCAACTCTGTTTTCTCCCAAAGCAATTAAACCTACAATATTATCCACACTTGTTAAGAGGCAACAGAGGTCAGCACTAATTGATTGTTTGGGAGTAATGTGAATATATAATTGTTGGCTATGTCGTGGAAGAACCCAAAACTAATGTTAACATTTCTTTTCGCTTACAGAAACCTTACGTTTGCAAAATACCAGGCTGCACAAAGCGTTACACAGACCCTAGTTCTCTCCGAAAGCATGTGAAAACCGTGCATGGACCCGAGGCACATGTCACCAAGAAGCAGCGTGGAGACATCCATCCAAGGCATCCCCCATCAAGAGACCAAGGCAGCCATTCTCAAACCAGGTCCCCAGGCCATCAGACTCAGGGTGCGATTGGTGAGCAAAAAGACCTCAGCAATACTACCTCAAAGCGTGAAGAATGCCTCCAAGTCAAAGCTGTCAAGTCAGAGAAGCCAATGGTATGCAACATTTTGTGTCTTTTAAAAATTCTTCCTCTGCATGATGGTTCCTAAAACTGAAGTACTAAAGCCCTAGATTGTCAGGATTTGTTTCTTCTTCAGAATAAGCAGTTACAAAACTGGAGATGGACAAGAAGCACTTCATGCTGGGTCATCTTAAGTCATTGGTATGGCACCACAGGTTCCACGCATTCCCTACCCCCACCCCCTGCCACATCCCCCACTCACCAGCCAGCACGCACTGCTCATTCCCTCCCTGTCACATGATCTTCCAGTCCTGGCAGGAGTATGGACTTCCCTTCTCCACCTCCTCCAGCAGCTGCCCACTCAGATGAGGAGGCAGGGCAGGGATTCCTGCACTGCTGCACAGGTCTCTTGCCTTTCAAAAGGAATTGCACAGCAACAGCTTTGCTTTGCATTCTTAGTTAATGGAAACCTGGTTTCAAATTAGTTAACATTTAAATCATCTCTAAATATTTGTTTATATTTTATATTTTGGTCAGTTAATTGTTAATTTATGACTTATGATATAGCATCATATGGCATGATATAGACTTATGATATATGTATTGGCATCACCTCATCTGCCAGTGTGGAATGAGGCACCCCACACTCAGACTCTGGGCTGCCCATGTGCCCTGCTTATGGCTTCAGATTGGCAGCTGCAGAGCAATATATACGTCCGTGCCATATTGGGGAGCTTCATGCTTGAATTCCTGGTACCAGAATCAGGAATGTCCTGACAGATTGAATTAAAAAAATGTTCTCTTTTACATATGTATTAGAAAATATTTTCCAGTAGGGGTTAAGACTTTGGGGGTGTAGTTGATCTGAATTACTTTTTTAAAAGCGAGATTACAAAGAGAAATAAATTGGGAATCATGTTAAAAAGAAGAAATTATTATGAAACTTTAATAGGTGCTAAAACTGTTGATATAGGATAATTTAATTGTGTGTTTTTCTTTGCACTGTATGACTTAACATTTCACTTTATTTATGTACTAATCCAATGTTTCTTATATCTAATGCTCTTTAATGACTTATTCTAACTTCCTAAGGACAGTGGGTAATAAGGTGAGAGGATTTTCACTTCTCAGTTTCTTCATTGCTATTTAAAAACCATTTGCTTGCTGTTTTCGATCATTCCATCAAATACATTCATAACTGTTATAAAATGGGCAGTTTATAATAAATGGCATGTGCTATAAGTAAATCAAAGTCAATTTCATATAGAAATGGATGCATTCACGTATACATCTGTGATTGTTCTCTGTTTTGTAACTCCTGTGGGCAATTTATCAAGTCAGAGCACCTGAACCTATTCTATTTTATTTTAGCTTTTGTTCAGGGAGCATGAAGCTCTAGCTGCCCCAACAACGTTTCACACTGAACAACTTGATTTTAAATATTGCTGCTAAGTTTCTCAATGGAATGCCCGTAACTCAGCACTGTGTCTTTTTGGTTGTTGCCATGTGTCCTGAAAGCACATGCATGCTTGTCCCCAATTAATGAGTAGTCTGTTCATAAACATATTTGTTATAATCTTCACAGTTCTTGAGCTCTCATTTTAAAAAAAAGTTAGCTAGCCCCCATCAATAGTGTATATTTATCTCAAAGGCTGACAGGCAAAATCCTAACCTAAGTCATTGGAGACTATTGAGGAAGCTATCGCTGAGAGCAAAATTATATTGCATGTCTTTATCACTGTATATATATTCAAGTTCTGCTAAAGAACAGATGTTACATTACATGTGGCACTAGGTGCAGAATTCAGGTTTTATTTTGAATAACAATATGAATAAGCTTTGCAGTTGCAAGGATGCCAGTGACATGGTTTTTTAAAAAAATATAGTTTTTTTAAAATTTTGATTTTTATACTTATTTTTATTTTTTGAAAATTTTCTTGTATGAAAAATCCTTTGGGATCTTATTAGCAGTACAACCATTTGCATCTACTCAGAAGTAAGTCTTACGGAGTTCAATGGGGCTTAAGCCCCAGGTAAATGGGTATAGGATTGCCACTGCAGAATGACTGCTGTCATTTGACTGCTGTCAATGATTTGACTGCTGTTAGCAAACAAAATTAATTCTAATTTAATTTAATTTTAAAATTTAATTCTTAAATTGCACCATGTTAACTTTACATGCTGCATAAGTAACTCAACAGTTTCCAGTACCTCCAACCCCCTTGCCAAAAAATAGACTCAGCAAACATTTCTCCAGTAGCTGAAGTTATTTGAAGTGAAATATTTTAGTAAGAAAGCAGTCAGTTCAATACACTTTGTATAGTTCGGATATTAGAGTCAAAGAAATTGTAAATTGGATATAATAAGAGCTATAGTAACAATGATTTTGCACAAATTTATAAATGTTAAAAACATGACAACTCAATATTATGCATTCACTATGTTGTTTAAATTGTAAGAAAATAAACAAGGGCAATGAAAACTCTTAATTTTGGCACTTGATAAAGCTGTGTGCTCATTATATAGATATTTCTTGTGTATTAATCCATTTACCATACTCCATCCATGCATATAATCAATGCTTGCAGCCCTGTTGGGCAGGGCTCCGCCTCTCTCGCACACACCTTCGCTCCTGCATGCACGCGCAATTCCATCCTCTCCACATGCACAGGGTTCCGTCACAACCGGAACCAAAGGGGTTTGAAAACAATCACTGCATGGAGGAGGAAGAAAGCTGCGTGGAGGGAGGCGGAGTTGCACACACATGGCTTAGAGGGAACTTTGCTTGCAGGATAAGTAAGGCTGGAACCATATTCAGCAGAATGTGAGGATTGGCTCTACTTGCAGGAAAAACCACTCAGAACTGGAAACCCCAGTTACACCAAGTTTCCTGTTCACAGGTACAAATAGACTTTACCTTAGAACAGCCTGTTCTCACCTGATGAACACACAGAGCTCAGAGTTTTCATCCACTGCAACACTGCACAGAGGTCATTCATTTACATTGTTGGAATCTGTGAAGAGAGCATGAGAAAAAGATTATAGTTGTCTTGGAACAGTTAATTATAACTTTGAAAATGGCCTATTTGTCAGTATTATTTCCATTACTTTTATCAGTGTTTCATTTTATGAAACAGTACTTTTCAGGAATTTTCCACTGTACTTTTCAACCATGGCCAATGTCCGCTAAGATTGTAAAGCTCACAGGGATAGCTAAATTAATTTACCATGACTAGGGGCATAGCTTCAATATTTGTTATAATTTCTTGATCCTCATGTTGTTATGTGCCATCAAGTTGCCTCCGACTTGCTGCGACTCTATGAATGAGTGATCTCCAAAATGCCCTGTCCTCAAACAGCTCTGCTCAGCAATCGTAAACTCAAGGCTGTGGCTTCCAATCCATTTCCTCTTTTCCTGCTGCATTCTACCTTTCTCAACAAGGACCCACTTGTTTGTCTTTCTGGCAGCCCACAGTACCTGCAAAGCTCTTCTCCAGCACCATATTACCAGCAAAAAACAGAATAAGCTGTTTGAAACAGTTACAGTTTCAGACGCTGTTATGCAAAAAAGGAGAAATTATGCAAATGAGTTTAATTTACACAATTATACAGGTTGCAGGATACTGCATTCCTTTGCATTAAATCAGCTTTTATTTTCAATGCAGACTACACAGAGCACTAGTCTTAATAAATCAAGCAGATGTCTAGGATCATCTTCTAAACCTCTGCTCCATTTTTTTTCTCCTGTAGGCGAGGCTGTTGATTATGTGGAAAAAATGATGCTTTTTAAATAGTATGAATATCATTGCTATAAAATAAATCTCATGAAACGTATATCTGAACCTGTCCTTGGTAGGCTTAGCTATGACAGGTCAGTATCACAAGTGCAAAATGATCCTGGAGTACAGAAAAAGGTGGTTCCATTCTGAGACACAGTGGAGAGGAAGCCTTGAGGGAAATAGTTGTAACCATCACAGAGTGGTAAAAACATTTTACGTTTAGCTTCCTTGCTGAGTGGAATGTTCACTGCTTTTAGTTATAAATAATTGTTTGCTAGTAGCACTGTTTTATTCCATCTATATTACCTAGCGATCCACAAGATTTAGAGCTAATAATCTCACTGTCTATTTTAGATTGTTAGTTGAGTGTTTTAGGATGCAACACTGGCATGTGAAAGCGACTCCCCTGAATATATTTGTTGCATAACATATAGTGTTCCATTAAACTTGCAGAGTAAAACTGACGCTATTCCATTGAGGCTGCAAAGTCCATATATTGTTGCCATTTTATCATAGATGAACATACTGGTCAAGGTTATAAGTCTATGTTTGCCATTATCAAGGTTTTGAACACCCATGGTAGGATATTTGTTTTGAGCACTGCATATCTGTGCCATATGAAAGAGGTTTTCAGTGTGTCATTGAGAGTGGTGAGAAATGTTAGTCCTTCATACATCAATTCTTTTTCAGAGTAGGTCATATCAGTTTTCTATCTCAGCAGCTACAAGTGATTGGGTGAGATAGGAGTATTTGTTCCTATGATGTGTAATTGTGTGTTGTGTGCTGATTTACAGTGACCATAATAGGACTCTCAAGGTAAATGAGATGTTTAAAGAGTAGTTTTACTAGTTCCACCCCCTTCTGTGAGTTTCCATAGCTGAGCGAGAAGTTGAACCCAGGTCTCCTGAACCACACTGGGTATCAGTAATTGCCTTATTCCTTTCCATTATCCTTCACTTGCCTCTCTCAGTGCCACTATATTGGGCTTGATAATGATGGGCAACCTTTTTGCCCAAAGGCCTCAACATAGACGGCATCAGACCTAGAAATAGCCATTTGGGGCTATTTGTTTAAATAAAGGAAGTCTTTAAGGTGCCACAATGTTTTTTTCATTATTTTTCTTTCCTTTTTGGCCTGATATGCTAACACAGACTAACATGGCTACCTCCTCTAAAACTGGAAATGCCTGGATGGGCACATTCACTGTCATGAAGGGGATATTTGTTTCTTGGAGTGGGGGCTGCTAGATAGACCATGAAGTCTCTGCTTATTAACCATAAATTGTATTTATTTTTCAACTACATTGCAGGGAATCTTACTTATTTGATTCCTGCTTTCTATAAATATAATGGATTCAGGATTTATTCTGCTTCTAATAAGATCATTCTATTTTTCTTTCCTCCAAACAGACATCTCAGCCAAGCCCTGGTGGTCAGTCTACATGCAGCAGCGAACAGTCCCCCATCAGCAACTATTCCAACAATGGGATCGAGCTTAATCTGACCAGTAGAGGTAGTGTAGGAGACCTCAGTGTCATAGATGAAACCCCTATCATGGACTCTACCATTTCCACAGCAACCACAGCACTTGGCTTACAGGCGAGGAGGAACATGACAGAGACCAAATGGATGGAGCAAGTCAAGCTAGAAAGGTTGAAACAAGTCAATGGAGTACTTCCGAGACTGAATCCCATGCCACCTTCCAAAACCCCAACCTTTCCACCTCTCATAGGAAATGGTGAGATATGTTTACTTAATGTTTCCTATTTCTGTGTCCATGGCCATTAACAACCAGTAGTATAATTAGACAAACTGGTTCCCCCAATTCCTCCGAACTGTGGATCAAATCATGGAATATTCTCAAGCCATTCATCAAAGATGGGACACAGCAAAGTGCTGTGCATTGGACCAAGGTACCCCACGAGTACTTTTGCATCCCTAGGGACATCCTAGAAACCCCCCTCCCTAGTTCAAAATATCCCAATAGTTTTGTGATTTTTTTTTTAATGGTTTAGTCTGGCCAAAAAAAAAACCCCAACCCCCCACTGTTTTTAGCTGTTTTCTGCAGGTAAAGGTAAAGGTTCCCCTTGACAATTTGTCCAGTCGTGTTCGACTCTAGGGGGCAGTGCTCATCCCCGTTTCCAAGCCATAGAGCCAGCATTTGTCCGAAGACAATCTTCCGTGGTCACATCGCCAGTGCGACTTAGACACGGAACGCTGTTACCTTCCCACCGTGGTGGTACCTATTTATCTACTTGCATTTGCATGCTTTCGAACCGCTAGGTTGGCGGGAGCTGGGACAAGCGATGGGCGCTCACTCCGTCGCGTGGATTCGATCTTACAGCTGCAGATCTATAGACCTTACAGCACAGAGGCTTCTGCGGTTTAACCCGCAGCGCCACCACGTCCCTACGTTTTCTGCAGATTCCCCCTCAAAACCAGAAGTGGGCGCTTTGTGTTTGAATGTTTTTATTGGGCATTTTTGGCCTGATGTAATTTATCAAATAATACAAAGTTAGAACTTACCAATGTAGACATGTGGTGCAACTCTGTCTGAATTGCACCATGTCAGACTTGCAGATGCAGAACACTAGTATATCTCATTTGCTCTCTAATAGGGTGAAATAACTCTTCTGTGATGATGCCTGTTATGGCACATCATATGAAAACAAAGTTTGTTTTCTTGTATGTAAAGTTCATTGATTGATCCACAAAGTAATGAACAAAGACTACCATATATAATACATGTTCCCCTGGGAATGGACCTTGTAGAACTTAGTGGAGAGTAGATTCATATAAAATTGCATCATGTAAAAATAATGAGGTTTATCAATTGAAAAGTTCTTTGGTCAGGTACTTTCCTTAGTCCCCTGTATATAGCAAATTATTGGGTTAGATACAAAGATGGATAAGGCAGGTATGATAAACTTTTGGTGTTTGGTTCAAAACGTGTATGTCTGAATGACAAATATTTTTAAAAGCATACAAAAGGACACTGAGCTCTGGAGGTCTTACCACCATCTTGTAACTTTAGGATTTTGATTTCACCTAAATATTTTTTTTCCCTTCTGATGCAGTTGCATAGCATATTCAGCAGCAATCATCCATGCAAATATCAGCGGTATTTCTTGTATGAGTTTGGGTTTCTGCTAATAAAAGGAACTGAATACAGCTGAAAAATAAATTGTTGTTTTCTGAAGCCCAAGCAATAGAACTGTTTTAAATGCCTTGCAACTTTTATTTAAGACTTTTTAAACTATTCAAGATAATTTCCAGAGTTGCTTATATTATGATTTTGGCTTTCCTTTCCTCTGAACAGTATCTAGATCCTGACCAGTATGCTGGCTTTCATTTTGGAATATAATTCTTGAATCTTTGCATTTGGAGACAACCATTTCATTATAGTTAGTTCGTTAGTTAGTTAGCCCTTTCTGATAGTACAAGAGCATTTTCTTGAAATTCTTGTAACACTTTGCACAGTATTTTTAGATTTCTCTTGATCATCACTTAATTTGGTATACATGCTCTTTTTATTTGAATATTTTTTCAGGTATTCAGTCAAACAGCAACTGCAGCCTAGGAGGAAATGTGACCATCCTAACTCACAAAAATGAACTAACAAATATGGACATCACTGTGCTCAATATGCTGAACAGAAGGGATAGCAATACCAGTACAATCAGCTCAGCTTACATGAGCAGTCGAAGATCCTCTGGGATTTCACCTTGCTTCTCTAGTCGAAGATCCAGTGATGCATCCCAGGGTGAGGGAAGGCTCCAGAACCTCAGTGTGGCTGATTCATATGATCCCATTTCAACTGATGCTTCTAGGCGGTCCAGTGAAGTCAGCCAGTGTGATGGCTTACCAGGACTTCTCAGCCTCACCCCTGTCCAACACTACAGGCTGAAAGCAAAATATGCAGCAGCTATAGGTGGACCCCCACCAACACCACTCCCTAATATGGAGAGGATGAGCTTGAAAACAAGAATGGCACTGTTAGGTGACTGCAGAGAGAGTGGGATATCACCACTGCCCCCAGTTAATTCTCCTCGAAGATGTAGCGACGGTGGGACAAATGGTTACAACAGGAGACACATACTGCCTCATGATGGGTTAGGGAATAGCACAAGGAGAGCCAGTGATCCTGTGAGACCAGTCTCTGATAGCTTTTCTTTTCCCAGAGTACAGCGTTTCAACAGTCTCAATAGCTTTAACACTCCTGCTGTGCCATCATCCACGGAAAAGCGTCATTTCATCCTTCAGAATTACACTCGCTCTGATGGTGGCTTGTTCCGTAACTTTTGTTCTCCTTGTCCTCCAAGTATATCTGAGAATGTGGCAGTGGAGTCCGCTATTATAGAAGCAGATGACAGTCTGAATGATGAGGATCTCCTACCAGATGATGTGGTTCAGTATTTGAATTCTCAGAATCAGGGTGTGTACAACCAACTGCCAACTGGTGGGCCAGACAACAACAAAGGTATTCACAGTTCAGGAACAGGGAACAACAACAGCTTTGAGCAGTCCCCTCCAACAAACAGCTCTGAGGCCAGTAAAAATGACCTGCCAATTCAGTGGAATGAAGTAAGCTCAGGAAGTTCCGACTTGTCTCCATCAAAACTAAAATGTGGGCAACGGTCCCTAAACCAGCAGAATCAAAGCCTAGGCCTGTACAACAACATGGTGGTCCAACAGCAGAACCATGGACTAGAGAAAAACATTGTGCCTCATCAAAATGGCTACCAGCATCTTTTGGACGGCAGTGGCTCTTGCAGTGTGCAGCAGAACATGATTGTAAACAACAGTGACATAAATCATTCTTACCCTGTGCAGTCAAATAAGGCACAGTTATATGGGGAAAATAATGGCGGACAACCAGTTGACCAAACCTGTAACATAATGATTCAAGGTCAAAAGCTGAGAAACAATTTCATGTTAGGCAGTGAGAGTCAGCAAAATCTTGGCTACCCTGTGGCATCCAGTGAGCAGTCTGCCATTGTAATGAGCAGGATGCAGAGCAGAAACATGGCTCTCCAACAATACTTTCTTAATCAGTCAGTCAATGAAGTTAGTCATTACCAAGAAGCAAATCATTCTGGTAAAACTATGATAGAAGACGTTGCAGCTCCCTCACAGTGTAGCCTTTATCAAGGGCCACAGAATTGTTTGCCACTGTCTGAAAATATTGGAATCCAGCCATCAGGTTTGGTGCTGTCCAAAGGTTACCAATCCTGTGCCAACTACTGTAGTGGCAGATTACAGAACACATTAAGGAATAATTTGGTGCAACAAGGACATGTAAGGAATGTCAACGAGCCACACAGGGTTAATGGCATCAAGGTAGAATCTCAGAATCAATCACAACAGTTCTGCTCTAACATGCAGAATTACTCTGGTCAGTTATATGACCATACCACAGGGTTCAGCCAGCAAGCTCTCAAAATAGGTACTTTCCCCCTTTCAGAAGCTAACTGCTTGCTGCAGGGGACTGGTGATGCAAATTCATCACAGCTTCTCTCCCCAGGGGCCAACCAGGTGACAAGTACAGTTGACAGCATTGACACCAATAGTCTTGAAGATGTGCAGATTGATTTTGATGCCATCATAGATGATGGTGACCATGCCAGCTTAATTTCAGAAGCCCTAAGTCCCAGCATCATTCAAAATCTCTCCCGTAATTCCTCTCGTCTCACCACTCCCCGAGCGTCTCTTACATTTCCAGGTATGCCCATAAGCACAACCAACATGGCTATTGGGGACATGAATTCTTTGTTGACCTCACTTGCAGAAGAAAGCAAGTTTCTTGCTGTTATGCAATAGACATGAACTACTTAGGAGATGAAAGATTTTAAAAAGTAATTCTTTTTTTTTTCATTGTTTTAAGTAAGTACTTCAGCAGTCTCATCTCACCAAAATGGGATGTGTTTCAAGTATATTCCTTTTATGGAATAAGGACTCTGAAAAACCCTAAAGTGTTCTAGGGAGAAACTGTCTTCCATTTCAGTTTTGAATCAGTATTGTTACGCTCATTGTTTCTTTTTCTTTTCTTTTCAGTGTTTGTACAACTCTTTGTCTTTCTTTTTTTTTTTTTTGTAATTATAAACCAGTGTAAATGTGTGATGTGCATGTGGGTTTATTTTTGAGGAAGATCTGATGAAATGATGTTATGGCTTTCTGCTTTTCAAAAGGAAACTGATTTGTATGGTTGTTGCAACAGTTCTTATGCAGCCAGCTTCTCATGTGTAGACCTAATGCTGCCAAATATGCACACAGAGTGGGAAACTTTGGGTTTCCATCTCTTTCACACAGCTCACATGTAAACCCTTTAGGTAAGAATGGTGTAAAGCAACAAGAACAACTGAATTTATGTCCCCAAAATGTAATGCACAAAAATACTATTTCTGTTACTCTATCCTAGTGGCTTTCAGCCTTCTACCCTTGAGGAATTCTTCCCTTATCAGTTTGTATGCTGCAGAGTTTATAAGCCATGTTTAAGAGTACACAGTTAATAGAGTGCAAGCATAGCCTGTTGGACTTCCTTGCTGCCCTATGTCAGGGGTGTAAAGCCTGTGGCACTTCCTGGTCTTGTGTTACTTTATGGGGTGTCCTGACCTTCCCATCACAGTCAAAATCCCTCCCAGCCCCCAGTGATCTACTGATTTCGTACAACTTACACATTCCATGCTGCTGCTACCAGGGAGGGAAGAGTTATCTATATCAGGATCTGGAAGAAGAGGTGAGCAAAAGTCTCCGTAATCCTTCCTAGTGGAAGGAGGATTGTTGGGATGTATGTATGTGTGCCCATACTTGTAGCGGCATACATGTCCAGCCACCAAGCCAGTGTTATATGTGGCCCTTGGGAATGACAAAAGTGTGCATCCCTGTCCTATGTGGACTGAGTGTACGCCAAAGACATTGGCTGCATATGACAGGGAAAGATCAGCAATACGGAACAAGCTTCTTTGTGTTGGTCATGTCCTGTGATCTCACTGAAGTCCATATGAAGAAGCATTTAATGAACTCTGTGGTTCTTTCGAATTGGGATTAAAAACCACAGACCTGAACCAAGGAGAGAAAATACATTTCATAAAGGGATAAATCTGTAAAAAAAGAATTATTAAACATCTACCTTCATCTCTTTATGTTAAAAATTGGCTTTACTTTCCCAATACCATATTATAACAACATATTCCTTATTTTGGGGTGTAAAACAGGGCGTGAGTTGAACGGATACATTTATCAGTCTAAAGACATAACTGGTCCTGTTCTCTTGCAAGCTTCCTTGTCTGCAACACAAGTTTTAGTTCAGATCGTTGTCACTGATTTCAGTACAATCTTCCCAGATTCAAATGTTTAGGAGCTCAAAGTTTATTATTCAAACTCTTAAGCTCATAATAACCATACAATGTCTCCAAACCCATAGACTCCTATAAATATTAGAGCTCTGGATTGTCATTGCACAATAATCCCTTTGCAGTTGTTGCAGAAATGTCCCACATGAGTAGTGTGAAGAGCCTCTCAGGCCCCCATCTATGGAGATGTAGAAATAGAAAAGAACACTGGCGCTCCCAATTCCATATCCTCAAAGCAAAAGTCTCTACCTGTTAGCTGCTGCTTAACCAGCCTCAGTTAAACACCAGCATACTTCAAATCTGAGAACACAATGAACTGTACCCAAGTTTTTTCAAAGCAGACAAGTGTAAGGACAAAAGAGGAGCCTGTTGGATAAAAACAAAGTCCTCTATAGTCCAGCAGTATGTTTCCATAGTGAAAAATCTGTTGCCTGTGGAAAGCCCATAAGCAAGATCTGAGTGCAATAACACCCTCCTGTATGTTGAATAGTTTAGTAGCTCCGCAAAAGCATCAAATACAGAGATATTAGCTTTTGGTAAAAAAATGGCCAGTCTTCAAATAAACGTGCAGAGTACCACATTATTTATGTCATGATTGTTTAAAAAATTAGATGTCTCTTTTCTGAGTGTGGGATTTGCTACTAAATTTGGTATACCAGCACCCATTCAGTGATACCATCAATAGAGGTCTAACCCAAATACAAAGGCTGCTATTCACTCAGTGATGCTTTGCACAAGATTTATAATATCCTCCCCATCACCACTCAGAAGTGTATCCTGATTTAAACATCCTCTGTGGGAATCCAATAGCTTGAATTGGCCCATCATCTAGAGTACAATTTATTTATCATGCTTCACTTCCATGTGGTTTACCTTGCACAACCCAAAATAAAATTAAGCACAATCAAATCCTTTTATCTTATTGGGCTCAGGTTTTCTTAGCTAGTAGTGTTGGATTTTTGTTCTAATGCTTGAATTCTTTCTGGCAGCTGACTCTTATTTTGGGGTGGCATACAATACAGGGAGATAGATAGTTCATGGAAAAACAACGATGATTCTGGAGATTCCTTTGCAACTCAGAGTTACTTTATCAGGACCATCTTTTCCTTGTTGCCCCAGAACGTCTAATGTTGGAGGACTAGAGGAGGCATGGTTTGCTAAAGCTAAATGGCCACATTTCTACAACCATTGGCTATATTAAAATTAGACTAAGCATTATAATTAGAGATGGGCACGATCAGAAAAATGGTGATTCATTTTGATCTGTGATTCATCAAGGTTGACGAATCACAAATTTATTATGTTTTTCTGACAGATCAATGAATCGATTCATCAATTTATTTTTTACTTTAAAACCCTATCAAATGCACTTCTCTAGCACCTAGAGACACCAAATTCTCAGGAAGCTTCCCCTGACTCCTCTACAAGCCCTGCCTGGGGGAAACTTACTGGGGGGGGGACATTTTGTGGGTGTATAACTCAGACATCTGAAATCCAATCTTCACTAAACATGGAGGGACTGTAGAGGAGAGCCAGATGATGCTTCCCTGCAGTTTTGGTGTCTCTAGGTGCCAGGGGTGTGTGTTTTAAAGCCAAATGAATAAAAAATGTCTAAAAATTAATTGATTTGTGATTTGTCAGGGGCATTGATTCGTACGAATATGAGTCAAAGAATTAGTGATTTTTTAATGAATTTGGTGATTCATGTTTTAATTCATACCCATCTATAATTATAATTTCTTTCATCATTTCTTTTGTTAGGGCTCGTACCATATTTGAACCCACCTACTTATGTGATATTTTCACATAATCATTTATTTTCCAATGAGGCCCAAAATGTTGTAAGTTTATCTAGCCAGTCCAATTGTGCACACACATTCAACCCATTGAAAAGCCCATTTTTGTGGTTATACTGATATGCAGTGTGCAGTGTTTGAAAACAACTTACCACATGGGTATCCCAGATAGTATAGACAATCTCAAGAACACTGGCACACACCCCTGGCATATACTGCTATGCAAATGTTCCGTGGAATTGGAGAATCTCTCTAGTAAATTGTTTTGTGAATTTGCTACTAATGTTATTTCCTGCGAGGTTGAGCCAGAATTAGTCACACTGAGGGTGAATTTATTGAAATCAATTTCCAAAGAAGTAGCCATATTAGTCTGTTTCAGCATGAAGTTCAGCAAACTTCCTCTGAGGAAGTATCTGAGGAAGCAGACCTTGATCTACAAAAGCTCACACTGAAAGAAAACTGATAGTCTTTAAAGTGCTATCTTATTTTGCATTTGAAATCAATGATGACGTAAGGTAGTCAGGAAAAACATAATTTTTGTATTCTCAAAGGCTTTCACAGCCGGGATCCGATTGTTGTTGTAGGTTTTTCGGGCTGTTTGGCCGTGTTCTGGAGGTTTTTCTTTCTAACGTTTCACCAGTCTCTGTGGCCGGCATCTTCAGAGGACAGGAATTAGAACTCTGTCTGTGTTCTGGTGTAGTGTGTGGGATCTGAAGATGCTAGCCACAGAGACTGGCGAAACATTAGGAAGAAAAACATCCAGAACACGGCCAAACAGCCTGAAAAACCTGCGACAACCAAACCTAATTTTCATTTATTTCTCTGGGTTTGCTTTTATGTATTGCCAAGTATAGATCTAGACCTATATATTCTAATACTGTATTTCATTCTAAGTTAAAATCACCAGTTGACACAAGTACCATGTAAACACTAATTATTGTAATGTTTTCAGCTATTGCAGTCCACGTGGAGTCATGTTTACTCATTTAAGGTACTTTGGATTAATGTTGGTTTATATAGAAAGTAATCACTAGGTCCTTGAAAAACTGATTTTTCCTTTATTGCTCCTGTATTGCTTTCTAGGCACAGGGGCTAATGAGGATGAAACGGGAGGATATAGGTACAGGACTCTAGACTAAGTCTTTAGCTCCGGATTTCTTTTTTTCTCAGTGTACACGTGCCCTATTAAATTTGGGCCCATACCATCAGTAGAACCCTAGTGGAAACTGATTGTGGAACTTTGAAATAATGAAAGTAAAAGTTACTTTTCTGAATCCTTATCAGCCCAATAATACATTTTTTTTACATATTTAGTTTTTGTGCATCCAGACCTGGAACAGAAGAGAGTGAAGTAAGCTGGTGTGTGCACACTGGATTGCTTTGTTTTAACTGCAGGTCTTTAGACTCAGCCTCACAAAATCTACCTTGAAAATTCCCCAAGCTTAGTTTGAACATTGTTGTGAGGGTGGTGCTGCAGTTAGATTGCGGTTGGCACTCCCCAGTGGATCCCAATCAATGTCAGGCCAGCCAAAAATAAATCTATCACTCTGCAGTTAACAACATTTCTTCACCTCAGAGAGCTGCTAAACATTAATCCTTCAGAAGAACCATCTGTAAGAAGCCTCCAAATTGGTCTGATTCCCAGAAGCCAAAGTTTTGCTATTAAGCTGCTTGAAGTATTAATGTTAATTGCAATGTTTTCTGTCTGTTTCACACTCTGTTTTACCTATCAGAATATGTTAGACTACTATTTCAAAGAAATAAAACAAACATTCACGTAGTACTCCACCAAATGATCCAATCTTGGGCCATACAGACTATACCTAGGTGGCAACCGCCATATACTTTGCTCTGTGCTTATTAGAATGTGCCTGCTGAGAAAAAGGAGGCAAACCACCTGGTGTGTTATATTCATATTTTTTAAAAACAAAAATACAGCAACCTTAACTGGAAAAATAAGCACTGGTATGAAACCAGCCTTCTCCAACCTCATGCCCACACCAGATCTGGTGGACAATTCCCACAATCTGCAGCCGTTATGCACCTGATGTTACTTATAGTCCAAAACAGTTGGGCTGTGCGTGTGGGAAGACTGCTGTAAACCTTTACTTTCTACCACTGAAGTCTAATATTTTAGGAGTCCAAGAGCAGCAACTACAATCATTCACTCTCACAGGTATTATTGTGTTGAGCGTAATGCAAAATACTCCTAGGTACACCATTGGGTACTTCCTCTTCCCCTCCTTACTTTCCAGCAGCATTGTTCTCTATTGTCAATTGCATACGTGCAGGAATATTTGAATGTACATAAACAAGGTCAAGTGTACCTGATTTTTTTTTATAGTAAGCATAATTACTGAGAAATGAGCCTTTTGAATTAATTCTGGCTTACATGTGTGGAAACATGGCTGGACTAAAGCAGTAAGGAATATTCCAGAATGCTGCAGAATCCAACATTATGGACTTGTCCATAGATACTGCAGGTCAGACTTCTATTCTGCTATGTCTTCTTATGGTACGATTATAATGTTCATTTCTGAGCTTTGGTTGTTTCTGTGATGTCCTTTTTCAGTAATTTTAAAAGGATATTGGATGAGTCACTGACTGTTCCTCCTACCATCTCTACACTTTGACCTATCCAGTTAAAAAAACAGTGTTCCTATTCCTGCAATGGATGTGCCTTATTTTGAAATGATCTGGTAAAAGGGTGTGTGTGAAGAAATAGTGCCAAATTTTAGCTGTAAGGCTATGCTTAATGTAATAGCACATACCACTGTTAATAAGACTGTCTGAATATTGTCTTGTGCATCTCGGGCATTCACATGTCATGATCCTTGTAGGTACTGAATGTCCTCTTTGAGAAAGTTACCTGTTGTCAAGTTTGAAGATATGTAAGATAAAGGCACATGTTCATTTTTCCCACTTCAGCTTTTTTTAACTTTTATAAAAAGTGTAATCTCTTTTTTTAAAAAAAAAACCCTATGTAAATACATTTACATAAAGTAGGAGTAGTGTTCAGACATAATAGACTTTTGTGGTCTTCATTGGGTAAACCTGCATTTTATGATCTGGTGTTCTCTGAGACATGGATCAGCCTGAAGGGTCTGTAGCACTGTGTACATATCACCTGTACTTAGGCTTTCAGAACCACTTTTGTAATGAGGAGTAAAACGTTTCTTACAATGTCAATAAAAAACATCATTTGTACTTAAATTTTTTCGCTTCAGTCTTTATTTTTAAAATGATCTGAGAAGAAATCATGGGGTTTTTTTGGTCAAGTTTCTCGCCTTCATGATTGTCAACTTATTTTAAAAAGATGTAGCAGGGTGTCACAATCCCCAAGCCCCACTGGTTTTCCCTATGCTATCAAAGAGCCATTCCATAATAGTACCTGAATTAGGCCCTCAAGAATAAATGTGAATGAACCAGCCCTTGCAGTGAATATATGCACCTGGGGTAAAGTGCAGAGATTAAATTGATGTATCTGAAAAATCATAGTGCTTGAGTGGCAAAGCATGTACTGTATTATATGTAACTGACATACAAGCGGCAGGCACATTGCACTACTGAACAGCATGCCTTTAAAACTCCAGGACAATGAGTCATGTGCCCTTCAAAAGCTTTCAGGTCAGGCTCGATCTAAGTGACAACTGGGACTTCACTGCTCTACTCTGACTAATATAGCAGGCTGTCCCCATACCAGTTGACAAGAGCTTGTTATGGAAAATATAATGTGAGAAGGCTTTAGAGCAGAGCTAGCTTGATTCTTAAAATTCTTTCCCTCTTCTGGCATACATTTTTACCACCATGTTTTGTATTTTTCTCCTGTGATGCATATGTTCAGATGTGCTTAGAATTAACAAAAAGGGGCAGGGGAGCACAACTTGGGAGCCCAGGCATATAAAGCTGTTTCAACATCCATGTCCAGTATGTCTGCAGATGAGTGAGGTTGCCCTTTCCCCCATTTTGAATGGCTTTATCAGTGGAAGCATGAAGGTAATGTTGAGAGAGACCACAGAAGAGAAGGTGAGAGACTATATTAGAGGAATAGTGGCCTGCCTGGGGCAGAGCACCTCAAATGCCCATTCCTCATAGCAAGTGTATAGGACAAGGTTTTGAGACTGACTGAGAAGGGAGCTTTCAGTAATTCTGTGGCAGCACTGGCCAATTACACCATTCCCATTCTTGTTCTCACAACTGTTTGCACAATTTTATACTATATTACACAGTTGTGACCTACTGACCAAAAGGTTTTCTATACAATAGGACCTCCTCGTGTGCACTATGGGGAGAGGCATTTAAGAATTCTATGAAGTGCTGTGCAATAGGAACAAGTTCAGGTCACTAATCTGAGCTTCTCAGGAGCACATTGTCTTCAGCAGGCAGAAGAAAACTATTGGCTCACAGTAAGATATTACCAATAAAAAGGGAGCAGCAACCAATGGTGATTTGAGGACTGTGACTAGAGACAATAATTTCTGTCTGTACTTCACGTGGTGGATCATCATCACTGTTAAAGGTAAACAATTTGCTTCTCCATTTGTTCATTTGTTACTCTGTTCATTTTTTCCAAAATGCCCCTAAGACTCATTCAATAGTCTTCTCCGAGGTTCCTGCCCACTGCACCAACTACACTTACGTCCTGCTTCTTACTGTCAAGGTAGATGGTCTCTTCTTACTAATTCCATTCCTATTTACATAACAATATCTGCAAGATGGTGCTGGAAGACTAATGGTTTGCCTCATGGTATTTGTAGCATGGTGTTCTCTTGGGTACTACAGTAAATTGAGTACCCAGCTCATTGGGGGCAGGAGGCAATGTGTAGCCTGGAAAATTAAATTGTAAACTGCCCTGAGAGTGCTTTCACTGTTCTGGAGTGGTATATCAGTGTTGCTTATTGAATGGCTAAGGGAGGTCATTGGGGGATTTTGAGTGTCACAAGTATGCTGCTGATGTCTAGTTCTGTTTCACCTTTTTATAAAATGTAAGTGAAACCACAAAAGAGCTAGGTCATACTCCCAACATACTTATGCGCCTGGATGGGAGACACAAAACTGAAGCTCAGTCCAAGCAAAAAAGAGAGATTATCATTAGAGCAGAGATTGGAACCATCCAAAGATCTCAAGAAAGCATTTCATTAGTTTTAATGGAATTCTTACACTCTGCATTTTATCTCCTTGCTTCTCTTTTAAAACCATATTTTACTGTATTTTGAAAATTTGTTTTAAAATTATTTTACATAAAGCAGTCTAGGAGTTCTGGCTGATGAATAGCTAATAAATGAAAATAATAATTATTTTTTAAATGTTGGGACAGTTTCAAATGTGTGCCTTTTCTACAATTATTCTGCAGTCTTCCATAACTTCATACAGGTTAGTTCAAGAAGTGCAGGGCAGGATGTGTGGCACATATACCTGTGCCCTCCCCTGATGAAATGGCCAACAGATTCAGGAAGACTGGTTCGGGGATTCCTGTTGCTATACTGGATCTCCAACCTGAGGCAGTTGCCTCATTCTGCCTAACCAAAGGGTCATCCATGTTTGAATCAAGTGTTCATATAATATGGACAGATCAAACACATTCATAGTAACATTTTTAACAATTATCAGAACTAGGGATGTGTACAGAAAAAGAAATCATAATTCTTTTTCTTTTATTTTTACAAGCACTCATTTTATTTTGTTTTCATGTTTTCCCCATGTTTGACAAGATATAGTCTATAACTGTCAGGTTCATTCCTTTCCCTTTCATATTTCATGGCACTAGTCCAAATTGAGCCCTACAAAACTGCCACAAGATAGTAAGGCAACAATTATGTGCATTCCAAAATCAAGCAACAGTACAAAAGAAAGAAAAATTATAATTACTCCTATTCAAAAATTGTAATTCAAAAATTGTAATCACCTATTCACCCACCAATGAATTCAAAAAGCAATAAAAAAAATCCAAAATTTAGAAAAGAAAAACAACAGCATGCATTCAGTGCCACCCAATCAGCACAACAGAGACTCTTGGGGTCATGGGTAGCACAATAAGAAAGAGGCAAAGAAGCTGGCACATGGCAAACCACCCACCAAAAATGACACCGGAAAATCCCCCCCAAAACCACTAAAATATACACCTTTAACAGAATAAACACACATAAATTAACAGAATAACATTTTTAAAAAACATAATTAAATAGGGAAAGCATCCACATACACAGAAGAAAAAATAGCAAAATAAATAGCACACACAATTTGTCTCCAAATACAAGCAAAAAAAGGGGTGTCCCACAGACAGCAATGGGCAAACAATCCATGAAGGAAGACACCAAACAGCTTAAAACTGGGAAAGCCATGGGATTTTTCTAGAGCATCTAGCTTCTTTTTAGAAGTTTTACATTCATTTATGTATACCATCTACTCATCTGATAGGCTCTCACAAATCTATGTTTTTCTTGCTGAGTCTTTATTTGGCAAAATAACCTTAACTTCTGCATTTGTTTCTGGTTCCTCATTTTCTAGATAGTCATGCATTTGTGAGGCCCTTAAATTAACCTTTAGCCTGGTATTCCATTGAAAAAGGTTAAAAAGTAAGCTATGGAAGTTTTCCAGAAAAACTCTTAGTCTGATCAAAATCCATCCTTGTATGGATGGAGTTAGTTTGGTTATTGATCTCAGAAAAAGGAGTTCCAAAAAAGAGCAGACAACAAAAAACTCTTCTTTTTCTTTAGCTAGTATGTCATTTAGGTGGAAGATGGTAAGAGAAAAATATCACAATACCTCAGTAAGACCCTAAAAATATTGGTTAGCTATCTTTCTGAACAAAGTTACTCCGCCTGTCTACTTGGGCCCATTATCTAGTGAAGGATTTGGTTAATTCCCTTTCTAGTTAGAAGAGTATTAGGTAGAAGCAACAACTGCATAGAAAAAGCATGAAAGAATAGTGTCAGTAGCCCACCCCTTTTCACAGTGACTAGTAATTTATTTGTTAAAAATCACTCTGGAAGCATTTAAAGTGAAAAAAGGATATCTTGGAGTCGTCTATAGTTATAGTCAGTAGGAAAATGGAGTCTCCACAGATGGGACAGACTTTTCCATGCTCCCTGCATGCTTGGAGGCCAGAAGAGGAGTGAGAGACTAACAAACAAAGGAAGCAAAGCAAACAAACAGGAAGCAGGGAGATTCAAGCCAGAGGTGAGAGAAATAACTTTACAATAGGTTAGTGGGAAAGGAGAATCTCTTTAGGTCCTAAAAGCTCCCTCCCACTGATACTCAGTGTCAGAAAACATACATGATTGTTATTATCTCAACACAACCTGCACTTTGAGCCACATGTGATTGTTTCTCCTCAGCAGTCATAGTTCTGGTCAACTCACTGGTTCTACATGCTGAGCGGTTACCAGTTGGGTTTAGTGTATTGTGCATGCATATGAAAAGCAGAAGTCCATTGTTCCTCAGGGCAGTTATCTAATCTGTACTGTGATTCCTATTGTTAACCGAATATGCAAAAAGAAGAAGAAATCACAGCACCTACTGGTGATGCCCTTGTGGGCATTTCACTTAACTGACAAAACTGAATAGTGTTGCTATCATATATCCTTTTCTGGAAGTGTTTCATGATATGAATCTATATTGACTCTTAAATTGGTGACTTTCTGATCTTCAGTCTAGGTGCTACCACCCAGATGGCAACAAAACAAAACCCTGCAGAAAGACCACCAATGCTGATCAAGAAAGCCTCTTTGGGCCAGAAGCTTATCTGTTATAAGTTTTAATGTCTGTTCAGAAGTGGACACCAGCCATAAGATAGAGGAGAAGTTTGCCTTTAAAGCAGGTCAATACTGCAAACCTGCTGATGTTTGTTTCACCAGGACTGGCCCTACCACTAGGCAGAGTCAGGCAATCACCTCAGGTGGCAGATGCTGGTGGGTTATGTGGCAGCCATCAGGCCTTTCTCCCTGCAATCCTCCTGGATTCCCTAGCTATTCTCCTCTGTTGAAGAATGGTCTGTATGCAGTACAACCTGTCCTAAGCCCCACAAAAAGCAAATGAGGGGTGGATACCTAAGGATCAGGAAGTAGATGTGTTATCTTCCACACTAGCCCTTGGGCATGTCATGAGAATGGCTGACAGTCGGATTCCAAAAGATCTCCTGTATGGAGAATTAGTGCAGGGAAAGCGCCCCAGAGGGAGACCACAGCTGTGATACAAGGATATCTGCAAGCGGGATCTGAAGGCCTTAGGAATGGACCTCAACAGATGGGAAACTTTGACATCTGAGCTTTCAGCCTGGAGGCAGGCGGTGCATCCTGGCCTCTCCCATTTTGAAGAGACACTTGTCCAGCAGGCCGAGGCAAAGAGGCAGTCCCGAAACCAGCAAAATCAGGGAACTAGACAGGGGACAGATTGTATTTGTCTTCAGTGTGGAAGGGATGGTCACTCGCGAATTGGCCTTCTCAGCCACACTAGACGCTGTACCAAGACCTCTATTCAGAGCACGTTACCATAGTCTCTCGAGACTGAAGGATGCCTACATCAAGCCCTATAACATGTTCTTTTAAAAATACTACACTTCTGAAAAAGTAGAGTAGAGTAAATAGGGCTCTAAATAAATGATATCCAGTTCCGGCTTTAGGGTAGAGCAGCGTTGTGCTGCTCTGCTCTCTGTCTTAAATAGTTTTAATCAATTTTAAATAGTTTAAACAGTTTAAACTTTTAAGTTTTTAATTGTTTCAACCTTTCAGCTTTTAACCTTGGCTCTGGCAAGTCTTTTAGCTTTTTTTCTGGAGTCACAATAAGATCCTAGGGAGCCAGCCTCCCAAGCGGGGGCGAAGGAGAAGGGTGGGAAGAATAGCCTCAGCCTTATCTCACTCTCAAACAACAATAACAGCTGTATTCAGCCATAGTATAGAGCTGGAAGACTTCTAAAAGGAGAAAAAATATTTAACAAGGAAGGAGAGTAAAGAGACAGAAAGATCTCCCGGTTCTGCTTGGCTAATGAACTACTATTAAAGAGACAGCTGAACAAAGTGCTGAGTAAGAAATCTACAGACCTATTGGGAATATTGGGAATATCAGAATACCAAGAATACTATCAACTCAGATGGGGCAGAAAATAATGTTTCCTTTCCAGAGTGAAAAAATCTCACCAACCCGTAAACAATCCAGACTGGAGGATTTTTACACTCCAGTAGAGTTGCATAATAGATATGAATGCCTGAAGGTGGATGATGAGACTGGGGACTGCTCTGGGAGACAGCTCCCTGATCAGGACATTTTAACTACAGACTCACTCCTATATGTAGACCAAGATAATAGAAGCAAAGTCCCAGAAGGGCTGGAACTGCTGGCAGAGCAGACTAATCTGGTGGCACAAACACTCCAAAAGATCTTCTGCAATCTCGAGATGATCATAGATATTCTGCAGGAAAAGAAAGCAAGAACCAAGGACTAAATGAGCAGTTCCATCTTCCAAAGCTTCCTAAAGGGGATCAATGTGAAGAACGCTGTCATAAAAACTGAGGAGATCCAGAATGCCCAGCCAGATGTTAAAAGATGCCCAAATCCACAAACCTTTGATTCCAGAAGTATTGTCTTGTGTATTTTCCCTACCAAGGCAACTATATTGATTGGTCCTCCAAGTGAAAGGCAAAGAGACATCTGGCTTTTCTTTCTAATTCAACGCCAGAGATGATTGACCTTTTAAAGCTCAAGAGACTACCTGGTCCAATTCACTACAAGCAGTTCCTATTACAATTCCAGACAAACAGAATTCCATCATTTATGTTTGATAATGCCTCTAAATATTACTCCTTAGGAATTAGGACACAAAGATATTTCATAAATACCACGATCCAGAGAATGGGGCCACTATCCAAGGGAAAAAGCCCAAATGGAAAAGAGCACATCAAGAGACATAAAAGGCATCCAACAGAGACAAAAGTAGCTTTCAAAACCTTCCCAAATCTACTGGACCAATCCACTCCAACCAACCTGCCTGCACCTCTAGAAGTAGTCAATGCAAAGGCCCCTACTATTTTGGCCCCCAGAAGACAATTATCTCATATAGATACCGATCAGGCAATTAATAGAGATTCCATGGGAAACAATTGGCCGGAAGAGGAGATAGAAACCAAATTGCTATCCTCCTTTCGCTCTTTACCAAAGAATGATCAAGACTCGATGATAAATTGTTTGGAAGGTCTGGTGTTAGCTTTAAAAGATCTACAATGGCCAAGTCCCCAAAAAGAGAGTACAAAGATTCCATACCAATCTACCCACAGATTGCCATCAAATCCTGTGAATAGCGGCCTGACCAGCCCAGCCCTGGAACCTATAGTAATTGTGAAAAAAAGGAACATTATATCACACCTCTCAGTTTCTGCAAATGATCCAGAACTGTGCAAGATAGAAGAAACAACCTCTGCAGACAACAACAGCAATCCACTAAAACAAAAGACTGAGCTATGTGCCTTTAATAAGGAGGAAGCAAAGCAAAGTGTGTTGCTTATAATACCACCCCATAGTGCTTCAAGCACTCTCTGGGCAGTTTACAAGTTAAATATGCAGGCTACACATTGCCCCCCCAGCGAGCTGGGTACTCATTTTACCGACCTCGGAAGGATCGAAGGCTGAGTCAACCTTGAGCCGGCTACCTGGGATTGAACCCCAGGTCGTGAGCACAGTTTTAGCTGCAGTACAGCAGTTTAACCACTGCGCCACGAGGCTCTTTCCACAAGGAAAAGGACATGAAACCAGCTGTAAGAATGCTCAGGAATGCTATTAGAAGTTAGAAATTCAAGCCTGAGGTTTTGATCCTGGAAGCAATCCAGGAACTGCCACACCCTTTAAAGTCCTATCATGGAACATGGCAGGGTGGACACACTGTATCTCTCAAAACTTTGATATCCCCTTTCTCCGTCATAAATATGATATTATTCTTTTGCAAGAAACTTGGACTGATGCAGAACTGGTGTTACATGGTTTTAATTATTTTAATGTAAATGCAGTGGCTGGACAGGGACCGGGGAGATTGAAGGGGGGTTGGGGTTGGGTGTTTTTATATCAACTGCTTTGAAGCTGAAATCTGTTATGAAACCCTCTCTGAGACAGTTAGCAATGGCAATAGTTCTAACAGGGGGCAAGACGGATTTATTGATCATAAATGTATATCTACCGCCTCCCCATGTGTAGAAAAGCAGAACTTGAGGAAAACTGGCTGTTACTAGAAAATTATGTGAGGACACTTATCTTAGAATACCCTGATGCTCTGACACTCCTGGGAGGTGATCTAAATGCCCAGATGGGCCCAAATGATGACTTTGTGGCTTTCAAATACAAGTTGATTCTTAATATAACATCTGAGAACATATTGATCACTGTCAAAGGGAGAGACTATTTAAAGATCAACAGGCAATTTTTGCTGGGGCCTGCCTGTATAAATTCTCCTATAGATTGGGTCTATATGTGTTAAATAGATCAACTGAAGGTGACATTCCAGGTGAATTTACATTTATGTCAGGATCCAAAGTTAGCACAATTGATTATATTCTAGTATGTAGATACCTCCTATACTTGGTTGAGGATTTTCAGGTGCTTCCATATTTGGAGGGAGATCATTTTCCTCTCTTCCTATGCATGCAGCCAAACCCTGGACCTATCCATTTGGAGTCCAGATATTATATCCCAATTGCACCACTTGAAAGAGGTGGTTGCCAGACAAGATGGACCCCTAGTCTGGCACTTAGCCTAAGGGAGTTTCTAACTCAGGAGGACATGAACAAACTTATATATTACACAGGATGTGAGGCAGCTAAATCAGATCCCATAGCCATTTATGAAAACCTCATACAAAAACTAAATCCAATTCTGGTTCACAGTCATAGTGAAAATTCTCAGAAACTGTACTAAACCACTCTAAACCATGGTTTGATCATAGCTGTGTATCAGCAAAAAAATTATTAAACTGGCAGTTTCAGCAATACCAATATATATATATAGTATCAAGAGTTTTGAGAGTGCATCACTTCTGGCCTGACCTTCTGATCTTTGATATTGCTGATATATATATATATATAAACTGCTGATACAATGCACTAAGAAAGAATATACCAGAACCAGAAAACTCTGGAGACAGTTAATTGAAGTAGTTAAAGATAAAAACCCATCCCTCTTTTGGGGTTTAATCTCAGGTAGATCCTTTGGTCAAAACTCCCCTACATCCTCATGTATACCAGCAGACAAATGGGTCTCCTTTTTTGCAAAACTGTACGAGGATGCTGTCGCGATTTGACCCTTTTTGGATCCCTCACCTCTGGAACCTATGTGGCATTGGACCCACTCGTGCCTTGGTCTGTCCACCTAGACTCAGACCTCAGAGCACACCAGGGCAAAACTAAACTCTTTCCTTTCTTTCCACTGCTGCCACCAGGAGATCCCTAGATCCCCATAACTCCTTTAGAAAGAATCAGGTCCACTCTTTAATGAAATAGAAAGATCTTTTGTTTATTTGCTTATTTGTTTCAGTATTTTAATATTCAGTTCTATTCCTTCTCCCTTCCAGTCACTGGTCAATCACTTCTCAGATCTCCTACTATATTTTCATTAGTCTAATCACAATCACATAAATCTCTGAACTCTCTAATCAAACTCCTTCCAAAACTCTGATCTGATCTCCTCTTCAGGCTCTGCCTCTTATACTCTGCCTCTTGGCTCCGCCTCCCAGCAACATAAATATGCATGACTCACTCTAACTAAACCTGAGCCATGACCACATTTAAAGGAGAATGCTACAGACCTCCCCCCTTACTTAGGTTTGTTTGGGAGGGGAAACACATTTTTCCTCCTGAACAAACAGCTGCAATAGCTCAAACTTTTTTTTTCTCATAACATTTTACCTTTCACATTTTTACTAAATATCAACCAAATACCTTACCTTATCATTTAATAATCAATACCATACTTTACCTTTTCATCTACTAATCAATAATATACATTACCTTATCATTTAATAATCAATACAATACTTTACCTTATCATCTACTAATCAATAATATACCTTACCTTATCATTTTACAGAATTTACAACCATACAGAAATCACGATCATGAACTTTTACATAAATAATTAACTGTGAATTATAGTCCATTTCAGTTTATAATAAAAGTCCTGGTATCATTCATCTAGCCTCCTGGAAAGCACATGTGCGACAACGTTGTGGGCTTTCGAGGCAAGAACTGAGTCTCTGTTGCAAAGGCAAAATTTGCAAAGTCCAAGTCTCTCACTTTTCCGTAGTAGTCTGGCGCACCATGGACTGGTCCGGTTGTGGTCATCTCCTTCAGCTGGACACACCTCTGCTGGTACTCAGGAGTCCCTCTGTTGACCACTGGCTCCTTCCTCCGCACCCTTTTCCGTCGACTGGCGGTCATCGGCCACTCGGTTGTCCACAGGATGTCATCTGCTGGTCGTTTTATAGTGACGTCATCTTTAAGTCTGGCTCGGGGCTTCACTTGCTCAGCTAGGGAAAGGGTAGGCAGTTCCCTCTTCTCCTCCCGAACATCTTTAGATGCATCCCTCTTTAAGGCATCAGGGCCTTCCTCCTTCCGTATCACATAATTGACATTGTTCAATTTTGTCACTACTTTATAGGGATCCTCCCAAGCTAATTGTAGCTTGTGACCTTTGACTGGCCTAAGCAAAAGAACTTCATCTTCAGGCCCAAAAGTTCTTTCACGAGCTTTCTCTAGAGACCTTTGCAGGATGTTTTGCAACCTGTGCATATATTCTACCACTGACTCTGGGTCACTTTCTCTATGGTCTTCCCAGTTCATGCGGAGCAAATCTAAAGGTCCGCGCGTCTCTCGTCCTAGCAGTAACTCAAAAGGACTAAATCCCGTGCTCTCTTGAGGGATGCTCCTATAAGCATATAGTAAGGGTTGTATTTTGCAGTCCCAATCATTTGGGTTCTCTGCTACATACGCCTTAATCATGCGCACTAAAGTACCATTGAATTTCTCAACTAGCCCGTTGGTCTCTGGATGATATGGAGTCGAGTTGATTTGGGTAATTCCACAAGCCTTCCATAACCTTTTGATCAGTTTGGATGTGAAACTCATTCCCAAATCGCTGACTATCTCACTGGCAAATCCCAATCGGCTCATGTAATTGATTAGGGCATCTGCCACGGTGTCAGTTTCCATGTTGCGAAAAGGAATTGCCTCGGGATATCTAGTGGCAAAATCCATTATGGTCAAGATGTATTTATTTCCCCTACGGGTGGCATTAGGTAAGGGACCCACTAGATCAATTCCCAGCCTTTGGAACGGTGTAGAGATGACTGGCAGAGGACATAATTTGGCTTTGGTCCTGTCCTGCCCAGTCCCTCGTCTCTGACAGACATCACACGTTTTACAGAAACTAGTAATCTGTTTGCCCATACCTGGCCAAAAGAAGTTCTGGCCAACCCGTCTTTTGGTTCTGGTGATCCCCATGTGAGCTCCAAATAAACTGCTGTGAGCTTGATTAATGATTTTCTCCCTGTATTTACTAGGGACCACTAATTGCTTTCGGGGTTCCCCTTTTCCTCGGTATGGAGTAGCTAACGTTTCCCTGTACAGAAGGTCTTTGGTTAAGCTAAAGCTCTCAGGGCACTCAGGAGACAGTACAGTGGGAGTCCTGGCAGCTTCAAAGCAAACTCCCAAGCTAATGTCCTCCTTCTGCTCCTGAGCAAAATTGTTATTTGTTTTGGGATTCTGTAGTAGCATGAGTTCTGCCTCAGCCCCATCATCAAGCTGGGTTGCCACGGTAACCACTCCACCTGCTACAGTATCGGTTTGAGCTGCAGAGGGTGAGTTTTGAACCCCCTTTGAGCGGGTAAGCACTAACGCACTCTTGACATGCTCTATTAAATCCCAACCAAGGAGAAAAGCTGCTGGTATTTCATCTGACACAGCTACTTGCCACTTTCCAGACCAATTCTGGTATTCTACTGGTATCTCAGCCACTTTTAGAACCACGGTTTCCTTCCCAATTCCCTTTAAAGACATTTCTTTGCCAGGAATAATGTCATCCTGGGCTACTAAATCGGAATGGACAATGGAGATTTGAGATCCTGTATCTCTTATTGCAATGTACTTCTTTCCTTTCACAACTATCTCTTCACCTGCGTTTCTGAGAAGGGTCTGGTCATTGCTGATATAGAAACAATGGACTACTTGGGCTATAGGAATATCTTCCTCCTCATGGTCAGTAGAAGTGGTGGTGGTTATGGGATCAGGTCTCTGTCTACTATTTTCCTCCCCTGATTCCACTTGCTTGACACAATACACCTTTTTGGTTAGAGAATCATTTCTCTGCAAGTTGGGGTATGGTTGCCTACACTGGAATTGTAAGTGGCCTGGTTGCCCACAGTTAAAACATTTAAAATTCCTTTTGTCATTCTGAGGTACTTTGGCGAACCGTGCCTCAGGGTTTGATGTTTTTGGTGGGCTAGCCCTTGGCAACTTTGGGGAAGTCCCGCCCTGACCTTCTCTCTCAGGATTCCTGCTGAGGTAATTTTTATTAAAAGGCTTTTTATAGTTATTGTCCCAGTTTGGTTTATTTACTCTCAGCTCTGAAAATCTAGGGTTCCTGTAAGCATTAATCAAATCAGTTTGTTCTCCCGCTTCCCATAAATTTTTAGGATTCTTGTCCCTTACTAAATACCGTAGTTCTCCAGGTAATAGGGAGTAAAACTGTTCTAGTCCAATTAAATCCTTCAACTGTTCTAAAGAAGTGATCTCCTCTCTTTCAATCCACTTTTCCAGAGTCTGCGCTAATCTAGCTCCCAACTGAGAGTACGATTCATCCTGCTTTTTAGAGAGAGAGCGAAATTTCCGCCTCAGGTGTTCAGAGTTCAGACAAAATCTTGAATAAACCATCTTTTTATATGCCTCAAAATCTCTTGCCTTCTCGGGATTCATCTGGGCATATATTTCTGCCAGATCTCCGCTAACCTGCGCTCTTAAAACCATCATTCTATCCTCATTTCTGATTTCAAAGTCATTGCAGGTGCGTTCAAAAGCAATGAGGAAGGATTCAGGACAGTCCCCTCTTTTGTACTGGGGAAACTTCTTCAAATCTATCTTTGACAGGATTCCACCTCCCCCACTGTTGTTATTATTAAGATTATTGTTTAGAGCAGAAATCTCTAGCTGTCTCATCTGTAGTTGAAAATCCATTTCTTTTTGCCTTAATTCTAGTTCCCTTCTTCTCTCCTCCTGCTCAAATTGTCTGGCCTCCTGCTCAGCTCTTTCTTTGCTTTCCTGTTCCCTCCTTCTCTCCTCCTGCTCAAATTGTCTGGCCTCCTGCTCAAATTGTCTGGCCTCCTGCTCAGCTCTTTCTTTGCTTTCCTGTTCCCTCCTTCTCTCCTCCTGCTCAAATTGTCTGGCCTCCTGCTCAGCTCTGAGCTGTAGTTCCTTAAATTTAAATTCCCGTTCCAGTTTCCATCTCTCAAATTCTTGAGGGCTTAATTCCTTATTTCCCTCCAATTCCTGAGGTAACTCTTGAGACTCAGGACTCCCCCTTGTGGCGCGTTTGGGAGGCATCTTTTCCTTTTTGGGGTGATTAGAGCAGCGTTCACTAATTTTTTAAAAGGACCTGTCTTTTCTCTTATTTTACTTCCAGTTACTGATATAAATTTTTCAAGCCTTTTCTTTTAGTACTTTCCCTCAGATCTGCTATGACCTGGCTTCTGCCTTATCCACAGCGCTCTCCTATCTCAGAGCCTGGGATTTTACAGTAAGCCCTCTGATCTTCAGATCCTGAGGTAAACTCAGAAATTCCCTCTCAGAGAATTCAAGCCTTTTCCTTAGGTTCTCTCCCTCAGATCTGCTATGACCTGGCTTCTGCCTTATCCACAGCGCTCTCCTATCTCAGAGCCTGGGATTTCACAGCAAGCCCTCTGATCCTCAGATCCTGAGGTAAAACTCAGAAATTTCCTCACAGAGTCATTCCCTATCTTAGACCCCCCTGATCTGGGTTCTGAGGCCCCGCTACTAAGCTTTTCCCAAAAGCTCTAGCAGGAACCAAACCTCATTGCCACAGATCCTGTCTAAAAGGTACCCTTGACTCAATAAACTCTTTTATAAAGGCTTCACTGGATTACTTCAATAGGCTTCACTGGATTATTTCAATAGGCTTCACTGGATTACTTCGTTTCCCGCCGCTGGACACCAATGTCGCGATTTGACCCTTTTTGGATCCCTCACCTCTGGAACCTATGTGGCGTTGGACCCACTCGTGCCTTGGTCTGTCCACCTAGACTCAGACCTCAGAGCACACCAGGGCAAAACTAAACTCTTTCCTTTCTTTCCACTGCTGCCACCAGGAGATCCCTAGATCCCCATAACTCCTTTAGAAAGAATCAGGTCCACTCTTTAATGAAATAGAAAGATCTTTTGTTTATTTGCTTATTTGTTTCAGTATTTTAATATTCAGTTCTATTCCTTCTCCCTTCCAGTCACTGGTCAATCACTTCTCAGATCTCCTACTATATTTTCATTAGTCTAATCACAATCACATAAATCTCTGAACTCTCTAATCAAACTCCTTCCAAAACTCTGATCTGATCTCCTCTTCAGGCTCTGCCTCTTATACTCTGCCTCTTGGCTCCGCCTCCCAGCAACATAAATATGCATGACTCACTCTAACTAAACCTGAGCCATGACCACATTTAAAGGAGAACGCTACAGATGCTATTCAACCTTCCTCCCCAACAATTCTAGAAAGCACCTCTAAATGGCCTGCTGTAACCCCAGGAGAGATTCAATCACATATAGACCAACTAAAAAATGCCAAAGCCCCTGAGCCAGATAGCATTTCACCAGAATTCTTAAAAGAAAATAAGGAGTGGTGGGCCGTTCTTCTGGCCCAACTTTTTACACACATTGATACTACAGGCTATATCCCCAAATCCTGGAAAACAGCCATTGTATCCCCATTTTATAAGAAGGGCAACAGGGAGGGCCTGTCCAACTACAGGCCGATTAGTCTGCTAAACATCATAAGCAAACTCTATGCAAGGCACCTTCTGGATAAATTTTTGGTTTGGCTTGAGCAAGAGAACGTCATAGTGGCAGAACAAGTAGGTTTTAGGCCAGGGAGATCTACAATAGATCAATGCCTAGTTATTTAACATCTCATTGAGAAATATTCCTCTAAGGGTACAACCTCCCTTTATGCAGCATTCGTTGATTTTAAATCGGCATTTGACTCCATATGTAGAATGCAACTCTGGGATAAACTGACAAAGTCCTCTATAGATAGAAGACCTCTGTGTCTTATAAGGGCCTTATACGAAGAAACAAACTTAAGAGTTAGATGCAGTAGATAAGGACATCTTACAGAACCCATCCAAACCTATAGAGGAGTCAGGCAAGGCTGCCTACTAGCCCCAGCTTTATTTATTTTTTATATAAATAACTTACCTAGCTGGTTCAATAACCCCAACCTCCACCCTCCCAGACTTGCTAATAGACCTATATCAACACTTCTGTACATCGATGACACTGTGATCCTCTCTAGAACTCCTGTCAGTCTAAGGAGGGCTTTGCAGAAACTCTCCTTATACTGTGAAACTGAGTTTCTAACAATAAACTATCAGAAAACCAAGATAGCTGCCTTTGGGCACAAAACAAAGACAAGGGTTTGATCAATTAAGAGTCACCGTATTGAGCAAGTTAATAACTTCAAATACTTAGGGGTAATTCTACAAGCCACAGGCTCAAGGGTTCAACATAGTAAGTATGCAGCTGATCAAGGAGAAAGGACCGCAATTAGTATAGCAAAGTTTCACCGTTCTCAGGGCGGATTGTTTGTTCCTGCACCTCTTAAACTCATAAGGCTAAGACGCTTGCACAACTGCTATATGGTTCATTTTTGGGGCCACCTAGTTCACATTTTGTACCCCAAGAATGTTGAGATTTTGATCTCAAAATGTATTAAATATAAATGTTGTATAGTTGAAAGTAAAATGGGTGATTTTATCTGAGTCATGTACTGACTGTATTCCGGTGTGGGTACCAAAGTTAAAGACTTAATGTTGTACAGCTGTTGTACATGATGAAACCTTATGTAAGTAGAAAATGAAGTAATGTATTTTCTGATTGGTCCCAGGAATGTATATAAGTCATGTGTAAAGAGAACACAGATCCTGAAGATGAGGCTCCAATACTTTGGCCATCTCATGAGAAGAGAAGGTTCCAGCCGCCGGACGGACGTTTCAACGTCCTGGAACGGCATGGCTGGCTTTTGCCTTACCTTCCCGGAAGGACGCGAGGCTGCTTAGGGTCACGTGTGCTATGAGGGAGGGCGAACGACTATTTAAAGAAGCGTTCACCCCCATTGCGGCCTCTTTCCTGTTCGGGCATCAGCACAGAAAGAGTCTCACCGGAACAGCTGACGAGCGGTTTTTGCGAGCAGCGGGTTTGAGCGTTCCTGAGGCAACAGCCGGCAAAGCCGTGGACGGGATAGCTGCTTTCCGCACCCTCCCCGGGTTCTATATTCGATTTTCGGCTGGTTTTTATTAAGATATTTAACTGGGGACTGTTTAAAAATTTTAAATTGATTTCATGATTGGAGGTCAGGCGAGGGAAGAGGGAAGCAGCGGGGAGGTTTGCACCTGCTGCGGTGCGGCGGGGCGCACTGAGCCATTTTGAAATTACTGGGGATCTATTTGTTTAGCTGGGTTGCTTTAACTTTGGGTAGGGTGCACTCTTCGAGGTTTTTGAGTTTTGTATTAAGTTTGGCTTAATAACTTTATAGAGGGTAGCTAGTTTTGACGACGCCATTTTGTTTTTGTAATTTCGCGCCCCTTTTTTTCCCCTCACCCGCCATTTTGTGTTAACGTCTGTGGGCGATAAGCATTTTGAGTCAAAGCCAACCTAAAAGCATCACTACCAGGCATAAGCTGATTTTGGTTTTATTTGTTTATAAAAATTCATTTAATTAGTTTAATTACTATTTAATTTATTGATTGAATAATTTGATTTATTATTGTAATCAGAATAATTTAGATCAGAATAAAATAAAGTAGGTATAACTTTAAATATAAGTAGCTGCTAGGAGCATTGGGAAGGGTCAGCCTTAGGCTTAACTAATTTTGATTAATAATAATAATAAATATATATACATATATATATACACAAAATAATAATAATAATAATAATAATAATAATAATAATAATAATAATAATAATAATAATAAAATAAATAAACATAAAATAGATAAATAAATAAAAATAAATTTATATGTGTGTGTGTGTGTGTGTGTGTGTGTGTGTATATATATATATATATATATAATTATTGTATTTGTACAACCCATAATTCCTTGAAGTTTAGACACTTTTTTCACCAGCAGATTAAAAGTTAATTATAAAAGTTAGTTCATTGTATAAGGATAGGGATAGGTTGAAGAGGGCGCCATCTGCTGGTCAATAGAGGTTATTTCAAAGGTGTTAAGAGTTGTTAGTGGGCAGGGCAGGCGCTTGCTGAGTGTGAATACGGTGAGCACTACCTCTGGATAGCAGGGGCATAATGTCTTCTAAAAAGGGGCGTGGTTCAAACAAAGGAAAAACCCCGGCTAAAAAGAGAACCGTGCCACAGGTGTCACCTCAACAGTCCTCTTCTGATGAGGAATCTTGGCCGATCTGGAGGGACCTGCAGGAAAAAATTTCGGCCTTGGAGGCGCAAAAGTTGTCCAAGACAGCCCCTTTGCAACGCGAGGTTTCTTTACAGCACAAGGCATCTCCTCGCAGATCAGTTAGGGATACTAAGGGCCGTCGCAAAGCCAACCTAAAAGCTTTGGCGCAGGACCTCATGGAGCGATTTGTTGCTTTAGAATCCAAGCAGGTTTCTGATGGCGAGGATCAGGCCGTGGAGGAAGGATCTTCGGAGATGCACAGGGTGTCAGGTGGTAGAAAGTGCAGAAGGACGGGCTTGTCCGGGATGCAAGATGCTGCAGATTGTCCACAGGCAGTTTATAACATCACGGAAGAGCCCTGCACAAGTACACCTTGGGTTATTGATGCACCTGAGGCATCGGTGTCTTCATCCGGTGAGTTTGCTGCTATACACAACACCCAGCCAACTCAGGCCACCTGGCCTTGGGCCGGTGGTCTGCAGTATCCTCACACCACACCTACACTCTACAGTGCGCCACCCATGGGGTGGCCCAATTGGATTTGGCCTCCGGTTAATACACATTGTTATGGCTGGGGTACGCCTTATGAGACTCCCCCCGTGGCCGGAACATCTAGTGCCGGAACCGGTGCAGGAAGCTGGCAACACCCTTCAGTGCCCAACACCGGGTACAATACGGCCCCGCTGGCTGCTTTGCCTTGTGGGGACTACTCGATGCAGCTGGGAGATCATTTGACCCCGGCCACCAAGGAAAAAATATGGGGGTGGAGCTGGCGAAGGCTGATGTTAAATCAGCATTTCGAATTTTGCCAGTTCACCCCCTGGATTTTAATTTGTTAGGTTTTCAGTTTCAAGGGTCCTACTACATTGATAGGGCTCTGCCCATGGGGTGCTCGATTTCATGCGCCGCTTTTGAGAAATTTAGCACCTTCATCGAATGGAAAATCAGGCAAAGGGTGGGCTGTAATTCTACAGCCCATTACCTTGATGATTTTCTTTTTTGCGGAAAAGTGAATTCAGGAAGGTGCAGAATGATTCTGGACAATTTCCGGGACATGGCACGTGAGATGGGTTTGCCTTTAGCAAAGGAGAAAACAGAGGGACCGGCCACGTCCCTCACTTTTCTTGGGATTGAGTTAGATACGATACGACAGACTTCAAAGCTCCCTCATAGTAAATTGACAAACATTAGGACCAGAGTTAGCGATTTGTTAGGGAGGAAAAAAGTGACCCTTAAGGAGTTGCAAGAAGTAGTAGGACATCTAAACTTTGCTTGTAGGGTAGTAGCACCGGGGCGTGCCTTTTTAAGGCGACTCTGCGGTGCCATGTCAGGTTTAAAAAAGCCGACGCATAAGACTAGAGTAACCAGGGGTATGAGGGAGGATCTTATGGTCTGGAAGCAATTTCTAGAGCAATTCAATGGGATCTCTTTTTGGAGATCTGAAATGAGTCTAAGAGCAGATGTCCAGGTGAATTCCGATGCCGCCGGGGCATTTGGATTTGGGATTTACTTTCGCGGCAGATGGTGTGCAGGTACATGGCCCAAAGAGTGGCATCAGATGGGCATCACATGAGACTTGACATTTTTAGAGTTTTTTCCGATCGTAGGAGCCCTTTGGCTCTGGGCGGAAGAATGGTCCAATACTGTAGTCCGTTTTTGGTGTGACAAACTAGCGGTTGTCTACATCGTTAACAACCTTACATCTCATTCAGATAGGGTAATGGAATTGGTTAGAGCTTTTACCCTGCGGGCACTGCATTTTAATGTACTGGTGCACGCCTGACACGTCCCTGGTATCGACAACAGGATAGCTGACGCTCTCTCGCGCCAACAGATTGAGCATTTCAGGGAGCTAGCTCCAGAGGCCAGGGACTTGCCAGAGGTTCTTCCAGCGGAGGTCTGGCAGATTGGCGTGAAGAGGCGTCGAGAGCAATAGGTCTTGCGTTGGCTCCGAGGACAAGGAAGGGTTACTTAGCCGCAGGTACCGAGTTTCATGAATTTAGGAGGACAATGGAACTGGATCAGGTGTGGCCGGCTCCTCTGGAACACCTCCAACAATTTATCATATTTTTGCATAGGAGAGGTTTAGCGCCAGGCACCATTCAGGGTAAACTAGCGGCCCAGACTTTTTATGCCAAAGCGAATGGATACAAAGATTTTTCCAGTGACTTTCAGGTTAGGAAAATGTTGGAAGGATGGTCCAGGGAGAGGGGGAAGGTGTCTGATGCCAGGACACCCATATCTCCAACTCTTTTGGGACAATTGTGGCGAACAATGGGCGACGTTGTGTAGGGATCGATACGAGGTGATATTATTTAAAGCGGCTGCCCTGGTAGCATTTTTTGGGGGCCCTGAGAATTAGCGAGCTAGTGGCTATGGGAAGGACAGACACCTCTCAAAGGGCTTTGCGACACAGAGATGTTTTAGTCCAGGAGGGGCAATTGAAGATTACAGTCCGGCGGTCCAAGGCAGATCAGATGGGTAAAGGCAAGCAATTAGTGTTGGGACAATGCAGCATTCAGCGCATTTGTCCTGTAGAGGCCGTTCAGGAATTTATGAAGATTAGGGACCAGGGCTCAGGGTATTTTTTCCAGCATGCTGATGGGTCGCCACTGACCAAATATCAGTTTTGGAAACTTACAGACAGGGCGCTGGGTAATATCGGAGTGAAGGATATGAGATTTGGCACACATTCCTTCAGAATAGGAGCGGCATCAACAGCAGCAACCCTGGGTTATAATACAGACAAAATCAAGCAGTTGGGGCGTTGGTCGTCGACTAGCTTTCACAGGTACATTAGACCTTTACCTAACGTGTAGGCAGGGGCTGTTTATGTCGTTTCAGGTACAAAGGGTTGCGAAGGTCGAAGGCACGTGCTGATCGTCGGCCACAGTTTTGTTTACTGGGCAGCGCGTTATGCTGCTTCTTCCCCGTGGGGGAATGATTTGGGGCTTAGTGCCCATGCGTTTATTACTTGGAGAGGCATGCGTGGCATGCAGTGGATCCAGCTTGGCAGAATGACGGCCTTTGACCAAACTCCACCTGATATTTTAGTAATCCATTTGGGAGGTAACGATCTACCTAGATCGCATGGTAAAGCAGTGATATTGGACATTCTAAGAGACCTGAAGAGGTTGAATGAAAGGTATCCTGCAATGCGGATTGTATGGTCCACAATTATCCCGAGGTTGGCCTGGCGAGGTGCCCAGAGCATTAGCAATGTGAACAGGGCCCGGCGGCAGGTTAACAGGGAAGTGTGCAGAGGTGTCTGCAGCGGCAACTTCGGATCGGTGGTTAGTCACCATAGGATCCAAATTTGTAATACTGAATACTTTCGTAGTGATGGCGTCCACCTGTCTGATGCATTTTTAGAAGACATCAAAGGGGGCCTGCTCTCTGAGCTTGGAGAGCTCGGTGGCGGGCATGGGACTTAGCCAGGCTAGTCCCTATGCTGTGGCGGGTAGTACGGAAAAACAGGTCATCTCGGTGTGTCCCATTTGTAATTCAGGTAAGCCAACAGCGCATCTGACCTCCCGGCTCTGCGGATCGTGCGATTACAGGGCCGGTGGTGGGAAGATGCGCTGGGCCACTTCCGGACCAACAGTCATCAAGTAAAGATGTCTGGAGGTCTGGGGTGTTTATTAGCGGCCGGCCGGGTTCCTGCTGTCTTCAAGACCGCTGGAACCTGGGGCCTGGGACTCGCCCATGGACTGATCAAAGGGTATGGGAATACCCTGCCTTTACCTGTTTCCGCACTACCGCAGGCCCCCTCAATTGACGATGTCGGCGATATACAATTTGGATTTGATTTAATAAAGTGTGGCCCGTATTTAATCCATAACACTGTCTCGCGTCTTTATTCCGGGACTGGGAGGGCAAGACTCCCTGGAAAAGACCCTGATGTTGGGAAAATGTGAAGGCAAGAGGAGAAGGGGATGACAGAGGACGAGATGGATGGACAGTGTCATTGAGGCTACCAACGTGAGTTTGGCCAAACTCCGGGAGGCAGTGGAGGACAGGAGGGCCTGGCGTGCTCTGGTCCATGGGGTCACGAAGAGTCGGACACGACTTAATGACTAAACAACAACAAAGAGAACATTTCATCTGCTGTAAGTCAGATCACTTATTTCTATGCTATGTATTGTACCATGTCATGTTACGCTGCCAGATGAATGTCTATTCTCTCTGTATATATGTTAATAGACTAATTTGGTATTTTATTCTCTCAGTGTTATAGTGTCTTTGCAACCTGATATCTCCTAACTCTGCTTATGTCCTGAGAATACATATTTAACCAACATTCTCAACAAAGAAAGGGCACAATCTAAATTTTTAAGAACCATCCTTCAGGTTCCCAGATGTGTCTCAAATGCAAGGATACGATTGGAGACAGGTCTAAGAGTCGAGGCCTGGGTTTACATCCTGTCTATATATACATGGCTAAAGGGACTAACTGCCCCTGATTTTCTATGATAATTTCCAATCCAACTGGGTAAAGGCTGTCCAGAGCCACTTGCTGAAAATCGGTCTATCTCCACAAGTGCTGCTGTCGTACCAAATAAATGTGGCAAGGAAATTAGTCAAACAAAGAACTGAGGATATAGAATACCAAGCTGACTTTGCTGGTGTACAGAATCTGCTGTTAAGGGCCTACATTAAGAACCCCATGGAACCGGCAGACTATCTATCACTCTTAGAAGTGAGAGGATTTAGAAGAGCTTTTACACTAGCAGGATGCTCTGCCCTTCCACCTGCCATCCTCAAAGGGAAATATAGGAACATGCCTCATGCAGAAAGGCTCTACTCCTGTTTGCTAGGGGTGGTAGAAACTATGCAACACATGTTTTTTTACCTGTCCCCACTATGAGATTGCACGTAACCAAATTATTTTTCCACTAATTAAAAAAATCCCAGGTTGTACAGAAGAAAGTAGACTTCAGTTTCTTCTCTCAGATAAAGACCCTAAGATTACCTACCACGCTGCAAATTTCTGCATGGTGATACTTAGATTCCAGAAATCAAAGTGTAGATAAATTTTGGATGTGTAGATTTTAAATGGTTTTAAATTGTTGACTTTAAATGGATTTAAATTGTAAGAATTTAAATGGATTTTAAACTATGTGGTAATTTTGTTGTTTTTATACTGGAAAGGTTGAAACTGCAATTGTTTTTGTTTAATTGGTCTAAGGACTGTAATAAAATATATGAATATGTATCAGTATCTGTAAATACTGATACTGATACTGAATATGATATCCTTAAGAAAGCACTTTCATAGGAAAGTTTTAGAGTGGAATGTCTGGATGGGTGCAGAAGGAAGAGACTATGTGACTTCCAGAGTCATAGGGTGAGCAAACCATAGACTATAACAAGATTATTGAAGAAAGATTACTTATTTCACCATGATGAAATGAAAATTTGTTTAGTAGTGCCATCTAATGGTCCTAAATGAGTATGGCACTAAAGTTAGCATTTTGCAGTATTTATTTAGTGGTGTTCTCCCCCTACTGTATTTTAATCAGTTGTCTTTCTCTAAGATAATGTATCCTCTGCAGTGAAATGCTGGAAAGTTGGTTATTAATTTATAAACCAATTATGTCGGCATTTTCTAGCAGTACCAATGTAAAACAGGAAATACAGCATAATGTGGGCATAAATGTACAAACTGCAATGATGCCCAAGTCCAAATACAAATTATCCACTCCTACATTTGCCTCAGGATGCAAATCCAGCCTTTCCAAAGCTGCTGAATTGTAGCAATTGCTTCTATTCTCTTGTTTCCTTCCCTACAGCTTGCATGCTGCTTACCGAGCATGCTGCCTACTGAGCACCCTGGAAACAAGAGCTATTATAATGACTTCTCTAAAAGTTATATTTGTGGCTCAGGATTTCAGTTCCTGATTTGAATAGCAATGTTCAGGTAATATGGCTGACTGCTTGGTCATTAGAGCCTTCCCTACTTACGCTGTACTCTTCAGGGATTCGCAAAGCTAAACAACCAATTGCAGCTTGCTCTGGGAGAATTTAACACAGAGAGAGCAGAATGTTATCTTATGTTCCTCAGTTGAACAGAACAAGCAGCAACAGGGTTAATCTACAGAACCAAGTTTGCCTTCACACTTTTTGTATGAAGACCACTGTCACTATGTCATAAGTGCTTGTGTTTCCCAAAGTGACCAAGATTTCTGAGAGCGAGAGTGTATCTGCACTACACAGTTACAGCAATCTGATGCCATTTCAACTGCCATAGCTCCACCATGTGGCATCCTAGGACTTGTTATTTGATGAGCCCAGAATTATCACTGCATGAGAGTGTAGTGATTATATTATGCTGGCAGATAAAATCAACATTCTACAAGGCAATTCTAAAAATGGGGCAGCCCAAACAAAACATTATAACTTTGAAATTAAGCTTCAGATCAGAACCTAATTTGGAATAGTAGGAGGAGACATTATGATGTTGCTCTGTGCCACATTTGGTCATGTTTGGTCAAATAGTTTTAAAGTTATAATTTTCTAAGTATAGATGTGCAGATAACAGATCATTTTTCTCAGCAGATTTAAAACAGATCAAATAAACTGAAAAGACCAATCTTGCTTATCTTGAAAGAGAATGGTTGATACCACCCACTTTTTTTAAATTTAGAAGGAGTTCAAGTTGCAGGGGTTGAAATACTGATCTTCAGAAAAAGGCCTTTCAAAAGGGTAGAACAGTGATTTTGTTATAAAATACATGGAACAGGCTTAGCAGCACAAACGTTCCAAAGTAGATACATTGTTGTAGCTTCGTGAGCCGGGAAGGGAGATGATTGGAGGGCAATGAAAGGTCACCGAAACAGTCAAGAGACATATTTTCTTTGAAGAGTAATCAAAAACTGACTTGCAAAAGAAAGGAATGGAGTGACAGTCCTCCAGGAAGGGACATTTTACTATGTATCTCCAGGGAATTCACATACAATTTTGTAAAGTATATTCAAAGTATTTCTGCATTATAAAAGTACAGAACAGTTGTGTTTGCCTCAGCTCTGACTGCTTTCAATAAACACTGTATCAAGATTTCTGAGAACAGGGTCCTGACACAAGTTTGAAAGAGGAAATCAACTCCAGGTCTGGGATAATCTGAACTTTTGACACTTGTTCACATATTCACACTGGTTGAAAAGCAGCCCTTACAATTGCTTTGTGTTTGGTTTAGAAGTGGTTAATTGAGGGGAAAGTGGGTCAGCTTCTGGGATTTTCCCTTGCTTGGTGTCACTTAGTGAATGGTAGTCAACAGAAGAAGGTATCATGTAGACTACCTTGATTGGTGCCAATGGTGTTGTCAGTATTCAGGTTTCCCTTTCTTACGTAAAGTTTTGTATTATTTTTCCTGCTGGCAATGCAGGCATGACATCGTGCAGCAATATCAGGACCTTTCTTGGTGTTTTGAGTCATGGATACAGAATCATAATATCCCACATTCGTAACACAGAGGGGGTTTTCGATGAATTGGCACTGTTCTTATGTAATAGCATAAAGGCGACCACACAAACAAATCTACACAGTTAGGACGATGTTCACCTCCACATGTACTGGTAGAGTAAATGGTGCATGCGCGCGTGTACACACACACACACACACACACACACACCCCAGATAAATTATAGGAAAAAGAGAGGAAACCCTCTTGTATGCTTGCCCTTCACATTGTGTGATTTTCCTGAAAAGGATTTTGGCTATAAAACTGTCACAGAACTCTATTGCATTTTCCTCAACTACAAGGGAGCACTCTAGTGCAGAGTTCTAAGTACTTCACCAAACTACTGATCCCAGGATTCCATAAAAAGAGACCATGATTGTCAAAGTGGTATTCATATAGTAGTTGTATAGTTGCACTTTGCCTCTTCAAAGGGCCAAAAGGGAAAAAAAAGAAAAAAGAAAAGGGAAATGCCATTCCAAGAAACAGAACTGGAAAGGATTCAGCTGGTATATGAATGCAATTGCTAAAAGGAGCCCTGGGTCATCAGCATGTCTCCCCACAAGTAAAGAAAGGCCCCAGAGTATCTCTAGGATAAAGCTAGACACCTGTTCTAGCAGCATGACAGCAACACCATTGAGCACTGCTGAATCTATCATTTTTAGAGCTGTGTTTCACTAGTACACAAACCAAAACTACTGTGGTACAGATTCCAGAAAAAAAAAAAAAGAAAAAAAAAGTGAGGTGGAGTGGGGGAACAAGACCAGTCCCATCATTATGTAGAGTGTGCCCATTTATAGTAACTGAGTCAAAGAAGCAGTAAGGAGTCATGAAAAGGGAGCAAATTGTTTGTTGTTGTTGTTGTTTGGTCGTTAAGTCGTGTCCGACTCTTCGTGACCCCATGGACCAGAGCATGCCAGGCCCTCCTGTCTTCCACTGCCTCCCAGAGTTTGATCAAATTCATGTTCGTAGCTTCGATGACACTGTCCAACCACCTCGTCCTCTGTCGTCCCCTTCTCCTCTTGCCCTCACACTTTCCCAACATCAGGGTCTTTTCCAGGGAGTCTTCTCTTCTCATGAGATGGCCAAAGTATTGGAGCCTCAGCTTCAGGATCTGTCCTTCCAGTGAGCACTCAGGGTTGATTACCTTTAGAATGGATAGGTTTGTTCTCCTTGCAGTCCAGGGGACTCTCAAGAGTCTCCTCCAGCACCACAATTCAAAAGCATCCATTCTTCGGCGGTCAGCCTTCTTTATGGTCCAGCTCTCACTTCCATACATCGCTACTGGAAAAACCATAGCTTTGACTATGCAGACCTTTGTCGACAAGGTGATGTCTCTGCTTTTTAATTGCAAATTGTTACTGATTTGTTATTGCCACTGTATTTTTACTGGGAGAGAGGAAGCACTGATGAGTTCTTCCTGCTTCTGAAGCCAAAACATTTGATTAGACCTAATTACTTATACAGGTTGAGTGGTGGTAAGAGGCACCGTTTGCTGGTTTATCACTAGCCTGAAGGCAAGTTTTTAAGAATACTGTATGTTTTTTTCTCCCCTGAACATTCCTAGAACCTCCGTGTTGCAGTAGATGAACCATGTAACCAGTCAGTAAAGCCCTCTAATCTGAGGTAACCTCATCCTTACTGTGGCACTCAGGCTAGGTATAAACATTGCAAAGAGATAAAGAGGCATTTGACTTTTCAGGAAAGTGGTTCATTTGTTTATTTTTTGCAAATGCTGCTCACCCGAATGTATTGTGGACAAGAGGGCACATAAGGTCTCTTGAATGCCCTTCATGAAAATCCTTGGCAGAAGGATTCCCTTTTTGCATGAATACAACATTTTTTGCTTCATTTAATCTTTCTCATACTTGCCAGATAACTAAGTACTCCAGTGTCCTTGATGACTCTGCTAAACTATTGAACTTTCCTCTCTTTGCATCTGAGAGGAACGCTGCTTTACTTCAAAATATCTTATTATGAACAGTCAGGCAACTTGGGGTGCGTGATCTCAGAGAGCATGGCAGCAAACAGCAGGGTTTGCCTCCACGTACACTCACTCATTAATTGTCCATGTTGCTGGGAGTATGTGCTCATGTGAATCTTTTCCTCACATTGCCTATGTACTGACTTGCCAGGTCCAAATCTGGGAAAACTTCAAAAGGCGTTAGAAGAAAGCAGGTATACAAGTGTTTGGTAGTTGCTTTGACAGTTCATTAAATATAGCTTTCTATGTAGCGCAGAAGACTAGATTTATTGGAAAAGGGAATAATGCTAAGGAAAATGGAAGGAGTGGGAGAAAGGATGACCAACGAAGAGAGGAAGGGCCACAGCCACAGCTTTTCGTTTGCAAGACATAAAGAGAGCTGTTAATGATAATGCATTTTACAGGTCATTAATTCAGTGGGTCTGCTAACATCAGAAGTCATTAAATAGCCCATACCACGAATAAGCTGTGCACATTACTGTGGGAGCTCTGTAGTCATCCACCCACAGGGGAGCTAAGCCCAGCTCCTTGTGAAACCAACGCATGGTAAAACACCAAGCCCCTGTGAGACAGCATTTGTTCTCCACTCAGTGACATGCTGAGGCCCTAGAACATGTCATGTTTAGATGATGGTGCCACATTATAAAAATGTATCATTCTTCATTTTTGTATTTCATTTTATTGTTTGCCTTTGGAAGCCTCTCCTAATTTGAGTCCTTGAGCTGCAGTTTACTTCGCTTTCACTGAAATCCCAGACTGACTCCACTCAAGCAATGCTACACCTTTGTGCAAGCACAGTTGGTATCTAGCCTATGCCTGGTTTAAAGATAATCCTGAGAATCAAAACATGGACCTTGAAGTTGCCTATCAACAGTTAGCATATGTAGAGCAGCAAACTAAACAAGTATCCAAGCCATGTGTTATCATGATTCTTTACAAGTTTGCAATATACATAAAAATTTGAAGTAAATTTGTGCCATTTCCCCGCTTTTTTTGTTTATAACATTTCCTGTTTTGATGTGTGATGTAATGTGCCTACTCTGTCAAGAAACAGATAGTGAGAAAACTGTATAATTGCATTTCAGAAATTGCATTTCTGAACCAAAAGCCATGGCTTGGCCATATTGAAGTTCAAGAAAATCTATGTCATTCCCTTGAAGGAAGGAAACAGGCAGTTGATAAATAACTGTTTTGTATCTGAGATAAAACTAGTGGCCAATTAATGATAGCAAGATAGCTCAGCTTCCAGTCACCTGACTAGTTTCCTCTTCCTCTGTGAATTGGTCTCAAGATAACAGCAACACAAATATAACTATGCACAGTCTTTGGGTGTCTCTGTATCAGATATTTCAGTCACCAAGGGAGGTAGCAGTGCAGTGAGGAGAGTTGGGCATCTCAAAAAACGAATGTGTTGGCGTGGGGCCAACTCCAAAGGCTTGATGTGGCATTTACCTCTCACAAAGCTTGGAGTCAGATTTGGATAGTGAAGCTTCCAAGAGCACTCTGTTAGGGAAAACAAACCTTGGAGTCCAAGATAACAAGTTACACAGAGTCTCTTATCTGGTAGCTTCAAATCCTCCCCTTAATAAGCAGAGTAAAGACGCGGACATATGAGAAAATGCATGGAGAGAGTTCTAATAATATAGCATAATATATTAGACTTGGTCAGACATATATACATGGCAATATATACATTGGCATAGATATCTCAGAGCAACACAACATTCACATTCAAGTAAAGTAATGACCACCAGACTCACAACTGAGTGGCGAAGTGCTGTTCTCACACACTTGCTTAAATAGTGAGAGCAGCCTATCACTGCAGACATGGCAGCTGAACATGTTTAACAAGCATTACCTAAGCTTGTCCCATCTGTATGCTATCAGTCATCCATTGACTTGACATTACAGGCATGACTTTGCATTCTTTACTACAATATTAAATTTAACCCCTTGTTCACTTAAAGGAACAAATCCTGACAGAATGAGGGAAGGAGGAAGAGGAATTAGCAATGGGGTGTGTGTGTTGTTGTTTAGTCTTCCCTTGTCACTAATTCTCTTGAAGTTATATTCCCCCAGGGTATTTTAAACCAGGGATAGGCAAAGTTTAGCCCTGCACAAGTTTTAGACTGCAATTCCCAGCAATCCTTACCATTAGCTATGAGGACTGGGGTTGCCCTAGAGTTGTGGTCCAACAACAACTACACTTTGCTCATCCCTGTTTTAAATCCACACTTCCTCCAGGCAAGTAACAGGCCTGGAAAGATATCCAGCTAGGGAAGCAGTTTTGTATCTTCCCAGAGAAGGGACAGAGACATAATAAATCAATTTTGAAGCTCAGGGCTCGTGTTACATGAATTTGGCCTATGCAGGGAAATGGTGGAGGAAGAGGGAGGAACACCTGGGTCTGAGTGCATGATGGCCAGTCTCAAACAGAGGAGTGGGCTTAACTAACTCAAAGGTTCTCCTTTGACACTAACTCAATTAAATCCCCAATCCCTGCACTTTGTGAGCAAACAGGGTTTGAAGAGTGAGTGCCCAGAGGTGCTTGTAAAATGCATAAGCCCTACCCAGGGGTGGTAACAAGCCATTTACTCCTGACACAGCATGGAATGAAAGGCAGACATGCCTGCAGGATCAAACAACTGTCTATAATCTGATGCTCAACAGACTGATTACACTCTTGCTGAGCCACTAGATAGGCTCTCTTCACCTATGAAGAACAGAAGTGGGAACAGAAGCCAGTCTGAGAAGCCATTTCCATGAGTCAGAGTTGCCCTGCAACTTGGAGCCAAATCCACCCCATCAGTCTGTGTAGCTTGCCTCCAGCACCACTTGAACAGTAAAATGGAATACGGTTGTTACAGTGTAAGCAAGGAAGAGATTTTCCTCAGGAGGCCATGAAATTCAGATGCTACAGCACATCCTCCTCCTCCTCCTCTCTCTCTCTCTCTCTCTCTCTCTCTCTCTCTCTCTCTCTCTCTCTCTCAACCTGACCCTTTAAGAGCTGCTGTGCAACTTTCTGGCACAGCAGTAGGGCATACATTCTTTTTGGTATTATTCAGCTATTTGCTCATCGTATAGTTTGTGTGGACAGTTAGCCCACACCCAAATTGAACTGTGGGTGGCCTTAGATGAGGAGAAAACTGTGCCATATTAGGTGGGTTGTGACAGTAAAAGGGAGAGTGGAGAACCCCCCTCCTCTGTTTTCATCTTCTTCTTTCTAAATATTTCCCTAAATAATGCAGCAAAATTCTAATACCATGCTAGGTTGATGTATTGCCATTTAGATATACCACTTTATTTAATGACAACAAGAAGGAAAGTCACCCCAGCCCCCTGAATGATGGTTGTGAGAAAAGGCAGAGAAGAGGGCTATGTTGACTCCACGGGCTCTGCCCCCACAGGGCAGCACAGCCCTAGCAGAGTTCCAGCTGATGATAAAGGTGGGGCGAAAGGGATTACATCACGTTCTCATGTGGATAGGACCTGCAGTTAGAAGTAAGAGAAAGCTACCTAGATGTGTTTCATTTTCAGGTTATATTGGTAGACCCTGCCAAAGCCTTGATAGCCTCTCCCTCTATTTCTTTGCTGAACACATCACCACTGTGGCTCACAAGCTGGGTTGCCTGCTCAGATGGGTGAGCAGACAAGTTGGCAAGTAAGAAAGGAAAGGAAAAGAAAGACAATTGCTCACCACACATAAACACACACACACACACATACACACAGCAGCAGTATAGCAGGAGGGTTAGGAAAGCCTTCCAGATTCAATACTAATTCAGGGGAAAAGCTGATGGATGCTTAGGGCCAATGGATGCTGGGGAAATACTGGCAACATAATATCTTCCTCCCAGTGATCCAGTGTGGTTGGAGGGCGATGGAAGGTAGAAGAGCCAACTATGGGTAAAAGCAAAGGGAACAGACTACTATCACCCACTGTCACATAGTTCCTCTCCGTCTCTACACCCACTCACATAGATTCAGAGGCTAGGAATTGATCTTCATGGACCTTGATTATTCATGTTCTGATGAAAAGGCAGATAGTAGTAGGCTAGCTAGGCACAGCCTGTACTATGTTAGGCAACACAACATTTGGCCAGTGGGCCAGACACCACCACCACCTCTATCACATCTGGAAGCAGCAGGCCAGTTTAGAGGAGGCACTTTCTTTGCTCTGACTAACTGTAATAGGGCCAGTCCATAGTATGTCTTTCCTTGTTCACATCCATATATATAGTGCCTCTGTTTTGTTGCTCCTGTCATGTCTTCATCAGTACGCTCACAAAGACCAGATGCTGCCAAGATGGACAGGACTCACATTTTCCTGGATGAATATTACTGTGGTGATCTTGCGTACGTTGCTTCAATCAATAAAGGAATCAGCCACCTTTGTCTTCAGACTGTGTACACATACCATGTGACTTTTTTATTGTTGAAAACAGGAGTTGGAGCACCAACCTGCCTGGAGCACTGCCTGCTTAGAGTTGTCCCTTCAGAAAAAAGAACAAGAAAGAAGAAGAAGAAGAAGAAAGAAATGGAAAATAAAAAAGACAAGCAAGAGAAAAAACCAACTTCTGGAATTAGTATTTTCTTAACATGTTTGTTCAAATATGCTGCAGAAAGCAAAGTCTGCTATGCAAGGTCCACATCACTCTGTTTCAATGTTCTCAAACGTCATCATCATTCTTTAGTACGGTCACAGACCAGCAAGATTATAAGAAAACAGAACATACAGAAAAAACTCCTATAGGTAGTATATGAATCCTTCTTTCAAGGTGATTGCAACATTTTCTCTCTAGTTCTCATAGCAATCAATAAAAATTTAGACACCCTGTCAGTAATATAAACGGACGCACCCTCTAAGCAGGACACTAACAAATCTGTGGGACTACCATGCAGAGAGACACCTATTAGTGGAGAGATTAACTTCTTTCTCAAACTTGGGTAACCCATGTGTTCTTGGACTACGACTCTCAGAAATCCTGGCCAGCACATCTAGTGGTGAAGGCTTCTGTGAGTTTTAGCCCAAGAAACACCTGGAGACCCAAGGTTGGGAACCATTGTGCTATTTAATGGACAGCAGTGTCTTTCCAATCTCAATGGGCAGATGTCAGAGCAGGAGAACGAGCCCAGAGGTTCAAAGGCTAAACCCAGGAAGCCTCAAAAGCAAACAGAGCAGTTTGTAAAATTAAGCATGCATTTGCTCAAACACAACAAATTTGTTAATGTCTATTCCAAAGCAGAAATAAATCCATTGTGTTGTGCAAATGTGGGTCATCTTGGCATCACAGTGGTGCAAACCAAATAACAGTGCTGTTAAATTATTAACAGACTACTTGGAAACAAATCTGAAGCTCACCATGACAAACATATGGTGTCCTTCTTAGGGTTCGCAGAACTCTAAGGGTGGCTAGGTAGTTGGCCACAACCCAGAACAAAGAAACACATCCGCCTTTGCTTCCTACCTTCTCCTTGCCTTCCTTTCCCCTGCTGTGCTTCCTGTTTGGTCCTCTGATCCTAGTCCTCTTGAGTATAACTTTTAAGAGAAATTTCCTTGCACCTGCTTAAGATGTGATGTAACTTGCAGTAATAACTCACCCAAGGCAAATATTGGCTGAAAAATTGCTGCTCTTTCTTAGCTTCTACTTGACGTTTAGACTCTGTGTAGTTAGGAGTCAGATCCAGAATGTTGTGTAGTGGCTTAGCTTTAAACATCCATATGAACTCAAGCACACCTGGACGTTTACTTTCTCTTTTGCACATGATTGAATGAGGGAAAAGGGTGTTAAAAGATAATCACCTTCTGATGTAACAGTTTGACCTTAAAGCACAAAAGAAAGGAAAGAATAATCTGTGTGGCTACATTAGCTAGTATAACAGACATTGTGGAATGTTATGGGTTCTATCAGTGTTTGAGAACAAATTGTTCTGAGAATAACACAGGCAAGATAAAAATGCATCTATGTCCCATTGATTTCAATGCACATAGCTTTTTCCCACTGAAATAATAACCGCATAATAACTTCTTATCTTGTTCTCACAGCATAATAACTTCCTCTTCTCTGTCATAAACATACAACATTGAATCATATATCTCTCTCTCTCACACACACACACACACACACACACACTCACGGGCATGAGGTGCTTCCAGCTCTCTGACAGTGACCTCTGACAAACAGATTAGGCATCCTTCAGTCTCGAGAGACTATGGTATCGTGCTCTGTATGGAGGACTTGGAACAGCGTCTAGTGTGGCTGAGAAGGCCAATTCGAGAGTGACAATCCCTTCCACACTGAAGACAAATACAATCTGTACCCCGTCTAGCTCCCTGATTTTGCTGCTTTCGTGACTGCCTCTTTGCCTCGGCCTGCTGGACAAGGGTCTCTTCAAATTGGGAGAGGCCTTGATGCACTGCCTGCCTCCAGGCTGAACGCTCAGATGTCAGGGTTTCCCATCTGTTGAGATCCATTTCCAAGGCCTTCAGATCCCGCTTGCAGATATCCTTGTATCGCAGCTGTGGTCTCCCTCTGGGGCGATTTCTCTGCACTAATTCACCATATAGGAGATCTTTTGGGATCCGACCATCAGCCATTCTTACAACATGCCCAAGCCAACGTAGACGTCGCTTGACAAACAGCCTTTCCACAAAAAACATGAGTAAGTCTTCATAGTGGGAGCATATATCGGGGAGAGGACCTTTAGCTACTTTTTGTGTGAGGCACAGTAGGTTCACATGTTGTCAGTTGTATGTATGTATGTATGTATGTATGTATGTATGTATGTATGTATGTATGTATGTATGTATGTATGTATGTATGTATGTGTAGGACATTTCTATTCAACCCTGTTAAAAATACAAAACAATGCAACACTTTAAAACCATTTAAAACACTAAAACTACATACATTGAACTATAAACAATGAAGAAGCCTCCACAGCCTGTTAAAGCCATGAAATGAGGCTGAAATGAGGCTAGGTGCTTGTCAAGTCTCTAAGGGGAGGGTCTTCCAATACTGAGGTACTAGAGCAGAGAAAGCCTTCCCCTGTGTCTACAGCTGACAGACCCTCTCAGGACTCAGGTGAGACCAGGGTCATTTCACATTGTGAGGCCCTTCATTGTTTGGGAAGAGGGTTAAAATAATGTAGAGAAGGATGTGTGAAAATATTATTTTATTCATACAATGTATAACAGCCATGCACACTTGGCTAAGGTGAGGCCCTCGGGGAACTGAGGTTGGGGCCAAAAGGTTTGACAGATGAACATTAAGAAATCAGTAAATATGACTACAGAAGTATTTCACAACTTTAATGTTGACAGTGAAGAAACCTAAGTGATTAAAGATTTTAGATGCCCTTATCCAATCATAAATCCAACTGGAGATTGAAGCCAAGAAATCAGAAGAAGACTGAAATGTGGAAGGGCAACTATGAGGGATGTGCCACTGAAGACCAAGCCAAAATCATCGATAGTACAATATTTCCAACAACTATGTATGAGTCTGAAAGCTAAACAGTGAAGACAGCTGATTAGAAAAAAGGGGAGGGGTGGATTTTAAAAGTAACATTGCCTGAGAGATCTAAAAAGATCACTAAAAAGGAATAAATAAGTGGGTTCTGATTCAAATCAAGCCTCAAATCTCTGTAGAAGCATAAATGATGTAAGTGAAGTTATTGTACCTTGGGCACATCATGAGAAGATAAGACTCACTGGAAAGGACAATAATGCTTGGAGAAGTTGATGGTAGAAAGAAAAGCAGAAGACTGAATATGAGATGAGTTGACTCAATAAAGGAAACTATGGCCTTGAGTTTGCAAGACCTGATGTTCTAATGGTAGAACATTTTGGTCACTAACTCATAAGTTTCTGAAGTCAGAAACGACTTGATGGCATGCAACAATGAAGAAGAGTCCTGCATTGGATCTATTGATAGGACTGTGACATACTTTGAAAAGCTAATGAATATGATTGGTTGTTTGAGGGCTCCTCACAAGCATAATCTCTTTGTCAAATAAACCATTGTTTTGCTTATATTGATACATGCTATGTGCTGTGGGAAACTTCTGCTTAAAGGCTGTAGCTGCATTCCGTTCCAGTGATGTGCATACACTCCTGGCAGGAAGCGGCAGCTGCCAGCAGGCGGGGTAACCCCTTATTCTGCCCTTTCACTTAGAGGTAGAGCATAAGATCAAAGGGTTATTTTAGCCAATCCTAGTTATGATTAGGTAACTAGTATCCTATCTGTTTCTCTCATAACATACTATGTAATCATGCTAAGTAAATAAAAGAGCTCTCAGGGCGTTGCCAGTTGGCTCCGCTGGCTCGGACATCCGCTGTCGACTCCTTTGTTCTCTCTCTAAGGCAATTAGCCTTCCTTTGTTCCGTGATCACCCACAATGTGCTGCATTAAAACTATTTTTTCCATTCAATGTTTTCTTAGCATGGTTATCATCTGCAGTGTGCATTAGCATTTGACTTTTAAAAAGTGCTTGATCTCCATGTAAGTAATAAGTAATATCTTGCAGAATTTTTCATTTCTGGTTTGAACTTTTTTTTAAAGTCACTGTTTTTATTTAAGTTTGTGAAGAATCCCAGACAATTGCCAAGGCTGTTTGTGAGATGTTATGTTTAACTAGTAGGAAAAAGGAAAGATTGTAACTCTTAAGCTATATTTTTCTACAGTTTTCCATGCCCTGTAAACAAGATATAACAGGAGTTCCAAATGTTTGTCTGAATTTCTGCTCCACAATGGCTTCAAAAAATGAAGGGCTTAGACAAAGCCATTGCTATTTTTTAGTGAACATTTTCAGCAGTGTTGGAAGGGACCTTCAAAAGGACTATTTTGGCAATCCTTGCAAAGTAGTTCAAGGATTCATTTAAACTGTGCTCACATTTAAGGACTATTCACAAGGATACTCCCATACAATCAAGGATTTCATCATGACTGCCACAACAGGATATAGCAATCCAGTTGAGTCAAGTGATGGCTAGGCAAGAACAAGAACATGATCCTCACTTAACCATCGCTTGGCCCAACTGGATTGCTATATAGTGTTGTGATACTGTGGCAGTCCTGATGGCACTGTATGCATATTCTTGTGAGTATTTCAATAGGAATAATCAGTTATAGAAAGAAAATAGCAGGGGGGAAAGTGACTGAACATGCCAGAAAATAATGTGAGTATTTGCAGAAATTTGTGTGCTGATACTAGTACTGAATTTCCTTCCTGCCCTAATTATTAGCTGTAACATAAAAAGGAAAAATGACAGATATCTGATCATTTATACTGAAGGCTACACTGGGAGTAATGGAGCATTGTATGTAATGGAGTTTGCTGGAGAAGGATTGTAGAGGCACATCAGGCTCTTACCTCTGGCACCTTGTGTATGTACAGATTGCTTCCTAGCCTTATCCTTCTGTTGGAGAAGGGCAGCAGAGCTTTCCAAACACATTATTTAAAGGCCACTGAGTCACATGCATTCATACCTGTCTCATGTATGTTGCCGCCAAGTCCTGCTCAATAGTTTTCTGTATGGTTTACTGGGATGCAGCACATCATATTACATCTCCTCATTTTGCTGCTTTGGCTGTCAAACGATAAATATTTCCTGGCTCAGTTTCAGCTTAGGGACCATAATGCAGAGTATCAGCTGAAGGAGGATAGAACAGAACAATTAGTGAGTTATCTAAGTATCAGTTTCTGACACTAGGACAAGACTGCTTTGAAAGCCAATGCATAATGATATCTCTAAAAGTCCAGATGCACATGAAAAGTCACTTATTTCTTTTCAACACCAGGTTATGAAATGTTTATCTTCCCAGGCATTTCAACTTGAGACAAGTCTTAGAGTCATCCAGATGGACCATTTGTACTCTGTTTTATACTGTGTGCTGTTTTTCAGCCATCTATATGACACAGGGCTTTATGCTGGTACCAATAGTAGCAAAATGTAGCAAAACTCCTGTTTTTTAAAAACATTTTCTGTAGGTGTTTGTTTCACTTTGCAGTGGGAGTGGAGTTCAAGTGGGAAAAGTTTCCAGGATTTGAAGCTTTCAATTTTAGCTAACAGCTGGGTGGGTGGGGGAAAAAGAGTTGCATTAATGGACAGAGCTGATTTCCAAGTTAGATGAACAGTGGTTGATGTCTACTGCTAAAGGTTCCAATCAGCTTGGTAGCTTTCAACATTTGTGCTAATCTAGTTAAAGTAAAGGGAGAAGATCCAGTAAAGAATATTGTTTTAAAAGGGTTTGTTCTAGGTTCTTTTAAGTGTTGCAAAAAGACAGCTGATTTCCAAAATGATTAGCATGGGTGTGCCCTCTGCCAAGAATGCCCATCACAAGCTTTCAGTTTACACTAATCAACTAAGGTAAAGCTGAGGGGAGTGGGGAGATCCAGCATTTTAAACTGTTCCTTCAAATGTTTTGAATGATTTTTCATCATTGCTTAAAGAGATGTTGATTGCTTAAAAGAAAATGTAAGTGAGATTTTAAGAATAGGTGTCTAAAGAAATCCTGGTAAGATCTGTACTCATTGAGTGGCAAGTGGCACCAAGCTGTCCAAAAGAGAAAGAAACAAATGGTCCCTCTATACAACTGCTAAGCCTGCTGTTGTTAGCTGACTCATTTTATCACTAAAGTCACAGTTCTAGTTGAAGTCTCTAATGTTTCATTTGCTCTTCATTACCTTGGAATTTATTGGATAAAAGGCACTTTTATATGTCAGATAGGGAGACATAAATAAAGCATGATTTTTCAATGGAAAGGCCTCCCCCTTTAAAATGTTTGCAGCTGTGTTGGACAATCAGAATAAAACAGCAAAACATTGACAGGACAACGATTTTATTAGGATCAACCCCAAAGCTGCAAAATAGCCAGTAAGCCTTGAGGACACATTTTCAGGCTGGATGTTATGTGGAACAAAAACAGCAAGGCTGTGTTTTGGAGGTGGATATAACAGAGAGACAGAGAAACTCTGTGTGGGCTATGGTGTAATTTCTGAAATACAGCAAATACAGAATTGAACTCAACACTAGAAACTGCTGTGATGATAGGTGGCCAAAGTGTGGCTTGAAGGCACCTTGAGATGGGAGGAAAACAGAGAAACATGGGAAGCCCCATGAACTGCTGAAAACACTAGCATACACTCCCTTGGAGAAGGACAAGAAGTACTCCTCGTGGGAACCTCCCTGTGGTTTAATGCTCTATTAATACCCAACTTAAAATGGCCTGTATTATTTTTGCATCCTCCACTCTGGCAGCATTGCCCATCAGTATTACTGGGGTCTCTTTGGTTACAGTACTTCAGAAAAGAAGCAGCCTAACTTGCTTTGATAGGCAGAAACTGGGGCAATCCAGTTGCGTTATTAAAGGCTGCTCATTAGCCTCTGGCTGACCTTGAAATTTCTGCATTTCACCCAAGCTCTTCCACCAATTGCCTTTACGGGGATCCTCTCCACAAGAATTGACGGTGTGACTCATTCTTTTTAAGCCATTTTTTTCACAGGCACAAGACCTTCTTGTGTGCAGTCAGTTCTGGTTCCATTGATAGGGAATTCTTTGAGTCAGGGAATGAACTTGTGAACTTCTTAACATCTATTTTACCATTTATCTGAATTTGGTGTTGTGCATCCCTTAAATGTCAGTTCCACAATGGTATGGTGGTCTTGACAAAGGCATATATTTACAGGCCTAAAGATTTTATTTTTAAAAGAGGCTCGGCCATTGTTATGTTGACCTGTGGTAAGAAGCCCTCCAGTTATATAAGTGTGAAGTTCTTTCGCACATCACATGATTCAGAACAAGAGGAGGTGTGAGCGACTCGTGCTGCCTCTTCAGTCACTTCCACATACACACCAGGGACTTGAGTGTTACTTTTGCAGGTGCTCAGCATTTTGCTCAGATGGCCATGTGAGCATAGAGAAAATGAGCAGATAAAGACCAGCAAGGAGAAAGGGAGAAAGCAAACTGCTTGACTGTGCAGGAAGTTTATCCTTCCATAGAGACAAAGGCTATCCAAATGATTGCTGTGACTGATTTCACTTTTTTCCTCAGTTTCAGATGGTAGCTCACGAACAACCTGCAATGCACAACTGTGTTACAAATATGTTGCCTTGGGTAAAGATGATGTTGATTTCACTTCAGAGTTTCATGCCTACAGGAAGAACACATATGTGATTGAATACATGTAGCCACTGCAATCCCCTGCTCACCCACAGAGCTGAAAACTGGCAAAAGAACATCATTCAAAAATATTATGACTTGACCACCAAAGGGATTTCTGTTAATGTTTATGAAAGGTTACAAGGCTTTTTGAAAGCATGTCATTGCTTTGGAAGGTAAATTGCAAGCATATGAAAGTTCTATTTTAGTCCATCAGAGGGCAATAGTGCAAATAAATATCCCTGAAAGGCATCTGATTTTACATCTGTTACGCACATACACATATACACACAGATGTATATGCTTATAAAGTATGTGTCTCTGTAGGTGTGTATGTACAAATATGTATGTGTACTGGGTGTGCACAAACCTTAGAAGATCTCATCGTAACTGGCATCATCTTTCTTGAACATTTCTGATATTTTATTTCTCACTTTAGGAATATGCACTATCACCAAAACACTGGTTTGGAATTTGCATTTGCAATTTGGAATTGCAGCCCTTCAGATTCAGAATTTGGAATTTTAAAAATACAGAAATTCTGGATACCGTGTTACAGTCAATACAAATACTATACAATCATTTCCCCCTTAAAACACACACAGAGACAAGACATTTTTAAAGGATTTCCTGAGACCTCTGATACATTCCTAGTGATTGTACCAAACAAAACAAGTGCACACTAACTGCCAGCAGTGCCTACATATTAGGAAATGACTGCAGTGGGCATACTGATTGAACCCTGAACAGTGGGAATGCCGGCAGGAAATGCCAGCAGCATTGAGGAAGCAGAGGACAGGTCACTCTGGGAAGTGGGCAAATACTCTGGACAACACTGGCAGGCAGAGTGGAGTGGCAGATAGCCTATAGTTGGTGGGAACTGTGCCAACATCATGGTGCACAGCACAACTGAGTGAATGAGCGCAATCTTGGAGTAGCAGTTGGAAGAATTAAAGAAGCAGAAAGAGGAGACAACAGTCTGAAGCATGGAATACCTAGTACTGTAAGCAGAGTGTATCATTCTCTCTTACTTAAAGGGAACTTCAGGGAAGCCCAGCAGTGGCAAATTCACCTTAAGCAAAATAAGTTTTTCTACAGATCCAGGTTCCAGGTGTGAGCAGTGTGGACTGACAATGTCTCCTGCCTGAGAGAACACTCACCAGGCACACTAGTTGATGGGTAAGACAGCAGTCCCACTGCCACCTTGCCCAAACGTCCCCAAACAGACTTCTTCTCAGCCCAGTAAAACAAGGGATTGGTCTCTTTTGACTTGCAGGGCTCCTGCGTATACACCTCTACCTCTGCCTCTGCCATGTCCTTCCTCTGGGTTGGTGTCTCTAGACAATAAAATAAGATGTAGAGAATATAAATGCAAGTTGAGGGTTCAGAAAAGGAAACAGAAACAACTGCTGCAGTGCAGGCTTGCACCAGAGCATATCCTAACAGCAAATGCTTAGGGGATTTATAAACAACTATGTCTACCTTTCAATTGGAAAGAAACTATGCGAAAAAACATATTTTGGTATCTGTGCTTGCTCCTAGATTTCATTGGTGCAGGAAGACATTATTTACAGGTTTTGCACTCACCTGAGCAACAGTAATCAACAATCTTTCTTTATCCTCTCATTAATATTGATAATTTCAGAATTTTCAAAATGTTAATATTTTAGATTCCTATTATCAAACTCCTAATTACTATATCCTTGTGTAATAGTTGCTATTTGCTTCAAAAGTCCTGACATATTTATACTATATACACTTATGTAACTTTGATACCACTATAAATTTAATGGGCCCATCCTACAGTACATGGGATTTGTAACATGGTGAGGCAGAATTGGCTCTACCACATGTGGGTTGAGATAGCCACCTCAGGCAACAGGACACTTTGAATGGTGCATTCCTCTCCTCCCCCCACTGAGAGAGACCCTGCCAGCCAGCCTGTATGCATCACATTTTTGTTTCATGAATTGGCTGTGGCTGCCATGGTGCTTGTGACTTAGGTCAGGTACCGGAGGAACGGAACAATTCTTTCTCTGTGTTATTTTAAAAGTATCATAGATCTGATTGTGCTTCTTTTACTAGCAAGACCACTTTGGCTCAGCATTTATTGAGAAATACTATTCCCAGCTCTCAGCACAGACGACTTCATTCTCAGCATTTATTTCAGAATGGTGAGTTTAAGTTAGCACTTTGTTGGGAGAAATGGGAAGACACAAAATAAAAGGAAGTGGGGAGGACATGCCCTTTGTTTCATAATCGAATCGAATCGAATTGAATCGAATCTAATCTAATAGAACTATAGAGCTGGAAGGGATCCTATGAATCATCAAGTCCAGCACTTATCAAGGAGGCACACTGGGAATTGAACACCCGATCTCGGGCTCTGTAGCCAGAGACCTGAACTAATGAGCATAATAGAATATCATGGTTGGATTTCTTAGGTTGGATTCTGTCAGGATGATGTTCCACAAAACATTTGCTTTATAAGCAAAAATGACTGAAAACCCTGAAGCATGATAAAGGCCATGGCTGCCTTCTTAGCCAGTCCTAATTAATGTCACATGCTTATATAATTCACATTGAGACTCCCAACAAAAACAAAAGGTTTCTTGGAGACATTTTCTATGAATATTCCTTTTGATGCATGTTGTCATCGTCAATGCACTGCAATCTGTAATTAAATAGTGATGAAATATAAGTTGTTACTGGCTATATTCTAGATGTAAGGTATATTGTATGATCACCATAGTGGCATCTTGTGAAGAAACACACACACACACATATATATACTAATTACATTTTTATCCTGCCTCTTTCCTAGAAGCTCAGGGTAAGGTGCATGTATGGGCTCCTTCCATCATTATATCCTAGTAGCAAACCTATCTGGCCAGTTAGGAGAGGAGACAGCAACTGGCCTACAGTCATAAAGAGAGCCACAACTGACCAGGGGCCCCAACCCATGTCTCCCCAGATTAAATTCAGCACTCTCCCATTACAAAGAGTTGGGTAGTTCTTCACAGTGGCAGTGTAACTGCAGATATGGCTACTCAGGAGTATGCTCCATGGAACTCAGTGAGGCCTTTTGCAAAATGGAATCTTGACCTTTGTTTGATTTATTTGATAGATAGATAATTGAAGGGCACTACTGTTACCATCTAACTGGAATCTATTTCCATTTAAATTAGTATCTTCATGTGAAGGGACCAACAGCTACATATATATACACAAATACACACACACACACACACACACACACACACACACACACACACACACACACACACACACACACACACACAGAGATAATCACAGGTATTGATCAGTATGTGTAGGTTTTCTGTAGATTTCTATTCCTATGCTGCAATTGGATCCTGTGATGACTGCATAGTCCAGGAAAGCCAGCCGGTTGTCTTTGGTGCCTTTCCTGGTGAACATGATATTTGGGTCCACTGCGTTTATGTGGTCTGTGAAGGCCTGTACTTCCTGATAGTTTTATTATTATTAAAATTGTATGTATGTATGTATGTATGCATGCATGTATATGTGTGTGTATATATATATGTATATGTACATGTATTATGTACACACACAATTTTAATAATAATAAAACTATCAGGAAGTACAGGCCTTCACAGACCACATAAATGCAGTGAACCCAAATATCATGTTCACCAGGAAAGGCACCAAAGACAACCGGCTGGCTTTCCTAGACTGTGCAATCATCATAGGATCCAATGGTAGCATAGGAATAGAAATCTACAGAAAACCTACACACACTGATCAATACCTGAGGTTTGACTCTCATCACCCATTGCAACCCAAACTAGGGGTCATCAGGACGCTAAATCACAGAGCAAGAAACATCCCCACCTCCACAGAAGCCAAGAAGAAGGAAGACGGACATCTGAAGACAGCCCTTAAGGTCTGTGGATATCCAAAATGGGCCTTTTACAAGGCAATGTCCCGACCCAGCAGGACAATGGAACAGTCTGAGACACAGAGCCGATGGAAGAACCTGGTCATTCCTTACATGGCGGGTGTATCGGAAAAGCTCAAAAGGATTTTTGGTAAACATTACATACTCGTGCACTTCAAACCCACAAACACACTAAGGTTGAGACTCATCCACCCAAAAGACCAGACACCAAAACACAACAGGAGCAATATAGTATATGCTGTCCAAAGCAACAACGACCCATGACAATGGGTGGAGAAGGACTGCAGAAGTGGGATTTTCACTCACTCCCCATCCTTTGTCCATCTAACAAGCCTACTTAGACCAGGGGGAAGTGAAACCAACATGGAGGGTAAATCAGGGGTCTCCTACCAACTCTCCTTAGACTGAAGAAACTACTTAGATGTGTAGTGAAATGTTTCAACCTAATAAGAAAGAAGTCCAGTTGCCATGACTCAACTTCCAGATAACCTCACCTGGATGACTGAGAATCTTCACAGATATATTACTACTGTAGTATTTGACTCACAATGTATAAAGAAAGATATGGAAACTGGTTCATGGTGATGAGACAGAATATATAAAGGTTGGTGATTAAGATAGATAAGGATTAGAATTTCACATTTGACAATTAGTGGGTGGCTGTATCTTACATCCAGTCTCTATATACAGAACCATATGCAACATCCTTCTGGATCTGAACTTTTTTGCCGTCAGATGCTTATTCCTCACTGGATGCTGAATGCACACACTGTACAACAACCCTTAAGGGAATGGGTCAGTTTAGGATTCAGATAAGCTAGTGGTGAAGACAAGACACACATTTTTAGACTACATGTGATAGACCCTGGGGGAAATGTAGAGATCATCCTAACTGTAATTAATAAAATCCACCCTAATCCTTTAGAATTGCAGGGTGAATAAACATCTTTTACAAACTGTATGTTGCCAGAAATATGTGCCTTCAGAGTCTGAAGACAATCTCTTTCTTCGCTTCAATGCAAGAATTCTACCATCTGTATTTTGCAATGAGTATGTCATCATAAACCCCAAACGTTATAGTTGTGTTTTGTGTCATTTCTGGCTTCAGCATTTGGTACCCAGATTGTGTGTATTCCTCCAATTAAACTATTGTCTTACACCCTGACCACTTGAATAGCTTAACCTAATAGGGTACCCTCTGCTGAAGGGCTCAATTTCCTGTAGCAACATTGCCTCAAGCCACATCACATTCATTATCTCCCATGTTGGGTTATTCTTTCTCACCACATGCTGGGCCTCAGATTTCGACTTTAGCAGTTTTACAATGCTGTCAACACTCCTGACTTCACTCAAATCACTCCCAATTAACAACTAGTGAGAGAGAAGGATCATCAACACCACAATAGCTTGGACTACTGATACCAATTTCAGGGTTATTATAATTCTGGAGCCTGGGCTTGCTTATTTCACCTCATCTTATCAAACCAACTTCCATACTTTGATGATCCTTCACAAAAGCAAATTCACGCCTATTTGGCTGAGAAAATAAACACTAGATGAATCAAGGAGAAAGATCAAAAGGGCCGAATGGTTATCTCAAAGGCACTCTCTTTTCCTGAGAGTGGTACTGAACATTTTGCTGTCTGAGCCAATGGAGAAGATGTCTCCTCACCATTCCACCTACAGACCCTGACTGGCAGCTGAGTCTTACATCAACAGTAGCAATGGGACAACATCTTCCACTGCCTGTGAGACCAGCAGGCTAGTCTATGTGGGCAGGCCTGGGGAAACCAGGAGAAACATGATGTTCTCCTGCAGAGGTGGCAGTCAAGGGACTTAGGAGAAACCATCAGTGGACTGCCACTGCTTCCCTCCTATATCTGCTGACTGAGGTGGTTGCCTCATTGTACCTTATGGGAGGTCCTGCCCTGGCCTGCCCCCCCCCCCTTTTGCATACACACAATTCTGTGCATATGAGCAAAATTTCAATCACTTTTAACTGCATTCCTTGACTTCCTGTTAGATCAGCCTCTTTGAGCCTCATCTCCCACTGACATATTTGATTCCTAGGTGGAGGGGGATTCTGGTGTGTATGGCAAGGACAGCCACTAATTTGGAAACGTCCGTGAAAACCTGTGATGGTCAGATGTCTCCAGGCTACATTCCAGAATCTTCAGCATAGAAAGAACAAGTAATAGGGCACAATAGCGTCTTCTTCAAAAGTTGAATCACCAAGAACAAAGCAGGAGCAGGGGGTAAGGCTGGAAGATGGTAGTAATGGTGAGGCACCAAATATGGCTTTTGGGAAAGAGGATTAGAGACATTTTATGGGAGAAAAGTTACATGATTGGATAGTCATTATGGCTCCCAAAACTGGCTATTCTCAGCTAATGACTGGTAAGATGTTGCCATGGTTGCATTTGAAGCAGGTGAGATTAGCCCAGCTTTTCTGGGAGCAGAGTCTGAAAAAGTTACTTTTTCAGACTACAGCACTCAGGATCTCCAATCAACATGGCCTCTAGCACTAAGTCACATCTCTTGCACCTTTACATAGTGAAAACAACACTGATATTGGAACTTGTCGCCCTCTGACGTGAGAAGGTTAATTTTGTTTCTAAAATGAGAAAATGAACAATGCTGAAATACATAGATTTCCTGGTTGAAGACTGCTTCTGCAAAATGCTTAATGCACTTCTGGTGTGCTTAACACAGTAATTCAATACAACTAAAGTCACACACAGACTATGGAGTGTTGCAAGTAATAAATCATGTTCAAAGATGAAAAACTTTACTTTTCAAAAACTACAACTCCCAGATTCCTACAGATGGCATGGCAGTAGCCATAATAGTTGTGGGATTCTGAGAGTTTTAGTCCAAAACAACATGTTTTCTCTGATCTTAAGGTGGAAACAGGCATTGGAGACAACCAACATTCCCTCTAATTTTCATTCTTGCTGTGTGGGGGCCTGTTCATGCACACATGCATGTGCACCTTAGAGGGAACATTGGAGACAACCCATAATTAGAGCTCAAAGCACATTACTGTCATAGAGTTGTGATTCAGGTAGACTTTCATGTTTCAGAAATGAGATTTCAGCATAACCCCATTTTTAATTCATGAAGGCCAACCCCTTCTAGGTAAAGGTAAAGGTTCCCCTTGACATTTAGTCCAGTCGTGTCCGACTCTAGGGCGCGGTGCTCATCCCCGTCTCCAAGCCGTAGAGCCAGTGTTTGTCCGTAGACAGTTTCCGTGGTCACGTGGCCAGTGACTAGACACGGAACGTCGTTACCTTCCCACCGTGGTGGTACCTATTTATCTACTCGCATTTACATGCTTTCGAACTGCTAGGTTGGCAGGAGCTGGGACAAGCGACGGGAGCTCACTCCGTCACGTGGATTCGATCTTACGACTGCTGGTCTTCTGACCTTGCAGCACAGAGGCTTCTGCAGTTTAACCCGCAGCGCCACCATGTCCCTTCAACCCCTTCTACACACATCCAAAAACAAGCCAATATCCCTCTTCCAATTGCAGCTTATCTCTAGTGCCTGCTTCTGCCCTAAAGCTATGAAATTATTCTTGCATTGGTGCAATGATGCCATTTGATTCTGTAAGGTATGAAAACTGTAGACGGTGATAACATAGCAAAGTAGTGTAATCCAATGAAGGTTATCAAGGTCTTATTCTTTCACACTGCAGACTTCTATTTGTGCGTGACCATTAGACAAAGTTAGAATGGAACTTACTCAAATATTCCCATCATGGGTCAGTTCAGGAGAACTTTTGCATTTTCCTGAAGTGGATTAAAACAAGTGATGTGTCCAAGTGATGTGTCTAGAGAAATTCACAAAACCCTACACTAAGGTAAATCTGTTGGTCTTAAAAGTGCCACAATACTTCTGTTTGCTTTTGTTCTTGCAGTTGACAGTGTGTTCCTAAAAGAAAATTTTCATTTGAAGTAAATCTCACATTATCCAAACTTCTCTGTAGGACTATGTTTGGTTTGTGTGACTTAAGCACTTGAAACATGGAGGTCTTAGGTGCTTAATTCTAGCTGACATGTATATTTTGTGATTTTTGTCACTCTTCTAAAGGAATCTGTCTTCTTCTCTACTATAAATAAGCTGCCTACATATTTCCTCTGTCTTGCTATTCTTCGTTGAGTAGAGAAAAATATGTGTTCCAGATAAAACATGCATGCTCTTTAACAAATGCAAGACCTGGTGACCACCCTCTGTTTTGAAGCAAAATTCACTTATCTTCCTTAAAAAAAAAAAAAAAGTAACTAAACATTACCCATCTTTTGTGTGTGGCCTGAATTAGATGCTCAGTCATTTTGTTTGGAGTTATTCTTTGAGGAGCTTCACAGAGAAATACATTGTTCTTAATTATTCTTATCTCAACAGCTGCATAATATTGCCCTTGGTAAAAAAAAAAAATGCCTTAAGAAGGAGGAAGTGAATGACGGATCAAAGTTAAAAATGGATCCAAACCAAATTATACACATCAGCAGCCTCCAAGTCTCAACTTTGAGAACATTCAGATCTAATTCCAAACTTGTGACTTCCTTCAACTGAAAATTTCAGCTCGTCCTAAGGAAGGGAAGGGAAAGGAAAGGAAGGAAGGGAAAGAGAAGGAAAATACTATATTTAACTTGTCTGGACTTTTAATTTTCTAACTACACCTTTCTGTCAAGAAAAATATACTGTTCCATTTCATGTGTTCTATTAATGCAAGTCAAAGCAGAAATACAAACTAAGAAAAGTAGATCAGCTTAATTTTTTTGCAATGCAATATTATTTTTAAAGGCACATTGCAGGCAAAACTGGGCATTTTCAAATCCCATTGAAAAGGCTGAGCATGTGTTTAACTTACTGAAATCAGTGGTGGGGTAGCAAAAACATGGCCCTCCAGATATTGTGGGACCGCAACTCCCATTAGCCCAGGCAACATAGCCCATGGGGAAGGAGATAATGGGGAACTGGATCCCATTCCCCTGAATAATTTCTGCCACCTAAACAAGCACCTTTGTGACATAAGCAGTGAGCTCAGACAGTACACTTGGTTTAGCCATGATGCCACTTTTGAAGTTGTGTGAATTATAAACAGGCAGTTAGATTTTCAAAACACATTCTAGAAGTATAACTTAGCAATCGCTCAACCATTAAATGATTCATATTTTATTGCATCATGCTGTGGTCATATCCTTTAAAAAAAAAGAATTTCCTTGCCCCCTCAGAGAGATTGCACCGGTGAATAACATTCTTCCCCCAAAGCTTTTTCTGCTTAAGATGCCCAAACCTAAAGACCACTCAGTTCCAGGTGGATTGCAAAGTGGTGGGATACCCAAACCTTCTTAATTGTCATGAAAATCCAAAGATCACAGCCCGCCCCCCCAGACCCAGGAATTGCAATGTTCCAACCTGAGTATGCATTGACCTATACACTAATTTTCACATTAGCTGGGTTGCACACTCCTCAGGCTGTTTCAGGCACCACTCAGACATCTTTTGGTAAAGTCCTAGGTACCACTCCTTAGTGCTGCTAGGGGAGGTGTTGAACTGTAAGAACACCCCCAAATCTTCCAATTATTTTGAGGTTCTTTCCACCTCCTGCCTCCCTCATTTCAAGCTGGTAATAACCTGAGAACTGCAGAGCTGGAAGGGACCCAATGGATCTTCGAGTCCAGCCCCTGTCAAGGAGGCCCAGTGGGGGGGGGGGGGGGGGAATCCAACTGCCACCCTCTGGCTCTGCAGCCAGGTATATTGTAGATAAGTGCAAATGTTCTGTGAAAGGGCTTCTCAATCTAAATAAAACTCTGTGCTCCTAGTGGTAAAGTGTAGCTTCATGTAATGTGAGTTCATTTTCCTTCTTTACTAGTCTAGGTTCCCTATTCTTCGTTCCCTATAAAACAAATAATGAGGAGATATTAGTTCAGTCAAACAAGATTTTTATTTAGGGACTATAGGTAATAGGTATGAAGGAAAAGGTAGACTCTTGGATAAGAACAAGTTCAGAGGAGGGTGACAAGGAGGATCAGGGGGCTGGAAACCAAGCCTTATGAGGAAAGACTGAAATAATTGGGCACATTTAGCCTTGAGAAAAGAGGACTGAGGGGTGATATGATAGCACTTTTCAAATATTTGAAAGGCTGTCATACAGAGGAGGGGCAAGATCTGTTCTCTATCATCCCAGAGTGCAGAACATGCAACAATGGGCTCAAGTTACAGGAAGCCAGATTTTGGTTGAATCTCAGGAAAAACTTCCTAACTGTTAGAGCAGTACAACAGTGGAACCAGTTACCTCGGGAGTCGGTGAGTGCTCAAACACTGGAGGCATTCAAGAAAAACTTAGATAATCACCTGGCAGATATACTTTGATTGTATTCCTCCATTGAGCAGGGGGTTGGACTTGATGGCCTTGTAGGCCCCTTCCAACTTCACTTTTCTATGATTCTATGAACTATAAAGTTTAACACAACAGTACAATCTAAATATATTTCTTTAAAGTTCCGAATAATTACATTAGAGATTCTCAGTCTTCCCCTCTCCCCCCCACACACTTTGATTACTATAGACAAACTTCTCTTCATAAATTCTACCACAGACTACCTCTCCCAAACTGACTTTTAACTTCCTTCAGCTCTCTGCACTAACTTTTCTGATCTCTCTCTCTAGACAGTTATATCCAACTTAACTCTCATTAGACTCCCAGACCACACTCTCAGAACATTCCAATCACACTATCCAATCACCATTCAGCTACTCAACTGCCAGTCATGGCACACTCCACACAGGGATGTCCACAACCCAGGTACCCAAAACTGTTTGTCTGCAAACCTGATATAGGTAGACACAGACATATAATGTACTTATAGCCTCAAAGTGGGCTTATGTGCTCTGCCCTCTGAACAACTTTGGGCAAACCACATAGTCTCAGAGTGCTATCAAAAAGAGGAACTGATAAACCACTTCTGATTACTATGTGCCTAGAAAACGCTCTGAGGGTCGGCATAAATCAGAATTTACCAGATAGCACGTAATTATTATTAAACTGTCTTGGACATTTGAGCTAATTAAACCTGAATGTCTCTTAAAATAAGAAGAGAAGAAGGGCTGATCCAGATCAGATCAAAGGCCTACCTATGCAAAGTCCTACCACACCAAACAAAAATGTTGGTCATATTCCCTCCTCACACATTCTTTTCTAATTTATGAAGCCCTCAAATATTGTCACCTTTCCTCATGCACCTTGAATTTTGATGCAGGTTAGAGCCACTTCATGGAAGACTCTTTTGCACAGCACCAAATTGCTGTTGGCACTTCTTATTCCTTCTTTCCTCTTGACTGAAGTCCCATATAGCTCTTCACTGGAAATTTCCTTGGCATGGATTCTTTCTCAGTGAAATCCACAACATATTGCAAGGTGGTATACAAGGCTGAGCCAAGTCTTCCCTCAAAGGCTACATGAAGTGGTGGAAAACAGTTTACAAAGGTTAAACAAAGCTGTGTTTTAGGACTTAGCTGAGGAACACTATGTTATTTTTGTTTCACTGTGGTCATTCGAACATTCTTAATGTGTTTGTATAAAGCAAGGACCTCATGCCATAAGCAATGAAAGGAATTATTCCTTTAGCGGCAGCAAACAGTAAAGCATGGTCTAAGGTGCTCCCATGAAAACCAGAGCAATTATCACCCTCAGTCTTGACAAATCTGATTATCTCACCAGCTTGGTCTCTTAAAACCTGTGATGTCATTCAGAACGTGAGAAGGTGAGGAATTTCAGGGTAATGGCATGATTTCAATGCTTCCCCACAAGTACAGCCCCATGGTCTGCAGTAGGTCAGCTGTTAGTTTCTGGGAAATAATTTCTCCATTCTTTTTTTTTCTCCCTCCTGTTTTAAAATAGGACATTATATTCCTCTCCTCACCACTTCCATCATCATCAGAGCTTAAAAGGGCACATCAGAAGCATTGACCAGTATCTTCTTGAAGATCAACATGCATGGAACTCTAACTGTTGCCATGGCAGTGTAACCAGGACACATGATCAGGCACATCACCACACATGACTGACAACTTGTCAGATTTCCATGTATCTTCCACACAGCTCAATTGTGTAAATATTAAGCAGGATACTGGCTATTAAGTCATTCATGCACATTAGATTCTATGGATGAATTTGGAAAAGGTTACACGGGTGGATGTTGCAAAGATGAAATTATTGGACATATCTATGCAATATTTTGGTTATTAGTATCCTCAAGTGGTCACATAGGACCATGTGTGGCTGTGGGAGACTTGTGTCTTATCCAGAATTACACTGAAATGTGAGTGCGTAAATTAGAACCTCCACTAGAAAATTGCATTGTTTCTGTATTTGTTCACTTGAAGAATATCTATCCCACCTTTCCAAATAAATGTTCCAAGGCAAATAAAATCAAGCAGAATGGTCAATAATGAAAATAGCCAATGCCATAAAATAATCCAGATGTCTCTGCCCTCTCTGAGTGATTGAGCCATGAAAGGAGGAGAAGGAAGAGCAGCCTCTCTTGCTAGGTCCTTTCCTTCTGATCAATTGGGCAGATTAGAATCAGAGAGAAAGGGGCAAGCAAATGAGCAGAGAAATGACAGTAGCAAGAACTTGGGTCTGCTCAGGACGTAGGGACCTACCCAAGCCTTCATGTCCCAAAAAACCTCCCAAACCAGCAACTAAAATGGATGGAACAAGCTATACCAATTTGATTATCAACAAATTAATGCCGCAGCAAATTGTGTGTGGCTACAGGAATGAATTACTTTTAAATAGGAACATTCCAAGCTCTGTGAAAACTTTCTGTTTATGCATATATATAAAATTGTATGGACTCTTTCAATTTTCAGAATCTCTCATCGTACTGTTTGTCAAAGGGAGACCACTTCAGACAGCTGGTTTCAGCTGACATGAAAAAAAAATGCAACAAAATATTAGCTATTAATTATTGTCATTTTACTCTGAAAGAGAGGTATATTTCAAATTTTACTTCAGGCAGTGGAATATTTTGGATTGGTCCAGAACAGCAGCTGTACAAATACGAAAGACCTGCTGGGAAAAGAATTTCCTCCAGCTCAGCTCCTTGAGAGCATTAATTAAAGATGCCAGAGTTTGCATCTGGACATTATATATGGACAACCTGTGGTACCATAAGCAGCTACCTGGTGCTAAATGCAGCTTAATGCAGCTGTTCTCAACTAGACAGGTGGGCACCATTCTAGGGATGTAAGATTTCTCAGACAAAGCTCAGGAAGACATAAGAAGTGTATATCAGATGGAGACCTTGCAACCTGAATGGCTAGAGTCCTGGCAGGAGACCAATACTGGGTGATATTAGATTTGCAAAGGAAGTGAATCTGCAATACTGCTGCCATCCCAAGGTGATCTGGAAAGATAAAGATCACTTTGTTCTAATACTCCAGCAGTAGCAGCATCAGCTATACTGATGGGCAACAACAACAAAAATAATTGATATGACAAATGCAACAGCAGGTCATGGAACGGCCTTGCCCCAGCAGCCTGCACTCAACTTTTAAAAAAACCTTTTTTCAGTTTCTGATCTTAATTTGTGTTAATTAGGCACACTGCACAATTTGCTGTAATTGCCAAGTTACCAGTCCCTTTGAATTAGTTCAGTCTGAAAGAACAAATGCATCATCCACAAGCATGCAGAAGAAAGCTAAAAATAAACAAAATAAGTCTCAGAGAGAGTGCCTTTAAAAAACCAAGACTCCAACCCTGATCTAAACCAGACTTTCCCCCCCCTTTCCCCCTCTCCCTATTTCTCTTACCCTTGCACTTATTTTAAGAGAACTGGAAAGGAAAAGGCTTTCATCAGGCTGAAACACTGCAATCCTCCCACCCTAATCTCCTGTAGAAGATTTAAAGAGGAACCCGTCTGGAATAAAACATGAAAAAGCGGTTCTGAAAAATGACTAGCGGCTTAGTGCTGTCACTGTCCCATGTTTATTTTTCTTGCTTTGATGTCTGATGTCAAAGAGAAAATAATGTCATCTGCTGGAAATTCAAGCATGTTTGCATTTTGAGGTAATTAGAATTAATGTTGGAGGGCAAAACTAACACCAAACAATTCCAGTCGTTCCCATGTGAGGAAAACATTCGGTAATGACTTACACTTAATCTGGGACTTGGCAGCCAGTCAGGAGCAACAGAGATCCGTGCGACAGGCTAATATTTCAGAAATATATTTCTAATTATTCACAGGTTTTAAAATGATGTGCATTTTCCTGGTATCTTGTGTGAATGTCATTATACTGAATTTGAAAGAACTTTGTGGCAGTGGGCCTTGAACAAATTCAGAACCAGATTTTCTTGAACTGGGATGCCACTGACGTGGCCATATTTCCAAGAGAAATTACCAGGAAAGCTCCTGTTGTGTGATCTTCATGGGTAGCCCTTCAGAATACAACACGCTGAGTTCTTTTGAAAACCTGGCTGCTGATGTTGAGGTCTGAATAGGAGACAAGGCTCCTTCAAACATCTAACCACAAATATTTATTGTAGTGCAAACTAGACTGTCTTTAGCTAATAAGTGTTGTCAACAGCTGTTTGCTGAGCTTGAAATAGCAAACCTATCAGCATTTTTTACTAACTTTGTTTACATAAAACCCTACCTCAGTTCTAAATAATCATTATCTTCTTATTCTGCTTTTTCTTTTGCAAGAAGAGCCCACTGTATTAAAATTTGAAACTTCGAATCTATGTGAAGATATTAGATACATCTTCCTTTTTCATTAGTTCTCTTGATAGCTCCCTAAGTACTGATGGTGAAAAACAAGCTTCTTATTGTGGTTGACAAGTATCAAATATAAGGAAAATCTTTTTTGGGTTTTTTTTTTTTCATTTTTAAAAGCTAACTAGATTAATTCATTAAAATTGGGCAGAATCCTGTTGTACATGTACACTTCTGTAACCGAAATCACAATGATCTTGGTGGTAAAATACTACTTATTACTGAGGTGCTGCTTGCATTCCTGGGCATGCACCTGGGGGTGCACAAAGGAATATAACCAGTACATTGTTGAAGAACATTAATTTGTCACTGAAATGCCTTTGTGCAAGTCTAAATTGACAAAGGATTCTGGCCATTATGTCAGCTTTAAAGGATAACGTATCCACATTATCTTGCATTGTTCACTCCGGCATTCAACAAATAAGGAAATCTTTCCACAATTATAATACACATTTAGCTTTCCTCTCTTAGTGAGTTTTATCATCACCACAATTTCTGAAACAGTGAGATATCAATCATATGTAGCAGAAACATGCAGGTTTTTTTCAACATGAGGTCATGCTAATTTTAGCATGAGTCAATAAACACAAAATCAATTCCACAACTGCTTTTTCAAAAACAGAACAGTACTAATAGAATCATACAAATGCAGAAGAGGTGATACCTTTTTTTAGACCAATAAAAATCAAACATTCAGTGCAAGCTTTAGTGAATAAATTTATTTCTTCAGGCATAGCACAGAAAAACTATAAAATAATGTAGAACTATGTAGCAGAGAATATGTAGATATTTCTTGAATTTTCATTAGTAGTTTGCTCATAATAATGGACCTATGAGATTTGCTGGAATTGGCCTTGGTGGTTCTAAGAGTTCCTTTTCAGACTTGTTATGCCATGCTTTTTGTTTCCCATTTCAAAAATAATCACCTGTAAAAATAATATATTCGTTTTTTCAGGTAGACATTGCTGATCTATGATGATCACCATAGCTGAAAAGAAACTCCAGTTTATCAGAGCCAAAAGATCTCTTGAAGTGAAACAGCAGCCGCGGCAGCAACCACCACCACCACCTGACATCTTATCTATGAACACTGACCTCCCTAAGCTTTCCTAAGCACTGTCCAGGCCTCCTTTAGTAACATCAAGGTCACTGAACCTTCCAGTGGAGAGCAAATGGTGTGAATTTTAATGTTGTGAGCCGCTTTGGGTCCCTTGTTGGGAGAAATGCGGCATATAAATAAAACTAATAAAATAAAGAAATAATAAATAAATATAACCACAATGTCATAGCTGTTGATGGGAGTGCTTGGTTGGCTGTTTTGCTCATTGTCTATGATTTAGTTTAGACTTTAGTTCTATTGTTCTTCAAACACACACAGACCCACACATCTATTTATATGAAGATTTTCCAGTTACAAAAGGAGAACCAGTTTTTACCGCATTTCAGATATCATCACCAATTTTCACTTACTGTATTATCTTTTCCAAATCATCAAAGATGGAATTTTCTCTCTGTTTCTTTCCCCCCTCTCCTCTCACAGCTTATATATAAACAACTGTTAGTGTTACCAGATCAGCAGGGCTCCATTCTCTAAGCTTGGTATCTAAGGAGGCGTTTGTGATATCACAGGGGGTAAATCCTTCAACAAAATTGCAAAATGGTATGTATCTGACATACAGAAAATGCAAAAATGTTGTGATGAATTTTAAAGGTCCCCATGTGAATTCCAAAGCATGCAGGATAATGAAAAAGAGCATGTCTAAGTGGCATGTTCTGAGACCATGACAATGAAGCCCCATATCTAGCACTGACATATTGGCAGCATTCCAGCCCTTGAGATTTCATGTTGAAAGCTGGAGAATGGCCCCTAAAATCTGAGTCTCATGGCTGAAGTCTGAGACTTAACAACCCTAAGTGGGCTAAATGTATCAGGCCTTATATGCACACTCCTCTTAGAATCAACATATGCCAGCGAGAAGAACCATTTTTCCAAGAAATCAAATTTGAATTCAGGGTGCAAAACAGGGTTTCTAAGGGGTTATAAGAACTTGCTTGCAGAAGTGCCATTTAGGGAAGGCAAACAAAATGTCACTATCTCCTTTGTTATTTCCCATATATATATATTTGAACACAAGTAATTATTCCACAGGAACAGCTATGTATGTAGTTAATTGGTATATACAGTAAATATGATAAAGGCTGATAAAATACACTATTTGACCAGTTGTTTTTGCATTTCTTTCAAGTATGGATCACTAGACATTGCACTGGCCAATGAAATATTTTTCTCCACCCACCTTTAGGCAACCTGAAATAGTATCCCTGCATGTTTTCTCTTTTCCAGTGACTATGTAGAACTCAACAGGCCTGGCCCAAAAAATTCACTGAAAGAGGCAAAGATAGCATGTCCTCCATTCTATGTACAGAAGCCAATTGAACAGGAAATGGGACAGTGGCAATGGGACACCATAACTTCCATCACATCTGAGGACTAGTTGAGGGGATGCAGGAGAGGCTGTGTACCATACACAGTTTTGGCCTTCAAGAGAGAAAAACAGCTGGATGGCTGCCATTGCTGCCCTCCCCTCAACCTCTGCTGCTTGGCTGTCTTATTCTGCAGCCCATTTTGATGTCCTTAGGTTAGGTATGTTTGAATACCTACTATGTTCAAATACTGCTCTCTGTTAACTAAGATGATTGGACAAACATGCATAAACCTTTGGACTCTAGCACATGGCTACATTTGGTTTTATTTAAATTTCCATATTTTCACAGGAAATTCTTGTAGAAAATAAGGACGAAGCACTCCTCTTCTACAAGCTAAGTGGTGCTGCAGACTGGGAGATATTTCCCCAGGTTCCCCTCTTAATCTCCAGCAGATGCACTAACTGCTTTTGTTAAGCAGAACAATGTTTTCCTGATAGGATTTCCCATCGCAGCAATGGATTTTTCAAAGGAGTGGACACGCCATTTTCGTGCAGCAAAAACAACAATTTTGTGGCAACCTTTAATACATTTCCTATGAGTGCCTTGCTTAAATCCCAAAGAGGTTCCCATTCTTGGACTCTCCCAATGACATCCACACAATGAAGATCAAAGTCTATTTTAAATAAATCTTTTGGAACAAAATAAATCACATTTATGCACTAATATCAAAAGCTGATTATTAATTGGTTGCAAGAAGCTTGTATATGACAGAAATTAAACACATAAAAATCAGACATTCCTCTGTTTTCAGTATAATTAGTGCACCACCTCATTGTCTTCAGGACCCATGTATATTTTGGATTTCATATCAAAACACAAGTTCCTCTGATTCCTTGATTGGCAAGGAGTTATGTCTGTAGCAATCTATGCTATGACCACAAAGCACAGCATCTGTCTGATTGGTTGTCCCTGAGGATGATCTTAAAGCCTGCTTTTCCATACTGTAAAAGCAATATTAATTATTACAGTAATTCTGTTTCCTGTTGTCTGGTATTTTTCTCTTAAACAAGATAATACAAAATGAAACAAAACAGAGTCATTTCCTTCTGATAACCCTCAGACTTGAATGCAAAAGCTGATTTTTTTTAATTATTTCTATTTATTTAAAAAGCTTATGTCCTCTGCCTCTAGTATTTTCACATAACCAAAGTGGGTGACAATAATTAATAGTCATCATAAAATATGATAACAGACAAGAAAAATGATGTTTCCAGAGGAGTAGCCATGTTAGTCCATTGTAGCTAAAACAACAAAGAGTTGTGTGGCACTTTTAGTCATAATAATAGACCATGTGGCTTGGCAACCCTGATCTGCCACGACCCCTGAGGACACCAGACCAGTTTAGGGGAACAGAGCAAGTGGTATGCCATACACAGCTCTCTCTTCCATCAGAGGGGAGTGGACTGGGGCTCAGGAGGGACAACCAAGGGATTGTTGTTGCTGAGTCCAAGGATCTGCCATTCTGCCTAACAGTGTCAGTCTGTAATTGTAACAGGTTGCATTTTGTTTTGTGTGTTGTTAAATCTGCATTATATATTGGCCATTTGAACATCTATTTGGAATTAGGGCTTCAACCCATTACTCTTCAACTCAAACCACAGATTTGGTTTGGCTCATTTTAAAATGAAGCAGTCTGGGCAGTCAGAATCACAGCTTAGGGTTTCTGGGAGATGTAGTTGGAAAAAAGTAATTCTTCCAAGCACTTTTCCCGCAGCACTATTTTCCCAGACATCCTCCCAGCTTTATTTTCTCAGTTAAATGGGCACGTAATTGTTGTTTGCCCTATTTGCTAGAGCATAAAAGTATTTGTTAAGTATCTGTACGTTTTCCAAAGAGAACAAATGGAAAGTCTGAGAGAACATTACCAGATAAAGATTTTAAACTTGTGGCTACGCATCCTCTCAGTGGCCGTTTTGAGGGACAGAGGTAAGTCAGAGCATTTCCTCCAACAGGACAGGTTGCTGGCAGCTCAAGCATTCCGCAGTGCCTTGTTCTGTGCCTTCTGCCTGCTTGTCTCAGCACAAACTGGCAGCAGCATCCATTGCTCTTGCTCAAGCCCTGTGACACATCAGCCATGGTGAGCTAGAAGAGAGGCAGCAGAGGCAAACAGTGACGCCTACACACTGAACAATTTCCTCACACTCCACCCACCAATCTCAGAAGCAAAGGGTTCAGTGGCAGCTCTTTGTTTTTGAATTTGCTATTGCAGTGTTCGCTACTATCCAAGGTTTCAGGCATCCATGTGTGTGGGGTAGGCTTGGAACCTATTCCTCACGGATATGGGCCCCCTACTGTAATGTAAAATTACATCTTGGAAGCCTGATGACAGCATGAGGTGTGGCTGTATTTTGTTCATTAAAAGTTTTCTATTCCCCTTCCCTACCACTACCACGAAGGTTCCTACACTCCTTTAGAATCCCTTTGGTCCTGGGGAAGCCTTTGGGACAGCAGGATGGGAGAGCATTAAATGTCTGAAGATTGCTGCTGCCAGTCCTGGTAACCATGGTGTGTGATAGGAAACTTTTAATTAACAAAATATGGCTGTAGCTGACGACATCATCAGGCTTAAGTACCATAACTTTATGTTGCTGGTTTTCAGCTATAAAGTCATTTCTATGAATTAATCATAGAATCACAGAATCATAGAAATGGCAAGATAATTTCTTCCTTGTCCACCTTAAAGTTAATGCTTTGTATAATACTTCCTTAGTCATTATTTTTGTCTTCTTAATGTTCATCTACAATCCTTTCGTATTCTCTTCATTAGCCGTCGTAAGGAGTTGTTTCAATTCATTGCTATTTTCAGGCACTGTCACGTACATCATTTGAATTATTGATGTTTCTTTCACCAGTTTCCATGCCTCCTTCATCTGAATCTAGTCCAGCTTTTATTATAGTGTGTTTTCCTTATAGATTGAATAGACAGGGAGATAACAACATAGGAGATTCATTTTATGATTTCCTGCACTACATCTGGTCAGCAAGTGGGCAAGATTCAGCCAATGTTGAACATATGTATGACAGAAGCCCTAATCAGCTTTTCCATTCACTCTGTGTGCAAGGAAGGGGAGAATGAGCCCTGCCCTCTCCTTTGTCATTTCTTTCACCCTCTGTGTGTGGAGGGCAATGGTTCTGAAGTGAAATGCCTCCACAATCCAGGGAGACCCTTCACAGAAGTGGGAACCATGATTTTTCAAGTTCTCACTCAGGCACAAAGTCTCCATGGCTCATGAAAGAATTCCACTTTGTAACTGATGTGCTGAAATATTTAGGATTGATGTATTACCTTAAACACAGTATAATCTTTTTCACTGAAATGAAAGTGATTTGAAAGTGGTTATGTACTCTAAGCTAGATCATGCCAATGGCGTTAACATTTTAAAGTAGGCAGTTTAGAAATATTTGTCCTAAAATGCTCAGTGGAATGCGTATGTATGTATGTATGTATGTATGTATGTATGTATGTATGTATGTATGTATGTATGTATGCAGTTGCACCTACCAGAACAATTATTTTTCTCAACTATTTTAATAGCACAGAAAGACATGACTTTTCTACATTATGTCTGTGTGGGGTTTGGCCCTCATAGCTATAAATTTTGAAAACGTACTGGCCTAGCATTAACTTGATTCACTGTAACTCTTTCCAGTACTGAAAGGAGACTTCCTGGTTTGAGGTGAGGGCTTCCAGGATGTTCCTTGAATTTTGTTTTTTGTTTTTAATAAAATAAGAACTAGTGGGTAATATTGCAAATCTCCTGGAATAACAGCTATGTTTAAGGATATATAATACATTCTCTCCCTGCCCCCCCCCCCGCATCCCTCAACTACTTCACACTTAATTTCTCTCACATCCCTGCAGTGAAAGCCTCTGGCTATGATAATTTACTGAATGTGAATTTCTCAAGTTTTTTTTTTTTTACTTTCCTTTTCAAAGTTTTGATCCTAACTATGGCTGTTCTCTTAATTTACTTTTAAAAATGCTATTGAAGCAGGTTAACAAAGCTCCTTCAACTTAATGAAGGTGGAAATAGTCATTCTACACATTTTCTTACTTTGGCATCATTTTATTTTTTTATAAAATACATAAACTAATTTTAAATTATTTATAAATCATTTCAGATAGTGTATACAATTAAAATGAATTAATAGTAAAACAGAGAAACAACAAGGAAGCTTAAAAAAAAAGGATAAGGCTGCACTCCTATACAACTCCATTTTAAGAACCTTCTCTGTAATTCACTGGAAAGACTTCACAGGATGTGATGACATATAGTTCTTAATAATCTTATGTTTGTCTACCTAGAAAAAAGTTTCCCTGTGTTCAGTGGGTCGTACCCCTGAGCAAATGGATCTCATGTGAATGTGAACTCTTTTGAATGTACTGATTTTAATAATCTCTGCAATGTAATTATTTTCCTGCTCTTCATGAGATTTTTACAACATACTTCTTTTTTAAAAACTAAAGCATCTCCTTCCCTCTGCTGGGCTTCACTCCCAGGTCTTTACATGTTGCAATAAATGAAAAGAGCTCAGTATTTTTTGAGTCAGTTTTCACATGAGATGAGATTGCAATCCTACTTTTTTTTCTTGAGGGTATGCCCCATTCAACACAGCTAGATGTACTTACAAGTAAACATGGACAGTAGCTGATATAGCTCGGTGGGTTCGAGCATCTGGCTGCAGAGACAGGGGTCTGGAGTTCAAATTCCACTGTGCCTTCTACAACAGGGGCCAGCCAAGACTGTGTGTGGCTGATGGCATTATGTTTTCAGCCATTTGTACAGTCCTGGCCAAGCTGCACAGTTCCAGAGTGTCACTGGAAGAAGGGATTGATAAACCACTTCTGAAAACACAGGACGTATTGCCATATGTTGGAATCAACTTGGTGGCACATCATCATAAGAAGCATGAATAGCATTGTGCTCTCATTTGTTGTATAGTTGTTAAGTCATGTCTGACTCTTCATGACCCCATGGACCAGAGCACGCCAGGCCCTCCTGTCTTCCACTGCCTCCCGGAGTTTGGTCAAATTCATGTTGGTAGCTTCAACGACACTGTCCATCCATCTCGTCCTCTGTCGTCCCCTTCTCCTCTTGCTATCCCAACCCCGGAATAAAGACGCGAGACAAAGATATGGATTAAATATGGGCCACTTTATTGATAACATCAATTACGATAATGGCAATCCTTTGCCAAAAGAGGGGGGCCTGCTGTAGTGCAGAAACAGGTGAAAGGCAGGGGTATGCCGACACCCCTTCATCAATAAATGGGCGAGTCCCCAGCCCCAAATTCCAGCGGTCTCCAGACAGCAGGAACTCGGCCAGCTGCTAATAAACACCCTCAGACCTCAAGCCATCTTTCGCTGATGACTGTTGGTCCAGAAGTGGCCCAGCGCATCCTCCCACCACAGACACTGTAATTGCATGATCCGCAGTGCTGGGAAGTCGGATGCGCTGTTGGCTTACCTGAGATTACAATTGGGACACACTGAAAATACCTGTTATTTCTGCACTACCCGCCTGTGTGACCAAAATTTATCCACCAAAATGCCAACAACCTTCATCCAGTGTGGGATAGGTGAAAAATCCCCCCATCCAAAAGCCAATCAGGATGAAGGTCAAAAATTCCTATCTGGCCCCTAAAAGGCGACCAGAAAAACTCACACTAGAAAAAGGGAGGGCGGGTGGGAGCCCGAAAAAGAAGAGGGCAGTGCGAGGGGGAAAGCCCTTTAAATACCCAGGGCTTTCCCGCCCCTCGCACAATTCACGTGAGACTTAAACGCAGCCTTGCTCTATCCCGGGTGGATAGCAAGGGTCGATCACGCTGGCCAAAGGCGATGCCTTGCCAGCAATCGCAGCATTGCCGTCACACTTTCCCAACATCAGGGTCTTTTCCAGGGAGTCTTCTCTTCTCATGAGATGGCCAAAGTATTGGAGCCTCAGCTTCAGGATCTGTCCTTCCAGTGAGCACTCAGGGTTGATTTCCTTCAGAATGGATAGGTTTGCAGTCCAGGGGACTCTCAAGAGTCTCCTCCAGCACCACAATTCAAAAGCATCAATTCTTCGGCGGTCAGCCTTCTTTATGGTCCAGCTCTCACTTCCATACATCGCTACTGGAAAAACCATAGCTTTGACTATGCGGACTTTTGTCGGCAAGGTGATGTCTCTGCTTTTTAAGATGCTGTCTAGGTTTGTCATCGCTTACCTCCCAAGAAGCAGGTGTCTTTTAATTTCGTGGCTGCTGTCACCATCTGCAGTGATCATTGAGCCCAAGAAAGTAAAATCTGTCGCTAACTCCATATTTTTCCTTCTATTTGCTAGGAGGTGATGGGACCAGTGGCCATGATCTTAGTTTTTTTGATGATGAGCTTCAGATCATTTTTTGCGCTGTCCTCTTTCACCCTCATTAAGAGGTTCTTTAATTCCTCCTCACTTTCTGCCATCAGAGTGGTATCATCTGCATATCGGAGGTTGTTGATATTTCTTCCGGCAATCTTAATTCCTGCTTGGGATTCATCCAGTCCAGCCTTTTGCATGATGTATTCTGCATATAAGTTAAGTATTCTGCATATAAGTTAAATAAGCATGGAGACAATATACAGCCTTGTCGTACTCCTTTCCCAATTTTGAATCAATCAGTTGTTCCATATCCAGTTCTAACTGTTGCTTCCTGTCCCACATATAGATTTCTCAGGAGATAGATAAGGTGATCAGGCACTCCCATTTCTTTAAGAACTTGCCATAGTTTGCTGTGGTCTACACAGTCAAAGTTAAACAAATAAAGGCTTTTGCGTTGTCAATGAAGCAGAATGTAGCGATCACTGAAAAGTCCCTCGGGACTTTAGAAGGCGCAAGCGCTCTTTGCCTGGCACCCCGGAAGGGACCAAGACCTTGTTCAAAGACCGCGATATGTTGCGGTGGTGGTGGAGAGCCCAGGTTATTTAAGGGCTCTCCACCCTCACATCGCCCTCTCCTTTTTTCGGACTGCTGATCTGAAAGGAGACCCTTATCTCTTCGATCGTCAGCGGTGTTTTGGCAACGTTTGCGTGGACGGGGTGGCAGCATCGGCTCCCCCCAGGATTGAGTGTTCTTTCTTTGGCTTAAATTCTTTATAGTTGCTGTTGTTTCTTATTGTTGGTTTGGGGTAGTTTAAGGGGAGAGGCGGCGGCGCGTTTTGTAGGGAGTTGAGTTTTGGAGGAGGTAATTTGATTGGATTCAATTAAATTAATAGTTAAGTAATACAGCATTAGGTAAGTAAAATATTAAATAGGATTTAATAAAGGGAATAAAGCTTGGAATAAGCATTATATAGACTAGATAAATATTTTGTATTCGTTTATTTAATTCATAATAATTTGTTTGACAGTACAGTAAAAACAAACAAACAATAAGTAAGGTATTAATAAGTTTTAGTTGATTCTTTTGTAGGGGTTTTTTATTTTACTAGGGGACACCTGGTGGACTAAATTAATTAATTAATAACAACAACAACAATAATAATATTAATAATAGAATAGAGAGTGAGAAGACTGGTTTCATTACTCAGATCCTCGGACTCAGGCCAGGTTGAGCAGGTAGTTGGTGGTGTTTCCCATTCAAGCAGGTTTAGCTGGGTGAGATAATGACTTCAAAAAGGGGCATAGCAATAAGAAGGGGAAGCAACCTGCACCAAAGAGTCAGGCGCCCCAACTGTCGCCACCTCAATCTTCCTCGGGTGAGGAATCATGGCCCGTATGGGAAGAGCTGCAGCAAAAATCGTCGGCTTTAGAAGCACGCAGGGCGGTTGCACAGGTTACGCAGAAAAGCGATGTGCAGCCGCGTAGATCGGCTAGGGAGGCTAAGAGTCTCAAAAAGGCAAGGCTGAAATCTGTTGCGCAGGAGCTAATGGAGAGGTGTCTTGCTCTTGAGGCTGCACAGGGTCTGGAAGCTGCTGAAGAAAGGTCGGCCACGGCTCCAAAGAGACGGAGTTTGGAGAAAAGAAGGTCATCCATTCCAGCAACGCTTGAACCTTCTTTCCTTTTTCAAGAGGGGAACGATGAAGTAGAGGAGGTTAGCCCTTCTGCCTCACAACATCTTGAGAATCCAGTCCAGGCTTCGACATCTGCGGGTGAGTCAGTATTTACACCTGACACCCAGGCATCTTCAGCTGATTGGCCTTAAGCCAGCGGTATTATGGGCAGTTACCCCACAGGCACACCCTACACCGCATATAACATAGGGTCACCTAATGTGGCTTGGCCATACGCCAACACACAATGGGGTGGCTGGGTCCTGCCCCCCTTTGCCCCGATGGCGCAGGTCCATGGGATCTTGGCCTTATCCCGCAGTCCCAAACACGGGATACAACACCGTACCTTTAGTGGCACTGCCTTATTGGGATTATTCTATGCTGTTGGGGGATCATCTGACCCCCGCTACAAAGGAAAAGATATGAGAAGGTAAATACGTGGATGTATTCGACCTTCTTAACAGAGAAGTGGACAAGAAGGACATAGACAAAGACGACGAGACAGAAAAAGAGAAACGCAGGAGGAAGAAACCAGAGAGGACTTGGGCCAATTGGCTCCCGGGGTTTCTCATCTATGCGGGTGTCCTTGTGAAGGCTCAACCTTGGAGGGCTCAAGCCCTCTTTCAATACATAGACATCATTTATAGGGCATATACTGACTTTGCTGGCCAGACATGGCTGATGTATGATCAGGCGTTCCGTATGAGGAGAGCCATTCAGCCTAATCTGCGGTGGGACGAGCCTCAGCCAGGCCTGTGGCTCCAACACATGACACCTGCTAGGCCACACGCAGGGGAAAGGTTTGATAGTGGACATTTGAATAGGAAGGTGATTAATATTCAAACTCCCAGCCTGGGTGCGGGGCAGGCGGTTCAACCCCACCTGTTTTGTTTTCAGTATAACACAAAAGGAATTTGTACAAAGAAGCCATGCAGGTTTTGGCATGAGTGCCTTAGCTGTGGAGGGCAGCACCCAAGCATGCACTGCTTCAAAGCAGGAGTCCAGCGGCACAACACTGGGGGCCCTAAGAAACCCAATAGTGGCGGGGGCAACCCTGGAAAAGGGGCCCAGCCCAATTAAAATTGAGGTTCTAGAAGATTGGCTGAAGTCTTATCCTCATAGTGAAGAAGCCAGTTACAGTGGTGCCTCGCAAGACGAATGCCTCGTGGGACGAAAAACTCGCAAGACGAACGGGTCTTGTGAGGTTTTTGGTGCCGTCTTGCGATATTTTTCATCTTGCAAGGCGGGTTTCCCATAAGAATGCATTGAAATTTACTTAATGCGTTCCTATGGGGGGGGAAAAGTCAGAAACAAAAAAAAGTCAGAAAAAAGTCACTTACCAGGTACAGTAGACCGAGCCTCACTCCTCACAGTGCCTTGGTAGCCCCGGAACAGCCGGACTCTGTGTGAGCAGAGCGCCGAACAGCTGAGAGTCGGCAACCAGCAGAGAGGCGGCAGCCATTTTGGAGAGGCGGCAGCCATTTTGAGAGGTGGCAGCCATTTTGAGAGGCGACCACATGGCTGCTGCCTCTCAAAATGGCTGCCGCCTCTCCAAAATGGCTGCCGCCTCTCTGCTGGTTGCCAACTCTCAGCTGTTCGGCGCTCTGCTCACACAGAGTCCGGCTGTTCCGGGGCTACCAAGGCACTGTGAGGAGCGGGGCTGAGTCTACTGTACCTGGTAAGTGACTTTTTTCTGACTTTTTTTTGGTTTCTGACTTTTTCCCCATAGGAACGCATTAATTAAATTTCAATGCATTCCTATGGGAAACCGCGCTTCGCAAGACGAAATTTTCGCTAGACGGCATTAACCGCGGAACAGATTAATTTCATCTTGCGAGGCACCACTGTATTTACTGAATGGCTTTAAATACGGATTTAGAATCCCAGCCCTTGGTGAGCGAAAGGCGTTCATGGCACGAAACCTCTGTTCGATAGTAGGAATGGAGGATATAGTACAAATGAAGATTGATAAAGAAGTAAAAGAGGGTAGGGTCCTAAGCCCTTTCCCATCACCGCCCATAGAGAACTTACGGGTTTCTCCTCTGGGCATAGTCCCCAAAAAGGCACAGGGTGAATTTTGCTTGATACATCACCTGCCCTTTCCGCAGGGGGCATCAGTTAATGACGCCATCCCCGCTGAGTTGTGTTCTCTTAGATATACATCGTTTGATGAAGCTGTGAACATGGTTAAAAAATGTGGGGTGGGGCGGAGCTGGCAAAATGTGATATTAAATCTGCATTCAGGATTTTGCCAGTCCACCCCCTTGACTTCAATTTATTAGGTTTTCATTTTCGGGGTTTATTTTACATTGACAGGGCTTTACCCATGGGCTGCTCAGTCTCATGCGCTGCCTTTGAGAATTTTAGTACTTTTATCGAATGGAAAATTAGACAGAGGGTGCATAGTAATGCTACGGCCCATTACCTTGATGATTTCCTTTTTTGTGGAAAAAGGAATTCGGGTAATTGCAGGAACATTTTAGACGCTTTCCAATCACTGGCAGAGGAGCTCGGGCTGCCCTTAGCGGAGGAAAAAACAGAGGGGCCAGCTACATCTTTGACATTTTTAGGAATAGAGCTAGATACTATCCAACAGACGTCACGCCTGCCTCATAACAAGCTAGAGGATCTTCGGTCCAGGATAGATGTTCTGCTGCATAAGAAAAAAGCAACTCTTAAGGAGTTGCAGGAAATTGTGGGACATTTAAACTTCGCCTGTAGGGTAGTGGCACCAGGGCGAGCGTTCCTCAGGTGCTTATGTGCGGCCATGAGAGGGCTTCTTCGGCCTACTCATAGGACTAGGTTAACCCGGGGTATGAAAGAAGATCTCGGGGTCTGGAGTCACTTCCTCCGGAGCTTTAATGGGATCTCATTTTGGAGGGCCGATTCCAGGTAAATTCGGATGCGGCCGGGTCCCTTGGATTCGGCATATACTTTTGTGGCAGATGGTGTTCAGGCACCTGGCCGGAGGCGTGGCAACAGGACGGCACTACGAGGGACCTGACGTTTTTGGAATTTTTTCCAATTGTGGGTGCTCTCTGGATTTGGGCCGAAGAATGGTCGAACTCAGTGGTTCGATTTTGGTGCGATAATCAGGCGGTTGTGCATATCGTGAACAACCTTACATCACGCTCAGATCGAATGATGAAATTGGTTCGAGCCTTCACGTTGCGGGCATTGCAATTTAACATATTGGTGCATGCCCGCCACGTTCCAGGCATAGACAACAGAATAGCAGATGCTCTATCGCGTCAACAGATGGAGCTGTTCAGGGAGCTAGCACCAGAAGCCAGGGAGCTGCCAGAAGTTCTTCCTCCGGAGGTCTGGCAGATTGGCGTCCAGAGCAATAGGCTTGGCCTTGGCTCCCAGGACGAGGAAGGGTTACCGGGCCGTAAGTATAGAATTTGAGGACTTTAGAAGTGCGGTCAGGTTAGATTTGGTTTGGCCAGCTCCAATTGAGTACATTCAACAATTCATGGTGAGCCTTTATAGGAAAGGACTGGCTCCTGGTACCATACAAGGTAGGTTATCGGTCTTGGCCTTCTACTCTAAAGTAAATGGCCTTAAGGATTTTTCAAAGGATTTTAGGATCAGGAAAATGTTGGAGGGATGGTCTAAGGAAAGGGGTAGAGTAGGGGACTCCCGAGTCCCCATCTCTCCATCGATTTTAGAACATATATGTAATCAGTGGGCATTCCTGTGCAGGGACGAGTATGAAAGGTCATTGTTTAAAGCCGCTTCTTTGATAGCATTTTTCGGGGCTTTTAGGATTAGCGAGCTCGTGGCTGGGGGTAAGGCAGACAAATCAAGGTATGCGTTGCAGTGGCAGGATGTTAGAGTTAGGGATAATAAAGTAGAGATTTTAATCAGACGATCCAAGGCCGATCAAAAGGGTAAAGGGAGACATTTAGTGTTGGGACAATGCAGCTTAGCAGGCATATGCCCAGTTCGGGCTGTAAATGCATATATCGCTAAGCGAGGGCAGGGAATAGGTTATTTCTTTCAGCATGCCAATCAGTCACCTCTGACTAAGTATCAATTTTGGAGACTGACTGATCTGGCTTTGAATAAGGTGGGTGTATCAGGTTTAAAATTTGGTACACATTCGTTTCCGATAGGTGCAGCATCCACTGCAGCAGCCCTGTGCTACAGCCCTGATGAGATTAAACAGTTAGGCCGGTGGTCTTCTGCGAGCTACAAAAGGTACATTAGGACCCTTCCTAATGCGTAGGTAGGGGCCTGGTTCTTGTCTCGGCAGGTCCCCCTGGGTCAGGAAGGCGATGGCAGATAGTGATCATCGGCCATAGTTACATCCATTGGGCAGAGCGGTATGCTTCTGCATCTTCGTGGGGGAGTGATTTAGGTCTTGGAGCCGAGGCGCATATTACCTGGAAGGGGCTGAGAGGTATGCAGTGGTCCCAATTCTGCAGGATGACGGAATTCGGTCAGTCCCCACCAGATGTGCTTGTTGTGCACCTTGGAGGCAATGATTTGCCTAGGAGTTCAGGTAAGGCATTGATCCTGGACATTCGTCGTGACCTTAAGTGGTTGAATGCCAGGTATCCTTTGATGAGGATCTTATGGTCCAATATTGTTCCTCGGTTAGCCTGACGAGGCTGTGTGAGGACTGTTGCTGTTAACAAGGCCCGGCGGGGCGTTAACAAAGAAGTTTGCAGATTTATCTGCAGCGGCCTTGAATCGGTGATTGGCTATCCTAGGATCCAAGTTGGAAAGCCTGATTTGTTCCGGAGTGATGGGGTTCACCTGTCTGACAAGGGCCTGGATCTATTTTTGGAAGACATCAAAGGGGGCCTGCTTGTCGAGCTCGAGCGGCTCTGTGGCGGGCATGGGACATAGCATGGCTAGTCCCTATGCTGTGGCGGGTAGTGCGGAAATAGCAGGTTTTCTCGGTGTGTCCCATCTGTAACATCTGGTAAGCCAACAGCGCATACAACCTCCCGGCACTGCGGATCGTGCGATTACAGTGCCTGTGGTGGGCGGATGCGCTGGGCCACTTCCGGACCAATGGTCATCAATTAAAGATGGCTTGAGGTCTGGTGGTGTTTGATTAGCGGCTGACCGGGTTCCTGCTGTCTGGTGACCACTGGAACTTGGGGCCGGGGACTCGCCCATTTATGCATATAGGGGTATCGGCATACCCCTGCCTTTCACCTGTTTCCGCACTACTGCAGGCCCCCTCTTTTTTCTAAAACATTGCAAGTCTTACATTTGGCATAATTTTAATAAAGTGGCCCATATTTAATCCATATTGTTGTCTCATGTCTTTATTCCGGGGTTGGGAGGGCAAATAGATGTTTTTCTGGAACTCTCTGGCTTTCTCCATAATCCAGCGCATGTTAGCAATTTGGTCTCTAGTTCCTCTGCCCCTTCTTTCCAGTACTATTGTGCTCTCGTAGGATCAAACAAAACTCATACAGTGCACTACTACTAAATTTCTATCAAAATATGGATATTGCTCATAACTCTTGGGAGAATACTCATGCTCAAAAGTGCTAGATCATAGGAGTGAACCAAATTTTGATTTCCGTCTTCCTCCAGATGTGCAGTTTGCTCCTCATTTTCTGCTTGACCTAAGCATCTCAGAGCTGACTACATGAGATGTCCATTCGTTTGCCAATGATCTATTGATAAAAGACACAGTTTATTGTTTGTTTGTTTGTTTGTTTTGGCCAAGCCTCATTTAGTGACCATGAGCACAGATGTAATCCAATGGAATTTGCATAGGAGAGTTTTTTGGTGGTGGGCTGCATTTTTTTCCATCTGTTTGAGAGCATGTCACTTATACTTGCCAAGTGAAGCTCCATGTTCACACATTATGTATTAGACCTTGGCCCTTTTTCATAGGTCTCGATTTTCCCTATAAAATCTTAAAATAAGTTGCTTTTTAAAAAGCTATTTTTTATGATATTCAACAGCTGCTTCTTAAAATCATCCCAGATGTGCCATTTGACCAGTTAATGTTAGTTTCCTTACAATCATCCACTAGTATTATTGTACCAACAGACTTTGCACTACCTTGATTTATTACAAAACATTTAAGCCAAGAGCTTGCACACAATTCCAAACTATGCTTCCTCTAGTATGCTAGGTATACCATACATAGAAAACAATTTGTTCAGCTGAAAGAGAAAACAGGAGAAACCTGCCAGTTAACAAGCCCATGGTTCATCTGCTTAGCATAGAATTGACATTGTTAAAATACTCTTGGTAGAGCCACTCTGATCAGTTTCCTTGCCATGTGTGTGGCATCTGGAACTAACTCAGCTCCAACAGTTATGGTAAATTAGAAGAGAAAGACTGAGACTTTCTATGTTCAGAGAGAATAGGGCAGAATAATGTCCTTTCTCTTGCCGGATGTAGAGCTGCGATCGTATTCAATGGAGCTGTAATGGCAATGGACCCAGCTGTGACAGTATGTGGCAACATGAACAAATCTACTTGTCATATATGTTATATGTTACAGACTGACATACCAGGAACAGGAGCGAAGTGATCAGCAATGTCAGTGGTGCAGATGCTATTGACTCAGATATATTAGCTATCAGTGGGAAAATTTATCTTTCTCTCTTTTCCCTTTGGCCATGAAGCAGAGAGATCTTCACCAAGACAATGGTCAACAAGGAAATGGCTGTGAGTAAGGACTAGTCAATGCATAATAGATGTATGTTGATGTCATTGCTGTGTGGATCACTCAGAAATGTTTACTTGAGCTTTTAAAAATAAAGTTGTGTTCAAGGAAGAAGCCCTGGAACATGATTCAAAGTTTACATTACCATTTAAAATCTTTTTTAAAAATTTTTTTAAACTCTTTCTTAGATTAAAAAATCCAGCCTGTGTGCTACTTTACATACTTTGCAAATGTGCTAGAGACTTCCCTAGAAAAGAGAGGGGGAGGGGAGCTTCCAGGGCTTGGCTTTTTGCTTACTGAGTCAGCCAGTCACAGGGAGGGAAGCATATTCACACCATTGCCTTCGCCTTCTGGTCTGTTACATACAAAGAAAGAAGAGGGCCGGTCCCAACAGCTTCAGTACTGAGTAAATAAGGGTATCCATGTGCTGCCCAAGAGTGGATAAAGGGGAAAGTCTTTACAAAAGCTCTTCTCCATAGAAAAGTGTGGGCTTTTTTTTTGTTTTGTTTTGTTTTTTGAGAAGTCAGTGAAATTTGCCATCCGTTCACACAAAGCAAGTTTTTGAGATATCTATTCAAGCTATTCAGGTGTTCCCATGGTTTCTACTGTATCAAACGTGTAGCAGGTTCCAGCTTCAACTGAGGCCCAGTATATGCAGTTGTTAGCCAGAAGTATTTCAAAAAAGAGATGCTTAAATTATGCTCTGTCAGTCCTTGGGGGACACCATGTATGGGGGATTGTTGCAACGTATAGTAGCATGGACAGCTTCTATTTAGGGTTTCAACTATTTCCTTCCCACCTCCTCATGTTCCCCAATATTACTTTGCTTCAACAGTCCATTGAGTATACTCAGTTCTCATTGGACTCAATTGTCATACATCTCTCCCTTGGAGGGAAGGGCTGTGGCAGACATGTCTTTGACCAATCCCAGCTTCATGCAATTATTTGACTTCTTGACTGACATCTATGTGGAGCAGTCTTTATCTGTGGTAATGCTTTGGAATAACATCCCATTGTGAACTGCGAATAATCCTGTAAGACTATTTTTTAATACCTGTGTTCTTCTTCTCTCCTTCCTTCCAAGTCTCTCTCTCATACCCGTTTTTCACTTTTTACACTCAATACTACATGCACTGAAGTTCTGTGTGACTGTTCTGGGGCTCCCACTGGTTAGTTCTCTTGGCAGAACAAACTCACTGTCATCATGGCAGGTATGCATCACTGAACAGTGGATTTTGTTTGCATTTGGAGTTGGAGCATCAGGAAGATTTTTGCGATTGAAAAGGCTTGATGAGAGAGTTGAATGATGGGATGCAAGCTGAGCTCCACTCCATTTGCCCTCCATTTCTCCTGTCTAGACAACGATGGCATAATTTAAATTATCTTCCTTCCTTCCTTCCTTCCTTCCTTCCTTCCTTCCTTCCTTCCTTCCTTCCTTCCTTCCTTCCTTCCTTCCTTCCTTCCTTCCTTCCTTCCTTCCTTCCTTCCTCTCTCTCTCTCTTTCTTAAATATGTTTTTGAAACTTTCTGCAAAGTTCTGATATTTTTAGAACACTTACACTGGAATGCATGTGAAAGAGATTTTTCATACTTCAAATATTTTGCCACGGTCCTACAAAATCAATCACCCATTTAAGAATCCTGGAAGTAAAGGACAGAGTTGTGTCTGTGTTCTTGCAAGAAACCAGATCTAGACATCCACTGTAGCCTTCTTCCTTTATAGAAATCGATGAGTATGTGTAAAGCTAACATAGCAAACCTCAGTTTTGATAGGAAAACCTCTTTTTTTTCTGTAAGAGGAACATATGGGCTGCATGGAGACTGTGGAATTTGTCATTGCACCATTGGTAGTATGGCAGCTGTACCTTCCATGTGTTCGTGTTAAAACAGGGCAGTGTGGTGGCGACAGTGGCAGGGTACAGTCTCATCTCAGTTTGGGGGGCAATGAGGGCAATGATCTTATCCTATCTAAGAGTGGAGATAGAAGGTTAAATGTGCAGGGGCATTTAACTAACTCCTTGTTAATGTCTGCTTTTATGACAGTGGGAAAAGGATACCCACCTTTGATTAATGCAAGGGCTAGAACAGCGAAGGAGGAGAACATACAACTTGTTGATGTCTAGTGGCTTGCAGTTTAAACCTCTCTAGAACAGAGGTCCAAACTGAATGGCTGTGTGCAACCCATGCCATCACCACTAAAGGTATTAGGTTCCAGATGGGTTATCCTGTCATGTTGTGGCATTTGATGAAGAAGCTTAATGTTATAACATGGAAACCTAATGTTATAGCAAACATGAAGTAAGGATCACTTTAATGTTCTTGCAGCTAACTTTCATGTTGTAACAAACAAAATAAAAACATAACTGACATATCATACAGATACATTGATTTAAAAAACCTCACACATACAAACTTTAATCTTGTGGTTCTCTCACCCCTTGGAACTGTTTATCTTTTTCCTTTACCAATTTACATTGCTATATTGCTTACTCTTTTTTTACATATTATATCACCCCATTTCTCTCCAGAAATGCAATGAGTCTTCCCTGGGAGTAAAACCTTTCCCTTTCTCTAGCACATGTAAGAAAAATGGTTTTATGTTTCACTAAAATCATTAGTATTCAATACTCCTTTTCTTATCTTAAGTTCACAAGTTAATTTATCATTGATAGCCATATTCCACATTTCTTTATACCAATTGTCCATGTTAAATTGACTAGTATTTTTCCAGTTCTTTGCAATAATTTACCTTGCCACACTTACCATAATAACAATTAGTTATATTTCTTCCCATTTTAATTCATTGTTATTAACCATATTCAATAGGGCTATCATTGAAGACATTTGTATATCCTTACCCAATACACCAGTAATTTCATTAGATATTAGTAACCACTCCTTTTTCCTCTTTTCACAAGACCACTACATATGTAAATATGTCCTCTTTTCTTTTTCATATCTCCAGCATAAAGACTATACAACTTCATTTATTAAATTCATTTTCACCGGTGTAAAGTACCATCTCCATGCAATTTTATAACAATTTTCTTTAACCCTTATGGACAGAGTCAGTCTTTTGCTACTGAGTGTACTGTATATGATACATTGGAACAAGGATAATGATAATGACAATTATAGTACAGGGATAGAATAAATGCATTTACAAATGTTTAAATAAGAATTCAAACCTTTTGCCACTTGCTGATAGTCTCCTTTCCAAAATTAGTCTGTAGTTCAAGAGCGATAATGGAGTCAAAGCACTAGGACTTTTCCATTAGTAGGATGATGATGTAATCTGCTCAGCCCTTTAGGTTTTTCTGTTTGCTCTGAATTTAGCGGTAACTATGATGCAGCTGAGTGGAAAACAGATTATCCCAGCATGAATCATATTATTATGAACAATATTTGTTGTAATGAAAATGATTTTGAGGTGGCTTAGTCTTGAATGAGCAGTTGTTTCAATTTATATGCCACCACATAGTGCCAGAGCACTCTCTGGGCGGATTACAACATAATTATGCAAACCACATTTTAGATCCATTAACCTTACAAAAAACCCTGCTTCTGGTGGAGATGAAAAGTGTGACAACAGATTTGGTGATATGGATCAATTGTAGTTGTCATGATTAGCCCCTGTACTTCAAAATTTACTGCTATACTGCTGTTTAGCTCCATGTAGCTTATATCTTTTCTTGAGCTACATAGTGACCATTGTTCTCTCCTGTGAATCTTCTGAATAACAACATGTATTCAAAAACATCTGAAAATAAAAAAAATCTGAAAACAAAATATGTGCATTGGAATAAATAATCTTCAAAGCAAGCCCTTGGATCATTGTTTAGAAGTAAATCCCACAGTGACCAGTGAGGCTAATTTGTAAGTAAAGGTGCATGAATTATTAAAGCTAGCCATAAAAGCTAGCCCAGCAAGATAGATCTGCTACTGTCCATTATTTTTTATTTTTGAAAAAAAAATGTGGAGGGCTTTGATGGACCTCCAGGATGGAATGATTAAAAAAATATTGAGCTATTAAGGCTTCACAATTGTAACACCCACAGATTTATGCTTTCTTGTAAAACCCAGTTTCATGTACTCAAACTCTCATGATAATGATTATTTATTGAATGCTTAGTCTGCCTTTCTTTGAACTAAAATCAAGCTGGCTGGAAACCAATAAAAATAAATACATCGAGTTAAAGGCATGTTAAATATTAGCAGTTAAACGCTATAAATAGAGTGCTGAAACTTAAAAATTGTCTGCAAGTCCATCTCTTTCTCTCTCTCTATATATATATATTTAATGTTTCAACTTGCTTCGAGGGATAAAATTATTACACATGAACCGGCTACTTTTAAGAGAGATGTCTGCAACAGAGAAGAGTGAAATAAAAATCAAAGATTGTAGACAAGCTCATAGAAAGAAATGTTGTGAATGAGCCCACATTATCAGGACCTCTACCACCATCCATATTACATGTAGAAGTAACCACAAAGGCCTGCAAATCATAGCAGGGATGTCAGGTATTGGCTTCCCCAGTTTGGATCTGACAATTCTATGCATGTTTAAGAGAAACAAGTTTATATTTTATATGTTCAATGCAATTTACTCCCATGCAAGTATGCATGGGATTGCTCATTCAGCTATGATTGGCCCTTTGGGAAAAGTATGTAAATATCTGTATAGTATATTGTTCTCCAAGGGCCAAACACAGCTTTAAGGAATGGCAGAAGGGAAAAGTCCCCCTTTCCTAGCATTGTGGCTTCAAACTAACTCCCCCCACCGCCCACTCACACCTAGTGTATTTTTTACCGCAAGGGACTGATCTGACCATGGCTCTTCAAAAGCCTTATCTAGTTTGGCTGAGATATGTGCTGGATTAATGCAGTTCACTACTTTGTGGTAGTGTAAACCAGAGTTACTGAAGTAAGATCTTTGCAAACAAGTTTTTAAAAATGAATAAATATTACACAGTTAGATCTGTTGTGTTTTATCTATTGAAAATCTGATCATTTTCTCAATAAGTGGGAAAGATACTAGGAAGAGGAACAGAAAGGGAAAGGAAAATACTCCAGGTGAATGACTGGCTACAAAGGTGGTGTCGATGTGAGGGATTTGGTTTCAGGGACCATGGGCTAAGCTTCCTGGAGGAAGGACTGCTAAGCAAGAGATGGCTTGCATCTAACAAGGACTGGGAAGAATGTGTTTGGCCACAGCATGAAGAACTTCATCAGGAGGACTTTAAACTGAATTGGAAGGGGGAGGGAGACGCAAACACAAAGTTAATGTTAGATGAAGCCTTACACACAATAAGAGGAATGGACCAAACTGATCAAAAATGCAGCAATAATAACATTAACAATAATAATCACAATAGTAATCATAACAATAATCATAATAATAATCATAATAATATTCATTACTGTTCAAATGGGGGTTAATAATAACGTTAACATTAACAGTAATATCCATAAAAATGTACAAAGACAAACAGACCACAAATCACACAATCTCCGGTGTCTATATACGAATGCCAGGAGTATGGGAAACAAACAAGAAGAACTGGAAATGTTAGTTCAGGAGGGCAAATATGACTTCATAGGAATAACTGAAACTTAGTGGGATGACTCCCATGATGGAAATGCAGCAATTGAATGATATAAATTGTTTAAAAAGAACAGAGAGAATAGAAAGGGAGATGGAGTTGCAATATATGTAAAAAAATACGCATTCCTGCACAGAAGAGGAGGAGATTGGATGTCCCATTGAGAGCATCTGGATCAATCTAATTGGGGCAAAAAACAAAAGGAACACGGTAGTTGGAGTCTACTACTGACCACCCGATCAAGGAGAGGAAGTGGACGAAACTTTTGAAAAACAAATTGCAGGGTTTTCAAAGACACATGGTGTAGTAGTGATGGGAGATTTCAATTATCCAGATGTCTGCTGAGAGGCAAATTCAGCCAAGTATGGCCCTTCCAAGAAATTCCTGGCTTCTGCGGCTGATAATGTTCTCCTATGAAAAGTGGAGAAAGAAACTAGAGGACTAGTTATCCTTGACTTGCTTCTAACCAATAGAGATGTTTTGGTGGAGGAAGGGGCAATAAGGGGAACTCTGGGTGAGAGTGACCATGTTCTACTACAATTCTTGATTTCAAAGGAAACCAAAGAAGAGTGTAGCCACACACATATGCTGGATTTTTTAAAAAAGCCAATTTTAATAATTTCAGAACAAGGTTGAGTAAGGTCCCATGGTAAGAGATCCTAAGAAGAAAAGGAGTCCAAGAAGGGTGGGAGTTTCTTAAAAAAGAAATTCTAAAAGCACAACTACAAACACTTCCAACAAGAAAAAAAGGGGGGAGGCAGCAAAAAAGGCCAGCGTGGCTTCACAAAAAACTCAGGGAGGACCTGAAAACAAAAAACAAAAAAGACATGTATAGGAAGTGGAAAGAAGGCCAGGCCACCAAGGAAGAATACAGACAAGTAGCAAGGAAATGCAGGGATGGCATTAGGAGAGCAAAAGCTGAGAATGAGCTGAGATTAGCTAGAGACACTAAAAGTAATAAAAAAAGCATTCTTCAGGTATGTGCGAAGCAAAAGACAAAGAAAAGAAATAGTGGCACAGCTACTAAATGGAGATGGAAAAATGATAACAGATGACAAAGAAAAGGCAGAGGTGCTCAATTCCTATTTTAGCTCAGTCTTTTCCCATAGGACAGACTATGAACCTCCAGACAAATGTGAAGTGCAAGTGGCGGGGACAGGATGGCAGCTGGAGATTGATAAACAAATAGTCAAGGTATACCTTACCACCTTGGATGAATTCAAATCTCCAGGGCCGTATGAACTGCATCCGAGAGTACTGAAGGAACTGGCTGAAGAACTCTCAGAACCACTGTCCATTCTTTTCTAGAAAGCATGGGAAACGGGTGAGGTGCCAGAGGATTGGAGGAGGGCCAATGTTGTCCCTATCTTCAAAAAGGGCAAAAAAAAAAGAGAAACCTGGGAACAACACGCCAGTCAGCCTGATATTAATCCCAGGGAAAATTCTGGAACAAATTATAAAAAGGTTACTATGCAAGCACCTAGAAAACAGTGCAGTAATAACAAGAAGCCCCATGATATCCTGATCAGCAAGCTAACTAGGTGTAGGATGGATAGATCAAGTGTCAGGTGGATACACAATTGGCTAGAGAACCGTACTCAGAGGGTGATGATTAATGGCTCCTTCTCTAACTGGGAGTAGGTAACAAGTGGGGTACCCCAAGGCTCAGTCCTGGGTCTGGTGCTCTTCACCATTTTTGCTAATGACTTGGATGAGGGAGCGCAGGGAATGCTTGTCAGATTTGTGGATGACACAAAATTGGGTGGAATAGCTAATATTCTGGAAGACAGAAACAAAATTCAAAATGATCTGGATAGGATGGAGCACTGGGCTGAAAACAACAGAATGAAATTCAACAGGGATAAGTGCACCTCAGAAAAAGAAACCAAATGCAGAGTTACAAGATTGGGGATACCTGGCTCAGCAATACTGCAAGTGAGTGAGAAGGATCTTGGAATTGTTGTAGATCACAAGCCAAATATGAGCCAACAGTGTGATGTGGCTACAAAAAAGGCAAATGCTATTTTAGGCTGCATTAACAGAAGTATAGTTTTCAAATCCCGTGAGGTGCTAGTTCCCTTGTATTCAGCACTGCTTAGGCCTCACTTTGAGTATTGTGTCCAGTTCTGGACACCACACTGCAAGAAGGATGCTGACGAATTGGAACAAGTTCAGAGGAGGGCGACAAGGATGATCAGGGAGCTGGAAACCAAGCCTTATGAGGAAAGACTGAAAGAATTGGGCATGTTTAGCCTTGAGAAAAGATGATGGAGGGGTGATATGATAACACTTTTCAAATACTTGAAAGGCTGTCATGCAGAGGAGGGGCGGGATCTGTTCTCGATCATCCCAGAGTGCAGGACATGCAAAAATGGGCTCAAGTTACAGGAAGCCAGATTTTGCTTGAATATCAGGCAAAACTTCCTAACCGTTAGAGCATTACTACAGTGGAACCCATTGCCTTGAGAGGTGGTGAATGCTCCAACACTGGAGGTAGTCAAGAGAAGCTTAAACAACCACCTGGCAGATATTTTTTGATTTGTATTCCTGCATTGAGCAGGGGGTGGACTTGATGGCCTTATAGACCCCATCCAACTCCACTATTCTATGATTCTATGAAAGATAATGTTGAAATTTAACCAATGTCTTTAGAAACAAGCACCATCAAAATTCACCCTGTGAGTGGAGGAATTTCTTTCATGATTTAGAGTTAAGGGGCCCACTTGTAGCCTATTATATGATTGGTGACCCAAATCCAGTCCATAGGGTAATTGCTCAGGAACAAGTAAAACAATGCAAGTAATCATAGGAATTGTATCATTTTGCACAAATATGCAATCCTTGGGAATTGATGGTTCTGATTTTCAGGCCTAAAAGCTTGCTGGGCCTTTAATCAAGCTAATTACATGGAGCCCTCGAGGGTCACAAAAGGTCCTTTGGCTGTTTGGTGAGCAAACAGAAAATCCACATAAACATCCCTTTTCCTGTTGGAACAGGAAGATCATTTGCTGCAGGCAGGTTCCGCACTGTGCTGAACGTTTTCAGGTTTCAAACTTTTATTCTGCTTCCTGTTTTATATTTAACCCTTAATTTAAAACATAGAGTTTTATTGTCCATCCTAGTCATCAAAATATCTAGAAATTTCAGATTATTGGCATGTATGAATAATCCACGGTGGAAAAATAGTAAGAAATAGCAAATGTGCTTTCAGTGTAGAACCCTGAGATGCAGACCTAGATGTCAACAGTCTTTGGCCTCGAATAACAATAGAATGCTGTGCATGTCTACTTCAAAGTAAATTCCACGGGTTCAAGAAGACTGGCCTCCAAGTAAATGTATCAAGGATTTCAACTTAAGCCATTATTTCTCAGACTAATGTACATCACTGAGTGGTTTAAAGATGAGCAAGGTTAAATATTTGTAAGTGTACTGAAAAACGGTGAATAAAACAATAGCAGATTGTTAAATAAAACAATTTGGCACTTATTTAGAGGTAAGAATACTATCTAGTTAAAGTTCTGAGACCCAGCTGAAAGCAGCTTGGGTACAATTTCCCAGTGGTTTAGCCCTGTGCTTCTCTGGTTTGACTGTAGCCAATATAGGTTGGATGACTGAGGTACTATTTTCCAAGTCCAGTGTGTACACCAAGGGAACCACACAGGTTATGCTCGATAGACCTTGATACTAGAATACTGGGTGATGGTACGCATGGGCCAATAAGAAAACAATGGGCCTAAAAGTCTCATTCATTTCAACAGAAAGGATGCAACTGCACATTTAAGTTTCATACCACTTAGTATAAAAATTATCCAGCTATGTATGTACATTTAAGCAAATGAAATATACACAACAAGCTGTTGAGCCCATTATTATATAGATATGTAATAATTGGCTCAAGTTACAGGAGGCCAAATTTCAGGAAAATGTCCTGTTAGAGTGGTACAACAGTGGAACCAATTACCTCTGGAGGTGGTGAGCACTGCAACCAGAGGCATTCAAGACAAAATTAGACAATGTATTCTCGAAGGTTTTCACAGCCGGGATCCGATGGTTGTTGTAGGTTTTTCAGGCTGTTTGGCCGTGTTCTGAGGGTTTTTCTTCCTAAAGTTTCACCAGTCTCTATGGCCGGCATCTTCAGAGGACAGGAGTCAGAACTCTGTCTGACAATTATCTGTCAGATAGACAATTAGACAATTATCTGTCAGATATACTTTGATTTGGATTCCTGCATTGAGCAGGGGGTTGGACATGATGGACTAATGGACCACTTTCAACTACATAATTCTATAATTCTATTGTTCTATGATTTTATAGTAGCAAGACATTGCTTTGGATCCAGAATTAGCCATACTTAGGGCAGATCTATATCACATTAATTTCAGTAGCCTACGTTGACTAAATTAGACTATTAACAGTACAATCCTATACATACCTATGAAAAAATAGCCCTTGTTGAATTCATTGGGAAATAGGAAGTGTGTATAGGATTAATGCATATAATTCCTTAATTTGTGATGTGTTTAGAAGTGCCTCTTTCCCATCACTATATTGTGATAAAAATGTATATTCTGATTAAGAGAGCAAAAACTACACTTGTAATCTAAACTACTTTACTCACCACTTAAAAATTAAGTTCACTCCCTTTCCCCCTTGTACATGGATACAGAAAATAGCCTTCCATCACCATCTCTTACAAAAACATTACATTATTCTTACAATATTTATTTAGTTTTGACTACAAGTCAGAAGAAGAGTGTCCTTCTTTAGAAATTACCCCCCCCCCCCCGTAATTGGTTTATGTCGTAATCTTTTTTGGCTCCACCTCAAGACTATTTGCCTTTCTGAGGTAAAATGACAACCTTCTGGAAGGTCCAGAAGCTGAGGTCGTAGGGTAATCACCAGGAGACTATGATACAGTACAGGTTTTACAGTCATAAGGAAAAAACCTGTAAACAGAGCTTGCTTTATACAGCTGCTAAACACATGGTGGTCCAGGTTGCCTCCTTCCATGAGGTAATGTTAGTGTATTGTGCGAAATACTTGAAACTTTCAAGCATATAGCGACAGCATAGCAGCATCAGTCCAGTTTGGGACAGTTTTTCCCCATTACTAACAACAGTAGGGTTTGGGTGTCATAAACAGCAATCATTTTAATAATAATAATAACCTTTGAACTGCAGAGCTGGAAGAGATCCTATGGATCATCGAATCCAGCCCCTCTCAAGGAGGTACAATGGGGAATTGAACTCCCAACCTTTGACTCCGCAACTGGACACCTAAGCCACTGAGCTATCTAGCAGTTCTGTGAAGTGAAAAAACAAGTGCTGATATTTCGTATTATACAAGCAATGCATTCTGATTAGAGATGGACATGAACTGCCAGTTTGCAGTTTGTGCTGGTTCATTTATCGTCCGAACTGGTGTCCAGCACCTCAAAGCCCAACTCCTCCAGCAGGCACCCACTCAGAGACAGCATCCAGAGGAGGTGGGGCTGGTAAGCCAGGGCACTGTCTCTGAGTGGGTGCCCAGTAGAGGAGTTGGGCTTTGAAGCACCGAACACCTTTTCAGCCGATAAATGAACCAGCACAAACTGCTGAACCAGTGATTTGTGCTCATCTCTAAATCTGATAAGTGTATCTACAAGCTTCCTGGCAGATGTGGGATACCTCTGAGGAAATTATAACACAGAGTTCTTTAGAGCTGCCACATAATGAAATTGTACCATGCCTGAAGCAACTGGACATCTTTTGATAGTCTGGTTCTATGAGGGATCCTGTTGTAGACTGATGGCAGTAGCAGTGTAAGCTGAGTGGCTATACATACACAAGACAAATATTACTTGGAGTATTTTTATATGTCCATACCTGTAATAATACGAAATAGTCTAATAATAATAGCATTGAATAGTACTAAAAATAACAGGACTGTAATTTTTTCTACAGAAAGTGAGGGAGATTTCATCGTATTTTGGGCCATGCTAATAAATGGTGTTCTTGTTCATATGGTGACCTCCATTGTTTCTGACAACCGTAGCTTCCACAGGGATTGAAAGTAGACATAGTTTGGGTGGTAAAATGACTTAGGTAGTGTTTTTTTAAATGTAGGTTTCCCAGGCCAAATATGTACTGAGCAGGATACCACTAAAGTAGCAGTTATAGGGAAGTGACCTTGTAGACATCCTGAGGAACAGCATCTCTAGCTAAAACATTTGTCTTTTGAGACATTTCTCCACCGTTTCTTACATTGTTCATTCGGGTGTGCCCCCATGGCACCCCCAGTGCTGTGTAACTGAGTTTCTTGTCCTGTCCCCGCTATTTGTTTCACTCTTGTTTGATGTTTCAGGCCATTTCACTTCCTGCTTCTTTGACCAATCTCTAGTTTTGTCCTGTGACAGATATACTGAGGCACAGAAGCAGCATTCAGGATTGATGAGGTTCTGCAATTCTAAAATGTGAAGCTATTGCAGTGATACTTACCATCGCATTGTATGTGGTTTGAACTGACGGCAAGTTGGAGAGACTTCAGACAGCTGACATGATTAAAGGACTGATGAAGGGATGAAGAGAAAGGGAGAGAATGGATTACATATTGCTTAGCTGAGAAAGCAAAAAATGATTGTGGCAATTCCCTCTGAGAATTAGATAGAAACGCACACCTGAGAACAAAAAGAATTGTTTAAGCTGAACCCAGAGAAGGGAAATGGAGTAAAACTATCATCAGAGGGAAGGCGCAACAAAAAGACATACCGTATTTTTCCGTGTATAAAACGACACTTTTTCCTTAAATAATTAGACAAAAAATTGAGGGTCGTTTTATACACGGAAGGCAGCCGCTTTCCCTGCCTTTTGCGAAGCCACAGGGCTTAGCAAAAAGGAAGGGAAGGCTCCCTTCAAGTAAAGCAGCCGTGAAAGGGCTGCACGATCTCACCCCTTTGATCCTGAAGCCCTTTCATGGCTGCTTCAGGATCAAAGGGGTGCGATCGTGCAGCCCATTCACAGCTGCGTTACCCACTTCCTAAGAACACAGCCATGAAAGGGCTGCACGATCGCACCCCTTTGATCCTGAAACAGCCATGAAAGGGTTTCAGGATCAAAGGTGTTCGATCGTGCAGCCCGTTCACAGCTGCTTTATCCACTTCCTAAGCCCCATAGGGATCAAATTTTCTAATTTGGGGGTTAGAAAAGGGGGGGTCATCTTATACATTGGGTCGTCTTATAAACGGAAAAATACGGTACATAGGCATTTAGAAAACATTTTCTCATAGCCCAGTGATCTTTTATCAGGGAGTTGCATAAAAACATACTGCGACGAGCAATTCTATATCGCCAAAGACACAAACAATGACCAAAATGTGTGTTGAATGTATTTGGTAACTTTTGCCAATAATAAAATGGGTAAACTCACAATATCCCTTGCTCTTTCTCTTCTCTTTCTCTCTTATTCCAGCTAGGTGCTCAGTGTTAATTACTGTTCTAGGGACAGTGGCAGATCAGGTTATGAGAACACACTCACAGTTGTATTTTTGATCTGCACATAAAAATCTCTTAAATGTTTACCTTTCCCTTTTCCATGGTTGGTAAGATGTCTAGCAAAATGCAGACAGCACAACTGTATGCTTTCATAACCTGTAGTGAATCGTTAATACAGGATGAAGTTACTACAGCTCTGTGTAGTTTCATCCATCATAAGAGGTATTACTTCCTTGTCACTTCCAAGAGGGAGCAGATTGTAATGCAAAATGAGATGGGCTGGTGAAGCCCCAGTGAATTTGATACTTTGCACTTCCAAGAATGAGCAAATAGTTCCATGTATTAAAGCAATTTGTTTGAATTCCACGAGTACACAAAGCAAAATATGGATTTGTACAATATGTGGGCAATGTTCCATATTTAACATCTCTTTTTCATAACTCTCCTCCATGTTTCCAAATGGTTATTTGATTGCTGTAGGAGCAGATATTTGAAGTCTGCTGCTTTTAGAGCTGTATACAAATAGACTTTCCAAATTATCCACTGTCATGTTCCCAGGGGTTTCAACAGCAAAGTCCGATAAGCCAGTCCAATATCAGGAGTTCAGAGGATGCAGAGCCGATACCAAAATGCCAAAGCCAAATCACAAACCGTAATCCGAGGTCAGGGTCCAAAGCCAAATCACACAACGTAGTCCAGGGTCAGAGTCCAAAGCCAAGGGTCCAGAGAACAAGGTTCAAGGTAGTCAGGAGCGTGGATGCGAGCCAGAGTATTGACTTGTTGCTTCCACGAGCTTCCCAGCTGTCTGGGAGCTGATTATATAGCAAAACAGTCATTGAACTCCTGGAAGCCTTTCATCCTGTTAAAACTCAGGACTAGCTGACCTGATGTTTCTGCGGGCAGCATTCAGGCGATCCTCTGACCTTTGCGTCATAAGTCTTTGCCAAAGTCTAGCCCTCACTCTGGCTACTGGGGGAGGAGAATCTGGTGGCGATTCAGCTGTCTGTGCTTCTAATCGCTCAGCATTCTCCTCAGCTGTAGTTAACCCCTCAGGTTCCGAATCTTCAGCTGAACTCATGACATCCACGCACCTTGTGTGCAGAAAAAAATGGTGGGAAGAGAATAATTTCACTTATTTTTCCCCCCAACAATTCACTTGGCACAAGTCTCATCATTAGCAGGGGCAGTAGCACAGCTTCCTGCAGTGACTATGTTGCCAGACACACCACTTTTTTGCATCCTTCACAATATACTGGGCTTAGCAAGGTTCTATGACAGTGAAATAGCAGCCAGCACACAAAATGATGAAGAATATTTGGAGAAAATCCTGAAAAGTGATTTATTTATTTTTGTAAGAGGGAGGGCCAAGAGAGAAAAATCTCATATATTTTCAAGAAAAGTATCTTCAGATAACATTCAGAGAATGAAATTTATTTTTTTCCCTCTCTCCCACTATTTTGCTAGAAAGAGAGACTGTGCATCAGCTGTGCCATTTAAATATCTGGCCAGATAGCTTAGGGAGATGGCTTTGAGCACCTGGCTGCTGAGCCAGAGGGCCAAAGTATGATTCTGCACTGTGCTTCTTGTAAGAGGAACAACCCTGTGTCACATCAGGGAAGCTGCATGTGGTGTTTGCCCAGGTCATGGATATTCATATACTATTTGCACAGACCAATGGGAGTGCTGGAGGGGTGGAGTCAGGAGGTATAAGAGACTCAGCAGCAAGAGGAGGAGTTTAGATAGACATAGATAAGGTTTAGATAGGGTAGGAGAATTAGAGTGTTAGTTAGAGAGTTTGATGGAGTTTTGGCAGGAGAATAGTGGTTGAGGGTGGAAAAAGAAGAATGTTTGTTTAAGAGTTAACAACATTGCTTGTTCTGTCAACACCTGTATCAATAAACAATTTCTATTCGGTTCTTTTAAAATGGCATATGGCCTGGACATCTATCATTAATAATAGGTATTGTTGATGAAATCAACTGGTGGCAGCTGAGGGGCACGTAGTGTGAGCTCTTTATTTGGTGAAAGAAGCAGGGGCCACGTGCACAATCCCCAGATACTTCCAGAAGAAGAGAATGGTAAACCTCTTCAGAGGAGGCCCATGGAATCAGTGGACATGTGATGAGTCAACACCTATGTAAGCTCTACTGATTCAATGCATCTACTCTAGTTGTGACCTAGTTCTAGATTTCAGGCAGTTTGTCGAAGAGGTGCTTGTCTTGTACGACCAAGACAGAAATGTCAGGCTTTTGAGGAGTGGAAAGGAACTGAGACAGTTTAAAATACCATGACTTTTAAATTTCATGTAATCCAAATCTGAAACAATGCATATGCTATGAGTTGCCCTTTCTTGTAATGGAAGTAATCTGCCACCTTGGGTCAGAGATTGACCAATTGCTCTTGGCAAATGTCCTTTAAAAATATTTATTCGATCTGTTCTGAAAGTTGCTTCCCTGGAGTTTGGTTTTTAAAGTCTTTCACTTATTACTAAGCCCTCTCTTACCCTCTTCTATTACTAATGAAATTACCATATGCAAAAGAATAAAAGGGTGTGTGACATTTTCTTTGACATTGGCAAAGACTCCTAGAATAAATTAATTCCTGCTGTAGCTCCTGTGATTTGAACAGAGCCAAACCAGGCTCCTAATTTCATCTAACATTTCTCCAGAGCTGCCTGATCATCAGAAGTAATTATCTAGCGGTCAAGTGCACAGACCAGGAAGAATGAATTATAATCTGAGTTGAATGCTGACTCATGGCTCTTCATTCTGTGTGAAAGCATTTGGGGATACAGTTCATCTGGACATTTCTTTCATGCAAGTTTCTTTCAAATGAATGGCATCCTGCAAAAAGAACATTAGTGCTCCCCATGTGGGTATGAGAAAAGAAGAGGCTGGTCTTATGTTAAAACTACAGATGTGCATTTTGACTTGGAAATATTCAAAAGTCACAGAATAATGCCATTTTCAGATAGTTCTGAATATACCTGGATATGAATTTGATAGTTCTCAATATCTCTAATAATAATTCCTAATGTCAGAGGACAGACAGAGTTCTGACTCCTGTCCTCTGAAGATGCCGGCCACAGAGACTGGCGAAACGTTAGGAAGAACAACCTTCAGAACACGGCCAAAGAGCCCGAAAAACCCACAACAACCATCAGATCCCGGCCGTGAAAGCCTTCGAGAATACAATAATTCCTAATGTTTGGAGTCCTATTTACTCCTATAGGCTTGGTTTCTGCAAGCTAGAGGAAGTAGTGAAAGTGAAACTTTTCCTCAGACATCCTGGAGTGATTTCTTGAGAAATGAAACATAAAGACTGGCAGGAAGGGTAGTGAGAGAACTCAGTGCCTCCTGTTTGGGATTGCCATGAGTTTCCCAAGGAAGGGTGAGAGCAAAACCTGGAAATGATGTCTTTCTGCACCACCAATGAAATCTAGAAGCAGGCACAGACACCAGAAGGTTTTTTTTTTCACATTGGTTCTTTCCAGTTGAAAGATCAGCATAGCTGCTTATAAATCCCCAGAGCAATTGCTGTTAGGATGTGCTCTGGTGCAAGCAGTTTTCTCTGTGTCCTTTTCTGAACCCTCAACTTGCATTTACATTCTCTACATCTCATTGCATGTTGTTGACTTAACACAGTTAGGAAAAAGATTTAAGATTAGTAGATCAATATACATTATAAATCAACAGTTATCCCTTAGGGATGTATCAGGCAGAGGAATAAGATTTTGTTATATAAAGAAAGATATATGATGTTTTTAGATTTTGTATCTGTACTATATTTGTGTGTATGTGATTTTCATTGGAAAGATTGGTGTTCTGCTGTAGCAGAATCAGGTCCTGTTCTTCTTTGGATAGAGTCTGCAGACAGTATAGTAGTTGAAGTAGACATTTGGGGAAGATTGCAGAAATGCTGCCTGCACCCATTGCAGCAGCTTCTCCTGAGAGGAATGGAAGAGGGAGAGGAAAAGGTCAGCCTACAACTGCTACTATCAGCCCTGCAAAGAAAATCTGTCACCCAGCTAGCTGCCTTGTTCAGTACCAACACTATGAAAGAGCAGCAGGAAGCAGTACAGGATGTGTCTGTGTGCCTGCTAAGGAGTTGGTTCAAGGCGGGACAGATATGAGTGAACCTCAGTCATGTTCCAGTGTTGTCTTTGTGCACTCCACGCAGGGCAAAGGACAAAAAAGATGGTGAAGAAGGCACTTCTCCCCAAAGAGCTGATGTGCCAGAAAAGGACAAGGATGACATTAGCACTCAGACTGACATTGTTAGCTTGGGCAGGAGCAGTGCTGCTGCTTTTGTGGTTGGGAAAGAGATTTCTGAAGAGCACCAGACATTGCTTTCCATATGCAGAGCCCCATTATATTCAAGGAAGAGTCCATCCCCAGCCCCTATTCCAAGAAAATCTCTCCTGTGCAAAACAGCCTTGTGGTTGGTGGGAACTCCCCTTCAAGCACATACACATCTGACATAGGGTAGGAGGAGTCTGAAGGGACTCAGGTGCACACTATTTTGGAAACATGTGACAGTGGAATCACCCCTGCCCCTCCAGTTGCACTTGCCCCACCTCTTCCTGGACCTAGTAGTGATGATGAGTTAGCAATCTCTGTTAGAAACATGCAGTCTAAAACTGGAGCTCCCAAGAAGTCAAGGAAACATTTTCAACATGTGCATGCACTGCAAGAAGATGCTGAAGCATGGGCAGGACATCAGCCTCCTTTTCAATACTGACATGTTCAGTCACTGGAAGACTCAGCACAGGGCTTTGCTGCTGGCAAATGAAGAGGGTATTGTGAGGAGCAAGTGGCTTCCTTGTTGTGAAGGGTAAGAGTCATCAGGGGACAGAGGTTGAGCCACCAGCCCAGGGAAGCAGGGAGGTAGATGGGCAAATAGCAAGAGGTAGGAGACAGGAAATGCCAGACCCACATTTCAAGAATAAATGCTGAGGTACCCTGGAGGAGCTTGGGGGTGTACAGGAAAATATTTAAAAAGGCCAGGACTACTCATTGCCTAGGGGAGATGATAGCTCTAGATAGCCATTCTGTCTAGTGGCTGGTTTCTGTAGGTTTGTGGTACCCCATTGCCAACTGCCATCCTAAACAACTCTTAGCTGCTGGATGGTGTCATATTTATATTGAGGTGCCAAGCAACCGATACATCAGCAGTTGGCCAGGACACAGCTGACATATTTTACAAGCGGCATCTGAAGCAGCCAGGGTGCAAAACACGTCTGTCTCTCCCTGACAGTATACTGGTGAGGAGCAATCAGGTGTAGGGCAGCACACAAGAGCAGGATATTCATGGGTTCTGTTGAATGTGGCTGTGATGGAGGACAGCCACACAGCTCACAACATTCCATAGGGTCTGATGGAAATGCTACAGCAGTGGAGGCTAGCTACAGAAAGCCAAGGTTTGTTTGTCACAAACAAGGGGGCAAACATGGTGGCAGCACTGCAGGCTGGGAAGATGAAAGGGGTGCAGTGTATAGCCCATACTCTCAACTTAGTAGTTTGGGGTGCTTTGCAGGGTATGGAAGACACATGCACACCTAATATAACTGAGTGGTCCTGGAAGAATGAGGCAGAGGCGGAGGTGTACATGCAGGAACCCAAAGCAAAAGAGACAGATCCCTTGTCTCACTGGGCTGAGAAAGAGTCTTTTTGGGGAAGTCTGGGCAAGGTGGCAGTGGGTCTGCTATCTTGCCCATCAACTGGTGTGTCCAGTGAATATTCTCTCAGAATATTCCACTCACATCTGGAACCTGTAGAAAAACTTATTTGCCTTAAGGTCAACCTGCCAATGCTGGGCTTCCCCAAAGTTCCCTTTAAGTAAGAGAGAATGGTACACTCTGCTCACAGTACTAGGTATTCCATGCCTCAGTCTGTTGTCCCCTCCTTCTGCCTCTTTCATTCTTCCAACTGCTATTCCAAGATTGCGCTGACTCACTCAACTGTGCTGTCTTCCACAGTTGTGCACCAGGTTCTTGTGGGTAGTTCAGAACATTATATACTTTTATTAGAGTCCCAAAGTTTCATTGCCATTGTTGGGTCCAGGTTAGCTTCTCAAGATGGATACAGATGCAGTCTGCAAAAGAATTGTGGAGGGAGGGTGTGATTTCAAACTTCTTCTCAAATAGTAGTTTGGAATTTATCCAACTATTTTTGAAGGCTCTGAGTCATATATGGGGACCTACCCTTACCATACAGTAAAACATATTGTGGATCAGTCTGCTTCTCACATCAGGGGATGTCACATGGTATTTCATATAAAGTTTGTATAACCTGCTGTGCCTAACTGACAAGATGCCAAGGTGAATGTTATTTGTGTGTCTGGTCATGCATCTGATTGTGCACCTTATTGATTATCCATAATTGGTGTTGGCAGGTTATACACATCTTACAGGAACATGAGGATTCCAGGCTTCCTTTTCTTAACTGTCAACCTTGATTTTTCCCACCTTGCTCTGTACCTGCACCTGCAGTGCTATGGCAAGAAATAAAGTAGCCCTCAAACCAATGAATATAGTACACATTCTGAAAAGGGGATGACCTGTGGATGAAAAAAATATGGCAATTTTTATGCCAATCTGGTTGACACACACAAACATTCTTCCCAGCATGTAATGTGTGGACTACCATATACCTGTTGCCCAAATTCCTTCAACAATCTGGTAGTGGCTAGCATTAAAATCCATCATGAGGTCATACAACCTTCCTTTTGCACTGGGGCACACGGTGAGATAGTCAGGCGCTGCCACTATCAAGGTCAGGTCTCTTAGGGGCTTGTGGATTTACATGAATTGTACTATTGCTTTGTCGAGAGTATATCTGCTATACTTTGAACATGTGTACATAAACATGTACTAGCAGAAACATTTTAAGCTTATTTAAGAAAGAATGTGGCTCCCTGGAGAGAACTGGTGGAAACTTAACATAATTCAGTGTTCTTCCTTTAACTCTGGATGCAAAACATAAGACAGGTCAAACTTAGTTTAGAAAAATACTCTGCATTTACATACGTAACTTAAACAGCTTATCTTCAGCATAACAGCTTAACATAACAGCATAAACATATACAGTAACTGGTTACTCACTATCCAGTATAATATAATAGCATGACCGCTCCAATACCAAAGCAACCTGACTGCTCCTGAACCAGAGCAGCATGACTACTCCTGAACCAGAGCAGCAAAGTAATGCTTTCCAAGAGCTTCCTTTATACAGAGAAAAAGCCTCTGAATTCAGCAACACCTGCCCGAGGCAACTCAAGCCTCAAACTCTGCCTGTTAACCAGCAACAGGTGTATGCTTGCACTTTACATACAGTCTTTCTTACATATTTTACTTACATGAGAAAGTAATATTTAATATTTAATATTTTATTGTACTATATTTTAATGGAGTATACAGTGGTGCCTCGACTTACGACCATAATCCGTTCCAGAAGATGGGCGTAACTCGAAATGGTTGTAAGTCGAAGCACCATTTCCCATAGGAATGCACTGGAACGCGATTAATCCGTTCCAACATAAAAAAACCCACCAAATAAAATAAAATAAAAAGAACCACAGCGTTCCGATGGGGCTGAAAACACACACACACCAAAACACCAAAAAACATCACAGCACAGAAACATAACCCCCCAAACCCAAACCCACCCTGCAAAACAAAGTAAATGTACTTACTCAGGAGCAGAAAGCAGCACCAGGCAGTCCGAAGCCTCTTCTGACACACACATACACTCTAACCGTTGGGGCGAAAGAGCTACAAAGAAGCTCTTCGCCAACTACTGGTTAGTACTCTAATTTGAATTCCCCGCCTTTTCCCCCTGCCTCTTTTGTTTGCAACTCGAAGCTCCGGCCGCAAGTCGAAGCAACATTTTGCGGCTGGAGCTGGTCGCAACTCGAAATGGTCGTATGTCGGGATGGTTGTAAGTCGAGGCACCACTGTATTATATTGTTTATACCGTTTTATAATGTTTTATTTGATGTATGTTGCAATGGCCTGTGTGCCACGCAATAAACTTATTTTGTTTTTTTGCTACTTACATGAGAACACTTATATGTTCAAGACTTTAATTTACAATATAGTGACCTGCACCCCTTCACGGATTGCTGCCTTGTTGTGGCGAAGGGGCTTGAGTAATTCAGAGAAGCTATGGGCTATGCCGTGCAGGGACACCCAAGACGGACAGGTCATAGTGGAGAGTTCTGACTAAACGCGATCCACCTGGAGCAGGAACTGGCAAGCCACTCCAGTATCTTTGCCAAGAAAACTCCATGGACAGAAACAAAAGGCTAAAAGATATGACACTGGAAGATGAGCCCCTCAGGTCGAAAGGCGTCCAACATAGTCAAAGCTATGGTTTTTCCAGTAGTGATGTATGGAAGTGAGAGCTGGACCATAAAGAAGGCTGACCGCCAAAGAATTGATGCTTTTGAATTGTGGTGCTGGAGGTGGCTCTTGAGAGTCCCCTGGACTGCAAGGAGAACAAACCTATCCATTCTGAAGGAAATCAACCCTGAGTGCTCACTGGAAGGACAGATCCTGAAGCTGAGGCTCCAATACTTTGGCCATCTCATGAGAAGAGAAGACTCCCTGGAAAAGACCCTGATGTTGGGAAAGTGTGAAGGCAAGAGGAGAAGGGGACAACAGAGGACGAGATGGATGGACAGTGTCATCGAAGCTACCAACATGAATTTGACCCAACTCCGGGAGGCAGTGGAAGACAGGAGAGCCTGGTGTGCTCTGGTTCATGGGGTCACGAAGAGTCAGACATGACTTAACGACTAAACAACAACATAGTGACCTGCTCCATTACAAATATCTTGACATGCTTGTTGCACTGAATGCATTAAAATCTATTGGTCTCAGTGGGGCTTGTGCCAGATAACTTTTCAATAGATTGCACGATTGCACTGTTTGTATTTTCGGTTATTGTTTTAAATACTGACATTCTCATATTCCTTTCATTAGAAGGGAAATCATTTCAAAGCTGCTGTTCGATGTAAGAGAAGAACTCAGTATTGGGTAGATACTCTGGATCAAACTAATGTCAAGAGATTGTGTGTTCCATGCAGTTAGCGTATTTCCCTCTACACAAGGTTTCCTTAGAGATTCCTCAGCAAGCACACTTGCAAAGTAGGCTCGTCTTTACTTTCCATTGATCAGTCACAAAACAAAGAGAGGAAAATGTGAGAAACTGAGGAGAAACTGCAAGAAGAAACAGACTTTTTCAGCACTTCAGAAAGCACCATTTCTTAATACATGCTAAGCTAATTTAAATACTTGTCATTAGACCTTCAGCAGCCTTTCCTATAACAGAGGGAATGATAGGATTACCAATCTCATATCCAGAAGGAAGCAATAAACATTTTGAAAGGAAACTACACTTCAGCATGTCCAACCAATTCACATGAGTTCATTCCCTATGATCCCCCTATTTCTTACTCCAGTTTCTCATTCTCTTTTGTTTTCCCTAAAATCTAAACCTAGTATGGGACAGGAGTCTGGCATTTTAGTTTCTTCCTCCATTGAGTAGTATATACACATCAACAGCACTATAGAGATTATTAATTAATAACATATGATTTAAATTCAACTCCCTTTCAGCAGCCTAACAGAAATAACATGAATATGTTCACCCATTCCAGAAAATTCTTGAAGTAAGTCCACATGGAGTACCTAACTTTTGGAGTTCTTTCTGTAGCTAAATTTTTAAGGCATATAAATAACTGGAGAGAAAATTAGAACACAGAAAGATTTGTTTTACCAATATTTTGGTTTAATATTTTCTGATGGGAAAATGGGGAGAAGGGGTAGTGGCTTAATATAGAACCTTTTTTTCTATGTTATGTTTTCTGTCAAATTCTATACCATAGAGACAAGAGGAACATTTTTTGGCCAAACCCCAAACCAAATACAACTTAGTGTAAGTTTGTAATACTGGAAAGAAATTTGTGGTGGGAAACTGACTTGAATTGGTTTTCTAGACAGAAGGTCCCTGAATTGGGTATTAAAACAATGTCTTTTTCAGAATGTCCTCTTCACTCTGAAAATATAAATGGCTTTAATTAAAGCTCCAGCACTCTATTATTACATGCAGAGGAAATACATTTTTTGCAAATGATTAGGTTAGACAACACCATTTTTTAAAAAGTCGGTTAGCACTAAACTGTAGTTATTGCTATGTGCCATCAAGTTGCTTCCAACCTATGGCAACTCAATGAATGAGCGCTCTCCAAAATAGCCTGTCTGCAACAGCCCTGTTCATCTCCTGCAAACTCAGTCCAGAGTTCCTTTAATGAGTCAGTCCTTCTTGTATTTGGTCTTTCTCTTTTCCTGCTGCCTTCAACCTTTCCCAGCATTATTGTCTTTTCCAGATAATCCTGCCTTCTCATGATGTGCCCAAAGTAGGATAGCCCTGGTTTCATCATTTTTGCCTCCAGATATAGTTCAGGTTTTACTTGATCTAGGACTTACCTTTGTCTTTCTGGCAGTCCAGGGTATCAAAAAATCTCTCCTTCAGCACCATATTTCAAATGAATCCTTTTCTTCCCGTCAACTTCCTTTAATCTCAATCTTTCACACCCATACATCGTGATCGGAAATACAAGAGTGTGAATGATGCTGGTCTTGGTTTCCAGTGACATATACTTACATTTGATAATCTTTTCTAAATCCCTTCATTGCTGCCCTTTTGAGTCTCATTTTTCTTTAGATTTATTGGCTGCAATCTCCATTTGGATTGATGGTTGAACCAAGGAATACAAAATCTTTAATAATTTCAATTTCTTCATTGTCAACATTAAAGTTGTGTAGCTCCTGTACGGTCATGATTCTTGTCTTCTTAATGTTCAACTGAAGTCCTGCTTTGGCACTTTCTTCTTTTACTTTCACTAAATGCTGTTTCAAGTCCTTGCTATTTTCCACCAGTAAAATGGTGTCTTCTGCATGTTTCTTCCACCAATTTTCACTCCTCCTTCATCTGAATCTAGTCTGGCTTTTCATGTATGTTCTGTGTACAGACTGAATAGATAGAGCAATAAAATGCACCTTTGTCTAACATCTTTGCCTATAGGAAACCATTCTGTCTCTCCATGTTCTGTGCTAACAGTAGCTTCTTGTCCACAATACAAGTTACACATCAGGACAATCAAGTGCTGAGGCATACCCCTTTCTTTCAGAAAAAAACATGGTTTCTCATGATCTATGTGATCAAAGGTTTTGCTGTAGTCTATAAAGTATAGACTGATCTTCTTCTAAGACTCTTTGGTGCACTCCAAAAGCCAATTTGTAATATGATCTTGAGTGCCTCTTCCTTTACAAAATCCAGCTTGAACATCAGACATTTCTCACTCCATTTCAGGTAAAATCCTTTGTTGCAACACCTTTTATCATTTTGCTTGCATATGAAATTAAAGCAATAGTCCTGTAGTTACTGCATTCCTTGGTATCTCCTTTCTTGGGAACTGGAATGTATGTTGAGCAATTCCAGTCTGTGGGCCATTGTTTTGTTTTCCATATTTGTTGGCATATTCTTGTTAGGATTTTGTCAGATCCAGTCTCATGGCTTGAAATAATTCTATAGGTATCCCATACACCCCTAGTAATGTATTTCTTCCTAGTGATTTCACAACAGCTTTCACTTCACTTTCTACAACTGCAGGTTCTTTGTCACAGAATTCCTCTTGAATGTAGTCTGTCATCCTTTTATCTCTTCTGTATAGGTCTTCACTATACTCTTTCCACCTTCTCTTTATTTTCTCCTGGTGTGCTTCCTTGTTGGTCATTCAGCATCCCTAATTTAGATTTATATTTCCCTTTGAATTCTTGGATCTTCTGGGAGAGCTCTCTTGTTTTTCCTCTTTTGTTGTTCTTCTCTCTTTCTTTGCACTGGTTACTGTAGGCGTTCTCTTTGTCTCCACATGACAGTTGCTGAAAATCTGCATCCATGGTTCTGACACGATTTCTGTCACCTTTTATTTTTGCTTCTTGACTGTCCTTTACAATTTTAAATGTTTCACCAATATCCATCTAGGTTTTTCTTTTCTTTTTGCTAGAGGAATGGCCTTTTTGCATTCTTCCCTAATAGTACCTCTGGTTTCAATTCACCATTCTTCTGGTTCATGGTCAATTGAATTAGTAATTCAAATCTGTTCTTTATGTGGATTTTAAATTCATCAGGAATGCAGTTTAAATTATATTTTGGAACTACAGTTCTTTTGGGGCTCTTTTTAAGCCTGACTCTACTGTTGAATATTAACAGTTCATAATCATTACTACAATCTGCTCCTGTTCTTCTTTTGCCAGAGAGAATATAGCTTCTCTGTCTCCTGCATCCAATTATGTAATCTATTTGATTTCTATATTGACCATCTGGTAATGTCCACATGTATAGCCTGTTTGGTTGTTTGAAGCATATATTTGCAACACAAAAATTGTTGGCTTCACAGTACTCTATGAGTCTTTCTCCTGCCTCATTTCTGACCCCCAGGCTAAATTTTTCAACAACATTTAGTTCTGCTTTGTTCTGTACTTTTGCATTCCAATCGCTTATGATTATAAACATAGCATGTTTTGGTGTTTGATAAATTTCCCCTTGGATGCTTGCACAAAAGCTTTCAATTTCATCTTCTTCAGCACTGGTAGCTGGAGCATAGACCTGAATGATGTTTATGTTGATAGGCTTTGCATGGATAATATCTGGTTGGCATTATTTGTCCAAACCTTGCATTATAGCCCCTTAACTGCCTGTGCTACATATTGCCTCAGTATTAAAGCCACTCCATTTCTTCTGGGTGTCATTTCCAGAGTAGAACACTTCGTAGTTGTCTGATTGAAAATATCCTGTTCTAGTCCATTTTAGTTCATGGATACTAAGCACTGCAATGTTTATATGCCCCATTTCTTGCTTGTTTTCCTATTTAAGTTGATTCATGCTTCTCACATTCTATGTTCTAGTTGTATGTGTTGTACATCATTGGACTTTCCTTTTACTTCTGTGCACATCAGCCACTAGATGTTTTTTCAGCTTTAATATAGTTGTGTCATCAGTAACCAAACTATTTGTACTTGTCCTTTGCTCTTCCTCAGTAGCTGATTGAGTGCTTTCCAACCTGGAAGTATCATCTTCTAGCACTATCTCTTGTTTCATTTTGGACTGTCTCGTCATAGAATTTTCATGGTAAGAAAAGTTCAGCAGGGGTCAAAATTAAGCTCAGTTGAAATCAGTAGGATCATGACTAACATGCCCCATATATTTTAATAGGATCAAAATATGACTGACTGTCTAGATCCAACCAAATGGATTGTATCCAGTGGTGATTTTACCATAGGAGAAAAAACCTACCCATACAAGTTGGAATGTTTTTCACCAATCATTCCTTACCCTCTCCCCCACAAACACCCACTGAAAAACTGCTCCTGGGAGTTAAGGTGCCTTATGAAATAGTATTGGATATGATGGGAAGGGCTACAGTTGGTCGGGGGAAGCTGGCAAAAATTGTATTGAGAGAGTGGATGCATTTTTTGGTATCACAGGGTCTCCACTTTGTGCAGCCAAGTGACTAGATACTTTTGTTCTATGCATTCCCCTTGTGCTACTGGTTTGTTTTACCTGCCATAAGCAGAAGGCACCAGCTTTGTTATCAAATGCATACTAAGACCACAAATATATAGGTATATTTGTAATGAAAATGGGATAATTGCATCAGTGTAAATTATATAGTCTCCAATAGCCTGGTTTTCTTCAGCTTTTAGTAATGGTTTTCAAAGCCACATTCATTTTGTTTTATCTTTGTTTTACTTTATATTTTCATTCAAATGTCATGCATTTGTTTTCACTTGCCTATGTTTTTCCCTTGATTTCATGAGTACTTCCTTGTCTATTACAGCATGTAAACATGTTTTCTATTCAAATGGCAAAAACTATATAAGTGGTTTACTGTTCTGCTAGGATGTTAGATCCATGGTGCAACTAGTAAACTCTGTGCCTCCCACTACCTGGAAAAACAAAAACAAAAAACAGCTGGGGGGATAGGATGGAACTTTCAGAGGCAGGCACACAACCCAGCATTTAGAAAATATGCAGCTCCAGAGAGCAGTGCGTAAGAATAGAGGAAGTTGTCTTATACCAAGGTAAACCACGGGTCCATCTAGCCCAGTATTGTAAACTCTGACTAAAATCACTCTCCAGGATTTCAGACAGGATTCTTTCATGACTGCGCCCAGAGATCCCTGCTATTCTCTATCTTCCATCTAAATACTAAGTAGGGTTGGCCCTGCTTAGCTTCCAAAATCAGCTGAGGTCACCTGTATTAAATGTGGTATGGCTTTACTGTTCTCCACAGAGACCTGCAGGGGGACAGAAGTGGCATTGGCAGTGCAGCAGGAAAGTAGCTGCTATTGGCAGAGTGTGGAAAGGTAGGACAAGTGAGAAGCAGGTGCACCCTTGTTGGGTTGTGATGAGCATCTTATGGCTGACTCTGGATCTTGTGGCATGTCATCCAGTTCAACAAGCCTTGGCATCTCCATCTATGTCTGCTTCTCTAGGTGTACTTCTCTCAGTTTGTGTGTCATTGCCTTCCTGCTTCACATCTGGTTCAAGTTGCAGAGGTATTGGAGCAGGTTTATCTAGGACAGCAGCAAAACACTGGTCTTCTGTTCCTCTCTTGTCAGCTTTGTTTCACTCATCAAAATGAACAATATGTCTTACACTAACTTCACCTATTTTTAAGTTCATCACTTTTTACAGTCTTTGCTAGCAGGAGCATAACCAAGCAAAATAGTCTCTTCATTTCTAGAAGAAAGTTTGTGCCTTTCCTGCTTTGGTTTATAAGCATATGCCAAGAGTCTAAAAACTTTGATATGTTCTGCACTTGGTATCCTGTTGTGGCATAGCTCAAATGATGTTTTTAGGTACCCTTTGTTAGTAATCTGTTCTGGAGATACATTGCTGTCATAATTGCACCACCCCCAAATACTCACCACTATTGTCTGCCTGTAGTGCCTTGGGTTTTCTTTCAGATTTGTTCCTCACCATGGCTATGTACTTCTTCAGCATCTCATGTATCTCACTCTTTTCCTTCAGCAGGTAGCTACCTCAGGAAAACATCAACAAACACAACAAATGTTATGTCCTACTGATGGGATTTTGAGTGGATCACACAAATCACTATGTATCAGATCTAGTATTCTGGTGTTTCTTTTCTCAGTTCTTGGCAGGAATGAGGGCCTGACATCTTTCTCTGTGATAGAGTTTATGCATCTAGTTGTAGTGGTTGTATCACCTGGATTTAGTTTGATTCCTGTCGCGAGTTTCTGGTTTTGTAGCTCCAGAATTGCTTTAGGATCTCTGTATGCAAAATGGCAATGCCACAGTTCCATGCTGTTGCCATTTGTTTTCTGAGCTTGCACTGTGTTGATCTGCTGCTCCCATTTAAAACACGCAGTTTATAGATACCATTAGATATGACTGCATGAAAATACATTTCACAATCTTTTGTTACTGTATATTGTCTATTTTCAAAGTGTATAGAAAAACCTTTACCATCCAAAGCTGATGCACTTAACATGTTGCACTGTAGTTCAGGAATAAACAGTACATTTCTTACAGCAACTTTACTTATCTCATCAGGTAAATTAGATTGCACTTGTTCCTCTACCTTCTATTGTCATGGAGTCGCCACTAGCAACTTGAATATTTCCACCGGAGTTTTCATCTAGATTTGTGAAGATTTTTTTTTATGTGTACAGTGGCTGGTATAGCCTAAATTGATAATCCAGTAATTCAATTTTTGTTCACAATTATGGGCCATGCATACTTTCTGCTTAACTTTCCCAGCCTTTCCTTTTGTCTCTTTGTTAGAGTTAGACTCTACATATTTACTGCTAGCTCTCTGATCCTTTGAATTAAGATTAGTAGATTCTATTGGTTGAAAAAGCTCTTGAGCGTCTTTTGCCATGTGACCCATTCCACAACTCCAGTAGTTGCATGACTGGCTTTGAGGCTTGCCCCTCCTATTGCCTTTCTTACTCAGCATGTAATTTGAGCCATTTTCAGTTGAGGCCTCAGGGGAGTCATTTTCCTCTATGCACTCTTCCCTCAGACAATGCAAGCACTCCTGAAAACTTAGCTGCTTACTATATAGGATGGGCACAAAAGCATCAAAGCGTTCACCTAGTGAGGCTGTGAGAAATTCCATTTTCTGTCTATCAATCAGTTCAAAGCTTGTCAAGCTTAAATTGTCAAACACTTTTAGTAGGACAGAAATATGCTTTTTCACTATATTTCCTGTTAACCTTGAGAAGAACCAGCTGCCTAATAAAAACTGCTTCCGATTTAGATCTAGAAAAACCATCAGATCTCTGGAGGGCATCTAGCATGTCCTTAGTAATTTCACAGTCTTTAACATAGATTGTCTGCTTATCTGAGAAGCTTTGTGAAATTATTGCTTTTCCTAAAGAATCCTCATCTTCCCATTTAGCTTTGTCTTCTGCTGCCTCTGGATTTTGCCTTTCTGTGCAAGCACACACCCTCAAAGCTCTGAGGTTAAACTGAAGCCTCTTTCAATTGGTAAAAATTCACAGACGTTAACTCTGGTATATTGCTCAAAAATGTGTTGCTGTGATCTAGAATCATTCTTCCTGTTTCTCTTTTGGTTAGAAATCTCAGAAAAGAAACAACTCTTTCTCTTCAACCAGTTTTTGGTGTTTTGGTTAAAATGCAGTAGCGGTGGGGGAAATCATGTGCACTTTGAAAACAACGAAACCCAAAACATACTTATAGCTATCTGCCTGTTTCTCTGGTCACTGATCAGTGGTCACTGGTCAGTTGCTCATCACTGGTGATTGGACTGGGCCCATAATCTATTGGCAGAATGTGGAAATTTTATGGCTTAAGTACACAGCAGAAAAAGTTCAGAGACCTACAGAGCAGAAATAGCTTCACGTCTTCCCTCAGTAGACCACCTCTTATTGCTTAGTTCTCCTTAATGGGCATTTACTGTCTCAATAATTCACTCAGAGACACTGGTAAGAGAAAAGAACAAAATGGTCCATTTACTTAGAGTTCTTTGTAGATCAAAACAAACAAAAATATTAACTGGTTACATGAACAGAGCTTAACTGATTCACTAGCTGTATATTGACTCATTACATGACTAGACTCTACTGAAACCACAACTCTAATTGAACAGAGACTATCTGACTAAAAAGAGCAGGAAAAGACTTGAATAGAGAGGTGTGGCTCTCTTCAAAATCTGAGGCAGAGAGGGAGTGATTGGCAGCTACTAGATTGATTGACATTCACCCCAGTCCAGAAATGTCCCTCCCAGCCAAAACCTCTTAAAGGCAACATACAACGTTTGTAAGCAATTCCAACAGATGCAGCCAGAGTAGGATAAAACAACAGTGGAAAGGAAGGTGACATCATGTGATGAAGGAGCAAAACTTCTCTTCATGACTTAGGTGGTGGGAAACCTTGGGCCCTCGCTGCTTGCCTCTCACAGTTTATCTTCAGAAATTTTGCATGTGTTAGTGTGAGGGGGTCACCGCCTATGCCCTGGGTAGGCAAGGGGGAGAAACAGGTGCCTGCAAAAGAGCTGGCTGATAAGGACCACCTGTGAGGGGGCGAGGGAGAGGGGGAGGCTGGGATAAAGGAGGAAGACAGGGAGGACTCAGGAGCTTATTTCAGGGGAAAGGAAAGAAGGTGACTTTGGAGGAGGAGGAGACATGGGGAGAGGCTTGGGATCCCAAGTCTGGGCTTGGGCTGAGGTGGAGAGTGACTGTGAAGAGGACCCCTAGGCTAAAGTCCCAGAGTCACACTTGTTGGGTAGAGGAAGAGGCTCCAGTTGAGGAACCCCAGGGTCAGGACTCCAGGAGCGTACATTAACTCCAACACAACCTGTATGCCCATGTTGTCCAACAGGAGCAGGGACACCCACTCTGACCCCAGCTGCAGTGCTGGCAATAAAAGTACCAGGATGAGAGATAGAGGAGGCTCCTGGAGTTGCAGAGGAGCAGGCACCAGTATCCTCCATCTGGCTCTACTGGCCATCCCTGAAAAGTCTCCAACCAGGGCCAGGACTCATCCTCCCTTCCTTTCAGAGACCAGGACTCTCAGGGCACCCTGTGTCTTTAATAGGGAATCCTCTCGAAAATACATTTCTTGGGAGGGGTAAGTGCAGAAAACCAACCCTCCAGGAAGCTCATAGAGGGAGTTAAGGATAGTGTTCCTCTTTCTGTTTGTTCCTCAGTTGCAATAAAGTACATTCTTGGTTATTCTCACAACCTGGAGCCCATGGAATTATTGCTGGGAGACTCAGCCACTGGCAGTCCCACTGGAGGAGGGTCCAGCAGTGCTCACGGTTAAGAGTCATAAATTTTTCTTTCTGTGAAAATGTGTTGACAACTCTGACTGTAATATGTCCAGGCTTTTTGAACAAAAAATACTAAATAGATGTTTAGAAAGACACCAGAAGGGTTATGTTTTGACTGGAATACACAGTGCATAGTGGGGATTTCCAGTATATTTAGTCAGACAGCAGTTGTTTTATGTTTTCCTCTTAGAAAAACAACAGCTATCCCAAATTCATGCCAATGAAAACATTATAATACACCATCATATATTCCTTGTTTACAGTAGAGCCTGTACTTTCCAGTGAGGCCAAGAAAACTGAAGTCAACATCCTATCCTATAAATTAACTTCTGTAAAACATCTCTCTTCTACCCAGTGGTGTGTTGGTCTCATATTCCTGTCACTACACGTCTTCTTCCTTTGCAGACAGTTCTTTGTTTACATGACAAATGTTTTCTCCGCATTCTTCTTCTCAATTTGGATTGCACAAGCACAATGGCTGCAGCTTGCTCCACTTCCTTCACAGCCCCTGGAAACTTCCTTGATGACAGCACTTGTAACCACAAAGGGCATATTGCAATACAGAGGATTTCCCCCTCCATGTCAGTGATGCATGATGCTCATATTTCTCCATCTGCACTTCTCTTTCCATGAAAAAATGTGGGAAACACACACTTACTGTGGAAGTAGAAAAATCAAGAAATGGGGCCTATCTGCTTTATTGTCAAGAAACGTTTGATGATCCATACATGGGTATACGTCCCAAACACATTTTTACCTTTATGCAATGCTTCTGGACATTCTTATTTAATGTCAGTAGTAAAATAATAGACATAAGTAGATATCCCTCATCTATAAAAGTTGTGACCAAGACAGCTGAATGCACCCCCTTGTTGTAAATAGGGGTGTCCAGCATTGGAAAGACATGAGAACGTCTGAAGAACAAAATTAAGTCAAGTTGGGAACAACAGATATTTAAGGCATATTCCTGCAAAGGCTATCAAATACTGAACGACAAAATCTGTAACCTTTTCATCAACAGTTTACAGAATTCTACCTGGTTACACACTTTATGTAATTTCCTTGAAGAAAATGCAAGCAGACAGAGAATATACACTTGTAAGAGTCAATAGTCTTCCTACAGTAGTATGTCAGGCAGAGTTTTGAAAATTCTGTTTTGCTTTAAATCATGTCCACGTATGCCAGGAGTTGCTGAAAGTACCAGCAACCCATGATCTGAACAGGAAGGAAAACCTCTCCTCAAAATGATAAAAGGCAGTTAATTTAAGACAGATACATCAAGTGGCCAGATACCAGAACTCTCACTGATAGATGTGAATAAGAGGGCTGTAACCTGGGACTCAGGAAAAGATATAGATGCTAACCTACCCACTTCAAAACCTGGTTTAGAAATGTTTGATGTTGGTTGAGAAGTTGTCTTCTGGTTCAATAAATCCTGTATGAACATCACTATGTCTTATTCTATGGAACAAAGCATAGAAGAGGGAAACGCCTACTGGCCCAGCTGGAGTCATGGGCGTTCACAGTATGCTATCAGATAAAGTGCCATATACTACTGAGATGGTGGACAAATGTTTTTGAAAAAAATCATGGTCAAAGTGTAGTGTCTGGGTGGTTTTAAGGGGAATTAGACAAACCAATGAAGGACAAGCCTTTAAAATGCTTCATGAATTTGTCCACGCTCCTTCTAAAGCCGTCTAAGTAGAAGGCCGTCGCTATGTTTTTTATGTAGCATTTTTTTAAAGGTGTAAATTGTGAAGGATCATGACACTTAATAGGTCACTGCAGGGACAAGGAAGAACGCTGCTGACAAATTATATTGGAAAAACAGGATAAATTGTATGTTTCTGCTGCTCCTTTGTTATATATAATCAGTTCTTTTTTTTAAAAAAAAACACCCTCTGATTTATGAATCTGGGTCACTGTGCTTCTGTATCCATGATTCAAAATGCCAAAAAATGAATCGATATTGGCATCCCCACAGTCATGAACCAGAGGGGGGTGTTAAAAAATTGAATTAACTGGCTTTTAAAAACAGAGGTTTACGTATACATACACTACACACAAATTGCAATAGAAACTTCCCTCATGTAGAATTACCCAGTGCTAGAGGGTCCCAGAATATGAGCACATGATCTGTACTATGGTTGCTGGGAGAAGAAAAAAAGCAAGAACTGCTGGAATGCGGCTTTAGCTCCTCTGTACCAAAATATTTTGAAGGCCTGTTTTGGACTTAATGAAATGGTGAAGTAAAAGTGTTTGAGAGTGCAACACATACAATGAAGAAACATATACACTCTTTAACCTCTCAGGCAAACTAATGTTGCCATGCCCGCTCTGCAGACTGCAGACTAGAAAGCTACCTTCCATTTTTCAAACCCTTCCCTTGGAGTAGGCAACCTGAGGAAGAAAAACTATATGAACAAGTTGTGTCCATGCTTTCCAAAAGATGTCCCCTTGCCTTTTGATATTAAAAAAAAAAGGGGGGGGAGAGGTTGGAGACAAAAATCAACTCATTTGAAATGTGGCATTGGAAGAGAGCTTTACAAATACGACAGGCATCCAGAAAGGCAGAAAAATGAATGTTCAACCAAGTCAATCCTGAACTCTCACTACAGCAAAAATGAGCAAACTGAGGCTATTCTACCTTGAACATATGAGAATACAGAATTGACCAGAAAAGGCAGTATTGCTGAGAAAAGTGGGAAGCAGGCAGAAGGAAGAGAGAAAGATCAAATATGAAGCAGATTGTCTCAATAAAGGAAATTTGTAAGACCTGAGTAGAACTTACTGGAAAAGACAATATTGCGGGGGGGGGGGGGGAATAGGAAGAGAAAACAACCTAACATGAAATGTTGGTATTTGCAAGATCTGAGCACTACTATTAATGATAGGACATTTTGGAGGCCATTATCTCACAGAGTCAACAAACATCAGAAGGGCTTTGATGGCACATAATATCTTTGGAGGTTTTTTTTAATTGCCAGACAATTATATAGTGGCAAGGTGGGTGGAATGATTGAAACTATGACAGGATATAGACACCAAAGCTTCATTAACATCAAGTAAAACCATCCCCAGTCACAAGCAAAAAGCAGTATTTTCATGGTTTAAAAAAGGGAGCTTCTGAAGATTTGTTCTCTATTCTTTTTAAAATACATTTTAGAATAGTTTTACAACTGGACACAAAATCCTTTCCCCAATGCCTGTTTGACCAGGAAGGAGTTAAAATATTTTCCTCCTGAAAGTCAGCTAATTGGGTCCTGATTCACAAGGTCAAAAGTTTTGAAAGGCCTTTTTTTTTTTTTAAATCAATATTTCAGTCCCTGCAGAATGGATTCCATTCAAGTAAAATAAGTGTGTGAAGCCAGCCATTCTGTTTCAAGGTAAGTAAGATTGGCCTTTTCAATTTATTTAAACTCTTTAAATGTGGGGACATTTAAGGTCATTGGTCTGCAAGGGGGGTTAAAACAGTATTACTTAAATCTTTTTAAAAATGAAAACCCTTCACCCAAACTTTTCCAAATTTGGCATAATTTGTCTTCTACATCTGTGCCGAATTTGGTGCTGATCTGAAGCCCAGTTTCCAAGTTCTGATTTTTTCTTTGTGCTGCTCCATTCTTAGAATTGCCTTGTGGAATGTTGATTTGTCTTGCTGCAACACAACTGCACTGCACACCTGTGCAGTGAATTCTTCTGTATGTAAGCTCTAATACACTAGATAAAGTGTGTTGCCAATACCTATAATGCTGGATACTGAATTAAAACCCTGATCTCTCTGCACTGTGATACAGCTGTGTTGGATGAAACCAAAGGAGAAAATGTTTGCTTTAAAGCTGCAGGTCTTGTGCCCACTCCCCGTCATGAGACTTTTTTCAGCTATTCAGCTATTAAGAATGAAGAGCTGTACTACACACTATGGCTGCCTCAAAGTACGTAAGGATTAGCTTTTTATTTGTGAAGTCTTTTAAACGAATGCTTTTTGGGTGGCCTTAGGGTAAGAGAACAAGGTTCTCTACAAGGATGTAGCAGACTACAGTGGCCCAAAGTATAACTCAGTTTAGGAAGTGCTGATCCATATAGTTTAGTAATGTACTATTTGCAGCTGACTGTGAGAAGGATCACTGTTTGGAACATATAGTGTGATGCCAAGTGAGTACATATGACCATTTTTCCTGAGGTTTTCAATTTGTGAAGGCTGAATCACAAGTGCAAGGAACTACTTGATAGTGAATTCATGAAACGTACAGATCATGTCATTAAAAGGCCAATTGTATTTGATCTTACTATAATAAGTCATAAGAGAGAACTGTCACTTTGATATTAGTCCTAGCATGTTGTGGTACTGCAGAGTGCTCTGCCCTTTTAGTTTATTTTAATTTCCACAACTTTCATTTAGTAGCACAGTATTTTGGCATTTGGTTTGGAAAAATATAGATTACACACACACAATATCTATATCCCATAGATCTTGGACTCACAGCCTGCTGTTCCTCCCCTTCCTCCTTCTTTCTTCAAAGTGCAGAGAATTTTAAAGAGGTCTTTGGCACCCTATGTGTTATGAAACACTAACAGAAGAACAACATTCAAAGTGTTACAATATGTTTCCCTTTGCTTTCATATAAATAAATCAGCTCAGAGATCATGAAACACAAACCTGCAATAACCATCACCAATATTTAATAAATTTTGGACAGATTGAGAAATCTGCTCAAATGCTTGGTACCACCCACTAAAGCATTTGCAATACATCATGATGCAATAAAAATCATGTAGCACCTAATTACTGGCATTATACTTAGTATTCTGCTTTTTTTTAAGATTCTCTTTGGAAGGACACTATAATTGGGTTGAACGAAGGGAATATTCACTTGGCTTTTTTAAGTAATAATTTTGCAGAGCTAGAAAATAAATAATAGATAGTATTAGTAAGTGACAGGTTCGCATGAATCGCCACTGATCAGAATGACATGTCTTTCCACTTGGATCAATCCTGTTTTTTATGTAGTGGACCTGCTAGGATTTCATTTTGTTTGCATATGGGAGGCAAGGATAGAAAAACATATAGCGCCTATGGGTTTGGGAGGGATTTATTAGGTCCTGGAAGAGTCCAACTTTTGTAGCAGAAGACATAGTTTCAGTTCTCTTCACACTTATGTGGCTAGAAGGTGCAAATGTGTATACTCTTTTGATGTTTCTTGTGTGTTTTTGACATTTCTGCTTTCATGAACTGTGGTTCTTGGTGGCCTTTGCTTGTGAGCTTAGATGGGTTTGGATGATGAAGCAATAGGCCTATTTTGTGGTTTCCCCATCATGGAACTGGAGGAGGACAGAGAAAGAAGAAAGAAAAAGGAATATTTGTGGTAGAAGAGAACAGAACATTTTCAGATGACAGCACTCATAACTCCATTGAGCTTCAAATATGGGAGATGGCACAGTGGTGGAGAAGAAGACCACCCTGTCTCTCAGATTCATAGACAGATATAATTGTGTGCTGGCAAAGATCTGAAAGTTACTTCATGCAGAGTCTGTACACAATAGGAGAACTTCTCACATCTGAACTGTAACACACTAGTATCATCCATTTTACGCTGGAAATGTAATCTTAAAAACATCTAGCATTTGCCACCAATGTATGACCCAATAATTGAGAAATACTACTCCCAAATATAAATGCACAGACATAAATATATAAAGTACTTTCAGTTGAATTAACAGCCGTGGTGCCCTAGTGGAAATAGTTTAGTTCTGAATTATGGTGCCACATGGCTTCTTCAGACAAACAACTTCTGAGTGATTGAATCCAAGTTCACCAGGATGCAATGGAATGAGGCTTGAATTTGGAACTGGTGGGACCACACACTGCTGGTGGACAGGAGAGGAATTGATGAAACAGTACCTGAGGTCAGAACAAGAATACTTGGTTAAAATATCCCACGCCTACAGAGATATTTTAAACAAGTATTCATGCTCTAAATTACCATTAGTGTGCACATAGTAAGCAACAGCAGATCAGTTTGCTTCTGGGAAGACAGCAACCAAATAATGGATTTGTGGTCCCACATTTTGTTAAAAAAAGTTCCTGAAGGTACTGAGAACAGTGATGTGGTAAACTCATTTAGGGTGCTTCCAAATGATGATGACCACGATCCACCCCCCTTTTCTTGCTTGGTCCTGAAAGAGAATGGAGGCTCTTAGGATTCATTGCCAAACTTCCCTTTAAAAAGCCACTTCTCTGTACGAAAACCACTTCTCTTTAGTGTACCCTTAAGAAGTTTGTAAAACAAAACAAAACAAAACAAAATGCTAAACTCCTCTTCTGGAGCTTCTCTTCTGGAGCTGTATTTGTTTGTGTGTTTTAGTGCTAACTGAAAGCTTCCAGCCAGGAGACTCTCACCAGGTGTCAACTTCAAATGGGAATCACATAGTGCCCCCCCATTGATATTAAAAATAAATAATTTTTTCATTGTGTATAAAAAGCTACAGAAAAAGCCTCTCTAATTATCAAGACAAGCGGAATGCCTTGTACCAAGATTCAGGTACATTAGAAGAATTAATATGAATGAATTTATTTATTACGATCAGGTGACTAGCTCATAAAACATATTATATGGCTAAAATATACAAAATGCAATTTAAAAAGTGTACAACAGATAATTAATTGTGTACTAGTTATAATATATGGGGAGAATCAGTTACAGCATTTTTATAGCTATCCTTTGAACCACTGGATCATCTAGGGCAAACTGGTTTGGACAGGGTCTTTGGGGTATAGGGAGTCCTTCCTACATATTTGTAAACATTTCTAAACATTTCGTCCCTTCGGTTGGGACCACAAATTTCTCTACACTCAACAATAAGCCACCCTCATGTTAAAACCAGTCAACCTGTAACCTCAGGAGACTATAAGGGAGCACTGTGCACAAAATTGTGCTGCAGAGCGTATAATAAGGGAGTCTTGATTGGAAAGAAGTAGCTCAATGTAAAATTACATCAGATACTTAATTTTAAAAAGCACTGAGTCACACTAAGAAAAAAACTGAAGTGGTTGCTTCACTATCTCAGTTCACCTCTAATTCAAATTGTGCCCTCCAGTGCAATGGGTTTTTCTCCCAGCTCTCCCAAAAGGCACTTGCCTGTCTCCCACCATCTGCTCAGCTGATAGCTCTGTCACATCTGGGCTGGAGGAAATGAGAGTGGTCTTTCCAAGGGCAATTCATGGTTTGGGACAGCTCACTCCAAACCTTTAGAGGGGCACCTCCTTACTTCAGTAATAACACTCCTCCCTACCCTTGCAAATGACATGCTATTATAACTGTGAGTACCACCTACGTAGAAGGAAGAGGTGATACCCAAATGTAAAGACACCACTATGGCATAAGCAACTGGATAATTTCAACTGGACTATAGAAGAATTTGGAGGGACAGATTACTTGCTTTGTATTTGATGTGAGAATTATAAACTGCCAGAATTTTTATTTCTAAATTGAGAAATACAGATGTTAGTGATCTCCCTGATAATTTAATTATGTTCCATCAAGTTATTTCTTACTTATGGAAACCCTTCTCGGGCTTTTTTTTTTATGTAGCAAGGCTAGTAACACTTGGTTAGCCCCTCTCCTGAGAGGTACAGTAGGGATTTAACTCCTCCCCCCCCCTGCAGCCAGCTATTCCAACCCCCTGAGCTATACCTGTTCCTATCTGACATTACTAATTGGGGAAAAACTTTCTGGGATGTTTATTTTAGGGCATAAATAATTCTGAGTTTTATACATGTCCCTCTCCTATGCTCCAGGCTGCCACCCCAGCCCTTCATCTATGGAGGCTACAAAATATTCTCTATAATGCAAGTTGTGGGATGAGGATCACAGATTTTCATAAGGAAACTTTGAGTATATCTCAGAAGAAGGAGAGCAGATGAGTAACTTTCTGCAGCAGAGGAATAACTCTTTAAAAAGCTACTGATATGATGACTGAAAGCTATACCATACAGGCAGAATCTTAAATATTAAGGGCAGAGATCACCAATAAAAGTTTCTCTACTGAAGAGTACAAAATTGTTCTTGAGAAACTCTCAGTTCACTTTGGTGACAAAATTTCCACTAGATTTTGTCCTATGACATACCATTTTGTAATGCAACTCAAATATTGGCATTATGAACTGTATTCTCTCTCTCTCTCTCTCTCCCCCTTTCCCTCTCCAGAGAGCCCAGTTAACTTCTAAGCTTACATGCTATTCTAACCATTAAAAATAGTCTCTCATTTATCTCTTGTGTCATCTTCAAAATTCCTTGAGGATGGAAATTAAACAAGTTGTTTATGTCTCTCCACTTTGAACAGCAGTGGATGTGAATCAACTTCTCCTGTAGCATCAGCAGCTGCAGGAAAGGTTTGAGTTCAGCTGATAAATTATTTCATGCAGAATTTTCCCATTGCTAATATGTGTACTAATGCAATTCTGAATCACATCCGCACACAGTCACAGGATTAAGCAAATAATCAACCCTTACAGCCCAGATTGGTCAGCTTTTCCAATAATTTACTCAGCCTATGATCTCTTCCATAGCAGATTACAAGAAAATGATACCATGCTGAAAAATATGTGGGCAATAACTGGTAATTGCACCCACCCATCTAGAAGGAAGATGTGAGACACAGGTTTAAGGACACAACTTTGTTTCATGGATTATGGCAAGACCTGTAGTGAGACCAACTATTTGGGTGGGAATCAATATGGGCAAGAATTGTCTTGTAGTTCCTTCCTCACTATCTTGTTATGAGCAAGACAACCTTTCTTACATCCACCCAGCCACCTCTCAGTTGAGGCAGGTCCTTCAGAAGCTCCATCACTCATCGCATGTATTTTGGACAAGACACAGAAAAGGTTATTTACTCATAATTGGTTCTTTCAACCCTTAAATACAAATGTATGGAGAACAGAATGTAATAATAACAAATTAAATTATCAGACGTTTGTTGTCCTTTGTTGACTTCTAAAATTTTCTGCTTGATAAAGCTGGATCACTCTACCTAATGACTGGACCAGCCTGCTGATGAGCCCCATTACCCTGCAAGAATTGAGGGAATTGATAGCATGAGTGGCAGCTTTCAGAACCCCAGCTAAAACAGGGACGAAAACCATAGGGCTCAAGTCCTTTGTGATGCTTTTCCAAACCCTCTCATTTGTTCAGTTCCAGTACAGCATTAACCTTAAAAGTGCATTGCCAAGTTGTCAGTCTCTGAAAATTCTGAGTAAAGTTTTAGCTTAGTGAGTATTCTAAGATCTTACTAACTAGAAGAGCACATAGGTGTAATCCGAGAAGAATACTCTGGAGAACTGTCATGTCAGCCCTCATTTTTTGGGAAATGCACAGCAGATGGTATGGCAACCCAGCCCCTTCATGACATCAAAAGTAGAATCTCCTGTTAGTCTCTTTAATTGCTAGTTTGGAAACAGAATTTAAAATCTAGCTTCTAAACCCATACTGCAACTGCCACATTAATTAGTTCAGTGATTCACATTACTCACAGCATTTATCTCTATGTAAAAAGTTTAAAATACATCTGTGACAGGATTCTTGATTTCGACTTGGCAGTTCGTCAGCCTTATCATAAGTTATCACAGGAGACAGATTAACATCAAACAATTGTTTATTATCCTTTAACGGTTTAGAACGAACAACAACTTCTGAAAGTCCAACGGGACCGACAACCGCAGACGCCTCAGGCCACCTTTCAGTCAAGCCCGGCATAACTAAAGAGTCCTTTAACATAGGGACATCCCAAACTTCTCTTGATCAACAGATTGGCTTCTGGAGGGGCTGACTCCTCACAGCACAGACAGTTGTACAGCACAGGTGTCGAGCCCAATTGCCCTCGAGTGGTGTCGAGCCCATAATAACCGGATCCGGGCACACTAAGGACCTCTTCCTCGTGGATATATATAAATGGTCCATTCCATCGATTCACCTAGCTGTACTTCAATTCCCATGCTTTCCTGATTCTTTTGGGATCATTTCCCTGCTTCTTCTTTTGTTTCCCTCTTTCGGGAAAAGGAGAACACGTATGGTCCTTCTGCCCCTCTCAGCATCGGTTCTCCTTCCTCCTTCCCTTTTACCTCAGGACTCCCCCACTCTTCTCCTTCTTGATCTCTCCCCTCCCCTGTCATCAGGAAACCCTCTGCTATTGGTGGTTCCTACCCGCCGCGGTGGTCCCACCATCCTCTCTCACAGGCTTCCCACCTTCACCTATGGTCAGCTTTTTAACCATTGATGGCAAGGTTGTCAAGATGGGGCTGAATCCCCCATCTCTAGATGAGTGAAAGGAGGCCTCACTGCTAGGCTCAGCCCTTCTCATGGGCTCCTCTTCACAACATCCAAACAGACTGCAATGGGTAGGTGCATGGATATGTAAGCGAGCCAGAAATATGCATGAATACATTTGCAAATGCACACAGGACAACTATAATGCTTTATTAATGTAGGACCATCCCCTGTTGCCAGTCAAACCAAGCACCAGATTCAATATGCTCATTTCTCCTCTCCTTTTGTGAAACAGAACATGTTCTTAGTATGGATCAACTCCAGAGCCAAGAATATCCAAGCCAAGATCTTCCTACAGGTTATGTTTCACTAAATTGCATATGGGCAGTTCAGACTAAATCACACTCATGTGTCTGATGAAGTGGACGTGTCCACAAAAGCTCCCATTAAAAACATATAAAAGTTAGTTTTTAAGGTGCCACCACATTTTTGTCTTTTTTTACTTTTTATTTTTATTTTGTTTTCACCTATAATGCTTGCACAAACTAACATGGCTACCCCTTCCTTTTAGTTCTATGGCCCAGATATTTTAACCATGTCCTGGTGAGTTACAATACTTTGGAATTATGTATCAGTTTAAAGCATTTAAAAGGCTTGGTTCATTTAATTGTTTTACTGGAAAGGGCCCTATGGGAGTTCCAACTAAAGCAGTGGAATTCACGTAAGTGAATCACTATTCCACAATTGATGTAATAGTTCTACTCTAGTTGACACCAGCAATAGGATTTAGGCCACTATGGCTAGTATTCTGTTGCATTATATGATTGTGGAAGGCTGATTGTGTAAGTTTGTGCCCAGTCTCACACTGGTTATGAGACTGGTCATGCAGTCTCATGATCAATTTCATAATGGGGGTGGGGAATTGCTAGAGCAGGAGAATGCTTACACAATTTTCTTTAGATATTGGCAAATGGCTTTATATCATTTTTCTGCTAAAATAATCAACAGGCTTTCTAATTTAAAATTATAGCTGCATGAGAGTGCAGCAATGATCTTGTGCTGGCAGAGCAAATCAACATTCTATAGGGCAATTCTAAAAATGGGGGCAGCCCAAACAAAAACTTTGAACTTTGAAACTGAGCTTCAGATGAGCACAAAATTTCATATAGCTGTAGAAGACAGTCTGCTCTTGCTCTGTGTCACATTTGGGGAAAATTGGGCAAAGAGTTTTCAAATTATGATTTTTTAAAAGTAAAATTGTTTTACCCCACGTGCAGAAACAAGTAACCTTAAATGTCTCCAGATTTAAAACAGATCAAATAAATTGAGAAGACCAATCTTCCTTATGTTGAAAGAGAATGGTTGGCTCCATTTCCTTTTTTTTTTTTTTTTAATTTGGAAAGAATCTAATCTACTGGGGCTGAAACACTGACTCTCAAAAAAGGCCTTCCGAAAAGATAAAACAATCATTTTTACATCCTTTTTTATGTTGGCAACAGGGACACAGTATTGTGCAGCTATATCAGGCCATTTCCGGGCATTTTGAATTTTGGACAAAGAAGCACAATATCTCACCTTCATAAATCTTAGATTTTTAAAAGAATTGAATAATGACTTAAATGCATGATATGAAAAAGGGAAATAGGGTTGGGGGAGGAGGAGCAATTGTCTCAATGGTCTATTGTATAATTCCAGCATGGCAGCTTGCGGTTTTAAAAAAAAGAGAGAGACATTGGTTTATCTAAGGCCACATGGTGAGTTTACAGGGGAAATGATCGGTGAACTGGAGATCTCCTAGTTCACATCTCATACTCTAAGCTTCCTGAGGAAAAGATGTTGATGAATTTCTGTCTGAAATGATAACACTTCATATCTCAAAAGGATTTCATTTTAAAGTACTGTACTTTTAATATCCTCATTTTACATGTTTAGCCAATCTAATAACCATTCTTTCAAAAACTTCACCACAAAAAGTTCATCCCTTTCCACAGTAGCCCAGCGCACATATTTCACAGACGAAACAAAAGCAATTTTCCACAGTACATTTTATGTCCAATACGCCTACCATGGTAGCAATAGGAAACAATATGGAAAAATTGGGTCACTCCCAAGTACTCTTCTGAAGATGATTTTTCCATGTAATCAAGTAGCTGAATGCAACTGCTGTTCTGCTACAATGAAAACACCATAACATGTGAAAGTGAGAGAATTGTGGTACATTAATTGGCACTGTAGCTGGTGAAGATCCTATCTACTTCTGCTTTGCCACTCACATTTGCCTGTGTATCATGCCAATCAAATTAAATTTAGACCTGCAACTCACCTTGGCTTCAGACATTATCTTGCTGAGCAAGAAAAGAATGTGCAAGTTCCCACACCTCTTTTACCAACTCATATTGCCATACCTGAAACAGTTTTTATGCCTTCTTACAAATGAGATGCATGAACTCCATGCAATGGAGATGTGAATTCTACATTTCAGAGGTAAAAATCCAGAACAACATATTTTGCAAGTGGTTTGGAGAGAAAGGTCAAGGCCAGAGGTGCTCCCCCAGCAACATTATCACTTATTGTCTGTTTCTTATATATAACATGTGTAACAGACACTCCTCCCTCAGTGTCCAAAGAAGCCTTTGACAATGTCTGCTTCTTCTCAGTTTTTTTAATGAAAGGTAGCTTTTGGTTTAACCTATGCCCAGGTTTCAGTGGTGGCCAGGAGTGCCTTTGCACAGTTAAAACGAGTGCGCCAGCTGTGCCCGTTTCTTGACAGATCTGAACTGGCCACGGTGACACATGCCCTAGTTACATCTTGGTTGGATTGCTGTAACGTGCTCTACATGGGGCTGCCGTTGGAAAGTGTTCAGAAACTCCAAAGGGTCCAAAATTCCGCAGCCAGATTGTTAACTGGGGCTGCTTACAGGGAACATGTAACACCCCTGTTACAACAGCTCCACTGGCTGCTTATCTGTTTCTGGGCACAATTCAAAGTGCTGTTTTTAACCTACAAAGCTCTAAACGGCTTGGGTCCAAGCTATCTAAAAGATCACATCTGCCTCTACGAGCCTGCCCAGGCGTTAAAATCATCAGGGGAGGCCTTTCTCTCAGTCCCACCACCCTCACAAGTATGCTTGGTGGAGAACATGGGAGAGGGCTTTTTCTGTTTCTGCTCCTAGACTCTGGAGCTCCCTCCCTCCTAGCTTCCGCTAGGCTGGCCCCATCATTGCTGTCCTTCTGCAAGCAAGCAAAGACCTTTCTCTTCAGGCAGGTTTTTCCTTAATGACTGGTGGTCTGAGAGGGGATTTAACTAGACTATTGTGCTCTGTTGTTTTAAATGTGTTTTAATATTGATCTTAGTTACCATTTTAATATAGTACTTGCTTAATCTTTTTTAATATTTGTATATTCACTGTTTTAGCTTTTAAATGCTGCTTCAGTGAGGTAAGCCACCTTGGGTCCTTTTGGGGAGAAAGGGTGGCATAGAAATATTTTAAATAAATAAATACCTTAACTGTTTGCAATTGGATCCAGGCTGACGTTGGGTGTTTTATTGTGAGAAAGATAAATTTTATCTCATCCTTTTCATCTCTCATCCTGGAGTGAGAGTGAAGAGAAAGTGAACTAGAGGCATTTTGCCACAAAGCAGGATTCAAACCACTATCAATTTTACATCCTTTTAGAACTTTATTTGCGCAAGAGGCTCTTTTGACACTGTCAATGTAGCAGAGCAGTTTTTAAGATGGACTCATCTTAAAAGGAAAGCTGGCAGGAGCTGACAATTGTAACTTGAGCAGAAACATCCTTGGAGGAGGGGAGCGGGGTTGGTCTGATTGCTCAGATGTGGTTAGGATGGAAATAGACCTGAATCACAAAATAAATTATGATAACCAGTCAAAAAGGCTGCTGGGACACAAGTAAAAATACATCTGCCAGAAACAACCTGAGACAGACAACATGTATGAGTGTTCCTGAACCAGAGGTTGACAGTTCAATTCCCCACCGTGTGTCCCAGGAGAAGAGATAGCCTGTGTAGCCTTCTCAGCCCCAGGGTGCTCTCAGAAGACGAGAATAGCAAACAACCTCTGGGTAGTCTGCACCTAGGAAACCCTGGAAAGGGTTACCGTAGATCAGAATTGACTCAACGACATGCAATTATGTTATTAAACTAATGTCAGAGGCTTTTGAACCAAGACGGGAAAACTGGAGTGCCTGGTTTTAAGAGAAAAGTCAACTAAAATGAGCCTAATGGAAACTTGATGGAATAGAAAGGATGAATGGGATACAGTTATCTGTGAATACGCAATCTATAGGAAAGTCTAGCAAAAGGAAGCTAAGAGGGAAAGTCAAGAGCATAAAGCCTTTTGGATTACTTAAATCAGCTAGAAGCCGTACAAGTTAGGAAACAAAAGTCCAAGAGGTCATTACATGGGTAGTGAATGGCATCAAGATGGCTATTAGTGAGGGATATTGCTAACATCTGAGTGGCATAAGATAGATATAATTCTCCATCCGGTGGAGTACATGCTTGAAGTGATATTTTCAGGAAGGAAGTCTGGCAATTCAGGAAATAATGGTCCCAAGAAGGAGTTTGCCCCATTTGGAATTCATATTGGATTCTATCACTGCAACATAGCTTCACTATAGATATTCACATATTTTGTTGCACTGTAAAATGACAGAGTATGAGAGCTCACTTCCAACAAGGTCATCATTACAGGACACTATACTGAGGATATAGCCAAAGTACACAGATGTTTTACAAACAGAGATATCTGATATTATTACTGCAATTATTATAGCCAATTCTGATTTCTGAAATATCCTTTAAAAGCTTGAAACAACAATGCCTTGTTCCGTTTGTTACTCATACCCTTTCTTGAAAGTGTTAGCAAAATAATTGTCCACTTTCAGTTCTGACTTGGCATTTCCAGATGTTCTGCTGGATTTTGACTTACAGTACAATCTTAACTGACCATGTTGGCCAAATGCCAGCTGAGCCAAGAACAGTCCAGCTGTGCTAAATGAAATCCATTCTCTCAGCCAAGGGATGTTGGAAGTTACTTAGGGCACTCCTTACCTGGCCTCACTTTGTGCAGGCATTGTGATGAAGTCCCTTGGATGCAGGAGGTTTGGCTCTTGGCTCTTTGGACAAAGTATTTTTGTTCTGTTCTGCCAGCAGACTGGTTCCTTTGAAGACCTCTGAGATCAGCCAGCAAAGCAGGGTTCTGCCATAAGAAGAGCATTTCTTATGGAGAGAAGACGTGCTTACCCCATCCCCTCCAGCTGACACGTCTTAGGGCTGGGATTGCATGGTTCCTTTGTCAGACTCTGGCACCGGTATTTCCACTATGAACACATACAGCTACCTTGTAGTGAGTCAGACCAATCACCCATGTAGCCCAGTCCTGTCTACTCACAAGGCAACATCTGAAAGTCTCAGGCAAAGAAAGTATTTTACAATCAAATATCTTAGCACAAAAAAGTGTAGACAAATATTTGTGCTGAAGGGTACAGCCCTGTCCGGACCATTTGTCCAGCCAGACCTTCACACAAAATATGTCTGCAGAATTGACATTCTCCCTTTTGAAGCTTACCTAACTGCATACAAAGCCTTCAGGATTAAAAGTTGCATGCTTTTAGCCATCACCTAGAAATTTGGCTGGAGGCATGGAGATTAAGCCCTGCTGCTCTCATCTTGTTATCATGTGGTCAGTATACCCTCTATCATTGGGACAGGGCTTAAGTCCTCCCCTACTGCTGAATCTGAAAATAAGTGTCATTATGTTTTAGGGATTGCAGCACATCTGGAAAAACACATTGTATTTGTCTTGATTTCCTTACTGTTGGCAAACACAGCATCAAGGATAAAATTCCATCTTGAATCTGTACATCATGGCTCCCCTTAGATCAATCCCCCTTATATTATGATGAATGTGCTGTTGTAGACCAGGGATATGTGCTGAGCTTACAGCAGAGATGGACAACGGGGAGGCAGTATAAGAAACCTGTGGGACTGTCTAGGACTCTGGCCAGGAATAATATACCTTAAGTGTCAGACTGAAAGCTCAAGGCAGCTTATTAAGTTAGTAAAAATGTGATAATTTCTCTTTCTAGAGAGTTTAAGAACTGTTAGGAAACACTTTGCCAAAGCAAACCTTAATAGAGTTATCAATTAACGTGTAAGTAGCAGTCCCTTAATCTGCATTGTTCATCTTTGCTAAAGAAGATCAGTCCCCTTTTTTTTCTTTATTTAAATTTATACCCTACTCATTTAGTAGACAAGCCACTACTCTGGGTGGCTTCCAAGAATATAACATAACTATACAACATAAATTAAGATAATAAACATAAAAACAAAAAACCCTCATAAAATCTCCAAGCAAATATCTGATAAATATATTTTATCACATACAATAGAATGAGTTGTATAGTATTAAAAGCATTCACTAAAGGCTGCTATCACTAGCTTCATTGTAGACTAAGTGGTTTGTGGTCTACAGGTAAATTCAGAAAAGCAATAGATTAATTAGTTAAGGTATGAACCACCATCAATCTTCTCCTAAGCACAATCAAGCATTCGGTATTATAATTGCCACCCCCTAAATGATTGCTGTGTTATGGATCACTGGAATAACCAAAAGACTCAATTAAGACTTTCATGTTTTGAAATTTTGATTTTTTGACAAGCAAGTCTTGGATTATAGCATAGACAGACAGACAGACGATATAGATAGATAGATAGATAGATAGATAGATAGATAGATAGATAGATAGATAGATAGATAGATAGATAGATAGATGCTACTGTAGCAACATCTTCATTGTAGATTGCTATTCCACACATACCTTGTGCCATGTTCTCATGCAGCAGCACCTCAGTAACAGTGAACACATCAATAATGAGTGATATGTCCTTTCTTGAACTACAACATACCACTTTAACTATACTGTCTGTACAGAATTACTTTATATTTCAGGATAAGGGTGAGCTACTGGCACTAAAGAGAAGAAAAATTCTTTCTAGTGGCTCTATAAAGAGTGGCACCATAAGGGCTAACACGTTTTATTTGGTATTAGCTGAAATAAATGGTGACATTTCGAAAAAAATAGGGGTCAAATAAGAGGACAACCTTTCAGGCCACTCTTGTCTCCAAGGAAGTGGACTTGTCCACAAAACCTCACATTAAAATACAGCAGTTAGTCTTTAAGGTGCCACAATGTTTTTATCCGTCGTTTGTTATTCTTTTGTTTTTCTTTGATAGGCAGCCTTTCAGGGTTTCTATTTTCTGTGAATAGATAGAATGGATATTGTGAATAGAGATGGGCATGAAGCTTTGTTTGGAGGTTTGTGCTGGTTTGCACCACAGTTGCCATGTGTTCACTTCCCCTCCCTCCCCAGCCAATTACTCACTCACCAGTCAGAGCATGCTCCATTCCTACTCCTCTTCCGCTTTTCAACCAGTCCCTGGCAGGAACATGGTTTGCCTGTCCTGCCTCCTTGTTTGAGTGGGTGATCAGCCCAGGAGGCGGGGCACGGAAGCCTGTGCTCTTGCTGGAGACTGGTTGAATAGCTGAAGAGAAAGAAGAGAGAAGTGTACACTGGTTGGTTGTGAGAGAACCAACTGGGGAGGCAGGGGAAAAGAAAGTGCCGTACCTGTGGTGCCATGCATATGAACTGTCACAAAACTCTGAACAAGGTTCATGCCCATCTCTAATCATGAACGCCAAAATAAATAAGCCAGTTCCAGTTATGGCCCAATGGAATGAAATGAAATACATAATTTTTTGTTCATATGATTATATTTGTAAGTCATTTTAAAGCCACAATGATTCCCATAAACTGTTCACAATAATCCAATCAGGTTTGTCTCTGATGACATTATCACAGTGTTGAATCCCAAAAGTAGTGTAAGTATTGGGCCGATGGACTTTGTTGATGTTATTCTCCTGTGTTCTGTTGATTAACTAAAATGCCTGTAGCCAAAGAAAGGAGCCTCTTCTTTAAATTCAACACTCTGTTTACATAATATTAACTACTACTTATAGTTTTAAATAAAATTAGACTGATATTCAAGTGGTTTTTCTTCAAATACCCATAGGATTGGATCGAGAATTAGTTATATTTAAAGCATATCCACCAAAATCAGTTTGACCAAAGTAACTGAGATCAATTTTATTAAAATCATCATGATTAAAAGGACCCATTAATTTTAATGGGTTTAATCTATGTATGGCGCTGGCTGGATAGCTCAGTGTGTTAGATATCTGGCTGCGAAGCCAGAGGTTGGGTGTTTAATTCCCCGTCCCCTTGTTTCTTGAGAGAAGAACCAGCCTGGTAAACCACTTCTGTGTTCTCTTTGCCTAGACAGTCCCTGGAAAGGGTCTCCATAAATCAGAATCAACTTGACTACACCTAATTGTTATTATCAGTCTAAGTATGATCACATCTGGATCTAACCATAATTTTTATGTACATGCTCAAGGGTGGAATTCTGTACACATTAGTTCCCCTGAGTTCAGGCAGCTGGTTTCTGATTAGATGTAGAAAATTCTGTAATCTGCACTATAACATTCAGGAAAAAGGTACTAGAAGCCACCTTGAAAGTCATCATTTCTTGCATAATTTACAGTTTATACTTAAAATACCATAGCTATCTTCTATAGATTTATTTTGTACCAAGGACAAAGAACACTTTCCTGGGGGGACCTGCTCTGGGGGGGGGGCTTTAACTCAGACATCTGAAATCTAATCTTTGCCAAACTTGGAGGGAGTGGGGAGGAGAGTCAGCTGAAGATTTGCTGTGAGTTCAGCATCTCCAACATGCACAGGGGCTGTTCTACTGCTTCCAGAAGTCCCAGATTGCACAAACCACAAAATGGTTCATTTCATCAGAAAGTTCATGAATGTTCATGGTTCATGAACAGAGACAAACTGCAAATCATCATGAACTGTAGTTTTGGTTCATGCTCATCTCTAGTCTCAACTAAAGATGGCATTACACTGCACACTGCATAAGAAATGCAATATATAAGTAAAATCAGTTTTGTATTAATGTAAAACTTTTGCTATAGAACCAGAGTGCCTCTGAGATAAAGAACAATCTTGTTTATTCATTTTAACAGAGTCATGACTTCTCAGACTTCTTCTGACTTCCTTCAGGTAAATTTTTTCTTCTCTTGTTTCTTGTCTCTGTTGAAATTGGGACAAGAATGGTTAGGCAAAATATTGGACGATAGCACTGAAGTCATTCCCATTTAGATTTATTTTTTTATTTTATTTTTATTTTATTTAAGAGTCACATGCAACATTCCCTCTAATTTTCAGCCCCACCGGGTGGGGCTCTGCCCCTCATGCATGCAACTCCATCCCCTGTGCATGACTCTGCCCCCTTGTGCGGGGTCCTATAGCGATCGGAACCAAAGGGTCTAGAAATGATCACGGTGGGTGCATGGAGGAGGAGAAATGCTGCACAGAGGGGGCAGAGGCTCCTATGCACAGCCATGCACTTGAGAGGGAACCTTGGTCAAATGAGTAGCATATTGCTTGTGAATGCACCACTGTCTAGGGAAAAAAACCCAGAAATCTATCACTCTATCACTCTGTCACTCTACTGTCACTCTATCACCCACAGTGATCACTCTATCTATCTATCTATCTATCTATCTATCTATCTATCTATCTATCTATCTATCTATCTATCTATCTACCTACCTACCTACCTACCTACCTACCTACCTACCTACCTACCTACCTGTCTGTTATTGGTTACTTTCTGTTACAACAGAGCCATCAGTGAAATAAATCAATGTATCTGTATATGACTGAGAGAGTGTTGAGCCAAACCACATATTAAGTGATAATTATTAGGGATAAGCAAACATTGTGGTTGTTTGAGGTTTTGCAGGCAGCTCTAGCAGCTTGAGGGTTTTAAAATGATTCACACAGTGTGACAGATTCTACTTAGAAAAATACATTAGAAGAGCCTGAAGAAATTTTTGGTTCAACTTTTCTTCCAACTTTGTCGGAGCTGGGTTGCTAATAATAACCACAACTCTTGAGGGAGGGATGCTCAGCTAATACATTGAATGCAGACTCAAATGGATAATTGGTTTGGCAGTGAAAATGTTTTTTATATATCATATATTCAAATATATCATTATTATAAGGATAAATGGTATTGTCCTGATTCAGCACTAATAATACTCCTGTTTGTATCCATTGTTTCAGCTTCTAAAGTCCTCATTTCAAAACACATTAAATCCACCTGATCATCCATACGTTTCTTTAGAACTGTTTCATTCACTTTCACAGGGATTTTTTCAATGGAACTCTCACTTTACGCAACTGCTTAAGGGAAGGATATGGAACATGTGGGCCTCCTGGGGTTGTTAGACTGCAGCTTCTCTTAATCTTCACCATACAGCTGGACTCCTCAACTCTTTTCTTCCCTTTTTTTTCGGCACAGAGAGTTGGGGTTCATTTCACTGTTTCCTTCCAGGGTCATTACTTTATAACCTTGCTTCATTCATGGTATGTTCACATGACAGCTGATCTGTGATTAAAATTTTGAAAAATCAATCTGTTGTGTATAAGCTGTAGTTAATAGCAGTTAATGTAGCTAGTCATTGGAACTGGCCTGGGCTGAGCTCAGGTAAATACATGTCACAGATCTTAAATGATGCTTAAATATAACATATATTCCGATAGTACCTGAATCCATCACCCCAAAACATTCCATAGAAAGAAGAAATTTAAACATTTCCATATATCCCATGAAAGGAACCCTAACATTTCTGTACTTGTTTCAGAAAGAAAACTCTGAAGTCCCCCCCCCCCATTTATTTATTTTTACTTTAACTTGATCCTTTCCCAGATAATCAGGAGGGTTAGCAGCATATTTATAGGTATCCTTATTGATTCTTCTCTTAAAAAGTCTCATGACAATAGTAACCTAATATACTTCTCCTCCTCCTCCTTTTTCACAAATGGAATGGACTAAGAACATGGCACAGAGGGCCAAACTAACTAGGCACGATCTTCAGAGCATAACTGCAGTTCACATGTCCAGGTTTTGAATGTTAAATTTCAGCCATTATCTGGGATAGTCAGGACTGGGACCATACTATGCAGGGAGGAAGGCAATGGAAGTTACTCCATATCTGCAATGTAATTTAAAGACCAAAGGTCATTGCAATCACATAATAAACACCATTCTTCATCTGGCAAGGACCTACCCGAAGAGTTCTAGCTACTCATGCCTGTTTTAAATCCAAGATTCTTTGACCAAAGGCAGGCACTTTCCAATCTCATGTCCTCCAGACTACAACTACCATGACCCTATTGTATTGGGGAAATGAGAGATATAGCAGCACACATCAGGAGTGAACCAAATCGGGGAATGACAAGATTTAATTAATGCATGAATATTAGGTAACCATTTAATTTCTCATCCCCTTTTTAGCCATTGGCACCATTTACCATTTCAGTCAAGATGGCCAAGGGGTATGTGTGTGGAATTAGCAGCAAAATTATAGAGCTCATGCTTAGATATACTCAAAATTAAACTGTAACAAGAACAGTGTTTTAAGCATGCATAAGCATGCATTTTTGTTATATTTTCCTTGACATATGTGCCTTATGAACAGGCCCACCATATCTTCAATAACAGTAATTACTTGGAGCACTTAAACAACTTACTGGTTACAGGTAGTCTGCAGTCAATAAGGGAGCACTGTCCATCATCTTCCCTTAGTGGTGTCTTACAGCTTCTCCATTTTTACAGTTGAATGGGTGATTCACACCCATGGAAAAGTTCTGTGTTTGGAGGGATATGAAAGTGATTTTATAGCCATTCAAACATGCCACTCAAAAATTGAAGAAGCATTCACCAAGTGATAAGTGGAAACGGATGGAACCTGTAACTAAAACAAACAAATCCCCTTTATAGAATGAGGGATAGGCCTTTTGTCTTTAGACAAATGACCCAAATTATGGAAGAGATTCTCTTTTTTATGTTTTGTGTTCTTTCATCCATTGCCAAAAGACTCTAAAACATGTATGTTTTGTGCTTACAAAAGAATGGTACATAAAATTTTGGGGAGGTTGGCAATCTTTTATTGTAACCTTTCTTTCACTTTGTATGTCAAATTTGAGAAACTGTTAATCAGATAGCACTGAAAGGGCTGTGAAGGGCCAGTTGGGGCTAGGTAGGAAATCTGAATCTGTAAAAGGGCCTGGAAACTAGTGTGGAACGTTCTTTGCTGAGCTCCCTGATGCCTTTTTTGCCCCTTTTTTTCTTGATTGGGGTGGTGGTGGTGGTTTTCCCAATGTCTTTCTATTGTTCTTGTTGCTGCCTGACTTGCCCTCTTGCTGCTGCCTGCTGGATGGAAGAGAAGAGAAGGCATCAGGTGGTAGGAGGAGAGAGATCTCCTTACAGTTTTAGTTGGGGAGGGAGCTTTTAGTATATTTTCTCCTTTATTTTGCTTGCTTGCTTTTGGAAGTATTTGGGAGAGGGATCTGTGCTTGTGGTCCCCCCCCCCTCCTGTATAAGTGTGTGCATATGTGTGTGTGCTTTCCCTGTTTGTTTGTTTTTAAATTGTTAATTGGGGTTTCTGTGTATTTATTCGGCTAATAGTGTATATTTTAGTGGTTTTGTTTGTTTCTGTGGGAGTGTGTGGACTGTGGGTTGGACTTTGTGCCAGTGTGTCACTGGGCTTGTGAGTATGATAATATAAACTAGTGCCTACACAGGCCTGATGATGATTTCTCATGTGCCGTTGGATGATTAAATTGATGGTATACAGTAAACTAGCATCTGCACAGATTTGATTACGATTATTCTTTCTTATGTATTGTTGCTTGCTTTTGGAGTGGACTGATTCTCTGTTGCATTGCCTCTCTGTTTTTTAGAATATTTTAATAGGCTTTTGGAGTGCCAGAAAACATAAACGGGGAAATCTGAAATGAATGACCCAAAAAGACTTCCCCTTTCATGGAAAATAAAATGACCAGAGCACCAAAAACATGAAAAACAAAGAGGCATCCCTGATAGAACTTCAAATGGAATAAATACGAAATTTTTGCAGTGCATATCCCTAATTCATATGTGGTACAGAATGTCAGATTTGGATAATCATGGATTTTCATAATAAACAAAGACCCTTCCTGAATTAGGCATATTTTAGTTATGTATTGACATAAAATTATTTTAAACATCTATCCAAGGCAAATTAGCATACAGTGCTAATGCCTCTGATTGATGATCACCCTTTCACATAAAAATAAAAATCACAATTCATATTAAATAACACATTACCTTAAAACATCTGAAAGCTTCTGAAGTATGTCTCCTTTCTAGTCTGGTTTGTTTTCAGGCAGCAAAATTATAGGCATCAACACTCAAAAAGAAGCAACTCTCCAGAACATGAAATCTGATTCATTGTAGATGTATATTTGCATGGCTTTCTCCAGAGCTTTCCTTCTCTTGATATTATAGAAAGAGAGGGGGGGGGGAAAACCCAGCATTTTCAGACTATATTGTGTTACTAAAGAGATAATCTAAAATGTACTTCCACTGCTGTCCCATAAATCATGTAATTAATGGAGTGCCAACATTCCAGTCAAGCTCTGCCGCATACTATTGTGAAGAGATTACCAGTATCTAAAACTTTTTAAAATGTCCAGTTCAGCCAGGAAACTTCAAAGGCATGTAGAACGGGTAAATATATATTCTTCTGGAGTGAGACCGTGCTCTTTTTTGATCTAAGCCACATGGTAATATTGTGCTGCCAAATTTCTGTAACTCAGGCATATACCACCCAGAGTTTAAGAAAGAGTATGTCCAGCATTGCAGAAAACGGCTATAATGATCACTGACTAGCTTTGTAGTTAAAGTGTAGATGCTACGTGGTACTCATATCATTGGGCTGGCACTCTCTTTCTGGGGTAGGAGAGTAGGGCCAGTTCAAGACATTTTGCAGCCTGAGATGAAAGATAGCCACTCCACCACCATCCCCGATTTTGCTTACAGAATATTGAGGCATTTAATAAACAGTCACAACTTACTTAAAACATTTAGAGTGTAATCCTATCCATTTTATTCAGAAATCATTACCCCATGCAGTCTTTTTCTCTCTGATTCAATGCCAGATAACAAGGGGGAAGGAAAGAATTAAGCCTACCTTTTTCGCCATCTTCCATATCCTGAACCAATCCTCCCTGAAAATGATTAAAGATAGTTACATAGTAAACATGCCTGAAATAAATCTTTCTGCTCCTCTAATGAGGGCAGGCAAGCCCTCCAGGTAGAACAAAGTTGTTCTGCTCATATGGCTCTTCTTCAGTCTACCACCTCCACTTGGTACTTGCTTTTCTGTTTCCTATAAAATGCCAAGGCACTTTTTCTGCACCTCATGAGATGAGACAAAGCAACTCCTTACTCTCATTTTCTTTGCAATTGATTAGGAACTTGCGGTCACAGAACAAACTCTCTCAAAGAGGGAAGACTCTTTATCCGTGTGTGTGGGGGAGGGGGAGCAGTGGATTTATCAATACATGTCTGTGTGCATTCTTTACACATATTTTTGCAATATCCGTTCAGCTGCAAGCCCCACAACAACCAGCCAAACATAGTTGTTCACCTCTTGGTGTGTTCGAGGGATGATTCAGTGGAGAACAGTCAAGCATCTTTTCTTGTAGATGGACAGATTTGCCAGTTTTACTTGCTGTCATGTTCAGGTTTCAAACATTTTATGGGCTCATATGTTGAAGGTTCTTTTAAGACAGACATTGTTATAATGTCTTGCCTGGAATGACCTACAAAGAGAAGGATGCCCCTCGGAAAGACAGGTGTAAATTTGGAAGCACTCTGGTTAAACAGCAGTAGGAAATATGCAACCCTCCGAATGATGGACTATAATTCTCATCAACCCTCAGCACTGGCTATGTGGGTTAGGGCTGGTGGAGTTCCAGTCAGATAAGATCTAGCAGGACTCACTCCTGATCTAAAAAATAAGACCAGTGTTCTTCAGTGTCACTGGATCTTCCTCTGATTTTGTTACAGATTGTCCAACTATTCTATTTCTAGGTGCTACTTCTAATGACTCATAATAGCAAATGCCATGGGTACTCAGGATAAGCAATTATATGTCATGGTGAGCTGGAAGTTCCCATTGCCATGACTCAACTTCCAGATAACCTCACCTGGATGTCTGAGATCTTCACAGATGCTGTGGGGAGGTGTGTGCGGGGGAAGCTGAAGAAGGGGGTAGACTACCCAGCCAAGGTGGACTGATACTTCCTCTTCCTATACCAGCATCACACTAAAAGGGGGACAAAAGAGTTACTCCCTTGAGGGAAGAAGAAACAGCCCGCCCCCCCCCCCCGAGCCTTGCAGGCTGACTCCGAAGTCACAAGATGGACACTTTTAAAACTATTTATAAGCCAGCAAAAGTCCTTCAACAGTCCATTGAAGTTGGTCTGTGTTATAAGTGTGCAATTAACATTAAAACCAAGCCAGATTCTAGTGGTTTCAGACTTCACTGAAAATATTTCACACAACACTTGAGAAGAAGTCTTGAAATTGTTAAATTTGTTTTAAATTATCAATTTCAAAGATGGGACTGCAAAAGGATTAATTAGGCCACTGACAAGTTAAACTAGAGGAATTGCATTAGTGTGTGTCTTAAGACCACACTGAATCCATAATAGCTTACATGTGAAATATGTTTTTTATAAGATGTACTAGCAACATGTCAGTCATGGGGTGTGTGTGACAGAGAGAGAAAGACAAAGAGAGAGAGAGAGAATTGTGAAGGCATATATATGAAAACAACACCTGGAGGCTATGTTTCTATCCACTTTGTGTGAAAGGGCAAATTGCATGCTCACATATATCCATGACATCCTTCCTAATGAGGGCCAGAATCAGAGGTGAAGAGGAAAGTTTATTCATTGTTGGTTATATCTAGCCTGCTTTAAAAATGCAAGTGTCCAAAGCAACTTAAATCGTCCTAGAGTACTTTTTGTCATCAGCTTTAGCTAACATGGCCGAAACTGACAGAACATGGGAACTGAGTTCTGAAACATCTTGAGGGGAGCAGAGTGCTGAGGACTGTTAGTAGGTAGTAGGGCATTCATATAGTTGGATTACCAATTCACCAGTTGTTGCATCCTATTAAATATTATGCTTGATATAGATGCCCAAATACCTCAAAAATCACAATGCAGAGCTTCCGAACTTACTTTTAGTGCCAGAATATATCCCTAGATGTGGGTGATCATGGAACAAAGGAAGGCTAATTGCCTTAGAACAAAGGAGTCGACAACGGATGTCCGAACCAGTGGAGCCCTAAAGGCAAAGCCCTGAGAGCTGTTTTTATTGACTTAGCATGAGTTACATAGTATGTTGTTAGAATTCAGATAGGATACTAGTTACCTAATCGTAACTAGGATTGGCTGAAATAACTCGTTGATCTTATGCTCTACCTCTAAGCGAAAGGGCAGAATAAGGGGTTACCTCGCCTGCTGGCAGCTGCCACTTCCTGCCAGGAGTGTATGCACGTCACTGGAACAGAATGCAGCTACAACCTTTAAGCAGAAGTTTCCCACATTCCCCCCTTTTTCTTTTTTTTAAAGCAAAGGCATATATTCTTTCTTATATTTGTGAACTACATATAAATCTTTTCGGCGAAGGCCTGAAGGCGAAGCTTTGAAACAGGTAGTTATTATGGAAAAGAAGGTTGGTATACATTGAGTAAAACAACAGCAACTTATAAGGAGTATGAGGAGCATAATTCCAAGAATGAGAACACAACACAACAGCATCACAGAGTTAGCATTCAGTTGCGAGATAATGGCTGCTAGAAAAGTTTCAGGAGTTTCCGGGATCTGCTGCTGATTTAGAGTTCTTTTTGCATGAGCACTCAGCGTCTTTATCATCCCCCAAGTAACCTTGGGCTGAGTGCCTTCAGGTCGGGCCGGGCACTTCTGGCGACGTGCAGTCATCTGGTCCCGCTCCAGAGCCATCGCTGGGTTGAATTCCGGAATCGGGTCCTGCAGGTTGCGATGCCAACTAATTCTTCCCACGATATGGCCTCACACACCGAGCTGGGATCCACAAAGGACCTGTGGGAGTAAGCACAGCAGCATAGCCACACCCCCATGTTAGTAAAGGGGCTGGACGCTCCCACTGAGGGTCAGGAGGTTGCTTATAAGTCACCAGTGGCCGTTCCATAGGGATTTCATTACGAAAGTGTTTCTCTACTGGCGACAACGTGTGCTGACCTGCAGATACAGTTAAATGATTTAATGTGAACAATGCTGTTGATACTGCATCTGGAACATCTTGGGGCTTGATCCCTCTGTTTTTTGTTTGTTTTGAAAGGAGAAATTTAAAAGAGCGGTGTGCTCGTTCTACAATAGCCTGTCCTGTGCAGTTATAAGGAATACCATGGGAAAGTCGAACGTCCCATTCATTGCAGAAAGTGGTAAAGGCATGAGAGGTATAGGCAGGGCCATTGTCTGTTTTTAAGGTTTGAGGCCGGCCCATAATTGCAAATGTACGTAAACAATGTTGTATGACATGGCGAGAGGTCTCGCCACGAAGAGGGGTAGCCCAGATGTATCCTGAATAAGTATCAATAGTTAGATGAACATAAGAAAGAGGAGCAAGGGTAGGAACATGAGTGACATCCATTTGCCAAAGCTGATTGGCATCCATTCCTCGTGGGTTAACAGCATCAAAAGGAAAGGAAATGAGAGACATAGAACAGGAAGAGCAGGAGGAGATGATGTCTCGAGCTTGAGAAAGCGGAATAGAAAATTGCTTATGAAGTTGTTTAGCACTTTGATGAAAAAAGGAATGGCTGTCAATAGGATTGGAAAAGAGGGGACACAAGGAACGAAGAGCAGAGTCTGCACGATGATTTCCCTCCGAGATAGCATCTTGAAATCCAATATGAGATCAGATGTGAGCTGCAAAAAAAAAGGTTGTGATCTGGCAGCAAGGAGGTTTTTTAAAGTCAGAAACAGGGAAAGTAAGGAGAAGTCAAGAGCAGGAGAAAGATAGGCATGTGACAGATGAGTGAGAAGGTTAAATACATATTGAGTGTCTACAATGAGATTTAAAGGTTGATCTTGAAACATTTGAAAGGCAAGGATGACAGCAGCAAGTTCTGCACGCTGAGCAGAGCTCTGAATAGAAGTAAAACAGGTTTTCCAGGTTCCGGGAGGTTGCTGAAAGGTAATCACACCTCTGGTAGGCGCACCATCGTAAAAACAGTTAGAGCATCAGGGAAAGGGGTAGCAAAGAGAGGAAAAGCAAAGGGGTACTTGCTGAATGAATATTAAGTGAGGGTCTTTAGGTGGATTAAAACGTATATCACCAATATAGTCTGAAAAAGCAATTTGACAAGTTAGTGACGTATACATTAAATGATCATAGTCAGCTTTGGAAATAGGTAAGTAACAACACAGAAGATCCCAGCCTGTGAGTTGTTTGGCACAATGGCGTCCATTGATTACAAGGTCTGTAATCGCATTTAGAGTGAAGTAAACATTTCGGGGAGGAGTGTTAGATAAATAAAGCCATTCTACTACAGCAATGGCCTTGTCAGACTTCGGGCTACACAACAACCCAGTAGGCAGTTGGGGAGTGTTCAAGATAACCAGCTGTAAGGGACCAAAAGAAGGAATGCGGTCGACCATGGTACGTTGCAAGGCTGCATTAATTTGATGTATGGCATGTTTCATAGCCTTGGTGATGGGTATGGAGTCAGCAGGAGACTGATGTCCCCGGAGTGCATTAAACAAAGGCTGCAATTCATGAGTAGGAAGGCACAAAAATGGACGAGCCCAATTTAAGTGCCCGAGGAACTGTTGCAACTGCACTAATGTAAATTGAGATGGAGTTTTTAGTTCTGGTAAGAACGGAGAAGATGTAGCTTGCAACAGTTTGTGCCCTAGATAAAGAAACAGAGGTGTGGTTTGTATATTTTCTGGAGCTATGTGAAGGCCTTTTTTCTCTAAGCAGTTCGCCAGATAATCATAGACAGTAGTGGGGAGGGATTGCCCTGCCACCAAAATGTCATCCATGTAATGATATACAAGCAATTCAGGATGTTCCAAGCGAAATTGCTGTAGGGTTAGATCCACAAAATGTTGACATAAAGTCGGGGAATTCAACATTCCCTGAGGCAAGACTGTGCACTGATATCTCTGAGTAGGTTGGGAATTGTTGTACACAGGGACTGTGAAGGCAAATTTTTCCCTGTCTTGTGGTGCCAAAGGAATGGTGAAAAAACAGTCCTTGAGATCCACTATCATTAGCTCATAGTGTTGGGGAAGTAAATTTGGATTAGGTAGGCCGCATTGCAAAGGGCCCATAGGTTGAATGCGCTTGTTAACTTCCCGAAGGTTGTGTAGCAAACGCCACTTCCCAGATTTCTTTTTGATGGTGAAAATGGGGGTATTCCACGGACTGGTGGAATACTCTATATGTCCTTGATCTAATTGCTCCTTAACTAAGGCCTCCACTGTGTGGAGCTTTTCTTTACACAATGGCCATTGATCAACCCAGACAGGTGGTCCAGTGAGCCACGTTGATGGCAAGGCTGAGTCAGATTGCGTAGAGGCCTGTATTATAAATTTGTCTGCAATTTTGCATCGATCTTTTTCAAGAGATCCTGACCCCAGATGGAAAAGGGAATAGGCAGAATGTAAGGAGTGATTGTGATTTGTCTAGGAGAGTCACCTAGACTTTCCAGAACAATGGGCTGAAGGCTTTTCTGGGCTTGCTCATAACCTCCAACTCCCCAAATGTCGTGCACTGGCTGGGTGGGATAGCTTTCTGGCCAGTCTTTCTTTGCAATAACGCTAACGTCAGCTCCTGTATCACTCAGGCCATTAAGGAGAAGCGATCCCATTTTAAGAGGGAGTCGGGGCTGTGAGTGCTCAATGGTAGTTAAGGCAGCAACTCGAGTAGAACCAAAACCCCCACTACGAGGGTTAGTAGAAGGACCCATCTGTGTTAATGGAAGCAACAACAATTGAGCGATAGATTCACCTGCAGGAAGGACCTGTGGTATATTAGACCAGGTTTGAATAATTAGGGGTCCTTCAAAATCCCCATCAATGATGCCTGGTACAACAAATAAACCCCGTGCAGAGATGCTAGAGTGGGGGAGAATGAGACCCACAGTGTCTTTGGGAATTGGTCCATGATGTGCTGTTTTGACTTTGTAGACAGCGAGAGGGAATTGATAGTCAACCTCTTTGGCTGTGATCAAATCATGACCGGCACTTTTAACAGTAGCAGGTTGGATTTCTTGAACAGGGGTAGTATTTACTGAGTTCCCCTCACTTGACCCGGGGCTGGAGGACCACCCGACTTGGAGTTTCCCGGCGTTGGAACAGACCAACATTGATTGGCCCAGTGATAACCTTTCTGACACCGAGGGCATTTTTTAGAAGGGTGTTTATTATTTTGGGGGGTTGATCTACATTCCCGACTGAAGTGCCCTTCCTTGCCACAAGAAAAACATTTACGATCTTGGGCAGGGTTCAAGGAGGTAGCCATGGCTGTGGCGAGAAGCTGCGTCTTGTGAGTTTCTGTCCCAATATTCTGACATAATTTTAGCATGACAGCAATGTCAGTCTCTGGTTTATTGTAAATAGCCTGGAGGGCCGTTTTACAATCCATGTTAGCATTTTCAAATGCCAGCTGTTTCATCAAAATATTAGCAGCCTCAGTATTCTCCACCTGCCGTTCAATCGCTCTTTGCAATTTGTTAATGAAAGACATATAGTCCTCTATAGGATCCTGACACAAATTGGCAAAAGACCCTAAAGGGGTACCTTTGTCTGGGATTTTTAACCAGGCTGCTCTAACAATGTCACCCACTTGTGCCAGTCCCCTGCTAGGGATGGTAATCTGCTGTGCTATGGTGACAAGGAGTCCATCTCCATTTAGCATATCTGCAGACACAGCAATATTGTTTTGTAAGTTATCCATGGCCAAAATGGCAGCAGCGTCTTTCCATTCCTGCAAAAAAAAGAGTACAAATTGTGCAGGAGAGAGCATAGCTTTAACCAAGACCTTCCAATCAGCTGGAATGAGGTTTCCATTTCCTCGTAACCCATCAACCAACCCAAGAGTAAAACTGCTATGGAGACCGTTTTCAACTACACTTTTTTTCAACTCTTTAAACATGGCAAGGGGAAGACTTTCATGAACACGGTGTCCCTGATTGTTACAAACCACAGGACAAACAGACATAAGGGGGAGGGCGGCAGCAACATCCTCCGGGCTTCCTTGGGCCATAACATCAGATAACATCTGCTGCACTGCTGAATGAGGAGGGGGAGAAGGGGGAGAAGGAGGGGGAGGAGAAAGGGAAGAAGAGGCTGTTGGAAAGGCGGCAGGAGCTGCATAGGAAGGAGGATTGTTTCTATTTTCATGGAGATCTGGTGGCTTAGAGGGTGGCAAAATCTGAGGGGCTGTTGGAAGGTTAGCGAAAGACTGGGTTAACAAAGGGTTCGCGATCTTTGAAATCGCGTCCCGGCAAAGATGCCATGTGTGGAGGACTTTAGCTGGAGCAACAGGGTCTTTGTGCAGTTTATTCCCAATTTTATCCCAATCTGAAAGCTTAAAGCTTCCCTCTTCCGGGTACTAAGAACAAAAAGTACCTATTTGCTTCAGTAAATCCTCTACTGAATCAGATACATCGCGGTGACCCTCTCTATGAAGCAAATAAATCAAGTCTCTTTTATGTTGTTTTTGAAGCGGTGAAAGAGTGTTTCCCATTTTTAACTAAATACTCACCTGGGATCCGAAGAGGATGCGAGGACGCGTCTTTAGTCCTTGCCGGGTGAGGTGAGCTGCTTTGCCTCAGGCGATGACCCTGTCAGGTCCCTGTTTGATGTCTCTGTTTGATGTCCCTGTTCGGGTGCCAGATGTGGGTGATCACAGAACAAAGGAAGGCTAATTGCCTTAGAACAAAGGAGTCGACAACGGATGTCCGAACCAGCGGAGCCCTAAAGGCAATGCCCTGAGAGCTCTTTTTATTGACTTAGCATGAGTTATATAGTATGTTGTTAGAATTCAGATAGGATACTAGTTACCTAATCGTAACCAGGATTGGCTGAAATAACTCGTTGATCTTATGCTCTACCTCTAAGCGAAAGGGCAGAATAAGGGGTTACCCTGCCTGCTGGCAGCTGCCACTTCCTGCCAGGAGTGTATGCACGTCAGTGGAACAGAATGCAGCTACAACCTTTAAGCAGAAGTTTCCCACATCTGGAAACCTTAGAAACACCAACATTACCTTTACAAGTGTGCTACATTTCATATTCTTATAAGTGAAGCCCTATTCCATCTTTCACAAATCTGCATGTGGGGAAGGGAGAGTACTAGTATGCTTCTCCCATTGTTGCTGTTCATGTGAAGAGCCCAGGAATTTAAATAGGATAGCCTTCTCCCTGAATGGAGCCCTTTTACATGATCAGAAATTCAGATTTTTCAGAGTTTCCGATTGTGTGGAAAATCTCCATACCTAGCAGAGGCGGTCATCTTCAGACAGTTGCTCTCAGTGGGAGGAGAATGATGGTCCAGGAGTGCAGAGTTGCTCCCCTCACATATTTACTTTAACTCCTTCTGTGAATGTTTTAGTAAGGCTCAACTAAGTGAAACAGCCTATTGCATATGTAGAAGCTGGGAGCAAGAAGTTAGGGGAAAAGATTTTCCAGGAAGCGCTTCCTGTTTCAGAAATTCAACAATGAGTTAAGCACTATAATCTGGCCTAACATTGTTAGGTCTGTGATATAGGCTGGTTAAAGGCTCTGAGATCTGTTTAGACTAGATTGCCATGGCCTCTGGTCCACTAGATTATTAGATGTGTATGGTGAGAGGGGTTCAATAAATCCCTTTGTTTTCATTACCAGTCTAGACCTGAGAAAACAAGGAGGGATTATTCAGTGAGCTGGCAAACGACAATACATATCACTGGAGCTGTAATCACCTTAGCAGATGTCAAGCTGAGGAGTCCTGGGATAAAATATTCTTAGACTGGACACTGTGATCAGAGGACAGGTTCACAGAGGACAACAGCAAAAGCCCTTTAAGATTTGTTCCCCACTCTGCAAGCTTACTTGTTGTTGTTGTTTAGTCGTTAAGTCGTCTCCGACTCTTCGTGACCCCATGGACCAGAGCACGCCAGGCCCTCCTGTCTTCCACTGCCTCCTGGAGTTTGGTCAAATTCATGTTGGTAGCTTCAATGATACTGTCCATCCATCTCGTCCTCTGTCGTCCCCTTCTCCTCTTGCCTTCACACTTTCCCAACATCAGGGGCTTTTCCAGGGAGTCTTCTCTTCTCATGAGATGGCCAAAGTATTGGAGCCTCAGCTTCAGGATCTGTCCTTCCAGTGAGCACTCAGGGTTGATTTCCTTCAGAATGGATAGGTTTGTTCTCCTTGCAGTCCAGGGGACTCTCAAGAGCCACCTCCAGCACCACAATTCAAAAGCATCAATTCTTTGGCGGTCAGCCCTCTTTATGGTCCAGCTCTCACTTCCATACATCACTACGGGAAAAACCATACCTTGACTATGCGGACCTTTGTCGGCAAGGTGATGTCTCTGCTTTTTAAGATGCTGTCTAGGTTTGTCATCGCTTTCCTCCCAAGAAGCAGGTGTCTTTTAATTTCGTGGCTGCTGTCACCATCTGCAGTGATCATGGAGCCCAAGAAAGTAAAATCTGTCACTGCCTCCATATCTTCCCCTTCTATTTGCCAGGAGGTGATGGGACCAGTGGCCATGATCTTAGTTTTTTTGATGTTGAGCTTCAGACCATTTTTTGCGCTCTCCTCTTTCACCCTCATTAAGAGGTTCTTTAATTCCTCCTCACTTTCTGCCATCAGAGTGGTATCATCTGCATATCTGAGGTTGTTGATATTTCTTCTGGCAATTTTAATTCCGGCTTGGGATTCCTCCAGTCCAGCCTTTCGCATGATGTATTCTGCATATAAGTTAAATTAGCAGGGAGACAATATACAGCCTTGTCATACTCCTTTCCCAATTTTGAACAAATCAGTTGTTCCATATCCAGTTCTAACTGTTGCTAAATAAGTCTGCCATAATGACCAGTAGTTGTAAAGAATTATCCTATTGTTTATTACTCTTGCTTTTCAGGATTTGAATTTTCCAACCTAGATGCCTTTAGTTTGCACTTCATTGAGTTTTTTTGGCACTGAAACAAGTACATGCCATAGCACGTTATTTCCAGGTGTTGCGGACCGTTAGACAGGAAGTTATCCTGTACTGGAACATATTGTCCTTCACTCTCTGCCACCAGTTCATTTCCCTTACTCACATTTCTCTCTAGTTTCCCACAAGGAACATTGTTTCATAAGTATCTTTTATAAAACGTTCCCAGTAGAACTCTTTTTGTGCAAATAATCATGCCCATCTCAGTAGACAAAGAATATACATACAGCATCTAAATCAGATATTAACTTCTTTTCATTGGTAGATAGTCTTACCTATTTACAAAATTATATCCCATCCTGAGTGCCATTGTGCTGAGAGAGTGGCAAAAAGCCAATGTGGGGCCAAGCGGGAGAGAGAATAAAACAGTATCAACAGATGGACAGACAGACAGGTAGGCAGGCTGGCAGACACAGATTTGGGGGAGTTCAATTGGGGGGATTCTTAATAAAAATTGATGCCAAAAATACTGGGATGCAAAGGATGAACATCAGAACAGAATTTAGATCAGAAATCTAAAGAAATATTATTCTTTCATCAACCTTTTATTGCCCCCAAACTGTCCTGGAATGGAACACAATGGCTGGGAACAGCAACTTCCAAGTAGGATAATCAAACCAAATTTATGACATATGTGTAACTAGACGAGACAGATGCAGCAAGCCATAAATCATCCTCAGGAGAAACACTCCAGTATCAGTTTCAGGTAGAAAACTGATACTGGGGGTGGGGGGGGGGAGCCCAGAATGGTGACTTCTGAGTAGGGCAGTTGAACCAAATTTATCTGATCAACAAAGGTGACCGATGCAACCAGCCCCAAAATGTCCCTGGAAACAATATTCCAGTGCCTGTTTCAGGCAGAAAATTGATATTACAAAAAACAAAACAAAACAAAACACCAAACAGCCAGGAATGGTCATTTCCAGGTCTGGCAACATAATGAAATTCACCTATCCCACCCCAGCTAGAGGACGTTGATGCAACCAGCTTCAAAACTTGGCCGGAAACAATATTCCAGTACCTGTTTTGGGCAGAAGATTGATATTGCAAAAAACAGCGCAGAACAGTGGCTTCTGAATAGGTCAGCCCAATAGAATTCATCTGTTCCACCTAGTTCCTTAAATCTGTTCTTCACTTCCACTGTGTATTCATAAGGGATTTGGTTTAGATTATACCTGACTAGCCCAGTGGTTTTTCCTACTTTCTTCAGTTTAAGCTTGAGTTTTGCTATAAGAAGCTGATGATCAGAGCCACAATCAGTTCCAGGTCTTGTTTTTGCTGACTGTATAGAGCTTCTCCATCTTTGGCTTCAGAAAATATAATCAATCTGATTTTGGTATTGCCCATCTGGTGATGTCCATGTGTAGAGTCGCCTCTTGTGTTTTTGGAAAAGAGTGTTTGTGATGACCAGTTTGTTCTCTTGACAAAACTCTATTAGCCTTTGCCTCACTTCGTTTTGAACTCCAAGGCCAAACTTACCTGTTCATTTTATCTCTTGACTCCCTACTTTAGCATTCCAATCCCCTATAATGAGAAGAACATCTTTCTTTGGTGTCAGTTCTAGAAGGTGTTGTAAGTCTTCATAGAATTGGTCAATTTCCGCCTAAACAACAACAATATTCCACCTAACCAGAGGTGACTGATGCAAACAGCTCCCAAACAACCCCAGGAGCAACATTCTGAGGGGCATTATGTGACTGTTGGCATGTGTTCCCTCTAGTCGGGTGGGAAGGATGAATTTGGTTGGGTTGCTTTACTCAGAAGTCACAGTTCGAGGGTGTTTTTTGCAATATTGATGTTCTGCCCAGAAAATATTGTTCTGATGTTTGTCCTTTGCATCTCACTGTTTTTGGTATCAATTTTTATTAAGAAGTCCCCGTTCTTCCCCATTCCATTCCAGCTTTTACCTAGTTCCTCTAAAAAGAGAGTAGAAGGGAAATCACATAAATGATTTTATGGGGGGGGGGGTGTAGGGTTTGTCTGTTTTCTTTTAATATGTTTTATATGGTTTTAATAATATTTTGTAAGCTGCCCAGAGTAGTGGTATGTTCGCTAAATGGGTGCGGTATAAATCTAAATAAATAAAATAAATAAATAAATGTTCCTCCCACACCAGCAGGCTATCCATCATATGATCAGTTGTGTGACAGATCCTGCAACCTGTGTGAGAATGGGCATGTGATACAAGGCCTGCTGGAGTGATGGAGACACTTAAGATGTGGTTCCCCCGGTAATTTGAATTGATTTCTGTTCTGGCTTTTTTAAAAAAAGTTTTGCTAGAGCATCGTGTGCATGAGAAATTATAATTCAATTTAAATAATGCTTAAATCGATTTAACTGTGGTTCTTTTTCCCGTGGGACAACATCCTTACATGATTTCCTGTGTGCACTGCATTTAGACAACATCTATCTAGAAACAAATAGATTTCAACAACAACAATCATGAGCCACATCACTGTGCTTTAGCACTTCTAAATACATTGATGTTAGGGATATATATATACTTGATGAGAAGTCAAAGTTTTCTCTGGATGTGGGCTATAAAACTTGAAAGAAGTGCAAATTTTAGCCAGGAGGCAACTTTTACAACTGTGTTATAAATCTCAGTAGAAAACAGTTTGCCCTTGAAACCTTGGCAGTCCTAGAAGTAGATTTGTCTCATGGGCATGCCAAGATCCAGTTGGATCTCACTGCACTAGGCATGAATAATGCCAATATTCCCTACATCCCAATGGAAGCTACTTTTGAATACCTGTTCACTTTGGATGCCCAAGGAAAGCCTGAGTGGATTTTGCAGCTAGAACATTGTGGCTCATGTTTGTCAATGAACATATTCCCAAAAAGAAGCTAACACATGCATCTAGTACAGTCCTCTACGAAGTGCACTGGCATAAATGCCATGGAAATGCACAGGGCTTGCCATTGTGGAGCATTTGGAGGATTTTAGCTGCTCCTACATGTGGAAGCCAGAGCTGCTGCTCTCCCACAGGAACAAATCTCGCCAAACCCAAATACCTACTCAGTTGCCAGATTTGAGTCCTTTAAACTGTGAAATTTCTCAACCCTTACCATTCAAGCTGTGTGGCAAAATTGCCTGGTCTGTCTGGTTTAATAGTTATCAGATGAAAGCCTCAAATGCACAGTGGATTAGGTGCTCAGACAATTGGTTGTGAAGACACTCATTTGACCCAGGAAAATCTTAGACAGTAGGTGTTGTGATAGCACAAAGTAGGTGAGATGACTCAAGCAACGTTGATTTGCAGCTTTTCACTACTGAACATATTTATCTCATTTCTTTCACACTCTGATTCAAAACTGCAAGTCCATACTGCCATATTTTTCTCTCTAGCTCCAATTAATTGTTTCTCAGAGCAGAATCATTTACTCTTTTTATCCGAGCTGCACAGTGCCGTAAACTGATAAAATAAATAAATATCATGAAGCATTAGCTGAAATATTTCTAGGTTGTGTTACCATACCCAATTTTCTTACCTGACTAAGCAGCCTTATTCTAATACCTCTTTCTCTCCTTATTTGCCCCATATTCTCAAACATTGCTTCTGCCTTCAGTTTAAGTGATGGAATTATTAATTCCATGAGCAATAATTGCTAACCTGTTATCTGATATTCTTCTCCTGTAGATCGAATAGTAGCAAATTTGCTTCATCTGCTTGCCAGTCATAATTATAACAACTGGCTATATCACATTTGCTTTTTTAAAGTAAAATAAAACGTTTGCCTTGGGACCTTGCCAAGAATGGGGTCATTCCCAAACTTGTAATAACATATCCTTAGCTGATGTTTCTTAGTAACATATATAAATAGGAAAAAACAGTTGCACTGCCGGGGCTTGGCCTGGTGATATGTGACTTCATTACAAGAACATGGGAAGAAAATCAGCAGTCCTTCCTTGACCTGAGTTAAGATCTGCTAGTCAGTGTCTTACATTGACAGGTAGACCTGGACGCAGCCAGAAAGGTCAAGGAGGGAGACCCTTTCTCTGCATGATATCAATTATGCATGCAACCACATGATTTAAAAAGCCCTGGGGGTGTGGCGGCGGCTGTTACATTGACTATTGCAAACTTTATAAAATTTTAAGTAAATATACTGGAACACGGAGCAAAGGAAATTTGTTCTTGTTGTATTTATTATTATTATTTTGATTTATTTACCATCCATTGTACTAGACTATTATCTGGGCGGTTTACAACATAGTTACGCAAGGAACACTTTGCCCCTCCCACCCCTCAACAAGCTGGGTACTCATTTTGCCAACCTTGGAAGGATGGAAAGCTGAGTCAACCGTGAACCCATCAGTATTGAACTCAAGTTGCAAGCAGAGGCATGGCTGCAGTACTGCAGTTTAACTACTGTGTCACAGGGCTCGTTGAGGTGAAGGCTGAGCAGATGGAGCCCCAAATTAGCAGGAAATATTGCATTGAACAGTGAGGCAGTGGCCTGTCTTGTAAGCCTGGCCAACTGCTGGGGTAGTGTACCACAGCTTTAACCTCCAACTTTGGCCAGGAATGGCAGCAGGTAGAGATCAAGCACAACAAGGCTATATACGTCAGAAGAACCTGAATGTTGGGTATGTCTAATATCAGTGGGCAGGTCCCAGGAATTGCTGTATATTACCTTGCACATGGCTTCTGCCCCTCCCTACTGGTTGCACTCTGTACTGGTTTTATTGATTTCGTTTCTGAATAAAATGGTGGTCTTGTACCTCACCCAGTGATGTACATCCCATCATTCTTCCTGCAAAGCTCGCACTGCATATCTGCAAAATAATTTATATGTCTGTCTGGAAACCACCTACCTGCCTTTTAATCCCAAGGTACTGGAATAGGCAGGGAAGTTTTTAAAAAAGATTACTCCTGCCTTGTTGATAGGTATTGCTGCCTTTCACTCACAGTTTTTGTTAAAATGACTACTTCATGACTTCTTAGGTATTTACTCTTTTTTATTTTCAGTGGAAATAGGAATTGAGATGGGGGTACAAGGGGTAGGGGGGGAACTAGGTAAAGATAGGGAAAGGATAAAATGACTACTTCATGACTTTTAAAGAATCAAATTGTGTGATTTAAAGCAAGCAAAATCTGTTTCTGGTATGATTATTCAACTGGCAGGTTTCCATGTGTGTTCACAGCTGGAACTTAAAAATGTAGCTGTCTGTATATGCATCTATAAATGTGCATTTTGTTGTTGTTGTTTAGTCGTTAAGTTGTGTCCAACTCTTCATGACCGCATGGACCAGAGCACGCCAGGCCCTCCTGTCTTCCACTGCCTCCCGGAGTTGGGTCAAATTCATGTTGGTAGTTTCGATGACACTGTCCAACCATCTCGTCCTCTGTCGTCCCCTTCTCCTCTTGCCTTCACACTTTCCCAACATCAGGGGCTTTTCCAGGGAGTCTTCTCTTCTCATGAGATGGCCAAAGTATTGGAGCCTCAGCCTCAGGATCTGTCCTTCCAGTGAGCACTCAGGGTTGATTTCCTTCAGAATGGATAGGTTTGTTCTCCTTGCAGTCCAGGGGACTCTCAAGAGCCTCCTCCAGCACCACAATTCAAAAGCATCAATTCTTCGGCGGTCAGCCCTCTTTCTGGTCCAGCTCTCACTTCCATACATCGCTTTTGGAAAAACCATAGCTTTGACTATCTGGACTTTTGTCGGCAAGGTGATGTCTCTGCTTTTTAAGACGCTGTCTAGGTTTGTCATCGCTTTCCTCCCAAGAAGCAGGTGTCTTTTAATTTCGTGGCTGCTGTCACGATCTGCAGTGATCATGGAGCCCAAGAAAGTAAAATCTGTCACTGCCTCCATATCTTTCCCTTCTATTTGCCAGGAGGTGATGGGACCAGTGGCCATGATCTTAGTTTTTTTGATGTCGAGCTTCAGACCATTTTATGCGCTCTCCTCTTTCACCCTCATTAAGAGGTTCTTTAATTCCTCCTCACTTTCTGCCATCAGAGTGGTATCATCTGCATATCGGAGGTTGCTGATATTTCTTCCGGCAATCTTAATTCCGTCTTGGGATTCCTCCAGTCCAGCCTTTTGCATGATGTATTCTGCATATAAGTTAAATAAGCAGGGGGACAATATACAGCCTTGTCGTACTCCTTTCCCAATTTTGAACCAATCAGTTGTTCCATATCCAGTTCTAACTGTTGCTTCCTGTCCCACATATAGATTTCTCAGAAGATAGATAAGGTGGTCAGGCACTCCCATTTCTTTAAGAACTTCCCATAGTTTGCTGTGGTCCACACAGTCAATGGCTTTTGTGTAGTCAATGAAGCAGAAGTAGATGTTTTTCTGGAACTTTCTGGCTTTCTCCATAATCCAGCGCATGTTAGCAATTTGGTCTCTAGTTCCTCTGCCCCTTCGAAATCCAGCTTGTACTTCTAGTTCTCGGTCCACATACTGCTGAAGCCTACCTTGGAGGATTTTGAGCATAACCTTGCTAGCGTGTGAAATGAGTGCAATTGTACGGTAGTTGGAGCATTCTTTGGCACTGCCCTTTTTTGGGATTGGGATGTAGACTGATCTTTTCCAATCCTCTGGCCACTGCTGAGTTTTCCAAACTTGCTGGCATATTGAGTGTAGCAGCTTAACAGCGTCATCTTTTAAGATTTTAAATGGTTCAACTGGAATGCCATCACCTCCACTGGCCTTGTTGTTAGCCATGCTTTCTAAGGCCCACTTGACTTCACTCTCCAGAATGTCTGGCTCAAGGTCAGCAACCACACTATCTGTGTATTCTTGCCACCTCTTCTTGATGTCTTCTGCTTCTGTTAGGTCCCTACCATTTTTGTCCTTTATCATGTCCATCTTTGCACAAAATGTTCCTTTAATATCTCCAATTTTTTTTTGAACAGATCTCTGGTTTTTCCCCTTTCTATTATTTTCCTCTATATCTTCGCACTGTTCATTTAAGAAGGCCCTCTTGTCTCTCCTTGCTATTCTTTGGAAGTCTGCATTCAATTTTCTGTAACTTTCCCTATCTCCCTTGCATTTTGTTTCCCTTCTCTTCTCTGCTATTTGTAAGGCCTCGTTGGACAGCCACTTTGCTTTCTTGCATTTCCTTTTCTTTGGGATGGTTTTCGTTGCTGCCTCCTGTACAATGTTACGAGCCTCCATCCAGAGTTCTTCAGGCACTCTGTCCACCAAATCTAGTTCCTTAAATCTGTTCTTCACTTCCACTGTGTATTCATAAGGGATTTGGTTTAGATTATACCTGACTAGCCCAGTGGTTTTTCCTACTTTCTTCAGTTTAAGCTTGAGTTTTGCTATAAGAAGCTGACGATCAGAGCCACAATCAGCTCCAGGTCTTGTTTTTGCTGACTGTATAGAGCTTCTCCGTCTTTGGCTGCAGAGAATATAATCAATTGGATTTTGGTATTGCCCATCTGGTGATGTCCATGTGTAGGTTTGCCTCTTGTGTTGTTGGAAAAGAGTGTTTGTGATGACCAGCTTGTTCTCTTGACAAAACTCTATTAGCCTTTGCCCTGCTTCGTTTTGAACTCCAAGGCCAAACTTACCTGTTGTTCATTTTATCTCTTGACTCCCTACTTTAGCATTCCAATCCCCTATAATGAGAAGAACATCTTTCTTTGGTGTCAGTTCTAGAAGGTGTTGTAAGTCTTCATAGAATTGGTCAATTTCCGCCTCTTCAGCATTGGTGGTTGGTGCATACACTTGGATTACTGTGATGTTGAAAGGTCTGCCTTGGATTAGTATTGAAATCATTCTATCAGTTTTGAGATTATATCCCAGTACAGCTTTTCCTACTCTTTTTTTGATTATGAGGGCTACTCTGTTTCTTCTACGGGATTCTTGCCCACAACAGTAGATATGATAATGGTCTGAATTGAATTCGCCCATTCCCGTCCATTTTACTTCACTGACGCCCAGGATGTCAATGTTTCTTCTTGCCATCTCCTGTTTGACCACATCCAGCTTACCAAGGTTCATAGATCTTACATTCCAGGTTCCTATGCAGTATTTTTCTTTGCAGCATCGGACTTTCCTTTCACTTCCAGGCGCGTCCGCAGCTGAGCGTCCTTTCGGCTTTGGCCCAACCACTTCATTAGCTCTGGAGCTACTTGTACTTGTCCTCCGCTCTTCCTAAGTAGCATGTTGGACGCCTTCCGACCTGAGGGGCTCATCTTCCAGCGTCATATCTTTTAGCCTTTTGTTTCTGTTCATGGGGTTTTCTTGGCAAGGATACTGGAGTGGCTTGCCAGTTCCTGCTCCAGGTGGATCACGTTTAGTCAGAACTGTCCACTATGACCTGTCCGTCTTGGGTGTCCCTGCACGGCATAGCCCATAGCTTCTCTGAATTACTCAAGCCCCTTCGCCACAACAAGGCAGCAATCCGTGAAGGGGATAAATGTGCATATCTAGAACAAATACTAGAGTGTTTACAGGTTTACCAAAGGAAATGCTGATATCTTTATACTTTAATAAAATAAATGATCCACATATGGATTTCTTGGAGTGGTGCATCCTGGACATAGTATGTTATCTGGATGTTTCTTGTCCTTCTTTACTCAATGGTATTTGCATCTGTTTATAACAGCTTGAAAAATCCTCCATGTTTCCCTAAAGTGTACAGGTGTTATTTGCTTAGCCCTGCTCCATGAGATTTAATAGGGGCTTTAAGTATTTTTACATTATTACTGGGCTTACTAGATGACCTTTATCCAGTAGAATATTTCTCATGTTTTCCCCAGTGCAATTATGTTTCATAAAGCTTGGTCATTACACCACATATCAAGATGTTCATTTCATTATGCTGTTTGGTGACTACAGCAGGGTGTTCGGTGTCAGGATACCTGGGAACAGATTATCCTCTTATGTATATAATGTGATGGAGAGCAGATGTGGCCATTTCAAGCCCAATCAGGAACACAGAAATAGAAGAAAAGGAGAAGTAGAAGACGACAATGGTGATAATGATGAAATGGGAGCAAAAGAATAGTTACATAGTTAAATTTGTCCTTCATATCCTTTTCATAGCAGAATATTCACCTTATTTTTGCCTTTGATGCAGATTGAAAAGCAAATGACCAAACAGAATGGATTTGGCAGTTCTAGTCTTTGCCAGCTCTACTTGCCCTCTTTATTTTTATTGCACATTGTTTGCCATGGGGGATAGTTGGTCACTAGTCATCAGCACCAAGAAGGATTTGATCCATCTGTGATAGGGGATTTGCCTTCTCATGGAAACCCATTCTTTTTTCTTCTTCTTCCCTTTATTGGTCATTCTCCAGTTTTGGGTGTTGGACTGTGTTTTCTTCTAACTTTCTAAGAGAGTGCTCTGAACTATGGGGTGATATACATGCTGAAATAATAAATAAGTTCCTATGTCACACAATTTGGGGCACACTAGGAAACACTGGGAGGGATCCATTTCAAGGTGGAACAGGCACTGGCCATCTTTGTTCCAAAACAGTGTCGAGGAGGGGGAATAAAGCTGGATGATAAGCTTCTAGGTAACTCTCTGGCTTTGGGACTGACTTGCTCGTCTTAGTCTCAGATTATATGAAGAGTCCATATGGCTGGTAAATACTTTGAGGGGCCCATGCAAACGTAGGCCAAAAAAGGGCTGTTGTCAAACAAGGAGAGACGATAGTCTCAGGATGTAAAATGGGTATCACTTTATTATTTAAAGATGCGAGCCCAACGCATATCAGCTAATGTATTTTTATGTGGCTTACGTTTTCCCATAAATGGACTGCTGTGTGGATGCTTTAACATTTTCCTCCTTCACCACTGGCACTGGAGATACAAACAACCTAATTTTTTAAGCGATACCTGGCCATCTGCAGTTGTATTCTTATGACATGCCAGGGCATTGGGACACAATGTGCTCAGCACCATGTACTTCCCTGATTTAATTGATCAGATCAACTTCCTTTACTCTTGGTCTGAACTGTCCATCTCTTCAGTGTGAGACTAGGGTAAGGTACATCTGTATGCAGTGGCATAGTTACTGCAACTAAAAAAGTCATTAGTATGACAAGATCTCTACGGTGGTGTTAGTGATGTCTTGATGGCAATGTATTAATACCATGAGACCCACTTTCAAACAGATTTTTTTCAGCTCAAGCTTTGAACTGAATGCTATTATATCTTATTAAATCTCCTTCAAAGCTGTCTCACCCCTCCATTGTATTTCATCATATTTGATGGAACTCAGACTTCTACTCTCTATATTTTTGGCTAGGGACTGCCTTGCTGTGAATTTTTTCCAGTCACTGCCAGTAACCCATGCATTCCAGACCCCTGTGTGCTACAAGCAAAGAGCAGACTGAGGGTTTATTATTGTAAATGTTTTATATCCTCCTGACTTTCTTGTATAAAACTGAGGTACAGTATAAGAAAAGCAGTATAATAACAACAATGCAAAAATACAGTTAAATCAAATCATTGCCAGCATAATTTCTTTTTAACATCATCTGACAGAAGGCAAGGCAAACCTGCCTAAACAAACAACAAATAGTCTCAGTGTAGCAGCAGAAAATCAGAAGAGATGGTGGGAAAATAAGTCTCATGGCAGGGAGTTCCATGGTTTCATTGTCTGCTTCTGAGAGGGCCCTTTACTTGTCCCATAGAAACTGAATAAGCATCTCTGGAGGCTTAAAAACAGGAGAGCACAGGAAAAAACTCAGTATGACCAGGATATATATTTTTCCCTCAGCACAGATTAGCTCCTATGTTGATGTTGTGTAGTGCCTTGCTTAACTAGGAATTTGAATTCATAAATACACATATAGGGCTAAACAGATTGGTTTAAAAAATATACCAGAATTTTTTCAAAATACATTGAATAGATACTGAATTAATTTTTGAACAAAGCACTATTTGGGCTATGTCATAATCTCCTTTTCCCAGATGCTGTTGTAGAATCTTGAATATGCTAAGATGTTTCCATTATTCTCTGACAGCTCTTGCTTTGGTGATAAGTTTGTTTACTTTGACACAAGTTTATATATTTGGCATGTGCAGCTTTCAAAAGCCCCTTATAAGTTAATCTGCTGGGACAGAAAACAGTTTTCCCACTCTTTTTCAAAAACTACAGTATCTAACTGACAATGTCAATTATGCATCCAGTTTGGGGCAGTCCTACAAAATGTGGTGCAAAAAGTGATGCAGAGTTTTGGATGTTGGTTAATTTCCTCTAGCTGCACAGCAGAAGTTAAGGGATTCACAGAGCAGAATTAGCTCCAAGGTACCCAGAGTAGTCCACCCCTGGCACTTACAATCTCAATAACTCAATCTGAGACATTAGTAGTAGAAAGAATAAAATATTTATTTACTTATAGTGTGAACAGATAACAGCAACCTAACAATATGACTGGCTGACTTTCAGCAACAGGCCTCAACAGACTCACAGCTTCCAACAGACTAATAGACTCCAACAGACAAAGGGGGGGGGGAGGCTCTTAGAGGAGAGGCATGGATCTCTTTGAATTCAGAGGTAGGGAAGGTACTATTGGTTAGTGCTGTTAGTAACTGACAGCCACTCCAGCTCAGAAAGGTCCAGCCCAACCACACCTACTAGAGGCAGTGAGTGAGGTTGCAAAAACTCCAACAGAATATGATGCAGCTCTAGTTAGACTGTACCATTTTAGATTACATGGACTGTATGTTTCAATGGTCTGTTATTTTTACCTTCCTACACTGTGAAGTCTAGCATGTTTTGGAAAAGATAGGTCTGGATTTCAGGTAAGCGATCCTGCCAAACTCCTTGCAGACTTTTGATATTTTGTGGTTGGTTACATTTTCTCAGCTATGCAGCAGAAGTGCAGAGAATCACAGAGTATAATAGCTGCTAGTTCCCAGATAGTCCACCCCTTTATCTCATTAACTGTCACTTTCAGCCTCAATGACTCATCCTGATATGTTAGCAGTATAAAGAATGGTGATGTTCCATTTACTTACAAATTTGAATATATCAACAACAAACAAATAATCAACATGACTGGTTTTAACAGCTCTGCTTCAATATACTTTAACATACATTTTATATCAACCACCATTTGAAACATCTATGGACATTAACAGACGATGAGGGAAAAGAACTGTTGGCAGTGAGATGTGGCTCTCTTTAAATTCTGACACAGGAGAGAAGTATTTGTTAATACTGACAGATTGACGGACTCTCCCAGTCAAACAAACTAGAAGGCAGCACACAAGATTGTGAACTCCAACACTATCTAGTCAAGTGTCCAGCTGAAACCAGTATTACAAAAGGCTTATTTTCTTTTGTAAAGGAAGCAGGACTGACCTGCGGTGCCAGTATAATGTTATAACCATTGGATGTTTTTGGTTTATGGGGAAATGTATAGTTTAGCACCATTCACACTTGTTGAAAACCAGTCCTCACCATTGCTTTATGTTTGGGTGAGAAGTGGTTAACTAATGAAAAAAGGAGTCAGCTTCTCGAATTTCCCCTAGCTTGTTAACTCTTTGTGAAGGGTGGAGAGCACAAGAAGGTATCCTGTAGACCAACTAGTGTGACAGCTGTGACCATTTCTTGAGAGGTCTGATCTGGCCATGGTGGCACCTGCCTTAATTACCTCCTGGCTGGATTACTGTAATGCGCTCTATGTGGGTCTACCGGTTGAAAGTGTCAGGAAACTTCAGCGGGTCCAAAACTCAGTAGCCAGACTGCTGACAGGGGCGAGTTACAGGGATCACATAACCCCCCCTTTTACAACTGCTCCACTGGTTGCCAATCTGTTTCTGTGCACAATTCAAAGTGCTGGTTTTAACCTATAAAGTCCTAAACACCTCAAAGATGGTGTCTCCCATTATGAACCTGCTCTGGTACGAATATCATCAGGGGAGGCCTTTCTCTTGGTCTCACCACCTTCACAGGTGCATTTGATGGGGGCACAAGAGAGGACCTTCTCTGTTGCTGCTCCCAGACTTTGGAACTCCCTACCACAGGAGGCTAGGCTGGCCCCATCTTTGTTGTTCTTCCGCAAGCAAGTGAAGACCTCTTCAGGCAAGGTTTCCCTCAACGACTGGCTGCCTGAGCGTGATCTTCTTAGATGGATTGTTATGCATCACTGTTCTGACTGTGTTTTTAGTATTGCTTGTGTCTCCCATTTCTAAGATGAGCATTTTGTCTGTTCCTTTTTAATATTCCTATACTTAGTGTTTTTAGATTTAAATATTGCCTTTTAATGATGTACGGCACCTTTGTATACCCTGTTTCCCCGAAAATAAGACCTAACCTGAAAATAAGCCCTAGTATGATTTTTCAGGATGCTCGTAATATAAGCCCTACCCCAAAAATAAGCCCCAGTTAAGTGAAATCCCGCCCTCCACCATTGTGCAGCAACCAGAAGATGACATGACTGTATTTGAATAAATGTAGATTGTTGTACATGGAAAAAAAATAAAACATCCCCTGAAAATAAGCCCTACTGCATTTTTTTGGAGCAAAAATTAATATATGACCCTGTCTTATTTTCGGGGAAACACAGTACTTATTGTCTTGTTCTTAAATATTGTCTTTAAATGCTGTAAGACTCCTTGGGTCTTTTTCTAAGGAGAAAGGCAGGGTAAAGATATTTTAAATAAATGAATGAATAAATAAAATTGACTGCTGTCTTTGGTGTTGTCAACATTCAGACTGCCCTTTGTTATGTAAAGCTTGGCATCGTTTTTCCTGCTGGCAATGCAGGCACGATACTGTGCAGCAATATCAGACCATTTCCTCGCATTTTGAATTGTGGATACAGAAGCACAATATCCCACACTCATAAACAGCAGTGTGGTGTTTTGTTTTGTTCTTGAAATAATTTATACTACACTTAGTCTTAGTCAACAGACCACGAAGCTGAGACATATTCCTTATGATCAATGTCTTTTCCCTTGCCAATGTTGAGCTCGCTGCTAAGTCCTGGGACTTTGAGCAGCACGAGCGTTCCTTGCCGGCCACCCCGGAGAGACCGAGACTTCTGTAGTCTCGTGAGACTTGCATGGTGGGGGTGGAGAGCCCAGGTTATTTAAGGGGCTTTCCACCCCCACACCGTCCTCTTCTTTTTCGGGTGCCCGCCCGCCCTCCCTATTTCTAGTGTGAGTTTTTCTGGTCGCCTTTCAGGGGCCGGATAGGAATTTTTGACCTTCATCCTGATTGGCCTTGGATGGGGGTATTTTTTGCCTATCCCACACTGGAAGAGGGTTGTTGGCATTGTGGTGGAGAGAATTTTTGGTCACACTGGCGGGTAGTGCGGAAATAACAGGTATTTTCGGTGTGTCCCAATTGTAATTTCAGGTAAGCCAACAGCGCATCTGACCTCCCGGCACTGCGGCTCGTGCGATTACAGTGCCTGTGGGGGGAAGATGCGCTGGGCCACTTCCGGACCAACAGTCATCAGTTAAAGATGTCTTGAGGTCTGGGGGGTGTTTATTAGCGGCTGGCCAGGTTCCTGCGGTCTGGTGACCGCTGGAACTTGGGGCTGGGGCCTCGCCCATTTATTGATTAGTGGGTATCGGCATACCCCTGCCTTTCACCTGTTTCCACACTACAGCAGGCCCCCGCTTTTGCCTAAGGATGGCAAATTTCATATTTGATGTTATCAATAAAGTGTGGCCCATATTTAACCCATATTACTGTCTCGTGTCTTTATTCCGGGGTTGGGACAGCAATCTGGTATGGTTAAAACCATGGAACATGTTCTGAAACACATTTTATAAAGATTTGTGCAATCTACTTATTTCCTCAATTTTAAAACACTATCAAGGTATATCCAATAAATTTTACTCTCTTTTCTCCTCTCTGGTTCCTCAAATGAAATTACAGCTAAGGTTGCAAAAATTCTGTGCAGCAGCTTGTACAATAAGAAAACAGATGACTAAATCACTGCAGTAATCAGATTAGAAACTTACACTTAACAGTAAATTGAATTTCAGTCTGCTTTGTATTGCTTGTAAATACTATGTGATTTGATACTGTACTTTAGTTTGTACATCTAACATGGCTGACCAGTGGTCATAATGACACCCAACTCCATCTGCTTTTTAAGATCTTTTAGGAGGCCCTTCTCTCAGCCTCTAAGACCCCAGTGTGTGGTCACCCAACTTCTCCCACCACACATTACCAATTTCACCATAACATCTACAAGGGATAAAATATGCCATTTAAATGTAACTTTATCTTCAGGCCTCATTTAATCCAGAGTTAGCTCTTTTTTAGAAACTGCAAGTGACCAGCCTGTCACTTCCTATTTCTGACTAGCCAGGGGCCATGTGTTGCATTTAAATGACAAATAGTTCTCCCAAGATTTCTGGGAGATGTGAAAAATTGGAAGGCTATGGTGCAGCCCACCAAATACTGGGGGTGGGTGGGAAACAAGGGATCCCAGCCCCCCAGAGGTTGCCTGTTCTGTTATAAAACACATTTAAAGAATCAGAAGTTTCGTGTTTCTCAAGGATACCCATAAGCAGATAACGATTCATCTTTCTTTGCCTTAACCATCAACTACTTCTTCCCAGGGATCATGTGATCTGAAACATTCTTAGAAGTACTGTTTGTCAAGCAGTTATGAGATCTTTCATGGCCATGTTATTGGCACAAAGATTTATGTTATATTTATTAATACAGGAGTGGGAGGCTTTTGGCTCTCCATGTGTATTGGAGTTATAATACCTGTAATTCTCACCACTGGATAAGCTGGGTGGCGATTCTTGAAGCTGGAGTCAAAACCTTTGACTCCTTGATTTGGTGTTATGCAAGAATACTGCTGTATTTCACACTGAATTTTTAAACTGATGAAACAAAAAGCACATGACTGTTGTTTTTATTAGTAGAATTTCAACTGTCTAAGAGAGTATTGTCAATTCTCTGGTGAAATTGGCAGGGGCGGGGGGGGGGGGGGGCTGAGAGACCAGACACTGGGGCCTGAAAGATTGAGAGAAGGGCCTCCTGGAAGATTGTAAAAAGCAGATGGAGTTGGGTGTCATCAGCATACTGGTGGCAACAGACCACAAAATTCTGGACAGCCTCTTTCAGGTTTTTCATGTATATGTGAAATAGTCTGGGGAATCATGGAACCCTGAGACACTCCACAAGTTATGGTCAAGGTATTGAACAGGAGTCCCCCAGCACCACTACCATTCACAAAGTGACACCACGCAAGAGAAAATCCCAGAAACTGACTCCTTTTTTCATCAGTTAACTGCTTCTCACCCAAACATAAAGCAACTGTCAAGCCTGTTTTCAACAAGTGTGAATGGTAGTGAGCAGAAGAGGGTATCCTGTAGACAATCTTGACTGCTGCCATCAGTGTTGTCAACATTCAAGCTGCCCTTTGCTATGTAAAGCTTGCAATCCCTTTTCCTGCTGGCAATGTGGGCATGATATTTTGCAGCAATATTGGACCATTTTCTGGCTTTTTGAATCATGGGTACAGAAGCAAAATATCGCACATACATAAACCAGAGGTTTTTAAAGAACTGAATTTCCTGGCTTTTTAATACGGGAGTTTAAATATACATATACTACCCACAAATCCAAGCAGAAATTTCCCTCATATAGAATCCCAGTGACAGAGGATTCCAGAAGATGAGCACATGATCTATACTATGGTTACTGGGAGAAGGCAGAAGCGAGAACTGCTTGGATGTGGCTATACTCCCTCTGTGCCAAAATACTTTGAAGGGCTATTTTGGACTTAATGAAATTGTGAAGTAAAGGTGTGAGTAAGCAGAATTCATACAATGGAGAAACATACACACTAGAGATGGGCACGAACCTCAGTTTGGACTTTTGTGCTATTTCGCCAACATGGCACCACAGATGCCGTGTGTTCACTTCACTCCTGCCTACTTCCTCACTCACCAGCTGGCACACACTGCTTTTCTCCTGCTCTTTGTGCGATCATACAGTTGCAGCAGGAGCACAGACCTCCTTTCTCCACCTCCTCCAGCAGCTGCCCACTTAGATGAGGAGGCGGGACAGGGATTCTTGCAGTGCTGTCTTGGAGTGGATGACTTCTGAAGGAGGCAGAGAAGGGAAGTCCGTGCTTCTGCTGCGACTGGACAATTGCTCAAAGAGCAGGAGAAAAGCAGTGCATGCTCGCTGCAGAGTGGGGGAGCCAGTGGGGGCAGAACAAATGTGTGTCACCTGCATTTGTTTTGCCCCTGCAGAACAAATGCGTGTTCATGCTCATCTCTAATACACACCCGTTAACCTCTCGGTTGACCTAATGTTGCCATGCCCGCTCCGCCAAATACAGATTGGAAAGCCATGTTCCAATTTCATATCCCTTTCTTTGAGTTAGGCAAGCTGAGGAAGAAAAGCTGCATTGGATCAAAACCTCTATGGATATGTTGTGTGCATGCTTTCCAAAATATGTCCCTTTGCTTTTTGAAATTTTTTTAAAAAAGGATGAGGTTAGAGTTAGTAGAGAATGTCACTAGAAAGCAAGGTCAAAATCCTGCATACCATGTGAAAGGAAGGTAGTGAAGAAACACAGGGACAAAAATCAACTCATTTGAAATGTGGTGTTGGTAGAGATACTAAAGACAGCCAGAAAAGCAGAAAAGTGGGTGCTCTATCTAGTCAAGCCTGAACTCTCACTCAAGCAAAAATGAGTAACTTGATTCTATCGTACCATGCACATATAACAAAAATGTGGACATTCTAAATGACTGAACTATTTGCATAGCATGGCATTCTGAGACCAATAAGGATGTGTTTGGAGTCATGATTTCTGTGTTTTACTCTATGAGCACAAATGGGACCTATGATTCGACAGTGGTTTGGGAATCACCCTAGTAAAAAATCATGTGGATCCATGAGAATCCATGCATCAGATCCATGTTTTGCACCACTGCAAAGCCATATGCTGGGGAACCCATTATTTCTGTGGTGTAACCTATGGTCACAACTGGGGCCTATGAGTAGATAGTGGTTCATTGGGGATGATTCTGCAGAAAAACCATGCAGATCTATGAGCATCTCTCACTTATATTGGTGTTTTGCACCACTGCAAAACCATGTGCTGGAGGACCCCTGCTTTCTGTCTTGTGTTTGTGGACAGAGATGGGACCTGTGATTGGACAGTGGTTTGGGGATGATTCTGCAGAAAAATCATGTGGATCCATGAGGATCTGTGCTTTGGATATATGTTTTTGAACCACTACAAAGCCATGCGCTGAAGGACCCATGATTTCTGTGGCGTAGTCTGTGGGTTCAAATAGGATCTATGATTTGACTGTGGTTTAGGGAGGATAACATCTAAAAATCATATGAAATCATGTGGATCCATAAACATATGAGTAAACTGGGTAAACTTACTCATGAGTAAATCAGGCAAAATCAGGCTTTGAGATAAATTAAAGCCACAAAGGGAAAAATCCAGTAATTTCACAGCTTAAATAAGTGAGCTGCTTAATATTATCTATTTTTTTTTTGGCACTCCACCCTTTCTGGCAGGTGCCCATTCAGAAGCAGTGCAAGAAGAAAATGTTCCCTGTGTTCATCAATAATCAGAATGCTAATGGGCACCAATATATCTACCCTTTATCCTATAGTCTACTGCAGGTCCAGGGAGGATAGACAGTTGTAGTCTATCCTCCCTGGACTTGAAGTGGACTATAGGATAAAGGGTAGATATGTAAACTCTTTTTATTCATTACTTTTTTACCATAGGGAAGCAGTTCCACAAATTATTTCTCTACCTATGGATGCTCTGTAAACCCCCACCCCACTGTGATGATTCCTGTTCTAATTTTCATTCTCTAATGCAATCTTGGAGAAGTCTGTCTTTCTTAGCCCTCCTTGGATGCCACTGTTTTGGATAATTACTGGCCAGTAAATGTTCCATTCTTGAGCAAGATACTAGAGTGGGTTGTGGCTTCTCAGCTCCAGGGGATCCTGGATGAGACGGATTATCTAGATCCATTTCAATTTGGCTTCAAGCTTGGTTATGGGATGAAGCTTGCTTTGGTAGCCTTGGTGGATGACCTACACCAGGAACTAGAGATGTGGCATGTGTCCCTGTTAGTTCTGCTGGACCTCTCAGTGGCTTTTGATACCACTGACCATGTTATCTTTCTGGGATGGGACTTGGGGGCACTGTTTTATAGTGACTTCAGTCCTTCCAAGAGGAGAGCACTCAGAAGGTAGTGCTGGAGGACTCCTATTTAACACCCTGGCTGTAGGATTCCACAGGGTTCTGTTTTGCTCCTATGCTATTTAACATCTACATGAAACCACTGGGAGTTTTGGGGTTCAATATCATCAGTATGCAGATGACACCCAACTCCATCTCTCATTGCCATCTAAACCTGAGGAAGCTGTTACGGCTTTAGATCTGTGTCTGGTGTCAGTAATGAACTGGATGAGGGTGAATAAACTGAAACTTACTCCAGACAAGACAGAGGTGCTCCTGGTCAGTCAAAAGACTGATCAAGGATTAGGTATGTAGCCTGTGCTGGATGGGGTTATGCTCCCTCTGAAAATACAGGCGTGCAGTTTGAGGGTGCTCCCGAGCCTGAATGCCCAAGTTTTAGCAGTGGCCACGAATGCATTTGCCCAGTTAAAACTAGTGCACCAGTTGCACCTGTTCCTTGAGAGATCTGATCCATTCACAGTGGTACATGCCTTAGAGTGCAGTCACACATGCCAAAAGAATCCCAGTTATATTGATTCTGCCATTATTTACATTGTTTTATACGTTTCTGTTCATGACACACAGCTAGCATTGATTCATTTGACCACCCATTGGGTTTTTTCTCACCACGCCAGCATGGCCTTTTAAAAATGATCTGATCTCTATATTGCTTCTATCCTTGACATGTATGATCTCTGCTGTCAATATATTCACTTTGGGAACAGGTCATGTTTTGGGGCGCCATGGCCACTGCACTTGTACCCTTAAATATATATATATCATTGCACGGCACTGATAATTAGGGGAAGGGAAACATAGGATGGAACATCTGAAATGCCAATAGAGCAGCTGCAGGAACTAATGGCACATCCAGTTCTGTTGACAAAATATCATTCACTGGTCCTCCAATTCAGCAGCTACTTTCAACATGGAGCAGCAGCCCAAAGCACCCTCAAACCTAACAACTGGCAAAGTGTCTATGACCAGTTATGAATCAAATTCCAGTAGTGCCTTCTACAGTTTTCCATAATTACAAATGAATGTATATGCCGCTTAAGCAATATATCACTTAAGGTGTTTTTTAAAGAAGACTTTAAGGGCAGTGGGGACCCAGAAACAGGATGGAAAATGAATTGATTTATATGAGATGGCATGTGTTGCCTACAGAAGCGGTACAAATAGCAGGAAATGTACCAGTTGAACTGATAGCCATGTGAAGGGGCCCAGCAGTATATATACCACATAACTATACATACAAATATATCGATATAAAAAAAGAAGGGAAAACAAACAATTCAAATAGTCCATGTGATTAGGCTCTCAGTTATATCCTAGCTGGAGTACTGTAACATCCTCTACATGGGGCTGACTTTGGAAAGTTTTCAGAAACTTCAGTGGGTTCAAAACACTGCAGAGAGATTGTTAACTGGGGATGGTTACAGGGATCTCAAAACACCCCCCCTCCCCACTACAGCAGCTCCACTGGCTGCTGTTTTAACCCATAAAGCCCTAAACGTCTTGGGTCCAAGCTATCCCAAAGACTGTATCTCCTTTTATGAGCCTGCCCAGGTGTTAAGATCATCAAGGGAGGCCTTTCTCTCAGTAGCAGATGCGTATGGTGGAGACACAGGAGAGATCCTACTGTGTCACTGCTCCCAGACTCAGGAACTCCCTCCCACAGGAGGCCTGGTTGGCCCCAAATCTGCTGTTCTTCCACAAGCAGGTGAAGACGTTTCTCTTCATGCAGCTTCTCCTTAGTGACTGGCTGTCTAAAAGGGATTTTAAAATGGGATTGTGTTTTTTTTGGTAATGTTTTACCAAATAATATTTTAAATATGTTTACTTGATCCTTTTTAAATATTTGTATAGCTTACTGTTTTTTACAAATATTGCAAATATTGCCGTTTTCAATTATGTAGGCCATCTTGGATCCTTCTTTTAGGAGAAAGGTGGGGTAAAAATATTTTAAATAAATAAAATAAATTCACAGAGATACTAAGTGGGACATAACTTGGGACATTTAGTCATGTATTAAATTCGTTCCATATTCATTATCCCAGGATGAATATGATTTTCCCCTCATCTTATCCCTATAACGACCCTGCAAAATAGGCTTGGTGGCTTGCTCAAGATCCTCCAAGGAGTTTCAGGGCTGCACAAGGAACTGGTTTACTCTACTCTGTTCTAATTCAATACTACAAGCACTGCAATTTTCTGTATTCTGTACACATATCCCTATACATCATCCTGAGCAACTGGGATGCAACAGTGGGAAAAATAAAACAATAAATAAATAACAAACAATAAACAAACTATTCCCATATGGTATTACTACGCAAGGGAGTTATTTGCTAGAATGCCACTGAGTCACAGAAACATAACTTTCCACATCTGGTAGTAGTCGGTGTCAAGCCTCTGTCCCTGTTCTCTGATCTTTTACATCCCAGCTCAAACACTTCCATAAGTTCAACTTTCTTCATTGCAATAACAATAGAAGCAACACAGTGTTTTGCAGACTGGGCGGTCTAATCCCGTGTTAAACTACATGTCAATAAAACTCTGTATCTGTTCCTCTTGGACTTTAGTAATACTCCACTAAAAGGATTTTCCTTGGGACTGATGCTAATGGACAGATGAGTCAGGGTTTTATTGTGCACAAGACTCTGTTGTTTTACTCTGAACAAATATTTGGCCATCAGAATAATTAAGAGTTGATTCTAATATATAACCATGTGCATACATAAAATGAACAAAAAGACATGATAAGGTTATTACAGAAGATGGAAGCTCATAGTTGAATGCTTCCCTAGAATGAGCTGGCTGGGGGATTCTGGCAAAGTCAGGGGAATTTGTTACCTCAGAAAAGATAATATTGATCTATTTGTGAGAGGCCAGAGATGCAACATAATGAGGTATATCAGAGGATTTTAATATCCTTTAGGGAGCTGAGTTTAAAGTACTTAGCAACATGCATCTCCTTCAGAAGTGTGAGAAAACGTTCTTTATTTTAAAATTTCTACGGATGCTACTTCTGGAACAAGTTCTGAAAATTGACCTTGCATTTTGTTTTAAATGAAATTCAGGAACAGGTTAATTCTAATGTAAATGGAGTGTATGGCTAATGACTTTTTAGTACAACTCTAAGCAGTTCATAAAGTTATGGGCAAGTTTCGGAGACCCTCAGATCTCTTCCTTTGGCTCAAATGCTCAATAAAACAAAACAATAAAAGTAGGGGGGATTTTTTCCAGATAATGATGGAAAACTCCCAAAGTACCAGAGGTACTGCACAGATTTGAATTAGATTCACACCTGGTAATTATAAAACAAGGGCATCTGTTGAGCTTGACAGTGCCTTAAAGAATGTTGCCGTGTTTCATCCCAATTGAAACATTCTTGAAAACATTACAGTTTGCATGGAGATGACAAATATTTTACTGCTTGTATTATTTCCATTAAAAACTTTTTAAGAGAAAGGGGGAGAAACAGGCTTGTTTTAAAAGATTTTTTTTTAAAAAAATCTGTTTTGTCATAAAATTTTCCAACATGAGTAATAACGTCCTGCTGCGGGTTCCTTGGGGCTGGCATTTTCAGAAGTCTATTATAATGTTAGTTTTCTCCCATTGAAATGCTGTTCTCTTTTTAAACAGGATCTCATTTATCTAGACCAAATAGGAGAATTTGAAAGAATCAGAATGCACAACAAACAACTGGAATTAAGGAAATGACATTTTATATGCAATGGTTAAAACAGACCATTATATTAAAACTTAAAAGTGCAGTCTGCTCTGGCTAACACTAAACATTATCTATCTAAGCCAATGACATCACCTTTACCCTCAGCTTCTTTAGCAAGGCAGTGGTCGTTTTGGAGGTGTGTTTGGGGTTGTTATCATGTTGGAATACTGCCCTGCGGCCCAGTCTCCGAAGGGAGGGGATCATGCTCTGTTTCAGTATGTCACAGTACATGTTGGCATTCATGGTTCCCTCAATGAACTGTAGCTCCCCAGTGCCGGCAGCACTCATGCAGCCTCAGACCATGACACTCCCACCAACATGCTTGACTGTAGGCACAACACACTTGTCTTTGTACTCCTCACCTGGTTGCCGCCACACACGCTTGACACCATCTGAACCAAATAAGATTATCTTGGTCTCACTGGACCACAGGACATGGTTCCAGAAATCCATGTCCTTAGTCTGCTTGTCTGCAGCAAACCGTATGCGGGCTTTCTTGTGCATCATCTTTAGAAGAGCTTTCCTTCTGGGACGACAGCCCTGGAGACCAATTTGATGCAGTGTGCGACGTATGGTCTGAGCACTGACAGGCTGAGCCCCCCCCCCCCCCGCCTTCAACCTCTGCAGCAATGCTGGCAGCACTCATACATCTATTTCCCAAAGTCAACCTCGGGATATGACGCTGAGCACGGGCACTCAACTTCTTTGGTCGACCATGGCGAGGCCTGTTCTGAGTGGAACCTGTCTTGTTAAACCGCTGTATGGTCTTGACCACCGTGCTGCAGCTCAGTTTCAGGGTTTTGGCAATCTTCTTACAGTATAGCCTAGGCCATCTTTATGTAGAGCAACAATTCATTTTTTCAGATCCTCAGATAGTTCATTAACATGAGGTGCCATGTGGAACTTCCAGTGACCAGTCTGAGAGAGTGAGAGCGATAACACCTGCTCCCCTTTCACACCTGAGACTTGTGACACTGACGGGTCTCATGACACCAGGGAGGGAAAACGGCTACTTGGGCCCAATTTGGACATTGTCACTTAGGGGTGTACTCACTTTTGTTGCCAGCAGTTTAGACATCAATGGCTGTGTGTTGCGTTATTTTGAGGGGACAGCACATTCACAGTTATACAAGCTGTATACTCACTGCTTTACATTGTAGCCAAGTGTCATTTCTTCAGTGTTGTCACATGAAAAGATATACTAAAATATTTATGAAATGTGAGGGGGTGTACTCACTTCTGTGATATACTGTAGCTAGAGGTGTTCTAAGAACCAAGGCAAGTTATGTTTCAAGTTAAGTTAAGTTATGTTTTTCTTTCCTTGATGTTTTTGGGAGTGGGGGTGGGGAACTTAACATATGCTGTGCATTGGCAAGTGAAGGCTGATTCAAGTGTTGGATAAGAAGAGATTGCTAGGTGTTCAGTATTATTGCTGCATGAGAGTTATTGAGCAACAGAGCAAATCAGCATTCCATAAGGCAACTCAAAACATGGGGTGCCCCAAACAGAAAATTGTAACTTTGAAACTGAACCTTAGATCAGCACCAAATTTGGCACAGATGTAGCATACAGTCTGCCTTTGTTCTGTGCCAAATCCGGTGACATTGCAGTAAAGAGTTTCCAGGTTACAATTTTTTAAAAGTAAAACTGTTTTACAATCCCCTGTGCAGACAGCAGCAACCTTTTTCTGTCTCCAGATTCTAAACAGATTAAATACACTGAAAAGACCGAACTTGCTTATCTTGAAAGAGAATGGTTAGTCCCAGCCCCCCCCCCCTTTTTAATTTGGAAGGGATTGAAGCTGGGGGGGGGGAGTTAAACTGAATCTGGGAAAACAATTTCAAAGGGGGGAACTCTCTGACTTTCTTATAAACTGGTTATCAGCCTGAACATTCTCAATATAAACATTCTTTCGGCTTCAGAGCTAGGAAGGAAGATCTGAAATTTGACCCTGCCACACAGGACCAAATTAAATGCCTCTCAGGAGGAGAACTTTTTAACTCCTTCCTGGCCAAATAGACATTAAAAAGAGTTTCTACTTCTGGTGTAAAATAACTAAAATATATTTTTTTAAAATAGAGAATACATATTTAGAAGTTCACCCATTTAAGCTGTGATATTACTATTTTTTGCTTTGTGGCTGGGGATAGTCTTACAGAGTTCTGGTGCCTATTCCACCCATCTTGTCATTATGCCATTGTTTGGTAATTAAGAAAAGCCTCCAGAGCTGCTATGGGCCATCAAGGCACTTATGATGTGTGATGACTATATGAATTACTGACTTCCAAAATGTCCTATCATTAACAGCTCTGCTCGGATCTTGTAAACCAACAGTCTCTCATATTAGCTTGTTTTCTCCTCCTACTGCCCCCTTCTAACAGTACTATCTTTTCCAATAAGTTCTGCTCAAATCTTGCAAACTAACAGCTGCAACTTCATCAATTGAGTAAACCCATCTTTTGTTAGCTCTTCCTTGTTTCTTATTGCTTCACCCCACTTTTCCCAGCAATGTAGTCTATTCTGGTTACTTCTGTATTTCTGTTATATGTGCATGGTAAGATAGGCTCAGGTTACTCATTTTAGTGAGAGTTCAGGCTTGACTTTATTCAGCACCCACTTTTCTGCTTTTCTGGCTATCTTTCATGTACAGCTCTCCTCCAACATTACTTTTCAAAATTCAAATGAGTTGATTTTTGTCCCTGTCTTTCTTCACTGTCTTTCTTTCACATAGCATGGATGATTGTGACTTTAGTTTCTACTGATACTCTTTGGTAACTCCAACTTCTCTTTTTTTAAAATTCCAAAAGGAAAGGGAGATCTTTTGGAAAACATGCACACAATATGTCTGCAGAGCTTTTGGTCCAATATAGCCTTTCTTCTTCAGTATCCTGTAGAAGGAAGGAAGGAAGGAAGGAAGGAAGGAAGGAAGGAAGGAAGGAAGGACGGACACACACATTGCAATACGATTAACTCAATTTTTTGAATATTTCATTTTGGATCAAATAAACAGCTCCACAAAATCATTTTTCTTTTTTTCTTTTAGGGTCAATTTCTGTGGCTAGGCAATTCCAGTTCAGAAACAAGAGAGTTAAAGCTCTTAGTTTTGCACATGAGTTCAGGACTTCTCTGCCTAGACTAACCACATGTCCGTTAATAATCAGTAAATCTGTAAGGCTAACCTCTGTAGCTAGACTTCTTCCAGCTGGATTCTCCTTAGCTTCAAACACATCAATCACACCCTGAAGCTGCTTTCCATCAGGGATCACCCACTGTGACCTAAGAAACAGTATGTGCTCCTCCCTTATTGTTACTCCCTCCCTTTCTCCAAGCCATCTAAGCTGGGATGGTGATCCTGCTGAGTCTTGATCCTGTCTCTGCAGTTGGGTCAAGCACCCTCCTCCAGCTCCAGTTGACTCCATATTAGCTTCTCCTTTGAGAAAAAAAGGATGCCTTAGCTGACCAGGAGTCTGGAAGTCAAAGTCTTCTCTCTTGCAAAATGACTTTGTCCAGCTACCAAACTTTCATTTAATTACTTTCAGGCACTCTTCCTTGGGAGTAAGTTCCACTAAAGAGAATGCACTTACAAAACAGTACCAGATACACTTGTGGAAGGCTTAAACATATCATTGGATTCCTAAGCATACTTATGAAGGAGTAAGTCCTATTAAATAGCCCAGAACTTTTCAGTAAACATACATAGGCTGTAATTAGTTGATGTTACCACTGGCCATTTTTTAAAAATAACCTAAAAGAAAACAGTTCATATAGAGAAAACTAAAATGTCAGAAATTTTATTCTGGTTGTCCGGTTGTACAGAGTTGGAAAATATTTTACAGCAACGTACGTATTAGAAAGCAGTGTAGGGAATATGTGATTCTTTGAAACAAATGGAGTTGGATTGTGACTTCCTTTGTCCTTTAACAGCTATGGCTGATCATGCTTTCCCAAAAACCTTTGGATGCCCACATGTACCTGATCCTTGTTAGAAGGGATGCTTCTCTTTTAGTGGCTGTGTTCCATATTCCAGGTGACCACAGCCCTGAAACACAGAATGGAGGGCCAGACTATATGAGGTAACTTCATTGCAGTTAGACATGGAGCTTCCTTGAGAAATAAAAGTCATATCCTACAGTGAGGTTTCTTCAAATTGCAGACTAGATGGCCTTTGTTTGGTAACTGGTTATTGCGAAAGCAGGGATTTGAAACTGATTGTGCAAATACTGCAGCTTTAAAGTAACAGGTCTCTAATGGCAGACCTGGCATCTCATGTAGATCAGTGAATTTAAGTGATAACTTTTCTCATCCCATGATGACTTTTGAGTTTGCTTTAGTATAACTTACTCATGCCCAATATGATATCGGATTCGCTAAAGAAGTATCTTGGAAATTTCTGTGGTCAGGTTCATAAACAAAGTAAGCTCACATGAAGCACCTCCGTGTGGTTTGTCCATACATAATTCCATGCTGTCAAGTCGATCTTGACTTAGGGTGACCCTTCCTAAAGTGGTTTACTATTCCCTTCTTCTGGGCACACCCTAGGACTGTGCAGCTTGCCCATGACTATGTAAGCTGGCTCTTCTCCCAGGATGCACACTGGGAAATCCAACTCCCAACCTCTGGTTCTGCAGCCAGATACCTAAACCACTGATCTATTCAGTCAGCTTGTCTGCACATAAGCACTTCAGTATTCTTGATGGCAGGTGCAAGAAGGCTGTTTAAAGAGTGACTCCAAGCAAACCTAGAGACAGGTGATCACATTGGGGTAGGAGCACTCATGGCACATTGGTTAAACTGTAGTATTACAGTCAAAACTCTGCTCATGGTCAGTGCTTGATCCCAGCAGATTTTGGCAGCTAACTGAAGGTTCACTCAGCTATCCATCCTTCCTAGGTTGGTAAAATGAGTATCCAGCTTGCTGGGGAGGGAGCAATGTGTAGCCTGTATACTTAAATTGTAAACCACCCAGAGAGTGCTTTAAGAACTATGGGGCAGTATATAAGCAGCACACTTTTTAATCTGAACTAATTCTGTGATGTGATTTTCATCCTCAGCAAAGCACAAAATAATGCAATCATAGCATAACGTGCATGCGTGGTGAACTTCAAATATACATTACACTGTGTGTATTTTTTTTTTTCCTACATGGAAAGAAACTGGGGCACTATATGACCACCACTTATTTTTGAATGAAAACATTATTTTAATACTTCATTTTGACTTCACAGTGGTGCAACGTTCATATGGGAGAGAAAACAAACTTTGCATGGGAGCTTGTGACAATGCAGTTTTTCTATTTCATCCAGTAGAGGGAGCTCAAACATTAAGTTAAATTAGTTGCCTCATTAATCAGCATTTCTTTTTAATTAAAATTTCTGCTTCAAACTAAAAGAAAATTTTACTACTCTGTGCCATCCTTTGACGAATATGAATAAGAAAACATGGAGCACAAGTTTCAGGCATTATGAAACTCAAAATCCGCACCCCATGCACAATGTATGACAGATTCTTCCCCAAACACAGTACTCTTCCCCAAACATGACATTCTTCCCCAAGGTAAGAATTTAAAGTGCAATTAAAGGAGCAGAAATGCTTCTTTAAATTGTCCATCCTCCCCATGTAAAGATGCCATGATAAGTTAGGGCTCTGACCTTGAAGTCTGCTTTTTGTTTTGTTCTGAAGGAATACAAGGTAAAGTGCACAGTCTGACAAAGCTAAGCCCTTTATAGTCAAATCCCGCACATAAATCTTCCACATTATGGAACTTACTCCCAGGTAAGTGTTTGTAGACTTGCAGCCACGTTTATTTAACAAAATTGTATACTATCCTTTACTAAATTTGATTTGGGGGTGGTATATAACATAAAAATATTGTAATACAAAGAATAATGAATCAGATAGCAAAAACAATCAGTCAGTAACAATACAGTATATGGATTTAAATGCCTAAAATACTTCAAAAGTATTTTAAAGTTATCTTGGTTTTCATGGGGGAGTTAAACACGCACACTAATTTTCTCTTTTGAATCCAGTAGAACTATAAATCATGTAGCACTGCATGGATGGTCTCCTAAGAAATGCCATGGGAATGTTGCAATGTGTGGATTACACAGAAGTGTGTGAGGGATGTGTGGCCCTCTAGACTGATGCTAGATTGAAAGTCCCATAATCTCTTACTGTTGGTTGGGGTCGATAGGGACTTGCACTCCAAAAGCATTTGAAAGGTTACATGTTCCTTACCCTTTATATTTTTGGATGTATTGGCATTTTTTACATACAAGGGAAAATTCAGCTTTGAAAGGTCATTTGTATAGAAACAGGTGCTACATTTCTACATGGATGAGATGAACAAATATAGGAGTCTTGACTGTACAGTGGTAGGAGGCATATGCCATTGCCGAAGGTTTCCAGGTCAGTTCTGATTCCCAGCATGCCACAACTGTCCTCAGTGAATTTGATGGGCAGCCAGTCATCTGTAGGAAAATCCTGTCTTTAAATCATGGATGTTTCAGATGGTGGGAATGCACTGGTACTATAATTATTATGTGACATTCACTGATAGAATTAATTCATGAGCTGAGATCTTATAACATTCATGCAATAGTAAAGTGATGATGGAGACAGCATGTGATAATAACATTATTATGATATTTGTTATTATTATTATTATTGCCGTCTGACTCCTGACACATCTGATTGTTCTTGCTGCTGTCACTGACTTTTTTCAAGTGATTGTAAAAAGCTTTTTTTAAAAAGACTTTGGATCTTGTGAGACAAACTACACCTGATACTCCATTTTTCTGAACTCTTGTATAGTGTCATTAGGCCCAAGCAAATATGTGATTTCTATTATTCGATTGTTCTCATTTTCAAAATTGTGCACACTACACACGCCATTCTATGTAAGAGTCACAGCCATTCTATTTTAAAAATCCAGTAATTGTAAACATATTGTTGTGCACTTCGTCTGCTACTTATTTGTGCAACATCTTGTACAGTTAGGCATGTGTTTCCTCTAGATCTTCAGGCAGATCTAGCCCTATCATGAGGTAGACAAACAACAGGAGCAAAAAAAAAAAAAAAAAAGGGGGGGGATGTTGTTCAATAGTAGCAAATTTTCAACATTTTCCCCTTCTTGAGTAACAGATCAAAGGGTTACCAGCAAGCACCACGGACAAAGTCAAGCACAATGAGACATCTGGTGTGGAATCTGTTTTCTTAAGTATATATATTCATATATTGAATATAAAATGCTTCTCTGCCTAATCATTAACCTATGTTAAAAGTACATAGGTAACATTTATTCTCAAGGGCAGAGCTCGGAAAAGATTGTTTCTGGACTACAGCACTCAGAAACCTACAATCAGTGTGGCCAGGGACCATGTTGGTTGGGAGATTCTGGGAACTATAGTTCAAAAAAGTACTTTATCCAAGGTTAGAATGAGGGCTTCATTCACTGAAGGTTTACTTGCTTAGGTTTACCTTCAAGCAGCAATTTGACCCCAAATTGGTAGAGCAGATGATGGGGCCAGAGCCCAAGGAAAGTGAGCTCATCTCTTTATTCTCTCTCTCTCTCTCTCTTTCTCTCTCCCCCCCCCCCCCATCTCGTGCCCTTTATTTCCTTTCTGGTTGCTCAAGATGGGAAAGAATAGTCTTGTGAAGGCTTGAACCGGTCACTTGCAGAGAGATTTTGAAACTGGTTAAAGGTTGTTTGAGGTCCTCAGGGTGAAGATCATTTGGGGCCCAAAGGCCGCACAGTCCTGCTGATCCCTTTCTACCCTATCACCTCTTATATTTAAGAGTGATCATAGTTCTCAGCACTAGACATGCATGCATAAAAGTATATTTCATATGAGCAAATGTGAACCACCACAGGCATCTATGCAGATTTAAAAAAAGTATACCAGTAAATAAAATAAGTATTTAAGTGAAAACTTGAAAAAATTATTTTTGGGACTGCAACTCTCAGATTCTCCTAGAAAGTTCAGTACTGGCATCTTATATAAAGAAATGTAAGATTTGCCCTCATGCATATGGCATTTGGATTGTTACCCTGGCCAGCTGCCATGTAGAGGCCTATCTTTTATCAACCCCGTTTCAGCCATCTGAACCAGCAGTGGGGGATAAATGATAATTTCATCCCTTTTGATGTCTAATTAGAATTTACTAGCATTGGTAAAATTCTTCATATATGAGAAAGAATTCACCTATCCAGTTCCAGGGATTTGAACACATGGTTCCTTGAAGTCTTGATTTGAATCTGTGTATGTTCAGTCATATTACCACTGAATTAGTTTGCCACCAGTTTTGTTTTTTCCCCTAAAAGGCTCATGAACTTTAATCTGCATACAGCAAGAAGGTACAACACAATCTTCTCCATGCTGGGAATAAGTGAAGCTGCTGAATTTGGTTGGAGCAGATGGGGAAAACTTCATGTTATTGAAGAGCTTATCAAAATTTGAATTTTTGTTATATCTGTGGCAGAAAAAAATTGGGATTTTAAAAAATGAACTGTGGGACAAAATGAAGCTGTCACCTTTTCTGTCCCCACTTACAACCATCATTTTGTGATGGTGACATCTTGCGGTACCACATTGCATGGTAGTGCATTCCATTTCAAATGTACCTCAATTTTAGAAATCTCAGAGATATAGGCAGCTTTTTCTGAAGAAACAAGAAAATATCTAAAAATACAAACAAGCCACCACCAGTGCTCTGAAATGATTAAGATTATCCTTGCATTCAGAACGAGCCAAGTAAGGAGAAGCCCCCCCCCCCCCCGAGAAGTTTAAAGACACATTAAAAAGACACAAGGTCATTTTAGCCATCTACCTCTTTGAGGTTAAGAAATTATGCCAATGGAAGAAAACATGCAAAGCTGCATACAAAAAAGAAAGCTGCAAGATGCCAAAAATTCCCCCGGCTGTCCTTCAAAGGGCAGAGAAATGATACCTTGATTTATCTGTAATAAAAGCCTTTGAAGTCGCAAGCCTTGATAGAGAAACGCAAAAGATTATTATACAGAGTTAGCTGACAGAAAAGCACTCTGTTCTGGGGCTCCTTCGGACTCATGCATGAGAGGAATTAGGTCCAGTGTGTTAGCTATTTAAGAAGTCATATTTATCTTGATTGTGCAATTGCTTCTGGTATTGTTAACACGTGAAAGGGCAACCGTTGGACTGCTTCTGTGTTTCCCTTTCTTTAGCAACAAGACAACAGCTTGATTTGTAGCTACAGCTGATAAATTACAAGGTTAACTCTAGTGCTGGCTAAAGATTTGTCTTCTGGGTAGCAGAGCAAGTATTCCATATGTTTTCAGATGCCATCCTAATGGCAAACCTTCAAACTGAAATGGCATCTGGATTTCAGAAGAAGACGAGCCAGATTTTTTCTTTTTTTTGCACCTAACGTATACGCATACAGATACATACTGTAGACATTAAATGGTGCACTATTTCTCATTCCTTTTTCTCTAGCTGTAGAATCCAGGGGTCCTCTTTGCCTCTCCAGACCAGGTCTTCTTAGGTCTCTACTATTTGGGTTGTTACACAAAAGCCTATCGGGGGAGGAACTTCCACTGTACTGGCAATTAACTGCCAATACAAAACTGGATTTAGCATTCAAGAACGTAAGAAAGAGAAAAAAAGACACAGGGATACACGTGAAAGTTAGCACTATTTTTGAACAGACTTTCACAATAAGTATCCAGTTTGTCATGTGCATTTTATCCTACTACTTTTATGGTTTTTATACATTTATCTAAAATATACAACTTTGTATTCATTTCATTGTAATATATGCATGTTTGTACACATTTTACCCCATTATATACTTTTGCACACATTTCACCTTCATAGATGCGATTTGCACTCATTTTATCCTAATACTATTTTGATTACATTTACCGTCAGGGCCAAAAATATTGGCACCCTTGCAATTCTGTCAGAAAATGTAACCCTTCTCTCAGAAAATTGTTGCAGTTGCAAATGTTTTGCAACTCACGTGTTCATTTCTTTGGTTTGCATTGGAACAACACAAAAAAAAAAAAACAGAGAAGAAAAGTCAAATCTGATACAATCCCACACAGAAACCCAAAAATTGGGTTTGAAATTGGGAAGGTTTACTGCCCACCTAAGAGTCTATTCTGTCCCCAGATTTCATATACATCTATGCAAAACCAAACTTTCACAACTGTATTCCTTCTCCGGTGCAAATCAATGGGAAGCTTAATGAACGAATCTGATTCAGGGCACAAATCTAATCAAATGGAGCATAAAATTGCTCCAGACCATATGGGAATATTTTCGAAAGCCATGAACTTTCCTCCAGGTTGAATTGGGGAACCCATATATAGGTCTAGTGACTACCTAAGTCTGAATATGTGGCATCTGGAAAAGGTTAAAGTTCATTCAGGTTAAAAAATGTTGCTGTCTTCCTAGCGCATGTGACCTATCGACTCAAAATATGATACCCAGTAGGTTGTGGAGATGGCAGGGGAGGCATATAAATGTATGGGTTACTTTCTGGAGAGTAAAGAGGCTATGGTGTACAATAAACAAATTGGTTGTGAGAAAAAAAATTAGCCAGTGCATGGCCCTAATGTGGGGGTTGCCTGTTATAAAGTAAATCAAAATGTTCATAAATGGCACACAGGCTCTGAAGTTGCATCTGTATTTGCTCAATTCTTTGGCCTTAAAGAAGATCTGGACCAACAATAACAACTGACACCAGTGCAAGAGCTGATTATAATCCCTTCCCCTCTCACAGATCCTGACAAGGGTTTCCAAAGCACTGCACATACAAACAAAATCACATCATTTCATGAAATGTCTCTACCAATCTGAACGATGCATATCAACATTAAGGGATCTGTAACCACAAGGAACAGGTAAATATCACACAAGGCTTTTGACAGCTCTTTTCTTTTACTTTTTTGGCACTTTTCTGAGTCCTGAGCTGCATCCATTGGTTGCAAAGAAGGCACTGCCCCTTCCCTCAGCATAAGGGGTTGCCAGTTCTATCATCTTTCAGCTGTAGTGTGGAGATAATAAAATTAGCATTACTGAGACATAAAGCACTTTCAACATTTAAGATGCAGTATTCTTTTTGAGTCGTTTGGTTTTATTCTTAAAACACAATTTATTTATTTATTTATTCACTCTTTAAATTACACTTGCCTTCGTGTTAATTAATTTCAAAGCGCCTAATCACACCTGCCAAAAGAACCTCCATTGTACTGATTCTTTCCATATCTGTTGTATCAATATGTTCATTTTTGTGGTCATGTGGTATATAAACTGGTGGGAGCGTTCCCATTGTTTTTAACTCTATCAATTTCTTTATTTCTATTTGAACCATTATAGCAGACTACACTGCTCTTAATTTTGTATTGATTCATTTTCTCTACTGTTCCTTGGAGCAAACAGGCCCCTCCCTTGTCCTTTTTTAAAATATCAAAAGTGATACAGCAATAGTGCAACAAGGGAGGTCCGAGCCTTCTCTCCTTCCCTTTTCCCTTCTCTATTTTACTCCCTTTACCTGACCCCTTTGCAAGGGTTAAAAAGAGAGAGAGGAGAAACAGGAAGTGCCTCTGTTCAAGTCTTCTTTCATAGGGAGGGGGGGAAGCCTGCCTCCTTTGAGCTGTCTCCTGCTGTTTTTCCTAGCAGCAGTTACTTGCCTATCTAAGGGATCACCTGTCTCGTTACAAGCCAATTTGTCAATATACCTTTAAAAGATTTTTTTTAAGGGTACAAGTGCAGTGGCCACTAAGTGGCCACAGCACCCAGAAACATGACCCCTTTGTAAAGGAAAGAAGTCAGTAGCAATGTTCATATAGGCTGAAATGGTAAGGAATGAAGTGATTAATCATTGGTACAAAACAACCCTCCCAGCGAGGGGGAAATTAACTGCAAATTAACTGCAAACCCATGGCCAGGAAAATGAGTCAATCATGGCCTTGCATCGTGTGCTTGGGAATTTATGAAACAATCTGAAAAACAGCCAAATCAGTATAACTGGGGTTCATTTGACAGGTGTAATCAGACCCTCATTTTCATTATTCTGGATCCTGTTTGCCCTATCTTTCTTTGTTTCTCTTGCTCCATCTTTATTTTGGGGTGGCAGATCTTGTAGCACCAGGAGAACTGGTGGTATTCACTGGCTTATGGTGAACAGCATCCTGTCACCTTTATCCTGTTGATAACTGTGAGTTTTGTTGGAGTTTTTATCACCTGGCATGCTGCCTGTGGTTTGAGTGATTGGGAAGGATTTTCTGGGCTGGGGTGGCTGTCATTCTATCCGGCACTAACCAATCATTCCCTCCTGCCTCTGAACTCAAAGAGAGCCTTGCCTCTCTTCTAAGTTTTCTCTTTTCCCTCTCTTCAGTCTGTTGAAGCAGTGTTTGTTGGTAGTATTGCTGTTGATCAGTTCACAACTGTAAGTAATGAAATGTTTTTATTCTTTCTCCTACTCAGAGTGAATTACTGAGACCCCAAATGCCAGTTAATGAGAAAGGGGTGGACTATCTGGGAAACTTGTGGCTATACTCCCATGTGAATCTCTATACTTCTACTGCATAGCACAAAGAAATTTTTACCAGAAACAAGTTTTCCTATTCCAAAGCTCGTGACTTCCCTAGTTTCCTTTTTGCTGAGCCAAGCTTTCAAATAGATACTTGGAACAGAGGAAGAGTTCAAGACTAAGAGCAGAAGACACTTTGTTGATGGAAAATATATGCAGAGTTTCAATAGGATATTTTAGGGATTTTGCCATGAAGCACTTGAACTAGTTTTAGCTTCAGCAGTCACTAAATAGCATGCCAAACAAAGAGATGTGAGTGGAAGGGAAACTGGTATCTGCAGGCACTTGTCCTTCCTCTATGATCCTGACGTGTTAGTTAAAAGCCCCAAACAGACCAAAACAAAAGCGACCACTGCAAATGGAACGTGTTCCATAAATATCCAGCATCTTGAGGGAGCCATTTATCAAATCTGACAGGGATATACACATAAAGGCTTTTACTGATTATTTTTTTAAGGCCATCCACTTATCTAAGAATTCCAATTTCAGCACATGTTCAGGGGATAGTTCAGTCATCCATTTTTATTATTTACACTATGAATTTGCAAGAGAAATATGGAGAGAAAGTTTACCAGGCATCAGGTCAAGTCGATGAAGACAATAGAAAAGAGTTTCATCTGATTTGTCTTTTCTTTTTTTTTTTTGGTTCAAAGTCTGGAAGTTTTTCTCTGGTCATATGGGGCAGGACTGTATTTCTTTGGGACATTAAAGAATATAGAATAACTGGGGGAGAGAGACATTGAAGGGCCTTAGGACCAGTCCAAGAAATGTTGCTACCTGACACAGAAGAGAAAATGTTACCACCACCTTCCTGCCCCCAGATCAAATTCCAGAGTATCCAGCAACAGTCAGATTATTTCAGCATCTGATGAAGAAAATCTTACAAGTGTCTCTGCTTGTGTATAAAAATACAGGAATAATAAATTAAATAACTAGCTTTTTAAAGAAATGCTATTTTAAAATGATGAAGCAAACCACCAACTGGAAGGGTGAAGGAAGGAAACTTGATCATCAGTCTTTGTAGCCTGCATTATTTCTTTGAGATGTAGTGGAGGATGAAGGAAACAGATAATCAAACGGGGATTTTCAGGTGACAGTAGATTCAAACTTTTCCCAAAGTGGTCTTCAGACAGCTTTGTTCTTATTGTGCGGGACTTCTAAGATGGAGGACCAAATATATCTAACGTTCCAGCTCCCAATAAGTCTATTGGTGCCTTTAGTGAAATCTAATACTAGTGTATCACCTGATGCACCCCATTTGATTTTGGCACAGCTTCAGTTATATCTCAGGACACCATGCAGACCATAAGGACTTAAGATCAAGTCTTCCCTCGTTCCTTTTGCTTACTTTTGTGCCCTCTTCCCCTAAGAAAGAGATTTGTGATCTCAAAAGCTTGCACACTTTGTGGTGCCTGTTACATTGGCCTAATAAACATTTCACCCCAGTATGGATCTTGGAATTAGGGAGTTCTGACAGCTTCACTGCCTCTGCAAACATGATTGGGATTTGGTGAGTGAGTAAACAGAAAGTCTGCAATGATCTAGAGCAGGGGTCTCCAAACTACGGCACGTGGGCCACATTCGGTCCAACTTGCCATTTTATCCAGCCCGTTCCCTTCAGTCTGTGCATGCACGCACATGCATGTGGGGGCAGGCAGGCAGGTGTATGGGCGGGCGGTTTGTGTGTGTGTGTGTGTTTGTGTGTGTGGGCGGACGGGCAGGTGGACATTCGTGTGGACGTCAATGCGGGCAGTGATGTGTGCATGCGTGTGGGCGGGCAGATGTCAGTGCGGGTGGGGTGTGTGTGCATGCAGGCGAGCAGATGCACATGGGGGCAGACAGGCAGGCATCCAGGTGGGCAGGGGTGCGGGCAGGCAGGTGGGCGGACATTTGTGCGGGCTGGGGGTGCAGGCAGGTGGGCGGACATCAGTGTGAGTGGGAGTGCATGCATGTGTGAGGGCAGGTGGACATCTGCTGGTGTGGGTGCGGGTGGGTGGATGTCTGTGCAGGTAGGCGGGCAGGCATCTGGGCGGACGTCTGGGTGGGCAGGTGGGGGGACGGGCGGGTGCATTCGTACGCACATTCCTTTGGCCCTCAAAAATGTGGAAAATATACGATATGGCCCTCATGCTCAAAAGTTTGAAGACCCCTGATCCAAAAGCTTGTAATTAGGTAATTTGAATGGCTCCAAGAAACTGACCTCATTCACAAAGTAGTGTCCACCAATAACTCCTTTTCAGAACTTAGACAAGTTATTTTCTTGGTATACAGCTCCTAGAATCCTACAGCAATAGGATTGGGGAAGTGTTATTTATTTATTTATTTATTTATTTATTTATTTATTTATTTATTTATTTATTTATTTTTGACTTAGTGTCCAATACTACTCTAAATGGTTTACACATAAAAAGTAACACAAACATCTATTAAAAATAATTTAAGAATTATTTAAGAATAATTATGACAGACTATGGGAGATCCTCTAGAAATAGTTTATGAGAGGATGCCCTTAAAAGCTTCCTGAAATGTTAGTTTCTTAAGCATCCTCTTGGACGATGGGAGGGAGGAAACCTGACGAACAACCACCAGGAGGCCATTCCATAAGGTGGGAGCCACTGCTGTGAAGGCATGATTCTTGGTGACTGTCTTCTTAGCCTCTCTCAAAGCCACAACCCAGAGAAGCAAGACCTGTGAAGAGCAGGTAGCACAGGCTGTCTGAGGTAGATACCCTCTGGCAAATACTGATAGTTCAAAAAAGTAACCATCAAGCTCTCCTCTTTCCTCTCCTGACCTGATGTAAATTACCATGTGGCTCAGGAAGGTGGGGTTGGAGATGTCAACTGATTCCCAGACTCTGGTGTAGCATCTTTTTTCACCAGTAAAGGAATAGGGACAAACTTTCCCAGAACAGAGATGGGCACAAAATGATTCAGTGATTTGGGGACATTATTTTTAAAAATTGTATGCATTGGCCAATTTCAAAAGGTGTAGCATGGAGATGGCCATGTTTTCCATGGAGAGTATGGTGGCTAGAAATAGTTCTTAGAGACAGCCCATGACAGGAAAAGGGAACTTCTTAACTGATGTGAACATTTGAGCATCACAGAATAAGCTTTACTTTATGTGTGGTAAAGTCAGAACCAACTGATAGTGACCCTAGTAGGACTTTTAAGGTAAGTGAGGTATTTAAGGTGTGGTTTTACCAGTTCCACACCCCCAGTGAACTTCTATGGCTGAGCAGGGATTCAAACCCAGGCCTCCTGAGCCGAACCGATCACTATATCCACTACACCACACTGGGTATCTGAGCTTTCCTTACTTCCAGGATTATGCAAATTAATTAACTTTGGTGATTGGTCTTTAGTACTTAAGGACAGGATTACTTTGACATCTGATTTCACAGAGACAGAAAGACTACCTCAGCCACCACTCAGCATTAATGTACTTTGAGTTCAACTAACAGGTTATCTCTAACGTCTGTTTTTAGCCTTGGTTTTCCATACTTCCTGACCTGAGGAAGACCATGTTTTGTCTACCTGGCATGTATCAATGAGGAACCTGGACAGAAAAGAGATGGCAGCCCTCATTGAGCATCACAAATATGGCTGAATTCACAGATATTGAAACATAGGCTTTTAGGAGTCACACACTCAAAACCTTGGTGCATAAATCTATTTTATTTTACTCATATTTTCCAGAACCTCAGATTCCTTCTGCTGCAATTATGAAGAAACACACAATTTTTGAAAAGCTGCTCTAACAATGTATGAAACAAAATCCTGGCCTATCCCTATCTGCCACTTGTCTCCTTTCCGTGCCCTGTGCTGTTCTCTTGGGCCCTTGGAGAAGGAGAAGGCAGTGGCAAAACTGGATGCTACTCACCTTATTCTGATTCCAGGCATTTAGATACTTGTAACATTACCTAAGCTTAAGGCTAAAAATATAAAGTGTGCAGTGGGAAAGAAGTGCATCCTACAAAGATATGTTTGGCCTGGGGCCATGATAGGCCATAGTTTTTGGTAGCATGCCTGGCAGCCATAACAGGCGACTTTGTGTGAACACTGAATGACAAAAAGGATTCGTTTCTGGATATGGTGCAAGAAATGGCTCTTGGGTGCAACTTTTTCTTCATGTTGATGTTTGATGGCACTCATGTGGAGATGATAATATGTGAGCTAATCTCCTAGGATTCTGGAATGTACTTTGACCACTGCCATCTGCTCAAAGTGCAAGAATTACTTTCTAAAAGAGTTTTCTGCAAGCTGGTGCCCTGCAGATGTGTTGGGCTACAACTTTTACCATTCTCAGAAACATCGGATTTGTAGTCCAACACATCTGAAGAGCACCATACTGGAGAAAGGTCTTCCAGGAAGACGACCAATTACGCACCCATGGTTCTTTCTGACCAGTAATTATTGTTCATGGGGTGGTATTTTAATCATTTTAAAGTCTTGGTAAAGACTTGAATAGAACCAAAGTAATAATTTAATAGAGAATCAAAACAACGTCATATGGTTGTAAGGGCTAAACAACTAGTGTTGTAAGGCCTAGGTCATTAAGGATGAGCTCCAGGTTGCAAGTACATGAGATCTCTTCCCAAGATCCTGGTGCAAGAGATTTATTTTCCAGGAGGTCTGGGTGAGATGCTTTGATTTACTGTCCTGTGTAAACAATATATAATTAGTGACTTTAAGTATACTGAACACTTAGCATAACAGAGCTTCTGTACAATGTTAAGGAATCTGCAATAAAACAAGAACATTTTAAATGTCAGTTGGAGTTTCACATAAGCATTGCCTCTGTGGCCAAAGAGGAGAAATTAAACACAGAAGTGATGCTGTGGCAAGAGAGGAGAAATTAAACAGACAAGAGTTTCAGTTGTGGGTATTAAACTATGGTAGGCTAATTCACTACAGAATAGCTACCAAGAATGGCAAAAGGGTTGTGTGGTCATATTGGTTCCCAAGCAATTGCTCCTTCTGATTCATTGGTCCCAGTGCAATGGGATGGGCAAGGCTTAGAATCCAGGGTTTGGAAAAGTTACTCTATTTTGGACTGCAGCAAAAAGTCACTTTTCCAAGATCTGGGTTCTCACCTCAAGTGTAAAATCTGATGTATCTCCAGCTACAGGTAACACTGCTAATCATAATAATACTTGATTTAGTTGCATATTGACAATTTGTAAGCATACTGTAAAATTGATAATCTAGCATCATCAGAACCAGTCTTTAGATTGCTGGTGATTTACACACATGCATGTTGAATTACCTAGTCAACTATGGCAAATTGCCACTAACTGAAGGCACATTGCTTATGTTGCAAGGCACAAGGCCAGCTCTGTTAACTGGTGTGTGTCCTGTATTTTATTTTATGTCCTGTAAAGAGACCAGCACGGAATCAGAAGTAATTTACCACAGTGAGCTACACAATTTTAATTTATGCACATGTAAATTACCAACAGGATTCTGACCATTCTGGTCAGAATTCTGGTCTCATTACTGACCATTCCCAAGCTTTTTGAAACATTAGCCGAACTCTAACTGTTGGTACACTTCCAAGTGTTCCATTAACATTTTATTTATTTATGTGTTACATGCCATCAAGTTGGAACGGACTTAAAATGACCTTAATAGGATTTTCAAGGTAAGTGAGATACTGAAGAAGTAGTTTTACCATTTTCACACACACACACCCATGGGTTTCCATGGCTGAGCAGGAATTTGAACCCAGGTTCCCTTAGTTCCTATCCATCATTTTATCTACTACACCACACTAATCCAAGCTAATTACTTTCTAGAAGCCATGTGAGATATAAATAGGTATGGGAGAGAAAATTATTTCCAATTTTTTTTATCACACTTCCTTAAAACAAAGGCAGATATAAACAAAATTGCAGCCTCAAGTCTGTCCTTTTCTGAGGTAGGGATAAAATTTGCAGAGTGACAAAAAAAGTATGTGAAAAAAGTGGATATTTGAAAAATGCTTACAATCAAAGTATCTACAAAACAAACATGAAAATATGAACAGATTTTCATGCAGAAAATCTCCAAACCTCACTGTTCAATACAGGCACAAGTTAGAATGGTAGTCTTTTGCAGATTCTCCCCCTCCCTGACCCCATACTGTGTCTTAGTCCCACCTCCAATCCTGGTTACAGGTACATGAGCTAAGGAAGAGCTTACACAGTTGTAAAGGGATTCTAGAGGAAATGCCTGGCTTGTGTTCAAAGTGAGGGGGTTGCCCTTCTCCATTATTCTGGGGTGAGCGACTCCCCCTTGCTACCTAAGCTTCAGGTAAGTTGGGTAGGGGAATTTTCCTAAACATGGGGACAAATTCAGGAGCTAAATAGCTCCCTTGTACCTAAGGCTTGGAAGCTTCCCTGAGATGTCTTTGGATGGTAAGGTCAGGCCAAAATATCATAGTGTCTGAAACATAAATACAAGATGGCACTCCTTATATTTTTATTTTTTTAAAAGATGGCATCTGAATCTTGCACAGCAGAAGAGCAACCTCCATACACTTGAAGGCAGCAAACTCATTCAGGATGTATGATTCTGTTTTTTAGCAGGAGAGAATCCTGGGTGGAGGATGTTCTCATTCAACCTTTTGCTGTCTCCTGCCAGTAATGCTTCATGAGGTGACCACTCTGCCTAATGTAGAGCCAGCTCTTCTCTTTGGGTGGGTTTTAACAGTTCCTTAGAACCTTTAAAACAACTTTTGGGAAAATTTTGCACAGCTTTTTCAGAATGTCCAAGACTTAGACAAGAATCACCTTCTACTTCTTATTTGGCAAAATCCAAAGAAACAAAATGAAATAAAAAAAACAAAAAAACATGTGACAACTTAAAGACTAACTATTATATTTTAATGTAAGCTTTTGTGGACATGTCCACTTTGGCAGACATATGGAAACAGAATGAAATACCAGTTTCACAAGTAGAACACCCTTTTGGCACACACAAACAACTGGCATACTGATTCAACCAACTCATCATGGGGAATAATAGAACCAACTTATTCAACCCAACTTTTTTCTTGGTTGCTTTAGGTTCTGTCCATCTAGCAGTAAGAGATACCCTACACACAACAATTTAACAGCCAGCCTCTCCTGGTGTATCATTTCTCATCAATTATATATAGACACATATGCCTATGCTAAATTAATTTTTATGGGGCAATGCTAATCTGAAGAGTTCAAGAAAACCTTTTTAATGGGAAAAATATGTTGATTGTGGGATATATTCATTAGACCAACCGATAGGCCCAGACCAGGAATGTTTGCCAATTTGGAGGCCATACATGATCTCCCCGCTGATGTGGTAAGGCAATATTTATGACTATAACATGTTTTGGTATCCATATCCTTGAATATCTCAGCAACCCCTGACCTTAGAAGCATTATTTGCATCTTCAGAGAAACTAAAGTCAGCAATTATAATTTATGGATGCCTGTTAGAAAGAATTAAATGCCAGAAAGCATTGATATTAATGACATAAGAATGAAATGAAACAAAGAACTGGAATATTCAGGGCAAATTAACCAATGGAAATGTGGCATAGATTCAATACCTAAAATTTCTTTAAATCTAAAGCTATGCTCAGTTCAACAAAAAATGATGTTTCAGACATATTGGACACTATTTATTTAGACAGAAATAATATATGTACTTTTAAACTACATTCATGATGTTTGGAAATTAACTGGCAGACAACATGGTTGGATTTTATGAGTCTTTGCCATTGCCAAAAGACATACACTTCAAGGCTGGAAAGATAGATGTACACCATCCATCATGAAGTGGTCAGAAGATCTTAGGGTGTTAGCTGCATAATGAATGTCTAGTCTACCAATACCAACTCCAAACAGAACCTTTCTTGGACATAGGGTCAGCTTACATTAATGTATATACCTGTGTGTTTGGTGCCACGAAGTTGGAACTGACTTACAGCAATCCTAAAAGGACTTTCAAGGTAAGTGAGATGGTGGTTTTATCAGTTCCATTCCCCCAGTGAGTTTCCATGGCCAAGTGGAGATTCAAACCCTTTTCTCCAGAGTCCCAGTCCACCACTCTATCCACTACACCACACTGGGAATTGATACACCCCACTTTTCCCTTTCCAGTCTGCTCTTTTCCTTTCCTTTCCTTTCCTCCCATTCTTTCTTTTCCCCACCACTTTCTTCACTCTTTTGGTTTGAAAGAAATAAAGACAAAGAATAGAATGGAATGGAATAGAATAGTGTAGAGTAGAATAGAATAGAAAAAAGGATGAGATGCTAGAAAGAAAATATAGTTCTCTCCTGAACTGACTAAAATCAAATGTACAATCTCACCCTCCCTATTTTTCAAGGAAACAAAACTAATTACAGCTGGACAATTTATTCCAACAACTGTCTAATATTTTGTGTTTCTTTTCTTTTCTGATCCCGCACAATGCTCAGCACTCTTTCCTCCTTTATTCTCTTTCTTGATACATTGCCAGGAATAGGAAAATGCTTTCAAACAGTTCTTGGATGCAGGCTGCTCAGTTTAAAGTCCCACTTTTGTAATAATGTATGTGAATGAGATACCACGAGCCCATTTTCACTGGACCAGAACTATATATAAGCATATTGTGAGCATGACCTATAAATCTCACAAAATATATAGGGCAGATCTGTCAAGTCTATTTCCAGACTCCCCCACCCCCACCCCCTGTACAATTCTGTGCCAATTCTGTGATAATTTTTAATGGAAACATCTATATATATACTGTATGTTTCTGCACATTTAAAAAATGGACACATTCAGGGATGCATCTTAAAGGTATACAATTTGGGATGCATTTTAGGAATATACAGTGTTGTTACAGTTTGTGTTTGCTACTGAGTGCACTTCTCTCTTTCATAAAATAATTGTTCCATCTAGGAGATGGGGAACTTGGTAAATTGGTGTGTGCATGTTTGTGTGTGTCCCCAAGCCATTTAAAAAACCTCAATGGAGCAGTTTTCTGTGAGATAGCCTCAACTGTCTGTTTCAACATGTGCAACAAAACTAAAACTCTGAAGAATTCTGGTACTTTAAGACTAACAGATTTATTTCAGTCTGAGAGATTGTGGATTGAAGTCTAATTCCTCAGACATGGAAATACCATCCATTTAACAAAAGAAAAAGGTACAATATACACAAAGCGTATATAATAGTTTACACTCTGTGCATGTAAACCACTGGCCTGACTATTATGTTGTGTATGTCTGAGGAAATGGACTGTAACCCATTAAAACTCACACACCAATAAAACTGTTAGTCTTTACAGCACCACAACCTTTTAGGCTTTATTTTTTGATATATATACCTGATGAAGCCAATTTCTCAGATCTCCTTAACTTGTTCCTCACTAATCTCACCTCAGGTACGAATTCACCAGGCCCAGTGCAGACACAATGTTGTCTAATGGCCTTGGAAAGATGTTGCAAAGTTTTAAATTCCTCTAGCTGTGCAGCAGAAGTGCAACTATTCAAAGAGTAGAGTAGCTTTGAGTTCTCCAGATTAGACCACACCTTTTTCTCAAAAGGCTGGCACTTATGGTCTCAACAGTTCACTTTGAGACAGTAATCAGAGAAAGAACAAAAAAAGTTCCATTTACTTACAGTTGAACAGATAACAGCAAACTGAGCAAACATGTCTGACTTTCAACAACAGGCCTCAACACACTCACTGCTTCGAACAGACAACCGGGGGGTGGGGTGGGGAGGCAGAGCACAGATGTGGGACTCTCTTTGAATCAGAGGCAGGGAACAAAACATTGATTAGTGCTGTTAGTGATTGACAGTCACTTCAGCCCAGAAACCCCCTAAACTAGATGCCTAGCTGGGAATGTCTGTCCTAGGTAAGGCACTCTTTGGAATATGAGGTCCCTTCTTGCTTCTTTGTCTCTTCCACTTCTTTCTCACTGCAGACAGAGTTCTGACTCCTGTCCTCTGAATATGCCGGCCACAGAGACTGGCGAAACGTTAGGAAGAAAAACCTTAAGAACACGGCCAAACAGCCCGGAAAACCCACAACAACCATCGGATCCCGGCCATGAAAGCCTTCGAGAATACAAGTTCAGGTCTATTTATGATAATTAGCAGCCTATTTGACTTGATTCCTGTAAATGAAAATCATGTTATTTGTGGTAATGTGAACAGTGGCTTTGCTACTGCAGCAAAATTATGTCATTGGATACATATACCTTTGGTATGCTATCATTTTAAGGAGGGGAGAGTTAAACTAGATGCCTAGCTGGGAATGTCTGTCCTGGGTAAGGCACTCTTTGGAATATGAGGTCCCTTCCTGCTTCTTTGTCTCTTCCACTTCTTTCTCACTGATTTGAATCCAGCAAGGAGTGGCACATGTTAGCTCCTGAAGGTTGTCTCTTCTGCAAGGATGCCTCACCAGAAGTACAAGTGAACTCCTTGAGCTTAAGTTGAACCTACATGCATTTCTATGAATGAAAGCTGTTTGTGAATATGAAACTAAACCTTGTTTTTGATATGACTAAAGACTGTGTAATGTCCTGTTTTCCTTTTGAACCAACTATTTAACATTGACTGTAACCACCCATGGGGAGGTAGATGCTGTGTATGAGTCCTTCCAAAGAACTCTACTGTTTTTTCCAAAACCCTGTAGCTTTAATACAGGGCACAGCCAACAGACTGCTGTCTGCTGGTATGATCCTTGCTCCAAAACACTTGGTGTATGCAAGGCATGGCCAGAGCCTGGGAAAGTCACAATTCCCAGAAACCCCTGGCCCTTAGTTGGGCAATTTTAAGAGTCAGTGTCCAAAAAAGAAAACAAAACGCCCATAATTGTTTTAAGCACCATGTTTGGTTAAGGATGAACCAACCAGTCTATTTTTTCTATATCATTTTCTATAACATTTCCATAATTTTTGAAACAAAAGTTCATTCCATCCTGTTCCTTCATCATTTGCAAATACTGTTCTCAAAGTCTACATGGAAATTTAAATACATTTCCATGTGTATTGTCAGGTGACTGAAAATTCAAATGCATTTTGGCATGCTGCTGTTTGTACCCATTTTGTACAGGAACATGTGCGTAAAATATGCATTTTTATATGAAAACATGCTCCAAGGGACGTGTTTTAATAGATTTTTTGATGAGGGAAAAGTTCAGAGTGTGAAAAAAAATCAAAGGATAAGTGCATTGTGGTTCACTAATTTTAGGAAAGGTCCATAAGGCGATTTCGTAGCATGAACCAAACAAGCTTCACTCCTTCCCTAAGCCTGGCACAAGGCCGCACCAAGTTTTCTTTACAGTATATCCAACAGCGAGACTCTCTCCTGTCTTCCTGGCATTGGGATGAAACTACTCCTTATTCACTGGTGACTCTATGAATTAATGACTTCCAGAAAGTAAAACTGTTATCAGCCCTGGAAACTAAAGACTGTGGCCTCACCCTGGACTAACTTTGTACTGTGAGTCTGGGCTGAAAAGGGTTTCGATTTGGCATAATTCAGCTCTTCCTCTTTTTTGTTCCCCCTTTCGGCTGTTCTGCTCACTGATCTCAACCAGCAGTTATTCTAGGAGATCCTGCTACACCAGCAGATCTGAGATCAGCAAGCACCAGAGTGTGTGTGATGGCTGTGACCATTTAAATACACTACAGCCAGCATATCTTTGAGTTTGGATTGCACTGTCTGTAATTCATAAAGTGACTAGCCAGACTTCTGGCTTGTCACTCTGCTATCTTCTTTTTCTCATTGCTTATGAATTACTTCCTTGACATCTCATTGTTCAGCCTTTTCCTGCTATACAGTTTTCTTTCATCTCCCACCCACTAAAGATACTGCAAGTTAAGGCCTGACTGTGTGGGTTGCTTACATCCTTCTATGTATAGAAGATTGTCCACCCATTTTTCCTGAGAATGAGGGGTTTACCAGAAGAGAACTATGCTGGGCTGCCACATTGCCTGTTAAAGGGCTTCTGTCTTGACTTGAACAGACCAGTCCTGTGATGTGAACTTGACCAATGGAGCAATTCAAAGGTCTGCCTAAGGCCAGGCAGTCCAAGTTTAAAAAGTAGTAATCATGCTCATATGACATATGAGAAAAGTTTTCACAAAGCTGACTAAAGCTGGTTAGTCAATCCTCTTGAATAATGACGTCATCCATTGCTGTTTCCTTCAAATCATTATTTAATAAAATAGGGGATTATTTCAAGGATATGCCCGTAGTGGCCAAGGGTGACATCAACAGCAGCTGAGCAAATGGTGGTTTGTCGTGTAGCTGCTGTGATTCCCCCCCTCCCCATCTTCTTGCTTGAATGATACTAATAAGATGCTAACAGCATGTGATAAAACAAAGAACCTTTGAACAGTTTTTTTGTTTTTTGTTTTGTTTTTTTTAATTAGAGCCACCATTTAAATTGTTCCACTCAGTTTTACAGTCAAATGTGTTTTTGGTCAGCTACAGGGTGCTCTTCGCAATTCATTAAAAATAGAGCTAAAATTATCTTGCATCCTCTTCTGACATATTGGTGGGCCTGCCTCTTAATCCCTGCTGATTTGCTTACATTTTCCCCTTGCCCCCACCTACTGTTGCTAATTCCATATTTTCTTTTCTAGATGAACTGAATGTATTTTTGGAATGTGGATTATTATAACACTAAAAAAAGAAAAGGGAAGGAAAAAGAGTGCAGAATGACTTCAAGTTAATCTCCAAAAGAATGCAGGGTTTAATTACATTTTCTTTTTCTAAACTGATAGCGCCTTATAGAAATCCTGCCTGCTATTTAACCTTTGCAAAGTTGACCTCCCAAAAATGAGAGCTGGCCACCTGGAAATATTTACGAATTGAACTAAAATGCACTTGTGGAAGCCCTGCCAATGCAAGTTGATGTTTTAGTCCCTGCCGAGAAACAGGACTTCCATTGTAGCCCTGAACTTAACTCTGAGGTGTCTGACAGGTCTTTGGATTCTTGCTATCAGGTTAATTTTTGTACAGGAGACAGGCAGTGGCTACAGCGATAACAGAAAGACATAGACAGGACTGCCTCCAACTGAAAAAAAAACCCTCTCCCTCAATTCCATCTTGCTGTGAGGCAGTCAGTTGGGTATAATTCTCCCAGGCAGTTGTGAGAATGTGGCCGTGTATTAGAAAATGGTTCCCAGGACAAGCACAATTTTACAGGAATTTCTTCCCAGTAGCCTAAAATAAGGCACTTGTTTTCTGATCCTTCTACACATTGGGAACTAAAATAAATCCAAAGGATATATGTTAAAACCAGAACATTCTGTGCAGGTCCCAAAACTAAAGTAATTGTTACCCTTCCCGGTGGACTCTGAAAGAAGTAGGAAAAGGATTTGTTCTTACTTAAGAACAATCACATCAACCAGCTGTATTTAATATTTAATTGATTAAATGTTTGTTTGTTTGTTTTGGTCATTATGTACCTGCCTTCAGCAAATGGTCAATAAGAATTTAAAAATTATTTTGAACAGCTTCTTTTTTTAAAATTTTATTTTATAGGTTAGGTGTAGGGATAGGGGGACAGGGGACATGGGATTGAATAGGGGTTGTAAAATGACGAACATTTTAGAATACTCATTCTTATCTATTACATTTCAAAGATACATAAGGTTCTGGTGTAACTTATTTATAATACATATTCTATTTCTAAATTAATCTTAGGCTTTCAATTATCAAATATTAATTTGCATTCTATTTCTAAGCCAATCATAAAATTTATGCCAACAATCTTCATGATTCATCTTTCTTGTTGAGTCTAGCCATTCTGATAGTTTATCCATTTCTGCCGTATCCAGGATTTTTGCTATTAATTCCTCTTGTGATGGATTATCCAGGTCTTTCCAATGTTTAGCAAAAAGAATTCTTGCAGCTGTCAAGGTATGGATGGCTAAATATTTTTCCATTGGATCTATTGAGTCCGGGATTATATTTAGAAGAAAAAAATCAGGGGTTACAGTTATCGGAATCTCTAGAACCTCTTGCAAAAGCATTTCGACCCTTTTCTAATATTTTTGGGCTTTCCCACATGACCACCACATATGATAAAAGGAACCTTCTTTTTGTTTACATCTCCAAAAAAGATTTGAAATTTTAACATCCATTTTGGCTAGTTTTGTGGGAGTTATATACCATCTATAAAACATTATATATATTTTTTTTTAAAAAACTACTGAGTTAGTGAGTTTTATATTGTTTTTCCATATTTGTTCCCACTGATCCAAACTTATATTGTGCCCAATAATCTGTGCCCACCTTATCATACATTCCTTAATCATCTCCTCCTGGGTATCAAAATCTAATAAAAAATTATATAATGCTTTAATATGCTTGACTTTGGTATCCAGGAGGACTCTGTCAAAGGGAGTATTGTCTACATAAAAACCTTGCTGCTTATCTTTACTATATCTTGAAATCAATTGAGAATGTGACCACCAATCTATATCAAATCCCTGCGTCATTAATTCATTGTTTTTTTAATGTCCCATCTGGTTTTAGTACTTCTCTATACCTTAAGATTTTCTTGTTTTCTCTCAGGTTTGGAAGAGAAAATGCTTCCACTGCTGTTACCCAACATGGTATTTTGATATACATCTGTCTTTGAATTTTAGTCCATGATCATAGTAAAGATTTTCTCAAAATATGGCTATTGAATTGTTTAAAATCATCCACTCTACTGTACCAAAGAAAGGCATGCCACCCCCATTTCAAATCATGACCTTCCAATTTTAATAGTCTTTGATTTTCCAATAAAGTCCAATCTTTAATCCACGTTAATGAGGCAGCCCTATAGTATAGCAGCCAATTCGGAAGACCCATTCCTCCTCTCTGTTTCCTGTCCTGAAGTGACTTTAATTTTATCCTTGGTTTCTTCCCTTACCAAACAAATTTAGATATAATCTGATCAAGTTCTTTAAATATTGATTGTTTCAGAATCACTGGAATGTTTTGGAATAAGAAAATCAATTTCAGTAAAATATTCATTTTGACTGTTGCAATTCTGCCCATCATTGTTAATTGTAGATTTCCCCATCTAGTAAAGTCTTTCTTTATTTCTTCCATCAGTTTCAGATAATTATCTTTCATTAAGGTACTTGGTTTTTTTTGTAAAGTTTATTCCAAGATATTTTACTTTCTTTCCCTCCTGGAAATTTGTAAGATTCAAGAGATCATCTATTTCTTTACGTTGCACGTTTTTAGATAAAATTTTTGTCTTTCTATGGTTTATTTTCAGGCCTGCCATTTCTCCAAACTCTTTTAATTCTTTCATAAGTGCTTTAGTTGATTCTTGTGGATCTTCCACCACTACGAGTAAATCATCTGAGAAGGCCTGTACTTTAAATGACTTGCCTCTAATTTTGAGCCCTTTAATTTTATCAGAAACTCTTATCTGATGCATTAGAATTTCAATTACTATCAAAAAGAGCAGTGGTGATAATGGGCAACCTTGTCTCGTGCCTTTTTGTATTTCAATTTCTTCTGATAATTCTCCATTAATTCTTATTTTTGCTTTTTGATGGGAATAGATCGCTTTTATATTGTAGATAAAGGATTGGCCCGCCTCCATTTCTTCTAGTTGGAATATCATAAAGTTCCAATTTATGTTATCAAAGGCTTTCTCTGCATCAATAAAAAATAATGCTGCTGATTTTTCTGGATGTGCCTCATAGTATTCCAGGAAGTTTATATGGTTCCTTACATTTTGTCTTAAATATTTTTTTGGCAAAAATCCTGCTTGATCTTCATGAATTACATTAATCAATACCTTCTTCAATCATGTAGCCAGAATAGTTATATATATTTTATAGTCCACATTAAGAAGAGATATTGGTCTTTAGTTTTGAATCTCTTCAGGATCAGTGTCTTCTTTATGAATTATTGTGATTATAGCTTCTTTCCGTGTATTCGGTATCCTTTTCTCCTGTTGAATTTCATCAAGTAATTTCTTAAAGGGTAAAATCAATATTTTCTTGAACTTTCTGTAATACTCTGCACTAATCCCATCACTTCCTGGAGATTTCATAAGTTTTTGTTTAGAGAAAGCATTGAAATTTCATTCATGGAGTATGGTTGATTTAAAATTTCCTGTTGTTGTTTGGATAATTTGAAGTGGTTTTTCCCCCTGTAATTTTTTTTTAAATCTTGGGATGGCAGCCCCCTTCTCCGTGTAGTGTTGTATAGAATTTTTCCACTATTTTTTAAACATCTTTTAAATTTGTAAAATTCTCCCCCATTTTATTCTTAAGACTTTGAATGCAGTTTTTGGATCTATCTCTCTTCAGTTTATATGCAAGCCATCTTCCTGTTTTATTGCTGTTCTCAAAGTAGTTTTGTTTAGCAAATTTCAGTTTGGTTGCAATATCTTCTGTCAAAAGAGTATTTAATTTATGTTGTGTTATTTGAATTTTCTGTTTTATTTGCGCCACTGATGGATTTTCGTTTCATTTGTTTTTCCAAATTTGCCAATTCTTTCTCCAGATTCTTGTATCTGACCTCTTTTGACTTCCTTCTTTTTGCTCCAAGTCTCATCAAAATGCCTCTAAGGAACACCTTACCGGCATCCCAAACCGTCCATCCATAGGCATTCCTTCGGTAGAATTCCTCTGAAAGTAGTCCTTCATTTCTTCCTTTACTATCTTAACGATTTCTTCATCTCTAAGTAAATTTTGAACAGCTTGTTGATACTGGCTGACATTTGGAAATTTGTGCTCATATAAACTGCATGGGCTGAAGGTGCCACGTTACCTTAACCGCCATCAGCCTTCTCCTTCTTCTCTCCTGCTTCCTAGGATTACTGGGCAATTTTGTTTTGCACTCTGAAAGCACACAACTGGCCAGATTAATATTTCATGCAAATTTGATATGAGGAATAATGCTGATCAGAAAGCTTTTTGTTGAAGAAGTTTTGGTGAAACTTGGGTAGTATCCCTGTAATTCCTCCCTTCATATGTGGGCATTGCCGGGTTAGGATGATGTGAAGAACTCAAACATTGTGAGGAAGGAAGGAAGGAAGGAAGGCCCATTTTCCAAATTATCTGAAGAATTATTCCTTTAAAAATAAAAATAAAAATCCCTTCTCCAGATATGCCATAACAGACTGGAAGTGGGGCACTTTTCTTGGCGAAATGGCCTGGTTCAAGAATTTGTTTTTTCAGTAAAGGAAGTGGCACAAATGAGCAAGGAATGTACACTTCTCCCTTTAACAATGCTGGGGTTAGGGGCACTGGACTTCCTATAGTTCAAAATCTGTATATTACTCTTTTGCCCCACAAAACATAACTACAAATCAGAAACAGCTGATTCATGCATGCATGCACGCATGCACGCACACACACACACACACACACAGAGAGAGAGAGAGAGAGAGAGAGAGAGAGAGAGAGAAGAGTTCTCCCTATTGGGGTTCTCTTCCATAGCATTGACAATCCTTTCCATACAGTACCATATGTAATAAGCCTTAAAGGTCCTTATGACCTCCTGATCTAGAAACTGAATTAAAATGTTGTGTTTGGGGGCAAGTAGACCACTTTGACATCTTCGGTGTTGAACTCTTGGGGTTTTGGATGGCCAGGGGCACAGTATTTATTGAATATTTATTTATTTTTCTATCTATTTATTAAAATATTGATTGATTGGTTGCAAAAATATGTGTATAACCAAAACTGTGCTGCTCAGACCCGTGCAATTCAAGGGAGAAGTATACACTAAAATGTTAGTGTAGAGTATACAAATTGGCTTTAGAATACTTGTTCTTTGTTTGAACTTTTGAATATCAAATGAAATATTTCTTACAGGTGTTAGTGCTAATAAATAATGTTTTCTGGAGTGTGGTTATTTCAGTTTAGAGATACCAGCTTTCTCTTTGGACCAGAAAGTCTAAGAGACTTGCTAAGAAATTGTTCATAAGGAATGCCTGGGTGAGGGTGAGAGGGCAAAAACCCGCTCCACATAAACTTGCTCTCCAATGAATTCCCTCCCAGAAATCTGATGGGTGGCTAAAACTCAAATCCCGTGGACACATGTTGTCCTTTCTGCCCCCAACCCATTAAACAAAACAAAACAAAACGGCACAGTGCTCCAGTAATAAGTCTAATTCTAGTCTGTTTTTGTAGAAGTATGGTTATATTCTAGGCTAAAGAGTATTTAGCCTAGAGTATAATCCTCCAGGGTATAGAAATTTCACAAAATATGTTGACTGCCTTTGCAGTTCTTACATGTGTTTCTGAGCAGTACTCTCAAATTTTACAATGACTGTCACGTAAACAAACAATAATGAGAGTGAGAATGACAACAATTCAGTATTTACTTAATACACACTGTCTCAGTTCTCACAATAATCCTGTACTGGAGGTAGGGATTGCAGGAATGTAAGCAGCTGGTGATAAGAAAGTTGGAGGTTGCTAAAGGCCACTTTCAGGTGAGTTCATGGCAAAGGCAAGATCTGAACCCAGTTCACTATCTTCACTTCAACACCATATAAGCCCTTCTAGCATACACAAAGGACTGAAATATTAAGTGGCAATGGCTTAGACGAAATTCCATGACCCTTCCTAGGATCTAAATGAAATATAATTAGTATAATTGAGCATCATCCATCATCTGTCACAGGATACAGTGAAGCATCCATTACAAATGGCAGGTCTTGAGCCATGATACATTGGTCACATGTCCTTTAAGCAAAGTTCATGCTCATGTGGTGCCATGTATGGCTGCAGTGAATTTCTTTGAAACAAACCAAAGGATAAAAGCTTGATTGCAAAAAGGATCAAAAAGAAAGCAAGGAACAGAATGTCAAGATTACATTAATATTCAGTTTTACCAATTTGAACAATAAGGCCACAGCAGAAGGTGTTCACAGAAGAAAAGGCACTATGAGCTCTGTTCAGAAATCACTTCTATCAGGCTCTTCTTTTCATTCTTTATCACCTGGCAACAGCTATTATGACAGTCTGCAGCACCAAGACCACTCCTTTGGCTCTGTTGGAGAGACCATCAGCTTAAATATCATCCTTTGAGCTGTGTGTATTCCTGCTGGTGATGATACGAATCCACAACTAAGAACTTCTCCTTGTGTTTGCTTTCCCCCCTCTCCTTTCCCAATCTATTTTCCTTTTATTTCATGTCCTTCATATTATAAGCCTGAATGCAGGGGTTTTCTTATTGCCGGTTTTGGCTGCTCTGGAAACCTTTTCCTGGACAGGGGAGGGCGTATGGATCTGAAGAGGAATGAATGAACGAATAAACGAACGAACAAAATAAATATTTACTTCAATCAATGTTGTGTGTTCTCTTTTAGCAGTATGAAATAAAAAAAGTGAGGAAGTATCTCCTTCTCTACTAATTGTAATTATTTCTTGAATATAGCACCCATTCTGTCCTAGTAACACTGCATGATTATATGTGGCCCCAAGTTCCCCATTGAGAAGGGGCACCAAAGGGGTCCACTGACTGAGACATAAGGGTTGGAGTCAAAGCTTCTTCTGTTAATTCGTTTCAACAACCTAACTGAACTAACGGTCAGAGTATGAATTACTCTTAACTGTACAAACCTTCCTTTAATTTGCCCCAACCAGCTCATTTCTGGGCAGTCCTTAAGTTTCAAGATGGGGAGAAGTTACTTCACCTTCCCCATGGCAACTTAAAATTATCCTTGCTCTGTTCCAGGAGGAGGAGGTCATAAATTGGATTGCCTGTACTTTGGCTTTCAACTGCTTGAGGTGATTGAATTGTCTCTGCCCTCTCCAGAGTTGTAGCTGGGTGATGTGGGAGTCATTGGGGCAGGTTGTGTGGGTGGCTGCTGATGCCTCCTCTCAGTAATGGCATCTTGTGGCCAACTAAAGCTTGAGGCTTGAAGCACTTCCTTGGGTGGCTCAATTTGGGGCCACTCCAGCATTTTCACTCAGGTCTCCTCTTCTTCCTTTTCTTCTCCTCTCTCCTCCTCCTCCACAACATGCAACCACAGGTCCTCCCTTTTACCACCTTCCCCTTCCCCTTTTATAATCTCAGGATCTCCCTCCTCCCTCCCAGACTTTTTTGGACCCTGAATCTTCTCCCAGGACCTTGCCCTTTCCAAAAGGTTCTCCATCCTCTGACAAGCCCCTCCTTCCATCTTTTCTTCTTCCATCTCCATTGGTGATTCTGGCGGGGTTGGTGGCTTAGCACAAGATGGTGTAGCTACTTCCAGGGACAGATTGGCCCAAGGGAAATTGTGACTAGAGCGGAAGGCACGAGGGATGGCCCAATAGCAGGAGCCTCTCACAATGATATATATTTTGTAGGAATGCAATTTGAGTCTAGGATGTTACTTAGAAATCCTATCAGATTCTTATTTCAGATTTATATGTTGGATTGCTTTATTCTCTATCAGTTTTGACTGTTTTTACATTTTAATGACATATCTGTTTTGTGAACCAGAAAACTGGGGTAGCTATAAACATACAACTAATTTTAAATAACATTAATTAAAATGAAGGGTGTGATCAGACAGCATGAAAGGCACATGTTTGATTGCACTGGAAAGGGTGGCTCCGCAGGCAGCAATTTCCCTTGAAGTGACCCTAAACTTAGTCATGGTCAGAGTAGAGCCATTGACATTCAGGAGGCTTGAGTTACTCATCTCATTGATTTCAGAGGTCTGCTCTGGACATAACTAAGTCTGATTGCAACCCTATGTCAAGAAGAGCAATGACTGTTCTGTTTGTTATTGAACCTTAGAAATCTGAAATGGATGAGCCAGTCCACTGACAACTATGAGAAAACAGTTCCAAATGCATGAAAAAATGTTTTTTTAATTTCTCATGTTAACCACAGCTTCTTGTACAATTTTAAAAAGTTAATGGTTGAGGAAATGTTTCTAACTGGTAGTAATCAAAGCTAACCAATAATAACAACAGTATTAATACTCAGCACTTAACAAAGCTCTTTAATCTTCAAAGAATCAGCAAAAATGACTGGCTGCTGGCTGTGGAGATTAATAGCTATGAACCTTTGCCATGTCTAGCTCAGCAGTTCAAGTCCAAGTAAGGTCAAAAGTGACTAAAAAGAGAATGTATTGGTGACCACTTCACTAACTGACTCACTTTTCAACTAGCAGAGAGTAGGTATCCAGTCATGAAGCCATAATTGGCAATTCTGTTGGTTGTCTCAGAAAAATGAATAAGCAGAGTATGAAAAAAGTTAACCTCTTCATGATCGCCTTCCCTTCATGATGAAAGAAAGCTAATCTGACATTCATTGAACTTGGGCTCTTTTTTTCATTGCTAGATATGAACATCCATTTACAGGGCAATTGAATTGGCCCCCAATTACACAAGGGATATCCTCTTAAAAAGGGAAGTGGGAAGCACCAAACAGAATTAATCAAGGAAAATCTGCCCTGTGAAAAATCTGTGAGCACAGCTTTGTCAGTTTTATTCCATGCAAGAGATACTGGAGTTCCTAAATTCTTGGTCACTGTCCTTGCATGGGCAGTTTCAAAGGAGCAATTAAAATATGTGCATGGAAACACTGATGAGCCTTGTTTGTGCACAAAAACTTTATTCTGAGCTACCTTATGTCACCCCTCTTAGCAGGCCACCACAGGAGTCATCATGAGGGCACGACACCAATAAGCAGACAATGAATAAAGAATAGCTGTTTGTAAGTTCATGCTTGGAGCACAAAAGTTATTGAAGAGGAACTGGTCTACTATTGCAAGTGACTGGGGAGCCCCCTCCCCACCAAATGCAAAATCCTTCATTTTTTAAAAAAAGTCCAATACCTCCCAAGTGGGGCACATTCTTCCTTTCTACTAGCAGAGAAACTTCATTTGTCAGTTTTGATGAAAACAAATGAAACTTTCAAAATAATGACAAAGAAAGGTAATAATTCTTGAAATACAAAGAGGACCACATCCAAAGGTGTCTATTTCAAAGCTGTGCTTCCGAGCCCAAGGAGACTGTGCCATTCAATTTCAATAACACTGCAAGGTTTCACCTCAAGTAGCATTATCACTTGAAATGATAAGCAGAAGTGACACCCACGTTATGTAGCGTTCCTTCAGAAAATTATAGTAGAGGTGGACATGGGCCAAACCCCATTGCCAAACATCTTTGGTCTTTGGAAAGTTCATATTTTCCTCTGGAAATGAATGTTGCAGCTGTCCCCTATATCTATAATGGGCAGTGCAAAAACACCTGGGTCTTAAGCATTCCTGAACTCTGGAGGAATTTGGTTCTCAGTTCAGATCTCCAGCTCACAAGTCCTCTCTAGTTCCTGTTACTGATGCTGCAGGGAGACAGAGTACAGAAATCCATTTTGACTAATGTTTTCAGATCCTGTCTCCTAGAAATCCTCTTAGCATTTCTTGCTTCACTGACCAAATTTCATTGTGTGCATTCAGTAATATTGATGAGCTTGGGCCAAAACAAGAATTCCAGAGACAGATGCTAATCTGTGTTCCTGGATTCTGTAAATCCAGTAGCTTTGGTGAAGCTACCCTGGAATCAAACTCTCTCAGGACTGATTTGAAACCATGTTAACTGAATTGAGGATTTCTTTTTAAAAAAAACCTCTCTGACTATGTTTTAGTGCCATTTGATAGAGGTAATTTGTAAACATGTAAACACAAAATCATAAAATAAGTGAGTTGGAAGGGACATCAAGTCCAACCCTTTACTTAATCACCCATTTTAAAGGGTTAATTCATTTTAATGGGATTAATTTTTCATGTGCCATCAAGTTGCTTCCAAATTATGGCAGCCCTATTAATTAGTGATCTCCACAATATCCTATAATTAACAGCCTAGGATTATCCTTTTACTCCTTTTCAGATTTTTAGTGAACTAACATATGATATTGTTTTTCTCAGTCTCCACACCATTCATTTGAAATTCTAAATACAGCCTAAATTGCAAATACACACACATACTTAAAGAAAATATCTGAGGAGAATACGGAACTCAAGGAATAATCAAGGTAAATAAGATATTTAAGGAGTGGCTTTACCAGTTCCACACCCCTAGTGAGTTTCCATGGTTGAGTTGGGATTTGAACCCAGGCCTCTTGAGTCCTAGTTCATCACTCTATCCACTAAAGTATACTGGGTATCCTAAGAAAAGGAAAAGAAAAGACTGGTATAAGAAAGACAAGAGGTATATGAGGATCCTCAGAAAAAGCTGACCAACTGAGCTTGAGTAGCTGAGAAAGAAAGCAGGCTTTGCCCTGAAGTTTGTGCCAAACGTATTTTTAAAAAAATCTAGATCCTGACAGCAGGGGAAGCGTGGTGGGTATCCCAATGGCACTGGGCTAGAAATTAGGGCCTCTGAAAACCGCCTTTGAGAAGAACCTATGGGAACAATTATGTTTCCAGGATTGCCCCAGAACTGTGCAGCTTGCCCAAGGCTACACAGGCTGACTCTTTTCCTGGAAGACACAGTGGGACATCTAACTCCCCTTTTCCCAACCTCAGGTTAACTCACTGAGTTATCCAGCCAGCATAGTTTAACAGGAACTAACTTAAATTCTGGTGCGGGGCGGGGGGGGGGGGAGACGTTTTAAAAGGGGGGAGACGTTTTAAAAAATAACTTGCATCTCTCTCTTCTTCTCTCTTAGCAAGTTGTATGTTTTTGTTATCAAAGCCGTCTGGGAACAAAATGAAACCAAGCCTTTCTGGTTAGTTAGGTTTGGAATTTGGAGTGTGTATAATCATATAACACAGGCTCCCTCTGCTGATTTGAAGAGGAAGCTGCCAGTTGGGGGAGCAGCGTGCTTCCCCTCCACCATCCACATCCACCCAAATCTGATGGATTTGGACTTAAGCATTTGCATTACGTTTTCTGCAAGGGCCTTCTGGTATGATCGTTACAGTATGATCCAACAGCAAAATGTTAGCTAGTGCCCCAAAGGGACAAAGCAGGGTAGAAATCTATGTATACTTAAAAGAGGGTAACCCCCCTTGAATGCAGTGGGACTTGCTTCTGAGTAAGCATGAATGATACTGAACTCCTGATAAATTAATGAAAATAAAAATGTCAGAGAACAAGTGTGGTATAGCAGTCGGACTAGGACTTGGGAGATCAGGGTCAATAAGTCATGTGGTGGCTGGAAGAAGCCTTACCTCAAAATGGATAAAATTGCACTTGTTGCTCATTAGAAGGAAAGGAAAGTATATAAAAACATTGCACATGCACACAGAGTGTATATGTGCACAGACACATATTTGCTGGTATAAATTATACCCAGATATTTAAATTTTTGTTTGACTGTATTTATTTATCTGTGTACATGTAATTTAAAGAGTTTTCAGTTTCTCTATAGTAAAACTTACAGACAATTGGAAAAGGTTTCTGCACATATCTCAAGCTCTAAGTATTAAACCGGAAAAGCCTAGGCTAAGCCTACGGAGAACAAAAACAATCTTGTCAAATGGATGAATGCCAAAGAGTGTCTCCCACCAGGACAAAACTCTAGCTGGACCATCTGAAAGTCACTAAACAGACTTTGAAGCAAAGTAGGAAGTTCAAAGAATAGTCAAGCAAAATGGGGCTACTTACGTAGATATGGGACAAATTTTCTGTGAATGTGGAGAAAATCAATGTATGCACGTACAGTTTATGACCCACCAGTGTACAAAAGAAGATCTAACAAATGGCTGAGATAACACTATTGAAGTAGCCTGCTTCTGGTCTAAACATTGTAATTTGTTTTTAAATTTTTTAATATTTAATATACGCCCATTATTTTAAATTGTGCAATGCTGTAATATGAATAAAGAAACAAAGAAAGAAAAAAGTAAAAGTTGTAATTTTCAGGCATGAGAAAATGACACTCTCCAAGACAAAATTAATTGATTCATTGTGGCATTAGTCATGGTCTCTGGGCATTTTTGAAGGAAATGTAAATTTGATCATTTTCTATTTTTGAATGGGTTTTCAAGGAAGAAAGACAAGTAGAGTATTGTACTTTACTTTACTTTTGTGAGAACAAAACATTTGATGTGAACACTTTAAATTCCTAAAGATGTAACTGATGCACAATTCTATATGCTTTACACACACACATGCACGCGCACACACACCACCTGTAAGTAGATTTCAAACTTCCTCTGGGAACATTTAAAACATTATAACTGCAAACTACAAATCTAACATGGAATTAGAAAAGACAAGGGGGAGGAAACGCTCAAGCTACCTGTCTGCCATCCACTCACTCCAGTTCAAATCACTTCCAACAAGAATCAGGGTTCTTCAGTGTCAGGATGAAGGATTTGGATGTAGGAGGCCTGGGTTCAGATCACTTTTCTCTCATAACAGCCCTGGACTATCACCTTTTCTTACCCTAACCTATCTGGCAGTCTGGAATAAAACAAGGAGATGTTCACATACATTGCCTTGGGCCCCTTAAAGGAAGAATAAAAAGAGAGAGAGAGAAAAAATATCAATATTTATATGGCAACAATGGTTACAGAGCAGTCTAAGGGTGAAAAAAGGAAACCTATGTCTCAAGGAACCTATTTTTCAGATTGTTGCATTCACTTTAATTTTCTTTCAGAAGTAAAAAGCAAATAAAAAATTCTAATGTACTATGACTAAATACAGAGCGTACCTGATCTCCATGTTACACGTACATGGATTTTCTGAACTAAAGGAAAGAAGAGGGAATCTATCTAGCTCCTGAACTGAGCTCTTATCCCCAGATGAACTCTTTTTTCAAGCAACTTGCTAATTATGGCTGGGGAAAAAAAAACAGCCCTTCCAAGTTATCACATAAATATCATTTGCTGCAGGATCAGAAAAACAAACTTTCATTGGTCAATTTAAATATAAGCAGAATACCCAGAGGTTCTGATGCTGTTTAGTCCTGAAGCATCTTTTGCATTGTGATTCCTTTTTTTTTTAAAAAGAGGGTACAATGGCACAACATTCCAGCTGATACACACTGCAATCCCCGCCCAACCTCTTTTCTACCGACCTCTCTTCAACACAAAGATGGAGGGATGGCACACATGCAGATGTCCTTTTCCTTTTTGATTCAGGGTTTCAACAAGTTGTGCAACTCCTGCTGGGTGATTAGTGAAATGGCAACCGTGTGAGACACTGCTGACATAAAAGATTAAAATGGACCATTCCATTTGAGGAATAGGAGGAGTGCTCATTGGCATCATCAACAGCTCTGTTTTGTTATCATATCTAGTAAACATCAAGTATATGTCTGTGGAGGAACCCCTATATTTTGGGGTTTCCCCAGTTTACAGGGGTGCAATTTTAGTGCTTATTCAAAAGTGTTTGGATTACAAAATCTCAGTGATATTAAATAAGTTGCATTCCCTAGATTTCCGAAATGCCAAACAAATATCCATCATCAGTCAGGTCACCTTTTCTGGAGGGAAGAATTAAAAATAGAGACAGCTCATTAGTTTGCCTTGGCACAGGTTTAATGGCAGCTGGCGTGAAGGGTTGTTTAAATGGGTCCTTCCGGCTCATTGCCAGCAGGTGCTGCTGTAGGTACAGGAAAAGACAGCAATGAAATCCATAAGGGAAAGCCAGTGAGGGAAGGATGAGGGTGGGAGGGAAAAACTGGTGGGAGAGAGAGAGATGAACACGAAAAAATTAGTCATCAGATTTAGCACTCATTAGGCATTTGGAAAAGCTGTGTTCCAGTTCCCTGAGGGAATCAAGAGCATGCTCTGAAATAAATACCAACGCTTTTTTCTACTATTTATCTCCCTCCAAAAATAATCCTATATCTCATTCCTGGGTTTGCAAGAAGATCACAGGATCATACGACTACACCTTTGGAAGTTACCGCCTACCCACACTGTTTAATGCTCTGCTGGTGCAAGCAGACACCACCCAGCCACCCACCTGCCCAGAAACGGGGCTATACAGTTCAGTCCATAGAGTATCATGCTGAGAGCAGGGGTAATACAGAAGTAATTAGCAGAACTAATAGTATTGGGTTTTTACTTAATTGTTCATCTTTCAATGTGTAAGTTGTAGTTAATTGGTTCATTTGCTTGCAGCACAGTCAGTTCCATGGTACAGTAGAGCAGAATGCAGAGGCAGACATGTTGATCTATGAACAAAGTCCAAAATCCAAATCACATACCCAGATGATAACTTTATTAAGTGAACATTAAAAAAAAAAAAGGCTCACAACAGTGCACACTTTTTTGGCATTAGTAAATCCTTTCCCAAGAATTATGGGGACATAAAGATCTGATCTTGCCTTTTATTTTATTTTATTTCTCTCTTTTTTCCTTTCTTTTTGTTTTTTTACTCAGAAGTGCCACTGTTTTAATAGGGCTTACTGGCAGGAAACAGTGCAACTGGCTACAGATTCACCATTTCTCCTAATCACTCAAAATACTTTGCATATATTATCTCAGTAACATTTACCTCTCACTTAAAGTTGCAACAGTATTATTACTTCCATATTGGTCGGGGTCTCAGGCTAAGAGCTCATGGCTTGCCTAAAGTTCATGGCTGAGGTGACGTTTTCCCCATGGACTTCCCAACTGTTTGTGGGAAGTCTCAGAAACTCCCCATTACAGTTCACCTGCAGTAGCAGAGGATGCTTTCCTGCTTAGTAGATACTTTTAGATGGCTTGATCAAGCCAACAGCAGAAAGCAAAACATAGCCACTTGCCTGCCACCATAGTTAGCCTTCACAAACCACTTGAAAATCATCCACCCCCTGTGCATCTCCAGCTGCCAGGATTCAGTGGCCAGGACAGAGGAATGCAAAATGCAGTCTTTTGTGTCAAAACAGATGGGGGAGTGGGGGCTTAAAAGTCTCCAGTGTTATTGTCTAATATGAGGGGATGCAGTTCCTCAGTTGCCTGTCAATGGGATAATGCTACTCAGAAGCTGTTGTGAGTGAACACTTGTTCCCAAAGTCGGGCAGCCATAAGGAATTAACTTACTGCAGTGAGGATGGAACTTTTTGATCAACAGGTTCAAACCAATGCTCCAACAAATGGACCTTGAATTCTTCAAAAACACATTGGGGGCTCATCACTGGTAATATCACCAATAGAAAACAAGCTCCCAGGAGGACAGCATGCCAACTATCACTGATCTTCACCTGCACATTACAACCATATAGAAAGGTTGTTGGGAATGATATAGGTAGGGATATCCTGAGGGCTGGGCACCAGGATGAAGGAGTATGGAGTAAGCTCAGTAGTTGAGTGTTTGGTGATTGTACAGTTTGCAGTGAACCCCAATTTTAAGTGTGCACCTATGCTTTAATAGCAGATTGATATCCCATTCATGGCCTGCCTCTCTCCTACCGAATGCTGGAATTTGTAGTTTCATGAGGCGCTTATGCTGCTGAGCTAGAGAGCTCTAGTCTATTGCCCTGCACTATTGCCCTCTAGCCAAGAATTCTAAGTTCCTCAGCAAAATTGAAATCCCCGGATTCTGTGGGATAGAGCTGTGTACCAATTAACATGGTATTAGTCTGTGGCATTTTTGTGGTACAGACACACTCTGAGTCTCCATCTTTTCCCCCAAATTCAAAGCTTCAGTTACTAACTTGTTTGGTTGCTAACTAGAAAAATCAACTTTCTGGAGAAAGGAACTTCCATCAATTATTTTTAAAGGTTGTTTGTTTGTGTGTTTGTTTCCAGTGCAATGCTGTGTGCATGGGGAAAAACAGCAGGGCTGGGCTTTACAGGTGCTAAGGATGGAGGTGGAGAAGCCCAGGCAGATAGCTGGTGCTCACAGGCCTCTCCCTCTTACATGCATTCCTGTGCCCTATTCAGTCATAATGCCTGAAAAAGAGCTACAAATTCTATGCCTCCTACTGTGAGACACTCTGTTCCCTATGGAAGCCATGTGGGTTCCCGAGACTCTTGCTATATGCATATTAAACCATGAATGGGGAAAAAAAGAGACAACCATGAAGTTTTATGTTTCCCATTATCTCCCAAATTTTGTTCATTATACCAAACTTGTCATGAGAACAGGGCTTGTGATTCATCCCAACCTCCCCACCTCACCCCACCATTTTTCCCCTCTTTTTCAGACAGGAGTCCATGATGCGCTAAGCATTCCTTTACATTAATGCAATATGAAGAGGGTTGTGTTGTTGTTGTTTTTAATTGTATTGTTTCAACTCGTTCCTGTTGCAAGAATAATCCTTTCCCACATTAAGCTCATCAGAAGGCTGCAATGTGTTCAGGCTGGAACCATATTTTCCCTTCTTCCCTTGAAATCAATGGGTATCACAAGTGAAAATGGATTGCAGTGTTTGGCCATTTGTCAAAAAGCATGTTTCCATCTAGGCCATGAGCTATCTGGTCCCCAATTCAACTCTAGTACTCATTGTACTTGGAGACTTTCTTCTTGCTCTGTTTATTGATATTCCAATTCTCCTGTTGCTTCAGGTGAAGTATGTAACAGCACAACAGCCACCGCAGCAGCAACTACAAAGGACTGCACAGGAATAAACTACTTGAAAATAATTCTAAAACAGTAGACAGTGGGTTACAGCAAGTAGCACCCATGTTTGAAATGGAATTTAAATTAGTCCCAATTAACACCCCATCCCCAGGTTTCAAAGGTCTACTCTAAAGAGATCGAAGTCTGGATCCAACCCATTAAAACTATAGATTCCTCCTGCAGTCGTACACTTACTTAATTTAGGAAGACTAAAACTGCATTCCTGCAGATGTCTGCTTGGATGTAACCCTCACTGAGTTCAATGGAACTTACTCCTAAGTAAATCCACATGGTATTACAATCCAAATTACACTGATAGTAAGCATGAGTAGGATCAGCCCACGGATCAAATTCACTTATCTCAGCAAAGTTTCTGCTGAACTCTACGACTTCAAATTATATTTCAAACATATACTTTAGTTATGCAACAACATTTAGAAAAATTGATTCTGTAAGCATAACCCAAAGATGAATACAGGGCACCACATATTTTTCTTCTACACAGCTACCATCGTTTTCAGTACTTCTGCTTTCAAACACTTTCTAAAAGAGGACAAGTTAGTAGGAAAAATTAACCTTCAAATACCATAACATCACAGTTAATTGTTCTAAACATTGTATAGAAAATAATTTTCCTGACCCCATGTACTGCCTCCAATTTCACATTTTTCAGAGACAATCTTGAAATGCTATGTAATTTGCTAACGTGCACATAAGAAACTTGATTCAGACAGGATTATCAACTGACAAACAGCTGGTTTTAAGAAATTTTAAAGCTAAGAAATGGAGAGGTATATAAAAAGACAGAAGAATTCATGAATTGGACCCCCTCCACCCTCCCTCCTCCTCTCTCTCTCTGTGTGTGTGTGTGTGTGTGTGTGTGTGTGTGTGTGTGTGTGTGTGTGTGTGTGTGTGTGTGTGTGTGTGTGTGTGTGTGTGTGTGTGTGTTTCTGAACACTGGAACTCCAGCTCCCTGTTAATGCATGACTGCTGATCTGACTTGTTTCTTCCTTTCAGGTGTCTTCTTTGGAATGGGTGATGTCTAGCCTGTTGCATGCTTAATCAGAAGAAAGTCCCAGAAACCACAAAGGACTTGGATTCAGACAAATATACAATGGATTATCACCTTATATGAATGTACATTGCTTTGTGTCATACTGAGCAATTAGGACTTTCCATTAGTGAAAACGCATACAGGAAAAACACTCATATGCTGATGTAATACAAGGCTAGCCAATCCTGAGCAATGCTCCAACCACAGCACTAAATATCATGAGTGTGTAAGTCAGTGTACACATTACACAGTATAAAGCTTTGTGGCTTGAATTCCCTGAAGAAGAACTTCAAGTGTTCTTAAGCTTCTCTGAGAAAGACCTCTGGGGAGACTTAAGCTCAGAAAGGTAAAAATCTAAGTTTTCTTTTGTCTCTTTACACTTTTACAAGATTTCTTTGGAAAGTTCATGTACAATATATCCCTTATGCCTACAGGTCATGTGAATGTTCTCTTTTGATTACGTTTAAAGTAGACTTTAACATTTAAGTATTTGGAAGTGCTGATGCGAGGGGAACTATGCAAGCAATGTTCACTCTATGGACAAACATAAACAACTTGGTGTTCTATAAGAAGATAGAGATTTCCATTGCCAGCATGGCTGTGCATAGCTATCTATAACATACTTGTTTAAACTTTTAACTTCAAATGTTACTTTAGCCCCTGTTGAAGTTATAGCTATGGCTCTATTTTAAAACGTAACAAAAATTACAGTTAATTAGGGCTAAACAAAAGTCAAGATTTTTAGCTGAAATACAGCACAGATTCTGTTGCAAATATGTTTTACTTAATAAGTGACACAACCAGGGCTGCTGAAGGAAATTAGGCTTCAAATGGAGAGAAAAAAAATCCGTGGAGATATATGTGGAATATGCAAAGGAAAGGAAATCCATGTTCTTTGCTTGTATTTTCAGAAGACATCCATTGCACTAAAAATGAAAAGTGAGGAAAGGATAGCACATAGTTTACAGAGGAAAACATATCTGGACTCTTATGTCATCACTAATGTCTATAGCTGACATGGTCATTCGTGGCATCTATGCTACATTTATAATTTGTATGCTTCCACTGGCAAGATACATAAGAAAATATACAGGATATCATCTACAATGAGCAGGGTGACAAAGCAATGGAATAGAACTATATGGGATTAGAAACAAATGAAGTAAAAAACAAAGATTAATTATATGGTAGGGGAAAAAAAATACCTGAAAGCTGAAATCCAGTTATTATTTGAGCAGAGCATGAGAAAGATTTTGCAGTACGAGAGTCTCATTTTCCTTAAATAAATATACAGTTATAGAATTAATGTCTCTGTGGGAGGATCTTGCCTATAATAACATAAAAATATCAAAGACTTGCAGTAGATGCTGCTGGAAAAATAGCTTTCTTTAAATCAGGAGCTACTTTCAGAAGCAGCTCGATTGGAGCTTGAATGAAAAGGTTGAGGTTTTTGAATTTATGATTGTCTACTTAACTTTTACTGAGGGAAAATTCTCTGTAGCAGTCAACATGGATTTGCCTCAAGTTGTTACAATTCAGAAAGGACTTTCAAGTTTGGCAGTAGCCCATAGATTTGGCAGTGCTGCCTAATTCCCGATGTATTTGCTGGTGACTGTTGCAAAGAACTTTAGCACAGAATGGAACACAAATAGGTTCTGCTTGAGCTTCTCTATCCTACTCTTGTTTTGTAAAGTTTGGAAATATGGAGTATATTAGAAGATCCTAAACAAACAAACAAACAAAAAATGCTTTAACCTCTTTAGGTCTCCTGATAGTGTTAATAACCTCCAGAGCATCTGAAAAACAAAGGCAAGTGGTACGTCTTCTATACTTCATTGAGAAGTCAATTAGGTATTTTCCCCTAGTGTTCTCCTTCTGTTCAGGATACACACGATGTGGCAACCTTGTCAGTGTGCACGTGGTGTGGTAGCCCATTACTCACAAGAAGATAGTTTAAATCTCTGACTATACCCTTCCCCCCCCCGCCCCACTGGTTCAGTTCTCACCCTGTTCTGTTAACCTGAAGCACTTTGAAGAAGCTGAGACACAAAGCAAAGATGCTAAAGATGCCAAGAAAAAAAAAGGAGAAAAAGAACAGAAAAGAAGGGGGGGGGTTGTTGAGGAAAGTGCAGGGTAAATGTTCCAAATGAAAAGATATTGAAAAGCAGAGGTGGAAAGGGCAGAAAACATGAGTGGCAATATGTGTTTGCTAGAATACAGTTCTAGCATAAGGAAGGCAGCTTGTCAGAATATGGGCTGTTCCTCCCCCTTCCTAATCATAGCTTTTACTCACAGACAAAACTCCCTCCCTCTCTCATTCACTCACTCACTTTAGGCCAATCGGTCCTCTTCTCTCTCTCTCTCTCTCTCTCTCTCTCTCTCTCTATTTCTCAGTGTGTGTTTCTCCCACTCTGAGACAGAGTCAGAGCTCTTCTCACTGACAGTCACAGACATCTATAGCACTTACTGGATTCAGAGAGGGACCCTCCAAACAAAACTTCACAGAAAACTTTTTGTTCCTCCAGAGAGTTTGCTGAAGAGGAAGAAAAGAAGAAAGGACAACAGAACAAAACAAACTGTGAAGTGGTGTTGGGAGAAGAAAAGCAGTGCCTTTAAAAAAGGGAATCACAACAACTTTTGCTGCCAGGATGCCTTTGCTTCTGAAGAGAGGATTTTTCTTGGTGCTTTGCTGGATTATAGTGAGGAGCTCCCCTACCCCAGGATCTGAGGGGCACAGCTCAGTCACCGATTGCCCATCCTGTGCCCTTGCCACGCTCTCAAAGGATGTCCCCAGCTCCCAGCCTGAGATGGTGGAAGCAGTCAAGAAGCACATATTGAACATGTTGCACTTGCGGGACAGACCGAACATCACTCAGCCAGTGCCCAAGGCTGCCCTTTTAAATGCTATCAAGAAACTCCATGTGGGAAAAGTGAGGGAGGATGGCTATGTGGAAATAGAGGATGACATTGGAAGAAGAACAGAAATGAATGAACTTGTGGAGCAAACTTCGGAGATCATAACGTTCGCAGAATCAGGTGGGTGCTGCTTGTGAGTGGGTGGGGGAGATTCACTTGGACTAGTTTTCTGTCAGAATTACAATTAATCTTCCTTTTCTTTGCAGCTGTAATTGTCTCTGTATAGTTACAGCTTCGGTAAAAAGAGTGGGAGAAAGCTTGAAAGGATCTGAGTCTCTAGAATTTACTTTTGGCTATAGATGAGCTGCTTTGCTTGTACTTTAATAGCTTAGCCAGCCAACAAGTGGAGAGCAGCTATACACAAATCTGGGGCTGAAACACTGAGAAAGTGGGTTCTTCTTCCTATTGCATTTGTGAAGAGAATAGATTAAGAGAGATGGATGATTAGGAAAATGAGAGCTAGAGAGAGAAAAAGATGAAAGACGCAGAGCTCTATAAAATACTCTGGGCAAAGGAAAATAGCTAATTTTTGAACCAACCCGCTTAAAATCAGACAAGTTGAGAATGTAACATTTCTAAATAATTGTTATTCAATTCACAGCAAATATTTAGGGCAGTAAAAGTGTTAAAAACTGCTGTCACAAGACCTCAGTAGTAACTGGGACAAATAGTTGCAGGCAGTCCAAATTGTAATGCTGACTTCTGCATGCTGGAAAAAGGAATGAAAAGGAGAGAAGAGAAATATGGTGTTCTCAAGATCTCCTTGCCAAAAACGCAACCTTGATTTTTTTTTTTTTTTTTTTTGGTGGCTAGTCAATTATTCTTAAAAAAATTAAACCTGAAAACACTATCATATACATTCTCATTCAGTAATAACTCTTCACAACTAACTCCTGAACTATTTAGTTTGACATTAAATAATAATGGTAGGTGTACGATGTTTAATATTATGGCCAGGTATTCATGTGTATGCTTATGTGTCCTTGTGTACAAAGAGAGACATTTAGATTTGCCTGCCTGTATCAATCGGTATATAATCTATACAGATTCAAAGCTGCTACTGAAAACTTTCTTGAAATTAATTACGTTGCCTAGTTAGGCTTTTTCCCCCTGTTGCCAAGACAGCTTGCAAAGAATGTCATTGTTTTGCTCAGTACAGCATATGGTAGGCAAAGTATGCACAGGCACACTGAGCATTTTTGTTTAAAAGTTTGCTACAGCAATATAAACAATTAAGGCAACTCTCAGAGTTTCCAGTCCTGAAAACCTGTTGACTCAGATGTTCTGTTTGCAGAAAAAGGCATGCAGAGAAATGTGTATGCATTAAGAGCAGACATTCCTGCTCTTAACTGTATGGGTTTGTAATGTACATGAAGCCCTGATGGTGGGCAGTGTCCAGTGTCCACTCTGTCAAGCCATTTGTTACCTGGGAAGGGAGCTAATGCAAAAAGGAAAACCTAAAAATGTCATTCTGCCCATTCCAAAGGATGAGTGGAATATCTCAGTACCAGGGGTCATCAATAGTACTTGTGGTTCTTCTCATTTAAGGTGTGAAGTTTCAAAAGCAAATCAATTGCTAGACCATCTGACAGGCAAGAATTACATCCAGTTTACTACACCACTATCTCTAAATTGAGGGGAAAGGCACATGGAACTAACCGTGATTTCTAGACACTGTATGAGTTCCAGCAGTTTGTAGTTCTTCTGCTTGAAGCAGGCTCCAAAGGTAACTGTGACATGCTTAAATGGTGACACTGTTCAATTGGCTTAGAGAATCACGTGATTAATATTAGCTGTGCCATTGCCCAGAAAGTGGCCAATAGTCCAGCTACTCATTTTTTTTCTAGTTTTGAACTGAAATATTCAACCACCTCAGTTTTTTCCTATGGCAACTTTGGTTTTGATCACAAACATATCAATTGCACATCCTTCCTGCTATCAGTAGAGCATTCTGCTTAGAGGTCTTAGAGCTTAGACATCAAAGGGCCAGGAGCTCTGGGTTATGATTGCTTCCTGTATTACTCCTTTGAATTTTTTTTCTATAGCATATTATAATTCTGTAAGCCTAAATATTTAGTCTTTTTCTTCACCACCATTCTCTGTCCTTATACTGTTTCTGGTTATATTAATCCTCTTATATATTTTGCTTGATAGAAATGAATGTCAGATTCTAAAATAGTACTGGCATCTTTTCAGGATTTCTGGTAAAGTGACAGAAAAATTAAGCACTTTCCCTAAGGTTGAGGAGGAAGTCTGTAGATGGACAGAGATCCACAAAGGTTCGTGAGTGGTCCTAACCAACTCTGAGTGATGTTCTAACCTTATTTGTGTAAAAGCATCATAATGAGGGTCTCCCCCGCCCGCCCGCCCGCCCGCCCCCATTTCTCAGGTGGAATGGAGTCCACACTGCTGTTTCTCAAAGCAGCCATCATCTAAAAGGGAGGCAGCAGAGAATCGATGACTACGAATGGAAACATTATCTTCAGTTTAGTAGAGTGGATATTATTGAAAATAGAAGCAGTTTCTCTCCCCATCCACCCCCTGCCAGATGAGGGACTCGATCTAACAAAATTGCCTTATTGCTTTCAGGAATTATGCAGCTATTATACTCTCTAAAATTAGAAGAATGTAGCTCTGATAAATGGCAAGCATGTGTGAGCTGATCTCCATTCTCTGTTTGGACTTAGAAGGATTAAAAGGTTGGGGAGAGGGGGAGTCCAAATTGCAGTGGTCTAGAAGATGTAGGGAGTAGATGTTGGGAACAAAGGGCCTGGAGGCTAATATACTGAATTCATCCTGAAACACAGGTGTTCTCAGGCCCAGGAGATCAGGCAAATTCTTGGCAGGTGCTATTAAATTCCAGGCAGACCTTTGTGAAACCAGTATATTTAAATGTGGATAAGTGATTTGTAGGTTTGGGAAAACGGGATTCTAACAGGCCATTACAAGAACAACATTGATAATAGTACAATTATCAACATTCTTTATAACTTTTTTCTTAGCAAGGGGGAAGAATGTATTTAGATCAATTTGCAGGGAGCACATCTGCCAAAATTATTGTAGTTAAGTGGCCTTTGGGGAGAACAATGGAATACTACTTGTCAAGAGAAGAAATAATTGATTATTGTTACAACAAGTAATGATAAATTAATTGTCTTGGCCAGTATGCCTTTAATATCTGGAGAGCTTTATTAGCCCAATGGGTACAGTCCAGAGGACATTTACATTTGCCAATGGACTGCTAAAGGATGCTGAACTGCCTCTTTTCCACATTGTTGAGTCTGTAATAAGCTACTGGGAACTCAGTGAGCAATAAAAAAGAGTTTGTATATTGTGATGAACAGAAATTATTAAAGAGGCGATAGTAGTGACATTCCAAGGATTATGACTAGTGGTTAGTTGGGACTGGGTGGAAACTGTGATCCATACTTTTATCAGTTACAGCTTGAATCTAAACAGGTTTGCTCAGAACCTGGTTTTGGGGAATGTAAGAGCCAAGTAACTGGGTACACTCCGTTTCTGGAACATTTGCCAGCAAAAAAGAAAAGAATAAAATGAACACAATAGTGAAGAAGATACATATTTTAAATTAAATTCATAATAAAGTACTGATCCCAGAGGAGAGAAGGAACAATTAATGACAGAGTGACAATTCCATTCATTTTTAAAAATTGTATGTTCTTGTTTCTAGGGGTTCACCTTTCTGTACTGAACATAAAAGCAAGTTGCCACAAGAGGGCATACTCCAAAGGCTTTTCCCCCTCTCCCTCACACAAGTGAACCTTGCAACAAGTTTCTTTTTACCCAATTGGCTCTGAAGCTCAAAGATTGCAGTGCTTATCTGTTGCTCCTTTATCAATTTTATCATCCTCTTCTCTGCCTAACGGACAGAAACTAATTGGACTGATGAACTGCAGGAAGAATATACTATAGAGAAACAAGACACAGAGAAGTAGACATGCAGCAAGGGAAAATAAAGTGGATAGGCCAGACACAGAGGCTGAGTGATTTAGATGCCTATTAAGGTCAAAGTGGCGGTTCTCCCGACTCCCATCCAAGGAACAGAATTGTGTGCATAGTTTATAGACTGACCTGATCCTCCTCCTTGTCCTTCTCCAAAAGCCACCATTGCATTCAGTCTTTTGAAAAAGAAGTAGTATTTATTCCAGTTTGGTTTTGCGTTTATTCCAGTTTGGTTTTCATAAATCTACTTTGTTGAAACATGATTTGGGGAACTTGCCTGTTACCATCTCACTACACCATTCTCTAATATCTCGTCTAGCTTTTATATCACTCTCAGACTTTGAAATAAATGTATCTACTTTTCCTTTGAAAGTACAGATACATAAAAGGACAGTTGCAGCATTGAAAAATACCCAGACAACTGCAAATACACATGGACAAGGTTGTGTATGTTTATCAGTGTATGTATCCAATTCACAAGGAAGCCAGTTTAATCTTATTGCCTAGACCAGCGATGGCGAACCTATGGCACGTGTGCCACAGCTGGCATGCAGAGCCCTTTCAAAAAGGTTCTCCACCACTGGCCTAGACAGATATATACAGAAGTGTGTATACATGGTTGTTCACATACACATAGCCTTATATCCAACCATGTATGTGTTCATTCATTTATTTCGAGCCTTAATTTTTCTCATAAATGGTCTGTGGGCCCCTGCCATGCAGCTGTCTTTCTTCCATTCTCCGACACTGTGATGGTCATGCCATTTTTCCATTGCCTCCAGTGGCAGCTACTGCTTGTTCTTGACTATGAAGAACTTAGGTTCTGTTGTTGGCAGAAAGGCCAAAAAGTGACAATTAAAAAAAATCCAAAATTCCTAAAATGCTTTGACATCAGGGGCCCACATCTGCCATGGAGGGAGGAAGGCAGTTCAAACTGTGGCCCACAGGCCTCACTACCCTATCTGCCTCATTCAGAGGCAAGTAGCTGCAACAACACTGGACTTAGTTTTAACTCACCTCTCTGCATGCCCATGCTTGTTCTACCATTAGGAAACAAGTTGGAAATGTTGGAAAAGGCAAAGAGTGACTCAGGTTCAAGCCTCACCTTTCACACTTGAGGCTACAAGATGCACTGACAGATTCAAATTAGGGTAGCTTTAGGTCTCTGGTCAGTATAACTGCACTATGTCCTAAGCTGCTAATTAATGTGAAGAGACTGTCCAATGAAAGAGATGCCTTACAATTGAAGCAATAATGTGTTACTGCTTCTAAAATTGTTTTGAAGGGGGTGGGAAGGTTCTCTCAGAATTGCATGACAAGCTCTCCAGAGAGGAAACAACCTCTCTGGAGAGAGAGCAAGCAGAGGCCCATTTGAATCAACTGAACTTACAGGGGAATTGACTCACCAAATTCCCACTGATTCAATGGGCCTAGCACTCAGATAATACCAAGAACAAAGCAGAAGTCCTCACCAGAGCCTCCTCAACAGAAAATGTTCTTGGCTTTCTTACATAATTCCAATTATCTATCTCTCTGCACAATTCTTGGAATGGCATGCAAACATATGTGGATGTACAAGCATGCTCATGCTTCCTCAGCATCATGCAGAGCATACATTTAATTCTGATGAGGAGGACTTAAAATGGAAATGATGCTGTACACATATCTAAATGCTAGATCTGAAAATCTAAGTTCACACTTACCCAATGCTATGATGAAAACAGATTCCCTGGTAAAAAGTTAATATTTAGTCACCACTGACTCATTGAAATTTGTAGCTACTCGCTGAAATCCTAAACATGTTTACTGGGAACAGTCTTCAGAGCACAGTAGAACTGGCTTCTCATGTACAAATGTAGAGGATTGCGCTGTCACACTCATGAACTGCAATCAGTAGGGATCCAGAGATCCCATGAGCAGATTCCACCAATGAAAAAAATTCCTTTGCACAGAAGGAGGGCAGAAAATTATTGCAAATTCCCACTTTCTCAAAATCTCATTTGGAGACGTTGAGATTCATTGAGTATGGTATGGGAAGTAGCATAGGGGGCTGCGGAGGGGGGAGGAGTGGGTAAAAATCACCCTGTCACTGTCCCTTATGCATATGGAGAAAATATTTCCACAAGTGGATATGTGGCCCTTAATCCTAGCCAAGGAGATTTAAATAGGAAATAAATTGTCTCGATGTGAGTATTTTTTTAAAAATATCTTACTTGTACAGAAAGCAGATATGAGAAATATTACTTTTTGAATTATAGTTCCAAAAATGCCACCGCTAGTGTGGCCAAAAAACCAGCACTTCCTGCTGCTGGGAAGAAGTGCCCTGGAAATGAATAGTTATCAGGTATAAACTATAGAAGATTATTCTCTCTAAGGTAATCATGTCACATTTCCAGTTATGAAATCCTTTCAGCTTCCTTGCTGAGTTTTCCTTTAAAAAGAGCTTCACTACAACGAAACTTTTTGGGTTTGTTTCTTCTTTACAAAAGAGGAAAGAAACGGGTGGAACTTCTAAGGTGGAATTTGATACCGCCTTACCTGGCACTAAGTCCCACTGAGCTTTGTGGGAATGATTTATTTATTTATTTATTTATTTATTACATTTACTGTAGATCCTTTCTGCTAGAAAATAGTTCTCAAAGTAGCTTGCAGTCTTCATAAAAGAATAAGAACAGGTAAAATTAAATATAACTTTAAAAATAATTAAATCAAGTAAAACTGATTCTGCTGTAAAAACCTTAACAATTCTGAGTCTATATGTGTAGGATGTGGAGAATACTTGATAAATTCCTCTTTCTTGTTGATTCAGGCTATCTTGATATGACAAGACATCTCGATGAAGAAATTTCAACTCCGTAAGATTTCTTGCTTCTTAAGAGAGAGAGACAAGAAATCTCATGCAACTTCAGAATTCCTCACTGAGATATCTTACTCTTTAAGAGAATAACTGACTAGATAGCTTAGTGGTTTAGGTATCCGGCTACAGAGCCAGAGGTTGGGAGTTCAATTCCCTACTGTGCCTCCCGAGAAAACAGCCAGCCTATGTAGTCATGGGCAATATGTACAACCCTCAGAAGAAGGGAATGATAAGCTACTTCTGTTTATCCTCTACCTAGAAAACCCTGGAAGGGGTTGCCATAAGTCAGAATCGACTTGATGGCATTCAATTATTATTATTGTTGTAAGAGAGAGTGAGAGGAAAAGTGTTTTTTTAAAAAACAAAACAAAACACTGTCACTATGTCTGCAAGGTGTGCATAATGTCTTTATATAAAAACTGTCCTTAACATTGGAGAAACATACCACAAACACACACCTGCCCAAATACAGAGGATGCACGAAATGACTGGTTGTTTGTTTGAAAATGTGCAGACAGCCTCCCCCGACCCTCCAAATACTCCTGACACTTAAATGTCCCTGCAGCAGAGCTGAAGCCATCACAGATTTGCACAACTGTTCCATTTGAGTAAAGGATTGTTCTTGCAAATATGAACACTGTTCCTGAGAGTGTTGGGAAATATTCTGTCCTCCTGAAAAGTGAGGATTTAAATGTTATTTTATTATGTTTATTTGTTTATTGGCAGGATCTCATTCTCACAATAAATGAGAATTTTCCTCTCTGCTGCCTAGCTGGATGAAAGAGCTCTTAGGTCATACAAAATACTTTTGCATAGGACAAGATGGGGTGCGGGGAGATCACAGAGGTTTTGTTCTGCAACTTCTTTTTGGAGAGTAGAAATCCTAGCGTAGAGATGAGAACCAAATATAAGAACCACAGAATATGTTTTTATGTCTTCTGACAATGGCGGCTGAGAAAGTCTGGGAGTGGTAGTTCAAAAAACTGGTTTTCTAAGTTTGATCTGCTTTTCCATTGTGTGCTGCTGCTGCTGAATGATTTAAGCAGGCCCTGGAAGAGGGAGGATATCTTACTACTACTAGCTGGAGGGCTCGAGCTTGTGGGTCTGCAACGTCTCTTACAAACCTGTATAACACTTAGGTAGGTTGAGGAATGGAACCTGGCTTTCAGTTACTGTGAGTGGACCTTATGAAGCCCACTGTATGAAGCTATAGCTGCCAGCACTAGTGGGGAGCATAAAGCCCAGTCTTCAAAGATGATAGGTGTATTAGGGAACTAACCAGGTTTCTTCTCACGGCTATAGCGATTGTGAGGGATTTAAAACAAGCATGGATTTTAATGTGTTTTCCCAATTTGCTGCTGAATTTTAATGGTGTCATTCTGGGGGCTTACTAAAACAGCCTTGGGTGTTTCCCATCATTGCCATAAGGGGCAAATGGCAGTCATTTACTTATTTAGGAAACTGTGAATAGACACACAAATTATGTCTACTGGAGTAGAAGAAGGCCTCTCTCCTAATAATTAAGGGACCACTTTCAAATGACAATTTCCTTCTTAAGTGAAAGCCCCTCCCCCAGGTTTAGAGCCAAAATTTGACAGCCTTGTTTATAACCAAAGGTTAGCAATGGAGCGGGGAATACAGCTTTTGGTGTGTACTGGACATAGTCATTAACCCTCAGACCCACCCTGGTCTTAAGGAAAAACATTAAGTGCTTCACTTAAGAATGTCAACATGGTAGAAGTAAAACTGCTCCTTTAACACCAGTATGTGTGAGAGAAAAACTGCAAAAAGACATAGACACCCTCTCCTCTGGAAAACCGTGCAAAGAGTCTGCAATGAACATTTAGTTTATGGGATAGATAGCATGCTACAATCAAAACAGAACATCTGGAAAATGTTCGGAACGGCTACTTCTCAACAGTTACACTTCTGTTGTAAGAATCTATGTATTAATCACAGTTTTTTATTGTTTCTTGGAGAAGGAGTTGAGGCACTAAGAAGAGTGTGCTTTTGAATGCAGTTGGACTATTTACATAGCACATATACATGCCTAAACATATCCAAAAAGAAAGCTACTGTAAAATGAACAGCTTGCCTTATAGGGGGGAAATCATTTATACAGAGCACAAAATTAAACAAGAGTGAATAAATATAAAATTTTAGTAGCAGGACTTATAATGAATGATTTCTCCCTTAATGTTTTTAATATACATATAAAAAGTGTCATTTGAAATGCCTACCTCCACTCTAATTGAACTTATCCATGAGTTCAAAGGGATGGACCTTAACTGTGAAGCATTAACTTGTGTTCTGTAAGTGATCCTCTGTAATTGAAAGATTTCTAAAGCTCAGTATATTCATGTAAGAATCGTTTTAACTTTCACTTTCTATTTGTAGCCACAGCCTCAGATTTTTCTGTTAATGAGTAGTCTGGATTTTAAATTAGTGCCAATATTCATGCTCTTGACTTAGCCTGTCATAGATCTCCCCTCCCCCCGAATGTTGAAAAACAAAGTTCTAGAATTTTGTAGGACCAGTGACTCAGACCAAATCAGAGTCTCCCATCATCCACTGCAAAAATGGTACTCCCCACCACATTCTAAGAGCCACTCACACGGAAAATTTAAACATACTTCCTGGCGGTAGCAATATTTATGTTAGCTTTGTCTTCATTTACAGCCAAAAATGGTTGCCAGTGTTTCTTGTAAGTAGTTAGTTGTGATACATATGCTTGACAAAAGTGTATGCACTATATTATGTTTGGTAAGATAACACGTAATAGTTCATAAGAGAGAAGCAGATGTTCATACAGCGCTTTGTACAAATATGAGAGTTTTTTTCATTATAAGGCTGCTGTTAAAATTTCATTCACTCAGGTCAAAATTGTACATACTTTTGTTCTTAACATTCCTCCTCATTCTGCAGATTGGGTAATGAAACAACAATTGCTATTTGTTTTAATGGTAATATTTCATTAATTGTCATTTTAAAATAATTTGCAATTGTAATTTACAAGTCTTCTTAGAGAGCCATATAACAGAAATTCTCCTCTCATCATCATTATCACCGTCATCTACTTCCTCTACAAATTTATCAATTTAAGCCAAAGAACATGCATATAGTAAACGTCATTCTTTTAACCAGAGATATTGTCAGAGAAGAAACAATGAACACTGCATGTTAAATTCAGAGTGGAGTCTATAGTAAATTTTGGTTCAGGTGAGATGCTGCATGGAGAATTGATGCTAATGTCCATAGCCATCTCCAGTTGTGCAAAAGGCGGAATAATTTACTTGCTTGGGTAGAGCAATTTTGGAGCTACAAACGTAGGCAGAATTGCAGCTCCAAATTTTCTAGTTCAGATAAGAGAATGGAAGTGACAACAGCTGAAGAGGATTGTCACTTCTGCTGTAACTTTGTTCACATGGTGTTGTGCTAAGCATGCCCTCTCCATCGCATCATTCATGGCATAGATGGCCAGTCTTGTGGATGCCAGATTTACAAAATCTCACCCCTTTCTCTGGTGGGAAAGAACATACAAACTGGGTATCTGCATGAATCTGTCCATAATATGTGGTGAGATGTGGGAGAAATGCACCAAAGACAATGTGCCAGGATGATATCTGGACTAGAATTTATCCTCCTCATTGCACACCAGGGTCAATATGGTGCTTTAAATTAGTATCAGCAATACCTTCGATCCTCATCAAAAACTTTGGGAAGAAGATGGGAGCCAACAGTGATACCTGTGGAAGGTTGTATTTTATTGTAGTGGGCATCTGACAGGCCAAATGAAAGTGAGTTACATCAAATCTTCAAAATAGTATTTTGCTGCAGTCCCTCTAATGATGATAGTCTTACCGTAGTTTATGAAGATGCTATCAAAGAGAAAGGTTTGGAGACTTCTCATTGATTAGAACCAGTTCCTTATCCTGTCTTGTGATTTCTTTCTTAAAACCATATCTTTAAACCATCCACACTGAAAACCTCTTTACATGCACTAAAACGGCAGCTCTCAACCTTTTGTTATATTGCATCCCACAAACGATTCATCCTGAAAATGTTTTTCAGAGAAGGACATTTATAGGCTTACAGGCAGCTTGTCACTATATTTATTATTTTCAAAGATTGGTGAACCGCGATAAAATGAGGTTAAAAGAAATGCTGAATGTCCAAAGTTACTTACTTACTAGCATACCTAAAAAATCAGGAAAAGGCCACATGGTCATGAAAAGAATACAAATGCAGGAACAGTTGATACCTTTAATTGACCATTAAGAATATATATATATTTATATATATATTTATATTTATATATATATATATAAAAACAGTGAGTTTTCAATAATAAATCTTCTTCAAAGCTGTGCATCAAGTTATTGTGGGTAGTTCCAAACTTGTATCCTGTTATTAATGTCCCAAATTCACATGGCTGATGGTGTAGAGGCCAGGTAAGCTTCTTAGATGGAGACACTGCAGTATACAAGTTGGTTTCAAGCTCCCTCTGAGCTAGAAGTTTGGAATGTATGGCCCATCTCTTAAAACAGAGGATAGTCAGGCAATGTGCCCCCTTTTTTTCTGGCTTTTTGAAAACTCAAAATAATTTCTTTTTGGCTAGGGAAGGAAAGAATCCCCAGGAGCATGGCCTGCCTTTAACAGTCAGGGTTGACAGGTAAGGTTGGTAGAACATGATGCATCACACTTATAGGAAGATATGGTTATTGATGGAGAGTGAATGCTTAGGAATGGTTATGGAAAATCTAGAACAACAGCTACATTACACAGTCGGTGTACAGATGGTGGTCTTTCCTCTTGGGTACAGTGGAGAGCACAGTTGTGGAACTGATGCCATTGGGAACATGTCAAAAATACGTGATTGCTTGTGTTAAAAAGCAAAAAGCAAGTTAATACTGTAAAGGGAAGGACTATACTGAGTGCAGTCATTCAGAGCTGCCAGCCAAATGCATTGGCACTTTCCTGGGTGGAGATGTTCCATAACCAAAATGTGATAAGATAGTCATACAAATACAACCTGAGTCATTTCTTTGCAACAATTTTTTGCCACTAGCAGAATGCTGGATGAAAGTATGGTAAGCTGAGGCCCATTTAAGCAAGACACCTAATAAACAAGTCTTCCCCCTGCTGCCACATTTGTGCAATGTTCTACATGTGTAAAACATTCTTATAATCTATGACAAAACCAAAATTTGCATGCAAAGAAGCTATGGCCAAGAAGAAAGTCTGGATCACAAGCCCTTTAAACAAGACAAGGGTTGCGGAATCTCACTAAAGTAATTTTTCCATGCTTTAAGTGCTCCATTTTAATTGACCCTATTATTTATACCCAAAGTCAGCAACAGCAGCAGAGAAACTTCAGCAGAGGATCAAACCTATCATTTTAATAGGCATTGTTTCTGCCATAGTATGCCTTTGTATGTTCATTTTAATTTGAGTAATGTATGTGCGCTCTCATTGCTAACTGTTTTTCCCCATACCTATATTTTTCACACAATAGGTCCTGCCAAGAAAATGCTGCATTTTGAGATTTCCAAGGAAGGCAGTGAGCTCTCAGTGGTGGCCCAGGCTGATGTGTGGCTCTTCCTGAAAGTCTCTAAAGCCAATCGGACCAGGACTAAAGTGACCATCCGTCTGTATCAGCAACAGAAACTGCTGAAACGTAACTCCCAAGGAACAGAAGAGGATGGTAGTATGAAAGGAGAGAAAGGTGAAATTCTCATTTCTGAAAAGGCAGTCGACACTCGTAAAAGTACCTGGCACATTTTTCCAGTCTCCAGCAGTGTTCAGCGCCTCCTTGATCAGGGAAAGAATTCACTGGATGTGCGGATTGCTTGTGACCAATGTCAAGAAACTGGAGCCAGTCTGGTGCTCCTGGGTAAGAGGAAAAAAAAGGAAGAAGATGTGGAAGGAAAGGAAAAGGAAGGCAATGAAAGTGTAGGAGAAGAAGAGAAAGAACAATCACACAGGCCTTTCCTGATGATGCTTGCCAGACATTCAGAAGATCGCCAGCACAGACGGCGGAGACGGGGTCTTGAGTGTGATGGCAAAGTCAACATCTGCTGCAAGAAGAACTTCTTTGTTAGCTTCAAAGACATTGGCTGGAACGATTGGATCATTGCCCCAACAGGTTACCATGCCAACTACTGTGAAGGAGACTGCCCCAGCCATATTGCCGGCACTTCTGGCTCAACCCTCTCTTTCCACTCCACCGTTATCAACCACTACCGCATGAGGGGCCACAGTCCTTTCTCCAACCTTAAGTCATGTTGCGTACCCACCAAGCTGCGGCCCATGTCTATGCTCTATTATGATGATGGGCAGAATATAATCAAAAAAGACATCCAGAACATGATAGTGGAGGAATGTGGATGTTCATAGGTGTGTGTGTGTGCATGATGCACACCCGTACTTCTTAGGGACTGCCTTTCTACCAATTTCAAGAAGACAATTTAAAATACAATGTAACAGGAAAGACCAAGTTGGCTCCTCCTTTTTGAGCAAAACAATCACACATCTAAATTCAGTGCATCCAATGTTCAAATCTGAGGTAAAGAAAGGAAAGAAGAAAGGTGATCACCAGGGCTTGGATGAGAAACATTCAAATAGTGTGGGCAAGGGCATATCCTATGTGCTCCCTATTTTTATTACATAGTATTTTCACACTTATCAGTCACAAGGGGAGGTATGTCTTCCTTCCTTACATTACCTATGCATTCAAGCCCTGATAGTGGCTCACCTAAGATGCAGCAATTTGGATGCTAAATCCATAATGGTATTAAAATTCCTAGAATAGCCATGTGTATGAACACTACATTCACTGGCACTTTTAATCCTGTCAGTTTACCATGGACGCAGTGTGTGTGTGTGTGCACATATGTGTGTGTGCAGGTTTCTTATGGCGTATCACACAGAGAGCACACTTGTGTATATATATATATTGGTAAAAGGGACAATAATGCGCAGGTGTACTCACCTTTATCTTCTGCACTATTTTTGCAAAAAAAATTTTTTTAAAAAATTATAAAGAAAGAAAGAAAATACAAAGTTACATTTCATAAAGGTGCTTATGACATTAGAACTATGCAACCAAGTTGGTTTGAAACTGTTTACCTGAGAGAGAGAGAGAGAAAATACCCAGACTTAAAAAAAAAAATGAAAGTAACATGTTTAATATTGTTTTCTTCAGTGAGAGATACTTGAAAGGAACATGTTTGTCCAGCTACTGGAGCCAAACATTTCTATATTTTGTTTTTTAAAAAAAGAAAAAAAAGTTTTTAAAAAAAATGTTTACTATTTGCACTACAAAAATGTTCAATCTGTTTAATCCTTATTTAACAAGTATTTTGGGGGTGGGGGAAGGGAACGTTGTTGGGGTGGAAGGGAGTTGAGAGCTGCACTTATTGTGAGCTATACAAGAACTGCTACAGCACACAAAAATAGTTATTTTTATTATAATAATAATTATTTTATACCTTTAAAAGAATAGATGTATACACCAAAGACACTTGTGTGAGCCTCTAAAACAGTCTGTTTTTAGCTCATGTGTTCATAGGTTAGGATCTGGCTTCAGGGTCATCACCGTGACAGGTTGCATTTAGGATGCTGTGGACAGTGACTAGAGGAATCAGTTTAGTGTCCTGAACACAAAAGTGAAAGTCCAAATTTGGCTGTGCATTTCAAACACCCCTAAACTATCCAGAGCATTTTGACCTGGGATTAGTTGAGTTGTGAATCCTTCAGAGGTACAGCAGCTGCACACTGATAGATAACAACTTCCTGTAAGGGGGGAGTTATATTTGTATATGTGTGTATATATACAGTTTAAGCACTTCAGGCTACACTTTTAATGTTCTTAAGAAACAATGAATGTTGTGTGCTAAGCACAGTATGTTAAATGTTTTCCTTTTCCCAGTAGAGGAAACCTATTTAAATTGATACCACTCTATATGAAAGGAATGCACTCTCCAGCGTAAATCCTGCTTTGTACCCTTCTCAGACCTGCTTTCCAGCCTCATCACAGCAATATCCCATGATTATTGGATAGTTTAAATGTATACATGTTGTAGATAATGTCAGCTGAATAGTTGGTGGGCCCATGAACACTGGTGATTGCACACATTATCTTCATCTGAAATGAAGTATGGAGGATGTGCACAAAGTGACAGCAAGAGCAGGATATCTTGCATGTTACTTGACTGACAGACATAGTTTCCAAGTAATGTTGCAGAATGTGCAAAAATGTAAAATGTCAGTTAGGTGATGTGTACATTGGCCTGTCAATGTACGTATTCCCCAGATGCAGACTATGACATCTCCAGAGTAATGTACAAGCTTTACATGGCAGCTATGAATATCAATTGGGAAATATATAAAACATATCTGATTAATCTACATTCACTTCTACCCATTACTGATCGCTTATGTTGTGGTTGAGTGAAAACTCCATGTTGTCCATGTATGCACATTCTCCATGTGATTGAGAATAACCACTGGTGTTTATTTATACACATTCACCAGTGAACTCACATGAACCCACACATATAAAAACCTGAGGACTGTCCAGTTTGAAAGAACTCTTAAAAGCAGAAGCATTTGTCAGTGCTGTGAACATTCATGAGGGAATGAGAAACATTCTTGGTCACCCCTCTTGGTAGAATCCCAAGCCCAGTGATGTCAAGGGCACAATTCAGGTGGACCTTTGTTAGTTGAGATTTCACTTTCATTGCCAACTGCTGCAAAGCTTTTCTTCAGTACCTCCAATTACTATAATTGTAGCACTTTGGACAGTGTATAATAAATCCATGTTGAAGGTACACAAGAAAAACTTTGCAGCAACCATCTGATATTTTATCAGAATTTTAAAGGAATGTGCCGAGTAGATTTCAGGCTAGCAAAGCATTAACATTCCTCCTAACTGTGTTAGTGGTCAAAGAGATTGATCTTATAGCATTGTAAGATCCCACCTGCATTGTCAGGGGTAGCATCTTAGCACCTGGGGGACTAGAAGAGTTATGAAGCAGTATAGTCATAACCCCCTTGCTTCCACTTTTTTGGTCAGTCAGATTTTAGCTACCCTGATCCAAAGAAGACGACATAGTGCAAAAGCCTGCTAGGACTGGGGGAAAGAGTGGGTTAGATTCCCTCATTTCTCAGGTGGAAATTGCTGATAAAAATCTTTGTATATTGTGATGGGCACGGCTGTTCCTGAACAGCTAAGATTGGAGAGAGAAATGAGACCCCTTTTGCCTCCTGTATCTCTATCAGCAATGTCAGCCTGGCTTTCTGAGCAGAGGAGCCTTGGATGTAATAGTAAGTTGTGCAGCTGGATGTGTTTCCCTCATTCAGGGTCCTAGTGTGGTAAATTTATGGGTCTCTGTGTAAGCACATGTATGTGCTTTTACGTATCAGACAAGCTACAAAATAAAGGGGAAAAAAGAATTAAAAGTTTTCCATTGTTCTGTAACTGTCAGAGTACTTGCTTATAGCTAAGACTAACTTATTCAAAAGTATTTAGCCTGTATAGGTCCGCTCATGAGTTATATATTTATCTAGGCTTTTAAATATATGTCACATTTCTTCAGGTTTTTTTTTTAAAACAACCTCTGATCAAATTGCTGTTGTAGTTTGACATGAAATTACATTGTATAAAATATCCAAGCTTTCAGATTTAAATTACTTATAGACAGTTTTTAAAAAACTTAAGGATAGGCATTAGTGGCATTTATGCAGGGAATCTTCTGAAACTTCAGAATTGTTTGTTTATGCTTCATTATCGTGACAGTATGTATTGGTCATTTTGGAAGGCTAAGAAATCTCGGAGGGGAAGTGGTTGAGCTGATGTAAATGTAAAAATCAATAGGATAACTTCCACTGACATAATACGATTTTTATCTGGCCTATTGTTTGCATGCATAGTGTCCATGGTTCTCAACAGTTCAAGTCCTCCTCCCAGATTAGCATTGAAGGGAGAAGATCAGCAGAAATGTTCTTCATTAAGATACTCTTGAGGCAGAAGGAATTTCTGTGAAGCTCAAAAGTTTATAGAAAAGTGGAGCTTATTTTCAGGTAACTGGATATAGGATTGCAATATATAGATATAGCAAAAGATATATGAAGAAAAGCTCAGATGGGAAGTAGACCAGATGAGTAGTGGTAAAAGCATGGTGATGCTGGCCAGTACAGTGCAAACTGCAATAACCAGTGTGTTGTGTTTATGTTTGGGAAGCCCAGGTTCAAGCCCTATTCAGCTTGTTTGGACAAATCACTATTGCTCAGCCAAACTTACCTCACAGAATAGTTGTGAGGTTAAAGAAAATAAGAAGTGTAAATACTGTTACAAATAATTATCAGTAGCACCCTTAAGGCTGCATCCAGTGCTAACCAACCACTCCTTTACTAGTTAATCGCCTGCTTGTCACTGTCTCATTGTCATGGACAACAGCATTGACAATTTCATGCTAGCAAAAATGTATTTATGTAAACTTTGTTAAAAGATAAATTTGGAAAAGTTTGGTTCTGCTTCAATTGAATGCAACAGCTCCATCCATGTTCCTGAAATATTAGCTTAATTTGGGAACCAGAGATACAGGATTCTGTGCTCTTCAGTCAGTTCAATCTGATCTATTTATTTAAAATTTTCCAATTTATGGGGGGAAAATGTTTGGATGCGGTGGATGATATTATGATAAACACATTGGAAAGAGTGGGACATGTACAAATTAACATGCAACTGTTTCTCATCCTTTTTGCAGTAGCATTCATACATATTTATACCCTGTTTCCATTTCTTGTTCCACATTTTTTGCAGCCAGTCATAGGCTTTTGATTTGTAGTTATTCAAAGCAGAGGGAGGTCAAAAAGTACACAAATAAATGTAATATGAAATTGGTATGTTAATCAAGAATGACTGTATTTCCAGCACAAAAATAAAACACAGATAATTTGTTTTAATTAAATTAGTATGTCCTCAAAATAGAGCTGGAAATTGCTACCACATTTGATAAGTTCTTTAAAGCCAAATGGTTTTGGCAAGAACATATTTAACCTTTTTTTTAGGTGGGAATGAAAACAGAAAAAGAAGAGTATTGTTTTTCAAAGTAACACTACTGTTCAGTATCTGTTGCTAACCTTGGTCAGGCCATCCAAAACGTCACATCCTCACCTGCTGAGAAACTCCAGATACTTACCCTTTTAAGAGCTTGGTGGTGTGGTAAATTCAACAGTGCCTTATGGGTCAGGATGAATTAATGTAATGTTGACAAAGGTGTGGGGTGGACTTAATGCAGTATTAATTTTTGAAAACATGTTCCTCCTCTCATCTTGCTGGGCATTCTCCACTCTTTTTCAGTTTTGAAACCAATAGTGCAAACTCCAGGTTAGGCTAAATATGTCAAAATAGCTAACGGATACGCAAGTGAACAGAGCCAGTTAGCGCTAAAATGGAAAGGGAGTGAGAAAACTACAAGATGCTCCTGATCTGTTAAGCACAATAAGGAAATCAGGTAACATTGTGTCTGTACCCTTTTTGTGCCCTGTGAACTGACAAGGAGGCATCTCCCCACCTCTAAAATGGAGAGGGGAGACAAACCTTTCCTTCATCCATGAGTATATATACCACACCAAAAGAAAATGCCTTGAAGATACTTTTGTGTCCCAAAGTTTTCTGTTGCCTTAGATCTTTGGATAGTCCAGTCCCAAACTGTTCTAAAGGATAGGCGGCCTAAGCCTTTGAAATCCCAATGCTAACATGATTTCAATTTCACAGTTATTTCATTCAGTGAGATCATTAAGTATATTATAAAAATAAAAGGATTTAGAAGCTTCCTGTATTTGCTAGTAATAGTTGCAAAATGTTTGCATAAAACAGATGTTTTGTCAACTAGGGATTTTTAACTCCTTGTCTTTTGTAACTGTATTTTGGTATTTATCCTAGTGAAGGCCATTTAACAAAATTAAATCTTACAATCAATTTCTAACATAGATCGTAAGCCAGATTCTGATACCCTGCACTTATACTGAACCTATAACATTCATGTGCTATTTGCTATAAAAAGCATGAACATCATGTTACCTTACATGAACATCATGTTACCCTTCAAGCAATCTACATTTCTAGTATATCTCATTATTTATTTTTTATTCAGTGACCTTTTTTTGTTAATGTGCAAGTTTAGTTTGTATTTAAACTCTTTCAAAGCAGACTGAAAACTGCATGTGTGTGTGTCTGCGTGTGTGTCTGTGTGTGTATGTATATGTATGTATACACTTACCTTGACCCAACAAGAGCTATTTCTGTGTGGCTGTGTGGGAACTAATTTTTTCTGTGAGAATTGCCCCTCCAGATTTCATCCTGCATGTGCAAGATGCTGTGGCAGGGGGGAAAAATGTGTGAGCAAATTACATAGCCAGAGGTATGCATCTTAACAGTTTGGTGGCATTGTCATCAATCATACCTGTGGACGGGCTGAATATAGGCATTTATTCTCTTTCCCCCATCCAGTGATCAGCTGAGTTAGAGCAGATAATGCTGATCTTCTCTTTGATGCCAAAGAGGAAGGTCTTATACATAGCAGGTGGCATGAATCCTAATACACAATTCTGCACATGAGAGGCTCTTGTTCATGGAAATAATATACATATATAAATATATTTGTGTATGTCTCTGTGTGTATACGCACAAGTACATGCACACATCATTCATGCACGCCAAGGCGTTGTGACATTTTGTTGATTTTTTTAAAATGTTTTATTTTTATTTCTGGGTTACCTTTTTATTTGCATACTACATGCAGTGCTTTAACCAATGTTCATTCGGCTAATGTAATTAAAGTTGTTAATTTATATGAGTACATTTCAATTATGTCATTGTTTTCTTAATATTTATTGTTTAGAAGGACTGGTAATTTTTTTTATTATTTACAATATGTTTTAAGAAGTAACAGTTTGATATGTTCTCCTTCTTGTTTGTGTTAGAAGTTATTTATTTTCATAGCATTCCGTGATATTTTATACCTGGAAGGCATGCAGTCTATACTTTGTACAGTTAGCAAGAAATTTTCATCAACTCCCAGTAGTTTCTTGAAATAAATAAAATACAAACATTTGGCAAACTTTTTTTTAACTCGATACTGTTTTTATTGGTTTGACAGGAGTAACTCCATGCACTTACCAGGCCAATAAGTTCTTGTTGCATTTGTATGAGAAAGAGGACCAAATCTCCTGGTCCAATTAGCTATAGTTTGGCACAGCTGTACCAGGGATTAATTAGCTTCGTTGAGAGTCCATGTGTTTCAGTGGAAAAGGCAGAAAACATCTGAAAGTAAATCCGATACACCTTTCCCTATAATGTAAATGACAAAATTATAGTCATACCAGTGTGTTTTTCCATTTTTAATAAACTTTATGTGTTCAAGATATGTGGGCAAGGGAAGATTTTACATTGTTCTTTTTCTTTCATTTCTTTTTCCCCCTACCTTGCTTTTTCCTAAATAACTACAGTAAAATCCACAAGTCCAATAAATAAAGGGAGTTTCACTTATCTAAGTTGTCCCTTCATACTTACTTCTCATGCAGTAAATTGAGAGGTTATGACTTTTTAAATAACAGAATGAAATCTTTGGACAATTTGGTATTAATGACTGATTAGAAATTAGGCCTTCTCTTTTAAATTTTACCACTAATTCTAGAAGTACATTGTGTGTGTGTGTTTTTGGTCATCCTGTGGGACAATCCACTTGGTAGAGGTTTATACTGCAGATGGGAAAAATATCCCAGCTACCCATAGCAAGTGGTCATAATGGCTGGTGTATTCTGGAAGATAGAGTCCAAAAAGTAATATTTCTGTGAACACTGCGTTTTAAAAACACAAATTCTGGATCTCATTGTCAAATGAACAGATAAGTCCTGTTGGTGTTTTCTGACACATACTTACAATTGAATGAGGAAAGATAGCTGGACTGCACTTGCTCTGGAACCCCTCTTGTCCTGCTCCAGCACATTCCACATGTTGGGAAGTGAAGATTTGAAAGCTGGGCCCTTCTCTAAGCGTGGAAGCTTCCAGTGGCATTTGGTACCAGGCACAACCAAGCATGCACAAGCTCCACTTTAACTTTTCCTTCTTGTAGTTACAATGCAGCAGGGACTGGCAAAAGGGATGACCAATGAGAACAGTACCATGCTTTCCCATCACTTGATGGAAGTGAACTCCTTAATATTGTTATAGAGCTGTCTTATAGAGCTTGTCTTATAGCTCTGTTATAGAGCTGTTATAGAGACAGACGACTGGTCCAACTCCAGTATTATATATTCTGGATGGCAACAGCTTTCCAAGAGCTCAGATACAAATGGTTCTGTTGCCTGAAATACTTTTACTTGAAACTAGGAATGCCTGGGTTGGAGAAAAGTTGGTCTAAATCTGGATTGTATCACTTCTCCCTATCATACACATCAATCGGAGATTTTTTAAAACACAGTATTTTAACAATGCCAATAATAATACACATTTTAATATTTATTTTGATATTTTTTAAGGCCAAGGACTATTATTGCAGCATTTGGAAAATCTGGAAAAGTGTGGGACCGGTACCCCTTGGCAGGATTTTGTATTGGAGAGCACAGCAGCAAAGCATTCAGCACAGGTTGCTCTGAGAAGTGCAGATCAGGTTGGCTTGTTTACAAATGTGGACCAAAGTAAACCCTCAAGCATCCCTAAGACAAAAATTTACGCATATTCAATTCTATTCATTCATTTAATATTTATCCTGTGTCTTTCACATGCTTCCATACCCTTCTCCAAAAAGCTAACAGTAACAATACCAATTTTTGTTGTTTAGTCGTTAAGTAGTGCTCATAAAAATCATCAGTAAAATCAGACACTAAATAATAATCACAATAGATTAAAAACGGCAACCTCCCAAAAGTTTTTAAAGACTTAAAACACATGAGAAAATATCTGTCTTTGCCTTGTGAAAAAGGGGTGGTCACTCACCATGGAAATCTACTGCCTCCTTCAGCAACAGTTGTATTTGTCTTTAATTTGCAAAGAATTTTATTTCATTGTTTCATGTTACTGTTGAATGGCAGGAGATCATTCCCCATCTCAAAAATGCCCAGAGAAGTGTAACATTAGCCAAAAATCTTTTAAAAAGAGGGGGGAAAGGCAAATCAGTTATTTGGAGCATTCTATCAGCAGACATGCAGACAGACGTGTAGATGGGAACCTCAGTAGGGTCTCCAGCAACTCTTGTCTCTGAATGGATCTTACAGTCCTTAATAGCAGCAAGGTTGCGGTTGCACTGCTTGCCTAGGTGATGTCCATGCCTTGCCACTCCTCCCGGCCAGGATATTTTGTTTGTTTGTTTTACTTTGCAGTTGGACAAAAAATGTGCATTTAGAAAAAAAAATGCATTTGGAAAAAAAATGTGCATTTGGAAACTGCAGTTGGAGAAACAGAGAAAGAGTTAGACATGTGGTGTATTTAGAACTTAAAATGACAGTGTTACGTAACACAATTTATATACAGATTAAGAAATGCTGGGTTTCCATACTTAAATCAAACTGCCCAAACCATATTAAAATGGCCTTATCTAGATCCTTCTCCTCTTCAGCTTCATTAGTACTGTGAAGCTTACAGTGTATCAGACAAACAACAACAACAACACCACTAAGCCTGAAGATTTTATTTGATTTTCAGGGGGCAAGGAGGCATGGTTCAAACAAGCCATTTGTGCAGTTGGAAAAACTGCTTTTTATAAACCCCTGGATCCCTGCTTGAGTCCTACATTATTTGGCAATTGGCATTCATTAGATGAGCTCCCCCATATTCACCTTTTTAAAGCCATAATTTCTTTTCATTATAAATATGAAGCCATTGTCAAATCAGTGGAGGCTGATGTCTCGTGAATCCACCCCATGTTTCAGTCCAAAACTTTACAGGAATTTAACCCTGTATCCAAACTAGGTTGAGGATTCTAAACAGCTCCTTTAAAGTTCAGGCTAAAAAACTGAAACAGATTCACTGGCTCACTGACATCAGTGCCACCAGCCCCACCCCCACTGTGCCAGACATCAGGAAATACTTTAAAAACAATTTGTATTGGTTATATTCAATGGTTACAGCTATTCCAAACATGGGTGTTGAAGATGAGATACTTCTCAGAAAAAGGGATGGCAGCCCTATTTTAGCACTGACACAGTGGAATACACAGCAATTAAAAGCCAGACTTCGAAGAATGTAAAATTCAGAGCCCTGGGCCTGAATGAAAGAATCTATTAGTTTTACTTTCTACCGATATTTGAATGCAATCCTTCCAAAAAACAAAACAAACAAACAAAAAACCACCACCACCACAACTCCTCCAATGTCTCCATGTCAGATATATTGCTTCTGTATCCACAATTCAAAATGCCAGGAAATGGTTCAATAGTGCAACACAATATTGTGCCCATGCTGCCAGCAGTAAAATGATGCCAAGCTTTATACAGCCCGAATGTTGATGACACCAATGTCTGCAGTCAAGATGATCTACAAGATCCTCTCTTGTGCTCACTACCATTCACAAACAGACACCAAGCAAGGAAAAATCCCCAAACCCAATTCCTTTTTTCATTAGAAAAGAACTTCTCACTCAAACACAAAGCAATTGTTGTCGCTGTTTTGGTTTTTTTGTTTTTGTTTTACAAGTTTTCTAGGTATCTGCTCCTTGACACACAAAGCAATCCAAATGCCCCCCCCACTTCATTTATTTTTCACAACAACTCAATTAGGTGGCCAGACTGAAGGAAAATGACTGAGCCAAGGTCATCCATGGAGTTTCATGGCTCAGTGGGTGCTAGCCACCTGCGTGTGACTAGTATAGGAAACAGGACACTGGACAAAACTAGATGGACTTCCCTTGCTAGTTCGGGGAGGGGGAACCCTCATCCCTCCCAGACATCTTTCAAAGACATCTATGACAATGTCTTATGTGTTGTTGATTCATTACATTTATAACTATCTTTCTTCCAAGAGCTCAAAAGGCATGCATAACGCTTCCCTGCCTCTTCTTTTCACAGCAACCATATAAGATAGATTAGACAACAAAGAATTACTGAAAGAATTTGCTCTGCCTCTCCTTTTACCACATGCCAGAATGGTAGCACTTTTACCACATGCCAGAGTGGTAGCAGGAGATCAACCCCCACTCCTGCCACTGCAAGCATCTCCTGTACCACAACGGTCAAGCTGAGTGTCCAACTGGCTTTTCAGAAGACACCTCAAGATCTGTGCCTGGCCCTTTAAGGGTGACTCAAGAGCTGAGATCTCCTTCACTGTAATTTAATCACTGTACTCATTTAATCAATGGTGTACCAGCATTACATAAGGGCTAAGAAGTACTTCACATCCATTCTCTTTGTGGTTCCTCACACTTTGTCCTTCTCCTTTTCTTTCTTTACTCTGTCTGGCACCTCTTTATCTTTTTGCCTCTCTGTGGCTTCCCTCTTTCCCCTCCTCTCTCTCTTTCTGTCTCTCTGTCTACACTGGACCTCTATCTCTTTGTCTCAATGTGGCTTCTCTATCTTTGAGTATAACTATACAGCAGAAAAAATGCAAGTGGACCTGCTGTGAAGTTGCATCCAAAAAGTTGGGTTTCGTTGGGTTTCCTTGGGTTAATTCACTTTAGCCAACTGCACAAGAGTCAGCAGAGAGAGGGGAGGAAATCAGCCTTCTTTGCAGCTTGTTAAGTATTTGCATCCTCTCCTCCCTACTCCTGTTGCTTGGGTCTCCTTCCTTCCTTCCTTCCTTCCTTCCTTCCTTCCTTCCTTCCTTCCTTCCTTCCTTCCTTCCTTCCTTCCTTCCTTCCTTCCTTCCTTCCTTCCTTCCTTCGGCTTGCTGTCCTAGCATTAGGCACCTAGGAGACCAAAGAGAGAGGGGGGAAAAAGCAAGGAATGGTCAGAAAGCTAGGAGGAAGTTTTCACTTCAGCCTTGTTACGAGCCTATGGGGGGGGGGAGAGAGAAAGTGAGGTCTCTGAAGAGAGAGAGGAAGAAGTTTTAAAGTAACGTGTTCTGGCTGTCCAGATTTGCAGGAGGCATGGCTAGAGCACAGTTATCATAAAACTTCCTCCTCTCCCTCTACCAAATTGTTGCTGGTTTTTCTCATTGGTTGCACAGCTTATCTAGCACTAGACTAGCAAGGCAGACAAAGAGAAAGAAAGGGAAGGAGGGAACGGGAAGAGAAGATGAAAGCAGATCCATGCAATTGTGGGGAGGAAAGGAATCAGATGGCAGCCAGTTTCCCCACTGCCATGTCTCTTTCATTGCTGTTCTAGCCAGCTGGAATGGCTTAATATACAGTAGCTACAAGACCCTCCATATCGGCTTTAGTGATCGCACTGTCTTAACTGATGTGAATGCATTCCATTCCAAAAAAAGTAGAAGCCCCAATGGTGGAGGGGAAAAAATGGATTAGAGGGGGAAAACTCCAGGCTGATTCACACGGGCTTTTACATCATGTAGTCAATGGGAAATAATTTGAATCGGACTGTCCCAGTCCCAGAACATTTCCTGCATTATTTTTTCTACTAGATGATTGCTTCTTCACTGCTTTTGGTTGTGAGCCCAGATTTAGGTTAACCTGATGTAATGAGCTCAAAAAGTAGTTGATATCTTGTTCAACATATTTCTGACCTAGGTTGTCTCAGGAGGAGAAAATAAAACAACAGATAAGTGATGAGATATGAGAAAAAGATGCCTTGACTTTTTGTTTGTTTGTTTTTGTGGGAGTAGGAGGATATAAATTTAGAATTCCCTATAAGCATTTTTTTAAAAATAAACATTTTTATTAGACCCATGGCTTTCATTCTCAGAGCAAGATGCAAGTGAGACTTTGAAGGTTCATGCAACATCTAGATAATGAATACGGTCCTGTTGGTAAATATTTATACAGTGAGGAAGGGATATTAGATAATTGCCTTGCCACATATATTCCTTTTGCAGAATTATACATCATAGTTTTAACCACAATAAAGTAAAAGAGTAAAATGACAAATTAATGAACCTATGATTTAAAGTAGCTCCATTTAGACTTCCCAACACAGCATTTTTGTGAGTACTGAATAACAAGACAAAAGATTTCCGCCTCAGCATACAGTGTTTTGTTTTCTTGGTTTTATGTGCTTTAACTTTAGTATGAAAAAATAATATATTATATGCTAATTCAAACCATGTTTGCCTATGAAAAGAACATGAAGACCTCTTTAAAATAAAAACATTATTAGCTAATAAAAATCATTAAAGCAGCCTTATTACAATAAAAAATAAGTAATACCCAGAGCCCTCCCTCCAGTGCAACATTCTTACTTTGTTAGTAAAAACATTACATGATCTTAACCATTAAACAGCACTTTGCATATGTACAGAGTATAAATATCAGCCTTATCGTAGTTTGTCTTTCCATCAGCAGCAGAAGGATATAAAGTGTATCTTTTGGGTTGAAGTATTGAATTAATGGAAGCAAATCAGCAAAAACATACATACATACAAATAAAAACAAAAATCTCAGTTCTATTTGCCTCATCCATGTTGGCAGTTTCTATAGGCATCATTCAGTCTCGAGAGACTATGGTAACGTGCTCTGAATAGAGGTCTTGGAACAGCGTCTAGTGTGGCTGAGAAGGCCAATTCGAGAGTGACAATCCCTTCCACACTGAAGACAAATACAATCTGTCCCCTGTCCAGCTCCCTGATTTTGCTGGTTTCGGGACTGCTCTTTGCCTCGGCCTGCTGAACAAGTGCCTCTTCAAATTGGGAGAGGCCATGATGCACCGCCTGCCTCCAGGCTGAACGCTCAGATGTCAAGGTTTCCCATCTGTTGAGGTCCATTCCTAAGGCCTTCAGATCCCACTTGCAGATATCCTTGTATCGCAGCTGTGGTCTCCCTCTGGGGTGCTTTCCCTGCACAAATTCTCCAGGAGATCTTTTGGAATCCGACCGTCAGCCATTCTCACGACATGCCCAAGCCAACATAGACGTCGCTGTTTCAGTAATGTATACATGCTAACAATTCCAGCTCGTTCTAGGACTACTCTATTTGGAACTTTGTCCTGCCAGGTGACACCAAAAATGCATCGGAGACAAAGCATATGGAACATGTTCCTCTCCTGCCGTGCAGAAAGGGTCCAGGACTCACTGCAGTACAGGAGTGTACTCAGGACACAGACTCTAGAGACCTGGATCTTGGTATATGCCGTCAGCTTCTTATTAAGCCATACTCTCTTTGTGAGTCTAGAGAACATGGCAGCTGCTTTGCAATGCGTTTATCCAGCTCAACATCTAAAGAGAGAGTGTCAGAGATCATTCAGCCAAGGTACATGAAATCATGAACAACCTCCAATTCTTGTGTAAAGATGGTAATAGAGGGAGGTGAGTCCACTCCCTGTCCCATGACTTGTGTTTTCTTCAGGCTGATTGTTAATCCAAAATCTTGGCAGGCCTTACTAAAACAATTCATAAGTTGTTGGAGCTCTTCAGCATAATGGGCAACAACAGTTGTATCATCGGCAGTTTGCTCTTTCTTTAATGTGAAAGACTGGATCCTAACCTCCCAGATATTAAGTGAAAGATAACCCACCCCACAAAGACTTTTGAACAATATACTCCTGTCTCTATTTCTATTTAACTCTTCCATAACAAACTACCAATCTCACAGGATGTTATATCAAGTGGCCCGAAGCCCATAAACACAATAAAATGTCCAGCATAACATAGGAAGAAGGTGATGAAATGTATCTATCCACAAAGAATTTTTCTTATGGAGCTTATACAGTAGTCTTGTTTTCCATCCATGTCAGAAGATGGTGAGGTGAGATAGCTGAGAATAGAGCTGGTGCATACAAACACTTGGACCCATTGGGGGCAAGACAGTGAGTGGACAGCCAAGATTACAATGCCTTCTTGTTTGACAAGATGGTCTAGGAATAAGGGGTGAAAGTTCCCTAAAGACTGGCAGTGAGCCTTCAAGAAGTGCCAGCAGCAGTATGGGACTGCCATGCATCATGGGTGTCACAGATAAAGCAGATTGAAATGGAAACCATAGCAGGAATGGTGGTGACAGGAGTTGCTGCAACTGCTGAACACATTGTGCTACCTGCCCAGTTGCTAATATAGTCTGCCCACCATCTCTGGGTTGTCATTTTATCTCATCAGCTAGGTTTTATCCAGATGCGGAGTCCCCTCCTTTTTTTTTTTTTAGGCGTCCCCATATGCCCTTTTCCACAAGCAGCTGGCCCACATCACTTCTCCTCCCGCACCCCTGTCATCATGTCTTGCCTTCCTTGGTTCGAGGTTTGGGCCCTGGAATCTCCGGGACTGGGCTGCTGTTCACCTGGTGACCCTAAAGCAGATGGGAGCTTAGGGTGCTCTGTACCACAGACCAAACGCTTATAGCATTCAGGTTTTAAAAAAACAAAACAGGCAGAGCAGCTATTTTTGTTACTTCTTGGAAATATGAAAGTAAACTTTAACTTTTAAAAAATTAAAGCTACAATGTGACTAATGACCTCACATTTCTTTTTAAAAGTAATTTTCCAGGCTCTGATATTGTATAGGAAACACAGGAAGAGTTTGGGAGTCATCTGAACAGGATCTTAGTGGCTATCCATTAAAAAAAAAAATCCAAGCAAGAACATACTGTCAACATAAGATAGTGAATGGGTCAACTTATTTTCTCCTTGTAGACTAACCTTGGCAATAACACAACATCCTTTATTTTGCTTTTGAGTAAAGATAAAAGGAGACTGCTAAAAGGAAAACTGACCACAACTCTTCACAATCCTAGGGCTGTCTTCCATTTTTCATGGTCTTTGGTTTATGGAACTTGGAGCATCCTGAAAAGCATGTAGATTTGGGGACACACAGCTGTCTTTGATCTATACATGGTACACTGCTGTTCCAAACATGGAAAACAACAGTAACAAAGGAAAGGCATAAAATTTTTTTGCAGGAGGAATCTACAAACCTAAACAATTCAGTTGTAAGACCTGGGCACACATTCATACTCTACAAATATCAACCAGTTCTGTCTTCTTTATTCTTCTCACTACTGCACAGAAACTGAGAAGTAAACCAATTTAATATTTATGCTTTTAATATTTAATATTTATGCATTTAATATTTATGCTTATTTGTGTTGTTAATACCAGATGCCAGATGGGTAAGTGATAATTATTGAACCTGAAGTAGAAATTCTTCCCTGTTGTAGGCATGCCAAAAAAAACACACACACCCCCCCAAAAAAACCAATCTAAATATTTTTTGAAACTGTTTTTTGCATTTGGGGGCAGTATAAGGCAAACAACGACTTTGTCATTGTTGTTGATTTTGTGCCATCAGTTCACTTGTGACAACCCAATGAATTAGTGACATCCAAAAAGTCCTGTTGTTAACAGCCCTGCTCAGACTTGTAATCTCAAAGATGTGGCTTCTTTTATTGAGTCAATCCATCTCTTATTTGGTCTTTCTCTTTTACTCTCACTTTCAGCTTTTCCCAGCATTATTGGTTTTCCCAGTGAATCTTGTCTTTTCATCGTGTGCACAAAGTACAATAGTTTCAGTTTTGTCATTTTTTTTGTCATTCTAGTGAGAGTTCAAGCTTGATTTTATTTGTTGTTGTTATATGCCGTTATGTCGCCCCAACCTAATGCAACCTCATGTACAAGCAATGTTCTGTCCTCAGCAGCCCTGCTCAGCTCTTGCAAACACAAGCCTGTGGTTCCTTTAGGGAGTCAATCCACCTCGTATTTGGTCTTCCTCTTTTTCTGCCACCTTCAAACTTTCCCAGCATTATTGTCTTTATGGATAGAGTCCTATCTTCTCCTGATGTTCCCAAAGTAGGACATCATTTGATTTAACAACCACTTAGGGCCTGTTCCCACTGTTGGAATAAATTGACAGGGGAATCTCTCTCTCTCTCTTTTCTTTTAAGGCTAAAGTGATGTGAACTTTAGCCCAAATCCAAAATTTTTGTGCCTGTGTGTGTGTCCTCACTGCTGCTATTATTGCTGCTGCTGCTGCCTTGGACTCCCTGCTGCTGCTGCTGCTACCACACTACCTCACGCTCCCTGCTGCCACCACTGATGCCGCTGCCCTATCTGTCTCTGCCATCTCCCAGCAGGTGGATCCGGTTGGCTGGATGGCAGAGTAGCAGGGAGAAGGGAAAGGGGTGGAAAGGGAAATATAGGCAAAGGGTCAGGGTGGGAGAATGTGGGGAAAGGTGACTAAGGGATGATTGGACGGGCAGGGGGGCAAGTGATTGCGGGTGCAAGAGTAATTGGGCAGGGGGGCAAGCGAGTGAGGGGGGTGGCCTGGCAGGCAAAGGAGCAATTGGGCAAGCAGGGAGCAAGCAAGAGTGGGCTGGGGGGCAAATGAGGGGGCAAAGGGGTGGGTGAGGGAGCAAATGATTGGACAGGCAGGCAAGTGAGCAAGGGGGTGAATGAGCAGGCAAAAGGATGATCAGGTGGACAGTGGGGTGAGTGATTGGGTGGGCACCAATTTTTTTGGCAAGCAAGGTGCTTTTAATTTTTTAATTCCTGCTATGTGGTATAGCATTGTATCAGATATCTTTTCTAAAAAGTGGATGGGGCGTTCACATATGCGGAATTGATTCCAATGAATAGGTTCCACATCTGCCCCCAAATAAACAAGCTCTGGTAGAGGAACAGAAAAACACACTCCTCTGGCACAGTACTCTGCGTGTTCACGTACCTCAGGTGTACTCTAATTTTTATTTTATTTTTTTAGCAGAACCCAGTACAACAGCAGGTGGTTGTCAGTAGGATGAAGCCCTAAATTAGTTTTTCTGGCTGTCCATGGTATCTGTAAAGCTCTTCTCCAATAACACACTTCAAATGAATGGATATTTTTTTTCTGAAAGGTTTCATCATTGTTCAGCTTTCACATCCATACAAGGTAATTGAGAATCCTATAATGTAGATCATCTTGGATTGGGTCCCCATTGACACCTCTTTATATTTGATCATCTTCTGTAATACTTTCATTGCTTCTCTTTCAAGTCTCAATCTTCTTCTGATTTCTTGGTTGCATGTTGCATTTGAACTGATGATTGAACCAAGGTACACAAAAGTTTTAACAATTTCAGTTTCTTCATTTATGTATGATATATTTTGTGTACAAATTGAACAAAGAGGGAGACAAAATCTCCCCTTGGCTGATGCTTTTGCCTTTCTGTTTCTCCATTCTATTAGTAGTTTCTTGTCCAGAGTACAGCTGCCATCCCCCCCCACCGCCGCGCTGCCGCCCCCCTCCAAACCCCACCCCCACCGACACCCCCTTACCGTAATTGCCACCACTGCCGCCAAGGTCTCCATCTGGCCTCTGCAGCCACGGCGTGTAAAAAGGGAGATTGGCTGCCCTTTGCAAAGATGGCGGCTGCGGCTTCATTTAGGGTAGGGAAGCTGCAGCTGCCATCTTTGCAAAGGGCAGCCTGAATTCCCTTAGCCTGCCTTAAGGGAATCCAGGCTGCCCTTTGCAAAGACGGCAGCTGCAGCTTCCCTACCCTAAATGAAGCCACAGCGGCCATCTTTGCAAAGGGCAGCCAATCTCCCTTTTTACATGCCGTGGCTGCGGAGGCCAGATGGAGACCTCGGCAGTGGCGGCAGCGATTACGGTAAAGGGGTGTCGGCGGGGGTGGGGGGATAAGTTAGGGAGAGGAAGGGGGTGGGGTAGACTGTGGGGGTGGGTGGCTGTGGGGGTGGGTGACTGCCTATCAGCCCGCCTATCTGCTGATCAGCGGCTGGTAGACAGAATAGTTTTTTTTAAAAAATAATTACGAAGGATGAATAAAAACGGGAAAATATTCGTCAATCCGTATTCGTCGGGACTTAAAATTTGACAAATATGGATCGATGAATATTGAACGAATCGGCTATTTTCATCGAAAAAACTGATCTGTTTTTATATTCGTCCCCATCTCTAATGTTTATATTAAAGTCTCCATGGTTTCATGGTTGCTGTTGGGGGCTAGGTGCACCTTCTTAGATGGAGATAGCTGGAGTCTGGAGTCTGCAAGATGCTTGTGAATGAAGGGTGTGGTTTCAGTCCCCTCTTCAGGCAGTGATTTTGGAATTAGTGAACCATCTCTCTAAACAAAAGGTGGTCAGTACTCTGCTCCTCTTCCTTTCCCCCTTTCCCCCTTCATTTGAAACTCAAAGAGTTTCTATTTGGCTAAGGGGTAAAAGCAGAATAACAGAAGCATGACAAGCCTTTATCAGAGTTGGGATTAAAAAATTAGTTAAACCACAGCCAATTGCAGCCAAATTAAAGCCAAATCAATAGTTTTACCTGGTGAATGCTTTCTTCAACATGCAGTACTGCTTTTCTGGTTTCAAGAGTCCATGATGCTCAGGAAGTCATGTTGGTCTTCAGTTGGTGCCCTGACCAGTCATTCTACAGTATCTTACAAAAATTCTTCTTTTTCAGAATCAAACTTGAACATCAAACATTTCTGCCCCATATATGCTAAAATTCTTTGTTGTTCTCTTCCATTTTTTCACCTATTGTTTTAATAGTTCTCTTTGTTATTGCATGAACATTTCTGGAAAGTTGCATTTGAAATTTTGAAGCAATATCTGTCATCTTTTACTTTAGGTTCTCATCTGTCCTTAATAATTGTAAGAGTTTTATTACTCATGCATCTGGTCTCTTCTTTTCTTTTGCTTAACCAAGTTGTCTATTTTATTTCTATCTGACAACATCTCTAGTTTCAATCCACATTTCTTCTGTTGCATGGTTAAGTGAGTTTAGTAATACAAACCTATTCTTTAAATTCTTCATATATATTGGCACTAGGGTCCTTTTAGTGTATTTCAGCTTTACCCTAATTTTTGATATTAAAAATTCACAGTGAGTGCCACAATTTCCTCCAGGTCTCTTTTGGCAGAGTTAATACAGATTCTCCATCTACTACTTTAAATTTGTAGCCCATTTGACTTTTGTATTGCCTACTTGGAGATGCCCATGTGTACAGTTGTCTGTTCTGTTCCGTGAAACATGTATTTGCAATAAACAGATTGTTGGCTTTACAAAATTCTATGACTGGCTCTCCTTTATTTCTGATTTCTAGGACAAATTCTCTAACAATGTTTGGTCCTGCTCTGTTTCCTATTTTTGCATTCCACTTGTTTATGGTGATCAGCACCTCTTGGTTTGGTGTGTGATCAGTTTCTTCATGGACACTTGCATAAAAACTTTCTTTTTCCTTCAGCATCTGTAGTTGGAGCACAAGCTTGAATTATGGATATGTTGATAGGTTTTCCAAAAAGTATGATTTATATTATTTCAATCAGAATTTGCATCATAGTCCCTAGGTGCTTATGTTAACATATAGACATAACCACCCTGAGCCTAAACCAAGTTTTCAGTCCCATCTTGAGCAAATCTGCTATACCAGTTGGATTTATTAAATCAACACCTACAGAATTCCCATTGATTCAATAGTCTACTGTTGTAGGGACTAATAATTGGATGGAACCACCTGTAATTTAAGCCATATAGACTTGTATTTTGAAATTATACAGTAAAAATCTCCAGAAATCACAGTAAAACATGAAAACGTGATTACTTTATTCTGTATATAGATTTCTTCACCTTTCCACTGTCCCTCTCACTGTATGTATATGGTGATATACAGAATTTAAATGTAGGTCATGGTAGGCAAATGTGGCCTTCCAGATGTTGTTAGACTGCAATTCCCAGAATCCCTCACCATCCATGCTAGCTGCAGCTAATGAGAGTTGCAGGCCATCAGTATCTGGGGGACCTCATGCTGCCCTTCCCGATTTAGAGTCTTTATTACTCATGTCAGCTACAAGGAAGTGAGGCAAATATCTCCAGAGAAGTTGAAAAGTTTTTGTGCTGAAAGTTACCTGAAAACTCGGCAGCTATGTCTACGGTCTGTGACTCTGTAGCAATTCAGTGCTGTTCAGTGAGTCGTTACAGTGCCACAGACTGTAGACATAGAAAAAGCTGGAAAGGTATAAACCATTCCATATTTCTAATTTTCTAACAGGTAAATGCACACAGGTCTGGAGAATAATAGAAAAGGCATGCTATTGAGTTCATTAGCTTTCCCACTATATATGAATATATATAGAATATATATTCATATATCCCAATAGATATGAATGAAATACATTCTCCTCCTCATCAATCAACAATTTAACAGCAACTTTCATGGGTCATCCATTGTTTCTGTTCAGTGAAACTGGACATCTCCAGAGAAATTGAAGAAAAAGGTTTGTGCAGAACCAAACAAAGGAGATTTAATATGCTTCTGTCATTTCAGTGTAAGCAGCTGTGACACTGAGCCAATTTTGAATGCCCACAACTATCACCACCAATATCTCATGTGATTACATCAGACTCAGAGTGGATATCCAGGGAGTACTTCATTGTCAGTAGAAATGTTTCACAGATTCCTGTGTTTCACCCATTTTGGCTTACTAGCGCTCTCAGTCACACCTTCTTAATTGTAGTAGCTCTGAACTAGTAGACACAAATCATTTTCTGCAGATGCTGCACTGTCACCTCCTCTGCCCCCCCCGTCCCCCACTGCTAGCAGCTGTCATACTGCATTAGGCTGTATTCCACATGCAAGAAAAGAAAGGAAGAGTTTGGGTGCGACAGACCTACTCAAACAGATTTATTATGCTGTTTGGCTCATGGGCCAATTGCTCTTTCAACGCAGGGAGTGCTAAACATCCTGATAACCCAAATGAACACCTCTGGGTAAAATGTGAGGAATGTAATCATAATATGGTGCCATATGTTCAACTGGGCCACACTGTTTTCTCAGAAAACAGGCATTGTATGTGTCTACCTTTCGAAAATCAGCCTGTGCAAATTAAGAATCACATTTACAGCATCAACAGAACTATCCAATCATTTTTGTTCTGTTGCCTTTTTACCAGGAATAAGGACCTAGCAGGTTCAGAGCTCAGGTTTTAGGCTTCAAAGGAGTGCTTAAGGTGCCCCGAGCCCAACAGTTAGGCAATAGCCATGTGGACAGCAGAAAATGGGGAAGAGCAAGTCAAGAGGAGATGTAGGCAGTAAGGTAAAGGTAAAGGTTCCCCTTGACATTTAGTCCAGTCGTGTCCAACTCTAGGGGGCGGTGCTCATCCCCGTTTCCAAGCCATAGAGCCAGCGTTTGTCCATAGACAGTTTCCATGGTCACGTGGCCAGCGCGGCTAGACACGGAATGCCGTTACCTTCCCACTGTAGTGGTACCTATTTATCTACTCGCATTTTTACATGCTTTCGAACTGCTAGGTTGGCAGGAGGATGTAGGCAGTAGTCGATGGGAAAATGCTGTGAGTGTGGGCTGGAAGAGATCAGAAATTGGCAAATGGAGGAAATGGGGGCTGGATGTGATGGGTGACAGTGGGATGAAGACATGCAGACTGGAGGAGACGAGAAGAGGTGACAGGGAACTGGAGATAATGGGAAGAGATGACAGCAGGCAGAAACAGATGAAAAAACATAATGGAGCAAGGAGGAGGAGGAGGAGATGGGCAGTGATGAGAGGTAAAGCAGATCAGAGGAAGTGACAGGAAAGAAAGATGGTATAGGACGTGCAATTGCAGGAAAGCATATTGGAGGAAGAGGTGAAGCAGGTGGGAGAATGGTGGCACTGCAGGGCACTGAAGCAGTAACAATTCTATTCCCACACCAGGTGGGACACAACTGCCCCCGTCACTGGACAAGCCAAGAATGGGTTTTATTCATAGAAATCATGCTTCTATGATGGCAAGGCTTGTGCAGTTCTGTTTTATTACTCGAGTACAACCTTTTGGTCAGTAGACGCACAAGAAGATATGGGCTTTTGGAAATATAGAAAAGTGAACAAGCGACACAAATGAAGGCAGCAGAAACAGAACACTTTCCATAATTAAGGAAGTGTAGAACTTATCCCTTTATTTCCTTGGAGCTTTCCCATTGTCTTTCTTATTGCCACATTGACATGGAAATCCTGTGCTCTTCCAAAAGCATTGTTTTCTTGTACCTCAATCAACTCCTCTAATTTAATGACTATTATTAGTTCTTTTTTATGTGTCTTCATCCAATGTCCTACTCCGCCCCCCTTCACATACTTTTGAATCTTTCTGAAATGTAGCAAAGCAAACAAGCTACACTGGAAACCAACAATGTCAATCTTCTGAATCTCCCTGCCTCTATCTCCTGAGTCCAATACATCCTTTACTCAACTTTTCCTAAACCCCAAAGCTAGGTCAATTATGCAGGAAAATTGACTTTTTTATGGTCAATCAAAAATTTCCAGGGTACCTGGACAATGTACATTGTTCCTATACTTTTATTTTTGTTTTCTTCTGAGCAGTATGAATGTAAGTTTCCATATCTAATGACAAATCAGGATTTTCCCCTAATAAACAATAAATTGGATAGAATCTGAAATAGGGGGGGTTCGGGGATACTTGCCTGCACTGATGAAACCACCATATCCACGTCACCACCCACCAGCTGCCTGAGCATGGAGAACTATTACAGGAATCTTAGCCACAATTGTAGCCTCTTACAGTGAGGGGGGTGGGGGAAATGGAAATAATTATAAAATGTTTTATAATTCTCCAGAGATCAGTAACAATTGGAATAAGAGTAAAAGTAAGAGTAAGAGAAGGATTTTAGCCTGAGATGCTGCAAAAATTTCAACACCATGAATAGTAAAAACCCTACTCCTTCCCATCAGTGGAAAATATTTTGCTGGTTGGAGTTTATGTTACATAATCTTGTATGCGTAGCATAATGACATTTGGCTAGCCCAATTTTTATTCAAAGTGACTGCCCCGGGTTTCAAATATGTTGGGCAGGAAGTTGATTCATAATGACTGCTTACTATACAGTTCCACTGTACTGTAAGTTTCAGGCTTGATGTATATTTAAACATTCATTTTCTTCATTCTCAGGTTTCACCTTTACCATCTTTATGTGCTCTGAACCTGATCTCTGACATGTGATTCCTAATGCTCATGCCATTTCTTGCAGACTTTCCTGTGCTAGTCCTGTGCTAGTCTGGTTTCTGACTATGGCATACAGCTGACCCTTATTATTTTTCTTCCTGTGTCTATACAAAGCTAAGCCCCACCTGTGGTATAGTATAAATACAAGTTAATGTAGTCTATGTAGAGACTAGAGATGGGCACAATACGAACCACGAAGCAAAAAACACCACAAATCAGGCTGTTCTGTGGTTCATTTCAGGGCGCTTTGGAGAAATGCACCAGCTCAGAATGAAATGAAACACTGAACTATTATCAGCATTGACAACCAATATGCTTCATGGTTTGTGCAATTTGGGACTTCTAGGAGTGGTAGAATGGCTCCTGCATGTTTGTGGTTCATGGTTTGTGAATAGTGATGAACCACGAACAATCATGAACCATTGTTTTCCAGGTTCGTACCCATCTCTAGTAGGACTAAGAACAATTATTAGATGATATATTGGCAATGCATGTTAGACTCTATCACCTCTGAATTTCCAAGCTAGAGAATTATCTGAGGCCATATGCACCTCACTTATCCTCAAAGCTGGCTCCATTCTCTGATTATCCATTGTACAAACATGCTATTAACCAAATATCAATGGCTTCTGAGGACTTCATAATAGAAAGTGTGAGCTGTCAGGGCCAGGCCAAGACATTTTACTGCCTCAGGTGGGCAACAAGACCCGCCTCCCCATTTCACCTGGCAAGTCAACTAGGCTTGAGGCTAAATCTTACTCAACACTGCTGTAGCAACCTCCACCACACCCAAAGGAAGCATGCAGGCTTAGGTCATGCAGGATGAATTGCTCTGAATGCATGACTCTGTCCTACAGTACTGAAGGAAAGTGAGAGATATGTATCTGCTGCCTGAGGCAACTACCACTCTCTACCTGGAGGAAGAGCGGACTGTGGCTGATCGCATAACATGTGGTGGCTAACTGCAGGGCTGAATTCAAGGGCTCATGAATTTAACCTCCTCTTTAGAAATACACCCAGCAGCTCAGAACTTTTTCTTTTTGAATATAGGGATTTTATTTATTTATTTATTTATTTATTTATTTATTTATTTATTTATTTATTTATTTATTTATTGCATTTATACCCCGTCCATCTAGTCAACTGACTACTCTGGGCGGCTTCCAACACAAATAATAACAATATAAAAATATAAACAACATTTAAACATCAGTAATAGAGTTATTCAAGATGGAAAGAAATAGGAAAATAAATAAATAAATAAAATAATAGCTGAGGGGAAGGCCTGCCTAAACATCCAAGTTTTCAATTGGTTTTTAAAGATGCCCAGCGAAGGGGCCGCACGGATCTCTGGAGGAAGATTATTCCAGAGGCGAGGAGCTACCGCCGAGAAGGCCCGGTTTCTTGTTTTTTCCCTCCGGACCTCCCTCGGCGTCAGGCTCCTCAGCCTCACCTCCTGACTCGATCGGGTGATACGGGTAGATTTTGGTGGGAGTAGGCGTTCCGCCAAGTATCGAGGCCCTAAACCGTTTAGGGCTTTATACGTAAGCATTAAAACTTTGAAGTAAACGCGGAACCTAATGGGTAGCCAATGCAAAGCGGCCAGAGTGGGAGAGATATGATGATATTTTCTTACTCCACTAAGGAGTCTGGCCGCCGCATTCTGCACCACTTGGAGTTTCTGCATCAACCTCAAAGGTAGCCCCACGTAGAGCGCATTACAGTGGTCTAATCTCGAGATTACAAGCGCATGTACCAAGGTAGTGAGCGCCCCAACATCAAGATAGGGACGCAGCTGGGCTATCCGCCAAAGATGAAAAAAGGTGGTGCAGACCACTGACGCCACCTGAGTTTCCATGGTGAGCGCCGGGTCCAGATGGATCCCCAAGCTGCGAACCTCACTCTTTGCAGTAAGAGTCACCCCCCCAAATGAGAGAGAGTTTCCCAGACCACTGATGGTGGGGCCACCCACCCTCAGGACCTCCGTCTTGTCCGGGTTCAGCCTCAGCCCATTTTCCTGCATCCACTGCAGTACAGACTCCAAGCAGCGCTGAAGGGACAGAACGGCATCCACTGCAGTTGGTGAAAAGGAGATGTAGAGCTGAGTGTCATCAGCGTACTGATGGCACGATGCCCCACACCCCCTGATGACCCCGCCCAGCGGCCTCATATAGATATTAAACAGCATTGGGGAGATGATCGAACCCTGCGGAACCCCACAATTGAGGCTCCACGGGGCCGATACCCTCTCCCCAAGCTGTACTCTCTGAGGACGGTCCCCGAGGAAGGATGAGAGCCAGGCAAATGCCAGGCCACCAATTCCTAACTCGGAGAGCCTCCTCAGGAGGATACCGTGGTCGACGGTATCAAAGGCCGCCGAGATATCGAGGAGGACCAACAGAGATGTTTTACCCCTGTCAGCCTCCCTCAGTAGGTCATCAAACAGGGCGACCAATGCCGTTTCTGTACCATGGCGTGGCCTGAAACCTGACTGGAATGGATCCAGGGCATTTGTTTCATCCAAATGAGCCTGAAGCTGATCGGCCACCACCCTCTCCACCACTTTGCTGATGAAAGAAACATTGGCAACGGGCCTAAGGTTTCTTCCTTATGGGCCTAATGAGTGTCTCCTTGAGGGCAGGAGGTACCCTGCCCTGAAGGAAAGACCCATTAATTATTGCTGTGGTTAGAGGCCTGGCTGCTTTGATTAGCCAGGCCGGGCAAGGGTCAAGGGATGAGGTGGTGGCCCGACAGCGATCAAGCGCTTTGTCCACAATATGTGGCGTCACAGGCTGAAAGAAATCAAGAGTCACCGGGCAAGGCGGAGCGCTGGACATCTCTGCTCGACTCACTGTATTCAAAAAATACAGTGCGGCTGGTACACACCTCTATCTCTTTCACACATCCAGAATAACGTTTGTTGTAGGGTCTCTACATAGAAAAACATATATAAGAACCCACTTAGTTAGCATGATGTTATCCCTTTGTTTCAACAAGAGGCATCAGATTAGCTAGGCTTTTAGAGGTATAGACCTCCAACAGGGGGTCTGTAGCACTGATTCTTTTAAAATGCATATGTAATTGAGGGACTTACTTCCCCATCATGAACTCAAGCAGTTATATAGTCTTAGACTCTAGGACTAATAATCTATTGAGCAACCGCCTCCCCAACACCATTTAAGTGACCTGGAAGCACCATTGCTGTCATACAAATAGTAAGACAGCCATGAAAGTATTATAGATGAAAACAAAGTAAAAATAAAAAGTAAAAACAAAAACAAAAATGTGGTGGCACCTTAAAGACTAACTTTTATATTTTTTAATGTGAGCTTTCATGGACAAAGCTTCATCAGACATAAGAGAAGGAGACGTAACATGGTAAATATTTATACATGACGTCAAGGTTGTGATAGTTTGGTGAGAAAGTCAATGGATGTTGAACATTGTGATGATGGTGTCTTTGATATACAGGACTTAGTATAAGCTTATGTAGACTGTGAGAACCTCTGTCATAGATTAACAATGGTAAAATAACAATGGTAAGATAACAATGGTAGAGTAATAATGATGTTATTCAGATAGGCTATTTACAGTCGTTGATGAACTTTTCCCCTACAAGCTTTTCTTTGTAATCAGTTGTAAAGTGTGCGAATTAACCCAGACAATGGATGACCACAAGAGCCATCTCCCAGATTTTCCCCCCCTTTTCTAAGGCAAAACAGACTCCACTCTACTCTCCTGGTCATCCATTGTCTGGAATAATTCTACAACTACAGCCATGAAAGTATCCCAGATGGGAACATATCATATAATAATAAGCTGATTGTTAGTCTGAGTGTATGAGGATTCAGGCCTTTCTCTTGAAAAAAAAAAGTATCATAAGATTCCGTTTTTACATAGTATTCTCTACTGTCTTTCCAATACTTTTGTATATTGTTTTAGAAATTAACACAACAATCTTATCGAAAATATCCAGAATCATATTGATTAGTTACACCAGCCTAACTTAAATCATAACAGCAAATTTCCACTAGTTAAATTAATGATTATATCTCTTTTCATGCATTAACTCCTACACTTGGTGCAGTGAGGGATATAAGCAGCAACTTGCTATCTAGCAGCAATTCATCACTGCAATTTATGCCATTGCACTGATGGTGGTGTAGCTAACCAATAGGATTCTGGCCAAAGAAAAACAAATGTGGTTAAAAACAAATTCCCCAGTAGCACAGTAGGTAATTGGTCAATCAAGGACTAGTTCTTATCCAGGAATCTTCAAGATGATACTGGCAGTATACAGAAATCTGTATGCGAGAACATACCTCAAAAAATGATAGATGCAAATTTTATTACAGTTTCTTTATGATCAGAACTTATTCAAATATATTTCTGGTTCTCATTTTTGGAATTGTGAGAAGTTAAGATTTTGAAATTTGAAAGTAGGAGGAGCCAAATGTGGCCAATTAATCTCTCCAGGCCCAGAGTTTAGAGCTCTTTGCACTTAAAAATCTGAGAGTGTGTCCCTGTGTATTAGAGGTACATGGGAGTGCACATCTGATTGCATGACCTGTCAGAATAACATTCTACAAGGCAGTTAAAAAAAAAAAAGGGACAGCTCAAACAAAAATTGCAACTCTCAAACTGGGCTTTGGATCAGCACAGATCAGTGTGGTGTTGCTCTGTCAGGAGGTTTTGGCAATATTTTAAAAGTTTTTTAAAAGTATTTTTTTAAATTAAATTTTTAAAAATTCATTTTTTTTATATACCCATTCACACATAAGTGACCATATAGTGCAGTCAAGAGGAAAATTCTCAAATCAATGTAAAGCATGTATCTTGTTATCTTAAAATAATATTATTAGTCTTACATGATTTTTTTTTTCTTTTACTTGCGGAAGATCCATCTAGTAGCTGTGGAGAAACAGGTAATTTAGGATGGGTCTTTTAGGCACAAAAGCCAGTTATCACATAACTAAAGCTTGAGCATGCTCAAAAGAAGCTTATCAAAAGATCAGTGGCTTTTCAAGCTTTTGTTTGCCCTTACATCTGTTATTGTAATTTATGATAATCTTAGAAATCTTAGAACTGCAAATCTGGAAGGAACCCAATGGATCATCGAGTCCAGCCCTTGTCAGGGAGGCACAGTGGGGAATCAAACTACCAACCTCTGGATCTGCAACAAGATACCTAAACCACTGAGGTACCCTGCAGTTAAGAGTGACAGAGTTCTGGATTTTGGAATCTTTTTGCACTTAAGGAGTCAGGCACTGTTGAACAAACTCCAAACTCTCTTCTCTCTCCCTTTGAACAGGAAAAGATTCAAGTGGAGGAGCTTTGGCTTTACCTAGGCAGCAACTGAAAGACCATGGTAGGAGAGAAAGGAAAATCTGGGGGTGTAAAAAAGAGGAGAGAGAGAGAGAGAGAGTTATAGGGGAGAGAGATCACTGAGAGCATGAAAAGCAGACTCAGGCTATGACAACACAAGGAGGAAAATATGGTTTGATCCACAGTTTTTCAAATTGGGTTTCCGTAGATGAAATTGCTGTAGCTGTCCAGATGACAATTTCTATGAGTCGGCAAGGGCACAGGTGGAGAGCTGCACTTGCAGCTGAGCAATATGTGCATTTAAACTGCACACATCTTACAGTTACCTGGTTTATCATCTAAATATGTAAATATAGTTTCATATTAGTCACGGCTAAACCCAAAAGAGATATATTTGCATTCCATATTGCAAGAAGTACTAACTGCCAGCCTCATGCCACAACAGCAGAAGCTGCCTTTGATTAGGTACTAACAAGATGCTATTTGGCAATACCCACTCTCTTTTTTAAAATTTAATTTTTCCTAAGTGCCCTAGAGAAACTCTGTTCTCCTCTGATTTGAAAGCTTTTCTTTTTAAAATAAACTGCTTGGAGACAAGGGGCACTCGGTTGAGAGGAACTGACACCCTTGTCAGTGTTGCTTTGCAGTTGATCAGGTAATGAAACTGGGCAGAAAATAGACAAAAGTGATGCCTGCCTGATTGGAGCAAATTTAAATCACCCCTTCTGCTAAACAAACAAAGATACTTCCCTGCTCAAAAGAGACAATTCAGCAGTGGGTTTCCTTGCATTGAGCTTTACATCATGTATTCTACTGAATCTTAATTAAAATTCATTTGTGCCCATTTCAATGCAAATTGTGGGGTAACTAGCCAATGTAGTCACTACCTCAAAGGGTCTTTCTCCAACATCTTTCAAGATTCTGCCAAACAGTATGTCAGAAAAGAAGGAGGAAAAGAGTGCATCTGAGCATAGGCTGAAGGACTTTATCTAAATACTTTGGTTTGGTTTGGAATATGTGAGAAAGGAGGGAGAAAAATGCCTCTGAGCATAGGCAAAGAGTTTCTTCAGAAGCTTGCCAGGAATAATAATGGCTTCTTAAGCATAACTTTGCTCACTTCTTCATTGATAGTCACAAAACTGCCTCATTTTTTATGGCTACACAGTAGTGTAGCAATATATTTTGTGCTTTAGGAGAAAAGCACTCTACAAGCAAAATAAGAAAATAGTCATGACCCAAACAAAAATTATAATGATGAAACTGGACCCCAGATCAGCATCAAATTTGGCACAGATGTAGCAGAAAATCTCCTCTTCCTCTGTGCCAAGTTTGGAGACATTTGGGCAAAGGGTTTATGAGTTGTGATTTTTTAAAAAAAAGTAACACTGTTTTACCCCATGCACAAACAAATGACTTTTAACTACAGCTAATTGAAAAGAGATGAAAAATGTAGATAAGACAAAATTTGCATACCTGGGGGGGGGGGAAACTCCATTTTAATCTCTTTCCTTTTCATCCACAGGAATTGGGCCATTCATGGCTCCAATTCCCAACTTTTAATTAGTCCCTATAAAGACAGGAATCTTCTGAAAACGCTCCTTTTTAAATAACTTCTGGGAATTCCAAAGGAACCATTTGCATAGCATTCTGGCAAGTCAGAATGTGTCTGGAGTCAGCCCACAGGGTAAGCATCTGTCACTTTTAACCCTGCCATGGCCTTCAGTGTGAAAGAAACTTAACTCCTTACTGGTCAAACATTTTTAGCTCCTGCCTGTGAAAATATTTAGAAAGATATTTTTAAAAATAGCTACTAATATATAGCAGCTCACTCATTTAAACTGTAAATTTTTTTCCCCTTTTCTGGCTTTGAATGATCTCAAAGCACATTTCACCCAGTTTACTCATGAGTAAGTTTACCCAGTTTACTCATAACTTTATGGATCCATATATTTCATATGATTTTTAGATGTTGCCCTCCCTAAACCATTGTCAGAGAATATATCCTATTTGCACCCAGAGATTACACCACAGAAATCATGGGCCCTTCAGTGCATGGCTTTGCAGTGGTGCAAAAACATGGAGATGATGCACAGATCCTCATGGATCCACATAATTTTTATGTAGATTCATCCCCAAACCAATGTTCAGTCATAGGCCCCATTTGTGCCCATTGATTACAGCACAGCAATCATGGGTCTCTGAGTGCATGGTTTTGCAGTGGTGCAAAAATACTGATTCAAGGCAGGACAAAAACAACAATAGGAACCTTAGAACTGCAGAGCTGGAAGGAACTCTACAGATCATCAATGTAAAGCTATGTAAAGCTTGGCATCTTTTTTCCTGCTGGCAATGCGAGTACAATATTGTGCAGAAATATTGGGCCATTTCCTGCTTTTTTAATTGTGGGTACAGATGCACAATATCCCACATTCATAAACTGGATGTTTTTTGAAGAATTGAATTGTTTATATGAATGGAGTAGCTATCAAGGACTCCCTGAAGCATACAGGATTTATTGGTCTTTATAACATATTTGGAATATGAGTATAATTTTCTCAGAAAAGCCTCATCATAAAATTTTGGATATGACTCTGCTGCAGGGGGTGGGAAAGGGAGGTTGGGAGGGAAAAAGGGTACAGAAGTATATGAATATTGATTAATATTGTTAATAGTGAAAAAATGAAATCAATTTTAAAAATAGATATCAAAAACAAAATTGCCTCCTCTGAGACTAAAGGGCATTTTGGTGGGAGGGCTCCTTATGAGGAGGCTATTTAGAGAAACAGCAAAGACCAGAGGAAGACATACTACACATACAAAATTACTAGAGAATAAGAACCGCTTACTAGTAGGGCCTTTAAAAAAAACACTCACAGATAAATAGTTACCTCTTTCTCTCTGTCTTCTTCCAGTGGACTTTAGCCAACAGCCATGATTCTCATTGTTTTCTCATAACCTCACACAACCACACTGTTAGGTGAGCCATGCTCAGAGAGTGAGGTTCATGGCTGATTGGGGACTGGAACTCAAATCTCCAACACTCTTAACAATTCCATCATTCTGGCACTGGTTTCCTCACAAGTAGCGATGGGAACAAACCAGTTTTAAAATACCAAATTAACATCATATTAAACATTAATTAAACATGTCAATATTGAAACCAAAATCAAAAACAATTTTAAAATTTTTAAAAAATTAAAAATCCGTAAGTTAATAAACAAGGCATTCCTGGGACATGTATTGCCCATTGACTATTGCTGGTGTGAATAAGGGAGAATTTTTGTTTTAATTTAGCTTTAAAGCATTATCAAAATGTGCAAATATATTTATATTTGGAACATAGAGAACTTGAGGTTTAAAATGTTCAATTACAAAAACATCTCCTATGTGAGTTTAAATGGATGCACTGGGAACAATAAGACTCTATTGATTAAAAACAGACAGACAAATAGACTGAGTGCTATAACTTAAGATGGAACAATGTCATGCACAGCATCAGGGGCTACAGCTCTTGAGTATTGGGTTGAAAAACACTTCAGCTTTTTCCATGGTCTTGTGGAAAAATGGAAGGATACACAATATCCTTGGAGACCTCAAGCCCCCACCTTGCATCACATTCGCTTCACAAGATGTTTTTTCAGTCAGAACATTTTCCCCCTGCACCTGCTGCTGCCCTTCCCCCTATTTGCCTTAAGCACGGACATGGACATCGGCTGGAGCTTGTTTATGCTATTGTCTGGCTGTTGAACTTCTGCTGGACTAGACTCCAGTTCCTCAAGGCAGCTGTCATAGTTGAAATTTTGGGAGTGGTGCAGTTAGTGTCATCTAGGATATCTTGACTCACAAATGGATTTGGGCAAGCCATAAAAGAATCTGTTCCTAGTGGTGGCTGAGCTAATGTCATCAGTTGTGATCCCTCTTTTTTTGCGAGTCTATGGTGATGAATAAAACTGCACCTATTTATGCACTGGCCTTGGGATGTTTGCTTTGCTATGTTGTATACATAAAGGAGGCCTTGCAGTTTGAGTTCACAATAATAGAGGCACATGCTGATTAGCTGTAGCAAGTTAAGAATTCTGGAAAGCCTGAGAAAGCTTCAGGTGGTTGCAAAGATGACTAGAGCTTTAAATAAGAAATGCTCAGATGAGCTCAAGCATTCTGGATTTTCCTGTGCTTAATATGTTACATTGCTATGGCAATATGTAATGGTCACAGATGGCAATATTAGTCATGAAAGAACAAAGAAGCCAAGTACATAGCCAAATTAAAGCTGAGGAGGGGGAAACAGAAGTGAATGAACTTGCACAGTTCTTTAAATTCAGTTGAGCACCTTCACAAGATCCACATGTTGGTTGAAGCTTTTGAAGAATATAAATCTTTATGCTGGCTGACTTCCATTAGGAACAGTCAAAGGAAGAACTCCAGGTTTTTTTAATACTTAGAAGTGAATGGGGATGCTCTTAATTTAACAATGGGCATGCGTCCCACAAATCTGCATGCAAAGCAGCAGCAGCTTCTCCTCTTTTATTAATTAGCTGTGAAGCCAATTTCCAGCAGGAGGCTTAAGAATGTTTATCTCTATCTTTGCATCATTTTGTTGGCCGCATTAACCACTTGTGTGTGTGTTGGATTCTCTTTCAGTATCAGAAGCTTAAAGAGTGGTAATTCAATTCATAAATGAGAAATTTAACTCAGGAATGCAGAAGACACAAATGAGTGAAATTGCTGTACAGACATACAGCATTTACTAAGAATTAGAAAGAAATCATCAGGCTATGAATTTGATGCAAAACAACCAGGATCCAAAGCTCAGTGTGATTTTAACCTTCTTTCTCCTCCAATCTGCTCTCATGTCATCTCATAAATTGCTTCTGAGACTCTTGCTCAGTTTTAAATTTCATTTTCCATTCAACAGGCAAGGCGGTTACTGGAGATATGTGAGTCCAAACTTCTCTTGGGCTGGGGTCTGGAGTGGAGAGACTGCCAATGTCAGCCCTCCACTCCTGTCAAAAGCGATAACTGGTATTATGTAATTTTGACTCACCCAAAACAGAACTGTATTCTGCAAAGAAATCACACAAGATATATTCCATCAGGCTGCAGTCATATTCTGAACCCTAAGTATTTTAATTTGAGAAGGGAAGATGAAGAGAAGTACCCTTCAGAGAAATCATCTGCGTAAATATGGTCCTCATGGTGATGTTCAAAACAGACTTCTTCCCACACTGCTGTACATATAATCTAGTTAAGCTATAGGAAATATGCTTCCTCAAGATGTTATGGTGGCAATCTATTGAAATGGTTTTAAAAGTGATCTATTGGACTCATGAAGTACTAAGCTGTTAATGGCTACCCGTTATAAGGGCTCTATTTTGCCCCAAGATGAGAGGCAGCATTTCCCTGAATACCTGTAACTTAGGTTTTTCAATAGGCATCTGATTGGGTGACCAATGTGTGGGAATGAAATGCTGAACAAAACAGACTGTAAGTCTAATTTATCTGGGTTTTTTCTTGTGCTGTTAGTGGTGAGGAAAGATAAGGTGATTTTGCCTGCTCCTCCTATGTGCGCTCAAGGGAAATGAAGAAATATAATTCATACAGTTATGCAGAGCATCCATATCATTTGACAAATTGCTGTTCAGAAGGAAAAATAGCTGAGACCAGGTCAGGTAGGGATAAGCAGGTATATAACAGCATGAAATTAAGCAACTGACATTCATAACCATGTGTAGCATGGGGGGGGGGGGAATTGTATTGGCTTACTAAAGATGAAGGAAATAACCCCCTTGCATTGGGCAAAAATAAAATCTTTCTCTTGCTTCGAAGGACTAGTAGGCGCAGTGGTTAAACTGCTGTACTGCAGCTAAAACTGTGCTCACGACCTGGGGTTCAATCCCAGGTAGCCGGCTCAAGGTTGACTCAGCCTTCTATCCTTCCGAGGTCGGTAAAATGAGTACCCAGCTCACTGGGGGGGGGGGGGAATGTGTAGCCTGCATAATTAACTTGTAAACCGCCCAGAGAGTGCTTGAAGCGCTATGGGGCGGTATATAAGCAGCACGCTTTGCTTTGCTTTAGTAACTTAACTATTCTTGTGTATTCTTTCAAGGAATTTAGAAAGCCTTGACATCTCTGAGTGTATGCCCTGCATTATAAGTTTAGAGTGGGTGCTTCCTCTCCAGGCATTATAATGGATTCAGTGGATACCTCCTATCCAACCACGAGGAGACCTAGTTTAAATTACCCTCCCCTTTGAAAGGGAATGGCATGTGTTACTTAAACTATGCCTTCACATGAACAGACACTTGTGTAGAACAGGCAATTTACATTTAGTGTTGGGGAAATATGGGGACAGTATATTTCTCCAGCACACAAGGATTATTTATTTTGTTACGAACCTGTCTGGATGTTACAATCTTCGGGAGAGGCCCTAGTGAGAATGCCACCACTTTAGGAAGTCAACTTGAGAGCACATAGAAGGCAGTTTTCTCCTACATTGTTTCCAAACTGTAAAATCTCTTTGATTTCAGGAAGTGAGTGAGGATACATCTCTTCAATTTGGCATTTTAAACTTTTTCGAGGACTACAGATTTTAACAGTGTTTTTGTTTCTCTGTGAAGATTCTCAGTCATTCAGGTGAGGTTATCTGGAAGTTGAGTCATGGCAACTGGACTTCTTTCTTATACCTGTGTCTTAGCACCAGTTACTTCACCTACAGAGGTGACTTTTACAGATAGAAACATGACTATGCTATGGGTTCCTCGGTGTCGCCCATTGTTGCCAACTTATACATGGAAGAAGTGGGAAAGAAGGCACTGAACACCTTCCAGGGGACGACTCTGACCCATTGGTTCAGGTATGTGAATGACACCTGGGTGAAGATCAGGATTCAGGAAGTACAGGCCTTCACAGACCACATAAATGCAGTGGACCCAAATACCAAGTTCACCAGGGAAGACGCCAAAGACAACCAGCTGGCTTTCCTGAACTGTGCAGTCATCATAGGATCCAACGGCAGTTTAGGAATAGAAATCTACAGAAAACCTACACACACTGATCAATGCCTGTGATTTGACTCTCATCACCCTTTACAACACAAACTAGGGGTCATCAGGACACTAAATCACAGAGCAAGAAACATCCCCACCTCCACAGAAGCCAAGAAGAAGGAAGACGGACATCTGAGGACAGCCCTTAAGACCTGTGGATATCCAAAAAGGGCCTTTAACAAGGCAATGTCCCAACCCAGCAGGACAATGGAATAGTCTGAGACCCAGAGCTGACGGAAGAACCAGGTAATTCCTTACATGGCGGGTGTGTCGGAAAAGCTGAAAAGGATTTTTGGTAAACATCACATACCCATGCACTTCAAACCCAAAAACACACTAAGGCAAAACCTCGTCCACCCAAAAGACCAGACATCAAAACACAACAGGAGCAATATAGTATATGCGGTGCAATGCAAAGAGGAGTGTTTGGAGTTCTACATTGGAGAAACCAAACAGCCACTAAACAGGGGAATGGCACAGCACAGGAGGGGCAACGGCTCAGGACCACAATCAACAGTGTTCCTTCATTTGAAGGACAAAGGGCACTCATTTGATGACCAAGATGTACTCATTTTGGACTGAGAAGATAGGTGGTTTGAGAGAGGGGTCAGGGAGGCCATACATGTGCGTACAGAAAATCCCTCACTCAACAGGGGTGGAGGCCTTGGATGCAATCTGTCTCCAATTTATCATGCTGCCCTTTCATCCATCCCTAAAAAGATTAGGACTACACCCATCAGAAAGGCCACTGTTAACAACTGTTAACAACCCATGACAATGGGTGGAGAAGGACTGCAGAAGTGGGATTTTCACTCACCCCCGGTCCTTTGTCCTTCTAATGAGCCTATTCAGACAAGGGGAAGTGAAACCAACGTGGAGGATATATCAAGGATCTCCTACCAACTCTTCTCAGACTGAAGAAGCTACTTGGATGAGTAGTGAAACATTTCAACCTAATAAGAAAGAAGTCTTGTTGCCATGACTCAACTTCTAGTGTTTTTGTTTGTTTCTGGCCATTGTGAGTACTATTTTGAATGGAAAAAATAGAGAAAATGTAAATAAGAATATTGAAATAAGCATTGAGAAAACAGAAATAATGACAGTGGAACAACAACATAGCTGACTTCATAGTTCATCTAGCTGAAGAGACAGAGGTTGGGAGGTCAGTTCCCCACTGTGCATCCCAGAAGAGTCACTCTGTGTGGCCCTGGACAAGCTGCACAGTCTCAGAGCGCTGCCAGAAGTAGTAAATAGTAAACCACTTCTGAAGAGGGTCACTGTAAGTCAAAATTGACCTGACAGCACACAATTATTTTGCTGGGTGGATAGCTCAGTGGTTTAGCTATCTGGGTGTGGAGCCAGAGGTTGGGAATTTGATTCCCCATTGTGTTTCTGGGGAGAAGAGCCAGCCTGTGTGGCCTTGGGCAAGCTGCACAGTCCTGGGATGCCCCCAGAAGAAGGGAATGGTAAACCACGTCTGTGCATTCTCTACCTAGAAAACCTTGGAAAGGGTCGCCATAAGTAAGAATTGACAGCACATTTACTGTTGTTGTTGTTCAAAAATAACAGAAAGTTACAATTATAAATTATAAAAACATTGACTGGTATATAACAGATACAACTTTTAACGAAAGAACTAAATATCTGTTAAATATCAGGGAAGAATGTACACTGTTCCTAATAGTGCTGTTTTTTGTAGCTCTGATGGTGTTAATTCTGAGATCTGCAACATATTATGGTATGAAATTTCTTGATATTGTTCCCAAAGCCCTGATGATTACAGGGACCACTTAAGTGTGTTTCATCCACTAGCAAGATGTTTTGATTGTCAGATCTCTGTATTTTGTTAGTTCTTCCAATTTACTTTCAACTCTGGCATCTCCTGGAATTGCAATGTCTTCTTCATTTTATTACTACTATGTCTAGTGTGTTATGTTTAAGGTTACCAGTTTGGAGCCAGAAATCTCACCAGATTTTTCTGAAACCTTCTCTACCTGATGTTCCCATTGGTTTTTGGAGGATAGCAAGTTATAATTTTTGCATAATGACCAGTGTACTAATTTTGTCATTTTATCATGTCTGATTTTGTAATCTGTTTCTGCAATCTTTGGACATTCACATATGAGGTATGACATAGTTTCATCTTTTGCTTGGCAGAGTCAACATTTGCTGTTAGCACTAATTCCTTGAATCTTAGCTTTCATCACATTGGTTTGGAGTGCTTGTTCTTGTGCAGCAAAAATCAAGCCTTCAGTTTCTTTCTTAATGGTCCTCATTTTTAGCCGTGCCCATGTTGAATTATTAAGATTTCCCTCAATATTTCTCAGGTATTGCCCATTTAATTGATTATTTTTCCAACTGTTTAATTATTTTCAAATTGTCGTTTCTTATACTGAGCCTTTGTTTCTGTTGTTTTCAAAATATTTGCAGTAATCCACAGCCTCCAATTTTTCATGGTAAATATAATCTGTCCACATTTTGGATGTAGTGCATGACACGTTCATTAGTTTCTGTGTTTTTTTAATTCAATTCTTCTAATTCATTTTAGGTCCAATCTAATATTCCAGCTGGGTATCTAATTACTGGGACTGCCCATGTATTTATGGCTTTGATTGTATTTAATTTTGATTTTAAGATTTTCTGCAGTCTTTTGATATATTCCCTTTCTGTCAGTTCTTTAACGTTTGTGTGCAGAATGTTGTCTGCTTCTAGTATTCCAAGGTATTTGTAATTTTCATTACTTGATAGTGATTTTATAATATTGCCATTTTAAAACTCTACTCCAGCTAGTTTTTGGATCTTGCCATGGTGTTTAGATAGAGCTGCACATTTGTCAGTTCCAGATTTCATTTCATTAAGTATTCGCACTGTGTTTAGTAGTGATCTATCTCTGTGGAACTTTTTGCATATAGTTTTAGGTCATCCATGTATAACAGATTATTTATTTTTGTTCTGAAATATGGTAGCTGAATCCAGTTTTATTTAAAATTATTGTTGTGGGGATTAGTGAGATGTTAAACAGCAGTGGTAACAAAGAATCCCCTAGAAATATTCCTATTTTGATGCTAACTTTGCCAATTTCTTCACCCTAGACCATTAAGACAGTTTTCCATTTTTCCATTTCTTAAGGACATTTTTTTTTCTTAAGGAACTTATGAATATTTTTAGTAATCCCAAAAATGTTTAGGCAGGTATTAGTCCAACTGTGTAGTAATGAGTCAAATGCCTTTTTATAGTGTATCTAGGCCATGTTAAGATTTGTTTTTTGTCTTTTTTAATTCTTTGGTATTATTTTATTAATAAGCAGCTGATCTTTCATGTCTCTTTACTTTTTACAGTTCCCTTTCTGTTCAGTTGGATATAGAGACTTTTCCATTAAATAATTATATCTTGATCTTGCAAGTACTCCTGTGAGGAGCTTGAACATTGTTGGAAGGCATGTAATTGGTTGATAATTACTGGGTTCATTACCCTTTTGATGATCTTTTATTATCAGAAATGTGCAGCCTGTTGTCATCCAATCTTCAGTTGTAGAAGATTAAGTGAAGTGATTAAGTTGCACTGTTCTATGTTGATGGAGATTTCTTAGATACTTTAACCAAAATCCGTGCAGCTCATCTGGACCAGGTGCACTCCAATTTTTCACAGTCTTTTGCCTCTTAATCATTTCAGTTGTTATTACAATATCATCCATTTGTTTTCCTTGAGTTTCTTTACAAATGTCTATAATCCATGAGGAGTTTTTGTTATGTCCGGGCTTTCCCACATTTCTCTCCAAACTTTTAGAGCCTCATCTTTACATGGAGCTAATTTCTTTTGCTCTGCATATTCTCCTAGTGATTTATAGAATAATTGTTGGTTATTTCAAAATGGCATATTTTCTCCATATTGTTTCAAGCGTCCATCATATCTTTCGATTTTCTTTGCTATAGCTGTTACCCATTGTTTTAATTCTTCCATAATTTCAACAAGTGTTTTCCTTCCTAGGTCATATAACTTGCAGAATCTAGTTTTTACTTTTTCATTTTTAAGTTTTGAATCTTTCAAGTGTTTTAAGTTGCTAATGTCTGCACGTAATTTGTTTATATATTTTTTTCCAGCCGAATTTTCCATTTTGGAATTCCAGGAGTTTTCTGGGTTTTTTGCAGCTTGTAACCAAGTTCCATAGTTATTATGGTAGCTGTGCAATACATGAGCTAGTTTATTCCCTTTAGTGTGTTGGTTGGGATTGTTCTGATTACTGTATTTGCATCTGTCAGTAGATCTTTTACTGGTTTACTTTGTAAATGGTGCAAAATGGGGAGCCTTTGTCTTTCTGTGCTTTGGCTAATATGGGTTGCTATTTTTCCCCACAGTAATATCTGCTGTTCTGTCAACTAATAATTTCCGGCTTGTTCCATAAATTGATACATTTTATTCCACTATTTCTACTATCCATTTGTCTTCCATACTATGGTCATTTTTCTGTGTTGATTTTTCTTTTGCCACCTTTTCTAATTTTTGCAATTCCAGCTCTGAAAACACTTTACATCTCTGGTCCATTAATAGTTGTTCAGTTATGTCACTATTTGGGTGTTTCCTTTTCGAAATTTCCATCATGCTTTTTTGAAAACCGCAGGCTGTTGGGTTTGCCCCGTAATAGCATTTCATAATTTCTCTATTTTTGGTGGGAGTCCAAGTTTTGCATTTATGTTGTTCCATAGCTTTGCAGCAGCCTGTCCTGGTTCCTCAACAGGATCTGCTGATCCCTGTAGCCCATTGGTCACAAGATGTCCAAGGGATATAGCATCTGATATGGTTCTTGTTGACTGGGGTGACGATCTATCTGGTATGGATTTCTGTTTATTTCCTCTCATCATAGTTGATGGTTGGTGACACAGTTGGTCTGGCTTCTCAGCTTAGACCGGTCTGGCTTGGGTGACCCTTCAGGTAGCGGCACTACCACCAGCATAGCTCTAAACCTCACTGAAGTACACAAGCCCCTCCACCTCAGCAAGGCGTATGTCCATGGAGGGATGGTGATGATGATGATTAACAATGACATTTAAGGTGGACAGGGCTTTATCTTGGGATGGGGGACAAAAATAAACCCCAAATGAGGCAATAATGTTGTGCTTGAGTAATGTCTCTTTACACTGCGAGTGGTGCTCATATGATTAAATACTCCTCTGTTGAAACAATAACAGGAAATCATATCCCAGAAAAGTGCCATGGCAGAGGAAGAGACTGGGGCCAGCTCTATTGTTTAAATGAATGAGGTAGACACTTTGGGCAACATATCTGTTTGGATGGAATGAAAAGTGAACACACAGATAATTACTTAATTTACTATTAATGTCTTGTTCCAGTCAAGAATGGGAAGATTGTTGTGGAATGTTTTGCTGCAGGTGCCAAAATAAATAGGTTGGCTTGGGTTTCTATACATCTTTATGGGATCAGTGGATGTATGACTGGGCTATTTCTGGAAATAGCAAAGGTTTTCCCTTCCAGGTCATTATATAGTCCTGAATGGACTCTCAGTCACACTTTATTCATAAAGGAAATATATTGGTCACATGCTTTATGGATGTAGGATTTGAGAATTTCCATTCCTTTTTGGCATGTGCTAGTCCCTTGGTCCATAGTTAGAGCTTTAGTTGTTTTTGAGAAGGTTTTATTGGTGCCACTACTCACGATGCCTGAGTTTAATTTATAAAATGGTACATTTATGCTGTGATGATAAATGGATGGAAGTTACCAGCAGAAAGCTGCAGTCACCCAACAGATGTCACCAAGGCTTGAGAACATATAAAGAACCAATTACACAAAAGGATTCAGTGAATATTACATTTGGAGTGAGGATGCATTTCTCCTGCCCCCCCTGCAAGGTCTGGAAACTTTAACAGTATTTGGCAGCTCTTTGTCTTACAAAGATAACCAGAAACAGTAAGAGGATTGTCATGTAAAGTATCATATGAGCTGCACTGCCAAACTCATGGCATTTCTACAGTTCAGAAGCATTAATCCAAAGAAACTTTTACTAGTAAAACAGATGCCCATTTCTTTAATAAGAAGAAGAATTATGCTGAACAGAATTCACACCAACACCAACAGAGGATCGGAGTAGAAATGGTGCAATATTATGGTGTTGCAATACTGGTCAAATTTAAAACACATACATACACACTATCATTAAAATTTATCATGATCTATAACTACTGGGGAACATTCAGAAATACAGTGGAACCTCTACTTACGAACTTAATCCATATTGGAATGGTGTTCGTTAGTTGAAACGTTCATAAGTAGAAGCAAAATTTCCCATAGGAATGCATTGAAAACCGATTAATCCATTCCAGCTGTTTTTTGTTCTTACGTAGAGGCGCCATTTGTACGTTGAAGCATTCATTCCCATAGGAACTAATGCAAAGCCGGTTAATCCGTACTCTACAACTAGGGGGAGAATTTTTCTTTTTTTTCTTTTAACCTAAGATGACTTAGGTTAAAAAAAAAAAAAAGGCAGGAAAGGAGGGAGGGAGGGAGGGAACACCTTTTAAACAGAACAACTTTTTTTTCGGTTCGTAAGTTGAAGCTCCGTTCGCAAGTAGAAGCAAAATTTTGTGGACGGAGCTGTTCGTAAGTTGAAATGTTCGTAGGTAGGGACATTCGTAAGTAGAGGTTCCACTGTACAAGGTGGTGCCTCGACTTACGAACTTAATCCGTCCCAGAAGATGTTCGTAAGTCTAAATGTTCGTAAGTCGAATCAGCATTTCCCATTGAAATGCATTGAAACCCGATTAATCCGTTCTGGCTGTTTTTTGTTTGTATGTAGAGGCACAGTTTGTAAGTCGAAGCATTAGTTCCCATAGGAACTAATGCAAAACCGGTTAATCCGTCCTCTACCACTAGGGGGAGAATTTTTTTAAAAACCTAAGATGACTTAGGTTAAAAAAAGGGCAGGAAAGGAGGGAGACAGAGAGAGAGAAGACAATGGGGGGGGGGAGAGTTTGGAGTCTAAAACACATGCTAAACCCACACATTTTAAACCCACACATTTTACACCAACACATTTTAAACCAAGCCAGCACAGACCCTTGCAAAAACTTTTCTGATTTGCAAGGGAAGCATGCAGAAACCATTGCAAAAGCACAGAAAACAAATGGAGCAGATCAGAAATGCAAAGAGAACAAAGCAAAAAAGCAGGGGAAGCATGCAAGACACATCAAAAATGGGGGAAAACCCCAAAAAAAGCAAACAAACCCCCCAAGACCCATCAGAAATGGGAAAAAACACTCCAAAAAGCAACCACCCCCCATCAGAAATGGGGGGGGGGGGGAAACCAAAAAACAAAACAAAACACAAAACCCCAAGACCCATCACAGCACAGAAACATAACCCCCCCCAGCCGAAAACCACGCTGCAAAAATACCCAGAACAGTTTTTAAAAAGTATAAAGCAGCACCTTACCTTAGCAGGCAGCCTCCTCAGATCGCACACTCTCTAACTGCCGGGGTGAAAGAGCTACAAAGAAGCAGCCTCGTCGCCACCTACACTTAGCTATTTGAATTTCCCGCCCTTTCCCCCTGCCTTTTTGTGTTCATAAGTGGAAGCTCCATTCGCAAGTCGAAGCAAAATCTTGCGAACGGAGCTGTTCGTAAGTCGAAATGTTCGTAGGTAGGGGCGTTCGTAAGTCGAGGCACCACTGTACACCTGATATGAACTGCAGACTTGGCTTAAAATGTATCAAGCAAGGTGAGAGTATTCATTACATGATTAGCTGTGTGGAGTAATAGTATTCCTTTCCTTCTCTCTCTCTCTCTCTTTTTAACAGAAGAGTGGATATTACCCTAGGACTAAAGTGAAAGAGCTTTCTACAAGAAAAACTGTTGAGGTTTATTTGCAGCATGCATGTTTGAAATTCTTGTTGAGAGTAAGAAGCTTAACTACTAGAAATAACTAGAAAGGCATTAACAATACCAATTTAGGAAAATTTAGTGCTTAATGGCTTGAAATAATACCTGGTTTGAGGGTGACTGTAATGAGTTGCACATATATTGTAACTTATGCACCATAACGGGGTGCACATAATCTTTCCCTGATCATTTTTCTGGAAAAAAAAAGTGGCAGACCACATTTTGACAAGTGAACAACATGCCTTTGCTTATTCTAGAGCTTGGAAAGCTTGTCTTTTGGCCTACAACTCCTTCTTTGAACGGTAAAATAAAAAAAATACTTTTCTAACCTCTGGTTCATTCGATTTCATTTTGGCTAAATGTTCCAAAATTTCATTTTCAAGACTTTGAGCTGAAACAATGCTGAAAGAAGGCCCACTCCATCTGGATTTACTTATGGACCATTGTCTAGCCATTAATGATTTCAGGAAGTAGTGTAGGACCTGTTTTAGAGCTGGTGGATGTATTAACATTTTCAAGTTCTGGAGGTTTTCTTGTGATGATTCTCAGTTAGGACGTAACACACAGCTTTACCTGTTGCCATCCCAATGATGGGGAGAGTTTCTCCATTATAAAATGGATAGCAGCAGGATTGGCCACAAATGACACACCAATGTTTATCCCCCTTGGATTTAAAACATGCATGTATATATGTGTGTGTGTGTGTGCACATGTGCAAGCAAGCACATGTGCGCACGCACGCGCACACACAGTGTTGTGTGTTTGCATCGTCTGGTAAATCACCACCTGGAAGTGGCTGGAATGCCTTGGATTAAGTTGTGGCTCATAAAGTGGTGATAATAAGTTGTCTATTTCTCTCAACAGTGGAAAGCTCTAGCAGTTGGGCTTGGACATTAGAAATTACTTGCCTTAATTCTTTTGGAAGAGAGAGTACCTTGGAGATTCACAGTGTCCTTTTAATACTTGTTTTGTTGACATACATAGAAAATAATAACAGAAGTGGAGGCAAATATGCACTCAGAACAAGCCAGCAAATCCATTGACCCTCCTCCACATCATATTTTCAGAACAACTTGTACAGTGCTAGAAGGCTGTGTCTATTTCCAGCTAACTCTGGTTAGAAACTCTTTGTCTCTCTGCCTCTTCATGTCTCTGTCTATCATACAGAAATCTACTGAGAACTACCCTCTGATGGCAACTCCTCCAGGGAAATAGTCCATTCAGAAAATATCCATATTCACCAAAGGGACTATGAGCCAAATCCAGTTGTTTGTCCAAACAACAGTAACTCTTTGAATCAATGGAATTTGCTAAATAAAAACTTACATAGCTGCCACTGATTCAGTGAATCTAAATGAGTCTACTCTTTTGGGGACTAAAAATTGGATCAAGGCAGTTAAAATTATATTGTAGATATCTGCAAAGGCTACTCAATAAAGTCAATTAACTAAGTAATGAAGCTGATCTAAAATGAATGTCAGCAAAACCAAGTTGATGGTAATCAGTAAAAAGCAAGCACCACAAGCCATTCAATGAAAGATCTAAAATGAAAATGTAAAGCACTTGTGCAAATATGAATTCTTTGGAGTACAGTTGAATTAATGATGGGAAGGTACCCATGCAACAAGACTGTGAAATTGTTTTTGCCAATTCTGAGCCAAATTGCGCTGATTCCGATGAAGTTCAAAGTGGACTGGTCCAAACTGAGTCTGAATTAGATCCAAATTATTCTGAATCACTTCAGACCATTTGATGACTCAAACACTAAAACTAAAACAAAAGAATCTGATGTAACTGAAGTTATTTATTCAGTAACCACATGCAGCCCTTCATTATTTTCTTTTCTTTAATATTACTAGCTAACCATTGGAAAATCTACAGTGAAAGTATGGTGGATGTTAACTATCTGATTGGTTTGTCTCTCTCTCTCTTCACTTTGAAACCTTTTAACTTGTTGATTTAAATAGGCTAGCCTAATTTTATTATTTGCCTTGTTAATTTGAGTAATAATGTGTTCACTGTATGTTATTCTTCATGTAATTTGTAGTGACACATCCTTTATTCTCATCCTAACTCTCTAGCTTTTGATCCAGGCTGTATAATCTCACCAGCATTCTGATCAAATTTTGAAATAATTTCATCAAGATTTAAAGGGATTTTTGTGTTTACTGCCACTTGCATTTCTTCATTCATTGTATTAGCAAAATTCAATACTTCTTGCCTAATTCATTCTTAGTCCAGTCCCATCTTTTTTCTATCCTTCATATTTATTTTTCTTTAAGTGAGTCTGTATGCTGGTTTCTATTATTCTAACAGTATTCTTATTAGGCAATCAGACTTCGTTTATTTTCTGCACTCTCCATTTGCAGTCTTTTGATTCAATAGCTTTATCCGGGAGTTACTTATTCAGTCCAAGATTTGAGCAGGGAAAAATCTAGCCCTTCTTCCATTCTCCATTTGGAGAGAAGTCTGTCTGCAAAAGAATAATTGCTGCTTTGTGTGTAGGCTTTCTTGGAAAGTTGGGATCCTCGCTTGTGTGATGAGCCTGCAAGTGAGCAGGAAACTGTCCTCTGAAGATATGTCACTCTCCACATGGATAAATGTGGCAATAGAGAGGGGCGAGGGATTCCCATGCTTGTGTGTTGGAGAGATAGGGCTAATGAGTTGGAAAGAAACAGGCAATGTTTTCATTTCATGAACTAATAACTCATCTTTGATCAGTTGCAAAACCACGAAATGCCTCTGTTATCTGGTATATTTCTTCCACAATAATATATCCTGAAGCTACGTCTGGGAAACTTTTAGGCTATGGTTTGATATTAAACTATGTTGTATATTAGTTATCCATTAATCTGGACATAAATAAACTGGTAGGCTTACAATGTGGTGACAGAATTCATCAGGAAAATTTATTTCTATATTTATGCTTTTTGGGTCCATAGCCTGTGAACTGAAAAATATTTGCTTATGCCCTTTGATTAAGCTCTAAATTGAAATGACATCTTTTTAAAGAAAATAATCCATTTATATGCAGAATATGTGTGTTTTAATTGAAGTACGTTTCTCGGCATGCTATTTAAATTCAACAAGTTTTTTTAAAATTGTCCTGCATGTTATTTTTATTTCTGCTGGGTGACATATATCTATTATTTAAAACACATTGAATTAATTGATCCAATATCCACCCTGAGGGCAGAATTAGATGGAACGTACAAATATATATAACAAACAGTAAGATAAAACCCATAAAGAAGGCTGACCGCCGAAGAATTGATGCTTTTGAATTGTGGTGCTGGAGGAGACTCTTGAGAGTCCCCTGGACTGCAAGGAGAACAAACCTATCCATTCTGAAGGAAATCAACCCCGAGTGTTCACTGGAAGGACAGATCCTGAAGCTGAGGCTCCAATACTTTGGCCATCTCATGAGAAGAGAAGACTCCCTGGAAAAGACCCTGATGTTGGGAAAGTGTGAAGGCAAGAGGAGAAGGGGACGACAGAGGATGAGATGGTTGGACAGTGTCATCGAAGCTACCAACATGAATTTGACCCAACTTCAGGAGGCAGTGGAAGACAGGAGGGCCTGGCGTGCTCTGGTCCATGGGGTCACGAAGAGTCGGACACGACTAAACGACTAAACAACAACAACAAAGATAAAACCCAGTGTGGGGCAGGAGGATTGTCCCAAGTGAAGCAATAGTGGGGAAATGGTGCTTAACTCTCCTCATGCTCAGTGCATGACTAACTTCTTCAATGCAGCGCTAAAGACATCTTGGTCCTCATAAACCAATGTTTGGAATGCCCCAGAAGCAGCTTGGGAAAGAAGAGTTGCCACAGAAAGAAGGGCAATGATTAGTCATACCCTTCCTTCCCTTTCTGTTTCTTCAAGGTGAATTGCCTTGAGGTCTCTCCTCTACTGGGAATTCCCAGTAGTGCTCTTCATAAGCCTGAATCTTTTAGTGTGTTTGAATTTATTTTCTGGATTAATGTTCCATTTGAAATTACATGTTATTATCTCAGGAGAGAATTGTATTTCCCCAGCATCTATATACTGTGTCTCAGTCCAGCAACAATGTTCGGACCTAAGAACACAAATATGAAGTTACCATTTATCACGTCACCACCACAAAGGCTCTTTCTCATAGCACATTAAAATACATTCAGGCCGCAGACACACGAGGGAAATGCCGTCCTGTTTTCTCATGTCTGCTGCTTCCTGTAGAGTTGCACATTGCAGTCATGTGACATATATCCTGTGATAGTGGTTCATACATTTTTAACTGTTCTGCATTTTTTAATTAAATTAGATGTGGTGTGCTTGTCTACACCCCTGCAGCAGGGCATATCCCTTCCTCTTTTTGTGGCTTTCTCTGCCCCCTTCCCTCACTTTTTTTTTAAAAAAGGTGCAGGTACATCGCTGAGTTGGCAAAACACCTTTGCTGGCCACATACAGATCTGAGCCATTTCCTCCACTCTCTGTGCTTTGTTACCCTTTATGGAGAGGAACCCACAGCGCACTGCAGTGGTGATCAAAATACAGTAGGGGGACTGATGCTCTGTATTTGATAGAAGTATACCAACATGCTAACATTCCCATTTGAAAATTAATAAAACAAAATTAAGGGAGTCGAACAACAGCAGGTGAGGGAGGTGGGATTGAACACTAGATGCATAGGAAATGAATCCGTTTTGGAGTAAAAACTCAATGGGATGTCAGTTGTACTGTATGATGAAACATGGAACGAATATAGTAGTAGCCTTCCAGCAGGGTGGATTTCATGCGGAGATAGCATGGGAGTGAAACAAAAGAATCGATAATGGATGTGTGTCATCTGAACCTCCAAAAAGGGGTCAAAATTCACAAGGAATAACTCAGAAACATTTTTCTGGTGTGGCCACAGCCCCAGTGTGCTTTTTGGTTGGATATCATGACTAGAGATGGACATGAAACTCATTTCAGAAGTCCAACCTAATTCGTCACTGCACTTGCACAGATGTTGTGCAGACACAGCACCATCCCCCCTCCTCTGCACGCTCACCCATTTCTCAGACAATGTGCACTTCCCTCCTTGCCTCCCCAGTGCAACTACCCACTCATTTTTTGCAGCATCTTTTCCCTCTTCCACCTTCTCCGTCAGCCACCTACTCAAAGGCAGTGCTGCAGAAATCTGTGCCCCACCTCCTTGTCTGAGTGGAGGTAGGGGAGAGAAATGAGCACAGCGTGCAGGGGAGGCGGGGGGGCATCATGTCCACACAACTGTGGGCGAGCACAGCAATGAATTGGACCGGACCTCCGAATCAAGGTTCATGCCCATCTCTAATCATGACCTACATGAACTGACAGACTTGATCTCTGTTATCTCATTTTTCTACCATTGGAGCTTTCTACTCAAAGCTGCAACTGGAGCAGGGTCAGAGGGAAGTGAGAAGTAGAACTATAGTTTTATCTACACTAATGCCAGCGCATACCAGCCAGGCCCAAAGGCTAGGGGGCATTTTTTAAATTTCCCCCAGGAGGTTGGGTTTAATCCCTCACCACCATTGCTGCAATTGAATGAACACGCCCTAAACTAGCTTCATTCAACTGTTGATGATGTCCCTATCCCACCTCATCTTCTTGGGGGAATGGAGCAGCTTTTGATCAAACAAATTTAAAGCTAGCTTTGATCTACCATTGGAACACTTTAAGATATCATGGATTTTGAAAGTCATGGAATGTCTGTCACTGGCTATAGTGGCACAAACTGCACCTCATTTTAACTAATACATCTTTATTTAAAATTATTTTGCTTTGTACTTTCAGTTTGAGGGAATATTAACCCTCACATGGAAAATGAAGTTGTTTACGGAAGAATGTGCTGAGGAGCTTTAAATGAATCATCACAGAGACTATTTTTAAAAGAGCAACTGTAACAACAGGTAGTACAACCTTTCTACTGAGGCTAAAAATATTAATAATTAAATTCAGCAACCCCAACAGCTTCATCCTCCTTCTACCTCTTCTTTTTATTACCTTTGGTGTCAAATCTATATTATTACCAGTTAATGGTGACTCAGATTTTTTTAAAAAGAATTAAAAATATTGTTATTAAAACTGCATTGTACGTGGGACAGGAGTGGGAAATACCAACGACCTGTGCATTCAAATGTATTTAGGTAACAACATTGATTCATGGATTCTACATCGGGAGATGATGTGCTGAAATTAATAGGGTTATTTCATGTGGATTTTGAAAGGCAAATTTAATCTTCCATTTAATCTTCAAATGACATGTTAGGGAATCAGTCCAGAGGTGGGTGTGTAGCAATGGAGCATAACATGAGGTTATGAAAACCCCCTCCCCTATTCTTACAATGCTTTTCTAGATCCTAAGAATAAAAACCAGATAATATAAACGTTTGTTGAAAAGATGGAGTCAGTTAGACAGAATAACACAGGATCAAGCATATTTCTTAGAAGCAATAGGAAAGTAGGTGCCAGGTGAAAATTGTTCCCTTTGCCCTGACATTTATTGGACTGTAATGTGTTCTTGCTGCTTTTATGGGTTTTTACTGCTCTGTGGTTTTTGTTTTATTATTTTATGTGATTTGAGGCTGCCTGTGCTAGTTTACTTTCTTTTCGGAGTTATTTGTTTATTGCAAGATTGAAAAGTGGAAAACCTTAAACAAATGTACTATGTACACTAAATAAGTGAATAAATAAAAAATAAATAAATATCCACAAGTGGAGCAGTACATTTTTATTTTTATTTTTTCTGCCACAACAATGGAACAAAAAAGAAGCAATTGCAAAACTAGGGCAAAGAACAGCCCTAGTTACAAGGCTAGTTATACAACCTTGGGGGAGCTGAAAGGGCACATTAGTATGTTGTTTACAAGGTGGCTGCAAAAGTGGGCCAACTAGGCCAGCAGATGGCTTCTAATGGTTGTATCCCATGTAAAGAGTATGTCAGAGGAGCATAAAAAATCCTTATACTGATGTAGAAAGTGAAGTGCTCATGGCCACTGGGAAAGGGGACTGCTATCTCCAGAACCTACATCATATAGAGGATGCCCCCACCACCACTTGGCATATGCTAGCCAGCCAGCCAACCCCCTTGGTCTCATCAGAGAGGGGGGGTACCTAGCAATCACTCTTGTCCAGAGGAGGTGGTGACAGCACCTTCTCCATGGCAAGATGAGGAGGGGGGAGGGATGGAGACAAGGCTGAGGTTGGGGAAGAAGTAGGAAGGGAGGAGGAGGAAAAATCAGCAGAGGACTAAAGGCAGTGCTGGAGGCAGCATCTCTGTATGCCACTGGAGGAGGAGATGGCAGCTGTGGTTGTGGAAGCTTGTTATACTTCAAGGCAGCCATCCTCTGAGCCAATGCACTATGGGAGGAGTAAGCTGAGGAATTCCCTGGGATGCAGTACAGATTATTTCTTAGGTCCCCCCATCCTCCAGCACGTTCAAGAAATACTGTAGCTAGCTCTGGGAGGCTATCCATTGCAGTAGCTCTTCAGAGCAGCAGAACTTCCCCGGAGCAACAGCAGGAGGGGGAGGGGGAGGGGAGGGGGAGGAGGACAACATATTTGCCTCTCTCCTTAGTCCTGGTTAGGGATGGCCCTGGGACATGCTGAATGTATTGTCCACACCCATCTACCCATCCAGACTACCTTTATGTACCCTTTTCTTTTACATCAGGGATGGGCACCACCTCCAGCTATCACTGAATTGCATCTCCCATATCCCTCACCTTTTGGCTATGGTGCCTACAGCTGATGTGAGTTCTGGGACAAAAATACATGTAGGACTTGTAGTCACACACATTCAGTTTCCTCACACAAACATACTGTATATTCACACACAACCACACATGCCCTTTTGTCGCACTAATAGAGATCATTCATACACTCAGCCTAACAACTGATTCCCTACTGCAGTAAAACTGCCCCTGCACTGCACTGTTGTTCCCTCCCTAGACATCTTTCAAGGCAGTTTAATTTCTTAGGAATCAATGTTCACAACCTCAAGAGACAGCATGTCTATTAAGCAGAGTAAAGCTGTTACCTTAATGACAGCAAAGTGCTAGGAGTGGTGAATACTAGTACCCTCTACGCTTTCCTCAAGGGTGTTTGCCACTGCTCCCTTGCTTAATTCCATTTGCTCTCATTATAATGTGGCTGTCATCCCTGCCCTTTCCTTTTTCCTTGCCTGATCTCATGCCATGGCTGCTTCTCTCACTTGCGCCTCACACTACTAAGCAATATCTCCCTTTCCTTCCCTTCTTGCCTCCCCTTGCCTCCCCTCATGCTGCTGCTGTTGAAGTTTTTACAACCTCATATGCTGCCTGGAGAAGGTGTGGCTGGGAGGAAGCTTTCTGGGCTGGGGTGATTGTCAATCTATCCAGAACTAACCAATCATTTATTCCCTGCTTCTGAATTCAAAGAGAATTCCACCTCTCTGCTCAGTCCTCTTTCTCTCTCTTTTAGTCAGTTGAAGTCTGTTGCTGAAGGCAGACATGTTTGATAGTTTGCTGTTTGATATGTTCACAACTGTAGGTAAAGAATATGGTTTTTACTCTTTATCCTACTAATGCCTCAGAGTGAGTTATTGAGACTGTAAATGCCAGTTAATGAGAAAAGGAGTGAACTACTCTGGGGGACTTGAAGCAATTCTGCAGCGTAGCTAGAGGAATTTAACCAAAAATTCTAAACTCTGCAGCAGCTGCTTGCTTACTGTCTTTGTGCATTGTATCCAAGACATAATTCAGTGATCCCTCAGGTTTATGAATGTGGGATATTTTGCTTCTGTATCCTTGATTCTAAATGCCTGGAAATGGCCTGATATTGGTGGGTGAGAAGTTAACTGATGAAAAAAAGGAGTCAGCTTCCGGAATTTTCACTTGCTTGGTGTCACTTTGTGAATGGTAGTGAGCACAGGAGAGCATCTTATAGACCATCTTGACTGCTGCCATTGGTGTTGTCAACATTCTGGCTGCCCTTTGCTATGTGAAGCTTGGCATCCTTTTTTTTCTGCTGGCAAAGCAGGCACAATATTGTGCAGGATTATCGTGTCTTTTCCTGACATTTTGAACTGTGGACACAATATCCCACATCCATAAACTGGAGGGTTTTTGAAGAATTTATCTACTTTGGAATATTCTTGCTGGGAAGCCCTTTCTACACATGCTCAGTTTATAACAAAGTCATTGTGTTTCCCTTTTGCAAGGCCTTTTTTGAGGGTTAATATTTCAGCCCCTGAGGACTGGATTCTTTTCAAATAAAAAAAGGTATGCAACCAACCATTCTCTTTCAAGATAAGCAAGACTGTTTTTTTCAATTTGTATCAGCTTTTTAAAATCTGAGGACATTTATGGTTACCTATTTCTACATGTTTTTTTTAAAAAACAGTTTTACTTTTTTTATAAAAACATCATAACTCAAAAACCCTTTGCCCAAACTTCTCCAAATCTGGCACAGTGCAAGAGCAGACTGTCTTCTACATTTGTGTCAAATTTCAAAGTTTTTTTTTGGGGGGGGGCTGGCCCATATTGCCTTGTCATATGTTGATTTGATTTGCTGCACAATAACATAGATGCACTACCATGCAGACAAAATAGCAATTCAGCCAATGAGTGTCTAAACTTGTGTTCATTTCACTTGTCTTTGAACTAACAAAGCACCACAATAGCTCAGCCAGTCCTTCAAGGGGTCTCAAAAGTTATATGTTTACTCTCCATCTTGTTATTCCTTTTAAAATCCATGCGGCTTTTGTAAGGGGTCATACTGACAAAATGACTTCTAGAAAACAAATCTATGTGCTTCATGCCTATGTGCTTTATGCCCAACAGTGGCTATAACTCACTACTAGAGCACATGCTTTGCAGGTTTAATCTCTGGCTCCCCTACTAGTAGCACTAAAGAAACTGAAGATTGCTACTGGCAGGCAGTGTTAACAATACTGGGCTACATGGACCAAGGTCTGCTTCTCTACACATCCTAAGGCAGCTTCCTGTGTTCCTAAAATGACTTCAATGGTGTCTAAAGTCCCCCTCATTTTTGTCTTCCCTTTGTTAATTTTGCTGGCACCAAGGGACCTGGGAGAAAAAGGATTTGCAGGGAGCAAATATGGTGCCATATTTGGAGACTTTTAGAGCAATTCCTCCTCAAGATTGTGAACTGAGCTGAGAAGGACAGGGAGGCTCAGTAATCTCTATGGGAAGTGGAGGAAGGGGACATAGGAAAGTAGGTACAGAAAGGAAAGTGACAGTGGGGGACTGTGATTATGGAGTTGGGAGATGGTGTATAGGGCATTGATGTCTTACGGTCTCATCTACAAGAAAATTCTGGTATGTGGCTTTTAGGAACTTTGGATATACTACTATATATAACATGCAGTTTTGTTTTACTGCTCAGCCGGCCACAGGGAGTGAACTGAGGTAATGCTACATTGCCTTCTGTATGAGACATGTCTCCTACACCTTTACACCATACTGTTTATGGCTTTTGTAACCACTCGGATTTGAAGATAATGCTTCTCCCCACTGCCAAAGGGACAATGTGTGCTGAGAGGAAGAGATAATAAAATGTAGGATTCTGGCAATTCTATCTCTGCGGAATAAGCCACAGCTGGTCTACACCTGTATGTCCAAAACTGTGTGAACCCCTGACAGAATGGTTTTTTTAAAAAGGTGTCTGTGGAGAGATTGAGAGTGATGAGATACACATCATGTCCCATTTTGCTTCGAGTCTGCCGCTTCTTGCAAGGGAGGAAATAAGGCCATTATTCATTCGTACTTTTTAATTTTTCTTAAATTCCTTACAGAGTACTAGGCTTGCTATATATAGTCATTGGTATACAGTAATTTTTCAAAAGTATTTGAAGTGCAGAGCTATATATAAAGAACAGGGATATAGACTCATAGTAACATGAGCCTGAAGCCAACTGGAGAGAGAGAGAGAATGAGAGAGAGAGAGAGAGAGTTTGGATTGACAGATAAATCGATAGATAGACAGAAGCCCTTTCCAGGAGTTCTCTGTTAGGAAGAAGGGGAAGGGATCAACCCTATCCCTGCCTCCCTCCATTGATGCTTTGCTCACATGAAAAGTGATGCAGCAGGAAAATTAGGGATCAAAATCACACAGAGAGCCTCCAAACATATGAGATGCTCTTCACTTACCATTTTTATATGAACAAAGCATCAACCAAAGGGGATGAGATATGTGGAGCAATGGCCTGAAGAAGACCAGGGTTTGGAAATAGTGTGTTAGATAAGGCATATGCATATTAAAATAATTCCTCCCTCCCTCCCTCCCTTCCTATTATTTTGTATACTTGCATACTGCCCAATTAGTGTGAGGCACTATTCTGGGCAGTTTACAGTCAGAGGCAATACAAACAAAATAATACAATAAAATAAAAACAGATCATCAATTATAAACAAAAAAAAATACTCGAAATGTATTCTAACTATATTATATATGCAAAATATAATATGAATCTATCATAAGACCAAAAGCTAAAGCTAAACACTGGCAGGATAGGTGGCATAGATTTGTCATAGCTCAATGGAGGATGCCCTTAAAAGCTTTCTGAACAGTCTTACCTTGAGCATCCTCTTGAACGCTGGGAGGGAGGGGGCCTGGTACAGCTCTACCAGGAGCCTGTTCCATAAGGATCATGCCACAACTGAGAAGGCTTAATTTTTTGTAGAGATCTTCTTGGCCCCTCTCAGTGCACAATCTGCAAGAGCAGCCTGTGAGGATTGGGTGGCACAGGCGGATGCTCTTACGGAGAGGTACTCTGATAAGTAACAAGTTCCAAACCATTAAGGGTTTTATAGGTAAGAACACATGTCCAAGAGAGTTTCCAAAGAGATTATACACATTGGAGTTTGCACATCAAGGAGTACAAATGGAGGCCTACATATGCTCTTGAACGAACCATTCCAAGTTCTTCTGCCCGTGTGTAGATTATTCACATGCACATTTTCTCAGCCTTGAAATGAAGGGGTTAGGTCACTTATCTGAAGTAACTGTGCAGTAACGCATCAGTTTTGCTCACAGTTTACAGCATTTCACTAAAACATGCTTAGATCACATGTATCACAGCTTTTCAAAAAAAAGGAAAGCAGTTATTACTTTGTTACTCTTAAAAATGAAATGTTACGGGTAATGTCATTACTTTAACATACAACTCCCAAGATCTGCTGCTCATGTCTCTTTCCACGCCCTACCTCCATCATGGCCAAAGCAGCAACAGTCAGTGTAAGAACATCCACTGGGTAAGTGTGGGAAATGTAGAAAGGTGAAAGTCTTCTCCAAGTACCGAGGGCTTAAATGTTTGCCTTATTTCAAAAGTGAGTTTTACAATTCACTCTAGTTCATACTCTGAGCCAAGGAATTGGAAAACTAGGTAACAGGTCTAACAAAGACACTGCCATATTTCATGGTCATTAAATCAAACAGCTATAAAAAGTCTAATCCATACATTTTCTCTGACTTTATGACTGAGTAGTTTTGCTATAAATCTCCAAAGAAATTTGATCTGATGCAAACAGCAGTCTTGAACATTTCACTCCAAACATTTAACAGGCTTTTCTTTATTTCTTGGTAAGAAAAACAAGGAAACTGTTGTCTTAGATGTTCTTGTTTGTTCTCTTCGGTGTCGGCTGTTTTCCTGCAGCTAAGAGAGGGGAAAGAAAAGCAGCCAGTGTCAGGAAGAATGGCAGCCAGGACTACCATGTTCCTGCTAACCTGTTGCATGAAGTCACTACAATACTATGAGAGTGAGTTGGCATGCTGCTTTAGAAGCCTTGGGCAAGGAAGGCCAAGAGAAGTATTTCTACTATGTGTGTTTGTAGTAGCTGTCAGAACTAGTAGCTACTGTAGATGCAGTAGACTTATTTGGTAGTGAAATATACTTAAAATATACACTTCTCCCTTCAACAATGTTGAGGTTAGGGGTGCCTAACCTAATTCAAAATCTGTGTACGACTCTTATGTCCTCAAAAATGTAACTACAAAGCATAAATAGTTAATTCACACACACAGAGAGAGAACAGTTCTCTTTATTGGGGTTCTTTTCTGATACAGTACCATATGCAGTGAGCCTTAAAGTTCTTTATGACCCTCTGATCTAAAGGCTGAATTAGAGATGTGTGCTTGAAAACAAGTAGACCACTTTGATGTCTTCAATGCTGAACCCATGGAGTTCTGGGTAGCCAGGGGTATAATATTTATTGAATAGTTATTTATTTATTTATTTATTGAAAAAATCCATGTATAAACAAAATCTTGCTGTTCAGATCTATATAATTTAAGGGAGAAGTGTGATGCCATATAAATCATTATTTTACAAACAGAAACAAGGCTCAGGTAGTGAATTTGATTTTGTGTGCGTGTTTTAACCTTGTGATTGTCCAATTTTCTCCACCCATAATATTTTTGGACTGAATTGCCTTCATTTGTTACAGTTACCATTGATAATTTCTTGGATTTGAAATTCAGAAGCATAAATTTAAGCAGACATCAAAGAGATTACTGTAATACTTATGTATACCTATGTATGAATAGTTCATTGTTTTATCTCTATCTTTATCGCTATCTCACTTTTACTTTACAATTAGTGATGACCAGAAAACATACTGCCACAGAAACGGAAAGGCCCACACAGTATTGCAGAGGCCTATAGTTAGGTACCAGTTTTGCAAATGAGACACTTTTTCACATTTGGCAGAATTTATTTATGTGGTCAGTCAAACTTGTAAACAATACAGTTTAGGGAAGGATCTAATTACTGTACTACTTGGATCATGTTTTTACTATTGTTTGCAATAATATGCAGACAAAATAGTTACCACACTCTGAGCAAAAACGAGTGTGTGGAGGATATGTTTTCACTTCCATGGCATACTGAATACTGAGGTCCTTTATGTATCACATTCCCGATCAAGAAGCTCATTGGGCTAGTGAATCCCACTGCTTTTAATAATGAGATTGGTGATTTTTTGAAATTTTGAGGGCTTAATTAAGTGTTGCATTGGTAGATGCAATGGAAATGCCTTAATTTCCTCTCCCCTTACAGTCCTCCCTGCCAGCTGAAGACTCCAGAGGCTTTCGAGCCCTAAAGAACTTATTTTGGGAGTGTATCGGGGTTATAGGTTATCACCATTTCCATAGTCCTGACTAGAGATGGGGACAAATCAAAAAAATGTCAATTTATTTTGATCCGTTATTCGTCAAGGTTAACGAATCAACGAATACGAATATATGAATATTCTTTGACAAATCAACAGATCAATCTGTCAATTCATCTGCATTTTAAATGGCTATAACACTGGCCCCCGATGACCTAGAGACACCAGATTTGCAGAGAAGCTTCCTCAGATGCTTTCCTACAACTTCTGAAAGTCTGGTGAACATTGGATCATGGACCCCCAAGTTATATAGTCACAAAGAGGACACCCCAGGAAAGTTCCCCCCAGGTACTTAGAGAATCCAGAATCACAACGGAGCTTCCTATGTCTTTCCCCAACATGCCTGCCAATGTTGGTGAAGATTGGATATCGGAACTCTGAGTTAATCACCCACAAATCGGGTCCCCCCAAGGAGAGTTTACCACATGGCACAGAAGCCCATGGCATTGAGGGAGTTATATTTGGCCCCAGCAGAATAAGAGGTCTTTTTGGCAGAGGTATGCATGGGGCATTCAGTTTGTTTTCAGCTCAGCACAACATTACATTTGCCAGTGAAGTACAATTTGCCCTCAGGAGGACTGGAGGCAAGGAGGTATTTGGAAGCACAGCAGGCTTTTTGGCTCCGTCAGGCACTGAAGAAGTTGGCAGCAGGAAAACAGGCTCTTTCAGCCCCATCGGGCACTGAGGGAAAAGGCAGCAGGAAAGCAGGCTTTTTTGGCCGCATCGGGCACTGAGGTAGTTGGCAGCAGCAAACTGGTGTGTCTTGCCCCATTGGGCACTGAGGCACATGGCAGCAGCAAAGTGGCGTGTCTTTCCCCATCGGGCACTGAGGCACATGGCAGCAGCAATGTGGCGTGTCTTGCCCCATTGGACACTTCATTCCAAATTCCTGGCTGTTCATTCCAGCTTCCTACTGCCTCAAGTAGGCAGAACCTGGAACAAACTACGGGAGCCCAAATGGACTTTGGAGCACTAATGTAGCCCTTTGAATAAGCAGGCAGGCAGGCTGGAAAGAACTTGGCCCAATGAGCCAACTTCACCCAGCAGTCAAGATTTGGAAGGCCCTTGGCCTGATTCTTGGCACAGAATCAGCAGTAGGCAAGCCCAAGGCAGCTGTAGAGGGATGCAGGATTTGGGGCCAACATGGTCCAAGGAGGCTGGTATTGATGCCCGGTGAGGTGGGGGGGGATGCCCACACAGGTTGCACATAGTAGCAACATAGACTGTGGCACCGTGGGTTAAACCGCTGAGCCACTGGGCTTGTCCATTAGATCAGCACTGCAGTTTGAATCCGTGCGACGGGGTGAGCTATGTCCCGTTGCTTTTCACCCAGCTTCTGCCAGCCTTCTGGGGCAGTAGAGAAGGCTAGGAGGCCAGAATGAACAGGCATGAATAATTGGAATGAAGCCCAAGAAGGCTGGAATCATGAAATATGTATAAATATGCATTTCCAAGATTTTTCAGAATACATGAATCAGCGGATACTGATCCTGGAGATAGGGATGGACATGTCACACACAGCACATTGTGTCAGGTTTGGGTGGGGCTGAACGTGGCCCTCTTGGCACGGGGATGCCCGAGGAGGGTAGGACGCTGAAGTCAGCAAGCAGCATTTGAGAATCAAGCCTGAGGAAGTTGGAATGAGCACACAGGCCTTTTCGAAGTGGAAGGAGCTGCAGGACTCGGAAAGTTGTCATGTAGCCAGCAATGTAGACTTCTGGACCCATCTGGCACTGAGGAAGTTGGCAGCAAGGTAGACAGTGGCACTGTGGGTTAAACTGCAGTGCTGAGCCACTGGTCTTGTTATAGGTGCTGTTGTTGTTGTTGTCCATCTTGGTACGGGGGACGCCCAGGCAGGCTTGTGGGGGGAGCAGAGCCCGGCTCTTGGGGAATCAGTAGCACCAACAAGAGAAAAGGGTCCAAGGGGCTACTAACAGCGGTTAATCCGCGGGGCCGCTGGGGTTCTCGAGCAGAAGATCCAGGTTGTTCCAGGTTCTGCCTACCTGCCGAGGCAGTACAGAAGGCTAGGAGGCTGGATTAAACAGGCCGGTATGAATAATCGGAATGAAGCCCAAGGCAGCAGAGTCTTCAGCAACATCACATTTGCCGGCAAAGTTGATGGGGTGACTTGACCAATGGGGTGACTTGACCCAGGAGGCAGGGAGTGCAGGGAGGCAGGAGTTGGGAAATTTGCCTGCAAAGCAAAGGTTTTTGCCCCCAGGAGGCAACTGAGGTTGCAACTTCCAACAGCACCAGCAGCACCATCAGATGAACAGGGTCGGTGCTACTAACAGAGGTTAATCTGCGGGGCTGTCGGAAACAGATCAGCTCTGCAATCTGAAGCCGGGCAATGGGGTGATGGGGTGACAAAGATGCTCGTTTAGAACTAGAAAGCTGGAGATTGCAACTTGGCTGCTGAAACCGCCTGTATATGATAAAGATAGCCCTCGGAGGTTTGGGGGGGCTGAGACAAGCCGGCCCTCTTGGAACGTTCGGGATGCCGGGACTGGCTTTGGGTGTGCCAAGAGGGTTGGCTGGCCCTCTTGCCACGTTCAGGATGCTGGGACCGGCCTTGGGTGTGCCAACTGCCAAGAGGCCTGGCTGGCCCTCTTGGCATGTTCGGGTGTGCCGGACTTGATGAGATATCTGTCTGAGGCAGGCATGCTGGTCTGGTTTAACCCATGCCAAGAGGGCCAGCCGGGCTCTGCCCCACCCAAAGCCTTTCTGCGTGTCACCCCATCACCAAATCGCCTGGCCTCAGATTGCAGAGCTGATCTGGTTTAACCCGTGCCAGGAGGGCCAGCTGGGCTCTGGCCCACCCAAAGCCTGTCTGCGCATCACCCCATCATCGGCCCACTGGGCCGACGTGACCCAGCAGGCAGGCAGGCAGGCAGGCAGGCAGACAGACGTTAATATAAACTTGGTGTGCTGGGGCTTAACCCAGCAGGCAGGAAGAAGACGATAGGAGGACTAAGCTTGGCCTGCTGGGCCAACGTGACCCAGCAGGCAGGCAGGCAGGCAGGCAGGCAGACGTTAATATAAACTTGGCGTGCTGGGGCTTAACTCAGCAGGCAGGAAGAAGACGATAGGAGGACTAAGCTTGGCCCGCTGGGCTGACGTGACCCAGCAGGCAGGCAGGCAGGCAGGCACGACTTGGTTGGAACTTGGCCCGAGGGGCCACTGGAATTGACAGCTGGACTTCTGACTGAGTGGCAGGTGGGCAGGCGGGCGGGCGGGCGGGCAGAGAGACGGGCGCAGGGAGGCAGGCGGTGTGTTAAGGGAGAGACTGTCATTGGAGCCCTACCTCTTTGGGTTCAGTGAGGGGAAGCCCAACAAGGGAAGGTTCACCTTGATGAAATACAGTCTCTCCACAGTAAATCGAGGGCATGAATCAGGGGGATGACCTGCCCCAGGCTTGCCATATGACCACACAAGATGTCCGTGGTTTCCAGAAAGGGCTTGAGCACCTCCACCATCTGGGAGAGGGCCAGACAATCCGTGGCACTGATGCCCACCTCTCTCACCCCGGGCAGAATGGGCATGGAGCACATGATGTCCTCCAAAATTGCCTTCTGCTCCACCAGGCGGGACACCATGGTGTAGGTGGAGTTCCACCTGGTGGGCAGGTCTGTCAGGAGAACATGGGTTCTCCTGACAGACTCCTGTCAGAACTCCTCCTGCCTCTCATGCAGCCGGCGGGCAGCTTTCCGGCTGTGGGAGAAGTGGCCCACCAGTTGGCAGCATTGCTCCAGGAGTGCCCGCATCTCCCGGGTGCCTGCGTCCCACTCGGGCTTGACGTGGCTGCCCAGGCTGAAGCCCGCCGCATTCAATGCCACCAACATGTTCCGCCCAGCATCTGTGACCATGTGGCCATGGGTCACCTCCCCCTCCAGTGCCCACTCCTGCAGTGCGGACAGGAACTCATTGGCGATGTTCCTCCCCATCACCTGAGCTTCCATGTGCCGCGCCTGCAGCAGAATGGACCTGTAGCCTGGCGGCAGGGCAAGGGCCTCCCCTTGCAGACCTGTCGCCGATGCCCTGCCACTACTCAAGTCCTCTGGCTGCCACCAGTGGGCTGTGAGCGAGAGGTAGCCGTGCTGACCTCCGCTCCACAGGTCCACTGTGAAGTGCACCTTGTGCCCCTGTAGCCATGAAAAATGGTCACGGACCACCTCCCTCACAGAGTCATAGAGTGAGGGCAGCACTCTAGAACTGAGAGTTCTCTGTGAGGGTAGGACGTACCATGGGGTAAAAAAATGCAGCAACCGGCGGAAGGCTTGGGATTCCACGATGGACAGTGGAAGTCCGAGCAGGGCAGTCGTCTCGGTGACGAGCAGAGTGGCCTCATACTGGGCCTTGCCCTTCGACCGCCGGCTGAGGGTCATGGCGGACCCAACGGGTGACACTTCGTGGAGCGTGGCCTGCCTCATGCTCCCAGCCCCAGAAACTCCTGTGGCTGCCCTTTTGAAAGGAGGCACCTCCTTCTGCCTCCCCTGGAGCTGCTCTTTTCCCTCTCCCAGACGGCGCGGACAAAGTGCCTTCCCTGGACAGGAGCCTTGGGTGGTGCCTCTCCAGATGTTGGCGGAGGGCGGTGGAGGACAGATGCCTGGGGTCTGGCCCCCTCCGGACCACCACAAGGCAGGCATTGCAGCGTGCCAGCCATGGGTCATCGAGCATCGTAAAATGAGCCCACATGGCCCCTCTGCTATGTTTGCCCAAACGAGGACCCACTGCCTGCCCCTGACTGCTGGGCTGGGAAGAATTCTCTGTCCCGGGGTGCTGCTGGTCTGGGAGGAGGGAACAGATGACTCTGGAGACAGGGGTGGGAGGAACTGTGAAGCCTGCCCTGCCGTTACTGGTTCCAAATCAGACTGGGAATCTTCAGAAACAACCAGTAACTCCTCAGACTCCTCTAGGAAGAGGAGCGACAGTTCTTTAGGCACCTCTGGAAGCTGTGCTTCCATGCCTGCCTCCAAGGCCACCGGAGGAGGAACAGTGGTGGTGGTGGTGGTGGTAGTAGACGTACACGTGGTGGTGATGGACATGCTGCCACTGCCTAGCCTACGTAGCTTTACAGCCTTCTTCCCCTTGGATTGACCATGAAGAAATCCCTTCATTTTCTACTGCCTGCCTACCAAACCAACTAAACAAATAATAATAATAATCTAATTAATAAAACAATGGAGAGAGGGAGTGTGGCGGAATGCCATCACAGTACGTCACTCCTGTCCATCATGTGGAGCTCAAGTGCAGGAGCCTATGATAGGACAGGAGGGGCAGAACCAAAAAAGAACAGTTGGAATCAGTTAGAGACAGTTAGAGAGAGAAGCAGGGGAGAGATAGGGAATTGAGAAGGTTAATAGATAGATTGAACAGTTGGAGTGATAGAGAGAATAGGGAAAGAGTTATAAGGAATAGAGAATAAATAACTAGTAAAAGTATATTGTTGTTGTGAATAAAAATACAGTCAAACCAATGCTTAACCAAATCCTATTTAATGAGTGATCCTGAACATCTGTGATTTCCCTTTGTGATTTACCTAACAATAAAAGAACGTCTATAATTTACTCCTGTGATTCTCAAACTTAAAAGTTCAATAAACCTGTTATAGTTGGCAGCACACATGTCTGAAATATGTAATTGGTATTGTGTGATTAATACTTGGTGGCAGCGTGCAAAGAGGAAACGCATCCAGGGGGTGAACCTATGTTTAAGAGAGAACAAACCAGGGACACTGGGTGGATGCGACAAAGTGGTGACCAGCGGCGGGAAGCAATTAATAGTCCAGTAACCCAAAGCCAAAGTGAATTTTCGGAGCTTAAGAGACCTGTTAGTCAGAGACGGGTGTGGAGGAGTGGGAAACCCTCTGTTTTAGTGAATAGCTTAGGGACTCCAGATCACAGAAGACTAAAATAGGAAAAGGCTGTGAGGAAAATTCAATAGTTTAAGATTACCTCACGCTTTAAGTGGAAAAGACCAGTAGGCTAGCTTGAGATCCCAAGCTCTAAGAAGGGAGCATTGAAAGGGACAAGTGGAGGCCAGGGTCATAAACAAAGCTGGGGTGATTGAAAACAATAAAGGCTGTGACTATTTCAAGTAAATATTTCTGAACCCTTTCGGTGTCTGGAGGCAGATAGAAACATTGTCTCAGAACAAGGGACTGGCTGGGTGCCAGAAGAAGAAATATAGTAGCAAATCCGTGGCTGCCAGCGGAGAAGCTACAAAGTATCTCTCTCTAACACAGAAAAGGAAAAAAGCGCTTTAAATTGAGGCTTGACTATTTATAGCAGTAGAAGTGACCAACTTGTTCAAAGAAATTACAAATAAACAATGCCTTCTAAAAGGGGGAAGAAGGTAGCAATGGGGGTATCAGAGCCTCAAGTTTTACCTCATGAAGAGGAAGGAAATCTGGAAATATCTGACCAGGAGGATGATGCCTCAGGGAGAGAAAGCTCCCTAGAGTTTCAAAAACGGAAATTAGAGAAAGAACAGGAATTCCAGTTAAAACAATTAGAAATAAAAACTAGGGCTGAGGCTGAAGCCAGGCAATTGGAAGCTACAGAAAGGGCTGAAACAGAAAAGAGACAACTGGAAATGAGAGAAAGAGCTGAAGCCAGGCAATTGGAAGCTACAGAAAGGGCTGAAACAGTAAAGAGACAGATAGAATACCAACTGGAAATGAAACGAATGGAATTATCAGCCCAAAACAACAATAATAATAATGATTCAAATCCTGAGGGTGGAAATTTATCAAAAGCGGACCTTAAGAAATTCCCTATATTTAGAAAGGGTGATAGCCCTGAATCATTTATTATTCTGTTTGAACGCGCCTGCTGGGACTTTGATATGAGAGGGGCAGAGCGCATGATTGTGCTGAGGTCTCAAATAAGTGGGGAGTTAGCAGAAATTTATTCCCAAATGCCATTAGCCCAAGGCAGAGACTATGAGGAATACAGAAAATTGGTTTTCTCGAGGTTTGGAATCAATGCTGAACATCTAAGATGGAAATTTAGGGCAGTGACTAAAAAAGCCTGAGGAATCCTATTCTCAATTGGGGGCAAATATGGTGAGATACTTGGAGAAATGGCTCGAACAGTTGAAGGTCGAGACATTAGAAGATATGAAAAATATTATAGGCCTTGAACAATTTTATTCAGTTCTTCCTGGGGAATTGAGGTATTTAGTAAGAGATAAAAAGCCTAAAAATATTCTGGAGGCAAGCGATACAGCTGATTATATTACAGAAATAAAACATCCAAATTTCTCAGAGATAAAAATTTGATGGAAAGCTTGGGATGACAGAAGGAAAGAACCCAGAGAGTACCTCAAGAATCAACAGGCAGTTGGGAGCCATTTTAGAGGCAAGCCCTCAGAGCAGAGCCAGCAGAGATATAAGAACTGGGAAGGGAAGGGAGACAAGTCCCCAGTTTTTGAACAGAAAGTCTCTAAATCCTGTTTTGGCTGTGGAGAAAAAGGACATTTCATAGCACAATGCTCAAAGAATAGAGAGTTTGGTCAGCAAAAAGGAAATATGGCCAAGAAAGTATACTGTATACAGCAGAATAAAGCAACCACAAAGGAAGTTGAAATGGGCGCCATAGCAACCCCAGTTACTGCTAGAGCAGAAAGCCAAGACCACCAACAACAACTTAGCCGCCCCGAGTAGACTCTGTCTAGAGGGGCGGGGTAAAAGTCAAATAATAAATAAAATAAAATAAATAAACTTCCAATAGCAAAAGTTCTCCATTGTTATTTGGTTGAAAGTAACCAGGAGATTATTAGATGTTCTGGGGATAGTATTTATATTTGTTGTTTAGTCGTTTAGTCGTGTCCGACTCTTCGTGACCCCATGGACCAGAGCACGCCAGGCCCTCCTGTCTTCCACTGCCTCCCGGAGTTTGGTCAAGTTCATGTTGGTAGCTTCGATGACACTGTCCAACCATCTCATCCTCTGTCGTCCTCTTCTCCTCTTGCCTTCACACTTTCCCAACATCAGGGTCTTTTCCAGGGAGTCTTCTCTTCTCATGAGATGGCCAAAGTATTGGAGCCTCAGCTTCAGAATCTGTCCTTCCAGTGAACACTCAGGGTTGATTTCCTTCAAAATGGATAGGTTTGTTCTCCTTGCAGTCCAGGGGACTCTCAAGAGTCTCCTCCAGCACCACAATTCAAAAGCATCAATTCTTTGGCGGTCAGCCTTCTTTATGGTCCAGCTCTCACTTCCATACATCACTACTGGAAAAACCATCGCTTTGACAATGCGGACCTTTGTCGGCAAGGTGATGTCTCTGCTTTTTAAGATGCTGTCTAGGTTTGTCATCGCTTTCCTCCCAAGAAGCAGGCGTCTTTTAATTTCGTGGCTGCTGTCACCATCTGCAGTGATCGTGGAGCCCAGGAAGGTAAACTCTGTCACTGCCTCCATATCTTCCCCTTCTATTTGCCAGGAGGTGATGGGGCCCGTGGCCATGATCTTAGTTTTTTTAATGTTGAGCTTCAGACCATTTTTTGCGCTCTCCTCTTTCACTCTCATTAAGAGGTTCTTTAATTCCTCCTCACTTTCTGCCATCAGAGTGGTATCATCTGCATATCTGAGGTTGTTGATATTTATATACATGAGACTAAATATCTAGCTCTAAAAGACTCATGCTCTCAGGTGACGTTATGCCATCCAGAAATAATCTCTCAAGAAAATATATTAAGAAATGAAAGCCTCACTTTTAAAGGGATTGGATCAGAGTTAATTACTTTACCGGTGAAAGAAATACCAATAAAATATCAAGGGTGGAATGGGATGTGGAAAATGGGAATTACAGATCAACTTCCTGCTCTATGCTTGATAGGGCTAGATCTCTCTGAGTATGTTAAGAGTGTTTTGGTGAATACTCGCTCCCAGAAAGAAAAAAAGGAAGCATCTGAGGAAAAACATGAACTCCCTAATGAAATAATAAGAGGGAATGAAACTGATGAGACAGTTGATTTAGTAGCTATAAGGAATCCACATGAGAATACTTTTAAAAAGGAACAAAAAGCAGATTCTACCTTAGAACAATGCTTTAAGATGGTTAGAGAAGGACCAATAACCCCTGAGAACCCCGAAAGGTACTTTGTGGAAAAAGACCTATTATATAGGGAGGTCTTAATAAATCCTAGGAGGGGAGGGGAGAGCCTTCACAAACAACTGATAATCCCTTCTAAATACAGAGAGAAAATAATGGAAAAGGGACACACAGACACCTTTTCTGCTCATTTGGGGATTACACGCACTAAGCAGAGAATATCTCAGAATTTGTACTGGCCGGAAATGGGAAAGCAGATAAAAGCATTTTGTCAAAGCTGGTACATAAGCCAAAGACAGGAAGATACTGGGTTAAAAAGGAGACCTGAAGTAGTAGGAGTAGCTAAGGAAGGCTTAAGGAAAAACTCTAGTGAAAATTTCAATAGTGAAGAAAAGAAGAAAAATTATATTAGCAATGATTATATTGAAAAATCTAATAAGAGTTTTGATCTGCTGACCCATGTACACTTAGAGACGTCTGTAGTTGATAGAGAGGGTTGGAATTGGGTAAAACGAGTTAAAGATAGTTTCATATATACACGCTCACAAGAAAGTCAGGAAGTACCCACTAAAACAACAAAAGAAAGTTGGGGAACAAAAAGTTTCCTGGAAAGTCAACTTAATAACTGGTCTGAAGAGGGTATGATTTGTATGATTAAAAGAAAACCCAATGAAAGTAGTTTTGTCCAGAAACAAAAGTTAGACAACACTAAAAATGCTAGTGAAATATCGGTCTATCTTAGAGAGGAAGTCTTGATGCTAAGAAAAATGAAAGGGAATAAGATAAAATTAAATTGGGCAAGTCAATTTAGAAAGATAGCCAAAATGAAAGAAGTAAATTACAAGATTCAGAAAGATAGAGGGGAAAGTAGAAAAATGGTCCAAGTTTATCTGAACAAACTTTGGTGCAAGAAAGAAAATATAGTCCTGTATGAAAAAAGAGAAAAGCCCAAAAGAAAATATGAATGGCCATACTGGGAAGGCAGAGGTGTACCCTATCAAAATCAAAATAGAATAGAAATTAGCCTTACTCTAACAGTAGTGCAAACTGAAGAAAAAGTAAGAGTTTGGCTAGAATTAGTTGGATATTACCAACAGGTTTTATCCAGTAACATCGAGATAGCTGCTCCAGTAATTCAACACTGTAGAGCAGTTAAAACAATAAAGTTGAGAGATAGATGGAAAATGGCGTTGGTGACCAGTCGTGTCCGGAGAGATCCAGAGTTCCAGAAGGACGTCACCATCATCGCAGAGGTGTCCAGAGAACCGGGAGCCGTGCTGAGCCAATCGGAGAACAGCGGGACCCTTCATCAGATGACATCACTGAGAGAGAAGCTGAAGGCTGGTGAGAGACTCCATTCTACGGTGAAGTGTGAGTAGCATGAAAGTGGGTGGACTTCACAGAAACTCAAGCTGTGCAGGTGGGAAGGACATGTTATTATCTACAATAACCCTTCACCATGGCTGAGGTTGGGGACAATCGGAGAGAGCCAAGAGGGGTTGATGAGATAGACCCCAAGTCTACAAGACTTTGACTGTAAGAGTAAGAATGTTAAAGAGACTCAAAATGTGATGCCTGACACCTTATTGAAAAGATCAGAAGATTGAAGAAGAAGAAAAAGGACTATATTAAAATGAAACTGTAATGGTATGAATATTGTTCAAATTAAATGTTATAAAAGTGTATTGTAACTTATAATGTAATAAACTGTTCCAGTTGTGTATAAATAAGATAAGTAATTACAAATGTAACTTTTAGATGAATTAATGGTAAGCAATGATAAAAGTATTGTAGTAAAGAAATTGAAAGTATTGCAAATGTTGATTGATGGAGTTTAAAGGTGATGAGTAAGTATAAATGTGATTTAAAAAATGTGTAACGGAGTAATGTAAAGGAAAAAAAAAATTTGTTTGAAATATTGCTAAGTAGTTCCTACATTGTTCATGGAGTAAACTACTGTAAGTTTTACCCCATGAAACAAACTTTCTAAGGGGGGAGGTATGTGGCGGAATGCCATCACAGTACGTCACTCCTGTCCATCATGTGGAGCTCAAGTGCAGGAGCCTATGATAGGACAGGAGGGGCGGAACCAAAAAAGAACAGTTGGAATCAGTTAGAGACAGTTAGAGAGAGAAGCAGGGGAGAGATAGGGAATTGAGAAGGTTAATAGATAGATTGAACAGTTGGAGTGATAGAGAGAATATTTATTTATTTATTTATTTATTTATTGTATTTTTACCCCGCCTATCTGGTCAGACGACCACTCTAGGCGGCTTCCAACACGCATAACATACATAACAAAGTATAAAAAATATTTTAAAAATATAAAATATAACATCAATAGACAATAGGGAAAGAGTTATAAGGAATAGAGAATAGATAACTAGTAAAAGTATATTGTTGTTGTGAATAAAAATACAATCGAACCAATGCTTAACCAAATCCTATTTAATGAGTGATCCTGAACATCTGTGATTTTCCCTTTGTGATTTACATAACAATAAAAGAACATCTATAATTTACTCCTGTGATTCTCAAACTTAAAAGTTCAATAAACCTGTTATAGTTGGCAGCACACGTGTCTGAAATACGTAATTGGTATTGTGTGATTAATACTTGGTGGCAGCGTGCAAAGAGGAAACGCATCCAGGGGGTGAACCTATGTTTAAGAGAGAACAAACCAGGGACACTGGGTGGACGCGACAGGGAGTGACTGTGCAAATTTTATTTTTTGAATGATGGGGTGGTGGACTGATTCTTTTACTAAAATGTGACCTCCCTACCTAAACAAAGCCCCCCCCCCTCAGTATAATGTAATTAGTAAAAATACCCCCCCGACCCGCTGTGGCTGAATGAAAATCCAAAAAAATCCAAAAAGAAAAGCCCTGCCAGCTAAGTCTCAGTCTGAGATACACACACACACACACAAGTCACACCAATTTCGTTTTAGGGAAAAGGAGAAAAAAGGATTGATCCAGCTACACCACCCCCCACCCACTGTGCCTGAGATGCAAGCCTCCAAGTCCCAAACTAAACTTTTAAAACTGATTGAATAATGTAGTCCTGCCAGCTAAACACACACACACACACACACACACACACACAAGTCACACCAATTTCATTTTGGGTAAAAGGAGAAAAAAGGATTGATCCAGCTACACCCCACCCACCCACTGTGCCTGAGATGCAAGCCTCCCAAGTCCAAAACTAAACTTTTGAAAACTGAGTGAATAATGTAGTCCTGCCAAGCTAAACATGCACACACACACACACACACGTCACACCAACAAATTCCCCCCACCCACTGTGCCTCAGATGCAAGCCTCCACTTGCCTGAAGATGACACACACCACACAAGCCTCCAGGAAAAAAAGTTTGAAAAAAGCCCTTCCAAGTAGCCTAAGCTACCTGAAAATCCCTTCCCAAATTCCCAGTACAGTTGTTGATGATGATGATGATTGATGAATGATAATTTTGAAAAAGAAAAATATAAGCGATGCGTTCGTTTGCTTTGCTGCCACAAAAGTGAAACCAAACTGCCAGAGCAACAGCAAGCCAGCAGCAGCAACTGTTCTCACTCCGGAGAGCATGAACAGAAGTGCACAACGCCTGGAGGGGAAAAGCTTATATACAGCCTCTCTGCACCTTTCGGCAGCGCTATTGGCTGCCCGACATGCCAATCCACAATCTCTGTCCTGATTTGCCAAAGCTTCTAATTGGCACCAGCAAGCTCAGAGAGACCCCCAAAAAGGTAACTAATATATACGAATATTAACGGATCGATGAATAAAACCGAGGAAATATTAGTCTAGATTTATATTTTTATGAATACGGATCGATGAATATTTGACGAATCGGCTATATTAATCAAAAAAACCCGATCCATTTTTATATTCGTCCCCATCTCTAGTCCTGACAATGTCAGTGATCACGTTCCTGGCTGTTTGTGGGTGCACCTTTTCCCCAAGGATTTCAGAATGAGAACAAGAAACATGCTCCTCACTCTTGTTTGCCTTCAGAATCTTCTGTTGGTTTCATCACAAAGTCAGTTGATAGTGAAAATGGCTAGAAACTTGTGGGTAGAAACAGTGGAAGGTGGCAGTGCTCTTCGTGTGGGGTAGTCCAGTGGTCCCAAACCTTGGGCCTCCAAATGTTCTTGAACTTCAACTCCCAGAAATCCTGGCCAGCAGAGGTGGTGGTGGTGAAGGCTTCTGGGTGTTGTAGTCGAAGAACACCTGGAAGCCCAAGTTTGGGGACCACTGGGGGGGCCAGTTTATCACAGCTTTGAAAGTTACTTTTTAAAGACTCCATTTCCCAGAATCACTCCTGCTGACTTAGAGAAGTGTGCCACAAAAGAGAGCTGGAAGGTGAGGCTTTGATTCTTATTTCAGCTGGTAGGGGAACTCTGGCTGCTCCTGGTAATGCAATAGATGGTGATTTATCTATTAGTGGAATTGACACAGAGGCTGAAATGATGGCATAACTTTTAGAGGTGAATTGCTGTATGCTAAGAAATCTGCATGTGCCTTATCTGTTGCATGCTAAAATGCAGGACTCGGCATGCAACAGATTAGCTCTACGGAAATATCTTAATTTACAGCAGTTTGTTTCTAAAAGTTATGCTGTTTGTGTAACTGCACAACAGGATTGCAGCCAGAGGCTGATAAAACCACAGCTTATCTTATTTTGCGCTTAGCTCGAACCATCAAGATCAAGAAACTATTCTTTACTGAAAACTAAAGCTTTTTTAAAATGACATGGTAGAAGTTGAGCTTGATGTTTGTATGTGTGTGGTTTAAAAAAACCTTCCTTTCCCTCTTTTGTGGACAATCTGCTATGTTCCATTACTTGTATACATAAACACATGTACCCATAAATGTCCTCACATGCATTGTTAAAATAATGCCTGATATTAAAATAAACCGTATTCAAAGATCTCTGAGCTTTCTCTCTCAGTACAGGCAGAGATGGAGTATATTTCTCTCTCTTTTTTTTTTTTGCTTCACCTACTACATCACTGGACTTCACATTAAGCGGTGTGGGAGGAGGCAGCAGGGGTAGCAGTTCTCCCACACTGGCTTTGCTCCCTGGCTGCCTGGAGGTTATAATTATAAGATGTGGACTGAATGTGCTCTTCTCATTCAAGCAGCCAGAGAAAAAGTGCTAGAGAAGCTTGACTCAGGTTGTGGGCATATATGGAACTCCACATGCATGTCTGGAGAGTTGGTGTCAATGACTTAATGCACTACAGGAGTTTAGGTATCTCATAGCATGTGCTTATTTTTCAAGCCCCTCCTGGAAGTCCTGATTCAGTGCTGCTGTTGTCTTTGCAGGAGTAGCCTCTGATAAGTCCCTTTGACACTGCTCTCCCCCCAGGCTCTGTCTAAAAAGAAGATGCTAAGTTTATTGTCTCTTTGGAAGATTAAAAACTGTCAGTCCTTTCTCCCCTTCCTCCTTCTGAAGCCTACTGTTTCCCTTCCATGTAAAATTTTGGGGGAAAATGTAAACACACAGTCTGCCTCTTTGTGTTCCTCTGAATCCCAAAACTATGGAAGGACCCAGAATTGTTTCACTTCAAAGAAATTCAGAATCAGCCTTGATGTGGTTTGGGATTCATTCAGATCGGACACATATCCCTGTTTTCTGACAATAGCTTACCCATGTAGAATAAGGACAACTCACTAATCAAAATGTGACAGTATAGTTGCAAAAGACCGTGTCTCCAGTTATGAGCCTGCTGGGGTGTTCAGCTCATGAGGAGAGGACTCTCTCTCAGTCTGCTACCTTCACAGATGTGTTTGATGGGTAAACGGGAGAGGGCCTTCTCTGTTGCTGCTCCCAAACTTTGGAACTCCCTCCCACTGGAGGCCAGACTGGCCCCATTTTTGCTATCCTTCTGCAAGCAGGCAAAGACCTTTTTCTTTAGGCAAGCTTCCCCTCAGTGACTGGCTGCTTGAGTGGGATTTTTAAATAGATTGTTATGATTTACTGCTTTGAATGTGTTTTTAGTATTGCTTTTGTTTACCATTTCTTAGAGTGGTATTTGTTTGATCCTTTTTAGAATTTATATACTTACTATTTTTAGCTTTAAATATTGTATTTTAATGATGTAAGCCATCTTTATATACTCATTGTTTTTAGCTTTAAATATTATCTTTTCATGGATCCTTTTAAAGGAGAAAGGTGGGATAAAAATATGATAGATAGATAGACAGACAGACAGACAGACAGACAGACAGACAGATAGATAGATAGATAGATAGATAGATAGATAGATAGATAGATAGATAGATAGATAGATAGATAGATAGATAGATAGATAAGCTGCAAATTGCTGCAAGTCAAAACATTAATGTAAGCATTTGCTATTGTGCGCCAAGTTAAGCAACAGCGAATGCTTGTGCTAACTTTTTGATTGATGGTGATTTGTAGTTGAGATGTACACTGACTGCATTTATTGGGCATAATTAAAAGGATTTTGGCTTATATGTTACCACTGGAGGGGGCATTTTTCTGTACAAGAATGTGTGGATGTACCCTTCATGTATGTATCTGAGAAACCTGAACTGGGTCATGATCCTCCCTCATGTGTGCACAAGAAATGAAGTTTGCACAGGTACACATGTATGATGTTGGCAGTATATACACGTCCTTAAGAGACATAATTGCAAAACCAGTGTTTTCTGTTGTGATTATAATGTGTACTTCTTAATGTTGAATTTAGCTATTAAGACACAAGAATGTCTGCATAGCATGATTTTCAAACAGAGAGGGTTCATGTTTAGTGCAGGGTTTACTAACTAGGGCAAATTTTGAAACTTCTCCCTACTGAAAATGTAAACCCAGGGCAGGCATAACTGGAGATCACTGCCCTGAGTCCTAGTTTCCTTTGTTTATCCCATTCTTGCTCTTTTGCACTGAATGGCTTGTAAGAAAATAAATGATCAAGTTTACACTGCATGGAAATTGTATAACTGTGTTTGACATCATTATCCACTGTTCAGTTAAAAAAATAATTAAACCATGCAGTCAGCATATGCCAACAGTTAGAATGTTTACAGAAGTACCAGCTTTTTCTCAGCTCATAACACTAAAGATGTTAGCATTTGTCATGTTCAGCTGAAACAAAATGAGGTTGAACTAAACAATTTCATTTCCAGAAGTACCTTTCCTCCTGAAATCCCTTTTTTTGAAGTCCCAGCACTCACAAAATTGCAAAGAAACAGCATTATTGCTGTTGGTGTTGGTGCTGGTAGTGGTGGTAATAGCAACTAGTGTGGTGTAGTGGTTAGATATTAGCCATAGAGTAGGAAGACCTGAGATCTACTCCCCATTGGCCATAAACCTCTCTAGGTTACCTAGAGCAGTCGCAATCTGCCAGCCTGACCTTCCTCACAGGACTGTTTTGGAAATACAGTAGTGATGGGGGGAGTACCTTTTGGAGTACAGCTTCAATATGAGTAGTTATTTAAAGGAAAGGTGGGACATATAGATGGGCGCAAATCAGAAAAATGGTGATTCATTTCGATTTGTGATTCATCAAAGTCGACAAATCATGAATAATGGATTTACATTTTTTCCTGACAAATCAACAAATTGATTTGTCAATTTGTTGATGCCTTTAAAATCCTACTCCCTCAGCACCTGGAGACACCAACATCTCAGAGAAGCTGACTCTCTTCTACAAATCATGCAAGTTTGGTGAAGATTGGATTTTGGATCTCTAAGTTATACACCTACAAGGTGGGTCCCTAGTAAAGTGCCCTTTAGCAACCCAAACTTCACCAAACTTGGAGGAATTGTAGAGGAGAGTCAGGAGAAGCTTCTTTGTGACTTTTGTGTTTTTAAGTGCCTGGGGGAAGCATTTCCGGGGGGGCTCTTTTTGGGTGTGTAACTTGGACATCCAAAACCCAATCTTCGCCAGACATGGAGGAGATGTAGAGGTGAGCCAGGGGAAGCATCTTTGCAATGTTGGTGTCTCTAGGTGGTCTGGGGGGCATTTTATAGCCCAATGAATAAATGAATAAAAAATCACTTAAAATTCATTGATTCATATTTGTCAGGATGAATGCAAATCGATGAATTAGCAATTTTTGATGAGTTATGCAATTTGTTTTTTAATTTGTGCCCATCTCTGGTGGGACATAAATGTCATGAATAATACCGATGATTAGTACAGTGTTTATTAGTATTAATATTAGTATAAAAGCAAGTATTATAACCATGATCTGTTGTTATCTGTTATCCATTACCTAAACTCTTTGCCCTCCCAACCCCGGAATAAAGATGTGAGACAAAGATTATGGATTAAAACACGGGCCACACTTTATTAATCATAATCAATGTTGCCATCCTTTGGCAAAGGGGGGCCTGCCGTAGTGCGGAATCAGGTTAAATCGTAGAGGTCTCAAAGGACCCCCTAAGCAACAAATGGGCGAGTCCCTGGCCCCAAGTTTTTGCTGTCTTAAACGACAGCGAAAACCCGGCCGGCCGCAATTTGACCACCCGCGGACCTCAAGCCAGCTTGACTGTTGGTCCGGTTGTGGCCCAGTGCATCTTTCCCCCCAAGCGCTGTAATCGCACGATCCGCAGCGCTGGGGGTTCAGATGGGCTATAGCTTACCTGAATTTATACTGGGACTCACCAGAAAACCTGTTATATCCGCACTACCCACCACAGCATAGGGACTAGCCATGCTAAGTCCCATGCCTGCCATTGAGCCTATCAAGCTCAGAAAGCAGGCCCCGTTGATGTCTTCCAAGAAGACATCCAAACCCAAATCGGACAGATGTACACCGAAAAAACTCAGGCCTATCCAAACGGATCCTCTGGTGACCAATCACCAATCCAAGGCCGGCGCAGACCGCTCTGCAAACCTCCCGGTTAACACTCCTGCGTGCTGTGTTAACGGAGAAAAAATTCCTGGCATCTCTCCATGCCAACCGAGGGACGATTGTCGACCATACGATATGCACGGCCGGGTACGTGGCCTTCAACCATCTCAAGTCGTGCAAAGTGTCCAAGATCAAGGCTTTTCCATGATGCCTGGCCAGGTCATTGCCACCCAGATGTATGACCAATAAATCTGGTGGAAATTGTCCAAAATAGACAGCCCTGCACAATTGGCTCCACAGCATCCCAGGCAGCCCCTTCCATACGATGTGAGCTCTGGCTCCAAGGCCCAGGTTGCTCCCCCATGGGGATGCAGCCGCATAACGCGCTGCCCAAAAAACATAGCTGTAAAATCAAGACATGTCACCGTCTCCCCGTCATCGCGGAACCTGCGGAAATACAACAAAAAAACAGGCCCCCGCCTAGACATTAGGGAGTGTTCTGATATATCTACGGTTGTTGGATGACGACTACCTACCCAAATGTTTAATTTCGTCTGTATTGTATCCCAAGGCAGCAGCTGTAGACGCTGCCCCAATTCTAAAAGAGTGTGTGCCAAATTGTGATCCCTGTACGCCAACCCTATCTAATGCAACATCTGTGAGTTTCCAGAACTGATACTTTGTTAATGGGGAACTATCTCTGTGGTTAAAGAAATAGCCTTGATCTATTTCCCTAACTCCCAAGTATTCAATCGTGGCCTTCACAGGACAAATGCTTTCTATATGGCAATGTGCTAGCATAAGTTGTGCGCCCCTTCCCTAGTTGGTCGGCCTTGGATCGTCTAATAAAAATATTTACCGTTCCATCCATAACCCTAACATCCTGCCATTGCAGAGTTACTCTAGATTCGTCATTCTTTCCAGCGGCAACTACCTCGCTAATCCTAAGGGCCCCAAAAATGTCAACAAGGATGCTGCTCTAAATAAAATCATGTCATACTCATCCCTACACAGAGACTTGCACTGATGACACATGTGTTCTAGCAACGCAGGTGATATTGGAGCCCTGGTGTCCTGCACTCTTCCTCTTTCTTTGGACCACCCTTCAATCATTTTCCTAATGTGGCAATCCGAGGAATAATCCTGGTACCCATTAATCCTAGCATAGAAGGAGAGCGCTGATAACCTACCCTGAATAGTTCCAGGTGCCAATCCCCTTCTATTCAGATACACAATAAATTGTTGAAGGTGATCCACCAGTGCAGGCCAGACTGGCTCCAGGTTAACCAGCTTCCTAAATTCCTGGAACTCTATACTCACAGCATAGTACCCTTTTCGTGTCCTTGGTGCCAGGGCCAAGCCTATTGCTCTTTCCACGTCCTTGCGCCAAGCTGCCAAACCTCTGGGGGCAGAATCTCCGGGTGCTCGTTTGCTCCTGGATCTAGCTCCCTGAACCGCCCGATCTGTTGATGCAACAAGGCATCAGCTAAACTATTGTCTATCCCTGGAACGTGTTGTGCCTGAACCAAAATGTTGAATTTCAAGGCCTGTAATGTGAATGCCCTAACCAATGCCATGACCCTCTCCGAATGAGACGTAAGGTTGTTTACTATGTAAACAACTGCCTGGTTGTCGCACCAAAAATGTACGACAGAGTTTGACCATTCTTCTGCCCATAGCCACAGCGCGCCTACTATCAGGAAGAATTCCAGGAACGTTAGGTCCCTGGTAATACCGGCCTGATGCCAATCTTCAAGCCATGTGCCGGTACACCATCTCCCTCTGAAATAGATTCTGAAACCTAAGGAGCCCGCAGCATCCGAATGGACCTGAAAATCCGCCTTAAGCCCTATCTCACTTCTCCAAAAAGATATTCCATTAAAATCTGCTAAAAACTGATTCTAGACTCGTAGGTCCTCCCTCATACCCTGCGTAACCCTAGACCTATGCAAGGGGCGATGCAGGGTCCCTTCATCGCATCGCAAAGCCGATGCAAAAAGTTTAAATGGCCTATGATTTCTTGCAGCTCTTGCAGAGACACCTTTCTCCTTTGTAATAGTGATGCTATCCAAACCTTAAGGTCAGCTAATTTGTTGTCTGGCAACTTTGATGTCTGTTCCACGGTGTCTAGCTCAATGCCGAGGAAAGTCAGGGATGTAGCTGGTCCTTCTGTTTTTTCCTCCACCAGTGGTAAACCTATCTCATCTGCCATTGCTTGGAAAGTGTTCAGGATAAGCTTACACCTCCCAGTGTTCCTCTCACCACAAAAAAGAAAATCATTAAGGTAATGGGCCGTACACCTACGGCCCACCCTGCGTCTGAGCTTCCATTCAATAAATGAGCTGAAACGCTCAAATTCTGCGCATGACACAGAGCAACCCATGGGTAAGGCTCTGTCAACATAGAAGGATCCTTGAAAATGAAAGCCTAACAAATCAAAATCATGCGGATGAACTGGCAAAATCCGGAAAGCTCATTTAATATCACATTTTGCCAATTCCGCCCCTACACCACACTTCCGTATCATGTGAACCGTCTCATCAAAAGAGGTGTAGCACTATATATAAAGCTCCTGAGGGATGGCATCGTTGACCGACTCTCCCTCAGGGTAGGACAAATGATGTATCAATCTAAACTCTCCCTGTACCTTTTTTGGGACAATTCCTAAAGGTGAGACCCTTAAGGTTTCCATAGGGGGCGACGCGAAAGGACCCATCACTCTCCCTTCCTTTACTTCCTTGGAAATTTTTTCCTGAACCACCTTTTCCATTCCACACACAGATTTCAGGTTCCACGCAAAAAATGCTTTGCGCTCACCAATAGCCGGGATCCTAAAGCCAAACTTAAAACCGTCCAACAAATAAATAGCATCCACCTTGCAGGGGTAATCATGTAGCCAGGCTTCCAAAACTTCATGAAAGGATTAATAAGGTAACTAAAAACCCGTGTAAAACAAACAAAATTGTCAATCAGACTGCAGAGGGTAGCCGATGCTACTCCCCGCAGACTCTCCAAGCGTTGCTTTCGCAAGCCTCAGACGATGACGCAGTTTGCGTAGCGGAGCTCTCTCCTTCTCTGATGCCAAGAAAGGAAGAGGGCACGGAGAGGGGGGAATGTCCTTAAATAACCTAACGTTCCCCCCTCTTGCCAACGACGATTCCTGCGAGACTAAGAGTCTCACGTCATCCGGGGAGGGAGGCAAAGGCGAGCCGCACTGCTGAAGCTTCCTGCTCAGCAGCGGCTCGATCATTTATCATAAATTAGTGTATTTGTTTTTTCTGCCTAACACTGATAGCTAAAATTTGCTAGTGATATTTGCAACTCCTTTGCAAAGATATATGTAAATTAAAAATGTATAACAATAAAGCTTTGATAGTAACATGCTACCAACATATAAATTGCATTAGAGGCTGGGAAAGTTACTTTTTTGCACTACAACTCACAGAATCCTGCTGTCAGCTTGACTACCAGCCGTGTTACCTGGTGGACTCTGTGAGTTCAATAATTTTTGAAACTCTTATGGATGTGTACAAATTGCTATGAATAAAAATGGAGGGGAGGCACATTTCTCCTACAGATGCGTCTTTTCATGAAGGGTATGTGAAGTACAGGAACCACTAGTCACTGAAATGAGAAAAAAATGGTCTCTTGCTAGGCCTGGCCAGGGGGTGAGGGCAGAGAGTGGAGCCAAGTATCCAGCTGCTTTTAAGAAACAGAGAATGGGTGTAGGTGGAGAAGAAAAGTTGTTTACTAAGGTGTCAATACAGCTTCAAAAGAAGCTATTTTTTGGATTCCAACTCCCCCTGTGGTGGGGTGGAATTCCAGGAGTTGTGGTCCAAAATGCAATTTTCCCAAGGTCTGACTGTTCAACTTTAAAAAAAAATCTGGCTAAGAGAGGAAAACACTTTTGTTTTGCTGGCAATGGCACCAAAGGCCAAAGTGTCAGTTAATCATTTTCTTTTCTATTGGAAATCTAGTACAAAAAATTAGTTTTTCTATTAGGAAAGAGCCTACATTGCTTACATTTAGTATCTATCACTTCCTCCAGAAATGTTTACTTATTTGATTGTACTTACTCTCACTTTCAATTGCCCTCATTTGTCTTCTGTGGCAGTATCACATATATAAATCTTAATTGCTTGTGATTTTATTTACTGATGTCCACGATGTCACACCCCCTTCATGGATTGCTGTCTTGTCGTGGCAAAGGGGCTTGAGTAATTCAGAGAAGCTATGGGTGGCGCTGCGGGTTAAACCGCAGAAGCCTCTGTGCTGCAAGGTCAGAAGACCTGCAGTCATAAGATTGAATCCACACGACGGACTGAGCTCCCGTCGCTAGTCCCAGCTCCCGCCAACCTAGCAGTTCGAAAGCATGCAACTGCAAGTAGATAAATAGGTACCACCACGGTGGGAAGGTAACAGCGTTCCATGTCTAGTTGCGCTGGCCACGTGACCACGGAAGATTGTCTTCGGACAAACGCTAGCTCTATGGGTTGGAAACGGAGATGAGCACCACCCCCTAGAGTCGGACATGACTGGACAAATTGTCAAGGGGAACCTTTACCTTTACCTTTTTTATGGGCTATGCCGTGCAGGGACACCCAAGACGGACAGGTCATAGTGGAGAGTTCTGACTAAACGCGATCCACTTAGAGCAGGAACTGGCAAGCCACTCCAGTATCTTTGCCAAGAAAACCCCATGAACAGAAACAAAAGGCTAAAAGATATGACGCTGGAAGATGAGCCCCTCAGGTCGGAAGGCGTCCAACATGCTACTGAGGAAGAGCGGAAGTCAAGTACAAGTAGCTCCAGTGCTAATGAAGTGGTTGGGCCAAAGCCGAAAGGACGCTCAGCTGCGGACGTGCCTGGAAGTGAAAGGAAAGTCCGATGCTGCAAAGAAAAATACTGCATAGGAACCTGGAATGTAAGATCTATGAACCTTGGTAAGCTGGATGTGGTCAAACAGGAGATGGCAAGAAGAAACATTGACATCCTGGGCGTCAGTGAACGAAAATGGATGGGAATGGGTGAATTCAATTCAGACGATTACCATATCTACTATTGTGGGCAAGAATCCCGTAGAAGAAATGGAGTAGCCCTCATAGTCAACAAAAGAGTGGGAAAAGCTGTACTGGGATACAATCTCAAAAATGATAGAATGATTTCAATACGAATTCAAGGCAGACCTTTCAACATCAGAGTAATCCAAGTTTATGCACCAACCACCAATGCTGAAGAGGCTGAAATTGACCAATTCTATGAAGACTTACAACACCTTCTAGAACTGACACCAAAGAAAGATGTTCTTCTCATTATAGGGGATTGGAATGCTAAAGTAGGGAGTCAAGAGATAAAAGGAACAACAGGTAAGTTTGGCCTTGGAGTTCAAAATGAAGCAGGGCAAAGACTAATAGAGTTTTGTCAAGAGAACAAGCTGGTCATCACAAACACTCTTTTCCAACAACACAAGAGGCGACTCTACAAATGGACATCACCAAATGGGCAATACCAAAATCAGATTGATTATATTCTCTGCAGCCAAAGATGGAGAAGCTCTATACAGTCAGCAAAAAGAAGACCTGGAGTTGATTGTGGCTCTGATCATCAGCTTCTTATAGCAAAACTCAAGCTTAAACTGAAGAAAGTAGGAAAAATCACTGGGCTAGTCAGGTATAATCTAAACCAAATCCTTTACGAATACACAGTGGAAGTGAAGAACAGATTTAAGGAACTAGATTTGGTGGACAGAGTGCCTGAAAAACTATGGATGGAGGCCCGTAACATTGTACAGGAGGCAAACAAAAACCATCCCAAAGAAAAGGAAATGCGAGAAAGCAAAGTGGCTGTCCAATGAGGCCTTACAAATAGCAGAGAAGGGAAGGGAAACAAAATGCAAGGGAGATAGGGAAAGTTACAGAAAATTGAATGCAGACTTCCAAAGAATAGCAAGGAGAGACAAGAGGGCCTTCTTAAATGAACAGTGCAAAGAAATAGAAGAAAATAATAGAAAGGGAAAAACCAGAGATCTGTTCAAGAAAATTGGAGATATTAAAGGAACATTTTGTGCAAAGATGGACATGAAAAAGGACAAAAATGGTAGGGACCTCACAGAAGCAGAAGACATCAAGAAGAGGTGGCAAAAATACACAGAGGAATTATACCAGAAAGATCTGGATGTCCTGGACAACCCAGATAGTGTGGTTGCTGACCTTGAGCCAGACATCCTGGAGAGTGAAGTCAAGTGGGCCTTAGAAAGCATGGCTAACAACAAGGCCAGTGGAGGTGATGGCATTCCAGTTGAACTATTTAAAATCTTTAAAGACGACACTGTTAAGGTGCTACACTCAATATGCCAGCAAGTTTGGAAAACTCAGCAGTGGCCAAAGGATTGGAAAAGATCAGTGTACATCCCAATCCCAAAGAAGGGCAGTGCCAAAGAATGCTCCAACTACCGTACAATTGCACCCATTTCACATGCTAGCAAGGTTATGCTCAAAATCCTCCAAGGTAGGCTTCAGCAGTATGTGGACCGAGAACTCCCAGAAGTACAAGGTGGATTTCGAAGGGGCAGAGGAACTAGAGACCAAATTGCTAACATGCGCTGGATTATGGAGAAAGCCAGAGAGTTCCAGAAAAACATCTACTTCTGCTTCATTGACTACGCAAAAGTCTTTGACTGTGTCGACCACAACAAACTATGGCAAGTCCTTAAAGAAATGGGAGTGCCTGGCCACCTTATATATCTCCTGAGTAATCTATATGTGGGACAGGAAGCAACAATTAGAACTGGATATGGAACAACTGATTGGTTCAAAATTGGGAAAGGAGTACGACAAGGCTGTACATTGTCTCCCTGCTTATTTAACTTCTACAAGTTATGCAGAATACATCATGCGAAAGGCAGGACTGGATGAATCCCAAACTGGAATTAAGATTGCCGGAAGAAATATCAACAACCTCAGCTATGCAGATGATACCACTCTGATGGCAGAAAGTGAGGAGGAATTAAAGAACCTCTTAATGAGGGTGAAAGAGGAGAGCGCAAAAAATGGTCTGAAGCTCAACATCAAAAAAACTAAGATCATGGCCACTGATCCCATCACCTCCTGGCAAATAGAAGGGGAAGATATGGAGGCAGTGACAGATTTTACTTTCTTGGGCTCCATGATCACTGCAGATGGTGACAGCAGCCACAAAATTAAAAGACGCCTGCTTCTTGGGAGGAAAGCGATGACAAACCTAGACAGCATCTTAAAAAGCAGAGAAATCACTTTGCCAACAAAAGTCCACATAGTCAAAGCTATGGTTTTTCCAGTAGCAATGTATGGAAGTGAGAGCTGGACCATAAAGAAGACTGACCGCCGAAGAATTGATGCTTTTGAATTGTGGTGCTGGAGGAGACTTTTGAGAGTCCCCTGGACTGCAAGGAGAACAAACCTATCCATTCTGAAGGAAATCAACCCTGAGTGCTCACTGGAAGGACAGATCCTGAAGCTGAGGCTCCAATACTTTGGCCATCTCATGAGAAGAGAAGACTCCCTGGAAAAGACCCTGATGTTGGGAAAGTGTGAAGGCAAGAGGAGAAGGGGACGACAGAGGACGAGATGGTTGGACAGTGTCACCGAAGCTACCAACATGAATTTGACCCAACTCTGGGAGGCAGTGGAAGACAGGAGGGCCTGGTGTGCTCTGGTCCATGGGGTCACGAAGAGTCGGACACGACTTAACGACTAAACAACAACAACAACAACGATGTCACACTCACTAGTGATTACTGGTTGAATAAGGTTGTCCATGTAGCTAAATCTGGAACAAGGAAGCAACAGCAACCATTGATTGGGATGTAGTGAGCCCTGGAAAGCAACGATTCCAGTCAGGATATTTAAAAATGCTAATATTTGCAAGCTGTGTGAGACTGCTGGGCTCTTCTTTATTCTGCCAAAATTGCCAGCTTCCCCTCCCTACCGAACTTGAATATATTCAGTATAGCCCTTGTTTTCTATTCTTCCTGCTATGAAAAATGGTCTGAAGAATTGTCCAGATTTTCATTTAATACTTTTGAGCATGATACCCCAAGGGAATGGGGAATCCATTGCACTTGTGATTCACATGTTTCTTTTTGATGGATTTTGCAGGCCCAGAAATTGGTCTTGCAGATATCGCACTCAAAGTATTAACACATGGATCTCTCACAAAAATACCCACAGAGCTTCAGAATTACAAAATAAATTCCAGAGATGAGATGACAGGTCAGTCTACAGGTGAAACCGCACCTCTCCCTGCTTAGCACATTGCATTTTCTCCACATATGCAAATAGATGCTGTGTGTTGTTTAGAAAAACGATGTTTGAACAAGCTCTGAATTGTCAGAGCTACAATAATAGCTCACCATCTCACAGGCTTTGTTCTGTGAGAAAACCCACCATCTCACAGGCTTTGTTCAAGTGTACCATGAAACTATTGTTTAACATTACACAAACAAGCATGTTCAGATGTGGGATGTGAATGTTTTCCCCTGCAGTCTAGTACATCCCAAGAAAGCTAGAAACATTCACTTCCTGATTTAAAATAACCATGCTTGTTGTTCCTTCTGTTTAGCTTTAACCAGGGATAAGAAATGATGGGGGTGTCCAGAGGGCTATTTTCTTTCCTAGGATTCTGGGACTGCTAAAAATGCAAAAGGCAGACGCAGAAATCCATTTCCAAGTTTGAGACTTACAGCAGGATGACTGGATCCAAATTAGCCTGGAAAGCGGATGTAAGCATATCCCTCTCTGGCTTCCAGTGGAGGCAAGTCTTGCCTCCCTGCCCTTTGAATCTCGCTCCCCCATCAGAATCCCTCTTCACACAGTTGTTTTAAAAGCATCCCATTTCTGGCATCTCTACCCTGTTATATTTACAAAATATAAAATCAGTTCTTTCGAATACTGTGGAAGATGTGGGGAAGTGGGATCCCTGTTCCATTTATTGCTTTCCTGCCCAACAGTATCCTACATCTGGAAACAAGTTCACAGTAATGGCAGGCGAGCCAATAAAATGCCATAATGAACTCTTTCTACTCCCCATCTTTTCAGATAATGAAAAACTGCCCCAGAAAGACTTGATCCTACTGACTGCTGCATACCTCTGAATTGCTGGACATGGACAAAAACACTGGAAAGGCCTTGGTGTGTATACAGGATTTGGTCTGCTGGGAGAAAAAAGGGTGGGGAGGGGGCAGATTTAAGGAGGCACATGTGGCTCCACATCACACTTTGCAGGTCCATGGTGTCACTTAGGGTTTATGGAAAGAAAAAGGCAAGATCAGCAGCAATAGATTATGTTTATTCCTATCAAAAGTTTTATATCATGTTTGGATTACAAAGACTGCCTAATACGTCTTTACATAGACTGCTGCATCCAATATGCTACTGCCACTGCCAGCAAACCATGCAGGAAGAACCAGACCCTTCATACCCTTCCTTCCATTTTCTTCTCCTGTGCAGAAAAGCACCGTGGCTGCCAAATGTTGGCAGCAGTAGCAACAAAATGGGTGACTGCTGCTGAATTTGGGCAGCTCTTGATAGGTCCAGTGGAGTCCAATGTAGCCTTCAACTCCAGAGTTTGCATATCCCTGCTTTAAACATAATAACAAAACAGCACTTGGTCTAATCCAGAACATGAATGTTTCCAGTCTCTTCTGTGTAATAGCACTGGAGGAGGAGAGTGGAGCATGGGGTGCTAAATCTACCACTCACAAAGGTTTGTTTCCATAATGGCAAATATTATACAGGACTATGCTTTAGCAATAATCTGGCCATGCTGTCTGAGGATTCTGGAACTTGTAGTCCCCAAAAGCAGCTGTTTTAACTTCTAATCTGAACACTGTGCCCCTCAGAGGGAATAGCTGATGAATGTGTCCTTCCATTAACAGAGTATCTTCAGGGTTCAGAGGATCCGTTTTGGTTTTGAGCAGTTACATACACAGTAGAGAATTTTTCAGTTGGTACTGCATGAAGTCCATAAAGATTTATGTTCCAATTAATTCCACATCATTCTGATAAAATGAAAATAATATATCAAAGTAATGGAAGTGTATTGATTCCAAAGCATTTGTGAAATAATGAAACATTTTCAGAAGTAATTGAACACAGTTCCTTCTTTCCCCCCACCCCCCCAAAGGCATTTTGTTGTTTCTACCACCACTGCAAGCTCTAAAGCAGCAACTCTGTTGGTAGGTTGGCCACCATAAGAATGGGTGAATTTCTCAGTGAGAGAAATTTCTAGTACAACATAGTAAAAGAGGTCTTCAGAATCTCGTGTAGCAATGCTGAGGTATTCTCAGAATCCTCCATGAGCATAATTCTGGCATTTCCCAAAATATATATGAAGGGTTAAATATACACTATTTCTGATTATTCAATATTGGGTATGAGCAAGGGGATAATCTGCCCCAGTTTTGCTCTATTTGTGAGCAGTCTAGGGATTTATAGCTGGCCAATGTTTGATATAAAATGCTGGACTACCACAGACTGCTTTTGCACACCTAAATACAATTGCTAGTCCTAGATAAAAGAGACCCATTGAATCAATTGCTAGATGGTGAGTCAATATTTATGTGAATCCCATTATTGAGTGGGTCTGCTCTAGTGGAGACTACCAGTTGGATTCAGGTGTTTATTTATTTATTTATTTATTTATTTATTTATTTATTTATCTTATAGAGCCTCCATCAGTCAGCCTGTTCCATTACAAATTCTGGTTATGCAAGAGACATTTCTCACAGTATGCGGCTATTCTATTATCCATAATAGATGTCTCAAGCCAAAAGGCAACAAATAGACTATTGGAAAACCTGAAGTGTAATATTATGTCAGAAAGAAGCAACATTAATTTGGAAGAACAGGTCATTTTACACGGTTATACGGTGTCAGCTTTACATTTTTATAAAAATAGAGGGTGGGTAGTAGCTGAAGCAATTATTTTAAAGTATTCCTTGAACATGTACATGTATCGTGCCCACATTTGCAGGGAAACAGCAGGAGTCAATGATTCATGTAGCATTTCAATTAACACACACCCCAGAAACAATATGTATTCAGCATCAAACGTGGGTATCTCTAGAGGGCTCTCAAAAGTCTGATGAGTGGCATTGGTTAGTCATGCCTCTTTTCCCAATGTGCAGCCATTCTTGGTTAGTAAGCATTTAAAGAGAAGCACGGATATCTTTTGATGAGTCATCTGAAACCCTCAGACTCCAGCCTATTTGTCATGTTAGAATCCCTTTTATTAACGCCCTCTTTAAAAAGGGCTTCTGGGGACAGTATTTTGCTGATCTTATTCCATAATGAAAATGCCAAAAAGAATTGAACTGAGGGAACCTGGACAAGGAGTCTCTTGGTTTCTCCAGAGCTGGACACAATTGTTACAAATTAAGGATTTGGCAAAAGGAAGTTGACAGATCAAATTATCATGCAGAAAGATTACTGGAATAAATTTTTTCTCTCTACCAATGTCTAAATAAACAGGTGTCTTGCTACAAAGGGGTCAGGGATAAACAACATCAACTGTCTCTAGCTAAACAAAATGGGGAGGGAGCAAGTTTCTTAAGTATATTTTGTCTAAGTTGGTATAAAGTGGCAGTGCAAAACAATTGCTTGAAATATTTTAAAGTTAATAATAATACGTCTTTTAAAATGCTTGTCTGTATGGGTTCTTTATCTTATATTCTAACTCCAGTTTAATTCTCTGAGTGTTATCCTTTATGTAGTCAAAATATGGCAGCAAGCTTGAGCAACAGGATGGTATTAGGAGACTAGCAGAAGTAATAAGCGATTTTAGAGTAACAACCGTAAAGGAAGAGAGCATTTTGAATCATCTCAGTGAGGACTGAACACACTCATTGCGACTGGAATGCTAGATATCTCCTAAGAGGAGAAAAAAATGAAACTCAGAGTCCTAATCACATGTTAACACTTTCTGTTTCTTTCTAACATGTGATCCAGGGGAATCCTAGCTCCTCCCCTCTCCATCATTGCTTTATTGACATGGATACCAACATCTGCAGAAGAGAGGTTCCTACCCACATGTAGTCTCTCCCTACAAACAAGAACCCTGGAAAATACGGTTAATATATATATGGATATACAGAGAATTGTATATCCATTCATGCAATATTTTATATTACTGAAGATGAATATACAGAGATTTGTATATCCATTCATGCAATATTTTATATTACTGAAGATGAAATCCAATTTTTGCTGAGATTTGACAGGACTCTACTTAACAAGCCCAAAGGAGGCATGAAGATCTATCACAAAACTAACTGAAGGTTGGCCTCTCATCTCTCTCTCTCTTCCCAAGTCTCAGTCTCGTGTGTGATAAGAGACTCACACTGGGTCTCAACATCTTGCATATAAATGTCAGGTCAATAAAAGGGAGGCCATCTATTATGTTATCCTATTACTTAGGATTATTGCATTCTACAACAGTGTGCTAGCCATCACCAAAACCATGTGTCACCATTATTGAATCTCATTATTTAAATGTAGTATCCTCAAAATGCCAGTCATAGCTGCAGTGGGCAGATCTCTTTAACTCCATAAGGCAAGCACTGGGCATGAGCTGTAGATGAAATGGAAGAAAGATCAAGAGAGCAAGAAAAGATCTAAGTCACCAGCAGCGAGCACCAAAGCCTTCTCCATGTTTTGCTCCAGAAATTGAGGAGATAAGATGAATGACCTTTTCATATACTGTAAGAGAGAGCCAAACAACGTAGTATAATGCTGGAGAACTTCTGGCCATCCAAATGTTCTGGATTTCATCTGCCATAGATCCTTATGCTAGGCTGTTCCTCTGAGAACTGAAGACCAAAATATTGAGAAGGTCAAAGTTCCTGTCCTTCGATTAAGATATAAAGTTAGCATATTTATTTATGTCAAATTATTATTTCAATGGCTTGATTCTAAGTATGGCTAAAGCTGATGCCAACACATTATACGCACACACTTACAGTCATAAAAAGTTTGGGCTTTTGTTTAGTTCTTCTGACCTCCCTAGAATAAATGGCCTTTAACATATGGAGAATAAAATTTGAAGTGCTAGTGACATAACCAGAATGAAACTTTTCCTACAGCTTCTGCTTATTTGTGGATGTGACTACTAATGTAAATATGCCAAATTAATAACAAGATGGAATTTCGGATAAGCATTCCAGAAGATATTATTTAGAAATTCTGGGGGAAGCATGGTGCTTTGTGTGCTCTGCTGTCCGTTGTATCTTTAATGAGTTTATGACTAATATATTTTGGGAATTTGCCAAAACCCAGTGGTATTGTGAAAGGCTATGGAATCCAGGAAGAAGGCCGAAACTGAGGAGCACTTTTCCTAAACCAGTGAATGTTATTTTCTTATAGGGATTTGTAATTATGCCATTACTGTTGATTAGTGTCAAACTCATGTGAATACACAAGGGCTGAATAAACCCTATACAGTCATACTACACACAAAAAAGTGCCATTCTGTTGCATTAAAAGTCTGAAGAACTGAAGATGGCCTAGCTGCAGGAAACTGTTTATTGTGTTTTCTTCCTCTTTCCACAAATTGTGCACTTTACCATTAACATCACAAAAGATCGCTATTATCTATGTGTGTGTGTGTGCATGTGTGCTTGTGTGTGTTTTATTGTATGGCTCTTCTGATATCCTTTTGCTTTCAGTTCCTCACAAGCATCACATTGTTGTTGGGCACTCATACTTTGATCCAGGATGGGGCATACTGACCTATATTTTTTACTCTGCATTCTGGACAAGAGGCTACTGTTAGGACAGTATATGGAGAAACAGAATGGTTTCCAATTGGCAAAGGTATACTTACCTATTTGGTCTATAGATAGAAAATGTCACACAGAAAACATAGATTCAATTGAAAAAAGAATGAAATTGGTGCAAGAAATGTTAAAAATATAAGAGTCAAAAACACTGGGGCACCTTAAAAACTGTATGTTATATGTCGACCAAGTTCACATCCTCAGACAGTCTGAAGAAGTAGACTTGATCCTCGAACGTTCACATTAAAATATAGCAGTTAGTCTTTAAGGTGCCACAATCCTCTCTCTCTCTCATATATTTGCACAGATTAACAAGGCTACTTTTTTGTAATAAAAAATGTATGCAGATGATACAATATTATAAGCAGAAAACACCAATGACTAGAAACAACTACTGATGAAAGTGGAAGAAGAAAGTGCAGAAGCAGGTTTATAGTTAAACATTAAGACAAAAATAAAAGCAAGACTACAGCTGAACACTAAGACTAAAATAGTGAGTAATGAATCATTACAGAACTTTAATGATCAAGTAAACAATCTTCAATACAGCAAAGATCTGTCACTAAAGATACAGACAAAATAAATGCAATTTGCCAGGAGAGAGGACTAAAATGCAATTTAGAACAGCTTCATAACTTCACTACAGCCTGAGTGTCTATTGTTACCAGTAAAACTGATAACTGCTTCTTTGTGAAGCATGCTTACAAACATGACTTTGCCACCTTAAAGATAGCTTTGTTAGTGAAATCTAAAAGGAAAAAGGAAATGTAAAATTTATCAGATCTGCCTGGAATATTTGCTAAAATTAGAGTAATATATAGAGAACCAATGTACCTGTAGTATGGGCACAGTACAGAAACACAGATGATGACAATCCATGTCCGTCTCCTTTGCCAAAATGGATCATTGATCTTCCTGAGGTTATCTTTTGGAAAACAATGGAAGAAGCTGAAAAAAAAAAAAACCTTTCCCGTTGATTCTCTTTCATGTTGTCCTATGTCTAGTGATTATCCTACTATGAGACTGAAGGGCTTTACCTGAACTGAGGAAATCTGAGTTTTGCTTATCTACTTTCCTAGGCAAAGGTGGGGTATAAATAAATAAATAAACAAACAAACAAATAAACAGGGCATGACAGTGCAATACTAAGAAGACAAAAATCATGATTACAGAAAAATTATATAACTTTAATATTGGCCATGAAGAAATCAGAATTGTCAAAGATCTTCTATACCTTGGTTCAATCATTAATCAAAATGGAGACTGTAGCCAAAATATCAGAACACCAAGACTTTGTGGGGTATCTATGAAGGAGTACAAAAGTATTCTTAAATGTAAGGATGTGTTACTGTGGACCAAGTTCATGCATACAATGGCATTCTTAATTATGATTCAATTAAAAACAAACGAACTCCTGTTTCTGAAATGCGGGATATTGTGCTTCTGTGTCTATGATTCAAAATTCCAGGAAATGGCCCAATACAACATCGTGTCTGCATTGCCAGCAGAAAAAAGGAAGCCAAGCTTTACAAAGCAAAAGGGCTATGTCAAGATGCTCTACAGCAGCCATTCTCAACCTTTTTTCAGCAACAACCATTAAAAACAATATGAAAGAAATATAGGCCAATCAGGGTTGTATAAGTAATTTAATGAACCTTATAAGGTGGTGTGTGAAGAATTGTTTCCAGTCTGTGGCCCCCTTGAAATATGCCAGGGTCCCCCAGGGGACCATATGACTCTCATTGAAAATGGCTGGTCTACATGATGCCCTCCTGTGCTCACTATCATTCAAAAAGTGACACCAAGCAAGGGAAAATCCCAGAAACTGACTGCTTTTTCATCAGTTAACCATTTCTCAAACTGCCACAAAGCAATTGTCAGGGCTGTTTTTCAAGGTGTAAATGGTAGATAAAAAGATTGCCCTTTTGAACACTTGTACCAGGAACCTAGTCTCAGAAACCCTAAGAAAATGTTTACTGAAAGCACTCGGGGCTGGGACAAACACGACTGCTCTATGCTTTTATAATGCAGAAATACTTTGAATATTCCTTACAAAATTGTATGCTAATTCCCTGGAGATACATTGCAAAATGTCCCTTTATGGAGGACTGTTACTCTATGACTCTCTTTAAAGCAAGCCTGTTTTGGGAGGTGTTCTTTTTTCTTTTAAAGAAAACCTATCTTTTAGTATGTGCGGTGCAATGCAAAGAGGCGTGTTTGGAGCTCTACATTGGAGAAACCAAATAGCCACTAAACAGGGGAATGGCCCTGCACAGGAGGGGTGATGGCTCAGGACCACAATCAGCAGTGTTCCTTCATTTGAAGGACAAAGGACACTCATTTGATGACCAAGATGTACTCATTTTGGACCGAGAAAATAGGTGGTTTGAGAGAGGGGTCAGGAAGGCCATACATGTGCATACAGAAACTCCCTCACTCAACAGGGGTGGAGGCCTTAGATACAATCTGTCTGCTATTTATCATGCTGCCCTTTCATCCATCCCCAGAAAGATCAATACCACACACCAGAAAGACCACTGTTAACCACCGTTAACAACCCATGACAATGGGTGGAGGAGGACTACAGTAGGGGGATTTTCACTTAACCCCCATTCCTTTGTCCATCTATCAAGCCTATTCAGACAAGGGGAAGTGAAACCAATGTGGAGGATATATCAGGGGTCTCCTACCAGTTCTCCTCAGATTAAAGAAGCTACTTGGATGAGTCGTGAAACGTTTAAACCTAATAAGACGTCCAGTTGCCATGACTCAAAATTTCCAGATAACAAAGTGGTTATTTTTCTCTTTTGAAAGGCCTTTTTGAGGCTCAATATTTCAGCTCCTGTGGCCTGGATTCCTTCCAAATAAAAAAGCAGGAGCGTATAAGAACCATTATTTTTCAAGATAAGCAAGATTGGTCTTTTCAACTTATTTAACCTGTTTTAAATCTGGGGATGTTTAAAGTTGCTTGTTTCTGCATGGGGGTGGGTGGGTAAAACAGTTTTACTTTTAATAAGTAATAACTTGAAAACACTTTCTCCAAACTTTGGTGCTGATCCAAAATCCAGTTTTAAAGTTATATTTTTTTTGTTTAGCTTGCCTCCTTTTAAAAAATTGCTTTGTAGAATGGTGATTTGCTTTGCTGCACAATAACATCACCGCACCCTTGTGTAGTGATAATGTATAGAAGTGGAAGCTGGAGAAAGATAAAAAAAAATAACTCCTTTGCAATATGGTGTTGGAGGAGAGCTCTATAAATACCACAGGATGCCAGAAAAGACAACTAAGCTGATTCTAGGTCAAATTGAGCCTGAACTATCACTAGAAGCTAAAATTATCATACTTTGGCTGTTGTTCTTTAGGAGAATGAAAGCAGTAGAAAAAGAGAAAGTCTTAATGTGGAATGGATTGACTCAGTAAAAGAATGCTACAGTCTTTAGTTTGAGGATGGCTCTTAATGATGGAACCTTTTGGAGGTCATTAATTCATAGGGTCACCTTAAGTTGAAAACAACTGCAGAGAACAATAACATCTGCTTTTATTACATTTTCAATGCCATAGTGAAGAAATCTATTTTTTAAAATGTGGATATATTCAGAAATGAGACACAGATGCTTTATGCAATGAGACTCAGTGCCCATATGTTGATTATCAGTCCCTTTGGATGATGTAATAGATTAAATATCTCTGTAGCAATTTTATGTGGAAGTTGTTCGCAGCAATGTGAAATACTTGTGTATAGGGATGCATCAAGAATAAAGTATTTGTTAATATCATTGTAAACAGACCTGAAACATGCCTTGCTGATGTGGGGTTGATATCTAACTTGGTTTTGCATTTCCCAAATGTCCTGACACAGTTTCTTGAGCCAGTGCCAAAGAGAAGACTGAAAGCTGCAGCCCTCAAGGAAGCCCAAGGTCTCTCCTGCATGCTCCAGTCACTAAGGTGCTGAGGAGGGTATCTGAATGAGGTCACTAGACCTCATTCTCAATGTTCAAAGCACTGTTCAGAGCTTCTTGACAGCTTTCCTTTTCAAACTCTTCAGCACTATCTCCATTGTTAGTGAGGAGAGCCACAATCAATGCTAGGATCCTGCACAGAGTTGCCCAGCAGAGCTTTTCCGAGTGGACTGTTGCACCATGACCCACAGGAAGATAGTGCTGACCACTCGGTAGCTCGCTGTGAAAAATCTGCACAGCACTTTGCAGGCAAAATCACTCGGATCTGCTCTTACTTAGATGCTGTAGTTAATACAGGTTCTATAGATGTAACTGTGGTTCCTGCTTATTTCTGCAGCCTGATGATGTGGACAGGATCCTTGGAACAGTGAAGGCTACCAGTTGTCCACTAGAACACACACACACACACACACACACACACACACACACACACACACACACACACACACACACACACACACACACACACACACACACACACACACACACACACACACACACACACCCCGTCCTGGCTTTAAGGGTTAGTGAATGCTTCCTTGCAGCAGGGTAGGATCCCAGCTTGCTTGAAGGAGGCAGTAGTAAGACCATCATTGAAAAAATCTTCCTTGGACCCCACAGTATTGGATAATTACCAGCCGGTCTCTAATATCCCATTCTTGGGCAAGGTGCTGGAGCAGGTTGTGGCTTCGAAGTTCCAGGGATTCCTGGGTGAGGTGAATTATCTAGATCCATTTCAATCTAGCTTCAGGCCTGGTTATGGGACAGAGTCTGGTTTGGTCGCCTTGCTGGATAACCTACACTGGGGACAGAGGGAAAGTGTCTCCCTGTTGCTTCTGCTGGACCTCTCAGTGGCTTTTAATACCATTAACCTTGGTATCCTTCTGATCTGTCTCTCTGGGATGGGACTTGGAGGCACTGTTATACAGAGGCCCCGGTCCTTCCTGGAGGGGAGAACCCAGCAGGTGGTGCTGGGAGACTCCTGTTTGACACTCTGGCCATTGGCCCGTGATGTCCCTGTTTTGTTCCCTATGCTATTTAACATCTACATGAAACCGCTAGGAGAGGTTGTCTGGGGTTTTGGGGTTTGGTGTCCCCAGTACACTGATGACACACAACTCTTTCTCTCCTTTCCATCTAAATCCAAGGAATCTGTTTCAGTTCTAAATTAGTGTCTGGTGTCAGTAATGGACTGGATGAGGGTGAATAAACTGAAACTTAATTCAGATAAGACAGAGGTGCTCCTGGTCAGTCGAAAAACAGATCAAGGAATAGGGTTGCAACCTGTGCTGGATGAGGTTACACTCCCTCTGAAAACACAGGCGCACAGCTTGGGGGGGGGTGCTCCTGGATTCATCTCTGAGCCTGGATGTCCAGGTTTCAGTGGTGGCCAGGAGTGCCTTTGCACAGTTAAAAATAGAGTGCCAGCTGTGTCTGTTTCTTGAGAGGTCTGATCTGGCCATGGTGACACATGCCCTAGTTACATCTCAGTTGGATTACTGTAATGTGCCCTATGTGGGGCTGCCTTTCAAAAGTGTTCGGAAACTTCAAAGGGTCCAAAATGCTGCCGCCAGATTGTTAACTGGGGCTGGTTACAGGGATCATATAACTCCCCTGTTACAGCAGCTCCACTGGCTGCCGATCCATTTCCAGGCACAATTCAAAGTGTTGGTCTTCACCTAAAAAGTCCCAAATGGCTTGGATCCAAGCTACTAAAAGACTGCATCTCCCTCTATGAGCCTGCCTGGGCATTAAGATCATCAGGGGAGGCCTTTCTCTCAGTCCCACCAACCTCACAGGTGTGCTTGGTGGGGACACAAGAGAGGGCCTTCTCTGCTGCTGCTCCCAGACTCTGGAACTCCCTCCCAGGGGAAGCTAGGCTGGCCCCATCATCGCTGTCCTTCCGCAAGCAGGCAAAGACCTTTCTCTTCAGGCAGGCTTTTCCTTAAAGATGCAAGCCGCCTTGGGTCTTTTTGGGGAGAAAGGAAGGATAGGAATATTTTAACCAGCCAACCAGCCAGCCAGCACCCTGGGCAAGGAATGTGTTTGGTTCCCCCACCCCCATGGTTGGCTTTGCAAAACCACTCAAACACTACTCTTGTGCCTTTCCCTTTGGCAAATGCCACATAAAATTACTCTCAGTGACACCCTTCATAGAAATCTTAGGTAGTGTTCACTCACTCACTGCTTAATAGCTTAACTAAGTATAACTAAAATTCTTTTTGTGGCACAAATAAGCCACCTCTTCTGTCACATAATCCCTTATTAAAGCCTTCTTTCTCTCCTTACAGTGCTGTTTGTATATCACCCTATGGCACTTAAAGCACTCTCTGGGTGGTTTACAATTTAATTATGCAGGTTACACACTGCCCTCCCCGCAAGTGATCTATTGAATTTACTGACCTCAGAAGGATGGAAGACTGAGCCAGCTACCTAAGACCGTTGGGATTGAACTCAGGTTGTGAGCAGAGTCTTGACTGCAGCACTGCAGTTTAAGGCTCTTCAGTAAAACAGCAAGTTATGTAATAGGAGCCACCTGACTTGGGGTAGTCTTGCCTGACCGATTGTGACCGACCTTCACCCAAGCTAATCACATTTAAAATGCCCTTACTTTTAATAGGCTTGTCTTCAGCCTAAAACATATCAGCCCAAGTGGTTTTAAGAGTGAAAGATAAAAGATATTATTTATTATAACATAAGAACTGGTGAAACTAAACAGAGTTCAACTTAAGGTTATATTGCATTACATGCTAGCTCTCAAACATCCAACTTCCCTCTCCCAGATACAAAGTAATTCTCTCAAATTCTAGCCCACTCTTAACATACAACCTCCCTCCTCAAGATACATTTTAACTCTCTCATTTGCTTCAGCTGTCCTTCACTTCACCCCCTGCAGGCTCTTCTTGATTGGCTCTCCTTCTGCATTCTTACAGCCAATCATCTTCTTTCTGTTGTTGCTAGGTAGAACTGGTGAGGGTTCCGTCACACCAATCTCTATTGCTGCCCAGGTGTAAAGAAAGCTGTTACTTGACTGTTATGGATGTAGACTCCCTTACAGCTGGGCTGCAGGCCTAGCTAGTAAGCAAGCCCCTCCCTCCCCTCAAGACTTGCATGAATATGTTTGAAAGCCAGCTTCAGTTTGACCAAAGTGGCAAAAAAAGTGTTCATTATACCCGTTATTTGCCAGATAGAATGGACACCAATGCTTAAAAATCACTTAAGCCTCAAATTAGCATCTAGTCTCACAGCCAGGTAAAATATTTACTTCATCATGACCATGGAGAGCCCTAAATGACCCAACTGCTCCACCCAGCAGCTTGTCTGGTCTGCACAAGATTGAAAAAACATTAATTGTACTGGCCCCTGCTATTCCTGCACATTTCTCCAGCAATGTCTGGAAAAGGGCCCAGTGATAGCTACCTCTTATCTGCTGGTGTGCTTTCAGTCCATGCCTCCTGCAGTCTTAGGATCACAATGAATTCTCTATCATATGGTGTGGTTGCTTTGAAGGTTTACAATCCATCAACAATGACATTGCTAAAAACCTTGATTTCTCAGTCAGTGACAAAAAGACACATTCTGGCAGTACACTATGCAACACAATAGAACTATTTTAGGTTTTACTTCTTTGTTTGTTCTGTAGCAGTTTTTGACCTTTTCATAGCTCACTGCAGATAGTATGTTAAAAAAAACATGGCCACCGTGGTTCCCTTGCTGCCCCCGTTAGATCAACTGATGCTCTCCTCAAGCCAGCACCTCAGATGACCATCCAGCTTGTCCACCCTTAAGGCCAAACATTGCAACTAATCCCATGAAATTAACTGATCTAATCTAACTGGAATAAACAACTAGAAGTGGATCTAACCACTACCGTTACAGTGAGGTGAGAAATGAACGAGCCATTTTTTCCTTCTATAATTCATTGTATTTATATGCTTTCAGTGCAATGATATTTTTTGGCCTAATTTATCTAACAACGTTTTTGTTTCTTCAGATGATCTAACTATACGTGAAACAGAAAATGCTGCCCCAAATCCCCAATCCATTCTTTATTGTTCCTGCAGCTACAGAGGCAGTTTCAGGAGCTGCTGTTGATCTCTCATTCCTCTCTTCATCCCCACTCCTGTCTTCTTATGGTTAGAGCCCTAAATAGCCATTTGGCACCTGGGGCAAGTGGTATCATCTTCCCATTCAGTCCACTCTAAGACAAGACTCCCTCCCAAGAAAAAGAAGGTGAATATGGTGCCATCTCAGAAAATAAGATGAAAATGTATGCTTTTAAAAAAACTAAAGAAAAAGGAAAGAAAAAAGAAAAAGGAATAGGGCTAGAAGGTCTTACCATTTATTTACCTAATATTCCCCACTAGATTCAACTTCAGATTTTGGCACTCTCTAAAATGTAGTGCCCTGCTCTACTTATAGCCCTGTCTAGGGTTGTGTGGCCAGCTGCATCCATTTCCTGAGATTTCTGAACCACAATCTGAGACTGGCAGGCAGGACTCTCACTGGGGATAATGTCACAGAATTGGTGGCAGGGCAGATAAGGATTGGGAGCGGGTTGGAATTGCTTTGGGCCAGTTGATTGTGGAAAGGGACAAACCTGAACTGCAGAATCTTTGCAAAACCCACTCAACCAGGTAATGTGACAATTCAGAGTTGGAGGCAACAACATTATTGGTGAAAGTGCAGGTAGCATGATGTGCCCAGTAGCTGTAGCAGTTGCTGCATGCCATTGTGACTTTACCTATAACATACATGACACATGGGGAGTTCTTACGGGCCCTATACTGTTGCTGGGACTTGAGGAAGGCTCATCACACTGGTATTTTAGTGTAATTACAGGTTAGCCTTTGGGGAAAGGAAATAATTGCAAATAGCAAATTATTTATACCCAGTTGCTTCCAAAAGCTGAGAATGCTTCTAAGGAAATCTACCAGGCATTCAGGGAATGGAATTTCTTCTGGAGAGCAGATAAATCTCAGGTAACTATGGAAAACTGTGTTCTGGTGAAAGTTTTGGTAGCATTCCACACTCTTAGGATGAAGGCAGGTGTGAGAGAAGAAGGAGACAGATGGGGCCAAGGCATTCTGCCTCCCATTGGAACTACAATAGCAGCTATCACAGATATGAGAATGGAATGAAGAGGGAGGGAGGGAAGGAGTTTTTTCCTCCACTAACATAGAATCAGAAGGCTATATCCTTGTTCTCATACTGAAGGGGCACATTATAAGCCACATTCACTCTGACCCTAAAATGTATAGTTTGGAAAAAGTGTTTGCACTATTGTAATGTAAAAAAATGTACCAGCCTCTGTGACATGAGGACTGAGTTGATTTTCACTAAAAAATGTATATATATCTCAAAATGCACTCTCCTTTATTTTGTTTACTTTTTTTTACAGTTTCCACAGTGTGCAAGGATTTAGTAGAGACTGGTGAATTCGCTGGTGAATACCCACGAATTTATGATTCTTTGATATTAAGGTAGGCAACTGATGTGATAGCTCTAGAATGGGAACATATGGAATAACCTTTTGGTGTAGTGGACAGACCAGGACTTGGGAGACCTGAGAGTGCAAATCCTCGTTTGGCCATGGAAATTCACTAGGGGAGTGGAACTAGTAAAACCACTCCCCAAATATCTCAGTTATCTTGAAAGCCCTGTTAGGGTTGTTATAAAACAATTCTGATTTGATGACATGATAGTTTCAGAATGAGGAATACGTGGCCCTCTAGATATTGCTGGACTGCACCTTCCCATCAGCCTGTGGTGGGAGCTGCAGCGCAACAATATCTGTAAAGCCACATGCTCCCCACCAAGACACAGCTGCCTGCTAGTAAATAATATTAAATAAAAGACTTTTCATTTTCTGCTTTTAAATGCAAAAGGATTTAACAGGAATCGTATTTTTGTGGGGCCGATTATCTTCAAAACTAACACCACAAAACCTAACACCACAGTGTTTGAACTTACATGTTGCAGCTGCTGACGCAAGGAAATGAGCCATAAAACACCCAATTTGTGATAGCAGGCTCTTGGGAAGAGCCATTGAGTAAATGAAGAAACTCCCATCATTTGAAAGGAGAAAAATTCAATGAAATGCATATCTGTAGTGGTTTTCTCTGACGCAACAGTTTGATATTTTGATTGGCAAAGAAATATTCTCCGTAGTCACTGAGTTTCATCTAATACAAGTTGTTGTTTTCAACTGAAAATCAGAATTTGTGGCATGGCTTAGACATAGTAGAATGACAGTTACTTGACCACAGGCTGCACAGTGCCTGGATGGAAACCAGGGTAGTTAACTACAGTTCAGAAATTTATATATTCATTTTTGCTGTGGCAAACTTCAGAGACATGAATTCAAGGAAAGTATATTTTCCATTCTTAAGAAAATGCACTTACCCTATCAATGCCCTGGCCAAATTTCAGTTAATTGTGACTGATTCTCATTGAAACTAACAGACTAGATGAACCATAATTAGCTCATCATAATTTCATTGCTTTCACCAGAACCTACAAGTCGCTTTAACTGGAGAGAGCCTAAAATAGGAGCAGCAAGTTTCATGTAGATTTCATTCAAATACTGTTCATAACCGAGAAGCTGTCAGGGTTGCGACTAACCTTTACCTTGCTAAGGTAAGGGCTGCTAGTCAAGCACACCTCGCTGACCGGATAAGCGAAGCTTCAAATCAGCAGGCGGAGCTTTTCCGTATAGTCTGCGACCTATCCGGAATTGGTCTGGGTGATGGGCCTCCTTCTAGTATCTCACCAGACCAATTTGCAGCATTTTTTAAATCTAAAGTGGAGGCCATCCGCCGGGAGCTCTCTCCTTTTTTAAATACAGTGGATCGAGCAGAGATGTCCAGCGCTCCGCCTTGCCCGGAGAGTATTGATCTCTTTCAGCCTGTGACGCCAGATATTGTGGACAAAGCACTTGATCGCTGTCGGGCCACCACCTCATCCCTTGACCCTTGCCCGGCCTGGCTAATCAAAGCAGCCAGGCCTATAACAACTGAATGGGCCACAGCAATAATTAATGGGTCTTTCCTGGAGGGCAGGGTTCCTCTTGCCCTCAAGGAGACACTCATTAGGCCCATTAGGAAGAAACCAAACTTGGCGGCGGACGATATTGGCAACTACAGGCCCGTCGCCAATGTTTCTTTCATTAGCAAAGTGGTGGAGAGGGTGGTGGCCGATCAACTTCAGGTTCATTTGGATGAAACAAATGCCCTGGATCTGTTCCAGTCGGGTTTCAGGCCGCGCCATGGTACAGAAACGGCATTGGTCGCCCTGTTTGATGACCTACTGAGGGAGGCTGACAGGGGTAAAACATCTCTGTTGGTCCTCCTTGATATCTCAGCCGCCTTTGATACTGTCAACCATGGTATCCTCCTGAGGAGGCTCTCTGAGTTGGGAATTGGCGGCCTGGCGTTTGCCTGGCTCCGATCCTTCTTGGAGGACCATCCTCAGAGAGTTCAGCTTGGGGAGAGGGTATCGGCCCCGTGGAGCCTCAATTGTGGGGTTCCACAGGGCTCGATTATCTCCCCAATGCTGTTTAATATCTATATGAGGCCGCTGGGTGGGGTCATCAGGGGGTGTGGGGCATCGTGCCATCAGTACGCTGATGACACTCAGCTCTACATCTCCTTTTCTCCAACTACAGTGGATGCCGTTCTGTCCCTTCAGCGCTGTTTGGAGGCTGTACTGCAATGGATGCAGGAAAATGGGCTGAGGCTGAACCCGGACAAGACGGAGGTCCTGAGGGTGGGTGGCCCCACCATCAGTGGTTTGGGAAACTCCCTCTCATTTGGGGGAGTGGCTCTCACCGCGAAGAGTGAGGTTCGCAGCTTGGGGATCCATCTGGACCTGGCGCTCACCATGGAAACCCAGGTGGTGTCAGTGGTCCGCTCCGCCTACTTCCATCTTTGGCGGATTGCCCAGCTGCGTCCCTATCTTGATGTTGGGGCGCTCACCACTTTGGTACATGTGCTTGTAATCTCGAGATTAGACCACTGTAATGTGCTCTATGTGGGGCTACCTTTGAGATTGATGTGGAAGCTTCAAATGGTGCAGAATGCGGCGGCCAGACTCCTTAGTGGGGTGAGAAAACATCATCATATCTCTCCCACCCTGGCCGCTTTGCATTGGCTGCCCGTTCGTTTCCGCGTTGATTTCAAAGTTTTAATGATTACATATAAAGCCCTAAACAGTTTAGGGCCTCAATATCTGGCGGAACGCCTCCTCCCACCTAAATCTACCCGTATCACTTGATCTAGTCAGGAGGTGCGGCTGAGGAGCCTAACGCCGAGGGAGGCCCGAAAGGAAAAAACAAGAAACCGGGCCTTCTCGGCAGTGGCTCCTCGTCTTTGGAATAACCTCCCTTCAGAGATCCGCATGGCCCCTTCGCTGGGTACTTTTAAAAGCCAACTGAAAACCTGGCTGTTTAGGCAGGCCTTCCCTCCAGGCACTACTTGATTTATCTTTTCTCTTTCTTTTCCATCTTGAATCATTGTTTACTGTTGCTGTATATTGTTGTTACATTTTAAATTGTTTTATTCCACTTGTTGTAAGCCGCCCAGAATAGTCTATGACTAGATGGGCGGGATATAAGTATAATAAATAAATAAATAAAATAAAATTGTACATGCAAGTGAAAACATTATTCGTACAAGAAGATACAATCAACCTTTCTTGTCACCTATTGTTATAACTTGGAAATGTTTAGTTTTAGGAAAGGAATATTAATCATGGTGTAGTTAACTGATGTCATGATTATCTTGAGAGTTGGTATCTGGTAAAACAGTTAATTTGGAGACCTGCATGGAGCTGAGACAGGTTCTGTGCCTCAATGCACTCATTTCAAGGCCATTTATGCATCCATATGCATGATTTCTTCCGATGATTGAGTTTCTTAGGGATGCATCCCTTTCATCAGTATAAGACACTGTGCAGGAATCGATTTGAACACAGCAGGCCATGCACCAGAGATGAAATTCTGGCACAAAACCCCCTCTAGGCTCTCTTAAAAGTCTGGGACTAAGTCCTCCATGCTCCTATTAGATGTATGACAGGCTTTCCTTCCGAAGTAAACATCCTCTGTGGTGTGCTCACCAAGTCAATTAAAAACAAAGAAAAAGGAAAAGGGAAGGAAAATTCCAGCTTGCTTTGAGAATGGCTGGAGAGTGCTGAGAGCATGTTGTCAGGATGACAGCATGAGAAGTGGAGGGTATTAAAAACATTCTAAGGCAAGTGTGCTGGGGCCAAAGGGACAAATTTAGATTTACCAGATGGTGGCAAAAGTGAAAGAAAGTACAATGGTGGTGGTGGTGGGAGAACAGAGGAAGAAGGCCTGGAAAAACAATTCCCTCCCAAAGTTATCTTCAGGATCTTAAAATGCACTAAAAAAATAATAATCCAGAGTTCCAGGGGAAGATCACTCTTGTACTAACACATTTCCAAACAGTTATACATTTGGGCACAAAGTATCTCATCTACATACACAACACACAAACACGTAAGGGAAGTGCTAGGGCATCTCCCCTCTGCAAGGCTGCAATCTTATATACAAAAGTGATGGATGGCACTGGCATTCACCCTTTCTTGGGCACAGCCTATCACAATGTTTGGAATACCGTGGCTGTGGGTTAAAAAGCACCATAACTGTTAAAAAAAAGAGTGGTCAGGGAAGCCATGCCCTGACAGAGCACAAAAAATACACAGTACTAAACTTTAGTAGAGCTTTGTTATTTCCCTTAGGAGTCATGATGTGGGTTCCAGAGAACATAAATAAATTAGGGCATAGGAGCCCCAGGCAGCAAGTGATTTTGGGGTTAACACAAATGGGTGGAAAACACAGTTTCTTACTTTTGTTTACAGAAGCTTCAGACTCATTCATGTTTCCTTCTTTCATTTGCTCTTTTCTTAATCTTCCATCTAACAAATTGCCTAGGAAATATTTTATTGAATAACATCATAAGGGTTGTTGTTAGCAGCCAATCAGAATGTTGGGGAGGCAAGAAAAGAGAATTTTAAGTTGTAGAAGGGCCTGGATTGCCTAGAACCCAGTAAAGAATGTTATTTGCTTCAGTCTTTCCTCCTGCCAACCTAGCAGTTCGAAAGCATGCAAATGCAAGTAGATAAATAGGTACCACCTTGGTGGGAAGGTAATGGCGTTCCGTGTCTAGTCGCGCTGGCCACGTGACCACGGAAACTGTCTATGGACAAACGCTGGCTCTATGGCTTGGAAACGTGGATGAGCACCGCCCCCTAGAGTCGGACACGACTGGACTAAATGTCAAGGGGAACCTTTACCTTTACATTCCTTATGAGGTTGATCTGTGTGCTGCTGAGCTCTGTGATGCCCGCCTTCTTGATTGTGCTGTCTGTCTGCCCCAATGGATCCCTTTTGCCATTTTAACAAACTTTGTTGGGGGACTTCCCTCCTCATTTCATAGGATAATATTTACTGTCACTGCCAAACAGTCTGCCTCTCGTGCCAGCATGCCTCCTTGGGGTTATTATTTTGTCCCCTACCCTGGATTTCTTAGGTATTTTCCCTCTATTTTTCCTTTCTTTCATTGGATTATTTTTTCTTCCTGCTGTTACCTACTGCTGGTGGGCTCAAGGAATTAAAAATAAGATATAAATGGTAGAGGGAAGATATATCTCCCCATATTCTAGTCATATTCTGATGTCGGAACCATTAGCAGCTATTTTCAGGCATTAACGTCTCTCCCTCCATCCCAAGAACCCTAAAACCATCCCCAGTTTGAAAGGAATACTTAGGAAGCCTTAGAACCTTGTGTGTGTGCGTGCGTGCATGCGTGTGTGTGTGTGTGTGTGTGTGTGTGTGAATAGCAAACTTTTGATTAAAGATTAAAGTCTGTGGCTGATGACATCATCACCCTTACACATGTGGAGTTACACAAACAGGATTCTGGCAAGTATTGGTTAAATAATAAAATTGTTCCCATACTGTATATGAAGTAAACTACATGCAGATGTCCTGCTGTTGGTGTGGGTACTGGAATACCTTTTCCTTGGGAATAAATGTGAATTTTGTTTCTATTTGACAGGTTCATCTATCCAGGTCCAGGACTTCAAGTGTTTGGCTCTTAAATTTCTGGATTGGAATCCGTGTGTTAAGGCTAAATTCAGATTACCATTACTTTTTTTCCTGAGAGCTTCTCATCTTTAAAATATACAGAAGGCAGGTACAACATGATCATTTCCATGCTGGGAATAGCTGGAACTATTTAATTTGTAGTGTAGATGGGAAGGATTATTTTTTTCCAGATTCCTTTTGAAGAATTTACCATAAACCAAACATTTCTTTATATCTGGAATACAAAAAACGTGAGCTTGAAAACATTTGACTGTAGGAGAAAGCAAACCTCATCTCTGTCACAAAACACACTAATTCTTGTTTCTGAAATGCATTGTGGTCTGTATGTTAGAACTTCCATGACTACAAGTCTGTATAAGATACACTTCAGCTCAAATTCTGCCCAAGAAACAGATACTTTTTAAAAGAAAAATCTGGTTACAACAGCTGAGAATGGTGCATAAGTCATGGGTGTTCTTGTCTAGTTTTTATACAACACATGTTTGGGTGAAGGTGAACATTTCTTTTTCTTTTCCAGTCAAGGAACATGCTTATGGATTTTGCATTAAGGCAAAACAGAGAGTTCTCATTTCTACAGGGATTAATAACCACACAAAATAATAGACTGCCATGTGTATATTATTTACATGACATAGTACTTTCCATTGGGACTTCTATCACAGAAAGAAGACAGAACAAGTGCTAACAAAATATTGTAGGGAAAAACACAGGGAACCAAAGAATAATCATTTCTAAAGCCAAGAAGATATTTCTTTCTTTGTGTCAGAAGCACCGCAGTTCAAGTAATGATATCAGATGGTTTTAATTCAATAATGGGTAACATCCAGAGCATTTAGGGTTGCTAACATCAAGTGTTTCATGGTACCGAGGGACACAGAATATACTGACATAGGTGTGAAGATGCCTGTTTTTCTCTACAGTCACAAAGGACTGTGTCAGTGCCAAACCCTTATTTCCTTAGGTTTACTTTGGCTCTGCCAACTCCACTCTGCATCGATCAATGACTTCCAAGTAACCCAGTTCTCCATGTGAACAGGGCTGGACTTCCCTGGGATTCCATCCATTTGAAAAGGTGGGTAGTGCTTTTTTGCCACATTATAGTCCTGACATTCTTTGCTGTTCCTTCAGGATTCACAGATGTTCTGAAAAAAATTGTGGAGTGGGATGGTAACTGGAAAAAAAACCCTGAGATGTGTGGGATGGTAGCCAAAAGGTGGATGCACATTTGATGTAGATGCTTCAAGTCTTTTACTATTCGCTGTTACTTCTCTAAATATATCACTGGGTGCAATGCCTACTAGGTAATTGATTTTATCAATAGGGTTTGGCTTCAGGCATTCTAGTTTTCGGTGAGTGCTACGTCTACCTGTTTTGCAAGGGCTGACCTAAACCATACTGGATTGGGGTATTGCCCTGTGGACTAGCATATGGCCTAAGCTGTAGATCTTAGAATTTGTGATTGTGTGACCCAACTGGTTCTCAATAGCTTTCAAAAGTATTGTTCCTTATAGAGACCTCTTGCTTTGTATTTTAACAGTATTTCTTATAGATACGTATATGATCCAAAGTAACACTTAGGTCTTACCTAGGGGGCAAAACAATGATCAAGTTGGATGCCCTTCCATCTAACCTAAAGTTTCCAAGATGCCTGCTTGCTTCTCAGATGGAATGCACAACTTTGAGTTTGGTATACTTGAATTTAAGATGATTTTTGTCCTAATACGCACCATGTTCTTCTAATGCATCTGTTAGAAGACATTTGCCTGTTTACTTGTTTCTTAAAAACCTGATTAGTGCTGGAAGCTACTCTGAGTAGTTAACAATCAAAACCACAAAGCAAATACTATCATATGACAATAAGAAACTTAACATGATCAAGTCAAATCTCATTATAAATTAACACAAAGACAAACAAACCAAGCAGTATCAGGCAATAGTTAAACAGGCAGCACAAATTTGGCAAAATTATATATGTCCTTGAAGGCTTCTGTAAAAAGACTTGTCTTGAGCAACCTCTAAAAGGTTGAGAGGAAGGGACAAGGTGCAGCTTTACCCTCCCTTAGTGAAACATCTATGATGTTGATGCCCCCTCCATGCTAACCCCATTGACAGCTTTTAAAAGCCATGATGGGCAAGAGTCGAGCATGGAGGGGGCAGATCTACATTGGAAATTGAACCAAATGGAGAGAGGGATATGATAAACCAGGGATCTCAACCCTATCAACCAAATTTTCCATTGAGTCCAGGTCATGTCAAATGGACTCAATTAATTTTAGCTTTTAAAAAAAGTCTGTGAATTTATCACTGGTGAAATCACCAGGATAAGGCTGTTGCTGACTGGGATTAGTGAGGTCGTGAACCACCCAGAAAAGCTCTGCTTGCTGGTTTGCAGCCTCACTAATGATATTAATATTAAAGGCCTTTTTCACTGATGCTAAGGCACTGGCGTATCTCCTGGTTAGGATCTTAACTGCAACCAGGTTATACTCTGATAGAGCTTTCCTCCACCAGCTTTCTAGCCATCCCCTCACTAACTTCATAGCTCAAAACTCCTCCATGAACTGGGAGGATGGTCAAGCTCCGAAGCGGAGAGGGCATTTGCAAGTGATCATGGACCATTGTTTGTTTTTTGTACATACAAAAACAGATCTAATGAAAAAGGTCCCTAACACCACTACATAAGCTGTAAACAGAAGATCAAAAACAGAAAATAAAGCTAAAACCTTTATCTAAAGAACACACTATGCAACTCAAAAAAGGAAAATAAATACTAATAAAGTAGTCCAAAATACTCCCCAGTTGTAATCAAATAAACATATGGACACTTCCCAACATATACAAATAAAGGATAACGACCTAAATTAATAAAAAAATCAAGATAAATTAATACAAATCAGAATGAGCAACAATAAAAATCAAGAATAAGAAACAAAGAAAACTAAATATTCATCATTAAGCCACTATGCAGTAGAAGCCAGTCTTGGGGTTTCAAGTTCGTCATAAGCTAGTATGGAGTAGATCCGATATTAAATATACAAGCCCACTAAGTATGGGCCAGCAGCGAGGCCAGCTATTAATCATATGATCCCTTAACTTCTGTCCAGTTTCACTCATGGTTCATACATTTATTTATTTAAAATATTTTAACCCCACCTTTATATTTAAAAGGACTCAAGGTGTTTTACAACAATTAAAATACAATATTTAAAAGATAAAAACAGTGAGTATAGAAATATTATGCATACCCTTCCATAGTCCTCCACTTTGAAGTCCACCATTTTACCATGGTAGAACTCTACCATGTTCTACCATCTGAACGTTTTCTAACAGAGCAGCAAGTGCAACATCATCACTGTAAATAAAACTTAGTGTTTTGAGGAAATGGCTGGTAATTGGTGTAGAATTTTAAAAATATAGGATTCAGTACGCAGCCCTAGGATAGGTCATTGCCACCCCATTCGGAATAATGACGCAAGACAATATATTTGGGTTAAACCAGGGCCATGCTTTATTAAACTATAACAAAGAAGAGGGGGCTGCTGTAGTGCGGAAAGGAATAACTGGGTCTCACTGGACCCTTTGCCAATACGGGCGAGTCCTCTGCCCCAAGCCTGCACGGTCCCCAAGACAGCGCAACCCCGGCCGGCTTGGCACTGACCTCACCCAGGCCTCAAGCCCCCATACATTTGGTGGCCCTTGGTCCATGCGAGGCCCCAGCGCATCCTCCCCCCCCCCCGCATGCTGTAATCTTACGATCCACTGCGCTGGGAGGTCGGGTGAGCTATAACCTTACTGTGCTCTTACTAGGACTCACCGATCCAACTTCCTTCCGCACTACCCGCCACGGCAAAGGGACTAGCATGACTAAGTCCCTTGCCCGCCCAAACTATTAATAACTGCACGCAGACCCCTCTGAATATCATGAATGAATAATTCCAATCCCTGGTCTGAAAGATGTACCCCATCGTGCCTGTAAAGCTCCGGCTTATTCAAACGAATGTCGTGATGCCCAATAACTGTACCAATACCCCTTTCGACAGCCCGGCAAACTTCCCGGTTAACTCTTCTATGGGCTGTATTAATGCACTGCGGTGGGCAATCTGCCCACCACTGCACTCTAGGTATTATTGTGGACCACAGAATGATCATCGAAGGGTGCTCGGTTTTCAACAGACACAAATCGTGTATAATATCTATTACTAACGGCTTTCCGCTATGCTTAGCTAAGTCGTCACCGCCAAGATGAACAACTAACACATCGGGGGGACAGCTATGAGGACCGTGAGGCACTGGATGTAGGAACGCATCCCACAGCATACCCCTCTTCCCAAACCACTCCAGTTGGGCTGTGGCCCCAAGGCCTAAGTTGCTTCCCAAAGATGATTTCGCAGCATGGCGCGCTGCCCAGAAGATAAAACTATGCCCAACTATGAGGATGTGGAGTCTCTTCTTCGAAACCTCTGCACCTGCAACAAAAGAAACAAGGCCAGCAACAAACCTAAACCAAAGGGAGAACGCGGACGTAACACCTGTAACAGCCAGAATCCCAGCGTCCTAACCGTTTAATGTCTTCAAAACCATAACCAAGTGCGGCAGCTGTCGAGGCTGCTCCTATCCTAAATGAATGTGTGCCGAAGCGTAGCCCCACTACGCCAGACTGCTGTAACGCCTTGTCCATTAATTTCCAAAATTGGTATTTGGTCAACAGTGACCCATCACTATGCATGAAGAAATAGCCTGGATGTTGACCCCAGGAGGTCAAATATGCCTCCGTGGCAAGAACGGGGCATATGCTGTTTATAGAACACCTGCCTAGCGCGATATGCACTCCTTTCCCTTGCTGATCAGTCTTTGACCAGCGTATGTGTATTAATAGGGTGTTATTCTCGATAAGGATGTCCGGTCTTTGCAAGACCACTAGTGATGTGTCCGACCTACCAGCTCCTGCAACTCCTTAAGGGAGACTTTCTTTTTCTTTACTAACTCTCTAAGCCTTTGCTGTAAGTCTTTCAGTTTGGAGTCAGGTAGCCTGCAAGCCTGGAGCTGTGTATCTAATTCAATTCCTAAGAAGGTCAAAACAGTGGATGGACCTTCCGTTTTTTCCTCGGCTAATGGTAGCCCTAGCTCATTTGCCATGTTCTGGAATGTTTCTAGAATGAATTTACATATCCCTGACCCCCGCTCACCACAAAAAAGATAGTCATCCAAATAATGAGCGGTGCTGCAACGCCCAGCCCTGCGTCTAAGGTTCCACTCCAAAAATGAGCTGAAACGCTCAAATGCAGCGCAGGATATGGAGCAGCCCATAGGTAAAGCCCTATCTATATAGAAGGCACCTTGGAAATGAAAACCTAACAAATCGAAATCTTCAGGATGTACGGGGAGAAGACGAAACGCCAACTTAATGTCGCATTTGGCCATCTCCGCCCCGAAACCACAAGACCTGACCATGAGCACTGCAGTGTCAAATGGAGTATAGCGTACTGAGCATAACTCCTGCGGAATAGCATCATTAACTGAGTCACCCTCTGGGTATGACAAATGGTGAATAAGTCTGTATTCACCCTTGGCTTTCTTAGGGACAACCCCTAGGGGGGAGACCCACAAATGTGGTAATGGGGGGGCCTGAAAGGGGCCAAGGACTCGACCTTCCTTGACTTCCTTACCTATCTTCTCCCTAACTATGTCCTCCATGCCTTGTACTGATTTCAAATTTTGTGCAAAACTACTTTTTCTCTCACCAACAACAGGAATCCTAAAACCAAGTCTAAACCCATTCGACAAGTATTCGGCATCCTCCACCTTGGGGTAAGCCGCCAACCAGCTATCCAGTACATCAACTTTAATTGGGCTGGGACCCTTTAGCAGTGCCCCCTGCGCCTCCATCCTGCTTTCTATTTGCGCCAGCATCCTTTGCCCCTTTCTGTGTGCGGGCACAAAAACAATTAATGCTAGCATGCTGCGCACCGCACAATGAACATTCATGCCTGAATTTACAAGCCTTCCTAGCACATGCTTCACGGGAGTTAAATTCCCAGCAAAGCCAATGTGGTTGAGAAGTTTGAGTTAAGGGGATCCTAGCGGTGGGATTCAGGCCTGCTTTGTGGATTAAATGGCCGCTGTCAAACCTGTCGCCCATGCTAGGACGTGCAGGGGTCATATATTGAAGCCAGAGCCCAGGATGGGGCTCATCCCAGCGCAAATTGGGGTGTATTGCGGCTCTCATACGAAATGAATCATTGTAGAGCAACCACGCGTGACCCAGGTAATCAACGTGCGCCCTATATATTAGGTCCAAATATTGAACCAATGATAAAGCCCTCCAAGGCTGGGCCCTTACTATTACTGCCTGGTAAATCAAAAAACTGGTAGCCAATTAGCCCAAGTGCGCTCAGGTTTGCGCCTCCGGCGTCTCTCTTTTTCTTTATCATCCTCTTTCTCCAATTCCTTACTGTCCACTTTTCTGTTTAAAAGTTCAAAAACATCGATGTAATCACCTTACCAAATTTTTTCTTTAGTTGCTGGGGTCAGGTGATCTCCCAATGGCATGGAATAGTCGCTGAAGGGTAAAGCCTTGAGTGGCACAGAATTTTAGCCCGTATCTGGGACAGAGGGGTATGGCCATATGCTAACCCCTGGTGTAACCCCTAAAGATGCCAGGTGTGACACTTGTGGGTAAGGCGGAATCCAACCGATTGGGGGACCTGATGTTACCTGAGGAGACTGCATTCCAAAGACAAATTAGTAAGAAGTAAATGATGACGAACCCGTCTGCCCTGCTCCCGGCCAAGGCCAGGTTACAGCCTCCCTAAAGGTGTCTGGTGCTGGTGTTAACTCACCTGGAATTCCAGAGTTCACTGACTCCTGTGCAGCTGCAACTGCTAATTCTGGTTCAGGACTACCGCTTGCGGCATCGGACTGTGCCCTCTGATGTACCCGTTGTGGTGCCTCGGCTCCGGCAGGTGGTCTCTGAACAGCGCATCGCTCGGCATCTAACGCATTAAGGCGACACAAGAGATTATCAGCCAGAGCCTTCAGTTTGGCCCTTCTGTGACCTTTAGACTCTCTGGAAGACTTGCGAGGCTGAGACCCACTTGCAACCGGGCCCGGCTGGGAAGAACGCTCGGCCTCCATTGCAGAAATTTTATTCTGCAGCTCCTGCCAAATGGGCCAAGATTCCTCGTCCGAGGATGACTCTACAGGGGAAACCTGGGGGGGAGGGCGCCTTTTAGCCGGCTGTTTTCCCTTGCTTTTCCCTGCCCCTTCTTCGGACCCATGGTTACACAGGTGCTAGCTTGTTAATAGCTTACCCAAAACTCACCACCTGTACTTGTATTTATTTACTCAATAAATTCTTGTTATTATTATTAGTTGTAGGATTGTTTGAATATTATTCTTGGAGTTATTAAGCTTAACCCTAGGGGCCCCAAATACCACTAAATCAAATTAAGCAGGCTGCCAGCTTTGGCCACTGCAGCCCCCCAGTGACCTAAGAGCTAATTTAACCTTGCGCGCTTGCAGTAGTTTTATTTATTTACCAACTAATTTGTTTATTTGTTTATGCACTATGCACTTTATTAACCAGCACTTTATTACCTTAAGTAGTGATTAGACCCCAATATATTAACCCCTCTTAGTACTATAACTGTTATTAATTATTATTAATTGCCAATTTTAAGTAAAGACCAACAATGAGGAACTGAAAATTGGATAAGTCACGGGGGGGTCAACTAAAATCCCCCGCAGGTAACTGCTTACACCACCACAATATCAAAGGCAAAGACTACAATTAATTAAACTTAAATGGGTCTTCACTTAAATTAAACTATCAGCCCGTGGCTTGCTAAAGCCGATGGAACATGGCAAAGGCCGCCCCGGGGTGGTGGTGGTGAATGCCCCATTGAAAACCCTTTAAAGAAGGCAAGCCAATTGATCCTTGTAAAATTATACTAAGTTGACTGTGCTGAGACAGTCAGCCAAACCAGAGGGGTGCAGCCGCAACCCCAAATCCACTGTCCCAGGCACAAATTCAGTCCGTGGAGGCACTAATTCAAAGTGCGTCACAAACAACTCTCTGAGCGACGAGCAAGAAGCTAAGGAAGAACCTAAGCTGAGAGCCTCGAAAGAGGCCGAACCGGAGGCGGGGCTTTCTTTAATACAAGCCCGCTCCCACCCCCACCCTCCTGGAACACTCACAATGGCCAGCTGTCTCGCGCTACTCCAGAGGGTGCAGCAAAGAGCTCCGCATGGCGAAGGGATCTCGCAGGTGAAGCCGCCATTCTTGTAAGTCCTTCACTGGATGTTTTGTCCTTGGAAGTTAATGAAAAAAAAATGTGATTTTGCAAAAGAGTTGCTCTTACTTTAGTTATTTTATAATCCTTGATTAGGCTATATAATTTTTGCAGCGCACTTGATGATGAACAGTGTCATAGGCATCCAGGATGTGAACAAAGGCTACCCTGTGATATCCCTAATTTCAAAGCCATCCTCAATATGTTGTGTTAAATGCAGAATTTATACTGTACAGTTCTTGCCAGGTCTAAAGCCAGCCTTTGGTTCAGCTACTTTCATTAGATGGTTAAGAAGCATTCTTTCCAAGACTTTATAAAGATGACAAAATAATGACATCGGCCTGAATTTTTTTGTGCCTATGGGTTCTTCACCAGATTTAAAAACCGCAATCACTGGTGCCTTTCTCCAAATTTTTGGAATTCTGAGAGTCAAGAGAGTTAAGGAAATTAAGGAGCCACTTATTTGTTACTATGTCAAAATGTTTTACCTCTTCTTTGCATTTGTCATCTAGGCCTGCTGCCTTGACATTTTTGCAGCTACAAATAGCTTTTCAAAATTCACTTGAGTTCTACGGTCTTGTAAGGTCTTTGGTTTCCAACTGCTTGTTTCTTTCAAGTTAAGTTCTAATTTCCTATGGTGATGTTCAGACCTTGTGCCATTAATGAGGAGTTGAATGGCTATTTGATTTGCTGGCATGTTTGCATGAGTATGGCCTTCAGTTGGGTTGTTGTTGAGCAATTTTAATAATCTCTAGGCTTTTTGACAGTTACTTTACATGTTTATGTCTTCCATGAGTTTTATCCAATTATCTCTTATTTTTGAAACCAAAGAAATTAATTGGCGTCCAGTCAAAATATTTTCTTTGCCCAAGAGATTTTGTTCGAAGGTGAAAAAATTTACTTGAGTGACTATGTCTGATGTTAGGCCTTGGAGGTTGTTGTTTCAGCATCCTTGGAGTATCGATAGTTGGGATTATCTTTTACTGCTTCGACAAAGTGATCATGGTCCTCTCAGACTGGATGAATATTCAATATACAGTCATGTGAAAAAGAAAGTATACCCTCTTGAAAAAGAAAGTACACCGTCTTTATGTCCTGTATCGTAAAAATTGTCTGGTCCTTAGCAGGTCTGAAAATTAGGTAACTAAAACCTCAGATGAACAACAACACATGGCATATTACACCAGGTTACTTAACAGACAAAATGGAGAAGCCATGAGACAAAGAGCTCAGCTAATTTTCCCTAGCAGTTGGGAAGAGTAGCAGTAAGGAAGATCTGCAGAAAGCAAACACTTCCATTCCCTCTGAAATGTTAGTAGGGGGAGGGCCTTTATGATTTTAAAGTGGTAAAGTTGGGCTTCTTTCCACTTTAGAACAGTAGCCCATCTCTCATCATGGAATGGGAGGAGCAGGAGCAGATGTTCAATTTTTCATCTTTCTCCATGTCCTTAAACAGTCTGTGGACTGTCCTGTCTCACATAGTTGCAAAGGTTGCATAATGCTAGAAAACCCCTGAAAGAAAACAAGCTCAAGGGAAGGAGCTGCCCAGCCCCACTAAGTATGTACATGAGAGAGATCATTTTGATTGGCAAAGACAAGGCAGCAGATTTAACAACATGTAGCAGGAACATCCTGGAAAGCACTCATTGCATTATCTTGGAAGAGTTGGGAAAATAATCCAACATATCCCAGAACCTTGCTTCATATCATCAATGTGGGTTTTTAAGGGTTAATAATCGTTAAATGTGCTTAGCCTTTGAATATGATACAGTAAAAGGAGGGGAAGCTCACAGAAAAGGACCAAGGGAGAGACCATTTTATTTTCATGCTGTACTTTTCAGAACAGCAAGTTTGAAAGGGGAAAAAGGTTCAGTCCCCAGTCCTTAGCCCTGCAATAGTTTTTTTAGGCCATACCGAGCTTGAGCCATTCAAGCTAGAAAAATTCATGTGTGCTTTTTCTTTCTTTCTTTTTTTAATCAATTGGAATTTTATGAACAGTTTCACCTTCTGAGGAACTATTTAGAATGCTAGTTAACATGATACACTAACTCATGTGAAACATGAGAAGTGTACGAAAACTGTGTCTTTTTAGTGAGCTGATTTGACATAGCATCTGGAGCCTCCATGAAAGCCAAATAGCACAGAATGTGCACTGCTTATTATCAGCCTTTTCCTAATACCATGCCTGCTGCACAATGACTTATCAGTAGACCTGGCCCACTTCAGGTCCCAGAGAAGGCAGATCCCATGGGGAAGGCCTTTCTTTCACTCTTGCGGCCCTGGAGGTACATCAGGTGGAGATGACAGAGAAGACCTTCTGGGCTCTGTCTGAGTGCTGCTAGATCTTTGGTTTCTTCTCTTTGGTCAACTAACAGGTAAACACATTTTTATTCAGGTGAGGTCTTCCACTTATAAATGGAGCTGCTTTGTTACTGAAGGGGATATAACTAGTTGGTGCTCACTTTGGCCCTATTCAGGCATTACCCACAGTGCTTTGTTGAATGTGTGAAAGCAGAAGTGTCTACCTGTCATTGCTTTTCTGAAGTTGAAAACAGTGAGTCTGAAGAGGAAAGGTTCATGTTTCATTGGAGGCTTTCCATACAAGTAGGGACACTGGCTTTCCAGCATGAGGAAAACAAGGGTGGATAGGCTACATGCTCCACAGCCTGCATGCTGGGTTAATTAATGCCTGAAGAAATCTTCTGTTTCTTATTAGTCTGTTTGAATGCATTTTAATTAAAATTATATTTGTCACATTTTAATTAAAATTATGTTTTCAAACTGTATTTTATTATTCTTAGGCACTGTGGGTAGCTTTATTGGTACAAAGGCATGAATTAATGAACCAATTATATATTATATAACTATATAGACATCAGTGGAGGTCCTGGTTAAGAATGAAGTATAAATGCATGAGAGGTCTCCGGGAACATGGATTCTGATTAATTAAGTAGAAGCTTTAAATTGGGGTAGACAAAATGCTTTAAATTGGGGTAGGCAACAGATTTTTCTTTCTTGGGCTCCATGATCACTGCAGATGGTGACAGCAGCCACGAAATTAAAAGACACCTGCTTCTTGGGAGGAAAGCGATGACAAACCTAGACAGTATCTTAAAAAGCAGAGACATCACCATGCCGACAAAGGTCCGCATAGTCAAAGCTATGGTTTTTCCAGTAGCAATGTATGGAAGTGAGAGCTGGACCATGAAGAAGGCTGACCGCCGAAGAATTGATGCTTTTGAACTGTGGTGCTGGAGGAGACTCTTGAGAGTCCCCTGGACTGCAAAGAGAACAAACCTATCCATTTTGAAGGAAATCAACCCTGAGTGCTCACTGGAAGGACAGATCCTGAAGCTGAGGCTCCAATACTTTGGCCATCTCATGAGAAGAGAAGACTCCCTGGAAAAGACCCTGATGTTGGGAAAGTGTGAAGGCAAGAGGAGAAGGGGACAACAGAGGATGAGATGGTTGGACAGTGTCATCGAAGCTACCAACCTGAAGTTGACCAAACTCCGGGAGGCAGTGGAAGACAGGAAGGCCTGGCGTGCTCTGGTCCATGGGGTCACGAAGAGTCGGACATGACTTAATGACTAAACAACAACAACAACAAGGCAAAATGTATGTCAAGATCTCCTGATAGATCGCTGGATGATTTGCAGTAGAGATGGGGACAAATAATAATAAAAAAACACCAAATTCATTCCAAAAAATCACTAATTTGTTGATTCGTATTCATACAATTCAATTTCCCTGACGAATACGAATCAATACATTATTAGCAATTTTTGATTTGTTGATTCATTTGGCTATAAAACAGCCCCCCAGGCACCTAGAGGCACCAAAATTGCAGAGAAGCTTCCTCTAACTCTCCTCTACAGCCCTTTCAAGGCTAGTGAAGATTGGGTTTGAGATATCTGTGTTATATACCCACAAAGATGGGCCCCCAGGAAAGTCCCCCCCAGGCACCAAAATCACAGATAAGCTTCCCATGACTCTCCTCTACAATCCCTACAAGTTTGGTGAAAATTGGGTTTCCCAAAGCCAGCTGCTAAAGGGCACTTTCCTGTGGAGACCCACTTTGTGGGTGTATAACATGGCTGTCTGAAACCCAGTCTTCACCAATCTTGGAGAGAGTGTAGAGGAGAGTCAGTAGACACCTCTCTGTGATTTTGGTGCCTCTAGGTGCCTGGTGAAAACTTTCCTGGGGGGTACGTCCTTGTGGATGTATTATTTGGACATCTGAAACCAAACTTTACCAAACCATTTTGCCCCAATATAACCTAGGACAACGATCACCTCTTCCAATTTAGATGTCAAGCCACACGCTACCCCTGTTAAGCCTTTCCTCTGAAAACCCCTCGAAGCTGCACAGCCAGAAGCCTGCCCTATATAGTAATAATATTGTGATTAATAATAACTATAAACCAGAATCAAATGGAAACTTAAATATTCAACCCAATTAACTGTAATTAATTTATTAAGCAATCTACAGCAATAAGCTAATGATTTTTAATTCCCCCAGTTAAACTATTTTACCCTTAAAACTCCACTCCCAATATCACTCTATAAACTTAATATATTTAATTAATTCTAATATATTCTAATCACCAATTAATATTGATTTCAACCATAATTGATCTATCAACTGAGGTTGTCAATTAATATTATTCAAGGCCAATAATCTGGAATAAACAAGAATCAAATGCAAACTTAAATATCCAACCCAAATAACTGTAGTTAATGTATTAAGCAATCTACAACAATAAACTAATGATTTTTTAATTCCCCAGTTAAACTAATTTACCCCTAAAACTCCACTCACACAATCAATCTATCAATTTAATATATTTAATTAATTCTAATATATTCTAATTACCAATTAACATTGATTTCTACTATAATTGATTTATCAACTAAGGTTATCAATTAATATTATTCAAAGTAAGTAATCTGCAATTGATTCTATTTTATAAAATTACCAAATGATAAATGCTATTCAAAACCCTCAACTCAAAATGGCGGAGAGGGAAAAAGAGTGTGAAAATCAAAAACAAAATGGTGTCCGTTCGTCGTTACAACCTACTGTTAACTAAGTGAAATAACAGAATTAAAACCCAATACCAATCTAGCAATCCCCTAGTGCAAAACAATTATCAAGAAATGTAACTATCTAACAGAATGTTCTCTAAATCAACCTAAATAAAACGGATCCAAGCGCCACGCCATGGCGGGCGCAAACCCGCCATGCTGCTTTTTTCCCTCCCTCGCTCTTCAGCCAAATCAATAAACAAAAGGGATCGAGTGAAGAAAGCTCAAAATAGCAAAGAATAATAAAGAAATACAACCCAGGGAGGGCGCAAGAAGCTGCCCTCCCATCCACCAACGCAACCGCTGTTGTCTCCAACAAGCCAACCACCAATGCTCTTTCCGACCGACACTCCTTCCTTCACGATGCCCAAAACAGGAAAGAGGGCGAAGCAAGGGGGAGCGCTCCTCTAAATACTCGCGCTCCCCTTCTTAGTCACAAGTCATGTGACGCGGGACAGTCTTGCCTCATCCAGAATGGTGGGCAAATGTCAGCCACGCTGTTCAAGGTCAGTAGACCATGCAGCGGCTGCAATCTTGCAGTGGCTCCAACTTTATGGAACCAGCTTCCAGAGGTGTTCTGCCTAGCCCCTTCCCTGTGGACATTTAAGAAGCAATTAAAGACATTGCTTTTCAGGAAGGTTTTCCACACCAACCCCAGCTGACCACCTTCCCCCTTTTTTCTTTCCCCTCCTCTTCTTCCCTCCCCTCTTTTCCTCCATCTGCTCTGGGATTAGTCAATGCCATCTGGGTTTTTTAGGCTTATTGCTGTTGGTTTTAATGTCTCTATTTTTCTATTTTACGTGTTGTAACCTGCCCAGAGTAGTGCTGTGATACTAATGGGAGCGGGATACAAATTGAATCCACCCTTCCTTGCTTGCTTGCTTGCTTGCTTGCTTGCTTCCTTCCTTCCTTCCTTCCTTCCTTCTCACAGGAAAGTAGTCTCCCTTCATCAGCTTCTGGAATCATAAAAACACAGTGTCTCAGTCTTCAGCCAATCTATCCTGGAATAAAACAGAATCACTGGTATGCAAAGTCACTAAGACAGAAGGAGAGAAATCCATTTGGAAGGAGAGAAATATTTGCAAGTTTTCCTTCAAATGTGCTTTGCAACATACGCTTAGCAAGTGTCTTATTCCCTCAGTGCAAGATCAATGACTGCATGATTAACAGAGCTTGAGGGATATGGATATCTGAAGATAATGGGAACTGGGAAAGGAATGCCATTCTGAACATTTGACTGAGGCATGAGCCTTATTTGTCTAGCCAACCTTTAGAAGGAAACATTCCTTGAACAAAAAAGATTTTTGTAAAAGCAGCCCCATCGAAGAGGCATTAATGCATTTTCAAAAATACTAGCATTCAAAATAAAATACTATAATGCTAAATGCATTGCTCATTGCGATATGCTAACAACAACAGCAACACAACCACAATAAACCCATATGAGACATATCCATAAGTTTAGCAACCTACTTGCTTTTGGCCAAAGCAAGTGCCAGCTACTCTTAAGTATGCTGAAACTGCAGACATGAAATGATCAATTATCAACAGACAGCTGCACTTTTTTGTCTATGGCTAATTTTGCCCATAGTAGATACAAGTTTTAGCTAAAGAAATGATCTGGGTTCCAACTCCAGAGGAAAGGACTCTACATTTGCAGGGATACCACCTGTTCCTGGGTTCTCTTTTCATATTCTAGTCCCTTCAAGAGTAATGCACTAAATAGCTGTAAAGAAGATGGAAGGACAAAATATATTCCCTGTGGAGTCTACAGTATAGACTGTCTAGCAGCTCCTCTTTTTTTCTCCGTTCAGTTGAATGCATAGAAGGAAATGAAATGAATATTGTTTCTCACTGAAAGGAGCAGAGCCTAAGCTTGATTAATTACAAACTCCAACATTTGGTTTTCTCTCAGAAACTATGCTAAAGTGTTCTTATAATTCTATAAAATGTTACAGCACAATCATTAAATTTTGTACTACCACCCAAACGGTGTAACTGAGAGATCAAAGTAGGGTTCCTAGTTAACACCAGCAAATCCAGCAGCGATCTCCAGCAATGCCCTTTTTACTCAACGCTGATGTCACATTTTGTAGTAGTTTTGTAAGACAAACCTGAACTTCATTTGTACCCTCATAATGAATAACTAGCAGTATAGGATGTTACTGATGTCCCAAAATCTAATTTAGTTCTTTTCACCTGAAACCTGTGTCAAAGTTTTGTAGTAGTTTTTGAGGATTTTACAATAGACAGACACAGCAAGTTCCCTAGCATGCTGAGAATACTAGCTAGTGGCAATATTCTCTAATTTAGTTCACCTTTTAAAGAATTTAGCAACATTTAGGAACTTCATACATAAGACAGAAAGAACAAGCGGCGTTTCCTCTTTAGATACAATATATAAAATACTGTCTCAGACTTTGGACAGTAAATATGTCATTATTCTAACTTAATGATCACATTTATTTCTAACTTTCATGAAAGGAACAAGAGTGAATCCTATCCTGAAATTTAGTACTATAAAATGTAACACATTTATTACAGTAAATTAACAAATGTTATATATCTTCCAAGAATTTTATTCTCACATATTTGTGTTCTATATTTATTATGACTATTGACATTTTTAGAAGTTGTCTTAACATTTAATTTCCAAAATGTCAGGAAAATCCTAACTCAATTTACTTTTCAATAAATGAATGGAATTTCCATTGTAATCTTCCTTGGGTCTTTTCCACCCTTCTCACTCACATTTACTTTGGTTTGTATGCCACTAGATTTGTCCCACCCCTAACAATAGAATTGTTCTTTTTCCTTAAACCTTTTTTTTTAAATTGGGGATTTTCATAAACAAGCTGGCCACAGACCAGAAGATTAAACTAAAAGTGCACCTCATCAGTTCACAACATTTGTCCTTAGGCTAGATGAGTAATATACAAATCAAATCAAATCAATCAAATCAATCACTCAATGAATGAATGAATGAATGAATGAATGAATGAATGAATCCATCCATCCATCCATCCATCCATCCATCCATCCATCCATCCATCCATCCATCCATTGTCAATTTCTCTGATCCCTAAGCTGTGGGTCCCACATGGTGATAGAGGCAATGGCATAGTTCAGTAAAGGTCACCATTTGTGTGGAAGATTTGAAAGGAAAGATTAAATCCACAGCAGCTGAAATAGTATGATATTCAGGAATAGTAATATAACAGGAATAGCTCTTCTCCCTTGCATACAAAGTCTACTACATACTTGAGTCACATTCCTCACCCTGCAACAATACATTTGTCACACAGCAAACTGGATGCCATTTCACAGCCTGCAGTTCCCCAGATATTTAGAGGTCTCCCTCAGAGAAAGCAAAAAAGGTAAAAGCAAAAGCCTCTTGCAATAGTGATTTCCCCCAAATGTTGAAAGATCATATAAAGGAGGATTGGGGCTACATGCACTGCCCTCACTCCCCACGTTCCACTAGCAGCTTCCTTGCATACCTAAGCAAAGTCTTCCATTTCCTTTTCACTGCACTAGCTTTTAAGGTGGAGACTATTTGGTTATACACATAAAGCTGGATATTGAGGAGATTGAGGAGATTGAGAAGGATCCATTCCCCAGTGCATTGAGAGTTATCCATGGCCAGGCACTCAGTCTATCATCATCTTGTGCAGTTCTAATTCATCTAACTTCCCAAAAGACTAAAGGAAAGCTTTCTGGTTATTACTTGTTTAAAAGTTGGAAAATAACCTTTTCTAATCATGAACTGAGATTGCTCATGATATGTTGCTTCAAGAACCAACAATATAAGAGTCCAAGGTTTCAAAAATACTGTAGACTACTACAATTGTCTCTATGTAGGGCTCCCCATGGAAACTTCAGCAGGCCCAAAATGCAGCAGCCGACTGATCTATCAGATTGGTAAATTCAATCATAAACCCCCAGTCCTGCACTGGCTCCCTGTTAGTTTCCATGGTCATTTCAAGGTTCTGGTTATGACTAGAGATGGGGGTATTTGTATTTGTATATGAATACGAATACCCCACACACAGCTGGACATATCGTCGGACTGTCCACTCATGCATCTGCTGCTGCTGCCTGCTCTGCTCTCCCTTCCAATTGCTCCAGAGCTCATGATCAGCTATCCACTCATCAGCCTGGCAGAAAGACTCATCTTCCCTCCTTCTGCCAGGAGTGGATAGTCCCCCATCTCTAGTTATGACCTTTGAAGTCCTTGTCTCTCCCAAAAAACAGCTTCCCATGACACACCCTCCTCTCAATCCCCAATGTTAAAGGTGGCTATGTTGAGGGAAGCTAGAATGATAACAACAAGGAGTCAGGAATTATCAGTAATAGCTGCCACTTGGTGGACCAAACTGCCCATTGACGTGCACCAGGCTCCATCCCTCCCAATATTCAAGAAATTACGCAAGACAGACTTGTATATGGCAGCCTTTAGGAACAGCATATCCACAAATGATGTTAATTTTAACGTTTGATCTATAGGTTTTCTGTAGATTACTGAACTCAAGTCAGTTATACTACCATTTTGATTATGCTATTATGAGCATAAGGATGATGGTGGTTGTGGAGTTTTGCTTGTTTGTAAACTGTCCAGAATAGTGTGATTTCACTAATAGGGCAATATTTAAATTAAAGAAACAAATAAATTGACCGACACATAAAGCCATGTTCCCCTACATATTATTCCTTTCAGCAACACCTTGGCAACAGTGAGGCTTATTTTTTCCTAGCCCTGGCTAGTTGTCCCCTCTATCCATTTGGGTTGCTTGCCCATTTCTTACACCTCATGGACATCACCTGTGAAAATCTTCTGACTAAACTACCAAGCATAGAGCTGCCCATCAGGGCCACACACTCCAAAGCTAGCAAGTGCTAGGCTGAGCAATGAGTGACCAGTGGCAAAACACTGGAGGATAGCCGGTTGTGCCACACAGCCTATTCTGTTAATCCCACCTACTCCTCTCTGTGAAGTGGCAGAAATCATCCTGTCACCAGTGTCCAGTCCAGGTCAGTTCTGTACAGAGAACAAATGAGTGTTATCTTGTCCCTCACCTCAGGCAGCAAAGGTTGTCCAGGCAACTGCTTAAGATACATGGCTTTGAAAACAGAACAGGCAACTGGCTTTATTACATAGGCTGTAGATGCTGTTGAACTACAACATTCAGCATTCCATTGGCCATTCTGCATGAGGCTGATCAGAGAATCCAGCATCATCTGGAAGAATACTGGTTCCTCAGTGCTGGCTTACACACTTTAGCATATTGGGCACTCTCAGTTCTTATAGTGGCAGCGCTATTGCCTCTGGATTAGTCTCTCATGACATCCTACTGCCCGTCAATACACTTTATGTCAGGACCCACAAGCCTGTAACTCACTAATGCATTCTTCATGCCCCTTGTGACACAACTGAATTACAGTGGTGCCTCGCAAGACGAAAGTAATCCGTTCCACGGTTAATGCCGTCTAGCAAAAATTTCGTCTTGCGAAGCGCGTTTTCCCATAGGAATGCATTGAAATTTAATTAATGCGTTCCTATGGGGAAAAAAGTCAGAAACCCCAAAAAAAAGTCAGCAAAAAGTCACTTATCAGGTAGAGTAGACTGAGCCCAGCTCCTCAGTGCCTTTGTAGCCCCAGAACAGCAGGAAAAAGAGTGCCAAACAGCAGAGAGTCAGCAACCAGCAGGGAGCCCGCAGCCATTTTGTGTTCATCTCCACTCGTGCCCCCCCTCCCCGCCTCTCAGCTGATCGGCGCTGGGTCTAGGAGGCTTTTTCCCTGCTAGGCAAGCCTCGCAGGGATCAGCTGCCCCCCCCTCTCCCCGCCTCTCAGCTGATCGGCGCTGGGTCTAAGGCTTCCCGAGGCTTGCCTAGCAGGGAAAAAGCCTCTTAGACCCAGCACCGATCAGCTGAGAGGCGGGGAGGGGGGCAGGAGCGGAGATGAACACAAAATGGCTGCCGGCTCCCTGCTGGTTGCTGACTCTCTGCTGTTTGGCACTCTTTTTCGGGCTGTTCTGGGGCTACAAAGGCACTGAGGAGCTGGGCTCAGTCTACTCTACCTGGTAAGTGACTTTTTGCTGACTTTTTTTGGGTTTCTGACTTTTTTTTCCCCATAGGAACGCATTAATTAAATTTCAATGCATTCCTATGGGAAACGCGCCTCGCAAGACGAAAAAATCTCTCAAGACCCTTTCGTCTTGTGAGTTTTTTGTCCTGCGAGGCATTCGTCTTGCGAGGCACCACTGTATTTGATAGCTCCATCTTGGTAGCTGCTGAGTCCCTATGTTCATCTTGAGCACTTTTTGACCAGAAGGAGTTACTTTTGGGGATGATAACTCCAAGAACACCCCAGCTAGGTGTTGTGGGCATTGTAGTCCAAAATACGGAACTTTTTGAACCTCTGTGCTTGACTTCTTACAGTATCCTTTCTATAAAAAATGCATAAACCAAGAATGAATGTCCCTTTGATTTGCTTCTACAGCAAAATGCTACCTCCTACATAGGACTGCCTTAAGGATCCATCTTATGTACTTTAGTGGAAAAGCTAAATATATTTTTGTGACTCTTTGTTTAATATGACGTCTCACAAGGCATATTATTCCAATCTCTATATATCACATGCAGAAAGTAAGGCTGTTGCTTTTTAAAATGTGGTTCCTTCTCCCAATCCCAAATCTGCGAGTGGTATATCATATACATTTAAAAACTTGTATTTTTTTTCTACCTTGACCCTTTTTCCCATTTGAGTTTCTAAAGAAAGATTCTCTCCCCCGCCCCCGCCCCCTTACACACTTGCCTGTCTGCAATACCTGGATCTCATGAACTAAATACTGTATATAGTCAGCAGGATTTCCAATGAGTCATCCTTTTCTTCCCTAAAACTATCTATTTATGATAATAGTGATTAATTATAGGGCTTATGGTTCTGAAGAAATCTATTTATGATGATGATGATTAATTACAGGGTTTCCCTAAATGTGAAACCCTTCTTTATACGATTCTATTCCAGAAAGGCTGAATGGTATTAATAGACTGTGTGTATTTAGTTATTATTACTGTATGGTTCTTTGGCCTTAATTGGTGAGCCCTCAAGGGAGGTCTGCAGTCCTGACATACTTTAATTATTTTATTATGCTTTTCCATTTCTTTGTTGGAATTAAGGGCATGTGACCTCATTCTGCCTATTTTTAAAGCATACACTTTCTCATATTGCTCCAGCATTGAGCCGGAGCATACAGAGGGCATGGACAATGCCTATCCTAGAAGGATAAAGTGGGGCTTGCTATAGTCAGGGTGGGAAAACCAATTTGGAAATGTTGAGAAATAGATACCTTCAACAAGAGAATGACACATTTTAATCCAAAGGGACCCCCACACACACACACCTAATTATAACCAAAGGGTGCAAGCAAGAGAGAAGAAAGAGATAGACAACAGTATTGTTATAGTTCATGTCTTCATTCCTTCACAATGACATATTACTGCATATTTCAAGAATGTGCTTTTGCTGTCAGGTATTGTGCTTGGGGCTGCCACAGCTTCTACTTTCTTACTGAGAATTCCAAGTCCTGTTCTGTCTGTCTGTCTGTCTATCTGTCTGTTTAGGGGTGAAATGACAGAATATTAAAGATTATATAATCACAATGTGTCATCTTTCTTGAGGGAACATCTGTTAGAGCTCTTCAGGACTTGAGAGACAGTGAGTGTCCTGAGGAAAAAAAGTATACATTCAGAAGCAAGTGATACTTTGGATCCCCAGAAGAAAGGTAAGAGGCAATCCAATGGGCAGTTAACACAGGCTAGTGTGACCACCCATGCCAAGAGCATCCTTTGTTACAGAAATGGCTTGCTAATGGCTCCTGATATTTCCTCAATAGGAGCTAATTGCTGCGTGTCCAGAAATCAGGCCTGGAATGTGAGAGCTAGTTGGCAGAGGTGACTCATCCTCTGTTCCAGTTAAAACACAGCTCAGGGTGGTCTGGGTAGAGAAGCAGCAGCAGTTCAGGTTTCCGGGGGGCCAAGGAAAGCAGAGACAGACCCAGACACAGGATGAGACAAGGGCAGAAGCAGGGAGGGAGGAGGAACAAAAGGGGGAGAGGAATGGGAAGAGAGAAATTGCTAAACCATGAGTTGAAGGTACCTAGAACGGTCTCTTTCTGGGAATCTGACAATGAGGCAGTAGATCTGTTGCTTCCTAGAATTTAATTATTTATTTCTCTGCCCTAAGGGAGCTGGTAGTAACATCAAATTAAAACGAATTTTAAAAAGTAAAAAGATAAATTAAAAGCACAAGGAAGAATGTCTCAATAAAAAGGACCATCAAAGGCCCACCCTAGCTTAAATGTCAAAGGCACGCCTGACTCTTTTCCTTTTCCATGGCTCTCTTGACAGGGATTTCCAGAGCCTGAGAGCAGCCACTGAGAAAACCCTCTTCTGCAGCATAATTTGCTTTAGTCATTAATTATAAATATATTTGAATTGCAAAAATCAAAACAAAACACCATAACTCACATAACCTACTCTGTAAGGGGGGGGGGCAAATTCCATAGTCTTGCTGCCTGTGGTACTTCCCACCACTTGGGGAAATGGGGATCACATAACAATACGATGTGGTTATGCCCAGTGTGGTGTAATGGATAGAGGACTCATCAGGTCTGGGTCAAATCCCTGCTAAGCTCTGGAAGCTCACTGAGGTGGGGTAGGGGTGGAATTGGTAAAACCTCTCCTTAAATATCTCACTTACCTTGGAAGCTCTATTAAGGTCTGTATAGGTTGGTTCAGACGTGATGGCACGTAACATAATATATCTTCAAGGGCAGATGCCAATTTCTGTACTTCTGTGGAGAAAAAGGACAATACCCCACTGAGCTTCCACTGAGTAGAAGGTACTGCCAGTGTAGTCACACCACATCTGCAAGCCTTGTTTTAGAGAAGCAGAGGGTGTGATTTCTTCATGGAGACCACAACTAGCACATTACTGTGTTGTGTTACTAGGCCAGGGGGGTTATAATACCCTGCAGAAGCTCAGCAGGATACTGGTCATGTGACAGGTTTGCATCTAGCTACATGTATAAGGGCTCCATCTCACATTATAAATAAATAAATAAATCTTAGCACTGCAGAGCTTGAAGGGACCCTAGAGAACATCACGTCCAGCCTCTGTCAAGGAGGCCCAAAGGGGAATCAAACTCCCAGCTTCTGGCTCTGCAGTCAGAGACCTAAACCACTGAGCTATCATCTTGTGTGTCTTGAGTGTACCTTTGTTCCATAGGCATGCAGATGAAAGCCAGGCTTTCACTGCGTTGGTTTACTGCCAGAACCTATAACATACACTGCAGCTGTTAAATGTTTTGCCTAAAACTTGTCCCCACAGAACCATCATGGAAGAACTGTAAACCTATTCTATTGCTTTAAATTCATTATAGTAGGATGAGAGTGGGACTGTGCATGTAGACTCTGCCGCTTTGCAAATATTCAGCATAATATTTGTACAAATTCTTCATTCTTGCTGCATGAAGAAAATGTCAGAAATGCCTCATTTTGTAGTATTCAGAGAAAGACAAACTGATCTGAGTAAAGAGGGCAAAATATATGCAACTGTTTCCCCCCCCCCTTTTTTTTTTTGGTGATTGACCCCTCACCCTACATCTTGGGTGCTGTAAATTGTGATTCCACAGGCACCAGCATTTTTTTCTCCTGACTTGGGATATCTGGAATACTCTCATTATCAGGTTAAATCAGATGGCTGGCAACTTTGGCACCAAAGAGACTCAACAAAAAAATTTCATCATGCTAATTCTGTTCTAAAAGGCAGCTCTGTGCTGAGAAACACATGGGAAGTTGAGACAGAGTGATTTCAAGGCCTTGAGTGGCTTAATCGCTGTTCAAGGCACAAGGCATAAGTTTTTGTCTTCCTGCAGGCACAGAGTTACAAAGTTTCCAGGGTTCCATAATCCTCAGAAAAGCATGGAGACCAATGTGGGGGGTATGGTTAAGGAGATCCCACCTTCATTATACCCTGCTTTGAAAAAAATACATATAAATATAAACTAGGAGGGAACCTTTTGCATATTGGAAACTCTCAGCTTCAGTTACGTGAGTCTAAAAAGTATTTTTTTATTTGAAGAGCCAACACATACTCCTTTGTTAGGGAAACTCTGAGCAACACCCAGCAGACATGAAGGCTCCTATGTTATCGGCAAACTATTTCCTGGGTATATATATATGTTCACTCTTTCCATAGAGGCTTGCTTCCCCACCCCCAAATGTCATGCAAACAAATTCTGCGAAGTGCCTGAATGATGTGTGATTTGTTGCAACAACCGCCATATTGATGTAATGGAAATTTCATAGGATGGGAGCAGTGTTCAAGAAGCAAAACGGGATGGGGGGCAGGGGTTAAAAGAGTTCCTTACCAAACCGCACTGTGCTTTCCCTTTTTATGCAGGGAGATTCCCCTCCCCTCCCCTCCCCCTCTACCTCACAGCATCATCGTAGAAACAGCCTTAAGAGTGACAGAAAGTAAAGCTGAGAAGTGTCACTGGAATTGTAGGGCATTTCTTTCTTTCTAACATGTTATCATTAATTTTAATGCTATTTGCAGGAGGCTTAATTCATTCCAGTGAAGATAATAGGATTTCCAGCCAATTTCTCACATTTTCTTCTTTCTTTTAATAACGTCTATAGTTAATGATGCAGTATAAAAGCAGATATCTAAAATTAGCAACAATATATGTAGGTGTATTTCAGCGAACATATTATTGATTTAGTAGGACATTCCCCCTGTACAGCATAAACCATAGGCAGATGTCTTTATGGATTGTACTGTGGGAAAGCCTTTGGAATGAGGCTCATTTTTATATGAATTTGCCCATTTTTGAAAAAAAAAATTCATATCCAGGAGTGAAAGAATAATAAAACAAACAAACAAAAACTTCCACATGAGAGAAACCAGAACTGTTCAGCCCCTGGCTGTGAGTGATTCATTGTCTGACTTTGAATCACTCTGTATTCAATCATGTTAGTGCTAACATAAGGTTGAAGCCTCTCCTTTTTTCCCCTGAGATCTTCTTTATTTTTAACACCTGTATGGCAGGCAGGTATAATATAATCCTCTGCATACTGGGTATCTTGAATCTGGCCATTACAAATGGAAGACAATTTTAAATAGATTTATAAAAAATTAATAAAATGCACAAGTGCCTTCATTCTTCATGCTGCCTAGAGAATTCTGAGGGATGTAATCCAAAAACACAGACCTGTACATCATCATATTTTTGTTGTTGTTTAGATGTTAAGTCATGTCCGACTCTTCGTGACCCCATGGACCAGAGCACGCCAGGCCTTCCTGTCTTCCACTGCCTCCCGGAGTTGGGTCAAATTCATGTTGGTAGCTTCGATGACACTGTCCATCCATCTCGTCCTCTATCGTCCCCTTCTCCTCTTGCCTTCACACTTTCCCAACATCAGGGTCTTTTCCAGGGAGTCTTCTCTTCTCATGAGATGGCCAAAGTATTGGAGCCTCAGCTTCAGGATCTGTCCTTCCAGTGAGCACTCAGGGTTGATTTCCTTCAGAATGGATAGGTTTGTTCTCCTTGCAGTCCAGGGGACTCTCAAGAGTCTCCTCCAGCACCACAATTCAAAAGCATCAATTCTTCGGCGGTCAGCCTTCTTCATGGTCCAGCTCTCACTTCCATACATGGCTACTGGAAAAACCATAGCTTTGACTATGTGGACCTTTGTCGGCAAAGTGATGTCTCTGCTTTTTAAGATGCTGTCTAGGTTTGTCATCGCTTTCCTCCCAAGAAGCAGGCGTCTTTTAATTTTGTGGCTGCTGTCACCATCTGCAGTGATCATGGAGCCCAAGAAAGTAAAATCTTGGGTTGCCTCTGGCACTGATTAAGTGCCAGAGGCACTTAAATCATATTTACAGGGGAATAAACCTGAGGTTTAAAAAGTTTTTATGTGGGACAAAGGGAAACTGACAGATTTTCCCAACTTTACTTTGGAAAACATGTTATTTAAGGATATTAATAGAAATAAGTGGTTAGAATTATTCTGCTCACATTTTCATAGAATCATAGAAAAGTGAAGTTGGAAGCAGCCTACAAGGCCATCAAGTCCAACCCCCTGCTCAATGCAGGAATACCATCAAAGCATGTCTGCCAGGTGATTATCTAAGTTTTTCTTGAATGCCTCCAGTATTGGAGCACTCACCAACTCCCGAGGTAACTAGTTCCACTGCTCTAACAGTTAGGAAGTTTTTCCTGATATTCAGCTGAAATTTGGCTTCCTTTAACTTGAGCCCAAGTTAGAAGAATGTTGCAAATTCTGGAAATTTCTTGTTACATCATGTAGGATGAATGTAATTCACACATCTGTGTATCTCGGGGCCTTGATTAGTTAACTCTTAAAAATATGTTTTGGAATAGTTGTGTTGAATTTAGAGCTGAATTTAGAGTTGCTCTCTCTTTTTCTCCAAGAAGTTCCTCTTCTTTCTACTTATATGTTGGCAGGTTCTGTGTGGATCTTTTTGTGCTGGGAAATGCTCCGTGTGTTCTATTTAGCCAATGTGTACGACAGAGAACTTAGTTTCCATGTATCTTTGAAAATTTTATCAAGCCATGTCCATACTTCTATATCTGGGATGGAAAGATGTTGAGGCTTAAAAAAAGAAGGTGAGTATCTGCCAATTTATCTATCCTATATTATATGAAGACACTGAGCTTCATGGAACCTCAGCACAGTGAAGTGCTTTTCTTATACATTCCTTGCACAGAGAAAGAGAGCACTTAATCAGTGCCAGAGGCAACCAAATGATGGCTAGGAAAAAAGAACATGTGTCAGATGCACAGATAGCAAAATGATCTCTGGTTGTGTACACTAGTTCTATGACTTAAAGTCTCATGTAAGGTCACATGTGTCCTTTTTTACATTTCATATACAGGCTAAACAGAACATGATTATTCTCAAAATGTCCTTCCAAAAATTGAAGCATTCTTCAACAGGCAAGGAAAGGAAAAATGAAGAAGGAAAAAACAACAACAACCCTCTGACCACTGAAAAAATATTACCAAAAAAATCAAAAACTCATTTTTACTCCATGGGAAAAACAAGCACTATTTTGTTTTTTCATTTACATTGATCCATAGTTAACATTTTAGATATTTTAAAAAGCCAACCCAAAGATCTTTCTGTATGCTCCCCACACACATACTCCCTCAAAAATATCCAGCACAAACATTCTTCTAATAAAACAACAGGAAGAAAAATACAAAACAGAACAAGTGCTCCTTTTCATGCCAGACCTGTGGTTTTCTATTATTATCTTATTAAGGCAGAATACAGTTTTTAATGCACCATCCTTTCTGTGGGATTAGGCAAGCAAATAAAGTGAGAGGAATCCTAATTAGCACAAAATTTGACTGGAAGATTTTGCTAAAATCGGCAGTAGTGAGCATTTGTGTTTCATGACAACTACACTGGAAGCACACCTTGGACTTGTGTAGTCTTTTACCCTTGAAAAAGTCAGGTATCTGTGGCTAGAGTGTCCAAACACTAAATATTTGGATACTCTATCCAAATTCTGGAGAGAAACAAAGAGTTATTGTGAGAGGGAACAAATGTTGCCTTCTAAGGCTGACATTTGCAATGCAGCTCTCTTTGTCTTCAGTTCAGTGCCCCACAAAGGTCTCCATCAGCCTAAAAGTTATGACAGCTTACAAAGGTCAGGCTACTTTTGCATGAACATGTTGTGTGGAAATATTCAGGCCTCTTCCTTGTGTAAACTAAAAAGACAAAGGCTTAAGAATTTATCTTCTGGAATTCTTTTGCATCCTCATCAAGTCTTTCAGGGCTTTTCGGCTGGCCTTGTCATACTGGAAAGATCTCTACAGCTAAGCATCAAGAAAATTCTCCATGTGGTTTGATTTCATAAGTCCCTGAGATATGATAACACTGTGAACCCCGAGCTGCTAAAACACAATGGTGGTGAAAGGGCAAAAAGCAAATCAAGAAAAAGAACAAGGACTGGGATTCCAAAACGGGCAAGAGGAAAATATAATAGTATTTCATTATAATACTCAGCTTGTACAATATATATAATACTATGTGTTCAGAATGCTTGTTTCAGAACACATTTATTTCCCCATTTAAAGAATTTTTGAACCTACACTTCAGGAAGATACCCAGGTATCCTTTCTTCAGGTTTTTAATCTTTTAAAAAAAAATGGAACACAGAAGGTTTTTAAAAAAGGAGATAAAAGAGGGGAAAACAAATATACAAAACAAAAAAAAGTATGCTGCTTATATCCCACACCATAGCACTTTAAGCACTTTCTGAACAATTTACAGTTTAATTGTGCAGACTACTCATTGTCTCCCTGGCCAGTTTCGTACTCAGTTAATTGACCTCAGAAGAATGGAAGGCTGAGTCATCCTTGAGTCGTCTACCTGAGCCAGCTGGGATTGAATTCAGTTTGTGAGCAAAATCTCACAAACTCAATTTGCTGTTTAACCACTGTGCCATGAGGCACACAAGCAGACCTTTCTCAGGGCTGGTGATATTGCCTTCCTTTCTACTGCATCTCCTTCAGCTGCAGCCTGATAGAATGGCTGCTGATGGTGACCATGTCTAGGGATGTAACCCCCCACCCCCACCTCGGTGTCTCATCCTCATACAGAAGGATGAAGAATTAGGGGGGGAAATTCTGAACCCTGTGAGATATCAGGGAGTACACTACAAAAGAGTGAAAATGCTTTTTTCTTTTGTCTATTATTTTCTTTTCTTGTAGAAATTGTACAAAATTATGCAGTTGCACAAAATGAGAACATCTGTTTTGTTTGAACATTGAGGGATTTGAAACAGTGGATGACTCATCTGACTGTCATCTGGAACACTTGGCCAAGTTTACTACATGTGTGTATAGTTTGGTTCTCAAAGGGAAAAAACACTTGCTCCTCCCTCCAATTTGGGTAAATCCTTCCCTCTCCTCCCCTAGCCAGGGATCACTCTATTTAGCAGGATTGCCCAATTCTTTGTGTAGTGTTTTCAGGAAGCTGGGGGGGGGGGGGGAGCAAGGGAACCTGCTTCCACCAAACCCAGTAGGATACAAGGTGGTGTCTTAGGCACACACTGTAAATCCCAAAGGAGTTGTAGATGAAGAATTAACTGGTCCACTTCCTGGATAATAATTATCTCCATCTTGTTCTGGACCTAGAATAAACTGAAGCATGCAAAACTGTCATGCAGGCTCCAGGAGTGAATAGGGCCTGCAGGATCCATATCACATCTCCCATTGCAAAGCATGGCAAATAGTTAAGAACCAGCCAGAAAAAGAAAGTGAAAAAGGAGGGTGCATTTCACATAAGCAGGTGAACAAAAACCTAGTGTGACCAGCCCACCTGGCTAATCACTTTTCCAACTCTCTAGTCCCTTTGCTGGGCTATCCTTAAGCCCAAAACATAAGAGTCAAACTGATTCCGTTGTAAAAGAAACAGTAATGTATTTGAATGTATATGAAGCATAAGGATTATGTGGCACAATTCTTAGTCATGCAGTTTCTTGTGTCTTAAAGAAGCAACTTTCTAACAATAACAAGTTCTTTGTTAACAATGTGACTATGACAGGCAATTCGCTTTTGGAAACCCACACTACTATGCTGGTAAACTATGTATCAAACTCCCTCCAGCACTCTCTGACTGTTAACTCTCTCTCAACTGAAAACTCTCTCCCTCAGATGACTTTTTTATTCCCTTGAACCCACCTGGCGAGTTGTGATTGGCTCAGTCCCGGCCAATCAGCTTCTCCTTTCTGACACTGAGTGAGGCTACCCGTCACACCTAGGCTCTGCTTGGATGCTTTCAGAATATAGTGCTAACTTGTCCTAATTACTTGGCAGATAAACAAGCTGTCTCCAATACTGCAGTTATTCTGCTGTTCTGTCCAAAATATGATGTGTTTTAGCACGTACATCTTCTCAGGCAATGCAGGCCAGAACACAGTGTCAGCAGGCAAACTGAGCAGATGACTTTACAGGTCTTTCCTAGCTCAAATGCCTATTCAGTTATTCCTATAGGAGAGAATTGCTTTGTTATTAATGCTGTTATAGAGAAAAGATAAATAATACTGAGGAAAGGAAGAACTTCATGGCTACTAGCTTTGACATGCAGAAGTTCAGATATATGATATCACAATTTATTGAAGGAAAAATGAGGGCCCAGTGTTCTGTATTATTAGAAAAGTTGTTTTGTAAAATGTTAGAGAGGTTCCCAAATTCTTACTCAGCAAAGAATGAAGTTAGCAATGAGTAATCTTAAGCAACACTTGCAGAATTACATGTGAAATATTAGCTGAGCAGGTTTGCAGACTAGAGAGTCAGAATGCATTTCCACACAAAGCACAAAGGTCTTTAATTTTTTAATATATATATTTAAAAAATCTACACACACACACACACACACACACACACAAATAAAACAACTAAAGAAAATCTTCATATACACTTACTGTGCTCTCCCTCACTGAGACCAGTGGAGATAATCTATTCCTTCCTTTTATGGAGCCCCATTCCCCTTTCAAAGATGCATTGACTCTTGAAAAGGTACACAACCTTTCCCTACAAAGGGCTCTTATTAATTTTTCAGCCAACAGCTGTGCCATAGAGAATAAATGTATGATGGTACAAGATTTCAGAATTATTTATTTTAAACGAGCACCTAGGTGAAAACAGAGCAGGCCATGAATGTACTCAAAATCATAATCTGACATGAGCTTTTAGAAATGGGATTAATGATGATGGTGGTGATTTCTTGTTTAATTTTACTTTCTAGAAAAGTTGCTAGAGAGTGTATTGATGGTGGCATGTCTTGTTCAATGTCTTTCAGTATTATCTGATATTATGTGATTTTATCTAAAGAATGTATTTTTATCTTCCTGGTCATTGACTGTAATAAATACACACAGATGATGATTACAGCAGCAGCAGTAGCTTTTCCTGGTACATAGGTGAAATAAGATTTTTTTTAACAGTAAAATATAATAACAGGTAGTAAAGATTAGGAGTCCCTGAGAAAAAAACAGATCCAGCCTTAATTTAGTACTGTGAATATGGTTGAATACAAACGGATCTCAAACCAATTTTTTAAGAGCTAAACACTCAAAGCCTTTTGCCTGAATGTTTTGGTTACATGCCATCAAGTTGCCTCCATCTTATGGTGACCCTATGAATGAGAGATCTCCAAAATGTCCTGTCCTCAATAGCCCTGCTTGGCTATTATAAATTCATGCCTATGGCTTCCTTTAGGAAGTCAATCCACCTCATGTTTGGTCTTCCTCTTTTCTTCCTACCTTCCACCTTTCCCAATATTATTGTCTTTTCCAGAGAATCTTGCCTTCTCATGATGTTACCTTGGTTTCATCATTTTGCCTCCAGAAATAGTTCAGGCTTGATTTGATCTAGGAACCACTTGTATTTCTTTTTGGAAGTCCAGGGTATCTGCAAAGCTCTCCTCTGGCACCATATTTTTATCAAATCATTTTCTTCCTCTGTCAGCTTTTTCATGTCCATTTTTTTATACCCATACGTGGTGATCGAAAACACAGAAATGTGGATGATCTTGGTCTTGGTCTCCAGTGATACAGCCTTATATTTGATGATCTTTTATAATTCCTTTGTTTGCTTCCCTTTTGAGTCTCAGTAGTCTTCCTCTGATTTTTTTTGGCTGAAGTCTCTATTTGATTGATGATTGAAACAAGGTATACACAATCTCTAGCTATTTCAGTTTCTTCATTGTAAATGTTCAAGTTGTGTAGTTCTGTAGTCACAATTTTTGTCATAATTTTCATCTGCAGTTCTGCTTTGGCACTTCTTTTACTTTCACAAAAATAATTTCTTCTGATTTCTGCCAGTAAAATGGTATTATCTGCAGATATTAAATTATTGATGTTTCTTCCACCAATTTTCACTCTTCCTTCATCTGAATTTAGTCCAGCTTTCTGTAGGCATACAGGCTGAGCAGAAAAGGAAATACAATGCACTCCATCTGACATTTTGCCTATAGGAAACCATTATACTTCTCCGTATTCTTTCCTAACAGTAGCTTCTTGTTCATAATATAGGATATGCATCAGGACAATCAAGTACTGAGGCACATCAATTTCTTTCAGAACAATCCATAGTTTCTCATGATCCACACAGGCTTTGCTGTAGTCTATAAAGCATAGACTAATATTTTTCTGAAACTCTGGTGCACTCGAACAGTCAGCAGATATACACAATATGATTTTGAGTGCTTCTTCCTCTTTGGAATCCAGCTTGAACATCAGGCATTTCTCACTCCATATATGTAAGGTATAAACCTTTGTTGCAACACCTTCAGCATCACTTTGCTTGCATGGGAAAGCACCCTTTTAGAGGAAGTAGAGTATGGGTGGAGAAAGTGCAGTCCTCTAAATGTTGTTGGACCACAACTCTCACGTGCCCTAGCCAGCATAGCAAATCACAACGAAAGATGGAAGTTCCGGTCTAAGAACAGTAGCAGGGCAACAGGTTGCCAGTCCTGCAGTAGAGCATGATCATTAGCATGTAAGAGATCTTATTGTAGCTGAGATGTTGACAGAACAAGTCAGCCATGGAGCTGTCTGAGGTCCTACAAAGCATGTCTGATCACGTCTTTAATTTGGTCTTTGTACCTGCTCTTTGAATGTCTAACTGCTTCCCATTTCTACTCATGTAGGCTTTGGGCATCATCTTGTCTTGGACTTTGTCCTACTCTGCAACTAAGACATATTTCATGCTGTACACATATCAATTCCTAGCCTTGGGTTTTGACCAAACACAGGTGGTTTTAAGCTAGGAGGAGTCAATCACATCATCCACTGAGGTCAATAAAAGCTTTCAGAGTCAGTTAAGGCAGAGTTAAAAGATTAAAAAACTGTGTTTGTGAGACATCACCAACCGTTGTTACATGCAATATTAATGTATCCTGGTATGTGGGTTGGGAATGAGAGTTTTAGCCAATGAATCCAGCACAAAAGTCAGTCAAGGAAAGCAGCATCACAAGCATTGGAATGGGGGAAAGCTTCTCTGCTTTACAAATAGATATTCTAATTTTGAAATGGCAACAAATGTGCTTCCCTTTCTGGAAATTGTTGGAAGGAAACAAAAGGGAGTGAAATCTTCCATGTGGGGAGAACATGCGTTTTTCCCAGCAAACAGTGCTCCAGAACGAGCACTTTGAAGCTTCGATTACTGTAGATGAAAATTTAGCAGCATCTTTTTCATTGTTGTCGAAAACAGCCCTTCTCCATAACAAAACTGATATCATCATGTACGTATGAAGAGCAAGGCCAATTCAGAGTAAGAACACTGCATTCATATAGAATTTGGTTTGTTTGTATTCAGCAATTTTAATTACATATCCAAATATGACTGGTTACATGGCATTTTCAAATCTGGCACTGACAATTGTAGCTGTTTGGAACCAAAAAATGGTGCAAAATAGAGCAAAGTGGGGAAAAGATAAAAAATCTTTTCTTTTTTCTTATTTTGTATTAAAAATGTTTATTCCTTGATTCAAACATATTCTCAAACATCTGTTTAGATCAGTTTGAATATCCAGTTGCTGTTGTCTCTGGGAAAGATTGTCGCAGGTGTTTTATTTTTCAAAATAAAATGAAAAACCTTTGTTTTTGCTATGATGACAATGTTCTGATAATCAGAGAGGCCACAAAAATAAGAGCTATCTGAACCCTGAATACAAAAATAAAAATTATTTTGAAACTTTAATTTATAGAGAATTTCGTAGAACACAGTCCACAGATCCTTGAACATATGATGGGGCTATGTGTGTTTGGAATGGAAGAATCTGTGAATATTTCTTCCACATGGAACCTTTTAAAAACACTAATTTCCAAATATGAATAATTTGTGGACTTTGGTAAATTCTTATTGAAACCAAACAAAATCAATATTGTCTCCTATCTGCACCGGCCATATTTCATACAGATGTTCCAACCATGCAGAATACCATTGCCCACGGTAATTTTGAACAGTGGATTGTTGTTTATGAATACGATATATGTTTTACGAAATGCTTCAAAGCATTCTTTAAGAAGTCTGTTTTGGCAACTAATAACTCTTTGAATTGTTTTAAATGGGTTAGCTTGTTGTTAATACCTAGTAATTAACAAGAAGTAAAATTAATGAATTAGGAATAGAGATGGAAACAAGCCAAAAAAAACGAACCAGGAAGTTCGTAAAAAATTGGTGGTTCATTGGTTTGGGTTGATTCCGTTTCATCAAAAGCAACAAATCAATGAACTTTTAAAGGGATTTTTAGTTCATTTGGTTCATTTGCCCATATTCTCCTCCCTTGGCCATGACAGCCTGCTTCTGTCAATCAGTAGCACTAGGCAACCCTTGGAGGGACCTAGACACTACTGGATTGGCAGGTCAGGCAGCCAAATGTGCAGCTCAAAGGGCTCTGGGGGAGTGGCTTGTTCTTATTTTAAGACCAATTCACAGGAGCCATTTTCATCTCAGAGCCACTTCTGCTAGTCAGAGGAACCCTTCTACTTCAGAACATGGTTAGCTCATATCTCCAGCAGCACATTGCTTCCTTTGTCAAGCAGCCTGTCTCTCCCCCCCACCCGGCTGATCACTCAATAACCTCCAGCGTTGCATTGTCTATGAGGTTTGGGAAAGGGCATTGTCCATCTCCAGTCCACCTCCTGATGAGCAACACCCTCATTTCTAGCATGAACCACTGCTGCAAATTCCCCCAAGCCAGCTGCTAAAGGGCACTTTCTCAGGGGGACCTGCCTTGAGGGTGTGTAACTTGGAGATCTGAAATCCAGATTTCACCAACTTGGAGGGGGTGTAGAGGAGAGTCAGGGGAAGCCTCTCTGTGATTTTGGGTCTCTCCAGGTTGCTGGAGGAGGCTGTTCTGGGGCTCCTGAACTTCTGAACCAAAATGAATTGATTTGTGGTTCATTTTTTTTCAAATGTTTGGGACGTTTGTGGTTCATGGACTTCAGTGAACCACGAACCACAATGAACCACCACTTTGCTGGTTCATCCCCATCTAATTATGAACAATAATAAGGGACCTTTTGTAAAGAAGGAGAAGTCCTGTTGCTTATTTAATGTGTACTCCTTGTTTTATAGTTAACAAAACTATAACAGAGAGAGACTGAAATAAACGAAAGCATTTTTGAAAGCCTGTTCAAAAGCTTACAAATAAAAATGTTTTTAAAAAGACAATTGAAAAATAATATTTGTAAATAGAATTATCTTGATTGATTGATTGATTGATTGATTGGATTTCTGTCCCGCCCATCTAGACCAAAGGTCTACTCTTATAAGCAACATAAGAAAATTATACCTTATTATACCTTATAAGCAACATAAGAAATGTGAAAGTGAAATCATAAACTTTGGTTCATATTTTAAAACATGTTTTAAAAAGAAAGAAAAATAATCATATTGTATTCTTGGTGAGTTTACAGGAAAGGTGATGTGATAACCTGCATTGAGTAGGGGGTTGGACTCAATGACCTTATAGGCCCCTTCCAACTCCATTGTTTTATGATTCTATACCAGCTTGTTGGTCCATGTTCAAAGCCCATGTTGGCCATCTCATGGCAGCAACTCTTTCTGGTGGGGCAGGTGAGGAGAACCTGCCCTCCTTGGGGACCAAGAGACCTCTGCATGACACCAGTAATGCTGAGGCCTTGTTGCATTAGCTGCTTGAGCTTCAGTGGCATCAGGGTCACCATAGCAATGGCAGCCCAGCTTCAGCAGGCTATACACAGTATCATGATAGTTACACAATGGTATTGTTTCTCCCTGCCTTCTGATCCTTCCAAGTTCTGTGACTGGTGTTTTGACCCTAAATAATAGTGTTGATTGGTGGAGCTGCAGGACCTCACATGCCAACAATTTTTGTGTGTGTGTGCCATCTTGGGCATTTGTACCATAGATTCACCACTCTTGATCTAGAGTGCTTAAGAGTTATGCAATCAAAATACTAGGTCTTGATTACACAGATCTGTTAGCATCAGATTCTCCCACATTTTACTTTCATAGTCTTCCCATCTGGAATATGAAGAATTTTAGTATTTTCTTATCTATCTGAAACAAAATTTTCAATATAGCAGCTTACAGAGAGTAAAACGAGTGCAGTCACTGAATACGGGAAATTGTTCTAATTCCCTTGCTCGGGGAAACTCACAGAACAAGGACAATAAAAAACAGAAATATGTCAGTTCTCTCATTCTTGGCATCACACATATGAACTCAGGACTGGCAGAGCTAGAGGATGGGTGTTCTCTCCACGTTCTTGATATGGCAGGTGGAACCGTGTGGTGAAAGATGAGACCAATCCAGGAAAGTGAGTCACTGTTTTGGGGCCCCGCCCAGAAGGGATTCACATCCATCCATTCTTCTGTGGGTTTGTTTGGTGCTGGTCTTTGACTGTAACAAATTCAACTTCAATTTCATCCTTTCTACGGATTGGAGCAGCAAGTTATTAGAAACATCACCAAAAAAAGTGATTTTAGCATAGTTTCAGTATTCCCACACAGGATATATGGAACACAATCATCTTCTGTTACACAAGACCCCAGAGAATAATTTTTTAGTGAAATACTTTACACAAATTGTTGGCTCAACCAGGAAGGAAAGAAAGAAGACGAAAGATCAGGTATGATGCAAAATGAAAGATCATGAAATGCTGATTACTGAACTCTTGGAGTTCAGTCTGATGAGGAGCATTTAAGCACACTTCTATTTGAATTCTTGCCACCTGCCTATATAGAGTTAAGTCATAAAGATAAACACTGCTGTCAGCCAGCAATAATGCCTCATATTTCATGTGAAGTGAGATGTTGCCGGAGGGCCCTATATTTCATGACAGTGATATCCTATCTGTCTCATTACTGAGATATTACTAGGACAGTTTATCAAATGTGAAAAGTCCTGCCACATACATCTTTCATAGACAAGCCATAAAATGAAATGGGTTGCTTAGATCTACCAGCTGTAATTTTTTCAGATCATTATATACAATTACAAAGTCCAGAATAAATTAAAAAGCAAATAGACAAATACAACAATGCTTAAGGGTAAAGTCCTTTTGTTATGTATAATAAGAGGCACATCTCTCATGAAGCAGAGTAAAAGTGCAAGCACATGCCCATAGGCATAATAAACCAGATCATTTGCCCTTGATACAGACGAGCATTTCTAGGCAGGACTGCTGTGAATATCTATGATTCTCACCCACTACAAACATTACATATTCTCATTCTCATTTATCAACATCCTCAAAATGTAGGAATATTATTCTTCTAGTCATGGTGGCTTAAGTGAGCATGTGATTGACCATGCAAAATGACTGAGATCTTCTAAAGGAATTGGATGTGGAATTACACCATGTTTCCAGACATGCTGTAGAAAGTTATGTATTTTTTTAAAGTGATTCTTCTCAAATGTAATGCTCTGGGTTATACCATTGGAGATACAATGAAATAAAAAATAATGGAATTAATATTTTTTTACTATCATTTAAGATTATGCATTTCTGTCAAAAATGGAATTGTGTGCCACCATATTGATTCTGGCTTATGGTGCCTTTTATCAGGATTTTCTAGGAATATAATACTCAGAAGAGGTTTATCATTTGCTCCTTCTGGTGGCTCTCTGGGATTGTGTAGCTTGCCAAAGACTGCAAAGCTGGCAGGGCATTTGCGCCAGGTGATCTCATCTGGCTGTCTCCAAGAATGTCTAATGATATTTGAATCTATGACCCCAGCTCTGCAGTCCTGTGCTCCAAACCACTAAGGAATGCCAGAATATATGCATTTCTAGAGCAGTTATATATTAGTATCATTGCGCTGTGTTCAAGATAGGTTTTTTTATTTATAGCATACACGGCCCTGGAATCTTATATGACAAAGGAAGCACACAAATATTTTAACTAAGCAAATAATAGTATTAATAAGTGGGTACTGAAGAATGGGAAATATACCAGTCAATGTTGCCATGCATAAAATTTGTCTGGATTGCCAAAACATCTACTAAATTTTGAATAGTAACTACAGTATGTGCAGCCGTAAAACATTTTAGATAACAGTATTCAATTCATAATTACAATTATGGCATTCACACCATCTAATAGATAGCTCAGTGGTTTAGGTCTCTGGCTGCTGAGCCAGAGGTTGGGAGTGCAATTCCCCACTGTGCCTCCCTGAGAGGGGCTAGACTCGAGGATCCATAAGGTCCCTTCCAGCTCTGTAGTTCAAAGGTTATTACTATTAATATTACTATTATACTTGCATGAGGCAGAGGGAGGCACTTAGCTCAAATGACAGATGCTAGAGGGCAGCAGCTGTTCCTTATGAACATCTTGGGACGTTTTCATCTTTTGGTAGGAAAAGCAACATCCATCCTACAGCCTGGCCTACATCCCCTAAAGGAGGCATCAGGTGTGGTGGATAACACTATTCTCTTGCCAGTGTTAAAGACGGTTTGTCAGTTCCGTTAGCTTCTGCATGCAGGATGAAAGGAGTACCTCAGGCAGCAAAATGCTTTGGGCCACCTGTGCTTTGGATATAATTTTTCTTGCTTCTGACATTGGACTAGCTCTGTTATCTGAATTTCTTACTTCACCATTTATGAATCTTATGAAGATTAAATATTACACAACTGCTCATTTCCCAGTGTCCCAGATGCATAAATAGTTTGTCACCTTATCATTTCAAAACATTATGCTCTTCAGCAAGGTCAGGTCATGAAAAGCACACATCTCATCTTGCCAATCTGATTGCAGGAACAATGTGAGGATTTTGAATTACAGTTTAAAGAAAATCAAACCATGTCTGTGTTGCAGCTGATGCATAAATCCATTTAGTGTGAATCCAGTACCACTGGGCTCTATTAAAATGATTAATTAGTGATGGATTTTTGTCAAAGGCAGAAACCAAGATGTGAGCAGTACTGGCCAGTTCAGAGCTTGGGGAGTATATTCAACAAGCCCATTTGAAAGCTTGGAAAATTTACTTTTTTAGACTATAACTCCCAGAAATTTCCCACCCAACTCTAAGTGTTATAATCTAACCACCACCACCCAGGGAAAAGCCAGCTTTGCAAAGACATGGCAGTGGCTGAGAAAGGAAACTTGAAGAAAGAAACTGAAAGACTTATCCTTCCAGCACAATAGGAAGCACATTGTACAAATGCCACTAAAACCCAGATTAAAGAATCATGTAATGAGAGTAAATGTTGGTTGTGTAAAGAAGCAGAAGCAGCCATGGACTTTATCTGTGGCTGTAAGAAGACTATGCAGACAGATTGTCGGGGAAGGCATAATAAAGTTGCAAAAATGATGCATTGAAATATTGGTAAAAAAATATAATATACGAATGACCAAAAAATTGAGAGGCCACAAAGAAGATGTTGAAAGTGGAGAACCATATTTCTACTCTAGACATAAATAAGAATAAGTATTCCAGAAGGCTGTATTACTTGGAATTGTATGTATTTAACAACAACAACAACAACAACAACAACAACAACAACAAATAATAATAATAATAATAATAATAATAATAATAATAATAATAATAATAATAATAATAATAATAATAATAATAATAATAATAATAATAATAATAATAATATTGGATTACTAGAAGCAGATAACATTGTGCACACAAAAGTTAAAGAACTGACAGAAAGGAAATATATCAAAAGACTGCGGACAATCTTAAAATCAAAATAAAATGGTGGAAATACATAAACATATGGGCAGTTCCAGTAATTAGATACCCAGCTGGAATAATAGACTGGACTCAAAACGAATTGGATCGAAAAACACGGAAACTAATGAACATGCATCACACACTACATCCAAAAAGTGATGTGGACAGATTATATTGACCATGAAAAATCAGAAGCCATGGTTTACTGCATATACAGCAGGTAGTTGAGGAGGAAAAAAGAAACCTAAGTGATTATATCAGTACAACTAGATAAAAATTACTTAAGGCAGTGAAAATGGAGAATATTTTGAAATCAACAGACTCTGTATAAGAAACAACAATTTGAAAATAAATTAAACAGCTGGAAAAATAAAACACTACACAGAAAACATCTGAGAAATATTGATGGAAGGCATGACAATAATTCAGCATGGACATGGTTAAAACTAGGGACCATTAAGAAAGTAACCGAAGAATTCGAAAAACTAACACAATACAGAGACTTGGCCATCAAATTGTGGATGAAGCACACTTCAGTGGTTCCCAAAGTAATTGGCACTTTGGGAACAATTTCAAGAAATCTCACGCAGTATTAGAAGCAGTTGCAGATCTCAGAACACCATCAGAGCTACAAAAAACAGCAATATTAGGAACAGCATACATACTGCGCCGATATTTAACAGATACTTTGGTTTTTGGATAAAACTTGTATCTGTTATAATACCAGTCAATGTTTTTATAATTTTGATTGACTATGTCTGGTATTTTTGAATCATCGTAATAATTTTTTCAAGGTCTGATCCTCTTACAGTGGCATGCCAAAATCTGTGTACATAGTTTTCTTATACCCTTCATGAAACTGCCTTCATGCTTTGGCACCAACATTTAAAAACAAGTATTCTAGCGTACACAGCAGTTGGCATGCTGGAGAGGTTGTGAAAAGGGTGCACTTTCCACTGTAAGTATACTGCAGTTAAGGCCAATCCTGCCTTTAGGCAGAATAAAGTAATCACCTCAGGCAGCAGATGCTGAAAAGCAGCAATGGCAGCCTCCTGACTGTTCCTCATATAGTTCCTAGCTGCCACAGCAAGTAAGACTGAGCTAAGAGTTCAGCCATCTTCTTTATATGGAATGGGAAAGGACACCAAGCTTGGTTTTTTGCTTCAAACAACAAAATATCTTGTGATGACCCTGACAGTGCAGAGAAGAGACAAGCTACTTGTCATATATATGTCTGTCAACTGGATCTGTAGTTGTGCTATATCTACACAAGCAGAAATGTCCCCTCACCCCTGCCAGCTATCTAGCATTTTGAAATGTAAGGGAATACATGGACTTCCATTGTTCTACTCTTTTCTCTTGCCGTATGTGTTAAGTTGTATACAGGCCTAGAAAGTTGTTGCAGGGCTAAAATGTGAAAACAGGAGCTGAAATTAGATATTACACTGTTTACAAGCCTGGACTCAGATTTTTATAAAGGCAGGCTCGTGAATTATGATCACTCACAGCAGGTCTGTTTTGTCTCTTCAGCAAGATTTCTATTTAGTAGCGCATTTCATTGTATGCAAAGAAACATTTAAAAGCACTTCTAGAAATGCCCACCTTCGACAAAATGCTCTTTTGCAATAATTCAAACCAGTGAGAACCTTCCCAGAAGGAACAGCTGTTTTAACCTTCTTTACTGTATATTCCATTTCTCATTTTGATACAGATGGGTTGGTTAGAATTAAGAAAAGAACAGAGTATCACTCTTTGTGTTTGGAGGCAAAGAACAGTTTTATTATAATTAGAATTAGAGTTTCCACTTTATCTTGGCTAGAAGTGGCTTTGCATGCAGAAATTCATCATATACTGACTCTCCCAGCACTATGGCGCAGAAACGGCAGCTGCTGAATTTTTTCTGTGCCACTTAGCTGTTAGTGGATCAGAGATGCTGGTTCCCTGTACAGACAGAATACCAGATAGAACTTACAACAATTCTACAATAACTACACTTAGATTTGTCTATATCTATGCATAGATAGTTACATGCAGATGTGTGTATTTTCTGTTTTATTACTAGGGGAGTTATTCATTCCTGAAAATAGGATATGCATGCTCTTTAAAGACAGGAGGAAGTGCTAGGAGGAACTGGGAAAAGAAGCAAAACATTTCGTCTGATTGAACAGAAGAAAAAACCTAGAGTATATGGAACCTTATTACTTGATGATTGAATGGGAACATGCCATTGTTCAGGGTATTTGTGCCATGAAACATTCATGAGAGGAATCCCACTAGTGCCGTCAAAACTCTTCTGACCTTCTAAAGTCCACCATGATATTCCTCTTGTGTCAATGTGTATAAGGGTTTTCCCCCAGTGAGCTTCATCATCATCATCATCATCATCATCATCAAAAGATGAATATTTCAGGGGGATTCTTTGTCACCATTGCTGTTTAACATCTCACTAATCCCCACAACAATAATTTTAAATTAAGCTGGATTGGGTTACCATATTTCAGAACAAGCAGAAAAAAAATCAATCATCTGTTATACATGGATGACTTAAAACTATATGCAAAAAGTTCCATGGAGATAGAGAATCACTGCTAAACATAGTGCGAATATTTAGTGAAGATATCCAAATGAGATTTGGAATTGACAAATGTGCAGCTCTGTCTATACACCATGGCAAGATCTAAAAACTAGATGGAATAGAGTTAAAAAATGGCAATATTATAAAACCACTATCAAATGATGAAAATTATAAATACCTTGGAATACTAGAAGCAGACAACATTGTGCACGCAAAAGTTAAAGAACTAACAGAAAGGGAATATATCAAAAGACTGTGGAAAATCTTAAAATCAAAATAAAATGGTGGAAATACAATCAAAGTCATAAACACATGGACAGTTCCAGTAATTAGATACTCAGCTGGAATAATAGATTGGACCCAAAATGAATTAGAAGAATTGGATCAAAAAACATGGAAACTAATGAACGTACATCACGCACTACATCCAAAAATGGTGTGGACAGATTATATTTACCATGAAAAATTGGAGGCCATGGATTACTGCAAATACAGCAGGTAGTAGAGGAGGAAGAAAAAAAAAGCCTAAATGATTATATCAGTACAACTAGAGAAAAATTACTTAAGGCGGTGAAAATGGAGAATATTTTGAAAACAACCGAAACAAAGGCTCCATGTAAGAAACAATTTGAAAATAATTTAAGGAGTTGGAAAAATAAAGCACTAATGAACAACACACGATAAATATTGATGGAAAGCATGATAATAATCTAACATGGGCATGGCTACAACTGGGAACCATTAAGAAAGAAACTCAAGGCTTGATTTTTGCTGTACAAGAACAAGCTCTCCAAACCAATGTGATGAAAGCTAAGATCCAAGGAATTAGTGCTAACAACAAATGTTGACTCTGCCAAGAAAAAGATGAAAGTATGCCACACCTCATCAGTGAATGTCCAAAGATTGCATGAACAGTTTACAAAATTAGACAAGATAGAGTGGCAAAATTAGTGCATTGGTCATTATGCAAAAAATATAAATTGCCAGCCTCCAAAAACCCATGGGAACATCAGTTAGAGAACGTGTCAGAAAATGACAATGTCAAGATCTTGTGGGATTTCTGGATTCAAACTGATAGACATCTTGAACATAACACACCAGACATAGTAGTAATAGAATGAAGAAATGTCTGGATCATTGACATTACAATTGCAGGAGGTGCCAGAGTTGAAAATAAAGAATTGGAAAAACTAAGAAAATACAGAGAGCTGGCAATCAAAACATCTTGCTTGTAGATGAAACATACTTCAGTAGTCCCCATAGTCATTGGGGCTTTGGGAACAATATCAAGACATTTCACACAGTATTATAAGCAGTTGCAGATCTCAGAAATAACACCATCAGATCTACAAAAAATGGCAATATTAGGAAGAGCATACATACTATGCCAATATTCAACAGATACTAAGTTTTTTGGTTAAAACTTGTATCTGTTATATAATACCAGTCAATGTTTTTATAATTTTGATTGACTGTGCCTGGTGTTTAATAACAACAACAGAACAACAACATTAATTTTTGGATGTAGTGCGTGATGTATGTTCATTCGTTTCCATGTTTTTCAATCCAATTCTTCTAATTTGTTTTGAATCCAATCTATTATTCCAGCTGGGTATCTAATTACTGGAACTGCCCATGTGTTTGATTGTATTTCCACCATTTTATTTTGATTTTAAGATTTTCTTTTGATATATTTCCTTTCTGCCAGTTCTTTAACTTTTGTGTGCACAATGTTATTTGATTGTAGTAATCCATTATGATGATGATGATTATGATTAAAAACGTACAATTCCAAGTATTATAGCCTTCTAGAATACTTATTCTTATTTACATCTAGAGTAGAAATATGGTTTTCTAGTATTGCACCTAAAGTACCAATTACACCTGGAACAATTTTAAGGCCCCCCTCCCCCCCCCCCAAAAATCCACTATCTAATTACTGGAACTGCCCATGTGTTTATGGCTTTGATTTTATTTCCATAATTTTATTTTGATTTTAAGATTTTCCACAGTCTTTTGATATATTCCCTTTCTGTCAGTTCTTTAACTTTTGTGTACACAAGGTTATCTGCTTCTAGTATTCCAAGGCATTTATAATTTTCATCACTTGACAGTAATTTTATAATATTGCCATTTTAACTCTATTCCGTCTAGTTTTGGGATCTTGCCATTGTGTATAGACAGAACTGCACATTTTTCAATTCTAAATTTTATTTGGATATCTTCACGAAATATTTGCACAGTTTTTAGCAGTGATTCTATCTCTGTGAAACTTTTTCCATATAGTTTTAAGTCATCCATGTATAACAGATGATTGAGTTTTCCTGCTTGTTCTGTAATATGGTTACCCAATCCAGTTTTATTTAAAATTATTGACATGGGGATTAGTGAGATGTTTTTGCATATAGTTTTAGGTCATCCATGTATAACAGATTATTTATTTTTGTTCTGAAATATGGTAGCCCAATCCAGTTTTATTTAAAATTATTGTTGTGGGGATTAGTGAGATGTTAAACAGCAGTGGTGATGAAGAATCCTCCTGTGAGGAGCATGAACATTGTTGGAAGGCATGTAATTGGTCAATAATTACTGGGTTTATTGCCCTTTTGATGATCTTTTATTACCAGAAATGTGCAGACTATTGTCATCTAATCTTCAGTTGTAGAATTTGAAGTGACTAAATTGCACTACTATATGTTGATGGAGACCTCTTAGATACTTTAACCAAAATCCATGCAGCTCATCTGGACCAGGTGCACTCCAAACCAACGTGATGAAAGCTAAGTTCCAAGGAATTAATGCTAACAGCAAATTTTGACTGTGCCAAGAAAAAGATGAAACTGTGTCACACCTCATCTGCGAATGTCCAAAGATTGCACAAACAGATTACAAAGTTAGACATGATAGAGTGGCAAAGTAATTATGCAAAAAATATAACTCGCCAGCCTCCAAAAACCCATGGGAACATCAGGTAGAGACGGTGTCAGAAAACGAGGAAGTCAAGATCTTGTGGAATTTCCTGATCCAAACTGATAGATATCTTGAACATAACACACCAGAAATAGTAGTAATAGAATGAATAAATGTCCGGATCATTGACATTGCAATTGCAGAAGGTGCCAGAGTTGGAAATAAAGAATTGGAAAAGCTAACAAAGTACAGAGACCTGGCAATCAAAACATCTTGCCTCTGGAAGAAACACACCAATAGTCCCTGTAGTCATTGGGGCTTTGGGAACAATATTAAGAAATTTTACACAGTACTAGAAGCAGTTGCAGATCTCAGAAATCACATCATCAGAGCTACAAAAATGGCAATATTAGGAAGAGCATACATACTGCGCCGATATTTAACAGATACTTAGGTTTTTGGTTAAAACTTGTATCTGTTATATAATACCAGTCAATGTTTTTATAATTTTGACTGTGTCTGGTGTTTAATAATAATAATAATAATAATAATAATAATAATAATAATAATAATAATAATAATAATAATAATAATAATAATAATAATAATAATAATAATAATAATAATAAAAAAAGGTAAAGCTTCCCCTTGACATTTAGTCCAGTCGTGTCCAACTCTAGGGGGCGGTGCTCATCCCCGTTTCCAAGCCATAGAGCCAGCATTTGTCCGAAGACAGTTTCCGTGGTCACGTGGCCAGTGCGACTTAGACACGGAACGCTGTTACCTTCCCACCATGGTGGTACTTATTTATCTACTCGCATTTTTACATGCTTTCTAACTGCTAGGTTGGCAGGAGAATAATAATACAGTCAACCCTCGACTTACGAACTTAATCCGTTCCGGAAGGACGTTCGTAAGTCGAAAAGTTTGTAAGTCGAATCCAAATTTCCCATAGGAATGCATTGAAAATTAATTAATGCGTTCCTATGGGGGGGAAAAGGTCAGAAACTTAAAAAAAATTAAAAGAAAGTCACTTACCAGGTACTGTAGACCTGAGCCCGGCTCCTCACAGTGCCTTGGTAGCCCCCTAAACAGCCAAAAAAGAGCACCAAACAGCTAAAAGCCGGCACCCAGCAGGCAGCCGGCAGCCATTTTGTGCTCTTCTCCGCTCCTTCCCCCTCCCTCTCCCCGCCTAACAGCTGATCGGCGCTAGTCTGAAAGGCTTCCCAGGCAGCTTTTAAAGCAAAACAAGCAGCTTTTAAAGCAAGCATGCACGTTTCTACACAAGCAGGTTTCAACTCAAATGGAGCACCTTTTCACCCAAGCATGGTTTAACCCAAAACAAGCACCTTTTAAACTAAATTTTAAATTTTAAAATGACAATACCAGGCAGTCCCAGGCAGTCCCAGGTCTCTCTCCCAGCTCTCTAACCGCTTGGACGAGCGAGGAAGCAGACAAGCAGCCTCTTCGCTAACTGAAAGTTTGAATTTCCTGCTTTCCCTGCCTTCCCCGCACTTTTTTTTCCGTTCGTAACTCGAGGGAAGTTCGCAAGTCGAGGGAATATTTCCCTATCAGAGTGGTTCGTAAGTCGAAATGTTCATAAATAGGGCCGTTCGTAAGTCGAGGGTTGACTGTAATAATAACAACAACAACAACAACAACAACAACAACAACAACAATAATAGTATGCTGTAAAGTCAAGTCAGGTTTTTCTAAGTAGATGATACACAGAAGTAGTTTACCATTCTCTTCTTCTGGGGGTAACCTGGGATTGTGCCACTTGCCAAAGGCCACCTGAGCTGGCTCCTCTCCCAGGATGCACAGTGGGGACTCAAACTCCCAACCCCTCACTTTGCAGCCAGTTAACTAAACCACTAAGCTATCCAGCCAGTTCCCACTGAGTTTACAGCTCTTTTTCATCACTCCTTGGCTTGTTTTTTTGTACCTCTTTGTTCCAGGAATAGAATTGGGGTGGATTCTGATGCTTGCTTTTTTGCCTTTTCTAATTCCTGTAGCAAAAGGTTGAAAAGGGTTTTGCAGCCACAAGCTGCATCTCCTCTGCATATGGTGCAGCCATGGAAATAATGAAGAAGACATTGATTGCACAGCAAGCAGTTTGTGAAAGCAAGTCCCTTTTCAACCTTAATCCTTTGCAGCAGGAATTAGAAGCAAACAAGTAATCAAGCAAGCAACCAAGCAAAGCATTGGTTTAGGGAGCAGATAAAAGTAGATAGGGTAAAAATGTTGGAGAAAATAACACTCTTGCATGCAAACGAACACTGGGTTTCAGTGGGAAGGGGGCTTCACAGCCTAACATACCTATGCCACTTGCCACTAACCAATTAGCAAATTCTTTTTTTTCTGCACTTGAGAGAATCCCCCACCCATCTCCCTGTTTGCTTTCTTTGTTTTGTTTGGTCCCTCTCTTTTTCTCTGACTTCTCTGACTTTCTAGCTGTACAAACATTTATTTATTTAAAATATTTTTACCCTGCCTTTCTCTTTAATAGGACCCAAGGCAGTTTACAACATTAAAAAGACAATATTTAAAAGCTAAAAACATTAAAGGTACAAATATTTAAAACATATTAAACAAGAATCATATTAAAATGTTATATTAAATCAATACTAAAAATATTTAAAAGCAACAGAGCACAAGAATCCAATCTGAAAAACCTCTATCAGAATGCCAGTCACTAAGGGAAAGCCTGTGTGAAGGGGAAAGTCTTTGCCTGCTTGCGGAAGGACAGCAAAGATGGGGCCAGCCTGTCTTTCTGTGGGAGGGCATTCCAGAGTCTGGGAGTGGCAAGAGTGATGGCCCTCTCCAGTGTCCCCACCAACCGTGCTTGTGAGGGTGGTGGGACTGAGAAAAAAGGCCTCCCCTGGTTATCTTAATGCTTGGGCAGGTTCATATGTAGCCCTCTGCTCCCGACCTCCGACCATGTGGCCACTTGGTGGATTTCTGTCTCTCAGCATGGTTGAGACTGCAATTTCTTTCTTTATCCTTTTTATTCTTCCGATTGTATCTGAATTGTCACAGCTGTAAGTAAATATGTTTTTTTTCCTACTTAAGCTACCTGTAGTGTGATTTTTATATAGAAAGGTCTAGTCACTGTGGGAACAAAAGGGGCTGGGTGGAAGCTTTTAGCTATTCTTCTTCACATTTCCCCTCAGTTGCAGCTGGTTTATGTTCTTTACGCTCTGCTAGCTAAAAGGAATTAATCAAAGTTTCCTCCAATTAAAAAATCCCCCATTCTCCCTTGAAAGTTATTGAATGGAGCAAAGATTATTGATCCATACCACCCAATGTCTATGCAACAGTAAGACTGATTATCCCAGCATGGGAAATATGATTGTGGATGTGAATCCCAATAAATCCTATTACATTCCATGATCTTTTATAGCAAAGCAGAAGGGGGGGGCAATACAAGGCACTACAAATCCTCCATCTGGCATTCATAAACCTAAACATGTCTAAATGACTAAATGTGCCTTTGAGTCTAAATGTGGTTTATGACAAATAATGTCCAGTAGCTTCCAAGATCAAAGATACATACAAAAACAATGCAAAATTTCAACAGCATTATGATACCCACAAATAAGTCAACAACCAGAAAGTGACATAATTTTTTCAAAACAATAACCAAAATAGTATAATGCAATGGTTTTGAATGTAGCGGCTAACAAGGCTGTGTTTTGTCATATTTTGTAGGGAGGATATACATATAGTATATGCCTGAGGAGAGGGGCTATATGAATCCTAGCATAGCTCAGAAGGGCAGTTAAATAAATGGCTCTTCCAGCCCAGTCAGTGAACAATCTGTTTCCTTTCCAGTATTCTTCTAACTCCCCCTACTGAGATGGAGTGTGGTGACAGCTGTTATGTCATCAGCAAGCTCAAGAAGCCAAGTACACTTACGCTAAGTTTCAGAATGTCTTATTTGCCCTCCCTCTGATTGTCACTTCTGTTTACTATGAGCTTTCCCACATATGGTGAGAGTGAACTCAAGATAACAAATGCAGATGTTCTGAGAATCCTAACGGAAGTTATACCACCCCTGAGAGATCATCCTCCTTTTCTTCAGTTCCAGGAATACAGCACACAAGTCGTCTTGGAACTAGGATGAGAGTTTCATAATCATCTGGCCATATTTAGCAACAACAGCCCCCGCATCAGCCATCCTCAAAACCCAAAGCACAAATGGGTGATCAAACCCTTTCGGGGGAACACAGATGCAGTCCTATCTTTAGATACACCTCTTCTGGATTTCCACCCTCATGGATGCATTGGTCTCTTCAGGGGTCAAGTACAGAGCATCATGTATGTATTTGTTTAAGAAGTAAACAATGATAATCTGTCTTTAAGGAATGTTATGTGTTTGATTGTTCTCATTTTCCTTCCTCAATCCCTTTTTCTTTTCTGCCATGTACACAAGATATGTCTTGTTTATTGAGTGTGTGTGTGTGTGTGTGTGTGTGTGTGTGTGTGTGTGTGTGTGTGTGTGTGTGTGTGTGTATGAGAGAGAGAGAGAGAGGAGGAAACTGGCAATGTGGAAAATGCAGGACTGTGACCTGGGGACAGGGGTGATACCCAGTGACAGCAACTGTGGGAATGTGGTGGACCTTCACTGTGCAGTGAAAGCTGCTGCCTTCTTTCTTCCTCCCACCTTCTGGGAACTGTGCACATATAAGGTCCCTTTCCTTTCTTTGAGCTGGGCCTTTGAATATCAGGTATTCAAAAAGGAATTCTGAGAGGATAGTTGCAGGTTGCAACAGTTTGGTCTTAGGTGCTTCAGAGAGGTTAGCCAAAAAAAGCCACAGCTCGGCCTGCTCTCCATTTGCCATGCACCCACAGGAAAAGAAGAAAAAGAGGTGGAGGAGGAGGAGCGGAAGGAGGAGCAGGAGATTCTCGAACACATTCAGTCTGTACTGTTTCACCATCCCCTTGCCATAACTAAATGTGAAATGCCTGCTTGGACAGTTGGATGGGGGAATATACCTGTCTCAGTCTGAGTCCTCCCAGAGGTACAGCTATTGGAATTGCCAGGAGAGGTTTTTGGTTTTCTTTGGGGCTTGTCTGTCAACCTCCCTTTACTCTGATTCCTCCTTCTTTTGCTACAGTTAAATCTCCATTGTCTAACTGAGAATCAATGTTCCCAAGGATTTCCCCCCCCCACACACACTTTTCTGCATTTTAACCTCCAAAATGACAAAGCACACTTCAGTAATTTGTAGGGGTGCCCTGACTATCCTGAGCATGGTTGGGGGGCTTCTAAAACTGCTGCGTATCAGATTCAGCAATGTACAAATATCCCTGCTCCACATTACTTTCCAAAACCAAAAGACACCCCTATTGTAAAGAAACCGATTCCTAAGGAAAAGCAGCTATCGAAGAAACTAAGTTAGGGTATGGAAGAGGTTGGACAGCATGGGCTAAAATGCAGTTCTTAATTCTAGGAGAATAAATTTAACACAATGGGAATATAAAACTGTATTGTAGACAGATGAGCTCAATATTGTGTACCTCATAAAATTCAGCTTAAGGTTTGAGGAAAAGGAGACATAAAACTATGGCACTGGAAATAGAGCTGCTGGCTGCCCTTATACTCATAATATGATTCCCTCCCATTTTAAAATATTTGATATTGCTGGCTTCTTTTCTGAGTTTAATCAATGCATATTACAGCCCAAGTCAGAAAATACCTTTTCCCTTTATTTTCATGTAAGTATTTTCCTTTTGTTCCATGTATGCATTTGTTAGGCTACAATACAAGCTCTTGAATTGCCATTTCTGGCATACCTGATCTGGCACCACTCCTTGTTAAGTCATATAAGTCCAATCACCTCACAATACCATTCCAGAGAGTGAGAGAACAAACTGTGAACATGGCATCACAACAAAATCATACAGAATGGGTCCACTGTTACTTTAAATTTGATTTTGATGGAAAAGAAACAATGGCATGGCTGCTTTTTCCCATTTGTTTTTTAGTTTCATATCATAACTATATATAAGGGCAGGGATCCAAATCAAAGCATATCTGACAGATGGTTGTCTCATTTTCTCTTGGATTCCTCCAGCATTGGAGAGCTCACCACATCCCAAGATAAGTGGTTCCATTGTCATACTGCTCTAACAGTTAGGAAGTTTTTCGTGACATTCAACCAAAATCTGGCTCCCTGTATTATGTGTCCTGCTCTCTGGGATGATCAAGAACAGATCTTGCCCCTCCTCTGTAAGACTATCTGTTACATATTTGAAGAGTGCTATCATATCTCCCCTCAGTCTTCTTTTCCCAAGGTTAAACATGCCCAGTTCTTTCTGTTCTTCCTCACAGGGGCTTGATTTCCAGTCCCCTGATCATCCTTGTTGCCCTCCTCTGAACTTATTCAATCAATCAATCAATCAATCAATCAACCAATCAACCAATCAATCAATCAAAACCTTTATTGGCATATACAAAACACCTAGACGAAAACTACATTCAGTAAAACTTGATTGCAACTTTCTGGTACTATATCAAAGTTTGTTTAGATTCAATGTAGTTTTGCTATTTATGCCTCAAGGCACACTCTCCACCCTATCCTATGTACTTAATAATAATAATTAAAACTTTTATTGTCATAATTAACCCAATGATTACATCAGAAGATCCTTAAATCTGGCTCAAGGAGGGAGTGCTGGTTCAAGCTGTGCTATTTTGGCATGTATACTATGTGTGCTATGAAACATGCTACTTTCTCCACCCTGTCTTCCACTCTGTCGTTTAACAGAAAACACATTCTGTCTATATCTGACCACCCTTTTACCTTAAGCAATATTGGGCCCAGATATTGAGTGCAGGGTTCAGAATAGCGAGGGCAATATAAACACATGTGTACAAGCGACTCAATTCCTCCCAGTTCACAAGAGCAGTTCCTCTCATTGTAAGTAATACAGTGGTACCTCGACTTATGAACTTAATCTGTATTGGAACGGCGTTTGTACGTCAAAAAGTTCATAAATTGAGGCAAACTTTTCCATAGGAATGCATTGAAAACCATTTAATCTGTACCTGCTGTTTTTCGTTCGTATGTCGAGGCGCTGTTCGTAGGTAGAGGCATTAGTTCCCATAGGAACTAATGCAAAGCCAGTTAATCTGTACTCTACCACTAGGTGGAGAATTTTTAAAAAAATTTTCTTCTTTTGACCTAAGATGAACTTAGAACTTAAAAAAAAAAAAAAAAGGCAAGAAAGGGTTTTTTTCGTGTGTTTTTTCGTTCGTAAGTCGAGGCTCCGTTCGCTAGTCGAAGCAACATTTTACGAACGGAGCCGTTCGTAACTCGAAAAGTTCGCAAGTGGAGACGTTCGTAAGTCGAGGTACCACTGTACCCTGAAATCTGCCAAATAATACTGCTGAAGGCATTACATTAAATCTGGCCAGGGAATAGGCTCTGCGTTTTTGAGGCAATTGTAATAGATGATAGTATAGGGCCCTCTGGCCCTGCCTAACAGGAATCAGGTGGCTTAGGGGAGAACAGGTCTTATTTGCTGCACTTAGGAGATCCTGAAATTCGATATCTAATATCCTGCATTTAATCAACTGAAATGCTTCCTTGTGGGGCAGGGAGCCAAGTGATTCAATTGGATCTTCAACCAATATTTAATTGATCTCAGCCATGCCTGAGTTGCTACCATATTTTGGCCCGTCTCTAAACAGAGGGCCGCATATAGTACACAACTTGGTACTTCCAGGATTTTCCGCAGGAACATAGATTGGATTTGCTCTAGGGAATGATCCTAGGCCTTTATCCATAAAGGTATGCCATACAGTAACTGTGGAATAATCTTTGCATTAAACACTTTTAATGCAGACGGCACATATCTGTTTCCTGTATTATAAAAAAAAATCTATGGATTGACTGGGCAGTACCCTTGGCCCGTTGTGTTGCTGCTTTACGGTGTAGGACCCAGGTATGTTTGAAATGAAACATAATGCCCAGGTACCTAAGGTGTTTAACCTGCTCAATCTTTCTTCCCTCAAAAATCCACTTGTACAATTTCCATGATTTTGCGAATACCATGATTTTAGACTCGTGAACTTATTCCAGTTTGTCTAAGAGGTTTAATCAGTGATGAACAGAAGGGAACTAGTACTTCATAGAATGTGGAGATTATACATCTGTTAATGGAGCCTAAAATAGCACTGCACTGTTGGCTCACATTCAGCTTGTGATCCACAGTAATTCCAAGATTCTTCTTGTGTGTAGTATTACTGAGCCAAGTGTCCCCCATTTTGTAACTGTGCATTTGGTTTCCCCCCCTAAGTGCAGAACTTTGCCCTTATCCCTGTTAAATTTCATTCTATTGTTTTCAGTTCCGTGCTCAAGCCCATCAAGATCTTTTTGAAGGTTCTTTTTGTCTTCTAGGGTATTAGATATTCCACCCAATTTTGTGTCATTTGCAAATTTGATAAGCATTTACTGCACCCCTTCATCCACATCATTAATTAAAATCAGGCCCAGGACTGAGCCTTGGGGTAACCCACTTGTTACCTCCTCCTAGTTTGAGAAGAAGCCACTGATAAGCACTTTCATATGATTCTGTAACTAATTGTATATCCACCTGACAGTTGTTCCCTCCAGCCCTCACCTAAGCTCACTACTCAGAATATTATAGGACACTTTGTCAAAAGCATTGCTGAAGTCAAGATATATTACATCTACAGAATTCCCACCTTCTACCAAGGAGGTCACATTATCAAAAAAATGAGATCAGATTAGTCTGGCAGGATTTGTTTTTGACAATTCCGTGTTGACTTCTAGTTATTACTGCATTGTTTTCAAGGTGCTTGTAAAGTAACCACTTTATAATCTGCTCCAAAATTTTCCCTGAGATTGATGGCAGCCTGATGAGTCTGTAGCTCCCAGGTTTCTTCTTTTTCCCTTTTTTGAAGACAGGAACGTTAGCCTTCCTCCAATCATCTTTCACCCAGACTCCATGATTTTGAGACATTTCAAGACATTAATAGACAGTGGTTCTGAGTGTTCTTCAGCCAGTTCCTTCAGTACTGTTGGATGTAGTTGGTATTCCTTGAATATTTGTTTATTAATCTCAAGCTGCAATCCTGTCCCCTCCACTTGTACTTCACATTTGCCTGGAGGGTCACAGGCTGTCTTTTGGGAAAAGAGAAAGCACTTCTGCCATTTCTTTGTCATCTGTTATCATTTTTCCATCCCCACTGAGTAGCTGAGCCACTCTTTCTTTTTTCTTTCTTTTGCTATGCACATACCTGAAGAATACTTTTTCGTTGCTTTTGGAATCTCTTGCAGACCTCAACTCATTCTTAGCATTTGCCTTCCTAAAGTCATTCTTGCAATTCTTTCCTGCTTATCTATACTTTTCCTTTATATCTTGACTTTCCTTCAACTTCTTATACATGTCCTTTTTTATTTTTAGGTCCTCTCTGAGCTTTTTCTGAAGTCACATTGGTCTTTTTTTTTTTTTGCCATCTTCAAACTTTTTTCTTCTTGAAAGTGTCTGTAATTGACATATACTGTGACTCCACCTATACTTTCTGTTCTTTTTTGGGAGGGGAAGTCCTTCAACTGCTGTACATATTCCAGTTATGGGAGTCATCCCACCAAGTTTTCTCTATAAAGTAATCTTCCTGACCTATCTTATGTAATGGCATACAACTCTCTCTCTCTTAATTTTCCTTCTTTTTTAATATGTTCACCAACCAGAATAAAATGAAACAGAAACACACACACACACACACACACACACACAAAGAATGACTTGGCCATTTTACTACTCCAAGAAAATTCTTGATGTAATCAATTGCCACAAAATAATCCATGTATGATGTCACAAGGTCACTGACGGCTGTTTTGATGGAGCAGTTTTTCCTTGTTCCTATGGGACATTACAAACAAACAAAAAAGCAGCCTCATACTTTTATAAAAAGTGTCTCAGCAAAAGTCCATACCCTTTTCAGGTATTTTACACCCAGTCTCATGTGTGTTTTCAGAAAGCAAATTCTATCTCAGCACTTAAAACTATTTTACTGAAACAACTGATAATTTTACCAACAGATTAGCTGGGTCAAAAGAGGCTCCCAGTTATTAAACAGATTTCTTGGAACATTGTAAGCATGGAGCCTTTCCTTGTTTCAACAAATAAAAGTAAGTTCTTGGCCGGTATCCTGCACCCAGTGACATGACCTGTGACTAGCACCACTTTGATCAGGCTGTATGCATAAATACTGAGCAGGATACTGACCTTTTAATTTAGAATCATTGTTTATAAATGTGGAGTGTCAGTGTCTAGAAGGTCTACTCTGTATAAAACCTGCAGTGACAAGTCCACCCAGAATATCATTTTAGTGTTGTCAAGGCCAACTCCTGTAAAATACTGTGCTGAATTACAGGCTAGCCAAGGTCAGCATGTCAACAATACATAACAATGATATAAAAGGTCAAGGAAGGATGTTTAAAATATTCCATATCCATTTTAAACTGCCTCTGGTAATGGCATGGCCCTGTCTAGACAAAGAAGCACTCCAAGAAGCTGTTGCTCATGATGTTTTGCATACCCCATTTTGCATACCCTGCAAGGTCTCTGACTTAATCCTACTAAGATGTTTCCAAAGACAACTGACTACTGTGCAGCCTGTGGCATTTCTTTGTATTGTGTCCAAGTGGCTTTCACACACTCTCCAGAGTTCATACACAGTGCCATTCTTTGACTCATGTCAGCAGGAAAACACTTGTGCTCTATGTCCCTCCCCTGACTGTATGCCATAAGTGAACATGTAACTCTAATGTAGTGTAACCAAGGCTTACTGTGAACATTCTGTTGGTGTGTAAACTATTAGTTCTCTTCCTGCCTGCCTTCCCTGTGTTTGTTTAGTCACAGACAGGATTTTCACTCACTCCATTGTCTTAATTTAGCATTAGGCAGGATCACAATAAGATGGGCCATTTAGAGCCTTCAATAATAGTGTGCTGGATTAATCTTAGAGCCCAACTGCCTTACATTTAAGGAAAATCTAGAGCTATCCCTAATTTTGTCATGGATTGGAATGGAAGAATAAAATCTAAAACCTCAATTTTTGGGGGAAATAATCATTTGGAATGATAACTTTTTGTTGCTTGGGGACTTAAGTTTTTCATGGAAATTCTGCACTACTTTCAATTTATCTTTTGTTGGTTAGTTGTTTAATGTCCAAACTGACAATGTAACCAAACTTCCTTTGTAATACATCTTCCTTTACAAATTTCCCTAAAAATACAAGTAATTAACACATATACCTGTTCTTCTTTTGAGTAAAGCATAAAGCAGTATGAAGTAGCACTAAAAGTAAGCTGCAATGTCTTTTATCTTAGAGTTGATGACTGTCGTGACAGTTCTGCTTTTCTATCAAGATTTCTTACTTTTGTGAATCTGATCCATATCCACTTGTATACAGATTTTTAAAGGGCCAAATTTTTTTTCTTTGTGTGCATATTTTAAAAATCTGCCCATTTTTACACATATTATTCACGTCATGTACACACACTTGTATGCATTTTCACTAACTGATGAAAGCAAGTTTGTGCTGTATGTTCCAGAGAAAATCCACATAAAATTCCACTGGGATAGATTTCCTGTTCTCTCCTAATCTGCCATAACCAAATAGATGAAAGGAGTTATATTCAAGTGTGTGACTAGGAGATACATTAACCTGCCACCCGCTTAGAAAGCCCCATTAGAATAGGGGCAAAACTGGAAAAAGCTTTTTTTGGATCATGACTCCACCCTGGCCAAGTGGCCACATTGGCTGGGGGTGATTTTGGAAGTTGTGGTCCTCTTTTTTCAAACTGTGAATGATGCTGCCACTGACGTCTGTTAACTGCAGATTTCAAAACAGTATTGGAATGTTTTCACAGGGTTGTAGGTAGCCTGTCCAAGGTCTGCTGTGAATTCTGTGAAGTTCCTGTATGTTCCTCCAGAACATACTTGATGACCAACAAAAAACAGGTATTCTTTTGCATCATTATCCTATAACAATCTTCAGTCCTTTTCTTGACAAAAGCTATTTTATTGTGAACGTCCATACAGTTCATCTTTTGAACGAACTAACAAAAAACTTAGACAAATAAAATCCAGGATGCATTGCAGCTGTGAGTGAAATTCCTGGCCACGTATATACCAGTGACTTATTGAATTTAAGCAAAGAACTGAAAACAAGCAGTGAAGGATGCAAATAAAATCTGAGTTTCACCCTTGGTAGCTGGACCACAAAGTGATGGTGAAAGTTGCTCCAGAAAAAACCCCGAAAAAAACCCACACAAAAAACATGGGAACCAGTAGCAGCTTCTCCAGGCTTACTGGCAAATCAGTGTATGATTGTGATATTCAGACGTACACAAGCATCAGACCTCATAATTGTTCTCTGAGCCTCCTGGATAAAACCACTCCCTGTGCTTTTGGACCTGTCATCACTCCATATCACACATAGGAATAAACAGATGGAACATGCTGCCATTGAAGACAGATTCCAGAATGATGAAGTAGGCCCTTGGATCTATTTTTATGTTTCATTTTGGACAATGCTTCGTTTTAGCAGGACAGCTTGAATTAATATCTTTTATAAGCAACACAGTGGTGAAGACTTTTATTGACTTCCAGACACAATAGCATTTTTAAGTCCAGCAGCCCACCGCACAAAACAATGTCTCATGTCTAGAGGCTATTAACAGATGGGACAAGCATATCCAAACTGAAATCAGCTGCGTTTTCAGTTAGTTTCCAAACTGACAAGATACATGGTGAACGTGTTTTGCACCTCCAAAAGAAATTATCTGTATTGTCTGCTGGGGTCAGGCATATCTGTGCTTTTTAAATTTCTCTGCAAATACCTATAAAGGTGTTGACCAGTTAAGCCAATTCAATGCAACAGGAATGGAGCTGCAATAGCCTGTTTTAAAAGCAGCTGCCCAGCATCACATGCAACAGCTAAGTGGTTGCATCCTAACATGGAATAACCCTTACAAGCAACTAAGCAATAGCAAATGCAGAATATAATCAGCAAAAGCATAGCAGCAAGCACTCTAGCAAGTTGATCAGCAGTTAAAAGGGGATAAAATATGCGACAATGCTAAAATATGAACCAATTGGCAATATCACTGTCTGGAAAATCCTTTACTTGCAAAATTAAATATTCACTTACAGAGTGTATGTCCAGAAGAGTAATTTTTCAGTGGGACTGAAATACCAACTCTGGTTATAGGGAGAAATCACATATTGTTCTCTGAGCATTCTGGATAAAACCAATAATTACTATGTGTCATTAAGTCAATTCCAGCTTCTGGTGATGCTTGCCAGAGTTTCCTAAGTATAAAATACTCAGAGGTTGTTTTCCAGACACTTCCTTTGGTGGTGCTCTAGGACTGTACTACCCAAGGCTACACAAGCTGGCTTTTCTCCTGGGAGACATAGGGGCAAATCGAATTCCCAACCACAGATACTTCAACTCAGTTAGTTATCCTTCCAGCTACATTTCTCCCCTATCCTCACATGGCTAAAAAAATCCCATTAATCACCTGAAAATGGTGTTTATAGATTCCATGAACCTCCAAGAAAATGTATACCAATGGATTCTAGATCAAATAAAACCCAAATTCTCACCAGAAGCTAAAATGACTAAACTCAGACCCTCATACTTTGGATATACCATGAGAAGATAGAACTGATTAGAAAATACAATAATGCTAGAAAAACCTGAAGGGAAGAGGAAAAGATAAAAATCTAGTATACAATGGATCAACCTAGTAAAGGAAGTCCTGGCCTTGAATATGCAAGACCAGAACAGAACTGTTAATTCCTCCCCCAGTTTAGTTTAAATGCATAATCCTGAATCAGTAGTTTCAACATTTTCTTTTAATGGTGAATACTCATAGTTACATTTCCAAGCCGCCACCCCCGCCCACCCAGGAAATTAGATTATAGTCTAGCAGCCTACCGGTTATTAGTTATAATTACTTCCTTTTCATAATAATTATGGAACTTGTTATTTGTAACTGTTTGCTTTAATCTCTCACCAACAGCATGTTGCCATGCCCTAGTTGGAGGAAAGAAATAAACACAAACATGTAACTGGTGAAGACTGAGGTGGAAAATGGTTGAGGGTTCACTCCCTTCAGATGAGGGGAACTCTTCAGCAGAGATCAAAGTAAAGATAAATCCAAAAATGGCAACTCCTGAAAAGGCAGAGCAGAATGTGCTGTCTGGAAGACATGCAGAGAATAACTGCTCAGGAGTAATGGACTCCTTGTAACCTCTGAGCTGCTGGAAACCTCTAAGCTTCTGCAGCTGGGTTGTACATGGAACAGATAACAGCTCCTGCACAAAAAAGCATTTGGCAGAGACATGAGAAATGCTGGAAGAAATGTGTCTGTTCCCACAGTGATCCTTGACTCCCTGCATTTCTGGAGTACCTGAATTCCTCCTGTGTTTTCTCTGTTGGCTTTTGATCCTGGGCTGACAAGTCTTTGGCTTCATCTCCCCTGTACTCAGCTTATTGACCCTGGCTTTTTAAAACTGATTTGACTATGAATATTCTTCTCCTGACTTTTTTGCTGGCTATATTTGTGTGTGTGTGTGGCTTTTCTTGCTGCCTAAACTTGTCTATCAGAAAATAGGACACATGTATATTTTCTGTCTAGTCTCTATGCAATGCACTCCACCAGTCAGAAGATAAACATGGGGAAATGCACAACCAAACTGTCCTGGACACATGAATCTTGTTTTAGATGAAGTCAGGCCTGGTTAGTAGTTTGATGGGAGATTACCAGGTAGGTCTAAGGCAGCAGCCTGTCAAAAACTTTTAAGAGTCATGGCTGCCAGTCAAATTTGACCATACTGGGCTAGATGGACCAATGATTCACCATGGTGTCAAGCAGCTTTCTATATCCCTACCTCTCTAATATGTACCCAACAAGAAATCGCATGGTAAATGGGATGGTATCTTCATGCTTTGCTGTCAGTTAAATTTGACTAAACTGTATAAATAATGGCAAGTAAGGGCAAAGGTAGGTAAAAGGTGAATATTTTTGCAAAGAGTGTTTGCTTGGGGATGGGGGGTTATACTAAATAACAGTTTGTGATTCATTTCAGCTCTAATAAAAGTTAGGACCATTGGTTCTGGAGCAGGACTGCATTAGTACACTTTATTGGAGCAACTATGACATGGTAAAAGGGGGTTGGAAGGTACTGCCTTTTTAATGGTGCAGCATGAGAGGGCCTACAATATCTACTGTGCCACTCTCCCATGCAGGAACCCAGCTAAGATACCACTCAACAGTGAAAATGCTGTGGCTGAGCTGCCATTGGTGAACAGCCAGAAAGTTGATCTATTGTGATAATTATGAGAGGCCTTTCTCTTGGTCCCACCACCCTCACAGGTGTGTCTGGTGGGTACACAGGACAGGGCCTTCTGTTGTTGCTCCCAGACTTTGGAACTCTCCACCCTCCCTGTCACACACAGGAGGCCAGACTGGCCCCATCTTTGCTGTCCTTCTGCATGCAGGCAAAGACCTTTCTTTCCAGACAAGCTTTCCCTCAGTGATTGGCTGCCTAAGTGGGGTTTTTAAATGGATTGTTGTGCCTGCTGCTCTAAATGTGTTTTTAGTGTTGCTTTTGTTTACCATTTTTTAGTGTGGCATTGCTTGATCCTTTGTGGTAGAATTTTATACTTACTGTTTTAGTTTTAATATTGTCTTTTAATGATGTAATCCGCCTTGGGTCCTTTTTAAGGAGAAAGGTGGAATAAAAATATTTTAAATAAATAAATAAAATAGTGTTATACAGGTTTCATAAGCAGACTATGTATAGTATCATCATCTGTGTAAACATGCATGTGAAGTATACATCCTGATTCATAATTTGGTTCTCACAGATTAACTGATCTCAACTGTCTCTAGAGCTTTCAGCTGCTGTACTTATCTTCTAATAAGTGCACATGCTGAAATAGTCAAAAGGAGGAGTCTTTTTTTTTTTAAACTGTGTTGCCAAACAAGGAAGTCCATTAAATATTCTCTAGGGGAGAGCTCAAAGACTCACATGAGGCCTACAGCCTTTGGAGGTGAAAAGCCGTCATATGCCACAGTGTTACCTGGGCTCCTGACACTCCTCTCATTTACACTTAATCACCTTCAGTCCTGATAAACTATTTCCCCTGGAGGAATGCAATGGGACGCCAGTTAGTCTGTGCATGTACTTTGCATTCTACTAGACTAAATAAGCAGGACTGAGGCGGGAATAAAGCTGTGATTGCTGTCAAGGAGGCACTCTGACAACGACTGTGACAACTCAGGTTCAGTAGTTTCCTTGGCAAGAAGTTTCTTTCTCAGCGAAGTTCAGCATCATGGCTGTGCATCAAAACATAGTAGACATAACAGAGTTTGAGAAGATAAATAGTTGTTCGGAAGATTCATCAGAAAATGCCAGAGATAAAACAAGCTTTGTTTACCTTGAAAGAATTGGGATTTTCACCACAAACCAGTGTCAGTGATAAAACTCCACAACATTACATAATAATTTATCATTATACAGCTGTTATGTCTTCTCTAGCTTCTGTTCCACAAAGGTTCCAGAGAGAATTGTTATCTTTAAGAGACTGGCAAATTTACACAAAGTAGAAGCTAAATGAGAACTTAGCCTTTCTTTCTGCTCTAACCTGACAGTCATGGATTTCAGATTCCATAGGGTGGAGAGAGGAGAACCATGCAAGAGATATGGACAAACACTAAGGTTGCCAGGTCAGTAGCTTTCCATCTCATGAGATTTCAGGGCCAAAAGCTGAGACTAGAGGGTGTGCCCATGTTATGTCACAGGGGGTGGGCACATACAATGAAATAAAGGGTGCACCCTTGTTTAACCATTGCAAAGTACTATAATGTGAGAGAGTGATTTAAAGAGGTGTGTGTATGTGTGTACACTGCATTTCAACTGTCTGTCCACAAAGAGGGTGATATTAACAACATTTCTCTTCCAGCCCCTCCACTCTTACCCACCATCCTCCTCTGCCAATATCATCATCCTCTTTTCTGTCCTTTACACTCCCTTTTATACCTTATTCTCACCCATTTGTTGCCTGCCCAGACACATAAGTGAATATAAACTATAGGTTTTGGAGATATGGATTTACTGAAATGTTTTCTTGTACATGCAGTTCATGCTTTCATTGCATATAGCTGTTGATTCAATAGCTGTGAGCACCCATCCCACCCCTACCAAGAATAGGAATGGCAGGCAACCCCACTTCCATCCTCATATTCTTCAACTCAAGGCTGTTGAGATTGTCCAAAGTAAGGTTTATTGAACTGGGGACAGGGTATACAACAAAAGCAGGGACAGGAGCCTCCCTCCCTCCAGTCTGCCTGTCAGAGGGCTAAGTTCTGTCCACTAGTCTTCTTTGGGGTTCCGTGCAGTCCAAACCTCAAGTTAGCTTCACTGGAGCTAGTATTAACAAAGTCTGTCCCTGGCATAACTCAACAGACTGCCCAGCTCAACAATCTTGTGAAGGGAAACCTTATAATACCAGGCCACCATCAGAGCTTGGGGGTTCACAGCTGTTGCTACTGGAGGTGATACTGCTACTCTTTTTGCCTCTTATGCCTCCACCACTGCCTCTGAATAGGTGTGCGGCCAGACTGTCCATCCCCCCTGGGCTGGTGAGGTCTCTAATGGCTAGATGGATACATGTGGGCCTGGCAATGGACCACTTTGAAGAACCCCATCCTTTTTCCTTTCCTTGGGAAAGCCAAAATTGCATCAGGACCCTAGTCCAAGGATATATGACTTACACATAGTACAGGGCCTCCTTCTCACTTCAGGCTTCCTCAAGTTCATCCCATGCATCTACCCATCCATGTCAGAGGACCTTGGTTACCTGATCTTGGTATCTGGCAGATCTCTCCTCTCCCCAGCAGGCTCTCCTCTGACCTCTTCCAACACCTCCTTTGTTGTCCTCATCTAGTAGCTATGGCTGACCCTCATCTTCTTGCACAGGTGGTTCCCATCCACCATCTTCTCCCCAGCCTGGGATGGCCAATGTGCTTTAGTGACACAAGGCAAATTTCAGCTTCATCTTTCTATATTCTTTATTATTATAGACTGTCTTGGCTTTTATTAGCAATACCCACTGGTTAGAGAGTATATTAATGGGACAACTCAAATCATGCCAGTTACAAAGACACCAAAAAATGAGTATAGCTTCAAAACAGTTAACTTCCACTCCCCTTGCTAATCCAACCTCTTTGACTCACATCTACCCCACAATCCCCCCTTCTACTTAGGTTTAAGGCCAGACAATAACTCAAAAAATAATCAAGAACACAAAGAAGAAAAATACAGAAATCATTTTTAAAAATTGAGAAGGCATGAGGAAATCACTATGCTCCTTCCCCTCACTTGGCTCCACCCACATCAAGGCTAGGAAATCTGGGCCAAATGAGATCTCTTTAGTCCCACTTCCATTAAGGCTGGGAAATGGGGCAAAACAGTTTCAAAACGAAACCAGAAAGCACCAGGGCTGTCCTCTCAGCCCAACACAGTAAGTCTCCATACACTGTTGCATTGGTTCCGATCAAGTTCTCCTGCTGCTTTCAGTTTTACTGATTAAAACTAAGGAACAAAGTAGCTGCCATGCTTAGAATATATTTGGAAGACTTGGAGGAAAGCATATTCTTTTCACTAGCCATAGTATCTTGCATTTAGCATGCTTTGTTTTGTGATTGGTCACTGAAAGGTAAATATGGATTTAATTCCAAAGTTTGATTGCTCAGTTGTGCATGTCTAATGAACTCTCATCAGGACTGGAAGAAAAAAAACATTTGACAGGAAGAAATGCAAACTCCCCTAACACCTAGTTTGAGCATAGGGTTTGCTGGACTAATGCTAAGACATATTCAACTCTCTTGTAGCAGAAAAAATTCAGCTAGGGTAATATTTTAAGGCTAGGCTCATGTATTTGATTAAAAGTAGGGACAGTTACTAGTGGGACGTGGTGGCGCTGCGGGTTAAACCGCAGAAGCCTCTGTGCTGCAAGGTCAGAAGACCAGCAGTCGTAAGATCGAATCCACGCAATGGAGTGAGCTCCCGTCGCTTGTCCCAGCTCCTGCCAACCTAGCAGTTCAAAAGCATGTAAATGCGAGTAGATAAATAGGTACCACCATGGTGGGAAGGTAATAGCATTCCGTGTCTAGTCGCGCTGGCCACGTGACCACGGAAACTGTCTACGGACAAACGCTGGCTCTACGGCTTGGAGACGGGTATGAGCACCGCCCCCTAGAGTCGGACACGACTGGACTAAATGTCAAGGGGAACCTTTACCTTTACTAGGGACAGTTACTAGCAGGAGATAGAGAAATTAAACCAAAAACAATTTCAAAACTTTCTTAGGTACATCAGACACAATTTACAGGCCTTGAAGTAGACTTAACATTATTTCTGCTTCCTGTTGTTGTTGTAATAATGAAATGCATTCTAAATCTGCCTTAGAAATAAATTATAACATTAATACCTGAAGTTGAAATATGTGAAGTATGAACACAGAGGATTTTTTCCCCCTTGCTGTTATAGGAGGCTGGGTAACAAATTTATGTTGAAATACAATGTAGTTCCTTTTTTCAAGCACTATGTTCTGGTTGCCAAGAAACAAGAACAGGTTTGTCCATGGCATCACTATTTACAAAACCTTCAACCATAAAACCAAGAAAATTAAAAGTTAAGAATGTTGAACATTTTGCACAAGCCAAAAAGCAAATAGAAACATGCCTCTCATTATCGGTGGTGTGCTTATTTAGTTGCTTCAGGTTGAAGAAAACCTTAACTTTGGCACTTGAATTTTGTTTTACACCAGTACCTGTACCGGTACCAATCTTCAGGCTAATTTCTTTGGTGAAATTGTAGTTGTTGTTTCTGTAGCTAGTCATTCATTCTTCATTGATGTTTCTGTTAATAACAATTTAGCCTGCAATCCCGTGGCCATGGAAAGGAGCCCTGGGGCCATGGGATGTATTGGATCTCCCTCTTCGTGGATAAAAAACAAAACTGGTGTTCAGAAGCCTCTAGTTGTGGCCACAAAAACCTCAGCCACCCTTGCTGCTCCACCCTAATACTGAGAATGTTAAAATCAGAACTGGCCATAAGCAGGGCTGAGTCCTTCTGGTTCATTATTCCCCCTCCCCTGCCACATGGAAACAGTGCAGAGAAAAGGCAGAAGGCTCCCTGCCTTGAAATGCATCCATTAAAAAACACTTTTGTTCCTTCCAATGAGTTTTCCATGTAAACAGTTACTGAAGCTTTCACAGTGATATTATGTGAGTAAGAATAGGTGATGAGGAGGCCTGCAGGATTTCACGTAAATAGGAAGCTGGTTCATGACACAATAGTTCCAGGAGAAGCTCTTGATCTGCAATTTGGGATGCTATAAGAATACACCAAAATAGCAACACTAACATGATACAGAGACACAAAATGCAGGACACCCGATAGCACAGAATATGATATCCCAACATAAGGCGAAACAGAGAGGAAAGAAGATCTGGACAGCATTATGAACAATCGTTGGGGAGCACAGCCTACAAACTCCTTCGGCGTTTGTTTATGAACACTCCAAATTCATACCTGGGAGGTATGTGCTATATCTCTAACTAATTCAAGTGGGTGCAGGTTCATTATCTGTGTCATAATAGCAGGACATACTACAGAGCTTATCCAAATCAGTGGAACAACTATGTTTAGTATAGCTGACCTTTTGTCACTGTGCTTGTATGGTATGGCATGAAACAGTCTTTGAAATGGATTCACTTTTCATGGATCTTGATATGAGGCTTTCCTTCAGTGTACTAAATGTCTAGCAGTATCAGCTTCAGCACTACAGCCAGCCCTTAGCATTAGCAGTGCCTGGAAACTTACCTTTAAGAACAATGAATATATAGCCATCCATAATGGAGTGGTGATAACATGTTATCCTGAGTCTCCAGAGCATCATCTTACCACTGCTCAGTTATGGATGGCTTCCATGTTATTTTATTTATTCTTCCTAGGTATAACTTCCCAAGGTGGGATTTCAACAGAATGAGGCAATCAACATGGATAGCAAATAGAGACGGGCACGACTGAAGTCATGCCTCTTTGTATGAAGATCTCTGTGCATTCCCTCCCCCCACCTCCCAGATGGCTGCCTCACTCACAAGCCTGGGCATGCCACCTGAGTCGTCCTCCATCACTGGCTGCCCAATCTGGGAAGGAGGTTGGGCTTCCCTTCCCTAACGCCTCTGACAGCCAACCACTTAGACAAGGTGGCAGGACAGGGATTCTCCCTGCACAGCCATTGAGTGGTCAGCTGTTAGGGGAAGCCCAAGCTCCTTTCTGGATAGGGCAGCCGGCTATGGAGGATGACCCAGGTGGCACACTGAGGCTTGTGAGTGCAGCAGCCATCCAGGAGGTGGGGCAAGGGAATGTGCAGTACCTGTGGTTCCATGCAGAGATCTTTGTATGAAGAGCCTATCTCTAATAGCAAATGCTAGATGTTGTGAAGGGAGGAGGCAGCAACAGTTGTTCCTGGCTCTTGCTCTCTTTTGGAAGGCTGAGTTATGCATTCCAGAAAACATACTCTGCATGCCCCTGGCTAGCCTTCTGCCCTGAGGGGAGGTAAAGGGTGGCTATACTATTACTACTGTTGGGCCACCAGTCAAATTGGCTTTTGTAGATGGTATGGATGGGAGAGAACTCCATCTTGCTTTTCAGCTCAGACAGCAAGATGTTTTGTGCCAGCCCTGTTCAGCTCTGTGAGGAAATTGTCATCTGTTTCTAAGATTTGTCCTCTGGTTAAGGCCCCCTCCACAGTGCCTCGACATCAGGGCATCATGCCAATTCATCATGAAAAACACCACATGGTCAGTGAAGCTCTCTTATTTGCCATGAACCAAGTGACATTCTAAAAAGATGATGATACTTTAGTCATAAGAGAGTATGCATGACTTCCAAATACAAAGGCTGCCCATCAGTGGATGTAAGGAAGGGAGGATGGGTCAGGCACTGCTGTGATTCATGCAGATGAGTGAATGGCCATCTGGCTTCAGCAGAGGCACTGGAAGACCTACTGTGCATGAAAAACCAACAGGTAGACTGGAAGAAAGGAGCAGAAATACCTATACCATGGTATCCCATCCCATCCTTGCTTGGTCCCTTGCCTCCCATGCCTTGACCATGCTCTATCTAGAGTGCCTCCTTTGTTTATAGTGGTGCACCTAGTCCTTTATACTCCTTATCATATTTGACCCAAAATTCTAGCAGCTTTAAACAGAGGGCAACCTGCATCAGAGAGTGGAAAGAGTTCAGAGGGACCCTGGATGAAATAAATCCATTGTTGGTAGTGTAACAATATAGTTATGCATCTGTTCAAAAATCCCACCACTGCTGGTCTGGGCGCTTCATTCTGATTAAAGGTTAGTCAGATCCATACTTTATGTAATGATAGGCAATGAAATAGGAACATGATAAACATCTCCACCCTTTTCTTTTTCTCTTGCTTATTTCATCTGCAGCTGTCTTCCATTACTGGCAACAGCAGTATTTTAGAATCACAGCTGTAAATAAACAAATATAGATATCCCAGACTCTCCTATTGTTTTGACTAAATATGTGTGATCTCCTCTCATAACATAATTGGAGCTTTACAGTGGCAAGCCAATCAACTGTTACTGTGGAATCAATGGCCTAAATCTACATCTATAACTTATGCCAGCAGAAAGGAAATGACATCAGCAACAGCTGCAGGCTGGCACTAGTTAAAGAGTCCCTGCTTTGATGCTAGGTTGTGTGCAAGTCACACACCTTGAGACAAAGTTGAATCAATGAGCAACTGAAGCAGAGACTCTTTAATTAGTGCTAATTTGCTGGTAGTGACAGCTTTTCTCATACCTTGGAGTAAATTATACAAGAGGATTTTAGCCATTTAAAAAAATCTAGTAATTATTAGGGCAGATATCAAATTCTGAAATACTGCCATATGTCATGGGATAATATATTACTTGCTATCACACATATAGATGTAGGGCTGAGGCTGGAGAGGTGGAATCAGAAGACAGGGCCAAGGGTCCAATTCTACAGCCACATTCTATACATGTTGCCATTTTGCACAGGTGATAAGCAAGAGAGCAAAGGTTGTAGGCCATTAAAATCCCAACATTTTCTGTCTTCTCTCTTTTGTTCTTTCATATCTACGCACTAGGCAATTTGCAAATATGTCCTAGAAAGCATGCCATTTAAATCAGTTGCTTTTAATGAGCCAGTAGACTTTCTTGTGAAAGAACGAGAACATTTTTTTTCCCAAGGCCTACTATGCTTGCTTGTGACTCACCAAAACTAGTATTGTGCTCAATTTGGTTTATAAGTTGTGCAGACTTTTGGGGAAAATGTTGCTATTCTGGATTCTATAATGAGAAAGCCAACGGTTTAATAAGGCACACTTTCCATGATGTGTTTGTTGTCTGCAATTAGAGATATTTTTGTGTCCAATTTCTTATTCAAAGTTTTATGTTTTACATTTATTTCTCTAAAGTTTGTCAAATTCAAGAATGTTGTCAGTTCACTGGTTTTTAGAAATATTCCCTCCTTGATTTCCAAGTTAATTTTGAAGTTCAGCTGATCTAAAGCTCTTTTATTATTTGTTTGTGTCATTGGTTGAGGTGTAGATAGTTGTCTCTTTTTTTAATTGGATCATTTAACTGGTTGTTCCCATGGTAACTTTTTAAGTGCATTTTTCTCCTGCAGTTTGAATGATGCTGTGGGGCTTTTCTGTGGTTATGTGGTAATCTTCATCAGACTATAACATTTCTTTGTGTTTTTCCCCCACTGCTTTGACTGTCTTTAGTTTCTTAACCCTTCTGATGCTTCTATAAACTTTCCATACAGACACTTTATTGTTTTTTCTTCCTGAACATCCTCCTCCTACTTGAGATCAGTTACCAGAGAGAAAAAGCCACCATCAAAATGCAGCATAGGTTACTAAACATGTAGATAAAGACAGGCAAAATGTGGCCCCTGAGCATGAATATGTGCAGACATACTCACACCCACCAAATGTAGACACTCAAGCACAAAGAGTGATGCATGCACACAAAAGATACATACATTCTTCATCCATGCACACATACCTTGGATTTGCCCATCTGAAGTTGGCATCTGGACATACACAATAAGCAAATGTCACAAGATCACAGTCTTCTTCGCTCATGTGAAATGCATTGTAATTGTTTTCAATTTATAAAAATTGTTTCCAATTTTTCATATTAACATATGCAGTTTAATGCAAATTCATGCATTTTTTAAAATCTTTTTTGGCTGATGCTGTCCATGGGTAGACCATATGCTGTGCATGCAAAATATCAGTGGTTTAGTTCCCATCATGTTCAGATAAAGGGATTGTGTAGCAGGTAATGAAAAAGAGCTTTGCATGAGTTCTTTGCAAGCCACATCCATTCAAAGATAGCAATAATGGGCTAAATGGACAAAGAACTGGACCTGATCTAAAGTTCTTATGTTCTTATCTGCTTGCCATTCCACCAGGGCAAAAACAGTACAGTTGAGCACAAGTGTGTCAGAATGCACAGGAAAGTGTTTATTTGGTCCCAAAATTCATCTGCAGAGAGTGAGAGTGATCTCTCATACTTTGCACTGGGATTCAGAAGTATTTGAACCATAGCCTCTTTGGGTCTCTTGTTGGGAGAAATGCGGCACAACAACAACAACAACAACCACCATGGATTTTTTAATATCTGCTAGATCTGTTTCCTGCCTAACCCTGTTTGGCTTTATTTATGAATAGGATCCTTGGAATCTGAACAATTTAGTGTTTGTCCAACTACAAGAGAGCAAAATAAGCTATATGGGGGAGCATAATTATTTGCTTAACAAGCAATCTTTGACCCCCAAATGCCATTGGTAGCTCCTGTCAGAATAGATGTAATGATATTTACCAAGCTTTGCTAAATGTATCAGATGCAGGTTGATCACAGAGTGATAGAAGGAAAATGGAAAACAATATTATGAAAGCAGCAACTCTTAACACATGAATATCCTTAGAATGACTATGCAGGTACTTACTGCCCTATAGGTGACATTTTTCTAATCATACCTTGTTTCCTGTCAGAGTCAACCCTGTTTGCCAACATTTGTATCTGTATTTCGATACAGTTACTATATCTTCATGAGGAAAATAATAAAAATAATTGAAAGTCTGTCACTTTTTGGCACAAAATTAGATTTTCTGTGTAATCCTAATATAAACCCTTGCAACAGATGGCCTTTTCGCTCAACGCCCCAGCTCACTCACAAGACCTCTTCAGCAAAAGCACTCAGAAGGAAAGTATTATTCAATTTACTTGGCTTTAAGCTCACCATCTCTATTTAATGCTCAGAAAACCAGAGGATTTCTAATACTTTATATAATAGCCATAAGGTGTGTGCACTGTCTTTAGACAAATGTGCGAAGTTGACCCAAACCAGGAGTACTTGTGCAGTTTTGGGGTTACTTTAGGGTGAAGTATGGAGCCACTATTCACTCCCAGACTAGAGAAATACCATAACAGATCCTTCATATCCCCTTTGGCATTTGTGGTATTAAAAAAATGGTCAGCAAATTGACTTGAGGAAAGGGGGAATTGAAAGTAATGCAGTAGACTGAGCTGGTGGTGCCAAAGGAGAGGACAAGTGACAGCTGAACCAGCCTGCTAAGCCCAAGATCTCCCTTGTTCATTAAGATAATAGGTAGGGCTTGGAGGCCACCTTGCAGTATATGTATACCTTTGAAGCTGTTCTGACAGCCATTTTGCAGGGCTATTGGACAAAGAGAAAGACTCACGTCATTGTTTAGATAGCCTTTTTGCCTTCTGGAATATTCTTTGCTCTCTCATTGACCTTAGTTGACTAGAATGCACTGAAATGTTATTACACAATTAGGATTATTGTTGCACGGAGTTTGAAAGGATAGGGTACAAAATTACTTTACTGAGTAGCTTCCGCACCACCACCAGGTAATAGTTATTCTCATTACCCACACATTAATGGGAATGGCTTTTTTAAAAACAGAGAGCTAGAAACAGAGAGGTCAGAATATCTCTTAAAGGGAGTAGAGCAGGTGATTCCTCTCCCTTTTCAGCAGTTGCAGAGGTTCAGTTTTCAGTGGCCAGCTCAGCCATAAGCAGGGTGAAAGAGCTTGTTACAAGTGAGAAACTCTCAGATACGAATGAAGGACAACTCATTGTTGTTTAGTCATTAAGTCATGTCCGACTCTTCGTGACCCCATGGACCAGAGCACGCCAGGCCCTCCTGTCTTCTACTGCCTCCCGGAGTTGGGTCAAATTCATGTTGGTAGCTTCGGTGACACCGTCCAACCATCTCATCCTCTGTCGTCCCCTTCTCCTCTTGCCTTCACACTTTCCCAACATCAGGGTCTTTTCCAGGGAGTCTTCTCTTCTCATGAGATGTCCAAAGTATTGGAGCCTCAGCTTCAGGATCCTCAGGACAACACATTAGTTGCTAGCTTAGTTACTAGTAACGTTAGTTACTAGCCCTATGATGGGAGGGCTTGTGTGGTGTCACTTTATGAATGGTAGTGGTGCTGGGGGACTCCTATTCAACACCTTGACCATTAGCCTGATGTTTTAGCCATTACTGATGTTTAATGTTATATTTTTATATTGTTATTATATGTGTTGGAAGCCGCCCAGAGTAGTCAGTTGACTAGATGGCCGGGGTACAAATGCAATAAATAAATAAATAAATAGCCTATGGAGTGTCTCAGGGTTCCATGACTCCCCATAGTATTTCACATATAGATGAAAAACCTGAAAGAGCCAGTTCAGAATGTTGTGGTCTGATACCACCAGTGTGCTGATGACACCCAACTCCATCTGCTTTTTAAGATATTCCAGGAGGCACTTCTGTCAGTCTCTTAGGCCCCACTATGTGGTCACCCCCACCCCCCAATTTCACCATAGAATCTACAAGGGATGAAATATGCCATTTAAATGTATTTTCACTTTCAGACCTCATTTGATCCAAACTTAGCCTTTTTTAGAAATTGGATGAGACCAGCCTGTCACTTCCTTTTTCTGACTAATCACAGTGCATATGTTGCATTTACTCTATTTTTCCATGTATAAGACACTACTTTTTTCTAAAATCATTACATTAAAAATTGAGGGGTATCTTTTACATGGAAGTAAGCTGAGATAGCTGAGGAGAAAACAAAACGGCACATACCTTGCCTCTCTAAACAGGCTTCCTTCAGTCACGAGGCTTAGCTTCCTATAGTCAGGAGACTTCGCTTCCTCCAATCATGATCCTTATGGAATGGACGTCAGCTGATGCTGAACAAACCAATTGGAACACACCTCATTGGAGGTGGAGCCTGTAGGCTCAGATTCAACAGAGACTCAAAATGTCCGACCGTTCTGAGCCCAGAGGCTGAAGCCTCAAAGCTAAGTTTTCTTAATTTTTGGTTTAGAAAAGTATGTGTGTGTGTGTGTGGGGGGGGTTTCTTATAAGCAGGGGCATGTTATAAACAGAAAAATACGGTAAATAGCAAATGGTTCTCTCAGGGAAAAGTGAAAAATTGAGAGGCTGTGGTGCAGCCCACCAAACATCTGGGAGTGGGAACCAAGTTCTTCCAGCCTCTCAGAGGTTGCCTGTTATGAAATACATTCAAAGAATCAGAAATTTCTTATTTCTTGAGAATACGCATAAGCAGATACTATTCATCTTTCTTTGGCTTATCCATCTATGATCATGTAACTTGAAACATATTTAGAAATGCTGTGTGTAAATAATTTATGAGATTCTGTTTAGTGATCTGACAACTGTGGCAGTGGGTGTGTGCTATTCCTTAAAAGTGACCATTTGTTGTCTTGTGAGTACATTGATATTTACAACATGGGACTCTTTCTGACATGCCTAGAAGGTGGAAAACATTGCTTTGTAGGTGGGGAAACAACATTTTGCCAACCTTCTGCACTAACCTCATCAAAAGGAGTGGTGATTGTTTAGTCTTCTGGATTGAGAACTCATTTGTTCAAGGCCAAGGAAAAGGTTTAACTCCTTAATTTGACATTCATTCAAGAATACAAAGATGTATGTAAAATTGAATATTTAAACTGATGAAACAGAAAATTTATAATGACTGTAAGGATAATTTTACAAGTAGAAATTCAACTGTCTAAGGGAGTAAGTTAGATTCAAGAGTGAAATTTGCAGGGGGTGGTGGGAGTCTGGGTGATCACATAAGTGGGGCCTGAGAGACTGAGAGAAGGGACTTCCGGAAGATCTGAAAAGCAGATGGAGTTAGGTATCATCAGCACACTGGTGCTACCAGACCACCAAATTCTGGATAGCCTCTTTCAGGTCTTTCATGTATGTGTGAAATAGTATGGGGAATCATGGAACCCTAAGACACCCCATAGGCTAATGATCGAGATGTTGAACAGGAGTTCCTCAGCACCACTACCATTCACAAAGTGACACCAAGCAAGGGAAAATCCCAGAAACTGCCTCCTTTTTCCATCAGTTAACCACTTCTCACGCAAATACAAAACAATTGCCAGGGCTGTTTTTCAACAAGTGTGAATGGTCGTGAGCAGAAGAGGGTATCCTGTAGACCATCTTGACTGCTGCCAGTGGTGTCATCAACATTCAGGCTGCCCTTTGCTATGTAAAGCTTGGCATCCTTTTTCCTGCTGGCAATGCAGGCACAATATTATGCAGCAATATTGGGCTATTTCGTGGCTTTTTGAATTGTGGGTACCGAAACACAATATCCCACATTTATAAACTGGAGGTTTTTTGAAGAATTGAATAATAAAATAAATAAATGTAGTGATCCTGCAGTATGTATCCAGGTTATAATAGATATGATCAACTTGTGGCCATCTAGATGTTGTTGGACTGCAATTCTCATTAGCTGTAGTCAAAACAGGCCACAGTGGAGTATGATGGGAGTAGTAGTCTAACAATATAGGACACTAGCTGGTAACTCTGCACTAGAAGGTGACAATATTTTGGGGATTCAATTTATGAAAAGACAATATTATACTGTATATTTTTTCACTGTAAAGAGTACTGCTGCATCAGACGGTGTTAACTAGTAATCATCATTAATGAAATGTATAGCTTCATTGTATATATGTTATACATTCAGAAGTATTTACCTCTTTTATAATCAATAGGTGTGTGCCTTTTGGTGGACTCCAAATCCCAGAATTCTCCATTTTTGGGACTTCCATCTGCCAGACATACAGTATACCTGAATTGTCCTCACCTGGATGTAGGCTGGGCTAGTTAGCCTCCCAGCCCAGGATAAACTGAGTTTAGGCCTAGTTTCCCACTGGAAAAGAAAGCTGTCCCTGGTGGTTGCAGCTAAATGTGGCTAACCCATGTGGTTCTAGAACATGTGGTCATGTGTCTGGTCACACACCTGCTTGACCAACTGAGATGTGGCTCCACACTCCATCAGTTAGTTACAGTTAGTGGCAACAAGTTGTGCGGTTCTTAGATGAATAACAGCTCTGGCCAATGAATATTAAGAGCTATAATGTTAGTGTTAATGAACTGTTTGCGTTGTGATTATTTTAACAATGTCTTATTATAATACTGTGTTGGTATGTATTGACTTTGTTGTATATGTTGTGAGCTGCTTTGGATTGCTTTGAAGTATATATAGCAGCCAGGCCTATAACAACAGAATGGGCAACGGCGATAATTAATGGGTCTTTCCTTGAGGGCAGGTTTCCCCTTGCCCTCAAGGAGACACTCATTAGGCCCATAAGAAAGAAACTAAATTTGGCGGCGGACGATATTGACAATTATAGGCCTGTCGCCAACGTTTCCTTCATTAGCAAAGTGGTGGAGAGAGGGGTGGCCGACCAGCTTCAGGTGCACTTGGATGAAACAAATGCCCTGGATCCATTCCAGTCGGGCTTCAGGCCGCGCCATGGTACAGAAACGGCATTGGTCGCCCTGTATGATGACCTATTGAGGGAGGCTGACAGGGGGAAAACGTCCCTGTTGGTCCTCCTTGATATCTCAGCCGCCTTTGATACCGTCGACCACGGTATCCTCCTGAGGAGGCTCTCTGAGTTGGGAATTGGTGACCTGGCGTTTGCTTGGCTCCAATCCTTCTTGGAGGACCGTCCTCAGAGAGCACAGCTTGGGGAGAGGGTTTCGGCCCCATGGAACCTCAATTGTGGGGTCCCGCAGGGCTCGATCATCTCCCCAATGCTGTTTAATATCTATATGAGGCCGCTGGGAGGGGTCATCAGAGGATGTGGGGCATCGTGCCATAAGTATGCTGATGACACACAGCTCTATATCTCCTTTTCTCCAACTACAGTGGATGCCGTTCTGTCCCTTCAGCGCTGCTTGGAGGCTGTTCTGCAATGGATGCAGGGAAATGGGTTGAGGCTGAACCCGGACAAGACGGAGGTCCTGAGGGTGGGTGGCCCCACCACCAGTGGTTTGGGAAACTCCCTCTCATTTGGGGGGGTGACTCTCACCGCGAAGAGTGAGGTGCGTAGCTTGGGGATACATCTGGACCCGGCGCTCACCATGGAAACCCAGGTGGCGTCAGTGGTCCGCTCCGCCTACTTCCACCTTTGGCGGATTGCCCAGCTGCGTCCCTATCTTGATGCTGGGGCGCTCACCACTTTAGTGCATGCGCTTGTAATCTCGAGATTAGACCACTGTAATGCGCTCTACGTGGGGCTACCTTTGAAACTGATGCGGAAGCTTCAAATGGTGCAGAATGCGGCGGCCAGACTTCTTAGTGGGGTGAGAAAACACCAGCATATCTCTCCCACTCTGGCCGCATTGCACTGGATGCCCGTGCGCTTCCGCGTCGATTTCAAAGTTTTAATGATGACATACAAAGCCCTAAACAGTTTAGGACCTCGCTATCTGACGGAACGCCTCCTCCCACCAAAATCTACCCGTATCACTCGATCTAGTCAGGAGGTGCAACTGAGGAGCCTAATGCCGAGAGAGGCCCAGAAGGAAAAAACAAGGAACCGGGCCTTCTCGGCAGTGGCTCCTCGGTTATGGAATAATCTACCTTCAGAGATCCATATGGCCCCTTCGCTGGGTATTTTTAAAAGCCAATTAAAAACCTGGCTATTCAGGCAGGCCTTCCCTCTGGGCACTATTTGATCTATTTTCTTTGTTTTTTTCCATCTTGAATGATTAATTATTTTTGGATATTGATGTTATTTTTAATCTGTTTATTTCGTTTGATGTACGCCGCCCAGAGTAGTCGAATGACTAGATGGGCGGGATATAAATATAATAAAATAAATAAATAAATAAATAAATATATTTATATACAAAGGAACACCCTTATTTTTTTTTTAAGTAAGTAAGCTACATTTTTAACAAAATCATCAAAGTACTTTCTGGCCCCTTAAAGGCAATGGAGTGACAGATGTTGCAGCCCAATTGCCCTCACTGGAGTGTCAACTTTCTCTTTCCAGTCCATCAGGCAGGCTCCTCCTCATATACCCAGCCTGCCTTCAGATGGCTGGGTCTTCCCCTAGCCAACTAGTTGATTTTCTCCAGCCAGACACTCCATGATTGGCCAGCTCACAATCCTTTCTGCGGGGGAGCTCTGAGCCAAGCTCCCTGGGCTCCCTGCTCTCCACACAGCTAGGCCTCTCAGGGTCACAAACAGAGCCCCTGGTGGAATTAGATTTGGGGACTTGAGTTTATCAAAGACATAAAATGCTGCCTCCATTTGCAGATTTTTCAATACCTGCATAGCAACAAAAGTGTAATTAATAAGAACCTTGTTTTCACCCCCACACAATTCCTGTTTGCACACAGTTAATTCTAGATGCCGCCAATTCATCCAATCTGCGAATCAGATAACAATGTGTTATTTGTAGGGGCTTCCTGTGGTGTTTTTACAAATATTTAGCTTTTTTTGACATCAATTTAAAATATATGAATGGCAACAACCTCCAGTGGCATCTCTGGAAACCCTTCTGCATAATAAAACATAATCACTAAAAACATTCTGTATTGCAAGCGCAACATATGCAGCTACTTTGCGTACATACTTCCCTCTCCTCTTGTTCTTACCATATGAATCAGTTTGTGTAAGGGAGCATAGCAGGTTCTAGAAAGTATCCAGAAAGCCTCCATGCAGTAAGCCTTGCTGATGTGAAGGGGTGAATCAGAGAACAGCTGATTGATTGACATAACAAACCTGTAGCAACTACTCTTCTGTGGCCCTGTGAGAATATTTTTAGTTGAGAACAAAGTTTATCCATCCTTTCTTATTATTCACTCATAATTAGCCTGGACATTTTTACCACTCTGATGTCAATTTAAATTGAACTGGAATCTTTGCAATAAACTGAGTCTGAAAACAGAGTTCCTATCTAAGCCTCCACTTAATTGCAATGTTCTGTTAGACACTACAGTTGTAACTGCATGTAGAAAGAGATCAAAGGAGGAGGATAGCTTGAGGCCGGTCAGGGCCAGAATATCATCCCTTCACACTGAAAAACAGAGAACTCATCATGAACTGCTAGTGAAAGAGAGGCTGTTCATGAAGTAAGTTACTTACTGACAAACAAGCATGACTAAGGATTTCACAATCTGGCCATTAGCGTTTGTGGCATATTATGTAAAAGGCAAAGCAATAAAGTTCACTACATACACAGAATGTACTTTGGCTGTTTTGCACAATTATTAAACTTGTAAATTTTAGTGGATGCTGCGAAAAATCCAGAAAAGATGATAAGCAGCTGCTATCAAGGAAAATGCCATTTAAACACATGTTGGGACACTTAAGGTTTGGTTGCTTCATAAAGAACCAAACACTGTTGCTCTTATTGATCTCTTTAATTTCTCAACTATACCATTCACATACTCTTGGCCTCCCAGTTCCTATTCCATCCCTTCATCTCCTGCATTTCCAAAAATTAACAGGAAAAGGCAAGATTCTCTCTTTTAGTAAATTATTTTGTAAAATACTGCGTGTATTGATAATCCTAAATGAATAAACATAAAATAATGATTAAAAATTAGTACTCAGAATAATAACTCTCCCTATTCTCTTCATTTGTACCAATGTAGAGAGATCTGGAGATATATTAGTGCTCTTCCATGATAACCAATAACATCAAAATTTCTTTTGCTATCTTTCTGTTTCCCTTTTGGGAATGTGCTGTTGATTATTATGAAGAGATACATAATCCCTAACAGGACACTTTATTGCAGCCTCCAACCAAAGGCTGAATCTGCAAAAGTGAATGCAAAATTAAAATAACCTGCATAACTAGATGGAGATTGTGGTCATTTCTGAACACAACTCAAAGTTGTGCTGCTCATGTTTAGAGCCCTGTGTGGCTTGGCAGCTAGGTACCTGAGGAAACAGTTGTATACTAACTGGCCTGTTTGCTGGGCCATCTACTGAAATGTTCCTTCAGGTGCTCTTGCCATCTGAGCTGGTATGGAAGGCAACCGGCGAAGGCCTTCATGATCCTGTTTACAGAATTCTTTCCCCAAAGGAGTTTAAATGAAGCCAAGAGTTGTATCTTTCTGTGGCAGGTAAATGCAGCTTTCACTTCTGAGGCCTTTAATGTATTGTTTTAATAGGCTACAATCCATTCACTGTGTTTACCTTTTTGGTAAATTGCCCTTGGATCACTGTTGAAGGACTGTCTCTCTCACTTTCTCTAAAATAAATGTATTATTTTCTCCCAATAACCACGTTTAAGAGTTTAAAAGGGAGCTATTTTCCTTGCAGTTGGCTGGATCAGTTCAGTAGTTTAGGTATCTGGTTGCAGAGCTAGAGGCCGAGAGTTTGATTCCTCACTGTGCCACCAATGAGGAGAGCTGGTCTGTGTGGCCTTGGGCAAGCTGCACAGTCCCAGGATGCTCCCAGAACATGGGAACAGTAAACCACTTCTCTTTACCTAGGAAACCCTGAAAAAGTTTGCCATAAGTCAGAATTGACTTGATGACACATGATGATGATGTTTATTCCTGCCATACTACATTAGGTTAAGATGCCCGTGTGGAATTTGATTTTAACCATCTGGCCAGTTTGGCCCTGCTGCTAAATGAAATAGTGTTAGGGCTAGTCCAAGATCTTTTCCTTTGCCTATGAAAAAAGAAAAGACAGCACAGCATTTGTTATATAGAAGCCAGCTGGATTGGCAGTATGCCGATATTTATTTATTTAAATTATTTATTTATTTCCACATTGGCAGTAATTTAATGTCCAGCATATCCTGAGATAACAAGTTGGTATAAGGGATTAAGCTGTTCCCTATAAGCTGCGTGGGTGTCCAATGCTGCATTGGGCACGCACCGCTGAGCAAGTGTTGCCACCCAGTTGCTTCTGTTTGCGCAAGGGGTGGAGCCCCCCCACAGCACTTCAGAACATTAGAGAGAACATTGGTTGTGTGGCATCTAGAACTCCAATGGTGGGATCAGTTCAACTTTTAGAAAAAACTACACTGCCACTGCTGTACCCCCAGCACCCGGTGCCTGAAGTGCTTGCCTTCCTGTGGCAAATGTAGGGCCGAGCACTGGACCATTTTGAGCCTGGAGTCTCAAAAGGACTAAAGGTTCAGAGTAGAGAGGAACAGTTGATATCACCAGGTACAAGGGCTGTCTTCAAGGAACTGCAGCAGCAATTACAGGTGCTGAGAGAGCTTCAGGAATGAAACATGCCCTGATTCTGTTTAGCAGTTTTATACCTATCCCTCCCTAAGATTTGACTTCATAGATAGCAATGATGTTTTTTATATTTCAGAATTCAGTGGACCTGGTCAAGGTATAGTATTTCCCTGAACATAATGCTGGAAGATGAGGATTATGTCCTCTGTGGGAACTACCCATGGGAGGTGTGGTGTCTAGGCAGTATCTCCTTAGCCACTGAAGGGAAGACAGAACCATATGGCAGTGCTGACACTATTTCTATGTCATTGGTACTTAGTGTTTACAAAAAGCTCAGAAATAAAGCTTCTCATCTTGTGTTCATTTGGAATTCTGGCTAATGTGGGATCTGAACTGTTCCCAGCCTGCTGATTTAAAGAAGGCATCCCTTGTAGCCCTGGTCCAACTGGATCTTCTCTTGCCATAGAAGAGAGAAGAAAAGAAATTGTACTCACTGCTTACTTGGCAGGACCTATTTAGGGATAGAGAAAGTACTCTAAGTTCTGCTAAAGAAAGTTCCAGCCCTGCCTTCTACAGGAGAAGCTACATCCTGAAATAAACTTTTCTTCCCTTTAAAATTTATTTGCTTTAGGAGGATGTATGGGTTATAAATGGCTAAGAAAGGGTGACTAGTATGGGAAAGAAACATCTTGTGGAAATAGGCCCTCCAAGGAAATTAAAAATGGCATAAAACCACAACCGAGGTCACTACCCTGTACTAATTATATGAGAAAATTAAGGCTCTTATGTCCGCTTCAGCTAGTTGTGTTAAATATACTGGAGGGTATCAGATACTAGAATAAATTCCATCTTAATCTCTGAAGAGAAATGAGCATAATAGAAATGACTGGAAAGATCTGCCATTTCACTTTGCCTACAGATGTGCCAAGCAGAAGAATATTTTTCTAAAATGGAATGATTGCTTTGGAGGCATCCAAATCCATAGCTTAGGGGAAGCAAGCTTCCCTCCAGGCTTGTGAAAACACAGGGCTGAAAGTCTCAAATTTAACATGATATCACATTGCTTCCAATCTTACCTAAGTTAATAAGTTATGAATTTCTAATTCCATTCCTAATACCATGGATACAACTGGAAAGGCCAAGTATGTAATGCTGTGTATCAGAACTTATTTCTGTAAATTATAATCAACAACTGAAGACATGTTAATATTGTTTGTGAAATTATAAACTCTAACCTAGCTCAGCAATGGATTTTCGTGTATGATCGAGAATCCATGAGTGACTCCTACTGCTCTTCTGACTGGTTCCTGACTTCATCATGAAAACAATGTTGAACAGCCAGCAGTTTCTCTGAAGAATTTACAACATGCTAAATCTCCACTTCATCAACAAATACTTTTTGCAAAATTTAAATCTCCTGTCTTTTCAGCTGTGCAAATCCCAAGAAGTCTGAGTGTTTGCATGTTTCTCCCTCATGCATGCGTGCATATAAATTTACTGGATTCCAGCCACACAAAGAGCATTGTAGTTATATACAACAACTGAGTTTTAAACTGTGAAGCCCTCTTGTAGTATCCTCCCATTTAGTGACTATAAAAGAAGAACATGTGGAGAACAGCAAAGGGTCTGAGTACTGAATAACTAAGTAGAGCATATTCATGGACACAAATTGTGTACATGTTGGTCTGAATAAGAGGTAAGCTATAACTACAGTGATGAGCACAGTCTCTGACAAGTCAGACATTCCAAGGATTCCCAAAAAATGCTATTTTAAACCAAAAACCTACAAAAGCACCACTTTATGCACTGAAATCTATGAAATCTCATAAAACATTTATAAATTCATGCATACAATAGTATACCGTATGCGTTTCAGTGAAATAATTTCTGCTAGTATTACATGTCAGCATTATAATGGATATTGACAGAAATAATTTTATTATTAAGGCTTTCACTTACCATTTACAACAAGAAATGCTTACCCACAAACCGTGTCATAGCAATTGTACAGACTAGTACCCCAGACACAGAGATATAAGTCATCCAATTACTTCATCCAGTTATTTACTATAAAGACCTCTAAAAACATGGGCAATATGAAAAATGTAACACTTTCCCTTGGCCTAGTCCTCTTAATGTTAAAATGTTTTTATCAGTTGGGAGAATGATATATGCCTGTTTGTTTTTAAAAAATGCAGCATGTCATATTTTTGTAACACAGTTAGTAATAATGTCTCTTATATTAGTCCGAGGTAATCTTTCGTATGACACAAGGCTCTTTCTCTTATGAAACTAAAGAAGCTGACAGAAATTACCCAGGTTAATTACTAATATAGTCCTCTGCACAGTTTTACAGAGTATCATGTTGCCGTTCTATACCACTTAAAGTCGTGATTATGAGATTCTAGCAGACTCCCTTTCATGTTACGCTGACTTCATCTGGTATTTAATCTGCAGTGTATTTGCAGTACAACATGTCACACTGGCTTGGAAAGAAAAACATTCCCAAACCACTTTTATTTTTTTACTTTTTTAGTAGGGAACAATACCAGTTTGTAAAATTAATGTTGGCTTTGGAATTACTGGAAATTCAACCACCATTATATGTCTAAGAGACAGTGTGGAATCTGCAGCATTGTCAAGGGAGCTGCTGGAAATCAATGTATGAAGCAGTGAATGGGAACATGTCTTCCCTGGGTGGTTGTTTTCTTTGTGACCATTCTTTGGAAATTGTTCCAGATTGCTATCTTATTTTTATTGGCTCTGATTTAAAGACACCTTCTTCATTTGGCTGCAAATAAGGCCTGCTTCTTTAGTTCTAAGAAGAACAGCCTACAGCTGGAATGCTCTCAAGGAAAAAAAACAACCCAAGCTTTTGTGCAATGATGTCATATGCCAACTGTGCCAGGCGAATGTGTAGTAATAGCTGAGGTATTCTATAATTAAAACAAGTTTTGTTAAAAGAGACTGAAAGTGATCAAAGCTCCTTTGTCTACTCTCCCACTTGGTAGATGAGAGAGAGTTTGAGTTACAGGGAAGATGGTCTTGTGGTTTCTCCCTGTCTCCATCTTAAGTAGCTCTGGTCTTATATCTTCAGCTACAAAGCAAACAAAAAAGAAAAAGCGTCATAGTAGAGGGGGAGATGTTTCTAATTGGAAGAAGGTGATATGCACAATTTCAGCAGAAGTTCTTTGACTCCAGGGAACTTTGCACAATGGCAGAGCTATATGAGAAAGATTAAAACAGCCATCTAGTCCAGCAGTACAATGTATAGCAAGACCACTAACGACCAATAGTGACTTGTCCTTAGCTCCTACTTACAACAATGAGACTTAAGATGGGGCAAACTGTACGTATTGCTAGCCACATGTTTGGGCTAGCATGCTTAACCTGACCACTTTTATTCTGAAGATAAAGCAGGTGTAGGGCTCTGATTTGGTACACAATCCAAATCCAGGTCAAGGGCCCAAGATCAATTTTCTGGTAAAACGTCCTTTCCCCTGGCTGTTATTTGCTCCCAAAATGTGGCATTTCCAGTAAAGAGCACATATCCAGGTAGCAGGGAGGTAACTTCCAGCACAACATCAATGCAAAGCTGAGACACAGATTATGGCTACATGGCTGCTTTTTCTGTAAAACAACAGTGGCCAGATTTAGACGGATGACTGATGCCACATGCCATTTGGCTTGAAATCAGAACTAACTTTTCATGTTGGTCCCAGTAATACCTGTGACTAATTTAAACCTTCTTTGTGTGTTCTTTATCTGGGCTGAATAAGCATCCGAGGGTGGGAAGCATGCTTGCCCCACCTCCTTTCATAGTCAGATCCATGACATGTCACATGTGGAGGCTGACAGTCTGAGGAGTTATACAGCCTCCAATTTCCATGGAGGTTCTTCTTGCATTTGTGTGGAGTCTCCATGGAGACAGAAGGCTGTTCCTTTCAGACTATCACCTTTTGCATCATGTAGATGCCAACTGACAGAACAGAAGGGGCTGCAGGGAACATTTTATTCAGGTTTATTTTACTCCGATTTAAAACACCTGAATTAGGGTTTAGTCTGGATTCAATCCAATGTTTCCAATACTTTCCTGTTAGGTTTTCAGGTACGTTCACAGCAAATTAATACTTCCTTCTGCATACTCATTACTTTTAGTTCAAAAAGTGAGTATCTGTCATAGGAGAAAATCAGGTCTGGAACTCACTTTTTCATCACTTTTGCTTAGCACTTATATGTTGCCCCCAGAAATTATTTTTGAATTCATATATTCTCAGAGTTACACTGTAGCAATATGGCTGCAGTGTTTAAGATGTTATTAGACAACTTGATGGAGTAGGAAGTCATTTTAAAAAAAACACATAAAGTATATGAGGGACAAGAATACAGAGGGGATGACTGACACACGGATGTGCGCTGGAATACTAATGACAGTGATGGGAGTTCACAGGAATTCTCTGTGTTGTCAAACCAACCAAAAGAGTCACAGGAGCAATCAACGTTGCTCTCAACTTCATTTTAATCTGAAAAGGCCATTAGTTACATAAAACCTATTAACGAAAGATAATAGGAATACGTAGATATACCAGCATCCCCTAGAATGCCAGCACCCCTTAATGCAGCCCTCTCCAAACTGTCCACCAGGTTGAAAGGGCTATCTTAGTGTGTCCAGAAATGCAACCTGGAACAATAAAAATGCTACGCAACCCTCCATGGGAGTGCTATTCAGAGAGTTACTTTTTAACAAATGTGTGTTATTTAGAGTGTTAAGTTGGAACAGCACCATCCTACATGCATCTACTTGGAAGTAAGCACCCTATAGATCTCAGGATTCTGGAGCTGTGATTTATCTGTATGTCCTCGGGACGTGGTGGCGCTGCGGGTTAAACTGCAGAAGCCTCTGTGCTGCAAGGTCAGAAGACCAGCCGTCGTAAGATCGAATCCACGCGATGGAGTGAGCTCCCGTCGCTTGTCCCAGCTCCTGCCAACCTAGCAGTTCGAAAGCATGCAAATGCGAGTAGATAAATAGGTACCACCATGGTGGGAAGGTAACGGCGTTCTGTGTCTAGTTGCGCTGGCCATGTGACCACGGAGATTGTCTACAGACAAACGCTGGCTCTACGGCTTGGAAACGGGTATGAGCACCGCCCCCTAGAGTCGGACACAACTGGACTAAATGTCAAGGGGAACCTTTACCTTTACCTGGACAGTAGGCAGTTCTTGAATATGGTAAGATGCAGGTAGTGCCAATATTATAAGCCAATTCAGAACTACTTTTTTTTAAAAGTGAGTTTCTCTTTTTAAAAAATGGTTATGTTAAAATAAGACCCATTGATATCAATGAGATCTAAATATGTCATGGCTAACTCTTGTGCAGAGATGGATAAACTTACTTTTTTTTCCCCTTTTCCCTATAACTTGCAGAACCCCAAAGCCGGCAGGCATGGCCAAGGGAGTAAAAGTTGAGATGAACCAGCTTGCAACTGAGTTACAGCAGGTCCAAAATGAACAGACTGAGTAAATTTGGACTACCACTGGATTGGTGGAAGGGTAAGAATAGGGATAATTATAAGTCAAATGTACTTACTGGTCACTGCTTCAAACTCTCATTGGAGAATAATTACACTGTAAATAGTAGCATATTGTACATGTCTGATTAGTTTATAATAAGTTGGCTTTTATAGTACAGTATCAATGACAGTGTTAGCTTTGGCAGTTAGTAAAACAGATAAATATATGCTTAACTTTGCACAATTGCTTGGATGACCTGTAAACCAAATGACCTGAGGTGGAGCAGAATATTAAGATATATAATATTGAGGGCCAGCCATGTTATTTTGGGAATTGAGGCAGCAGATCCCACAATCCCATGTCCCATTCCCCAGCAGTAAAAATGCTAAAATAATAAATTAAATTGAATTCATGGCTCCTTTTTTCTTTTTTTAATTTTAAAACCGTGGCAAAACAATTTTTATTTATTAATTGTTACAAATGTCCCTGTTAATATTTCCATTCCATCTTTAGGCAACTTAAAAAAGGCATGAAAATTTTCCTTCAGGTTGTTTCCAGTCTCCGTGGGCAGCAAGCAGTCCTTCTTGTCCTCTTCTCTTGGCTAAAGTAGGTAAGGACTAGAGATGGGGATATTCATATATGAATACGAATATTCCTATGCAGCTGGATTTAATGAGAGTCTGGACCCCGGGGCAGGATCATCTGCTCACACGTCCTGCTGTGGCACTGGTCCCACTCATCCTTCCAATCGCCCCCGAGCACCGCTCTCTTCCCGCTCAGCCAACCACTCAGCAGCCTTGCAGGGAGACTCGTCCTCCCTCCCGCTGCCTGGAGTGGCCAGCCAAGCAGGAAGAGAGTGGGATTCCAGGCGTGATTGGAAGGATGAGTGGGACAGACATTGCAGCAGGATGCGTGAGAGGACCCTCATTAAATCCAGCTGCGTAGGAATATTCGTATACAAATATGAATACCCCCATCTCTAGTAAGGACTTGAATGTCTTTGGCTCATAGATTGCAAGATTGGCCAGCAATGTCCAGTTTGTTTTACCTGACACTTGTAAAGGTTGCTGATTAAAATATGGTATTTCACATGGTGTTTCCGACACCCTGCTTCAATCCTGGTGATCCAAAACTTTTTCGTATCTTCTAGCTCCTTGCATTCGTAGAGAAGACAAAAGTCCTCCAAACAGCTTGGACAGCCAGGCTGTAGCAGTGGTTCTTCCATCCACAGAAATGCCTTGCATGCTGGAGCTCATCCTGCTTGTGCCAGAAGCGATTGGTCAGTCAGACCCAGATACATTTTTCTTAAAAAAAATTATTAACTTATTCTTTTTGTTGTATCTTAAAGTAGAACAATACAGTGAAGGTCATTGTACATGCACACATTGATGACTTGGAACAACAAGTATAGCATGAAGATCCTGGAACTCAACATGCAGAAATACACGACATGGCATTACTCAGAACCTGGCAACCCACAGACACCAAATACAGTTGGCCTTTTAAAAAAATCATTGCAAGTGACACAACAGAGGTCTAAATTTTGGAAATTTACATGAATCAATCTGGATTGTTTTTATTCGTGATCTATAACTAGAATACTTGATAGCCATCCAGACACCGTGATATGTAGTGAATATGGTGTAGGTTGGTGACAAGTTGTCCTGAGGAACAGACAAATGTGCCAGGCGCTTGATAAAAATATGTTTTGAGAAGAGAGAAAAAAATCCCTTAATATTCCATCCAGTCACTGTTTTATTTGATGGTAGCTGTTACACTGTCAAGAGACTAATAATAGGATCTGTAGACATTATTCGGTAATGGCAGTATGGTGCAGAACAGAGATAGGAAATGCTTCTTATTTGAACTACAACTCACAGAATCCAACAGCCAGCACGACCATTGTCTACTCTGCTATGTAATTCTGGAGTTGTTGTTGTTGGTGTATATTTGTGTACACAAGCATAACAACAACAACAACTTCAGAATGTCATAGCAGAGTAGATGATATATATCTCCTTCCAGCTTCTGATGCTGAGGATGAGGCATCAAGTCTTAGACCAAGAACAGCTAGAATGAAATTTAATTCCTTAAAAAAAAACCCTCTGGTGTATGAATGTGGAATATTGTGCTTCTGTACCCACAATTTAAAAAGCCAGGAAATGGTCTAATATTGCCACATAATATCGTGCCCACATTGCCAGCAGGAAAAAGGAAAAAGGCTTTACATAGCAAAGGGTAGTCTGAATGTTGACAACACCCAAGGACAGCAGTCAAGATGGTCTACAGGATACCCTGTTCTGCTTGCTACCATTCACACTTGTTGGAAAACAGCCCTGACAATTGCTTTGTGTTTGGGTAAGAAGTGGTGAACTGATGAACAAAGGAGTCAGCTTCTGGGATTTTCCCTTGCATGGTGTCACTTTACAGTTACGTACTCGTATAATACCTGTAATTTTCTACTACTGGCTATGCTAGGTGGGGATTCTGGGAGCTGGAGTCAAAATATTTGTTTGTTTGTTTGTTCCATTTTTACCCCACCCATCTAGATTTGGGAATCTACTCTGGGCGGCTTACAGAATATAAAGATAAAAAAAGCATTCAAATAACTTTGTTCATAAAAGCAATAAAGATCAATAAAGAAAACACTGCTTTCACACTGAATTTTTAAATTAATGAAACAGAAAACACATAATGACTGTAAGGATGTTTCTATTAGTAGAATTCCCACTGTCTGAGAGAACACTGTAGATTCTAGGGTGAAATTGGCAGGGAGTGGTGGTGGGCTGCGTGAGCACACACTGGGCCTTAGACACTGAAAGAAGGACCTTGTGGAAGATCTTTAACAGCATTCTGACCACAGAATATTTCTGGAGTCATGATTTCTGTGTTGTAATCTATGAACACAAATGGGGCCTATGACTGGACAGTGGTTTAGGGATCATCCTAGTTAAAAATCATGTGGATCCATGAGGATCCATGTTTTCCACTACTGCAAAAAATATGTGCTAGGGGACTTCTGATTTCTGTGGGGTAGTCTGTGGGCACAGATGGCCCCATGATTGGATAGTGGTCTCAGGATGATTTTATGTAAAAATCATATGGATCAATGAGGATTTGTGCCTTGAATTGGTGTTTTATGCCACTGCAAAGCCATGTGCTGGAGGAACCATGATTTTTGTGTTTTAGTTTGTGGGCAGAGATGAGGCCTATGATTGGACAGTGGGTCTGAGATTATCATGGGGATCCCTGGGGGTCCATACATCATCTAAACATTTTTGCACCACTGCAAAACCATGTGCTGAAGGACCCATGATTTCTGTGGTGTGATCTGTGGGTGCAAATGGAATCTATGATCTGGCAGTGGTTTAGAGAGGACAACATCTAGAACTCATATGAAATCATGTGGATTCATAAACCTATGAGTAAACTGGGTAAACATATTCGTGAGTAAACTGGGTAAGCTTACTCATGAATAAACCAGGTAAAAGTTGCTTTGAGATCATTCCCCAGTCACAAAGGAAAAAAAAAACAGTAATGTCACAGCTTACATGAGTGAGCTGCTTAATATTATTAGCTATTCTTTTTTTAAAAAAAAAATTAAATATTTTCACAGGCAGGAGCTAAAAATGTGTGGCCAGGAAAGAGTTAAATGCTTTCTTTCACATGAAGGCCATGGCACAGTTAAAAGTGACAAGACTTACAACTGCCCTGTAGGCTGAGTCCAGACACATTCTGATTGTTCAGAATGCTATGCAAATAGCTCAGTTATTTAGAATCTTGCCAAGTTATTTTAAAAAAGCATCAATTTCAGATGCTTTCTGGCTTTATAATGATTAATTAAAGAGTTCAATTAGGAATTAAGAGTTTAATTAGGAATGGCTCAATCATTCTAAACCTTTAAAAATGGTAAAAAGAGACATAGTTATTTTCAGGTATGCAAATGTTGTCTTATTGTCATATTTCATCTTTTTTCAATGAGCTATAGCTGAAAGTTGCTTATGTCTGTACGGGGTAAAAATATTGTTCCTTTCTTTTAAAATTCACAACTCAAAAACTCTTTGCCCAAACATCCCCAAATTTGGTACAGAGCAAGAGCAGATTTTCCGCTACATTAGTGCCAAATCTGGTGCTGTTCTGAAGTCCAGTTCCATAGTTATAATTTTTTGTTCAGGGCATGCTTATCTTTTGATTTGCCTTATGGAATGCTTTTGTGCTCCTAAGCACATAATAAATGGCTGCACTCTTGTGCAGTCATAATACCTGCTCAACCATATATATCTTACCATGAACTTGGAAAAATAACTCTTTCTGAGTCTATCTTAACCAGTTATTATGTGGAGAAAAAAACACCCTGGCCATGAGTATTTTGAAGAAAAGATGAGGTTTCATTAGTTTAAATATATATCTCTCCTCAATAAAAATTAAATATATTTTGCAGTCTTTGCAGAATGACCACACTCGCTTTCCTTAAGCTGGTGGGATTCAGATGTGTTTGACTACTGCACCCATTATCCCCAGTGTAAGTCAGGGAAATGACAGTTATACCAGGGTACCTGGATAGGGGAGACTTGTTGAGGAAGCATGGGCTAATTTATCATGCTCTTTTCTTTTTGTCAGATAATTATGGGTGGGGAACTCTTTAATTAGTCATTATAAAGCCAGAAAGCATCTTCTCAATTTGAAGAGACACTTGTCCAGCAGGCCGAGGCAAAGAGGCAGTCCCGAAAGCAGCAAAATCAGGGAGCTGGACAGGGGACAGATTGTATTTGTCTTCAGTGTGGAAGGGATTGTCACTCTCGAATTGGCCTTCTCAGCCACACTAGATGCTGTTCCAAGTCCTCCATACAGAGCACGTTACCATAGTCTCTCAAGACTGAAGGATGCCTAATCTAATCTAATCTAATCTAAATGGGTGGGGAAATCTCTCAGATTCCCATTCACCCACAGGTGAATTTTTTAAGCCTGAAGATCTTTAAGGACATCTGAGAATTTTGGTAAATTCTTCCAAACTGAACTGAAATGAAATTGTCTCCCATTTTCACCAGCCGAAATCATTTAGTCTCATGTTTCCAGCATGAAAATATATCTTCATTCAGGATGAGGAGCCCCTCAAGACAAAGTGGTGGCAGGACATAGATACATTTTCATATACATCTTTCCAAGGCACACATTTTAATGCATTTTCCCACTGATAAAGGAATGTTTGTGTGCATGTTTAACTGTGTACATTTTTCAGATCTTTAATCTTTTTCCCTGTTTCCCCTTTCCCCCTTCCCAAAACCCATCACAAGCTCTATTAATGTGTAAATTTCCATTGCCAGTTTCAGGAGGCATGAAATGGTGTTTTGATAGGGAACTGTGAAACAAAATGAATGAACACATTTCCCACCCTTACTTATAGGATATGTATTGACTGTCTACAAAGCTTGGAAAAGTTATTTTTTGAACTACAACTTCCACTAGCCAAGATGGAGATTCTGGAAGAAAAGAAAAGAAAAGAAAAGAGAAAAGGAGGAAAAACTTTTATTAAGCTGCAGTTTTCTGCTCTTGTGAGGATTTTTCCTTATTGCTCTGAGGACACGACCGGCATATTGCTCCCAGACTAGTGGGTGCCAACAGTGATGGCATGAGGACTGGCAGAACAGCTGTGTTGATTATGGTGTTTAGGGGGTGGAGAAGAGAAATGTTAGCTTTGTGGCCATGAGTACTCAGGATCCTGACTAAGTTGTGATGATTTCAGCATAAATTGGCTGCTGGACTAGCAGACCCAGGAGAATCTTTTGCTTTCTTCTACACAGTAGCAAGCCTTTGTAGCTGGATTGTAAGTTATAGGTATAAGATTCTAGGTTTTGCCACTACTATAGAGTAGAATTCTACTCTGTATAAGTCACTGCCTTTCCTAAACAGAGGCGTAACTATATGAGCCTTCCCAAATACAAAGAATTGAGATAAACCTCACCTGGCAGTGTTTATTCACCCCTCAGGTTATCAGAGCAGGAAACAGGGAAGGAACGCATTACAAAGGAAGGGCAAACCTACAGAAAGTAGACAAAAACTATCTCTCTTTTTTGTAGCATTAATTAACAGAAAGAATTTGCTACAGTCACATTCTTTGGTAGGCACAAAACTGCAAAATAATAAAATGATTTTTTAAAAACGTGTAAAAAACTGAAGAGACTTTAAAAGGGCTTGTTGGAAATTGGCATTGCCTAGTCCATTCTCAGCAAGGCACAATCCATAAGAGGCAGGGTCTGGTATGTGTTGGAGGGGGAAAGCTTGCAACCCCATGCTACCATGATCTCGATGGAGCAGAACTGCCCCAAGACATTTTCCTTGTTGAGGCACAGCAGTAAATTTTACACACCCACCAGTGCATAGTCAGCAACTATATTTTGTTTAATGGGGAAAAATGTTACCAATATATCCCCCTATCCCTGGCAGTAAATATATAGCAGTTTTTTAAAAAAACCTAGCTATTTGCTGCTCTTTTATGACACCTAAAATCGGCTGCTTGAATCTGCTCTTGTCATATCTAAAAGTAAGGCTGATTCTGTTATGGAGGGGTAGCCATGGCCCTATTCGGTATTTTCATGTCACCAAAGATACTGGAATTATATCTATCTTTTATGACAACCTGGAGAGCTGCTGCCAATCAGTATTGATCAGTTTCCAACCGTGTGCCCTCCAGATATGTTGGACTATAGATCCCATGATCATTTGCCAGAATGACTTCTGGCTGGGGAATTGAAGGAGTTACAGTCCAACATATCCAGAAGACACCAGACTGGACAAAAGTGGTGCCTATGATACTTAGCTAAGTGCACCAGTGGCCTAATTCACAACAAGGATATATGTATGCACACACACACAGAGAGAGACAGACAGACAGAGACAGAGAGAAACAAGATATTTTGCTTTGCATGTGGAGAATGAAAATCTAGGCAATTCTGCTAGCAAAGATGGATGAAGAGAACACCCTAAGGTCCAAAAGAAACCTTCATTAAATCAAGAATGGTTTTAATTCCAACCCCAACCCCCATTTCAATATGTTATCAACTAAACAGATTAAAGACAACCTTTAACCATCTGGTCTGGTCAAATTCAATAGGTACAGCTCTACATAGCATGGAGAAAAGTATGTTGTGATCCATGTAGTGTAGCTGTTCACAAGGAGCCTCTTATTTAAAGGAGGAGGAGTAGAAGTGAGAAAGAGGCGAATTTAACAAAACAGCACAAAGAAAGGCAGCAAAAATTGAAGAAAAGCCAAGGAAAGCTCCATATCAAGTACAGCATATTTTGGAATACAGATACATTTTTAGAGGCCGTTGTAGTAATAATGAAGAAGAAAAGAAGTCAATATAATGTTTTTTACAAGTTTTAAAATTCTTTAAAATGTTTTAAAAGTATATACCAAAAAGCATGTTTTTATCAAGTTTATAGAGGACAGCTTACTAGCTGGCCACTGAGCAAATTTGCCAAATCCTCTTCCAGTTTTAAGAAATTGGTATTTGGAGGTGTTGAATCTTGGGAGTGGGGCTGTCATCTATTTTAAAGGTGAATCACTTCTCCTGGAGGCTTCCAAGATCTGTCATTCACCTTCTTTGCTGGAACAGGAAGGGGTCAAGAAAATACTAGGGGCTTCAAAACAGCTTTGAGGTAGGAGGGAGAATGTGGCCCAAAGCCATAATTTGCTCACACCTGTGATAAGATTAGTCTGGTAAATTGGGATTTTCCCAGATTTCAGGTCCAGTTATCTGGATTCCACTTGTGTTTGTATCCACAATCAACTGCCTCAGTAGCAGTTTTGGCTCCTTCCCAACCCTTGCCTGCCTCACTTTATTACACAATGACCCAATCTATGACATCACAAAGACTCATCCTCTGCTCTCAGGTTTTCACCCTGGGATGGTGGGAATGGGATATTGCTGACCTGTATAACAAGTATAAGCATCCGTGTGTCTACTATTAAAGCTAGACTATTGAACTTCCTTACATAAATTTAGTAGATAATACTTCCCAGCCAGTGTCTGTTTGTCTCCAGAATCCCCTGAACCAGACCTCTGACTGAATCCTTACCATCAGGAGATCCACAGCCAAAACCAGCCAATTGATTAATGTACCACTTATTTTCAAGCATCTCCATGTCATATTCACAGGGAGACACTGTCACACAGTGCAATAGCATTTTATGTCTTATTTTAAATTTGTTTTCTCTGGAACTGAAACTTCTGAGCCACATGGGCAACATCCTTTCCCTCGTGTGTAACAGAATACCTGATAATAATGACCATCGTTGAAAATGTTCTCACAAAATCCCACACCACTTCTCAGTAGTGCAGTGGTGCTTAAAATAGTTTCTGCAAAGGAAACATGTGGGGCTACATTTTCTAAACCACTACAAGATTATTATTTTTTTAAAGTGCTATACATATGCTGGAAAATGCTATCCCATCCACCCAATTGAACTGCACAGTAGAACTCTAACATCCTTTGGAGAGAGAAAAAAAGCATGAAGTGGTGTTAAATGTATTCCCCTAACCACCTTTAAATAATTTTGTTAAAATAAGGCAACAGCTGGTTTTGATTCAATGTGGAAGTGGCTCTAAATGAGAGCCTTTCCAGGTATTATTCCCCAATGAGGATCCAGAACAATTTTCAGCAATAAAACAGCCTCTTGCCAGTCTGTGGGAAAGGAAGGTGTACAGAAAAGACTAGACTATTTCTGTTGTTATTTCTCCTTCACCAAATAAAGACTTGTATGACTCTAAGAAAGTATAGTTTGGAAAAAAATATTTTAAGATGGGGTGTGAGAGAACAGCACCACAATGTATGACAGAGATAGGGAAACCCTGGTCCTCCAGATGTTTTGGCTTACAACTGTTATAATCCGTCATCATTGGTTATGCTGGCTAGGAGTTCTTGAAGTTAAAGTCCAAAATATCTGGAGGGTCAAAGAGTCCCTACACCTAATTAATGGGATTCTGAGTCAATTTCTGGGGTATTAACATCCACAGATTGGCATTTATATGGCAGCTGCAGCCATTGTAATTCGATGTGGCATAGTAATATATTAATGTGGTCTGTGGAGCTGGGAATAATTGGGGAGAATGTACTACACAGCATCAAAATGGTATTTCATCATCTCTAAACCATCACGTTACACATACCTCTTGATGCAGGAGAGCAAATCTTTGAGTGAACAGTTGGCATCACACTACCCTACAAACTATAATGGAAAAACTCATAAGCATACCTTAAAATCTCAATGCAGCCCTCCATTCATCCAGCAGAATTTCACTGAGCCCCAGGGAGCCCATCTGCATCTGTGCCTTTTGCCCATGTCTGATCTACCTCTGTGTGCTGCTGTCTTTGTGGCAGCCACAGTTTGCTGAATCCCCTGCTCCACTGTAGCACTATACATGGAACACCACAGGAGGACACAAAATGTTGGTTTTGCCACCAACACAGGAGTTTCGTTGTTACCACTGTTGATAATAACAGCATGCATGCATGCACATGGGTAGGCACACACACAGTCAGAAAGAAAAGAATGAACAACAGTGGTAACGGTGGCCACCTCAAAGACTGATGGACCATGCAAATATTCAGTGAAATGCCCCTCCCTAATTTTGCCACCCACAAATTTTGAGCAGGAAGTTTGGCCACTTTTATGAACATGGTGACTGGCACCTTAACTGCAGGAGAAAAAAAATGAGAAAAGTGGGGTGGTTGTATGTAGATTCTTATTTGCTCCTCCCATCTGTTACATCCTTTCCTCACAAAATTCTTCCTGGTATTCTTTGTTTCCCTTTTTGTTGTTGTTTTCCCACACATCCTTCTGGGACGTGAGCTCTCTTTTCTGTCTATACTCATCTTTTTATCTGTTTTCATTCAAGATTTTCACAACATTCCTTCCAGCCGTCATAGATAGGGAAGGCTATCAATACAGTCTTTTATTGTCTATGTCTAATAAAAGATTAGAGTCATACAAGTCTTTATTTGGTGAAGGAGAAAGATTGTCTAATAAAAGATAGCAATCCTTTAAAAATGTTTTCTCCAATAATTTCCTTTAAATTGAAGGCCAAATTAAAGAGGATGATGGGGATGTGTGAATGCATTCCCATAGAACTGCTGGATAGCTTAGTGATTTAGGTATCTAGCTGCAGATCCAGATGGTGGGAGTTTGATTCCCCACTGTGCCTCCCTGACAGGGACTGGACTTGATGATCCACTGGCTCACACTCTGCAGTTCCAAGGTTGTTGCTGTTATCTCTTCAAGCTGTCTACAAAGCAGCCACAACACTCTCTCTCTCTCTCTCTCTCTCTCTCTCTCTCTCTCTCTCTCCCTCTCTCTCTCTAATCACAAATAACATGTAGGGGGAAGATTTTATATCACTTTTCCACATCCTTCTGTTTGCTCCACTAGAAACCTATACAAGATCAGAGATGCTTTCACATGTTGTTATCATCATAATTGCACCTGGATTGGTACTGAACTTTAACAATCTTACACAGTAACTGATTCCTCTGATTCCCTCAAACTACCATAACACACAATAGATAAAACATAACAGTGAGATCAGAAACAGCTTTCTGTTATTTCTTTGGGAAGATAAACAGAGTAACTCGTGTGAAATTCCTATACACAAAAAAAGCTTTGGGATATGTGTCTTTTTTTCCTCCCTACTCCACCTACTAGTGAATTATGTACCATCAAGTCAGAATCAACTTATAGCAACCCTAAGAGAGTTTTCAAGGTAAATGAGATATTTAAGGAGTGGTTTTACCAGTTCCAACCTCCAATTAGTTTCCATGATTGAGCAGGGATTTGAACGTAGTCCTTCTCAGTCCTAATCCATCATTCTGTCCACTACACCACAATGCGTATTCCACTCACTGCCAAATCAAAATCCCCAAAGCTGCTATAGTAGGAACACAAGCTCCTGCATTGTCTCTGTCTCCCTTCCTCACACCCCATGGGACCTTTTTTCAGTGGCAGGAAAATAGAAGAGCAGATTGGCTCTGTCACATTTCCAGTGGTATGACTGGGAGTACAGCAGGGTCCTAACAGGCTCAGAATGAATTGAGCCATCTTCGAAATTAATATAGAACAGTCCAGATTTTCCAGGGATAAATCTCATCTTACCATGGAAATTTATCTCAGAACTACTTAGCAGTAGGCTCTCCTACAATTAACTGAACTTCCTTCCAGGTAAACGCATCCAGAATTAGGATGCCAGGAAATTGTGGTCTGTACATGCACAAGCAGAAAAACTAGCCAGGCATAAGAAAACAACGTTCACATGTAACATCAGCTTCTGGCTCACCTTGAGGAAAATACCACTGAGAGCCAGCTTGATAGAGTCTTGGGAAGAATGACAAGCTTTGGTTTGGAGAGTGGTCTAGTGTTAAACAGAGTCCCACATGAGAGTTAGGTTTCCATGGCACAGAGAGGAGAGAGGGAGAAAAAGCCCTTTCTAATTTGCCAAAAGGGAATGGCAAATCAAGTATTAAAATTGATTTCTAGATAGTTTGGCTCATTTTATTCCATTCATATTCTTTGACTGGAGCCAAACCACAAGGAAATCACTAGGGCCATCATAAAATTTGTATTTACTCTATAAGTTTTTTCCATGAAGTGTAACCCAGAACTTTCTAAATCATGCCTATTGTAGCTGGGGTGGCCTTTCTTCTTTCCAAGTGAAAGGGTATATTCTTTGCAAGTAAAAAAGAACCAAAACGTTGTTCAGCACGTAGGACTCATACAACTTCTGACTGTTCTTTAAAAAAAAGATTGCAAGAGTGAACAGAAATCATTTGAAACAGCAGGAAAGGGTATACACCATGGTTGGACTTATAATCAATACCACAAATTACATTGAGAAAGTAGTTAACTGATAGAGAATGGTAACTATGAAGACATTTACATCTTGGAGAAATATTAAGACAAGAACCTGGCTTGACATTTCATACACAGTGCTGTAGCTTGAGGAAGGTCCCTGCAGCTGCAGGCCTTAATCCCAACTTCTGGTTTGCTAAAAAGGACCTAGGTTCTATATTCTTAGAAAACAGCTCTGGGGCCAAACAGCAGGTGAGGGTTATTGCTTACATTTTTTGTTGTGGGGTTTCTGATGTGTCACATTCAGGAAACAACCTCCCTTCAGAGTGAACATTCCTTGGTTACAGATGAGCTGCAGGGTCTAAGCTTCATTCTACTTTACCTGAGGGGGACCTACCTACATTGGTGTGTGTGTGTGGAGTATTTACAGACCTATGGTAACTACCCCACATTAGTGCATATGAAACAATTATCATGTTATAAAATGCAGAATAAGTGCTAAATATTGTATTTATTATAAATAAATTTTAAAAGAGAATTGTTTTCTGTAATAGCTGAATTTGGAGTCACTAGACAGAGGACAGTTTATTAAATAATGGAAAAATATATAGCTAAATGCATTAAAATAATGGTTTTTCTCGGTGTTTCCAAAATGGAAAGAAAAAAAGGGGGACTGTATATTAAATGACAGAAACAGACATACATTTCTCAAGAGAGGAAGAACCTGACAGAAAAAAAAATTACAATCACTGAAGAACAGGTGATCAAGAAATTACATTCTCCAAAATTGGAGCTGACAGGGACTCCTGGGTCTTAAGCAGATTTTTCTCTGAATTCAGAAGGCAGACAGCAAGAGAGATTGGAGGGCCTTAAGTTACAATGTTCACTCAAGTCTTCCTTTCAAACAGTGGTAATATTAACGATTTAGGGGGGGGAAGTGTGTTGAGCTTCTAGAGTAATTACCAAGGATGTAAGGAAGATGTAAGACTTCACAAACAGGCAATCACTCTCTCACTATACTCAGCAGTGCTTTAGGGGAGTATGGTATTTCTTGTAGACAAGCTAATTACTGGAAAATATTAAAAATGAAAGGACAATTAGATTTAGGAAACAGCTGTACCTGTCTTACATACTGTATGGCACATCATGTCTGTGTTTGGGCTTCATATTGAAATTCTATAGGGAAGTACAACAAACTGTTAATAAAAGTGTGTGTGTGTTCTTTCCTTTTTCAAGAAACAAAAGAAATGAGGAAGGATTAAGAAGGTAATTTATGAAAAAACTTGGATTGCTGTGAAAATTTATGAGCCTCTCTACACATGAGGTGGATCTTGTTGCCCTGCCATTTTTACCTATCTCTCACACACACACGCCCACTTTTCTTCCACTCCTCTGATGCATGACAGCACTTTAATAGAAAAAGAAATGTAAGGGCAGAAGAGACTTCTAGAAACAGGAAGTGGTGTAAAATTTACTTCATGCGGCATGAAGTAAGAGAGACTGTGAAAGAAGTGACATGAGCTTTGTCTGTGTTCCAGAACCTTCACATGCTTAGAGTATGGACAGTAGAGTTACAGATGCTATGGCACATGCCCCATGTATATTATTAGTCTATCCTTTTAGTAAGGTGATTGAAAAAACACCCACAGCTGTCACAGATAACTTTGGACGAACATGTGTGAGCATGTTTTATAGTTTGCTTTTTGATAAAAAAATCAAATGTGAAAATGTATTTATAAATGGGATGGAAAGAATGTGAGATTAAAGCAAAACTGATGGATCCATCCATTCTTGACTTTTATAGGCAGAAAACCATATGGAGAACTTGAAATAATAAGATCTTTAAATTTGTCCATATTATATTTACAAATATTTCTTTTTTAAAAAACCCTGATTTCTTGATTTACCTATGCCCCTCAGCTTTCTTACGTGTTCCTTTCAGCATCTTCCATTCCCTCCTGTAAAAATATGGCACTTTGCAAAGTTACTTTATTAATGTGCAGTCACAGTTTCAAATTATAACAATACAACAAGAACAGAATAATAAAACATGAATTGTTTAGCCATACTGGTGATTAAAAGAATACAGTCAGTTAAAATGATAATACCTTTTTATGACATCTTACAGCAGAAAAAAAAGGAACTTGGCCACAGACTCTGTGATTGACTGGTTCGTACTTGCCAACAATTACTCCACATACCATGTGAATGGCATTCTGTGGCATTTCATCATACTAGGACAGAGAGGTTTTTTACATTTTTCTCTGTGGAGACTACATTTTAAAAAAGACACAGGCCAAAGTCTCAACTACTTCATCACCACAGGAGCACAGTCAATCATCATATGAGATGTTGCTGCAGCAGCCTTCCAATACTGCAGAAGGGAGATAGCTAAATCCATCCCTGGGGAAAGCATTATGATATTTAGCAACTGTAGGTTTATCCAGATATCTAATATGCTTTGGAAAATCAAAGTTTAAGCCAAAAAAAAAATGCATTGGAGAATAGAACTGCTGGATAGTGCAGTGGTTTAAGTATCTGGCTGTGGAGCTAGAGGTTGGGAGTTTGATTCCCCATTGTGCCTCCTTGGCAGGGACTCAACTTGATGATCCATAGGGTCCCTTCCAGCTCTGCAGTTTTAAGATTGTTGTTTTTGTTGGTGGTGGTGTCTACAAACATTTGGTAAATAATACTGGGTATTCATTGTTCTAAGATGGATTTTATAGGATGATAGTCCTTTGTATGAAGAAAATATAATTTAGCAAACCCCTGAACCATGAGCTAATAAAAGCATATTTTTTTCAAGAAATAAAGTTAACCTGTAGATGGGTCATGATAAACAACCTTTAACCAACACTAAAAAGCAAGAGATAAAGCTCTGCAATCTGTAGATGTAAGGCCAGCCTTCAGCCATAGGCCTGCAATTGAAATACATCTAGGCATTCCAAAAGGGAAACACAATATGTTTGAAAGCACATTTTCAATTAAAATTCTGAATCCATATCGCAAAACCATACAGCAGCTGAGAGCACACTCAGATGGGCATATAGTCTGCTATTTGCCTTGCTTTGGGTGCTGTTTGGTTCAAATCAAATTAGTGTCCACACATGTTTTGACTTAGAGTGATCCATCCTGTCCCCTTTTAGAGCTGTCCTGCTCCTTTTTGGCACAGCAGTAGGATTATAGGTTTTTTTGGTGCAATTTGGAGCACTCCGAATTATCTCATTCTCTAGCTCATGTAGATGGGCTATGGAATGGTGCAAACTAGCCCATGTGGATGGAGCTGTGGGAAGTGTTATGTGAGGTGATTAATCTGTTACATATTTGGTGAGTTGTGGCATTGAAAGGGACAAAAGAGAGGAATGGATTACTCTGGATAATGAGAGACTGCCTAAATTGGAGGGACAGGACCTTAAACTAGGATAGCATGCTTTTATCAAAAAGCTAAAGAGTATAAAGTCTTTATTATGGACTTGGAATAAGATACAAAAACAAATATATAATACAATTCCGGGCTGGGTGTCACCATTAGAAGCATTCACACAGCCTACTTTAATGGACTCAACAAGACTGGTGAGATACAGAGATTTGCTTAAGAAAGAGGGAATGTTAAAGACTCTCTAGTCTTTAACATTCCCTCTTTTTCCCCACCCTCTCAGCTTCTTTTGAGGCTTTCTTTCTTCGCTCTGGTCGCTGTTGTGCTGCGCTCGGCAAACGCACGTGGCGCAGCACTTTCGCTTCTGTAGCTGCGATTGAGGGGGTGCATCGGCACTCCCTCAAGATTTGGGGGAGTAAAAGCCCCTGTAGTAAGGCATCCTGATTGCTTGTTTGCAATTGGAAGAGGACTTATTTCATTTACTAATATTTTTAATTAATTAATAAATAATAATAATAATAATAATAATAATAATAATAATAATAAATAGAATTAAATAAAATTGAAACAAATATAGAGAAGGTAGGAAGAGAGGGGGGAGAGGGGCCCGCTAAGGGGGGGCAGTCTCCCCAAGGGGAAACCCCAGCTTGCTTAGGGGGGCAGCTCCTATCATCAACCCCCCTTCCGTGTGGACCAACACGATTTACTTTTAAGTTCGAACATTAATAGATAAATAGATAAATAAACTAGAAGGGAATAGAATAGTAGAGGATTTATTTTAAAAAATTAGGCAAAGTCATATTGAGTAAAAGAAGGGTGGAGGGCTATCTTCTGCGGACAGTCCCTGGGGAAGTATTATAACTGGAAGGATAGGACATTATTTACTTCCCCTCCCCCCCCAGCATTGGCTGTTCAGCATAATTGGTACTTATTAAATCATAAATAAATAAAAATAATAAATAAATACTTTAATACAATAACTATACAGAATACTTAACGGCCAGCATCAATTTAATCTGAGGAATCTAAGTGTTTTTTTAAAAAAGAGGCTGATAGTAAGAATAAATAATTAAAATTATAATACTAATAGGGAAGGAGAGAGAGAGGGAGAGAAATATTATTGGGTAAATAAATAAAACAGTGTGAACACACTAACAAGCAGCCCTGGGCTCTGGGTGAGCATAGTGGCTGCATCACAGGCTGCTCTCCACTCCTGCAGGAAAGTTTTTGTTCAGCAGGGCATTGTGTTGATATATTGTGATAGCAATTGTCTACTGGTTACCAGTTATGGCACCTAAGAAAGGGCAAGGTAGGAGCAAGGGCAAACAGCCAGTAAGACGCAAGGCACCAGCAGCGCCCCTGCTGGAGCTTTCTTCCTCTGACGAGGAAGGTTGGCCAGTGTGGAAATGCTCCGCACTAAGATTTCAGCCTTGGTGGAACAGTGGACCGGGCAAGCCCCGGCATAAGCGGGCAAAGTTAAAGGCTTTAGCTGATGATCTATTGTCTTGTTTTGCAGCTCTAGAGGGTGACGCTCCAAGTACATCGAAGGTGGTGACAGCCAGAGGCAGTCATGCAGTGGTTCGAGAGCAGGAGTCGGGGCCAGTGGAGATGGTCATGTTGGATGAGCAACAGTCTGGAAGGTCCGCCAGGGGGACTGAGGTGCAGAGGTGCAATGTGGCAACTGACACCCAGCATGATGGTGAGAGTAGTTCGTTGTACTGCGAGGGCAGCACAGCTATAGCAGGTGAGCTAGCCGTTGCACTGGACATGAGTAGGGCAGCAACATTTTGGCCTTGGTGTAGTGATCCAGCCATGAATCGACCGGGATGGGCACATTCAGCAATACACGGGCCAGGGGAACTGGCAGGTCAGGTAGCCTTCTCAGGGAGGAATAACAATACATGGAGGGCACCTTATCCACAGGCGTCCTTTCCAGCCCCTTTGGTACTTACAATGGGTGTGGGTGTCTGGCCATATCCGTCAGTACCTGACACTGGATATAATTCAGTCCCTTTGAGGGTTCTCCCATTTGGAGACTATGCCCTGCCGATTGGAGGCCACCTGACCCCTGCCATGAAGGAGCGTATTTGGAAAGGGAAGTATATAGATGTTTTTTATTTACTGAATCGTGATGTAGATGCCAAGTTTTTAGAGAAAGAGGATGAGGTCGAGAAAGAAAGGTGGCGACGCAAGAGGTCAGAGCAAACCTGGGCCAATTGGTTACCAGGTTTTCTCATATACTCAGGAGTATATACTCAGGAGTGATCGTTAAGGCTCAGCCTTGGAGAGCATTATCTTTGCTGCAGTATCTAGACCTAATCTATAGGGCATATACAGATTCCCCGGATCAGACCTGGTTCCTTTATGATCAGAATTTCTGCATGCGAGCAGCAATACATCCAAACATGAGATGGGACGAGCCACATCCTGGGCTTTGGCTTCAGACCATGACGCCAGCCCGCCCAGGTGATAGATTTGACAGTGGTCATTTGATCTGAAAGGCAGCCCAGGCTAATATACCCCGTGCTACAATGAGGCAGGTGGTTCAACCCTGCCTGTTCTGCTGGGAGTTGAATTCGAAGGGATCATGCTGCAGGAAGGCTCCGAAACGGAGCCTTTTTGCCACCCCCCACTGGAATGAGGCGAGACGAGAATCTCACTCTTCATCCCGAGGATGGGGCTGGGGAGCGCAGTATATAGCTGTGTTTCCCCACCCTCTCAGCCTCTTTTGAGGCTTTCTTCCCACCTACCCGCCTTTCATCTAGTGTGAGTCTGACTGGTCACCTTTTTTGGGGCCGGATAGGAATTTTTCCCTGCTATCAAGATTGGCTTATGGTTAGCAGGGTTTTTCACCTATCCCACACTGGTATAAGTTTGTTGTTTTGAAGTGTTAAGATTTGTTTATTAGTCACGCTGGTGGGTAGTGCAGAAACAACAATGATCGGTAAGTGCCCAGGGAATACAATGAAGGTGCTAGCCCGACTAACCTCACAGCACTGCAGATCGTGAGGTTACAGTGAGTTTGGACTTGGCCGTCTGTGCTGTTGGCTGGGTCCTGGTGCCCTTGCCCCTGCTGTTGAAGGCAACCGTGCACAACCCAGACCCTGACATCTTCTCACAGGATAAAAAATATTGATTGGTGTGAGTGGAAGAATTGTTCAAGAAAATGATAAAATAAAACACACTAAAGATAAGAGCCCTTTAAGTGCAAACTAGACTGCTCCAATTTCCCTTTCTGGATGTGCCCTGAGATAGAATTTTGACCTTGTCTACCTCCAAGGCACCAGGAATGAACTGTGCTCTTTTGGTGTAAAAGAAAATAATAAAAAAAAAACCCTCTCTTTTTTGCTCTGTTGACTGAGCAAAAGAAGAGTGAAGAAAAATAATAACCAAGTATCTGAACCTCATAACTTGATCATTATGCTGCCCATCAATTACCTACTCATTTATCTGAGCATCTCTAGAAAAAAAATCATCTTGATTTTCCTAAAATTGATTGTTAACAAGTAACCCATAAAAACTCATAAAAGTCATTGAATAACATTTTTCAGAATAGAGCATCATCTGTGAATGTCAATAGTGGAACCTTCATCTCTTCCAATTTTGGTACATGAAATTGTAATATTAAATAACTCTTAATCAAGTCATTTAGGTAGAGATTAAGTAATTAGCAGTTAGCATACAGCCCTGAAAGACCACCCCTAATGGCAAGAACAAGATTTGTCAGCCTAACTTCTAGGTCACATCTTACTTGAATTGTAGCATGCTGATAATAACATTTAATAAGGTAAAGTAGTCTTTTGTCCCATAATTTATCTTCTGGAATTGAACCAAAAGCTCATTTCAAATCTATGAAGGCTACAAACAACCCATTCCTATGGGAACTCGTGTATTTCTTTGCTAGATAAGTGCTAAAGAGTGATCAAAGGTTGAGTGGGCCTTCCTGAAACCTGATTGTTCATTCTCCAAAATATATTCTTCTTCAATCCAAGTGGCAAATCTAATATTTAAATAATTAGCATTTTAATTTCCTATACCAACAGTAATCTGATGGGTCTGTAATTAGAAGGTTCCTCTCTTTTTAAAAGATTAGAATCTCTCTATCCTCTATCCATGTCAAACAAAGCTGACCAGCATTGCTAATATGTTCACAAAATATTTTAGCTTAGAAGTCAGGACCGCAAATGTCTTAGAAAACAATGTATCTTCTGAGCTGTATACTCCTTCAATGGATATTTAGATTTTTTGGTTCAGTTTTTTGACAGTATAGTACTGGATATGTCCATGCAAATGTTTAGCGCATTTTGAAACTGACTAAACTCCTAGCTTCAGTGACCACAATTATTTCTATATGCAAATTCTATATTATAGGAAAGCTTTGTCCTGAGACATTGCAATTATTCTCATTAATGAGGATTACTTTTTGCATTTGTCAACAAATAATTACACTTTCATCATTTTGCCCACACACATACATCTAACATAGTTATTTCACTCTGAAAAATCAATCTTTTACAGTTTTGAGGAGATAATTAGTGTCCCTTTGCTTCTCACACTCAGAGCCAGTTCTGATGTCATTTTGTTTATCATTTTCCCAGAGTGTCACTGCCACACATAAGACTCCAGAATCAGCATTTCAAAGATCAGCACCGAGGCAGAAAGCATAGATGGGGTCTCTACACTTTGCATGGTTCACAGTGAACATATGCAGAGATTTGTCTATGAGACACAAATTAGAAATAGATAAAAGAGTATGCAATACACAACAGGGATGAGACTTCCCACTGGTGGGGACACAGTATTCAGCAGTAACAAGCAGTGGGGAAATCTCTTGAACTTTAATATATTTTTGTTTTGTTTTGTTTTCTTGTCCTAAGAACCTTAAAACCAGAAACTGGAATGGTAGTTTTTAAAACTTGTTGTTGTTTAGTCGTTAAGTCGTGTCCGACTCTTCGTGACCCCATGGACCATGAACTTAACATACAGTATATTGTTGGCCATTAGAGAGTTTTCTACATTCACATTCGCTGGAGACAATTGTTAATTTGCCATTATGTTAATCATTGTTGCTAATATTAGAAGGCATAGGACTGAAAGAAAAAACGGCATATAACTTTTGGGTGACACCAAGGTCCACAAATGGTCTATCGTGTTGGTTGCACTAAACGTTGGGAGTTTGAAGTTTATGTTGCCTCTGCTAACATGATACACAATAGATGTGCACAAATTTTACAAACTGATTGTTGGCTAGGGGCTATGGGATTTATAGTCTGGACACATCTGGAAACTGACAGTTGTAGAGGGCTATCCAAAGCTATGCAACTCAGTTTTGCATCTTGTCTGCTGCATCTCTTCTTTCCACCCTCCATTTAACTCTGGTAACATATACTGCCCTTCAAACATCATGTAGTATTTTAAAAAAAAAAAAAACAACCTGTCAAAATGTCTCAAATTTCTAAAAAAAAGCTCTTTATAAATAAGCTTTGAAAATAAGTTGACTATGTTAGGGCATGGATACACTATTCAAATGAACCAAGAACTGGATCAGGGTATTTGCATTTGGTTTAAAGTCATGTGGTAGCCACATGGTCTTTGCATGTGTGCATCCTAATGTGACAATTTGTAATCTGATTTTAAGCTGTGTAGTATATCAATGTAGGGGACTACATGGGATTTCAAATCATTTCATTACCTTGGCTACAAAAACTTGCCAAACCCCAGATACATAATATACTCTGAGGGGATCACACATGAAAAAACAATTTTAAAAAATGTAACTGGAATCTATTCAAAATAAACAATTCCTGCCATGGTGTTTTAAAAAGCCAATTTGCTGGCCAAAAAACTGTGCACTTAGCTGTATGTCATGTAGTCAGAGATTTGTAAATCAGTTTCAAGGGGGGCAGACCAAACAGGAGTATTTTGAAGTGTAACCATGCCCTTAGAAGCTACACCAAGACAACTAATGCAGTTATCACAGGTTATGTTGCTTTTAAAATATAATTCCATTATTCACTCATTGCCAAAATGAAGTAATTTGTATTACTGCATTAATTAATTCATTGCATGCATTTTTCTGTTCCTCACTATGATTAAAGCTCTTCACAGTTTTTGGTTTAACCTCCAGATTAAGGCTTATATTTTATAAGTGGAATTTTCAACAAAAAGTGGAATTTGTATTCCTCCCAATAAAGAACTTTTTGTCCTTCTGCAGATTTTGGAATTCTTTGAGGCTGCCAGTTTATCCTCATTTGTGTGAGCAATGCTGTTTCAGTCTTGCAGTCAGAAGGTACTTCCAGCTGCACCACTTCCAGTGGTACCAGTTACAAGTTATTGTGATACTATTCTGTCTTTTCCTTGAGAGGATTTTTTTTAAAAATGTGGAAAGACAAAAAGGTGGAAGAAACAGTGAAAAACACAGAAGGGAGTGCAATGGGCTCCTGTAAAATCCCATGGATGCAGCAGGGCAATTGCAGGATAAAGGTTTTGTCTGGAAGCACTCAGAGGATGAGTTCATGATTAGTATATCTAATGACAAGTATGAAGCTGCCTCTTTACTGAGTCAGAACCATGAATCTGTCGAGCTCAGTACTGCCTACTTTGATTGTCTGTGGATCTCCAAAATGTCAGGCAGAATTTATTTCCCAGTCTTTGCCTGGTCAGTGACAGGAAACAACAGAAACTTTAGTAGAATTTCTCCAAGCTCTGGAATGAGCTCCTGGAGGAGATATGACACTACCTCCTTACTGAAATTCTGGAAGCATCACAAGGCCCATTTGGTTAAAGAGGCATCTGGTGAATAAAAATTGGGCTGACACCTTTTTTGGTGACTTACTTTGCCATCTGCTGCTTTAAGAGTTGATAGAATTATGATAAATTAAATTATTTTACAGCTGCAGTTCAGATCATTGTGATTAATGTCCTTTTAATGAATTGTTTTTAATGGTGTGCATATGTTGTAAGTACATTTAGGTTAAAGGAGAAGTGCAATTGAAATGTTACAAATAACTATTTTACTTTTTGTGTTGGGGTAAAATTAATAAAATTAATAGAGTAAAATAAAGTATCACTCTTCATTGTGTATTAAAAATGGAGGAGAAGAGTATTAACTCTGATTACCCTCTCTTGCAGCGGCATATTAAAACTGATGACGGTAATTCATTTATTAGATTGAAGTGATGAACATAGCATTTCAAGAGGAAGACAACAGCCTAGTAGCTGACGTTAGGTACTAGGTAACAATAGGTAACAATAAAAATAATAATTCTAGTGAATGACTGAGACATTAAAGCAACCTAACAGTTTCTAGACCATAAAATTTAGTGATCATAGTTTGGGTTTTTGTCGTAGAAGCTAAAGTAGGTGTTTAATTTTTTTAAATTTTTTTGATAACTTGGTTTTAGGATTTGATATCAACCCAATTTTTAAGAAATCCACTGACTTAGCAGAAAACCAAAAGTATAGTGAGTGGGTTCAGGACAGAAAAGCCCAACAACTTACCAATTGCCAAATACTTAGAATGAAATATACTGTAGACATTTCAATTCCAAGCCTGAATGGGAAACACTAATGCTTTCCCTTAGCGTGTGAGCTGTGAATAATAAAGCTGGCAAGAAACTTGACTAGACACTTAACAAAATAATATCTTCAATGGGGAAAAAATGTCTCAGGCCTCACCCTTCATGCGAGAAATTTTAGAGGATTTCTGTGTATGGAAATGCTGTCCTGAAAACATACCCTCTCCCTGCAGCCAACACACACATAAATCCTATAGTTGTGAAACTAGAAGGAACAAAGGCAGTAATTATAATTTAATTAATAACAAAATGAAAGGAAAATTGTTTATTCTTCTCACAACAGAAATCAGACCTGAAACAGACAGTAGTAACAAGACAGTAATAATCTGTAGTTCAATTGCATGCCTCTTAATGGTCCCAGTTGGAACAATGCTGGTCTCAACATTGACAACCTTTGGATCAGGATCAGCCACTGACAGAGGCAGCTGCAGTATCTGTTTGTCAAAGTCTGTTTTCACTGTGGTTAATTGTTCTTTCTCCCACAGAATGGAATGGAAGTATTTCCAGAAGTTTGAATGGAACAGAAGTGGTTACTTGATAATTGCACTGTTCTTTCTGAACTTTACAGCCAATTTGTTAAGATGCTCAGTATTTTATTTGCTTTAAAGTTTGCTTTTGTTGCATCTGTTTTGCTAACAGTTTCCAACTCCTCTTTGCTTTCAAGAGGAACACCAACCAAAATTAAAGGAATGCATTATGCCAAACCGCTTTTGTTGTTATATGGAGTGCAATAACTCAAATGGGTCCAAATTGTCGGAAACAAATGAAAGCCGGCCCCGGCTCAAGGACTGTAAACCTATGATGAATTCAGCACACTCATCCTTAGCTCTGTTTCAAATCAACACAAAGAAGATTTAAAAAATAGCATGTTGTTTCCTTTTAATCAGAGATCTTTTTAAAAAATGTACCAGTTAATTAACTCCATGGTTTGGCCTTTTTGACTGTTATATTCAGCTGTGAGCTTGTAGGACTTGCATACACTGAAACAAATATGGCAGTGGAAGACGGGGGTTAGTATTGATTTATTAAAACCACCTTCATGAAAATCTCCTAAAATGCCCCATGAGAAGCTTTTATTAAGCAAGATTAAAATTAATCATTATCTTAAAATAAGTTCAGCACCTGTAACATTACAGTAAGCATCCAAATATTTTTGGAATTTCAAAAGCCAATGACATCCTTCTTTGTAGATATGGGAAGGGGAAGAAAACCCTCTCAGTACCACAAATGCTATGTTATGTTGTGTGATTAGCAGATCCCTGAAATAATAACACAGGATATTTAAACAGCACTATATAATACTCTAGAGCAGTGGAGGCAAACCTTTTTGGGCTCGCGTGCCCAAAATGAGGGGGGGGGGAGAAACCAGTGGCTGTCGTGCCACCCGTAAGTCCAGAACCGGAAGTGGCGGTTTCAGGGGGAATCATAGGGACGGACCCAGAGGACCAGGACCAGGAAGTTTAAGGGGGAATCATAGCGACAGACCCAGAGGACCAGGAAGTGGCAGCGGAAGGGGGAATCATAGGGACGGACCCAGAGGACCAGGAAGTGGCAGCGGAAGGGGGAATCCCGGCTGCAGCCGGCTCATAAGGTTTGCCTCCACAATGGAGGGTGGGTGGGCCAATACCTCGCGTGCCATAAGAAAGGGCTTCGCATGCCACCTGGGGCACACGTGCCATAGGTTCGCCATCACTGCTCTAGAGTTTGTGGCTACATTCTATACTTTGAGATAGCCACTTCTCAGTCATTTTGTTGTTGTTTAGTCGTTAAGTCGTGTCCGACTCTTCGTGACCCATGGACCAGAGCACGCCAGGCCCTCTTGTCTTCCACTGCCTCCCGGAGTTTGGTCAAAGTCATGTTGGTAACTTCGATGACACTGTCCAACCATCTCGTCCTCTGTCGTCCCCTTCTCCTCTTGCCTTCACACTTTCCCAACATCAGGGTCTTTTCCAGGGAGTCTTCTCTTCTCATGAGATGGTCAAAGTATTGGAGCCTCAGCTTTTTCTAAAAAAAATTAATTTCGTGGCTGCTGTCACCATCTGCAGTGATCGTGGAGCCCAAGAAACTAAAATCTTTCACTGCCTCCATGTCTTCCCCTTCTATTTGCCAGGAGGTGATGGGACCAGTGGGTCTCCACAGGAAAGTGCCCTTTAGCAACTGGCTTTGGGAAACCCAATTTTCACCAAACTTGTAGGGATTGTAGAGGAGAATCATGGGAAGCTTATCTGTGATTTTGGTGCCTGGGGGGGACTTTCCTGGGGGTACATTTCTGTGGGTGTATAACACTGATATCTCAAACCCAATCTTCACTAAACTTGAAAGGGTTGTAGAGGACAGTTAGAGGAATTCTCTGCAATTTTGGTGCCTCTAGGTGCCTGGGGGGCTGTTTTATAGCCAAATGAATCAACAAATCAAAAATTACTAATAATGTATTGATTCGTATTCGTCAGGGAAATTGAATTGTATGAATACGAATCAACAAAGTAGTGATTTTTTGGAATGAATTTGGTGTTTTTTATTATTATTTGTCCCCATCTCTACTGCAATTCATCCAGCGATCTATCAGGAGATCTTGACATACATTTTGCCTTGTTGTTGTTGTTGTTTAGTCGTTAAGTCGTGTCTGACTCTCCGTGACCCCATGGACCAGAGCACGCCAGGCCCTCCTGTCTTCCACTGCCTCCCGGAGTTTGGTCAAAGTCATGTTGGTAGCTTCGATGACACTGTCCAACCATCTCGTCCTCTGTCATCCCCTTCTCCTCTTGCCTTCACACTTTCCCAACATCAGGGTCTTTTCCAGGGAGTTTTCTCTTCTCATGAGATGGCCAAAGTATTGGAGCCTCAGCTTCTGGATCTGTCCTTCCAGTGAGCACTCAGGGTTGATTTCCTTCAGAATGAATCTGTTTGTTCTCTTTGCAGTCCAGGGGATTCTCAGGAGTTTCCTCCAGCACCACAATTCAAAAGCATCAATTGTTCGGCAGTCAGCCTTCTTTATGGTCCAGCTCTCACTTCCATACATCGCTACTGGAAAAACCATAGCTTTGAATATGCGGACCTCTGTTGGCAAGGTGATGTCTCTGCTTTTTAAGATACTGTCTAGGTTTGTCATCACTTTCCTCCCAAGAAGCAGGTGTCTTTTAATTTCGTGGCTGCTGTCACCATCTGCAGTGATCATTGAACCCAAGAAAGTAAAATCTGTCACTGCCTCCATATCTTCCCCTTCTATTTGCTAGGAGGTGATGGGATCAGTGGCCATGATCTTAGTTTTTTTGATGTTGAGCTTCAGACCATTTTTGGTGCTTTCCTCTTTCACCCTCATTAAGAGGTTCTTTAATTCCTCCTCACTTTCTGCCATCAGAGTGGTATCATCTGCATATCGGAGGTTGTTGATATTTCTGGCTTGGGATTCATCCTGTCCAGCCTTTTGCATGATGTATTCTGCATATAAGTTAAATAAGCAGGGAGACAATATACAGCCTTGTCGTACTCCTTTCCCAATTTTGAACCAATCAGTTGTTCCATATCCAGTTGTAACTGTTGCTTCCTGTCCCACATATAGATTTCTCAGGAGACAGATAAGGTGGTCAGGCACTCCCATTCCTTTAAGAACTTGCCATAGTTTGCTATGGTCCACACAGTCAAAGGCTTTTGCGTATTCAATGAAGCAGAAGTAGATGTTTTTCTGGAATTCTCTGGCTTTCTCCATAATCCAGCGCATGTTAGCAATTTGGTCTCTAGTTCCTCTGCCCCTTCGAAATCCAGCTTGTACTTCTGGGAGTTCTCGGTCCACATACTGCTGAAGCCTACCTTGGAAGATTTTGAGCATAACCTTGCTAGCGTGTGAAATGAGTGCAATTGTACGGACGTTGGAGCATTCTTTGGCACTGCCCTTTTTTGGGATTGGGATGTAGACTGATCTTTTCCAATCCTCTGGCCACTGCTGAGTTTTCCAAACTTGCTGGCATATTGAGTGTAGCACCTTAACAGCGTCATCTTTTAAGATTTTAAATAGTTCAACTGGAACGCCATCACCTCCACTGGCCTTGTTGTTAGCCATGCTTTCTAAGGCCCACTTGACTTCGCTCTCCAGGATGTCTGGCTCAAGGTCAGCAGCCACACTATCTGGGTTGTCCGGGACATCCAGATCTTTCTGGTATAATTCTTCTGTGTATTCTTGCCACCTCTTCTTGATGTCTTCTGCTTCTGTTAGGTCCCTACCATTTTTGTCCTTTATCATGTCCATCTTTGCACAAAATGTTCCTTTAATAGTTCCAATTTTCTTGAACAGATCTCTGGTTTTTCCCTTTCTATTCTTTTCCTCTATTTCTTTGCACTGTTCATTTAAGAAGGCCCTCTTGTCTCTCCTTGCTATTCTTTGGAAGTCTGCATTCCATTTTCTGTAACTTTCCCTATCTCCCTTTCATTTGGTTTCCCTTCTCTTCTCTGCTATTTGTAAGGCCTCGTTGGACAGCCACTTTGCTTTCTTGCATTTCCTTTTCTTTGGGATGGTTTTTGTTGCTGCTTCCTGTACAATGTTACGAGCCTCCATCCATAGTTCTTCAGGCACTCTGTCCACCAAATAGAGTTCCTTAAATCTGTTCTTTACTTCCACTGTGTATTCATAAAGGATTTGGTTTAGGTTATACCTGACTAGCCCCGTGGTTTTTCCTACTTTCTTCAGTTTAAGCTTGAATTTTGCTATAAGAAGCTGATGATCAGAGCCACAATCAGCTCCAGGTCTTGTTTTTGCTGACTGTATAGAGCTTCTCCATCTTTGGCTGCAGAGAATATAATCAATCTGATTTCGGTATTGCCCATCTGGTGATGTCCATGTGTAGAGTCACCTCTTGTGTTGTTGGGAAAGAGTGTTTGTGATGGCCAGCTTGTTCTCTTGACAAAACTCTATTAGCTTTTGCCCTGTTTCGTTTTGAATTCCAAGGCCAAACTTACCTGTTGTTCCTTTTATCTCTTGACTCCCTACTTTAGCATTCCAATCCCCTATAATGACAAGAACATCTTTCTTTGGTGTCAGTTCTACAAGGTGTTGTATGTCTTCATAGAACTGGTCAATTTCAGCCTCTTCAGCATTGGTGGTTGGTGCATAAACTTGGATTACTGTGATGTTGAAAGGTCTGCCTTGGATTCGTATTGAAATCATTCTATCATTTTTGAGATTGTATCCCAGTACAGCTTTTCCCACTCTTTTGTTGACTATGAGGGCTACTCCATTTCTTCTACGGGATTCTTGCCCACAATAGTAGATATGATAATCGTCTGAATTGAATTCGCCCATTCCCATCCATTTTAGTTCACTGATGCCCAGGATGTCAATGTTTCTTCTTGCCATGTCCTGTTTGACCACATCCAGCTTACCAAGGTTCATAGGTCTTACATTCCAGGTTCCTATGCAGTATTTTTCTTTGCAGCATCGGACTTTCCTTTCACTTCCAGGCGCGTCCGCCGCTGAGCGTCCTTTCGGCTTTGGCCCAACCACTTCATTGGCTCTGGAGCTACTTGTACTTGTCCTCCGCTCTTCCTCAGTAGCATGTTGGACGCCTTCAGACCTGAGGGGCTCATCTTCCAGCGTCCTATCTTTTAGCCTTTTGTTTCTGTCCATGGAGTTTCTTTGGCAAAGATACTGGAGTGGCTTGCCAGTTCCTGCTCCAGGTGGATCACGTTTAGTCAGAACTGTCCACTTTGACCTGTCCGTCTTGGGTGTCCCTGCATGGCATAGCCCATAGCTTCTCTGAATTACTCAAGCCCCTTCGCCACAACAAGGCAGCAATCCGTGAAGGGGTATGACTCTCAGTCATAAGCATGCGTTATGAAGGAAAGTGTCCAGTGCTTGCTTGTCCCCTTTCTTCACAAACAGAAATAGAAAACCCATTTGTGCATAAGGGTCAGGCTCTGGATTGTATCCCGTATAGACAATGATGGGTTAGATGCAGATTAAGACATAATTAGACTCACTGAAATCAGAGGGGCTTAAGCGAGACATGACTACCTCTGGATCAAACAAAATATAGTGATTACCCCAATGAGAAAAAGAGGGAAGTGGCTTAAACTGAAGATAGAGTGATATTTTATACTGAAATGTCTATATAATTATACATAGAAAAGTGAAAATCGGTCCTTGTTCTCACCTCTTTTTCATACCTAAGGATAAATAAATATAATATCATTTGATCTGTTAAGGATTAGCCTACAATTTGTCTAGAGGCCTGTCAGTTCTTCTATATTTCATTGTATCCATTCCCCCAATGGGCTTTTTGGACTTCCTTTCTGTATCTTAAGTTTGCTTGGTTCCTTTGCAGTGAATGTACAAGTTGATAATAAGATAATCACTTGTTCTGCCTAATAGATTATTTCCATCAAGTCTTTCACTATTGTATCATATTCTAAATTAAAGAAAGAGGACATGTGAAAGAGAAATTGTTACTGTGAGACAAACTTATGTGATTTGGAAATTCATCAGTCTCAAATTCCTTCCACCTATTAGTTCCTGTCGGGACGTGGTGTCGCTGCGGGTTAAACCACAGAAGCCTCTGTGCTGCAAGGTCAGAAGACCAGCAGTCGTAAGATCGAATCCACGCGACGGAGTGAGCTCCTGTCGCTTGTCCCAGCTCCTGCCAACCTAGCAGTTCGAAAGCATGTAAATGTGAGTAGATAAATAGGTACCACCACGGTGGGAAGGTAACGGTGTTCCGTGTCTAGTCGCGCTGGCCACATGACCACAGAAACTGTCTACGGACAAACGCTGGCTCTACGGCTTCGAAACGGGGATGAGCACCGTGCCCTAGAGTCGGACACGACTGGACTAAATGTCAAGGAGAACCTTTACCTTTGTTAGTTCCTAAATACTTTTATCTGCTTGGTTTTAGAAATAAAATGAATTAACTGCATTTGAATATGGGAAACAGAGCAGGACACAGAAGTCTTCAACTATAATTATGATTTACTAAACCACCTTGGAACAAAAAGCAATAGGTGACTTTAAAGCAAAGATAAGACAATATCTAGTGATCCATGCACCACACATATTCATCCCTGGGTCTTAGCGGGTTGAATTTGCTCCCATGATTCCCACCCCACCAAAAATAAATTTAAATAAAAATTGTGAGGGATTATTTAATGAAAAAGCCTCTTTGTACTCTTTAGCATGCCCAAAAACAATTTGTTCCCCACAATTTGGCAGTGTTGCCAAGGGTTGTGGGCCCAAGGGTTATAGGTCCATCAAAACATGGAAAGATTGACCCACAAACCCAAAGGGTCACCATTTGGGAGGATTCAGGGATGCTGGGGACCATAGGTTTACCACCCCTGTTTAAAGAAACAATTAACTGAATTAGCCACTGGGCTTGCCAGGTCTCCAGGTACTAGCTGAAGTGCCAGGAAATCGCTGTGCTTCTCTGAGCCTTCAGGCAGCAGGAAAATCTCATGCTGTTTATCATACTGAATACATACCAATGATTCAAACAATGAACCAAACTTCAAATTAGCATGTTTTGCACACAACTATATAAAATATCATGGCCAGAAGTGCCATTGTGTCACAATTACATAAGATTCAGTACCATCTTACACTCTAGTATACTGTCTCCACTTTTTCATTGATTTAAATGGGCCTACTCTAACTGCTACTTACTATACTAAAGTAAGTCATAGTTACAGTAAGTCCTTTTGAATCATTGGAACATATGAAAGAATTGACTCATCAAATCCTGATTGATTCAATCAGCCTAGACTAGTGTAATTTACTATACTGAGCAACTGAATTCTGGCCATTGTTGAGCAAGATGGCCTAAGAGCCAGAAATGAAGCCTAAGAGTAACTGAGAGGATTCTATGAAGCCAACAACATGTTTACTGCTAATATACTGTATGTTTCAAACAACCAAAGAGACAGCTATACACATGGATAACACCAGATGGTCAATACAAGAATCAAACAGGCTATGTAACTGGAAGTCATAGGTCAGGAAGACCTGCTCCCTGCTAAAATAAGACCCAGAGAAGATTGTTGTATGTATCATTCATTTTGTTAACAACAAAATCTAGAGTAAAGCTGAAGAAGAACACTAAATGAATCATAGTGCTGAAATATACTTTAAATGATATTTCTGAGCAGTTTAAAGTCTATATAAAGAATAGATTTGCATTATTAAAATCAATTGACTGTGAAGCAGAAGAATTGTGGATTGAAACCAGAGACATTATAGGGAAAGAATGCAAAAAGATTATTCCTGTAGTCAAAAGAAAGGAAAAACCTAGATGGATGGCAGAGGAAATACCTAAAATTGTTAAAAACAGACAAGAAGCAAAATTGGTGATAGAATCATAGAAGCAATGAGTTGGAAGGGGCCTGTAAGGACATCAAGTCCAATTCCCTGATCAATGAAGTAATCCAAATCGAAGTATATCTGATACACGGCTATATAATTTTCTCTTGAATGCCTCCAGCATTGAAGGGCTCACCACCTTCTGAGGTAATTGGTTCTATTGCTGTAAAGCTCTAAGCATTAGAAAGTTTTTCCTGATATTCAACCATAATCTGGCTTCCTGTAACTTGAGCACATTATTATGTAACCAACACTCTGGGATGATCGAGAAGAAGAAGCTCGTCCTCTGTATGATAACCTTTCAAGTATTTGAAGAGTGTTATTGTATCTCACTTCAATCTTCTTTCTCAGGGCTAAACATGCCCAGTTCTTTCAGTCTTCCCTCATAGAACTGGGTTTCCCGCCTCCGATCATCCTTGTTGCCCTCCTCTGGACTTGTTCCAATTTTTCAGCATCCTTCTTCTAGTTTGGTATCCAGAACTGGACACAGGACTCAAGATGAGGCCTAATTAGTGCCAAATAGAAGGGAACTAGTACCTTGTGGGACTTGGAGACTATACTTCTCTTAAAGCAGTCTAAAATAGCATTTGCCTTTTTTGCAGTCACAATGCACTGTTGTCTGATATTCAGATTGTGATCTATAACAATTCCAAGATCCTTCTCACATGTAATATTATTGAGCCAAGTATTTCCCATCTTGTAACTCAGCTTTTAATTTCTTTCTCCTAGGTGTAGAACTTTGCATTTATTCTTGTTAAATTTCATTCTGTTGTTTTCAGCCTAGTGCTTCAACTTATCAAGATCTTTTTGAATTGTTTCTGTCTTCCAGGGTATTAGCTATTCCATCCAATTTTGTGTCAGCCACAAATTTGATAAGCATTCCATGCACCCCCTCATCCAAGTCATTAAAGCACCGGGCCCAGGGCTGAGCCTTGTGGCACCCTACCACAAAGGTTTCATATCTTCTTCTCGACTGGGCAGTTAGTAGTAGATATCAACTACCACGTACTTGTTATTTTTCACATCAGTTATATTAATCCACATTATCTCAATGGGACAACCAAGATTATCCTCCTGTATTTCCTCTGCAGGAATATGTGTTTTAGACATACAGTATATTGCAACTCTACTTCCCTTTCTATTCTTTCTGCTCTTTTTGAAAAACTTGTATTCTTCACTTGTTGTATTCCAGTCATGGAAGTCATCTTATTAAGTTTCAGTTATCTCTATCAAATTGTATTTATCTTCCTTAACAATGATTTCCACTTCTCCTAGTTTGTTTCCCATACTCCTGGCATTCATATATAGATATTAGAGATTGTGTGATTTCTGGCCTCGTTTTCTTCGTACATTTTTATGAAGATTATAATTGCTCTCATTAGAGCTGCTTGATTTGTTCTTCTTATTGTGTATATTTATTTTATTTATTTCTTTATTTGATTTTTATATCACCCATCTGGCTACCAAATCCACGCTGGGCAGTTTACACGGTTAAACCACATATCATTAATAACAATTAAAACAAAAACATAATAATATAAATCAAAATTAAGTATAAACATATCAATAAAATTTAACTAATAATAAGTAAAACAATAAAAAAAAACAAGGTGGCAGGATTTATAATATATGTGTTAGAAGCACCACTGTATTAAGATGTTAAAAGGTCCGGAAAGACCTATCTAAAAAACCATGTTTTTAACAATCACTAAAAGTTTCCAGTGTATAAGCCTCCATCTATCTTTGCTCAGCTTTACTTCTGTGTTTGTGTCTCCTTCCCCCACTTCAGATCAGTCTGAAGCCCTTCTGATGAGTTCTTCATGCTGTGGCCAAACATATTTCCCCCAGTCTTTGTGAGGTACAACCCATCACTTGCCAGCAGTCCATCTTCAAGGAAGCGTAGCTATGGTCCCAAATCAAAATATTTCACATCAGCACCACCTATTCATTCACCTGGAGTATTTCCCTTTCTATTCCTCCTTTGAGTTCTGGTAGGATGGATGAGAAGATGATCTGGACCTCAAATCCTTTTTTCCTTCCGAGAGCTTCAAAGTCTGATGTGATTTCTTCATAGAAATCTTGTTTTTCTTGGCTGTGCCATTTGTTCCCACATGAATGAGAAGAAAGGTTTTCTTCTCTGTCAATTTTATGAGCAGTGGTAATCCTTCTGTCATATCCCTGATCCAGCTTGCAGGGAAAGAGCATACCTGTTGGGTCCATGCATCTTCCTGGCATGGGAGGAAGTCTCATACTACAACTACTCATCTCTTCTTTTTGTTGGGTGTGGATTCAGTAACTCTGCTTGGCTAAACTTCAGTTTGTCTCATGTGCTCTGGTGGGGTCTTGTGTATGTCTTCCTCTGCATGCCATCTGTCAGGCTCTTTTTCAAGAATCTGAAAGAGGTTTTGCAACTCCACTGGGAAACAGTGTCTTCTTCTTGTGCTCCTAACTCTGACTCTTTTCTACTATGCTTGCTCTCTCCTCATCATTCTCCTCTGCTTTGTCTTGCTGGTCTTCCACCTCCAGTGCCTCCTTTGGTGGCTGCTGCTCATGAGTTCTGTCTATGTACGTTTCAACTTCACTTATAACCTTAAGCATGGCCATTTGCTGCTCCAGTTTTGCTGCTCTCACTTTTTCTTCCAAAAGTGGAACCAATTTGCACTTGCTGCATGTGTTCACCATTTTGTGTCACCCACAAATTTGATAAGCATTCCATGCACCCCCTCATCCAAGTCATTAATAAAAACTTTAAGAGCATCAGGCCGAGGGCTGAGCCTTGTGGTACCCTGCCACAAAGGTTTCATTCACATCTTCTTCTTGATTGGGCAGTTAGTAGTAGATGGGACAACTAAGATCATCCTCTTGTATGTCCTATAAAGGAATATATGTTTTTGACATATATTGCAACTCTACCTCCCTTTCAGTTGTATTCTTCAATTGCTGTATTCCAGTCATGAAAGTCATCTCATCAAGTTTCAGTTGTCCCTTTTGTTCTCAGGCATGAACATAAACATTGCACACTTTGCAGATCAGCACCACAGAAGTGTCTCTTCCCTCCATAATCCCTGTTACCTTTTTACTTTCTTCTGTTTTTCTGTGAGTGCCCTTTCCTTTGTCTTATCCGCCTTGAAGGATGGTGGGCAAGTCCATAAATATATAATTTTTGGTGTTGGAGTGTGTATCCTGAAACCAAAATTTTGTTAGGGGCCTCCCTCAGGCCTCTCCTGCCAAACTCCCGCATCAGACTCCTGGTTGTTCTCCCTAGTTGCTTGCTTCCTGGGGTTTGCCTCAGTTTTATTGCTCTGCTGTGCTCTGCTAGGAATCAGTGAACACAAGGATCCTCCCAGCATATACAGCTGCTACTGGTTACTCCCAGCTTTTATCAGGACATGCCCCTTCCTCGAGCTGAGCACATGATGCTTCTGAGTGGGGAATTTCCAGGGGTTACTCCGGGCCACTTCCTAGTGTTAATCTAAATCACTCAACTTTCTGCCTTTGTCTCCTAAATCATTCCTTTCTTTTGTCTCTTCCTCCAGTAGACCCTTTCCTTAAGACCTCTTCCCTGTTAAACTCCTATTATCATTTACTGTTCACTCACTCCGATCCCTCCTCCTGGGGTCTGTTTCAGGGTTTAAAATCCTAAATGTAGCTTTTCATTGACTATCCTTTAGAGGCAAAGAGAATTATTACAATAATCAATCGGGTGAAATTAAAAAAAATGACGGAAAGTAAGAGCTCTCTTCCATAAGGGCAAGAAATCAAAGCCATCAATCCAAATTTGAGGGAAAAGAATCAGACTCAGACTCAGTAGGACAGCTATGAAAGAACTAGAAAGATATTTAACTGGTAAAGATATGTCACTGGATATGAAAGTGAAGATCATCTACAGTATTTTTGTTGTTGTTGTTTAGTCGTTTAGTCGTGTCCGACTCTTCGTGACCCCATGGACCAGAGCACGCCAGGCCCTCCTGTCTTCCACTGCCTCCCGGAGTTTGGTCAGATTCATGTTGGTAGCTTCGATGACACTGTCCAACCATCTCATCCTCTGTCGTCCCCTTCTCCTCTTGCCTTCACACTTTCCCAACATCAGGGTGTTTTCCAGGGAGTTTTCTCTTCTCATGAGATGTCCAAAGTATTGGAGCCTCAGCTTCAGGATCTGTCCTTCCAGTGAGCACTCAGGGTTGATTTCCTTCAAAATGGATATGTTTGTTCTCCTTGCAGTCCAGGGGACTCTCAAGAGCCTCCTCCAGCACCACAATTCAAAAGCATCAATTCTTCGGAGGTCAGCTTTCTTTATGGTCCAGCTCTCGCTTCCGTACATCACTACTGGAAATCCATAGCTTTGACTATGCGGACCTTTGTCGGCAAGGTGATGTCTCTGCTTTTTAAGATGCTGTCTAGTTTTGTCATCGCTTTCCTCCCAAGAAGCAGGTGTCTTTTAATTTCGTGGCTGCTGTCACCATCTGCAGTGATCATGGAGCCCAGGAAAGTAAAATCTGTCACTGCCTCCATATCTTCCCCTTCTATTTGCCAGGAGGTGATGGGACCAGTGGCCATGATCTTAGTTTTTTTGATGTTGAGCTTCAGACCATTTTTTGCGCTTTCCTCTTTCACACTCATTAAGAGGTTCTTTAATTCCTCCCCACTTTCTGCCATCAGAGTGGTATCATCTGCATATCTGAGGTTGTTGATATTTCTTCCGGCAATCTTAATTCCGTTTTGGGATTCCTCCAGTCCAGCCTTTTGCATGATGTATTCTGCATATAAGTTAAATAAGCAGGGAGACAATATACAGCCTTGTCGTGCTCCTTTCCCAATTTTGAACCAATCAGTGTTTCCATATCCAGTTCTAACTGTTGCTTCCTGTCCCACGTATAGGTTTCTCAGGAGATATATAAGGTGGTCAGGCACTCCCATTTCTTTAAGGACTTGCCATAGTTTGCTGTGGTCCACACAGTCAAAGGCTTTTGCATAGTCAATGAAGCAGAAGTAGATGTTTTTCTGGAATTCTCTGGCTTTCTCCATAATCCAGCGCATGTTGGCAATTTGGTCTCTAGTTCCTCTGTCCCTTCGAAATCCAGCTTGTACTTCTGGGAGTTATCGGTCCACATACTGCTGAAGCCTACCTTGTAGGATTTTGAGCATCACCTTGCTAGCGTGTGAAATGAGTGCAATTGTACGGTAGTTGGAGCATTCTTTGGCACTGCCCTTCTTTGGGATTGGGATGTAGACTGATCTTTTCCAATCCTCTGGCCATTGCTGAGTTTTCCAAACTTGCTGGCATATTGAGTGTAGCACCTTAACAGCGTCATCTTTTAAGATTTTAAATAGTTCGACTGGAATGCCATCACCTCCACTGGCCTTGTTGTTAGCCATGCTTTCTAAGGCCCATTTGACTTCACTCTCCAAGATGTCTGGCTCAAGGTCAGCAACCACACTATCTGGGTTGTCCGGGACATCCAGATCTTTCTGGTATAATTCCTCTGTGTATTCTTGACACCTCTTCTTGATGTCTTCTGCTTCTGTTAGGTCCCTCCCATTTTTGTCCTTTATCATGTCCATCTTTGCACAAAATGTTCCTTTAATAGCTACAATTTTCTTGAACAGATCTCTGGTTTTTCCCTTTCTATTCTTTTCCTCTATTTCTTTGCACTGTTTGTTTGAGAAGGCCCTCTTGTCTCTCCTTGCTATTCTTTGGAAGTCTGCATTCCATTTTCTGTAACTTTCCCTATCTCCCTTGCATTTGGTTTCCCTTCTCTTCTCTGCTATTTGTAAGGCCTCGTTGGACAGCCACTTTGCTTTCTTGCATTTCCTTTTCTTTGGGATGGTTTTTGTTGCTGCCTCCTGTACAATGTTACGAGCCTCCATCCATAGTTCTTCAGGCACTCTGTCCACCAAATCTAGTTCCTTAAATCTGTTCTTCACTTCCACTGTGTATTCATAAGGGATTTGGTTTAGATTATACCTGACTAGCCCCGTGGTTTTTCCTACTTTCTTCAGTTTAAGCTTGAATTTTGCTATAAGAAGCTGATGATCAGAGCCACAATCAGCTCCAGGTCTTGTTTTTGCTGACTGTATAGAGCTTCTCCATCTTTGGCTGCAGAGAATATAATCAATCGGATTTCGGTATTGCCCATCTGGTGATGTCCATGTGTAGAGTCGCCTCTTGTGTTGTTGGGAAAGAGTGTTTGTGATGACCAGCTTGTTCTCTTGACAAAACTCTATTAGCCTTTGCCCTGCTTCATTTTGTATAGTATTTCCTATTAATACGTATAGATGTGAAAGCTGGACAAGGAAAAAAGCTGACAGGAAAAAAAAAATTCACTTTAAATTCAGTGTTGTAGGAGAGCTTTATGGATACCATGCCTGCCAGAAAGATAAGCAAAAGAGTGCTAGACCAAATTAAGCCTGAACTCTCTCTAGAAGCAAACATGATGAAACTAAGACTGTCATTTGGTCACATCATGGGAGCAATGCCAGTTTTTTAGTAGCAAAAATCAAAACAGGAAGAAACAATATATTTTCATAATCAACAATATATAATTATCAGTTCTTGCACTATGCTGTGAATTCTGAAGAATTTCTTTTACTATGCTGTGAATATTGAAGAATTTAATCATCTCCACATTTTTAACAAAAGTGCCAGATTTGCACTATATTTTCTCTTGGATTGCAGTTTCTATAGTTTTACCATGTTGTGCAATCTAATGGATTTCCTGTTGACAGTAATGTTATTGTGTGCACAGCTACATGACAAATATGCCAGTCATCTTTCCCTATTCTTTTTCTCTATGTATTATTCACCCGTAAACCAAGTTGTCTAATATTGTTGTAAACATCACAACTGCCTTGCTGCAATGCAACACGGGAACATACAATGCTATGCAGCTTCCACGGTCAACATGCAACAGTTATGCAAAGGTTCTAGGCCTGAATCCTCCATTTGAAATCTCCCAGGGGAAGGGATGCATACGAGTAAGCTGAAGAAAGTGATACACAGAAGGCAACAAGAGAACTGCAGACAGAGTAATAGTTTTTCCATATTCATATTTTACCTCCTATACTAAGAATCAATCTCTTCTATACTGTATGCAGGTATGTGGGCCTCTAATTGCTGGACTGCAACTTTCATTAGACTAAATAGCACAGTCAATGGTGAAGGATAAAGGTAGTTGCAGTTCAGCAATATCTAGAGGACAACACGTGCATCATGCTGGCTTTATACTGAGAAAAATGTATATAAGAAAGTCATATTCCAGACCCAATTAGAATGTATTGGCTACTATCTGCTAGTCCCACACATGTTATTGCCTTGCTTTGGAGTATAGCAGTCCTCACCTCTATGCTTTCTGCCGTAGGTGAAAAGGGAAAAAAAGGATGGAAAAAATGGTATGTTTGATGCAGTAGGAAAGGAAACAATGAGAATTCTTACTGGAGCCAAATATTCTATTACCTAGCACTGGGTTAGAAAACAGTGGAAAAATGCAATTAAATTTATGTCTCCCAGAGGTACTACACCCTCATTAGTTCATTTAATCTTGCAGCTATACCCGGCAAGCTTTCCCTTAGTGCTTCTCCAAGTTATAATGAATTGATTCTGCTCGTTACTCATGCAGTGGAGCTTCACAAAATACCCATTTGGAATACACTGTGCCCTTGGGGTTTCCTTTGTGTATGGGTTTTTGCCCCACTAAAACAAAGCCAAGAAGACCCAGAAGATGGAAAAAATGAATATTACTGAAGTATAATGAGGATCTGTGGAAACTGTATAGTAAGTATAATAAGTTAATGGAAATTGGAAAGCATTTCATTCATGTTGTCTCAGCACTCTTTACTAGAAGGCAGGGCAGTATCCATTGGTGGCTCTGCCACCATAAAATTAATGTTGATGTGATGTTTCCGTATTATACTCTGCATAGAAATTAATGGTGGTGACTGCGGTTTTCTCCCCTTCCCCACTTTTTGGCAACCTTTTTATTATAGCTATTTTTCATTGATGCTGCAGTATAATCTCTCAGTCCTCTCACTTTTTGAAAACTTGAAGTATCTGTGTGTTTTTTAACCAAATTAAACAATTTAGATCAGCAAATATGAGGTAACAACTGTGGGGTTTGCACCACAAATTAACTCCCTTCCACATGCATGACCCCACAGATGAATCCTCCTTGCTCCTTTACTTCAACCCCAAATACATATTACAAGCATAATCCACTAACCACCCCACTCCCTCTGTATGAATGGTATGGAAATGTTGAAATGATAGTGTCAAGATCTGAAAGTAGCAGACCTGCAATCCAGTTCTGCATACATACAAGACATACCCTTTACCAGGCAAATCCAATTAATCTGTATTCAAAGGAAGGATGTCTTTGTTTAATTTGGGCAAGGATTTTGTGGTTTACCAGGAAAGGATGCCACATTTCTTCCTGAGGGAGAAAACTGCCTTTAACAATTTCATGATAGGAAAAAGGGATTCCACCAGAGCAACTTTTTTCAGCATTGCACTACATAACATAGGCAGCCACAAAGCTTATCTCAAAAGACAGTGCATTGTAAGATTCACAGCCCACCAATTCTGAAACACTGTAAATTATGGAAAGACATGCACTCTCCTTGGTATGCCGTAATAGCTAGTCCACACTTGCAGTGGAATGAGCTGGTAGAATGGTGATATGACATTATGGATTGTACTGCCTAACTCTGCAAATGGCAGATTCTAGTTTTAAATGTTCCTCCACACAAAGATGTGCACATAAAAAACTCACTGAGCAAAATGAAAGGTTCTTCTCAAGCGCTTTTCCTCATGGGCTTATTTTATGCTTGCAATGAATTTTATAATTATGGTGTTGTCGCCTCACTAAAAGTTGGAGGAGGAATAGCACGTGGTTCCAGTGCTAGCTTGCACAACGCCTCTTGCTCATGCTGTTCTGGATGTTCCAGAATTCAGATTTTTCTTTTCAAAAAGAAAATTATATATATTTGCATGTATATACACTTATTACAATGTATGAAGGTTCCTAACCTAACACTATTGATTTTTTCTCCTGGTCTAGTAAAATCTTATGGGCATTTTTTTTCCATGTCTGAATATATCCATCTGTAATAGTTTTACAGTCAATTAAATTAGCTTTCTGGTGATGATTCAGAATTTAGTTGCTGGAAGAATTTGGAATGTTACTGTGCTAAACTCAAAAAACAGAAAACAATGCAAGCATAAGTGTTTCCATTCTTTAAAATAATGAATAATTTGGGATATCCGTTCTAGAAAGCATTCATTATGGCATTATAGAATTCCAACATTAGATATTGACTCAAAATAACAAAGGCAGCTATGAGTTCAATCCCCTTTTGAAAACTGAAACTATATATCCTGAAAACATTCAGCTCCTTCATGACTTTGGTTTGTTGATTGTTTGCAGTTTGCTCCCTGCTCCATCTCCCTAGATGGCAGCTGCACACCAAGGAGGTCAGAACAGCTCAGCTGTGCAATAATGGAAAGTCCTTGGAATCATTGGCTTTTGCAGATGTCAGAAAAAACATCACTGGCTTTGGTTCTCCAGGTCATCTGTTGCCTGCACTTATTCCTCACTCCTGTTTGACCTCTGAAGGAGGCATAGGTAACACTTTACTCAGACCTATGTAACTAGCATAGGAAGCTGATAGGTCGTGACTAAAACATGATATTCTATAGGTCAATATTTGGGAAGGTATGCTATCTGAAGGTCAACCTTCATTCAGCTACCTGTAAATTAAGATCTACATCATCAGCTTTGGAGTGCCTACCATACTGAAAGGGCAAATTTTGAACCTTCACTTGCATCGGTGACCAATCCTGTTTATCCTCCACCAAATCTCTCACTTCAAGATTATGATGCTCCCATGTCAGTATATAACTACTATTATTTTGTTGTCCAAGGTGGATGCAATAATTCCCAACAGTATCCCCAAAAAACAAGAGAAACATGGTGCACTGAAAGCCTAATAATATAAGCAAAATCCATGTTTTCTTACTAAACACAAACACCCACCAACAATTTACTTATATTTATTTATTTTATTTATTTATTTATTAGATTTCTACCCCGCCCCCCTAGACAGCGTCTATATGCTTTTGATACATGCATGTTATAAAATATCAGTCATCTATACAATATAAATGTTTATGATATCCAAGCCACCTTAATTGAAATCCAAACCACATTAATTCAAAAATATATACAGCCACAGGGATGCCTAAAAGATTATCTCAAGACTACACACGTTTATAGTATCTACAATTCCTTTAGTAATAAATAACCATCCTCTGGGAAGCCTGGACAGTTATTCATACAAAATGCTAAATTCATTCATAGAAGTGCTTGATTCGTATAGTCCATATCTTATTATGCTTGACGTTTCCTTAAGAGATTTTTCAAAAACCTCACCACTTCTCTTCAGAATCTAGTTTGCTTTGACAACAAACTGTCTTTGTTTCTTGGTAATAAACTACTCATTGCTACTGACCAAGATGCTTGCATATGAGCTTGGGTTCCGTTTTCTTTTTCAAAGTGCTAGGACTCAGTATTACGAACAAGGAATAAACTTCTCTCCCCGGGAAGCCTATTTAGACTAAAGTTCCTTCTTTGAAAATGTAGCAGCTGGTTTGTTTCCCTGCTTATTTGTTCACTATTCTTCTTTCTAACATATGACAGAGGTATCTTACATAACCATGGAATCACTGATTCTACAGATGTAAGTCACTGGATTCAGTGGGGCTGCCTATCAGGCAAATGAGTGTGCCACTGCAATGTGAATTATTTTATGCAAAGTAGGAGGTTGTCTGTTGCTGGCAGCAATAGGTTGTTAACCTTTCAAGACTAAATGAATTTTGGCATGGGACCAACACCAGCATTTGCTACTAGAACAGACACCTTCATTCAACATTCATTAGATCCTGGCTATGCACAAAGACCTATATGTAAATCGAGCTACCTCATTCAACTCAGTGCTGGAGCATGTCCTGTATCGTTTATGGGACACTAGACATTTCTCTTCATGGAAGTGGGCATCAGAATCCCTGGATTGGGGATGCTCTTATCTATCATCTCAGGTCTCAATTTATCAAAATCTTCCATATAAAATTTGTCTTTCAGTCTGTCAGATATGGATTTTTAATAGAAATGTATGGCAGGAAAAATATATATAATTTGAATGGAGTGCAAAGGTGTTACTTTTCAAAATGAAGAGTCCTTTTAAAATATGCCTCAGAGAGGTGCCTAAAGAGTGAAAGTAGTACTCCCCTAGGAGCTATCTCGGCAGGTAGCTGAGTCAACCTACAGCTGTCAGGACAAGACAACGTTGATTACCCATGGGAAAGCCAAAGTCTAATTTAAGAAACACAGAGTGTATAAAAACAGAGATTTCCATCATGTTTATGGGAACATCTCACAGAGCACATGTCCCAAGAACCACAGCCACTTGCTTTTTGCAAACAAGTGGGAAGATGCAGATGCACTGAGAACTGCCAGGAGATCGCCATTGGAATAACATAGATAAAGGATGAGAAAGATGGGTGAGGTTTTCTCTTTTAGATAACATGTTTAGAGCTAAATGCTTTTGATTTTGTATATTATTACTTTTAAAAGTTTAAATACTTTTTCATGCACGTCATTGAAAACTATAAGGCTTTTTTTCTTTTTATGATTTTGTTCTTAAGAACTTTGAAATGTCATAGAGATGTATTCTCTGCCTTGGTAGGCTATGAGCTCTTATGTTTTAATGCTTTTGTATTTTTGATTCAAACATGACTAAAGTTCTTGTCTGGACTTTGCATAACTATAAGCTTACAACTGAGATGTATTTTCTGACTTAAGTATTTGTTTAAAGCTTCAGTTTTTATGGATTTCTAAGTATTTTTAACCTATAAAAGTTACATGTTTGTAATACTTTTGGAATTAAGTATCTGTACCTACAGCTTTTTCTTCATAACTGTAAGGCTGTCTTGGATAATTTTTGTCTTTGCTATGTTTAAGCATGGAACCTAGATATGATGTAAATAAATAGACCTTGCATACAATTAACAAGTTCTGGAGTGGCCTGGAATTATTGCAACAATGAAGACACTTTTAATGAGATACCCAGATGAATTTACAAACAGCTTGTGACTGATTATTTGGTTTCATTCTGGTATTAACCCTTTACTAGGATAATGTCAGCTATGACGAATCATAGAATATGTTCTCTTTACCTGGGAGGTCTGTAAATCTTATGACTCCTAGGGGAGTCAGTAATCCAAATCAGGATCTGACAAGTCCAGCATTTTTCTTACATGTACATTAAGTATTTCTAAAATGAAAAAGTAAAAAATGAATTGCATTTTCCTTCCTAGCCTGAGGATGAGAATTAACCATTGTCCAACTGTCTGTGATTAACTAATCTTTTGCCTTAATAACATGTACATGTACGTGTACCAGCTCTTTTGGTATGATATATGATACAAGCTTTAATCAATCAACTGGGGTCATTCATTAGTTCAAGATAAAGAAGGGAGGTATGGCTGAGAACAAGAATACATAATTGAACTCCCTCATAAACTTTCTCCAGGCTGTGACAATGTTAACAAAATAAATGTTTGAACTGTTGATTGCAGAGGCCTAGATTCCATGGGACATGAGCAAAAAACCTGAAACAAAACAATTTATCTGTCCGTTTCTGAACTAATCTAAAATGCAAGGCAGCCTGAAGCAGGACTTGAATCAAATTAGTTCTTTCCCAATCCTTAAACTTTATCTTGGTACTTTGGAGTTTAAAAAACCAAACCAGCAGCATTTGTTTGTGACAAGAGATGACTGACAGCTTGACAACAGTGTCCAGCTAGGCAAGAAGTAAACAGTGTCCAGCTAGGCAAGAAGTAAATTGCATAGCTCCCAGCTGTGGGTTGTGGAAGGAAGGAAGGAAGGAAGGAAGGAAGGAAGGAAGGAAGGAAGGAAGGAAGGAAGGAAGGAAGGAAGGAAGGAAGGAAGGCAGGCAGGAAGGAAACCAGTAGCAGGTTTGCTTGAACACCGTAGAAATGAAGATACAGTAGTACCTCGGTTTACAAAATTAATCCATCATTCGGAACGTTACGTAATGCGGAAATTAGATAAACCAAAATGCAGATTGCTGTAGCAACGGGGGCAGCACTAGAAACCTCCAGGCGCGATGCATCCTTTTCGTACAGCGAACCACCACCACCCCTGTAAAAAACGTGAACCGAGGCATTATTTCTTACGGATTTCGGTTTGTAAACCAAGGCGTACGTAAACCGATGAAAACAGTATACTGAAGAACTATATAAATGAGATGCAAGGATGACAGATTCCTTTAAAAGAAGAAACATTTGATGAAGAATCAATTTTAGGAAGTAAAGTGAAATCTGCTTTCAAAGTATTTGGAAGAAATAAATCACCAGAAATAAATGGCCTGCCAGTACAGGTATTTCAAGCTATTAATTGACTCTATCAAAATCCTAATAATATGTTAATGAATATAGAAACCAACAATGGCCCACAGATTTGAAAAGTGCAGTCTGCATTGCAGTCCCATAGAAAGGAGACACTGAAGACTATTATCATTGCATTGATTTCACATGCAAGAGAAGTGATGGTCAATATTTTACCACATTTGGGGTGAGAATGCCCAGTGTTCGAGCTGATTCAGAAAAAGAGGTTGTACTGAAGATCATGCTGCAAATATATGTTAGCTACTGGTGCGAAGCAAAGAATTTCAGAAGATCAGTTTGTGTTTTATAGTTTACACTTGAGCCGATGACTGTATTGATTGTGAAAAGCTATTTTTCACAGAGGACTGAAAATTGGTGCAACAAGCATCCATAATTTAAGATATGAACATGAAAACATATTACTGGTAGAAAACAGTACTTGAAATTGTGACTGAGGTAAGTTACAGAAGAAAGCACTGAAGCAGTTAAACATAAAGACAAAAATAATGACTAAAGAATAATTAGATAACCTTAATGTTTATGATGAAAAAATCAGTATTGTTAAAAAATTTCTATACATTGGTTCAGTTATCCATCCAAACAGAGACTGTACCCAAGATATGAGAAAAAGACTCTGAAGGACAACTATAAGGGAATGAAAGAAGACCCTTGAGTATAAAGATGTTTGACTGGAAACCAAGCCAAGATCATCCTTACTACTGGTACTGCTAATTATTTTGTATGCCTGTGAAACTGGACAATCAAAAACGGTCAGGGGAGGGGGGACTGATTTGTTTAAAATATGGTGCTGGAAGAAAATGGATACCATGGACCACCAGCATGGCAGATGTGGGTTCTCGATCCAGTGACTAGAAGCTAAAATGACTGAATTGAAACTATCCTACTTTTGACATCAAAAGAAGATGAGACTCACTGGAAAACATGATGAAGCTAGTTGTGGGGGTTTGGCAGTAGAAAACAAGAAGAGCTAACCTGAAATGAATTGACTCAGTAAAGGAAACCCCAAGGGCTGTCAATGACAGGATGTTCTGGTGGTAACTAATTCATTGGATTGCCATAAGTCAGAAGCAATTGGATGGCACATGACAGAAATAATAGATTTAGAAATGTCACAATTTATACAAATTTAATCAACTAACAACCACCTAATTAATTTAAATCTGATTCGTAATTGAAAATATATATTGTTGGTGACATGTGGCTAACCGGAAGGAAGGGCAATGACTTAGTGACTCGTGGATCCCTGTAATTGATCTCATCAGAGTAGCAGAAAGTTGATTAAGCAATTAGTACACCTGGAATGTTTTGTGTTGTAATCACATTGAGTATATATCACCATATGCAGTGTGGCTAGTATGCCGTTTGTAATCCTGAAGATAACAGGACATTTCTTTGTTGAAAGCTTGATCTTTTATTGTTTTATTAAAGTTTTTACTTGGAAACTAAACTTGCGAAGTTTTTTGAGCCAATTCAGTCTGTTTGGTCTGGTACTGGTCATCTTTTTCTAAGCATTTGATCTTGCTAATGGATGTAGGATCAGGTCTCATAACTGAAGGTTTTTGTAAATTATAAGTAAGAATGAATCCATCAGACTTTACTGTGTGAACTACATCAGATTTTCCATCCCTTAACAGGCCCAGGACATGCCTTAACCTCTCATTTATACAGGGTACATTCAAACTCAAAGCCAATTGAAATTCTTAGAATAATTTAGAACATATTCAATCATCCATTTTCTGATGTTCATCTGCATCAGATATACGTACATTAGTTTATCGTGAGATATTAATGAAGACAGTTCTTTTTTTAATAACTGGTTTTCAGAAAGCATATGTATGATTTCAGCTTAATAGATCCTGTAGTGTAAAACTCCATAACAAATCAGGAGCAGTCTCAATTTTCTTCACACTGGTCATTATGCTAAGTTGGTTCCATTGCCCTTTTCTGGAGCATTCAACAAGCAAGTATTTCAGCTGAAATTCTATTTTATGCTTACTGTCACCTTTGAAAAGACTGACAGCTCTGAAGAATTTTTCATAAAGGTAACATAAAAGAGTTACTTTTATGGACTGTAAAACTCTACAGGGGAGCCAAGCTAACAATGTGATTGACATACTTCCAGTGGTAGTTCATCCTTTGATCATGGACAGCACTGGAACACTCACAACTCTGAATCAATTAACTGGACTATCTATCTACCTTAAACTCCAGATTTAATATCCTTCTCAGAAATAAAGTATTCATCCCTTTCCATGTGTTTGGAAAGAGTTAAAGTAACTGTTTTCACATGAATGTTAGAGATATTCCTTACAATGCATTTTATTTATATCTGTTCAGAAGGAAACTATGTTAAGTTCAGTGAGATTCACTCCCAAATAATCGCATATAGGTTTGCAGTCAAAATTGTGTTTTCAGAAAGAGGCACAGTAAAAGAATGAACAAAGGAATAACTGGCTTCAGAAGAGTGAATCCATTCAATGTTCAGTGGAATCTGAGAGTGAGGAGTGCAGAATAACAATTGCAGAGGAGAGATACTAAGACAGTGAATAATGAGGTACATAAGAAAACAGAAGAGCCATGCTGCATTCCACCAAGGGCCTAACTAGTCCATCATTCTGTTTCCATACAGGGAAGTCAGTTGCATAGAAGAAGCCCACAAATAGGACATACATGTGATAGCATGCTCTTTTGCTCTCTCACATTCTCTAGCAACAGGTATTCAGAGGCATGCTCATTTTTTCCACCTGATAGTAGGATTGATATACAGCCATTGTGACTGATAGCCATTCACAGCCTTATCAATGGATTTGTCTAAGTCCCTTTTAAGACCATCCATGTTAGTGACCATAGTTGCAACTTCTGTTATTACCTTCATTTGTTTATCTAACAGCTGTGTATGAAACTGTGTCTTTGGACTGGTCATGGATGTCCACCTCGACTCCTTAACATCATCAGGTCCTTTCATGAGGAAATGAAGTGCACTGTAGTTTTTGGTGGCTCAACATCAGATCCCTTTGACATCTGAAGTGGAGTGAAACAGGGCTGTGTCCTCGCGCCGACCCTGTTTGGGATCTTTTTTACTGTCATGCTGAAGCACGCTTTCGGAACTGCAACAAAAGGTGTCTATCTCTGGACTAGATCAGATGGAAAGCTCTTTAATCTCTCTAGATTGAGAGCGAAGACCAAAGTCTAGCTGAAATGCATGCGGGACTTCCTCTTCGCCGATGATGTAGCTGTTGTTGCCCATCTGCTGAAGACCTCCAACGACTCATGAATTGTTTTAGCAAGGCCTAAAACAATTTGGATTAAAATTTTGGATTAACAATCAGCCTGAAGAAAACACAAGTCATGGGTCAGGGCATGGACTCATCTCCCTCTATTACCATCTCCACACAAGAATTGGAGGTTGTTCATGACTTTGTGTACCTTGGCTCAACGATCTCTGACACTCTCTCCCTAGATGTCGAGCTGGATAAACGCATTGGCAAAGCAGCTACCATGTTCTCTAGACTTGAGTATGGCTTAATAAGAAGCTGATGGCATATACCAAGATCCAGGTCTATAGAGCCTGTGTCCTGAGTACTCCTGTACTGCAGTGAGTCCTGGACCCTTTCTGCACGGCAGGAGAGGAAGCTGAACACATTCCATATGCGTGTCTCCGACGCATTTTTGGTATCACCTGGCAGGACAAAGTTCTAAATACAGTAGTCCAAGAACGAGCTGGAATTTTTAGCATGTATACATTACTGAAACAGCGACGTCTATGTTGGCTCGGGCATGTCGTGAGAATGGCTGATGGTCGGATTCCAAAAGATCTCCTGTATGGAGAATTAGTGCAGAGAAAGCGCCCCAGAGGGAGACCACAGCTGCGATACAAGGATATCTGCAAGCGGGATCTGAAGGCCTTAGGAATGGACCTGACCTTGAGAAATGAGCGTTCAGCCTGGAGGCAGGCGGTGCAGCATGGCCTCTCCGAATTTGAAGAGACACTTGTCCAGCAGGCCAAGGCAAAGAGGCAGTCCCGAAACCAGCGAAATCAGGGAGCTGGACAGGGGACAGATTGTATTTGTCTCCAGTGTGGAACGGATTGTCACTCTCGAATTGGCCTTCTCAGCCACACTAGATGCTGTTCCAAGTCCTCTATTCAGAGCACGTTACCATAGTCTCTTGAGACTGAAGGATGCCTAATCTAGGACTGGCCATGAATCTTCCACTATGCAGCTTTGGTGGAACTGCCCAGGTTCTAGTATTTATTTATTTATTTATTTATTTATTTATTTATTTATTTATTTATTTATTTATTTATTTATTTATTAAATTGTTATATGGCCTATCTAGTGGATGCCACTACTCCAGGTAGTTTCCAACATTACATAAACATAAGAACCACCCACCCGTACCCAGCCCAAAATAATATGATAAAACCTCATAAAGAACCCATGCTGGAGATGACAAATCCAAAAACACAATCAATATGCAACATAAATAACATTTATAAGGAGAGGATATACTGTAATCATTTCTGAATATTGAGAGAAAAGGGGCCTGGTCCACCTCCACTCCATAGCACAAGGAGGTGGCCACTGCTTAAGAAGGCCTGGTTCCTGATCATAGACATCCTAGCCTCCCTTGGGGTGGCCATCCAGAGTATCAAAGCTTGGGAGGTATGGGTAGTACAGGCGGTAGATTTCAGGGAAAGATGCTCTGATATGTAACAAGGTCCCAAACATTAACACCTTGAATTTGGCATGGTATCCTACAGGCAACCAATACAAACAAGCCAAGATCTGGGAAATATGGTTGTATCTCAAAATCCCAGCCTGGTCCCTGCATTTTCCATCTGTTGCAGCTTCTGTATCATGTTCAAGGGTAGCCCCATGCAAAGAGTGTTGCAACAGTCAGTCTTCAAGATTACCATCACATGAATTAGTGTTATCAGAGACTTTCAGTCTAAGTAGAGTTTCGGATGTCTGAGTTATACACCCATAAAGTGGGTCCCCCCAGGAAAGTACCCTTTAGCAGCTGGCTTGGGGAGAACCCAATCTTCACCAAACTTGGAGGGATTGTAGAAGAAAGTCAGGGGAAGCTTCCTTGAGATTTTGAATCTACAAATTAAAAATCGCTAGACATTTGTCTGAGGAAAAATTGATTAAAGGTTTATATAATACTTTAATGGAGCAAAAAATAGACTAAATCTATAAATCTAAAAGAAAATATATACAAAATGTTTTACAGATGGTACGTAACACCAGAGAAATTAACAAAAATGTATAAAAATGTTTCCAATAAGTGTTGGAAATGTGAAAAGAAAGTAGGGAGCTTCTATCATATGTGGTGGATGTGCAGTAGGGCCAAGGCCTTTTGGAAAATGATTCATGAAATGATAGAGAAAATTTTAGGGGTTAAAATTGCTTTGACACCAGAAATTTTCTTGTTGAATATATTACTTCAATATATTATTGAAGATAATTCAATAATATATATCGAAAAAAACAAGACTCACTTGACCTTACACCTGATAACTGCAGCTAGAATTGTATATGCCAGTAAGTGGAAGACTACAAAGGTGCCGACAAAGAAGGAATTTATTGAGAAGATTTTGGAACTAGCAGAAATGGATATTTTGACAGATACACTAAATGATAGACTGGATAATAATAAATGGGAACCTCTTTATACCTGGATGAAATCTACACCGATTTAAGTAGAATGGATTAGATTAATATTATGTTAGAGAGTATAAGACAAGATGAAATGAATGGAATATATTGTAATAAATCACTCTGGTTGCAACGGATAGAAAAGTAGAAAAAATACAATAAAAATATTTATTAAAAAAATAAAAATCGCTAGACATTTGTTGGTTCATATTCATAGAGGGCATCACTTTGGACGAATACGAATCAACGAATTAGCGATTTTTGATGAATTTTGTAATTCATTTTTAAATTCATGCCCATCTCTAATTATAACCTGAAATGGGCAGAGGAGAGTGCTATTTGTTGTTCCATGGCTGGTAGCAGATTGCCTCAGACCAAATGTCTTGTGTGTTGTTTCTTAAAGTTCATTAGCTTGAATAAAAGTATTACTTATTCTGGATGTTGTTTTCCATAAATAAATGTAACTTTATAGCTTTATCTGTGTTCTGACTGAAGTGAATTTTTCATGTCCAGATAGGCATTTGTTCCTCTGAAAGTGTCTAGTTTATCATGGTTTGTTTTGGTATTTTTTCCACTGTCTGTATGATGTCATCAGTTGACTTTGGTAATAAGAGTGACAAATCTTTTTTTTTCCTGAGCTTTTTTATCTATCATAAAGGCATGCTCCCCCTTTCTGGGTTTTATTGGAGGGGCAGAATAGTATGGCACTATGCTTCCTGTGCAGTTCACCTTAGTCAGAAAAGCTCTCCATTCAAAACCTTCTAATTGGCACCAATTAACATTCCATTGAGATACCCAGAACTCAGGAGGCCTGGCTTTGTATCCCTTCTCAGCTGTGGGAACTCATGGGGGGAAGGGGGGAACTGGTAAAACTACTCCTTAATTATCTCACTTACCTGAAAACCCTATTATAGTCACTATCAGTTAGTTCTGGCCTGACAGCACAAAGCAACAACAACATTCCATTACATGAAAAAGACTGGTCCAGAAAATCAGCTACAGTTGGAGTATGTGTTTCCAGAACTCCAAAAATCTCCTGGAAAGGAACATTTTCATAAATGTGAATTTGAAACTTAAACATGAATGTGAACCCCAGTAAGCTTTCACTCAGAAGAGGCCATGAACAATTGGAATGGAATGTTTGTCCTGTCTTCATGGGGCCTTAATCCAGCATGTCAAGCCTGTACCACCCTGGGTTTGTCTGTAAAGCCAAATTCATGTATAAAAGGAGTGCTACCACTCTCTATAAATCAATACATAGTGACAGTAGATTGTTTCAGAGATTTTGAGGAGAAGCCTAGACTTCTTCCTTGGGACTTGGAGCCAAAACGTATATGGTGGGCAGTTTCTCAGAAGTGGAACTAACTTAAGCAGTAAAGGATTATGGTTATGTTGCATTTTTTCACAGTCTTTGCTATTACAAATTAGCTTGCTTTTGGGGGCATGATTGGTCATTAGGAAATTCTAGTTGCATGTTGGTTGTGAAAGCATGGTGACTTTGAAAAATGCTTTTGTGGGGGAAAGTTTTATTACATTTCACCTCCTGATCATCCTGTTACATGTAATTTGGCCTCAGGGGACCAGAAAGTGACTTGCTAAATGACTTTGTGGCCAGGTCCTTCTACAACTTGAGGTTAACTTCCATATTTATTTATTTTTTAATGCAGTGGTTATATGTGTTGTAGTGGATAAGGTTCCAGACTGGGACTCAAGAAACCTGGGTTCAAATTCCTGTTCTGCCATGGAAACTCAGAGGGTGGGGGAGCAAGTAGCACTGGTAAAAACACTCCTTAAATATCTTGAATGCCTTGAAAACCCTATTAAGGTTGCTATAAGTTGGATGTGGCTCAACAAAAATATCTACTTTAAAGGTTGCTACAATGAAAAATGGGTTTAGCTGAACAAAAGGGTTTTCTTTTCCTTAACCCCAGAACGCCTGCTTCCATTCTCCTGTGGCCAAAACATCTTTAAAAAAAAATTTAAACTCAGGGAAATAGGGTGTATCAGGGACCTGGAAAAGCCCTCAAAACATGGCAAAATTGCCTCCCTCACTGTCTTTTAAAGGGCACAAGAGCATTTTTTGAGTAACACCCCCCCCCCCCAATCAAAAAGGGTAACAACGTTGGGAGGATGAAAAAATGGCCACGCCTGCCCTGGAACATCAAACTGGTTTTATTTCAGTGCATAAAGTTAAACTTGCTTTTCCATGCCTAGGCAGAGCAAATTGCTTTTAACCTTAGCTTTTTTTTTTCATCATTTCAGTCAATTTGATTCAGTCTGGGTTTGACTTTGATGTCTGGATTGAACATACAAGCAACTTTATGGCATGGTTCTAATTAACAAGCTGAACATGAGGTTTCAAATCATTTATAGCATTTGAAAAATATTTGCCTTTTTAAAATAAATTTTGGGTTAATCATTATTATAGACTATTGGAGAATTAGTAAATCAGTAATGTTAGGCAAAACAGAAAGTAGCACAGCATTACCATTCTTGAATTCTAAGGGAAGGCAATCAGAAATACAAATACAAAGAATGAAAAGGTGAGAATATGTGCCAAAGGCACACAAATCTGTTTTAAAGTTAAGTTGCAACAGGAAGGAAACTTTGATTTCAAGCAGTGCTTTAAAGTCAAAGATCTATTCCAAATGCTATTACCAAGCAGATCCTATTGTGATGATAATGACATATTGCGTGGGAAGTAGTGGTTTTCCTTGGACAGAGGGAGAAAGAACTTTGCCATGATTGATGTACCATATGAAGGTCAAACCACAAAATCACTAACTCACTCACTAGCTAACTCAGTGGAATTGGGTTACCTATTCTAAAATTTCCAATCTTGCATTTTCTTTTTTTTTCTTTGTGGCTTCTAGAGGTTGTTATGGTGCAAATATTTCAAAAATCAAAGAAGTATTTCACCAGGAGTGATCAGCACGTCATACATCACAGGTTCCTGCTAGTAGCTATCATCCAGCTGAAGAAACACCACTGCAAATCTGTTATCCAAGACAACCACTTTAGAGATCTTTCACAGCCCAGAAATAATTTACAGCATAATACTTTCCCATATAGGTCTATAAAATTAAGAGATAAAATAACGTTTCGGCATCCAAGAACTAGGGGCTTACTTGCACTTTCTTCATAGGACTGCTGGTTCTCCAGATCCAGGCCCTGATTTGTCTAATATGGAAATTTGGACCTGGATTTGGAAAACTGGAATATGACAACTGTAGCAGTATGCATACAATGCAAAATACGTGATGTATTTTCCATATTACTCAGGTTTACATAATATGAACATTAAATGAACATTGAACTGGTGTACAGCCAAAATGTTTATGAAATAAATGTAGTCAAACTTTACTAATTCTGGGTCACTGAGAAAGAAAATGATGCTTAAAATTGTTGATTGGCTCTGGTTTTCAAGATATGCTATTGGGTCAGTATATAGACCCTCGACTTTGGCATGGCACAGGGTAAGTGAGTTATAAAGGAAAGGGATCTCAATTTAAACCAGAAATGACTGAAATACATATTTGACTGGATCTATGAATAAATCTATGACTGGGTTTGGACAGTACTTGCCTTTCAGACAAAACAATTAATGGTGCAATCTGAAACTGGTATTGCATCATACATTATATGAATTGCATCATGTAATTCCTAGAACTCATGAATGACGCAATCATAATGAAGCTTACACATCACTCTGCTGAACAAATTGCCCTATAATGTCATGCTCTCTTATTTATCAGTCTTTTATTTTGCAAAGAGACACATTTATGTTTTGCCAAGTGAGCAGAGATGCCTCATACTTGTGTGAACAGTGCAGATAACTTCTCCTACGTTTGTGAAGTGCCTTTTGAATCACAAGAATGCAGTATAACAACTATGGTTAAGAAAGCCTATCACCTTTATTTTGGCTGCAAAATGGAGATCAAGACAAGAGGTGGGCCCCACACACATGCTGCAACACTTGTGCAACAAATCTTCGACAGTGCCTGAACAGGAAAAGGAAATCTATGCCTTTTGCAGTGCCAATGATTTGGAGAGAGCCAACAGATCATACCAGCAATTGTTACTTCTGCTTGGTGCCTCTAGTGGGAAAGATGTCTCAAAGAAGGAAAAGTGGACTGTCCAAACATTCCATGAGTTGGTCATACAGTCTACATGAAGGAAACATATGACAACATGAAACAACTTTTGAGGTTCATAAACTATGACCAACATAAATGGCAGCTTTGTGGCGATTTGAAGGTTGCTCTCTTGCTTGGTCTGCAGACTGAATACACAAAGAACTGCTGTTTTCTCTATGAACTGGATAGTCATGCAAGAGATTCCCACTATATCAAGATAGATTGGCCACTCCAACAGTCATTTGAGCCTAGGAGGAAAAGTGTTCAGCATCCACCACTTGCTGGATCAAGGAAAATTTTGTTACCATCCTTACACATCAAGCTGGGCCTGAGGAAGAACTTTGTCAAGACCATGGACAAAACACAAACAGCTTTCATGTATCTCCATGGAAAAATTTCAAGGTTAAGTGAAGCTAAGGTAAAGGAAGTCCTTAGCTTGTTGGTCCTCAGATTTGTGAACTTCTTTGACATGATGCATTTGACCATGCACTGCATGCCAAGGGAAAGATAGCATGGAAAGCCTTCCAGTTAGTGGCAATATATTTTCTCAGAAGCAACAAGGCAGATGACTACAGATTGTTGGTGGAAAACCTCCTCAAGGCATACAAAAGCCTTGTTTTCAACATATCACCAAAGATGAATTTTTTGCACTCTCATCTAGATTTTTTTCCACAGAATTGCAGAGCATTGAATGACAAAGCGAGCGATTTCACCAGGATAGTGCAACAATGGAGAAATGCTATCAGGGCAAATGGAGCCCATCAATGCTTGCCAACAATTTCTGGACAGTGACAGGAGATGCTCCATTTATTTAATTGTTCAAAAAACCTCTAGTTTATGAATGTGTGATATTGTGCTTCTGAATCCATGATTCAAAAAGCCAGGAAATGACCCAATATTTCTGCAAAATATCATGACAACATTGCCAGTGGGAAAAAGGATGCCAAGCTTTACATAGCAAAGGGCAGCTTCAATGTTGACAGTACCAATGGCAGCAGTCAAGATGGTCTACAGGTTACTCTCTTCTGCTGACTACCATTCACATTTGTCAAAAAAAACCCCTGACAATTACTTTGTGTTTGAGTGAGAAGTGGTTAACTGATGGAAAAAAGGAGTCAGCTTCTGGGATTTTCCCTTGTGTGGTGTTACTTTGTGAATGGCAGTGGTGCTGGGGGCTCCTCTTCAGATGAATTTCACTTAGTAGAACATATATTCAAGTAAGCAGTTATACTCCCGAGACAAATACATGGAAAGTTAGTTGTTCAAAAAAGATATATTTCGTTAACACTGTTTGAACTGTCTTTCCAGAAATATAAGATTCACTAGAATATAGTTAAACCAGAACAAGCAGAAGAATCTCATCATTTATCCACTCCTCTTTCCCCCCGAAATGCTTCCATTCTTCAAGGTTTTGTTGTTATGAGCTGTCAAGTTGTTTCTAGCTTAGGGTAACCCTATGAGTCAGTGATCTCCGAACAAGTCATATCATTAATTGCTCTACTCAGATCATACAAATTAAGAGTTGTGGTTCCACTACTTAGTCAATCCATTTTATGATTGGTCTTCCTCTTTTCCTAGCATTATTGTGTTCTTCAGTGAGTCTTATCTTCTCATGATAAGTCCAAAGGATGATAACCTCAGTTTACTCATTTTAGCTTCTAGGAGCAATTCAGACTTGATTGCACCTTGAACCCATTTATTTGTCCTTCTGGTAGTTCACATTATCCATGAAGTTCTCCTCCAACTTTACATTTTAAATAAGTAATTGTTTCCTTATCTGCTTTCTTCATTAATCCAGCTTTCACATTTGTATGCAGTAATCATGGTCTCCAGTGACATGGCCTTACATTTGAGGATCTTTTCTAGTTTTTTGATAACTAACTTTCTGAATCTCAGTCTTCTTCTGTTTCCTTGGCTTTTGTATCTGTTTGGATTGATGACTGAACTGAAGTATAGGAAATGTTCAACAATATCAATTTAGTTGTTGTCAACCTTAAAATTAAATAATTCTTAGTCATTATTCGGTGCTAGATATGTGCCTACCTTGCTTAGTTCTCCAGATGCCTCTGAAAAATAAAATGCAATGATATTTCTGGATGCTAAATAAAATGCATAACATAAGAGTTACAAATGGTCCCATAATACATTCATTCATATTCATTCAGTTCTCTTCAGCATGCCTTCACTGTTTTCTATGCACACCTTGCAGGCTGTTTTGCAACAGATTTCCACTGTCTATAGACCAGCTGTAGCCCAGCTTTCCTAGAGGTGCAAAATTTACCATGAATTAGGAGAGAATTAGTCTGTAATCTATACAACTGTAAGATCTTATCAGTATGGATGCCTTTATTCATTTGCCATCATACTGAAAAAAAAAATAACTGGGAAAAACTGTGACAGTTTTTCACTTACCGTGAAAACCCTATTAGGGTCACTATATGTCAGTTCCAGCTTGATGGCACATAACAACAAAAATATGTATAGGATCACACTATTATTTATCTAAGCTTAATTGTAAGTGACTGGATTTGAAATAAATAAATAATTATACTATTAGCTGTAATACGTACCTGAAAAGAGTTTGTCCTTGAGTTTTTCAAACAGGTCTCCATAATGCCACATATCAAGCCATTTTTGCAACTTTCAAAGAATTTTTGGCACAGATGTCTGTTACCCAGACTAAAAAAAAATGTCCAGAATCCCAAGAACAAACCAAGTTTCTGAGAACACTTAAAGTAGCTCTAGTGATATATCTGTGAAGATTCTCAGTCATCCAGGTGAGGTTATCTAGAAGTTGAGTCTTCCTTATTAGGTTGAAACCTAATCCAAGTAGCTTCTTCAGTCTGAGGAGAGTTGGTAGGAGCCCCTGATATATCCTCCATTCAGATATATCTGAATATATCCCTGATATATCCTCCTTTGGAGCTCTACATTGGAAAAACCAAACAGCCACTAAACAGGAGAATGGCCCAGCACAGGAGGGGTAACGGATCAGGACCACAATCAGCAGTGTTCCTTCATTTGAAGGACAAAGGGCACTCATTTGATGACCAAGATGTACTCATTTTGGACGGAGAAGATAGGTAGTTTGAGAGAGGGGTCAGGGAGGCCATAGATGTGTGTACAGAAAATCCCTCACTCAACAGGGGTGGAGGTTTTAGATGCAATCTGCCTCCTATTTAACATGCTGCCCTTTCATCCATCCCCAGAAGGACCACACCTACCAGAAAGACCATTGTTAACAACTGTTAACGACCCATGACAATGGGTGGAGAAGGACTGCAGAAGTGGGATTTTCACTCACCATGCTTTGTCCATCTAACAAGCCTATTCAGACCAGGGGGAAGTGAAATCAACGTGGAGGATATATCTGGGGCTCCTACCAACTCTCCTCAGACTGAAGAAGCTACTTGGATAAGTAGAGAAATGTTTCAACCTAATAAGAAAGAAGTCCAGTTGCCATGACTCAAATTCCAGATAGCTCTAGTGATCTTGTCCATTAAAAAAATAATCAATGCAACAAATTCCACAGTATCCCTAATTTTAGTAGGCAGATAGTGTCACTTCAATTTCCCTTTAGTTTCAGAGTTCAGTAGCTGAGTGTGAGAGATACATATCTTCTAAATATTGCCATAGGATTTTCAGGGGTTCAACTCCTGCTAGTAAGAAATCCATAATGTGACCCTTTAGTCTGGTGATCTATAACAACAAGCAACCAGATTTGTGGTTCTCAGTGCAAAACCTTAAATAATTACTTGTTTAAAATCACTAATATTACAATCCTAAACAGATTTACTTGAGAATGAGCCCCATTGAACACACAGATATTTTCTTCTGAGAATGAATGCATAGAATTGTTCTTCAGAGGGCTTTAGAGATGGAACAAGAAAGAAACAATTCCTTTAAACATGCGAAATGACAACTTCACACATTTAAAACAGTGGCAAGTGAGAATTTTGTTTCAGTTTTTTTCTGAAATAAGAATTTACCACCATTTGCACATTTGTTTGCATCTGAGATAGAAAGAACCCAATATTAAATAAGAGAAAAACTTGATGTGGGAGAAACCAAAATGGCCAGTGGCATTAAAGTCAGATCAGTTTAGATTCAAACTTTCCACCCAACAGATGACCAGGGATTTAACACAACTTTTTTCGTGGAAAAAAACCACACTTATTTTGATGGTTAGATTCCCAAATGGTTACATATCAGGATTTGGAGTATGGTGTCACTAATATATGAATGAATCAAGTTCTATCTCTTATAACTATCTCTTTTTCCATCTGAATCAGAAGATGCTGTGCAAGCCTGGAATGAAAATCAATAGAGTGAAAGTGAAACTTGATAAGAAAGAAGCCTCTATATTCTGAGATGGCTTTACCTCATTAAAAATGCCTTTTTATGCATGGGGGAGGTTCCTGTTACTTCCCTATTATAAAAGGGGGTCACAACTCAAAAAAGATTGGGAATCACTGGTTTAGGTGGATGGCCTCTTTCTCTACTGAGATAACCTGACAATAGTAGCACATGTTCTGATAACATCTTTCCTTGAAGATAGTACGGAAAGTAAAGCTGTCTCAGACTGCTGCTGCTCACATGTTGACAGGTCAGTTAGAAGTGATCATATCACACCCATTTTTAAATCACATCAGTTTCTGTTAGGGATGAGCACAAATCAGAATAATTGTGATCTGTTTTGACTCATGATTTTGTTCTCGAAGGCCTTCATGGCTGGGATCCGATGGTTGTTGTGGGTTTTTCGGGCTGTTTGACTGTGTTATGGTCAATTTTTTTTGTCAATTTGGTTTTTTTTAACTCTATAACCCTATAAAATGCCCCCCCAGCACCTAGAGAGACCAAATTTTCAGGAAAGCTTCTTCTGACTCTCCTCTGCAAGTTTGGTAAGGTTTGGGTGTTGGATGTCTGAGTTATACACCCACAAGGAGGGCCCCCCAGGAAACTCCCCCCCAGGTACCTAGAGACACCAACATCCCAGAGAAACTTCTATTGACTCTCCTCTACAATCCCTCCAAGTTTGGTGAAGATTGAGTTTCAGACATATATGTTATACACTCACAAATTGGGGCCCCACAGGAAAGTGCCCTTTAGCAGCTGGTTTGGGGAAACTCAGTCTTCACCAAACTTGGAGGGATTGTTGTTGTTGTTTAGTCATTTAGTCGTGTCCGACTCTTCGTGACCCCATGGACCAGAGCACGCCAGGCCCTCCTGTCTTCCACTGCCTCCCGGAGTTTGGTCAGATTCATGTTCGTAGCTTCGATGACACTGTCCAACCATCTCATCCTCTGTCGTCCCCTTCTCCTCTTCCCTTCACACGTTCCCAACACCAGGGTCTTTTCCAGGGAGTCTTCTCTTCTCATGAGATGGCCAAAGTATTGGAGCCTCAGCTTCAGGATCTGTCCTTCCAGTGAGCACTCAGGGTTGATTTCCTTTAGAATGGATATGTTTGTTCTCCTTGCAGTCCAGGGGACTCTCAAGAGCCTCCTCCAGCACCACAATTCAAAAGCATCAATTCTTCGGCGGTCAGCTTTCTTTATGGTCCAGCTCTCACTTCCATACATCACTACTGGAAAAACCATAGCTTTGACTATGCGGACCTTTGTCGGCAAGGTGATGTCTCTGCTTTTTAAGATGCTGTCTAGGTTTGTCATCACTTTCCTCCCAAGCTACGTGTCGTGTCACTGCCACCAGTTGATTACATCAACATTGTTTATTATAAATCACAGAGGTCCAGGCAAAGTGTTATTTTAAAAAGAACCAAATAGAAATTGTTTATTATTACAGGTGATGAAGGTATAATCAATGTCGTTAACTCTCAACAAAACATCCTTCTTCATACGCTCTCATCCGCCAACCCTCTCTCTCTACCCCAAACTCCCAAATCACCAGTCCTCTAATCTCCAATCCCCAATCTAACTCTCTCCTCCCCCTGTAGAGACTCTTATATCTCATGACTCTGCCTCTCCAGCACTCTCATTGGTGTCTCTAGGTACCTGGAGGGGAACTTTCCTGGGGGGGCTATTTGTGGGTGCATAACTCATACATCTGAAACCCAATCTCCATGAAACCTGGAAGGATTATAGAATAGAGTGAGAGGAAGCTTCCCTGCAAGTTTGGGGACTCTAGGTGCTGTGGGAGGTGTTTTATAGCCAAATGAATCAATGCATCAAAATCGCTAAAAATTCATTGATTTGTGATTTGTTTGGGTATTGATTCATATGAATATGAATCGACGAATTAGAGAAGTTTGAACGAATTTGGTGATTCATTTTTAAAATCATGCCCATCTCTAGTTTCTGCTTTTGATCTGGGATGAATTTAAGGTGTTATTTCTAGCATACAAAGCCATAATTGACTCAGGACCCAAATATTTGAAGGATTATTCTTCCCCATACTGACCATCCTGGAATTTTAGATTAGATAGGGAGGCTCTGCATGTCATGCACTGACTGTATGTAAGAAGGCCTTCTCAGTAGCAGCACCAAAGCTTTGCAACAACCTCCTGGTGGAGATTTTGTTGCCTCCATGCTATTATCCCCACACTGTTGTTTAGGCACGAAATGAAAATGCCTTTATCTGTGCAAACTTTTATGGATGCAAGAAGATGGCAAGGGCTTTATCTGTTGTTGATCCTCACTAATGATATCATTGTATTTTACTTTATAGCTGTTATTTTAGAATGATTATATGCATGATGATACATATAGGCATGTTGTTAGCTGTCCTGAGCTCTTCATGAGGAGAACAGAAATAAATTGATTATCCTAACACATTGTGCTCCTACATCTTGCATGCTACAAATCTTTTTGGGTTGCCCTACAAATTGGGGACTATATTTCTAATTCCGAATTCGCAATTAAGTATTATATTTTCCAGTTCAAGTAAAAATCCAAGCTTCTGAGCAGGCATCAACTACAAAATGCTATAAAGCTACATAAAAAAGCCTACAAAAATGCCTGCAGGAAATGGCTTGGCAAATGGCAATTGAAACTTCAAATTACCATTGCATGTGTCTTCCACAATGCAACCTATCAACAGCATATTTCTGTTCAATGCATTGAATGTAACAAAACCACTTGCTTTTGTTTATATTTTTAAAAAACTTTCTGTGGGTAATTATTTTAGAAGCTGACAAGTTTGACAGGTGATTAATTGCCTAGATGTGCTTTAGTAGCTGTTCTATTTCACTTCACATCTCCCATGCTACTGTCTACTTCAAATAAGACATGCTGTAACAATCAATTTTCATCTTACTACTGTTGGCAAGTTGGAATTTTTCTACTGCAATTCCGTTCACGTTTGGTACTTAATAATTCCACATTTACATCTGTGAATATTCTTCACAAATGGAATATTACACATACATAATCTATTTGTGGAAATGCCTTTGATATTCTACAGAAATTTATTTTTTAAGGTGAACATACCAGATTTGAAACCAAGCATGCTAACGGCAATCCGACATGGCATGGAGCTGCCCGGGCGGGGACTCTTTGCCCACCCACCCGAACTCAAAAAGGCAGGGAGTCTCACGAGAGGACGGACAGGCTAGGCTCACTGCAAGCCTTTAAAGGAGCCCTTGTTGCCTGCTTCGTCCTCTTCCCTGCCTGACGAGCAAGGGGGGACAGCGCTGCCTCGAGCCTCTGGGGTTTTGATCTTGCCCTGAGGCTCGAGCAGTGTGAAACGGTTGGTGGTGGGGCTATGCTGTGCTAACGGTTTGGGGGCTGTTGGTTTGGAGGGGTAGGAACCTCAAAGGAGAGACGAGGCTCCTCTTCCCATCAGCAATAACCAGGAGAAAATAAAATAAAAGTATACATAAATAATAAGGAGGGATGAATATTGATGATGATGATGATGATGATGATGATGATGATAGTAGTAATAATAATAATAATAATAATAATAATAATAATAATAATAATAATAATAATAATAAGGGGGACCCCAATATAAGGGTTAAGTTAACAACCAGGCAACTAGGGGAGAGTTGCAATTTAGAAAATAAATAAATAAAATAAAAATAAAAATCTAAAAGCGGGGAAAGCTGTGGGGCTGGCACCTTTCACGCTGTTGTCTGTATACAGCCCTTTGGGTTGGTGGGGGTGCTTTTGAATTTAGGAGTTGAGCCACGGTGAGCGGCAGTGTTGCTTAAGGGTGCAGCCCCAACTGGCTGATACCACACAACCCAATTAAAAATACTACTACTAATAGTTAATAATAATAATAATTATAAATAAATAAATAAATAAATAAATAAAGTAAAATAAAAAGGGGTTGCATTAATTGCACTACAGGTATATAATAATAATAATAATAATAATAATAATAATAATAATAATAATAATAATAATAATAATAATAATAATAATAATAATAATAATAATAATAATAATAATAATAATAATAATAATAATAATAATAATAATAAGGGGGAAGAGGAGAGTGAGTGAGAGTCTGGAACATGAGGGAAAGGAAGGGACAAATAACCAACTCTGGTCATTGTTAGCTGAGTGTGAATATGAGAAGGGTGACAACGTGCCTTACAAAAAAGGTGGTGGAAGGAATAAGGGGAAGCAGCCAGCGAAGCATAAGGCTCCTGCTCGCTCCCCTCCCAGAATTTCTTCTTCGGATGAGGAAGACTGGCCAGATTATTCTGTAATTTGGGAGAAGCTTAGTACCTTGGAAAAGGAACGGGTGCAGGCCAAGGTGGCAGCAGGAGCCAGGGGGACGGGTAGGTCTCAGTGAGAGTCAAAGGCATGCAAGTTGGCTGAGCTTAAAAGAATGGGAGACATGATGCTTTCTCATATCGCTGCTTTAGAGGGTGAGTGTCCCGGCCCTTTGGGGGCTGCTTCAGAGATGGTGACACCAGCAAGAAGGTCCTCCAGATCAGTGGAGTCTAGATGGATGGCTGAAGGGTTAAGAAGAGAGTCAGCAAGCACGCAGAACTAGGGTGAGGACGAGATTCAGGCTAGCACATCTGATGGAGTGGTGATGGCAGCCGGGGATGTTCTGCCAGGTGAGCTACCTGCTACACTGGGCACGACACTCATGATGGGTGCTTGGCCATGGGGCACCAGAAGCCATTCGGTCTCTACACCCTCGCCCCCGCCATTAAGCCAAGAAGGGATAGGCACACCTGGGGTTCCCCACGTCCAAGCGCCACATCGGTAGGTTCCAAGAATCTGGTGGCAGGGGCTGGGGTTGAGGTGACCCCATTTTATGCCAAAGCACAGGGTTTTAGGGATAATACAGGCAACTTCCATATTAGGAAAATGTTAGAAGGTTGGGCCAAGGAAAGGATAGTTGCGAAGGATACGTGCACGCCCATATTGCCAGCAATTTTAGCCAAGCTGGGAGATATTTGGAAGGCAGTATGTTTGGACGATTTTGAGGTACACCTTTTAAGGGCAGCATCGCTCATTGCATTCTTTGGGGCCCTTCGTGTAAGCGAGCTGGTGGCAGCTGGAAAAAAGGAGACATCTTTATCTTCATTACAGAGGGCTGACGTGTTGATATCTGCAGAGCAAATGGTTATTCATTTGCACAGTTCCAATACCCTTCACGGATTGCTGCCTTGTCGTGGCGAAGGGGCTTGAGTAATTCAGAGAAGCTATGGGCTATGCCGTGCCGGGACACCCAAGACGGACAGGTCATAGTGGAGAGTTCTGACTAAACGCAATCCACCTGGAGCAGGAACTGGCAAGCCACTCCAGTATCTTTGCCAAGAAAACTCCATGGACAGAAAAAAAAGACTAAAAGATATGATGCTGGAAGATGAGCCCCTCAGGTCGGAAGGCATCTGTCATGTCCACCCAGTGTCCCTTGTTTATTATCTCTTAAACATAGGTTCACCCCCTGGATGCGTTTCCTCTTTGCACGCTGCCACCAAGAATTATTCCCACAATACCAAATACGTATTTCAGACACGTGTGCTGCCAACTATAACAGGTTTATTGAACTTTTAAGTTTGAGAATCACAGGAGTAAATTATAGATGTTCTTTTATTGTTATGTAAATCACAAATGGAAAATCACAGATGTTCAGGATCACTCATTAAATAGGATTTGGTTATGCATTGGTTTAAACGTATTTTTATTCACAACAACAATATACTTTTACTAGTTATCTATTCTCTATTCCTTATAACTCTTCCCCTATTCTCTCTATCACCCCAACTGTTCAATCTATGTATTAACCTTCTCAATTCCCTATCTCTCCCCTGCTTCTTCTCTCTCTAACTGTCTCTAACTGATTTCAACTGTTCTTTTTGTTCCGCCCCTCCTGTCCTATCATAGGCTCCTGCACTTGAGCTCCACATGATGGACAGGAGGGATGTATTGTGATGGCATTCCGCCACAGCGTCCAACATGCTACTGAGGAAGAGCGGAAGACAAGTACAAGTAGCTCCAGAGCTAATGAAGTGGTTGGGCCAAAACCGAAAGGACACTCAGCTGCGGACGTGCCTGGAAGTGAAAGGAAAGTCCAATGCTGCAAAGAAAAATACTGTATAGGAACATGTAATGTAAGTTCTATGAACCTTGGTAAGCTGGATGTGGTCAAACAGGAGATGGCAAGAATCAACATTGACATCCTGGGCGTCAGTGAGCTAAAATGGATGGGAATAGGCTAATTCAATTCAGACGATGATCATATCTACTATTGTGGGCAAGAATCCCGTAGAAGAAATGGAGTAGCCCTCATAGTCAACAAAAGAGTGGGAAAAGCTGTACTGGGATACAATCTCAAAAATGATAGAATGATTTCAATACGAATTCAAGGCAGACCTTTCAACATCACAGTAATCCATGTTTATGCACCAATCACCGATGCGGAAGAGGCTAAAATTGACCAATTCTATGAAGACGTACAACACCTTCTAGAACTGACACCAAAGAAAGATGTTCTTCTCATTATAGGGGATTGGAATGCTAAAGTAGGGAGTCAAGAGATAAAACGAACAACAGGTATGTTTGGCCTTGGAGTTCAAAACAAAGCAGGGCAAAGGCTAAAAGAGTTATGTCAAGAGAACAAGCTGGTCATCTGCCTGAAGAACTATGGATGGAGGCTCGTAACATTGTACAGGAGGCAGCAACAAAAACCATCCCAAAGAAAAGGAAATGCAAGAAAGCAAAGTGGCTGTCCAACGAGGCCTTACAAATAGCAGAGAAGAGAAGGGAAACAAAATGCAAGGGAGATAGGGAAAGTTACAGAAAATGGAATGCAGACTTCCAAAGAATAGCAAGGAGAGACAAGAGGGCCTTCTTAAATGAACAGTGCAAAGATATAGAGGGAAATAATAGAAAGGGAAAAACCAGAGATCTGTTCAAGAAAATTGGAGATATGAAAGGAACATTTTGTGCAAAGATGGACATGATAAAGGACAAAAATGGTAGGGACCTTACAGAAGCAGAAGACATCAAGAAGAGGTGGCAAGAATACACAGAGGAATTATACCAGAAAGATCTGAATGTCCTGGAGAACCCAGATAGTGTAGTTGCTGACCTTGAGCCAGACATCCTGGAGAGCAAGTCAAGTGGGCCTTAGAAAGCATGGCTAACAACAAGGCCAGTGGAGGTGATGGCATTCCAGTTGAACTATTTTAAATCTTAAAAGATGATGCTGGTAAGGTGCTACACTCAATATGCCAGCAAGTTTGGAAAACTCAGCAGTGGCCAGAGGATTGGAAAAGATCAGTCTACATCCCAGTCCCAAAGAAGGGCAGTGCCAAAAAATGCTCCAACTACTGTACAATTGCACTCATTTCACACGCTAGCAAGGTTATGCTCAAAATCCTACAAGGTAGGCTTCAGCAGTATGTGGATCGAGAACTCCCAGAAGTACAAGCTGGATTTCGAAGGGGCAGAGGAACTAGAGACCAAATTGCTAACATGCGCTGGATTATGGAGAAAGCCAGAGAGCTCCAGAAAAACATCTACTTCTGCTTCATTGACTACGCAAAAGCCTTTGAGTGTGTGGACCAAAGCAAACTATGGCAAGTTCTTAAAGAAATGGGAGTGCCTGACCACCTTATCTACCTCCTGAGAAATCTATATGTGGGACAGGAAGCAACAGTTAGAACTGGATATGGAACAACTGATTGGTTCAAAATTGGGAAAGGAGTACGACAAGGCTGTATATTGTCCCCCTGCTTATTTAACTTATATGCAGAATACATCATGCAAAAGGCTGGACTGGATGAATCCCAAGGCGGAATTAAGATTGCCGGAAGAAATATCAACAACCTCCGATATGCAGATGATACCACTCTGATGGCAGAAAGTGAGGAGAAAGAACCTCTTAATGAGGGTGAAAGAGGAGAGCGCCAAAAATGGTCTGAAGCTCAACATCAAAAAAACTAAGATCATGGCCACTGGCCCCATCACCTCCTGGCAAATAGAAGGGGAAGATATGGAGGCAGTGACAGATTTTATCTTCTTGGGCTCCATGATCACTGCAGATGGTGACAGCAGCCGCGAAATTAAAAGACTCCTGCTTCTTGGGAGGAAAGCGATGACAAACCTAGACAACATCTTAAAAAGCAGAGACGTCACCTTGCTGACAAAGGTCCGCATAGTCAAAGCTATGGTTTTTCCAGTAGCGATGTATGGAAGTGAGAGCTGGACCATAAAGAAGGCTGACCGCCGAAGAATTGATGCTTTTGAATTGTGGTGCTGGAGGAGACTCTTGAGAGTCCCCTGGACTGCAAGGAGAACAAACCTATTCGTTCTGAAGGAAATCAACCCTGAGTGCTCACTGGAAGGACAGATCCTGAAGCTGAGGCTCCAATACATTGGCCATCTCATGAGAAGAGAAGACTCCCTGGAACAGACCCTGATGTTGGGAAAATGTGAAGGGAAGAGGAGAAGGGGGCGACAGAGGATGAGATGGTTGGACAGTGTCATCGAAGCTACCAACATGAATTTGACCAAACTCCGGGAGGCAGTGGAAGACAGGAGGGCCTGGCGTGGTCTGGTCCATAGGGTCACGAAGAGTCGGACATGACTTAACGACTAAACAACAAAAAGCTCTGCTAGTCAGCGGCAGTGATCTGATAAAGCTACCCCAAATGCATGATACACTGTTTTTGAAAGAAGAGAAATCAAGCCCTTATCCATCCTTAACTAACAACCACACAAGAATTATTATTTGAATGGAGATAAATGGTTCATTGGGTTCTAACAGTTGGTCTTCTGCCACTGTAGAATTGAATTAAATCGAACCCAGGTCACAAATAATTGAGTTAGACAGTTTTTATTCTCAAAAGTTTTGTTAATGGACAGTAGACAAAACAAGTCATCTTCTATACTACTCACTGCTAGTGGCCTATATCTGTAATTTTATCCCACAAAGAATAAATCTAAGGGGAATGGGCAACTGTATTTATTGTTTACGAACAAAAAGGAAAGGAAAGATCCTGCTGAAACTGACTTGCACACATAGTACCTCCAACATTTAAGAACTATTTATATGGAAGCAATGTGTTGGGAAATGTCAGGCTCCACCAGGGATCCACCAGTGAACCTTTGAATCTCTACTTTGCATTCTCATTTGGGGAGCTACTCAGAGTTGTGGATTGAAGGGCTCCCTACCTATGGTTGTTTCCCTTTACTCCATAGTGACTTCACCTACTCAGTAAGGTCCTTGGTTTTCCCTGACCAGGTAAAGATATAAAATCTTCCAGATCAGACTTGGTACTAGCTAACTGGCCCTAGATTAATGTCTCTTAGACATATGGAGACTTGCAGCAGTGATCCCTATCTGTTTTCTGCTCCTGGAGTCTCATGTGTCCTTCTTCCCCCTCCCCCTTCTATCAATCTATCTTGCCTAGAGCTTGCAAAAAAAAAAGTGGAATTTGTATCCAGGCTATACTCCTATACACACTTACCTGGGAGTATGTCCTAATATGCATAGTGGAATGTGTTTTTGATTGAACATGCATAAGATTGCACCAGTTAGTACCACTGTTAAGGAGTTAGTTTTGATCATTTCATTCCCTGGAGGATTATAAAGTGCTGAAAATTAACATGAATTACACTATGTAAGCAATGGGTGAGAGATCTGGGTACAGCTGGTGAATTTTTAAAAGGGTTTCATGCTCTATGCTGTTTAACCCCTCTCGCTTGGGGGGGTGGCCTTGGCCGCTAAGAGTGGGGTTTGCAGCTTGGGGATCCATCTGGACCCGGCGCTCACCATGGAAACGCAGGTGGCGTCGGTAGTCCGCTCCACCTTTTTCCATCTTTGGCGGATTGCCCGGCTGCGGCCCTACCTTGATATGGGGGCGCTCACTACCTTGGTGCATGCGCTCGTAATCTCAAGATTAGACCACTGTAACGCGCTCTACGTGGGGCTGCCTTTGAGGTTGATGCGGAAACTTCAGGTGGTGCAGAATGCGGCGGCCAGACTCCTTAGTGGAGTGAGAAAATACCAGCATATCTCTCCTATTCTGGCCGCATTGCATTGGCTGCCCATTCGGTTCCGCATTGACTTCAAAGTTTTAATGCTTACTTATAAGGCCCTAAATGGTTTAGGACCTCGATATTTGGCGGAACGCCTACTCCCACCAAGGTCTACCCGGATCACCCGTGCGAGTCAGGAGGTGAGACTGAGGAGCTTGACGCCGAGGGAAGCCCGTAGGGAAAGAACAAGAAATCAGGCCTTCTCGGTGGTGGCTCCTCGCCTCTGGAATAATCTTCCTCCGGAGATTCATGCCGCCCCTACACTGGGTATCTTTAAAAATCAATTAAAAACATGGATGTTTATACAGGCCTTCCCTCCAGTCAATACCTGATCTTTTTACCTTTTCTATTTATCTTTATTTTTTGTTTTATAATTGTTATGGAAATTGTTTTTGTAATAATTTTGTGATTTTATCTGTTGTTTTATGTTGTTTGGAAGCCGCCTAGAGTGGTCGCAAGACCAGATAGGCGGGGTATAAATGAAATAAATAAATAAATAAATAAATAATAATAATAATAATAATAATAATAATAATAATAATAATAATAATAATAATAATAATAATAATAATAATAATAAATATATAGCTAGGACTTTTGTAATTGCAATAATAAATAAAGCAGAATTCAGATTGTCTCTTGCTTTCATCCACTGCTAACCTATGTATCTACCAAGTATAGCTTGGTATACTTCATTCATTCAGCTTCAACTTTTGTGGAACAAAGCTTCATTTATTGTGTCATAAGTTGGCTGGAAGGTACCATATGAGCAGCCCAGGTATAACATGCTACTTCAAGATATGTCTTACTAGCTTCAGGTAGGAATGCTCTCAGGATTACTCCCAGTGGATAAAAGACTGTGGTTCAAAGCTACCACTCTGTCAATCTGTCAGTTTCTCCCTTTGGTGGCTCTGAATCATAACCAAGGGACTAGGTGCCATCACTGGATTCTAGAACCAACTGCTCTTTTTGTTGCTTTCTACCCAACAATATTTTTGCTTGTATTGCATGTATTTGGGGTTCCTGTTAAAAGCCAATACTTTAAAGCAAATCCTCTCACTTCTCTCTCCCCTACCATTTTTTTAAAGCCGCTTAACCTCTAATAACCTGTGTAAAAGTCAGGAAAAACAGTGCATCACAGGAAGAGTCAATAGCTTGAACTAGTTATAGAGTGAATAATAGAATGTAAAACAAATGGCTGCTGGCAGCTAACAGAGAAAGACATTTTCTCTCATTTCAAGTGCAAAAAAAAAAAGAGTAGAAACAAAACAAGAATTACTGGGTACAGCCAGGTCTGAATCAGTGTCTCTCTGTCACCTTCTCTGTCAGGCTCTTTGGGGTATTCTGCAGAGACCTAGCAACCACTCTGAATTGGCTGGTTTTTGGTAATGAAAAACATTAACTCAGCATGGAAATGAAAAACATTAACCCTCACAGCTAGCTGGAGGTCACCAGGCTGGAGGCTGGGCAGTGCCCCTTAGAGAGGTAGATGCACTCTCTTGTCCACAGCTATTAACTGCCCATTTTGGTTCCTGGGGTCTTGCTGCCCTATTGGTTAAGCTTTGGCCATCTGAGACTGGCATACGCAGGGAAGAGACAGAGGAATGAGGAGGAATGCCTGGATCCAAATGTGTGATGGGCATACTGGTTCTTCACTAAGCCCACCTGCTTTGTGTTTTTGGAGGAGTGGCTGGAGGTGGTATTTGCTCTTCAAGTGGGTGGGTTTGTTTCCTTTCAGCAGCAAATGTTAGTTGGCAGCTCACACCCTTCTAGAAGCAATTTTCTGCACCCTTTAAATTTCAGTATCCTAGGGCGAAACTCTCATAACCCCACACTATATATGGCTCTATTCCTGCTTCCTCTGTTCGCTATGAATTTCCACTGGAATTCTTCAGGAATACAATTACCTCCATTTTCATTGACAAAATGAGGACGTTTTCAACATTGCTTTGAAAACTTAGGTCTGCCATCTTCCTGTTTTACCTCTGTCCATATGTGTCTATCTGTCATGCATTAAGGTCTTCACCAGATACTCTTCTCCCAGTTCCCTCACCATCTCAGCTGATGTCAGTGGATACCAGAGAAAGGTAATAGTGGTCCAAATGTGAAATGCTGTCTGCAGAAAATTTACCTGGAACCTGTGTCGAAGGCATTTCAATACCAGATCAAGATGTTTTTGTATCTCACTGTTTTTTATTCAAACTGTTTCCCCACTATAAGATTCTTTTTGTTATGATTGTTTGAGTTGGAACTGAGTTATAGTGATCCCAATAGGCCTTTTAAGGCTTGGTTTTACCAGTTCCACATCCCTGGTGAGTTTCCATGACTAAGTGGGGATTTGAACCCAGGCCTCCTGAGTCCTAATCTGTCACTCTAACCAATACACCACACTGGGTATTCCATAAGATTCTTATACCCTTCTTTTTAGAATTTGGATCCTGCTTGGCATTTTAAACTGTATTTTGAGGTAAACTATCCAGGCATCTGAAAGATGGGATATAAACTTGTACAATTAATCTGGAAAGTTTAAGAACATAGCCTTTTAATTTATCTGAGGAAGAAACCAATAAATCAGAAGTTGTTTGACTCACAGAAAAATGTTTCTCTGCCTTCTGCTCTTCATACAAACAGAGGTACAAGATTTAGAGTTTCTGACTAAGACCAAGGAGACACAGGTTCAAATTCAATGAAGGTCACTGGATGATGTGGGCTAGCAAATCTTCATTAATCTAATCTACTTCACAGACATATTGTGAGGGCAAAATGAGATGGAGAACCATATATTAAGCTTTAAGCTCATCTGAGGAAAGGCAAGGTATAAATCCGACTTCCTCCATTCTGCACCTACATAAGCACTTGCATCTGTGCCAGTAAAAAGTGGCCTGAAGCTAAGGCTGCTGGTCATTCAAAATAAAGCTTCATTGAAGTGGCTTACCATTTTAAAAAAACTAAAACATTTGAAAGGAATCCATACAATCTGTCTGTGATGCTGTCTTGCTATCTCAGTTATATATCGCCTGTTTAGTGGAACCTCTATTCTGGGCAGTTTCTAAATTAAAATTCAGAATCCCATATGACCCCAATTAAAGGCTTTGCTCGTGCTGCAACATGCAAAAGAGAAAAAAGAACTGGCTGCCATTTTCAAACAATAAGGAATGAAGAGGACTTTACTTGATTTCCTCTATGATCAGCATCCTATTGTTAGTTTGTAGCACGCTACACAACACACCACTTGTATAACTTCATTGTTCCTGCTTATTTTATGGAACCACCAGCAATAAACAATATCACAATGAAAGTGTTAAATGGAGTGGTGGGTGATGGTAAATTCCTGTATATTTTGTAGTTCATTCTCCAAGTGCAGATATTCCTTGCACTATGTTTTGCTGTTGGAGTGATGGAATGTCTGCTGCTTTTGAACTCCACAAAAATATTTAATTAGTTAAAATGTTTTTACTCCACCTTTCTCCTTTAAAAAGGACCCAATCATCTTAACACATGGGCAGGCTCATAATCTTTGAGATAGCTTGGACCCAAGCTGTTTAGGGCTTTATAGGTTAAAACTAGCATTTTGAATTGTGCCTAGAACTGGATCAGCAGCCAGTGGAGCTATTGTAACAGGGGGGCTATGTGATCTCTGTGACCAGCACTCATTACCAATCTGGCTGCCATGTTTTGTAGACACCAAAGTTTCTGAACACTTTCCAAAGGCTACGTGGAGTGTGTTACAGTAATCCAACTGGGATGTAGCTAAGGCAGGTGTCATCATGGCCAGACCGCTCCATGAATGGGCACAGCTGGTGCAGTAGAGACAAGTCCAGGAGCACTCCCATGCTGGGCACATGTGTTTTCAGAGGGAGTGTAATCCCATCCAGCTCAGGCTGAACCCTCAATCTTGATTGAATTCCTTGATCTGCTTTTCAGATGACCAGGAGCACCTCTGTCTTGTCTGGATTACATTTCAGTTTATTCTCTCTCTGAAGTGTCCATTACTGACACCAGACATTGATCTAGAACTAAAAGAACTTCCTCAGATTTGGATGGAAAGGAGAGATAACAACATAATAAGATGCATGAACATCAACCAAATATTCAGAAAAACTGAAAGCTATATTATCCAAAGCATTAAAATTCTAACATAGAAATAGGCAATAAAAGTTCAGCACTGGAACTACTAAAATTCCAATGGTAGTAGCCAAGAAACAGAATTTAAAAGTTTAACTTGTAGAGTTCAGCTAATGGTTGAAATTCTCCAGTGACATCTATAGAACTTGACATCTTAACACTGGCAAGATCATAACCATAATACTGACATCTGTGAGTACAGGTTTTTCCAGAACTAATATAATAAAATCAGTGATTAATGTTGGTGAAATGTTTATCCAGGGCTCTGAGCATTTTTCCAGTAGTCCTTACTTGTCTGTTCCTGCCCACAATCACAACTGTCTGATAACCTTGAGATTACAGACTCATAATGGATATATTACAGGTAAATTGTACTAACCATAATTACACATTTCATTTAACATTAAACTCCCCACTGTATATTGCTTTGTTTTGCCAACTCTATTGCAAACTCATCTTTGTTTACCCATTATTGTGGGAAGTTATGGCCCTCCTTTTAGCCTTCTGAGTTGTGCATTTCTTCAGACCATCCCCCCCATAGATTTTACTTCCATGAAAAATGACACTGTAGGAAAAAGGCTAATATCTTTTACTGAGAATGGCAATTACTGTTACTGTTGCACTCAGAACCAGCCCAGGACATTTTGCTGCTTAATATAATGAACAAGATGGCATCCCCTCATTTGATGTATCAAAAAAGAAAGGAATCATCTTTATGCCTTGAATCAACACTAGCAACAAGATTGAAGCAGTCAACACACCCAAAGGCAGCAGGCTGCTTTCAGAGTGTAAGTCAGGCCACATACCATACACAGTTTTCCAAGAAAGGGAAGGATTACGTGGATGTACCCACTGTTCCCTAATATCTGCTGCCTAGGGTACTTACCCCTTTCTAATCGTAGGACTAGCCATGTACTCACTTATAGTCTTTGAAAAAACTATCTGCATTGCGCCGTCTGGTGCAAATGACCCCTCGAACATTGCAGGGACAGATCTAGGGCACCCTCTTTGTACAGGTAGGGCATTTTACTAAATCTTGTACACATTGTTGCCTCCTATTACTAAGAGTACAATCTAGAAAACACCCAGCTCTTCAACCCACCCATACTACTGTGCCCTCCCCCCCAACAAACCCCAGCTACAGATTACAGGTAGTGGTGGCAAAGTTTAAAGGAACACACCACTTGTCAGAACAACATTTGGAAAACAGTTTGGAGTAGAAATGTTGCGTAAGAGTGAACCTTTTTTGAGTCCACACTAAGTCACATTTAAGGCATACTGAGAGGTCTGACGTATATACCTTATTGTTAGCCCATTGACTCTGATGTTTAAGCCACTTTACCAGAAGTGAGAGCTGAAAACTATAGTCCTGAGACCACAAACCTTAGTTCTAAACACCAAAAAAATCTTATCTTCTTGAGATTATACATTTTTTAATTTTACCATAATCCAGACAAGAAGCCCTACATAACTTTTTATCTTTTCTGACACCTCAGAAAGTAGTTGCATATCAAGTTCCTCCTTTAGGCAGCTAAAGATATTTCTGAGAAAGAAATTACATTTGGACTCTCCCTCAGTATATATCTTGAAGTCAAACCTGAGAGAAAATGTTTTAAATATAGGTTTCTTTGAGGTGGTACAACCCAAGACTTTAACACTGCTCCATTGATCCCAGCTTGATTCTTCTGTTTTGGGACATTAATTTTTACATTTCCCGGACCCATAGATCAGGTGTCCAAGACTGCGGTTTGCCTGCCTGAATTGTACATGACCCCTCTTTGAGAAACAGGCAACTGTGGTTGCTGACTAAGCTATTCATTGCTTTTCATCCACTGTTGTCAAGGGAAGTTCAGTTCTGTAGCTTAGCCTAAAACTGCCGTGGATCACAATAGTAGCAAAGGGAAGGTCCTTAGTTAAAGACCCAACTGGAAAGCACATTGAGCATGAACAGGCAAATTGCTGCTCTGTCACCGAATCAAGATAAAAACAGTGGCATCTAGAAGGATCCCATATTTTGCACAAAGCAAAAAATAACTGTGTGGTCCATCTACAGAAACAAAGTTGTGGCTGGGATAGTACCCTTACTGGATCATTAAAAATTTACAAACAAGGCTTTCAAGTTTTAGCAGAACTCTTCATCAGGCAAAGATGGTGTAACCCTTTAGGGTAAGAGAGGAAGCAAATAGGAAATGAAGGGCAAGTGTGATGTCTGTTGTTCTTGAATGCAAATAAGCAAACTATTTTTCCTTCTGTTACATGTACGGAGTGTTAAGGTCTCTTAACAGAAAACAGAAGGAAGATTGGAGGGAGACTGTCTTGTAGACTCTAGGTGCCAAGTGAACTGGAGCATGAGCAATTGAGGATTCATGCAATATATTCTTGAACTAGAAGACAACCCCCCCACCCATACCCTGTGGTTTTAAAACATTGTCTCATTGCAGCTTCACTCACAATGGAAGCCTGTTGAAAGCTTTTAAGGAGCTAAGCCAAAATGTGACTGTACTGATGTCATCCTTGAGCAGAATAGGAATGTGACATGGTTCAGAAAATGGAACTCTGACCTCTGATCTGATCTATGGGTGTAACTTGAGGTGATGGTAGAATGATTCAAAATGGCCTTTTTTGAATACCCATGAAATATGTGTGAGGGTGTGTATTTTAAATGCAGCATGGATAGGCAACTGGAAGAAACTTTCTTCACTTAACTACATCCCTGAACTACGTATTTAATTCAAAATCAACAATAGTTTATCAACAGCTCTTGATCTTTGGCATAGATGAGAATTTTCACTATGCACAAGAACATATATTGAAGGAGAATAAGGCACAATTGAATTATTTATGTAAAGCATTTGTTTTTCATCTCTCTCCTGAGCTGGGTTACAGAAGAGTCATTAAAGCAAAAAAACTTTATTGTGTTTTGGAGCAGTGGTTTTCATACATGTTTTCCTAGATGTTGGTAAGATTCACCTCAAAGAAACCCCAGTCAGCAAGTTGTTATCCAAAAATATCCAAGGACATTAACATGGGGGCTATTGCATTAAAGAATAACTATGTTTATAGTTAACAGACCATTCTACACATGGATATCAGCAGATGGCAATAAAAGCAGAAGTTGGAGAAGCTCTACTCTCTCTGCAAAAATAATACCAGAAGCAGACTATGCTAAAGGCCATGAACTGTTAATTTAAAAAACTGCAGCAAAGCTGAAGAACCCTAAAACAATCATTGTGAAATGGCTGGTGGGGTGATTGCCAACAGACACATATATCTATTCTGCCAAGGTGACTTCAACCTGTTCACCTCAGTGATTTGAATGTCCAGGGGAAATCTTGGACTTTATTGGTGGGTTTGACTGTCATTCACATTGTCTTTTTGCACCAGCAACTCAGCCTATTGCAGTATTCTTGATTTCTCCTTTCCTTAATTCAAATTGATGACCATCTTTTTAACCTTATGAATGTTGTCATGTTGCCCATTTTGTGGGAGACAAATACCCCGATATCCAAAAACGTTCTGCATGCCAAGTTTGAACCCCTGAGCCTCCTTGTTAGTACTAAATCAGGTGTGCCACTTCTTTGGTTTTTATCATCTCTGTAGCAGTCATGGGAGGGAAATGATCCTCTCTATGCTAGGAATAGTAGATGGGAGATAATTTATTTATTTGATTTATTTTATTTTATTTATATCCTGTCCATCTAGACCAAAGTCTACTCTGGGCGGCTAACAACATGAAATGCATACATTTCTTCATATTTGGGATGGAAATCACTTGTCTTTTTTCAAAATTCAGGTGGAAGAGAAAGGGAAATGGATAGATTCTCCCATTCCTGGTAACAATTCAAACTAACTAATCAACAAGTAGAATCTGTATCATGAATTGATCAAATACATCCCTCTATACCCTACTACTAAAAACATTATTAAAACTATTAAACCAAAACATTAATATTTACAGCATTATACACATACGTATGGCTTTAAATTCTGGAAATGTATTTCCAGTTCTAATGATATGATTTATTTTATAAAATAAACAAAGGTAAATTTATAGAAAATGTCTAGCATTATAGATGGTACCACAAAGCAAGCAAATGAAGAAAAAAACTCTTTTCATGAGAAAACTAAACTCAAACGCTTAGTGTGGCAGTGCACATCCTATTGAAATCACAAGACATTACACACTTGGCAGTATGTCTTGGTCTGAACCAAAATGCTCCCAATAAACACTTCAACAAGCCTTTGAAGTAGTTGGATGGGAGATAACTGAGATGTTTTTCAAAAGATTTAAGTCCTATTTAAGGGCATATTCCCAGCTGATTTCTTCCTTGAATATAATCAGTCAGCTGAAATCAGTAGGTGATTGTGGCATCCACCCAGGTCATGAATATTCATATGCTATCTGCATAGACCAATGGGAGTGCTGGAGGGGCAGAGTCATGAGATATAAGAGACTCAGCAGGAGGAAGGGGAGATTAGATTGGGAGTTGAGAGAGTTTTGGAGTTTGGGTTGGAGAGTGGTGGTTGAGAGTGGATGAAGGAGAATGTTTGTTTAAGAGTTAACAACATTGCTTGAACTATCATCATCTGTAACAATAAACAATTTATATTTGGTTCTTTTAAAATGACAAATGGAATGGACCTCAATTATTAATAATAGGTAATGTTGATGTAATCAACTGGTGGCAGCTGAAAGACATGTAGCATGAGCTCTTAGTTTGGTGAAACAAGCAGGGGCCACGTGGGAATTGTGACAGTGATAAATTTATGAAACGTTGCAAGGATTTCAACTAACATGAACTCACCCACCAGCTGCTTTCAAAAGAGATTTATAGAGTATATCCATGCTACCAGCAAGCTGCTGGCCACTAAGTAATGGCTTGTGCTGTTGTAACATAGGCATGGCCCTATGTTCAGCCTCCAGCAGAGTCACCAGTCTTGTTTGTGCACCCAGTGTAGCAACAATGACAGACAATATCATCAGAAACTCTACCACCATGCACCTGTCACAATGGTGCCCAATGGCCATGCCATTACATATAGGCATTAAGAATGAGCATAAAGGAATAACTGAGCAGTCCTGTGATACCATCCAATGACAGAGTGCTGTGACCTCCCCAAGAAGTAAATACAGAGCAAAGGAAGCAGCAATGAGGTATTGGAGGAGAGATTTTTGGAAGACAGTTATTTTGGTGCCATGTATACTGCCTGTGCTTCCAAGCTACTCTACTGCCCTCAGATGCAATAGGGTAGCTTGACCTAAATCATCCTATCACCAATGTTGAAGAGAAAGTCAGCTGTGGATTTGGTTGAATTTGGTACATCATGGGTGTGTGTTTGTGTCTCTCCTTGAGCTGTAGATCACTGTTACATGTGTACATGTCGATCTCACTGCGATATGTATGTTTTGGGTAATAGGTCCCAACCCCTTAACTGCTCTACTGGCGAGGAAGGAGATTGTGTGAGGAGGGGGAGCTAACCACCACCACCCATATGCTAGGCTAGGAATCTGGTGCAGCAGCCAGGTAAGGATAGCTTGTAAAGGATGTGGATTAAAGGACTGCAAGTTTTTCTTGTTTAGTCGTTAAGTTGTGTCCAACTCTTCGTGACCCCATGGACCAGAGCACGCCAGGCCCTCCTGTCTTCCACTGCCTCCCGGAGTTTGCTCAAATTCATGTTGGTAGCTTCGATGACACTGTCCAACCATCTCGTCCTCTGTCATCCCCTTCTCCTCTTGCCTTCACATTTTCCCAACATCAGAGTCTTTTCCAGGGAGTCTTCTCTTCTCATGAGATGGCCAAAGTATTGGAGCCTCAGCTTCAGAATCTGTCCTTCTAGTGAGCACTCAGTGTTGATTTCCTTTAGAATGGATAGGTTTGTTCTCCTTGCAGTCCAGGGGACTCTCAAGAGTCTCCTCCAGCACCACAATTCAAAAGCATCAATTCTTCGGCGGTCAGCCTTCTTTATGGTCCAGCTCTCACTTCCATACATCGCTACTGGAAAAACCATAGCTTTGACTATGCGGACCTTTGTCGGCAAGGTGATGTCTCTGCTTTTTAAGATGTTGTCTAGGTTTGTCATCGCTTTCCTCCCAAGAAGCAGGAGTCTTTTAATTTCATGGCTGCTGTCACCATCTGCAGTGATCATGGAGCCCAAGAAAGTAAAATCTGTCACTGCCTCCATATCTTCCCCTTCTATTTGCCATGAGGTGATGGGACCAGTGGCCATGATCTTAGTCGGACTGCAAGTTAGAAGAGAGGATTTCATTAAAGTTGAATGAATTGAAGTTGATCTGAAGTAGTCTCCCTGGCCCAGCTGCCCCATCAATATAACTGCTTGTGTTCTGTCAGCAACTGCCCCAATACAAGTGTGGTTTCATGGCCACAAGCATCATCTTTGAGGTGAAGCAGCTCATATCATTGGTGGAAGAGGTCCAGACCTGGGCACTCAATGGTGGGGAAAGAGAGAAATGCAGTGAAAGGCTCTCCTCCTAAGGCTGACATGCTTGGCAGCTCCTTGGCAGAAAGAGAGACATGGTGTGAAATCATCAATGAGGAATATGTGAAAACACTCAGTATTGAGCTGATCACTGTAGTTACTGCAGATATTTCCATAGCATAATGAAACTGTTCCAAGGAGTCTTCTGGGCACAAATAATCCCATGGTGATTTAGGCAAGAGGTTCTACAATTCCTTTTAAATAATTCCAGTTAGTTTCAAATGTTACTGTCTGAGGGAATTTTCAGGAATTTGGACCAATATTTTTTATTTCATCCTATGATCGATCTATGTCCCCATCTGCTGAAAAGCAGAAGTAACAAAAATCTAATGACTATGAGTAACTTTATGATTTACTTTCCCAAAACTGTCATTAAGAAAGTTCAATAACTTCCATTGATCTTATTATTGAAGAAACATATATGGTATCTCAGCTATATTTACAAATTAAAAAGCAATGCCACCATTTGAAGATTTTCTTATAATATCAAATGAGTAACAATAATCTTGCACTGTAAATCAGCCAAGATATTCATTACAATTATACTTCTTAGCTCTAAAAAGGACATTACCTTGCTGTTCCCTCCTTCCCAGAGTAATTATGTTGGCAAGGAAAGTTGGATTCCACTGTAGGAGAAACTATGGCAGAAACAAAATGATGAGGCAGTTGCTTTGGGGACAGATGTTGTTGACATGGGGGGGCAGATAAAGAGACCTAAATCTCTCAATCAACATATCCCCTCCCACAAATTAACATGGGACACATTCTTTCAGATGTTTATACTATATAAGTCCTGCTTGTGGGGGGTTGGAATGAGACTTTTAACAGTGTTTAATCAAGAGAGCCTTCTTTTAGTTGATGGTGGTTTAGGTTCATACATCAGAAAGGGTGCTGTCTGGATTGTGTACTTTAGAAGGCAAATTATTTGGAGACAGTCATTAATGCTGTTATTTTTAATGCCCCGTGGTAAATAAAACAGTTGTTGGATATAGGAGAAGCAGTGTGCTTCATAATACTGTGATATACAGAGCAGAACACAGAGTCTTTTCCTATACCTTGGGCCTTTCCAAATTTACCACAGATCCACTTGAGTGTTAGTCAGACAATTTGTAATTTACTTCTATGTACTGATGGTGTTTGTCTGAGATGCATCTCTTCCACTCCCTGATCTGGAAGCAAAACATGTTTTTCCACCTTAAAAGGCTTTGTCCTCAACATCTGTTGCACCTGATGAGTAATCACCAGCCACAAGCAGTCTGTGCCTATTAGTGTTGCTTTGTGGCCCCTCTTCCCTAAATCATGGCAAATTCCTGAAGAGTCTGAAAGAGCCAGTTTGGATTAAGAGGGAACAGAATTTGAGTCTTGCAGTGTTTTGCAATATTCTGTTTATTTTGTAATAAGTATTTTGTAATACGTGTTTTGTAATAGGTGTTTTGTATTATTTGGTTATTACAGTGCAGTATTTTGTATATTTACAAATAAGCAGAACTAAGCAGGTATTATAGAGATTACAAAGCAAGCACAGAAAAAAAAACCAAGTCACAAAATAACATCAGTACCTTTGACTCCCCCCAAAACCTTTGCCAAGAAGAAACACAATACAGCTATCTCAAGAACTGAAGCTCTTTTGATTTTTCAGGATTCCTGGCCTACAGACAACACATAAGCACTGGTTACAGATAACTTTCATCTGATTGAAACACTGGGTGATATGAACAGTAAATAGCCTCTTAGCCATGGTTGTCCAAGGCAAAATGATTACCAGTTTGTGTCTGCCTAGTTACTGACATCTGGTTGTAGTGAGCAAGAACAGTTGCTATAGTCACAACATTGATTTGATGATAGATCTTAATTTGACCTTTTAATCATTCTGTGATTAAAAGAAAAAGAAAAGTGAATGGCCAGTTGTATGGGCCAAACAAACCTGCTGGGTATGCCCAGAGTCAGTGTAGCAACACCAAAATAATCATTAGGAGAGGGGCATAAAAGATGGTATATACTTTGCTGGAAAGTGGGATTGGTCCCACAAGTTACATTTCACAAAGAAATAAAGAAAGAGGGGCAAGTTGGGGTGGGGGTGAGTTGTAATGTCCACTTCTCAATAGCCAGCAGTTTATCCTAGAGTTGATAGTGCTCAGATGGTGAAGTTCTAGTAACCTTGTAACCCTATTCCTACTCTCCCTAACACTCCAACTTTTTGTAGGGTCCTGGTTTTCTAGGTTGGGACTAAAATGAATTGCTAATCCCATGAGTCAATGAATAGACTCATTGAATAAATGAGATTTGCTTATGTATTAACTTATCCTTTAGCTATTGCTTCAATGGGTCTTCTCTAAGTGCGTCTCAACTTGGTGTCTTTTTATCAAACAGCTGGGTTTCTCCCTCCTCTAAAAATGTCAGAGAAACTAGGAAGGCTACGTGTCTTCTCTAAAAAAAAAAAAAAAGGCAAAAGGGATACAACTTTTTGTGAAATTTACATGTGGTAATTTATATGTACATATGCAGATTTAGAAACATTACTATAATTTAACTAGAAAGGTTATGCATATCCCGCTGGGAGGCGGGGCCAAGATGGATGGAGGTTGCAAATTGAGAGCTCTCTCTCAGTTGTAACCGCTGATGTAAGTTCTGTAGGCTTGAGATAGCCTAATCAAATTTTCCAGGAGAGGAAAAAAATATCCGAAGAAGAGAAGCGCCATCTGAGAAGGTGGGGGGGAGCCCTGAGCTACCTCACTATCCCAGAAGTTTGGCATTCTCTTTGGCAGGATTCCATACAGGTCTGAAAAATTGACACAGTCCAGAAGGCTGGAGGAGAACGGATACGCAATTATATCCCAGATTTACAGACACCACTGTAAGCAAATTTATTTTTATTAATACATTTGAGCTGAACACTTGGAAATTCATTGTGATATATGAAGGAGGTGGGAGTAGTAGGCTGTAAGACTGAACATTGAAAGCATTCAGAAGCGGACAGCTGAAGAGGATGGGAGGGAACACAGAAGTTCATTAAAAGAGACTTTTAGCCTAATGAACTGCTGAACTATCTGTCTGCAAATTTCCCTCTTAAAGACCTGCTGGATATTATTGAATGTTATTGATCAGTCTCACAACTCTAATCATTTAGATTATGCCTACACCCACCTGAAGTTTATTTATGCCTGAAGAAACCAATATGTCCGGTACAGAGATGAAAGTAGAAAATGGAGGCTGCTCATAAACGAAGCGACACCTCTGTGGATTACAAAAAGGAATAGATGGGATTCTATTTTTCTTTCTTCTTGATTTTATTTGTTTTGTTGAGCATGGTTGGGGGAGGAGTTGGAAAAGTAGTTTTGGGGGGTTTATTATTTTAATTTTCCTGCTGTTCCTGAAACTCCGTGGTGATGCTGGAAGAGACAAGGAGCTTGTCTTCCACTTTATCTCACATTATCTTTTTCTACTCAAAGTCTGGAAAGGTGCCCAGAACTCTGAACTAGCTGACTTTTGTCTCTTTTTTTTCCTTTGTCAAATCTAGACATAAATAGCTCCCTTGAAGCGGAGTAATATTTACTATACTTATTATATTCAGGATGTATTCTCCCCATTCGGAGGTGGCCAAGGAAAGTTTCCCCTCTTCATTAATAACATTGACTCTTTGTTTGATTCAGTGTATTGGGCAATCCCTATTTGTTGGTTGCTTGATCTCTATTTGTTGGTTGCTCTCATATCCTTCCATATTTCCATATCTCTAATGTCCTAGATTATTTAAGTTTATATAAGAAGGGGGGGGGAAGCAGATATCAATGGAGAATATTGGAGAACTGTCATATAAAGGGTCTTTTTTGAAAATACAAAAATGGCTGCAAAACCTAAGGCAGGGAAAGGAAGTCCAGCACCAGAAACTACACCACTGAGATTGATGCAACAAATCCAGTCTTCTTTATTAATGAAAGAATATTTTGAGAAGCTCATGAGCACTATGCTCAGCCAACAGACAGCCCATTTTGATAGAAAGTTTGATGAAATTAAGTCTGATATTTCAGCCCTGAAAATTAAAGTGTTCAACCTCTCCAAACAACAGGAGGACAAGAATTTACAACTGGGGCAAATGAAAGAGGATATGACATAGCAAAATCAAGAAATAAAGAAGACAGCGAGATTAGCAAAGAAAATGGAGAAAAAAGTAATAGAACTTCAGAAGGACTTAGGAAAAGTTGAAACCAGACGAAACCAACATGAAACACCAATGACTCAAATCCAGATGGAGAATGCATCACATATTTTGAGAATACAGAATGTACCAAAAACTCAAAATGAAGACCTCTTAGAAGTTACAACTGATTTACTATCAGACTGGGCGAATTGTGAGAAGGATGAAATTAAGTGGAATATAGATGCGGCCAAAAGAACATCCTCAGTATTTATTTTTTTAAAAATCATCTCCCAAGAGAGGTACAAATTAGATTCATTAAAACCACATATAGAGACAAAATTCTGAAAGCAACGCAAGATAAGCAATATATAAGAGAAGGAAGGAATCTGAAGACATTGAAACATATCCCTTGGGAAATAAGAAATAAAAGGAAAATGTATGAGAATGGATAAATACTATCAGCTACATAATCAATAATTAGAATAACAATATATCTGTCTGAATTTGATTTTTCCCTCTCGCTCACTGTTTATATTTCTTTCTGATATGTGGAACTATTACTAGAAGAGAATGTATAGAATTACTATGAAAAATATTGATCTGTAATGTATCCGTTCAAATCCACCCCCTCCGAGGGTACCCCTATCCCAGCTGCCCCTTACCTTACCCTACCTTTATAAGGAAAATTAAAAATATAAATAAATAAATAAATAAAGGTTCTGCATAGCCCCATAGTGGCAACTTCAAGGCTCCTGCTCTGCCTATGTTTATCTATCCCTCCATTTTAAAATTATATTTACAGTGGGTAGCCAAAGCTCCTGTGAATTAGTGTGCAACTACCCAGGAGCCTCAAGATTAGGTATCAGTGCTGTATAAAAAGCCCATGGATTGCTCCTAATGACAGCTCTACAGTGCAATGCTCTGAGAAGGTTTGATGAAAAGTACACATCTGCTGAGAAGCTGGATTGCAGCATGGCCTTGCAAGATTAACAAATTTCTTGCACTCAGATCAGATCAGGTCCAGCAACATCATCCAAATCAGCCCAACATAATCATCCAACAACTGGAAAAAGTACTGGTTTCAGTCATCCATGGGCAATTTTCAAGTTTTCTAGAGCAAAACTGTAGCCCACAACATGAACTTAGGCTGATTTACATGGATGCTCACCTTAGCTCTATGCCAAACAAGGAAGCCCAGCCAAAGCCTTTTTAATCTCACCTGGCCACTTGGCTGAAATGTGAGACAAAATACGTAATGAATGAAATCATTCATAAACCTGAAAAACACCTATTAATATTGAATCCTTAATATTTAATCAAATATTTTGTAAAACTCTTATTCTTGTCTTTATTTAAATCACACAAGAAGACACAGACACAGGATGATGCACTGAAGAAAGTATTCTGCTTATTCATAGCTTTTTCCAGAATTGAGTTACGCAGACCTATCCTCCACACTTTACCTGCATCAGTTATTTAATTGATATTACTTTTATAGTGCGTTAGTTAGGGTGTGGGTAGGGAACCTCTGGTCCCACGAATTCTGAACATCTGCTTCATTGTATGTGCTGCTTTTGAAGCAATTGCCTGACTCATGTTCTTATGGCATGATGGGAGAGATGAGAGGGCAGTGCAGAAGGGAAAGCTGTGGCCTTTTGAAGGATGACTGGAAGAGGAGAAATCACATGGTTTATTCTGATAGTTTCAGATTCCAAATCCTAAGAAGCCTTGACTCTTATAGACTCTTAGATTTGTTACCTAAGACTTCTGTGTATTATAGTTAAGTGCACTTAGAAGGCCAAGACATTTAACCAAGACCCAGTATAAAAATAATCTTAAAATGAAGGTAGAAGTGTTTTACATTTTGGGAGAGGGAGAATGAATTGACCCATTCCTTCTTTAAAGGGCAAACCCACTAATGTCTTAATTAATGTTTTAATAGTGTAAATTTAATGAGCTAAGCAATGTCATTAATAGTAGCAAGTTATTTTTCTAATGTTTAATGCTAAGAAAGTAATTATTTAACCTAATATTCTAAGCTCTCAAAATGGGACACATGACCAGCCTAACACAAACCATGACACAGTAATCAAACTATGGAAAGAGAAATCACCCATCTTTCCCCAGGCTCCCATTTATCTTAGAAAATAGTTACTGCCAATACTGGCAACATTGTTCTGAAGAAATCTGTTACTGTTCTGGCTGTATTTAGCAAGTATCTTTATAAGCTTGTTCCTATGTATAAATGTAGTAATCACCCCAACTGCAGAGTAAGAGAATGGAGGAACAAGAAAACCTCTTTTTTAAAAAGGGGAATTTTATAACTGAATGTAGCCAGCTTGACATCATCGTAAAAACTTACTCACAAATGTGGCAAAAATGTTCAGAACACAGCAGCTGTAACTACTTTAAGGGTTAACCATGAGTCTTAAGGAGGGTGTCTGAAGGAGGGACAATGGGAATACAGCCAATTGCTTTAAATTTCTTCACTATGGATTTTTCCATATTTCACTATGGACTACAGTCACTCTGTAGTGACTAGACTGAGGGCTAGTTCTGTACATAAACCCCTTGGCTCTGTTGTGTCTAGAGGTGATTCAAAACCAAAGGTGAAATTACAAGCAAATGTAATTGGGTGGGGGATACTTACATAAAAATTTGGGAAAAGCCAAACGTGGCTCAAAAGGACCGAAAAAAATAGAAGGATGTAGAACAGGGTAGAGTTGGCATATCTCTGTTTGGATCTGCTGTGGAAAGAGAAATCATCCATCTTTCCCAGGCTCCTATTTATCTAAGAAGATAATTACTGCCAATATTAACATGCATTTGGAATCAGAAATGTTGTAATTCACCAAATAATATCATATATTATTAATATATCCAGATCCAAATCTGATAGTTCTGAATATTTGTAATAATAATTCCTAATATTCTGAGTCCCATTTACTACTAAAACACAAGGCTAGGTTTCTACTTGCAAGAGGAAGAAGTGAAAGTGAAACCTATTTCTCAGGCATTCTGCAGTGATTTCTTGAGAAATGAAAGACACTCTGGTACCAACGGTAGAGGGAGAGGAGAACTGAAGTGTCTCCTGTCTTCTGATAAGGGTTGCCATGGGTTTCACAGGGGAGGGGGTTGGGGTGAGAGAGAAACCTGTAAATGATGCCTGCCTACAGAAATGAAATCTAGAAGTAGGCACAGACAATATAAGATACTTTTTCACATTGATATTGGTTCACATTGGAGCGGTTGTGGCTTCTCAGCTTAAGGGGTTTTTGAATGGGACAAATTAGATCAATTTCAATCTGACATCAGGGCTGGCTATGGGATAGAGACTACTTTGGTTGCCTTGGTGGATGACCTACACTGGGAACTGGACAGGGAGAGTATGTCCCTGTTGGTTATGCTGGACCTCCCAGCGGCTTTCAATAATGTCAACCATGGTATTCTTCTGGACCATCTCTCTGATGGGACTTGGAGGCACTGTTTTACAGTGGCTCTGGTCCTTCCTGGAAGAGAGAACTCAGAAGGTGGTGCTGGGGGATTCCTGTTTGACACCCTGGCTGCTGGCCTCAGGGTTCTGTTTTGTCTTCTATGTTATTTAACACCTACATGAAACTGCTCAAAGAAGTTGTCCAGAGTTTTGGGGTTTGGTGCCACCAGTACACAGATGACACCCAACTGTATCTCTCCTTTTCATCTAAATCTGAGGAAGCTGTTTTGGTTCTAAATCAGTGTCTGATATCGGTAATGGACTGGATAAATAAACTGAAACTTAATCCAGACAAGACACATGTGCTTCTGGTCGGTCAAAAGGCAGATCAAGGAATAGACATGCAGCCTATGCATGATGGGGTTGTACTCCCTCTAAAAATACAGGTGCACAGCTCAGGGATGCTCCTGGATTTGTATCTGAGCCTGGATGCCCTGGTTTCAATGCTGGTCAGGAGTGCCTTTGCACAACTAAAACTAGTGCACCAGCTACACCCATTCCTGGAGAGGTGTGATCTAGCCACAGTGACACATGCTTTAGTTAGAGGTGGGAGGCAGAAAATGCCAGACCCACATCTCAATAATAAGTTCGAGACCACCCTGCAGGAGCTTGGAGGGGTTCAAGAAAAGGCCTTCTGCAAATGTAAAAATACCAGGATTGTGTGTGGTATAGGGGAGATAGCACTGGATGACTAGGCATTCTTTCAGGTAGTATACATTGGTTTCTGTTGGTTTGTAGCAGAACTGGGACCACATTATCAACTGCCATCTTGAATGACCTTTAGCTGCAGAATGGTGCCAGATTTATATTGGGGTGTCCGGAAATGGTACAGCAACAGTTGGCCAGGGCACAAGTGGTGCATTTTACAAGTGACATCTGGAGCAGCCAGACTCTTTCCCTGACAGGATATAGGTGGGAGGTGGAGGCATCAAATAGAAGGCAGCACACAAGGACAGAATACAAGCAGGCCCTGTAGAATGCCACTGTGATGAGGGCAGCCATGCAGCACATAGTAGTCAAGAGCCTCTGGAGGACATGCTGCAGCAGTGGAATCTAGCTACAGAAAAGATCTGTTTGTCATAGACAATGAGGCAAACATGGTGGTAGCACTGCAGGCTGGGAAGAGAATAGGGGTGCAGTGTATGGCCCAAACGCTCGACCTTTTAGTACGGGGTATAGAAGACACATACACACCAAAAATAACTGAGTGGGCCAGAAACATGGCAGGGCATTTTCACCAGTGTCCAGGGCAGTGAACTGTTGCAGCAGAGGCAAGAAAACATTGGATTACCACAGCACCACCTAATCCAGGATGTGGTAACTCAATAGAACTCTTACTTTCTACCTGCTTGAAAGAGTGCTGGAGCAGCAAAGGCACTCCATGATTTGGTACTGGAGACTTCCATTACTGTGACTGCTCCCCTGGACAGAGAAGAGTGGGACATGATGGGTCTATGTGGTCTATGTCCTCTGAAGCTTTGAGAGTGCAACACAGGTCCTTAGTAGAGAAAAAGCCAGGTGATTCCAATGTTCCAGGACTTGGTTGGCATGATGGAGGATATCATGAGGGGACAATTTAGGTGAATGGGGGATTCCATAGAGGAAGAACAGCATTCTTCCCCAGCCTGGTAGCCCTGGTCAGCAACCTAAAGGATCTATTCCACAATATGTTTACTTCCTTGTGGAAGAAGGAGGAGTACATTCTAGCAGCCCTCTTGAACCCCAAATTAAACAGTGGGATATTAAGCCGCAGCAAGGGAGTACAATGTCAGCCAACCTTCCATCATATTCAGCAGCAGCAGCTAGTGCAGAAAGTCTAGCTAGCACTAAGAGGCCATGCAGAGCAGGAAGAAACTAGCAGTGTCCATAGCACTCCAAACAGCAGTACCAGCAGTTGTATTCTAGAGTAAAAGTCCCTCATCTCTGCTACAACAGGAAGATTTCTGGGGCACTATCATGACAAGTATGGCAGAGCCTGTCCTCCAGAAACGCCACCCCGAAGGAAGGACATAGGCATAGGCAGAGGTAAAAGCATAGATACAGGAGCCCTACAAGCCAATGATCTTTTATTTGACTGATCTGAGGAGTCTTTTGGGGGAGGTCTAGCCAAGGTGACAATGGGACTGCTGTCTTGGCCACCAACTACTGTAACCACTGGGAGAGTATTCTCTCAGGTAGGTGACACTGTCATTCCACACTACTCACACCCGGCACCTGGATATGTTCCTTAAGGAAATTGCTTATTTAGCATGCATATCATATAGGTCACCAAGGGTGTCTCAGACCATTTTCACGTTGTCTGTCACCTGCATGCTAGCAACAACTTCTGCAATTCTCCCATCTTTTCAGAAGGTATTCAAAGACTTCAGGCCTGTTGGGATTTCTGTGATGGTGTAGCTGGCAAACATCTAGGTAGCGTTTAACCTTTTGAGACATGGATTTTCCACATACTTGCTAATGATTACGTTAGAATTACACATGACCGGGTGGCCAAGGTCTTCATGATCTCTGAATCATGTGGAAAGTGTCTGGAATAAATCTGTTAAGTTTTCTTTTCTAATACTTTTGTGGGTTTTTTTTTTAAAGGTCAAATTGTCCCAGTTCTTCATATGAAGAAATAGATGTATCTTGGTAAATTGTTCAAAAATTCAATACATGCTTTGCTGATGACATAAGGATGAAAAGCCTAACAGAAAGGTTTCACAGTCCTGCCCAATGAAGAGGATAACATTGTACAATCCAATTGCTGAAGGGGCTTAAAAAAAGATTGAAGCCTGAGTATCCACCATTTTAAGTACTCACTAAGGCTCAGTCCATGAAATTTCCATTTCAGGCCTCAGAATCACTATGCAGTACTCCACAGGTAAGATTAGTTGTTCCATGTGACATCTGTAGTAAAAATGATCATAAAATTAAGCACTACCACAGAATGACCAAAGTATTTCATGTTTCTCCCTGCAAGCTCTGTGATGCAGAACTGCATCTTTCTTTCATGACATATAATACAGCAGTATCCTAACTTTGATGCTGATCCTGGTACTTGAAGGAATGACAACACAGATCTTGAACAGTAAGAATATCAAGATGGTGTGATGAATCAGCAGTTTGTTTGGCAGCGCAAACAGTGTTCAAAATTAAAATAAAGCAAAGTGTGTACACCATGTTTCGTTCACTTGTATGTTCATGGTCTTGTGGAGTTTTTTTCCACTTAAAAGCTTATGTTCATTTCTAAATCATGACCACATGTAACCAGCTAAAGCAAGCAAGCGAGAGGTGGTAGAGGGAAAGCATGGTCAGTTATTTATTACTCCACACATGTTTCAAATAGCTTTTTCAAAGAAAAGAACTTCATTATTTATTTTTCAGATGTGCCTTCATCCACTGATTGTGCTTATAAGCTAAAATTTTAGGACATTATTCATTCCAATGAAATACTCAGGTTTAGCATCAGTCATTAAATTTTCTTTGTTGTTGGGAATCTTGTAATAGTTTTTTTTGTAAAGCCACCTTCAAATACTTTTCAACGCAGAAGGACAGAAGGCTTATTCAACTCTGTTTCTGTAGGCAACTAGAAGCAACTGGGATGTGCATTTCAACTCCACCCCCTTCATTTCTGACCTCCAGTATTCCTAGGACAGGTCTGAAAAAGAGTTTCATCCATATTCTGCTGATAAACCAGAGCTTCCAATGGGATGAAGATCTGGAACCAAGATTACTTCAATGTGGTTATGGAATTTTTTCAAAACTTTCCTGGCAACACAGGGAACAATGGAATTAAACTACGTTTACCCTGTTCCCTCTGTCTCTGCACAGAAATAGATGTTTGATTAGAGTTATAAAATATGTATTTGTATTATACTGTTCTTTAAGAACAAATATTAAGTAAAGCCTGATCTCACAATACAATGTCCTTAATTAAATTCATCCTGAAATACAAGTTCTTGAAATGCAACCATATACGTATTGTCATGGCAGTGAATCATTCCCTCCCATTATGAGGCAACAGAAACAAAAAAGTACTTGTTCTTCATGTTGAAGGCTTGCAGCATACAAAAAAGGGGGTTGCAGTGAGTTAATATCAGGAGAACAGTAGCCCTTGGTATCAATAGTGATGCTGATGATGACTCATAGATACTAGTTAATCAGGTGCATTCAAAGGTGTTTCATCTACAAGAAGGAATTTACCCCTTCCTCTTTTTCATGTGGCCTTAAGGGGGAAAGGAGTTAGGTTAACTAAGAAAACAGCTGATTAATATATTAGGAAGTCACATGGCGGTGAGTATAATAGGGAACATTCCGTTAGACGCATGAGAAATGGCTGTTCATTTCATTGCTACAATGGTTACTCAATATGTTTGCATTTTTAAATTCAGTTATACCCAGGGAAGAAACCCTGTGATGATTTCTTTGAAAACACTTTAAAAAAATATATTGCTATCATTTCTTCTTCATCTTGTAACAAGAGGCTGGTGGCCACATGTGCTATCAGTTAAGTGAGTAAGCAAGGCCTTCTATCTACTTCCACAGAGTTGGCTGAGATCAAAGGTTTATCACATGTCTGATCAGATCTAGACCCTAAGTCAATGGTACCCATCCAATCCTAACCTGCTGTGATTGTTCTTTCTGCTGTGTCAATGTATCAGATTTTGTTCCTCAAAATCATTCAACTTTGCTTTGCTTTTTTAAAGCACTTCAGCTTAGTTAGTGAAAGTAAGGGCACACTTCCACTCTCAGTAAGAACCACAGTAGAACTGATTTCAGCCTTATTTAAATCGATTTATAAATTCCCAGACACATGATGCAAGAGTGAAATTGATTTATTCAGGCTGCAAAGCAAGTTTTTTTCAACTCACTTTTTAAAATACCTCACTTCTAAATTGATTCAATTCAATGGGGTTTTGTGGGTGTCAACACAGCCGTCGTTTTAATGTGTGCCTATGTGGATTTTGGTTATCAGGAGCACCACTGTTTTTCCTTTACATTTTAAAAAATTGTTTCTTAAAATTTTGATTAATGTATCACTTCCTCAATATATTCGGCATTATAACCACTTGCCCTGTTCTCTCCAATCTGCAGATGAAGGAGCCGGCGGAGCAGCAGAAGACGAGCAGGCACAGAGCAGGCACTCCAGGACATGGAGGATGGTCCGTGTTCCTGGAGCGTCACTCCACAAAGCAGCTGACTGGCCCACTAACCTAGGGAGCCACTTCAGCCTGCCTAGCAGCTGAGCAGCACACTGGCAGGTGCAGAGTGGGTGCACCAGGACGTGGGCAATGACTGGCACACTAGGAGTGCAGGAGGTACAATAGCTAGCTGACCAGCACTAGGGGATTCCCCCTGTTGGAAGTGAGAGTGCCAAATGGCAAGTCGGAGTGTGAATGCAACCTGCAGGCCATTCCCTCCTCCTGAGAAACAACATGCAGGAGAATGGTGCAGGAGTGAGGCTCCAGCATCAGCTCCCTTCCTGCTGCTGAACCCACTGAAAGCCTTTCCCCTCAATTCCCATTTTTCCATCATTAATCCTTTGGGATCACCATTCCAGTGTTTCCTCTGCAGTGTCTAGAAACTATTATGACATCAGGTGGTGCCTTGTAGATACTCAGTTTAGTGATGTATCACTTCCTCATTTTTTGAAATAAAAAATCAAAATCTTTAAGGACAGTGTGCTCCTAAAACAGAAAGGAAATGAGTTGATTTCATCAGTGTAGCCACAAGAACTGGTTTTAATTATCAGGAATAAATTGATTTAATTTCAGTTAAAGTGGACGCAGCTACTGATTTATATACCATGTGACTTGAACCCGATATTAAAAAGTCAGAACAGGAATCAATTCAAATTGCTGGTGGGACTGAACCCTAAAAGCAAAAAGCAGTTGTTCTCTTGTCCTTGAGTCTCTTAGCAGAGATGTTTATGAATGGTTGTTGTAGGTTTTTCGGACTGTTTGGCCGTGTTCTGAAGGTTTCTCTTTCTAACGTTTCACCAGTCTCTGTGGCTGGCATCTTCAGAGGACAGGAGTTAGAACTCTGTCTGTGTTCTGGTGTAGTTTGTAGGATAGTTGAGTATTTATAGCTGTGGAATCAGCTTTTTGTCCTTTTCAGGAGATTGGGTGATTATGGTGATCAGGGTGTTTTTTTGTTATGGGTGTATCGTTGTGATAAGGGGGAGATGATCTGTCACTGTGATTGATGGGTGTCATTAGCTGGTCTTTTGTGTGCAGTGATCACCGGTCCTTGTGGCTGGGTAGAGTTCGTTGACCTTTTGCAGGCTGTATTTTTCAGTGCTGGGAGCCAGGCTTTGTTGAATTTTAGACTTTCTTCTTTTTTGTTGAAGCTGTGCTGATGTTTGTGGATTTCAATGGCTTCCTTGTGTAGTCTAACATAATGATTGCTGGTGTTGTCCAGTACTTCTGTGTTTTGAAATAGAATTTCATGTCCAGCCTGTTTCAGGGCATGTTCAGCTACTGTCGATTTTTCCGGTTGTTTTAGTCTGCAGTGTCTCTCATGTTCTTTGATTCTGGTGTGGATGCTGCATTTTGTGGTCCCAATACATACCTGGCCACAACTGCAAGGTATCCAATATACTTCTGCAGTGGTGAGGGGGTCCCTTTTGTCCTTTGCTGACCATAACATTTGTTGTATTTTTGTGGTGGGCCTGAATACTGTTTGTAGGTTGTGTTTTTTCAAAAGTTTCCCCATGCGGTCAAGAGGCATAATCAAAACACTGGTAGACCGTGTGAATCGGAACTGTGAAACTCAATTTCTCAGCACTGAACTCAACCATCTGAATTGGGCCCTACAGGCAAATGGCTATTCCGAATGAAATCACAAGAGCCATCAAACCAAGAAAACAACACCAAACTGAAGAAGAAAAACAGCCACCCATAAATAAAGTATTTCTGCCATACATCAAAGGGATCACAGACCGCATGGGGAAACTTGCACACAAAAGACCAGTTAACGACACCCATTAATCACAGTGACAGATCATCTCCCCCCCTTATCACAATGATACACCCATAACAAAAAAACACCCTGATCACCATAATCACCCAATCTCCTGAAAAGGACAAAAAGCTGATCCCACAGCTATAAATACTCAACTATCCTACAAACTACACCAGAACACAGACAGAGTTCTAACTCCTGTCCTCTGAAGATGCCAGCCACACAGACTGGCGAAACGTTAGGAAGAAAAACCTTCAGAACACGGCTAAACAGCCCGAAAAACCTACAACAACCATTGGATCCCGGCCGTGAAAGCCTTCAAGAATACGATGTTTATGAACTTTAGCTATTTCAGTGAGATAAGCAGACATAAGCAAAGTCTAGTGAATTAGAAAAAAATAGTATTATAAGTAACTATTCCAATTTTCTCTGTTATTGTCATCTGTTGGAGGGAACATTGATGAAATCCTTTGGTATAGAAAAGAAAAAAATTGTATGTGAAATGTAAAAATGTTATTGTTCCGAATGCGTTAAATAGTGCCATCACAGTGAGATAAAGTGATTGTTTGGACTGGATTACAATTTATGTTTATATTCCATAATCATAATCTCTATTCAATGGCAAGGTATTATTCTCTTTTGAAATTGTTGATGCTAGGAAAGCAGATTTAAAAGCATGTTATCCTGTAATGACATTATAGGAAAGATTAGAAGATGTTTTATTAAACTTTAGTGTTTTCTAGCAAGAAAAGTTATAGAAAATGTTTAGGGAAACTGCTTGGCCAGCAACTTAATGTAAACAAAAGTAAGGAAAATGACATAGGCACCATGGCCTTCAATTTATGATTTTTATGGTGGCATAACTCTATAAGTACAAGACTTTTAATTTAGACTTTTTGATGTGTGTTAATGTAATAATTGCTTAAGACTATGAATTATATTCAGGCAAGCTTTCCCCGAGTGACTGGCTGTCTGAGTGGAGTTCTTAAATGAATACTTTACTGCTTACTGTTTATGCTTTTTAATATGGTATTTGTTTCATCTTTATTGTATTTGTGTACTCACCATAGTTAGCTTTAAATACTGTCTTTTAATGATGTAAGCCACCTTGGGTCCTTTTTAAGGAGAAAGGTGGGATAAAAATATTTTAAATAAATGAGTGAGTGAGTGAGTGAGTAGGTAGGTAGGTAAGTAAGTAAGTAAGTAAGTAAGTAAGTAAAATATGTCTAAATCTATCTTTTAGAATATGCCTGAAATATCTTTTTTCTAATTGTATTTTTTATAATTACAAGTTTTTAAATTTTGGGTGTGATAGTTTTCTTGTATTTGACATTCAGTAGGAACCCCCCATCCACAGGATCAGTATCTGCTGATTCACTTATCCACTGCCTTAAAATACGAAATTAAAACTCCCAGAAATATGTACAGTCAACCCTCGACTTACAAACTTAATCCGTTCCGGAAGGAAGTTTGTAAGTCGAAAAGTTCGTAAGACGAATCAGCATTTCCCGTAGGAATGCACTGAAAACCAATTAATCCGTTCCAGCTGTTTTTGGTTCTTAGGTTGAGGGGCGGTTTGTAACTCGAATCATTAGTTCCCATAGGAGCTAATGCAAAGCCGGTTAATCCGTTCCTACCACTAGGGGCAGAATTTTTTTCTTTTTTTTCCCTTTTAACCTAAGATGACTTAGGTTAAAAAAAAAGTTTTTTTTCCCGGTTCGTAACTCGAATCTAAGTTCGCAAGTCGAGTCAATATTTTTCTATCAGAACGGTTCGTAAATCGAAATGTTCGTAACTTGGGTTGACTGTATTTATATGTATTTCCAGGATTTAAGTACTGGCCACTACAGGGAGCCAGAGACCATGCAATTTATAGCGTTTGATCCTTCCAGTTTTTTCAGCAACCGCAGGAGGACTTGGAACCTATCCCTCATGGATACTGTAGTCCTACTGTACAGTTTAAAGAAAAGCATATAAAATATTACCAGTTTGACTAGTTTAGCTTTTCAACTCAGAAATAGTAGAATCAAAAGACAAAATGTTTGAAGAAAGAACTGTATCATCATGAGTGATATATGATTTTCCTTGATTGAGTTATCCATAATTTGTTATGTACATTTTATTCTATTTTTATCCCAGTGTTATCTTCTAGAAATCTAGAAATTAATCCTCTGATTTCAATCCATGTATTTGTATTTATTTCAATTAAATGTGAATATGTATTAGAAATTAATCCTTTTGTGTTATTCATGTTTCATTAGGATTCTTTCAAAGTAGGCAGGTACTTTATTGAAGAAATCTTCAGACCATTTCAAATTCAAATCTGATAAACAGAAATGAATAACAGAAACAAAATTCAAATTTTTTCATATTTCTGGTCACTGTGTCATTGTAGGATTCATAATTAGATAATATAGTTGAATATAGCTTATAGAAGCTGGAGTTCCATCAAGAAGAAAACTCAAAAGTGCAGAAAGTTAATGTATCTGGGACCATCTTTTAATATTTTCTCTCATCTGTCTAATCACTGGATGCAAAATTAGCTGCTGAAGTTTAAATGTGTTTGCTTAGCAGTGGGATTAATCTTATAGAGAATTTACCATCTTTTCATCCACATTATAAATTGGAGTCACCTCCAGTTTTAGAAAAGAAAACCACAGTACTATATGGAGACAGGTAAATTATCATCCATAAAACAGTTGATTTAATAAGCCAGATATTACACTTCTGGATAAACAACGAAGAAGAACATAGCTTATAGAAGTTGGAGTTCCATCAACAAGCAACCTCAAAAGTACGGAAAGTAAAACTGCAAAATACCAAAAATGAAGGCAAGAAGTTAAAAGACTGTGAAAGCAAGGCCAGGTCATCTTCCTCAGTGCACTAATTTCAGCAACTGGAGTTGTTCTAAAATAGTTAGTTACCAATTTAAAATAGTAATGGTATTTATGTTTATGTTGTTGTTTTGGTTATTAGTGATGGTATATTACGATTTTGATTTCTGATTTTGATTTTTGTATAACCATTATGTCTGATTTTGTGTGTGTGTGTGTCTCTCTCTGTGTGTGATTGTTTTATTATATACCGCCCAGAGTGGCCTTGCAGCAAGATAGGTGGTATAAAAGTTGAATAAATAAATAATAAATAAATAAATTTCCAACAGCTGCTTATTTGATTGCTAAAATCTAAATATCTCTGATTTTGCACATATGTCAACTCACCCACAGAATTGTAGGACTTGATTCCTAATTTTTAGGCTTGACCCTTTAAATCTACCCCTAAGCACCAGCAACACTGAGGAATAAGGATAAGAATAAAAATGGGTAAAGAATCACCGTAATCATGGGAAGACACAAGTAATTTTACAAACCGGTAAGCAAACAGATTAATCTGATTCGTATAAACCAATAGCATTATTAAATCAAGATGAAAAGTTATTCACCATGGTCTGTGCATCTCAAATGAACACCAACAGAAGACTATGTCTTCCCAGACCAGTCAGGATTTAGAGCCAGAAGACAAATAACAGCCCCTATAAGTAGAATATTGAATTACATTTGTGAAAAGAAAAAGCTGTCATGGGCAATTTTATCCTTCAATGTACAGAAAGCATTTGGAATGGGGCTTATATTTGGACTCTTGGGAACAGAAAACATTCTTATTCTTATTATTAAAGAAAGTTTCAGCTAGAGTAGGTTCATTTGAATCAATAGGACTTAAACGGGAGTTGGCTCACCTAATCTCCACTGATTCTATGAGCCTAGGTAAAGGTAAAGGTTCCCCTTGACATTTAGTCCAGTCGTGTCCGACTCTAGGGTGCGGTGCTCATCCCCGTCTCCAAGCCATAGAGCCAGCGTTTGTCCGTAGACAGTATCCGTGGTCACGTGGCCAGCACGACTAGACACGGAACGCCGTTACCTTCCCACCGTGGTGGTACCTATTTATCTACTCGCATTTACATGCTTTCGAACTGCTATGAGCCTACTCAAGTGCTATTTACTAAACTAAGAAACAGGATTTCATCCACTGTTTTATGTGTTTGCCAAGTGACTATTTAAAAATGAGAGTTCTGCCAGAAAAAAAGAGCGAGCACCTCTAATACAGCACCATCAACATGGCTGAATATTTTTTTTCCCTTGGCTTCTGTCCAGAAGAGAAAGACTTCAAGATTCACTTCCTTAATTTCAATAGATGCATATGGCTATTTACCCTATGCCAGTCATTCATTAATTTCTGTGCAATCTCCTTGTCTTCATTTAATACTCCTTTAACTCAGTTGCTGCCTTCCTGCTTCAGATTATGTTTTTATCTTTGGTCAATGTTTTTAGTGAGATGCTCCTTTTAATCCCTTTTTGTGCCTTTTATTATCGTCTTGTATTTCTTTTGTACAGATTTGTGTTCACTTGAGTTTTCTCCTTTTAATAATAGTTCCATTTTGTGATGGAAGTTCCCTCAGAACATCAGATGGTAATTGTGATAGTTGCAGAATTCAAAATGAATGCAATGTTGAGTCTCTTTATCAAAGGAAAGTGTCAGAGAGCAAGGGGGACTGGGCTTCTCTCTTAAGACTTTGATAAAGATCGTCTTTAAAAGTCTCAGGTCTGTGTTACACAGAGGTTAATAGACTTAAATCTGCATTTTGGGTATAGGCTGATAAATCTTTTCTCCATTATTTCTCATTAATCCTTCAAATTACAGAATTACGAGACTTCTGTTTTCAAATTTAGGAGAATATTAATGTATACTTGCATCATTGTGGATGATCTAATCCTGCTTTAGATCTGTAAATCAGAGCACAAGTTTTAGAACAAGTCATGTTCTTTTTGTAAGTTGTATGTTTTATTATTATTTATTAAAAGTATTTTAAGTATGAAACATAATCTGGCTCATCAAGGCTCCCAAAACAACGTAAAATAAAATAGGTAAAAAGCATTCTTTAAAAACAGACTTAACACCATTCTTAAAATGAAAGCTCATTCAAAATAATATAGTTTTGACTGTCATCCAAAAGTTCATCAAGCTGGAATGTGCACAGAGAAGACTGAGAATAGCCACCTTTTAAAGGTCTGGGATGTGTAAGATGGAGCCAGCTTGTTTTAGAATAATATTCTTAGAACTGCAGAGTTGGAAGGGTCCCTGTGGATCATTGAGTCTAGTCCCTATGAAGGAAGCACAGTGAGAAATTGAACTCCCAAACCTCTGACTCTGCAGCCAGATACCAAAACCACTAAGCTCTCCAGCAATTATTTTTCTGCAGCACCAAAAGATATGTGGGGGAAATAGATTTTCATGAAGTTTTAGGAATAACTGGCTGACACTAAGAGTACCTCTGAATGGAGTACCTCTGGAAGTGGTAGACTCTCCTTCATTGGAAATATTTAAACAAAGGTTGGATAGCCATCTGTCAGAGGTGCTTTAGCTGTAGATTTCCTGCTTTTGCAGGAGCTTGGACCTGAAAATCTTTTGGGTCCCTTCTAGCTGTACAATACTGTGATTCTGTGATCAAGGACGCAGCCAACCTTACTTCCTTGCAAAGGTGTCCTCCATCAAGGTGCTGCAGCAGAAATAATCTTATTTATTATTTATTTATTTAATTGATTTTTATACCGCCCATCTGGCTGCCAAGGCCACTCTGGGCGGTTTACAAACCAGGATAAAACAGTGACATAACAACAATAATCAGCAACAACAAACCTTTTCTGAGATCTTTGAAATTGTCAAGTAAAACACAAATATTATGGGGAGACTGAATTCATCTAACAATGTTTGTGTGGACCACAGATGCACCTGCACCCCACCAATGGGAAATGTATTCTCGGAATTGCAGCCCAGAAAATATCTCTGACTGAGGAGGGGAAGTGGGAAGCGGGGAGAAAAGGGGGGAAAGGAGGACAAAGAGAGAATCTGTATATTGGCGATCATGGCCTAGGGACCTCTGGGAATTGTTGCAATCCACAAACACAAAATTGCACGATAATTCCAAAAGAATTAAATTGCTACCCTGGGGCATTAGGTTAACAAAAATGCAAGGTAACAAGGTAGTCATATTCTGTATTTAGCTCTGTTTAGATCCTTAATTCTTTAATTCTTTAAATCTTCTCTCATGTACTCACAAGCCTCTTAAGGTAGACCAGATTTGCAACAAGGTCTCTAATGAAAATCTCAGATTCTGTGCAGATTCCAGCCAGAGGTGGTCATTCAGATATTTGGACCCAGGCCCTTTAGGGCTTTATAAAGAAAAACAGAACCCCAAAAAAACCCAGGGGAAAAATAGGAAACCAGGGGAGTTGGTTCAAAACTGATGACATGCAGTCACTAAAGCACACACCAGGCAACACTGTAAATGCTACATTTGCATTAGTTGTAGCTCCCAAATATTTTTCATGGGCAGCTCCACTTGAAGTTCATCACAGTAGTAACTAGCTATCTCAGAAGTAATTAGGCCATGGATCACTGTTACCAAAACTGTTCTCCTCAGAATCCACAGCTGGCACACAAGCTAGACTTGGTCGGAGGCATCCCAAATCACAATAGCCACTTTGCCTTGCATGAGCAATGCTAGATCCAACACCATACCAAGGCTTCAAAACTGGTTCTTCAGAGGAAGGGCAACGGCATCCAGAACAAGTTGCAATAAAAATTCCATCTTGACTTTCTGCTGACCAACAGAACGTCTCTTTTGTCTGGAGTGAGCCCCAATTGTCCACCCACTGTATCTTGTAGAGTGAATGCAAAATGAAACTTATTTTCCCTGTGTAAATTAATGTCTTGGGAAGATCTTCTGAAGGTTGGACAGTTCTGAAGGCAGTGGTTCCCAACCTTGGGTAATCCAGGTGTTCTTGGATTTCCCAGAAGCCTTCACCACCAAGTGTGCTGGCCAGGGTTCCTGAGAGTTGCAGTCCAGGAACACTTGGGTTACCCAAGGTTGGGAATCTCTGATTTAAGGGATGCATTTTTCCCATTTAACTGAAAGGGCTGGGGCAGGGTGTGGGGTGGGGTGAATTCTTGTCATCCTTTAAAAAATAGCTTGCTGTTTCTTAATTGGCTACACTCTTGTATCAGTCTTACTGGCCCACAATCACAAGAAGTCATTAATTCACATTGATTCACATTCACTGGGAGAACCCCCTCTACACTGCATGTCATGCTCATGCAAATTATTCACACAGCCACAGTTATAGTAGGGTATACAAGTTTTTTAAAAGAAGATGAAAACTTCAAAGGCTTCTCCTTTCAAACCGCTGCACTCTTCAAAGGGGACTACACAAATACAGATCTGTGGATTTTCTTAGTGTAGCCAATGGAGAGACATCTAAAGCTTCGGTTTTTCTGGTGCTGAACCTCCATTTTGACTCCAAATGGGTGAGAAGTCCGAAGCAGCAAGCTGCTGTTTCAAGCTTCAGATGCTTTAGACAGCAGTTTAATTAATTTTTTCAAATTAATTTTTTCCAGTAGCCACTCGTAAGATAAAAAGAGATAGAGAGAGATGGAAGAATCTTGTTTTAAGGGGAGATGCTCTGTGTAAGACTAAATTCTTTGGAGTGCAATGAAGTAGACATAGGATCTATTGCTTTAGTTATTTACTGCTTCCTGTGAGCAATATGCCTTTTCCAGTTGTGTTAAAAAGTATTTTTAAAAACTATATCCACTACTTTCCTTGCTGGGATTTCTGGGAATCAGAGTCTGCAGCACTCATTCATTAAACTGAATTCTAAAAATAGACTCCCACCCACAGAGACTACAATCTGGTTGGTGGTCTGGATGACAACATTTTAATGGCTGGTTAAATGATAAGAAAAATAGCACTAGAGACTGACATGAGGAATGTTATCTTGTAACTGTCCAGCACCATTCCGTCTAATATAGGACTAGAATATCCAACATAACCAATCTCCTGTTCAATCATTCTGCAAAAGAAAAGTTTCCCTTAATTTTAAAGCATTTTACAAATACGATCTGTTGCCCTGATTATTTTAATCTCAGGAAGCAAGCACAGCAGTCAAGTTCTAAAGAGACCCCATCAAGGGAAAAGAAGAAGGTAACTGCTTATAATCTGCACATGATACCTCGTATATGCTCCCAGGTACACGATTATTTCACTTTCAGATTTGACTCATGTATGCTTATTACTGGCCTAAAACATCATAGTGGAATGAAAGCAATGTGTCTTTATATGTTTACGGTAATTATAAACTGGAAAAATATTTATTTATTTTATTTAAAATATTTTTACCCTGCCTTTCTCCTCTAAAGGCCCCAAGGCAATGATAATTTATGGCAAAATCTGGCTATATATACAAACTGATGTTTTTGTGAATGTAAACTCTACAACAACAAAATACTAGTGCTATGCTATGGTTGCTATAAATATGCTGCCAGGAATTGCCCCTGTAGGGGGGGGGAAACCCACTCCAATTCTGCTTTAATTGTCAACATCACCTCAATATTGGTTGCAACTCAATTACGGAAAAGTTATGTTTTTTTATGATGAGTTTCCACTTCTCACCAATGGCCGTATCAGAACAAGAGAGAGTCTTTTTATTATGAAGAACACTTATGCAAAGAAGCTCCATTACTCTTGCAGCAAGGCTTCCACTGCAGCATCATGCCATCCTTTCTCAGAAGGATCAGTTGATACCCTCTCATATGTATAGAGGAGCTCATTATGATTCTGTCCACACCAGCAACATAATTTATCACATAGCCTAGTAATATCACAGGCAGCATTATATATCAACTAAACAATACTAGCACTTGAACTGACCTCCCTGCCAAATATATATATATAATTACCAGAATGAAAGGAAGGCAACATCTTTAAACGTTTAAAACATTTACTACAGTGTAGACATAGGTTGTAATCAGGCTTCATAAAATTCATCCATCTGAACTGAGTATGACCTTGCAATTAGGCTAGGTCCAACTAGGGAATAGGGATAGAGAATAACGGATATTAGAGGATCAAGATGTTTGTGCCACGTGGCTTTCTATCCCTCTACATTAGTCTGCTACTCACTGTAGGCCATTGCCAATGCATTCATCTCCTATACATGGAGTTGGAACTGCAGGAAGGGTAATCCTGTCTTTTACTTCAGGCAGCAAAATGTCACAGGTCAGCCTTTCTCCTTTAAGAACTCTTGGTTTAAACTTAACATTTCCAATCAAACAACACATTGAGTGCTGAGATAAAGAGGATATGCAGACAGTCAAGAAAATTTTTAGGTCTCATAAAGTCATACAACTCTATGGTGCAGGAACAGGTTGACTTTAGTCTTGCTGGATGTATTTTGGTTTGTGGTGGAACCCTAGCCAATTTTGCCTGGTAACGGAGAAGTAAGGTGATTGGCCGGGGGGGGATGCAGGAGGAGAGCTTGAAGGAGGAGGAGACAAGAAGAGCTGGAGGGAAGTAGATAAGTTAATTTATAACTGAAGAGGGAGGCTGTATGTTGGGTTGTACCTTAAGAAAAGCTTATGTTGAATTTTGTTTTCACCAGTTGGTCTGGTATGTTAATTGCTGAAGGCAGACCCTTTAAAACCAGGTTATTTAAAAAGTGGCAAACCTAGATAGAGGCTGGTCACATGGTTTATTTAACAGAAACCTAAGATCCACCAGCTGGAGATAGGTGGGAAACAGTGACAATGGAGATATGAGATTGGGGGACACACATTGTTAGGATTAAGGAACACATTCTCAGGCCAGGAATAAATTTTCGGTTATCATAACTAAGCTCACAGCCCAGTTTCACAGAACACTAAAGTTCTTCCCACTACCCAAACTTTCTTTCAGTTCAGCAGCATAATTTAGAAGGTAGAGGTTTTTGCTGTTGCTGTTATTAAACAAATGGGCATAAAACATGTTAAGATAAAATCTCTGCTTGTTTCACTCTTGAAAGTGAGAACAAACATTTCAAAACATTTTTTGTTTTTTGTTTTGTTTTTGCATTGGGCAAACTTGTGGGAACTTCTCTGCATTTATTTGTTTATTGCATTTTTGGGATTTTTTTTAACCAAAAGAAAGTGGAAGTGCAAAATACAAGGTTATTAATTTTTCTGCAAAATGATGTGATTGCAGACTTCTCCCCCCCCCCCCCCCAATTTTTTGGGTAATGCTGCTGTGGGTGAAAAAGTGAAACATCCTCTTTTTTTATTTCAAGGACAGTAAAATTTGCAGATATTCATCACATTCTTAGTCACAAAACATTGTTGTTGTTGTTTAGTCGTTTAGTCGTGTCCGACTCTTCGTGACCCCATGGACCAGAGCATGCCAGGCCCTCCTGTCTTCCACTGCCTCCCGGAGTTGGGTCAAATTCATGTTGGTCGCTTCGATGACACTGTCCAACCATCTCGTCCTCTGTCGTCCCCTTCTCCTCTTGCCTTCACACTTTCCCAACAATCAGGGTCTTTTCCAGGGAGTCTTCTCTTCTCATGAGATGGCCAAAGTATTGGAGCCTCAGCTTCAGGATCTGTCCTTCCAGTGAGCAAAACATTAGAGATCTATTAAAAACAATTCTGGCAAGAACTTCTGATGAACCTTCACCCCACCCTGGCCACACTGGAACATAAAGAATCTCTCTCTTCCCTCCCTTTTGCCTTTTACTCCCTCTCCTTTCATTTTTATGTTTTCTTTCCTCAATGAACCGTGCAAACTGCTGTGTTTCTAAAGTCTTGACAACCTGCTGGTCAAGTTATCATTTGCCTTCCATACCTCTTAGCAGCCCCCAGTCAACATGTCCTTCTCACTCTTTCTCATATCCAGTCCTAAGAAGAGATAATCCCTTCCAACTGGTGCTGCTGCTAAAACCTTGCCCTAGAGAACAGTAAAATCTGAGATTTTATATGGATTTCCTCTCAGTTTCATAAAGCATATGCTAATATATTTGGTGAGGATACTTGATTTAATAAAATAAAATAAAATTACTGCCTCAGTCTTTATTTTGGCTTAAAATAACATTATGCAAACATGCTGATGGCAAACTTAGAATACAATTGGAATTTGTATCATCAGTCATCCCGCACAGATTGCAAATGGCTCATTTTAAACTTTAGGTATTTTCCTATGTTAGCAAAAATTAATATACCGTACTGAGCCATGGGGAAATGGGGTCAGAAATATTTGATGTCGTTTCTTTTTACTGATATAACATGCTGTTTTTAACTCCCAACGATATTAGAATAGCCAAAAAGCACTAATAAATGCAACAGAGGGCAAAAAAAAAAAAAAAAAAGACACAAATAAAAACAGTGGATTTTAGGGAAGCATTTCCAAGATTTGGTACGAATTTATTCATAATATTTATATGCCCCCTTTGTCAAAGGAGTACTAGGTGGCATAGAAGGCTTCTCCTCAATAACCCTGTGAAGTAGGTTCCAGTACAGTATGAGCCCACAGTCACCTCAGTAGGATTCATATCTGACTCTAGATTTCAATGTGAATTTTCCAAAACCACCGTACTGTATTGTCTCTACAAATCTCACAGATATTTGCATGATTCTGCCTAGCAGACTTGTTAACAAGACAGAAGTGATTTGATGACACCCCTTCAAAATCAACAAAGATCTGGTGGTATCATAAAATTCTGATAATGTTTTGCTTCTGCTGTAACATAATAATTTACTGGTTTTGAAACATAGCAATGGCTGAATTCCTGTTCTGGATGACAACAGCAGCAGTGGCATGTTACCACTGATTAAAGGCTTCCTTTGGTGATTTCAGGGTACTCAGGGCTTCATCACATAGTGTACAAAACACATGCACCCCAAGCAGTTTTGCCTTTGATCAGTAGCAATTTGCCATTGAGAATGACATAATCTCTGTTGCACATGCAGAGCTATGCAATGTAATGCCAGCGAATGTATGAGGTAAGTTTGGTTAGTATTTTTAAAATTATTCATTAAGATACTGTGCACTTGTCTGCTGTACCATATATGCATGTATTATATTTTTATAACACCCTATAGTGAACAGACATTCTCTGAGTGGTGTACAAGCAGAGGATACCATACAACAAGCACCACCAATAAAATTAACAGCTAAATATATTAATTATCAACAAATAACAAACCATAATAATGAAAAACAAGTTGCATAACATGCTCCGCTAAATGAAGCTAATTAAACTAAAATTAAACCCAACCTAATATACTAACCATCTAAAATAATATGGCAAACATTATGACAAATGCTCATGGATTTTAAGGCGCTAGGGCAGAAAATGCCCAATTTCTAGTTGTGGATTTTCCTCCTTTGGCATCAACACTTTCAATGACATATGTTGTGAGGAGCAATGGGGGACAATAGATTTCTTCAAAGAGAGATTTTCTATTAGCTGCCAAGGTTCCAAGCCATTTAGGGCTTTATAGGTCAAAACAGCACCCCAAATTGTGCATGAAAGCAGAGAGGGAGCCAGAGCAAGCGAGCCAGAACTGGGGATAGATGATCGAATGTACTGATACCATTACTAAGTCAAACACTGAAAAGATCCAGGAGGACAAGCAAGGTTACACTTTACTTATTTGCCTCCCTTAGGATGTCATCCAGCAATGTGACCAGCGATGTTTCAGTTCCATGACATGGCTTAAACACTGACTGAAATGGATCTAGAAAATCCACTCCTTCCAAGAACCCTTGTAGTTGATCAAAAACCACTGGTTTTTCCAGTAGCGATGTATGGAAATGAGAGCTGGACCATAAAGAAGGCTGACTGCCAATGAATTGATGCTTTTGAATTGTGGTGCTGGAGGAGACTCTTGAGAGTCCCCTGGACTGCAAGGAGAACAAACCTATCCATTCTAAAGGAAATCAACGTTGAGTGCTCACTGGAAGGACAGATCCTGAAGCTGAGCCTCCAATACTTTGGCCATCTCATGAGAAGAGAAGACTCCCTGGAAAAGACCCTGATGTTGGGAAAGTGTGAAGGCAAGAGAAGAAGGGGACGACAGAGAACGAGATGGCTGGACAGTGTCATCGAAGCTACCAACATGACTTTGACCAAACTCCGGGAAGCAGTGGAAGACAGGAGGGCCTGGCGTGCTCTGGTCCATGGGGTCATGAAGAGTTGGACACGACTTAATAACTAAACAACAACAGCTTTTCCCATTCTTTTGTTGACTATGAGGGCTACTCCATTTCTTCTACGGGATTCTTGCCCACAATAGTAGATATGATCATCGTCTGAATTGAATTCGCCCATTCCCGTCCATTTTAGTTCACTGACGCCCAGGATGTCAATGTTTCTTCTTGTCATCTCCTGTTTGACTACATCCAGCTTACCAAGGTTCATAGATCTTACATTCCAGGTTCCTATGCAGTATTTTTCTTTGTAGCATCAGACTTTCCTTTCACTTCCAGGCGTGTCCGCAGCTGAGCGTCCTTTCGGCTTTGGCCCAACCACTTCTTTAGCTCTGGAGCTACTTGTACTTGTCCTCCGCTCTTCCTCAGTAGCATGTTGGACGCCTTCCGACCTGAGGGGCTCATGTTCCAGCGTCATATCTTTTAGCCTTTTGTTTCTGTCCATGGAGTTTTCTTGGCAAAGATACTGGAGTGGCTTGCCAGTTCCTGCTCCATGTGGATCGCGTTTAGTCAGAACTCTCCACTATGACCTGTCCGTCTTGGGTGTCCCTGCACGGCATAGCCCATAGCTTCTCTGAATTACTCAAGCCCCATCGCCATGACAAGGCAGCAATCCATGAAGGGGGTCTGTGGGAATAGATGGGGCCTATGTTTGGAGAGTGGTTTGAGGGTGATCCTGTGTAAAAATCATGTGGATCTATGAGGATCCCTATTTCAGATGCATGTATTTGCACATCTGCAATGACGAAGTCACTGACAAGCCAACAAGGCTTTGGGCAGCGCGACTAAGCTTCCCCCCCCCCCCCACAAATGGCGCGAGACCTTCAGGGTCTCATGAGATTTGTTTGAAGAGCGGGAGAACGCCCCTGGCTATATAAGGGGCGTTCTCCTCTCTAACCGTCCTCTTCTTTCTCAGGCGTTGCAGGAGAAAGAGGACTCCGCTGCTTGGCTAAATATTGCTGCATCACTGAGGACCGGTGCTCCAGAGGATGGGAGGGTAGCATCAGCTCCCTCCCACGGCTGAGATTTCATTTTTCCTGCTTTTAGTTTATTATATTTGATTCATTTGGGAGAAGTTATAATTCAGTTGTATTGTCAAATTTAGAAAGGGTGCTTAGGGGTTGCGGGTGGCAGCAGCGGTGCGATCACGCCAACGCGCCTAGGCACGAACATTTATTTTGTTTGCATTTATTCTTTAAGCATTTTAGGGAGTAATTATTAATTTTAAAAGTTGATATACCTAGAGAGGACTGAGGGGAGTGTGGCCAGGACAGGGTGTTGAATCCGGGTGGTTTTTTAAGTGGATTTCCACAGTAGTCTGGTGTGCTAAAACCCTCCCCCCACCTCCCCTTCCATCTAGCCGTTCGCGTGCGGCGCGGCTTGGCTGAGTGTGGCAAGAGGGTCCCGCTGTTGTTAAGTAACCGTGCACCCCCCCATCCCTGTGTTCTCCCGCTTGTAGGCACCTTTACTTTAAATACAGAAAGGATTATAGGGATTGGGGTACCTTTTAGGTGACGATAATTCAGGCAAATTAAATTAAAGTTCTATATACATAAAAATTAATTATAAATAAATAAGTATAAATAAAGTACATAACAATTAAGTGGGATTGAGTCGGAATTAATTGAATTAAATAGAATATGGTGGAGTGATCAATTAATAGAATTAACTTTATTAACTAAATTGATAATTAAGTAATTGTGATAATTAATTTAAGACTAGGTGATTAGTCTACAATATTTAATAAATAATTAATTAATAGTCTAGGTTAATAGTTTTTTGGATTATAAGTAAACTAATAGTATTAGGTATATAAATTTAATAGGTAAGTGATTATTTAAGAGGCTTTATTAATTGGAACTGATTATAAGGTAACAAATTAGGTGGAGTGATCAGATAACAATTAATAATTGAAGGACACAGCCATTAGGTAAGATCATTAGGCAAGCTGTGTATTATTATAGTGTAATCAAAACAAACAAACAAATAAATAAATAAAAGAAAGGAGGTAGAATCTACAGTGGGGTAGGGATATTAGGCCCTAAGGGCACCCTAGCTGCTTTGTCTGGTATCGCAGTTTTTGGTACACACCAGGGGGCGCTACATCTGGAATTGGTATGATTAACTAATTGAATTGGCAATTGCTTTTGCTAGTGCATTGGCATTTGGTGATTAAAAGACTTTATATAGAATGGCGTCGAGGAAAGGCCTGGGCAACAGGAAGGGAAAGCAGCCAGCCAAGAAAAGGCCAGCGCCACAGGTGTCACCTCCTCAATCTTCCTCTGATGAGGAATCCTGGCCTGTCAGGAAGGAACTCCAGGAAAAAATTTCTGCCCCCGAGGCAGAGAGAATGGCGAGGCAAACACCTCAGCCAACGGAGGTCCAACCTTGCAGATCTAGTAGAGATGCCAAGAGTCACCGTAGGGCTAAACTCAAGGCATTAGCTCACAATTTAATGAATCGTTTCAATGTTTTCGAGGCTGAACAGTTGCCAGGAGAGACTGACAGGAGCGAGGCCGAGGGCACTTTGTCTACTCCCAGAACCCGGCGTTCTGAAAGGAGCAGTAGATCCGCACTGTCAGCAATGACAGCGTCGAATACGGAGCACCAGGAGGTCCAGGAGGAAGTAGTAGAAGTCTGTCCCAACAGTCAACTCGCCGTGGAGGGTCCAAGCTTAACATCAACATCTTCGGGTGAGTGGACTACTTCTCCTGGCACCTATGCACAGAAACCCACCTGGCCTTGGGCCAGCAGTGGTCAATTTACACCTACACCACTCACATCCATCAACACACAAAATGTGGGGCCTCATGGCACATCTTGGCCATATGCCATGCCACAATTCAGTGGTTGGGGGATGCCATATCCCAATTTAGCTCTAGCAAGTCAGGGCACCCCGGCCAGTGCTGGCGGGTGGCCTTACCCTTCTGTAGCCAACACGGGCTACAACATGGTACCGTTATGCACTCTCCCATATGGGGACTATTCTATGCCGCTGGGTGATCACCTCACCCCAGCTACCAAAGAGAAAATATGAAAGGGCGAGTATGTAGATTTATTTGAATTACTAAATAGAAACGTAGAAAAGAAGGAGTTAGACAAGGAGGACAAAAAGGAAAAAGAGAGGAGGAGAAGAAAGAAGCCAGAAAGGAACTAGGCAAACTGGCTTCCAGGTTTTTTAATCTATGTGGGAGTCATAGTCAAAGCCCAACCATGGAGGGCTCAATCTCTATTTCAATATTTAGACACCATATACAGGGCATATATGGATTTCTCTGGCATGGCATGACTTCATTATGATGAAGCGTTCAGAATGCACAGCGCAATCCACCCCAACATGTGCTGGGATGAGCCACAGCCTGGATTGTGGCTGCAACATATGACACCGGCTAGACCAAACACAGGGGAGCGCTTTGATAGTGGACACTTAAATAAGAAAGCTGCCCCTGGTCAAAATCCCCACTTTACAGCAGAGCAGGTGGTTCAACCCCGCATGTATTGTTGGGAATACAATTCCAAGGGCTTTTGTACTAAAAGGCCATGTTACTTTAAACATGAATGTAGCACATGTGGGGGTCGCCACCCCAACGCTACATGTTTTAGAGCCGGTGCCCAGAAGCAAAACAAAGGCACTGGAGGAGGTAAAAAGCCTAACAATGGCGGGGGGGGGGCGCCTGGTAAAGGGGCCCAGCCCAATTAGAGTAGAGGTCTTAGAAGCCTGGTTAAAACATTATCCAAATAGGATAGATGCTAAATATTTGTTAGAAGGATTTAAATATGGTTTCCGTATTCCATCATTAGGAGAGCGCAGTGCATACTTTGTGCAAAACCTCCGTTCAGTGCGGGGAATGGAAAACGTAGTGCAGAGTAAAATAGATATGGAGGTGACTGAAGGAAGGGTCCTTGGCCCCTTCCCAATGCCACCTATTGGGAACTTGAGGGTTTCACCATTGGGCATCATGCCCAAAAAGGCACAAGGTGGGTTTAGGCTTATTCACCACCTCTCCTTTCCAGAGGGAGCATCAGTCAATGATGCTATCCCTCCAGAATTGTGTTCAGTAAGATACATTTCTTTGTACGAGGCGGTGCGTATGATTAGGAATTGTAGAGTTGGGGCAGAAATGGCGAAATACGGCATAAAATCAGTGTTTCATCTTTTGCCTGTTCATCCTAGTGATTTTAACCTGTTAGGATTCCAGTTTCAGGGCTCCTTTTACATAGACAGGGCCTTACCGATGGGTTGTTCAATATCATGTGCTGCTTTTGAGAAGTTCAGCACATTTATAGAATGGAAACTCAGGAGTTCGACGGGCTGTAAGTCTACGGCCCATTATCTTGACTACCTTTTCTGTGGTAAACAGAACTCAGGAAGGTGTAGTTTCATACTAAAACAATTTCAGGCATTAGCAAAGCAGTTAGGATTACCACTAGCTGAAGAAAAAACTGAGGGGCCTACAACATCACTCACCTTTTTAGGTATTGAATTAGACACAATCCAGCAGGCATCAAGACTGCCTGACAATAAGTTAGAGGATCTTAGGACTAGGATAGCAATGCTCTTGAAAAAGAGTAAGGTGACCCTGAGGGATCTTCAGCAAATATTAGGACATTTAAATTTTGCATGTAGAGTTGTGGCCCCTGGGGTGTCCATTCCTCAGGTGACTGTGCACTGCTATGCAGGGTCTTCACCGACCGTGGCACAGGACCAGGGTCACCTGAGGAATGAGGGAAGACTTATTAGTATGGAGTAAGTTTTTGGAGAAATTTAATGGTATTTCCTTTTGGAGAGGGGAAATCGGGCTAAAAGCTGATTTCCAGGTACATTCAGATGCAGCCAGATCCTTGGGATTTGGAATTTACTTTAGAGGAAGGTGGTGCGCGGGCACTTGGCCCGATAAGTGGCACCTTAGGGGCATTACCAGAGACCTGACCTTTTTAGAATTATTCCCGATAGTTGGCGCACTTTGGCTCTGGGCCGAAGACTGGTCAAACTCAGTGGTCCGTTTCTGGTGTGACAATCTGGCAGTTGTTTACATTATAAACAACCTCACGTCGCATTCAGAACGGGTCATGACATTAGTCAGGGCATTCACATTATGGGCGCTGCAATTTAATGTGTTGGTGCACACCCGGCACGTGCCAGGCTTGAAAATAGGATAGCTGATGCATTGTCGCGCCAACAGATGGACCTGTTCAGGGAGCTAGACCCTGGAGCCAAGGAGTTCCCCGAAGTGCTGCCCCCGGAGGTCTGGCCAATTGGTGAGAGGATGCATCAAGAGCGATAGGTTTGGCCCTGGCTCCAAGGACCAGGAAGGGTTATGCATCCATGAGTATGGAGTTTCAGGAATTTAGGAAAATGTTTAACTTGAAGCCGGAATGGCAGGCTCCGGTTGAACATTTACAGCAATTCATGGTGCACTTGAATAGAAAAGGACTTGCACCGGGAGCCATTCAGGGTAGGCTGTCTGCGTTAGCTTATTATGCAAAGATCAATGGCTTCAGGGATCATACAGGGGACTACCGCATTGGGAAAATGTTAGAAGGGTGGTCCAAGGAGAGAGGAAGGATTCAGGATACTAGGGTCCCTATTTCACCACAGCTGTTGGACAGCATCTGTGATCAGTGGGCACTCTTATGTAAAGACCCATACGAAAAGGCCCTTTTTGAGGCAGCGTCTTTGCTGACCTTCATTGGGGCTTTTAGAATTAGTGAAGTAGTTGCGTCAGGAAAGGAGGATAAGTCTAGAGTAGCCCTGCAATGGCAGGATGTTAAAGTGGAGGATGGAAAGGTACAAATACTCATTCGGTGATCCAAGGCCAATCAATTGGGCAAGGGTACGCAGATTATGTTAGGGCAGTGCAGCATAAGCAACATTTGCCCCGTTAGAGCTACACAGGTATATCTGAAGGTTAGAGGGCAATGCCCAGGATATTTTTTCCAGCATACTGATGGGTCGCCTCTGACAAAGTATCAGTTCTGGAAACTAACAGACCTAGCATTAAATAGAGTAGGTGTAAATGGTATGAGATTTGGCACTCACTCTTTTAGAATAGGAGCAGCTTCCACAGCAGCTGCTATGGGGTACAGTTCGGAAGAAATCAAGAGATTAGGCCGGTGGTCATCAGCTAGTTTTCATAGATATGTGAGAACATTGCCTAACGTATAGGCAGGGGCCTGGTCTGTTATGTCTCCACAGGTCCTATTAGGTCGGTGAGACGATGACATATTATGATTGTCGGACATAGCTATGTCCACTGGGCAGGGTTTTATGTCGCTGCATCCCCATGGGGGAGTGACCTGGGCCTTGGGGCCAGTGCACAAGTCACATGGAAAGGACTGCGAGGCATGCAATGGATCCAACTGTGCAGGTTGGCAGCCTTTGGTCAGGCGCCACCAGTATATTGGTCGTGCACCTCGGCGGTAATGATTTATCCAGGCATCCCGGTAAGGCACTGATTTTGGACATTGTTCGGGACCTGAAGTGGTTGAAGACCAGGTACCCTGTGATGAGGATTGTGTGGTCCACAATTGTGCCACGTCTGGCATGGAGAGACACCCGGTTTTTCCTCAATGTTAACACGGCCCGGAGGAGTGTTAACCGTGAGGTCTGCAGAGCAATCTGCAGTGGCCTTGGATCAGTGATAGGTCACCAAAGGATCTGGATGGATAGGCCTGAGTTTTTTTCGGAACAATGGAGTCCATCTGTCCGATTTGGGTTTGGATGTCTTCCTTGAAGACATCCAGGGGGGTCTGCTTGTTGAGCTTGAGTGGCTCGATGGCGGGCATGGGATATAGCGTGGCTAGTCCCTATTCTGTGGCGGGTAGTGTGGAAAAAATAGGTATTTCTTGGTGAGTCCCACTTTAAGATCAGGTAAGCTAACAGCGCATCGGACCTCCCAGGGCTGCGGATCGTGTGATTACAGCACCTGGGCGGGAAAGATGTGCTGGGCCACTTCCGGACCAACAGTCATCAAGTAAAGATGGCTCGAGGTCTGGGGGTGTTTATTAGTGGCCAGCCGGGTTCCTGCTGTCTTTAAGACCTCAAGAACCTGGGGCCGGGGACTTGCCCATATGATTACTGATTTACTTGTTTCCGCACTACAGCAGGCTCCCCTTTGCCAATTGATTGGCAAATTTTCTGAATGATTATCAATAAAGTGTGGCCCATGTTTTAATCCATATTACTGTCTCGCGTCTTTATTCCGGAGTTGGGGGGCAAAGCGATGCGCTTGGGTTCCCATGATGTCTGTGTTGCAGCTTATGGGCATAAATGAGGCCTATGACTGGACAGTGGTTTGGGGATGATCCTACATAAAAATCATGTGGATTTACGGGGATCCGTGCATCATCTCCATGTTTTTGTGCCACTGCAAAACCATGCGCCAAAGAGCCCATGATTTATGTGGTGTAATCTGTAGATGCAAATGGAATCTCACAGTGGTTTAGAGAGGATAACATCTGAAAATTATATTAAATCAGGTGGATCCATAAACTTATGAGTAAACTGGGTAACATACTAATGAATAAACCAGGTAAAACATTTTTGAGATCATTCAAAGCCACAAAGGGAAAAAACAGTATTTTCACAGCTTAAATGAGTGAGCAGCTGTATATTATTATCTTTTTTAAAAAATAGTTTTAAAAATATTTCCACAGGCAGGAGCTAAGAATTTGTGATCAGGAAGGAGTTAAATGCTCTCTTTCACACTGAAGACCATGACAGGGTTAAAATCTGCCTAGTAGGCTGACTAGGGATACATTCTGATTGGCCAGAATGCTTTGGTATGCAAATAGTTCCTTCAGAATTCTCAGAAGAAAAAGGAGCGATTTCAGAAGTTTTAGGGGTCAAAAAAGCAGACATTAAAGGGTCTGAATTAGAGCCAGGAATGCCCAAATTCCTGTGGACAAAGAGAAAGAGGTTAAAATTGAGTTTTTTCCTCCAGATTTTGTCTTGTCTATGTTTTTCATCTCTTTTCTTTTAGCTGAGGAAATGGTCTCTTGGTTCTGCAGTGGGGAAAATTGTGTAACTTTTTAAAAAGTCATACCTCAAAAACCCTTTGTCTAAACATCTCCAAATTTGGTGCCAAGCAAGAGCAGATTTTCTGCTACATCTCAGCAAATTTTGGTGCTGATCTGAAGTCCAGTCTCATAGTTATAATTTTTTGCTTGGGCCACCCCAGCTTTTAATTTTGTTTGTAGAATCCTATTTACTGTGCTTTTGCAAAATATATGACATGACTACCATTGTGCCATAATAATAATAATATGCATCATCCAGTCCATTATGGTCCCTTTAGCCCACTTCAAGAGCCATGAAGGGCAAGGATCTCAACAATAGGTACTAGCTTTATAACATGCAAGTGCCTTGTCCACATCATCAGGCCGCAATAACTGAAATTCATCCTAGGTAACATAACGAGACAACACTTCGGACATCTCATTTAAGACTACTGGATTAAATATGGAGTCAAGATGCTGATAGATGCAATCAATTTTAGATCTAAAACGAACAGCCAACCTATTACAGTTTTTTTCATTGGGCTGTGGGAAAGAAGGACGAAGACTAAAAATCTTCTACTGCCAGTGCTGCCAACACCTTTCTGCAGGTGTAACTTATGCAACAGAAGTTTGGCCTGTGAATAATGCCATCCATACAAAGTCAAATAATCACACATCACAAATGCAATCATTCTGCCTCAAAGCCATATTTACTGAAATTCTTCTTCATTCACAGCCATCAAAAACAGATAAGATCAGGAGAGGAAATAAAAGATAAGAAAAGGAGAGGAAAGAAAAGAAAAGAAAAAAGCTTCCCTAAAAACCTGGCCTACCAATGCATCAGGAGCCACCTCTTCAATGCAAAGAACCCTTCAATATTTCAGAACTTCCTGAAGTCCTCCCATGTTGATAAAAGGGACTGAGCTCCTTTTCATTCATTTCTGCTAAGGTTATTTTTCTCTAGAAAGAGAGAAAAGGATCTGACAGAGCAGCATTCTCTTTTAAGCATGTCCCCTAAAAATCCAGGCAGTTTAATGACCCCTGACAAATTTGCTGCTACTACCAGCAATTAATGACTGGCTTAATTAATGTCCTGAGGCAAGGTTAATCTCGCATTTCCAGCAGTACCCAAAACAAAAACACAGTGCATATCCAAAATATTTTAGCAGCTTTGTCTTCTTATACACATTTTCTTAACTAGGACACAATTCACCAGCCTAAAATCAGTGGCCTGCGCAGTGGATATATACTGGGAAAACTTCATTAAAATGGAAAATAATTATAGCCTTTGCTGTTTTTTGTGTTTTGTTGTTATTGTTGTTGTTGCTTTCTTAACCCAAAACATGGCAAACCCCCAGGGAATTCAGAAGACATCAAAGAGAATTAAGAAAGGGGAAAACACTACTTCCATCTTTTAATGAAATCTCCCATACTTCATGTTTCTTGTTTTACTCCAGTAATTAAGGAAACATTTTTGTTATCAGCTGGGGAAGACAAGCCATATGAACAAGATATTCCATTTATTTGCACATAGAAGACACATCTGGCTTCCATATACCATCCTGCAGGTGTCTATCCAAATGTTTTAGTAAGTTAAGGCAAAGTAAATAATCAGGATCTCAGTTCATACCTAATACTGAACTAAAGCTTATGCAGAGATGGGCAATTTTGGTGGATCCAGGGGGCAATTTTTCACTCCCTGGGATTCTCCAGGAGCCTCACAGACCACCAACATGCAAGGGGAAAAAAAACCACACAAAAACAATATATACCAACCAGCTGAGGTACTCTGAGCTGCAGCCTAAAAGCATGTGGAGGATCACGCTTTGCCCATTGCTGCATTCAACTGATGGATGTTGGCAGATGAAGCCAGGAGGCATGCAGCTGTTAAGGGCAGGGCAGATGTACCTGAACCCATTTCTGTTCCCACACATATCTAAGTGAAAGGGTCCCTCATGGACAGCTCTTAGAAAACATCTGTCAAAGAATAGCTATTGTGTAATTATTTGAGATGTATCCAAAATTAGTACTTTCTCATTGGAAGCAGTTCACTGGTTGTATATAAAATTATATATTTGCCACATGAGAAACAGCTCTGATGTCATGTTTGAGTAGGAATCTGCTTCAAACCTTCACTGTTTGACCTGATACAGTCCTCCCACAACATTATGCCCACTGATTCACACTGTGTGCCTCATTTGCAAAGATACTCTTAAAGTGGGTGTTGAGAGTGTTTAATCTACCTGTCCCTGAAAGTATAGCCTGAGTATTACTGGGGCCCCAAACTAGATGTGATGCTAAGCATGTCAACATTCACATTCTGTTTCAATGTGTAGTCTGCATAATTAAATTGTAAACTTCCAAAAGAGGGCTTCAGGTGTTATGCGGTGGTATACAAGCAGCACACTTTACAGAGAGCAGCCCTGGAAGGGAGCCTGAGCCCAATCTGGACATGGTGTAGGGAGAAGTTGTTCCCCCAGTGTTTTTTCCTTTGGGAATTATTTCTCCTTGCTGAAGCTGCAATTTGCCCTGTTAGAGGTTTAGGTTTGTTCTTTTCTAAATGAGAGTGCAGTCTCACTGGCAATAAGAACCACAGTTACATTGATTTAAATGTTATATAAATCATTGTATAAATTCCCGGGCACACAACGCACAGGTGAAATCTATGCAAAGTGAGTTTTTTTTCAACTGGTCAGCAAGGGCTTTTTAAAATAACTGGCTTCTAAATCAATCTGGATGTGGATGGTGCTGTTGATGTGAATGTTGCTGTCATTTTAATTTGTATTGCTGCATCAATTCATCAGTATGTTTGGCATTACAATAACCTATCGTGTTACCTTCATTTGGCCGATGAAGGACCCAGCGGAGCAGCAGAAGACCAGCAGGCATAGGGTTGGCACAGAGTGGGTGCAGGGTTAGTGGGGTTGTGAGTGCAACCTGCAGGCTGTTTCCTCCCCCCCTCCCTGGGAGAAGCAGTGTCCAGGAGAGCAGTGCAGGGGTGAGGCTCCAGCATCAGCTCCCTTCCTGCTGAACCTACTCAAAGTCTTTCCCCATTTCCATTTTTCCATCATTAATTGGCTGGGGTTACCTCTCTGGTGTTTCCCCTGCAGTTTCTAGCAACTATTATGACACCAGGTAGCTCCTCATAGATGCTCTATGTAGCAACATATCACTAGTCCCCCTCTATTCAGCACCAGTGAGGCCTCATCTAGAGTACTTGGTCCAGTTCTGGACACCACACTTAAGAAGGATGTGGAAAATCTAGAAAAGTTTCAGAGGAGACCATCAAGGACGATCAGGGGACCGGAAACCAAGCCCCATGAGGAAAGACTAAAAGATCTAGGCATATTTAGCTGTGAGAAAAAAAGACTAAGGATCGATATGATAGTATTCTTCAAATGCTTGATAGGTTGCCATACAGAGGAGGGGCAGGATCTGTTCTCAGTCATTCCAGAATGCAGGACACATAACAATAGGCTCAAGTAACAGGAAGTCAGATTTTGCCTGAATATCAGGAAAAACATACTGTCAGAGCAGTATAATAATGGAACCAATTACCTTTGGAAGAGGTGAGCTTTCTAACATTGGAGGTATTAAAGGGAAAGTTAGACAGCCATCTGTCAGATATACTTTAACTTGGATTCCTGCATTGAGCAGAGGGTTGAATGCAATGGCCTGATAAGCTGTGTCCTACTCCATTATTCCATCAGTCCCAACCAATATATCTCAGAATGCTGGCATAATGAAATGGCAACACTTCTTTAAATGGTTTGGCATAGATTTACTGGGCCAAGAGTAAGTAGAAACACCAGCGGGTGTCTCTAAATACATGTCATTTATTGTGTTGCTATAGATAAAAATGAAAGCAAAATCAATAAGACCTCTCTGAGAGATATATTGTGAACATGGGAATTATGTAATTCTGACACAGGGATGTAATCCACCCTAGAAGACTGTTATGATATATCAAATAAATGTTCCCTCTTAATATTTGTATACTATATTCACGCTATCACATTAATGTGCACTTTGCTAATACATAGATAACAATGATGATGATAAACTCTTCAGGGCCTTGGGCTTCTCCTGTGAAAACTACAATGCTGAAAGCCACAGATAAATGTAGCTGAAAGCTAACCTATCCAGCTCCTTTCTGAGGCACACAAACACAGAGAATGACAAGCCAGTCGGGCTGATAGTGATAGGACAACTCATAGAAAGATTTTGCTGAGGAGGAGGGGGAAGAGAGAGGGAGAAAGAGAAAGGCTGAACTTTCATGCTGCAATAGTTCATTTTATGACTGTGCAGGAAGAGGTGGGCTATAATTGGCAGCACATGAATTTGTAAGAGCGTGAAAGAATGTTCCTTTCTCAGCCAACTTCGAAAATGAGGACATTAATAAGTCACTGTTCTAATAACTAATATGTCATAAACTGTAATAACTAATACTAAAATTTGTAAGAGCAAAGTGAAAGAAAGTTGTAAAATCTTCCTTTGATTATACAAAATATAATTAAACATGCCTTTTAGGTAAAGCCTTTGGTGAAGCTCATCATTTCCTATGCCATAATGATAACTGAACCTATCAATAAGCTTAAACACATATATGGAAACAACAGTATATTTCCTGGTTTAGTGATGTCTGTATTCCCCTTTCCATTCATTGATGTTTCCATATGTCAGCTATCAGATTGCATGTTCCTTGGAACAGAGACCTGTCCTTCCATTACCTGTAAAGTACAAATGGCTTCCAGTTAGACATCACACTATATAACGTTGTGGCAACGACAGCAGTAGCAATAACAGAAAATAGTACCACATCCCACAAATACAAAAAACAAAAAAACAAAAGCAGATTGTATTTGATTTGGAAGCTCAGCAGGGTTGGGCTTGGTTAATAGTTGGATGGGAGATCAGCAGGGAATACACACAAGGAACCTCGCTTCAGTTCTGTTTTTGCTTATGATGAAGGAGGAAGTTGGCTTAGCCATGTTGATGTGAATAAAATAACGATTTCAGGCAAAAAAAAACCCTGAAGATTTTTGGAAAACAGAACATTAAGCATGGATTATGTTCATGGCCTCTCCCCAAAAGGTACCTTCTCATTGTAGAATAGCTGTGAATACCTAGTCTACAGCAAAAGAAAAATGTCATCTTAAAGTGTTAATTGTATTTAAGCCATCTGAAGTCAAAATACATTTTTTTAAACTTTGCAGTACATTAAATACATCATTAAATACATAGAAAACCCATACTGGGCAGAGAAAAAGTACTAACAGACTTTACATTCACATACCACAAAAGTTTAACAAAAAATGTTCCTCACAAAGCTGATTCAGCTTCAAATCCAAATGTCTAAGCATTTTTCAAACTACATTAGTCATGTCAGACTCATAGCCAGTAGTTCTTCAGTTGTGTAAATCTCATTTTGAGGTGTTGGGTGTGATGGGGAATTGATCACTATGGCCTGAAATAGTTTGTAGGAAAGGCGCTGAGCTTTCTCTCAAAACTTACTATTCTTTCTACAGTTGTTTCTCTAGCATTGTGTGAATATGAAAAAATAATTGCCATCATTGTTCTTGGGGCCTTCTTTCTAAATAAGGGCTCCTTAATTTTCAAAAACCACATTCCTGCAACCCCAGTTAAAAACTATATTATGGAATATGTAATCATTTTAGAAAAAAGTGCCAGACTAAGGAAAACAATTTAGCAATACACTGATCATCCACAATATTAAAACCACTGACAGGTGAAGTGAATAGCATAGGTTATATAATTACAACAGCATTTGCAAGGGGTGGGAGATATTAGGCAGCAAGTGAACAGTCAGTTCTTGAATTTCATATATTAGAAGTGGGAAATATGTGCAAGTGAAAATATCTGAGTGACTTTGACAAGGGCCAAATAGCGATGACTGGGTCATAACATTTCCAAAATAGCTAGTCTTGTGGGCTGTTCCTGGTATGCAGTGGTTAGTACCTACCAAAGGTGGTGCAAGAAAGGACAACCGGTGAACCGGCATCAGGGTTGCAGGCACCCAAGACTCATTGATGCATGTGGTGATTGAAGGCTAGCCCATTTGGTCAGATCACAGAGAAGAGCTACAATAGCTCAAATTGCTCAAAAACTTAACACTGACCATAAAAGAAAGGTATCAGAAGACACAGTGCATTGCAGTCTACACATGGACATCACCAGATGGGCAATACCGAAATCAGATTGATTATGTTCTCTGCAGCCAAAGATGGAGAAGCTCTATACAGTCAGCAAAAACAAGACCTGGAGCTGATTGTGGCTCTGATCATCAGCTTCTTATAGCAAAACTCAAGCTTAAACTGAAGAAAGTAGGAAAAAACAGTGGGCTAGTCAGGTATAATCTAAACCAAATCCCTTATGAATACACAGTGGAAGCGAAGAACAGATTTAAGGAACTCGATTTGGTGGACAGAGTGCCTGAAGAACTATGGATGGAAGCTCATAACATTGTACAGGAAGCAGCAACAAAAACCATCCCAAAGAAAAGGAAATGCAAGAAAGCAAAATGGCTGTCCAACGAGGCCTTACAAATAGCAGAGAAGAGAAGGGAAACAAAATGCAAGGGAGATAGGGAAAGTTACAGAAAATTGAATGCAGACTTCCAAAGAATAGCAAGGAGAGACAAGAGGGCCTTCTTAAATGAACAGTGCAAAGAAATAGAGGAAAATAATAGAAAGGGGGAAACCAGAGATCTGTTCAAGAAAATTGGAGATATGAAAGGAACATTTTGTGCAAAGATGGACATGATAAAGGACAAAAATGGTAGGGACCTAACAGAAGCAGAAGACATCAAAAAGAGGTGGCAAGAATACACAGAGGAATTATACCAGAAAGATCTGGATGTCCCGGACAACCCAGATAGTGTGGTTGCTGACCTTCAGCCAGACATCCTGGAGAGTGAAGTGGGCCTTAGAAAGCATGGCTAACAACAAGGCCGGTGGAGGTGATGGCGTTCCAGTTGAACTATTTAAAATCTTAAAAGATGACGCTGTTAAGGTGCTACACTCAATATGCCAGCAAGTTTGGAAAACTCAGCAGTGGCCAGAGGATTGGAAAAGATCAGTCTACATCCCAATCCCAAAGAAGGGCAGTGCCAAAGAATGCTCCAACTACCGTACAATTGTACTCATTTCACACACTAGCAAGGTTATGCTCAAAATCCTCCAAGGCAGGCTTGAGCAGTATGTGGACCGAGAACTCCCAGAAGTACAAGCCGGATTTCGAGTGGGCAGAGGAACTAGAGACCAAATTGCTAACATGCGCTGGATTATGGAGAAAGCCAGAGAGTTCCAGAAAAACATCTACTTCTGCTTCATTGACTACGCAAAAGCCTTTGACTGTGTGGATGACAGCAAACTATGGCAAGTCCTTAAAGAAATGGGAGTGCAAGACCACCTTATCTTTCTCCTGAGAAATCTATATGTGGGACAGGAAGCAACAGTTAGAACTGGCTATGGAACAACTGATTGGTTCAAAATTGGGAAAGGAGTACGACAAGGCTGTATATTGTCTCCCTGCTTATTTAACTTATATGCAGAATACATCATGCGAAAGGCAGGACTGGAGGAATCCCAAAATGGAATTAAGATTGCCGGAAGAAATATCAGTAACCTCAGATATGCAGACGATACCACTCTGATGGCAGAAAGTGAGGAGGAATTAAAGAACCTCTTAATGAGGGTGAAAGAGGAGAGCGCAAAAAATGGTCTGAAGCTCAACATCAAAAAAACTAAGATCATGGCCACTGGTCCCATCACCTCCTGGCAAATAGAAGGGGAAGATATGGAGGTAGTGATAGATTTTAATTTCCTGGGCTCCATGATCACTGCAGATGATGACAGCAGCCACGAAATTAAAAGACACCTGCTTCTTGGGAGGAAAGCGATGACAAACCTAGACAGCATCTTAAAAAGCAGAGACATCACCTTGCCGACAAAGGTACGCATAGTCAAAGCTATGGTTTTTCCAATAGCGATGTATGGAAGTGAGAGCTGGACCATAAAGAAGGCTGACCGCTGAAGAATTGTTGCTTTTGAATTGTGGTGCTGGAGGAGACTCTTGAGAGTGCCCTGGACTGCAAAGAGAACAAACCTATCCATTTTGAAGGAAATCAACCCTGAGTGCTCACTGGAAGGACAGATCCTGAAGCTGAGGCTCCAATACTTTGGCCATCTCATGAGAAGAGAAGACTCCCTGGAAAAGACCCTGATGTTGGGAAAATGTGAAGGCAAGAGGAGAAGGGGACGACAGAGGACGAGATGGTTGGACAGTGTCATCGAAGCTACGAACATGAATCTGACCCAACTCCGGGAGGCAGTGGAAGACAGGAGGGCCTGGCGTGCTCTGGTCCATGGGGTCACGAAGAGTCGGACACAACTTAACGACTAAACAACAACAAGCCACAGACTGGTGAGAGTGCCCCCGATTACCCCTGTCCACTGCCAAAAGCACCTAAGGTGGGGATATGTGCATCTGAACTGGACTATGGAAGAAGGTTGCCTGGTCTGATGAATCACATTTTCTTTTAGATCAGGTAGATAGCTGGGTGTGTGGGGGTTGTTTACCTGGGAAGAGATGTCAGCAGGATGCACTATCAGAAGGCCAGCTGGCAGAGGCAGTGTTGTGTTCTGGGCAATGTTCTGCTGGGAAACCTTGGGTCCTAGCATTCATTTGGATGTCACTTTGACATGTACCACCTACCTAGAGAATGTTGCAGACCATGTACACCTCCCTCATGGCACTGGCCTCTTTCAGCAGGGTAATGCACCCTGGCACCTTGCAAAAATTATTCAGGAATGGTTTGAGGAATATGACAAAGAGTTCAAGGTGTTGCCTTGGCCTCCAAATTCACAAGATCTCCATCCGATGGAGCATCTATGGGATGTACTAGAACACCAAATCCAATCCATAGAGGCCCTACCTGTCAACTTGCAGGACTTAAAGGATCTACTGCTAATGTCTTGGTGCCAGATACCACAGGACATGTTCAGAGGTCTTGTGGAGTCCATGCCTCAACACATCAGAGCTGTTTTGGCAGAATAAGGGGGACCTACATGATATTAGGCAGGTGGTTTTAATGTTGTGGCTGATCAGTGTACATTTCAGAACAGAGAGCTGAAGTAACAAATTAATACTAATGTTTTCACATTTAAAATATAACAGTAGTGAATTCAATTTTTAATTTCTAACATCTAGCACTTATGAATTAATTTACGAACCTGAAGTTGTAAACAATAACCATGTTTATCTGTTCTATACATCCCTTTTTGCAGTTGCTGCTAACACTTCTTTCCCTGAAGCATCAGAAGCGCATGTCCCTAGGTCTTTCGTTTGAAATCTCAGAGAATGGGATGCTGCTCACCTGACAACTCTAAACATCACAGATGACTATGATGAACCTGATAGATTATATGACTTGGCTTTCAAAGTATAATTCTATATGTTTTACCTTTTTTGAGGATGTCCTGTTAATATCTCAATCTAGCCCCTTTTCAATAGACTTCCATTCTGATAACATTTAGATAATATTTTGACTATTAACAAGCATACCAGTAATGGTCTAACATTTATTGTGAGAAGAAGAGAACATGTGAATGAGGGAGGGGGAGTAAAAAGCACAGGGTGGCAATTTACTATAAGTTTGTCTTCACACTACATGTCAAGGCAAAGAGAATATCTTATATCGTAACTTTAGAAAATATGATGTTTCATGCAAATACAATCAATCCATAAGGCATTTATTTTATTGCCAGATCAAATTTATTATATAGAAGTATGGACCTTGAAACAATGAGTTTGAAGTTGGAAATTATGACATAGTAATTCAATTTAGCTGTGGACCAATAAAGTCTGAAGGCTGCCAACTAGTGAAGTCTCTGCTGGAAGAAATGAGAAATTTTGGATCACTAACGTGAATTGCCCATCCGCAAGCACTCTGTACTTCCATTATGCCATATGGCCTCCAAATGGCCTTCAAACTGTGTTTTGATGACTAGACAAACCAATAAATTATAGTTTACTTTTATATTACACATTTCCTCAGAGGCTCTTTACAAGCTAGTTGATCTAGCCGAACAATGAAAAGAAAAATGTGAATTATTTTTCTTTGGCAATTGCTAGAATAATTTTACCAAACTTTATGCTCCAAAGCTTATCCAGAAACCCTTCTATGAATCGGATAAACCTATGTCCCACTCTTGCTTCAGAAATATGTGTCCTAAGTTTGAGCTGTTTAGTATCTAATCGCAGACAGCTGCAAATATTGTCAAAAGTTTTCTGCCTTTGCACATACATAGATTGATATCTTGGAGTAATTTCACACAGAAATCAAGAGTCTCAGCAATATTCCTTCAACTTGACCACTGCCATCCTCTCCCATATTACTTTTCTTCACTTCCTTTTACTCATTCTTTCAGGTTAATACCCAGGGTTAGTACTTTCTCAAGGTTGAGACTAAGGAACAAGATAGGTGAACTGATTGCATTGTAATGTACATTTAAAAATAATTTACAAAACTGTATTTTCAGATGTCTCATAAAAGCATAGAACAGTGTACATTCAGACACAGCTATATGTTCATACATTCAAATCTAACACCTTAATCCATAATATTTTAAACTAAAATTATAACTAGAATTAAAAGTATTTATTTATTTATTTTCATCCGTATGCCACCATTTTCCTAATTAAGGGTGTGATCATACAGGGAAATAGATTGCAATTTGGATGGCTTGTGGATGAGTCTGGTGCCATCTATTTCCCAGTGATCACATGACACAAAGGGAAATATACTCCAGCTCAACCATGATCTATGCCCTTTTTGGTCCTGCTGTAAGGACCAACCTTTTGGGGCTGGGCTGGAGCTACTCCCCAGCAGACAGAAGGGTTGCTTTAACAAAGAACACTCCTGTTGAAGCAGCCCTTTCCAGTGTAATCAGTTGTGTGCCTTTGCAATCATCTGATCACACCTTAAGGAACCCAAGGTGTGATCACAATGTAAACCCATTTAAAAGAACCTGAAAAATATCCTCATTTTAAATCAAAATGAGACTAATCAATTTTACTGAAGTTTGTCAAAACCTAAGAACTTCAATAATACATTACTGATCCAAATGATGAAAGAGGTGCAGAGCAGAAGAAACAACTAAATGTGACCTTTGGCTTACCGTAGTGTTTATTAGGACCAAATGAAGATGGACAAGGTGAAGTAGACTATGCAAGAGACTCCAGAGAAATCTCTGGGGCAAATAACATTTGTCTCCTAAAGAATCTCTGATCCTGTTGCAGAGCGTTATTTTCTTGTTTTCAGAGCTTTCAAAGGCTAGTTACTGCTGACACCATCAGGCATAAGCAATGGTCAAATTGGATAATATTATTAGTATGGCATTAGCAACAGTGCTCTTTCAAGTCATGACAGAAAGCCTCAGCTGTTTGTCATAGTATGTGCATATCTTGCATGTAGTATATTTTGTTTTGTGTTGCTTATTAGCAAATTAGATGCCCTGGATCCATTTCAGTCAGGCTTCAGGCTGTGCCACGGCACAGAAACAGCATTGGTCACTCTGCTGGATGACCTACTTAGGGAGGCCAACAGGGGCAAAATGTCCTTGCTCATCCTCCTTGATATATCAGCCCCCTTTGATACCATCGACCACGGTATCCTCCTGGAGAGGCTCTCCGAGTTGGGGATTGGTGGCCTTGCTTTTGCTTGGCTCCAGTCCTTCTTGGAGAGCCGTCCCCAGAGAGTTCAGCTTGGGGAGAATGTATCGGCCCCGTGGTTCCTCAATTGTGGGGTCCCGCAGGGTTCAGTCATCTCCCCAATGCTGTTTAACATCTATATGAGGCTGTTGGGGGGGGGGGGTCATCCGGGGATGTGGAGCTTCGTGTCACCAATATGCTGATGACACCCAGCTCTACATCTCCTTTTTTCCATCTGCTGTTCCGTCCCTTGGGCACTGCCTGGAGGCTGTTCTATAATGGATGCAGTTGAATGGACTAAGGTTGAACCCGGACAAGACGGAGGTCTTGCTGGTGGGTGCCCCCGATATCAGTGGTTTGGGGAACTCCCTCTCTTTTGGGAGGGTGACTCTCACCACAAAGAATTCAGTTTGCAGTCTGGGGGTCCATCTTGACCCGGCGTTTACCATGGAGACCCAGGTAGCGTCCGTGGTTCGGTCTGCCCACTTACATCTTCGGTGGATCACCCAGCTGCGTCTCTATCTAGACGCGGGGGCGCTCACCACGCTGGTCCATGCACTCATAGTCTCAAGAATAGACTACTGTAACACTCTGTACGTGGGGCTTCCTTTGAGACTGATGCGGAAGCTCCAGATGGTCCAGAACACGGCGGCTAGGCTATTAACAGAGGTGAAAAGATTTCACCATATTTCTCCCACCCTGGCCACCTTACACTGGCTACCTATTCACTTCCGCATTGATTTCAAGGTGCTAACCATTACATACAAAGTCCTTAATGGTTTAGGCCCTCGATACCTGGCAGAGCGCCTTCTTCCACCCAGTTCTACCCATATCACCCGTTCCAGTCAGGCCAGGTGGCTGAGGGGCCGAATGCCAAGAGAGGTCCGGTGGGAAAAAACTAAAATTCGGGCCTTCTCGGCAGTGGCCCCTCGCCTATGGAACAACCTACCTGTAGAGATCCACCTGGCTCCCTCGCTGAGGGCCTTCAAGCCTAACCTGAAGACATGGCTATACAGGCAGGCCTTCCCTACAGCTATTACCTAGCCTATTTCTTTTTCTTTTCCCCCCTTTTCTTCTTCTTCTTCTTCTTCTTCTTCTTCTTCTCTTCCTTTCCCCATCTTGGACTCTGTGATTAACTTGGATTTTACCTTAGTTTATTTTTTATGTTATATGTAAACCACCCAGAGTAGACATGTTCTAGATGGGCAGTATATAAACCTAATAAATAATAAAATAAAATAAAATAAATACAGGATTAATTTTCAAGTCACTCAGAGGGTGAACAAACTGGCTAGCCACAGGAAATAAGCATCCCTTTTAGGGCCTGTCCAGATAGTTATATAGATCAGTGTTTGGTTTGCAGTTGGTACGGTTTGGTTCAAACCAAATTGTGTCATCCACACATGATTCTACTTAGATTGATCCATCCTATCCCCCTAAGAGCTGTCCCACTCCTTTCTGGTGCAGGGCTAGGAGTTTCTGGTTTTTTTTGGGGGGGGGGGGGGTTGGCATGATTTGGTGTGCTCCTAATCATCCCATGTGTAGCCTGTACAGATGGCTAGTTCGCACCTAAATGCAGCTGTGGGCAGTGTTATCAGAGGAGACAATGCTGTTACATAATAGTTGGGTTGCAACATAAAAAGGGAGGAAAGAGAAAACCCCTTCTCTATTTTTGTCTGCTTTAAAAAAATATTTCCCTTACTGATGCAGCACAATTCTAATATTATGCTAGATTGATGCACTGCTCTTTCAATATGCCACTTACTTTATTAACAACAACAAAAAAGGAAAGCCACTGTGGCCAGCTGAATGATAGCTGCAAGAAAAGGCAGGGAAGGGAGCTATGTTGATGCCACAGGCTCCTCACCCAGGAGGCACTGCAGCCCTAGCAGAGCTCTGGCTGAGGAGAAAGGTGGGGAAAGGGGTTTTTTTGCCTCCTTTCTGTCTCTATAAAGTTTCCCCTAATATTTTCCCTTCACACCAGTAATGCCACAGTGAGCTTGCCCTCCAGCTGCTACCTCCTTACTCATAAATAAATGGATACACTTACATGTGCGTAAACTGGCAATCCAAAGACTTGTATGGATGCGTCTTATTGCAGAATAAACATCTCCAGTGTGAATGGAAGGATCGCTCAAGTTAGAGATACAATAGACCGCACAAAAGAGAACACTCTTTTAAGCCCAAACCAGACCATTCCAAATGCCCCTATTTGGACAGGCCCTTAATGTCTAGTTTGAACCTCAGCTTCATTCAATACAAAGGGGGCCCTGTACACACCTACCACTGCTGCCCAGAAAAACAAATATCCTGTTTTTTGAAAGCAGAACTTTCAGAACTTCAGAACTTACAGGCATTTTCTTCCTCTTCTTATTGAAAGAGTAAGTTATAACAAATGCATCTTAGGATTTTGACCTGTTTTTTTTTGCTATGATAAAAATCCATTTTCATTGTACTCATGTGCATGCTGGATTGCAGCCACTATCGTCTCTCTTTTTTAAGGTTGTAAAATCGCCTTATAATTAACAAATGACACATCTGCCTAGCATATGCTCTAATTGCTTCTAAATAAGTTAAAAAAATAGACATTGTTTGTGACTAAAATTTGATCACTGAAAGAAAATATCCTGTCTAGTCTGGTTCCCATTTTAAGAAGCCAGAATATGATAAGAGAGATTATACTACTATTTGCCTGTGCAAGCAATAAAACTTCAGTGTTTTGAAGAGGAAAAATTTTTCACACTATTTTTGCTCTTCACCCCCATTATAAAACTATCACATAAACACTGGTTGCATTTTATTTGCAGAGCATTGTTGTTGTTGTTGTTGTTGTTGCTGTTGTTATTATTATAGGTTAAAAAACTATCCAAGTGCTTCAGATTGCATCTGTGTGAGTCACTTCACAAGAATGTTTAATGCCTTATATGAAGCTGGCTGTCTACTGTGGTTGGGAGTACATTTGAGTCATGTGGTAACTTAGTGTCTGGATAATGATTCCCACCCAGTCTGTGCATAATCAATCCACTTCTAGGATGAGGAAAGGAAACCACATCCATCTAGAAAGATATGCTGAAACTGTACCTATGACTGTAGTATACTTGCCTCCACCTGTCCACACTCATGATTGCCTCTGTCAGGAACTGAGTAAGATCCTCCCTCCACACACCCCTTTGCAACAGTCAGTTCTGTAATTCTAAAGAATTTTTTAAAAATGGTAGGTGTGGAAAACCATGAGGAATAATATTATTCATGCTTAGGGTTTTCCGGCGGACACAAGCTGTTAATACTTTGTGAAGGGATTTCTAATGTTTGTTCTCTCCCTTTCCTGTTTAAAGCTTTATTATTATTCCTGGTTTGATATCTGTCTGTTTCTGCCCACTCTGAATCTCTATTAAAACAGCAATAAAACAAAACAAATAGAAACCGCATAGGTATTGTTGCTAGAGTGCGCTGCTCTCTTGCCTTCATAACTGGCACGAGGGCAAGAGTGTAATGCAGTTGAAGCCCTGACTCAGGCCTCCCAAAAGACATTTTGATCTTGGATATGAGTAGCCAAGCACTGACTATTTCAGTGATATGGCTAATGAGAACAATGCCCACTTCTTTGGTTATTCTCAGTAAATACAAGAGCTCCTCTGCTGGGTTTTTGTGAGCAACTGTTTCAAGGAGAAATAAGGGATTACATGTGATCTTCATATCTGACACAGCTTTTATGCTCAGGTATTCACACTCAAGTACAAGTCTTGTAGTAACCAGACCTACAAGAAGCCCTTTGAGACAATTTCCAGTACATTAGAGCTAAATGAGAATGCAATGATTATATCTCTTTATGTGCTTCTTTTGGGTGCTTTAATTTCTAGCATAGATTTTCATCATCATATTTAAGCTCATGATACCCAAGTGTATCAATCTTATCCTGAGCTTAGTATTGACACCTGAACTTCCTTGACGTTGAACTTCCTTGCCTATTGGACATGTTGTCATGAATGTCATCTCATCATTTGGAGCTGAACATGAATACTCGTAAGATTGAACTCTTGATCTGTCATCCAGATTAGCTTGCCCGTCCCTTGACTGTTTCCCCTCTCTTCCTCCAGGGTTGTTGGGTGACCTCTCTCTTGGAGGCCAGGGATCTCAGCATTTTAGTGGATGATCAGCTGTTACTTCATTCATTTCTGAATGTGATGGCCAAAGTACATAATTTCCATGTTGCTAATATCCACCAGATCAGTCACTTCCTGGCTCTGAAACTTCAAAGCCCCTTGTTCATGCCCTGGTGAATTCATGGCTGGATTACTGTAACAGCCTTTTGGTGAGTCTTCCTTCTTCATCATCCCATCCTCTTACAGAATAATGCAGTACAGGTGGTTTTAAATGTACCACATTACTTCCATATTTCCATCATCGTAGGGCATCGCATTGGCTGCCCATCAGGTCAATGACATACTTTAAAATCTTTGTCTTGACATTTAAAGCCCTACATTTTCCCTGCCCTAGCAGTGCTGGTGGCATGGCATATTCCTCTTAAGGGGTCTCAGTCCGCAGATTCTAGAGTTTTGTTGGTCTCTTGGACTAAGGTGGCATTTCTAGGCTTTGGACACTTTGCCACTTGGCTCCAAAGCTGTGGAATTCTCTCCCCCAGCACCTTCATATGGAACATCAGTTGGACAAATTCAGACGACATTTGAAAACCTATGTGTTCCACTTGGAGTCACAGGTGTCAGGTGTAGGGAGAGGTGAATGACCAGTGTAATTTTGCCTGAACGTTTTAACTGGCTTGTTCATAATTAGTTTAATTCTTCTTGGATCACTACCCATTCCAAGGAGTGGGTGGATATACTGTACATATATACAAATGTTAAATTCTGTGTTTGCACATATGTATGTTTATTGATTTTCCTAGAATGTGCTCTGGTGTAGAGCACAATATAAATTGTGGGGGTTTTTGTGTGTGGCAGAGCAGATCAACATTCTATAAGGAAATTCTAAAAATGGGGAAAACTCTCCCCCAATTATAACTATTAAACTGGGTTTTGGATCAGCACCAAATTTGGCATAGTTGTAGTAGACAGCCTGCTCATTCTCTGTACCAAATATGGGGAAGTTAGGACAAAGGCTTTTAAAGTTATAATATTTTTAAAAAAACTGATTTAACACACATCCCCCATTCAGCAACAGGTGATCTTTAACTACCCCAGATTTAAAATGGCTCACATAAATTGAAAAGCCCAACCTTGTTTAACTTGAAAGAGAATTGTTTGCTTCATCTGTTTTTCTTTATTTGGAAAGAATCTATGCTGTAGGGGCTGAAATATTAGTCATCAAATAAATCCTTTCAAATGGGAGAAACAGCAATTTCCTATAACACTGAGCATGCATGGTACAAGCTTGCCAAGGAGAAGAGCTTCAGCAAAGTCTACATTGTAGCTAATCAACTCACCTGTAGGGCAATCTGAACTTTTGAATCTGTCAATCAGGACCAATTAGCTGACTCATGGGAGGATAACTTTTTAATTTCTTACTGGCCAAACAGACTGTTTGGAATTCATGCTTGCAAGGGGATAATGTGTTTGGTATTCAAAGAAGAACAGAGAACAAATAATCAGAAGCTCACTCATTTAAGCTGTCAAATTACTGTTATTATTGTGGCTGGGTATGGTCTTACTTAATGTTAGCAGAGCTTTTGTGCCTACATACTGTCATAGGGCTTGTCTATATAGCCATTTTGAATCAGGCTTGATTGGCCTAGATAGAGTTGCTAATCTGGTGAGATTCTTGCATCCAAATTGCATATGGGCCTCAAGTGACCCTATTAGATCTGCATGAGCTCGTTGTCAATTTTTCATTATCATGAAGTGGCGTTAGAAGGGAGCCACTTCAGATGTTGGCAAATTAAACAATTCCTTGGCTCCATAATGAGGATGAGGCGGGGGGGGGTTAAGTGAATTAGGAAAATGCATATGTGCTGCATCACTCTAAAAATATAAAGGCCAAATGGAAAGGAGACAGGAAGGAGCAGTGAGGGGGGTTTCTTTGCTTTTCTCTTAAAGGTCCAGTTGACAATTGGTTGAAAAAAGCAAGCAAGCAAACAAACAAACAAACAAAAACCTCCCCAAGAAGTGGTTATTGATGAAAAAAGGAGCCATTTCCTGGTGTTTTGAATTATGGATATAGAAGCACAATATCCCACATTCAGAAACCGGAGGTTTTTTTTTTCAAGAGTTGAATGTATGTAATGCATAGGCAGTTCATGGCTGGAGCAGATGATGGGCTTTCTTTTAATAATGTAATTGTGTGCCATCAAGTCAATTCTGACTTACAGAGACTCTTTTCAGGATTTTCTAGAGAGAGAGTACTTAGAAGTGGTTTACTCTTCCCTTCTTCTGGGGGCATCCTGGGACTGTACAGCTTGCCCAAGGCCACACAGACTGGCTGTTCTGGGACACCCAGTGGGGAACTGAACTCTCAACCTCTGGCTCCACAGCCAGATACCTAATTCATTGTGCTATCCAGTCGGCTGCAGGGCTTTTTACATGGAGTTAAATATTACTTACTTTTATCATTCAAAATTTGCTTTGAAATGAACAGTACTATTTAGTAACAATAAACAATGCTTTAAACAAAATCAAATTCTTGGGTAACAGCATCAGTTATTTAAGACTGAATGGTGATCTGGCTGCCTAGAATCTTTTAGGATGTAGATTGAAGGATATATTCAAATGGAAGTTGTGTTGATGTTCCATGCCATTGGAAAAATAAAAGAACTGTCATACAGCTTCTCTTCCTCTGAATATTTCAGAGAAAGAAAGTCTTGCATTCTTCAGAGGAAGACATAAAACTCGGCTAATGTACCTAATTGTGGTATATTATGCCGTAAGGAGAAATTTCTTCCTGACCTCAGCTGGTAATCAGCTTATGCCCTGAGGCATGAAGATTAATAGAATTTGTAACTTAAATCCTTGCTAGTGTAAATGCAGATGTAGTTATCCTATACCAATTTTATAAATCAGAGGGGTTCAGTTATTTTTAATAGCATGTGCCAGTGCTTATTACAGATAAATTATCATAAAAATTATCCTTTCCCCTTATCTTTCATTTACAATAATATATCCACAATAACAAAAATTATTTACTAAAAGACACCTGATAATAAGAATCTCTTTTAAATCTTCTAATGCAGTTCAAGATGCAAGAAAAAGGTAGAGGGAAACTGTATCACATATTGACCTGGTCAATTAATTACTGACTGGTATTCTCCACACAGATTAAGGGCAACCAAATTTCACATCAAGAGACCCAAAATTTGTACTTTCACTTTTCTTTTGAGTAGATGTTAACTCTGAAAGCAGACATATAGAAACACAGGTGGTGGCTGGCACCAAATCCTTTTGTGAATGATGGCAATATAATAGCCCATACACACTTCCCTGTCCACAGGCGTGACACATCAGCCACACAAAGCATAAATATTGGAATCATCTAGGCAGTAGTTCCAGCCAGCTCAAACCATTAAGCAGTGGAGGGCGACTGCTGAAGAACCCCTGAGAAGATGCCACGGGCTTCATAGATCACTTCCAAGCTGTCACTGCAATAGATGGAACCCTGCTAGGCTGCATCTGGAGCAGCAGGTGTTCATTTTGTTCCAGATAAAATGCCACCGCCACTGCTGTCGCCACCACCACAGCAGCAATACCATGCATTTACAACATAGTATGTGTTGTACTGTATTTCAAATGCCAATTTGGATGGATGATGCACACCCCCCTGGAAGCATCTGCGTCTGAATTTAAATGGATGGGGGAGTGAGAGCAAAATTGAGCTCTTCTTCTGACAAGCCTTTGGCAGATCATTGATTGTCATCAAACCTATTCCATTTCTTGCTCTCTGCCAGAAGAGCCACCTACATGCCTGATGGCAATTAGTCCTTTGAAGGTGCTAATGAATAAAAACAGCATGCATACTGTGCATGCATACTGTGAAGACTATTCATATATACTATATATACATATGCGCACGCACACACACACACACACACACACACACACACACGTACAAACCCACACAAAATGCATAGCCTCCCACTACTCTTTCTGCATGCCAGTGAACACCCACTTGCCTACTGCTATTTGAGGAGGGGTGTGTTGACAGTAAAATTAAATAGAAGCAGATTTTTTAAAAAATAATGAATATTACCTGTTTTTACATGCCATTACAATATTAATTTAGATCTCCTGACAACACTATACATAACACTTGACATTTCTTTACACCAAACCTATGAAATGTTTCTATTAGTTTAATTAGTGTTTACAAGGAGAATTTTCTTTTATGGGTTGCCTTCTGATTCAGATGTTCTTGGGATTTGCTGGTTCAAACATAGCTTGAAAGAATGGGTGCTAAATGTAGGGTGACATAATAGATATATTTATGGCTTGGTATTTACAGTATTTATGGCTTGGCCAGTAACAGGAATTTCCAAAGAGGAAGTCTGTTCTCATGGCATTCTAGCCCAAACGCTGTGTATGTAATGTGTCTGGATAGTTACATAGTTTATAGCGAGATAGTCTGATGGGCGATGCACCAAATATTTGTATTTTCTGCTTTAAAAAGTGCCTTGCTCTGTGCAATTAGAATGGTCTAGTAAAGACATACAAAGGAATCCTTCACATCCCATGGACTGATAGTATAAAGAATGAAGAGATACATAGTTCAAAACAAAAATAAAACCAAAAGGAAATAGAGTTGATTATTAAGGAATGCAAGTTCTTATATTTTAAATACATAATTTGTCATGACAAATATAATATACTACAAAACATAATTGAAGGGAAGATTGAGGGTCAATGTGAAAGAGGTAGAAGGTGAATTTCTAGAGTGAATAAAATCAGAGTCTGTTTAGACCTTAATAAAGAACTAAGCAACACAGTGAGATAAAGGTGGAGATATGCCATGATGGTCATTGACCTCAGCAACTGATATGGCACCCAAAGAGAAAGAAGAAGAAGGAGTTTGTGATGCCCCCTGGGTATTTTTTAATTCATACACAAAAAAAGGATTACTATCAGTTTAAGGCATTTTGTTCCATAAAGTTCATCTCAGTGTACTGATGGAAAGATCAGCTCCATGTAGATTGAAGAAGTTAAGCAATGCATAGCTGAAGATGTTTGATAAAACCATTATTTTCAAGAGAAGATCAGAATTCAGGTTCCTTTGCAAAGGTGTCCAAGAAAGCAAAGAATGTAGTGCATTCCAGGAATGGGGAACCAGGGGCCATCTACCTGTTGAATTGCAGCTCTAAGTATTCTTCACCTCCAATTATGTTGGCTAGAGCTGATAGCAGTTGCTGTCCAACAACATTGGAAGAGCTACATGTTCCCCATCCCAATATGAGCACAATTGCATGTATGAAGCTACCTTACATGACATCATACATCTGGTTCATTAAAATCAATATTGTTTGTTTCCAGTAAGCCCTATTCATGTGCCATGTTCTATAATTGTATAGAGGGAAACATGGGCACACACCCAGCTCTCTGTACTCCTGACTTCCTTGTGTTGATGGATAAAGGCTGCTCAGTACATTCAAGTGAACATAGTTACAAAACTCTACATGGTCAGAAGAAACCCTGCCTTAACAGGGATCTCTGTCAAGCTCCCTGTTTAATCTTCTGGAGCTCAGTATTTGCATTACAGTTATTTTGTAGACCTCCTTAGTCAAATGTGGAAGTGGAGGAGGTGGGACTGGAGTATGCACTCCAACCTTTACACACTTGCACCTGGATAGACCTATAGACAACAACTCTTCTGAGTAAGGATGGAACAAATGCTCACTAATTTTCTCATCAGTGAAAAAGGGTATTTCAATACTTCAAGACAAACCATTTATAAATAGCCAACTGCAGTGAGATTTTTGGCTGCAGCATGAGAGTGAAATGGATGGCACTTTTTAAAGCAGCAACATTAAGGGAAACAAACAACCCTGTGCTTTGACACCATCCCCAAAGGTACTCAGGTATTTAACTTGAAATAAATGTTCTTTGCACAAAAATATATATCCATGAATTGTTTCAGGGGAGAATATGCTAAAATAAGAAAAATGCAGAAAACCTCCCATAAACTCATCTAGCAGAGAGAAAATTCTCAGTGGTGAAAACAAAATAAGTAAAGGTTTAAACTTTACATCCTTATTCCAAAGTTTCAGGCATAAGTCTTTCCACTTTTGTTACGTTTCTCCACTGGAGATGCTAAGGCCATTTTGTATGTACTTTACCACTGAGCTACAACCTCTTCCTTCTCCCTGCCCCCCAGTTATGAATCTTTCTCCATACTATGTAGTACAATGGTATACATTTGAATGCAACTCAGAACAGAAAATTGTGAAATTATTGTTAATAGTCATCCTTTCCTTAAAATTATTTTTAAAATAGACTTTCAGCACCATACTACATAGCCCAGTCCTTACGTGTCTTAGGTCTTCTTTTCGGGGGGGGGGGGGGGAGAGAATAGGTTTGTTTGTTTTTTTAATTTTAAATCACAGGCTAAGCCACAAATAATTTTCTGAAATAAACACAAGACTCTGTGCACATTTTTTTCTTCCTTGTTTACAAAGTTTTCCTCTAGTGCAATCCAGGTATTCATACCAATTCAGGAATATCTTAGATGTGTATAAACAGCTGTCTATACACACATGTGCCATGAAGAGAGAGAAAGACAGAGCGATACATATACACACATATACAAGTTCATGGCCACCCCTTTCCAGGGCATGTGTGTGTGAGAGGATGGCTGTTCATATACATACAGTAGGTGCTAGATGCAATTGCATGCTGGCAATCTGTAGTACTTTTTCATTGGTTTCTACATGTCCCTGCAAGACAGCCTCCGGCCAGATGCCAACATTCCAAGATGCCAGAGAATCAGGGAAATGTGACAAGCATCACCACAAACCAAATTACAATCATTCTTCAAATATCTGTTTTCTGTCTCAAACAGGAATGGGCAATTGATGCAAATAATATTCATTGAAGAATTTATCAAACATGTTGCACACAGAAAAACTCCTTCACATCTATGTTTAATTGGGTGTTCTTATTTTTTTTTTATTACAGACGCTGCCAAATTCTGAAAGAATTCCAATAGATGATCTGAACCTGAGCTGTAGTACACAAACAGAATGAGAGGAGAATGTGCGGATTGTACCATTTCAGGCTGCAAGTGGGAGATACCTATTTAGAATGATCTATTGCATAAAAACATTTTCAACAGGTACAAACCAATGCGTCTAGCTATTCTGTTCAATCTGTTCTTTGCTCTGATGGTTGCTCTAGTTGCAGGACTTTGGGGGGGTGTTTGTTTGTTTGTTAACCAATGTTGTAGAGCTTCCTCCCCTCCTGAAACCACTTTTTCGACCCAGTTTTTCAGGGACTCATTCAAGGAACTTCTGGAAGATGGGGCATGATCTCAAGGGCGGAAGTGGTCCACACCATTTTGGGGCAGACTTGCTCAATGTAGAGGCATCCTCCTCTCTTTTTCCTTCCTTTGTGGATTTTTTTTTAACTAACAGAAACTGTGGGAGCAGCAACAGGAAAACAACTCTGGTTTCTGGCTCTCAACAACAGAGCTTGAAAGTAACTACTTACAAATAGCTACTAAATTGAAACAAATGCAGGTTCTCAAAAGTAAAGTTATAACTAAGTTGCATTATAGCTGTAAGTTAAACAAGGGATAACTTTGTTCCTTTTGTGGTATCACTGTAACTTTTCAGTTACTTTTGTAGCAAAGAAGGAGTATGGCATGGTTCAAGTGCTGACTCATATTGTTTTTCATGGTGCTGATTCATGCAGTGAGCATTGCAAGATTGTACAAGATCCACCAGAAGAATGTGTGCTTTGTAATACAGGTCTATAACTGACATAAATTTAAAGTAGCTAGTGACATTTTAGAAATGTACAGAGTACAGTCACTTTAAAAAAAACTATAAATGTAAAAGTAATTAACAATCTTTTGGCTCTTCAATAAATAATTACTTTACGAATGTAACTGTTGAAGTTGTGCTCCAGAATGAATCTGGAATAATTTAATAATGTAACCCAGGGGTCCCCTACCACTGGTCCACAGCCCGGTGCCAGTCCGTGGCCATGGCAGGACCGGGCCGCGGAGACAGATCTCCCACCTCCCGCATGCACTCCCCCCACGCACACACGCCCACCTGCACGCATGGCCTGGCCACCCATGTGTGAGCGCGCCCCACCCACCCACACATGCGCACCAGTGCGTCCCGCCCACCAGCGAGCATGCCCTGCCCATCCGCGTAAGCGCGAGCACACGCCCCGCCCATCCACGCATGCATGAGTGTGCGCCCCACCCACTCGTGAGCGCACCCCACCCACCCGCGAGTGCAGGGGTGCCCCACCCACCACCACCACCCCCGCACATGGACCTCACCCCCCAACCGGTCCACAGTTCAGAAAAGGTTGAGGACCACTGGCGTAACCTATAACTATCCTGGCTGATGGAATCGGAGAGTTCAAAAAAAAGTATTTTTCCACTATTTGGTTCCTTCAACCTGCACTGTGTAGTGATACAACCAATACTATCATTTCAGTATTCATCCCATCATGAGTCTTACACTAGGGTGGGGAAAATCACTCCAGAATGGACCAAGAATATAGTAGATTATAATTTTCTTCTATCTTTGCTCCTTTAGTTTCTTCAATGTCAGTCCAGACAGTATACAGCATATATGGCACAAGAACAGCAGAAATCTTTTCTAAAGTGAAATTGGGTGATTCTGCACATTCTGTCCCTTAATTTTGAAAATATCCCAATATTTTGAAAAGTTTTATGAACTGATTATGAACATGACATTGTAAGTATACTGAGAACACACACTATTTTTCATAATTACACTCGTGTTAAAACTTGTTGGAAAGGCAATTATAAGACTCATTCTGCAGTTTAAACTCCCAACATTTACTAGGAATAACAAGAGGGCTGGTATACAATGAGAGTGCTTGTGTGTGTGTGCGCGCGTGTGTAGAGATATGATAGGGAGAAGCCATCTCATGCTTTTCTTTTTAAAAGTCAACCATTCAAGAGCATCATTGTGATTTATCACTTCAGGAGCAAAATGCTTGAAAGTCAAAGGCTACAATTCTGAACTCACTTACTGGGAAACAAACTCCATTAAACACAGGGAGTCTTAAACCAAGTAAGCATGTATTTATTGAATTGTACTATTATGCTACAATCCTATGCAGCCATACTTGAAAGTAGGCCCCATGCTGTGGGGACTACCTCTGAGTAAGTAGAATAAGATGGGATGTAGGTATATTAATTTTATGATGGGAGGACAAAACTTATTACCCACCTAATTTCCATTGAGAAATCTTTAAAATATGCACTTATCTTATATTTAATTGCCTGATTTACTCAGGCAATAAAAGTTTTCTATTTTTCTTTTTAGCTAAATGTCAGCTGAAGAGTAAAAATAAAGCTAAGGCAAATAGTAACAAGAAGTAATATTTCAGGTACATGGTTATATTTCAGTATATTTTTAATTTTGGCACGATTCAAACAACTTCGCACACGATAATCACTCCAACTGTTGACTCATCCTCACATCCACATGGCTTCATTAAAAAAAATCTCATTTTTTAAATTATCAAAACATAACATTTTGCTGGAACAGATGCCTTGTTTGAGTGAAGTGCCACATTTCTTTATTATTCAATACGCTTTAATTTTAAACAAAACATGAGTAATAGCCAATGAGTAGGGAAAGGTGCTGAAGCTAAAGTCTGCAGCATGGCTCACTGTGCTTGACATTACTTCAGGTCATTTTAATAATCAGAGCTTGCTTGATTCAAATTAACTGATCAGTTCTACTTTCCCTTCAGTATTTGGCCAAGTTAAAGCAAGAGGAAGTAAAAATACATCATTTTCACATGGACTTGCAAATGATTCACTTGATCATTCCTGATGCTATGAATTACAACCTACACCTTATTCTTCCCTTATTGTTAGGTCCCAAGAAAGACACCTACTCTAGTAACTAATGAAAATGAATGCTTGTTGTGATGAGTTGACAGGTCTTCTCATCTCTTTTATATTTCTATTTTTTCCCAGTGGAAGTCCTCAAATAACTCTAAGTGAAAGATCCTCTAGATTCTGGCACATATCATAAACTGTTTGCCTTGAAGTGTGTTCAGGTATGTGTGCCTGTGCGTGCATGCACATGTGCATGCATGCGTTTTTATGTGATAATATATTGGTTTCTCTAAAGGAGGTTTGAGATATTAACATCATGTCTCCAATCTTCAACATACAGTATGAATCAGAGTAGCTTAGAGACTTTCATGTTGTCCAATGCAAGTACTAAGAAGATTAGTATCCAGACAAATCACTAGACCTGTGAATGGGACAGTGAGATATTTGACTCACCTCCAAACCCCAGACATGGTTTTTAGTGAGCCCTGCACTAAACTGCAAGCAGATTATGGCTCACAAAATGTCCCTCCTGCTTTTGCTGCCTGTTTGACATGCCCATGGGCAACTGTTTCCACCTCACTCAAAGATAACTGGACCCAACACATATCACATAGATCATATTCTAGACCAGTTGTCCAGATAGTTCTTCTTGCTTTGTAAACCAGCAATTTATTAATTTTTTCTACTGCAGAATAAAAATGTGTCCCCCCTCCCACGCACATCTCTTTTTTTTTTGATCAGCCTGTTTCTTTGTTTCACCTTGTTGCTTTATCACTCTGGTTAGGAAGAAAAATATTTGTTCAGAGAGTTGAGGAAGGGGAAAGATGGTAAGAACGAATGATGATTTTTCCCAGCAACAGCACAGAAAATTTGATCATATATTTGGGTCATAAACTGATTCATTCTTATGTCATACACAGGAAGTTATAATCACTCCTATTGAAGTAATCAAGAATGGTATCAGAAGCAGTTTCCTGTTTACTTCAACCAGAAGACAGTAGCTAGTACTACTATTGTATTGGGGATTGCCTTTTACGTTTATTGATGTACAATAAAGATTAATCTAACGTTGTCTTCAGCTCAGTGTTGTAGGTGCATCTTTGTGAGCATAGAGAAGATATTGCTTTTTCTACCCGCAAAACCCTTCCCTCATTTATAGATATGTGTATGTATCACTGACTAATATAGCTTGCTTCAAATTAGGTTCTTAAAGGGGAGCCACATGCTCCCACACAGAAGGCAAAACATATGTGGAGTAAGAGTGCTCTTTGGCAGGATTTTTTCAAAGCTCTTCTCTCAGAAGCAGCTTTCTTAGCACTTTTACTTCAGAAGAATGAACACCCCCCCTCCCTGAGCCCACTTCTTCAGATGCATAGAGTGAAAATTCATTTCAGAGACATCATATGTAATGAATGGGGGAGAATGTGAAATATTATTCAAATTTGCTTTCCTATATATTTTAATCTTCCTCTTTTTCTTTTTATTATGCTACATTTAGCATAATAAGTTAACACAAAATTTTAGCCATCACTTCACAATTTCCTCCCCTACATAACATTGGTGCAGATCTATGTACACTTAATTTTTACTTTGCAGAGAGAGCTCTTCTGATTGATTAACAAAGTAGAGGGGAAAGGCGATCCATTTCTGTGCTGTAAAAACACTTTGGATGTCCAAGATGTAGATGGGACAAGACAAATATATCAGTATTGCTATATTTCAAATTTCATTTTATAAAATCCTTGAGTTATTTGCATCAATTCTGAGAACATTTCAAAATTTTTCTATGTTCTCAAAGGTGGTCTGAGTCAAATTCTTATTACTGCACTCTAACACACAGCAGGTACAGCTACTTCCATTATGAAGAAGCACATGTTGTAATTACCTCCTATAAAGTTGTGATGACAGGGTGATATGCACAGAGATTCACATCCAGACTTCCAAGAACTAAGCACTCAATGCCCTATGGCTAAGACAGTGAACTGGACAACTTTGCTTACTTTTACATTCATTCTTACATACGAAGTAATCTGAAAATCTGGGGATGTTTTTATCATATGTACTGAACAAAATCCATACCAATCCTTATAGGCAGGACATATACATAATGGGATTTGATTAGATAGGATTCAGCAATTTTCCTGGATCAGTGGAAAATGCTACTAGCTCTGAGATGCCTTATGACCATGCCCTTTTTACCAGGGCCCAGATTATCGACATACTTAGATTCCTGTTCCTCCAGTCAGCAGCCCCAACCCTTGCCTGTGTCATCTCTGTGCTGCTTTGGCAACATCACAAGAGCCCACTCCTGTGACATCGCAAGAACTCCTGCCCTTGGGTTTTGGCTTGGAATCCCAGAGACAGGGGCACTGCCAACTGGCAATGCAAGCTAAGATTTTTGTACAACAGTGCTTATTTTGTGAATTCCCTACCCAAATTGATTTTGCAGACTGATCTGATAATTAAACTGCAGATTATGTTAATTAATCAGCACACAAATGATGTTTTAAAGCTCAAAGTTGAAGCGTAGAATAAAATCTGTATCCATGGCTCACAGTGGATTTTAGTTTTAGAAGAGGTAGCTGTGCTAGCATTTCAGGCAAAAACAATAGAAAAAAATAAGGAACATAAAAATGTTGTGGCACCTTAAAGACTAATTACTATGTGAACTTTCATGGGCAAGTCTACTTCAATGTGGAGGAAGAGGATGCCTAATTCTTTCCTCAGCAACAGCCACCACTGAAATTCATCCCTGTCACAAAATTGTTACCAATAGTTAAAAAGATTTCCTCTGTCCATTTATGGTACGGTAAATTCAAATTATGGGAATGCATGATCATATTAATTCCTCGATATTGTAGCCTATACATTTAGTTCTTCAGGATAAATCAGCTCAGCTGTGTTACATGTGCCAAGACATAGTTTCAAATCAAGGAAGTCTAGACTGTTACCAATTCATTTGACATTCTTGCTATGAGATGTAATCCTGACATACAAATATGAGAAGAATAATTAATTAAAGTTATTTGATCAGGAGCTCTGAAATGCCTGTTCAGACATGCATGCAGTTGGAAGGTGTTATTTCAGAATGCTTATGCAACAATTTTTACAGTTACAAAGCCTCATGCAATTGGCACATTTCATTTAAATCACAAAATAACAACAATACTCAAGAAGAGAAAGAATAAACACAGTCATACAACAATTCCCATAATAATTAGAACTGTGGCACTTCAAGGACTAGCAAATTTATTTTGCCAAAAACAGGAATACATACCCAGTGTGGTATGGTGGGTAGATTAAGCCAGTGGTTCCCAAACTGTGTGCTGCAGCACTCCATGGTGCTGCCAAACCCAGCCGAATCTTAAATTTAACTAATAAATTTAAAAGTACTTCTGCAGAATCCTTGGAACTACTTGTTGTTGTTTAGTCATTAAGTCATGTCCAACTCTTCGTGACCCCATGGACCAGAGCACACCAGGCCCTCCTGTCTTCCACTGCCTCCCGGAGTTTGGTCAAATTCATGTTGGTAGCTTCGATGACACTGTCCAACCATCTCGTCCTCTGTTGTCCCCTTCTCCTCTTGCCTTCACACTTTCCCAACATCAGGGTGTTTTCCAGGGAGTCTTCTCTTCTCATGAGATGGCCAAAGTATTGGAGCCTCAGCGTCAGGATCTGTCCTTCCAGTTAGCACTCAGGGTTGATTTCCTTCAGAATGGATAAGTTTCTTCTCCTTGCAGTCCAGGGGACTCTCAAGAGTCACCTCCAGCACCACAATTCAAAAGCATCAATTCTTCAGCGGTCAGCCTTCTTTATGGTCCAGCTCTCACTTCCACACATGGCTACTGGAAAAACCATAGCTTTGACTATGCGTACCTTTGTCGGCAAGGTGATGTCTCTGCTTTTTAAGATGCTGTCTAGTTTTGTCATCGCTTTCCTTCCAAGAAGCAGGTGTCTTTTAATTTTGTGGCTGCTGTCACCATCTGCAGTGATCATGGAGCCCAAGAAAGTAAAATCTGTCACTGCCTCCATATCTTCCCCTTCTATTTGCCAGGAGGTGATGGGCCCAGTGGCCATGATCTTACTTTTTTTGATGTTGAGCTTCAGACCATTTTTTGCGCTCTCCTTCTTTCACCCTCATTAAGAGGTTCTTTAATTCCTCCTCACTTTCTGCCATCAGAGTGGTATCATCTGCATATCGGAGGTTGTTGATATTTCTTCTGGCCATCTTAATTCCGGCTTCAGATTCATCCAGTCCAGCCTTTCGCATGATGTATTCTGCATATAAGTTAAATAAGCAGGGAGACAATATACAGCCTTATCGTACTCCTTTCCCAATTTTGAACCAATCAGTTGTTTCATAGCCAGTTCTAACTGTTGCTTCTGGTCCCACGTATAGATTTCTCAGGAGATAGATAAGGTGGTCAGGCACTCCCATTTCCTTGAGAACTTGCCATAGTTTGCTGTGGTCCACACACTCAAAGGCTTTTGCGTAGTCAATGAAGCTAGTAGATGTTTTTCTGGAACTCTCTGGCTTTCTCCATAATCCAGCGCATGTTAGCAATTTGGTCTCTAGTTCCTCTGACCCTTCGAAATCCAGCTTGTACTTCTGGGAGTTCTCGGTCCACATACTGCTGAAGCCTACCTTGTAGGATTTTGAGCATAACCTTGCTAGCGTGTGAAATGAGTGCAATTGTACGGTAGTTGGAGCATTCTTTGGCACTGCCCTTCTTTGGGATTGGGATGTAGACTGATCTTTTCCAATCCTCTGGCCACTGCTGAGTTTTCCAAACTTGCTGGCATATTGAGTGTAGCACCTTAAGATCTTATTTAAGATCTTAAATAGTTCAACTGGAATGCCATCACCTCCACTGGCCTTGTTGTTAGCCATGCTTTCTAAGGCCCACTTGACTTCGCTCTCCAGGATGTCTGGCTCAAGGTCAGCAACTACACTATCTGGGTTCTCCAGGACATTCAGATCTTTCTGGTATAATTTCTCTGTGTATTCTTGCCACCTCTTCTTCATGTCTTCTGCTTCTGTGAGGTCCCTACCATTTTTATCCTTTATCATGTCCATCTTTGCACAAAATGTTCCTTTCATATCTCCAATTTTCTTGAACAGATCTCTGGTTTTTCCCTTTCTATTATTTTCCTCTATTCCTTTGCACTGTTCTTTTAAGAAGGCCCTCTTGTCTCTCCTTGCTATTCTTTGGAAGCCTGCATTCCATTTTCTGTAACTTTCCCTATCTCCCTTGCATTTTGTTTCCCTTCTCTTCTCTGCTATTTGTAAGGCCTCGTTGGACAGCCACTTTGCTTTCTTGCATTTTCTTTTCTTTGGGATGGTTTTTGTCACTGCCTCCTGTACAATGTTACGAGCCTCCATCCATAGTTATTCAGGCACTCTGTCCACCAAATCCAGTTCCTTAAATCTGTTCTTCACTTCCACTCTGTATTCATAAGGGATTTGGTTTAGATTATACCTGCCTAGCCCACTGGTTTTTCCTACTTTCTTCAGTTTAAGCTTGAGTTTTGCTATAAGAAGCTGATGATCAGAGCCACAATCAGCTCCAGGTCTTGTTTTTGCTGACTGTATAGAGCTTCTCCATCTTTGGCTGCAGAGAACATAATCAATCTGATTTTGGTATTGCCCATCTGGTGATGTCCCTGTGTAGAGTCGCCTCTTGTGTTGTTGGAAAAGAGTGTTTGTGATGACCAGCTTGTTCTCTTGACAAAACTCTATTAGCCTTTGACCTGCTTCGTTTTGAACTCCAAGACCAAACTTACCTGTTGTTCCTTTTATCTCTTGACTCCCTACTTTAGCATTCCAATCCCCTATAATGAGAAGAACATCTTTCTTTGGTGTCAGTTCTAGAAAGTGTTGTAAGTCTTCATAGAATTGGTCAACTTCAGCCTCTTACGCATTGGTGATTGGTGCATAAACATGGATTACTGTGATGTTGAAAGATCTGCCTTGGATTCGTATTGAAATCATTCTATCATTTTTGAGATTGTATCCCAGTACAGCTTTTCCCACTCTTTTGTTGACTATGAGGGCTACTCCATTTCTTCTACGGGATTCTTGCCCACAATAGTAGATATGGTAATCGTCTGAATTGAATTCGCCCATTCCAACCCATTTTAGTTCACTGACGCCCAGGATGTCAATGTTTATTCTTGCCATCTCCTGTTTGACCACATCCTGCTTACCAAGGTTCATAGATCTTACATTCCAGGTTCCTATGCAGTATTTTTCTTTGCAGCATCGGACTTTCCTTTCACTTCCAGGCACGTCCGCAGCTGAGCATCCTTTTGGCTTTGGCCCAACCACTTCATTAGCTCTGGAGCTACTTGTACTTGTCCTCTGCTCTTCCTCAGTAGCATGTTGGACGCCTTCCGACCTGAGGGGTTCATCTTTCAGCGTCATATCTTTTAGCCTTATGTTTCTGTCCATGGAGTTTTCTTGGCAAAGATACTGGAGTGGCTTGCCAGTTCCTGCTCCAGGTGGATCACGTTTAGTCAGAACTCTCCACTATGACCTGTCCGTCTTGGGTGTCCCTGCATGGCATAGCCCATAGCTTCTCTGAATTACTCAAGCCCCTTCGCCACGACAAGGCAGCAATCCATGAAGGGGTTGGAACTACTACTCAGACACTATCTCTTCTCCCACCTCACCCAAAGTTTCATATTGGGGGAACCATAGCCAGTGGCTAGTAAATGAAGGGAGCCATGAGTTGGAAAAGTTTCGGAGCCAATAGAGTAACTCCATTGGATAAATATTTAAATCCCTGTTCAGTCATGGAAACTCACTGGTGGTAAATCCACTAAGATCACTCCTTAAATATCTCTCTCTGAAAATTCTGTTAGGTTCTGACTTGATGGCATGTAACCAAAACTGGAATATAGTCCACATCATGAAATAGTACAAACATGAGAAATTTGAATCTTGAAATGATATTTCCTCTTAACAGACTTTACTAAACATCTTAAATCCAAGGAATTTTTGGTGTTTCAGTCAAATTTGGGTATAAACGGTCCATTTCTGGTATTAACTTCCAAAGCTCAGTATTCAGGTCATGATTACCAAAAGACAAGAAAATTATGTAAGTAACTCAACCTTAAAGGAGGGTTCGTGTTTTAAGAGCACTGATACAATCTTGTTAATGTTTATATAGGAGCTAAACCCATACATGCTGTGAGACTTACTTCTGCTTATCTTGCAAGACTAAGCTGTAAATTATTTGATTGTGCAAGATCTAAAGCACATCTAGTCAAGTGTCTAGGCTCCTCTGGATAATTTCATGTTTTAAGAGCTTAAGTGAACAAAGACCCAGCCAGCATGGCTAGTGGAGCCTTGGAATTGCTGTCTGAAAAAGTAACTTTTCCAAGCCTGTGTGAGATTGATATGTGAACTGGTTTCACAGTGTGTGTCTGTGCAAGTGGCAAAGAGAAGTAACTGGCCCTCATTCTCCATGGTGGTGTACATGTAGTGGATGTGGGTCAATCAATCAATCTATCTATCTACTACATATTCTAGTTCAGTGGCCCCCAACCTTGGATAACCCAGGTGTTCCTGGACTGCAACTCAAGAAGCCTTCACCATTCTGCTGGCTAGGGTTTCCGGGAGTTGCACCCTGAGTTACCGAAGGTTGGAAACCACTGTTAGAGGGCAATATTACAGGTATATCAGCACAATGTTGCAAACTATAATGACAGGGGACGGTTGCAACAACCAATCTTTTCCAAAGAAATGTTTAGAGATCAGAGTATAGGTATCACAGGCTACCTCTAATGCACTCTTCATTCTTCAAAAAGTGAGAAAACGTCTGCAAAACAAATTGGGAGAAAAGAAAGTGAAAGAGAACAATGTAGCCATATTCCAAGTGCCTGTTTCGTATTGCAGTCTTTTCCGCCCATATATGTATACCATTTCTAATCCACTAAGTGAGAGTTTTATAGAGTAATAAAATACAAAGCTATAATTGAGTAATATGATATATAGTTATTATAATTATAATAGCCTTATAATTAAGCTAAATTATAACAATTATATTTTAATATTCAGCTTTGATTTATGAAATCATCAGAGACTAGATTTCAATTAAAGGAGACACTATTTATGCACTTGGGCATGAATGCCATATTTAAGCATTCAGTTAAATGCCTCAGCAATCAACACCACTGATATTTTCAGCTGCTGTGTCTCATGCAAGAAAGATCCCCCCCTTTTTTTAATTGGAAAGACATCTCCTTATCTTTAGCTAGTTAAGCACAAAGGACAGAATTCCTTAGCATTTCCCCAGACTATTTAAAAAGTGTCCTATTTCTCACACTTCTCTGTCTTGTATTAGTAAACCATTACTAGAGTACATGCTTGTGCAAGTGAAAGATTAGAGTTAAGACTCTGATCTGCATTTTACTAGAGCAAAATCTAAAGTTAAGTGTGTGTGGTAGTGAGAGTCCTTTTAGGTAAGCATAAAAAGGATCTTAAACTTAGTACTTTTGAGCTCTTGGGTGTGGCTTTTTTTTAATATATTGGTTTCCCTTTTACAGAAAACCTGTCTAGACTTCCTTTCCCTGCCACTCATAACCACCTGCATCTATTCACTATCTGAATAGTAAAACAGACACTGCATGAAAAGGATACAGTACTTTCCCCCCCACACACACACACACACTTTTTTCCTTCTATGAGTGAATCTAATCTTTTAGAAGGATATTACTTCCCATGCAGAATTTGGAAATGTTATTTTTTTTGACTATATTTCTCAGAATATCACAAGTTGTGTTGCCAAAAAAAAAAAAAGTTCTGCTCCTCAACACTAAAATGTATTCTCATGTTTTGTCCAGCTTTATTCTAAGCTTTCAGGTAACTCTTTAGGGGCATTTTGTCTAAGAGTGCCACACTCCTCCATAGATTATGCAGTCTCTGGATTAATATTGTGCACAGCAGTTCTGATGGCATCATGGGACCTTTCTTTTTTGCGTCTGCTGAGCTATCCTCTTCCTTTCTGTGAGGAAAGGACTGCATGTAGAAGGTCTCAGGTTCAATTCTTGTTAATTCTCATTCAAAATATTGTGTAACAAGCAATTAAAGACCTCTGCCTAAGATCCTGGAGTGCTTTGCCAGACTCGGAAGAGAATGCTAGGCTAAATAAGCCAATAGTCTGACCTGGCACAAAGTCAGATTCCTATCTTCAAACATGGCAGCAGATCTGTCTTCAGATACCCTACTTAGAAGATCTGCTTCCTTTGCCCATATGAATGGAGCAAGAAGCCATTCAACACAGGGATGCATAAATATACACAGTCCTGAAGGGTGGGGTGGGGGGCTCAGCAAAGTGTACTCTACTGGAACTCATTTTTCTCGTGCTGGATATCCTTCGGCTTACCTGACAGTAAACAAATACAGAGTAATGCTGCAACAAGAAGAGGGGCTGGGTTTGCTGCACTTTAATATTCCAGCATGAGTGGAGAAATTTCTATGACAGCTAGACTTTGTCACCCAGAACTACTCAGGAGCCTGGGCTTGGATAGCTCTCTATACAGGATCAGAGCAAGCTTCAGAACAGGGCCTTCTGGGGCCTCAGCAGCTGCTCAAGAATGCCAAATGCTAATGTCAGTCCTGAATATGCAACATTCTTACCTATTCTCAGAGGGTTTCCAGGACAGCAGTATTCCATCCCCTGATAGTTGGGAACCAAAACCTGAGACCACAGAGCACTCCTTGTGATGTCACCAGGCTAGGACATCAGAGAGACAGGACAGTGAGCCAGAACTGCTTCTGGACAACCTAGTTGTGGAAACAGGCATAAAGGGAATCTAAATAAATGCACCCAGAATCTGTATGAAACCCAGCTATCCAAACAATATGGTAACCTAGAACCAGGAGAAAAACATAGTATTTTTTGGCAGCCAACTAAGTGGCAAAATACTCCCAGGACCTGCAGTGGTTGCTGTCATTCACACTACAACTTGTAAACTCACCAAAATATTTAAAGTTTTTTACCTGAAGTACATAATGAGTGCAGATTTTAACCTATAGCACACATGACAGAAGTAGAGTTTGTTTGTTTGTTTGTTTGTTTGTTTGTGGTCCAGTGCTTCTTCTTGGACTTATGGAAAACTCACAATGAAGATCATAAGGAGTTTTTTTCCTGGCCATGCACATCTGCTGTCAGGACTTATAGAAGAGGAAGTCTCATAAATGGTGGTGTTGATGTTTCACTGTCTTTCTTGCAAAGGACACAATGGACATAAGTGCATGCACCCACTGGCTCTATTGCCAGTCCTTTCTCCTAGCTCCTGGCTTTTTGATGCATTGATGTTGCACAAGTACAGTACATATAAAACAACATTATGCTGAGTCAAGGAGCCCTAGTGACCACAGGAGTTGCGTGGAAATGGATGCTTTCTCAAACACAAAATATCAACGCTTCTCCTCACCCAGCATTCCTCACTCTGTGATTTGTCTTCCTGGCTGGAAACTCAAGGAAGCACAGCTGTGCCGGAAACTCCAGTCAGGACATAAAGACATTATATGCTAGCTAATTTTCTTGATATTTACACAAGGAGAGCTTGATTTTTAATTCTCTTTCATCTCTCTCATCATGCTCTAGGCACACTTGAACCACAGAGTCTGTCACAAACAGTACTGATGTTAACTATGATTTCTGGAGAGCACCTCCTAGATCATTTGATGGAATATACATTTTTCCTTTACACCCTTTGAATTGTTTTAAATCATTCCATTTGGGAAAAAATGCCATATCATATTAAAAGTAGGGAAGACATCAGGCCTACACAACTAAATTATTATGGTAAAGCACTATGGAAAAGTCTTCTTTTCTTTGTTCAAGTCTTATGAGTTACATTCTAGCAGCATTCACTTATGCTGCTGTGCAGAAATGTGTCTTATTGTTTCCATTACAAACAACTCTTTGTACTGTCAGTTCATTTTATACCAAAACTTGGCATTCTCCACCCAAACCACAAATTATGTTTGTTTGTTTCCTTAGACCAATAGTAGGAAAATATACTTGAGTCTTGTTTAGATTTTCCACCGAGAAGGACCATTCTAAGATAATTATTGTATTGAGAAGACTTTTTGGTGGGATATGACAGAGAGAACACCAAGAACATGGCAGAAAGTTTAACCGTGAGGATGGCCCTTTCTCTTAAGAATTTCCAAAATCTCTCCCTCTCTCTTGCTTTAAAAAGAAAAAAGACCTGCACACAAAAAAGTAGCCCCTGGCAGAGACCCAAAAAGGTGCAGGTAGGTTTCAATCAGGGATGGGCTGGTTCACAAAGGCATGTGCATCATACGGAACAAACCAACCCATTCTAAACCAAAACATAGGACAAATATTAAGTCACATCCATAGTATTTGTTGGAGTTACTGGTCATTTAAAGAACTCTGCTAAGACAACATGTGAAGTGAGTCTAATACTTGTATAATTGTAAATTACAATACTATTATAATAATTTGCATATTAGAAAGGTTAGACTGCCCAGGTCTGGAGAACTGGAATATGGCAATCCTATATTAGGTATCAAGTAGATAGCTGAAGCTATGAACAGATTAGAGCTAACAGCAACTAGTTTAAAATAAAGCCAAATTTATTAGCTAATGGACACATCAAACTAAACTATGCTGGAACATGATGTGGAAGAGTGGTATGGGACAGAATCTTGTTTGTCAAGGCATAACATAACATTATACCATCATAAATGTGCCAGGTGTTCTGCCTGGCAACAAGAGCTATGCAAGTCAATTGCACAGTTGACCACACAGTTCCCATTTCTACTGACTGTACAATGTGGTTGTATGAATTACATTCATGAATAGCACTTCCACCTTGATGCAGTTGTATCTACCACAGGCATAACATTGAGTTACACCAGCACAGCTGCTCAGCAGGATTTCAGGCACCAAAACTTAAGGTTTATGCACTGCTGTCTTCCCCACTTACATCGGAGGAACAATCTGAAAACTTTTCATTTTAGTTGACTACATATAGCATGACATTTGGAGCTATGAACAGATTAGAGCTAACTGCAATTAGTTTTAAATAAAGCCAAATTTAAAACAGCTCGTTTGTTGAGGATAGCCCTAGTTAAAGTTGCCTACAGTTCAGTACAGACAAGACAGGAAGCTGTCATTAACAAATAGGAAAAGGGAAATCTTCCAAACGTTTCCTGTTATCCATGCAGGAACAGAATTGGAAGATAACAATCTTGCAGAAACTGACACGTTGAACCAAACTTTGGTTGAGCATGACACCCAAATGTGGTCTTTGTGTCTGCCACACAAAGGAGACGTTAAATTCCTACAAGAGGCCAGCAGGGCAGGCTGGAGATACAGTGGGATCTTCCCTCATATTCTGTGCTGACCAAAGGGATGACATAAACAGTGATCCCTGCTTTATATACATCTGTACTGAGAAATACAAGCATAAACAGAAAGAAAGGGCTTTTATTTCTAGAGAGATAAAATGACAGGCCAGGAGAGCATCAACATCATCGTTTCTCTTAATTATTTTTATTAGATTAATATGAAAATCTGTTTAGGGCTGGCTGCACTATTCAATGAATTTTTAAAGAAAATATTTTCCCTGAGAAGCTGTACTAACACAAGATGCAGAACACAGTAAGACAAACCACTCTTTTTTCCCCTCTTCCCCCTGCATTTTCCAAATCAAATTTTAAAGGTCTGTTTTTGACCTGCTCACCCTATGAAGCACAGAAAGTGCTCTAAAAAATAAAATAAAATAAAAACTCAGCCAGCCCCCTGCTAAACAAGAACAACTGCTGTTTTCTTTAACAAAATAAGCCAGAAGCAGAAAATGGAGAAGGCTTCTGTTTTCCTAAAGGACTTAATAATGATTTGTTTGTTCTCTGTGGAATGATTCTCTTTAGTTTGAAGCATTGGCTAAATCTTCATAATTTATTTGTGACTTCACCAAACATGCTATTTTATTTTTATTTTTTACAGCATAGCTGTTAAACCTGAGGACTCATAAATGATGGGCCAAGCTGTAAAGTAAGTGTGTGTGTGTGTGTGTGTGTGTGTGTGTGTGTGTGTGTGTGTGTGTGTTGCTCATAGTTTCTTTTGGACTGTTGGATACACATTTTTAAATACTTCTCACGAATCTTTCTGCCATGGTTAAAGAAAGCCATTGGATACAAAGCTGTGGCTGGCCAAAAAAAAGCTGCCTGTGTCAGGTTTTGTGAAAGTACCTAAATTAGCAACAGAATATCTGATTATTCTTGAATGGCACCAGTGTAAGGGTGGATCCATTCTTAATATTTCCTTCAGAATCATATAGGAGAGTTCAGTGGAGGCTTATCCACTAGGTCAAATGATCCCCCTCTCTGGGTCAGGCCAGTTCCACCTACCCCTGACTGTCTCTGTATCTACAAAAAGCATTGTCTAAACTCCAAACAGAAAGTTGCCACCAGTTTATTTAGCAAGGTGGCTGGGTCAGACTGGGATGCATACCCTGTTTTCTCCCTGTGCTATTCTACAACAAAATATGCTAATCCCATATGTTATAAATCAGCACATGCCAAACAAGTGGATGTAGCTCTTAATGAATCATGCAGGATGTACTGGCTACCTGAAATCTAACCCCACTGAAAAGGTCTATTATTTGACTAGCATTGCCCCTTCAGAAGTATACTGAGGTGCTAGCAAATAATGAACAAAATAAGTTCATACAGCAAGAGACTCATCCACGTCCCGGACACCAACTCCCTAGAGAACAGCTAAAATCTAGGAAAACATCTCAAGCTCCAAAGGGGCTAGACTAAACCTATGGAGAACAAAAACAACATATCTTGCCAAATGGATGAATGTTGAAGAGTGTCTCCCACCAGGACAAAACTCTAGCTGGACCATCTAGAAGTCACTTAATAGGCTTCAAAGCAAAGTAGGAAGATCAAAGAAAAATGAAGTAAAATGTGGTTACTTAGGGTAATACAGGACAAATTTTCTGTGACTGAGGAGAAATTCATTCAATGAAGCAGTTATGTGTATGCAATTTATACCCCACCCTGTGTACAAAAGAAGATCTAGCAAACGGCTGAGATAACACTTTTGAAGTAGCCTGCTTCTGGTCATAAACAGTCTGATTATTTTAACATTTTGATTTGTTTTTAATTTTACCTAAATTTCATATATGTCCATACTTTTATATTGTGCAACATTCTGATACGAATAAAGAAAGAAAGACTGCTGAGTAAGAAGCAAAGTCCTCTACCTGACCAATCAAGTATGATGATTCAGGTAAAGTTTTCAAAACTGGGGAAAGAGCATGTAAAACTGATAAAATCCAACAAGGTCTACTCCTTCCCAGTGCAACCCCACTCTTAATCCACCACTGTTTGGATGCCAGTCTCCCCTCTTTTCAGCAACAAGTAAAAATTTACATTTTTAGGCAGACTTAGCATTCAAATCAGATGGAGAGAAAGGAATTCTGCACATTTATTGTTTTTATGGCATGTTTTTAAAGTGTACTTAAATTGGTCTTAAATTTTTAGTCTTTTTGATATAATATCAATATTGTATTTTATGTTTAATTTTTTAAATTAATTTTTATTTTTAAAAATTGCTCTTGGCTTCATATTTTTTCTAACCAGTTGTGAGTCGCTTTTGGTTCTTTCACATAGAGAACTGTAGTATAGAACTGAACAGAACTGAACTAAAATAAATTATATTTTTGAATCCATTTTCCCCCTTTGTAGCAGACAGAGGCCTTCTCCTTTTCTAAAACCTCAGAGCACATCTGCCACTATTTTAATGATACATCACCTACTTCTTATGAATTTATCTCATTATTTTATCATATTTCTGTGTTGCTGTTATTTTAAATATTTTAATGCTGCTGTTTCTATGTACTCTTATTGTATTGTTTTAATTACTATAGTAAAATGGTCCACCTCGGGCCAATGATCTACCCAGAAAAATACTCTAAAGATCCATTAAGTAAATAATATAATAAAACTATTATTATAATTTTCCAGCAGCATAGATATCTCCTCTGCATCAACCACTGTATGTTCATAGTCCCATCCTTGGATCTCAACTGACTCTGTGTTACAGAGCTCTGTGTAAAATGCATCTCTTTCCACCAGCATTGTGTGGAAAGTCTCCCATGACTGTATGGGAATTTGAGAACACTATTTCATGTCTTCTTAGTGACTGATGCCACTGGCATCATGATCTCAAGGTGTGGGAGGCAAATACCATGGAATGTAAGACTGGGAAAGGCCAGGGCTTTCCAGAGCTATAAGTGGAATTTGGCCAGAGGGACTTTTGTCCCAGAAAATCCCCTCTGGTTCCCAGACAAGAGGCTTTCTCCAGCTAAGAAAAAAAATATCCACAGTTAAACCCAAGGCTAAACAACTGATGTGTGCTAAAATATTCCCAGTTGGTTCTCTGCCATTCCATTCTATCACTCATACTATAAACCATCTGCTAAATCAGTATGTAGTATACAGCATAATTAGTACTTTTTAAATTAAATATATTTTAACCAAGGTAGCTAACAGTTAGACATACTAAAACCGAGTGACAAAAACTAGAAAAACATATTAGAATTATACGAACAAAAACAGCATCTGAGGTTGGAAGAGAAGCACCTCTGCTGCCACGTGCCATCCCATGCTATAGTGACAAAGGAGAATGTGATATTCCCCAAAAAGGCAAGAAATGTTAATCTTTTCAACAACAACAAAAAGCCCAGGAGGTGTTGCTGTTTAATTTCTTAACACTTGCTAGTAGACTGACCTCTAGGTTTTGGTGCAACGACCTAGTTGCTGAACACTACTTACAGCTCTGGATAGAAAGAGACAGGCAAGACGAGAGAGAGTGAAAGAGACTGAGAGATTGAGGCAACCTGTGTGTTGCACTGGCTAAAGTGCCAAGTAGGACAGGGAGACGTGGGTGGAACACTCCACTCATCTCTGAAGCTCATCAGGAGACCTTAGGATAGTCGCTGTCTCAGCTGAAATCACCTCACAGTAATTCTGGGTAAGAGTAAGTAAGTCATTTTGAGCATGGAAGAAAGACAGACTATATTGGACCAAATAATTATCAGTATAAGTAAGAAAACAAGTAGCATTTCTGTAGTTATAGGTATAGATCTAGGTACTTCATTACTTTGGCAAGATCCCTTAGAAATAGCTGCTGGACTGCCAAGCCTGTAACTTTTTTTTTTAAAAAAATGGGACAAAGACGGGGTTTCATCCCAGCAGGAACTGGTTGGGTTTCAGGCAAGCTCCTGAAACTGACCGTGACCCTTCAGTTCTGGCCCCCTCAAACTGGGGTGTGTGTGGAAGGACACCGCTAGGAGAAGCAACGTCTGAAGCAGCAGAGATAACAAAAGGGGGGAATAGGATCGGCATAGGCTGGTTCCCCCTCCGAAGTTGCATCTGAGTGCACGGACCGAGGAGGAAGCCATCTTGGCAAAGAACTGGGAACACCCCAAGCAGGGAGTGAGAGAGTGCAAAAAGGATGTTGGAAATATCTCAACCAGAGACTCTGAGTAAGTTAAAATATCTTTTTACCTAAGGAAAATCTCCATGGACCCAAATAACTACTCAGAAAAGAGATAGATATAAAGAGTCAGCAAAATGGACTTTACCTTTTAAAAAAACCTTATGATAGAAGTGAGCCTCTCCCCCTCAGCTTGGATTGGGAGAACAAGAGGAGAGAAGAGAGAAAGGGAGAAGGGGGAGAAAACTAACTTGCCACGAAAGTAGAGCAATTTAAGATAAAAGCCTCACTCCCGTGTCTATCTGAAACATGATGGGAGAGCTAAAACAGGAAAGAAAGCATATCAAATTACTCTGTTAAATCTACAAATGTAAAGAGCCAATGCCATACTTAGATTCTAGAATCTACCAGAACAAAAAGAAGATACAGTGCAAGTGATTACTACCTATTTAGCATCGCTCATGGAGATGCAATCAGAGGATGTTCAACAAAATATAGACACAGCACGAAGAATTAATACAGCATATACCAGGAATAAAAATCTCCCCAGAGAAATTCATGTTAAATTTACAAGAAAGATCTTTCGAGATAAAGTTGTAAGAAATATACAAGGCAAGGAACTTAATATAAAATATACAGAAATTAAGATCTTGAAATATAATCTGTGATAAATAAGACAGAAAAGGAAACAATATGTGGAGTTGACATCCATCAAGATCAATTATGTATAAGTGGTTGGTTTCTGAAGGTGTCCTCTTTGAATTCCAGGAGCAGAGTTATTATATTAACTCAAAAATGAAGGCAGAAGATTTTATGAAAACAAAGGAGAAGTTGCTCTGCAGAAAAAAGGAGAAAAAAGCAGATGAGAAACGAGAAGAAGAGAAATCAAATGGATCATCAAGACCAGAGGCAGAAAGAAGCTAGACTAGAACAGAAGAGAAGCTCTAAAGAAAAGCGCAGTATAGAAACAAGAGGATCCAGGAGAAGGAAAGAAAACCTTAACAATAAAAATGGACTAAATGAATAAAATGGTTAAAGACTGTATGATATAATGGGTATAAAATGGTAGAAGAATATTAATGATAAAAAATCAGTAACTATTAAAGAAAATCACTTTCTGATGGCAGAAAGTGAGGAGGAATTAAAGAACCTCTTAATGAGGGTGAAAGAGGAGAGCGCCAAAAATGGTCTGAAGCTCAACATCAAAAAAACTAAGATCATGGCCACTGGGCCCATCACCTCCTGGCAAATAGAAGGGGAAGATATGGAGGCAGTGACAGATTTTACTTTCTTGGGCTCCATGATCACTGCAGATGGGGACAGCAGCCATGAAATTAAAAGACGCCTGCTTCTGGGGAGGAAAGCGATGACAAACCTAGACAGCATCTTAAAAAGCAGAGACATCACCTTGCCGACAAAGGTACGCATAGTCAACGCTATGGTTTTTCCAGTAGTGATGTATGGAAGTGAGAGCTGGACCATAAAGAAGGCTGACCGCTGAAGAATTGATGCTTTTGAATTGTGGTGCTGGAGGAGACTCTTGAGAGTCCCCTGGACTGCAAAGAGAACAAATCTATCCATTCTGAAGGAAATCAACCCTGAGTGCTCACTGGAAGGACACATCCTGACGCTGAGGCTCCAATACTTTGGCCATCTCATGAGAAGAGAAGACTCCCTGGAAAAGACCCTGATGATAGGAAAGTGTGAAGGCCAGAGGAGAAGGGGACGACAGAGGACGAGATGGTTGGACAGTGTCACTGAAGCTACCAACATGAATTTGACCAAACTCCAGGAGGCAGTGGAAGACAGGAGGGCCTGGTGTGCTCTGGTCCATGGGGTCACGAAGAGTCGGACACGACTTAACGACTAAACAACAACAAATTAAAGAAAATGCAGATAAGATGTTTTATAGATGATATATGATTTACTGATGGTACACAATGCAAACAAAAGTTTTTAAAAAGATATTAAAATGTTTTTAAATAGCATGGGAAATGTAAAACACAGGAGGAGACCTTTATTATGTTTGGTGGATATATAGGGAATAATTTCATAATTAGACTCTAAAGATACCCTGGAAAGCATAGACCAAAGAAGAATCTGAAGGTCCAATTAGGGAAAAGATAAATTAGTAAATATAGAAATACTGGAAAATTTGTTGTTTTTATTTTTATCTCTCTTTCTAGTATAATTGTATAAGTTGATGTAAATGTACTATCTCACAGTCTGGAATTTTACCTAGCCCTATCCATGCCTACCCCCCCCCCAACCCTAAATCCCCTTACCTAAAATCCTACCCCCATTGAAAAGAATAAAAATATTTTTATTCTTTTCAATGGGGGTAGGATTTTAGGTAAGGGGATTCATATATATAATTTTATGGGACAAATGCTTCTCATCAGCTGGAGTTAATCAGCCACTTTTCTCACAACAAAGTTAGGGAAGTATTTAGATGAACAGGAGAAGTGGTTGTGATTGATCTCCCCTGCTAATTCTCTTGCTCCACCATTCAGGCACTGGCTGATCTTCAAGAAGATTCTTTGGCCATCTCCAGGATAACCCCATGAAGAGCTCTTCATCACATGCCTATTTTTCAGCATGAGAAATAGTACAAGTCAGGTCCCTATGCACCTAACTCTTTGAATTTTACTATAATTGTTCTGACAGTCTCAATCTTGCCTGCTTTTTCCTGGGCTACCATTTCCTGCCCCATTGCTCTCTGCAGTTCAATACTTTCAGTTGTGATTAGGAGATATATGCAACAGATAATTGTGTAAAGTGTGAACCCATAAAAATGGCTGCCACAGCATCTCCTTGCTGTGCTTTGCTGGTTTCTCTGGCTGCTTTTGATTGTACAGCTTTTTATCACACTGTTTTTGAAAGTATCTGGCTTCAATAACAATTCCAGTATAAGAGCAATCGGGCCTTTTCTCCACACACACCTCATGTTGTTCTCCAGCCCATATGTTTAGATCCAGCTTTGAATCTCTTAAATCCTGGGATGCTTGTGGTGATTCAGCAACATTTGTGCTAGGGTTGCCAGGTCATTAGAATCCCTTTGACAACTGTTTGCCATGAAGTCTGCTTGTGGACCTCAAAGACATGAGCAGAGTGCTTGGAATGGTGAGGGCTACCATCTGCTCACTCAGCCATTGCCTCTCCTGGATAATCAAATCCGCCAAGGTGGGACTGATGCCATGGTTAAGGGAGATGATAAATGCTTCTTTAAAGGAAAAGCCTGTCCCTTTCTTTCTAAAGAAACTTGTCATAAAACATTTCTTAAAGAAACTTGCCCTTGATCTCAAATTTACCATTTTTGACTAAGGTAGTTGAGAAGCTGGTGGGTCTGCAATTCCAGGCACTGCTGGATGATTCTGGCCCAATTTCAATTGGGCTTTGGTTGCCTTGGTAGATAATCTATGCTGAGGGTTAGATAAGGGGAGCAAAATGTTTTTAGTTGTCCTGGACTTTTAGAGGCATTCTGTACCATTCACCATGGTATCCTGTTGAATCACCTGCCTAGGCTGGGTACTGGAGCCTCTGTATTACAGTGGTTCCTATCCTTCCTGTCAAAATATACACAAAAGGAGGTGTTGGGAGAGCACTGTTAGATAGTATGGACTTTGGCCTGTATCAACCTTCAATGCTCTTCCACCTTATCCCCTGTATTATTCAACATCTATATGAAGCTGCCAGGAGGTGTCATTCAGAGCTTTAGAGTGAGGTGCTACCAATATGTTGATGACACCAAACTCTACTGCTCCTTGTGACTACAACACTGAGGAAGCTGTGCTCAATAACAGAGCTAGCTAAGAGTAAGGAAGCTGAAACTAAATCCTAACAAGACAGAAGTGCTGCTAGTGAGTAGAAAGTTAGAAATTGGGATCCAACCTATTGTAGAAGGGATTACACTCCTCCAGCAAGTTGGGTTCATAGTCTAGAAGTCTTCCTTGACTCTACACTGTTACTGGATTCCCAGGTGGCAATGGTGACAAGAAATGCCTTTGCACAAGTCTGCTTAGTGTGGCAGTGATGACCTTTCATGAGTCAACCTGACTTAACAGCAGCCATCTATGCCTTAGTTACATCACATCTTAGCTATTGCAATGGCTCTACCTTGAGCTGATCTCAAAGAATGTCCAGGATCATTAACAGATGCAACATACAGCAGTTTGGTTGCTAAATGGTAATATCACCCTGATATTGAAAGACCTGTATTGGTTGCCAGTTGCTTATCAAGTCCAATTCAAGGTGTTGGTTTTAAATTTTAAACCCTAAGAGGGCCTGGCTCTCTAAGAGACTAACTGCCTTGTTATCAGCTGTCCAGACATTAAGCTTTTCAGGAGAGGTTCTCTTAAAAATACCAACAGTTTCAGAGGCCTACCTAACAACTTTGTGGGAGACATCCTTTTCTTATGTGGCTCCACATTGTGGAATGTACTCCCTTCAGACTTGCAGTCTGTTTGCACTTTGACTGGTTTTAAGTAGGATATCTTTCTAGATTAGTATTTCACGTTTAACCTTCTCTGCTGTGTTGTTTTTAAACTCCATCCTTTGTTCATTTTAATGGTTCTAATGTATTTATTTGATTCTAATGATTTTATATTGGCATTCGTTTACTTGATTTTATGAATTTTTAGTTAAATGTAGTTTTATCTGTTTCTGTTCTTTTACGAAGCAATCTACTATAAAATTTTATCTGGAGATTTCTTCTGCAGTGATTTACTGTTAGCCCTCTGTAATGTCATCTGGCCTTCCACATGTGCTTAGTGTATTCTTCCTTACAATTTCATAGATGCTAACTTATGCCTAATATGCACATGCACAAAGTAAATGTATATGGGTTATTAGCATACCAAGAAGGCATGAAGTTGTGCTTCTATAGTCTGCAGTTGGAAGATGCATATTTAATAGAGTATGGGTAACCTCCCTCCAAGTAAAAAAAGTGATCTATAGTCAATTAGGGCCAAATCCTTCCCAGAATCAATATATTCTTCAATGCATGTGTTTGAACAAGATATACCATGGCAGTCATTGTTCTCAAAGACTTCAGCAAGCTGGAAGTTAAATTACTGAAATATCATTCATCTGATGGATTCCAGGGCCATGTTCAACGAGCATAAACATGATTTAACAGATTACAAATTGGAAATTTTGCACTCTGTCAATTTCAATTGGCATAAGCTGTCTCAACATAATGAGGCACACTGTCAAGAATTATCCAACCTCTGCATCAAATTTTGTCTCCAGTGTGCAAAAATTATGGATATATGCACAAATTAATCTAAAAAATCTGGAAAAGACCTCTGAAACTGACAAGAAAGCCACACACCTTGTTATTTTATACTAATAAATAAATAATCATTTACCATGTGAAAATGAAACAAGTCATGAATTATATTCCTAAATTTGGGGGGGGGGGGGGGAATAGATATCTAACAGTTATAGATTGAAAGGCAGCAACATCTACAAAACTACAAGCATAAAGTCACAGTAATTTTGAAAATGTTGGGGCAAATTCATATAGTCTTAATCTGGCTCCAGAAAGATTATAACTTGGGGAGGAGTTGATAGGCCACCACAGAAAAGGTCATCTCCTTGTTGCATGGGGAACATAGTTCTGCTAAGGGAAGCACTCATGTAAGTTTCTCAGCCAAAGATCATAAAGTATGGGCAAGCTATGGGAGCAATCCAGGTATTTGGTTTTCAAGCCTTTTAGGATACGACTATATCAAAATTTGCCATAAGAATCAGTCTCCCACAAATCATTGCTAATGAGTTACTAATAAGTTACCAGGTCCAGTAGAAATCTCACAATGAGAAATTCAAGGAATGGTAAAGTTGACAGAGCATATTTTCAGAGTATTTAGCACCAATATGCAGCATCTGGTACTTCATATTAATGAGGATGGGCAGCTATGTGATAGTGTTTTGACTCAAATCCTAAGAGTTAGCTTCCCAACATTCAGCATCTAAGCAGTGTCAAAAGCTAAACCTGTGCAACATCTCTAAACATGGTAAGTAGCAGCTAAAGGGAAAACAGGAAGCTATCTGAGGAAAACAGAGACTGACATTCAATAATCCTCAGAGCATCTCCTTCTTGAACAATATATGATGACTTTCACTTAATTTGCCCTGGCATTGTTGATTTTAAATTGGCAAGATATGGTGGGGGGCTGAACTGGAATTCTGGCATCAGAGAAGAGGGGCTTTAACCCTTTATCTTCACTATGATCATTACTGGAAAGACTACCACTCAGCCTGCATTTGTTATCTGGGTGAAATTTTCATTGGTGTTAATGAGATTCCTCCCACACACACACACACACTGCAAATAACAAGTGTGATGGTTGGGGATTCTGACTGCAGCTGTGCAAAGAGTTAATCCCCTCTCCTTCACCACCACCACCACTATGGTCCCATTCTAGCTCTATTCTTACATGCATGCATGCAAAGTACAACTTGCTACTGAAGGACAAATTCTATGGCAGATATGTGTAGTTTGTTGCTTTGCAAGTCACACATACTGTCTTGTGCAGCAGGTACAGTCTGGTCATATAAAGTGTGCAAATGGAGGAGGGGAATCTTTTCGCTCTCCAGAAGAAGAAAGATTTGCTTCTGCGGTTATTTCAGTCATCATCATCAGCACTTTCAGGCAAAACTGAAGATTATTCTTCTTCATACACAAGAGTGGTGTTTACAGATGCACATGTAATTTAGTTCAGCTAGCTATACAGAACTCAGATTTGGGGCCATGTTTCTAAATCACAAGCCTTGCTATTGTGTAAGATGTGATCTCCATGAAGAAAACTCACCCTCTGCTTGTGAAACAGCAACACTTGTGCAAGTGGCACAATTGCATGTTACTATGCTGACAGGACTTTCTTCTCAGTAGAAGCTCAACAGAATACTTGCCACTGCAGCCTTTTTCTCTGCAATTGATCCACCATCAACTATCAAATTATACAAATGCTTACAAGGTGTAACACTTTCATTCTGCACTACAGAGTAGCATGAGTGCAGTAATTATGAAATCAAAGCTGTTTTCCAACTATATTAATCTGATGTAGTGTAAAGCAGAATCTAGCCCACACCGACTACAGCTTTATCTAGCTTTTGTTAGGGATTTCTGCAGTGCTTGTTGGCAGCAGATGGTTTGTTAATAGGCAAATGTATGGCAAAAATGTAGAAGGCAATTCTCGACTTTGGAAGTACTGAAGTGTGGTGAGGTGGGACAGAGCCTTTGACATGGGTCGGATGTGTTCCATTTGCTAATTTCTTGCGTGTCACTAGTTTAGAGATGACCCTTTTAATGAATAAACAATTTTGGACATGGTCTATAGCACCCAGAGCAATTACTTCAGCCTCTGACCCAATAGACACAATTTGGCGAGCAATTGCTTTAGCTCTCAGGAAAGTTGGTTCTAGTTCACATTGTAATTGCTCACTGTAGCCTTTGCTCACTGGTTTCAGATCATCTTGTCATGCACATCTCTGACCTGGCTTGAAACTGTTTCATAACATATTTGCCACTGAGTTCACCTGTCATCTTTGGATTCTGGATAGCTGAGAGTTCTCACAGCACAATCATATCTTTTCTGGATCATATCCTGCCTGTCAGAGAAAAACTGTTTTGTAAAGTGGCTCACATCCATAAAACCAGAGAATGACCCTGCCATGGGGTCTAAAACGACAAAACACACAAGAGGACATCTTGTCCTCATCCTCACAAGGGGGAGGGGGACAAAAAACTGCAAAATTACTATCTATGCCTTGCAAGATAGCGAGGTATTTAGTGACACTCTCCAAAGAGAAGAGACCCAGCAGAGAACAATTTTATGCAAATTAAGCTGACTTGAACAAATAACAGACGTAACTGTTCAACGCAAAAAATACACGTTGTGCAAAATAATGATGGCTTCTGCTTTGTTGCATGGATTTTTAAGGATAAGAAGCATAAGTGTGATTGTGTCTTTTTTAAAAATTGATCAGTTGTTCTGTGCTTACTGTTTGTGTATGTGCCTTCCTTTTCTAAGTGAAAGGACACGGGTTTTGCACAAAGATAGATTGTGCACATTACAGAATTACATGTGTTATAAGAGCAAGTAGATCAAACATACGAGAAAAGGGAGTTTTCTCTTGTGTCATCCTCTATGCATGTAGGGTGATGGGCCTGAAGACAAGTTTCTCCACTATCCATGGATTATTTTTTATGTGAGTAATAACTCATATTTTCCAGTGTTCCAACTCACAAGGACAGCTTCCATAGATAGCAGAAGAGTGTAACAAAACTGGAGATGCAAAGAGCAGGGCTAGTTTGGTCACTTTTCTCATGTGGTTAATCTATGAACTTTCATCATGCTAAAATGGGATTCTTCTCTCACACCACATGTTTCCTCTGAAAAGATAAAATCCCACCATGTTAGAGGAATGCTTCTGTTATTGTAATGTAATCTTTTAAAATGTCATCATTGCATTAAATATGATGATTAGTTTACCACACTGAGAAGTTTTTTCAGGGCACTGCCTCCGTTTCTGTTAAATGGATAGTCTGTTCTTCCTGTTATCATTACTTGGAAAAGAGCAGTCATGGACTGCTCCTAGACTGCATGTAGCAGTTGATGACAACAGCATTTTGATATAAACCAAAGACATTTTGCAACTTTTGTCTAGAGTCAGCCCTACTATTAGGCAAAATGACACAGCTGCTTTAGGTACCATAAAAAGACGGTAAATAGTCAATTATTTCATCTGTTACTATATTGTGGCTACACAGTGGCATAGCCATGTATTTTGCTCTTCGGAGCAAAAAGCATTCTACAAGCCAAATCAAAAACTAAGTATGCCCAAAACAAAAAAAATCAATAACTATGAGATCAGACCTCAGGTCAGCACCGAATTTGGCATGAGTGTAGCAGGAAATCTGCTCTTGCTCTGTGCCAAATTTGGGTTTGAGCAAAGGGTTTTTGAGTTGTGATTTTTTTAAAAAAAAATTAGCACTGTTCTACTCCCATGAAGAAGCAGGTGACCTGCAGCTACAGCTGATAGAAAAGAGATAACATACATGGATAAGACAAAATTTGTATACCTAAAAAAACCCTGCTCTGTGGGAGGTGCTTTTTTTTTAGGATGATGGAGCCATTCATGGCTGTAATTCAGACCCTTTAATTAACGCATTTTATGCCCTAAAATGTCTGAAATTGCTGCCTTTTTTAAATAACTTCTGAGAATTCCAAAGGAACTATTTATCATAGCATTCTGGCCAATCAGAGTATGCTTGGAGTCAGCCTACAGGGCAGGTGTAAGTCTGTCACTTTCAACCATGTCATGGCCTTCAGTGTGAAAGGAAGCACTTAACTCCTTCCTGGACACACATTTTTAGCTCCTGCCTGTGAAAGTATTTTAAAAGATTTTAAAAAAATAGATAATAATATTAAGCAGCTCAAAATTAAGCTGTGAAATTGCTGTTTTTTTCCCTTTGTGACTTGGGAATGATCTCAAAGCAAGCTTTACTTGGTTTGCTCATGAGTGAGTTTACCCAGTTTACTCCCAAGTATGTATACCCATACGTTTATGGATCCACATGATTTCATATGACTTTTAGATGTTATCTTCTTTACACCACTGTCAGATCATTGATCGCATCTGCACTCACAGACTACACCACAGAAATCATGGGTCCTTTGGTGCATGGTTTTGCAGTGTTGCAAAAACATGGAGATGATCCTCAGGGTTTCCTATTGTTTTTCTGCAGGATCATCTCAAAAACACTGTCCAATCATAGGCCTCATCTCTGCCCACATCTCTGCATTTTACATTTTAGTGTAAAATGCAAAAATCATGGGTCCCCCAGCACATGGCTTTGCAGTGGTATAAAAACACCAATCCAAGGCATGGTCCTCATGGATCCGCATTTTTTTTTTTTTTTACATAGGATCATCCCCAAACCACTATCAAATAATAGGGCTCATCTCTGCCCACCAACTACAAAAAAGAAATCATGGGTCCCCCAGTGCATAGCTTTCTAGTGGTGCAAAAACATGGATCTGATGCATGGATCCTTATGGATCCAAATGATTTTTATGTAGGATCATCCCCAAACCACTATCCAGCCATAGGCCCCATCTCTGCCCACATACTAAACCACAGAAATGGCAGGTCCCCCAGCACATGGGTTTGCAATGGTGTAAAAACATGGATTCAACATACAGATCTTAATTGCTCCACATTATTTGTCTTCAGTATCATCCCCAAACCACTATCCAATCATGGGGCCCATCAGTGCCCACAACTACACCACAGAAATAATAGGTCCCTGAGCACATGGCTTTGAGTGATGCAAAAACATTGATCCAAGGAACAGACAACAAGAAGAACAGTCTTAGAACTGCAGAGCTGCAAGTGAACTACAGATCATCGGGTCCCAACCCTGACAAGGAGGCACAGTGGGGAATTGAACTCCCAACCTCTGGCTTCAGCCAGAGACCTAAACCACTGAGCTACCCAGCAGTTCTTGGAGCCACATCATTTTTACATAGGCTCATTCCCAAATCTGTGTCCACAGAAACCATTGTTCCCCCAGCGCATGGATCTGATGCATGGATCCCCATGATTTTTAACTAGAATGATCCCCAGACCATTGTCCAGTCATCAGCCCCATTTCTGCTCATAGATTACAACACAGAAATCATGACTCCAGAAACATTCTGATTGGTCAGAATGCTGTGTTATGCATATAGTTCAGTCATTTAGAATGTTCACATTTCTGTTATATGTGTATGGTAGAATAGATTCAGGTTACTCATATTTGTAAGAGTTCATGCTTGACTCGATTGAGCACCCACTTCTCTGCTTTTCTGGCTGTCTTTAGTATCTCTACCAACACCACATTTCAAATTACTCAATTTTTGTCCGTCTTTCTTCACTATCTTCCTTTCATATAGTGTGTATTATTTTGACCTTGCTTTCCAATGACATTCTTTACTAACTCCAACCTCTTCCTTTTTTTTTTTTTAATTTCAAAAAGCAAATGGATATATTTTTGGAAAACAGACTGAGAGAAGGGCCTCCTGGAAGACCTTTAAAAAGGAGATGGAGTTGGGTGTCATCAGCACGTTAGTGGTACCAGTCCACGAAATTCTAGACAGCCTCTTTCAGGTTTTTCATCTATCTGTGAAATACTATGGGGAATCATGGAACCCTGAGAGACTCCACAGGCTAATGATCCAGGTTTTGAACAGGAGTCCCCCAGCACCACTACCATTCACAAAGTCACACCACACAAGGGAAAATCCTAGAAGCTGACTCCTTTTTTCATCAGTTAACCACTTCTCACCCAAACACAAAGCGATTGTCAGGGCTGTTTTTCAACAAATGTGAATGGTAGTGAGCAGAAGAGGGTATCCTGTAGACCATATTGACTGCTGCCATAGGTGTTGTCAACATTCAGGCTGCTGTTTGTTATGTAAAGCTTGGCATCCTTTTCCCTGCTGGTAACGCGGGCACAATCTTTTGCAAAAATATTGGGCCATTTCCTGGCTTTTTGAATCATGGGTACAGAAGCACAATATCCCATTCATAAACCAGATTTTTTTGAAGAATTGAATTTTTATTGCCAGAGATGAGGATGTGTTATTTGTGGGATATTCTGACTTGTATGTCAAAGTAACTTTTCTGACATTGTATATTATGCACTTTGTGTGTACGCTGTTTTCTGCTCGCTCTCTTGTTCTCTCTCTCTCCAGCAACAAAATGTCTTGGACCAGCTCTGTTTTTATTTATTTAGTGTGCTGGATGTATAGGACATGGCAAGGGAGACCAGGCTGGTTCTATGTCTTTTATACTTCTGCCAGCATGCTGTTGGAGTTGTATTTACAATCTCACATGCTGACTGTAGTTTGAGTGACTTGGATTGACTTTTCTGGGCTGGGATGATTGTCTATCCAACGCTAACCAGTCATTCCTTCAAGCTTTTGAAATGCAAAGAGAGCCCCACCACTCTGCTGAGTGTTCTATTCCTCTCTTTCATTGATTGGTGGCAGTAGTTCATTGCTGTTGATCTGTTTGGTTGGTTGCTAGTATGTGTGCAGTAAAGAAACCAGTATACACTAGTCTGTAATTTAAAGCACCTGTAAGTAAATAAACATTTTTATTCTTTCTCCTACAAATGCTTCAGAGTGAGTTATTGAGACTTTAAATGCTAGTTAATGAGAAAGGGATGGACTCCAGGAACTTGTAGCTATTCTCCTTTTTACTTCTACTGTGTAGGAAAGAGAATTTTATCAGAAATTGAAAACTCTTCAACACATGCAAGAATATTTTTATTCTGACAGACTTTTGACTTTTATTCTGATGTGTTTTCTGAAGCAGGTTTCAACTGGTGGGTATTGTTTGTTTATTTATTTTTTAATCAATCTGTTTTCTGTTGGGTTTCTAACTGATTTGGTCTTGTGTTTTAATTGTCCTATGTGTGTTTTATCATTGGGGGCAGACTTAAGTGCTATTTTCAGTCAAACTGGAGAATTTAGGTTTCATAAAGAAATACAAATAAAAGAAGTAAGTACACTTCAGGCGCTCTCTGTTATACAAAGCAGTCTTCTTATATCTCAGAGATCTTCTTATCCTCTGTGTGTTGGCTTTTATCTTGAGACCATTATATGTAACATGACTACAGAATCAAGGACAAAGAACCAATTTTAGGACATACAGCATAATATTCCAAATCCTAGCCAGTCTCTTAAGGGTTTCAGGCAGCCTACTCTGCCCTTTTCTAGGATAATCCTCCGCTTTCTACCACTAACACCCTCATTTTGCAACCCTCCTTCCAGAAGTCAGCAATTCTTCAGTGGGCACTGAGCATACATATTTCTCATTTGCCGTTTTGGGAGTTTCCTCCTTAAGATTTTGTTTATACTTTGCAGACACTGGGCTACCTCCAGGCTTGCTGATATCTTCTGACTATCTTCATTTGAGATACAGAAAGATCCACAGTAACTTAGCATGTTTCCTATCAGCATATCATATTGTAAATCATTTGGGAGACTGTATAATTACACAGATTTTTCAGCTGAATCTTTTGAGTCAGGAAATTTCTGTGTTTATTTTGAAAAAGTCATTTGTGTGTTCCAACAAGTATACATTATTGTTTCCCATAATATTCTAGGATATGACTCAGAACATGGCAAATGTATTCTAAATTACACAAGAGTCATAAAGCCCCTCAAGGAACAGATATGAGGGAAGAGTTATGAAGCAACGGAAGCTGTGGCAGTGTGCTCATCAATCTCTCTCTACCACTGTTCTCTTAAAATCCATGGCTTACCTTTGTTGCCCCTGCTCTGCTCTTAGTTGCCTCACTGAATAGGCAGTGTACAGTGATCACTGGGGGCGGGAACAGAGTGTGCATGCATTAAGAATACTAAATGAAGGCTGAACATAGGTTGAATACAGATCACCATGTATTCTAGATGTGTGAAACCTGATCCTTTATTTTCTGCCATTTTCCACCACACACTCTTGGATGTCTACAGCAAGCCAACTGAATGTGTCAGATATCTCTGCTTTCTGAACAACCTATTCTATCCATGTGTGTTTCATTATGCCTGCATCAGGCAGCTGCATAAATGGATGCACTTTATAATAATGGGCACCAGTATTGACTAGTTACTGCAATTGGAGATGACAATATACAATGAACTGCATCAGGATGTGCCATTGAAAGAAATGCAACCCTAACAGCTACCAGCTCTTAGACATGCATTTCATTTCTCTTTTACTTTTTTCTGTCCAGTTTCTACAAGACTTTATTCTAACACTAGCTATTAAGAGAGAGGAACTCGGACAAAAATAAGACATAACAAGGTTCAGAATAATTGTCCATGATGACCATAGTTGTGTCAGAAATCTAACCGAAGTGATTTTTAAAGAATTTACATAAATAAGGAGTATGGAGTAACTACTATTCACACTTGTCAAAAAACAAAAACAGCTAAACTGTGTTTGGGTGAGAACTGGTTAACTGTGAAAAAAGGAGTCAACTTCTGGGATTTTCCCTTGCTTGATTTCACTTTCTAAATGGTAGTGAGTATAAGAGGGCATCCTATAGAGCAGTGCTCCCCAACCTTGGGCCTCCAGATGTTCTTGGACTACAACTCCCAGAAGCCTTCACCACCACCAGGATTTCTGGGAGTTGAAGTCCAAGAATATCTGGAGGCCCAAGGTTTGGGAGCACTGCTATAGACCATCTTGACTGCTGCCATTGGTGTTGTGAACATTTAAGCTGCCCTTTTCTATGTAAAGCTTGTCATCCTTTTTCCTGCTGGCAACGCAGGCACGATATTGTGCAGCTATATTGGGCCATTTCCTGGTGTTTTGAACAGTGAATAAAGAAGCACAATATCCCACATTCATAAATCAGAGGTGCTTTTTTAAAAGAATTGAATGTCTTACATAGCTCAGAAACTAGAGTCACCATAAGTTGGAATATACTTGATGTCATAGAAAAATTAACCAAAACAACTGCCCATGGTTTTTTTTTATATATAAAGATTACATGGCCTGTTAAGAAATGCCTGAGGCACTGAATAAGTTTAAGATGTTTTGTATTACTGCCTTGCAGCTCTTTATGTATTTCTTGCAAGTCTTTCTGTGATGTCAGAGATGCTGGTAGTTTGACTAATTTTAAAAAGCCCACTCTGAAGGTATGGGTCTTGAGGCTGATAAAAATATTTCACAAAAACAGACCTTGCAATAGCAAACAAATACACAAGTGGTTTCCAAATATAAACACAGATGACATATTTGACAAAATACATCAGGCAGATGTTAAGGTTCTAATGAAAATTGTTCTAGACTCATTTCATTTAAAGTATTATTGGCTAGGGATGGACCTTTCATGTTTTAATGAAAGGCTGAAAGGACAGAAGAGGTGACGGCCAAAGAAGATGCTCCAAAACATGAATCATTCATGCTCTAGAAAGAGGGGAATATGACAGTTTGCCATTTCTTTTGTATTTCCCTCTTTAGTATAACTTTTCTTTCACCCTTTCCCTGTCATGTTGCCTGAGAACTTTTTCTTCCTGTAGCACTGCAATCAGAATCTCTATGAGGAGGAAGCAGGAATTTTGAATCTGTAATACTATTGGCAGCCCATCAGAACATATGCAGGGTGTGTATGTGTGGAATTTTTCCTATTGTGCCACCCAGACCTGTGGGGTCTCTTGTGCTATAGGGTAGCACTGAACTCATATTGTTGTTTTGAATCAGACAATATAAACTAATACCGGCATAGGTCTGATTCTGATTTTTCTTTCTCATGTATTGCTGCCTACTTTTGCAGTAGGTTGATTACCTGTTGCCTTGTCTCTAGTTCTTTAGGGCTTTTGGAGGACCAGAAAACATGAATGGAGAAACACAAAACAAATTATCAGAGATTTTCCCTTTCATGTAAAACAAAGGATTAGTATGGGAAAAAAATGCAAAAATTAAAGGAAGAAAAAAAAAGGAGGCACTCTGAAATAACATGAAAAGAAAAAGATATGAACATTTTGACCTTACACATTCCTGTAATCGCACGATCCGCAGTGCTGGGAGGTCCGATGGGCTATTAGCTTACCTGAGTTTGCAATGGGACTCACCAGAAAAAAACTGTTTTATCTGCACTACCCGCCACAGCATAGGGACTAGCCCAGCTAAGTCCCATGCCCGCCATCGAGCCTATCAAGCTCAGCATGCAGGGCCCCCTTGATGTCTTCCAAGAAGACATCCAAACCCAAATTGGACAGATGAACACCATTGTTCCGAAAAAACTCAGGCCTATCCAATCGGATCCTCTGGTGACCAATCACCAATCCAAGGCCGCTGCAGACTGCTCTGCAGACCTCCCGGTTAACACTCCTGCATGCTGTGTTAACGGAGAAAAAACTCCTGGCATCCCTCCATAGCAACCGAGGGATGATCGTCGACCACACAATATGCATGGCCAGATACGTGGCCTTCAACCATTTCAAGTCTCCTAAAACGTCCAGGATCAATGCCTTACCACAATGCCTGGCCAAATCATTGCCACCAAGATGTATTACCAACAAATCTGGTGGAGATTGGCCAAAGGCCACCACCCTGCATAGCTGGCTCCACAGCATTCCACGCAGCCCTCTCCATACAACATGCGCTCTGGCTCCAAGGCCCAGGTTGCTCCCCCATGGGGATGCAGCAGCATATTGTGCTGCCCAATACACATAGCTGTGGCCCAAAATCAAAATGTGCCTCCGCCTCACCGACGCTATGAGACCTGCGGAGATATAACAAAACCAGGCCCCTGCCTAGACATTAGGAAGTTTTCTAATGAATCTACGATAGTTGGATGAAGACCACCGACCCAGACGCTTAATTTATTCTGTGTTATATCCCAGGGCTGCCACAGTGGATGCTGCACCAATTCTAAATAAGTGTGTGCTGAATCTCATTCCCTGGACGCCGACCCTATCCAGCGCTACATCTGTCAATTTCCAGAACTGATACTTCGTCAGCGGTGAATTATCTTCATCTTTAAAGAAATAGTCTTGGTCTTGTCCCCTAACCCCCAAATATGCTATTGTGGCTTTCACAGGACAGATGCTTTCCATGTGACAATGCACTAGTGTAAGTTGGGCACCCTTACCTAGTTGATCGGCCTTGTATTGTCGAATAAGAATTCACACCATCCCATCTTCAACCCTAACATCCTGCCATTGCAGAGCTACCCTAGTCTTGTCATTCTTTCCAGAAGCAACTACCTTGCTAATCCTGAAGGCCCCAAAAAACGTCAACAATGACGCCGCTTTAAATAAAACCATTTCATACTCATCCCTACACAAAAAAAACCCACTGCCTACAAATGCGTTCTAACAACACAGGTGATATGGGGGCCCTAGTGTCCTGAACTCTACCCCTCTCTTTGGACCATCCTTCAATCATTTTCCTAATGCGGTAATCCGCCGAATAATCCCGATAGCCATTAACCCTAGCGTAAAAGGCAAGTGCTGACAACCTACCCTGTATAGTTTCAGGTGCCAGTCCCTTTCTATTAAAAATACACAATAAATTGCTGCAGATGATCCACTGGCGCCGGCCACACCGGCTCCCGGTTGACCCGCTTTCTAAATTCCTGGAACTCTATACTCACAGCCGAGTACCCCTTCCGTGTCCTCGGTACCAGAGCCAAGCCTATTGCTCTTTCCATGTCTTTGCACCAATTTGCCAGACCTCTGGGGGCAGAACTTCCGGGAACTCGTTGGCTCCGGGGTCTAGCTCCCTGAACAGCTCGATCTGTTGGCGCGACAATGCGTCAGCTAATCTATTTTCTATACCTGGTACATGTCGGGCCTGCAGTAGGATGTTAAACTGCAGGGCCCGTAATGTGAGTGCCCTAACCAATGTCATGACTTGTTCTGAATGCGACATAAGGTTGTTTATAATATAAACAACCGCCTGATTGTCGCACCAAAATCGCACCACGGAGTTTGAACACTCCTCTGCCCATAGCCAAAGCGCGCCAACTATTGGAAAGAATTCTAGGAATGTTAAATCCCTGGTAATGCCATTCTGATGCCAATCTTTTGGCCTCGTGCCGGCACACCATCTACCTCGAAAATAAATTCCAAACCCTAGGGAACCTGCCACATCTGAATGGACCTGAAAGTCTGCTTTCAGCCCTATTTCACCTCTCCAGAAAGATATCCCATTAAACCCTGCCAAAAACTGACTCCAAACCTGTAGATCTTCTCTCATACCACGCATGACCCTCGTCCTATGCAAGGGCGTTGCAGGCCCTTCATGGCATTGCAAAGCCGGCGCAAAAGTGCACGCCCGGGCACTACCACTCTACAAGCGAAGTTTAAGTGTCCCACAATCTCCTGGAGCTCACGCAGAGACACCTTCCATTTTTGCAACAGTGCGGCTATCTTGATTCTAAGGACAGCTAATTTGCTTTCGGGCAGTTGTGATGTCTGTTGCACAGTATCCAGCTCAATGCCCAGGAAAGTGAGGGACGTGGCTGGGCCCTCCGTTTTTTCCTCTGCCAGGGGTAAACCCAGCTCCTCTGCCATTAATTGAAAATTATTTAAGATAAATCTACACTTTCCTGAATTCCTTTCACCACAGAAAAGGTAATAATCTAAATAATAGGCCGTAGATTTACAGCCCGCCCTGCACCTAAGCTTCCACTCGATAAATGAGCTGAACCGTTCAAATGCAGCGCATGACACCGAGCAGCCCATAGGTAAAGCTCTATCAATGTAAAAGGATCCCTGAAAATGAAATCCCAACAAATCAAAGTCTTGCAGGTGAACTGGCAAAATCCAAAACGCTGATTTTATATCACATTTTGCCAGCTCTGCCCCCACACCACACTTTCTCACCATGCGAACCGCCTCATCAAAGGAGGTGTAGCACACGGTACAAAGTTCCTGAGGGATGGCATCGTTGACCGACGCACCCTCTGGGTAGGACAAGTGGTGTATCAACCTGAACTCACCCTGGGCCTTTTTTGGCACTATACCCAAAGGGGAAACCCTCAAGTTCTCCAAAGGGGCTGTTGAGAAGGGCCCAAGCACTCTCCCTTCTTTTCCTTCCTTAGCTATCTTATCCTGGACAACACATTCCATCCCGTACACCGATTTGAGGTTTTGCGCAAAAAATGCCCTACGCTCACCCACCGCTGGGATCCTAAAGCCATACTTGAAGCCTTCCAAGAGGTAATTAGCATCCTCTCTATGGGTGTAATTACTTAGCCACACTTCTAGGACTGTAACCTTAATTGGGCTGGGTCCCTTTTCCAGGGGAAAACCCCAGCCGCTGCTGGGTTTTTTGCCTCCTCCTGTGCCCTTGTTCTGGCGTTGAGCCCCAACCCTGAAACATGATGTGCTTGGGTGTTGACCCCCACATGCTGAACACTCATGCCTGAAACACCATGGTTTCCTGGTACAAGTGCCCTTGGAGTTGTACTCCCAACAGAGCAGGCGGGGTTGAACCACCTGCCCCGCTCCGACGTGGGGATTCTGACCCAGGGTGGCTTTCCTACTCAGATGCCCGCTATCAAACCTATCCCCTAAACTGGGTCTGGCTGGTGTCATGTGTTGGAGCCAAAGACCCGGCAGGGGCTCATCCCAACGAAGATTTGGGTGAATCATGCTCCGCATACAGAACGATTCATCATAATGAAGCCACACCTGCCCTGCAAAGTCTACATACAACCTGTAAATCAAATCCAGGTATTGAAATAGGGATTGGGCCCATTATGGCTGGGCCTTGATGACCACTCCAGCGTAAATCAGAAACCCAGGCAGCCAATTGGACCATGTCCTATCAGGCTTCTTCCTCCTATGTCTCTCCTTCTCTTTGTTGTCTTCCTTGTCCAGATCCTTTTTCTCTACATTTCTATTTAGTAAATTGAATAAATCCACATATTTACCCTAACATATCTTTTCTTGCGTCGCCAGGGTGAGATGATTGCCCAAGGGCATCGAGTAGTCACCGTATGGTAACGCTCATAAAGGCACGGCGTTATAACCCGTGTCAGGATAAGGCTAAACCCCAACGCCAGCCGTAGTGTTAAACTGTGCTGGTAATGCAAACTGAGGGTGTAGTGTACCCTATCCACCGAATTGCGTGCTAGAACACGGCCATGTAGTGCTGGGTAGCCTACCACTCTGTATGTCATACGGTGTATAGACTGCGGGATTAAATTGTCCGTCGCCAGCCCAGGGCCAGGCGGGGATCGGTGAATGGGTGCCCGGTGCAACGGCCGACTCACCTGACGAGGTCGTCACCATATTTGATTCGTCCCTGGCATAGAGTCTGTCAGGGCTGGCCTCATTCGCTTCCTCTTGCCTATCCGGGATCATGATTGCTGGTTCAGGTGTCGCAGGGGTTGACAACCTTCTTCCCTTATCAGTATGCCGCGGCCGTGGTGTCGGAGAAGCCCCATCTGCATCACATCTGGATGTCCCTTCAGGCTGCTGCTCCACCTCAAGAATAGCAAATCTAGTCATTAGATCGTCAGCTATAGCCTTAAATTTGGCCCTACGATGGCTCTTGGCATCCCTGGCTGATCTGCGTGGCTGTGGAGTTTGCCTCGCCAGCCATAAAGCCTCCAATGCAGAATTTTGTTTTCCTGCAGTTGCTGCCAGACAGGCCAGGATTCCTCGTCGGAAGAGGACTGGAGTGAAGACACTTGGGGAACCGGCCTTTTCTTGGCAGGTTATTTCCCCTTTTTATTACCTTGACTCTTACGTGATGCCATTATGTACCTAATGCACGAAACCGTAGGAAGGCACCAGGTGTCTCAGCAGTTCCTGCCAAATCAGATGATAGTCCTTACGCTATGTGCAAATAGGGAAAAGGGGCCCCACTGATAACTCTCAGCTATGCTCCTCACGTCAATGCAACACAAGCCTGACCGAGGTGTAATAAGTAACTAGTCAGACCACTTATTGTTATTGATTGCTCCTACTTAATCCTGCCAACCTAGCAGTTCGAAAGCATGCAAATGCAACTAGATAAATAGGTACCACCTCGGTGGGAAGGTAACGGCGTTCCATGTCTAGTCGCGCTGGCCACGTGACCACAGAAACTGTCTTCGGACAAACGCTGGCTCTATGGCTTGGAAACGGGGATGAGCACTGCCCCCTAGAGTCGGACACAACTGGACTAAATGTCAAGGGGAACCTTTACCTTTACCTACTTAATTAATCTACAGATCCAATGCATTAAATTCCTTGATCAATTCTCTTTACGTCTATAAACCCAATTAGCACTAGCAATGAATTGATTCCTTTAATTAATTTCGAATAAACAGCTCAGGACTCAACCCTAATTACAGTTATTATACTTAATTAATTTAACCTAAAATCCTTCAATCAGTGCTACTAGACCCAATTAAACAACTGATTCTCCTAATCTAGAAATGCTCTGATTAACTATTCCTATATATATTTTATTGAACTTTAAATTATTCTAATTTATTCAGTTTTAATAACAATTGACTATTAATTTGATAAAATTAATATCAATATTATAATTATTTATTTATTTATCTTTTTAAATATTATTTATTTACTTATTTATTTATTTCGAATTATATCCTGATTAACACAGGCCAGTAATAATCATGAGGCCAAATTAATTGCTGGGCCTCACTACCGAAACCCGCTCTCACCGGGCCACTACCCACGCCGACCATTATATAAGGGGAGGGGGGACAAAGGGATAAAAGAAACAACGCCCGCAGCCCGGGAGCTGAGCGGCGCACCACGCACGCAAAGCAGCTGGGGCTAAACAGAGTCGCACCGCACCTCCGCAGCCACGGGCCTATCCGGATCCGAGGTAAACTGTTATGCCGACTCTAAACGCACCAGCCCTCAACCGTACCCACCTGCCGAAGCTAGCCCCTCTTGCTACAGGTATCCTTTATCCCTTTACGTGTATATTTTTAATCCTCTTTTTTTTAAAAGGAAAACCAGGGTGCTGTTAGGCCCTGCTCGCGCCGAAGTGTGATCGGCACAAGCCGCGCTGCCTCAGCCGCCCCCCCGCCCTTCCTAGTCAGCCACAATGCCAATAAAACCCAAAATTACGGGCGGAGCAACGGGCAGCGAGAACAGGGGAATTCTCAGGGCTCTGAGAACCCCTGGGTTTTATTCCGAGTCAGCGGACCCCCCGAGAAAGGGAGGGCAAGTTTTCCACAGGAGAAGTGGGCTTGCAGCAGGGAAGCTGGAGACGCCGGAGAATTCAGACTTGCAATCTGCTTTTTTCGGGAGTTTTCTTTCCTTAATTGCAACTGACTCGTGAAGTCGCCATGATAAATTGGTGTGTAGCTGCCCAGAGAGGGGGAGAAATGAGGATTTATGATCTGACTGCATGAACAGAAGTTGAACGGCTATTTTTACGGCAAGTAACAGACCAGATGTTTTGGGTTTTTCCTGGAAGCTGAATGTGGAGATAGATCTCCTTAAGCGGCAGAGAATCTTTGGCAATGTTGGAGGTTTTTTTTTTTACTGCGCCATAACTGATAGAACTGAGAAAGCGAAACTAATTGTCTTTTCCACCTTAACCCTCCCTTCCTAAGATTTGGCTTTTTATAAATTAGAAGCTTGAGAATTCTGAATGACTATGAACAACCTAATTTATGGAACTTTACTTTGAGCCATTAAGGGGGATTATAAATCAAATAGTCACTTTTATGACCAGAGTGCTCTTCGCAAGATTCGGAATTTGTTCTGGCCAAGGAGCAGGGAGGGGAAATTGAGGGTGAGACTCATTATTTGGACTTTAAAATGGAGACTTTTCTTGTATGCTGTCTTCAGGAATTTCAATTCAATCTTATAAATCATATCAAGGCTCAAGTTTCAGAACTGGAGACAGATATCAAAACAATACTTCTTGGCTTGGACACTAAGATAGAGACAGGATACAAACAGACTGTATTTACTGAATTTTCTGAACAACTACCATCGTCGGAGAGAGAGGAAGAATCTACTGTTCCTGAGCAGAAGGAGACCGGAGACAAAACGACTGACTGCTTTGAATTCATCAAATGTTTACCTCCGGAGAGGGAGAGAAAAACTTTTTTTTAAAAAAAGCAGAATGAAATATTTAAAAATGAGGAAAGGAGGGGTGGGGACAAGGTGGGGAAGCATATTGAGATTACCTTGATGGAAAATAATGTAAAAGGGAAAGCATGGGTGAATTTAAAGGCAGAAATTTGTGATCAGAGATCGGATAGCTCTGTGTTGCTCCAAAATCAAGATATTGATTATATTGGGAGGAAATTAGTAAATCGAATAGAAAATGCCTTAAAGAGATTTCATAGATGGCATTTTAAAACTGGCAAAAGGGGAGCAAGCCCGGAAGTATGATACTGGAGCTGAGAAGCAAAAATGAAAAGGGGAAAAGTAACCTGCGGATTAAATGCTTAAAATTTCTTGTTTTTGAGAGATATATAGTTACACATAAAGCAATATGAATAATTACACTATGAACAATTTTGGCTAGGTGAGAATCTAAATGGTAGATAAGCATATGTAATTATGAATTTTAGAAAGGTTAATGAAGAATAATAGTATTAGAAGCTTTTGTTTCTATGGTACATATATAGAGATTAAATATGAGTGAATTACTATATTGATTATATAGACAAGATTAGGTATATATTGTCTTTTTACCTGCAAAAGTGGGGATTTTTGAGAAATGTATTGGCCTGGCCTAGAGCTTTTGTGTGTGTGTGTGTCTGTGTGTATAAGTTACCTTAATGATGAAATTAGAATTGCTTATGATGAGTATTGGATAGAGGGGTATGCAGGTGAAAGATCCTATAGAGACATTATAGATGGCATCTTAAAAGCTAGTAAAAAGAATGTAGGAAATGAATTCCTAGATTCACAAGGCTATAAGTAATCAGAAATCCCTGGTCTATACATGGAGCTAAGAAATACAACAAAAATTGGAAAGTTACTTGCTGAATGTTTTAAATGGTTGATAAGTATAGATAATGCTTAAATTAGATTATATATTCTGAGTATAATTGTTTAGAAGGTATTGATGATAAGTCAGAAACATGAAGACACTAAGTAATATATGAATTATAGTTTGGAATACGCAATTAAGAGTGGCTTGAATATGAGCTTAACAATGGCTTAAATATGCTTAGTAGGGTAATATGGTTTATGTAGTTAGAATTATATATTAGATGGATATGGCCTAAATATGTTTGGTAGGGCAAGATGGTTTATGTAGTCAGATTTATATGCTAGATGGATACATGAAATTATCTCCCCGTATATATGTCTGTGTTTGTTTTGTATGTTTGTTTATGTTTAAAATAAAATTAAAAAAAACAACAACAAAAACCCAAAATTACAACGCCTTAAATTATGTAAACGTCGGAATGAAACAATAAAATCGTCAACCAAACCCCTGGAGGGAGCCGATGCTACCCTCCCAACCTCCTGGATGCTGTATCTAGAAGGCCTCAATCCATGACGCAGCTGATAGGGAACCAAGCAGTGGAGCTCTAAGGAAGAGGGCAGAGAGGGGGGGAATGTCCCTTAAATAACCTAACGTTCCCCCCTCTCGCCCAACTGTTCTCGTGAGACCTAGGGTCTCGCGTTATCCACGGAGGGAGGCAAAGGCAAGCCGCGCTGCTGAAGCTTTAGCTCAGCAGTGGCTCGAGCATTGTTATTAGGTACAGTAATCTTTACCAGCATTTTCTATTTCAGGTCTTAAAAAGTCATATACATTTTCAAGCAAGAGAAATGACCCTAGATGGGCAATCTGCTGGATAGCTGTTTAGGCATCTGGCTGCAGAGCCAGAGGTTGGGAGTTGGATTCCCTATTGGGCCTCCTTGACAGAGGCTGGACTCAATGATCCATAGGGTCCCTTCCAATTCTGCAGTTCTAAGGTGGTTGTTGTTGTTGTTGTTAAACTGTTTCTTTTGTTACTGAAATTATTGAAAAATTCACTCCTTTAGGATGTGAATGTGAGCCCACTGAACTGAATTGGCGTACTTCTGAGTAGACATGACTACAACTTTGCTGTTAGTGAACAGAAAGGGCCTGGTTTCCTCTGGACTACCTGTTTATTTCTATCACAGCTTGTTTATTTTTTAAAGATATATAGTGGGGGATGTCAGCCACAGTGCATTGTGAGAGAGAGAAGGGGGAAAGGGTTTTGCTAGGTCCTAAGCTGTCCCCCAATTTAAATAGCGTGGATAGCCATGGTGATAAGCCCTCTGGGTTGAAAATGATGCTGCTAGATGCCAGATCAGTAAATGGAAAAACAGCATCTACCCAGGACCTGATCCTGGATGAGCAGGCTGATCTGGCTTGCATCATAGAGACTTGGTTGGATGAGGCTGGGGGTGTCAATCTCACCCAGCTTTGTCCACCAGCGTTCTCTGTACAATAGCAGGTGAGACCTCGAGGGGGGGGGAGGTGGCGTTGCAGTGGTCTGTCATGATGCTATCCCCCTCACCAGGTGCCACATCCCCCAGTTTTCTGGGTTTGAATGTGTGTATTTGAAAGTGGGAGCCCGGGACAGAATAGGGATTCTATTAGTATACTGCCCACCCCACTGCTCAACAGTCTCCCTGCCTGAGCTTGCTGACCTGGTCTTGGATGTGGTGTTGGAGTCCCCTTGGCTTGTTGTACTGGGGGACTTCAACATCCGTTGTCATAGTTCCATTGTCATGGACAAATATCATCTGGTGGGGTTTAGACTCACTGGAACTCAGAGCCTCTGCAGGGCTGGGGGCCAATTAGGATGGTCCGCCCCAGGAGGCTGATGGATCTCAGTGGTTTCCTGATGGCTTTTGGGGTGTTTCCTGTAACCTTGGCAAGTGATTCTGTCGAAACCCTAGTTAATCTTGGGGATGGGGAAATGGCCATGGCTGTTGACACAATCGCTCCTAAGCATCCTCTCCCACAAAGTAGAGCCAAACTAGCCCCATGGTTTACTGGGGAGCTGGTGGTGATGAAACAAATGGGACAGAGACTAGAGTTACAATGGCAGAAAACTTGGAATGAATCTGACCAAAAACAGGCTAGAGCCCAATAAAAATCCTGTTCTATGGCAGTGGTGGCAGCGAAGAAGTTATTCTGCACTGCCACCATTGCGTCTGCACTGAGTCACCCAGCAGAGTTCTTCAAGGGCCTGTTACATCATGGCCCACAGGAAGATAGTGTTGACCACTCAGTAGCTTACTGTGAAACATTTGCACAACACTTTGCAGGTAAAATCACTTGGATCAGCTCTGACTTGGATGCTGTGGTTAATACGGGTCCCGTAGATGTAACTATGGCTCAGGCTTGTCCAGTGTTGATGGAGAAGTTTCAGTTTCTGCAGGCTGATGACGTAAATAGGACCCTTGGGGAGGTGAAGGCTACCACTTGACTGCTGGTCCCTTGCCCCTCCCAGCTTATAAAAGCTGCCAGAGAGGGACTGACCAAGTGGGTCCAAGGGGTAGTGAATGTCTCCTTGCAGCAGGGAGGATCCCAGCTTGCTTGAAGGAGGCAGTAATAAGACCTTTATTGAAAAAAACCCTCCTTGGATGCCACAGTACTGGATAATTATTGGCCAGTCTCTAATATCCCATTCTTGGGCAAGGTGCTAGAGCAGGTTAACCATGGTATCTTTCTGGGCTGTCTCTCTGGGATGGGACTTGGAGGCACTGTTTTACAGTGGCTTGAGTCCTTCTTGGAGGGGAGAACCTAGAGGGTGGTGCTGGGGGACTCTTGTATGACACCCTGGCCATTGGCCTCTGGTGTCCCTCAGGGATCTGTTTTGTCCTCTATGCTATTTAACATATACATGTAAGTGCTGGGAGAAGTTGTCTGGCATTTTGGGGCTCGGTGTCACCAGTATACTGACGGCACACAACTCTATCTCTCCTTACCATCTAAATCCAAGAAAGTTGGTTTGGTTCTATATCAGTGTCTGGTGTCAGTAACAGACTAGATAAGGGCAAATAAACTGAAACTGAATCCAGACAAGAGAGAGGTGCTCCTGGTCAGTCAAAAAGCAGATCAAGGAATAGGGTTGCAGCCTGTGCTGGATGAGGTTACACTCCCTCTGAAAACACAGGTGTGCAGCTTGAGGGTGCTCCTGGATTCATCTCTGAGCCTGGATGTCCAGGTTTCAGCAGTGGCCTGGAGTGCCTTTGCACAGTTAAAATTAGTGTGCCAGCTGTTCCTGTTTCTTGAGAGGTCTGATCTGGCCATGGTGACACATGGCCTAGCTACATTTCGGCTAGATTACTGTAACGCCCTCTACATGGGGCTGCCTTTGGAAAATGTTTGGAAACTCCAGAGGGTCCAAAATGTCACTGCCAGATTGCTAACTGGGGCTGGTTACAGGGAATATATAGCAACCCTGTTACAGCAGCTCCACTGGCTGCCGATCCGTTGTATATCCATTGCAGAGCCAGAGGTTGGGAATTTGATTCACCACTGTACCTCCTAGGAGAAGGATCAGCTTGTCTGGCCTTGAGCAAGCTGTGCAGTCCCAGAATGCCCTCAGAAGAAGGGAAGAGTAAACCACTTCTGAGTACCCTCTACCTAAGAAACCCTGGGGAAAAAGGGTTACCACAAGTCAGAACTGACCTGATAGCAGATTATGATTATGATGCTTAATGTTATTATTTTGTATACTTTCTTTAGTTTTAATTGGATTGTTTTTTTTCTCAGTTTCTATTTTTGCCAGCTACTTTGATTGCCAGAATAGCATAAGAGTGTGCTACTATTCTGATACTGTTTTAAAAACCTTATGCATTCAAGATGCAAAATGTTTTTGCAAATGAAAACATGAAAACATATATATGAAGAAACAAAACTTAGACAGCAGTCTGTTGGTTATACTAGAATGAGGCCTCTTTACTCCATGTCCTGAGATACCACCCAATATGGCGAAAAATGTCTGAAATAACTTTGGCCATTTTTAGTGTCTGGGTTGGAAGAGGTCAGCACATTTAAAGACTTGAATGGTCTTTCAAACTCTTTAGGCAAGAGGAGATCCCCTGCTGAGCTGGACTGCAACCTATCAAAAGTATTTAATATAAACTGAGATTGTGCATATATTCTTGTGAATGGTTTGCCTAGCTTGATGAAATATCTCCATTGCAGCAGATAGGTCAATGATTTAGACACTTCAGACAGGAACGAACAGATGGGAACAAAGTTTTGCCTTGTGGTGTTTCAGAAAGCATTGCACATTGATTAAGGCAGGTAAGCAGGTGTATTGAAGTTTATGACCTAACAGCAGATAGGCTACATACTGTACACCATGGGCTTCTCTTGTGGCAAATGCAGACATGTCAGTGACATGTTCCCAATAATACAAACAATTTAGAAAGTGGAAAGCATTAGAACTCAGGAACCTGATTAAATCTTGTAGAGCAACATTGTCTCCCAGAACAGAGGTAAGGCTTGCAATAGGGAACTGGGGATGCAGAAAGATCTGTCACAGTTTTGAGAATGGCAAATAGTACAGGATATGACACATGTATGTGGATGGGGTCTCTTCCTTCACTGGACCTGCTGCTCAACTAAGCCATTAGTTCTGACCCATCTGACACACGTGACTACAATCTAACTCCTGGTTTCAGTTCAAGAAGCTTGCTTGGCCTTGAAATGGGGAGTCAAGTCACTTGCTAGAATTACCACGGTTTAAAAGCAAAAAGGGTGGCACTCCTCCTCAGGGGAAAAAAGCACAAAAAAATAAAACACTATGTCAGGGGTTTCATAAAAATGTAACATCAATTTATCTACCTCTTTAAAGCTGTGACATTACTTCAAAGATTCTGGGCTATCTAGAAAATAAAGGCTTGGCCCTGTACCCCCACTTTTTCCTCTTTGACAAATCTCCAAAGGTTCAATCCCCCCAAGTTCAGCTAAGCCCCAGGTAACTAGTTTTTTGTTTTGTTTTTTTGACATCACATGAGCAGCAATTCCTCTTCCCACCTGGCTTCTGGGGAGAGTGTGTCTCTGTAGAAAAAGTGCTGTGTTTACTAACTTCAGGGTTTGCCATCAGATGTTTCCCTGTACCAAAATACTCCTAATCATATTTCTAGAAAAATAAATGTCATTGCATGGTGTTGCCTTAACTCCAAATCTGGACTTCAACAGGTATGGAGAAAAATCAGTGGGAAACACCCATCCTGAAAAAGTTGTCTAGCTGCTAAAGAGCCAGTGTGGTGTAGTAGATAGAGTGATGGACTAGGAGTCAGGCAGCTTGGGTTCAAATCCCCACTCAGCCATGGAAAGTCACCATTAAAAACATTGCTTAAATATCTTACATACTGAAGACATTGTAAGGGTAGGTAAAAGTTGAGTAGATCCACTTCTACCTGGCTTCCAAAACTAGGGTCCTAACTGACAAAAGCTGCAACAGCTGCAGCTGAAGGTGCTCAGAGATTATGAGTATGGGGTCATCTTTAGAAATTGTTAGGGCAGCATTTAGCTTTGATTAAAATGTATTGTTTTACTGCTGTTTGGATTTTTGCTATTGTTGGTATTTCTCCTGTTAGTTGTTGAATTGTTTAATTTTGGTGTCTATTAATATGAGAAGTGGCTATTTGTATGGCTTGGCCATGTAAAATCTGTTACTGAATTTTCTGAAAGTGTTGAACTTGAATATGGAAACATTTCTGATTTCACTGTAAATTATGGGTTTTTTTAATGATTTTACCAGGAAAAAAACAGAATACACATACACTCATGATAGCAATTATGAAAATGATGATGCCCCACTGGACAACTTTTAAAAGACCCCAAATCCTGTGAGAAAATAAAGGTGGCATCCATATTCCTGCAGTAGTTCAAAAGTGCTACAATGTATCTCTCCCCCATACCCTAAATATTTATTTCCATGTAAGGAAGAAGGTAAAGCACCTCTTGGTGACTGGCTTAATTAATCAGACAGGCCACAGCAAGATATGAAAAGCAGCCAAGCTTTTACGTAGCCATTCAACATTCCTGATGCAGCAGAATAAATTTTGCAAGCTATGTTGTCAGCTCACCCATTGGTAAGAAGGGCAACTGCCTGGCATGATGTAGCTGAAGTGACAAATGCTTCCTTGTGTCATGGGCAGAGGCACAGATGGTGCTAAGTTCCAGTCAAAAAAACTGAGAACTTTGTTCTGCAGTGCAATATCAAATGCATAAAAATTATTATATAACATAACAGCATTATTTGACTGAAGTAAGTACAATTCTAGGAGATATTACAAACCTCAGTGAGGAGTTCACTCTTAGGTTATGATCCAACACTTTTTGTCCAGAAGGGTTGGTAGTAACCACACCTGGCCCCTAGCATTGCATTGGAGCCTGGCTCAATTCAGATATTCTCCATCAATTTTTTAAAAGGTAGTCTATGAATCCAGACATGAGAATTTGGGTGAAGCTGCATCTTTCTCCTTTGCCCTCCCCTCATTTACCAGCTTTGGTATGGAGATCTTGACTTACTTCCAAGAAATAGTGAGCTGCTACAAATGTAACAAATAAATATGTGTGCTCTTCTAAACTCTCCCAGATCCATCTCATATCACTTTCTTCCAAACCATACCTGAGTGAATCATGCCTGATAGCCTTCCATCTGTCCTCGTGGGGCTTCATTTGTTTGTTTCATAAGCTGAGCATGAACTTTCTGACTGCCATCTGTGAACAATTTAAGGCAGCAATTACAATATTATCTTTTGCTGAGAGAAGCACAATGTTGGTAAATACCAAAATATTTGGTCAAAGGAGTTTATCTAGAATTTGCTATACAGTAAAAAGCAAGCAAACAGATGATTGAAACCATCTCTGGTTGTTTTCAGTATTCAGTGCTGAGAACAATATGGGAACATCTCTTCATCCAAATATATCTAAAATAGCCTTTTCCTAACAATAGCTTGTCAATGTTACTTAGTTAGGAAAAGAAAGTTTCTTATTAAATAGAGGGAAAACAGGATCACAACCAGCCTTCTAAAGAGAACAGCTTCATCATTCTTCATCCTTCCCACAAGTGTCACAGCAGCCAGTCCTTTGGTTGAAGAAAAAGTACACATAGGAACCAAGGCCATCTGAGAAACCAGCCATTTTTGTTTCTTACCCTTTTTGAACTACTTCCATTCTACGTCAGCTGTCCATGATAAGAAAATCAAAAATGTCTAGCTATGTTACAATCATTATAACTTATCATTATAAGAACCTTATAATATTAAGAAGTGATGAATGAATTTCCTTTTTCTTCTCTGTTGCGTTTTAGTTTATAAAGGTAAGTACTCAAGAAGTGGTTCTAGGTGAAATGCAAGGTGCAAATACTTTGAATATACATATTTTAAATGTTACCTCTACTGAAGTGCCATATTGTTATATTTATTAAGATAATGAATCATTTACCTAGAATAAAGCAAGAAAGTTAATTGAGAAAGACACTTTTTAGATAACATTAGGCCCAGAATGGAAAACATGGCCTTGCATGTTATTATGTCTAGATAAACATCTCTCAAATAGATCTAAAGCTTGAGGCTTATAATATTAGCAGAATATCAGTACAGTCTTGTGGCTGCCTCAGCAAGGTCAGCAGTAGCTGGGAGAAATTAAAGGTAATGTTTACCATTATCTATTTGCCATGGTCTGTCTGTGGCAGAATGAACATTATAAGGCAGCATATTGTATGATCCAGAACAATGAAATTATAGCAGCAAACTGCCCTCCAGTGATCTTATGCATGCTTAATGAGAAATATGGCCATTAAATTTGTTAGGACTTGATTCAAGGACTTGATTCAAGAACAAGTTTGAAACGTTATTATTTAAGAGAAACTAATTGCATTTCTCATTGCTTCTCAGCAGCCTGGTTGCCATTATAGTTATCCTTCCTCCGATTATACAAACATTTTGTTCTGTTAAACGCTATTAATACAATGTTTGTCTTTACCGGAAGGCCAGAAAAAGACAAGAAAATATTTTCTGATTCCCACTAGTGACCACTTCTGATATTGCACCTTTAAAAACAATTTAAAAGGGGGGGGGGGGAACCCAAGGATTATTCCCTGGCCACCTAAGTTTGATAAAAGAATGGTTTAAAAATGTTTGTTGAAATGCCATACAATGCCTTTAATGATAACTTTGAAAAGAATGAGAAAATATTGCTTCTTATATGTAAAAGTAACTATGTGACTAATTTCAGAACTGAATTAGAGAAGGAAAATATGTTACACATTTCTACTGGGCCCTCATAATTGATGCCTGGGCCCTTTTAAAATCCTATATATGAAAGAGGTGGCAGTAACCATACCACTGAAAGCCCTGTTCAGCTGTTATAGCTGAATGAGCAGGGAAATGCCTAGCCCTAGCTCAAACAAGCAACAGTGCGTCTGGAGAGAAAGGTCTTACTCAGCTCCCCCAAAAGTATTGCTCATGTATAGAGCCAACACATGGGCAAGAACCTTTCCTCTTCAGACTCATCATTGCTTGTGTCAACAAAGCAATAACAGGGGGGCAAGGCTGGGTGCTCCACCCACTAAGCAAGTTGATGAATCCAGAGACTGTAGTACTTAAGCTGTATTTAAATTAGCATATAAACTGGACCTTAGAATAACAGTCTGCCACTCCTTTAGACTATGAAATATTGATGGCTCATAGAATTTACAGTATGAGGAGAAAGTTCAAAGCTAGGCATCTGTCTAGCATATTGCACAGCTGTGTTCTAGCAGTGTATATTTAAAATTAGTAGATCCATATGTGAAAATACTTGGTTCCATTTAAAAATGAATGGGAAGGGATAAAACAGCCCTGTATTCCCTGTGATGTTTCAATTTCTAGAAGGAGACCTTTCCATCATCAAAAAGATAATATTAGGCTTGAAGGCATATAGATCTGACCCTATATGACTCCTGTTATCTTCAGGGAATGGATAGCAAGAATATCTGTCATTGTAGTTTGGCAGACTTTTTTGTTAAGCAAAATTCAGCTTTGAAGCTTTTCATGTAGGGATTTAAAAACAAATTCCTAGAACAATAAAGATAGCCTCTGGTTGGAATGAAGAAGCTTCAGCAAAGCTGATCACAGCTTTGCTTCCTGTTCCTATGTTACAAGCAAAGTGACACGCCCAAGCTATAAACACTGAAGTCTTTATTTAACTTCCAAAGAAATGTCTGACTTCCTTTGGGTTTCCCCTCTTCCCATTCGCCCCCACAGTCTAACCCTGCCCCGTCTGGTAGGTAGGCTTGTTATTTGTGGTCCCCACCCTCTGCTTTTTAAAAAACAAATATATGTTAACTTTTAGATATGGTGATTTATCTGACAGCTCACATTGTGATGGCTACGTCACGAAGTGGCAGGGAGCCAAGCCACAGGGTGTTGTTGTTGGATTTTTAACATGGAAATGTGTTCGGTATTCTTGAGAATTTGTTCTTCAGATCTCAAGGAGAGAAAAAAAGGAAGCTGCAGGCTGATGTTTCATGGAAGAAAATATGTACTATGTTTTCTCTTTGTCTGCATCTTGCTTCACCGATACAGGATGCAGACTGATAAAGTTAACTACTGGGTTTCTCCCTGCTGTCTTCTCCAATCTCGATAGAGAAAAGCAAACAAAGCAGAAGTCTTCTTAGACATTTCCACTGCTGACAAACTACAGCCTCGTCATAATTTTCTGCTCTCCAGACTGAGGAAGCATCAAACATAGGTACAGCTTCCTGCTGAGATCAACTAGTTCGTGACCTCATGTGCACCACAGAAGTGGTATTTAAAGAAACAATATGCTTTCTATATTTTTAAAATTTTCTCTTAAAATACCACATGAGCCAATAGTATTGCACAACAGTACTCATTCTGAATGTATTTCATCAATTAGATTGAATAAAGATTTAGTCCTTTGTAGAGTAGAATCATTGCCTTACAGAATTGTAGGGTTGGAAGAGACCTTGAGGGGCATCAAGTCCAAACCCCTGCCAAAGCAGGAAATTTACAGCTAAAGTATCCATGACAGATGGTCATCTAACTCTGTTTAAAAACCTCCACCACCCTCTGAAGCAGTCCGTTCCACTCTTGAACAGCTTTTATTATCATGGTCACTCTACTCCTTAACATTCCAACCAATGAGGGTCGCAGAGAAATCTCACTAAATACCACATTCTTTTTTTTTCTTTTAATTTATCTTCCCCTTCTTTTTTTTTAAATTTTATTTTAACTATAACATAAACATAAACATAAAATAAATAAACCAAAATACAAATTAACTGTGTCTCCCACCACCATAGACGGGACCTCTTGCAATAATCCTCTTCTTCCTCCATCTATATTATTCTTCTTCTTTTATTGTCCTCTTCTATAGAACTGCATTGATTCTTGATTTGGAGCTTTCCCTTTTCCTCTTGTTAACACATATTCCAAAAATCTGCCCCATATATCATAAAAATTATTCTTTTTTATCTCTACTTTCTTAACCTTTAAATTACAAGTTAGCTTATCATTTATAGCTATATTCCATATTTCATTATACCATTCTTCCATTCAAAATTCAGATTTTGATTTCCACTGCCTGACTATTATTAATCTAGCTGCTGTTAATAAATTAGTAATCAATTCTACCACATTCTTGACATGTTAAGAATATCTGTCAAAGAATTATTATCCACTAGGTGAGTTCATACTACTAACCTAAGAAATAGGCAAACTTTTTTTACGAACTGTTTTATGACAACATATCTAGTTAAAATGAAAGAAGGGGCCAAGCTAAATTTGTGCCCACCTTAGTTTCTGCTTTGCTCTCATGAATGCCAAAACAACTTCACCTTGTGCACCTTAATAGGATATAAGTGTCCTTTGCTTCCCTGCTGATATATTGGGAAGACTAAGAAGCATGAAAGCACTACACTTTCTACAAAGAAGGCACCCCAGAATACCTTCTCTTTATGATGACATCAATATATATATATATATTGTATACACACACACATGTATACATATATAAATGAAGTCAAGAGCTATCAATCAGAGGTGATGCAAGCTCTCCCCATGGTGAAACTTGCACAGTTAACACCAGTGGCAAAGAGTACTTGCTCCTCCATGCTACCTTCCTAGCTCAGCCACTTCTTGGTCTTCCATTTCACTGTGCCTTGGCATTCCTTAGAGCCATTTATTATAAATCACCAAGCAAGAAGTGGCCAGAATAGCAAGAAGGCAGGTATTCCCTGAAGTGTGTGGTAGTAGCAGCTGAGAAGGCAATGGTAGCTCTGCTACAGCTCACTGCTGCCTGAGGTAATAGCTTCAGTTTGGCTCATGGTGGGGCTGATTCTGCTGGAAGAAACAGGCAAACCAGCACTAGCATTATCAGAAGCAATGGGGGAAGAAAAAATGTGAATTGGTGGGATGTAAAAGTGCTGTAAAATGGAAAACTGTGTTAAGAACAAGAGAAGAGAGAGAGAGAGAGAGAGAGCACCCTCAGTTGTGATACTACATCTTATTCCACTGTTGAAGTTAGTGAGGTATGTTGAAGTCCACGTAGCTACATGCTTAAATTTATCAATTTGCCTATGTTTGGATATATTCTGAACATATGTGGTCATCTGTGAACTGTAAAAGGTTCCAGATCATGAATCACATTTAACTCAGTTCTTGCTGACTCAAATATAAATTTACTAAAAACCATTTAACTACCCTAACGTAAGATTCTCAGTGATTAACTGTACCACACCAGGACGAGTCACTAAAAAGCCCAGATGAGTAGGTCCGCACCGCCCAACACAAGGACTTTATTGAGTCAGCAAGAACTGAGCTTTGATGAGCCATCAAAGCTCCTTTTGAACCAGAGCCCCCTCTATTGTCCTGCCCACGGAATGGCAGCATATAAATTAGTTCTGAACTTTTAATGCCAAGGAATAAGTCAACATCTGGGGGGAAATATGCAGTTTTTAAAAAATATTTCAAGTGTTTCTCTTTTGGGATGAGTTGTTTGATAGTTCATTCCTACAATACAGTGGATTAATTTCCCCACCTCCCATGGGTAGTGTGGGCGGCATATAAGTTAAATAAATAAATAAATAAATAATAAATATAGGTATTTCTGCATTACTTTTAGTTCAGGTTCAGTGCTAGGAAGTGAGACTTTTCAAATCAACGTACATGAACGTTCACAAGCAATCTGCAACACTAAGGAGGCCAGAGTCTGGTGCTCCAGGTCCACCTAGAATGTTTTTACAGTACAGTGGTGCCTCGCTAGACGATTGCCTCACAGGACGAGGAATTCGCTAGATGATGGCTTTTTGCGATCGCTAATGCGCTTCGCAAAACGATGTTTCTCTATGGGCGATTTTCACTAGATGATGAGTTTTCCCCATTGGAATGCATTGACTAGCGGTCAATAGCTGTCAGTGCATTCCAATGGGGACCCGCGCTCGCTAGACGATGTTTCCCTATGGACGATCTTCGCAAGACGACGACTTTTCCGTTGGAACGCATTGAAGAGATTTCAATGCATTCCAATGGGGAAACGTGCTTCGCTAGACGATGTTTTCGCAAGACAGCGATTTTCACGGAACGGATTAACATCGTCTAGCGAGGCACCACTGTATACTCAATTAACACACACTTCACCATTAAAAAAAACAACACCTTTTCTAGCACAAACCAGTAGAAAAGCACAGAACTGTGAGAAGCAAAATTGCCAGGACAGACCAAAGAGCAGATATCTCTGTCTGGATGTTGTGATAGTCAAGGGTCAAATTCAGAGGTTAGCAAAGTTATTTTTTTGGACCACAACTCAAAGAACTCGCTCAGCCTACATGGACATTCTTCCAAGCTTTGCCCAAAATCACCAGGAACAGGAACAAAATGCAAAGAAGCTGGGATCTTCACAGCTCCAGAACTGTAAAGAAAAGAAAACGTGTGACTTTTGCCTCCCAATTCAGTTGGTCAGTCAGTCAATCAAACTCTATTTGCTTAAATATCAAAGAACACCTATTGTACGATAGATCAGTCAATTGAACTACAGCTGAATATACAGTGGTACATGTGTGTTATGCATTCTCAAGTTGCACCTGACTTATGGAGACCCTAATAAGATTTTCAAGGTAAATGAGATATTTAAGGAGTGGTTTTACCAGTGCCATCTTTCCTTGGATGGAGGAGAATCAATAATCTAAAGAAATTTTATGAAGATGTAAAATGAGATTATAAAGGAGAAAGAACAGAAAAACGAGACACAAATAGAAAATTCATGTAGCCGTTTCCTTCTCTCCAAAGCTCAAAAAGAGGCAAGTGAGGGTTAAGGGAGTCATGTCATGGATGAGATTTTGCACCTTCATTCTAGAAAGGCTTTTAGTGCACTAATATAGCTTAAACAGCAGTTAAAAATTAATGTAAACATTAAAAATGTCCCCCTTTCAAGGTTGTTGTTGTTTAGTCGTTAAGTCGTGTCCGACTCTTCATGACCCCATGGACCAAAGCATGCCAGGCCCTCCTGTCTTCCACTGCCTCCCGGAGTTTGGTCAAATTCATGTTGGTAGCTTCAATGACACTGTCCAACCATCTCATCCTCTGTCATCCCCTTCTCCTCTTGCCTTCACACTTTCCCAACATCAGGGTCTTTTCCAGGGAGTCTTCTCTTCTCATGAGATGGCCAAAGTACTGGAGCCTCAGCTTCAGGATCTGTCCTTCCAGTGAGCACTCAGGGTTGATTTCCTTCAGAATGGATAGGTTTGTTCTCCTTGCAGTCCAGGGGACTCTCAAGAGTCTCCTCCAGCACCACAATTCAAAAGCATCAATTCTTCGGCGGTCAGCCTTCTTTATGGTCCAGCTCTCACTTCCATAGATCGCTACTGGAAAAACCATAGCTTTGACTATGCGGACCTTTGTCGGCAAGGTGATGTCTCTGCTTTTTAAGATGCTGTCGAGGTTTGTCATTGCTTTCCTCCCAAGAAGCAGGTGTCTTTTAATTTCGTGGCTGCGGTCACCATCTGCAGTGATCATGGAGCCCAAGAAAGTAAAATCTGTCACTACCTCCATATCTTCCCCTTCTATTTGCCAGGATGTGATGGGACAAGTGGCCATGATCTTAGTTTTTTTGATGTTGAGCTTCAGACCATTTTTTGTGCTCTCCTCTTTCACCCTCATTAAGAGGTTCTTTAATTCCTCCTCACTTTCTGCCATCAGAGTGGTATCATCTGCATATCTGAGGTTGTTGATATTTCTTCTGGCAATTTTAATTCCAGCCTGGGATTCCTCCAGTCCAGTCTTTCGCATGATGTATTCTGCATATAAGTTAAATAAGCAGGGGGACAATATACAGCCTTGTCATATTCCTTTCCCAATTTTGAACCAATCAGTTGTTCCATATCCAGTTCTAACTGTTGCTTCCTGTCCCACGTATAGATTTCTCAGGAGATAGATAAGGTGGTCAGGCACTCCCATTTCTTTAAGGACTTGCCATAGTTTGCTGTGGTCCACACAGTCAAAGGCTTTTGCGTAGTCAATGAAGCAGAAGTAGATGTTTTTCTGGAACTCTCTGGCTTTCTCCATAATCCAGCGCATGTTAGCAATTTGGTCTCTAGTTCCTCTGCCCCTTCGAAATCCAGCTTGTACTTCTGGGAGTTCTCGGTCCACATACTGCTGAAGCCTGCCTTGGAGGATTTTGAGCATAACCTTGCTAGCGTGTGAAATGAGTGCAATTGTATGGTAGTTGGAGCATTCTTTGGCACTGCCCTTCTTTGGGATTGGGATGTAGACTGATCTTTTCCAATCCTCTGGCCACTGCTGAGTTTTCCAAACTTGCTGGCATATTGAGTGTAGCACCTTAACAGCCTCATCTTTTAAGATTTTAAATAGTTCAACTGGAATGTCACCTCCACTGGCCTTGTTGTTAGCCATGCATTCTAAGGCCCACTTGACTTCACTCTCCAGGATGTCTGGCTCAAGGTCAGCAACCACACTATCTGGGTTGTCCGGGATATCCAAATCTTTCTGGTATAATTCCTCTGTGTATTCTTGCCACCTCTTCTTGATGTCTTCTGCTTCTGTAAGGTCCCTACCATTTTTGTCCTTTATCATGTCCATCTTTGCACAAAATGTTCCTTTAACATCTCCAATTTTCTTGAACAGATCTCTGGTTTTCCCTTTCTATTATTTTCCTCTATTTCTTTGCACTGTTCATTTAAGAAGGCCCTCTTGTCTCTCCTTGCTATTCTTTGGAAGTCTGCATTCAATTTTCTGTAACTTTCCCTATCTCCCTTGCATTTTGTTTCCCTTCTCTTCTCTGCTATTTGTTAGGCCTCGTTGGACACCCACTTTGCTTTCTTGCATTTCCTTTTCTTTGGGATGGTTTTTGTTGCTGCTTCCTGTACAATGTTACGAGCCTCCATCCATAGTTCTTCAGGCACTCTGTCCACCAAATCTAGTTCCTTAAATCTGTTCTTCACTTCCACTGTGTATTCATAAGGGATCAGGATTATACCTGACTAGCCCAGTGGTTTTTCCTACTTTCTTCAGTTTAAGCTTGAGTTTTGCTATAAGAAGCTGATGATCAGAGCCACAATCAGCTCCAGGTCTTGTTTTTGCTGACTGTATAGAGCTTCTCCATCTTTGGCTGCAGAGAATATAATCATTCTGATTTCGGTATTGCCCATCTGGTGATGTCCATGTGTAGAGTCGCCTCTTGTGTTGTTGGAAAAGAGTGTTTGTGATGACCAGCTTGTTCTCTTGACAAAACTCTATTAGCCTTTGCCCTGCTTCGTTTTGAACTCCAAGGCCAAACTTACCTGTTGTTCCTTTTATCTCTTGACTCCCTACTTTAGCATTCCAATCCCCTATAATGAGAAGAACATCTTTCTTTGGTGTCAGTTCTAGAAAGTGTTGTAAGTCTTCATAGAATTGGTCAACTTCAGCCTCTTCAGCATTGGTGGTTGGTGCATAAACATGGATTACTGTGATGTTGAAAGGTCTGCCTTGGATTCGTATTGAAATCATTCTATCATTTTTGAGATTGTATCCCAGTACAGCTTTTCCCACTCTTTTGTTGACTATGAGGGCTACTCCATTTCTTCTACGGGATTCTTGCCCACAATAGTAGATATGATAATCGTCTGAATTGAATTCGCCCATTCCTGTCCATTTTAGTTCACTGACACCCAGGATGTCAATGTTTCTTCTTGCCATCTCCTGTTTGACCACATCCTGCTTACCAAGGTTCATAGATCTTACATTCCAGGTTCCTATGCAGTATTTTTCTTTGCAGCACTGGACTTTCCTTTCACTTCCAGGCACGTCCGCAGCTGAGCGTCCTTTTGGCTTTGGCCCAACCACTTCATTAGCTCTGGAGCTACTTGTACTTGTCCTCCGCTCTTCCTCAGTAGCATGCTGGACGCCTTCCGACCTGAGGGGCTCATCTTCCAGCGTCAGATCTTTTAGCCTTTTGTTTCTGTCCATGGAGTTTTCTTGGCAAAGATACTGGAGTGGCTTGCCAGTTCCTGCTCCAGGTGGATCGCGTTCAGTCCGAACTCTCCACTACCTTTCAAGGTAAACATAATTTAATTAGCCTTTTTAGCTCATTAAATATTAACTTAACATGTGACCCTTTCCCACTAACATTCCAACTTTGGAACAAGTAAACTTATTTTCATCTCAGTCAGACTCATGTAGGGAATTTTAAAAAGTGGAAAGAAAGGAGGGTTTTGCTTTCCTAGTGTGCAACAAGCACAAATCTGGAACCCACCATTCCCTCTTGGATTTTGTAATTCCTTCATATTCTCTGTCTTCTGCCCCCTTGGGATTGCTTGGTAAATAAATGAACTGTGTCGGTTTTTGTTGTGTCATAGCTCCTTCACCCAATTCAAGGTGCTGGCTGATACCTTTAGAGTTCTAATTGGCCCAAACCTTTATATTTATTTATTTTAAATATTTGCATACTGCTATTTACTATATTTCATGGCCACTCATAACAGTAGAAAAGCAGAAAAATGGCTGAAATTTGTTTCCTATTCCAGTTCAGGGTATGATATTCAATTATAAAGCCATCAAGTGCTTGAAGCCTAGGCATCTGAAAGAAGGACTTCCCAACATTAACCTGACATAACCTTAGAAATGTAGAAGAGGCTTATCTCATTAAGAAAGAAAGTCCTCTGGGTGGTGACCCAAGTCTAAGCCTTCTCCATAGTAGTGCCTCAACTTCATTATGTTCTTCCCAAACAGAAGAGCTTAGAATTTTACTTTGAAAAAGCAACTTGTTCCATGACTTGTTATTCTAGTGCACATAAACACACAAAGAGAACTAGAATGTTTCTGTGTTCAGAGATGTAACTCATTGGTCCAAATCCTGTTGCTTTAGTTTAGTAAATTATGCTAGAGTATGCCAATTGAATCCCTGAGATTTTGTGAGTCAGCTCCTCTATAAATTCCTGTCAAAGTCCAAGATACCACAGGCAGCCTCTCACCATGAATAAGGGCACCAGGACCCAGTCCACCACGCAGGGTATTGAGTCTAAAGACACTCACTGCACAGCTGGCTGTGACCAAGCAGAGGTGAGAGCACCAGGCTAGGAGCCAGGTTGCAGGACCGGGAGCATGGAGCCAGAACAAGGCGCCAAGATGCAGGAGACCAGCAGAAGCAAGCAGGGACCAAGGCAGGGGCAGGAACACAGGAGTCCAGATGCAGAAGGCAAGCAGAGGTAAGGGCCGGGGCCGGGGCACGGGCACTGGCACTGGAACTCCAGGGTTCAGGAGCAGCAAGGCACAGCATGGTCAAAGACCTTTATTGCTGAGGCAAGCTCTACAGTTCTAAGATGATGATGATGAAAATGGCTACACAATTCAAATAGCCTTGTTATTTTACTAAATTCATAACCAAAGTCTTCTCTGCCCAGTTATATTTTACTGAAAGCTCTTCTTCATCTGCTACATTCATTTATTCTGCAATAGGTGATTAACATCAAGCAAATGATTGTTATTTTGGTTAATGTCATGTCATGTCATGTCACATCATGTCATGCTATCGATGTGCCATCAAGTCAGAACCGACTTATAGTGACATTAAGAGGACTTTCAAAATAAGAAAGATATTTAAGGAGTGATTATACTAATTCCACACTCTCAGGCGGCTTCCATGGCTGAGTGGGAAATTTGAATTTAGACCTGCTGAGTCCACCACTCTACCCACTACACCCCAACCTTAGATAACGTACGTGTTCTTGGACTGCAGCTCCCAGAAACCTTGGCCAGCACAGCTGGTGGTAAAGACTTCTGGGAATTGCAGTCCAAGAACCCCTGGGTTGCCCAAGGTTGGGAACCACTGTACTATATCACATTGGTTATTGTAATATTTACCTAGCTCCAGTTGTTTGCCCCAAGCAGAGTAGACCCACTGAATTAATGGGACTTTGCACTGTGCTAACTTACCAAAGTCCCATTGACTCAATGGATCTACTTTAGCTGGCACTAATTATTGGATTTAGGTCATGCTAGAGTGAGAAGAGGACATAATTGTGCTACAACCTATCAGGACTACCACCCCCACTCCCAGCAGAACCAGCAACCTAGGGGTTTTCTGCCAATAAATCCATCAGCTCCAGTTTGCAGGTGAGATTGGTTTTTATTGGAATGAGTGCTCTCCACAGCAGTTCCGCAATACCACCCTCCTGCACCGAGGGAAATGAGATGTCCCCTAGACACAGTCATTTTGATATTGGCCTCAGTCCCATCACTAAGCCAGCGAAGTCCTTGTAAGAAAAAAGCCAAGTCTGAAACAGGGTTTGGTGCCTTTCAGAAATGGCCAGTAGAGGTTGCTGGAAAGCGCCGGTGGTCCTCCTGCTCTTCAGCAAGCCTCCTCCTCCTCCTCTTGTGCTGGCATTTGCACCATCAGCACTTTAGTTGAGTGGTGGTGGATGTTGCAGGACCTGTCAGGTGTCTTGGGTGGCATTGAGCTGGTGGGGCTGGGTAGTTTTTTGGGGTTGTGGTGATGGACATTCCTTTCCTCTGTCTTGGAGCCTAGCCACCAGGATGCCACTGGCAGGCTTTTGCAAAGGGTTGTCATCCTGCTTCCAACTCAGCTCTCTAGTAGCAGAGACAATAGGCTCCAGCTCCTCTGCCACAGACCCAGGAATCCCAGGCTCTGAGGAGGACCCTCAGCCTTCATCTCTTCTGTCATTTAACCCTCTTGACAGGCCCTTCTCTTGAGCCGCCAGCATTTCTACAGCTCCCAGCTCCCTGGAGACACCTTGGCTTTCCTCCTCCCATCTTTCTCAAGAGCCCCAAGTGGCTGCTCCATCCCAGCTCTCAGGGAATGGTGGGGTGAGGGGAGATGGTCTGCCTGGGGCACCAGTAGTGACTCCCTCACAAAACCATTCAAAATGATTTCCACATCACTATGTGAATTACATAATACATAAAGTTCATGTTACATTTACATGGATGTGGATTATACACAGGATAAAGAAGATCTGCAATAAAATGTTACAAAGCAAAATAGGTTCTGCTCAGACACTCCATTCTGTTCTCTGTGATCTCTTCCAGTTTTCCATTTCTTCACTTCTCATTGGGCTGTTTTGGAAGGTGAGTGTCCTCCATTTGGTTTTTATTTCTGTGTAGATTTTGTTTGTGTTTTTGCAGGCCATAAGATTTGGTATTTTGTGCAGAAAATCTTGTATTTTGCACCCTTGTGTTATGCACAGAAAGCTTGTTTTTGTCAGGATATTATGACCCACAATATAGAATTTACTCTGTAGTACATGAACCAAAGTTTGCTAACAGGCATCCCTCTTAAAACATGTGTGCAGCCACAGAGTCAGCACATGAAGCTGATACAATCCATGAAATGTGTATTGGACATGAGGTAATGTCTGGAAGAAGACATCATGTGATGTACCCAGTGATTGGTTGTTCAAACTATATAAATACTACACACTATGGTGATGTGTGAGTGTTGTATTGGAGAGTTGCTGCATGAAGAGCTGTCGTTTATTTACTGAAAGTGTATTATTGAGTCTGTTGACTGATGTACATAATTCTATTGTACACAGCTGTAAATACACTGCTGGTGAAGGAACCTACTGTCTCTGTGAGTCTCTTTGCTGTTAACCTAGAAAACCGACTTGTCTCGGAACTATCTCTCACATCCTGAATCTTGACAAAGGGTTATGGGCCCAGAGTGCCCCAGCTGCGCCAAGTGAGCTGTGGAGACATCAGGGAGTTGCTGTGGGTGTGAGAGGAGCTGATCCAGAGGTGCTGGGAGTCTTGCCAGAGGTCCAGAGAGGTGAGTGTCCTGTGTGTAAGCCCAGGAGGTGTAGAGGATGGCTAGAAACAGACATTGCACATTAAGTAGCCAGAATGCAGGCCGGCAGCTTCATGACCGGGGGAGGTTTCCCTATAGCAAGGCTAAATGCCAGTAATTAACTGCACTGGTCATTAAAAATGGAGATGCTTCTCCAAAAAGACCATTGCTGGGAGATAGTGCAAGCTCCACCTGCTGTTCTTAATGTGGAGCAGTGAGAAAAGAATGAAAAGGCATTTACCAGCATTATTTTATGTCTTGAGGATAATCAGCTAGTTCATGTCCGTGGGTTGACTTCTGCCCATGAGTTCTGGGAAGCTTTGAAGCATCTGTCTGTTCGGGACACTTGTCTTTTGGACAAGGAAGTTGTACAGATCCAGACTGAAACCGGGTAAAAAGGTGTCAGCCCATTTGGATGGCATGATGCAGATGTTCCAGGAGCTTGAACAGCATGGGATGCAGTTCCCAGATTTGCACAAGATGTACACGATTCTCAGCTCGCTAGATGAATCGTATGATTTGGTGGTGGCAAGTTTGGAATCAATGCCTGAAGCAGATTTGTCTTTGAACTATGTAATCAGAAGGCTTCTTGATGAAGAAAAGAAATGGGAGGAGAGAAAGGTCACAGCTGATAAGAATGTCTCCTCACAGCCTGCAAACAGCAAGCCAGTGCTGAAAAATGTGGGGAGCAACCAGGAGATAAAGTTTTCTCTGTCAGGAGATGTTTTTGTTGTGGCTCCAGTGACCATTTACTGAAGCAATGCAAGCTGAGAGAAAAAGCCAAGACCAGGAGAAAAGGAAAGTTACAGAAAAGAGTGTCTGTTGTTTTGTCTACCCCAGATGACAGTAAAGTTTCAATGTGGATCCTGGGCAGCGGTGCTAGCCACCATATTTGCAATAATAAAGAGTTGTTTTCTGTTTTAGGTCCAGCTCTGTGTGGCTTTGCAGCCAGCCAGAACACTCCAGTGGAAGGAGAAGGGACACTGTTTGTTAATTCTCTCCATATGTCTCTGAAGCAAGTTATATGTGCCCACACTAGATTTCTCTTTGCTAAGTGTCTCATGCTTAGACACTGAAGGTTTTGAAATTGTTTTCTCAAAAGGTATGTGTAGAATGTGTAAAACTGACAAGGTTTATGGTCATGGTAAAAAGACAAATGGTCTTTATGTCATGCAAGAAAACACAAAAGATATCAAGGCACACACAACCTTGAATAAGCCACAGCATGATCAGTGTATCCTTCTGCTACACAGAAAATTAGGTCATGCTTGTTTTAAAGTGCTTGAGAAAATGCCAAAAATGGCTACAGGTCTTGCTGTAAAGAGTTGTGATAACTATTTAGACTGTGCCACATGCAAAGTCTCCAAGTCTAAGATCAGTCCCATAAACAGGGAGAGTTGCCAATGAGCAAAATGACATTTTGAGCTTGTTCTTATTGGTCTTTTAGTGCCTTCTATGAGAGGTTTGCATTTCGTACTGGTGACTGTAGACTCCCACATGAGATTTGCTTTTCTGTATCTGCTGCAATGCAAATCAGAAACGTTTGAAAAGTTCAAACAATGGGTAGATTTTGCTGAGAGGAAATATAATCACAAAGTGTGTCAGCTGCAGACTGACAGAGGGTCAGAGTTTTTGTCAGCAAATTTTCAGCAGTGGCTGAGTAGGAGGGGTATAAGCCACAGAAAAACATGTGCCTATTCTCCATATCAGAATGGGGTTGCAGAATGCTATAATGGGAAGTTGCAAACCATGAAGTACTGCCTGTTATCTGACTCAGAGATGAGTAATACATTCTGGGGAGAAGCCATTTTAACGGCAAACTATTTGCTTAACAGGCTGTGGTCATCATCTATAGACCAGACCCCATACTATATGTTATACAACAAACAGCCTTATTTGGGTCATTTAAAAATATTTGGTTGCAGTGCATGGGTAAATATCCCAAAGGCATTACGGAAAAAAGGAGGAAGAAAAGGAGAAAGATGAAGTTTCTGGGTTATGATCCAACCTCCAAGGGGTATAGGGTTTTAGACCAGAACAACAAACTGGTAATATCCAGATCTGCTAGCATTGCAGAATATGAAAATTGGCAGAGTTCATGCCAATCCTGAAATTATGTTTCCTTTAAGCATTGTAGCGAATCAGTCAAACAGGATGAGCTAAAGGCGCACAGCCAAAGCCCTGAGTATTTGCAAGCTGAAGCTAGTACTAGTGAGTTTGAGTAAGAAGAGCACGACTCAATTTTTGAAATAAAAAAGAAACCAGTAGAACTAAGGCGTTCACAATGTCTCACATGTGGGATACCACCTGAGAGATTTGTGGTTCGTAATGCAAAAGCTCTGAATGTTAGGTTCGATGAGCCAGAGTGTTATTTGGATATAATTAATCTTCCAAAGGCTGAAAGGAACAAACGGGAACAAGCCATGTGTGAAGCGATGCAGAAAAACACAATGTGTTCACTGATACCAAACTTCCAGAAGAGAAGAAAGCCCTAGGGTGCCGTTGGGTTTTTGAGAAAAAAAGTTCAGACTAATGCAGAACCAAAGTACAAAGCTAGGTTAGTAGTGCAAAAGCACACAATCAGGGATGGTATACAGGCTAAATAAATCCATATATGGGTTAAAACAGTCTGCAAAATATTGGAACAAATGCCTTGACACAGCTTTAAAGAAGCTGAATTTTAAAAGTAGCAAGGCAGACTCATGTATCTTAATCCAACAATTTGGCAAAGAACAGAATTTTTTATTGGCGTTTGTTGATGACTTGAGTTTCATGTCAAAAAGTCAAGCCCAAGATGATCTCAAAAGACAACTTAGTCAGGAAATTTAATTTGAAAAATCTGGGTGAGATCAAATTTTATTTGGGTGCTGATGTGAAAAGGGAAGAGAATAAATTTGTCCTGAGCCAAAGTGCCAAGCTGGAGCAATTGCTGGAGAAATATAATATGAAAGATTGCAATAGTGTGCAAGCTCCTATGACAACCAATTTTTACAAATATAATGGGAACAGTCCAGTTTTTGAAAATCAGGAAATATATCAATCAGCTATAGGTACTCTCCTATAATTAGATCAATGGACACACCCAGATATTGCCAACGCTGTCAATATTCTAAGTAGGTATATAACACATCCTACACAGAAACACTGGCTTGGTATCAAAAGAATGTTAAGATATTTGAAAGGTACACAAAATGTATGTCTAGCGTTAGATCCAAGCACAGATTATAGTGTTAAATGTTTTGCAGACAGTGATTGGGCAAATTGTATGGAAGACAGAAAATCAATTTCTGGTTATGTGATCAAATTTGCAGATGCTCTGAGAGGATGGAAATCCAAAAAACAAACAAATATCTCTCCTTCAACCACAGAAGTGGAGTATATAGCTCTGTCAGATCTTTGTTCAGAGGTAGTTTGGTACAAACAAATGGTATCAGATTTGTGTGTGTTGTCAATAAGCCTATTCTGATATATGAGGACAACACAACATGTATTCAGATATTCATATCTGAGCGAATGCACAGTAGAAGCAAGCACATAGACATCAAATATTACAATGTCAGAGAGGCAATAAGAGAGCAGTTAATTAAATTGCAATATTGTCCAACAGAAGAAAATGAGGCAGATGTTTTAACAAAGCCACTTCCTGTACAAAGGCACAAGGAAATTGTAAAAAAGCTGGGATTGAGTTCAGTACACAAGTAAATTGGAGGGGTTTGTCAGGATATTATGACCCACAATATAGAATGTAGTACATGAACCAAAGTTTGCTAACAGGTATCCAGCCACAGTTGTGCAGCCACAGAGTCAGCACATGAAGCTGATGCAATTCATGGGGTGACACATGAAATGTGTATTGGACATGAGGTAATGTCTGGGAGAAGACATCATGTGATGTACCCAGTGATTGGTTTTTCAAACTATATAAGTGCTACACACTATGGTGATGTGTGGAGTGTTGTACTGGAGAGCTGCTGCACAAAGTCCGTTTATTTACTGAAAGTGTATTATTGAGTCTGTTGACTGATGTACATAGTTCTATTGTACATAGTATGTAAATACATTGCTGGTGAAGGAACCTACTGTCTCTGTGAGTCTCTTTGTTGTCAACCTGGCAGACTGACTTGTCTTGGAGCCATCTCTCACATCCCAAAACTTGACAGTTTTTGTGGGCAGAGGTGAGCAGTTCTCCTTGCCTGTGGGTGGTAACATTTTGGTTCCATACCAATGGAACATAGTCTCAAAATCAGAAACGGGGGGATGATTGATCTTATAGTCAATCAAAACTACAACTCTTTTATCTGTGATCAAGCACTGCTGAACTCAAAGGGGCTTACTTTTTAGTATATACATACTCCATTGTTAATGTCTTAAAACTTGGAATAAAAGGATGAAAAGTGAAGGGTAAAATTCGCAGCTTGTGCTCAGATAAATTTAATCAGCAATTGCCATAAGCAAAAAAGGAGACAGTGTTTACTTACTGATTTATTTTATTTGATTCTATTTTCGGTACACTTCTGTCCCACCTATAGATGGGCATGAACTGGAAAAACAATGAATCGGGGTAGTTCATTGTTCACGGTTACCCATGAACTATGAACCAGACCCCAAACTCTGGAAAAACAAACCACATTGTGGTTCATTTTTCTGGCTTGTGCCTGGGGGGAGGGTATCCAAATGCCTCCCCTCCACCCCTTCTGCTGTCCCCCACCCCCTTCCCACTGCCCCCATCACCTCCCTACTGGATCTTGCCACCACCTCCACCATCGCCATCTTCAGAGATAGTGTCCTGGCTTTCCTTCTGGGAACCAGGCCAGCTGTCTCTGCATGTGAGCCCACCTGTCAGCTGATAGGAGTGTGCATGCGCAGAGAGGGCAGGCCCAGCTCCTGGAAGGGAAACCAGGCCACTATCTCTGAAGATGGCAACAGAGGAGGAGGTGGCATAAGAGGTGGCAGGACCAGGTGGAAGTGATGGGGCAAATGGGAACAGGGCAGGGGGCATCTGTTTTGCCAAAGCAAAATGAAGTGCCAAGTGGAAAAAGGTTTGGTGCTTCATTTCATTTCTGCAATGGCTTGCATGAAGCGAACCATGAACCAGCCTGGTTTGTGGAGTTTTTTGGTTCTCAGTTCAGTTCATGTCCATCTCTAATCTCACCTTTCCACCTCCAACAAGTGTGTTGTTCCCCCTTCTTCATCTCTTATTTTCACAAGAATGCTGAGAGTTAAATTAAGGTGAAAGTAATAATCTCAAGGTCACCCAGTGAGCTTCATAGGTAAGGGAGGACTAGAATGTGAACTTCCAAGGCCCAGTCCAGCACTAACATTGTAAGCACTAAGGATGTAAGAAATGCTTTCAAATTTTCTTCTCCTTGATGAAAAAGCATGTCTTGACACATCAAGACATCCTGATGAAAGAATGTTCAAACCCTGCAAGATTTTTTTTGCTCCTAAACAAAATAAAAAAAACAGCATTCTTTACCATTCTCAGTAGTGTTAGCCAAAAGCTGTGCATTTCACACAACACAAGTTTTCTGTGCTAAACACAATGTTGCAAATTACAAGGTTTTCTGCACAAAATACAAAAAAATGCACAAAACCATTTTATGAAGTTTTTACCAAATAAATGTCAAAATGTGAAAAATCTGTTGGAGCTTTTATAACCTCACATGCTACCTGGAGGAGGTGTGGCTGGGAGGCACTTATTGGGGCTGGGGTGACTGTCAATCTGTCCAGCACTAACCAATAATTCCTTCCCTGCCTCTGAATTTGGAAAATAAGAAAAGAAAGGGAACTTCCAAATGATCGGATAAATCACTTTGTCCCATAGACAACTTTAAAAAGAAAGAAAACAAGGCTGTGTTGCTTGACTCAAGCATGAAAACCAAGGGCAGTGTGAAGGAAAGGAGGCTAGTGTGCCGTCCCAGCAAGGAGAGAAACCCAAAGAGACGTGTGCGTGTGCAGAAGGGGTGCTGGTAGAAATAGAAGGGGACGAAGAGAAGAGGGAAAACACACTAGAGGTGTGTCTAGCCAAGGACAAAGGGGAGGAGCTAGACCTCATAGTGTGGGAGGAGGTTATAAAAGGAGAGGAGGAAACGCGGGAATTTCAGGTGGTGACGGGAAAGAGCAAAGGAGAAACGAGAGATTGCGCGGTCCAGACGGAGGATGTAGGAGGCTACTCCGATAAGGTGGGAACACTGATCAAAGAGTTTCCCAATCTGAAGACTGGAGGAGGGTTGCTACCTGATTCAGAGGTGTTCGTGGAGAATAGGCGAAAGGTGAAGCCATTGGAATGGACGGTGGTGGTTTACCCGCGCAATCAAGATGGGGGGAGGAAGGTTATTCGCCCTACACCTTCCTTCAATCAACCTCCCAGGGAAGGGGATTGGGCCAGGCATCCTTGTTGCGGGACGGTGTGTGCAGTGAGGAGTACCCCTATTCGGGCAATGACGGACCGGGAGCGTTTTGGCCCGGCCCCGATGTGAGAAGCAATATTTGTACCCCAGAGGTGAATGTAAAAAGTTATAAGATGTTGTCGGAGTTGAGTTGTTTGGACCCATTTGAAACAGTTGAGAATGAAGTTGAAAGGAATAAAAAGGAAACTGTTCAAATTTCGAAACCGCCTCTGACTCTTATTCCCGCCAAGATGAGGGAACCGCCAGTATTTTTGGAAGAACCGGATCACAGGCAGTCTCTTTATTTCCTGACTTCAGCTGTGTCCATAAACAATTGTAATGTACAGCAACCAAATAGCTGTGAGAGATACCAAGTCATTTGACTTCCAGAAAACCTGAATGCACAGTAGGAGCTGCTAAATTGTTATTGCACGCCGGTAACAGTGCTCACTCACATCTAATCGTTTTGCAAGAAATATTTAGCATTGTTTCACTCACACAAAAAGAGTAACCTTAGAACAATTGCATATAGACACATGAGAAGCAAAAATGTGTGTATATTATGTGCCACCTGTGAATATGCTAAATACACCAGCTGAACCCTGAATACCTTTGTGTTTTCCCTCTTTCTGGACACAGATATTTCCTGCATTACTACAGCCCATTTAAGAGCCAATGAATTTTTGTTATGTCTAGTAATGTTTCTTGGATGACTTTTTGGCTCTAATTTATTTTCTATATCTTTGGCATTGATCATGCTTGATATTTTGGATGCAAGCAGAACCCGGAAAGTCATTAAGTTATAGAGCAAAATAAATAACGTAAGAGCCAGCCCATGGTGTGACTTCCCACCCCCTCCACCTCCACCCAACTTGGCCTTGGACTGAGGTCACTGGCAGGTCAATGGGCAAGGCCTCACTCTTCAGAAGGAGCAGGAGAAGGAAGACAGAAGATGAGAGAATGTGTGCATAAGAATACAGCAACGTGGAATGTATCCTACAGACTGGGAATTTCACTGGCTGCCCTGTTTATGTAATAAAAAGCCATTGAGTAAGAAATATATTTACCCTAAGAAAGAATGCAAACAGAAAGAGATTATACAATGAATGATGCCCCACTGAGCTCAGCTTGTGTAGGTGTCAAAACCAAGGCTTGGAAAAGTTACTTTTCCATATAGCAACTCATACTATCTGCCAGTACCAGAATGACCACTGCTGAATTCAAGTCCAAAATGTAACTTTTCCAAGCTGAATAAAATCCAAGAGAAAGGATTAGCAGGCCAGCTTTTTTCCCCCACTCCCTTCCCCTTTCTTTGCACAGCAGTTACAGTAAAACTTTATTCTGACTGCTCCAGATTGGCAGGAACATCTCCCTATTCCTAGGCATTGTGTTTATTTTCTTTCTTTCATTATTTTGCTGGAAAATGGCTCTGAGAATGTCAACAATTCTCACTCCTTCCACTCTCTTCAGTAAGCTTTGATTTTTAAAAGGGCAGTTAAAATTAGTAGGGGAAAAATATCAAAAAAAATTAAAGCAGTTTTTTAGCCTGCTAGGCTCTACCACACAGTTAAATAAAAGTAATATATACCTGCCTTATCTAAGTAACCCATTTGTTGTTTTGTATCAATCAGGAGATGTAGGGCAAATCTGAAAGTTGAGTTCCTCCACCCCTTGTCATCTTATGCTTATTGCATATTATCAAGATTTGTCTTCCACTATTCCATGTTTGAAAAATAATAACTGGTGAGACTTTAGATTACCAAAAAATGACTTCCCTGATTCAGAAATCTATATGTTCAGAGGTGAACCACTTACCTGGTGCACAAGGACTTTATTTTGCCTGCATGTTGGATAAAATCCTCCATTGAAATCAAGAGAGTTGCAGGTGGAAAGACCTCCATGGATGTAGTGACGTTTCTGGTTGTGTGATTAAATATGTTAGCATTAATGGTCTCCAGATTAAAGAGGATATCACTTCAGGTCCAGAGATATGCATGCACAAGGCCAGTCTACCCAGACAACCAACCACTTTATGCATTATGGCTTGTTTAGGTCATTGACTGAAACTGGTATTTGAATCAATTGTTAACACAATAAGGAATGCACCCGCCCACCCTCACCGTTGTTGCCTCCCTACAAGAGGTGGCCCAGGCCAGCCCCACACCCCTCCACCTACCTCCCAGAGTGGCAGTGGGCGAAGGGGCTGAGCCACCAAGGCTGGGGATGGGTAGGGGCAAGAGCTGTTCTTTCAGGCCCTACTTCCTCACAAGGTGCTGTGTGGCCTGTAGGTGGCCTCGAGGCGGTGGCAGTAGCAGGGTCTTGCTCGCCCGCCTGCCTGAGACTGAAGACTCAGCTGAGTGGACTGGAAGCAGAACCTGGGGGGGGGAGGAGGAGCTGCATGCGAGGCAAGGGAGCTGCACATCTGGGATTGAGGAGGAAAGGGCAGGGCAGGGTTAGAGGCCGCTGCCCTCATGAGAGGTGGCTGGGCCAGCCCCACACCCCTCCACCTAACTCCCATAGCAGGTGAAGGGGCTGGGCCACCAGGATTGGGGAGGAAAGGGAGTTGAAAAAGTTTGGGAACTCCTGTGGTAAAAGAAAAAAAAATCCAGAAGAGAACAAGAATTCATAGCAGGCTCTCTGGCAGGTTCTCCCTCTGGTGGCTAGTTCTGGTAAAACATGCGAAAAAATGTTTTTAGTATAGTGGTGCCTCGACTTACGAACGTCCCTACTTATGACCATTTTGAGTTACGACCAGCTCTGGCCGCAAAATTTTGCTTCTACTTGCGACCGGAGCTTCCACTTACGAACAGAAAAAGGCAGGGAAAAAAAGGCGGGAAATTCAAATTGCTAACTGTAGGTGGCGAAAGAGGCTGCTTCTTTGTAGCTCTTTCGCCCCGACGGTTAGAGTGAGTGCGATCGAGGAGGGACTGCCTGGCTTCTGCTTCTCAGTGAGCGTGTGTGTGTTTGCAGGGAGGCTTGGGACTGCCTGTTAGGTAAGGTAAGGTGCTGTTTTCTGCTTTTAAAAAACTAATCTGGGTGTTTTTGCAGCATGGTTTTAGGCTGGGGGGTATGTTTCTGTGCTGTGATGGGTCTTGGGGGGTTTGTTTGTTTTTGGGGTTTTTTTCCTCCCATTTCCGATGGGTCTTGGGGGGTTTGGTTGCTTTTGGGGGTTTTTTCCCCCATTTCTGATGGGTCCTGCATGCTTCCCTTGCTTTGTTTGTTTTCTGTGCATTTGCAATGGGTCTTGCACGCTTGATTGCTTTTCTTTCCCCCCCCCCCTTCGGTCGGAAGGGATTACCGTATTTTTCCGTGTATAAAATGACACTTTTTCCTTAAATAATTTGAGAAAAAATTGAGGGTCGTTTTATACACGGAAGGCAGCTCTTTATCACTGCCTTTTGCGAAGGTATGGGGCTTAGCAAAAAGGAAGGGGAGTCCTTGCTGCCTTCCTTTTTGCTAAGTTCCGTGACTTTTCAAAAGGCAAGGGTGCGGGCGCACCGGGCTTTAGCAAAAAGGAAGGGGAGTCCTTGCTGCCTTCCTTTTTGCTAAGCTCCGTGCCTTTTCAAAAGGCGAGGGTGCGGGCGTGCCGGGCTTTAGCAAAAAGGAAGGGGAGGCGTTGCTCTGTGCCTTCTCAAAAGACAAGGAAAAGTGGCAGTTACTTTGACAGCCGCTTGCCTTGCCTTTTGCCAAGGCACGGGGCTTAGCAAAAAGGGAGCCCTTTGATCCCTGCTTTTTCTAATTTGGGGTTAGAAAAGCGGGGGTCGTCTTATACTTTGGGTCATCTTATAAATGGTAAAACACTGTAATTGCATTTCCAATGAGTCTTGCAGTGATTTATATTTTTTTGGTGATTTTTTTCTTTGGCCGGAATGGATTAATTGCATTTCAATGCATTCCTATGGGGAATGGTGCTTCGACTTACGACCATTTCGACTTAAGTCCATCTTCTGGAACGGATTATGGTCGTAAGTGGAGGCACCACTGTATTCCTTTTAATATTTTTAATACAATACAGTATTTTCAGACAATGGATAAGTGAATCAGTGAATGTTGATCCAGTGGATACAGGACTCCTACTGTATATTTTAAATTTATTTATTTATTTATTTATTTATTTCCCACCTTTTTCGTTGAAAAGGAACCAAGCCCTGTATGCATGTCACAGCATAATTTCTTTCAAAATCTATAATTCTATTTTTTTCTCAAAAGAAGCTTTTCAAAAGCTTTTGTTTGTTTGTTTGTTTGTTTTATGTGCCAAGATCCATCAGGATGTGTGAAACGTTCAGAATGTCTGGTGTACGTCTGCACATTGGTCTGTATCAGGTAAATTCATATCAGGATTTATAAATATCTAGCACCCACAGCAGAAACTGGAATGTCATTTCTTTGAAGTAATTTCTTACTTCTTAGTCATTATTTAGAGAACATGCCTCATTAACATTGCTCATTTTAAGAGTAATGTATTACTAACACAATCTTGCATGTTACCTTATAGTTATATCACCACCATCTTCAACATTTTAAAATACAAAAATGCTCCCAAATCCACCCATGACCCCTACCCCAGCATCATTTTAGGAGCAATGAGTAATTGTTATTCATTGCATCTCTGAAATAATGGCATGAATTGTTCTGTTATTTGTGGGGGGGGGGGGGATGGAATTCCCTCTTTTGCTCAAAAAGCAATATACTACAGGTGACACTGTTACCTGTATTACACTGCTTCAAAAGTCTGCTTTCTAAACAGAGACAATGGTCATGATTCAATTTCTATATACACTGAAGTTCACCTGTGGCCTCCACAGCATAAAGCAGGCCTTCTTCATCCCATATAAGTCTGTTGAGTGATCTGTCAGGGCTTGATCTGAATTCTACAGGCCATACAACTATAGAGGCCTTGATATCTACTAATATATCTAGTACAGTCAACCCTCGACTTACGAACTTAATCCGTTCCGGAAGGACGTTCTTAAGTCGAAAAGTTCGTAAGTCGAATCAGCATTTCCCATAGGAATGCATTGAAAACCAATTAATCCGTTCCGGCTGTTTTCGGTTCTTAGGTCGAGGGGCGGTTTGTAAGTCGAAGCATTAGTTCCCATAGGAACTAATGCAAAGCCGGTCAATCCGTTCCTACCACTAGGGGCAGCATTTTTTCCCCTTTTTTTCCCTTTTAACCTAAGATTACTTAGGTTTAAAAAAAGGAAAGAAAAGAGGGAGGGAAGGAGGGAACAGACACCTTTTCAACAGAACACCTTGAAAGTTCACATTTCACGCTTTCCCCGCCTCCCGCACGTTTTTTTTTTGTTCGTAACTCGAAGCAAAGTTCGCAAGTCGAGGCTATATTTTTCTATCAGAGCGGTTCGTAAGTCGAAATGTTCATAACTAGGGCCGTTCGTAAGTCGAGGGTTGACTGTATTAATAAGGTTAACAGTAGCAGCAGCAGCAAGGGTGGTGGTGGCGGCAAGAATTTATCAAACTTGCAAGTGTGCAGAGAGCTCCACGTGCATTACAAAATGTTAAGCCCTAAGGCAACCTGTGATATAAATCAGTTTTGTTATCCTTCAGTTTTTGGAAGAGGAGAGGGCATGAGGCTGAGCAGCGTGGCCAAGATCAACTAGTGAGTTTAATCTGTTTTGTGGCTCTGTATCATTGCAGCTACCAAGAATTAACAGGGTCTGGATACTCCGGGATAAGCAAAATATAAGCTGGCCAAATAAGAGGACTATTCTGGATACTGAGAGATCCGTAACGCACTCAAGTGAATCTCTCCCCTAAAAGTCCTCCAGCAGGTCCAACCCCACCAGAAGGCCTCTGTTTCCCATTGTTTAGTTTATTGCTATATAGAAGCTTCCTAGGTTGAGTCACTTTTAGTCAGAAGAGGAGCTTTAAGATTTTCTTAGGAGCGGGTACACAATCTTTCCAACCAATACTGTAGTTAAGCATAGTTATAAAACAAAAATATTAATTTTTGCCTTTTAAAAATCATTCCTTCTCTCCCTGCTCATTTATTTAAAATATATTTGGTGGTGGTGATAGGGTTTGAAAAATAATGTTTTTTAGGTGCAAGACTATCAGGAAGAGGCAGGCCTTCCCCTATAGGAATATTTTCAGGCTGTCACTACATGGTCGAATACCACAGGATTTGCTCCACTTATATAATGGGTAATTCGAAGTATTTTTTACTGACCACGTGAAGCAAAAGCTGATTCAAATCAGTTCAGCCCCCTTTGCTCACAAAGGGTTTTATTTTTCCTCTTCTGCTGGGGGGCTTCTACTTTTTTCAAGCCGGAATGATTTGAAAGGGCTTTTTTCCATGTGGTTAGTTACATTCCTGTAAAGGCAAGGGGTGTACCTGTAGGTGGTGTTTTGGTGATGTAGGCAGTTGGAGCATGATGTTCAAGATTGTGGGAACACACACAAACATTCTTTCCTCTCCCCCAATCTTGCTATGAATTTTTTAAAAAACCTCTTATATATACGAAATTAGTGCTATAATCACATTGTTGGGTTCTCAATATTATTTCCTGCATTTATGCTCCATAGAAGTATTGGCAGAGGTGGTACCAGAGGAAGGAAGGAAGGAAGGATGAACAGAGGCAGGACCAGAGGAAGGAATAGAATAAGAGGGGCTGTGGGTCTGAATGTGAATCACATTGCATCCAACATGAACAGTGAACTTCGAAATTAATCTGCAGCTCCTGTGTGAGCACTGACTATAATTTCAAATATAATACAGGCTGCAAATCAAATCGCAGCAAAGCCAAATCACTCTGATCTGGCTTTGCAGTGTAGTCACACCCTCAGACTGATTTAAAGCTACTCAATGTTGTTCATGAACAGCAGTAATGAAACACTGACCACAATGCTATCTACTTGCATGATTGTGTAAGCTTTGCTGTCCTCTGGAAGGCTATCTATCTAATATCCATTGCTGCAAGAATCCAAAATCAGGCACACAACTAGTTGTGTACCCAAATGCATGAAAGTGAACCAACAGGATGCGGGGGAGGGGACACTATGATTGCTTTACACACACCAGTTTTCTCCAATTGGATTTTGATCATTCAGTCATAAATGCTCGCACAACTTTTCAACTGATATCTGTTACTCCTTCAGAAACTACTGTTTAACTCTCAGTTCCTTTCAGTTAGGTCATTGTGCTGTCAAATCTAATATAGTTATTGAGACACTGGCGAATTATGACTAACATCATCCATGTGATTAAGCCAGAAAGAAGAAAGGGGCAACAATCAGGGCAAATGAAGTTGAACAGGATTTGAAGTGATTATTTGAAAAGTCTCCATCAGGGATGGGGAACATGTGGCCCTTTAGGTATTACTGGCCTGTAATCTCCATGATTCTTCACCATTGGCTGTCCTGGCTTGGTCGTCTGGAAATTGGGAGACCAACAAATGCCAAGAAGGCTGTAGGCTGCTCAACTACTCCGGTCTGAACCTTTAGATGGCAGATGGCAAACATTTCCACACCGTCTTCATTTTTGGTTTTGAGTTGAAAAGTCAAAACTTGGGAGTATTTGGTGCAGACTTTGAATATGTGCTTCCACAGTGAAACTCTATCCTCTGAATGTAATGAGGGTGGTTTAAACAGAAGCAGTTGTGTAATTTGGAACATTGGTACATGTGTGGGCCAGTTACCAGAGAATCTGAAAGTCTCACAACGGTAGCAAGTTCATCCTACAAACACTCCAAGGAGGTAGTAAAGTATTATTACCCCATTTGCAAGTTCCTTGCCAAAAACGACACAATTCTGAAGCAGAACTGGGAACACAACCAATCAGTCCTGAGGTCTAGTTCAATCTTTCTTGTAACCACAACTCCCTCCTTTCCCATGTTTGGTCTGGACACCTGTTCTTTGTACTAAGCTTGGCCAGTACAGGTTTGAATTGCATTTGAACCAGCATCTTAGAGATGGAAAGATGTATATATTCTATTACCCGAACCTCCAGAGAAAAAGTGCTAATCAATGTAAATATGAGCTGGCAATTCCAGCTCTGTTTCCAAACCATTGGATGTCAATATGCTTTAAGTTATTGGGTTGGAACACATGATTTGATAAAGAAAAGAGGGTGGTTCTTTCTTTCTTTCTTTCTTTCTTTCTTTCTTTCTTTCTTTCTTTCTTTCTTTCTTTCTTTCTTTCTTTCTTAGGGAACTTTAGAAAATCAACTGCAAGGATGAAGTTTAAACATCAGCTGAAAAAACAGCTGCTAGTAAAAAAAAAAAAAACACACACACAATTCCATGAGCCAAAAGAGTTGGGTTGGGAGGAAGTTGAAATGAGAGATGTTTAGCTCTTTAATGCTCCCGTGTGAGGATAAAAGGGCGAGACAGAGGGAATCTTCTTTGGCAAGAGGTTGTTCGAATACTCTTCCATTCTGGAAGTTTCTGTCCTGAAAAATCCGATCTCTCCATATGGCAGATTTGTGTGAGGAAAGTGGTCCAAGCATATGTGGCAGTGATGTAACAAGGCTAAGAGCTCAGGCACCTGTGACTCCACAGCCATTAAGCTCTCCAGAAGCTGCTTTGTGACTTGCCAGAGCACAGTTTTCCATCACAGATGTGTAAAACATTGCTGCAAATATGGGTTTCCTGACCTATCCAGACAAGTCTCTCTCTCCCTCTCTTTCTCTGTGTGTGTGAATGTGGAAATTTAATTGCTTTTGAAATATAGCATACCTTCTGCTTTAGAATCTGTTCTTTAATATTATGCCACACATCAGTTGTCAGCCAACAAGATAGTTATTGATCGGCCCTTGCTTTGGGAAGCTGAGCTGAACAGGGGGTGAAACAACAAAGAGGTCAATGGCACCTTAAAGGCTAATAAATTTACTGCGGCATTTGCCTTTGTTAGTCAGACCCTGCATCATCAGATGCATGATGAGTTGCACAGATGCTCATGCCCACGAAAGCTGAAGCCATAACTAATTTCCTCTTCTTTAATAAGTGCTCTTTCTGGTTTTTGCTCTTTACTCAGATGCAGCTTTTTTGATAAAACAGTACTTCAAAACTGAGCAGGTGATAGTTCTACACAACAGTTATGAGCGCCAGATAATTCATTTATGCTGCAAACCAGGGGGAGGCAAGGTCTGCAGAGCCAAATTACACAAAGCTTTTTGGGGCTTTTTGTCTGCTCTGCCACTTTACCATGGTGTAGAGACTTCCTCCCTGCACGTATTGACAGGCAGCCCCTTGTGAGATATAAGGATAAGATAGACATGGAAATAAGCCATGGAGAAACACTGCATATTGCTAGAATGAATCTTATCTAAAGTAAGCCAAAGGTTGGAGTAGCTCTTGCCAGCTGCAAAGCAGGCCTAAAGAAATGGGAGATCGTGACCTTTCTGCTAGGCCAAGCAATCAATTAGATTCAGGTGAGAGAAAGACAAGGCATGCTGGGTGGTGTTACAACAAGACTTGCACTCTGTATATCAAGAAGAAACTTCTGACCTTCCAGATGTTTAGGGGCCTCATCCTTGACCACTGACCATAATGTCTGGAGTTGATAGCCTTTGGTATCCAGTGACCTCTTTTTGGCTATTGGGTCCTCATCTCATCTTTGTCTCATTTTTTCTCCTTGCCTGAGAAAACAGGCAGAGAAGAGATGTCAAGATATTGCCTAGAGTATTGATGGGATTTATTGTGCCACTGGTAACACTCCAGGCAAGGGCTGAGCTGGGTTCAGTTTTTCAGTTGAAACTAGTGCTGCAGTAGTGTTGTAAATGCAGTTTTTTTTCGGTCTGTAGTCAATGCAAGTTAAAGAATAGATATTTTCCTTTAAGGGGAACTTTCATGGCTTCTTCATGCCTAACCATACCTGTATCCTCAATTCACCCCTCATGAAGACCACCGAAAATGAGTATCATCTGTTGGCACTCTTATATACTGAGGGACATGTCTTTTTTATTGTGCTTACTACTCAGATCAGACCAACAGCATAAGATACAGTGTTTACCAGCATCGAGCTCAAGTTAAATATTGTGTCCCTCATTGCAGATTGCCATCATGCACCATGTTTTTGGCAGTCTGCACTTGGGGGAAACCCTATATTTTAAAACAGCAACTGTTTTCAAAATTGTTATTTTTAAAAGAAGATCCTAATTTAAAAGTCCATTAACGTCCCCTGCAGTGGCTCAGAACTCTGGTTATATCTCACTTCACCTTCTACTATGACTTTAAAAACAACAGCAGGGGTTGCAGAGGGCTGTGGTGGTGCGGCTGTTGCTGCTGCCAACATAGGAAGGCGACAGGGGCAGGGGGGCAGGCTGCGGAGGTGGGGGGTCAGGGTTGTTTTTTTTAAACAGCCTCTGGCTGTCTAACCCCCCCCCCCCACAAACCGACAAATAAATTCATGCTTCATTGGTTCATGGGAGGAGCTTCGTGCTTCATGATTCATCAACTTTGACAGATCACGAAGCAGGACGAATCACCGATATGGCGATTCATCCCCATCTCTAGTCCAAACTTCTTAGATCAATTCCAAGCTCCCTCAACACATTGCTTCTTCTTTGCATTAGTGCAAACATAGTAGGGGACATAAAGACTAAGCCACCCACCTTATGTAGTTCTGTCATTCTTAATTCCACATATATAAAAAATCCAAAACTAATAGAGTAGCTTAATGGTTGAGGCCCTTATAATATTTCCCCTGAACCTCTTCTAAAAAAGCAGCAGGGCATTTAAAAAACCTACACAAACACAGACAACTGAGAAGCAGGAGGATTCAACTAGTAGAGAAAGATGTAACTAACATTCTAACAGTGGTCCTTAGTTAACCTTGAAACCAGTCAGTGCCAGGGTCCATTAAAAAAAATCAGAAGAAATAATCCCAGGGCTTCATATAATCTATTACTTTTTTCCCTATGACTTCCTAGTCATGACAAGGGGCTGAATAAAGGCTTCAAATTTTGGAAGAGTAGATAACAGAAGACAGAAGGGCACAGCCTGCTTTGAGTCAGATGTTAATTTGAGTACAGGCTTGGAAAAGTGTAGGGTTTGGGGAAAATGAAATCTTTCCACTTCTAGAGACGATTTAGGGATTCCACAACAGTGTCAGTGTGCTTACATCAGTGAGCTAAAAGGATGAATCAAGCTTCCATCACTGCAGCTGCTGACGGTTAGCAGCAGCCCTATCACCATCAAAGGACATTTTATTAACCATTGACCTTTCGTCTGCTAAGATTCAGATGCCTTATGCATTTATCCTCAAACCTTCCAGGCAAGGCCATTTCACGCTGGGAGGCTGCCACAACAATTTCATCCCACCTACACGATCAGTCCCAAGTGTATGTGTTTGCGTGCCCTCTAAGGATGCTCAGTGATTTGGATCGTTACGGATTAAAATGCAAAGTGGCACAATCCATGCCACCTGAACTAATTTGAAGATCATATTGCGCTTACCCACCACTTTTAATACTTCCTGAATGTTCCAATGCAGTTCTTGGCTCAGAAATAGATCATGGTATGTTTAAAAAAATAATGTCTATCTTACCTCTTTACATATTAAGAAAATATTCATTATGTTACTGTTTAATGTGAAAAAAGGACAGCATGGTCTCAGGGCCAGCACTATCATTAGCAAGAATGAGGCAACCACCTCAAGGTGGAAGATGCTGGGGGGCAACACTAGCAGGCTCTTGGCTGTTCCTTCTTAGCCCGCGGAACTTTCCCCATCTGACACAGCCTGTCTTGCAACGCCTAAACATACCTGGCACCCTAAATTGGTCTGCTGCACTCAGATGTGGTAGAGAATAAGAACGTTGGAACATACGGGACTGCTTTCTTCTGTGTCAGACCATTTGTTCATCTAGTTCAGTAACTCAACTCTAACTGGCAGTTTATTTTCAGGATTTTCAGGCAGGATTCTTTCCTAGCCCTACTTGATATTCGCAGGATAGTTATCCATCCAAGCATTAGCTGCACCCAATCCTACAACTCTTGCAGATGAGACTAGATGAAAGCAAGGTTGTATGGTGGATGAGGGGAGGGGTGCTAGTCCATTGTCAGTATTCAACCAGAATTCCACATTTGAGGTGACATCAATTTAGCCTTCATTCCTGCCAAAGTTCTTGGGCCAGTTCCAAATGCAAAAAATGATACTGACCAGACCAAGGGCTGTCTCCATCTGCAGTCCTTGGCCAAAAAGGACTTACCAAAAAGGAGGTAGAAGATGGTAGGGTCCAGCCCCTTTCCTTAGAAGAGACAGTGAGTAAATTTCATAGCCAGTAGCCACTATTTCCTTCACAGACCCACTTGCCTGAATTTTGACAGGTAGCTAGAAGGAATCTTTTATGAGCCCAGATTTGACTTGTGGCCTCTGGCAGCTGGTCTCTCACATAAAAGTTACTTTTGTGAACCACATTTCCAAGAAAGTAACTTCCCCAAGCTCTTGTCCCTGATACAGAGTTATTAGAAAGAAAGTTCTTTGATCATTCTGTGTTCTACAGAGAAACTTTCCTCTTCTATCCTTGTGCTTAGTTGAAAAGATTCTCCATGGCTGAGCTACCCCACTTGCTCAAAAGGGAATTTTCAGGTGAACAGATTCTCAAGGGACTTTGCCTTTCTCGTCTCCTTCCTATCTAGTCATATGAGAGCACAGAAACACCTTCCTGGTTTGCACCATGTATAGGTAAAAAGGCTAGTCCCCAGACCATACCACATGACTATCTCTTAAAGAAAATACCTCTTGATGACACAATATTGCTTCATGTGAGGGCATACTGAGTGTCTGGATGAGCTGCCAGTGGTTCAGCACAAAGGGAGTTGATTGATATTTGACATTATTTGTGACAACAGAAGCAAGGAATCATAAGTGGATGCTATAAAGGTTAGCTATTTGTGTGCTAATGAGTCACATTATTGCCCAGTGCATAACAGCCAGATGTCCCAGCTGACCCAGACAAGGCACTCAGACAGATCCCACGCGTTTCATGTGTCAGTTGTACCCATTCATAAAAACAGGTTCCTCCTCAAATCTAATTCCTTGGGAATGCTTAGGAGCATTGTGCAATATTCAGTCTTTTTTCCATTGATTTCCTTGTTGACTTCTTTCTCTCTCCCCCCCCCCCCTCATCTCTTGTCTCTTACGTCCATTCAAATTATCATGTGGTTCATAAAAAGGGATGGGCAGGAAACACTGTCGATCAGAGAAAGAGTTCCAAAAGTACAAGTAGAATATTTCGGAAAAGTAACATTATTCTGTGCTCTTATAAGTGTTAACAGTGATAGAAAGAATCTCCTGGACCAGGTCAGACAGATGTTTTTCCTTTTTCCTCTCCTTCCCCCTCCCTCCTCCTTTTGAAAAGAGTTTCTCAACAGCACAGCTGAAAAGCCTTTGGAAAAAAACACACAGACTTAAGCGTTGGAGGTGTCTGGAGCTGAGGATTACAGAAGTTCAAGCTGGCTCTCCATGTCATAATTACAGCTGCACAAAAGATGGTACAGTATCACAGCCCAGGGCTCAGAAGGACTTTTCCGGTTCTCAAGAATGGTGCAGGCAGGTCTTGAAAAAAGGCAGCTGTTCTCTGATCAGATGGACTCTTCGGGCCGATGCAATTCATTTCCTTGCTTTCTGCTGAATATTCCAATAAAGAAGCAAACCTCTTTAGAGACATGATGACAGAATAGACCCCTGCATGCTCTGCTATTTGATAGTCTGATTAATAAGACTCTGTCCTGAGGACATTATTGATCATGTTGAAGATAAAAATGAAAATGTGTGTGATACTTCATAGAAGGACAATAGCAAACCAAAGAGGGACTCAAAAATACAGTATAACATATGAAGATGTACGCACACCCAGGCTAGGATCTAATGATCATTTCCTTTTTCTTTTTGAAAGAGATAAAGCAGTTTGAAAAGAGGTAATTGCTTCCACAGAACATGGATCCTGGACCCAACCTTATTTATAGGTCCTGTTTTTTGCCACTTTTACACATGCTGGATTTGTTCTCACACAGTACAGCATAAGCAGAGTGTGCTTTTGCTCACCCTTGATTGTTTCCCTGAATAGAAATAGGAAAGTGTATGTGGCTACACCAGGGACAGTAATGTGCCCAAATCACTTTAAAATACCATCCATTTCTGCCTTTTTTTAAAAAAAAAAGAGGGATCAAGACAGACAAATTGTTGCCTGCAGCCTACACTTGTTGTTTAGTCCTTAAGTCGTGTCCGACTCTTCGTTACCCCATGGACCAGAGCACACCAGGCCCTCCTGTCTTCCACTGCCTCCCGGAGTTTGGTCAAATTCATGTTGGTAGCTTTGATGACACTGTCCAAGCATCTCGTCCTCTGTCGTCCCCTTCTCCTCTTGCCCTCACACTTTCCCAACATCAAGGTCTTTTCCAGGGAGTCTTCTCTTCTCATGAGATGGCCAAAGTATTGGAGCCTTCAGGATCAGTCCTTCCAGTGAGCACTCAAGGTTGATTTCCTTCAAAATAGATAGATTTGTTCTCTTTGCAGTCCAGGGGACTCTCAAGAGTCTCCTCCAGCACCACAATTCAAAAGCATCAATTCTTCGGCAGTCAGCCTTCTTTATGGTCCAGCTCTCACTTCCATACATCGCTACTGGAAAAACCATAGCTTTGACTATGCGGACCTTTGTCGGCAAGGTGATGTCTCTGCTTTTTAAGATACTGTCTAGGTTTGTCATCGCTTTCCTCCCAAGAAGCAGGCGTCTTTTAATTTTGTGGCTGCTGTCACCATCTGCAGTGATCATGGAGCCCAAGAAAGTAAAATCTGTCACTGCCTCCATATCTTCCCCTTCTATTTGCCAGGAGCTGAGGGGACCAGTGGCCATGATCTTAGTTTTTTTGATGTTGAGCTTCAGACCATTTTTGGCGCTCTCCTCTTTCACCCTCATTAAGAGGTTCTTTAATTCCTCCTCACTTTCTGCCATCAGAGTGGTATCATCTGCATATCTGAGGTTGTTGATATTTCTTCCTGCAATCTTAATTCCGGCTTGGGATTCATCCAGTTCTGCCTTTCGCATGATGTATTCTGCATATATGTTAAATAAGCAGGGAGACAATATACAGCCTTGTCGTACTCCTTTCCCAATTTTGAACCAATCAGTTGTTCCATATCCAGTTCTAACTGTTGCTTCCTGTCCCGCATATGATGAAGTCGCTGCCAAGCCGACGAGGCTTTGGCAGCACAACTAAGCTTTGCCCCTCCCCCCACGGATGGCGCGAGACCTTCAGGGTCTCATGAGACTTGTTCAAAGAGCGGGAGAACGCCCCTGGCTATATAAGGGGCATTCTCCTCACTAATCATCCTCTTCTTTTTCTGGCATCGCTAAGAGAAAGAGGTTTTCGCCTGGCCGGCTAATTGATCTGCATCACAAGGAGGATCGGTGTTCCCGAAGGACGGGAGGGAAGCATCGGCTCCCTCCCACGGTTGTCATCTTTAAAATTTTCATTACTTGGGAGGACGTTTATTTCATAGCAATTGTAATTGGTATTGTGTGCTAAGGGGAGGCGGGCTACAGCAGCGGCGGCAGCACTGCGCCCCGCGCTTTGGCGTGAACAGTCAGGTTAAATATATATATCTATATATAATAGGAATAAATAAACTGAAAATAGCACCATAGTTAAAAGTTTAAAAGAAGTACCTGAAAGGCAAGTACATCGGGGTGAGAGGAAAAGGTCGGGTGGTCGACGTTGGACTCCGTTAAGCCTTAGTGCGGTTTGCCACACACACACACCCGCTTGTTTTTCAGTGCGATTTAGCCAGGCGCGTCAGCAAGCCTCCAGGGTGTATTTGAAGCCGTGCACACACACACCCTTCTTTACTGGTCACCATCCCGACGTTAGTGTGATATACAGTGTGGGGTTAATTGCGTGAACGGGGGCTTTGACTCATCATCTCAAGTAGGTTGTATACAAAAAATAATAATATTAAAAAATAAATAAATAAATATAAATTTATTTAAAAATCAACTATAAGTAATTAAATAGAGTAAAATAGACAAATAAAACAGAATAAATTTACAAAACATTAAATAAACTTGATATTTCACTAAGTGCCAAGGTAAATTAATTACAATAATTATGTGATTAGTTGATAGATTTAAAACTTTATCTCTTAGTATTTAATTATTAAATAAATTGATATTTATATTTCTGGGAATTTAATTAATAAGCACTTGATTAGTGGGATTGATTGATTGATTAGCAGTTAGCAATTTAATTGGAGCGATCGATATTAAATAAGCAATTGATTCTTTGGCTCTGAGGCATGGTGAAGTCTAATTGTTAAATAAATCAATATCAAATCATACAAGATTTAATTAAATAAGCTGTCGATGGTTTAGCTGTGAGTCATAGTAAAATTGGTCAATTGATTATTAGGCGATAAATTAGGTGGATTGATTGGGTAACTAATTAGTAATTGAACATTGCAGTTGTTAAGTATCATAATTGTCAAATTGCATAACCATAGTAGGCATTCAAAAAAAAAAAAGAAAGAAAAAGAAAGAAACTAAGGGGAGTAGTAAGACTCTAAGGCTAAGACCCCCCCCCCTCCAGTTTATCGGTGTCACAGTTATCTTGCACACCAGGGGGCATTACACCGGAAATAGGTGCAATTAATTAATTGAGTTGCCAATTGCATTTAATAGTGCAGTAGTTGTAGGCAACCGGCCAGGAAGAGGCCAGCTCCACAGGTGTCCCCTCATCAGTCTTCCCCGGATGAGGAATCCTGGCCTGTCTGGAAGGAACTTCAGGTCAGAATTCCTGCCCTGAGGCAGAGAGGTTGGCGAGACAAACTCCTTAACCTGTGGAGGTTCGTCCTCGCAGATCTAATAGGGATGCCAAGAGCCACCGTAGGGCTAAACTCAAGGCTTTAGCTCATGACTTAATGAATCGTTTTGCTGATTTCAAGGCTGAGCAGTTACTCAGAGAGACCGACAGAAATGAGGCGGAGGGCGCTTCATCTACACCCAAACCTCAGTGCTCTAGAAGGGGTGAAAGATCTTCAACCCCAGCAATCGACTACGTCATCAACCGAATTCCAGGAGATCCAAAATGATTTAGTCGTAGTTTGCCCCAACAGTCAACACCGGGGAGGATCCTAGCATAGCCTCAATGTCTTCGGGTGAGTGGACTTCTACACTGAGCACCTATACACTGACCCCCGCTTGGCCTTGGGCCGGCGGCGGTCAATTCAATCACACCCCACTTACATCCTTTAAGGCACAAATGTGGGGCTGCCCAGCACAGTATGGCCATACGCCACTCTGCAGATCAGCGGTTGGGGCATACGACATTCCTGAGCTGTCAAATTCAGATGGGGAAGATGCAAGTAGCTGTGATCTTGGGAGCAGGGAGTGCCTCACTCCAGAATGGCTACTCATTGGTGAGAGAATAACAGTTTCATCAAAAACCTTGTTCAGGTGGTCCGAGTTGGACATATTCTCGGGAATATCTCAGTATGAAGCTGTCACCTCCTTCCCCATCACTATTTCCTTCTCCATCATGGGAAAGAAGCCTTTTTACCTAGGTGCGCTTTCATAGCAAAGTCAGTTTTATACCCTGTAATATTGTGTACAAATTAGATTTTGCTTTATACTTACTGGCAATGAAATTTAAGTCTTATTCTGGCAACAAAGAATGTTACCTGTCATATTAACCAACTGGGGTATTATTTATGTTTTCAAGAAAATAAAAGCAGGAAAGAGGAAGGAAGGGGAGCACACATATTACGGTTCAAGGTGACCCCCTTGATCAGATGATAAATGTAGACGGCTGCAAACATTCCTTCAGGGAAGCCCACAATGGGGATCAGTTCAATCATTTAAATAGTTTCCTGACCAGTCAGTTAAAAGTGACATAAGATACACAGCTTTGAGCAAAATTAAACTGGTGAACCGGTAAGGGGAGAAGAAAGGATCTTACTGCCACGCTAATCTTTTATACTCCTACAAAGGACAAACATCATGAATGTTATTGCTCAAAGCATAGCAATTCAGGAATCTAGGCTTCTGCCACCCAAAATATTCATCTTTTGTTTTAAACAAATCCAATCAAATATAAATTGGACATAAGTCATGCCACACTTCTCATATGGAGGTACTGGCAACCATTACTGAGTAAATGTGCTCAGTATTATGAAGCAAACGACCCTGTGTCATATTCAGAATGGGTTATGACGTTAGGGCGCTGCGGTTTCAAATACGAGTGCATGCCTGACATAAACTAGGTCCAGAAAATTGGATAATCATGGCATCTTGGCACCAACGGAGCGTGCCAGTTATGGAGTTAGACCCCAGAGCCGGGGAGTTCTCAGAACTTCTGCCCCCGGGGGTTTGGTAAATTGGCATGAAGAAGCATCAGGAATGATAGGATTGGCACTCGCACCAAGGATCAGGAGGGGTTATTCGGCCGTGAGAGGAGAGTTCCAGGAATAGTGGGGTGGTCCCTGGAGCCGGTTCTCCAGCTCCGGTTGAACATTTGCAATAATTTATGGTGAATAAAACAGAAAGGGACTGACACATGGATATATTCAGGATATATTTATATATATAAATGGTTAGAAATTAATCAGGGGATTACCATGTAGAAGATGTTAAATGGACAGCCCGATGACAGGGGTAGAATTCAGTTGCCAGGGCCCCATATCACCGCCATTAGAGCGCATTTGGAACAGTGGACGCTCCTATGCTAGATCAAATAAGAAAGGGTACTATCCAAAATGGCATCAATGTTGGTGTCGCTGGAGATCTAAGAATTAGCAAAGTGTCTGCATCAGGACAAAATGTTGAGTCTACGCTAGCCCTGCAACGGCAGGACATTAAGCCGGAATACGGGAAGAGGTAAATTCTTATTTGGTGATCCAAGGCTGATCAGCCAGGCATGGGTTCACAAATCACCTTGGGACAGTGTAGCATAGGCAGCAGCTGCACTGCAAAAGCCGTACAGCCATATTTAAAGGAGGAAGGGTCCTCGGTTATTTATGTCAACATGCTATTAAGTCACCATTGAAGAAATTGCCATTGCTGGAACTTAACTGACCTAGCATTAGATAGAGTAAATATTCAGGGCAGGAGCTTTGACACACATCTCACTTAAATCTGTACAGCCTTCACTTTGGCAACCCTGGGTCATAGCCCAGAAGAAATCAAGAGTCTAGTACAAGAACACGACCTAACTCAGGCAGGGGTCCAGTCTCGTTATGTGTTCACAGGTACCATAGAGTCGGTGAGTCGGTGGCACATTACAATTATTGGCCACAGATAGGTCTACTGGCCAGAGTGTTAGGCGGCTGTGTTCCCATGGGGGAGCGACCGGGGTTTAGGTGCCAGAGCACACGTTGCAAGTAAAGGGCTGCCCGGCATACTGCTGAGCCAGATTTACAGGGTGGAGACCTTGGACAGTTCCCACCGGTTGTATTTGTGCTATACATTAGCGGCAACGATTTGGAAAGGCATCCTGACAGGCACCGATCGTGAAAGTCATACACAACCTTAATGGGTTGAAGGACATGAACATGGCTATGCGTATCCTGTGGTCCACAAACATGCCGTATTTGCGTGGAGAGATGGTAAGTTTTTTCCTCAACATTAACACAACACACAGGGGGTTAACCGCAAGGCCTGCAGGGTGGTCTGCAGCGGCCTTGGATCAGGTGATTGTCACCAGAGGATCCAATTTGATAGGCCTGACTTTTTTCCTCAACGCTAACACGGCACACAAGGGTGTTAACCGTGGAGGCTGCAATGCGGTCTGCAGCGGCCTTGGATTGGTGATTGGTCGCCAGAAGGTCCAATTCGATATGCCTTTGTTTTCCTCAGCGTTAACACGGCACACAGAGGTGTTAAACGTGAGGGCTGCAGTGCGGTCTGCAGCGGCCTTGGATCGGTGATTGTCACCAGAGGATCCAATTGAATAGGCCTGTGTTATTCCTCAACGTTAACACGGCACACAGAGGTGTTCAACGTGAGGGCAGTGCGGTCTGCAGCGGCCTTGGATCGGTGATTGGTCACCAAGGGATCCAATTGAATAGGCCTGTGTTATTCCTCAACGTTAACACGGCACACAGGGGTGTTCAACGTGAGGGCTGCAGTGTGGTCTGCAGCGGCCTTGGATCGGTGATTGTCACCAGAGGATCCAATTGAATAGGCCTGTGTTATTCCTCAACGTTAACACGGCACACAGGGGTGTTAACCGTGAGGTCTGCAGTGCGGTCTGCAGCGGCCTTGGATCAGTGATTGGTCACTAAAGGATCCGGATGGATAGGCCTGAGTTTTTTCGGAACAATGGAGTCTATCTGTCCGATTTGGGTTTGGATGTCTTCCTGGAAGACATCCAGGGGGGTCTGCGTGTTGAGCTTGAGCAGCTCAATGGCGGGCATGGGACATAGCATCGCTAGTCCCTATGCTGTGGCGGGTAGTGTGGAAAAAACAGGTAGTTCTCGGTGAGTCCCACTTTAAGATCAGGTAAGCTAACAGTGCATCGGACCTCCCAGGGCTGCGGATCGTGCGATTACAGCACCTGGGTGGGAAAGATGCGCTGGGCCACTTCCGGACCAACAGTCATCAAGTAAAGATGGCTCGAGGTCTGGGGGTGTTTATTAGCGGCCAGCCGGGTTCCTGCTGTCCTTAAGACCGCGAGAACCTGGGGCCGGGGACTCGCCCATATGACTACGGATTTATCTGTTTCCGCACTACAGCAGGCCCCCCTTTGCCAATTAATTGGCAAAAAAATTTCTGAATGATTATCAATAAAGTGTGCCCCATGTTTAAATCCATAATACTTGTCTCGCGTCTTTATTCCGGGGTTGGGGGGCAATAGATTTCTCAGGAGATAGATAAGGTGGTCAGGCACTCCCATTTCTTTAAGGACTTGCCATAGTTTGTTGTGGTCCACACAGTCAAAGGCTTTTGCGTAATCAATGAAGCAGAAGTAGATGTTTTTCTGGAACTCTCTGGATTTCTCCATAATCCAGCGCATGTTAGCAATTTGGTCTCTAGTTCCTCTGCCCCTTCAAAATCCAGCTTGTACTTCTGGGAGTTCTCGGTCCACATACTGCTGAAGCCTACCTTGTAGGATTTTGAGCATCACCTTGCTAGCGTGTGAAACGAGTGTAATTGTACGGTAGTTGGAGCATTCTTTGGCACTGCCCTTCTTTGGGATTGGGATGTAGACTGATCTTTTCCAATCCTCTGGCCACTGCTGAGTTTTCCAAACTTGCTGGCATATTGAGTGTAGCACCTTAACAGCGTCATCTTTTAAGATTTTAAACAATTCAACTGGAATGTCATCGCCTCCACTGGCCTTGTTGTTAGCCATGCTTTCTAAGGCCCACTTGACTTCACTCTCCAGGATGTCTGGCTCAAGGTCAGCAACCACACTATCTGGGTTGTCCGGGACATCCAGATCTTTCTGGTATAATTCCTCTGTATATTCTTGCCACCTCTTCTTGATGTCTTCTGCTTCTGTAAGGTCCCTACCATTTTTGTCCTTTATCATGTCCATCTTTGCACAAAAGGTTCCTTTAATATCTCCAGTTTTCTTGAACAGATCTCTAGTTTTTCCCTTTCTATTATTTCCCTCTATATCTTTGCACTGTTCATTTAAGAAGGCCCTCTTGTCTCTCCTTGCTATTCTTTGGAAGTCTGCATTCAATTTTCTGTAACTTTCCGTATTTCCCTTGCATTTTGTTTCCCTTCTCTTCTCTGCTATTTGTTAGGCCTCGTTGGACAGCCACTTTGCTTTCTTGCATTTCCTTTTCTTTGGGATGGTTTTTGTTGCTGCTTCCTGTACAATGTTACGAGCCTCCATCCATAGTTCTTCAGGCACTCTGTCCACCAAATCTAGTTCCTTAAATCTGTTCTTCATTTCCACAGTGTATTCATAAGGGATTTGGTATAGATTATACCTGACTAGCCCAGTGGTTTTTCCTACTTTCTTCAGTTTAAGCTTGAGTTTTGCTATAAGAAGCTGATGATCAGAGCCACAATCAGCTCCAGGTCTTGTTTTTGCTGACTGTATAGAGCTTCTCCATCTTTGGCTGCAGAGAACATAATCAATCTGATTTCGGTATTGCCCATCTGGTGATGTCCATGTGTAGAGTCGCCTCTTGTGTTGTTGGAAAAGAGTGTTTGTGATGACCAGCTTGTTCTCTTGACAAAACTCTATTAGCCTTTGCCCTGCTTCGTTTTGAACTCCAAGGCCAAACTTACCTGTTGTTCCTTTTATCTCTTGACTCCCTGCTTTAGCATTCCAGTCCCCTATAATGAGAAGAACATCTTTCTTTGGTGTCAGTTCTAGAAAGTGTTGTAAGTCTTCATAGAATTGGTCGATTTCAGCCTCTTCAGCATCAGTGGTTGGTGCATAAACATGGATTACTGTGATGTTGAAAGGTCTGGCTTGGATTCGTATTGAAATCATTCTATCATTTTTGAGATTGTATCCCAGTACAGCTTTTCCCACTCTTTTGTTGACTATGAGGGCTACTCCATTTCTTCTACGGGATTCTTGCCCACAATAGTAGATATGATCATCGTCTGAATTGAATTCGCCCATTCCCGTCCATTTTAATTCACTGACGCCCAGGATGTCAATGTTTCTTCTTGCCATCTCCTGTTTGACCACATCCAGCTTACCAAGGTTCATAGATCTTACATTCCAGGTTCCTATGCAGTATTTTTCTTTGCAGCATCGGACTTTCCTTTCACTTCCTGGCGCGTCCGCAGTTGAGCGTCCTTTCGGCTTTGGCCCAACCACTTCATTAGCTCTGGAGCTACTTGTACTTGTCCTCCGCTCTTCCTCAGTAGCATGTTGGACGCCTTCCGACCTGAGGGGCTCATCTTCCAGCATCATATCTTTTAGCCTTTTGTTTCTGTTCATGGAGTTTTCTTGGCAAAGATACTGGAGTGGCTTGGCAGTTCCTGCTCCAGGTGGATCGTGTTTAGTCAGAACTCTCCACTATGACCTGTCCATCTTGGGTATCCCTGCACGGCATAGCCCATAGCTTCTCTGAATTACTCGAGCCCCTTCGCCACGACAAGGCAGCAATCCATGAAGGATTTCCTACATACTCCTTCCTTTTGGCCCCCTAGCCTCTCTGATCAAATGCAGTATCCCAGATGGATGAAGCATGACAACACAGAAATTGGTTCAACCAGAGATGACAGAGAGAATAAAGAAAATAATATGTGTGCCCAAGCAATATTGGTTCTAGGATACCTCATTCAACTCTCTGAAACAAAACACTGGTCTCTCTCCAACTGTACATTACACAAATGTTACAGCTGGGAGAGGAGGACATGGCTTATTTTTCATAGCCTTTGTCACACTGCATTTATTTACTTAGTGTGCACATGTGCCCTATAGGATGTGTTTTGGTTTTGCTATTTCCATGCTGAAATCTGAAAGGCATCCCTCTCCCATAAACTTTGCTTCTCGTGCAGATGAAGCAAGTGGGTTCCAGTTCATAGGCCTGCCACTCAAGGCATCCTTTTAATTACACAAACATGTTTCTAGGCCATTGTTCTCTTCATGTCTTCTCCCACTCCTCTGGTGATCCTGTTAATCTCAAATTGCCGTGCTTGAGCAGGTGATGACTGCTGAGGGACTCCCTTTATATGCCGCACCACACCACAGCTTGGTGGCTGCCTGCTTTGTCTGTTGCAGTTGGACTGAATCACCATGTGTCACATTCTGTTACAGCAGCATCCGCAAGTTGGAGGCAGCCAACTACACTCACCATTAGCACATTCACCCTCCCTGACAGCTGGGAGCAGCTAGAATGATAGGTGATCTCCAGTTCAACTTTTACCTGAGTTATGAACATGTTAGGTGGCCTTGGGAAAGCCCCCCCCCCTCTCTATCACAAGTTGGATGCAAGATTTAAGGAGAACCAGGCTGATAGAATGAATAAAGTAGTGGACTTATACTGATCAGGCTTCAGCTCTAATCTCCATTCAGCCATAAAGCCTCTCTCACAAACACCTTCCCCCATACTTGACAGGATTGCTCAAACAAGAAAACAACAATTTCCATTGTAATAATTTTTGTTTTGAAGAAATCAACTTGCCAAATGTTTGGGAGTTCAGCTTACAGAAAGCTCAGCCATCATGGCCAGTGGTAAGGAATCATGAGAGTTGTAGTAATCTAAAACATTGAGAGGGCAACAAGTTCCCTGCTTTTGAAACAATTACTGCATCATTATTCTACAATCTTGTGAGGAAGAGAACAATGAAAGCATAATAAATAAATAAAAGAAGAATGTCAGCAAAGCACTTTGAACTTGATAAAGGTAGAATCACTATTCACTATCATAAGCTACAATATTCCTCCATTTTTAGGAATGTATTTGGTATATAACAGGTGTTTCTGAATTGAGCGGAGTAACATGAAGTAGAACAGAGACAGGACCTGTGTATCCAGAAATATTCCAGATATGGGGAAATTCCTTTTTTGGACTTCAGTTCCCACAATATCCCACTCAGTGTGGCTGGTGCTTCCCATTTCTGATGTACTCTGAAATCCTTCATTGCTCACAAGTGTTCACATCAATAGGCTATTTTGTCTAAAATTTAGCCCAGTTTCAAAACAGCTTATAAGAAGAGCCCCATGGCATCAGACCAAATGCCATCAACTCCAACTTCCTGGTTCCAACAGTGTCCAGCCAGTGGTATTGGGTAGTACCAAGCCTCTAAATGTAGACTTTCCATATACTTATCATGATTTATTATAGACTACAACAAATGTGTCCCATGTGCCCTTCCCTTTTAAAGCTCTATAAGCCCCAGCCATCAACATTATAAACTAGCTACACAACCTGGTAAAATTAGTGACTACACCAACAGGTAAACTGCTACTACAGTGTTTATGTTTTTTTTAAATTCAGTAGTAGCCCATTCCTGACATTCCAGAGCCAAAGCTGAAATGAGGGCAGGTCCTTGAGATGTTTTAGAAGAGAGAACATTTCTAATGTAACAGAGGTGAGGGGCAAGGGTTGGAAAGTCTTCTAGGCCACCTAACTGTGGAAGGAGGACCAGGGCATTCCAAATAAATTAGTGCAGAATCTGCACATATGCTGGCTAATGAGCTAATGGCTCAGTGTGGTGTACTTGATAATGGCTAATGGCTCAGGGTGGTGTACTTGATAATGTCATTACTAAGGCTAGGACTCAGTAGGCCTGGGTTTGAATCCTCTACAACCATGGAAAATCACTGGGGGAATGGAACTGGTAAAGCTACTCCATAAATAGCTCACTTACCTTGAAAGTGCTATTAGGGTTACTATATTGAGTTTGACTTGACAGCATGCAATAACAACAATGGGCTAATATGTTAATATGGAGCCAATGGGGAAGTGCTCCATATGACACAATGGGTGCAAGTGCATGTTTTCACTGTCTTTCTTCCTAATCCAGTCCCTTCAATTCTGCAGCACATTTTGCTTTTTTTTTTATCCCTCTATCTATAGGCCAGATTATGTTCATGGATCTCAAATGGCATCAAGTCCCCAGCCAAAACAAAGTGTGGATAGTTTTAATAGAAATGAGTGTGCCACACATTTCACTATCCTGATGCTCTGGACAAGAGTTTACTATTAGGACATAGTATGGAGAATAGAATGGCTTTCAACTGGCAAAGGTGTCAGGCAAGGATGTATTTTATCTCTGTTCAGTCTGTGAGCAGAGCATATAATAAAAAAAAGATGGATTAGATTCAGATGAAAGAAGAGTGAAATTGGTGGAAGAAATATCAACAATTTAAGATATGCTCACAACACCATTTTGCTGGCAGGGGGGGGGGAAAGCAATGACTTGAAATAACTAACGATGGAGATGAAAGGAGAACATGCAAAAGCAGGATTATAGCTTGACATTAAGAGGATTAAACTAACTAAAGAAGAACTCTTGTTACTATTATGTTGACAATAAAGAACCAGCATAAAAAAGAAGATAGAGTGACAGACTAGGACTCAGGAAACCTGGGTTCAAATCCCCACTTCACCATGGAAACTAAGTGGGGGGGGGGGGAATGGCATTGGCAAAATCACTCCTTAAACATCTCACATACTTTGAAAATCCTATCAGGGCCACTGTAGTCAGATACAACCTGACAGCACATAACATCAGCAAATGTTGACAATGAAGAAATTATACATAGTTGTTTCTGATAGGTAAAGGTAAAGGTTCTCCTTGACATTTAGTCCAGTCGTGTCCGACTCTAGGGGGCAGTGCTCATCCCCGTTTCCAAGCCATAGAGCCAGCGTTTGTCTGAAGACAGTTTCCGTGGTCACGTGGCCAGCGCGACTAGACACGGAATGCCGTTACCTTCCCACCGAGGTGGTACCTACTTATCTACTCACATTTTTACATGCTTTCGAACTGCTAGGTTGGCAGGAGCTGGGACGAGCGATGGGAGCTCACTCCGTCGCGTGGATTCGATCTTACGACAGCTGGTCTTCTGACCTTGCAGCACAGAGGCTTCTGCGGTTTAACCCGCAGCGCCACCACGTCCCTGTTGTTTCTGATACCTTGGTATTAATTAGTATGGAGACTGCAGCCATGAAATGAGAAAGCTGAGACATGGTAGGGAAGCTGTGAAGAAACTAGAAAAATAGAAAATATCGTTCAGTGTAAGGCTGTGTCACTAGTCTACAAGACAAACATCATTCACATTGTTCAATTCCCAGTTACTATGTATGTAAGTGAATGCTGAATAAGGAATGCTAGTAAGAAAAAAAACCAATTCATTCAAAATGTGATGTTTAAAAAAAGCTTTACAGACACATTTGACCATCAGATAAACAAATAAGTGAGTTCTAGAGCAAAATCAAGACTGAACTCTCACCAGAAATTAATGAGACTAAACTGAGGCAGTGACTGTACTTTGGGCACATCATCTTTCTTTCTTTATCTGTATTAGAGCATTGCACAATTCAAAATCATTGACACACATGAAATATAGGCAAAATCAAAAACCAAGTGAAGTGTCGAGACAATCAGACAACTTTTGACCAGAAGTGGTCAGAGCTTGAGATATGTGCAGAAACTTTTCCTGGACTTCATCTGGCATCCAGGTGGGTTCATGAAGTGGATGGGTTCAGTGCAGTTCAAGTGCAACACTTCTGGAAGCAAAGGATTTGCCAGCTGCATGCCATTGCTCAGGTGCACTCAAAATTCTTTTGCATTCTTCGGGGAGACTCCTTCTATGTCCCCCGGGTACGTTACAAGAAGTCAAGACTTACTGGGAAAGACAGTAATACTAAGGAGGTAGTAGGAAAAGAATTTAAGTTCTCTTATTTATTTATTTATTTATTTATTTATTTATTTATTTATTTATTTATTTATTTATTTATTCGATTTTTATCCCGCCCTTTTAGACAAAGTCTACTCAATCCTTCCTCTTAAATGTATGGTAATGCCGCAGTTCTCTAGATTTCAGTGCAGACTCAAGTGATATCCAGGCTTTCCTTCCTGTGTCTGTTTAGCCTACATTAACTACTGGCAGGCGCTGCTGGCAGGAGATGGTACATGTGATAACCAAAGGTATACAGATGAATGAACCCTTGATAATACCTTCATGCCACAACAGCTGAAGTGACTGTGCTAGTGCAAGATTTGTTAGGACTCAATTCCTTTGATCTCCGTCTCTGTTGGGTGGTCCACGGCTATTAGCGAATAGCTGTTGCAAGTTAGGGGTTAAGGTTCAAAAAAAGAATTAACTTTTTTTTTCTACAGCCAAAGGGACACACACTGATCTGGAGAGTCCCTTGTCAGGGCCATCAGATGGTCAGTTCTGATGTCTCAGTAAGATCATCATCCATGTGACAGAAGTTCTGTAGTAGATAGAACAGGAAATCCCAGTTGCTGGAGCTGGAAATGTTCTCAGAAATCAAGAAGAGAGTATACACTAAAATTAGAGGTATGCATTTGCTTGACCTGAAGGGGAGGAACATAAAGAGCCCCATTTGTATTCAACTTACAAACCACACTCAGTATTGGGGGGAAACCATATGTAAAAATTAATGTATTTTATGAATAGTTAACTATATAAACTTTATCAACTAATTAACAGCCGAAATGTTGGCTATTAATTAATTGTTAAAGTCATCTGACTGCCTTGTCTTTCTCTGCAGTTTTATTCAAAATGATAATAATTTCAAAGGAGCAGCTGTGTTTCAGCTTTTGTAACAAAAGAACAAAAGCAAAAGTATTTTGGCATTTTTAAGAGAAACAGATTTTCATTAGTGTGAACTTTTGTGGATTTTGTGGATCAAACTTGGCTGGGAAAGTGATCTAGAATCCACAAAAGCTCACACTGAAGTAAATCTGTTAGTCTTAAAAAGGCCACAATTCTTCTGTTTTTGTTACGCACATTACTACTACTACTATTATTAATAACAGTAATACCTGTCTTGAGTAGTGCATGTGTTATCAGAAGGACAGCAATTGTCTGGCATCAATGTTTTATATTTCAGCATGTTCTTACATTACATTGGCCAGAATAGTAAGTTACTATTATAAGTTATAACTATCGTTATAAGTGTAGTAGTGTAAACCATGGTGACAAATTGCCACTAGCTGGCAAGCCATTGCTTATATTGTCATAGTCCCCTTGCATGAATTGATGTGCAAACAGCGTTACAAGCAGCAATTCATTATCTAGCAGCAGTTCACCACTGTAATTTCCCCCACTGCACTTATCCTGGAACAACTAACCAATAGGATTTGGGGCATTATGTATCAAAATAAAGTCTAGTATTTTAGCAATAGATACTGCTGACTAAGCCAAGCAACAAGTCCAGCAGCTTTTTAGTACCTAGCCTGGATAATCCAACCATTTCAATATCTTGGAAATTTTACTTTTTTGGACTATACTTCCCAGAATTCCCCAGCCAGTGAGGCTATGGCAGAACATTTCCAGACTCTAAAAGTTTCATCCTGCCTGCCAGTCCCAGGGCTGCTATTGCTGAGCACCTGGGTTCCCCTTCTGAGCCTGATCAGGACTTGCACTCATGTGTTTAACCCAGCAGTCCCCAGGACAAGCGTACATTATTGTCCGTTTCCTTCTACAGTAAATCAATACTATAGCTCCACCTATGTTTGCATATACTCCTGACACATGTCCCTCCACTTTACACAATTGGTTAAGAATATTGTATCTTCACATGTTTACCACAAAAAAAACACCAATATGTAAAGTGCTAGAGCATTTCACTTTTAACTGCTAATGTCTAAAGTTTGATAGAAAAGTGGAGGCAGCATTAAATTGCACCTCCTAGGGGTTATTATCATGGAATCAGATGTTAATGGATGATGGCTTGGAATGGAGATAATCTGTCAGGTTCTCCTTCTTCTGCATTCAAATTGATAACATCTAAATTTCTTTCTACTGTGATTTTTGATAACATTTGATAAAAAATGAAGCAATTTTTTCACCCATCTGCAGTGTCCAAATTCAAAAGGAATAACTATTCCCACCTTGGAGAGCACCATGCTGTACCTGCCTGCCCTTTAGCTATTCTAAATTTGTCTCAGAATAAACTCTTGACAACCTTAATGCAATGCCAACATGGTTGAATACACAGAGATTCAAAGCCAGCTTTTATGAGCTAAATATTTAAAAGTCCTAGACTTAGATGGAAGGATCTGTCAGTTTTGACTTCTCTCACATTCAACGATTTTTACTCTCAGTGTTTTCCTGCCCCAAAGGTGAACACGTGTGAATTTTGAGGAATTCGTATGCAAAAATGAAACAAACTTCTCAGCTATTTCTAGCTGTGACGTGTGCACTTCCAGCTTTCATACAACTATGCTTTTATAATTGATCACAATTCCCAATGTTAAAATATTTGCTAGTAGGTTCACACACTAGAGATCTCATTCTACATTCATTTTGAAATAAAACCTGACCTCAGAGACCAGGAAGGAAAGGGTAAATTATGCAAGCAATGTATACCAGTCTCTGATGGAAATTAAAGAAAATTGCTAAACCTCAGTATTTAATCTGGTTGTTTCTTAATTATTAAACCCAAAGTTTAACAAAGGATCAGATCACATCTTGAAGGCAAATGTATATTTCCTGAAGGAATGCAAATCTTTCAGTGCTGTGTGCTTGGAAAAACAGACATGAAAACAATTTTTTTCTGTCTACCGGCTAATCAATGAAACAAAAGGAGGCTAATTTGCCATAGGCAGATCGAGGCAAATTTGGATTACAATAAACAGACGTTTCCTCTTAAGCGAGTTCCTTTTCTTATTATATGTTAACTGTATTGTCTAGTTTGGTCCTTGAGGGGAAAAATGAGGAAAGGAAGCCTGACAGAGGTACATAAAGTTATACATGTAAGGGAGAAATATGCTGTCAAGATATCAGGTCATCCAAAGGAATTCATACACATGCATAAACGCAGCAGTATCAATGGCCGTTGCAGAGTGTTACTCAGGCCAGAAAGGGGGGGGCAAGGGCGGCAGTTGGCATGGGCCTACGATTTTGAGGAGGCCTACTCCAAGAGAGTTCAGGGGCATCTTTTAGCAGTAAATATTAAAAATGGAAAGAAGATCAATACAGACAAAATATAAATAAATAAATGTAGATAACAGAAACCAACTCTGTGCTAAATTTAAGTGACAATTCATGGAAAACAAGAGGGTACAGAAAAATTTTGAGAAGATGTTTGGTGTTGTTACACTGGAAGCTAGGAACAGCACTACTTGCCTCAGCAGCTGACATTGTTTCACAGATAAACGTCTTATAGAATTGGAACTCATTTTGACTCTCCTCTATTTCTAATAGGCAGGGGTGGATTAGGGTGGTCATGGGCCCCCTAGGGCCTAGGCTATTCATTGTGTGGGGTCCCCTGCTCTCCCTAACCCCCTGCCCCACTTACTCATCATGTTCTTCTTGAAAAAAAAAACATTTAGTGCCATGTGTAAAAGCACGCTAGGGCTATTACACGGCCACAAGAACACACTCAGGGAGCACTGGCAGGTTGTTGTTGTTTAGTCATTAAGTCGTGTCTGACTCTTCGTGACCCCATGGACCAGAGCACGCCAGGCCCTCCTGTCTTCCACTGCCTCCCGGAGTTTGGTCAAATTCATGTTGGTAGCTTCGATGACACTGTCCAACCATCTCATCCTCTGTCGTCCCCTTCTCCTCTTGCCTTCACACTTTCCTAACATCAGGGTCTTTTCCAGGGAGTCTTCTCTTCTCATGAGATGGCCAAAGTATTAGAGCCTCAGCTTCAGGATATACACATTTAATATAGCGACCTTTATTATAAACACTAATGCAACATAAAAAAACATTCAAATTGCATCTGCAAGCCAGCAATTGATCTATTAGCAATATGCTTTCACCAGTGATCTTTTCATTTAGTAATTTAAGTTATAAAAAAAAATTTGCTAAAAAATTGGCCTCCCGGCAAAGCCTGTGCGTTAATCTGTGCCTGCCAATGGGGAATACTCAAAACCTGAACCAAATAGTAAAATAATGTATGTTCCTTTGGGTTTGGTTTATTTGAATGTTTTGGCCTATTTTCATTTATGATTGGAATGTGTAAAATTATTTTGAAAACCAGTTGCTTGTGATAATTGACTGTTCCCATGTGGTGAACACCACACCATTACTACCGCCAACATTGATGTCTGTTTGGCAAATATTTGGATGTTTCTGCCTTGGATTATATTTATGAATTGCGATGTTGGACGATTGGAAGATCCTTAATGTGTGGAGATATTGAACTTGAGATTGGGCAATGTTTTTCCAAATATCGTAATCACATTGTGCATCTTTCTGTCACTACTAGCAACTGTAGCCTCTAAAACGAGTGTTCTAAAATGAATTACCGTATTTTTCCATGTATAAGAAGCCCCCATGTATAAGACACCCCCTAATTTTCTAACCCAAAATTCAGAAATCAATATTTTAAACATTAGAAAGGAACACACTTTTATTTAGTAATTAGGAAACATTTACATGCTAGTACTATGATATTATGCATCACTCTTACCGGTCACTGTCGCACTGCCTACACCAGTGATGGCTGAGTCCGAGTGCCCAAACTGTAAAAAACAACAACAACAACAAAACGGCGGGCAGCAGCAGAAGTGGAGGGGAGAATCCTGGGCATGGAGGTGCCTCCAGACCCCACTCCGGATCCACCTCCAGTCAAGCCCAACCGCGCCACTGTCTATAGCTCAGCCGTTAGGAACATGGCCAGCAGCCAGCGCCAGCTGCTCCAGATCCTGGCCCACCACCCGTTGGGGAACTAGTTCCGCAGCTGCAGCTGCCTACACGCTCTCCTCAGCATCAGTTTGCATCATTTGCATAAGGCTTGTGATTGTCTCTGCAAACAGAGACAAAGTATCGGCAGTTTCACTTGTGACTGGAGGCAGGCAGTTTGCAGAGACATGTGGTAGGCAGTTTCACAATTGCATGGTTTTCTCCTCAGCTTACTTCCATGTAAAAGACAACCCTCAATTTTTACTCTAATGATTTTAGGAAAAAGTATCATATCTCACACGGAAAAATACGGTAAGTCATAATTGAATGGTTCAGCTATTTTGAACATCAAGAGTGACAGAGCAAAGTTGCTCAGTTTTTCTGATGCTATTCATGAATTTTTCCAAAGAAAAACATGTAAAGCATTTCTAAATGTTTAGAAATTATATCGATTTCTGATTTGAAATTGCCAATACAGAATGTATTTGGTGCTTCTCATTACAGTACTGTACTTTTAGTATCGTCTTGGTATCTTGAATAAAACTGCTTGCCATTCACTTTTTCTGTAGAAATAATTCATTTTGTAATTAACATGACATAGTTAAGGAGAGTGTTTTATCAGTATATGTTATTTCATTAAGGTTCAGTTATTGGATTGAAGCTGGTATGGATAATTCCTGAATCCCTTATGATTAGTTTGAACTTCATAAGAATTGTGTCAATGGCACTGTATCCAAGATGGCAGTTCCCCTATTATTGCCTATGAACATGACTTAATTGCTCTTTGAAAGATGTTTTATTTTTGTAGTTTTTGCAGCAAATTGTTGAGTGAACTATGGTTGTGTTTAAAGGTCAAGGAAAGTTGTGTGAGTTTCACTCAGGAATTCACATCGCAATTTAACCTCTTCGTAGTGTGTTTGAAACTCCTATCACTGGAATTATGGGTAATATGACCCAAATCAACACGATTCACTATCAGTCTATATAAAGCGGCATATTTCATGAGTGAGGCATTGTCGTATTTAGCCCTCATGGTCCTAAAAATGACTATAATGAGATGACGACGACAGTGAGACATCCTTAGTCATCTATATCCACAAACCCATGCTTAAAACGACTATAAAAGAAGAAGTGAGGCATCCACTGCCCTCTCGGGAGCTCAACATGACAATACTGCTCAGAGAAGAAATCAGAGGAAGACTTGCTTAGCTGCACAGAAGGCTGAGTTTGCACTAAGTTTGCTGGAAACTGATTGCAAGGTTTAAGATGGAGATATTTTAAGCATTTTTGGACTGGCATTTTGGCGAATCATGTATTTCTGAGTTAATCTTTGTATTTTTGACATTGTGTTCGTATTTGGATTTCTTGGATTGTATAGTTCTAAGAATAAATTGTTTAATTTCTTGAAAAGTACAGTTTGAAATGGGGCCTACATTTCCCATCTGGCCCAGGCCTATATCCAGCTCTACACAGCCCTGGTGTTAGTAATGAGTCAGCCTCTGTTTTGAATCTTGCCTCGGTTATGATCTCACTAGGTCACACCAGGTAACCCACTTGCTCTATTTGGGCCATGATATTAATTTCCCTCATGGCGTTTTTCAAAAGATTGCATCATGATCAGATATGTAGCAATCTGAATTTCAAAAGTGCTACATAGATGTAATGTGTGGCTGTTGCTCTTATATTTGAATCTTTCTACAAAAATCCACATCAAATTGTGGTCACAGTGGAAATTGAAAAGACAATTAATCTTCACACAGCCAGGCATTAATCTTTGTTTTTCTGCTCTGAGGAGATGCACTTTACTACTTTTTTAAATTCTGGGAGTTTAAAATAACCTCATTTCATTTTAGAGAGAAACATATTTATATGTTTGTTTGTTTGGAAAAAAAAGTTTTTCCCTTGATTTTTCAAATGCTGTGTAATCATGTTCCAAAAGATGATTGTGAGAATGGCAGATGGTGATGGCATGAGTGATGGGGTATGTCTTGAGACATAAAACAGGGTTTCAGTGCATCCCTTGCTGTAGTGGGCGGGGGACATAGGGTCTCAGAAGACCAGAAGTTTTCTACTGAAAATAGAATCCCCATTAGAGTTAGATTCAGCATATAGGGATGGGCACATTTAAAGCTCATGGGAATGGAAGCAAGGAAGCAAGAGCCATGAGCCTGTCAAACCGATTTTTTAAAAAAACTAATCTCAAAGCTTTCTTAGGTGTTCAGAAACTGTCACCTGACCTTTGCCAGCCTGGATGAAGAGCATCAACAGTTCATCACTGAGGCATGCCCCCCCCCCGAATTCTGGCCTGGTTGATCTTGATACATTGCTTTCCTTTACTTAGGGATAGTTGGTGGTACACAGCTTGCCTACTTTTATAACACAGTCACCAGGTCAGCAGTATTCCTTGACAGTCAGGCTCAAAGGTGGGCCTTTTTAATGCCATAGAAGCAAGACAGATAAGGATTAAGAGCAGCAACTGCTTCTGCATCACCTGATGATGAAAAGGGAACTCAGTAAAATCTCGCTAGTCAGGTAGTATAGAAACCAAAGACTGGAGGAGGGACAGGTAGCAACATGGGTGCAGCACCTACTGTTGCTGTTCCTATTATCACTGGAAATCACATTTTATGCATCCTTACCTATAGAAAGGGATGTAAAGCTTCACTTCATTTCTGCAAGTGAGAATGGTAGGTCTGCTGATGAGCTTGCTTCATCAAGAAGAGCTTCTTTGCTGTCCCTCCTGGGAGAGTGCGAGACCAGACAATCATGTTCAGCTATCTGGGAGGGGAGGGGGAAGGAGCAGCTTACCTATAGCTTCTCCTCCCCGACATCAGCCTCTTTCAAAGCCTGCAAGTGCAAAAGAAGGACTCGTCTCCTTCCCGCCTCACCTCCTGGCATTTTCATTTTGGAGTTGGGGGGCAGCGGTGGCAAAAAATAACCCACCACAGTTTGATGTGGATCTCTAAATTTGAGAGAGAGAGAGAGAGAGAGAGAAGAAAAAGAAAGGAAAAGAAAATGAAAGAGAACCAGAGAAGAGGGAGCACAAAGGTGAACACACCAGTGGTGGGACTTAGCCCCAAATTGGGGGGCATTCCCCCTTGTCTTATATGGAGAGCGGGAGGGAAGGACTCTGCAGGGTGGTGACATTTTTCCCCTTACCCCTCCTTGTAACTCCCTCCCCTTCATTGGTTCAATGAACCGGCTGATAATTAAAAAAAGAAAGAAAGAACGAAAGAACGAAAGAAAGAAAGAAAGAAAGAAAGAAAGAAAGAAAAGGCAAATTGTGTGTGTGTGTATGCACTCACACATGCATGTCTCTCTCTGTGTGTGTGTATTTATATATGTATATATATAATTTTGTTTAATTTAGAATTCATTGATATTTTGGAAGAGGGGTTATTGTCATTTCCAGGGGCCATACACCCCACTCAGAGTGGGGGAGTATTGAAAGCAAGCAAGCAAACAAACATACAAATCAACTAGAGGGAGGACCAGGAAGTGCTTGGGAACCCTTATCCAAACATAAAGTGAAGGAGTTGTCCAAAAGCAATTGCAAACCTCTGTGTCCAGGAGAAGCTGAAGAGAGGTTGGCTAGGGCTCCTTGTGGTTAGTAATTATGGGTCCTAAAAAGAGGCAAGGGAAGAGTAAGGGAAAGCAACCCACCAAGCGGGAAGCGCCACGAGCAACCCCGCCATCTCGACTATCCTCTGATAGGGAGAGTTGGCTAGTTTGGGAAGTTCTTCAGGCTAAAATTACTGCAAGGGAGGCTGAGTGCAAGGTGCTGGCCAGACTGGCCATGAGTGATCCTCAGCCGCTTCACTCAAGCCTAGATTTGGGCTGATGCTTAGCTCAGCATTTTGGGACTCTGCCTGCGGAGCCAGAGGTTGTGAGTTCGAGTCTGTCAACCCAGTGTGAGGTGGCAGTGAAGAAGGCCAATTCCATGCTAGATATCATTTAAAAAGGGATTGAAAATAAAACAGTCAACATTATAATGCCATTGTACAAAATGATGGTAAGGCTGCACCTGGAGTATTGCGTACAGTTCTGGTTGCCGCACCTCAAAAAAGACATTGTGGAACTCGAAAAGGTGCAGAAGAGAGCGACTAAATGATTCCTGGGCTGGGGAACCTCCCTGATGAGGAAAGGCTACAGCGTTTGGGGCTCTTTAGAGAAAAGACACCTGAGGGGGAACATGATTGAGACATATAAAATTATGCAGGGGATGGATCAAGTGGATAGAGGGAAGCTCTTTTCCCTCTCACACAATACCAGAACCAGGGGACATCCACTCCAATTGAGTGTTGGGAGAATGAGAACAGACAAAAGAAAATATTTCTTTACCCAGAGTGTTGTTAGTCTGTGGAACTCCTTGCCACAGGATGTGGTGATGGCATCCGGCTTAGATGCCTTTAAAAGGGGATTGGACAGATTTCTGGAGGAAAAGTCCATCGCATGTTACTATCCATGATGGGGATGTATAATCTCCAGGCTTCAAAGGAAGGTACTTCAAAATGCCAGGTGCAGGGGATTGGTATCAGGAGACAGGTCTCTAGTTGTCTTGTGTGCTCCCAGAGGCATCTGCTGTGGCCACTGTGAGATACAGGAAGCTGGACTAGATGGGCCCTTGGCCTGATCCAGCAGGGCTCTTCCTATGTTCTTATGTCCCCACTGTGCCTCTGTCACAATTCCCACATGGCCCCTGCTTGTTTCACCAAACGAAGAGCTCACACTACGTGCCCCTCCCAGCTGCCACCAGTTGATTACATCAACAATACCTATTATTAATAATCGAGGTCCAGGCCATATGTCATTTTAAAAGAACCAAATAGAAATTGTTTATTGATACAGCTGTTGACAGAACAAGCAATGTTGTTAACTCTTAAACAAACATTCTCCTTTATCCACTCTCAACGACCACTCTCCCACCCAAACTCCTAAACTCTCCCTCAATCTCTCTATCTCCAAAACCCTATCTAAACTCCTCCTGCTGCTGCTGAGCCTCGTGACTCTGCCCATCCAGCACTCCCATTGGTCTATGCAGATAGCATATGAATATGCAGGACCTGGGCAGACACCACATACCTCCCCCCTTAATAAGTTTGTTCTAGGAGGGGAAATTTAATGGTTTGTCCTCGTAAACAAATGAAGGTGTATGGAAGGACACAAATACTAACCTTTTACATCATTTACATCACTAAAGATACATTACATTACTCTTACATCAATAAAGACCTATTAACCTCTTGCATTACTTACATTAATACAAATTACATTACATTACTTTTACATTAATAAGGATACTCACCATTATTTTTACCATCACTATACACCTCTCTCAGTTTATCAACATCCAAGCAAACTCCGCACTTTAATCATATTCCATAACTATTACACAAACAGAACAGTTAATACAATATTACAAACTTTTATCCATCCGTTAGTCATTTGGCCTTCGAGACAAGGTGTCAGCAACCACACTCTGGGTCCCTTCCATGCTGCGTATCTCAAAGTCAAAGTCTTGCAGAATCAGCAACCATCTTGCAAGTTTGCTGCTATTGGATTTCATAGTTCGTAGCCACACTAAAGGGGAATGGTCACTGCAGAGGATGAATTTTCCCTAATGTAGGGCTTCAGCTTTTGCAGTGTCCATATGATAAATAGGCACACCATCTCAATGGCAGACAAATGTATCTCACCAGGTTGGAGTCCCCTGCTGATAACAGTCACTGGGTGTAGCCTCCCGCTGTCATCTGCCTGGCACAGCACAACTCCCAGTCCCACCTTCAATGTATCCGTGCCGATGCTAAACTCATGGTCAAAGTCCGGTGCAACCAGGACAGGTCCTGAAGTCTGTGCCCTCTTCAGACAGTTGAAGACTACCTGGCACTCTGATGTCCACTGGATGTCCTCGGCTCGCCTCTTTCGAGTGAAGCCTGTTTTCTTTTCGATTGGTGGCTTCATTTTCTCCACTGTGGGCAGAGTAGGCAGTTTCTTCCACTCCTCCAGAACAGCTATGGCTGCGTTCTTCTTTGAAATGTTCTTGTACTTGCCTTTACCCTCACGCATAAACTCGCCCACAGGTACTCTAGTCGCAAAACTCTCCGTATGTGGGGGACCACTATCACGGGTCACCTCAAAATTCACAGGCAAGTTTCTTTTAAGTGCCATCTCAAACACTTGGCTTATTTCAGATTTATTGAGATTTTTATCATCTGGTTCTCTCCCATTAATCTCTGGTTTCTCAGGCAGGGGCTCACCTTGCAGGTTTTTCAGGATTTTTGCAGCTGCATGTGGAGACTTCTCAATACTAGTCTCCCTCCAGTGCCACCACAACCAATCCACAGATCCTGACCATGCCAACTTCAATTCACTCCCCTTTATGGGTTTCAGCATTAGTACCTCATCCTTGGGACAGAATGTTCTTTCCCAGGCCTTTTTATTATACCTGCTTTTCTTCTTTTCATGAGCACCCTCCAAGCTTTGCTCTGCTATTTCTAAGGTCTTTTGCAGACCCACACATTGGAAAGGGGTCAAGATCACTGGCAATGGGCATAGCTTAGCACTCGTCTTGTCATTCCCAGTACCTTGTTTTTGGCAAGTATCACAGCTTTGACCATATTGTTTAACTTGCTTCCCCATCCCTGGCCAATAAAAGTTCTGTGCCACTCTTTGCTTGGTGCGAGAGATGCCCATGTGTGCCCCAAATACATCTCTGTGTGCCTTGTCTATGATCTTTTCTCTGTATTTAACAGGGACAATTAGCTGGTTGTGGGGTCCTCTCCCCCCCCCCCATGAGGTGCCATTAAAACCTCTCTATATAATAAATCTTTTTCCACACAATAACTCTCTGGGTGTTCATGGGTCAGTGGAATGGGATTCTCATTAACTTTTCCAAAGCAATCACTCAAGGTAACATCTTCCTTCTGCTCCTTAACAAAGGAGGAACTATTAGGATTTTTCATTAGCACTAAATCAGCTGTCTCTCTCATTTCAGTATGTTCCCCTAAAGTGAGTCTTTCCACAAGAGTTCCAGCGCTTTCCTCAGAGGCTTCAATCTGCCTCCCCTGAGAGCGGGTTACTATTAAAACACTCTGCACATTCTTGGCTAGATCTAAACCAATCAAACAAGGAGTAGGGATTTGGTCTGACACCGCTACTTCCCATATACCAGACCACCCCTTATAGTTCACAGAGATTTTGGCTGTATCACCAACTCAGAACCGATCCCTTTAACGGAGACCTTCTCATATTCTATCAAATCTTCCTCAGGGATTATGTCATGATAGCAAATAGTTATCTGAGAGCATGAATCTTTAAGGCCTAGATATTTTACGCCATTGACAAAAATCCTTTCTGCTGAGTTTTCTAGTAAAATAGGATCGCAATTGATTAGGAAACATTGTACCACTCTGGCTTCAGGAATTTCTGGGCTGTCTGCCAAGCCCATTTCCTTAGCAACAGTGCTGCGGTGGGTAAAGGCCTCAACTTCAACTGCCGATTGCTGCGACCTATTATGCTGCAAGCAAAATACCTTTTTAGGCTGAATGTAATTTCCACCTTTAGGCTGACTAAAATCCCTATTCTTTTGAGTTTCACACTGAGTCCAGAAATGTCCTTTCTCACCACAAGCATAAAATTGTTTACTGGCCTAAGGTTCAGAATAAAGGGTTTTATTAACTTTTCCCTCAGAACTATTAGATTTCAGGGGACTATGCTCTGGGAATGAGGAGTTCACCTTAAAATGGCTTCCCTTAGCTTGCGCCTGACTGAGGTATCTTTTGTTTTTACTGGATTTACTGTTGTCCAAAACTTTCCTACCAAATTTTACCTCAGAAAATCGAGGATCTCTGATCTCACTAATAGAATCAGCATATTCAGACGCGTGCAGCACATTTTTAGGATCCTTGTCCTTGACCAGATAACGCAATTCCCCTGACAAAATGGAATAAAATTTTTCCAATCCAATCACATTTTTCATTTGTTCTAAGGTAGAGACATGTTCTTGTTCCAGCCATTTATTAAGAATCTGATTAAAATGTGCTCCAAGCTGGGCAAAAGGCTCCTCAGGTTTCTTTGAAATTGATCTAAATTTTCTTCTGAGGTGCTCTGAATTAATCCCAAATCTGGAACACACCATCTTCCTATAAACCTCAAAATCTCTAGCTTGTTCCAGAGGCATCTGTGAATAAAGCTCAAATAAAACTCCACTTATTTGTGATCTTAAAATTATCATCCTCTCATCATCTTTAACCTCAAAGTCCCAACAAGCTCTCTCAAATGAAATCAGGAAAGATTCAGAACAATCCCCCTTCCAATATTGGGGAAATTTCTTTAGGTCGATTTTTGAGAGATTTCCCTCACTGGAATTATGATGATGATGATTTTGAACAGCTAATTCCAATTTCTTCATCTCAATTTGGAACTGCATTTCTCTTTCTCTTTGCTCAAATTCTTTCTCTGGATTTCTTGCTCAAATTCCCTTTCCCTTTCTCTTTGTCTTTCAAGTTCTCTGATTTTTCTCTTTCCAATTCTAGTTCCCTTTCTCTTTCTCTTTCTTTGATTTCTATTTCCTTCTCCTTCAGTTTAAATTCTTGTTCTAGTTTCCATTTTTCAAAATCTTGGGAGCTTTGAATATTTTCTCCCTCTAAGGCAATCAATACAGGTCCCTCAGCTTCTTCCTCACTCTGAATTTGAGGGTTTCCATTTCCCTCAGCACCGTGGAGCTCAGCCTGTGCCTCCATAACTGACTTTTTACTTCTTTTGGGCGGCATAAACAATACAATTTCTTAGTAACCTGGACTGGTTCTTTTCCCTCACAAAAGCCAAAAGTACAAGCCCCTTCTCTCTTTTAATGGCTTTCCTTGTAACTAGGTTGTGCTTTTCCAAGCAGCTCTCCTCAGCCACTCCCAAGTTCACAACTCTTGTCACAATATTTCTCTGTCTGGATGATTCTTGTCTCCAGACACAAGAACAACTTTCTGCTTAGCTTTCCTTATCACTTAGGCTTCTACTCCATCCGCTACTGCCCTTTTCCCTCAGAGATCCAGATTTTGAGCTAGCCATTAGATCTTGTAAATCCTGAGGTAAAATGGTTTCTCTTCAGTAGGTATTTTCCTTCTCTAATGTAAAAAGGCTGGGCACATGATAGGGTGGTACTTCACCTACTGAGGAGCCCGTGGTGTGGCCAGAATGGCCTATGGATCTAATTGGCATCCGGGGGCACTGGCCTGCTGGAGTGGAGGGTATGGAGAGTTATGCTATGGGGCAAGTTCCTCAGAATGGTGTTCCATGGTCCTCTGTGTTGGCCCCCCAATATATTGCTTGTACTTATGAGTGGCTATGACTTGGTCAAGCTGAGCAGCAAGTCTCAGTAATTGTATTCTGCATGACATGTGGATGTGGAAGGATGAGCATCCATCAGTGAGTGTTGTGGGGTCAACAACAACGCCGTGGCAGGTTGGAGAGTGGAGTGCACCCTGAAGTGTATTAATGAGCAACAGAGAGTGAGCAAGGAGGTCTGTACAGCAGTTTCTTCGGATTTGGGATTAGTGATTGGTCACCAGGACATCCATTTGGACAGTCTGGAGACTGGTAGGGTGATGGGGTACATTGTTTTATTGGGTATGCAGTTAACTTTATAAGATGGGCTGAGGGGCCTGCATGATGAGGTTGATGGATTGGTGGCGGGTATGGGACATAGCTATGCTAGTCCCATTCTTGTGGTGGGTAGTGCGGAATGCAGATGGATCGGTGAGTTCCCCTTAGAGCACAGAGGAGGTTATAGCCCATCCAAACTCCCAGCGCTGCGGATTGTGCGATTACAGTGCAGGGGGGGAGGATGTGCTGGGGCTATCCACAGGCCAATGGCCTCCAATAGACAAGTGGCTCGAAGCCCGGCGATGGTCAGAGCATGGCCGGCCGGAGCCACACTGTCTTCAGGACCGCACAACATCAGGGCATGGGACTCTCCTGTTTTCATGAAGAAGGTGTGCAGTGAGACCTCCATTACAAACCTGATTCTTCACTACGGCAGGCCCCTATTTTGGTTTGACTCTGAAGTTAATGATTTGGCTATTGTTAATAAAGTGTGGCCCTAGTTTATCCCATCACCTGCATCTCGCCTCATTATTCCAGGATGGGAGGGCAATGATCAGCTGTTAAACTTCTCTCTGTGCTGGTGAAATTATAAGAATTTTATCCATTCTTTGATTTTGGGGGTTGTTTGCAAAAAGAAGAAGAAGAAGAAGAAGAAGAAGAAGAAGAAGAAGAAGAAGAAGAAGTGGGTTTTATACAAAATAAACTTTTATTTTGTGCTAATTTTATTGGTATTTCCACCATTTCATGGTGATACTGTATATTTTCTGTTTCCTAAGCTCTTATGTCTTTATATGCTTTCATATATTTTATTGTTTTAATCATGTCATACACTATTTTAGTGCCGTCAGACAGAATGGCATATAAATGAAAATAAAAAATAATATAAATAACACCTAATTTTTTTGCTAATGCTGCTGACAAAAAAATGCCCTGGCCTTTTTTAGTCTCATATAGGAATTGAAAATTCTGCTGCAGCTACCACATTTTTTTACAGGGCATCTCACTATATTGAGAGAGCCTGTTTTTATTAAAGGAAGAGGAAATGTGCAAGTACTTGTTACATTCTTACCTGCAGTTCCCATGTGGGGAATTTTCCCAGGCCCTACTCTGCTGCTAGGACATGGGAAAAGCTCACTGTCATCCCACAGGGAGGTTTTTCTTAGGCCCTGCATCGCTGCTGACAGGGCTTGTTCAATGGAAAGGCACTCACTCGGGAATTATGACACTGTCTTCAAACCAACTGCACAATGGACCTTTGCACCCACTGATTCTCTTCCCAGTTTCTCTATTCACTTCTAGATTTCTCATGGATCCATGTTCCACAAGTAGATACCTCCATGCTAAGCCAGCCAGCCCTGCTGCCTGCTGAAAGATGGTTGTCCCGGCACTTCACATACAAAAGTAAAACCTTATTTCTTCTCCATCAAAGCTAATACAGAAAATTACAGAGAATTTGGAAATTTCTCAAGGTCTGGGGTGAATTGAACTTAAAGTTGAATCATTTAGATTCTTTTAAAATGTGTGTATATATATATATGCCTTGTGTGTAGTGCTGATCAAGAAACTGCTTGCATGGTTTCAATCAGCACTTCACACAAAGGAAAATAAAATATTTCTTTTTAATTTAATCTAAGTGATTTGGGACAACAGTGATGGTCTAGCAGAGTTTAAACAAATATTTCCCCTTATTAATCCACTTCACAATACCAGAAACTGACAATGGAAGACGTCTTGGTAGCCTGGACAGCTGCAAGGCTCAATTTTGGTCCATTCCCAGAAATTGCACTTGCTGGAAACAGGCCAAACTAGAGCGCACCTACTGGCACCAAAAAAGTAGAAGCCCTGACAGAGGCTCAAAAAGGTGTATGTATGTATGTATGTATGTATGTATGTATGTATGTATGTATGTATGTATGTATGTATGTATTCATTCATTCATTCATTCATTCATTCATTCATTCATTCATTCATTCATTCATTCATTCATTCATTCATTCATTCATTCGGCTTCTATACTGCCCATCTGGCTACTAGGCCACTCTGGGCGGTTTGCATGTTAGACAAATAAAACATACACTATACCAACAATGAACATAATAATACAAAATCAAAATAAAGATAAAACAACCAACAATTTAAATAAAATAGTTTAAATAATATAAAATAATGTAATATAGAACAAGATAGCAGGATTGATAGTATGAATGTTTAGACCACTCACTGTAATTAGGTGTTGTAATTAAGATATTGTAAGGTCCGGGAAGGCCTGCCAGAAAACCCATCTTTTTAACAGTCGCTTAAAAATTCCCAGTGAAGGGGCCAGGTGGATTTCGGGTGGGAGCATGTTCCAGAGTTGAGGAGTAATCACCGAGAAAGCCCAGTTTCTGGTTCTCTCTTCCCAGGCCTCTCTTGGGGTCAAAACTCTCAATCACCCAGCCTGGGAAGATCAAATGGGATGGGCAGATCTCGCCGGGAGGAGGTGTTCTGTCAGGTATCGAGGCCCTAAACTGTTTTGTTGTTTAGTCGTTAAGTTGTGTCCGACTCTTCGTGACCCCGTGGACCAGAGCATGCCAGGCCCTCCTGTCTTCCACTGCCTCCCGGAGTTTGGTCAAATTCATGTTGGTAGCTTCGATGACACTGTCCAACCATCTCCTCCTCTGTTGTCCCCTTCTCCTCTTGCCTTCACACTTTCCCAACATCAGGGTCTTTTCCGGGGAGTCTTCTCTTCTCATGAGATGGCCAAAGTATTGGAGCCTCAGCTTCAGGATCTGTCCTTCCAGTGAGCACTCAGGGTTGATTTCCTTTAGAATTGATAGGTTTGTTCTCCTTGCAGTCCAGGGGACTCTCAAGAGTCTCCTCCAGCACCACAATTCAAAAGCATCAATTCTGTTTAGGGCTTTATAAGTTAACACCATCACCTTGAAGCTGGTACGGAAACAGACGGGTAACCAGTGCAGGGTGACCAGGGTGGGAGAAACGTGTTGATGTTTCTTAACACCACTCAGTAATCTAGCCACTGTGCTCTGGACCTGCTGAAGTTTCTGTTAGAGCCTCATGGGCAGCCCCACATAGAGAGCATTACAGTAGTCTATTCTTGAGACTACCAGTGCATGAACCAGCGTAATGAGGGGCCCAGTGTCAAGGTAGGGACGCAGCTGGGCAATCCACCTTAGGTGGAAGTAGGTGGAATGGACCACAGATGCTATCTGAGGTTCCATTGTCAGTGCTGGGTCCAGTAGTATACCCAAGCTGCCAACCTCATCCTTAGCAGAGAGAGTAGCCCCCACAAAGGAGAGGGAGGCACCTAATCCACAAACACTAGGGGAACCCACCCACAGGATCTCCATCTTCCCCGGGTTCAGCCTCAGTTTATTATCCCTCATCCACCTCAGCATGGCATCCAGGCAGCGCTAAAGGGATGGGACAACATCCTCTGCAGAAGGGTGGAAGGAGAAATAGAGATGGGTATCATCCACGTATTGGTGACATGAAGCTCCCCAAGCTCCCGATGACCTCCCCCAGGGATATCATATAGATATTAAACGTATACCCTCATATAGATATTAAACAGCATTGGGGAAATGATTGACCCCTGAGAGATTCCACAGTTGAGGGTCCAAGGGGGTGGACATCATCTTGCCAAGCTGTACTCTCTGAGGATGGTCCTCGAGGAAGGATCGGAGCCAGGCCAAGGCCAGACCGCTGATCCCCAACTCAGAGAGCCTCCCCACAAGAATACTGTGGTCAACAGTATCGAAGGCCACTGACAGGTTGAGGAGGAACAGCAAGGACAATCTGCCCCTGTCAGTCTCCCTCAAAAGGTCATCTTGCAGGGTGACCAATGCCATCTCTGTGCCATGGCGCGGACTGAAGCCAGACTGGAATAGATCAAGGGCATCAGTTTCCTCCAGGAGTGCCTGAAGCTGATTAGCCACCACTCTCTCCACTAGCTTGCTGAGGAAGGGAACATTGGCGACAGGTCAATAGTTGTTTATATCGTCTGCCAGCAAGTTAGGCTTTTTACAGATAGGTTTGATAAGTATCTCCTTGAGGGCTCAGGGAACCCTGCCCTCAAAGAGAGACCCATTAATAATAGCCATAGCCCATTCCGTTGTTATCGGCCTGGCCGCTTTTATGAGCCAGGCTGGGCAAGGATTTAGGGAGGTAGCGGTGTCCCTACAGCACTCAAGCACCCTGTCCACCTCTGCCAACGTGACAGGCTGAAAACATGTTAAACCCATTGGGCAAGGCGGTACAGTGGACGTCTCGGCTCAATCTACTGGAGAAGAAGGATGGTCAAGGTCCTGGCAGAAGGCCTCCACTTTATGTTTAAAGAAGGCTGCAAATTGGTCACAGGAGATATTACTGGGAGGCCTGTCACTATGACCAACCCTGGATAAATCGCGTTCTATATGAAAGAGTTGAGCCTAGTAGTTTTGAGCTTCGTTTATCCGGGTAGCGAAGTATGTTCTCCTAGTGGCTTTCACCTTGGCTAAGTAGATGTTTAATGTGATTTTTGCAGCTTTTAGATTAGATTTCACTGGGGCCCATCTCCAGATGCTCTCCAGCCTCCTCCTATTTTGCTTATTTGCCCGCAGATGTTGGTTATACCAGGGGGATGGGCGGGGCTCAGCAGTGGAGGAGGCATTTAGGTGTGATTGTGTCGACAGTCCTGGTAGCAGTGGTGTACCATCCTTCCACCAGAGCCTCGACAGGAGCACCAACCAGATCAGCCGGTATCCCCCACATTGTGTCTTGGAAACCAATTGGATCCAATTGCCTGCTGGGGTGTGCCATCTTAATGGGTCCCCGCTCCCCGCAGGGAGGGAGTGCCACCGAGAGACTGCATTTTATCAGGTGGTGATCCGACCATGACAAGGGGACAGACAGAAGATCAGTCACCTTCAGATCACCCTCCACCTGCCCCGTTGAAAACACCAGGTCTAGCATGTGACCTGCCACATGGGTGGAGCTGTTGACATACTGGGACATGTCCAAGGAAGCCATGGTTTCCAAGAACTCAAGAGCTGGACCAGTGACTTCCATCTCAGCATGGATGTTGAAGTCGCCCAGAACAAGGAGCCTGGGCAACCTCAACATCACTGCCGAGACGAAGCCCGCCAGCTCCGGAAAGGAGAGTCCTGGGTTGTGGGGAGGATGGTAAACCAGCACTATCCCAAATCCATCCCTGGTCCCCATTGACACGTGGGGGGCCTCTAGGCCTGGGATCACCAAGGCAGAGAGCCTAACAGTCTCCAAGGTGGTTTTGTAGATAATGGCAACTTCCCCTCCCTGTCCCTCCAGTCTACCTTGGTGTTGGATGGAATATCCAGGTAAGCAGATTAAAGAGAGGGCTGTACCACCCTCTGCGCTCACCCAAGTCTCAGTAATACATGCCAGGGTGCTCTGGGGATGGATTGGTTTGCTCTACTGATCTGGTTGTCTGATCACCGGTGGGGGGGGGGGAAGAGCACATGAACCATTCCTGCAGTGCACCAAACAGTGGGACAAATGCCTGTCTGATGAAGCTTGGAGTTTTCTTTCCCTGTTTATAGACAAATAGGAATTTGAACCCAGTGGTCTATCACATCCAAGTTGACTTTGTTTATTGAATTAGGCTAAGCATTTAAAAGGAAGTAGAATGGCATACAACCAGTTGCTAGTGCCAACTAGAATAGTCCCATTGAATCAAGGGCTCTTACTTGAGTGCTGACTTACCATTCAGTAATAAATTCAGTAAGTCTACTCTAGTTAGTACTAGCTATTGGATTAAATTAACAGGACCTCTTTCTTCTCCAGGCTGACGTCCTATAGAAAGTTAGGTCACAGTTTCTATCAGCCTGAGCTACCAGAATGGGGAAGGTTGATGCATAGGATATACAGTAGTACCTCGGATTGCGAATGCCTCAGTTTACGTAATTTTCAGTTTATGAACCGAAATCCATAAGAAATAAAGCCCCGGTTTACATTGTTTTCTTTCTTTTCTTTTTTTTGCATTACAAAAGGGTTTTTCCAGGGCGCATTGCGCCTATAGCGCCGCCCCTTTCGTAGCGCAATTGGCGTTTCGGTTTGCAAAATTTCCATACTACGTAATGTCACGTAGAACGGATCCGTTTCACAAATCGAGGTACTACTGTACAGGACAACACTGTTCAGGCTTCCAGAATATTGTTAAGCAAATTCTCCATGTGACATAATCTGGCTAGGGACAATTAATGAGTACCTGAAAATATCCACTTCTCCCAATAGTGTTGCACACAAATGTCAGGTTCATAACACTTTCCTTCTTAACAGCTTGACAAAAGATAGAATTGAATTCTTTTAGAAAAAACACTCTGGTTTATGAATGTGTAATATTGTGCTTCTGTACCCACAATTCAAAATGCCAGGAAATGGCTCAATATTGCTGCACAATATCGTGTCCACGTTGCCAGAAGGAAAAAGGATATTAAGCTTTACACAGCATAGGGCAGTCTGAATTTTGACAACACCAATGGCAGCAGTCAAGATGGTCTACAAGATATCCTCTTGTGCCCACTACCACCCTCACTTGTTGAAAAACAACACTTGCAATTGCTTTGTGTTTGGGTGAGAAGTGTTGAACTGATGAAAAAAGGAGTCAGCTTCTGGGATTTTCCCTTGCAGGAGCACACTGTCCCCTCCCACTGTGCCAAATTTGGTGCTGATCTGAAGCCCGGTTTTAACGTTAGAATTTTTCACATGTACTGCCAGCCTTTTTAGATTCACCTTGTGAAATCTTATTTTGTCCTGTTGGCAAAATATCATCAGAGCATGTCCGTGCTCTGATAATAAAGCTCTAAAAAGGAATGCATGGGGAATGGGTAAACCACTGAGAAACAACAAATTAATAACAGTGATGTGGGAGTGATCTGTAAAAAGTGATTAAACAAAGAGTGGCTGTCCTACATTGAACTCTTAAAGGGATTTCCAAGAGAGGCAGCCATGTTAGTCTGTTCCACCAAGCAGAAAAATAGAAAGCAATGCAAACTATTTGCTACCTTTAAGCCTAATAGATTTGTTTCAGTGTGAGCTTTTGTGTATTTCAAATCACTTCCTCAGACACATGGGATGCAATATTTAGGCTACAGCCTTATATGCACAGTGTATGTGGCATACATACAGCCACAGGAACCAAGTGCAATGGGAAACATAGAGTGACAACTTACTTTCTTAACACATAATCACCTATCCAAATGGTTTTTCTCTTACAGGTCACACTTTGTGTTTGTAATGGGCAGTACACTGGGGTTCCCTTTCCCATAGCTATCAGATAGTTATGTAGGCAACCAGGTACCCACGGGAGCTATATATATGATGAACTGCAGAGCCGTGTGATAAACTGTATTGAGCTTGCTCTTTTCAGTTCTTCATTTGACCTCTGCCCACCCCACTACATCCCCAGGCATTCTTTCTTGCATTCCAGTCCCTTGGGTGGTTTTAAGCAGCTATACTTATAAACATACACACATACACACCTCAAGCACCAGAGCAATGTTTCCTGCTTGAGACAAATTTGGCAGAAAGCAAAGGCACTTCAGAATGAATTTCTCTTGCCTGGTGAGAAAATAATACAGTACAAGTCTTAAGCTGCATAAGTATTTCTTTTGCTGTTGACTAAGAACACCACTCGGCAAGTGTTAAAAGCTATCTGTACACTCAAAGCCTTACGTTTAGCAGACTGTAAGTGTGCCGGTGAACCAAGAGGATGTGTAAACACTATCTCATTTCCAATTGTGTTATTTGTGTTCATTCCCCATCTAAGAATCTATTTGTTGCATCTCTGTTAGTTTCAAGATTCTAGTACTCACGTATGTGCTCCCCTCACTCTGTCCCAGCCCACAGTCTCTTCTCAGTCTCTTTTTCTGTTCTCTCTGTTCTTGACAAATTCATCAGTCATCACCCTCCAATGGTTCTCTTTTCTCCTCATCCCACTTTTTTTTAATGCAAGCCCAGAACTGCTTAAGCAGATGCTTCTCTTTGCTGAATTATGGCATTCAGTTTAATTTCTGCACATTGACATTAATTTTTTGTTGACACCTAATCCTTGTATGGAATGCAAGTTTCTTAACATAATATTTATGTGGGGAGCAGTAAATATGTTCTGTATGGCTTCAGTTTCAGTGATATAGTTCAAGGGTACTCTGCAGTTTGAAGTGGCAGCACTGTGAATCATTGAATTTTATACACAATTTGAAAAATCAATATGCAGAATGGTGGGAAAAATCAGGCCTCAGACTAGTAATGCTGCTGAGTCTAACCGAGTGTTTTCCTCAGCTGGGAGGTTCAAGTGTGCAGGAAGCTTGTCAGTACATTTTCTACATGCTACTCCCTGTGGTTTTGGAAGAATTACAAATGTTCACTGTGATGACATTTTCATTAATGAGCTTCCACTTTGCTCGTCAGGGAACATAAACCAATTGTCTCCAGTGGAACACACACATATAGACACACTGCTAGGGTAATAAGCGATTCTCACAAGCAGCACTTACAGCCCAATTCTATGTATGTTTACCTGGCAGTAACTTTCATTTTGTTTAATGGAACTTGTTCACTTAATCTTCTTAACCAAAAAGCAAGCGATTTTAATGCCAGAAATGTCCCTTCAGATGACATTTTTAATTTCAAATTTTAATGCCCCCCAACACATGAGAGAAAACTTATTGCCACTCAGACAGTCTAAAGATACAGCATTACACTGGTCAATCCAGGTAAAGACACCCAGATCCCCACTGATTGGGGCATGCCCATGATCATTCCAGTACACTGTATAAAAAAAGGAGCTATGTCTGACCACTCAAATTATCAACCTATAACCTTGCTTAGTGCTTAGTGCAGTAAGCAAGCTCTATGCAAATATTTTTGCTGGAAGTTCTCGGACTGGTTGGAGCAGGAAAATAATTTAATAGATGAACAAGTAGGTTTGAAGGTTGATCACTCCACCCTCAAATAGTGTCTGATATTGCACCATTTGGTAGAGAAGTATAGCTCTAGGCCCCACGGGGCACTTTATCCTGCATTTGTTGACTTCAAGTCAGCATTTGACAATATTCCCCAGGACATGTTATGGGTCAAAATTACTACTACTACTACTACTACTACTACTACTACTACTACTACTACTACTACAATAATAATAATAATAATAATAATAATAATAATAATAATAATAATAATAATAATAATAATAATATGCTTATTCTTGTGCACTCTAAACCAATGTGATAAAAGCTCAGATTGAAGGAATTAGTGCTAACAGCAAATGTCGACTCTGCCAAGAAAAAGATGAAACTATGTCACACCTTGTCTATGAATGTCCAAAGATTGCACAAACCGATTACAAAATGAGACATGATAGAGTGGCAAAATTAGTGCACTGGACATTATGCAAATATATATATAACTTGCCAGCCTTTAAAAACCCCTGGGAATGTCAGGTAGCAAAAGTGTCGGAAAATGAGGAAGTCAAGATCTTGTGGGATTTCCGGATCCAAACAGATAGACACCTTGAACATAACACACCAGATATAGTAGTAATAGAACAAAGAAATGTCCGTATCCTTGACATTGCAATTCCAGGGAATGCCAGAGTTGAAAATAAAGAATCAAAGCACCTTGCTTGTGGATGAAACACACTTCAGTGGTCCCCATAGTCTTAGGGGCTTTGGGAACAATATCAAGAAATTTCATACAGTACTATAAGCAGTTGCCAATCTCAGAAATAACACCATCAGAATTACAAAAAAAGTCAATATTAGGAACAGCATAGGTATCATAACAACCATGGCACTTGGTTACAAGCTGCAAAAAAGTGAGAAAACTCCTGGCACTCCAAAATGAAAAAATTGGATCAAAAAAATAATAATATGTGCAGACATTAGCAATTTAAAACACTTAAAATTTTCAAAAATTAAAATTAAAAAAGTAAAAGCCGTACTATGTAAAATATATGACCTATAAAGGAAAACTATTGTTGAACTTATGGAAGAATTAAAACAATTAGTAAAAGATACAACAAAGAAAATTAAAAGATATGTTGGACGCTTGAAACAATATAGAGAAAACATGCAATTTCAAAATAACCAATGATTATTCTATAAATCACTAGGAGAAAATGCAGAGCAAAAGAAAGTAGGCCCATGTAAAAATGATGCTCTAAAATTTTGGAAAGAAATTTTGGAAAGCCCAACTGGACATAACAAAAATGCCTCATGGATTAAGGACATTTGTAAAGAAACTCAAGGAAAACTTATGGATGATATTGTAATAACTGAAATGATTAAAAGCAAGTAAAAGCTGTGAAACGTTGGACTGTATCTGGTCCAGATGAGCTTGACAAATTTTAGTTAAGGCACTTCTAACAAGTCTCCATCAACACACAGCAGTGCAATTTAATCACTTCAAAATTCTCCAACTGAAGATTGGATGACAACAGACCGCACATTTCTGATAAAAAAAATCATCAAAAGAGCAATGAACCCAGTCATTTATTGACCAATTACATACCGTCCAACAATGTTCAAGCTCCTTATAGGAGTACTTGCAAGATCAAGATACAATTATTTAATTGAAAGCTCCCTATAGACAACAGAACAGAAAGGGAACTTTAAAAAGTCAAGAGGCACAAAAGATAAGCTGCTTAATGATAGTGAGCACAAGAGGGTATACTATAGACCATCTTTCTGAAGGTTTCACTAGAAGAAATGCCAATTCCATAGAAGTAATGTATCTTTAAGAGATAAAGACATCTATTTATTCAAACAGGTGTTTGCCTCAGTATGCGGTCAGCAAACTAACTTTGCTTTTGTTTTCTGTTTGGTCGACAGGGAGATGACCTGGCTTTGGTTGCATGTCTGATATTTTAAGGAGAGAGCACTGGAAGATATGTATTGGACAACATTATAGAGGAAGAGAATATGTATGGGTTTTCTGTAAGTGTGAGCTGGTCCTAAATTACTATAATGCGAACTTGTAGAGGCAACATTCAAGTTGAGTGTGGATTGGTTTAGATCTTTTCCTCTATGGCATGGTTTCCCAATTGGGAGGCTGTGACCCCCAAAGGGGTCACAAAGTGTTTTTTGGGGGGCTGCTGTGGTTATTTTCAGTTACAATTATTTTTGTATTTATTATATTAAATATGGTATACACAATGCTGTTTTATTTTAATCCTCCTGGCCTACAGATAGATTTATTTGATCTGAAACAGAATTTCAGGCAACCTAGAGTTCTTTGTTATTTTTGTACCCCTTTGGGCAGACTTTCCTTTGATGTATGTGCATCGCTCCTACCCCCTCCAAAAGATCTTGCTTGTTTGTCTCTGCTCCTCCGCATCCACCTTTGGAGGACTGACACCAGCCCTTTGGACTTAATTGTTAGCCTGACTCAGAGAGGCCTGAATGAGATGAGCATGCAGTGGATGCCAGGAATGTTGACATCCAAGATGGCAGCAGGTTTGAAAAGTTGCTGACATGGTAGCAGCACCTTTGGCTTTGCCCTAGTCTCCTGCTCCTCTGGATGCCAGGATGGTGGCACAGTGAAGGGAGACAGGACCTGGGTGGGGAGGTGCCTCCAGGCCCTGTCTGAGTCATGGCGAAAGAAGGCAAGAGGGGCAAAAATGTGAGAGAGGAGAACAAGGGAGGGTGAGCATGGGGAACCGTGGGGGATGTGTTTATTTGGGCTTGAGGGGAGGGGTTTTTCACTTAGGGGACTTTTTAAGGGGAGGAGACATGAAAGGAGGGTCATTTCCACACCCAAAAAATTAAACTAAACTCAAAATGTATTGACATTTTTTTTCTTTTCAAATTTTATCTGGTAGAGGCAGATTTACAGCCTACTCCCGTAATTGTGTATTATTGCATAAATGTTAATATATTAGGTTAGAATTATGTTAATGTGTTTTCTTTACCCTATTAAAATGCCTTTTTATGCAAATGTAGTGAGAAATGTCACAGGTTCCTTGGCTCTTATAAAAGAGGGCCCTGACTTGAAAAGGGTTGGGAAACACTGCTCTATGGAGTTTTTCTGTTCCAAAGCTCTGACTTTTCCCAGTGGATCTGACCCACTAACTTTATGAGACAGGGACAGGATCATGGCATATGGCAAATTTTAAATGCCACACCACAGCATCCCAGTACAAGCTTTATTAATTGGAATTATAACTACAGTAGGTCTGCATCTTTGTGGGGAGAAACACAAAAAGTTATTCACTATTCTCCTATACTTGTACCTGGAGGTCATTCCCTCAAAACACAAAAAAATAGTTATTGTGTGCTACCACACCAGTGTTTGTATGCAGTTGGAGCTGTTTCAAAAGTGGAAGCTAGCCAGGCCCAGTTCCTGCCAGCATTCATATCTCTCAGGTTCTAAGGTATGCAGGAGGAAGCACAACTCACTCATTTGATGAAGGAGTGGAGAATATAGTTTGCCCTTGAATACTGTGGATCAGTGTTATGCGATGTGTTTGTTACTATGCTAAAATGTGATCCTTGAGATGGAGCTCAGAAGTAAGCATACAGAGTATCAGGCTAGAACATTGTTCTATTTTCCATATCTCAAAAATAAATCCCATTAAATTCAAAGGAATTGACTCCTATTTAGGCAAGTATACTAATCGTACTCTAATTTGACAAGAAGAACTAAAGATACCAATGTTTCTCTGTCTATTCTGACTAATACAAAACAGTACAGTGCATGAAATAAACCTGCTTATATTCTGAAGGTTGAATAAAATACAAATGAGAATGCTGGAGGCAGAGGTTTCTTGCTCCCACCACCACCACCAATTTGGAGGTGGTTTGACTAAGACATGACTAACAGTCATAAAGGAGAAAGCATAGTAAGCAGAAGCATAACCCAGTGTTTCTGCAAACACCTGGTACAACATAACTTTTAGAAGTGATGAATTTAGACATGACTAGCAACTTCACACAGCGTGGATTTTCCAGGTCTTTTTCTCATATATTTATAGTATGTGTAGGCTTAACATGATGAAAAGTTATATGAAAAGCAACCTGCCGAATGAACAAAGGGTGCATGGGTGAAGGACAAGTAAATGTTCAGCGTGATTAGAAAGTGAGGGTGGAGGAGAAGAGTGATGTAATTCTCCACTGTCTTGTAAAAGGGTTTTCTGCTCTCAGAAAATGTTCTCTAGCTGACTTCCCCCTTATAGGTAGGAGAAAGGGACAGTATGTGAGCTTGCCTGTCCTTCTTGCTTTTGCCCAGTCTGAGATTTTGTGAGGTGCTGACTATGTAGGGTAGGCAAATGGAGAAACCCAGTAGCTGAAGGGGCTGTGATGATATTCCAAGTCCAAAGACCATTACCTTTGAATGGGGATATATTATGTGCATAACTGAGGAAGCTTTTTGGCTGATAATTAAAGCAGTTAAAGAATGCTTCTGTGATTTCACCTTGTAAAACAATACACACATTCAAATGCACATTCAACCAACACTTGCTTTTCCTCATACATGCAAGGAAGCCTGCTTCCAAAGGTAGATGGTCTGTTGAAACAGAGTGGTACCAACTCTCCAAAAATGTTCTGATGCCATCATTAATCCAATAGGAAGAACTTCAGATGCTAATGTTTGAATCTGGAGAAAGGGAAAGTGACAGATTCCCCTCTAGAGCCAGAAGCCTTAAATGCTTAGCTCTTAAGAGTATGTTGTCAAATCCCTTTGTATTCAATCATGTTTGCCATGCCAAATTAAGGATATTACCTCTTTTTCCTGATGCAAAATCACCTTTATCTTTCATTGGTACATGGCTGTGGCATGCGCCCAGGTCATGAATATTCATGTGCTATCTGCATAGACCAATGGAAGAGCTGGACGGGTGGAGTCACGAGGTATAAGAGAGCAGCAGGAGAAGTTTAGATAGGGCTCTAGAGATGGAGAATTAGAGTGTTAGTTAGAGAGTTGAGAGAGTTTTGGAGGGAGAATGGTGGTTGAGGGTGGATAAAGAAGAATGTTTGTTTAAGAGTTAACAACATTGCTTGTTCTGTCAATACCTGTATCAATAAACAATTTCTATTTGGTTCTTTTTAAATGACATATGGTCTAGACATCTATTATTAATAATAGGTATTGTTGATGAAATCAACTGGTGGCAGCTGAGGGGCACATAGTGTGAGCTCCTAGTTTGGTGAAACAATCAGGGGCCACGTGGAATCGTGACAGTGGCAAATACAACATGATCTAGAGTGTTCCCCTTCATTCTAGGAATAGCTGTACCTAATAAATTATAGCCAGTTCAGATGGCTGAGAATTTCTTCATAAATTCAACAGAAAGGACTTGATTTTAAAAAAAGAAAGAAAGAAAAAGAAAAGAAAAGTGAATGGGGAGGAAGTCAAAGCAATATACTCTTAAAAGAGTAAAACCAGCTTCCAGGAAACTTTTTAAAAACCCAGTAGCAGATACAAAGTAACAACAAATAAATATAGATTAAAGGTTGGAAATTAAAGTGGCAGACTGAAAAAGAAGCAGACTGAAATGCTTGTAGCATATAAAATCCTTGTATTGAAGCCTCCTCTTTGCTTCCTTCCAGCCCTTCAGGATGTCTGATGCAGACCTCATGTCAGAAGCCTCTGGTAAAAGTTCTCCCTTTGGTGAAGGTAAATGTAGAGGCTAGAATAAAGGATTAATCTGTTTATGGTTGCCTGGAAAATGGCCAAATGGTGTAAATATTACTTATTCCAGGGTCAATACACTCATCGAACAAATGGAACTATTTTGTTGGCTCTGCCATGGGTGCTGTAGTGTGCTCTTGATGTTTTCCAGCTTACCTGACTAGCTTAGTGGGCCTAGGAGAGGGGAAAAGGAACCATTAGATGCACTCCTTCTCCATATCGAGGTGAAGAACACTTTCTGAAGGCCAGCTAATGAGTTTCTTGGCTGTGCAGATTTTGAAGCTGGATATTTCAAACCCCTACTTAACACAGTAACCACTGCATTGCATTGACCCTTGCATTACATTGACTGACTAACTTACTTACAAATGTTGTACGTGCATCTCAAGGGGTTCATCATTCTGCCACTGATGTTGGAAAAGAAGGAAAGAAGCAGATATTAGCACTAAGTGAGTTTTATGTTATCTGAAGTAGCCCTTAGCTTGGGCTCATGTGGTGCTTAATGGCTGAACTGAACTGACTTCTATGTAAAATGAGAGACATAGGGCTCAATCACACATAAGAAAAGAACCCCAGTTATACTGATTCTTTTCATACCTCTGTTGTACCGATATATATATATATATATATCAGCAGGCGCATTCACATTGTTTTTAACTTCATTTATTTATTTATTTTACATTTGAACCATTATAGCAGGCTACACTGCTCTTTAATTTTGTATTGATTCATTTTCTCTACTGTTTCTTGGTTCAAACAGCCCCCCTCTTTTTTAAAATAACAAAAATGATATATCAGTAGAGCGATAGCGCAGTACGAGCCTTTTGTCTTTCTCCCCTTTTCCCTTCCCTCCTTTACTGATTTGTCCCCTTTCCCTTATTTCCCTGCGTGTCTCTCCCTTTCATTTTTCTTTTCCCTTCTGCACAGCAGCTGGAGGAGGAAGTGTTTTGTGAATAATAGGGTTTTTAAAAAGAGAGAGTAGATGTTAACGCTACACGCCTTCCTTTACAATTCAAAGCAGACCATGTCTCACTTTCTAGCCCTCTTTCACCCTCAAGGGAGTGAAGGGGAAGGCTGTCTCCTTCAAGCTGTCTCCTTCTGAGCAATGTATTCATGTTAATTTACTGATATCCCTTTTTTAAAAAATCCAAAAAAAGGCAGGGGGTGCAAGAGCAGTGGTCATGAAGTGGTCACAGTGCCCAAAAACCTGACCCCTTCAGAAAGGAAATAAATGGACAGCAATGTTCACACACGGTGAAATGATAAAGAATGAAGTGATTCATCATTGGTACAATTTAACACAATCCTCTTGGCAAGAGGGAAATAAACCGCTTGCTTGGGCAAATGAATTGATGTTGGCTGTGCATCATGTGAGCAGAAAATTATGAAACAATAAAAAAAATGGCCAGATTGGTATAACTGGAGTTCTTTTGGCAGGTGTGATCGAGCCCATAGGTATATGGATAGAAGACCTCTTTATTTGTGGAATTTCACATGTAGTCAAGAAATGTTATAAAAGATTGTCACACATTGAAAACCCAAAGAAGGCTTCTCAGTTGCAAATTGAGGCTATTATTAAGAAGCATAACTTCAAGTCTATATGTGTTGTTAAGATAATATCTCAAATCCCACTTAAAGCAAGAAGTGTTTGCTATGAATCATAGATAACACAATAAAGAACTTAAAATTTTATATTAAGAAACCCTATCAACACCTTTTATTGGATAGCATGTATCTGGAAATCTATACATTACTAACTTAAAGTGTCAGCTTTTCATAGTCACATAGTGAAATGTGGTTTTGTAAGATTTGCATCTTTAGATGGCACTGTAATTATAATCCAACAGTGCCATCCACTGCCTCTTTAAATAAGCTTTCCTTGTAACACTCTCTAGTAACATGTTTTGTGACAACTGATTCCTATAAATTACTGTGGCAGACACTGGAAGAGGAGGGGGGAACACTCCTCCAGCAAAGCAAGGGGGTAACATTAGGGATTATTGGACACAGTTCTTCAAGAGTCAGCATTTTTCCTAATTTAACCTTATGTCATGGCACAGAGGACAGATAATGACTGTACATCTGTCATCATACCTTTGGTCTTTGGTCCTTGTGAATCTTCTAACTTTTAGACTGTTTCCCAAGTAAAGGAGGGCTATATGCAACATACAGTTTCTCTTCTGGCAGGTACCTCTCTTGGAGTACAGTGATCAGATGTCCAGAGACTTCTGTACTGAAGCAGAAGCTTTCAGGGGCATACTGTCATTCTGTGCTGAGAGGACCATGTGCCTGATTGGAAAAGTAACCTTGCCAGCATCATTTCCTAGGAAGGCTATCCCCCATAATTAAGCAGAATTAGGTAGCTGCTTCAGGTGTTATCACAGCAAACAGCTATTTGATTGATTGACTGTATTTGGGGAAGAGATGGGCAAACATTCAAGTGCATGCAGTCCAAAGCCCTTTTTTAGCAGTCCCCTCCACACCCACTGAGAAGCATGTGTTGCTGAGCCTCATGGCGCAGTGGTTAAACTGCTGTACTGCAGCCAAAACTCTGCTCTTGACCTGGGGTTCAATCCCAGGTAGCCGGCTCAAGGTTGACTCAGCCTTCTATCCTTCTGAGGTTAGTAAAATTAGTACCCAACTTGCGGGGGGGGGGGGGGGGAGGACAATGTGTAGCCTGCATAATTAACTTGTAAATCACCCAGAGAGTTCTTTAAGCGCTATGAGGCGGTATATAAGAAGCTCATTTTGCTTTGACTTTGGTGAAAAATCAGTATTGCAATTTCTGCCAAAAATTTAGTAACAAACTGTTAAATGCCCTGTTGTACAGGAAAAGAGAGAAACATTTTACTTGTCCTTTTAATTTTGTGTTTATATGTGTTTGTTTTTATGGAAGAAATGTATAGTGTTGAAAGCTTCCAAACATTTCCTGTGTGTTTTTCTCTGGGAAGACATTTCTTGTCCTTAAACATAATACCAGTTCCTCAGCAGCAGTCAGCAGGAATACCATTGCTGAATACAGCATGAAATCTGGCATTTCTCACTCTATATGCAGTAAAAGTCTTTCCTGGAAAACCTTGAGTATCACTTTGCTTGCACAGGAGATTAATGCAATGAACCTATAATTATTACAATCTTTGTGTCTCCTTTCTTTCAGATTTTTACATGTGTTGAGCAATTCCAGTCTGTGAGCTTTTGTTTTATTTTCCATATTTGTTGGCATATTCTTCTTAGGATTTTGATAGATCCAGTTCCTGTAGCTTGGAATAGCACTTTGGGTATCCCATCTATTCCTGCTTTGATAGCAGCTTTCACTGTGCTTTCTAAAACTACTGATTCTTCATCAAATGAATCATCCTTAAGGAGAATAATTTAACCTCCAGTTAGCTCTAATTTTTGATGTTAACAGTTCATGGTTAGTACTACAGTCTGTTCCCTGGTCTTAGCTTAGCAGGAAAAAAAACAGAACTTCATGATCTTCTGCTTCTGTTTGTATAATATATTTGATTTTTATTTTGGCCATCCAGTGGCATCCATGTTCATAATAATCTATTACGTCTCTCAGTTTTTGCCATTCTGCCTTGGGTGATCCTGTTAGGAATCTAGAGTCATAAAGGAGGCTAGACTTCAGGTGATATTGCTCTCCATTTCAACATTACACTCAACTGTCTCACCATGTTAAGATGTGCATCTAAGAGAGGGTTATTACACTGCCATTAATTAATTATCATACTTTAATTACATCAAGTAATAATTAATTAAATCTAGTTTGGGAGTTGTGGTAGAAATTTATGTCAGCAGCCAGAATCGTATTGATATCCATGCAAGGTTTGCATACCTTGCTGCAGCTAATTGCTAATATTTGACAAGGTGCCGGGGCACATCTCGGTTGCACAGCTGGTTCTGTGATGCAATATCATGTGACCAGGACATGCTTTGGCACCTTATCAATTATGTTTAAACATGGCAAGTTACTCAAAACTTTGTGAAAACCTACTGGATTGGATTGCAGCCAATACTTTGAAATAAAAGTATAATATATAATGAACATAAGGAAACACCAGGGAAAAAAGTAATATTGGTTACTCTGGCGAACACCCTAAATTATGTATTATAAGTTATGGATTATTCATGGTATATGTTAATGTGGTTAAGAGGCGGGGCCGAGAGAGATGTTAAAAGGCGGAGCCTGAGAGGAGAAGTTAAGTTAAGAGAGTTAAGTCAGTCAGAGAGAGCCTGTGTTAGGAATCTGAGAGAGAAGGATAGTTTGGGGTCTGAGGAGTGATTAGTCTGAGTGGAAACTGTGATAATTACTATAGAAGGTTAATATTGAAGATTGATGAAACTTGAAGATTGTGCCTATGAATTGTTCCAGAAACCAACTGTAATCAATAAACCTGTTCTATTAAAAGTCAGTACTGAATGGACCTTCATCTTTTCTAAGTAAAGTGCATTGATAAGGAGATCAACTGGTGGCAGCGTGTCAAGAGGTGTTTTGGTTTGCCTTTGTGAGCTCTGTGTTTGGGTAGACAAACAGGGGCCACGAGGGTGAACGTCACAGTTACATTTATATACTGTATATAATATACAAATAAGTATGTTTACATATGTTTTAAATATATTTACCTGTTAAATATATATAATATACAGAGAGAGAGAGATTTAAAGATATTATCTCTTTTAAAAGGCATTATTTCCATTTTATTTCATTAAAAAAAACTTAAGCTCTGTCCACTTTTCCTGAAATTGTCTATACAGGTATGTAACCCTCAAGCTATCAACCAACCACCCTGAAAAATGCTCCTGGGCCTAAGGAAGTTGCCCACATTATTAAAAGAAAGAAATGTTTTTGTATTTTCTGCCTTAGATGCCAATATATCTTGCAAGATCTTGGGTACTATGCATCTTGCAGGAGGGCTTGTTTCTCCAATTTTCGTAGCCAGGTATCTTGGATCGGCTGTTTGTTTTGTTTTGTTTTGTTTTGTTTTGTTTTGTTTTGTTTGTTTGTTTATTTATTTATTTATTTATTTATTTATTTATTTATTTATTTATTTATTTATTTAACTTATATGCCGTCCACACTACCCAAAGGTCTCTGGGCGGCTTACAACAATATAAGTACAATAAAAAGATAAAACAATTAAAATACAATTAAAAATACAGTACTCTAAAAATTGCCATCAGGACCCACAGTTGATATTATTTCAATTAAAAATCTTCTGGAACAGGAAGGTTTTGACCTGGTGCTGAAACGTCATCAATGTTGGCGCCAGACAAATCTCACTCGGGATGGCGTTCCATAGTCTGGGGGCAGCTGCCAAAAAGGCCCTTTGTCTACAAGCCATCCCTCTTACCTCCTTGAGGTAAGGCTCTTTCAAGAGGGCCCCCTGGCTAGATCTTAATTGCTGGGTAGGTTTATATGGAAGGAGGCGGTCCTTCAGGTATCCAGAGCCCAAGCCATTTAGGGCTTTATACCTCAAAACAAGCACTTTGAATTGGGCCTGGGCAGCGACTGGTAGCCAATGTAATTTGAACAGAATTGGTGATGTGTTCCCTAGCGGTCCCACCACTCACCAGCTGTGCAGCTCAATTCTGAACCAGTTGCAGTCGACGGACCGTCTTCAAAGGCAGCCCCACGTAGAGCGCATTGCAGTAATCTATACGGGATCTTACCAGTGCATGCGTAACTGTCATTGCCCTCCCAACCCCAGAATAAAGACGCGAGACAAGGATATGGGTTGAATACGGGCCACACTTTATTGAATTAAATTCAAATTCAAATTTGCCATCCTTTGGCAAAAGGAGGGGGCCTGCTGTAGTGCGGAAACAGGTAAATGGCAGAGGTATGGAATACCCCTTGATCAACAAATGGGCGAGTCCCCGGCCCCAGGTTCCAGCGGTCTTAAGGACAGCAGGGCCCCGGCCGGCTGCTAATAAACACCCCCAGACCTCAAGCCATCTTTAGTTGATGACTGTTGGTCCGAAAGTGGCCCAGCGCATCTTCCCGCCACAGGCACTGTAATCGCACGATCCGCAGTGCCGGGAGGTTGGATGCGCTGTTGGCTTACTTGAAATTACAATGGGACACACCAAAATACCTGTTTTTTTCCGCACTACCCACCAGTGTGACCAAAAATTTCCACCAAAATGCCAACAACCCTTCTCCAGTGTGGGATAGGTGAAAAATCCCCCCATCCAAAGGCCAATCAGGATGAAGGTCAAACATTCCTATCCAGCCCCTTAAAGGCGACCAGAAAAACTCACACTAGAAATAGGGTGGGCGGGCGGGTGCCCGAAAAAGAAGAGGGCGGAGTGAGGGGGGAACACCCCTTAAGTACCCTTGGCATTCGCCTCTCCTATTTACAAGTCTCGTGAGACTAAACAGTCTCGCATTATCCGTGGTGGAGGGCAAAGAGCCTGCCTCGCTGCCCGAAGTCTATAGACCCATCAGCGGCAGCAACATGAGACTCTTCTTGTCCAGGTAGGGCCGTAGCTGGTATAATTTCCGCAGCTGAAGGAAGGCACCCCTGGCCACCAAGTCCACCTAGGCTTCCAGAGTTAGACCAGGGTCCAGGAGCACCCCCAAGCTGCGGACCCTGTCCCTTAGGGGAAGTGCAACCCCATTCAGGGCAGGGAAATGGCCCTCTAGCCTGTCCGGCAAAGCACCCACTAACAGCACTTCTGGCTTGTCTGGATTGAGTTTCAATTTATTAACCCTCATTCAGTCCATTATCAGGTCCAGACACGAGTTCAGCACAGAAACCGCCTCACCTGGATTGGTGGAAAATGAGAGGTAGAGCTGAGTGTCGTCAGCATATTGCTGACTCCTCAGCCCAAACCTCCTGATGACCTCTCCCAGCGGTTCCATATAGATGTTAAACAGCACGGGGGACAGTATCAAGCCCTGTGGAACCCCGTGACATAAATGCCGTGGGGCAGAGCAACTGTCCCCCAGCACCACCTTCTGGACACAGTCAGCCAGGAAGGAGCGGAACCACCGTAAAGTGGTGCCCCCGACTCCCAACCCAGCTAGCCTATCCAGAAGGACACCATGGTCAATGGCGTTGAAAGCTGCTGAGAGGTCCAGGAGTATCAACAGGGTCACACACTTTAGACCAGTTTCACCTGATGACCATAGAAGATGGTGTGTAGAAGCTTTCACACACAATTAGTTTAAAGGAGTACCCACTGTGACCCACCAAAGATTGCTGTGATATAATATACAGTAGATATTGGAGGTGAGTCAGATAACTCAACCTTCCCCAGTTGATCACTCAAAACTAGAAAGGACTCTGCCTGAACTAGGGAGATAAATACAATGCTAGTTCTATGTAGAGGAAGCCTATTAAAATAAATGGAATTTAATTTAGTTGACTGTTAATACCATAACAATAATATTACCTTCGTTAAAGACACAACAAAATACAAACATGCCTTGTACCACCAAAGTATTGTAAGGAAATTTCAGCAAAGTTTCCTTTTTATCCCAGAAGGTGAGAAGAACTCAGAAGAATGTCTTCTGAGACATTTTTGTTACATTCTGTGATAATGAAAACACTCTAGCTTTATATCCTTGTTTCTCAATGTATGAGAAGACATGCTGTGTTTATTGTTAGATTCTTACAAGCAGGATGAAAGGCTTTTACATTTATATGTTAAAAAGTACAACATAATTCAAGGGCAGGCAACCTCTTTTTAATTAAAAATATTCTATTTATAACACTGCTGCCTCTTCTTCTAGCTGTACCTCCCACTATAAGTGCATTTATCTAACCCTTGAATCATCAACATCATATGCACTAACTAGCAGCATCTCTCCAGCAGCTTTTCAACAAGCAGACATATGGACTAGTGTATATTCTGTCATTATGAATAAGCCTTTGAGTTAGTAGCTGTGTTCATAGCTCTAGTAAATCGAAAAAATGCATACACACCCCTTTCATTAACAAGGGAAATTACCTGAGTTTAATGCCGTGCCTGAGGATGTTGTTTCATCAGAAACTGATTTTAAAGAATGGTTGGGACTTAGATTAATATTTAGATTAAGGGAAATTAAAAGGAAAAACTGTGGTACATTGTGTAGGCTTTCCCAGAAATTAAATCATGTTAGTATATTGCAGCAAACAATGAATCTGCTTTATTGTGGCATTGTAGCCAATATTCCTTATCTGGGCATCCTCTTTATTTTTGCTGCATAACTCCATCAGGAATGATGGGAAATGTAGTTATCTGGAGACACCGATTAGGGAAAGCTGGTTGCCAGAAGCTTACACAAGTTAGAACTCATCCCTTCTGAACTGCCCATATTAAGGTCAATGAGACTTCTGTGTCTTAGAGACATGGTCTTCCCAGCAGTGATCCAAAATTTTTGCAATTCTGTTCCCAATGGATATATGTCTCATCCTTTCAATTGAGTTAGTGGCTCTGTTTATAGCTCTAGTAAATGGAAAAGGTGCTTTCAGGCAGGGCATGAAAACTTTCCTCTTCTATGTTGAAGAACAGCACCTGTTGATACATTGACCAATTATGAATTCAATGATAATAATAACCTTAGAACTGCAGAACTGGAAGGGACCCTATGGATAATCAAGTCCAGCCCCTGTCAAGGAGGCACAGTGGGGAATTGAACTCCCAACTTCAGGCTTTCCAGCCACAGACCTAAACCACTGAGCTCTTCAGATGTGATACAACTGCAGCCAGCATTGGTTAGAAGGACTATCCACATGAATGAACCCACAATTCTTTGGTGATATTCAAGAATTCTTATTTTATTAACAACAATAATAACAACAAAACACTTGCAGGGTGCTTTTCAGTAGAAAATTCTTCCAAGTGACTTTGATAGTTAAACTAAAAATACTTCAATAGCAGCTTAACACTTCAAACAGTCAAATTCATGATTTAAAAGTTGAAGAAATTCTAAGTCAGAGAATTGAAAAGATCAGCGCAAAAACTCAGAGCCAGCCTCAACCAGAGTGGACCCAAAAAGAGTGTTCTTAAGGTTATATGTAAAAGGTATCAGGGAAGGAGCCAAAGTTATGTCCTGAAGAAGTTCTGAGCACCACCAAGGAAACTTTCTAGTTAGAGGAATTAGGCTTCTCTATATGAAATAAAAGGAATGGCTTTACAATTCCATAACATGGAAATGTTTCTTTGCTTTACAGCTGTACCTAATAACCAGCTCAACCCTCCTCTCAGACAGCATAAGCAACATACTGACTTTCAGATGTCATAGGTCTGCAGCTCCCATGATCCCTTGCCAAGCTGGTTAGGGTTGACAGAAGTTGTTGTTCAACAACATCTGGAGGGAGGGATGTTATAGAGGTTTGGCCACAGTGTACAAAAAAGTCAAGAGGTCACTCAGACCAGTGACAGCTTTAGAGGCATCAGTTAAATAATGTACAATTTTATGTACATTATTGTGACTATACACCAGCTCCTATCTCACAAAGGCACCTAAAGACCAGCACACTGGAATGGTATCCTTTGGAAGCTATCAAGAGGTGGCTGCTTCTAGCTAGTTGAACAAATGGTGGTTCACAGAAGCCGTGAGACTTGAGTTATATGGGCCAGTTGTTGATAACTTTTGAACTAATCTGCTTGATATGGTATTCTGCTAGGTACAGCAAAAACATGTACAAAAAAAACTGTTAAAAGAGTTGTGGCGTCTTAGAAACTGATAGACTTATTTCAGTATTAGCTTTCATGGATTACAATCTACTTCTTCTCTATGTATGTTCTATGGTAAAGAAACTAGTTATTAACAGGTATAGAAGAGAAAGAGTATGTCTGGTTACTTACATCTTCCCCCTTCTCCTGCCTAGTCCTTTTCCATTTCCTCCTTCTGGCTACACCTGTAGGCACTTATTTTAGCAGCTGTTTCAAATGTCTCCTCCTGCCACATTCCACAGTCACATCTGGATATCCCTTGTGTTTTTTGGATTCCAGAGCCAGAATCCAGATGAGGTAGACACACCTAATTTTGAACCCCACATGGAAAAGTATTTCAGGGACCTCAAAGGACAATTATGGTCATTCAGAGAAAATAATGCTTTGTTGGCTTCTGAATAAAGAATTCCATACGTGAATGTCAGGCCAAAAGAAGTATCACAAATATTCAAAACATTTCCAGGCACTTTTGAAATTTTGGACCGTAAAAACCCTTTATTCTCCAACTTGAGATGAAACTGCAAACTGATTCTGCAATGAATTTAGCTTTCTAGTACAGCTGCTAAATTAGCAAAGCCGTGATAACATCCAACTACCCCATTTCCCGTAGTAATTATTTCAGGGGAGTAAAAAGTGGTGGTGGCAAAAGAAGAAGAAAAAGAGAGAAGAAGCACAAGAGCAAAATGCAGCACTGGTGGCTGCTTTTGCTGACAAGCACTTCTGTGGATTCCCCCAAAATTTCAAAATCCCCCAAGTTGTGTACCATTTTCAGTTCCACTATTTCAAGGTGAATTTAAATCCAGGAGTGATGCCAGCATAACTCAGTATGAACATTTCTAAGGCTTTGTTTGTAATTTCACATTATATATTTTTTTAAAAGCATTACATAAAGTTCTCATTAGTGTCAGTTACATCTGCAGTTTTCTCTCTCACACTTTAATCATTCTTTCTGAGATGCCAGCTGCTATCCTCATAGTCAGCATTCTGCCTTGTTTTTACAACAAGTCTTGTTTCAAGGGTAACCAAGGCTTGCTTCCACAGATTTGTGGTGGGTTTTTTGTTTTGTTTTGTTTTGGACCAAGGATCAGCTAACAGGAATCTCTCTTCTGTCACTCCCTGCCTCTTGCAGTGGGTCCTAGGCAGCAAGTCATGAATCTTTGTTCAGTTTACCTGGAAGAAAAGCAGTCTCCTTCTTTGCAGACTTGGCTCATTTCTGAAGACTAGCTCTTTATTGGGATTAGTAACCTTTACAGTTGCTTGCTGTGGCGCTGTAGTTTAAACCGCAGAAGCCTCTGTGCTGCAATGTCAGAAGACCAGCAGTTGTAAGATCGAATCGACGCGACGGAGTGAGCTCCCGTCGCTTGTCCCAGCTCCTGCCAACCTAGCAGTTCAAAAGCATGTAAATGCGATTAGATAAATAGGTACCACCACGATGGGAAGGTAACGGCGTTCCATGTCTAGTCGCGCTGGCCACGTGACCACGGAAACTGTCTACGGACAGAACGCTGGCTCTACGGCTTGGAAACGGGGATGAGCACCGCGCCCTAGAGTCGGACACGGCTGGACTAAATGTCAAGGGAAACCTTTACCTTTACCTACAGTTGCTTGCTGCCAATAGCATTTGTGTACCCTAGCATAACATGTATTTTGAACAATATGACTGAAGGATGAAGTGGGCTCATTTTTCATAAAGCAAGTGAGCAAATAGTGACTATACACTTTCATCTCTGATTCTCCAAAGCCTAATGGGGTGAACATGCACCAGGTGGCATAACTAAAACCCAGGTAATACTGGAAACCTTGGCAATATGGCAACCTTACACTACAGTGGACCCTCTACTTACGGAATTAATCCGTATTGGAACGGTGGCTGCAGGTCGAAAAGTCTGTAGGTCGAGGCTCCATTGACCTACAATGCATCGAAAACCGATTAATCCGTAACCGGCCGTTTTTGGTCCATTTTGTTTGATTTTCCGGTCTGTAGGTTGATTCTCCGGCCGCAAGTCGAACCTAAATTTTGCGGCCAGAAAAGTCTGCAGGTCGAGCCGTCTGTAAGTCGAGGGTCCACTGTATCTCCACATTACAGATAGAGAACAGAGGCTTTGGGATGGTGGCTAACAAAGGCCTTTTAGGTTACAGTTCTATTGCTCCTCTGTCCCATTGGTCAATGGAATCACTGAGGTCAGAGAGAAAGCTCTGAATTTTGTCCCAGCTCCTATGGAATGGCAGTTCCTCATGCAAGGAGAAGTTTGTGGGGCATGGTATATATAAACCAAGAGCTGAGGTCTTACCTTCCCAGTCACAGAATGCAGCTTCCAACATGAGGGAAAGTAAACACCTGTCTTGGGATGGCTTGAAGAATTTTCTTCCAACTACGAGCAACAGGACAGAAATAGATGTGGCGGGGGGAGGGACACCAAAATTCTGGCTGAACTGGAGAAGAGCATTGCTTCTTCCTCACTTCCACCATTCCAGCAGGAACCTAAGAGAGCTGTGAATAAGTTGGACCCTTCAATTTCAGAGCATTCCAAATATATAGGAAGGGCAGCCTTTCTAGAAAATAAGAAGACAATAATAAGAAATGGCTAAAGCATGGTTCAGCATTTCATCTCAGCCCCCAATTAAGGATTTTAAATCCCATTGATTTCAAAGGGATTTATGCATGCTGGAGTTTATCTGGATCGAGTCCAAAATCTATGAAGTGTGGAAAGCAGCAGTCCAGGCATTTCTTAGACACATGGAACAGTTGGGAAATGTTTACAATAGCTGAAATATTTGTGTGTTTATAAGATCCTTTCTGGTTTCAAACATGATGCGGATTTCAGCTGAAAAAAAAGGAAGATAATTATTTCTGATGCGCTCTCACAGGACTTTATCTGTCTGGAGTGATTGTACTAGAAGACTTAAGGAAAATCAAGGCAGAAAACAAGAACTGGTGAAAGGTCAAGCCAAGCATATCTTAGTTCCTAGAGTCTCAATAAGTTACGCATGAGCTGGCATGCTGACATGACAGCATGAAAAGCAATATCTGAAGTAAGAAATGAAAAAGTTTGGCCAATGCCCATAGTGTTTCTCACCTCATAAACAGATGCCATGAGGAATCCTAATCCTATCAGAGCACACTGGGCAGTGTGACATTTAAGCCTCTTAGAACATAAGCTATTAAAAAGTTTGAAGAAGAATTGTTTGTGGGTTACATTCCAAAAATAATGGAGATGCAGGCCAGGAGATGGCCAAGAATGTTACACATTTGTTCACCATTGAAGTGAGATGTCTCACAGCTAGTTTGGAACAAGATCTTGAATAGCAGTGCAATCAAATGAGCAGCCATATTAGATATTCCATGTAGAGGAGCCCTTTCATGCCCATAACAAATATGGAATTACGTCATGATGTAAGTTGTTCTTTGTAGAATGTCTTGTATAACTTTATACTACTGGCAGGTGGAGTGGTTAGAATTTGTATGACTCAAGGGTTTAGTTTTCCTCCTCTACTACACCCAGACAAACAGAGCCCAGATTCTTTGAAAGCAATTGTTTTTGCATTTTCAACCTTCAGGGATTTCTTTCCACATAAATTCATCTGCAGGGAAGCCTCAGCATGTTTGTCACACAATCCTGCTTATTGCTAGAGATAGGTAAAAATTGTGCTTCAAAACTTTACAATATTCTTTATATTTGACATTGTAATAGTCTAAAAATAAAATAATTTGACTTTAGGAGAGACCTACACTCTCAGATTCATCCACAGTGGCCAAGGAATTTGTCGGTTTAGCTATTAAAATTTGCGGATGGAATCCCTGAGTATTCAATCAAGTTACTGCTAAGTTAGGGTTGCTACCTGTTTCTTTCTTTCTGAGAGGTTCCTCAACTTTCACATTGACATAGCCCTCAGGTGCAAGACGGCCCTCTCTATGTTCAACATAGCTTCACTTCTCAAATTTGGCAAATGCAGTTGGGTGAGAAATTGCTTTCTTTTCCATTTCAGGAATATATGGGAAATTATCCATATTTGAGATTTTAAGAACTTGGGGATTTGGTGTGGAAGAAAGAAAAATTAAAAGACTCTTCCATTCTTGGCTATTGCAGGGATTCTGGGAGATCTTCTAGGGCAGATGAGACAACTTAAGGTGTGTATGTGCTAACATGGCCTTTGGGGTCTCAGCATAACCAGAATTCCCCATGGCTGCACATTGCCAGAAATGTTACTGAAGATGTACTGCCTTTCAGGGAAGCTTGTCCATCGTTTTGACTTTCTCTTTGAAGAATCCTTGAGAAACTTCCAAGAAACTCAAGTTCCCTGGCACTCAGTTTGAAAACAACAACACTCTTCCAAAACAATAACTGCATGTCTCCGAAACCAAATGTAATGCCTAGATGCAGTGCATTGCTAAAAACTAATTTCCATCATCATGTTAGCTCTTTAGCCCTTTGGGGACCATATTACATATGAAGCAGTAATTCAAACATTAGGTTTGAAAATGAATTTGTTAATATTAAAGATTATAAATGAGGTGATTAATTCATTGTTGTTAATATGAGGGTGGATGGATTTGCTTAATTTGTTGGATTTGTGTGAATTAATGTATTAATTAAATTCTGATCATTCTGAAATAAACGTTGGGATTTATGAGAATGGCATGTGGATTATTATTTATTTATTTATTAAATTTATACCCCGCCCATCTAGACCGAAGTCTACTCTAATTATTACCATTGATCCCTACTGATACAGTCATTATTGACTCCTTCAAAACTGTTCTTTTTGTAATTTTAAAATTGCCTTCTCCAGTGTGGTACTTTTCCCCAGGCAGGCTACCAAACCCATTACAGTTTTAGTCTGGGCATGGTGGAGTCCAGCACATCTGGAAACTACAAGGTTGGAGAATGCTATCCTGAAGTTCATGTTCTTGTTGTTTGTTTTTGTTATTGTTGTTGTGTGCCATCAGATCATTTTCAAAGTATGACACATCATATTGCAACATGTCCAATCACATTTTGGCACTGATCTGCATCCCTCTTTATTCACACATCCTCATCAACTAGATTATCTCTGCCTGCCTAATCACTCACTGAATATCACATATACTGACTGGGAAGTGGAACATTTTTAAAATAAATATAAGAAAATAAGTAAACAGGCATTTATCATTTTCTTTTTTTTAAATCTAATTACTTTGCACTGTAAGGTTACTTAAGTTAAAGCCATCATGCTTGCATTTTGGATTTGCACTCTGCATGCTAGTATCTTCCTTATCATCATACAATTTTTTTTTTTCCTAAGCTCTCATTGGCTCCTGTTTCTGGACTGGATAGGTATCTAGAGGAAAGAATGTGCCACTTCCATGTTGATTTTTCTTCAAACTGCAATATTTAAAACTTGTAAGTTAACGTGAACTAATTATGAGGTAAAGTAAAATGAACAAGGACCCCTACAGCTACTTACACTGAAGAAACTACCTAAAGGCAAATTAATAGTTCTAAAAATGTATCTGCACTCTGGATCTGTTCTGCACTCTGCATATGCACAATGGCAGTGTGCTCCTTGTCATATACATTGATATCTTTTTTTCTGATATCTGTTTCCTGTTAAAGCCTGGATTGGGCATATATACAAAGAATGCCTTAGAAAATTAAACTTTTCCTTGCTGGATCATATGAAAAATGGCCTTAGTGGCAATGAAGGCTGTAGTCCTATGCTCACTCACCTAGGATTAAGCCCATTGATCTTAATGGGACTTACTTCTTAGTATGCGTGTGTAAAGCTGGAGATGGAGCGCCTGACTGTAGAGCCAGGGGGTGGGAATTTAATTCCCCATTGGGCCTTATAGGAGAAGACCCAGCATATGTAGTCTTTGGCAAGTTACATAGTTCCGGAGCACCCAAGGAGAAGGGAAATCCCTTCTGAGTAGTCTATACCTAAACAACCCAATCAGAGTATCTGTTGTAACTTTTCCCTCCAAACTAACTATATTATATATATGAAAGATTTATGTATATAAAAGATTTAGTTAAGAGGCGGAAGTATCATAAGCCGGCCAGAGTGGTAGAATATACCAGATGGGCGGGATATAAATCAAATAAATAATAAAATAATAATAATAATAAGCAAATTAGAAGATTTTTAATGCCTTTAATCATCATCATCATGTGCTGTCAAATCAATTCAGACTTATGGCAACCTTTCTCACGGCTTCCCAGATAGAGAAGTGGTTTATTGTTCCCATCTTCTGGAAGCATCCTGGGGCTATGTAATTTGCCCAAGGCCACACAGACTGGCTCTACTCACAGGAGGCACAGTGGGGAATTGAACTCCCAACCTCTGGCTCCATAGACAGTGACCTAACTCACTGAGCTATCTAGCCAGCTAAATACCTTTAAAAGACTGTATTAATAAGACCATGAATTCAGAGTGTTCAGGAAACAAAAGGGAGGTATGTCTAAATATGTCAGTGAACTTCCAATAAAGCAAGAAGAGCCCTGAAGTGTTTCAAATATATATCATGTGTGTAGAGGGGATCAATTGCTCAGCTTGTGGTTTCTTAGTCAAAGAGCATAGTGATAATTAATGATAGCACCTTATTAGCATTATAAATGAAACAGTGAAATCAGATTAAATTATAAAGCACTGACATTATGGCATGTTAAGCAAAAATGGGACAAGCTAACTTCAATGAACAATTTCCAAGCTCCAGTCTGAGCAATCCTATATTTGATCCCCTCTGCCAGGGGCAGGGGTTGTATGGCCTTCTAGATGCTGCTGGAATTCCATATGTTTATGCAACAGAGGTGATAGTGAGGCTTAGAGGGCTACATATTTCCCAACCTTGGGAAAGTGAAAACGAGGAGAGGAGTGCCACCAGTGCTGTCTATGTAAGAGCAGGAGAGATCTGCAATGCATACTGGTGTAGCAGTTTCCACACGAAGGGTAAAATTACCAGCTCAGCCTCTGTGCTTTAAAATTTGTTTGAGAGAATGGAGAAGCAAGTTGTGCTTGTGTAAAATACTATATTTGAGAAAACACACTTCTATTACTTCCTTGAAATAGTGATTAATTTATTTATCAGATGTTGAACATCATTCATTTAAAGTATCTGGAAGTGGGGGTAGGAAGGATGATTTCTGAGCATGCTTTCTGTTTTATTTACTTGTCATTTATTTGGGTTTTGTGGTAGAGAGAAGGAAGCAGGAAGGAGAGAAAGTGTTTATAAATGGGATTCCTGACTTGGAGTAGAAGAGTGAACTTGACCTTCCAGTCCTTTCCAGCCTCCTGATTCCTTTATTTTGTTGACTAACCTGACTCCATTACATTTGAATGGAGTGGCCAGAGTACATTTGGCCTCAAGAACTATTATGGGACCTTGAACTAATATGAAGATAACAGCTGTCATGTGAGGTGGGATGGGGAGATATGTTGTTAGTTCAAAGATCCTTCAAACAATGCTGTAAGTTTGGGCTTCTAGGTTTTTAGAGAAATTGTAGCTGTAGCTTTTGCTTTGTAACTCAGTAACAGGTCAGGGAAACTGGGGTGGCCATTTCAGCTTAGTCCTGTAAACAGAATATTTTCTTATCTATCAGTATTTCCAATAATAGGTTGCTCTGATTAAAAAGTAGAGGATTTGCCAGAGGGATTATTTTTAATTGTACTTTGAATAGGTGAAATCTGATGGTGACTGAAAGCCTATGTAAGCATCACACAGAGTGATGTGTGGCAAGCTGAGAAGGTAGGCCTCCGGGCTTTACTCTTCCAGTTTGCAGGTTAATGCTCCCCTATGAGGTGAGGGTGAAGAAAAGTAGAAAATCAGCACACCAGTGTAAAGGTTTGCCATAACTGTCTTCCTGATATGGTAGTTTCTTGTATTCAAGAATCAAAAAGATGACCTTCAGTCTCAAGTGGTGCAGTCTAAAGTTCAACAATCCCAGTTTACTACTACAGTCTGCATCATGAGTACAATGGTATTTGTGGAATTATGGACCTTATGGAATTGTGAACCATACAGGATCATTTTCATAAAATTTCACAGATGCATCACCTGCAGAAGAATCCCTATACTGGCCTTGTATTTTGTTCAGACAAAACAGATAAGGGGCCTCGGCTAATGTCCTTGGCAGGTTCATGGCAGAGAAAACAATCATGGTCTTCACCTCAGACTGCAAAAGGGGTTTAAAAGTGATTTTTCAGAACTTTGAATTGTGCCAGGATACAAACTGGAAGCCAGCACAGCTCTGAAAAAAGTCACAACCTCTGGCCTTTCCTCTTTCCTTTCTCACACCTTTAATATGATTTAAATCTGCTGACAATGAGAGTGTCTTCTTGGAAGCTCGCACAGGTGTTTGTGTCATGCTTTTTCAGTTGGCCTAACAAATACATTCACCTCTGCATGTATTTTGAAATGATCTAATGGGCCACTTGCTTAATTATATTGTCATAGGTGGCTCCTCATCACAGCGAAGTCCTCTGCCCCAAGATTTTCAGGCAAGACACATACATGCTCATTCCATGAGCTACACTTACATGTGATAGTAATTGCATGCTGTCAAGTCAATTCTGACTTGTGGCGACTCTTTCCAGTGTTTTCTAGGTAGAGAATACTCAGAAGTAGTTCACCATTCTCCTCTTCTGGGGGTATCCTGAGACACTGCAGCTTGCCCATGGCTACACAGGCTGGTTCTTCCCCTAGGAAGCACAGTGAGAATCAAACTGCCAACCTCTGGCTCCACAGCCAGATACTTAACCACTAGTTACTGTATATGTTGTGAACCAGCTGAGATTTTCCAGACACTTTTCAAAGGCAGCCTCTTAATAAAGCAAATAGTATTAAACCAAATGTGATGTAAGCAAGGCATGTGTTACTGCAACAATCCCCAGGAAAGTTTATAGCCAGTATACCAGCCACAGCTGGGCAAATACACTACTGGCCACCACTATCACCAGAGCACCCAGAGATAGGGTTAGGTCCAAGAGAACTCCCAGCTACAAGCCTGCATTTTAAATGAAAGGTCAACCCACTCAAGACAGGTTAAGTTCCTAATCTCACATCAGCAGTTAACTGATCTAGAACATTTCTATCCTGTTTGTATCAAGCTTCAGGTTACCTCCAGATAGTTCATTGGCAGATACTAGAGCCTGACACAAATCTTACAGTACTGAATGCTTCTGTTTCCACTTCCAGCCAGCCGACTATGTTCTTGCTAGAACACTTAATGCTCACCACCCATTTTCAAGTTTGGCCCCAGCAATTAGTCAGCATTCTGTGCCTCCCTAAGCCTCTTGATATGTGCCTCATTTGCATGGATGGTGCCATTTTGGCTATATAGGCAGAGGCACTGATACAAAGAGTTTTCTACTATTATACAGGATACTTTCTTTTCCCCTCAAACTCATAGCAGGTGCCTTTGAAGAGGATTCTAACTAATACAATAGATTTCCATGTATCATGACCCTGAAAATGAAATTAAGTGGCTTTTTCAGCAGGGTTGCTGAAGGCAAGGTTGTTATGGTTACCAACCTCTGATTTAAAAAACATAAAGACGACCTCTCTCCAACATGGGGCCAGGAAACCCAGCCACATAAAGCTATGAATGAAGTTGATTTAAAACCATACATTAGCTTAGCCAATCAGATGATTAATCTACTCCAACTTTAACTGCCTGCTAAAGTTTGAGCTAAAGACGATGATGCAAACTCCAACATTTAAAACTAGATGGGGAACATCAATAAATTTTGATGCACTTCAGATCTAAGATTTATGCTGAAACTCTCATCCTAATGGCATATTCAGCTGAAACATTTTAAAAAATGAACGGAGAAGTCAGAAGCCATCTGTACCCCATTCAACAGGAAAGCTGCCAGAAACCCCTTTGAAATTAGCATGGTGGGATCTTGCTTCATTGTGGCTCCAGAGTCAATGACGCACACTTTTCATAGATAGGTGGACCCAGAGATGGATTCCACATTTCGTTCCATGGTGACAGTTTGAGATGCCAAACTAGAATGATGAACTAGGTTCTTGTTTCACTCCCATCTGGGTAAACCCAGAGACATTCCGTTATGTGAAGGCAATTGTTTGCTAAATGGTATAGCTGAATCGCATGTGACATCACTGAAGCATCTGAACAAAGAATAGCCATGCTGTTAAGATTACTGCCACATTTGAAATTATACAGAAGAGCAGAGTTGGGGGTTCATAGAAAAAGGAAAACTATCTCCAGGGCTGAAATTGTTTTATTTATGCATGCCTCCTTTTCTCAATTTCATTCCTGTACAAAGCGTTCCATGTTTAATGGACAGTTTGGGTGCTCGTTCAGTGCATTAGGCAAATATTTGAACAATGCGTTAACTTCCTGCCTCAGAATTAAACATTTTTGGGTGACCTTGTGCAAGCAGCATTCCCTAAACTAACTGCCAACATTCCTTGAACCTGAAAAACTGGAAATGGCTGGGACAAATAAAGCCACCCAATGAGAAAGGAGGGGGGAGAGTGGAGAAGAGCTACAGTATCTCTTATTATTTCTGCCAGCTGCAGCCATTTGTATTCAACAGGATTTTTAAAAATTTAATAGGGATAAAAGAATAAAATAGCAATATAAGGAAGCACAGACATTTTTTAAAGTCTTACAAATGTCAATACATTAAGGGAAAGGGTCCACTAACATATATTTTCATGACATTTCTCATCCCAATGTACAGTAAGCAGTCATCACTTTTCTATGAAATGATTTATAAGAGAGGGGTATCTGACATGTGAATAAATGAAGTCATAAAGCAAAATATAATGGATTTTTTGTCAAGAGCAATGTTTTGCACATAAAACACTTTCATAACTTTTTTTACCAAGAGTTTCCAAATGCCAAATGTGTGCAACATTTTCTTAACCTCATCTAGTGAGGAGAAAAAACTTCCATTTTCACCTTACATCCTCTCTCTCCCAATTCAAAAGAGAAATCATTTTTCTAAGTACAGGCCATTGTGCAGTTAATCAACATATATCCACATCAAACTGCTGGATGGCTCAGAGGGTTAGGTATTTAAGCCACAGAGACAGAGTTTGGAAGTTAAATTCCCCACTGTGCCTCCTTGACAGGAGCTAGACTCAAGGATCCATAGGGCCCTTCCAGCTTTGCAGTTCTAAGATGATGGTGATAATGATAACATTATGTTCAGGATCTTTCAATATTAACTGTTTTATATGTTTGTCTTTTCTTTTAAGTTTAATTGATTTATATGTGTTTATTTTGATTTCTATATTGTTATGCTTATGTGGTTATTGTTGTTTCATTTTGTTGTGAACCACCCAGAGTGGACTTAGTAGCCAGATGGGTGGTGTTCAAATCAAATCAATAAATAAATATCCACATGTAAGTGGTACCTGTAATATTATCGGGACAGCTGGACTCTGGTTCATATCACATCTTAAATTTAAGAAGTACAGGAAAAGTCAATATCAATAATCAGACATTTTCAAACAGTCTGGGGAGCTCAACTTACAGGTATACTGGGAGGCATCATAAAGTAATAAAATATGTCAGGCTAAATAGAATTAGACTTCTACTTTTTTATTTTCAGGAAGCAAGATTATTATGAGTTATACAGCATAGTCAGTGTAACAGACATTTTAAATCAGGTCAGAAAACAGAAAGAGAGGGGAAAGATGGGCAAAATAAAATCAAGTGGATGTAGTTGTGTTGCTTCTGAGGATGAAGACCCTGTGTATGTATAGCTTCCAAGGAAAAAAGAGTAATGAAGAGAGGTTTGAAGAAACAGGAAGAGGTGATACCCTATAGACACTCTTGAGTTGCAAATATATGGGGGAAGGGAAAAGAGCTGAGTCATGTAACAGAGCAGAAGACCTGAGGGCAACTAGCCCACAATAAATAGAAAAGGTTTCTGTATCAGTTCAATTTGAGGACTGAAAGTATTTCAAGAAAGACATAAAACTAAAATACCTGGGAAAGGGTATTAAGGATGATGCCATTTGCAGGTTTAGAAGTAATAACATCTTAATTTTCCTTTTCTAGGAAAAAGAGTGATTCTCAACCTTGGGTAACCCAGGTGTTCTTAGACTGCAATTCCCAGAAGCCTTCACCACCAGCTGTGCTGGCCAGGGTTTCTGGGAATTGTACTCCAAGAACACCTGGATTACCCAAGGTTGGGAACCATTGCAGAACAAAATGGTTACACTGTTGAACAATATTCCCCAATATGAAGTACATAAAACCTATAAGACAAGCAATGTGTGAGGACTTATTTGACCCCAGATTTTAAAACCTAAAACATTGTAGTGTACCATTAAGATAACATAAAACTACCTAAATAGATATCTAAGTAAATCTACACGAATCTATTCTAAATAAATATCTGAGAATTGATTAGGTACCAGAAAGATGGAGACCCACAAATGTCTGAAGAGACAAGGAATTGAATCATCCATTTGCTTATCTCCAATAGTCCCTCCACCTGATTTTGGGGGCTCCCTCTCCCCTCCCCTTCCCCTGCTCACTCTGTTCAGCAAGGTCTTCATAGCCTTTATGCAGCAGTTTCAGAGAACCCAAATGTTTGCTACGAGAAGGAGAGAGTGGGGAACATGCACTTCTGGCCAGCCCAGCTACATGCACCTAAGTATGAATAAAAAAACTTTGTCAAAAATGGCCTTCTTTAAAATGATCTGATGTAAAACATGGCCTCATAGAAAAAAACATGTAAAGCTACACAAAATGCATCAGGGAAAGACAGGGTGAAACTGAGTCAGCACACAACCTTTTTTGGTTTCCCTACATTTGTATGACACGCATTACATCAAGACTCTGCATTGTACAGTAGGTGTTTTGTACGTAATTTCCTTGCTATTGCCCCCATCCCCCATGGAAAGAAAGAGAATGGGAGAGATTCATGGATGGTTATAAAACACACATTATATATGTGAGAGACTGGAACAGCTCTTTTGGAGCCTTTGCAGTCTCCTGGGAAACTACGTAATTAGGCAGTTCTTTAAACATGTGCATTATATACTGAATTACATGTATTTATATGTTTCTCAAAGGAGTATTGCTTACACAATAGCCTGGAGCAACTGTTTGGGAACTGTATGGGTCTATCCTATAATTATATACTTAAGACCCATTTATAGGCAATATTTTAATGCCCACATATGAGCAGCCTTTTAAAAAGGTGAAGTTCAGTGATACCTTTTCTTTTTCTAAGGTGATAGAGTGACAGACCTGGAGACAGAGCACTCCTGCCGAAAAACCAGTACCGTATGGTAGAAATTCTACACCTCTCCACTTTTAGCCTGTTTTAGTATCCTGTCCCTAATGCAAATGAAAACAGCCCCAATGAGTTAGATTGGTCCTCTTACTCACACCAAACTGTCCTGATAATAATGAGGTCTTGTTCTTCTCTTGGGAAAGTTACTTTTTGGATCAATAAAGTAATGTTTCCAAGCTCTGGCATACCCAACTTAAACTATAATAGAAAGTAATAGCAAAAGACTGTGAATCTTTAGAAAAGTGAAAAATCAATAGGTATTTTCCATTAGGTCATTAGGTAGTCAATATTTCTTTATCTGTAGTACAATATGTACCCCTCAGATCTGTTACAATTTTGTTTGACCTAAAATCTGGATTGCAAACTTAGGTCCAAAGTCTGCACCAGAATATGAAGTTCAAACTGTCCAGTTACTTTCTCCAGAGCAGATGCTCCCCTCAGCAATGCACATATAGAACATCTTTTTATGTTACACACATAGAGTATGTTCCATGAATAATAATTATAAATATTATCTCCATCAATTATTTTCATTATTATTATTGTTATTAAATGTAGCATCCAAATAAACCAGGCGCCGTACATTAGGTAAGCCCAGATGATGGCCCTGCCTGCAGGCTTACAATCTAAAATTAGACAAAAGAGGGGAATAAAATAAAAAGATCAGACAGGCAATGCCTTCAACTTAAAAAGAAGAAGAAAGAGCCATGAGGGATTAATACAGAGGGAAAATACTAATCATCTGTGAGGCTGTACACAGAATTTTGCTGTAGAAAGCATGTCTGATACAATTCTTTGTAAGAAGACTTGGGGTTTTTTTTCCAAGAGATGCACAGAAGTGTTGGTTCCAGTGGATTGTACAGCTATAGAATTCTAAACAAGTGGAGGAGTGAGCATGTTTGACCACACACAATGCTCCAAAACACCCAAAGCTAGGTAAGTTTTGCTTGAGCGGTTACGGTGAACTGGGTGCTAGGGATGGAGAATGCATGCTCCTTCAGCTGTTGGACTGCAGCTCCCATGACCTTACACCACCAGCTAGACTGTCCAGTCATATCTGGAGGAGCTTCAACCCTGCTTCCTTGAGTGAAGAGAAGTTGCAGGTGGAGAGCTACCTGGGTTTGACTTCCTTTGGATGAGAGCACATTAAAGACTTATAACAAATGTGTTAATTGTGGCAAGCATATCCAGACAAAAATAATAAAATAAATGAACAGCAAAAATTAAAAACTGTTATATTGCAATGTGTGCTTTTCTGGGCACAATTCATTTATCCAAGCATATCAGAGTGAAGTATGATTAGGCATCCTTCAGTCTCGAGAGACTATGGTATCGTGCTCTGTATGGAGGACTTGGAACAGCGTCTAGTGTGGCTGAGAAGGCCAATTCGAGAGTGACAATCCCTTCCACACTGAAGACAAATACAATCTGTACCCCATCTAGCTCCCTGATTTTGCTGCTTTCATGACTGCCTCTTTGCCTCGGCCTGCTGAACAAGGGTCTCTTCAATTTGGGAGAGGCCGTGATGCACCGCCTGCCTCCAGACTGAACGCTCAGATGTCAGGGTTTCCCATCTGTTGAGATCCATTTCCAAGGCCTTCAGATCCCGCTTGCAGATATCCTTGTATCGCAGCTGTGGTCTCCCTCTGGGGCGCTTTCCCTGCACTAATTATCCATACAGGAGATCTTTTGGAATCCAACCATCAGCCATTCTTACAACATGCTCAAGCCAACGTAGACGTCGCTGTTTCAGTAATGTATACATGCTAAAAATTCCAGCTCAATCTAGGACTACTCTATTTGGAACTTTGTCCTGCCAGGTGACACCAAAAATGTGTCGGAGACAACGCATATGGAACATGTTCAGCTTCCTCTCCTGCCGTGCACAAAGGGTCCAGGACTCACTGCAGTACAGGAGTGTGCTCAGGACACAGGCTCTATAGACCTGGATCTTGGTGTATGCCGTCAGCTTCTTATTGAGCCATACTCTCTTTGTGAGTCTTGAGAACATGGTAGCTGCTTTGCCAATGCGTTTATCCAGCTCGACATCTAGGGAGAGAGTGTCAGAGATCGTTGAGCCAAGGTACACAAAGTCATGAACAACCTCCAATTCTTGGGTGGAGATGATAATAGAGGGAGGTGAGTCCACGCCCTGGCCCATGACTTGTGTTTTCTTCAGGCTGATTGTTAGTCCAAAGTCTTGGCAGGCCTTGCTAAAACGATTCATGAGTTGTTGGAGGTCTTCAGCAGAGTGGGCAACAATGGCTGCATCATCGGCGAAGAGGAAGTCCCGCATGCATTTCAGTTGGATTTTGGTCTTTGCTCTCAGTCTAGAGAGATTAAAGAGCTTTCCATCTGATCTAGTCCGGAGATAGACACCTTCTGTTGCAGTTCCAAAGGCGTGCTTCAGCATGACAGCAAAAAAGATCCCAAACAGGGTCGGCGCGAGGACACAGCCCTGTTTCACTCCACTTTGGATGTGAAAGGGATCTGATGTTGAGCCATCAAAAACTACAGTGCCCTTCATTCCCGCATGAAAGGACCTGATGATGCTAAGGAGTCGAGGTGGACACCCAGTCTTGGGAAGTATTTTAAAAAGGCCATCCCTGCTAACCAAGTCAAAGGCCTTTGTGAGATCTATACAGGGTGGGCACAGGAAATAGACCAACAATATCACCATATTACTATTGATGCAAATCAATATGGTAAGAATGTGGTTTGCAGGAGAGGTTTTGACTTTCATTGGAGCTTCCCCTGTCAATCTCCTGCTTTGGCACTTCCTCCTTTTGCTACAGCAACTGGCATCAAGTATTTTTGTTCAAATTTCACTATTTTTAACCCTACAAACACTGGAATAAACCTTAGCGATTTATAGAGGTGCCCTCTGCTTGGTCTTGTTTTGACACTGGGGGATATGAATAACATCCAAGTAGTCACAAGCAGAGGAAGATATGACATTGGCACTGTAGCTATCAAGTCCACAAGAATGGAGGACAGATGTTTGAAGGTTGTTCCCTGTTCTAGCTCCTTAGCCAGCTGCCAGGCTCGAGGTAACCCACTCAGCCAACCCTCCACTCTACCCTTGATGTTGCTAAATGCCAGATCTACTTTAAATAAAGCTCAACTCATTCAGGATTTAATCCTGCATGAGGGCACAGATCTGGCTTGTATCACTGAGACCTGGGTGGGTGCAGAGGGTGGTGTGGCCCTCTCCTTAATCTGTCTACCTGAGTATTCCATCCAAAATCAAAGTAAACTGGAGTGATTGGGGGGGTTGCCATTGGAGGCTGTCAGGCTCTCTGCCTTGGTGATCTCAGGCCTGGAGGCCCTCCACGTGCCATTGAGGACCAGGGATGGATTTGGGATTGTGCTGATTTACCGTGTTCCCCATGACCCAGCACTCTGCTTTCTGGAGCTGGCGGGCTTTGTCTCAGCGGCACTTGTGAGGTCCCCCAGACTGCTTGTACTGGGGGACTTCAATATCCATGCAGAGGCTGAGGTTACAGGGCCAGCTCTTGAGTTCTTGGAAACCATGGTTTCCTTGGATATGTCCCAATATGTCAACGGCTCCACCCCGTGGCAGGTCACATGCTGGACCTGGTGTCTTCAACAAGGCAGAGAGAGAGTGACCCACGGGTGACTGACCTTGTGTCCATCCCTCTGTCAAGCTCAGATCACCCCCTGATCAAATGCAGCTTCTCAGTGGCACTCCCTCCCTGCAGGGAGATGGGGCCCAATAAGATGATCCACCCGCACAGACTATTGGATCCAACTGGATTCCAAGATGCAATGTGTGGGATACTGGCTGAACTGGTTGGCACTCCTGTTGAAGCCCTGGTCAAAGGATGGTACACTGCCACAACCAGGGCCACTGACACAATCACACCCAAATGCCCTCTCCACAGCCAAGCCCATCCTGTCTCTTGGTATAATCAACAACTATGGCTGATGAAGCAAAATAGGAGAAGGCTGGAGATCATTTGGAGGCAGGCTCCATCAGAATCCAACCTAAAAGCTGCAAAACTCACATCCAGCTTCTACTTAGCTAAGGTGAAGGCCACTAGAAGAACATGCTTCTCTACCCAGAAAAGTGAAGCCCAAAACCATTTGGCCAAACTATTCCACATAGTATGCAATTTATCAAGAACTGGTCACAGTACAAATCCTCCCAGTAGAATTTCCTATCACCAGTTTGTGGCATTTTAAAAACATAAAGTGGAAGCCACCCACCAGGACCTTGACCACCATCTTTTGTCAGTAGATCGAGCTGAGGCGTCCACTGCACCAACTCGTCTGATGATTTTAAACCAATTTTAGACTGTGATGTCACTTGAGGCTGACAGGGTGCTTGTTCACTGTAGGGTCACTGCAACTCAATTCCAGGTTAGGAGGGCAGTGTAATTCCTGAGTAGCAGCTATTTAAATGTACAGTATGTAAGCAGTCTGGAGATATGTCTCCACCATGCTCAACATGGCTGCACATGTCAGGTCCTCTCATTTCAATTCCTCCCCTCCTTGGACGGAGAAAGGAGGTCTGAAGGAGTTCTATTCATGTTCCTGAAAGCACAGAGATAGGTGAAGAACAGCGGTCTGAGGAGGGGGCTAAAGATTGCTTTTGAAAGTGTTAATGAAAGCAGACAGACTTTCTTGAAAGGCTTGGCTTCACAGTGCATAGTTCATTTGGTATGGACTTAATGTCAATATATTGAATCTATAAACCTGTTATGAAAGAAGTATTGTGACTTTAAACAGTGGAATTCCAAGATGTCTAGCTTCGCTCATGTCTAAGCCATGAGATCCAGGCCCTACTGGCTTCTTCTATTGCTCTAGCCCTATCCAGTTGCTTTCTTACACCTGAACAATCTGGCAGCTTTGCTAGCCAAGCCTGGTCTAAATTCTATCTGACTGTTCAATTTTCATTCCCTGCATCTAAGCTTCCCTCTCTCACCTGACTGGTTGCAGTTTTGCCATTGTCACACATAACCTGAGAGTTATGTGCAGATGTTAAAGTTGCCTTATGCTCAACAAGAAAAATGAAGAGAAGCAATGTTAAATGAATGTAAGTCTTTACGGGAGCACAAAGTTTTTTTACCAGTAAAGTTGCCAGAAGATGAAAATGTATTAGGTTGCAGATGGGTTTACAAGTTGAAGACATTGCCAGATAATACCCTGCAATATAAGGCATGTTTGGTGACTCAAGGTTTTACATTGCAGCAACAGTAAACATTTTAAGTCAGAATGCTGCAAAACCTTTGCAAATACACTGGAATGGTGTGAAAAGAGTGCTGAGATATTTAAAGGGAACCATAAGTTGTAAACTGAAGTTTAATGTATCTAACAATCTGAACTTAGAATGTTATGCAGATTCAAATTGGGGTTCATGTGAAATTGATAGGAAATCAATTTCAGGAATGGCAATAAGTCTAGGAGGGGCTTTAATAAGCTGGAAGTCTGGAAAACAAAGTTTAGTTGCCACTAGCACAGCAGAAGCTGAATATGCATCATTAAGTGATTTATGTGGAAAAATCACATGGTTTGTTCAGTTACTTAAATATGTGAATATTAAAGTTGATTTACCTGTCACAGTGCACAGTGACAGCACAACTTGCATTCAGTTGGCAACTGAGGGTCAAATGAAAAGTAGAAGTAAGCACATTTGCATAAAGTTTTGTCATGTGAAGAGTGCTGTGGATCAAAAACTGATAGATTTACATTATTGTCCAAGTGAAAATAATATTGCTGATATTTTCACAAAGCCATTGACCATGCGGAAATATGTTTATCTATGCAATAATATTGGTCTATACAACAATTAATTTAAGGAGGGGTGTTGAGATTTTGATCTGAAAATGTATTAAATATATATGTATTAAATATAAATGTTGTATAGTAAAAAGTAAAATGGCTGATTTTACCTGAGTCATGTACTAAGTGGATTCAGGTGGGTACCAAGGTTGAAGACTTGATATTGTACAGCTGGAGAAAATGATGTAACCTTATGTAAGTGTAAAATGAAGTACAGTGGTGCCTCGACTTACGAACTTAATCCGTTCCGGAAGATGGTCGTAACTCGAAATGGTCGTAAGTCCAAGCACCATTTCCCATAGGAATACATTGAAATGCAATTAATCCGTTCCGGCCGAAGAAAAAAATCACCAAAAAAAACACAAAACAAACCACTGCAAGATCCATCGGAAACGCGATTAATCCGTTCCGGCCGAAGGGGGGGGGGGGAGAAAAGCAAACAAACCGTGCAAGACCCTTCAGAAATGCAAAAAAAGCAAAGCAGAAAGCAAGTAAACCGTGCAAGACCCATCGGAAATGCAAAAAAAGCAAAGCAGAATGCAAGCAAACTGTGCAAGACCCATCGGAAATGCAAAAAAAGCAAAGCAAAAAGCAAGCAAACCGTGCAAGACCCATCGGAAATGCAAAAAAAAAGCAAAGCAGAAAGCAAACAAACCATGCAAGACCCATCGGAAATGCAAAAAAAGCAAAGCTAAAAGCAAGCAAACCCCGCAAGACCCATCAGAAATGGGGGGGGGGGGACCAAAAAAACAAACAAACCCCCCAAGACCCATCACAGCACAGAAACATAAACCCCCAGCCCAAAACCACGCTGCAAAACCCACCCAGAACAGTTTTTAAAAAGCAGAAAGCAGCACCTTACCTTACCAGGCAATTCGAAGCCTCCTCCGATCGCACTCACTCTAACCGTTGGGGCAAAAGAGCTACAAAGAAGGAGCCTTTTCGCCTACCAACGGTTAGCAATTTGAATTCCCAGCCTTTTTCTGTTCGTAACTGGAAGCTCCGGCCGCAAGTCGAAGCAAAATTTTGCGACCGGAGCTGGTCGTAACTCGAAATGGTTGTATGTCGGGATGTTCGTAAGTCGAGGCACCACTGTAATGTATTTTGTGATTGGTCCCAAGAATGTATAAAAGGACATGTGTAAAGGGGACATGGTATCTGCTGTAAGTCAGATTTTTTTTTCTATACTACGTATTGTATCATGTTGTGTTATGTTGCCAGTTGAATGTCTGAAATCTATGCTCTCTGTATATGTGTAAATAGACTATGTTGAATTTTACTCTCTTTTATGTTATAGTTTCTTTGCAACCTGATATCTCCTAACTAGAGATGGGGGTATTCGTATTCGTATATGAATACGAATATCCCCACACAGGTGGCGTTAACGAGGGTCCAGCCCCATGGGGCCAGATGGTCCACTCACCAATCTGCCGTGGACCAGGAGGGTGCAATTCCAACAATGTCTCCGCAGCGCGCGATCCGCTCACCACTCTTCAACTTTGCAGCGAGGCTTGTCCTCCCGCCTCCTGCCAGGAGTGGCGAGCGGATCGTGCGCTACAGAGCCATTGGTAGAATCGCGCCATCCACATCCGTGGCAGATCGGTGAGTGGACCGTCCAGCCCCATGGGGCTGGACCCTCGTTAACGCCACCTGTACGGGGATATTCGTATTCGTATACAAATACGAATACCCCCATCTCTACTCCTAACTGCTTATATCCAAAGAGAAAAAGTTTAACCAAATTCTCAACAACAGGTCCAGTTATACATTTGTTTTCAGTACTAGGATAGAACTCACAAACTAGCTGCACAAAAATCGACTGAGAGGGTACCCTTGTTGTTAGTCTATGGCAGCAAAACCAAGGAGGATTCTTGTGGCACCTAAAAGACCAATAATTTTTATTTGGCATGAGCTTTCATGGACTAAAGCCTTGTTCATCAGATGCATGTTGAAATCAGTGCTGGTCTTTGAGGGCAGAGATGGAGTATCATGGGTGACTGAAATGTTCCTCCAGTGGTTACTAAAACTGCCATTTCTGACACCAGATTTGTGTTCTTTTGTGAAAAGACTGGCCTGTTTACACAATATGCAGAAGAGATCACATTGGAAGATGAGCAGCCTTGTGAACCACTGATGTTGTAGGCGATATTATTGTTCATATATATGGCTCAGACATGAGGTCAGAGTTGACATTTTGGTGTGTCACAGGGTCTTGTTCTAGCATCTTTAGTATCTGTTTCTGGCATTGTACCATGAGAGCTTTTGTTGCTGGTGATCAATCTTTTCAAAGTGGGTGATTGTCTGTAAGCAAACACTGGCCTACCACCCAAAGTCTGTAAGAAAGAAATGTTGTTGTCCAGGGTGGACTGAAGACCACAAGTGATATGTTTGAGTGGTTTTGTCCTCTCTGGGTTTGTCATTTAAAAGATTGTTCCTGGATGATATGATTATATTGATCTGTTTTTTCTCGGGCAAGCATGGTAGCCTGAGAAACACTTGATATAAATCCTTTTAATTCTTGAGCTGAGAGACGCTTTCTGACAGTTCTGAGCAAATACAGTAGTTTCATAGGGCTTGTCTCTTCTACTGGTTGGAAAACTGACATTGGGGGAATGTTAGTTTTCCCAAAAATCCAAATGATTTCCCCTTTTTCTCATATTCAGTGGTTCCACAAAACCCTTTTACTGTGCAATGATCCTGATTCATTTACAGAATTTTACAGGGGTCCAGATTTGTAACTCTTCCATGGTTTGCCATAATTTCTTCTGCCTGTTTTTCTTACCACAGATTAAGGCAAAAAGGACAGAATAAATTCATGACACTAACTAGGAGCACCCTGTATTCAGCACTCTTATTTGGAAGGAAAACTATATTATAAATGCTTGGACGTAAGAAATCCCCACTGATTTATTGCAGACCAAGCCATCAATGATATAGCAATAGATTCTGACTTACCGTATTTTTCTGTGTATAATATGCCCCCACATATAAGACATCCCCCCCACTTTTCTAACCCAGAATTTCTTTCTTCAGAAGAAAGTGGAGGGGGAAAGCACTTTCTTGCGAGGAAACTGGAGGGGGAAGGCACTTTCCTCGCAAAAAAGTGCTTTCCCCCTCCACTTTCCTCGGAAGAAAGTGGAGGGGGAAAGCAGGAATCGCTTTGATGAATCGCTTTGATGATTCCTGCTTTCCCCCTCCACTTTCATGCAAGGAAAGTGCTTTCCCCCTCCACTTTCTTTGCAAAAAGTGGAGGGGGAAAGCAGGGATCAAAGCGCTTTGATCCCTCCCCCTCCTTACTTCCGTGTATAAGACAACCCTAGATTTTTAATCTAAATATTTTAGAGAAAAGTATCTTATACACGGAAAAATACGGTATGTTCTGCCCATTCCATCCTATTATACACTGTGCTAAATAAAACTACATATTTGAATCCCACATTAGAAGTTCTGTGCCACTTGTTTTCTTTTTCTTTGTAGCACCCATGAATAAAGTTGGGATGTCGGGGAGTGGGGAAAGATTTGGCATATTATAAAATTCACAATAATAGAGGCAGGGGTTTTAAGCCATACCCATAGCCTACAAAAAAGTGTGTAGATCTGCTGGCAGTCTGCCATTTGTCCCTGACTTGGATGTTTGCATGTGAGCTAATTCTACTAAAAAACATTACACTGCAGATGATGGAACATTTATTTTGGGAGGTCTAAAGTTTATATCATGACAAGTATCACTTGTTCTGTGAGGTCACCATGATCATTGCTTGGGTTTACTAAACCACAGTGTATAGCAGAAGTGGACTCCCATCAGGCATCCCAAGGCCATGTCCATCCACTCCTGGATCACTGAGACTAACCTACAACTACACCCTGTACCCCCAGAAACACTTCATTTAAAGATTTTTTTTTAAAAAAAACAGACTCACATTCTAGCTGCCAAAAGAGATATGTGTGTGTGTGTGTGTGTGTGCACACGCTTGCGTGTGTGTGTGTGTGTGTGTGTGTGTGTGAGAGAGAGAGAGAGAGAGAGAGAGAGAGAGAGAGATGCCCCTAGAAGTGTGCTATGGGGCTCAATAAGGGGAAAAACTGCCTCCCACACCCTTCGAGAGCACAAGAGATTTTTTTCAGGCGATTCTTTAAAAATTTAAATTACATTTGGGGGTGGGGGAACAGAGTACTGTGGGCACTTTCGGTTTCCTCTGGTGCTTCTAATCCTTAAAAATCAATGGAACAAAATAATAGTCACCATCATTCTGCACAATTTACATCATTCACACAATTCACACAAAAATCTTCTTGCTTTCTAGGGTAGGTGAGGAGCTGAATTGTGCATTGCCTTGCTCTTGCGTGTGAAGATGAGGCAAGCAAAGATGTATATCCCTGTAAACCACAGCAAGCCACAGGCAATGCTACACAGTTTTGGATTTGTGATGAAATGGTAAAGTGTGACCAATAAACCAGGCAGCTTGCTGGGTGGAAGAAAGTCTAAGATGCAGAGTTTTCATGTAGGCTCATTTAATATTTATTTATTTATTTGATTTTTAAACTGCCCATTTAGTGGAAACATTGCTCTGGGCAGTTGACAAATTAAAACTTGGAACCCCACATGACCCCACATAACAATACAACCAATATGGCAGCTCACCAATACAGATCTAACATTCATACAAAAAGAAAAAGAGAGAACAAGAAAAAATATATTAACAGCATCTGGGGGATATGTTATTAACGGTGGTTTTGTATAATTCTGTTTTCACTAAATTTATTTTATTTATTTATTTGTTTGTTTGTTTGTTTGTTTGGCTTTTATACTGCCCATCTAGATGAATCTACTCTGGGTGGTTTACAGTCCAAAAAAGCAATAATATTAAAAACATCAATTAAAAAAAAAACTAAAACAAGTAAACATACTTCAAGATGGAAAAACCAGGGGAAGAAATTAAGTAATGTCAGGAGGGAAGGCCTGCCTGAAGAGCCAGGTCTTCAGTTTATTCTTAAAAACTCCCAGTGAGGGAGCCAGGCAGATCTCAGGGGGGAGGATGTTCCAAAGGCGAGGGACCACCGCCAAGAAGGCCCGGTTACAGAGAGATCAAAGGTAGGAGAGTTATCCCCTTGCCTCCAAAAGTTTCTCCACTCCTACACTAAACTATGAGTTAGTGTGACACTCAGAGGCAGTGGGTGATGAATATCCATGTGTGAACTGCACAAAGTTGTAGACAAAAGCTTAAAGTATATAGAACACTGTATTATGTGTTTGAGAACATGCATACAATCAAGACAAAAGATAAATGCTGAATATGATTCATTTAAATCAGGATTTAAAAACCAATCTCATAATTTCATTGACCTTATGGAAATTTCTTGTAACACACAGTGCCAACATTACTGTCAACATTACAAGATTTCTGTGTCATACTCTTGGGTTCGGTCTAATTTATTTATTATTATTTATTTATTACTGATGTTTTATACCACCCCAGTAATGCACAGCACTATTCTAGGTGGAGTACATGTAAAAATGAAATAACGTAATCAAGCATAGTAAAAACCAGATGACAACAAACTGAAATAAACCAGGCATTAAGCCCAGGTGGCGAAACAAGATCGAGCAGCGGTACAGGTTCATTACATACAGTTTACAGTCATGAAAACATACCCAAGCAGAAAGAAGCAATATCTTCCATATTTGACTCCTCCTCACCAGTCAGTCTGTATTATTCAAAATCATTAAATAATGATATTAATGTGCTGTCAAATCAATTCTGACTTATGGCGACCCTTTTTGGGGTTTTCCAAGTACAGAATACTCAGAAGTGGTTTACCATTCCCTTCATCTGGGAGCACTCTGGGACTGTGCAGCTTGCCCAAGGCCACGCAGGCTAATTGTGCTTCACAGGAGGCACGAAGGGAAATCAAACTTCCGACATCATTATGTACCGAAAAACACCAGTGGCCAGTGACACTGAGGAACTGAGGCAAAAATGCCTAGATTTATGTGCAATGAGAATCCTCTAACCTACTGCACAAGTAGACGTCCCCAACAGAGTAATCTCTTGCCCACATAATTTCTTTGCATTTCCAACAGGATGCTGCCACTCATATCCTTACAGTGGTATGGCAGGAGAAATGTAAGAAGGGGATAAATAACTGCATCAAGTGTGCACAGGGCTGGTGCATGCAAAATCTGTATCTTTTCCAGAAACCTCATTATTTTAGTCAATTAAAAAAGTGGCTAAATGCCCACATAACAAGAGGTTCTGAACAGTAGTCCTGAAATATTGTCTGAAAAGCAATTTCCATAGCAGACTCTTGTTGATTCCTCCATGTGTTTTCCTCACATAAAGTATGCAGAACTCAAATGAAACAAATTAAGCTCCAGGGGAGTAACAGCCAAGAGTCCATTTGGCTTCCTAAACACAAGCTTTGTGGAGAATTGTACCCTCACTGCAGTGGGATGGAGGAGTCCTCCCTCTGCCACATTCCATCTCCAAAGGTTGGAATATTGTCCCTGACTTGTAGCATGCTTTTTGCTCTGCCTGCTTTCCAAAGGCAAATTCCAAATTCTCTGATTTATTCAGAGAATGGGGTGCCAACAGACTATCAGCTAAATGAAATAAAACAGCACAGTGGTGGTTAAGGCACTGCTTGTCTCACTCTAACCAACTTTGACAGCTGGTATGGAGGCCAGAATGGGCAGCAATAGCATTGCTCACACACGTTAGTCACTTAGTGCTCTCTGGTTGCCACAATTTCTCTTCAAACTTTTTCCAACGACAGCAGGAGAGTTTCTTCACATTCCTCGGCTGGAGTGGAAACACATAGCTCCTTCCCATGCCAGTTTCCACTGCTTTCCAAACCTCCCCAAGACACCCATAATCCTGGGGAGATCCAGACTGCTCTGCCTAGTTTGAAACAGAAGCCTAGTACTGTGGAATGGAGGGTTCTACGGGAGCTAGGGGTATTAAACAAGTGCCAAATCAAGACATTCTGCTATTTGAGGCAAAGGATAAGAGGGCACTCCTTCTACCATCCGCAGTACAGAAGCTGACTAACTGGCAGCTGAACTGCTAGCAATGGGACAGTGTGGTACGCTGTACATGGAGCAGAAGGCAAGTTGGAGGTGTAGGAAAAATGTGTGCTAAGCCTGGAAATAACAGATTAGTTCTAATTTATTGCTGTATTTGTCCGTGTATAAGACGATACTTTTGTCTAAAATCTTTAGACTAAACATTGAGGGTCGTCTTATACACGGAAGTAAGTCGAGGAAAGGACTGCGCAATTGCAAAACGGCCCATACCTTGCCTCTGCAAACAGGCTTCCTCCAATCACGAGCCTTAGATTCAACAGGGACTGGTTATGTCCGAGCATTCTGAGCCCAGAGGCTGAATAAAGTGATATGCTCAAAGCTAAGTGTGATGCATAATATGACAGTACTGGTATGTAAATGTTACCTAATTACTAAATAAAAATGTGTTCTGTTTTATGTTTAAAATATTGATTTCTTAATTTTGGGTTAGAAAAGTGGGGGCATCTTATACATGGGGGCTTCTTATACACGGAAAAATACAGTAAATTCATTGCTTTTCTAGCCAAACAACTCCAAATGTCACCAATAGATGTACTGTTATGAAAATAACACTGTAAAAGTAACATTAGCACAACATTTTGTTCATTCAGTACCATTATTTAGAGAGCATATATTATGTGCACACCATACAGTTTTAATAAAGTCTTAGTTTAGAAGCGATGGTCAGAAACACTAGTCAGTACAGACAATAGTCAAGGCTTTTGGCAGTAGCCACCCAAGGGTGGGAGTTGTTGCCCTGTAGAAAGCTACTACCTCCTTAACCACTTTCACATAGATTTCAAGACACATTTTAGAAGCTATTGCCAAAAGCAGAGTGACCTAGCATTGCCAGAGATCTCTGTTTCCTTTCTGCACAGCTAGTTGAGGCCAGAGCAACCTGTTTCCTAGTACATACGCTTCCAACCCCAGTCTGTCAGCACAACTGAAAACTACTGCTTCCAGTCTACCAGAGATAATTTTGTTTCAGAATAGTGTTGAAAGCATTTGAAGGTTGAAAATGCTGTTAGAATTTGAAACAATTTGAAGTAAAATTAGCCTCTGACTTAAAGTGGGAAGAGGAGCTAGGATGATTTCCATGGGCTTCCCCCTAAGCTGGGCATTTCACATTCATTGCCATTGTACCAAGGAAGCTCTGAGCCAAGTAACTGAACCCTGGGGCATCTAGGTAGCCAGCTCAGTTGGGCCTGAATAAGAGTGAAGTATTCCCTGTGGCCATTCCTGTCAAGGGGTGAGCAGCAGCGTTCTGCATTAGCGGCATCTTCTGAATCATCATTTTTGTGGTGAGCAATGTTGTCTTCGAAACTGTTACCAGCCAGGTTTTTAAATCTGATTGCAGGGTTGCAGGATAAAACCAGTGCACATTTGTGTACCCAGAAAAACGATTGTCCAGACACTGTTGCTCCTTTAAATGAATCCAAAATGCTTCTAGACATGCATTCCTTAATTATGACCCTTGAACAGGATTGCCAAAGAACAATACCATCCCTATTAGATTTGGCACTGCGGCACGGGCTACTTCCATTTAGAGACACTTGGCCCATCTGAATCAGCAAAACAATCACTGACCCACTCTGTAAAACAGGTTCAGATTTGTCTAATTTTCTCAGCAACTATAAAATAAGCATTATAAAATAATGCTGTGTCAGACTCTGAAGGGATGGGAACATTCAAGAAGCCATGAGAGATTGTTAATTCAAGCCTTGATATTCCATCAGAAAACTCAGCATGAATGTATCTGTACCCATATCTGTATCATCTGTATCTGTGTATAAATCAAATGCGCACACAACGTATGTAGGAACATACAAAGATGCTTTAAACCAGACCAGACTATTTAGCTCTGCAGCCCAATACTGTCTATCCTAGCCCTCCCCAAATCACATTCTCTGGATATTTTGGACTACAGCTCCCACCCTCCTCAACCACTGGGATCAATGTCTGTCCTGGGTAGGAAGGATGGGAATTGTAGTTTAGTACATCTGGAAGCCACCCGGTTAGAGAAGGTTGGTGTTCTCTGATTGGCAGCAGCTCTCTAAGGTTTTGAGCAGAGATCTCCCATGTGGCCTTCAGCCTGTTCTTTCTTCTTAGTATTGTCTGGTATTGAACTTGCAACCATCTGCTTGCTAAGTCTGTACTCTAGCACTCAGCTGTATCCTCTGCCTGGAGCTATGACTGCTTGTTACACACCAGGTTGAGAGCAGCACCCCAGCCATGTATTGAGGTTTGCCTGCTCAGCCTTCTGGTTTTGTAGTCACAATAAGGCAGCAAGGAGTGACGAGTGAACTTTTCCACAACTGGTGGCAGGGCTTCATAATTCAAAAATATAAATAGTAAAGATTAAGCAAATTATCCAATAAAAAGTTTATGTTACTGTTAGAAGCTGTCAAAAAATAAAATAAAATAAAATAAATCAGAACTCTTAGAGTTCATGTACAGTTTGCCTAATTTGCTGTGGCTAATTGTGGCTAGTTGACAAGGTGACAAAGCATGTCTCTATGACATATCTGGTCACACATCTGGCTGTGCAATTGAAATGGACCCAGGCACCTTATCAATTAGCAGTGGCCAATTACACAAACCTTCTACAAAGATAAAGAGAATTCCGTTTCATATTACTTGGCTACTATATAATTTAGTGATACAAATTTATTTTTAACCCTTTCCATAACCCAGCTTTTCTCCATACCGAAGGCCACCAGAGAGCTAGCTGCTGGATTATGGGAACTGTACCCTAAAACATCTGAAGAGTGCCAGGATAGGAAACTGAAAAATACATCTTTACTCACCTGCCGCCACTTAGCTTGTCCATGGAGCAACAGTGTAATCTGAACACAAAAGAGATGTTAAAAAAATGAGAATGTCTGAAGGTCAGGCTCTGTTTACAACCATTTCCCTTTTGGAATAGATATCAGAAATCTGTTTGCTGTTTTAGTTTGGGAAGTATAATAATCCAAATGAAACAGAGATCTCTATTGATGTCCTCACCCCCAACCATACACGTACAGTCTACAGAAAGAGAGCTGGAGAGAGGCATGCCAAAATAGTTTGTTTATGCCAAAGTACAATGTGAGATGCATGTTAAGAAACTGAATAAATAAATAAATAAAGAGGTTATTTGACATTCAAATCACACCACAGTGGTAAAACGTATATGCAGGAATTTGATTAAGTAATCATTTGTTGTGCACTGTTCCATACTCACAATTGATGACAAAGTAATACAGTTTACACACCAGTCTTGTGGCTTTGGTATGTATGGAGGAGGAGTGGACAAGGTATGCCCTTCCAGATGTTGCTATACTACAATTTACAGCACCCCTTGCCACCTGCTATGCTAAGACTTATGGGAGTTGGACCCCCAAAACATCTGGAGGGTTACATTTTGTCCTTCCTGTTTGGAGGCTGCTCTTCTAAGGCTAACAGCACCCTAATGTAGTCATAGTTCAGACTTTGATCTTAGCAGTACTGTCAAGGGTACATTGTTGGTTGTATTGGAGAAAATTTCTCTTTTGGTTAGCAGAGTATAAAATACAAAACAAACTGCTGCAGCACATGGAAGAGAACAGATTTAAAAAATCCCAGCTTCCATGCAGCCCCCTTTTTCCTACAATGGAACTAGCCCTTTGAATTTGAAATAAAAATTGCTCTTCTAGAGTCAAGTGTGAAGCCATGTGTCCAACAGCTAAAGCTTGGCCAAAACTGGGTCATGCAACAGGACATGGATCCCAAGCACACCAGCAAATCTACAACAGAATGGCTGAAAAAGAAAAAATTAAGGTGTTGCAAAGGTCCAGTCAAAGTCCAGACCTCAACTCGATTGAAATGCTGTGGCAGGACCTTAAGAGAGCTGTGCATGAAATGAACAAATGCCCACAAACGTCAATGATCTGGAGCAACACTGTAAAGAAGAGTGGGCCAAAATTCCTCCACAACAATGTGAGAGACTGGTAAAGTCATACAGAAAACAATTACTTCAAGTAATTGCTGCTAAAGGTGGTTCTTCAAGCTTTTGAATCATAAAGTGTACTTAGTTTTTCATGCATGGCTTCTCTATTTTGGCTTTATTTTAAAAAAAATAAATCATGACATGGTGTAATATGTCATGTTGCTGTTCATCTGAGGTTGTATTTACCTAATTTTCAGACCTGCTAAGGACCAGATCATTTTTGTTATGCCTTGATACATAGAACCATAGAATTCAAAGAGGAAGTTCTTTCTTTTTCACATTACTGTATATGTTGGAAGGAATGGGAAGGAATAAGTTAGAAGAATTATTAAGCTATTACTGTCCTTGAGATTAAAAAAGAGGAAGGAGTAGAATGTCAAATGGTGTATATGAGAGCAAGTATGGTGAAATGGTGACTCAGGTCTAAATTCACACTCATCCATAGTGTTCACTGACATCATGTCCAGAGGGGAGAAGTTGGAGCAGTCTGGTTCACGCTTAAAAGGTTCTTATCTTTAGTGTGATCTATTTTATCACTCACTGGAGCAATCCTTCTGTTTACACCGATCAGTATTTTTTATCCTGTGAGGAGGGCCCAGGCAGGTCTTTGGATTACCCCAATTTGTCCCCTTTTCAATTAATTACACTCCCTTTCCCTCCCCCTTCTCTGCCTTTTTCCACAGCTGTCATTCAGTGGGTCATGGTGACTTTCCTTTTTGTTGTTGTTATTAAATAAAGTAAGTGAATTAGAAAAACAGCAATGCATCTACCTGGTTATGATACACATAATACCATCAATGTGTCTTGTTTTTCTAGAAAAGTGCTGTAATCAATAGGAAAATATATATTTTGAAAAATTTAAATGGTAGAGAAGATGGAAATAGAAAGGGGTTTTCCTCCAAAGTCTCTTCCAATGCCACAATCCACCAAATATGTCACAGGGTTGTCATTTTGATGCAGACTAACTATCCACATGGGCTACAGAATGGGTGAATTAGCAGTGCTTCAAATCACACACAAAAAACCTGTAGCCCTACCACTCTACCAAAGAGGAGTGGGACAGCTGTAAAAAGGGGTGTGATAGATCATCATCCAAGTCAAAACATGTGTTAACTCCATAAACTGAACAGCATCAAAAGCAATCATATAGCGAGCGATTCTGCCGGTGTGGATGTGCCTTGAATGACGTTAATCAAGTCACTTCCTCATAGACTAATCTATCTCCAAGGGCTCCTATGAGCTTTGGGAAACTATGTGTGTCACATTGATCTCCTTTTTCCTCCTGACATTGGAGGGGTAGGGGTGGAGGAACGAGAGAGAGAGAGAGAGAGAGAGAGAGAGATATGACATAGTCGTGTACTTAAAAGAATCATGAAGGCAAAATATTAGGATGAAGTGGATGTGTTGGCTGTACACCCCTCATCTCCATGTTTGTTGGACCCAACTGCCTTCATCCCTGGGCGTGCCACACTGAACAGCAAGATCTTAAGAATACTCTGTTTGCATTCTTATGAACACGATCTGGGTATGAATACATAGAAAGCTCAACTCATATTTAGGTGAATCTAACTTATGCTAAGGACGTCCTACTCAATGCAGGGATATCAGACAAAGAGGGGATGAGATCAGACGCATGTGAGGACACTGGGGCTGAGACCAGCCATCTGCATCAGTGGTTCTCAAACTGGAGTCCCCAGATGTTCTTGGACTGCAATTCCCAGAAGCCTTCATCACTTGCTGTGCTGGCCAGGATTTCTGAGAGTGGCAGTCCAAGAACATCTGGGAACTCCAGTTTGAGGACCACTGATCTATATCACCCACTTTTAGTCCTCACAAATTTAATCTGAATGCATGAAAAGGGATGAGGTGGAGAGATGGCTGGCTTCCAAGGGCTGGTCCAAAAAAGTAACTTTTACAAGATATGTCAGAGATAGACAGACAGAACAACTGACCTATGCTTCTGTGTGAAGGGGTTCCAAAAGGTCCCAGTGTCAGGACGATCCCTGTCTCTTCCTCACCAATCATCCTCCTACCCTGGGTGATCTCCCAGAGCCACCCTATCCATGGAAGATAGCCATGCCACGGATTGTGAAGTTGATGACCAGCTGAGTTATCTATGGAGGTGGAGAATGAGGAAGCAATGGGAGGGGCTTGCCTTAAATCTCCAAAGTTTGAGGAACCTTCTAGAAGGAATGAGGTTCAGGGCAAGACACAGGGCTTAGAAGGATCTGGAAGGGAAATGGGAGACCCTGATGATATAAAAAGGAGGGACAAAGGTCTGTGGAGAAGAAAGAGAAGGAGATGGGAAATTATAATGAACAGGAGAACATGGTAGAAGTGCCTGAATGGTTCCAGCTCCAACTGCCTAAAGAGGTTCAGCTGCCTGAGTGATGCCACAGTACAGAGAAGGCATCAGCAACCTTCTGCCGAGCCTACCCCAACAACTGCTCAGACATAGTTGTGACAGTGGAGGAGGCAGGGACAGTTTAATCAATGCCAACATCTTGAAGCCGAGATGTGGGCCATTCCAGAGAATGACATCTTCCCCCTGAAACAGAGGGTATTGAACAGGACAGTTCTCAAACCTTAGAGACTGGTAAGGGAGGGTGAATAACCATTTTCCATTGTGGACATTAAAGCTGCTCAGAATTGGACTTATTTGGGTGGACTGAAGGAGGACTTCAGTGATTAGAATAGTTTAGAGTTACTTTGTTGGTTTAGGTAATAAAGATGGTGTTGAAAGGAAGCTTCCACTTCTGCTCTTATGTCTTGACCTATGGGACCTTTTCATGCTCAGTCCCCATGGAGGATCTGGGGGCGCACACATTCTGGAATGTTGATTCTTAACACAACTGATCAGTTCTCAAGACTTTCCAAAGTGCAGGCTATGAAAAGGTTTAGAGGGGTATCAAACAAGAAAACATGTTCCTTAAAAACATTTTAAATAAAAGCTCACAAAATCCCATTGAAGTAAGAACTGCCATTTGCTGAAAAGGAAAGAGTTAGTCATAGCTTAAATTGCTTAATACTTTAAGCAGTTGAATAGATAGATGTGCTGTAGCACAAGCTGCATCTTTCACCGGAAAGAAAGAAAAAACAAAAAGAAAGCTAGAGTAGTATATTATCATGCAGCTATAGGCAAAATGGCCAGACCTCTTGAGGCAGATGTTATTTATGTATTTGTGAGAGGCATTAAATAACTTTAATAACCAATATTGTGTAAAGGGGGAAAATACAACCACCAGTGACTCAGAATTACTATACTGAGCCTTCATTTATTTAAGGCAAGGGGAAGTTTTAAATAACATCAGTTATAAAGTCTGGAAACAGCTAAATCCTTTAATTCCATGCCTTGTATCCACATATCTATTTGATTGCCTGCTTCCAGGTTTGTAGCATTAACCTTAATGCTGGGCATCAACGAAGCCCTGTTTTTCTAAGAAATCTGAGTATTCTGTGGACTGTAAAACAATCTGAGGGTAGGATGTGGGTGGGAATGAATTTTGAAAAAAACAGGTTTGACATAGAATCATTAAGATACAAGGGTTGAAACAAATGAGGTTAGGGCTAGCCTGTCTGTTAGGCAGAGTGAGGGGGCTCTTTCGGGTGGCAGCTGCTGTGTGTGCCTCACACCACTTAATGTAGCCTGCAGGGGAGGACACTGTCCCATCTTTAGTGTTGAAGAAATCTTCAGCTGCCAGGCCAGTGAGCATCTGTACAAGGAATAAGTAAAGGCACCATCTTGTCTTTCATCACAGGAAGCAAAGAAATTTTGAACGGACTCTGAAGAACTATCACCGAGGTTCATACTCTAAGATGAGATATCACATGACAACATTGCAAATCACTGATATCAAATCCCCTGCCCATCGCTACTATTGAGCTATCTCAAAAATCTAGCAGTGGATGCCAGGGTGGGAACCTGGGTACTTGAATGTGCATGCCTATACACACTACTTGTGTGGCTAGTCCTAGTTACGGTGGCCACCTACACATCATCAAAAAGGATGACACCCATGACAGAAAAGGACAAAAGAGAGAGGATAATGATTTGCATAAAACTGAATATTCTAATATATTGTATGGATGTAAATTTCAGAATGACTTTTTAATAACTTGAACAGAATCACAACACATTGGGGGTAGACAGTGACCAGGTGCCTTGTCTACCTATTTTCCAGGTGCTAATTTTTGATGACCCAGTTAAAAGCCCCTGATCTCCCTCCTGATCATTCTTTATTTTCAAAGCAAGCTGAGACTGAACAGGCTTTCCAATCCAATATATCTTCAAATGGAGGCTTGCCCTCAGCAGTCTTTCAAATGGGCCATCCTGATCCCAGCCTACTATTTGATGGAGAAATAAGAGTGAAATACAGATTTAATTAGATAAGAGCCACTGAAATCAGCTTGTTTTTAGTTAGCCATGGTTTACTAGTCCTGTTCATGGGGGCAGGGGGCTGCTCTAAGCCTGACTGAGACCTGATTCAAAGGGGGTCTAAGTGCCCTAGTTTACAAACAGTTCACTAAAATTTGTGAATGATTGAAACAGAAACCTTTTTCCATAAACGATGGATGGATATTAAAGACAAAACATTTTCTGAAACATGAAGGGCTTGACCTTCTTGCCCGCCTTTGCAAGCCCTTCATGTGCCTGTTTTCAACAGTTCTTCAGTCAAAACCCAGGAATAAAGGCACATACGGATATGATTTTGGGAACAGTAAAAGCTCTCTAGTCAGCTGACAAATAGCACCAAGGGAGATATTTGCAGCATTTATTCAAAAAGTAACTGAAAAGCTCTGTGAGCAACCAATGAACCATTCAGTTTTGTGGGTTGCTCTGGATCTGACTGTCTGTTCTGGCCCTCCCTGGTTTCTGGATCACTAGCAATAACTCCATTTTTTCAAAGCCTCATGGATGGTAAATCCATGAGGTGGAGCATTTGTCTCCCGATCACAGCAATATCCTGAGTCATGGATCCCCCACGTATTGGCCTTGTTCCTACACCAGGGTCATTTAACAAGTGTCAATGCACAATCAGGGTTGTGTTTGAGGCCTCTTTTCTCATGCGGAGGAGCTGGATTTCTGGTTAATTTCCCAGTCGCTTGCTTTTGGATGGGCTGTGGTGTTGCTGCAGAAAACAAATGCCCTCTTTCTGGATGAAAAGTTAATTCTGAGGATGGCTGCTGCCAGAGGAACACCTGAAAACAAAGAAGGAGAGGTTAAGGGTAACTTTGCACTGTCAAACTGGCACGCACCCCAGTGGTTGCTCAGCATTCTTCAGTGATCGCCATAGGAGAGGAAACAGTGGGAATGTAGTGTCGTCAGCGCGAGGCAGCAGTAAATCACCTCGCAAAGGACTGGCTGTGCAAGGAGAAAATAAAACCAGCCTGGAAGCTTCTGCTAGTCAGAACCAGATTAATTTTCACATTGAAATCAATGACCCTATCAAAGCTGGCACTCTTTAAAGACATGGGCGGTAATCCAGACCTGCCCACACATCAGAAGTTTTCCTATTCAGCCGCCTCCCCCAAAGAAACTCATTGATTGCCTCTGCACCTCCCCCCAGTTTTTGAAGGCAGACCTCTGAGGTCTTTCTGTGTAGTTCCCTCCTTGCTCCAACTTCTGACTGCAAGAGAGAAACACCAGCTGTTAGGAAGGCACACAGAACCTATGATGGAGGAGCCTTTTCAGCCCCTAGCTCTGAAACCACCCTTGAGCATTAGTTGCATGCACCCCATGGTATGTTCCTATTTGTTATATACTCCTCCACCACCCCTTGTGACAAACAATAATAATAAAATCCTTATCTAAGTTCAGCAAACTACATGTCTTAAATAAGAGGCTCAGTACACATTATAACGGCCTGAGTCTTAAGATGAAGTAGGCAATCTTTTTTTTATTATTAAAATATTAATGCCTATTCCTTGGGAGATACTGAACAGCTACTCCTTGGAAACTGATCAGAAATGGTATGGCTTTGTATCAGTCAGAGCTGACCCAATGACAGAAATGGTGTTGTTTACTGTAGAAAGTCACACCAGAGTAGGTTCATTGAGTCAGTGAGAGTTTGCTGAAACTGCTCCAAATTTTTCATTGAGTCAAATGGGCCTACTGTAGTTGTGACTTACTATGCTAAGCAATAGGATTTCAGCCAATATATTTTATTACCTGAGGCAAGTGGTGCTCACCCACCCAAGTCAAGGTTACCCAACAGTAGCCAAGTCATTCTGGTACATAAAGCAGAGAAAAAACTCAAAAGCATCTTTCCCCTTCCCTGCCAATAAAACTACAGCAATAACAAAATAAATAATTAAGCTTTTGCTGCCTGTCTTTGATACCTGTGAGTGTGTGTGCACCCATGTGTGCATATATGTGTATTATTACACATCACCAAATTTACAAATGGATTTGTGGTGTGTGTTTGTTTTTAAGATTAAATCATTGGACCCTGTGGAGCTCTGTAGCTTTCTCCTTTTTACTGTAAAACTTTTCTACTTTTCATTAGGAATTATTTTCATGGCTGTACTAGGAGAGTGAGTTATCTCTCTGCTCTAATTTGGCATAATGAAAAGACTACCAAGAAACCCCCACATAGGTGAGTCATTGTGGTAACCTACCTCTTCTCCTAACTAATATCATATTGTGTTGAAGGAACAGGGGACTGGGGAGAGACAGCTTCACATTTCCAGTCATCTAAGAAGTTCATTGAGAGACCAGTATCTTAGCCTACCCAACTTCTCATGATTGTTCAGAGAATAAAATAGGCCATGCTCTCTACTCTGAGCTCCTTGAAGGAAGGTGGGGATGAAAATGTAATAAAGACAAAGAAATGGAACAATCCACATTCTTCACAAAGATTCCAACTAGAAAGCCCACCTCATCAACTACTTGGAAAGGCTCTGTTCTGCAGAAGTGTATTTAAGCTTCAGAAAGCAGAGCTTTTCTAAAGTGGTTTACATTGGACACATCACAAAAACAATAACCACAAAATATGCACCAATATAAACCTTTCCAAATCATCAAATTTCTTACTCCAACAGCAGAACTTGGAACATAGAATTTTGCTAAGGCAAAAGTGGGCAAGTATAGTGTGGGTATAAATATAGCTATTTTGACAGTTATACAAAATGGATATACAAGATACACGAAGCGGTACACCCTACTCATCTGCATCTTTTCTAGACTAGCGTGAAGTCAAAATGTGGGACCAGGAAGTCCATGTTTAAATTCTCCTTTTCAAGTGTTCCTTTGTAAAGTTCCTATGGATCTGATTACCTGCTCCCAAGTAGTTTGGTCATTTCCTGGTAATACTGCTGTAATGCATTGTATGTGAGGTTACCCTTGAAGATGACATGGATTTTGCAGCAGGTGCGGCATGTAGCACCTAGATTGCTAAGGAACATTCTTCAGAACCCAGGACACCCACTTTGAAGGATTTGCACATGCTTCCGGTCTGAGTTCAAGGTGCTGACAATGACTTATAATGACCTAAATGGCTTGGGACCTTTATATTAAAGGAGCACCTCTCACTAATATAAACCTGCCTGGTCACTAAGATCAGTGGGGGAGGCCCTCCTTCATGTCCCACCACTGAGAATAGTTCATTATATGGAGACATGGGGAAGGGCTTTTTCTGCAGTAGCACCCCCAGAGGCTCAATTAGTGCTGAAATTGGCATCATTTTGGTGCCAAGTCAAAATGTACTGTTTTATTAGAGCCATTGGGGGTTGAGGATCATGGCCTGCATAGGTTTTAGTTCAATAGTTTTAATGTTTGAATATTTTAAAATTGTGCTGTGTGAGCCAGCTGCAGCTGGCTGGCAGAGTGGTCAGCCTCCTATGGCAAGAGAAATGCTCTCCCCATTTCAAACACCTGGGCCCATGGAGAAGAGGAGGGGCCAGACACACCCCTCAGAGGGGGAAAGGTGCTCTGGCCAGGCTAGAAATAGGAGGGGGAGATGAGAGCTCGGGGGAAGAACATGCTGACACTTGGCAGGACCCCCTGGAATTCCTCATTGATGAGAACGAAGCCTTGTTGTCAGGAGAGGAGCTGGGAGGGAGCTGGAGGTCCTTGCCAACCCAGGAAGGCTAATAATGTGGCATCCAGGCCCTGACAGGGTAAGCAAGGGAGTTGGGAAGGAGGGAACATGGCCTTAGCTCCCGTCCTTCCCCAGCTGCTTACTCCAGCTGACTCCCTGGACTGGAGGGAAGCCAGGAGGGGCTCCTGACTGCCCAAATTGAACAGTTTTGTCTATGTGGACATATCTGCTTAACTGACCAGGGAGTGAAGTAACTCCTGGCCGGCTCGGGGACTACTCCGTTGCCAGGGCTAATGCTTGAGGGAGGAGCCTGGCCAACATTGGAACTGAGAGTTTGAAGGGGCCTGAGCCTGCAGAGACATTAATTTCCGTTTCTTCCCTCTGCAAGCCAGAAGGGCATAGGGACTGGAGGGGCAGCCAGCCTCCAGAGGGTGGCCCTGGACTAGATTCTGCTATTGCCCAGAAGGGCTTGGTGCTGCAAAGAACCCCAGCACCCCCACACCCTGAAGGGGCCAACTCTGCAAGAACTTGTGTTTATACATCCTCTTTCCATCTTTCTTTGTTCCCAATAAAGTCCTAATTCTACCGCAACTTACTGCCTCGTCATGGAGGGAGCGGCGAGGGTACCTCACATGCTGTTTGTTTTAAATATCTTACATTTTAAAATTGTTTTGTGCACCTTCGTAACCCAGAGATTCTGTGATATAGGATGGGCTAAAAATGTTTAAATAAATTTTAAAATTAAATAAATAAATAATATCAGATTTCTTCCCTTTTCTTTTATTGGCTTTTGGCAAAAGTATGCTACATGCACATTAAAACCATAATAGGTGCTGACAGGTTCTTTACCGGCATGCTAAAAAACATTGCTCTGGTAGGGCAAAAGCTGAATGGTGGACTCCTGTGTTACATCTAGACTCCTGAGGTCAACCTCTGGCATCTCAAGTGAGGTAGTGAACGTTTTCTTCTTGAAATCCTCAACAGCCACTGCTAGGGAGTGGAAGGTTCTTTCAGTCACATCAGAGCAGCATGAAAATATACTATGGGAAAACAGTTATGACTTCTTGACTCTCATATAAAATTTGTGAGCCATTTGTCTGTTCCAGAGCTAGCCAATACAATCAAGGTGGGGAAGCTATTGCATCCTCAATCCATCTCATCAGCAGAGGTCACGGTACGAACAGCTAGCTACAAGCAGCTATTGGTTATATCAGATGTTTCCCTTTTATGCAATTCTGTAGTACATTATGAATATTAAATACTTCACTTCAGTTTTTCCATAATACTTATTTGAACATCTGACCAGCTTTCAGGGAACTCAGTGACCCATGAGATATTTGCAATAAATTCCTTATGAAGCAATTTGAAACATTATCTGTAAAAGAGCCCCAGAAGTGTAAAACACAGCTAGGTGAATAATTAGTAACATAATATTTATCTGGCAGCTTACATCTTTTTGGTGCTTGAGAGCTGATTGAGACCAGATCATAGACTTCTCTAATGTATTTGTTATTTTAAGTTATTTGCAGAATCAGCAAATAATTTGGGGTTTGTGGATCACCCGTGAATTGGGATTGTTCATAATTCACACTGTGTTGCTCACCATGGGACTTAGGCAAGTTCTGTTTTCTGGTTCTAGGCTGGCTGACATACACAATTAGCCAAGAAACTCTATGCAAATGACAATTTTGTGAGTAGGGCTTGCTTGGTCTGCTTTGAAGAAACATATCCGTTTTATGGATTTCTGTAACAGACTTATGAGACCCATTTGTATGGTTATAATCCTATTCACTTTCAGGTTTGCATGTTTTCCTGTGGAAAGTTTTGTTAACTGGATAAGTCTCAAGGCTCAGCACCAAAGCCTACTTCTGCACACATACATATGCCTTAGAAGTGATATCCTTGAATATAAAGAACCCATAGAACAAGGGAAAATCTCCCCCTCTCAGTACCTCAACCGTTGAGTCAACCTCCGTTGCAGATGCTTCCTTAGGTAAAGAAGAAAAAAATCCCCAAAGGCCATGCTTAGAGTTCTTTCTCTATTTCAACATCCTCAGGTACAAAGCAGACCCTCCTTAGAAACTACCTCTGCTTTGGAGAGTCGGTTTTCAGTTTCTTGGAGGCCTCAAGAAACTCTCTGGCTCTGCTGGATTGCATTAGTTTATAGTTGATTCCCCAGAACAAGGGAGGCCTCAAATGCATACTTCACTGCAAAAGCCCTCTGTAAGCTCAGACCATTAGTCCATATTTCTGGGGAAGCAGGTGAGTTTATCTGCACTCTGGCCTGGCACCCATCAATAAATGCACTTACCAGTACTTATAGCAGGCATGGAAACATTATGAGTGTTGTATAGCCTTCAGGTGTGGAACTGCAACTCTCATTAGCAGTGATGAAGGATAATGGGAGTTGCAGCCCAGTGTCTGTGGTTGCAGTCCAGTGTCACATTCCCCCAGAGTATATGTGACCTGTTGGTCAGATAAAGTCCATAAGACCTACTAGTCCAGCTTGCTGAGGGCCCAGTGGAAGAAACTCCTCAAAGCAATAGCCCCCCAGATAGGATTTCTTTCCCCAAAGTTAGCTGGCTGTGTTTTCTTTCTCTGCTCAGGGGAAAGGCAACCCCTTTCTCCATGAAAAAAGAAGCATGTATTTAAATGATGTGTACATGTCCCTATGTGTATATGTGTGTGTGAGAGAGAACCTATCTATTTTGGGTGCCAAGGAAACCCTGAGGCTAAAGACTTCTCTACTCCTTTGTCTTCTGCTAAGAACTGCTTACCAGCTTCTAAGAAAGTGGCTTGCACTCTTAACGCATCGGATGAGTGACATGGCTAGAGTGCAACTGATGCCCACTGGGCTGGTTATTAGAGGCAGAACCAAAGGTATGTTAGAAAAGAAGCAGCATTTTGAATTCTCAGCAAGCTATCCACTTTTAAAAACAATTCAATTATTTTAAAAAACCTCCCGTTTATGAATGTCGGATATTGTGCTTCTGTATCCGCAATTCAAAAAGCCAAGAAATGGCCCAATATTGCTGCAGAATACTGTGCCCTATCCCCAGCAGGAAAAAGGATGCCAAGCTTTACATAGCAAAGGACAGCCTGAATGCTGACAACACCAATGGCAGCAGTCAAGATGGTCTACAGGAGACCCTCTTCTGCTCACGACCATTCACACTTGTTGAAAAACAGCCCTGACCATTGCTTTGTGGCCGAGAAGTATTTAACAGATGTACAAAGGTGTCAGCTTCTGGGATTTTCCCTTCCTTAGTGTCATACTCTGTGGTGTTCTGGAAAAAATAAGCTTTGTAGTCAGTGCCTGAGTCAACCTGGTTGGGAGAAGGGAAGGGACACCCACCAGTAACTGGAAGGCAGTAACACCTGCAGCGCATTGCTGTGAGAGAGAGCTTCAAGGCCAAGCTGGACTCATTCCTTAGTACTGAGTTATTTAAGAAAATGGTTTGAGATGAGTGGAAGGAGTGGCAAGAAGTTATTATCTTCTTTGTTATATTTAGCATTGGGGCAAAGTACTGGCTGTGGTACTGAGACATTCAGCATGCACATACATGCACACAAATGTACATAGAGGTATAGAAAAAAGATTCACAGGAAATTTGAAAACAAGAGAGCAGATACAAAATAACCAGCACAGTTCCATTTAAACTTCACTATACAATATTTTTTATTCTCTCCCTAACCCACCTCGCCCTGGAAAGCAATATGTAGTCATGAAGTTCACATCTAAATGGAGGATGTTGTATGTTAAACTGGCAACAAAGTGACAGGCCACTTACAAAAGCAGGCCTGTTTCCGATCCTCAGAATGAAATGTGGTCATTATTAGTTACGTGTCAGTTTGGGTTAGTTTTATTTAGTTTCAGCAGGAGGAGGGCAATGCCTCCCTTCAGTACATGCAAAAAGTTTGGAATCTCATTGCTCAGGCCTTACTTTTGATCTAAATTATACGCCTGCAAGATGGAGCACTCAGGCCCTCTCCCCACCATGCTTGAAGAAATACCATATTGCTTTGTATACAAAAGCGGTTTTCCTTTCATGTATCGCGTGCTGTTAATTATGGCTTAGATTCTACTAGCTTTACTCATGTAATTAGTAGCTCCTGGCATGGAAGTTATCTCTTTGAAAATCATCAATTTGTTTCCAGAGAAAGGCAAAATGTAATGATGGAATGCACGAGGAGTTTGTGTTTCAGGACCTCAGTTATTGTGATGCCACTGAATATCATGGTTGTTTAGTTCCTAGATTGTTTAAAGTTTGCTGGTTTGGAATGTTCCATTGATATGCTTCCTCAGTTGAGAATGGGAACTGAGTGTTGTTTGTGCATTCAGAACAAGAGTGTGGCCATACTGGGTAGGCGGACAGGTGGGATTTGTAGTTCCAGAAAGTAACCTTTTCATAATTTGTGATCTTAGAATCTATAGCTTCAAATACTTCTGGTTCATTCTCTCCTTGTGCTCCATGAAACACAGGGAATTTAGTTTCCCAGGTAATCTAGCAACAATGGGCACTGCAGTGAATCTTCTAGATGCTCAGATGCTTGGGATATGTAGTTCTCAGCCCCTTCAGGCTCCTGATGACACATTCTAACACGTTAAGGGGACTTAAATGTCTTAATTTTAAACTGTCCCTGAATTACCACAAAGCATATTCTACCTTCTACTATCCAAGAAAGTGTTAATGAATAGAACAAGCTCTTCTCATGTAGCCTTGGAGCCTTTTTCCTCCACAGCTGTTTTTGTGATAAATTTTAGATGACAAAGCTGGTGATGGAATATTCCATGGAATATTTTCATCTTCCATTGATGCAATTGGGAGGTCAGGTCATAAATTGTACCTGATGTCTTAAATGCCATCCCTTGAATAAAATTAATCAGAAAAGATATCCCAATTCAAGTAACTCCCAAAGACAGATGATGGAAACATGCTTTCTGGAAGGTGACCCCCCCCCCCCAAAAAAACATATGACAACTAGACGAGAGATCACCAAAGTGTCCAACCTCTTATTTTAAATGAATGATGAGCCACTGTTTTCATAAATTCTTAATTTTATCAAGAAGACAGATTATCTTATACTGCAATATTCACAATTGCCTTCCTCTTATCATATGTTTTAGTGGAGGGTTATTACAATTTGATAAATATATATTCGCTAGAATTAAAACATCTGGTATGCGATTAGTCACACGAGGACTTGCCATTTTGAATTCTTCAGAAATATACAGTTGTTCTCCTCAAATAACAAAATTGGATTACATAAAAAGCAGGCTGGTATGTTGGTGTTGGGTATGTTTTGGATTATGGTGCTAATAATACAAAGAATTTAATCACATCTCCATTACAGTGTTGTGATAAGTAAAGAAATCCAAGGAGGAGTCAATGAAATTTTGAAGAACTCAGTTCCATTCACACGAGTTTATGTTCAGCCACCACTCCAGAGCTAAGCAGTTCTTGTATGTCATCATCTCTGTACCCCAGTGTACCTTTCAGTACATCTACTGTATGCTGACCAAGAAGAGGTGGTGGTTTTGGCTTTGACACTTCAAACTGGCTGCACTTTATGGCTGATCCTGTCAGAAAAGAAAATGGAAAGGAAAGGATTGTCATGGTTCATTTTCTATATAATATCCTTCTGTAAGATGTGGTTATTATAAACAGAACAAATTACATGGCCAACTACCATATACTTTACCGCCATTCATTAGTTTAAGTACGAACATGACAACAAAACAGTGGTGAGCTGGGAATTAAGATTTGGGGGAGAGTTCACTCTCTTCCAAATCTCAATTATATATATGCCACTTATGGAAGAATGGGTGTTTAATTCTGACTCATAGTACCCAAGTAATGTTCTTTCTCCAGAAAAAAAAAACTATACATACATAATGAGTGCAAAAAGGAGCAGAAATATCTTTCTTCCCAGCCCCCCTCCGCAATAAATGCATTAAATAAATACATTCAGTTTGACATTTCTTTAAAAAAAATGAGGTTCAGGAATGAGGGAGCTCTATGGATGCTGGGAACAGATTACTAAAAATCACATTGAGGGGTCTAATGCAGTCCTTGCCAACACACTAAGCTTACCTTAATTATATAATAACAATAAGTAGAAGCAGAAGTTGTAGTCTTATAGCTCTTATGAAAAAAAATGATGGATAGCTGTCATCTGATTTATCAAAACATGTATTCTGTCTAGAGATGGGCACAAAGTAAAAAACGAATCACCAAATTTATTCAAATATTGCTAATTCATCAATTTGTATTTGTACAAATCAATGTCCCCGACAAATACGAATCAATGAATTTTTAGCAATTTTTATTTGTCAATTCGTTGGGCTATAAAACACCACCCCCAGGCACCTAGAGATACTCAGACGCCCAAAACCCAAACTTCACTAAACTTGCAGGGTTTGTAGAGGAGAGTCAGGGGAAGCTTGCCTGTGATTTTGGTGTCTCTAGGGCATTTTATAGGGTTTTAATGGCAAAAATGAATCAACGAATTGATTTGTTGATACATCAGAAAAAATCATAAATTCATTATTCATGATTTGTCGACCTTGATTAATCACAAATCAAAACAAATTGCCGTTTATCTCATTTGTGCCCATTACTAATCCTGTCTTTCCACAGAGTAGAATACACAAGCCACTTCATTCTTTCTTCACCACCAAATATATGGGGCAGATAAGGTTGATGATGTTTTGGACATCACAACATGAGACATTGGAAATAACAAGAAAAATATAAAATCTTTCTTACTGTGCCTCCGCCACACTGTCTGAAAAGTAAGTTGCACAAAGAGAATGTACTAGCTATATCTCTATCCAGTTATCCATTCCCAACTCAAACACAGAAAATAATGTTATTTCCTTATGATATTTCATCACTACAAAAATCATTAAAGGATGAAGGAGACAGCCCCTTTTAACAATATGTTTGGTCCTTCCAGGTAAATTTAGCAAGTAATATTTATATATTCCAGCAATATCAGCACTCCAGCCCAAGGAAGTTTCTCAGCAGCTGGCTTCTTAAAATATTTTCTGAGCTATTTTTAAAAAATGTAAACATGTCTACATTTAAATCAGAGGTGCATAATACTTTTACTGGACCACAAAAACATCACTAAAAAAGGCAAGCTTTCAAATTCTTCAGAATTCTTCCTCAGTCTGGGTGTTGTATATCTTGAGATAGGGTAGAGTGAGAAATTGAACGTCCAAAAATTAGGCAGACTTTATAGTCATGAGACATGAAGTTAGACTAAAGTCCCAAGATGCAGGCAGCAGACTTGAAGAGTTAACTTGAGGTGTAATTGTTATCATCCCTGGAGGATGTAAAATAAATTATCTTTATCTCTAATGATAAAACACTGGTGAACTTGAGGAATTCAAAATGAAGAGGCCTTTTTCTCACTTTGCTCCTTGGTCAAATGATCAATAGACGCTAGCCCTTTTCAGTTGTCAGCAAACCATGTCTCCTTACCATTTAAGCTATGAAGATACTGATTTGGGGTGTGTATGTCTGGGTAAAAGGTGGATCCATGAAATCAAGAATGGATCCTGATGATTTCATATAATTTTTTTGGTGTGGTCCTAGCCAAATCACTATCAAGTCATCGAACCCATCTATGCCTACAAATTACACCACAGAAATCATGGATCCTTTGGCCCATGACTCTGCAGTAGCGCAAACCACTGTCCAATCATATGGACCATCAGTGCTCACAAACTACAAGACAGAAATCATGGCTCCCCAAGCACATGGCTTTGCAGTGGTGCAAAACTCCAATCCAAGGCAGAGATGCTCATGGATCCACGATTTTTCTGCAGGATCATCCCCAAACCATGGTCCATTCATAGCCCCCATTTGTGGCTATAGATTATAACACAGAAATCATGGGTCACCCAGTGCGTGGCTTTGCAGTGGCTCAAAAACATGGATCTGACATACAGATTATAATGGATCCATGTGATTTTTATGCAGGATCATCCCCCAATCATAGGCCCCATCTCTGCCCACACACTAAAACACAGAAATTGTGGGCCCTTCAGTACATGGCTTTGCAGTAGTGGAAAAACATGGATCTGACACACGGATCCTCAGGGAGCCACATGATTTTTATGCAAGATCATCCCCAAACTACTCTCCAGTCATAGTCCCATGGTAATCCTCAGGTTACTCTTTTTGCTCAAGTGAGCGTTCTGGCTTGACTTGATTGAGCACCTACTTTTCTGGCTGTCTTTAGTATCTGTACCAACACCACATTTCAAATGATTTGATTTTTATCTGTATCTTTCCTCACTATCTTCCTTTCACATTGTATGCATGATTCTGACCTTGGTTTCCAGTGCCATTCTTTGCTAACTCCAACTTCTTCCTCTTTTTTTATTTCAAAAAGCAAAGGGAGATCTTTTGGAAAACGTGTACACAACATGTCCATAGAGGTTTTGGTCCAATATAGCTTTTCTTCCTCAGTTTGTCTAACTCAAAGAAAGGGACATGAAATTGGAACACAGCTTTCCAGTCTGCATTTGACGGAGCGGGCACGGCAACATTAGTTTAACCAAAAGATTAAAGGGTGTGTATGTTTATCTACTGTGTGTGTTGTACCTACTCACACCTTTGCTTCACCATCTCATGAAGTCCAAAACAGCTTTTCAAAATATTTTGGCACAGAGGGACTACAGCCACATCCAAGTTGTTCTCACTTCTGTCTTCTCCCAGTAACCATAGTACAAATTACATGCTCATCTTCCGGAATCCTCTACCACTGGGTAATTCTATATGAGATAAATTTCTGATTCAATTTGTGTGTAGCTTATTGATATTTAAACTCCTATTTCAAAAAGCCAGGAAATTCAATTCTTCAAAAAATCTCCAGTTTATGAATGTGGGATATTATGCTTCTATACCGATGATTCAAAAAGCCAGGAAATGGCCCAATAATGCTGCAAAATATCATGCCTGCGTTGCCAGCAGGAAAAAGGATGCCAAGCCTTACATAGCAAAGGGCAGCCTGAATGTTGACAGCAACCGATGGCAGCAGTCAGGAGGCCCTTCTCTCAGTCTCTCAGGCTCCAATGTGTGATTGTCCAGCCCCCTCAACCCCTGCCAAGTGCACCCTAGAATCTACATCACTCTCTTAGACAGTTGAAGTTCTACTAGTAAAAGTAATCTTACATTCATTATTTGTTTTCTGCTCCATCACTTTCAAAAATTCAGTGTGAAAAACAACAGTATTATTTCATGAACACCAGATCAACTGAGTCAAGTATTTTGACTCCACATCCAAGAAATCCCACCCAGCATTGCCAGTGGTAGAGAATTACAGGTATTATAACTCCAATACACATGGAGAGCCAAAAGCCTCCCACTCCTGAACTAACTAATGAAGATAACATTAATCTTTGTGCCAATGACATGGCCATGAAAGATCTCATAACTTCTTGATACACAGCTCTTCTAAGGATGTTTCAAGTCACATGATCCCTGGGAGGAAGCAGTTGATGGATAAGCCAAATAAAGATGAGTGGTATCTGTTTATGGGTATCCTTGAGAAACACAAACTTTCTGATTCTTTGAATGTGTTTTATAACAGGCCAGATAATCTCTGAGGGACTCGGAACCCTTGTCCCCCCTCCCCCATGTTTGTTGGGCTGCACCACAACCTCTCAATTTGTCATGTCTTCAGGAAACCTTGGGAGAACCATTTGCAACACATGCACTCTGGCTGGTCAGAAAGAGGAAGCGAGAGACTTCCCATTCTAAACTTTCAGTTTCTAAAAAAGGCTGCCTCTGGATTAAATGAGGCCTAAAGGCAACATTACATTTAAACAGCATATTTCATCCCTTGTAGATTCTAGGATAAAATTGGCAGGTTGGGGCTGGGTGACTGGGTGACCACACATTAGGGCCTGAGAGAAGGGCCTCCTGGAATATCTTAAATAGCAGATGGAGTTGGGTGACATCAGTACACTGGTGGATTTCTTCAAGGTGAATTTCTTCAAGGAGAAGAAATTTGTACTCATCTAGGGTATTTCTCAAGTACTTATTCAAAGCAAAACTACTGAGATGGATTGCCATTTCCAGCTCCTTTCATTTTGGGTTATCTTTAACTTCCTCAATGTCACTGATTGCTAACTGAACTCCTCACCCACCCGCCCAGTTTCTTTTGGTTACCTAAGATGCAAGATACATTCTTGCCTGGAGCACTGACAGATGTCATGTCACCATTCTTTGTTTAAGGTTGTTAGACTTGGCATGCTTCTTTGACTGATTACTAATGACATTATCAACATAGAGGTGGAAAGCTCAGCAAAGAAATTATTTGTTGAAATTAAACAGATCAGACTGAATGCAAATGAAGAAGAAATAATTAAGGGCCAAAAAACTATTAAGAGAAAGATCAGCATTCAGTGAAAAGATTCGTAAGAATGGCCTTCTATTGAATGCAAAAACTTGAACTTGGTTAGGGTGTGAGCAAGAGTCTTTACTCCACAGACTTCTTCCTTTTCCCAGTTCTATACTCAATTCATAGTCTCTTTTTAAGAGTACAGAATCTATCCCTTTTTCCAGCTTGCCTCTCAAATCCTATTGGCTATTCCTCAAGTGAATATTTGTGGGCATGTTTTGAATTGTATGCACTGCCTGAACACAAATTCATCTGCACAGAGCATATGACTGGTATGAAACATGTTTTTGTTCATACTAGAGATGAGCATGAACCTCGTCTGAGTGGGTGGCTGCCAGAGGAGAAGGAGGATGGAAGCAGGCACTCCTGCTGGGATTGGATGAGTGCATGAAGAGGAGGGGAAGAGCAGCATGCACCAGCTGGTGAGTGGCGGAGCAGGCAGGGAGGTAGGAGAGGGGAACATGTGGCACCTGTGGTGCCGCACCAATGAACTGGCACAAATCTGACCTTAATACAGTTTGCAAGAGACCTGTAGGGGGCAGTAGCACTTGATGACATTTGTGCAGAACTCAGAAAGCTGGTCAGAAAACCCTCCTGCAACCGCTCAGTTAGGGATGCCTTCAGCATGTCATTCCTTCTTAAAAGTCAGTTTCCAAAGTTTGCATTGATATGTCCCTGTCAAGAGATTGGGGAAATGAGGGATCATGGTTTATGTTGCTCTTCTAGAAAATCAGGTTTTGTAGTTTATGCTACTGTGTGTGAGAAATGCCCACTGGTATTTGGAAGGTAGCAAACGCCTGTGCCTTATCTCAAGGCCAGACTGAACTCACTTCTTTGTATTGAGTTAATTGGCAGAATGGTTTCAGCTGAGGGGGGAGAAGTTATTTGGTGCCTGATTAGCAAATCTTCTGGAAGGGTCTGGAAACTGGAATTTCAGGTATACAAATTGGGAGACTTAATTTAGCTTAGTTATCTCTTAGGCGAATGCTATGCTCATCTCCTGCTTTGCTACATGACTTACACTTCATTTATGCTCTGGAACTATGCTGAAATTATGCCAGGATGAAAGTATTAGCATAGGCTAGCTAGCTTTCTTATTTTCTTGAGGGATTGTTCTGGAATTGTTCTTGCCTCAATGCTTTGATTGCTTATTTTCCTCCACACACCTTTTAACCGTTCTCTAACTGTTAAAACTATTTTGAAGTTTTGCCCTTTTTTATTTTTTTCAACACCTTTGAAAAAATATATAATTCTTACAGCTGTTTGTTTCTTTTCAATTAAGAGAGTTGATGGTACTAAAATCAGGCCTGCCTCAACCATTTACTGCATGTTTTGTGGGTATTTTTGGAATTTTTACTTTCAGGCTTGATGTAAAAGTCCAATCACTTATCCTTGTGGACGTCTGGTAACACCCTGGAAGCCCTGCATAGCCAGTGTGGACTAAGGTGTTGGGACAGTAACAGGCAGAAAGACTTCTCCTGGCCTTCAGTACATTTCTCACACACACACACAGATTCTTCTCACACCAGGAAAATCAGGGTAGTGTGTCTGAGTGATTAGTGTGGGCCTCTCTGATCTGGATAACTTTGACAGTCCCTCTAACCCTTTGAGACAAGATCTGGTAGCCCTCATGTATATTGGATGTATGAATATTCAGGTTCTTAAATTCAAAGATTATGAATACTTCTGTTCTGGAGGAAAACACAGCATAAATTTTTAAAAAAATCTTGTGGTTAAGGAATAGTGTGTAGGATTTAAGAGACAATTTCTGGATCTGTTCATTAGACTGCCTCTTGAAAACTAGTTTTGTATGAAGTATTTGCAAAATTACTTGAATCCTACAAGTAAGAATTAAACATCCATTATTCTATATGTTTCATTCTGCACATCAATATCTGTATTTTGAATTCTTGAGCAAGTTTCTGAGATACACATTCCAGATACTGCTTTATCACCAAGGTACCACAGAAATTCAGATAAACATTATATCAGTTATTCTTAGACTACCAAACAGTCTCTGAATCTTCCGTATTACTTGAACTCCACATCACCATAATACATTTTGTTTATTTGGTGCCTCACTGCCATAACAATTGAGACGCCAAACAAAGCTATAAAGTTAAGACACAGAACACATTAAAACATAAGATATAAAAGGCAGATAAGACAGTGGGAGCATCATTTTGCCGCATAAGGTCCTAAGAGGATTAAAGAGCTCTTTCTTTTTAAAAGACTAAACAGTCCAGGAGTTTTTATGGAACATTTCTGAGATGAAAGAGAACAAAGGCAACAGCAGGGACATATACCAGCCATTTCCCATACCAGCCATTTCATGATTGCCCAGATTAATTCTGCACATGCATGACTGGGTGGACACATAGGTACACATGCACACACAAAGTTATATCTAGTGATTTTTCCAGAGAAGAAAAATAACAGACATGCCAGCACTCTGTCCTTGTTTTTGAATTATTAGTCAGAGATTTATCAAACATCATTTATGCTTTGCACTTCATTAATTTAATTATTTTTTTCCCTCTTAAGTCTGGAAACTAGGACCTTGGCAATTTAAAAGGCACAATCTAGAAGTGTTCGCCTTTCTATGTCAGTTGTACACAGCTGCCCACTCCTTTGAAGATATTATTCGGGTTTCTTCTCATCTTTTATATAAAGGATGCAGTTACAGTGTAGAGTTGAGAAAACTTTCAGTTTGGTTGAGTTTCTCTGGATCCACATATGTTTTCGCCAATCTTTTTTTCTTTTTGGTTCATGATACTTTGTTTTGCCCTCAAGCATTATAATCCGTACATTTTTGTACATTTTCCCTACCATGCACATTTATGTTTACATTTTACTGAAAGCAAGTATTTATTTACATACTTCACCTGATTTACATATATGTTACTCATTTACTAAACAAAAGTTTCTGCACTAACTTTTCATTTGTACATATTTTAGACTTTTTTGTGTGCACTTAAGTTTGGTGTGCACTTCATCATCTTTTGAGCATGGTTTTGTATCTAGCATCACATCCTTCTTTCCATTTTACTTTGGTCACAGAGGCAGAAGACAAAGAGTGGCCAGGCAAACTTCCATCATACTCCTCCCTCCAATAACTAAGGACTGGATTTATTTTTTTCTCTCTGCTCCTTGTACATCCTTTATTTCTTCTGACTCACAATCATCCAGATTCACAATTGTAAGGGGCTGCTGTTTCTCTTAATTTGATTCCCAGTGTGGTGTAGTTGATAGAATGACGGACTAGGACTCTGGAGAACAGGGTCTGAATTCCAGCCCAGCTATGGAAACTCACTGGAGGAGTGGAACTGGTAAAACCACTCCTTAAATATCTTCCTGACAAAGAAACCTTTCCCTTGGCGTGCATTATGGATATAGAATTATCTTCAAACTCCCCTTTTTACATCTAGGCCTGACTGCATGATTTCCACAGCAAGAACAGAACCTTGTGTCTCTCACTGATACTGTTGGGTTGCAACATCCAGCAGCCCTAGTAAGCCTAACCAATGCTGATGAATGCTGAGAGTGCAGCCCAACAACATCTGGCAGGCCACAAGATTCCCAGACAGAGAACAATACATATGTGGCAGTGGTCTAAAACCTTGCACTGCTCAGCTGTGCAACAAATGGTTTTTTTCCAGCACAGGGAAGGCACTAGGGAAACATTGCGTCACCAAACTGTACAAACAACCTCCAGTGCCAGCATGCAGCAGAACCAGCCATACAGAGGGGAGACATAGAGGGAGGGATAGTTCAAGCAAGAGAGGGGTGCATATCGAATTTGCTGCTGTGGTCTTGGTACAATCCTCTCTTTTCACATGCAACAGCTGGGATGCCATCACTGGATTGGATTGCCCATCTGTTGGGCTTCTGCAGTTCTCTCACTGCCTCCTATTCTAAGCAATCATCTGTTTCATTTTAATGTCAAATTCTTAAAAGAACATTCAGCATTAGTATCTAAGCAGAAGTAAAAGAAGGGCACATTCCACATTTGGACCCCATTCAGATGAATTTGCAAACTGACAATTTGATCAGTACCAACCCAGTAAAGAGGGCAAGCAGTTGCATTGGCTTTCCATTGTCTCTTGCCAAACCCTGTCATGTGATATTCCAGTCATCTGAACTGGGGAATATCAAAGCAACATGGGGTGCTTGAGCTTGTAAACCAGACAGACTGTCATTTGGATTGCATGGGTGTGTATGCATGAGCAATACAGAGTGGCTCTATATCGTAAGTGCTAAATGCTTGCCAGTCCTAGCAGGGATTTTCTTTCTATCCCTTGAAGGACACTCAAGAGAGAGAAATCATCTTTCTTCACTCAGACAGGCTACAGGAAGACTGAAAAATTGAAATGTAAGAACCAGACACACCCATGAAGAGGAATGAAGTATAAGGCTAGGAACTTATCCAAAATCCTGTTTTCTTGTGTGTGTGTGTGCGTGCGCGCGCGCGCGTGCGTGTGTGTGTGTGTGAGAGAGAGAGAGAGAGAGAGAAGAAGAAGAAGAAGAAGAAGTAGAAGAGGGAAAAGAAGAAGGGGGGGAGAGAAAAAGAAGGGGAGGGAGAGGGAGAAAGGATTTAGCATCCAAGAAGACAACTAAAGAGCTGCAGAGTATAAATTAGAATCAGATTGGAACTAGCCATACATAAGCAATATTCCATCTCAAATGTGCACAGATCAGTTTCATTAAAACAATTCCCCATTCTCCCAGACTTTTTTCCACCTCCCAATGTTTTGGACAAGTTTCCCATTTTTTGTTTTTCGTATTTTTTTAAATATCCCCTTAACTGTGGAGTAAAGTGCTTTAGCTTGCTTGGGTTAGTAATGTTGAACTTTTAATCGTAAGCAGCAGGTGCTTTGTTGAAATAGAATTTTTCCATCATCAACTGTCTGGGAGGATCAGCAGCACCTTCCTCCCACACACCCCATCACCTTTGATCTTTTGCCACTTGCACTTGTGGGTTTCACATCTGACTGATACTTTCCTCCTTTTCAGAATGTTTTTTGTTTTTCCTCTGCACTGCTTCAACCTACCCACTAATGTATCTTCCTTTTGCTGTGATGGTTGTATTTAGGATTTTATTTCTATACAAAGACAGTTTTTTAAAAAAAGTTTGGAATCCATTACTTTGAAGGACGCTAGAGACATCACCCCCTTCACGGATTGCTGCCTTGTCGTGGCGAAGGGACTTGAGTAATTCAGAGAAGCTATGGGCTATGCCGTGCAGGGACACCCAAGACGGACAGGTCATAGTGGAGAGTTCTGACTAAACGCGATCCACCTGGAGCAGGAACTGGCAAGCCACTCCAGTATCTTTGCCAAGAAAATTCCATGAACAGAAACAAAAGGCTAAAAGATATGACGCTGGAAGATGAGCCCCTCAGGTCAGAAGGTGTCCAACATGCTACTGAGGAAGAGTGGAGGACAAGTACAAGTAGCTCCAGAGCTAATTAAGTGGTTGGGCCAAAGTCGAAAGGACGCCCAACTGCGGACGCGCCTGAAAGTGAAAGGAAAGTCCGATGCTGCAAAGAAAAATACTGCATAGGAACCTGGAATGTAAGATCTATGAACCTTGGTAAGCTGGATGTGGTCAAACAGGAGATGGCAAGAATCAACATTGACATCCTGGGCGTCAGTGTACTAAAATGGACGGGAATGGGCGAATTCAATTCAGACGATTATCATATCTACCATTGTGGGCAAGAAACCCATAGACGAAATGGAGCAGCCCTCATAGTCAACAAAAGAGTGGGAAAAGTTGTACTGGAATACAATCTCAAAAATGATAGAATGATTTCAATACGAATCCAAGGCAGACCTTTCAACATCACAGTAATCCAAGTTTATGCACCAACCACCGATGCTGAAGAGGCTGAAATTGACCAGTTCTAGGAAGACTTACAACACCTTCTAGAACTGACACCAAAGAAAGATGTTCTTCTCATTATAGGGGACTGGAATGCCAAAGTAGGGAGTCAAGAGATAAAAGGAACAACAGGTAAGTTTGGCCTTGGAGTTCAAAACAAAGCAGGGCAAAGGCTAATAGAGTTTTGTCAAGAGAACAAGCTGGTCATCACAAACACACTTTTCCAACAACAGAAGAGGCGACTCTACACATGGACATCACCAGATGGGCAATACCGAAATCAGATTGATTATATTCTCTGCAGCCAAAGATGGAGAACCTCTATACAGTCAGCAAAAACAAGACCTGGAGCTGATTGTGGCTCAGATCATCAGCTTCTTATAGCAAATCTCAAGCTTAAACTGAAGAAAGTAGGAAAAACCACTGGGCTAGTCAGGTATAATCCTGATCCCTTATGAATACACAGTGGAAGTGAAGAACAGATTTAAGGAACTAGATTTGGTGGACAGAGTGCCTGAAGAACTATGGATGGAGGCTCGTAACATTGTACAGGAGGCAGCAACAAAAACCATCCCAAAGAATAGGAAATGCAAGAAAGCAAAGTGGCTGTCCAACGAGGCCTAACAAATAGCAGAGAAGAGAAGGGAAACAAAATGCAAGGGAAATAGGGAAAGTTACAGAAAATTGAATGCAGACTTCCAAAGAATAGCAAGGAGAGACAAGAGGGCCTTCTTAAATGAACAGTGCAAAGTTATAGAGGAAAATAATAAAGGGAAAAACCAGAGATCTGTTCAAGAAAATTGGAGATATTAAAGGAACATTTTGTGCAAAGATGGACATGATAAAGGACAAAAATGGTAGGGACCTAACAGAAGCAGAAGACATCAAGAAGAGGTGGCAAGAATACACAGAAGAATTATACCAGAAAGATCTGGATGTCCCGGACAACCCAGATAGTGTGGTTGCTGACCTTGAGCCAGACATCCTGGAGAGTGAAGTCAAGTGGGCCTTAGAAAGCATGGCTAACAACAAAGCCAGTGGAGGTGATGGCATTCCAGTTGAACTATTTAAAATCTTAAAATATGATGCTGTTAAGGTGCTACACTCAATATGCCAGCAAGTTTGGAAAACTCAGCAGTGGCCAGAGGATTGGAAAAGATCAGTCTACATCCCAATCCCAAAGAAGGGCAGTGCCAAAGAATGCTCCAACTACCGTACAATTGCACTCATTTCACACGCTAGCAAGGTTATGCTCAAAATCCTACAAGGTAGGCTTCAGCAGTATGTGGACTGAGAACTCCCAGAAGTACAAGCTGGATTTCGAAGGGGCAGAGGAACTAGAGACCAAATTGCTAACATGTGCTGGATTATGGAAAAGCCAGAGAGTTCCAGAAAAACATCTACTTCTGCTTCATTGACTACGCAAAAGCCTTTGACTGTGTGGACCACAGCAAACTATGGCAAATTCTTAAAGAAATGGGAGTGCCTGACCACCTTATCTACCTCCTGAGAAATCTATATGTGGGACAGGAAGCAACAGTTAGAACTGGATATGGAACAACTGATTGGTTCAAAATTGGGAAAAGAGTACGACAAGGCTGTATATTGTTTCCCTGCTTATTTAACTTATATGCAGAATACATCATGCAAAAGGCTGGACTGGATGAATCCCAAGCCGGAATTAAGATTGCCGGAAGAAAAATCAACAACTTCAGATATGCAGATGATACCACTCTGATGGCAGAAAGTGAGGAGGAATTAAAGAACCTCTTAATGAGGGTGAAAGAGGAGAGCGCAAAAAATGGTCTGAAGCTCAACATCAAAAAAACTAAGATCATGGCCACTGGTCCCATCACCTCCTGGCAAATAGAAGGGGAAGATATGGAGGCAGTGACAGATGTTACTTTCTTGGGCTCCATGATCACTGCAGATGGTGACAGCAGCCACGAAATTAAAAGACGCCTGCTTCTTGGGAGGAAAGCGATGACAAACCTAGACAGCATCTTAAAAAGCAGAGACATCACCTTGCCGACAAAGGTCCGGATAGTCAAAGCTATGGTTTTTCCAGTAGCAATGTATGGAAGTGAAAGCTGGACCATAAAGAAGGCTGAGTGCCAAAGAATTGATGCTTTTGAATTGTGGTGCTGGAGGAGACTCTTGAGAGTCCCCTGGACTGCAAGGAGAACAAACCTATCCATTCTGAAGAAAATCAACCCTGAGTGCTCACTGGAAGGACAGATGAAGCTGAGGCTCCAATACTTTGGCCATCTCATGAGAAGAGAAGACTCCTTGGAAAAGACCCTGATGTTGGGAAAGTGTGAAGGCAAGAGGAGAAGGGGATGACAGAGGACGAGATGGATGGACAGTGTCATCGAAGCTACCAACATGAATTTGACCAAGCAGTGGAGGCAATGGAAGACAGGAGGGCCTGGCGTGCTCTGGTCCATGGGGTCACGAAGAGTCGGACATGACTTAACGACTAAACAACAACAACAACAGAGACATCACATATCTCATGGCATAAATAAATGGCCCTGATAGGATTTGTGAAATCAGTGAACTTAAAGAACTCAAGATGTTGCTTCATACCCTGCCAGAAGCAACCAATGCTGTTGAGAGAAGACTGCAAAAGGCTAAAGATGCCCACATAATATAGACTAATACACACTATATGATTTTGACAAAAGGATGCAATTGTTATGTTAATGTGTCTCCTGTATGGTAGGCTTCTTTTTTCACAGTGAATTCCTATCTATTTCAGTTCTAGGGCTGTGCAAGGGATTTGGATAAATCCTGAATTACTGGCTGATTTATTAAGCAATTCAAATTTTTATAAGATCTGGTTAGATTGTGGAATGATTAGATTAGATATTGTAGTGAAATCATGTGAATTCACAGTTTGACTAGTATCCAGAATGTGATGGGATGCAAACTGCTCAAGCTTCCTTCCTTCCTTCCTTCCTTCCTTCCTTCCTTCCTTCCTTCCTTCCTTCCTTCCTTCCTTCCTTCCTTCCTTCCTTCCTTCCTTCCTTCCTTCCTTCCTTCCTTCCTTCCTTCCTTCCTTCCTTCCTTCCTTCCTTCCTTCCTTCCTTCCTTCCTTCCTTCCTTCCTTCCTTCCTTCCTGAAAAAAAGCCATAGCTATGTGGAGAGCCATATTTGCAAACCCTTGGTATAAAGACTCAGCTATCCACACAACTTGTCTGCTCCCTGAGACCTGTCCAAGGTTCTGAATGACCTTCTCTCTGGCCATGACATTCTCTCCACCTTTCAACTGGAAATGCAGGCCTTGCCTGTTGGTCTCCATCTTTTGCTAAGCGCTCCAACCCTTGGCCAAACCCTCTAAATCCCTCTATAGGCTCTGCCTTGCCTTTACAAACTAACTGCAGAATCTAAAGCAGGAAAATTCCTAAAATACAAATTCACTCCCTCTAACAATCTTTTACATGTTTCCTTTGAACATGGGTGCCAGCTAGTAGAAACCCATGTCTCTAAGCAGAGAGGGGTGGTACAAAACAGCCCTCTGCTTTCACCAAATAAAAATGTGCAGAGTTCAGAACTCACCTTCTACCTAGCAAGAATACAAAAATGTTTAATGTGAACACAAATACCTTTCCCAGATTGCTCAGATACTCGTGATTTCTACACCAGCTGTTCTCTGCCAGATTCAATGTGCAGATTTTATTTTAATGCACTGACTATTCCCTGGTTACCTGCTGTATAACAGGATCTTACAGGTGGAGGGTATGTTTGTAAGGTTTATTCATATACTTGTAGGGGAAATATCATAAAATAAAATACTTTGCATTGTGTTTCTGGATTCAGATATATTTCCCCCTAACTTTTCAGATACTGCATCAATAGAAGTATGCCAAGAATTACCTCACCCCCTATATATGTACCTGTTGCAGACTATAGTTATTTGAAAATTAATTTTTAAACCAGCTGTTTTTTTCCCTTAGAAAAAAATCACACTGTTATCTATCTATCTATCTATCTATCTATCTATCTATCTATCTATCTATCTAATATAAAATTAAATATAATATGTACATTAAATATAATATTTTGAACATCATTTCTCATAAAAAAGATGTTTCTAAATGTGAGCATTCAATTCAGTTTATCTGTGTCTAGTCTTCAGACCATTACAAAGTATAAAATGCATGGACAGCTGTATGATTATATTCAAGCACCACAGACCATGCAGAACGAACACTTTAAAACTCAGTATCACACTGACAAGAATGAGTATTCCCATTTTCAATTTTTCTTCCAGCAAGGATTACTGCAAATAAAATTTTTTCAACTTTCTTTCATGTCTGGCTTGTGTATACAATCTTAACATTACAACTTCATTAGTGTCCCTTTTGCCATAAGGAATTTGGTCCAGAGGTTTTACCATCCATATCTGATACAGAGAGCAGTAGATAATAGTCTATGTGTTGCAGAGTTTTGGTAAAATTCCTTTTTGCAACACAGCTGAAGTACAGAGATCCACAGAGGAGAATGGCTACAGGTTCTCCAGAATCCACCCCTTTCTCATTAACTAGCACTTAAAGTCTCAATAACTCACTCTGAAACATTTGTAGGAGAAAGAATAAAGTACATTTCTTTACTTACAGTGGCTTGAAATTAAACTCTAGTGTGTGCTGCTTTCTTTACTGTACTCGTACTTGGCAACCAACTGAACTGATCAACAATAAACAAACAACTGCCTCCAACACTACTAGCACCTCAGGAGTCTAGAATGGCACTAGGAAGAGGATATCGTAGAAGAAGCAAAATGGTCTCTAGCTGTTGATACGGTGGCTGTTGTTTCCACATGCAATGGCAGTGCAAAAACAACGATCCTTTGTGGGGGGAGAATGAAACAAATCTGACCCATGGCTGATAGTGAGACTTGAGAGAAATTGTTGGAGAATTTCTTTTTTGCCTGGAGAAATTAATTGCCACTTGCTCTTCCCATAAATTGGGTGGAGAACTTTCAAAGTCCATTTGTGCACAGCTACAGTTCCAGTGTTCAGATAACATGTATATCTAGCTCTGTGTAAAAGATAGCTGAACAATAATGACATGGACAGGGAACCAAACAGAAATCTCCAGAAGCCAAGTACCATCTGTTCATCAACTTCTGGGAGAGGTCATCTTGACAATCAAAAACTGCTGACATGCAATCTTTCTGTGTTTCTGTCCAACTAATATATATCCTGTTAGTACTGTGTTCCAAAAGATAATATTCTATCTTTATAAGTGCTTCAAATCCCATTATGACTGTCTTGTTTTAACAATTCCATCTGAAATACACTTTGTGATATACACAGAATTTTGTGAAATACATGCTCCTGAAAGAGAGGCACATTTGGAATTATTTTGTAAAAAATGCATTTAGCTTGGGAATTGAAATGATGACACTTTGGGGACAGAGACAAGGAAATCCACATTAATAATAAGAGCTAAAGCTATATTTCATGAGATGCACAGTATCAGGCAAGCATGTTTTTCTCTCCCACATGTCCTTATTTCCCCCCCTCTCATTTGGGTATTTATTTTATTTCCCTTCCATTATTCAATGCAACATGTGGTCTAAATTTAATGCAATGGCTTTAGATGAACAGGGCAATTCTAGGAGGGATGGAAGGGACGATTTGGCATAAGTAACCAGGGAAGGGGCAATGTGTTGCTGGTTTTTCTTGAAGTAAATGTTTTTCACACTTTTTTGTCTCACTGAAATAAATTGAAAGGATCATGCCTCTATCATCCAGAGATAGGGAACACAATCCAGGGAGAATTAGGGGGTGCCCCTCTGGGTCCAGATCCAAAGTCACCCCAGAAGACCTTGATTTTGCAACCTACTGCTGGCTAGCACTGGAGGAAACACCAGCAACCATGAATTTATACCAGTGGAACTTTACACAAGTGTAACTAGCAGTGCTAGTACTACCACAAGACAGATTGCAATAGTTGCCTCAAGTGACTGAGCAATTGAAGTTGTAAATTCATTCCCTCCACCATCCAGAGAGGGGCCCATTGCTCTCCAGCAGCCATTTTCTTCTCCTCTAAGCTGTGTGTTGGAGGGGCTGTGTGGTGATCACCCTGATTTGGCTCATGTAGGAGATTATTTACATGTACCAATGGGAGCTGTTGGGAGGCGGAGCCAGAGAAACCAGAAGGGAGGGGTGAGTCAGAGAAGAGGAGTTTTGGGGAGTGAGTTGGTCAGTTAGGGAGTTTGAGTCAGAGATGGGAGTCTGAAGTAGAAGTTAGTCTGTGGGAGTTAGAGAGTGTGGTATAGTGAGGAGTTAAGGTAGACAGTTAAGAGTGTGGAATTTATAGAGAGTTAAGAGTGAAACAAGTTATTACTAATCTAATGAATACTTTAAAGTCTGTGAAGAACCTGTTTAAGCAAACTGTAACCAATAAACCTGTGCTGTTCAACTTTATACTCAGCTGGGACCTCAGTCTTTCTAATTAAAGGGTGCTGACAGAGGTCAACTGGTGGCAGCAGAAAGGAGAGAACGTGTCGTGGGCCTCAGGCTAGTGAATAATCTGGGGACACTCAAGGGGCACATCACAGGCTGCAACATCAATTGCACTTCTTCATCACCATCTTAGAACTGCAGAGCTAGAAAGGGCCCTAGGGACCATCGAGTCCACTTCTAAGTCCTCTACTGGTGCTTGCACTTATGCCCTATCCTCTTCATCTTGTCTCTCCCCTTCCTTTTCTTCATTTTTGAGGGAAGGGGAGTGGAGGAGTCAACTTCAGTCTGCTAGCTTGGTTCTTTCTTATCATTTTTGCATGGTTAGAAATCTCTCTGGCCACCAGTGCAATGGCTGAAAGGTGGGGGGGGCGCTTCTGAAAACATCTTGTCCTTCGCTACTGTTTGGCTTGGTATGGGGAAGACAAACAGTCCTGCTACAGTGGGGACAATGGCCACTGGACTCGTGGGGCCATTGCCCTGCCATATTCTGAACTAGTGTATTCTATGCTCTGGTTGAAAGCAGAGGAAGCAGAAGCAGTGAACCCTCCAGCTTTGGAAACAGAGAGAGCTACCAGAGGGAGACCCATAATTTGTCAGAGGCCCCAGGGAAGGAGTTCTTACAATTAGTGTAAGGAATTTGTTGTTTACAAATTCTGATCTGATGTTATGTGATCTGATCTCCCTTCTTTTACACAAATGGTCAGTAATTGTCGTTTATACTTGCCCAAATTTTACAATGCATTTTCCAGTAAAAAAAAAAGGTGCCAATATGAGTTTTAAAATGCTACTTCATAATAAAATGCATTTACAACTGTGTTAGTTAAAATATACTTAGAAAAAGGATGATTTGGGAGCACAAATATGGAAAAATTTATATTCAAACATGCATTTATATACCAATCCTCACACAATTTGTTTTTGTTTTAAACATACACCTCCATGTGGAAATAGGACAAGATGGGCTTGTGAGTGACCACATGCAAAGCTTAACACAGATTGGATCTGAATACCCCATTAACACCAGGAATGCATTACCCAAACATTTTGCTTTGGCCTGGTTAAGCAGTTTTTGGATCCCCCATTTTCTTTGGGGGGATTTGGAGGGGAAGCAGATCTCTGAAATGAGAAAACAGTTCATTCCACACAGAGCAGAGATTTGGTTGTTGTATGAGAATGCAAGAAACGCCTTGCTCCAGAGCAAGGTTCACCCAGTCCAGCTTTCTAACACTGGACATTTAGATGCCTCTGGAGTTGGGGGGCATAACATTGATCAGCCTTCTGCTGTTCTTTCCTCCCAGAAAATGTGGGTATTTATACAGCTTGTTCTCTTTGAGCCCTTCTCCACAGCTGCTGCATTGGCAACATATATTCAGCTTGTCAGGAGAGGAAGCCATTGCCTTCTCAACAGCACGTTTGAGTGCAGCTGCGCCTCACAGAGCCAAGAAAATGCAAGAATGGGAAGCAACCTTCCTTGCCAAAGCAGGTTGCTAAGAAAGCAGGCTGCTGGATCTTCTTATGCAAGCGCACTCAGAAACTCCGGACTGCAAGGAAAATCAGAACAAACATGTTCCCTTGTGCCCGGGGAAGGAGAAGCTAGAGCTTGTAAAATTGGTCGTAGTAAGTAATTAGTTACACATAAAGCTCCCAGACAGGGGAAAGTGGCTGTTAAAATTTTTTTGAAGGAACTCTGTCATTTTCTCTTCCTTGAAAATAAGAAGCGTCAGGTTATTCTAGAAGAAAAAGCTGTTGACCTTCTCCTTGTTGCTGTGGTTAAACACAGTAAAAAGCAACAGACCTCCAGTGTTGTTTTCATTCCAGAGGCTGCACTAATCAAGGACAATAATAACACATACCCCAATTGTTCTCAACCCTCCCCATGAAGGCTTTAAAGTCTATACATGCAGACTTCCACAGCAGACCCAAATATCTACCCCTTGCCTTACATTGGTTCAAGTCCCACATGCTATATGTGGGACTAAAAAAGAATAAACACAATGTTTGTTATTACTGTTTATCACAATAAAGCACATGATTATTACTATTTAAGTACTGGTAGGGCCTGTCCTACTGTTAGGCAAAGTGAATTGGCTACCTTAGGTTAAGGTCGGGGAACAGTAATGAAGTATTAGAGAACAGACCTGACCATGCATACCCTATGGTTTGCTCTGTGCAGTCTACCCTGACTTGCTGCTCTCAGTTGTGATAGAAGATACTATCTCACCACAGTATTGAAGTAAGATTACAACTGTTAGCCTGGTTAGTTGTTTTTTTAATTATTAATAAACACTAGAGATACAATTTTGTCCTATGCCTCAGGCAGCAAAATGGCATCAGCTAGACTTCTGGAAAAATAGGGGTATGGAGCCTCAGTTTTAAATAAATAAAGTCCATCAGTGTAGTTCCACTCATGATAAGGGTTATCTTGGTTTTCCCTGCCAGACCCCTAAAATCTGGTCTACAGTGGTGAGTGATGAGCATAACAAATGGTTCAAGGGATTATGATTAAGCGGAGGAGATAAGAAAAATATATCTCTCCACCTCTTCTGTTTGTAGAAAAAATCTGCAGGGTCTGTGCCGAGACTGATTATACCAATGGTTGCAATAAGTATAAGATGGAAAGGGCAGTCAGTCTTGATACCCAATCTTCCCTCCTGCCACTTCCTATTCCAAATGTGGCACTTCTATACAGCACTCTTTCACATTTTAATCAGGCCACTCATTCATACATTGCACATCTTATCCAAGTTAAAGACCAAGATTTTAGGCAAGATAATTTATCTTCTCCTCTTTTCACTCCTTTTTGTGGCCTAATATTATTCACCTGGTGGCCTACTTATAACTTTAATACATAAGTTGTACTTTTCAGCACATACCATAATTTAGATGTTGTCAAGCAACCACAAACAGGCTTAGTTCAGGACTAGTGACCCAGTAAAGTGTCAGAACAGTCTGACTCCACACTGAAAAAATGCCACGCCAGATTAATTTCTAAAATATGTTGTTGTGTCCCCTTCACGGATTGCTGCCTTGTTGTGGCGAAGGGGCTTGAGTAATTCAGAGAAGCTATGGGCTATGCCGTGCAGGGACACCCAAGACGGACAGGTCATAGTGGAGAGTTCTGACTAAACACGATCCACCTGGAGCAGGAACTGGCAAGCCACTCCAGTATCTTTGCCAAGAAAACTCCATGGACAGAAACAAAAGGCTAAAAGATATGACGCTGGAAGATGAGCCCCTCAGGTCAGAAGGCATCCAACATGCTACTGAGGAAGAGCGGAGGACAAGTACAAGTAGCTCCAGAGCTAAAGAAGTGGTTGGGCCAAAGCCGAAAGGATGCTCAGCTGCGGATGCGCCTGGAAGTGAAAGGAAAGTCCGATGCTGCAAAGAAGAATACTGCATAGGAACCTGGAATGTAAGATCTATGAACCTTGGTAAGCTGGATGTGGTCAAACAGGAGATGACAAGAAGAAACATTGACATCCTGGGCGTCAGTGAACTAAAATGGACGGGAATGGGTGAATTCAATTCAGACGATTATCATATCTACTATTGTGGGGAAGAATCCCGTAGAAGAAATGGAGTAGCCCTCATAGTCAACAAAAGAGTGGGAAAAGTTGTACTGGGATACAATCTCAAAAATGATAGAATGATTTCAATACGAATCCAAGGCAGACCTTTCAACATCACAGTAATCCAAGTTTATGCACCAACCACCGATGCTGAAGAGGCTGAAATTGACCAATTCTATGAAGACTTACAACACCTTCTACAACACCTTCTAGAACTGACACCAAAGAAAGATGTTCTTCTCATTATTGTGCAAAGATGGACATGATAAAGGACAAAAATGGTAGGGACCTAACAGAAGCAGAAGACATCAAGAAGAGGTGGCAAGAATACACAGAGGAATTATACCAGAAACATCTGGATGTCCCGGACAACCCAGATAGTGTGGTTGCTGACCTTGAGCCAGACATCCTGGAGAGTGAAGTCAAGTGGGCCTTAGAAAGCATGGCTAACAACACGGCCAGTGGAGGTGATGGCATTCCAGTTGAACTATTTAAAATCTTAAAAGATGATGCTGTTAAGGTGTTGCACTCAATATGCCAGCAAGTATGGAAAACTCAGCAGTGGCCAGAGGATTGGAAAAGATCAGTCTACATCCTAATCCCAAAGAAGGGCAGTGCCAAAGAATGCTCCAACTACCGTACAATTGCACTCATTTCACACGCTAGCAAGGTTAGGCTCAAAATCCTACAAGGTAGGCTTCAGCAGTATGTGGACTGAGAACTCCCAGAAGTACAAGCTGGATTTCGAAGGGGCAGAGGAACTAGAGACCAAATTGCTAACATGCGCTGGATTATGGAGAAAGCCAGAGAGTTCCAGAAAAACATCTACTTCTGCTTCATTAACTATGCAAAAGCCTTTGACTGTGTGGACCACAGCAAACTATGGCAAGTTCTTAAAGAAATGGGAGTGCCTGACCACCTTATCTGTCTCCTGAGAAATCTATATGTGGGACAGGAAGCAACAGTTAGAACTGGATATGGAACAACTGATTGTTTCAAAATTGGGAAAGGAGTACGACAAGGCTGTATATACTTATATGCAGAATACATCATGCGAAAGGCTGGACTGGATGAATCCCAAACCGGAATTAAGATTGCTGGAAGAAATATCAACAACCTCAGATATGCAGATGATACCACTCTGATGGCAGAAAGTGAGGAGGAATTAAAGAACCTCTTAATGAGGGTGAAAGAGGAGAGCGCAAAAAATGGTCTGAAGCTCAACATCAAAAATACCAAGATCATGGCCACTGGTCCCATCACCTCCTGGCAAATAGAAGGGGAAGATATGGAGTTAGTGACAGATTTTACTTAGGGTAAAATTGAAGAATTGATGCTTTTGAATTGTGGTGCTGGAGGAGACTCTTGAGAGTCCCCTGGACTGCAAGGAGAACAAACCTATCCATTCTGATGGAAATCAACCCTGAGTGCTCACTGGAAGGACAGATCCTGAAGCTGAGGCTGCAATACTTTGGCCATCTCATGAGAAGAGAAGACTCCCTGGAAAAGACCCTGATGTTGGGAAAGTGTGAGGGCAAGAGGAGAAGGGGACGACAGAGGACGAGATGGTTGGACAGTGTCACCGAAGCTACCAACATGAATTTGACCAAACTCCGGGAGGCTAGTGAAAGACAGGAGGGCCTGGCGTGCTCTGGTCCATGGGGTCACGAAGAGTCGGACACAACTTAACGACTAAACAACAACATGTTGTTTTGTGGGTGCTCTAAAAGCTGACCAGACATACAAAAGTAGAAGTGGATTTGGTTGAGCTCTCTCACAGGGCTTTGTTTCCAGATACTTTAGGATCATAGACACCTTCCATTGGACATGTTATTTTTCTTAACCAATAATGCCCAGAACTGGACACAATATTCCCATTAACATTTTATTAGTTTTTCAATATATCTACATTCAGTTTGTGCTTGTTAAACATCATGTTACATGGGTTGCTTATAATTATTTGTTTTTGCGTCTTAGTGTCTTCTTAGTTGTCCATTCAAAATCTTTACATCTTTTAAGCATTTGAACCAATCATGTGTGTATTTTAGTGTACAATATTGGCTACTATAATAATATTGCTCTCATAGTATACAATGTTCTCAAAATCCTCTAAAATATACCTAATAAAAGCAATTCTGGTTTCCAATCTATCTAATTTTGAGGCACTTTAACCGACAAACTTTGTATTTTATACCAATAACAACTAAATAGGTTCCTAACACATAATAAATGCTATCTAAAGCATTTTATATAGATTTTATTTATATAATTGTTTAGCCATTTCTATCTTCACATTTTCTTTCATGTCTGTATCAATATCATATCTAATATATGTTAATTAAGTACTATTTGTTTTACCTCTTTCTTATGCCTATCTTCAATTTAACTTAAGAACCACCATGTTATGCCTTTACCCTGATTAGTGATCCCTTATTTCAGCTTGCTTCCCTTTTCTAATATATAAGATATATAGAGATAAAGAAGATCAATCTATTGAAGTGGACCTATGGAAGCAAGTATTGATGGAATTGGACTGATTACTTTAAGCAACTGGACAACTTCCACTTGGAATACAATTATTTGATATCTGGGACATAATGCTACAACAAGGAAAATTTTGGGATGAAACGAAATCAAGCAATTTTAGAAATAGTGAGATCCCACAACGAAGAGGCGAAATTATTCAATGAGCAGCTAAGGAAGGACTATAATCAACAGGAAACAGGGAATAATGAACAAGGAAATGAGAGGGTGGTGGATGATGTATGCCAATCAAAGGAGGGGCTGGAGGAAATCAGAGGAGAAAAATTAGGAGATCTAATTCTAACCCTGGAGCCGAGGAGAGTTTTAAGGTGCTAAGGGAAGATTAGGGGAGAGAACCAGCAGATTTAACTAAAAATAGCCTGGAAGATCTATTGGAGATAGATCAAGTGCATAAAATGATCTCAGATGGTACAAGGGACGGCAGAAGTTTTAGAGAGATAGGAATAAGAATGGGGAAAAGACAAATAAGAGAAGGAGTTACTTAGAGGATGTAAAGGAAAAAATATTAAGGTGGCTTCAATGTTGAAAGCATGTATACACCTAACTTCTGGAATTGTAAGTCGACACAAATATTCCAAGTGAGGTCTGATGAAAGCCAAGAAGAGTGGCACTATTACTTCCCTTGAATGCTTTTGCATCCACTTTTCCATTTTTCTCCTGTAGCACAGCAGTGATGAATTAGGACGTTTTCTGTTCCCTTCTTAAATTAGCCACAGTTTAATGTGTCATCTGAATCCTAAACTGTAGTCAATCTAACCAGTCTTAACCAATAAAACAAGCCAGCTTCATAAACTCATTAAGGTGTTCCCATCCCCCATTATATTTGTAGAGTTATCAAAATAATGATGCTAGATGAGTGTTAGTGCCATGGGAACAGTTAAGGGGAAGTTATTTTTAATGCTGCACAGAAATAAACATCTGCATGTCACCAAATAAAATCTCTAAAAAACCAAAGAAACATCCAACCTAGCTATTGACATTAGAGTAAACAACATCCACAGGTTCGTTATGCATACTTTGAGCCAACAAACTGGGCTGATGACTTCCTATTGCAGGTATATCATTTTCATTTCCTCTCAGATACTTCCCCTGCATGTTTTAACATGAAGACCAGTGATGGGTGCTTCACGTAAGGATTTCCTAAGATTATTAAATACATTGCCCTAATCTTTCACTGCTTTAGCTGACAAATTTAATAAACTAGAGGATACAGAACTCCGCAATTCTGTTGGGACTTCTCTCTTTCTATTTATTTATTGACTTTGCCTGACAATCTTTACAGAGCAACATTTCAGAGACATGTTCAAGTGCTATAAAGCTAATCCTTAGCAATTTCCTCTTTTCCCAAATACCCCAAATATCTTAGGAGTAGTGAGGAGTTTCAGATATCAGAAGAGAATTGCATTTCTTGTGCATTGGACATTCTTGAGGAAATGCATTTTAATGCAGCCACAGATGAAGAAGAAAAAACAAACCAAATGTTTACAAGAGCTTTGTTTGACTTACCTCTAATTACATTGACTTGTAATTAGAGTCAGGGAAAGATTAAGTAGTGGGAGATCTGGTTCCTATTTCCATTTTGCTACAGATTTGTTTGTTACCTTAAGCAAATCAAGTCAGGTCTAATTTTTAGTGGCGTTGAACATTTACTATTGCCAAGCAGTCTATGGATGATAAATGGGATGCAAAAAACAAGTGGGATTTGCGACATAGTGCTACAGTATCTATTCCATGGCACTCTCCTCACCATCACCATTTTTCCCAGCAGTCAGCCAGAAATCAGATTGAGCAGGCTCAATCTTCACTAGGCTCAATCTTGCTTTGCTGCCCTATTTTTTTTAATCCCTCTTCACATCTTGGGATTCTTCCAAGCTTGCTAATATCTTTCACTTGCTTACTGATGATGCCATTTTGAGTTTATAAGCAATGGTGCTCATCATAGCCTAACTATCAAAAATAGAGGAGATTTGCAGCAATCCGTTTTCATCAAACTCCCTTTCATCACACATTATCACTTATTTTTACAACTGGCATCACAATATTTATCCCCATGGTGTGCTGTTCCCACCCCCTACGTATGCTGTTCATCTTTGTGCATTTGAGGATCCTCACTGCTCTTCCAAAATTGCCAGCCTTGAAGTGGGGACCTCCCTCTCAAGGTTTTATCAGAGAAAACTCCCTCATCCCCAGTTCCCACCATCCAGCTGGGTTTTTGTTTTGTTTTGTTTTTTGCACTGCAATGTGGGTGCACATAGTCTCCTGGATATATCTTTCCTGGTAAGATATATACTCTCTGCCTTCATTTAACTGAGTAGGTAATACATGAACTGGGTGTGAACAGATGGATGCTGGCTTGGGCCAGCAAATGCTGGGGCTATTGCATGTCAGGTCAGTTCATTCCGTTAAAATGTTATAACACTAAAATGATATATTTTAAAAGTGTATGTTACACTGCCTCGCATTGGCCACCAACTCTAATGCAGACCAGAAGTAGGATTTGAGATGTTTCAATTAGGAACAGGCACAGAAAAGGAAACAATCACCAACATACGACACTGATGGTGGTGGCCATGACCAACACAGCTGCACCTCCCACTTACTGTTGAAGAATGAGGGACCGAATGTATGGGTTCAAACCAGATTTCTGTGCTGTCCTTTTCCTTTTTCCTTTTTTGCTCCTTTTACTCCACTTTGAAAAGCGATAAGAGAACAACAGGCAATAATTGCTCCTGTGATTAATGATAGTATCCCTCATTTGAATCTTGAAAACAATAGCAAAATGTAATGGCACCATTCAATCGAAGCAACCGGAATAAAATGCATGGGTCAGTTCCCTCGTAGAAGATATGATGGTTACAATTGCAAAAATTCACTAATAAGAGTGAAGAACTATTGGATTTATACATAACTTCATCTCTACTCTTTTCAGGAATTTTCTACCCTTAATTTGTGAATAGTCACATTTCAGTTGGAATAGCTTAAATAAATTCTCTTAATTATATCTTCTCTCTCTCTCTCTCTCTCTCTCTCTCACACACACACACACACACACACACACACACACACACATCATTTCTAATGTTATTTGGCCAGTAATTAACAGATTTGTATTTTTTTAAAAAACTCATATTGTTTACAGCTGCAGGAAAATGAAGAACAGTAATTTTCTATATGTCAAGGCCATTCAAAAGCAATTCTTTGGAGGAGAGGAAGTTTAAAAAAATGAAACATCACCACCACCACACAGAATCATAAACAGATTAGGATTGTTTAAATAATTGTGTTGAGAAAGAATTGGAATCAAGAATGCCATTTAAAGGGGGCAGGAGGAAACCTGCATTTTCAGCATTTTCAGTCTTGAATATCTCCAAGAGCACATCCTCTGACTGTATTTGAAATGGCCCCCGTTGTACTACCTTGGGATTTTCACACAAAGTTAAATTTCCAGAGTTAAATTACAGTTTGTTCAAGGGTTCTTAGCTGCCATTACTAGAAAGGAGGAAGCAGCCTCAGTCGGACAAGAAACTATTGAAACAGATTGGACTGTTCTTTCTGTACAGATGACTATTTGGTAGGAAATTTCACCAATAAAAGTTCCTTTCCATAAAGCAAAAGAAACAGATAGATGCATCTATGGATCTGGTATGTGGGTTTATTCTTAACAATGTTAACTGGCCATTAGCCTGTTCAATATTTATGCATGTGATGTAACAACCTTCTAAGGTTGCCTGGTCATGTGCAACTGGCACCTCATCAGAGTGTCATAGCAGCTTTTGCAGTTAGAGCTCCATGCACACAAAGCTACTAAGCAGGATACTGGCCACTGAGTGATTTCTTACATTTCAGCATACTAAAATAGTCCCACCTTCTCTCACATTTGGCCGTGCTAATTAGATTGCTACTTTTACAAGTTAAGATCCTGTATAGAGATGGACATAGTGGTTCTGCAAAGTTTGTTTACTGGCTGCACAGCTGATTCACAGTTCAGTGCCCCAACCCTTCCAGCAGGCATCCACTCGAAGGCAGTGCCCCAGCTTCCCTGCCCTGCCCCATCTCCTCTGAGCTCTGCCTCCAAGTCAGTGCCCGCTGGAGTGACTTCCATCTGTGCGGCTGGTAAATGAACTGCACCAAACCAATGAACCAGGAATTTGTGCCCATCTCTAGTCCTATAATATGATGCACACTGTTCAGTCTTTATGATCTAGACTAGAGATGACCAACTTTTGTTTTTGCAGGAACCATTCTGTCTACCGGAAAGTAGTCTGGAGGTGAATCAGGAATGGAAAACAATTGTGCTGGATTTCAAGTGTTCATGGAAGAAGGTTTTTGCACCTCTGAGATCATTGCAAGATAAATCATACAATCTTGCCCTAAGAATACATGCCTATAGAATGTTTGGGAAAAGTTAAGTCTGCTGAAAATAATGTGCAGATTTGGAAATTTGAACATTTAAAATGCACTGAAGTGAAAAAGTATCCACAAGTGTGTTTTAGCTAATAGAGACAAATTGTATATATTAGGTAAATTGCTAAAATAATTGCTAGGAAAATATGGTTTTAAAATGCACATTTATTTCAGTGAAGGAAGAAAACACAAATACATATGACCCAATCCGAAACAACCATGGGAAGAAAATATATATGGGATTTGGAGAAATGCAACCAAACTGAAAATGAGAGATTTTCATATCTCTATCCTGAAGTACAATTTGATGAACAAATCAAACACACACTTAACAAGTCTGACAATCCAAGTGTTTCATAATTAAGGACTGCAGGTTCTCACACAAAACAGTAATAATTTATGGCCTAAGTCATGTGGTTTATCATAGTAAGTCAACAGTAGAGTAGGCTCATTGAATCAGTCAAGACTTGGTGAATAAACTCCTTTGTAAGTTCCATTGATTCAAATGGGCCTACTCTAGTTGCCCCTAATAGTTTTTCCTAATACATGCATTTTTGTATGCAAGGGGTTTCCTCTAATGAATGAATTTTGGCTTTGAGACCTCCATTACAATATTCTGTGAGGTATAAATATTGGGAAGCAATTGTATTACAGTTCTGACACTGGTTTGAAAGTGCAAAATCTGATATATTCACATTGGCTAAAAACCAGTAGTAAATCACAACTGCAGTAGGGCCATTGAATCACTGGAGATTTGGTGAGCCAACTCCATCTTAAGTTCCATTGATTCAATGGGACTACTTACTGGCCGAAAGCAGCAATGACTTGAAAATGACTTTGGATTAAAGTGATAGAAGAAAGTGCCAAAGCAGGACTGCAGCTGAACATCAAGAAGACCAAAGTCATGACTACTGAAGAACTACACAGCTTTAATGTAGACAATGAAGAAATCGATTTTTAAATATATATATATACCTTGGTTCAATCATCAATCCAAATGGAGAGCCAAGAAATCAGAAGACTGAGACTCGGAAGGGCAGCAAAGAAGGAGTTAGAAAAGACCATCCAGTGTAAGGATGCATCACTGAAGACCAAGGTCAAGATCATCCACACTCTTGTATTTCCAATTACTATGTACAAATGTGAAAAATGGACAATGAAGAAAGCTGACAGGAAGATAATTAATACATCTGAAATATGGTGCTGGGGGAGAACTTTGTGGATACCCTGGACTGCCAGAAAGACAAACAAGTGGGTTGTAGATCAAATCAATCCTGAACTATCTCTGGAGGCAAAAATGATGAAACTGAGGCTGTCATACTTTAGGTACATATATTGCGGTGCCCTATGGCTTTAAACAATAAAGCTTGTTCACACTTTAGGGCCACCATGAGAAGAAAGATTCACTCAAAAAGACAATAATACTGTGGAAGGCAGCAGGATAAAAGGAAGACTAATATGAGATGGATTGACTCCAGCAAGGAACCCACAAGTTTGGGTTTACAAGAGCTGAGCAGGGCTGTTGAGGACAGGACATTTTGGATATCCCTCATTCATAAAGTCGTCATAAGCTGGAGGCAACTTGGCAGCATGTAACAACAACTCCAGTTGTGACTTACTCTTGGATTTCAGCTATTTAATTGTCAATCTAGAAAATGCTTCCTTCACCCATACATGCGAGTAATATAGAAGGTTCCAGAAAGACACTATGATCATGCTCACAAATCTTTGTGTTACCAAACAAGACCATGTAATGTAAATAAAATCTCACATGAAGGAGAGCAAGCAGACTGAGACATTCCAAAATTTTGTACTACATAAGTAACAGAGAAGAATGATGTTAGAAGTGAATAAAAACTGAGTAAATGAAGAGTGCAGGAAGCTAAAATCTATTCCAATTCTATTTGCTTGTTAATTTATCAGATGAATTCTACCTCATCTTCCCATTCTGAAAATTACACAATTCACTGTTGCTTTGTTTAATGCCATGCGTGCCACTGGTAAGTGTTTCCGCAAACTGCTTAGAACTATTGTAGTTTTTGTTTTTAAAAAGCAAAACGCCCTGAACTTCGAGTCCTGCCAATTTTTCCTCCCTGCCAAGTCCTATTAGCATAAACGAATGGTTTATTTTAAGAAATGTCTGATAAATTACTTTGCACAATCAGTAATGAGGGTACTGTCTGCAAAGGAGAATAATTTCCAACATTTACTTGGCACCACTGTGCAGTTTAAACTAACTCATAAGCATATTGTGTGGACTTGATCTTGCTTCATTCTACAAATCTTCCTGATCTTTTTGGACAAAAAAATAAAAATGTATTTTTTAAAAAAAGACAACCCTATTTGGATTTTTTTTGGCTTCTTTCTCAAAATAGGCTTTCACAGACAACAGTTCATACATATTCCATGAGAGATGGTAGGCAAGCCAAAGAAGGAAAATCTATTATCCAGTACAGGTCTAGCCCTACTGTTAAGCAGAATGCACTAAACTGCTTCAGAGAACAATCTCTCTGAGGCAGCAGATTTTGGAGAAGAAGGTCACATTCAGTTTGCACTGCTTCAGTAAAGGGGCAGTCTTCACCCCAATTGGCAAGGATTTTAAAGGACACATAACTCAGGATCCATGTGGGTCTGTGCATCATATGTCCCATCAGAGGCCCTGTTCAGTACGTTTCCTTGACAGCTATGTAACTGCATTCCTTAAAGCAATCACATTTGCACAGACTGCACTAATAGCAGGATTCAAAATGTCCAAGCAACACAATATTTGCCATGTGAGCCCTGGGAAAATGCAACCCTAGTGATGAAGGAAGAATTTTGAGCTCTTGCAGAAAAGGCACAAGTACGCTGTTACAGTCCAGTCCAGCCAAAGCTAAGCCATAAACCCCACTGAATTCAATGGGGCCTCAAGCCCCTTAGTAACTTTCCCCACTGAAATCACGAGATCTTAGAAGTAACGTTTTAAGCATGGTTGGATTGTACCACTGAATGAGGAGGAAGGGGAAAGGGCCTGGAAGGGATCTCCAAGATTACACTGTTTTTCTCACAGACTTAAAAAAAAATTATGGTATAAATCAACAAGGATTTTTAAAAATAATTTTGTACTAAATTTAAATGTTACAAAGTGGGAGAGCACTCCTGGCAAGCAAGTGATATATCCTTCATATCAGTTTAGGGCAAACCTGTGTTTTATGCCAATATGTTTCTATCACAACATTTCAAAATTGCTGTATTTAGAAGAATTTGGAAATCCTAGACTGGTGGAATAAGCCAGGACATAATCAAAACTCATAAATCTCTCAAAGATTGTTTGAATAGCACATAAATTGCATCCATATACCCCAAAATAGCTGGCATTAAATATAACCACCTGCTGCCTAACTGAAAAAGTGATTGGTTAATTTAAAAGAGCATTGCAGGGCAAAATATGCATTGATTGGTTATTAATTGGCAAGTAGTCTAACACACCATTCTCCTTTATCTACTGTAGCCTTGATCCATCTCTTGCAAAACCTTGCAGTAGCAATGGAAATTAAGGGATTTTTTTTTTTTAAATCACACAGTTACTGTCAGGGTATCCTCAGAAGGAGGGTTTGAAGAGTGGTCTATTGAAAACATTTCCCAGTTTTAAAATCAGGCACAGAATATATCCTACAGCAGAGTTTATAGGCACTTTGATTTGTGGAGCAAATGAAATCCAGGAAGTAAAAATTCTCTTTCAGGAATTAAACCACTAAACTTTGACTAGCAAGCTAGAAAAGTAGCAAAAGTAAAATATATTGCCACTATTAAATCCTATGCCTCTTCCTTAGTATCTATGTTCCCAAGGGCGACTCCAGACACAGATACTTGAAAGTTATACAAACCCCCTCTTTTTCCAAACTTATTGAGTCCAAATGTGACCAAGGATGGAGAGGTTATTATACCTACAATTCTTACAGACAGAAAGTCTAACAACTATCCACAGGACTCCAATCAATGGAATGTGTACATATATGTGTGTGTGTGTGTATATGTATACCCCCTTCACGGATTGCTGCCTTGTCGTGGCGAAGGGGCTTGAGTAATTCAGAGAAGCTATGGGCTATGCCGTGCAGGGACACCCAAGACGGACAGGTCATAGTGGAGAGTTCTGACTAAATGCGATCCACCTGGAGCAGGAACTGGCAAACCACTCCAGTATCTTTGCCAAGAAAACTCCATGGACAAACAAAAGGCTTAAAGATATGACGCTGGAAGATGAGCCCCTCAGGTCAGAAGGTGTCCAACATGCTACAGAGGAAGAGCGGAGGACAAGTACGAGTAGCTCCGGAGCTAATGAAGTGGTTGGGCCAAAGCTGAAAGGACGCTCAGCTGCGGACGCGCCTGGAAGTGAAAGGAAAGTCCGATGATGCAAAGAAAAATACTGCATAGGTCCAACGAGGCCTTACAAATAGCAGAGAAGAGAAGGGAAACAAAATGCAAGGGAGATAGGGAAAGTTACAGAAAATTGAATGCAGACTTCCAAAGAATAGCAAGGAGAGACAAGAGGGCCTTCTTAAATGAACAGTGCAAAGAAATAGAGGAAAATAATAGAAAGGGAAAAACCAGAGATATGTTCAAGAAAATTGGAGATATTAAAGGAACCTTTTGTGCAAAGATGGACATGATAAAGGACAAAAATGGTAGGGACCTTACAGAAGCAGAAGACATCAAGAAGAGGTGGCAAGAATATACAGAGGAATTATACCAGAAAGATCTTGATGTCCTGGACAACCCAGATAGTGTGGTTGCTGACCTTGAGCCAGACATCCTGGAAAGCAAAGTCAAGTGGGCCTTAGAAAGCATGGCTAACAACAAGGCCAGTGGAGGTGATGGCATTCCAGTTGAACTATTTAAAATCTTAAAAGATGACGCTGTTAAGGTGCTATACTCAATATGCCAGCAAGTTTGGAAAACTCAGCAGTGGCCAGAGGATTGGAAAAGATCAGTCTACATCCCAATTCCAAAGAAGGGCAGTGCCAAAGAATGCTCCAACTACCGTACAGCAAGCAAGGTTATGCTCAAAATCCTACAAGGCAGGCTTCAGCACTATGTGGACCGAGAACTCCCAGACATACAAGCTGGATTTCAAAGGGGCAGAGGAACTAGAGACCAAATTGCTAACACGCGCTGGATTATGGAGAAAGCCAGAGAGTTCCAGAAAAACATCTACTTCTGCTTCATTGACTACACAAAAGCCTTTGACTGTGTGGACCACAGCAAACTATGGCAAGTTCTTAAAGAAATGGGAGTGCCTGGCCACCTTATCTATCTCCTGAGAAATCTATATGTGAGACAGGAAGCAACAGTTAGAACTGGATATGGAACAACTGATTGGTTCAAAATTGGGAAAGGAGTACGACAAGGCTGTATATTGTCTCCCTGCGTATTTAACATATGCAGAATACATCATGCGAAAGGCTGGACTGGAGGAATCCCAAGGCGGAATTAAGATTGCCGGAAGAAATATCAACAACCTCAGATATGCAGATGATACCACTCTGATGGCAGAAAGTGAGGAGGAATTAAAGAACCTCGTAATGAGGGTGAAAGAGGAGAGCACAAAAAATGGTCTGAAGCTCAACATCAAAAAAACTAAGATCATGGCCACTGGTCCCATCACCTCCTGGCAAATAGAAGGGGAAGATATGGAGGCAGTGACAGATTTTACCTTCTTGGGCTCCATGATCACTGCAGATGGTGACAGCAGCCACGAAATTAAAAGACGCCTGCTTCTTGGGAGGAAAGCAATGACAAACCTAGACAGCATCTTAAAAAGCAGAGACATCACCTTGCCGACAAAGGTCCACATAGTCAAAGCTATGGTTTTTCCAGTAGTGATGTATGGAAGTGAGAGCTGGACCATAAAGAAGGCTGACTGCCGAAGAATTGATGCTTTTGAATTGTGGTGCTGGAGGAGACTCTTGAGTCCCCTGGACTGCAAGGAGAACAAACCTATCCATTTTGAAGGAAATCAACCCTGAGTGCTCACTGGAAGGACAGATCCTGAAGCTGAGGCTCCAATACTTTGGCCATGAGAAGAGAAGACTCCCTGGAAAAGACCCTGATGTTGGGAAAGTGTGAGGGCAAGAGGAGAAGGGGATGACAGAGGACGAGATGGTTGGACAGTGTCATCGAAGCTACCAACATGAATTTGACCAAACTCCGGGAGGCAGTGGAAGACAGGAGGGCCTAGCGTGCTCTGGTCCATGGGGTCACAAAGAGTCGGACACGACTTAACGACTAAACAAGAACAACAACTATACACACACACACACACACACACACACACACACACACACACACACACACACACACACACACATACATACCTATATATGTACAGATGTCACAGTAGGGATAGATTTTTTTTTCCAGTCTATATCATTTGCCTAAAGGTTCGCTCATATGCCTGTTTGATCTTGTTTTGGCATTAACCTGTAAAGACTCCACCAAAAATTATATTTTTATATGCATTTGTTAACTTACATTTAGTCTTTTCTCTCTAGATCAGCTGTGGGAATCATGTGACCTTCCAAAGGCCATTTCTGAGAGTCCCTAAAGAACTCTCAAAACCTATGATGCTAAATTTGTCTTAGAGACAACATTGCCCACCCCTGCCCTAAATACAAATTTTTAAATGTACGTTCTCTTAAAATAGAAGGGACGTGGTGGCGCTGCGGGTTAAACCGCAGAAGCCTCTGTGCTGTAAGATCTATAGATCTGCAGCTGTAAGATCGAATCCACGCGACGGAGTGAGCACCCGTCGCTTGTCCCAGCTCCCGCCAACCTAGCGGTTCGAAAGCATGCAAATTCAAGTAGATAAATAGGGACCACCTCGGTGGGAAGGTAACAGCGTTCCGTGTCTAAGTCGCACTGGCCATGTGACCACGGAAGATTGTCTTCGGACAAACGCTGGCTCTATGGCTTGGAAACGGGGATGAGCACCGCCCCCTAGAGTCGAACACGACTGGACAAATTGTCAAGGGGAACCTTTACCTTTACCTTTTCTCTTAAAATATACATTTTAACATTCTTTTTGATATATATATTTAAGGCAGGAAGTGTAGAAGTTAATGAAGAAATAAATTCTGATCCACACAATACTAGTGGGAGGGCTCACTTCAAGTTAGTTTACATTTAAATAACAAAGGCAGAGTCCCTCAAGCATCCTCTAGTCAAAATCAGCATGTCCAAAAGAGGCCAGTGTTTCTCCTGCTTTCAGCCAGGTGCTTTTGGCTGCCCTCATGCAATACAGCTTTATAAACATGAGCAAAGAGGTCCGTTTTAAACTTTCACCACAGCCACAGCCTCGCTATGTCCCAACTGCCTTGTTGAACACCTATTCAAAGATATTTGAGTGCCCCTAAGTGCTAGAAGACAGCAAACAAGAAACATGGTGTTGGATCAGCCCCAGTCTTTGCATGCCGTATGATATTCTTTACCCCAGAACTGCTTTGGGTCTGGGAAACTGTTTTGGTTTGTTGCTGCTTTGGAGGGATTGCATTGACTATTTATCAGTAAATAGAACCAAATTCAGGGTTCTTTTAAAGGTGCTAATGGTACATGCTCTGGCTATATTTGAATTCTGATTACAATTGTTTGAAAAAGCCAACAAAAAAAGAGAGGTGAGAATAAAACATAAAATCATTGCAACATTTGCAAGTGTACAAAGATTTATGTATTGTAAACCATACTGGATGAATCTCTGTCTTAGGGGGAAAATAATCTGTATTGGATTCCATTAGGAAGAAATATGTGGGGTGTGCATGAAAGAATGCATTTATTCAACCTTCAGTGTCTTTAGTACTTAAGCAAAATTATCTAAATATTGAAAACATATTCTTTCTTTTAAACCTTTAATTGAAAGGAGATTCTCTGTAACCAGTGGGAAATGGTATTTTCTTCCCCCTACCCACTAATTATAGAAGATCATAACGATACTTGAAATTTATGTGTGTTGAACTAATTTGGTTATTTTATAATGCACCTGAGACTCACATGCATGTTTTACAACAACTCACTAAGGACAGTCCATGCACCTGGCTGAGCTTGTCAAAAAGAAGGCAAGGGAAGTGCCTGACAAAACTTTAGAAACAGAGACAGATACACAGGAACTTTAGATCTTGGAAGAACTGCAATGTTTCACAACAACGCACCACACCGTATGTTATGCCAGGAGTGCTGATCACAGTGACCCAAAGTTTGCTTTCTTGCTCATACACAGATTAATGCACCATACACACGGAGTAGAGCAGAATAATAAAATGCAATGGTATTACAACATGCCAGCAATTAGCACTGCTGACAACCTAAATGTTTATAATCAAGGTGCCAGTCTATTAAAAATGTTTACTTTTGGAAGAATCGGATTGTTGGGAATGAACTTCTTTATTGAACACATTATCTATTGGTGGGAACATATCTCAGCAAGATGATCTGTCAAACAAATTCTATTTCCCTTTAGTTTTATTGAGACTTAGAACATAGTGAAGTAAAAAATAACTTTTCACTGCTAATCTGCGACCCAGAACATGTTGACAATCCAATCCAATCCAAACCATGCCATTAAAATAAAACCAAACAGAAATAAACGGTTGGACACAAAGTAGTGTGGGGGTTCCTGGGATTCATATCTATGCTGCACTTTTTCAAGTTACTTTTCTAAATGCCTCTTTCCTTCCAAAAAAGACCAGAATCTTGTTTGCCTAGGGACAGCATAACTTTACACCTGCATAAAGTTCCGCCCAGGCAATGAGGATTGCACAATCCAATTGCATAATTGTTGTGTGGCTCCCGTTTCAGACAACTGTACAATGCATCTGCAGAAATGCTCCATGAATAGCTCTTCCACCTTGGCACAATAAGTACTACTGCTTGCATAACACTGAGTTATGCAAGCAGAGTTACTAAACAGGATTGCCACCAATATGTTGAAATCCTTTTAAAATCCTTTAAAATATGTTTTTATAAAACCCTGCTTAAGTTTCCCTTGTTTGTGTAGTTAAATCTTTTGTACATTTTTTTAACCTAACTGAAACCTAATTTAATGCTTCTGACCAGGACGTTCTGGCTTCCAAAATGAACTTCACTGCTCTTGCCTCAAAAATAAATCTTAAACATGTTTTTAAAATATCAATTCCATGACTGAATTTCCCTTCTGGAGCTTTTTTGTTTTCTTTGTGTGAAATAAATGAAAAGTTCCAACACGCAAGATTTGAACTTAGAAATGAATGGGGAATTGCCACAACTCTGCCCCCTGAAAAAACTAAAAAAAACCTAAAAAAAACCCTAACAAACTTAAAAAAACAACAACCCAAAAACTAAACCACACCTCAGGAGAAGATTTTTTTTTAAGTCAGAAGCCACAGATTCTGTCATACATTTAAGCAAGATAAGCTTTGCATTATGTGGACAACAGGAAAAATACTGATAATATCAGTGACAAATTGAGTACAAAATGGAGAACAAATACTCCATTGGGATAAGCCTTAATTATTCCATATTTTCTGAGGTAAAAACCTAAGTCTGAAGGTAAGTTATTGTCAGATGACTATTTAAAAAAAAAATGGCTTGCACAAATTAAATAAGAGAAAAATATTCCTTCATTTTGGCTTCAATTTCAGGAACAAATTATAGTAGTTGTCAAAGTAGCTGAGACAGGAAATCCAAATGGTGCCCGATTATAATGGGAGTTAATATATAAAGATAAACTATGCTATTTGTCATTTGTCATCCTTTAATGTATTCCAAAATTGTCTTCCATAGGGATAGGCCCTGTTAGTCTTTCCAAATGAGAGGAAGGAGCTGTCTGGATAGTTCAGTGGTTTGGTATCTGGCTGCAGAGCCAGTTGGGAGTTCAATTCCCCCCTGTGCCTCCTGTGAATAGAACCAGCCTCTGTGGCCTTAGGCAAGCTGCACAGTCCCAGATGCTCTCAGAAGAAGGAAATGGTAAACCACTTCTAAAGATTCTTTACCTGGAAGATCCTGGAAAATGTCACCATGAGTCAGAATTGACTTGATGGCACATTAATGAGAGGATCATTGTGAAAAATGACGTGAATGCAGCACATAAGAAGAGACATAAAGAAAAACAAATAATAGATTAATAATTTAAACAAAGCACTTTCATCATGCTTGTTTAGAAAACTCTTAAGTTGAACCAGCACAGCATCCACCGTGGGGAGAGGTATGTGCTATGTCTGCCTCAGAAGCATGTGGATTTTCTGATGCAGATGATGAACCCCTCAACCTTGGACATTCAGAATGCACACTGGAGAAGGAAGCACAACACAACTTCATTTCTTTTCTGGCCACTTGTTTAGAATGCCTCTCCCCCCCCCCAAAAAAAAAAAAAAATTCTGCAAAGTGCAGGTTCCTGGTGACACAACCTTACTGGGGCAATTGCTTTGTCTTAATATTTTAGGGACTGCTTGTTTCCAACTTCATGAAATTGTTTATGGCCAACTGTAGTACCTTCTAACTTTTTTTTAAGCCACATTACTAAGTTTTAAAATTGTCTCCCAGTGTTACGCTTCCAGGTAACAAGATGGAAGTTTTTAAAAATAAATAAATATAACTTTAAGCAATTCAGTACACAATACACTGAAATGTTATCTAACAATAATCTTATTAAAAGTCAATGAAGTTGTTATTCACATATCCCCAACCCAAGGACAGCTTGTTGTTGTTTAGTCGTTAAGTCGTGTCCGACTCTTCGTGACCCCATGGACCAGAGCACGCTAGGCCCTCCTGTCTTCCACTGCCTCCCAGAGTTGGGTCAAATTCATGTTGGTAGCTTCGATGACACTGTCCAACCATCTCGTCCTCTGTCATCCCCTTCTCCTCTTGCCCTCACACTTTCCCAACATCAGGGTCTTTTCCAGGGAGTCTTCTCTTCTCATGAGATGGCCAAAGTATTGGAGCCTCAGCTTCAGAATCTGTCCTTCCAGTGAGCACTCAGGGTTGATTTCCTTCAAAATGGATAGGTTTGTTCTCTCTGCAGTCCAGGGGACTCTCAAGAGTCTCCTCCAGCACCACAGTTCAAAAGCATCAATTCTTCGGCAGTCAGCCTTCTTTATGGTCCAGCTCTCACTTCCATACATCGCTACTGGAAAAACCATAGCTTTGACTATGTGGACCTTTGTCGGCAAGGTGATGTCTCTGCTTTTTAAGATGCTGTCTAGGTTTGTCATTGCTTTCCTCCCAAGAAGCAGGCGTCTTTTAATTTCGTGGCTGCTGTCACCATCTGCAGTGATCATGGAGCCCAAGAAGGTAAAATCTGTCACTGCCTCCATATCTTCCCCTTCTATTTGCCAGGACGTGATGGGACCAGTGGCCATGATCTTCATTTTTTTTGATATTGAGCTTCAGACCATTCTTTGCGCTCTCCTCTTTCACCCTCATTAAGAGGTTCTTTAATTCCTCCTCACTTTCTGCCATCAGAGTGGTATCAACTGCATATCTGAGGTTGTTGATATTTCTTCTGGCAATCTTAATTCCGGCTTGGGATTCATCCAGTCCTGCCTTTCACATGATGTATTCTGCATATAAGTTAAATAAGAAGGGAGACAATATACAGCCTTGTCGTACTCCTTTCCCAATTTTGAACCAATCAGTTGTTCCATATCCAGTTCTAACTGTTGCTTCCTGTCCCACATATAGATTTCTCAGGAGGTAGATAAGGTGGTCAGGCACTCCCATTTCTTTAAGGACTTGCCATAGTTTGCTGTGGTCCACACAGTCAAAGGCTTTTGCGTAGTCAATGAAGCAGAAGTAGATGTTTTTCTGGAACTCTCTGGCTTTCTCCATAATCCAGCGCATGTTAGCAAGGACAGCTACACAATCACAAAACTTGGCTCCTGCATGTGCATGCCCTTCATGCCTCAGGAACCACACACACAAATAGGTGCTGTCTACCTATGCAGTTCCCACAGATTGATTACTGTTTTGGACTACAGCTCCCAGAATTCCCGAGCAAGCATGGCTAATAATGAGGGGAGGGCTCCTGGAAGTTTTAGTCCAAAAAGATACTTCCCCAAGCTCTGGGCAGGTGTGAATAGTTTCCATCCCATGTTTCCATTCCAATCCATCAAAGTCCTGATTGAATGGATAGTACTGTTGTCCATGATAATCTTTTTCTTGTCGTTTACATGTACCAGTGATGTTAAAGCTGACATTTCAGCTTTAAACATAAGAGTAAACCATAGTTAGTTAAAACCGGGAGGAAGATGTTTCTTATTTCCTTCTCATTGTAGCTGTGGTTTGGTATTACATCGGAACTAAGCCAGTAACTGTTCAAGTGATTTTGGTATTGAATGGATGTTTGCCTTTTAAAAAAGAAAAAAATACTACAAAACAGAACAGGAAGTTTGCAGTACTCCAAATTCAAGTACTGTAAGCTTTAAAAAAGCTTACAATTTGTTTTTACATTTATCCTACTTCTCAATTAAAAGGGTTCTTGAACAAACTACAAACATCTATTAGCACTGCTTCACAGATGATAAAAGCTCCAGTTAAAATAACCATAAACCAGAAAAAAGCAAAAACAGGAAGAACTAACAGGAAGAAACCTGAGCAATTTCTTCATTCCCCTCTATGATCTCTAATCAATGCCAGTCAACTTACTACGTATTTATTAGGGTTGCTCTCCCCACCATCCCCTTCCTCCAGCTTTTAAAACACTTCCAAATGAGTTGACATGCATCATTTCTACCAAGTTCCTGAAAAGGCACTGGATTCCTTAAAATGGAAATCAGCCCTGCAAATGTAAAAGACATAAGCAGTCAGCACTGATGACTAAAAAAGACGAATGAAGTAATGGTGATGCTGGTGAGGCTGTTTGTCTCCAAAGTGCCATAAATAGTGAAGCGAAATTAAAATTTCTCAAGCAACCCTAGCTATGCAGGAAAAAAGGAATGTGTGATGAGAAGCAGACAGGATCAGAAGTTCAGGCAGAGGTGCTCACTCTGAATGGAAAAGAATATATTCCCCACTTCCACCTCAAATTCTGTTGTTGTTGTTCCCATTGTGTGAGATCTCCTAGCTGCAGGAAACAATGTCATGTAGGGCCGATTTCCTTAATTTCCTGAAAACTTCCCCAATGGAAGACAGTATTTTTCAAGTCACATTCTTCTCTGCTTGTAGATCTAGTCCTAGAGATCATCTCCCCACCATCACTCTCTACTATGTTTGTTAACAGTCTGATTAAAAGAACCTAGTTAACAAATCATATTTTATTGCATGTACGCATCATATTCAACCAAAGGAAAGGGGTGGGGGGCTCTCATTTTTCCATCTATTTTTTTTTCATGGGAATGGTATAGTTAGTAACAACACAAGCCATTATTTAGGTATGGTGCCAACACATCTCCACCAATAAAGATCTCATTATAATCTGCGAAGTCAAGCAATATTATTAGTTTGTTTGGTACTTATATTCACATCTTGTCTTTTATTTATGGTAATCAAGGCTCTATTTCTCCCCCTACTTTATTCATGCAACAGCCCTGTCGGGTTCAAGCTACTCCACAGGCACATTTGCCATCCAGGTGTTGTATAGTTCAGCCCATGGAAAACAAGTAGATGTGGCATTCATTGGCCAAAATCCTGTTGCTTAGCATAGTAAATCACACTAGAGTAGCTCCACTGAATTACTAGGAATTTGGTGAGTCAACTCTTCCAGGTCACAATTAAGCCCATTTGAAATCAACAGAACTTGTGGAACAGTTGACTCACCAAATCCTAAATGATTCAGTAGACCTATTCTAGTGCAATTTACTACCCTAAGCAAAAAGATTTTAGCCAATAAAACCTGCAGAATCATTACTGGATGCCTGAAGCCAATAATTATTGATAAACTCAATTACCTAGAAGGCATTACACTCAGTGATATATGGAGAGAGGTTAGCAGCTAATAGTGAAAGACTTAAAGCATCTACATCAAATGCACATTCATTCTTCAGTTAACATCTTGCCCCTTCCAGATTAAAATTAAGAAAGGTTGTTTTTTTCAGAACATCTATATCTTGAAGAAACAGTAGAACATGCTAAGACTATAACGTGGAAGCAAAGAACTACCCACCTCTTAAAATGGATGGAACCCCAGGAAAATCCAGCTCCAAGTGGCATGGAAAACTGGGTTACTTGTAAATCACTTACGAGACTATGGATTGGAGTCATCAGAATGGAGATAAATCTAAGAACATGGTACATTCACACCAACACAGAGAAGAGGAGGAGGAGGAGGAGGAGGAAGAGGCAATGTCACACCTATGTCAGTGTACTTTATGCCCTTCAACATGTACTATGAAGATTTGATGCTAACTATCCCAAACGCTTCTGAAGTTTCCCGGTATTGGGTGAAAATTATATTTATTAATTGCACTGTGGTGGTTCTGACATGAACAAAGAAAGAGGTCAAGCTGAAAGAGTACATCTAGGCCAAGGCAGTTTCATGGCTCAGTGAGTATTAAAACCTGGATCTCCAAATTCTCAGTGTAATAATGTAAACACAACCCTTCACTCTCTTCTTCTTTTTTAATGCAGGGACTCAAAAGGCCTCTTGTGCCCTCTACAGTGCTCACTTGTCCAATTCTGAACCTTGCCAGACACCGTGTTCTGTAAGCTCTCTGAGCTTTACCAGAACTGCAGGAGTTACAAACCAACAAATTCCAGCTAGGAGCCCAAAGGTCAAGACTACACCCAGGAAGCTTCCAGATGCACTACAGCTATTTTAAGGAAGATCACAACCCTAGGCTATTTCTTAGAGGCCCACCAAGTACTATTTTTGAATTGTGAGAAACTCATTTCCATCACAGGTGGTTATTGTGAGAACTGCATTTTGTTTGTTTCCTTTTTCCTTTTATGTCTTGCCTTCCGAGGTTCTAAACCTGAGGACAGGGATTTTCTGTCTCATGATCTTGGTTAACATAACTGGCTTTAGGTACTATGCACCTTGATTTCAATGGGTGACAGGAAGCATTTGCTGCTGCATCTCAGGCAATAAAATATCCTGTGCTAGTGCTGCCCTGGAAGAATCCCATGTAGTAAGCAGTGTCACTAATCAAACTCACTTATAAAGCTTGAGGTTCATAAAGCATGTTGATGAGGATACTCTGTAGCAATGCTTCTAAGTTCCTGGAACTCTCTGCCATAACTGTAGATATTCTACCTCTTCTCCACATTCCAATATAAAAAGACAAAGAGGTAGCATAGCCATGAAATGTTCTGCTAAACTTCAGGTTTTCCTCATTACCAACTCATATATCAAAATGGCTGATGGTGAGCTAATGGAGCTCAGTAAGAATGCTTTTGTTGATCCAGGTCTGCCTCAGAGCTTAGAACATTACATTTGAAAATTATTTAGTTCAAGTCAAATGTTCAGGACCTCGATATTTGTCGGAACATCTCTCCCACAAAAACATATGGTATTTATTGTATACTGTATTTAGTATTGTTGATTATAATGTGATTTGATGTATTGTGAACCACCGAGTGTTCTCATTAATGAAAGTTAAAATAATAAACAAATAAAAAAATGTTAGAATTTGTAACACAATTCACTGCTATTAAAATTTAAAATTGAAAAAAAAATGTTTAATTAAGATTATTAACACATATGTAGAAGACACATGCCAGTCCATACTCCTCCTCCCTCAAGGGAAAGGCGCCTATACCTCCCTTGGAAAATCAAATGTGCACTAGGCACCCCATACTTTACCATACAAATTCAATTGCACATACATGGAAAAAAAATTAGTTAACTGAAAAGTGTCAAGACTTCTTGGAATTAATGAGCAGCCACACAGCTAGAAATCACTGCTCTATAAAGAACCAGTTGCCCACATGTAATTATATGTCTTTAACACAACACCACCTCTATTAAGACTGCCGGAAGAAATATCAACCACCTCCGATATGCAGATGATACCACTCTGATGGCAGAAAGTGAGGAGGAATTAAAGAACCTCGTAATAAGGGTGAAAGAGGAGAGCGCAAAAAACGGTCTGAAGCTCAACATCAAAAAAAACTAAGATCGTGGCCACTGGTCCCATCACCTCCTGGCAAATAGAAGGGGAAGATATGGAGGCAGTGACAGATTTTACTTTCTTGGGCTCCATGATCACTGCAGATGGTGACAGCAGCCACGAAATTAAAAGACGCCTGCTTCTTGGTGGAAAGCAATGACAAACCTCGACAGCATCTTAAAAAGCAGAGACATCACCTTGCCAACAAAAGTCCGCATGGTCAAAGCTATGGTTTTTCCAGTAGCGATGTATGGAAGTGAGAGCTGGACCATAAAGAAAGCTGACCGCCAAAGAATTGATGCTTTTGAATTGTGGTGCTGGAGGAGGCTCTTGAGAGTCCCCTGGACTGCAAGGAGAACAAACCTATCCATTCTAAAGGAAATCAACCCTGAGTGCTCACTGGAAGGACAGATTCTGAAGCTGAGGCTCCAATAGTTTGGCCATCTCATGAGAAGAGAAGACTCCCTGGAAAAGACCCTGATGTTAGGAAAGTGTGAAGGAAAGAGGAGAAGGGGACGACAGAGGATGAGATGGTTGGACAGTGTCACCGAAGCTACCAACATGAATTTAACCAAACTCCGGGAGGCAGTGGAAGACAGGAGGGCCTGGCGTGCTCTGGTTCATGGGGTCACGAAGAGTCGGACACGACTAAACGACTAAACAACAACAACAAAAAGCACAACACCATAAGAAACTTTAACTGAAAGTATAATCTTCACTGGAACCTTGATGAGAGCCTCCCATTTCCCTTGCCAGTTAGCTACTGAGGTCATAGTGCTCAACTCTTATTGCATCCCAATCAGTTCAAAACAGAATTGGAAAATAACTGGCTTCAATTTCTCGTCGGAATGTTTGAAAAATAATACTATTTGGAGGAAACCATAAATCCACAGCCTCTGTGTAAACAGTAACTGTGATTATTTGCATTGTTCCTCCCTAATTTATTTATTTATTTATTTATTTATTTGATTTGATTTATATCCCGCCCATCTGGTATATTCTACCACTCTAAGTATCTCTGTGGACAGTTCCAATGAGAGATCTGCCTACCCATGAATATGGATTGGGGAAGGGGAAGCTGGCTGAAGTGTGCAAGCTGGATCATTTGGAAACACAGAATTACCAGAAATGAATACAGCAATCTTATACCAATTTACTTGGTAGTAAACGTCATTTAACTCATTGCTAATCACTAACTTTATGGGAATCACTGTCCACTCAGAATTTTGGACCAAAAGAACATTAAGCATGTGTCCTTTCCTTCCTCCTTCCTTCCTTCCAAATGTTTTCACCCTGCTTTCTCCTTAAGAAGTACCCAAGGTGGCTTACATAATTAAAAGACAATATTTAAAGCTAAAAATAGTAAGTATACAAATACTAAAAAGGATCAACAAATACCACACTTAACAAGGACAGTAAACAAAAGCAACATGAAAAACACATTCAAAGCAGTAATGTACAACCATCCAATTAAAAACGCCTCTCGGGCATTAAGGGAAAGCTTTCCTGAAGAGAAAACTCTTCCCTGCTTGCAGAAAGATAGCAAAAATTGGGTCAGTCTGGCCTCCTGTGGGAGGAAGTTCCAAAGTCTGGGAGCAGCAACAGAGAAGGCCCTCTCCTGTGTCCTCACCAAACAAATTAGTGAGGGTGGTGGAACTGAGAGAAAGGCTTCCCCTGATGATCTTAACACCCGAGCAGACTCATAAAGGGAGACACAGTCCTTGAGATAGCTTGGACCCAAGCCATTGAGAACAAAGAACAATGCCCAATGGAATCTCAGGAACACAGAAACAACAGCAAAAATTGAAAAACTGAAAGTGAAGCATAATGTACTTGTACCACGTTTACTCAGAACTAAACTTCATTGAGTTAAATGAGGCTTACTACCACATAAGAAGTAGTGTCCCATTTACTTCAGCCAACTTCCTTACTCCTATCCTCTTTTCCTTCCTAACACAAGACCATGAGGCAAATTGCCTGTCTAGACACAGTTACGGGAGGAAGGGACCATGCAAATCATCCCAGCTTTTTCCTCACACAGAGGTTGCTGATTTGTGCCTTTGCTCTAAATATCGTTATTTTTCAAACACAAGCTATGAAAGGTTAAAGCCAGTATTTTTCCCTACAGTTATAAGAGACTCCTGTTGAACCTACTTGGATGCAGTAAGAATTGGTTGCTGCGAACTCCATAAACCTCTGAGAGGTGACATGGGGAAACTCCAACCAAGACTATGTTTTCAATCAAATACTATTACACTGTTATGACAAAGAAGTGCAATTGGAAGTGATCAGCTGGCTTTATATGGGGCAATGGCCCCCAGCCTTGTGGCCCCTGATGTTTCTTGAACTGTAACTCAGGGAAGGCTTGAGAAATACTATAAATCCTTAGCTATGTTGTTTCTGGATATTATACCAGGGATACCTGGTATAGAAACAGTTCTCAGAAGGAGGTATCAACCCCTTTAATTTTAGTGAAGAGGAGTGTTATTTTCACAAGATTCTATTTTAAGAGTCTTTTTCTGGTGTTGGCTCCCAAAATAATTAAACTAATGTTAATATATTGATTCAAAGAACATTACAGTGGTGCCTCAACTTACGAACTTAATCCATTCTGGAAGATGGTCGTAACTCGAAATGGTCGTAAGTTGAAGCACCATTTCCCATAGGAATGCATTGAAATGCACTTAATCCATTCCGGCCGAAGAAAAAAATCACCCAAAAAAACACTGCAAGACCCATCGGAAACGCGATTAATCCGTTCCGGCCGAAGGGGGGGGGGGGGAGAAAAGCAAACAAACCGTGCAAGACCCATCAGAAATGCAAAAAAAATAAAAAATAAAAAATAAAAAATAAAAAGCAAGCAAACCGTGCAAGACCCATCGGAAATGCAAAAAAAAAAGCAAAGCAGAAAGCAAGCAAACCGTGCAAGTCCCATCGGAAATGAAAAAAAAGCAAAGCAGAAAGCAAGTAAACTGTGCAAGACCCATCGGAAATGCAAAAAAAGCAAAGCATAAAGCAAGCAAACCGTGCAAGACGCATCGGAAATGCAAAAAAAGTAAAGCAAAAAGCAAGCAAACCCCGCAAGACCCATCAGAAATGCGGGGGGGGGGGTGAACCAAAAAACAAACAAACCCCCCAAGACCCATCACAGCATAGAAACATAATCCCACCACCCAGCCCAAAACCACGCTGCAAAACCCACCCAGAACAGTTTTTAAAAAGCAGAAAGCAGCACCTTACCTTACCAGGCAGTCCGAAACCTCCTCCGATCGCACTCACTCTAACCGTTGGGGCGAAAGAGCTACAAAGAAGCAGCCTCTTTGCCTACCAATGGTTAGCAATTTGAATTCCCCGCCTTTTTCCCCTGCCTTTTTTTGGTTGTAACTCAAAGCTCCATCCGCAAGTCGAAGCAAAATTTTGCGGCCGGAGCTGGTAGTAATTCGAAATGGTCGTATGTCGGGACGTTCGTAAGTCGAGGCACCACTGTATTTCCAAGCTCCATTTGTCTCTGGATCTCCCCTGACCCCTGCCATGCTGTGGAAAATTTCTGTAAGATGTTCAACTCCACCTGTTTAGCCTGGTTACCAGTGTTACAAAGCCATTTGCTGAGTAAAAATGTTCCATGTTCCTGTTCTGTGGGGATGTGGGAATTCTGTTTGCTTTTCTAATGGCATCAAAATGATTCACTTCGAGATAGAAAGGATGAACCCTTGTCCAACTGTCTGGAAAACTGTCTGGGAAATTGGCTTTCTTTTGGCTGCCCAAAGCACGCCATCCAAAATGAAGGGTATCTGATTCCAACATATATAATAACGGAATTTATCTCCAGATTTAACATTGTAAGCTGGCAAGTGAGCACAGGCAAAGTTTCACCCACTTGGATTTTGGCTGCTGCCAATAAGGTTATAGACATGAGCTTTGTCATAAGGCACTGGAATGTGTAAATGGAAAATTATCTGAAAGGTAGCTGATAACACTAAGTCAACTATTTTTGGACTCTATATGGACAGGACACATTCTTGCTCGACTGCTATATTTATGTATATTCACCCATTCTCAGACAGAAAAAATTAATTGTGTTCTTTTTCAAAAATGGCTATTAGAGTTGATTTGAACTTTTTAATAGAACTGTTCTCATATCATTGTATATTAGTATTAGGCATCCTTCAGTCTCGAAAGACTATGGTAACGTGCTCTGTATGGAGGACTTGGAACAGCGTCTAGTGTGGCTGAGAAGGCCAATTCGAGAGTGACAATCCCTTCCACACTGAAGACAAATACAATCTGTCCCCTGTCCAGCTCCCTGATTTTGCTGCTTCCGTGACTGCCTCTTTGCCTCGGTCTGCTGGACAAGGGTCTCTTCAAAATGGGAGAGGCCATGATGCAATGCCTGCCTCCAGGCTGAACGCTCAGATGTCAGGGTTTCCCATCTGTTGAGGTCCAGTCCTAAGGCCTTCAGATCCCGCTTGCAGATGTCCTTGTATCGCAGCTGTGGTCTCCCTCTGGGGCGATTTCCCTGCACTAATTCTCCATACAGGAGATCTTTTGGAATCCGACCATCAGCCATTCTCACGACATGCCCAAGCCAACGTAGACGTCGCTGTTTCAGTAATGTATACATGCTAAAGATTCCAGCTCGTTCTAGGACTACTCTATTTGGAACTTTGTCCTGCCAGGTGATACCAAAAATGCGTCGGAGGCAACGCATATGGAAGGTGTTCAGCTTCCTCTCTTGCCGTGCACAAAGGGTCCAGGACTCACTGCAGTACAGGAGTGTGCTCAGGACGCAGGCTCTATATACCTGGATCTTGGTATATGTCGTCAGCTTCTTATTGAGCCATACTCTCTTCGTGAGTCTAGAGAACATGGTAGCTGCTTTGCCAATGCGTTTATCCAGCTCGACATCTAGAGAGAGAGTGTCAGAGATCGTTGAGCCAAGGTACACAAAGTCATGAACAACCTCCAATTCTTGTGTGGAGATGGTAATAGAGGGAGGTGAGTCCACGCCCTGGCCCATGACTTGTGTTTTCTTCAGGCTGATTGTTAGTCCAAAGTCTTGGCAGGCCTTGCTAAAACAATTCATGAGTTGTTGGAGGTCTTGAGCAGAGTGGGCAACAATGGCTGCATCATCGGCGAAGAGGAAATCCCGCATGCATTTCAGCTGGACTTTGGTCTTCGCTCTCAATCTAGAGAGATTAAAGAGCTTTCCATCTGATCTAGTCCGGAGATAGACACCTTCTGTTGCAGTTCCAAAGGCGTGCTTCAGCATGACAGCAAAAAAGATCCCAAAGAGGGTTGGTGCGAGGACACAGCCCTGTTTCACTCCGCTTCGGATGTCAAAGGGATCTGATGTTGAACCATCAAAAACTACAGTGCCTTTCATTCCCTCATGGAAGGATCTGATGATTTTAAGGAGTCGAGGTGGACATCCAATCTTGGGAAGGATTTTAAAAAGGCCATCCCTGCTAACCAAATCAAAGGCCTTTGTGAGATCTATGAAGGCGACAAAGAGTGGCTGTTGTTGTTCCCTGCATTTCTCCTGCAACTGTCTGAGGGAGAATACCATGTCAGTGGTGGATCTATTAGCTCGAAATCCACACTGTGATTCTGGATAGACTCTGTCTGCGAGCACCTGGAGCCTCTTCAGCACAACACGGGCAAGCAGCTTCCCTACAACGCTGAGAAGAGAGATGCCACGGTAGTTATTGCAGTCGCCCCTGTCTCCTTTGTTCTTGTACAATGTGACGATGTTTGCATCCTTCATGTCCTGTGGTATTCCACCTTCCCTCCAGCAAAGACAAAAGATTTCATACAGCTCGGTAGTGATGGTCTCTTTACAGCACTTCAGCACTTCAACAGGGATGTTATCCTTTCCAGGTGCCTTGCCAGAGGCGAGGGAATCCAAGGCCGCTTTTATTTCTGCTAAGGTTGGTTCGCTGTCCAACTCTTCCAAGACAGGCAGGCACTCAATGTTATTTAATGCTTCTTCGGTTACTACATTCTCTCTGGAATACAGCTCAGAGTAGTGTTGCACCCAGCGGTCCATCTGCTGTGCTCGGTCCTGGATGATCACGCCTGTAGCAGACTTCAAGGGAGCAGATTTCTTCTGTATTGGACCTAAAGCCTGCCTGATACCGTCATACATTCCTTTGATGTTACCTGTGTCCGCTGCTATCTGTATCTGAGAGCAGAGCTGAAGCCAATAATCGTTGGAACATCTCCTGGCAGCCTGTTGGACTTGGCTACGAGCAGCTCGAAGAGCTTGCAAGTTGTACTCCCTAGGACAGGCTTTGTATGCTGCTAGAGCTCTCCTCTTATCCTCGATGGCTGGCATCAACTCCTCCGAATGGGCTTCGAACCAGTCGGCCGTCTTTTTGGTCTTCTTGCCAAATGTGGACAAGGCGGTGTTATACACAGCGTTCTTAAAGTGTTCCCATCGTTCAGGTGCATTTGCATCAGCCGGGCCTGGAAGGGTTTCCTCAAGCGCTTGGGCAAATTCCTCCACTTTTCTTTGATCGCAAGTCTTCCTGATGTCAATACGTGGTCTTCCTTCCTTTTTCGTGTGATATAATCTCTTTGTTCGCAGTTTTACTCTACTACACACCAGGGAGTGATCAGTATCGCAATCAGCACTCTGGTAGCTGCGTGTGATCGTAATACTAGGAAGGCTAGAACGTCTAGTGAGGATCAAATCGAGCTGATGCCAATGCTTGGATCTTGGATGTCTCCAGGAAACTCTGTGTTGAGGCTTCGTATTAAAGAATGTGTTGCTGACGCAAAGACCATAATAACAGCAAAACTCCAGCAAGCGTTGGCCATTTTCGTTCATCTTTCCAATGCCAAAACGGCCTAGACAAGTGGGCCAAGAATTGTGATCAGCACCAACTCTAGCGTTAAAGTCTCCAAGAATGAACAGTGCCTCTCTTTCAGGGACTTTTTTGATAGTAGCTGCCAGATCGTCGTAGAATTTATCTTTCACTTCTGTAGTGGATGACAGTGTTGGTGCATATGCACTAATGAGGGTTACCGGTCCCGCTGATGAGTGGAGCTGCAGAGACAGGATTCTTTCACTCCCCACAGTAGGTGGAACAATGGATCTCAGAAGAGTATTTCTGACTGCAAAGCCAACACCATATTCCCTGGTCTCATTCAATGGTTTTCCCTGCCAGAAGAATGAGAAGTTTTTTTCTTTGACAGATCCCGAGTCTGGCAATCTCGTCTCTTGCAGGGCAACAATGTCCATCTGCAGTCTACTCAGTTCCATGTCGATGACAGCTGTCTTGCGCACATCGTCTATTTCCTTCAGGTCGTCAGAAAAGCCGTGGTCAGAAAAGCCAGGGGTCATTGTCCGTACATTCCAGGTGCCCAGCTTTAGGGCAGAAGTTTTCTTATGATTGTTGCATGGTGCAGGGTTATCGATCTGCTTGTCGGCTTTTACCCTAAACCCCACGCACCCCGTGAGGTTAACAGACCGTGGCGAGGTAGCACCTTACTGGCTGGGGGCTGCCCAGCTTAAGGCGGGCGGTATCTACCTAGTGAGGTGCAATGACCTCTCCCACCGTCAGAAGTAGCCCCTGGCGTCATGCTCTACGCCAATTGAGCAAAGACTTATAACCGGTAACTGCTACTTCCCGTGTTGTTTCGACGCTGTATGCGAAGCTGGAGTGTCCTCTCCAGAGCACGAAGCCTGGGTAAAATAATATGGAGGATAGGCTGTTACCCAAGCAGCAAATCCCCCCTCTCCACGTCACTGAGATAGTCCAGTGGAAAGGCAAGAGCCAATACAACTGGTTCCAGCGACGTCGCAGGAGTTGCCAGAACGACACGAACTGCCTCCGGGACTCCGGCTCCGGGTTTTGCCTCGAGGTTAACTCCTGAAGCCTTTTCCATCAGTGGATATAGCCACAAGGCAGTGGAGGTTTGAGATCAGAGTTTTCCTTCTCCTAGATGGGCTGCCTTCCAGGGCTGACGAGCCCCACCTACCCGGCCTGCTCTCTAATAGTGCAGAAGTATGATCTGACCCTTAAAAGGTTCCTACCCCGAGGTGTATGTAATGCTAATTGGCTTTCCTATTTACCCAAATTAGTAATTTTCCTATTTACCTTTTCCTATTTACCCAAATTAATCTGAAAAAAGATTGGGGTGAAAAATAGAGTTCGAGAATTTCGCGCGCCGTTAGGCGCGCGCTTCTGCAAAACCCTTTAAAAGCTGAAACCCCGCCCCCTCAGCCCATGCGGTTAGAAAGAGCAAAGGTCAGCCTGAAAAAACATCACACCAAAGAAAATATCTGCCCAAAAACATACCTCAATTCCTCCCTCAGCTTCTTCTTCAAGAAAGGAGCTTAGGAGTGTCTGCAAAACCCTTTAAAAGCTGAAACCCCGCCCCCTCAGCCCATGCGGTTAGAAAGAGCAAAGGTCAGCCTGAAAAAACATCACACCAAAGAAAATATCTGCCCAAAAACATACCTCAATTCCTCCCTCAGCTTCTTCTTCAAGAAAGGAGCTTAGGAGTGTCTGCAAAACCCTTTAAAAGCTGAAACCCCGCCCCCTCAGCCCATGCGGTTAGAAAGAGCAAAGGTCAGCCTGAAAAAACATCACACCAAAGAAAATATCTGCCCAAAAACATACCTCAATTCCTCCCTCAGCTTCTTCTTCAAGAAAGGAGCTTAGGAGTGTCTGCAAAACCCTTTAAAAGCTGAAACCCCGCCCCCTCAGCCCATGCGGTTAGAAAGAGCAAAGGTCAGCCTGAAAAAACATCACACCAAAGAAAATATCTGCCCAAAAACATACCTCAATTCCTCCCTCAGCTTCTTCTTCAAGAAAGGAGCTTAGGAGTGTCTGCAAAACCCTTTAAAAGCTGAAACCCCGCCCCCTCAGCCCATGCGGTTAGAAAGAGCAAAGGTCAGCCTGAAAAAACATCACACCAAAGAAAATATCTGCCCAAAAACATACCTCAATTCCTCCCTCAGCTTCTTCTTCAAGAAAGGAGCTTAGGAGTGTCTGCAAAACCCTTTAAAAGCTGAAACCCCGCCCCCTCAGCCCATGCGGTTAGAAAGAGCAAAGGTCAGCCTGAAAAAACATCACACCAAAGAAAATATCTGCCCAAAAACATACCTCAATTCCTCCCTCAGCTTCTTCTTCAAGAAAGGAGCTTAGGAGTGTCTGCAAAACCCTTTAAAAGCTGAAACCCCGCCCCCTCAGCCCATGCGGTTAGAAAGAGCAAAGGTCAGCCTGAAAAAACATCACACCAAAGAAAATATCTGCCCAAAAACATACCTCAATTCCTCCCTCAGCTTCTTCTTCAAGAAAGGAGCTTAGGAGTGTCTGCAAAACCCTTTAAAAGCTGAAACCCCGCCCCCTCAGCCCATGCGGTTAGAAAGAGCAAAGGTCAGCCTGAAAAAACATCACACCAAAGAAAATATCTGCCCAAAAACATACCTCAATTCCTCCCTCAGCTTCTTCTTCAAGAAAGGAGCTTAGGAGTGTCTGCAAAACCCTTTAAAAGCTGAAACCCCGCCCCCTCAGCCCATGCGGTTAGAAAGAGCAAAGGTCAGCCTGAAAAAACATCACACCAAAGAAAATATCTGCCCAAAAACATACCTCAATTCCTCCCTCAGCTTCTTCTTCAAGAAAGGAGCTTAGGAGTGTCTGCAAAACCCTTTAAAAGCTGAAACCCCGCCCCCTCAGCCCATGCGGTTAGAAAGAGCAAAGGTCAGCCTGAAAAAACATCACACCAAAGAAAATATCTGCCCAAAAACATACCTCAATTCCTCCCTCAGCTTCTTCTTCAAGAAAGGAGCTTAGGAGTGTCTGCAAAACCCTTTAAAAGCTGAAACCCCGCCCCCTCAGCCCATGCGGTTAGAAAGAGCAAAGGTCAGCCTGAAAAAACATCACACCAAAGAAAATATCTGCCCAAAAACATACCTCAATTCCTCCCTCAGCTTCTTCTTCAAGAAAGGAGCTTAGGAGTGTCTGCAAAACCCTTTAAAAGCTGAAACCCCGCCCCCTCAGCCCATGCGGTTAGAAAGAGCAAAGGTCAGCCTGAAAAAACATCACACCAAAGAAAATATCTGCCCAAAAACATACCTCAATTCCTCCCTCAGCTTCTTCTTCAAGAAAGGAGCTTAGGAGTGTCTGCAAAACCCTTTAAAAGCTGAAACCCCGCCCCCTCAGCCCATGCGGTTAGAAAGAGCAAAGGTCAGCCTGAAAAAACATCACACCAAAGAAAATATCTGCCCAAAAACATACCTCAATTCCTCCCTCAGCTTCTTCTTCAAGAAAGGAGCTTAGGAGTGTCTGCAAAACCCTTTAAAAGCTGAAACCCCGCCCCCTCAGCCCATGCGGTTAGAAAGAGCAAAGGTCAGCCTGAAAAAACATCACACCAAAGAAAATATCTGCCCAAAAACATACCTCAATTCCTCCCTCAGCTTCTTCTTCAAGAAAGGAGCTTAGGAGTGTCTGCAAAACCCTTTAAAAGCTGAAACCCCGCCCCCTCAGCCCATGCGGTTAGAAAGAGCAAAGGTCAGCCTGAAAAAACATCACACCAAAGAAAATATCTGCCCAAAAACATACCTCAATTCCTCCCTCAGCTTCTTCTTCAAGAAAGGAGCTTAGGAGTGTCTGCAAAACCCTTTAAAAGCTGAAACCCCGCCCCCTCAGCCCATGCGGTTAGAAAGAGCAAAGGTCAGCCTGAAAAAACATCACACCAAAGAAAATATCTGCCCAAAAACATACCTCAATTCCTCCCTCAGCTTCTTCTTCAAGAAAGGAGCTTAGGAGTGTCTGCAAAACCCTTTAAAAGCTGAAACCCCGCCCCCTCAGCCCATGCGGTTAGAAAGAGCAAAGGTCAGCCTGAAAAAACATCACACCAAAGAAAATATCTGCCCAAAAACATACCTCAATTCCTCCCTCAGCTTCTTCTTCAAGAAAGGAGCTTAGGAGTGTCTGCAAAACCCTTTAAAAGCTGAAACCCCGCCCCCTCAGCCCATGCGGTTAGAAAGAGCAAAGGTCAGCCTGAAAAAACATCACACCAAAGAAAATATCTGCCCAAAAACATACCTCAATTCCTCCCTCAGCTTCTTCTTCAAGAAAGGAGCTTAGGAGTGTCTGCAAAACCCTTTAAAAGCTGAAACCCCGCCCCCTCAGCCCATGCGGTTAGAAAGAGCAAAGGTCAGCCTGAAAAAACATCACACCAAAGAAAATATCTGCCCAAAAACATACCTCAATTCCTCCCTCAGCTTCTTCTTCAAGAAAGGAGCTTAGGAGTGTCTGCAAAACCCTTTAAAAGCTGAAACCCCGCCCCCTCAGCCCATGCGGTTAGAAAGAGCAAAGGTCAGCCTGAAAAAACATCACACCAAAGAAAATATCTGCCCAAAAACATACCTCAATTCCTCCCTCAGCTTCTTCTTCAAGAAAGGAGCTTAGGAGTGTCTGCAAAACCCTTTAATGCATTTCCAGTGCATTGTATATTGCACTGGAAATAAATGTGATGACTAAAATACTTTTACCAGAATGACAAATACATTTGCTTGTAAAACTCTCGAATGGAACCGCTCCACTATCTGCTTCAGTACAAGAAAACCTTTCCTAGAATCTCAACTAGATGGGAAGTCATCCAAGAATAAGATCAATTTTCACTTCACAGATTTTGAGTTTTAATAAAGTTTTAAATGACTAAGATTTGGTAAGCTTGTATGTATGTGAAAAAGCTGTTTTGGCAACCAGGCCACCATTTTATTTCCTCCACAGTCCACTCCAACTACCATCATTTTAAGACATGGTGGTGGTGGGAGTGGGGGAGCATAAATAAATAAATAAATAAATAAATAAATAAATAAATAAATAAATAAATAAATAAATAAATAAATAAATAAATAAATAAATAAATAAATAAATGTTTGGAAATATTTCTGCAACAGTGCCATCTATTTCTAGGGGAGTATGAAAAGGGAATTCTCAGAAAACTTCTCAGAAAAAATGTCAGATAAATTTTGGGCAGTATGATATTGGTAGTCCCAAACAGAGCAGACCCACTGAAACAGCTGTTGAACAGTAAGCCACCATTTTTCAGTAAATATCTGTAAATCTCATTGACGTAATGTGTCTATTTTGCCTGGGAACAGGATATTAGCCTTTGATGTAGCTCATGTTGTCATTTTCCAAGTTTCACCCTGTTCCCCAGGACTCCCACATATTACCTTGCTGAGGAGTCATTGCAGACACCTTAATCTTAATTTCTACTGTAAACACTTATCACATGTCTTCTTCTCTTTAAGTTCTATAGTAGTTATGTGGAGAGACAATGCTGTGCCCAGGTCCAGGGAAAAGATGTAACTAGTGCTATGCCAGAATATGTCCTTCAACTTCCCCAAATTTTATTTTGCCATGAAAAAAGTTACCATATTCCTGAGAAAATCTGCCATGTCCACGGCCATGTAGAATTTCTTTCTTTTTTTCTTTCTTTTGCAGGATTCTACCTTTGTTTTGCTTTGTTTTCCTTACTTTCACACCTCTCATTGTCACTCTAGCTTCCTAGACTTCCCATACAGCCCACTGAAAGTCTTTTATTAGGACTCAAGGCATCTTCCCTCAGCTTTAATAAAGTTGTGTGAAGATGGAGTTTTAGGGGAGGTTGCCAGATGGTACAGAGATGACTACTTAAAAATAGATAGGACACAGACACAATTCCTTAGCCACCTCATTATCCTGCACCTTGCCTATCAGAATGTTTCTGAAATTCCTTATCTTTTGAAATTCTTTCTGAACATTTTTTTTCTATCAGATTGATTGATAGTAATTGAAATTCTCATGGAAGAAATATTTTGGCACATACTGGTAATTTCTGTCTGACATTTTCTTCCAGAAGAATCAAAATTCAATTTCTAGCTTGCTTCTTCTCTCTAAGTAACAAAAAAGGAAACTCTTAAAATTCAAGATGGAGATTTTCAAATCCCTTTCTTCGTTGTTGTAGACAAAGGGGGTTTGAAGCACAAATGTTTCAAGTCAGAAATAATTTCCATTTAGTTAAGTGGGACTTAGTCTCCAGTTAATAGGATATAACTCTTTTTGTTGTGTACTAAAACAGTTGAGCCACAAATATTTTAATCAGTTTCATAGAGAGAAAAATCAAAACAACAATCAAAAGGAAACCCCAGAATGAGCATGAGTCCAAGGTTGCCCTCTTTCTCCAGTTCTGTTTTGTTTGATTATTGAAATGCTTGCAAATGCAATAAGGAATGATGATTTGATTGAAGGTATGGGTGAAAATAATAAAATAAAGATTAATTTATTTGCTGATGATTCCCTATTGACAGTGAAAAACCCATTGGAAAGTATAGATAGAATTAAAATTCATTTGGAAAAATTTGGAAAAATAACTGGATTACGTGTAAATTGGCAAAAAATCTGAAATAATGTTGTTTAATCATAATAAAATAGAACAAGAAAGGTTTGCTGATAAATATGATTTTAAGATATGTAAAACAGTAAAATATTTAGGTATAGGTTTAGTAAAAGATACTCAAAAATAAAGGAACATAATTATAATAAACTAAAAGAAGAAATTAAAAAGAGATTACAGGAATATACTAATCTAAAACTTTCTTGGTTTGGAAGGATTGCACTGATAAAAATGAAAATTTTGCCAAAAATTAATTTTTTTATTTAGAATGTTATCAATACAGCTAACAGAGGATGATTTTAACTTTTGGCAAGGAATGATTAATAAATATTGTAATGAAGGGAAGAGAGCCAGAATAAATAAAATGTATTGGTATAAAACAACGAAAAAAGGTGGTATAGGTATACCAAATATAAAAAATTATTATCTGGCTAATCAGTTGAGGTTTATTGGGGAAATTATATATAATCCAGAAAGGTTAATTTGGTGGGAAATGGAATCATCAGAATTACAGGTGGATATTGAAAAATATTTATTTGGTACGATCAAGAAATATAAAATAAGTGAAATTAATAACCCGTTTTTAAAGACAATGTTAAACATCTGGTACAAGTATAGAAAGAATTTATGTCCATTTCATTCTCCATTAGGACTAGTCACTGAAATAGAGAATTTTCCTGTCAATATGAAAGTTTATGTGGAATTGTTTAAAGAAAAAAAAGTGATTAGATTAAAAGACTGGTTGTATAAAATGAGATCGAAAGATCAAATGAAAAAAATCCTTCAGAATAAGAATATTTCATGGTTGAATTATTTGCAATTAGAAAGATGGACTAATGAATGGGTAAAGAAATATAATAAAGGTAGAGAATATACGAAGTATGAACAATTTCTATTATCATATGAAGATATTCAGATGACTGATTCAGTAAAGGGAGCAGTGAGTAAAATTTATAGATTCCTGCTTGACTTAGAAGAAGAAGAGAGTGAGAAAGAAGGATTGAAGTTAGTGTGGGAACAAGACTTAGGAAAAAGAATAAATGATGAAGAATGGAGGAAGATGTGGAAAATGAGGGTTTTAAGATTTATGTCAGTGAGAATAAGAGAATTTTTTTTCAAATTGGGTTTAAGATGGTATTTGACACCGATAAAATTGAATAAAATTAATGCTAGTTATCTGAATGTCTGTTGGAAATGTGAGAAGGAAATTGGTACATACTTTCATATGTGGTGGGAATATGAAAAAGTACAAAGATTTTGGAAACTAATTTTTAAAGAACTAAATGATATATGTGAAAAAGATATAGAATTTAATCCTGAGATTGCTCTGTTATCGATATTTGAAAATGTGGAATATGATAAGATGACTAAAGAATTGATTACTAATTTATTAACAGCAGCTAGATTAATAATAGCCAGGCAATGGAAATCAAAATCTGAATTTCGAATGGAAGAATTGTGTAATGAAATATGGAATATAGCTATAAATGATAAGCTAACTTGTAATTTAAGGGTTAAGAAAGGAGAGATAAAAAAGAATAATTTCTATGATATATGGGGCAGATTTTTGGAATATGTGTTAACAAGAGGAAAAGGGAAAGCTCCAAATCAAGAATCAATGCAATTCTGGAGAAGAGGACAATAAAAGAAGAAGAAGAATATAGATGGAGGAAGAAGAGGATTAGTGCAAGAGGTCCCAACTATGGTGGTGGGGAACACAGTTAATTTGTATTTTGGTTTATGTATTTTATGTTTATGTTATAGTTAAAATAATTTTTTTTAAAAAAAGAATGAGCATCAATCCTTAGAAGGTAAAGGAGTTTTGACCGTCATCACTAACTATGACAAGAGTCAAAATGACCAGAGATGGGAAATGTTACTTTTAGGGATTACAACGCCCTTTATATCCCAGCCATGCTGCCATGCCATGTTGTTCCGAAAAGTAACTCTTGCAAATACCTCTGAGAGAGTAATCCATAACTAGGGTGTCACCACAGGTTTTATTCTCAAAGAAATATTTGTGTTAGTCTTTGAAGGCATATCAGACAAACAAAACAAAACAAACCAAAATCATAGGGCTACCCATGAGATCATCTTAACCAACAGAAGAGTATACATGAAGCAGGTGAGACACTTTGAGAAACCCTAATCCCAAACTGTAGGCAGCATGGTATTTTAACTTGTTCTTGGAAACACAGAGAAACCAGCAGCAATTTTAATGACGTATGTTTCATGAAGCCGGTTCCTGTGGATAGTATGGTTGCTTTATTCTGAAATGCCTGACATTTCTGAGTACTCTTTGAAAGCAACCCCACCTATAACATATTAGCAGTAATCTATTCTGGTTGTAGGGATGAGAAAAAAATGGTTGGGTTCATATTTGCATAGACAAATAACCATTCCAGACTTTGTGAGACTGCCAACACAATAAAGCTCATCTTGCCTCAGAGATTTGCACATGCCTGAGGCCTGATATATTCTGATGCAAAAAAAAGGTGTATGCAGAACATATGCATGCACTTGAAAAAAATGTGCACAGCAAAAAAAGTCTCTCTCTGTGTGTGTGTAAATTAACAAACACACTTTTGTGGGAAAATGTGTAAAAATGTGTATACTAGGAAAATGTGTACAAAATGTGAACATTAGGGACAATATGTGCAACAATGTTTACATGATTTTGTATGAGGGAAGGAATAAAAAGACTCAGGACCTGACATGGAACTGGAAGGGGATGGGAACACTGGTGAGCTTCTAAGAAATGCAACAGAAATAAGCCTAGCAGATTTTCACATTCCTACCTAGATGTCAACAGTTTAGAAAACTATTTCAGATTTATGATATATCCTTTTGAAGTACAAGCACAGAACACCACCTCTCCCAATGGATTTAAAACAGAAAATCTGATTTTTACAGTCCTTTCTTGATGGAACCCTGTTTCTGACCAGATAGAGTATAACATAGTGTTGTCTCCTTCCTAAGCTTTCCCACTCTTCCTTCATAGAATCATAGAATCATAGAAAAGTGAAGTTGGAAGGGGCCTACAAGGCCATCAAGTCCAACCCCCTGCTCAACGCAGGAATACAATCAAAGCATATCTGCCAGGTGATTATCCAAGTTTTTCTTGGAGCACTCACCAACTCCCAAGGTAACTGGTTCCACTGTTGTACTGCTCTAACAGTTAGGAGGTTTTTCCTGATATTCAACCGAAATCTGGCTTCCTTTGAGCCCATTGTTGCGTGTCCTGCACTCTGGGGTGATCGAGAACAGATCCTGCCCCTCCTCTGTATGACAGCCTTTCAAATATTTGAAAAGTGCTATCACCCCTCAGTCTTCTTTTCTTAAGGCTAAACATGCCCAATTCTTTCAGCCTTTCTTCATAAGGCTTGGTTTCCAGCCCCCTGATCATCCTTGTCACGCTTCTCTGAACTTGTTGCAATTTGTCAGTACCCTTCTTGAAGTGTGGTGTCCAGAACTGGACACCTCAAGGTGAGGCCTAACCAGTGCTGAATAGAGGGGGACTAGCACCTCGCGGGATTTGGAAACTATATTTCTATTAATGCAGCCTAAAATAGCATTTGCCTTTTTTGTAGCCACATCACACTGTTGGCTCATATTTAGCTTGTGATCTACGACAATTCCAAGATCCTTCTCACTCGTAGTTTTGCTGAGCCAGGTATCCCCCATCTTGTAACGGTGCAATTGGTTTCTTTTTCCGAGGTGTAGTACTTTGCACTTATCCCTGTTGAATTCCATTCTGTTGCTTTCGGCCCAGTGCTCCATCATATCAAGGTCATTTTGAATTTTGTTTCTGTCTTCTAGGGTATTAGTTATTCCGCCCAATTTTGTATCATCTGCAAATTTGACAAGCATTCCCTGTACTCCCTCATCCAAGTTATTAATAAAAATATTGAACAGCACTGGGCCCAGGACTGAGCCTTGGGGTACCCCACTAGTTACCTCCTCCCAGTTATAGAAGGACCCATTAATCATCACCCTCTGAATATGATTCTGTAGCCAATTGTGTATCCACCTGACACTTGACCTATCCAGCCCACACTTCGTTAGCTTTCTAATCAGAATATCATGGGGCACTTTCTCAAAAGCTTTGCTGAAGTCAAGATATACTATGTCTACAGCATCCCCTCTGTCTATTAGGGAGGTTACCTGATCAAAAAAAGCAATCAAATTAGTTTGGCAGGATTTGTTCTTGACAAATCCGTGTTGGCTTCTTGTTATTACTGCATTGTTTTCTAGGTGCTTGCACAATGACCACTTTACGATCTGTTCCAGAATTTTGCCTGGGATTGATGCCAGGCTGACTGGCCTGTAGTTCCCAGGTTCCTCTTTTTTGCCCTTTTTTAAGATAGCGACAACTTTAGCCCTCCTCCAGTCCTCTGGCACCTCACCCGTTTCCCATGATTTCAAGAAAATAATGGATAGCGGTTCTGAGAGTTCTTCAGCCAGTTCCTTCAGTACTCTCGGATGCGGTTCATCCGGCCCTGGAGATTTAAACTCGTTCAAGGTGTTAAGATATTCCTTGACTATTTGTTTATCTATCTCCAGCTGCAATCCTGTCCCCCCCACTTGCACTTCCAATTTGTTTGGAAGTTCATAGTCTGCCTTATGGGAAAAGACTGAACTAAAATAGGAATTGAGCACCTCTGCCTTATCTTTGTCCTCTGTTATCATTTTTCCATCTCCATTGCGGAGCTGTGCCACTATGTCTTTGGTTTGTCTTTTGCTACTCCTTCCTTGCTTCCTTCCTTCCATCCTTCCCTCAGTGTGCTTAATTCAGTTCAGCATGTAAGCGGCTTACAATGGCAGAACTAGTAGAAGTAAGGATACTTATTTGCATCACAGATCAGTTTTTTTCACTCCTGTGCCACACTTCACTTTTACTTTCTATGGCCAGAAACAGACATTGGGCAGAGCCCAGAATTAAAGCTGAAAGCACATTAATGTTACAGAGAGCTTGGCTGAAGCAGTGTTTCCATGTTTGTGAAATCAGACTTCAAAGGAACCCTGTGCTTTAGTCCTGAAAACCAATCACCAAGCAAAGCAAGCTAATTTGCATAATCTCAGGGGTGAGGGAATCTCATGCCATGACACTCAGACCTTCACATTAGTTAAGAATTTTTTTCCAGACATGGTCTATGTTTAATGTCTGTTTCTAGCCCCCGTGTCTCAAAACCATATTGTAAGGTAACAATAATTAACACAAAAAAAGTTTTCAGCAGACTTCCCTTTATTCAAATCGTAAGGGGAAAATACCATCTCTCTGATTCAGTCATATTTTGCTATTTCATACAAACACATAAGGCCACAATTTATGTAAGGCTCAAGGTAAACCTAAAACAAACACAGATGTGCAAACATACAGATTAGTCCAACTGACTCCAGGGTAAGCAATTAACTTCAAAGGGACTACTGTGGAGTAACTGGTTTGAGGACTGCCATTTGTAGAATAGTTTAATAGAACCATTTGTAAAAACAAAGAGAGAACATTTCATCCAACCTATGCTGGAGATTTTTTTTTTTTGGTAAGATAAAGCCCATAAACTTGGTCTAAGAGAGCCTGTCATAAGCCAAGAAGTCAATAGCTGTCGAAGCCAAGGAGGCATTCCCATCTCTCCTCTCCCCACAAATCTGGACAGAAGAGACAAGGAATGCCAGGGTGGTTGGTCTCCTAGAGTGCTGGAATGGGACTTGGATTATCCTTGTTCTAGTCCTCACAGAGCCATGAAAGTCCCCAGGTGACCTCTCTCTTGGCCTGTCCTACAACACATGCTAGTTATGAGGGTACAGTTGCCAGGAAGAGAGCCATGTACACCACCTTGAGCTTAGTGGAGGAATTGCAGGGTATCAATATAACAAATAAATAAATTAATGTCATGCACTCTGATGGAAAGTGGTCCAGACCACTAATGAGATATATGCAACATAGCAATCTGCTTTACAAAAAAAGAAAGAAAGAAAGAAAGAAAAAAGAAAGAAAAGAATGGGTTACAGAGGGGGGGTTCTAGAACAGGGGGGCTTTCAGCCACAATTCCAACTATTTTATTTATTTATTTATTTATTTACAAGATTTTTTAGCCACGCCATTACCAATGGTCTCTGAGCGGCGTGCAGCAATATTAAAACTTTAGAACCACATTAAAAACCATTAAAATAATACCCAATATTATAATAATACCCAATATTAAAACAGTCAATTTATCATTAATAAATCCTGCTGTTCATACGGCCAGCTAAAGGATACTATTTAATTAAAGTGCTGGCTAAACAGAAAGGTCTTTGCCTGGCGCCGAAAAGCCAAAAGTGTTGGAGCCAGGCGGATCTCTATAGGGAGGGTGTTCCAAAGTTGGGGGGGCAACAGCCAAGAAGGCCCTATTTCGACATGCCATCCCCCTCACCTCTTTCAGGGATGGCACCTTCAGAAGGGCCTCCTGGCCTGATCTTAGAGGATGGGCAGGCTCGTACGGAAGAAGGCGGTCCTTTAGGTAACCAGGTCCTAAGCCGTTTAGGGCTTTATATGTCAAAGTAAGCACTTTGAATTGGGCCCGTGCAGCAACCGGCAGCCAGTGTAAATTTTTCAGAACCGGCGTGATATGAGTCCATGTGGCGGCACCACTTACCAGCCACGCAGACCGGTTTTGTGCCAGTTGCAGTCGCCGGACCGTCTTCAAAGGCTGCCCCACGTATAGCGCATTGCAGTAGTCCAATTTGGTTGTTACCAGTGCATGTGTGACTGTTGCCAGGCTCCGCTCATCCAGGTAAGGGTGAAGTTGATATATTCTCCGCAGCTGTAAGAAGGCACCCCTGGACACCGAGTCCACCTGGGCTTCCAAGGTCAGACCCGGGTCAAGGAGCACCCCCAAGCTGCGGACCCTGTCCTTTAGGGGGAGTGTAACCCCGTCTAAGGCAAGGAGATGGCCCTTTAACCTATCTGGCGGAGCACCTACCAGCAGCACTTCTGACTTGTCTGGATTGAGCCTCAGTTTATTGACCCTCATCCAGTCCATTATTGAGTCCAGGCACGAGTTCAGAACGGCGACTGCCACACCTGGATTGGTAGAGAATGAGAGGTAGAGCTGGGTGTCGTCAGCATATTGCTGACTCCTCAGCCCAAACCTCCTAACGACCTCCCCCAGTGGTTTCATGTAGATATTGAACAGCATGGGGGACATTATAGAACCCTGAGGAACCCCATGATGCAACTGCCATGGATCAGAGCTACTGTCTGAATCAAATCATGCCAATTAAAACTCTGCATGCTATTATCGACATGGCAAGTCAGAACAATTAAGGCAGACAGAGGAACCAGCTTGGCAACTGTGCCACAGTTATGGGACTGCCTCTACCTAGACACTTTCTGAATTCTTGAAATTATCTAGGCAAGAACATAATGTATGCATGGGGTTTGGAAAGTTACTTCCCTCCCCCATTTGTATTTCAGACCAGAAAAATATATACAAACACACCTTGAATCACCAGCAAAATAGTAAAAAAAAAAAAAGTGCACACCAGTCGCTTAGCAAGAATATATGTTAATTGTAGTGGGGAAACAAAACACTTTTGGGAAAACTTCAAGCATTTTTTCAAACAAAACACTTTGGGGGCACATCAAAATGAATTTTTTGAAAATATAAGCTGTTCTGTATCAGGGAATCTGGGGGACGGAATTCTTTGCCAGTGTTTAAATAAACTAGAACCAGTTTCCTCAAAAGTGTTTTGTTTTCTCACTCTCGAAAGGACTCCCACATTGTGATTAACTTCTTTGTGGAAGTTCCTTTTTATCTGTAAAAGTGTTTGAAAAATTATTCATTTTTACTTTTCATCACAGGATTGGAAAAACAACTCATTGTATGGCTCATGGCATTGCCTGTTACTTTTTCATTACTTTTTGTTGGGGTTTTTTTTTGCAGAGGGGACCCTGCAAAAAATGCCATTGATATGAGAATGGCATATGAATTGAAAAATTCCTGTAAAATGGCTGTTTAAATATAACTGGAAAAAGTTAAACATGTTGCATCACTTAAGTAATTATGTTCCATTGCCCTACTTTTGAAATACAGATTTATTTATATTTTCATTACCCTTCCCCCAAAGTAACTCATTACAGGCAATTTGTATCTCGTTATTTCTCTCCCCTTCCTTGAGGATATAAACAGGGTTCTAACTTATTTTAAAAGAGCTAGCAGAACCTGTAGAATTCATTAGAGTTTAATGTCAGTCTTATGGCATTTAATTTAAAGAAATATTTAAACATTTAGGTGCCCAATTAAAAAAAAAACAGGCAAGGAAGCTTTACAGACCCACAGAGTATGTGTGGCCATATGCGATCAGCTAGGGCTGCACACAAGCACACTCTCAGATGCATATGCAAACACTCACACACTTGTACACAATGTCAGCTGACAAAAGCCTGACTGTGCAAGGAAATAAAAAAGCAGAAAAAATTCTCCCTATGAGCCCCATACAGTGACTATGATGACAACATAAGATGGAGAAGGGGAGAGGACATCCACATGGACTGGGGACTATCTGTGGGCCACAAGTCACTCAGAACTGAACTGATTTAATGTTTGGCACTTTAGCCTTTACAGCATCCATCTACTATTTTGAACGTAGAAAAGGAACCTGCATTTAGGATGTGGACAAGATTTCCTACCAACATGGCAAAGTAATCAAGTTCTGGGTTTGACACACAAACCCCTCCATTTTGGATGCAGAGACCCAAGTTTCCAAAACGACACACACAGCCTCCTGATGCACATGAGTTTCTGGTACAGCCCGTGCATGGACCTGCTTCCCTAAATGCTTCACTTGGATCACCCCCATAGAATCTTAGGGAAACAGACCAACCTGGAACAGCAACCTTCCCAACTGTTGGATGATTCATCTCCATGATGAGCCCATTGTGCAGCACCTTTAAATAAATAAATAAATACATAAATACATAAACAAGCAAGCATAACAATGAGAATCACTGGTTTTTAGAAAGTGTTGCCATCAATGATATAGAAAGCTCTAGCCAAAAATGTGGGTCATGGTCTAATCCCATTAGGTGAGGAGGACAAAAGGCACTCCCTTTGTGCACAGAGTAGTGGAAGCTGGTGAGTTGTCCTCTGTTTCAAAGTTGTTTGAAACGAATGGGTTAAATTGTTATATTCCTAGTAAGGACACATTCATTTTACTACCTTGGCAACAATGCTTTCGAAATTCAGTAACATTTTATCCATTTAAACAGGTTCTATTTTAGTAGGCCATATTGTACTTAACAAACCCCAAACTGTAGTCGAACATTTCTCAGATGAGAACTAGCACTCTAAATTTCATCAAGTTCCTTTTTTATTGCTGTGTCATTTTAATTTTTCCTTCTTGTTTTTACAAAGAATGTAGTGTTTATTCTCTTAGATATTTCTCTCGTCAAAAAGAAAACATACCGGCAAACAAATGAAATAAAACAATCCAGAATAGAAATTCTCCCACTGCAAAAAATAGCATATTTGTATTATGTTGTTAAATTTTTCACAAAATTTCAAAGAAACTTCCTTATAAATAGACTTCAGAGGGACATGACTTCAAACTTCTCAACCCATTTATTTCAGGAATTTAGACATCAGTGAGAGAACAAATCCAATAAAGCCCAAGTACCATTTAGTGAGAGAGGGATTCTCTCCCAGTTAGAGACCACAGGAACCTGTTTCCAGAAGCACTATACCTATCATCAATCACATCAATATTTATTTATTTATTGAGATTTTATACCACTCGATTAGTATGAAGCACTACTCAGGGCAGTTAACAATCAAATCATTATAAATAATATAATACCACCAAACAAAAATAATAAACTCAATCAAATGAAAGACAACATAAAGCAAAAAATCCATCCATATCAAATTATTATACTATATTAGGAAAATGGAGGAAAATGGAGTCCACCTGATATTAAACTACTACTCCTATCAGCATGAACCTGGATAAACCATGGTAAAAGGCAATCAGGGGAACTTCAACAATAGCTAGAGTGCAACTCATTTCCCACCCAATGTGGAAGGAATTAAAATGGCACCATATGCCATGGTGCTCTTGGAAGAGTGTGGAAATTTATGGCTAAAAAACTAGCATAAAAAAAGTTCAGGCAAAAACCTACAGAGCAGAATTAAGTTTCCCCAGAGTAGACCACCCCTTATTGTTAGTTCTCTTCAACTGGCACTTACTGTCTCGATAACTTACTCAGAGACACTGGTAAGAGAAAAAATTAAAAATTCAATTTACTCATAGTTCTGAATACATCAAAAACAGCACATTGTAGAAAAACAATTGGTTTCATGAACAGAACTTAATTGATTCATAGCTACATTACTGACAAGCTGCATGGCTGACAGAACACTGACTCTAACTGATTACAGCTATGTATAGCTGACTCTAACTGTCTTCTGACAAGAAAAGAGTAGGAAAAGAACTCTTAAGCAAAGAGGCATGGCTCTCTTAAAAATCTGAGGCAGAGAGGAAACATTTGGTTGCTGCTGGATTAATTGACACTCGGCCCAGAGAGGTCCCTCCCAGCCAAACCCTCTTAAAGGCAGCATACAAAGTTTGCAATAATTCCAACATTTTCCTCATACTCAACTCAGCATACCCTTTAGTGGCTCTTGTGGTTCCAATCCTTCACACAAGGAGGACAATCAGTGATTTCCCATGCAGAGACACTTCCCATTTGCATGACAGATTCTTTTAATCTTATTTATTTATTGATTTGTTTGTTTTATTTAAATTATGCTTTTCTTCTCACAGGGGACAGCTCACAACAATTAAAACCATACAATAATAGTTTAAAATGCTATATAAAACTATATATTAAAAACAATTAAATATTAGTCAGGATGAAAAACAATTCTGAAAACATTTTAAAAACATTAAAATATATTTACGTTCCAAAAAAACAGAGTCTTCCCTAGATACTTACCTCTTAAAAGCCTTCCTGAAAAGGAATGTCTCTGCCTGACGAGGGAGGGAGCCAATCTGATTTCTCATGGCAGTGCATTCCAAACCATGGGAGCAGCCACTGGGAAGGCCCTCTCTCTTGGTTACTGATTCATTATTATTAAAAAATTATTAAAAACACTTTGGTTTGCAAGACCTATAAATGATGGGAATGTAAATCTTTCTCTTAAAGAATGAAAGCTGGTGTGGCTGATCACTGTAACATTGCTACATGTACTGTAAATAATTTAAATCAATTGGCCAACTGTAAATTTTACCGGCTCCTAATCACAGATCCAACCACCAAATATCAAAAGGCACTACAAAACCTTATGAAAAATTTCCCTGAAAACATATGCAAACAAATCCTGATTAATACACCACAAGAACCTCAACCAGCCACCTTCAATCTACTACCAAAATTATACAAACCAGGAAACCCCAGTAGACCCACTATATAAAAAGCATCAATACCATCACTGTTGGGGTAGCTGGATACTTGGACTCCATCCTCAAACCATGTGCCATCAACACACTTAGCTATGTAAGAGGTACCACAAACATTCCAAGGAAACTTCAACCCACATACAATCTCCCTGACAACTCTATCCTAGCTACAATGGATGTAGAAGCACTCTGCATTAACATCCCACCTAGAGACGGGCTACAGGCTATCATGAATACCATTCAAAACAAGGAAGAAGCCCACAAAATCACCACCATCTTTGACTTTGTACTCACACAATTATTTCACCTTTGACAGTAAAAACTACCTCCAATGGAACTGTTATGGGCACTTGCATGACCCCACAATAGGCAAACATATTCATGGATTACCTAAAAAGCCACTTTCTTAACTGCTGCACCCAAAAACCACTCCTTTTTTCACATTTATTCTTGCAGCACGATTACAGGACCTAACAATGTCATATACAACGTCAAGGGTACTTTTACCTGTTCGTCTGCCAATGTTATTTATGCCATCTTTTGCCAACAATACCCATCTACACTCTATATAGGAAAATGGTGATAATCTCTATGCAAATGAATTAATGGACACAAATCTGACATCAGGAATGGCAATACACAGAAACCTGTTTCACGTCATTTTAATTTACCTGGACACTCTGCACAAGATCTGAAAGATCCATTCTGGAAAATGGGGACTCCTGATTGACTCAGTGGCTGTCTTGATGGAGTCACACTCCCTTCTGAAGGATCAGGTGGGAAATCTTGATGTGCTGTTGGACCCGGCCCTCACAATGAAATATCAGATTTCAGCCATGGGCAAGTCCACCTTTTACCAGCTGAGGCAGATTGCACACCTCCACCCCATCTCAACAGGAAATCCTTCACATTGCTGGTCCATGCATTTGTAATCTTGAAAATAGACTATTGCAACACTCTCTACATGGGGCTGCCCCTGAAGGCGGTTCAGAATCTGCAGCTGGTGCAGAACACTGCTGCCAGACTGGTCTCTGGAACATCTCAATATGACCATATAACTCCTGTCCTGGCCCATCTGCACTGGCTGCCTGTATGTTTCCAGGCCAAATTCAAGGTGCTTATGTTAGCCTTTAAACCCTTAATGATTTAGGACCTTGTTATCTGTCTGAGCGCCTCTCCCTCAAAACATCCATTTGTCCGACCCACATCTCTTATATGGGAATGCTCCAGGTGGCCACCCTGGGGGAGGCGCCGAAGTCTTCTACCTGCAATTGGGCCTTCTCTGTGATGGCTGCCTCGTTCTGGAATTTCCATTTGCTTGAGGTGTGGCTAGCTTCATCCCCACCCACCCCCGGGTTTCAGGAGGCAACTTAAGATTTGGTTGTTCTCCCAAGCCTTTCTTTAGTTTGCCCCAAAGTAATCTTACATTCACCCCTTGGTCTGCCTCCTGTGAATTTTATTTTTATTTTTATTTTGGTCTTGAGATTTCGTGTTTTCCCTATCAGTGTTTTCTATTGCTTTCTATTATTGTTATGTTTGGTTGTGTTTGCTGCCCAGAGTAGTAGATTCACTACTAGTTGGGTGGGATAAAATGCAAATAAATAAAAAGGTAAGTTAGTATGTAAGTAAGTAAGAAACTACAGGATAAGAATCAAGAGAGAGCGAGAGCTGAAATAAAATATATAAACATGCTTGACACCCATCACAATCGACTCAGTATTAGTTAAGGTTTCTTAGGACACTATCAAGTATAAAACACTACAATAATTGTACTGTACCTGCCATATTCTCCAGCTGTATTTCCCTTTTAACTACCAGATCCAGATTAAAAGCTTCAAAGGTAACCAGAGAGTCTTAACTCATTACCCTGTTGTTCTTGCTGTCATCTATTGCCTGGGGTAATTCACCTACTATTGATGATGTTTACAAAACCTCCTACATAGGAACTGAATATCCAACAGAAATCTTAAAAATTATTATTGTTGCTCTGCACCATCAAGTCAGAACTGACTTATAGCAACCCTAGCAGGGCTTTCAAGGTAAGTGACATATTTAATGAGTGGTTTTACCAGTGGCACTCCCTCAATGATTTTCCATGGCTGAGCTGGGATTCGAACCCTGTTCTCCAGAGTCCTAGTCTAACACTCTTATCCACTACACCACATTAGGAATGGTAAAATCGGAGACGTCACTTCCACTGGGATGGGATGCACAGCTGAGTCTTCATCTCCTCGCCCTGCTGAATGTAAATAAGTTGCTAAAGGCCTTTTTCCCTTCTTGAAATGTGAGTAAATCTGCTTAAATTCTTTGTGAAAAGTTCAAGCAGAAAGACATGAAAGAGAAGATATCTGGACTGAGAGAAACCATTTGATGCTTGAAGACTCCCCCCCCTTTTTTTTTTTCTCTTTTCCTCCCTTTTAAAAATTTTTATACTGTCCCTTCCCCCCATTTTTTAAGGTTTTTTACACTGTCCCTCCTCCCCCTTTTGTTTTGTCTTGTTTGTTTTTTGTTTTGTTTGTTTTTTGTTGTTTTTTGGTTTTTGTTGTTCTGTTTGCTTATTTTGTTTCTTTTTGTGGGGATGGAGAAGAGAGAGGAAAGATTAAGGGATAAGGACATTAAGAGAAATAAACAAGTCAAATGAAAGAAGGGAAGGTATTAAGGGGGAAAAAACAGAGTAGGGTGAAATAGGAATGAGGGTTTGGCTGTCGTCCAGACTGGTGTGGGTGGCGTCTCCCTCCCTCCCGGAGCTCGCGTCAAACAGTGAGGCGCGGGGAAGTGGGGGGGGGAGGAAAAGAGGTTAAGTGTAGAGGGGGAAGTTAGGGATAGGGGATTAGATAGGGAACAATGTGAATTTGTGTTTTTTGGGTGTTTTTGTTTTGTGGGATGCACAACGGGACCAAAAAAAAGATGGGATATAGAACGGATATGGGGGAAAACATAAGGGTAGCTACTTTAAATGTAAAAGGCCTAGGGTCTGTAACAAAGAGGAAGAGAATAGAAACATTATTGAAGAACAAGAAGGTGGATATTATTTACCTACAAGAGACTCATCAATCAAAGCATGGAGTTAATGAACTGAAATTACAAAATATACACATTTATGAAAAAGGATTTGGGACTTCCAAATGCAAAGGTGTAGCGATATTGATTTTTAACATTGTGAATTTGTGGTAAAAGAAGTAGTTAAAGGTAGTAATGGTAGATATTTGATAGTACAGGGACTAATGGGGGAAGAAGATTATAAGTTAGTAAATGTTTATGCACCAAATGTGAATCAAGGAAAATTTTATAAAACTGTTGTTAAACAGATGGAGAAGGTTAGAAAGGGATGTGTGATTATGGCAGGAGATTTTAATATGGTTTTAGATAAGGTAAAGGATAAATCTGTATGTAAAAAAGATGAGCTGAATAAAAGAAGTACCCTCTTGAGTAAGATATTGAAAACTACGGATTTAAAAGATATATGGAGAGAATTGAAGGGAGATGAAAGAAGGTTTACGTATTATTCCTCTGTACATAATAGTTATTCAAGAATAGATTTTATCTTTATATCGCAAAATTTAATTTCTAAAGTAGTAGATACAAATATTAATGTGATAAAAATAATGGATCATGCGTTGATGATGATGGAGATGAAAGTTAAGAAAGATTACAGAGAAGCTAGAAGATGGAGAATAGATTCCAATATTTTTCAGTATACAGATGTACAGTGGAACCTCTACTTACGAACGTCCCTAAATACGAACGATCCAACGTACGAACAGCTCCGGCCGCAAAATTTTGCCTCTACTTGTGGCCGGAGCTTCAACGTACGAACGGGGAAAAGGCAGGGGAAAAGGGCGGGAAATTTAAAATTGCTAACCGTTGGTGGCGAAACAGGCTGCTTCTTTGTAGCTCTTTTGCCCCAACAGTTAGGAAAAGGGAGGCTCAGCCTCCCGGGCTTCCAGCGCCGCCGCGATCGGCGCCTTCGGAGGTTTCCCAGGGCTTCCTCCGATGGCGGTGGGGACCCCCTGGGAGACCTCCGAAGGCGCCGATCGCGGTGGCGGGGGACCCCCAGGAGGTCTACGATTGCGGTGGGGAAGCCCTGGGAGACCTCCGAAGGTGCCGATCGCGGTGGCGGGGGACCCCCAGGAGGTCTCCGATGGTGGCGGGGAAGCCCTGGGAGACCTCCCGGGGGTCCCCCGCCACCGCGATCGGAGGCAGCGGTCACCCAGCGCCAGGAGGCTTGAGCTGGCCGGGTTTCTTCTGCCGCTTGCCTCCTGGCTCGCCTCCCACTCGCTCCTCGCCACCCTCCGCCATTTGAATTTGCTGCCATGGGCCCACGGAGGGTGGCGCGGAGCAAGCGAGAGGCGAGTCGGGAGGCAAGCGGCCGAAACCCGGCCAGCTCAAGTCTCCCGGCGCTGGGTGCCCGCTGCCTCCGCCGCGGCCGGGGTCGAGCAGCCGAAGCACCCGGCCAGGCTCAAGCCTCCCGGCGGCGGCGGTCACGGCGGCGCCGATCGCAGCGGCGGGGGACCCCCGGGAGGCTTCAGACAGGTAAGCTCCGTTTTTTTCTTTTTAAAAAAGTTTTCCTGTGTGGGTTTTGGAGGGTAGGTTTGGGCTGGGGGGGTATGTTTCTGTGTTGTTTTGTTTTTTTGGTGATTTTTTTTTTTTTTGCAGTCCCAGTGTGGGACTTGCTCCAATGTGTATTTTTGGATTTGTTTGTTTTTGTTTTTTGTTTTTTTGCAGTCCCAGCGTGGGACTTGCAGTGTTTTATTTTTATTTTTAATTTTTTTTGGTATTTTTTTCTTCCCCCGGAACGCATTAATCGGTTTTCAATGCATTCCTATGGGAAGTGGTGCCTCTACTAACGAACATTTCTACTTACGAACACCATTCCAATACGGATTAAGTTCGTAAGTAGAGGTTCCACTGTAATGGATAGAGCTAAGAAAGAATGGATGGAAATATGGTCAATAAATGAAGCAGGTGGGAGTAAAATAGGAGTGTTATGGGACACTATGAAAGCGATTATGAGAGGAATTGCCATAAGAGAATCATGTAGAATAAAAAAACTGAGAGAAGAAAATATAAAAAAATAGAAGAATTATTAAAAGATTTAGAAAGTAAATATTTCTAGATAGAGAGAATAAAAAAATTATTAGAGATTCAAGCTAAAAGGAGAGAGTTAGAAAGCAAAGAGTTAGAAAAGGTCCAGAGGGATTTGATAAACTCAAAGAGGAATTTTTTCGAGTATAGTAATAAAAACTCAAAGCTTCTAGCTAGGGTAGCTCAAACTAAAAGATAAAAAAACACAATTGGAGTGATCAGAGATAAAACAGGAAAGAATTGTAGCCTAATGAAGGAAAAATTAATGATATTACAAGAATTTTACCAAAATCTATACAAAAGGTAATAGTACATTGAAAGAAGATATAGAAAATTATATTAAAGAAAATATAAAGAGTAAACTATTAGAGAATGATAAAAGAGAATTAGAAAAAGAGATAAAGGATGAAGAGATTACAGAGGTTATTAACAAACTAAAAAATGGTAAAACTCCAGGCTTTGATGGAATGGGATCAGAATATTATAGAGCTTTTAAATCAATACTGATCCCCAAGTTAAAAATACTTTATAATGGAATATTGGAAGGAGAGAAAATACCAGATTCTTGGAAATATTCATTAACAACTCTTATTCCAAAACCCAATAAAGATTTGACAGACCCAAGGTCGTATAGACCTATTTCATTATTAAATCAAGATGCAAAGATATTTACTGCAATCTTGGCAAATAGAATGAATAAGTTTATTACAAAATATATTAAAGAGGATCAAAATGGATTTTTAAAGGGAAGACAAATGGAAAATTTAACTAGGAGGGTTTTGAATATTATATATAATATAGAAAAAGATAAATCAAAAGGCAGGTATTTTATCATTAGATATTTTTAAGGCATTCGATTGTGTAGAATGGCCAACATTAAAGATTCTTTTAAAGGGTTGGGGTTTTGGAAAGAAATTTAGGGGGGTAATAGACCAATTATATTTGGAGAACACTTCTGCAGTAATTGTTAATGATGGGATGACAGAGCAGATAGCTCTAGGCCGAGGCACAAGACAAGGTTGCCCTCTTTCTCCAGTTCTGTTTTGTTTGATTATTGAAATGTTAGCAAATGCAATAAGGAATGACGATTTAATTGAAGGTATGGGTGAAAATAATAAAATAAAGATTAATTTATTTGCTGATGATTCCCTATTGACAGAGAAAAACCCATTAGAAAGTATAGATAGAATTAAAATTCATTTAGAAAAAATTGGAAAAATAACTGGATGATGTGTAAATTGGCAAAAATCTGAAATAATGTTGTTTAATCATAATAAACTAGAACAAGAAAAGTTTGTTGATAAATATGATTTTAAGATATGTAAAACAGTTAACTATTTAGGTATAGATTTAGTAAAAGATACTCAAAAATAAAGGAACATAATTATAATAAATTAAAAGGAGATATTAAAAGGAAACTACAGGAATATACTAACTTAAAACTTTCTTGGTTTGGAAGGATCGCACTGATAAAAATGAAGATTCTACCAAAAATCAATATTTTATTTAGTATGTTACCAGTACAGTTAACAGAAGATGATTTTAAATTTTGGCAAGGAAAGATTAATAAATACTGTAATGAAGGGAAGAGAGCCAGAATAAATAAAAAGTCTTGGTATAAAAAAACAAAAAAGGAGGTATAGGCATACCAAATATAAAAAATTATTATTTGGCTAATCAGTTGAGGTTCATTGGGGAAATTATATATAACCCAGAAAGGTTAATTTGGTGGGAAATGGAATCATCAGAATTACAGGTGGATATTGAAAAACATCTATTTGGTATGATTAAGAAATATAAAATAAGCAAAATTAATAACCCGTTTTTAAAGACTATGTTAAACGTCTGGTACAAGTATAGAAAGAATTTATGTCCGTTTAACTCTCCATTAGGATTAGTGACTGAAATAGAGAATTTTTCTACCAGTATGAAAGTTTATGCAGAATTATTTAAAGAAAAAAAGTGATTAGATTAAAAGACTGGTTGTATAAAATGAAATCGAAAGATCAAATGAAACAAATCCTTCAAAATAAGAATACATCATGGTTGAATTATATGCAATTAGAAAGATGGACTAATGAATGGGTAAAGAAGTATAATAAAGGTAGAGAATATATGAAGTATGAACAATTTCTATTATCATATGAAGATATTCAGATGACCGATTCAGTAAAGGGTGCAGTGAGTAAAATTTATAGATTCCTGCTTGATCTAGAAGCAGAAGAGACTGAGAAAGAAGGATTGAAGTTAGTGTGGGAACAAGACTTAGGAAAAAGAATAAATGATGAAGAATGGAGGAAGATGTGGAAAATGAGGGTTTTACGATTTATGTCGGTGAGAATAAGAGAAAAAAATTTCAAATTGGGTTTAAGATGGTATTTGACACCGATAAAATTGAATAAAATTAATGCTAGTTATCTGAATGTCTGTTGGAAATGTGAGAAGGAAAATGGTACATACTTTCATATGTGGTGGGAATGCAAAAAAGTACAAAGATTTTGGAAACTAATCTTTAAAGAACTAAATGACATATGTTAAAAAGTTATAGAATTTAATCCTGAGATAGCTCTGTTATCAATATTTGAGAATGTGGAATATGATAAGATGACTAGAGAATTGATTACTAATTTATTAACAGCAGCTAGATTAATAATAGCTAGGAATTGGAAATTAAAGTCTGAATTTCGCATGGAAGAATGGTATAATGAAATATGGAACATTGCTGTAAATGATAAGTTAACTTGTAACTTAAAGGTTAAGAAAGGACAGATGAAAAAGAATAATTTCTATGATATATGGGGCAGATTTCTTAAATATGTGCTAACAAGAGGAAAAGGGAAAGCTCCAAATCAAGAATCAATGCAGTTCTGGAGAAGAGGACAATAAAGGAAGAAGAAGAATAAAGATAGAGGAAGAAGAGGATTACTGCAAGAGGTCCCGACTATGGTGGTGGGGAACACAGTCGATTTGTATTTTGGTTTATGTATTTTATGTTCATGTTTATGTTGTAGTTTAAGAAAAAAAAATTTTTAAAAAAGGAATGGTAAAATCATTACCAGCTGTTCTCTTTTACCAGCAATTCTCTTTAAATTTGGCCATGTATAATTCGTAATCAAGTTGTTTCTGCTATTGTTATTCTATGCTAGGGGTCCCAACATTTTACAGTGCAAAGCTTTAATAGAAAAGATCTGAATATCAAATAGAAGTCATCACCCACTGTGAAATATCACACTGACTCACACAATTTGCAACTTATGTCTACTAACCAACTCACCACTGTCTCTCTACTTTGGTTTCATGTATAAATGTATACAAATTTGCCATGTAATCTCGCTCTTGTATCTGTGGAAGTGGATTTCCACATTAAAATATAAAAGTTTTTAAGGTGCTACAATGTTTTTGTTTTGGCCTGATATACATTTTCCTGCAGTTGTGGTTTGACCATATTTATTCTATTCCTGTCCCCCTTGATTTTGTAAAAGAAAGAAAATATGCATAGCTAATTTTGCTGTCATAAAACCACAAGGCATCTGTCAATGCAACTTTGAAAAAAAAATAGTACTTTAATACTAAAATCAAGAGAGAAAATCTGCTGTATTTTTATTGATATACCAAATACTTTTCTTTCCACCCCCCTTTTTAAACCTGTTGTTAAATAGCAGTACAAAAGGATCCCCTTATTTGTAAGGGATCAGTGTCCACTGATTCATTTATCCACAACCTGAATATAATAAAATTATAAAATAAAAAAATCCAAAAAATATATATTTCCAACGACTATGTTACCAGAACTAGCCAATAGAGGGAGCCAGAGACCATGCTATGTATAGCATTCTATACAGCATCTACACGGAGGGGGAGCTTGAAACTGATCCCCCAAAGATATGAGAGTCCTACTTTATTCACTTTCAGCTTGTTTGCCTGCAGAAACAAATGAAAGTCTTGGTGACAGGATAGTACTGATTTTATTTATTGTTTTTATATTTTTTCAATTCTTTTTAAACATTTTCATATGTACTGTTTTTAGCTGTTAAATATTTTCTTTTACAGTGGTGCCTTGACTTAAGAACTTAATCCGTATTGGAACGGTGGCTGTAAGTCAAAACGTTCTTAAGTCAAAGCAGCATTTCCCATAGGAATGCATTGAAAACCGATTAATCCGTTCTGGCTGGTTTTTGTCCTTATGTCAAGGCACAGTTCTTAAGTCAAAGCATTAGTTCCCATAGGAACTAATGCAAAGCCGGTTAATCCATACTCTACCACTAGGGGGAGAAATTTTTCTTCTTCTTTTGACCTAAGATGAACTTAGGTCAAAAAAAAAAGCAGGAAAGGTTTTTTTTCGTTCGTAAGTCAAGACACGGTTCGTAACTCAAAGCAATATTTTGCATCCGGAGCTGTTCGTAACTCAAAACGTTCCTATGTCAGGGCGTTCGTAAGTCAAGGCTCCACTGTAATTATGTAAGCCACCTTGGATCCTTTTTAAGGAGAAAGGTGGGAATGAACGAACGAACAAATAAATAAATAAATAAATAAATAAATAAATAAATAAATAAATAGGTGTTTGAAAAAACAGAATTACTGACTAAGCAAGTGACTGAGACATTCCCTGCACTAAGCCTCTTATCTTGTTACACATAATACATATATGCAGTCATGTGAAAAAGAAAGTACATCCTCTTGGAATTCTATGGTTTTACATATCAGGACATAATAAAGGAGACTCTTGCAGAGTGCAGGCGGCATACAAGTCGAATAAATAAATAAATAAAAGATCATCTGGTCCTTAGCAGGTCTGAAAATTAGGTAAATACAAGCTCAGATGAACAAAAACACATGGCATATTACACCATGTTATGATTTATTTAACAAAAATAAAGGCAAAATGGAGAAGTCATGTGTGAAAATCTAAGTACAACCTTACTGCTTCCATAGGAATTAAGAGGCTAAATAGCAGCCAGATGCTGCTAACCAAACACCCTTGAGTAACTGATCATCAGCAAATGTGACCACCTCTTTAAAAGCCAAAGTTTTAGCAGTTTGCTGATCTGAAGCATTCAGGTGTGTGTTAACACAATGCCAAGAAGGAAACACATCAGTAATTATCATAGTGAAGCAACTGTTGCTGCCCATCAATCTGGGAAGGGATACAAGGCCATTTACAAACAATTTAACATCCATCGTTCTACAGTGAGAAAGATCATGCACAAATGGAAAACATTCAAGACAGTTGCCAAACTTCCCAGGAGTGGACATCCAAGCAAATTCACCCCAAGAGTCAGACCATGCAATGCTCATAGAAATTTCCAAAAACCCAAGAGTTATATTTCAGACTCTACAGGCCTCAGTTAGCATGTTAAATGTTAAAGTTCATGACAGTACAATTAGAAAAAGACTGAATAAGTATGGTTGGTTTGGAAGGGTTGCCAGGATAAAGCCTCTTCTCTCTAAAAAGAACATGGCAGCATGGCTTAGGTTTGCAAAGTTGCATCTGGACAAACCACAAGACTTCTGGGAAAATGTCCTTTGGACAGACGAGACCAAGTGGAGCTCTTTGGTCATAATGCACTGCTCCATGTTTGAAGAAAACCAAGCACAGCATATCAGCACAAATATTTCATACCAACTGTCAACCATGGTGGTGGAGGGGTGATGATTTGGGGGTGTTTCACAGCCACAGAACCTGAGCACCTTGCAGTCATTGACCATGAACTCTGTATACCAAAGTACTCTACAGTCAAACATGAGGCCATCTGTCTGACACCTAAAGCTTGGCTGAAATTATGTCATGCAACAGGGCAAACACACCAGCAAATCTACAACAGAATGGCTCCCCCCCCTAAAAAAGTGTACTTTCTTTTTCACACAACTGTATGTAAGATCTTAACATGTTTTCTCTACCTGAAACCAAGATTAATGATAGCAAATAAACAGAAAGAGTCTGGGGAACTATAGGCTAATTTATGGAAAACTAAGCTTTTATCCCTGGCAGTAACAAAAAAAATCCTAAAAGCTGCTACACATACAAAAAACTGCAAAGAAAAGCTTTTTGTCACATAGCTTCCCTTTATCCAATATTGTAGTTGAGATGATGTTCTTCATTAACTTCTCTGGTCAACTTAGGGTAAAAGATTCTGACCTGCTGTCTAGCTAAGCCACCTCATAACAGTCCATGCCTTTTGTATATTCCTTTGGTATGTTTGTTCTCTGCTTTTTAAAAAAAGAATAATATATTAAGATAAAGTAAGATAATGACAGAAACCTAGTTGCATAATTCTGCCAGCAGAAGGGAAATGGCATAATTTTGCAGCACCACAGTGCTGCTGATTCCTGAGTCCACACTTGGACTTCTCATTGGCCACCTGTTGAGTGGCTTGGTGTGCAATCAGGAAAACAAATAGAGACTCATTAATTAGCAGCAATTTGCCACTGTTAGGTATGCCATTTCCATTCTGTCAGTGTATCTGTGCATCAGAGTTTTGGCCAATAATGCATAATCTATATGCAAGGAACACAATACAGAATTATTAAAAATGTTAGAAGCAAGAAAGACTCGTGATCGCTTCAGCAGCACATATACTAAAATTGGAACGATACAGAGAAGATTAGCATGGCCCCTGCGCAAGCATGACACGCAAATTCGTGAAGCGTTCCATATTTTTACAAGAAATAGGGAAAGAATTACAAGATGTTGGAAAGGATGTTAAGACTAATCAAGAGAACTATAAAAAGTTAAATGAAAAAAATTGACTCTCATTTTAAAAAGATGGACGACAATATTGAAGGACTGCAAACTTAAGTTAAACAAAACTCTGTTAGACTATTGGATAATGAAATTGCTATTATGGATTTACAGCAGCAGATGATCTTATCACAGGATTACAATTGGCACAATAACATTAGAATGAAAGGAATTTCAGATTTGGGCTCCAAAGAGAAGAATCTACCTGAACTAGCCTTAGCCTGGCTGAAAAAGACGGTACCAAAAATAGACTGGACTGTGTATGATCTTGATAAAATACATAGAGTTGGTTCAAGATGTAGAGGACAGCCCCATCTAATTCAGCTGGCTCTGGTGGCGAATCCGGAGTGGGGTCTCGAGGCACCTCCGTGCCTGGGATTCCCCCTTCCGCCGCCACTCCTAGTTCCGCCACCGCCACTTCTGGTTCCGTCCACCGCCCGGTGGGTTTTTTTTTCTTTTTTTTCTTCAGTTTGAGCACTTGGATCCAAAAAGGTTCACAACCACTGCTCTATACCATACTGTGCACTACATACCTTATATGGACCCTATTAATTTGCATAGAAGTGGATTAATACAATGCACTGTTTGGGCTGCTTTTGAAATTGTTTCGGGGCCTACAGCAAGAGCAGAATGTAGTCGTGAGACTGCTGCCTTGCAGGGTGGAGTCAGGCATACCAAGCTTATAACTCTCATTCTGGCCCACCAACATAGCTGTCAATTTGATTCAGACCCCAATTCAAAGTATTCAGTTTTCATTACCCAGTTTTGCATGCCTTGGCACCCAGTATCTTTTTCCAGACCCTGAGATGGATAACTGAAGACTTTTCCTCTGTGCCCTCTCTGAGAGATATTCAGAAGCTGGCAAAGAGAACAAGCCTTTTACAGTGAAGCTCACCTTGATCCAACTGCCATCTTTTAGGAAACAGAAAAAGAAATTTCTCTTTTCCTGCACATTTCGGTAGTTTTGCTGGTGTAATCTAAGAGTAACCATATTTCTGCTGTTCTTCCCTATCCTCGGTTCAGGATGGCTTTACATGACCTTTTTTCTTCTTTTAATACAGTTGTAAGATTTGCAATAACTACAAACTGAATCCAGTTGGTAGTTCCAGCTGGACTAGATCAATTGAAGCAATGGTGTTTCCATATGTGTTAATTAATTCAGTACTTGATTTAATTAGACTACACTAGTATTTCCATATGGACTTAGGGATGTGTATGTTCTGTATTTCTTGTATTTTCTGTCTTTTATTTCCTGGTGAACCACTTTGGGACTGTTTTTATGTGTGTATAGCAATTAATTTAATTAGCCAAGCTAAACTAAACTTGAAAAACATCACTGGCACAGAGTTTCAATATGAAGTATCAGAGAGAGAAAAAGTAAATATAGAATCATAGAAACATAGAAAAGTGAAGTTGGAAGGGGCCTACAAGGCCATCAAGTCCAACCCCCTGCTCAATGCAGGAATACAATCAAAGCATACCTGCCAGGTGATTATCCAAGTTTTTCTTGTATGCCTCCAGTGTTGGAGCATTCACTAACTCCTGAGGTAACTGATTCCACTGTCGTACTGCTCTACCAGTTAGGAAGTTTTTCTTGAAATTCAACCAAAATCTGGCTTCCTTTAACTTGAGCTCATTGTTGCATGTCCTGCACTCTGGGATGATCGAGAACAGATCCTGCCCCTCCTCTGTATGACAGCCTTTCAAATATTTGAAAAGTGCTATCAGCCCTCAGTCTTATTTTCTTAAGGCTAAACATGCCCAATTCTTTCAGCCTTTCTTCATAAGGCTTGGTTTCCAGCCCCCTGATCATCCTTGTCACGCTTCATTGAACTTGTTGCAATTTGTCAGCACCCTTCTTGAAGTGTGGTGTCCAGAACTGGACACCTCAAGGTGAGGCCTAACCAGTGCTGAATAGAGGGGGACTAGCACCTCGCGGGATTTGGAAACTATACTTCTATTAATGCAGCCTAAAATAGCATTGGAGTTTTCTTGGCAAAGATACTGGAGTGGCTTGCCAGTTCCTGCTTCAGGTGGATCATGTTTAGTCAGAACTCTCCACTATGACCTGTCCGTCTTGGGTCCGCATAGTCAAAGCTATGGTTTTTCCAGTAGCGATGTATGGAAGTGAGAGCTGGACCATAAAGAATGCTGACCACCGAAGAATTGATGCTTTTGAATTGTGGTGCTGGAGGAGACTCTTGAGAGTCCCCTGGACTGCAAAGAGAACAAACCTATCAATTCTGAAGAAAATCAGTGCTGAGTGCTCACTGGAAGGACAGATCCTGAAGCTGAGGCTCCAGTACTTTGGCCATCTCATGAGAAGAGAAGACTCCCTGGAAAAGACCCAGATGTTAGGAAAGTGTGAAGGCAAGAAGAGAAGGGGACGACAGAGGACGAGATGGTTGGACAGTGTCATCAAAGCTACCAACATGAATTTGACCCAACTCCGGGAGGTAGTGGAAGACAGGAGGGCCTGGCATGCTCTGATCCATGGGGTCACGAAGAGTCGGACACGACTTAATGACTAAACAACAACAACAAAAATAGCATTTGCCTTTTTTGTAGCCACATCACACTGTTGGCTCATATTTAGCTTGTGATCTACGACAATTCCAAGATCCTTCTCACTCGTAGTTTTGCTGAGCCAGGTATCCCCCATCTTGTAACTGTGCAATTGGTTTCTTTTTCCAAAGTGCAGTACTTCGCACTTATCCCTGTTGAATTCCATTCTGTTGCTTTCGGCCCAGTGCTCCATCCTATCAAGGTCATTTTGAATTTTGTTTCTGTCTTCTAGGGTATTAGCTATTCCGCCCAATTTTGTATCATCTGCAAATTTGACAAGCTTTCCCTGCACTCTCTCATCCAAGTCATTAATAAAAATATTGAACAGCACCAGGCCCAGGACTGAGCCTTGGGGTACCTCACTAGTTACCTCCTCCCAGTTATAGAAGGACCCATTAATCATCACCCTCTGAATATGATTCTGTAGCCAATTGTGTATCCACCTGACACTTGACCTATCCAGCCCACACTTAGTTAGCTTTCTAATCAGAATATCATGGGGCACTTTCTCAAAAGCTTTGCTGAAGTCAAGATATACTACGTCTACAGCATCCCCTCTGTCTATTAGGGAGGTGACCTGATCAAAAAACGCAATCAAATTAGTTTGGCAGGATTTGTTCTTGACAAATCCGTGTTGGCTTCTTGCTATTACTGCATTGTTTTCTAGGTGCTTGCACAATGACCGCTTTACAATCTGTTCCAGAATTTTGCCTGGGATTGATGACAGGCTGACTGGCCTGTAGTTCCCACGTTCCTTTTTTTTTTGCCCTTTTGAAGATAGGGACAACATTAGCCCTCCTCCAATCCTCTGGCACCTCACCCGTTTCCCATGATTTCAAGAAAATAATGGATAGCGGTTCTGAGAGTTCTTCAGCCAGTTCCTTTAGTACTCTCAGATGCAGTTCATCCGGCCCTGGAGATTTGAACTCGTTCAAGGTGGTAAGGTATTCCTTGACTATTTGTTTATCTATCTTCAGCTGCAATCCTGTCCCCCCCCACTTGCACTTCCAATTTGTTTGGAAGTTCATAGTCTGTCTTATGGGAAAAGACTGAACTAAAATAGGAATTGAGCACCTCTGATTTTTCTTTGTCCTCTGTTATCATTTTTCGATCTCCATTGCGGAGCTGTGCCACTATGTCTTTTGTTTATTTTTTGCTACTCACATACCTGAAGAATGCTTTTTATTGGTTTTAGTGTCTCTAGTAGTGGTGGGAACGAGTACAAAAATGGATTGGTTTTTTCGACGAAAATAGCCAATTCGTTAAGTATTTGTCGATCCGTATTCGTCAAATTTTAAGTCCCGACGAATACATATTGATGAATATTTTCCCGTTTTTATTTGTCCTTCATAATTTTTTTTAAAAAAACATTCTGCCTACCAGCCGCCGATCACCTGATCGGCAGGCCAATAGGCAGCCATCCACCCCCACAGCCTACTCCCCACCTCCTTCCTCTCCCTACCTTAGACCCCCACCCCCGCCAACACCCCCTTACTGTAATCGCCACCACCGCCAAGGTCTCCATCTGGCCTCCGCAGCCACGGCGTGTAAAAAGGGAGACTGGCTGCCCTTTGCAAAGATGGTGGCTGCGGCTTCATTTAGGGTAGGGAAGATGCAGCTGCCATCTTTGCAAAGGGCAGCCTGGATTTCCTTAAGGCGGCAGTGCAGCGCTGGGGGCTGGCAGCAGGGGGGCGGGGGCGGGTGTTTTTTTTTTAAATAACCCCCCATAAATCGATGAATAACTTCATTATTTGTCGCTTCATGGGGGCAACGTCATGGTTCGTGAGTTGTCAACTTCTGACACCCCACGAAGCGGAACGACTCACCAAAATGGTGAGTCTCCCCATCTCTAGTCTCTAGCTAACCTCAGCTCTTTCTCAGCTTTTGCCCTCCTAATGCCATCCTTGCATTTCCTTGCTACTTGTCTGTACTCATCCTTGGTGACCTGGCCTTCATTCCACTTCCTGTACATGTCTGTTTTGGCTTTTAGGTCCTCCCTGAGCTTTTTGTGAAGCCACACTGGCTTTTTTTTTTTTTTTTTGCTGCCTCCCCCCCCCCCCTTTTTCCTGTTGGAATTGTTTGTAGTTGTGCCTTTAGAATTTCTTTTTTTAGAAGCTCCCACTCTTCTTGGACTCCTTTTCTTGTTAGGATCTCCTGCCATGGGACCTTACTTATCCTTGTTCTGAGATTATTAAAATGGCCTTTTTTAAAATCCAGCAGACGTGTGTGGCTACACTCTGCTTTCGTTTCCTTTGAAATCAAGTATTCTAGAAGGACATGGTCACTCTCGCCTAGAGTTCCCCTTACTGTCACTTCCCCCACCAAGTCATCTCTGTTGGTTAGAATCAAGTCAAGGATAGCAAATCCTCTAGTTTCTTTCTCCACTTTTTGTAGGAGAAAATTATCAGCACACAAGCCAGGAATTTCTTGGAAGGGACATACTTGGCAGAATTTGCCTCCCAACATATATCTGGATAATTGAAATCACCCATCAGTACTACATCATGTCTCTTTGAAAACCCTGCAATTTGTTTTTCAAAAGTTTCGTCTGCTTCCTCTCTTTGATTGGGCGGTTGGTAGTAGACTCCAACTACCAAGTTCCTTTTGTTTTTTGCCCCAACTAGATTGATCCAGATGCTCTTTAACATTATTTAACATGCTTGCATAGAACACTTAACAAGCTTGCATAGAACACTTATAATGATCTCACAGTGGAAAACTTATTTCATATTATGTTCCAGATATAAGGCCTGGATCTAGAATATGCTCTATGCTTTAATCTCAATGAAATCAAGTTAGTCATGACATGAGCAAAGTCCCATTTATTTGATGACTGACTTAGCTTACAATCTTATACCCACTTATTTGGATGTAAGTACTCATTAGATCTTAATGAAAATGACAAATCAACTGAAGAAATGGATAACTGTGTTAGGCTGCACATGCTACAAAATTCAGAAATATAAAATCTATACCAATAGGAACTGAAAATCAGAAACACAGCCAAAACAGTATGTTTCACTTCGAAAGCCTCAAATTTAGGGAGAAATCTGGATAAAAAATGTCAAAAGCATTGCTAAGGAGCACAGGGAGTTACTTCATATCTAGTCAGAGACCTGATGGCCCAGTACTGCATATACATGACCATATCTCTATGAGCAAAGATGGAGATATTTTCTATAAATCGCTTTTTCATCTTTCAGTTACAGTTTCCAGCATGAAGACATGTTCCCTCCATGTCTTCAGATGTAACCAGATTGACTAATGCTTCCTTCTGATATTGCAAAAGAAAAAAAAAGTGACATAACATGAGCCACTAATGCTATGGCAAGGTGGTAAAATTGGAGGAGCGCCCTCATTCTCCCTCTAGATGCTTGTTGGTTTTCAACAAGTCTCTTTATATGTCTTGGCAAGGCTTCTTATTAACATGTCCTCCTGCTTATAGATCACTGTCCAGTACCTACATCTGTGTCTTTGTACATAAAAGTTATTGCAGTCACATATATCTGAAGCTTTGCCCATTGCTAATGCAAAGTAGCCTGATTTGGTGGAATTATTTTATATATTTCTTTTTCTATTAAAAAAATATCCAATGTTTTTAATATACTCTTACTTTTTTAAAAAATTGTTAATAGTCTGTTTTTTTTATTAAAAAAAACTCCTTTGTCAATAGTTTCTCTTTTTTTAAAAAAAAATTCCTTTGTCAATAGTCAGGAAGTCCTGAATGTTCCCCTACTCACTGCCTAACCTAAAAAGCAAATAAAATAACTAATGGCAACAGCATGGTATTATTCATATTTATATCACACTCAGTTTTACAGTCCATAGAGGCTTCACCTGTTTCCCCATACAAAAAGTATACAATCAACGTACATTTTTCAATACAGCCGTATTTTCCCAAGAGCCTTTCTTTAAGCACATCATCCATCTTACACCTGCCAAGTGTATGCCATAACTTGTTTATATATAATTTTTAGTTGTGTTGAGGCTTGTCTATCAGCTTCAAGGCAACCACTATGTGTGGTCAAATCTGAAGTGTGTGTGAAGTCTAAAGAAACCTACAGGAATATCAAAAGGTTGAGATTTCAGGCGAAGAGTATGTAAGGCTATCTAATCTCAGCTGGAAAAGTCTCAAGGAATTACCATGATTCTTCAGCTCTCTAGAGCAAAAGGCAAATCTTAGAGGAAGAGATGCTGGGGGGGGGGGGGAGTCTGTTTTTTTGTGTTTGATGTCCTTAAGGCCTGGGCACCCATTTCTGCCCCAGCGGTATCAGGCAGGGCTCAATGGCTCAATATGAAAGTGCCTGCAAGCACACTGTGCTTGTACAACATCAGCATATCAAAAAGCAAGAAGCAGGACAAGAGAGCTGGGAATGGAGGCAATTGGGTTCCATCGTGTCATTTAGAGCAAGGCAAGAAATGGAGTACCAGCATCATGAACCATCTTGTTGCACAGGTCCTGGCAGCAGCATTGCAGAGAGGTAGATGGCAACATTCACTGTGGGTTGGAGCTGAATCTCCCACAAATCCCAACAGCAGTGTAGAACACTGAAAAATTCTCATATGTGTTACAGATAAGGCCACATAGAAGATAAGCCCTAGCAATCACTCTAGATACTGAGGATATTTTGCCACCTTTCCCTGACCCTGAATTGACATATTACCTGGTAAGCTGTGTTTTACCACCTTCCACAAACAGGTAGCCCAGAGACCCACTCCCAATGCTTGCCTACTCTGCTTCAGCAGCATCAAGAAGACCTAATGTTCTAGCCAGCAACTGTTGATGGAGCTTCAGAGTTCTTATTCTGCTTTCTCATGGCTGTTTGTCTGGTCTTCAAATAGAGACACCTTCAAATAGAGGGCAGTCATGTGTATAATCATACATGGCAACTGTATTCCAGGGAATGTGTAAAATCACTTGTACACAGATATACAGCCCTTATACTCCCAGCTACTCTCTCACTCCTCTCTTCTGCTGCTTTCCCCCTTCTGGTTGGTATCCATGTTTTCTGTGAAGATGCAGGCCAACTTTACCCAGCTTTCAGAGATGCAATAACAGAAGTCTCAGGATGTATATAAAACTCTAGCTGAAAGAGTTTGTGGCTTTCTTCAGGGGCAATAATTTGTGACAGGTAGTGGATATCTTCTCTTTTTCTTTTTGGCTTGTTTCATAGCTTGCACTAAACTACTAAAGCTGCAGAAGCTGTGAAACAGACCCAAAAAGATACTGGCTACACATCACAGATTATTGTCCCTGAAGAAGGCCACAAACTGTCTCCACCAAAATACATTAGGCAGGTTTTAAAGTGACATAAACCTACGTTTTCTATACATCCAGCGCCTTTTGTCTCTTTTTCATCATTGATCCATTGGATGTTACTAGTTCCATTTGCATTTTTTTTCAGAGATGCAGGAACACATAATTTTTTTCATTAACTGATAACCTATTCAGATACCACCTGTTCGAATGTTAGGAGAGGTACTGTCTGACAATGTATTTTAAAGATGAATCCAGCTTCTCATGGTCTGATTCAGATGACTCTACTTAGCAGAGGATTCGTGATGTCTTTTTTCACTGAAACTGGGGCAGAACAAATTGAGGTCTGTATCAGGACTGTTGGATGGACTAACACCGGTGCCATTGCAACTGATGAAAGCAGGAATGTGGCAGCAGTTGGTACTGCCACTGCTACTGCACCTGTGGCCTGATCTTAGTCTTGACCTCAATATCACTGTTGTTGGTGTCAATGTTGGTATCAGCACAACAGGAAGAATCAGTGTGATGACAGATGGGACACAGTGGATGAAAGTGGTTATTTCACAGTGGTGTTGGACAAAAAACCTACCATTTCCCAGATAAACTATCTAAAGGTGAACATCAGAACTTTGAAGCACTAAAGCATGCAAGCTAAACAGTGTTTGCAAGCCTGAGTACTGTGATGTTCTCTTACAAAAAGAGGATAGTGGAATGTCTATTGGTCAAAGGAATCTTAGACCAACACTTAAAGCATTTTTAAAAGAGAACCTTCAGGGCCATAATCTTTCAGAGGGAAATCAGGTCTGTAAGGAACAAAAAACTACTAATGCAAAAACATTTTTAAACAACAAAATAAAGATGAAAAGAGGAAGAAGATAACTATTTACAAAAATATCAATATTCAATAAGCAGAGAAGTATAAGGCAGAGAGGTGCCTAAATGACCCTGCATAGTTGGTGGATGGAACAGAATGGAGGTAAAATGGAGCAAACAACAGTATCGTGTGCAATGCAATTGGCGAAACTCCCACCAAACAACTTCAGCTCTGTTGTGAACACTTCTGGAATGTTCTGCACAGGCTCAGGAAAACCCATTAGTTTAAGTTAGCGAGACTATGAAAAACTGGAACTCCCGAAATATATTAACTGCCTGTTTCATCATCTCCCATCTGGGAACCATAGCACAAAACTATAACTATTGCATCTATATCCATGTCTCACAGCATGACATATTTTACATCTGAAAGGCCATATATTTTTATTAAACTGTCTTAAACAATTTTCCTCACTAGTGTTCCAAACTTTTCTTTCTTTCTTTCTTTCTTTCTTTCTTTCTTTCTTTCTTTCTTTCTTTCTTTCTTTCTTTCTTTCTTTCTTTCTTTCTTTCTTTCTTTCGTAGATGACATAAAAAGCCACATAAGTCATGAAGTCCAAACTGTCCAAATCTCCTTGCTTTCTTCTTGGATGGGTCTGTGGTACAAAATTATACTGCTTAGTCAATTGTGATGAATTTCATGGTTGCTTGAAAAGAACCATGACAATTAGTAAGGATGTAGAGAATTCAAACCTTCATTCACAGAGCTATGATGTCCAAACACTGCCAGTCAAATGGACTTCACACAGGTTTAACTTTGTAATACAAACTATTTGCTTTTTGGGTTAAATGACAGTTTACACTAAATATGTAGCAAAAAACAGCACCTGCATTTTTAAAAAGATAATACTAAAGGTGTACGAGGAGGTGATGTTTATTTACAATAGGCAGGGAGTAAGTTAAACTGGCTGCAATAGGTTAAACTCTTTCCAGCTATGATCAAGCTTTCTTCTAATTGTGTATGTGTGTGGAGGGGTGTTTTTTGTAATGCAAGCAAGCTGGGAAGAGAAGTAGCAAGCTGCCTGTCTGCATGTGGTGCAGTTACCATAAAAATCAGCGGCTCTGTATTTAGAATTAAATTTGTATCTGTGATTATTACCAATGATTTTTACCAGTGATACTAGTCTGGTCTAGTATAAGGTAACTTCATTCACCACTCATCTTGCCCTCCTGAAAAAACACAAAATCAAAAATATTTAAATAAATAAATGGTTTCCAAAACTTATCCAGGAAATACTGTACATGTATAAGACATAGTGAGAAGATGAAGCATTTGTTTTGATCCATTTAGACCTAAGTGCAATTTCTGCACCTGAGTAGACCAGAACTATTTGAGATTTCCTTAAGATTGATCTACTATTCAGCAATGAATCCAATCTGTCTTCCCTCCTAGAAATTACCCATTTGATGTAGTCCTTCGTCATTTGTACTGTAGATACACTGAAATCCATATGACTGGAGTTAGTAATCACCAAGTCCCATTTATTTCAGTGGACCTATTCCAGGGCACTTAAAAATAAGGATTACAGAGCTTGTTCTGTGACACAAAAAAGCAGTAATAAGGACAACAGCTACACTGCTCTAAAATGCCTGGTTTTACTCCTTATGAACTTCTGTGTAGGCCATCTCCATATCCATTATGCTTAGGAATACAGAGGCCTTATACTTCCTTTTTACACTGCTCCTCAAATAGTGCTATACTGACTTTGAACTGACTTTTCCCTGCCCTTTTAAAAGCAGCAGTAACACTTCTGGTGAAACACAACCCTTAGTTACTTTGGTGACATTTTACAAACTATATATTTCAGCAACTGACCAGTGGTCAGTATAAAGTCTTGTGACACATATCTTTTTTTTAAAAAAAAAATGTGTTTGTAAATAGAAAATAGGTGTGTGTTTTTTTAAAAAAAAGAAAAACAAAGGAATAAATAAGTTCAGTTAATAGGCAAAAGTAAACCATATAAGCAATGTTTCTTTTGAAGGACTTTCATATCTCAGCACAGTAGAAAACATTTTGTGCCAAGCAGTTCTTGAATAGGTAGCTTTGTGCTGTTCAAGATCCTTGCACTTAACTGTTTTCCCTAAGTTTAACAAAAGCAGTCTTCTTGTCAAGATAGCTATTTATAGTCTTATAACATTATAGATTCTTTCCTGCTTTCTGTACTAACAGGTGAGCTCTTGTGAGTCTTTTGATGGTCATTTCTATTCTTATTTGACACAATGAGCTCACAGTTCCATTCATGAACATTCTTCTAAGCTTCTCAACTGTTTTAACTGTCTCTCCTGACACACATTCAACCTACAATTGTCAGTCAAACCCTACTCATTTATAATACATAAAGATACAAACTTATGTACAAAATATATTTACAATGTAAACTCATCACAAATGCCCAGTCCGTTAAACTTATTTACTGAGACTACAGTTTTCAAAGACAAGAGTGAAATCCAGTTTTACACTAAATGCAACAAACTGGTATTTATTAGCACATTTACTCTTACAGACCATTGCCAAATAGAAGCCTTTCCAAATAGAAATCTCAAACTATTCTGAAAAAGCAGAACAAATTTCTGCCCAGAGACCATGACAGATACTCACCACCTTTGCACAGCTGTAACTTGCAGTTCTTAGAGTTATATCACACATCTAGCTTTGGTACCTGCATACAGTACACCTAGAATCTTCTAGAGTTGAGTAGCTTTTGGTAGGAACCCTGCTCCCACCCACCACCCACCTGCTCCAATGGCCGAGTGTGAAACCCTGAATTCCATTTTGCCCACTGCCAGAGCAGCAGTATTTGGAATATTCTCTCACCAGGAAGGAGTTGTTTTTCTCTATTTTAAATTACTTTTGGTTACTTTACACTCATTGTTGACCTTTCTTTTACAGGTTTGCCTGGTTTGTATTGCCTTTAAGGCCCTATTTTAAAAGTGTTCCACTTGTGAGGGTAAATGTTATCCACAAACTGTCATTCTCAGCTTTTATTCTGTTTTAGGGAAGGCCATTTTTCTCAATCCTGCTCTAGCTGCAGGAGAACCACACTGGTTCTCTATCTTAACTAAAACACAAAACTGCTTCGGTTAAGATCTGTAAGAAGTAATCCATATCACAAGTTTTGTCATTGTCCAATCAATTAGACTTGATCCCTATTCCTGTCATCAGCCCTGGTCTCTATCTCTTCAATAATGAAGTTGCCAAAAGCTTTGATACCAGCAGGCTATTGGGATGACTTTCATGTGCTGATATTGGGCAGCTCCTCTCACAAGTCAACCCCATCAACACTTGGGAAAGATGTACATCTGCCCAAGCCTAAGAGGCTGTCTCCAAGTTTTATGTTCAAATAGATGAAAAGGAGGTTATAACTCAGTACAAATAGTGCTGCAAGCTCAGCAATAGCACATTCTTTGAGATTTCAGTGCCAACACTTGAGATCAGGCGTGGACACTTATATTGTAAAATAGGAAAATAAATCAAGACAAGTTTTTAAAAGAGAGAAAGAAAGAAAACTAAGTCCAGTAAGTCTCCACAACCTTGAACTCCCTATTTTCTGACCCTGACTTTGACCATGGACACCATTATGCTCCTGTCACTTCCTTTGGTTTCAATGTCTCTGGTCCCATCAGTTTCGATTAACCAGCCAATCGGTGATCTTTCAACAGAATCTTTCAGAACTGTGGTGGTTACATTGGTTCCCTGCTATCTGTGTTATTCAGGCACAGTTCTTTACCTGATCCTGTGCTTCACAGGGTATCTCCTTCATTGAACTACATGGTATATGTAAGCAGTTCTCTAGCCAGATCTCACTACTCCCTTTGACACAGGCCACCTCATTATCACCACTCACTGTACTGGAAGAAGGGTCTAAGGACCACAAAAACATCACCTTTGCCTTTTCAGATGGACACTTATTGTCTAGCTGGGCACCAGATTAAGTGAGCCAGGCATGTCACAGACTGTGTGTGTCCAAAGTTACATCAGGTATTCAAAGATAACTGTGAAGATTCTCAGTCATCCAGGTGTGGTAATCTGGAAGTTGAGTCATGGCAACTGGACTTCTTTCTTGTTGGGCTGAAACGTTTCGCTACTCATCCAAGTAGCTTCTTCAGAAGTTGGAAGTTGAGTCCAGTTGCCATGACTCAACCTCCAGATATCAGGTGTTACAGTATTCCAATGCCATGCTTGTCTGTACAATTCAGGTATCACAAAAACACCTGGTTCCTAACTGAATACCTCTGTTTTGGTGGGGAAGCTTTTTAATTTAAAAACAGGTGATACCATGGACTACATAAAAAAAAAATCCCAGCTAAAAAGATGGGGATAGTCTGCCATTTAACACCATCCTAAAGTATCTTGGAAAAAGCCATCCTCTGTGTATCAGAGACCATATTCTCCAGCATCTGCTTCTTGCCCTTTCTCCCATTAAGCACAGGAAAGTGGTCCTACAAGCAGCTGAAGTACAACATTCTCTTCTTTCATCAAAAGAGGGATCTCACACTTCCGAACAACACCTTTGAATCTTCACCTCCCTGTCTCCAATCTGTGAGTCTTCCACTTCCCTAGATCATCACTATGTTTTGATAGCAGCTATTCCACCAAGAATACCATCACCACCACCATTTGTTTCTCAACTACAGAATTATACTATAGAGGCTAAATAACATCTCCCCTTGGTGACATTTCATTCAACAATTCAAACTATTATTATTTGAGAAAAGATCATGTCTCTGTTTTTCAGAAGTGTCTTCACTCACTCATAGATTCCATGATATATGGGTTTCTTCCAGAGGTATTTCACAATGCTGAAATCTAATGTAGGTCTGCATCCTATCCTCAACCTCCATAGTGTCAACAAGTTCATCCACCCAGAAAGTTCCATGTGGTCATCCTATCAGCAATTCTTGTTGTTCTCTGGCAGAGCATTTGGTTCATGATGACTATCAACCTGAAGAACAACATATTTTCATCCATTATTGTCATTGCTGCTACTTCCACTTCACACCTGGTTGTCATCTTTACCAGTTCAGCTTTTTGCCTTTCAGTCTGGGGACAGTACCTAGTGTATTTATATTTGCAGACACTGACAATTGACTGATGATTCCAGATGCAAGCTACAATCTGCCATCCATTTTACCTTCTATCTCTGTCAGAGTCTCAGATTGCAGATCAATGAGAAGAATTCTCATCTCTGACCTTCTTGTTATATCCACCGTATTAATGCTTGTTTTCATACTTGTTATTGTTACAGTGTTTAGCACATTGATTTCTCTAGAGCATTGCTAAGGAGAAGCTTTTCCAAATTTGAATCTTGCAAACTGTTAAAAAAATAAAAATAGAGTGTTGGAACAAGCTTTTCCAGGAACAATCACCATAACAGATACTTAACATACAGTGGTGCCTCAACTTACGAACGTCCCGACTTACGACCAATTTGAGTTACGACCAGCTCCGGCCACAAAATTTTGCTTAGACTTGCGACCGGAGCTTTGATTTACAATCAGAAAAAAAGGTGGGGAAAAAGGCGGGGAATTTAAATTACTAACCGTTGGTCGGCGAAGAGGCTGCTTCTTTGTAGGTCTTTTGCCCCAACGGTTAGAGAGAGTGCGTCGGAGGAGGCTTTGGACTGCCTGGTGCTGCTTTCTGCTTTTTAAAATGCCTGTTCTGAGTGAGTACAGGGTTTTGCAGGGTGGGTTTGGGCTGGAGGGTGTTATGTTTCTGTACTGTGATTTTTTTTTTTTTTTGGTGATTTTTTTTTCCGGCCACAGCACGTTCCGATGGGGCTTGCTGTGTTGTTTTGGTTTTTTTGTGATTTTTTTTCCAGCCCCAGCGCGTTCCGATGGGGCTTGCTGTGTTGTTTTGTTTTTTGATGATTTTTTTCTTCGGCCCCAACGTGTTCCAATGGGGCTTGCAGTGTTTTTGTTTGGTTTGGTTTTTGGTGATTTTTTTTTTCTAGCTGGAACGGATTAATGGGGTTTCAATGCATTCCTATGGGAAATGGTGCTTTGACTTACGACCAATTCGAGTTACGACCATCTTCTGGAATGGATTAAGTTCGTAAGTTGAGGCACCACTGTATTCTGAAATGTGTAACTTTACTAACATGGAGACAGATTCACTAATTTGTCTCTTGCAGAGTGCGGGCGGCATACAAGTCAAATGGATAAAAATAAATTTCAGTGGGGTTTGAATCAAAGCCTTCAGGTGGTCAATACTACTTTGGTTGCTATTACTAGGCCTCAACCTAGTGATGGAAGACATGATTTTTAATATTTACATTTTTACATCTTGGATTTTGTATGTTCATTGTTTCTATTGTTTTTAAATTTTGTAATGCCGCCCAGAGTAGACTATCTGTCTAGATGGGCGGGGTAGAAATCTAATAAAATAAATAAATAAATAAATGACTGTTTAAAAACTTCTACACCTAGAATTTAATTTGTCATAAGGCAAATGAATTGAGCATATGCTCAACATGTTTATAACATTAAGAAAAAAATTAATGAACCATGAAAAAGAGCCAACAATATGTTGACAAAAACTCACACAAAAAGGAACTCCTGCAAAATTATTCCAGAAGAGAGGAAAACAAAATTAAGAACATTCACTGTCTACTTGTTGATGGATGTTTGCAGAAAGAACCGTAATGATATCTTGATTTTTTTTCTCTCTGAGATTGTCTTCATTTTACTTTTTATATTGCTTTCTGATATACATATAGTATCCCATTGCATATGTTTCTGTCAAGGGTTTACAGACGATACTTTTCTTGTGAAACACAAGATAGAATTTCTTTTTACAACAAAATGGCACTTCTCTTGCATTTTCAGCAGACAGTGCTGGCCAACTTATTCCACCTTCACCTTAAGAAAGAAAGCCCTTCTGAGACATAGAATACTGTGCTAGAAAAATCCAGCTCTCTTCAAATGATTGTTTAAAAAGCTATAAGACAAAACAAAATGGGCTCAAAGCTGTGACAGTGTCCAAAACTGCGGTTAATATTTTCCTTTTTGAGGTACAGCTGGAACGGATGTTCACAATCTTGGCCAAAAAGGTAAAATCCTATACCATTCATATAACATTACAGTGATTGATTTATGATGAAAGAAAAAATAACATATATATAGATTTCAGCTCAGTGGCAGGCATAGGAAAAATGGCAGTTTGTACACATTTAATGGCTGTCAGCATTCCGGTATAGAAGAAACATTTAGTTTGATTCATGAGGGTATAACTAAGAAGTAGGATAAACTGCAGCGGGGAAAGATGAAGTATCAGTAAATACTTCCTTTTCCCATGATATATCAAACATCACAGGTTAGTCTTCTGCAGGGAGGTTTCTGAAAGCCTTGCTGCATTGAGTCGTCAAGATCTAGATGAGAGAGAACACTATTCTGCTCAGAATTCTCAGTTACACAAAGATGGGCTGGACTTACAATTTGTTTCTATGCTAAAATTATTTGAACAGTTGGCCTTGTCACATTTCTAAGAAATTATGGAACACTGTTTTGATGGGATCCTTGGCATAATGGATGTTCATGTACAGTATATCACAGAAGTGAGTACACTCCCTCACATTTCATAAATATTTTAGTACAGTGGTACCTCGGTTTTACGAATGCCTCGGTTAACGTAATTTTCTGTTTAGAAGCAAAATCCATTGAAAATAATGCCTTGGTTTACAGTTTTTTTCTGGGTTTTTTCGGAGTACGAAGAAAGTTTCCCCAGGACACATTGTGCCTGGAGGTTTGTAGCGCCGCCCCCATTCCTATGGCAATCCACGTTTCGGTTTACGAATTTTCCGCATTACATTATGTCCCGTAGAACGCATTAAATTTGTAAACCAAGGTACCACTGTATATCTTTTCTTGTGACAACACTGAAGAAATGACACTTGGCTACAATGTAAAGCAGTGAGTATACAGCTTGTATAACAGTGTAAATGTGCTGTCCCCTCAAAATAATGCAACACACAGCCATTAATGTCTAAACTGCTGGCAACAAAAGTGAGTACAACCCTAAGTGACAATGTTCAAATCGGGCCCAAGTAGCTGTTTTCCCTCCCTGGCGTCATGAGACCCGTTAGTGTCACAAGTCTCAGGTGTGAAGGGGGAGCAGATGTTATCGCTCTCACTCTCTCAGACTGGTCACTGGAAGTTCCACATGGCACCTCGTGGGGATGAACTATCTGAGGATCTGAAAAAAATGAATTGTTGCTCTACATAAAGATGGCCTAGGCTATAAGATTGCCAAAACCCTGAAACTGAGCTGTAGCACGGTGGCCAAGACCATACAGCAGTTTAACAAGACAGCTTCCACTCAGAACAGGCCCCGCCATGGTCAACCAAAGAAGTTGAGTGCCCGTGCTCAGTGTCATATCCAGAGGTTGGCTTTGGGAAACAGATGTACAGTCATGGCCAAAAATATTGGCACCCTTGCAATTCTGTCAGAAAATGCAACCCTTCTCTCAGAAAATTGTTGCAGTTGCAAATGTTTTGGTACTCACATGTTTCTTTCTTTAGTTTGCGTTGGAATAATAACAACAACAAAAACAGAGAAGAAAAGTCAAATCTGATACAATCCCACACATAAACCCAAAAATGCACTGGCCAAAATTATTGGTACCCTGTCTAAATTGTAAGAAATAATTGCTTTTCAAGCACGTGATGCTCCTTTAATTTGTATTTAGACACACCTGTCGCACGTAAGAGGTGTGGACAATATAGTAATCACACTTGCAACCAGTTAAGATGGAGAAAAGTTGACTCAACCTTTGTGTTGTGTGTGACACTGAGCATGGAGAAAAGAATGAAGTGTAAAGAGCTGTCTGTCGATTTGAGAGAAAAAAATTGTGGGAAAACATCAACAATCTCAAGGCTACAAGTCCATCTCCAGAGATCTTAATGTTCCTGTGTCCACTGTGTGCAACATCATCAAGAGGTTTACAGCCCATAGCACTGTAGCTAACCTCCCTGGATATGGACAGAAGAGCAAAATTACTGAAAAATTACAACGAAGGGTTGTTCGAATGGTGGATACAGAACCCAGATTAACTTCCAAACAAATTCAAGCTCATCTGCAGACACAGGGTACAACAGTGTCAGCTCACACTATCCGTCACCATCTGAATGAAAAGGGATGCTATGGTAGGATACACAGGAGGACACCACTGCTGACACAAAGGCATAAAAAAGCAAGACTGGAGTATGCCAAAACTTATGTAACAAAACCACAATCCTTCTGAGAGAACGTACTGTGGACAGATGAAACAAAAGTAGAGCTTTTTGGTAAAGGACTTCATGGTACTGTTTACAGAAAAAGAAATGAGGCATTCAAAGAAAAGAACACAGTCCCTACAGTCAAACATGGTGGAGGTTCAAATATGTTTTGGGGTTGCTTTGCTGCTTCTGGCACTGGATGCCTTGACTGTGTGAACGGTATCATGAAATCTGATGATTACCAAAGAATTTTGGGGCGCAATGTAGTGGCCAGTGTCAGAAAGCTGCGTCTCCACCAGAGGCCATGGGTCTTCCAGAAGGACAATGACCCGAAACACACTTCAAAAAGCACTCAGAAATGGTTACAAACAAAGCGCTGGAGAATTCTGAAATGGCCAGCAATGAGTCCAGATCTGAATCCCATAGAACACCTGTGGAGAGATATCAAAACAGCAGTTGGGAGAAGGCATCCTTCAAATCTGAAGGCCCTGGAGCAGTTTGCAAAAGAAGAGTGGTCCAAAATTCCAGTAGAGAGGTGTAAGAAACTCATTCATGGTTACAGGAAGCGATTGATTTCAGTTATTTTTTCCAAAGGGGGTGCTACCAAATATTAAGTTAAGGGTGCTAATAATTTTGGCCAGTGCATTTTTGGGTTTCTGTGTGGGATTGTATCAGATTTGACTTTTCTTCTGTTTTTTTGTGTTGTTCCAACGCAAACCAAAGAAATGAACATGTGAGTACCAAAACATTTGCAACTGCAACAATTTTCTGAGAGAAGGGTTGCATTTTCTGACAGAATTGCAAAGGTGCCAATATTTTGGCCATGACTGTATGAGTACTGCCAGCATTGCTGCAGAGGTTGAAGGGGTAGGGAGTCAGCCTGTCAGTGCTCAAACCATACGCCGCTCACTGCATCAAATTGGTCTCCAGGGCTGTCGTCCCAGAAGGAAGCCTCTTCTAAAGATGGTGCACAAGAAAGCCTGCATACGGTTTGCTGCAGACAAGCAGACTAAGGACATGGATTTCTGGAACCATGTCCTGTGGTCCGATGAGACCAAGATAAACTTATTTGGTTCAGATGGTGTCAAGCGTGTGTGGCGGCAACCAGGTGAGGAGTACAAAGACAAGTGTGTTGTGCCTACAGTCAAGCATGGTGGTGGGAGTGTCATGGTGTGGGGCTGCATGAGTGCTGCCGGCACTGGGGAGCTACAGTTCATTGAGGGAATCATGAATGCCAACATGTACTGTGGCATACTGGAGCAGAGCATGATCCCCTCCCTTCGGAGACTGGGCCGCAGGGCAGTATTCCAACATGATAACGACCCCAAACACACCTCCAAAACAACCACTGCCTTGCTAAAGAAGCTGAGGGTAAAGGTGATGGACTGGCCAAGCATGTCTCCAGACCTAAACCCTATTGAAAATGATAACAGAGGACAAAGATAAGGCAGAGGTGCTCAATTCCTATTTTAGTTCAGTCTTTTCCCATAAGACAGACTATGAACTTCCAAACAAATTGGAAGTGCAAGTGGGGGGGGGGGGGGGGACAGGATTGCAGCTGGAGATAGATAAACAAATAGTCAAGGAATATCTTACCACCTTGAACGAGTTCAAATCTCCAGGGCCGGATGAACTGCATCCGAGAGTACTGAAGGAACTCTCAGAACCGCTATGCATTATTTTCTTGAAATCATGGGAAACGGGTGAGGTGCCAGAGGATTGGAGGAGGGCTAATGTTGTCCCTATCTTCAAAAGGGCAAAAAAGATGAATCTGGGAACTACAGGCCAGTCAGCCTGTCATCAATCCCAGGCAAAATTCTGGAACAGATCGTAAAGCGGTCATTGTGCAAGCACCTAGAAAACAATGCAGTAATAACGAGAAGCCAACACGGATTTGTCAAGAACAAATCCTGCCAAACTAATTTGATTGCGTTTTTTGATCAGGTCACCTCCCTGATAGACAGAGGGAATGCTGTAGACATAGTATATCTTGACTTCAGCAAAGCTTTTGAGAAAGTGCCCCATGATATCCTGATTAGCAAGCTAACTAAGTGTGGGCTTGATAGATCAAGTATCAGGTGGTTACACAATTGGCTACAGAATCATACTCAGAGGGTGATGATTAATGGGTCCTTCTCTAACTGGGAGGAGGGTTGGGGACCACTGCCCTAGAAGACAGAAACAAAATTCAAAATGACCTTGATAGGATGGAGCACTGGGCCAAAAGCAACAGAATGAAATTCAACAGGGATAAATGCAAAGTACTGCACCTTGGAAAAAGAAACCAATTGCACAGTTACAAGATGGGGGATAGCTGGCTCAGCAAAATTATGAGTGAGAAGGATCTTGGAATTGTTGTACATCACAAGCTAAATATGAGCCAATAGTGTGATGTGGCTACAAAAAAGGCTAATGCTATTTTAGGCTGCATTAACAGAAGAATAGTTTCCAAATCCCGCGAGGTGCTCGTAGTCCTCCTCTATCCAGCACTGGTTAGGCCTCACCTTGAGTATTGTGTCCAGTTCTGGACACCACACTTTAAGAAGGATGCTAACAAATTGGAACAAGTTCAGAGGAGGGCGACAAGGATGATAAGGGGGCTGGAAACCAAGCCTTATGAGGAAAGGCTGAAAGAATTGGGCATGTTTAACCTTGAGAAAAGAAGACTTGTGGGAGGCGATATGATAGCACTTTTCAAATATTTGAAAGGCTGTCATACAGAGGAGGGGCAAGATCTGTTCTCGATCATCCCAGAGTGCAGGACACGCAACAATGGGCTCAAGTTAAAGGAAGCCAGATTTCGGTTGAATATCAGGAAAAACATCCTAACTGTTAGAGTAGTATGACAGTGGAACCAGTTACCTCGGGAGTTGGTGAGTGCTCCAACATAGGAGGAATTCAAGAAAAACTTAGATAATCACCTGGCAGATATGCTTTGATGGTATTCCTGCTTTGAGCAGGGGGTTGGACTTGATGGTCTTGTAGGCCCCTTCCAACTTCACTTTTCTATGATTCTATGGTTCTATGATTCCTCCCCAAGGTTGTCCAAACAACTACAATCAGTCTAACAAAACACCAACGAACCCTTCTTCCATGCTTGGACTGGGAAAGAAGTCTTTTCTGTCCATTGAGTAGGCCATGTAATGAAGGAGTGTAGGTTAGGGTATCTTCAGGAGCTGAGCTATATGGGACATTTAGGCCCTAGGATCTGAATGCCTTGCAACTTTTTAAAGCCTTCAAAATAATGAGCATTTTGCTAGCTACCTAATTTGATGTGTATTAATTATCTACGAGAGAATCCATAGTTCCGGACTCTGTTTTCAATGTCTGGATTCAATCCTGGAAAGTATGGAGTAAGAAAAAGTATGCCTCTAGCAGTGTTATGTTTCCTCAACCCCAAAGAACATCCATCCTGTGTACCTTAAAAACCAGGAAACAGAGGGCATCACTGCAAAGCTGGATTAGCGCTTGGCATCCCTCCTTTCAGTAATGCCAGAGATAGAGCAACTCAGCAGAATGCACTGGGGTGGGAAAGCCACTCCTGATAACAAGTACCACTTCACACAGATCTTACCTCATTGGAAACATATATGATAATTGGGCCTTGGATCCACATTTCATTCTAATTGCAGAGGCTTGGGGTGGGGGGGAGACTGAGCTACAAATAACAATATACTCTGCATTATTAATGTTCTCTTCCTGTTACAATTTTCAAACCCACTTGAAGAAAAATAGTCAGACTTAAAAATACCACTGCTTGAATGGGAATCTCTGAGAAAATAAGAGATCAGCAATCTGTTATATCCCTTAATAGCACTGTTTACAATGCATGCTCTGATAGTTCAGGGCCAAAACAGACCTGTAGTACCTGGATTTTTCCCACAACGGTCGTAAGAGCTCCTTTGGAGGACTGGGGTAAGAATAGGAAAATGCCATTTGGGAAACTGTTTCTGAATTCCCCCTCTCCACCAACATTTTTCCCACCTCCACTGCTCTAATCAAAATCAGCGCTCTTAGCTGCTGATCAGGGATCTCCTGCTTCACATCTGTTTTGGTAATCTGAAGTCCCCTCTGTGTGAACAGCAACATGCCTGTAGAGGAGGAACTCCTGCTCACATGTAGACTCCAAACGTAAGCCAAAACATTGGGATATTTGGCTTCTTCTTCATGCATAGAGCCAACATGTGAGTAGAAGTTTCTCTTCTTCAGACACATCCCTCTCCATGTCAAGAGAGTCTAGTCACTCTTCTCTAGGCATTTTGATAACAACTGGCTAGGTGACAACTGAGCAAGGCTCCAGCCTCTTGAGGACAGAATAACAGTAGGGAATGAAGCTGTTATACAGCAATAAGACCTAATATGTCAAGGACCTTCAGGTATTTAAATCTTTATTGCAACATAGTGGTAAATCACTGTAAAATGAAAGAAAATCAGATTTAAAATTCAAATAGAACTTGGGTTTACCTTCTGGAAATGGTGCACATTTCTTTACAGTATTCATGGATCGATGTAAATGTGACACATGTAACTTTACACCATGAATGGCCTAAAGCAGCATGGGAGTTGTGAAGCCACACTTGGAAAGGAATGGGTGAAGTATGATCCTAGCTTTGGCGCAGATCAGGCCACACTTTCTTCCTTGCCTTCTACTGCTGTGCTGTTACCTTTTCCTGATTTTACCTAAGGCACAAAGCATTGTTTGCATAGTGTAACATGCACTAGCTATTCTTCCAGAGCAGCCTGCCTGTACTTTGAGATCTGTAGAGAAATTCTTTTCTTGGCCCCACCATCCTGAGACACGTGAATGATGAGCATACACGAGTGGGACCTACTTCGTGGCTGCTCTGCATCTGTGGATCTCTCTGTCGAATCTTGATAGGCCTCTTCCTGCTGTTTTTCCACCAGCAGGCTAAGACATTTTTATCCAAGCATGATTTTTAAAAATGACTGACTGCTAAGGTTAGAACTTTCAAAGTGCATGAAAGGGCATGACAAATCTTTGATTTTTTAAATTATTGTTTCAATTGAGATGCTGTTAAACTATTTTAACTCACTTGGGTCTTCATATTACAATTTATTGTGCTTTTACTTGTACCTTGTTTTTAAATTATGCTTTGAGCTGCCTTCAGTCTCCTTGTGTCTAACAGAAAGGTAGGATATAAATAAAATAAAATAAAAGTGCTTACAGACAAAGTTTTTAGTGTAATTACACTATCCCATGGAGGAACTGTGGGGAGATGTCAACATCTTCCATTAGTAACCTTCCTGTATCATCTCCTTCTTTCTTTTTTCATATCACTAAGAGGGAGTTAAAACTGAATATCAGCACAGGATCTTCTGATATCATGCCAGAAGCCCTCTGTCTAGAAGTACCCATATATAACCAATATATACCCATAAACTTCAACCAATTAGTCCAGTCAATTCAAAATGTGACTTCATATAAATGTTTGGACCTAACAAGGTCTACTTCTATAGTCAAACAGTGTAGTTGATTGCAACACTGTTCCTGGGTACAGTGCTGAGATATCATCTGTGTGGCGATCGCCCACGTCACTCATGCCATTCATATTCATGAGCTGATCTGCATGAACCTATGAGAGGACTGGAGAGGCGGAGTCAGCAGCTACATGAGGCTTGGCGGGAGAAGGAGGAGTCAGATAGGGTTAGTTAGTCAGAGAGAGAGGGAACAGATACTGAGAGAGATAGAGCTGGTTAGGAAAATTGGTAGAGAAGGTGGTAATGATATAGCAAGAGAGAAGAAGTATGTACTGAGAGAACTGTTGATGATTTGCTTATGTATAATGTGTATCTGAAGAACTTCTGTTATTATTCAATCTGCTTCACTCCAATAAATAAGTTCTGTTTCTGTTCACAAGACAAGTGTTCTGACAAACGTCATTTATATTGTGGATTGAGGTAATCCACTGGTGGCAGCAAGAAGAAAACGCGACGTGAGCCTTTGTGAGGGAAAGACAAGTAGGGGCCACAAGGGCAAACACCACAATCTGTGACCAAAGTCATGAGACTGGGTGAAGAGAGATTGGCAATCATATAGCAAATGGAATAGATAGAAGACCACACCTTCTGGTAGATGCTACAGGCATGCTGTTAACAGCCTTACAGATGACTAGGAGATCTTAGAAGAGACTAGAAAAAGAGGCACATGGAAAGATCCTATGGATTCCCACTATGACCAGAGGGTCTTAGGTATATGTACATAGAATTTCAGCTACAGTTGCTTAGACTAGTGACAGTAATAAGTCTCTTTTTCCAATCATTAGAAGCAAGCCAGAAATATTACAAGCTCATTTCTCAGGAGAGGGAAAACTTACTTTTGATGGATTACAATTTGGAGAAATTCTACAACTGTATTTTTAAAATGTATGTGTTTATGTAGGAAACAAAACACATAGCAATACATCAGTCTCATGTTACCCCTCTGTGCTTGTGATGACTTTCAATGGATGTTTTATTCTTCATGTTCATAATGGCAAAACTTTCAGATGAGCTGAAGACACAAGGCCATATGTTATTACTGAAAAAAAACTGAAATATGTACCTGTTGCATCCTTCCTTCAGCTAAGCTATAAAACAATTTAAAATGTCCCCCAAATCCATCATAGTGATTTAGCAACAATTGTTTAATAAAAATAGGAGTCATGATTCTAGAAATCTGTAACAAAGTTGACATTAATGGATTTTACAAGTAATGAAAAAAGCATTACGAAGGAAAGAGCAAGTCTTTCAAAATACAGAATTTATACACTGAAAATCAACAGTACTACTCACTCATTAATTTCAGTTATTAAGAATATAAATTAATAACTTTATCTACCTCTTCAAACTTTAATTAACCTGAACTCTCACTTCTCAACACACAGGCAACATTAAGAGGACTGGATCTTGTAAGCCCAATATGGAGCACACACAACATACACACTTCATTCCATCATTCAAGAAAGCTGGGAAACAAGCCAAGAAGTCTTTGAATGACTATAATTTCCCATTATAATCAAACTGGGAAACCATGGTTAATGGGTTCTGAACAAGTGAAGATACTAGGACAAATCTGCACCAAAGCTTCATGTCCTGGCTTGTTGAGATGTCACGTGTCAATGCAATAATAACACTGTTCTGAAGTAATCAGAGTTGTAAAGATGAATGGGAAGCACAAAGCAGCTGTATCCAGGGCAGAACAATTACTTTCTTGGCATATTAACCTGAAGCACAATTGTCTGAGCATGGCCATAAACCAACAACAACAACAAAAGAGCAATTGTTTTCAGCATAATTTTTATGGGAAAGAGAACAATAAATTTATAAGAAATTAAGCATCTCTTCACCCTTTCCTTGTTTTTACAGTAGGGTATATGAACTAACAAGATTTATACAATCTGAAGAGAAACCAGAGTATGCTCTTTTTAATTTATTCATGTCAGATCTACCAGATCATATTGCCATAATTGAACATCATGCTCCTAGGATGAACTCATCTTCTGTTCCATTGCTATTGTATGCCGACGATACTGTTGTCTTATCTACCACTGTCAGGCCTTATACAATTACTCTCAGCTTTTGCTGGTTTCTGCTCCAAGAATGATCTAATCATCAACACTGATAAATCAAAGATCAACCTACCAGCTGGAAAATAAATGGGAAGCCAATAGAACAAGTGAAATCTTTTTGATATTTAGGTTTATTGTTTTATTACAAATTAAACTATTCTTACCATCGTAAGGTGGCGGTTTCTTTGGCTATGAATCAACTTTCTGCATTAGTATGCTTCCATTTCCATAGTGGACATGAATATATCCCTGCTGCTCTCCAATTTTCCAGGCAAAAATCACTAACCAGCTCCTCTTTGGATTAAGGCAGCCAACTACAAGATAGACCACGTAGCTGCCTTCTTTCTGCGCAAGATTTTAGGCATCCCAAATATTATTAGACTTGCAACATTATTGAGGGAACTTGAGCTTCATTTTCCAACTACCCTTGCCTGGTTATCCACTATTAAATTTTGGCTTCGTTTACAGTTTCAGAAACCTTCTCAATCCCTTTTGACTGATTTATTAAGTGATCCCTTTGCCTCCACATGGTACACTTTTATTAACGCTAAAATCACTTCCATAGGTATTAACCTGAACTCCCTGACTAATTGTGGAGAAACTCAATTTTACCATACTTTACCATATTATCCACCAAAGAATTCGGAATATTGAACTTCAGACTTTGGCAGCTGATTTGAATTTAATTTGCTCTCCTCGTTTTTATGGTTCGCCCCCTCTGTCTGCAACTGGTGCCAATTATTTCACTAATCTCATTAACCCACTGTGGCGCCGGGCATTTACGCTGGCCAGATTTAATATATTTCCCTCAGCTGTTCTTTCTGGCAGATATCGTAAGATCCCCTTTAAGAACCGCCGGTGTAAGCACTGCTTAGCGCAGTGGTCAGGGAACAGGGGTAAATTACCCCAAATGGGATAAAAGTGAAAATCCTGGGGGTAATGAGCCGAGCGCTACCCCCCCCATCCCCCACCCCCACCCCCTGCAGCCAAACCTCAAATTGTAAGCCACCTCTCCCTGTTACTTCCTTGGTTGCGGCAGAGCACTTGTAAATCCGTTCTTTCAGAGATCGGAGATAAGCCTGCTTGATTGGTTACAGCTGTAGAATAGCCCCGGGGCTTGTGAATGACTGCTTCCACCGGAGATGACTGCAAGCAAGCAGGAGGAGGGAAAGGAGGAGTTAACGAGGGAAGGAAGGTGCGAGAGACCGACGGCTTCATCAAGCTTGTTTAAATGTATGTAGAAAATGGATGGAGGGAGGGAGAGAGGGTGGATGTGTGTGTGTATGAGAGAGAGAGAGAGAGACTGACTCAAAACTATGAAAAAAGGAACAGGCAAGGCTTGAATTAAGGTGGGAAAAAAGGGTGGCTTCATTAAGCTTGTTTAAATGTATGTAGAAAATGAATGGAGGGAGGGAGGGAGGGAGGGAAGGAGGGTGGGTGGGTGGGTCGATGTGTGTGTGTATGAGAGAGAGAGAGAGACTGACTCAAAACTATGAAAAAAGGAACAGGCAAACAGGACGGAAGGCTTGAATTAAGGGGGGGAAAGGGTGGCTTCATCAAGCTTGTTTAAATGTAATGAGAGGAAATGGACATACTGAACTGAAGCAACTAATTGTTGAAAATTGAGGGAGGGAGGGTTTGTGTGTGTGTGTGTGTGTGTGCAAGAGAGAGAGAGAGACAGAGAGACTTGACTCTTTCATAAAACCATGAAAAAAGGAACCTTCTGAAATTTAATCTCCACTGCATTTAGCTCTGCAGTTTCTGCTGAGAACAGCAGAAGTCTGAAGTGTGTAGCAATCATGTTTCTCTATTTCTCATCCCCAAAGCAGACAAGAGTATCATAGTTTATTCCCAAAATCTGAATCCCAGTCTTTCTGCTCCTGGTCCTACTTTGACTGCAGCACCAAACAAAAGACTGTGGGTTTCTTTATTGAGTCAATCCATCTCATGTGCAGTCTTCCTCTTTTCCTACTGCATTGCACTTTTTCCTGCATTGCTGCCTTTTCCAGTGAGCTTGTCTTCTTATGATGCCACTGTAGTACAGTACCCTTTGTTTGGTTATTTTAGCTTGTAGTGAAAGTCCACACTTAATTTGTTTTACTTATCTTTCTGACAAGTCATAATAGGTTTGTCATCGCTTTCCTCCCAAGAAGCAGGCGTCTTTTAATTTCGAACTGCTAGTTCGGTACACAGCCTGTGTAGATTCAATAATATTTTGAATTCAAATAATGTATGATTTCCTTCCTTTCAAATCAAGGGGGTAATGTCAGCGTATATAAATTTTTTGGGGGGTAAAAGGTAAAAAAGTTCCCTGACCCTTGGCTTAGCGGAACCGGACTCAATTTCACATATTCTTCTTCACTGCCCTAAATTTAGCAAGCTCTGCCAATTACTATTTAGCTCTGTTATTTCAAATTTCTCTGGCTCCCCTGAGAGCTTAATCTGAATGATGTTAGCAGATAAAGAACTTTATTTGACTGAGCATGTAGCTGAATATCTTGCTATTGTAATAAACTAGGCTGACTGCTTCAAGGAGCCTTGACGTAACTTGACCATATTTATCTTATTGTAGTGGAAAGTATAATCTTGATTGTATGGTTACTGGTTTTAATGCCAATAAAGGTTTTGATTGATTGATTGAACTAACAATAAATTGGAATGTTACTTTAAAAAAGTAATTAGCTACAGCAAAAGCTTCCCAGAACTAATCGGCTGCTATTACTGTTACTGTCTTAAGAGTTTTGAAAGGGGATAACCATGTTAGTTTGTTGCAGCAAAAACAACAAAGAGCCCTTTGTGGGCTATGTGCCATCACATTGCATCCAAATTATGGTGACTTTACTATGGTTTTCAAACTATCTGAAATATTTGAGTGGTTTTACCAGTGCCCACAGCAAGCTTCCAAGGCTGAATGAGGATCTGAACACAGAGCTACTGAGTCCTGGCCCAATATTCTACCCACTAGACCTCACTGGTGCTCTAAAGAACCTTTCAGCACCTTAAGGACTAACATTTTAAAATTGGTATTAGTTTTGATGGCAGCCCCTTAATCAGATCAAGTGAGTGACAGACCACAAAACTTTATGCCAAACAAAATTGCTTATCTTTAACGTACTATAAGACACTTTGTTAACTGTATATATTTTTTAAAATTTTCCTGTTCCGAAAGCAACCAAAATTATTGTTTTCTGGTTAGTTTTGTTTTAAAACCAGGATGTTAGTACCAGTAACAAAGCATGAGGGAATGGGAGCAGGAATAGCAGGTGACAGCAGTTGAAATGTGTGATATTCCTCTGCCTACATTTACCATAGACACACCACCATAACTTTACAGAAAATTAGAAAGAGTTATATCACAAAAGAAGTGAAATCATCCTTTTTCAAGGTACAAGCATAATGCAACATAGTTATACCCCCAGAAAATGGAACTTATTATAAGCTACTGGCTAACTATAAGTACAGTGGTGCCTCGACTTACGAACGTCCCTACTTACAAACATTTCAACTTACGAACAGCTCCGTTCGCAAAATTTTGCTTCGACTTACGAACGGAAAAAGGCAGGGGGAAAAGGCGGGCAATTCAAATTTCTAACTGTAGGTGGCGACGAGGCTGCTTATTTGTACTGTAGCTCTTTCACTTTCGGCAGTTAGAGAGTGTGTCGGCGGCGGCGGCTTGGGAGAGCCTCCTTCTGCTTCGGAGTGAGCGTGTGTGTGTGTGTCTGCAGGGAGGTAAGCTGCTGTTTTCTCCTTTTAAAAAACTGTTCTGGGTGGGTTTTGGCTGGGGCGGGTATGTTTCTGTGCTGTGTTGTTGGTGGCTTTGCTGTTTATTTTTGGAGTTTTTTCTTCTTAAAGTCTCAGCAACGGAGGTGGCTTTACTGTTTATTTTTGGAGGTTTTTCTTCTTCTTAAAGTCTCAGCAATGGAGGTGGCTTTACTGTTTATTTTTTGAGGTTTTTCTTCTTCTTAAAGTCTCAGCAACGGAGGTGACTTTACTGTTTAATTTTGGAGGTTTTTTTTTTCATCTTAAAGCCCCAGCGCCTTCCGACCGGGCTTGCTGTGTTCTTTTTATTTTTTTGGTGATTTTTTTCTTCGGCTGGAACGGATTAATCGGTTTTCAATGCATTCCTATGGGAAATGGTGCTTCGACTTACAAACATTTCGACTTACGAACACCATTCCAATACGGATTAAGTTCGTAAGTCGAGGCACCACTGTAGTTACTTGCAAGGTCTGGAAGATATTTGTAAAATAATATGAAATGCATTTCAGAATATAAGTAATTTAGTCTGCAATCATACAAACTTTATATGGGTACTTTCCATTGAAATTAGTAGAGCCTTCTTCCCAGTTCACATGAAAAGGACTGCACACTTCTCTCTCACACACACACACACACACGCACATGCACACACGCACGCACACACACGTGCGCGCGCGCACACACACACACACACACACACACCTCTGTTGGCTTATTCCCAAAGACTAACAGGGTTGTCTTCTCTCACAGGAACCCATTAACGCTTTATGAGAGGTCTTGTTCAAGATGCCTTCCTCCCTTCTCTACTGAACTAAACCTTGTTGGCTCACCATGAAGAGACCTAAAATATGTGCAAAAAAACCCACACCTCTATTGAACCAATTGCTCAGAGCATTACTCTGCTTCCTTGTCAGAAGCCCATCTTCTCAAAAACACAGAACAGAAAAGAAGAGTATCTTGAACAATACTATAAATCTAGTATTTTCCCTTAGAATTGAAAATAATATTGAAAAAGAATAGGCTAATGCAAATTCAAAGAGTCTTTGGCTGTATGGCATACAGTATTGAAGGTGTGCTAGCAAAAAATAAGGACATATATAAGAGGTGTCAAATCTGTGCTATAGTTATGAAATTAGAGCACAAATTTGGCAGCTCTTATACATATACAGTTCAGTGCACTGAGTTCAAAAGTGGTATTGTGTTGCATTCATCTTTCAAAGGACGGTATGATGTTTCTACTGAATAAACTAAATGCTGAATAAGAATCAAAGTTAACAATTAAGTCTAATACAGTAACTAAACATACAAAAATGAAAGGGGAAGGAGAAAAAGGAACCCTAAAAATAAACGATGAACTATTCCCTGCCTGCTGTAGGCTCACTATGCATTGATTCTTAATATTACTGCAACAAAACTTAGATTTCATGTTAAAATGCTGAAAATCCTTTACTAAGACGGCAAATTCTATGGTTCCTCAATAAACAAAATGTTACAAGATGGAAAACCTTTTGACAGTTAAATACTGCCATCTCCTGAGCATCCAATAGCAATATGGTTCATCTAGCCTTGATACCCTGGTGACAGGCTCCCATGACACAAACATAAATTAACCAAGGAATACTTTAATGCTACTTTCAAGACTATCTTCAATAATCTTTGGACATACTAAATGTTTGGGATAAAGGATGCTGTTTGAACCAGTCTCGAACATAAACTACATTAGTATGTTTTTAAAGTCTCACACTGAATAGGCCCCTTGTCTGAAATTAGAAACAGGCAATACTTCTGACTGACAGCTGAAGGGAATGTGATTTGTTCTTTTATGTTTAAATACATACCAATTTCATGACACAAAGGGTCTCAAAGTTGCTTACAACAAAACAACCAAAACAATACATTGAGATTAAAAATTACTCAGACAAATAAAACATTCTGAAAATAAATACACTTAAAAGCTAATATAAAAATATAAAAATGTAGGCGCCAGAAAAGCTGTAGGACAGACTAGAAGCCAGCCACACTGCAGTAGTGCTGCTCCATCTGATCATAAATTCATGAGGTGGCAGCAGAGACTATGGTAGGAGGCAGTTCCTATGCTAATGTGGGGTGAGAAAGTTGGCTCCCAAGGTGCCTTCCAGAAGCAATATTGCTGAAGAAAATGAGAGCCAGTTTCTGACAATTCTCACTTCTAATGAAAGTCTACCTCGTCATTGCCCATACTGCTCCTAAAATCCCCTGACCCTCATAATCAGCTTTTCAGGGAAAGACTGGAACTGTAGCATAGATGAAGGACAAGAAAGACCTTTTTTAAAAAACTGTTTAAAATTTAATTTAGGGTTTTTAGGTACTTAAAACTCTTGAAATGACTGGAAAAATTCAAATACTTTCAGGCCTAGTTTTGTTAAAGCTGCCACCTAAGAAAAGAAATGAAAGTTGAGCTATCTGTGAGTTCTTGCTCATTAAATTACTAAATTTGGTAACTTCAATTTGTAAAACAAAGCCTGCCAATACTTTATATTTAGATGTTGAATGCGTACGTTTTAAGAGGCATAATCTTTTAGGAGACATTCCTTCCTGTATGACAGAGGGAATGTCTTTTTTGAAACCAGAATTTAAATTCTGACATTTTTAGAAGGATTTATAGTTAATGATGATGATGATGATGATGATGATGATACAAGTTTCTGGATGCTGGGTAAATGATATTAAATTAATTGATATTAATATTTTCACTTGACCAGAAGTTTTTGAATGAATGACTCAAACCATGACAACAACGGTTTGATCAGCCACTACAAACCTTAGTAGAATGGTTTCTATTAGGCTTCAGATACTTTCTTTGCCTATGTTATGACTTCACTATGCATACGTTTTGCATATGTTTTGTAACTTTGAATTGAAACAAACAAACAACTTCTGAAAAACAGAGTTGACCCAAGAAGAAGCTGAAACAAAATATAGTTCCCACACAGACAGAACTTGGAAATAATATGACACACGTAAGTACATTATTTTTAATCTGCTATATGATTTGGGTTGAAGTGTATCCAATGTTAATTTTTAAAAGTAAGGTAACAACTGGTAACATTGTTTCCTTATTAGAGTAACAAAAATGTTTACTCATCACTAGGTTTGTCAAGTCAGCAACATCCCATTTCCTGAAAGCATTAGGAAAAGGCTGTGTGGTTCAAATGCAAGAGTAGAGTGATACCTTTATTGAACCACCAAAGAAATCAAACAAATTGCAAACCTCTGTGGAGAAAATTCCACTTTCTTTTGGACACACACACACCCATTGTGTTTTGGAAGCAGGCAAAGTGACAGTGCACATGGGTGCAGTCACCCTTTGTTTGAAGTTTAGAACTAAATCATGCTGCAAGGGATGGTGCTTGAGACTGTGCCCCCACCCCAGCTGATGTTTGCAACCTAAGTCTGAACTCACCTCACTCAAGCAGACTTGGCACGGACATCTGCCATGAATTTGTGAGACTCTCATATGCAATTTTTCTGTACTGTCCATGAAGGGGTAGTGCCCAGCCTGATGAAGTAGAATTTCTCCATGAAAGCTTGCAATTTCATAGAATCATAGAATTGTCATAGGGTTGGAATTTGTTTGATTTTTGTAGCGGTTCAATAAAGTATCACCCTACTCTTGCATTTGTGTAATCCCATTCCCTGAGATCCAGGAGCAAAACCTTACCTCAGGAGGCAGGGCCTTGTAATGTCACCAGAACAGATTGTTGTGATGTCACCAAAGAGGAGCAGGCAGTAGCTGGAAAGGATTTCAAAACTACTTTGGGTCAGCTGTTTTAGAAATGAGCACAAGGAGAATAAAGGTAAATGGGCCCAGCAGCTGGGCAAAACCTGACTTACCAGGAAATATTGGAAACTCATAACAAAGGAGGAAGGAAAATTCTGTGTGACAAGGCAGGTGGCAAAATGGTCCCAGCAGCTACTAAGACTACTGTTGCAGGTAAGCCTCATATATCTTATCCACAGCCCACATGACATGTGAGGAGGTTTTCCAGGCCCTGTGCTTCTGGAAGATTCAACATCAGTCCAGTAGGGGATATTTTTCCCCCTATGCCCTGCGTCATTCTTACTCCATTTGGGTTAATTTTTGTATTTTTAAATGACAACATCACTGAAAGGTAATGCAATAGTAATAATATAATTAATTGCTCTTTTATAACAAGCAAGGGGAACATGTCGGCTGAAATCCAGTTGCTTAGTGTCACACTAGAATAGTGTGGATTTCATTAGTCAACTTGTCCATAAGATCCACTGACTCAAACAGGCCTACTCTAATTGAGACTGACTAATAGTAAAATATTTTAAAGAAGTAACATTCTAAGTTTAGGAAGCAAAAGAAAAAAGATGATCACATGAATTAACTCCTATCATTTTGGGATGTCCATGCAGAAGATCAAATTTGAACGGAGACTTATTTGCATGGAGGAAAGGAGGAAAGCACACTTTTTTCTTCTCATATCATTTTAGTGCCACTCTTCGCTGTGAATGAACCATGACTGTGTTATTTTATTCTACTACATCTAAAAGCTCTTCTAAGTGTCACAAGACATGTTCAGATTTCTTTGTGCCTCCCCTGTAATGTCCAAAGGCATATTCACTTCTAAGTATTTTGGTCCGAGAGTCTTACTTTAATGCATTATAATGAGAAAAGCATAGGTATGAATTAGAGATGGGGACGAATATAAAAACGGATCGCTTTTTCCGACGAATATAGCTGATTCATTAAATATTCATCGATCCGTATTTGTGGGTTCCAGAGACCCCCACGAATACGAAGGGATGAATATTTACCCGTTTTTGTCCTTCGTATTAAAAAAATAAAACAAAAAACACCATTCTGCCTACCGGCCGCCGATCAGTTGATCAGCGGCAGAAAGGCAGCCACCACCCCACACAGCCACCCAATACCACAGCCTACCCCCCCACCCCCTTCCTTTCCCTACCTTAGGCCCCACCCCACCCCCGCCGACACCCTCTTACCTTAATCGCTGCTGCCGAGGTCTTCTGGCCTCAGAGCCACGCATGTAAAAATGGAGACTGACTGCCCTTTGCAAAGATGGCAGCTGCAGCTTCATTTAGGGTAGGGAAGCTTCAGCTGCCATCTTTGCAAATGGCAGCCTGGATTCCCTTAGCCTGCCTTAAGGGAATCCAGGCTGCCCTTTGCAAAGATGGCAGCTGCAGCTTCCCTACCCTAAATGAAGCCACATCCGCCATCTTTGCAAAGGGCAGCCAGTCTTCGCCATGGCTGCGAAGGCCTGATGGAGACCTCGGTAGCAGCTATTGAGGTAAGGGGGTGTCGGTGGGAGTGGGGTGGGGGCTAAGGTAGGAAAAGGAAGGGGGTCTGGGGGTAGGCTGTTGGGGTGGCTGGCTGTGTGTGTGTGTGGGGGGGGTGGCTGCCTCTTGGCTTCTGATCAGCTGAACGGCGGCCAGTAGGCAGAATGGGCTTATGTGCCGTGTGGTAAACTCTCTTGGGGGGACCCAATTTGTAGGTGAATAACTCGGATGTCTGATATCCAATCTTCACTTAAATTGGCAGGCATGTTGGAGAAAGACATAGGAAGCTCTGTTGTGATTCTGGAGTCTCTAAGTACCTGGGGGGAGCTTTCCTGGGGGGGTCCTCTTTGTGACTATATAACTCGGGGGTCCATGATCCAATGTTCACCAAACTTTCAGGAGTTGTAGAAAAGCATCTGAGGAAGCCTCCCTGCACATATGGTGTCTCTAGGTGGTTGGGGGCCAGTGTTATAGCCATTTAAAGTGCAGAGGAATGACAGATCAATTCATCAATTTGTCGAAGAATATTAATATATTCGTATTTGTTGATCCGTTAACCTTGACGAATAATGGATCAAAACGAATTGCCATTTTTTTATTTGTCCCCAACTCTAGTATGAATCATTCCTATCTCTCCTTTACTAATAAATTATCACACATGTTCAGGCTTCCATTGGCAGAATTAACAAAGGGCAAGGGAGATGTTCAGTTACTATGGGCTTCAATTTTCATAGAGTCATGGGACTAAAGAAGACTGGCACTGGAATAAGCCACATAGGTATCATCTATTGGTTATATTCAACATCTCAATGTAGTTGCTCAACAAGTACCATTAAAAGGGCTACACGAAATTTTATTGACATTTACAGCACTAAAGTGACACTACGTAACAGTAGAATACAGTATTTTACCCTCTCACTACTGATCTAATTCTGTAAATCTGAGCAAAAACCTTTAAATAGTGATAGAGGAGTTGAAAAGAAAGTTTAAGAGAGAAAATGGGCACATGTTTTTCATTTTTGTTTTTCCAGAATGCTATGAAATTTACTTTATTGCTGCAGGCAGTACTGATGAATAAAATGAAAACTGTACAGACCTTAGCATATAGTTTATAAAGAGCATTAAGTCTATAAAATTTTCTCATAACACCTTTTTCCATAATAAGGTTTAACTGAATTCTGTCAGCAAGGGAAGTCATTCATATGTTTTAAGATGTGTCTTGCTTTTATAAATCCAGAAGCTTTTTCTTAGATTGTTCCATTCAGCTTTTATTGAATGTGGTCAAGGAACTGGCTGATAAAGAAAACAATTCACTTTCCAAATTCCTTGTGGCTCCCAGCCATAAGCTTTATGAAACTTACAGGAGAACAATTATTTACATAAAGTTGTCATTCTTATCCTAACTTTTCACACATTACTAATCAGTGATTACTACGATGTGCCACTTACTGTCTATGGATGTCTTCATAATAGTATATACCTCATGTCAGGTTTTTGTTTGGTGTGCTGAACACAGTAGTCAATGTATATATAAATACATTTTATCATGAAATGGCACTGGCCAAAAACTACTGCTGCACTTCTTGACTTGATAAGTGTTAAATAATTTCTAAGGCATTATTTTCTACCTATTTAGCTGTACCTGGAGATGGGGCATCTGGAGATCATCCCACTTAATGCCTCTGCAGACCTCTCCCTCCCCTCCCCTTGGCATGGTTAATTAAATGAATGACCTGGATCTGGCAAAACGAGAGAAAGAGGAAGGATCTATACCCACATATGCTATTGGCTACAAGATCACACATTGTTCCTGTTTCATACACTCCTGGACAATTAGCAATTTTGCCCTGCACCATCAATCATGATCTTCTAATCTCTGCTACAGTCATTCTCCATCTCACTTGCCCATTCAGCACATCCTACCTGTCTTTTCTCTACCACCACTGGAAATCCATATGCTAATGGCCTTGCCTACTGTTTATCTACTGTGTATATACATCCAAAGCATCATGACAGTTCTCATGGATATATGTTCCACAGGCTTCCTAAAATGTTTCATTCTTTAGAGCACTTCATGCATGCACCATCCCCACAGAAATGAAGAGACTGAAAATGGACCCTTTTCTGTACATTTAGAGCAAATCGCATGTACATTAGAGATGGGGGTATTCATATTCGTATACGAATATCCCTGCACAGGTGGAAATAACGAGGGTCCGGCCCATGGGGCCCGACTGTCCACTCACGATTTTGTCGCTGCCGCCAGCTCCGCAGAGGCTTCCTATCGCGTTGTTCTCTGCAATGGATTAGCCACTCTCCGACCTAGCAGAGACGCTTGTCATCCTGCCTCCTGCCAGGACTGGGTAATCGATTGCGGACAACAGCGCGATAGGAAGCCTCCGTGGAGCTGGCGGCAGTGGCAAAATCGTGAGAATAACACTCGTTATTTCCACCTGTGCAGGGATATTCGTATTCGTATACGAATACCCCCATCTCTCATGTACATAGAAGACGAGGGATCACATCAGGACTGCATTAACACCCAACACACATTGTCCTAAGACAGTGGTTCCCAACCTTGGGTAACCCAGGTGTTGTTGGAATGCATTTCACAGGTCTCTAGTTGTCTCGTGTGCTCCCAGAGGTATCTGGTGGGGCCACTGTGAGATACAGGAAGCTGGACTAGATGGGCCCTTGGCCTGATCCAGCAGGGCTCTTCTTATGTTCTTATGTCTTCACCACCAGCTATGTTGTCTGGGTTTTCTGGGAGTTGTAGTCCACAAACACCTGGATTACCCAAAGTTGGGAACTACTGCCCTAAGAGATTGTTATACCAGAGTCATTCACCTTGCTATCCACCATAGCCACGGTGATGAATCAAAGTGGCAGTTAGTTTACCTTAAGCACACTAGCTAGTGCATGCTATATTCTATAAATAATAACTACATATTGTCAAGTTTATTCCAACTTATGGTGACACTTTCCAGGGTTTTCTAGATATAAGGTACTCAGAAGTGCTTTGTCATTCCCTTCTTCTGAGGACATCCTGTGGCTGTGCAGCTTGCCCAGGCTCTACAGGCTGACTCTTCTCTGGTGCACACTGTAGAACTGAACTCCCAACCTCTGGCTATGCAGCCAGATGCCTAATTGGAATTAGGAATTATCTAGCTACATCATTATAGGACATAACAACTGAAATCCAGCAGTAAGACACCACTAGAGTAGGTCTTTTGAATCAGTAAGGATTTGGTAGGTCAATTTTTCTGTAAGTTCCATTGATCCAATAGGTCTAGTCTAGTGGCAGTTTATTACTGAATTTCAGCCATTATGTGGCAGCCACCAGGGCTTGGTGTACAATTCATTACAGCAAAGCCATCATTGGATCAGCACACTATCGCCTTAGTAAGCAGGGGGAGCACATTAAGGCTGTTTGCTATAGGTGTGTGGGGTTGGGGCTCCACTGATTATTTATTGAGGAAAAACAGTTGACACTGGGGCCTAACTAAAGGCATTTTCCAAGAGTCTCTCAAATCAGAACCAGGTCTGGGTCACATCCAATTCTAGAACTGATACTGTGATTAACATCTCAATCTAAAAGGTTTGCTCACAAGTAACTAATTATATTGCTAGAGTGTCTTCAACAAGGTAATTCCATTACTTAGCATAGAATAAATAATAACATTGTGGCACTTTAAAGACTAGCAGAATTATTTCAGTTTGAGTTTTCATGGATTACAACGCATCTCCTCAGATATATGAAGTACAATTGCTATATACACTCTGGCGTACATACACAGAGTGTAAACTAAAACATGCACTCTGTATATATCACTAGTATACTCTTAACTGTTGTTAAAGGTATAATATTTCCATGTCTGAGGAATTGGACAGTAATCTACAAAAGCTCACAATGAAATAAATCTGTTAGCCTTCAAAGTGCCAGAACTCTTTTGGATTTTAGTGTTGTTATACAATGGTGTAAATGTTTACCATGAACTTTCTAATTCTGCTTTAGTCTCAAATCTACCAGTATATGCCTAGAATAAGTAGTTTACCAGAGAGCTCTGGCACCTCATGATGAGCAAGAAATGTAACTGTCAAGAATAATATCGTTCAGAGTCCCACAGCACTGCTTGCAATCAATTGTACATTGAAAGTTCAGAGAGAGAGAAAAATTAACATAATTAGGAACAAAAAGCTATGTGGGCTGCAGTTTGGCTACATAAAGAAAGAAATGCTTATTAGACTTTGATTTAGACACCTAAACAGTTGGACCAATTGTTTGCAAAGTCTATTAACACATTTATTGGTTTGCGTGGTAATTAGATTTGGCTCTAAACCATTGTGAAAAGCCTTAAATGACTGGAATCAAGGCTTAGGATGTGTGTAATAAAAGCTGGCCTATATTTAAAAGCCTATATTTAGACTTCCAAATAATTAGCTTAATTTTCAAGTGTGCTAAATGCTTAGCAACTCTGAACAGAATGGATGGAGTTTCCACTAAAACCTCTATTCACTGTTTTTGAAGTGTTAGAATTGTTTCCACAAGGGTTTTTCTTTCTTAATGATTTTTTCTCTTCAACCATGCTATCAATCATTTGAAAGATTGTTGATGTTTTTTAATGTTTCTTTGTATATTTCTATACGGCTTGGTGGGTGGACAGAATTACAAAATGTTTCATAGACAGCACTGTAACTCAGTAAATTGGTGAATAGTCTCTGTATCTTTCTCATTACAGCATAAAAATAATCCCAAATTGGAGGACTCTGAGCATATACAGTTACGTGCCATCAAGTTGCATTTGACTTGAAGTAACCCTGATAGGGCTTTCAAGGTAACTGAGATACTTAAGAAGTGGTTTTATCAATGTCATACGCAACCCCAGTGAGTTTCCTTGGCCAAGAGTATGCAGTCCTCCATTTGAAGACTTGCCTTCCTTTTCAGTGATGCATGTCGTCCTTTCTTGGGGATGCGTAAGTGGCAACCCACCCATCCATCCTGTGAGTTTCCTGACTGAGCTAGGAAGCTAGAGAGTTTAATGGTAAATGTATCCAATCAGCCTTCTCTCATTTTTTAAGTAAAACGGTTTGGAGTGTGTGTGTGTTTCATTTTGTAAGAAAAGAAGTGCACTATACACACTGATACAACTACTAGTAAATGGCAGAAAGGATCTGGCACATGGCATGTCAATTTTTTATCAACTTCAAATGTGAAGTCAATCCCAGAGGTGGACATTCTTGAAGCACTATTCAGACCATTCCTCTGAAATAACTTATGGTTGCCTAGCTAGGTATTTCAATAAAACCACAATAGCCTCTGTTTATTTTCTTTTTTATATATATTCATTTTCAGTAAGCTGCAAAAAACACAAGGCACAGGGCATATGTATTAAACATTAATACATAATATTAAGCATTCATTCGTATTAAACACGATGACTTATTTGACTTATACCCCATCTTTCCTTCATTGCTATGTCCTAAAGTGATTATTTGTTGCAAACCGCCCAGAGTGGCCTTGGCTGCCAGATGGGCGGTATATAAATCAAATAAATAAATAAATAAATAAATTAGCCATAGTTTTGTCCAATATGACAAATATCAGCATATTTTCACTTAAATTATAGCAATGTCTAATTGTGATATGTGCATATATCAGTTTGAATTAGCATATGCAAATTCAATGCAAAAATATTCTCAATTTTTGAGAAGAGTGTCCTCCTTTCTTGGTGTGCCTTGTCTTCCATGTCCTCCTTTTTTGCAATGCAGCACTGGCCACCCTACTGAGTAGAGATCGTAACCCAAGTCACCCGGCGCATCATTTTATCCACTAAAACACACTGGGTACCTTATACTGATATTAGTCCTATTTCACTTCCTATTAATCTAATGTTTCAAAAAAGAGGGAACTGGGGGTGTCCTACTTTGGGGACATGATGAAAGGCAGGATCCTCTGGAAAAGACAATAATGCTGGGAAAGGTGGGATGCAGCAGGAAAAGACGAAGACCAAATATGAGATGGGCTGACTCTCCAAATGAAGCCACAGGCTTGAGTCTACAAGAGCTGAGAAGGGCTGTTGAGGACAGATCATTCTGGAGATCACTCATTCATGGGGTTGCCATTAGTCAGAGGCAACTTAATGCCATATAACAACAATAATTCTATTGGAATTTCTGATGGATTTCTGATGGATTTCTTCACACAAGAGGTATAAATTGTTTCTTGCCTAGTTTCTTGCATAGGTCAGAACTTATGGATCATAATATGATGTGCTGCCATACCTCCAATACAGAAATGAATTCCAATGTAAGGAAAACAATCTAAGTAACTGTAAAACAATGCATTACTGCAGAATCTGACTTACCCTGAACAGCTTGTTATTATCTCCTTTAACCTGGTTCCCCAAATAATGGAGAAAGATGGGCAGAATTAGTTTCCCAGGCAGCAGGTAAGGACAGACACCAAGATTTTATCCTCTCCTTCTCCAAAAGCTTCTTTTCACAGTTCAGTAATACTGCCTCAGAGTTCCCACAGGAAGATGGTGGGCAAGCTCATCCATTATTAGGAGAGGGAAGGACATTTGTCTGTGTCTCCTCAGATTTATTTCCCTGAATTGCAATATGGGCCCACAAAAACACCTGACATGTAAATCTCCAAATTACATGTGGGGGTGTGTAGAAGGGATTACCAGTAAAAATGCAGTCTGCCGAACCCTGGCAGAATCCCAAACATTTTCTGAGGATTTGCTGTGAATGCTTGTAAAAAGGCACCAAGGCACTCAGCGTGCTCCTCACTGCAATTTCCTTGCCTGGAAATCAACCTCAGGGCAGGGCAAGAGAGTGGTCTTAGTGATTCCTTTGGTCCAGCCAGAATTAAATAAAACCATGTAGGCCTATATAAAAGCAGTGTCACTGAAATCATTTCTATGCATATAAAATAATGATAAGTGAATCAGCTTTAAGTTCTAACTTGGATATCACAGAAGAATTCTGTATCAGTTTATATTTTAAACACTAGACTATCTCTCATCTCTCTGTCCCTCTCCCTCTTCCATTATTCCTTGAACAATTTTCAGTAAGATATTAGATTTTAATCCACTCTAACCTCATTAGTGCTGCATGCCAGTCTCTCACCCATCTGTAATGGACAGTCCTCCAGCCTTAAAACCATGTCAGATGGCACCATTTCAAGTAACTGTGTTCAGGAAGATCTTTCAATTAATTATCCCTCTTACATTCTAAGTACCCTTTTGCTAATTAATAATTACATGCTTATTCTTTTTCACAAAGCTTGAAGCAAAGTGGATAATTTTAGAATTTATTTTATTTTTCTTTGCTTCTAGATTAAATGTGGGAAAACTTTTCTACTACTATTTCCATTTTGGAAGAGCAAAAATGGTTTCTCCCAGCAAAGGCAGATGAATAATTCCACTGAAGAATAATGTGTTACAGTAAAAGCATACACTACTGCTGATAGTCAAGGTTAGATCGCTTAGTGAGTTGGAGTACTGGACTGCAGAGCTAACAGTCAGGAATTTGATTTCTTCTAGAAAAAATCTTTCTTCAACAGTTCATGCCGGTTTGTTTATTGGCCAAACAGGTGTTTGGCACTTCAAAACTCCATCTCGTCCGGTGGGTGCCCACTAATAGGCAATGCTTGCCAGAGGAGGCAGGGCTTTGAAGCACTGAACATCTGTTTTGCTGATAAACAAACCTGCATAAATGACTAAACCAGTGGTTCATGCCCATCTCTAATCCCCTAGCTGCCTTCTGAGATAACAGTCCAGTAAACAGACCACTAAACCACTTTTGAATGTTTTACACTTAAAAGACATTGGAAAGGAGAGCCATAAATTGGAATCAGGTTGATGGCACACAATTATTATTTAGTAGAATGGACGGATTGAAACTATGTCAGAGTACAACTACATAGTGGGACAAATGTGAATGAATCCACTGTGAAATGACACCCAGGAAGTCAGGTTTCCTTGGTGAATTTGCTTTAGCCAACCACACAGGAGTCAGTGGAGAAACAGGAGGAAATTAGAAATCAACCCTTGTTTTCATCTTGTTTTCATCATAGGTCTGCTATGGTCATCCAGATTTGCAGGAGGAATAGCTACAGCCGAACTACCTCAACAAACTGAACACAATGGCTGGCTGCCAATTTTCTCCTTGTTCTTTCCTTTCCTTTCCTTTCCTCTCCTCTCTTCTTTTCTTTTGGCTTCTAGGTGGATAAATAAAACAAAAACAAAATAAAACAAATCAGACTGTTCCAATCACACAGCATTCCCTGTATTATTTGTCAATGTTGCCCTTAGTTGCACTTACATCACTTATATTTACTTACTGCCAGGTTAGGGAGAACCTAAAGAACTAACAGTGGCACAGTAACAGTGACATGAGAGTGCAGCAATGATCTTGTGCTGACGGAGCAAATCAACATTCTATAAGGCAATTCTAAAAATGGGAGCAGCCCATATAAAAATTATAACTTTTAAACTGGAGTGACACTCCTCCGGAGGGGGTTATTTTGCCATGTACAGTATCTTCAATAACCATTCTGTCATGATGCTTTAGACCAAAAAGTCTCCTCACATAAGTTTTCAAAGGGGGAAATCAGCTCTGGGGCAATCCGAACTTTTGATCAGGACATAATTGGCTGACTCTTTGCTAACTTTTAAACTCTTTCCTGGCCAAACAGGCTGTGGTGTTCACCCTAAGTTATGCATTATTCACAAGTTATATGTTAATGTGGTTGTGAGGCGGGGCCAAGAGAGCTGCTGAAGAGGCGGAGCCTGGGAGAGAAGTGCAGTCTGAGTCAGAGAGAGTTTGGAGAAGGAGTTTGTGGTTTTGAGGCAGAGAGAGAATGTTGAAGGAGTGATTAGTCAGCGTGTGACCTGTATTAATTAATATAGAAGAGATTAAAGTAAAATATTGAAGCTTTGTGGAACTTTAAGAAGGTGCTTAAGAATTATTCCGGAAACCACGTGTAATCAATAAACCTGTTTCTGTTAAAAAGTCAGTACTGGATGGACCTTAGTCTTTCATAAGAAATATAAGTTGATAAAGAGATCAACTGGTGGCAGCGTGTCAAGAGGGATACCTTCGTGAGCTCTGGGTTTGGTGAAACAAGCCAGGGCCACGGCGTGAATGTCACACAGGCTTATCAAAATCATGCTTGATTTTTTAAAAATACAGATATTGAAAATATTTGTTTAATTATTTTTAAGAATACAGAACGAATATTCAGAAACTCATTCATTTAAGCTGTGAAATTACTGTTTTTTGCTTTGTGAATGGTGATGGTCTTACTTGATGTTAGTAGAGCTTTGGTGCCTATTGTCTGTCATAGTCTCCTGTCATAGTTTCCATTCCATCCATCTTGTCACTATACAATTGCTTAATAATATGAGTTGATCCCCCTTCCTCCATCTTTCTTTACTGTCTGTTTTTTACATAGTATGGATGATTTTGACCAGGGGCCTCCAAACTACAGCCCGCGGGCCACATCCGGCCCGCCTTGCCTTTTTATCCAGCCCAGCAAACATTGCAGACTCAGGTCTGCAGGTTCAGGTCTGTTCCCTTCAGCCCATGCGTGCGTGTGTGCGTATGCGCACACGCATATTCCTTCGGCCCTTGAAAATGTGGAAAATATATGATGTGGCCCTCATGCTGAAAAGTTTGGAGACCCCTGATTTTGACCTTAGTTTCCAGTGACAATCTTTGCTAACTCCCAACACCCCTCCCCTTTTTTTAATTTCAAAAGATAAGAGGACAACTTTTGGAAAACATACAGGCAACACGTAGACATGCAGAGCAAGGATTTGGAAATTTGAGGATAGCTTTCTAGTCTGCATTCTGCAGAGTACACACGGCAATATTAGTTTACCTGAGAGGTCAAAGGGTATGTATGTTTCTCTGCTGTTTGGGCTGCACTCACTCACACTTTCATTTCACGGTTTCATTAAGTCCAAAACAGTCCCGCAAAATATTTTGGCACAGATGTCATTTGCAATGACATCCCAGCTGTTCTTGTCTCTGCCCTCCACCAGCAACCATATTACAGCTTCTGTGATCCTCTAGCACTGGGTAATTCTACATGATGGAAGTTTCTGCTGGAATTGCTGTAGACCATCTGGACTGAGTGTGAACACTCAGGCTACCCTTTGCTGTGTAAAGTTTAACATTCTTTTTTCTGCTGGTAATGTGGGCTTGATATTGTACAGTAATATCAGGCCATTTATCGGCATTTTGAACCCTGGATAGGGATGCTCAATATCCTACCTTCATAAACTGGAGGGTTTTTTTTAAAGAACTGATACAGATACAGCTCTTTGCATACACAAAATCCCAGGTCCTGCCACCTCCAGGTTGGGCTGAATAAGGCTTCTGAGTGAAAATTCCTCAGAGATATAGCTAGTAAGCACATGCATTACTGAGTTAGAGAGACCAATGGTCTGATTTGGTATAAGGCAACACATTGTGTTCCTATTGATAAGAAGTACTGATCATTTAGAACTGCTGTTGTGTAACCATACAAAACTGCAGGTAATTAAGGGTCAAATTAGATGAAACACTGAGTTTCTACTTGATCTAATTGGATGTTCCTGGTGGTTTAACTAAATTTTTAATCCCAACTCTGAGGGAGGTTTGCCATGCTTCTGGTTATCTTGTTTTCCCTAGTCAAACAGAAACTCTTTGAGTTTCAAAAGAAGGGGGAGGAGGAAAGGAGGGGGGGTCAGAATGCTTGGCCACCTTTTGTTTTAGAGAGATGCGTGATAAATTCCAAACCAAAAACTGAAGGGGAGACTGAAACCACCACACTCTCCACCCACAGGCCTCTTGCAGACTGCAGCTATTTCCATCTAAGAAGCTAGCTATATTTGGCCCTCCAACAGCAGCCATGAGACTTCGGGATTTTATAATTATGGAGCTACCCTTGAGAACTTGGTGCACAGCCTGGGGAAGATGAATTATCATTGAAAGCTCACTGTTTTTTGTTTTGTTGTTTTTTCTTAGTCGTCCAATAAAGGTATCACCTGTTCCTGCATCTGTATTGTTTTGGGAACCACACAGGCTTTTCCTGATTTTAACTGAGCTCCTACTTGTAAGCAATACTCCCTCAAGTTGTAAAAGATGTCTGTTTGGAATAGCACATGCTTTCCGTCAGCTCTGTAGTTTCAGCCTTGTTTTATGTTGTGATTAAAAGGTGATCCTGAGCTCAGTTTGCAAGTCTGATTGCCCAGGCTCACACATCCGAGGAAACCATGCTGTGGAAGGGGAAAATGGAAAATATTAATTCTAGGGAGGGGGTATTTCCCTTATCATCTAGCTTGACCTTAGGTTTGTTCATTCATGAAACACTGGTCTCCTAACTAGGCCTGACTGAAAAGCTTGCAATGTGCAATCTGAAATGTTTCAAGTTATCAGAATCAGCACCTCCAAAACAGAGGGCTGGATCTGAAGAAATGTGAAAAACTGCCAGTAAATATTTCATTAAACTGAAACAGCAACTGGCTACTCTCCAGTTTGTTTTTCTCAGGAAAAGCCAGCAGGATGCATATGCATGTTGTACAATACTAGGAGGCACTCAGAATGCTTCCAAACACCATCAAGGAACAATCAGCCAATTTCTCATGAGCCTTCCCCCCTCAAGAGCTGTCTTGTGCACTGATGCTTGCAGTTAATCATGACACTTCTTACTAGGATTATACAATCTACCCTGGTAATGGCTGGTGAGAAGGATATTGTGCAATGTTGATCAGAGGTATATGCTAGTCACCTCTGACCAGTGTTCCACATTCAGCTGCAAAACAATGATACTTGTCGGGCAGAGGGCTTCTTTCTCTCACACAACTCTCCCTCTCCCATTTTTGTATAGACAACTTTTCTCTAGTTCCCATTAATTTTTTTTATCAAAGACACCTTTGTAGGTAGGATGGGGGAAGACTGTACCTCCACAGACAGCTCACAGGGAAACATCCACCACTACCAAAGACCCTGTAACCCCAAAGTTTTCCTGTCAAGGCTCAGCGGTAGAGCAGAACTGTTGACATCTGTTTTGTTGAATGCAACTTGCCAGACTATTTCTTCTTCTGATCCTGTACTGCTTTGTGCACATGCCACTGGGCAATGTCAAACAGAAGGAGGCAGAGAAGGACTTTACAAGTCCCTTTCCATTTCTCAAAAGCACTTTGATCAATGGGGGACAGAGACTGCCCAATTCAGAGTGACTGAACAGAGATTTGAAACCATGAAGGCCATTTCAGCACTGGGCTACCTCCAACAAACATTTTGTCTCTCTCTGTGTGTGTGTGTTTTGTTTTTTGTGATTTAGTCCTCTTAGTGGCTAATTTAATAGGGAATGTTTAAAAGTACAATTTCCCCCCTTTCATAATTTGAGTCTATAAATGCCGCCATAAAGTGGAAGAAAGCAATTGAAAGTGGGCATGATGACCTTGTGAGTTTTCCAACTATATGATATCAGGGCAAGCTGACCTGTAATTCTATTTAGAATAAAAGCTAATAAATTTGAACTGTTTGGAAGGATTATATAAAGACCAAATCAAGTCTCAGTTTGTTTTTAGTGTATAAAGCCATTACTTATTTTTGGAGTTATAATTAAAGCCTCAGGATTAGATTCTTTATTTCCTAAACTGATGCCCATATTTCAAGTGCAAAGAATACACTGGGACAAATCCTCTTGCACACCAGCACAAATGGTGTAACCTTTGAAGGTAAATTGCCCCAAGTTAAGAAAACACTGTAGACATCACCAGTTGCATGCTGAATCATACGGGTTAGTATGTGACTGATGTCTATGGTGATATCTTAACTTGAGGCAAATTGCCTCCAAATGTTACCCCATTTGTGGTATGGTAGTGTAACCAGGTAAGAGGATTTGGGCCACTGCTTAGTATAGTCCTGTGGTAGTGTGGCCTTACAGATATTGCTGGGCTAGGGGCAGTGGGTGTTGCAGTTTGGCAACATCTGGAGGGCTCTCTTTCCCAACCTTGTTTCCCTCTTTTCTGTTGTGTTTTCAACTACTGCATAAGCATTCCCTGCCATCAAATTAAACATCATTATATGTAATACACAAAGTAGTACATGATTGGAAAGGGACAATCAGATTGTGCTGCTCGTCTGCTTTAGACCCAGTGTCTCTCCATGTCCATACTGTCCATGTGAGAACAGAAACTTATGTATGCAGATGATGAAGTAACAGCGACTGGGTGTTTATTACCATCAATACTTTTTATTATTATTATTAGATTTATACCCCGCCCATCTAGACCAATGGTCTACTCTGGGCGGCAATTACAAAATTTAAAAACAATAGAACCAATAAACATGCAAAAATCCAAGATGTTAAAATGTAAATATTAAGATACAGCAGGAGGGAAAGCCTACCTAAATAGCCATGTTTTAAGTTTACTTCTAAAGACACCCAGAGAGGGAGCCAGGCGGATCTCTATGGGCAAGTTATTTCAGAGGCGAGGGGCCACTGCCGAGAAGGCCCGGTTCCTCATTCTTTCCTTCTGGGCCTCCCTCGGCGTTAGGCCCCTCAGTTGCCCGGCCTGGCTAGAACGAGTGTCTCTGGCAGAACTGGGTGGGAGAAGGCGCTCTGCCAGATATCGAGGTCCTAAACCATTTAGGGCTTTATAAGTAATCGTAAGAACTTTGAAATCAATGCGGAAACGAATGGGCAACCAATGCAAGGCGGCCAACGTGGGGGAAATACGTTGGTGCCTCTTCACCCCAGTTAAAAGTCTGGCCGCGGCATTTTGTACCATCTGAAGTTTCCACGTCAATCTCAAAGGCAGCCCCATGTAGAGCACATTACAGTAGTCTAATCTTGAGACTACGAGCGCATGGACGAAAGTGGTGAGTACCCCCACATCAAGATAGGGACGCAGCTGGGCGATCCGCCGAAGATGGAAGTGTGCGGAACGGACCACTGACGACACCTGGGTCTCCATGGTGAGCGCCGGGTCCAGATGTACACCCAAACTGCGAACCTCACTCTTGGTGGTAAGAGTCACCCCCCCCAAAAGAGAGGGAGTTTCCCTGACCACTGATGTCTGGGGCACCCACCCGAAGGACCTCCGTCTTTCCCGGATTCAGCCTCAGTCCGTTCTCCTGCATCCATTGCTGAACAGCCCCCAGGCAGCGCTCAAGGGACGAGACAGCATCCACTGTTGTTGGGAAAAAGGAGATGTAAAGCTGAGTATCATCAGTGTACTGATGACACGAAGCCCCACATCCCCTGATGACCCCTCCCAGCGGCCTCATATAGATGTTAAACAGCATTGGAGAGATAATCGAGCCCTGCGGGACCTCACAGTTGAGGCTCCACGGGGCCGAGAAACTCTCTCCAATCTGCATTCTCTGGGGGCGGTCCTCCAAGAAGGAACGGAGCCAGGCCAAAGCCAGGCCACCGATTCCCAACTCAGAGAGCCTCCCCAGGAGAATACCGTGGTTGACGGTATCAAAGGCGGCTGAGATATCGAGAAGGACCAGCAGAGACATTTTGCCCCTGTCGGCCTCCCTCAGCAGGTCATCAAACAGGGCGACCAATGCTGTTTCCGTGCCATGGCGCGTCCTGAAGCCCGACTGGAATGGATCCAGGGCATTGGTTTCATCCAGAACAGCCTGTAGCTGATCGGCCACCACCCTCTCAACTACCTTGCTAAGGAAAGAAACATTGACAACGGGCCTATAATTACCAATATCGTCCGCCGCCAAGCTCGGTTTCTTCCTAATGGGACTAATGAGTGTCTCCTTGAGAGACCCATTAATTATTGCTGTAGCCCATTCAGATGTTATAGACCTGGCTGCTTTGATTAGCCAGGCTGGGCAAGGGTCAAGGGAGGAGGTGGTGGCACAACAGCGGTCAAGCACTCTGTCCACCATATCTGACGTCATAGGCTGAAAGTGGTTAAGTCTCATCGGGCAAGACGGAGCGCTGGACGTCTCAGCTCGATCTACTGTTTCCAAATAGGGGGTAAGATCCCGGCGGATGGGCTCCACTTCTGATTTTAAAAAGGCTGCAAATTGGTCAGGTGAGATGCTAGAGGAAGGCCAATCACCATGACCAGTTCCGGAAAGATCGCGAACTATACGGAAAAGTTCCGCCTGCTGATTGGAAGCTTCGCTTATCCGGACAGCAAAGTAAGATCAACTAGCAGCCTTCACCTTAGATTGGTAAAGGTTAGTCGCGATCCTGACAGCTATTTGATTATTTTCCATCGGGTTCCGTCTCCATATGCGCTCTAGCCTTCTCCTATTTCACTTCATTAATCGCAGCTCTGGATTAAACCAGGGCGAAGGGCGATCTCTGCGCTGGAGAGGGCGTTTAGGTGCGATCGTGTCAACAGCCCTGGTGGCGGCAGCCAGCCAGCTATCCACCAGAGCCTCGACAGGAGCGCCAGTCAGATCAGCCGGAATCCCTCTCATGGTATCCCGGAATCCTATAGGATCCAGTAACCTTCGAGGGCAGACCATAACAACAGGGCCTTGCTCCCCGCGGGGGGGGGGGGGGAGAGCCACTGCGAGGTTGAATTTGATTAGGCAGTGATCCGTCCATGACAAGGGGACAGACGCAAGGTCAGTCACCATCGGAGCACACTCACTCTGCTCAGTGGAGAACACCAGGTCCAGTGTGTGACCACCCACATGGGTGGGGCAGTTGACATGTTGGGACATGTCCAAGGAGGCCATGGTCTCCAAGAACTCAAGAGCTGGACCAGAAACCTCCACCTCCACATGCACGTTGAAGTCACCCAAGACCAAAAGCCTTGGGGACACCAACAGTGCCGCGGAGACGAAGTCCGGCAGCTCCGGTAAGGAAATGGCTGGGTCGCGGGGAGTGCGATAACCCAGGAAGATCCCAATACCATCCCTGGCCCCAACCGACACGTGGAGGGCCTCTAGACCCGGCGTCACCAGAGCAGAGCGCCTAACAACCTGAAGGGTGTTTTTATAAACAATGGCTACTCCCCCACCCCGCCCCGCCAGTCTACCCTGGTGTTGGACTGCATAACCGGGAGGGCAGGCAAGAGTCAGGGGAACACCCCCATTCTTGCCCATGCATGTTTCGGTTATGCATGCCAGATCTGCATCCTCCTCCAGAATCAGATCTTGTATGATCTGGGACTTATTTGATACAGATCTGGCATTCAACAACACCAGGTTTAGAGTGGAGGGCCGGCTGAGTTGACTACCTCGAGTCTGGCAGGAGGTCACAGTGCCAGAACAGTGAACAGATTTCAAGCATCTGTTCACCGTTCTTCTGTAACACATGGCCACAGCACCTACACCGTATCTCCCTCTACGAGAGATCACTCTGATGTTACAAAGTCCCCCTCTGGGGGGGTGCAGGCCTTCCACTCCATGCCAACCAAGGAAAAAGAGAAAAGCAAAAAAGTTAACGACTAAAGAATAACAATCAAATCAAAAATTAATCAAACAAAACAAAATAAACAAACAGACCGTAACATAATAATCGCAAAAGATCAAAACTAATCAAACTTCAAAACAGTATACATAATCAAATAAGCAATTAATACTATTTAATTATATAGAATTATGCAAAAAACAGATTAAGGGAACAAATTAAGAAAAAGCAGATTAAGGAAAAGTAATCAAAATAAAAATAAAATAAAAAATAAAATAAAAAACATAAAATAAAAAATAAAAAACATAAACAAAAAATCCACTTGGCTTTTCCACCTGATCTGCCCTACACTTGGTCAAAGAAGCTGTTGTTTTGGGTGTAGTTCAGTTTTGTGCAAGAACACATTTTTGGTAAGAACACATTTTATTTTGTCAGATCTGTTAATATGAACTTTATGTTATGAATGTATCTTGGTATGTGCTTTATAATTTTAGTATTGACTAAAATATTAATATGTTATTCTTATTTAACTTTTTGTCATGTTTTAGATAGCTGGCTGGATAACTCAAGGGAGTTAGGTACCTGGCTGCTGAACCAGAGTTTGGGAGTTTGATTCCCCATTGTGCATTCTAGAAAAGCCAAGCTTGGGTAAGCTGCACAGTCCCAGGATGTCCCCCAAAAAGGAAATAGTAAACCACTTCTGAGTATCCTGAGTGCAATAAGTCAGAATTGACTTGGCAGCACACAATTGTTGTGAATGTTTTATATGAATTGCCATGTCATGTGTTATGTGTATTATGTAGTATGAATGATATGATTTTTTATTATATTTTATCATATTTTTATTTATATTATGTTTTGCAAACTTCTTTGAGCATACTATACTGTGGACTGAATCATCATTATCATCATCATCCATCATCATCAGAAGCCTAACTACAACAGATAGTTATATGCACAAGTTACTCCTGCACAATGTGAGTCTTAGAGAGGGAAGGATGCGGGGGAGCCATGAAGCCTGATTCTGGAAGGACCACCAGCACAGCCTTACCATGCTGTTCAATGCATGAGTCCTCTTTATACACAAAATGTGGTAAGTGACTTTAGTTGACAGGCTCACTGTCTGCCAGATTTTTAAAGGTCAAGATGAGGGATATATAATCTTCCATCTGTTGTTGAATTCCAACTCCCATCCTCTGTCATTGTGCTGCACCAGGCTGAGAGGTGTTGTATGCCACAACATCTGGAAGGCCACACGTTCCCCACCTTCGCTTTAGAGACTTTGTCTCCTCTCTCCTTGCTCCCCGAGCTCATCTTCTATTAATCATCTATAAGCTCAATGGTTCTTGTAAGCACCTTTGGGGTTGTCATTTTTAAATTTACTTTTTAATTTACAAACTGTATTCTCCAAATATGTAGACACCATCCCATCATTTCTGAGTGGCCCAGTTTTGCTTTCCAACCATCGAAACCAACCCATGATTAGATCTGTGGTGACCACACTTCCCAAGGAAGCTATTACATTGCCGTTAAGTTTCACACTTGCGGGTCGCAGCCTCCTTGGTGCCTTCTTAGCCCCTTTTAACACCATGAACCTAGCCACAACTCCTTAGTGTCACTAGAGAAGGCTTTAACGTGAAAGGACTAATCCTCAAAACCACAGCCAAGTATTTTGGGTTTGTCCCGTCTATTCTTTCCCAGCCAGTCTTACCTTAGGTTATTCAGGTGTTTAACGAAACAGTTTTTCAGTTTTAAATAATCACTTCAATTTCTAGTGGTAAAATGTAACTTTGTATGACATTGGTATATTATTGCTTGTAATCTGGTTCACTTATTCTTAGTTACACATAAAATAAATAATGAGGAGAGTTTGGTTTAAACAAAAAAAACCCAATATTTTTATTGAAGGGGCATAGGTAATAGGCATGGAGAGAAAGGTGGGTTGTAGGATGTGAATGATAATTGTTAAAACAACAGTAAAAAGTAAATATATTTCTTCTGTACTTAAAAATCAAAGTAACTTATTCACACTGACATAAACACGCTTAAGTTTTCTAGATTGGCTTCTCTTAATAAACTCTTGCACAGACTATTTTTCTTGACTGATTCTCCAACAGGCCTCCTTCTTTACCAAACTCTCAGCTCTAACTCACTAATTGATCCTCAGACTTCACTGTCACATAGACCAGACTCTTGCCCACAAGCCAATCATGCTAACCAATCAGCATTCAATTATTCAGTTACCAATCACACAAGCATAGGCATACAATGCTATTCCTATGCAAACCTAGTTCTGTTAATGACAAATACAGATGTACATATATCAAAATGGGCAGAATTGCCACAAGATCTCTCTAAAGCAGACCTGGCGGAAAGGCTGAAATTTTGATCACAGCAACAGTTCTGGAGGATCCTATTCAAATTGCCTCCCCCCACAAGCTATTAGCCCTGCTCATCTTCAACATGTCTACTCAGAGGTTAAGTCTTACTGAGTTCAGTAGAATTATTCTCAGTTAACTCAGGGTTACAGACAGTCTTAAAGTGTTTTTGTTTTAAGTTAAGAGATCTGATTATGAGTTCTTTATAAAGTCTGTTTTGGCCCAAAGCCAGAGCTGAGCTGGCAACAAGTTTCTTTGAATGAATAGGCACAAATTAAAAGGAAAGGAAAGAAGGAGGTTCAAGTCACATTGGTTACACTACTCTTGGATTACAAAGGAGTATCATTCCAAATCCTCAATCCCACCTTCAGTCGCCTGCCCAGTCCTACAAAATAAACTCCCACCAAAACATTTAAGCACTAGAACAGAAAGTGTGGGTCTGCACTGTCCAAGTGCTTTGGTTACAGCAGGGCACTGCCTTAATCAGCTCTTGTCTTAGCTGCTGCTCAATAAGGAGTTACTGGAAGCAGTGATGAAGTGATGCTGCTGAAGGCTTCCCTGTCCTAGAGGTAACTGCAAAACCCATCACACCAGGACAATTACTTTTAGGAATGGAAGGAACTTTTCTCCCCCCTGCTTTCTCCCTACCCCTCCCAACTTAGTTTGCATGTTACAATCCAGAAATTTTCAGATAATATGCCAACTGTGATTCTCAGCATAACTTGGTGCTACAGGAAATTGAACTGCAAGACACCAAAGTGTTTCCCCCCCCCCCTTTCTTTTCTTTTCTTTTTTTAAAGGAAACTATTTTCAAAGCTGAGTCTGGGAAACAAATCATGAATTTGTTATGAAAAAAACTTTTACTTCTTCATGTTTTGAGTAGGGAGATGGTAGTGTGGTCCCCATAGAATATATTTGCAAAAACAGTCCTCAAGACATATTAAAAAATTAATTTAATTTTAGTTTTAAATTTAGTTTTAAATTTTAGTTTTAAATTTAATACTTTTATTAAAAGTATTAAATTTAGTTTTTTATTTAATACTTACACATGTTCCTCATAAATATAAAGGAGCAGAGAGGGTGTGCAGTGAGGTGTGCCATTCACATGCAAAGATGAAAACAGAGAAATTTGGATACAAAAAACTTAAAGTAAGATGTGAGCTGAAAATAACAGTATACTATAGCAAGTGTAATGCTTGCAACATTTTCAAATCAAATGAACCTTTTTTCCTCAATTATCAAAGTGGAAATTTGCCTGAACAATATATTTCATTCATCATCCGGCACTTATTTAGTTATTTGTAATTAATGTTTTTTCCACGCAGCAGAAGTATGACTACATTATGACTGTAACTTAATGAGGAATAATAAGAAGATACTTACTTCAATAACAAAGACATAACTATTACTCATCAAGTGATAACTTCACTCTTTTTGCAGGATAACTGTAACTATTAAGGTGCTTTCATGTATACTTATACCTTGTTTCCCCGAAAATAGGACCTAAGCTGAAAATAAGCCCTAGTATGATTTTTCAGGATGCTCGTAACATAAGCCCTACCCCCAAAATAAGCCCCAGTTAAGTGAAACCCCACCCTCCACCATTGTGCAGCATTGTGCAGCAACCAGAAGAAGATGACATGACTGTATTTGAATAAATGTAGATTGTTGTACAGGAAAAAAAATAAAACATCCCCTGAAAATAAGCCCTAATGCATTTTTTGGAGCAAAAATTAATATAAGATCCTGTTTTATTTTCAGGGAAACACAGTAGTAATGCACACAGGATTGGGCATCCACTGGGCCCACCCTCTGCCTCCTATTATTTGAATCAGGAGTTATTCCACACTTTTAAGACACCGAATAATGTTCCAAACTGCTCTGGAATCTGAATTACCACAATTATAACTTATAGTTCTAATTTAAATTATTACTATTGGGTGTCTTGAAGCTATAATGGCAGATAACTGCATTTTAAAAGTAACTTTCCAAGCTTTGTCCATATTATATTCTACCCACACACGAACCCCCATCCCTCAAAAGCACAATATAATGTATCTGAATTATTAGCTCAGACTTATTAAAACATTGAAATAAAAGTATTGGTTTTGATCACAAAGAGCTAGTTCCTATGTTTCCTAAAAATAAAACCAGCTCTAAACTGTAAATTGGACAGAAAGTTTAAACCAGGAGGTACATGGATCTTCCAACAGCAATAAAAAAAATCAAAGTAAAGTGCTCTTATAAGGGCAGAAATAATATCAATAAATTTTTCAGAGTTCCATCACACAAAGGTTTCCTTGAGTAACTGTGGACTCCTATATATCTAAGCAGAAATTAACGCACAAACATTGGTTTTAAAGTAGATTGTTTCTTAAAGTCATGGCATCCATCCTATCTTGCAGTGTATATACATGTAGTCAGAATGATGTTTGCATTAGCTTTGTTCTCAACACCACAAACAATGTCTAGTGTGATTCAAAAGGCAGAACTCAAAATATGGTACAATAAAAGGAACTTACTGCATTACTCATTATTTTTGGCAGACAGTTGCCCTTAACATTATCATTGCTCCAAATGTGCAAGTAATTTGCTCCATTATGTGTTATTAGTGCATTGTGTTGTCCTTACTAGAAGACCAGAAAAATCATAAGGAGACTCTTGCTGCTTCTCTCTAGTGGCCAGTTCTGATATTGCTCTTTATAAAAATACAAAAGATAAAACTCTGAAAACAATTCCAATAAAAACTCTTTAAAATGCCCTTCAACTTTTATTTATTTATTTATTTATTTACTTATTTATGTATTTATTTATTTATTTATTTATTTATTTATTTATTTATTTATTTATTTATTTATACCACCCATCTGGCAGCCAAGGCCACTCTGGGCGGTTTACAACAATATAAACAACAACAACGACAGAATAACAAGATATAGAACAGCTACCAAATAAAATGTAAGAAATGAATAACAATATGGATTTAAAAATTTAAAAATGAAAGAAAAGTCTGAAACACCATTACATCAACAAATGAGCCGACGTGTCTCTTATTACAGGGCTGAAGAAAAAGAAGCAAGTCTCAATAAGAAAGATCCTTGGTGACAAATCTTTGAGGAAGTGCAATGATTATTTCCAGGTAATTTGTGTTATGACTGCATTTTCCTTCTGCTAGGAGGACAAAGGTGTGAGAGAGTCACTACGTGCCAGTTTCTGGGAAGGATGAAAAGGTTGCCTATTTGGATAGGACAAAAAGCTGAGCAGAAACAGGAGTGGTTTTAGACATAAAAAACCTCAGGAGTGAGTGTGTATGTACAAGCATACACACAGCAAACATATACAATCTAGGGCAACACTGGAAAACAGGCAAGACTGGAAATGGTAGTATCCTGTAGGGTTATCAGAAAGATTATGGCTCTGCAAATGAATGGTGATCTGTTGATATTGTACCATGATGGTTTTCTAACAGACATGTCAAGCAGTGGTACATGTGCCACTAGGTCAGACACAGAAGTCGTTCAGGAAGACATAGGATTTTTATAACAATAACTAAGAATGCCATCTTCTCAGTCTTCACTTCCTCTTACATCCTCTGCTGACTCTACCCGCTCTGGGTTATAAGTATGTAACCTTTCTGGTCACTTTTGAAGGTAACTAACTAGATGTTTCTTATTATACTCAAGTAACTTAGGTGTTATACATTACACCTAAAAAAACCCCTGTAACTTCTAATCACATTGGTTGTAACTCAAAAGGAAACAGTTACTTCCAAACTCTAGAAAAAGGTTACAAATGTAACTGAAGGGCTGTTATATTATCAGGACTGCTGCCCCTCAAGGGCCGTGCATGACTGGGGCTGTAGAGCCTTAGATGAAACATAGGTATAGACATTTGGGAAAAGCTGGTCAGTTTCACCAGCTGTGTTAGTTCTTTTCATCTGCTCTTTTAAAAGAAGTAAATGTCAAAAAGATGGTACTGCCTTAAGCAGCAGGTAAGCAAAATGCCCATGGTCAAGTATTACAGGAATGAAGTACAACACTGTAGAACAATTTTGGGTTTAAAAGACAGGAAACACAGGGTTGGGACAACAGCTGGCCCACCTGTAATGTCACTCTGGTGTAAGTATATTGTCCTTCTACTTTGAGAAGCTTTTCTTGTGTTCCCTGAGATTAAGCAGGTTTTGCTCCTATAAAAGGGTTTCTTCAGAGACATTCCTCAGTAATGAGATTTGCAAATTAACCCTATGCTTATCTTCCAATGATCAATCTGATCACAGACCTTTTGAAGGGTGCGCTTTTTCTACAAATGTGGTAAACATGATGCAAGGCCTGTTGAACATTGTTTAAGCAAGCTGAGAAATTATCAGCCAACTTTCTCTGCTCTGAAATGGCCGTCTGCAACTTTTTCCTCCCTGACTACTACTGCAAGTCCGCAAAATACTAACTCTGATTCCTCAATAGAATCCCAAACATTGTGGATTAACAATTCCTGGGAAACCTATGCCTGTTCAATACCTGCATTGTTTACAGCTGTTAATAGTGCAGAAGAAATATGTTTAAAAGATAGTAAAGAAAATAAGACATGGGGAGTAAATGAAACACTGGGTGCTTATAGCCTGCAGGCATTGCATACAGAAAATGTAAGGAAGTGCTGCTCTGTTTCCTACCTAGGAAGTAGTTTTGAAAGGCATGATTTCAAGTTACAATTCAAGGAGGATGTACTTCTCCAATCATGCATTATTTGCATAATGAGCTTAGACTTGGCATAATATGCAAATGAGGTTGGCTAGATTTAGGAAACTAGACTATAGCAATTGTAACTGTGGTGGAAGACAGAGAAATGTCTGCCATCAATGTGATATTCAAGAGGATAAGAATAATATGTATTGTGCTGTGTATGCTGCATAATCCTATGATTACCATCCATGTATCCATCTAATTTAATGATAAATAAATAGCCTATGGAAATGTGGCAAGCTAATACATGTGCACAAAGATAGATATATTTAAATGATACACCGTGTGCATAAAAGGTATGGTTTGCTTGATCACCTGAAGTAATATTTAACCCATGCTAGAAAGTACTTGAGCAACATTCGTAACATGCCAAACCTTGGAGATGTTAGGGTCAGAGCTATTTTATTAATGCTAATTATAATTTAAAAATGAATTTGTTAATATCCATCACTTTAAGTAGATATTATGGGATTCATTCACTACTTCGCTAATTAATAAAACGTCCTTAACATGCTATTTTGGAAATTTGAATCATCCACTGATTTTTTTAAATGTCCAATAGTCTCTTAGCCACACATTTTTTTTTAAATAGGAAGAAATGAATCAGAAAACTAGATGACACAGATTTGAAAGAAATGTGTCTGTACATTTATATGGTTAAATATAGTGCCTGCTACAGATTGGGGTTTAGGATGCGCCATGGAACCAAAACTGCATTGGTTGCCCTGCAACATGACCTCCTGATGGAAGCTGACAGCGGAGGTCCTCCTGGTCCTTCTTTCTGCTATCTTTGATACTGTTGACCATCGTATCCTTCTGAGATGGCTGTCACGTTTAGGACTTGAGGGCACCATTCTTTGGTTGTTTCAGTCCTTCCTCGAGGATCACTCTCAGAGAGTACAGCTTGAGGAGGCTATGTCTACCTCTTAGGACTCCTGTTCTGGGACCCCTGTCAGGGATCAACCATCTACCCAGTAGTTTTCAACATCAATATGAAGCCACTGAGAGAAGGCATTCGGAGATTTGGAGTTCGTTGTCACCAATACTTGGATGACACACAGCTCTACCTCTCCTTTTCTTCATTTGCAGGCAATGCAGTACAGGTCCTTGAGCATTGTCTGGTGCTGATAATGGACTGGACAAGAGCTAATAAACTGAAACTGAACTGAGATAAGATGAAGATCCCTCTAACTGGCCAGATAACCCTTTTGGGTGGATCATCTGACTAGTTAGAGGGACATTTCCCTGGTCTCCAAGGGGCTACCTTCCCCCTGAAGGTTCACAATTTGACTGTACTCTTGGACCCAGCTCCCTCTATGGAGGTACAAATATCTGCTGTAGTGAAGAGTGCTTTTTATCAGCTCTGGTTGATTGTCCAGCTACACCTCTACTTTGAGAAAAAATGCTCCTCTCCATGAACACCATGATTTTCTGCTGTTTGCACAATTTCTGACACCTGCTGCTGCTGCTTATGGCACAGTCTAACCATCTGCAGGATTTACAGATACTCTTTAAGAATTAAAGATATTCTTAATATGTTTTTGTCAGCATCACTCTAGGATTTCTAGATTGTATATGGATCTATGCTCTTCGGTTAGCAAAAACACAAATTCAATCCAAGAATATGTTTATAGGGCAAGGCTTCAGAAGAATATCTCAAATATTCATGAAAGTGTTGTGTGCTGGATTTCACATTTGGACTGTTGAATAAGCTGAAGTATGTGTAAAAATCACATGGAGATCAATCACTCCCCAATGGACATACATCTGACAAGTCTCCTGTGTACTGTTTATTTCAGCAGGCACTGCATGTGGAACATCTTGCACTGCTCCAAACTCTCTAATAACTTCTACAAGGACCATTAGGGACTGATTCAAAGAAGACTGAAGACAATGAAAATCTTGTTAAGTTTGCTGGATCACAGGCCCTGTGTGCATAGCTTGAGAACTTGTTTAAAAACTTCAAGAACCTATGTTTGCATTTGGCTACTTAGAAAGGACTAGAGATCTTGTGGGTGCAGCATTTCTGACCTGAGAACCTTGTCAGTCCAGAGGAAACATATGTTTTCTCATAAATAACAGATGCAACTTCATCTAGTGTGATTTGTTAAACATGTCAGTGTTTTTCTACTGGCTGTATGTTAGGCACCCTGGCTAAGTTTAAATTGTTCCTCTATGAAGCGTTCTGTCTTAATATGAAAGATTTAATCAAGATCAGATTTCAGAAAGAAGAATGAAGCTCCCTGCACTAATGAGACACTTTCTTTGACAAAAAGAAAAGAAGAGAGAGTTGAATCACCCAACATCTAACTAGGATCTTCATTCAAACAAATGGTGTTCAGCCAAATGTAACATCACAAATGGAGAAAATCTTAAGTTACACATTTTTCCAGAAGGAATACACCCACTTCTGGCAAAGATGTATAACTCAGAATTGTGAGCATCTGTTGATGTGCCAAGCATGCTTGGGCGCCTCTTGTCTGATCAAGACTGTCGCCTCTGCTATCCTTAGGGAGAAGACAACTGCCAAGCAATACAATAGGCGACATTTAATCAGACAAGGTGCTGAACCAAGTCTAAGTCTGAGTATCTTAAACAATAAGAAATATCCTATGTATTGAAGATCAGATGACAGAGTAATAGGAACAACATGGGGCAGGGCAAGGCCTATGTCTGACAAAAATGTTATGTAAAAAGATATAAAAATAAAGGGACTAAATAAAATACTCAGTTAAAAAGGAACTATCATATGGTGATCAGTCACTTGTGAAAAGGAGGCTCATTAGCTTTACCCATGCAAAATATTAACCTCTCAAAAGGTTAACCTCTCTAAAATGCTTTCACCATAGTATCCAAACAAAACACAACACTGGAACAAGATGTGCATCTGATCTCACAATGTGAAAAGGAAGAGCTGAATTATTAGGACTCAGCAATCCAAGAAAATTAAGCAGTGCATGCATGTTGCTGTGCCTAGAATATTTCAGTTTTAGTCACAAAATGTTCTATAAAATAAACCCACATCTCCTCAATGTGACAGAGAAAGTGTCCTGTTAATGTAGGGAGCTTCATACTTCTTGAATTCACCAACTGATTGACTATCTGAAACATACACTGAAGTTATTCCAACCTATCCAATTCATACAGCAAAAGAGGACATATCTTTCTAACAGCAAGAGGAACAAGTGGGAGAAGCATTCAGAACTTTCTTGCTTCAGATTCTTGCTCCACAGATTGTCTCATCAAGCAATGTTCTTCTCAGTTACTCTCTAATGCTAAGGCTGTTCGGCTCAGAACAAAGCAGCTGTAGAGAAGACCTGAGGAGGGTGAGGCGTAGAGAGGGAGAGGGTTATGCCTTCCTCACCCATTTGCCCATTTTGTTGTTGATTGGAAAATTTGTAAAGGGAGCTATAATCCCATTTTGCTGAATGTGGCTATGCAAAACAGGGATCCTTACTAAGACAGGAATCTTAGTAACCAGAATCAAGGAACCAGATGGAAAAAACAGATCTGAAATCAATCAGGCTTCAAAATACACCTCAGTTCCTGGGTGAGGCAAAGAAAGAGAGAGGGGGGAGGGGGGGAGGGAGAGATCCAGAAGCAGAAGGAAAGAAGGAGAGATTTCTTCAAATCTGATGCAACATCATGTGGTTCTGCTGAACTAATCCAAATCAATGGGCAACCAAACACCCTCTTAGAAATTTTTTTGAGTGGATGAGTGCTAATTGTGTTCTACTCACCGCTTGTTTAATGCATGAATAAATCCAATTGCTGCTACTAGCCAGAGTAAATCCACTGAATCAATTGCTGAATGGTAAATCAATCCTTACATAAATTCCATTGATTTAGTGTATCAAAGTGGTGTTGTTAAATCGGAACAGACTTACTGCTACTTTAATAGAGTTTTCAAAGTATGTGAGGTATTTTAGGAGTGGTTTTACCAGTTATATCCACAGTGAGTTTCAATGGCAGGGCCAGTATATCTAACCCAGATCTCCTGAGTCCATTACTCTATCAACTACATTAAAAAGGGTACCCATATCCAAAGCATACTGAACAGCAAAGAGGATACTTCTCAAGATGAAATGAACACAAAAATAGGATTATACATTTATAGTTTCATTAATTATCTATTCTATTTCGTACTTACCTTACTTTGCTACTCTTGACCTTGAAACTCATTAATGGATCATTGTGAATAACAGAAAGCATTAAGTGTTGAACTGAGGGAAAATAACAAGTTTAAACAATCAAAATATAAATCCAAAGGATTTTTTTGGCAATCCACAGACTGCTAAATCATAATAGGGATTGATGTTGATAGGTTGTTCTAATAACATGATTTATAAGACGTAAAAAAGAAATGTGTCAATGAAAAAATAAGTTGATTAAATAAACAATAGACCAATGAAAACTATAATCTAGGGACAGGGACAATAATTTAACAGGGCACAACAGAGCTATAAAGGAGCAATCTCTCAGATAGTCAAAAATTACTGTACATACAATAATCAGATAGCTGGTGTTTGTTTGTTTTAATCCCCTTAAAAAGAAGCTTTATCTTCTTGTTTGCATGTGAACGTTGGGTGGGGAAGTTCAGCACACAAGAGACTGCAGTGTGGAAAGACAGGGTGTTATTAAAAGAAAGTATAACAAGGATTGCCAAAAAGGAGCTAGTCCATGGAGTTAACCAGCCAAGTGTTTTATGCCAGGATGTGATTTTTTTAAAAAATGAGTCTCTCACTTGCACTCAGAAGTGAAGAATTAAATATTGTCATTTCTTTTCCATGGCTCCCCCAAACAAGCAAATATATACATTCATTCCTCAAACAAAATCAGAAAGCAATGAAGAAACCTGAAGGTAATCTGGTGACCATATGCACCAATCTCTCTCCCTGTCCGCAACAACATCACCCTCTCACAACAGAGAGCAAAACATTCATTTCCTTTTTCTGTTGGAATGCTTTCTATTTCTGACACGAGACACTGTCCTCTTTAAGTGGTCATTTAGAATCCAAATTTATTGCTCAGACATGAAAAACCTGGAGCTTGCAATTGCAATCCTATACAAACTTACTGAAAGCAATTCTGCTGAAAGCAGTGGAACTTACTCTTGAGTAGACATATATAAGAGTGCATTAAAAAAATTGCAGGTGTTTCTAAAGTGCTATTTTCTCAAGCAAAGCAATCATTTAATAAAGAAATCTGGCTTTAATCTACCCTCCCCTACAAGGACAGAACATAATCAGTTGTAGATGCCACAGTGCTGATGAATCTGATATGGGAGAAAAAGTGATCCCTGTTTACAGTGTAGTATCCTTTGTATTTTTCCTGAGGAAAAAGAACATATTCTATGAAACACAGGCATACAAGTGTTAAAAAGCCCCAGTACTTTGAGTCCTGCCTCTGTGACTTATAGCACAACACACCTATTTTCTGTGATCAGTATGTTCCCCCCCCCCATTCTATCAGTCAATATTCAGAATAACAAAAGATGTGTGCTGTCTATCAGAGTCATAATCCAAATGCCATGATACGGAGATAATTTAAATAGGCCATTCATGCTAAGAGGAACACAGTGGACAACATCCTACCACAGCCACTGCCATAATGCTGTACCACCTTGGGTCACTGGGTTGTAGACCTTCCTAATTAGCACAGAAGCTTGCATGTAATACAGACAGAAGACAAGGAGTAATTGTAGGGCTTCCTTGTCCGCACTGCTGTGGGCAGGACCCCCCCCCCCCCCAGGCATGGAGTGAGCAGATTAATCTTTGGCAGTGCTGCAGGGATGCACCACTGCAAAGGCCATGGCTAGGCATGCCAGTGCCTGTGTGTTCACTCAGCTGGGACATGCACAAGGTGTCTAAGGGTGATAGCTATGACATATTGAAGGCTTCAGTGTGCCGACTACGGCTTACTGTTACCCATGCAAGGACAGGAACTTTTGCTGGCAAGAACACAAAGTCATCTACCTTGACCAGTACCCTGTTTTCCCCAATGGGCAATCTCATGTCTTTGGGGAGTCCACAAGAAAAACATGACAGTAGTAGATCTCTTGTGCCTTGTTTTAAAAAGAAAATGCTGATTTTTGTGACTACTGTGCTGCCAAATTTCAACAGTGTTGCAGTAAACCTGAAAACATAGTGCTGGGATGGTGGCCGTGCGGCAGATAGGTCAAAGAGGCAACTTGCCCCCCATTCCAAACCCTGAATCCAACCCCTGAAGTTGGCCACACATTTTCAAGTCATCTAAGTCAGTTGCAATTACATCTTGCAATTACATTTTAACAAGGAGGCAGGAAGGAGAACTCAATATGGGGATCCTATTTAATGGCAGTGCCATCTTTCCCATGAAATGAAGTTCTACACCTAAAATTTTCCACCATAGTCACTCATTTTATTTCCCCCAGAGCTGTTGGAAAGCTCATATATTTCTCTATTTACTATGTTTCTGTGCTGACTGGAGACATAACAACAGACATAAAAAATACTTATTCATCTATCCAGCTACTCCCGTTGTGAGCTACCTTCTGTGTTTTTGGGTACATCACTTGCCAGTCAAATGAACATCTGAGGTTTCACTTTGAACAGTGATGATTATACTAGCAGGAACTGGATTTTCAATCATTTGGTATACTGAAAAGGAGTACAAACAAGAAAGAAATGCATCACAGATAGATGGAATATTTATTAAGATGGTTCATAGCTTTCAAAAAAATCTCCAATTTACAATGTGTTTTAAAGAAAACTTGAATTTGGATTTCAGTACCATGCAATAAAACAATGTCTCTCCCTCTCCTGGTTGCCAAACACTCACATAAAAAAGATTCATTAAAAAGAAAAGAAAAATCAAATGTCGGTTCATTTTCAAAATGATTGTTATACTTGTCACATTGTGTCATTCTTGTTAGTTTTTAATTTTATCCTAAATAATTTAGTTTGCAGGATTTAAAAAAAATAGTAATACTAACTTTTTCACAAATAATCTAATGTTTAATTCCATTAAAGCAGACCTTTGTTCCCCTGCATGTAAAAATGGGCTGCATTTCGTTTAGGAAAATGAAAAATTCCACCCAATGGTTTTTAAAATCTTCTTTCACTGTTTCTGAACTTCTGCTATATTTTATTCAGTTTGATTTGAGTCCCTTTTCTGTAGTTAGCTGTAATTTCATAAGTACAATAATAATAATTATTATTATTAAATACCAGGCACAATCAAAATTATAAAAACATTGACTGGTATTATATAACAGATACAAGTTTTAACCAAAAACCTAAGTATCTGTTAAATATCAGCACAGAATGTATGATATTCCTAATATTGCCGTTTTTTGTAGCTCTGATGGTGTGATTTCTGAGATCTGCAACTGCTTATAGTACTGTGTGAAATTTCTCGATATTGTTTCCAAAGCCCCAATGACTATGGGGACCACTGAAGTGTGTTTCTTCCAGAGGCGAGATGTTTCGGTTGCCAGGTCTCTGTACTTTGTTAGTTTTTCCAATTCTTTATTTTCAAATCTGGCATCCCCTGGAATTGCAATGTCAATGATCCGGACATTTCTTTGTTCTATTACTACTATGTCTAGTGTGTTATGTTCAAGGTGTCTGTCTGTTTGGATCCAGAAATCCCACAAGATCTTGACTTCCTCATTGTCTGACACCTTCTCTACCTGATGTTCCCATGGGTTTTTGGAGGCCAGCAAGTTATTTATTATTTTTATTATTATTATTATTATTAAATTAAGATTAACTGAAGCTATTTCAAAAGCTACAGCTTACTTTATTGATAGTGGAGAGGTTTAATTCATTTCTGAAATTATTAATCCTGTTGATGTAAAAATACTGGATGTAAAAGGAAGGAAGCAAGCAAGCAAGCTAACAGTGCTTATGAGCAGCAGATAGCATGCCTTTAAAATGACCTGTAACTTTATTAATGACCTGCAACTTTATAATCTTTCAATGTTTGGCTGCATTTCAGACATTTTCAAGTCAAAGCTGCTAGCCAATGCTTTAAACACTTTCTTTTAGTTTTTGTGTAAAATATTTATTCAAAACATTTGGGCTGCATATGGATAAACTGGTGATTTAAAACTGGCTAACTTCATCAGACAGCTTTCCAAGTTAGCAGACACATCAGAATGGGAAGGCTATTCGGGCGGAGAATGTTATTAGAGAGCAAATGAAATCATTCCTTTCTTTACAGCCTTTTGACTTACAGCATAAGCTAGCTAGCATATCTTTCATGCTTGCACACTGGACTGAGTATTCAATGAGGTGCCAAGCTATCATCAACCAGGCCTTAAATTCTCAGATTAAGCCTAGTCAAGAAAGTGCTTCTAATTAAGACCAAGAGATGACAAATGTGTTGTGATCTGAATAGTACAGGCAATCCTAGTAGTATAATATATGCTAGCTGAGCAACATTTCTTTTAGCATTTGCTACATGAGTTTGAATTCTGGTATATTGCACAATAACAATTATTTAATGTAAGATTCAGTCCATGGATGAAATGACATAAGCCTCTGGGGTTATTTTAATCACAGAAAACTTTGTCTCAAACCTAACCCACAGTCCTCTCACCTCCCAAGAACAAAACTCCAAACTACTACGTAGGTCTAGGTCGCAGGCAGGATATTCTACATTACAGTGAATGTCCAAAATTTGGTGAATGGTGAAATTCCACGTAAATGCCAATCTCCGCAAAATATCCCTGTATGGTCGCCTAAAGGGGATTGTCTGCATTTGTTTCTGTATGACCAGTCAGTCAGTCTTTCTTGTTTTGACCACTTTGGTCATCCAACTTCCACAGATTTAAAACGTAGGTATAAATATAAATATATACACATGCTTCGAGCCAGCTGAACATCCACAGAGCTAGCAAGTTAAAAAGTACAAATACAAATACATACTTTCTACAAAATGCTGGATTAAAAACAATACAAGAGGATTAAAATGTACACATATTTCAATTCTAAAAACCAAGTCATTTCAGGTGGGTCCTCAGATGGGGTATGAGTATTCCCACAGCATAAAAAATTATTATAGCCACTGGCCGTTAAAACCATTTTATACATTAAAATGCACATTAAAATGATTATTATAGCCACTGGCCATTAAAACCATTTTATACATTAAAATGCACAATAAAATGATATAACAACAGTAAGGTTGTACATCTGATAACTATATAGACTCTAATCAGCTTTATATTCTATACCATATCCCTAGTACTTCCTATTCTATCCTTATTATTTTGCCAGTTATCCCTTAGTTTTATCACCAGCCGTCCAAATTTGGCCACTCTATTTGTTACCTCTTTATTCTTATCTTCCAAAAGCTTCTGAAGGCATTCCTTTCTATCTCTGCCATCCAAGGGAGGTATACAAGGTTTTATGAGCCATTCCCGGATCTGCTCATAAATTTTACACTCTAGGATGACATGACTCAGTGTCTCTATAGTCCCCTCACCACATACACATAACCGACTCTCGTAGGGGGTATTATTGTACCTTCCCAGCAACACCGCAGATGGCAACAAGTCCATGCGCAATAACATAAAGGCCCTTCTAGTTTCAGGATACTCTAAATCATTTAAGTACAGTGGACCCTCGACTTACAGACGGCTCGACCTGCAGACTTTTCGAGTTACAGACTTCTCTGGCCGCAAAATTTAGGTTCGACTTGCGGCCGGAGAATCAACCTACAGACCGGAAAATCAAACAAAATGGACCAAAACCGGCCGGTTACGGATTAATTGGTTTTCAATGCATTGTAGGTCAATGGAGCCTCGACCTACAGACTTTTCGACCTGCAGCCACTGTTCCAATACGGATTAATTCCGTAGGTCGAGGGTCCACTGTACGGCATTGGTAGCAATCTATTCAGGGAGTTTATTTTAATAAATCTTTTGGCCTTGTTTATATCATGTTGTCTTTCTATATCTAAGATCCTTTGCTTAATCAATTTTTTTGCTTCGATCATATTCATTGACAATAGGTAGTGTTGTGAAAATCCATAATACCCCAGTTTACGTTCCAGCGTTTTCCGCCATGTTGGGACAAAGCAATCTTGCAATGTCAAATGGACTAGCCCTGAGGTATTATGATTCAATTTTAGCCAATATGTTATAGCAGCTATCCATAGCCTGGCCTCAACAGTTACTAGCCCAGCTTCCAGCCTTATGGCTGTGTTTGATGCACTTGTAGGAAGCTGTAATATAGCTCTTAGAAATTTTGATTGCTGTCTTTCCAAAACAGTCAAGTTAGCTGGTATACTATATGGGGCTCCATAGAACATCTGTGCTAACGATTTCATCGTATAAAGTCGAATAGCAGCTGTCACATTTCTTCCCCCCCCGTGTCCAGAAAAAACTTTGTATAGCTCCCATGCTTTTTTGGGCATTTGTTATTGCATGTTTTATATGCGCATTTCTCTTACCATTTGCTTGGATTATCAGACCCAAATATTTGTAGTATTGTACTTGCTCGATACGTACCTCATTTAATTTCCAAATATACTTTTTAGGTTTTTCAGCAAATACCATTACCTTGGTTTTATCGTGGTTTACTTCTAATTGATTCTGATGACAAAATTCAGCAAGCGCCCGCAACATTCTTTTTAATCCATTTGGGGTTCTTGAGAGAAGTACTGCATCGTCGGCATATAGTAAAATGGAAATATGTTTATCTGCCAACTTAGGGGGATAAAAGTCCATATTGTTTAGATTTATTACTAAATCATTTATATAGAGATTAAATAACAAGGGCGCCAAAATGCAGCCCTGTTTAACCCCTTTTTCAGTTTTAACTGGTGCTGTAAGATGTCCTTGGGGATTAACTCTAATTCTTACTGATGTATTATTATGTAAAGCTTGAATCAAGAATAATAAACGCTTGTCAATATTGATATTAGTTAATTTTTTCCATAGTATGTTTCTTGAAATAGAGTCAAAGGCAGCTCTAAAATCAATAAAAGCTGCATATAGAGACACCGAATTTTTAGAGGAATATTTCATAATTAAGTGCTCCAGGATCATACTTTGGTCCAAGGTAGAATGGGCCTCTCTGAATCCAGCCTGTTTCTTAGCCATAAGGGACTCTTGGTCTATCCGATCTTTCAGTTTCCACTGAAGGTGTCTAGCATATAGTTTACTTATCACATTAAGTAAACTTATAGGTCTGTAGTTAGAGGGTAGATCTTTGTTACCTCTTTTATATATAGGGATTATGATGGCAGTACCCCAATCTTTAGGAATTTTCCCGGTTTTATCAATGGCTGTAAATAAGGCTGCAATTACCGGAACCCACCATTCAAGATGTTTTTTAATTAATTCAGGTGTAATCAAATCAGTGCCAGGCGCTTTACCAATCTTCAGGGTTTGAATCAGGTGTTTCACTTCTGTGGTGCTCACTGGTGGCCATTGTGGCAGCTCTCCTATCTCTGAACTACCTTCTTCTTCCATATCTGACTTAGTATATTTAGTTTTGAAAAAAGATTGAGGGGCAGATGATCACTATCAAAAAATCCACCAACTTCAAATGAGTGAATACAACCCACCATTTTTTCTGAAACTATGATATAATCCAAAAGGCTCATCCTTTCCCCTAAATTCCTCCATTCAGTTTCTATTTGTTGTTTAGTTTTCAGTGGAGTATGGTATACATTTATTATAACACAGGATATTTGCCCATATTGCACTATTATCGCCATTGCTGATTGTAAGTTAGAGGGTATAACACTGACTTTAACTTTTAATGCAGTGGAGATTAATATACCTAGTCCCCCCTTAGCCCTACCATGATTAGATGGTTCTGCATTTATTCCATAGGCTTTGAAACCTTCTAAAGTTGGGGACTCAGTGGTCCATGTCTCTTGCAACAATAAGATGTCATGCCTACTTAGATACGTACGTACACAGTCATCCCTCACTCTACCTGCCCACCCCATGACATTCCAAGATACTAAGGATAAGGGTCAATTGTAATATGATCTTCCTTGAGGCCAACCATTGGCCTGTTCTTGCCACTCAGTATGCAACCTCCTATATCTCTGGTTGAATTTTTTATCCATCAACCCATTGTTGTTATCTTCATGCCTATTTATTTTCTTCCTTCCACCTGATCTCCCTCCCATGAACCCTACCCATCTATTTCTATTCCTATTCCCAATTATAACTGATATTGGCATATCCTCCTGAAGAGCCTTGTTCCCTTGTTGCTGTCTATGAGCCATGGGCTCTGCCGATATATCTGATACTATCTTGGGGGAACTCTTCTCATGGGGGAATCCTGCTTTCCTAGGGGCTAACCTTTCTATTTCTAGGACAGGTTGTCTTTGATCAAGTTTTGTAGCTGGAATTAACGTTTCCACTTTATTAGAATTCTTTATATCCTCCCTTCTCTGAGTCTTGGGTAATTCCATTTTGTATTGGGGATTATTCTTGGTGTCATTTCTATCCTTCCTAGCTGCAACCGCCTTTTTCGGCTGTTTGAGGGAAGGACTAGAACAGTCAGCTCTATCCAAGAGTTTGAAAAGCGGGCCAAAATTGATACCCTTCCTTGAGTTCCTACTCTTTCCACTTGGTAGAGTTACTTTCTTTCTACCACCCTTGTTATCTCTACCCCTATTTTTGCCCAGCTTCCTTTTTGGTTCATTCTTACCGGAGACCTTACTACCCATAATTTTAGCCAAACCCAATGACACTCCTTCAATATCCTCTATAGGTCGATTTAAGTTATCCTTTACTACACAGGGAGGTTGGTTATTGCCCTCTGCATCCTTCTTAGAGGGATTTGGAGAAATATCGTCATGTTGTATAATACGCTTAGGATCCACACAGAGTAAAAGCTCTTCCAAGGAAAGGCCAGCGATTCTGTCTATTGTATCTGGAGTTAGATTATAATAGTCTTATTAGGGGTTAAAACTGGACGGTCTTCTTTGTTATCTCTCTGCTGTGATTCACTGTTGGACAGGAGCTGTTCCTTCTTCATCAAGTATCCTAGTAAAACTATCGTTAGGTCTTTTATATCAAATAAAAGGTCCTGAATTCCCATCAAGTGTCTTAATTTGTGAATGTCGGACTCTTCATTGGTATTACAATGAGGCTCATTGGTAGTCCTATGGCTGTTATTCTCTGGCATGGGATGTTGATGTATATCATCAATGAATTCTATCGGTTCACAACCATTATCCTGATCATTACAGCTTTTTGTCTCCTTGTTCGGTTCAGGACCCAGGGCGGGGGGGGGGGTGTCGAATGGGGAATATACATCTGGCTGCACCCATCGTCCAAAGTCCACATCAATCTCCCCTGATATATAGCTGTTTTCTTGAATCTGAAGGTCATTTGCAATACACTCTGGTAAATCAATTACTGAACTTCTTAAGGACCTCTGAGTGCCAAACTCTTCCCAATCATTCTTTCGTGTACCGTATGTCCATGATTTAACAAAATCTGTGATTTTAGCCTGTTTCCATAGCTTCTTTGTTGGGCCAGTGCTAGTTCCCACCATGGAGATAGGGTCCTCTTTTAAGGCAATACTTGGCAAGGGAGGAGATGATTCGACTCTGCCTGCAGTCTCCCTTTCCTCTCCACACAAGGTCAGATTCTTCTCATAGTCGTTGTTGTTTCTTTTAAGTTCACAGAGCGGGGTAACGAAGAGAGGGAGAGCATTTTGTAGTGATTGCAGCACCGGAGACATTAAGGTAAAGTCTGCAAGCTCCTCATTTCTTAAGGCTATAGGCACCACATTCGCTTCACAATCCAACTTCATGGTAAAATTAATCACCACCCGTTCTATGTAAAAGGTAGCAAGGATTCCGTGCCACGTCTTCTCATCTAAATCAATCCACTTCTCTGTCTTACTTAACCACCGACTCTGGAATGTTACTTCCTTCCTTTTATCCTTATCTCTAGCTCCTTCTCCACTCTTCTCACTGTTGTTACCAGGATAATGAATTACTATTTCAGAGGAGTAGGAGTAGGAGACCACTCCTGCTGGCGCGCAAGCAATTCAATGATTTATTTCTTATTTCAGCTAGAGCTGGCAATTCAATCTTAGCTGCCCACCAAGGACAGCAAAGTGCCAAGCATAAAGCCTTATACAGTATCTTCTGGGGAGGCACCATAAACAAGGAATTAAATTATTGAGGAATGGAATCAGCGCATCTACCAGATAAGGGAGTCAACCTTACCCGACCGGAACCAGAAGCCCTGTATGACCAAATGTAGAAGAATATGCATTTCTTCTCAGGCAATTCGAAAACTCCTCTGGGATGCTCAGTGTTCACAGACAAATGCAAACATTCACCAAAAAGTAGACAATCCTCTCTCATTTCTTCATCCTGTACTGCTTTTTCAGAATACTATACAAACTAAATGGAAGGCAAAGGAAAGAGTGAAGGGACTGAACACATTGCACTTGACAAGTCACCTTGTTGTTGTTGTTTAGTCGTTAAGTCGTGTCCGACTCTTCGTGACCTTGTGGACCAGAGCACACCAGGCCCTCCTGTCTTCCACTGCCTCCCAGAGTTCGGTCAAATTCATGTTGGTCGCTTTGATGACACTGTCCAACCATCTCATCCTCTGTCGTCCCCTTCTCCTCTTGCCTTCACATTTTCCCAACATCTGGGTCTTTTCCAGGGAGTCTTCTCTTCTCATGAGATGGCCAAAGTATTGGAGCCTCAGCTTCAAGATCTGTCCTTCCAAAGTCACCTTGTACCTCTTTCTAAAGGGGCAGAAGAGATGTTCGAGAGAAACGGATCTCCTCTCCCCATCCCACACACACCATACGTCCTCGTGGAAAATGCAGCCTCCTCTCCAGCCCTTGACAGTCTGCCAGTTTTATCCCTCTCAGATGTATTCCAGATTTCTGCTCATTTTTCCCCTTTTGAAATGCAGTTACAAAGAGACTTGCTTGCATTTTGCACTGAAGAGCAAATGTTTGGAGCAGTATCTCATGCTCTCTCTCTCTCCCTTTCTCTCTCTCTCTCTCTCTCTGGGGAATTAAAGCCACAATGAGAAAAGCTAGGCTATTCTTATTTTCCTTCTTTCACAGAGGTGAAAGAAAAAGCAAATATGGCTGAATCACAACAGTGTTTACTCTCTGTTGAAAATTACCTGATAGGCATAGCAATCAGCTAATAATATTACACTGAATTTGGCAAGCAATTGAATTTGTAATCAATTTTTTCTTTAATGCTCTTGCTGGAGCCAGACCATATTGTCATAGAGAAAGGACCTCCCCACCCCACCTCTCTGTCTGTGTTTCACTTCAGCACAGAAATAATTTCTTAAACTCCCCAAAGGCTCTCTCTATCCTACCTCTATGACCTCATGTTCACCTATTTCTCCATTCATTTTGCTTCTCTAGTCTTGGCCTCTTCTCTACTTTGTCCCTGTGGCCTTTTGCAGTTGGGTGTCGCTCTCATACTCGTGCTGTTCCGTCCATCTGGAACACTCCCTGAACCACTGAGTCACTTCCTCTCTTTCAATCTCACCTTAAACTCTTCCTATTTTCTTTAGCTTAGGGCTGAAGTGTTTCATGATGCTTTGCGTTAAAGAATGCTGTATATAAAAAACACTTGAATTGCATATCTGTCTGCAAAGATTTGTGTGCAAAAAAAAACTTACAAAGAGGAAGAATAAAAACTCACAGGTGTCTTTCGCAGTCACATGTCACATAATAAATGTGCACACTTCAGCCTGAAATGCATTTTTAAATACATATGACTCATAAGGGGATGACACTTGTCAGACAGCCTATGGTATCAATTACTGACATCTACAAAGATACATTATGCCAATGAACTGTGAATTCATCAGACTTTCAGTGTCAAAGCACAGGACATTTTGCTGGCCCTAAGATTAATTTTATGAGAGAGAGGCTTCTAGATTAACAATTCTGGGATCTCTGGCTAAGATGTGAATCCATTCACAAGGTGTGTGCCGTCACACACACACATGTATACAGAGACCATCCCTAGACAAAGTTTGTAAATACCTATCAAAGAACAAACTGTATTTATGTTCTGAAACAATGCATTGCTTTACACAAGTGACTACTTCAGAGAGAAGCCTTCATCACGTAATATTTGCCATGAAAACAGGCAGCTGATTTTGCTACATCACCTGGTTCACCACAACTCAATTCTTGCACTGACATGTACAACCTTATGCCAAGGCAGAGCCAGTTATTACCTGCTTGGAAAGGTGCCATAGACCCCTATTTAGAAAAATAAAATAAAACTGTAGTTCTGATTTTAAGATAGAAGCATGTGTAATAAAGTACATAGTGAATGCCAGACAAAGTGTGTTATATATTTGCCATTTCATGCAACCACTGCACCCATTTTAAAATCACAGATAAGTGTTCCGATATTGATGAACAGTGGTGCTCATGCAACAGCAAAGCACAACCACAGAACTCCATCCAAACAATAAAAGCAGGGATGGGGACTCAAGTCGCGGGACTTACTGTCAAGCTGGACTTAAGTCGCACCAGTGACTCGACTTGGACTCAATTTGGGGTTGGTTTATTTTTTAAATGACTCAGACTTGACTCATGACTCAGAACCCACCCACCCCTCCTTTTTTTTCCTGGGGGGTGGGAAAGCTTGTTTTTAATAAGGACTCAGACTTGGTACTAGGTACCAAAGACTCAGACTTGGGACTTGACTTGCCAACATCCCGATAATAAGCACCAAGACGTTTTGAGTACAGCAACTTTTCATTATTATGCCAGTGGGGTTTTGTTTGGAGTTTTTTTTTCCTCCCCTCCATCTGTTTTGGCTATACCATAGAACAAAACCTTAAATTCAAAAAGATAGAATGTGGCCCTTGTAAGTTCACTGATTATCTATATGTATGCATTCATGCTGGAGAAGCTAGCATTCTAGTAAGAGACTGTGCATTTTTTCAAGAGCAGACATTGTTACTGATGCCAGCTTGTTTCTTTACATATAATATTTATATATCAGTTGATTTAACAGAATCTGTAAGTAGCGTAGAGCAGTGGTTCACCAACTTTTCTTTACCATGGACCCCCTTTAAATATCTTTTGTTGCCATGGATCACCAGGACTTAACTCAAGATTTAAAACCTTAAAGTGCATCAAATATTTATTTAGAATTTCTCATTAAGAGTCTTCAAATTTGGAGAGAAAGGAGAAATAAATTAATCTGTTAATACACACACTGGTTCTAAAATATTTTTATTGTAATGATTCCATACCAATTCATCATCATCATCTATAATTCTTGCTGGAAAAACTGAAATTACAAGCCTATAACATCATTAATATGACACAGCTATACAAAAGTCACATGAAAATGAAAGCTAGAAAATGACATGAATATAATTTGTGCAAAATTTTATCTCATTAAACACAAGTTGTGTGGGGGAAAAGGGAACATATGTCTATATAATTGTAATTAATGAGAAGGCTGGTGCTGCATTTCACTTACAAGCCTTATTATATCAGGCTTAACAGTTGAAACATATATTCTAAATTCTGACTTTACATTCTTTAAACAGTTTCTATACTTATTTTTAAGATAAGAGCAGAGAATGATTTTTCGCACAAGTATGTCATTATGAAATGTCAATACTTTCATAGCCCTCTTCAATAGTTCTGGAAAATCTGCTTGTAAGTGAGCCCAAAAATTTGGAAGGGACTGTTCCTTCAACTGCAATTTCAGAGCAACATCTGTGGATATTTCTATGAGCTTGTCTTCTTCTGCTGCTGTGAGCCCCTCTAGTTCATACATGTTAACTGAAAATGGATCTCTAATCCAGTTTTTGCTATCATCAATGTGATGGAATCCTAGCCAATTTTGCCTGATAACAGAAGAAATAAGGTGATTGGTGGGTGTGTGTGTGTGCAGTTGGTGAGCCTATCCAGGAGAGCCTGAAGGAGTAGGAGCCAAGAAGAGCTGGAGAGAAGTAGAGAAGTTAATTTTTACCCAAAGAAGAGGGTTGTATATTTTGGCAGTTGGGCTGTAACTTAAGAAAAGTTTATGTTGAACTCTGTTTACTCCACCAATTGTTACTTTGTAATAAAGAACATATTTTTTTTCATTGTTTAACTGCTTGGTCTAGTTTGTTTATGGCTGAAGTCAAGCCATTTAAAGGCAGGTAATTTTAAAAGGTGACATGCCTGGGTAGAGGCTGGTCACAATCAGGAACAGGAAAATATTCATGGAAATTATGCTGCAAATCTTCCAAATGTCATGTGATAAGTGATGTGTTGTACTCAGACAACTCTTTGTTGGTGGAGCCAAGAAAAATTGTGAGATTTGGAAATGTCTCATCATTTCAGTTCGATAAGCAAGTTCGATAAACAATTCCAATTTTTTGATCATTGCTTTGATCTTGTCTTCAAACTGAAAACATATGAATTCTTTATAATAATTGTTCCTTGATATTGGCTGACAACCCATTGATTTGCTTCTTAACTGTGTCATTTTACAAAGGTATTAAGGAAAAGTCCTTGGCAGCTTTCTCATTGATCAATGCAGAAATCAGACCATTGCAGCAGGTAATATAAATTCTTTAGCTATTGTGTGTGGTTTTCTAGCTTTTGTTATTAGCAGAGAAACTTCAATTGAGGCTTACTGCATTTTCATTGTTACGAGTTGCAGTCTTTTTTTTACCATTTTCTTACTTTCTTGAAGCTCATGCTCCTTACTTTTGAAAAAAAATCAATGCTCTTTGTGGTATGTTCTTTATGTTTAGTATTGAGATGTCTTTGCCATTTTGACGGTCTCATGGCTTCGTTGGACGATATCTCATAACACAACACACATTGTGGTAGTTGCTTGTCTTCAGGACCTGTACACGGAAGCCAATTGACAGATATTCCTTGCTATAATGGCAACACTTTTTAAGACGACTGGAAGAAACTTCATTTTGTTTTACACAGGATACACCCTGATCAACATCATCAGTTCTTTTATATTTCAAATTCAGCAAGTGATCTATTCTGAGGCTCAGCCAACATGTTTTGTTATGGAATCCACTGTGGTAATATTGAAAAGTCACGTTATCTGACACTAACCAAATGGTTTTATTAGCAGAAATTGAAGAAGGAACATGATCACGAAGTCTGTCCAAACACTCACTCACACTGACACTGACTGACTCCAACTCTCTCTTCCTGTGGCTTCTCATTGTCTGCTCAGTAGCAAGAAATATCACGGGCTGTCTCTCAGCCATTCAGCATCATTCACTTGCATGTTCTCACCATGTACACAGTTATTTGGTATCAAACAATTATTTTCATAACTGGTTTTTACTTTTGTTTGTTTTTAATGGAGGTGGTAGGTTAGAAAAGCCAACTTTTACATAAACAAGCAAGGAAAATTAAGACGCTGTTCTATGTTTCCTTTTCTTTCTTGCTTGCTTTCATTCTTTCTTTTGCTTTTAACTGCAAAAAAAAATTTCAAGAATTTGCAGACCCCCTGTGAGGATATCGCAGCCCCCCGGAGGTCCACAGACCACAGGTTAAGAATCTATGGCTTACAGCATAAAAATAATATCCATTGCTGCACAGTGACTAGCTGTGAGCAAACACGCTTCTCACCCAAATTTTACCTCAGTCAGAAGAAAATCACCAGAAACTCCTCTTTTTAGCTATAGCCACTCCATCTGTGACACAGGAATATCAGAGATTTAACCTTTTCTTAACTGTCAGGATTATTGAGAAAATGTATATGAAGGAATGGTGCAACTAATACTTGCAGATTTTCTCATCATTAGAGATGGGAACAAATTTTTAAAATGAATCACCAAATTCATTCAAAAATTACTAATTTGTCAATTCATATTAGTATTTATTTTTATGTATTTATTTATTAGATTTGTATCCTGCCCATCTAGACTACGTCTACTCTGGGCACCTTACAGCAAAACATGAAAAACAACATATAAACAATTAAAACGACAATTTAAATCAATAATATTAATAGCATTCAAGATGGAAAAGCAAAATGGGAGTTAGGATAGGAAAGAAAATCAAGTAATGACTGGAGGGAAGGCCTGCCTAAAGAGCCAGGTCTTAAGTTGGCTCTTAAAAACACCCAGCGAGGGTGCCAGGCGAATTTCCGACGGAAGTTTATTCCAAAATCGAGGGGCCACTGCTGAGAAGGCCCGGTTTCTTGTTCTTTCCCTCCGGGCCTCCCTTGGCGTTAGGCCCCTCAACCGCCTTTCCTGGCTATATCGAGTGATTCGAGTAGATCTAGGTGGGAGAAGGCGAGGTATCGAGGTCCTAAACCGTTTAGGGCTTTATATGTCAACATTAACACTTTGAAATCAACATCCTGAACAAATATGTATCAACAAATATTTAGTGATTTTTGATTTGTTTATTTGTTTGGCTATGAAACGGGGGGGGCATGCACCTAGAGACACCAAAATTGCAAGGATACTTCCTCTGATGCTCCTCTACACTCCCTCCAAGTTTGGTGAAGATTGGGTTTCAGATGTCCGGGTTGTAAAACTACAAAGACACCCCCCCCAGGAAAGTTTCCCCCCCCCCCCCAGACACCTAGCAACACAAAATCACAGAGAAGCTTCTCACTTTCCTCTATAAACCCTCCAAGTTTGGTGAAGATTGGGTTTCCCCAAGCTAGCTGCTAAAGGGCACTTTCCTGGGGGGACCAAATTTCTCAGTGTGTATCTCAGATGTCTGAAACTCAATCTTCACCAAACTTGGAGTGATTATAGAGGAGAGTCGGGGGAAGCTTTCCTGTCATTTTGGTGCCTCTGGGTGCCTGGGGGGGCCAAGCTTCCTGGGGGGGACCTCCTTGTGGGTGTATAACTTGGATGGTCAAAACCCAAACATCACCAAACTTGTAAGGCTTGTAGAGGAGAGTCAGGGAAAGCTTCTCTGTGATTTTGGTTCTCCAGGTGCTGCCAAATTGATTCAGCGATCCATCAGAAAAAAGCATTAATTTGTAATTTCTTCACCTTGACGAATTATGAATCAAAATGACTCACCCCTTTTTTGATTCCTGCTCATCTCTACTCATCATTGATGAAAAATTCAGAATTATTTTTTGCTCCTACACAGGAGGAGGAATATCAGTAACTTTTTTTCTTTTTACAGCAATGACTTCTTTGTGGGGAGGCACTGGTTTTTACACAACTTGTATTTTGTATTTAAAACCTTATATCTCATTTAAAATGCAAGGTTTTCTAAGTAAAATACAATTTTTGTGCAAAAGACACTAGCAAGCAAACAAACAAAAAACAAAATAAAAAAAAGAGAAAAACCTCTAACAACTTTGGCCAACCATGAGAAAACATTCAAAAGGTTCCACTCTTTCCTGGGCAAATGAAATAAGCAGATATTTACACCCCCTAATATGAAGCATTTTGAACATTCTAACTATGGAATTTATTTACCCAGAAGCAATCTATGTAGTATTCAGTGTGGCTAATTTCTAGACAAGAAAGTATGTGGCCTCAGTTATTGCATAAACACTAAATGTTTGTTTGTTTGTTTGCTTGCTTGCTTGTTTGTTTGTTCGTTCATGCGTTCATGCGTTCAATGGCCACTCTGGATGGTTCACAACACAAAATTGAGAGCTGATTCAGGGTTCCACAAATCGAGTTGAAATTACATGGCTTTTGTTCTGATGTCTGTGTCCTCGTGGTCACCAACAGCAATGGTGGCAGCAGCATCCAGAGCTATATTTGAGTTCAAGCAGCAAGAAGGGATGGTCAGCTGGGGAAAAGTGAAGCCGCCTCTTATGTTTGGCTGGCTGAAGGAAGGCCTCACCTTCTGCAACTGCAGCAGCAGGTTGTGTGGATGAGGAAATTAGGGAAAGCAGCTGAAATTGGAAACCCTCGCAAGCTAACCAGTGCCCATCAGTCATCAGCAGCATCAACATGTACAGAGACAGGCAGAGGCAGTTGGTATAAAAGTAACACTGTGCTGCCCTTCCCCCCTTGTGCATGTACTCTAGGTCTTCCTTCTCCTCACCAGTGTGTGCATGTGTTTATGTGTGTGCGCGCGCACACACACAAACACACAGCTGCCTGCAAGAGGCCTCCAGAACGTCTACCTTCTCCTTTCCTTCTGCTTTCCTTCTGTTTTGCCTTCTGGAACTGCTTTCTTTGCAGCATTGCATTGTCTTCCTTCCTCCACCTTGTTAGGGTCCAGTTTGCATTCTCGCCTGGGCCAGAAAAGGGGGGGGGATATTAAAGAGAGGTAAAACATATCATTTCTCCCCCTCCATTGGACTTGGCACCCATTTAGGTAGATCCACAAGACAACTTACTCCGACGCAGAGATTCACACACGTCAAAACAAGAGAAAATAAATAAAACTCACTATTGAGTTAAAATAACCAACCCCGTCACTACTGTTTAAAATAACTTGCTTTCCAGCCCCCAAAAATGTGTGCTTAGCTATGTGTCATGTAGGTGTAAATTTTTAAATCAATTTCAAACATGTTAAACCCAACAGAAGCACAGGAGTATTACAACATGTAACCTCATCCTAATACAAAATCTATGGAGTGCACCGGCCCCACACAGTATCTTATTTGTCAGTCCACTGATAAGAATATTTACAGTACATGTTCCTTTTAGCCCTAAGAATCGTCCCCAAATATACAACAAAATACTTAATGCGTGTTTGTTAGAGAGAGCTGGTGCACAAACTCAGAGACTATAACATGTCATTGCTCTTTAGAGCTGGAATATCTGTCTGTCAAATGCAGGCCTTTCTATCTTCCACGGGAATTCAGTGTTGTTATTATTCTTGTGGTTTACATTCCGCCGGATGCAAATACGGATTTGGCGCTGGGTCATCTGGGCGATGAAATTGGCAACCTGCAAAGTAAATTTCCGGATGCTGTATATATTATTGCAGGAGACTTCAATCATGTAGACCTACGTGCGATCCTCCCTAAATTCCATCAACATGTAAAGTGTGCTACTAGGGGGTCGAATACCTTAGATAAGGTCTACACGAATATTGCAAATGGATACAGGACATTACAATTGCCACACTTGGGCCAGTCTGATCACATGTCCCTGTTTCTTGCTCCGGAGTATATTCCTCTGAGAAAACAGTCAGGGCCAGTAGTTAAGACAGTGAAAAGCTGGCCGGAGGGAGCAATGGAGCAGTTAAAGGACTGTTTTGAACAGACGAACTGGGAAGTTTTTGACCATCCTGATTTGGAAGAACATACAGCTGCAGTGTTAGGGTATATGGCACACTGCATTGACACTGTTACAGTGGATAAACGTATCCGGGTTTATCCCAATCAAAAACCTTGGATGACCGGGAAGGTTAGATGCCTGTTGTATGCCAGAAACAAGGCTTTTAAGTCTGGGGATGATCTAGAATACAGTGCAGCAAGAACGAATTTGAGGAGAGGCATTAAGCAAGCTAAGGCCGAATATAAGAGGAGAATTGAAGACTGCTTTCACAGCAATAACATGAGGCAAGTTTGGCAGGGGGTTCAACAACTAACAAACTACAAAGCAAAAAAGGTTTCCTCGGGTGGAGGAGTGGAGGTGGCTGAGGAGTTGAGCAACTTTTTTGCTCGATTTGAGATCGACCAAACTGAAACTGTTCGTTTGCCATCATTTACTCAGCAGAGTCCTTCCTTCATTGTGAACGAGCAGGATGTGAGACAGACTATGAAGGTGGTTAACTCCAGAAAAGCAGCTGGACCTGATTCAATTCCCGGTCGGGTGGTAAAAGGCTGTGCTGATCAGCTAGCCGGGATATGGACTGTAATTTTTAACCGATCCCTGACACTATGTGTAGTTCCTGTCTGTCTCAAGGCCTCTATCATCATTCCACTGCCTAAAAAGTTGCCTACAAACAGTCCAAATGATTATAGACCGGTGGCACTAACTTCAATTTTAATGAAGTGCTTTGAGCAGTTAGTTCGGAAATATATTATCTCCTGCCTTCCGGATTCCTTTGATGGGCTTCAGTTTGCTTATAAAGAAAATAGATCTACTGAGGATGCGATTAATACAGTGCTTTATATGGTTTTATCCCACTTGGAAACACAAGGGAATTATGTAAGATTGCTGTTTGCGGATTTTAGCTCTGCTTTCAATACCATTATACCTCCCAGATTAATAGCCAAACTTAAAGATCTAGACTTTCCAGATTCTATCTGTCTGTGGATTTTGGACTTTCTAACAAACCGTCCACAAAGGGTTAAACTGAATGACTACATCTCTACTGACAAGATACTCAGCACTGGCACTCCACAAGGCTGTGTCCTTAGTCCACTACTGTTCTCTATTTATTCATCGGATTGCACCAATAACCATCCCAGTAATAGGATTATCAAATTTGCAGACGATACAACACTAGTAGGACTTATTTCCGGGGAGGATGAGTCTGCGTATCGGGATGAGGTATTACAACTATCCTGTTGGTGTAAAAAAAACAATCTTCTATTTAACATCCAAAAAACCAAGGAAATTATAGTGGACTATAGGAAAAAAAGGGCAGACATTCGGCCACTGTATATAGATGGAGTCCATGTGGAACAGGTGGTTGAATGTAAGTTTCTTGGGACCATCTTAACAAATGACCTGACTTGGAGTGCAAATACTGCTGCGTTAATCAAGAAGGCGCAACAACGGTTGTATTTTCTAAGGACTCTAAGAAAACAACAATTGACTGAGAGTTTGTTAACCACCTTCTATCGGAGTTCGATTGAGAGCATATTATCCTACTGTCTCTGTGTATGGTTCGCGAGCTGCACAGTGGCAGAAAAAAAGGCAATTCAGAGGGTGATTAAGACGGCCCAGAACATCATTGGCTGTTCACTCCCCTCTTTGGAAGAATTGTATAAGAACAGATGTAAGAGGAAGATATCTAACATACTGAGTGACTCCTCTCATCCGGGATATCAACTCTTTAAACTATTACCATCGAGAAGGAGATTCAGGGTATTGAAAGCAAGGACAAGCAGATTCAAGAACAGCTTTTACCCAAGTGCAGTACTGAGTTTAAATGCAGGGTCATAAGTGTCTGGTGGAAATTTAAATTGCGAAGAGTAACGGGGTATTTATATCTGTATGGAGAGTGTGGTGTATATTTTAATTTTTTTTTTGTAGTGGTGTTGTCCAGTTTTTACCTTGGGAAGAGCACCTCATTTCGTTGCACCCACTTGTGAGTGTAATGACAAATAAATTTCTTATGTCTTATGTCTTATGTCTTAAAAACGACAAAATTTACACAAGACAAATATCAGGAGCAAAATAAAAGCACTTCATATTTGCTCAAAAAAGAACTGGGAGGCAGTGCACTGCTGATCAAACAGATCAGAGGATTATACTGCGGAAATGGGACTCCAGAAACCATTGAAGCTGCCACATTTTGCACTGGCTGAAGTTTCTAAATTTTTGAATAGCAGCCCTTTACAAGTACAATGACATCACTTCCATCCTAAACACTGCTCAACCTATCTTTTTGTCTTCCCTTAAGGATAAAGGTATTTGCACCTCATGAATCATTTCACTCCTGTCCCCGTCCCCCCCCCCCCGCAGTAATTTCTTGCACAGACACACTATATTCATTTCCCAAACTCAGGAATACAATGTGTGTGTGTGTGTGTGTGTGTGTGAGAGAGAGAGAGAGAGAGAGTGAGTGAATGAGTGAGAGAGAGAGAGAGAGAAATGGAATACATATACGTATAACTATCAGTATGTGCAGTCATGTACCAAAAATGAATAATTCCAATCTCTTCAGGTTAATTCTCCTTCCTCAAACCTTCAGCTGAAAAAAGGGGACAACAGCCAAGAAAATCCCAGATGAGAGTTGTGTATAGAAGAGGGACTAAGCCATGCAAAGGGGGAAAGGGGGCAGGGAAAAAGGCTGTGTGATTTGTTGCCTATGAGAACTTGACTTGCTTTTCCCTCTTTACCTCACCTCCAGAAGTGTTTTCTTAACAGGATGTTAACAAGAGCATGGTCTGCACATAAATAGGATTTCCAGTTCACAAAACTTGGCTTTGGATGTTTGTTACCTGCATATCAGGAAACATAGCACAAGCATCACTAAGCAAAAAGTAACTCCAGGGAAGTGAGGGAGAAGGAGAACACACACAGGCAGCATCACCTCATGGACAGCTGGGATGCACACTTGAGACCATAAATCACTAATCATTTTCAAGTGTCAACACAGCCTGTATCACTCCAAATGAGAATTTGCTTGATGTTTCAATGAGTTTGCACCATGGAAACCTCTCCACTTCATTTTTGGAATATAAACTAAGGAAGGACTGAAAACAAAGATAAAATTAAGTGGATTATGAAACTGTGGAAAGAAAGGGAAAGATCTGCAATGTGTCACTACTGCTACATTTTTTTCAGGATATATTCACAGAGCAAACTCAATGCAGTCCTACATTTAGGTGCAGGGAGGAAATTGCCTCAAACAGCAAGTGCTATAGGTACAATGATGGTACCCTCACAGGTGACCTCCTGAACTCCTCAGTGCTTCTGCTTTATTTGTGATCAGAGTCATGTCTGTCACACAATATGTGCTGATCCCCCACTCATGATTATGCAGTTCTCTTAGGTGTGGTGAAAAATGCTAACCCATCACCAATGCTGAAGTAAGATTCAACTGTCAGTCTAACTGGCCTTGCTGTGGAAAATGGGGACAGTTTGTTTCTTCTAATATCAGAAGCCATCTTGGGCTGGCTCTGCATCCTGAGGTGGCCTAACCTGTGATTAACCTGAGGCATTCTGAAATGTTACCTTGGACCAAATAATGGATCTATCACAAACATCACAATGAGGCTTGTGCCTTTCATAGTTCTTGATTTAAAATGATATGAAATGATTTGCAACACTCACTCCAGACTCAAGGAAACATTATGGTCCTGAACATTCTTCTCCACTAGACTTGAATGTGGAATGGAGATCGTCTTTCGGGCTCATCACCTTTCCTCAAGCCTTCTTTCCTGCTCCAGAAGCAGAAAGAGGAAGAGACAGAGGGCATATGGCCTCATTCTCTGGCATAAGACACGTTGCTAGGCACACACAAGAAGACTGAAATAAATTTATCAATGCCACATAATAGCATGACCTTTCATAAGTAAGGGTCTACTGCATAAGACACAAGACCTTATTCCCTAGAATTCTGACTCTATTTCTGAGACCTTTTACTTTTGCTTCTCATCTGTCATTTAATTTTAAGAGTTTCATTATTCATGACATGATTGCTTGCAAATGCTCTCTCCACTACCGAGCCTGCCCTTCTCCTTGGTATACCCAACAACTGTGGGTGATGAAGCAAAATAGGAGAAGGCTAGAGAGCATGTGGAGGCAGGCCCTGATGGAAATTAATTTAAAAGCCTCAAAAATTGTGTCTAACATCTATTTAGCAATGAATGGTGAAGGCCACGAGAAGATCACACTACACTATCCGGATAAACGGGGCCAAAAATCACTAGGCAGAATTCTTCCATATTATGCACAATTTATCTGGAACTGATTGCAGTGATGGGCCTCTCAGTAGCATCACCTGTGATCAATCTGCAGCATTCTTTAAAAATAAAGTGGAGGTCATCTGCTGGGACCTTAACCACAATTTTGCCCTAGTAGATCGAGCCGTGACATCCACTATGCTGCCTTGTCCGATGTCTCCAACTCAATTTCAGCCCGTGACATCATCTGAGGTTGACAAGGTACTTGGCTGCTGTAGGGCCACTGCTACCTCCCTAGATCCTTGCCCAGCCTAGCTCATAAAAGCTGCCAGGCCAATAATAACAGAACAGCCACCTCTATTATAAACGTGTCCTTCCTTGAGGGTAGGTTTCTCCAGGCCCTCAAGTAAACACTCATTGGGCCAATTTGCAAAAAGAACCAACCTGGCAGTGGATGACTATAACAACTATAGACCCATCATCAATGTTCCATTTTTAAGCAAGCTAGTAGAAAGGGTGGTGGCTGGTCAGCTGCAGGTACTCTTGGAGGAAACTGATGCCATTGACCCATTTTAGTCCAGGTTTTGGCCACATCACCACATAGAGACAGGATTGGTTCTGTTGGTCCTCCTCAATCTCTCAGCAGCCTTTGATACCGTCGACCATTTTATCCTCCTGGGGTGGCTCTTGGGCTTGGGGGTCAATGGCCAGGCTCTGGCCTGGCTCCAGTCCCTCCTCAAGGACGAACCCCAGAGAGCGCAATCTTGAGAGATGATGTCCACCTCTTGGACCCTCAATTGTGGGGTCCCCCAGGAGTCAATCATATCTCTGTTGCTGTTTAACATCTATATGATGCTGCTGGAGGAGGTCATCAGGAGTTTTTATACTGATGACACTCAACATCTCTCCTTCCATCCTTTTGCAGTGGATGATGTCCTTGAGTGCTGCCTGGATGCTGTGCTGGGGTGGATGAGGGATAAAAGACTGAGGCTGAGTCCAGACAAGATGGAGGTCCTATGGGTGGGTGCCCCCAGTGTCTAAGGTTTGGAAGCCTCCCTTTCCTTTGGAAGGGCTACTCACTCTACTAAGAATGAGGTGCACAGTTTGGGCATACTATTGGACCCAGTGCTGTAAATGGACACCCAGATAGCATCTGTGGTGTGTTCCGTCTATTTCCATCTTAGGCGGATCACCCAATTATGTTTCTACCTTGACACCGGATCCCTCACCACACTAGTCCATGTATTGGTAGTCTCGAGAATAGACTACTGTAATGCTCTCTATGTGGGGCTACCCATGAAGCTGATACAGAAACTACAGCGGCCAAACTTTTGAGTGGATTAAATACCATATTTTTCCGTGTATAAGACACCCTCATGTTTAAGATGCCCCCCCACTTTTCTAACCCAAAATTTTTTTCTTCGCAAGAAAGTGGAGGGGGAAGGCAGGAATCAAAGCGCTTTGATGATTCCTGCTTTCCCCCTCCACTTTCTTGTGAGGAAAGTGCTTTCCCCCTCCACTTTCCTCACAATAAAGTGGAGGGGGAAAGCAGTAATCAAAGCGCTTTGAAGATTCCTGCTTTCCCCCTCCACTTTCTTGCAAGGAAAGTGCTTTCCCCCTTCACTTTCCTCACAAGAAAGTGGAGGGGGAAAGCAGGAATCATCAAAGCAGTTTGATTCCTGCTTTCCCCCCTCCAATTTTTGCGAAGAAAGTGGAGGGGGAAAGCACTTTCCTCGCAAGAAAGTGGAGGGGAAAAGCAGGGATCAAAGTACTTTGATCCGTCCCCCTCCTTACTTCCATGTATAAGACGACCCTCAATTTTTAATCTAAATATTTTAGACAAAAGTATCATCTTATACATGGAAAATATGGTAGATACCAGCTTATTTCCCCCACTCTGGCAGCCTTACACTGGCTACCTGTTTGTTTCTTTGCCAGCTTCAAGGTGAAGACATCAACATACAAGGAACGGTTTAGGGCCCCAATACCTGGCAGAATGCCTTCTTCCAATAAGTTCTGCTTGCCCTACTCATTCATCCCAGGTGGGGCAGCTGAGGTCACTGACCCTGAGAGAGGCCTGGAAGGAAAAGACCAGAAATTGGGCCTTCTCAGAGATTGCACCATGTTTGTGGAATCAACTCCCACCTGATATCTGCCTGGCCCTTCACTGACAATGTTTAAGAGATTGTTAAAAACCTGGTTATTTAGACAGGACTTTGAGAATATACCGCCAACAGAACACAGAACATCTACCAACCCTTAAATTGATCCTGCCATCTTGACCATTTTTATCAATTCTTATTTTCTCTGTGTTGTATTTTTTGAGTTCATAATGCTTATAATTGATTTATAATGTTTAGTGTATGTCTATAGTTCCATATTATTTGATGTTATTTTAATTTATTCTTGTCCATCATTGTCCCATTTTCTGTTGTGAACGACTCACAGTAGGCTTGGTAGCCAGATGGGTATAGAAATAAAATAAATAAATAAACAAACAAACAAACAAATAGGGCATGACAGTGCAATACTAAAAAGACAAAAATCATGATTACAGAAAAATTATATAACTTTAATATTGGCCAGGAAGAAATCAGAATTGTTAAAGATCTTCATCAGAACAATCCCAACCAACATGCTAAAGGAAACAAACCAGCTCATGTATAGCACAGCTACCATAATATCCATGGAAGCTGCAAAAACCCCAGAAGACTCAGGGCACCCATGATAATAATAATAATAATATGAAAAACATGACAAATAATAATAACAAAATGATGAAATCAAGATCTTGTGGGATTTCCGGATCCAAACGGACAGACACCTTGAGCATAACACACTAGACATAGTAGTAATAGAACAAAGAAATGTCCGGATCATTGACATTGCAATTCCAGGGGATGCCAGAGTTGAAAATAAAGAATTGGAAAAACTAAGTACAGAGACCTGGCAACCGAAACATCTCGCCTCTGGAAGAAACACACTTCAGTGGTCCCCATAGTCATTGGGGCTTTGGGAACAATATCGAGAAATTTCACACAGTACTATAAGCAGTTGCAGATCTCAGAAATCACACCATCAGAGCTACAAAAAACGGCAATATTAGGAATATCATACATTCTGTGCTGATATTTAACAGATACTTAGGTTTTTGGTTAAAACTTGTATCTGTTATATAATACCAGTCAATGTTTTTATAATTTTGACTGTGCCTGGTGTTTTTTAATAATAATAATAATAATAATAATAATAATAATAATAATAATAATAATAATAATAATAATAAATAATAATAATAATAATAATAATAATAATAATTAATAATAAATCAAAACTTTCAATAGTGTTTTTTGCACTTTCCTTAATAATATCTTTAGTTTCATCCCCAGTTCTTCTGGTTGACGGTCAATTGAGTTTAGTAATGCATCCCTGTTAATGGTCTTTAAATTCCCTATGTATCTTTAAGAATTATATTTAGCTCTGTGATTGTTCTACTGCTCTTCTTCAGCTTTACTCCAATTTTTGACATTAACGGTTCATGGTCTATACTACAGCTGGTTTTCTTTTTGCAGAAAAAAAATAGAGCTTCTCCATATTCTGTTTCCAATTATATAATATATTGGATTGCTCATACAATACCTACAATCATCTGCTGAAATATCTGAAGCATATGTTTGCAATAGACAAATTGTTAGTTTCACAGATGTCTATGAGTCACTCTCCTGACTCCTAAATTAAATTCCAAACCATGTTTGTTCTGTTTTATATCTACTTTTGCATTCCAGTTGCCTATGATTAGCAGTATTTCCTGTTTTGGGCTGTGATCAATTTCCTCCCGGACATTTGTATAAAAGCTTTTAGTTTCTTCTTGTTCAGCAACTTTAGTTGGAACATAGAGTCGAATGATGGATATGCTGATAGGCTTCCCATGAAGCCTGATAATATTATTCAGTTAGACTTGTACTGCAGCCTATAAATGTGTGTGCTACATTAATAGAACCACACTTTTCCCCCTGAGTTTGTAGTTTCTAAAGTAAAACACCAGCACAGCTTCAACAAAAAAGAAGAAAGTCTAAAAATCAACAAAGCCTGGCTCCCAGCACTGAAAAATACAGCCAGCAAAAAGGTCAATGAACCCTACCCAGCAACAAGGACAGGTGATCACTGCACACAAAAGACTAGCTAACAACACCCATCAATCACAGTGACAGATAATCTCTCCCTTTATCACAACAAAACACCCATAAAAAAACACCCTGATCACAGAAAACACCCAAACTCCTGAAAAAAACCAAACAAACTAATCCCACAGCTACAAATATTCAACAATCCCATACACTACACCAGAACACAGTTCTAGCTCCTGTCCTCTGAAGATGCCGGCCACAGAGACTGGCGAAACGTTAGGAAGAAAAACCTCCAGAACACGGCCAAACAGCCCGAAAAACCCACAACAACCATAAAACACTTTGTACTTATCTGATTGGAAATATCCTATTCTAGTCCACATTAGTCCACTCATAGCAAGTACTACAATGTTTAAACACTTTTTGTTTCAAGTTTGGAATACTTTTCACATTCTAGGTTCCATTCATATGCATAGTGCAGCATCCTTTTGCCTCTATGCACATCAGCAACTAGATATCTCTTCAGCTTTAATTCAAATGCTTCATTAGTTATAGTCTCTTTTGTTCTTTCCAGTGGCTGATTGAGTGCCTTCCCACTTGGGAGTCTCATTGTCCAGCAGTTTCATTTTGAAATGCATCATCATAGGATTTTTGAGGTATAAAATGTTTAGAAGTGGTTAACTATTGCCAAAAATTCATTTGAGTGTTACTGTCATTATCTATGAAAGATCTTCTGCCAGTGTCACCTTCCACAACTACTTCTGCCCAGTAGCTGCCCTTCAAATATTTATCTGCCACCAACACCACTGGAACTATCACCCCTCTTATACCGATATGACTATTAACTCCCCAAGAAGATGGATGATTATTCTTAATTTAGTATCTTAGCTTAAATAATTCCACCTTGGATGACTGCTACAAATCTAGGCATGTAAGAGGGTCCAGCCCACAGCAGTATTCCTCTCTGTTTCCCTCACACATAATCCTCTCATTACGTTGGTGCATAACATGGTGTATATCCAAGAGGGACCACAGAGTACTGAAAGGAAAGGAAAGGATGAAAGAATGAACTATTTCTCATGCATACATAAAGGTTCCTGGTGACATTACAACATAATGTGATTTTCTTCTTTTCCATTCAGAGATTGAAATGCTTGATTCATTTTCAACCTAAAATGTATCTCAGAAGATGTTTATTGAGAAGAGAATGTTTTAACTTTCCAGGGTAAGATATAAACACACCCTGTAGCATTTACTCTTGGAAAATGAAGCTCATGCTTGGGACATTTAGATGCGGCCTTTTCAAAATAGCTGTAGAGTTACAGTGCCGTTTCTCCCATGCCATCAATGCTTTCCTTCACTAGATTCACACAAAAGGAAGTATTCATCTGTCTCTCACTCTGTGTTTCGGATCTGCTACCTCTGAATAGGACTACTTTCCGGTCACTCTTCGGAAAGGTGCACTCAAAAGGGTGAAAAGAAACAGAGAGATAATATTTTAAAATGCTTTCTGGCACACCAGATGTTTGTTGCAGAGCCATCTGAGTGAAACAATGCATTCGAATTATCAAAAGGAAAGGGTTGTTTGTTCACATTTTTAAAAGATCATGGGATATTTTTAGATACTTAGTTGTGGTCTTTCTGTGTGCAAAGAACACAGCAAACGCCCTTATAGAACTGATACTTAAATTACATGCATGACATGGGAACTGCTTGATGTGGTTCAGCATTTGCTCTTGTTACACTCTGTTCTAACTATGAACATTCCAGCTGTGTGAATAATATAAGAAATATGCCTGAGCTTTTGCCATTCTTAATGTATCCTCCTGCTCATTTTCTAACTTCTATAAACTTGTCAAGAGTGCATCTTGATGTAAAAATGAAAAATATACTACTGTACAATACAGCTCCAAAGGCAGATGGGAACAGCTGATGTTTTCACATTGTGAAAATGCTAGGCAGCTAATGTAACTTATAAAATTAAAGTAAGAACTTTTATGGAGGCCTTAATGTTTTAGCTAAAACATATGTTGATAGAATTAATGATGAGATCTTCATTAATGGAGAAAAGCTCATCCACACATTGTGGTTGCTATGTTGGTCTCATCCCACAAACTACCATCTACATAATCATAAATGTACTCGTATACCCTCTGGTTGTTAAACAAGTTAGTAACTGAAATCCTGTTGCACAGTTCTGTCTGTGCAATGGGAATGACATCATCGGCAGTGTGAGAGTGGCTCTCATTAAAGGCTTCGTTTTGCAAAATTGGGGTACACACAGTTCATACATAATGTCAGTAGTTCCCAAACATTTTTGATTCATATCTCCCTTGGCTTACTAGCCATTGGCCACGACTCCCCCAATATCAAACTTTGAGTGAGGGGGGAGGAGGGGGAAGGGAAGCCCGGCCTGAGTAGTACTTCCACGGAATCTGCAGATGTACTTCTGAGAATTCTACGGTGCCCTTGGCTGGGTCTGGCAGCGCCCCAGGGCACTGCGCCACACAGTTTGAGAACCACTGCATAATGTGATGAAGTCACATGAACCATGAAATCACAAAAGGAAGCCTTTAATGAGTGACAATCTGCCACAGATGATTATATCATTCCCACAGTGTAGGCGGATCCCACCCAACAGGATTAGGGCAAATACACACCGGAAGCCTAAGCCTAAAATTTGAATCATGAATCACTTCCTGGTAATTATGCTTGCTAAGCATGCTAAGCAGCAATTCTAACATTCAAAAGGCAAGTTCATCCATTTGGAACAACTGTACCCTATGTATGTATAGAATTCATGGTTCTATAGGATAGCTTTGTACTACCAGTGAGTCCCTTAAAAATTGATGCTCATTTTCAAAGCCATGCCTTGCTTTTAAGAAAGATCCATTTCATATGAACAACAGAGAATGCAATTATACATGGCCTTATACATGCCTCTTGATTGGCACACTACTTTGCCCACAGAGTAGTAGACTGAGTAATAGATTGCAATGCCCTCTCCTTCTCTAATCCCATTGCTTCCCAAAAGGCCATTCTGGTAAAAAAATGTATATTGCTACAGAAGCATTTTAATGTTATAATATACATATATATATATAGCTAAGGAAGCATTTTAATGTTAGAATCTGTGCTTTCTAAAAGTTGACTTTGAAAAAAAGAAGAGGAATACATCTTTGCTCTCAATCTGCCCCTTCGCTCTGTAGATTCAAGGATTGATACACAATGAATTCTAGTCTGTCACTGGAGTTGTCTGGATTTCATACTCTCTCTAAAGCAACAGATCAACTCAGATGTTCAATCAGTGAAGGAATGGGAAAACTGATGAGAGGTAGAAGGTATTCAGCATTAACAGAAAAATTAAGTAGAAACATATTTATTTAACAATAATGTTCAGATTAAAAAACATTTGCTTTGCATATGTTGGAGCAAGGGTACATTTAGAGTTATGAATCTTCAGAGACAATTGTAAGGAATAACCCGCCTTACTGCAATATACTTAAACTCAGTTGGCAAAAAGTTAAAATAGCCTTTAAGAAATCAAGCGGTAAATTGAGCACAGTTGATCCAGAGTCCACTAGAAAACAAACAAGCTATTATTATAGAGTTGCTTTTCAAAGCAGTCTTAATTTATTAATATTTGTGATGCAACACTTTGAAAGATGAAGAAAAACAAGCTTTGTTTCTTTGGAGACTGTGTGGCACTTAAATGCCAACTGTTTATGCTTCTAGGAATATTTCCACAGCATCTAATTATGAGTGATGGAGGATTAGAATTTCAGATGAGAGAATAAAAGCAGGATCAGATGAATCTTAACAAATAAAAGGTTATTTTCAAAGCAGATACCCTACCTTAATGACAAAGAGAAAAGAAAAATGCACATTAGACAGGCAGCAGAAGCATAAAAACCTGACTTTCATTTGGAGTCAGATTTCTATAGATTACATATTTACTAAAGGAAGAACGGCACACTTATACTACTCCACAAAATGCAGATGCAATTTGGAGCACAAGATCTGGAGATTCTTTTTATGCAAAGACACATCACTTCACAAAACACCTGTGCTGACACACACGTGTAGCCCCATTGTTTGAACATTTTGGAGGGCAATGGAGAAGTCACCATTCAGTTATTCTCAAATTGCACAGGATTCTGAGAGTTTTCCAGGATATACAATTTACCAATGATGCACAGAATCTGAGTGTGCATCCTAGAATGGCCACCATTTCCCTGTAACTGTACATTACAGAAGAGATTAAGGATGGGTTCATTAAGCAAGCTGTCTTTTGCCACTACTATAAGAATGTTTCAGAGTTTAAAAATCAGGGTAAGAGCTGTCCTTACTTCCCATAATGTATTACCATAGGAAATCTCTTCAGTTGATCACTCTAAAAGAGAACAGTAAACCCACTAGTTTCTACTTGCAGAACTGAACAATAATGTTCAGGGACTGAGCAGGAGGGGAAGGAGGCAGGAATCCCTACCACCCTGCCTCTTTTGTGGTGAAGACATAATCCACATCAATACTTCAGAATGCTTAACCGGATGTGGGGATAGTGCTCTCTTTTTCCTTTAGCTGAATATACAGTAGGACCCCCTTATCCATGGGATCAGTATCCACTGATTCACTTATCCATGGTCTGAAAATATCAAAAATACTAAAAGAAAAAATCCAGAAAAAAAGTATTTTCAAATGTGTTACTAGAACCGGCCACTAGAGGGAGCCAGAGACCATGCTGTGAATATTTGTTAGTGAAGAATACATAAAGTCTGCTATTATTTGCAGTTTTCAGTATCTGCGGGAAGCTTGGAACCAATCCCCAGTGGATATGGAGATCCTACTGTATCACAAATTGTGGGTGGGTGACATTTATTGTCAATATCACTCAGTGCTTTGTTCAAACACACTTGTAAGAACACTAGCATCTGACTTATTCCATTATTCCTTGTAATTTTTCCTTTCATTTGACACCAAATGCTGCTGTAACTCTAGCCGGTGGATGGTCTAAAGACACTAGATATGTCTAAAAATCTGATGTTATCTATCTTAACAACTGCTGCTCAGTTTCTAGTCTGTCATTTGGAAGAGCTCCAAATGGTGTGCATCACCAGACTTTGAAAACTAACCAACCAACCCTCTTAACTTAACCAACCAACCAACACGAATCCTGTACTGAGAGAATGAATCACTGTAGAAACCATAGCTGCCTCAGTTAGTGTGGGGCTCAGAGTACTACTTCTGTGATTGTCTTCCATATCTTCTCATTGTCTCTGGTTAGCAGAGAAATCATCCCCTTGAGCCACTTGACTCAACACTGCTGTTTTATTTGGCTTTGGGGTAAGGTGACTTTATGGTGAACCATGACATTTTCATATTTTCTGATATGGCAAGCAAGTCCAGGTCTGCGTGGCTAAAGCAATTTTAAGCAGCTGGAACAAAGGGGAGCCTAATACCCATGTTATCTCCTAGAGTGCTATTCTGCTCATCCAATATGCTTACGGTTGGAAATACAGTGGTGCCTCGACTTATGAACGCCCCTACTTACGACCATTTCGAGTTACGACCAGCTCCGGCCGCAAAATTTTGCTTCTACTTGCGACTGGAGCTTCCACTTATGAACAGAAAAAGGCAAGAGAAAAAGGCGGGAAATTCAAATTGCTAACTGTAGGTGGCGACGAGGCTGCTTCTTTGTAGCTCTTTCGCCCCAGCAGTTAGAGAGTGTGCGTCGTCGTCGGAGGCTTGGGACTGCCTCCTTCTGCTTCTGAGAGCGTGTGTGTGTGTTTGCAGGGAGGCTTCGGGCTGCCTTGTAAGGTAAGGTGCTGTTTTCTGCTTTTTAAAAACTGTTCTGGGTGTTTTTGCAGCGTGGTTTTGAGCCGGGGGGGTTTATGTTTCTGTGCTGTGATGGGTCTTGGGGGGTTTGTTTGTTTTTTGGTTCCCCCCCCCCATTTCTGATGGGTCTTGGGGGGGGTTGGTTGCTTTTTGGATTTTTCCCCCCATTTCTGATGGGTCTTGGGGGGTTGGTTGCTTTTTGGATTTTTTCCCCCATTTCTGATGGGTCTTGGGGGGGTTTCCTTGCTTTTTGGATTTCCCCCCCCCCATTTCCGATGGGTCTTGGGGAGTTTGTTAGCTTGTTACTTTTTTTTCCCCCATTTCCAATCTTGCACGATCTGCTTGATTGCTTTTTGCTTTGTCTTGTTTGCATTTGCAATTGGTCTTGCACGGTTGATTGGTTTTTGGTTTGTTTTCTTTGCATTAGGTCTTGCACGCTTGATTGCTTTTTGCTTTGTCTTGTTTGCATTTGCAATGGGTCTTGCACTGTTGATTGCTTTTCTTCCCCCCCCCCCTTCGGCTGGAAGGGATTAATCGCGTTTCCGACCGGTCTTCCAGTTATTTTTTTAAAAAAAAATTGGTGATGTTTTTCTTCGGCCGGAACGGATTAATTGCATTTCAATGCATTCCAATGGGAAATGGTGCTTCGACTTACAACCATTTTGAGTTACGACCATCTTCCTGAACCAATTAAGTTCATAAGTCGAGGCACCACTGTACTTGCTAGATGCCTGGTCAATAGCAGCTTGAACACAATCTAATCCATCAGCTTCTTCACTTGATTTCTAAGACAGAACATGAGTCACACTGCTTATTCCCACAGATCTTGGTAAAAACATTCTCCAATTCAATGAACACATTGTGATAAGTTATCTCCTGGCTGAAAACTCTCAGGGCTTAGAAGACTGCCCTGTGATTAACCAGTGAATGCTCTGATTTTCTCTTTCTCTCTTTTTTTGACCCAGTGCTCTACATCAATTTGTGGTTGGCATTCACCCCTAAACAGAACATAGACTTCTGTTGATGGCATTGGTGATTCTTGCTGGCTACCTCAAGGACCCACCCTCCTTAGGTCTGCAGGGACCACCCCAAATGCCATCACAACACATAGATATCACAACCTTCCAATGTATTTGGGAAGCTTTGGATGTCCTGAAAATGTTACAGAATCACTGTAGTGATTGTGTTTGGGACCTCAATCTTAATCTGACAGGCTATAATTATGTCTAGAAGTTGGACTAAAGACATGAGGTTCATGCTCTTAAATGAGGGGATTGACTAGTTGGAGGATTGCTGATTCCCTCTCAGGACACTCCATCCTTTATAAGGGAGGAAGCGGGGGGATGAGAAGCACCTCAGCAAACAATTTCTTAGGAATCACAAACTGGACATATAAGCAGCTTTGTAAGCAGAACTGCTTTGGAAAACAGGGCAATTCCTGACCTGACAAAGCATCAAGTGCCTGCACACTCCAAAGGAAAACACCATCTTGAAGATGGCAAATGCCTTCCATTTGCCTCTCAAGAATTCAAGCTCTAATTGTTCCTGCTCCACAGGCAGATTTGAATGGACCATGTCTTCAGATCAGACTGAAGTGAGGGGTCTAGGAAATGTACCTTACTTTCAGGCTACTGATGATGAGGACAAATGGGAGAGCTTGGCAAGCTTCAAAACTCAGACATATAATCCAACCCATGCGCACCAGCTAAGACATAACAAAAAGGTAACCTCCAACCTGAATTCTACAATGCTGAAGCAATGTCATGGCAGGTGGCCACATGATGTTGTTGCAGATTCCCGTTCAGCCTGGATCAGGTGACGGATGTAGGCAGTGGTATTCTCCTTGTCCCTAGAAAGCTGCTGACTCTAGCCTAACTCATCCATCTAAACAACATGATACACAGGCACAAATTAAACTGTCCTTTTCACTTTCTTACTTGACTGACTTTTTTTAAGCTCACCATGTTACAAACTCAGCTCCCCAGAGGTCAGGCTGCATCTTATCTTCATACTTCAAGTGGATGGAAAAGGAAGAAAAGAAATGTCTTCTCTGATCCAATCAGAATTAACTAAGAATAAAACCACAGTTGACATTATGGCAAACTGCTCTAAAATTTGTGATACCTTATGGCAAGCTTTATTCTGTGTTTGTCAATACTAGTTCTAACTATGGTCCACTTCTGTGGAGACCAGACCCTGCTTCTGGTTTCTTTCAAATGCACTAGTATTATAGTCTTTTATATTAATATTATACAATGTGTGTTTCATCAGTTATGGTGCTTAAACCTATCAGTGCTTATTGGCTTATGAAAGATCCTAGGACTCAGCCTTTGCCCTTGGTCCAAAAGGTTTATGAATAACTTACAAAGGAAGATAAATCCCAACATTTACTATCAGTTTAGAAGCTTCATATTACATATCACAACTTATCAGCATTTTTCCAAACTTCGCAAAAAATGACTGCTTCCAAACAGCTGTGGGATAATTTTCAGGAAAGTGACCTTGATCTAGGTTTTGGGGTTTCATAGTCAGACAAATCTATTATTAATCATTGGTCTGAAAACCATTTTTACATATGCCCAGTCTAAACATCACATGAAATATATCATTCAGTCAGGAATCCATAGCATTCTGGAGGGGGGGGGGGATAAGAAATTTAATCAAACCACTGATTAAACTATCATTAAATTTGCCAGGGAGGCCTTTCCATTTTAAAAAGGTGATGGTGGGGTGCAAACATAACATAGTCTTGTGCATTTATCTCCAGAGCACTGCTCTACAGGCGACCTGTACAGGCTGGTAATACGATTACATCAACAAGCTTTTCATTTTAAAGTGTCAGATTTTGCAAGATGAAAGGGTGCAATCCTTAACACTTTGCAGTGCTACTGGCTCAGGTTTAAAGAAACTATGTGACCTAGGATTCATATCATATTCTAATCTGTGAGACTGACATGAAAATGAAAAGCAAAGTCTTTGAAAGTGATACATTTGTGTGATGGTGTAAACCTGGAGTCCTTAACAATGGGAATGACAAATGGGCTGATAAGGAGATAAAAGGAAATGCCTACAGTGAACATTTCCATGCCATCATCTGCAACCTGTATCTGTAAGAAAGTGTGGGTTACCATTAGATGAACTGATACTGATGTTTGCAGAGCATTTAGTACCTGTTTGTTCCTTGGCTAGCTCCCCCTCCCATGTTCTTGCATTTCTCAGAAACAAACTATGAAAAAGTCCAGTTGTTATTTATGAATTATCTACATTGTTGCTTTGATGCCTCTTATTAAATGCTGAACGTAAGATTCTACTATTGCACTTTATCATTTAATTTCTCCTCTGAATTTATTCAGATGGTTAGCATGAAGAATCCTGTATCTGTACAACATAGGTATATTTAATACTAATTCTTGTAATCATTCTTTACTGCAAAAAGCATTATTCAGTGCTTACAAAATATATTCCTATCAATATGTATGTATGTATGTATGTATGTATGTATGTATGTATGTATGTATGTATGTATGTATGTATGTATGTATGTATGTATGTATTTGATTTATATACTGCCCTCATTAGTACTAAGGCACTACTCTGGGCGGTTTGCAAAAAGTGTGACACAGAACAGAAAACAAACATAAAAGCAATAAAACCAATGAACTAATAATTCTTAAAAACAAATAGAGTGGGCAAAAAAGAATGGATGATCAACTGGGGTCGGTGTGGAAAGCCTCCCTTAAAAGCCATGTCTTTAGTTGCCTCCTAAATATCCACAGGGAGGGAGCCAGGTGAAGCTCCTCTGGAAGCTGGTTCCACAGAGTTGGAGCTGCCGCAAAGAAGGCCCTACCTCTTGTTGAAGATTTGTAGGCCTCCCTCAGGGTGGAAACCCGGAAGAGCTTCTCCTGAGATGATCTAGTGAATCGAGCAGATGACAATAGGAAAAGGTGCTTCAATCTTGTAGCCATGTTGTAGTCACAAATTAGGATAAACGCATGAAAATTCAGAGAGCACAACAAGAAACTCTGAGTGTTCTACCTGGCCCCAGCTAGAGTTGTAGACCCTTTTAGGGGTGTAACCATCCCCTCTCCTGCAGCACCTTCCCAGATACTGTTGGAGTGCAACTCCCATTGGCTCCAACTAACATAGCTAATGGTGAGGGATAATGGGAGTTGCATTCGAATGACACCTGGATAACCACAAGTTGCCCACCTCTACTGTTACGGAGAAAACTGTTTAAAATTTAACAGCTATGGACATGCCATTCCACAGCTGGCTGGTGAGTGAACAGGAACAACAGGGTAGGAGGGAAGAGATGGTGTTGCAGTGGCAGGGGTCATGGCAAAAGAAAGATAAAGGTATGATGAAGCACTTAAGGCTAGCCCTGATGTTATCAACTTATTAGAGACATACCCTATTTCCCCGAAAATAAGAACAGGTCTTGTATTAATTTTTGCTCCAAAAAAAGGCATTAAGACTTATTTTCAGGGGATGTTTTTTTTTTTCATGTACAACAATCTACATTTATTCAAATAGAATAATGTCACCTTCTTCTGGAACATCGTCATAACTCTCCAAACCCTGAATTCCGGCCTGAATTTCTTGTGACTCCACTTCCTGTAGAACCATTGGCCCCAATCTCTCATGTCCAGCAATAGAGCTCTCCTTAAATGAGCACTTCCTGTCCATGTAGCTTGCTCGTAGTGCATTGGCAACACAACTATCAGTGATTTTATCCCATGAATTCTTCACCCAGGTCACCAAACTACGGCCTGCGGGCCACATCTGACCCGCCTTGCCCTTTTATCTGGCCCGGCAAACACCGCAGGCTCAGGTCCATTCCCTTCAGCCCGCGTGGAAGCAGCAGTAGAAGAAGATGACGGCGGTGGCGGAGGAGGCAAGCTGGCAGCAAGAAGCAACCCAGGAAGGAAAAGAGCATGAAGGCGGTGGTGTTTGTGCTTTGTTACGGTAGCCTCGCCTGGGCGCACACGTAAGGGGGGAAGCGTGTGCACTGCAGAAGTGCGAGCCCCAAGAGCTTTCGGGAACTTAGGCGTTGAGCCGACTCGATGCCAAGGAGCAAGTTCCTGGTGGCGCGCAGCTCCTTCCTCCCTGGCTGCCCAGCCCCTCCGTGTGCAGGGCGGAGAAGAGGGGAAGAAGTTTTAAGTCTCTCTCGAGTGCTTGGGAGCCAATCGAGAGGTGGTGCTTGAGTGTGAAGGGTCGTTGTGAGGAGCGTTGGTGTTAAGGGCCCCAACACGAACTGGCCTCAAACCCCTTCTGCCATAGGACTGGACGGTTTCTGTCTTGTTTCAGGAACGCACTTACTTGTTGAGGTGGGCGGGGGGGAATATGGATCCCGCTGGCCCACATGGACGAGACAGAGTCAATCCCAGCTGCTGCACAATGAGTCCCTGGTGGAGGGTGGGGTTTCACTTAATTGGGGCTTATTTTTGGGGTAGGGCTTATATTACAAGCATCCTGAGAAATCATAATAGGGCTTATTTTCAGGTTAGGTTTTATTTTCGGGGAAAATATGGTAGTATCAGTTTATTCAAATAATCACATCAGCCTCTTTTGGGTTATTGTATTCAATCTTGCATTGCTCCGCTCTGAATCAAAATCAGGGTTGCAGTTTCCAACTCCCAGCATGCTCAGTGCCCATACACTTGACATCACATCCACACATACCAACTAATATGGACCGGTTCCTCTACTTTAGCATCCGTCTATGCTTTAAGTTCTTGTAAAAAGTGATTAATCGTATATCTCCCTTAAAGAGGAGTAACACATCTCCCAGAGAAAGAAATGTGCATTTGGGCACCTTTCATTATGAAGAAAAAGAATGAGGTCACTTGTTCTTCCTCTCAGAGTACTTCTTTTTGACATCCACATCAATTCACACCAATGCCTACATATTCAGAAAGGAGCAAGTTCATTTTCCTTCCTCTGCATCATAGAATTAAACAAAATTCACAAAGTATGAAGTTGTCAATAGTTACTGTTCATGAAGATTATATTATCTCTCCAGGACCAGAAGCAGTATGACTCTGAACACCAGTCCTTTCAGAACAACAATGGGAAAGGGAAGTCCTGTTTGTGGGATTCCCAAACATAAGTGGGTGGTCACTCTGGGAACAGGATGCTGGATTAAATTGGTCTTTGGTCTCTTCTTGCAAAGCCACATGGCAGGAGTTCCTGTATCTCTTGCCAAATTAAAACATGTTAAGCCTTTATTAAAATCACATTGCATGTACTTGTTGAGTGTGAATCTAGCTGGGAGAAAACTAGTAGCACACGGAACCCTGAAATATTTACTGATTTATATAGAACATATAAAGTGTGCTGCTTATATACCACCCCACAGAGCTTAAAGCACTCTCTGGATGGTTTACAATTTAATGATGCAGGCTACACGTCTCCTATTGCCCAGCAATCTGGGTAGTCAATTTACTGGCCTCAGAAGGATGGAAGGCCAAGTCAACCTTGAGCCAGTTATCTGGGATTGAATTCAGGTCATGAGCAGAGTCTTGGCTTCAGTACTGCAGTTTAATCACTGCATTACGAGGCGCCTTCATGCCAAAACGGATTTCAGAATAGTATGCATGGGGTGGGGGGGGGGGGAGAAAACCCAAGATAATATTAAAACACAAAGCAATAAACAACACAATACTGAGAGAAATACAACTGTGAGAGGAATGAAATTTGTTTACATATAAGCAGTCCTCCTGCTGCATAATCTAGTGCTGGGCAAAGGGCTACAATTGCTGGTTCTATCTGAGAAGTGTGGGGTGGGGAAGACAATTCCTAATGCTTCCTCAGTTCACTACAGTTTGAGTTGCTCTGGTAAAAGCTTCAAATCTAACCACATCAGCTAAGAGAAATAAATACACTGTACAATAAAATATATGAAAGTGGAAAATATATACAACTAACAAAAGCAAATCCAGTGTATCTTTGATGAGAAGGCTTTGGCTTTCTTTTCTTTCTCCCTCCGCCTCCCCTTCAGTATGCTAGTAATGTAAAACCACAGCTCAGGGTAGAAAATCATTTTTCAATTTCAGGAAACATCATTACTAACTGCCAAGAGTCGAGCCATATAATAACAACTATAGTATTTGCTAAAACTGAACACCTGCAATTTTATAGAAGGCCTCACAGGACAGCTGAAAGTAAGTACCCCAGTCTACTGATAAAGCAGCCAATCAAACCTTAACCTTTTGTCTAAGAAAAGAATACATTTTGCTGGCTGAGGATATGCACTGAAAGGAAAGGAGGGGGGACTCAAAACCCCTTATTTCATAAGACAATGTCAACCATAAGAATGGGGTCCTAGGCTGACAATGTGGTCTCCCATGGTGTTGGGAAATGTCTTAAAAGCATCCCAGAATACTAGGATTTTGTATCACACTGAGAACATTACACATACTCCCACTGCTAAATCAGATTGTGATTATTTTCAATAGTTCAGGTAAAATTCATCTGCCTCTCCACAGGACATACAGCTTACATGTGGTCACTCTCTTTAATTGCTCAGTTGAGAATTCAGCCATTAAGATCCTTCCAAGTCTATTAACAAGCCAATTTATCATTACAGGTATCTGGAATACTGAGTGGAATCTAGTTAACTGCTGCCAAATTTGGATTCCTGGGAATCATCTTTTTAATTCATTTTTTCCCGCAAAAACAAGATGTATGGCCATTTGGGGTGTAGAGAGATGTTCCTTTCTGTTTACAGAGATATTCATGTTTCAGAGGTGACAGTCTGTCCTCTCTAAGAGCTCCCAGAGAGACCTAAATAATATTTCCTTTCCCATTTAATACCCCTTCTTTATTTTTAATCTCCTCCTGCCCTCACACTGTCCATGATTATCTCTAGTAGCTAGCCATTCCAGGAAAAAGGAAGGAAAGGAAATCAATTAACATATCAACTTCCAGAGGTTGGGGGAATGTGTTCTGATCAAATGGATTTATATTTTTGTATAATCACATTACATTTATAGTATAAATATATATGAAAATATTTGAAAAATACATTCTACCGATATTACATGTAGCAAGTACTACACAATTTGAACCCTATTCAGGCATTACACATTGTATTCATTCAACACACAACAAGAGAGATCAGGCTAGTCCCACTCCCTTTCCACTAGCTTCTGCTGCCTTCTTACAAATATAGGTGAAACGTCTGAAAGACAGTGCCTCTGCTGTCCATGGCTTCTCTCCATGTCATTAGGAACCCTGGAAAGGGGCAACATAGATCAAAAACACTTCTACATTGCATTATATCGATTCATTTCTCTTAAACATGTTACTTCACCCATGCCACCTTCACCCTTGGGGCTAGGTTCTCCTTTTGATATTCTTACACTTCATTCCACCCAATTTCTCTCCAGAAACATATTGATTCTTCTCCCATGTATACCCCTCCCTTTCTGAAATACTCCAGAAATAAATTCCATATATTTTAAAAAATCATTGCTTTTTGATAAGTCTCTTCTTAATTTCGTTTCACAAGTCAGTTTATCGTTAATTACCATATCCCACATTTCTCTGTACCATTCTTCAATTTTAATTTGGTTATCACTTTTCAATTTCTTCACAAATAATAACTTTGCCACTGTAACCATTATAGTAATTAGATCCTTATCTTCCCTCTTCAGATGACTATCATTAATCATATTAAATAAAGCAGTCAATAAGGACATTTGAATATCTAATTCAGTTATTTCCCTAATTTCTTTGAATACTTGCATCAATTCTTTCCTCCTTATATCACATGACCACCAAATGTGTAAATACATCTCTCTTTTTAATATATATCTCCAGCACAGAAGTGATAGATATTTATTTTTTATATTTATCTTCACTAGTGTTAAATACCATCTCCATGCTAACTTATAACAATTTTCTTTAACCCTTACGGACATATTCTTCACAATTCTTTTGCTCCACATTTTACTCCAATCATCCCCTGTTGTTTCATTAACCAGATCTTCCTGCCACTGATTTTTAACCCTTGTGTGTCCTGACCAACTTGTATTAATAATTTATATATTTCGTTTATAGTTCCCTTCCTTTTTAAAATTACTTTTGATTTCAGCCTTTTTTCAATTATCTCTTCAAATTACATCATTTTTCCATCCTCTCCTTCCTTGCTTTTCCATTTGCTAGCCCACCCTTCTATTTGAAGTACAATTAACCAAGAGATCCCCTCTCCCCCTCCCGTAACTATTTTATGCTTTCTCTATCTTTTGCCTTTTTCATCCAACCTTTTATCCTATTTACTCCCTTATCCTTTAATGTACTTTAAAATTTCTTTTTAAAGTTTTCTGGAAAATTTGTTAGCTCCACAAACTGAGTCAAGGGGGAAATCAGTGGACTCAGAATGTCTCTATAGTTTTTCCAACTTTCTAACAATTTTTTAGGAAACTGTTACCAATCTTCTTAATCTCTTCTCCAATCTTTTTTTTTCCAAACAGAATATCCTCTAAATTTTCTTCCTTTCCATACATTTCTATGTCTTTCCATACTAACTTTTCATTACTTATTATAATATCTGGAATATGTCTAAGTTGATTTGCTGTATAATATAGTTTAATATTGGGTATATCGAGACCTCCTTCTTTTTTGATATATACCAGAACCTCTTCTTAACCCTTGCTCACTTATTGCCATTACAATACCCATTTATCATACTCTGCCATTCTTTCAAATGTTTTTCAGTGATCTTTATTGGAAGCACCCAAAATATGAAATTTAATTTAGGAATAATTTTCATTTTACATAACACTACTCTACCAAACCAGGAAATCGTCCATTTTTATATTCTTTTATCTGTTCACTTAACTTCCTCTTCAACCTATCCATATTAATTATAACTATATCTTGTAGATTCCATGTAATATTTATCTCTAAATATTTAATTACACTTTCTAATTTTCCTTCAAATATTGTTTTCATTTTTACCCTCTCCTCTTCAGAATGATTTAACAGTAAACATTCTGACTTTTCCCCATTTACTTTTAATCCTGTTATTTCCTCAAATACTTTCAAATGTTCTTTAATTCTCTCTATTGTATCTATTAGATTCTTAATTATTAATAGTGTGTCATCAACGAACAAATTTATCTTATTTTCTCTCTTCCTTTACTTCATTTATCATTTCTAATTACTTGTGCTAGCAATTCTATTATCAATGCAAATAATACTGGAGATGGGGGGGCACCCTTGTCTCATTCCTTGGCCTAAGGATATTGTCTCAATTATTCCATTATTTACTATAACTTTGGCCATATTCTGTGATGTAATTGTTGGGTTATCTGCCTCAAATGATTACTGAACCCTATGTGTTTGATCAAAAGCTTTAATGTTTCACATTCCACCAGAACAAACATTTTAAATATATCTAGCAACAGTACTCCTGCTTTAGAATGTGTTTCCTTTGTTAAATACCTGCAGTTGAGTACCCTTCTCATTGAATCTGACATTTGTCTGCCTTGTATGAATCAGTTCTGATCTTTCTCTCTATATTTCCCAATAAAACTGTTTAATCTATTTGCCAAGATTCCCATAAAGATCCTGCCATCTTGATTTATCAGTGACACAGGTCTATATGCTTCCATGTTCATTGGCTTTTTACCAGATTCCAAGATTAACACTATTATTGATTCCTTCCAAGACTGTGGAATTTCTTCCCTCCTTAATATTTTATTATGTAACTCTTTTAGCTTTGGTATGAAAATCTGTTTAAATACTTTGTAATATTCTGAGCCTAATCTGTCTGCTCCAGGTGTCTTCCCTGCTTCAATTTATTTATGATAACCTCTATTTCTTCATCAGTAATTAATTGTTCCATTTTATATCTATCGTCATCTGTTAACAATTTGTTAAAATTAATCTTTATATATTCTTCAATTTTATCTAAAGGAGGGTTTTTGCTAGTGTACAGTTTTTTTATAAAAATTCTGAAAATCTAATTTCTCTTTCAATTTATTACACCTTTTCCCATTCTGATCTTGTATTACCCCTATATTTCCCTTAGTCTTTTTTTTATATTCAGAGAAATTCAGAGAATTCTCTTTTTAAATAAATTAAATTACTTTGTACCTTTTCCAAATTAATCCCTTCCAGTTCTTCCCTCTTTGCTTGTAGTTCCAGTATCGCTTTCTTATCCCTATGTATAGTTCTTATGACTATTCTTTCTAATTCTTTTATATTGTGTTCTCATTCTTGTACTCTTTTCCTTGCTGTTTTTAAGCATGCAAGTTGCTTTATATGCGTACCCTCTGGTAACAGACATCACAGTGTCCCAAATTACTTTGGCTTGCGTCCTCCCTTTTCATTTATTTTCCATGTCTCTTCCAAATTCTTTTGAAACCCTTCAATTATTTATTTATTTATTTATTTACAAGATTTTTTTAGCCACGCTATTACCAGTGGTCTCTGAGTGGCGTACAACAATATTAAAACTTTAAAAACATTAAAACCATTAAAAATAGGCAATATTATAATAATGTTGTGTTGTTGTTTAGTCGTTTAGTCATGTCCAACTCTTCGTGACCTCATGGACCAGAGCACGCCAGGCCCTCCTGTCTTCCACTGCCTCCCGGAGTTGGGTCAAATTCATGTTGGTATAATAATACCCTATATTAAAAACAGTCATTAAAACATTAATATTAATAAATCCTGCTGCTCATATGGCCAGCTAAAAAATACTATTTAATTAAAATGCTGGCTAAACAGAAAGGTCTTTGCCCGGCGCCGAAAAGCCAAAAGTGTTGGAGCCAGGCGGATCTCTATAGGGAGGGCGTTCCAAAGTTGGGGGGCAACAGCCGAGAAGGCCCTATTTCGGCATGCCATCCCCCTCACCTTTTTCAGGGATGGCACCTTCAGAAGGGCCTCTTGGCCTGATCTTAGAGTACGGGCAGGCTCATATGGAAGAAGGCGGTCCTTTAGGTAACCAGGTCCTAAGCCATTTAGGACTTTATATGTCAAAGTAAGCACTTTGAATTGGGTCCGAGCAGCAACCGGCAGCCAGTGTAAATTTTTCAGAACCGGCGTGATATGAGTCCATGCAGTGGCACCACTTACCAGCCGCGCAGCCCGGTTCTGTGCCAGCTGCAGTTGCCGGACCATCTTCAAAGGCTGCCCCACGTATAGCGTATTGCAGTAGTCCAGTCTGGTTGTTACCAGTGCATGTGTGACTGTTGCCAGGCTCCGTTCATCCAGGAAAGGGTGAAGTTGATATATTCTCCGCAGCTGTAAGAAGGCACCCCTGGACACCAAGTCCACCTGGGCTTCCAAGGTCAGACCCAGGTCAAGGAGCACCCCCAGGCTGCAGACCCTGTCCTTTAGGGGGAGTGTAACCCCGTCTAAGGCAGGGAAATGGCCCTTTAATCTATCTGGCGGAGCACCCACCAGCAGCACTTCCGACTTTTCTGGATTGAGCCTCAGTTTATTGACCCTCATCCAGTCCATTATCGAGTCCAGGCACGAGTTCAGAATGGCGACTGCCACACCTGGATTGGTAGAGAATGAGAGGTAGAGCTGGGTGTCGTCAGCATATTGCTGACTCCTCAGCCCAAACCTCCTAACGACCTCGGTTTCATGTAGATATTGAATAGCATGGGGGACAGTAGCCCTGAGGAACCCCATGACGCAACCGCCATGGATCAGAGCTACTGTCCCCCAGCACCACCATCTGGACTCAATCAGCCAGGTAGGAGCGGAACCATCGTAAAACGGTGCCTCCCATTCCCATTGCAGCCAATTACATTTCAATGTTGGTAGATATTTGCATCATTTTTCCACCTTGCATATTCACTATGTCATCAATATTTGAATAACATCAATATCCGTGTTATTTACCCTTGTCAATAGATCCTTAGATACAAATATATGGTCTATTCTTGAATGTATTTTATGCACTGATTTTTTTCAATGTCAGAATAGGGCTTCAGATAAAGCAAGACAAAGATTAAAAAACTGAATAATGGAATACATTTTTACCTCACAGCTAGTCTCTCAGAATTCAGTGAGGGCTATTTCCTTATTTCTAGTGTTGTAGGCTTATCCCATATCTTCCCTTTTTTCTATGAATGACGGAATCCCATAGCCAGAATTGTCACTGATAACTTTTCCAAACTCTCCCTTACTTCAGGGGGCTTGCTGGATAATTTGGATCACTATGTGTTACTGTGTGGTTAAAAAGACTGAGAGAAGAAGCTAACCCTTTAATACAGTGTGATGACAGGCGGACAAAGAAACAACTGTGTTCAGTCAGATGGCACAAAACTCAACCAAGAACTGGGGTAGCCTCTTGAATTCACAGCATTCGTAGGAGGAAGCTACCCAATAAATGCAACAGTTTAAACCAACACACCAGCCTTACTTTGTTATCATCCTTATCAATACGATTAGCAAGAGCTTCAGGGCATAAACCGTTTGACAGCTCCACCCCACCCCAAAGTTTAATCACTGACTATCATATCATAATAACGTATCAATTATATGATTATGTATTGATTATATGATCCAAGTACATTTTTAAGAAGAAGGAAATGAAACTAAACTTTATAATCTATCTTACAGACAATAAAGAATCTTTATTCCAATAATTATATAATATTGGTGTAGAACAACCTGCCACAAAAAGGACATCCCTCCCAACATTTCTCTGACAATTTATTCAAATGTTATGTTTAGTACTTTTCAGTTCAGTTCATTACACAATTGCCAATAAGCTATTTGTGCATTTTGACTAAATACTAGAAAAGAAATAGAGTAGGGCATATAGCAACAGTACAATCAAGATAAAATACTGTAATATAGAATTAATAATAGATATTTGCTAATTTTTCAAAAAGCATATATTATCTCCAGAAAGGGGTAAACATTTCATCTTTTCCAATGCTAATCTGACAACTTTGAGAACCCCAAATGTAGTATAATAACTAGAGATGGGCACAAACTGCAGTTTGGTGGTTCAGCCCAGTTCGGCATGGCACCCACACTGGTGTTCTGCAGGTGCTGCACATTCCCCTCTCCCACATCCTCTGCGTGCTCACCCATTCCCTGGCTGAACTGTGCTCCCCTCCCCCACCTCCTCAGCATGATTGCTTACTCACCAATTGCAGCTCATGCTTCCCTCCTCCACCTCCTCCAGTGGCCACTCACTCAAATACAGCAGTGCAAGCTTTCCTGCCCTGCCTTCTCTGTGTTGGGCAGGTGTTTGACAGTTTGACACTCCGCTGCCTACAGTGGGCACCCACTTAAAAGCAGAGCCCCATCTTCCCTGCCCTGCCTCATCTGGGCACTGCCTCTGAGTGGGCACCCACCAGAGGGAGTGAGGCACTGAACCACTGAACATCTGTTGCGGTGGTAAATGAACAGGGCTGAACCACGAAACCAGCAGTTCATGCCCATCTCTACTTTTTTCTCTATATAGTCTTTGAACAGAAAGGGAACTTTAAACAGTGACAAAAGATCAGCTGCTTATTGATAAAATGGTACTAAAGAAAGCAAAAAGATGAAAAACAAGCAACATCCAAGAAATATTGATGGAAGGTTTGACAATAATTCAACATGGGCATGGCTAAAACTGGGGACCATTAAGAAACTGAAGACTTGATTTTTGCTGCACAAGAACAAGCACTCCAAACTAATGTTATGAAAACTAAGATTCAACGAATTAGCACTAACAGCAAATGCTGACTCTGCCGAGAAAAATATGAAACTGTCACACCTCATCTGTGAATGTCCAAAAATTGCACAGATTACAAAATTAGACAAGATAGAGTGGCAAAATTAGTGCACTGGTCATTATGCAAAAAATACAACTTGTCAGCCTCCAAAAACGCATGGGAACATCACGTAGAGCAGGTGCCAGAAAATGACAAAGTCAAGATCTTGTGGGATTTCCAGATGCAAACTGATAGACACCTTGAACATACCGTATTTTTCCGTGTATAAGACGCCCCATGTATAAGGCCCCCCCCCCCTACTTTTCTAACCCAAAATTTCTTTCTTCGCAAGAAAGTGGAGGGGGAAGGCAGGGATCAAAGCAACTGATTCTTGTTTTAGACTCCAACTTCCAGCTAGAAAATTCTGGGAGTCTTAGGCTGAAACAGTCACACTTCCAAGCTCTGCAACAAACTAGTGTGGTTATTGCTTTGAAAATAGGGGGGGGGGGAGGTCATACCAAACAGGCTTACATTGCAGTGCAGTAGTGAAAGTTGGCGGACTGATATATTGGTCCAAAAGGAGGATTATCTACCAAGTAGGTAGAGACAAGATGGTGACACGCAAGCAGCTCTAGTTAGGAGCTCTGTCAGCTTTTGTTTGTTTTTTGATCTTAACCGACTTGGATTACCCTGACCTTTCAAATTCTTTTGCCCAAGTCTCAACCTTGATATTCACGGCTTTCCCCCACAGCGGCTCCGTTCTAGAGATTGTGAGTACTAATCACCTCTTTCAAAGACACAAACATTATGGGAAGGAAAAGGAATTTCTCCCAAGAGGATGGGGGGGAGTGAAAAGCTGTCCCTGGTTTCCAAGCAGTCTAAGTTAGAAGATTACTTTGCTCCATTAAAGAGGCAGAATAATAATGAATGTTTGGAAGCCTCCCCTGGGGAGATCGGTTGCTCTCTGTGGCATTCCCCTGCAGCCCCTGAAGAGACTGGGGAGACAGCATTCCCGGCCCAACTGAATGAGGTAATTAACCAGGAAGGTCAAAGAGACACTGACCAATAATAAAACAAACCTTCCTGATAGCTGAGACAGTCAAACAAATTTTCTCTCAGCTGGAACGCATTATAAAGCAACTTCAAGGGAGAGAGGGCGCCCTCCCTAGAAATCCACAAGAACTCCCCCCAATAAATAAGGAGAACAGTTTCACCATAAGGGCTCTCCATAAAGAGCTATCAACGCCCCCGTTTGGGAATTCTGCTTCAACAGCCACCGGGAAAGACCATTCCAACTTGATTTACGATCCAAAGAGCCTAGCAATTACAGTCTCTCCCTTCAAGGGGAAACTCATAGATTGGTCTACAAAAAGGCGGGCCAGACAACACCTAGCTTTTCTGTTAAGGAAGGACCCTATTGGGATTGACCTCTCAAAGATAAAGAGACTGCCTGGTACAAGGAGCCAGGAACGCTTTCTCTTATATTTCCGTACCAACAATATTCCAAGGCAGCTTCTTGCGCAATCCCTAGAGCTAAGCGGAGTCGGGATCAGGCTTCAAAGGCATTTTAGAGATATCTCAATACAGAAATTACCTCTAGTTAACCCCAGGAGGAGAGCCAGACCATCAAGGGGACAAGTTGATGACCCGATACACGTTTTAGATAAGAACTCAGAAATCCCATTAATTATCCTGGATCAGCCTGTACTGATGGATCTACCAGAGCCAATGGAGTCATCCAGGACCCAACTTTTCAATTCCTTGGCAACTTGGATCTGCTTTGCTACGTAACCCCCAGCAATAGGTCTGCAGAGGACATGCTCAGATCTGGACTAACAGTAGATAACCAGAGTGTTAAACCTATGACCACATTTAAAGCCATGCCGGCAGGAGATCAGGAAACCTCAATAAGGCAACTGAAATCTTCAATTCTTTCCTTAAAAAAGTCCCAAGAAGTCAATTTCCCTTGATCAGCTGGCCAACCCTGGGCCCTCCACACAGAATCCTTCAACGGTAACTCCAATGGCCCCGGTACTATCCAGCTGTAATAGGAATCATCCCCCACAAGAACCTGTTGTAATAATCAACAGGAAAATCCTGTGCTCCAATGTGGTTATTTCTGAAGACGATCCTATCCTCTCTATCGCAGCTGGCGAGCTAAGCTCAAACCAGCAACAGGACAATCACAGCTCAGCCTGACTGCATGCAGACAAGTCCAAGATGGCTCCAGATAAATTTTTGAACATTGCCTCTTGGAATATTGCTGGATGGGCCTGTTGCAAAAGCCAGGACTATCCTTTCTTCCAAAGGAATTATGATATAATCCTGCTTCAGGAGACTTGGACAGATAAGGAAATTAGGGTCGATGGCTACCATTCCTACATTAACAGTGCAATACCTGGGGCTGGGCCCGGGAGGCTCAAAGCAGGCCTGTGTACATTGGTTTCCACCTCCTTAGGAGTAAGCTGTAGACAACTGCTCTCTTTGGAGCACTTGGCGATGGCAATTTGCCTCAAATTCAAAGATCTAATGATCTTGGTGGTTAATATCTATCTCAACCCCCATCACGCAAAGGCCCATATCAAAAATACCTGGTCCGCCCTGGAAGGCTATATGGATGATTTAATATCGGAGAACTCTGTCAATGGGATTATACTGGGGGGTGATTTCAATGCGAGAATTGGGCCAAACGATTCCTCCTCAAACGAGGGGCTCAGAGCCAAACAGAGTCGTGGGCATTTTGGCCCCGAATATCCACGACCCTCCAGAGACAGCAAGCCAAATTTTGCCAGCTCCCAGCTAGTAGCAATGACTAGGCAACTCAATCTCCAAATTCTGAACGGGTCCACCACAGGAGATTATCCTGGAGAGTTCACCTTCATGGCTGGCACAAGGTGCAGCACCATAGATTACATTCTGGTCAGCAATAACATATTACCACTAGTCACAGGGCTCCAAGTCCTTCCAGACCTAGAGAGTGATCGCTTACCTCTTCTTTTAAACATGGATTTAGCCTCCCACCTAATCCATCTCAAAAAGCTGCCCAAAATAAACATCGAACCCTCCAGTCAGGAGGGGTGTAGGGCCAAATGGACCCCCCTCCTTGGGAAAAAGTCCAAGGAAATGTTGGAAGGAGAGTGCATGGCCTCATGGCACAGTGCCATCACGAATAACATCACAGGTATGGATTTTCTGTTCCCCTATAAGCAATTAATACAGGAACTGCAACCCCTGCTGGTAACGTGGAAAAGAAATCAAGGTAACTATGCAGCTAGGCATTCCCAAGGGTGGTTTGACAGGGAATGTCTGGAAGCCAAATGGGCACTTAATTCCGCGTACCAGATCTACCGAATGGTTCCCGGTTATGACACCCTCCCATTGTGGCTACACATCCTAGAGCTGAAAAAATCATATAAGAAAATGGTGGCTAGGGGGAAAAAAGCTGATGTAATGGCATCATGGGACCAACTAATCCAAGCAGCCAAAGTGAATAACTCGGCCCTTTTTTGGAAGCTGATATCACGTAACACCCACAGGGAATCTGCACCGTTAGACTCCCTTATACCAGCAAGCACATGGGAGTCATACTTTAAGAAATTATATGCCGACTCCTCCAGTCAAATGCCACTGCAAATTGAGAAGGATTTACCAGTGTGGCCCCCAGTCTTGACAGATGAAGTTGAATCACTCATTAGTCAACTTAAAAACGGCAAAGCTCCTGGTATGGATAGCATCCCACCGAAGCTACTAAAACAGAACATGGCCTTTTGGGTCCCACTGTTAACCTCCCTTTTCACCAACATAGACTCCTCAGGGCTTATCCCAGAAGGCTGGAGGGAGGCTATTATTGTCCCATTTTACAAAAAAGGCAGGAGAGATGATCCAGCTAACTACAGACCTATTAGTCTACTAAGTATAATTAGCGAACTCTATGCCAGTCACCTTTTAGATAAACTTAAATGTTGGGTCGACCAAGAAAATCTGATCACAGAGGAGCAGGCAGGATTTAGGGAGGGAAGGTCTACTCTGAACCAGGTTTTATTTATTTATTTCATTTATACCCTGCCTATCTGGTCAATTGTGACCACTCTAGGCGGCTTACAACACACACTAAAAACAATAAACAGATAACATACACATAACATAACATAATTTTCCCAAGATGGCAAGAAACAAGGTGTATTATAGTGGAAAAAGAAAAAAGAGTAGTAGGGGTTAACTGGAAAGGGGGAAGGCCTGCCTAAACATCCATGTTTTCAGTTGTTTCTTGAAAATACCCAGCGAGGGAGCTGCGCGAATCTCAGGAGGTAAGCTGTTCCAGAGGCGAGGAGCCACCGCCGAGAAGGCCCGGTTTCTTGTTTTTTCCTTCCGGGCCTCCCTCGGCGTCAGGCTCCTCAACCTCACCTCCTGACTCGCGCGAGTGACACGGGTAGAACTGGGTGGGAGTAAGCGTTCCGACAAGTATCGAGGCCCTAAACCATTTAGGGCTTTAAACGTAAGCATCAAAACTTTGAAGTCAACGCGGAACCAAATGGGCAGCCAATGCAACGCGGCCAGGGTAGGGGAGATGTGATGGTGTCTTCTCACTCCACTTAGGAGTCTGGCTGCTGCATTCTGCACCACTTGGAGTTTCCGCGTCAGCCTCAGGTTATGATTATGCAACATCTGATAGAAAAAATATGCGGCAGGCAATACAGGGACTCTGCATGCAGCCTTCATAGATTTAAAAACAGCCTTCGACTCCATCCCAAGGGTAAAACTGTGGGAGAAGCTTGAGGGCACATCCATTGACCGTAGGCTGCTGTACTTAATCAGAGTATTATACACGAACACATCCCTTATGGTGAGATGCTCTGCGAATGGGCATCATTCCAACCCAATTCCTACCTACAAAGGGGTAAAACAGGGATGTGTCTTGGCACCCATTCTGTTTAACATTTATATTTAACGGTTTGGCAGAATTCATGAATACACCAGACTTACATCCCCCAACTCTCACAAATCGTAAGGTGCTGCTACTCTTATACGCAGACGATACAGTAATTCTATCTAGAACCCCAGTGCGTCTCCGAAGGGCGATGAGTAGGTTCAGCCAGTTCTGTAACGATAATCAGCTAGAGCTTAACTATCTCAAAACCAAGGTTGTATCATTTGGCAGGAGACCTTAAAAAAGGGTGTGGAGAATTAATGAACACAGGATTGATCAGGTAACTACTTACAAATACCTGGGGGTTATGCTGCACTCAACTGGGGCACGGACAGTCCACCATGAACACGCAGCTTCAGTTGGTCATCAGTTGGCCCAAGCTGTTGCAAAGTTCGCACGAACTAGAGGTGGCCACTACATCCCTGCGGCAATCAAATTATATCAAGCCAAAGCCCTGCCCCAACTACTATATGGGACCTTACTGGGCCCTCCTTCCACTAGCTTTGCCCCATTAGAACGAGTTCAACAAAATTCCTAAGCTCCATCTTCCAGGTCTCCAGTTATGCATCTAATGCTAGTCTACGACTGGAGACAGGGACGATAAAATTTGAGGCCAGAGTTTCACTTTCCTCCATCAATCTCTGGCTCAAACCCAATCACACAACATCAGATTTAGCATCCCTGGTCCTACGTGACAACTTTCAATCTTCTTGGACCAAGATGGTACAAGCAAAGCTAAGATACCTGGGATTTTCCCCAGAGGCTATTCTGACTATGGACACAATTCAAGCAAAAACTGCTCTGAGACAAAGAGTACTGGACATAGAGAGACAGAGTGACATTAACCAATGCCCCAACTTCTTAGCTGCAGAGGATAAGAAGTATGCAGCCGAGCAAGCTACATACCTCTCATTATTAGAAATCCCACAACATAGGAGGGCCTTCTTCCTAGCCAGACGGGGAGTGCTCCCCTCGGCCAAATGTGAAGGCCGTTTTAAAAGGACACCTCATTCAGAATGGGTATGCGCGTGTGGCTTGGGGAAGTTGAGTCAACGGAGCACGTTCTGCTCCAGTGCCCATACTATCAGGGCATACAGGGAAAATATATCTTACCCCTAACCAGGAAAATGTTGGGCCCTACAGATGCAGAAAGGGCCAAGCTGTTGCTTATAGGATCCAACCCACAGACAATGAAGCAGTGTGCCAGTTTTCTGGCAGCAGCCTGTAAAACACGCAAAGCCCTTTTAAGTCTTGAAAAGAGATTCTAAGGGTGATGAGCCAATCAACGGTCACACAGCAAGGATTAATTCAGTTTTATTGTAAATGTTCCCAACTCATTGGAGTATTTCCTTTTTAAAATGTGTGCCGTATTTCTGTATACTTTGTTTAGTTTTACTGGTCTTTGACCGCAATAAACTTTTACTTACTTACCCCTCCACTTTTTTTGCAAAGAAAGTGCTTTCCCCCTCCACTTTCTTTGCAAAAAAGTGGAGGGGGAAAGCAGGAATCAAAGCGCTTTGATCCCTCCCCCTCCTTACTTCCTTGTACAAGACGATCGTCAATTTTTAATCTAAATATTTTAGAGAAAAGTAACGTTTTATACACGGAAAAATATGGTAACATACCAGAGATAGTAGTAATAGAATGAAGAAATGTCTGGATCAGGGATCTCCAAACTTTTCAGTATGAGGGCCACATCATATATTTTTCACATTTTTGAGGGGCAAAGACGTATCAGACACATCAGTCGATCCATCAAGTGCGAGAGAATAGAACTGAAAACTTCTTGCTTTGTTCACAACTATATTGCCTTCTATAGCTTCAGTTCTTTGAGCAACAATATCTGGTGCAAAACTCAATGTTTTGAAAAGATTTGCTTTTTCTGGGCATAATATTTCTCTTAGGCATAATATTTCCAGACCGCTCAACAAAACCCGGTTATCAAGTGTTTAAAAAATTCCCTGACATATACACGAGAGAGAGAGAGAGAGAGAGAGACAGAGAGAGAGAGACACACACAGAGAGAGAGAGACAGATAGATAGACAGACAGACAGACAGACAGATATCTACCTTATGTGATCTTGTCTATCTGTCCATATGTACTATATGTAACTTATTTATACACATAGGTGTAAATATATTTACACACAGAGAGAGAGAGAGGTACATGCAGACTTGTTGAGACTGCTTCTCTGCCTATCTATCTACTGCTTGTATCTCCCTATTTGCTTAGAAATAGATAGGCAGAAAAGGCAGGACTCCCCCTTCACTAATTAGTTTTTTTAATTAAGGAGGGGGAGGGGCAGACAACCAGCCAGCCAGCCGGTGGCCATGTGACCAGCCCGTGATGTTGAGCTGGGGGGCTGCACTCCCCTTCCCTTCTCCCGCCTGCCTTTCCTTCCCCCCATTTCCCCTCACCTGAGGAGAAAAAGATGGGAGGGAGCCCCCCGGGTGAGGTGGTGGGAAAGGGGGATGGTGGTGCAGGAGGAGGAGGCAGTGGGGATGGTGGTGCTGGCCCGCGCTCCCAGGCAGCCTCAGCAGCGCCCCCGGGGCCAATTTTACCACCTCCAGCTGGGCTTGGAGGTGAGGGAGGGGAATGAGGAGGAAGGGAAGGGAGCGCAATGAGCCTCCACAGCCACTACGGGGAGCCCCCTCGGGATGGAAGGGGACTCTTCAGGGAGGCGACTCCCCCCTCAGAGAAAACACACACAGAGAAAGAGAAAAAGCAAGAGCGAGCGAGCTTTCACCTCCCTGTCATCTCCTTGAGTCTTGAGCATTGCTGCCTCCTGGGTGGGTCACGTGGCACAGCGGCTGGCAATTGGCTCAGTCTTTCCAGGCAGGGCTGCGAGGGGGCATGGTAGGTAGTTGCCTCGGTGACAGAAGACTGCTATGGGGCAGAAGGAAAGGTGGGGTAGGCCAGCAGATGACCCAGACAAGGATGCACTGTTGCTGGGAGAGAGCTGGTGGAGTAGACCCTGGGCGACCACTTTCGAGGGACACCTTGCCATTCTTCCACTTCCTTCTCTTCTCCCTGGTCCTCATTATAATGGTGGGTTTCTGCTGTGGTCTCCTTTTGCCTCTGCCGAGCCATGTGGTAGTGAGACTAGCCCTTTCGCAGCCGCAGACCCCCACTGGGCTGGATAAAAAGGCAAGGCAGGCAGGATGTGGCCCGCAGGCCATAGTTTGGAGACCCCCTGGTCTGGATCATTGACACTGAAATTCCAAGAGATGCCAGAGTTGAGGATAAAGAATTGGAAAAACTAACAAAATACAGAGACCTAGCAATTGAAACATCTCACTTGTTGATGAAACATACCTCAGTGGTCCCCATTGTCATCGGGGCTTTGGGAGCAATATCAAGAAATTTCACATGGTATTATAAGCAGTTGCAGATTTCAGAAGTAATATCATCAGAGCTACAAAACCCAGCAATATTAGGAATAGCATTTCTACTACATCGATACTTAACAGATACTTAGGTTTTTGGTTAAAACATGTATCTGTTATACAAGTCAATGTTTTTATTGTTTTGATTGACTGTGCCTGGTATTTTTGAATAATAATAATAATAATAATAGAGCTATTATTTCATCTGTAGGACAACTGTTCTATTGGCAATTGAAGCAGACTGTTGGAAAAAGCATGCACAAAATCCCATCAGAATTTCTGTTTGAGGGTCTGTGGTGTACACATGATACATGTCTTCCTTATAAGTCTGAATGGAATTAGGCCCTGTACTAACGCTTTGGACATATGCAGCACACAATAAAACTGAAATGAAATGAAAAACCAATCACAGGCTTTTCTAAAAAGATTAATCAAGAATGTTATTGGCTGAAGGAGAATAAATCAAAAGGTCACAATATGTGGAACTTATTTTCCACAGTTGTTGGAACACTATATATAATATGCGGTAATGGAGAAGACACCATAGCTGAAACAAAGGTTTCCCTAACAAATATATTGAGCAAACGGGAATGGCTCTTACGGAAAAATATATACACATACACATTGAACAATGCTAAGCAACTGTCTAAAACTTAAGGGAAGCCAGCTAATTGAGTGCTAGGGTTGGCACAAACCCCAAGCACAAAAACAAAACAAAAAACAGTTAAGATAAAATGTTCATACTCAATGGAGAGTTTTGTTCAATTATATTTTACCATCTGATATTTATTAATATTCCACTATGAAAACAAAAAACATGCTTCATTTTCCACTCCAAAAATGCAATTCTGAAGTCACAAGCTCCAGCTATGCACACAAAGAGCCCTGGTTCAATCTGGACGTTCATTGGAAAAGGGTTGCAGGGAGGGGAGAAACAGAGGCTGTTTAAAAGCTATCTCCTTTCTGTTTGCTAAATCTCATCTACAGTGCTGGCTAGAAGAGATATTTTTATTTCTTTGTACACAAACAACGTCAGCTCTCACTTTTGGGTTCCGTTCCATTATGTGCTGTTGCATTTTCATCAAAGAATACTACTCAGGGGCTATATTTCCCACCAGGAGTAGCACACTAATTGTCTTTAATACAAAGGAAAAAGTTGATGGGTAACATAGCAGGAGGAACAGCAGAATGTGAGAATCTGAATATGACTATTAATATGAGCTTCACAAGGATTCATTCATTTAATTGCTTTATTCTCAATGTCACATACAGAAATATCTATCAACAATCCATTTTAGCAGTTGACATTGTGTTTCAGTTTGTGAATGGTCCCAAAAAGAATAGAATAGAAGCGGATACAAGCAAAAATGAGAACAGGATCATTTATCCTATCTCACCTCACACTTAAACAATAAAAGGGATAGCAAAAAGAAAGCACACTGATATATATGTTCTAATTCAGAATCAGCCCAATCTGTTTCATGTGATGGCATGATTCCCTCACTACAAAAGGACACTCACAAGATGCTCGCAGTGGTCAGTTATTATTTCATGCCTTCATGCTCTGAGGCATGAAATAATAAAAAGTATTGCTTGTGATCAAAATTTCAACCTTTGGATGAATGTTTGTCATTTTGTTGCATCCATTCAAATATATTCTATTACACCATGAGCATAACCACAATATACAATGTCACTATTTCCCTATGCCTTGAGTGAACTTGAGGTGGAGGAACAGTGTGGGCATGGTGTGCAGACCCTGCAAGGCAGGGCTCATGACTAGAGATGGGGGTATTCGTATATGAATATGAATATCCCCCCACAGGTGCAGATGAGGGTCCGGCCCCCTGGGGCCAGACCGACCACTCACCATTTCGCCGCTGCTGCAGGCTCTGTGCTCCCTTCCTATCGCTCCAGAGCTCACAATGAATTAGCCACTCTTCGACCTGGCAGAGAGGCTTGTCATTCCGCCTTCTGCCATGAGTGGCTAATCCACTGCGAGCTCCGGAGCGATAGGAAGGGAGCCCGGAGCCCGTGGCAGCGGCAGAATGGTGAGTGGTCGGTCCGGCCCCAGGGGGCCAGACCCTCGTTATCTGCACCTGCGGGGGGATATTCATATTCATATACGAATACCCCTATCTCTACTCATGACTTCAAAGCAGTACCACACTGGTGACAGTGCTGGACAGTGGTGGAGAGTTCTTCCAGTGCCGTAACCCTCAAAGTTTGCAGGAAGTGGTGGGCCAGTCAGTTCAGGGTGACTGGCCCAATACTTCCTGCAAACTTTGAGGGTTATGGCACTGGCAGGAGCAGCAGCATGGACGTGCCAAGATGGAGGATGACAAAGGTGGCTTCAAGTGCCTGTCCAGGCCTGAATGCAAGTGGGCAAGCAGGTGGAAGCAGTAGCAGGGGTGGAAGTGGGGGCAGCAGTGGCAGAACCCAGCTTTCATTAAGTGAGCTGAACCCACTTCCTGCTGGCCAGTTCCAGGGACCTACAGCCACAGTTTTCCATTTTTCTTTCATTTTTTATTTATTTTATTTATTTATTAAATTTATATGCCGCCCATCTAGACATTATCTACTCTGGGCGGCGCACAACAGACAATATAAAACAATTGATACATAATAACAATTTTACAACGATTTAGAAAAATTAATGATAGTTCAAGATGGGGAGAAGAAAAGATAAATTAAGTAGTGATGCAGCACATTTTCACTGCCCTTAATCGAATCTGCCGAAGAACAGAGGAAGTGTGTAATTAGCCAATATCCTGAAGTGAGTTTCTTATTAAATTAAAAAAGGAAAATTTATGGGTCATTCCCAGCAATAACACATTCAGGAAGCAAACCAAAAGAGAGCAAACCTACTCACATCAAAAAAGTAGAACCCCTGACTGGGGCCAGAAAAGTATGGTTAAGAAAACTCTAGGGGTCCTAGTCCGTCGGTCTATCCTCTACACCACACTGGGAATCAGTGAAAAAATAACTATGTACAGTTATTTCGGCAAATGTTCTCTCGAATATAGCTCATATGGCAGCAACTTCATTGGCTTTCAGAATTATTAAAAAGGAAAGACTCATAGATCTGATTTTTTTAATTCATTTGGATGCTGCAGTTATGGCTCTGGTGGCAGCTGACTATTGTTATTATTTCTATTACTACTACTATTATTACTATTTCCTTTATACAGTACACAGCTTGGTTTAACTGCCTGTATATCAGGTCAATCCCAAATATCTAGAATATTCATAGATATTTCTTCTGAAAATATGAACTATCCAAGTAAGACAGCCTTCTGCATTTGGTGTATCATGATCTCATTTACATCTAGAGGAGAAAGATGGTTTTCTAGGTCTTCTGGTATTGCACCTAAAGAACCAATTAAAACTGAAACAAGTTTCATTTTCTTTTGCTTTAATCATTCAATCTCATTTTGTAAGTCTTTGCATTTGGCAATCTTTTCAAATTCCTTCTCTTCAATTCTAGCATCCCCAAGTACTGCTACCTCTACTATTCAGATCCTTTCAAAGTGATAAAATCAGAAATGTTGTAAGCCAGATCTGGAAGTCTCATAATATTTTGACTTCTCCATTTTCAACAACGTTTTCATTTTCTTGGTCCCACAAATTTTTGGTCACTGGTATATTATATTTCTTACAGATACTCCAGTGCACCATTACTGCAACTTTATTATGCCTTCCCAAACAATCTGTCTTCACAGTCTTCTTGCAGCTACAGATAAGATGGCCCACGGCTTCTTCTGCTTCTTGACACAACCTACATTTTCTAACATTATATGATTCCTCAATATAGGTTTTAGCTGCATTTCTTTGGTATGCTTGCTCTTGTGCTACGAGGATAAGCCCTGCAGTGTTTCTTTTCTCATCCATTGCTACGTCTTTGCACTGCAAACTTTTCCATGAATGGTTTTAAAGCTATTGGCCATGGGGTGCTTTATTCCACCACTCTTTTCATTGCATAGCTAACTTCTCTTTTCAATAGGCTTCCCTTGTTTCTTTGGTCTTCAGTCATCTTGCTTTATCACCTTCTATCAATGTGTCTTCTTGACATTTCCTGATACATTCTTCTAGGCCTCTCTTCTCCTCTCAGCTGCTTGACCGGATGCATTCTATGTCCAATTCACTCAACAGAAGATACAATTGTTGGGCAATTCTTTGTGTAAGCTAGTCAAATAGCTTAACCAGTAGTCCATTCCCTGGGGCCATTGAGTTCTTCATTTTCTGTGTCTCACTCTTCTGCTAATTGCCAATAATATACACACCAAACTATGTATATAGCTTTCTCTTAGCTCAAGTTCAACATCCTTTATTATTGCAAGTATTGTTCTTTCCGCAAAGATATACCCCAAACTAGCCACTATTTGCAGGTCCATTAAGTTACACCCCAAAGCTCATACTATTTTTCTTTTAAACCAATGTTCCCTTTAAGCTGCACACACAGAGCTCCATCAGAGCTGTGCACTGGCAGCCAGCAGCCACTTTGTTTACTTCCAGTTTTCGATGAAATGCCGCCAACAACCCCATGCACACATGGAGTGAGGTTCCTGCGCAACGGGACAGAAAATTAGAGGGAACATTGTTTTTAACTAAATCACAGCTGTGCACAGGTTCCTGATCCAGTCCACAGTCTGATTTGGCAATTTGGACTAGATCCTGATTTGGTTCAGAGCAATCCAGACCCCATCTGATTCAGTCTAATTTCCAAATTGACATTCCTTCAAAAATTTGGATCACCAACCCTCCAACTGACTTACATAGAAAACCCAAGTAGCTGTAACATTTTTGTTTTTTCACTAGTATGTATGAAATTTTGACATGTCACATAAGCCAAAGAGGGGAGTATACTTGCCAAATTTCAGATTTTTAGTTTCAGAGATTTACATAGCAGGCACCAATTTTGCTATTTTCAGAAAACAAAATAAAACTCTTAAAAGCAGGTACACATTTGAATTCTCATTCCTGCTCATTTGTACAAGATTTGTCTCTAACCATCCTCTTTGCATTGGCAGCACCTTCCAGACCTGTTAAAAAGTCCACAAATTTATAATGGAAGAACTGTACCAAAGGAAAAAAAAAGTGGATGAATTTAAACTACTGCACTGAAATATAGCACAGTGTGTACAAGGCATAGGCACTGGGCAGGTAGCAGGCTGGAGATAGGATGTGGGTCAAGGGAGATAGAATAAGCTTCACTACCTACAGCATACAGGGAATAATAATTAAAATGTACGGATTCTACTACTGAAATAAACAAATTAGAAAGGGTAAAGGAAGAATAGGTGAAAGGCAACAAGTGTCCGAGTCACACTAACCAAATAAAAACTAAGGAAATGATTCAGATTAATATCAGACTACAATCAACATAACTATATTCTCAGACATCTTTTGATCTGATAGAAGCTCTGCTATACCTGCCCCCCAAAAAATGACAAAAAGCTGTGTAAAATAAATGAATATTTAATTTTAGTGACTCCATACTTTATACTGCGAAGTTTGCAGTGCAAAGATGTAGCATTCCTTCACAACACGCACTGTGACTAGAGAGTGGTGATGAGATTTCTGTCCCACACTTCATGTGAGCACTGGCAATGAGCACAGCCAGCTCCACTCCAGATGACACTACTTTATTGGAGACACCTTTTCCCACTTGTTTTATTTATTTATTTATTTATTTATTTATTTATTTATTTATTTATTTATTTATTTATTTATTTTATTTTATTCGATTTATACCCCGCCCATCTAGACTGGGTCTACTCTGGGCGGCAAATCATCTGAAGTGTTCTGGACCCCTTATGCTTTGCCTTGGAGTCAGATAGGGATCTCATACAAAGAGGTATGAAGTAGGCTGCTTTGGTTTGCAATTTTGGGATTCCACTAATGTTAATCACCTTGATGACTACTTTACAGTTTCCAACTGAATTTGTCATTGTTTTTATGTAAGCCATATCCCATGTCCTGTTTATCCACTGTTCTCTTTTTTTGGAATTTTCTGTTACTTCAAATGCACATAAATTGAGCTAAAAATAAATGTATATTTCATTCTAAATGGGTTGCACTGCACAAGGACTGGGAAAAATACGTTTGGCCACAGCATGAGGAACGTCACCAGGAGGGCTTTAAACTGCATTGGAAGGGGGAGGGAGACACAAGCTCAGAGGTAAAGACAGATGGTTTATGCACAATAAGAGGAACAGACCATGCAGCTCTAATGGGGCCAAATAATAATCTTCATTAAAATCTATGAAGGAAAGCAGGCTACAAATCACACAATCACCAGTGTCTACATACAAATGCCGGCAGTATGGGAAACAACAAGAAGAACTGGAAATCATAGTTCAGGAAGGTAAATACAACTTGGTAGGGATAATTGAAGCTTGGAGTGATGAATGGAATACAGCAATATTAAGTACAAGTGGACTGGACAGGATTGCAGCTTGGAATGAACTAACTAAGTGTGGGCTGGATGGAACAACTATCAGGTGGATCCACAGTTGGGTAAAACTGTACTCAGAGAGTGCTTATCAATGGCTCTTTCATAAACTGAGAGGAGATAACAAGTGGGCTGCCACAAGGCTTAGTCCTGGGCCCTGTGCTCTTCAACATTTTTATGACTGACTTAGATGAAGGGAAGGCTTATCAAATTTGAGAATGACAGAAAACTGGATCACACATATTTGAGTATTAGGGTTGGGTTTAAGTTGATTTCTATCATAATATGTGTCCAGCTCTTCTGATACATTTGTTAGAAGATGTTCTTCTATCTGAAAGCTGTGTGACTGAGCAGCAAGTATGAGATATTCAGCATAAATAAAAATGTTGGTGCCTTGAGGAAGTGGTTGGTTATTTATGTAGATTTTAAAAAAATAGGCACCAGAATATTGCCTGGAGTAGGCCATTCGAGTCCTCCATCAAGTGAGTTGTCCTTTAAAGTTAATACAAATCTGTGATTGTGCAAAATATTTGCTATTATTTTAGTCACCCTGAAGTAAGCAAACACGTTTGGTTATCCCCTGGGCAATGATAGTACCTGTTGCCTGATCCTTCCTCTCCAGAAGCATGAATGTGAGATTGCACTTTGACAATGGCCTGCAAAAGGTCACTAATAACAAAGGGGCCCTTGTCAGACCAAAAGCTAACCACAATGTCTATTAACACGTAGATTTTTCCTAATCAGTCACAAAATATCTTCACCAAAATGCCAAAAAGCATTGTTCATTTTTATGGGGAGTGTTTCCTGCTGTACATTAGTTAAACTGTAAGCTAAGCCTCTAGGTATTACAACATGATCACTCAGTTTGTATGTAGAGAAATGCTAGAGCCTTACCCTTACTCACTAGTGATTTTTTGTCAAGTTTTTTTAATGCAATGTCTCAATTTCCTTGTCACAGAACCTCTACAATTATTATTGAATTTTAAAATTGTGGTTGGATCCTGAAAAATAATAATATTTGAGGGTAACACATTCATTTTAAATGTTGACCTTCAGCCCATCCAATAATTTTTTGATGATTTTCATGCTGATAAGCAATTCTCACATAGTTAAGATTTGTTAAGTCTTTTATTTTTATCCATAAATTTTAATTTCAGTTTTAATATAATCTGAACTTTTGTTATATCTCATCATTATAGTTCAAACCACATGAAATATAAACTGCACAGTTTTGTTTTAGTTTGCTAATGTTTAATCAGTTCTTGAAATAACTGTGTGAATTTCTGCCTCTCTTTTTCTACAAGGCACACAGAGGGAAATTATACACTGAGCCCAATCCATGTAGCCTACATTGGCTTCAGCAAGAAAAAAATACTACTAGCATGAATGCCTGCTAAGTCACCCAGAAAGAGAATATGTGGAACGTACCACGATCCTGTCCTCTGAGTAGGACAATATTTCAAATGTTTGAACTTTGAAATGACCTCCTAGGCAAACATATCCCATGTCTTCTCATTAATTATCATCACTAAAAGAACACAATCCTAAAGGACCTGGCCCTGATTTGAAATGGCATAGGAATATGCAGTTAATTTATACATCATGTAAGTACTCTGTAACTTCAGATTTACCGTGCTTGGGCCCTCATAGGGTTGAGTCTATGGTGAATAAACAGTTACTGAAACACAGTCGAACTGAACAGCTGTCTGGAATATGGACAATATTCACAGACACTTTCTAACCAGTAATAGCTTAGACAAAACTCCTTTTACACATATCATTAAGAAAATTTATGATAGTCACTGCTCTTTAGAAATTTATTACATTTCCCTCAGCATGTTTTCCTGTTTTCAAAACCAGTCTGGATTCTTCATAGTAGCTGTAAAGACAAATAAATGTATTTCAAATGCATTGTCTTGGTCACTCATCTTTCATCAGAAAATGTATGTATCACTCGCCTCAGATGCTGCTGCATTACTTGGTCAGCCAGCTAGAAAAGAGAACTGAAAGCAATTTCAGCTGGAAAACCTCCACAACCCCAGAATCCTTCTAGCTCAGAAAATCAGTCTACACTCCAGGCCCAACCCAGTATCAATGGCAGCTATGAAATTCCCAGATACGAGGGGCTTAGACTTACCTGGGTGCTGCTTGTTGCTGCACCTCTTGTGGCAATTTGGGGCACTGGGATTAGATCTGGATGGCTTAAGGGGGAAAACAGGAGCCTACTCAACAAGAATGGTGAATGAACGTTCAAATACAGGAAGACTGGGCCAGGGGCATAGCCTGGTCCAGCTCCTGGGCCCATTCACCCAACCCCTGCTCTCAGGTGTTTGAGAATCATGGAGTGGTACGCCTGTGTGGTTTCCAGAAGATGGTGACTTCTGGTGGAATCTTCAGTGGCTGCTGAAGTGAATGATGGTGGGCATTTGGTGCACTTAGGCTTCTCAATGCACTGAATCCAAACCCCCTCAATGATGGTCAGTGATTGCTGCTGTAACCAATAAAGTTGTGGCGTTTCTCTTCCAAAAATAATCTTATGTTTCATTTTCCTTTTGTGCCATTTAAAGAGCCTGGGTTGGGGGCACCCATTCAGCCACAGGCCAGCATCTACAGTCTTTCCTCTCTTAGGGAACCTTTCAACCTTTTAAAAAGTATTAGTTGTTACACGAGAACTTTTGTCATGATTGGCCCTTGCATAGTCCTCTGCTTGCCACTATCACAAATAAAGTCTTGCTGAAATGCTTCAGACATTTTGGAAAATTCAGCTGCCTTGATTCATGAGAGACATCGTTACCAAAATGTGATGCTGAAAGAGGCACTGCTTTCACGTGGATATACTTATTTTTTTAAAAAAAGTCTATATAGGTTATCTACTTTCTTTCTAATAAAATAGCTCAAAAGGCATTTGGTATTTTTCAAATGTTTAATGTTTTTTAAGAAAAGCTCAATGAAACTTGAAAGGGAATCCATCAACCTATAGAACTGCTTGCACTGCTGCTTAGAGAAAGCAAAAAGGATGCCACTGACCATATGTGTGTTGGTGTGTATGCTTGCATATGTACACATCAACACACAAACAGTTCAGAAACTTGCAAGAGAAGTAGGAATGCCATTATTTCCTCTTCTCCTTTGCTAATATTGCTTGATGCTGATTACATCATGACACTTAAAATGCTCTCTTCAGTGTGCCAAGCCTATGGAAGCCTGCCTGTATTTTGTTACGTAAAGCACGATCCAGCACTGCCCTCCATGGGTCCTTTGCCAAAGAGCGATTTTCTCCTCTTGGCTTGGCTCTCCCTGGGTTCCGTGCCTGCCTATTGCTGCAGCCTTTGCAGCTGCCTAATTAAGGCAACTAAGCAAAGCCATGGCATTTCCAGAACATTGAGAAGCTAGGAAGGATACAAAGAGATTGATTGACCAGAAAAAAAGACATGGCAGATTCCAAGAAACAATTTTATAAAACTGACAAAATAGATGACAGCAGACTGGAGCCAGATATAGGCCCACGTTAACTCTCTGACCGAAAGGGGCTTTCCTGCCCTGCCCCCCGTCATTGTGGCAGCACCTCCAGAATCTGGTGACTCTGCTGAATGGCGCAGGCATTGGTACAAAGCAATGGAGAGATGTACTTTTGAAAATGAAGCAGAGGCACTTCTGATGAGCAGAGCTCAACTAAAGAAAATTGCCTTCACCTAATTTTTAGGGATTTTCATTTCTCCCTCAGCCCCCATCAGAGACTACCCCATTTAGCAAAGGGTCCCAACCACTGTGTGTAGCATTTTCAGGGGGCAGGAGTATCAGTCATGTGGAAGGATAATATAACAAGATCCATTTCATTCAATCCAGTGGCACATGTCAATACATAAATCTGGAGGTGTGTGCTTGAAGGGGGCTGCATGGTATAGAACAGGAATGTCCAAGTTTGTGAGCCTGAAATGACATTTAGGGGCCAGAAGCCAAGATATGTTACTTCCCCATTACCCCACGTACAGCAAATTGACCAAGAAGAACTCACAATCTCTACCTCAGCCTCAGGATTGTTTCCAAAAGGGAAGTCTGAAAGGTGATTACAGAGAATACAGAGAAAGCATTGCTCTTTTACCGGCTAAAGTTTGACACAGAATCATCTATGAATATTAAGAAGTCTCTAGGATAATTTGTAATTCTTGAAGAGGTAAAGCATAGTTCTTTCCTGGTCCTCATTCTATAGTAGTTATAACTGCAGCTTTCTTTCTAGAAGGAGACTGGGAGAAGAAATTGTGATATACCATTCAATTCTGAACAGATAATGGTGTTCCTCAGACCAAGGGGCCCCTGCAGGCAACCATTTTTCGCATAAACATCATGAAAGAAAGTATTACAATATGTAGAATCTGTCATCTAGATTCAGGCCTCTGGTCTTCATATTATGTAAGAAACAATACTTGGAAAAGAGCTGTACATTTTTCTAAGAATAAATTAAAATTGAACATCTACAACAGGAATATGTCTCCCACTTGCATAACCTTGTGTAGATTTGATACTCCACTGTGCACTATCACACCCATAACCCTGTTCAGGTTAGATGAAAGGTAGCATTTAATCCAAATATTGACATTCCTCTAAATCTGAAATTTATTCCAAATACTCTGGCTATCATGCCATGGAAAAATGAGCTATAGTGCCTCCAGAGATTCCATTGTTGCACACTGATATCAAGGAGCATTAATGTTATATCTTTAGCCAGTATCCTGTTCAATATTTATGCATGTGGAATTCCAGGGGCAGAAACTGCAACACAGTCAAATGAGGTACTGCTCATGTGCCTTGACATATGCAAGCAGAAGCTCATCAGATTGTTGCAGCTGCTTCTCCAGATGGCGGTCTGCAAGTGCATATTGAACAGAATACTGGCCTATGTTACCATCCCTTTACCCTTTGTCACTGAGCTATCTCATAGTTAAGTAATGTAGGGAGCAGCTCTGTATCACGCTAAGCTGTTTGCCCATTTAGCTCAGTATTGTCTACTCTGACTGGCAGCAGTAATGCAGACAAGGGTCTTTTTCGTCTTACCTGATACTCTTAATTAGACATGCCTTGGAGTGTACATAGGACCAATCACATGCAACCCTGTGCTCTAACCTTGATGTGTAATCTTCCCCATAACTTTGTCAAATCTTTTAAAATCATCCTTCATGTGAAAACAAGCTACACAGGCATGATAAATGTAGAACCTTAAAACTGATGATTATGATTATGGTTGTTTCCCATGTTTATCCCAAAGGTAACAGCCGAAGTTTAAAATTACAAGAGAAAAATGCAATGAAGCAAGTATTAACTAATTTAAACAAATTAACAGAACTAAGAAATGCAAAATTAAATATTTCTATTCACTAGCTCTGAATTATGCCTGGATTACTTGCATCAGAAACACCTGTTGTTATCCACTTGAATGTTGCCATCTGGATACACGAGAGGTTTCTACAAATATTGTTTTGTTGTTTTTGTTTGCTCTTGTTAATTGTTTTGCAGGCACTTTCTACTGTACAAACATTTTTGTTTGCATAGCATGAGAAGCTGTACATTTTGAAGCTTTCAATTCATCCCTTCTCAGAGTCAAAGATAGAAGGCAGCAACATTCTTGGAATAACTTTCCCTAATATAACACAATTTATCATTATAATACAATGTGTGTATATAAAGTCTCTTGATAGAAAATTGAATTTGCTTGAAATTAACGTTCATCCCATTATTACTTTGAACAAAAGCCGAGGAGGCTGTTTTCTGATTTCCAGTATAAAATAGGCTTCTTCTTGTATTCATTATATACCCTCTGTGAAAAAGTGTTTTGCTTGAAAATATATGGGCACTGAGAATGCAAACCGCCCATAAAATTCTATTTTAAATTTAAGTAATTTGTAAAAGGTACAGAGGGAGATTTCTAGAGAAACTGCAGTAGTTTTGAAATAAGGGTTAGAATCATTCATATTGCCAATTCAATTCTTCAAAAAATCTGTGGTTTATGAATGTGGGATATTGTGCTCCTATATCAATGATTCAAAATGCCAGCAAATGGCCCAAAATTGCCATTGTTATTGTTGTTATGTGCCACCTGGTCAGAACCAAATTATAGTTACCCTAATTTGGGCTTTCAAGGTAGCTGGTTTTACCAGTTCCACACCCCTAGTCAATTTCTATGGCTGAGTGAGGATTTGAACCCAGGCCACCTGAATTGTAGTCCCTCACCCTATCCACTACAATGGCCACTCTCAATAGGGGCCATATGGCTCCCTGAGGGGCCCTGGCACATTTGAAGGGGAGCACAGACTGGAAATAATTCTTCACACATCACCTTATAAAGTTCATTATGTGATTTATACAATCCTGATTTGGTCTATATTTCTTTCATATTGGTTTATGGCTGTGGCCAAAAAAAGGTTGAGAGACTGCACTACATCACATCAGGTATCATCATCCCTGAATTAGATGTGTGTAAATAAGCTCTCCGTTCACTACCCTTCCCGATCTCTTTCTTAGCTCTTGTGCTGGCAGATCTTAGCTAACAGAATAGGCCTGGGTCTTGTTCCTAACCCCCTACAGCTGGTACCTCTTTGTTTTAAGATTGCACTGTTAACTTCCCCATTCTCTTGATAGCTGATTCACAGCTTTTTACATGCTTATATCTTAATTTGATGGGCCGATGGATATTTTACCATGCATAAAACAGGCATAATGTGTAATATTCATTGCTGACCATAGGAGATAGAAGCCCAACAAGAATAATGATCCCTATTTGGGCACATTCCTTTCACCAATGCTGCAAATAGTGTGTGCCTGGTTAGCTTGAATACTACCTTTAAAGCTTTGAAATCAATATAGTATTTGTGTGGAAAACCTTATTATAGAGACTTTCTGAAATGTCCGCTATTAAAATACCATGGCCATGATAGATAGGGCATTCTGGGAATAATAGTAACTTTCCCCATCCCTGAGCTGAAGCCTGCATGTAACTTTCTCCATTTCTAATCTGCAGCAGAGAATAAGAACCAGAAACTTAAGAAGGGAGGAACTGTTTGAGCAAGTACAAACATTCAAAGATCAGAGGTTCTGGATTTGTAACTGGAAGTGGAGTGTTTGGATTTAGGGATTTGCTGCATTATGTCCCTGCCAACTGATAACTGCAACCTTTGCCTTTACATGATGACCAAATCACTCCTCTAAAAAGTGACAGCAGGATGAGCCAGAGAACTATGGCTGTGGGAGACTGTATCTAAGGTATTGTAGTTCACTGATGGTGCACTTAGTTGCATGAAGAGGTTTCCAGGTTCAATCCTCAATAGGAATCTGATAATGGACTATGAGGGGGACCATCCGGCTGTAACCAGTGGGCCATCTGCCGTGGCCTCAGACCGCTGATGGTCTACCTGGAAACCTGGGTGGCCTGAGGATGCTGAAGGTAGGACCAGGGCCCCAGATCGGAGTCCAAAAGAGGATGAGCTACCACTGGACAGGGAAGCTGGAGGAGGGGCAGAATGGCAAGGGCCAAGCTTAAAGGGGGAGGAGATGACAAGGAGGGGAGCTCATCACCTTCATTGGACAGAAGTCTCTTAGGAGCCACTTCCTAATTTTTGCATCCTCAGCGAAAACCATCCCTTGTGCTCCATGGGCAGGGGAATGGGTCAGCTGGTAGAAAACATGGAGAAAGGGCAGCAGTCATTGCCCTGCCTGGGCCCTCACAAAAGTGGTGCAGGTGCCTGGCTGAATCACAATCCAGCAGACACACAGCCACCCAAGAGACGCACTGGCAGAGAAACAGGAACCACCAATAGTTGCAACAGCTGCTCAGGGAGCAGGGCAAGTTGCTGGGCAGTCAGTTCTCCATTGGCCTGGCATTACTGGCCCTTCCTGGAGTTGGCTGAAGGGAACTGGGACCTAGTTAAGGGCAGTGAGAAACAGAGGGCTAGTGAAGGAAATGAAGCTCCCGTGGTCTTTTGGGATGGGGGGGGGGGTTCCTGGCACTCAACCTGATGGTGTACCCTGATCTCTGCTTCTAATAGTTATGAGTTCCAGTGACACCAAGAGTCTGCAGTCCATGAAGCCTATAGTCAAGTAGTGGGAGTGGTGGTAGTCACACAGACAATGTGAAATGCTTTCATCTGATACCTGGAGCACTGAGTTTTATCTGAAGCCAGATCCACAATAACAAGTACTCCTCATCCTCTCTCTTATGTTTACTGGAGGAAACAATAACTTTGGGCGACTGCAGTTTGAAAGAAACAGGTAACCTGCTGTCTTCAACTTATTTTATGACAATGGGGTTTACTGCTTTAACAACTGATAACACTTATTTCCTGATCCTTAAACCACTGAAAAAACAATATCCAGGCAATGGGGGAGGGGTTAGACATGCAAAAGTATACTGTATTCATTGTGCCTTCCTAAATACGGTTATTGGTAGGTAGAAACATTTAAATGATAAAATAGCTGGTAAAGAATAGCATGTAAAGGCAAAAGGGCAAACTTCAGCATGCAATAGCCAAGTGCTTACAAGGAAAATATTACAGAATGCCTCCAGGCAACTACAGTAGCCCCCCATTACAACTGCCCTCCACACTAGTGAGGGCTGTCTAAACAGTTGAATTGTCTCTAAATTAGTCTCTGGAAAAGCAAAGGCACCACAGAACAACCTCTTGTTTGAAGATGATTCTGCATCAGAATTTATAAAAAGAGCAGATTTTTTAAAAGAAACAAACCCCTCATTGCCAAGTGGTAGGAGATTTCTCACACATCTGATCATATGATGGAAAGGAAAAACTCTTCACTGCCAAATTCCAGCATTTTTCAAGAGGTGTTTTTTCCCACTTTGTGGAAATCTGATAAGAGGTTGACGACTATTCCATTTGTCTCACTAACTCTGTTTTGTAATCACAGTCATATTCAACTGAAGAATTCAGGTAAAGGAGAAAATCTGAAAACCATTACAGTCAGGCCACATCTGAACTTCTCATTACTGCACACTCCTAAGTGTTGTGATAAATGAGAACACATAAGGAGGTTGTTTTCCAAGAGGAAGCCTCGGGCACTGCTCTTTCCAGTAGACAAAGTTCAGCCCCTGACATCCGCTGTGTGGCTGTTCGCTGCTCCACAGCAAGCAAACCTGGCCAGAGAAGTTGCGCTAGCTCAACAAACTCATCTGGGTCACTGCCCTGACCTTCTGTTCTCCAATGCTCTGCATTCTCTTTGTTAGGTGATTCCAGCATGCTCTGAAATTTGGTTTGGCATCGAGACCACAGTTGTGCCAACTTCTGAAAGGAAGGTAGAGGGGATAGCAGGATTTATTCTTCTTCCTCCTAACTAGGCAGCAGAGTGCATCTGCCCTTAAGGAAGGGTCATGGGAAGGGGAACTTGAATTCACATGTAGGAAAGTCCAGCACATCCCTGCATACTCAAAAAGAATCTGTTAAATATAGAGCAATAGTGTAGGATTGCAAGGGGTGCTTTTATGATCTATTTGTCCTTGCTGACTTACGTTGCAGTAAAACCAAAGAGGCACAAACAGTCAAACACTATACCCTATCAGACAACACAGCTGAGCAAGCCAAGTGCTTTTGCAGAAAAATAATTCCCAGCAGTCTGCATTTATCAGAAGCAAGGGAGGAAACAAAAGATGGGATGGAATCATGTCCAACCTCTTATCAGAATTCCCTAAGGTCAGGTTTGGCAGCATTTCCTACAATTTTTAAGACATTTTGATTTCTAAACTTATCTGCTATATACTGCCTTCCCCCGTTGTCTCAGTCTTGTCCTCACTTTCCTAAACATCCTTGTAAAGTTTATGAGCAATGGTAATAGGATTGGAGAAAATAAGCCTTATATTCCAGCTTACCTGTAACTTGGCTCACATTTTAATTTTCCACATCTGCTCTGGCTCAGTGACATGAATGAGAGATAGAGACTTACTATCAACGAAGAAAAGGAAAATCAGCAAAATGAAGGGACTAGGTAAAAGCTGGAATAGAATGGAATAGAATGATGTGGAACTGGGAGTTCTTAATAAAAATTCCTTGTGAATAGGCACACAAGGGATACAACCATGACAATTTGAATTTAGTAAGGCCCACTAGATGTTTGTGGTGTACGTCAGAACTTAGTTGTTCTGTAAAGATTTGGGATTCGCCTATACTGTACAATATAAGGGTCCAAATGGAGCTATAGCAAACCTGGGTCCTTCCAAAGCTCTCCCAAAGAGATTATTGGAGCGATTATGGAACTTTACAAGCAAAAGAAGGGGCAGAAGGTCTGTCTGTAACATGTCTGTTTTCTGTTCCACACAGAAAAAATGCCAGAGGGGAGTGGAAGAAAGAGAGGTTATTTACCTGTAACCATGGTTCTTCGAGTGGTCCTCTGTGAATCCACACAAATGGGTTTTACTGCGCCTGCGCAGGACTCCTCAGAATATTCTAGAGCTTAAAAAGACATGATTAGTAGGACATTGCCCCATGGCGCGCATGCTCCGCCCGCCCATAATACCTCAGTTTCGAAATGTCTGCCACTGTCAAGGCTCTGACTCCCACAAAGCTCAAGACACCAGGTGACGGACAGCAGGGAGGATGGGCGGGATGTATGGATTCACAGAGGACCACTCGAAGAACCATGGTTACAGGTAAGTAACCTGTCAGCACAGCCCTTCCAAAACTTGCTTCCTTCTTGGCCCTGACGTCAAGATGATAATGCGTCACAAAAGTCGAGGGTGTAGACCAAGTGGCCGCTCGACAGATGTCAGGGACTTCAACACCACGCAACCACGCTGTAGACGTAGCCATAGCTCTCGTAGAGTGCGCCTTCAGCACTTCTGGCAGAGTCTTGCCTGCCAAGTCATAAGCTAAAGTGATAGCAGAGACAATCCACCTCGAGACTGTCTGCGAGGAGGCAGGAGAACCCTTTCGTGGGCCATGGAAGCACACAAAAAGTCTGGGGGAAGTGCGGAATTCCTTAGTCCTGGAAATGTAAAATGCTAAGGCATGACAAACATCGAGGGAGTGGAGCATGCGCTCAACATCAGAAGAGGGATTAGGAAATAATGTCGGAAGAATTAGAGGTTGATTAACATGGAAATCAGAAATCACTTTGGGAAGAAAGGACACATCTGGATATAAGACAACTTTGTCGGGATAAAATTGAATGTAAGGGGCATCAGCTCGAAGGGCGGACAGCTTGCTTGCTCGACGTGCAGAAGTTATAGCCACAAGGAACAAAGTCTTGATAGAAAGAAGTTTGAGATGCGTCGAGGCCATGGGCTCAAACGGTGGACGAGCAAATGCACGGAGAACGACCTGGAGAGACCACTGTGGAAGTGGAGGTCGTGTAGGTGGGCGCATGTTCCGCAAACCTCTCAGAAATCTCTTCAAAGTAGGATGAGAGAATAAACGAGAGGCCTCCGACCCCTCAGGCTAATAGGAAACTATAGCAGAAATATAAACTTTCAACGTTGAATGAGCCAAACCTTGGTCAAACAGATAACGAAGGAACTGGAGAAGGGTGTCCAAAGAGACAGGAACCGTGGGTAATTTCCGCGATGCCGCAAACTTGATGAAAGCGTTCCACTTATATGAATACAGTAATTGAGTAGAGGGCTTCCTAGCCCTATTTAAGACTTCAGCCACATTGGGGGGATTCTCCACACAGTGAGGTGTAAAGAGTAGAGGTCAGGATGACAAATCCGACCTTCGTCCTGGGTCAGTAGGGACGGTTGACGAGGTAACCTCAGGAAGTCGGTAGCCATGGCTCTGAGAGTGGTGAACCACGGTTGTCGAGGCCACCATGGTGCTACTAGAATGGCATCGGAGTTCAGCTGACAGAGCCTGACTATTGTCCACTGGATGAGTGGAATGGGCAGAAAGAGATAAAGGAGACTGTCGCCCCAGTCCACCATGAAAGTGTCGCCTAGAGAGTTCTCTCCTCTTCCTGCCCGTGAGCAGTACCTGTTGCATTTGGAGTTGACCTGGGTGGCGAAGACGTCGAGACCTGGTGCCCCCCACCAACTGCAGAGAAGAGAGAAGACAGTGTCGTTGAGGGCCCACTCGTGGGTTTGGGTGGTAAGACGGCTCAGATGGTCGGCGACCTTGTTGTTCTCTGTTGCCACGTGAAGGGCCACCGGAAAGACATGGTGATCGTGACACCATTCCCATAGCTGAACCGCTAAATATAGAAGATTTAAAGAATGGGTGCCACCCTGTTTGTTGATATAATACAGGGTGGTCATATTGTCTGTGATGACTTGGACTCCGCGACCAGCTATGAGAAGATGGAAAGCTTGAAACGATTTGATGACTGCAAGCAACTCCAGGTGATTGATGTGCAGCAGTCTCTCTGAGCTTGATCACAAAGCGCGGATCTCTCGATGACCGCAGTGTGCACCCCATCCTGTCTGACTGGCGTCTGTTGTGACTTGTACCGTGAGCTGGAGAGGCCTGAATGGGCAGCCCACCAGGAGGTGAGGGGGAAAGTCCACCAGGTAAGTTGGCGAGCTAACTCCAGGGTCACCAGTAGACACTTGGAAGGATGGTCTAGCAGAGGGTCAAACTGGGATAGGTACCAGGCCTGTAAGGACCGCATCTCCAGTCTCGCATGTTGGAGTACAGACGTAGTTGAAGCTATCAGACCTAGCAGGTGTTGTGTATGGTGAGCTATGATTGTGGTGCAACGCCAAGAGGGGCGAATGGCTCGCCTTAACTTGAGTATTCTCTCTGGAGGGGTAAACACCCTGGCTACAATAGAATCGAGATGTGCCCCAATATAATCCGTGGTCTGAGATGGCTTGAGATGAGATTTTTTGTAGTTGACTTACAGGCCAAGATCTGCCAGAGTCTGTAGGACGAAGGTAGTGTCCCTTCAGGCTACGCTGTGTGATCATGCTACTATCAACCAGTCGTCTATATATGGAAATATTGTGATGTTGTGTAAACGAAGATAGGCAGTGACTGGAGCCAGACACTTTGTGAAGGTCCTCGGAGCGGTGGACAGGCCGAAGGGAAGGGCACAAAATTGGTAAGCAATGCCCATGAAGAGAAAACGGACATATTTGAAATGGTGTTCGTGAATTGAAATATGAAAATATGCATCCTGGAGATCTATGACTACGAACCAGTCGCCTGGTTGAAGCAGAGGGATGACTGATTCAAGAGTAACCATGCGAAAACGTCTTGGATGAATGTAGGTGTTCAGCAGTAACAGGTCTAAGATGGGACGGAGGCCTCCATCCTTTTTGGGAACTGTGAAATAACGTGAGCAAAAACCGTTGGGGATATCTTGGGCAGGAACCTTCTGGATAGCATGTTTGCGAAGAAGGAGGGTAACCAGGTGAGTACGTTGTGGGTCTGACATGACCAAGAGGAGGAAGCTCCTTGAATTCCAATAGGTAACCGAAACGTATGATGGCGAGCACCCAAGTGTCCTTGGTGATGGTGAACCACTTGTTGAAAAAGGGAGCCAGCTGGGGATGATGGGGATAGTCCAAGAGAGGAGAGTCAAAGATATTGTTTATTTTTTCTTGTCGGGCGACGGAAACCTTGTCTGCATTGAGCAGGGGCCTGGGACCGGAAAGGAGGAGCAGAAGAGGAAGGCTGAGAAAAGTTGGATCTCTCAGGAGCCTGAGCCGGAGGTTTGTAAGGGCGATAGGGGTGCTGGTATGATTGATGGAAAGTGAAAGGCTTATGCCACTGATTGCGTTGGTATCTGGGTTGTTGAATGGAGTAAGAGCGGGCAGTCTTACGAATTTTATGTAAGTTTTCCATCACCTCGTCAGTCTTATCGTTGAAGAGGCCCACGCCATCGAAGGGCAAATCCTCAATACGGGACCGAGCATCGTCAGTGATCCCCGCAGACCGCAGCCATGCATGCCGTCTAAGGGCAATGGCAAAAGCCAAAGATTTTGAAGCAGCGTCAGCTGTATGGCGAGATGCCAGACGCTGTTGTTTAGCCAAAGTAGTGGCCTCAAGGTGGGTGTTGAGAGCACTGGTTCTAATCTCTTCAGGAGCACCTTGAAGGACAGGAAGGATTTTATTCCATAGCTGCCTGTGATAAGCCCCCATTGCAGCTTGATAGTTTGACACCCTCATAACGAAAGAAGCCAGAGAATATAGACGATGACCCAGTATGTCTATTTTCCTTCCCTCCTTGTTAGTAGGAGTGACTGAGGACCGATTGCCTGCTCTAGACTGATTTGATTGCACAATAATGGAATTTGGTGGAGGATGTTTGACTAGAAACGCTGTATCAGTGCCGTGAATGCAGTAATGATTCTCCACACGTCTCGAAATCTGTAAGGACATTGATGGTTTGTCCCAAGATTCCTTAATAAGGTCGAGCATGGCTGGGATGAATGCCAAACTCAATGGAGGAGATTTTTCTTGATTAATGTTATCAAAGACGAGGTCATGCTTGGGAGGAGATGGCTGTTCAATGTCCAGTTCCATCGATTTGGCCATGCGAAGGATGAGCTGTGCGGAAGAAGTAAAGTCCTCAGATGGAGATGGAGGATGAACATCTGCAACATCAGAATCTGGGGTTGGTAGATTTGATGGAGATTCCATGGATGACTCAGAGGGAGGATCATGTTGAGAAACTGTCGATGCCGAAGAGTCTCCCGAGATGGAAAGAGTTGGAGAGGGAGAGTGTTGACGACCTCGAGAAACAGAAACAAGAGGGGTTGGTGCTGGGACCTGACGGTCGGAGCGGGATCCAGATAGAGAGACAGACTGGCGCGAGGTCGAAGCTGACGGTACTGTAGAAGAGCGTTGCTGTTTAGATGGAACAGGCTCGTGTCGAGCGGACTTGTGTCGAGATGGAATAGGGTCATGACGCGGTACCTCAGCACTAGACAAATGGTGTTTAGAAGATTTCTTAGACGTTGGCACCATTGGAGCGGGCTCGTAACTGGCTCGGTGTCGTCTCCGAACAGGAGGCGGCGGCGGAGAGGATTCGGATGGGGCTTAAGCATACCGAACGCGTTTGGGACGCTCATAATACTCTGGAACAAACCTTGGGTCATATTGGTTGAATCGGTATCGGTGGTGATCACCATGTCGATCGATGTCATAAAGAGGCTCTCCATATTCAGGAAAGGCATGGCGTCGAGATGGACACGGAACAAAGATTACCTCCCAATACTGCGGAGATGAAGAGATGTGACGCCGCTTTGCTGTCCTCTTCCTCGGAGGGGATTGCGAAACCGATGCCTCCGAATTCGACAGATGGATCACAGTCACCCGCCCAGTCGAAACAGGGCTAGAATGGGCCGAGGCTGGGCTGGATATGATATCAGCCTCAGAGCGGCCATGACTTGGTGACAAGCTCGGTATGGAGACCGAAGCTTGAGCCCGAGTAGGAAGACTCGATTCCCCTGCTTCAGAAATGGAGCCTTGGTCTGGGATGTCCCTTGACGATTCCTCCAGAATGGGAGATGGGAGGGAGATGTGGACAACTGGCGGCTCACGAGGCTGATGAGGTTTAGGAGCCCGCTTTGTTTTCTTTTGTTTGACTCTGTCCTTATCCTTTTGCTTTTTACCAGATTGAGTCTTCGCCGACACCGAAGAAGACTTCGACATCAAGGTCAACGTCGATACCGATGGTGATTTAGGCTTGGAAGCCTTGGTAGAAGACCTTGGCGAGGGTGTAGGAGCCAACGGGATGGAAGACTCATATCGAGATGGTGGAACTGGGGTAAGTTCCATTGTGGGGCTGGTTGGCAGACAGGAAGGTGCCAAAGATTTTTCCCACAAGTGGGACCTCAGTCTTTGAAGCCGGAGTTTTAAAGACGGTTTTGTTAACTTTTTACACTCCAGGAAAGTGTGTGTTTGGTGACTCTCGCCCAGACAGAACAAGCAACGATTGTGGCCGTCCGTAAAAGGTATTTTATTGGCACACGTCGTGAAGCGCTTGAATGGGCTTGAGGAGGCCATAAAAAAAGGACAGGAAGGGAAGGGGGGAAAGGGGGGGAAGACAAAGAAAAGATAACTCACAGGGAACGTCCGTAAATAAAAAAACTTGATTAAATTCATAATCCAAGAATCGAAAACCGTAAAGCAGTCCAAAGATCAGAAAACCGTAGACAGAATCACAAATCACAAACAGCTCTAGGAGTCACAGAGAAGTCCGATTTCAGCGGCCGCTAAAAGGAACTGAGGTATTACGGGTGGGCAGAGCATGCGCGCCATGGGGCAACGTCCTACTAATCACGTCTTGTTAAGCTCTAGAATATTCCGAGGAGTTCTGCGCAGGCGCAGTAAAACCCATTTGTGTGCATTCACAGAGGCCACGAAGAAGAACAGAATATTGGTGGAATAATTTTGCAACGGACAGATCTGGCTTCTAATGTAATTGATTTTATCATGGTTGCCCAATAATAATGCTTTGGGGAAGAAGTAATAAAATAATATATGTTTGCTTCTAGCTTGTTTTCTGCTCTTTGCTAGTTAGTTCTCTCTTTTCTGAAAAGTAATATATAAAGAGTAGAGATGGGGGTATTCGTATTTGTATATGAATACAAACAGCCCCCCACCACATAATGAGGGTCCAGCCACCGCCGGCTCCACTCTCCCTTCCAATCACTCCAGAGCTCGCTGTCAGCTATCCACTCCTGGCAGAAGGAGGGAAGACGAGTCTCCCTGCCAGGCTGATGAGTGGATACCCCCATCTCTAAAGAGTTTAGGAGGTTTTTGATTACTCATCAAAGCTATTCCTGGATGAGTTTCCCTCTTGTTTCATAGAATCATAGAACTGCGGGGATGGAAAGGATCCCAAAGGTCACTGAGTACAGCCCTCTGCCACAGCAGGAAATCCAGAGCTACAGCTACCCCTGGCATACAGCCATCCAATCTCTGTTTTAAAATCTCCAACAAAGGACCCTCCACCACCACCTTTTGCAGTGGTCCATCCTGAACAGCTCTTAGTGTCAGGAACTTCTTCCTAATGTTTAGTCAAAATAACCTTTCTTGCAATTTGAATCCATTATTTTGGATTCTATTCTCTTGATTTTCAGAAAACAGATTTTCACCCAACCTTTCCTAGCATGCATTCCTTTCCAATCCAGTTGCATTCTAAAATCTTTGGCTTTCAATTCTCAGTACTTTTAATCTTTTTTCTTGCTGTTGTTTATTTGAATCTGTCTACAATTTTTATTTTTTATACAGTGTCACTTCCCTTATATCATAACCCAGACTCACTATGGTCCTTAGAGAGCCTCCCTCTGGCCCAAATGACACTTCCCAGCATCCTCATGCATCAAAACAAACAAACAAACAAACAAACCTTTTCAACTTTTAAAAATGCTCAGAAAGTCCCCTTTGTGCCATTTAGGGGGTGTGGGAATCAAATGTGCCATGTTTGTCCCTAGCACCCTAGTTCCCCACAAACCTCAAATTATTTATTTCTTTAAAAAAGGTTTACCACTAGAGAGTGTGAGAGGACTTTTTCAGTTTAAAAAAACCTTTATAAAAGAAAAATATTTTTGGGATGGGTAAGACACGGAAGTGTGTGCAGCCAATGTTCAGATGTTGCATGTGTGACCCTTAGACCTCTGGAAGTTGACCACCTCCTTTTGAGCCACTTTGTATGTGGGTAGCTTTAACATATTTGTTATTTAGTTCCGTATTCTTCTCTGAATGGTACAACATCTTCTTGGTGATTCAGTCCTCTTTGCTTCCTCCTTTCCTCCCTCTCCCTCTCTCTCTGTGGCTGCAATTGTTGCACAGACACATAGATACACACAGAGTTCTGTATAGAGTATGCACAAGAACTATTATTAAACACATTGAGCACCCCAAATTGTATTTAATTCATTGTATTCATGGGGGCAAACCGTTACATTAAAACAATGGTTCACAACCTTTTTCAAGTTGCGACCCCCTTTTATAAAGTAGAGACTTTCTTTTTGCTCCCAAGGTCCTGTTTCTGATACATACACACATGTGATCATTTTAATAACCTGCTCCAAAAGGTAAATGAAGAAATTATTTAACAATAATAATGCAATACATGTAAGGCAACCTGTAACCCCTCCAGAAAACACTTTGTGACCACCAGGTTGGGAAAAACTGCATCAAGGAAATGGCTTATTCTTTCTGATTAGCCCATTTTTGCTTCTACAATTATTTTTTTCAGATAAATGCAAATCAAACCTACGTATACTTTTGAAGGAACAATCCCAAAACACACCCTGTTAGAATGCAAGACACAATGATATAGGAAAGTACATGTTGTAGTAAATAGATGCCTTTCCCCATTGAAGGAAGCACCACTTTTAATGATATGTTAACCATATTCTATAGTTTGACTCGGAAATATTAAAAGTTAGTTGAGGGCAGCTCTATGATGTATGCATACAAGTGGCTCACAACACTGGGAGGAACGGAATCCCTTTTTAGGCCCTCTTTTAGTAAACTTTGAAAGTGCTTAACACAAAATTCCCTCAACCTCTTTTTCTGAAATTGTGCAGATGTTTTTTTCTGGCAGTGCTTCTACTATATATGTCATTTTCATATACACTCCTCCCCACCTCCCACTTTAGTGAATACTTTCCATAGGAATCCTCAAACTGTAAAGACTGCTCTTGTATAAACAACAGCTACCACAAATAAAAAAAACACCTTGCACCTGCCCTAAACTTTTACATGATGCTTCTTTGATACTTCTGGTTCTACGATGCATGGATACTGCTCAGAGAAAAACGGACAGGGAAGCAAACCCTTCCCTTCCCCCGAAAGAACAAAGAATCCTTAGTGCATACACATCTATTAGTGTCTATGCTGTACACACGCAAACACAGTCCTTCTTTCTGAAATACTACAGCTTTTAATGCAGACTCTCCACAATGCATGAAGGAAAGTAAACACATTCTTTCTTAAGTTCTTCAAATTGAAGACTGTTATCACACAAAATTCACAGAGGGTGGGGAAAGATATAAATACCATTTTCTTCTGCAATTTGATGTTTTCAACACTGATGTACACACAGACTTAATCTTTCTGAAATATTGCCCTTCTCTCCCTTTTATTATCAAAAGTAATATAGTTCTGTACAAATTATAAGCTTTCATATCTTGGAATGCAGTTGTTAAAGTTAATTTTGTAAATCCTGTGTATTGTCATCATCATTATTTCTGTGACTGAATCAAAAAAGACAGGTCAAGAAATGATTATCTCTTATTAATTCAAACTTTCCTGTGAATATAAAGTTTTTAGATCCTCTAAAGAAAAGAGGTTTGGGAGTCATATGGATAGCTTATGAACTGATTAAATAAATCTAAATAAATTTGAATCTGACTAAATCTAGAACCGACCCATTGTTTTTAGCACCCAAAATCTGAGAAAACCATATGAAATTAATGATTCTCTGACAAATAAGATAATGGCTGCAAAATGGATATTGATTAAATCTTTTAAAAAAATCTAGAAGGGGCCAATTGCAAAAATGTGAATTATCACAATCATGGATAAAATCACCAATATAATTGTGACTCTATTGGGTAATTTAAGAGCAATGTTGTTATTTTTAAGTAGGAACTATTTACTTCTGCATGGATTAATGCGATTAACAAGGTTAATGTCAAAGAGAAAGGTTTGTCAATGCTTTAGTCTAGATATGTTGTTCTTGCTGACATTAAGTGAACTAAAATGTAATTAATGTTATGTATCCCATTTAAAATTCCATTATTGTAATGTAAAGGATGCTTTTGCCCAACCAAACTTGCTTCTGGACTCGCAAGCAGTCTGAGAGGTCACAGAGAAACTTTTGACCATTCCTTTTTTTTTCTTTGTAAAATAATAGAAGTGACAATGACCAGATACATATCAAACTCTGAGGAACGGAACACAGCTGAAACTCCTCCAGAGGGATTATGGGTTTTCCACAGTTAAAAAACTAACACTGTTTGTAATGTTCTCAGCTTCCTCCCATGAGAACTCTCTCAGCTATACTGTTCAAAGAAGAGTGGAAAGGAAAATATTAAGTCCTGCTGTGGGAAGTGAAGAGCAAAATGTTGTGGACTAATTATTGAGAATGTAACAGATCGCAGAGCTGGAACGAAAACAGTGAACCATGTATTCCAAATCTCCTGCCCTAAAACAGGATGTTCTATACCCAACGTGCCTCTGACAGATCCAAGTCCAACCTTCTCTTTAAAGTCTCTAAGGATGGGGAATCCACCACATCTCTTGGCAGCTTCCTCCAGCAATCAACTACTTCAGAACTGGCAAGCTCTTCCTAGAATTCAGCCTAAGTCACCTCCAGTCACAAACTATTTCTGTAGCCCAAATGTTCTTTGAAAATATGTAAAAAAAAGATGCCCAATTGCCACTGTAGAAGACAGATCATGACATAGTGATAAATATGTTTTAAAAAGAAGCAGCAGCATGAGATCAAAATATTTAGTGTGAAAAAATTGTGAATAGAATATAAAAAAAGAGTCCTCCTAAAATTCAGCATCCTTGGATTCCAGCCTGATTCTGTGCCTCTTATGCAAATTTCTAGCCCTGTCTGTAGAAAAGCCACATGCTAGCTATGTGGAGCAGTAAATATACCTCTAAACCTTTGTTATTCAAGTGGTCTCTTCCTGGAAAGTTGGCATTTTATAATATTTGTTTAACTATTTTCTTTGTCAGTTAAGAATGTTGTGAGGGTTCTACACTCATCCCCCACTCAGGAACCCCTTCGACAAAAGCACGAGCCTTCTCTTCTTGTTTAAACAAATCAATGCTTACTGTTGGCTTATCTAACAGGAAGTCACTAACATTGCTATGTATCAACTTTTCCCTTCCCTCCAATGGAGAGAGAAAGGGATTAAACCAGCATGAACCAAGTCCTTCTAATTTAACAGTTTCAGTCCCCTCCATGCCTGGTTTCCCCTCCTCCTCTTTCTTTATGGTTGACTCCTCTAGCATGTGTATCTACAACAGGGATAGGGAGTTTGCTTTCTTCCACTCTCGCATCTCTGCCATTCCTTCAGGGTGTCCGTCTTCCCAATCCCTTTTTGCTCCATGTGGAATCCCCTTTCCTCAAAGCCCCTTCTTTGGCTGCCACTTCTTGCTCTTGCCCCCTCCTTTCCCTTCTTTCTCACTCCCCCCAATAAGAGGGTTTGTGGGGTGGTCAATGACTTCTGTGTTCAGCTTCTCCTTCATGAAACATACATCTCTCCCGTTTGTGAGTCCATGGGTTCTGCTTCTACACCAATTCCCATCCTTCAGGAAGCAAACCCATTTCTTTCCTTGTCTCGGCAGTTCCTGCTTCTACCTCTCTCCACTTTCTCCTTTATTTATACCCTCACTCCTTTTCCCCTTCTCCCCACAGGTAACATCGATTCATTTGGCCAGCCAATATGTTTTTTTCCCCCACATCGCTGGCATGGCCTTTTGTTTTTGGTGCCATGGCCATTGCATGGCCACTGCACTTGTAACCCTTTTTAAATGCTTTGCAATAAATTGCTTACTTTTTCTTTAATTTTTTTCTCCACAACTGTTTACCGATGTACCACTTAGCCAATGTCTTCCTTATTGTATCTGTCAGCCCCACTTTTGTGTGGCTTATTGTTAATTTTTCCCATAGCTTTTCAACAACAAATCAAATCCTTTTAAATGCTACATTTATCTGGTGACATATCCCACCAGGTGGTACATTAACTAACAGCTGGAAGTGACAGGAATATGGCATGTATATGCTGCTTTAGTAATATGTACTTATGATTTTTTGTAAATAATTTTTTAGAGTAGTGGGGACCCAGAAACAAGAGGGAAAATGAAACAATTTATATAAAATGGCACGTATCGCCTATGGAACCGGTACAAATAGCAAAAAATGTACCAATTGAACTGGCTGCCATGTGAATGGGTCCAGTGGTATATATACCACATGACTATACATACAAATATATCAACATTAAAAAGGAGGGGGAAACTATTCAAATGGTATGTGTGATTAGGCCCTTAGTCTAAGTGGGAGATTCGAATCTGGTAGAAACTAGGTTTTAGTACTCTCTTGTCCTGAACTTGGGACTTCCTCTCCTTCCACATATTTATTCACCATCAATTAATTCAGGTTAGTATGCATAATATGTTAAAATACAGGGATTTTTTTCTCCATTGCTGCTTTTTCCATAAGGCCCTGGTAAGAATATCTTGCATTTTCCAGTGAATTAATGGTTTTAATATTCAAAGTTTAGTTTCAGCAGCAAATAACACCTATTACCCTTGGTTATTTGGAATTAATCTGGCTTCTGCTAATTTTCAAACTAACTATTTGCAGAAAGTTTAAGTGGTTCCAAGTGCAGAAGAGCATTCAGTTTTGTTCACCTCAGTGTGAAACCAATGGATAATTTATTCTGACTCTTTGTCTGTGGTGCAGAAAAAACTGAAAAAGTGAATGATGCTTCTAAGTTCTCAAATGTGTATCTAAATCTTCACAAAGAGCAAATCACTTTAGTCACTTTCCAAATTGAAAAACTGTCTGAATACTATGCTCTTTTTTTTCCTGAAATAAATTCATTTACATAGAAACTGCTATGTCTTTTGGTGGAGAAACAAAAGGAGGACACTGGGGTTTTTTTGGTGGTGAGCAAGAAGGACCCAGAAGTTGCTGGATACAAAAGTGTCCCCAACCATGCCAGGTAAGTCTAGCAGTTGGAGTGAAGTGTGGAGAAGCTGAGGAAACCAGAAATAGGGTGTAGGTGTTTTATAAGGCAGAAACAGTTGCTTTGTGGATTACAATATTCTTCTCTGGTTCCCCTAAACACTAGTGGATTATTCTAAACCCTGTGGAGTATAATGATCTTGTTGTATTTACTACAACTTCAGTTGCGTTTTTCACTTCTGCTCTGCAGCAGGTCTGTACATGTAACAGATTCTCTGCCAGTATGTTTCTAGTCCAGCTTAACGGTGTTGGTGCTGAATTTCAAAGTGCTAAATGACTTGGGACCTTGAAATCTTAAGGAATTTATCTTTCTCTACATACCTGCCTGATAATCAAGATCCATGGGGGAAGGTCTTTTGTGTCCCACCACTGACAACAGTACAGGCTGTACAGATATGTGACAAGGCTTTTTTTTTTAATGTAGCCACCTGGAGTTGATGGCAACACTCACTTTATTTCATTGCCAGGTTAAAAAATGTTGGGGCTTCATGAAATCACAGCAAGTGTTTTGATCTATCAGATTTTTTCCACCTAGCAGGTAGTTTTTCGATTGTTTCAATTATCTTAGATTGGTTGAAGTGATTTTCATCATTGTACTATTTACTGAAATCTGTTGATGTAAGGTGGATCAGAAATACTTTAACTGATAAATAACTACAGAGAATAGAAACAAGAGCTGTACATTCCCATGGTTTCTTTCAGTGTGTATAATGGTTATTTCTTCTTATCACATATTTTGATTTAGGTAAAATAAAATTTTAATTGAAGAAAGAAATTTGTAAAACTATCAGAGGACAGTAAAAGCATTTCAGAAATATCAGGACTACTGGCACATGTCAAAGAACTTTGAAAGAAAATAGATTTGTGTTTTATAGAGTGCAGTGACGCCTTTGGACACATGGTAAGAAAATAAGATTGTTCAGAAAAGGCAATAATGTTAAGACAAGTGGAAGACACTAGGAAAGGACGAGGATCGACTGACTCAATCAAGGAAACTATAGCCTTTAGTCTGCAAGAGCTGAGCAAGCTGTCAAGGACAGAGTATTTTAGAGGTCATTTATTCATAGGGTTGCTATAACCTGGAATAAACTTGACAGACAATGGGTGTGCCCCAACACTCAATTGTCTTGATATGTTGTCCTTACTCTGAACAAGAAGCTACTCTTAGGACAGATTTTGGAGAAATAGAATGGTTCCCAGCTGGCAAAAATATCAGAAAACAGCATATTTTATCTCCCTTTCTGTTCAATCTGTGTATATAATTTATGAGGAAAGCTGGACTAGAGTCATATGAAGGAAGAGTAGAAATTTGTGTATATAATTTATGAGGAAAGAAACATCAATATTGTAAGATGATACCATATTACTGGCAAAAAAAGCAATTACTTAATAAATTACTACTGATTGAGGTTAAAGAAGAAAGTGCAAAAGTGGATTAAAGCTGACTATTAAGGTTAAAATAATGTCTACAGACATATAAAAATTTAGATGACAATGAAGAAATTGAAATTGCTAAGGATTTTTCATACCATGGTTCAATCAACAATCCCTATGGAGACTGCAGCTAAACAATCAGAAGATTTGAAAGGGCAGCTGTGAAGGAACTAGAAAAGATTCTGAAATGTAAGGATGGATCTCTGGACACCAAGGCCAAGATCATTCATGCTGTTGGTATTCTTGATCAAGATCTTGTAGAGATGTGAAAGCTGGGAAACGAAGAAAGCTCAAAAGGAGAAAAAAAACCTCAAGTAATTCAAAATTCTCTGAGATCCATAAAGCTCTCATAAAGGATGAGAGCTTTATGGATGTCAGAGACTGCCCAAAAAACAAATAAGCAGGGAATGGATCAAATCAAGCCCGAGCTCTCTAGAAACTAAAGTCATTAAACTGAAGCTATTCTACTCTGGACATACATAAAAAAAGAGAAGATTCACTGGAAAAGATAATAATGCTAGAAAAAGTGGAAGGCAGCAAGAAAACAAGAAGTCCAAACATGAGATAGACTGACTCAATAAAGAACACCAGGGCATTTAGTTTGCAAGACCAGAGCATGGCCATTAATAACCTTTTTGAGGTCATTAATTCAGGGGGTCGCCATGAATCAGAAGTTGCTTAATAGCACACAACAGAAGACTAGGATCTAGATTTATAAGAAATATTAGAAGAACAAATATGGCAAAAGCTATGTGACAATGTCTGAAATCCTGCTGTGAAGCTCCACATGCACAATGCGCAGCTGCAGAAACACTGGGAGAGATTGCAGGAGGCAAAAAATGTTATACCCAAAGCAATTCCACATGTGTATTAGCCTGCAAGGGGAAACAGCTGGTCATTCCCTCTAGTCTTAGGGGTCACTCATGCACAGCTGCAGGGGGAGCTGAAGCTGGGAGAGAGCAGCAGTCAAAGCAGAGTTGCTGGAGAATCTTCCACTGGAGTTAAATCTTGAGGCAGCAGAGCAGTGACGGAAATCTTGGAGAGAAAGTACTAGAGTCAAAGGGAAGCCCTCAAGATGCCACAACTGCTCCTGCAGGTTGCAACTTGGACGTTCTTTTGCAGCCCTCACACAACTTTCTTTCCTGCCTGCCTGCTTGTTTGTTTGTGAACAGAAAGCAGCAGCTTGTGTTGGTGTTGTGACCTGAGAAGTTTGCTGTTGCTGTTTCTAGCCTCTTTCCCCACTGGGAAGAGGATGAGAGCATGCACAAGAGAAACACGCCCCAGCTGCTGCTGCAAACTGTACAGTGCTGGCTGCCTGGGTGTAACACCCTGCAAATTTACACGGGCATAAATTTATGTTATGCAAATACAAACTAGATTCCAGACAGAATGTTTTAAGATATGGACAAAACATAGAATAGCTGTAGCCATGTATGGTCCAGATTTCAACCCACATAGAGAATTTTCAAATTATGAAACGTCTCTTCACTAGAATTGTTTTATACTCTAACACATTTTGATGCTAATTGCTACTGAGCATAAATAATCCATACTGTCTAAATACAGGCCTGGGTTGTGTTGGGTGTCACTGGAGGGTGCAGTGATGTCATACTGGTGCAGCAATGAAAAATCTCCCACTATGTGTGCAGTAATGGTGCACAAGTGGAGATCGCCATGATAGAAAGCCATCCTATGGCTGCACAAGGAAGCATTGGATATTTCCTTGCACAAGGACCATGTAGACTGCACTATATTAATTTCACAAGAAAGAGAATCAACAGGATCTCCACAGTTCAATATTATATTTGAACTAGTGGGGTAGGGGAACTTTACAAATACTTTATTTTCTCCAAAACCACAAGACCTTTTATTTTTAAATTCCATAATAGACATAAGGTCAAAAAACCCCTAAACATTAATATCTGCCCCCATCCTTCTATTGGAGGAATTTTTGTTAATTAATTTTTAATTAGCAGAGCATAACGTACGAAAAACAACAACAACCCAGCTGCAGCACAGGGGGAACATGAAGGAGAACAGTTAAAAGTTCTACCCAGCCCTTTTGTTCTCAGAGTGACTATCTCTTTGGATATAAAAATCACTCTACAAATAGCTTAAGTAGGAAAAACACCTATTTACTTACAGTTGTGGAACTTCAGTTAAAATTAGAATAAAAAAAGAAGGATGGTCTCTCTTCCATGTGAAATAGTGTTCCTCCATAGCTACTGCATGGTTTGGAGGTTGAGAAGGAAGAGAGAACAACAAACAATAAAAACAAACAAAGAGAAAGGGGGAACTTGTCTCAATTCCAGGAAAAAATAACCTTGCTAATTGGTTGGTGGTAAGACATTATTATGTTAGGCTGTGAAGCCCCCTTCCCAACGAAACCCAGTGTTAGATTGCATGCAGGATTGTTATTTTGTCCAACACCTTCCTCTATCTAGCCTGGGCATGTCATGTCTGCATAGGTAAAATGATGTGCTTCAATGTTTATACATCAAAACTTGTTAATTTGACTGTAATGTAACATCTGGGTACATTCAAATATGTTTTCTATCCAGAATAGCTGCAGGATATTTAATAAAGCCTCAGAGAAAGGGTTTAGAATCAGTTTAAAGTTTGCAGGGATGCATTGTCTCCCCATCCAGCAATGAACAGAACACTGTCTCAGATACTACTTGTTGTCTTTCTGAAGGCACCAATTCTTGCCCTGACTATGGGAAGAGGCACACAAAAATATCACTGTCTCTAAATCAGCTGAGGTAGAGGTCAAATTTAGAAGGTACCAGCTCATTTGATGTTCTCATTTTGATGCAGTCTCTCCTAGATGGTGAAAATATTCTTCCTCTGACAGTAAATTAAGTTTTTAAATGAAAAATCAAATGTTAAAACAAGTTTGAAAAAATTTAAATGCCTTCTATTAAGATCACTGAAATGCCACAAAAGTGGCACAAAGACGATGCAAACTTCTGAGTTCTTCAGGGAACAGGGTACAAAAATGGAGAGACAGGATTTTACAAATATGTCACCATGGTCAAACTTATTAGTTATATCAAGACAAAGCAACAGGAATCTATTTGTTAGATAACGAAGCAAAGAATCAATATGATGTTCACATATATTTTGGTTAATTCGTTCTATTTCTAGGCCCTTCTGAAGTATTTTTTATGCAGGAAAGATAAAAGATTCAAAGATGAAACAAGGACAATCTAAGATTATTCCTAAACTGTTCCATTTATAAATAACATTAATCCTATCTCATGCTGAGGTGTAGGGGATTCCCTGCCCTGCAGTAACCCACTTCAACTGCATTTTGAAAGCTAACAGGTGGCTTTTGAACTTGTAAGGGTAGAGACCATTTCATGCCAGAAAAAGCTCTAAACGATTCCAGCAAAATCTATGAGAGTACTTAAGGACAGCTTGATTGCCAAGAAGATTGTGGACTGTGGCTTAGCAATCTCTGCTTATTTTCCTTTAACCCAGGGAACTGTTTCCTTCACGGATTAGGCTTTTTATGTTATTAGCTAAATTTTTTATCACACCTAAGGTCTCATTCCTTTGGCACTGCGTTTTCATATCCTGTTTGGTTTAATTTTCCACATTTTTTGGGGGTAAAGTACTACAAGATGTTTCCAGAAGGGCATTCAGCAAGTGTGAATGCTTTCAAAACACACTTTGTACAACACCCATTATCATGCTTCCTTAGAAGAGGTATACACATGACTATCCTATTCATGTACTGACATATACACAATTCTATGTTGCACCTAAAGACCAGAAAATTGCTAGACTACAAACAGTTCTTAAAACTCCCATATTTATATTTTTAAAAATCTAATGCTCCCAACTGTTTAAAACCAGACCCACGAAGACAGATAGACATGTGCTCTCTCGCTCTCTCTCTGTCTCTTGTATGGAGGAGATTAATGTGTTTGAATTAAACAGAGACAATAATTACAAGTGATGATGGAAGAAAAACATCCTGGCAAGAAAGATATCCCTGCTGCTTCCAAGTCTCCCAAGAGACTAGCCAGCAGATCCTGAACTACTTTTTACAAAGTACAATTTCCTCATTGTTAGCAGCTGTTCATTGGTCAGCAACATTGCACAACCAACCAGGTGCACGAGAAAAGGAGTGAATCTGGAGTGGAGAGTTTCCTCTTATGTGTCAGATCTAGTAATGAGATTGCTTCAACACATCAGTCACTGGTCTGCATCTTGGTCTGTATCTCAGTCATGTTCAGTAAAGAGCTGCTATTATTATTTTACAAAGAGCTCGGAAAAGTCACTCTTTCGAGGATTAAAACTCTCAGGATCTCCCAGCCTGAAGGGCCATAGTCCAAAAAAGCAGCTTCCCCAAATTCTGTTTTTGCAGCAAAGGTGGGCAACTGTAAAACTTCCATATGTTTTTGAACTGCAACTCCCATGAACCCTCACCATGGATTGTAGGAGCAAGAGATGCTGGGAGTTGCACTATAACATCTGCAGGATCACTGTTGCCCATCCTTATTTTAAAAGGGTTAGGCTTGCCATGTAGGATCTTCTTCCATTTGGCCATAAAAAGCAAGGTCCAAAAGAGCATTTTGGTATAGTACATGACTGTGAAATGTACATAAGCACCAATTCTTCCAGAACAATTCAGGAACCAGAGCTTTAATGATCTCCCATATCATTAAGAACTCTGTTCAGGTCCTGCAAACAAAATGTTGGGACTCCCTTTATTGAATCTATGTCATGTTAGTCTTCTTCATTTCCTACTGCCTTCCACTTCTAGAATTATTGATTTTTTCCAGTAAGTCGTCTTCTCATGGTAGGACCAAACATCCATACATAGTGATTAGGAATATCACGGCACAGATTATTTTGCCTTTGGTCTCCAGAGACACATCTGCACACTTCAGGATTTTTTCCAGTTTCTTTAAACCTGCCCTTTTAAATCTTAGTCTGCTTCTGATTTTTTGGCTGGAACCTCTGTTATGATTTAATATTGGGCCAAGGTATAGATAATTTTTAAAAAGTGTTTTTCATTGTCCACATTAAAGTTATGTGATTCTTCTGTTGTCATTATTTTTCACAAAATTCAGTTATAATCCAAGTTTTGCATTGTCTTCTTTAACCTTCATCTGTAGTCAGTACAAGTCATGGCTTTTTTCTTCTGGCAATACGATATCATTAGCATATCTGAAATTACTGACATCTTTTTCACCAATTTTCACAATATATAAAAATCACCACTTTTTAACTCAAGTTTATCAGTCAGCTTCACTACTACCTTCTGCGACACGTTGAGCAATATTTTAAAACAGTTTTAAAGGCAGGAGAATAGATTCCTCATACTTGTTTTCACTGAGCAATTCCTTATTCAGATGGGTTGGATGTGGTGTAAAAACCCTCTCAAAAGGCATTTATTGCTGCCAGTATGTTTATGAAAGGTAAAGAGAGAATTTGGTAGTTTTTACTGCAAATTTGCCTCTGTTAAAATACACTGACATTCCCTTTTACTTCTTGTGGCATGTTTTGTGGCTTTATGCTCATGTGCTTTGTTCAGAGTATTTCTGGGGACTATGAAAAAAACAAATCCCCTTTTCCCTTTTCTAGCCTGATGGAATCTCCCATTCCAGGACAGCATAGCCATGTCAATTTTCTTTTGAGCAGCTTTAATTATCACACCCTGCAGGATGAACCTCTCTTACACAGCACAAATACTACAAAGGTCCAAAGGTAGACCCTGGGAAGGCAGCTAGTAAGTGGCAAGGCAGAGAACAATGAATTCTGTCATTCTCACAAATCTGCATGTGTGATTTAGAAATAATTTCTAAATAGAAAGAATAGGCGACAGGTGACACATTTATAAAATGAAAAATCATAGAATATGCAAGCTTTCATGGGTAAATCCCACTTCTTCAAAGCAAGTATCAAAAGTCCAAATATTCCAAGGGAGAGAAGAATAATGGAGGTGAACAACTGGCTCCACAGATGGTGCCACCAGGAACGATTTGGCTTCTTGGACCACGGTCTGCTATTTCACAAAGATCCCCTGGTGGCAGGGGATGGGGTGCACCTCACAGTAATGGCAGTAATGTTTTTGCTAAGAGGCTCACAAATCTGATCAGGAGAGCTTTAAACTGAGTTCTGGTGGGGGGAGGGAGACAATAGTTTTCAGGGCAGAAATTCAGGAAGTGCTGGCGAGAAAACCCCAGCAGGGCAAGTAGTACTAGAGAACAACAAGGGGAAGAAAAACACACATGGTCCTAAATGTCTCTACACTATTGCACAGAGCATGGGAAATAAACAAGATGAACTGGAACTCTTAATACAGCAAAATAAATATGATATAATAGGTATCACTGAAACCTCGTGGGATGAAACTCATGACTGGAATGTAGTTATTGGGGGGTATAAACTATTTCGCAGAAATAGACCTAGCAAGAAAGGAGGAGGAGGAGTTTTATATGTCAAGGATGTTTATACTTGTGAAGAGATCCAGGACTTAAATCCAGGAACCCAGGTTTAGAGCATCTGGGTAAGAATTAAGGGGAAGAGAAACAAGAGGGCTAATGCCAATAAAGGTTTTTGATTTGATTATATTTTTTGAACAAGAGGGATGTCATTGTGGGGGTATACTACAGACCACCAAGCCAGCCCGAGGAGTTGGATGATGCCTTCCTGGAGCATATGGCCACACATTTAAAAGGGAGAGATGCAGTAGTAATGGGAGATTTCAACTATCCCGATATATCTTGGCAGTCAAACTCTGCCAGGAACATAAGGTCCAGCAAATTCCTCACTTGCCTTGCAGACAATTTCATGGTCCAGAAGGTGGAAGAGGCAACAAGAGGATCAGCTATTTTAGATCTGATCTTAACCAACAGGGATGACCTTGTTAATGGGCTTGAAGTGGTGGGATCCTTAGGTTGGAGTGACCATGCTCTCTTAGAATTTGTTATACAGTGGGAAGGGGAAGCCAAGTGCAGCCAGACACGCATTCTAGACTTTAAGAAGGCCAATTTCAGTAAACTTAGGGAATTACTGGCTGCAATTCCATGGACAAAGATAATGAAAGAGAAGGGAGTTCAGGATGGATGGGAATTTCTTAAAAGGGAGATACTAAAGGCACAATCTAAAACTGTTCCAATAAGAAGTAAAAACGAGGGATGTCTAAAGAAACCAGAATGGTTGACTAAAGAACTTTCAACTGAACTAAGTGTTAAAAAAATGTACGAGAAATGGAAAAATGGGGAAAACATCAAAGAGGAATACACGCAAATAGCAAGTATATGTAGGGGGAAGGTAAGAAAAGCAAAAGTGCAGAATGAACTCAGGCTTGCCAGACAGATTAAAAACAATAAAAAGGGCTTTTTTTAGTTATGCCCACAGCAAAAGGAAAAACAAGGAAATGATAGGGTCGTTGCATGGAGAAGATGGCCAACTACTAACAGAGGACAGGGAAAAGGCTGAACTTCTCAACACCTTCTTTGCCTCAGTTTTCTCCAAAAAGGAAAATAGTGCTCAACCTGAGGGGTGAAGAGCAGGTAGAGAAGTAGTACAGGAATACCTGGCTACTCTAAATGAATTCAAGTCTCCAGGGCCAGATGAATTACATCCAAGGATATTAAAAGAACTGGCAGAAGTAATTTCAGAGCCATTGGCAATAATATTTGAGAATTCCTGGAGAACAGGAGAAGTCCCCACAGACTGGAGGAGGGCAAATGTTGTCCCTATCTTCAAAAAGGGAAAAAAAGAAGACCCAAATAATTATCGCCCAGTCAGCCTGACATCAATTCCCGGAAAAATTCTAGAGCAGATCATTAAACAGACAGTTTGTTATTACTTAGAAAGCAATGCTGTCATCACTAAAAGTCAATACGGGTTTCTCAAAAACAAATCATGCCAGACTAATCTGATCTCTTTTTCTGATAGAGTTACAGGATTGATAGATGAAGGGAACGCTGTGGATGTAGCATATCTTGATTTCAGTAAGGCCTTTGACAAAGTTCCCCATGATATTCTTGCAAGGAAGCTAGTAAAATGTGGGCTAGACAGTGCTACTGTTCGGTGGATTTGTAATTGGTTGATTGACCAAACCCAAAGGGTGCTCACCAATGGCTTCTCTTCATCCTGGAGAGAGGTAACTAGCGGGGTCCCTCAGGGTTCTGTTCTGAGCCCTATGCTATTCAATATCTTTATCAATGACTTGGATGAAGGAATAGAGAGTATGCTGATTAAATTTGCAGATGATACCAAATTGGGAGGGGTTGCTAATTCCCCAGAGCACAGGATTAAAATTCAAAATGACCTTGACAGATTAGAGTCCTGGGCCAAAACTAACAAAATGAATTTCAACAGGGAGAAATGTAAGGTCGTACACCTAGGCAGAAAAAATGAACTGCACAGATATAGGATGGAAGACGCCTGGCTAGACAACAGTACCTGTGAAAGGGATCTAGGAGACTTGGTAGACCACAAACTGAACATGAGTCAGCAGTGTGATGCGGCTGCCAAGAAAGCCAATGCAATTCTTTCTTGCATCAATAGGAGTATAGTGTCTAGATCAAGGGAAGTGATAGTACCACTCTATTCTGCTTTGGTCAGACCTCACCTGGAGTACTGTGTCCAGTTCTGGGCACCTCAATTCAAGAAGGATGTTGACAACCTAGAACATGTCCAGAGGAGGGCGACCAAAATGGTCAAAGGTCTGGAAGCCATGTCCTATGAGGAGTGGCTTTGGGAGCTGGGAATGTTTAGCCTTACAAAAAGAAGGTTAAGAGGGGACATGATAGTGTTGTTTAAATATTTGAAGGGATGTCATGTCGAGGAAGGGACAGGTTTGTTTTCCACGGCTCCAGACACTAGGACAAGGAGCAATGGTTTCAAACTACAGGAAAAGAGATTCCACCTGAATCTCAGGAAGAACTTCCTGACAGTCAGAGCTGGTCGGCAGTGGAATATGCTGCCTCGGAGTGTGGTGAAGTCTCCTTCTTTGGAGGTTTTTAAGCAGAGGCTGGATGGCCATCTGTCAGGAGTGCTTTGATGGAGTTCCTGCATGGCAGGGGGCTGGACTCGACGGCCCCTGTGGTCTCTTCCAACTCTGTGATTCTATGATTCTATGATTGCAAGATGGATTTTGCCAGAAAAGTTACTCTTAAAATTCAAGAATTCTTGGTGAGATGGATTGCCAGGCACGTATTTCTTAGATGTAAGTCAGGAAAGAGGCTGGAAGCAGTGATGTTCTTGTTTTAAAGTTGTGGCTGAGGCACGTGTGGATTGGAGTCCACACCCCAGTTCTTCAAATGAAGGGGCACAGGCCATGTGTGCGCGCACACACCTCTCTCTATAAACAGAAAGTTTATACCAGCCATGATGGATTATACCTTCCTATGATGGATTTCAAAGAACCCAAGATGTTGTATCACCCTCATTCATTCTGATGGCAATAAATAATAGGAGGATACCACCAGCCCCATGTACACAATGACCTTTAAATATTTAAAGGAATTTACTATAACTGTTCACTACAACACCTGCCTTTTACAAAGCTGTATTTAACTTATAGAATCTACAAGCTAAGGCTCGAGTCCCAACTCTGCTTACCTTAAAGTAAGTTCTGCTCAGAAGAACGTGGTTCTGACAAACATGTACAGAGGTTATTCTAAGGTTTAGGTTACCAACTGAACCCTCCGTGTGCAGTGTCAAGTTTTGTTCGTTTGTTTGTTTTGTCTAACATGTGAGTCCAGATCACTAGTACAAATTATATCGGAGAGTAATCCATTTAATGATCCTTTAGCTCACCTAGAAAGTACTAAACAGCCCCCAAAGCACACGAAAAAAGAACGTAATAAATGAAAGTGATACTTGGCTTCTTATAATTCACTTTGAAAAGAAGACCACCAGCAGTAGTTATCATCATGAACAGTAACTCAGCAGAACCTCTTTTTTATTGCTGAATTCAGATACAGCATGCAAAAGCAGATTAAGTTGTAAACTAGATATCAGTAGGGAAAATACATCAGATAAAAGCCCTACCTGCTTATACAATGAAAATAAGAGATGTCTGCAGAGTTCATTATCCACATCAAATTATTCAAGACTATCATTGGCTTATATTCAAAATGCTGCCTGAGTGCTGCAACATGACGACAATTCAAAAAGCCCCTTAGGTGCATTCTACCAAATGTGACTGTTCTATCAATTACGGGAACAGCAAGAAAGCTAAACAGATTCATACACTAGAACATTTAAGGACAAAAAAGAAACAAACAATACCTAACTCTTAGCTTCCAGTTTTAAAGTAGTCATGAGTAGTTGCATTTAAGATAAGTTATCACTGTATTGTACAGTGATAACTTACCCCTACAAATAAATGGAATGTCTTGTACACCTCCCAGCTCCATTTTACCATATGTACAGCATATTCTAAAGCTAGGTTAATGATCATATTAACCTAGAAATAAAGCCTCTTTTCAGTGGAACTTAATTCCTATCGCTTGGAATTGCAGCCATACATATCTTTCCGATCCCACCTCTTTATAATTCAGACATGGAAATAGAGAATTTTTGGATTGGGTTCCAACCAATCCAGTCTCTTTTACCAATTCAAAATCTCCACACACACCCCTGGAACTTCTGATTGGCTGTTGAGCATGCTATTTGATGGGGGAGTGAAATCCTGGATAATTTGATAGAAACTGGGTGAAAGAAATGTTAGGCCCCGGTCACACAAGGGAAATGTTTTCTAGTTCCTCCAATACTTTCCACACCTCTGTTGTACTGAATTGTGCTCACGTGGTTTATATCCCAGGACAAACATCCCTAAAGAACTTTTAGCAGTACCAATTTATTTCCTCCTACTGTATTTGAATCGATATGGCTGGCCACACCATGATACCAGTTTATTTTCACTCTTGCTTCAAGGGGAATTTAGCCCCTTAATTTATATATATATAAATTATATATATATATAATGCACAGGGGAAGAGGAAAGCTGTTTGGAGGTGTGCAGAGTCAAGCATGCTCGCACACCTTCTGATATATTGATGTGTATATATATACACACACACATCAATATATATATGTATACACATATTGATGTGTATATATATATATATATACACATCAATATATATATATATATATATATATATATACACATCAATACACACACACACACACACACATATATATATATGTGTGTGTGTGTGTGTGTGTGTGTGTATACACATATATATTGATGTGTATATATATATATATATATATATATTGATGTATATATATATATATATATATATACACATCAATATGTGTATACATATATATATTGATGTGTGTGTGTATATATATACACATCAATATATCAGAAGGTGTGCGAGCATGCTTGACTCTGCACACCTCCAAACAGCTTTCCTCTTCCCCTGTGCACCCACAGCTATAGTTTCCAGCCCCTTTCATTCCTGTCGCAACAGAACCCCACACGGAGGGGTGGACTTGCACATGAAGGGGTGGAAATTAGAAGGAAGGGGTTTCTGTTTAGGAAAGTGCCCTTCTGTTGCACTGGCTGCTCCTGCAGAAATGCATTGCACACAAGGGATTTGGGATATTCACGCAGCAGTACTGGCGATCATCCCCTCCCCATGACAGTGGCATACCAACGTTTCAATATATCTTCCCACAGGAAAGAAAAGTTATTACTCACCAGTAATGTAATGGCAGCGGCCCCTAGTGATATACTTTTATATCAATGCATTGATGCATCGGGCATGAAACATTTTAAAAAATAATGTGCACACTCCAGTAATGGCAGCCACCATCCTGGTTTCGATTCTGAAAAGAAGCCGGGCATGCACACAGGCAAACCCACTAAGGAATACACAGGTACAGTAAAGGGACAAAACAACACAACCCTCCTGGTGATGGGGGAATGTTCCGCAGTTACACCCCTAGCCTGGAAAATGTCTTGGTCTTCTTGACTCTGCATCATGTGGCCAGGAAAAAAACCCCCGACATAACTGGTGGATAACTACATAACATTTCCCTTGTGTAACCAGGGCCTTAAACAAAAGAGGAGAAACAAAACAGACAAACAACAAAAACAACAAAAAAAGAAATTTTCCTTGTACTCCTCTTTTCTTAAAACAAATCCTTTATTTTTAAGAGGCTCTTTTTTTCGAAACCAATGAAAGACCACATGAAAACTGGAAAACAGAGAATCTTTTATGGGTTTGTTTCATTCAGTACAAATGACAGTCTCGTCCCAAAATATGACCAGTGCCTACTATGATTTGCTGTTGTTGACAGCCAGACAATTGCATTTGCGATTACATGTGATAAATGGTTGTACTGAGAAAATATTACTACATTCATAATTGCTCCTTTTAAAGTGACACTTATCAATGAGAAAGAGCACTTGTGATATCCAGTCTTGAGGCTTTGCTCCTGTTTTGTGAACTGATATTAAGCTAGCGTTCCCCATTACAGGCCAGGATTGTCTTGGGAAAGCCAGTGCACATAAGGAAGAGAGAAGTAGGAATATCAGGGAAGAATGCTCAGCCCTATAAACCATGGCTTAGATTTGTTTGAGCTGTTATTTCCATCATATTTGGATCCTTTGTGCATGTGCCACAGAATCACATCCAGCTCTACCTCCCCACTGTAGGTGAAGGCCAGCCTTTCCCCTTTTTGAAAAGACCACAAAATTTCAGCACAAAGACCTTGACTCTTAACACTTGATTAAGCCATTTCCCTTGACAGTGGATCTGATGGAGAACAAACCCCCTGCTTAGATGTTTGGCGTCTAGAAGCCAAAGAAACAAACACACTGCATTAGCAATTTCTAAAATTTCATAGATAGTATCGTAGAAGCACAATACTTGTTGTCTGGCCAGGAAATAGTAACAAATGGTGGTGAACAATGACAGCTTCTTCCTTTTTCATTGGGGGGGGGGGGGGGAGATGCCTAATAACTACACTGTCTCCCTTCTCCAGCAGCTTTAAATATATCAAAATCATATAGATTGCCAAAAGAAAGAAAGAAAGACCCCCAAACCCAAAGACTTAATTTAGGCTCTTCTTTTCTAAACCAAAAAAAAAACCCTACACTGAGAATTGATTCAAAAGTCTTTGATTTAAGTTTAAGGCAGAAAAGCCAAAAAGCTTTTATCAGACTTCTGTGTTTATAGGGGCAATACAACACAGGATTTTGTTGAATGTATTTATTATGCCAGATCAACCTATAAATTGAAACATCTGCATCCACATTAATCTTAGATACAGCAAAGAGATTATGTGAATTATGTGCTTCCTTTTGTGATCTTTCTTAGTGATGGCTTTTTTTAAAAAAAGGGGTGGAGCTGGGATTTGGCAGGAAAGGATAATTTTCTAAAACTTTTTGTTTTGAGCAAGAATGCCAGCAATTCAAAACGACAACACTACACTTTAAAAGCCCAGAAGAACAGCAAAGTTCCCCAGTAATTTCCCAGTGCTGTTACTCAGGGACCTCTAAAAACTACATAAAGTAGAGTCATATAACTCAGAGGCCTGCAGCTTTACACAAGCAACAAAGCCACTCATGACATAAACATGAATTAAAGCAATATTTTATGAGCAATAATCACATTACAGAACAAACCGAAGGAAGCCTGCCAATGGATGAGGGCAAATCACCTGCAATGTGTGCTTCAGTTTCAGCATTTTGCTAATAAAAGATTTAAGAATGTCTTTATCCAAATCTAAGGCACTAAAAAAGAGGAAGCAGAATATTGGCTGAAGCTTTTATATATGTTGGAATGATAGTTTTTTTCCATAAATATATGCCATGCTCAACTTTCCAAGTTCCACTTGTGTGATCAGGGACACAATCCACTGGACTCTGTGTATACAGGTTTCCTGTTTTATTCTATGAAGTGAAATGTTCTGTATCCATACAGGATTTCCTATTGTGCCCCTAGAGATGTAACAGAAGAATGAGAAACAAACTTAGGGGGGGAAATGATCTGTTATTTAGAAGGGAATGAATATTTCAACTGGCTACCTGTGTTGGAACCCCACCCACATAAAACAGCAAGATGGGGTAAGTATGAAGGGGCTAATCAGTAGATGGTGGGCCCTGGCACCAGACAGAGTTTCAGGTGGAAGTGGATCAAATGGATGTGGCTGAAAAAGACGGAAGACATCAATTAAATGTCTTGCCGATGGTGACTCAAGCTGTGAGGGAGCAGCATGAAGCCAGGGTTCCTTCTTCCCAATGAAGCTATATTTTCCTCTTGTTTTTGAGGAATTGGTAAGCCATATGTAATCTCAAAACCCACATGGAGAAGTACTGAAATCTGCTTAGAAAAATACTATAACATTAACAAAGCTAAGACAATGTCCTGCAATTGTTGGAACAAGCAGTCCTGTCAGGTGGCTGAAAGCTAATGCAAGAGAATAGGCCCTTCTGAGTCTGAAATGTCATTTCCCTTCTACTGTAAGCTCTTGGTGGTCTGTGACTAGTATTTGGTGGTCTCAGCTGTATCCACTGCAACATATTCATCTTACAAGGGGCATTGCCAAACCTGGCAATAACTCTGTCTGCACTCTCAAATACTACTATTAGGTCACGGGACACAGCCCTCAGGCCCTAACTTTAAAGTGTGCTATGACCAATATTCATATATCAATTGTTTCTGTCATAAAGACAATTGCAACAGCTTTTGCCTGGACACGTTTCATTGCAGCAGATGAGATTATTTATGTGTGCAAAGCTCTTCCAGATGTGGAAAGATCAGCAGACTAAAAATACAGACTGAATTGCAAATCTCCCTATTGAAACAGAAGCTCTGAGGCTCATTTCCTCTCAGTAGTCTCCTCCAGAAGACACATCCCTCCTGAAGGAAAGGAGGTATGTGACCTGTGGTTTCCCTTACCAAGATAAACCAAAGAGGTCTCCTCCCAAAGGCTTGCTAAAAGAGCAAGGAAACTACCATTGGGCTTACCAGGTTCCATATGGCTTTGGTTAAGGGAATGAGTAAATTGGCAGGAGGGATATCTCAGCACCTCACCCTTTAACTCTTTTTGTTATTTGCAGAAAGAGGTAGGCTGGCTTTTATGATTTCTGACATCATTTGATAAGAAAATAAAAATGACCCACAATCAAGTTCCTGTGAACTCTGGTTTATGTTGCCAGAAGGCTGGGAACAAGGCACGGGAAGCTTGCAAGAATAAAACAGTGCAACATAAATAGGATTCAATTTTAAAAAAATCCCAGTATAAAGTAATGCAACCTCTTTCTCTACTGATTCTGACAAAGATTTTATGCTCTGCTATAGAAGTTTCATGAAAACAAAGTACTTCAAGACTTTTACAAATATTTATCTGGAGCTGTAAAAGCCTGATGTGATCAAATGAAGTGCCATAACTTGGGTATATTTTGACCAGGGTTGTTTCCTCCTCCTCCTCCTCTTCTTTTCAGCCATTTGTCAAGCCTTGGAAATGAATCTTGGGATCACAAGGAAAGGGCACAGTAAACGATACTTGAATACAGCCATGACATGAAATGACTTCTGATGAAGGGAAAAGAATTATAAAAGCAAGACTGCAATTGAACATTAAGAAGGCAGAAATCATTCATACAGAAGAACTACAGATCTTTAATCATGACAATGAAGAAAATGAAAGGGTTAAAGATTTGATATACCTTGGTTTACTCATCAATCCAAATGGAGGTTGCAGCCACGAAATCAGAAGACTGAAACTGGGAAGGACAGCAATGAAGAAACTAGAAGTGATCATCAAGTGTTAGAATGTGACACTGGAAACCAAGAACTATTGTATTTGCTACTGTATTTGCAATTACTTTGTACGGATGTGAAAGATGGACAGTAAAAAAAAGCTGATGGGAAAAAAATAATTCATTTGAAATATGTTGCTGGAGGAGAGCTTTGTGGATATCCTGGACTGCCAGAAAGATGAACAAATGAGTTTTATATTAAACCAGGCTTGAACTCTTTGTAGAAGCACAAATGATGACGTTTTGTACACATCATGAGACGGCTTACTGGAAGAAACAATAATGCTAGGAATGTATGGCAGCAATCAAAATGGTCTACAGGATACCCTCTTGTGCTCACTAACATTCACAAAGTAACATCAAGCAAGAGAAAAATCCCAGAATCTGACTTCTTTTTCATCACTTAGCCAATTCTCACCCAAACACAAAGCAATTGTCAGGGCTGTTTTTCAACAATTGTGAATGGTATTGAGCAGAAGAGTGTGTCCTATAGACCACCTTGACTGCTGTCATTGGTGTTGTCAACAGTTAGATAGCCCTTTGCTATGTAAAGCTTGGCATCTTTTTTCCTACTGTCAATATAGGCATGATATTATGCAGCAATATTAGGCCATTTCCTGACATTTTGAATTGTGGATACAGAAGCACAATATCCCACATACATAAACTGGAGGTTTTTTTAAAAAAAGAATTGAATTTCCTGGCTTTTCAATAAGGAAGTTCAAATATATAGAGACTACACACAAATTCCAACAAAAACTTGCCTCATATAGAATTACCCAGTGGTAGAGGATCCCAGAAGATGAGCACATGATCTGTATTATGCTTGCTGGGAGATGACAGAAGCAAGAACAGCTTGGATGTAGCTGTATTCCCTTTGTACCAAGATATTTTGAAGGGCTGTTTTGAACTTAATGAAATGGTGAAGCAAAGGTTGAAGTAAGTGTAACACATACAACAAAGAAACATGCACACCCTTTAATCTGCCATGCCCAGTGCCACAAAATGCAGACTAGAAAGCCATGTTCCATTTTCCAAACCTTTTCCTTGAGTTAGGTAAGCTGAGGAAGAAAAATTATATTGGACTGAAAGCTCTACAGATATGTTGGGTGTGTGTTTTCCAAAATATGTCCTCTCGCCTTTAGAAAGAAAGAAAAAGGAAGAGGTTGTAGTTAGCCAAGAGTGTCAGTAGAAACCAAGGTCAAAATCATCCATACTATGTGAAAGAAATACAGTGAAGAAAGACAGTGACAAAAATCAACTCATTTGAAATGTGGTATTGGAAGAGAGCCTTACATATACCACAGACAGACAGAAAGGCAGAAAAGTGGATGCTCAATCAAGTCAAGCCTGAACTCCCACTAGAGCAAAAAATGAGTAAACTGAGGCTATCCTACCACACACGTATAATGAAAATGCAAAACACATCAGAAAAGGCAATATGGGGGGGGGGGGAGGGTTCTATAGAAAGAGAGAAATATCTAACATGGGCCAAATTGTCTAAACAAAGGAAGCCATGGATGATAGTTTGCAGGACCTCAGCAAAACTTATTGGAAAAGACAATATTACTAGGAGAGAGGCAGCAGAAAGAGAGAACAACTTGTCATGAGATGCTATTGGTTTGCAGGAACTGAGCAGAACTGTTAATGACAGGACATTTCGGAAGTAAGTAACTCAAGTAGTCACCACACATCAGAAATAATAACATCTTTGGAGGGTTTTTTTCCTTATAGTGACAATGTGGGTGGAATGGTTGAAGATGGCAAGATATAGGCACCAAACGTTTTGCTAATGAGTAAGACCATCCTCAGCCACAAAGCAAAACAACAACAGTAATTTCACAACTTAAAAAACCGAGCTTCTGATTCACAGATTCAAAAGTTCAGATTGTCCCAGACCTGGATCTGATTTCCCCTTCGAAAACTTCTGTTAGGTGCCTAGTCTCAGAAATCCTGAGAGTGTTTACTGAAAGCACTCAGGGCTGGGACAAACACAGTTGTTCTGTGGTTTTTGTAATGCAGAAAGCCTTTAAATATGCCCTACAAAACTGTATGCTAATTCTATGAAGATACATGACAAAATGACCCCTATCTGGAGGACTGTAACTCCATTATTTTCTTTAAAGAAAACCCATTTTTTACTCCTTCCATAATAGATATGAACTGCTGTTGACCTTCTCCCTTGTCCATATGATACATTGTATTGTCTGCCTGGCAAACCTATACTATGCTTGCTTAGTTTATAAAAAAAGTCACTGTTTTTCTCATTAGAAAAGCCTCTTTTGAGGATCAATATTTCAGCTCTTGCAGCCTGAATTCTTTCCAAATATTAAAAGGGGGTGGGGCCAATCATTCTCTTTCAAGATAAGCAAGATTGGCCTTTTTCATTTATTCGATCTCTTTTAAATCTGGGGTCATTTGGGGGTCATCTATTTCTAAACGGGAGGAAATAGTTTTACTTTTTAAAAAAATCAAAACTAAAAAACCCTTTACCCAAACTTCTCTCAAATTTTGTACAGAGCAAGAGCAGATTATCTGCTACACATGCCCAATTTGGTGCCAATCCAAAGTCCAGTTTCAAAGTTATACTTTTTTGTTTGGGCTGCCCTCATTTTTAGAATTGCCTTGTAAAATGTTGATTTGCTCTGCTGCACAATAACATGGGTACACTGCCATGCAGCTACAATAGAAGGAACAATATAATATTTAAACCATATAACTAAGGAAAATAGATCCATCAAATGTGATTCCCCACTGTGCCTCCCTGACAGGGACTGGACTCAATGATCCATAGGATCCCTTCCAGCTTTGCAGTTCTAAGATGATGATGATGATGATGATGATTAACCCAAAAGTAGTATTTGAAAGGAGGAAAAACAGAAAAGAGAATGGGTTTGTGGCATGGGAATAAACATGGATTACAATAAAAATTCAAGCAAACAAACTTGTGCAAGTATAACAACAAAATTTATATAGACTAATTATGTGTTTCCTTTTACCATATTATCAAATATTTTCACAAAGCTCATAGAAGTTTGAAAGGCATTCTTGGAATGTGTTTAACATTACACAAATTTGTTGTCTCTGCTGCTGCCTAGTTTTTGCACTTTTTATTTAACAAATGTTGGTTGATCACATTGAAGAGTGTTCCAAATCATTTCAAAGGAACAACATATGTTTAAAAACCCATAAACAAGGAACACAAATGGGGAGTTAGAGCAACCAAGCTAATACCATTCTGATTCACTGGGCACACCTGCTGTAGTGTACACAGGAGAACACGTTTTAGACATTTGTCTGTAGATAGATCCTAGTTCTTTTCCAAGTATATATAAAACCAACAAGCCCTTGACCACAACCTAGGCTTCATTTGTACAAGAAAGCTAAATTAAGTTTTAGAGTTAGAAGAATGAATTTATTTCTCTATTTTTCTTGAATACTCCTTCCTCTTCTCTCCCCTGATGCAATCAATCAGAAGCTTTCATTCCACTTTACAGTAACGACAGGTTACCATGTCACTAGATCCCCTGGGACAGGAAGCAACAGTTAGAACTGGATATGGAACAACTGATTGGTTCAAAATTGGGAAAGGAGTACGACAAGGCTGTATATTGTCTCCCTGCTTATTTAATTTATATGCAGAATACATCATGCGAAAGGCAGGACTGGATTAATCCCAAACTGGAATTAAGATTGCCGGAAGAAATATCAACAACCTCCGATATGCAGATGATACCACTCTGATGGCAGAAAGTGAGAAGGAATTAAAGAACCTCTTAATGAGGGTGAAAGAGGAGAGCGCAAAAAATGGTCTGAAGCTCAACATCAAAAAAACTAAGATCATGGTCACTGATCCCATCATCTCCTAGCAAATAGAAGGGGAAGATATGGAAGCAGTGACAGATTTTACTTTCTTGGGCTCCATGATCACTGCAGATGGTGACAGCAGCCACGACATTAAAAGACGCCTGCTTCTTGGGAGGAAAGCGATGAGCATCTTAAAAAGCAGAGACATCAGTCCGCATAGTCAAAGCTATGGTTTTTCCAGTAGCGATGTATGGAAGTGAGAGCTGGACCATAAAGAAGGCTGACCGCCGAAGAATTGATGCTTTTGAATTGTGGTGCTGGAGGAGACTCTTGAGAGTCCCCTGGACTGCAAAGAGAACAAACCTATCCATTTTGAAGGAAATCAACCCTGAGTGCTCACTGGAAGGACAGATCCTGAAGCTGAGGCTCCAATACTTTGGCCATCTCATGAGAAGAGAAGACTCCCTGGAAAAGATCCTGATGTTGGGAAAGTGTGAAGGCAAGAGGAGAAAGGGACGACAGAGGATGAGATGGTTGGACAGTGTCACCGAAGCTACCAACATGAATTTGACTCAACTCTGGGAGGCAGTGGAAGACAGGAGGGCCTGGCGTGCTCTGGTCCATGGGGTCACGAAGAGTCGGACACGACTTAACGACTAAACAACAACTGTTTATTATGTTTGAGGTCTAAAATATTGTGTAGATGTTTATCTAGCGCCTCCCACTGTTTTTGGCATACACGTCAGACACGACTTAACGACCAAACAACAACAAGATCCCCAAATTATGAATAATCTTCACTAGGGTTACTGAAGACAACTCTGCTTCATAAACTATGGTTTCAGGCTTACTTGTTTTTATTGGTCTTGGTTAAAAGTAACTACAGTTTATCTGGGTTCAAATGAAACACCAGACTGAGGCTAATGAAAATATGGAATATTAAAATATACAAAATACCTTCTCCTAGGTATTTCGAAACAACTACAGCTTTGCTTCTTGCATGTTAGTGTTGTCTCTAACCATTTAGCTGCACTCATTCTGTAAGCCTCTGCTCCCCTGGTGCTAATTATGTTGTGTAGCAAAGCAAATCAGCTTTCTACAAGGCAAATATAAAAATGGGAATAACCCAAACAAAAAAAATATTTTCTAAACTGGGCTTCAGATCAGCATCATATTTGACACAGTTGCAGCAAACTGCTCTTGCTCTGCAGCAATAGATACCTAGAGCATTTGTTGAAAAACAGCCCTAATAACTGCTTTGTGTTTGGCTGAGGAGAGGTTAATTGATGGGAACAAAAGAGTCATCTTCTGGGATCTTCCTTTGTATGGTGTATCTCTATAGATCCTGGATATCCGGTGACAAATTGGCTGCAGGGCTCAGCAGACCCTGCTGAGGAACCAGAACAGGCTATATAGCTACTGGAACAACATAAATGCAAAACTTGAACTCCCACCTAAAAATGCGAAATTATGAAATGCTAGTACAAGGCAAACCAAACAGTTCATGGTTTTCAAAAAAGAATGATGGAAATTTGGAAAAGGATACATCCAAATAGTGACATAACTGAAAAATGATTAATGGACCAGATAAGATTTATCCTCCAGAATAATGTGTTTTCAGAAATGGAATTGCAAGAACTAGAAAAAGTGGCCAAAACAACAACAACAACAAACACAGAACAATGACCATAGTATGGAAGACAAACGAAGGCTAGAGGTAGACACAACAGTGGAAGAGAATGTATCAGTAGAGGAGCAACTTATGCAACAATCCAAAATTATGAGTTGACAGAATGGCAGATATCACCGAGGGACAAAATTGGAACCAATGTTAGCCAAAACACAGAAAGACAAAGTCTCCCCATTTTGTACCAGTAAATATTTTGCACAAAGTAAACCAGAAAAAAAAATTGACTGACAGATGCAAATACAGTAATCAGAACAATCCCAACCAACATGCTAAAAGAAATAAACCAGCTCATGTATAGCATAGGTACCATAACAACCATGGAACTTGGTTACAAGCTGCAAAAAAAAACAGAATACTCCTGGCACTCCAGAATGGAAAATTTGGTTGGGAAAAAAATTATGTACAGACATTAGCATTAAAACACCTGAAAGATTCAAAACTTAAAAATGAAAAAGTAAAAGCCAGACTATGCAAAATATATGACCTAGAAAGGAAAACAATACTTGAAACTATGGAAGAATTAAAACAGTGAGTAACAGCTACAGCAAAGAAAATTGAAAGATATGATGGACGCTTGAACAAATATAGAGAAAACACACAATTTATTCTATAAATCACTAGAAGAAAATGCAGAGCAAAAGAAATTAGGCCCATGTAAAGATGATGCTCTAAAATTTTGGAAAGAAATTTAGGAAAGCCCAACCAGACATAACAAAGACGCCTCATGGATTAAATATATTTGTAAAGAAACTCAAGGAAAACAAATGGATGATATTGTAATAACAACTGAAATGATTAAGAGGCAAGAAAAGGCTGTGAAAAACTGGAGTGCATCTGGTCCAGATGAGCTGCACGGATTTTGGTTAAAGCATTTAACAAGTCTCCATCAATGCACAGTAGTGCAACTTAATAACTTACTTCAAAATTCTACAACCAAAGACTGGATGACAACAGACCGCACATTTCTCATAATAAAAGATCATCAAAAGAGCAATGAACCCAGTAATTATTGACCAATTATATGCCTTCCAACAATGTTCAAGATCCTCACAGGAGTACTTGCAAGATCAAGATATAATTATTTGATTGAGAACTCCCTATACCCAACTCAACAGAAAGGGAATAATAAGAAAAGAGGCACAAAATATCAGCTGCTTATCGATAAAATGATACTAAAAAATGCAAAAAGACGAAAAACAAATCTTAACCTGACCTGGATTCATTCATTCATTCATTCATTCATTCATTCATTCATTCATTCATTCATTCAATTTGTATCCGCTCCCATTAGTATAACAGCACTACTCTGGGTGTGTTACAACACATAAAATAGAAAACAAAAATAAAAATAAAGACATTAAAACCAACAGCAATTAGCCCCCCCCCCAAAAAAAAAACAGATGGCACTGATTAATCCCAGAACAGATGGGGGAAAAGAGGGGAGGGAAGAAGAGGAGGGGAAAGAAAAAAGGGGTAAGGTGATCAGCTAGACTTGGTGTGGAAAGCCTCCCTGAAAAGCAATGTCTGGGGCTTGAAAAATGCACTCGTCCACTCGTCTGTGACGACTGAAAAATGCTGCTCGACAAGTCACAGCTCCCTTCCTGCCTGCCTCCTTCCCCTCTGCCTGTCTCTCTCTCTAATCCTGCAGTCCTCCCCTCCCCCTCCCATTGCAAAAGGAAAACTGCCCTCTTCTCACAAGAAAAGAGTTCGAGCAGCACATAGAGATATAGCTTTGCAGGAGAATGTAGAGTAATCCCATGCTGGAGAATATGGAGATTCCCTGCTCCCAATTTCAACCGAACGAGGACACATCCTGGGGTGGGAGGGAACCGTGGCTCCTTAAGAGGCCGGGCGCTTTTGCTTTCAGTTTTATTTTTGCTGGAGAGATTCAAAAGAAAGGCATTCAAAATACAAGCTTCATGACCCCACAGGCACGCAGGTAATAAAGCAACCCAAGTCAAGAAAACAATAGCCAGTCTTGAAGAACTGATAAAAAAAACTCCAGGACCTATGGAGAATGAATTTATAAATAATACTTCAGTGACTGGGATGTACAATGAAATCCAGCTTGATGAAATTACAAATGGACAAAAAAAGTTTGAATGTGATAGAAAAGAAATTATTGAGATGGGAATGGCTGACATAAAGATGCGCTTTTAGAAGATGGCATATTAACATCTATGTCAATATCTGATACTTTCACATGGCCAGAAACGTCCTTGGAAAGTTTTGGTAAAAAGTAAGTAACCGTACTTGTATCTCATTACAAAGACCTTTTGCAACACAAGGGCAAAGAAGACATAATTCAGAAAGCCCTGGATGAATGGTATGAATTCAAAATATGGGCAAAAGGTCTGTCATCAGTGGATTTACTGGGAAAGGCAATGGACCACCATGGGGGTAGGTTTCCTGTTCTTCTGAAGCTCCTTAAAATTGCCTCTGTTCTACCGGTTTCTACAGTTAGCTGTGAAAGGGGTTTCAGCCAGATGAATCTGATCAAAAATAAATTCAGATCGTGTTTAGAGACTGAAAGCTTAGATGACCTTATGATGGTGAATCTAAATGGACCTCCACTACCACAGTTTAACCCTACTAAAGCCATCGATAAATGGTACTTCAGTGCTAAAAGTACCAGGCATGTTCAAGGACACAAGTGCAACACCTCTGACAGCAGTGCATTTTCTACTAAGAAGACATAGGTGAATACCGTGTACGTAATACAATTTATGTTGGGTTTGTATGCATTGTTATGTAGAAATAAAAGTGAACAAGTGCCTAATTTAAACATAAATTGCAAGGCTATAGTCTGGTCATGCTGACTGGTGAAATTTTTGACTGACTGGTGAGACATTCTAAAAAATGTTCAAGCCCTGGCAATGTCTTTAATTGCTTCCTAAAAGTCCACAAGGAGGGGGCTAGACAGAGCTAGACTACAAAACAGACTACAAATAGGATAGGCTACAAAAAGGCATTTGACTCATTGCCACACAGCTGAATTAAATTTTGGAGATTAGTAAAAATATTCAGAAGTTCCTCAAGAAAAACATGGAAAAATAGACAGCTGTCTTAATGACCTATGATGAAGAAACTGGCAAAGTTAACATCAAAAGAGGAATGTTTCAAGGGGAATGTTGTCATCACTGCTGTTTAACATCTCACTAACCACCATGCCAATAATTTTAAATAAAACTGGATTAAATAAAACTGGGCTACCATATTTCAGAATAGGCAGGAAAAATCAATTATCTATTATACATGGATGACCTAAAAATATATGCAAAAAGTTACACCAAGAAGAGCCAGGTCTACTTAGCTACAAAAGCTTTTGTTTCAGGCTGTTGTGATTACTCAGAATGCAGACAATTCTTTCCTGAACAGTCTGTCTTCAGTAACCATGAACAAGCTTCCTTTGTGCCTTGCTATCTCTTGCACTTTTTCCTTCTTGCATTCCTGGCTGATTGATATTCTGGCAAGATGACATTGACACTACACTGACTTTGCTCTTGGCTACTCCCTGCTTAAATTTATGGTTCCACAGGCCTGTGATTTATAATGTGGGCTTGCCTGTCAAAAAAATAAAAATCACCAATGAACCAATTCGTGGTTTATGGTTCATCAACCTTGATGAACCACAAACTAAGACGAGCTACCATTTTGTCGGTCCGTGCCCATCTCTAGACAAGATTTTAAGTGTACAATTCCTATATATGTTAGCATACAGAAAGCTCAGCCATCCATTTCTACTTAAATGTAGTTATCTCCCAAAATATAGGAAATAGTGTGCCAGGATTGGGCCATAAGCAGCTGCCAAAGGTGAACTAGGAGCAGAGAAACAGAAACTGAGCCAAGAGTCACAGCTGAGAAAACACCATGTAGACCTTGTTGTACCAGCACAAACAAAGGAAGTCTTTTATACTCTGCCCTGTGCAGACTAGCCTAGGTAGCTGGGGCCAGTCCAAAATCTGCAAGTAATAAAAGATGCATTCTAATATATCATCACATGACATGGCCACCTAGATAGCTAAGACTTCCTAGCTCTATTCTCTATGGTTTCTGAGCAGGGCTATTTCAAGAGCTCCTCTTGTTAGCACTTGGAAGGCACTGTGCAATCTCTGTGCATGGAGTACATCCATGCAATCAGGAATCTGTTTTTTCATTTCTTTTCTTGATTATGTGGAGAGATGCCACAGATAAAAACTGTTATCCTCTTCAGATTTAACTCTTCCTATGTCCATGGGTTAAGATTAAATGTTTATTGACCATCTGAATAGAGCTTGTATGCCAACCCCATGCAACATTACTGCTGACATTTGGGCATGTGGGAAACAAAGACAGGTATGCCTCACAGGCAGCCACAATTCTTCATGATGGAATAAATTTATTTATTTATTTAAAATATTTTTATCCTGCCTTTCTCCTCAAAAAGGACCCAAGGTAGCTAAATTCAAAAGGTAGTCCCAAGTAGAGTAGACATGATTATTCAATGTGACTTACTAGAGTTCCACTGATTCAATGGGTCTGTTGTAATTGGAATCAACAATTGGATTTAGACCATAAAGTTTGCACATTTGAGAGCCTTGTACAAACTAGTCCACTACATGCCATGTCCATCTAACTTGCCTGTTAAAGAGAACAGTTCCTTTGGTCTGAAAACTTGTGTTCCTCACTTGGATGGATGATCAGTAGGCAAATACAGAAGTACAAGTTGCTCAGGCTAGATGAGAACAGAGGACTACTTATCATATTTGCACCAAAACACACACACACACACACACATACTGTGTGTCCCCAGTGTACTGCATGTACTGATGCATCAGTAAAACTATGAGTTTCAAATTAGTCAATAATATGATGTTCTTTACCAGATATTTCCGAATCAATTCTTTGATAGCATTTTCTTTCAAAAAGTACAACTCTCCATGACTTTTCTATTTATGATGCAAAGGAATATGAACTGGAATTGGAAGAGAACAAATCATAACTGATATGTGACCTTAGCAGATGTAATTCGATCTGATTTCCGCTACATTAGCCTAAGGATGCTTATGCAACTACATAACACAGCCACTGAGAGACAAAACAAGGGAAGTTTTAAAGCTTTTATTTATTACTAGTTCTCAAAACATTCAACTGGCATCATGATTCAAATACCAGATCTAAATTAGAGAGTTTTGAAAGAGGAAAGGAAAAAAAATCTTCGGGGGAAACATTAGAATTCTATGGAGAGGTGTGAGCTTAAGAAGATGGAGTATCTGGCAGCAAACCAACTTGCTTGCAATTCCAGACCAAAAGGACCCAAAAGGAGAGTTTTTAGGAGATCATAAATGGTATAAGAGAGTTGTAGAAAACCCTTTCTCTTCCCTACCTGACCTTCTTTCTGGCATCAAAAAATCAACAGCACTTGTTGCCATTAGCAGATTACAGCAAATTCCCTCAAAGTCTAAACAGTTGTCACAACCTCTAATCGCTTCCTTATTTACTTATATTCATCCTTCCTCTTTCATCTGGATTGTGGTTTGATATTAGAGAGCATTCCAAAGACCGTTTTGCTGCCTATTAATTGCCCAGAAGCAACACATTACTCAACACTTTCTTAAACCTAAGGAAATATAGTAAATTCCTCCATGGCTTAGTGTCTGAAGCCATATTTGAATTTGCTAAACTTTGTTGTTGTTTCTGTCATTATGTGCTGTCAAGTCAGAACTGACTTATAGAAACCCTTACAGGGCTTTCAAGGTAAGTGAGATATTTAAGGAGTGGTTTTACCAGTTTCACACTCCCAATGAGTTTCCATGGCTGAGCAAGGATTCAAACCCAGGGCCCCTGAGTCCTAGTCCATCACTCCATCCACTACACCAGTGGAGGCAAACCTTTTTGGGCTCGCATGCCCAAAATGAGGGGGGGGGAGAAACCAGTGGCTGCCGTGCCGCCCGGAAGTCCGGAACCGGAAGTGGCGGTTTCAGGGGGAATCATAGGGACGGACCCAGAGGACCAGGAACAGGAAGTTTAAGGGGGAATCATAGCGACAGACCCAGAGGACCAGGAAGTGGCTGCGGAAGAGGGAATCCCGGCTGCCGGCTCATAAGGTTTGCCTCCACAAGGGAGGGTGGGTGAGCCAACACTGGCGTGCCATAAGAAAGGGCTTCGCGTGCCACCTGGGACACGCGTGCCATAGGTTCGCCTACACTGCACTACACCATACCGGGTATCGCTTGTTAAACAACTTAAAAATGTAGTAATAGATACATTTTCTCTGGTCTTCATATAACATAAGAAGCTGGCTTAAACCAAACCATATCAGTGGTCTGTGCAGCCCCGTGTTCTCTACTCTGGCTTTGGATCTCCAAAGTCTTCAGAAAGTCTTTCAATTAGAGATTGTTTAAGTCATTGGTTTTCAAAAGTGAGTGTGTAAAAGTGTAATGGAAGGTGCAAGGCCATTGCTTGAAATGTACAATTTCTCAACAAAAACAATTTGTGCTTCTTTTTAATTTAACATATTTTTGTTACGTTTTTGCATTGACTTTTAATTTTTAAAAAATACAAATTCTTTGTTGAAAGCAGAGTGGATAATGGGCAAGGAGAAGTGGGGAAGCATGATGGCAAAAAGCAAAGGAGAAGGGAGCACAATGTCGATGTTTGAATGATCCTAGGAAGTGCTGGTTGCAAAGCGTGCATGCTGTAATTAATTTCCAATATTTTGCTGTCTCCTTTACCCAAAAATTTTAAGGAACAGACTCCTGCTTTCTTCCAGGCAAGACATCTCCTGCAGTCAGACCATCAACCTGGTATGAATTCTAGATTCACACAAATGAGCCACAGTATCTTTTGTGTGATCTATAATCAACATAGACTGTCTGAACTCCCCAGAACACACATGATTGTGCTGCAAACTTACTTCTTAGAGCTTAAACGACAGGTGGAGCCAATGAAAAGCAGTAATGAGGTTTCTTCCCTCAGGAGGCTTAGGGCCTGTTCACAACTCAGTTATGCCATGCAGTATGGTCTGGCAACTGATAAACACTCCACCCCCAATCAACTTATTACCAGCAGTCAAGTCATATCTAGGATCGGGAGACCACATATCCCAGATGCCATTCAGTAACTGGTCTCACTGCTGTGAATGCTGGCAGTAGTTAAAACTGCTCCCAATGATGTGCTCCAGATCTTTGGCATCCTACCAGCTCAGTTGCAAAGCACATGCTTTGAACGATAAAAGTCCCAGGTTTAGGCTCCACAGCATCTCTAGGATGAGCTCTGTAGAATAATAACCAGTACAAACTGAGCTGCCCCAGATGGACTAATGATCTGGCTCAGAAAAGGGGAGTTTCCTATGTTCTTACTCCACAGCTTGACAATGTTGCATTTGCTCCAGAAATCACAGTATCCTCACTGGTTGCTGAATGACAGCATGACCCAGAGCAGACAAGCAACCAGACTGTGTATTAAGTTATTTTTTTTATTTAATAAAATTTAATAAGACACAACATACAAAACCATAAAATAGTTATCAAACTCCACATAGTGAACGTATCAAATGGTATTACTGGTTAACATAACACACCTTTCCATATATCAGCATGAGTGGCTGGGAGGTTGCTAAGAAAATCAGTATTGTTGCAACACTGAATGAAAGGAAGCCAGGTTTTATAAAACGAGTCTGTACTGAAATTCTGGTACCTCAGTTGTGTGTGGGCAGCGAGTTTTTCCATCAAAACTAATTTCCATATCCTAGATTCCCAAGCATTCATTGAAATTTCTACAGCTGTCTTCCAGCATGGAGAAACTGTTTGTCTAGCTGCTACATACAAGAAATCAATTAGCTCTTTATGGTGTAGTAGTGCATTGGAATCTAAGAATACATTCATTAATCCCAATGCTGCACTTATAACTGTACTTTGTGATGTTATATTTCCAGTTAATTTATTATATCTGTCCTATAATGTCTGCCCACTAGATATGCTGGCTGGTGCTTATCAACGTAGAGAGTCTAAAGAGTTCCTTAGGTTGCATCATAAGCTGCTGGATCTGTTTGAAGCTCCCTGGTGTGGTGAACCACTCACAATCGCAGCAAATAACCTTTTAGGCTAACTTGGTATAGTAGGTACCAATCACATCTGAAAACGGAGACTGCAGAAAGGGAAAGGCACTGAAAACAGCAGCTAAAGTAGTTCCATTCTGAGGAAAAGTTGCAATGCTTGCTGCTCCTAGCTTTTATGGAAAATAAGGCATAACACAGGTGTACAGAATTATGCATACTGTGGAGAAAGTGGATAAGCTTCTCTCTCTTAATACTTAGACATCGGGGCAATGTGGACACAAGTAATGAACTCTGGGAATGGTGCTTACGTAAGTGTCCTGGCCATTTGCTAGAGTGATTGCTTGTCTGTCAAATAAGTGTGGATTGCCTCTGAAGTATAAAACTGGCTTGTTTATCTTCTGAACCAATTTCTGCTTCTAAAGCCATAGTCAATAACTCTGTCCATACACAATACTATGAAGAAAACTGTGTACTACTATACATAGTGAACAGAGGGCTTGTCTACACAGGCTAAAAAGGGTCACTAGAGGTTGAGTCAAAATCCAGTATGCCACCTGGTGAGATCCTATTTGGTCCAGCTCCTTCCTCTTTGAATTTTCCATATAGTGAAGTGGCTTAAGAAGACAGCTGCTTCACAATATTGGGAAATTACACACTTTTTCTGCTTGTCCATGGAGGGGCAAAAGATATTTTTAAAAATTACACCGTATTAGGGCAGCATTGAAGCACTGGATCATTTATTTAAAAAGAAAAGAAAAATTGAACATTTTCTCACAGAACCAGCCTGCAGCCGAATCTAACTCCAAACCACCCTTAATTTCCCAATATCCTCAAAGAAGAAGGAAAATTGATAGCTGAAAGCACACTTTGGTTCATTTCCAGCAAACGCACACATGGGAATGAACCAAAACAGAGCTATCCTACCCACACCAAAAGTGTAGAAGGCCCCAACAGGCACCCAGAAAGGTGTGGATAGGAAAGCTCTAGGGATGGGATGGCTACTTTTCCAACCTGTCCCCCATGTCTATCTCATCCTTCTCCCCAAAACAAGCATGGAGCACTTGAATTGGGAGATTAAGCAATGCACTAATTATTGAAGCAGTTTTTAAAAATGTTCATGAGTCTCACTTATCCACCTCAAACAGACAAGTTCTGGTGACACAAATGTATTTGATGGGAAGTAGAGATGGGCTGGGCTTTGAACCGCCAAACACCCATTTGGCCAATAAATGAACCGCCAAACCAGCGGTTTGTGCCCTAGTGGGAAGGTTTCATTGTTAGTACTAATCCATTAACAAACAAACAAACAAACAAAAAATCCAGCACAGATAATCACGGATCATGTTTGTATTTTTTCCCCTGTATTATTCAGAGATTTGGTTTCAAAAGGGGTGATTTCCAAATGAGATAGAGAAACTTCCTCTGTCAAATCCTAAGAGTGGAAGCTGACCAAGGCAGCCCTAGTGTCCCTCCACAAAAAAAAAACAACAACAACAAAACCCAGCAAAAATAAAACCTAGCAAACAAAAACTTTTCCTCACAGGATGTCCCCAGGTTTTTGGAAGAGTTAACATCAAAAACAGCTGATTCCTAAATGAGGTTAAGACTGGAGCCAGCATCTCCTGTGAAGCGCTGAGACGTCAATGATAGCACCAATCTCTCTTCATCAAAGGAAGGAAGGAAGGAATATGCACGTAAGCAGATCCACAAACTCCTAGTACAGCTTAATGACAGCATATAAAATACATACCAAGATTTTCGAACTTTTGCTACTAACAACAACAGCAACAACAACAAACATGGAGGATGTACTGTGGAGGATGAAGCTGTAGCAATGCCTACTTGTTATGATGTCTATTCCTATTCTGAATATCTCTAAAAAGCAGTTGTCAGGAAATAACTGTGAGAGAAGTCTATTGCCTACATATGTTGTATGATTTGGCTTCTAGTAAGCGTCTGTATGGTTAACATGCAAGACAGGATGCTAGACTCCAGACACCTTTGGCTTCAACTCGCAGGACTCCTCTAATGATCTCATGTTCTTAACTCAAATGTGTGCTCAAGGATGTCAACCACAAATCACTGAATGCCTTGGCATACTGAGGAAAAAGGTCTCAGTTAAACTATTGGCAGAGAAAAGTGTGAAGCATCACAGATCATAATAGATGTGGCCAGTGACATATAAAGCCACCAGAACTACTTCATATCATTTCAGTCAGCTGAGATAGGGAACATACAACAGACTGCATAAATTATAAAAGTGAGATAATGTCTGAGACTGAGGCAGACACATAACTTGTGTTCTAAAAAATCTCTTTTAAAAGACTCTGGTTGGGAGGGAAGGGGAAGAGATGGTGCAAAAGCGGCACAGTGTCATTTGGCGTACTAAAACTTCAGCTCTGCCAGGAATTCATGTTTGGACTTACAGAAAAGCGTTGAAGTTTTAGGTGACTACTTGTGTATCTTGCCACACTTTGAATAGTTCCATCCTGTTGACGAGAGGGATAAACTAAGCAAGCACAAAAGCCCCCATGAAAATTTTAAAGTATGGTAGATGGCAACAAACTGAACACTTCCATCTGGTCAGAAGAACCATCTCTCTATAGTGTAGTGTTATTAGAAAAGACCAAATGCTGGCTTTGCATTCCAGCAACACTCATCCCCTCCATTTGGAAAGACAGATAGACAATTCAGTTTGTCCTAATTATAAGGAAGATTCTAGCCTATTCTGTTCTAATTCATGACACTATCTTGCAAGAACTTAAAAGACATGAATTACTAAATTGTGATTGGGAGATAGTTGGCTTCCATTCCCAAGTTAAGATGCACCTATAAGTCCCATGGGACACAGCTAGACAACCTGTGGCCATCCAGAAGTGTTGGGTTGCAGTTTCCAATATCCCTCATTATTGGTTATGCTAGATAGGACTGATGGGCCTAATAGTCCAGCAATAGCTGGAGGGCCACACAGTGTCCACATATGGCTCTGCAGTCTGCACAAGTTGGATCCTGCCCCTCCTTATAAGGCCGTACGATCTGAACAAGGCATGGTCCAAGTAATCTTTAGACTGTAACTGGTCCTCCTAAGGCCAGTCAGAAGTGAGTTTGCTGAAATTCATACATTGAGTTTTAATTTAAGAGGAAAGGGTGAATGGGTGGAGGATGATAAATCATCCTCACATCTTGCTTCCACAGAGAGAAAGGTTTCTGTTGTGCCAATTTCTGAATGACCTTGTCTTGGGAGGAAAGGGTATAGAATAAGGGGAGAGACTATGGGCCTTAGACCACAGCTATAAGTGACATTTAGTTTTCTCTATTTATTCCACCCATCCACCCACCTTCATTTCAGCAGTATAAGGAATCAGTTTATTGCCAATAGTGTTCAACTGTTAGCAGTCAGAACTCTCTGCCAATCAAGTTCAACTCACCTAGAGAACTACCAGTGGGTCTCAATAAACCCTGTGCTCTCCTCTACGATGTTGTGCATCTGGGCACAGTTCAAAGTGTCATTGGGCTTAACCAGGGGTGCATGCATTTCTAGTGGTGCAAGTGCTAATATTTTTTAAAAAAACTTCTAGATCTATAATATAAAATTAAAAGCTGTCTCTATATAAATGTGACTCGACTGTACTATGTACTCGTGGTTGATGTATGTACGTACTGGCAAATGCGGTCACCAAATGCTACGACTATATGATCCCCACTACTACCCACCCTACTTTTCTCATTGTGCATGTACTTGCTAGTACCACAAAAATTGCTTGAAACATGCACTTCATCGTACACAAATGTTAACAAAGCAGGCCAACACACACAAAAACCCACTAATTTTCTTTGTTTTCAATAAGAATTATGATTAATTTTTGTTCACACATTATTTTATAATTTACTTAAAGTGAGTAGTTAAAATAATGAGTGAATATTACTTTATTTGTAGTAACCCTTGTCATGTCAAAAAGACGCTAATGGAAAGACGATCATGTTGCTTACAGATTCACTTGTACAACAGAGAAAGACGGTACCCAATGACCACAATGCATTTTATGTTGCAAGATATTTTCAAACGCCAATCTCAAACCATCAAAGTTGTTAGAACATTTCAACAATCAGCATGGTGGAGGGCAATCAAATTGTAGAAAAGCGGAAAGTCGATTTGATATTGCAACATGAATAGATTGGATGTCAGTACATTTTGTGTTCTCCTCCCCCTCCTTCCCCCCCATATCCCCCTTTACCTTCTGTACCCCTTACCTTATCCCAAGTTGTTAATAAAAAATAAAAAAAATAAAAAAAACCCAATCAGCATGGTGGTGAAGCTGCAGGACGTACACTTAAGTCTAAAAAGGCATGATTTGATACCAGTGGTACTATCACAAAATTTGACTTTGCGACAGTGCAGAAGCCTTTGTTAGAAGCTTCTTATCAGGTGTTATATCTTTGTACTAGGAAACAAAAGCCTCATACAATAGCTGAGGAATTGGTAAAACCATGTGCATTGGAAATTGTGAAAATTGTATTAGGTTCTGATGCACATAAGAAAATTCAGCAGATTCCATTACCAAATGATGTGATTTGATCGCACATTCAAAATATCAGTCAGGATATATTTTACTGCAAGTAATACGAGATAAATACAAGATATTAAAGCCAGTCCTCTGAAAAATGACGATTCAATTGGACTGAATGTTGATAATTGCAGTTAGATATTAGTATCTTTCATGCTTTTTGGAAGAAATTAGTGCTGAACATACTGTGCTTCTTTATCACACTGACATAAGGTGGCTCTCCAAGGGACGTATGCTAAGCAGGGTTTTTGAAATGTGTGAGGGAATTACTCAGTCTCTTACAAACCAAAATTTTAATTTAGTTAAAGGCTTTGAACGAAGAGATGCAATACTTTGACTGGCCTGCTTAGCAGATATATTCACTCACATGAATGAATTAAATATATCAGTGCAAGGATATGGTAAGGACATAAGAACAGCTACTGAAAAATTATCTGCTTTTATTGAAAAACTAAAAATTTGGATATGCTAAGTTGAAAATGGTAATTTTGCAAACTTTCCTTTGCTTGATGAAATCATTCTGGAAAATGAGAAAATCACAAATTTACCTGAACTTGTAATACATTTGCAACAATTGAGTCTTTTCATGAATATTTTTTCATGGGAGATACTGGCAAAGAGTAGAGCTAGATACTGGATCCATTTCTTTTTTAATTCTATAGACGACGGTTATTTAATAAAAGATGATCTTATTGAAATACGGGCCAATGCACGTATTCAAATGGAATTTGAAAAATGTAACTTAGAACAATTCCAGTGTGCTCAGTTAGAACCATTTCCACAACTGGCAAAGGCAGCATTGTAGACAATTCTACCATTTGCTACTACCTATCCGTATGAAATGGGATTTTCATTACTTTTGCATGTAAAAACAAAAACCAGAAATTGCTTAAATGCAAGTGATGGCATATGCGTAGCTCTTTCAAAAAAGGAACCCCACTTTCAAAATATTATTATGAATAAACAACATAAAGTTAGCCACTAAAAATTGAGACATTATTTTGATTTTATGTCAATACATATATGTATATCTGTTTTTCAGTAATAAATTGTTTTGCAATAAATATAATTTTCTAAAAAATAAATCGGAACAATTTTTCAAAGGGGTGCAAGAATGTATTTTGAGATTCAATGGGGTGTCGACTACTAAAATGGTTAAGAACCTCTGGGCTAGACACCGGGCTAAACCACCATAAATGGCTCAGGATCACTCTACTTCATGGACTAGTTCTTCTCATATGAACCTGCTTGAGCCTTCTTTGAAAGCCACTCTTCAGTCTCCCTATTTGAAATGGGGCATATGAAGACCTGATTCATGGATATATTTTTATTATTATTATTATTATTATTTTGTGGGGGCATCCTATCTCTGAACACTGCCCAGGAAGCCTCATCTAATGATGTGTTTTCAGTATCAGTGAAAATTTTATTATGTGCCTAAGCTTTAAAGTGGTCATTGTGTTCATGGTGATAGGTGTGTTTTCATCTGAACTGGGTCTGATTTCCTGTGATGTTAAGTATCTACTTAACATCATGTTTGTTGGTGTTCTGCTGTTTCAGTATTTTTAATATTTTAATTGATTATTATAATGGTTAGGTAAAGGTAAAGGTTCCCCTTGACATTTAGTCCAGTCGTGTCCGACTCTAGGGGGTGGTGCTCATCCCCGTCTCAAAGCCGTAGAGCCAGCATTTGTCCGTAGACAGTTTCCGTGGTCACGTGGCCAGCGCGACTAGACACGGAATGCCGTTACCTTCCCACCGAGGTGGTACCTATTTATCTATTTGCATTTTTACATGCTTTCGAACTGCTAGGTTGGCATTATAATGGTTAGCCACTTTAAAAACTCTTCAAGTTTGAATAAAGAGGTACTACTATATCATATAGTAAGAAAAGACAAGATAATGGTTTGTCATATTTAATCATCTGGGTTTTTTCATTTTGATCCTTTTATATTTTGTATTTTGAGCACATCTTGAGAAGACAATATTCACTGGAAAAGACAAAAATGCTAGGAAAAGTTGAAGACAACATGAAAAGAGAAAGACTAACTATGAGGTGAATTGACTCCATAAAGAAAGCAACAGGTTAAGTCTGAATGAGCTGAGCAGAACTGTTAATAATTGGATATTTTGGAGGTCACTTTCACAGGGTTGACATCATTTAGAAACTACCTGAAACAGCAAATGCTTTGCCTCACATATCAGTTTAATTGTTTTAACATCCATGTCAAAGCCCAGTTTTGTATAGATTCAATGGTTTGTTAGTTTCACACAGCCCAGCAAAGAACAGAAGTTCCATATAGTTTCAACTCTTGTTGGTTTCATGGACTCCTTTTTTGTACCTTAAAAGCATGAACATCTGTTCTTATCTTCACCTGGAGTACATATGTTGCCCATAGAGCTTTCTATTTCCTGACTCCTAACAGAGCACAGCAGAGGAATAAAACAAAGACAAACCCCAGAGAGCAAGTGAACAGGAGTTTGACAGGGGAGCAGCAATAATGAAAGGGTCTGGTGGAAGAAGAGACCAAAGAAAAAAAGGGAGACCAAGTAGACAAAAGCAGAGAGTTCTTTATTAGTGGACTTTCCAAGCATCCTTCAAGGCACAGAAGACAAAGAAAAGGGCACTCATAGACAAACAGAAGAAAGTAGAAAGGTAACAGGGATTATGGAGGGAAGAGATACTTCAATGGTGGTAACCTGTAAAGTGTGTACAATGTTTGTCTTCATGCCTGAGATATAGCGTATACATGCAACAAGTGCAAATTAGTCGCACTGTTTAAAAAAGAAAGTGAGAGAACTGGTACAGCGAGGCAATGTGTAAGGCTGTCAGAGAAGATGAAGAGTACATAGAACTCTTGAACAGTAGCCACGGTAAACACTGGAGGTGGTAGAACAGCAAGACAAAGCAGAGGAGGGGAATGCTGGGTAAAGAGCAAACATAGTGGAGGAAGCACTATGGGAAAAGGTTACATTTAAGAGAAATAAAGAAGACACTCTTCACCAGTGGAACTGTAAAGCTGCTTTGAGAACTTTGTACAGGAGTCTGGCAAACAGCATGCAGAGGACAACACACAGGAGACCTCATGGGAGAACATGAGAGAGGGTGAAACTCAGCAAAGCAGACTCACTGACTCCACACCCAACAAAAAGAATAGGAGAAGAGTAGTTGTAGTAGGAGACTCCCTACTGAGTGCAACTGAAACTGAAATGTGCCATGAAGATCCGTGGATCCACTGTCTGTCTGGAGGATGGATCAGGGATGCGACTGAAAGATTGTCATTGCTCATATAACCCTCTGATGCATATCCCTTTATTCTCATCTATGTGAGAACAAATGACACAGCCAAGAGGAATTATGAAGAAATCACATCAGACTCTGAAGCTCTGGGAAAGAAACACAAGAATTTGGGGGGACAGATCATCTTGTCATCTATCCTAGCAGTACTCAGAAAAAGAATAGAAAAGAGAAGGAAAACATTCCAGGTGAATAACTGGCTAAGAAGGTGGTGCTGATGTAAAGGGTTTGGATCTCTGGACCATGGGTTTCACTTTCTGGAAGATGGACTGCTAGCAAGAGATGATTTGCACCTCACACAGACTGGGAGAAATGTGTTGGGCCACAACACAAAGAACTTCATCAAGATGGCTTTAAACTGAACTGGAAGGAAAAGGGAGATGCAAACTCAAAGGTATAGATGAAGACTTAAGCATAATAAGAGGAACAGGCCAAGTGCCTCTAATGGGGCCCAACAATAATCTTCAGAAAATTGTAGGAAATAATGCAGGCCACAAATAACAATTTCTAGTGTCTATATAGCAATGTCAGGAATATGGGAAACAAACAAGAAGATCTGGAAATCCCAATTCGGAAATACAGCTTGATAGGAATAACTGAAACTTGGTGGGATGAGTCCCATGGAATACAGGAATACAGCAACTGAAGGATATAAATTGTTAAAAAAGAAGAGAAAGAATGGAAAGGGAGTCTGAGTCACACTATATGTCAAAAATACATATTCCTGCACAGAAGTAAAGGAGGATGAGCTTGGTTGTTCCATCGAGAACATCTGGATTAATATAATTGAAAAATACCGTATTTTTCTGTGTATAAAACAACACATTTTCCTAAAATAATTAGAGAAAAAATTGAGGGTCGTTTTATACACGGAAGGCAGCAGCAGAAGGCGGAGCCATGGGGCTTTGCAAAAGGCAGGGGAAAGCGGTGGTCACTTTGACAGCCGCTTTTTCCTGCCTTTTGCAAAGCGGCGCTTCTCCCTTCCTTTTTGCTAAGCCCCGTGGCTTTGCAAAAGGCAGGGAAAAGCAGCTGTCAAAGTGACCGCCGCTTTTCCCTGCCTTTTGCAAAGCCACGGGGCTTCCCAAAAGGCAGGGAAAAGCGGTGGTCAAAGGGAGCCCTTTGATCCCTGCTTTTCCCTTCCTTTTGCTAAGGTCTGTGGCTTAGCAAAAGGAAGGGAAAAGCAGGGATCAAATTTTCTAATTTGGAGTTAGAAAAGGGGGGTGTCGCTTTATACATTGGGTCGTCTCATAAATGGAAAAATACGGTAAAAGGAATAGTTGAAATCTAATACCAACTTTCCAATCAAGGAGAAGATGGGGATGAAACCTTTGAGCAGAAAATGCAAGAATTTCCAAAGAGACATGATGTAGTAGCAATGGGAGATTTCAATTATTCTGATATCTTTTGAGAGACAAATTCTGACAAATATGGCCTTTCAAATAAATTCCTGGCTTGTGTGGCTGATAATTTTCTCCTACAAAAAATGGAGGAAGAAACTAGGGGATTAGCTATTCTTTATTCTAAGGAATAGAGATGGCTTGATGGAAGAAGTGGCAGGAAGGGGAGCTCTGGGGGAAAGTGACCATGTTATACTGGAATTCTTGATTTCAGTGGATCATAGGAAAGCCAATTTTAATAAACTCAGGACAACAAGTAAGCTCCCGTAGCAGAAGATCCAAACAAGAAAAGGAGTCCAAGAGGGGTAGAGGTTTATTAAAAAGGAACATGCTTAATTAAGGGCTGAAATTCTATTGCATAGTGTAGTAAGTTGCAACTAGAGCAGGCTCATTGAATTAGTGGAGATTTAGTGAGTCAGAGAATTTTCTCCTACAAAAAGTGGATGAAGAAACTAGAGAAGTAGCTATCCTTGCCTTGATTGTAACCAATAGAGATAACTTGGTAGAAGAAGTGGCAGTAAGGGGAACTCTGAGGAAAAGTGACCATGTTCTACTTGAGATCTTGATTTCAAAGGAAACAAAAGCAGAGTATAGCTGCACATCTACACTGAATTTTAGGAAAGCCAATTTTAGGTACTTGATCCTTTTTAGTATTTATATACTCACTGCTGTTAGCTTTAATATTGTCTTTTAATGATGTAAGCCGCCTTGGATCATTTTAAGGAGAAAGGTGGGATAAAAATATTTTAAATAAATAAAATATAAATAAACAATGATAGATAAGGTCCATGGCAGGACAGCGTAACAGAAAAAGGTGTCTAAGATGAGTGGGAGTTTTTTAAAAGGGAAATTCAACTACAAACAATTCCAACAAGAAAAAAAAAAAGGTGGAAGACAAGAAAAAAGGTCAATGTGGCTTCACAAAACCTTATAGAGCAGGGGTCCGGTCTGTTGGCTTCCTGGAACTGGGCCGCAGAGATGGATCTCCGCCCCCCCTGCACGCACGGTGGGCGTGTCACACTTGTGGAGGGGCATGTCATATTCATTTTTGAAAGCGACCTGGTAGAGAGGCTTGTCATCCCGCCTCCTGCCAGGAGTGGCTAATCTATTGCGGACAACGGCACAATAGGAAGGCTCTGTCGAGCTCGCATCAGTAGCAGAATGGTGAGTGGACAGTCTGGCCCCATGGGGCCAGACCTTCGTTATTTCCACCTGTGGGGGGATATTCGTATACGAATACGAATACCCCTATCTCTAGTGTAAATGAAGGACGCAGATAATGTTGCAGAGTATTGAATTTCTAGTAAAGTTTCTTTTTCTACACAATAGAAATACAGAGAATCACAGAGGAAAACAGCTTCAGGTTCCCCAGACAGTCCACCCCTTTCTCATCAACTAGCACTTAAAAGTCTCAATAACTCACTCTGAGACATTTGTAGGAGAAAGAATAAAAACGCTTCATTACTTATAATTGTGAACAGATCAACAGCAAACTAACAAACTCAACTGACTCCAATAAACTAAAGAGAGGGAGAAAGGAACATGCCACAGAGAGGAAGGGCTCTCTTTGAATTCAGAGGCTGGAAGAAACCATTGGTTTGTACTAGATAGATTGACAGTCACCCCTCCCCAGAAAGGACCCTCCCAGCCAAACAAACTACTGGAAGCATGTGAGGCTGCTAAAAACCCAACAGATAAAATCTGTGCAGTTTTGTTTGTTTGTTTGCTTGCTTAAAATATGTATAGCTTACCCTATATCACAGATTCTAAGGGCAACTTACAGAACTGTATAACATGATTTTAAATATAACATGCAATACTATACAGAGCACTGGCCTGAACTGGGGTGATGTAAGTAAAAATCCTTGATCAACATAAAATATGCTCCTTGACTGTAGGCCAGTTATTGTCCATCCTATCTCACAAGGCTCGTGTGAAGGGAAAATGAGATAACACCTTTGTACGCTGCTCAAAGCTCCTTTAAGGAAGGATGTGACATAAATGTGACATATAACTAGTTAATACAGAGGGAGTGAAGACAAGATATGAACACTTTAGGCTATTCCAAACATCACTGATTTCAGTGACCATTCATATATGTGAAAACTGCTTCCAGGCCAGTATAACAGAAGAACAAAGTAAAAGGGCAAAACCAAAAAGAGAGCCTCTTGTTTCAAGCTATGTTACCACATGGTTTCAGCTGCAACACACAATCATTCCACTGGTGTAAGAATAGATTAGAATACAAAGTATTTGGTGGACCTTTCAAAGCCATAGATCATAGAAGGAGAACACAGGCCTATCAAAATCATTTTGACTTTGAAGCCGGTCAAGTCCTAGGGAAACTGTCAAGGACCTTGAGAAAATGTCATACAGTATACATGTCATGTAAAAATGAGCTTCTGACATGCAGCATCTCCTCCCACTAGGGAGAGTAGACATTAGTTTTTAGTTTTAATATCATGTAAGTTGCATGTCTTTTGCAACAACCAAATGCTGCTCCAAACAAAGCTTCTGTTTTAGAATAACCAACATAATTACAGAAAGATGCAGTTGTACTACTCATTCTAATGACATGTTACCATTTTAAATTTATGAGTACTGGGAACTGAGAGGCAAGAGGAACAATGGAGGGGGGGGAATGAAAAGGGATCCTGTAGACATGTAATTTTTCTTGTGTATTCTTGACACTAGCTAACCTAGCCTTCTGGCTCACTGGTGGCTGATGACAGTCACATGCATTTGTGTAGTCAACACACTTCAAGAGAATACAGTCACATGCATTTATGTACATTTTTAGACATTCACACAGAGCCAGAGAGCACAGCAGTTGCATATTTTTGCTTTGTATTTATTCATTTTTGAAAGCACCATTCCTAATAGAAAATAGGCCATGTCTCTTGCTTAAATGGATGATGAAGTCCATGTGTTTTGCGCTATCTTCTACATCTGAAAGCTTAACTTATACCTTCCCAAATCCACATTACCAACAGTGAGCTAGATTTATTTCCCCTGTGAAAACTGTTGGCTAATCAATGAGCAAATACAACTCATTTCTCCCTAAATGTGCAGGTAATAATCTCCAAGCCATATGTCTGTAATGAGGCCACAAAGGACAGAGCAAACTGCATCCACAACCGGAACGCATCCCGCAGTTAAATGACTTTGTTTACCCAGATAACTTAGAATTATGTCACTTTTCCAACAGGCAGGATACAACACAACAGCTTTGAAGAGTTAGTTACTTATTGTGTAACTTGTCACCACTCACATTTCTGCCATACTGAAAGACATGTGGAAAAACCCTTGCAGCTGATCTTCTGCAAAACAGATCCCTTTCGAGTCTGGATTGCAGGATATGTTTGAGTCTAAAGGGCATGCATACCTTAATATGGTGATGATCTTTGAGTATGTTAGGGAAGCTAAGAGCATATCACCAGGAAGCTGGGCTCTGTTTTGAATTTAGACACCTCCCAGGCAGTCTGATCAAAGCTGAGACACTAGACCAAGATATATCCATCCTCTTCAGGAATTAACAGCTGTACAGACAGAATTAACAGCTTCAGAGGTGAGGAGAGAAACATTCTTGAAGGACAGCTACCAGACAATAGCACTATTGGCAAGTGACACTGGCAGAGGATTCCTCATAGGCAGCATTGACACTTGAACTCACCCTTATTAGTATTATGCAGAAGACAGCAATGCTAGATCACTATACCTCCAAAACTCTATGTTGAAACAATTCAAAATGAAACTAGAGACCGTGCAGCACAAAGAGACGCCAAGGTCAAAAAGTGTTCATTCCGTTACTGGGAAGAAGCAAAATATAAGTAACAATGCAATTGTTACTGATGAAGCAACTTAATTAATGGCAAAAAGAATGCCTAGCTGCTGTTTTGCATAGAGGCAAACAGAAAGTTCAGTGCTGCACAGTCCAAACAATTGGAACATGAAATATGAACAACATGAATCAAAATAAGTGTTTAACTATTAAACAAGAAATGAAACACTAAAAATACTTGGTACGAAAGAACTAAAATGGCATTTTCTATCAGATAATTATTAACTGCTTTACTCCGGAAATGACAAACTTAGAAGACATTATATAGTTCTAATAGTGATATGAACTGTCACATGAGCACTTAGGAACGACAATACAAAGTTTAAATAATGCCAATCAAACTTCATGAAAATCCTATTAATATTATGACCACTCAAGTTTATGCTTTTAACTAGAGAGTATGAACTGCTGGATAGCTCAGTGGTTTAGGTATCTGGCTGCGGAGCCAGAGGTTGTGCTTCCCTGACAGGGGCTGGACTTTATGAACCGTAGGGGTCTCTCCCAGCTCTGCAGTTCTATTATTATTATGTTAAAGAAGAAGAAATATAAAGCCTTTGTGCAAGTGTCCAACAAGAAACAGATCATATGCCACAACAAGAATGTGCTGATAATCACAGGTAATTGGAATGCAAAGGTACGAATTAAAGCAGTATCAAACGTTTGTGGGATAGTTTGGCCTGCAGGTCACAACTGAAGCAGAAGAGCAATTTACTGAATTCTGTGAAGTCAACAAATACATACTGCTGGCAGCCAAACAGACTATTGTACCCATAGATGTCACCAGATTCCAATATAAATATCAAAGAGACTATATAACAGGATATCCAGTGTGGTATAGGGAACAGAGTGATGAACTAGGACTCAGGAGGCCTGGGAAAACCACTCTTTAAATATCTAACTTGGTAGCCACTCACATGGGCATTCATAAATTTTGCTTCTACTTGCGACCGGAGCTTCCACTTACGAACAGAAAAAGGCAGGGGGAAAAGGCGGGAAATTCAAATTGCTAACTGTAGGCGGCGACGAGGCTGCTTCTTTGTAGCTCTTTCGCCCCGGCAGTTAGAGAGTGTGTGTCGTCGTCGGAGGCTTGGGACTGCCTCCTTCTGCTTCTGAGTGAGCATGTGTGTGTGTGTTTGCAGGGAGGCTTCGGGCTGCCTGGTAAGGTAAGGTGCTGTTTTCTGCTTTTTAAAAACTGTTCTGGGTGTTTTTGCAGCATGGTTTTGGGCTGGGGGGGGGTTATGTTTCTGTGCTGTGATGGGTCTTGGGGGGGTTTGTTTGTTTTTTGGTGTCCCCCCCCATTTCTGATGGGTCTTGGGGGTTTTTTGTTGCTTTTTGGAGTGTTTTTTCCCATTTCCGATGGGTCTTGGGGGGGTTGTTTGTTTTTTGGTGTTTTCCCCCCATTTCCGATGGGTCTTGGGGGGGTTGTAGCTTTTTGGAGTGTTTTTTCCCATTTCCAATGGGTCTTGGGGGGTTTGTTTGTTTTTTGGCTCCCCCCCATTTCCGATGGGTCTTGGGGGGGTTGGTTGCTTTTGGGGGGGTTTCCCATTTCTGATGGGTCCTGCATGCTTCCCTTGCTTTTTCCTTTGTTTTCTTTGCATTTCCGACCTGCCCCCTTTGTTCTCTGTGCATTTCTGATCTGCTCTGTTTGTTTTCTGTGCATTTCCAATGGGTCTTGCACACTTGATTGCTTTTCTTCCCCCCCCCCCCTTCGGCCGGAAGGGATTAATCGCATTCCCAATGAGTCTTGCAGTGATTTATTTATTTATTTTGTGATTTTTTTCTTCAGCCGGAACGGATTAATTGCATTTCAATGCATTCCTATGGGAAATGGTGCTTCGACTTACGACCATTTTGAGTTACGTCCATCTTCTGGAACGGATTATGGTCGTAAGTCGAGGCACCACTGTATCTCCATCTCCTCTCTATAATTGTAACAGCAAGACCAACCTCAGGAGTGCCTTTTAGCTGGGAGTGCTGGCAATATTGTTATAACTTGCCATTTTTTATACTGATTATAGCTCAGTGAGTTAGGTCTTTGGCTACAGAGCCATGGGTTGGGAGTCCAATTCCTCAGTTCCCCAGAAGAGCCAACTTGTGCAGCCTTTGGCAAACTACACAGTTCCAGGATGACCCAGAAGAAGGAAATGAGTACTCTCTACCTAGAAAATCCTGAAAAGATCTGCCATAAGTCAGAATTGACTTGATGGCACACAATTATTATTAATAATTGGAACCATAATTCAGAGGTTTGAATGTTAGATGGCTGCTTGAGGACCGTTCTGGGGTGGATGAGGGCAAATGGACTGAGGTTGAATCTGGACAAGATGGAAATCTTGCGCGTGGGCAGCCCTGGCATCAGTGGGTTAGGAAACTCCCTTTCCTTTGGGGAAGTGACTCTTCCCATGAAGAATGATGTTCACAGCTTGGGCATCTATCTGGACCCAGATCTCACCATGGAAACTCAGGTGACATCTGTGGTTCGGGCAGCCCATTTCCATCTTCGGGGGATTACCCAGCTGCGTCCATATCTAGATGCAGGGGCACCCACGATGCTGATTCATGCACTCGTATGAATAGACTACTGCAGTGCTCTCTATGTGGGGCTACCCTTGAGGTTGATGCGGAGACTACAACTGGTTCAGAATTCGGTGGCCAGATTAATAACTGGGGTGAAGAAATTTCAGCACATCTCCCCCATTCTGGCCGCCCTTCATTGGCTACCAGTTCGTTTCTGCATCGACTTCAAGGTCATGATGACAACATTCAAAGCCCTAAACAGTTTAGGACCTTGGTATCTAGCAGAACCCCTGCTCCCAGCCAGATCTGTCCATAATACCCGTTCTTCACAGGCAGGGCAGTTGAGGGCCTTGACCCTGAAGGAGACTAGGAGGGAAAGAACAAAAAAAAACAGGGCTTCTTGGCAGTTGCCCCCTGCCTGTGGAACAACCTGCCCATTGAGATCCGCCTGGCAGCCTCGCTGGATAGGTTCAAATGAGCATTGAAGACCTGGCTCTTCCGCCAGGCTTTCCCTGAGCATTAAGTTGCTGATATCTCTGCTGGGCAGGCAATGTCTATACAAATAATGAAATTCCTCAAGAACAATATATTGACTAAATGCAATATTTGCAGATACATCAGGAAGAAAAATATAAGGGAACAGCATGTCACAAAAAATATATGCTAAGTGACCATAGAAGTGTTAACTGGTTGCGGGATGGAGACCAACGGAGGGCGAGGGAACAGAATATCCCAGAGGAAGGCTGGGTGGATGGAATTCTGAATAACTCAAGTTTGTTGCAAACCTTACTTGTTTCTCCAAATGTTCACATGAAATCTACCCTCCTGTGACTTAAGCTCATTAAATCTAGCCCTGCCCTCTGGAGCAACAGAGAAGTCCTTGGCCTCTTCACAATGACGTGCTTCATTATCTGAAGAGGTTAAATCCATGTTAAGTCATGATAAGTTATGAATTTAACCTCTTCAAATATTTTGGTCTGAATATTGCCATAGGATATGTTTCTGAATCTTAACTTTGAAGAGGGCAGTCAAAAATATCTTTGTCAGTTTGGGAAACAGTATTGGATGAATTTCAGCACTTAGTTTTAGACACTGCTCTGACAGAAGTAGCAGATCCGATTTTGTTGAAATAACTTTGTAAGAAATAACTTTGCAAGATGTTGTATTTTGCAATGCAATCTGGGTCCTCCCTTTTTTAGTTATTATCATAGACTTTGGTGGAATCTGCTCCCCCTCCAGTTCCTCTTAAATCTGACCTCCAGCCTCACAATAGATTATTCTTCTATATTGTTCCATACAGAACATATGGCCAGATCTCCCAGAATATTTGAGAAGATTCCAGGTTGCTTTCTGTGGGATGTAACAACTCAGCATCTTCAAAATGTTGACAGGAATTATGTTTTCCCTTGGTTAGACATAGAACAATTCAACATGTTTGGAGGAAACAGCCTATGAAAATTTCCACTCCACTTTAGCCCAGTGCTGCTGAAAAAAGTTACTGCAATTCACACCGGAATATTTGGCAAAACATATAAATAATGCAAAGATGCAATTAAAGCTGCAGAGAATGGAAAGCTCAGCAGGGCTCATAACAGAATTTCCCCTTTTCCCCAAATCAAATCTGTGAAGCTCTGGAAAGTACAAGCATCCCCCACAAAGAAAAGATTTAATATGTTCCTGTTGAGTATTTGTTTGCTGAATTGTCATGTGCTGCTGCAGCAGGGGGAGGGTCATCTGCCATCGAAAGCACATTCATCCGTTTGGCACCAAGACGCTTTTCACAGCCCTTTTATATTATTCTAATTGCTTACAGAAAATAAAATCCTCTTTCCTCAAATAAATGAATAAATAAATCAAAGTGCACAAAATTTCACTGGAACACAGATGATGCAAGGGAAGAATCATAAACAAAAACTAAGGAAGTTCATGACTGTTATGGTAAGCAGCCTGCCCAATGGTTTGATTTTGAAGAATTAAAAGGGGGGAAAAACCACTATCCCAGCTTCCAGAAGCCTTGTGGTCAGCAATTTCCCTCCTCCCATGTTCAGGATCATGGATTCAGCTTTTCTCTGAGAGAGGGTGTGGTATAGTGGATAGTGTGATGGACTAGGACACTGGAGAACAGAGTTCAAATCCCCACTTGGCCATGGAAGCTCATTGTGGAAGTGGAACTGGTAAACCATTCCTTAAATATCCCACTTACCTTGAAAACCCTATTAGGGTTGCTATAATATTTGCTATATACTTTGGTTTGGCTTGTTTGTTATTGTAAACTGCCCAGAGTAGTGCTTCAGGACTACTAGGGAGTGGTATGTATGTATGTATGTATGTATGTATGTATGTATGTAAATAAATAAATAAATAAATAAGAGTCATTACAGAACACACAGAGAGAAGCAAAACCATTTGTCCAGAGGGGAGTGTCATCTCCTGCAACCCTGAATTGTGCCTGTTGTGGTGGGCATAACAAGAGAGCAACTGATTCCAGTAAGGTCGCAGAAGTAGAAGTTCACTCCTCACTTCTCTTGTCTTCACAGGTGAGGATAAGGAGTCACAACAGTCTTCTCCTTGTCTATGAACTGCATGATTTTGTTCCACTCTTAGTGACGGAAAATCATTTCTCATCAGCGAGGATAGTTTTTTGTACAAAACAGACACAAACCTAGGAAAGATGCTCATCATTAGATTTATGGAAATTAAACCATTTTAAGCTAGGGTGGAGTTTTTGCCTCTTTCTTAAGGATCAGTCAGTCCTTCTGTACTCGCTGAGTGTGGGGGGGTTTGCTACTCAAGGGAAAAGGATTCTAGTTTTATGCATAATTTGAAAATATTACAGAGACCTTAATGGGGAGAGAGACTCCATCCCTTTGTTTAATTCTCAGCTGAAGGTGAGAAATCTCATAGGTATTTCAAAATCCTCCCGGAGATGCTTAAATTGATGAGGATGTGCAGCTTAGCAAAGATTCTTCACATTAGTTCTCCACTCTAGAAGGGCCAAAATATTCAGAGCACATCGAGATGGATATATAGATTGCTATTTGGATTGTTTTGGTGATGTTAAGTTTGAAACAAATTACAGCATCCACATGTGTTCTAACTTACAGCAATCCATCCTGCTCCTTTTTAGAGCTGTGCCGATCTTTTCTGGCACAGCACTAAGGCTTCAGGTTGTTTTTTTGGTGCAATTAGGAGTACTTCTAATTATCCTGTTCTATAGCCCATTCAGATGGTTAATGCTCACCTAAATAGAGCTGTGAGTGGTGTTATCTGAGATGACAACCCTATAACATATTTTGTGGGTTTTTGTATTGAAAGGAGCGATGGAGAACCCTCATCTTCTATTTTCATCTATTCCACTATTTTACATTTTAAATATATATTTTCCTATTAATGCAGTGCTATTCTAGATAAATGAGATACATTGGCGGTATTATTTGTACCATGCATTACTGTTTCACTATGTCACTTATTTTATTTGACAACAACAACAAAAAAGTTGTATTCCAGCCACTTTCAGGAATACTGTGCTATCATGCCATTTCTCAAAGGCCAACCAAAGTTTTGCTCCCCATCCCATTATTTTTACCAGTCAATTTCCATTCACGACTGGTTACTATAAGAACGTGGCTAACATTTCAAATTAGTGCCCATGTTTGCTTGTCTTCCTTTTTCTCTCCCTATCCCTTGTTCTTTTTGGTCTCTGCTTTCAGCTTGAAGGGCTGAAGGCAAGGGCTGTCTTGGTTTTTACTGACCTCTAAAATGCTCTGGGAACCTTTCTAGCTAAAGATCAGGCAAAAATAACAAATCAATAAAATTATAATACAAATAAATAAAATTACGTTGACATTAGAATATATTCCCAGTTTCGAAATGGTGAGCAAATCATAATATTGAAACAATAGCAATTAAGTGGTTAATAAATAAGAGCATTCCAGGAGACTTTCTAAAGTTTGTTGCTGAAAGTTATAAGGTAGCTTTCTATGCATCCTTTAAACAGAATGATTTCAAGGTGAAATTCTCAAAAATGTAAGATGATGATGAGTTCCAGCCTCCAAAATTAAAATAAGAACATGTGTGCTTCCAGTTTGTATACTGTATGCAATTTCAAATACTTTTTAAAAAAGTGGAATTTACTTTTTACTTGTTGTTTTTCACAAGTAATATTTATTGAAGGGATTCTTGAAAAATACATCATAAAGAAAGCATCTTGGCCCACATACCACTACAGACAAGCACTAAGAGGGGAAAAAATAGCAGCTGTCAAAGCCCCCTTAGAGAAACAGTGGTGGGTAACTGAAGTTTCAGTGCCACAATCAAATTTGCCAAATTCTGTGAAGTACCCTATTCCAGGGAATTCAGCTTCCTTGTACACACAACAGAGTCTTCCCACACTGGTGTGTTGTTACGAAACCTGGAAGGCATATAGGTGCAGGAGAGCTTTGCCAAGGGTACCTATAACATTAGGCAGGCTGAGATAATTGCCTACAAAATTAGATATGCATATTATGAAAGGGCAGCAAATTGTTACTTGTTTCATTTGTTATTATTGTGACTTTACTGCCACATGGATGTGCTTATACAATTTTTCTGTCCCAAGTAGCAAAATAACTCAATACACTGCATATATACTATACACCCTGACTCTACTAGTGATGTGGTGAAATCTGCTGATGTGCCTACTGCTTCCTTCAAGCCTTCTGGATCTACAGTGGAATGCATCAGATCCCAGCAAACTAGGAGTGTGCAAGATACCACCTGTGGGCCATATGTGTTTTAAGTCCCTCCTGGTTCCCTCCTTTTGTTGTGAGTACTGCCGCATTTTCTGCCACTGCAACATCAAAGAGGGAGTGATCCCACTTTTTAAAACAAGAGATACACATGAGGACATTGTGCCTTCTTTTCAAATTCAGTCATGCTGCCAGAAGCCTTGCAGAAGTGCAATTCTACCGAAAACCAAATGTCATGCTCTCTGCCTTCCTTGTTGTAAAACAGAGGTAAGAAAAGTGTCACCCATAGGTCATACATGATTCATGGGTCCATGTCTGTGGGCCTCACATGCCCACAGAATCCCCCAATACCCTCCCACTCTTATTTTCTTTGCAACAACAAACAAAAAAATTGCTATTGTTGAATTTTCATTCCCTTTCCTTTTTCCTTTGTTTTTGTTTGCGATTTCTGCATTTCTGGACTTCAGTAGATGCTGGGGCAAACATTTGGTCATTAGGCCCACCAAAATGGCCTAGCATTGTTTAAAGAGGAAACTGGAAGAGTATCACTGCTACATCACATCCAACAGTACAGCAGGAGTAATGGGGTAGGAGGCTGCCTTGAAAGGCTCAAGAAAGGGTCAATGTGCCCCCATTCTGGATGTTGCCTGCCACTGAAGCAAGCCTTAGTTCATACCATGAAGTCTCAGTGGTGCAAAATTGCCATAAAATTCTGGGCTTTTCTGAATTTAAAATGAACAACACATCCAAGAGAAGCAAGCAATGTGATCCAAGACATTCATCCCTGCATTTGCAAAAACATACAGAATGTTGTCTTTACTAATTAAGCTTAAAGATACCTACATTTTATCATCATTTACTGTAATTATGAATATAAAATGCTTAATACTGTACAAGTAACATGTTAAGGGATTCTCAAACATTAGTGTAATAAGTCTGCCAATAAAATAATTATTTTTTAAATATTCCTTGACTGATTCAATTAAGGATGGACAAATCGATTCATTCAATTTTGTCCTGTTTCCTATTTTCCCTTTAGTGTTAATTATGTTCTATGTCATTTCTGCGTGAGTTTGTGATTCTTTAACGTCCATATGAACATTTATTTGTATGCATTTTCTGTGCAGTTATCAAAACAGAAAAACTAGGTAAAAGATGAAATGGAACAGAACGGAATGAGGACTTTCTTAATAAAAATTTATGCCAAAAACAGTGGGAGGCGCTAGATAAACATCTACACAATATTTTAGACCTCAAACATAATAAACAGTTGTTGTTTAGTCGTTAAGTCGTGTCCGACTCTTCGTGACCCCATGGACCAGAGCACGCCAGGCCCTCCTGTCTTCCACTGCCTCCCGGAGTTTGGTCAAATTCAGGTTGGTAGCTTCGATGACACTGTCCAACCATCTCGTCCTCTGTCGTCCCCTTCTCCTCTTGCCCTCACACTTTCCCAACATCAGGGTCTTTTCCAGGGAGTTTTCTCTTCTCATGAGATGGCCAAAGTATTGGAGCCTCAGCTTCAGGATCTGTCCTTCCAGTGAGCACTCAGGGTTGATTTCCTTCAAAATGGATAGGTTTGTTCTCCTTGCAGTCCAGGGGACTCTCAAGAGTCTCCTCCAGCACCACAATTCAAAAGCATCAATTCTTCGGCTGTCAGCCTTCTTTATGGTCCAGCTCTCACTTCTATACATCGCTACTGGAAAAACCATAGCTTTGACTATGCGGACTTTTGTCGGCAAGGTGATGTCTCTGCTTTTTAAGATGCTGTCTAGGTTTGTCATCGCTTTCCTCCCAAGAAGCAGGCGTCTTTTAATTTCGTGGCTGCTGTCACCATCTGCAGTGATCATGGAGCCCGAGAAAGTAAAATCTGTCACTGCCTCTTCTATTTGCCAGGAGGTGATGGGACCAGTGGCCATGATCTTAGTTTTTTTGATGTTGAGCTTTGGACCATTTTTTGCGATCTCTTCTTTCACCCTCATTAAGAGGTTCTTTAATTCCTCACTTTCTGCCATCAGAGTGGTATAATCTGCATATCTGAGGTTGTTGATATTTCTTCCGGCCATCTTAATTCCGGCTTGGGATTCATCCAGTCCAGCCTTTCGCATGATGTATTCTGCATATAAGTTAAATAAGCAGGGGGACAATATACAGCCTTGTCATACTCCTTTCCCAATTTTGAACCAATCAGTTGTTCCATATCCAGTTCTAACTGTTGCTTCCTGTCCCACATAGAGATTTCTCAGGAGATAGATAAGGTGGTCAGGCACTCCCATTTCTTTAAGAACTTGCCATAGTTTGCTGTGGTCCACACAGTCAAAGGCTTTTGCGTAGTCAATGAAGCAGAAGTAGATGTTTTTCTGGAACTCTCTAGCTTTCTCCATAATCCAGCGCATGTTAGCAATTTGGTCTCTAGTTCCTCTGCCCCTTCGAAATCCAGCTTGTACTTCTGGGAGTTCTCGGTCCACATACTGCTGAAGCCTACCTTGTAGGATTTTGAGCATAACCTTGCTAGCGTGTGAATTGAGTGCAATTGTACGGTAGTTGGAACATTCTTTGGCATTTGTTAGGTCCCTACCATTTTTGTCCTCTATCATGTCCATCTTTGCACAAAAGGTTCCTTTAATATCTCAAATTTTCTTGAACACATCTCTGGTTTTTCCCTTTCTATTATTTTCCTCTATTTATTTCCACTGTTCTTTTAAGAAGACCCTCTTGTCTCTCCTTGCTATTCTTTGGAAGTCTGCATTCAATTTTCTGTAACTTTCCCTATCTCCCTTGCATTTTGTTTCCCTTCTCTTCTCTGCTATTTGTAAGGCCTCGTTGGACAGCCACTTTGCTTTGATATGATAATCGTCTGAATTGAATTTGCCCATTCCCGTCCATTTTAGTTCACTGACGCCCAGGATGTCAATGTTTCTTCTTGCCATCTCCTGTTTGACCACATCCAGCTTACCAAGGTTCATAGATCTTACATTCCAGGTTCCTATGCAGTATTTTTCTTTGCAGCATTGGACTTTCCTTTCACTTCCAGGCACGTCCGCAGCTGAGCGTCCTTTCGGCTTTGGCCCAACCATTATCTCTGGAGCTACTTGTACTTGTCCTCCGCTCTTCCTCAGTAGCATGTTTGACGCCTTCTGACCTGAGAGGCTCATCTTCCAGCGTCATATCTGTTAGCCTTTTGTTTCTGTCCATGGAGTTTTCTTGGCAAAGATACTGGAGTGGCTTGCCAGTTCCTGCTCCAGGTGGATCGCGTTTAGTCAGAACTCTCCACTATGACCTGTCCGTCTTGGGTGTCCCTGCACGGCATAGCCCATAGCTTCTCTGAATTACTCAAGCCCCTTCACCACGAGAAGGCAGCAATCCGTGAAGGGGATAATAAACAGTGCTCTTTCATTATTGCCCGAAACACCACCAGAATGGAACACAGTAGACTCAAACAGCAACTTCTGAGTAGGATAACCAACCAAATTCACAACACACATGTGGCTAGATGAGCCGGATGTGGAAAGCCACAAATCAACTGCAGAAACAACATTCTGGTACCCTTTCTGGGCAGAAAATTGATATTGTGAAAAACAGCCTGGAACAGCAACTTCCAAGTAGGGCAGCTCAACCAAATTCACCAGACCCATCTAACTAGAGAGAGAAAATGGTACCTGCCAAAAATGCCTTCCAGAGCAACATTCCAGTACCCATTCCAAGCAGAAAAACAACATTGTGAAAAACAGCCTAGAATGCTGACTTCTGAATAGGCCAGCCAAACAAAATTCAGCCACCCCATCCACCTAGAGAGGACTGATGAAACCACCCACAAACTATCCCCAGGATCCATGTTCCAGTACCCAGTTCAGGCAGAAAATTGATATTGCATAGAACAGCCCAGAATGGTGACTTCTGAGTAGGACAGCCTAACTAAATCCAATCACCTCATTCAGATGGAAGGGATTGATACCACCACCCGCAAAATGCCTCCAGAATAAAAATGTAATTCCCTAATATAAGGCACTTTCACTTATTGCATGCCTTTCTATGTGCCTTTTGCCTAATTATATGCACATTTTCCTATGCAAACTGCCTTCATAAATTTTGAAAAAGTGTGAATACTATCATGTCACCACTTTCTGAATTAGGAAGGCTGAATTTGGTAAATTTACATGAAAATGCAAAGCCAACCAATTGCTCACTTACCGCTAAACACAGTCCCAGTTCACCTGTTCTGTTTGTATTCAGAGTCTGCTTGAGACTCTTCTGATGAAGTGACCTGCCACTGTAATGTTTAGTGCTGCTATTTGTGCAGAGCTGCCACATCATGCTCTGTTGTGGGTGTGTTTTGTACCACAGGCTAACAGCCTGTACCACTCAGACTGCTCCCCAATGTAACTAAAACAGCTATTTTAGTTATTTTTGAAAAGCATAAGAAGTAAATAATTAGTTTTTAGAATTGCAGCTATAACTCTTAACAGTACAATCTTAAGTGTCCAAATTCTTAGTAGGATGAGTAGTTTTTTCCTCCCATTTTCCTCTGAGGGAGTGAAGATTTTTACCCAGAACTGCCACATTGGATGTTATTTAAAACAGCTGCAACACCTTTTCCAAATTTCCTGTATTGTGAAATGACAGCAGTGTCTGATTTGGTGAAATCCACCCAACATTGTCTCCTAGTCAACTTGTAAAGAAATAAACCGTCCCCATATGGTTTACTTGATGTTTGTTTTTCCATCGGCCGCCTATAATGAGAGGTAGAGAAAGTTTGCACAATGAAAGTAAGAGTGTCTGTGTTTAGTACCCTTTCCACAGGACGAGGACAAGGGAACAAACAGCAAAAAGCACTGTTGGGGCCAAACATTTCCCTCAAAGAACCAATCATTTGTCACAATTTTCTTTTAAACTCAAATTGACACATGAAGAAAGCCACATACTTTCTTCATTACAATGTGCTTATTATTACTATGCCTTTGATTTCAATTGGATAATCTCAGTTATTTGATCACACACGAAGATTTCCCACTTTTTTCTTTTTAAATTCTTGAAGAGAACTTATTTAGGGACCAGAGATAGGAGCAATGATTATTTATCTGAGAACCAACTATTTTAAATTCACAGAATGTTAGCTGAGGGCCATGTCTCTTTCTTCATTTCAAGTGATCTATAATAGACCACCTGTGTAGTTGAGACTAATTACCAGGTGTTTAAAAGACTGTGCAACAAGCAGGCTGTTCATGGAGCCAAATGATCTTAAGTACATAATCTGCTACAGACATCAAAATAAAGAATGCACAAGCATACCACAATGCAGCATCACAATAAAATAAGTGTACCCAAACCCTTTATAAACAAGGACATCCCAATAAATCTTATGTTTTTCCTGGGTAATGATTGTTATACAAAAGCGCAAATCAACACCTTGTAATCTCATGCCTCACTGTTCGAATTTCTTATGGGAACACAGTGTTACCAAATAACAACTTAATAACATCCCTAAAAAGCTTTATCTCTGCCAAGACGTGTGTGTGTGTGTGTGTGTGTGTGTGTGTGCATGTGCGTGTGCACGCACATACACTCACACATGTGTTGCATGGCCATGCTGGTTAACCAGAAGCCTGTTTGGAAGGGATTATGGGTGCTACTGTTCCAGCACAGGAAGATTTAAACCAGAAAATGGGACAAAAAATACCTTGCTGGTCAGATTATCCAATATGCCCCCAAAACATGGGAAATTATAGGAAATGTTAACTGCAGACCATCTGATTCAGTGCAATCTGCCAGAATTACGGCAGTGCAATCAGCAAGACATTAGAAATGAATACTCCAGGCAAAGTCTTATCTCACAGGTCCAAACCTGCATACAAACAGTACATCTAGAAATACCTCTTTTGTTATGCTCACAAGGTTTCCCAGAAGTTAGAAGAGCCTAGAGTGTTCATCCCTTTCTTAAACAAAATGTGCTGAAAATATTCCTCCAGAAAACTAAGTAGACCATTTAGCCGCCGTTTCATTTTCCTTTGATACTTTGCTGTAGGAGTGTGTTCTTCCACATTTTTGAATTGCAATTCCAAGCATGCAACAAGAATTCCAGGTACTGAAGCCCAAAAACTCAAATCACACCTGCAGGTTTCACCTCTCTAGAGAAGGATTCCTGGTTTTTTTTTTTGTTTTTTTTTGTTTTTTTTTTTTTGCTTTTTACCTGAATCATTGCCTTCCCCAGACTGAATTTCTTTGGTGGTTGATTTCTTTGTCTTTTTTAAAAAAAGCTGTCCTAGTTTTTCCTGGGGAGGCGCCCTGTATAGAGCCTAAGGGGCAGTGAGACTACGATTTCCAATAAACTCTGGGGCAGCTTTCTCAGTATTTATAAATCAACAACAGGAAACAAAAGCTGAGGAAGCCCATGTTGCAGGTTTTTAAAAAAAATCTAGAAGCCCTTCTCTAATGGGGGGAAACCTCCAGGTTGCTGATTTGGATTTGTGGGCTTCCGGGAATTGCACTCCAAAAACATAAAAAGCACACATCTACTTTGCTGGTCTCTGGCAGAACAGGGTCACCAGAAATAATCACATGTGCAAGATTACAAGAAGTATAGAACTGGTTAAGAAAGAACAGGTGGACACTACATGATTGACAGTGAAGTTTGGTCATCTTAGAAAACCACTCCATTAAAAAAACACAGAGATGGCTACATTATTCATCTACGTGCTATTGCCAGCTCTGCCTGAAGCTGTCCTGCCTCATCTCCTGGGAGCCCCCTGATAAAGTACTGCTGACTTCACTTCTCTCTTACAGATTTGGCCTAGATGAATCACTTTCTCACACACACCCCTCTAGGATTTAAGCAGAAAATCCCATTAGAAATTTATCTCCTAAATTCCTGATTCTGGTCTAGGACTTAGTTTGTCCTCTCTTAGGATCCCCACCCACGATACCTCTTTTCTTTGCTGTGCTCCAATTGGAGTTATGACACTAGCCAGCTTCAAGACAGACTAATGAGACTGAACTGAGGTAACTGAGGTGTAGGGCTGAACTGTCAGCCCTACATCTATCTTTGGGAGTGCATTCCTCATGCATCAGTGGCTTCCCCCCACTCTTCTTTGTGTGCAGACAGGGAAAGATCTTTATTACTCCTCCTTTGGAACTCTTTCTCTCCTATCTTGTCTTCTTGGTAGCAGCCCTCTCAACCTTCAGAGTTTCACTTCCTTCAAGCTAATATTCCACCACAATATTTCTGAGGCCAATGTATTTTACTTTCATTTATGCAGCATTAGTGTAATCCTTGCTTTTCCTCAATGTAACCATTGCGTATATTTTCATTCTTCAAATGAAGAAGATGAGTCCTCTTAGTCCAGCACTCTCTACAATGACTGGAGACAACTCAGAAGTCTTTCCTGCTGGAAATACCAGATGTTTGAGCATTGTACCTTTTACATGCAAAACATACAGTCTGTCCACTGAGCTATAGCTCTTTTCTTAAATAATCAGTTAAGTCTGAATCCAACTACTTGTCACAAATGGAATAGACTCCTTGAATCAGGGAGGTTATACATACGTTTTGATTCAACTTTCAACAGCTGACTCAGTGGGTCTACTCTGGTTGGGACTAGCGATTGGATCTAAGCCAAAAACAGAGTACACACAGGTACATAATGGATCTTCTTTTCTTTAAAGGACAAGCAGTTTAATTACTATACTGGAGTGCCTGCCTGGATGAAAAACTGATAGATTTTTCTTAAGTTTTTAATCATGACAGCTGCAGCACTGTATTCCTGCATCGAGCAGGGGGCTGGACTTGGTAGCCTTATAGGCCCCTTCCAACTTCACTATTCTATGATTCTATTTTCCAGCTGCTTTCCCAAGGATACAATTGGCTCTTTCTTTCTTAGTGTGGTTTATTTGTGGCTGCTACTCATTCCCGTGGATGAGCACTGCAACTAACAGAAGTACATATGGGAAAACAAAACACCTGGCAGAGCCTCTCTTTTTTTGCAAGTTACAATGCACCTCCTTTGTCATCCTTAAGCATATCAAACTTATATTTCTCATCTAAAAAGTCTCCTTAATCACTGATCAAGATTTTTTTAAAAACCAGTTGTGAACCACACATCTTGTTTACTTTTAAGGATTAGAATTTTACACTTCAAAGCACAGCTGATACCAGTAATATATCATTAATAAAGACCGGTGTAAACACAAATAGTGTGACAGTCGTACCTCCACCATGCACAATATGGGAATTTAAGTTGCTTCCAATTTAGTGTAGACTTGCCAATGAGTCTGCTTAAGTTGGACAGAGAGTACCTCAACATGTGATCAAAGGTGTTGACATATAGAAGGCTGTAGGAGGGTGAGATCTCCTAGTCTTTTGCTGCACAATTTTGTAATGTTCCTGGCTTGTCTGCCTAGCTGCATGCTTCTAGAGAGAAACGGTTTCCTGTTTCCTTAAAATTTAGTAGCTGAGATTACAATAGAAATGTAATTTTAAACAAGCAATTGTGGAGGCACCTTCACAAGGATGATGTGCTCTTATAGCCCTGCCCCCACTAAGGTACTAGGTCATATTTTTCTTATAGCTCAGCTGCTCCATTTTACCCATGTAAATAGTATGTGACACCTGCTAACTTGACAGGAGCCTTAGATGAGTAAAAAGAAGTCTTTTTCAATTGATAGTCTGCCCTGCCTGGAGCCTGGAAGGGGCTGTTACGTATGCATTGCTGCAACAGCACCTATTGGGGATGGAATTGATGCAACTATACCAGCAATCTGCAGGAGCAAATCAATCTAATAAGACTGCACATCGGCTGCAAACATCCTGGAAAGGCTTGCCACTTCACATGAGGATCTTATCAGATGAGAACAACAAAGGTGTGCAAGTTCACCTCTGTCTCCATTTAAAGTCGTAACAACAATAATAATAACAGCTATGGGGAGGAGAGGTGAAACATGGAGGAGAGGTGTTAGCTCTTTGGCTTCACACCATTTTCTTCATGACTCTTTTCTCCTTTAGTGCTGCTACTCACTTCAAGAGAAAAAAATGTGCATACAGATATATTTATTCTACTAGTGCAAAGGCTTCAGGGAGAGGAGGCAATGTTTTTTTACATGAAGGAGGCAATGTTTTTACATGAACTACATGAAGAGAAAGGAATAACAGTTGTGTTCACACTGCATTACTCACCTGACTGTTATATGCATTCCTGATACTCTATAGCACACTGTTCTCATACATACATGGATACAAATATTTAGTTGATCTTACACAGGCAGATACAACAGGAAAGTGCCAAATGGTTCTCTCATTTCTAAATAAGTAACACATTGATTACAGTCCACACAAAATATATCAAAAGCACAAAACATGTATCCCACCCAGAGCAACAATTCCTGGACAAAAAGAGCAAGTACATTAAATCAGACACACTATATGAGAAGGCAAAGCGTGGGTTTACATCCAATTAGCCTCTCTTTCCTGCAGAAGAGTTTTCTCAACAGTACAGAAAGAGACAGTGCTCTCCCTACCCTCCTGCAGGCCTTCAAAACCTGCTTTGGAGGGACGTGACACCCTCCAGAACCTCTTTCTAGGGGAACAGAGGAAAGAGGAAGGGAAAGTCCTGCTGCCCATGTTGGATTACACTCGCTCACCAGTCTGACTGGGCAAAGAGGGGATGGCCCTTTCCAACCATCAGTACAGAGACAGGTCAGAAGCTGAGTTTGAAAAGAGCCAAAAGAGTAGGCTGGAATCTGATAGGGCTGGCAGAAGATATTTTGCTATCCAAGACAAAGGACAAGATCATCAACCACTCCCACTGCTTTTATACAAAATGGCTGGACTGGCAATTTAATTGCATTTCAGTACTGGCAGCAAGAACGCAATTTTCACCAAGCTCCATGGTTTTCACTGGGCACACTCAAAGTCAGGATTCAAACCATTCACTTTAACCAATGCTCACCATTCACTTTGGTGAGTGTTGCTATTTTTGTCATCATTGTTGTTGCTTTAAATCATCGTGCTTTTAATCTACTTTGAAGGTTTCTGTTTGTTTTGCTCCTTGCTGATTGAATTTTGGATACTTTTGTGCCACACCCATCTAGTTTTACTGTTTTTAATTGGTTTTTATGAGAAGAAGTTCTATTTTATTGTGAGTTGCTTTGGGAACCCCCTTGGGCCACAATGGGATCCAAATAATTTTATGAATAAATAAAATTAAAGAGAAATAAAATAACATTGTCTGCAAAGTCTAACAAAAGCAACTTTTAAAGAGAAATAGCATCTGTACCTAAAGTATATTATTTTTACTTTACCTCATGAAACCCAGGATTAAGATTTAATCATTTTTTATTCCCATTCATATTTCTCCAAGGGACTCAGGAAAGCGTACATGATCCCCCAAGCCCCTGGTGATAACTGGTCCAAAATCACCCAGTGAGCTGGTAATTTAAGGTTCCATCCCTACAATCCATTGCTTTGGCCTTTTCTTAGAGCTATTATCTCCAACAATAACAGGGGGCTAACTAAAAGTTTGGATAATGCCACATGTCTGTCTCCAAAGCAAAATTCTACCTAAAGAGCTTTGAAAAGCTGCACTGTAATTTCTAGCTTTGGAGTCAAGGGAAGGAATGCCAAGAGGCTTTTTCAAAGGACCGCTTAGAAGCTTTTATTCCAATCCAGATACACAGACCTGTCATGCAAAGTTTTGAAAGCTTCCTGGCAGATGCCCATCTTTATCTGAAATCCTTGTAATCCAAAATGTCTTTTGTATCCCCCTTGGAGAAATATGATAAATATGCTTCAAACAGGTTTTTTTAAAAAAGTAAAGACATTTATGAAGAGGGGTGTTTTTTTTTAAGGCATTCATGGGAATACCCTTTATTAACCAACTGTTCACTTCTAAAATAGAAATTCAAAAGGTCATAGCCCAAAACCTCAATTTCCATTTTGCTAACAAGTAATATAGTAATTGAAAACATGTACATACAAAAATTGAATATATATACTGTAATTGATGTACATGTATTGTTGCATCCTCTGGTGTAACTACTCTTTCTAAAATGCAAGCTGCAATTAACCGCTTATCAGTTACCTATATTTGTGTCCCATTTCAATGAACACAAGTACACTGAACTCAAGTACACAAAACAAGGCACTGGACATGGTCTTACTCTACTACCCTAATAGCAATAAACTGTAAGTAATCCCAAAATTATCATACATACAATATACTCCCATACAATCTTGTGTACAGCTAGAAGTTTCCATGCAAACATTTAGAAGTTCTTATGATAAGGCGCACATATGACTTGCATCCATATGTATAAGGGAAAGTTACAAGAAGTGTGTGCAACAGTATTATGTTTAGACTATCTAACTATGGTTGCAAAGTCTTGGGTTCAAACCCTAACACAACCATAAAACAGTATGAGTGAGCTTGTTCTATAGCTCTCCTGCTTTTCAAAGGTCAAAACAGGGAAGGGAAAGAGAAGAAAAATTATCAGTGAGATTTCCCATGCACATACTTTTTTTTCCTGACAAGGCTTTATTGTAGTCACCTATAACGTAAAATGGCAACTTAACATCAACTTAACTGTTAAAAATGTGCCCCTCCAACTTAGACTGAAAACAATTATGGTCGCTGTGACGTTTACCACGTGGCCTCTGTTTCCTCAAACAAAGGACTCACACTATGTCATCCCACCAGCAGTTACCACTTGTGACGTTCCCTCTTTCTCACTGCCACCAGTGGATTTCCTTAATCCACAATGTAATAGACTTTATTCAACCACTTGTCAGTTTGCTGTTAACAGAACTTGTTTATTAAGGTTTATGAAGTGTATGAAGTTAAATCAGAATCACAGATGTTATTTATTCATTGCATACAATCAAATCCTTAAGGTGTCATATATTTTATCACGTTACCAATCTTATCTATTAATATCCACTCTCACTATCTCCCTCTCTCTCTCTCTCTCTGCAACTTCAATATCTCTCAACTTCTATCTCTCTATCTCTACCTCTCTAACTGCCACTTCTCTATCTCTAACTGTCACACCCTCTTATATTTGCTGACTCCGCCCCTCCACTTCTCCCATAGGCGCATGCAAATGAGGTCCTGAATCTGATTGACAGGTGTGGCTTGGGGCAATCGCCACAGTCGCCATTATTCACTTAACAGTACATAGAACCAATGATTGTGGATAGATGTAGAGATAGATATAGAGGATACAAATGATATGGACAGATGTATAATACAGGTATAGGCAATCCAGTCCAATGTGGCATGTTCCATATTTTGCTTCTCTTTCTTCCTGCATTCCCCATTAACTGTTGTTTTGTTTCACTGTTATGAACTATGCTGTAACAAGGAATGAGATTCACAGCAGAAACTGGATAATATACTTTTTGCCTCTGCCACCTGCAGAATCCTCTCAGGCAGAATAATTACTGGCCAAGTTGGCTGGAGGATTCAGGGAGCTGCAGTGCAAGAAATTAAAGCTGCTAATCTGTACTTTCAAACTAATCTCTTCATGTCAGAAGCAGAACGTGGCAATTAATAAATATATCAGATACCTTTTGTCCAATAATGGGCAACATCAAGAGCATTTGAGTCAGATAACATCAAGTCTTCAATAGTACATGTCAAGAAGCACCAGAGTACACTGACATAGGTGCAACATTGCCTGTCCTTCCCTGCACTCACAAAGGACTGTGCCTATGTAAAACAACAACAAAACCATTTCCTTTGGTTTACTTTGGTTCTGCCAGCTGCAGTCCATTGCCTATCAAGTGACTTCTAAGTAATCCAGTTCTCCTTGTGACCTTCCTGCAGTCCATCCATTTAAAATGGTGAGCAGTTCTTTCTTTTCACATTATTGTCAGTGGTGCAGTTGTGCCATCCCATGGGAGGGTGAGTCGAAGCACGGGCACTTTCCCTCTGTCAGGACCATCCCAGGTCACTCTCTATTGGCTCCTTCAGATCACTCTCTCCCTCCTTTCCTTCAGATAGCCACTGTTCATCTCCCTTCAGACTGGCGCCTCCTTCAAAACAACATTCACCCCTCACTTCAGACCACTTTCCTGCCTCATACTGTACTCATACTCCAATGTGGAGGGAACCAGCTCATCTTCTCACTTGCCTTCCTACCTTGATTAAGATGGCTTGGGTGCTGTTGGCAGTCTGCACCTCAGTCTTTGTTCGTGCGCATACACAAAGTGTAAACTAAAACACAGAAAGGAGCTGTCCTGCAATTCACTCATCAGGCTGCTTGGAAACTTTTGCATTTCTCCTTCTCCCCCCACCCCAACTCTTTCTCTCTTTCCCGTGGTGGGAAAGCCATGGCAACTGATGCTACCTTCACTTTTCACAAGCCAAGTATGAAGCGGAGGGGCTGATCTGTGGATGGCAGTTTCTCCCTTTCCTCCCCATGGATTCTTGCCTGCTTCATGTACTAGCTGCAGCTAAGTCATAGAGTCATAGAGTTGGAAGAGACCACTGAGGCCATCCAGTCCAACCCCCTGCCATGCGGGAACATCCATCAAAGTACTCCCAACAGAGTTCCATCCAGCCTCTGCTTAAAAACCTCCAAAGAACTCCACCACCATTCGAGGCAGCCTATTCCACTGCCGGACAGCTCTGACAGCTCTGTCATAATTTGGAGCATGTGAATGTGTGTAGATGTGCACTCAGGAAGAGAAATGTGTGTGTGTGCATGTGTGTGTGTGCGTGTGTGTGAGAGAGAGAGAGAGAGAGAGAAGCACCCTGCACTTCTGAGTTTGTGATTACACTACTGATTATAGTCCTGGTATTCTCTGCTGTTTCTTCGAGATTCATAGATGTTCTGGAAAAAAAACTACCTTTTATTTTAAACTGGGAGAGGCGAGATGGTGACTAATACAAATATTTGAGTCTCTAATGCACATTTACTGAGGTTTAAGTTCCATTTAACTTAGAAGGGTCTATCTATGTAAATAGATCAAAGGGCCATATTCTTTGCAAACAGCTCTGCAACAGATTTCAGGTGTCTACAAACCAGCTAGGCCCTGACTCTTCCACCACTGGCACATTTACCAGTGAGAGATTTAGGGTGCAATCAGATAAACATTTGTCCATTGATTTTGTCTTCGGGATGGGCTGTTCTGGTCATTTTTCAAGCAATCACACAACACACGTGTCCTTGTGAAGCAACCCACTCTGAACAATGCTTACCCACAGTTTTTTGGGTCCCTGTGTGGGTTTTCTTGGGGTTTTTTTGTTTTGTTTTGTTTTTTGTTTTTGTTTTGTGAGAGTGGGATTACTCCATTTTCATTCAGTTTCAGCATGTGTGATCACCGGGATTGAACCAAAGCAGCTGGCTGGGTGTCCCTTTAGTGAAGCTGCTTAATAAGCTTGAGAAATGGAAAGGTTCCTTTCCACTCTCCCTTTGAATGGCATGAGAAAGGAAGTTTTGCATTTCATTTTAACTGCTGCTAACTTATCAGCAATGCTTTGAAAGGGTTTCTTAAAAACAGCCCTGTCAAAGCATAGTTGTTGATTTCGTTTCTTTTAAATTGTTAGCAAATGAATGGAAAGCTTTAATTCTCTTCATCTCCAAAGATGAGCAGCAAGGGATTTTTCGAGATAGTTAAGCAGCTTCACCCAAAGGTCAGCCAGCCAGCCACTTACCAATCTTGGAAGATCAGTCTTGATCATGCTAAACAGGGTTGCCTGAGGTATGGTTGATCAATTCTTGCATGTGGATCCAAGGATCAACCCAAATGACATACACCTCAAAGCTACCTGTCTGACACAATCAAGACCGATTCAGGCTGAGATAATTCGGCCATCTAGTTGTACCCCCTGAGTCTTCATTTATACATCTATAGGAACCTGGCAAACTGTGTATGGCTTCAGTCATTGACAAATCACACTGAGAACGGCTTCTTTCTTGCTAAACAACTGACCAAAAGAGTGACTGCATGTTTTGCCTTGTATCTCTAGGTCCAAAAGGCCTAGTGGCATTTATGGTTATGCTGTCCTACTCACTGGGGTAAAAAGGACCTCACTTTCAGAGACTTTTTTTTTCTTTTTAATGAAAACTTGGAATCTGGGCCAGTTGAAGGTCAAAACAGGCATGCCTAAAATCCTAACCCTAAGACAATGGGAAGGGAAATTTTAAAACATCTGTTACTGCCGCCGCCGTTGCCACTGCCATTCCTCATCTCCCTCCCTAGCTGCAGCAAGCCAGCAGGGCTTCAGATGTGGTGTTTGCTCTTTCCTAATTCTCCCACCCACTCACAGCAGGATTGCTCTGTCAGCATCTTTTCCTGCTTCTAAAAGGAGACATGTTCAGCATTAACCTATCTCCTAAACATCCCACAGCCTTTGCTTCTTTCAGGCTACTTTTCTAAACACACATTTTATGCATGCTCTTTGCTCTTTATGGAGATAATTGGTTACAATTAAAGCTGTGGCATGTTTTTACAACTACACTTTGAAAAAAAAATAAGATTTCTGGCCTCTGAATAAAGAATCTGAATTATGTAAGGGTCCCTTGTGGAAGTTCCATGGGTGGGCCAAACAGGTTATGAGAGTAAAGGGATGAGCAACATGCACGGACAGAGACAAGGGGATCACACACTTACTCACTCAGCCAACCTTATTTACTGTGCTGGGCAAAGACTACAGTAAAACAATGGAGATAGGTTGCCTCTGCAGAACAAAAGGCAATTACATACAGACTCCAATCTCTCACAAAGCTGATTTGACTCTTGTTGCTAACATACGCACAAGGCAGGAGTAGAAATAAATTTTAAAAATTGGAATAGAAAAGCAAGCCTCAACGTTTCTTACAACATTTCTTATGATTTTTCTTGCCAGCATACAAACGTCAGTTGGACATATGACTGTCTACTCCACTGCTCTTCTGTTTTGCAGCTGGTCAAGAAACTTTAACTGTTTTGTTCTCTCATTTTTGTTATTCACAAAACCAGACAGTTTTGTGATTGATAGACTTACTGGCATTTATATCAACAAGAGAAACAAGGAGGAGGAAGATAGGACAAAAAAGTCAGTCATTTGTTAGGAAGAATGGTTAAGACAAGAATAAAATGTTCTAGATACAGACCAGCAGCCAATGCTGGCCCTCAGGGATTAATCTTAAGAGTCTATTTTGGTCTGTATTTTTATTAGTGACCTGGAAAAAGGAAACAGGAATATGCTGATAAAATGTGTAGTTGACTCCAAGCTAGGAGGCATAGCTAAGATAAAGAAGGATCAGAAAATTATGCAGATACGCTGGATGATCTCATCAACCAGAATAACAGAAACAAAACAAAATTCTCAGCAGTATCCACTGAAAATATATGGAGATAATGAGGCTAAAAAGACTGAATGTGGCATTTGGTATGGAGGCTATTTGTATGATTGGTCAGTGTAAACTTGTGACTCTACCTTTAGCAACAATCCTAAAGGTTTGCCCTCTCGAATGGATTTTGCTAAAGAAAAAATGACTTCATTTTCAGCCGTCTATGCATGTGTAAGGAATCTCTCAAGGCATGAAAGGTAATGTGAATCCACCAGAACTGGAGGGGGAGGGAAGGAAGTGAGTGTGTGGTGTGGCATTTGGCTCCCACCATTCCAGTTTATAGACAGTCTCCTCTCTTGGAAAATTCACCACTGTTTACCAATTAACACCTTAGTCTGGGAAACAGCTCTCATTGCCAAAGAGATATGACTGCTCGAGCAGCAAGCTCAGGTTTTTTCCCAGACAGGTATATTGATCGCTATTTGGACTGCTTTTGGTGCTGTTTGTTTCAAACCAAATTATGATGTCCGTGCGTGTTTTCACTTAGAGCACTCCATCCTGCCTCTTCTTAGAACTCCCCCATGCCTTTCTGACACAGTACTAGGGCGTCTGAGTTTTTTAGCATGATTCAGCACACTCCTAATTATCATGTTGTGTAGCCCATGATGATGGTTAGTTCACACCCAAATGGAACCGTGGGCGCTGTTCTCTGAGATAAACAACCTGCTGATATATGAGGTGAGTTGTGACATTAAAAGGGACAATGGAGGTGTCTTTTAGTATGAGGTGTATAATACGTACTCTATGCTATATTGATGCATTGCTGTTTCGCTATGTCACTTACTTTATTTAAACAAAAAAAGGAAAGTCCTCACAACCCACTAACAGCTGCAGGAAAAGACAGTGAATGGGGCCATGACGATTCCATGGGCTCTGTCCCCAACAAGGCAGCACAGCCCCAGCAGAACCATGGCTGAGGAGAAAGATGGGAAAGGGGGGGTGTTACCTGCCTTCTCTCTCCCCAAACTTCACCCCAACATTTTCCACTCATACTGGTACCAATGTAACTGCTGGTGCAAGCATGCCACACTACTGCTGTTGCAGCTGCCCCATTACTCACAAGTAAACTGAATAAAATTAAACCGCAGAAGCCTCTGTGCTGCAAGGTCAGAAGACCAGCAGTCGTAAGATCAAATCCACGCGACGGAGTGAGCTCCCGTCGCTTTTCCCAGCTCCTGCCAACCTAGCAGTTCGAAGGCATGCAAATGCGAGTAGATAAATAGGTACCACTACGGTGGGAAGGTAATGGCGTTCCGTGTCTAGCCGCGCTTGCCACGTGACCATGGAAATTGTCTATGGACAAATGCTGGCTCTACGGCTTGGAAACGGGGATGAGCACCACCCCCTAGAGTCGGACACGACTGGAGAAATTGTCAAGGGGAACCTTTACCTTTACCTAAACCAGGAAAATCTTGTTTACAAGTTAACTGGCAATTCAAAGACCTGTGTGGAGAAGTTCTCACGGGAGAATAAACATATCCAGTGTGAATTGAAGGATTGCTCAAGTGCAATACAAGATAGATCACACTGAAGTAAGAACGGTTTAAGCCCAAGCTAGACTGCTCCAAGTTCTCCCATTTTGACTGGCTCTAAGTCACCTAATCAGTTACCAGATTAATAATGCTTATAACAGCACTTGTGTACCAGCTGAGACCCTTGACAAGATCTGAATCTTTCTTAATGTGAACTTATGGTGGACTTTCCTTGAGTGATATATGAGACGAGGGAAGGGAAGAGGAAGTGGAATGGAGCTCAGTCCATTAAAGTAAATGGAGGACTGTCCTAGTTTAAATTTAGGCTATCCTTGGCTTAGCCCAATCCTGCCTGCCTCCTTACCAGAGGTTCAGAGTCAGGGCCTCTCCTTTTTCCTTCTCCTGCTGAACTCCCAGCCCCACATTCAGTGTGCAAAGAGAGACAGAGCAAGTGAGCAAGAGAGAGACAGAGAGGGCAGGACAGGAGAAAGAAAGGAGAGAATGAATTTAAGTCAACTGCCAATCTTAAAACCAGGCAAAGAGAGCAGCAGGTTGCAGAATTCCTTATTTGAGAGCAAGTTGTATTTTTGCCCCTCAACTGAACTGTGGAGTAAGTAAGTGAGGTAGAGTTGAGATAGCATCTGAAAGAATCTCTGCTTACCTGTCTCTATGTTTGTATTTGTGTGAATGTTGCTTCCCTGCCCCCCTCATATGTATGTAAATACCTCTTTTGCCTGTGACTCTGCCTATCACCCGCCACAGAAAGCCCTGTCTTCTGTCCCACTAAAACAACTGACACCAATAGCCTCTAAGCAAATGGAAATACAGTTAACCTCTTCTTTTTATTTTTCTTTTTTTGGCGGGGGATTCTTTTTTCCTTGCTTCTAGTTACTATAAATTACTGCAAAACTCAAGTTTCACATCTGTATAACATAAAGGCCAGAAGTCAAGAATATGCAACCAAAATGTAAAAGTGATAAAATTACACAGTATTTTAATCTTAAACGCTATTTTGAGAAATAGAATGTAAAACACAAAGTACCTCTGTAATTCTCATAAATGTTCCATGTTAACTGGTATCTCTGCATATATGCATGCAACATAGGTACAAATCCCAATTCTGTCTGCACTGACTTCTTTCCTAAATGACATATCTAGGCTGAATGTATTCATTCAGGAATGGTTACCTGTGCCCTTCTGCTTTTGGAAACATTTCATGCCAAAGATAACCAGCAAGGGTTCGTAGAAAAATATAAATTAACTTCACTTAGATTATTATCAGTAAGCATTTACTAATCACAATGGTGCAAAGCATAGTCTGTCATTTCAGAAAGGGAGGAATTGTTCCAGTGCTTTGTAGCTGTCATAATATAGCCTGTGAATATTTAAAACATGATGGTACGAATATTTTCATATAGATGTATTCAAGTTAAATCATGTAGGATGGCTCTGTGTGGCATCGAGTAAAGGAACTGAAGATAATTATGAATATATGAACATATAGAATTATGAGTCATAACATTTGGTCCATTAATCAAGTGATGTTTACTCTGAGGGTCAGTAGCTTTTAGGTGAAAGCATTTTTTAGTTTTGCGCTCTGACATATGTTCCTATGTTCATGGCTGATGTCTATATGCTCCACATTCATCCAGTCAAGTTTGTTTCTCATCCTCTCCACAGTAAAGGCAACTGTGGAACTACCAAGTCTCTACAGTTGTGATGTCTAGTTTCCCACTAATAGAATGAGGAGATCCAGAGGGACAGAAGTCAGAGGAAGAAGGGAAACTGTCTGTCTTTTCCAAGCATATATCCCATGTTTTCCATCTGCATTGTCAGCTGCCATACAGATGGGACACAAGAACAGGTGATTCAGACAGTGAACATAGCCAACCAACTTCATAACTTCCCAGGAATAACACTAGATGAAAACAAGGAGTTGCTTTTCAGCATTCAAGTACTTCAGCTGTGTGTTTATTTCTGGAGCGTACTTACTGTCTTTGAAAGAGTGGCTAAAAGGAACTGAACTGGACTTCAGGGAGAGGAAGAATAAGGTTCCTGTAATTTTTTAAAAAAAGTTAAAATTAATTTTTATGGCAATGTGAAGTTGAGGAAGTGTTATTAAGGGCTGGCTACCTGCCACAGGGTGGGGTTTTGTTTTGGTATCCTTTTAGAGCTTGCAGGTGTTTGGCATGAAATGGAATCAAGGACAGCTGTGATAGCTCAGATCTGCTATTTCCCTCCCAATATTTCTCAGAAGTGATGCAGTGTGGTGATGTCTTACACCTGATATGCTCTACTTGTGTGGTACATCTAACTACACTGTTACACAATGTCTACCCAGTTTTATGACTTTTTGAAAACGTGAACATCACAGCAGTAAGCTGGCAATGACTATCCAGATATGTGTAGCTCTACCTCTATCTGGCTTAAAAAGAGACTCCGTCAATCTGTATTGTTTTCTGAACTTACTTTCCACAGTCTCTTCCAAAACACACCAGGCTACAGATTGGTATAAAAAGAACTGAATTATATGAACATCAAAACATCTGCCTCCATTCTGCAAACTTTAAAATTAATCATCTTGGTACTGCAGCCCTACTCAATACCTGCTGGGGGGGGGGAGTGTTGTTTTTTTTATGTTGTTCTGTTTCTTCTTTCAGGAAAAGTGGAATGTGCCTATTCTAAACTAAGTTTCAAATCAAATCAAAACAACACAGCCTGTTTTTGTTTCCAAAATCTGCATTCTTGATTGTATGTCATGCACAGGTTCCCAAGAGTACATTGACAATGCTGAGATCATCTAGTGAATGTTTAAAACTTATTGGGAATTCCTTTAAAACCATCTTGGCCTGATTGAAAGGACATTTTTAAAATAATGAAAGCTTGGAAACTGCTTGCTATAAAAAGCTCCATGGAAAAGGCCAGCATTTCTGTAACTTTCCTGATTGCAAAATGTTCCACACACACAGTGTTTCATTTATGTGTTGACCAAAAAATGAATTGTGCTTTCAAATATGTTAATCAGTTCTTTGCCATTTTCATAGCCAAACAATTGGATTTCTGCACCTAAAAAAAACATGTTCCCTTTTAAAAAGTCACCACCCAGCACAGCTACTTAAAGCTGGTTGAAATGTTTGAAAGATACATAGAGTGGAGTCATACCAGAACTGCAGCTCCTCAGGACAGAGGCTAAGGACAGTGTATGGTCATTGAAAACCCCTAACATAAGGACATTCCAATCAAGAAATCTAAAATTAAACAGTAAAATAATTTAAATTTATTCCACAATACAATTGATTAAAAAAATCCATTCATCATGTGGCTAGCATCATTAAAAATGTCATTTGTAGTCCTGTGTTAATTATTACAATTAATGTCACTTTACTTGTAAAATTGAGTTAATTATTAAAATATTGCTGAAAGACAGACAAATTCTGTGTTAATTCATCCTCATTAGAAGCCTAAAACTAACTTTCTCATAGAAAAAAAAAATACAAGCTTGGATCCAGACTAACTTAGTCATACAGTAATTTATTCCAACATATAAATCATGACTGATACCATTCACATTTGTTTCAGTGGGATTAAAGCTGAAATCATTGGAACCCAACCCCTAAATGCTGTGAAGAATATATATTTGATCAGTGTCCTATTGCTGCCTTTGTACTGCATAGTTACCCACGATGGTCTTGCAGTTCCGAAACAGAAGAACTCCATTCCTCAGAAGGCTCATCTAGCAGTTTCTTTAAACTGTCCACAATGGACAGTCCTCATCTTTGGAACACCTTACCCCCGGAGATTCGACTGGCACCCTCGCTGGGAATTTGTAAAAACAAGTTGAAGACTTGGTTCTTCCGGCAGGCCTTCCCCCCTCCCATTACATAGCTTCTTTATCCAATCTTGGATCCTGTTTTCTTTACTGACCTTTTGCTCTTATGATCAAAGTTATTTTAATGCTGTTTTTATCTTTATATTCTGTAAGCCGCCCAGAGTAGATTCCCGAATCTAGCTGGGCGGGGTAAAAATGGACCAAACAAACAAACAAATAAATAAATAATGGGCATTCAGTATTCAATAATGTCTTTCACATACTTCTTTAGCTGGGGGACTGATCATTTGATGCTGCTTAATGTGTCAGCCATGGTAACTGACGATTTTTAAAATTTAGCTTTTTTGTTGCATTTTTGTCATTTGGTGTCAATTTCAGATGGCACTTCACATTTAACAGTAGCCTATACATTTTAATATAAGTACACTTAAAGAAATCATGTTTGCCTCCATTGTGAGGTCTATGGGGCAGTATATAAGCAGCACAATTTGCTTTTGCTTTGCTTTCTAAAAAAACAAATATAGCAGATGAAGCATCTGACTTTAAGGAGACAATTTTATTTCAAATAATGATCTGTAGAATAGTTGCCAGTTTATTTAGATGATCTGGTGGACATATGTTTCCCTGTCTCCGTGAGCAATGTGACATTTAAAAGATGAAGTATCATTTGCTGGCCACAGTTTTTGGAACAGAGAACCTCAGCGACAAGGCCTTTCTGGGGTGAAGAAGGAAGAAGAAAAGAGGAAGTAAAAGCCCTTAATCTATTAACTAAAACTTAACATAAAGACTAGAAGTTGACGTGGGTCACAACAATAGGGAGACCATGCAAAAAGCTTTAAAGTTTCTATGTCTTTTTTAATTGAAACTCCTAAATTCCAGCCCTCCTTCCAACAAGCACGACCTTTAAACATCACCTTTCACAGTGCTACAAGTGTTAGCATTTTCCATCACTTGAAAAACATGCATTATCCCTCTTTCACTACCACCATGTGCACAGGCTACTAACTTAGTAAAATCAACTTCCTGTTGAGTGTTCAAAACCTAAGGCTTAAATTGTGTAAAAGTAAATAAAGTAAGAAAGCTGGCTGTCTCACTGACCACAGGTACTGCAATGCCTCACCCTGTGAATTTCAGCACATCACCTACTGACACTTTCATTCTGATGTACTATTACACGTCTTTTCTGGCCTCTAACAACACACATGGTATACACACAGTATACAGTCAATCAAGCTAGGACATTTATATAAGCCTGTCTTCATTTAGCACAGAAGCAGAGCTTGGAAAATTACTTTGAAGAAGAATGACTATCCTGACATGCTGAAGTCATCCATAACTGAGCAGTGACAGGATTGTGCTCTGGGTCCCAAGAGCATCATTCTACAATTGCTCAATTATGGATGGCTTCAGCGTGTTATTCCAATCATTCTATTTAACAACTATTTTTAAAAAACTGACTTGAAATATGGTAGTCCAGGAGTTTTATGAATGAATCAAAGGAGAGGGTTTCACAAAAGTAGGAGCAAATCAACCAATAAGTCACAATTCAAACATGTGAAGAAACTGAGAAGCATGGAACACTGAACCTATCTACTAAAAATTTTGGGGCTTCTCTTTGAGTGATTGGGAGAGCTGGCTGGAAAAGTGTGAACCAGTGTGTAATGAGACAAAGGGACAATTAACACCCTCAGTTGAGCTTCTGTTCAAAAGGACTTCAAAGAAGGACTTGAGAGGGAACTGATGCCTCCAACTCATATCATATCTGATGGGACATCAAAAACCTGTCTGCCCTCTTTCCCAGAGTCATGCAAATTAAAGTTGTGGGAAAGGAAGAGGGCAGGAAGATGCTTTTTGTTGGAGTAAACATGAAAGAGGATTAATATGTTGAGTACGACAGGTTTGTAATAGCTCATTAAATGTATAAAAGGGATTAGAAAACTTGGTTGGATGGCTCAGTTTTACTCAGGAGATTATGTCTGTCTGCTCTCCTACAGCCATGCTGCAAAGGATGCACTTTGTGCATGTCTCAGATCTACACTATGGTTTGAGTATTAGGTAGTGTAGCTTTTGTTGTTTTCTGGTGTGTTTCTCCTGAAGTGCTTGAGACTATCTCTGTATTTTGTTCCAGTATTTTGAAGAGCCTTTTTGTAACTTTTTGGAACATTTGGCTTTTCTCCTTTTAACCTCCCCCCCCCCCTTTTAATAAAATATAAAAATCCTTCTAAACTGCTATCTAGATTTTTGGCATTGAAGGTTTGTAGTACTAAACCAGGTCTTGCCTTGACCAGGCTACCTGGATTTTGGTGTTTGTGTGGGTGTGGTGGCAGCTCTTCCCTTTCAAAGGAGGCACCTTGCTTCTGAGAGCCTCGCCTTGTGGATTCTGTTTTGAACTCTCTGGAAGCACTGCCAAGTCTGAGTGGACAGTAGGGTAGGGGAGTGATCTGGTTCCAGCCAGGCTCCATAGTCTTCTCTCCAGCTAGCTCTTATCTGGGCTCACCCACTCAGAACAAGAAGTGTAGTGTGGCTGAGTGGCTACAGAGGGAGGCCTTGCCTGGTTAACTGTCACATAACATATAATTGCCAATTATTATACAAAATGACCAACTACTATACAACTTGTAAATATAATAAATAAAAGCAGTGTATATATCAATATATTTCAAACAACGGCTATCTCAGATTGTACTGCTGTTTCCAAACTTCATCAGATAATACTATAATCTTAAAAAAGGCAGCCGACCTTGGTTCTTGCCAGAGTTACAAGCTTGCTCTGAACTGTGATTCCAACATGTTTTTTTTTCTTTTTCCCAAACCTTTTATAAGCTCCCAAGTGCAAAACAGTATCACAACCAAATCTCCAACCACATACTATTACATGTACCGCCAAAAAGATGAATACATGGACTCTAAATCAAATCAAGTCAGAACTCTCACTAGAGCTGAAATGACTTAACTGAGTATGTTGCACTTTGGGTGTATAATGAGAAGACAAGGCTCAATGGAAAAGATAAAAGTATTAGGAAAAGATACAAGTAATAGGAAAAGAGAAGGACCTTGTGGGAAGAGAACTGAGACTGTGACTACACTGGCAAATACCATAGGCTCTGCTGTGAAAGTAGGATGGATGAATGCAAACTTGTAAAAACTGAATGATGCAAAGGCTAATGTCCATCACCTCCTTTTTTGCTTCAAAGTCTCTCCCACACGCGACTGCTGGGGTCTCCTACTTTTTTTAAAGCCAGAGTGATTCTAGCAGTGTTTTCCCTGTGTGATGAGTTGTTCAGTTCTCCAATTGGGCAGGAGGAGGGCATGATGACTGTGGGTGTTACTCTGGTGACATACTAAGCTGGGTGTGATGTTTTGGACAGGTTGAACACTCATCCTGCAATCTTCTTCCCTAGTCGCCCTGAGGTATTTTATTTTTAAAAAACAAACTACCAAATTTAATAACAGATCATCTTATCACTGGACTGATATATTAGATTAGCACTAGATCACCTCTGCACAAACAAACAAAAATAAAACATAAAAATCTATATGAAATAGAAACAATTTCGATGAACTACAGCAGACAGCTATGTTTCTACAGTATGCTGTGTATGTGTTTGTATGTTATAGACACATCTGGAAAACTGTCCCTTTTCCCTAATGTCATGCAACATTTTAAACAGCCCACTGGCTTTACTATGAACCATAAAAATAGAACTGGGGATCAGCAGAGGGCGGGATCAAGGGAGGGGGCTTGGACTGTGGCACAGATCTAACTGGACTGAGGAGCCAATGTGGACACTAACATCAAAATAATTCACGGTCTCCATGGGTCCACCTATTCTGAACAGAAGTGTAAAATAGCCTGTGAATCAAGCTATAGCAAAGCTGAATTGCTCCAGTAGTTGCAGCCTGACTCACCAAAAGAAGTCATGGTCTTTAGTCTGCAAGGCCTCAATACTGCTGTTACTTATAGGAGCTTTTTGAGCTAATTAATTCATATGGAAGTGAGATGACAGCCCATAACAAATAGAATTACCTGCCATTTTCCAAGCTGTGTAAAAAACTGTTTTTGCTCAAAGGCTTGCTGATTTAGCAGAAATACTGTCAAGCAGATTTTCACAAACAATGCACAGATGTCACTGAACAAATTTGTTCCATTGTGTGACACCAACATCAGCAAAAGTTGGAAGGAGCAACCATTTGAGATGGTGGCTGTGATGATGATGAAGTTTTCAAACTTCATCACTACAACAGCCCTGTGAGGTAGGCCCAAAGTTACCCAGTGGTTTTCATGAAGGGGCAGGGATTTTAATCCATGTCTCCCAAGTCCTAGTCCAACGCTCCAACCACTACACCACACTAAGTCTTAAGATAAACTTTCAATATTCAGTGTCCGTAAGAAGACTGACCTGAGGATCTGTGAACACTTGTTTCATGCTATTAATTGGACCATATGGAACACCACTACCTTCAAAAAGTTCCAGCCATTTGGTAGTCTCTTCTTCCAAAAACCTAGGAATAAATGAAGAAGCATACAGTTGAGTTATCCGTTTCAGCCAGTAAGCTATATAAAAATGTGAGCTTCTATCCCAGCAGTAAATAATGCAGTAAAAATGTTTTGCACGTGTTCCTCGGAAATGCAGAAACCAAGCCTTGGGGCAAAAATCATGGTTAGACTGACTTACAATTCTATCTGATTTTCTGACGCAATCCAGCAGTAATGCAAACCAAAATTATCAGTAGTTTCAACTATAAGCCAGCACACTTCCTCTCATTGTTAATTACAATAATGAACTTCATATTTTTTTATTTCATGTCTTTCTTTTTCACAGCAAAAAAAGATAGATGTGATGTGGTTAGGACTCTCATACATGAAATAACAAAAACATTCTATTTTTAAACACAAAGATCCAATTCAAAGCCTTACAAAGTTTTCTTCTCTGTTACATCTGAAACACATGTCCCAATTAACAACCACAATGGTTGGTCAGATAACAACATTGATTACATGTTTATGTGTTGTGTGATTGTAATATCTGTCCCAAGGTCATCCGGTTTTGCATATGATATACTATCCTTATCCTGTGCAAACCAAAATTCCTTGGTTTACTTGGTTGTCTCCTTGGGGCCATTTACAGAATTCTACTTTGTTCTCACATTCACATCTATTAGATACACATTTCCTGTTTGTTTTTGTTAGTGCAATGTCAGATCCTCTTTTCCAGGTGGAGTCCCTCAGTAGAAGTGAATAGTGATACACAGTTTGAGCAAACACAAATAACAAGCAACATTCTGGCTGCAATCGTCTTCACACTCAGCTAGGCGTACAAATCTCATGGAACTCAACAAGACGACATTTAATTTTGAACAGATATAAACAACACTGCATTATAAAACAAGTGTTTATGCTGCATTTTTGGGATGGGTTGAGTCAATGGACAAAGTTTAGGATTATATTCTGTTGTCCTGTTGCCCTCAAATCACAGCCTCCTAACACCTTTCCAGCCCAAATGACCAGAAAGGCAGTAGATGCCAGAGAGACTAGTCCATCCCCTTTTTGACTCTCTGGCCTTTACTTCCTCCTGCACCAATTGTTAGACTGATATCTTAGGGTCCACCTACCCCTGTTCCTCCTTCTTTAAAGAGTTGACATACTTTTGCTCCCCATCCTTGTGCCCTAGAGAGTACATGTCTGACTACTTAGGATTACAGTTTAGGCTTTTCTATCTGGAATGTAAGTTCATTAATAAAATTTAGTTATTTTTTAAATTCCTTTATTGTAGGTTAATTTGGGGACTGACCACCCATGAGCACTTACTCTACTGCAGAGAGAAGAACCTTAATATTTTTTTCTTTTCTCCCATCTTGAGAAGATTAACAACGTTTTCTACATCAAAGAGTCAACAAGAAGATTGCCAAATTCTATGACATTTCTCTGTGTACATGTGCTTGTGTGCGCATGAGTGTGTTCACTATCATGCAGCAAAACAGACCAGAAGACACATACAAGGCTGAAGATGCTGTAAGATTCTAGCCAAAGTTCTGTACAATCAGCATTTTCAGGCTTGCAACTTTAACTGCCTATATCTATTTTAACAGACAGGAATATGAGTAATTGTATAACAAAATATCACTGTATCTTAAAAAGGAATGTCCAAGCAACTATGAATAAATTCCTAAAAATAATGAAAAATAAATAAGTTTATGTGCCAAGTGTTAGTGATATTATTTTAAAACTGCATCATCAGAGAGCACAGAATCCTCCACCTCAACCTAGGATTGGTTTGAGGTTTTTTAAAAGGTATCTCACATCTGTGCTGTGGGGACAGAAGAGGCCACCTCTCCTTGGCCACAGGTTGCCTTCAACAGGAGAAGAATCTGGCCTACATACAGTATATGGTGTACTGGGTTCTTATAACCGTTGTCTCCATCAGGTGCTAATCCATATTATTTGTAATCCTTTTGCACTAATACTGTGTAATTCCCCAAGCAAGCCAGTGTAAAGTCAGTATATAGTTAATGTTGGATTAAATTTATATCCTTATGACCCTTCTGATGTGCTGTACGAGGAAGGGTCATTTTTCACACACTGCATTTTGAATTCATATTCTGCCTTACCTGTAGTGGGATCCTACATGGCCTGTTAATCTCAATGAACTTTTTTTAGTATTAAAATTGTAATGGTGGTGGCAGCTATGCAATTACATCTACCCTGCTTCTCAAGACCCTTTCTACCAGCAATGAGGATGGGGTTCCCTTGAGTCTCTCAGTGTGTTCCTCATTTGGTATGTATAACAGGGGAGGTGGAAGCAGGCTTTCCTGCTGCCTCCTGCCCTTAACAGTCCTACCAGCTCCCTGAATATGCTATACAAGGTCAGAGGACCTTGCTGAATAAGGTTACCTGTGCTATGTTGAGAAGAAGACTTTCTGGAAATTAGATGGAACAATTTCCAGTGAATAAAATTATTTAACACGCATAAGAGAGCCCTGCGTGCAAACCTTTATGTGGAACACAGCTACCTGTGAGTATACTGAAATGAGAAAGTAATGTAGCTGAGTCTGGAAGTTGAGTCATGGCAACTGGTCTTTCTTATTAGGTTGAAATGTTTTGCTACTCATCCAAGTAGCTTCTTCAGGTAGCTTCTTCTAGCTCAATTGAGTTAGATTATGGACAATAATCTATCTGAGCTAGATTATTATTTGTCAAGAATTACAATTGTATTATCTTCTCTTCCATTCTTTTTGTTTTGTTTTTCACCTTTTGTTTTGCATAGGGATTTGCTGAATCCAAAGCAGTTTGACGCCTTTTCTGGTCAATTGCATGGAACAAAGGTACCATTCTGCACAGGAATTATAGCTGTTTGGTGCAGCTTGGTGTTTGTTTTTTCCGTTGTTTTTGGGTGAATACTGTGAGAAGAAATTTCATTCTGCACAGGAATGGTAATAATTATCCACAGCTTGGCATTCCTTCCAGAAAAAAATTAAAATGAAACATCTTAGAAATGGTACAGAATCTCCCACATTTATTGGGGGCGGGGGAAATATCTTGTGCAGGGAGATCTTGCTATGAGGATAAAAGAGGCTCCACCACACTCTGTTATTTCTCTGCAACTGAGAGGCTACAAGATTTACTTTCTTAATAAGTGGTATCCATGACACTCAACTGCATACTTCCTAAAAGACACAGCCGCAGAAATGGGGTTGTGTGCCAGGGAGGGGAGAGAAATGGATTATTTTCTGACCAAATGCAAAGTTCAAGACTGTTTGAAAAAGGCATTAGGAGATACAAATGTCCTTTCATTATCTTATTCGTTGATTTTGCTGTGGCTTTCATCTGGATGAAACCCTACCATGTCCTATTTGCACTAGGGGGCAACAACTGACACTGAACATTGTGACAGGGCTGACAGAATTGCCCAAGTTGGCCCCACCATCATGTCTCCCAATGTACCTATTGGTGAACGACCCAAGCTTAAGTATTGGTACTCCATGGCCAGCTCAAGAGGAGAAGCAGCAGTCATACCAAGACACATTTCTATTAGATTATTTACTGAATGGATGTGTGTTATGAGTGACAGAGTGTGTGGGTTCCAGAAAGACCAGCACCCCAGGCCTAAAAAGAAGATGGAGACTTGCAAGGGAAGATGGGATGGTGAGCCTGATACAAAGCTGCAAAGAGTAACAAGAGATAAAGTTTCTATATCCGAAGAAAACTGCATGTGTGGGCGGAAGTTCTAAATGTGGACTTGTTTATCCAGATAAGAAAGGGGAAGAAGGCTGGCTGGAACCGGGACTGAGGTAAAGGAAGCAAACTGTACATGTGCAAGAAGCATTCCTGCATGGCAACAACAGACTGTACTTGCCCAGGAAATCAGGATCTGCCCCCTGCTTGCTTATGCCCACCCAGGTTCAGCCCACAGGCACAGGCCACAAGGAAGATGCCTACAAGAAGGATGACCCAGGAAGAGACTGTGGGCTTCGAACAGCGCTGCAACGTTGCTCCCATAGCTCTTACTGAAGAACTGATCAACCATCAGGGAAGAGTTCTGTGTGTGAGAGTATGTGTGCATGTGAAGTGTGGAAAAGGCCTCTTGATACCTTTGTCTTATGTTTTAAATGAATGAAAGCAATAAATGTTACATGAATAGTGTTTGAACTAAGAATTTGGTGTACTGTCTCCTTGTCAGTAGTCTGGCTGGGGTCTCTCTCCTCTCCGGGTCCCTTTCCCCAGGATATAAAGAACATTAATCCCTCGGGTAACGTGTGTGTGTTGCATTAATATTTATGGTTGAACTCAAGACACAGTTTGGTGGTCTCCCATTGACCACACCCAGAAACACTTTGCTCTAGGTCTCCAGTGACTACTTTTTAAAAAAATCAGACCTTGGAGGCTTCAATTAGTTTGTACATTTATACAATGCATGGCAAAATTGCCTCCATTTACCCTAGAAGACAAACAAGAGTCCTCTGGGATTTCCCTCCCACTGTTCTTAATTTGGGAGTGTGGGGCTGCTGGGAGCCCTAGGGGGATGGGATATCTTGTCTAAACTTGTCTTGTGCAGCAACATTTCAGTTGTTTCCAGAAGTGGTGATCTTTAAATACCAACAACAAAAAGTGGTCCTTTGTGGTATAAATATGTCAAACCAACATCCTACTGTAACCAGATGCTGAAATGTCGTCAAAATATTTTTTTTCTTTCTACTCTGCCTTTTAACGTGTAAAGCTTTATTCATGAATGATTCATATAATCACATTTTAAAAAGTGTAGGGCAAATCACTAAAGAACTCTAGGATAGTATTTATATGCACAATCATTAAAAAAGTGTGAAATATATTTGCACATGTGAGAACAATGCACCAGAGAATGTTATATAGGCATATTGCAAATGGGCTTGTCAAAGTTTCTGTTAGGTTATTTACCGAACAAGAGTTTATTTGTTCATTTAGTTTGTATGTTTATATAATGCTTTTCCTCCATTACTGAATTCAAGGCACCATTGGGTGGTCTCCCTTTGATCATATCCAGAGACACTGGATTCAGTTAGTAGTTGTAGAAGAGGTAGCCATGTTAGTCTCTGAAAGCATTATACGTGAAAACAAAATAAAGAATAAAAAATAAAAAATGTGATGGCACTTTGAAGACTAACTTTTATAATTTTTAATGTGAGCTTTCATGGACAAGTCCACTTCATCAGACATAAGACACTGGATGCAGTTAGTGGCTCCATTATATATGTATGATGTCAAATTCCATTATCTAGTAAGATTTAAAGTTACTGATCAGTCATAAAGCAGACAATTATTTCTTCAATCAATGAAAGTTTCCTGAGATCAGCACGATTGCTGACATAACTCTAGATAAAGGTTACTTGGTGGCAAACCCTGTTACAGCAATGATACCCTTATTAAGCTTGGCTTTTCAAATACTGGAAAAAGTACCAGCCAGTTCTGCTAATTTAAAATACTTTCTGAAACAACCCCTGCCAGACGCATACCCTGTAAAGCATGTTTAACATAAGCAACTCTGCCGCTTTTTTCTCATGACAGATTATTTGTTCTCCACAATGATTCTATTGCAAAGGCTCCAAAGAATAAATATCTTGTTAGTCTTTCAAAATCTATCATACAAAATGTGATCATTCTGCATATGATGTCTATTAGCTAATACAAGGCCAAATTACAAGGAATGGGAACAAATACATATGACTCCAAGATCCTGAACAAAGATTCATGTTGCAGTTGGTCTTTCTTTATTGGGTGCCAGATTCAATCAAACTAACATGACACTTAATAAATTATGCTCTTGCATTAATACATGAAATACAAAATCGGTTTGCACAGGCAGCATCTGCAGTTCTCTAGAGATTGCATGGAACCTCTGCAAAAATAACATGGCATATTTAGCCAAAAAGCTGAAGAGCCTGAGACAGCAAACTTGAGACAGGCAGCTATAGGTATAAAATATATTTTAAAAACATTATTTTTCCAGTGAATCCTAAGTTGGGACTTTAGAAAAGAAGTGAACTGGCGACCTCCCATAGAACAATAGACAAAATAAAACTGAAAGGGTCACACATACGGAGAAGATGAAATGGTCTTCAGCAGAGAAGATAACCCAAGGACCACCAAAAACCTATGAGCGGTTTGTTTGTTTCAATTCCAGTTCTAATAAGATACAATTTTCTAAAAAAAGAGAATGAATTCTTACATTGAGGGCCACTTATATATTTTGGAACCATGTTTTGGATATGACATAGAAAATGTCTACAGGGAAAATCCAGGACATTCTAATCTAGATGGTTTCAAGTTGCCTCACTGAAGAATTGTTTGTTTGTTTGTTTAAAAAAAATCATCTTGCTGACAAATAAAAGGGGAGAAATCTAAGTAGCCAGTCTCCCTCAGCAGTAACATCCTCAAATGCTATGAAACTACCTACCTCTCAGTCTAATCTACAGAATGGAGATGCCAGTGGATTTTGAACTCCTCTGAATACTTAAAGACAGTTCTAGGTGGCGAAATGACATCAAAATACATATTTTAAAATGTATTTTGTGAGAAAACAGATATCAAACTGAGTTTTTAAGACTTGTAATATATATTGAGATTTTAAATAAATAGTGAGTCTGCCCTGGCCAGCCAGCATAGTGGGCAGACCACCTAGCTGGGTGCAGCAGGTGCACTTTCTCCCTGCACTATACCTGCGTCCTGGGTCCAGGCTGGGGAGAATGCTGCTGTCACCTTCACAGGTGCAGCTCTGGGGATGGCTGAGCTAGAGATATAAGGCAAACTGGAAGACTCGGAAGGGGAGGATCAGTGGGAAGATGCAGAGGACTGGCTGGTGTTTGAGGGAAAAGAAGTCCATGCTGATCCACCCAGAGAGAAGCTGACAGCATCCCCTGAAGAAGCTGTCAGGGTAAGATGGGGGCGAGGCTCCAAGAACCAAGGCATCTGGAAAGCTCAAGAGGCACTAAGTGCTGCTGGAGACAATACGGACAAGCGGATGATCCCCTTCCCTCCCAATTTGAGCCCTTGGTTCTCCAGCCAACCAGCTCAAACTGATCTCTGCCTCCACACCAGCCATCTTAGGCAGCAGTTTCTGCCTGAACTCTGGTCATGCCAAGAGTGGGTGTGCACAAATGTTTGCTCTGTCAGACATTGCAGGCATGTCTCCTGCCTGCAAAGCCTCTGGCAGTTTTCCTCAAGAGACCTCCCAAACAAGTTGTACTTATGAACTTTGGGGAGTGAAGTAACTCCCTGGAGCCCATAAAACTGTGCTAATCCATTGGAATAGGGTTTGTGTCTCATTGCAGGAGATTGACCTTGTTTGGGACTTGTCTGTTGCCTGCCCAGAAGGGCCTGTGTCCACAAAGCTCAGCAGAGCCTGGGGCTGACAAGAACTGTGTTGTGTATCGCCCGGAGGGGCCCAGTCCTGCTAAGGACTTTTCAGTTATCAGCCCAAAAGTTCTTGGGTCTGCAAAGGACTATGTATCCACGGCCTGTTGGCCTGAGTCTGCCAAAACCTATTTCTCTTCAGGATCCAGCCAGACCCGATTTTGTAAAAGACTTTTGGTGCAAGTTGTTTTCTCCCCTTCCCCACTGTAATAAAGCTCCTTCTTCTGCAAAGACTCATCCTCTCATCATGGAGGGAATAGCAGTGGTGACTCACACAGATTAAGTATTAATTCAGGAACTGAACAAAGTTTTGGATAAAGAATGTAAAAAAAAACAAATTGACACAAATCAGAAACTTGGATCATCCTTCCCTAGGTACAAAAACCAAGCAATTTTGCCCCCCAAAAAGATTTCTTCAGGAACATCCCTTTTGGAGAAATATTTGAAAGCTTATGGTTTTATTAGCAGATATGATGTTATATACTTCATATTAATCCACATTTAAAAGTCTACACAATCTATAGGTAGAAAAGTACATTCACACCCACACAGAAGCACACTCTACATATGTCAAAAATAGTTAAGTCTGCAGAAGTCTTTGCAGAACTAAATACTCTCAATTTAAACACTGAACTCATACCTGGCTGATAAAATTCCAACAAGTTCCTTCCTATTTAACACTCGCTGCTGGTTGTTTTTATATCTGGGATCATGGCTGATTTTGGACAAATTCAGGATCTAAATAAAATGAAACAAATTTTACTCAGTTAGCACCATAACCATAAAACTGTGTGATTTTGAATTAAGTATGCAGGACTCAGTGGCACACAAACCATCATCATTTATCTCCTACCCTAGGATAGGCCCATCAAAGTAACCTATCATCTCCATGAAGAGATAGACATGTGCGTATCTTCTCTTTAAAGTTTATCCACTCCTTGCCAGTTATTCATTGTTCAAAATTAATGAGGAACAAAGTGAAAAGAGCTGCCCATGTCTTTCCTTGAAAGCTTCCCATCAAAGGGCAGCTCTTCTCAAATATGTTTCTGGCTTCTGCCCTCTTTGGAGAGTTCTACTTCATCCTTCTCTTGCAGGTATCAGGTATCCAGGCAGAACTAACTCTTGATCTCCACCAGCTCCCTGGTCATGCCAATAAGTCTACTGTGAAATAGCAGTTGTGGCACCTTCAAGACTAACTGCTATATTTTGATATGAGTTTTTGTGGACAAGTCCACTTCCTCAGACATAAGAGAGGACCTTAATAATGAACAACTAACCCACATAGACAAGTGGAGATATGAAATGATGGTAGCCAACCTCAGCAACTGAGTGTCCACTCTTATGTCTGAGGAAGTGGACCTGGCCACGAAAGCTCACATTAAAATATAACAGTCAGTCTTTAAGGTGCCACAACATTTTTGTCTTCTTTATTTTTTATTTTCATGTTGTTTTTGGCCTGATATGGTAGCTCTAGCTGGGAGTAACAACTGCATTTAGGCCTCTGGATGTTTTATAGCCGCAAGTAGTGCCTTACCTTGCATTCTGTAAGAATCAAGACTGAACATTTGCTTACTTAGCAATTGGCCATCACCGCCGTGAACTGTCTAATATAGAATCCTGCAACATCTTGATCTTTCCACCCAATTAACTGTTCTGCAGTACCATTACCTTGCAAACAGTGGCAAACTGTTGATCATTTCCTGCTCCCACCACGACATAGCCATCCTTGGTTTTGAAAGCCTAGAAAACAGTGAAGATTGAATCATAATTTTATCATGCATTACAACACTATGTTGATGAACTTCTCTTCTCACCCTTCCCCTTCAGTCATTTCAAAATGTCATCTTCATGAGAACTAGTTTGTGTGCATGTGTCATTCTTTTAAAAATCTAATATTCCAGGTTGACATTAAATAAAAAAATAAAAATAAATAAATTAACCTTTAAAACCAGATAATGTTTGTGAAAACATTACTAAGAAATTCACACAATGTATATTAGCCACATAAAATCTTCCTCTCATTGCAGTCTTCCCACAAAGCAAACACACAGAGAGAACTTGTATCCATTCACTGTTTCTGGCAATGAACTTGAATGTCTATTTGGCTTCAGTTATCTTTGTTATGCTGACAAACTATACAAATATGTGAGTATATTTATATATAAATATATGGGTCCAGAAAATATCAATCACACAAAAAAGATGATTAAAAATAAAATAAAAGGGAAAAAAACAAATAAAAAAGACAAACATGTGGTGACACTTTAAAGACTAACTTTTATATTTTTGAATGTGAGCTTTTGTGGACAAGTCCACAAAAAGATGGCTCACATATTCATATGAAATATCTGATGGCTGCAGTGTTGAGGTAACAATTACGTGAATTAAGGCACCACAGGTCAAAAAGGCCTTGCATATCTTAACACTTAACACTACTCCAGCCATGATGGCTGAAAACCTGTTGCTTAACTTTTGCTTATGGAAGCGTAATGATGACACCAGTCGGAGGGAGATTTTTGGTAATTAAAGATTTCCTACTTTTCTGGCTCCCATTTAATCCCCTTCACCATAAGGAAACTATGAGACAAGATAAGGAAGTCTTTAATTATGAAAGATTGTTGCCACTTGATGACATTACCAGCAGGAGGAGACTGGCTGGACCTTAACAATCCACACAGGCAGAGGGACGTGAGGAGATATGCCATGATGGTAGTCAACCTCAGCAACTGAAAAAGCCTCCAGAAATAGGGTGAGAGAGACTTTGCCTTAGATTTCCTCTCTAGCTCTGATCCATTCCAGTGACTATACTGTATACTGAGAATTAAACGTGTATTCCCTCACACAAGCATATATTAATTGAGGGACAGACAATCAGGGTCTACATTTTACTTTACGATTCTTTCAGTTGGAGAAAAATACTCTCTCTCTCTCTGAGTTTTTAAAGAAAATGTGCAACACTGACAAAAATCCAAAAACTTGTCAAACCTCAAGTTGGGATAAATGAATACAACTTTTGCATCAAAATCCATACAGCACCTTAACAGCTCTTAAAATTTTTTGTCTGTGTGCTGGAAAGCTGGAATGAGACATTCGCAAAACAAACACAGCATGCAAATACAGTCATTAACCATAACATGTTTATGACACACAGAGATGTTGCTTCTTTACGTTCTTTACAGAATCTTCAGTGATCCCATTAAAGCAGATGCACAGACAACTGTGAATTGTTCTACAATTATTACTCTAAAACCGCAGGGTAGACCACACAGTAGCATCTGACTTGCTCTCGTACCCTTATACGCTGAAGTCACTATATATTTAAGGGCCCAGTCATTAATGCTTTTGCTTCATTGGCTTTGGGGCATGTGTGGGAAACTGGACTAAATTCTAAAATACAATTAGAAACACCCAACAACGGTGCCCTCTTTAGTCAACAGTGGTATCAAAATAAGTGCAGCCATGTATCTTAGAATGAAAATTACCCCCTTCTGCAGAAAGCAGCTATTCTGGCATTCCAAACACACACAAAAACAACAACAGCTGATTATCTGCCAGTCATTGTTGCTGATAAAGCAGAAAGTTTCAAACATTATTAGCACAGCAGTGCCAACATTTAAGAACACTAACAACGGTTTCATTCATGGCCTGCGGATGTGCATACACACCGCAGGTTACCACAGGTTACTGTCCGGTCATAGAAAGCCCCACTATCTTAGTATACAAAGGAGATTGGGGAGAGATGCAAAGTGCAGACAGATTTTAATGAGATTTTGTTTTGATAAACTGCTGCTCAGCACAGTGAATCAGTTTAAATTAGTGCAATAACATCTACTTCATACAAGGCAAAAGTCCTTTCTGTGTGTGGCTTTTGTTTATTAAGAATGAAGGCTTCTGATAGGACAACCAGAAACATAACATAAATTTAAATGCCAAACAGTGCACAACATTGGTGTCTTGAATCATGGAGTGTAAGAGGTGAAGACAAAAAGCAACAGACCAGGAAACAATTTCAGAACTTGTTAGGGGAAATCAGTGGAGATGAAAGACACAAAATTCCAAAACACTTTTCTCTGAATGACTAGAAAGACCCTGCAGTTCTGCTGAAAGCATTCAAACAGAAAGTATGTAAATAAATGCAAACTAGTAAATAAAGAAAACAGTCTAACGAGGACCTTGGGATGTGGCCAACTTAGATCAATGCTACAGCTTAGGAGGAATGGAAGCAGTCCGAGTGCATTTTATTGCCTCATTGCCAAAATCTTTTACATAGCTATATTATTGACATATCTGAAAAGCTGAGATAGGTCATTCAAAGCTTTGGAGTGAGATGCCACTAATATGCTGACAACACCAAGGTCTACTGCTCGTTGCAACTAACACCAATGGAACATTCAGACGTCTTGAACATTGCCTGAGCTCAATAATGGGCTAGATGAGAGTGAACAAGCTGAAGTAAAATTCTGAGAAGATGGCAGTGCTTTGACTCATCAAAAAGGCAGACTTGAGGCATAGGATTCAACCTGTTGTAAAAGAGGTTCACTGAAAGGTCAGGCTTGTACTGGGGAGTACACTATGATTCTATATTCTTTCTGAATTCCCAGATATCTGTAGTGACAACTCTGCTTAGATAGCCAGTTACAACATTTTGTGAGTTGACCTGGTTTTGCAACAGCCATTCACACCACTGTTGCATCCCATGTTGACTACTGTGATGTGCTCTTTGTGGGACAGCACGCTGGACATATCTTGAAGGGGTCCAAAATGTTTAACTGGCAGAATAAACTGCAGCTAGGCTGCTAAATGATGGACAGCATCACAACCATACAACTCAGATACTGAAAGTTCTGCAGTGGTTTGCAACTGTTTACAGGCCCCAATTGAAGATGTTGGTTCTAATCTTCAAAACCCTAAATGGCTTGAGGCTTGGCTATCTAAGCAATCACTTCTCTTATTATGAACCTGCCTAAACATTAAAGATTTTTAGGAGACACCCAGTTGAAAAGAGCAACAATTGCTTGACCAACTTATGACAAAATCCAAAAAACCAAACCAAAACAAAAAAGACAAAAACGTGGCACCTTAAAGAATAAATATTATATTTTAATATGAGCTTTCATGGACACATCCACTTTGTCAGACATATAGAAAAAAATGAAATACTGGATGAAATGCCAATTACACAAGTAAAACGTACAGTACTAAATATTCATTGGCTCTAATAGTCTTGGATATTTGATTACATCTCACATGCAGTGATTTATGGCCTATATTTGGTGTTAGGATATAAACATTCCTCCAGGAATGTTTTGTTTTGTTTCTTTGGATTTTGTTGTTTTGTTTCTTGGGATTTTGCCTAATATACTTCCACAGACTAACATGGCTACCTCTTCTAAAACTACAAGGAAAGGCATATGACAGGCAGCTTGCTCCTTCTTTGGTTCCAGACTGTGGAATGTATCTTGCTCAGAACTGTGAATACTTTCCACTCTCACTGCTTCTAGAAAGGTGTGAAGACACTACTTTTTAAACTGGTCAGTGACCGTGTTTACTTTATTGGGATGGACTTAACAGTTTATAGGTATATTTATTTTATGGTCTCAACAGTTTTTATTTTATTTTTACGATTTTATGGCTGAACCTGCTTTTACTGCTATTTCTGCCATGTTTAATGATTGTAAACCTGTGAGGAAGAGGGCAAGGCCACTCCAATCCCTGAGACCAGACTCTCTCTCCTCCAAATGGCCGTGCAATAATTTCCCACCTCTAGCTCTCCTGTAGATACAAGGGGAGCTAAGTCAGATATAGAACAGGGAGAAGGGACAGAAAATGTGGGGAAAGAGATGGGGGGGGGAGAATGAGGGAGGACCTCTAGGGGAGTGAGAAGGAAAGGAGGAGAAAAGGGAGGAAGAGGAAGGAAGGTTCCAGAGAGGAGGAAGACAGAAGCTGGGGAGGAAGATGAGATATGGCAGGACGCTAAGGAAGAAATAGAAGCTGAGGCTTCTCAGGCTGAAATGAAAGTCCTGAAAGTGACAGATCTTCAAGAAGAATGGGCATACTGGACACAAAGCCCCATGGGCTGGTGAGCTGGTCACACTGAGAGTGTGCTGAGGCTGAGAGACTACCCCAGTCAAGACCACCCCATAAGCCTTCCTTGTGGTGTGAGAAGGAGAGAAAGAAGAGTGAGGAACTGTGAGAGTGGGGAGTGAGAAGGGGTCCAGCTCTAAACCCTTCAGTCTGGTCCAGTCACCTGGAGAAAGCCTGCCAAACCCCATGCCTCCACAAGAGAGAGAAGGCAGAGTGGCTCTCCCTTACACAGTCAAGGGATAGTACAAACTATCCCTGCTGTGACACCCCTTGCTTAACTTATCACAAGCAGGCCTTTTAGGTTCTGGAGGAATAAGGGAGGGTTTGACAAGAACAAAGTGGAGAAAAGTAATTAAGGAGGCCAATAAGGAGATTGGGTTTAATTCAAGTTTAGAAGAAAGGGTTTCTTTACCTGTTGTCAATGTTCCTGTTCTGCAAGTAAGTTCAAGTTTAATAAACACCATTGTTGACATAGTTTTACTCAAGTGGTGGATTCAAACATGGAAGTGACATTGAAGGCCTGGGGGCGGTCGGGGGCCTGCACAAAGCCACCTTAAGCAGTACTTATGAGTGGGAAAGTGGAGTATAAATATAAATCACAATCATAACAGTAATAACATTTCTGAATAAATTTAGATTAAACTGAACTCCCAATTAGTAGGACTGTTGTTTTTCTAGATTACTTCAATAAAAGTAGCATCCAAACGATGAGATGAAAAATTATGATTATCATCCAATATCCCATGAGATTTATTTCTCTTCTCACTTCTCTCAAATTGCAGCTCAGCCATGAAGTTCTAGACCTTGGTCTGGAATGGGGGAAGAAGACTGTAGGTGATTTGTAGCAGATCTGCATGGATTTCCAACTGCTAGTATTTCTTCCGGGGGGGGGGGGGAATCATCTCTGTTGAAGCTGGCCCTTATCTCTCAGTGTTCTTCAAATGTAAAACAGAAATAATATAAGAATATAGTTGCTTTTGATTAGGTTTTTCTTCATCTCTTCTGGTCAGTTTTAGAGCTTTGTATTAGAATTTCTCATCTATGGCAGCTCTTATACAGATTTCTAAAAATCCTAGTGCGTGGTCTGTGGAAAATAAATCCACTGCCACTGTCACTGACCGACCCACCTTTTTTTTCTGATTCTGTTTCACAAAATCATAGAATCAAACTGCTGGACAGACCTCCAAGAGACAGAGCATCAATGAGTGATAGAGCAGAACATTCATAGCTAAAGGATTCCCAACAGATGGCCACTCAACATTTACGTATAAACATCAAATGAAGGAAAACCCATCACACAAGTCAATTCTAGTGCTGAATGGCTTTTACTGAAAAAAGGTTCTTCCTAAAATTAATCAGAACCAGCTTTCTTGTAATTGGATCCCTTTAAATTGGTATACTTTTTCCCTTCCTGGTAGAACTGAGTTAAGCCTTTCAGACTGGGTTTGCAATTGAGCACATGCACATTCTTCCCAAACTCAGTGACGTGCAACCCATCTGTTGTGAAATGTCTTTTATTCATGGAAGTCCAGTCTGTTGTCCAAAAAACCCAAGCCTTTTGCCCGCAACACTATCTGTGCAACTAGCTGTTTGCTTCCAGGAAGAATCCTGATGTTTTCTCACCCCTGACCTAGCTGCTCATCATATCAATGAACCCACATCCTGGAGCTGGTATTATAACTGATGTTCTGCTATCCTGTGTCCTCCCAAGCTGTTTTTGTTCAGGTCTGCTTCTCTGGAAGTCTAAAGATGCACCATTTGAAATAGGCATCTGCTGTGCAATCAGCAACTATCAGTTCTTACATACTTTTGCACCAATGTTTTGCCACCAACTGTATCTCACACGAAAAAAGTTGTTTTTGAAGATTTACTAGATTATTTTTTCTGAAGAAGAAGAAGGAGAAACGGCCGTGATGAAATTATACAAAAAATAAGTAACAACAAAACTACCACCTCCACCTTCTGAAAGAACAGAGACTGGACCATTATGCGTAAGGCATATAAAGCGATTACTACAACCGTTCCAAAAACAACAAAGCATATTAGAAAACAGATGATCCTGAGTTGTGTTCCTTTTTAAAAGTAGGAGGAGGAGATATCTGTCACATCTATATGTGGTTCATACAGTTCTATCAATAACAGCTTCAACAGTATGTCAGCAGCAGTCACCCTCTCTTTAAACTTCAGTTGAAAGAGTACAACCAAAGTGTGCCTAACTAAATATAGTAAGACTCAGAAAAAAAACAGCAGAAAGCCTTACAGAGCTAATTCTAGAAGCAGATGTGAACAGAATATCCTAAATAGTTTGAAACTATTTGTTTTAAATCTGATTCACATAAACCATTGACAGGATATGTGAAGAATATAAAGTTGTCTAAGTACAACTTATTTCTCTGATAGCCAGAATTGTTATTGTTAAGGGACTAGCTTGTATGCACCAATTATAATTAACACTGAAGGCTGTCCCAAGGAACTTAGCTGCCTGAAGTAAGAGCAAATTCAAGCCCCGTTCCTGCTTCATGGACAGAAGCTGATTGCAACAGCAACTGAACTCACAGGCTTCCTTACTACAACAGTAGCAATGGGATAAAGTCCTCTCACCACACTTGAGGGCAGCCAGTCATTGTGCGTGTGGAGGGCAGACTATGTGGAACACACACCTTCCATGATAGGAGGATGGCTAGGCAGCTCAGGAAGAGCAGCTGGGATACCCTCCAGCACCTGTCACTTGTGTTGAATAATGGTAGGCTAGCTAGGTTGGCCACAGTTATATTACCAAAGCCATATTGCTATTTTTTTAAATTTTGTAATATGACTATAGCCATATAGCCATATGGTTGTAGCCACACAAAGCAAAGAAAGATTTAAAAATTTTAAAGGGCACCACTGACCTATTTTTAAAATACAGTATTTTCACCTCCTGAATTCATAACAATGTATTGAAAGTTTACTTACAGAAGCAACATTAAAAACAGGCATTAACATAATAACTTTTGTTTTTTCACCCAAGTTTTAAAGAAAAGTTTGCTGATTGCTTGACAGAGTCAAAAGGTTGGAAACTAGAAAAGAGACATGTTAAAACTTGGTAGCCTTTTTAGCTTTCTTACCTGAACCAGATACTCTTCATCATTATTTTGAGTTCTCTGCTATCAAGAAACCTAACAGGCTACTGATTAATAGCGTACGTGGAGTATATTTAATAACAGCAATATGACTGGAGTAACCAGACTAGAATTTGTTTTACCAAATTACTCCTGGGATATCAGGGTAAGAAGAGGCAAAAAGTCTTTCTAAATAACCCAACTTGTACATGATAGAGATATGAGCAATACTATGGAATAAGCTCGTGCCCTCTTTTTAAAAAAGAGCTTTAAATGCCTTATATTTCTACTCTATACATTCAATAAGAACTACACTTCAGTGTTCCTAAGTATAAGCAGATTTATTCATACTATGAATAAGCAGCTGAGAAACAGAGGTGCAAATTCTACTTTTTCCATTTCATGCAGTGTATAATTGCTACCAGAATGTCTTCTCCCATCTGTTAAGTCTCAAAGGATTTCATTATTAGTTATAAAAACTTAGAAAACAAAGGTTATAATCCAGGACAAGAGATACCAATGCTAAAATTCCGTCCATGGGAGTGAAGCTCTTGCTCAGAAGGATTTCACAATAGATTTTCTTTACATGATATTTTTTACCCTTTAGAACCAAATGGGCCTCAGCTTTGTATCCCTTTATGTGTGGAGATCCATTTTTATCCATTTGAGACTGACCTGTTTAAAACAGTGATCAACAGACATTGCAACTGAAGAATGGTAATGCCTTAAGAAAAACATCTATAAACAGCTTCTCCTAACCTCTGCATTTCTACCAAAACGGAATTTTGCAAACAAAGCAAAAGGAAAAATAAGACCATGGTGAGGATTCGTTGAGCCAAATCAACAGTAACATCAATGCTTGTTTTTCATATTACTTTATGCTCCTGTCTCCCAAAGACATGATAAATACAGATGGACCTGAACCACATCTGGACTATCCCAGAGGCAGGAGGTATTTTTGCCTGGGATTTTGAGCTGAAATCCATCTCCAGCAAGAAGAGAGATGAAATGTGGTGCCATCGAGACAAACTGTTGCCAAGAAAAAGGAGGGGTAAGAAATGAGAAAATCTCATTGAATTTGAACATATGCCTCAGTGGCAATTTATTTTAAAATATGGATTACAACACACACACACAGAGAGAGAGAGAGAGAGAGAGAGAGAAAGCGTCCTACTGTAATATTTGCTCAGTTATTTTCAAGGCTTCAATTGACTTATCTAACCCAAACACTTTCCCCCTAATCACAGAAGATGAAGCCTAGAAGGTGTCTCCATCCAACTGTGAGACATTCTTCCTTTCTCTTCAGCCTCCATGCCATAGTCTACCAATTCCTCAGGGTGTCATAACCCTCAAGCAAGGTTTTTTGAGGGGCTGAGAGGGCTGCAAGCAGGAAGGAGTGCTGAGAACAGACTTTTCACCTACAGAGCATCTCAGTTAGACCGTTTATGTATTTTTAAGCGTGCTGCTTATATAAGCGTGCTGCTTATATACCGCCCCATAGTGCTTCAAGCACTCTCTGGGCGGTTTACAAGTTAATTATGCAGGCTACACATTGCCCCCCCAGTGAGCTGGGTACTCATTTTACCGACCTCGGAAGGATAGAAGGCTGAGTCAACCTTGAGCCGGCTACCTGGGATTGAACCCCAGGTCGTGAGCACAGTTTTGGCTGCAGTACAGCAGTTTAACCACTGCGCCACGAGGCTCTTGCTTGGAGGGGAGAGAAAGGGAGAGAGCACTCGTGCATGTGGTTGGTTCCACAAAGGGAAAAGATGCTAGCTTTGCACAGAGACATTGTGCAGAAACTGGAGAAACAGGGAGGAGGTCTAACTGTTTCCATCTTGTGCTACAGGTGAGGAATCCTGCAAGCCTTGAAAATTCCTATCTTGTGTCAAGGCACTCTAAACAGATGAGAACAAAGTATTTTGCAAGTATTCTTCATTATCCTATATCTTAGAAAGTATATTATTATTGCCTAGGAACATAAGAAGAGCCCACAGGATCCGAAATATCTAGTCCCACATACTCTTTCCCTCAAGAGTCAACCGCATGGCCATGGCAAGCTCACAAGTAGGATATGAAGGCAACAGAGCTCTACTGGTATTTACAAATGTGGTATCTCTTAACTTTGGGCATAGTACATTTGCACCCTGAACAGATTTGGGTGAAACCACCCAATTCTGAGTAAGGAAGTAAGAGAGAGAGAGAATGGGGAGCAGAAAAGTATATAGAAATATGTGTCACTGCTAATTCCATCAGTCTCCCCCTACTAGTCAGCATCCCACCAAGGCAACAGGGTGGAACAGATGGGGACAAATGGGATGGACCTAATTATTTGTGCCTGCATGGATAGTAGGGATCTGCTCTTTTATAATTTTTGACTGCAATCTACAGAATTCCCCAGGAATTTAAAAACATGGAAGCTGGAACAGTGCTACTTGGGAGTTGTAGGTTTTCCTGGGAATCATAGTTATTTGAAAGGTGCACTCTATAGAGCCTAATGAGCTGTGAGACTCCAGCTCCCAGCATCTTCCATGCTGAGGAGGGCTTACTCCCACCAGACAGTCAACCACTTCCATTGTCATGTGACCAACCAGCGGAGGGGTGAAGGATCCTGGGAGCTTTATCAGCACTATAACAATGCCCTTGTTTTTGAAAGGTTAGAGAAGGCAGAGACAGAGGTAAATAATTGGAAAGCTGATCTTCAGACTAATGTTTCTGTGTTGTACCTCCTCTAATTCTGCCTAGGGAATTCCTGGAGAATTCTGGGAGTTGCAATCGAAAAACACATAAGAACACACCCCTAGTGGGTACAGCTTTCACCTGCCTAACACAACAGCAGGAGATAATAAACTATGGTTTTCAGACCATAGAGTATACCTGTGAATCCCCCCTCAATCCTGCATATTTCAGAACCGCCATCCAAATTCAACTGTCTAAACAGCACAGATTAAAATGGGAGTAGCTATGACTATGAGAGGGACGTGGTGGCGCTGCGGGTTAAACCGCAGAAGCCTCTGTGCTGCAAGGTCAGAAGACCAGCAGTCGTAAGATCGAATCCACGCGATGGAGTGAGCTCCCGTCGCTTGTCCCAGCTCCTGCCAACCTAGCAGTTCGAAAGCATGTAAAGATGCGAGTAGATAAATAGGTACCACCACGGTGGGAAGGTAACGGCGTTCCGTGTCTAGTCGCGCTGGCCACGTGACCACGGAAACTGTCTTCAGACAAACGCTGGCTCTATGGCTTGGAAACGGGGATGAGCACCGCGCCCTAGAGTCGGACACGACTGGACTAAATGTCAAGGGGAACCTTTACCTAGCTATGACAGTTTCACAGAAATGTCAAACATCTCTATATTCCTGTATTGGTCTTCATCTAAAGTAAATAAATAGTTTGGAACTGAAAACTTATACCTAGTATCCTGCTACAAAATAATAAAGCTTCATACACAGAATAATATTATCTGCAGCTACATCACTTTTCCATTAGTTTTCCTAACAAGAAAACTGCACATGCACATACACACCTATGCAAAACAAACAAACTTTAATCACAGTATCTTGCTGGAGCCAGTGTAATTAAGGTTGTGTCAGTATTTCCATTTAGACCAGGGTGTTCAGGAGGTTTATGACCACATCATAAAAATTCAGTTCCACTGAAAAAATTAAGCAAACAAAGTCATATGCAGTAAGCAATATTTTAGAAGAAAAGCATGCACATACAGAACAGGCTTTTGCTACTTAGAGGAGAGGCACAATAAGAGTTTACAGGTTTTAAAAGGCACCACAGAACTATTTTTAAAACATTTTCCCCTCCAGTATTCATAACAATGTATTGAAAGTCTGAAACCAAACTTTGTTTCTTTATCCTTTTATCTCTACAGAGTGCTTATTGTAACAGCTCCTGTGATTTGAGACTGGTGGCATTGTGTTTGTGTTGCTTTGAAAGAAGAAAGGGCAATGGAACATTTTCACTGGAAAATCAAATACACACTGTAATAAGCCCTAATTCTGTGGGCCACTGGCCATATGCTATCGAAGTCATAATAATTATCAAACTTTGCAGACATTTATACTTGAACATGGCTGAAGACACTGGGACAGTACTGCCAAATTCTGTTTGCTGCCCCACTGGCATGAAATCTGCACACTTTCAGAGTTGTCAGTTGAGACTGGTTGTAATACTACTTAAGCTTAATACTTAATACTACTAATAATACTTCTTTCATGGATCTTGGAGTGGTTTCGTGGGTTATGTTTGTTGTTGTTTTTGAATTCACCATTGGAATTGGTTTTAAGTGCATTTCCACACACCTTGTGTGAAGTCTATCAGAATGGAATTCAGATGAGAAATAATGCTATTAGGGTTCGTTCCTCTCCATTTTTAAGAAATTAATATAAACAGAATTATTTAATATCACCTTTTATTATTGCTTTTACTCCCTGAGATATTCAAGTCTGTTTTAATTTGTTCAATTTTATTTAAAGATAGAGGTTCCTAGTGACAGGGCTTTATCTGTTTTATGACAATTACAGTATGGAATTTTGTATCATTTATTATATGTAATTTAATGTGTCGTGAACTTCCCATACAATGTGTGCATTATGGAGTGGTAAACAAGTTGAAATAATAAATAAATATCCCAAAACAGACACCCCAGCCAGCTTATTTGTCCAGTTCCAACCTCCTGTTCGATTCAAACAAGTGCAAGTAATACCTTTGTCTGCCTTGCAGAAAAACACTCAGAAGGAACAGACACAGGCCCACGAATCCTACACCAGATAGGTCTGGAGACAAGTGCATTGTACATACTACCTTCAGCTTAAACGTCCATTGAGCCCAGGTATGTGTATGATGGAACAAGTACATGAGGAATCCAGTGCATTGTGGAAAGGAGGAGGTAGGACTCCAAGAGTGAGATAAGTAGTAAATTCTCCTTCTTCCAGCTTCTATCCAGAGGATTCTGAAAGTTTCAAAACCTTATGACCCTCCTTGCAGCTGAATCTAGTTTCAGCAGGATCCCCTCATCTGTGGGAACAGTATCCATTTATCCACAGTCTAAAAATAGTTTTCCCGAAAATAAGACCTAACCTGAAAATAAGCCCTAGTATGATTTGTCAGGATGCTCGTAATATAAGCCCTACCCCAAAAATAAGCCCTAGTTAAGTGAAACCCCACCCTCCACCATCGTGCAGCAACCAGAAGATGACATGACTGTATTTGAATAAATGTAGATTGTTGTACATGAAAAAAATAAAACATCCCCTGAAAATAAGCCCTAATGCATTTTTTTGAGCAAAAATTAATATAAGACCCTGTCTTATTTTCAGGGAAACACGGTATTAAAAGAAAAATCCCCCCAAATATATATTTTAACAATGAAGTTACCAGAAATGGGCACTAGAGGGAGCCAGAGGCCATGCTATGTTTAGTGTTAGCTAAAGAAATATCCAGTCCTGCGAAAGGCAGGACTGGATGAATCCCAAGACGGAATTAAGATGGCCGGAAGAAATATCAACAACCTCAGATATGCAGATGATACCACTCTGATGGCAGAAAGTGAGGAGGAATTAAAGAATCTCTTAATGAGGGTGAAAGAGGAGAGCGCCAAAAATGGTCTGAAGCTCAACATCAAAACAACTAAGATCATGGCCACTGGCCCCGTCACCTCCTGGCAAATAGAAGGGGAAGATATGGAGGTAGTGACAGATTTTGCTTTCTTGGGCTCCATGATCACTGCAGATGGTGACAGCAGCCACAAAATTAAAAAATGCCTGCTTCTTGGGAGGAAAGCGATGACAAACCTAGACAGCATCTTAAAAAGCAGAGACATCACCTTGCCGACAAAGGTACGCATAGTCAAAGCTATGGTTTTTCCAGTAGCGATGTATGGAAGTGAGAGCTGGACCATAAAGAAGACTGACCGCCGAAGAATTGACGCTTTTGAATTGTGGTGCTGGAGGAGACTCTTGAGAGTCCCCTGGACTGCAAGGAGAACAAACCTATCCATTTTGAAGGAAATCAACCCTGAGTGCTCACTGGAAGGACAGATCCTGAAGCTGAGGCTCCAGTACTTTGGTCATTTCATGAGAAGAGAAGACTCCCTGGAAAAGACCCTGATGTTGGGAAAGTGTGAAGGCAAGAGGAGAAGGGGACGACAGAGGACGAGATGGTTGGACAGTGTCATCGAAGCTACCAACATGAATTTGACCAAACTCCGGGAGGCAGTGGAAGACAGGAGGGCCTGGCGTGCTCTGGTCCATGGGGTCACGAAGAGTCAGACACGACTTAACGACTAAACAACAACAAAAGAAATATAATTTCCATGATGTCATTACCATCAAAATGCTGCAGCCAGGTTGTTGAAGGTACCCAATTACAGGGCCACTACATTTCTTCTGGCTGTTGGCTCTTTCTAGGCCCAGTTCCAGGCCCATGAACCCATAACATCTTATATGGCTTAAGTCCAGGTTCTTTGAAGGACCACATCTCCTCATATAAGCCTCCACAGTCTTAAGGTCATCAGAATAGGTCCTTCTCACTCCCATCACATGTTTTGTGAAAACCTGAAAGAAAGCCTTTTCACATTAGCTGCTCCCAGGCAGCTACTGAACCCCCTTTCCATGTGATATCAGTTTGTCCTCCTTGCTGTCCTTCTACCACACAGGTTTCAAACCTGGGGTTATGAAGTGTTTTCTGAGGGGCTGCCATGGTTATTTTTAGTTGCAATTATTTTTATATTAAATATACTATACACAATGCTGTTTCATTTTAATCCTCTTGACGCACAGAAGCAACCTAAAGTTCTTAGTTATTTCTATATCCCTTTGGGCAGATTTTCCTTTTATGGATGCACATCACTCCTACCTGCTCCAAAAGAGCCTCTCCTGCTTGTTTCCCTCTGTTCCTCCATATCCACCTTTGGAGGAGTGTTGTCAGCCCTTTGGACCAGAGTGTTAGCCGAGCTCAAAGAGCCTTGAATGAGATGAGTGTGCAGTGCACAACGGGAATGCTAACACCCAAAGATGGCGGCAGGATTGAAACGTTGTTGCCGCCATGGCAGTGGTGCCTTTTGTTCCACCTGAGTCTCTAGCTCTTCTGCATGTGGCTATGGTAGCACACTGAAAGGAGAGGGGGCCTGGGCAGGGAGATGCCTCTTTTTCTGATGTGTGTGTGTGTTGTTGTTGTTTTTTTAAAATGTGTATCCAGCTCTTACAATTGTGAATGATAGACAGTAAAAAGTAAAAAGAGACAAATAGAGTTGAAATTATGAATGCAATTTGCACATACGCACTAAGGCAGCTATTATAATAATGACTGCAAATAAATTTAATAGAACAATGAAAGAGCAAAACGGAAAGATCTCTTCCATAAGATCGAAGAAACCAAAGGACACTTTGAGACTGAAGATGCTGAAATAATAGCAAGGGAATATATTATTCTACCAGGATGAAATAAAGAGGAGATGCAAACCATGTACAGAAAAAGTACACAGAGGACATGCAAATATGAAATATTCTTACAAAGAAGAATACTTTAATGATGAACAAGAAATTTCAGAAAGTAATATGCTTTTAAAGCACTCAGAAGAAACAAATTACAAAGAGTGGATGGGATACCAATAAGTTATTTCAAGCAACAGAGATGGAATTTATCAAAATCCTAACAAGAATATATTAACATGAAAAACAAAATATTATTATTATTATTATTATTAATTATTATTATTATTTATTTATTTATTTATTTATTTATTTATTTATTGTATTTTTACCCCGCCTATCTGGTCAGACGACCACTCTAGGCGGCTAGAGTGCCTCAAAGAGTGGAAATGTTCAATTCAAACTCCCAAGAAAGGAAATGTTAACGATTGCTCTAAACACACAACCATAGCATTGATTTCTCATGCAAACAATGTTCACATATTTGCAACAAAATCTTTTACCCTATATGGAGTGCAAAATACCTGATGTGCAAGATGAATTCCAAAACAGAAGATGAGCTAGAGATCATATTTCAAATATATGTTGGCTAGTAGAACGTACCGAACAATTTCAGAAGAAAATCAGTTTGTGCTTTATGGATTACAATAACACCTTTGATGATATAGATCATGAAAATCTATCAGTCATTCTAAACATGAATATGCCACAACATTAACATGATGCGTTGCTTATATTCTGGACAGATGCTAGTCCTAGAACAAAATGTAGACAAACAGAATGGTTCCTAACTAGCAAATATGGCAGTCAAAGATACATTTCATCTCCATATCTGTACCATTCGCACGTAGAACACATCATACAAAAAGTTGGATTAGATTCAGAAGAAAGGTCCATAATTTGTTTGGACATTTTCTCTCACTAGAGAGGCCAAGCCAGATTAATTGAGCAGTATGCAGAAACATGACAGCTTGTTCAAAATAAGCCAGGTTTTTTATTTTAAAAATCTGGTATAGTGTGCTGTGTGAACACAGACAATCTGCCTCACTTGAAAAGAATGAAATACAGGTTATCTAAAACTATCTAAAATTTCTTCATATGAAACAACTGGATTTTCTATTATAAGAGCATGTATTTTATCAAGCTATTTCTATAAAACTGTAAAATCTCCCAAGGGAGGTATAATCCTTTTGTTTGTTGCTTATAAACTACTGATGTCAGCAGGGATGAATCAGAACTGAAACATTGTTTAAATATATTGCAAGGACTATGTATGTTTTAATTGTCCTCAGGGTTCCTGAATGTTGATTTATATGTTGTTTCAGAAATCAGAAGAAATCATTTCAGTCTACACCAACATACTCTTGTTCTGCTTTTACGTATTTATTTGTTTTATGCCAGCCACACAAAGAGGCTACTTTCTTCTTTATATACTGAATAAGATTTGAGTCTCCAAGATCCCTGCTATTTTCCTGATAAAACACTCCAGCTAAGAGGTTTAATTTCAGTCAAAGAAAATGTTGCTGATCAGTTCCATCTGCAAGTCAACATGAGGCATATACTGTACCAGCAAAGGTGCCAATGAAGTGCCGCTTTCAATCTACACAATCCTATGCAGTTTGCAGCCAGGCTATCTGAAAGACTGTATTCTCTCATATGAACCTGCTAGGTGGTAAGATATTTGGAGGAGACCCTTTTCTCAGAACTATCACCCCAGAGGCATGTGTGATGATGGCACTGAGAGAAAGGGCCTCCTTGCTGTGCTCACCACCTGGGGTTCAATCCCAGGTAGCCGGCTCAAGGTTGACTCAGCCTTCTATCCTTCCGAGGTCGGTAAAATGAATACCCAGCTCGCTGGGGGAGCAATGTGTAGCCTGCATAATTAACTTGTAAACCACCCAGAGAGTGCTTGAAGCGCTATGGGGCGGTATATAAGCAGCACGCTTTGCTTTTGCTTTTGCTGTCTGTTCCAAGTGATCCATCAAAGGCCCCTTATTTGGCAAACAATAAATTGGCAATCACTTGTTTGCTGAGCAAGGTACCTTTAATGGGTTGGTGTTGTACTTTTTTAAAAATACATTCTAACTCAACACTATCGTAATACTAAAATGTATTTAGTTGGCCAGAGTTCTATTGTGGATGGATGCCACTGTAAATTTGTGTAATTCATAGTGGCAGTGTTGCCAATTAGTGCTTTCCTATTCAATTCTTCAAAAAATCCTCCAATTTATTAATGCGGGATATTATGCTTCTGTACCCACGGTTCAAAAATCAAGGAAATGGCCCAATATTCAAAAAGTCAGGAAGTGGGCCAACCTCAGGGGTGGGAACCCTTTGTTTCCAACCCACTCCCAATGTTTGATAGGCTGCTTCACAGCATCTCAATTTTTCATGTCACACAGAAACTTGGGGAGAACCATTTGCCATTTAAATGCACCATGTGCACCTTGGCTAGTGAGAAATAGGAAATGACAGGCTGGTTACTTCCAGTTTCCAAAAAAGACTGACTCTGGAATAAATGAGGCCTGAAGGCAAAATTACATTTAAATGGCATATTTCATCCCTTTTAGATTTTATGGTAAAATTGGCAGGCAGGGGGACTGGGTCACCACACACTGGGGCCTGAGGAAAAGAGAGAAGGGCCTCCTGGAAGATCTTAAAAAGCAGATGGAGTTGGGTGTCATCAGCACGCTGGTAGTACCAGACCACCAAATTCTGGACAGCCTCTTTCAGGTTTTTCATCTATCTGTGAAATAATATGGGGAATCATGGAACCCTGAGACACTCCACAGCCTAGGGGCTGAACAAAAGTCCCCCAGCACCATTACCATTCACAAAGTGACACCACACAAGAGAAAATATCAGAAGCTGACTCTTTTTCATCAGTTAACCACCATAGCTGTAGTGCCAAAATATGCCCAAAATATGTTGAAGGATGGTTTTGGACTTAATGAGATGGTGAAGCAAAGGTGTGAATAGGTATAGCACATACTGTATTTTTCCATGTATAAGATGATACTTTCGTCTAAAATCTTTAGACTAAAAATTGAGGGTCGTCTTATACACGGAAGTAAGCTGAGGAGAGAACAAAATGGCCCATACCTTGCCTCTGCAAACAGGCTGCCTCCAATCACGAGGCTTCGCTTCCTACAGTCAGGAGACTTAGCTTCCTCTAATCACATTATGTAACTGATGTCAGCTGATGCTGTACAAACCAATTGGAACACACCTCGTTGGAGGTGGAGCTTGTAGGCAGTGCTCAGATTCATGTCCGAGCATTCTGAGCCCAGAGGCTGAATACTCAAAGCTCAGTTAAGATTTTTTAATTTGGGGTTAGAAAAGTGGGGGGCATCTTATATATGGGGGTGTCTTATACACATAAAAATATGTTACAATTGAGAAACATTCACACCCTTTAACCTCTCAGGTAAACTAATGTTGCTGTGTCCACAGTCCAAATGCAGACTGTTCCAATTTCATGTCCCTTTCTTTCAGTTAGGCAAACTGAGGGAAAAAAGCTATATTGGACCAAAACCGTTATGGATATATTATGCACATGTTTTCCAAAATATGTCCCTTTTTGCTTTTAGAAATATAAAAAAGGGAAGAGGTTGGAGTTAGTAAAGAGTATCACTGGAAACCAAGTTCAGAATCATGCATTCTACTTAGAAAGAAGATAGTGAGGAAAGAGAGGGACAAAAATCAAATCATTTGAAATGTGGTGCTAGTACAGGTGCTCAATCAAGTCAAGCCTGAAATCTCACTTGAGCAAAAATGAATAACCTGAGTCTGTTTTACCATGCACATATAATAGAAATGTGAACATTCTAAATGACTGTATTATGTGCATAGCACAGCATTCTGACCAATCAGAATGTTTCTGGAATCATGATTTCTGTGTTTTAATCTATGAGTACAAATCGGGCCTATGACTGGACCATAGTTTGGGTATTATTCTAGTTAAAACTCATGTGGATCCATGAGAATTCATGCATCAGATCCATGTCTTTGCACCGCGGCAAAACCATGCACTAGGAGACCCATGATTTCTGTGGTGTAATCAGTGGGCACAGATGGACCCTATGATTGGACAGTGGTTTGCGAAGATCCTATATAAAAATCATGTTGATCCAAGAACTTCTAGATAGCTCAGGAGTTTAGGTCTCTGGCTGCAAAACCAGAGGTTGGGAGTTCGATTGCCCATTGTATCTCCTTGACAGGGGCTGGACTTGATCATCCATAGAATCCCTTCTAGCTCTGCAGTTTTATTATAATTATAATTTAATAATAATAATAATTATTATTATTATTATTATCATCATCATTATCATTATTATCATTATTATGTGATGTTCTGGCAACTCCTGCAATGTCGCTGGAACCAGTTGTATTGGCTCTTGCCTTTCCATTGGACTATTTCAGTGATGTGGAGAGCGGGGATTTGCTGCTTGGGTAACAGCCTATCCTCCATATTATTTTACCCAGGCTTCGTGCTCTGGAGAGGACACTCCAGCTTCGCATACAGCGTCGAAATAACACAGGAAGTAGCAGTTATGTCTTTGCTCGATTGGCGTAGAGCGTGACACCAGGGGCTACTTCTGACGGTGGGAGAGGTCACTGCACTTCACTAGGTAGCTACCGCCTGCCTTAAGCTGGGCAGCCCCCAGCCAGTAAGGTGCTGCCTCGCCATGGTCTGTTAACCTCAATGGGTGTGGGGGGTTTAGGGTGAAAGCCGACAAGCAGATTGATAACCCTGCACCATGCAATAATCATAAGAAAACTTCTTCCCTAAAGTTGAGCACCTGGAATGTTCGTACAATGACCCCTGGCTTTTCTGACGACCTGCAGGAAATAGACGACGTGTGCAAGACAGCTGTCATCGACATGGAACTGAGTAGGCTGCAGATGGACATTGTTGCCCTGCAAGAGATGAGATTGCCAGACTCAGGATCTGTCAAAGAAAACAAATTCTCATTCTTCTGGCAGGGAAAACCATTGAATGAGACGAGGGAATATGGTGTTGGCTTTGCAGTTAGAAATACTCTACTGAGATCCATTGTTCCACCTACTGCGGGGAGTGAAAGAATCCTGTCTCTGCAGCTCCACTCATCAGCAGGACCGGTCACCCTCATTAGTGCATATGCACCAACACTGTCGTCTACAACAGAAGTCAAAGACAAATTCTATGACCATCTGGCAGTTACTATCAAAAAAATCCCGGAGAGAGAGCTGATATTCATTCTCAGAGACTTTAACGCTAGAGTTGGTGCTGATCACAATTCTTGGCCCACTTGTCTAGGCAGTTTTGGCATTGGGAAGATGAACAAAAATGGCCAATGCTTGCTGGAGTTTTGCTGTTATTATGGTCTTTGTGTCAGCAACACGTTCTTTAATACGAAGCTTCAACACAGAGTCTCTTCGAGACATCCAAGATCGAAGCATTGGCATCAGCTTGATTTGATCCTCACTAGACACTCTAGCCTTCCTAGTATTACGATCACACGCAGTTATCAGGGTGCTGATTGTGATACTGATCACTCCCTGGTGTGTAGCAGTGTAAAACTGCGAATAAAGATATTGTATCACACACAAAAGGAAGGAAGACCTCGTATAGACATCAGCAAGACTCACAATCAGAGAAAAGTGGAGAAATTTGCCCAAGTGCTTAAGGAAACTCTTCCAGGCCCAGCTGATGCAAATGCACCTGAACGATGGGAACATTTCAAGAATGCTGTTTATAACACCGCCTTGTCCACATTTGGCAAGAAGACCAAAAAGACGGCAGACTGGTTTGAAGCCCATTTGGAGGAGTTGATGCCAGACATCGAGGAAAAGAGGAGAGCTCTAGCAGCATACAAAGTCTGTCCCAGTGAGTACAGCTTGCAGGTTCTTCAAGCTGCTCGTAGCAAAGTCCAACAGGCTGCCAGGAGATGTTCCAACGATTATTGGCTTCAGCTCTGCTCTCAGATACAGATAGCAGTGGACACAGGTAACATCAAGGGAATGTATGATGGTATCAAGCAGGCTTTAGGTCCAATACAGAAGAAATCTGCTCCTTTGAAGTCTGCCACAGGCGTGATCATCCAGGACCAAGCACAGCAGATGGAATGCTGGCTGCAGCACTACTCTGAGCTATATTCCAGAGAGAATGTAGTAATTGAAGAGGCATTAAATAACATCGAGTGCCTGTCTGTCTTGGAAGAGTTGGACAGCGAACCCACTTTAGCAGAAATAAAAGCGGCCTTGAATTCCCTCGCCTCCGGCAAGGCACCTGGGAAGCATAACATCCCTGTTGAAGTGCTGAAGTGCTGTAAAGAGATCATCACCACTGAGCTGTATGAAATCTTTTGTCTTTGCTGGAGGGAAGGTGGAGTACCACAGGACATGAAGGATGCAAACACTGTCATATTGTATAAGAACAAAGGAGACAGGGGCGACTGCAATAACTACCGTGGCATCTCTCTTCTCAGCGTTGTAGGGAAGCTGCTTGCCCGTGTTGTGCTGAAGAGACTCCAGGTGCTTGTAGACAGCATCTATCCAGAATCACAGTGTGGGTTTTGAGCTAATAGATCCACCACTGACATGGTATTTTCCCTCAGACAGTTGCAGGAGAAATGTAGGGAACAATGACAGCCACTCTTTCTGGCCTTTATAGATCTTACGAAGGCCTTTGATTTGGTTAGCAGGGACGGCCTTTTTAAAATACTTCCCAAGATTGGATGTCCACCTCGACTCCTTAACATCATCAGGTCCTTTCATGAGGAAATGAAGGGCACTGTAGTTTTTGATGGCTCAACATCAGATCCCTTTGATATCCAAAGCAGAGTGAAACAGGGCTGTGTTCTCGAGCGAACTCTGTTTGGGATCTTTTTTGCTGTCATGTTGAAGCACGCTCTTAGAACTACAACAGAAGGTGTCTATCTCAGGACTAGATCAGATGGAAAGCTCTTTAATCACTCTAGATTGAGAGCGAAGACCAAAGTCCAGCTGAAATGCATGCGGGACTTCCTCTTCACCGATGATGCAGCTGTTGTTGCCCATTCTGCTGAAGACCTCCAACAACTTATGGATCCTTTTAGTAAAGCCTGCCAAGATTTTGGATTAACAATCAGACTGAAGAAAACACAAGTCATGGGACAGGGCATTGACTCACCTTACCATCACTATTACCATCTCTACGCAAGAATTGGAGGTTGTTCATGATTTCGTGTACCTTGGCTCAACAATCTCTGACACTCTCTCCCTAGATGTCGAGCTGGGTAAACGCATTGGCAAAGCAGCTACCATGTTCTCTAGACTCACAAAGAGAGTATGGCTTAATAAGAAGCTGACGGCATATACCAAGATCCAGGTCTATAGAGCCTGTGTCCTGAGTACACTCCTGTACTGCAGTGAGCCCTGGACCCTTTGTGCATGGCAGGAAAGGAAGCTGAACACGTTCCATATACGTTGTCTCCGATGCATTTTTGGTATCACCTGGCAGGACAAAGTTCCAAATAGAGTAGTCCTGGAACGAGCTGGAAATTTTAACATGTATACATTACTGAAACAGCAATGTCTGCGTTGGCTTGGGCATGTCGTGAGAATGGCTGATGGTTGGATTCCAAAAGATCTCCTGTATGGAGAATTTGTGCAGGGAAAGCGCCCCAGAGGGAGACTGCAGCTGCGATACAAGGATATCTGCAAGCGGGATCTGAAGGCCTTAGGAATGGACCTCAACAGATGGGAAACTTTGACATCTGAGCGTTCAGCCTGGAGTCAGGCACTGCATCATGGCCTCTCCCAATTTGAAGAGACACTTGTTCAGCAGGCCAAGGCAAAGAGGCAGTCCTGAAACCAGCAAAATCAGGGAGCTGGACAGGAGACAGATTGTATTTGTCTTCAGTGTGGAAGGGATAGTCGCTCTCAAATTGGCCTTCTCAGCCACACTAGACGCTGTTCCAAGTCCTCCATACAGAGCACGTTACCATAGTCTCTCGAGATTGAAGGATGCCTACAAATCATCATCATCATCATCATCATCATCAAAAACATCAGGCACAGTCAAAATTATAAAAACATTGACTGGTATTATATAACGCAGTGGTTCCCAACCTTGGGCCTCCAGATGTTCTTGGACTTCAACTCCCAGAAATCCTGGCCAGCAGAGGTGGTGGTGAAGGATTCTGGGAGGTGTAGTCCAAGAACATCTGGAGGCCCAAGGTTGGGGACCACTGATATAACGGATAGAAGTTTTAACCAAAAACCTAAGTATCTGTTAAATATCAGCACAGAATGTATGATATTCCTAATATTGCCATTTTTTGTAGCTCTGATGGTGTGATTTCTGAGATCTGCAACTGCTTATAGTACTGTGTGAAATTTCTCGATATTGTTCCCGAAGCCCCAATTACTATGGGGACCACTGAAGTGTGTTTCTTCCAGAGGCGAGATGTTTCAGTTGCCAGGTCTCTGTACTTCGTTAGTTTTTCCAATTCTTTGTTTTCAACTCTGGCATCCCCTGGAATTGCAATGTCCAGCTGGGTATCTACTATTCCAGTTGGGTATAAAATTACTGAAATGGCCCATGTTTTTATGGCTTTGATTGTATTTCCACCATTTTGATTTTAAGATTTTCCACAGTTTTTTGATATATTTTCTTTCTGTTAGTTCTTTAAATTTTGTGTGCACGATGTTGTCTGCTTCTAGTATTCCAAGGTATTTATAATTGTCATCACTTGAGAGAGATTTTATAATATTGCCATTTTTTAAACTCTATTCCATCTAGTTTTTGGATCTTACCACAGTGTATAGACAGAGTTGCACATTTATTTATTTATTTTATTAGATTTATATACCGCCCATCTAGAACGGGTCTACTCTGGGTGGTTTACATATAATATGAAAAATAAACTAAGATAAAATCCAGATTAATCCAAGATGGGAAAGGAAAAAAGAAAGAGGGGGAAAAAGAAGAGGAAGAAGAAGAAGGAGAGAAAAGAAAAAGAAGAAAAGGGGAGATAGGCTAGGTAATGGCTGTAGGGAAGGCCTGCCTGTATAGCTATGTCTTCAAGTTAGTCTTGAAGGCCCTCAGCGAGGGAGCCAGGCGGATCTCTACAGGTAGGTTGTTCCAGAGACGAGGGGCCACTGCCGAGAAGGCCCGATTTCTTTTTTTTTCCCACCGGGCCTCTCTTGGCGTTAGGCCCCTCAGCTGCCCAGTCTGACTGGAGCAGGTGATACGGGTAGAGCTGGGTGGAAGAAGGCACTTTGCCAGGTATTGAGGTCCTAAACTGTTAAGGGCTTTATATGTAACGGTTAACACCTTGAAATCAATGCGGAAGCGGATAGGTAGCCAGTGTAAGGTGGTCAAAGTGGAGGAAATATGGTGAAATCTTTTCACCCCTGTTAATAGCCTGGCCACCGTGTTCTGGACCATCTGAAGCTTCCGCATCAGTCTCAAAGGAAGCCCCACGTAGAGAGCGTTACAGTAATCTATTCTTGAGACTACGAGCACATGGACCAGCGTGGTGAGCGCCCCAGTGTCTAGATAGGGACACAGCTGGGTGATCCGCCGAAGATGTAAGTGGGCAGACCGAACCACGGACGCTACCTGGGTCTCAATGGTAAGCGCCGGGTCAAGATGGACCCCCAAACTGCGAACCGAATTCTTTGTGGTGAGAGTCATCCCCCCCCCAAAAGAGAGGGAGTTCCTGAAATCACTGACATCGGGGGCCCGCAGGACCTCCGTCTTGTCCGGGTTCAACCTTAGTCCACTCGACTGCATCCATTGCAGAACGGCCTCCAGGCAGCAGCCAAGGGACGGAATGGCATCCACTGCAGATGGAAAAAAGGAGATGTAGAGCTGGGTGTCATCAGCGTATTGGTGACACGAAGCTCCACATCCCCAGATGACCCCCCCCCCCAACGGCTTCATATAGATGTTAAACAGCATTGGGGAGATGATCGAACCCTGCGGAACCCCACAAATGAGGGACCACGGGGCCGATACATTCTCCCCAAGCTGAACTCTCTGAGGATGGCTCTCCAAGAAGGACCGGAGCCAAGTGAGAGCAAGGCCACCAATCCCCAACTCGGAGAGCCTCCCCAGGAGGATACCGTGGTCAACGGTATCAAAGGCGGCTGAGATATCAAGGAGGACGAGCAAGGACATTTTGCCCCTGTCAGCCTCTCTAAGTAGGTCATCCAGCAGGGCGACCAATGCCGATTCCGTGCCGTGGCGTGGCCTGAAGCCCGACTGAAACGAATCCAGGGCATCGGTTTCATCCAAGAGAGCCTGAAGCTGGTCGGCCACCACCCTCTCAACTACCTTGCTGAGAAAAGAAACATTGGCGACGGGCCTATAATTGCTAATGTTGTCCGCCGCCAAGCTCGGTTTCTTTCTAATGGGTCTAATTAGCGTTTCCTCAAGAAGAGACCCATTTATTATTTCAGTGGCCCTTTCAGTTAAATACACAGTTAATAAATATGGAGAGAGGATTCAGAACAAAGTTGTGTGGGGTGTGAGAGATATCTGTCCACAACTGTGTCTTTGTCACCCTGATGTGACACCCAAGGAAAATATTTTACCTCATGAAAGTGTCCTAGTAAAAGGGTTAGGAGCACCACCATTTCCTGTACTTGTGGCCAATGTACATATTTGGTATAAGAATTGGGAAGAATGGAAGGTAGCTCTGTCTGAAGATATCCCAGCCCCATGCCTAATAGGTAATGATTTGGCAAGACATAAAAAATGTGTGTAATGACCCGATCTCAGGGCCTAATTCAACCTTTGGTGCAGTCTGAGACAGGAACTGAGGAGGAACATTCTGCTAAAAATTCTTCTCTTCCAAATAATTATCAGGAACATGATGAGGCACCCAAGCAGACAGAGGGAGGAAGTAATCTGTATGTTTTTTAAGGAACAAGCTGCCTCAGAACTGGCCACAGAAGAAAAATCAGTTGAAAGTTTGAAACTGCTATTCGACTTGGTGAGGTCAGAGCCCCTGGAACTGTCACTAGAAAACCCAGAAACGTTTATATTGGTGCAGGATAAACTATATAGGGAGCGTCTGAAACAACCCCATAACTGACAAGGCGGAAAACACCAACAGCTAGTTGTCCCGTCTAAATATAGAGGGAGAATATTAGAAATGGCTCATAACAGCGCATCTGGGGGGACATCTGGGAATCTCCAAAATTACTCAGAGAGTAACCCAAAATTTCTTCTGGCCAGAAGTAGGGCAGCAAGTTAAGCAATACTGCAAAACCTGTGATGCCTGCCAGAAAAGGGGAAATAAGAGGGACAAGACAAAAGCCAAACTATGTCCTATGCCAGTAATTAACAAACGTATTAAGAAAATAGATATAATAGGTCCCTTACCAAGAGCTACCTGAAGGGAAAATAAATATCTCCTCACTGTGGTGGACTATGCTAGAAGGTATCCCCTAGCTGTTCCATGGAGCAATATAGAAGCAAGTACGTTGGCTAATGCCCTAGTGCACGTATGTTATCAAGTAGGATTTGCGACTGAAACTGTTTCGGATTTAGGTACAAACTTTATATTCAGAATAATGCAAAGATTTTGCAAGGCTTGTGGCATCAGACATCTAACATCTACACCTTATCATCCAGAAACTAATGGACTTGTAGAAAGGTTTAATGGGACCTTGGGTCAGATGATTAAGGCATATGTGGCTGAAAATCCAAATGATTGGAATGTAAAGCTACATCCTTTGTTATATTGGCTTTTTTGTTTAATATACTTTGTTGTATGTACCCATTTGTTATTACACTTTATTGTACATTTTTGGTTAGTCCCTACCTTTTTTGTTAGAGGTTTTATTAGAGGTTTAAGTCTTATTGTGTAAATTTAGTTGTTAGTAGTTTAGCTTAGAGACCTTTTTCTTTAGTTTAGGGACAAAGTGTGCTGAGAATTCCCTTTTTTCCTCTTTTCCTCACTCTCTTTTGCTTCCCCCCAGGTGGAATTAAGGCCTGGTGATTGCTGATCAGCCTGGAGAGTTGATTATGTGGGGGCATAATAGAATATTGGTGGTGACAGGGAGGGAGAGATATGGTGTTGGAGGGAACGTTGGCCGTTTTAGGAGATCCCAAGTTCGGCACTTGGTTCTAATCTCCAGCTCTAATGTTTCCTTCTCTGGACAGGAGCAAGGTTCTTCCTCCCTCGAGCGGGAAGCCTGTTATTCCAGCGAGGGTGTTTCTAATATACAGGTAATTACGGGCAGGGGGAGATATGGTGTTGGCGCAGTAGTGATCAAACTTAGAACAGCAGACAGATGATTGAAGGCTGTCCCCTGTTCTAGCTCTGCTGCCACCTGTTCGAACCTAGGTAACCAGCCTAGCCAGCCTCCCTCTCTGTCCCTGGTGTTGATAAATGCCAGGTCTGCCCACAATAAAACCCAACTCATCCAGGACTTGATCCTGGAGGAACGGGCAGACCTGGCCTGTATAACAGACGTGGGTGGACGCTGAGGGCGGAGCTACTCTTTCCCTCATATGCCCACCTGGGTATGCCATCCAACACCAGGGCAGACTGGGTGGGCGGGGGGGGGGGAGTTGCCATTGTTTATACGGACATTTTGAGGCTACTAGGCTCTCTGCGGTGGCAAGCCCGGGTCTAGAGGCCATCCATGTTTCATTTGGGACCAGGGATGGCTTTGGGATTGTGCTGGCATACTGAGATCCAGTGCAGTCCCTGCTGGAACTGGTGGATTTCTTCTCCGCGACACTGTTGAGGTCCCCCAGACTATTGGTTCTGGGGGACTTCAACATTCACGCGGAGGCTGAGGTTTCCGACCCAGCTCATGAGTTCCTGGAAACCATGGGTTCCTTGGACTTGACCCAGCAAGTCAATGGTTCTACCCACGTGGGCGGCCACATGCTGGATCTGGTCTTTGCTGCCGAGCAGAGAGAGTGTGCTCCAATGGTGGCTGACTTGATATTGGCCCCCTTGTCATGGTCGGATCATCACCTAATTAAGTGCCTCTCAGTGGCACTTCCCTCCCGCGGGGAGCCTGGACCCATTAAGATGGTTTGCCCCCGCAGGTTACTGGATCCTGATGGATTCCAAGATATCATGTGGGGGATTCCGGCTGACTTGGTTGGCGCCCCTGTCAATGCTCTGGTGGATGGCTGGTATACAGCCGCCACCAGGGCGGTCGACATGATCGCACCTAAATGCCCTCTCCGTCACCGAGCCCAACTAGCTCGCTGGTTTAACCAGCAGCTGAGGGCCATGAAGCGTAATCGGAGAAGGCTAGACAGCATTTGGAGAAAGGCCCCAACAGAAATTAATCTAAAGGCCACCAGGATCACGTCTAACCTTTACCTAGGTAAGGTAAAGGTTGCTAGAAGAGCATTCTTCACTGACCGGATAAGCAAAGCTCACAACCAGCAGGCGGAACTTTTCCGTATAGTACGCGATCTACCTGGAGTTGGCCACAGTGATAGGCCTCCCTCTAGTATTTCCTGTGACCAATTTGTGGCATTTTTAAAATCTAGAGTGGAGGCCATCCACCGGGACCTTGATCCCTTTTTACAGACAGTAGATCGAGCTGAGATGTCCAGTGCATCGTCTTGTCCGGAGAGGTTAACTTGCTTTCAACCTGTGACGTCCAATGAAGCTGTCGTGCCACCACCTCCTCTTTAGACCCTTGTCCGGCTTGGCTCATCAAAGCAGCCAAGCCGGTAACAACAGAATGGGCCAATGCAATAATTAATGGGTCTCTCAAGGAGGGCATGGTTCCCCCTGCCCTCAAGGAGACACTCATTAGGCCCATTCGAAAGAAACCTAATTTGGCGGTGGACAAAATTGGGAATTATAGGCCCATCGCCAATGTTTCTTTCTTGAGTAAAGTGGTCGAGAGGGTGGTGGCCAAGGCACTCCTGGAGGAAACTGATGTCCTTGATCTGTTCCAGTCCGGCTTCAGGCCACAGCATGGTACGGAAACAGCATTGGTCACCCTGCAGGATGACCTCCTGAGGGAGGCCAACAGGGGCAATATGTCCTTGTTGGTCCTCCTCGATATCTCAGCAGCCTTTGATACCGTCGATCACGGTATCCTCCTGGGGCGGCTCTCTGAGCTGGGGATCGGTGGCCTCATTTTGGCATGGCTCCATTCCTTCTTGGAGGACTGTCCCCAGAGAGTGCAGCTTGGCGAGATGACTTCCACCCCGTGGATCCTCAATTGTGGGGTTCCGCAGGGGTCGATCATCTCACCAATGCTATTTAATATCTATATGAAACCGCTGGGTGAGGTCATCCGAAGTTGTGGGGCTCGGTGTCATCAGTACATTGATGACACCCAGCTCTACCTCTCCTTTTCTCCAACTGCAGTGGATGCTATTCCGGCCCTTGAACGCTGCTTGGGGACCGTCCTGGGGTGGATGAGGGCAAATGGACTGAGGTTGAATCTGGACAAGACGGAAATCTTGCGCGTGGGCGGCCCTGGCATCAGTGGGTTGGGAAACTCCCTTTCCTTTGGGGAAGTGACTCTTCCCATGAAGAATGATGTTCGCAGCTTGGGCATCTATCTGGACCCGGATCTCATCTGTGGTCGGGCAGCCCATTTCCATCTTCGGAGGATTGCCCAGCTGCGTCCCTATCTAGACGCAGGGGCACTCATGACTTTGATTCATGCACTCATAATCTCAAGAATAGACTACTGCAGTGCTCTCTACGTGGGGCTACCCTTGAGGTTGATGCGGAGACTTCAACTGGTCCAAAATTCGGCAGCCAGATTAATAACTGGGGCAAAGAAGTTCCAGCACATCTCCCCCATTCTGGCCACCCTTCATTGGCTACCGGTTCATTTCCACATCAACTTCAAGGTTATGATGATAACATTCAAAGCCCTAAACGGTTTAGGACCTTGGTATCTAGCAGAACCCCTGCTCCCAGCCAGATCTGTCTATAATATCCATTCTTCACAGGCAGGGCGGTTGAGGGCCTTGATCCCGAAGGAGACTCGGAGGGAAAGAACAAAAAAAACAGGGCTTCTTGGCGGTCGCCCCCTGCCTGTGGAACAACCTGCCCATTGAGATCCGCCTGGGCACCCTCGCTGGATGGGTTCAAACGAGCATTGAAAACTTGGCTCTTCTGCCAGGCTTTCCCCTGAGTATTAGGCTTTTGAGATCTCAGCCTCCCTTTTACCATCCTTTTCATAATCCTTTTTATCACCTTCATTGCAATCTGTTTTAATTTATCCTGCTGGTTATTATATTTGTTGAATGTATGTATTATTTTATTTTTTTTATCCTGTTTTGATATTGTACTGTTTATCTTGTTGTTAGCCGCCCAGAGTGGCCTGGTTGCCAGATGGTGCGGGGTATACATCCAATAAATAAATAAATAAATGTGTTGTTTTTTTTAATTAACTATTACCAAACAACTATACAATACAACAACAGGGAAAGGGAAACAACGGGATTAACAAAACACAAAACATATACACAGGGGTTTATTAGCTTTCGTACAATATCTAAAAAGCTCTTGACTTCATGACTGTGATGTGATAATCTCTAATACATTCTCTACTCATATCTGTTTCTGGGCCCAGTCGTAAAACATTTCCCAACTTTCCTTAATATATATTCTCAAATTCTCACGTAATGTCTCTGATAAGCTATCCATTTCAGCAATATCTAATAACTTTTTAAGTAAATCCTCTTTCTTTGGAGTTTCTTGCATTTTCCACCTCTGGGCCCAGATCACCCTTGCCGCTGTGAATATGTGCAACAGCATATATTTAATTTTTTTATCAACAATTTCTGGAATTATATTTAATAAAAACATTTCTGGTTTAAACATTATTTCTTGCTGTACAATTTCTTGTGCTATATCTTTTATCTGTCTCCAAAACTTTTTTGCTTTATTGCAAGTCCACCACATATGATAAAAAGTTCCTAGTTGCTGAGAACACTTCCAACATAAATTACTCGGCCCCGATGCCATTTTGCTAATTTTACAGGTGTATAATACCATCTATGAAACATTTTTAAAACATTTTCTCTTAAGTTTACTGGTTTGAGCCATCTATAATTCTCATTCCACGTTCGAGTCCACTCATCTATATCTATAGTGTAATCGAAGTTTTGCGCCCATTTAATCATCACAGTTTTTACCCTTTCATCTTCTACATTATATTCTAACAAAAGAGTATACATTTTCTGTATGTTTTTCTCACTAGTGTAAATCCATAATTCATCTACCTGTACCTTCCCCTCATAAAAGCCCACTGCTTTATCTTTTTTAAACCTTGATTCTAATTTTAACATTGTCCACCAGTCTATTTGTAAACCCAATTCCTTCAACACTTGTGTATTTTTAAATTGTTGTTCTTTGGTTAATAATTCTTTGTACGTATATCTCCATTCTTCTGTCATTAAGGAGGGTTGGGTAAAGGCTTCCAGTGGTGCTACCCAGATCGGAATTTTTTTATACATTTGCTCTCAAAATCTTTGCCACACCTGGTATAATGCTTTCCTTACTATATGATCCAAAAGAATTGTTTGTTCTTTAGCCCTGCTGTACCATATATATGCATGCCATCCTAGTCTTAAATCATGTCCTTCTAATTTTAAAAGTCTTTGATCTTCCAACATAATCCATTCCTTTATCCAACTCAATGCTGAAGCCTTATAGTATAATAAGCCATTTGGTAAACCCATTCCTCCTCTTTCTTTTAAGTCCTGTAAAACTTTAAATTTTATTCTTGGTTTTTTAGCTTGCCAAATGAATTTAGAAATCACCGCATCGACTTCCTTAAAGTATTTATAATTCAGCAATATTGGTAAATTTTGAAATAAGAACAACAAATTTGGCAGGATATCCATTTTTATAATAGCAATTCTTCCTAGCAATGAGAGTTGTAATTTTGCCCAAATTTCAAGTTTTCCTTGTATTTCTATAAGTGTTGGAAGGTAATTGTCCTTCATCAAAGTACTTGTGTTTTTTTGTGATGCATATTCCCAAATATTTAATCTTTGTCTTATGTTCAAATCCTGTTTCCGTTTCTAATTTCTTTGCCTCTTCTTGTATCATATTTTTGTCAAGAATTTAGTTTTTTCATAATTTAATTTGAGACCTGCGACTGCCCCAAAGTTTTCAATTGTATCAATTAATTCACTGATCGATTCCTCCGGGTTTTCTAATAATATTACCAAATCGTCCGCATAAGCTTGTAATTTATACTCTTCTCCTTTTATTCTCAACCCTCTAATTTTGGAGTCATTCCTTATTTGTCTATTTAGTATTTCTAATGTCAGAATAAAAAGTAAAGGTGGTAAGGGGCATCCTTGTCTTGTATCTTGTTGGATTTGAATCTCTTCCGAGATTTGACCATTAATCTTGACTCTTGCTTTTTGTTGTGAATAGATTGATTCGACTGCTTTTAAGAAACTTCCTTGGAGGCCCATCATCTTTAATTGACTCAACATGAATTTCCAGTTCACATTATCAAAGGCCTTTTCTGCATCTAAAAAAAATCAGCATCATTTGTTTTTCTGGATGCGCTTCATATTATTCCAATATATCTATCATTTTCTTACATTTGTTCCTAATTTCCTTTTAGGGAGAAAGCCAGTCTGATCTTTATGTATCATCAGCGTTAACGCCTTTTTCAGTCTATTAGCTAAAATTGAAGCAAATATCTTATAATCCACATTTAAAAGAGATATTGGTCTATAATTTTTAATTTGATTCCTTTCCGTTCCTGATTTGTGTATTAAAGTTATCTGAGCCTCTTTCCATGATTCCGGAATTTTTCCACCTTTCTCGATAGCTTCTATTAGTTTTTTAAAATGTGGCATCAATTCTTCCTGTAAGACTTTATAGTATTCTGCTGGCAACCCATCTGGTCCTGGCGTCTTGTTATTTTTCTGTTTTTTCGAAGCTTCCATTATTTCATCATTCATTGCTATAGGATTATTCAGATTTTTTAACTGTTGCTCCGGGAATTTCTAGGGTAGGATTCCTTCTAAATATTTTTCTTGTTGTTGCAAAGCTATATGTTTCATTTTGTATAAGTTTTCATAAAATTTCATTGCTATTTCTTTAACTTTTTCCTGATTGAAGGTTTCCTTCCCTTCCTTATCTAAGAGTGAGTTAATCATTGTGTTTTCTCTTTCTTTTTAAATCCTATATGCCAACCATCTTCCTGGTTTATTTGCATTTTCAAAAAAATTCTGTCTTGCAAATTTTATTTTCTTTGCCATCTCTTCTTGATCAAGTAAGTTAATTTTATGCTGTAATATATTAATCTTGTTTTTAAGTTGTTGTATTGTCGTTTTTTTCTTAAACGCCTTTTCCTCTTATTTAAGTGCCTTAATTAAATTTTGATATTGTTTCTTTCTTTCTTTTTTCTTTTGGGTTATTAGATCAATTGCTAGACCTCTGTAGGCTTTCCCTGTATCCCAAACATTGGCAATTCCAGTATCTTGAGGCTTATTTATTTTGAAAAAGAAGTCCAACTCTTTTTTAATTTTCTTCAAGCTTTCCTCATCTTTCAGTATAGACGTGTTTAATCTCCATGTTCCTCTTCTTTGTTGCTGACCCAGAGTCATCCAAATTGGGTTATGGTCTACATATGTATTTGGGAGAATCTCAATATCTTCGACTTGTTGACTTAGGTCTACAGATATCCAACAATGGTCTATTCTGGACCAAGATTTGTGTCTGTTTGAATAGAAGGTAAAGTCCTTTTTATGGGGAAATCTGGTTCTCCATATATCAATTAATTTTAACTCTTCTGCCATTTCCAGAAATTCCTTTGGCATTAAGTTTCTTTTTTTCTCCCCTTTTCCCCCCTCAATTCTTGAAGTATCTTTTTGTTTATCAATTACCGCATTAAAATCTCCAATTATACAATTTTTTTCTTCCATTCTTGGAATTAACTCCTTTTTAAGTTCTTCATAAAATTTTCCTTGATTTTCATTTGAGGCGTAAATATTTATCATCAGTATATAAATCTTTCACCTTTTAATAAATAAGTGTGTTGAGATGTGCCCCAGGAGAGTTTCGGATTCAGCCCCTTTGAGTTGCTGTATGGCAAGAGAGTACGTGGACCTCTTGACCTTTTAAGACAAAAGTGGGAGCAAGAAAAAGATCTTAAGCTGTGGTTCTTTTGGTTTTGCTGTGCTTTTCCCAGAGAGTGTCGGGTCAGCACTCTCTCCTATACAGGAGTTTGCTCCAGTGGCCTCCTACCCAACAGGCTTCCTTCTCCCTCCACACTCCCACAGAAGGGCAAGAAGCCACCACTGCCTCCCTTTATGCGAGGCAGAGCCCACAGGTGTGTGTCTGAGAGTCACATTCTGATTGATCAAAATGCTATAATATACAAATATAATATGGCTGCGGAGCCAGCGGTTGGGAGTGATTCTTCACTGTGCCTGCCTAACAGGGGCTTGATTTAATGATCCATAGGGTCCCTGCCAGATCTGCAGATCTAAGATGATGATGATGATGCCTTTTAGTAACTGAGATGGCTTAGTAACTCTCTGATACTGTTGTCTACCTTTACATGTCAACTACACAGTATCTATTAGAAGGTGTCACAGGCAAATATGTCATATATTGTTTGCTTCTACATTAATATCACAAGCACATTGTGTGTGTGTGTGAATATGTACATGTATATGTATGTATATATAAACAAAGAAGAATGGTTGGCTTTAAAAATGTCAACATGCAACTATCAGTACATATGTATTATTATCTAATTTTCTAATACAGCTTTATTAAAAAATCTGTTCCACAGCCCACACTGAAATACACACACGTGTGTGTGTGTGTGTGTGTGTGTGTGTGTGTGTGTGTGTGTGTGTGTGTGTGTGTGTGTGTGTGTGTGTGTGTGTGTGTGTAATATAGTTGCAGGTTGACATTTTTAAAACCAACCATTCTTCTTAGTTTATATAAGTACTATGACTGGTACTTTCCCCCCAGGGTTTCAGGAATAAATCTTTCCTATCATGTATCATCTGCACGTGTTCTGTGTGTAACATTTCTGACTGTCTCTTATCTCTTCCCTTGAATTTATTCCCATTACTGAATCCTTCTTAGGTGGTGGAGGCAAGACTATAACAGTTATGGAACCTTGGCCACTGGGGCTCAAACTGGCCCTTCTGTGGGCCAAAGCTGGCCCTCTAGGCACTCTCCCAACACCATACCTTCTTCTTTGTGACACCATTGTTTAATGGTTTCCCAGCTTCTCTACATTCCTCATCGCCCACATTCTAAGTTGCTGGAATGCCTCTTCTCAGAGATTGTTTTTGGCAGTTAAGATGTCAAGATGTAAAATTTTGTGTATATGGAATGTTAAAATAATTAAAAGTGTGTGTGTAGAAAAAGTAGTCCTGAAATGAAAGTGCTTCTAAAAATTAGGCTTGAACAATAGTTTACTATTGTAATTGCAAAACAACAAGCCAGCTCTCCAGCCAAGCAGTGTGTTTATGTTGCAATGTGTAAATATAGAGGTGATGTTTGTAGGTTATATCATTACAATATTCTGGTTTTCCAGTATTCTGGCATTCCAGGACTCTGGTTTGAAAGAGCTTTTGTCTTCTAAGCTTTGCAAAATTTTAGTCAAAACTATGACATTATCATCATAATGGTAACTTGCCATATACTGAGTTTTAAACCTTTGGAGTGAGAAATACTGCAGGGACAAAAGAATTTCTTATTGAATGTTTTTTTTTTCCTTTGGTGCTCCAGGCCCCTAGATTGTTTATAGTTTGAAGGGAAAAGAAAATAACTGAAAGAATAAATATAAGGATACACATATGAATTCAACTCATCATCACCACACCACATTCAAATAGCAACAATCATGTAGCAGGGCAGTAGTGGACTTTATTTCTAGAAGCCAGCAACACAATCAACTTGGATTTTCCTCCCTAGATGCAAATTGGTTTGGCTCAGTGACCACTAAGAATAATGTTCATGTGTGTTTAGATATGCTAAGCAGCTAAATAATATATTTTACTTTCACATATTTTTATTTTTTAAAACTTTGTTATTTTAAGATATGTATTCTCACCTTTTTCAATATATATTTTTAGGATATAAGCTCTTGCATTTTAGAATGTAACCAAAACATTGTTTTGGGTATTTTATGGTATTTTTAAAGGTTTTGTATTTTGGACTGAATTTTGACTTAAGTATTTGCCTACAACTTAATTTGAGTTTTCATATACTTTTTAAGTATTTGTGCCTACAGTTCTCAATAACTGTAAGACTTTAGATAATTTTCAAACATCAAAGTATATTTGTGTATATGAAACACAGAAGCAATGTAGATAAATAAAGCTTGTACAAGTTTTAAATATATATAAAAAATAATTTTAAAAAATTAGACAAATTGATGTTGCCTGAAATTATTTTAACAATGAAAAGATTTACTCTTGATACTCAGATGAATTTTTATATGATTGGAACTGACTGTCTGATTTTGTTTGGGAATTAACCCCTTTTAAGGGATAAATGCCAGCTGTGACAAACAAAGACTTCTGAGTTTTTCCTGGAAGTCTATACAGTTCTGTAAGGCTCTTAGGGAGATATTCAGGCATCAGAATCCTTGAGCTGACAAAGAGTTGCAAACTAAGGTGCTGGTATCCTCAGTCCTGCTCTTTTACTTTTGACCCCACCCACCACTGGGGCAACGGGCGATATTTCTGAGATTGGATTTGGCCTTGGAGCCAAAAGATATTCCTTACCCTTGCTTTATAGTAGGGGTTGGCAGCTTTGGCAGATCTGAGGGATAATTGTCTATGAAGGGATCTTTGTGGGAGGGGGGCATATGAAGCACCAGAAATGAGGAAAGAAGAAAAGAAAACAGGAAGTGGCTGGAAGTCCACTTCCATTTAAAAAAAAAAACAATACTTTTTGGTGTTCTATTGCATGGAAGGTGGAGTTCAACCTGTTTAAGAGGACAATAGCTACACCTGGGCACTTTTCAGAGTGACCATTCTTGTTTTGCTGTGGAAAAGCATTTTTGACGCCTGGGGGGGTGAGATGGGGAGTGCAAAAACATTCATAGGGAGTTGCAGACAGCCCCAGAGCCCTACTACTACTTTATAAAGTAAGAGAAGTAGAAGTACTAAATTATAGCAGGTTTGTTGTTTGTCTTCTCACTGTCTACTTCATATTTTCTATTTGCTACAGTTGAATTAAAAACAGTGGATAAAAAGAAAGCATTCTGAATCACAATCACTATGGTTTGCCTACAGTCCTCACCTCTAAAGAAATCTTACTTAAGCATGAATGAGGTCTGTGATATTTGCCAGCACTCTGTGATTTCCTGGATTCTCATTGTTACAAGCAAAAATAACTCATTTCCATTTCAACTCAAGCTTTGTATTGTTGTTTAGTCATTAGGTCGTGTCCGACTCTTTGTGACCCCATGGACCAGGGCACACCAGGCCCTCCTGTCTTCCACTGCCTCCCGGAGTTTGGTCAGATTCATGTTCGTAGCTTCAATGACACTGTCCAACCATCTCCTCCTCTGTCGTCCCCTTCTCCTCTTGCCCTCACACTTTCCCAACATCAGGGTCTTTTCCAGGGAGTCTTCTCTTCTCATGAGATGGCCAAAGTATTGAAGCCTCAGTTTCAGGATCTGTCATTCCAGTGAGCACTCAGGGTTGATTTCCTTCAGAATGGATAGGTTTGATCTCCTTGCAGTCCAGGGGACTCTCAAGAGTCTCCTCCAGCACCACAATTCAAAAGCATCAATTCTTCGGCGGTCAGCCTTCTTTATGGTCCAGCTCTCACTTCCATACATCACTACTGGAAAAACCATAGCTTTGACTATGCGGACCTTTGTTGGCAAGGTGATGTCTCTGCTTTTTAAGATGCTGTCTAGGTTTGTCATCACTTTCCTCCCAAGAAGCAGGCGTCTTTTAATTTCATGGCTGTTGTCACCATCTGCAGTGATCATGGAGCCCAAGAAAGTAAAATCTGTCCCTGCCTCCATATCTTCCCCTTCTATTTGCCAGAAGGGGATGGGACCAGTGGCCATGATCTTAGTTTTTTTGATGTTGAGCTTCAGACCATTTTTTGCGCTGTCCTCTTTCACCCTCATTAAGGTAAAGGTAAAGGTTCCCCTTGACAATTTTTGTCCAGTCGTGTTCGACTCTAGGGGGCGGTGCTCACCCCGTTTCCAAGCCATAGAGCCAGCGTTTGTCCGAAGACAATCTTCCGTGGTCACATGGCCAGTGCGACTTAGACACGGAACGCTGTTACCTTCCCACCAAGGTGGTCCCTATTTATCTACTCGCATTTGCATGCTTTCGAACCGCTAGGTTTCACCCTCATTAAGAGGTTCTTTAATTCCTCCTCACTTTCTGCCATCAGAGTGGTATCATCTGCATATCTGAGGTTGTTGATATTTCTCCCAGCAATCTTAATTCCGGCTTGGGATTCATCCAGTCCAGCCTTTCGCATGATGTATTCTGCATATAAGTTAAATAAGCAGGGAGACAATATACAGCCTTGTCGTACTCTTTTCCCAATTTTGAACCAATCAGTTGTTCCATATCCAATTCTAACTGTTGCTTCCTGTCCCACATAGAGATTTCTCAGGAGATAGATAAGGTGGTCAGGCACTCCCATTTCTTTAAGAACTTGCCATAGTTTGCTGTGGTCCACACAGTCAAAGGCTTTTGCGTAGTCAATGAAGCAGAAGTAGATGTTTTTCTGGAACTCTCTGGCTTTCTCCATAATCCAGCGCATGTTAGCAATTTGGTCTCAAGTTCCTCTGCCCCTTCAAAATCCAGCTTGTACTTCTGGGAGTTCTCGGTCCACATAAAGCTGAAGCCTACCTTGTAGGATTTTGAGCATAACCTTGCTAGCGTGTGAAATGAGTGCAATTATACGGAAGTTGGAGCATTCTTTGGCACTGCCCTTCTTTGGGATTGGGATGGAGATTGATCTTTTCCAATCCTCTGGCCACTCCTGAGTTTTTCAAACTTGCTGGCATATTGAGTGTAGCACCTTAACAGCGTCATCTTTTAAGATTTTAAATAGTTCACCTGGAATGCCATCACCTCCACTGGCCTTGTTGTTAGTCATGCTTTCTAAGGCCCACTTGACTTCACTCTCCAGGATGTCTGGCTCAAGGTCAGCAACCACACTATCTGGGTTGTCCGGGACATCCAGATCTTTCTGGTATAATTCCTCTGTGTATTCTTGCCACCTCTTCTTGATGTCTTCTGCTTCTGTGAGGTCCTTACCATTTTTGTCCTTTATCATGTCCATCTTTGCACAGAATGTTTCTTTAATATCTCCAATTTTCTTGAACAGATCTCTGGTTTTCCCCTTTCTATTATTTTCCTCTATTTCTTTGCACTGTTCATTTAAGAAGGCCCTCTTGTCTCTCCTTGCTATTCTTTGGAAGTCTGCATTCCATTTTCTGTAACTTTCCCTGTCTCCTTTGCATTTTGTTTCCCTTCTCTTCTCTGCTATTTGTAAGGCCTCGTTGGACAGCCACTTTGCTTTCTTGCATTTCCTTTTCTTTGGGATGGTTTTCATTGCTGCCTCCTGTACAATGTTACGAGCCTCCAGCCATAGTTCTTCAGGCACTCTGTCCACCAAATCTAGTTCCTTAAATCTGTTCTTCACTGCCACTGTGTATTCATAAGGGATTTGGTTTAGATTATACCTGACTAGCCCAGTGGTTTTTCCTACTTTCTTCAGTTTAAGCTTGAGTTTTGCTATAAGAAGCTGATGATCAGAGCCACAATCAGCTCCAGGTCTTGTTTTTGCTGACTGTATAGAGCTTCTCCATCTTTGGCTGCAGAGAACATAATCAATCTGATTTCTGGTGATGTCCATGTGTAGAGTTGCCTCTTGTGTTGTTGGAAAAGAGTGTTTGTGATGACCAGCTTGTTCTCTTGACAAAACTCTATTAGCCTTTGCCCTGCTTCGTTTTGAACTCCAAGGCCAAACTTACCTGTTGTTCCTTTTATCTCTTGACTCCCTACTTTAGCATTCCAGTCCCCTAGAATGAGAAGAACATCTTTCTTTGGTGTCAGTTCTAGAAGGTGTTGTAAGTCTTCATACAATTGGTCAATTTCAGCCTCTTCAGCATCAGTGGTTGGTGCATAAACTTGGATTACTGTGATGTTGAAAGGTCTGCCTTGGATTCGTATTGAAATCATTCTATCATTTTTGAGATTGTATCCCAGTACAGCTTTTCCCACTCTTTTGTTGACTATGAGGGCTACTCCATTTCTTCTACGGGATTCTTGCCCACAATAGTAGATATCATAATCGTCTGAATTGAATTCGCCCAGTCCCGTCCATTTTAGTTCACTGACGCCCAGGATGTCAATGTTTCTTCTTGCCATCTCCCGTTTGACCACATCCAGCTTACCAAGGTTCATAGATCTTACATTCCAGGTTCCTATGCAGTATTTTTCTTTGCAGCATCGGACTTTCCTTTTATTTCCAGGCGCATCTGCAGGTGAGCATCCTTTCGGTTTTGGCCCAACCACTTCATTAGCTCTGGAGCTACTTTTACTTGTCCTCCGCTCTTCCTCGGTAGCATGTTGGATGCCTTCTGACCTGAGGGGCTCATCTTCCAGCTTCAGATCTTTTAGCCTTTTGTTTCTGTCCATGGAGTTTTCTTGGCAAAGATACTGGAGTGGCTTGCAAGTTCCTGCTCCAGGTGGATCACGTTTACTCAGAACTCTCCACTATGACCTGTCCGTCTTGGATGTCCCTGCACAGCATAGCCCATAACTTCTCTGAATTACTCAAGCCCCTTCGCCACGACAAGGCAGCAATCCATGAAGGAGAGTATACAGTTAAGCATAATTATTTTCTAAATGGCTGATATAACTGTTTATTTTAAAACTTCTGAAAAAAATTAAGCCTGAAACAGCTTCAGGGAGTACCAGATATGATGTTGTTTAGGCTTGCCAGATCAGGCTCCCCAGCTACTGCATGATAGCTTGCATAAATCCCTGCTATCTGGGACCTTTTGATGTTGCTTGCTTGAGGGCATCCCCAGTGTTACTCTGGGACCATCATGGTGACAGAAAGAGGACAACCATTTGACTTCCTGTCATAAACATATAGTGAATGACAGCGGAGGGAAAGAGAGAATGCATGCCAAATCTACATTACAGGGACTCTAGGCCATCTTTAGGATGTCCTCTATGAAAGCAGACTGTGATTCTATGAAACAAGCAGGTCATTCAGTTCTTAAACTAATTTATTCTGTAACTATACAGAGGTCTCTCATCCTATATATTTTGACTTACATCATGCATTATTAACTTTTGGTTATTTGGTCATAGCTATTTATTTTGTGTGTTGACACACACATGATGGCCACAATCCCCACGGGTGTATGTGGATAGAAGCACCTGGGCTTTCCCCATTTCAGCTGTTTTTTTAAATGAGTATTTGTGTTTTCTTCTGCAGCTTCTCTTGCCAAACTTCTTTCTATTGCTCAGGAAGTTTTAAAAGAGGTTTGTTTGTGGTTTGGCTATTAAAAAGAGTTGGAAAAAAATGGATTTTAAAATGAACACTCAAGGGCAAACACTGCTTCTGCCCTAAGAAACTGTAGAAATGTAAATCACTTTACCCCAGTGGTTTAAGGCACATATTTATATGGTTTGGTGCAAATGAGGGGGTGATCTCCTTATGGATGGAGACAGGGTCGACCAATATACCATATCTGCACCTGTTATGCATGGTTGTATGTTTAACTCTCAGAAAGATGGAGGTTTGAGGTTTGAGGAGGGTAGCTGATGTCTACTAAAGAGGTGTACATCAGTGCTGTAACTGGCACCAGCAAGATAAGTTTTTTTTTTTAAAAGTCTTCCAAAAATTATATGTTAATAGGCAGAGAGATATAAATGTGGAATTACCATACGACTTGCATTTGCAGGATGACTGGTCAAAATGTCTTCTACTCTAGTCTTTGCCCCTGTCAATGCTTCTGAAGCACTTCTTAAAAATAAAAGGTACTTTTTGGCAACTGTCAAGTCCATACGGGCCAGCTCATTCCACTTCATCCTACTTTGTGATACAACTGGCTGGCTTTGAGGGCTCTTCTGCTACAGTTTAGGTATGACACTGGCCAACTGGATTTATACTTCACTGAACAGTCTGCCTAAAACGATTATCATAGTGGAAACAAAGACATGATAGGAAATTACCTAATATGGCCATGTCCCAACCCAGAGAAAGGAAACCATTTGGGAAATGTACATTTGACCTACTACAGCCTTCCTTTTTCTAAGTCTTCACGTGTCCACAATCATGTTACGAAGTACAGCTATTCTCCTATTTGTTTAAACAAATCCAGACTTTAAAATTTTATGAGTAAATCTTTTAGTGACACCTTCAGTCAGACTGAATTGTAAAAGATTTATCGTTGAACACATGTTTTCTCTCTTTCTCTGGCTATAATTTCAGACCAAGGGGTCAGATACTTTTCTATAGCAATGCAACACTCAAGAGGCTAGTATATTGTGAATTTGTGTTTCTCATACCTATACAAAACTAGTCTATGTAGATAACATCACCCTTGTTCTTGAGGGATTTCAGGCTACCATTGAAGACACAAGAGATTTCAACTCCATCTGTGAGAGGTCATGTAAAATGTACTATAAATGATCTGTCTCACCATCTTTCTCACAGCATCATTTTTCTCACAGCACAAAGTGTATTATTTCCTTTCTATATATTAATTCATATGAGATGGACTTGGTCTACTTTGTTTAGGTCTCTGCTAGCTGGTTCTCTGAATTCACTACCATCTACCAACAGCTGCACAGCACAAACCCACGAGACTTTGAGTATAAGTGAAACAGGTGCCAGGGCTGAAGAGAGAGAAGATCCCACAGTGAATCATGAGTTAGAGATTCAGTAGAGAACCTGTCAGTAACCAAGCCCATGGCTCTTATGTGCTGTGCAGAAAATATGTCTCATGAGAATTTTGACCATTCTCCCTCAATTTAACAGAATAGAAACTCTCTTCAACAAAAATGTCACAGAATGAAAAATTCTGGAGAAACTCTCATGGGTAAAGTCAGGATTCTTGTGGTCACCTCATTTACAAGATATTCAAGGAACATGACTGCACATCTTGTCTTTCATTATACAGGAGTTCTTTGGAGCTCTATCTCTATAGAGCCTAATGGGCAGTGAAACTACACCTCGCATGGAGACCTAGGCCTCCAGGAAACACAGGGCAAGTTCCTTTTTTGAACTTAAAAACAAGAAATACGGGCCTCAGAAGTATTGAAGATAGACATGCTCCAGATGAATGAAATGTATGTGTGTGTAGGAATTTTCAAGTGTGTGCCTATGGGCTGAAGCTCTCAGCATTTCCCCTAGGGAATTCTTGGAGAATTGTGGGACATGGAGACCTTTCCTTCCCTGCCCCCAGAAAAGGCACACTCTTATTTCCCGGGGGAATATTTCATTAGGAAAACCTCTCCCATAGTTCTATTTCTGATCAGGAAGTGTGGCCACCTAGGAAAGTTGCACAGCAATGAAGAAACAGTGTAATAATAAGAAAGGAAAAACAAATGCAGTGCCCTCAGACACTTTACAACGTTCTAGTAAGTTCAAAAACACAGCCAAAAGAAATTCAAAAGGGCCCAAGAATGTGGCAGAAAAACTGGAAGCCAATTTCATGGGGTAACAAAACATTTGAAAAATTTGAGAACAAATGGCACAGGCACTAGCTTCATTTCTGTATTGACACAATACTGCCTCTTTCATTCTGATTACAATGCTTATAAAGAAGAAGCTGTGTTATAAGCATCGGCAATACAGGCAAAATATATCTACAGTGATCTCTTTAAAATACAACATTTAGAAACTCTGGGGAAGGTGCAGAACCCAAAAAGAAGGTCAAGTGGTGAGCCAATACTTCTTTGAAGACATCTTATTTCTAATAAATATTCTGAGAATATTTTTTCCTACCGCCATAGAAACAGAAGGCCACATTAAGGAGAGGAATGTTCCCCAAAATATCTACACTTTTTCCTAATGACTGCCTCCTCCCACCTCAATGCCCCAGAATGACATTAAGGGAGGATATTGTGGATGAAGCAAAATGGTGCCCAAGCTGTCAACAGTTACTGTTATCACTACTTGCACTACTGCCTTTGCAAGGAGGGGGCTAAAATTGTGCTAAAACCACTGCTAATGGTGAGCCACATCTATGGGACTTTGCAATGCTGATCCTTTCCTAGGAGAAACCCAGTGAAATCCACACGCACGCACACAGAGAGAGATTTCTCTGCCCACAAATAGGGTAGGGAATTTTGCAAGCTATAGATTCATGAAAATGTGGGACTGCAGAGTACTACAGGTTGAGAACTTTCTGGCATTATCTCTTAGCATCTTGTCTACAGGCCAGGAAATCTATGGTTAGGAGATTTGAGAAGCAATGTATTTGTTTGCAATTGGAACATAACAATGTCCAACTTCCAGAAGTAAAAGAGCTGAGGTTAAGAAACACTGTGTCCTTCCTCTTAGCTGTCTCCTCTATATCAGAAATATTTTTATTATTTAAAAGGGATGGAGAAACAGAGAAAAATGTTTCACTCTTTCCTTGTCTACCCACTTTCTTGTTCTCTAATATAGTGCCAGACAATCCATGCTGAAATATTGTACCAATAACACATGCAAAGTAGCAGTAACACATATTTATTCTTCTTCTAACAATTTACTCACTTCCAGGCTGGCAGCCCCCCCACCTTTCAGTAATGGTAACTTTTAGGTAATATTCCCTCTCCCTATCCAGTATAGCAACTTCCTCAAGTGGCTTAGGATTCAATCAGACATTTAACCCACTGTTTGGATTGCTGTGAGGACACATTGGTTTGCTCTTTTCAAGAAGAGGCACACAATGTAATCACTGGAGCAAACCAAATTGTCCCCGGAGTGTTCATACCCACACCTTTCTGGCTCTTTTCTGTCACTGTCAGGGGCTTCTACTTTTTTAGTGCAGGTAGAATTACTCTGGTTTGGTCTGTTTCCAGCATGTGTAGTTGTGGGAAATTGGCCAAAAGTGAGCCTTTTCTCTAATTTGGGACAGGGGGAGGAGGAACAAAAAGAAAGAAAAAATAAATACATTTAGGGATAAGGGAGTATTGTATGAAGGGACACACACACAGAGAGAGAGAGAATGAGAGAGAGAGAGAGAGAGAGAGAGTCTAGCCCTCCTCACTGCTCTCTCTGGCTTCACCACTGCCCCCAATCCAGGGTGTCCTCACTACAATCTGTGTCCCTTTTGTGGAGGGAGGGGCAGGAAGCTGGAAAGTGGAGAATTCTCAAACACACACAGCTCTTCTTCCCTCTGGGAAAGATTCATCAATCTTCCTGCTCCAGCTCAAGAACAATGCTATAATGTGGCCATTTCTCTGAAGTTGCTAACATTTATTTTTCATTCTGATTCTTAAACTTAAACTTGCTTGATATGAGAAATATGAAACTTAAAATGTTCACATAAATGACAATAAAAACAAAGCTTTCTGCACCTTATTCTTACACCATGCTCAGATGCAAACAATATCAAGAAAGGTTAACTTAACCTCCCAGATGTCAAATCCCTAATTTATAGACCCAGGAACACAGCTGTAGTCATTCCACATCATATATTTCACTTTTGTAAACAGGAGATGCTATTTCTTGGCAGGTCAGAAGCAAGGGTTTGAGTAGCAAATACCTTGCCCTGGTTTGACCTGGGGATCAGCAACAGCGGAAGAGCTGTCAGTTCTTTGTTTACCATTCCTCCGGACAGTGTCCTCAGGGTACGGCTCCTCAAAACAATACAAATCTTCCTGCCAATTTGCCACTGTATTTTGATTATTCAAGTTGGCACAGTGATCAAGGTATCATGTCTGCTGTGTTCATTATGTTTACTCAGAACCGGATTATTTTTCAATCACAATGTTTTAAGCAAGAATCAGGTAGCATGTGAACAGAGTGAAGATTTTTTTAGATGCTTCTCCAGCCTCCATCAACTTAAATAAGCACTTAAATCAGGAGTTCAAGTGTCTCAGTTTACTCTGTCTGCGTGTGTGCGCACGTGCGTGCATGTGTGTGTGTGTCTCTGTGTGTTCCCCTTATTCTTGACCTGCTTGGAGTACCAAAATATCCTTGCTAATTGCTCCAAATATCTATGCACTCATTGATTCCATCTACCACAGCAATTCTTCTCACAAACTTTCTACTACCATTATGACAAAACCACACATATTTGACAATTGTATCATTTATTAGGGATGTATTTAATTTTGAGTGGCAAAAAAACCAAAGAAAACAATTAAACTATTTCCAATAGGAATTATTCTCTAAACAAAGGCCATATTAAAACGGAATTATTGTTCTGGCTGTGGCTCACAAATACAATAAAATTCCAAGTTTCAGAATCAAACTTCCAATATCATCTCACAATAGGGTGCAGTTGTATAAAATTAAGGTTGGCATAACATTGTGATTAGATATTTGAGGTTTAGGTTCTTTGCTTTGAATTTCCTTCCTTTATGATCTTGAGCCAAAGAACAATTGTTTGATTTTAATCTTGCCTTCAGTGAATTTACTTGGGCTTTTCTTCAGCTGTTTACATAAAACCACACAGCAGCGAGTGACGGAACGAAGTAACACATCATCGACTAATTCCATCTGTTTACCACACATGCTATGATATCATTCTAAGCTGAATAATCAACTATTCATATGGAATGACAACACAAAAATCCACAGCAAGGAAGTGGATTTCATTCCCCCTTTTAATATGTCCCATACCTCTGTCAGCAGACTATATTATAAGGCACCATATGAAAAACTTTCTGAATAGCTATGGACATGATATTCCATTGTTCCCAAAGAAAAGATAGCTATATCTTCCTAAGTTCTTGTAGAGCATACTGAAGGTAAACAAAACCTGTTCCATTAATGATACTCAAACCAACCAGATTAAGAGACAGTGTGATAGCTGTCTTCAGGTCTCTAAACAGCTCTCACTAAGAGGATGAAGCACACCTACTTTATGTTGCTTCAGAGAGTAGGAAGAGAATACATTATTGGATACTGCAAGAAAAAAGATCTCAGCTAAACCTTAAGGGGGTGGCGAGGGATTCCTAATGCTATCAGCTGTCTGGCGATGGAATAGACTGCCTCCACAACTAGTGATTTCTCTTCCATGGAAGTCTTTAAGCAGCAGCTGAAGTGCCATTATTTGCTTGCTTTCTTGCATGCCTGCAATTGGGCAGGGACTAGGTTACTGGTAAAAACCATTCAAGTTCTTAAGTTCCATAATTCTGTGATGTTTATGTTAAAGCACACTCTGAAACATACATAAAGACAAGGTCTAAAAAGAACTGTTTGCACAGTTCATTACAAAAGTAGAATGCGATATATGTATGTATGTATGTACGTACATACGTACATATGTATGTGTGTACATATGTATGCATGTATGTATAAACAAACAAACAAACAAATAAATAAATAAATAAAATTCTCTTCAAGGCTGACTACCAGCTTTAGGGGGAAAGGGATTCATAGGGGGAAAGCATAAGAAGAAAGAAGAAACTACTTCATTCCATCACCGTGATCCTGATTGGTTCCTGTCACCTCCATCTATTTTTTTTAAGTAATCACAGATAGGTACATATGATCACATATTCAACATACCATCTAGTTTGATCCTCTGAGTAGGTATAATGTAGGGTTAACAAAGCAGCCATATCCAATTGCATTGTTGTAGCTTCACAAATACACATATAGGATCTCAGCTGGAAGTGACTGGTCAAGAAAGGGATTTGGGGGCTATACTGGATAGCCCAATGAAAATGAAGATCTACCAAGTTTCTTCTTTATGATATAGATCCCACGATTGCTCACAAAGTAGCCAGCCTTTGTATGGCAATACTCAGGTCTCACAATTTCTATGGTAATTAGAAACTAGATTTTAAATTGTCTTTTAATGCCAAATGTTTTTATGAAGTATCTGGAATTTTGGAAATTTGTAAAGTTTTTTTCCCCCATTTTATTGGTCTAAGAACCATAACAATAGATTGACTGACTGACTACCATTTGATTGCTGTAATAATGGCAAATTTCATGCTGTGCATCATCATCATCACAACAACAATAATAACAACAATAATAATGAAACTTTGCCATCAGACTTACACAAATCTATGGCCTGGTCATGATAATTGAATGATGATATGGTAGAAGAGCTGAAGAAAAGGGGCACCAAAAGGATAAAGGGACTGGAGCAGCTGCTCTGAAAAGCATGACTACAACATTTGGAGCTGTGTAGTTGAGAAGAAAAGGCAAAGAGGGGAAGACATGCAGGCATGTGTAAAATTATGCCTGATGCACAGAAAGTAGATAGGAAGCAGCACTTCTCTTACCCAAACAATACTAGAATCTGGGATCATTTACTGAGGATAAATCATGGATAACTCAGGGAAGGTAAAAGGAAATACTTCTTCAGATTATATGCAGTTAAACTGTGGAATTCAGTACCTTGAGATCTAACAAGGGCTGCCAGCTTAAACATCTTTAAAACAGAACCAGATAAAATCCTGGAAAATGGGGCTCTTAATAGCTGCTAGTTGTGATGCTATATAGTTCTTCCAGTATGAGATGGAAGTATTTAACTGTATACAATTATACTATATATCAGTTGCCACAAGGCAGAAGTGTGTTTGTATGTCATGCCCTGCTTGTTGGCCCACCTACAGCCATTTACTTGGCTGCAATGGAAACAGAAGGCTGCAACAGGTAGACTTCTCCTCTACTCATCAGCACAGCTCTTCTTATATATCTTTCTTATGTTCTTATATCCTACTGGAAAAATTTCAATAAATTAACTTGACATATGGTTGTAGGCTTTTCGGGCTGTTTGGCCGTGTTCTGAAGGTTGTTCTTCCTAACGTTTTGCCAGTCTCTGTGGCTGGCATCTTCAGAGGACAGGAGTCAGAACTCTGTCTGTGCTCTGGTACAGTTTTGTGGGATAGTTGAGTATTTATAGCTGTGAGATCAGCTTTTGTCCTTTTCAGGAGATTGGGTGATTATGGTGATCAGCGTGTTTTTTGTTGTGGACAAAAGACAATTGTTATGATAAGGGGAAGAGATGATCTGTCATTGTGATTGATGGGTGTCATTAGCTGGTCTTTTGTGTGCAGTGATCACCAGTCCTTGTGGCTGGGTAGAGTTCGTTGACCTTTTGCAGGCTGTATTTTTCAGTGCTGGGAGTCAGGCTTTGTTGAGTTTTAGACTTTCTTCTTTTTTGTTGAAGCTCTGCTGGTGTTTGTGGATTTCAATGGCTTCCCTGTGCAGTCTAACATAATGATTGCTGGTGTTGTCCAGTACTTCAGTATTTTGAAATAGAATTTCATGTCCAGATTGTTTCAGGGCATGTTCAGCTGCTGCCGATTTTTCCGGTTGTTTTAGTCTGCAGTGTCTCTCATGTTCTTTGATTCTGGTGTGGATGCTGCGTTTTGTGGTTCCAATATATACCTGGCCGCAACTGCAAGGTATCTGGTATACTCCTGCAGTGGTGGTGGGGGTGTCCCTTTTGTCCTTTGCTGACCGTAACATTTGTTGTATTTTTGTGGTGGGCCTGAATAATGTTTGTAGGTAGTGTTTTTTCAAAAGCTTCCCCATGTGGTCCGTGACGCCTTTGATGTATGGCAGAAATACTTTATTTGTGGGTGGCTGTTTTTCCTCTTCAGTTTGGTGTTGTTTTCTTGGTTTGATGGCTCTTGTGATTTCATTATTGGAATAACCATTTGCCTGTAGGGCAACCATTCAGATGGTTGAGTTTGGTGCTGAGAAATTGAGCTTCACAGTTCCGATTTGCACGGTCTACCAGTGTTTTGATTATGCCTCTTTTTTGTTGTGGGTGGTGGTTGGAGTTTTTGTGTAGGTACCAGTCTGTGTGGGTGGGTTTTCTGTAGACCTTGTGTCCCAATAGGAGGTCAGGTTTCCGTATGACCATGACATCTAAGAAAGGGAGTTGGGCCTCTATTTCTATTTCAACAAACAGAAGAAAGTCTAAAACTCAACAAAGTCTGGCTCCCAGCACTGAAAAATACAGCCTGCAAAAGGTCAACGAACTCTACCCAGCCACAAGGACCGGTGATCACTGCACACAAAAGACCAGCTAACGACACCCATCAATCATAGTGACAGATCATCTCTCCCCCTTATCACAACAATACACCCACAACAAAAAACATGCTGATCACCATAATCACCCAATCTCCTGAAAAGGACAAAAGCTGATCCCACAGCTATAAATACTCAACCATCCCACAAAACTGCACCAGAGCACAGACAGAGTTCTGACTCCTGTCCTCTGAAGATGCCAGCCACAGAGACTGGCAAAACGTTAGGAAGAACAACCTTCAGAACACGGCCAAACAGCCCGAAAAACCTACAACAACCATCGGATCCTGGCCGTGAAAGCCTTTGAGAATACATTAACTTGACATACATTTAGTTCAATTATGGCACCACTATCATATATTTTGCAGAAGCACAGCATTCTACAAGCAAAATCAAAAGGTAGGGATGCCCCAAACAAAAAATTGTAACAATGAAACTGGACTTCAGAACAGCACCACATTTGGCACAGATGTAGCAAAAAGACTGCTCTTCCTCTGTGCCAAATTTGGGGATGTTTGGGTAAGGGCTTTTGAGTTGTGATTTTTTAAAAAGTAACATTGTTTTACGCCTGTGCACCAGCAAGCAACTTTTAGCTACAGCTAACTGAAAAGAGATGAAAAATGGAAATAACAAAATTTGCATACCTGAGGGGGGGAACCTCTGTTTTAAACTTTTTTTTTCATCCACAGGAATTGGGTGATTCCTGGCTCTAATTCAGATGCTTTAATTACTGCTTTTTAACCCCTAAAACTTCTGAAACCTCCTTTTATCACTTCTGTGAAAACTGAAGGAACTATTTGGATAGCATAGCATAGCATTCTGGCCAGAATGTGTCTCCAGAATGTGTCTCCAGTCATCCCAAAGGGTAGGTGCCTCTCCTTTAACCCAGCCATGGCCTTCAGTGTAAAAGATAGGATTTAACTCCTTCTTGGCCACATATTCTTAGCTCATCCCTATGGAAATATTTTGAACGCTATTTTAAAAAAAGATAATATACAGCAGCTCACTCATTTAAGCTGTAAATTTACTGATTTTTCCCTTTGTGGCTTTGAATGATCTCAAGAAATGTTTTAACCTGGTTTACTCATGAGTAAGTTTATTTATACATTTACAAATCCACATGAATTCATATGACTTTTAGATATTATCCTCCCTAAACTAATGTCAGATCATAGATCCAATTTGTATCCACAGACTACATCACAGAAATCATGGGTCCTTCAAGTGCATGGCTTTGCAGTGGTGCGAAAACATTGATCTGAAGCACAGATCCTCATGGATCCACATGATTTTTCTGCAAGATCATCCCCAAACCACTGTCCACTCATAGGCCCCAGTTGTGCCCATAGGTTACATCACAGAAATCATGGGTCCCTGAGCACATGGTTTTGCAGTCACACAAAAACATGGATCTGAAGCACAGATCCTCATGGATCCACATGATTTTTCAGCAGGATCATCCTCAAACCACTGTCCAATCATAGGTCCCATCTCTGGCCACAGACTACAAGAGAGAAATTATGGGAAGAGAGCCAGAATAAATAAAAAGTATTGGTATAAAACAAAAAAAAAGGTGGTATAGGTTTACCAAATATAAAGAATTATTATTTGGCTAATCAGTTGAGGTTTATTGGAGAAATTATATATAATCCAGAAAGGTTAATTTGGTGGAAAATGGAATCATCAGAATTACAGGTAGATATTGAAAAATACCTATTTGGTATTGTCAAGAAATATAAAATAAGTGAAATTAATAACCCGTTTTTAAAGACAATGTTAAACATATGGTATAAATATAGAAAGAATTTATGTTCATTTAACTCTCCACTAGGATTAGTGACTGAAATAGAGAATTTTCCTGTCAATATGAAAGTTTATGCAGAATTATTTAAAGAAAAAAAAGTGATTATTTTGAAAGACTGGTTGTATAAAATGAGAACGAAAGATCAAATGAATCAAATCCTCCAGAATAAGAATATTTCATGGTTGAATTATATGCAACTAGAAAGATGGACTAATGAATGGGTAAAGAAATATAATAAAGGTAGAGAATACACGAAGTATGAACAATTTCTATTATCATATGAAGATATTCAGATGACTGATTCAGTAAAGGGTGCAGTGAGTAAAATTTAAAGATTCCTGCTTGACTTAGAAGAAGAAGAAAGTGAGAAAGAATGATTGAAGTTAGTGTGGGAACAAGACTTAGAAAAAAGAATAAATGAGGAAGAATGGAGGAAGATGTGGAAAATGAGGGTTTTAAGATTTATGTCAGTGAGAATAAGATAATTTTTTTTCAAATTGTGTTTAAGATGGTATTTAACACCGACAAAATTGAATAAAATTAACGCTAGTTATCTGAATGTCTGTTGGAAATGTGAGAAGGAAATTGGTATATACTTTCATATGTGGTGGGAATGTGAAAAAGTACAAAGATTTTGGAAACTAATCTTTAAAGAACTAAATGACATATGTGAAAAAGATATAGAATTTAATCCCGAGATTGCTTTGTTATCAGTATTTGAGAATGTGGAATATGATAAGATGACTAAAGAATTGATTACCAATTTATTAACAGCAGCTAGACTAATAATAGCTAGGCAATGGAAATCAAAATCTGAATTTCGAATGGATGAATGGTATAATGAAATATGGAATATAGCTATAAATGATAAGCTAACTTGTAATTTAAAGGTTAAGAAAGGAGAGTTGAAAAAGAATAATTTTTATGATATATGGGGCAGATTTTTGGAATATGTGTTAACAAGAGGAAAAGGGAAAGCTCCAAATCAAGAATCAATGCAGTTCTGGAGAAGAGGACAATAAAAGAAGAAGAAGAATATAGATGGAGGAAGAAGAAGATTATTGCAAGAGGTCCCATCTATGGTGGTGGGGAACACAGTTAATTTGTCTTTTGGTTTATGTATTTTATGTTTATGTTATAGTTAAAATAAAAAAAATTGAACCATAAAAAAAAGAAATTATGGGTGCCCCAGCAGACGGCTTTGGGCACAAAATACCAATATACGTCACATATGCTCATGGATCCACATGATTTTTCTGCAGGATTGTGCCCAAACCACTTTCCACTCATAGGCCCCAGTTGTGTCCATAAGTTACACCATAGAAAGCAAGTGTCCCTGAGCGCATGGCTTTGCAACAGTGTAAGAACATGCATCCCACATACAAATCCTCTTGGATTCACATGATTTTTATGCAGGATCATCCCCAAACAACTATCCAATTATAAGGCCCATCTCTGCCCACACACTAAAAAACAGAAATTGTGGGTCCTTCAGTGCATGGTTTTGCAGTCTTGCAAAAACATGCATCCAAAGTGCAGATCCTCATGGATCCACATGATTTTTATATAGAATCATCCGCAAACCACTATCAAATCATAGGGCCCATCTGTACCCATAAACTAAACCAAAGAAATCATGGGTCTCCCAGCGCATGGCTTTGCAGCAGTACAAAAACATGGATCTCATACACAGATCCTCATAGATGCACATGATTTTTATGGAGGATCATTCCCAAACCAGGGTCCACACATAGGCCCCATTTCTGCCCATAGATTGCAACACAGAAATAATGGGTCCCTGGGCACCTGGCTTTGCAGTGGTGCAAAAACACCGATCCAAGGCACAGACAATAACAATAACAACCTTATACCTGCAGAGCTAGAAGGGACCCTATGGATCATCAAATCAAATCCCTGACAAGGAGGCACTGTGGGGAATTGAACTTCCAACCTCTGGCTTCACAGGCAGAGATCTAAACCACTGAGCTATCCAGATGTTCTTGGATCCACATGATTTTTACATAGGATCATCGCCAAACCACAATCCAGTCATAGGGCCCATCTGTGCCCGCTAACTACACCACAGAAATCATGGGTCCCCCAATGCATGATTTTGCAGTGGTGCAAAACATGGATCTGATGCATGGATCCCCATGAATCCACATTATTTTGATGCAGCAGCATCCCCAAACTACTGTCCAATCATAACCCCCATAGATTATAGATCATAGATTAAAACACAGAAATCACAACTCCAGACACATTCTGATTGGTCAGAATGCTATGCTATGCAAATAGTTCAGTCATTTAGAATATTCACATTTCTATTATATGTGCATGGTAGAATAGACTCACGTTACTGATATTTGCTTGAATGAGAGTTCAGGCCTGACTTGATTGAGCACCCACTTTTCTGCTTTTTTGACTGTCTTTAGTATCTCTTTAGTATTGACATCCTGGGCGTCAGTGAACTAAAATGGACGGGAATGGGCGAATTCAATTCAGACGATTGTCATATCTACTATTGTGGGCAAGAATCCCATAGAAGAAATGGAGTAGCCCTCATAGTCAACAAAAGAGTGAGAAAAACTGTACTGGGATACAATCTCAAAAATGATAGAATGATTTCAATACAAATCCAAGGCAGACCTTTCAACATCACAGTAATCCAAGTTTATGCACCAACCACCGATGCTGAAGAGGCTGAAATTGACCAATTGTATGAAGACTTACAACACCTTCTAGAACTGACACCAAAGAAAGATGTTCTTCTCATTCTAGGGGACTGGAATGCTAAAGTAGGGAGTCAAGAGATAAAAGGAACAACAGGTAAGTTTGGCCTTGGAGTTCAAAACGAAGCAGGGCAAAGGCTAAGAGAGTTTTGTCAAGAGAACAAGCTGTTCATCACATTTTCCAACAACACAAGAGGCGACTCTACACATGGACATCACCAGATGGGCAATACCGAAATCAGATTGATTATGTTCTCTGCAGCCAAAGATGGAGAAGCTCTATACAGTCAGCAAAAACAAGACCTGGAGCTGATTGTGACTCTGATCATCAGCTTCTTATAGCAAAATTCAAGCTTAAACTGAAGAAAGTAGGAAAAACCACTGGGCTAGTCAGGTATAATCTAAACCAAATCCCTTATGAATACACAGTGGAAGTGAAGAACAGATTTAAGGAACTAGATTTGGTGGACAGAGTGCCTGAAAAACTATGGATGGAGGCTCATAACATTGTACAGGAAGCAGCAACAAAAACCATCCCAAAGAAAAAGAAATGCAAGAAAGCAAAGTGGCTGTCCAACGAGGCCTTACAAATAGCAGAGAAGAGAAGGGAAACAAAATGCAAGGGAGATAGGGAAAGCTACAGAAAATTGAATGCAGATTTCCAAAGGATAGCAAGGAGAGACAAGAGGGCCTTCTTAAATGAACAGTGCAAAGATATAGAGGAAAATAATAGAAAGGGAAAAACCAGAGATCTGTTCAAGAAAATTGGAGCTATTAAAGGAACCTTTTGTGCAAAAATGGACATGATAAAGGACAAAAATGGTAGGGACCTCACAGAAGCAGAAGACATCAAGAAGAGGTGGCAAGAATACACAGAGGAATTATACCAGAAAGATCTGGATGTCCCGGACAACCCAGATAGTGTGGTTGCTGACCTTGAGCCAGACATCCTGGAGAGTGAAGTCAAGTAGGCCTTAGAAAACATGGTTAAGAACAAGGCCAGTGGAGGTGATGGTATTCCAGTTGAACTATTTAAAATCTTAAATGATGACGCTGTTAAGGTGCTACACTCAATATTCCAGCAAGTTTGGAAAACTCAGCAGTGGTCAGAGGATTGGAAAAGATCAATCTACATCCCAATCCCAAAGAAGGGCAGTGCCAAAGAATGCTCCAACTACCGTACAATTGCACTCATTTCACACGCTAGCAAGGTTATGCTCAAAATAGTACAAGGTAGGCTTCAGCAGTATGTGGACCGAGAACTCCCAGAAGTACAAGCTGGATTTCGAAGGGGCAGAGGAACTAGAGACCAAATTGCTAACATGCACTGGATTATGGAGAAAGCCAGAGAGTTCCAGAAAAACATCTACTTCTGCTTCATTGACTACGCAAAAGCCTTTGACTGTGTGGACCACAGCAAACTATGGCAAGTTCTTAAAGAAATGGGAGTGCCTGACCAACTTATCTATCTCCTGAGAAATCTCTATGTGGGACAGGAAGCAACAGTTAGAACTGGATATGGAACAACTGATTGGTTCAAAATTGGGAAAGGAGTACGACAAGGCTGTATATTGTCTCCCTGCTTATTTAACTTATATGCAGAATACATCATGCGAAAGGCAGGACTGGAGGAATCCCAAACCGGAATTAAGATTGCCGGGAGAAATATCAACAACCTCAGATATGCAGATGATACCACTCTGATGGCAGAAAGTGAGGAGGAATTAAAGAACCTCTTAATGCGGGTGAAAGACGAGAGCGCAAAAAATGGTCTGAAGCTCAACATCAAAACAACTAAGATCATGGTCACTGGTCCCATCACCTCCTGGCAAATAGAAGGGGAAGATATGGAGGCAGTGACAGATGTTACTTTCTTGGGCTCCATGATCACTGCAGATGGTGACAGCAGCCACGAAATTAAAAGACGCCTGCTTCTTGGGAGGAAAGCGATGACAAACCTAGACAGCATCTTAAAAAGCAGAGACATCACCTTGCCGACAAAAGTCCGCATAGTCAAAGCTATGGTTTTTCCAGTAGCGATGTATGGAAGTGAGAGCTGGACCATAAAGAAGGCTGACCGCCGAAGAATTGATGCTTTTGAATTGTGGTGCTGGAGGAGACTCTTGAGAGTCCCCTGGATTGCAAAGAGAACAAACCTATCCATTTTGAAGGAAATCAACCCTGAGTGCTCACTGGAAGGACAGATCCTGAAGCTGAGGCTCCAATACTTTGGCCATCTCATGAGAAGAGAAGACTTCTTGTAAAAGACCCTGATGTTAGGAAAGTGTGAAGGCAAGAGGAGAAGGGGACGATGGAGGACGAGATGGTTGGACAGTGTCATCGAAGCTACCAACATGAATTTGACCCAACTCCGGGAGGTAGTGGAAGACAGGAGGGCCTGGCGTGCTCTGGTCCATGGGGTCACGAAGAGTCAGACACGACTTAACGACTAAACAAACAAACAAAAGTATCTCTAGCAACACCACATTTCAAATGACTTGATTTTTGTCCCTGTCTTTCTTCACTATCTTCCTTTCACATTGTATGCATGATTTTGACCTTGCTTTCCAGTGACATTCTTTGCTAACTCCAACCTCTTCTTCTTCTTCTATTTGGTTTCAAAAAGGAAAGGGACATATTTTGGAAAATGTGTACACAACATGTCCATAGAGGTTTTGGTCCAATATAGCTTTTCTTCCTCAGTTTGCGCAACTCAAAGAAAGGGGCATGAAAATGGAATACAGCTTTCCAGTCTGCATTTGACGGAGCAGGTGCAGCAACATTAGTTTAATCGAGAAGTAAAAGAGTGTATATTGATGGGCATGAACCTTTGTGCCGCCCATTTGCTTCCTCCCTATTGGTACCCCCACTCACCAGCCAGCCAGTGCTGCTTTTCACATGCTCTTTGCAGGATCATCCAGTTTCACCAAGAGCACAAACTTCCCTTCTCCCCCTCTTCCAGCAGTTGCCCACTCAAAGGCAGCACTGCAGAAATCTCTGCCCTGCCTCCTCATCTGAATGAGCAGCTGCTGAAGGAGGCGGAGAAGGGGAGACCGTACTCCTGCTGCGACTGGACAATCGTGAGAAGAGCAGGAAAAAAGCATTGCACACAGGCTGGTGAGTGGGGCTGCTGGCAGAGGTGGGGGAAGCGAATGCGTAGCACCTGTTGTGCCATACCAATGAAACAGCACAAACATTTGAACTGAGGTTTGTGCCCATCTCTAGTGTGTATGTTTCTCCACTGTATGTGTTGTACCTACTCACATCTTTGCTTCACCATTTCATTAAGTCCAAAACAGTCCTTCCAAATATTTTGGCACAGAGAGACTATAGCCACATCCAAGCTGTTCTCGTTTCTGTCTTCTCCCAGTTACCATAGTACAGACCACATGCTCATTTTCTGGAATCTTCTACCACTGGGTAATTCTATATGAGGGAAATTTCTGATTGAATTTGTGTGTAGCAGATGTGTATTTAAACTCCCATTTTAAAAAGCCAGGAAATTCAATTTTTCAAAAAACCTCTGGTTTATGAATGTGGGATATTGTGCTTCTGTACCCATGATTCCAAAAGCCAGGAAATGGCCCAATATTGTTGCAAAATATTGTGCCCGCACTGCCAGCAGGAAAAAGGATGCCAAGCTTTACATAGCAAAGGGCAGCCTGAATGCAGAGAACACCAATGGCAGTAGTCAAGATGGTCTACAGGATACCCTCTTCTGCTCACTACGATTCACATTTGTTGAAAAACAGCCCTGACAATTGCTTTGTGCTTGGGTGAGAAGTGGTTAACAGATGAAAAAAAGGAGTCAGCTTCTAGGATTTCCCCTTGTGTGGTGTTACTTTGTGAATGGTAGTGGTGCTGGGGGACTCCTGTTCAACACCGAGACCATTAGCCTGTGGAGTGTCTCAGGGTTCCATGATTCCCCATATTATTTCACAGATAGATGAAAAACCTGAAAGAGACTGCCCAGAATTTGGTGGTCTGGTACCACCAGTATGCTGATGACATCTAACTCCATCTGCTTTTTAAGATCTTCCAAGGCGGCCCTTCACTTTGTCTCTCAGGCCCCAGTGTGTGGTCACCCAGCCCCCGCCTGCCAATTTCACCATAAAATCTACAAGGGATGAAAAATGCCATTTTGGAAACAGTAGCTGCATATCTCTTCCTCTGGCAATACCTCAGTATATTCACATCACACAGCATGACAAATTATTATTTAATGTGTGTAATAAAGAAAAGGAGAAAATTATGGTGATATCCACTAAGCCTGCCACATAGTTAATAGTTTGTTAGCATTCTTCTCATAAAATGTTATATCCAGGAGTCTACTTCTTCACCATGTATGTGAAACTAGGCATGCTTCAAGGAGGAAGTCATTCTAGGCACACATCCCACCTGCCAAGTTTACAGAAAGAAAATTTATCACATTTTATAGTTATTTTTCCACTCTGTATTAAGGTATAATTTAAGGTACTTTTCCCAAAGAAATGACACTTGAGCATGCGTAAAATTGTGTGTAATAATGCCACCTCATGTGCTGAGTGTCCCTAAGCAGGGAAGAGATGAGTACAACAAGAAACACGGGGCTCCGCTTTTTACGACAATGCCATTTCTTTCTATAATATTAATTTCCAAGAAATAGCTATGTTCATGTTTGGGAGGAGGTGTGGGAAAGAAAATATCCCCATCAATGTGTGGGCAGGAAAGGGCGAAGACCTCTCCCTGGAGGAACTAGGAAGCAACAACAAAATCATCAGATAAGCAGGGATTTGGTCCCCCTGCTCCAACAACCTAAGCTTAAATTATACATTGACATAGAGAGGAAAAATAAATGTTACATATACTAACTTTTCTTTCTATAACCTTGGTAGGTGGGATGCTTGCCTAGAATGACTTCCTCCTTGAGGTATACCTAATTTCATACTCGTGGCCAAGAAGCAGACCTCTGCAAATAAAATTTTATGTGGGAAATGCTAACAAACCATTAACTATGTGGTATATTTAGCAGACACCACTATAACATTTCCCCTTTCCTTTATTATATACATTAAATAATATTAAAACTGATCTCTGTACTATTCTAAAAGCAGGTATGATGGATGAGGTATCAGTTTCCTTATTCTTGGCAATGCCCCTTCTTCCTACAAAGTTGGAATCAGATTGATTGTGCTCTTTCTTTCTCCTTCCAAAAGACCATGAAGCACATCTATTTATAATGCAAACAACACCCCTGTAGTGGAAATCTGACTGAAGTCATTTAAGTGATGAATCACTGGCTGCTTACAACAGCATCAACTTAATAAAGTGAATGGCTGGTCTTGTTGTCCCATTGTTGATAACGGAATGGTTTGTATTTGTAGTTTTAGTGTGATCTGGAATCACCATGCCCTAGACTTTAATTTAAAGTATAAATTGCAAGGTCCAGTAGAACTATAGGACATCTTGTATGTAAAGTGTACATTATAAGGTGTGTCTATTCTATCCTACTTTTTGTGGTAGCGGTCTTTTATTGCTGCTAACTTTGAACTTCTGCTACAAATGGCAAAATATATACTATATTTTAGTGGATTCTGTTCTCTTTTAATTAGTCTATTCCAGCAGTTCTTCACCTTTTCTTTAATATGGACCTCCTTTTCATATCTTTTGTTGCCAAGAACTGCCACGATATAACTCAAGATTCAAAACCCTAAAGAACATCAAATATTTATTTAAAGTTTTTCATGAAGGGTCTCATCAACAGATATTTCTTGCTATTATGGCAACGCTTTTTACGATGTCTGGAAGAATCTTCATTTTGCTTTGAACAGGATGCACCCTCATCAGCAGCATCAGTTCTTTTAACATTTCAAATTCAGCAATCCATTCTGAGGTCCAACAAAATGTATTGTTACAAAAGCACTGCAGTAATATCGAAAAGTCACTTTACCTGAGAATAACCAAAAGGTTTTATTAGCAGAAATCAAAGAAGAAACACAATCACAAAGTCCATCCAAACACTCACTCACACTGACACTGACTGACTCCGACTCTCTCTTCCCGCAGCTTTTGAATATCACGTGTTGTCTCTCAACCAGTCAACATCATTCACTTGCATGTTCTCACTGTGTGCAAAAAAAAATAGTTATTTGCTATCAAATAGTTATTTTCATAACCAATTTTTACGTTTGTTTGTTTTTAATGGAGGCAGCAGCTTGGAAAAGCCAAGTTTTACACAAACAAGCAAGGGAAATTAAGATTTTGTTCTATATTTCCTTTTCTTTCTTGCTTGCTTGCTTGCTTTCATTCATTCATTCATTCATTCATTCATTCATTCTATTTTAACTGCAAAAGATCATAACATTTCTTTGCAGACTCCCTGTAATGATCTTGCATGCCCCCCAGGGGTTCACAGACTACAGAATAAGGACCTATGCTCTATTCAATTCCAAGTTACCGTATTTTTCTGTGTATAAAATGACACTTTTTCCTTAAATAATTTGAGAAAAAATTGAGGGTCGTTTTATACACGGAAGGCAGCTGTTTACTGCTGCCTTTTGCGAAGGCACGAGGCTTAGCAAAAAGGAAGGGAAGGTGTTTCTCCCTTCCTTTTTGCTAAGCCCCGTGCCTTCGCAAAAGGCAAGGAAAAGCGGCAATCAAAGTGACTGCCACTTTTCCTTGCCTTTTGAGAAGGCACAGAGCTTAGCAAAAAGGAAGGGAGAAATGCCTCCCCATCCTTTTTGCTAAGCTCCGTGCCTTCTCAAAAGGCAAAGAAAAGCGGCAGTCACTTTGACAGCCGCTTTCCTTGCCTTTTGCCAAGGCACAGGCTTAGCAAAAAGGGAGCCCTTTGATCCCTGCTTTTTCTAATTTGGGGTTAGAAAAGGGGGGGTCATCTTATACATTGGGTTGTCTTATAAACGGAAAAATACGGTAAGTTACAATGATGCAGCTCTGTTTTTATATTTTCCTTCTGAGTTGGAAAACTGGTGTGTGTGTGTGTGTGTGTGTGTGTGTGTGTTTGTGTGTGTGTGTGTGCTCCAAGTAGTAGCATTTGAAACAGTGTGGCGTTTTGCCCCTCTGCTTGAACCACAAGCCACCCAGGTCTTCAGCATAAGCTCACATTGTGGATCACAATATAAACAAATGATCAACAGGGACATGAACCCCTCTGAGCATATTCAACCAAATATGTAGTCACTGTACTACACTAACATTCCTATTAATATTACAAGCACATCAGCTTTGTTTTTGTTTTTTATTGAAGGCAGAAGGGCTTTAACATCTGAGAGTAAGCAGAGCTGAAGACAGCAGATCTCACCTCTGTCTTCACAGCTGAAGAGGAGCAAGTCTTCCATGTGCATAGGATTATACTGCATATAATTCTAGAAAGTAATTTTCTGGCATCATATGTGTTAGTGAATACCACTTCTGCAAATGAAGCATTCTGAGCAGATGAAGATTATACATAGCAGCCCACAACATATGTGTGGTCTCAGCACTCTCACACCCTCCTGAAACATGAAGAACCATTCCAGTCACCATAAAATCTTGTTGGAAAGTAAGTTGATGGTTACCAAATGTGGTGCGCCCCCCCCCCCAGGGGTTACAGGTAACCCGTGCAGCCTATCACCAGCAGGACAGCATCTAAAACAAGACTCATCAGTGATAGAAACAACAATTTTTGTCTTTCCACATTTCCTTATCAAACTACATTAAGTCAAGTTCCCTTCAAGGCACTTCCCAACCAGCAGATTACTTCTCTGTCCCTTTCATGAAACTCTGTACATTAAATGAATTTCGTTACACAAATTCCAGCCCATATATAATGTGACCTAGTCTAAGCGGTGAACCCCTCAAACATCCTAGCATATCCTTCTGGGTTTGTGTTTAGCACAATCAAATTTTATATAAACATTTGCTGCTAGTCAGACCCATGCCCTGCCCAAAAATGCTGTTATTTGATATGGCTGTTTTCCCACACACCCTTTCAAACCAAGTTAAACAAAGAAAAAAATTTCAATAAGAAGGCGATCAACATCTTGCCAATCATTTCTAATCTAACACAGCCTCTTTTGCTAAAAGCCACTTCAGGAAAAGCTTTGTTCAGTCATTATTCCTAACAGGCATGACCAATGTTACATGTGGTAATTAAAAAAGAACTGGCAAGGAGGCCTGAAACTCATTCCCTTCTACTGAGATAAATGGCTCCATGAATGCTTGGTGGTCAAAACGAAAGGGGAAATAGCTAAGGAAAGAAGTCACTTCCATTTCATTTTATTTATATTTTGGCTTTTAAAAAAAACGTTTCATGGCAGTGATACTTCATTCTGTTTTCTGTACTTCTTGCCCAATTAATCAGACCTTTCCTTTACAAAATTTTCCATGGCCTTCATATCCACAAAGCTTAACCCATTCACCGTCTACCTATTTGACAGCCACTCTCTCCTGTATCTGATGATAGGTCAGAGGTTCAGCTTTTAAAACTCACATTATTTCACTGGATGTAGTGGTGCTATTCAAATGTACATCAGCTGACATATTTACATTCTTCAGTAGGATGAAAGTGGCAAGGTTATTTCCTATTACAATTCTCCTCACTTTAAAGCTTTAAAAGATTGATTATCTCAGAGCTTAGAATGTACTTTTATGGACTGCAGGTCCCAGAATCCTCTAGAATGGCCATAGGTCAGCAGTTTATATTGTAGGAATTTTAAAAAAGGCCACTATATTATCAACTAGCATAAAGGAACTTAAACTATAATATTAATATTTTTAAGTACTGGTGTGGAACCAATTTCTCCCCCCAATAATCTATGAAAAAGAAAAAAGAAAAGAAAAAGATTACACTGCTAACATTGAAAAACTGCCAGACCTTTTTAATTAGCTTATGAAAAAACAGTATGAGGGGCTAGTATTTTATCTATCTATCTATCTATCTATCTATCTATCTATCTATCTATCTATCTATCTATCTATCTATCTATCTATCTATCTATCTATCTATCTATCTATCTATCTATCTAGTATGTATACCACTCCATCAGTGCAAAACAGTATTCTGGGCAGTTTACAACATGATGAATAAAACATGACAAAAACAATAAAGTAATAAATAAAACTGATCAAACAAATAAAACAAAATACTACAAGACTCATAATATCCAAATAGAAGGCAGAGCATGAGGCAAGGTTGCATTTGAAGGCCTCTCTGAAAAGCAGTACTTTCAGAAGTCTTCTAAACACTGGGAGTATCCTGCTAGTCAATCATTAGGTATCAATATCTGCACACTGTTACGTGAAGATTACACTGAATTGTATAATTACACAACTGTTTCTGCAACTGGTCATGCACTGGAAACCTGAAGTCTGTGGCATGCAGAGCACACCACGGCTTCTGCAGCATTCTGTATGCCTAGTATGCCTGCGCAATTCTCTCTTGGATACAGCCCTTTCACGAGGCCCTCCCAAAGCCCAAAGGCTTAAGCAAAAGTGCTTTAAACTAAAAAAATTGTGAACGCTCTTCTGGCCAAAAATGGGCTTGTATTTTCACTCTTGTGCACAAGCAAAAAAGCTTGTAGTTGCCTACTTTTTTGACAGCATTTCCCAATGTGGCAACAGGTCCTTTGTTGTCAAGAGTGAGAAAATTTGAAAGCATTCATTACATCCTTAGCGGCATTAACAAGTAACATATCAGTCTTGAAAAATAATCAATAGCAACTAGAGTGTTACTTCTTCAAGTAACATTTCCAAACTCTGTTTCTAATTTTCTGTGCTAGATGCTAGAAACAGCCATTTAAAAAAAAGTGTTGAAGTTGGTTATGATGGAGGCCTTGTTTCCATTAGTGCATGCACATTTTTCTGTCCCACTGTTGATTCTAGCCAAATGGGTTTTGCAGAATTCTCAGAGTTACAGAAACCTGCCAAATCTGTTTACCTGTCAAAGTCAAGATGAATATGCATACAATTAGATTTTTTTTAAAAAATAATTTTAGGGCTGCCTTGAAGAACAAACCCCTTTCAAGAGGGGGAAGAAAAAACACAAATATCAATAAACTTCAAGTAGTGAATAAACACATAACAATAATCAAACATTATATAGAAGTCCAAAAATAATGATGGCTACAAATTTTCAGCCATTTGCTAAAACACATAGATCAGTAACAAATGTCTTCAAGGCTTTACGAAAGGCCTGCAGAAATAGAGACAGAATAACACATTCTACAAATGTGAAGCCACTGCAGAAAACACCCTCTCTAGCCTATCACTGACAGGTTTTCCAAAACTACATCAAATGGGACGGGCTTGTTATTTCATTTTTATGGCTTTCTAGTTGAACCCATAGTAGTAGAGTTGGTCGTTGGTAAAGTAACCTTTCAATCATTTCTGTTTCTAAAGGTGTAAAGCTCTGAAAGAAGCCCTTAGACATCACTGCTAAGGTTAATCGGCATTGCAGTAGCTGACCAGTAGCCTCCTAGCATCAGCTATTAAGAGTTAGGTTATCTATGTTAGGTTATCTGTCCAGGACAGATGGGTGAGAGGGAGGGAGGGAGGGGGGGAGGGAGAGAAGAGAGCAAGCAGTCCCCAACATGGACAGAGTTGCTGCCTGGCGAGTAGGAAAACAGCAAACAAAGGAGTGTGTGACTGAAGAGGCAGGTAGGAAAGGGAACTGAATAGGTGGCTCTATCTGAGGTATCTGTGGCAGCAACCGTTTCCACCCACTTTTTAACAGTAACTTCTCAGGGTAAGTAAAACTGAGACTACTAGGCAGTGCTCAACCATGCAACAAAGAACAGTATGTAGGAGAGAAAGAACAAAGGAGGGAGGGAGAGGGCATTTGATTTCATCTTTCACTTGTACAGTACTATCCTTTCAACTTTATATGGCTTTACAAGAAAACACCAGAGGCGGACAAACTAAGAGTTTGTCTACATGTACTCAATTGGAATTGGCTGGATCAGGTCAAATAGAGTCACCTAAAGTCTGCCAGAGATCCAATATGCTTCTTGTTACAATCCTTGCATCCAAATAATACATGCATCTCAAGCAACCCTATTTGGTCTGCCTTCCTGTTGAAAACAACAGCTTTCCTCTCTAGTAACCACACGTGACAAACAACAACAACAATAACAGTACCTGCACTTAAAAATGGTAGCCCCTGACAGGGACCCAGAAAGGTGCAGGAATGCTCTGCGGACGGGCTGGTTCACTCTAGCAATTACATCATCTGATCATTGGCAAAAGGAGCAAACCATCCCCTCCCACCAGTAGACGAAACAGCAGGGCAAGTGCCCATCTACGTAATTGCACCCTAAGAGGACAAGCATGGAATTAAGGAGTATATATTTGTGCTTTTAGTTATGTTTATTATGAGGAAAAAGTGAGTGTCAGAGGCTGGTGTCAGAGGCTGCTACTCTTAAAATTCAAAACTCACTGTTTGTTTCACATGGGGATATTCTAACTTGAGTTCACTAAGAAATGGAATATGTGTTTCATCTGTTATATGGCAATTGCACTAACGTAATAATTGCTCTTCAGTATTCGGTAGGATTTCTTCTCAAAGCATTTGGCTGCAGCGTTGTTTCTTTTTTAATTACTTGATTAGGGTGTGGTATACCACAGCTGAAACATTTAGTACTCTTTGTTCACTAAAAGAAGTGCAAACAGTATTGGGCCCACCCTGAGTTACACGTTTGTATTCTCCCTTGGAAGAAAATGTGCAGGGTGTTGCTCTCCCTTCCTCCTGCCCCCCCCCTTGAATGTGTGTTGCATAGTTGGACATTAAATGGAATGGAAATTGCTCAACCTAAAAGTAAAATAAACTGTCCACAGCTGCTGGAAACCAACTTGTAATACATACAAACCTGATATCTCTGTGCAGATCTTTCCTACAATTATTTCCATTGGTGTCTAATGCGCTGTTTCTAGGCCTTTACTTCCAGTAATATGCTGGTTCAAGCATGTTGATTCTGCTGGGAAAAGGTCTATTTTCTCACAGTAATTTTTCTATCTCTGGGGAAGTGCCACAAATGGTAGTAGAACAGTTGAGGCAGGGGAGTACTGAACAAGCATAAAAGCACAGTTCTTACAGAAAAATTGATGCACCATGCTTATCTTTTACAAGTTAAATCCAGGCTTAGAGTAGATCAGAAGGGAAGCCGGGCCTGCTGTCTGGGCACATATGCCTGTGCCTGCCTATCAGCTGAGAGGCCAGTCTCTGCCCAGAGACAGCAGGCCCAGCTCCTGGAAGGAAGGCTGGACCACTATCTCTCAAGATGGCAGTGGCAGCAGAGGAGGAGGAAGCAGCAGGACCAGATAGGGAAGTGATGGGGGCTGTGGGGTGGGGGGGCAGACTGTGGGGGTTTGGGGTTTGGTTTTCCCATCCCTCAGTCACAATTTTTTTTAAAAAAATGAACTACTTTGAGGTGTTTTTTTAAAAAAAGTTTAGATGGTTTGTGGTTCATGGGTAGCCACGAACCATGAACCACCATTTTTATGATTCGTGTCCATCTCTATTCATATTATATTGGTTTCAAAAGTACAATGAATCCTGGATATCTATCTGTCTCATATATCATAACAATCAGAATTACTATATCATATTGTGAACATGTGAGAAATTTCCAGTATAAGACACTTGGTCAGGTCACCAGTAGTGGGGCTATGAGCATAGAAAGAAAGGGGGGGAAAAACATAACTGGAGTCTTTTTTTGGTCCCCTGTTCTTACATTAGTTAGACAGCCATCCCTCTTTGCAGATGGGTATGTCTAGTTAAGATTTTTTTTAAAAAATCATCATCATCTCACAAGTCCCAGAATTAAGCTCCATGCTCACTGGAGTTTTCTAGGGGTTATAGTCAAAAACAATGTTTCCCATCCCTGATCTGGGGGCAGGGGTGGCAGATGATTAGCATCAGAGAACATATGTTCTCCTGGTCTTATGTAATGTTGAATACACTGGGAGTCAAAACCAGTTTTTTTAAGAGCTACGAACCTGAAGAGAGCCAATGTGGTGTAGTAGTTAAGAGTGCTGTACTGCATTTAAAAGTTCAAATCTCCACTGGGCCATGAAGTTCACCAGCTTAGCTTGGACCAGTCACAGTCCCTTTGCCTGATTTGTCTTACAGAATATTTGGGAGGAGTGTTATGTACACTAACTCTGAGCTCAAAGAAAGAAAGAAAGAAAGAAAGAAAGAAAGAAAGAAAGAAAGAAAGAAAGAAAGAAAGAAAGAAAGAAAGAAAGAAAGAAAGATGCAACTAATAAATAGATAATTAATAATAATATCTGATTAATAGGACAAATATTTTTATTTCCATGTTCCCCCCACATCACTTTTTTCAGTCACACTTTTATCTGGCCCATTCCCTCAGCCCGTGCGTGCACACGGGGGGGGGGCATCCGTGCGTGTGTGTGTGTGCGGGCGTCTGTGTGTGCATGCGGGGGGCAGAGTGTGCGTTTTTGTGTGCGTGCGGCCGCACATACACACATGCATGTTCCTGTTCCTTCAGCCCTCAAATATGTTGACAATATCCGGTGTGGCCCTCACGGTCAAAAGTTTGGAGACCCCTGCTTTAATGTGTTGAAGAGCTGAGTTGTTCCTCAAGTCCTCTTCCATAGCATCTATATTAACTTACTCCATATGCTACCATTAATACAATGAATATTTCTCTGCCAGCTGGCCATGTAAAATGGTGTGGACTGCAAAATATTAGCTCTCCAAATTCTGCAAACTAATTTACATATGGTGCAAACTGCCTGCTGATTATACAAGCTGAGCTCTAAGCCTGTATAGCAAAACTACTGTATATTTTTAAAAGTACATTTAAAGCATTTAAAACACAGCATGTTTACATACAACTCAATGAAGCACATGGCTTCTTCAGGCCAGTGGTTGATGGATTTGGCTAGGGAGTATGTTCTGAGAGAGAGATGGAAAGTGATTGACCCGAATAGTATCAGATGTTTTTGGCAGAAAATCCAAGTTGTTCTTGCACAGAAAGTTGTCAGATGATAGTGGTGCCAGCAATAAAATATATTTTAATATTTCAAAAGTACAATTTAATAACTCACATGAATTGGAGGCTACGTAAAGGAAAAATGTAATGGGGATTGACAAACTGATGGTACTAGTGGTGAGAAGAAGAATTTGTGCATATGCTAATTTAGACACTTGGTTGCAGAACTAGAGATTGAGCGTTTGATTCTGCACTGTGCCTCCTGGGGAATGAGCGAAGCCCATGTAGCCTTGGGTAAACTGCATAGTCCCAGAGCACTTCCAGAAGAAAGGAATGATAACCCACTTCTGAGTTGAGACTCATGGCACAGTGGTTAAACTGCAGTACTGCGATCAAGACTCTGCTCACAGCCTGAGTTCAATCCTGATGGCTTGAAGTTGACTCAGCCTTCCATCCTTCTGAGGCTGGTAAAGTTTGCTGAAGGGGGTGGGAGGAAAGTGTAGCCTGTATAATTTGAAAAATTCTAAACTGCCCAAAGAGTACTTTAAGCACTATGGGGCGGTATATAAAGCAGCACACTTTACTTTTATTTTTTTGAGTACTCTATATCTAGAAAATCCTGAAAAGGGTCACCATAAGTCATAATTGATTGATGGCACAGAATTATTATATTAACTTGTCTGCTTATTTCAACAGTCTAAGATGTATCCCCTGACTTTTCTTTTTTACAAAATATGTAAGTCATCCAGCCCACATTGTTCCAGCAACAACAGTTCATAAATATTTACATTACAGACATGTTTTTTTTGTTTTTAAAAACCCATAAAATATGAGTGACTAGCTTGGAAGGAAAAGACAGAGGTAGAAAGAAGATTATTTCCTCTGCTTTGGCCTCTGGATTGATCCACCGCAGTATCTGTCCCTGCCAACTGCTGGCATTATGGCTACCAAAGATTAGCCCTCAACATAGGAAAGGTTCCCAAATTTTTCACAGAGAGCTAGAAGAACCCTAATACAAGGGCATGTGCCAATGTTACCTTCATGTCATCTTGCAAGTCTGTTTTGAATTTTTGTAGGGTGTAATACAAAATGATGAGCACACCATTCCATAACCACTATGCAATGTAAAGTAGATGACTGGTTGAATTTCCCTCGTATATTCATTATGCACCCTACAATTTTTGTATACAAATAATTGCCACTATTCTAGCGGAAAGTGAGGCCTGAGTCAAACCATTAAGTAGTGAAACTTTACATCCGCAGTGCTACTCACTGGATGCTTCCTAAATTCTTAAATCAAAGGTCTGGGCCACAATCAAGATGGTCTCTTCAGATGCAAACAAAGGCTTTTGAATCATTTTTTTAATATTTGGGTCACAGAATAAATAATAATAAGTTCCAAATGTTCTGATATGAACTCCTGATGTCCTCATCCTTTACAGGCTTTACTTCATCAGCAGCATAACAGATTTAATGAATGTCTTTGTAATATATTTTATCACAAATTTAATTAGATGAAGCTTCACACAGAGATTCAGTTCAATCAAAACTTGCATGAGACTCTAGTTTTGGACACGAGAGGTTCTCTCTGACCCTTTATATATGTGGGGTTCTCTACATCCTTTATATTCTGCCAGGTCAGTGGCTAAAAGTGACTTTCACTTTCATACAAAACATAACAAAAGAATGGAAAATGACAGCAAAGAGGAAAATTAATGCATTAAAGCATTAAAAACATACTCTCCATAAATATAGCATTGTCCAAGGGGAAATGGAAATTTGAGTAGGAGGAATACAAACCTTGGAGGGGGTGAGAAACAGAAAAAGAAGTACACTGGAAAAATTAATAATTTTGAGTTACATAGATGGATAGAACAAATAAAAGGTTTGGGAACTCAGTTATTGGTTGGGTGACAGCTTTGCAATATAGTTTCCTCTGAATTATGGGGAAACAGTTGAAATTAATCTGGAGTCTCTTGTGCAAACACTGATGTTTGCACCTCAGTCATTAAAAGACACCAGACATCATCACTAAAACCACACATAATTTACAAAGTTGGCAGTTGTTGCTCAAAAGAGACTCTGATTTAAGCTGTATGGAAACTGAACTTCCTCTCACCCTGAAGAGGGTGCATCCTGTTGAATGAGGCTGAGTCTATGTGAAGAATTTTACAGACTATGATTTTTTTTAAATGGATTTTTATTTCCAGCTCTGCTACTCTCATTTCCACAACCATTTACAATTGTAATTAATAAACCACATATGGTTTTCCTGCTAAGATATAAATATATCTATCTATCTGCATGTGTGCGAGATCGCTGTCTGTTCATACGGGCCAAGAATTTGCAACATGAAAACACAATTCCTAATGGAAGTAAAGCTATAACTATGTTTTAATATATTTCTCCATTCTGTTTCTATGATTCATTAGTCTGGTCATGCTGCTGCATAAATACAAGCAGGCTCTGTTGCTTAGGCTCGTATCAGCCCATGGATATATGTTAACCCGCCAGTACAGTTTCTCTTATATACAAATATTCTTTTGAATTTCACTAGATCATGATTATCACCAAATATTGTAATAAGGTGGTACAGTGAGCATCAAATTTTATGCAGACTGCAATTTGGAAAACAACTCAGCAGAGTTCATTCAGATTGATTTGGAAGGTATCTAGTTCAGCCGAAATTGTGATGTGGAAATGCAAACTTTTGCTCCTCCCATGAACTACCGCTGGAAAATGGGAGGGGGGAATGTTTTCAACATCTTTCTCTCAAAGGGTTGGTCAGTACTAGTGAATCATTAGAAACTAGAAACAGTCACAATATTACTCAGGTATAGGGACTCAAGTCATGCAACTTACTGTTGAATCTGACTCAAGTTGCACCAACAACTCGACTCAGGGGTTTTTTCAATGGCTGAGACTCAACCTGCAACTTTGTTAACCACATGTGACAGTTTTCATTTCACAAAAAGATTAATAATCTTCCTTGGAAGAGACTGTGACCTAATTCTAAAGAAGCAAACCTCTCCCTGCACTGTACCAACACAGCCTACTTGCATTATTCAGTGTCTCCTCATACAGAAGATGAGATGGCAGAAACAAAGGTTCAGTTTAGATCTAGTGTTCTACGCAGGGAGATATCTTTTTTTCTTTTCTTTTAAACAGAGAACCATTTACTCACATCTCTCCATTTTGCACACTGAAGTAGGATGGTCTAGATACTGGTTTACCACCTTAGAAATCATTAGACCTCTGTTAAAGGCATTTATTGCTTTAAGAAATATTCTAATTTTCTGCGGATACAAATTCAATGTGTAAAATTGTCCAAAGCGTTGTAAGGGAAAGTCAGAAGGGTTATGTTGCTTTCGGCTACAGTCCTACAGCCACTCACCTGGGACTGCGAATAAGCTTCACAGAATTCAAGAGAACTTACATCTCAGTGGGCATATGAAGGATAGCATTTTCTCCTGTTGCCTCAATAAATGTAGTGGCTATAATTTATAAGTACACTTAAGATAAAATGATTTAAGTGTGCATGATCCCTATTTATGCTTGGGGATTATTGCTCTTTTTATTGAATTTGGAAACTTTTCGCCCTAATTATTTGTACAAATTAAAATAAGAAGTGATTGCCCTTCAGCTTGTGTGTTATCACCTTGCAAATAATTCCTCATACATGAGATACTCAGTGAAACACAACTCAGCCATACTGTTACACTGGCAGACAGCATAAATGCAAACAAGAATTCAGGTTATAATACAGAAGACTGTATTTAGTTGATCTGGTAGATATAGGGTTGATGAGAAGTATTAATAAAACTGCATATTTACAAGGCTTGCCTGGAATGCTATGTTAAAGGGAAACCAGTAATTTGAAGGTTTAGGACTAGCTGGCAGGAACCATCCGGCATGGATCTATCCAAATCAAAAAGCTATAAAGGAGCCACACTGACTGGGCAAGGCCCAGGGTATCCACTGCTGCATTTGCAAAGGAGGACATGGAAGAAAGTGATTGCAAAAAAGGAGATGTAAATATAAGCTCACATATTGGAAACATGGGGCATATTTAAGTAAAGCAACTGCAAGTCTAGATTTTTTGTTGAGCTTGCTTGCCTTTGTTGTTGTTGCTATTAGTTATGAAAAATGCAATAAACAGGCCTGTTTCTCACATGTGACTTGGTACAACTCTTCTTATCTAACAGCACCAAAGAAACAAATAAATTGCCCTGTTTCCCCGAAAATAAGACCTAACCTGAAAATAAGCCCTAGTATGATTTTTCAGGATGCTCATAATATACCGTATTTTTCGCTCTGTAAGACACACTTTCCCCCCCCCCCAAAAAAAAGTAGGGGGAAAAGTGTGTGTGTCTTATGGAGCGAATACTGTAAAAAAGGGTGCAATTTAAATTCTAACTGTAGGTGGCGAAAGAGGCTGCTTCTTGGTAGCTCTTTCGCCCCAACAGTTAGGAAAAAGCTGCGGAGGAAGGCCAGGTAAGCTCCCGGAGGTCTACGGGGGGGGGTGGGGGTGGCGATTTTGGCCCGCTGGGCCCACGGGGGATGGGGGTGGAGGACAGCTGGTAAGGGTCTGGGAAGGGAAGGGAAGGTGGTGATTTCGGCCCGCTGGGCCCGCGAGGGGGGGTGGAGGACGGCTGGGAAGGGTCTGGGAAGGGAAGGGAAGGTGGCGATTTCGGCCCGCTGGGCCCGCGGGGGGGTGGAGGACAGCTGGGAAGGGTCTGGGAAGGCAAGGGAGGTGGCGGTTTCGGCCCTGGTGGGCCCACGCGGGGGTGGAGGAAGGCCCAAACTGATGCCTGCAGTACCCCTCCGAGACCCTACCCGGCCTTTCTGCACCCCCCCGCGGGCCCAGCGGACCGAAATCGCCACCTTCCCTTCCCTTCCCAGACCCTTCCCAGCTGTCCTCCACCCCCCCTCGCGGGCCCAGCGGGCCGAAATCACCACCTTCCCTTCCCTTCCCAGACCCTTACCAGCTGTCCTCCACCCCCATCCCCCGTGGGCCCAGCGGGCCGAAATCACCAGAATATTTTTTCCTGTTTTGCTCCCCTAAAAATTAGGTGCGTCTTATGGAGAGGTGCGTCTTATGGAGCAAAAAATACGTAAGCCCTACCCCAAAAATAAGCCCCAGTTAAGTGAAACCCCGCCCTCCACCACTGTGCACCATTGTGCAGCAACCAGAAGAAGATGACATGACTGTAAAATAAAACATCCTCTGAAAATAAGCCCTACTGCGTTTTTGGGAGCAAAAATTAATATAAGACCCTGTCTTATTTTTGGGAAAACATGGTAATAAATTTAAAAACAAATAAAAACAGCAGGAGGACTTTCTGTGGGGCACAGAATCACCAGAGCCTATGTGAGCCACTATTAACATCTAACCTCCTCTTGTTTCTACCTTTTGTCTTGACACCTGCCTTATCTCCTATAGGCCCCTTTTCCTCTCATTTGCACCACAAGAGAGGGACAGGCCAAAGCAGCATGAGCACAGCAACAACCAACCACAAGTGTCCAATACATAGGATACTATTTGAATGGCTACATCAGACCTCAAATGCAAAAAAGAGGGAAGGAAAGAGAAGGAAAAGACATCCATAATTGTCATGTGGAATGTATGTACTGGCAAAGGGGCATGTTCTCAAAGTAAGCTACACAGACAGCAGGACGTAGAGCAGGTTTGGGAGGGGGAGAGGCGAGGATGAAGGAGGAAAGAGGAAGAGAAGAGAGGAAGCATCCCTGGATGCTTTTTTTAATTGAGATGTAATGGGAAATGACATTAGGACAAATTATCATTGTCAACCTGCTTCAAACACTTGCTTTAATGGCTTTGTTGGCAGCTTCTTACAAACCATGGTTTATGAGCTGACAAGTTGAGCTATAAAAGAAAACTTCAATTTGCTCTATAAACCATGGCTTGACACCTGACATAGAAACACATAAACAAGAGAATCTTTTTCCTTCTTTCCTTCTTATTTCTTTCCAGTACCAAAGATCAGTTTCCTTTTTTTTTGTTTAAAGTTATTAATAGTTTTAATATTGTGAAATAACACAACTTACAACTCATCTCGCCCTCCCCTACATTATCCTTAGCAGTGTATTTAACAACGACTAACATTGTTGACTGACACTGCATCATATTGATCAGCCACACATGCAGAGTGTGGCTGATCAATTCAAATCAATTCAAATCACACATTCAAATCAAATACTCAAAAGACAAATGTCTGGGCTGGGGAAAGAATCAGTAGAAGGGAAAGAAAGGTAACAGGGAATGTGACTTCTGAAAAACAGCTGTCAGGCTATTAAAAGAACATGGACGGATATTTCACAGTTGTTTCTGTCTTCTGAAATGCTACTTTTGCCTTTTCATCCAAGAGATCTTTGGTCCATTCTTCTAAATGTGGCATAGTAGGAGACGTTCAGCTCTATAAAAATATATATGCTTGGCCACCATGGGTGCCCACAGAATCTAGAGTCAGTGTTCCTTTCCAGAGTTCCATTTCACAGATAATTAGCTCAGCAGCAAATCAAAATTCATCCTTCATATTTGAAGATGAGCATCATAGTTACCATTGGGAGAGGGGAGAGGAAGAAGTCAATGATTACGGATGACGCATAGCATGCTGATGGATACACAGGTGATTTACTAACCCAATACAAGCCTAGAAGATACAGAAACAGTGGGAGCAGGTTAGCTGAATCTGAGCTTGTTGGCTGTTAAGAAGTTACATTCTTGCTTTCTCGCTTTCATTCTCTTTCTGCATCCTTGATTCTTTTTGTTTCAAATTCTTTAGCTCCGTTGTTTGACAGCATTTTGCCAGGCACTTTGGTTTTGAGTGAAAGCTTCCCAATTGACATGGACAATGATAAATCCTTTCAATGTTGTCTTCAGAGTATCCTTAAATCATTTCTTTAGTTCACCACGCAATTGAGCAATAGCAACAGCAGATACATTTTGGGAGACGGATGACCCTGACAACATGGCCAGCCCATTGAAGCTGTCCTTGTTTCAAGATTGTAAAAATGCTTGTCTTCTGCGTTTCCTCCAAGACTTCAGAATCAAAGACTTTATTCTGCCATTTGATGTTCAGAATTTTCCAAAGACAGTTGAAAGTGACTCAGCTTTGTTACATGGTATTGATAGATTACAGATTATGGAGAAAGCCAGAGAGTTCCAGAAAAACATCTACTTCTGCTCCATTGGCTACGCAAAAGCCTTTGACTGTGTGGACCACAGCAAACTATGGCAAGTTCTTAAAGAAATGGGAGTGCCTGACCACCTTATCTATCTCCTGAGAAATCTCTATGTGGGACAGGAAGCAACAGTTAGAACTGGATATGGAACAACTGATTGGTTCAAAATTGGGAAAGGAGTACGACAAGGCTGTATATTGTCTCCCTGCTTATTTAACTTATATGCAGAATACATCATGCGAAAGGCTGGACTGGAGGGATCCCAAGCCAGAATTAAGATTGCCGGAAGAAATATCAACAACCTCAGATATGCAGATGATACCACTCTGATGGCAGAAAGTGAGGAGGAATTAAAGAACCTCTTAATGAGGGTGAAAGAGGAGAGCGCCAAAAATGGTCTGAAGCTCAACATCAAAAAAACTAAGATCATGGCCACGGGCCCCATCACCTCCTGGCAAATAGAAGGGAAAGATATGGAGGAAGTGACAGATTTTACTTTCCTGGGCTCCATGATCACTGCAGATGGTGACAGCAACCACGAAATTAAAAGACGCCTGCTTCTTGGGAGGAAAGCGATGACAAACCTAGACAGCATCTTAAAAAACAGAGACATCACCTTGCCGACAAAGGTCCACATAGTCAAAGCTATGGTTTTTCCAGTAGCGTTGTATGGAAGTGAGAGCTGGACCATAAAGAAGGCTGACTGCCGAAGAATTGATGCTTTTGAATTGTGGTGCTGGAGGAGACTCTTGAGAGTCCCCTGGACTGCAAGGAGAACAAACCTATCCATTCTGAAGGAAATCAACCCTGAGTGCTCACTGGAAGGACAGATCCTGAAGCTGAGGCTCCAATACTTTGGCCATCTCATGAGAAAAGAAGACTCCCTGGAAAAGACCCTGATGCTGGGAAAGTGTGAAGGCAAGAGGAGAAGGGGACGACAGAGGACGAGATGGTTGGACAGCGTCATCGAAGCTACCAACATGAATTTGACCCAACTCCGGGAGGCAGTGGAAGACAGGAGGGCCTGGCGTGCTCTGGTCCATGGGGTCACGAAGAGTCAGACACGACTTAACGACTAAACAACAACAAAAATTGATAGATACTCCATGTGTTTGTTCCATAAGGTAGAGAAGATAGAACAACCAGCTTATCAGAAAGATTGATTCCACATTGATTCCACGTGGAGGATTGAAGTTTTCTGAAGACAGCGCTGGCTTTACAGATTTATGAGGTCACTTCATCACCAATGCGAACACAGTATAATACAGTACTGCCAAAATATATGAATTTGCCCACTGGAGTAAGAGTAAGTAACCCAGCAATGAATAATAAGCAGAAGAATCTAGAACAAAACTAGTAGGTTTCATTATTCCTTTCCTGAAAGAAGTAATAACTAGGCTTCTTTCTACATTGAGCCAGTTACTAGTATTGACAAAGTACCTTATGTCTAGTAAGGCCACAAAAATAAAAACTGCCACTTTGTGAGCAAGGAGGAATTTCAGAGTAGTTGTCACCATTAACACAACAGCAAAAACTGCTTTGAAATCAGCTCACAAATGACACTGTGACACAACAAAACTGACGTCAGGCCTTCCTCATGATGAACAGATGTGGAGGCAAACCAGGTCTTCCACTGCAGGGAGGCAAGCTGCTGATGAGCTAAAGAGAATGTTAACTACTTTACACTCTTGCCTAAGACCCTACCACTGGCAAGGAAAGTTTCAGGGAGAAAAAGCCAAATGTAGCATCCAAAAACTTAGAGGATGAAATGGTGGGACTGCAGCCACATCCCATAGACAGTCTGTCAGGAAATAAAACCTGATTCTTCCCTTTAAAGGTGATCTCAATCTAGCTTTCATTACATTTCGTTCCATTTCATTTATCTTGCCATGTTCTTAACACACTTCTCATAGGGACATAGTGCCTTATTCTGAATTTGTTCAACTTACAGTTTTTGTAACTGGTTTTTACTTTCTTTTCTTTTACTCTCTCTTTTCCTATGGTCCCTGGTTGTGCTGGTTAAGGAATTTGTAGAGTCCAAAAAAGTAACTGTTCCCAGTTGTGCTATAAACGTTCTCCACTGCCTTCTTTACAGTTTATAGAAAACACATTTTTTATTTCATTAACCAGCATATTAGTGTGAAAAGATAAGTGACAGCTTGCTGCAGGAGCAAAGGGGGAACATGAAAATATTCTTAGCATTAGTTTGGTCCAGAAGCCTCAACAGGAGCACTTTTAATACTGGTCCAAGGATATTCTTGACACAATAGGAAGCAATGATTAAGAGATGAGCAGGCCAGTAGTATCTTGCAGTACAACAGAAAACTAGGCCAGGTTTTTTTTTACACATACCAATGTGTCTCTACTTTCAAAAAAATCCATTATTAATTCATATAACACAGCCAAAAGTGCAATTTAGCATACACTTCTGCTTAATTGCAGAGCATTCAATAAACTTCACACAACACACTTACTATTAAATTACAGAATATATTGTAGGATTGAATGGTGCTCTCCATAGGTGGCCTTTTAAAATTGTTTCAACAAATCTATGGAACATTGGTTTAAGATCCTGCATTACTCAAGTAATAATACTTAAACAGAAATATCCTATTAAAGGACAGTAAACATTTAGTGTTCAGGTAAGGAAGAAAAACATAGAAACACCCATCACTGCTTTCAAAGAACCAAAGTATCAATACACTGGAACTGCCTATATGTTTATGGCTACATACCATGGCAAGATCCAAAAACTAGATGGAATAGAGTTAAAAATGGCAATATTATAAAATCACTATCAAGTGATGAAAATTACAAATACCTTGGAATACTAGAAGCAGATAACATCCTACACACAAAAGTTAAAAAAAGAGGTTACCTACCTGTAACCATATCTCTTGAGTGGTCCTCTGTGAATTCACACATATGGGTCTTGTCTGCACTTGCGCTGACGTTCTCGGAAGATTCTAGAGCTAAAAGTAACAATTTAGTGGTGTGATTCCCCCATGAGGCATATGCTCCTCCCACCCTCCATTTCCCTCAGTTCCTAAATTTTTTCCATCAGGTGTCAGAATAGTACAACTTTAACTCATCCATGACGGAGAGAGGGGAGGATGGGTGGGTAGTGTGAATTCACAGAGGACCACTCGAAGAACTATGGTTACAGGTAGGTAACCTCTTTTTCTTCTTCATGGTCTCTGTGAATGCACACATATGGGTGACTAGCAAGCTTCACTTACCGGCAGGTGGGACGTCACGGGAGGAAAGAAGCCAACACAGCTCTGCCGAAGGAAGCATCATGTCTCGCTCTGACATCTAGCCGGTAGTGCTTAATGAAGGTCGACGGGGTGGACCATGTGGCAGCACAGCAGATGTCTGGGATCTCGGTTCCACGTTGGAAGGCAACCGAAGTAGATAGGGCTCTGGTCGAATGAGCCTTGAGGTGCTCAGGAGGTGGCTTTCCTGAAAGTTTATAGGCTAGAGAAATGGTGTAAACTATCCACCTGGAGATGGATTGAGACAATGCATGGGCTCCCTTGTGGGGGCCATGGAAGCAAAGAAAAAGCCTATTGGATTTCCTGTAGAGTTTGGTCCTGTCTAAGTAAAAGGACAGGGCCCTTCTGACGTCCAAAGTGTGGAGCATATGCTCTAACGGAGACGATGGAGACTTAAAGAAGGATGGCAATATAATAGGTTGGTTGATGTGAAAATCAGAAACCACCTTAGGTAAAAAGGACACATCAAAGTACAATGTCACCTTGTCAGGGTGAAATTGGGTAAAGGGTGGGTCGCATCGAAGGGCGGCAAGTTCACTAGCCCTTTTTGCTGATGTAATAGATACAAGGAATGCTGTTTTACAGGTAAGTAACTGTAGGTTTGCAGATGACATAGGTTCAAATGGTGGGCGCATCAATGCGTTTAGCACCATCTGGAAAGACCATTGTGGTATAATACGTTCAGTCGGTGGGCGAGTGTTGTTGAGCCCCTTGAGGAATTTCTTGACAGTAGGATGTGAAAATAATTTCGCAGAAGGGGAGTTGTCTGGTTGGTGGGCAACAATGGCAGAAATATATACCTTCAAAGTGGATAATGATAGACCGAGGTCAAACAGGTGAAGGAGGAAGGTAAGTAAGGTTTCAATTGAAACAGGTATAGCAGGTAAGTTCTTATCACCAGTATATTTGAGAAATGATTTCCATTTATTCTCATACAAGGAGAGAGTTGAGGGCTTACGTGCCCGTTGTAAGACTGCCATCACCTCTGGGATATCAGCCATGCTGTGAGACTGAGAGAGGTCAGGTTTGGATGGTGGATCATGCCCTGGTCCAGAGTTAGAAGATCCGGGATTAGAGGAAGACGGACCCGGTCCGTAGCCATTGATGTCAGATGAGTGAACCAGGGTTGCCTGGGCCACTTCGGGGCTATGAGGATTGCATGAGCCCTGAATTGCCGGAGTCGAATGATCGTACGTTGGATGAGCGGTATCGGTGGAAACAGGTAAAGGAAATCCTTGGACCAGTCCACCATGAATGCATCGCCGATTGACATGATGTCCGATCCGGCTCTGGAGCAAAATATTGTACATTTGCAGTTGATCCTTGATGCAAAGAGATCGATCGATGGAGAGCCCCACCGACGGCATAGTTGACGGAATACAGTGTCGTTCAGGGACCATTTGTATGTTCCCGATGGTAGACGGCTGAGGCGGTCCGCAAGATAATTGTCGTCTGTGGCAATATGGACTGCTATCGGAAATATGTGGTTTTGATAGCACGACTCCCATAGGTTGACAGCAAGGTACAAAAGGGAAAGGGAGTGAGTGCCTCCCTGCTTGCTGACATAAAAGAGCGCTGTCGTGTTGTCCGTTGCTAATTGGACGACTTGTCCCTTGAAAGTGGGAAAAAGGCATTGAAAGCTCTGATTATCGCACGTAACTCTAGGTGATTTATGTGAAGAGTCTGTTCTTGTTTTGACCACATACCGTGGATTTTGTGTTGCAGGCAGTGGGCTCCCCATCCAGAAGGGCTGGCATCGGTAGTGACCTGCACCGTGGGCTGAAGGGGGGAAAAGGACTGACCGGTCCGGAGGTTTGGAAGGTAAGTCCACCATGTAAGTTGGGCGGCTAAGTCCTTTGTGACTGTTAACATTTTGGTAGGAGGATCCGTCATGGGATCAAACAGAGTTAGAAACCAAGATTGAAGTGCTCTCATCTTGAGTCTGGCATGTAGTATCAGCGATGTCGTGGAGGCCATGAGGCCGAGAAGGCACTGTGCGTGATGTGCAGACACTGTTTGAAGAGGTTGGAATGAAGAGACTGACTTCTTTATTTTTGTAAATCTTTCGCGAGGGAGGAAAGCCTTTGCTTGTAGTGAGTCTATCTCTGCCCCGATAAAGGCGGCTGTCTGCTTTGGTTGAAGTTGAGACTTTTCCAGGTTGATTCTTAGCCCCAGGTTTTTCAATGTATGTAGGGTGGTGTCTCTTGCTGTTATGGCCTCGTGGTATGATGTCGTAACGATCAGCCAATCGTCGATGTAAGGGTATACGTTTATACCCTGAAGGCGTAGAAAGGCTGCGACCGGTGCCATACACTTTGTAAAAGTTCTTGGTGCCGTAGACAGCCCGAATGGGAGGGAACAAAATTGGTAGGCAACACTGTCGAAATGAAAACGGAGGTATTTTTGATATGAGGGATGTATTGAGACGTGGAAATAGGCATCTTGTAGATAGATTATGATGGACCAGTCGTTCTGCGAAAGCAAAGGGATAATGGTGTCTAAAGTAAGCATTCGAAATTTACGGGGTCGAATGAAAGTATTCAGGTGCCTAAGGTCCAGAACAGGACGGAGTCCCCCGTCCTTTTTGGGGACAGTAAAATATTTGGAGTAGAACCCATTATGCCAATCGAATTGTGGTATAGGAATAATAGCTTCCTTGGAAATCAAATGGAGATTTCGCCTTGAAGGATGGGAGAGAACGGCGTAGATTGTATGAGCCCCACAGGGGGTAAGGTATCGAATTCAATTTTGTAACCATGGGCAACGATAGCAAGGACCCATTGGTCATTAGTGATAGATTGCCAGTAAGGCAAGTATGGTGCCAATCTGGGTTGGAAGGAGAGTTGCAGGTTTCTAGGGGGAGAAAGACAGTCAAAAATGTTTTCAGTATTGCTTACCCTTCCTTTGGTTCTTGGGAAAGGAATGTCGTTGCTGAGTCGCATTGCGGGGACGAAAGGAAGGGAGAAGCGGCTGCGGGGTTGGTAGAGATCTGTCTGATTGCTGAGATTGAAACTGCTTATACGGGTGAAATCGTTGATACTGATATTGAGGATAGGACCGAGAGTATGGTTGATTGGGCCGGTACTGAGATCTTTGAAAGGTTGAAAATTGCTGATTGGAGTAAGACTTCGCCGTTTTGCGCATCTTATGAAAGTTTTCCATGGTTTCGTCAGTTTTGCTGTTGAATAATCCAGTCCCATCGAAGGGTAGATCTTCAACCCGTGATTTGGTATCGTCTGATATTGTAGATGATCTAAGCCAGGCATGACGTCGTATTGATATGGAGGAGACCAAGGTTTTAGAGGCAGCTTCTGCTGCATGACGTGCAGCGATTCTTTGGTGTTTAGCCAAAGTAATAGCCTCAGAATGAGCATTAATGAGGTCAGTCCTTATCGCTTCGGGTGCTGATTCAAGAAGGGGGAGTACTTTATTCCAGAGATAACGTTGGTATGCTCCCATAGTGGCCTGGTAGTTAATGTTCCTCAATAAGAAAGATTGTAGAGAATAGATTCTTCTACCGAGAATATCTATCTTCCTGCCTTCTTTATTCATGGGGGTGACTTTAGATTTATTGTAACCCCTAGATTGGCTGGATTCCACTATTATGGAATTTGGTAAAGGGTGTTTATTGAGGAATTCAATGTCACTACCATGAGACTTATAAAGATTTTCGGTTCTTCGTGAAGTCTGCATCATCGATGGAGGTTTATCCCATGTATCCTTAATGAGTTGTAAGACGGATTTGTTGAAAGAGAGGCTGACTGGCGAAGACCTTTCTTTAATGATGTCATCGAAAATAGGATCTGTTTCAGGTGAGGAAGGTTCCTCAATGTTAAGGTGAAGCGCTCGTGCCATTCGCGATATAAATTGGGAGTATGAGGAAAAATCTTCTGAAGGAGAAGGAGGTTGGTTATCTTTAGTCCCATCCGGAGGAGTGGGGAGATCAGGAGATGAGTGGCGAGAAGAAGTAGACTGTTCATCTTCAGAAGAAGATGGTGAATAAGGTGATGTTGGAGACGGTTCATGATGTCGAGTATCATAGGGTTGCTGTTCCCGAGTATCCGATTGTTCCATGACATCGAGGGGAGCATGTAGCGAGTGATCATGCCTAGTCCATGACGTCGTAACTTTGGGCTTGGACGGTGCCGAAGGGATAGGTACATGCTTCTTATTTCGAGCACGAGTTTGCGGGGAAGGAGGTTGAGATGGCTCAGAAGCAGGGCGAGCACGTTTGTGCTGCTCAGTATGATACCGTTCGAAATGTGATTGCCAGACAGAGGGGTCGAAAAACTGGTATGGCATCATGGGGAAAGGGAAAAAGTCCCCATAAGGCATCATAGATCTTTGTGGGGAGACATGCTTCCTTTTCTCCGTCCGTTTTCTGGGAGACGGAGGGGGAGTTTCGGGGTCGGAAACCGAGATTTCAACTGCCCGCCCTGATGTAGTGTTGGAATGGGCCAAGGCCGGGCTGGACGGATGCGCAGCCGGGAAATGGCCAGTACTCGGTGTTAAGCTTGATGCCATGGCAGAGACTATTATTTGTTGGACCTCCTCTTGATCCGAGGCATAGTCATGAGCGTCCCTCGAGGATTCCTCCAAAATGGGAGAGGGTAGAGATGGTTGAGGGGGCTCAAGGCGGGAGGGCTTATCCGCTTTTGGAGTTTTCGTTGCGGATTTCTTCTTTGAAGGGGGATCGCTCGGATTAATGGAGGATTTAGTAGACGATTTTGGTTTAGAAATTTTCTTTTTCTGTGCTTTATCCTTAGGTGGGACGGAGGCCACAGTTTCAGGGGCAGTCTGGGCTGCGGGGAGTCTCTCACCCGATGAAACAGGGGATCTTACCGGTTCCCTGGAGGGGGAAGAAGGATTCATCGCGGTTTGCCAAAGGTGAGACCTAAGCCTCTGTAAACGCTGTTTGAGTGCTGGCCGAGAGAGATTTTTGCAGGCAGCGCAAGAATGAGTGGGGTGAGATTCCCCAAGACAGAAAAGACACTGATCGTGTTCGTCAGAAAGAGAGATCTTATTAGGACAAGAAGTGCACCACTTGAAAGGAAACTGGTAGGCCATAAGAGAGGGAAGGGGGGGGGATCAAAAAGGCGGGAAAAAGCAGTAAGTGTAGTAAAAGAGAAGCGATAGCTCAAACTAATTTAGAAAGAGTAAAGGTAAAGAAATAGTAGCCCTGAAAAGGACTGTTTGGTATATTAGCTCGAGAAAGGCTAAAGAGAAAGCTCAGTCTTCCAAAGGAGAACCGTACAGCTCGGCGGAAAAAAGGAACTGAGGGAAATGGCGGGTGGGAGGAGCATATGCCTCATGGGGGAATCACACCACTAAATTGTTACTTTTAGCTCTAGAATCTTCCGAGAACGTCAGCGCAAGCACAGACAAGACCCATATGTGTGCATTCAGAGACCACGAAGAAGAATAATGACAGAAAGGGAATACAACAAAAGAGTGCAGAAAGTCTTAAAATCAAAATTAAATGTCGGAAATATAATCAAAGCGATAAGTACATGGGCTTGTTGTTGTTTAGTCGTTAAGTCGTGTCCGACTCTTCGTGACCCCATGGACCAGAGCACGCCAGGCCCTCCTGTCTTCCACTGCCTCCCGGAGTTGGGTCAAATTCATGTTGGTAGCTTCGATGACACTATCCAACCATCTCGTCCTCTGTCGACCCCTTCTCCTCTTGCCTTCACATTTTCCCAATATCAGGGTCTTTTCCAGGGAGTCTTCTCTTCTCATGAGATGGCCAAAGTACTGGAGCCTCAGCTTCAGGATCTGTCCTTCCAGTGAGCACTCAGGGTTGATTTCCTTCAGAATGGATAGGTTTGATCTCCTTGCAGTCCAGGGGACTCTCAAGAGTCTCCTCCAGCACCACAATTCAAAAGCATCAATTCTTCGGCAGTCAGCCTTCTTTATGGTCCAGCTCTCACTTCCATACATCGCTACTGGAAAAACCATAGCTTTGACTATGCGGACCTTTGTCGGCAAGGTGATGTCTCTGCTTTGTACATGGGCAGTTCCAGTAATTAGATGCCCATCTGGAATAACAGATTGGACTCAAAATGAATGAGAAGTATTGGAACGAAAAACACTGAAACTAATAAACATGCACCATGCACTACATCCAAAAAAGTCACGTGAACAGATTGTACTTACCATGAAAGATTGGAGGCCGAGCACTACTGCAAATACAGTAGGTAATAGAGAAGGAAAAAAGAAGCCTAAATGATTATATCAGTACAAGTAGAGAAAAATTACTTAAGGCAGTGTAAATGTAGAAAAATATTGAAAACAACATAAACAAAGGCTCAATATAAGAAACAGCAATTTGAAAATAAATTAAAGAGTTGGAAAAATAAACCATTACATGGAAAACACCTGAGAAATATTGATGGAAAGCGCATGTGAGTATATAATCTAAAGCCATTTTAAATCAATGGTGTTAAGAAACATTGCCCAGAGATTTGATCATGGTTAAGACAGTGGCTGGCATTTCTCAGGTGGGGGAAGAGATTGAGCCCCTTTCTAGAATATAAAGTTCCCTAGCACAGCAGATCTTTTACTACTTTTCAGTCCCTAGCTGCAGTGTGGAAAAACAGGGTAGTAACCATTATTTGTTGTTGTTTAGTCGTTAAGTCGTGTCCGACTCTTCGTGACCCCATGGACCAGAGCACGCCAGGCCCTCCTGTCTTCCACTGCCTCCCGGAGTTTGGTCAAATTCATGTTGGTAGCTTCGATGACACTGTCCAACCATCTCGTCCATTTGAAAATAAATTAAAGAGTTGGAAATGGTTTCAATAACCATTATTACCACACCATTAAAAACCCTGACCTCTTCAGAAAATTCACCATCAAAGTGTTTTTAAAATTTTCCTAGCAAACAAGAAGAAAGTTCTGTTCAGGTCTCCAAATATAGAGATGTATTGCTTATGAACAAGAAAGCTACTTTAATCATCATCATCGTCATCATCCCCTTCATGGGCACAGGCCTTGTTGAGGCAGAGGGGCTTGCATGCTTCAGTGAGGTTGAGAGCTATGCTGAAGGGTCTCCCAAGCCAGACAGGTCTCAGCTGAGAAGCCAGACCAACTGTGTCCACCAAGGAAATAAACAGAAATCCATACCAGATTAATCATCGCCCAGGTCAACAAGGACCGCGTCAGATTCTATAGCCCCTGGACATCTGGTGACAAATGGACTACAGGGCTCAGCAGCACCCTCTTGAGAGACCAGGACAGGCTGCTGCAAAGCTACTGGAACGTAAACACAAAACTTGGACTCTCGCCAAAAATAATTTTAAATAAAACTGGATTGGGGGTACCATATTTCAGAACAAGCTGGAAAAATCAATCATCTCTTATACATGGATGACCTAAAACTATATGCAAAAAGTTCCAAAGAGATAGAATCACTGCTAAACACAGTGCAAATATTTAGTGAAGATATCCAAATGAAATTTGAATTGACAAATGTGTCTATACACCATGGCAAGATCCAAAAACTAGATGGAATAGAGTTTAAAAAATGGCAATATTATAAAATCACTCTCATGTGATGACAATTATAAATACCTTGGAATACTAGAAGCAGACAACATTGTGCACACAAAAGTTAAAGAACTGACAGAAAGAGAATATATCAAAAGACTGTGGAAAACCTTAAAATCAAAATTAAATGGGGAAAATACAATCAAAGCCATAAACACATGGGCAGTTCCAGTAATTAGATACCCAGCTGGAATAATAGATTGGACTCAAAATGAATTATAAGATTTGGATCGAAAAACACAGAAACTAATGAAAATGCATCACACACTACATCCAAAAAGCGATGTGGACAGATTATATTTACCACGAAAAATTGGAGGCCATGGATTACTGCAAATAAAGCAGGTAGTAGAGGAAGAAAAAAGAAACGAAAATGATTATATAACTACAAGCAGAGAAAAATTACTGAAAGCAGTGAAAATGGAGAATATTTTGAAAACAACAGAAACAGAGGCTTAATATAAGAAACAACATTTTGAAAAGAAATTATACAGCTGGAAAAATAAACCACTACACGGACAACACCTGAGAAATATTGATGGAAAGCATGATCATAATTCAACCTGGGCATAGCTAAAACTGGGGACCATTAAGAAAGAAACCGAAGGCTTGATTTTTGTTGCACAAGAACATGCACTCCAAACCAACATGATGAAAGCTAAGATCCAAGGAATTAGTGCTAACACGCTTCAATGGTCCCCGTAGTCTTTGGGGCTTTGGGAACAATATCAAGACATTTCACATAGTATTACAAGCAGTTGCAAATCTCAGAAACAACACCATCAGAGCTACAAAAAATGGCAATATTAGGAACAGCTTACATAATGTGTCATTATTTAACACATAATTAGGTTTTTGGTTAAAACTTGTATCTGTTATCAATGTTTTATAATTTTGATTGACTGTGCCTGATGTATTTGAATAATAATAATAATAATCTCAGAACTGAAGAGCTGGAAGGGATTATCAAGTCCAGCCCCTGTCAAGGATGCACAGTGGGGAATCAAACTCCCAACCTCTCACTTTGCAGCCCAATGCCTATACCACCGACTTATCCAATAGTTCAATCAAGAGGTTGAGATACTACACCTTCCTATTTGTATTGTCCTTTTACATAAGTAGCAGTTGGAAAGACCAAATGAATATTTTTTTAAAAAAGTCAGCAGATTAGCACTTAGGATTTCTAAAAATAATAATAATGGCTTCAGTGGCTATAGCTAATCCTCTGAATGGGTGACTCACAAGCAGCAGTGAAATATGAGTAATGTTCAAATAAGACACGGGGAAAAAATTACTTTATGGGACTGTACCTCCCAGAATCTCATGGGTGGCTACCTAAAAACAGTATCTAAAGGAAAGTTCCAATAGATAACAGGGAAGAAAAATCCCCAAGTTTCCAGGCAAATTGAGCAACAGAGGTTGGGGAAGTGGGCCTGAGATGAGTGTTTTATAGTTTGTTATTATGAGGAGAGAAACATACAAATGGCAGCTTCAAAATTAGGGGGAGGAAATTACTTCAGAGATACTGAGTTTGCACAAACAATGGAAGGGGACCAGTGCTTTCCTCCCAATGACCAATCAACAAACAAAAGCCTAATTTACAGCCTGCGAAGCTGTGAAACAAAGCTAGAGGATAATGAGAGTGTGAGCGGGTGGCCCATGGCCTGTGGGGTATGTCGGGCACCTTTCACTGAGACACTATCCAAGACTAGTTCAGTGGCTGCAGAGATATCAGGAGTCTCTAAAAGCAGGAAAATGGGGAGACAGGATAAAAGGGGAGACAGGATAAAAGAGGAAGAAAGTGTCAGTAAGGAGGAGGTGAAAGAAGTGAAGGAGATATGGGCTGATGCTAAAGACTGTTGGAGGATGATCTCTAGAGACCAGAGGTCTCTTCTATTATGACTACACACACTGGAGCCTGAAAGACTGAGAGAAGGGCCTCCTGGAAAATCTTAAAAAGCAGATGGAATGTCGTCAGCACACTGGTGGTACCAGACCACCAAACTCTGGACAGCCTCTTTCAGGTTTTTCATCTATCTGTGAAATAATATGGGGAATCATGGAACCCTGAGACACTCCACAGGCTAATGGTCAAGGTGTTGAACAGGAGTCCCCCAGCACCACTACCATTCACAAAGTCACACCACACAAGGGAAAACCCTAGAAGCTGACTCCTTCTTTCATCAGTTAACCACTTCTCACCCAAACACAAAGTGATTGTCAGGGCTGTTTTTCAACAAGTGTGAATGGTAGTGAGCAGAAGAGGGTATCCTGTAGACCATCTTGACTGCTGCCATTGGTGTTGTCAACATTCAGGCTGCCCTTTGCTATGTAAAGCTTGGCATCCTTTTTCCTGCTGGCAGTGCGGGCACAATATTTTGCAACAATATTGGGCCATTTCCTGGCTTTCTGAATCATGGGTACAGAAGCACAATATCCCACAATCATAAACTGGAGGTGTTTTTTTTTTTTTTTTTTTTTTTTGAAGAATTGAATTATGGCTACACCACACCCACAAAAGAACATCCCACAGAGAACCCAGCCAGCCAGCAAATACGTAGTGCCTTGGCCAAAAGACTTTTAGATCAGCCTAACTTTGAGCCTCCTGTGAAGATGACTGGGCCCACATCAAAGGTACCAAGCCCTGCCCCTACGACCTTGATTCCAACTTCAACACAGCTCTGTCCTTTGAGAAGGGAGTGTCAGTTCATGAGACTACCACAGTTGAAAAGAGACCCCTGTGCTAAGGAGAGCAAGAGGGAACAAGGCTACTAAAGGACTGGGGATGGAGAGCAACACACAGTGGAGCTGAACTGAGAGTGTAGGTGGTGAATCTTCACTGCCCTACCATAAAAGAGTTGGACTTGAAGGACAGAGGGACGAGGAAGCTTCGGAAGCAATGAGGTCAAAAGACTGCTGTATATAGTTTGTAAATGTCTGTTTCTGCTGCACTGATCTCACTGCATGGTGATGACCAACTCCATAGCCCTTTCGTCATCCCCCTGCCCATGGAAGGCATGGGGACCCGCACACAGACACTCTTTATTTCTTAAGGCAGCATTATGTCTAATTGTGAAGATGTTGTCCCATCTGTTTCTGCCCTGGAAAACAGTAGCTAAGTATCTGGAATGAATAGCAAGGGGGAAAAAACAGCTCTGAGGAGTTGGTTAAAGGCATAAAACACTGGAGATACAGGATCTGTTTTTGAAGAACTGACAATAGACAGTGGATCTGCTGTTTGGTAGGAGTGCCTCTTTGACTTTATTTGGGATTTACCTGTATATGCATGTTTATGCTGTTGTCCTTTTTTAAAAGAAATACTAAGGAGGAAGTCTCTAATTCTCTCCTACTCATTTCCTACTCCAAGGAAATGAATGTAAGAAGAGACTGGTGGACCAAAGTATTACAGTTCCAGCTTCTCTTCTCACAGTGGCCATACAGATGCCATACACTATAAATTTGTCTAATCCCTTTTAAAAGCTGTCCAAATTGTTAGCTTTTGCCACATTTTGTGGTCACAAATTTCATAATTTTAACATATGAATTGGTTGTAAACTTTTTAAATTACATTTTGTATATTTTAACCACATAATATGTTTTATGAACTGGTTGTACATTTTTAAACTGCATTTTGTATATTTTAGCCATAAATATGTTTTATGAGCTGGTCACCCGACCGTAATAAATAAATTCATTCATTCATTCATAATTTTAACTGTGCACAATGGGAGAGATTATGGCAGCTGCAGTCCAAAAATGTCTGGAAGACCCCAGTTGTCCAGCCTGTACAAGATTCCATTTATGTATTACAATTGCTATAAGAAAGCTTCAGCATAGTGGCTATGATGCTGAGTAGCGTGCCATGCAGATTTTGCCTTCTGCCTGGAGTGTTCACATAAACCACCAGACAGATGATGAGTCAACACATAAGATGCTCTTATTTTAGTTGTTTCCATGCTGATAACACTAACCTGATTCAGAGGTTTCAAAGAAGAGTCGTATTATGTGTTCAAATTCTTGTGACTCAACCCAAAGGCCAGCAGAAGTTAGAAGCCAGGGACTACTGTGTGTATTCTAAAAGGTCTTGTTAAAAGTCAGCAGAAAGAGAACTGAATGGCTAACTCCTTTCCACTCAGGTTCCAGCCTTTTTACTATTAAATGCAGACACTGCCCCACCTCACCCGACTGCATACCACCTATCAAATCTCTTTTGTAAATTAAAGGCATTCAAAAATAATTTGTTTGCCATGGTCCGGCACTGCAAATAACAATCCACATATAGCTGGCCATGGACATACCAAAATAAATTATCTGCATTCTGATGAATTCCAGCTTTTATTCAATAAATGTCAAGCCCTAGTAACTGTAAGTGCTAAACAACCTGGAAATATTTACTTGAGAGCTTTAAGGCTGTTGCTTTGCCTATCTTAAGATCTTCTGGGGAGGCCCTACTTCAGAGTTCCCTTGATAACAGAGGTTTAGTAGGTCAGCAGTAGGTACCATAAAAACACTTGCCTACAGAGACTCCTTGGACCAGTACACTCCAGGCTTTTGGATGGTAAAGACCTTCCTGCCCAAAAGGGGGGCCTTGTCATGTTAAATAAAGGTTGATAATAGTTTTTACTGGTGCTGATGTTTGGCTTTGGAAATCTCTGCTGGAATTTTACTGCCTTCCACAATTATGTATGATTTATAGAATTTTATTGTTTTTAATATGTTTTACAGGTTCTTTGAAAGCTGCTTTGGGAACATTGGTTGGAAAGTAACAGGAAAACCCTGAAAAACAGATAAAATATTGCTAAGTCTGAACTTTGTATTTGTCCAACACTTCTTAACATTCAAGTTTGAAAAACCAGTACCAAGCTCAGCAGAAATAAAATGTATTCCAGAAATGTTCTAACATGCTCTTTTAAAATTAGGTTTATGAATATATATTCTTATGTAATTACAGATGACTAACCTGGAATATACAAATTTAAAAATTCAGCATAGAATCAATAAACATATTCAGTGCATTAGTTTTTCTCACATTTTCTTGCGTTGCTTCACAATCAAGTCTTACAGCTGTTATTTTTATTCAAAATCAGCAAAAAATATCTATTTTAAAGCAGATAGAATTTTGCATATATTTTATGGCGAGTTCTCATGCCATGAATCAGATTGTAACTAGGCTAAGTAAGAAAGCCTCTTAATGTTTCAAAATGATTGATTTATTGATTTTTTGCCTATAAAAAAGAAAAAGAACTGAAATTAAATAGCCATAAAAATTACTCTTAAAATGATGTGTTTTTATTACTCCACATATTTGCCAAAAATCCAAGCATCAAAGGAAGATAATCTCTGTTGGCAAGCCAAGTGTACAGAATGTCCTTAGACACAGTAATGAAAACCATAATGTAAAATTCATTGTTATGAATGGATAAGAAATACAAAGCACAACTCTCAAAGTATAATGATAGGTTAACCAAGCCTTTTATTAATCTTACAAACAAAGGCAATGTATTAAAAACAGAAGATAATGTTTCCCAAATTTACATGTTTTGCTTTGATTGTGTTTGGTCTAGACTATGTGAAACAACTAAATAAATCAACAGTACAAAAAGATCCGGAAATTAAAATCTACAAATTGTCCAGATTACACTTTGGACTCCACTGAGTATTGTGTACCTAGGATTTCAGTCACAAAACACACTATTTTGGTACCTTTAATGGCATGGGATCTACAAGAGCACCTGTCACCTCTGCTGACAGCACTGGTAATATGAGAAGGTATACACAATGCAGGAATTTCCTACAATATAGTACCTTCTCATGTGAGTCTTGCCCCAGTTTCTGGGAGAGAAGCCACTGGAATGGGGAAGGATTTGTAGTCTGTTCTCCTTCTACATCATCTGGCTATTCTGACATTACAACAGTACCCTAAGAGTATTCATTTCAGCAGCAGATGAAGGTAACACTCAGGGCCTTAGGGTTTTACTGCATCCCACAACTCTGCCACTGTCTGCTCCCCCATCTATGCTGATGACACCTAGTTGTCTCGTCTCATTGGTAATCAGTTGGTTTGTGCAGGTGCTTGGTTAGTATTTGGGAGCAGTGATGGGACAGGTAACAGCCAAACATATTGAAGCTGAATCTAGATAAAACAGAGCTACTGTGGATTGGTCAATTCCTATTAAGTCTAAGAACTAAGAGAACAGCCTGCTCTGGATGAAGTTGCATTCCCTTTGAAGGAGCAAAGATGTTATCTGGAGTACTCCTTAACTTTGTCTTATCACTGGGTACCAAGCCACAACAGTGGTACAAAATATAAGATTTCCTTGTTGCCCAGTTAGCCAGGTTCTACCCGGAATCTAGCCAGCTATTATTATTTATATATCAACACCCAGTTTCAGAGTCAACTGACACAGCAGGGCCACAGCAATGCTTGTGAATTTGATTACAGTGGTGCCTCGCAAGACGATTGCCTCGCAAGACGAGGAATCCGCAAGACGATGGGTTTTTGCGAGCGCTACTCGCGCTTCGCAAGACGGTTTTCCCTATGGAGCAATTTCGCTAGACGATGTTGGGTCTATGCTTCGCAAGACGATTTTTTTTTTTGACAGCTGCTTCGCAAGACGATTTTTTCTGCAGGGTTTTTTTTTGTTTTTGTTTTTTTTTCAAATTTCAACCGTTAATACCCAGGATGCATTGTGCATTGTGCCGGGAAGGTTTAAAAACCCTCCCCAATGCAGCCTGGGTTCACTTTTCCATGTGGAGTTCCAGGAGCAACTGTGGTCTGTGCTGTTTGAAGAAGTTGCAGTGATCTTTGGTGAAGTTGAAGTTTTCAAGAACTTTTTGGCCAGCAAAAGGTAGGTGTGCATTTGTTCTCCTGTGTGGGTGGGTGGGGGTTTCATGCCAAGTGTGTGTTTTTTTACTGTACTGTATTTCTTTGGTAACTTGCCACAGGGAAGTTAGGGGGTTAGCTTCTGCTAGGCAGTGGGGGTTTTTTAATGCCTTTCTTTTTTTTTCCTTTGGTTCAAACTTGCACAGGGAAGTTAGGGGGTTAGCTTCTGCTAGGCAGTGGGGGTTTTTTAATGCCTTTTTTTTTTCCTTTGGTTCAACTTGCACAGGGAAGTTAGGGGGTTAGCTTCTGCTAGGCAGTGGGGGTTTTTTAATGCCTTTCTTTTTTTTTTCTTTGGTTCAAAACTTGCACAGGGAAGTTAGGGGGTTAGCTTCTGCTAGGCAGTGGGGGTTTTTTAATGCCTTTCTTTTTTTTTCCTTTGGTTCAAACTTGCACAGGGAAGTTAGGGGGTTAGCTTCTGCTAGGCAGTGGGGGTTTTTTTAATGCCTTTCTTTTTTTTTTTCTTTGGTTCAAACTTGCACAGGGAAGTTAGGGGGTTAGCTTCTGCTAGGCAGTGGGGGTTTTTTAATGCCTTTCTTTTTTTTTCCTTTGGTTCAAACTTGCACAGGGAAGTTAGGGGGTTAGCTTCTGCTAGGCAGTGGGGGTTTTTTAATGCCTTTCTTTTTTTTTTTCTTTGGTTCAAACTTGCACAGGGAAGTTAGGGGGTTAGCTTCTGCTAGGCAGTGGGGGGGTTGTTATGCCAAGTTTGGTAACTTGCACAGGTCTCTGGTGAAGTTGGAGTTTTCCAGAACCTTTTGACCAGCAGAAGGTAGGTGTGCATTTGTTCTCCTGTGTGGGTGGGGGGGGGGGGGTGTTTGATGCAAATTTTAATTTTTTTTATTTCTTTGGTAAGGCATCCTGTCTTTGGTGAGGTGAGGTTCGCGTGGTCTTCTCTTCATTGAAGTTGAAGGTTTCCAGAACTTTTTGGCCAGCAAAAGGTAGGTGTGCATTTGTTCTCCTGTGTGGGTGGGTGGGGTGGGTGGGGGTGTTTGATGCAAATTTTAATTTTTTTTATTTCTTTGGTAAGGCATCCATCCTGTCTTTGGTGAGGTGAGGTTGGCGTGGTCTTCTCTTCAGTGAAGTTGAAGTTTTCAAGAACTTTTTGGCCAGCAAAAGGTAGGTGTGCATTTGTTCTCCTGTGTGGGTGGGGGGGGGGTGTTTGATGCAAAGTTTGATTTTTTTCCCTTAGCTTGTGATGGGTGTGTGTGTGTGTTATGCCACTTGTTTGTCCAGGGCAGTTTTGGCCAGGGGTGGGAAGGTGTGTGGGAAGGTGAAGCGGATGTAAAGCACTGCCTTTTGTTTTTGTGAATGTAGCAGCTGCTGACATGGGTCCCAAGAAGCCTGCTTCTGCAGAGGCCGGGAAGATGATGAAGGAGAAGATTACCCTAGAGATGAAGAAGGAGATCATCAGGAAGTACGACGGAGGCATGCGAATCGTGGACATCGCCAGGGAGTACGGGAGGAATCCATCCACCATCGGGACCATCGTGAAGATGAGGGAGAAGATCCTTGCCACAGATGCAGCCAAGGGAGTCACCAGGATCGTGAAGAACCGGCCAGCTGTTTTGGAGGAGGTGGAGAAGTTGCTGCTCATCTGGATGCAGGAGAAGCAGCGTTCAGGGGACACAGTGACTGAGGCTGTCATTTGCGAGAAGGCCAAGGCCTTGTATGCAGACCTCGTGGAGCAACAGCCAGGAACCTCAGCCGAGGCAGAAGACTTCAAGGCAAGCAGAGGCTGGTTTGAACGCTTCAAAACCAGATCTGGAATCCACAGCGTGGTCAGGCATGGAGAGGCTGCCAGTTCCGATGTTCCTGCGGCTGAGGACTTTGCCACGGAGTTCCTGGAGCTTGTGACAACACAGGGCTACCTTCCACAGCAGGTCTTCAACTGTGACGAGACCGGGCTGTTTTGGAAGAGGATGCCCAAAAGGACCTTCCTCACTCAAGAGGAGAGCAAGCTGCCTGGCCACAAGCCCATGAAGGACCGTCTGACCCTCCTCTTCTGTGCCAACGCCAGCGGGGACCTGAAGATAAAGCCCTTGCTAGTGTACCAGTCTGAGAACCCACGGGCTTTCAAAAAGCACAAGGTCAACAAAGGCCAGCTGGGCGTGATGTGGCGATCCAACGCTAAGGCTTGGGTCACACGCATCCTGTTTGTGGAGTGGGTCAATCTTGCTTTTGGCCCAGCTGTCAAGAGGTACCTGGTGGACAATGACCTGCCACTGAAGGCCCTGCTCCTCATGGACAATGCCCCAGCTCATCCTCCAGGCCTTGAGGAAGACTTGTTGGAGGAGTTCAATTTCATCAAAGTCATGTTCCTGCCGCCTAACACCACCCCGGTACTGCAGCCAATGGATCAGCAGGTGATTGCCAACTTCAAGAAGAGGTACACCAAGGAGCTTTTCAAGCGCTGCTTCGAGGTGACCGATTCCACCAACCTCACCCTGCATGAATTCTGGAAGGAGCACTTTGATATTGCCAGCAGCGTGAAGATGATCACCACGGCCTGGGACGGGATCAGCCAGAGAAATCTGAACTCTGCTTGGCGCAACGTGTGGCCAGACTGTGTGGCAACAAGTGACTCTGGTGTTTCTGCGCCTGCACCAGAGTCAACAGTGATGGAGGACATTGTTGCCTTGGGGAGGAACATGGGCCTTGAGGTCACAGAGGAGGACATCTGTGAACTGGTGGAGGGCCACGACCAGGAGCTGTCCACCCAGGACTTGGTCGAGCTGCAGACAGAGGCTATGGAGGAGCAGGCCTCTTTGGGAGATGGAGAAGAGCCAGGGGAAGAACAGCTGCCCACCAGTGAACTGAAAGATTTCTTGGAACACTGGCGAAAAGTGCAGACTGTAGCACAGCAATACCATCCGGACAAGGCTATGGCATTTCACCTTGTAAACACATTTGACACAAGGGTCATATCCCCTTTCAGAGGGATGCTCAAAAGGCGGCAGAAGCAGCTGACCATGGAGAGGTTCCTCACGAAGAGGCTGAGACAGGAAGAGGAACCTGCTGCTTCAACCAGTGGTGCCCAGTTGCCTTTTTCCTCCTCCTCGTCCTCCTAGAAGACTGCTGCTGTGATGTGGGGACAGTTCTGTGTGCCTCCAGTTTCCTGAATTGAAACACTGGTCCTGGTGGTTTAGAGCCTCACTTGTTCACTTTAAAATGTGAAATGTAAAAAGTTTCTGTACTGTTGGTTTCTGTGTGTTTATGCACTTTCTGAAGAGTTTCTGTGTGTTTATGCACTTTGTGAAGAGTTTCTGTATGTTTATGCACTTTGTGAAGAGTTTCTGTACTGTATGTTTATGCACTTTGTGAAGAGTTTCTGTATGTTTATGCAATTTGTGAAGAGTTTTGCACAATCTAATGACTGTTAGTGACTGTTTCTGTTCAGTTTCAATGAAGGCAGATGTTCCTGCCTCATGTTTGTTGATTTTTAAATGTTTTTCTATGTATTTATAAAGTTAAAGTTGAAATTTTTGAAATCACCTGTACAGTATTTATGATGTTAAAGAGCACTTAATAAACCCTTTGTAAACCAAATTTGACTTTGTTCTGTCTTTTTTCCCCCATAGGAACGCATTAAATAGATCTCAATGCATTCCTATGGGAAACCGCGTTTCGCAAGACAGTTTTTTTCCGCAAGACGACGATGTTTTTTCCCCATTGGAACGCATTGAAGAGATTTCAATGCATTCCAATGGGGAACCGCGTTTCGCAAGACGATGTTTTCGCAAGACGCCGATTTTCGCGGAACGGATTAAAACCGTCTTGCGAGGCACCACTGTACTTTGTTTTGCTTCTTTTCAGCCTCTCTCTCTGTCTCTCTCTCTCTCATACAGTACATGTCTCTCATTGGTCCTTTGGTCTAAATGGGCGGGATAGAAATCTAATAAATAAATAAATAAATCTCATCACCGCCTTCTGCTGGTCACTGGTGCTGTCTCTGAAAGCCCTTGCCTTCTTGCCCTTCAAATGAAACAAGTATCTTCCCTCCTACCCTGGATGCAGAACAAGCAGTAAAAGAAACTGGGCAGGCTTGTCCTGAACAGTGAGAGCTGCAACATGAAGAGTGGCAGTCAGTGGCAGCGGTTTAGCATTCGCCTCATCCACCAGCAACATAACAACAAAAGTTGAAAGAAGGGCAATGGGGAATGCACCTAAAGGATAATGGAAGAGACACATAAACCTCATCTTCACAGATGGGAAGCCAAATTGGCTCTCCCTCTCCCTCTCTCACCTTGTGTTCTCTCAGTCCAAACTATTAAGAAGTCCTGTCACTCCCCATTTATTTCCTGTTGTGACAGTAGGACAGCAGAGAAAAACCAGGCCTATGCCTGTCCACTTCTTCTGCCATCTGTCCATTGCACATAGGCTAATGCAAGAGCAGAGGAGAACCTATATCAAAAGTAACACCTGTTGGAGAAGGACAGTTAGAGAAACTGTATGTGGGAGGGGCATTAACATCTACAATTTTGCACCACTTGATTCTGCTATATGACTAATATTTCAAATGTGAGCTTAGTGGCCATTAAATGCAAGAGCTGGTCTGTCCCTGGGCTCTGACAGGATACATTATTGAGTATTTATACAGCTGCATTTCCACTATATAATTTTGCACCATCCTTATCTACCTAGGTGTTAATCCTGAATCCATATAGAACTCAATGAAGCCTGAATTTCATCCCCCCAAGCTGCACTCATGTCATGTATCAATGCTGCTTTATGCAGATGATGTGGTTCTGCTCTCACTTACATGTGTGGGACTGAGAAGACTCTTGAGGACGCTTTCTTCCTACTGCAATCGAGAGCAGTTAGTAATTAATTATCAGAAGACCAAAGTTCTTGTGGTCAGTAGAAGAACAGTGAAGCACAATTGGGTTATTAATGGTCATCCCATAGAGCAGGTTTCCAACTACAAATACTTGTGCATAATCTTTCAAGCCTCAGGTTCCTGGACCCCCCACATAAAACATGCAGCACTGAATGCTCATAAAAGTGCAGCGGCATTAACAAGATTTTTTCACACCAAAGGGGGTCACCATATCCCCTCAGCCGTTCAGGTTTTGAAGGCTAAAGTTGTTGCTCAAATGCTCTATGGGTGCCAATTGTTTGCCTTATCTGACCTACGTCCTCTTGAGGTAGTTCAAACCCAATTTTTGAGATCTATTCTGACTGTACCTCCCTGTACACCTAATGTAGCCCTTTGTTTGGAGGCTGGCCTAATCGCCATAAGAGCACACACCAAAGTCCTTATGTTTAATTACTGGCTAAAGCTTATTTTCTCTTCTGAAGGCTTGGCACAGATGTCACTTTTTGACTCCTTTCAATCAGACTGGAAACTCCAACTCACAAAAGAAATAAGGCAAATGAGTTTTTCCACCTATGCTCTCTTGGCGATGGGTCATGTCGGTGATAAAGCAGCACTCAAACAAAGAACCTGGGACATAGAACTTCAAGAGCATATGAGCCAGTTGGGCAAATACAGTGTTGTTACTAATAATGCCTTTACAATATCTTCATATTTGACTAGCACAATGACAACAAAGAGCCTTCACATTAGCGAGACTTAATGTTTTACCCTCTAAGCTCATGGAGGGAAGATTTCAACATATACCTATCTCGGATTGCCTGCGTCTATGTAACGATGGCCAAGTGGAAACTGTAGACCATGTTTTACTGTATCATCTTTTTAATAGAGATCTATGCACCAACCTCGAGCCCAATTGTTCTCAGATATCCAGAGAGACCTGATGAATTTTACATCAAGCTACTTCTTTCTGATCAAGACTCCCTTATTACATGCTCTGCAGCAAATTTTTATGCAGCAGCAATGGCACAGCGCTCCGTTATAGTCTCCTGAGATCACAGGTCGACTGGTTTTAGCATGAGGGTGGTCTATTCTCGCGCGTAGAGAAATTTTGTGGTCCCAACCGAAGGGACGAAATGCTTACAAATGCTTACAAATATGTAGGAAGGACTCCCTATACCCCAAAGACCCTGTCAGAAACAGTTTGTCCTAGACCAGTGGTCCCCAACCTTTTCCAAACTGCGGACCAGTTGGGGGGCGGGGTCTTGCAGGGGGCGGGACGCACTCACGGGTGGGCAAGGTGTGCTTGTGAGCATGCGCGGGTGGACGAGGAGCACTTGCACACATGCACGGGTGGGCAGGGCACCCCGTGCACGCATGCATGGGGGCGTGCGTGCGGGAGGAGTGCATGCGGGGGGCGGGAGATTTGTCTCCGCAGCCCAGTCCTGCCAAGGCCACGGCCTGGTACCAGGCCGCGAACTGGGGGTTGGGTTCCCCGGCCCTAGACGATCCAATGGTTCAAAGGATACCTTAAAAAATGTTGTAATTGATTCTCCCCATGTATTATAACTAGTACACAATTAATTACCTGTTGTACACTTTTTAAATTGCATTTTGTATATTTTAGCCATATAATATGTTTTATGAACTGGTTATACACTTTTTAAATTGCATTTTGTGTATTTTAGCCATATAATATGTTTTATGAGCTGGTCAGTCAACCGTAATAAATAAATAAATTCATTCATCCATTCAATGGGTGTGGTGGGGGAGATAAAGGTGCACAGGTAAACTATGTTCCTTACATTCCTTCCCATCCAGAAGTCTCACATCACTGGATGTTTAAAACGAATGTCAACAGTAGAGATTGTATGTGAATTCAGATGAATATACTTGCAGCATTCACGTGCGTGGGAGCTCATGCTTAACATGCAAAGGCATCTCTGGCTTATTTACCACATTTTGTAACTTCCCATGGTTCTATGCCTTGAAGAATCCTTCAGAAAGAGAGGTTACTTACCTGTAACTCTGGTTCTTCGAGTGGTCATCTGTGAATTCACACTAATGGGTTAATCTGCGCCTGCGCAGAGATCTCCGGAATATTCTAGAGCTCAAACATGCGTTCGCTAGGACCGCCCCCCCAGTACATGTGGTCCACCCATCGTGGTGATTACCTCAGTTCCCCAAAAAGCCCGCCGCTGCCTGCAGAATGAGACAGACGTGACGGACAGAGGGGAGAACGGGCGGGAAGTGTGAATTCACAGATTACCACTCGAAGAACTAGAGTTACAGATAAGTAACCTCTCTTTCTTCTTTGTGATCTCTGTGAATGCACACTAATGGATGATTAACAAGCTTACTTTATAGGTGGAGGGCAAGACCGAAGACAATACTGTGCGACCGAAACCCGCATCTGACTTGGCCCATACATCCAAATGATAATGGGATGCAAAAGTTGATGGAGTTGACCATGTAGCAGCCTTGCAGATATCTGGAACAGGTACGCCTCGAAGAAAAGCTGTGGAGGTGGCCATTGCCCTGGTGGAGTGAGCCTTGACATTGGTAGGGAGAGGCTTCTGGGCGAGCTGGAAAGTGAGGCGTATGGTCTGCACAATCAATGAAAGTGATGAGCCTTGCTGATATGATGAGGTAGATGTATCAGGAGGGGCGTCCGTCCAGTGGCATTTAGAAGCTCCGGTACCGCGCCTTCCCTGTACCGATTGTGCAGGGAGGTGTGGTCTCCGCTTTTGAGGCTTTCTAGAGTCCACGGTACCAGGCGGTGGTCCCGTGTAAGTTGTGGTAACTTGTAAGGATGATGAACGGTCCCGAGAAGGGGCAGCCATATTAGCCGATGGTACAGAAGGTTCGACCAAAGGTTTTGATTTCTTCGGTATCAAGGTCGATGGAACCGGGGCAGCTGATGCATGCCGTTTGTGAGTTTTCTTATGGGGCTTCGGTACCAAAGCGGGATAAACGCTCTCATCATCGGAAGCCTTGCCATAGTAGTAGCCGGGACAGTATCGAGGAGACAAGGGGGACGCCGAAGAGACAGAGGCGGGATGGATTCACGGTCGGTATCAAGATCAATAGTTGGTTGACTCTGTACGGAAGGATGCTGTACCGGCGGTTCGGCGTCTACAGAAGACTTTTTTGATTTCTTCGGTTTGGTACCAGGTGGTTTCGAAGTAGTCTTAGGTGTCGGGGTGGATTGAGACGTTGATCCAGACGACTTCGACTTGGGCAATTTTGGCTTAGGTTTAGGACACTGTGATGGCGAATTGGTGGCTGAAGAAACTGGTGGCAGTTGTGAAGCTTGAGAGTCCTCCATCTTGGTTGGTGGACGAAGAGATTGCTCCCACAGGAAAGATTTAAGACGCTGTTGATGGAGCTTGATGGCTTGTTTAGTAAGTTTTTGCAATAGGAGCAAGAAGCTGGTTGATGCGACTCTCCCAAACAAAATAAGCAAAAATCGTGGCCGTCAGAAACCGGCAACTTATTAGTGCATGAAGTGCACCTCTTAAACGGCCCTGTCGGGGCCATAAAAAGGGAAGGGAAAAAACGGGGGGGGGGAATGGAGAAGGAAGGTAAAAATGAGAAGAAACTCACAAGGAGTAACAAAAAGGTATATCGAACAGTCTATTTGAAAATACGAACGATTAATTATGGTTATTTTTCAGGAAAAGAACCAATCTGCACGAACGGAGAGCTCAGAGAGATGAGACCTCAGCGGCGGAAAAAAGGAACTGAGGTAATCACCACGATGGGCGGACCACGTGTACTGGGGGGCGGTCCTAGAGAATGCATGTTTGAGCTCTAGAATATTCCGGAGATCTCTGCGCAGGCGCAGATTAACCCATTAGTGTGCATTCACAGAGACCACGAAGAAGAAATTTTTATTTTTAATTATCTAATATTTTTAACTGCTAACCAAGGAAAACCTTAATTGTTCTATTTCAGGATGCTCTTCAAAAGCACAGGAGCACACCGTTAAAAACTTTGGCAAGAAACAGTGGTATTAAATCTTTAAAAAGCTCTAGAATACTACAAGTACTACCACTTTTCACTTTCCAATATGTTTGTGTAGGGGTGTGTGTGTGTGTGTGTGTGTGTGTGTGAGAGAGAGAGAGAGAGAGAGAGAGAGAGAGAGAGAGAGAGAATGGGGGAAAGGGGAGGGATGATTAAAGTTTGTGTCCTTGAGTTTATATCAATGAGTGAGGGATAATGGCCCAATTCAGGTATCACCCTGCAGAGCTTTAAGTGTGGAACAGGGCTATACACCTAACTCACACATTCTGTGACCCTCCCCTACAATACACAGACCTTTTCACACGCACCATCAAAATCTGAAGAGATCTTTGTATGTGTGTTTATCTTGTTGGGGGCACAACTTAATCGCTATTTAGGCTTTTATGAATCTAGCTTCCTCAGCATGCTTAGAGTGAAGCTCCTAGCCTCACCACCTTTATCACTTTCTTCATATGATATTAGAAGATTTTGGAGAGGACATGTGAGCAACAATCCTGAAAAATCTGCAATCTATGGATCAGCCTATGGATGATTAAGAACTTCAAATTCTTTCATCATGGCAGAGGAAAGTGGTGAGAGAGGGAGTGGGTCTAGGAGTTCCCTTCTATGAATGTTGAGACATCTATATTCAGTAAAACCTGAGTAGAGGTTTAATTGTGTCCATACTATCCAATCACATTTAAAGCCTTTATCTAGTGCCTTAATAGGGCTTCTGTAGACACTGAATCAGTATCCATAAGTTGTGAGTTGGTTATGTGCCTTCAAATCGCAACCAACTTCTAGCAACCCCTAATAAGACTTTCAAGGTAAGTGATATATTTAAGGAGTGGCTTTACCAGTTCCACATCTCCAGTGAGTTTCCATGGGTGTCAGGATGTGATTTCCAGTCTCCGGAGTCCTAGATCATCACTCTATCCACTACATCATACTGGGTATAATTTATAAGTCAGTCTCATTGAATTACTGGATTTAACTCCTAATTACCCAATTATTTGGATCTAGCTACGGATTTCTTGAGAAGCACAGAAATACTTGAAAGCATGCTGTTTTATTACATTTTAAACCTCTGCTTTTTCAAAGGTACTAAAAATGTATGTATCTTATTCTCACCACAACCTATGCGGTAAGACCTGCTTTGAGAAAGAGATACTGGTTACCCACTGAGCTTTTAAGCTAAGGGGGGCTTGAAGCTGGGTCTATGTGGCAGTGCCAAAGACAGAAGGCAATGGTATTCTGTTGCCCAAGGGTCTACAGAAAGCTAGAGGTACTCCTTTACATTATATTGTAAGGACAGAATGCCAGTCTAAAACCAAAAATTCCAACTGCACTATCGGTAGCAACATTATGTTGTTGTTGTTGTTGTTTAGTTGTTAAGTCGTGTCCGACTCTTCATGACCCCATGGACCAGAGCACGCCAGGCCCTCCTGTCTTCCACTGCCTCCCGGAGTTTGGTCAAATTTATGTTGGTAGCTTTGGTGACACTGTCTGACCATCTCGTCCTCTGTCGTCCCCTTCTCCTCTTGCCTTCACACTTTCCCAACATCAGGGTCTTTTCCAGGGAGTCTTCTCTTCTCATGAGATGGCCAAAGTATTGGAGCCTCAGCTTCAGGATCTGTCCTTCCAGTGAGCACTCACAGTTGATTTCCTTCAGAATTGAAAGGTTTGTTCTCCTTGCAGTCCAGGGCACTCTCAAGAGTCTCCTCCAGCAACATTATACTAGCTCCCTAAACAAAGTTCTGGGGATTGGAACTAGAATAGCCATATGAAAAAGAATGAGGACTCACATAATTTTATGGAAGAATAATGTTAAGTTGGTGTGCCTTTCATAAGCATGTGGAAAAGGTCTTGTCTTTTTTTAATGCGGTCATTCTAATCACAGTCTTTCAGTGATCTACAGTATCATGAAAGGGTGTGTGTTCATGCACATGTATGTGTGTGATTTTATAGCTGAATTGTTTTCATTTCTCAATGATGATCATGCAAAAGATGTATATGTGTGGGGCAAATGAAAAACAAAGTTCAGACTTTGTGTTTTGAGTCTTGAATATTATGAATTCTTATTAAAGTCTTCAGCTTTCACAGCAGAATGCTAGACATGTCTACTCAGGTGTAAGTCCAACTGTGTTCCTTGAGACTTATTCCCAAGTAAGTGAGCATAAGATTGAAGTCTTAGCTGTGTTTGTAAAGTCCCTGCAACTTTTATCTTCAGGTTCAGCAGCTTATACACCTTACCACATATGTGTACATAGAAACTGTTCTATATACTTTGTTGGTAAGACACCATTAGGAAAATCCACCACCACCACCAATATTACATTTGAATTCTGCCTTTTTCTATATTTTGGCATAGTTTCAGATCTCTTCTCAGATGGTTAAAAGCTTGTTGTTGTTGTTGTTTAGTCGTTAAGTCATGTCCAACTCTTCGTGACCCCATGGACCAGAGCACGCCAGGCCCTCCTGTCTTCCACTGCCTCCCGGAGTTTGCTCAAATTCATGTTGGTAGCTTCGATGACACTATCCAACCATCTCGTCCTCTGTCGTCCCCTTCTCCTCTTGCCTTCACATTTTCCCAATATCAGGGTCTTTTCCAGGGAGTCTTCTCTTCTCATGAGATGGTCAAAGTATTGGAGCCTCAGCTTCAGGATCTGTCCTTCCAGTGAGCACTCAGGGTTGATTTCCTTCAGAACGGATAGGTTTGATCTCCTTGCAGTCCAGGGGACTCTCAAGAGTCTCCTCCAGCACCACAATTCAAAAGCATCAATTCTTCGGCGGTCAGCCTTCTTTATGGTCCAGCTCTCACTTCCATACATCGCTACTGGAAAAACCATAGCTTTGACTATGCGGACCTTTGTTGGCAAGGTGATGTCTCTGCTTTTTAAGATGTTGTCTAGCTTTGTTATCGCTTTCCTCCCAAGAAGCAGGCGTCTTTTAATTTCGTGGCTGCTGTCACCATCTGCAGTGATCATGGAGCCCAAGAAAGTAAAATCTGTCACTACCTCCATATCTTCCCCTTCTATTTGCTACGAGGTGATGGGACCAGTGGCCATGATCTTAGTTTTTTTGATGTTGAGCTTCAAACCATTTTTGGCGCTCTCCTCTTTCACCCTCACTAAGAGGTTCTTTAATTCTTCCTCACTTTCTGCTATCAGAGTGGTATAATCTGCATATCTGAGGTTGTTGATATTTCTTCCGGCAATCTTAATTCCGGCTTGGGATTCCTCCAGTCCAGCCTTTCGCATGATGTATTCTGCATATAAGTTAAATAAGCAGGGGGACAATATACAGCCTTGTCGTACTCCTTTCCCAATTTTGAACCAATCAGTTGTTCCATATCCAGTTCTAACTGTTGCTTCCTGTCCCACATATAGATTTCTCAGGAGATAGATAAGGTGGTCAGGCACTCCCATTTCTTTAAGAACTTCCCATAGTTTGTTGTGTCAAACACAGTCAAAGGCTTTTGCGTAGTCAATGAAGCAGAAGTAGATGTTTTTCTGGAACTCTCTGGCTTTCTCCATAATCCAGCGCATGTTAGCAATTTGGTCTCTAGTTCCTCTGCCCCTTCGAAATCCAGTTTGTACTTCTGGGAGTTCTCGGTCCACATACTGCTGAAGCCTACCTTGGAGGATTTTGAGCATAACCTTGCTAGCGTGTGAAATGAGTGCAATTGTACGGTAGTTGGAGCATTCTTTGGCACTGCCCTTCTTTGGGATTGGGATGTAGACTGATCTTTTCCAATCCTCTGGCCACTGCTGAGTTTTCCAAACTTGCTGGCATATTGAGTGTAGCACCTTAACAGCGTCATCTTTTAAGATTTTAAACAGTTCGACTGGAATGCCATCACCTCCACTGGCCTTGTTCTTAACCATGCTGTCTAAGGCCCACTTGACTTCACTCTCCAGGATGTCTGGCTCAAGGTCAGCAACCACACTATCTGGGTTGTCCAGGACATCCAGATCTTTCTGGTATAATTCCTCTGTGTATTCTTGCCACCTCTTCTTGATGTCTTCTGCTTCTCTTAGGTCCCTACCATTTTTGTCCTTTATCATGTCCATCTTTGCACAAAATGTTCCTTTAACATCTCCAATTTTCTTGAACAGATCTCTGGTTTTTCCCTTTCTATTCTTTTCCTCTATTTCTCTGCACTGTTCATTTAAGAAGGCCCTCTTGTCTCTCCTTGCTATTCTTTGGAAGTCTGCATTCCATTTTCTATAACTTTCCCTATCTCCCTTGCATTTTGTTTCCCTTCTCTTCTCTGCTATTTGTAAGGCCTCGTTGGACAGCCACTTTGCTTTCTTGCATTTCCTTTTCTTTGGGATGGTTTTCGTTGCTGCCTCCTGTACAATGTTACGAGCCTCCAACCATAGTTCTTCAGGCACTCTGTCCACCAAATCGAGTTCCTTAAATCTGTTCTTCACTTCCGCTGTGTATTCATAAGGGATTTGGTTTAGATTATACCTGACTAGCCCAGTGGTGTTTCCTACTTTCTTCAGTTTAAGCTTGAATTTTGCTATAAGAAGCTGATGATCAGAGCCACAATCAGCTCCAGGTCTTGTTTTTGCTGACTGTATAGAGCTTCTCCATCTTTGGCTGCAGAGAACATAATCAATCTGATTTCGGGATTGCCCATCTGGTGATGTCCATGTGTAGAGTCGCCTCTTGTGTTGTTGGAACGGAGTGTTTGTGATGACCAGCTTGTTCTCTTGACAAAACTCTATTAGCCTTTGCCCTGCTTCGTTTTGAACTCCAAGGCCAAACTTACCTGTTGTTCCTTTAATCTCTTGACTCCCTACTTTGGCATTCCAGTCCCCTAAAATGAGAAGAACATCTTTCTTTGGTGTCAGTTCTACAAGGTGTTGTAAGTCTTCATAGAATTGGTCAATTTCAGCCTCTTCAGCATCGGTGGTTGGTGCATAAACATGGATTACTGTGATGTTGAAAGGTCTGCCTTGGATTCGTATTGAAATCATTCTATCATTTTCGAGATTATATCCCAGTACAGCTTTTCCCACTCTTTTGTTGACTATGAGGGCTACTCCTTTTCTTCTACGGGATTCTTGCCCACAATAGTAGATATGGTAATCGTCTGAATTGAATTCGCCCAGTCCCGTCCATTTTACTTCACTGACGCCCAGGATGTCAATGTTTCTTCTTGCCATCTCCTGTTTGACCACATCCAGCTTACCAAGGTTCATAGAACTTACATTCCAGGTTCCTATGCAGTATTTTTCTTTGCAGCATCGGACTTTCCTTTCACTTCCAGGTGCGTCCGCAGCTGAGCGTCCTTTCGGCTTTGGCCCAACCACTTCATTAGCTCTGGAGCTACTTTTACTTGTCCTCCGCTCTTCCTCAGTAGCATGTTGGATGCCTTCCGACCTGAGGGGCTCATCTTCCAGCGTCAGATCTTTTAGCCTTTTGTTTCTGTCCATGGAGTTTTATTGGCAAAGATACTGGAGTGGCTTGCCAGTTCCTGCTCCAGGTGGATCGCGTTTAGTCAGAACTCTCCACTATGACCTGTCCGTCTTGGGTGTCCCTGCATGGCATAGCCCATAGCTTCTCTGAATTACTCAAGCCCCTTCGCCATGACAAGGCAGCAATCCATGAAGGGGGGTTAAAAGCTACTGTGATCAAATATGCTCTAATAATCTAGCACATCCTGTGAGTTTGAACTATTCACAAATAACCTACTCTACATCCATGCGTATTCACATTGCTGACTGGAGAGTGTCCTAAGGCATGCAGTAGTAAACAAACAATCCCACAACTAATATGCTCGATTTGCTTTATATGCAAATTTATTTGCATAATATGTAGTAAATTAGACTTCCTGAGTTTAGGAAATAGCAATATGGTAACCCAAACAAAGTACCTTTTACTTTATATTTGGTTTCTTAGTTAAAGCTGTTCTGAGGAAGACAGCCTAGCCACAGCAATTCATGCCCTAGTAACTTCATGATAAAACTACTGGAATGCATTTTACATGGGACTGCTCTTGATTATGGTTCCAAGATAGCAGTTATATGGATATTGGATGGTTTTGTTTTATTTTATTTATTTTATTTTTATACTGCCCATCTGCCTACCAAGGCCACTCTGGGCAGTTTACAAATTCAGCAAAATCATAGAACAATACAACAAGACAAATAATCAAGAGTCGAAATTGATTCTGCAAGTTAATAAAACCTCAGTCCTTTCAGGATATGCACTGCTGATTATTTGCTCCTGAACTCCATTCAAGATGCTGTCACGATGGATAAAGCCTAAATGGTTTACAAACTGGCCCCTTGAAGGAATGCCTCTCCCTTCATCATTCTTCTTGCTGTAGTTAACACTTATATTTATACAATGGAACCAATTAGAAAGAAGGAGCAAGTACAAAATCCTTATACTTGTGAGACATTGAAAATATGGCGTAAATACATGAGATTATTTGCTCCACCTATATCCCCTCTATGCCCTATGCTGGATTATCCAAAATTTAAATCAATAGAAAAATATGTACAATTCAAAAATTGGAAAAGAATTGGAATTTATAGAATAAGAGACCTATTTGACGCAGGGAAACCAATAACAATTAGAAAGCTAGAGGACAAAACAAAGGAAATAAAAACTAATTGGCTACAATTAATACAGGTAAGAAATTTGGCAACTCAATTATACCAAAGTTCCGGACCTATGAGAACGCTCACAGAACTAGAACAATATAATATAGAAAAATATCAAAATAAAAGGAAGGGAATAACTTCAGTAATATATAAACATTTGGTTGAGAAAGTATTTCCCAGGGGTATGGGATCTAAAATAACATGGGAAACTAATTTGAATATCAATATATCAGAGAAAGAATGGATGGGAATATGGACTACATATCCATATAAATCAATATCAGTCAAAGCGAAAGAAATGGTTTTGAAGGTAGTCCACAGACGGTATTGGTGCCTCACATAATTACACAAAATTAATGGAGAAATCTCAGATAGGCGCTGGAGAAACTGTGGAAGTAAAGGCACACTAGAACACATGTGGATCTCTTGCCCCAAAGTGGAAGCATATTGGCGGGAAATAAATGGATAGAAACATTGTTGAATCAAAAAATAATTAAAAATGAAGCTTTATTATTATTTACAATATTTAAGGACGAAAATGAAAAATTATTCAATAAAGACCTAATTGCACATCTTATTGGTGTAGCAAGAGTTGAAATTGCACAAAACTGGACAAACGCTCAAGATCTTTCAGTACAAAAATTTGAGAACAGAATCTGGCAAATGGTCCTGATGGAAAAGCTGACCAATCAAATTAAAATATATAGAGGGGAAATAAAACAAGATAAATTTATGAAAACCTGACAACCATTATTAACATATGGAATTAGCTCAAGAAAAGAAGAATGTGATATGGGAAGTAATTTGGATTGCTGGCATGTAATATTTTAAAAAGCATTAAGTATGTTAAAATATGAACTAGTAGATGTGTAAAGAAAGATAATGTGCTGATAGACTATGTAAGTAATGTGATAGTATTGTACTACAATTCTAACATGCATTGTCATACTATGGATGTTAATAAAATTAAATAAAAAGATTTTTTTAAAAAAAAAAATCATTCTGCTTGTGCAATGAGATCCATAAGGACACCCTTTAGGCTATGTTATCAACTTTAACAAAGTTCAGACATCCAAAATCTGTAACAGGGCCTTTTCTGTGACAGTATCCTGGCTGTGGAACATTCTCCACAGGAGAATGTTCCACAAGATATATAGTGGCAGAAACATTGGTCAACTTTGTCACTGAGTGAAAACAAAATACTTCTTTTTCAAAAGGTCTTCTGATTAGCCATTAGAGACAAGTAATTCATGGGTGACATCTATGAAAATGTTGATCCCTATTCTTTTGAGTTTCACACTGAGCCCAAAAATGATCTTTCTCTCCACACGCATAACATTGTTTACTGGCCTTGGGTTCAAAATAAAGGATCTTATTAACCTTTCCCTCAGAACTAATAGATTTCAGGGGACTATGCTCTGGAAATGAGGAGTTCGTCTTAAAATGGCTTCCCTTAGCTTGCACCTGACTGAGGTAACATTTTTACTGGATTTACTGCCGTCTCACACTTTCCTACCAAATTTTACCTCAGAAAATCGAGGATCGCTGATCTCACTAATGGAATCAGCATATTCAGACGCCTGTAGCACATTTTTAGGATCCTTGTCCTTGACCAGATAACGCAATTCCCCTGGCAAAATGGAATAAAATTGTTCTAATCCAATCATATTTTTCATTTGTTCTAAGGAGGTGACGTGTTCCTGCTCCAGTCATTTATGGAGCAATTGCGTCAAACGTGCTCCAAGCTGGGCAAAAGACTCCTCAGGTTTCTTTGAAATTGATCTAAATTTTCTTCTGAGGTGCTCTGAATTAATCCCAGATCTGGAATACACTATCTTTCTATAACCCTCAACATCTCTAGCTTGTTCCAGAGGCATCTGGGAATAAAGTTCAGATAAAACTCCACTTATCTGTGACCTTAAAATTATCATCCTTTCATCATCTTTAACCTCAAAGTCCCAACAAGCTCTCTCAAACAAAATCAGGAAAGATTCAGGACAATCCCCTTTCCTATATTGAGGAAATTTCTTTAGGTCCATTTTTGAGAGATTTACCTCACTAGAATTATTGTTGTTATTATTATTTTGAGCAGCTAATTCCAATTTCTTCATTTCTATTTGGAATTGCATTTCTCTTTGCTTGGTTTCTAGCTCAAATTCCCTTTCCCTTTCTCTTTGCCTTTCAAGTTCTCTAATTTTTTTCTCTTTCCAATTCTAGCTCCAATTCCCTTCTGTTTTCTTGCTCAAATTCCCTTTGCCTTTCTCTTTCTTTAATTTCTATTTCTCTGAGTTTGTATTCTTGTTCTAGCTTCCATTTCTCAAAATCTTGGGAGCTTTAAATATTTTCTCCCTCTGAGGCAATCAATACAGGTCCCTCAGTTTCTTCATCCCTTTGAATTTGAGGGTTCCCATTTCCCTCAGTACCATGGAGCTCAGCCTGTGCCTCCATAACTGACTTTTTACTTCTTTTGGGCGGCATAAACAATACAATTTCTTATTAATCTATACTGGTTCTTTTCCCTCACAAAAGCCAAAAGTACAAGCCTTTTTCTCTCTTTCAGTGGCTTTCCTTCTAACTAGGTTGCACTTCTTCAAGCAGCTGGCCTCAGCTACTCCCAAGCTCACAACCCTTGTCACAATATTTCCCTTTCTGGGCAATTTCTGTCTGCAGACAAAAGAACAACTTTTGCTTAGCTTTTATTATCCCCTCAGATCTATCCTGACCTAGCCTTCCACTCTATCCGCCACTGCCCTTTACCCTCAGAGCTCCGGATTTTGAGCTAGCCACTAGGTCTTGTAAATCCTGAGGTAAAATGGTTTCTCTTGAGTAGTATTTTCCTTCTCTTAGGATTCCCCAGTTCTGGGTCCAGAAGCCCCAAAACTAAGTCTTCACCAAGACTCTAACGGGTAACCACTTCTTACCACAGATCCTAACCCCTTCTAGCTAGGAATATCTTTAAACTCAAGCCCATTAAACTTTTCACTGGATTGTTTCGTATCCCAGCGCTATGCCACCAATTTGTCATGATGCTACGTGGCCCCTGATTGTTTCACCAAACTAGGAGCTCACGCTACGTGCCCCTCAGCTGCCACCCGTTGATTTCATCAACAATACCTATTATTAATAATAGATGTCCAGACCATGTGTCATTTTAAAAGAACCAAATAGAAATTGTTTATTGATACAGGTGTTGACAGAACAAGCAATGTTGTTAACTCTTAAACAAACATTCTTCCTCATCCACCCTCAACCACCATTCTCCCGCCCAAACTCCAAAACTCTCTCAACTCTCTAACTCTCTAATTCTTCATCTCAAAACCCTATCTAAACCTTATCTAAACCTTATTTATTTCTATCTATCTCCTCCTCCTCCTGCTGAGTCTCTTATACCTCATGACTCCGCCCCTCCAGCACTCCCATTGGTCTATGCAAATAGCATATGAGTATTCATGACCTGGACGAATGCCACAATAATAAACTTTCTATTTATTATTTTACTGTATCATGCAACGCTAAAACAAAACAGAACTTGTCAAATACTTCATTTCCCACTCAATGGAACAATAGTTCACTGAAACAATGAATCAATAAAATTTTTGAACATATGTGGATCAGAAATTAATTAAAATGGTGACCAAAACATATACCATTTCAATCCCCACCCCCATAGGATTATCTTTAATTCTGATCTGTACAACTCTGTGTCACAGTGACACAATTTGGGCTCCACAGGTACAGACAAACTTTCTAAGACTAGAGCAATGGACTAGAGCACAGCTAATGGTGAAGGCGTCTTGGAGTTTTAGTCCAAGAACATTTGAGGACCAAAGGCTGGGAAACAAATAGTCTGACCAGGGTTGCAGACTTAAAGAACTATCTCTGTCCTTGAAAAACCTAGACATTTACAGTAAAATCCTATGTCTAGCCACAACATCTTCCCACTGTTATGTTTAAGAAATGGAACAGGATGGGCTTTGCAGATCAAATACATTATTTTAAATTATGTAACCCTTCTAACTGGATCCAGACAATTAATACTAAGCAGTGAATACACTGTCATATTATCTTATAGTGATAACTAGATATAATGCTTGTATGTTTTGGTATGGGACATTAATCAATCTTACACTGAAAGTTTGTGTACTACTACTACTAATCAAAAAATTAATTTGTAACAGTAGTCGATCACACACAAGAAAAATGTGTATTATCCTTTGAATAAGCTAATTGTCTTATTACGGACTTTTCCACAGTTATTAACTAGACACATAAGTGGATGGCATACTTTACAACTGTCCACAACAAATGCTTAAAAGGTCTGCTATTATTCATCTCAACCCACACTTTTCAGAAGTTTGCAAGTCAACCATTTAAGAAAGAAAATGAATTTAAGTTCATTTTAAAAGACTTAGCCCAAAAACATGTTTTATTTAATTTGGTTTAACTTAGACTCCTTTCAAAGTTATAACATGGAAAACACAACAAGCTTTGTGGTTTATATTCCAGCTGCTATTGCAATTTAGGAATAGTTTTTCATAACAAAAACTACAAGAACTATGAGCTTGATGTTACATGCCATCAAGTTGGAACTGATTTAATGCAACCCTAAAAGGGCTTTCAAGGCAAGTGAAATATTTAAAGATTGGTTTTACCAGTGCCGCCGCCGCTGCCACCACCCCTAGGAGTTTCCATGGCCAAGCAGGAATTTGAACTCAGGTCTCCTAGTCCATTACTCTGTCCATCACAGCACACTAGCTACCATGGAGTGAAACTGCAACAATAAAATATCCTATGCATGGAATTCAATAAAAGGTGACTAAATGTCTAGATGCTGACTGCAGAGCTCAGTGGGTACCTGTTTGTGTAGAGGGAAGTTGCCTCCTTGGAGAAAAGCCAGCCTGCATAGTCTTGGGCAAGATGCACAGTCCCAGAGTTCCCCCAGGAGAAGGGAATGGTAAATCATTTCTAAATACCTGGAAAACCTTGGCAAGGGTCACCAAATATCAGAATTACTTGACAGCATATAATTATAAGCATCCAGGTAAGTATGCATGTGATGACATCTATATGCCACATGTTTAAAGGCTGAAAGGGTTGTATAGTCCTTCATAGTCCTTTTAATATCAAGAGGCAGGCAATTATCTTTCCAGTGCTGAAATATCAGTCTTTTAAGCAAAGGGAAGACATCGAGAATCATTATCAACTTTATATTAGAGCAGCTTTTCCAGCTTAGCAATGTACCTCATTAGGAAAACTCTCATCCACTAAGCTTTCCAGTACTTTTGATTACACTGTTCTATAACTAATGTATTTTGATTGTATATTTATGAGTTCAAATTTTAGACACTGCTGCCCATGCTGAACCGTTGGAAAATGGTGGGATTTGGAAATAAAAATAAAGTTGTTTCACATAAAATGGATCAACAGCAAAACATGAATAACATGAATCAAAAAACCACATAAAACATGTCTTATATTAATGTCTTACCAAGGTACTCATCTATCTACTATAAACTGATCAAGAAATTTGAAACTAGTTCTGATTCCTTAAACAGCTAATCACATTAGCACACTTTGTTTATTTAAGAAAAATAATCCTATGCCACCACATTCAATGCAATGTAAGAGAGGAAGCTACAAGCCTAAAGGACATGATGTGCATGGCAGCATGCACTTCACCAAGGTATCATTTTCAAATGAAATAAACACATTTACAGACATACTGGGAATTACAACCACGATTTGGATTGGTCTCTCAGTAGATTTATCACTATACTACCTCTCAAGCTCCATGTACTTGTGAACCCTATGGGATTTCTGATGTTGTGGAGCTCTGTGATGAATTCAGCTGAACAAAATTACAGCTCCCTCACAGATCAAGAGAGAAAGGCTAAAATATGTGAAATTACTAAGTTCTAAATAAAAGGAATCAAGAGGTGTGTGTCAGACCAAATGAAGAAAAATGAAGATAAAGAAAAGACTTGTGTAAATGTCACAACTTTGCAATTATCTTTTTGAGAAGCGTAAGTCTCTTACTGTTTAATCAAAAATCATTCCCTTTCTTTAGAGCAAAATAATGCATTTATTTTCTAAATTGGTTTGGATGTATGAGTACTGATTAGACTTCAATCTCTTTTAAATGTACTTTTCTAGCCAATAAGCACCAGTTGGTTTGACTTAATCTAATAATTTTTTAACTGCCACATATATGAACAACAGGTTTAGCTACACTTATTTTAATTTCCATATTATGTAACCTCATGATTCTTCCTTAAAAATGTTTTGTTTTCTTCTTGGATAGATATACCATTATTGGAAGCCAAGGGAACTACCATATATAAGAATAATTCAGTATTAGACAGGAGATAATGAGGCAGCCAAGTGTTATTTTTTAAAGTTTAGATGAAAATAACTCAGCACATTTCAATGTTTAATTGAAATTCCTGATCAACTGGGGAAGATAAGCAGATGCTAACATAGTGATGATCAGATGTGCAGCTGCTCATGCTCACACAGACATGACATCATGCATTTCTACTGCTCTATTACTGAGACCAATTTTTTGGTAGCTAATTTTTTAGTACTTTTCCTTCATGAATGCATTTTCTTAATGCATCCACAATAATCACTGAATGCATTCAAAGGAAGGAAATTCTCTCCTACCTCTTCTCCCCACACTTCTCCATTTGGTATGTTCCATGTTTGTGATTATGACTTTGAAGAATTATATTTTCCACCAGTCTTGGCACTCGCTATTTGGAGAGCCTAACTGAGAATGGCTCTGATTTGTTACTCTGAGCTGAAACTACCTTGAATTTATTTTAACATTTTGGCTGAAATTCTGTTGCTTAGCATAGTGACTTGCACAACTGTAAGCCCACAGAATTTGTGAGGATTTGGTGTGTCAGCTCCTCCAAAAGTTCAATTGATCCAAATGGTCCCAAACTTGCTTACAAACAACCCCCCACCAATCAAAGGCAACTATTGACACACAACGGACTAGACAGCACTGATACAGAGATGGGGACTAAACCCTGCTACAAACCCAGATGCCAGCTCTGTCCTCACATCTACTCTGGCAACATGATTACAGGTCACCCCAGGGGCACATTTATTTTTTACTCTGCTAATGTGACCTATGCCATCCTTTGCCAGCAATACAAGTCTGCAGTCTACGCAGGGCAATATCTGTGCAAAATAATTAATGGACATAAATCTGACATCAGGTATTGCAAAACACAAAAACACGTTTCAGAATATGTCAGTCTACCTAAACACTCTTTAAATGGTTTGCAAGTCATGATTCTGGGGGGAAAATGCAACAAAACAAGGCTTCAAAGAGAAACTGCGGAGATAAGGTATAAGATGATCCTTTTAAAAGGACTGAATATCAATCAAGGGTAGATGAGGACGAACATAAAAACGGATCGGTTTTTTTGATGAAAATAACTGATTTGTTAAATATTTGTTGATCCATATTCGTCAAATTTTAAGTCCCAACGAATATGGATCGATGAATATTTCCCGTTTTTATTCATCCTTTGTAATTAAAAAAAAACACCATTCTGCCTACTGGCCGCCGATCAACTGATCGGCAGGCCGATAGGCAGCCACCCACCCCCACAGCCAGCCACCCCCACAGCCTACCTCCCCATCCCCTTCCTCTCCCTACCTTACCCCCACCCCCGCTGACACCCCCTTACCGTAATTGCCGCCGCCGAGGTCTCCATCTGGCCTCCGCAGTCACGGCGTGTAAAAAGGGAGACTGGCTGCCCTTTGCAAAGATGGCAGCTGTGGCTTCATTTAGGGTAGGGAAGCTGCAGCTGCCATCTTTGCAAAGGGCACCCTGGATTCCCTTAGCCTGCCTTTTGACCAATGTAATCATTGCCTGTGACGGCGGCGGGGTGGCGGCGGGGTGGCAGTGGGGGGGGGTGGCGGTGGCGGGAGTGTTTTTTTTTATAACCCCCCCCCCACAAATCGACAAATAACTTCATTATTCATCTCTTTATGAGGGCAACTTTGTGCTTCGTGAGTCATCAACTTTTGACGACTCACAAAGCAGGACGACTCGCCAAAATGGTGAGTCGTCCCCATCTCTAATCAAAGGTTCTTAAGTCATTATGAAATATGAAACGCCACATTGAGTCACAGTTTGCCACTTGTGTATTGTTATTCACAGCCTGATAGCCTATTCGTTTACTAACAGATCATTGTTAATTTGTTTATTATCTGTATCATCACATGGTCATGAGGCCATGTATAAATACAACAGTCATGTAGCCTCACTCTTATGTTTGGGGAAGTGGGTTTGATCCACAAAAGTTCACATTAAAATACAGTAGTTCGTCTTTAAAGCGCCACAATGTTTTTGTCTCATTTTCAAGGATCCTTCTAAGGCACGTGGCTAAGGAAATCCACCTCCATCAGCACAGCTTTTCTCCTCCTCCGCTAAGCCCCTTTGGTTCTAGTCGTGACAGAACCCTGCATGCAAAGGGGGTGGAGTTGCGCGAGCATGCAGGGGAGAAGTCGTGAGGGGGCAGAGCCCTGCCCAGCGGGACTGAAAAATAGAGGGAACATTGCTTGTTTTTTTTTTCTGCTTTATTTTTTGTCTATGCTTACTCTATTTAGCATAGTAACCCACAAGTGGAGTAGATCCACTGGAATCAATGAAACTTATGGAGGACTTTACTACCCAAATCTCTACTGACTTATTCTAGTGCAACCTACTATGCCAGCAAAAGGATTTCAGCATTCAGTAGTGTTATAAACACGCTCCTTTTAAAAATGACCTTTTGGTACAGCTTGTGAAAATATACCTTGTTCACACATGCTATCACACTCAGTTCACATCAGCTGATCTATTAGGCCACATCTCTGCTTTATATGGGTCTTAATGCCTTTTTAATTATGCAGCTTTCTGTTCTAATATGTGTGGGCAAAATCTATTAAAATATATACATTGTGTGAATGTTTATATTCTTACTAAAGAGGAAATGACAGGTTGTACAGCCATCCCATACAATAAGTTGGTAAGAGCTGAAGTTCAAAGCAGGCTAGTGAAACATTCTCACATTTTGTATTGGTCCAAGGCCACCATTGGCTTCCTGTCTGGATTTGAATCATGCCAGGGCAGCAACAGAATTCTTATCTTTGGTATGTCCATCAGCTTGACTCCCTGACACACCTTCTAGCTCCTGATGTTACTGGCTCACCTGTGACAGATATCAGTTCCTATGTACACATGAACAAATGAGCAGAAAATGAATCTTGCTGGATTAAAGCAACCTGGTTAGTCCAGTGTTTGGATTCCTACAGTGGCCATTCAGATGCCTATGGGAAACCCTCAAGAAGAACATGAGGACAGTCTCCTCCAACTATTGCTTCCCAGCAACTGGTACTCAGAGGCACATGCCTCCAGTAGTACACAGCAATTATAATTAATAATCATACATAGCCATCTTTCACTTGTCAAGCTCTCTTTGAAAGCTGTCACAGGCAATGATTACATTGGTCAAAAACACTATGGAACACTATGGGATAGGAACTGTCTGATTCACGATTTTTCCTAGATCGTATTTTGTAAAAGGACATGCAAATCAATCTGGAGATTTCCTGCCTAAATCCATAGTTTACCCTTCCGCCACTGGAACTTCTACTTTTTCCATATTGGATCCATTCACGTCAATTCCGACAGTGTGATCACTTGAACCAATGCAGAAAAGCATGTGCTGTGGTTGGTGCAATGGCTAGGAGGCAAATAATGCCATTTCTTTTCTTTATGTTAATAGCCTGGTGCCAGTGCTATTGTGGTAGGGCACCTAAACACCAAAAAAGAGAAACAGGAGGAAGTTTCTAATGAACGAGCTGTGCCTTACTTCAAAGCAAATAAACACAGGAGTACATTGTGAACTTAATGCCAATTTCAAACCTGCAGCTCCAGCCTATAATTGCTTACTGGAAGGGAAGTTGCACAAGAGTTTAATGGGCTTGCTTCGAACTAAGGGGAGATGGATGGTATTGGCACAGCCTGATTCTGTGTTTTCCATTCAATAATTCAACCCTGCAGCTGTAAATACACAGCTAGAAAAGCAAGCTGTGGAGCCACCAGATCCTGTGGGGCTCGGTGGAGCCCGGTGATGTGGGGCTTGTCGGAGCCCGCCGCTGTGAGAAGATCCCGGCAATGAGATGCACCACGGAGCCTGGTTTTGCGGGGCTCGGCAGAGCCTGGGTGCTCTCTGGTGGGAGTAGGAGGAGCCAAAAGTATTGTGGGCACTGGAATCATCTGCTGCTGGGGTGGCTTGATGATTTTGGTTGTCATGTGCCACCTCAGTTTTGGCCCGCCACCCTGTTCCTCAGAAGCACAGATACCTGCGGCCAACTACTATTGTCTTCCACTACAATTATTGTGGGAGGCAGGCCTCAAGTTGTGGTCTCTGCGCCCACCCCCAGCAGTCCTTTCTTCTCGTGGCCGCCATCATCGGGGGGGCGCGGTCACCGGCGTCTGGTTTCGGATTGATCCGTTCCCACTGTTGACACTCCTGCTCAGCCTTCCAGACTGGTATCTATCGCTGACTCATCTCTCTCGGTCTTTTTATTCATTTTTAACGATTAACAACATCAAGACAGTTAATAACTCCAAGAGGAGGTGAGACAATAAGGTTGGTGTTCTGGACCATTTACATCTCTCTGCTGGCCTGCTGAGGTGGGGTTGGGGGTGGTCTGGGGTGGGTGGAGAGACTGTTTATTTTCATTCTTTTTGTTTTTTATTTTTCCTTTAATTTATTTTTATTAATCTTATATTGTATACTAATTTAAATTGTTTAATTGTTAATTTAATTTGTTTACTGTTTATTGTTTATTAATGCTTTTTGATTAACTTTGTTATTTCTGTTATTATTGTATTGCTTACTTATTGTTAATTTTGTTCATTTATTACTTATAAGGTTTCTTTTGTTTCTCCTTCTTTCTCTTTCTTTTCTGGACTGGAGTGGAAGGCTTGCCCCCCCCCCCAGCGGGGGTCCTTAAAATATTCGGGTGATTACGGGTAGAGGGAGATATGGTGCTGGCACAGTAGCCACTTGTTCCAGAAGAACAGTGGACAGATGTTTGAAGGTTGTCCACTGTTCTGGCTCTGTGACCACCTGTCAGGTTTGAGGTAGCCAGCTCAGTCAGCCCTCCACGCTAAAACTGGTGTTGTTGAATGCCAGATCTGTATCCAATAAGTCCCAGCTGATCTACGATCCTATTCTGGAGGACAATGCAGATCTGGCATGCATAACCAAAACTTGGATGGGCAGTGACGGGGGTATTCCTCTGTCCTTTGCCTGTCCTCCCAGTTACGCTGTCCAACACCAGGGTAGACCGGGGGGACGGGGGGTGTAGCCATTGTTTATAGAAACACTCTGGAGGTTGTTAGGCTCTCTGCTGTGGCGATGCCTGGTCTGGAGGCCCTCCACGTGTCGACTGGGGCCAGGGATGGTATTGGGATCTTGCTGGCATACTGTGCTCCCCACGATCCAGCCATTTCCTTACCAGAGCTGGCGGACTTCGTCTCTGCGGCTCTGTTGGGATCCCCGAGGCTACTCGTCTTGGGTGATTTCAACATCCATGCGGAGGTGGAGGTTTCCGGTCCAGCTCTTGAGTTCTTGGAAACCATGGCTTCCTTGGACATGTCCCAACATGTTAACGGCCCCATCCACGTGGGTGGTCATATGCTAGACCTGGTGTTCTCTTCTGAGCAGAGGGAGTGTGGTCCGATGGTGACTAACCTTGTCTCTGTCCCCTTGTCATGGTCAGATCACCACCTAATAAAATGCAACCTCACAGTGGCTCTCCCTCCCCCACGGGGAGCAGGGACCTATTTTAATGGTCTGCCCTCGCAGGCTACTGGATCCTATAGGATTCCAGGATTCCATGCGAGGGATACCGATTGATCTGGCTGGCACTCCTGTCGAGGCTCTGGTTGACGGCTGGTCTGCTGCCACTGCCAGGGCTGTAGACACGATCGCTCCTAAACATCCTCTCCGCTGCAGAGCTCGACCAGTGCCCTGGTTCAACCAGCAGCTGAGAGCTATGAAGCAGAAGAGGAGAAGACTGGAGAGCATTTGGAGGTGGAACTCGACGGAAAATAACCTAAAAGCTGTTAGGATCGCATCTAACCTTTACCTTTCTAAGATAAAGGCTGCAAAGAAAGCTTACTTAGCCGTCTGGATAAGCAAAGCTTCCAACCAGCAGGCAGAGCTATTCCGCATAGTACACAATCTATCCGGAATTGGTCATAGTGATTGGCCTCCCCCTAGTATCTCACCTGACCAATTTGCAGCATTTTTTATAGCTAAAGTGGAGGCCAGTACATCGAGCTGAGACATCTAGCGCACAGGACCTCCAAATGGGACCTCCAGGGCGACCAATGGCATTGGTCGCCCTGATCGATGACCTATTGAGGGAGGCCAATAGGGGCAAAATGTCCTTGTTGGTTCTCCTTGATATCTCAGCCACCTTTGATACCATCGACCACAGTATCCTCCTGGGATGGCAGGACTTCCTTGTTGTCGGGGTTCAACCTCAGTCTATTATCCCTCATCCACCCAGTATGGCATCCATCTGTTCTCAAGGAACAGAACAGCATCCTCTGTAGAGGGATGGAAGGAGATAGAGCTGAATGTCATCCACATATTGGTGACATGAAGATCCAAAACTCCTGATGACCTCCCCCAGCAGCCTCATATAGATACTGAACAGCACTGGGGAGAATATCAACCCCTGTAGGACTCTGCAATTGAGAATCCAGGGGGTGGACATCATCTCCCCAAGTTGTACTCTTTGGTGATGGTCCTCCAGGAAGGACCGGAGCCAGGCCAAAGCCAGGCTGCTGATCCCAAACTAGAGAGCCTCCCCAGGAGGATACTGTGGTTGACAGTATCGAAGGCTACTGGCAGGTCGAGGAGGACCAACAAAGGGCGGGATAAAAATCGAATAAATAAATAAATTAAATAAATAAATAAACAAGGACATTTTGCCCCTTTCAGTCTCAAAAGGTCATCTTGCAGGGCAGCCAATGTCGTTTCTGTGCCATGGTGAGGACTGAACCTGGACTGGAATGGATCAAGGGTATCAGTCTCCTCCAGGAGTGCCTGAAGCCGATCTGCCACCACTCTCTCCACTAGCTTGCTAAGAAAAGCAACATTAGCGACGGGCCTATAATTGTTAATATTGTCCACTGTCACGTTATGTTTTTTACAAATGGGCCTAATGTGTTTCTCCTTGAGGGCTCAGGGAACCCTGCCCTCAAGGACAGACCCATTAATAATAGCTGTGGCCCATTCTGTTGTTACTGGCCTGGCCACTTTTATGAGCCAGGCCAGGCAAAGATCTAGGGAGGTTGAGGTAATCCTGCAGCTATCAAACACACTGTTGATCTCTACTGATGTCACAGGCTGAAACTGTGTTAAGCTCACCAGGCAAGATGGTGCAGCAGATGTCTTGGCTTGATCTACTGGAGAAGAAACATGGTCAAGGTCCCAGTGGATGACCTCCACTTTATGTTTAAAACATGCCGCAAAATGGTCACAGGAAATACTACTGGAAGGTCTATTGCTGTGACCAATCCCAGATAAATCACGTACTATATGAAAAGGTTTGGCCTGATGGTCTTGAGCTTCACTTATCCAGGTAACCAAGTATGTTCTCTTTGTGGCCTTCACCTTAGCTAAATAGATATTTGATGCAATTTTTGCAGCTTTTAAGTTAGATTCTGTCAAGGCCCGTCTCCAGATGCTCTCCAGCCTCCTCCTATTCTGAGCCCATAGCTGTTGATTGTATCAAGAGGTTGGGCAGGCTCGGCAGTGGAGGGGGCGTTTGGGTGCAATCGTGTCAGCAGTCCTGGTAGTGGCAGTGTACCATCCGTCCACAAGAGCTTTGACAGGAGCGCCAATGAGATCAGTTGGTATCCCCCGCATTGCACCTTGGAAACCAACTGGATCCAATAGCCTGCGGGGGCAGACCATCTTAATGGTCCCCACTCCCCGCAGGGATGGGAGTGTCACTGAGAGGCTGCATTTTATCAGGTGGTGATCCAACCATGACAAAGAGACCGACACAAGGCCAATCATCCTTGGGTCACTCTGTCCCTGGCCTGTTGAAAACACTAGGTCTAGAATATGGCCTGCCACATGGGTTGGGCTGTTGAAATATTGGGACATGTCCAAGAAAGTCATGGTTTCCAAGAACTCAAGAGCTGGACTGGTGACCCCAATCTTGGCATGGATGTTGAAGTCCTCCAGAACAAGCAGCCTGAGGGACCTCAACACCGCTGCCAAGATGAAGCCAGCCAGCTCTAGAAAGGAGAGTGCTAGGTTGCGGGGAGCATGGTAAACCAATACAATCCCAAATCTGTCCCTGTTCCCCACCAACACGTGGCCTCTAGGCCTGGGATGGCTAAGGCAGAGAGCCTAATGGCCTCCAAGGTGTTTTTACAGACAATGGCAACTCCCCTTCTTTGTCCCTCTGGTGTACCTTGGTGCTGGATGGAATACCCAGGTGGACAAATTAAAAAGAAGGCTACACTGCCCTCTGCATCCACCCAGGTCTCAGTAACACAGGCCAGATCTGCACCCTCGTCCAAGATCAAGTCCTAAATGAGCTGGACTTTATTTAAAGCAGATCTGACATACAGCAACATCAAGGATAGAGTGGAAAGTTGGCTGAGCAGGTTATCTTGAGCCTGGCAGCTGGCAGCAGAGCTAGAACAGGGGAAAGCCTTCACGCATCTGTCCCCCATTCTTCTGGATTTGACAGCTACAGTGCTGATGCCATACTTTCCTTTGACCATAATCACTTGAATGTTATTCATATCGCCTTCACTGGGTGACAGGCCTTCAATTCTCCTAAGTATAAAGTGCAATAAAATGTATAGTGCAAAGTGACAATTAAATGATATTAATTAATTAGGCAGTGAATAGCGACAAAAAAGATACAATTAAAAACCAGAATAAATATAAATAGATGGGATTCAATTAATTTTATATTAAATTTTAAAAGGTTGAATGAGATAGTTATGTATAGCTGAATTTGATAACTAATAAGAGGGCAACTGATTCAAATAAAAGTTATGTAAATGAAAAAGAAAATAAATAATAATTGTTTAAATTGTTTAAACCTTCTTCCCCAATAAATTGTTTAAACCTTCCACCCCAATAAAATGGAATTCATTAAGGAGGAGGATTAAACTAGTGGGGATGTCCATTGGGATTAAGATATTAATCAAGATATTAATTCATTAGTTAAGATGGTCTAAAAATTCATTAATGACAGAATCTTTACTCAGCATGTTCTTAGTCTGTGGAACTCCTTGCCACAGAATGTGGTGATGGCATCTGGCCTAGATGCCTTTAAAAGGGGATTGGGCAGATTTCTGGAGGAAAAGTCCATCGCAGGTTACAAGCCACAATGGGGATGTATAATCTCCAGGCTTAGAAGGAAGGTACCTCCAAATGCCAGGTGCAGGGGAAGGGTATCAGGAGACAGGTATCTAGTTGTCTCGTGTGCTCCCAGAGGCATCTGGTGGGGTCACTGTGAGATACAGGAAGCTGGAATAGATGGGCTCTTGGCCTGATCCATCAGGGCTCTTCTTATGTTCTTCGGATTAATTTATGAAGTACTTGATCTATGCATTGTGATCTACCTTATGCTCACCTTTCCATCACTTTCATTAACCAAACTTTCTTAAGATCGTTACATAACACCACAAGACATAATTTATTCCAATCATCCTTGCTAACCAAGTTTCCATTAAACTATGTGTTTTGGAGGTGAAATTTCATCATGCTAGGACTAAATACTTCAAATTAGATAGTCAGTTTCATCAATCTTCTTCCATTTCTTTCACTTTGTCAATAGCATCCAATGTTACAGTGTCCCATACCTCTTAAATTTCGTAATTTAATGATGTAAAGTGGCCAAGCATGAAATGCCCGAAAGATAAATCACATAATCCAGAGTTCAGATCCATCATAAACACTACAGATTTCCTCTTGTCACCATCTTTGAAGCAACCACTCTTTCCCCTCCGGTACAAAACCACTTCAGTCTCAACCCAGCCATAATCCTTCCAGTCCTGCCATTAAAGTCCAAACATGATATAAAAGTCCCAACGCAAAATAAGATCTTCCGGCATCCTGAGCAATCTTGTAAGTCCCGTGAGATGTAGTATGAGGGACTATAACTCACACTGGTGGACGATCGAGTCCCAGGCATAATGAACATCGAACCTGCATCTCCAGAGCCAGCACCATTGTCTATGACCAACAATATGACAGCCATAACGTAGTAAAATGCCGACTTGCTAGCCCAGTGGCAGCGTGGTTATAACTAAATGGACATAGAAAAGGCAGTCCAACCTGAGAATACAGGACAGTATTTATCAGGATACAGTCTGTCCCAGTCCATATCTGATTAATTGTGTCCATAACTTGCCGGGCACAATGTAAAGGCATATCGTAATTAACCAGATGCTGCAAAATTTATCTAACCGCCATAGATGCCACTGGCAGCATTAGTGGCATTAACACTTCGAAAACAGGGGTGGAAAAACAACCCAGAACCTCCCAAGGAGATCACTTAGCCCGAGGTTTTCTCTCACCCCTTAGCGCTGTCGGCAGTTTCGATTGTTTAGATGTCCTATAAACATCTGGCTCATGATGGTCTTCGTTACCAACATTGGAGCTCAGAACTTGCTTTAGAAAACTTCTCTACTGACAGCAATTCCATAAGGGGAGGGGTGGAAAAATACCCTGTATACATAGGAACTAAGATTAACTAACACAAAGCAAAAAGAAAATGACAAAATAAAATCAAAAACCCAAACTGGCAAACAAAAAGATAGAAGGAGATCAGACTAAAACATGGTGTCAGCTGTCTGCCATCTTGCAAAAAAAAAAAAAAAAAAGCTTGCTTGCTTGCTTGCTTGTTTGTTTATTGGTTCGTTCGTTCGTTCATTCATTCATTCAATTTGTATCCTGCTCCCATTTGTGTCACAGCAGTACTCTGGACAGGTTACAACTCGTAAAACAGAAAACAAAAATGAAAACAGAAACATTAAAACCGATAACAATAACCATTTAAAAAAACAGATAGCACTGACTAATCTCAGAGCAGATGGAGGAAAAGAGGGGAGGGAAGAAGAGGAGGGGAGAGAAAAAAAGGGGAGGAAGGTGGTTAGCTGGGGTCAGTGTGGAAAGCCTCCCTGAAAAGCAGTATCTTTAATTGCTTCCTAAAAGTCCACAGGGAGGGGGCTAGGCGGAGCTCCTCCGGAAGCTGGTTCCATAAAGTTGGAGGCACCGCAAAGAAGGCCCTATCTCTTGTAGAGGATTTATGGGCTTTCTTCAGGGTGGCCACCCAGAGGAGCCTTGACTGGGATAATCTTCTGGGTCGGGCAGATGACATTAAGGGGAGCTGCTCCGACTAGTAACATGAGCCCAAACCATGGAGGGCTTTGTATGTGTCAAAATCTTGAAACTGAACCGGGATGCCATGGGCAACCAGTGGAGGTGAGCCAGAACTGGAGTGATGTGGTCAAATTTACTTGCACCAACCACCAGTCTGGCTGCCACATTCCGGACACGCTCCAGATCAGGTTCAAGGGGAGCCTCATGTAGAGGGCATTGCAGTAGTCAATCTGGGAGATGAACAGGGCCTGCACCAAAGTCCTGAGGGAGTCCTTGTCTAGGTAGAGGTGAAGTTGGGTAATTAGCCTAAGCTAGTTAAAGGCTGATCTGGACATGGCTGCAATCTGGGACTCCCAAGAGAGAGCCGGGTCCAGAAGAACGCCCAAATTACGCACTTGGTCTCTAAACTGGAGGGGAGTACCATCCAGCCTGGGGACCATCCCCCCTAACCTATCGGAAGTCCCCCCCCCCCAGGATCAAAATCTCTGATTTGTCTGGGTTCAGTTGGAGCCTGTTAGCCCTGGTCCATTCCAGTACTGCAAACAAGCAACACTCTGGCATCTGGACAGAATCCACTGCAGAGGTGGTAACAGACAGATAGAGTTGACGACACCTTACTCCCAAACTCCTGATGACCTCCCGCAACAGCTTGACATAGATATTAAACAGCATTGGGAATAGCATCAATCCTTGAGGAACCCCACACTGAAAGGTCCAAGATGCCGACACCTCTTCACCTAGCTGAACTCTCTGGACACGGTCCTTGAGGAAGGACTGGATCCAGCTCAATGCTAAGCCCCCAATTCCAACCTCAGACAGCCTATCCAGGAGGATACTGTGGTTGACAGTATCGAAAGCCGCTGAGAAATCTAGGAGTACTGACAGGATGCATCTGCCCCTGTCAGCTTCCCTTAAAAGGTCATCCTGCAGCACAGTCAATAGTGTCTCAGTACCTTCATGGCCTGAATACAGACTGGAATGGGTTGAGGCAATCCTGCTCCTCCAGGTATGACTGCAGCCGATTGGCCACCACCCTCTCGATCACCTTGCCCAGGAATGGTATGTTAGCAATTGGACGGAAATTGTTAAGGTTGTCTGACGCTAACTGGGAGTGTTTGATGATGGGTCAGACGATGGCTTCTTTTAAGCAGGAGGGAAGCATTCCTGCCCTCAGTGATGAATTAATAATGTTCACAACCCAATCAATCATAACCCCCTTTGTGGCTCTGATCAGCCATGCTGGGCAAGGATACAGCGAGGAGGTGAGTTTACAGCTAGCCATCACTGGAGGCTTCCTCCTTTACTACAGAGTCAAACTGAACCAACTGGGCAATGGGACATGGGGCAGCAATGGTCACCCCCAGATCAGCTAAACTGCTGGTGGAGTCAAGGTTGGCACAAATGGCCTCGATTGTTATTCTAAAAAAGGCTGCAAACTGATCACTGGTGAACTCAAAATGAGGCCTTGAATGGCCAGAACTGGTAAGGTTGCAGACCACATGGAACAACTTATCGGTTCACAGCCTCACCAATTCTCTCGATGTTAAAAGTCTTTCTTGCCTGTTCAAGGGTATTAGGATATTTATTGGCCATAATTTTGACTGCAGCCCTATTTTGTGCTGACTGATCTCTTCTCCACCTGCTCTCTAGTGATCTCCTTGATAAGTTCATAGCTTGCAGCCCCTCAGTATACCAAGGAGCAATGTGAGCTCTGAAGCGGAGAGGGTGTTTGGGGCAATCATGTCAGCCGCCTGGGTCGTCTCCAGAAACCATCTATCGACCTGGGCTTCAACAGGGTCATCTATCAGGTTGGCTGGAAGCCCTCCCAGAGCCTCTTGGACCATTCCAGGTCAAGAAGCCTGCAAGGGTCAACCATTTTCACGGGTCCATTCTCCCTGTGGAGGGGGGTTGCGATAGACAGGTTGAATCTCAGTAGGAAGTGATCTGTCCATGACAGAGGACGGGAGTTCACAGTGCCTGCCCTCAGATCACTATCCACCTTTGCAGTCGAGAACACCAGGTCCAGAGTGTGGCCAGCTGAATGTGTAGGGCAGATGAAATGTTGGGATAGGTTCATGGCTGTCATGGCACACATGAACTCCAGGGCCGGGCCAGATAGTTCGAATTCGGCATGGATGTTAAGTCCCCGGCTATCAATAGTCTGGGTGACCCCAACGTTGCAGCCGAAATGAACTAGACAGCCCTGGCAGTGATACTGCCGGGTCACGGGGAGAATGGTACACCAGCATCATTCCAAATCTATCCCTATGCCCCACAGTCAGGTGCAAATACTCTAGATCCGGGCTCGAAAGCAAGGTGGTCCTACTGACATGTATAGAGTCTCTGTAGAGACACTCTCAACCACCAACTCTCTCTCTATTCCCCAACTCCAAATTTATCAATCCTTCTCTTCTCCCCCTCCTGCAGAGACTCTTATATCTGGTGACTCCGCCTCTCCAGCACTCTCATTGGTACATGCATATAGCTCATTAATATTCATGACCTGGGCGGACGCCACAGCCCCCCTGCTAAAACAGCAGCCAAAACAAACAAAACTAACACAAAAACGCTGCCATCTGATTGGCGCCATCTTGGGAAAAGTTTATTATTGGGTAATTCCCTATAACCACACCTCCTGCTGGGCTATCAAAGAGCTATGTTAACAAGCTGCAAACAAGGCCATTTAGCCAATTTCTCCTGCGTGGCCAGTTAATGTGAACAGACCTGGGGAAACCCAAATTACCCAGTATGACTTCACAGTGAATGAATTTGCATTTCTCTTGCTGTGTAGTCACACACAAAGTTTTTGTTGTTCATTTTCAATGGGAATACAAATTGGGATGGCGGTACAGGGAGTAGGGGGGAGAATAGGTAAGGATTGGGAAGGGGTAACGTTCCAGAGAGCGAAAGCATTCTTACATCCACTTACACAATTATGCTAAAAAGGAAGATCACAAAAAAAAAAAAAAAAAAACAATTTAGCAATTTTTACCAGAGCATCTATAGTTACTAATCTCTCCATTCCCTTGGACATCCACATTCTTCTTTTATCTATACTTTCCAATCCATATTTCAAATCAAATTATAAAATCGTTTCCAGTTTTTGAGTCCTTTTTGAGATGACCTTTCACTTAATGCTTCTGTTAGTACGTCCATCTCTGCCACTTACAGTATCTTTTCTATCAACTCCTCAAGAGACAGTACTTCTTTCTTCCAATGTTTCCCATATAGCATTGCTGCAGTAATTACATGTATTATCAAATATCTCATTTCTTTATCTACAATTTCAGGCATAATATTCAATAAAAACAATTCCAGTTTAAATCGTATTGCACAAGATACAATTTTTTGTAACATTTCATGTACTGATCTCTAATATTTTTTTGTTTCCCTACATATCCACCAGATATAAAAAGTACCTTCATGTATTTTACATTTAAGGTATTTTACATTTCCAACATTTGTTGGAGATATTTCATACATTTTAGACAGTTTAGCTGGAGTCATATGCCGTCTATAAAACATCTTATATATATTTTCTTTAAAATTCCTGATTTTGTAAGTTTAATATTATTCTGCCAAATTTGTGCCCACTGTTCTAAATCAATATTATGTCCAATGTTTTGTGCCCATTTTATCATACAATCTTTCACCACTTCATCTTCCATTTTCATATTTAGGAGATATTTGTACATTCTTTTAATTATTGTATCACTTGTCCCTAACAGTAGTTTATCAAATGCCGTTTGTTCTTCATAAAAGTCCACTATTTTATCTTTTACATACTTGGAGTCTAGTTGTAATCTTGTCCACCAATCTAGAAAGACTTTGTGCTCCTCTAGCTCCTCTCTAGTCTTTCTCAAGCCCCATCTTTCTCAAGCCAATCTCTATACCTGAAAAGTTTTAAGTCCATTAAGGTTGGCTGTATAAATGCTTCTAATGGCAACACCCACTATACATTTGCTTTTGTGTCTTATTCCAAATCCATAACAAAGACTTTCTTATATGATTATTGAAGACTTTATTATATTTAACTTTTTGGTACCATAGAAAAGCATGCCCCCCCCCCCAGGCTAAGATCATGTCCCTCCAGCAACTTTCATTATCCAGAGTAATCCATTCCTTAATCCAGGTCAGTACACAGGCCCTATAATAGATATCTCAATCCGGAAGACCGAAACCCGCCCTTTGTTTAGAAGCTTGTAATGCCTTCACTTTAACTCTCAATTTTTTTCCTTGCCAAACAAATTTCATTATTTTTCTATTAAAGTCCTGAAGAAGTGTTTGCTTTAACATCACTGATATTGTCTGAAAAAGAAAGATAAATTTAGGTAGCACATTTATTTTGATTACCACTATTTTTCCCATCAATTAAAGTTGTAACTTGTTCCACTTTTCCAAATCTTTCTGTACCTCCTTAAAATGTTTCAAATAATTGTCTTTTATTAATGTGCTTGTCTTTTTTGTTATTTGGATTCCCAAGTATTTAATTCTTTTTTCTTCTTGGAAGCCCGTTGTTTATCAATGTGTGAATCTCCCTTTCATATACAGTGGTGCCTTGACTTACGAACTTAATCCGTTCCGGAATGGTGTTCGTAAGTCAAAACGTTCATAAGTCAAATCAGCATTTCCCATTGAAATGCATGGGAACGGGATTAATCAGTTCCAGCATTTCAAACATCTGGGAGGCAGAGCCCGGTTGGGAAGCGAGCAGCGGGGACAGACCCCGCGCCGGGAGGCAGGAGCCCGGCAGGGAGGCCATTTGAATTTCCCGGGCTCTGGCTCCCGGCACGGGGTCCGTCCCCGTTGCTCACTTCCCAACTGGGCTCTGGAGGCAGGAGCCCGGGAAATTCAAATGGCTTCCTGGCCGGGCTCTAGCTCCCGGCGCGGGGTCCATCCCGGCTGCTCGCTTCCCAACCGGGCTCTGCCTCCCACAGCCAGGCCGGGAAGCGAGCAGCGGGGACAGACCCCACGCTGGGAGTGAGAGCCCGGACGGGAGGCCATTTGAATTTCCCGGGCTCTGGCTCCCGGCTCAGGGTCCGTCCCTGCTGCTCGCTTCCCAGCCGGGCTCTGGAGGTAGGAGCCCGGGAAATTCAAATGGCCTCCCGGCCGGGCTCTGACTCCCAGCGTGGGGTCCGTCCCTGCTGCTCGCTTCCCAGCCGGGCTCTGGAGGCAGGAGCCTGGGAAATTCAAATGGCCTCCTGGCCGGGCTCTGGCTCCCAGCACGGGGTCCGTCCCCGCTGCTCGCTTCCCAGTTGGGCTCCCGGGAGCCCAGCCGGGAAGCGAGCAGCAGGGATGGACTCCGCACCGGGAGGCAGGAGCCCGGGAAATTCAAATGGCCTCCCAGTCGGGCTGTAACTCCCAGCGGGGGCTCCCGGCGTTCGTAGGTCAAAGCTCCGTTCGCAAGTCAAAGCAAAATTTTGTGAACGGAGCTGTTCGTAAATCAAAATGTTAGTAGGTCAGGGCGTTCATAAGTCAAGGCACCACTGTATATGTTGTCACACCTCTCTTTTTCTTATTTAAATCTGCTGCTACGAATGATTCTCCTAATTTTTTATTTTCTAATAGATGTTGGTTTCTTCTTTTCATATGAGTTTCTTGGAGAGAAATAATGCCCAATTTCAATTTCTGAAGTTGTTGGTAAATTCTTTTATGTTTTTGGGGTGAATTTAGGCCATTTACGTTAACTGTTAGAATTTCCAGGCATTTTACTCATTTGATCCATCTTTATTATTAAGGTTTTCTTTCCTCCTCTTAGATCCTCTTGTTTACATAGTGGGCTTTCCTTTGGCACTTCCTGTCTGGTCTTCTGGCTCAGATTCTGAGCTTCCTCCTGAATTTGGTCCTAATGATCCACTTGATTGTTCCTCTTCCTGTTTCTCATCTGCCTTTTCCTCTTCTTTCCTACCCAGCCGTTTTTCCTTTTTTTTCATAAAATCTTCTGCCTTCATTGTTGAATTAATAGAATATCTCTGTGACTGATATTGGAAGAAGACACCCTCAGGTATCAACCACTTATATGTAATTGAGTTTGCTCTCAAGAGCTTTGTCAACTCCACGTATTGTCTCCTTTTCTGCTTTATTTGCCACAGAATATGTTTCAGAATCTTGATTTCTTTCCCTTTTATAGTAGAATCTTTATCTTGCATGATCTTTAGAACTTTTTCTTGAAATATCATTCTCGTGAATGTAACATGAATTTCTCTGGGGTGTTTATTATTCCTGGTATATGCTGTATTAATTCTTCTTACTGTATCTATATTTTGCTGTACTACTTCTGGTCACATCTCCATAGGTGGGGCTAAAAGGTTAGTTATCGATTGCACTGTGTCTTCGCCTTTTTGTTATGGAAAATTCTGAAATCTAGGAATGAGGTTGGCTCTGCTGCTTCAGACATTTGTAACTTCAGCAAGTTGGTTTCATCTTATTTTCTTTCCTCTTGTGTCCCTTCCAGCTCTGCCTTGATGGGCTCCACTTTTTTCCCCATCTTCATTGAAACTTTGGCTATTTTAGCTATTTCCTTTTCATTTTCTGTAATTTAGTTTTTAATATCAATAATTTGCGTCCCTAAATCTTTGATTTGTTCAGATAGCTGAGCCATCCCTCCTTGTTTCTGTTGTAATCCAGTAGATAACATATCTTGATTACTCTTTTGCCAGTCCTTGAGCATCTTTTGTCCCATTAATTTACTCAGGCTTTGTTCCTGTGCAGGAGAGCCTCTTGGGGTCTTTCCTCCTTTCACTGCCATGCTTCACATTTTCCCTTTTTTCCCTTTTTTCTTTCTTTCTTTTTTTTAGACCCTGATGTTGGGAAAGTGTGAAGGCAAGAGGAGAAGGGGACGACAGAAGACGAGATGGTTGGACAGTGTCATCGAAGCTACCAACATGAATTTGACGCAACTCCGGGAGGCAGTGGAAGACAGGAGGGCCTGGCATGCTCTGGTCCATGGGGTCACGAAGAGTCGGCCACGACTAAACGACTAAACAACAACAACAAAATTTGAGTCTCTTTTAAAGGGTGCTATCTAGTCTCTTTCCAGCAGATGGCACTGTCGCCTCACTTTTCTTTCATTCAACACATCTCTGAAGCTTAGACTAGGACTTTTCTCTGTTTAGAGTACTCTCACAGTTCTGAAGTCAAAATAATGGGTGTTTGAAGGAACAGTGCCTTGAGGCAAGTAACATTTACAATTGAATCCTTCTCTCCAGCCTTTGTGATTAGTAGTAGTTAGCAGGGAGTAGGGGTTTGTCTCCTGTTGAAATATTTTCTTTCATTTAATGTCCTTCTCCTTCCTTCAGCCCCTCCACTCAAAGCTACTCCGGGCCATAGGGAGGGGGGTCGCCTCCACCGCTAGGTAAAGGTAAAGGTTCCCCTTGACATTTAGTCCAGTCGTGACCGACTGTAGGGGGCGGTGCTCATCCCCGTTTCCAAGCCATAGAGCCAGCGTTTGTCCGTAGACAGTTTCGTTGTCACGTGGCCAGCGCAACTATACACGGAACGCCGTTTACCTTCCCACTGAGGTGGTACCTATTTATCTACTTGCATTTGCATGCTTTTGAACTGCTAGGTTGGCGAGGAGCTGGGACAAAGCAATGGGAGCTCACTCCGTCGCGTGGATTCAATCTCATGACTGCTGGTCTTCTGACCCTGCAGCACAGAGGCTTCTGCGGTTTAACCCGCAGCGCCACCACATCTCCACCACCACGCCTCCACTGCTACGCCAAAGCAAACCACGGTGCCTCCTCTCCGATACTAATACACAAATTAAAAACTCTTCCTAAATTCAAAGTTCTTGTCTCTAATTCTCTGATTCTGGTTACATCCTTTGGCATTGTAATCAAACAGTTTATGATTATACTGCCCCATGGGAGTAAGTCTTATTAAAACAGTTCATTCAAAAAGTCACTTTCTCCCCGCTCTCTCTTTCTCCTTTCTCTTTCTTCTCCTGATCAAGCTGCAAAATGGGGGGGGGGAGGCTCACTTCTACCGTGGCTCATCATATATAGGGTCTAATCCACTTTCACTTTCACTTTCACATTACGCCCAACTTTCTTCTGTATCATTATTTAGGTCCTTAAAAGTTCCATATATAAAACAAACATCTTGACTTGCTTAGAGTTCTGGTGAAGAGTATTTTCCAAAGTCCTTCTGTACTCTTCCACTCTCTGCAAGGGGTGTTCCCAGCTCTTTGCCCAAAATGGCTTCCTCCTCAGTCCGTGCATTCAGATGAGACTTCAAAGGGAAGAAAAACAAGATTCAACTGACTTCTCTCCCCTTTCTGTCACCTCTGCTGCTTCAGACATCGCTTCTCCTAGTGACCGTCGTTTTGCCCCCTAAGTTTGGGGGGCCCGAACCAAGGGGCCTTGGGCAGTTTCAGCTCTCCTGAAACTCGACCAGTCTCGCCACAATGAAACCCTGCCTCCTTCTAGTCACACCCTAAGTTCATGGTTGACACCATTTCATTTTGCAATGGACTGCCCATTTTCACCAATACCGTGTGAATTGTGCATCTTTTATCTGCTCTAAATCTATGACCATCCACCTTTTTTTGATACTCAGATTCTAGTATTATGAAACATTATGCATTTTCTAACAATTTTCTGCAAAACACAGATAGTTTTATACATATCTACATGTTGCCCTTATTACCTTTTATTCTAAGAACTGCTGGATAGTTCAGTGGTTTAGGTCTCTGGCTGTGAAGCCAGACGTTGGGAGTTCAATTCCCAGCTGTGCCTTCTTATCAGGGATTGGATTTGTTGATCTGTAGGGTCCCTTCCAGCTCTGCAGTTCTTAGGTTGTTGTTATTATTATTCTTAAAGTAAATATTCTCCACATTGAAATATTTATCCTTAATTGGAGATGAGGGACTCTTTTCCCTATAGGTTGGGAGGGGGTGATAACCTCCAGAAATAAGATCCAGACAATCTGTGGGACAGATTTGGACTGGGGGCTAGAGATCTCCCCATTTAAAAAATATATATAATGGGTAGAATCATGTTCATTCCTTCCACCCAACACTGGTTTACTGCAGAATAGACCGTTTCTGAATTTGCACAAGGAGCTACCTGTTAATGCCTTTTTGTACAAGCCTGGAAACAGCTTGTACGATAGGCCACTAAGAGAGTGGAAATAACTAACAGCATTCTGTCCAAAGATGTTGTTTTAAGCTAAGAAGAAACAAAAGGCAAATAATAGTGCACTCCTTCCCAATCTTGTGCCTTCCTAATGCTTTGAACTTTAACTCACATGATCTCTTACCATTGGTCATGCTAGCTCAGGATGAAAATTGCAATCCAAAATATCTGGAGAGCACCACATGGCAGAATGGTCCTGTAGTGCCACGGGTATCTGGATTAGGAGACTTGGGTTCAAATCCCTGCCCAGCTATAGAAACTCACTGGGGGGAGGAGTGGAAATGGTAAAACCATTCAAATATATCACATATTGAAAACTCTATTAGGGTTACCATAAATCAGATGCTACTTGACAGCATGCAACACATACACATTGACTTTTAGAATGGTTTCTATAGTGAGTGAGTTTGTGAATGAATGAGGAGGGACATTTTGATAATGACCTGAATTTAAAAATATATATTTTTCCTTGTGGAAAATATCTACTGATAGAGTCAAAGGAAGTTCTACTGCTTTGCCATGCACAAATAGAGACAAATTTAGCTGCTAACAACTCTTGACATATGGCTAGATATCAAAATGATAGCACAGTAATTTGTTTAAAAGGACAGCAGCTTGGAAAGATAAATGTTTGGTGAGTCATAGCAGTAGATAAATTAAGACTTTGATGTTAAAAAAGGAACCAACAAGTTTTATTCTGCCTGATTGCCCTGAAACATTATATAAAGGGTAAAAAAAAGACCTAGTCAGATGCAAAATGTTTAAGAACAATACTGAACTAATGACCTTGTATTTTACTTAAGTCTTACCAATATCTGTATTAATTGAGCTTGATAGACAAGTACTCGGTTTCTTATTTTTATTTTATTAAAATAGGATGTGTTTCTGTTCCATTAAATTAACAGCCAGTGCTGGATGGAGACCACGAATCAACATGGCCTTAGCCATCAGTACAATGGTGTTAGCAAGGGAACATGAGCACTAGTTTTCCTGGGATGGGGGCCCAGTGCTTACCATAAACACTATGTGATTGACCTTTGTTTCTCGTAGAGTAACAACAAGAGAAAGGTGAAGCTGGGAAGGATCAGAGGCACATTTCCTAGAACAATACTATAGCTATAAGTGAGCAGAGCTGCCTAAGGCAGCAGATTCAGCGTGTCATGGAAAAGAAACAAATTGTTAGTCAATTTCTAATCGCTGGATTTGTATTATCAGGGAAGGGGAGAGGTGATCATGGGATTTTCTTTAACATGTGCAAAAATAATTTGGATAGCTTTGAATGCTATGCACTTTTATTTGTGCGAGCAGGAAGCACCCTTTGTTGCTGTGCCTCAGTCAGCAAATGTCTTAGGCCAGCCTTGTAATTGAGGATGTTCTTGAAGTCAGGTATTAAGAGGGTTTGGGCGTATATCCTCTAGAAGCTCTAGATTAAAATTCAAGGCAAAGGGTTTCAGAAAAGGTTCATGATTCCTGTTAGTTTCCACCAGTGGTTGGATGTGCAAACAGCACCCTTTGGGTCTAAGGCCATGCTTTGTATAAAGGAAGCCCCATCTTCCATCCCTGAAATTGCTATGCCTAATCTACCCTGCAGGATGCTAACAGCCATCCAAGCCTCAGGGGGGGCCATTTCCCTCCCCATCACTACTTTATTACTGCTAAGCCAATATTAATGTTAATATCTAACATTAGGGTAAAACTGAAAAAGAACACTAAAAGTCCAAAAATACAATTCAAACAACATTCCTGATCAATTTAAAGTCCACATAAGGAACAGATTTCCATTACTAAACTCAATTGACTGTGAACCAGAAGAACTGTGGGTTAAAACCAGAGATAATATTAAGGAAGAATGCAAAAAAGACAATTTCTATAGCAAAAAGAAAAGAAAAACATAGATGAATGATGGAAGAAACACTTAAAATTATAAAGGACAAATGAGGAGCAAAAATTAGGACTCCCTCAGCCTAACGCCAAGGGACGCCCGCAGAGAAAGAACAAGAAACCGGGCCTTCTCGGCAGTGGCCCCTCGCCTCTGGAACAGTCTGCCCCCAGAGATCTGTCTGGCTCTCTCGCTGGGTGTTTTTAAGAGCAAACTTAAGACCTGGCTGTTTAGGCAGGCTTTCCCTCCTGTCATCACCTGATTATTTTTCCCATCTTGAACTATATTATTACTGCCGTTTTATTTTATTATATTGTTTTACTTTTATCTATTATTGTTAGCCACCCAGAGTAGATGGGCAGGGTATAAATTTAATAAATAAATAAATAAAAATAAAAGGTGTCAGAAACAGGGCCAAAGCCCTGAATGCAGTTTTTGAGTGAATGTCACGTAGAGACAAAGAGAAACTACTACAACAACCAGTCCAATGAAAGAGAGAAGAACAAAAGGAGGAAAACAAGATAACTCTTCCAGAAGATCCAAGAAATAAAAGGGAAATTTAATCCTAGATTAGGAATATTGAAATACCAACAGGGAAACACACTTTCTGACCAGTAGAAACTAAAGAGAAGATGGAAACAGTATACAGAAGAAACTCCTATGAAGGACAAACTCCTATGAAAAGGAATCCTGTGATGAAGAGCCTGTAGCTCTAGAAAGTGAAATGAAAGCTGCTCTGAAAGCACTAGGAAGCAATAAATCACCAGAGGCAGGTGGGACACCGATATAACTATTTCAAGCCACAGAGACTGAATCGGTGAAAATCTTAACAAGAATATGCCAACAATGGCCCATAGACTGGAAACATTCAATAGATATCCCAGTTCCCAAAAGAGGAGATGCCAAGGAGTGCAGTAACTTCAAGACCATTGCTTCAATTTCCCATGTAAGTGAAGTGATGTTCAAGGAGCAAGAAATGCCTGATGTTCAAGTTGGATTTCAAAAAGGAAGACGCATTTAAGATCACATTGCAAATATTCATTTTCTACTGGAGTGCATCCAAGTTTCAGAAGATCAGTTTATGCTTTATAGACTATGGCAAAATATTTGACTGTGCAGAGCACGAGAAGCTATAGATTGTTCTGACATGGATGTGCCTCACTACTTGGTTGTCCTTGTATTGTGGACAAGAAGCTACCATTAAGACAGAATATGCAGAGACGGAATGATCTTATAGGCTAAGGTGTCAGACAAGGCTGCCTTTTATCCCCTTATCTGTTCAATCTGTATGCAGAACATATCATATGGAAAGCTGGACTAGATTCAGATGACTTAAAATGAAAGAAGAACATGCTGAAACAGGACTGCAGCTGAACAAGAAGGCCAAAATCATGATGACAGAAGAACTACACAACTTTAATGTTGATATTGAAGCAACTAAAATAGTCAGAGATTTTTGTATGCCTTGGTTCAATCATCAATCCAAATGAAGGCTGTAGCCAAGGAATCAGAAGAAGTCTGAGACTCAGAAAGGCAGCAATGAAGGAACTAAACAAGATAAACAAGTCTAAAGATGTGTTCGAGGAGACCAAGACCAAGATCATTCACACTATCCACAGCATGTATGGATGTGAGAACTGGACAGTTAAAAAAGTTGACAGGAAAGAAAATGGTTTGAAATGCGGTGCTAGAGGATATTCTGGACTGCCAGAAAGATGAACCATTGGGTCCTAGATAGAATCAAGTTTGAACTATCTCTGGAAGCAAAAAATGATTAAACAGAGTCTGTCCTATTTTGGGCACATCATGATAAGGCAAGATTCTCTGGAAAAGAGAATAATGCAGGGAAAGGCTGAAGGCAACAGGAAAAGAGGAAGACTGAATATGTGATGGTTTGATTCTCTAAAGTAGGTGTCTCCAAACTTTTCAGCGGAAGAGCCGCATCATATATGCTCCAAATTTTTGAGGGTCGAAGGAAGACGTGCACGAAGGAAGATGTGGTTCCCTCAGTTGTATTAATAATTCTGCTAACTGTTTGTACTCAGTTGATTGGTATTTGCTGGTTCAAGTGTGCATCCATTTTTCCAGGGCTATGTTCAAATGGTTAAAGTGCTTGCTGCTGAATTGATATGCATTTCTGCTTAAGATATGGGTTTATTATCATCTTGTTTATTTTGTATCTAGGTTATGGATTTTGTATTTATTAATGTACAGAGTTTAAGTACTAAAATAAAAGTGTATCTATTGACATATAATATTTCTACTGTTAAATAATTTTTCATATAGTCTCTTAATATTTTATCTGATAAAACTGTATTTAGTTTTGTATAACAACAATACCAGTTATTGGACTACAAATAAATAATGACAGTGAATAAGTAAAGGCAGAAAACTCTGCAGATTTCTCTCTTTAAAATCTTTTCTTTGAACAGCTTTAACATAAATACATTTCCTAAAACAATCACTGCTTCTAATGTCACCCTTCAGTCTGGGCCAAAATTTGTCAGCATGATAAATAAAACTCCAAATGTCTCAGAAATTTTAACAAACATAAATGGCACACACAAAATTCCAAAGTAGAGCATGCACCTGCTTTTAACTACTAATTCTTCTAAGTGTACCATAAAGACTGTTGAGAGTGTTGTTAGCTACCAGGATGAACAACATTTTCACAAATAGTTCAAGCTAAAGTCTGCTGGATTTTACTTCCAAATCTAATTATTATCAATACACGTTTGACATACCACACATTTCACTCTCCCCATAAATATTCTTGCAAGAATGTTGCTAGATCTGTGCCAACTGTGTTAAACAAATTGGACAGAAGGTCCCTCTCCAGGTAGCCCTACTATATGTTATATGGCTTTCCTTTATCTTTCTGTTATCTTCCTGCACTGTATTTGGAGCTAGAGGGAGGCACTCAGTGCAGCAATTCCTAATTTGCTCTGCTCTGAATCTTCTTGTTGTTGCTTGCTATCAAGTTACCTTCACTGAAGTGAAATTATTTACAATGTTAACCCATCAAACCTGTTGCAACTCAGGATCTTGAAAGCCAAGGAAATTATTAAACAATGGATCTGTGATGTTGATCTCCAGGTGTACTATAGTAAAATCTGTGTGCTGGCAGACTACCATTACAACTTAGAATTCAGCAGTAACCATAGAGCTTTCACGTTGGCCTATTTTAATGTAGTACCATCCAAGTTAGTAGAAAGAAAGTATTTGCACATCTCTTGTTGACAGTGCCTTTGTCCTTGCTAGCCAGGTGAAGTTGAGATCATAATTTGTTTTACTGTATTGTCTGTTTTACAAAGATATTTGGAATATGTATATTTCTTCTATTCTAAAAAAAATTCAGGCAGATCTGATATATTATGTCTACCTCTTTTTTTCTGATTCTTCAAGCAAATTTACAGCCAAAGTTGCAAAATTCTGTGCAGTGGCATACATGACAAAAAAAAACACTGAAGACTGAAGAAGCTACTTGGATGAGTAGCGAAACATTTCAACCTAATAAGAAAGAAGTCCAGGTGCCATGACTCAACTTTCAGATAACCTTACCTGGATGACTGAGAATCTTCACAGATAAACAGGTGAACCATTTTACACACCATACTGGGAGCACTGCATGGTTAAAATGAGGATTTGAAACTTCTCCTGCATGTAATATATTCCATTTGAGATCACTGTAATTTGTTTTTCTTTTTGTTTTGCACTGTTTTTAAATGGCTGACCTACAGTTGTATTGAATGAACAACAAATGAGTATGCATATTGTATGGCTCTCCTTGAAATTTCTGTTATCTTCCTGCTTTGCATGTGGAGACACACAAAGGTATTTAACATGGGGTTTCCTTGTCTGCTCTGCTACTGTCTTCCTCCACATACGTCTCTGTATAGCTGTGTGACAAGTCATTACCACAGAAAGATACAGTGTCAGCAACTCTAAGGCAATAACAATAACAGTAAGAGCAGTAACAGAAGTAATAGTAGTAGTCAAGAAGCAGCATTGAAAGAAGTTGATAAAGCAGAATTACTGAAGAGCAAAGAAACAATGGAATCCTATTGAAAAGAGAAGTTAACTATGAGACAAAACAATGGCAGAATAAAGCATTCCATGGCCAATACCTTAAAATAATTCAGGGAAAAGCCAACTGTGCAAATATGTGGCAATGGCTAAGAAAAGGAACTTGATAAACATCTTGCTAACAAAATGCCTGATTTGATCATTGTTGAAAAGAAGTGGGTCTGGATAGTAGATATGGCAATATCTGGGCATGCTAGAACTGAAGAGAAGATTGCCAAATACGAAGACTTACACATTGAAATCAAGAGAGACAGATAGATAGCCTTCTTCCATGGCCAAAACTGCCTCTCTCTTCTTCCAGTCTCCCTTCTACTCCCTTTGCTAACCTTTTTCATTGTCCTTATTCTTTAAGTTGCCTCCTTTGCCGCTAATTTTGAATTCCCACCAAGATAATTATGTACCATGTTTATTTAATTTAATTTATTTTATCATCACAATTACGGCTGTGTGAGGATGAGAGTAACCCCAGGGATACTCTCCAGGGTGTACCGTCCGACTCCCATACCAACAGAGCAGAAGAAGAGACAGAGATCATTGAAAGAGGGTTAAAGCAACTGAAAATAAGTACAGATAGGGTTGCCAGATACATGGGTACGAAAAGGAGGACATAGAAAGCCAAAAAGGAGGATAAAGGAGGACGTATTGGGGTGGGTGGGCTCTGTGCGCGGGGTGGGGGGCGTGTCGCTTTTGGAATTAGGTATTGGGGAGAATAGCTCTTTGATCATGGGGCAATACCATGACCATTCAACCTACTCAGTCTTGAAAGGTCAAGACTGGGAAAGTTACATTTTATGGACTACAAAATTCAGAATCCACTGGCCACTGTGTTTTCTTGTTTTAAAAAGTGATAAAAAAACAAAAAAACAAAACAAATCTACATATACACTTACTGGGCTCCCAGGACCAATGGAGACAATCTATTCCTTCCTTTAATGAAGACCCATCCCCCTTGTTTTATTTATTGATTTTTTTATTTTTGTACCGCCCATCTGGCTGCCAAAGCCACTCTGGGCAGTTTACAAAAACAGAATTAAACAATAACATAAAAAACAAAATAATCAGCAACGATCAAACAAAATATAAGAGCTACTAAAACAAAGTACACTAAGAAATCACATTAATAAAAGCATAAAAAAGTGAAATAAAAAGTTTAAAAAGTTGTGTGACAGATTTAAAACACTTTATAAAAACCAGGGGGAAAAACAGAAGGCGTGGATTTCTCTCTGCTTGAGAAAGGGTGGAGAAAATGGATTTAGAGAGAGAGAATTTTATACATACACACACACACAATGCTTACTACACTACATATGACAAAGCCATATATGTATATATATAATGTATATATTATATGTGTGTGTGTGTCTATATCTATATCTGTATCTATATATGGCTTTGGATACACACACACACAAAGCCATTTTCTCCACCCTTTGCAATTTCTCAAGCTGAGAGAAATCCGCTTTTGTGTGTGTGTGTGTGTGTGTGTGTGTGTGTGTGTGTGTTCCAGCTCCCACAAGCATGGGGAATAACTCTGCACATGCTTCTGGCTCCTAGACCTGGAAACGCACTCTGCACATGCCCCAGAGTCAGGGGTGTGTGGGGTCAGGGCAGAAGGGGGGGATAAAAGTGCCTCCTCTTCCCTGGCTTTAGGAGGAAGGAGGGACTGGACCGGCCCCTATTTCCCTGGCTCTGAACCGCCCCCCCCCCAGAACCCCAGACCAGACCCTCCTCCGGCAGAGGAAAGCAAGAAAGAAAGCGCACTCACTCCACACCTCTCATGTCCGTTTCCACCCATCCCTCTCTTGCGCCTTTCTTCCTGCCTTAATTGGAGTTTTCCCTCGTCCTGCTTGCAATCACCTCCGGGCGGAAGCAGTCATTCACAAGCCCAGCTGTAACCAATCAAGCAGCCTTATCTCCGATCTCTAAAAGAACGGAGGATTTACAAGTGCCCCACGTGCAGCAACCAAGGAAGGTAGCAGGCTTACAGTTTGAGGTTCGGCTGCAGTGGGTGGGGGAGGGGGAGGGGAGGGGTGGAGATACAAAAGCCGGACATTTTAAAGTTTTTTAGCTTTGCCTGCCGGACGGAGGACATTATCCTGAAAAGGAGGACATGTCCTCCTTTTGCCGGACATCTGGCAACCCTAAGTACAGAAGCACTAGGGGGTGCTAATTTGGCGGGAAAAAGGGAGGATAGAAAAGAGGGAGAGAAGGAGGGGGAGAGCAGTCTGAAAGAGGAAAAGGGAGGGGTGTGTTGGGCTGAGGAGGATATTACAAAGAAAAGAGAAGACTTAGTAGATTTGATACAAGAAGATCCCTGGACAGGGGAATGGGTAGAGTTTCGAGTGCCCAGAGAATATGCTGAGAAAGAATGGAAAAGACAAACCTATAGAAAACCACCATATTGGGGCGAGACAGAGGAAAGGAAAAGGAAGAAAGAATATAAAGCTTGAGTAAGGAGGGAAGAACAAATCAAAGAACAGAGGAGATGTATGGCGCCAACTGGGAGATCCCGTGGGCTCAGTCCTTTCAGACCTCCACTGAGACAGAGCAGGGGGAAGAAAGTCTGGGAGCCGCAGGTGGGCTGGGTGTACCATCCACAACCATAGCCCTGACAGACAATATGCAAGACACCTCGGGCACTGGGCAGAAATGGACACCTAGAGTTTAGAGTTCATCTCCTCTTTTGTTGCAAGGAGAGTTACCTGGTTTGATGGAAGTTAAGAAGTACGACTTGTTGTTAAAAGCGGAACCGAATAATGTAAACATGTTTGAGACTGATAACTTGTTAGATAATAAACCTGTTTTGTTGGAAGATTTTGGGCTACCGTCGCCTCCTTTACAGACAAATGTATCGAAAGGAGTAAAAGACTTTAACCCTGATCACAGGCTGATGAATGGGTCAGTTTCTTATGAGAAAAAACTGCTAATTCTGCAAATAGATATATAAATTGGTTATGTATAAGTGTGTCCCACCAACCTGTATCCCAATCCTTTTACGTATCCAGCAAGGTCACCAGCCTTTGAAAAGGATATATTGTAAGATCAAAACACAGTGAAGCCAATACAATATGTTAGCTGTGATCAATTTACATCAAACTATCTTTATGGGACTCAATGTGCCTAAATTTTTAATATATAAGCCACTGTTCCTTTGTGTAACAAACAACTGCTAGGATGGAAGCAATGCATTACTTTTCTTTCCTTTTAAAGGTATGTTGAATAGGTTTTCAGAATTCTTTGTGTATACCAGTGGTTCCAATGCTCAGGCTTATAGTGCTAGATGCACTATAATCTGCAAACAGAATGGCAATAGGTCAGCTTAGTGGTCCTTGGAAGGACGTTCCATAACCTGCAACCATCAAGAAAGCCCTCTCTCATGTCTCCAACAAAGTCGAAGTCGAACAAACACCAGATACAGCTATGAACAGGACAGGACCTAGAAAGACTCCTCTCTGCGTCAGATTCAGAACCACAAATGTTAAATGCATGTTAATCAGAGCAGTTTGTTTTCCAGGACAGAAAAAGAAAGAGAAATTAAGTTTCTAGTAACTCAACGATTAAAAGTATATTTTAATTATCTTACACAAGTGAGAAATGGATGATAGAGGACACAAAAGAGAGGCAAGTAATCATTTCTCCCATGTTTTTATTTCCATTTGACCAACAGCATTAAAGTTTAGGCACATATCTTCTTTGATAATGTCACTACAGAGGTCAGCATTTCTAAATATTAAGTTGTGAATATTCCTATGTCCACCAGTCACAGAGGTGGAAAGGAGAGGGGAAATATGTGAGGTGACAAAGGTGTGTACAAATTTATAAGGATACAGAAAGCATATTTACACAGGGCTGATATTTTATTTCTCATCTTATGGGAAGTAAGACCTTCCCAGAGAAGGTCAATATGATAATAAAGACTTAAAGTAATGAGACCATTTCTGCCTCCTTTTCACACACATTTACTATTATTCAAACCATATTTTTCTAGTACTGCCGTATCCTCATTTAATAACAAATCCATTCCTTTAGTCTGTGTTACTTTAAACTTGCATCCCCCAAGCAAATAACCACTTTTCCTGTTTACTTAAAATAATTAGGAAGGTTTCTCTGAAAATGCAATTTTCAAAGACAGAACAAACTGATCTGAAGATTCTTCATTTCCTTTAGCACAGGAAATGCAGTGGTTTTTGGTTGTTAAAAAGTTTATATAATAATACAATCTTATCTCTGATGGGTCTTTCACAAACTAAGAACGGGGTGGGGGCAGGTGGGGAAACAATACTCAATTCTTGAGTTGCTGAAAATATCTTTTAGAAATGCTAAACATAATGCCTCCCCAGTGGTTGTCTGGGATTTCTCTGTAATCTAGTTGAGCAATGTGTAATATCCTGGCATCATCTCAAACATACTCATTTAAGTAGTGGTAAAAAAACAATATCCATAAAATTAATTTGCTGTCCTAACTGTTATTGTTTGTTCTGTGAAACCTAAAATGTAAGGAAAACCTTGCTGTCTTCTAACTTCATCTTGTTTCTGTTTTCCAGACATGTTACACATATGTGCTCTGTTTCCATAATGCATCCTTCCCCGGTTGCCTCTACCTGATCTAACCAATTATTTTACATGTGTTGACCAGCTGTAAAAAAGAAAGGGGGGCTGGGAAAAGAGCAGTGGAACAAAGTTTTAGTCAAAGTTTTTTGAAAGCAAAATTTTGCAGCTCACCCCCTGAGCTTATTTAATATACACAATTAGGTGCCCAAGAGAGACAAGTGAATTACACAGGAGCACACACTAAACATCAAGTCAAGAGCTTACATCTGTATAGTGTTCCAGGCCCTCTGGCAGGTCAAGACAGCTGTGATTTAGAACCACTCTATCTCAACAATCCTCATTTTTAGCTCTCCCCATGGCTCTCAACTACTAAGACTTGAGTATCAGGCCAGTAGCCTTCAGAAACACATTCCTCTATAGTAAACTGATATTCTCAGTTTTACAGATTAGAAGCTGACACCTTAGACTGTACAAACACTGACCTCAAAACCCAAGACCACCCTCTCCCCACTTGCCTGTCTCAATTTGTTTATTTTTATTACATCATTCAGCCTATAAAGAAGATCCCTTGGTGATGACTATACACACACTCCTGCCCTTCAGATACATTTGCCCGACTCAGGCAGTCAATTCCCAGCATGCTGTACCACAAGTTAGCAACCACGAATGAGCGATGGACATACTCCCTTGTCATCCTTTCCCTCCTTGTTTCCTTGATGCTTACATCATGATTTAATTCACATCTGTTAAGTCAGAAATAAGGAACTGTGGTTTCAGTTCAAGTTCACTAACAAGTAACTTAAAGCAAACTGTGGATATAGCATCTTTCATTTTAAATGCAACAGCGAATGGCAGGTTAATTAAATGATGCTGTAACAGCCTGGGGCAGATATAACAAGGAAACATTATCTAACTGCCCATGTCCAGCTGTTAAAGTATGCTCTAGACAACAGCAATGGAGCAATTAAAACTGATGGATACTGAAGCAACCTGCCAAAATTAAGCTGCTGTCCCCAAAGTCTTCAACAATAGAGAAACCTCTGCCAGCTTCCTAAACACGTGTAGGGATAGTAAGGTCTCTGAAAGAAGAGATTACACCAAGATGGACTCACCTCTTCAACACCACTGTCCAGCTACAGATCATATCTCAGATCCAGACCTTTGACAAAAGGTCATAAAAATAGGACAGAGGAAGCCTCTGAGACCTGTACTGTCAGTGACAACGAAGTAATGCTCAGTACTGAACTTGCAGCCATTGAATGTTAAGATATATGCAAAATATGGAGTGATGGGTGACATCAGGAGAAGCACCAACTCCCCTGAGCAATTGTGGTTATATTTAGAGGAGGTCCAACTCTCTTTTTTAAAATCTAAAGGTTGAGAGTATAGGGAAATTTCTATTACTGTGATTAAGTGGCTCAGTGCAATACTGAATAGTCATCAAATTCGTTGCTATAAAATTGTATGGGCAACAGCAACTGATTTTTTAACAAAATGAAAACCAGGTACAGCTACAAAAAAGAGAATGGAACATACCATTCAGAACATCATATCCATTTGTTTACATTATAATCATACAAATAGGATTTTACATTTATCAATGACTTGTACTGTAGGCAGATAATTCAGGGAATATTTCACCACATTTCTCCAAGGGAAGGAGAAAATTCTCCAACAGTTCCCTAGAGGTGCACCACATTGTTAATAGTGGCTGTTAGAGATGGCATTATTGGAATCTTAGAATTTTCCAGATGGACTTCTGAGACTAGGAGAGGAGAAACCAGAAGTGAAACACAATGTTTTTCTGCTGCCATTGTCTGCTTCACTCCACACGGTATGGTTAGAAAGAATAAGGGAATGTACTCTTAGTTAAACTGCTTCCTGGAGTTGCCTCACTGCTCCATGGGAGAAGCTGCCTCTATGCAAATGGATTGCGGGATTACCCTGTCTTTTGACCACTAGAGTAATTCCCAGGAAGCAGCATCCCTGAAGAGCAGTTCCCTTCTGCTTCCCAGCCAACAGGTGTGGAGAGAGGTACATCTCTTTTGCTTTCGTGTTGGTCCTCTCCCAGTCCCAGAAGTCTGCCTGGGGGATTCTAGGCAACTTCTGGGACTGGGAGTCTGAAAATTATTAAAATTCCACCCCTAGTGGCTGTAGCACAGTTTTTTAATTTTTTCTCTCAAAGGATTTGTGCCTGTTGCATTACCACTACATGCAACAACTATTATTTTGTTGCTGGCAAACTGGTCGTTATTTTTCCTTCTCTACAATATCCTTCCTGAACCAAGAGTCATTCTAGAGCATTGTGGAGGCTTGGAGGCAGATAACAAAACAGATGGATGGACAGACGGAAGAACGGATGGACTGACAGATGAAATATTTTTTCAAATACTTCTTCAGTGGCCTTCTATTTCAAGGGAGTAAGAAAAAGAAAAAAAGAACAGAATGTTTCTCAGAAGAGAGAGTCTGGAGAGGTTTTGGCTCAGCAATGGTTCAGGGTTCAGTCTCTCATATGATGAATTGGGCATGAGAGGAAAGGTCACTATACGTAGATACATCTTGTTTCTACTGGAAAAAATACAGATTCTTCCCTGATAGCCCAAGGAGTAGCAGTTGTGTGGAAAGGCAGTGTCATATCCAACTCCAGTTAAAAGGTGAAGCTCATGCTCTGCCATAATTTGTCCTCCAACTTCCCAAAAGTTTTATTTCCTTATGAAAGAGGCTTTAATCTTTCTGCCTGATTCTTGGATCTCTTTAGAATTTCTGCTGAGTTATATTTTGCAGCTTAACATAAACTACATGGTGACAAGAGGGGACTGTATTTATTTTTTCATTCTATCACACAGCTCCTCATCATGCTGCAGTTTCTTTGGTTGCCTACAGTTCTTCGTCTGAAAAATTTCTGCACCTATACTGTTCAACCATCTCATAAGAAATGTATGTACCAGAATATTAAATCATATGCATGGGAATTTCTCCAAATTTCTCTTCTTTTTACATACTTTCAGAAAGGAATTTCTATTCTATTGAATTGAATGAGATTAGGTGAAATTCTCACTGGATAAATGTTTGACATAAAATTAAAATTCTCTTTCAAAACATGTTAACAATAAATGTTTTCTCAAGTCTACCTAGGGCTTGATGATGCAAAAGCTCCAATCAAACTTCAAGAATGTATTTCCAACATCTACAGCCTAAAAATTTATTAAAAATTCAAAATATCTGAAATTGCGTTGGGTGAAACTATATTCAATCAGTTTTACAATTATGAAAAAAGACTGCAGATGAAACATCAAATGGCTTCCCAAAGCCCTTCACAAACTTCAATCTAGATACACACCTACATTCCCGATACTTTCCATTTTGCTGTTCAGATGAAAACACACCTCATTTACCACAATGAAAAACACAGTTATACTTACTCTGCTCTGGAGCTTCTTAAGAGTGGAGAGGGAAGAATGCACGGGTTAGAAAAGCAGCTGCCTACAATATGGTTTGACATGTGCTCTTACCCTCAAACTTCAAAATATTTTAAAAACAGAGATAAGCCCCTTAAGAACTATTCTTAAAATGAACAAGGGATTAACCTACATGGGGCAAACACTAGAGACCGGCAGGGTAAGGATTGCACCAGCCTATTAGGCTATTAGATTATATCAACAAGAGCTATGTGAATTGTTATAGAATATTTTTAAAAACATTATCAAGGCACTTGTACTGTAGTTTAGTATAGAGATAACATTGAATAGGTAATGCCACTCAAACTAGAAAAACTTTAGGATACTTAAAATCTTGATTACAGAAGGACTACACAACTTTAATATAGACAATGAAGAACTGAAATTGTTTTTAAAAATTGTATACCTTGGTTCAACAGTTTATCCAAATAGAGACTGCGGCCAAGAAATCAGAAGAAGACTGAGACTCGGAGGGGCAGCAGTGAAGGAATTAGAAAAGCTTGTCAAATATAAGAATGTGTCACTGGACACCTAGGCCAAGATCAACCACATTATTTTGTTCCCAATCACTATGTACATTTGTGAAAGCTGGACACTGAAGAAGGCTGACGGGGAAAAATATTGATTCATTTGAAATATGGTGCTAGAGGAGAGATTTGCAGATAACTTGGGCTGCTAGAAAGATGAACAAATGGATCCTAGAGCAAATTAAGCCAGAACTTTCTCTGGAAGAAAAAAGGTTGAAACTGAGTCTGTCCTACTTTGGGCACATCATGAAAAGGCAGGATTCTGTGGAAAAGACAATAATGTTGGGGAAAGTAGAAGGCAGTAGGAAAAGAGGAAGACCAAATACGAGATGGACTGACTTCCTAAAGGAAACCGCAGACTTGAGTTTACGAAAGCTGAGTAGGATTGTTGAGGACAGGACATTTTGGAGATCACTCCAAAATGGATTGTCTCCCTAAAGCAGTGGTTCCAACCCTGGTTAACCCAGGTGTTCTTGGGCTGCAGCTTGCAGATATCTTCACCACTAGCTGTGCTGGTCAGGGTTTCTGTGAATTGCAATCCAAGAACATCTGGATGACCCGAGGTTAGTAACCACTGTCCTAAAGGAACCACAGCCTTGAGTTTACAGGAGCTGAGAGAGCTGTTGAGGACAGGACATTTTGGAGATCTCTCATTCATAGGTTTGCCATAAGATGGAGGCAACTTGACATCACATTACAAAAATAACATGAAAAACTTGCACCATACCACACTCTCTCACATTATCAGTTACACTAACCTAATTGTGAATCCATCTTCCACAGTTCACCCATTCTGGGTCAGATCACAAAACCATAATTCCTCCTTTTCCAACATAGCCCTCTAGGCAACGCAAATCTTTCCATGTTATGTGACTGAGGCACAGACATGCAAATAAAGTCATGAAATCTCCCAAATGACAGCTTACCAGACAAAAGCAAGCTAATTTGTCAATGGTGTAAAGAGGAAATTACCTGTTAGAATGAACAAACAGCCTTTTCCTCTAAAGAATGCACTGCTTCTAGACAAGGAATCAGCATTTGATCTATTGATGCTCCTTCGTGTTTATAGATGCATTAAAATTGAAATCTTGTTCTATACTTCAGACTCAAATGACTAAGAGTCTCTCTGTAGTGGAAAGCTATATACTATGGAAGCCACTTAGTTCAATTACATAACAAGTCAAGTTTTGTAAAACTCTAATATTGTTTTTAGTAAGTGAGCAAAAGAATGACCCATTTTTAAACAATGTATAATTTTGATTTCTAAACCTGTATATATACTGTAAAAAAAAAAGCTATATCTAATAATTCTGACAGTGCTCTCACAATAAAAGACCAAAAAAAAAAAAAAACCAAAAAAAACCTCAGCCAACAAATGCATGGTTCAATATTACTAGATTACACGAATGACATCTAGTGGGCGCATCACTGCATGACACTCTAATATTTTTAACAATGTAATGCATTTCAAATCAGAAACAATGTTTTTCTAAGCCAGACATTTAAAATTGAGTTACATGTCACATGTGATGTACAGATATTTTACTACAACATATTCTTCCTTAGCAACAAAGTATTCCTTATATTAATTATTTATATTCTTACTCCCAGTAATTATTTGGATGGTTTGAGGCTTCAAGAAATAGCCATTAAGTTTACTGCACATACTTCACTTTACTGTATATGCTTCCTATTATTCCAGACATGTTGCTGTACATACTTCCTGTTATTCCCCTCATAGGAATACAATGGTGTGTAAATTCACATTTCATTCAACTGTACCTGTATGAAACATGACTCCTTATACACCACAGATTATGTGGTCCAGAACTACTACAAAAATAAAGCTGTAGTCACAGATCCTCATGAGCAGCAACTTGTTAACAGGTTGTACAAACTGATGCATATTAATGGAAAAAAACAGAAGAGGGTATGATTGTGGCTCTCAGCATGTGGCTGACTTCTTATTTGAGTTGTTTGGAGGTTCTTTGTTTGCAGTCATGTGCTCTGCTCCAACCACATGGTACTAAGGTGGAAGGCTACTGGTCAAAGGAAGTGAATCAATGATTCAGTCGAGGTCATGTCTGATTCAGAAGTTGACACAGTTACTGCTGTATTCACGGCCCCTGTGAGCAGGAGCTCCAGGACAAAATGTGTAAAGAGGGGCGCTCTGTATGAGTGTTCACAGTAGAGGCCAAGAGTGCTATATAAATGCCTGCAGAGGATAAAGAGATGCAGACAGTGTGGGAGCTGCTTCAGTAACCAGCAGCTTCTACAGCACAATCATTTTCCTGCCGGAAAAGGTAGAAAACTATACCAGCAGTGAGTACAGTATGAGGCACATTATCTATCCTGCTTCGGCTAATGAACACAAAGTATGTTTGTACAGAACAGAGCAGACTCACCTTAAAAAGCAATACAGAAGTAAGACTGATACCAAGTGCAAGAGACAAGTAACTGAAAGAATGGGACACAGAGAAGCAGAACTATCAGGAAAAATACTTTGACACTGGAGATTCACTCTGATATGAGGCCCTTCCAATAAATAGCAATTCTGAGCCACTGGAACATAGACAGTAGAGAGACATAGGTAGCCACTTCCCAGAGGAGGAGGAAGAGACATGCGGTGGTGGTTAAGTGACTTGCTGCTGAGGGGGATAGAAGCAGCAGTTTGCAGACTTGATAGGATGCCGTGAGCTAGGATGTGACAGAGAGCTTGGGAAGACTCATCTAGCCGAGTGGTTCTCAAACTGGGGTCCCCAGATGTTCTTGGACGGCAATTCTCAGAAGCCTTCACCACTTGCTGTGCTGGTCAGGATTTCTGGGAGTTGCAGTCCAATAATATCTGGGGACCCCAGTTTGAGAACTACTGATCTACCCCACTGTCTTTCCTTCTGATTTGCATGGGACAAATGACAATGCCAAACAAAGGACTCAATGAGTTGCAACTGACCATGTGTGTCTAGATAGAAAGCTCAAGAATCCTGGGTAACAGGGATTCTTGTCACTTCTTCATACTGAAGGGAAGAAAGAGACAAGAATACGAGCAGCAAACTAGCTGCTCAGGAGGTGTTGTGGGGAAAGGCTTGGCTTCTTGCACTATAGCCTGCACTTTCATGAAGGAGCACACCTGGCAAGAGATGGGTTACACCTTCCTGGTGGTAAGAAGAATATGTTTGCTACGAGTCTTATAAATCTGCTGTGGAGAGCTTGAATCTGATTCCTGCCACAGCACAGGGACATTTAAGTGCTGGGGACTACAATGTCAATTCTGCACCAGAAACTAAGAGAGTGGTAAGGAAGCTGTCCATGAATGGAAAAAGACAGTAAGGAAGCACCTGCAGGGAATGACTCATGGTTTCAAATGCATCTACTCTAATGTACAGAGCATGGGGGACAAACAAGATAAGTTTCAAATCTTTAACACAGGAAAGCAAATATGATTTAACAGACATTACTGAATCCTAGAGGGGCAAGAATCATGACTGTCATGTAGTATTTGAAGGGTGTAACTCATTAAACAGGAATGGATGGAACATAAAGGGAAAAGTATGCAAATTCACGGCTTGGAGCATGGAGAGGAGGTAGAAAATAATTTGGTAAAAATCTTCAGACTTTCACTTCTCCTAGTAAAAGTCCTTCCCCCCCCCCCAAGTTTGTGGGTGGTCAAAACCGAGTGGTCTCGGTCAGTTTCAGGAGCCCTCCTGAAATCCGACTGGTCTTGCTGTGACAAAGCCCCGCCCCTTTTACCTGGTCCCCCTATTTATACCATAACCCCTATACCCATGAAAATTAATAAAAATAGTTTTTAAAAAAGAAAGAAAATAATTTGGTAAAAATCAAAGGAGGGGAAAAACAGTGGCTTTGGTCGTGGTAGATGTCTGTTACACATCTTCAAGCCAGACTGGAGTTTTGGTTGATGCACTCACACCTCAATTACCAAATAATAATCAAAGAAAAATGATACAGTATTTTTTGGAGATTTCAATTACCCTCATATCAGTTAGGAATAGAGATAGGGGTATTCGCATTTGTATACAAATACCCCCGCACAGCTGGACTTAATGAGGGTCCGACCCCTGAGGCCGGACCATCCACTCACACATCCGGCGGCACCGGTGGCCTCACCCTTCCTTCCAATCACTCCCTGAGGATCGCTGGGCTAGCGACTCAACAGCCTTGCAGAGAGACTCATCCTCCCTCCCATTGCCAGGAAAGGCTAGCCGAGTGGGGCTCTGGGAGTGATTGGAAGGAAGAGCGAGGCCGCTGCCGCCAGATATATGAGTGGACCTTCGTTAAGTCCAGCTGTGTGGGGGTATTTGTATTCGTATACGAATACCCCCATCTCTAGTTAGGAAGTCTAACTATTCCAAGCATGCAAGGTTCAAGAAATTCCTCACCTGCCCAAATGACAACTTTGTTTTTGCTTGTTGTTGTTGTTTAGTCGTTAAGTCGTGTCCGACTCTTCGTGACCCCATGGACCAGAGCACACCAGGTCCTCCTGTCTTCCACTGCCTCCCGGAGTTGGGTCAAATTCATGTTGGTAGCTTCGGTGACACTGTCCAACCATCTCGTCCTCTGTCGCCCCCTTCTCCTCTTGCCTTCACACTTTCCTAACATCAGGGTCTTTTCCAGGGAGTCTACTCTTCTCATGAGATGGCCAAAGTATAGGAGCCTCAGCTTCAGGATCTGTCCTTCCAGTGAGCACTCAGGGTTGATTTCCTTCAAAATGGATAGGTTTGTTCTCTTTGCAGTCCAGGGGACTCTCAAGAGTCTCCTCCAGCAGCACAATTCAAAAGCATCAATTCTTCGGCGGTCAGCCTTCTTTATAGTCCAGCTCTCACTTCCATACATCGCTACTGGAAAAACCATAGCTTTGACTATGCGGACCTTTGTTGGCAAGGTGATGTCTCTGCTTTTTAAGATGCTGTCTAGGTTTGTCATCACTTTCCTCCCAAGAAGCAGGCGTCTTTTAATTTCGTGGCTGCTGTCACCATCTGCAGTGATCATGGAGCCCAAGAAAGTAAAATCTGTCACTACCTCCATATCTTCCCCTTCTATTTGCTACGAGGTGATGGGACCAGTGGCCATGATCTTAGTTTTTTTGATGTTGAGCTTCAAAACATTTTTGGCGCTCTCCTCTTTCACCCTCACTAAGAGGTTCTTTAATTCTTCCTCACTTTCTGCTATCAGAGTGGTATAATCTGCATATCTGAGGTTGTTGATATTTCTTCCGGCAATCTTAATTCCGGCTTGGGATTCATCCAGTCCAGCCTTTCGCATGATGTATTCTGCATATAAGTTAAATAAGCAGGGGGACAATATACAGCCTTGTCGTACTCCTTTCCCAATTTTGAACCAATCAGTTGTTCCATATCCAGTTCTAACTGTTGCTTCCTGTCCCACATATAGATTTCTCAGGAGATAGATAAGGTGGTCAGGCACTCCCATTTCTTTAAGAACTTGCCATACTTTGTTGTGGTCCACACAGTCAAAGGCTTTTGCGTAGTCAATGAAGCAGAACTAGATGTTTTTCTGGAACTCTCTGGCTTTCTCCATAATCCAGCGCATGTTAGCAATTTGGTCTCGAGTTCCTCTGCCCCTTCGAAATCCAGTTTGTACTTCTGGGAGTTCTCGGTCCACATACTGCTGAAGCCTACCTTGGAGGATTTTGAGCATAACCTTGCTAGCGTGTGAAATGAGTGCAATTGTACGGTAGTTGGAGCATTCTTTGGCACTGCCCTTCTTTGGGATTGGGATGTAGACTGATCTTTTCCAATCCTCTGGCCACTGCTGAGTTTTCCAAACTTGCTGGCATATTGAGTGTAGCACCTTAACAGCGTCATCTTTTAAGATTTTAAATAGTTCGACTGGAATGCCATCACCTCCACTGGCCTTGTTGTTAGCCATGCTTTCTAAGGCCCACTTGACTTCACTCTCCAGGATGTCTGGCTCAAGGTCAGCAACCACACTATCTGGGTTGTCTGGGACATCCAGATCTTTCTGGTATAATTCCTCTGTGTATTCTTGCCACCTCTTCTTCATGTCTTCTGCTTCTGTTAGGTCCCTACCATTTTTGTCCTTTATCATGTCCATCTTTGCACAAAATGTTCTTTTAATATTTCCAATTTTCTTGAACAGATCTCTGGTTTTTCCCTTTCTATTCTTTTCCTCTATATCTTTGCACTGTTCATTTAAGAAGGCCCTCTTGTCTCTCCTTGCTATTCTTTGGAAATCTGCATTCAATTTTCTGTAGCTTTCCCTATCTCCCTTGCATTTTGTTTCCCTTCTCTTCTCTGCTATTTGTAAGGCCTCGTTGGACAGCCACTTTGCTTTCTTGCATTTCTTTTTCTTTGGGATGGTTTTTCTTGCTGCCTCCTGTACAATGTTACGAGCCTCCATCCATAGTTCTTCAGGCACTCTGTCCACCAAATCTAGTTCCTTAAATCTGTTCTTCACTTCCACTGTGTATTCATAAGGGATTTGGTTTAGATTACACCTGACTAGCCCAGTGGTTTTTCCTACTTTCTTCAGTTTAAGCTTGAGTTTTGCTATAAGAAGCTGATGATCAGAGCCACAATCAGCTCCAGGTCTTGTTTTTGCTGACTGTATGGAGCTTCTCCATCTTTGGCTGCAGAGAACATAATCAATCTGATTTCGGTATTGCCCATCTGGTGATGTCCATGTGTAGAGTCGCCTCTTGTGTTGTTGGAAAAGAGTGTTTGTGATGACCAGCTTGTTCTCTTGACAAAACTCTATTAGCCTTTGCCCTGCTTCGTTTTGAACTCCAAGGCCAAACTTACCTGTTGTTCCTTTTATCTCTTGACTCCCTACTTTAGCATTCCAATCCCCTATAATGACAAGAACATATTTCTTTGGTGGCAGTTCTAGAAAGTGTTGTAAGTCTTCATAGAATTGGTCAATTTCAGCCTCTTCAGCATCGGTGGTTGGTGCATAAACCTGGATTACTGTGATGTTGAAAGGTCTGCCTTGGATTCGTATTGAAATCATTCTATCATTTTTGAGATTGTATCCCAGTACAGCTTTTCCCACTCTTTTGTTGACTATGAGGGCTACTCCATTTCTTCTACGGGATTCTTGCCCACAATAGTAGATATGATAATCGTCTGAATTGAATTCGCCCATTCCCGTCCATTTTAGTTCACTGACGCCCAGGATGTCAATGTTGATTCTTACCATCTCCTGTTTGACCACCTCCAGCTTACCAAGGTTCATAGATCTTACATTCCAGGTTCCTATGCAGTATTTTCTTTGCAGCATCGGACTTTCCTTTCACTTCCAGGCGCGTCCGCAGCTGAGCATCCTTTCGGCTTTGGCCCAACCACTTCATTAGCTCTGGAGCTACTTGTACTTGTCCTCCACTCTTCCTCAGTAGCATGTTGGACGCATTCTCACCTGAGGGGCTCATCTTCCAGCGTCATATCTTTTAGCCTTTTGTTTCTGTCCATGGAGTTTTCTTGGCAAAGATACTGGAGTGGCTTGCCAGTTCCTGCTCCAGGTGGATCGTGTTTAGTCAGAACTCTCCACTATGACCTGTCCATCTTGGGTGGCCCTGCACGGCATAGCCCATAGCTTCTCTGAATTACTCAAGCCCCTTCGCCACGACAAGGCAGCAATCCGTGAAGGGGTTGTTTTTGCTTAGTGCAGTATATTTTTGAATCAATGTAAATTTAATGAGTCAACTCCTCCATAAGTCCCATTGATTCAAATGGCTGAAAAAAGTCTACTGCTACTGTGCAACAGAAGTACAATGACCAGCTCAAAGAAATTAACAGTTGCACTATATGCTGCTTTGGTCAGACCTCACCTGAAATACGGGGTCCAGTTCTGCACACCCAGTTTACAAAAGATATTGACAAGCTGGAATATGTCCAGACTGGGGCAATCAAGATGGTAAAGGGCCTGGAAACCTTCAAAAGGTGTTATCATTACAGCCTTGCTCAGGTCTTGCAAGTTCAAGGCTGTGGTTCCTTCACCGAGTCAATCCACCTCATACTGAGCCATAATCTTTTGATGCTGCCTTCAACTCTCCCCAGCATTACTGTTTTCTACAGTGAGACCTGTATTCTTATGATGTGTCTAAAGTATTATAGCCTCAGTTCAGTCATTTTTTGCTTCTAGAGAGAGTTGAGGCTTGATGTGACTTAGCACCTTCTTGTTTGTCTTTGATGGTATCCATAAAGCTCTCCTTAAATGGAAGATTTCAAATAACTAATTTCCCCCCTTCCTTCTCTTTTCAGCTTTCATAAAGCGATCAGGAATCCAACAGTAAGGATGGTCTTGGTCTTGGTCTACAGTGACGTATCTTTACTCTTAAGGATATTTCCTAATTCCTTCACAATGTCCAACTCTCTGTCTTAATCGGATTTCTTGTCTGCAGTCTCCATTTGGACTGATGGTTGAACAAAAATATAAATAATATAACAATTTCAGTTTCTTCATTGTCAGTGTTACAGTTATGTTATTCATCTACAATTATGGTTTTCATCTTACTAATGTTCAACTGTAATCCTGCTTTTGCACTGCCTTCTACTACTTTCTGCCAGTAATAGTGTCATCTGCATTTCCTAAATTATTAATGTTTCTTTCCAACAATTTTCAGTCCTCCTTAATCTGCATCTAATCCATCTTTCTATATATCTGGCATACAGATTGAACAGAAAAGGAGAGAGAATATGCCCTTCTCTAACACCTCTGTATTCTGCTCAAATAACAGCTTCTTGCCCAGAGTATAGGTTATACTCATCCTTCTTTTAAAACAATTCACAACTTTTTGTGACACACACACTCTACTATAAAAATACTAATTTTGTTCTGCAATTCTTCAAGTAGCCAACATCCATTTGCAATATGAATTCTAGTACCTCTTTCTGTTTGGAATCCAGTTTGACCACCTGGCATTTCTCATTCTAGACTGGTAAATGTCTTTGCTGCAAAACTGTGAGCATCACCTTCCTTGTACGGGGGATAAACACAATGGTCCTATGGTTACTGTGCTCCTTGGTATCTCATTTCTCAGAGATTGAAATGTATATTGAACATGTCCAATCCATGAGCCATTATTTTATTTTCCATGTTTGTTGGAATATTTTTCTTAGTAATTTGACTGATTCCATCTCTGTAGTTTAAAATAGTTATATCCATATATCCCATCACTCCTGGAGTTTTACTTCTTCAAGTGTGTGAGAGCAGCTTTCAGTTTTTATAATTGTAGGTTCCTCAACACAGATTTTTTTCTTGCATCTTGCATCTCTTCTAATCACTCATCAACATGCTGTTTCCACCTCTTTATCTTACTCTGTTCAAATAATGCATTCCTGTATTCATCTTGGTTTAAAATTTCCCTTGATTTCACAGATCTTACGGAAGAGATCTCAGAGTATACAAAATAGTTGCATTTCTTTCACCTTTACTTCTGCTCTTAGTCTGGTGATTTTTTAAAGAATTACATTAATCACTCAATGACATTTTTCTTTTCCTTTGAATAAAGGACCAGTCTTTCACCTTTTTTTTCCTAATAATATATCTGATTTTAATCCATAGTTTTTCTAGTCCATGATCAAATGAATTTAGCAATGCAACTGTATATAAACTTCGAATTTATCAGAAATGTAACTTACTGTATTTGGCCCTCTGATCCTTTTAGTTTTCTTCAGCTTTGATCTTATTTTTTTATATTAACTGTTCATGATCTGTAGTATACTCCACTCTCAATCTGGTTTTGGTACAGAGAATACTGCTTCTCTGCTAGTTTTAATTAAATAGTCTATTTGGTTTCTATATTGGCCATCTATTCCCACAGCCTGAAGAATTTATTTCAAGTAAATACATTCTTACAGTTGTAAGAATTCTGTGAACCACTCCCCTGCTTCATTTCTGATTCCTAGAGCAAATTTGCCAACTACGTTTGGTTCTGCTTTATTTCCTACATTTCTGTTCCAATCACCTATAACTATCAACACACCCTGTTTCGGGCTGTGAACAATTTCCTCCTTTGTGTAACAGTTTTCTATTTTTAATTCTTTGGCACCTGTAATTGAAGGAAAGTCTTAAATGTTGATAGGTTTTTCCAAAAGATCTGATAATTTTGGCCAAACTTTGTATTATATTCCGTATCTGCTTGTGTTATATCTTTCCTCACTATTAGAGCAATACTGTTTCTTCTGAGTTTGACATTAGCCTGAATAAAACACTTTGGAACTTTCTGGCTGAAAATGTTCCAGTTCAGTCCACTTTAGTTCACTCACATCAAGTATTTCAAAGTTTAAGCATTCAATTTCTGGTGTCAAGGTTGCAAGTTTACCTTGATTTATACTTCTCGCATGTCAGGTTCCAATTACATCTGTTATCCAGCATCAGATTTTCCTTTGGCCTGTATGTACACCAGCCACTAGATCCTTTTGGCTTTAATCTAGTTGGTTCATTAGAGACAGTGCTATTTGTATTTGTTCTTTGCTCCTTCCAAGTAGCTGACTGAGTGTCTTCCAACCTGGGAGGGTGTGTCTTCAGTACTATCTCTTGTCTCCATTTGAATTGCCTTGTGATAGTATTTACAAGGAATGAAATATTCAAAAGGGGTTTACCATTGCCATATTTTGTCCACTGCTAACAAACATTACTTTAAGTTTCACTGCCATAGTCTGGAACATGTATTTCACCAGTGTCAAGTTCCACTACTGGTACTGTCCAGCAGCTGCTGTTCAGGACTTTTGCTGGCCCACTGCCACTGAAAACCACTGGAACAACCTATTATCTTCTGCTGATGTGAGTGTTAGACCTGAAGAGAGTGCATTTGTCTTATTCTGGTACTTCAGCTTTGACAGTTCTCTCTTGGATGACCATGCTAAGAGTTCAGACTTATAACACAGTTTAGCCTTCTGACGGCATTGCTCGTAGCTTCCTTGGTACACTCAAACCCCTCACCACATTAAGGCAGGTATGGGAAAGTAGGGCCTAGAGAGGAAACAGCAATTCTGCAAGAAAGTGAGTACAACATGATCATCATCAGAAATAGAGAGTATCACAGAACTGTGAGCTTGTAATGCTATACACACTTATTTGAAAAAAGTCCACTTATCAGTATGTAATGGAACTTACTTTTGAGTAGATACAGTTTATACTCCTGGCTGCCACCACACCAGGTCCTATCAAATACAGTGATTCACTGAAAGCTAAGAGGCTCTTTTGAATCATCCAGTTTTTATGGTTTCCACTAAACTTTCTACAGCTCAGTGAAACTGGATTAATTTCTTATAAAACAGAATGCATCCAACAAGATTAAGTATAATTAGGAGAAACACATTTGCTGATTACAAACACATTTCAAACATGAAACAAATAATGAGTGTGAGGGTCACTTTCCTCATATGACGCCGTTCAGGATTCTGTCATTCACGGAGACCAGATGTTGAAAATATTGACTTTTCCAAGCTCTCAACATCTGTTTAAAGCGAGATTCCCAAAGGCTACTTAATCCTCCATGATTTAATGATATTCTGACATTCTTAGAGTGCCATAGCAAGGTCTACATCTTTTCATAATTGTAATTTAAAGCTTGTATGAACATAAGCTTGCACCAAATTTTAAACAGCTTCAAGCACGAAACAAAAAAAAGCAGTTAATTTAATTCCTCAGACTCAATACAAATTATGCAAAAACATGTTTACAGAATTTTACTAGCATATTTCAAGTTTATCCTTCTCAAAATGATGGAACCAAATAGCTTCAAAGAAAAATATACTGTATTTCAGGAAGCAAAGTGCTACTCTAGCGTATCTTGGTGGATAACAACATCACCATTCTTGGGTTCAATTCCAGAAGACACTAGACTAGTTTCATGCTCTGTCTGGTCACAAACTTTTTATACACATGACCAAATTTACCTTTGCGCATCTTACTGGAAAGTGACCTGATGTGCAATTTTCAGACTAATATGTGGCTCAAACATATTCATCCTTCATATTTCACATATCTCTTAGTTTTGCAATAATGCTATTCGTTCAAAAATTAAGAATATCTGTTGGTAAGTGTTATCAAATTGCCTATGACTTATGGCAACACTTTGAATGAGTGATCTCCATAATGTCCTGTCCTCAACAATCCTACTAAGCTTTCATAAACTCAAGTCTGCAGCTTCCTTTAGGAAGTCAGTCCATCTTGTATTTGGTCTTCCTCTTTTCCTACTGCCTTCTACTTTTCTACTTTTCCCAAGATTATTGTCTTTTCCACAGAATCTTGCCTTTTCATGATGTACACAAAGTAGGACAGACTCAGTTTCAACCTTCTTGCTTTCAGAGAAAGTTCTGGCTTAATTTACTCTAGGATCCATTTGTTCATCTTTCTAGCAGCCCAAGTTATCTGCAAATCTCTCCTCCAGCACCATATTTCAAACAAATCAATATTTTTCCTCGTCAGCCTTCTTCAGTGTCCAGCTTTCACAAATGTACATAGTGAGTGGGAACAAAATAATGTGGTTGAATTTGGCCTAGGTGCAGGGCTGGAGCTACCACTAGGCAAACTAGGCAACCGCCTAGAGCGCAGACATGAGAGGGGCACAAAACTGACCTCAGAGGGTCACAGAACTGAACTCAGAGGAGCGCAGAACTTACCTGAGAGGGGCACAGTTTTATACAGATTAGTTTCTTCAAAAAAATGCAACTGAAAATTTATATTTTAAAATTTTAAGATAAATACCACAACAGTGCTATGGAATATAATTATTTATAAAATCTTATAAAAATTTTCTATATACTGCAACCCAGGGGTCATTTAATAGAAAAAGGGCTGCTGGTACTCTCATTAGTATAACTTATTTGCATATATCACCCCTGGCATCAATGGAAGTAAGCAAAAAACCACTGGGTAAGTAAAAAATAAATAAATAAGCACTTTCAGAGTTGCCAGTACTGCATACCCTTGAGTCCCCCCCCCCCCTAAGGTGACCCATGCTGCAACCCCTATTTCTTACAAATGTCCCATTGACACCAGCCACTGTGATCTACTTCCTGAGGTTATAAGTCATCAAACCGGGCTAATGGACAGGCAGCAGTGTGGGAGAAAATTTTAGTGAAGATCCTGCAGCTTCCCTCTCTCACTTAGCTTTTGGTCTCTTTTAAGCTACATTCCCCCAGTTATAACTGGAGACAGACTTCTAGTTTGGGAGGGGCTCCACCAATGTTCCCTCTAAGCCAAGTCAGCTTGTGAGCACAACTTCTACCTCGTGACCTCTGACCTGAAAGATCTACTAATCTCTTGCTCATGCCAAAGCAGTTTGAGTATGAAGCACAAGAGGAGGCACCACAAGATCCAAAGCAGAAATTCAAAATAAGTTTCTATTATGCTGTCTTAGACATGGCCATACAATCTGTTGAAGAGAGATTTCAACAGCTACAACAATATAATTCCTTGTCTGGCTTCCTGTATGACATATACAAGATGAACAAAAAATGCACTGAAGATGTACTTAAGGCCTGCAAGAATTTGGAAAAATCATTGATGCACAATGGAAACAAAGATATTAATGCTGAAGATCTGTGCTGTGAACTTATAGCAATAGCTCGAACACTTCCAAAGTCTATGCCACCACAAGGAGTACTTCTCTTCATAGTGCAACAAAAACTCCTGGATAGTGTGCCTAATGTTTCTGTTGCTCTAAGGATCCTTCTCACACTTCCAGTGTCAGTGGCTAGTGGTGAATGCAGCTTCTCAAAGCTCAAGCTTATAAAAACATATTTACGTCGAACAATGCTGCAAAGTAGACTAGTTGGTTTGGCAACTATATCAATTGAACATGCCGAAGCATCAGCCATTGATCTGAAGGTGACACCTGGATATACTCAAACACAGTTTCAGAACTGAATAGGCCTCAGATATTTAGCTAAAGAGAAGATATTTATGGGAAATATAGAATTTCTTTTGTTAACCTCACCCTCTGCCCACTCAACCTTGATCTAGCAGATGGCGCTGTAACAAAGGAATCAGTGACAAAATTTGCAAAAGAAAAGGCACGCAAAATGAGATTTTGATGTGGCAAAAATAGAAACATTTAAGAGACATTACAGTTCATAGGATTATTCAAAATGATTTGTGTGCTAAAACTGTTTTGTATTTGAGAAAGAAAATTGAAGACTGTTCTATTACTTGTTCTCTCAGTTTTTTAAAATAAAATTTTTCACAATTTCAACTTTTGTACTTTCTGTTTTTCCTACAATTTGTCTGTTTTTGAAAATTGGTGGGGGGCGCAAGTAGTTAGTCTTGCCTGGGGCACAAAAAAGCCTGGCACCCGCCCTGTCTAGGTGTCCAGTGACACATTCTTATATTTGACAAGCTTTTCTAATTCCTTCACTGCTGCCCCTCCAAGTCTCAGTCTTCTTCTGATTTCTTGGCTGCAGTCTCCATTTGGATAAACTGTTGAACCAAGGTATACAATTTTTTTAAACAATTTTAGTTCTTTATTGTCTATATTAAAGTTCTGTAGTCCTTCTGTAATCAAAATTTAGGTCTTCTTAATGTTCAAATGCAATCAATCTTTCTTTGGCACTTTGTTCTTTCATTTACGCTAAAAGTCATTTCAAGTTATTGCTGCTTCCCATATGTAAGATGGTCTCATCTGCAAATCTTGTCTTACACCTTTGCCTATAGGAAACCATTCTGTCTCTCCATATTCTGTCCTAACCGTAACTTCTTGTCCACAATACAAGTTATGCATTAGAACAATCAAGCGCTGAAGCACGTCCATTTTTTTCCCAGAACATCCTATAGTTTCTCATGATCCATACAGTCGAAGGCTTTGCTGTAGTTTATAAAGCACAGACTGATTTTCTTCTGAAATTCTTTGATGTGCTCCAGTGGCTAGTCGATATTTGCAATATTGAGAGCCTTCTCGTTTTTGAAATCCAGCTTGAACATCAGGCATTTCTTGCTACATATAAGGTAAAAGCCTTTGTTGCAACAGCTTGAGCATCATTCTGCTTGCAAGGGAAATTAAAGCAATGGTCCTGTAGTTACCGCACTCACTGGCATTTCCTTTCTTGGAGATTGGAATGTATATTGAATGTTGCCAGTCTGTGCATCATTGTTTCATTTTCTATATGTACTGGCATATTCTTGTTAAGATTTTGATAGATTCGGTTTCCATATCTTGAAATAGTTCTATCATTATCTCAAATACCCCTGGTGATTTCTTTCCAGAGCTTTAAGAGCATCTTTCACTTCACTTTTTACAACTGTGGATACTTCATAATACAATTTCTCTTCAAAGGAATCTGTCATCATATAGTGTTATGTCGAATAAGCACTGCATTTTCACAAGTTGTTATATCAATTTGCTATGTCATTTGCAAAGAAAAAAAGTGCCACCATCAACAATATCCACGGACACACCCATCACTTGCCCCTTTGAGCTGATACAGGCAATCAGACATGCCAGAAAAAACCTGAATTGCTACAAAAAAACTAGCACCTGCCAACTGAAAAAAGCAAAAAAATGTACATGAAAAAAGACCAGTCTTACTTGTAATTAGCTTTATGTCATGTAGACAATAGGAGAAAAAAAACATCACCAACTCAAAGACAAACTGCAATGTTGTTGCACTTCCAGTTAGTCATTCAAGTCACACACTCACATAACAACACGACTATGAGTAGAAGTCTTAATAATAATCAGGAACAATATTTGTACACTATGCCACTATATCTGCAAACCATAATCACCTAATTTTAGAATGATTATGCCTTGCATTCCAGAGTTATTACAGTGTTATTACAATGAAAAACTATCAACCAGAATACAAACCAACACAAGTAAATGCCTTTTAAGCAGTATCTCTGTAACTAGAGCCATCTTTGTATGTTTCCAACAGAAGACTGAAAGGAATAAATATCAAATATCAAACAATGGGTGCACAAAATTAAATGGGAAATGATGCAATTATTAGCACAGTTTTATCAAAAGAATTTTAGCTAAAGGTAATGCTGCTTTTAGGAATAGTGTTCCAAACATTCTCCTTTAAAGCCCTGGTTTTTAATTACATTGCATCCTATATAGTTATACAGAAACATCTTAAAACACCTCCAAGGCCTTCTATATTCTGTGCATGAAGCTAGCTTTCCTTATTATGTTCTATGAAATATAAACTATATTCCCCACAATACAATATAGGTTGTTCCACTCAGGCATAAAACCACCAAGTCAATAATAAATTCATCTGAATGCTACTAGTAAGTATAATACACTGAAATATAATTTCCAGTTACTACCAAAACTCTGGATAAACTTATATGTAGGCAATACACTTCCAAGTGCTACTTAAAGTAACCCCACACAACAACTGTGATCTTCTATCATGCATCCAAATTATAAGCTTAGAACTATATAAACACAATGATTTTATAAAATGTGAAATGGCTGAGCATATAAACATCAGCTGCAGAGCTGATCATCCTCATTATTTGGTATGAATACATATGCAAAGTACTATACATAGAAAGTTTAAAAGACAAAAATCACGAACAAACATTATTCTACCAGGACACCAGATCATTCCAGAAAACTGTAGGTCACAGAAACAAAAGAATTTATCTATTTCAAAGTTATCAAAAACACTCATAAAGGGGAAACCATGCATACTTGTCCATCCACTTACCTGGTATGGAACAATACTTGCATGCCCAGTGCCCCATCTTTGGGCTTCTATTTGGCAATTCAGGAAATTACTGGCAATATAGGAAAGGCAGGCAACCTGCAAGGAAGTGAAAAAGCAGAGATGTCCAATTCTGAAACTGTACAATATTTAGAATTGATTGTATTTATCCTCTTTAATTTGAAATAACTACCATGCTTTAAATAAAAAAAGCACAGTATTCATTTACATACTTAAAATATTTATTCCCCACCTTTCTTCTGAAAAGGACCTTCTGAAAAGGAAACTTACAACTTTAAAAAAACAGTATTAAGATCTATAAAAACACTATTACAACATTTTAAAAGAATTAAACAGATATAATATTTAAACTGTATAAGATCATTATTCAGTATGTTGGGGAACAGAAGAAGAAATAAGTCTGAGTGGGGAAAAAAGCATTGTGGCACCTGAAATCTTTCATAAAACATTCCTCATGTGCATTTCACTAGAGTTACTATTAGAATTCATATTTGTGTTTGTTGAGATTAGCTTGGACTCAGACAACCATGTAAATCCACTGAGGCTCAGTTTGGAGGTTCATGCCAGTTGGTACTCAGGGCACCACAGGTGCCGTGCATTCCCTTCCCCCGCCTCCCCAGCCAATGACCCCACTCACCAGTCGGAGTGCACTCCTCTCCTCCTCCTCTTCAGCTCTTCGACCAGTCCCTGGCAGGAGCACAGCAGCACAGCAGAGGAGCACCTGCCTTTTTGTCTGAGTGCGTGATCAGTCAAGGAGTGCAGGGCAGGGAAGCCTATGCTCCTGCCGGAGACTGGTCGAACAGACAAAGAGGAAAAGGAGAGAAGTGCACGCCAGCTGGTGAGTAGGGGATCCAGCCAGGGAGGTGGGAGAAGGGGAAAATGAGGCACCTGTGGTGCTGTGCATACAAACTGGCACAAACCTCCAAACCGAGGTTTGTGCTCATCTCGAATTTCTACCCGTATTTAAAAGACAGTACCACTCACATATTTTGCATTTAAGAGTATATACAAATTTCAAAAGCTACAATTTTTGGTATGACAGACTTCTTGGATGTAAAAATTGAATATTTTGATTGGTGTGGCTATCAGTGAAAGAAGGGACCAAAAACTAAAGGATACATTCTGAATTGTGAAATACAGATCTTGAGGGGAGAATATCTGGACAGATGTTTCAAAAATGGATTTGAGAAGAGATATCCACATTGATGGAATTTTTTTTGGGGGGGGGGGGGGAGACCTTTACCAATATTTATGTTCTCATCTGCCTGAGCAGTAAGGTTGACCTACTTTCTGTAGCCTAAAAACTGAGAAAGACGGCAAAAAAACTTACCTACATCTGTGACAGTGATAATTAAGTGCAGCAAAAACCCCAAGTCTTTAATCTTCCAGAAAACATCAGTTACATCTATCTCTTCCATTCTCTAATTGCATGTTGCCTACATTCATAAATGAATGCAGGCAACTGTGTTGATCACTATGAAAAAGTCAAATTCCATGAATGGATCTTTTGTAAAGCTAATGGGTCTTAATTTCTTGTTCAAGATAAAGCCAAGCCCAAATACATGAAGCCTGAGAAGATCACTGTATCTTCAGGATTGGAAAAGACATGCGAGTTCTGAAAAAAAAGGGGGGGGCTGTCCTTTATTATCAAAACTACCTCAACGAAACACAATGATGGAGCGTTGCTGGAAACATTGGGGGAATAGCACCCCCATCTCACAGAAGCCTATAATCAGGCCCAGTGGGCACTGGTGGGCATTCACACATACATACAGTCATACACATTATACAAATTGATGGCCGCTTATCTTCTTCAATGTATTGTTTTTACAGAATACAGCCAGGAATTCTCTAGAATACTCTGAAGACATGACCAGGTTGCTGATAATTTGCTGCTCATTGTAATGTCCTCATTTCCTAATGTTCCTGGGTCTATTATAATACATGTGTTATAAGAGAACTGTATTTATGCAAGAAACATTTGCTATGTTTTAATAAATGTTTTCCTTGTGGCTAGATCACAGAATCTAACACAACATGAGCTGACTTTTGCCACTGTGGAAGTAGCAGAACAAGAGTGCTGAAACTCATCAGTGTTTCCAAATGCTTTGCAATTCTCCATGACTGGAAAACAAAATAATACATGTCATTACCAAAATTATTTAGTCTGTAGCTTAGTGTTTTCCTTAAAGCCGGAAAGGCATACTTTGTTTTCATTTGAAGAAACAAACCCACAAGGGTGGCCTAAAGCAGATGTTCTAAATGATACAACCTCACCATTCATTCACTTGGACAGATGGATCTATCTTCCGTAAATGTGTATTGTAACCTCTGTCTACATTTACCTAGCTCCTTTCTGAACTGACTGAAGAGCATCCACTCATCTCAATTCTTCTGTGTTCCGATCACAAAAGTTGACCACAACACCTGCTGTGCTCTACATATCTAGCAATATCAGAACAAAACAAATGGTATACTAAAATTCTTGACGGAAACAAAAAATCAGACATCTGGAGGAATTAGATATCAAGTGCCAGTGGGAAGCAAAGAGGGACCAGAGTTTTAAAAGGTTCTTTTTAAAAATCACAAAAAATATTACTGTAACCTGATCAGTTATATCAAAATAACACATGTGTAGCCCCTCCAACACACTTACATAAGAATGAGATGAAAAAGTAGAAAATAATGACCAGAGTTGAGCATTTATGGTGGCCTATGTCCATCAATGTACATTTCAGTGGCAAATTGCTCCTGGTAAGTGTTCACATTTCTTGCAATGTACCAGGTCAAGCAAGTGATGTGTGACAGGTAATACAGCCACCGACTTTTTAACTAGTGGTAATTCACCCCTAAAATTTACACCAATGGACTAGTATTGAAGATAAGTAATAGGATTCAAGACATAGTTAATCAGATAAATTTTTTAAAAAAAGTTAAATAAGACTGCCTATTGTGTTTCATACATGCATTTTAAACTGAAGGCCACCCCATATATTTCCTTCCTCCCAGCTTGTCAATAATAATGGACAGTACAAGGAAATATTCACATGGCCAAGTTTTTTTTTTTACAGAAACACTCTGAGCATTACAGAATTCCCACCCCCCAAATGCTCAAGGACTAACAGAATGCTCAGATTTCAATGCACATTCCCTAGCTGCCTGATTTTGGTTTCAGGACCCTCAGTTATTTCATTGTATTGTAGCATGTCAAGAACCACCACACACCACTGACTTCACATTCTGGTCTGATGAATCCCCCCCCCCCCGCGCAAGGAGCCGGGACCTATTTTAATGGTCCACCCTCGCAGGCTACTGGATCCCATAGGACTCCAGGATTCCATGTGAGGGATACCGATTGATCTGGCTGGCGCTCCTGTCGAGGCTCTGGTTGACGGCTGATCTGCTGCCACCACCAGGGCTATAGACACGATCGCTCCTAAACGTCCTGTCCGCTGCAGAGCTCGACCAGCACCCTGGTTCAACCAGCAGCTGAGAGCTATGAAGCCGAACAGAAGAAGACTGGAGAGCATTTGGAGGCGGAACCGGATGGAAAATAACCTAAAAGCTGTTAGGATTGCGTCTAAACTTTACCTCTCTAAGATAAAGGCTGCAAAGAAAGCTTACTTCGCTGTCCGGATAAGCGAAGCTTCCAACCAGCAGGCGGAATTATTCCGCATAGTACGCAATCTATCCGGAATTGGTCATAGTGATTGGCCTCCCCCTAGTATCTCACCTGACCAATATGCAGCATTTTTTAAAGCTAAAGTGGAGGCCATCCGCCGAGACCTAACCCCCTATTTGAAACCAGTAGATCGAGCCAAGACATCCAGCACACCATCTTGCCTGGTGAGAATTTTTCACTTTCAGCCGGTGACATCACTTGAGGTTGACAAGGCACTTGATCGCTGCCATGCCACCACCTCCTCCCTTGACCCTTGCCCAGCCTGGCTAATCAAAGCGGCCAGGCCTGTGACAACCGAATGGGCCACTGCAATAATTAATGGGTCTCTCCAGGAGGGCAGAGTTCCCCTTGCCCTCAAGGAGACACTCATTAGGCCCATTAGGAAGAAACCAAGCTTGGCAGTGGACAATATTGGCAATTATAGGCCTGTCGCCAATGTTTCTTTCCTTAGCAAGGTTGTAGAGAGGGTGGTGGCCGATCAGCTACAGGCTCTCTTGGATGAAACCAATGCCCTGGATCCGTTTCAATCAGACTTCAAGCCGCGTCACTGTACGGAAACAGCATTGGTCGCCCTGCTTGATGACCTACTGAGGGAAGCCGATAGGGGCAAAATGTCCTTGTTGGTTCTCCTTGATATCTCAGCCACCTTTGATACCGTTGACCACAGTATCCTCCTGGGACGGCTTTCCGAGTTGGGGATTGGTGGCCTGGCTCTTGCCTGGCTCCAGTCCTTCTTGGAGGACCGTTCCCAGAGAGTTCAGCTTGGAAAGAGTGTATCAGCCCCGTGGCTCCTCAATTGCGGGGTGCCGCAGGGCTCGATCATCTCTCCGATGCTGTTTAATATCTATATGAGGCCGCTGGGAGGGGTCATCCAGGGGTGCGGGGCTTTGTTTCATCAGTACGCTGATGACATGCAGCTCTACATCTCCTTTTTTCCAACAGCAGTGGATGCCGTTGTGTCCCTTGAGCGCTGCCTGGGGGCTGTACTGCAATGGATGCAGGAGAATGGACTAAGGGTGAACCCGGACGAAATGGAGGTTTTGAGGGTGGGTGTTCCTCCTATCAGTGGTTTGGGAAGCTCTCTCTCTTTTGGGGGGGGGTGACTCTCACCACAAAGAGTGTGGTCCACAGCTTGGGGGTCCATCTTGACCCAGCTCTTACCATGGAGTCCCAGGTAGTGTCTGTGGTCCGCACCGCCCATCTACATCTTTGGCAGATTGCCCAGCAGCACTCCTATCTTGATGTTGTGGCGCTCACCACTCTGGTCCATGCGCTCGTAATCTCGAAATTAGACTACTGTAATGCGCTCTACATGAGGATACCCTTGAGATAGATGAGGAAACTACAAATGGTCCAGAATATGGCCGCCAGATTATTAACTGGGGTGAAAAAATACCAACATATTTCCCCCACTCTGGCAGCCTTACACTGGTTGCCTATTCATTTCCGCATTGACTTCAAGGTGCTAATGCTTACATATAAAGCCCTAAATGGTTTAGGACCTCGATACCTGACAGAGTGCCTGCTCCCACCTAGCTCTACTCATGTCACTCGATCTAGCCAGGCTGGGCGGCTGAGGGACTTGACCCCGAGAGAGGCCCAGAAGGAGAGAACTAGAAATCAGGCCTTCTCAGAGGTGGCCCCTCACCTCTGGAACATTTTGCCCCTTGAGAGTTGCCTGGCACCCTTGCTGGGAGTTTTTAAGAACAAGCTGAAGACATTGTTCTTCAGGAAAGCTTTCCCCCTTTCCATTTCTTAATTCCCTAAGCCTTATCATCTTGGACCTTTCTATGTTGTTTGATATTGTTTGTTTTAAATTTTGTTTGTAAGCCACCCAGAGTAGATTCATTGAATGGGCAGGGTAGAAGTTGGAAAATAAATAAATAAATAAATAAAATACCTTAATGAAAAATCAACACACTGCAAATATCAACAAACGGGATGACACGATTTTGCCCCATGAAGTAGACCAACTGTCCTCTGAAACTCTTACACAAAGGAAAGAGATACATGAGAGAAACTGATGGCTATCAGTGGATGTGGTGACTGTAGGAAGTTAGGGTCTCTCAAATATGTCTTTTTCAAAGTGGCTCCAACGTAAAACAACTTGCTGATCAGAAATCTAGGGCACTGCATCACTTGAATTTAGACCATAATCTATATATATTTGCTTTCAATAGCCCACATGATTAGCTAAATCATGCAAGTACCAGAACCAGTTCTGCTGAGCCCCCTGCAGAAATGCTTATGACCATAATCTAAATGAGACTGTACAAAAGTTTGTGAGTGACACAAAGAATTTTCAGAAGACACAGTGAAAATTAGGGGGAAAAATCCCCATTACCGGTATATAAAAGATATATTATCATATTCTGTTTTAACACTGAACTGCAGAAAAAGACATAATCAAAAATTCCATCATCACATGGCTTTGTTAATGCAATAGCTGGAAAAACACAGTCACTCAAAAGAATATATTTTTAAAGGAAATAATTCAAACCCACTTCTAAGGGCATTCTTTCTTTCAACTGTCTGCACTGCAGGCTACAGTACTACTACCTCCTGCTTCACACAACAGAGATCAAGAAATTACAGGCAGTCCAAATTTGCGGTGGCTGAATGAAGAATAATGTGGATTTAAGACTAAAAAGACATTTGAATGTTGCCTATTATTACGTACCTTTGTCCTACTGAGCTTTGTGGTAACATACAAAACAAATCCCTGGAGGCGAAACAAATGTTTGAAATAGAACATGCTTTTAAAGAGAAAGCTATCCACTGTTCATCCACCTATTTCACATTCCTTTGAACACTTTGTGATGTCTTCAGTACAAATGCATGTTCAAACATTCATACGTCAGTAGACAGCAGAAGTCAAAGAAACCATAATTTAATATTCTGTTTGATTTGAAAGATCACTGAATTAGTATTAATCTTCTATGCACAAGAGGTAAAAATATGGGCAAGTTTTTCATCTGTTACATCCCTCTCCCCCAGATTCCAAATTACCAGCAAGGAAAGATTAAAATTATTTTCAAACTCATTTTGATTTCATATTTTCAGAGAGTATCACTTGCCGAAATATTTTTCAGCTTAAAGAATACTGCTGAATCCCAGCATTTCCTAGACACATTTCATCTCACAATCCCATTGTAGGATTGTTATCTTTTCTATCCATCTTTTTGATCAGACAAAAATAGCTCTGCTGATTAAACAGATCAAAAGCTAACATTCCAAAAACAAATGTCAATATCTCTCAAACAGGAATGAAAACTGTCCATTTATATCACAATTGCTAGAAGTCAGTGAACTCTGGTGGACAGAATGCTGGACTGAATTTATGTTCAAATCTATTTGAAAGTGGGACTTACTAGAAGACATGAAGAAAGTTCACACGTCATCCCCTTTTCCCACTCACAAAACAATAGGGAAGACCAAACTAACTGAAAACATCACTTGAAAAAACAGTATGATTGCATGACTACGAGTCCATGTGTCATCACTTATAATTGCCCCCGTCTTTATTTCTTTGGCTTTGCTAGCAAGTTCATAGCATTATCACAGCCTGCCTTTGTTTCAGATGCTATCTACAAAATTTAATTGCTGGTGAAAACTGCAGTTCATTTACCAGCTGCTTGGAGGATACATCATCAAATCTCTTCCCCCTCCCTCACTGCTGCATGAAATTCATTTATATCTATTTGGCCATTAAAAGACAGTTGATGGTTCCCTCTTTAACAGGCAGTTATCCCAAGTGTGTTCAAGCTGAAACAGGTGGCAGTACTGACAGTAAGTTCTCTAAAAGAGGAAGATAAAGAGGGAGACTATAAAAGAGCAGAATCAACAGAGCAGGAAAGTCGTGGATGGATTGAGAGAGAGAGAGAGAACGAGAACAAGGTATAAGAAAGAAAAGCAATATCCATATGAAAGAATACCGTATTTTTCCATGTATAAGACTATATTTTTCCTCTAAAATATTTAGATTAAAAATTTAGGGTCGTCTTATACACGGAAGTAAGGAGGGGGGGATCAAAGCGCTTTGATCCCTGCTTTCCCCCTCCACTTTTTGTGAAGAAAGTGGAGGGGGAAAGCACTTTCCTCACAAGGAAGTGTTTATTGTGAGGAAAGTGGAGGGGGAAAGTAGGAATCATCAAAGCGATTCATCAAAGCGATTCCTGCTTTCCCCTTCCACTTTCTTCCAAAGAAAATCGCTTTGATGATTCCTGCTTTCCCCCTCCACTTTCTTCCGAAGAAAATCGCTTTGATGATTCCTGCTTTCTCCCTCCACTTTCTTCCGAAGAAATTGGAGGGAGGAAGCACTTTCCTCGCAAGAAAGCACTTTCTTGCGAGGAAAGTGCTTTCCCCCTCCACTTTCCTCGCAAGAAAGTGCTTTCCCCCTCTACTTTCCTCGCAAGTAAGCACTTTCTTGCAAGGAAAGTGCTTTCCCCCTCCACTTTCTTCCGAAGAAAGTGGGGAAAGCACTTTCTTGCGAAGAAAGTGGAGGGGGAAAGCAGGAATCAACGCGCTTTGATCCCTGCCTTCCCCCTCCACTTTCTTGCGAAGAAAGTAATTCTGGGTTAGAAAAATGGGGGGGGCGTCTTATACGTGGGGGCGTATTATACATGGAAAAATATGGCAGGTCAACTGCAAACAGTCCTGTATGTGGGGGTCCATGTAATCATAGAAAAAAAAATCCATAGCATATTTTATGAATGATGGACATATGCATCTCAGGGATTTTGTAGTGGGGTTTTCTATTATTCTCAGAGAACTCAAAAAAAGTAAGAAAAAATATAGTTGAAAGGGAAAAAATGGCTGGAAACTTCATCCTCCCCAAACAAGATTGGTTGTGTAGCCAGCTGTGAATATAGCACTAATGTTCACACTATGCTGGCTGCAAGCACGGAAATCTTCAATAGGACACCGGCCTTAAAAAAATTTAGGGGTATCGCACAGCTTAAACTATATATGTATGCAGTTTTAATGGCAGAAACCTGAAAATCAATAATTAGAAGCAGAGAAGAAAATTTTAAAAAATTGCACTATGCAAATATAGTTGAGCACAGGCTAAAATCACAGGCCACGGTCCAAATACTTAGGCACATAAAGGGCAGGTAAGTCCCAAGCAGACTTGATTTTTTCTTCTTCCTTAACACCAGCCCTCCCATGCTGCATTGCAAACATATTTTGTAAGTCTTCTCAGTTTCAAAAGACAGAGCAAAGACAGTGTTAAGTGGGAGTGGGCACCCCATAGTTAATCATGTAGCTCTCTGGATCAAAGCAAGGATCTTCTGTTTGTAGACGCTGGAAAATATGTAATAAAATACTGAATTTTACAAAACCATAGGTCAGACTGAAGCAGGCTGCAGAATTTGGAATGGCTTGGGTATTGGTTTTTTTGTTTGTTTGTTTGTTCTGCAACTGGTTGCAATTAAAGACAGGAATGACATTAAAAACTTCCAAGAGATAGTTTCAGGCTACAACAGAAGACACAGATCACTTCTATACTGGAAACAAATCCAGAAACCACTTCCTTTTTATTTACTAACATCTAAAGAATACTATTGAGATGCTGACGCTAAAAAGACTGGAGTTGACAATCATAAATAATTGGGGGGGGGGAGTTTCAAAGTGACATCACGTCAAGGGTAAAAAGTTCATAGGCAAGAGACAATGGAATATTGAAATTTACTAAAATCCAAAATCAATTTATTTAGGATCAAGAAGGAGACAATGGGAAACCATTTCTGAAAATTCTATACCTAGAAAACTGTGGAAAGGGTTGCCATATGTTAAAATCAACTTAAGGACATGTAGTTATTATTTTTTGAAAAACATCTGGATTTCCTCTTCTTGTGATAAAGCAGTGCCCCCTATTAGTCTTGAGCCATCACATAATTTACTAAATCTACAGAAACATCTTTTTAAAAGCAGACATTAGGTACTATTATCATACTTCCCAGCTCCTTGAAATGGAGTTATACTTAGAAAATATTTTATTCTATAGATATGAGTCTGCACATTGCAATCATCTATACAGTACTTACAGCATCTCAGTTCTCCTACTGCTGATCCTTACAATGCCAAAAAGGTACCACTGTTGCACAAGAGGAAGATATCATGAGACTTGAGAGAAATGCAAGGTTTGCAAAAGTTAAAAAAAAGTCATAAAGGGGAAATACTAACAGGGGAAAAATATAGCCCAGTAAGCAGAGCAGGTAGAATGGGGAAGCTTAGCATTTTCATCCACTGCTGCAGTTGTGAAAAGAAACAACTACTCAGAATGAAGAACATGCTATTCTAAAGCAATGAATATGTGAAAAATTAAGAGCTTGTGAAACCTCTGCCTAGGATATTTGTGTTTGGATGAGAAATGGTTACCTTATGAAAAAAGGAGTCAAGGTCCGGCATTCCCCCCCCCCCCTTTAATGTCTCTTTATGAATAGTAGTAAGCACAAGAGGGGATTCTCAAAACCAGCGGTTCCCAACCTTTTTGGGGCTGCGGACCAGCTGGGGGGAGTGAGCTCCATGCGCGGGGCGCGGGGGTTCCCTCGCGCAAGCGCGGGGACGTGTCACGTTCGCAGGGGGCATGTTGCACTTGTGCTGCACGCCCCTGCGCGAGCACGGCACGCCCACCGCGGGAGCAACACGCGCCCCCCACAAGCATGACACGCAACACGCACCCCCGCATGAGCACGGCATGCCCACCGCGGGCGAAACACGCCCCCCCCGTGCGAGCGTGACACACCCACCGCGCATGTGTGAGGGGGCGGAGATCCGTATCTGCGGCCCAGTTCCAGCAAGCCCACGGACCGGCACCGGGCCGTGGACCGGGGGTTGACGACCCCTGCTCTAAACCATTGTGACTGTTGACATTAGTGCTGTCAACATTCAGGCAGGCTATGTAAAGCTTGGCATCCTTTTTCTGTTGGCAACACACAACGCAGACAATGTCATGCAATTTCTTGCATTTTGAATCATGGATACAGAAGCAATATCTCACATTTGTAAACTTAAGGTTTTTTTGAAGGATTGACTCTTTCAAGACTGAAGCACAGCACCTGCTCTGCAAGAGAATCCCTTCTGAAAATCTTCCTCCTGCTTCTCTTCTTACAACAGCATTACTTGGCATGATTTCTTTAGAGTTCTTTCAGTTTCACTGCAGGCTTAGCTAATAAGCAATGCCAGCTCAAGTTTGAACAAAAATAATTAATTATTCTGTTCTTTATCAAACTAAATATACACCCATGCTTTAATCATGTAAACCTTGAATTAGCTTCTATTTAATCATCATCATCAACTTAGAACTGCAAAGCTGGAAGGGACCCTATGGATCATTAAGTCCAGCCCCTGTCAAAGAGGCACAGTGGGGATTCAGACTCCCAATCTCTGGCTCTGCAGTCAGATACCTAAACCACTGAGCTATACAGCAGCAATTTTGTTTTACACACAACTATGCAAAATATTTACTTCATTATAACCAGGGAGCAGCCCCTCAATAATTACATGTATAGATTCAGTGGCTGAAATCTAATAGTAAGTCACAACTAGCGCAGTCCATTGAATCAGTGGAACTTATGGAGGAGTTGACTCACCAAATCGCCACTGATGCAACGGGATCTATTCTAATTGCGACTTACTATGCATTTCACATTCTCATATGCCATTCTCTCTCTCTCTCTCTCTCTCTCTCTTTTTTTTTTTTTTTTTTTGGAAAACCTGAAGCAAAAGAAAGGTGATTCTAACCATGTTCAGTCAAATGACACTCCACCACAATCAGGAACATCTGAATATGGCTACTCTTAAACACTTATTTGGGGAAACAGGCTGGAAACAATTAATCCTATCTTGCTAATAATGCTCTTTGAAGTAGATAAACATAATGCTATAAATTCTACACCTGAGAAATATTCTGCCATTTGTAGGAAAGGCTACTTTCGATTTTCTTGGATAACTGTTACAGAAATATATCTCTTGATACATTTCACCACGTGCACTGTGCTACAGAAATCATTAAAAGAATTAACCAAAGAGTATATAAGCCTTTACCTGAGATGACATCAAATTGCAGTCCAGGTGCATCCCTTTCCCTGTTTTCTGTCTTTGAATAAGTGCAGCCATAATTGCTCCATATGCATACAATCCTGTGGCAAGATCTGTCATAGCTACCCCTGGCCGTACTGGCTCGCCCCCCTAGAAGGAAAACAAAACAAGGAAAGAACACTTGGCATCTCAATATCATGCAGCACATACTACCAACAACTTTTCTTTGTAAATCCGTGATTAAGTTCTCACTTACAATTTAGAGCATTCTGCAATTCAACATTCTCATTAAGAATCTCCAGTGATCCACCAATCTGCCAGACACAATTGTGATGTTATGGCAAGTGACCAGCTAGTATCTCCTATTACTTGTATTTACAGACAGTGGCTTCAGTTACAACATGAATGAGATGAGACCAGACAAGGATCATGCATCCTTCCCTTTAGAGCTCTGTAGAAGCCTTGAGTATAATAAACATGTCAGTAAGGCAAAGGGCTCACACACACTGACTCCACCGTCTGTTTCCCAATTTATACAATTCCTACCCATCCCTCTCTATTCAGACCTTACATATTGAGGTAAGATCAAACAGAGAGTTCTATCTGCTGTCACGTAGAAACAAACATCCCAGTGTGATGAGTGGTTTGAAATGGCCTTGCCATCCAACACAGCAAAGTTTAAACTGAGCTGAACTGTGTGACCCTTGTCACATGTCCATTCTATCCTGTCCAATCTGAATGCCTGAATGGGATTTCGTGAATGCCTGAAGAAAGTTTACATCTCCATCACATCTGAAGTAAGAGTTTTTGAACCTCTACATCAATGAAGTAGTGTGTTGGACCATAAGGCAGGAACAGCCTGCTAACTTGCAAACAGAGGGTACGGTAAATTTCTGTTCAGAGCAAGATATGTTTTGTGCACATTCAGAATGGCTTTCAGTTTATTTCATGTCTTAAAAATATATCAAGCATACTGCACTTTTTCATTTGAATACATATTACCAAATAATGATATATTCTATAGCTATATATATATAGATATATATATATATATATATAGATAGATATAGATAGATAGATAGATAGATAGATAGATAGATAGATAGATAGATAGATAGATAGATAGATAGATAGATAGATAGATAGATAGATAGATAGATAGATAGATAGATAGATAGATATAATTTTATTTTTTTGGTCTCACTGAACTTCCAATTCCAAGACCCTCCACTGTCCTAATTCTTCCACAGCTTCCCATTGTAAAGCAACGCAGTGCCTCCCAGAAATGAGAGAGAACTGGGCAAAGTACCCACTCATGGGTTCCCTCCTCTGTCAGCCCATATAATGGACTTACTTGAATCCAGTGGCAAAAATTTTGAGTTGTGCTGGGTATGAAATTGAAAAAGTTGTTAGATCCGCCTCTCGAATCACCACCGGTTGGACTACTGAGCTGTATACTAAAAAGGGTCCAAGTTTGACATCAGAAGCGAGCCCTGCTGGAGCCAGGCTCTGGAAGCTGCCAAAGGATGTCTGCTGCTGACATTGTCAGCAAACCTTCAGCATGACGATAATTAATTAATTAATAATTCTGTGCACAAAAGTTAAAGAACTGACAGTCAGGGACTACATCAAAAGACTATAGAAAATCTTAAAATCAAAATTAAATGGTGGAAATACAATCAAAGCAATAAATACATGGACAGTTTCAATACTTAGGTATCCAGCTGGAATAATAGATTGGACCCTAAATGAATTAGAAGAACTGGATTGAAAAACATGGAAACTAATGAACATGCATCATGCACTACATCCAAAAAGTGATGTGAACAGATTATATTTGCCACGAAAAATTGGAGGCCGTGGATTACTGCAAATACAGCAGGTAGAACTGTATTGCCAGCCTCCAAAAACCCCTGGGAACATCAGGTAGAGAAGGTGTCAGAAAATGACAGTCAAGATCTTGTGGGATTTCCAGATCCAAACGGATAGACACCTTGAACATAACACACCAGACACAGTAGTAACAGAACGAAGAAATGTCTGGATCATTGACGCTGCAATTCCAGGAGATGCCAGAGTTGGAAAAAAAAGAACTGGAAAAAACTAACAAAATACAGAGATCTGGTAATCAAAATATCTCACCTGTGGATGAAACACACTTCAATGGTCCCTGTAGTCATTGGGTTTTGGGAACAATATCAAGAAATTTTACACGGTACTATAAGTAGTTGCAGATCTCAGAACTAATATCATCAGAGCTACAAAAAATGGCAATATTAGGAACAGCATATATGCTGCGCCGATATTTAACATACTTAGGATTTTGGTTAAGACTTGTATCTGTTATATAATACCAGTCAATGTTTTTATAATTTTGATAGCTTGTGCCTTGGTACTTAATAATTAATTAATAACTAATAACTAATAATTAACAACATCTCACACTGAAGGACAATAATCATATAATTAATAATAATGTGCTTACATAGCACTAATATGCATAGAACAAAGTAAAAGGAACAGGAACAAAAGCAAATGTGTGCTGCAAGGAGCTTATATCTCACATTTTTACAATGGATAGAGATAACAGAGAATGGGTGGGGGTGCCTTTAATCCTATAAATACCTATAAATACTTACCTGAAAGTAAGCCTCCCTGTGCACAGTGCAGCTTACTTCTGAGTAACCATGTATAGGATTGCACTGTACATATGAAAAGCTTTACTCAAGATGAAAGCCATGAGACTGAGCCAATATTTTACAGAAACGCTGGTTTGTGTTTAGCTCTGTCATCTGACCATTAACTATCAGCTGGGAAGTCAAATTCAGAAGCCAGTTTCTTATCAGTTTCAGACACCTTCTTTGCTAGCCAACATATGGAAAAAGAGCTGAATGCAAGATGAGAAGTCATGATAGTTTACACAGGGCCATTCAAAATTGGTTCCAGCATGCAGTGTCATTCAGGCAGTATTCTTCTGCCTTATTCTAAAATGGCCAGGTGCCAAGCAAAGGCATCTGCATCAGTTATGTGGTCACTGTATAATTAAGCAAGACAAAAAAAATCCTTAAAAAGAGCTAATACGTGGTGAACATTTAAACCAGCTAGGGATCCCATGGAGTAAACTATTGTAGGATAATATGCTTAGACAAAAAATACTCCAGCAACATTATGAGAAATAAAAGTAAAACGAACCAAGGGGGAAAAAGAACATGTTTGGAAACTGTTAGTAATTTTCTCTTCTAAATTTATTCTCTGAATCTACCGCCATTTTTCTTTTTCAGGTATTTTAGACCCCACTACTTTGGCTTTAATCTTTTTCCAAATGGTCTGGCTGCAGATCAAAGCTTCTCAGGGAAGTTTGATAACCAAATGATAATACCAGATGCAGCATCATCTGTATTTTACCTAAGAGTCAGATTCAACTCAATAGGGATCAATTCAAGTTGGAACATATTCAGAATGGCCCCACATTTTTAACCATTTAGAAAACTTCCCCACTCTGGCAAGACTACAACTTAAATGCATGGGATATTCAGAAATTAAAACATACGATTTTGCTTTATTAATTACTGTTGCAAATATTCTGCAGCTCTCATTCCATTCTATTTCCTTTTTGTTTAAATTTTTTACACTACCAAAATCACACAGTATTAAAATGTTTATGTATACCTTCCTGAACACAGAGACCAGAACCTTATTGCTCCCATACACCAAGTGTAAGCGGGAATGGTGTAAATCAGAGCAGTGAATCACTACCAGTTAAGGATGTGCTGCCTGTACTTCATGCACCAAATCACACAACTGGTGTGTGATGAGGAATACGGCTCATTAGGTAGTGGCAATTTCCTGCTGTGATACACACCACTGGATTTATGCTGATGTATGTAAACAATTGGATTCTGGCCACAATAAAGGATTTTCCATCGTTTAAAATCCTAAGTAATTTTAAATTTAAGTTTAAATAATCATCAGTAAACAGCTCCATACATATGTAAAGTATATTTTATTACGTTTTTAAGTTTTTAAACAAACAAGAGAGAAGAAAGACTGTTCGACTATAGAAATAAATCAAACTTTCATTTTTTAAAAAGCTCATATTTGTCAAAATGATAGCACATTTTAGCACATAAACATGACTTCTTACAAACTTCTTTCTTTGCAAAAAGAAATGTAACAATGAAACTTTCAAAACTTAGAATATGTATAAATAATTATATGTTATTTTAATATGACACTGTGCTAAAAAAAATCTTTTCATGTTATTTCAATAATGTGCCCAATAAACTGGAATATCCCTCAGTCTGCAGACTGTGTAAGGTCACTAAGTGGATTAATGGATGAGTGGAATTGAAGTCTTGCTCTTGGGTTACATGCTTCCTATAATTCATTGACACTTAAAGATGCTCATTATCCTACATTAGTGGAACCGGTAAAATCACTCCTTAAATATCTCATACTGAATGCCCTATAAGTCTGTTCAGAGCACAGAATGTAGTTCTGAGTTATTAGCATGACAACTGGGGATCCTCCTGTAACTCCAGGTACCTCCTTATCACTCTCACACCTCCCAACTTTATTTTTGTTGTTGTTGTTTACAAATATGCTCAATGGTGGCAATACATTGACTTCACACCACCTGACTCTTTTTTTCTCCCTACTCTAAGAGGAAGAAAGAAATGGGAGAGAAAAGAAAAGAGCGCTGCCACAATCAGGTAAAGTTGGGGGAATGGAAGAGTGCTGTCATTGTTTTGATGAGTGGGTGGGTATAAAATGTTTTAAAGGGATATATGGATGTATATGTGTTTTTCCCAAGGAGCAATTTTTGAGGGTGGGTTTCAGGGGAGAGCTTTTGCATGTGTGTATTTTGTGGGTTTTGTACCTTGTTCAGGAATGTGCATGAGTGGGAAAGATAGATAGAGAGAGAGAGAGAGAGAGAGAGAGAACATCTATATAGTTTTGCCTGGTTTTGCCTGTATCTGCAGTGGGATTCCCTGTCTCTGTGTACTATTTATGTTATTTAGGATAGGTTATTTTGTTGTACAGGAAGTTCTTGCCTGGAAGAGGGTATGTGCTTTTTTTGGGGGGGGGGGGTCTGGCACTTTTCCATGTTCTTTGAAGGGAGGGAAGATTTGTTTAAATGATTTAATTTGAAGAGTGTTTGCTCTATGTATGCATGTTTTATTGTTGTTTCTTTTTAATATTTTGGGAGGATTATCTGGCGGCTTTGTTTAGGGAGTTGGATGTTTGTCACATTTTTTGTGTGGTACGGAAGTTGCCTGCTTGTGATTTATTAAAATAATTCTGAAATAAACGTAACGTTTTGGACTTGTGGTACAATTAGAGCATATCAAGATGATTCTTATCCACAGAGTTATGTTACTTCTAGCCCTAAACCTAATCCATCCTTTCATTACTAAGTGCCATGGCAGCAAACTTTCAAAACACAACAGAATCATTTTGTCTCATTTGCAATATCATACCTCAGTTCCTGTAATGTGCAAGAGGCCAGAAACAGCAGCTGCAACAGAGTCATAGCCTGCTTGTTGACACTTTGGACCAGTTTGTCCATATCCTTGAAACAGGGAGAGGGGAAAAAATTAAAATTGGAATTTCCAGTACAATTTACAGTGGCAGCCAGCCTTCTTGAAAAGTGTGCCATAAACAAAGCAAAAGCAACATGGAGTAAGTAGTCTATAAACAAAAACTGGTTTTAAGTACATTTCCTATTTTAACATTCATGGCCACAATTCTGTTGCACACAAGTGGCACACAGTTGCAGGGTTTCCACCACATAAGCTGTAGATCACCTTGTTGCTGCTTTGCACAAACTCAGAAAAAGTCAGATTATTAATAGTTAAAAATCCAATAGAAACAACAGAGAGGCTTAAATCACATTTGAAGGAATTTGAGGATGTAACATGTTTCAAAAGTAAACTGGGGAAACTCAGAATGTTTATTGTTAAACCACTCAGATGAGGAGAAAAGAAGAATGAAAACAATATTTGAAGGAAAAATGGGAAGTGTTATTAAATATTTAGGGATTAATATTACCTGGAACTTACAAGATATAATTAAAATAAATTTGGATAGGTTGAAAAAAGAGATAACTGGACAGTTAAAAGATTATCAGAAATTAAAGATTTCCTGGTTTGGTAGAGTAGCATTATGTAAAATGAAAATTATTCCTAAATTAAACTTTATATTTTGGATGCTTCCTATAAAGATTACAGAAAAACCATTGAAAGAATGGCAGACAATGATAAATTGTTATTGTAATGGATATAAACGAGTGAGGATTAATAAAAAAATTATGGTATGTAACACAAAAAAATGGAGGTCTTGTATTACCCAATTTAAAATTATATTACATAGCAAATCAACTTAGACATATCCCAGATATGATTAAAAGCAATAAAAATGTAATTTGGACAGAAACAGAAATGCATGGTAAGGAAGAAAAAATTGAAAGTATATTGTTTAAAGAAAAGATTGGAGAAGAGATTAAAACGATCACTAACCCTTTCCTTAAAAACATGTTAGAAAGCTGGAAAAAGTTTAGGAGTATATTGAGCCTACCGATTTCTCCCTTATCCCAGGTTGTAGATTTAAAGAACTTTCCAGAAAATAAAAAAAAAAACCTTTAAGAACATATTAAAAGATAAAGGTATAAATAGGATAAAAGATTGGATGGAGAAGTTGAAAGATAAACGAAATATAAAAGAGATTTTGGGAGGAGAGGAGATTTCTTGGCTTAACATGCTCTAGATAGAAATGTGGACAAGGGAATGGAAAAGTAAGGAACGGAATAGTAGAAAAATGACAAAATTTGAAGAGATCATTGAAAAAAGATTGAAACTAGAGGAAAAGACAGAAAGAAAGGGAACTGTAAGTCAAATATATAAATTATTAATTCAGGCCAAACAGGATACACAAGGATTAAAAGAACGGTGGCAACATGATTTGGATAAAGAAGCAATAGGAGAAGAGTGGGATAAAACGTGGGATAAAAGAATAATGAAGAATATGTCTGTAAGAATAAAGGAAAATTGCTATAAGGTAATATGGAGGTGGTATTTAATGCCAGTAAAACTGAATATAATAAATAAACATTTATCATCATTATGTTGGAGGTGTAAAAAAGAGAAGGTGACATATTTACATATGTGGTGGTTATGTGAAGTAAGAAAGAAAGAATGGAAGCAAATCTTTAAAGAAATAAGGGAAATAACTGGATTAAATATCCAAATGTCCCCGTTAACAGCCTTATTGAATATGGTCAAGAAGGATCAATTGCTGAAAGAAAATATGGATTTAATTATAATAATGGTTACGGCAGCAAGGTTAATATTTGCAAGAAACTGGAAAAATGATAACCAAATTAATTTAGAGGAATGGTATAGAGAATTATGGGAAATGGCAATTAATGATAAACTGACATGTGATATGAAAATAAGAGGATTATCAAAAAATAATAATTTTAAGAAAACATGGAATGTATTTCTGGAATATGTGTTTCAGAGAGGGAAAGGGTATATGCCGAGGGAAGAAACAATGAATTTTTGGAGAGAAAATGGACTGAATGAAATTTGAAAATATTATTAATACTAGCCCTGAGGGTGAAGGTGGCACTGGTGTATTATGTAATTGTATATTATTGTGGTGGCAGGTTTATGTTGTCTATGTTTGATGTTCTTTTAATAAAATTTAATTTTTTAAAAAAAGTCAGATCACAGAGTATGCAGACAAAGTGCTGGGTCTCATATTTCCTCAAAAAGGACACAAGATAATTGATTGCTTTAACAATTAAAGCATAATGATTTTAACTACATAGAGTGTTTAGATAATCAAGTATCACAGATCAGAACCTTAGATTATGCAGCTACATGCCTTCTGGGCTGCAACCTGAGTTTATTAAGAGAAAAGGAACAGGACTTTCTTTTGCTTTGTGTCCACACATATGCAAGGATGTACACTTATTTAGATAAAAGGTCCACTGCACCAAGTAGGACTCTTTAAAAAAAAAGTATTCATAGACTCAGAACTTACCAGAAATAGTAAGTGATAATAGTTACTATAACACAATATTGTTTCTTGATGAGTTGACAGTTTGATCATTCCGTAGATTTTTATAACTGGAAGAATGTAAATTAAAATTGTACTGTACTAGTAGCACTGGAAACGCACATGTAGCTGCCCCAATATGAAGTGTGACTTTGTCTTCTGAATCAAAGAACAAGCTGGGTCACAGGATGGGAGAAATCTAAGATAGGAGTATGTCACAAAGTTTTGAACCCCACCCCACCCACCCCCAGCCAAAGTCTCCCAAACCTGGATTTTTGTCTGTACTTTACTCCTGTTTGAGAGACTGTAAATATCAACTGTGATGCAATTCTTACTAAAATTATGTTGCTATGTAGTATGAACTGCTATTAGGCAGACACAAGGCCTATTTTTGTCCAAGCCTCTTTCATTCATTCAGAAATGAATGGCACAGGGGAGGGGTGTTAATTATTATAACTAGACATGGGGACAAATATAAAAACACATTGGGATGGTCGTTGAATATCCCTGATTCGTCAGATATTCGTTGCTTCGTATTCTTGGGGTCCAGAGACCCCGATGAATATGAAGCAACGAATATGACCCTTTTATATCCATCCCTTCGTTCCCTATCTGCTTATGCCCCTGCGGATCAGCTGTTCCTTGGGGGCATAAGCAGAGAGGGATTTTCCCTTCGGGTGGCTTCCTAAAGCCTGCCCGAAGGGAATCCCACCCCCGGGGCTGGGAGATGGCTGGGTTTCCCTTCCCTCCTCTTCCTATGCCCGTGCGGCATAGGAAGAGGAGGGAAGGGATCAATGCAGGATCAAAGCAATTCCCCAGCCCGGCTGCCTCTGCAAAGGCAGTGTGGCTGCGGGATTGCTTGGGTCCCGCTTTCCCTCCTCTTCCTATGCCGTGCCGCATAGGAAGGCTGAGTGGGCCGGGGCTTTTTCTTTTTTCTTTTTTTTTTAGATAGCCCCACGGGCTGTCTAAAAAAACCCAACAAACCGACAAATTGTTTCGTTGTTCGTTGGGTCACTTGGGGGTAATTCATGGTTTGTATTCATTGCATTGTGGGCAATCCATTTTGATGCTCCATCCCCATCTCTAATTACGACTAGGTGATAATCTTCTGAAAATAAACCTTTCTTGATTTGGGAAACACAACGCTCTTCAGAAACACAATCAAGTTCTCTTTCTTGCACAAAAATTAGCAAATCAATGACATTACCATAACTCGTTCTCATTCTTTCTTTAAACCTATGCTTTGTTGAAAGAGTTAGAACACTCTATAAAAGCTTTCCTTCACCTGCAGAAACAGTTGCGCAACAACTTTCATAATCAGTTTGTATGACTGAACTTTTGATCTTTTAATTTAATTTGTACTCATTCTGTTTGATTCCTGTTTTATGACACACTATTATGTCTGTGTTACTGAAATTCACTCAACAGCCACAAGCTCCCCCAGTGGTGAAATCCAGAAATGCTTGATGGAAATGAAATCAAATAATGCAAATAAACTATGTGAATATTCATTGTTCCAAACTATTTTTAGCAAACAAGAATACAGTGGTGCCTTGAGTTGCAAATTTAATTTGTTCCGGGATGATGGTTGTAACTCAAGTTGGTTGTTACTCAAAGCACCATTTCCCATAGGAATACATTGAAACGCGATTAATCCATTCTGGCCGTTTTTAAAGGTTAAAAAAGGGGCAGGAAAGGAGGGAGGGAACAATGGGGAAAAGAGGAAAGAAAGAAGGTCATCACTGGGGTACACAGACCCCTCAGACAAAGGTTTGTGCTTTTAGACACAAAAAGAGAGAGGATAGAGAGAGAGAAGACAATGGGGGGGGGGAGTTTGGAGTCTAAAAAAAAAACCCATTCCAGCAGGGACTAGACCCATCAAAGCACAGAAACATAACCCCCCACACACACCAGATTCAAACAAACCCGTTCCAGCAGTACCAGGCAGTCCGAAGCCTCTCTCAGAATGCACACTCTCTAACCGCTGGGGCGAAGGAGCAACAAAGAAGCAGCCTCTTCGCCGACCAACGGTTAGCAGTTTAAATTCCCCGCCTTTTTCCTGATCATATCTCAAAGCTCCGGTCGCAAGTCAAACCAAAATTTTGGGACCAAAGCTGGTCATAACTCACTTTGGTCGCAAGTCAGGACGGTCGTAAGTCGAGGAACCACTGTAATGCAAAAGCGGTTAATCCGCCCACTAGGGGGAGACTTTTTTTAAAAACCTAAGATGACCTCTAAGGTTAAAAAAAGGGCAGGAAAGGAGGGAGGGAGGGAACAATGGTGAAAAGAGGCCTTTTTCCGGTTGCATCTCAAAGCGCCGGTTGCAAGTCAAAGCAAAATGTTGCGACTGGAGCTCGTTGTAACTCAAATTGGTTGCAAGTCAAAGCACCACTGTAATTTAGTAGTTAGCAAACATGTTTGCTTAATTGGGATTGTAATTTTAACATTATGAAAATGTTAGCCATGCTTTAAAGAACAATGCCAAGTGAGTATCATCTCGTGGCATTTACTGAATATGAAATAACACTAACATTAAGCAAATTAGTTGGAATGGAGAGGGAAAGGGACAGGTTAAATTTCACCTTGGACAATAATGAGCAAACATATCTTGTGCAGGTGATCTGCAGATTTTCTCAGTTCTACATATCTGCAATGAAAGGTTAAGCAGGCCCATAGGCCTTCTGTTCCTGACAACCTTTTATTCTATTCTGTATTAAAAGTGACCTGGAGCAGAAAGATCCATGCATCTACTAGTCTCTCACTAGAGAGGTTTAACTGAATGCACACATGCTCACTCTGCGAAGGGGAAATTAAGAAACTAATGAGAACTCCAGGTAGGAAAAATTGAGTTCAGTTGAAATCTGTGTCTTATCACTAAGGGCTCAGTCTCTAATGACACAATCCATCATGAAGTTCTTTTGAAAAAACTCCATCAAAATTATCACTACTGTACTTCAGTCAGACTAATACTTTTCTTTCTGTGTACATTTTTCCTATTTAGTTAGAGATACCAAAGTGCAAAATACTTGCATGCTTGGGCAATTATGAACAATGCATAGATAAAATGTTTGCTTATTTAAAAATACACAAAACAGAATAGAAATGTCTCCTAGCTGCTTCTCCTTTGCATCATGAAGGAAAGATGAGCAAATAATGAATCCTTCACATGTATTTCATACTCTGGTATGCACTCTGTTCTTGTGTGAGGAGCCAGCATTTTTCTCAAAGAAAACAAAATTATTTCTAGTGTATGTGTCTCTGCAAACATGCACTGGGTATCACCAGAAATTCCATCAAGAAAACTGGACATTCCTTCTTAATGACAAATTAAGAGTGTTCTGCCATTTATATCAACCTTATCCATTATGACCAACCAACAACTTTCTTTAATCAAGATTGACAAAATAAGCTAAGAAACATAGGCATCTACCATGAGGAAAGGAAAATTAAGTTAGGCATAAGAATTTCTGTAACTACAAAGCTGCCAAACACACAAGAATGAAAAACTATTTCTAAAAAACCCTTGTCACATCCTGACCTATATAAAAAAAAGTAGAACGCTCCAGATAAGGTAAACATATATACTACAAAACAGACACAAACCATACTAGGGAAATTTCAAAGACAGATGGTAGAAAATTTAACATAATTTAGGCTTCAGTTCATTCCGGACTCCAGAACGAACCTACTTTGGACCTAATTTGAATGCCAGGTTCCAGGTTTGTAAGATGGCTGGCTTATGAGTAAGTAGGTGCAATGTCACCCTAGAGACAAGCCATTCTTCTAACATGAATTGTTCTCACATTCCAATCTAGCTACATAAACAGACCATTATTTTCTTTACAAACTGCCCTTAGTACTGCATGCAGTAAGGCAACTCTTTTCCTTTCCTCTCCCAACTGTGCCATTCACATGGTCACAGTATCCCACATTCTCCTTGCATGTTACTAAGACTAAGAGCCTCCCATATCTTTCTTGTTTACAGTGTACTGCCTTCCCACACTGTAGAAACTAACATTCTGTTCTGAACAAATGGCCCCAGATTAGCCTTTCCCCCCCTCACAATCTTGCATGCAACCTAACATTGGGTTTTAGTGAGAAGAGAGAGTTTTCACAAACTAAAGTAACTGCCTTCTGCCACTGATCACTTAGCAAAGCTCTTTTCCCCACCACTGACTTGCCCCTCCTCTCTTCCTGTTTGCTTGCTTCACTTTTGTTGTTTGTCTGCTCTTCCCTCTTCTTCTCTGACCTCCAACCAAGACAGACATGTAACTCTCTGCTCCTGACGTCCAACCATGTGGCTTATTGATGAACTCAGTCTCCCACACAGTTGAGACTGCAATTTCTTCTTTTTTCCTTTCTTTTATAAGTATAAAAGATGACTATAACTGTAACTGAAGATTGCAACTGTAAGTAAAGATAATTTTCCTACTCAAGATGTTTTTAGAGTGATTTTTATTATGCAAAGTGCTAGCTGCTGTGAAGGGAGTGGATGCTGAGAACCTGAGCTACTTCTTTGTCTCACCCATGTTTTTTCCTGCTGTTGTTGCTGCTGTTGCTTTGTTTTTACCTTATAATCTCCTAACTAAAAAAAGAGAGAAGGAAATTACCAAATTCCTCACCTATGCATTTTTTAACTCAATCCCTTTACAAGTCTGAATAACAAATCAGCAGTTCAAGATTAAAACATACCGTTTATCATAGTTATTTTAATAAGAGACATGGAAGCTGCTTAATACCATTGTATTATCCACAGCTAAAAAGAAACTTTTTACATTTCCAGTAAGCAATATGAGATGGGGGGGGGGGGGGGCAATCATAGGGTAATAGGCAGCCTTTTGGTCTCAAGAGCAGGTATGTAACAATTCCAAGCCTTGCTTCAGAGACACTAGAGTACCAGCTTCAAGAAGACCTGGATTGTCTCTCACAGACATATATCATCAATTTTTAGACTTTTGCCTACTTTTTTCTTCACTATCCATGAAGAAGGTTTGCTTAACCTAAGGAAGTGGACTTCATCCACAAAAGCTTCCTATTTGTTTAAATTTTTATTGGTCCACTACAAGGTATCACTCACTCTTGCATTTGTGTAATCATGGGGACCATACAGCATTTTCCTTGTTCTTCCAAGTCCACTGAGCAGCTCTTCAGTGTTTCAGACTAGCTGGCACTGAACATTCATTAACCTATGTTCCTTGTGCCTCCACAATTTTTGTCTTATATCTACAATCTCTTAAGAGTCCTATTGGGGCATTATTTAAGCATGCAGAGAGCACACGTGATGAGGACTTCTGACTGATCAGTTTAATGCACTGAGAGCAATGACCAGTGGGAGGTGGAGTAGCATGCTCCCATCATCTGTGCTATCCACCCACTTACAGAATGGCATTCAAGGATGAGTCTGTCTGTTGTCTTAATCACAGATTCTAGTAAACACATCTGCAAACAATGAAAAATAATTAATACTTTAACATTATCGTTTTACCTTAAGTGCAGCATACAAACAATAAAGCTATTCTGTGTTGTTCATATAATTCCATATTAGGTTGATAAAATAGCTATATGTTACATCCTATCAAATAGCTTTCAATGAATGGCAAGTATAATAAGATTTTCAGGTTATGTGAGATGTGAGTCTATGTAGCCATGTGGGGGATTTGAGGTTTTCGGAGTCCTACTCTACCCACTACACCACACTGGTACACAAAACATAGATATCTTTTTTGATCCTTTGAGCTCTGTCAATCAATGCAACAACAAAAAAAAAACCACCCCAAAATCAATGATGATAAGTAGGGAAAATATCAATATAAATATTAAGTGTAAACTCACATACAGATAAAATAGAGAAATATTTGTATCTGGGATGCTCAATTAACAATTACTTAAATCACAATATAGAAACAAAGCAAAGGCTTGAGAGAGCTACAACAACTTTTATAAAGTTGAAGAAAATGTGTAACAAACAGGTTAGCATATCTCTGAGATTCAGGACACTGAAGTGTTATACATGTCCCACCCTCTTACATGGATGTGAGATTTGGATTAATAAGGAAACACTCAAAAGAATAAAGGCTTCTCAAATGTGGGAATACAGATGAACCTTTCATATCCCATGCACAAATAGAATATAGAACGAAGAGGCACTTCATCAACTAGGAAAACAAAAAGAAACAGAGTTGATTATTAAGAAATGAAAGCTTTCACGTCTTAGGTGCATAATTCATCATGACTAAAAAAATATCCCATAATACATAACTGAAGATGGAGGGTAAACATGGAAGAGGTAGAAGGTAGATTTTCTTGGCTCGGTCTTAACAGAAAACAAATAATCCACACAGCAAGAGATGGGTACAGATATGCCACAATGGTAGCCAACCTGAGCAACTGAGATGGAACCCAGAGAGAGAAGGTATGCTTTATTCAAATGTCCTGACAGTCAAAGCTTTTCAAATGTGATTATAAGAAGAATGAAACACAGTGAACTCCCAAGAACATTCTTTAAGGAAAACAAAGTGGCACCAGGTGGTGGACATAGAATTTTCATAGCTCTTTTGGGCCAATTCTGAACACAAATATATTTGAGGGTTTACATATGAAGCTGCTAAGAAACAAAACTGGCTTCTTTGCTGGCATAAAGGATTTTCTTTGGTTTTCATTACAAGAAACTATAACATAACCTTTTGTTGTTTTCTCTAAGTTCTATAAAAAACTGTTCTCAACATTTGGTCAATAAATGAATATTTGCAGAACACCTAAAATAAATGAATATTTTATTTGCACAACACATCAAATGCATAAGAAAAGAGGCAAAAATGCCTCTCAGATGCTTTTCAGGTCACTTCTGATATCACAGACATCAGAAACCGATTCTGCTTATTATCAGAAATATCAAAGCACATTTGGTTTCTAGTAACCCTAAGAAAGAGCATCTGTATTAAAATCCACTGCTTCATGCCAAGGAAGTTAGCACCTTCGCAGAACAGAAATTTAGTTTCTCTCTTTCTCTCTGCCAATATATCTTAACAGATGTGTGGTTTCATTTAATACTGAAAAGAAGCAAATCAATACAATGAACAAAAGCAGCAGGAGATGTTCAGAATTCATTCACCTTCAAGTCTCACATCCTTACTTGCCTACAGTGAAAACAGAGCACTTTTAAAGTTTATGAGTGCAATGTCCATGTTTTCTTCAAGATAAACCAAATTTTCAGACACATAATTCTGCATTCCCTGTAATTTTAATGACTTTGAAATTGATAATTACAATCTCATTTCCATTGCTTGTTGATCCTACTTGCATATAATATGCTGATTTCTCAATAAACAAACTTCAAATAAGTATTCCTTTAAGTGCAAGAAATATTATTTACTGAAAATAAGTTGGTTTACCATTATCACATGAAGATGATAGGAAACTATTTTTTGTTAGGCTATTGACTTCCCAAAGTCAAGGAAGATTGGTTGTGGCATCATAGATGTAAATTATTAATAGGGAGTGTCAGTCTAGATTTTGGAATACAGTAGCAAGGAAAGTCTGGAAATTTTGAAAAGAAAAGATGGTTGTTACCTACAACTACATGACTAAGATAATATATGAGGTCTGTGGGAGGAAGTGAAGTCGGCCCCAGAAACACCAGTCTATATATGAAGAAGCAATTAAGAAGGCAAGAGAAAGGGGGATCACACCACAAAACCCCAACTGCCTATCTCTGTCTCTGCTGCTCCTAGTGGCACAGTTACTTGTGTATGTGTAGCCTTCATAGTTCGAGTCAATACACTGCATTTTGGCAGTAGAGCAGGTAGGAACATTGAAGCAATTTCAAATTCAAGTCTATTTTAATCCCTAACCATGAAAAGAACACCACAACTTAATGTTAAGAGATAAGAAGTATACAATGTGCTGTCAAGACAGAAATCCAATTTAAAAAAAAATCTTAATAACATTTCTGAAAGGAGCAGATAACTCTTAAAATGAAGCTCAACTATATTTTGCCAATGGCAGGGCAAAAGCAGACATTACTTAACCCTTTTATTTCCACTGAGAAACTGTAAGAGACAGGTGTGAAAATTGTTTCTCCAGTGATCATAACTTTTCAACATCTGATTTAAAAAAAAAAAACCTGTTGTAAACAAATAATTCTCTTATAGGACAATAGTACAGATAATCCCCCTAACCATTCTATCACCACAGTTACAACAGCTGAAGATATACAGAATATCCCCTATCAAAAACACTAGATGGCATTAGATTTTTTTGTCACTGCAGAATCACACTAGATACTTTTAAAAGCAGTATTGATACTTCTGTGTATTACAGCAAGCAGCAACAAATGAATATTCAATATTGTAGAATATTGTTCAAATGATTAATTTTCAATGACTATGACAATGCATTTATTTCAGGCATTTCTAAAATCCCATTTTGCAACAGCTACTTTAGGATCAGCAAAATAATACACAGTAAAAAAAACAAAGGACAAAACAATATACTGTATTTTTCCGTGTATAAGACTATACTTTTGTCTAAAATCTTTACACTAAAAATTGAGGGTCGTCTTATACACGGAAATAAGCTGATGAGAGAACAAAAACAAGTGGTGGGGAAAGCAGGGATCAAAGCGATCCTACAGTGCTTTGATCCCTTTCCCCCTCCACTTGCTAAGCCCCGCTTAGATTTCTTAATTTTGGGTTAGAAAAGGGGGGGCGCCTTATACATGGGGGCATCTTATACATGGCCTAAAAGGGAACCATAAGGTTTGATCAGCTGGGATACATTGTTTTATGGAATGGATTTTTGGGAGCTTATTATTGGACACATTTAACAATTAGAGAAATGATTAAATTCCTTCCATATGTGCAACACACCAGGTTTAGCCATCATAACAAAGAAACATAAAACAAGCAGAATGAATTTTTTCGGAGCTAATTACCAGGAACAATCTTATGCACAAATATGGTTCTGAGGTATTTCGGCTGCCAGGCAGAGAAAGACCCTGATCCTGGCCTCTGATTTTACTCTGAATCTGACTGGCTTTCAAAATTCCATCAAATCATCTTAGTTTTAAGGCCATCAACTCCTCTGCACACCTCATTTAGAATGACTGGGGGCATTGCTGCTATTGCAGCTTCCTCAGCCCATCCAATTTATACCCATTATGGCCACTGTTGCCATTGACATCACTTCTCCCAGCTTCTCCACCATCAAAAACCTTCTTGTTCAGCTTTCAGGACGCATTTTGCAGTAGACACTCTTGGTCTCTATTTTCTTTAGTATGAGTGAAGAAGCTGGACACTCTGCTAGCCACTCTGAGATGGCTCTCTGTGACCTCAATCCAAATGCTACTCTCAGTCAGAGCAGACCACTGAATTAGTGGTGTTTATGTAAGTGTTGATCTACAGATGATTCAATTGATCTGTTACATTTGGTCACAGCTATTGGATTTTGGGCCTGTGTCACCTACTGGCCACTGGTGTTGCTGTTATTTATGTAGATATAAGACAGGAGCTGGGAAATCTTTAAGCACAAAACTGAGTGTACTGAAGGAGATGTGGGGGAGGCATGAATTGTAATGAAAAAGAATTCCATACTAAGGGTGAAATGGAATTAAAAGGAGAATGAAGGTGCATCTGTTTTCCTCCCAGTTGTTTTTAATGGGATTATCGCCATTTGAAGTTGTTTGTCCTATCCTACGCCAGATGAGGCAAAAGTGATTCTTGGCTAGTTAAGTCCCAGACGAGGGAAAGAGTGAGGCAGAAAGTGCAGATACTGCAGAGTTGACTGCAGCAGATAACCGAGGCAGGGCAACCTAAAGCTATAGTTGAAAAAAACAGTCTGAAGGGTCAAGGGCGATGGCAACCTGGAGTAAGGAATCCAGGCACACAGGAACAAAGCACAGAGTTCTCAGGTAAGTTGTTTCCAGCAGCTTACAGTTCCAACTGAAGGCTGTGTTATAGCCATGCTGCTAGAGCCCCACCCAATGCACAGTTGCAGGTGTTCAGGCAGCAGGGGGAAGAACGCGGACACAGGGTTTGGCCTCTGGGAGGAATAGTCCATTCATGGAAACACCTTCCCTGCAGTAGAACACTCTGGCTTGGGGCTTCAAGCCAGGCATGTATCCCAAGGACTCCACCTCATCCTCATCTCCAGTCCCTGAGCTCTCAACACCCCGAGGCTCAGGCTCCTGGAATTTGCAGGACCAGGCAACTCCTCCACCCTATCAGGCTTTGGAGTGCCAAGTTTGTTGGGCTCATCCCCACTGGGGGATTCCTCAGCTCTGGCCATGACATTGTCCCTCTAAGGTTGCCTCCTTAAGCTCTACTTTCTTTGTTTAGTTTCTAATTAAACCAGGTCATACCAGCCAACCACCAAGCCATCGGAATCTAACACTACCTCTAAGATTGCTCTCATCAGCAACTGAAACAAAGTGTGAGGAAGAAAGGGCTGAGAGAGCCTTAGGAGCATTCACAAAACTGCAAGAATTTTGGGATGGATCATGGCAATTCTAGTATGAGGGCAATCATCCTGTACAAAGTTCTATGTGGGCTCAAATAGCTTTATCCATTGAATCCCTTGGATCTCCTGAAGCACAACTCCTCCACTGCATTTACTACGGCACCCTTTTCTCTGTTTTGATCCTGCTGCTCCTTCCCAATGACTGATCTGTGGAAATTAATCTTTCTGAAAAGGTTGTAGATGTGCAGAAGAGTAGCAACAGAAAGATAAAGGGGGAATACAGGAAATGCCATGCAGAACACAAAGCCCAACCAAACATATCACTTCTCCATGTCAGGTGAGTCAACAGTGCTTTATCAGCCTGTGCTTCAAACTGGTGGTCGCAAACTACGTCTTAAAAGAAGATTGGGGGGGAACAGTGGAAAACAGCAGTTTGGTAGGGATTAGACATGGGGATGAATAAAAAAACGGATCGCGATATTCGTGAGAAATCGCTGATTCATTAAATATTCGTCCCTTCATATTGTCAGTTCCAGAGACCCCGATGAATATGAAGGGACGAATATTTCCCCATTTTTATTCATCCTCCATAGGAAGAGAAGGAAGGCTAGCCTTCCCTCTCTTCCTATGGCTTTCCCATTCTGCCTACGGGCCCGCCGATCAGCTGATCGGCAGGCCGATAGGCAGCCACCCACCCCCACAGCCACCCACCCCCACAGTCTATCCCCCACCCCCTTCCTCTCCCTACCTTAGCCGCTGCCACTATCCAGCGCCACCACCACCGCGGTAAGGCACACTGGCTGCCCTTTGCAAAGATGGTGGCTGCAGCTTCATTTAGGGTAGGGAAGCTGCAGCCTCCATCTTTGCAAAGGGCAGCGTGGATTCCCTTAGCCTGACTTAAGGCTAAGGGACGGGGCAGCGGGGGGGTGTTCTGTCTAACCCCCCCCCCCGAATCGATGAATAAATTTGTGCTTCGTCGGTTCATGGGGGGGAGCTTCGTGATTCATCAACTTTGATGGATCACGAAGCAGGACGACTCGCCAAAATAGTGAGTTGTCCCCATCTCTAGTAGGGATGTGGTCTGTCATACCTGAGTGAACAGATACAGCTAATAATGAAGAAAACAAGAAGTTTAGAAACTCCAAAGCTTGTGTGGACAACCATTATTAAAATGCACATACCTCTCAAAACTTTAAGAGACATTCCCTATACCCCTTTTCAGACAGGAAAAGCAGCAAGTACATCTTCCAATAATATGGATACCTATTTTATTCTAAAAGATTGTTTCTTTAAACAAGCTAGCAGCCTGTGAACAAATGACTGAAAATGAGATTTATTTCATGTCATTGAGAATGTTAAGCTTTTACATACTCCCAAAGTATTATTTTTTCTTGCTATTACAGGGAACTCTTGTCCTTCTAATATATTAAAAAAAATCCTCTGGGCTGGCACGGTCTACTGAAATAACCACAACTTTTCAGGCATCAAAGAAGCAACTTGACTAGACTTTCAGGCACCAAGTATACTAACCACCCCCCTACTTTCACATCTCAGAGTCACATCAAGTACCCACAAGATGAGAAACCTTCAAAGCTGAAGCAATGAACAACAGACATGCAACAATTGTATAGAGGAATAGGAAAATGGCCAGACCAGAATATATGTGTCAGAAAAGATTCATAATTGCTAAGGTAAATTCTGTTTTTATATAGAGAGGGTCCCTTTGGTTGGCACAAAAATTTATGAAGCAGCTAGTGCCAGGTCAAGGACTCTTGATACTTGAACATGTCCCTAAGAACCCTACAGAACTTTATAGACCTCCAGGGAAAAATCAGAAGACTGTTTTCATCACAGCTGGCATTTATTCCACTTAAGGGTTAATTACAGAATGAAAACAATCATTTACAATCATATAAAAATTCATCTGAGTATCAAAATATACGTTTTTTTCATTGTTGCAAAAATTCTAGGCAACATTAGCTTTTCTATTTCTACAAGCTTTATTTATCTGCATTGCTTTTATGTTCCGTAAGTACAAAAAATACTTCAAAGCTGTTGTAAAAAGACGTTTTTTTACAGCTATGGAGAAAGCTGTGGGCAGAAATGCTTAAAAATATATGAAAACTAGACTTAAGTTGTAGGCAAATACTTAAGTCAGAATTTAATCCAAAATACAGGAGCAAAAGTACAATAAAAATTCCAAAAAATATGTTTTAGTTATATTCTAAAAATGCAGGTCTAATAAGGCACACTGAAACAGCAAAGAATACTCCTCCAAAATACTAAAGTTCTTAAGAATAAAAATATATTAAAGAAATTTATTTTCTTAGCCTCTAAACATATTAAAACACACACACACACAATAATTCTAAATGCTCACCCAGTCAACCAATTTGAATCTATGGAGGGGAATCCATGATTGTTGCCATTATCCATTGTGTGTGTGGCATAGCATGGAGTTGCCGAGCTATGATGAGGTGTGTGTGTGTGTGTGTGTGTGTGTGTGTGTGTGTGTGTGTGTGTGTGTGTGTGTGTGTGTGTGTGTGTGAGAGAGAGAGAGAGAGAGAGAGAGAGAGAGAGAGATCTTCCTATATTTATAATTCTTTCAGTTGTTTACACCTCCCCCAATCTGTAAACAACCTCTTTCCCAGCAGCCCAGAGATCCAGGGGTCTGGAACTCCAAGGAAATTATTTCAATAGGAATCTCAATTGTTGTTGCACCTACTATAACTCCAGAAGTTTGTAGCTTTTGGCAGGCCGCCATATTGATGATAAAATCATTGTTTTGACTAAAATTCTGCATAGCTTGGAAGAATAAAGGCCTGCTGTACCAGGATCCTGGAACACTAGCATATTATAGCTCTAAGGTATTGGAATTACAAAGAGTGCAAGCTATAGGACTTGCAAATGCCACATTCATATTTACACACTTCAACATAAACATGTTAATCTGTCAGAATGTTATGGTACAGCGACCTTGCTTGGCTGGAGAGCCGGCTAGTTGTTTTGCAAGGACTATAGTAAGTTATTGTTTTAAAAGCACTTTAATATTTAGGGCTACTTCTTCCCTACACTATACATTCCCCTTAATTGTTTTAACACTCTATCTATACATACAAAATTTCACATTTTATCAGCAAGCAGGCCACATAAAACTGGAAACTCAGAAACCATGTAGAATTAAGGGGAATGCTACAAAACGTAAGAGAATGAAAGTCAATAAGGACAGATGAAAGTGATGAGCATTATCCTGAATTTGTTCATTTATCATTGACATAGACCTATTACTGAGCTCCAGAATGCCCAGAGAAGGAAGGAGCAATGAAGTCACATATGTGTCTAATTTTTAGCTTCTTGTAGATCAACAAATAGGGACGTGGTGGCGCTGCGGGTTAAACCGCAGAAGCCTCTGTGCTGCAGGGGTCAGAAGACCAGCAGTCGTAAGATCGAATCCACGCGACGGAGTGAGCTCCCGCCACTTGTCCCAGCTCCTGCCAACCTAGCAGTTCGAAAGCATGCAAATGCAAATAGATAAATAGGTACCACCTCGGTGGGAAGGTAACGGCGTTCCGTGTCTAGTCGCGCTGGCCACGTGACCACGGAAACTGTCTTCGGACAAAACGCTGGCTCTACGGCTTGGAAACGGGGATGAGCACCGCGCCCTAGAGTTGGACACGACTGGACTAAATGTCAAGGGGAACCTTTACCTTTACCAAGATCAACAAAGCTGTACGCATGTATGTGTCTAAAACTAGGCAGGTACTTATACATCTAGGATGAAGATGGCAAACTAGATACAACAGTCTGCCTTTTCCATGGACTACAACACCTATAATTAACAACTGAAATTATTTCTTACTTTGCTGCAGCCCAGTTCTTCACATTTTGTTAAATATTACACGGGCAACAACAACAAAACCACTAGTATTGTGGAACTTTTAAGACTACCCAATTTATTTGAATGGATTAAAATCCAAACTTCCTCAGAGACATCATGTGCCAGAGGAAGTAGACTGTAATCCACAAAAACTCACAATGAACTAAATTAGTGTGGGCACCACCAGCCATACCACTGGCATTATCGGCAGGCACCAGATCCCCTGACAATAACTCCATTGGCTACAGGTTATGAATATGATCAGTAACAGTCTTTATTATACCACAGATTCAATGGTAGCAACAGGAACTGAAACACTGACTCCCTCTGTAGATTTTCTGGGGGACTGAATAGCCAGCAGTAATCCCCCTAGTATTTATCTTGGAGAGAGCCCCCATTTAACTTTACTGGGGGGCCCTGACAGTGCTGGAAATCTGAAACAAAAGGGAAGATTAAGTCCTGTGCCTGGCCGCAGTCCTCTCAAGCATGGCCAGTACAACCTGCCAAGGAGTACCTGGGCATGCTTCTGTGCTTCTCCTGGAATCTCCCTTACCTCTTGTGCTGGCATTTGCACTGCAACTGGCTTGGGGTGAGTGCTACTGCTCCAGTTGGCCTGCATGGACATCAAGGCTTAGTAGCCGTGGGGATCTCTCTGGTGATTTCTCCACGGGGGCTCCTTGACTGCAGCCCCTTCCTTTGTCAGTGGGGGGGGGGTGTACAGGGACCTCTTCCAAGGACTCCAATTCCCAGCTACTTTCCATCTGTCCAGAGGCACAAAACAGGGGGTCCCAAGCCTTCATCGCTTCCCCCCATGTCTCCTCTTCCTCTGAGGTTTGCTCACCTTCATCTGGTTCTCCTTAAGCCCCGACGTCTCCCGCTCCTCTCCTTTTATTCCTGCCACCACTTCCTCCTCTGTCTTCTGTTGGCCGGCTCTTCCACAGACACCAGTTCGCCCTCCCCCTTGCTTTCCAGGGGCCCAGGAGACAACAGTTCTCTTAGACTCCCCTGGGGCTGCGGAGTGAAGGCCGATGGCCTGCCTGGAGCACTAGTGGAAACCCCCTCACAATTTAATACATCAGACATACATGCTGAAACCAATTACTAACACAGCTAGTTACCTCTTTCAAAAATTGAGGTATTACAGTAGCCCTTCCTCAGGAAAAGAGCAACTGCTAATTTACAAAAACTTGCTTACTCACAAGAGGGAGACAATGTTCCAATTCACACAGCTCAAAGACCTCACACAGCAGCAGCACAGCCATTCTTGGCAACAACTTGTGCCTACATGTAGAGGACTACTCACATATGGCATTTTGCATGAAAGAAAAGCCCCCAAAGAGTTTTCAGTGCTGTGAATGGCCTCCTCATTCTCATGCTGTCAGCTCAGCATGAACTCTGTCAGGGTACAACCTAAGATCAAACTGATGAAACACTCAAGATACTCCTGAGGCTGGGAGTCCTATTTTGTACAAATCTGATTTCTTACAGAAACAACATTATTGGTTTTGTAAGCTATGACATTATCATGACAGAAGAGTATTTTAGTTACCTGTCAAAGCTTGCATCTCTCTCTCTCTTTCTCTCTCAATCTGTCACTCACACACACACATACACACCATCACTAGCTAAAACCAGTATTACGAAGAATATATCCACCTTGAAGCCTTGGCCTAAAACAAAATTAGGAGGATAGAATGCATTCATCTCTGCATCTGCATATCTTGGGGTGGGGGGTAGCGATGGAATACAGCTTCAGGTTTTACAACTATCAGTCCACCAGTCGGAAAGAGAACGAAAAATAAAAACACAGAGTTTGTTAAAACAGCACTTCTTCATTTATATATATAAAAAAAGTAAAAGTAAAATAAAGTTCTAAATTCTTTACCACTGAGCCATTACACACGGTATAGTACCTGTTATTGAACAGTAAACAATTTGAGGAGCAATCTTGTTGATGTCTTCATAACCCAGGCCCATTGCAGTCAGTTTCCCTGGGACATAGTTTTCCACAAACACGTCACAGAGAGCTGCAAGCTGAAACAAAACGTGAAGATAAATCAGACTGTCAATGAATATACAAGAATTCAACAGCTCACCCACTTAATTTAATTTGACATTTCAGTAAACTGTATGAATTGAAAAATGTCAGTAAATAAGAAAGTTCTGGCACTGCTACAGCACATAGGTCATAAACCCAACGAGCCTAGCTTCATTAGCTTTACAGTCCCAAATAAATGTTTTTTTCTATACCGTAGAGTCGAATTACACAACAGATACGATGTTTGCCTTTGAGATAGAGTCTCAAGTAATTCTAAGACACATGCTGTCACTATCGTATGATTGTGGTAAACCACACACTGTAACCATTTTAGAATCAGGTGAAGAGGAAGCAAAAGCATACGTTTTACATGCTCTTCCGATGAATTTAACTAATGTTATGTGTAAGAGTGCTGCCAATGTCGCAGCTAGCATTTTAAGTTGAGATATATTACTTTACATTATCATTCAATGAGAATTTAGGGACAAAGGTTATAGAAGGTCAATCTTCCAATCATTTATCAAAGAAATGACCAAAGAAATATAAAGATATATGGGCCTTACCTCCAAATACAATAAGCATATAATGGATGGTGCTGCAAACTCCAGTGAAATAGACAGAATAACTAACCTACATTCTACCAACAATTTCCATAGAAATTTTTCAGATTTTACCTGCAGTATAAAGTTCTCCTGACATCAAGATATTTCACTTAGTTATCATAATGTCCCATGCTTCCACCTGCTTCCCCCATGCAAATACAGCCTCAAAGAAATAGCTCTTCAATTTACCCACAGTATCCTGAGGTATTATAGTAGGAAGAAGCAGAAAACTTTCAAATACACATTACACAGCGGTACGCTGAATACAGTTCACATACAATTATATTATAATGATATGAACTAAAAAGCTCTATTTCATAAAATGCTTCTTCTCGTGTATTAATTCGAGACAAATACTTCTGCTTACTTTGCTTTCTCTTCCTCAATTCCAATGAAGATATACAGCTATACTGTCAGGGATAAGGACTGGCCCAAGGGTTTCAACAAAACAAACAAAAACAAAAAAACAAAAAAGACAACATTGTGGCACCTCAAAGACTAACTGGGATATTTTAATGTCAGCTTTCATGGAACACTGTCCACTTCTTCATTACTTAAATTTAAAAATAGCAATTAGTTTTTAAGGTACCACAATGTGTTTTTTTGCATTTGTTTTGTTTTGTGTTTCTTGCTGAAATACTTGCACAGACTAATACAGCTACAACTCCAAATACTCAAAGGATGTAGTTTTAGAAGACGTAGCCATGTTAGTCTATGCTAGCATATCAGGCCAAAACAAAAGAAAAATAAATGCTGTGGCACCTTAAAGACTAACTGCTATATTTTACTGTGAACTTTGGCAGACAAGAGGAAGTGGACATGTCCACAAAAGTTCTTATTAAAATATCATTAAGGTGCCACAACATTTATTTATTTATTTGTTTGTTTGTTTGTTTGTTTCCCATTCACTGGCACTGGGCCTGTTAGAGTTCCCCCAACTGTGCTTCTTTTGGCACTCTAAATAGCTGCACTAACCATGCAAGTTGTTTCCAGTTTCCATGGGTCTTGAAGGAGAAATCCCTTTGGGGGGGAGGAAATGCTCACCCTACAGCACTATGCCACCCTACCACTCCATTTCCCAGTTTCCTAATAGTAAAGCCATCTCTTCTCTTTCCCAACTCCTGAACATATCCTACCTTTTCTCTGCACGTAATGTGAACATACTAAGGTCAAATTCTGTGAAGAAATGACCTGTTTTAGACTAGCTTAACTTTGGCCACGAAATCATTTTCCAAAGCTATATTCTAGCTGATTAGTATGAATAAACTGGAATGGGTTTCTGTAAACTGGTGTCATCAAATCAACACCCAGAAGCATTATTGCTTTAACCTGTGGATTCACTTAAGCCTGAAAAAGAAACCAGGTCAACAAATATTCCAAGACAGTTGGAATCTTAAAGAACAACAGTGCATGCAAGTTATGAATAGCTTAGTTACTGAAAGATATTGATTACAACAGTAAGTGCTTAATATGTCCAGAGAATACTTTAATGATTTTAATTATTTTTGAAAGACCATCACATGCAAGGGCAGAATGCAGATAGTTTGCAAACAATCCATATTATGTGGAACTTCCCTAGAACATTTCAGAAATTTTTCTTATATTTTACATGCAAACTAACTGACTGGAAAGCTAAGATAAATCAAGGAGAAAAAAGGAGTCAACAGCAGGTCATAGCAAGAAGTGAGGAGGCTTAAGAAACATTTGACTATTGTTAATTGTCATGCTGGGCTGCAACCCCTCAAATCTAGTCAGTGAAGGACTGCTGGATTCTGCAGATCCTATAACTATGGGGGCCAAGAAGGCTACCTGTCCATCAAAAAATAATAATAATAATAATAAAATAAAAAAACCTTTGTGCCTGAGACAGAAAAGGAAACTGTACCACCATCCAGTTTTTGAGAATGCTATAGAACAAAGGCACACACCCAGCTAGAACCTCTAGGGAAAGTGCTCGAATGCAAAGAGAAAGAGACTCCTCAAGAGAAAGATCTCCTCCGGAGTAGGAGTAGGTTGTGTTTGGGCTTATCATCAGCTGAGTCCCTAGCTTGAGACTCAAGAATTGAGACTCCTCCTTTTTTTCTTCCAACTTTTTATTTAACATCACAACTGGCTTATCATCAACAACTTCAAAAGGCCCGAGTTCCTCTTCACGGGGCTTTTTATACAATGAAACCTCTCCCTCTGGTAATAGTCATCTTTGGTTTGACAGTGTCTCTAATTGCCAGACAGATCTGGATTAGTGTGAAAAGGTGGAAATGGGAGATTCCCCAAACCAGGGTACGGACAGCCCAGGCATAATACTTGGTTCAGCATTCCCTCCTGCACGGTAACCACTCCTATTCCCCCAAGCCATTCTCCAGTAGGGCTTCTCGTCCCACCTTGCTCCAGCAATCTTCTTATACGCCTTTCACTCTCTCTCTTTATAGTTTTCCTTGCTCTGGCCTCGGTCTCACCCAAAAACGGTGACTTGGCTGGTAGCTGCCTTCTCCTACGTCTCTCAGTTTCCTCAGGGGGAATCATTAGCCTCTCCCATTCCCCAGTCCAGGGATCCTCCAGAGCCATACATTCCCAGCCTTCAGGCAACAACCTCTTCTCCTGCTTCTCCTTTTGCCTCCCTTTTATTCCTCCTTGCCCCTCATTCTCCCTTTCCTCTCCTCTTGGTCTTTCTTCTCACTCTTTTTTGAACTGTCCTGCTCTAGTTGCTCCAACTCTCTCTTTTGATGCCAGGCTTTTAGTTGTGTCATCTCCTGTTATGGACATTTCTCCCCACCCCACATCCACAGTAGAACGGCTGGCTTCCAACTCCCCGTCCTCCGCGAGAGAAGATGGCACGCTGTCAGTAGGAAGACTGCTTTCTTCCCTGCTCTCATAGAGGTCACCTTGAGGAAAAGATCTTCCTTGCAGGAAGATCAGTGGGCCAAATACTGCAGCTAAGTGCCTTTCCCAGTTGGCCAATCGCCTATAGCTCAACTGTGGACGGGCTCCAGGAGTTCAGCTACTGTACATATACCTTAGTCTGAGACTTGAGGTTTTGCTAGAGACATCTCTTCTTGCTCCAGACTTTGCCTGCCATGTATACTGACCACACACAGATGACTCCTTGATGTGTACAACTATCTAACTGCCTTGCCTCACTTTGCTGATGCAATTGGACTGTCATGACTCTGGACTGCTCTTGGATTTTGCCTTTGATCCTCCAGTAGGATTTTATCTGCTACTCTAAATTGTCTTGCCCCAGTTCTGGACTTCCCTGGCCAGGCTCATTCCAGCCTCAGCCTGCCAAGACACTGAGACCAACCAATCTGGGAGCAGGATAGGTGCCTACTTAGAAGATAATGGTTTTCCATTTCTTGGAATGAACTCCGATGTAAAGATTTGACCATTAAGGTATTTATTATACTCAATAAAACTGTTCTCAAATGGATTATTTCATCTATATCTGTACTGAAGGACAACCCACATACCATTTGATACTGGGAGAAAGTGTTTGCTCACTGGAGTTTCTTTGGCTGTCCCACAGATCTCAGCCTAACTGGCAATCAAGATGAAGCAACAGAGAACTATTACTACATAAGATGGGTTTGGAGCCTCTTTAAGCATTTCAATCAACATGGAAGGAAGTTTCTCAAAAATAGAGGAATCAGTAGACAAACAATAGAAAGGTGACTGTTTCTGTGGCTTTGACCAATTTTTCTCTAGCTGGTGCATCTCATGAGTGTTTTGTAATTCCTGTCAGACTGCAAGAAAATGCAGCCACTCCTCACACTTCCTTTCTTTCATTCTCCATAAGTCTTTAAAATCCAAGGGATACTATTCTGGAGGGGAAAGCTTTCAATATAACCATAAACAAAAGTATGTCCCCTTAATCCTACTGAGAAAACTAAATCTACCATATGAGGTATTAATCTTACTGTTTTATGACTATATCTATAGAAAATGAAAATAAAATGGGGAAAACAATGAAATGTAAGAAAGATATCAGCACGCTGGAACATGCCCAGAGAAGGCTATTGTAGAAAGGTTTGGACTTGATGATTCTTAAAAATTGTGGTCTCTACCAATTCTACAATTCTTCCTTGTTTTTATCCTCAGAATAACTTTGTGAGGTATAATTAGGCTGAAGTTCCTTAGGCAAGGGAGTTTCATTGTCAAGGGGACATTTGAACCCAGGTCTTCCCAATTTTAATCCAGCACTCCAACTAGTACATTGGGGTTCCTGTGGATTTACATACAGTATATCACATAAGTGTGTACATCCCCTCACATTTCATAAATATTTTAGTATATCTTTCATGTGACAACACTGAAGAAATGATACTTGGCTACAATGTAAAGCAGTGAGTATACAGCTTGTATAACAGTGCAAATGTGCTGTCCCCTCAAAATAACGCAACACACAGCCATTAATGTCTAAACCACTGGCAACAAAAATGAGTACACTTTGACAAAAGATGGCATAGATCACAGTAGCTGAGGAGCAAGTGAAGGTGCCTTTGATATTGTGTGTGACATTGCTAGGTCCCGTAATCATGTAGCCAGAATAGATGTATGGGTAGAGTTGGCATCTTTAGAGTTTAGTCCCCCTGTCTGTGTTGCTGTTTTGTGGTCCATTATGTGTTGCGGTTGGGGGGTTGTCTGCAGGCAAGTATAGGTCTCCCACCAAGGACTTTGGAGAGTGAAGTGTTCTTGTCAAGGAATTTTAGCACATGATGAAGAAAAATCTCATAAGCGCTTTTATCCCTCTCTTGCAATAAAAATATCAAAACAACATACCCAGTCATGACACCCAACACACGCTGCCTGTTTGGTGCCTGGGCCATTGTCTGCTTAAGGGTAAGGCCACTGATAAACTTACATTTTAAAAACTAGTTTAATTCCCTTTTCAAAGCTCTTTAAGCGAGTGGTCATCACCACATCTTTTGGTAGTCAATTCCATGATTAGCAGTTTCATAAAGAAGCATGTTTATTTTGTCTATTCTGAATCAACTGCTAACCAATTTCACTAACAGAAAAACTTCTCACTACCATGCATTAATTAACAAAGCTTTAAAAACTGTATCCCCCCCCCCCCAGCATTAATCACCTTTCCCTGCTAAACAGCACAAAACAAGTGTTCACACCCTAAAATACTCTTTTGAAATGAAGAGACCTACTCTAAACAATACTCCAGTCATGGAGGCTTCCCTACAATGGATGAAGTAGATAGGAAAACATTACTGGGGGATCCTGCAATTTATAACATGAAAATAATTTCCTCTGAAATAGCCCTTCATCAAATTTATCAGTCAGATATTTTTATTTAAACCATACCTGCTTAATGATCTTTGCTCCTTTAGGATTCTTCATGTTAACAGCTATGCTCTGATAATGGAGAGAAAATGCAATGCTTTTAATAATAATATAACAACTTTCTACCCAGTTATTGTTGCTATAAAATCCTCTCTTCTACTTTTCTAAAAAAAACACCAGCCAGTTGCAACACGTGATTTCTGCTTCTGCCTATGCTGCATGCATATATGATAGGGACAATACATGTAGAAGAAAATAGGTATTGCGCTTTTAAAATGGTCAGCAGTAGCATATGTTTTTTTACCTTTTTATTTCTGTTTACGCTGAGAAAATAAACACTTTCTGTTCCAACAAAAGGTGGTCCCCAGGATCTGGTATCATCTCCTACTCCTGTAAATGATAATGCAATGTGTAAATTACTTCCAGTCATGTCCTGCATAGTAGCTCAAACTCTAACAAGTGTACACCATGAACTAACTCCAAGTTTATGTTCCAGTATTTTCATCAGCATTCTTAATTCATTAATGGGGACAAATATGGTTAAACAAAATGAGAGTTCCTTCTTTTCCATGCACTTAACCAGAGAGAACTTTGAGATGAGGTGTGAATGTACTTGTGTACGTCGTGTTACTGCAGAAGTGGGCACCCATAGAGCTACACTCACTCCATTTTCAACATAGCCACATAAATTCCCAAAGACTGCACCTAGCTTTTTCCCCAAAACTAGATATTGTTTCCAATGTTTCATATTTGCTGTCTGGGGCCAATTTAAGTTGTAGGAGAGGGGAGTATTAGCAAATAAATGGAGATTTGTAGGCATGATTCTCCATTTTTAGCTTATATGTCTGGGTTTGGGAAGTGGATATAAATGCACTTGGGCCGCAACATAGCACACATGCTGCACAATTCGTGTGTCAGACATTAGTGGGTATACAGTAAGAGTTACTGCAAGGGCAGAATCCAGCAGTTCCAGATGCACCACAGTAAATCCAGTCAAATTACACAAATTCTTCTGTCCTGTTAGCATCATGCTGGATCTTGGTCACAGCCTCTTTATCCATTCTCCTTTGCATTTGGATCAAGGAGCAAAAGCCAAAAAGGTCCCATCTACTCCTACCACATCAGCATTTTTACAAGAGAGAGCTGTATACAGCACCAGTCATCCACTTCTTCACAAGCAAATTTCACTAGTTGCTTAGAACAACTTTCCCTCAGCCAGATGCCTCCAGATGTGTTGAACTATAACTCCCAGAGTCCCCCAGCCAGCTATGGGGACTCTGGGACTTGCAATCCAAATATCTGAGCGGCACCAGGTTGGGAAGGGCTGGCTAATACCATTCACGTGGTGGTGGTAGAGGATAGCAGCCAGACTGACTCAAATGTGCTGTAGAAGGATAGAAGCCCTATTTTTGCCTTTTCTAAAGTTTGCTGTGACCCAGTTTTGAAGTACTACAGCTATATGGTTAGAACCAATGAAGACTTTTAAAAAATCTCAGGATGAATTGTCTTAGGCGAAACAAATGTGGCTTTTTGGTTCCTTGCCTCTTACGTTACAAACATTTAGCAAGCTGTGTTACACTGCAAAACAGTACTCTGCTATATAATGTATTCAGTACTAGTGCCTAGTTAAATTAAGGATAGATCCTCCACCGTCCTTCAGCAAAAGCCCTTTGTCACAATGCTTCCACTCCCTCTGCACAAGCCATCTGCAGCATTCACAGATACCGATATAAGGATTGATTAAAAAAGAGAAAAGGCTTGTGGTTAGTGTAGAAAGGAGTAGGAATAAAGGTGATAACGTTCCAGAGGCCCATATCATCCTATCAAGATGTAAAATTTTGTGTGTATAGACTGTTAAAATACTTTAATTGCAGTTTTATTATTCCACTCTTAAGTACCATATTAATTTTATTAGAGCATTTTAAAGTTTTGTTAGTTACTTACATTTTCCATTTAGTTCAATACATTTTTATAGTTATGTTTCTTGAACCTTGTACTAAGTGTTTATAGTTAAGTTTTTTGGATATTCAATAGGTAATTCAATAGATAAAACCAATATAACACATTTATATCTGCTTGCATGTCCCTGTTCAATAAAAAGAAGAAAAATAGAGATTTTCTTGGACACTGAGTTTATCTGTCTTGCATGGGGTGAAAGAACTGAAGGATATTCAGAAGGAGGGAGTAAATTGTGCAAGGTGCAAAATATTCCTTTAGGTCATATAGGATTTAACCCTTTGGGGATAAATGTTAGCTGTGACTAACACAGGCTTCTGATTTTTCCTTGGAGGCCTATTAAGTTCAGTAGGGCTCTTAGGGAGAGGATCATGCATAAAACTCCCTGACCTGACACCTGAACATATCTGTAGATGAAACCGTGCATCTGTGATTGGAAATAAACATATACACACACATATTATTTCTCTCACTCACTCACTCACTATCTAGTATCAACACAGAAGGGACACACAGAATTCTTTGGAAAAGAACTCTCTGCTACAATGGATATATAGAATATGAGATAAGTGCCCACAGTGGCCAGTTAGACATCTGGAGCGCTGATAAGTAACACATGAGCAATTAACATGCCTGAACAAGAGGCTTCACTAAAGACAGATGTAACAACTAAAAACAGGTGGTACACTTGCTTTCCAAAGGTCACTAGAGTGTTTCTACAGTATTGTCTTGCCTGGGAACCAGAACAAGGAAACAGAGCAGAGAAAACAATTCTGGTAAAATATAACACAAATTAAGATCTGTCAGCTCATAAGACCTAACAATAGCAGCAGCATCCTTTATCAGCCACCCCACCAGTTCACTTATATCTTTCCACACCCAACTTTTGTAATTAATTTTAATCTACAGTCACCTTAGTCAGATTAGTAAACCAGCGCCAATAGGAAGTACCTAAAACAGTGCCTCAAAGCATCAACTGTTTAAGCCAGGGGTCTCAAACTCAATTTACCTGGGGGCCGCTGGAGGCAGAGGCTGGGTGAGGCTGGGCCACATCAGGTTTTCCACAAGAAAAGCTTTGTTAAAAAAATTCCAGTCTTCTCAAATCTCTTTATTTTTATTTTTTAACACAAAATAAGATTAAAAAATAAACAAATTAAGAATTAATAAGAAAATAAATAAATAAATCAGTAATAAATAAATAAAATAATAATGATGATGATGATGATGATGATGATAATGATAATAATAATAATAATAATAATAATAATAATAATAATAATAATAATAATAATAATAATAATAACGGGGGAGGGGAAGCCGGAGCCTCTCGCCGCCGCAGGCTGTGTGTTGTGGGGGCGAGGGGGGGGAGGAGCGGGGACCGGGGCTCGGGCTATGGTGCTTGGCCGGTGGTGGGGCAGCGGCAGGTGCCGGGCCAAGTCTTGTTGCCGGGGGGCGGCAGCGGCGTCTCTGCGCGTGGGGCTCCCGCCAACTCCCCGAGTTGCCCCTTTCCCTCCTGTCGCCCGCGAAGTGGAGGGCGGGCCTCTCGGCCACTCTTCCATGACCTCCCGGCCACCTCCGGGCAGGGCTCGCCTCTTTCCTCGCCGGCGGCAGCCCCAGCGCTGTAACCTGACCTGGGCAGCCGAGGGGCCTGGCGGGGGTGCCGCCGCGGGAGCGGCCACAATGGGAGCTGCCGGAGCCAAAGCAGCAGCACCATCAGCAGCAGCACGGCCATTGAGCTCGGCGGGCCTCTTTTCCCCTTGACTCTGGTGCGCCTGTGTCTCTGTCTGTCTCTCGCTCACTCACTCAGTTTCTCTTTTTTTCTTTCCTTTTTTTTTTTTTTTTTGTAAAACTGATATTTGGCTCTTGGTGTGAAAGTGATTTGAATTTGGCTCGGCGGGGGCCACAAACTATCGTCCGGCAGGCCGCAATTGGCCCCCGGGCCGCATGTTTGAGACCCCTGGTTTAAGCATACAATGCAGGATACCTCTTAAAAGATGGAATGTATATACTTGTATAACATTACACCTCTAATGAATTTGTATGTAATCTACTTTTTATAAGACAAAGAAAACCAACAATATTCATGCAAGTTTTGAGTTAAAAGAATTAAGAATACTTAAAGTAACTGAAATCAGTCAAGTTTGGAAAAGTTACTTTTGACCACAAGTCCCCAAATCTGGCCACATCTTCTGGAGGATTTTGGAAGTTGTCATCCAAAAAGCAATACTTCCAAGCCCTACAAATCAGATGTGTGAAATATGCTGATCTCTCTGCTGGACTGTGATCATTAAATATGTGTCTTATCTCTGAGATTAACATAGCAATGCCAAAAAGACTCTGCAGAGAAGAAAAATAATGTACATAAGTTTACCTGGTTTTTCAACTTTAATTACTTCAGCTCCAAGGTCTCCCAGATTCATGGTGGCAAATGGACCTGCAAGTACCCTGTAATATTGAAAACTATTACTTTTGTGTCAGTATTACCACCTCCATACTAAGCAACTTTAAAAACAGTATCCAACTACTTTCAGGGAAAGCACAAACCTGGTTAGATCAAGAATTTTTACACCATCTAACGGCTTCACAATACTGGCACCTGGGCATAAGCAAAGAAAATGTCATTAAGCCCTTTAGAAGATACGTCTTCTGTTACATACATTCAAGCAAAGTTTCCTCTATATGTAGAAAAGCAAAGAGGGAAAATATATCAGTGATTGATGTTGACAAGCATAAGACTAAATCCAGTTGCTAGTCCAAAATGAAGTAGACCTATGGAATTAACTGCTGAATTGTGAGTCAACGCCTATGTAATTATCATTGATTCAGTGCATCTATTCTAGCTGGGACAGCCAGTCAGATTCAGGTCCTGGACATTACAGCAGAAATATTTCTTCTTTCCTATTGAGACAGATTTTTAAAAAAATACAATTCTGCCACCCTTTGGAAAGATGCTTTCCAAAGTTTAAGTTTAAGTTTAAATGCTTAAACTCCCACAAAATTATGAGGGAAGACAAAAACATTTTTTCCTGCCAAAACCAATAGAGCTGCCAGTGTGCCAATGTTCTCTCAAAAATACCTGGAAGAGACAAAGGAGAAACAAGTGATATCTTTAACTAAAATAAAAGTTTTTTTTTAGTTATTACAGCCAATGGCAAAAGGGAACAGAGGTCCCACACCTTTAAGAGCAGCTGTACAATAGGAAAATCCACCAGATGTAGCAGCTCCTTCTGCACAACTCTTAACCAATGTCAATTAATGAAGGAAGGAAATGAAGGAGCCGTGTCCTCTTCCACATCTGCCCACCAAATTTTAGTATTAGAATGTTCATTTATTAACTGACTGGTTAAGTAACATAGTTGCAATTCTGTACACACTTACCTGGGAACAAGACCAACTGTGCCTACTGAGCCCAACAGTGCCTACTTCTGAATAGGATTATTTATGAATGCCAGTTGATGGTTGAACAGAAACAATAGCCTGAATACCGAGCCAAAATTCTCTTATGTACTGTTATACCCACACAAGCTGATGACATCATCAGCCATGGGTTTTATTGTTCATTAAAAATTTACTATTCCACCCCTTCCCCCAAGTACTGAGGTTCCCTCTGAATCCCTTTTGATCTGGGGAAACCTTTGGGGAGTCTCAAGACAGGAGGAGCCTTTAAAGCACAAAAACGACCACCAACAGTGGCAGGACCAGCAGTGGTGATTTCTTTGCACTGAAGTCTTCCCCCACCTGTCCCAAGGCTCCCAAAGCTTTCGCCAGGTCAAAAGGGAGCCTCAGAACCCTGGGAGAAGGAATAAGAAACTTTTAATGAGTGATAAAACTCTTAGCTGATACCCTCATCAGCTTGCTCAGGCGTAATTTTGCACAAGAGGATTCTGGCCAATGCCTTTCTGCCTTATTCTGCTCAGAAATGGTACAATGTGTTTCCGTCTGCTATTGCTATTGTCAATTGCAACTTAGATTATTCTGCACACCTGCATGCAGTGCTATCCTTACATTTCTCACTCCATGCCCATGCATATAAGGAGTGGTGAAGAAGTGGTCCTCCAAACATTGTTGAAATACAGATTTAGGGACAGCTTTCCAAAGTTTCAGGAATGTTTCCTTCATAGACATAATCCCTGGTGATCTCCCATTCATGTACTAACCAGGCTCAATCTTCCTCATAACATTCAAAATACAACAAGATCAGGTATATGAAGATCGGAAGAACTGCATCTCTCTATATGAACTATAAAAGCCGTCCTGCATTTTAAGATCAAAAAAGGGTCTTTCTCTCAATACTGCTACCCTCACAGCTATGCATGAAGAGACAGTAAGAGAGAGTCTTCTTAATGGCTGTTCCCAGGCTGTGGAACCCAGGCCAACCCCACCCCCACTGCCTCCTCAGCTGTCCTTTCACCAGCAGGCAAATAGAAAGGTTACCTACCTGTAACCATGGTTCTTCAAGTGGACCTCTGTGAATTCACACAATTGGGTTTAGACAGCACCTGCGCTGGTCTTCTCGGAATCTTCTAGAGCTTTTGTATAAAAGTAACAAAGTTAGAGTTGCCCCTATCGCGCATGCTCCACCCGCCTCAGCCTTCAGTTCCATTTATCCGCCACAATAGCCTGAGCTTAGTATAGACATAGTCAGTGACGGATAGTGGGGAGGCCGGGCGGGATGTGTGAATTCACAGAGGTCCACTTGAAGAACCATGGTTACAGGTAGGTAACCTTTCTTTCTTCTTCGTGGCCTCTGTGAATGCACACAATTGGGTGACTAGCAAGCTCACTTACCGGAAGGAGGGCCGTCACTGCAGGACAGATGTCAAAACTGCTCTCCCAAAACTCGTCTCCTTTTTGGCCCGAAGGTCCAGTCTATAATGTGTCATGAAGGTGGACACATTAGACCATGTGGCTGCTCTGCAGATATCTGGAACATCCACACCACGTAGCAACGCTGTAGATGTTGCAACAGCTCTGGTGGAATGTGCTTTCAGACCCTCTGGTGGGGTCTTGCCTTGTAGTTCATAAGCCAGAGCAATAGTGGAGACAATCCAACGAGAAACCGTTGAAGAGGAGACAGGGGATCCTTTATGTGATTCTTGGAAGCAGAGGAATAGCCTTGGGGCAGTACGAATGTCCTTAGTCCGTGAAACATAATATGCCAAGGCTCTTCGAACATCCAGAGAGTGGAGCATGCGCTCGATGTCCGAGGATGGATGAGGAAATAAGGTTGGTAACGTTAGTGATTGATTGAGGTGGAAATCAGACACAACCTTAGGTAGAAATGAAACATCAGGGTACAGAACAACCTTGTCCTCAAAGAACTGTAGGTAGGGAGCGTCGGATCGAAGAGCTGCCAGCTCACTTGCTCTTCTCGCCAAAGTAATGGCCACTAGAAACAAAGTCTTAAATGACAGCAAACGCATGTCACAGGATGCCATGGGCTCAAAAGGGTGGCGCGTAAGGGCGCGTAACACGAGTTGTAAGGACCATTGAGGCACAGGAGGCTTAACAGGAGGTCGGATATTGGACAGACCTTTCAAAAAAGCCTTGAGAGTAGGGTGAGAAAACAGTCGTGACGAATCAGAGTCATGGGGTTGGAAAGAAACGATTGCAGAAATATAAACTTTAAGGGTGGATAACGCCAAGCCTGCATCAAACAAATAACGCAAGTAAGTGAGCAGGGTTTGGAGAGAAACAGGAGAAGTCCTTAACTGTTTGTCTTGGGCAAACTTGAGAAAGTTGGGCCATTTGTACTTATAAAGGAGGTTAGTAGAGGGCTTTCTTGCTTTATCTAGCACCTCCTGTATGGATGGGTGAACCTCCAAGCTGTGAGATGCAATGATTGCAGATCGGGGTGGAGGATGTTCCCTGAGTCCTGGGTGAGGAGATGAGGAACCATTGGCAACCTGACCACGTCCACAGTCATTTCCTTCAGGGTGGAAAACCAGGGTTGACGAGGCCACCATGGTGCAATGAAAATTGCATCCGTCCTCTGTTGTTGAGCTCTGACCAGGGTTCTCTGTATGAGCAGAACTGGTGGGAATAGATACAGAAGTTCCGATTCCCATGGGATCATGAAAGCATCCCCAAGCGTATCCTCGCCTCTGCCAGCATGGGAGGCATACACCCTGCATTTCTTGTTGTTTTGAGTAGCAAACATGTCTACTGTGAGATAACCCCACCGGACACAGAGCATGTGGAAGATGTCCTCGTTCAGCTCCCATTCGTGGGTCTGTCCTGTGAGACGACTCAATCTGTCTGCCAGTTCGTTGTCGGTCGTAGATATGTGGAGAGCTACCGGGAATACATGATGAAGGTAGCACCATTCCCATAGGTGTATGGATAGATACAGGAGTGACATTGACCGGGTCCCTCCCTGTTTGTTGATATAGAACATGGTCATGGTGTTGTCGGTGATCAATTGTACCCCACGACCCTGTATCAAAGGGAGGAATGCCCGGAAGGCTTTTATTACCGCTAGCATCTCGAGATGATTGATGTGGAGATGTCTGTCCTGATTGGACCATAGGGCATGCATCCTGTGGGGTCCGCAATGTGCACCCCATCCTGTGGGACTGGCATCTGTCGTCACTTGTATTGACAGCTGCAGAGGACGGAATGGTCGGCCGATCAGAAGGTGTGGCAGATATGTCCACCACTGAAGTTGCTTTACCAGCTCTGATGTGACAGGCAGACGTTTCCTTGGGCTGTCCTGAAGGGGATCGAAGAGAGTCAGGAACCATGCCTGCAGAGAGCGCATTTTGAGGCGCGCATGTGTCACTGCAGATGTCGTGGAGGCCATGAGGCCGAGCAGATGTTGTGCCTGATGAGCTGAGGCCTTTGAATGATGTTGAAATTTGTGAACAGCTCTGCTTATCTTTTGTATGCGGTCTGGTGGAAGGAATATCCGCGCCCTGACTGAATTCAGTCTTGCACCTATATAGTCGACCACCCGGGATGGTATCAGATGGGACTTTTTCTTGTTCACTGAGAGACCGAGGCCTTTCAGAGTGTGCAGGACAAACTTGGTGTCTCGAATTGACTTTCGTCTGGATGAGGAAACCACCAGCCAATCGTCTATATACGGGAATATTTGTATGCCGTGTAGACGAAGAAAGGCTGCCACTGGAGCCATGCACTTTGTGAAAGTGCGAGGAGCTGTGGACAGTCCGAAGGGGAGGGCACAGAATTGGTAGGCGGTGTTTTGAAAAATGAAGCGGAGATATTTTCTGTGATGTGGATGAATTGAAATATGGAAATAGGCGTCCTTTAGATCTATTACTACGAACCAATCTTTTCTTTTTAGTAGGTGAATAATGGATTCCAATGTGATCATCCGGAAACGCCGTGGATGCAGGTAAGTGTTTAGATCTCTTAGGTCCAGAATGGGCCTGATCCCGCCGTCTTTCTTTGGTACAGCGAAGAAACGGGAGTAGAAGCCGTGTGGAATGTCCCGCGATGGCACTTGCTGAATAGCTTGTTTTTGGAGAAGAGTGAGAATTTCTTCTTCTAGCACAAGGTCGAAGGATGTAAACTTGATTTGTCCTAGAGGAGGAAGTTCTGCAAATTCTAATCGGTATCCGAATTGAATGATACTTAAGACCCAAGAGTCTTTTGTGATGTTGACCCAGTTGTGAAAATAAGGGGCTAGTCGAGTGGGAGTGCCTGGTTCGAATGACATTACTGTTAAGTCAAAGATACTGCTTTGATTTCTTGGCAGGCGGTCTGTATGGTTGACGGCGTTGTGAAGAATTTTGCGGCCGGAAGGTGGAAGCAGAAGAAGAGGCTTGAAAGGGTCTAGTCTGGTTCTGATTCTTGAAGGGACGGTAAGACTGAGAGGCTGATTGTTGATAACGTTGTTGTGGTTTGCGCCACTGATATCTGTTGAAACTGGGCTGCTGTTGGATTGTATAAGATTTAGCAGTCTTTTTGATTTTATGAAGGTTCTCTAGTGAGTCATCGGTTTTCTCATTGAAGAGACCTTTAGCATCAAACAGCAAGTCCTCTATACAAGTCTTGACGTCATCTATAATCCCTGAGGATCTGAGCCACGCATGCCGTCGTAAGGTGATGGCTGATGTCAGTGTTTTTGAAGCTGTGTCTGCTGAATGGCGAGAAGCCAGTCGCTGATGTTTAGAGACAGTAAGAGCCTCAGCATAAGTGTTCAAGAGGGCTTGTCTAGTGTCCTCTGGGGCTACTTGAAGGGTCGGCAGGACCCTAGACCAGAGTTGTCTTTGGTAAGCCCCCATGGCTGTTTGGTAGTTCGCCACTCTGAGCAAAAACGTGGTGAAGGAATATATCTTCCTACCCAGCACATCTAGTTTCCTACCTTCCCTATTTGTAGGGGTAACTTGTGATTTTCCAGACGATTTAGATGAACTAGATTGGACAATAATGGAATTTGGGGCAGGGTGTTTGATGAGAAAATTAGTGTCATCCCCGTGGGTGCGGTACAAATTTTCAGTTCTACGAGACACGGGCGCAGAAGTAGATGGTTTATCCCATGACTCTTTGATAAGGTCCATTAAAGTTGGAATGAACGCCAGGCTCAGGGGAGGAGTTCTTTCTTGATTAATGTCTCCGAATATGAGGTCTTCAGTAGGAGGGGCAGGCTGTTCAGTTTGTAACTTCAGCGTCTTAGCCATCCTAGAAATCATCTGAACGAATGATGAAAAATCCTCTGAGGGTGAGGATGGGTGGGGATCACCAGCATCTGAATCAACATTGTCTCCCTCTATAGATGTTTCATCTGAGACCTCTGAGAAAACGTCCTCGTCATGATTTGAATCAGGAGATGTAAGTATATCACCTTGATCGGAGGCGGAAGGTAACTGTGCAGATTTCTTTGATTTTCGCTTTTTGTTACCTGGGTCAGGTAAAGAATGTGTGCGAGTCGAAGAGGTTTCAGGTGGAGCAGTCTTCGACGTCGATGTGGATTTGGTCCGCGTCGACACCTCCGTAGCCTTCTCCTTGCGCCTGGGCGCCCGTTGGATGTCGGCGTCGAGATGTTGTCGGCGTCGACATCGAGGTGGAGACGAGGATGAAGAGGAAGACGGAGAGGCATATACATATCTAATCCTCTTCTTCCTATGATATTCGTCGTCACTCGACAAGGATTTGGTGTCCGAGTCATCATACCGACGTCGACGACGGGACTTGTGACGATCGACCTCAACGTAAATGGGGTCGTCGTACGTCTTTCTATGTCGGCGTCGAGAAGGTCTAGGCAGGACCACCACCTCACGTCGTGGAGATTGGTGGCGATCCGGAGACAAATACTTTGTCTTCGCCAACCGTTTACGGGGCAGAGAAACAGGTCTCGAGACAGTCGACAGCGAAGAAGGTGCCGGTGATGCCCGCCCGGTAGAAACAGGGCTATAATGGGCAGAAGCCGGGCTAGAGATTATGTCCACTAGCTGGCTAGGGCTCGGCAAGCCGTCTGGGCCGACAGGAGAGGTCTCGAGCTGCCGCGGAGGTAGAGAAGCGGCAGTTTCAGAGAAGGATTCCCGGTCCCGGGATGAATCCTCCAAGATCGGTGACGGCAACGAGGCTGAGACCGGGGGAATCCATTTGCGACTGTCCTTTTTCTTACCTTTTTTGGTCTTCTCTGACACCTTCTTTTGTTTCAGGTGGTCTTTCGACGACGAGGCCAAAGAAGTCTTAGACGCCGAGGTAGGTTTCTTTGTCAACGTGGACGACTTCTTTGATAATTTGTCGACAGATTTCGATGTCGACGAGGGTGGAGGGGAGGCAATCCGTACCTCAGATCGGGGGGTAGCCGACGGCGTCGGAGTCGTTTCCATCTCGGACGGCTTCGACGAGGAAAGAGTTTTTTCCCACAAATAGAGCGTCAGACGTTGTTGTCGGGCTTTAAGGGCAGCCTTGGTGAAGGTTTTGCAATGCCTACAAGAATGGGGCTGGTGGGACTCACCCAAGCAAAATAGGCAGCGGTCGTGACCATCAGAAAAGGGTAACTTGCGGGAGCACGACACGCACCTACTGAAGGGTCCGGACGGGGACATAAAGTTGAGTAGATAAGTGTAGACTCACGATTGACTGATAGAAGTCCGGAAATATCCAATTCCCCGAATTGTCAGAGAAGAAGAGTGAAAAAAGGGGGTTATAGCGGTAGGCTATAAAAAGGCGGGAAAAACGGCGATTCGAAAATACACCGTGAATCAAAGAATCGTCAGGCAGTCCGTGGTCAAGGGGCAATAGAAATATCCAATATCCGAAGAAAATCCAAGTCAAAAGCCGAAATATCTTTAAAATTGATCAAAATAGAAGCTCTAATACCGAGAAGTTCCAAGCACCAGAGGCGGTAAAATGGAACTGAAGGCTGAGGCGGGTGGAGCATGCGCGATAGGGGCAACTCTAACTTTGTTACTTTTATACAAAAGCTCTAGAAGATTCCAAGAAGACCAGCGCAGGCGCTGTCTAGACCCAATTGTGTGCATTCACAGAGGCCACGAAGAAGAAACTTTTCTTTTCAGGAAGCCTTTAAAAAAAATAGCTAGCTGTCAGAGAAGGGGTTTAAATGGAAAATTTTGTCCTTTTTACCTTTTTAATGTGCTTTCGAATGGTTTTAAACTGTTTTCTATCCAATAGTTTTAATACATTGTGTGTTTAATTGCTTTACAACATTGTAATTTATTGCACTTTCAATTGCCTTAAAATTTGACTTTTAAATATTATGCAAACTGTCCTTGGTCCCTGTTTCAAGAGAAAGTCACGGTATTAATAAAATTAACGAAAAATGAATGAATTTGAGTTTGCCCAGTGGCACCTGAAGGATCAAACCTCCCTTCCACCCACCTAGCCATATAACTGCCATTTGAAGATAACACTTTCTATATCGAATCCATGAAAATACATACTATATTTACTAGTCTTTGAGGTACTTTAAAGACTCCTTCATTTTGCGGAAACAGCTACCTCTCTGAAGCCTGTCAGTTGATAGTAACATATCACCTCAAGACATGTGATATCTTTTTTCTTTCTTTCTTGTTTAACATTTATTTAATACTTGTTTCTGTGCTCCAAGCAGCGTTGAATGGTGCTGGTGATTTAGATCTGTCCATTTCTTCTGGTTCTGAAACAGCAACAAGGTGCTATTGTGGACGACTTTGGGCAGAGGCCGTGTGTGTGTGTGTGTGTGTGTGTGTGTGTGTGTAAATCATGACAATCTATCATGTTACAAGTAATACATACAAGGCTTAACATAGTAATCTATCATCTTACTTATTATGTAATTTAACTGTTGACCACCTGCTATTCCCACATTTCATAAAGTCACATTTACACCATTCCCCGTTTCATCTTAGAGAAATATCGACCAACAATCTAAATGCTCCCAATTGTTTTGAGCCACATATTTCCACATTTATTTTATTAGCATATTTTAATATTAATAATAATAAAGGCCTTTATTAAGACATGTGATATCATTGATTAAGAATTAACCACCATTCATAAACCCATGCTTCAGTTACTATTAGGTTAAAAAACTGCAAGATGTCCTCCTGGCTTTTTTTTTTTTAACTGAAGTTAACCCTGCCTCACCCCCAATTATCTGAACAGAAACAGTCAGTAACTAATGGAGAAAGAAGTGGCATAACAATAGATATGCAAGAAAATCATGGATTAGTAGCATCAACAACCAGAGAGGAAACAAGTCAAAATAACATCAACAACCTAAGGGTGTATGAGAGAGAGAGAATGGAGAACCCACAGAATCAACTGGCTACAGCTGTGGTTCTCACTTCTCTGTGGGGGAAGTGTTGACAATTAGTTTTTAGATCTGACTTCGCCAATCTGCTGCTTTCTAGACACTCTGAACTTTAACTGTCAAAGTTCCCAACTAATGGCTCATGCTAACTAGACTCATTTGTTAGCAACACAAGTTGGGGAAGTCTGGTCTACCCAGATCCAGTGAAAGATCTACTATGAAATTAATGAAGCTTAAACTTCAGGGCCCCTAATCTTTGAGGGCTCCCAAAAACTACTTTAAACTACATTTAAAAAATGTGGTGACCTGTTGTGGAACAACGCCATTGAAGAAGATAACACTGGTTACCCAGACCTCATTGCTGGTTGTGAAGCGGCTCCCATCAGAGTTCAAGCTTCAGGGCCCCAGAAATGAAGGTCTGCTACTGCCCAGATCGATAAAAAGAATGTATATTCCCTACAATTATGTTGTTTTGCTTCTTGCAATGAAACTGCCTCAAAGTTAACATGTATCAGGTATGCTTGATGACTACATGGAGAGGGCCTTCTCTGTTCCTGCTTCCAGACTTTGGAACTCCCTCCCACAGGAGGCCAGGTTGGCCGCATCTTTGCTGTCCTTCCACAAGCAGGTGAAGACGTTTCTCTTCAGGCAAGGTCTTCCCCCAATGACTGGCTTCCTTCGTAGAGTTTTAACTTGATTGTTGTACCTTACTGCTTATCAGTGAAGGTACTTTGGACATTTTGGCAACAAGCTCCACTTACGAGGCAGGCTAACGCGGGCTGGCGCTACGCTACCGCCAAGGCTCCTCCGAGCACGGGGTCCTCCGGGACCGGAGGGTGCACGGGTGCGCGGGCCTGGCAGGCGCTTTGCGGAACCAAGGAGGTCAAAAGTGGCTACCTGGAGCGGGGCAGCTTCCCTCGCGCAGCCCCCTGACGACACCGGGGCCGCAGGGAAGACGCACAGGCGGGGGGCGACGCAGGGCACCGCGGGAGCAGCCGACGCCAGCGGACCAAGCCGGGCACCCGCTCTGTCGGAGACGGTACGCGCTGCAGCTCCTTCTAGCCAGCGCGACCCTCAGCATCGCGGCAACGGTCAGCAACCCACCGCCGAAGCCGAGACCAGCACGGCAAAAGGAGAACGGCTGGGCAGAAACAGAGCACGAGCACCGCCCCGAACTTTTGGACTTTCGGTCCAAATTCCCAGCGCTCTACGCTGCGCAGGCGCACTCGGCTCGTTTTTGTGTGTGTGTGTGTGTGTGTGTGTGTGTGTGTGTGTGTGTGTGTGTGTGTGTGTTTTACTGCTGCACCCGACTGCGGGTGTCGGGGAAGAGTGCGCACGCGCCGGCGCCGCGTAGTGAGAAAGTTGCGAGGCGCCCCCCTCCTGTTACCCTTTTCTGAGGGCCGGGGGGGGGGGGGGCTTTATCGTCGACTCCGTATGCCACGAGGGCCTTAAAAGCGACAGAAACCTGCAAGGACGGCGTTTCCCCATCGCGACGACACTGAAGCTGCGCTCCTCTGCCTTCCCGACCCTCCCGCCACCCCCTGCGTCCGGTTCCCAGCTACGGTTCAGAAAAAAATTACAAAGAACCGATTATTGGGCCCAGCGCAACCTGGGGTGGCCTTGGAAACCCACCCACTCCAAAAGTTGTGTGCGGCTGGCATTTGAACTCGCCTTTAGTAGCAGACCTGGCACAATCGTCTGCCATGAATTTTTGGGACTCATATTTGGGCTTTTTCTGAACATTCCACAAAATCCTGGTGCAGAGCCTGAGGAAAGTGGATTACCATCAAAAGCTAGCTGTTTGCTTTATTTTTTTAGTGCTCTAATAAAGGTATCATCTGGTTTAGCATTCCCTGCTATGGGTTTCCATGCTTCCCGCTCTTTGCATCTCCTGCTGTGCATTCTTTTTTAAAAAATGGGTGCTGACCACTTGCAATCCGTGTAGATCAGGAGACCTCCAAGCGTTTTGATGATTCACCCACAATGATGTAGTGGTAAATTTGGAAGGCAGAGATGCTTATCAGGACACTCTCTGTATCCAGCCACCACAAATAATGAGAGTCCATGAAAGCAAACTGCTGGCTCAGTCCATTTAAAAAAACAACAAGGAGCTAGTCTTTTGTAAAGCTTGTGTCTTTTAGTTGCCCATTCAAGTTCACACCACCTCCCAAAACTTACTGCAAAAGGGATAGCTTGCAACATTATATTGTTCCTGGGTAAATCCCTTTCTATCTCAACTACAGTAACTTTTGGAGGTAAGCTGAGAGCGGTGTTATATATCTTACTACTCAGAAAGTCCTGGGCTTTGATTCTTGAAACCCTGGTTCCAGTATGTCAGTTCTCCCAAAATCTCTTATCACCAGCCATTATGAGGGGACTAACAGGCCAGAACACCTGAACAGAAGCCAGGCTGGCTTCCTTTGGGGGAGGGAGTTCCAGAGTCTGGGAACAGCAACAGAGGAGGTCGTCTGCTAAGGGTCGCTGACCTTACAAAAGACCCATTTCTCATTTGTTGATAAGAACTGATCTAGCTGCTTGCATTTCCGGACTGTCCTTGTGGAGCATGCATAGTTATGGGGGCTACCATGATTCAAATTTACCAATATTCCAGTAATAACAAAAGATGAGACTCTGCCTTTAATAACTGTGTGGCAATGCAGAAATCCAACAGATGATGCTTTCTCCATCACCTCTTGTAACAGTCATCTGTCTTGTCTTCCAGATAAAATATGGAGGAGCTACCCATGTGGGTAGGTGGAAGAGTGCAGAAACAGAAGTTGCCAGTCTCTTTCCAGCTCACATCCCGCCAAACTAACACACAGAATATGGATACAGTTTCTAAATGAAAGCAAAAAAGCTACAGCTTTAAAATTAGGCTGTAATCGAGTCCTGTGCATATTTACTTGAAAGGAGAACCTTCTTCAGTTGATGCAACTTATTCTAAAGTCTCATGTACCCCTGATAGAATATCACTGAAGCCCTGGAAAAAAGTTTTTTGCATTTGGGCAATTAAAAGATGACCCATAATTCACCACTGCATTCTTTCAAATTAGCACCATCAGATTTTGCCCTTGTATTTTGTTGCATGTGTGACATCGGTAGAAAGAAATGGAAAACAAGCCAAAACATCAAACAACTACTTTTCTTTTCATGTTTTTCTTAAACCATTCAAGGACCATAATGAAAAAAAAACAGCTATTGACATGAATATCTTGAGGCAGAATACAAATTAATTGATGAAATTATTTTCCTTAAAGTAATCTGATAGCTAATTAATTTGTTCCTTCACCGCCTCTAAGATGTAACTCCTAATAAAGTAGGACCCCTTCATCCATGGGACCAGTGTCCAGTGATTCACTTATTCACAATCTGAAAACATGAAAAGAAAAATCCTAGAAATATAGATGAAGCTACCAGAACCGGCCACTAGAGAGAGCCAAAGACCACGCTACGTATAGCGGTCGCTATTAAAATAGCATTTGTTTTTCTCCATCCACACCGGGGTTTGGAACCGATCCCCTGCGGATACGGGGGTCATACTGTAACTGTTTACACATTTGCATACATTTAGGTTTCGTGCATACAGAAGTGCACATTAGTATGTACAAGTTTTGCGCAGATTTACGTCCTATGGACATAAAAGCTTACCAATATCTCTCGACTGTATTATCAATGATTTGAATATTCTAGTCCTAAAAACTGCATTAATGCAGACAAAGTGGAACTTGGCATTTTAAAAAATGCACGCAACTCGGTTTCAGATAAATTAAAAATTTTTATCGAGAAAGACCTTCCCCCACGCGAGGGAAGAAACCCAAAGAGCAGCTACGATTTCGAGCAAAAAAATCACCTCTCCCTTCCGGAACTCCTTTCTACGCGGATTGATATGCTTTCTACGCGGGTGCAGGTGATATGACGTCGGAGCGGAGCGGCTGTTCGCAAACAACGGAAGGCCGACCCGCGCTTTTCCGGGAGTTTGTGGCGTAGTCAAGGCGGAGGCGGCTTCCGCCATTTGTGCAGGGCCTTCATGTACCGGCAGAATTACTGGCCCCCGACGCCGCCGTCGTACTCTGGCGGCAGGGGATTTCGCAGCCCACCCTCGGGCGGCGGTGGCGGTGGCGGCCCTCCGCCGGCCTCCCCGCAAGGCTGCCGCAGCCCCCGACACACGCCGCCTTACGGACATCCGCGCTCGAGGCCCTACGACGACCCCTGCCGCTCTCCCCACTTCCAGCCCTGCGGGGAAAGCGGGGGCTGGGTGGGGGGTCCCTCTCCGGCGGCGGCCCACACGCCCCGTAGGCCCAGCCCCAGATACTCGGCCCCTTATGGCGGCGGCGGCGGCAGGTCCCCCGGCGGAGCTTTCCAACAGCAACATCCGTTCAAACAGCCGCCCTCGGGGGGCTACCCGAGGTCTAGCCAGGTAGGGGAAAGGGCGGGAAGGGACCCGCACTGCTCTCGCGCCGGTTTAATCTCTAACAACTCACGAGGAGACCAACAGGCCTCCCGGATACCTTAGGCTTGATTCTCGGCCGTCCCCATGGGGTTGCCCAGTAAGTGCGATATTTTAAGGGGTGGTTTTCCGCGGGGCCGCCCCCGCCGGCGGCTTCCTCAGGGGACCTGGGTGTGAGGGTGTTTCTCGGACCCAGCTCTCCTGAGACCTGGTGCATCGTTTCGACCATTACCCCACTGGTTCTTTGGGCAATTGTAGCTGTGACTGACTACTGAATTTCAGCTAATGCACCTTTTTATGGATGTGTAGGGAGGAGAACATGTATGAAAACATTATTTTTAAAACATAAAACTCAATATTGGATTCAGTTAGGTCCCCTACTGTATGAACTTTCTGCCCTGTTTACCGTATTTTTCAGTGTATACGACCAGCAGTTTCCAAAAATTTTAATACCACTCCTTTTGATTTTAGAAAAGCCCTCATGGCTTTGCCTTCCCATCATCCAGCCTCTTATTAATAAAAAATTGTGATTCAATCTGTAATCTGAAAATTAAAATAAGCATAAACCGACCTGTCGCGCACCCCCAGTGTCCCTAGTTTGTTTCCCTCAAACCCAGGTCCCACTTTCGGGCACGACTTCCTTAATTCTCCATACACCAACTGCCACCAGTGGATCTTTTATCCACACGTTACCAATAATGCTGCCTGGACACGTGTTGTCAAATATAACTGATTATTTATTGTGTAGTTGTTGAATCACATAAGTATATTAATAGATGTTGTCTTAGGTTGCACTCATTACTTGGATATTACACACATTTCTTTATTGGTATTACTTTTCATATAAATCACTGTTAATCACTGGAATACTATCTGATGACTGTCTATTTATTTTACTTCTATCTGTTAACTATTCTTTAATCCATAAACCAACTGTACCACACCAACTTTCCAATCTCTCTCATAAAACTCTCTAAACCTCCTCTCTCCTTCTCTCTCAGTTTCCAACTGTCTCTCTGACTCCGCCCTCCTGTCCTCTCATAGGCTCCACATGATGGACAGGTGGGACATGGGCATTCCGCCACACGACCGTTCTCACCTTTTTTTTTTTTTTTTTTGCCATGGCTATAAACACAATATGAAAGAAATAGAGGCTTAATCCGGATTGTATAAGTTGCATAACAAACCTTATAAGATCGTGTATGAATAATTGCTTTCACTCTGTGAACTTCTTCAAATGTGCCAGGGCCCTCAGCTATATGGCGCCCATTGAGATGGCTGGCATAAATGATAAATTATGAGCTCTGTTTAATGATCTGTAGTAGAGTACTTATAGTCTATAGTATGCTTTCTTATGCAGCTATGTAGTACTATGTAGTACTAAAACAGGAACATAGGAATTTGCCTTAACCAGAGTAAGGTTATTTTTCTACCTAGCTCTGTATTGTCTGCTGGCAGGTTTGTAGTCTCTCCAGGGTTTACGCAGATGTCTTTCTGTACTGTTGAAGTGCCAGAGATTGAACCTGGCTGCTCTAAGCCTGTGCACGCTATGAATTAATAGCACTTTTAGCAATACTGTACATTTATTTTGGACCAATATGAATGGCTTATTAGGAAGCTGTGTTTGGATCTAGTTTTTCTTGCAATTTTGAATGGACACATAATCATAGTAAAGAAAGTATTCAGGCACTAGTGTTAACATCTTATACCTTAGTTTAATTGGATCAAGCCTGTTTTACTTACAGTTAGATTTAGTATTTTCATTGTTATGTAGATCTATCAACATTAAATAAAATTGCAGGGATCCTTTGCCAATCCTTTGTTGAATTTGAGGGATTCTACTCTTTTCTTCCATTCCCATGCCTTGTAGAGATTGGCCTGCTATAGCATTTCATCTTTCCTCTCCCTGCTTTGCTCTTTGATCCCAGAAGACATGGAAAGAGCCAGTGGGACAGTAGTTCTACCCACTTGTCTCTACACTTTCAAGTTATGGCTGTGTAATGGGGGAGAGGGGCTTTTTGTGTGTCAAGGACCACATTTTTTCCAGGTAATTTCTGGGCAGGAGAGCATACATACACACCCTTCTATCTGCACTTGCCCCCTTTGCCTACTTTTCCTTTCTGCCACTCCTTTCTTCTGCTCATCTTATGAGTTTCTGGGGAGACATAGATTCTGTTCCCCAAAGTCAGAGCTGATCAGCTTTTGAAATTAGGCTGTCAGGCACATGAAGGCCCTATTCAGTCCTTAGGAATCCAAGTGGGTAATTAGTAGGGAAAGCAACATGATAATATTGACAGCATCCCTTGATCCCTGCCATCAGTTTCCAGTTGCCTGCCACACAGTTTATTGTAAAGAACCGAGTAGGAGTTACTGTTCACTTACGGGAATAAGAGTGCAGACTTGTGCAGGTAACATGAGAGCATGAAGAAATCCAGATATAGTTCTATTCAGTGAGAAAAATCCTGTTCATGCCACCATAATGTAAAATTACACTGGCGTAAATGTGCCAGGTTTTATGCCTGACAACAGGGAATTATACAATGCATTGACAGAAATGCTTCATGGATAGCACTCCCACCTTGGTGGTATTGTATCACAGGTACAACCACAGGTTGCACACACGTAGTTACACAATAGGATTTTGCCCGCTCATGTACATTTTGTTGAACATTTCCCACCATCTTAGTCTGAGGTCCAGTTTTAGCATATTTGACTTGCATGTAGCAAATAAAACATTTAGAAGTTAGCTGGTTTAGGTTATTTCAGTTTTAAGGGGTAAAAATAAAGGTACTGGAATTTCTGTGAACAAAAAGACATCCTTTCTTTGAGGAGGGTTGGGGAGATTGTCTGCTATACCAGGGGTCGTCAACCCCCGGTCCGCGGCCTGGTGCCGGTCCGTGGGCTTGCTGGAACTGAGCCGCGGATATGGATCTCGCCCCCCGCGCACATGCACGGTGGGCGTGTCACGCCCGCGGGGAGTGTGTCGCGCTCGCACGGGGGGGTGTCGTGCCCGCGGGGGCGTGTCATACTCGCGCGGGGGCGTGCCGTACCCGCATGCATGCGGGGGGCGTGTCACTCGCGCTCATACGTGTGAGTGCGACACGCCCATTGCGCGAGCATAACGTCCCCCCCCCCCCGTGCATGGAGCTCGCTCCCCCCAGCCGGTCCACGGCAAAGGTTCGGGACCGCTGTGCTATACTGCATTGAGACCCTTGAGTATCTGTTCCCTCAGTTTACTCTGACAGATTGGGAAAGAGTAGGTGGAGATATGAATGGGATTGCTTGGCTTGAAAAGAGAACTGCTGGCCTAGTGAAACCCAATGCATTGGATCCAGAATGAAGTAATTTCTAAAACAGGTTGGAGTTGATAGCTTCCCCCCCCCCCCCCCGCATAAAGTGGAGAATAGGAGCAATTCTTGAATGATGGGTGGCCATGCAGATTAACTGAATATTGTATTCTTGAAGATCTGTGCTGGGCAGATGTTGTTGGACTGCAGTTTCCGTCCTCTCTCACTAGCACAACCACTGGTGGGAAATGCTAGGAGTTGTTGTCCAACTGTATCTGGAGGGCTGTATTTTGTTGTCTCCTGGTGGAAATCCAGTGGGTTATCTGTGGTTTCTGCAAGTATGTTGGATAGCAGCATGTACAGGAGTACTTACAGCCAGCCTATAACAGGAATTTTCAAGATTTGCTGTCCCTTTCAAAAAAGCAGTGTACAATAGGACCCTCATATCCACACAGGATCTGTTCCATTATCTACTGTGAATGCCTGAAACTGCAGATAGCAGGAAACCCTCTATTCAACATACAAGAAGGTAGGACAAAGGCCACAAGGTCCACCCACATGTATGTTGTATGTAGAGCTGCAGTAAGTAACGGATACCATTCCCTTGGATGAGGAAGCCCTATGGTATTCGTAAGCACTATATATCTTAATATTAACACTAGATGAACATTTGTATACTTTACCTGCTGATTTATTTTGGAATTTAAATGAAATGTAAGCAAGTATTTACAGACTTCCATAGGCTAACGTACTGTGGACCTATGTCATACTGCTTCTCTTCATTTATTGTATTAAGAGTTTTAAAAATACCAATTAGGTCAGGTTGTAACATCACTTTTTCATTTTGACAGCTAGTTGTAAGTCCAGTTTCCCTGCTTTTCTCCAGAAGCTTTGAGCTACATAGATTTCCCAGGACCTCTAAAGGCTTGCACCCCCACCAGGCTTGCAGGGATTGATAGGTGTTGTAATCCAGAGGTGGATTTGCTGATCCAGATTAAACTATTCCGAAACTAAGGAGGGGAAGCACACAAATTCAAGGGATCTAGCTGATCCTGAACACAAGGTGAAAGCTTACATTTTAATTAGAGTATTTGCTTTTCTTTTGCCTCATGACTTTTTTTTTTTTAAGGGATCACCCAGGACATCTACTCCATTTGGTACACCGCATGGCAGAGAGAAAAGAGTGTCTAATGATGATGTGGAAAACTATTACAAACCTTCAATGCTTGAGGACCCATGGGCAGGCCTAGAGTCAGTATCTGTTACAGATGTTAATCAGCAGTTCAGCAGTGAACAAACAACATACACTGGTAAAAAGGGGAGGTATTTCAGTTAATTTTTCTACAAATGAAATAACACATATGTGAAAAACAGACAGAGACTTCCTATTTAAGCAATGAAGGACTTGGGTGTGCTTTTATTTGGATTTCCCACATTTTTATCCACCCATTTTTATTGCATCATGCATTTTATGTGGGAAGAAAGGAATCGTGTGATACCCTAATGCTTATGTTTCTATGGAAGGGGTCATTCAACTATGAAGAACAAAGTATTCATAAGTCACCAACAAATTGGGTTTGACTGTTATTTTTATCTCATTCATTCCAGATTCTGTGGTGTTAATTGCTATTGTAAACTTCTTGAGGAACTTCTATTTTGTTTGAACATAAATAGACAATAACTTTGAAATAAAGTATTTTGTAGTATTTGTATATAATTAGCTACTTTTTATTAAGTCATTAAGTAATGCTATGAATTCATGTTTTCTGCAAATACTTGTAGAATATAAAAGTTTTTATACAGCCTTGTTTAATTTGAATATTACTTTCAGCACTCATGACAAACAGCTCTTGTTCCATAGATAAAAATATTGATTAAAATGACTTGGTCCTGAACTGCTTTTCACCCTGCATTTCAAAGGTGGATTACTGCTCTTCATAAGAATATGGAGTTAAATATTTTCTGGAGAAACCACATTCTTTTGGGTAAGGTATTAAAACTCAGTGGCGCAAAGCACTGTACACTTAAGAGCAGAGAAATCAAGCCATATTCCACTCTTAAAGTCTGGACCTCCCAATTAAAACAGCTGCTCTGAAACTGAAATTAGGTAAAGAGAAACTACATGTTGATTTCTATGAGGTAGCCGATTTTCTCATTGCAGTAAAACATAACATGCAAGTTGCATGTTTTTCTTGTAATGTTTGTAGATTTGTGTATATACAGGGGGAAACACCCAATTAAAATGCATAAGACACCTGACTTGACAGAACTTCTAGAAAGATGCCAGGATGAGATGGCTTCCATCTGTTTTGCTAACAGCACAAACTGTTGCATCTGTAAAAGGATAGGACTAGAGTGCTTGGAAGAAACTACTGATGAATTCTGGTATACAAGTTGCAGCAGCACAAAAAAATGTTTGCTGCTGTGATTTTCGGCAGTCCCAATATTGTTGAGATCCCAATCAGATTAGTGTATAGAGCTGGAATGTACTGGCTAAAATTTTCTTGCAAATGTTATGTCAGTATAAGAGAAACAATGTAACCTGCTGTAACCGCTTGTGTCTAATTAAAGAGTTTTTGCTTTGATTCCTTGTTCTTTTAAATGTAATTTCATTGTGTCGCTTCACATGCAATGTGAACACTCTTTAAAGACAATCTGCCACTAGAATATACATCATTTCCTTTATGGCAGTGTGTTTTACAGAAAATTTTGACAATTGGTTATTAAATACTGCTAAGTGAGTGACCCTTATATGCAACACTTTATACACATCACTTCCTGGAGGAACATTAGGAATGACTTTTAGAGGCAAATTGCTGTTAAGAAATTTCCATTATATCTGTTGCATGTGAAGTTGCATGACTGATTATGCAGCAAGTAAGCTCTACAGAGATTTCTTAATTTATGGCAGTTCACCTCTAAAAGTTATGCTGTTTGCATAACTGCAACAGGATTTCAACCATGTTTTTTCCCCCTATTGTTTAGACATTCTATCTTGTGAACCATCTTGGGGAGATTTTGTAGTAGAAGGCAGAAATAAAAAATATTTCCAGTAAATCCAAACCCATGAAACAAGGAAAGCAGGAATTCTGGGTATAACAGCAAAATCAAGTTCCAGGGGAATTCTTTCACCTTCAGGCATTGTTTGAAGGGTGGCTATACAAAACATGGTCTATTATTGCATCTTGGTTCAATTGGTGGTATTAACCTAAAAATATAATTAGGGTGTGGAAAAATCTCATTGGCAGAGTTTGGTCAAGAGAAATTTGTAATTTCTGTTTTTTCAACCCCTGCAAGCTTCTGTCCTGTCCTATACACCGTTTTTTTTCTGTCATGAATCCCACATGGTGCACAAAATGTTTCAACAGATCTGGTGCTTTCCCTCTAAACCAGGGGTCTCAAACATGCGGCCCGGGGGCCATTTGCAGCCCGCCGGATGATAGTTTGTGGCCCCTGCCTTGCCTGCCCCCCCCCGAAGCGCCCACGCGTCCTCTGCTGTCAAGAGTCAAAAAAAAGCCACACCTCGCTCGCCGGCTCTCTCCCAAGACAGCGCCTCTTGCACCCTCCATCCGGAACTGCAGCCTGCCAGCCAGCCCGCCTTTCTGCCGGCTGGCAGGCTGCAGTTCCGGATGGAGGGTGCAAGAGGCGCTGTCTTGGGGGAGAGCCGGCGAGCAAGGCGCGCTGCCGGCCCTTTTCCCCGAGCCGCTGCCGAGCGATGCCTGAGAGCGGAGCTCGCTCTCGGCCCGTCCTCGAAGAGTGCCTCCAAGTCGCCAACAGCAGCTGCCGCCGCCGCCTCTTCCAGGGAAGTGGCTCTCTGGCTCTCTTTCTCTCTCGGCACCCCCAGCACCAGCCCGGCCAGCGGCCACCTCAGCTCCTGGTGGTGCTTCCTCCTCCTCTTATTCCTGCTTCAGCCGCCTCGGCTCTGGAGGCTGCCTGGGCTCGCCTCGCAAAGTTTGCTCCTCTGTTGTGGTGGGGGTAGCTGCTGCTGCTGGGTGCGCCTTTTTTTGATGGGGGGGCCCTCAGAGGAAGGTTGCCGGACCTCCGTGTGTGTGTGTGTTTATGTTTGTGCACGCACACCTGTGGGGCCCCCCGCCCCGTTCTGTTTAATTTCGCGGGTACCAGTGGGGGCTTTTCTCCTTTGGGAAAGCGAATTCTGTGAGGGTTTTTTTTAAAACATTTATGTCGTGCCCTCCTCCCCCCCCCCCCCCCGGCTAGGCGGTCGCCGGCGCTCCCTCCCTTCTCCGCTTCTTCATCCTGCTGCTGCTGCTGGTGGTAGTGAAGAAGGAGCTGGAGGGGGTCGTGGCCGGCGACGAGGGCTCGCGCGCCCCTCCTCCTCCTCGGAGCCCCAGCCGGGCTAAGGAAACTCCTGGGCGGCTTCCTCGGGCTCTTGCTCCGCTTGGCGGAAAATCTGATGCGGCCCAGCCTCAGCCAGACTCTGCCTCCAGCGGCCCCCAGGTAAATTGAGTTTGAGACCCCTGCTCTAAACACACACAAAGCAAGCATAAAAAAACAACATAGTAGTGCTACAATTGCTAGTTCATGCAAGACAACACTTAGTGCATTATCTGATACATGCATTAAGAGGTTTTGAGCAGACAAAATCTGAGCCCAGTGGGGGAAGGGTCTTATTACATAGCAAGGCTAATTTTCTTTCTCATATAGCATATGAGAGTGAATGAAGTCCAGATAAATTCTTGTTCTGAACTTGTTCTAATATCAAAAGTTACTAGCATTTTCCAAACCAGAAACCATTAGAAAACCATTATGAAATGATAGACTGAGTTATTTACATATCATGAATGAATCTGTATGCATAAAGCTAAGGATTTTAGAATTAATTCTAATATGTCCTCAAAAAATAAAAAACATTCCAGTGAGGTGCTGTAATTAGGACTGCTCACATCCATGTTTACCGAACCCTTGGATAACTTGAACACTTACCTTGGACATAATTTCCTTATACATTCTGCAATGTACTTTCTGCTTCACTTACCTTTAAGAGTTTTAAGATGTTGAAGGACCACTGAAATGGACAGCTGAACAAGTGAGTTTGTCAATACACAATGTCTTTTTATGAGAAGATCTTAGTATTTGTCCTAGACATCTATCAATTGCTTCTAAAGGTGTATCTCCCAAATCTCTCTAGGAAACTAACACACACAGAGAGCAGATGTGACATCTCTGTGCATAGAACAAAATTGCAGCAGGGCATTTAGAAATAATGAAAGTGGTTACCAAGCAGATACTTTAACTTTTAATATAAGGTATGGGGAATTAACACCACATAGACCCAACAATATAGGCCTGAACATAGCCAGGCAGCTTCCCCCCTAAAATTCCCTGCCTAAAACATCTCTTGGGAAAAGCATATCAGGAGGCATCATGTGTCCATCTCTATGTTAGGATCTTTTCAAGATGGGATTTCAGTATTAGCTTGGAAAGAGTGTTAAGTTCTGGATAATACCCTTAAAGGCATGGAGTTAGAGATCAGTGAAAAAAATTGCTTACTCTATCACCATCTCCAACTGCCCTTATTTTAGGCTTTAGAAAACACTTAATCAGTGCCAATAGAAGTTTTATTAGGAACATTCATAATGTGAGAAAACTGTTGGGATGGGTTAACACTCCCCACTCTTTTCAACCCAGTCTTGAAAAGTCACCACTTCATGCTGCAGTCGGGTTTTGCTGGTGCCAGGCGAGACTAAAACCTAACTGCAGAAAGAAGAGGGCAGTATGGGTAATGTATAGGAGGAAAGAGGTGGATGAAAATGTATGTATATATTTGAACAGGGATCCCATTCCATTAGTGGGGTGGTCTAGACCAGTGGTTCTCAAACTCGGGTTCCCAGATGTTCTTGGACTGCAATTCCCAGACACCTTCACCACTTGCTATGCTGGCCAGGATTTCTGGGAGTTGCAGTCCAAAAACACTTGGGGACCACCCAAGTTTGAGAACCACTGATCTAGGTATCCAGTTGTCTCATGTGCTCCCAGAGGCATCTGGTGGGGCCACTGTGAGATACAGGAAGCTGGACTAGATGGGCCCTTGGCCTGATCCAGCAGGGCTCTTCTTATGCCTACTGTTTGTATGTATCAACCCCCCTCTGTGCTTAACTAGAGCCAGTCTGCCTGTTGGACAAAAATACTTCGGCATACAATAAGCAATAGTGCTATAAATTTCAAAGTTCTACTGTGTTGTGTAGATTACATACATACAGTAAAAACCCTAAAACCTAAGCTCTTTTTTAGTCTGGAGCTCCCGAAACGTTACTGTTCTACGACAGCACTTATTGCCTAAAGTAAATTTATCTCAAATTAAGAAACTTGGGTGGCCTCCAATGTATTACAAGGAATTACAACCAGAAAATGAATTCTGAGATCTTGTAGAAGCACTCAAGGACAAACACTGAATTTTGAAACACAGAAATTAAGAAAAAGTTATTACTGTTCACTTGTGAATGAGCAATTACATATTCAAAATGATCTATTCCAACCCAGCATCTTCAATCTGAAATATCAAGACAAGTTTTTAAGATTGCAAAATATTTTCCTCCAGTTTAGCTGCTTTTATTTTCAGTCAAGATTTTCTAAATGATTAAGGATGACCAGTCTTATATTTACAGGGGAATTCCAACAGATTTGTCACCCCACAAATGAAAAAATCACTCAGATTAAGAGTCAAGTGTGAAGCAGTGACAAGTTTGCTTCTAAAAGATTAAAGTCACAGCTGACAAGACTACATTTGTAATTTAGTTAATAGAAACATTACATATTTAGAAAATAGCTACATAGCACTAAACTTGTCAACTGGATAATCAGTTGGGAACTTTCTCCAATATGGTCACTTTAAAACATTTCAGTACATTAGTTTAGTCTCACTCTCACAGAATAAACCTGTACTGTTGGAAAGCATAGTGTCTGGACCCAGAATGATAATCATTGGGAACATTTGTGGAATTTTGTGCACTTTTGCTTTTAGACTGAACATGTATGGAATTATCCAAGCAAGTTTAAATCAAATAGCAGGTTAATGGAACAATTTAGTACAGAACTGATTGGCACAGTTCCAGTTTCTGGAAATTTTAATCTCCCTATTAAGCTTCTATGCATTAAATGCTATTAATGCAAATTCTGCAGTAGATAAGTGAGGGAAGCATCAGTTTTCCAACAAAAACTATTTACTGTAAATTGATAAAACGAAAATACTACTCCTTTTTTTTAATAAAAAGACTTGAATAAAACAGGACACTAACTTTTATTTGGTAAAGGAATTGGAATTCAGAGTTCATACAGAAAATTGAAGGAAGCCCACCCTTCATTATCTTGCATACATTCTTATGTAGTTCACTTAATTCAACAGGGGGTGAGTTGTAATTTGGTGAAAAACACCTAAGTGTTTCTTAATTTCACTTGCCTAATGGCACATAAAAATGAGAAAGAATACCACCTGTCCCATTTGTCTGTAAGTTACCAGCCAAGTAGTGTAAATATTAAATTCTTGTATCAAACTACGAAGTACCTTCAAATAGCCTTTTGAATTTAATGAAATGTTCTTCAGACCTTAATCGTACATCGTTAAGGCACTTTCCATTCAAGTAAAACAGTTTTTATACAAACACTGGGAAGATGGACAGGATATTTTACTAGACAATTAACTTCGAAAGGAAATCAAACCCAATGCCCAAATATGTATAAAAGTGTAGTATTGAAGAAGACTGTTTTATTGTCTGAAATGAACACAAAGAATACCTTCCACAGATAACACTGAAAGCAGTGCAAGGACAGTGAATTTTTGACTAAAGGGGTTTTGTAAAAAGAAATACCAAATAAATCAGTGCCCTGCTTTGATTGTTGTAAAATTTTTACATAAAAGTTGGTCCAGACTTACAAAAAAAAGCACAAGTGTGTGCATAGATCTGACTGTGTGCCATAAAAAGCTGATGTCCCTAAATTTAGCATTGACTTAAAACTGCCAAAATATAAAATTTATAGCTAGAATTTGCAAAGATGTACAATCAATTATCTAGTTCTCCAAACAGCATGAGTTGTAAGCAATTTCCTATTGTATGCAAGACCCTTTTCCACATAAAAATAAAGCTGTTGAATTAACATTATTCAAGTCTGTTGGACAGCTGCTTTGAAATCACAGCTACAAAGTCTTTCCAGGTAAAAATGATGTGCCTGAGGGGAAAAATAAACAAAACAGATGCTCAGTATGGTAATCCTCTGCCTCGTCCTCTGACCACTGATGTGTTAATGTGCCCCCTGTATCCCTGTGAATATCCAGGTCCTTGGACAGGAGAAGTCCAGGTTTGTCCGTGCATATGCCCAACACTGACAGAAGGTTCTTGTAAATTACTTCCATAGTTATAGTTCTGTATCTTTGAAGACAATGAATGAGTACTTTCAGATCCAGCCCCTGTGGATGTGTCACCACTGTTACCCAAAACAGTGATGGGACCATGACTATATTCAAATCTATGGTCCTTATCACCACTAAATAGCATGGGACCAGTGTTGAGGTAAATGTCTCCATAGCCAGTTACTGAGCTGTGAAATGGTTCTGAAAAGGCAGGAGGTGGAGGGGCAACACTAGTGTGAGATGAAGCAGTATTGTAGTTTTCTAAGGACTGAACATCTGCATTTCCAACGAAGTTTCCCCTTTCTAATATCCCAGAAGATCCACCTCCTATTCCATCACTACTGCTATAGTGGGCAGAAGAAAATGCAGAAGATCCAAAGCTATCTTTGTAGTCTGGACCTGCAACAAAGGAATCTCTTGACTGGAAATCCACACTAGAGGTTGCTGGTTTCTCGGTTGTTTGAGCCTGAGCAAGCAGTTGTAAAAGAGCTGCTTTCACTCCAGCATGAGGATCCATCCCTGAAGAGCTATTAACTGAAGACAAATGTTGGTTTTCTGTCCGATAATCAAGGTCTTCTTCAGTGACAGGTGGTGGTTCCGGTGGCTCAGGAGGCCGCTGATCTGGGGGCAAGATGCGAGGTCGTTCTTCTGGTGTTTGAGGTCTCATTTCAGGGTGCCTGATGAAGTCTTGTCCTAAATAATTTTTTAAATGATTTAAAAGTGAAACCTTAGAATTTAGTTGCTCTGACAACAGATAAAAAATCAGTATCAATTGTTGAGGAGTTGCAAATCACTGTTTGCAGGAGGTAGACCTTCCATGTTTATCCAATCTTCCTATCCATCTGCAGTCCCCAGTGCTCCATTTCATGCTGTTACAATGGCCAAAATCCTACTGGAATAAATTTATGCCTCAGAAGCCAAACAAAAATCACCCAGTGCCAGTAAAATTTAATTTAAATCTTTCTACCCCATCCCACCCGTTTCAGGTTCTGAGGCTCCCTATACAAGAGGATTTTGTCCAGTGTATCTTCTGATCTTCTGGAACATCTTGAAGGAAGCACAAGGGACCTGGCAGAGAACAGGCAGCTAGGAAACTGCATTTACAGCTTTCTATTGGATCTTTGCATTCAGTCTAGAGTTTGATCACAAAAGACATTCTGCTATACCATGTTATCTACAAAACAATTAACATGTAAAATTTACAAATTCCTAAGATGGAATAAGGATAGGTACTTAGCACATCTAACACGCAAAGATAAGGACAGCCTCAGTTTAAGATTCTATTCTATTTTAATAATCTCTTTTAACAGCCAACATCTAACTGAAGAATTACACCTGCTAAGTCCATTGAGATAAATTTCAGCAGTGAATTGCCACTAGTTAAGAAGCCAGTGTAAGCATTTGGCGTTACACACCAAGTCATGCTATTTGTGTACAATATCAAATGTCTACACCAACTTCTTAACCAGTAATAATTCAGTAAGATTTACAGTGATGGAATTATGCTTTGGGCATAACAGTAGGATTCTAGGTAGTAATTGTACTCTTACTGTTAACACTTCACTACATATTTAACGTGAAAGAACCAAAAAGACCGCACTCAGGTGAGGATCCAAAATCTATTTCTTAGATCACAAAGGAATTTTCTCAGGGCCCATTTTTCTTGGACAGAAGCCACCTCATAATGTATGCCAAGCCATTTTTGAAAATGAGGGGACTGTCAAAAACTACTTGTGATACCTTTTAACAGCCAAAATCTAACTGAAGAATTACACCTGCTAAGTCCCTTGAGATAAATTTCAGCACTGAATTGCCAACATTCCCTCTACTTTTAAGTGCCACTGGGCTCCCCCATGTGCATGACTCCACACACACACCCCGTACAGGCTCCATCGTGATCAGAACCAAAGGGGCTGGAAATAATTGCTGTGGGTGCACGGAGGTGGAGCAACGCTGCGTGGAGAGGACGGAGTCATGTGCGCTCCATAGCCACACATCTTAGAAGGAACTTTGGTCTAGGCTAAATGTATTTTTCTGGATTCCAGTATCAGTTTGTAACACAGGACTATCATGTCCCGGTCTTCCACTACATTAACAGTAATATAAACCCAAAAAATTAAATAATCCTGTAAATTTAAAGACAATCTTCATGACAAAATATGCTACCACTGTATGTAATTATCTCCAACTAGCTTTGAAAGTAGGGGCAGAAACTAGACACAGAGAAATCATTCTCAAAGCTATTGAAATACCAATTCAAGAGAACCAGAGACTCATACCTGCACATGCATATAAAGATTTGATAAGGTTGGGGTAAACGGATGCTGGAGATTCTGCGTCCTCCCAATTGCCAGATGCAGGCGTACTTGGTTCTGGTGGTTGCCTGGGATGCAATGGCATTTCATTTCCTGACCCATTCTCCTTTTCTTCTAATACATTTTCTTTCTGCTTCAGTTGCTGAGCCTTTAATAACTGAGATAACAAAACAGTGAATGCACTCTGCACAGCTGCCTGAGTAACCTCAGCATCAACTTTTGTTTGGGTCAACTGAGCAGTTTGCACAGAAGGCTGGGGAGCAGCTGCTTGCTTTGATGACTCCTGGTCTGGTGAGGGTGGTGGTGGAGGTGCCTTAGGTAGTGGTGGTGGCTGTTGCAGCTGCTGTTGTGATTGGTGCTGCTGTGGTGGTGGCGGCGCCGGTGGCTGTGCCGGTGGCTGTGGCTGTGGCAGTGGTGGCTGCTGCTGCTCAGGCTGTTTTTCCCCAGCTTCCAAAATGCCGGCTGGAAGGCTTATTTTATTCAGCTGCTGCTCAGTCTCAGGATTCACTTTAATGTTGAGCACCTGAGCAAACTGTGCCATATTAATACTGGTTTTAGACTGCAGCAGATTTAGGAGAATGGCCACTTCATTCTGATTTAGCGGTTGACCACTGCCTCCTTTCACTGAAAACAAGAACAACCAGATGTTGAGTACAATCATACTTACATGTTTATAGCAACATTGCACCACCTACATTACACATCCAATGATCACATAATTACACAATTATTCAGATGATTATGATGACCCTCCACCTCCCCTGCAACTCAAAGTGGTGAGGAGAATGAGAATTTCTTCTTTCATTCTGGAACTAACCGCAGTTGTTTATGTATCCAGTAGAGATGGGGGTATTCGTATTCATATACGAATACGAAAAAAACCCCCACAGGTGGAGATAACAAGGGTCCGGCCCCCTGGGGCCAGACCGACCACTCACGATTCTGCTGCTGTCGCCAGCTCTGCGGCTTCCTATCTCTCTGTTGCTCACGATGGATTAGCCACTCTGCGACCTGGCAGAGAGGCTCGTCGTCCCGCCTTTTGTCAGGACTGGCTAATTTATCGCGAGCAACTGAGTGATAGGAAGGCTCCGTGGAGCCAGCAGCAGCGGTGGAATTGTGAGTGGTTGGTCTGGCCCCAGAGGGTCGGACCCTCCTTATCTGCACCTGTGGGGGGGGGGGGGGTATTTGTATACGAATACCCCCATCTCTAGTATCCAGGGGTTTGTGTTTTTTTGCTGTATCCAGTTTTTTGAAAGCAGTCTTTCCTACTCAAAATGATTTTAGATAAACTACAAGCTTATCAAATTATGAAGCAGTGACACTACTGTAATGACTTGCATATTGAAATTGGAAGAAACATTAGGCTAACCAAGAAGAAAAGTTTCATCATTTTGGACCCTGGGGCAATAAAGAACCGATGCAGTATCACCTCCTCGCCTAATATATAAAGCCTTCAAAGCCCACAAAATGAAGCATGCATTGGTGAATGTAAATCACAGAACAGTGGCTTGGAACTAGAAACACAGGCTTGGAACTAGAAACTATACTCACTTGGGCTACATGCTCATTCTGTGTTTATTTGTTACTGCACATTAAGGAAAAAGGTTAACGGTCCACAATTGCTGCAGAAGTATAAGTAATATCTTTGGGGTAGAAGGAACAGAGAACTTAAAATGTTTCCTCTGGGCAACTATACAGAGCTCCCCACTACTGTATGTAAATTTCTTTCTCAGCTAGAAGAGAATATGAACCATCAGTAGAAGAATTCTGCACTGGCAAAGAAGAGGGACAAGATATTCTTCAGACCGTTAGTAGTAACTGCACATAGCTAAACATAACTTAGCTAAATTAGGTCTATTTGTGTTGATCTGAGTTTGTTTCAGGTCAAAGTGGACATGCCTGTTTCTTGTGCAGTCTAGAACAGTCCCAGATCATATTGTAACAATCTACCATTTGGAGGGTTTTAAAATATAAACATACCAAAGCAAAGGAACAGAAAGTCAAATACTATAGAAAGAAGACAAGCCCTTGTACGTCCAGGCCCAGCAGATACAATATTGTCTGTATGGATATGAAAATGAGTACTAGTTATAGATAGTTACAGTTGTCCTGAGCTTGTAGTTTACAAACCAATTTATTTTTATTTTTATATTTAACTCCTGAAGAAGGCCTGTACGCTGGAACACGCTGAGCATTTTAAAATCAGAATAAAGATTATTCATATCTTTCTAAATCTTGAGACCTGGTCTCTCATTTTGACTTCTAATGACACCAACAACTATGAACATTAATCTTTAATTAAATATTTCTTATTCTCCAAATCCAGGTTCTGAGGCTCCATAAGGTTCCATTTCAATCTGGTGAAGCTCTTCAGGGCCTTGGGATAGAGAGACAGACTTTGATACTCCAAAATCACCGCTGCTTGTCCTATCACCAGAGTTGTGTGAAGAGGTTTCTAGCAGTGAATTCCCTCTTCATACTCTTATCAACTTATCAAGTTTTATGACCAGGTGATAGCCATTTCCCCAAAGTTATACTTGTTTGACTGTGTCACCTTTCAAGTGAATGGGAACTGTAAAGTTACAGAAATCCATCAAGATCTGAGGCTTGGATCACATTGGGCACTAATCCAAGATGCCATATCAGCATCCAGATTGGATCAGGGATCTGCACACAGCCCTAGTGGTACCTGTACACTGGTTTTCCCAACCGAAGTGCCACCAGCTTCAATTACCTTGCTCTCAACCTTTGGCTTCTAAATGCACACAGGTCAATATGGCAATGATAGGTCTTCGGGATTTTTAAAATTAATAGCTTTTATTGCTAAAAGAGGCCGTACATGATAACAGTTTTAATTTGATATATTATGACTAAAAGGCCTTATTATAAAATAGGCTTTATACATTTTAATTTTATGGTCTGAGACACTGTGTTCATATGTTTTTTAAAATGTCCTTGCGCTGGGATCTCAATTTCATGGCCTCCATAAGCGTTTGCATAGGTTATTTAGTTTCATCTTTTTATCTCCCCAAGTACTCAGTCCTACTACTTAGAAGACCTCAATACAGGCAAGATGGAATCCAAGTGGAAACAGAAAGACACAATCACTAAATTTGGGATTTCTCATACAGTCTGTGTTTCCAGATACACATACTTGTTAACAGCAATAGTAGGGATGAAAAATAACAGATCTGAACAGTCCTATTTTCCATCTCTTAATTAATTTATTCCAGGCCTGGAGCTTTCCCACCCCCCACTCTCCTAATAAAATGGTGGGAATTCATGGAAGCCCTATTAAAATGTCTAGCCCTTTCAACAATTTTCCCTGAGTGATCCTAATTATCTTTTAGAATAGTATAACTAAAAATAAACTTAATTCTAAAATATCTGAAAAAAAGTTTAATTAAAATTCCAGAATATTAAAAAAATTGTTAAATATTATGGGTTTTCCATTGAAGAAACAAACATTCACAATACAGAATTGTTTTAATTGAGCAGAATAATTTCAGTGCCTATCTGGTAATAGTAGGTGTTTTAACAGATGAGAAAATGAGATCCATTCACTTTCTGATATGCCTGAAAAACTAAAAACTGAAAGTTTTTCAAAATAGATCACTGAGTTACTTTTAAATACATTTTTAACAATGGGAAACAAAACTGCATTTTTAACATCAGGGGGGAAATCACAGAAATATACCCTGTATTAGAAGTGATTTAAATAGTGGCTTAAATACATCTGACTTAAATACAACCCTCTGAGGGTACCCCCATAAAAAAAATGCAATGTCATAATTTCTTGTTTTGCTGGGGGGAAAAGTACTTTAAAAATGGGGAAATGGTCTACAAATGGTCTACAATCCCACCAAATAACCCTGAGAAAATATTTTAAGCAATAGATAAACATTCCCTACAGCACTAAAATAATCTATAATATTACAAATATTAAAGTACTGTGCCTTATCCCAAATTATTCTGGCTTACCTCCAAAGATAACCTTACAAGTAATGTTATTACAATCCAGTTCTTCCAGGCTCTGTTCTATTATCCTAGAAAATGAGTGGACATAGTGTAGCCCTCCAGATGTTCCTGGGATTGCAATTCCCATCAGTTCTAGCCAATACAGAGGTGAGAAATGCAGGGAGATGCAGTACAGCATCATGATGGTTCCACTTCATCCACTCTGTCTTAAGGATAAAGTTGGCACTTGAATATACTTATATAAAAAAAATTCAAATTACTGACCAAGTGTTGTGTTAGAATTGCCTTGCATTTTCAGTTGAGAAGAAGTCTGCAAGCCCTGAGGGGTGTTGGCTCTGCTATCATCCATTCCTAATGATAAATCTTTCCGTGGAAGTTTGGCTCCCTCATCTGTCATGCCCATCTGCTTTTGCCTTCTACGCTTCTTACTCCACAATTCATGGCAATCCTGCCACAAAGGAAGGCTATAAGAAAACGGGAATACAACTGCTCAACACATAGAAACACTTGGCAGCAAAAGATTACATATTAATTCTACCACTTGAGAGCTAACTTTATAAAGCAGATTGATAGCTATCTCAGTTCATCCTGAATCCTGATTATTCACCAAAGAGGTGAAAGGTCTTCCTGATGATCCCTTCATCAATTCTGTCTCCAGACTCTGTTACATTAAAGAGAACCAAGTTTATTTTAAATTAAGGAGTATGAATATGTGCTTGTACTGTATCTTATAGCATTTACTAGAATTAATTTCACACACCACAATGCAGAAAAAATGAATGGATGTATCTTATGTACTCTCTGCTGGTAAAATCCGAGTTTTAAAATCTTATTTTAAAAAAAGATCCAAAAAGAGGCACTTACTCTGGTGGAGGCATCTTTGAAGGGTCGACATCTCGCAAAAATTCACACTGAAGTGCCTGTTCTGCCGTGCAACGTTTACTGGGATCCAGAGCAAGCATATAATCAAAAAGGTCTAACGCAGCTGGAGGAATACTGTCAAGAAAATGAATGAAGTGAAGCCAAGGAGAAGACAGTAAATTGAACTCAAAAGTTCTCATTTTTGTTCATGTGCTATTCATACGGTATTTAACATATTGGTTTTGATTACATTTAATCTTACAGTCTACAATTTGGACTTACAGATATCCTTTCCCAAAATACCACACTATATATTTCAGGATTCATACCAGAAAATCTTGTTTGACAGCCTAGTTTTTATCATTTAGGGCTAATTCTCAATGCAGACTTCCCCCAGGATGTACACCTTTAATTATGGGTGAGGGCTTACGTGACCATTTCCCCCGACATAGATAGCTTAAGGGGAAAAAAGGTTTAACCCTTTAATGTTAATCCTTTAACATACTAGGCTCAGTATAAACACTATGCCAGAAGAACCCAACAGCATACAGCATTCCATGTGTCCCACTTCTTCTATTGCTAAGAATGGACAGCTATGCTAACACAGAACACATTGGTCAAGGGCACAGTTTTTAACATGAAGCCAGCTGAAGTGACAATTTCAAAACATGTTCAGATGAAAAATTCTCCATTAAAGGAAGGCACAGAAGTATCATCTCCTTGGCTAGAGTCCTTGGCACAATGCAGGCATAGAATCCATTGCAGAAATCACAAAGAAGGTCATACTAATACGTATGTAATTAATATGGCTATCATAAACACTATATTTACAAATATATTAAAGGAATGCCAGGTCCATAATTTTCACAATATGACAATACAAGAGTTGAAGGTCTAAACCAAGGACATTCAGAAAAACTATCAATTTAAATAACAAAATTCTTACAAAGCAAATTCTTCTCTCAGTCTTCGACGGTATTGCTTCTTTGGTTTCATACTGTTGAAATATGCCAGTTTTATCACATCAGGCCACACTGCAGGACAAGGACTCCCACATACACGACTATATGAAAAAAACAAATCAAGTAAATTAATTGGATTCCCGCACTGAGCAGGGAGCTGGACTCAATGGCCTTACAGGCCTCTTCCATTATTCTATGATCCTAATTCATAACAGCTATGCTGTGAACAGAGAGCTCAAAGTTTACTGAATCAAACAAGAATCATTATGACCGTAGTTTATGTCATAACCTGAAGAGAAATGTAAACAGAAAGTGTATTTTAATATTAAGTGCATCCCATGAAAAACAGTCTCATTCGGATCTAATAAGATCCAACCCTAAAGCTGCAGAAGTATAACTGGGAAGATCAATCTTTTCCAGTTTTTACAATATAGGTTTTCTTTCTATACTGCCAAATTCTGTAATTCAATACAAAACCTGATTTGCTTAATTAAGTCATAAAAAATTATTTTGTATAGATTAATTTGTAATTAGCCTCTTGCTCGTGAGATTTGACCTTGCTGAAGTACTATTTCTTACATCTGGATTCCAAAGCTATTCCCTTGAATTACACCTCATTGCCATGCCCAATGGCTTCACTTTAGATGCAACAACAGCAACAAAAAAATAGTGGATATAACTATTGACATTATTTTGTTTTTCCCTGCACTGGATGTAATCTCACTGAGTAACCGCAGTTGTAGTTTCCCTAAGAATATATCTGAATATAACAGACTTAACAAAGCGTTAGTGGTTATCTAAGCCACCATCGGCTTCACACTCATATTAGCACTTAGAGTGACTTCTACAACCACTAACATGTAAATAAAATGAATCACTCAAAGAATCAAACTGTGCAAAACAGAAAAATTGTTACATTAGATTTTAGGTTTAGAACCTATTCTACTGCCATCAAGTGGCCACCACTTTTATTAATGTGTTAAGGTAAAGGTTCCCCTTGACATTTAGTCCAGTCGTGTCCGACTCTAGGGGGTGGTGCTCATCCCCGTCTCCAAGCCGTAGAGCCAGCGTTTGTCCGCAGACAGTTTCCGTGGTCACGTGGCCAGCGCAACTAGACACGGAATGCCGTTACATTCCCACTGAGGTGGTACCTATTTATCTACTCGCATTTACATGCTTTCGAACTGCTAGGTTGGCAGGAGCTGGGACAAGCGACGGGAGCTCACTCCGTCATGTGGATTCGATCTTATGACTGCTGGTCTACCTTGCAGGACAGAGGCTTCTGCGGTTACTATCACATCAAATTCTTCTATACTGTATTTTGCAATATAAAATTGCACTGAAAAGTATACATTTAGTTTTTCTCTGATTTAAGGACTTTGTTTTTGTTATGTGTCATTCAATCAGAACTCACTTATAGCAACCCTAATAGGGTTGGTTTTCAAAATAAGTGAGGAGTGGATCTACTAGTTTCACCCTCAAGTGAGTTTCTATGGCAGAACCAGGGAATCAAAGTCAGGTCTCCTGAGTCCCCAGTCCATTAATACACCTCACCACACTGGAGACTTTAAGAATGTCTAATTTAGAGGCTTCTATGGACCTGCTGCCACAGCTATCAACTGCCTAATTAACAAAATGCACAGTCTATAAAAGTACGAGGAGGAATCAGTAACAAAAAACATATATCATTATTTCTTCTGAAATATTTCACCTAGCTGTGAAAGGACAGTCATCCCCTCCTGATATGATAAAAGATATCATATAGGAAAGCAAGGCAGCCTGAGTCTACTTAAATGGAGAACTATCTCTAAGCACAAAACTTCCTCTATTCCTAAAAGCTATGTGTATAACTTGTTTAGGCTACGCTATCAGTAAATAAGATGGATTTAGACTATGTTCCATTCCCTTCAACAGAAAATCGTTTTCATCTCATTTAGTCATTCAATCATTATTTAATTATAACTAATGCCAAGTCACGTATTCTACTTGAGATAAGGGGCAAATTAGTAAATATTTAATTAAATACAGGATTCTTAAGTTTACACAACCAACCTTATCAACTCCAGCTGGGCAATTTCCTGATTTGCTTGAAATATTGGTTTTTTCGTAAAAAGTTCACCCAGTATGCATCTGCAAAACAAAAAGAACAAATCCATCCGTATTTCTTCTTGACCCACTAAGCTAAAGTGGAATCTTTGCATAAAAAGACTTACCCGCAGCTCCAAACATCAATAGCAGGTGTATATCGCTCTTCTCCCAGCAGAAGTTCTGGAGGCCGGTACCATAAGGTGATAACTTTATTGGTATATGGTCGACTAGAAATGAGAACACATTGAATCTCATCTAAAAATGAATTATTGCACTATAGAAACAACAAATAATTCCAAAAGGCTCCTTAGCCTTCCCAAAAGAGAATTAAAGCAGCAAGAAATAAAAACCAAAAGCAATGCACTCTTCACAAGACTCTGATTTTATTCCCATGATTTGCATTCCTGAATTACTAATATAATTGTCATTATTTTATGATCTTTTCAGTTTCTTCCAGTTATTTATATAATCCCCAAGCAATATAATCCACAAGCAATTTAATCACAGAACAAAGAAACCTATCCTAAACTGACTTGTGTTCACATCTTGAACTTTACTTTTGCTGGATTTGATAAGGTATAACCCAGTAGGACATGCATTTCATATTCCTACATTTTACATGCCAACAGAATGTAGATACTGCATTTCTTTATAATCTTTATAGTCTTACTGCTACTTCAAAGGGGGAAAATTCATATCCATTATCAGTGGCAAATAAGCATGAAAACTAAAATAATATATATTTAACAGCTACCAGTTAAAATGACAGCAGCAGCAAATTGCAGATGATAATTAACATGATAAATCAACTGGATTAAGGGTACAGAAAAACAAAGCAGAAAACCTTGGGTTTTGACTAGGATCAAAATGACATTTACATTTCTCAGCAATTAAGATTCAATAGAAATATAGTTGAGATATTTTAACACAAAGAGTTTAGGTGTTCTGTAGAATTCAATTTTCAAAACAAACTATAAGCATAAATATAGAAAAATATAGAAATATAGAAAAATAAATGTTGCAGAGCAGAGAATGCAGCAACTCTGACACAGCTAAAAGTGGTTTCAGTGGCTGAGAGAGCTATATATACGGACTTGAATTCTAGGATGGAAGAGAAGTGGGATATAAATATAATTCATATTCAAATAAATAGCTGACAAGAAGATAGCTATATTGAGGGCATAACAGCAACTCAACCCTGTCGTCCCACACACTGTACTTAAAAGAGAGTTATTCTGTGGTCCAAATAATCAGTATGAGATAGACTGAAATAGTGGGCTGCCTACATGTGCCATGACAGACCAGCTGGCATACCAATGCAAGTAATTAAAGGCTTCTGAATGCATAAAAGTAACCAGTCACACAAATGGCTGCCTACTGCATGATTTGCACCTCTCATGCTCACTTCTGATCAGCACCCTGGAAATGGTAATTTTGATACATATTTTTGTCCAGTTTGTTAGCATCCTGATAAAAGCAATTAACTAATTTGATCTGTCCGCTGAAGAAACTGTCTATTGAATCTCTAAATATTGCTGCTTTGTCACTCCCTCCTTGCAAATCAGGAAGCCTGCTCACAGCGACTGTTCACACAGAAACACAGGGGCAAGCTATTTGCATGGTGAGAGGAGCAGGCCACTACAAGGGTTCTAGAGTCCCTACCTGCAGTTGGGTAGTATAATGCAGAGTAACATTTGCTACCTCTGAAAGAACTAGACCTCAAAAGCTTTAAAAACAGTTAACTGTTGCCATTTGTATTAGGTAGGAAAGATTTCAGCAATACTGAAGTTCTTTCAGTTGCATGATTCACACTCAGATTTCTTTCTGAAGTGTTTCTTCTACACTTCTGTAATGATATTTTAGATATAAAACAATTTTTAAATGCACCAATACCACCGTAAAGCTAGAACAACTGAAATAGGACTGTGCAATGCAATTTAAATTTCACTTGATAAACAAAATGTTATAGTCTGAAAATTAACTTAATGTTTTACTCTTGTCTGAAGCCCTGCAATATGTCTCTCCCCACCTAGAAAGGATATGTTGATCAGTATTAGGGTTAGGGCCTTTTCATTAGCAGCACCTCAACTGTGGAACTCCCTCTCAAGGTAGGTGAGATTGCCTTTGTTGTTGCTCTGCTTTAAATAGGCAGAAAAAATTGTTTTGTTTGGTCCACTACTACTCATAAATGTCATTGCATCACCTTGTTCCTTTGTCCCCTGCATTATATAAAGTTTTCATGTTTTTATTGTATATTCCCCCAAAGGCATGTAAGGCAGAATTTCTGATTTTACACCCAACAAAGAATAAGTAATGTATTTTATTAATATAAGTATTATCTAATGAGTAGATAAGACCCAAATGACAAAAGGCTATGGGTTTAGTCATGATGACAACTTTAGTTCCACTGATTTTAATGAGTCCCAAGTATTTTTGAGTCTGAATTTATACCAAAGCATTTAAAATTATATAATGGATAAACACAGAAAATTGTTTCCAGTTTAGTTCAACCATACCATTCTAAAATGATATATATAAGCAAACCTTATTTAAAATATGGAAATATATTTTAAAATTTACTTTTATTTTCATTACAGTGCATATTATAAATCTTCATGTGGGTTTTAAAATTCCGCTCAATAAGTATTTCCCAGAGCACTCTTAAACAGTACAGATGTGTATCTTTAGATTAATATTACACTTACCTCTCTTCAGAGCTATATAGCCGAGCAAGGCCAAAATCTGCAAGTTTGATCTGCCCTCTAGTGGAAAGAGTAAAGATTTTACACAATTTTAGTAACAAACAAAACAAACAAAAACACCACCAAGCATTTTCAAATTCTAGCCTGTTCATTACCCGAGCAGCAATAAACTCAAAGACTAAGATTCAATGGGATTCTTCAATATCATGGCACCAAAAAACTACTCTGGGGGTTCATGGTGTGTGGAGCAGCATCTTCATACTCTCTCACATTTCTCTCTTTCTTTTTAAATTTCTACAAGCAAACATTCTCTCTAATTTTCTGGAGCACTGGGTGGGGGCCCCATCCCATGCACAAGGGCTTCCTGCCATGACCGCAAGTAAATGGGCGGCAAAACTGGCTCAGCTGCGCAGTCCCAATCCAGTGCTACGTGTGCGCAGCTTATAGGGAAAATTGTCTACAAGACATTATGTTGATAATGCTTGGAAGCTATGTTTGTTACTTATCATTGTAAAAGTAATACTGATGTTTGCTACTTATTATTTACTTTTCTGTTGTGTCTTTAAATTACACTTTCAATGGGCCTTCTAATTTTTAGAATATTATGGGAATGCCCTCAATTTATTTTATTTATTAAATTAACAGCATGTGTCTCTGTGTGTGTGTTGGGTATTTTTCAAAGTGCACTCCCACAGTGATGGATCATACAATTAGATCACTACATGAAGCTATTAATAAAGGAACTAAGCAACCAATAGTACAAAACAGAATGAAGTATCTCATAAAGGAGTTGCCTTCCTCGTGCATGACAACAAAATGATCCTTTCTCCCTACAAAATAGGAAGAAAAAACATACACACATCTCCACCCTGATGAAGTCTCAATGTAGAGGAACACTGCAAAGGCAGAACTATGAATGTATGCAAAATCATAAAGGATATTAGTAATGACTGAGAAGGAAAAAAGAAAGCAGATTCACAGATATGACTCATATGCACATCCCATTATATGCTGAAAAATGCACTCTACATCAGTGGATAACACAGTTCCACTACTCCATCTTCACACAAATAAGATAATGTATATGCAGAAGCAGGCCTCATGATTGTCTGACTATATGGCAAGCCTTATGCAGATACCCCCATTTTCATTAAAATTTTATTCTCAGCACCAATATCCAAAGGCTTAATGTAACAGCTAAACACCTATGTAAATTTCATATTCACATTATGTGTTAAAGAACCAAAGAATCTAAGAATAATCTTGCTAGACCTTCTAACCCAGCCTTTGTTTACATGCAGCTTTGCAGATGCACTGACCTACTGTACAGAACAATAGGCCATTTCCCACAGCATCTAGTATTCATGGGCTAAAATACTGTTGTGCAGCTCTCTGTGTGCAACAGAGATGACATCAGCAGTAGCGGCAAATCAACACTGATTAAACAGAATTGCAAGGTGCACACAACTTAACTGCATTGTGTACCAGTCATACACACCCTTAAACTGCCTTTAAACAGTAGCAATACATCTTTATTCAGTGGTATTTTGCTGCTGCTGCCATCATCCCCACCAAGCACACAGAGCGGTGCAACAAGATTTCAGCCATGGTATACTTGCCCCTGAACATGGAAATTTCAGTTAGCTATCACTGCTAACAAAATAGCCAGAGGACACTCTTTGTTGACAATGAAAAAAGGCTAGAATAACCACATTGCTCATTTTTTAAATTACTTAAGATAGTTCAATATAAAGCATGGCTGGGCACCTTCTAGTGACTGGGAGGTCACTCTATAAGCTGCATTCTTGCCCCACTTCTCCCATGGGTGCTGCAGAAATGCCAGTGATCCTATTGAGGAAACAAGGCACACAGAAAGCCTGTTTCCCAGCAAAATCACACCTGTCTGGTAGGATAACAAGAGTATGATTACACTAAGCAACATGGTACACAAGTCGGGCCATCCCCATGCATCCTGTTTCTCTACTGAATTAGAAATTCTGCTAGAAAGCATGGCCATCTTTGAAGTAAATCTCAGTAGATGAAATAAACAGTGTACCACTGCACAAATTCTGCCACAATGTAAACACAGAATCACAGAATTAGAGTTGCAAGGTATTCTAAGGGTCATTCAACCCAATCAATTGGCAATACTAGAAAGTAATCTATTGCTGCATGTCTAAACTTCATACATAAAACAGTTACAAAATTGGATACATACCTGTTGTTCAATAAAATGTTGGAGCATTTAATATCTCTATGCAAGAAATTCTTCTTATGGCAGTAATCCAGGCCTTCCATCAATTGTCTCATGAAGGATTTAATATGATTTTCATCAAAATGGACCAAGCCAGATTCCAGAAGACCCATCAGATCATGATCCATATATTCAAATACAAGATAAAAAGCTCCTAGTGGAAATTGAAATAAGTTCATATTTAATTAATATAATTTTACAGGGCAAATGTGGTGTTTATATACCAACAGTGAATTCTGCATAGTTAACACAATATATGTACGTTTTATTATGGGGAAATGGCTACTATGTTGTAACACTGTGTAAGTAACACACAAAACTTTATGATGCAGTATAATGAATGAGACTAGGACACACATTCAGAACTCAATTCTATGTTTCACACTGAAATACCATCTTAACCTCCATACCCATTTTCATGGGAAACAGGAGGAAAATGCAAAATATATTACAGAGGTGAAGTCTGTTTTGAAAAACTAAGATAGAAGAATTTATGCCAGAATGACATTCAATATGCTATCCTACATTTCGAGTTTGAATCGCATCTCAACTCCTATACCGATTTCTGAGGGACTTCTCATCTGATAACAAGGAAAGAAAGAAAGAAAGAAAGAAAGAAAGAAAGAAAGAAAGAAAGAAAGAAAGAAAGAAAGAAAGAAAGAAAGAAAGAAAGAAAGAAAGAAAGAAAGAAAGAAAGAAAGAAAGAGGGGAAGGAGGGACCACACTTCCTTGGGTTCAGACATCAAAGGAGAAAACAAATTGCTCATCTTTAATAGTTGTCCTCTGAATGGCTAATCTGTATTCAAACTTATGGCTCTGCACCTGTGTAGAGCCATCTTTGGCAACTTTCCAGATGGACAGTTTTGGCAGCAGCTTGCCCTTCCTAACTACAGCACTTGCATCAATGTGTTTATCTTCAGTTCAAAAATCAGATTACAAAGCAGCAGTGCTTTATTTAACAACTTGTGCCAAAGGGGGAGGAAGGGAAGGTGGTGTGAATGCATAAGTGACCACCTGAAGCTCAAAAATTACAAATAAGGTGAGTAAACTGTTTTCTTCATTGTGGTCTATATGCATTCACAAGACTAGTGAGTTCACCTCTGAAACAGGCTGTAAAGGCAGGCAGGTAAAATGACCTTCACTCATTGGTCCACTGTAGGAGGAACTGCTCCTCCAAAGGAAGCATTCCTCCAAGACTGATATCAGGACAATAATACTGGATCAAAGTGGACAGCAGAGACCAAGTCACTGCACCATAAAAGTCAGGTAAGGAAATCCCTCTTAAATATGAGGCAGAGGTGGCTACAGCCCTGGCGAAATGGCTTTTAAGGATGTCAGGCAGAGATTTCTTGGCCAGTCAATAAGGCTGTGTGATTGTTTTTATGAACCATGCGGCACATCTAAGCAGAAATACCTTGTCCTTTCTCAAATTCAAAATATGCTAAAAAAAAAAAAAGTCAAAGTGACTTTCTGAAGGGATCTTTTCTCTGGACATAAAAATCCAACATTCTTTTTCACATCGAGCATGCAGAAAGCCTTATTTATCAGCATTGAGCAAGATGGAAAAAATAAGGGAATTGGGCAACATGGGCAATATAGAAATCAGACTGAATCTTAGACAGGAATGTTATATCTGTCCAGAGTAGTGCAGGTATTCCAGTCTGCTATAAGAGCATAAAGTTCTCCTTCACAACATGCTGAAATAACAGCCACCAGACAAGCTGTCTTGGCCATTTGACTTTGCAAGGAAACCATGGTCCAGGGTTTAAAAAGGAAGGTTTCATGAGCTGAACATCAGAGAAAGGTTCCAGTGTGGAAGAAGGGAAGTTACAGGGGGAAATCTATGCTGCAATTTATGCAGGGCATTTTTAACTTCTAGAAATGTAAAAAAGGAGGAGTAAAACCCGACATTCGGAGTCACTTCTGTCAACTTCTATTTTTACTTATCTATTCTTAGCAAATTTTCTTCTGTCATCCATATAGTTTTTCTTTTACTACAGGAATGCCCTTTTTGCAGAGCCTGTGTTTCTCAATAACTCTATTTTGCTTTGCTTTCCTATCCAATGAAGTACCTCCATGGGTTGTGAATGATTCTACTGTATATCCTTATGGAGGCAGCCTCCATCAAAACCTGTTCCCCCATGCACCTTTGAGAGCTACAGTGGGTCCTCACTACTCCAATGGTAGAGAAGGGCATTTTCTAACAGTTCAAAGAACTGTTGGTAATGGGGCTGCTCCACATACGGCCGTTTGGAGGGCTCCAGGTTCCATAAATTGGCCGAGGGGGGAGCTCACTCATTTATGGGACTGAGAGTCCCTGAATTCTGAAAATTCCATTCCCTACCGAATATATGGGACACTTTTAACATCCTCCTTCTCAAAGATATAATAAGCAGTTTGTTACAAAACACTTTATTCTACTTTGTAAATGTTGTTCTAGTTTTCTCAATTTTTGCTTTATTTCTATATTGCAGTCCATGCGGTTGCTAATTAATATCCCAGACACACATATTTGTCTATTTGGTCTTCATATGAGTTGTTACACAAAATATTGATACTGGTGTTATCTCTGCTTATTACCACTGTTTTGGGAGGTGTTTGGCACTGACTGACAGTTCCAATCTAACAGTATTTGAAAGTCATCTGAGCTTCCAACTATCAAAACTACACCATCAAAGAGAGGTTACTTACCTGTAACTTTGGTTCTTCGAGTGGTCCTCTGTGAATTCACACTAATGGGTTAAATCTGCGCATGCGCAGAGGCCTCGGAATATTCTAGAACAAAAGTAACCGTTCAGGACCTCCCCCCAAGCCCTCGTGGTCCGCCCGCCCTAACGGTTACCTCAGTTCCCAAATTCCGCTGCTGCTCCAAGTAGAGACAGACGTGACGGAAAGAGGGGAGGACGGGCGGGAAGTGTGAATTCACAGAGGACCACTCGAAGAACCAAAGTTACAGGTAAGTAACCTCTCTTTCTTCTTCGTGGCCTCTGTGAATGCACACTAATGGGTGATTAACAAGCTTACCTTTGAAAGGTGGAGGGACGTCACGGCAGTACAGCAGCAAGAACCGCACGTCCAAACCTAGCATCCTCCTTTGCACGAACGTCCAGCCGGTAATGGGACGCAAATGTGGAAGGCGTGGACCAAGTCGCAGCCTTGCATATGTCGTGAAGTGGCACACCTCGCAGAAATGCAGTAGAGGTGGCAACAGCCCTCGTTGAATGGGCCTTGACAGCGTCCGGAAGAGGCTTCCGTGCTAGTTCATAAGCCAGACGTATAGTCTGTACAATCCACTTTGAAATGGTTTGGGAAGACACTTGATGACCCTTGTGAGGCAAATGTGTTGAGACAAAGAGTCGTTTGGACTGGCGAAATGGTGCAGTCCGCTGGACATAGAAGGATAACGCCCTGCGAACATCAAGCAGGTGTAAATTCTTCTCAACAGGAGTAGACGGTTGAGGGAAAAAGGTAGGCAGTATAATGGGTTGACGCACATGAAAACTGGAGCAAAACTTAGGGAGAAACGAAACATCTGGGTACAACGTCACCTTATCCGAGAAAAACTGAAGGAAAGGTGGGTCCACCCGCAGTGCGGCGAGCTCAGACGCCCTCCTGGCCGACGTTATTGCCACCAAGAAGAGAACCTTGAAGGTGAGCAAACGCGCTGAGGTCGTGGCGAGTGGTTCAAATGGAGGACGTGTCAAACAATTGAGGACAGTATGTAACGACCATTGGGGAACAGGCATTATTCGAGGAGGGTGTAGGTGGGCCACTCCACGCAAAAACCTCTTTACTGTAGGATGTCTAAAGAGGAGGGCGCCCTCCGAGTCAGGAGGTTGATGGGCAATAATCGCTGAGAGGTAGACTTTCAGGGTAGAGAGTGCCAAATTCTTATCGAAGAGGTAAGACAGAAATTCTAGAACCGCCTCCAAAGAGGTCGGCGAGACAGGTAAGTTTCGTGGAGCAGTATACTTTTGGAAGGCGATCCACTTGTTACTATAAAGAGTCTTAGTGGAAGGTTTCCAGCAGTGAGAGATGACGGTGGTCACTGTGGAATGATTCTCCACGCAGTGAGGTGCAGGGAGAGGATATCCGGATGGTACGTGGCTCCGTCGTGTTGAGAGAGAAGGCGTGGAAGAGACGGAAGTCTCATGGAGTCCACAGCCATCGTCGTCAGCATCGTGAACCACGGTTGACGGGGCCAGCTGGGTGCCACCAGCACTACATCTGCATTGTCCTGTTGTATTTTGACAATGGTCCGGAGCAGTAGAGGAAAAGGTGGAAACATGTAGAACAGATGATCGTTCCACTGGACCATGAGAGCGTCGCCGTGGGATCCGGCTCCCCGACCTGCTCTGGAGAAGTAAATCGCACACTTGGCGTTGTCCTGAGTGGCGAAAGCATCTACTGTTGGAAATCCCCACTTCCTGCAGATCAGAAGGAACACCTCCTGATCTAGTGTCCACTCGTGCATGGTTGCACTCGTCCTGCTGAGGCGATCCGCCCAGGCATTTTCGTGGGTGGAAATGTAAATCGCCGAAGGGAAAACGTGGTTTTCCAGGCACCACTCCCAAAACTGTACGGTCAGATACAACAGAGGGGGGGAGTGAGTGCCCCCTTGTTTGTTGATGTAAAAGGCAGCTGTGGTGTTGTCCGTGACAATCTGTACTGCCGTGCCTGAGATGATGGGGAGAAAGGATCGGCAGGCTTTGAAGATCGCCAGCAGCTCTAGGTTGTTGATATGTAGGCGTTGTTCTCGCTGAGACCATCGAGCGTGGACTTGAATGCCGTCGCAATGAGCGCCCCAACCCGTTGGACTCGCGTCGGTGGTGACCCGTGAAGTCAGTGTGAGTGGGGCGAAAGGGCGACCCATGAAGAGGTTGTAAGGGTTGGTCCACCAGTGGAGTTGTTGCGCGAGTTCGATGGAGACTTGGAGGCGCATCCTGGGAGAATCTACCATGGGATTGAATAGGGAGAGAAACCAGGCCTGAAGCGACCTCATCTTCAGTCTGGCATGCGGTATGACGGACGTGGTGGAGGCCATGAGGCCCAGGAGCCTTTGAGCTTGATGGGCCGTGACAGATCGTAGGGGCGTGAAGTGTTTGATGAGGGCGCCTATCTTGATTGCACGGTCCTGTGGCAGAAAGGCCCTTGCTTTTCTTGTGTCGAGGACTGCGCCTATGTAGTTTGCGACCTGAGACGGGTTCAACATTGACTTCTTGTAGTTCACTTGAAGGCCCAGACTCCTCAGGAGTGACAGAGTAGTGTTGGTGTGCAGTTCTGCCAGATGTTTTGAGGGGGCTACGAGGAGCCAATCGTCGATGTACGGATACACCGCGATGCCCCTTGTGCGGAGGAACGCCGCTACGGGTGCCATGCATTTCGTGAAGACGCGGGGGGCCGTGGACAGTCCGAAAGGTAGGGCCGCAAACTCGAAACAGGCGGAGCCAAGAGAAAAACGTAAGTATTTTCGATGCTCTGGTCTGATGGAAATGTGGAAGTAGGCGTCGCTGAGGTCGACAACGACGAACCAGGCTCCGCGATGAAGCAGTGGAAGGATGCGTTCTAAAGTAGTCATCCGGAAGCGCCGGTAAGTGATGAACAGGTTTAGGTCCCGGAGGTCCAGAATGGGGCGGAAGGAGTCGTCCTTTTTTGGAACCAAAAAGTATCTTGAAAAGAAGCCTGGGTCCCCTGGGTGTGGGGAAACTTGAAAAATGGCCAATTTTTGAAGAAGTAGTTTGATTTCTTTTCTTAGAGCGGCAGAAGGAGGAGTGAAGACGACTCGTGGAGGAGGGAGTTCGAGAAACTCTATCGCGTATCCCCGGGCGACTATGGTGAGTACCCATTTGTCGGTAGTAATAAGAAGCCAATTTCGAAGAAAGGGTGCTAGACGGGTGGAATAGCGTGTGGACAAACCAAAGGTAGGCGAGAGATTGGAGTCAAAAGCCCTGCTTGGCCTTTCGGTCAGGTTTCCTGAAGGGTTGACGAGTGCGACGGCGCTGGTCTTGTTGTCGAGCCGGGTAAGTATATTGTGAGGGGTAAAATCTTTGTTTGTTTTGATACTGTTTGTAAGGTTGATAAGATGATTGGTAAGATGGTTGACGTTTCCAAGGGAATCTTTGTTTATAAAATGGCTGTGAAGAGTAAGCGCGTGCTGACTTTTTTGCCTTCTGCAGACCCTCCAGAATGTCGTCGGTCTTAGGGTCGAACAGACCGGTGCCATCAAAAGGTAAGTCCAAAATCCTGGTCTCTGAATCCTCGTTGATATTGGCAGACCTGAGCCATGCGTGGCGGCGAATGGCCACTCCGGTCATCAAGCTACGAGAGGCTGCCTCTATAATGTGTCTGGCCGTCACCCGTTCTTGTCTGGCTAGAGCCCTGGCTTCTTGGTGCAGCGATAAACCTCTAGGTTTTAGCTCAGCCGGAGCCGCCTGCAGGGACGGGAGGGCACGGTTCCATAGGTGCTTGTGGTACGCAGCCATCGCGGCCATGTAGTTTGCAGCCCTAAGTGTGAAGGAAGCAAATGAGTAGGCACGACGGCCCAAAATGTCCATTCTCCTGCCCTCCTTGTTGGTAGGAGCAGCATTAGCGCTTCCTCTGGATCTAGTCTGAGTGACATCAACCACCAATGAGTTGGGAGGAGGATGTTTCGTCAAAAAATCTAGTTCTGTGCCGTGAATCTTGTAAAGGTTTTCAACCCTACGGGACATCTGTAGTATGGAGCACGGTTTGTCCCATGATTGTTTAGTGATGCGAAGGAGTGATGGAATAAATGACATACGTAAGGGAGGGTTCTGATCCTCGTCTATGTCTTCATATACCTTATCAGTGACAATCTGAGGTGGTTGGTGCACTGAAAGGTCCAAAGCAGTAGCAATGCGGCGAATCATATCTGAGTACGATGCGAAATCAGCCGCTGGAGAGGTCGGATTGTTGTCATCGATTTCGGAGTCTGGTGTATTGGCGTTAGGAGGAGATTCACGGAACGAAGGGTCCGAGGAATCAGACTCACTCTGCATGCCTGAAGAATCGATGGAGGACTGGAGATCATCCCGTGAATAGCAAGAGGGTTTAGTAGTTTGCAGAGTTTTGGAAAGAGATGGTTTTTTTCGCTTGGTATCGTGTACGGTACCATGTACCGCCGATACCGAGGCGGCATCCGAGTTCGAAACAGGGGACCGGTCTCGACGGCGTTTCTCTGGTCTTTTTAGTTTGGGAGGGTCAGCAAGAAAGTCCTTATGCCGGTGTTGTGGCACGGTACCGGAAGGCTCGGTACCGTGGGTAGTGGAGTCCCGGTCCCGACGCTTGGAGTGTTGCGTGGTATCGATGGTCTTGAGACGCTTCGGCGCTCTCGTTAAAGACTTGGTATGTTTGGTAGGAGCTGCCGGTACCGTCAGTGTTCGAACCCGACGGCGTCGTTTACGGTCGGTACCGTTTGGGTCAAAGTCAGAGGGGGAGGAATCGTCCCCTGAAGAGGTGGTATCGGAGGACGAGAAGGAGTCCGAAGCCGAAGAGTCGAACCCGTACAGAAGACGGGGATCGTAAAGTTTTTCCATTTGTTTACGCCACCGGCCGATCTGTTTCCTACTGTATGGAAACGGCGGCCAATCCTCGGGAAGTGCTCGGCTCTTCTTGTGCTTGGGGCGATGCTTTCGAACCCCATGGAGCTTGGAGACCTTCGGTCCCGAGTACCTCGAGGACCGGGAATCTCCTACGGCCGGCACGATGTGCTTAGTTTTTGCCTTCTTCTTTTTGGGTGGCGATGGGTCTGGCAATGGCGAGGCCGATCCAGAATCAGAAGGCATAGGTGACCCAGGAGTCATGGGCACCGAGGATTCTCGAGATGGTCCCTCCGATGGTGCCGCGTCGGTGTGCACCGGAGGAGTTGAAGGGGACCGATCCTTTCGAATGGGAGGGGAGTCCTCCCTGGAAGATTCGACCAGCGGCGCCGCTCGAATAGACGGTGGTTGGGGTGTCAATTGTTGTATTTGAGGAGAAGGAGATTTTTTTGATTTTGACGATGATGACTTGGTTTTGGGTTTGGTCTGAAGAGAGGTAATCTTGGATTTCAGGGGTTTGGCCTTGGGGGATAAGGCAGGCATCTCAGTGGTCGAGGAAGTGGATTTATTATCCATTCCTGGAGGTTGAAGGGACTTTTCCCACAGAGCGGCGCGGAGACGAAGATCTCTAAGTTTCAGCGCTTGTCTGGTAAATTTTTTACAATGGTGACAGGATTGGGGGATATGAGTGTCACCGAGACAAAAAAGGCAAAGCTGATGTCCGTCAGTAGACGGAATCTTCTTTTGACAAGAAGCGCAGCTTTTGAAGGAGACTTTAGGTGCCATAAAAGGCGGGAAAAGGGGGGAAAACAGGGGGGGGGAACTGGGAAGGCAAAGTACAACGAACGGTCTTTTTTTTTTTATAACAGGGAACAGCAATACGAACGGTTTAGAAGAAAAAAAACGAGAAGAAATGTTCCGATTCCCGCGCGAAGAGCTCTAGATACCGAGACCTTACTGCAGCAGCGGAAAAAAAGGAACTGAGGTAACAGTTAGGGCGGGCGGACCACGAGGGCTTGGGGGGAGGTCCTGAACGGTTACTTTTGTTCTAGAATATTCCGAGGCCTCTGCACATGCGCAGATTTAACCCATTAGTGTGCATTCACAGAGGCCACGAAGAAGAACATATATTATTTAAGGCTACACTACTTACTTTAATGTCTATCTGCAAAAGTGTTTTGCATAATCTTTTCTAAACAACATTAAACAGAAATGGCAATAAGACACATCCTTGACAGATGCCTCTTCTAATTTCTGTCACTGGTTAATTCTCCATCTATTTTAATCTTAGCCATTTTTTGTCCAGGTTCATGATGCTGTTCGCATATTTCTGGTTCTCTGTGAAACCTCAATTCCTGTGAATGGGTAAATGTGAATGCAAAGGCCAGGCTATAGGCACCAGTGCAGTCGGTGTCTATTGACTCCCAATGTGACAGTTAAAAAGGAATTATTCCAAAGATACTGTAACTATCAGACATATGGCCTGCTTCTGCTCCAAACCGACAGATTAAAGTCGGGATATGCACTCTCTTTTTGGAGAAATGAAGAAATACGAACCAAACTGTGGATATTTGTGTATTTCCACAGTAACCTTTGGAGGAACAAAATGTCAAGGCATTAACAGGACAGATCAGCAACTCCATGGATCTTTCGTGTTACATCCATCTTTTGCATGTCAAGATTACAGAAAATACTTTTAAAACAGACACAGGAGAGTATGCTGGAAGTACTATTAAGCCATGGAGGAAAACTAAGGCTTTCCAGGAAAAGAAGGTGGCGGGGGGGGGGGGGGGGATTTGGACCACACGCAACACCTACTGGAATGTCAAACCTAAACTTATTTCATGGTTTTAACAACATAAAATGTATCACTCTTATCTTGGTTAAAATATTACATTGTACTATTTGGCATACATTTAAAAATACAAAAGCATAAAAATAAACAAAAAAGTATGCTACCCAACTATCTATATCTTAGTTAGTTCCATGTGACAAATAGAACACTGAAAACAGAAAGGAGATACAGTGGAACCTCTACTTACGAACGTCCCTAGCTACGAACAATCCAACTTACGAACAGCTCCGTTCGCTAAATTTTGCCTCTACTTGCGAATGGAGCTCCAACTTACGAACCGAAAAAAAACCTTTCCTGCCCTTTTTTTAACCTTAGGTCATCTTAGGTTAAAAAAAATTTTCTCCCCCTAGTGGTAGAGTACGGATTAACCGGCTTTGCATTAGTTCCTATGGGAACTAATGCCTCTACTTGCGAACGGCGCCTCTAGATAAGAACGAAAAACAGCCAGAACGGATTAAATGGTTTTCAATGCATTCCTATGGGAAATTTTGCCTCTACTTACGAACGTTTCAACTTAAGAACAGCATTCCAATACGGATTAAGTTCGTAAGTACAGTGGTGCCTCGCTAGATGATTGCCTCGCAGGACGAGGAAATCGCTAGACGATGCCTTTTTGCGATCGCTACTGCGCTTCGCAAAACGATGTCTCTCTATGGGGAATTTTCGCTAGACGATGAGGTTTCCCCATAGGAATGCGCCGACTAGTGGTGAAAAGCTGTCAGTGCAGCTGTCAGTGCATTCCGACGGGGACCCTCACTCGCTAGACGATGTTTCCCTATGGGAGATTTCGCAAGACGACGAGTTTTCCCTTTGGAACGCATTGAAGAGATTTCAATGCATTCCAATGGGAAAACGTGCTTCGCTAGACGATGTTTTCGCTAGACAGCGATCTTCGTGGAACGGATTAACATCGTCTAGCGAGGCACCACTGTAGAGGTTCCACTGTATTTTTGTAATATACCCCAAGCAGTGTTCAGTGGGACATGAACAACTTTGCTTTTACTATAACTGTCTCTACCAAATTAGTAGAGGGCTTGGTCCTCACTGGTAAGTCAAGTAACTTGGACTCAATTCCACTGCCGATTAGGATCTATAGAAGACATTCCCCAAAGAACAATAACTCCTAAAAAACACTGTGAACACTTTCTTGTTTTTTTTTTTTTTTTAAATTACAAATAAAAAGCAGAGGCCAGGGAAGATGATGGGAGCAGTAGCATTAGAGGTAAATAACCTGAAATCCTTTCTGAAGTGGGGTAAAATCAAGAGGTCTATAGATTTATCTATGTGGGCTGCAATTCTCAGAATTGCCTGCAGAATTCTTGGAAAATTCTTGGGGGCTGCAGAACTAAAACAAAACAAACAAAAGCACAGCTTTCCTAAAAAAATTCTAAAAATTAGGGGGGGAAAGTGAAGTCTCACATATGTCCTTTCATGAAGCTGGCAGCCCCAAATGGATGCATTTTGGAAATGAGTCCCATTATAAACATATGTCCCATTCAGGGTGGATTTGATTTAAATCATAATTTAATTTAAAAACATGATTTTTTAAAAATTTAAACATGATTTAAATCAATTTGATTTTTTAAAAATCACTGATTTTTATCCACCCTGTTTCCATTACACAAAGAAATATTATTTAACTCTGTACACTGTCTTGCATACAAGTCTTCATACTACACAGTTCCTGCTACTTTCAGTGAATAAAAGCATTGTCTTAAAAAGCTTCTCACTCACTGAAAAAAGAGAAAATATTTGAATCTTGCGGAGGGCGGACTCTTAATCAACCAAAGTTGATTAAGTTCTATTAAAATAGAACAACTAAACATTTTTCCTTGGGAAAGCAGCAAAAAAAATTTTTCCCTTAATGTTTCCCCTTTTTTTTTCTTCTCCAAGCATTCACAACTCAAGTTCTCAAATCCTTACATCTGGCACTTTGTAAGTAAGGAGAATTTCAGGGTTTTTAGTAATATGTGAATTATTATTTCTCATGCTTTAAAAACAGAAAGTACCCGTGGTACGGCAACTGAAGAAGATACTTAAGAGATCAGTTTAGTAAGCACCAAGAAGCTTAAGAAAAGCAGCCTCACTCTTGTTCACAAAAAGCTGTGTCATGATCAATTACATGCTTATCTGAAATCTCCCCTCTAATATTAAAGGAAGTGTTCCAATTACTATATAATGCTGTAAGAAGAGCTATGCTGGTCTAAGCCCATGCAATTTCTAACATTCAGTAAAACAGAGACTACCAAATCTAAAAGGAATTGTCCCAAATGAGGAATGCAATACTAACACTTATTTAAATACATGTATCAGTAATTCTTACTCTATCCAAATATTAGGCACGTTTCATCTTTAATGTAGTATATCTAAATTCCATGATCAAGTAAATCCAGTACGTCTCCGTAATGATGCATGTCTGATCTGAACACTACATTGTCACCTAAGGATTTGTTTTTGCTTTTGTTTTATTCTACCACTTACTACACTATATTTTACTATTTGCTTAACTTGATTCATTTATGACTGTCATCCTTGAAATCTGTACAGGTCAAAGGTAGGATAAAATATATTTAACAAAATATGTTTTATTAAAATACAAGTGATTATATTGAAAAAGAATAAGCTAAACAGCATGATTTTCCTTTCCCGAACTTGGTAGCAAGTTGCAAGAACCAGAAGATAATTAACACAAAAGAACATTCAACACTTTTTAAAAAGAAATTGTATTTATATATAAAGAATAGTTACCATTATGTAAATGCCTATCCAAAATTACCTCTGTTTCTTGTGAAACAGGTTGCAATAAATTCATTATATCTGTGCACATACCTTTATCCTTCTTGAAATCTAAAGCATCTTCCTTATCTGTTACTATTTCCTTCATGTTGATTATGCTCTGATGATTAAGTTGTCGAAGAATCTTTATTTCCCGAATAGCCGTAATGGGAAAGCCTTCCTTCTCATTATCCAACCGTACCTTCTTTAGTGCCACCATCTCCCCTAAGAAAAGGCATTTTTTAAATGATTTCATTTATTTTAGCACATTAGAACTGACTGCTGCTTTTAACATAATAACATGGGAGTAGGAAATCATTTCTCAAAGTCTGTGCGTTCTTTCTATTTACTACACAAAAAAATGGACCTGAGCATCAGCACACACTTTCAGTATTACAGCTATGCAAATTAAATTTTAAATTAAATTGTTCCTACAAAGCCATATATGATTTCTTATTTTCCAGTCACTGGGTATCATAACTACTCCTATAACAAACCACTACGAAGCACATGATCCAGAGTAATTGTTGCCCAGAGGAAGAAAAACTGTATGAGCATAATCACTATAACCACTTGCTTCTTATTCACTTACCTTGATGCAGCAAGTAGAAGAAATCGCTTTGTGGCAACAGCATGAGAAATCCAACTACATAATCCAGAATTACGGGCCTACACAAGTTGTATATTCAAAATATAACGTTCACTACTGGATCCATGTGGTTCCATCAAACCTAGTGGTCTCTCAGTAGCAACAGCCAGATAGCACCTTACCACTAACAGATAAATCAATTTAAATACCAATTAAAATTTTAATACTAATATTTTTCTGTATATAGTAGATTTATCTTCCACATACCACAAAACAATCAAATTTAGCTAGTTTTCTATTCTTCTCTGCTGCTTAAACAAGTGTCTAAAGCGAATACCCTTTTACACAACATACTCTTTGGTGTTTGTATCAAAAACAGTATTTTTGTACTGTTCCATACAAGTTTTTTTAAAAAACTAGGGAAAAAATCACATGAAATAGCCTTGATGTCGTTTGTGGCTCCAAACAAACATAGATTCCTCACAAGTCTCCATTATCAGTCTATGAGCCAGCCCAGAAATAATCTCAAAGATTGTGCTGAAAAGGAAAATTAGTAATGCATATATAGCATCTTGACAAAGTGCACACACACATTGTTAATGATTCTTTGGCTCTTTCCATGTGAAACATATTTTTGAAAGCTTACCTGTATCTTTATCTCTTGCTTTATAAACCTGCCCATAAGTGCCTTCTCCAATAATGCCAATTATATCAAATTTATCCACACAACGTTTTCCCCAGTCAATTTCTTTTTGTTTTGTTTCACCATGGCGTGGACCACATATTCTAGGAATACAAAAACAACAAGATTCTATTTTATGGGTGCATGGACATATTTTCTTCTTAGAAACTATGTCCTTTCTAGCAAGTACACTGCCATTAGAAAAAGCAGCAGTTCTCAATCAATAATTCCATCAAATTATAGAAACAAACGGATACATTACTCACCTGTAACTGTGGTTCTTCAAGTGGTCGGCTATGTACTCACAGAATCGAACACTGTGCCTGCACAAACACTCCTTATGGAACCTTCCAGATCTTTAACCTCATGTCCTTTTTTCCCTTGCTCTTTACTGTACATGTTCTGCCCATTTTCCCCAGTCCCAGTCTTGTATGCCGCAAATTAGTATATTATAATTAGCAAGACAAAAGTGAATAGGTGTGTTTACGAACACATAGATCACCACTCAAAGGACCACAGTTACAGGTGAGCAACTTGTTCTTCTTTGTCGTCTCTATGATTCACATAACTGGGTAACTGGTAAGCTCGGTTCTTGGAAGTGGGATGTCATGTCAGAAAAGAAGACAGGATTTCTCTATCAATAGTGCTATGGTAAATGGACTATATCATTTTTCTTCAGGAAGTTATGTTGCATTTTCATTTCCTTTTTAAACTGCCTGCAGTCATAATCAAACCAAGGGTTGCCCACCCTACACCCAGGATGCCTTGGACTGGCTTTCTGGAGGAGCAAAGGTTGGAATGCTTTTATAATCTGGGCACAGCAGTCTAATGTTACTTTGGTATCCTTTGAGGAGACCACAGTTTCCCTCAAAACATACATATTCTCAGACTGCCATAAACATTCTAAATCCCTAAAATTCACTTTTGCCAAGTTACAGCAAAATGTAGATTGCTGTGTGTTTTGGCTCAGAGTTCCAACCAACTGTCTTCTGAAGCTTGCCCGGGTAAATCCATTTGAAGGATTAGAGGCTGATGATCACTAGTCAGATAGGAGTCTACTCTGAAGCTGGTAATTCACTTAACAATGGATGAGAAGAGAGAAGACTGCAATGTAACCAACTACACTGGCACCCATGTGGTTGATGAAAGTGAACTCCCCCATTTGGTCTTCCTTCTGGGAGTCATTCAAAATGCAGAGATCAACCTGCAAAATCATTTATATAAAGAGCTTCCCTTGAATATTTGTGACATGGTCCTCAGAATGTCTGTCTTTCATTTGTAGGAATTCTTCTAAATTGAGGTGTATGGTTTGTTGGAAAGATTCCCAGTTTAGGCCAATATGGGCATTAAAGTCACCAATCATTTACATGTGTTTTGGAGAATTGGATCTTCAAATCAAGTAAATAGTCTGAGAGTTTATCCCAGGCATTCTCACAATAAGAGTTTGAATTCTAAGATGGAATGTACACATTAATCACAATATAGAATGAAAGGTTTAGCTTTAAAGATATTGCCATAGCCCAGGGTTGTAAATTACTAATCAGTTGGATTTCCCCTTTCAGCAAGATCTCTATGCAGCAGGCTAGTCGTCCCCCACCCTGGATCGCCCCCTGACCTCTAGAGGAATTTGCAGGGACTGCAAAGGTTTTATAGTCATTTAGAATGACATCCTCAATACACCATGTTTCCTGTAGGAATATGACATCAAAGGATTTGAGATTTATTCTGAATGAGCTGTCAGATCTTTCGTTGGACCAACCAGAAATGTTCCAAGAGACAGATTTTGATGAATTCCTTGGGTCTCTCTGTTGTCAGAAGGAGTCACGGTGATCAGTTTGCTCCATCAAAGTATCTTGAGTGATTTGACTGAGTGAATGATCTACACACACTGCACCATTTGAGTTGGCAGCTGCTTGCTGAGACACTAGATCTGGTGGAGGGTTCAAAGTTTATATCAACCATCACTATTTTCTGGTTTTTTGGTTGTTCAAACTGGCTGCTAATAGAGGTTAAGTTGTTCAAAGACTTAGAATTAGTTGGAATTAGACCTTTCTGTGCAGTTATTTATAGGTTTAATCTTATGGTTTGGAGTACTTGGTTGTGTGGAGTTCTTGGGCTTCCTTGGAGTTTTTGGTAGACGCTCTGACTGATGGCAGGGCGGACAGGCAGTTGGGAGAATGTACACTGAGTAATATTTAGTTACTACTAATATGCCAAAAGGTTATAGATGGATAATCCATGGCAGGCTGAGTCGGCACAAGGTAGTATGAATTTTCAAGGAGATATGGGAACTGAAAGTAAATTCATATTAATTATTATGAAAATCTTATCTCACTTAGATGACTTCTGCATATTAGACTGAGAAGCAATGTGTCCAAAAAGTTCAATTATTACTTTCAATTCAGTCTAAATTCCATCATGTTTAAAATTATTTAAAAAAATTTTTTTTAATTTTTTTCCCAAACCAGTATGAATTTGAAACACTAATGTTTTAGTACTGTGCATTAACATTAATATCAAGGAATATTGTTTAGGCTAGGGAACATCAAGCAGGGATATGTGGTATCTCAATACCTATTTATATGTATAAGTGCTATTAACAGAAACCTTTTTCCAGATTTCTAGTTATTAGATGGCAGGTGAAGAACCAACCATACACCCACTTCCAATTGTTCCTGTAGGTTCTGGAAATTTCATTTCTAAAGTATCACAAATAGCCACCACTGGGCAAGTGACTTTTGAAACTGAGGGGGAGACTCCTCACACACACAAAAACCCAACAATCTGCAATGTATATGGGAATTACCTGTTCCCTTAGCAGATATAAAATGAGAATTATTTAGAATTGTTATTTTGTGTATGAGCCACCTTTTCTGACTAGCAGAGAAAAACTGAGATATTTATTTATTTATTTATTTATTTCATACCCCGCCTATCTGGTCAATTGTGACCACTCTAGATATGAAATAGTACATGATACTGGCCAGTGCCTGGCAAAGACAACTGAAATATTTCTTTGCGTTCCAGTGTGGTTCCTAACAGGGATGTTGGCAAGCATTTGGTCTGAGTTCCAAGTCTTTGGTACCAAGTCCCGAGTTCCTATTAAAAACAAACTCTTTTCACCAGAAAAAAAGGAGGGGTGGGTGGGTTTGAAGTCATGAGTAGAGTCCGATTCATTAAAAAAAACCACCAAGTTGAGTCAAAGTCAAGTCACCGGTGCAACTTAAGTCCAACCTGACAGCAAGTCCCATGACTCAAGTCCCCATCCCTGGTTCCTAACTTGCTTCATTACACAATACTAACTTAATAACACATTGCTAAGATGATCTGTTTTTTCATATGTATTACTGTTTTCCCTTGGTATGATCTCATTCTTTACGTCAATTAAGATATTCTTTCACAATGCCAAACTAGCCTCTAGCAGACAATGTAGTGCACAAACAAAAACTTTTTAAAAAAAATAATGTGTTATTTTAACAAAACAATCAGAATAAAAATGAAAAAAATGAAAATGTGAAGAAGAATAGTATTATCTTTGAAGAAAAACATTATTTAAGGGAAATATTTGTACCCGGCTACTGGAATTATATGTATAAAACAAAGACAAAGCTTTAATACAGTGAAGGACAATGTAATAGAAGAGTGTAAAAGCCAGATATATGGGTGGCCTTTCCACCAGCCCCTCATAATCTGTCAATGTACCTAGAACTATTGTTTTAACAGGACAAAATTTCACAGATTAGACTGGTTTACATAAATTTTAGTTTCTTCACTGGTTCATACAAGTACAATACTGAATACTTGCTCCAGGTTTCTGGTTGCTAGATAGACACCTTGAGTCCTCTTGAGGAGAAGCATGGCAGGGTTGCCACTGAAATTTTATTTTTCATTTCCCTGACCTTCCCTGACCAACATTTGTCAATTTCCCTAACCACCATTCAAATATAAAGAGAAGTTACAGCGGTACCTCGACTTACGGAATTAATCCGTATTGGAACGGTGGCCGCAACTCGAAATTTTCGTAAGTCGAAGCACCATTTCCCATAGGAATGCATTGAAAACCGATTAATCCGTTCCGGCCGAAGAAAAAAATACCAAAAAAGAAAAAAAAAAGAAAAAGAAAATAAACAGAGCAAGTCCCACGCTGGGACTGCAAAAACAAAAAACAAAAAACAAAAAACCAATCCAGTGAAGTCCGAAAATATTTTCCACTTACGGGCGTAAGTGGTAGTAGTGGATGGTCTGCGAGCACGGCGTAGAACATCTGCTATTGAGGGACCAATCTCCAGGCCGTGAGATGTAATGATTCCAGGTCTCGATGCAGTGTCCTGCCATCGTGGAGAGAGAGCAGATGAGGTAGCAACGGCAGACGAAGATGGTTGACTGAGCCCTGATGTAGCGGGGAGAACCATGTCTGGCGAGGCCACCAAGGCGCAATGAATATCACGTCTGCTTGATCTTGCCGTACCTTGACCACAGCCCTCTGGATCAACGGAATGGGGGAAAACATGTAGAGCAGTCCCTCGGTCCATGGCACCATAAAGGCGTCTCCCAACGAGTGGAAGCCAGCTCCTGCCCGGGAGCAGTACCAGTCGCACTTTTTGTTGACAGCGGAAGCAAAGACATCCATACAAGGAGTGCCCCATTGGTGGCAAAGAGACTCGAATACCGAGTCATCCAACGACCATTCGTGGGTGCAATCCTGTAGTCTGCTTAGGCGATCCGCCAGAAGGTTGTCTGCAGAGGCAACATGAACAGCAATGGGGAAAATGTGGCGCTCGTAGCACCACTCCCAGATCTGGACAGAGAGATACAGGAGGCGTTGCGAATGGGTGCCACCCTGCTTGTTCAGATAGAAAACCGCTGTGGTATTGTCGGTTGCAACTTGTACTACACGTCCCGAAAGAAGACGCTCGAATGCCCGAAAGGCCTTGTAAATAGCAAGGAGTTCTAGCAGACTGATGCGTAAGCGGCGTTCTTTTAGCGTCCAATGTCCGTTTGCTGTTAAGTCGTGGACTGGCATCCGTGGTAATCTGTATTGTTGGTGTTAGAAGTCCAAAGGGTCTTCCTACAAGAAGATAGGGACAGAGAGACCACCAGGTGAGCTGTTCTGCAAGTTCTACTGTAACCGTCAGAAGCTTGGAAGGGGGGGGGTCCAACAGAGAGCGAATAATGCCAGGTACCAGGCTTGGAGTGACCACATCCTCAACCTGGCATGTTGGATTACTGCAGTGGTGGAAGCCATGAGACCCAACAATCTTTGCACCTGAAGAGCTCGGACTTTGGTGCCCGCAGTAAAGTGCTGAAGCATAGCCTGGATCTTCACCCGTGGTGAAGTGGATAAACCAAATGGGAGAGGCTTAAATTCATAAATTACTCCATCGAGCGAAAACCTCAAGAAACGACGATGTTCTTGACGAATGCTAATGTGGAATAAGCGTCCTTGAAGTCAATAAGCGCAAACCAGTCACCTTGTCTCAACATCTGGATAGTATTGTCCAGGGAGACCATGCGAAATCGCCGAGGTGTAATATAGGAATTCAAGGGGCGAAGGTTGAGGATGGGGCGAAGTCCTCCGTCCTTCTTGGGAACAATGAAATAGTGTGAGAAAAAACTTTGTGGGATATCTGGGTCGTGAACTAGAGTGATAGCATCCTTAGAAAGTAATTTGTCAACCTCTTGACGCAGTATGGGGGAGGTAGCCGTGTTCCTGACGAGCCCCGTGCAAGGTGAAGAGCGAAATTCAATTGCATAACCTGTGGCAATAATCGTGAGAACCCATGAGTCGGAAGTGATAGCTCCCCAAGCGTGGAGGAATGGTGCCAATTGAATTAACAGGGGTAGTGGTGCTGGTGGGTTGAATATGTTAAAGATTCTGCTTGGCTTTCTGATCCTGTCGGCGAGCCTGCTGGCGAGGTCTTTGCCTAGTAGGCTGTTGCCGTGACTGACCTTGAAATCCAGATGCCTGTGGCCTCTGGCGATCAGAATAGGGCCGGTAGGAGAAAGGTCGGCGCCAAGCAGTACATGGACGGGTTTGTGATGTATAAGACCTAGCAGTATTTCAGTGTTTCAGAAGACTTTCCAGTATCTCATCAGTCTTTGGGTCGAAAGGGCCCATGCCGTCAAATGGCAGGTCCTCAATCTTGGCCTTGACGTTGTCGGAAATATTTGCCGAGCGCAGCTAGGCATGGCGACGCAGGGTGATTGCTGTGGCCAATTGCTTTGATGCGGCATCTACCACATGCCTGGCTGCAATGCGTTCCTGACGAGCCAGCGACATGGCCTCTTGATGATGGGAGAGGCTGGGAGTCCTGAGATCTTCAGGGGCGGCTTGCAAGGCAGGCAGCACAGTATTCCATAGGTGTCGGTGGTATGCACCCATTGCCGCCATATAATTTGCTACCCAAAGGACGAAGGTGGCTAAAGAATACATCCTCCTACCTAAGACATCAAGTTTCCATCCTTCCTTGTCAGTTGGCGCGGAGGAAGACCTACTACGGGCTCGAGTCTGTGTGGCGTTGACGACCAACGAGTTTGGCAAAGGGTGTTTTGACAGGAACTCGGTTTCTTTCCCATTCGTTTTGTATAGATTTTCAATGCGTCTGGGTATCTGGTGCGAGGTCAATGGTTTGTCCCATGGCTCTTTCAAAAGACTCAAGAGGGATGAAATGTAGGCTAAACGAAGCGGGGGTACTTGGTCCTTCGTTATGTCTGCATAGACCTTATCTAGCTGCTCAGCTGGAGGCTGCAGAATTGTAAAGTCTAATACCTCTGCAATACATTTAATTAGCTGAGAATAGGCCGTGTAGTCTTCTGAAGGCGACGGAGGATGGCTCCCAACTACATCTGATGAGGGCGTAGGAATATTCAGAGGAGAATCCTCCCTGATTTCGCCTTCATCCGCACTCAAATCAGTCTCAAGTCCAAAGTCACATTCCGGAGACTGAGTATACGACCCTCGTGCCCGAGGCGCATCGAACTCTGAAGCCGGATGAGTCAAATAATCAATGAGATCGTCTTCCCGAGTCCGCGAAGTATGAGCCGGAGAGAGAGGCCGGAGAGCCACAGATTCTGGATGGTGTCGAGATCCGGATGTCGGACCCGATGGAAGGGTCTTGGTACCAGAAGCGGACGATAGTTCCCGTGGGCGAAGGCAGCTCGTGCGGTGCCGTGATGGAGGATGGGCAGGGTGATCATCAGGGCGACGGAAAACTTCCTCCGAACAAGGTTGGTATCGAGGCGAAGGAAAAGCCTCGTAGTACGGCGGCCAATGTCGAGCCCTGAAATACGAGGCGGGGTCATATGGCATCGGGAATCCAGGACCTTCAAAACCATAGGCTCTTGGTTGATAATAGCCTCGCAGGTCATCCCAGGGAGGGTATCTGCAGTCACCATAGGCAGAGAGATCTCCCATTGGCTGTCGATGCCGAGCATGATCGGGCTTCGGAGTCGAGATGCCGCGTCTTCTGCCTCTTCTTGCGGGGCGCATCCGCGACCGAGCCCGGTGGAGAATCAGGGCTGGTCCGAGTCTCAAGCTGGACCTCGACCGAGCTATGGAGAGACTCGGGAGAGAGACTCATGCGGGGGGATGCAATCAACTCCGGCCCCAAGGGAGGAATTTCCTCATCTCCCGACGGTATAGTCACAGATACCGTCTCGTGCCGGGTATGAGATATCGATGTCAGCGGTGAAGGTGGATTAAGAGGCTTAGCCGACTTAGAAGATTTCTTCTTTTACTTCGGTGTCGAGCCTGAAGGAGGCTTCGACATCGAGGCCGAGGTAGTCGACCTCGAGGACGTGGATTTCCCCATTTTACGAGCCTCAGAAGGGGAACGAACCGCAGCCAGAGAGACTCCAGAAAGAGGAGTACACAGTGGCTCCATGGCAGAAGACCGAGCAGGGCAAAGAGATTTTCCCTACAAATGGGATCGTAATTTCTGAAGTCTCTGCTTCAATGCTGGCTTAGTAAAAGCCTTACAGAAGGAACAAGAAGCGGGCTGGTGTTCTTTGCCGTTGCAGGACTCACAACGCTTGAAAGGCCCCAACGCGGCCATAAACCTGAGGCTGCAAATATCAGTTTTATGCTTTCAAATCAGACTCACGATTACCGAAGAATGGTCAACAATCTGAGGTCAAAAAGTAGGGAGGTCCGCGATTGATTTAAAGGATAAGGAAGAAAAACACACTAAGCTCTGAATCACATTGCTGCTGTAGCGGCGGCAGAAAACGGAACTGAGACACTGGGTGCCGGGGTTATAGCCGGCATGCGGGAGGTCCCGGCACCATGTGCTTAAGCAATAGAAGATTCCGAAGCTGCTCTGCTCAGGCGCAGATTAACCCATTAGTGTGCATTCACAGAGACCACGAAGAAGAACCACAAGTTAAAAAATGAATAGGTCATGTTGCATTAATGCAAGTCTTAATGAAATGTTCCACTCTACAACTACACAAGTCTCAAATGCAAAAGTATTTGTCAAAGTAAGAGATTTAATATCAGCTTCTTTCAACATTAACTGCAGCAACATCTGTTTTGGAATTTCACCAAAAATTACACCAAGATACAAACTTCAATTCAAGTAAACTCTGAATGCTAACAAATGACATAACATTTTTGTTATTGTTTTCAAGGTACACTAAAAATTATATAAATGTTCTATCTAAAATGGTTTCTCTGAAGTCACATTACGAAACTTATAGTTTTGAAATTGCAGTAATAATCAAGTTAGAAATTAGAATACAAGTAATCTGTTTTTAAAGAATAAAGATTTAAGATATAAAACTATCACTTCTACAGTTTTCTCTTTTTATTTTGTAACTCTTTTAGTTTCTCATCAATTGTTTCCTCTTCCATTTTGGCTTCTTCTCTCAGTCTTTTTTTTTTTTTTTTTAGCATTTTCAATATGTTTAATTTGTCCCTCAAGTTTCTTCTTTTCTTCTTTCTTCTGAATTTCTTCTTGTTGCTTATGGTGTTTAGCCTCCAAGTGCTCTGCGTAACATGCATGAGCATGCCTGACTGACTACAATAGATTCATATCAATTACAACAGATGCAAGTCCTTCACAGTTCAAGACAGCATCATAAATCTGACGTTGACAGACAACAGTTTCTTCATGCAAGTTCTCAATTAACATTGACTTATTAACTGAAAATCCACTTTCGACAGAAGCATTACCATGAGACAGGATAAGACACATTTTGACAACAGTCCACAGGTCTGAGAAACTTTTGTTGGACATCAAAATACTGTACCACTGTAAAATGTATCCAGTCCAACTTCATCATTTTGTTTTGCAACATATGCTTGAAATTGAGCCTTGAACTCATTATGGGCAGCTGTGGTTAAAGTAGTGTACTGTTGCTTTGATTTTTCCGCTACTGTATCACTGATCTGATTTGCTGCATGTAGAGCTTCAAGAACAGTCCCTATTCTGGTGATTCCAAGACTTCTTTCAATCAGCTTTTTAACAACAGCTACTACCATGTTCCAAAACTCTAGACAAAACTCGGCCACTTGACGTTCAACTCAGTTTAGTTTCTTTCAGCAGCTTCTTTGTTGCAAAGCCAATGTCAACCCTGCTTCTATCAAGCAAGTTCTCAGACAATTTCATATCAATTGTTAACAACTGGGAACCAGGAGACACATTTTGCAGCTTTTCCGATTTTATGCAATGACTCGTTAGCTTCTTGATTAGCTTACAAAGTTCTTCATACGAAAAAAGGTGCCAATGGTTTTTGTTTTTGAAACCGTTGTAGAAATGGCTCACAATCTCAAGCAATCGTTTTCATGAAAGCCATTTTGAACTTCATGACTGGATCTTGCATTGCAGCTTTTATACAAATTGCAGGTTTATTGGGGGGAGTTTTGCTTCTTCCGCATACTTCTTGATGTTGTCAAAAACAATCATAGCTCTATCAAGGCACTTAATACTCTCAAACCACCTAGTGGAGCAAAACTTATGGGGAAATAGTGTGCTTCCGGTCATAGCAGAGTATGATGCCCTCTTAGCTGGGGAATCTTTGAACAGATAATACATGTTGCACAAGACTGAATTCAGGTCCCATTTCACTGCTTGCAATCCTGTTTTAAAAGACCCATGTACAACATGAAGGGTACAAGTTCCAAAGTCAATCAATTCTTTTCCACAGTCAAGGCTGGTTTTAATTTCTTCTTTTAATTTTCTCTGAAAAAGGTGATTTACATTTGGCCCATTCATAGACACTTGTAATAATTTTGCAACTGATAAAGACATGCCTTCTTGAAGGTCTTCAGCAGTTGCAGTTTGAAGAAAAACACTGGTTAGATACCGTGTGGAAACTTTATGACAGTAAGCATCCCAAAAACAAACCACTAAATCCATCTGTTCCTTTTGAACCACCTTATTCAAAACTTCATCAAAACAGATAACAAATGTGCAACTGGTGATAGCCATGGAAGGAAGTCAGGATGAAGTTTGAAATCCAGCCACTGCATATTAAAAACTGTCCTCTTAGAAGCCATCTTCAAAATGTGGTTTCAGATACAGCCGTACATAAAACCACCTGCCTGACACCAAGATGTTAGCAGATTTGTTTTCTGGCAAGTAGGAACTTTCCAAAGCTGGGAAAGTTTCACTTTCACTTTCTGGTTCCAGAAAGTGTAATAAGCAGATCAGCAGCAAGAAAGGAAGTGGAGTTTAAATGCTTGCAGATCATTTCTGCAATCTAGAGAAGCAGACAACCCTGATTTGCAAGTTTTATGCATAGGAGAAGTCAGAGAAGAGGATGAGAGAGCTGGTACTCTGTAAACTCTAGCAGGAACAAGCAATCACATTTGAAAAATTTACTTTGCATGGTGCAGAGTAGAAAGTGCTAGTTGACTGTGAAATCCAACAGCAGCAAAACTCATTTGCAACTCTGTGCTGGGTTTAGCAGGAGACAAAACGTCCATTCCATACACAAACATGACCCAAAAACATGCTTATCTTTATATGTAAGTTAAATGCAGTAATAGCAGGTAAGGATGAAAACAGATGTTTGAAGTTTGTATCTTGCTAAACGTTTAAACTAGCCTTGCTTTGCAAATGCTACAGGCACACCTTGGAAATCATGCAGGGACAGAGCTCAACAAACTCATTAGGCTGGTTGCTGGCGGTGGAGCTGAGAAAAAGGTGGAGCTGGGAAAGGGCATCATTAAGTTTTACTTGTACAGTGGTGCCTCAACTTACGAACTTAACCCGTTCCAGAAGATGGTCGTAACTCGAAATGGTCGTAAGTCGAAGCACCATTTCCCATAGGAATGCACTGGAACGCAATTAATCCGTTCCAGACCCGGGGGGGGGGGGGGAATTACAAAAAAAAAACCACTGCATGCCCCATCGAAACACGTCTGGGCTGAAAAAAAAAATCACCAAAAACCAAAAAAAACCACTGCAAGCCCCATTGGAACACGTCGGGACTGGGGGAAAAAATCACCACAAACCAAAAAAAACAATGCAAGCCTCATCGGAATGTGTCGGGGCCAGAAAGAAAATCACCAAAAACCAAAAAAACAATGCAAGCCCCATCGGAACGAGCTGGGACTTGGAAAAAAAATTGCCAAAAATAAACAAACAGAGCAAGCCCCATCGGAACACGCTGGGGCTGGGGAAAAAAAACACCAAAACACAAAAAAACATCACAGCACAGAAACATAACCCCCCCAGCCCAAACCCACCCTGCAAAACCCTGTATGTACTCACTCAGAAGCAGAAAGCAGCACCAAGCAGTCCGATGCCCTCCTCCGACACACACTCTCTAACCGTTGGGGCGAAAGAGCTACAAAGAAGCAGCCTCTTCGCTGACCAACGGTTAGCAATTTAAATTCCCCACCTTTTTTCCGGTCGTAACTCGAAGCTCCGGTTGCAAATAGAAGCAAAATTTTGCGACCAGAGCTGGTCGTAACTCGAAATGGTCGTAAGTCGGGACGTTCGTAAGTCGATGCACCACTGTATTCTGCTACGTCTCTGTACCAGTTGCCACAAGAACATATCATGTTCTTGCAGCAGCAGGTCAAAAATCCACTGCTCGAATATATTTTAACCACAATTTCCCTCACTTTCCAGAAAGTGGCAACCGTGCATGGGGTATACATATTTAAACAAATAAAATAAATAATAAATTTAACTTTAATACAATAATATTCTGACTGCAAGAAAAAATGCTAATTGACTTATTAGTTAAACTAGGTATTTCAAAATAATGTATATATTTTCTATCAACAGTGTATTATAGAAGAAGAAAAATGTATGCATACTTTGGTCTCTTTCTATGATGCAGATGCACTGATATCTTCTTCTCTTCAGGGCTTCCTGAATATTCCTCATCTCCTCCAGGTAACTCAGGTGGCAGAGGCAGATCTGCAAGCAAGTGGCGCAATTTCTTCTCCACTTCTTTTTTAACTGCTTTCACAGAAATACTCCCTTGCAAACTAGAAAATTACAGGCATTTAGTAGCTGTAAATTGGAAATTCTAAAAGACCTTAGATCAAAGTAATTTCCCCCACTTTGTGTTGTCTGGGTGTGCATTTTAAACAAATACAAATTCACAAATATGTAAAAGTACTGTAAATTAGAATCAGACCTCCAATTTGGGAGCTATGAAATCTTCACGACTATAGAGTAAATCCTAAAAGAAAATAAAAAAAGAAATCATACACATTTCTCTCTGATAAAGAGTATATCCACACAGGAGAAAACATACTTGTGAAGTGATTCTTGTACTCAGATCTTTCTAAGTTATTTTCCACTTGCTCCAGCTCCTTCTTGAAGAATCATTATTAGAGACAACCTAATCTACCACCAGAAACAATAATATTTTATAAATCATAATATAAAGTAAAAATCAGGCTATAATCCTGAACAGATTTTTCACAAATTAAGCACCAATGAATAGAACAGGATTGATCTGTTCAGGGTATATACTGTTCACATTGTTAAATTACTTGACCTCAATCTTGTCTTCTTTTGTCTAAATATTCTGTTATCAGTTTTGGTAACTACAATTTAGTGAAGTGCCACTATATAAATTTCTGTTGTTAGAACTCATTCTAGATGGCACTCTGGATGTAAAAAAAAAAAAAAAAAAACAATCAGACCCTTTTGAAACAGTTAAATCACAAACTTGCCACCTATTAATTCACTGAACTTGGTGGCCACCACAGGACCACTATTTTGACAAGCACACTGTACTTTCTCCACAGATCAAGATTTGTGTTGAGGTTTGCCTACTGCTGGTTTGCCTACTGCTAAAATGTAACACACTGAAAGTTAAAATAGTTATTAATTTTTACTTTTACAAATAATGAGGGTTAACAATCTCACTTCAAATAGTAATGGGATGAACTCCCTCCAATTTTTTTTCTTAGTATAGTGTGGCATTGCTGTTATTGCTAACTTCTATCCAGGAAAGTTGTTCACATGTTACTGGTATGTTGCTTCTTTCATAACAATTTGCCATGACAATTATTTAAGGTGAACAGGCTGTGCATGGTCCTTCAATTTTTAAGTTGAAAATAAGAATCCTGTACTACTTGGAGTTAAGTATGAAGCCCTGCTTCCTTCAACAACTACACAGCTGATACTTCCCATATTTCCAGGCATGTCTAGAGCATCCTTTTCTTCTATTCATTGGATGTTTTTGGCCAGAGGTGGGCAACTTCACAGTATCCAGAGGCAAATCTTTTGCCCCAGTACTCAATACCCCATAAAAGTGCAAAATTCGAAACATATGCAATAATTACATAGCAGAAGTTGACCAGTGTTTGTGTTCATCAAAGCATGAGTTAACTTGGTAATAGCCAGAAATGGTCAGCACATAAATGAGACACAGATTTGGTTACAGCCTAATCTATTTCTATGTCCAACAAGGGTTACTCTCACTGTGCATCTCCACATATGACTGTGATCTTCAGTTTCCTCCTACCTTCTTCAGGAAGAAAACATGTCACTGATGTACCTATGCCCAAATTTCATCTGTTTTTAGTCACAGTGGCTCTCACTGAAGAGACACGATTTGCTGCTCTCATGTTAGCAAAACAACAACTATGAAGAAATGGGGGAGGGGCACAGTCACATCTAATCTTTCTCTGTGCTTCCAGGTTGCAATCCTATACAAATTATATCAAAATACTGAATATGTTGGCAAAGGAAAAGGAAAAGAAGGAGTAAGAAAACATACTGTAGACTTTAAAGACTAACAGATTTATTTCAGTGTGTGCTTTCACGGATCAAAATCCACTGCTTCAAAAAAAAAAAAAAAAAACTCCACTGCTTCAAATCTAAAGAAGTTCATTTTGAGCCATGAAAGCCCATTCTGAAATATGAAAAGAAAAGAAAGAAAAGGCAAAATACTTAAGACTTTAGCAACTAAGACCCTGAGTACAAATTTTAAAATGCAGGAAATACGACAGGTTTGGGATGGGCTGATTTGCATTCTTCCCAACTGATCATAGGAAATATGAATCAGCTGGAGTCCCACAGCCCCAATCCATAGTTTTCCCTCCACAAAAGACCCTTCTATTTTTTAAAAGTTGAATCCTTTCAGTTCAAAGGGCATGATCGCTCTGAACCGATGATGAAAGGAAAGCCCAATCAAACACACAGGCGCGCACACACGCAAAAAATGTGCTTTAGCAAAGTACTTTCCCCCTTGCCTCTTGCCTCATGACCTGTGTGTGCACATACGTACAAATAAAAGCAGCGTATACCTACAAGGAGCAAACGCTCTTTCCCAAGACACTTTTTCCCCCTGCAGTTGTCCTCCATGGGCAACTCACCCGGTATTTTTGTTTTACAGGTTAAGAAACAGAGCTTTTATCCAAGGGTGAGAGTTTTTTTTTAAAAAAAACAACAACAACCTAGCTAACGATATAACTACTTGAGAAAACTGAAGTAGGAAGGTCTTTTTATTGATTGTAAGGCAGTTTTTTGTAATGGCACCACCTACAGGGCTATATGCAGAACTGCAAGCACAGAGAAAGAAAGAAAAAAAGGCTCTCTCCTGTTTTCTGTGTGGCAACTTAAATCAGAAAGATCCAAGTTTCCTGGTACAAATTCACAGTGAGTGAATGTGAGTGAATTTGCATTTCCCTCATTGTGTAGTCAAGTGCTAACAGATTATTTTCAGTTTTCGTGGATCAAAATTCACTTCTTCAGTTGATTTGAAGAAATGAATTTTGATCCACAAAAACTCACACTGAAATAAATTTATTAATCTTTAGGCCTGCAATATTTTGTCTGTTTTCGTTTTCTTTCTTGCCAACCATCTGGAAGGTTGGCTGCCCACACCCATTATAAACCACATTTGTTTAATATAAAAGAGTGAGAAGACACAATTTATTTTTTTAGCATCCTAAAACGTTTATGAATATTAAAAAATGTTATCAGATTTTGATTCTGAATATTTTGTCTACAAAAGCATGTTTAATGGCAGTAAAACAGTTGGAATCACAATGCTCAGTATTGCTTTTTTCATATGTACAGTACACCATATCTTACCCGTTATCAACCAGTATTAGACAAATGTGCATTTTGACATTATACTGTAAAGCATTCTCGTAACTCACCTATCTGTGTCTTTATCTTCAGGCAGCAAAGGAGGAAGCGGCAGGGGTGGCAGCGTGGAGGTTATTAGTGGAACAGTGCAATCTTTTTCCTTGGGTGCTACACTTGGGGGGTGGGACTTGTTTTTCTCTTTCACCACAACAGGCTGTGTTGGAGTCTTCACAAGGACTGATTTATTCTCTTTCACCACTGACACTTTCAGCTTAGCAGCTCTCTCTACTATCAAATTGTTTTCCCCCTTTGTTTCCTGAACAGGAACTTTTATTTTCGTCTTGTCATTTTTCAAGACTGAACCACCTGAAGGGGAAGGAGTTAGTTCAGTTTTTATCTTTTTTACTTCCTTCACGTTATTCACTGGTGGGGCAGTCACCCCTGTGTCAGTGCTTCCCTTAGTAGGTGTAGAAGTGTTTGAAGCTTTTGCGTTGGCTTTGGCCGCCTCTGCCGCTCTAGCTTTCTTGTTCTTGTTCAGCTCTGCAGCCAGGCTACTTTTAAAAGTCAGAGTACTAGGAGAAATGCTCGACTGTCGACTTCTGGATCTTGACAGTCTGTGCCTACTGCGAGATCTTGAGTGCCTTGAGTAAGGGCTCCTGCTTCTGGATTTCGCTGATCTTCTGCTTAGGAGAATAAAGATTTTGTCAGTGTCTATTTTAATACCCAGCTGTCTTGCTCTTTATTAAACAATACGCCATTAGCAAGTCTGTGGAAAAACTGGCTTTGTTAGTTAGCACCAGTAAGAGATCAGTCTGTAACTTAAAATTCTTAAATCTTAAATGGAGGATACTTTTGAGTATTTTGTAGCTCCCAATTTGTAAAGGTATTATAATTTTATCATCCTGATGGAAGAGATAAGTAAGCACCACACCTCATTCAGTCAATCAAGCCAGGACTTCATTTCATAATGACTTTAAAACTTAGCCCTGTTCAAATGTTACACCCTAATTACAGCTAAAGTGTGGTAGGAACAGAGCTATGCACATAAGCCCTGCCCCACATCCTCTCCCCACTCACAAAACAGGCAGACCTTCATTTGTTTAATACAATGGTCTACAGTGGCATTTGTAAGTAGATTCATGATCAGAAGCTCTGATATGGAAGGGAAACTAGGTAAGCTCACTGAAATGATGTAAACACATCCCATGGTCTACATTTACAAGCACTGCTGCAGAACTTTCATGTCAGCACACAAAAATCTGCTTGTCTTCCAGGTAGCATGGTGATGTGAGGAATGGGACTTGTCTACATTCTAACATTACCACCATACCTCAAGTTTTGTCAGGGTTCAGACTGTAACTCCTGAATAGAGCTTTTGAGATATATGTGAATTTCAATAGACAGCTGCATAAAAGCACCCTATTTCACAGCTACAAAAAGATAAATAGAACTGAAATTAGAATTATCATTAAAACACACAAGCCATTGTTAGATATTTAATTATGTACTAAAAACAAGAATGGACAGATTTTTAAAAAATATGTCTTCATAATTCAGTTTTTCAAAATGTCATTTAAAATTAAATCTGAATTTAGTACCACAAAAAATAAAGGCAAACTAATAATTACAATATTAATTAATTTATGTATTTATTTATTATTTAATAACAAATACCTTTTGATACAAAAGGTATTAAATTAACTTACGATCCAAACATGACCTCATATGAGATACCTAGTTAAAGACTGCTTTTCTAAATGAAAGAAACCACTGGAAAACAATTTACCTTAAGATAAACACAATGATGTTCTATATTATGAATTATTATGCATCATACCAAGGTTCCCTCTAAGATGAGTGGCTGTGCTAGTCCACGCAACTTTGCCCCCCTCCATGCAGCTTTCCTCCTCTATGCGCACCCACAGCAAGCGTTTCCAGCCCCTTTAGATCCGGTCTAAGTGGAACACCACATGGGGGATGGAGTCATGTACACAGGGGAGTGGAGTCCCACCCAGCGGGGCTGAAAATTAAGTGGAATATTGCATCATACTTATCACCCAGAGATCAGCAAGTCATCACTAACAGTGAGATTCAGAATAATCCTAGAGGATATAATGGGCCATATTAAAAATATTATAAACTTACTGAAGTTAATAATTCAAGTCAACCTTCACATCTTCATCTAAAAGTCCTACTTATTACTTAGCTACAAATCAACATTTTATTAGGCCCTTATAGTGATTACTACAAATGTTCTGCTTATACAATATTTGGAATAAGAGAACACCTGGTTAAAAAGCTATAAGTACCTTAACTATGTAAAACTATTCCATTAAACCAGTCCACCAGATCTTAACTGTTGATTTTGAAAGCACATTTATATTTTAATATTATACAGTAAGTGTTAATTCAGAAAAAAAAACACCCATGTAAAAGAGCTGAATTTCTCATATTTTCCTAGAAACTTCCATTAACATAGCAAGCATTCCCCAAGAGTCAGAGGGCCTTCCTGAATAAGATAGATAATTTGCACAAGGTATGGAAAGTCACGTCCATCAGATACATTATTTATTTATTTATTTATTTACAAGATTTTTTTAGCCGCGCCATTACCAGTGGTCTCTGAGCGGCGTACAACAATATTAAAACTTTAAAAACATTAAAACCATTAAAAACAGGCAATATTATAATAATATCCTATATTAAAAACAATCATTAAAACATTAATATTAATAAATCCTGCTGCTCATATGGCCAGCTAAAGAATACTATTTAATTAAAATGCTGGCTAAACAGAAAGGTCTTTGCCTGGCGCCGAAAAGCCAAAAGTGTCAGAGCCAGGCGGATCTCTATAGGGAGGGCTTTCCAAAGTTGGGGGGCAACAGCCGAGAAGGCCCTATTTCGACATGCCATCCCCCTCACCTCTTTCAGGGATGGCACCTTCAGAAGGGCCTCCTGGCCTGATCTTAGAGTACAGGCAGGCTCGTATGGAAGAAGGCGGTCCTTTAGGTAACCAGGTCCTAAGCCGTTTAGGGCTTTATATGTCAAAGTAAGCACTTTGAATTGGGCCTGAGCAGCAACCGGCAGCCAGTGTAAATTTTTCAGAACCAGTGTGATATGATTCCGTGTGGCGACACCACTTACCAGCCGCGCAGCGCGGTTCTGTGCAAGTTGCAGTCGCCGGACCGTCTTCAAAGGCTGCCCCACGTATAGCGCATTGCAGTAGTCCAGTCTGGTTGTTACCAGTGCATGTGTGACTGTTGCCAGGCTCCGCTCATCCAGGTAAGGGCGAAGTTGATATATTCTCCGCAGCTGTAAGGAGGCACCCCTGGACACAGAGTCCACCTGGGCTTCCAAGGTCAGACCCGGGTCAAGGAGCACCCCCAAGCTGCGGACCCTGTCCTTTAGGGGGAGTGTAACCCCGTCTAAGGCAGGGAAATGGCCCTTTAACCTATCTGGCGGAGCACCTACCAGCAGTACTTCCGACTTGTCTGGATTGAGCCTCAGTTTATTGACCCTCATCCAGTCCATTATCGAGTCCAGGCACAAGTTCAGAACGGCGACTGCCACACCTGGATTGGTAGAGAATGAGAGGTAGAGCTGGGTGTCGTCAGCATATTGCTGACTCCTCAGCCCAAACCTCCTAACGACTTTCCCCAGCGGTTTCATGTAGATATTTAATAGCATGGGGGACAGTACGGAGCCCTGAGGAACCCCATGACGCAACCGCCATGGATCAGAGCTACTGTCCCCCAGCACCACCTTCTGTACCCAATCAGTCAGGTAGGAGCGGAACCACTGTAAAACGGTGCCTCCCATTCCCATCCCATCTGTCCAGAAGGACCCCATGGTTGATGGTGTCAAAAGCTTCTGAGAGGTCCAGGAGAATCAACAGGGATGCATTCCCCCTGTCTTTCTCCCGGCAAAGGTCGTCAAACAGGGTGACCAAGGCAGTCTCCGTCCCATAACCCGGCCTGAAACCCGATTGAAATGGATCTAGATAATCCGTTTCATCCAGGAGAGCCTGGAGCTGCTCAGCCACCACGCGTTCCAACACCTTGCCCAGAAAAGGGAGGTTCGCTACTGGTCGGAAGTTGATCACTAGACCTGGGTCCAGATTAGGTTTTTTTAGTAGCGGGCGAATCACTGCCTCCTTTAACAGGGCGGGGACCACTCCCTCTCTTAATGAGGAGTTGATGACCTACAGGATCCAGGTGCGAACTCCCCTGGCAGATTCCTTTATTAGCCATGATGGGCAAGGGTCGAGTTGCGTAGTGGTGGCACGAACCGATCCAAGCACCCTGTCCACATCCTCGGGTCGTAACAACTGAAACTCATCCAATAAATTATGACATAAGTCCGGAGCACTAGACACAACCATAGGCTCTGCATCAACAGTGGAGTCCAACTCTTTGCGAATCTGAGCAATTTTTCCCTCAAAGTGTGTAACAAATTTGTTACAGCGAGCCACTGAGCAGTCCGGGACATCCACTGAACCATTAGGCTGAAGAAGGTCCCGGACCACTCGAAATAGCTCTGCTGGACGACACGCGGAGGAAGCAATACGACTGGAGAAATGCTTGCATTTCTCCAGCCGTATCGCCACAGAGTAGGCCCAATAATGGGCTCTAAGCTGTGTTTGGTCATAGTCGCAGCGATATTTCCTCCATCTGCGCTCAAGCCGTCTCCCCAACCGTTTCATAGCCAGAAGCTCCTCTGTGTACCATGGAGCCATATAATCTCCGCGGGCAGGAAGAGGGCGCCTAGGTGCGATCGTGTCAACCGCCTGGGCCATCTCCTTGTACCACAAAGCGACCTGGGCTTCGACAGGAGCGCCGACCATATCAGCTGGAAACTCCCCTAGAGCAAATCCTTCAGGATCCATAAGTCTCCGGGGGTGGGTCATTTTAATTGATCCCCCACCCCTGCAGAGGGTAGTAGTGGCAGAGAGTCTAAACTTTACCAGGAAATGGTCCGACCATGACAACGGGGTCAAAGATAAACCCACCACATCCGGACCACCATCCCCCCGTCCCATTGAGAATACTAGGTCAAGTGTATGGCCTTTCTCATGAGTCGGGCCGATGACATGTTGAGACAGCCCCATGGTTGTCATGGCGGCCATGAAGTCCTGAGCCGCCCCTGTTAAGGTAGCCTCGGCATGGAGGTTGAGGTCCCCCAGTACCAAAAGTCTGGGGGTCCTCACCACCAGGTCCGAGATCACCTCCATCAGCTCAGGTAGGGAGACTGTTGGTAAGCGGCAGGGTGGGCGGTACACCAACAGAATCCCCAGTCTGTCTCTTGAGCCCAACACACAATACAGGCCCTCTAGACCATTTCCCAAGGGGACAGGGAGTCTGGAAAAGTGGAAGGAATCCTTGTAGACTATCGCCACGCCTCCTCCCCGACCCTCCGGGTGACCCTGGTGTTGGACCAAGTACCCAGGGGGTCACAACTGAGATAGAGGAACTCCTCCTCCTTCTACCACCCAGGTCTCAGTAATGCATGCCAGGTTGGCCCCCTCATCCAAAATTAAATCATGGATGAGGGCGGTCTTATTTTTTGCCAACCTGGCATTTACCAACAGTACCATGTGGCCCAGGGGGTGGCTGATATGGTCACCTAGTACCGTTTGGCTGGGAGTAGAGCTAGAAAGTGGGATAGGTGTAAGGTATCTAACCTCCTTTCTCCTACGCGGGCATGCTCTACTCCCACCGCCATATCTTCCCCTGCCATATATCGTCTCTATTGGTTGCCCCAGAGGCCCCTCAAACCCCCGTTTCCCAGCTTATTCCGCACCCAGTTCCCTCAAGGAATCTGGCAGCCAGCAGCAGCCCAGCCACAGTCCCACTGTCTCTCACACAGTGACCTGTAGAAGGCAGATATTATTCAGCTCCCCTGAGCGCAGGAATGCTGGTCCGGTAGGGCCCCGAAAGCAGCTCTGGCTTAAAAGCCTTCTCTCCCCCTGAGCCAGGTGGCTGATGTTGGGAAGGGGGTGGGGCAGCCAGGAGTAGCAGGGCCCAGTCCTGCAAAGCAGAGGGACATTGAGCCAGGCTCCCTTGGAAAAAGCTAGCAGCCGGCAGCAGCCCAGCCACAGTCCCACTGTCTCTCACACAGTGACCTGTAGAAGGCAGATGGTATTCGGCTCCCCTGAGCGCAGGAATGCTGGTCCATTATATATGGTTTGGGTTTTTTTAATGGATCTAATATAACCAACTAAAACATCAGTACATTGAATCAGTATAATTAATTGCAAAGATATAAAGAAGTTTGCCTTGCTACAACTGACTTTGAAAAAATCCAAGTGAAGGAACAAAATAAAAGAAAAATAGTTCATCGAGATTCCCTATACACTGGTTGAAATCCTGTTGTGCAGCTTCGCACGCATATAAGTTATGAAATCATTGACAATGGCAAATTGCAGATAATTAAAAGCTTCTTTGGCAACTTCTGGGTGCACATGACTTTGTCACATTGTGTACAAGTTGCATGAACGCTAATCACCTTTAATCAGCAGCAATTTGCCACTGATGATGATGTCATTCTCATTTCATACATGGAGTGACACAAGATGATTCTGGCCACTGTTTATTTACTTCCTTTCCAGCAGTGATTTTTATTCTTAGAAACAGAATCACAACTTATTTTCAAGATACATTTGCAGATGCTGCTGCTTCAACAAATGTTACAAGTATGGAAATTTTGTATCAGTTCAGGTCACCTCTGAAATACAAATGCTCTGAACTTCAGAGTCTGAAGTTTAAATGAGAAAGCAATGAGCTTAGAACTGAGTCCAAAGGAAATCTCCCTTCTACACATTAAAGCACACTGATACAAGACAAAACCCAAGATTAAAGATCAGAACATGCCAATCAGCATGTCACAAGCACAGAGAAGCACTAGACCATTCATTCAAAAGATTAGAAAAATTATCTATATTGCTAAATTTTGTTTCTAAGACATCTTTTATGAATTCACCTAGTCTCACCAGTCAGCCTGACATCAATCTCATGGAAAATTCTGGAACAGATTACAAAGCAGACACTATGCAAGCACCTAGAAAACAATGCAGTAACAACTAGAAACCAAAACAGATTTGTCAAGAAAAAATCCTGCCAGACTAATCAGATCTCATTTTTTGATCAGGTAATCTCTCTGATAGACAGAGGGAATGCTGTAGACACAGTATGTCTTGACTTCAGCAAAGCTGTTCACAAAGTGCCCCGATTAGCAAGCTAAGTAGGTGTGGTCTGGATGGAACAACTATCAGGTGGATACACAACTGGCTACAAAACTATAGTCAGAGGGTGATGATTAATGGCACCTTCTCAGACTGGGATGAGATATCAAGTGGGGTACCCCAGGGCTCAGTACTGGGGCTCAGTGCTCTTCAACATTTTTATTAATTACCTGGATCTGGGGGTGCAGGATGCTAATCAAATTTGCAGATGACACAAAATTGGGTGGAATAGCCAATACCTTGGAAGACAGAAACAAAATTCAAAATGATCTAGATAGGCTTGAGCACTGGGCTGAAAACAACAGAATGAAATTCAACAGGGATAAATGCAAAGTACTGCACCTCGGAAAAAGAAACCAAAAACACAGTTACAAGAGGGAGGATACCTGGCTCAATAATACTATGAGTGAGAAGGATCTTGGAATATCATAGATCACAGGTTGAATATGAACCAACAGTGTGATGTGGCTACAAAAAAGGCAAATTTTATTTTAGGCTGCATTAATATAAGTATAGTCTCCAAATCCCGTGAGGTCCTGGTTCCCCTCTGTTCAGCACTGGTTAGGCCTTATCTTGAGTAATCTGTCCAGTTCTGCACACCGCATTTCAAGAAAGATGCTGAGAAACTGGAACAAGTTCAGAGGAGGGCAACAAAGATGACTAGGGGTTTGGGAACTGTGCCCTTTAAGGAAAGACGGAAAGAACTGGGAATGTATAGCCTTGAGAAAAGAAGACTGAGGGGAGATATGATAGCACTTTTCAAATACTTGAAAGGCTGTCATACAAAGGAGGGGCAGGATCTGTTCTCGATCAACCCAGAGTGCAGGACACGCAGTTAATAGCCTATTCATCTGTTTGAAGTAAAATGAGTAAAAATGTAGTAATCAATAGGTATCTGGCAAATCAACTTATCAGTAAGTTCCATTGACTCAAATTGGCCTACTCTAACAGCAATTTACTTTATCACATCAAGTTTAATTTAGAGTAGAACCATTTCAGTCAATGGATCTTACAGAGGAGTTGACTCACCAAATCCCCACTGATGCAATGGGCCTACTCTAGTTCAACTTACTATGTTGAACAACAGGATTGTGTCCACTATCGCCAGCTTGCTGCACATCAATGGTGTCCCAGAAGCAAGGGACTTTATTTCTTACAGCACAGAAGTAGTATGTACTCTGTCACCAAGTAAAATTCCAAATTGCTATTAGTGACCAGGCAAGTACTTAAATACAAGACCAAACTATACCTTCTCAGTTTATAGGACATAAAAATCTGAGGTTAATTAGAAACAAAAGCTTTGAACTCCTCGCAGTTCATGGAGGAAGCAGGTAGGTGTGCAAATCCTAGTGGGAGAAGTTTGAATTCATTCATGTATCTTGTCCAAGTGTAACAAGGGCAGCTGCACCTTTCCAAACAAGGTTTTCTATGGCAAGTTTCAGACACAACAAAAACATGTGAAGTGTCCACCACCATATTAAAAATTCCAGAATACTACAACACACTATGTAAGAACTGCTGGATAGTTCAGTGATTTAAGTATCTGACTGTGAAGTCAGAAGTTGGGAGTTCAGTTCCCCACTGTGCCTCCTTGTCAGGGACTGGACTTGATGACTCACAGGCTCCCTTCCAGCTTTGCAGTTCTCAGGTTGTTATTATTATTATAAAGTAAGTTTGTTTGTTTGTTTGGCTTTTATACTGCCCATCTAGATGAATCTACTCCGGGCGGTTTACAGTCCAAAAAAGCAATAAAATTAAAAACATCAATTAAAAAAAACTAAAACAAGCAAACATAATCCAAGATGGAAAAACCAGGGGAAGAAATTAAGTAATGTCAGGAGGGAAGGTCTGCCTGAAGAGCCAGGTCTTCAGTTTATTCTTAAAAACTCCCAGCGAGGGAGCCAGGCGGATCTCAGGGGGGAGGATTTATTTATTTATTTTATATCCCGCCCATTTAGACCGAAGTCTACTCTGGGCAGCTAACAACAATATTAAAATAAAATAAAACAACAATATTAATACACTAGAGGATGGCGAAATAAGGTATTGACAGGAGGGAAGGCCTGTCTGAAGAGCCAGGTCTTAGGTTGGCTCTTAAAAATGCCCAGCGAGGGAGCCAGACAAATTTCTGGGGGGAGATTGTTCCAGAGCCGAGGGGCCACTGCCGAGAAGGCCCGCTTTCTTGTTCTTTCTCTTCGGGCTTCCCTCGGCGTTAGGCCCCTCAGCCGCCCCTCCTGGCTAGAGCGAGTGATACGGGTAGATCTAGGTGGCAGAAGGCATTCTGCCAGATATTGAGGTCCTAAATCGTTTAGAGCTTTATATGTCATCATTAATACTTTGAAATCAATGCGAAAATGAACAGGTAGCCAATGCAAGGCAGCCAGAGTGGGGGAGATATGTTGATGTTTTCTCACACCAGTAAGAAGTCTGGCCGCCGCATTCTGCATCATTTGAAGCTTCCGCATCAATCTCAAAGGTAGCCCCACGTAGAGCGCATTACAGTAGTCTAATCTCGAGACTACAAGTGCATGGACCAGAGTGGTGAGGGCCCCCACATCAAGATAGGGACTCAGCTGGGCGATCCACCAAAGATGGAAGTAGGCGGTGCGGACCACTGACGCTACCTGGGTTTCCATGGGAAGTGCCGGATCAAGATGTACCCCCAAGCTGCAAACCTCAGTCTTCGTGGTGAGAGTCACCCCCCCAAAAGTGAGGGAGTTTCCCAAACCACCAATGTCTGGGCCACCCACCCTCAGGACCTCCGTCTTGTCCGGGTTCAGCCTCAGACCATTCGCCTGCATCCATCCCAGTACAGCATCCAGACAGCGCTGAAGGGAACGAACGGAATCCACTGTTGCAGGAAAAAAGGAGATGTAGAGCTGGGTGTCATCAGCGTACTGATGACACAAAGCCCCACACCCCGATGACCTGACCCAGATATTAAACAGCATTGGGGAGATAATCGAGCCCTGCAGAACCCCACAATTGAGATTCCAGGGAGCCGATAAACTGTCCCCAAGCTGTACTCTCTGGGGACAGTCCTTCAAGAAGGATCTGAGCCAGGCTAACACCAGACCACCGGTTCCCAGCTCGGAGAGCCTCCCCAGGAGGATACCATGGTCGACGGTATCGAAGGCGGCTAAGATGTTCCAAAGGCGAGGGGCCACTGCCAAGAAGGCCCGGTTTCTAGTTTTTTCCTTCCGGACCTCTCTCGGAGTTAAGCCCCTCAGTTGCCCAGCCTGGCTAGAATTTGTTCTGACCAATAGCTTGTAATCAATTGCTCAGAACAAAAATGTCATCAAAATACATCTCAAAAATTGATAATCAGTTTCAGCAACAGCTTTTACAAATTCTCTGACAACCAAAGATACCAGATTTCAATTCTTCCATGCAGAATCCTTTTCAAAATGGGCATTATATCCAAGTGCTCAGCTGTACATATGAGCAAAATGGCATTGGTTTCAGTACACAGTCCCTCAGAATTTAGGCTGTTACAGGAACAGGGAAATCTTCATCAACAAGCCTCCTACATCCATGCCACACACTGTTCAAAGAACACTAGCCAGTGTGTGATTAGGTTTGATTAGGCATCCTTCAGTCTCGAGAGACTATGGTAAAGTGCTCTGTATGGAGGACTTGGAACAGCATCTAGTGTGGCTGAGAAGGCCAATTCGAGAGTGACAATCCCTTCCACGCTGAAGACAAATACAATCTGTCCCTTGTCCAGCTCCCTGCTTTTGCTGGTTTCGGGACTGCCTCTTTGCCTCGGTCTGCTGGACAAGGGTCTCTTCAAAATGGGAGAGGCCATGATGCACCGCCTGCCTCCAGGCTGAACGCTCAGATGTCAAGGTTTCCCATCTGTTGAGGTCCATTCCTAAGGCCTTCAGATCCCGCTTGCATATATCCTTGTATCGCAGCTGTGGTCCCCCTCTGGGGCGATTTCCCTGCACTAATTCTCCATACAGGAGATCTTTTGGAATCTGACCATCAGCCATTCTCACGACATGCCCAAACCAACGTAGACGTCGCTGTTTCAGTAATGTATTTGTTGTTGTTTAGTCGTTAAGTCGTGTCCGACTCTTCGTGACCCCATGGACCAGAGCACACCAGGCCCTCCTGTCTTCCACTGCCTCCCGGAGTTGGGTCAAAGTCATGGTGGTAGCTTCGATGACACTGTCCAACCATCTCGTCCTCTGTCATCCCCTTCTCCTCTTGCCTTCACACTTTCCCAACATCCAGGGGACTCTCAAGAGTCTCCTCCAGCACCACAATTCAAAAGCATCAATTCTTCGGCGGTCAGCCTTCTTTATGGTCTAGCTCTCACTTCCATACATCGCTACTGGAAAAATCATAGCTTTGACTATACTATGGACCTTTGTCGGCAAGGTGATGTCTCTGCTTTTTAAGATGCTGTCTAGGTTTGTCATGGCTTTCCTCCCAAGAAGGAGGCGTCTTTTAATTTCGTGGCTGCTGTCACCATCTGCAGTGATCATGGAGCCCAAGAAAGTCAAATCTGTCACTGCCTCCATATCTTCCCCTTCTATTTGCCAGGTGATGGGGCCAGTGGCCATGATCTTAGTTTTTTTGATGTTGAGCTTCAGACCATTTTTGGCGCTCTCCTCTTTCACCCTCATTAAGAGGTTCTTTAATTCCTCCTCACTTTCTGCCATCAGAGTGGTATCATCTGCATATCGGAGGTTGTTGATATTTCTTCCGGCAATCTTAATTCCGGATTGGGATTCCTCCAGTCCAGCCTTTCGCATGATGTATTCTGCATATAAGTTAAATAAGCTGGGGGACAATATACAGCCTTGTCGTACTCCTTTCCCAATTTTCAACCAATCAGTTGTTCCATATCCAGTTCTCACTGTTGCTTCCTGTCCCACATATAGATTTCTCAGGAGATAGACAGGTCAGGCACTCCCATTTCTTTAAGGACTTGCCATAGTTTGCTGTGGTCCACACAGTCAAAGGCTTTTGCGTAGTCAATGAAGCAGAAGTAGATGTTTTTCTGGAACTCTCTGGCTTTCTCCATAATCCAGCACATGTTAACAATTTGGTCTCTAGTTCCTCTGCCCCTTCGAAATCCAGCTTGTACTTCTGGGAGTTCTCGGTCCACATACTGCTGAAGCCTACCTTGGAGGATTTTGAGCATAACCTTGCTAGCGTGTGAAATGAGTGCAATTGTACGGTAGTTGGAGCATTCTTTGGCACTGCCCTTCTTTGGGATTGGAATGTAGACTGATCTTTTCCAATCCTCTGGCCACTGCTGAGTTTTCCAAACTTGCTGGCATATTGAGTGTAGCACCTTAACAGCGTCATCTTTTAAGATTTTAAATAGTTCTTCACTTCCACTGTGTATTCATAAGGGATTTGGTTTACATTATACCTGACTAGCCCAGTGGTTTTTCCTACTTCAGTAATGTATAAATCCTAAAAATTCCAGCTCGTTCTAGGACTACTCTATTTGGAACTTTGTCCTGCCAGGTGATACCAAAAATGCATCAGAGACAACGCATATGGAACGTGTTCAGCTTCCTCTCCTGCCGTGCACGAAAGGTCCAGGAATGTGCTCAGGACACAGGCTCTATAGACCTGGATCTTGGTATATGCCGTCAGCTTCTTACTAAGCCGTACTCTCTTTGTGAGTCTAGAGAACATGGTAGCTGCTTTGCCAATGCGTTTATCCAGCTCGACATCTAGGGAGAGAGTGTCAGAGATTGTTGAGCCAAGGTACACGAAATCATGAACAACCTCCAATTCTTGTGTAGAGATGGTAATAGAGGGAGGTGAGTCCACGCCCTGGCCCATGACTTGTGTTTTCTTCAGGCTGATTGTTAATCCAGAATCTTGGCAAGCTTTACTAAAAGGATCCATAAGTTGTTGGAGGTCTTCAGCAGAATGGGCAACAACAGCTGCATCATCGGTGAAGAGGAAGTCCCGCATGCATTTCAGCTGGACTTTGGTCTTCGCTCTCAATCTAGAGAGATTAAAGAGCTTTCCATCTGATCTAGTCTGGAGATAGACACCTTCTGTCGCAGTTCCAAAGGCGTGCTTCAGCATGACAGCAAAAAAGATCCCAAACAGGGTCGGCGCGAGGACACAGCCCTGTTTCACTCCGCTTCGGATGTCAAAGGGGCGGCCAGTGTGTAAGTGAAGAATATTGATATTTGCATCTAAATAACTCCCAAATCTCCAATCAATTTACACATCACATTCCATTTAGCCGCCTAGAGTGGTCGTTCGACTAGATAGGCGGGGTATAAATGCAATAAATAAACAAATAAATAAATAAATTTAAAGAACACTAGCTATGGTATCAGTAAAGAATACTAATATTTAGCCCCCACCTGCACACAAAAATACAGAACCACCAGCTGACGAGAACTACACTTGCTTGGCCAACACAGCCTTTTGAGATCGAAGAGTGAATTCAATGGCAGCGGCAAGTAGAACTTTCAAAACTTTTTTTGTAGGGACTGGAGTTCTCATTTCTAAACAAAACTGGTCATATTTATAAATATAAATCTCCTACCTACTTGGGTACTGGACTGCACCCTAAGCCACCCAAATTATGAAACTAGCACACACTCAAGGTCTTAACTTGCCTAGTACTTTTCGCACATCTGCGGAGGTACTGCAATTTAAGATTGCTATCTGCTGCCAGAGATATGTATTTCCATAAGTGGGAGATTGTGAAAGAAAATAGGAACAGCTATCATTGCTGTACAGTTAGGAAGAAGGAGGGAGGGAGGGAGCTGCTATAGAACTATATAACAGATTAGGGCAAAAGGCTCTTGATCACCCCCAAACTGTCCTCCAATTCAAACAGCTTTGATAATCCTGGTATGTTGGGGGGGGGGGGGGCAGGCTGTTGACCAGGAAAACAGCCATCATGAGATTGATCATCAAGGAGCACTGGAGCTTCATGTGACTCAATCAGGTGCCATTTCCTATGGTTTGCTGGGTTTGAATGTGTTTATTTGAAAGTGGGGAACCAGGACAGAATAGGGATGGTCTTGATGTATCACTGTGAGACTGAGAGTGAGAGGGATACCCCACTCGCTGGAGAGCCATCCCTCCTCAACAGCAGAGATGGGGAGGTGGACCCCAAACCCGTACCCGAACCTTCGGTGGAGCCTCCGCGGGAGACAGTGATAGAGGAGCTGACGGAAGATATACAGAAAGTGACGATAGGGGAAGTTCAGGGAGAAAAGGCGGGAAAGGAGAGAAAGAAGAGGGTGGAGTTTGAAGCAGGAGCAGGGGAAGTGGAAAGGAGGGAAGGAGAGTTACCACCTGGATGGGAATGGGTGTGGATGCAGGATCCGTGGACTGGATTATGGGAGAGATTGGGAGTGCCAAAGGAGGAGGCAGATTACAGGAGAAGAGTAGAGATTCCCCTTAAACCCTCTTATTGGGGTGAAACAGAAGCGAGGGAGTGGAGAAGGAGACTAAGGGAGGAAAAGGAACAAGTAGAGAGAGAAAGGAGAGAAAGATTAGAATGGAGAGTGAGAGAAACAAAGAGAAGGAACTACAGGGAAGACCCTGGGAGAATCGAGACCCCGATGGACGGATCTTGTGGGATGACAATCTGGACGAGGAGACCATGCCCCTGCTGGAAGGCGCGACGAGGCAGACAGTAAAGGACTGGGTCTCCAATGATCTCCAGGGACCCTGGGACTATAGTTACAGAAACCCGCTCCTTTTCGACGAATGGAAGCCCCTTCCGGTCCAGTTGGCAGAAGGAGAAAAGACTCATAATCATGTTCCAGATAACTTGTTTATTGTTTAATCCTCCAATAAATCCCACACCTGCTTTGAAACAACATGGATCTGCTGATTTCTTTGAATTGAATTTGGAGCCTAAAGTCGAACCCTCACAATCACCCAAACCTTTTGTTTCTGAGCTATTCAAACTGAGCTATTCAAACTGATTTCAAGGGTGGTACTGAAGTTCACTTGGCTTGCTGTTTTGAGGAATTGCAACATCTATGCCAAGACCGCCCTGTCACAAGTGGTTCAGAACTTCATGCCCTCCAAGATGACCACAAGTCTGTCCCAAAAAAGCATCTAGCCCCACTGGAGGCTAGAACAATGATGGCAGAAAACACAAGAGTTGTTCTAATCACTGGGTAGAGCCCAGTAGAAAGCCTATTCCATGGCAATAGCAAAGAAGTCACTCTTATGTACCATAATCTACCATCACAAGCAACTGAAAACCTTCAGCACCATAACCCAACATCACTACCAATTCAGCTAAACATATGCAGTAAAGACAAAATACCGGTAAAAACCTATACCCTTTCCTATCAAAGTTCCTATCAAAGTTGAAGAATATTCAACTTTGATAGGAAGTAGCAAGAATCTATAAGCATCACTAAAATCAACTACTATTAAGAAGACCAGTAAGCAACATACCCTCTAATTTCAGCCCCGCTGGGCGGGACTCCGCCTCTCTCTCGTGCGCACAGCTTCGCCCCTGCATGTACGCACGACTCCACCCCGTGTGCACTGGGTTCCATCGTGACCAGAATCTCACGCAATTGCTGCGTGGAGAAGAGAGCTGCGCAGAGGGAAGCAGAGTCGTACACGTGCACCCAGCTTACCAGTAAGGTTTATTTTTATGCTAATGTGATAAGCAAAGTAAATCACACTAGAGTTAGGCCCATTGAATCAATGGGAATTTTGTAAGTCAGCTCCTCTATAAGTTCTATAGATTCAAATGGGCCTCCTTTAACTGCAGCTTACAATGCTAAAATAAGTCACAGTTAGAGGAAGCTCATTTGAATTCATGGAATCTACAGAGATGACCCAACTCAACTGATTCAATAGGCCTACTCTAAAGTTATTTACTATGCTAAGCAACAGAATTTTTGTGTGTTTATTTTCCTTTGGCATCTCAAACAAATACTAAAACAACCAAATTAGCTTTCAATATGCAGTTTTACATTTAAGTATTTTAATACATTTACTATGTATTTTTACCAGCTCAAGCTCCAAAACATGTCTATCGAATTAATAAGCAAAATAGAGATAAATGAACTTTAACCAGCACTGAAGTTAAAACATAATTCTTTTCAGAACACAACAAAAATCTGACTAAAAACAATTACATTTTTGTAGTAAATTATTTAGGAGTCAGCAGAAGAAATAGTGACCATCACAATGGAGGGGATGGTATATCAACACATAATCATTCCTAGAGTATTAAATCAATGGGATTTGAACGGCTAAACAACATCCCATTGATTTAAATGGATCTGCTTTTTAGTATTGCTAACTCTCGATGCAGTTCAGGATTGCAGCAAAAAATGCTGGACTAGTTCTGCAAGGCACTTCTCTGTTCAATGATTCTGACTTTATATCCTTGCTTCAGAACTGATAAATGCCTCTTGCAAGATCCTGAATATACACTCACATTTCGCAAAATGGAACACACAATCAGACTACGAAAACTGTATTAAAATAAAAATAATTATGCAAGACTGAATTTAGTAATCTCCTCACAGAATTCATTTAAGTTGTTGTTACAAAAGAAGGAACAATCTACCAGTACAGAGGATAGGTCAGTGGAGGAGCATGTGTACTTTTAATTACCAGCTCCTCCCATACAGCCCTCTCTCAGAGGAAGGTAGGGGCAAGACTTAAAGGGGAAAGGAGCAATTTAGCAACAGCAACAGAAAAGGTGAAAGTTGCCAGTCACAGCTACCTACTAACAAATCCTATCTATTTAATCATTTTACAGTGTGCATTATGCCACAAGTAACCACGCAGTTGAAGCTAAAACGTTACATGTTTTGTTAGTCTTGCTACAGTCCTGGCACAAGCATTATAAAGACCTTACTGCATACAAAAATGAGTTTCCTCATCCATTAGTAATGCAGATGAAGTTACTCTCTCATTCCGTAGACTATAAAACAGGTAACGAAAGGATAAAAAGGATGCATGTTGTGCAAAAATAAAACATAACCATGGTACCTGATAAACCAAGGTACTACTTTCCTTATAAAATTAGAAGAATGGCCAAAAAACAACTTACATTTTTTCTTGCTGACCATAACTAAAGATGAAGAGCATGTTACAAATATACAGCAAAGCTAATCAAATGCAAGAAGGAACAGATACACAAAATACAATAATCAAAACAGTGATCAGTATAAAAAGAGCTTAACCTTTTGAAATGCAGCACAATGGACAGCTGGCCTGAAAGGTAATTAGCCAGTGCACAGACAGTATGAGCACTTTAAAATATGTGGAAAATGTGACCAAATGTGCAGGGTCAGAATTTTTTTAAAAAATTAAATCGATGGGGAAAAAATGATCCCATTATAATGAAAAAACAAAGCAGTATTGGCATTCATTGCAAGGGGCTGGAAAAGCTGAAGACAGCTTAGAAGACAGTCTGTAGTTTCTGCGTTTCACCCCACCCCACTATTCTTGGAGCCTGATAAAAACTGCTGCCTGAAGTCAGTGGCAGAAGAGTGTGCTTATTGTCTTAAACGAATGACCTATTTATTGCTATATGCCTGAGTTGGTGGGGGTGAGACTGTATGTTACCAGTCAATATTGTCTGCACTGGTTTTACTGGTTCAGTGTCCACTGACACTAAGCCACCTGTAACTGTTTCTGTCATGTTTTTCAACTGTTCTAAATTGCTGTTTATTTGCAATTTGGTGTGTTACACAAATAAATTGATGTTGATGGAAGCTGCAGTTGAATACCCACTTACCTGGAAGTAAAACCCTACAAAACTAAATTGGAATTACATCTGATTAGTTATGTATAAGAAGGTACTATAAGTCTGCAAACACAACACAGACATGCACTAAGACCAGATGTTTTAAAAAATATATATCACACATATACAACTGTTATGAACCTATTTACGTGAAGGAGGCAACGATCAGGAAGTACTTTTCAAGTAGGTAAACAGCCACCATGTCCTAATTTCAACTGTTATAAAATGGTGTTTCAAAACCAAAACATCACATACAAAGATTTCCAGGCAGGGAAGCAACACTAAGGCTACTTCAAAAACACCTTAAAAGAATAAAGAGCAACGAAATGTATGCAGAGTCTGGGTGGCTAATTCCACAATTATCTGTGTATTTACTTGGAAAAAAAGTCCTATCCAATTAACCATGGCTTGCTTCCAAATAATAATACACAGGAGTGGGATCACACATTTATTCTAAGAAAGCCACACTACCATACCTATATACGAAAGGTGATCAGAAGGAAAGCATTCTTGTTGTATGCCTGCACCATACACATTCATACTCTAAATCAAAAAGTAACATGGTTATATCTAAACAGCAATCAGATACGCCTAGAAGACACAGTTCCTAAAGCAATATTCTCTGTTTCTATGAAGTGATAGTCAAGTAATTAACTGTCAATATTTCATAATCAACTTATTCATATCTCACTTCTATGAGTTATTTTTTCCTTGTATGTACATTCCAGCCTGTAGTAATTCACAATTTTAATACACAAGTTGGATCAATTAAAAATGCTCAAGAAGTTAGAGTATGATATTAAAGCATAACTTTTTCATATCATCTATTAAAATACAACAGCAGTGTTCCTACAAAATCTGATGTACAGTATTTGGTTAACCTGCAATTATTACTGAAATACAATTGATAATTTAAAAATAATAAATCAAATCCATCGTTGCTAACCACTGTAGCAGATTCACATTAAACCCTTACCGGACAATTTGTTCTTACCAGATTTAAATAGTTTGTATTTTTCCAAAATGTCTCAGTTCTTCTAAGGATTTCACAATATATTCATGATCTCACTTACACTGGTCCAACTCCGAATTTAAGAATTTTATTAGAATTCAAGCTCTCAAAGACAAGATAAGTATGATCTCCCCATACCCAGAAATACCTGATGGCAGGACTGTAGGGGCTGCGAGAACGATGCCAGCTGCTGTATGGGCTCGGTGAAACATCACCACCACGCTCGAAGGAACTGTGTCGGCTGTAGTTGGGTGACCGACGGCGGTAAGGACTGAGCGAAGACCGCGGACTAAGCGACTTGCGACTCCGCTGGCTCTGAGAGACCCTATGACTCGGCGGGCTATCATCCCGGCAAGGACTGGGGGACGATCTTTGCCGCCTGTAAGCCCGGGGCTCGGCCTTGTCCTCCCGGTAGGCCTTGGGCGGTTCCTTATACGCAGAGGGCGGCTCTTTGCCCGCTTTCGTCCGGCTTCGGTGGCCTTTACTTTCCCGATCCTTCCTGCTGCTGCTGCTGCTAGGCGAAGCAGCTGAACCCTTCCTGCGGCCGTCGCTGCCGCCGCCGCTGCTGCTCCGAGGACCCTCTCGGTCCTGGCCGCCGCTGTGGTTGTGGCGGCTACGGGACTTGGAGGAAGAAGAGGAAGCCTCGGCTCCCCTCCTGGCAACCGCGGCCGCCCCTTCCTGCTGCGGCGGCACCTTGTCCTTGTCCTCCCCCCGCCTGCGCTGATCCCGGTGTCGCTCCCGGGAGCGTCGACCGCTGCTGCTGCGGTGCTCTCTGCGGGCCCGCCGGCTGCTCCGATCCGCCTCGGTGCGGCTCGGGCGCGGTTGGCTCCCGCCGCCGCCGCCGCCCCCGGAGGAGGAGGCCGGGCTCCCCCCGCCGCTCCCCGCCCCGGCCGTCCCGCCGCCCAGTGGCCCCTCCGACGGGAAGCTCACGTCGTCGTACTCCTCGGTGGCCGCCTCCACCAACGGCCCTAGGCCCGCCCCACTCCCGCGCCGCTCCGAGCCCGCGAGGCCCACCCCGGAGCCGCCCCCCTCCACCAGCACCCCCTAACCTGCCGCGCCGGCGCTTGTGCCGGGACCCCGAGCGCCGCTTGCCCCGCGGCCTCTTCCGCTCCCCCCCTTCCCCGCAGCAGGAGGAGGCGGCGCCGCCGGTGGCCGCCAGGAACAGCAAGGACTGCGGCGGCAGCGGCGGCTGCAGGAGCGAGGGCTGCAGCAGCGGGAACAGCAGCGAAGGTGCCGGCGGGCCGGCCACGGGCGAAGGAGGCAACGGGGGCGGCGGCTGCGGAGCCGAAGCGTAGCACTTGCGCCGCCGTTGGTGATGCAACCGCTTCTTCTCGGCCACCGGCGACTCGGAACTGCCGCCGCCGCCGCCGCCGCCGCCCGCCCAGCCCCGGACACCGCTTCCGCCTCCGGACGTCGCCGCCTCCGAGGTACTCGGCATCGGGATCGCTCCGGCAAACAAGAATCCGTCAAGGCGCCCACAAGGAAGAGGAGAAAGAAACAGCAGCCATGGAGGGGGGGGAGGCCCCCTCGCCCGGTTCGGCTCCGCAGGACAAATCCCCACCGACGCACTCCTCACATGAAGGGAAAGCTCTCCTCAGGGCGGCTCGCTGGGCCGGAGTCCCGCGCTCGTTCCCACAGCCTCCTAAACACAGCGCCGGCAGCCGCCTCTTCGCCTGACACAAACTCGCCCCATTCCCGGCTGGGCCCCGAGTGCGGCCTGTGCGCCTCTCCTCTCGGTGCTCCGGCAGCGAACCTCGCCTTCACTTGTCCGCCGACGCCTCTTCGGCCCACGACTCCTCGGCTTGCTCGGTGCCCGAAATGGAAGGCGGGAGAGGACGAGAGCGAGAGAAAAACGAGCGACCGCCAAACGGGCTCCGTCGTCCGCCCTGTATGCTTCTCTCACACATAGAAAGAGACAGAAGGGAGACGGCCGGCGCAGCTGGCCCAACTGCGCCTGCGCGCCCCCGCTGAAGTACGAACAGACGAGCCTATCTCCAACCTGGAGAGTCCGGGTTGTCCCTTCTCGAAACGAAGCTAGCCAAAAGCTCGCGAGATCTTGTTACGCACTCTCTCTCTCTCTTCCCTCCTCTCAATACCGGAACATTCAGTAGGCCATTTCCGAATGTCTCTGGCTGCTCGACCTCGTAGGCACCAGTCGTCATGGTTTTGTCTTAACTCTTCCGGTTCCTGGTGGCTGCTGGTAGAACGTTCGTATGCGGGTCAGAAACGGCCCTACCGCGTAGAAGCCGAAGAACGTTCAAATGGAGTACGCTGGATGAGGCCATGAAACAACTACTGTACGCCGTTACGGTGAAAACAAAACTGAGTCGCGATCCTCGTTTGCTGGAAGTCTGGCTCCGCGCCTCATTTTTGCCCGTCCAGGCATTTGTGCTTTGAACGCTGCGTGAAGAGCTGAAATTCAACGGGAGAAGATTCACTTATGGAAGAGGTTTCGCGTCCTGAACTTCTATGTTATTTGGAGTTTAAAGGATACCGAAGGATGCCATTGTCCCTCTTTCGCTTAAGGGCTTTGAAAGACCCGTGGCCACAGCGCGCCCAGAAGCTGAAAGCTACACAGAATTCAACACAAAACTCGCCCTTCGCAGGAATGCTGCAGTGGGGAAGTGCTCCACCTGTTGAATTTCCACCTGTCACATAGCCTTGAAACTTTATAAATGTAAAGATAGCAAAGAATTTGCAGTTGAAACCCAATACTTTATCAAAATATGTTCCAATAAACTCTCAGTGAGCTCTTGCAGGCTTCTATAAAACCTGCATTAAGAAGCATGTTGGCCTTCAGAAGTACTGCTGAGATACCTACTCTTTCATTTTCCGGCCAAGAATGCACATCTTTTAGCTGACCTTTCTAATGCTCAAAAATTATTTTTCCATCCCTCCAAAATATTTGTAGCAAATGAGAGCTTTCACATCTTGACCACTGGGCAAGTTTACGAGCTTCTTTGTAACACATGATATATTTATTGTATGATCCATATCAAGCAGTATTTTTCAGATTTTTGATATTTTGGTGTCAAAAGGATGTTTCTCATATACTGCCAAGTTTAATATACAAGAATTTAATGTTGTTCATCAACAGGAAACATTGTTATTGTATAAAGTAGCTATTACTCCAAAAATTACTTTAAAATAATACCCGTTCTTCACAGGGCGATTGAGAGCCTTGACCCTGAAGGAGGCCCAGAGGGAAAGAACAAGAAACCAGGCCTTCTTGGCGGTCGCCCTCCGCCTGTGGAACAACCTGCCCATTGAGATCTGCCTGGCACCCTCGCTGGATGGGTTCAAAAGAGCATTGAAAACCTGGCTCTTCCACCAGGCTTTCCCGGAGCATTAAGATCTTGGCCTCCCTTTTACCATCCTTTTTGCCATCCTTTTCATCACCCTTTTACCACCTTCGTTGCCATCTGTTTTAATTTATCTTGTTGCTATGTATTATTTTCTATCGTGGGTCTTCCATTTTCTAATGAAAACAAAACAAAACAAGCTCTTGTTAGCATTTTCTTTCATTGATTGATTATGGCCTCTAAAACATGAATGATTCATATTAATGAAAAAGGAAGAGGGGTACATGAAAGTTTTGTTTCTTATGTTTCCCCTTTGAGTTAAGCTTTCATTCATTCTTTGTCTGCCAGATTACCCAGGAAACATTTTCATTTAATAGCATTGGAAGAGCTGCTGTCAGCAGCCAAACAGAATGTCAGGGTAGGGAATTGGGGATTTTGGATCTGTAAAAGGGCCTGGATTGGTTAGAACCTAATGAGAAGTGATCTTTGCTTTAGTCATTCCTTTCTTGGGGTGTGCAGAGTAGCTGGATTTCTCTGTACCTTTTTATTTATACTGCAATGCCTAATCTGAAAGGATTGTGTTGTAGAATTCACAGAGCCTGGACAGACAACCTTTAAAGCCTATGTAGACACATACCTTTGTACCCATTGTCATAAGAGCCTGCTCAGCCATGCAGTCCATGGGAGAGGCCTCTCATAGTGTTTTTTTAAAAATTGAGTTTAGGACTTTGTGAGGGGGAGGGGGTTAGACTACTCAACTAGGCACAGAAAATAAACTGGCTGCTCTTCCAGAATGGAAACTCCCTGAGATAGCCATTAGGAAAGCAGCCTGCAAGAAGAAAAGGCAGCCAACAGTCAGCACCAAGAAGTGAAGCCGAGTAAGGGGGCAGAGACAATACATTAAGGGCTGACCTGCCCCAATGAACTGCCCCTTGTGAGCTATAGTATTTTTTGTCAGAGAGTAATTAAAATCAACAAATGTCTGCCTTCCTGTTTCTCCAAGGCCCAAGTAAAATCATTAGGGGTGTTTCTTAGGGACAGACAGAATTGACTTGTAAGACAGGTGCGTCCTCCAGGATGCCAGTTGTCTATTCCTATCCCAGAAGGATGTAGAGTCTTCTGATTTCATACAGTGTCATCCATGTAAGTCTATGTATGACAGAGTGAGGGAAAGTATTGCATGTTCCTGAATTGCTGGGGAGTTTCCTTGTGACCCACACATCTAAGAACATGTTGAACAAAGCGTATAAGATACAATCTGGTCTGTTTGATACAATAATAATAATAATCATGGGTCATCAAGTCAATTCTGACTTCTGGTGACACTTTTCAGGGTTTTCCAGGTAGAGAATACTCAGAAGTGGTTTACCATTCCCTTCTGGGAACACCCTGAGATTGTGCAGCTTGCCCAAGGTTATACAGGCAGGCTCTACTCACAGGAAGCACAGTGCGGCGCTCCCAGAGTCAGACTCCACAGCAAGATTCCTAATCCACTGATTACCTGCAGTTTCTTCTTTAGCATTTTCCTGCATTTCCTTCATACATAGTTTCTTAAAACATTATGATGAACAGACATATTGTGTGGGCAGGAATGGGAATAGACAGCGACCATTGGTTTTGGATGAAACCCATGCCCTGGATCCATTCCAGTCAGGTTCCAGGCTGCGCCACGGTACGGAAACGGCATTGGTCACCCTGTTTGATGACCTGCTGAGGGAGGCCGACAGGGGCAAAATGTCTTTGTTGGTCCTCCTCGATATCTCAGCCGCCTTTGATACCGTCGACCACAGTATCCTCCTGGGGAGGCTCTCCGAGTTGGGAATCGGTGGTCTGGCGCTTGCCTGGCTCCAATCCTTCTTGGAGGACCATCCTCAGAGAGTACAGCTTGGGGAGTGTGTTTCAGCCCCGTGGAGTCTCAATTGTGGGGTTCCACAGGGCTCAATTATCTCCCCAATGCTGTTTAATATCTACATGAGGCCGCTGGGTGGAGTCATCAGGGGGTGTGGGGCTTCGTGCCATCAATACGCTGATGACACCCAGCTCTACATCTCCTTTTCTCCAACCACAGTGGATGCCGTTCCGTCCCTTCAGCGCTGCATGGAGGCTGCACTGCAATGGATGCAGGAGAATGGACTGAGGCTGAACCCGGACAAGACGGAGGTCCTGAGGGTGGGTGGCCCCTCCATCGGTGGTTTGGGAAACTCCCTCTCTTTTGGGGGAGTGACTCTCACCACGAATAGTGAGGTTCGCAGCTTGGGGGTCCATCTGGATCCGGCGCTCACCATGAAAACTCAGGTAGCGTCAGTGGTCCGCTCCGCCTATTTCCATCTCTGGTGGATTGCCCAGCTGCGTCCCTATCTTGATGTGGGGGCGCTCACCACTCTGGTCCATGCGCTTGTAATCTCAAGATTAGACTACTGTAACGCACTCTACGTGGGGCTACCTTTGAGATTGATGCGGAAGCTTCAAATGATGCAGAATGCGGCGGCCAGACTTCTCACTGCGGTGAGAAAATATCAGCATATTTCCCCCACTCTGGCTGACTTGCATTGGCTGCCGGTTCATTTCCGCATTGATTTCAAAGTGTTAATGATGTCATATAAAGCCCTAAACGGTTTAACACCTCTATATCTAGCAAAACACCTCCCACCTAGATATACCTGAATCACTCGTTCTAGCCAGGAAGGGCGGCTGAGGGGCCTAACGCTGAGGGAGGCCCGGAGGGAAAGAACAAGAAACCGGGCCTTCTCGGCAGTGGCCCCTCGCCTTTGGAACAGTCTGCCCCAAGAGATCTGTCTGACTCCCTCACTGGGTGTTTTTAAGAGCAAACTTAAGACCTGACTCTTTAGGCAGGCTTTCCCTCCTGTCATCACCTGATTATTTTTCCCAACTTGAACTATATTATTACTGTTGTTTTTTATTTTATTATATTGTTTTTATTTTATCTATATTGTTAGCCACCCAGAGTAGACTTTGGTCTAGATGGGTGGGGTATAAATTTAATTAATTAATTAATAAGATAAAGCTAGAATAATCAGTTGTGTTTAGTTTGAGGAAAAAATGTCCACTTGGCACTCTGGTGATTGTGATTCTGTTTGTACTCTGCTGTCTCCTAAATCAAATGTATCTGGAATATATAAAATCAAATCAGCAAATAGATCTGCTGCCAATTACAATTAAACTACAACTCCCAGCTTTGAGGAGTTTCATAAAATAGATGCTTTAAATAGTGTAAATGATTACTTTATTTCCGTTATAGTAATTTGCTGCAGCACGCCTTTAGAGAGGTACTATTGCTATAGTACTAGTATGCTATTACACAGGACCACGTCAAAAATAAAAACAATATAAAATGTTGACTCTGCCAAGAAAAAGATGAAACTATGTTGCACCACATCTGCAAATGTCCAAAGATTGCACAAACAGATTACAAAATTAGACACAATAGAGTGACAGAATTAGTGCACTGGTCATTATGCAAAAAATATAAATTGCCAGCTTCCAAAACTGTATGGGAACATCAGGTAGAGAAGGTGTCAGAAAATGACAAAGTCAAGATCTTGTGGGATTTCCAGATCCAAACCGATAGGCACCTTGAACATAACACACCTGACATAGTAGTATATAACGAAGAAATGTCTGAATCATTGACATTGCAATTCCAGGGGATGCCAGGGTTGAGAATAAAGAATTGGAAAAACTAACAAAGTACAGAGACCTGGCAATTGAAACGTCTCACTTTTGGATGAAATACACTTCAATGGTCCCCATAGTCACCGAGGCTTTGTAAACAATCTCAAGAAATTTCACATAGTATTATAAGCAGTTGCAGATCTCAGAAACAGCACCATAAGAGCTATAAAAAATGGCAGTATTAGGAACAGCATACATACTGTGCTGATATATAACAAATACTTAGGTTTTTGGATAACACTTGTATCTGTTATATAATAACAGTCAATGTTTTAATAGTTTTGATTGACTGTACCTGTTGTTTTTTTAATCATAATCATCATCTGTCAAGTCAATTCTGACTTATAGCGACTTATATGACGTATATGGTATACTATTGCCTTCTTCTGGGAACGCCCTGGGACTGTGAAGCTTGCCCAAGGCCACAAAGGCTGGCTTCTTCTTCGTGGTCTCTGTGAATGCACACTATAGGGTTTATTCTGCACCTGCGCAGAGGTTTCTGGAATATTCTAGAGCTTTAGCACGCGTTTGCCAGGACCGCCCCCCAGTACACGTGGTCCGCCCATCCTGGCGATTGCCTCAGTTCCTTTTTGCTGCTGCTGAGGTTTAAGTTCTTGACAAGCAGAGCTCCATTCACCTTCCTTTCTTCTCTTCATGAGTTCACTAGGGGAGAAAGTATGAGAGTTAGAATGACCAAATCTTCCCTCCTCTTTTCCCCAAACTGCCCCCTTCCCTTTCCCACCTTTTTATGGCCCTGACAGGGCCTTTCAAACAGTGTGACTCTTGCCCCAACAACATTCCCCTTTCTGACAGACACCATTCATGCCTCTTCTGCCTTGGGGAATCCCACCAGTCTTCTTTGTGTCAGGCCTGCAAAAACCTCACAAAACTCAGCAACAGCGTCTCCAATCCTTCCTTTGGGAATGCTCCCTACAACCTCAACCATCTACTATGGACACCACACTGACCCCTCCATCCCATGGCCCAATGCCATTGACCAAGATGCCATCTACCTCACCTGCATCAAGACCAGCACTGGTCAAATCCAAATCCAAGTCGACCTCCAAGTCCAAGCCTTTGGGATTGACATCAAAGTCAGAATTGATTTCGAAACCGGCCTCGGTATCCAACCACTCCAAGCCACCTAAAAAGAAGAAAAAGTCATCACGGGACTAACCTACCAATAAATCTAAGTACACCTCCTATCAATCTGCACTCAACAAAACTGCTGTTCCACCGCAATACCAGAGCAAACAGCCGTCTGTCTTGACTCTGCTTTGGGAGAGGATGAATCTCCCACCATCTGGCCAACCACTGTCCCCTGTTTTCAGTCAATCACCTGAATGGAGAAATACCTCGGCTGAGGTCACGGTGATCATCCAATCAGCACACTCGAGCCCAAGTCTATGGGTTGCTCTGTCTCCACTCCAGACTTGGATTCAGCCTCCACTTTAGCTGTTCCAGTACCGCCTCATAAACAAGCTCAGAAAACTCATCATACACCGGAGACCTGCCAACATGGTGCCGAGCATGTGCAAGCTCCCCCCACATCGGGGTTAATGGCATCGCATGATATTCTAGCTCATTACTGCTATCCTAAGCAAGTTGCTCTTTACGAGCTTCCAACTTATTATGAGCCTCAACCTAAGCGATACCGAGACTGATCATACCGACACTGGCCATCTGATCCCAGGTTCAATACTGAGTCTAAACACCATCGGTATGCCTATTACTACCCCTCTGACTCATCGGGATTGCCATTCCCTCCTCAGTGCCATACAAGGAGGGAGACTTTTCATGAAATATCTTCCAATGACAACTTATCTCCTCACCCTCCGATACTGAAGCCAACTAAGTACTACCTCAAATAATCTCATACCACTGAGCCACACGCCTTACAGTCGGCCATGGTACCAAAGTATCCTTGAACCTCGGTACCGACCCAGACTCATACTACCAAACTGACCACACTCTCTCAGGTACGATAATCTTTGTTACAAGTTACTACTACTTATAGAGGATCACCACCGGACCCACTTGATGTTACACAGTCTCATCAACCTAGGAGATCCACACCACACCCATCCACACAACTTCCTTTGATGAAGTCTTACAATACCGGTAAGACCAAACATCATATTCCTTTGCCTCCACTGTAAGGCAACATTGCCCACACTTCAGTGTCCCCTTATGGACATTACTCTGTATCTCCAGACTACCAGTCTCCACAACCAACCTGCCCAATCTCCAATACCGAAGCCTCAGACTCCTCAACACCACATGAGTCCCCACCTAACCTGCCTACATCAGACTCCGATGTTGCGGATACTAACCTACCATCACCATTGGATGATTTTTTGTCTTATTCCCAACTTATTTTGCATATTGCAAAAGTTATGGACCTCGACGTTCAACAACCATACCGAATGAGTCAGATAAGGTTTATGAAGACATCGACCAGGACCAGACCCCTCCACTCCGTACAGGGTTCATACCTTCCCTTCTTAAACTCATTAATGAATCTTGGGCCAAACCTTCTTCGGTCTCACAAATGTCAAGACACATTGAAAATCTCTACAAAACGCATGGTGACAATACCACCTTCTTATCTAAACACCCGCTTCCCAACTCGGTGATTGTAGATGCCACTCAGAATAGAGCACACAACCACTCCAATGCCACTCCTAATAATTGAAAGGGCAGAAAACTAGACATAATTGGTCGTAGAATTTACTCTTTGGCCTCTTTCACTTTACATGCAGCCAATTATCTTGCAGCAATGGGAGCTTATCATTGTCACCTGTAGAATAAGGCTTTACCCGTTCTTCATTCCACACCTGACGAGTACAAAACTCGCAGCCTTGGTTTCCATCAAGAAGCCATCGCCCTCGCCCACCAGGAGTGAATCATGGCTCACCATGTGATTGACGCCACCTCGAAACATATGGCTACGGCAATCGCACTCTGTAGACACGCATGGCTTAGATCTGCTAATATATCAGAGGATTCATGGTTATGAATTGAAGACTTACCATTTGATAGCGTAGGCCTCTTTGATGAGAAGACTGATGAGATTCTAGACAACCCGCAAAAAATGAGAAAAACAGCACGTTCTTACAACACTCAGTCTTATTTCCGCCCTCAACATTACCAGTTGCCCCGTACTTAACATTATCAAAAAATACTGACCACCAGCTGATAGACAGAGGTATCCACCACCATCCTCCTCGTGCTTTCCACCTCAGCAAAACTCACAATGAGAGCACCCCGTCAATCCTTTAGGCGCCCTGACAAAAAGACCAAACAAAATCTTTGACCCTTACCGACCAGATGCACCCTTGTTACATCCTACAGTCCATGAACTCCACCCGCCTTGCAGCCTATCTTCCAGCCTGGGCCACGATTACCACCAACTCTTGGGTACTCTCTATCATAGGCCCTTCCATTTGGCCTCTCCATTGCTCCATGAGTCTTCACAAAATGTATGGCCCCTGTAGCCGTGCATCTCCACATATGCAGAGTCCCTGTATTCCCATACATCGACAATTGGTTGCTAGTTGCTCCTTCCCATTCCAAGGCCTTACATGACATAAATCTCACTCTGTCCCACTTGGCAGATCTGGGAGAGTCAAGATGGACAAACTACGAGGATGGCATTGGAGCGAAATTGTCAGAGCCAGATTGTTGTCCTCTGGACAGGAGGAATGGGGGAAAAGAGGTAGAGAAGACCCGATCCCCATTCAACCATGAAAGTGTCCCTTAGAGAGTTTGGTCCTTTTCCTGCCCTGGAGCAATAGTGGTCTCATTTGGTGTTTTGCTCTATGGCAAACACGTCTATGGTAGGGGTATCCCAATGATGGCAAAGCTGGGCGAACACTGTATCATCCAGGACCCACTCGTGGGTACGAGTAGTAAGGCGACTGAGGTAGTCTGCTGTGACATTGTCCTGTGTGGCAACGTGGACTGCGACAGGAAAAATGTGGTGGGTATAGCACCATTCCCAAAGATGAATTGCGATGTACAGAAGAGGGAGGGAGGGAGTGCCCCCCGTTTGTTCACATAATAGAGGGCAGTCATATTGTCTGTGGCAAGTTGGACAGCTTGACCTACTATGAGAGAATGGAAGGCACGGAAGGCCTTGATGATGGCGAGTAGTTCCAGATGGTTGATGTGCAAATTCTGCTCTCTTTTTGACCACAGGGCATGGATCTTGTGACCCCAACAGTGAGCGCCCCATCTGGTGGGGCTGGCGTCAGTAGTGACATGGACAGTGAGTTGGAGTAGAGAGAATGGATAGCCAACTGTGAGATGTGGAACAAAGGTCCACCAGGTAAGTTGACATGCTAATTCCGGAGTGACGAGCAACAGTTTGGGTGGAGGGTCAACCATCAGGTCGAACAGAGAGAGGTACCAGGCTTGGAGAGACCTCATTTTGAGCCTGGCATGTTGGACTACTGCTGTAGTTGAGGCCATGAGGCTGAGTAAATGTTGAGTCCGATGAGACGAGACCGACGCAAAAGGTAGAAGAGGCTGTACTGCCACCCTCAATTTGTCTATTCTCTCGTGGGGGAGAAAAGCTCTGGCTGTAGTCGAATCGAGGCAAGCTCCGATATAGTCCACGGTTTGAGAAGGTTCGAGGTGGGACTTGTCGAAGTTGACCTTGAGCCCAAGGTCTGCTAGCGTGGAAAGGGCGAAATGAGTGTCCCTTTGAGCCTTTTGATAAGAGTCCGATTAGCCAATCATCAATGTAGGGAAAAACTGTTATGCTGTTGTGACGTTCACCCTTGAGGCACCTATGTGTTGTGCCCTCACAAAGGCTCCAGTCTTTGTTTCCCTCACTGCCACCAGTGGATTACCTCTATCCACAATATAAAAGACGTTTGTCAAAACACTTGTCTGGTAAATGCAAACAGAACTTATTTATTGAAGTGTAGCCAAGTTAATAATAATCACGTATGTTCTTCAGATGTTCATTGTACACAAGCAAATCATTCACAGGTCTCTCTATACATACTTTCTTCTTGCATATAATTAATTACCACCTTCTCTATCTATTTATCTTAACCAGCTTAGCTCTATTAATATCTGTTCCTTCTCTCTCTGACTAACCAGTTCCTAACTCTATCTCTATCTCACTCTCACTCTCTCACTCTCTGACTCAGGCTCCACCTTTTAACCTCTCTCTTGGCTCCGCCTCTCAACCACATTAGCATAGCACATTAATAATACATGACTTATACCTAACAAAGGGTGATCGCTACACTGTGTAGGCGGAGGTGTGCTGCTACACATGCGAGGCATTTTGTGAAAGTCCACGGAGCAATAGGAAGGCCGAAGGGGAGAGAGCAAAACTGGTAGGTGGTGCCCTTGAAGCAGAAGTGGAGGTACCTGTGATGACGAGGATGGATAGAAATGTGAAAATATGCGTCCTGAAGATCTATTACAACGATCCAGTCTCCGGGGGAGAGGAGTGTGATAACGGTGTCGAGAGTGACCATCCGGAAGCGTTTGGGTTGGATGTAAGTGTTGAGGTGTCTGAGATCGAGGATGGGACAAAGGCCCCCATCTCGCTTTGGAACCGTGAAGTATCTGGAATAGAAACCAGTGTGGAGATCTTGGTTGGAAACTCTGTGGATAGTCTGTTTTTGGAGGAGAAGCGAGACTTCGTCTCGGAGAGCAGGTGAGTATGGAGTATGTCTGAGGTGACCGATGGGCGGTAGTTCTATGAATTTGAGAAGGTAACCGTGACGGATGATGGAAAGTACCCAGTGGTCACATGTGATACGGGACCAGCTTCGGAAGAAAGGGAAGAGGCATGTGTGAAAAGATGTGTGGCAGCTGACCTCAGGCTCGAGAGAGTAAAAGATATTGTTTGCCCTTCCTTTGGGGGCGACGGAAAGGTTGGCGGCGTTGAGCCTGAGGCTGGGGCCGACAGGTAGACGATGTAGAAGTAGATGGCCCAGTAAAGGGTCTGTTCGATGTTTGAGGTTTGTATGGACGGTATTGTCGTTGTTGATATGGCTGCTGGAAAACAGAGGAAAGCAGAGGGTTGGCGCCATTGGATTCATTGGTATCAGTATGGTTGTTGAGTGGAGTAGGACTTAGCCATTTTCCTGATCTTGTGGAGGTTGTCCATAACCTCATCTGTTTTGTCATTGAAAAGTCCTACTCCATCGAAAGGCAGGTCCTCTATGCGAGACCTGGCATCATCAGTAATGCCTGCTGAACGAAGCCAGGCATGACGCCGAAAAGCAACAGATGTTGCCATGGCCTTTGAAGCGGCGTCTGCTGTATGACGGGCTGCTATTCGTTGTTGCTTTGCCAGGGTGGAGGCTTCAAGATGGACATTAAGAGCTCCAACCCTGGAATCCTCCAAGGACGCTTGTAATATCAGGAGTACTTTATTCCAAAGCTGTCTATGGTAGGCACCCATAGCAGCTTGGTAGTTGGCTACCTGCATAATGAAAGAGGCCAAAGAATAAAGACGATGTCCCAAAATGTCTAATTTCCTGCCCTCTCTGTTCGTCGGAGCTACTGAAGATCTGTTTCGAGCTCACGACTGACTCGACTCGACAATGATCGAGTTAGGTGCTGGATGTTTTGTGAGGAACGATGTGTTGGAACCATGAGTCTTGTAATGGTTCTCGACTCATCTTGAAATCTGAAGAGAGGACAGTGGTTTGTCCCAGGATTCTTTTATGAGGTCACACATGGCAGGTATGAAGGCTAGGCTGAGAGGTGGAGACTCGTCCTGATTTATATCATCAAATACAAGGTCTTGTTTCAGTGGTGGAGGTTGTTCGACCTTGAGAGACTTTGCCATGTGGAGAATAAGTTGAGAGTATGAAGTGAAATCCTCCGATGGTGAAGGTGGATGATTATCTGCCACATCAGAATTGGGAGTGGGCAAGTTTGATGGGGACTCTTGAGAAGCTTCTGAAAGAGGTTGATGAATATCAGAAGCTGCTGAATCTGAAAAAGGTGACCGATGCCGAGGTTTTGAGAAGGGGGTTGGAGCTGTAGTAGTAGAATGAGTAGAAAGGCCTCTATCGGAGTCAGCTGGTGGAGGGGGAGGACCTCTATACGTGGTGGTGACCTGTAAAGATGAGGAACGAACCTGAGAAAGGGTAGTGCTAGGTTGGGAGGTAGAGGTGGAGGTCGGTATGGAGGATGTACGGGAACGTTTTGATAGTGGTTGGTCAGATGGCTGAGAACAGCGACGCTTAAGAGCTGATTTAGAGGGAATTGAGCCTGTTGGCATGGGTTGAGGCTTTGGTTGGCGGGATCGATGTCGATGTCAAGGCGGTGACAGTGACGTTGATGGTGAAGAGTCAGGCGGGTAGGCATACACATACCGAACCCTCTTTGGCTCATCATAGTAATAGGTTTTTGTATGTGGGTCGATGTCATCTTCACGGTGTCGATATCGACCATAACCACCATAGTACGGGTCTTGATATTCTGAAGGTAGATGATGTCAAGACGGTTTATGGATATAGTAGATTTCACGATGTGGAGGATCCCGATAAATGGGTGAAAGGTGACACCTCTTTGCTAAGTGTTTGCGAGGAGGTGATTGATGGAGGGAAGACTCCGAGTTAGAAAGTTGGATGACTGTTGCCCGCCCTGGAGATGCAGGGTCGAATGGGCCGAGGCTGGGCTGGAGGGAACATCAGCCACTGATAGGCCAAGACTAGGCGAAAGGCTTGTTATAGAAACAGGAGCCTGGCCAGGAGGTAGTGGGAAAGGATCCTCTCCTTCCGACAAAGAGTTGGGAACATCTCTCAAGGATTCCTCCAAGATCGGTGATGGGAGATCTGATGGAGGCTCAAGAGATTGAGAAGGCTTAGATGATTTTTTTAACCTTCTTTGATTTAACATGCTCCTTCTTCTTTTTAGATGAATGGTCTTGAGGCCATGCGGAGGATGGTTTCGATAGCGACGCTGATTTCGATTTCGAAGAAGATTTCGAAGGTCCCTTTGGTTTGGGAGATGGCATGGTCGGACTCAGGCAATTCCTGCCTGGGGACAGGATTTGAGGTGGGCTCCATGGCGGAGGCGGGTGGTTTAAGGGACTTTTCCCACAGGAAAGAGCGGAGACGTTGAAGACGGAGTTTGAGGGCCGGTTTGGTAAGTCTCTTGCACTCTGGACAAGTCTGGGTCTGATGTTGATCCCCCAAACAAAAAAAGGCAGTGGTCATGACCATCGGATAGGGGAATCTAATTTGAACACAACACACACCACTTAAACGGACCCGGAGGGGCCATAAAAAGGTGGGAGTGGGGGGGGGAAGGGGAGTGAAACGAAAGTAATAAAAATTATGGGAACAACAACATAAGAGAAGAAAAACTCACGGGGAAACGTTGATAAGGAGTATTATGAAAGCCTGAAAAGGCAAATAGGAAAATTAGACGATCGCGATTGAAAAATAGTTGCTCTAGTCATCGAGAAGGTCTGACCTAAGCGGCGGCTAAAAGGAACTGAGGGGCTTCAAGTGGGTGGAGCATGCACTCAACGGGGGAATGTCCCACTAATCACATGTTTTTGTGCTCTAGAAGTTTCTGAGCGGTCCTGCGCAGGCGCAGATTAACCCATTCATGTGCATTCACAGAGACCATGAAGAAGAAGTCTGAGAGACTACTCTCCCTCAAAACCATCTTTCTTGTTACCATTACTTCGGCCCACCGGGCTAGTGAGCTCGCCGCACTCCATGTTGACCCACCTTTTCTCCAGTTTCATCCTCAGAAAGTTACTCTGATTACAGATGTTTCCTTCTTGCCTAAAGTTGTCTCCGAATGTCACATTAAACAACCTATAATTTTACCTACCTTCTTTCCATCGCCGTCCAATGACCTAGAACGTTATTTACATTCCCATGATGTTCGTCGGGCTCTGGCATTATATGTGTCCAGAACCTCTTCCTTTCACAAATCCAAGAGACTGTCACTCCCCATGGGCCTAATAGAGGATCACCAATTTCCTCACAAACTGTTTCCTGCTGGATCATGATGACAATATGGCTCGCTTACAACCTTGCTCACAAGCCTTTACCATCCTCCTTCACAGCACACTCCACCAGAGCTGGTGCTGCTTTCACAGCCTTCTTAAAAGGTGTTGGCATTCCAGACATTTGCAAGGCTGCCACATGTTCCACACCATCTACGTTTGCTACTCACTACCACCTTGATGTTAGGGCCAGGACAGATGCAGCCTTTGGCAGAGCCATTTTGTCATCAGTACTTCCGTGACGTCCCTCCTCTGGTAAGTCAGCTTGCTGATCACCCTGTAGTGTGCATTTACAGAGACCACGAAGAAGAAAGAGAGGTTACTTACCTGTAACTTTGGTTCTTCGAGTGGTCATCTGTGAATTTACACTTCCCGCCCCTTCTTCCCTCTGTCCATCACATCTGTCTCTTTTTTGTACAGCAGCGGACTGTTCTTAGGAACTGAGGCAATTGCCAGGACAGGCAGACCACGTGTACTAGGGGGGCAGTCCTGGTGAACATGTGCTAAAGCTCTAGAATATTCTGGAAACCTCTGCACAAGCGCAGAATAAACTCTATAGTGTGAATTCACATATGACCACTTGAAGAACCAGAGTTACAAGTAAGTAACCTCTCTTTTTCTCCCTGGAAGCACAGTGGGAAATCAAACTTCCAGACTCTGTCTCTGCAGCCAGATACCTAAACCACTGCCTCTGCTAATTCTGTGCTAGGCAATGCATCCAACTTCACCCTGATTAACATCCTGTTAGTTACATCCTCAGTCCTGTGCTTTCTTTCTGCTCTGTGAATCCCCTTTGCTTCTTTTGCACTGTTCTTTCTCTGTCATCTCCTTGGGACTCACCCAGCTTATTGAAGGAGTACAACTCCCAGAATCCCCCAGCCACATGACTCCTGATTTGCAGCCCCCAATCCATAAAATTGTAGCATAATTCAAACCATGTGCATTTCTGAACTCAGATCAAAATGAAGAGCCACAAATTCTGTAGGCAACAGAAAGCAATTATTCTCTTCCCATGTTCTTTTCTGCTTTTCGCTACCTCACTCAGCCCAAGATTATTACAAAGAATATAGTACTTAATTATCACAGCAAATAAATACGAAATGCATCTATGTATCTGACTAAAATAAGAGAAAGATTCAGTAAAATAGAGGATCAGAACTATGTGTCGTTAAAACAATTGCCTATGCTGTTGATACGTATCTGCCTTTCGTGGCAATATTTGCAAAGGTGACTGCTTTAATAGTTAACAACTCATTCCCTTCATTTAACAGACACAGAATTGCTATTGGAATGGCCCAAAATATATACTGAAACTAGGTTAGGAATCTGTCTCTAATATCTTTATATGCAGATTTCTGAGAGGTAGCCATGTAAGTTTGTTTCAGCATAAAAAGGTAAAGGTAAAGGTTCCCCTTGACAATTTGTCCAGTCGTGTCCGACTCTAGGGGGCGGTGCTCATCTCCGTTTCCAACCCATAGAGCTAGCGTTTGTCCGCAGACAATCCTCCGTGGTCACGTGGCCAGCGTGACTAGACACGGAACGCTGTTTACCTTCCCACCGAGGTGGTACCTATTTATCTACTCGCATTTTTGCATTTTGCATGCTTTCGAACCGCTAGGTTGGCGGGAGCTGGGACAAGCGACAGGGGCTCACTCTGTCGTGTGGATTCGATCTTACGACTGCAAGTCTTCTGACCTTGCAGCACAGAGGCTCCAGCTGTTTAACCCGCAGAATAACAAATAACAAAACAAAAAACAAAGAAAATGTGGCACCTTAAATACTCAGATTGATTTCAGCATGAACTTTTGCAGAGTACAGTCTATTTCCTCAGACACACCGAGTGAAATATTTAGCCACAGTTTTAAACACATTATGCAATTATCAATTCAAGCAGAGACTTCATCCAAGAAATCAGAAGAAGACTGAGACTTGGAAGGACAGCAATGAAGGAATTAGAAAAGATAATCAAGTGCAAGGATGTGTCACTGGAGACCAAGATCATCCACACTGTCATATTCTCGATCACTATGTATGGGTGTGAAGCTGGACAATAAAGAAAGCTGACAGGAAAAAATACTATTTGTTTGAAGTATGGTGCTGGAGGATTGCTCTGCAGACCTCCTGAACTGTCAGAAAGACAAACAAGTGGGTCCTAGAGTAAATCAACCCTGAACTGTTTCTGGAGGCAAAAATGGTGAAACTGAGACTTTGAGCACATCACAAGAAGGCAAGATTCAATGGAAAAGACAATAGTGCTGGGAAAGGTTGAAGCAGCTATCAGGATGGTCTACAGGATACCCTCTTCTGTTCACACTCATTCCCAAAGTGATATTGGAAAGGGAAAATTCCAGAAGCTGACTCCTTTTTTCACCAATTAACCACTTCTCACCCAAACACAAAGCAATTGTCAAGACTGTTTTTCAATAAGTGTGAATGGTAGTGAGCAGAAGAGGGTATCTGTAGACCATCTTGACTGCTGCCATTGGTACTGTCAACATTCAGGCTACCCTTTGCTATGTAAAGCTTGGCATCCTTTTTCCTGCTGGCAATGCGGGCACAATATTTTGCAACAATATGGGGCCATTTCCTGTCTTTTTCAATCATGGGTACATAAGCACAATATGTGTAGGCATCCTTCAATCTCAAGAGACTGTGGTAACGTGCTTTCCCACATTCATAAACCAGAGTTTTTTTGAACAATTGAATTTCCTGGATTTTAAAAATGGGAATACGTACACTCACTACACACAAATCCCAACAGTAATCTCCCTATTGTAGAATTACCCTGTGCTAGAGGATTCCAGAAGATGAGCAGATGATCTGTACTATATTTATTAGGGGAAGACAGAAGCAAGAACACCTTGGATGTGGCTGTAGCCTCTTAATGCCAAATTATTTTGAAGGGCTGTTTTGGACTTAATGAAATTGTATGAGTAGGGTACAACATGTGCAATGGAGAAACATACACACCCTTTAACCTCTTATGCTCTGTTTTCCATACCCTTTAATTGAGTTAGGCAAGCTGAGGAAGAAAAGTTATATTGGACCAAAAGTTCTACAGATATGTTGTGTGCTCTACAGATACGTTGTGTGCATGTTTTCCAAAAGATGTTCCTTAGCCTTTTTAAATTAAAAACAAAACAAAACAAAACCCGAAGAGGTTGGAGTTTGTAGGTGATCACGGAACAAAGGGAAGGCAATTGCAAAGAAGTCGACAAGCAGATGTCCGATCCAGCGGAGCCTCGAGCAACGCCTTGAGAACTCTTTTTATTGATACAGCAAGAGTTACATCGTATGTTGTGAGAATTCAGATAGGATACTAGTTACCTAATCGCCACTAGGATTGGCCGGAGAAAGTCTTTGATCTTATGATCTAACTCTAAGGGAAAAGGCAGAATGAGAGGTCACCCTGCCCGCTGGGAGCTGCTTCTTCTCTGCCAGGACTGTTTGCACTCACTGAAACAGACAACAGCTAACAGCCCTGGGCAGGATTTTCCCACAGGAGTTAGCAAAGAATGTCACTGGAAACCAAGGTCAAAATCTGATGTGAAAGAGAAGAAAATCAGGGAAGCAGAAAAGTGGGTGCTCAATGAAGCCAAGCCTGAACTCTCACAAGAGCAAAAATGATTGAACTATCTTGCCATGTACATATAGTGGAAATACAGAAGTGGCCAGAATAGAGCAGAACTGTTAATAATAGGACATTTTGGAAGTTAGTATCTCACATAGTCACCACACATCAGAAGTGACTTGATAGCACATAGCATCTATGGAGGGTTTTTTTTTCTTAATCACCAAACAATGGTATAGTTACAAAATGGGAGGAATAGGCACCCAAGCTATGCTAACATCGAGGCTGACCATCCCTAGCCACAAAGCAAAAACAGTAATTTCACAGCTTAAATGAGTAAGGTAAGCTTCTGAATATTTCTTCTTTTAAAATATATTTTTAAACATTTTTACACCAGAAACTTTTTAAAATGTCTGTTTGACCAGGAAGGAGTTAAATGCTTTTGTCCTCAGAGTAATTTAATTTGTTCCTGACTATCAGGGTCAAAGGTTCCAACCTCCCATTGGTTCTCAAGCTTGGTACAATGTTTATGTTTACATTTAGAATGTTGGCATTTATAAGAAACATGGAAACTCAGATTTCCCCCCTTTGAAATGGGATATTTTCAAATCAGTATGAGAGACAGGGATGCCTGGATTCCTTCTAAATTAAAAAAAGGGACTGGGACTAATAATTCTCTGTCAAGATAAAAAAGTTTGTTCTTTTCAATGTATTTGATATGTTTTAAATCTGCAGACATGAAAGGTTGCATGTGGAGGGGGGGGAGTTTTACCTTAAAAAAACTCAACCCCGCCCCCCAATTTGGCAAGAGCAGATGGTCTTCTACATATGTGCCAAATTTGCTGCTGATGTGAGGTCTAGTTTCAAAGTTATAATTTTTTGTTTGGGGAGCCCCCAGTTATTCAGTTGGTTTATGGAATGCTGAATTCTGCTGTTGCATAATAATAGCACACAGAATCTGTCTTTAGAATACATCAAAGGAAATCATGCCTTTAAAACATATTCTCTTAGGTTTCAAGCTTTAGTAAGATTAAAATATACAGATTAAAATTTGATTGGATGTCTTCACAGCTCAGATTTATAAAACAAGTTTCTAAAATGTCTGCTGTGGTGTCCGCCCAGGTCATGAATAGTAATAAGCTATTTGCATGTACCAATGAGAGTGCTGGAGAGGCGGAGTCACCAGATATAAGAGTCTCTGCAGGAGGGGGAGTAGAGATTGGAAGTTTTAGATTTGGAGATTGGAGTTAGAGAGGGAGTTGAGATTGGAAGTCTTAGATTTGGAGACTGGAGTTTGAGGGGAGTTGAGAAGGGAGGTTTTGGAATTGGGAGTTTGGAGTAGAGAGAGAGGGTTGGCGGTTGAGAGTGGATGAAGTGGGATGTTTGGTTAAGAGTTGAAGACATTGATTGTACCTTCATCACCTGTATTAATAAACAACTTGTATTTGGTTCTATTTAAAATGACACATGGCCTGGACCTCTATTATTATTAATACATAATGTTGATGTAATGAACTGGTGGCAGCTGAAAGACATGTAGCTTGTGCCCTGTGTTTGGTGAAACAATCAAGGGGCAGGCGGGAACGTGACAAATTGGTGGCACAGCGCTGGGATATGAAACAATCCAGTGAAAATTTGAATTGGCTTGAGTTTGAAGGTATTCCTAGCTAGGAGGGATTAGGATCTATGGTAAGAAGTGGTTACCCATTAGAGTCTTGTGGAAGACTTAGTTTCAGGGCTTCTGAACCCAGATCTGGAGAATCCTAAGATAGGGAAAATACCTACTCAAGAGAAACCATTTACCTCAGGATTTACAAGACCAAGTGGCTAGCTCAAAATCCAAAGCTCTGAGGGTAAAGAGCAGTAGCGGATGGAGTAGAAGCCTAGGTCAGAATAGATCTGAGGTTATAATAAAAGCTAAAAGTAAAGAAAAGCTAAGCAGAAAGTTGTTCTTGTGTCTGGAGACAAGAATCACCCAGACAGAAAATATTGTGGCATGGGTTGTGAGCTTGGGAGTAGCCAAGGTGAGTTGCTTGGAAAAGCACAACCTAGTTATAAGGAAAGCCACTGAAAGAAAGGTCCTTTTGGCTCTGGTGAGGGAAAGGAACCAGTCTAGTTATAAGGAATTGTGTTGTTTATGCCGCCCAAACGAAGTAAAAAGTTGGTTATGGAGGCACAAGTTGAGCCCCAGGGTGCTGAGGGAAATGGGAACCCTCAAATTCAAAGTGAGGAAGAAACTGAGGGCTCACTAATAATTGCCTCAGAGGGAGAAAATATCCAAAGCTCCCAAGATTTTGAAAAATGGAAGCTAGAACAAGAATTTAAAGTGAAGGAGCTAGCTATGAAAAACCAATTAGAATTAGAAATTAAGGAAAGAGAAAGGGAAAAGGAATACAAACTCAGGGAACTAGAAATTAAAGAAAGGGAAAGGGATTTTGAGCACAGAGAACTTGAAAGGCAAAGGGAATTTGAGCAAGAAAACAGGCAAAGAGAAAGAGAAATGCAGTTCGAAATAGAGATGAAAAAAATGCAATTATCTGCTCAAAATAATAATAACTCCAGTGTGGTAAATCCCTTAAAAAGCGACCTAAAGAAATTTCCCCAATATCAGAATGGAGATTGTCTTGAATCTTTCCTGATTTCCTTTGAGAGAGCTTGTTGGGACTTTGGGGTTAAAGATTATGAGAGGATGATAATTTTAAGATCACAAATAGGTGGTGTGTTATCTGAAATCTATTCACAGATGCCTCTGGAGCAAGCTAGAGATTTTGAGGCTTATAGAAAGATGGTGTATTCCAGATTTGGGATTAATTCAGAGCACCTCAGAAGAAAATTTCGATAAATTATAAAGAAACCTGAGGAGTCTTTTGCTCAATTTGGGGCAAGATTGACTCAGTTTCTTAATAGGTGGTTAGAGGAGGAACATATCACTTCCTTAGAACAAATGAAAAATGTTTTTGGACTAGAACAATTTTATTCAATTTTACCAGGGGAGTTACTTTATCTGGTCAAGGACAAGGACCCTAAAAATGTGCTACAAGCGTCTGAATATGCTGATTCTGTTAGTGGGATCAGATATCCTCAATTTTCTGAGGTAAAAACTATTTACGTAATAGTTATGGAATATGCTTAAAGTGCAAAATTTGCTTGGATATTAATAAAATAAGAGGTATGTATAGTGATGGTAAAAATAAGAGTAAGTATCCTTAGTAATGTAAGAGTAATGTAATGTAATCCTTATTAATGTAAGTAATACATCCTTAGTAATGTAAATAATGTAAGAGGTTAATATTTACAGTCTTTCATGTATTTGTCATGAGTTCAGCCGAAGATCCAGAACCTGAGGGGTTAACTACAGCTGAGGAGAATGCTGAGCGATTAGAAGCACAGACAACTGAATCGCCACCAGATTCTCCTCCCCCAATAGCCAGGGTGAGGGCTAGACTTCGGCAAAGACTTATGACGCAAAGGTCAGAGGATCGCCTGAATGCTGCCCGCAGAAACATCAGGTCAGCTAGCCCTGAGTTTTAACAGGATGAAAGGCTTCCAGGAGTTCAATGACTGTTTTGCTATATAATCAGCTCCCAGACAGCTGGGAAGCTCGTGGAAGCAACAAGTCAATACACTCGCATCCACGCTCCTGACTACCTTGAACCTTGTTCTCTGGACCCTTGGCTTTGGACTCTGACCCCGGACTACGTTGTGTGATTTGGCTTTGGACCCTGACCTCGGATTACGGTTTGTGATTTGGCTTTGGCATTTTGGTATCGGCTCTGCATCCTCTGAACTTCTGATATTGGACTGGCTTATCGGACTTTGCTGTTGAAACCTCCGGGAACGTGACAGTATTTTCGTTTATGAGGGCAAACCATTAAGTTTCCTCTCCTGACACAAACTGATTAAGGGGGGAGGAGTGTGGCGTCCACCCAGGTCATGAATAGTAATAAGCTATTTGCATGTACCAATGACAGTGCTGGAGAGGCAGAGTCACCAGATATAAGAGTCTCTGCAGGAGGGGGAGTAGGGGGAGTTGAGATTGGAAGTTTTAGATTTGGAGATTGGAGTTTGAGGGGAGTTGAGAAGGGAGGTTTTGGAATTGGGAGTCTGGAGTAGAGAGAGGGTTGGTGGTTGAGGGTGGATGAAGTGGGATGTTTGGTTAAGAGTTAAAGACATTGATTGTACCTTCATCACCTGTATTAATAAACAACTTGTATTTGGTTCTATTTAAAATGACACATGGCCTGGACCTCTATTATTATTAATACATAATGTTGATGTAATGAACTGGTAGCAGCTGAAAGACATGTAGCTTGTGCCCTGTGTTTGGTGAAACAATCAAGGGACAGGCGGGAATGTGACATCTGCCTACCCTGGAATATACAAAATAAACTAGAATAAATCTAGTTTAAGTGGTTTGGGTGTAATAGCTGTTATGGACTCAACATGGCATCTCAGTAAATGTAGGGCTGTCTGCTTCCTCCATTTCTAATCAGAGCTACTGTTCCAACCTGTGACAAGTGAACAACATACAAATATCTTATCTTTTAATGCAGTATGATATAAACAAGCACATGCTATTTTGCAGGCCTAATACTAGCCTTCAGTTTCATCATATTGTCTCTCTGGAGAAAGATATCTACAACGGTAGCAGTTTGCAGAGTTACAGTCCATACTTAAGTCATTTATTAATTTATCACAATTTACATCTTGTCTTGAAACAAGATTTTACAATGCTGAACCTAGTCACACCTGTAAAAATGGCAGATGTTGGGGCTTTGTTGCCATTTGGATTTTACAATAGCTCTGTGTGTAATGTGTTTGGCTTTTTTTACAAGCAACACAATTTTGAATATTAATAATTCTTCACAATAAGCAAGAGAAACAAGATCTTTTGTCTTGCCCAATCTTGTTGGCAGACCTTAAGACTGCTGTATAATAATCTAGGTTAATTATGGCTTAAGCAGTTAACTAGGGTGTTGACTCATTAAAGCATGTGTATGAAAGGAAATGGGTGCTGGTCTCTGTAATGGGAGGAGACAAGATTGAGAAAATCAATGAACATTAAAGAACAAATGTGCCTTAGAAAACTACAGATCTTTCAAATAATGGCCCTTTGTGTTTTGTTACTTACTAGTACCAAATCCTGGAACATTAATATCTTAGGAAGATGGGTTGTTTTAGTATGATAAAGGTTTTGCTTCTTTAAAGTACAGTATGTTAGAATCCTATTGTCTGTTGAAAAGCTGAGTGTTGTTGTCTTTTTCCCCACCAAAGAAGAAGATAAGGATGAAGGAAACAACAAAGAAGAAAATAAAAAGGTCAAGTTCTGTTCTTCTGTTTAGTCAGAAGAATGAGCAAGCCATGCTGAAGCTAATGAACCTCACATCCTTCAGAACAGACATACTGCTTCATATTACCTCAGTTTGGGCATTCAGGTTTAGTTGTACTGGTGGATGAATTAATATATTACTTTCAGTTTTCAGTTTTCACCCCTGTTGTGGGGTGCCTCAAGACTTGTTTAATTCAATTTCTGGTCGCATCTATTAAAGAAACATTGACATAGTACATAGATTAACATGCTAGTGATATGAGATATCTGTTATTTGAAATAGTTGTGCTGAGGGCATTCCTCCAAATAGTTAAGCTCTTAGACTTGGATAATAAGTCAATAGGTAAGAACTGTGAAATATTAAGCCTGGAATTTTATGTACAGTGCTGCAGAAATAATTCCCATTGACTGTATGAGAACAAACTACATCTAGCATGACAACCCAGGCTATGTTTTGTTGAAATCTGGCTTAATAGTACAAGTCCATCCCTGTAGACAAAACATGATTTGCTAGCCAATTAGGTACAAATCAAAGAAGCCATTGCTGTTGGCTTTTGAATTCTGATGTACCTATACTGTGTCTTCTCAGTTGGTTATTTTCCCAACTGTCCACTCTGAAACAGAGCTGTTAAAAGACATAAAACAAACGGGCACAAACTACTTCACAAAAGGTGAAGCAGGTAAATGTACTCAGTGCCTTCAAGAACACTTAGGCTTCCAGTGACAATGCTGGACCAAGGAGCATCCCTGAATGACATACATCTTCTGAATGACATACATACATACATACATGCAACTCCATTCAGAACTGTCTAAACACATATCCACAATGACTCTGCCTTGCCAAGATCTAGCATCAGTTTATCAGCCCTTATCTAACCACTCCCACTTTCAGCATCTATATAAAAAGGAGGTTACCTACCTTTAACCATAGTTCTTCTAGTGGTCCTCTGTGAATTCACACAAATGGGTTGTTCTGTGGCTGCGCTGAACGTCTTGGAAGATTCTAGAGCTTAAAAGTACAAAGTGGGACGTTCCCCCGTGGAGCACATGCTCTGCCCACCCAAGATTCCCCTCAGTTCCTAAAATTTGTCCGCCGGGCAGAAGAATCATTTAATATAACCTGTGACGGACAGAGGGGAGGATGGTTGGGATGTGTGAATTCACAGAGGACCACTAGAAGAACTATGGTTACAGGTAGGTAACCTCCTTTTCTTCTTCGTGGTCTCTGTGAATGCACACAAATGGGTGACTAGCAAGCTTCACTTACCGGATGGTGGGACGTCACGGTAGGAAGGATGCCAATACAGCTCTGCCAAATCCAGCATCAGTGCGTGCTCTCACGTCCAGGCGGTAAGGCCTGACAAAGGTCGATGGGGTAGACCATGTTGCAGCACGACAGATATTAGGTATCTCGATTCCACGCTGGAAGGCAGTAGATGTTGACAGCGCTCTAGTGGAATGTGCACTCAATCAGGAAATTATTTGCCTGATAGTTCATATGCCAGAGAAATGGTTTGGACAATCCATCTGGAAATGGATTGTGATGAGGCTGGTCCTCCCTTGTGAGGTCCATGGAAACATAGGAAAAGTCTGTTAGTTTTCCTGAAAGCCTTGGTTCTGTCGATGTAAAAGGCAAGAGAGCGTCTTACGTCTAACATGTGGAGCATGCGCTCTAGAGGAGTTGAAGGTGATGGAAAAAAAGATGGTAATATGATTGGTTGATTTAGATGAAATTCTGATACAATTTTGGGCAGAAAGGAGACATCAAAATACAAAGTCACTTTGTCTGGGTGAAATTGGATAAAAGGTGGATCAGAGCGGAGAGAAGCAAGTTCACTGGCTCTTTTAGCAGATGTTATAGCAACTAGGAAAGATGTCTTGAGAGAAAGTAATTTAAGATTTGAAGAGGCAATTGGTTCGAATGGTGGGCGCATGAGAGCATTAAGGACAATTTGTAGTGACCATTGGGGTATAATACGTTGGCGCGGTGGACGAATGTTATTGAGTCCTTTGAGAAATTTTTCAACCATAGGGTGAGATAAAAGTTTAGCTGATCTCGAGTTATCCAGTTGATGGGCAACGATGGCTGAAATATAGACCTTTAAAGTGGAGTGAGAGAGTCCAAATTCAAAGAGATGGAGCAAGAAGGTAAGTAATGTCTTTAGGGAGACAGGTATTGCCGGTAAGTTATTTACTTCAGTGTAATTAAGAAAGGCTTTCCATTTATTTGCATATAGAAGCTGAGTTGAAGGCTTTCGAGCTCAATCTAAGATGCGCTTCAAGGCAGGAGTATCCTCCAAGCTGTCAAATTCAACGACGGAAGGTCTGGATGGTAGACCATCCCGTCGTTCTGTGTTAGAAGGTCGGGAACCAGAGGGAGCCAAAACGAGTCCGTCGACATCGACCTGAGGTGAGTGAACCACGGCTGCCTCGGCCACCAGGGAGCCAGGAGGATCACGTTTGATTGGAAGTGCCGGATGCGGATGATTGTCCGTTGAATGAGTGGTATTGGTGGGAATAGATAAAGTAATCCCATGTTCCAATTCATCATGAACACGTCCCCGATGGAGTTCTCATCTGCTCCGGCTCGAGAGCAATAGACATTGCATTTGGCATTCACACCCGAAGCGAAGACATCGATGGAAGGTACTCCCCAATGGCGACAAAGCTGATCGAAAATGGCACCCTTGAGGGATCACTCGTGAGTCCTCGATGTCATACGGCTGAGATGATCTGCTATGTAATTGTCGTCTGTGGAAATGTGTACTGCAATAGGGAAGATGTGATGTTGGTAACACCATTCCCACAGGTCGATGGCTAGGTACAGGAGGGATAAAGAATGTGTTCCTCCCTGTTTGTTTACGTAATATAAGGCAGTTGTATTGTCTGTTGCAAGTTGCACAACTCGACCCTCGATGATGGGGAGAAAGGCATGGAAAGCTCTGATGATCGCTAAGAGTTCGAGTTGATTGATATGGAGTGATTGTTGTTGTCTCGTCCATAGGCCATGAATTTTGTGTTAAAGACAATGTGCTCCCCAGCTGGACGGGCTGGCATCGGTTGTGACCTGCACCGTCGGCTGAAAGAACAGAAAGGGTCGTCCGACACGGAGGTTCGACATCGATGTCCACCACTTGAGTTGTTTGGCTAACTCTGGTGTTACTGTTAACCGCATGGATGGGTGGTCTGTCATCGGGTTGAACAGAGACAGGTACCATGACTGGAGCGACCTCATTTTGAGTCTTGCATGCTGGATTACCGATGTTGTAGAAGCCATGAGCCCGAGGAGGTGTTGAACGTGATGGGCTGGTATGGAAGCTCGAGATCGAAAGGGTCGAATTGCCTTCTTTAGTTTTGTAATCCGTTCTAGAGGAATGAAAGCCCTGGCTTGCAGGGAGTTGAAGAGAGCTCCGGTGTAAGTGACTGTCTGTGCTGGTTCGAGGTGAGATTTTTTGTAGTTCACCTTGAGTCCGAGGCTTTGAAGTGTGTCGAGCGTGGTGGTTGTAGCTCTCATGGCATCGTGATACAATGTCGCAACTATCAGCCAGTCTATGTAAGGATAGATGTTTACACCCTGAAGGCGAAGATACGCTGCGACTGGTGCCATGCACTTTGTGAAAGTCCTCGGTGCCGTGGAAAGGCCGAATGGTAGGGAACAGAATTGGTATACGATGTTGTCGAATTGGAATCTGAGAAATTTTTGATGAGATGGATGGATCGAAATATGGAAATAAGCATCCTGTAGGTCGATCACAACAAACCAGTCTCCCTGTGAAAGTAGAGGGATAATAGTGTCGAGGGTCAACATTCTAAATCTTCGGGTTCGAATGAATTTGTTGAGGTGCCTAAGATCAAGGATAGGACGGAGTCCTCCATCTTTCTTAGGTATTGTAAAATATTTCAAATAGAAACCATTGTACAGATCAGATGATGGTACTTTAATTATAGCATGTTTTTGCAGAAAGGTCGAAACTTCTTCTTGAAGAGTTACAGAATATGGGGTAGTTTTGATTATTCCTATAGGTGGGAGGGATTCAAATTCAATGAGATAACCATATTTAATAATAAAGAGGACCCATCGTTCATTAGTAATATTTTGCCAAAAATGAAAAAATGGTTTTAATCTGGTTCGAAAATGGTAATGAAAACTGTTTAGTGATATAATAGATTTATGGGTATTGCTGAAATTGCTTACCCTTTTTCTGGGGTTTGCGAAAAAGTTGGCGTAGATAGGATTGGTTTTGATTCCGAAAGGATGATGTCGATGGTGGAGGACCCTGAAAGGACTTGTCCGTTGGTTGAGGTCTGAATTGTCGATATGGTTGATATCTTTGATATGGCTGCTGTTGAAATGGTTGTGGATAGAATTGATTCTGCCTGTATTGCAGTCGTTGGTATCGAAAGGGCTGTTGATTAGAGTATGATCTTGCAGTTTTTCGTATTTTATGTAAGTTTTCCATAGTCTCATCCGTTTTTTGGTTAAACAGGCCTGTGCCGTCAAAAGGGAGGTCCTCTATCCTTGACTTAGCATCGTCAGACAGTCCGGTGGATCTTAGCCATGCGTGGTGGCGCAGTGCAATCGAGGATGCCAAAGTTTTAGACGCTGCCTCCGCCGCATGTCGAGCCGCAATCCTTTGTTGTTTTGCCAGAGTGGTAGCTTCAGTATGGGCATTAATCAGTTCAGTTTTGATTGATTCAGGTGCTGATTCCAGTATCGGGAGAATCTTGTTCCAAACCTGGCGCTGGTAAGCGCCCATCGCCGCTTGATAGTTGGCGACTCTAAGTAGAAACGATTGGAGTGAATAGATTCTTCTACCGATAATATCGATTTTCCGACCCTCCTTATTGGTAGGGGCCACTGAAGACTTATTCCGGGCCCTAGACTGATTTGACTCGACAATGATTGAATTGGGAGTAGGATGTTTAGCCAAAAACTCGGTGTCAGGTCCATGGGTCTTGTACAGGTTTTCAGTCCGTCTTGAAATTTGCATTGTAGATGGTGGTTTGTCCCATACTTCTTTGATTAATTTCAGCATTGATGAAATAAAGGTAAGACTAAGTGGAGGGGTCTTTTCCTGGTTGATGTCGTCAAATATTAGATCTGCCTCAGGTGACGGAGGCTCTTCGATATGTAATGGTAGGGATTTAGCCATTCTGGATATCATCTGTGAGTATGAAGTGAAATCCTCTGATGGAGATGGAGGATGATTATCGATGGCATCTGAAGGTGGTGTAGGAAGGTAAGATGGTGATTTGTCAGATGATTCAGATCTTAGGTCTTTATCAGAAGAGGATGTGGAGGATGATGATGTGATTGTGGGTCTTGTTATGGTAGGAATTGGAGGAGGGAGCTGGGTTCGGAGGGAAGACCGAGGGTGATGTGGTTCCGGTTCTGTTGTTGGATGGGGACCGGTATATGTGGTTGTGACCTGAAGAGATTGTTGGCTTTTAGAAGAATGTCTGAGGCGTTTGGATTGATCGGTATGGTGTGATGATGTCGAACGCTTCAGAGTAGATTTTGGAATCGGAGGTGCAGGAGGAGCCGATATCGGATGTTGGGAGCGGTGCCAATGGTGTGGTGGCGAAGGGGATGGTGATTGAAAATATCCCCGTTGGTAAGGTAGTGTGTATCGCACACGCTTCAGTTCTTCATAATAGGAATGTCCTTGGTATGCTTCCATATGATATGGATCGCAATACGGAAAGTCTTCCTCCACGTCAAAATGTTACCGTGGGAAACGAGAATACTGATAGTACTCTCCGTATGGAGGCATGTATCGAGGAGGAGAAATATGCTTCCGTTTCTCCCGATGTTTTCGGGGAGAGCGTTGAGGAGACTCCGATTCCGATAGTTGGATTTCAATCGTGCGCCCTGATGCAGGGCTAGAATGGGCCAAGGCCGGGCTGGATGGTGCATCAGCCATTGAGAGGCCAGTGTGGGGAGATAGGCTACCAGTTGACACCGGAGCCTGCCCCATCGGTAGTTGTGTTTTGTCTCTCTCTGAAGTCGACCCATGAGCCTCTCGTGAGGATTCCTCCAAGATTGGCGATGGTAAAGTTGCCTGTGGAGGTTCGATGTGGACTGATTTGAGTTTTTTAGACTTTTTAGTGATTGGTTTGTCTTTCTTCTTTTTAGCGGCCTCATGGGATCGAGCAGCGGTCTTCAACATCGATGTCAACTTCTGTTTAGATATGGGCCTGGTCTTGTCAGCGCCCTCCTTAGACCGCAGAGACGGAGTCATCGGGTCAGGAGCAGGCTGGGATAGTGTTTGCCGCTCAACCGACGGGTCTGGGGACCTCGTTGTCTCCACCGAAGCTGCGGGGGGATTCATGGCTGTCTCCCAAAGGTGAGAGCGGAGCCTTTGGAGCCTGAGTTTAAGTGCCAGCTTGGTAAGTTTTTTACAGGCTGCACAAGAATGGGTTGGATGTTGCTCACCCAAGCAGAATAAACAGCGTTCGTGGCCGTCAGATAGTGGGATTTTATTAGAACAGCCGACACACCTTTTAAACGGAGCTGGTGAGGCCATAAAGAGCGGGAAACCAGAAGGAGAGACGGTTGAAGAGTTGGGGGGGGGGCGGGAAGCCAAAAGCGGGAAAGGCAAAAAAACGGAACTAACTCACAGGGGAACGTTGATTAGATGATTGGAAAATAAGAAGCTATCAATTTAAGTGATGATTAAATGAGGAAGCAGTAATATAGTCTCTAGAAACCGCTCAAAGAATCGCTCAATTTTTCTGAGGATCCGATCAGCACGGTGGAAAAAAGGAACTGAGGGGAATCTTGGGTGGGCGGAGCACGTGCTCCACGGGGGAACGTCCCACTAACTTTGTACTTTTAAGCTCTAGAATCTTCTGAGACGTTCAGCGCAGGCACAGAACAACCCATTTGTGTGCATTCACAGAGACCACGAAGAAGAATGTGCCTTCAAGAACACTTAGGCTTCCAGTGACAATGCTGGACCAAGGAGCATCCCTGAATGACATACAGTGGAACCTCTACTTACGAACGTCCCTAGCTACGAACGATCCAACTTACGAACAGCTCCGTTCACTAAATTTTGCCTCTACTTGAGAATGGAGCTCCAACTTACGAACCGAAAAAAAAACACTTTCCTGCCCTTTTTTTAACCTTAGGTCATCTTAGGTTAAAAAAAAAAATTCTCCCCCTAGTGGTAGAGTATGGATTACCCGGTTTTGCATTAGTTCCTATGGGAACTAATGCCTCTACTTGCGAACGGTGCCTCTAGATAAGAACGAAAAACAGCCGGAATGGATTAAATGGTTTTCAATGCATTCCTATGGGAAATTTTGCCTCTACTTAAGAATGTTTCAACTTAAGAACAGCATTCCAATACGGATTAAGTTCGTAAGTAGAGGTTCCACTGTACATCTTCTGAATGACATACATACATACATACATGCAACTCCATTCAGAACTGTCTAAACACATATCCACAATGACTCCGCCTTGCCAAGATCTAGCATCAGTTTATCAGCCCTTATCTAACCACACCCACTTTCAGCATCTATTTAAATGTGCTATTTGACATTTTTAGGCCCTGGCTTTCTTCAAGATCACACCTTAAGACTATTATAAATGGTACTGGCCAGTAGATGGCAGTGCATTTACTGTATGGGCCTATGAACAGTTTTAAAAGAAAGATCTTCCTACCCCTTTCTTCCAAAATTGATAGGTTATTAGCCCCTAATTCCACATATTGTAAGTTCTGATGCACATCAGTAAATCAGTACAAATCAAGATCTAGACACCATCACATGAACTTGGCTTTCTCTTTAGACAGCATCGGTATTTGCCAATTATGAAAAAAAATTGAAAAAGATAAAGTGCAGTAGGGATGGTCTGGAAATAAGTAAACTCAGATGGTTGAAAAACACATTTCATGGTGTTTATGTTTATTATTTAAACATGTTGAACTGACTTCTCAAACACTGACAGAACATACACAGTTCTTACAAGTTTGCCCTGACAAACAAAACAGCATTTTCCAAAATGAGTTGAAGTGTTTCAAATAACAGACACTTTCGGAAAATGTATTTATCTTTTTATTTTATTTCTAATGGTTATTGGCATTTGTAATGCTCTAGATAAAGTGGAAATCCAGAAAGTATCAGTTTTTAAAACAAAGGGTTAGTTTCCCAGCTTTCTAGAATAACGATGCAAGATCTTCTCAGTTCATTTCAAAAGAATCCATAGTTGTCACCCTCCTCTCACTTCAGTTACGCTCACTAATAGGTATACTTATAACCAAAATGTTTTTAATTTATTCAAATCATTTTATATTTTAAGAATGAGAAGAAGCACAATTATAGTTATGAAACCTCTCTGCCTCTGGATTAGACACTAGAGACTTTCATAAGTGTCTCAATGTATGACTTGTAATTGTTACCTCTAGTAACTTCTAAAATTTGGCCCAAAGGGGTTTTCTTTTCACGTTGCACTGTGCGTATCTTTTTTTCCTTTGTACAATATAGCCCCACACAATATTAAACTCTTCCATTTCTTAAGCTTGCAATGCAACAGGAATGGAGCATTGTTCAAGAAACAACTCCAAACATTCCTAGGCATAAGGAACTTATCTTGCAGTTCACTGAATACAGGCCAAATGTGCACCAGGCACATTTGGCAGAGTGTTATCATGCATGCTTGCAGTTGCTGAAATAATTAGAAATGTCATTTGTAAGTGGAATTTGGCTCTTAAACCAATGTGATTTGTCCTGTTTGTATTCATTAATTCAGTAACATTTCTTCATTTTCAGTAAAGGGATTAAACAAATTATATCAGTTTATAGAAAGATGACATTTTGAGGCTGAGTAAAAGAATAGAGGTATGAAAAACAAGAGTGGGAGCAAAAACACAAAATGTAGTAACAAAACCTTTTGTACACACTGCCATTTTGTTCCTACCCAAGCAGCATTCCTTCTTCCTGATCTTGGCAAGGTCCCCAAATTGAAAGGCTTGCAAGAAAATAGGATGGCCCAAGAACAGAGCAGGTTAGAACTGTAGCCTCTAAGCAAGCTGTTCACACATCTTAATTTGCACCAGAGAAGACTGCCCTAATTCTGTATCATATAGGCAGTTGCTAGCAAAACTTTGTTGGTACTAATATATTCAGAAAAAAGATGGTATTTTAAAAAAAATGCATACAATGACCCTGGCATTGTTACAGCTTTCTTCCCTAAGCAAGGGTCTCTGTACAAAAGTAGTCTCTCCTGATCCATAAAACATGCAGAGCACAGAAGGTTCTGTTCTATTTTGAGAACAAACCAAAACAAACCCTCCTTTTCCAAAGGATGATCCATCCACTACTACCTTAGCACATTTTGCTCAAAGATGGAACTGGTAAATGTTTGGCATCTCCTTATGTATGTCAATAACAGAATGTGGATCAAGATTTTGCTTTAATGACCATTTAATCTAAAAATACATTTACCAAATCACCAAAAAAAAACCACCAACTTTAGAGGACTGGCAACTGTCCAAGAGCAAAGCCTTCAGATGCCTTTAACCTGATCCTGGCTAGTGTAGGAGAATTACGCAATATAGAGTATGGATACAGTCTTTAGTAAGATTAGAGGAAGTTGTTCACAAGATATGTGACCTCTTGCCAGTAACTTAAATTAGAATTGAATTGTATGCCCCCAAAAGCATTTATAGCAAGGCAGCTAAGAAACGTGTTAGTGTGCTAAACAAATACTGAATATTCTTTGCTTAAAAAAAGTGTTATGTTCTATGCTGTCAAGTCACATCCAATATATGACATTCCAATATGATTTTCAAGGATTTGAAGTTAAGTCATCTGACTCCTAGTTGCACACTTTATCCACTACATCACATTTGTTCTTGCCATAAAAAAATTAAGATATCAAAATGAGGCCATGTCCATTAATCTGAAGTTTGTTCCCATAGACATACTTGAAATAAATTACTTTTGCAATGACAGCAATAGGATAAGAACTGCCACAGGGACCTAAATCTGCAAGAACGGAATTGAAGGCATCAAGTTATGAGATTCAGACTTGACAATCAAACTGTGCTGGCAACATAGCACTTGCATACAACTGTGCTTGTCACCTGTACACTTGCAAGAGACCAAAGGTCTGTAGAAGGTAAGCCCCACATACCACTCTAAAATCAAAAGTTGTACCCCCAGTGGTCAAGGAAAGACAATTTATTTTAAACATAACCATGCCCTATACCTATATTAGACACCAATTCTAGCTAGCGAGTTATTTCTGGTTTCTAAAAATTATTTTTAAAGGCATAAAGAAGTCTGGGTTATAAAATTACATTCAAATGAATATTATGTCTCCAGAGGTTTCAAAGGAAAATGCAATTTGCCATTCGGGTGGGATTTTTTTAAAAAAAAATGTTTTGGGTTTGGGGTGTGTGGCTTCCCAAGATCCAAGGAATCCACTCCTGCAGCACACTAGAGCTTCCAATCTGTTAATCTTCTATACATCATACATTACTAACTTGCAAGCACAAGGGATTTGTGAACTGGACAAATTTAAGCTTAAAACAGTATTAGTAAACTTCCTCCACTGGAATATAAGATTGTAATTAGCATTTCACAAATTATTATTTTTTAAAAAATGAAAGTTTATTCATACTCAATGGCTCAAATAGCAAATAAAAAGAATCTGATAAGGCATCAGCCTACGACAATTGTTTCTGTGTGTCCACTGGCTTCATAACACCTTGGTTCCCATTACACAAAAATTACAATGTTAGTGGTTGGACTCCCTGGTTTGACAGATGGAAAACAAGTATATAGCAAGATGAGGACCAATCTGTTTGGCCAGGCACATCAAAAACTAATTCTGCACATGGTAGCATCTACTGGAGGAAGTACATACAAAACTTCTTGATAAACAAGTGTTCTCTAAACAGTCACATTACTCATGTCTACTTGTTAGAATGTTAAATACATGTTTTGCTTATGCTGCTGAGACACATATTGAACAGACATTTCATATGTTTATACACATGTATATAAAAAAGTACTTTTTGGAATTGACCTAACCTAGCCCACATCCAAAAGACTTAAAAGTCTCAGAGAAAGTGGTTTATTATTAGCTCAATTCCACATACTAACATTGTGCTAGTATTCTTTCAAATGCAGAGGAGTTTAGGACAATAAATGAGGGATTTTGGAAGCACACTCTCAGTCTTTCTATACAGCAGAGTAGGGTGGGCTAGTTAACAGTAAACCAGAGAAAGCAACTGGAATGCTTCTCCATTAGATAATGCACAGTCAATGATCCTAAAGGCATAGAATGGAGGAACTGATCAGTATTTTCCAGACAGCCCTAAGAGTAAGACCATGTTTGTGCTACTGAAGTGCACACTGTGCCCCCAACCCTACGAAAAACACCCACCCCCATAGGTATACATTATATACTTGCAGAGATCAATGTCAGTTTCTGTGCACTAAAAAGAAAATGTCCACTTCAGACTGAAATGTGCTCTACCCTCCTCGCTTTACATTTAACCTCAGTTGTACACATATTACATCGGCCATTTTGCTTAAAGCAATCAAGATAACAGTATGCTCTGGATTATTTCAGATCCAGAGTATGGCACACTTTCTGATCAGACACACTGCTAGCACATTGCTAACAAAACGGTTCACAAAAACAGCACTCCACACTACAGGATATAATTTCACAATGATGCATATACTCAAGTGCATCAGAAGGAAAATATACCCTTAACTACATTAACTTTTTTAGGTTTTTAAATTAAGGCATATTGAAATATTCTCATGAGTTTACACCATTTGTCTAAACTAATTCCATGTATAAATGACTCCCAATAGAAGCAGAGAACAGAGCCAGTTTCTCTTCTGTGATTTGCATAATCTTATAACAGCAAAAAAGCTTATATACTACCTTTGCTTAGTTCTGCCCACTGCTGTAGTTTTCAAGGTAGTAGAAGACAAAGTGAAAATTTGGTGATACAAAAGTGTATGCTTTATGAGAAATACAGAAAGTAATGTATTTTGTTGACAGTTCAAGGGAGACTGCCCAAGAAAAAAAATCTACATTCAGAAGAACCAATGGTGAGAGGAGAAAATTTTGAAATGAATTGAAATCTGTTTCTCTTGAAGCCACATAGACCTTTTTCAGTGAAAGACTTCAGGTGCTGTCCCAATTCATGCTTTAAGTGGTACATTACAAATTCAAAACTGTTAAGAGTAATTTCAGTCATAGGAGCCTCCAAATGGCATGCTGTAAGTTATGGGTTTTATTAGTATGCTCAAAGTATGAAGAAAAGTTTGCAATCTTGATTATAAAATGCAACATCTTTCTCTGATCCTCTTGGCTAGGCTTTTCCTTTTCTTTTTTCCATTCTTTTCTTTGCTGTCTTCCATCTTTCTGGCTCTGATTTCTCGCATTAAGTCAAAAAATACCTAGAAAGAAAAAGACCAATGTCAGCACTGTGTATGAATCCTTCATCTTTACAAACCCAATCTGCTCCCAAGCTTCTATTAATTATTAAGCAAGTCTAGAGCAGTCATTCTCAATGGGGGCCATATGGTACCATGGGGGGCCCTGGCAGATTTGAAGGGAACCACAGACTGACAAATGTGAGAAGTTTCTGAAAGGTATGTTCATGCTGTATCCTTGTTTGAAAACCTTGTTTGGAAGATGAGAAGAGCTCCTAAAACAGCTGTGGGGGGGGGGGAGTGACTCGTCTAAAGGATACCCTCTACTCCTTTTCCACAGGGAGTAGTGGAATTTTACAACTATGAATCTATTTTTCCTGTTCTCCTGTAACACAGTTCTACAGGAGCCAAAGACCAAAATATGTGGATATTTCTCCTTCACTGAATTGCTATTACAGCAGCAATGTCTATTATGAACTTTCCATTGTGCAGTGACTGAAGTTCCAGGTTTTCTCCACACTGAATTTGGTATATTCAACTCCATGTTATAAAACTTTACTCACTTAAGGACTCTGCAAGATAGTACCCGTTCATTAACTCTACCCTGTAAGTACAACTATATCTCACTGCACAGGTCAAGTGTTAGAAGCACAACAGTGCATAAAGAAGTTGTAAATCAAGTGTGCAGTATTACCTGACAAAAACAGGCAAATCAAGATCACATGTGACTCAACTGTAGGAGTCAAGAGCATCTTGCTTCCATATCAATCGATCCCCCACATCTAACACTAAGTTTTAATGCATTAAAATAGTAGTACAGCATATGGAAGCAGTTTCTGAAGTTATAATTCAACAAAACATCTAGGAAATAGTCATGGTAGTCTAATGAATAACAATTCAGTACTGCATTGTTTGCAATAAACCCAAGTTACATTTGGTGGAAACATTTCCAGTTTCTAACATCTGCAGTTTTTCTTAAAGGACTTCTCTGTTATGCCATCAGGTTTGTATGTAGGTCAGAAAAGAGAAGTTTGCATATTAAACCACTAAGCCCCTTAACCTCCTGACAAACAGATTTACTCCAAGGCAAGAACATGTACTAGAGTAGACATTTCTCCACTCTAAAACACATACACAGATTTTGACTTTGTGCCAAATCTTCAAAACATGAGCAAACACCTTCACTATCTTCCATCACTTTTGTAAACTGGTCTTGTAGACAATTTTGCTGACATTTGTGAATCAGTATGTATTTTTTTAACTGAAGAATCTGAATTAATTTTGAATGCCACAGATTTCCCAGATATAAGTCTGGCCCCATAGTCTTATATACTGCCCCACAGCACTTAAAGCACTCTCTGGGCAGTTTGCAAATCAATTACACAGGCTACACCTTGCCCACCCAGCAAGCTGGGTAACTCATTTTACCAAACCTGGAAGGATAGAAGGCTGAGTCAACCTTGAGCCAGCTACCTGGGATAGAACCCCGGATCGTGAGCACAGTTTTGGTTGCAGTACAGCAGGTTAACCACTGCGCCACGAGGCTCCTTTAAATGTTCTCGGTCATGTCTATTGTAACTAAGGAAGACTCAGAACCCACTGCTCATAATGATAATGCCCAATGTAAGCCCAGTTCAGATACAAGGTTAATGCTCCCAACTGTGATTTAAAAACAAAAACAAAACAAAACAAACAAACAAACCAGAAACAAGCAAAGACTCAAACACACTTCTTGAATACCACCTTCACAGACTGATTCATTTGATCAGTTTCCTAACAACAAACAGGGATACTGGCTTAACCACTGTCAAACCAGAATCAAACCAGAGCTTGCAAATCCAGCCTACTGATGTACTTGAATCAGTTTCCCATTTCAGTCAAGGAGGATGCAATTTATCAAATTAAACAATCTCACTCAAGCTCAGCTTTCAACTGAGAATGCTCTAGGTCCATGTTCATGATTATGCCCATTATTATCTTACTAGTCAGCACTTCAATCTTTCTATGTTCAGTTGCTTGCCAGAACAGGGGAAGCTCTCACCCAAAGACATTTACCATATAGCCACAGATGTTCTTTTGTCCTCAAAGTTTCCTATAATTTTCAGGAGCGCTGTGCAGCGGCTCCATCCCCTGAGTATGGCGTTCCGGCCATGACCAGAAGCAAATTGGTGGAAACACTGGGTCAGTTGTGTGCACCCGATGCAGTACTATGCACCTGCATGGCTTAGAGGGGAACACTGTCTGCCCTAAGGAAGATCTTTGGCTTCTGGTCTCTAAATTATGACTCGAGAACCAAGATAAGAGGCTGTTTAAAGTCCCATAAAGGTTTTCATTATAATGAACTTTGGTTTTCAATAAAAGAAAAAAAGTTTGTTGTGCCTAAAAGCTGTTACACTGCAACAAGTTAATAACATTTATACCTGGACCTGCCAACTTTCTTTTGACCCCACCTTGGGTCCTTAGCCATCTTTGATGCTGAAATGTGGCCCTGGAGTGTTTTCTAAATTGAAATTCAGCCGTTCCCCAACTCTATGTGCTAAAACACCTTAAAGGATAAAGAATGATCCACAAAAAGGTTAACGCAGAACTTAGTATTGACAAATATACATATATGAAAAAACAGACTCATATATTTATAAAGATGCATTTGAAAGCAGTCATGATATACCTTGTCAACGTTAGCTCGTGTTTTAGCAGATGTTTCCACATAGTTAACATTCCACTGTTCAGCTCTGTTTTTCGCTTCTTCTACAGAAACCTGTCTTTTATCTTCCAAATCTGATTTGTTACCAACCAGCAAAAAGGGAACATTCTCATCTTCTTTTACTCTTAAAATTTGCTCTCTGGAGAGAGAAAAAGAAATCCACAACACTTTAGACCCATGCAGTTTAATCCTGTGCTCAGTAAGGTATAAGATGGCATTTTAAGTAGAACCTTGCTGAGATAAATATATTTTTGCTACTACTTCCCATTTGTTAATGCAACTTTGTCTATATACAAAGTATATAACCTGCATAGTCCATCAGTCAGTATAAAATATAAAGAAGACAACAGCAGGAAACTGAAGTGGTAAAGTAGTAAGGGTGAAACCATAGATCAGTTAGAATTTCCAGATGTTGGGAAGCAATATCCACATCGTATCACCTCAAATTTCCAGTGGTAAGTACATTGTCTTGTGACAACTGTCTTTCTGGTTATGACAGCTGACAAGTTGCTGAGCCTCAAAAAGCTGAAAGCTACCTGGAATGTCAAAATCTACAAGGTTTCATTGTACTCTACTGCTGGCAAATGAATAGAGGAATCAATACAAGCACCATAATCATTGAGGCAAAGAGATGTTCAGACTTTTCTCTATTGACATGAAAGCCTAAGTCCCTCAAGCAGTGTCAGAGTAACCTCTAGTTTTGTGTACAAGCATCAACAGCAATCCCCCATTGAACCAATAATCAAAACTGGTTTACCGTCTTGATCCAAAGATAGATCACTCCAAGTAATTTAAGCCCAGTAAATCCCCTCAGGAGGGGGGGGGGGAGGCAGAATCTTGAACAAATACAAAGTAACCTAGTGGAAAGTTCAAATATTGAGATGATGTGTAGGATGGATTGCGATCTTGAAGTTTGCATTCTTCAAATCAGTGGCTGCAAACTGATCACCTTTCTTGAGAAAAAGTCGAACTGATGCCAATGTCTGGATTGGGCTCTTATTTCCCCTTCAGAGGAGGACACCATACAAAACAATTTATGTGAAGGAAAACCAGAGGCATTCATCTCTAAATGCTACAAAACTGGAATCAGCAGTGTGGGCAGAAATGGAAGTTGTGGCAGGGCTGAAGTGGAGAAGACACCATATCTGACACCAGTCACTGATGAAGGCATTATGTCCAGTAAATACACAGTCATAGACTAAGTGCAACAGAAGGAATAGATGTAAGGCAATTTTTATCAGTCTTCTTTAACCTTGTTTTTGTTTGTTTGTTTGTTTTAGACTCAGAAGATGCAGGGTGCTTCAAAGCTGATTTCTTGCAACCTTTGTCCAGATACTTCTCCATCATCAGAGAGGAAGATCCTCAGATCAATGTATTTTGCAAAGTGGTCACTGCAGATACCTACCTGCTTTGTTTTTGACATCAATAACAAGATTTCAGTCTCAATATCTATAAGATCGAGGAAGACCACTCTGCCTGCAGAAACTTCAGTAACAACTGAAGAGACTTGGAAAAAGATAAGAGTCTTACAGATAGTGGAACACCATATATAGAAGCTTATTAAGAACCACCAGGTCAACCCTCCTGGGGTAACTTTCCCAAAGAAGACAACCAAGATGAGCCTGACATTTTAATCTACTGGTAACTTGTTCCCTGCAAAGCTCTCAGCCCATCATAGGGGAATTCAGTGCCTCAGAGCTTGCTTAACATAATGATATCAGTGACATGACTTTCTGTCAATATAGACTTTTATATTGCTTCTAGATAAATGCATTCTGATGCTAAGAAACAAAAAAACAGAGGTCAAGAAAATTTCATTGAGATGGGAAAGCTATACGGAAAATTAACTGGTAGGAGACTTCAAGAGTGATCTGCTTTTGGTACTGTCTCCTTACGAAGATGACACCCTACAGCAGTAATCATTACTTATATGTAGCCTCTGTGTTTGCCTTCGTTCTGCAGCTAGAGATTCAGAAGCTATTTGATTATGCTAGCAGCCTATATTGAGTGCCTGCCTTTGAAAATTCACTTGTGTCACAAAAACTGCATTAATAGCCAGCAGCTGCTGGAGTTACAATAAACAACACACAGCATTAAGATGCTGAGCTTTACACTGTACAAGTGGCATGACTAATCATTTTGGACATCTTATATGAAATATTAAGGTGTTCAAATGATGGAAGTGGAATATGTATATTAGTTGAATGTGATGTAGAGTGCCAGTCCTACTTCTCACTTGATTTTGTTTCATTCTTTGGACTGCCATCTCAATGCACTGCCTCACAAGCACCTTTATCCTAGACCTTCCATTTGTATTTCAATTCTATCCTATAATTCTATTCTATATTGTCATATTAGCAAGTTCATATTTATACAACACTACACAGGGCTCTGTTTCTTAAAAGCCTATTCAATAATAATCTTGCGTGTAAGTGGAATAGAGATAAACAGGCTAGCATAGATTACCAAAATGTGCAAACAATACAGAGGAAATTGGTCTAGTTACTGGCAATGTCACAACTGCCACTCACATTAAACAGATAACTTGTTTATATTTGGACATTTTGAGACAGTTTCCTGGTCTCCTGGCCCATGAAAGATTCAGTTGGAACAAGTTTCCATCACCATGTAATATGCAATCTTAAACCACAACTAAGACGTGGGTGTAACATTCAATCTTCACAATCCAGACACAGGCGGTTTTTCAAGTAACAAAAATGCAGGCTTGCTATGGTGCTAGACACCATCACGTTCCCAGAATGCAGCAAGGTAATATTTAGAATTCTCATGACTCTTGTTTACAGATGAATTCAACATCACTAACCTTACCATTTTTGGAACAAGATCTTATAGTGTACTTACCACATAGACAAGACACACTTCTCACATCCCCTCCGATAACCATGCAAGAGATTAAGGATCAAAATAGTAAGTCTGAAGTTTAATTCAATTTTAAAGGAAGAGGCATGTATCTCTAGGGCTATTATTTAAGTGAAGCATTACCAAATCAAAGAAAAACTTGAGATTGTATATAACAGATACGTACCTCTTCCTTAAAAATTGAATTAATTTGAGGTGGTTTACTCTCCATAACTAGATAGAGTACTCTCTACTGCAAAGTTAAATTGATCCAGCAAGTTTAAAGCAGTCTCTTGTAATAGAATATTTCCCACAATCTTATCCTTTCTGTTCATCATCAAGATATTAAGAACCACCAAGTCCTAGATAAAACCAGTGTCCCTCAGAGCATTAGGGAACTTCTGGCTCTGATGTATTCAGTATATCTCATTGTTGCACCATGACAGATTATAATTTTCTCATCATGTCCCAGACAATCTCCTCACATACAAAATAATCTGCTTTTTGATATATATATATTCAAACAAGCAATGCTATTCTTCAGTATGGTAGTAGTTGGTTGGCAGACTCTATATTGGACACTTCCTTCTACAATCAGACTTGTCATTCACTTCAAAATAGTTTTAACAAAGCAAAATGACATAGGCATCCTGTAGCATTATGGCTACAACTGCTGGACAATCTCTAAATTACAAAGTTATAACGTCTGGAGCAACTTTTCAGGTTTTATAGGTTCTTAAGATGCTTTTTGGACGTGGTGGCGCTGCGGGTTAAACCGCAGAAGCCTCTGTGCTGCAAGGTCAGAAGACCTGCAGTCGTAAGATCGAATCCACGTGACGGAGTGAGCTCCCGTCGCTTGTCCCAGCTCCTGCCAACCTAGCCGTTCGAAAGCATGCAAATGCGAGTAGATAAATAGGTACCACCACGGTGGGAAGGTAACGGCGTTCCGTGTCTAGTTGCGCTGGCCACGTGACCACGGAAGATTGTCTTCGGACAAAACGCTAACTCTATGGGTTGGAAACGGAGATGAGCACCGCCCCCTAGAGTCGGACACGACTGGACAAATTGTCAAGGGGAACCTTTACCTTTTTAAAGATGCTTTTCTGAAAGACACAGCCACACTGTTACTAAGGCAGCTCTTGTATAGGTGGTTTTGAAGAGAGAAGACCTTTTAAAATTTAACCATAGATTCTTTAACTGAGCCCAGATTGCTTCAGATGGATATCTGCTTTTTCATATCTTATCCCAAAATCTCTAAACAAGTTAGTCATTTGAATCACATACTAGTGTTAAGAGTTTGCCTTTAGTTATTTTATTTTTATTTATTTATTTATTTATTTAACTTATATGCCGCCCACACTACCCAAAGGTCTCTGGGCGGCTTACAACATTTAAAATACAATAAAAGGAAAAAAAAATTAAAATGCAATTAAAATATATACTCTAAAAATTGCCATCAGGACCCACAGCTGATATTATTTCAATTAAAAGCCTTCTGGAACAGGAAGGTTTTGACCTGGCGCCGAAATGTCATCAGCGTGGGCACCAGACGAATCTCAGTCGGGAGGGCATTCCATAGTCTGGGGGCAGCTGCCGAAAAGGCCCTTTGTCTACAAGCCATCCGTCTTACCTCCTTGAGGGACGGCTCTTTCAAAAGAGCCCCCTGGCTAGATCTTAACTGCCGGGTAGGTTCATATGGAAGGAGTTAGATGGGCTTGAGGAAAATTCTGAAGCATGCTTAAGCTGCCACTTTTATTTTCTCCCTGAAAAAAATGTTGCCATATCTTTTGACTTTGCTTTGATCAGTAATCTCAGAATTAGATGGAGCCATAATCAGTAAAAAAAAAAATCAATCTGGCACTGTTAATACTGCTCAGCAGGCTAACTGTTAGGCAGTAAGCTGCAGAACACAGATTAGTTATCTTGCCTTTCATTGGCTAGGGGTCATCTGTCCTATTGTTCTCAACATTCTGATCAGAGATGTGCTCTTCAGACAAATGCAGAAGAACAGCTCAAATCAGTAATATTTGAGTGATTTCTGGAAGAATACAGAGCAGAGCAAAGAACCTCCAGTTTCCCAATGTACCGATGTATCCTTTGCTTTCCATTCAGCATTCATGGTGTTAAAAAGTTTTAAAAGAAGCTCAGCTCTGAATTGCTCCAAGTCATCCAAGGAAGATTAAAAGGACAGAAAAGTATGTCAAGAAAAACAACATGATTTAACACTGAAAAAGTTAAGATATCAAAGTCACAAACATTCACATCCCATTTCTCATATGCATCCAGTTACCTAAAGTCAGCTGTAGCTGCAAAAGATTCAAGTTCTGTAATGGAAAATACACAGAGGAAGCCTTCTCCACTTCGAAAATAGTTGTCTCTAATTGCAGCATAATCTTCCTGCCCTGCTGTATCCAATATATCTATCTGGACTTCTTCTCCATCCAGGACCACCTTTTTTCTGTAGCTATCTGCTTTGGTAGGTTCATAGTCTTCCACAAACTGTTAAGAAATGAAATAGTCTCACTTTGAACAGTAAACTAATATTAGTGACTTCAGAAACCAAACTTCCACATGAAAACATTTTGTAGCACTTTTAGATACTGATGATGTCATCACCAACAGCAAATTTTTGGGGAATAAAAAATTTCTCATTCCAGTCCCAAAGGTCCCATAGTTGTGAAATCTTTTTGTCATGGGGAAGCTGCTGGCAGTCAAGGGACAAAAGAGGTCCTGAAAAATGCCACTGCTGGGATGCTTTTACTGCAGTGGCAATAAATTTCAAAGACTGAAGATGCCCTATGGCCCCACAATAGCTTCTCCACAATGAAAGAGATTTCACGGGAGTCTTGGGACTGTCAGGGAAGATTAGAAATTTTTTATTTCTGAAAAACTGCCACAGGTGATGATATCATCAGCAGGGCTTGAAAAATTTTAGAATGTCTCACCAGTCAGTCAAAAATTTCACCAGTCAGCATGACCGGACTATAGCCTTGCAATTTATGTTTAAACTTAAATTTAAATTTAAACTAGGCACTTTCTACATAACAATGCGTACAAACTCAAAATAAATATACCCTCAGACTTGGGTTGCTTTATTACCTGCGTGCCTGTGGGGTCATGAAGCTTGTATTTTGAATGCCTTTCTTTTGAATGTCTCCAGCAAAAATAAAACTGAAAGCAAAAGCGCCCGGTCTCTTAAGGAGCCAGGTCGTTGGGTTGAAATTGGGAGCAGGGAATCTCCATATTCTCCAGCATGGGACTACTCTACATTCTCCTGCAGAGCTATATCTCTATGTGCCGCTCAAACTCTCTTCTCCCGAGAGAGAGAGAGAGAGAGAGAGAGAGAGAGAGAGAGAGAGATGGAGAGAGAGACGAGAGAGAGAGAGAGAGAGAGAGAGGGGGGGGGGGGAGGGACTGAGGGTAAGGAGGCAAGGAGGGAGAGAGGGAGCTGTGGCTCGTCAAGCAGCGTTTTTTCACTCGTCACAGACGAGTGGATTTTTTCAAGCCCTGATCATCAGACTTACACAGCGTCTGTCTAGTATATTTAGCTCTGTAATCAGACAAAACACAATACATCTTAGATGTATCAATTAGTATAATATCATTTCTACATTAATACATTCCTAAAGCCATTTTTAGAAATACACATACACATGTGTGCTTTCAAAGAAAACCCATTGTAAATAAAATATTGAAGACTGTCTGTTCAGTGAAAAACAGCTACTGATTATTATGAATCTTTTGCAGCCCTTAAACAGAGAGAAAGGTGGGGTATAAATTAAATGGACAGACTTGGAAGAATTAGGGCAAATGTTATCATGCAGCCCTGCACTTTTGATTCCCTACCAGAATACAATGTTCCTCTCCATAAGACATTTTTTTAGCATTCAGGCTTTCAATTTAAATGTAACATTCAGGAAAAAAAGGTTTTATTGTAAATAATAAAGCAATCCTCACATATCAATGTGCATCATTTAAAATTTTCCCAACTACAAGAACTACATTTTTGGCTAGTATATAAATAGCTTTGTCATCATAGGTGAACACAACACAACTAAATGAAACTATACAGATGCCAGTTTAAATGTAAGTTAAGTACTTATCCATACATACCACATAGAGACAAAAAAAAATCCTTAAAAACTGAACATGAAATCTAAATGCTTACCTCATCATACATGAACTGCAAAGTTAATGCAGATTTTCCTACACCTCCACTGCCAACCATGATTACTTTGTGCAAGGCCAAAGAATTCTGACTTTTGGGCTTATTCGCTGCCATTTTTGGATAGCAGAGATTTCACTCAAAGGAAGAACCTATAGGAAAAAATATGTATTATATTAGTAAGGATTTTAATAATTTCGTAGGAAGATTCAATTTATTTCAATAACTGGGTGTGAAAAGGTCAACAGCCACTGTGCATACAATATAACAACCATTGCTTACAATGGCTGCAGCACCAATTAGTGAAAACACAACCTGCCAAGTGTAATACGAAAAAATGAAACAGAACTATTTTTAAAATATGAATGACTTTCAGCTCTAAAGCAGAGGAAAAATTAAGGAAATGTTTTACAAAAATTGGCTAGAAACCTACTGATGATTTAAGATTGCATAAGGGAAATCATACATGTTTTAAACAGCAAACTGCAATTCAGTAATGAGGTGCTGGCTGTGTTCATGGGTGTATGACCATGAATGCAACCAGCACATTGTTAATGAGTGGTAATTTTGCCTCCACAATTTATGAAGATTTGCTTATACAGGTATAAACTGCCAATGAGATGCTGACATCCAACATCAAAGTGTTATATTAAATACCATTAAGAAAAGAAACGGATAGGCCCAAATGGAGCAGTTCTCTACTGATGCAGATATTGTACTACTGAGCAAGATTTGTGCTCATGGACAAATTCAGGATGCTGAATTTGATGGAGAACTTTAAGCAAGAGAGCTATAGGCACAGAAACTGCACGGTGAAAAGAAGAGTGCAATGCTATAACCAACATAAGAATAGTAACTGTGTCAACAGCTTAAATTAGTACAAAAGCTTATATTTCCAACATAGTTTACAGGTATCTTACTACTGGCCTGTAAGGCCCAAACTATACATGATCTTAATCTCAGGTATCTTCATCTGTATCAAGACTTTATGATGAGATGCAAACAGAGGGTCTTCATCCTCTTCCCCTGACGGGGAATCTGCCCTACAATTTATACTGAAAAAGAAGTCCAATAGTAGTCAAATTGCAAGGAAGGGGGTAATCAAGACTAGAGATGGGCATGGAATGAAGCAAAAACCAAAAATCCTGACAAACTGGACTGGTTTGTGGTTTGTTTCATGACCCAGTTCGTGGATCCCATTTTTGCCGAAGCAAAACAAAGCACTGAACTTTTCCCTTTGGCATTTCCTTTGCTTCAGAAAAAGCGGATGCCCGCCCACCCCCTTCCCACTGCCCCTGTCATCTCCACCCATCTGCTCCTGCCCACCACCAGGCCCGGCTTCTCTGCCAGACGTTGGTGAGGCGATCACCCCTACTTTGGCTCAGGTAGATTATTTGCATGTACCAATGAGACCTGTTGGGAGGCGGAGCCATAGAAACTAGAAGGGAGGGGTGAGTCAGAGTGTAGTTAGTTCAGTCATAGACAGAGTTTTGAGGGGAGATAGTTTGGGTTTGAGGCAGAGACAGAAAAGTGCTAGTACTTTTATGACTCTTTGTCTGTATCATATAAAACATATGTACAGTACACTGTATTCTCGGGGTCTTCTCTGCTTTTAAGGGAAGTCCCAGCTGACCTTTCTCACTCTTTACTCAATAAAATAAATCAGACCCTTGGGTACAGCTGTCGCGTCTCTGCCTGATTCCTTGCCGAAAAACCGAAACCCAAAATTGGCCGGTAACACCTTCGTGAGCTCTGTGTTTGGTGAAACAAACAGGGGCCACGGGGTAAACGTCACAGTTGGCCACTGCCTCTGAGCATGCATCCACAGTGGTGGAGGTGGCAGGAGCAGGTAGGGCCTCCCCAGGCACAAACTGGAAAAATAAACTGCGAATGCGTTTTCCAGTTTGTGCCTATTTCTAATCAAGACTATAGCAGGGAGCAATGGCTAATGCTTTCTGTTCTCCCTCCACTAAGGTCAAGATAAAGACTAGGCCTCCGTTACGGCTATTTGTGAAAACAAAAGGACCTACCAGCAGAACTACACATGTAGCAGCACAACTCCTCAGAAGTGTCACAGAGTAAATACTAAGTAGTTTACCTATTAATATTACTCAAAATAATATATACTCCTTTTTGTGTGAAGTGGATTTTGATGCATAGCACCATCGAAAAGTTAATCAGAAGGTCAGAAGGATAGAAAAATAGAAAGCCCACCTAGATAACCCATAATATAGGATAATCTGACATTTTAAAGGCTAAAAACATCTTTTCTTCTTCGTGGAGATGGAACCAGTGTTCATGTTTCACTTTTCCAAATCTTATTTGTTAGTCAAGCATATTGAAGCCAGATTTGTTTAGCAACCGAAGACAAGTTCAACTCCCCCCCCCCCCCCCCCCCCCCCAGTTTTTGGCTTCTTTTCCCAGGATGGAGCACACTGGAGTTTCTTGTCTGGCCTGAAAGCTTCTTCTGCTGTTATCTCAGATCACCAACTGAATATAAAATATTTTAAGGCATTTGAATTTTGAATACCATGTACAGAATTAAAGTATAATTTGCATGCCTACAAACTATTGCACCTTTCTCCTGAATAAGAATGCACAAAATTGACCTGTGCTTTCTATGCTTGTTTGGAAAATATTCAGAACACTAATTACATCTGGCCTTGTCAACACAGATGGTGACCCTAGTGAGACTCTGACTTCGGGTGTAGTGGTGGGAATCAGATCTGGATTGCAATTCAAAGTTTACAACTATCCAAGGTGTTGGACCCTATCCTTAGTACCTTGGATAGCTCCTTTAAAATTTGGATTTGTTCTTCAACCAGATTCACCACCCCTTAAAGACTGGAGTCACCAGCTTCCAATATCCCATCTTTCTACTCTACCATTGGAATATGGGCCTGGGGCCAAAAAGAGTTCCCCTATCTTGTGGTAAGAAATTAAAGCTAGCATACAGCACATTATGATATGTGGCACAGATATATCAGTTGATATACAATAAAATACAAAATATTTTGCACAAACTAAACATTTACGATAACTCACAGCATTATACATATATATTTTTTGGTTTTTGCCTACCTACTTTCACAAGAAATCAACATTCAGACTGTACACAGGTGCTAAGAACAACTTCTCCATGCTGTTGTTATCAGGTACACACTGAGACAAGTTCTCCCTGTTGAAATATTTTCACTTAGCAGTTTCATTGAATGTTTTAGCTTGCACACAAGGGCCAATACAGGATAATAAACTATAAATGAGACCAAGGGGAAAGAAGCACCTAGTATGCTGACAGATAAGACTTGAAATACTTTAAAATCGCTAACTAAGAAAAATCTTTCTGCTACATTAACCAAAGAAATGTGATGGAAAGCAATGTTTCTATTAAGTGTCTGAATAAGGGAGGGCAGAAGGCAGACCAGGGTCCACCAACAGATCTTCCAGCAACTTGAACTACAGAAGTAAGCATTGTTAGCTTATCATCCTAAATTATATGGCTAAATAAGAAACACTTGTGAAACTGAAGTAAACAAGAATGGATATTTGTTCAGTTCTGCTACTCAAAACAAATCCCTGGGCTCAGGTCTTTATGTCTTTTCCACATGGCTAAGAAACTGTTAAACCACTCTGAGTACTTTCCATGTAGAAACTGCTGAGAAGGATAACCATAAGTTGGAATCAACTTGACAACATGCAAATAATATTACTGATGGCGGGTCTCAGAATTCCACTTTTAAAAAGGCCAGCAAAAAGTCTGTTCACTTAAAATCCATTGTAAACAATTTTATAAACAACAATAAATAAAATTCGATTAAAAATATTTGTTCCTGGTCCTCTAAGCTAAAGGTAAAGGAACATTTAAGAGCTATCAAACACAATTAAATATTAGCTCTAAGGCCACGTCTTATTCCAGGCTGTAATGTTTAAATTTAGTAAACACATTTAAATATATACCAAAACATCCACTCCACATGACAATTGTTTGTTTTAGGTATCTATACTTATACAAAAAAGTTGGAGTTGCAGTACAGAAACAAAATTCCTGATCAGAACCTTGTTGATATGGTCTTGACTGCTTTATGCAACAACTTCAATAGTGATGTGCATTTCACAGCATAGCCTAGGTTCCTCAAGAACAGAGAAAAGTTTTGTGTGTGTACATGCATGCACAAAGAGACACACGCAAAAGAGGCAACTGTTCCCCCCTCCCAAAAAGACAGGACTATTGCCAGTTCTTTGTCCCAGAGCTATTAGCAAATGTGTTGAATGAAGTACAGTATCAGTTTTCAAAGTTGCCTATACAGGCATAGATTAAGGAAGTTTATTTCATATCAGGGCAGTTCAGATAAACCCACTCATACACTAAGAAAATAAATAGGATGACTGTGAGCGTAGCATGAGGACAGACACATGCTGTGACATGTGCATGTAAAGCTCTTCCATATAAGGAGGACACCAATTAGTCTAAGACACCACTGCTTTCCATGGAAGAGCCTTACATATACATAGTGGTATTCAAGTACAGGTCTTCATTATTTCCAAATAAAGTACAGCTGAACTAGTTAATACAGCATATTATGTATGTTATTAATTTACGAGTTCCTTTGAACACGCACACTGAGAACTCTAACATTAAAGGGGGGAATCAGGACACTGAATATACTAATGTGTTATGTACAGCAGGGGTCCCAAACTCCCGGTCCGCGGCCCGGTGCCAGTCTGTGGCCATGGCAGGACCGGGCCGTGGAGACAGATCTCCCGCCCCCCCCCGCACACACTCCACCCACGCACCCCATCCGCATGCATGGCCTGCCCCCCCACATGGATGCCCCTCCCCTCCGTGAGCGTGCCCCCCCCCATGCACGGACCCTGCCCCCCCAACTGGTCCGCGGTTCAGAAAAGGTTGGGAACCACTGATGTACAGCATGTGGTCCTGGAAAACCTGCCCATGAAAGAAATCAAAATATATTATTTGTTCTAAAATTAATGAACAGTACACCAAAAAATTTAAGGATTCTATCATGACTCAAAAAAGCTAATAAAACAATTCTGCAAAGTTGTTAGAATTACTGAAAAACATTTCACACATATCAAGACCAAACACAACATAAAATTGGCCTTAAGCATATGTAAAACAAGGTATCTGAAAAATTGTAGATATACATAATTTAATAAGCAATGCTGTAAATCTTTTAGAAAAGAGCTGGTAACCCTGAGAACTCCAATGTATTTGGATTCTACCCCCTTTTAATCTGCAACCAGGATGGCCAATGGCTCTGTGTAAACTATAATCCAGCACCTCAGAAGTCTTAAATTCTTCAACCTTCTTTTAGAAACCAGGGTAAAAAACATTTATACAAACACTGTACTTTCAAAACCCTCTGACACATAATGTTCAGCATTTTGAAAGAAAGTACTGTACAGCGGTACCTCGGTTTACGAACGCCTCGGTTAACATAATTTTCAATTTACGAATGAAAATCAATTGAAAATAATGCCTCGGTTTATGAATTTTTTTCCCAATATGAAGCAAGTTTCCCCAGTTTGCCATGTTTTAAAAGTTGATGTGTGATGTTTTAAAAGTTGAAGTTGGAAGTTTGAAATGTTATTGCTTGATTAATTATGTCCCTGTACAGTATTTATGCCTTTAAAGTGCACTTTATAAAGAGGTTTGAACAGATAAAAGACTTTTTTTGGACTTTTTTCTGACCTCCAGAACAGATTAATTGGTTTTCAATGCATTCCTATGGGAAACCGCATTTCGGTTTACGAATTTTTCGCAATACGGAACGTCCCGGAGAACGCATTAAATTAGTAAACCGAGGTACCACTGTAGTTGGACGTTTCGCTCCTGAAGCTACTACTACAAGAAAACTTTTGCTAATCTCACGGAATTTACAAGACTTCTCTCTATTTTATAATTACTTCTACTTTTGTGTGGATAAAGTTTACAAGTTATGTAAACATTTTCACAGCATACAAAAAAGAAATACTGAAGCAAATGATAAGCATTTTCCACTGAATCAATTAAATAGAAATTGTTTAGTATATACGGAAAAATAATAATATTTTAACCCAAGGACCTCTAACAGCAAATAATGAGAAATAAGTAAAAGATGACTGACATATTCAGTATAAGGACCTAATAATACAATTACATTTATATTATATCCATAGTAAGAGTCCTGTTAATTCAGACAGGTCTACAACATCTTTCTATTCAACAAGTCTTGCGTCTGGAAGTCCTAGAAAAATGGGCAATCCTTCTGCAGTACAAAAGAGCACTTGTGTTCAATGCCATTTAATAGTATGAAGCTATCTTGCTCATGTGTTCATCAGACTCTTCATGATAAAAGTTGAAAGCCCCTGCACAGCTAGCAATCTGAGAAATAACTTACACCTCAAATTCCATGAGCCGTGCCTATAACAGCTTTCCTGCACTTAACTGGTTCATTTTTCTGCAATCAATCAATCAATTTTTAAAAATCCAAAATGTATGTTCCCAAACTTTTCTACCATTGGTAGATAGATACACTATAAAAACCTTGCAAAAATTTAAGGTTTAGATTCCAGCCATCCTGGTCTCTCAAGAGCCTTACTTTAAGTGAAGCAACTGGGAAAACATGAGTTTGTCTCATCCCTAGACTAGAGCCTGCATTTAGGTCACAGGAATTTAACTCAACAAACTGGAAGCAATAATAAACAGCTTCGAATTCAAATAAATTAAGTAAGATTACATATGCCAACCAACAGATGTTGACCATCTCAGTTAAATAGAATCTACTTGATCAGAGATGCAGTGTACCTGCCTTCACGTGCAAGGAGAACTCAGGCCTGTGAGCTTCCTAGAAACATCTCATTAGTCACGACCAGAAATAGGACACTGACCTGGAAGAACTCCTGGTCTGACCTACCTATACACCACTTTCCCCCCCCCCCCCCCCCACTTCAGAACCACGCCTGCCTCTCTCTCTCACCAGCGATGGCCAATTCCTGGGGAACCGCCACAGAAACACGGAGGGTCTCCCTGCAGGCCAACCTCCTTTCCTCGCTTAAGAAATTGAGCATTGCAGATAGAGAGCGGAAGAGGCCGAAAGATAAGCCTTTCCCAAAGGAAGGCGAGCAAAGCAGCACCGCCGGAGAACCAAACCCCACCCCACCCCCGAGAAGCCTCTCTATCTATATCGACTCCACGTAACGTGAGCAGAGCAGCCGCTTCACCCGCCAGCTCCACCCAACCTGGGCCGGCTAACCAGCCACCTCCAGAAAGAACACGGGAGGCGAACCAGGGCCGGACAAGAGGGAGTGTCACGGCGGCCGCCCCAGACAGAAAGGGGGGGGGGGGAGAGAGGCAAGGGAACCGGTTTAATGGGGACGGGCCGGAAAGCGAACAGTCGCCTTCCCCAAGCAGGAAGGGCTATTTAGGCCTCCGGAGGCTCCGCAAAAAAAGCGGCCCCCCCCCAAACCCCAACACTCTGCCCTCCCGCCGCTCCTTTTCCACCAAAGCTGTCGGAGGCCGGCTACCCGCCTTCGTCGACCCCCTCTCTCGCCCGGCCCCGCCCGGCCCGGCGAGCGCGCGGAGGTCTGAAGGGAGCCGAAGGCGGCGAGGCAGGTAGCGCTCACCTGCCGAGGACAAGCCGGGCCCTCCGAGGACGGGGCGGGAGCGCAAGGGACGGAGGGAGCCAGCAGAGGAGCAGCAGCGCGCGCCGCCGGCCTCGCGCTCGCGCTGGCGGGCTGCTGGAGGGCGGCGGGCTTCCCAGGGACAGGCGGCCCTGCAGTCGCGCCCCAGCCTTCGCTGCTGCTGCTGCCGCCGCTGCCAGGGGGCGAAGAAAAGGAGCCGAGGGCGAAGCGAGCCGAGGCGACGGCTTGGCGGACGGGGCGGGGCCTAAGAGGCGCCTCGCCCGCCTTCCGAGGGGAGGGACCACGGGGCGGGCGGGAGAGAGAGAGAGGAGGCAGCGCTGAGCGCTCGATTCCCGAGAGCCGCCTCCCTCTCTCTCTCCGCGAGAGCGAGGAAGAGGAGAGTGACGCCTACGGTGGTTTTCAATCGGAAGGCGCTATTATTGGAAGTCGTCGCTCTATCAGTAGAAACTCTATGGTAAAAAACTTATGGGATACATGAATATATAGCGGAAGACCTTTTCAGCCTACGCACGGATGGGAAAGCCACATCCCTTAACGTAGAAAGGGATGTGGCTTTCGGAGCATCAAGGAAGGAAAAGCGGGAAAGAAAAGATTGAATGTTGAGATAAATGGTTACATTGCCGTGTAGATTTTGTCTAGTACGATTTTTAATAAACCGAAAAGTATCAGAATGTCTGAACTTTAGTATCTCTTCCTCTCTCCACCTTGGAAAAAAAATGCTTTTCTTACTCCATATCTGATAAAAAATTGTTGTAACACCTTGAGCATAATTCCGTTTGCATGGGAAATTAATGCAGTGGTCGCCTGGTTACTACACTCCGTGCTATTTCCTTTTGGGGGGATTGTTGTATGTATTGAACGTTTCCAGTGTGTGGGTCACTGTTTTGTTTTTCATATTTGTTGGCGTATTAAGATTTTGATAGCTTCGGTTTTCATCGCTTGTACAGTTACACCAGTATTGTATCTACTCCTGGAGATTTATTTCTTCCAAGTGCTTCGAGCACTTTTGAAAACTAGTTTATTCATCACAGGATTCTTCTTCAAAGGAATCTATCATCCTTGCTTCTCAGAATAGTTTTTCCATATATTGTTTTCACCTTTTTGCTGTTTTATCATGGTCAGATAGTATGGCCCCCTGTTGTTCTTTTGAGTGTCCCTAACCTAGGTTTAAATTTCCCTTTCATTTCTTGGATCTTATGCAAAAAGACTTCTTGTTTTTCCTCTTTTACGTTGTTTTATTTCTTTGCACTGATTATTGTAATGGGTATCTTTGTCCTTATGAAATAGCTTCTGAAAAGTTGGATTTAGGATCCTTAACCTATTTCTGTCCCCTTTTACTTAAAATCCTTAATGGCAAGCAAGAAGCAATATAGTGATGATGATGGTGGAGAATTGTGGCAAACTTCAAAAAGGCATTTGCCTGCCAAATTCAGGATGGGAGTTAAACATGGAAAATACAAATAATAAATCCTTTTGTAAGTGCCACTTTCTTTTTTCTGAATAAATTTATGAGGTAAAGATGTAATCCTGTGCACTTATTTTGAAGTTAGTTTCATTAAATCAAGTCAGAGTTGCTTGGAAGCATATATACAGAAATGTCTTTCATTAAATGTGCAAAGAATAGTGAAATTGATAGATGGAGCATGATCATAAACATCCTTGCATAAATGTCTCACTAAGTATAACTCTTACTTTCTGATTATAGCATTTAGGATTACATCCTAGAGTTGGTCTTTTTTTCCATTTCCTCTTTTTGCTTGTCAAGCATGAAATGTAAAATCTGACAGGGTGCCAATAGCTAAGTAAGGTGTATGCAAGGGAAATTTAGGATTGTGATATTTGAAGTTAGTGGTGGTTATTTCTGAGTAATAACCAGCATTGAGAGGATGAAGGACTGTGTATGACCAGACTCTATACACTTTCTAATCAGCTAATCAGTTCTAATTAACAAAGGCAACTTACAAGTGCTTTACAGAGATTCACAACACTAAAACAGAACATAAGAAAGATGTTTGGAATGCATGTGTTAATTTCTTGTTTTTATTTTTCATTTCCTCCAAGGTAACTCTGGCATTTTAGCCTTAAAATAGCATTATAAAGTAGACTAATTCAGAGATCAACAGTAACTGTTACAAATAAAGTTAGCCCACTAACTTGCTTTTTTGGCGTACTGAGAAGGTGCCTTAATATTGATATTACTTAAACTTAAAATATCAACATCTGCACTTGCAGAAATAAAAGCAGATGGCAAAGGAAAACATTGTAATTCAGTATTCTTCTTGATATGGCAATATTATATGCAAATTTTTGTCTTCTGTGGGACAGTTTTTTGTCATAGGAGACCTGTCTACTCTAAAGTCCAGTCTATCCATCCTTCTATCTCTTATTGCATAGCTATGCAAATAGGGTAACTTCTGGAGGAAGATTGCCCCACATTAAAAAACCATTCTAGAAATTATCAGTTGTACATGGAGACACATACCCCTGTATGCAACAGATAATATCTGCAATCATTTCTTAATTTAAGGCAGTTCGCCTCCAAAATTTACACCATTTGTATTAACGCCAGCGTAACTTGGCAAGAGGATTTGGGTGGTTGTATGTTAATCTGTTACACCTCGAGGAAGCTTTCAACCTGCCTATGTTCACAAATCCATTGTTCCATATATGTGTCTCCTTCTGATCCTGTGTTCCATGTACTTTCACCAATACATATGTTTAAACAGAATCTGTGAACTTATTTGGGTAGATTCTAGCTTGTAGTTGTGTTGGTCTGAGGTGAATACATAATCCAGCCGATGGTTGGAGATCTTATATAAAATGTTTCTGAGCACTGTAGTAAAGGTGAAGCAATTAATTACTGAAATATAGGCAACTGCCTTGTGCTGAGGGTGTTACTCCATCTAGCTCAATATTTTCTACACTGACTAGCAGTAGTTTTGCAGGTCTCGGAGGGGAATCTTTCCAGCTGTTTCTGGAGGAGTCGGTGATTAAACCCAGTTCTTATTTCATCTATTTATTTATTTATTGCATGCAGAGTCCAGTGTTTGTCTTAATTGCAAATAATTATTCATTATTCAGTGAAAGTAGGATGAGGGGCCCAAAAACAGATTTCACAAAAACATTTGTGTCAGTGATGACCAAAATTATTACACAGCTGCCTTTATTTCTTTTTCATGGATTTACTACTCTTGCTGAGTACTTTTTTTTAATTGTTAACCTTTGTGCTTTTCCACCATTACTTACAACCATTATTTTGGCAAAATTAAGCCATAAACAATGCTTTAACAACCCCAGGTTTAACCCCAATATCATCATCAAAGAGGTAGACAAAGAAGGGGCTGTTGTAGTCATCAACCAATTGGATTACACACAGGAGCTGAGACAGTGGTCTTAACATCCAATTTTACACAGATCCAGCTGCTGAATACTAAAAAGAACTAATAGGCCTAATAAAAGAATTCTCTAGAGATGTCCATGTACCCTAACAAATACAGAATAAGATCCTCTTTTTATCTACTACCCAAAGTACACAAACAGGGTAACCATTGTATCGAGTATTAATACCATCACCTGGATATGTGTGTGGACTTTACTCTTAAACCATATGCCTCTGACACCCCTAGCTACATCATAGATACAATTGACTTCATAAGGAACTTACGATCTATCCATAATTTTCCAGTGGACACCATGCTAGCCACCATGGATGTCCAGGTTCTTTACATCAATAATTCTTCATAAAGATGGTCTATAATCATTCTAACATATTACCCAAAATGAGGTAGCAGTGAATCTGGCTACCAAATCACATGTAACTATTTCAACTTCAACAATAAATATTTCCAGATGAGTAGCATAGCTAACAGCACACATATGGGCTATGCTACGCAAATATATTTATTGCTGAACTGGAACATGCTTCCCCAGACCCTTTACCCAGAAACCTCTCCTCTTGAGATTTATCAATGATACCACTATCACCTGGGCTTATGGCAAGGAATCACTGGAGAAAGTAATTTTTATCCTTTCCATCAACCTAGACCAGTCCAAACAAGTATACTTTCTGGGTAGGTAAAGGTAAAGGTTCCCCTTGACATTTAGTCCAGTCGTGTCCGACTCTAGGGTGCGGTGCTTATCCCCGTTTCCAAGCCGTAGAGCCAGCGTTTGTCTGAAGACAGTTTCCGTGGTCACGTGGCCAGCGCGACTAGACACGGAACGCCGTTACCTTCCCACCGAGGTGGTACCTATTTATCTACTCGCATTTACATGCTTTCGAACTGCTAGGTTGGCAGGAGCTGGGACAAGTGACGGGAGCTCACTCCGTCACGTGGATTCGATCTTACGACTGCTGGTCTTCTGACCCTGCAGCACAGAGGCTTCTGCGGTTTAACCCTAGGTACCATGACACAACTGCACAAGGGGCACATCAGCATTAGTTTATATTAGAAATCCATCAGCCGCTACCTATATCTACATGCCTCCACCTGGAACGCACCACCAAGTCCACTGTCTTCAACCAAGCTCTGCTATAACCAGATTTGTTCAGAGCCCCAGGACTAAAGACTCAGGGGAGTTAGAGCAGGCATTTCTTAAACTACAGTGCTCATTCAACATGGTAGAATTATTGTTACCTAGGAATAACCTGCTAGAAGACAGACCTATCAGAAAGAACGACAGAACACCATTAGTTGTCCCCTACAACTTCTAGCTGGGACCACTGAGATGTGGCATCAGTGACCCCACAGTCCATTCTGGAGAACGCTATACTGTACTCTCCTACAAATAACCACACACACCCCTGCTTAAATAACTACGGACATACAACAGGTGACACCACATGGAGACAGAGACAGGAACAAAACTCTGGCAAAAACCTAGTTACCAATTGTGCTCCTATATCTATACTGGCAGCACCTTAAAGGGTCCCAGCAATGTTAGCCACAATATCAGGTGTTTATTTACTTGTTCATAATCTAATATAATTTGTGCCATATTTTGACAGCAGTGCCACTCTGCTTTCTACATAGGACAAACTGAACATTTTTGTGTGTGCAAAAAAACAAAAATTAATGGACAAAAATCTGGCATTAAGAATGGCAACAGAGAGAAATCAGTTGATAGGCAGATGAATGCACAGAGACAGCAGGACTGGCTCCTGGAAGGGAGGCTGGACTGCTGTCTCTCAAGGTGGTGGTGCCAGTGGCGGAGGACGAAGAGGAGGAGGCAACGGGACCAGGGAGGAAGGCGATGGGGGCAGGGGAGCCTGTGGGGGCAGAGGGGAAACTAACCAGAAAGTTTGTGAAACCACAAAAAAAGTTTGTGGTTCGGGTTGGGTAGGGTTTGGCGGTTTTGATGAACCGAACCCAAACCAATGAACCAGCAATTTTCTATGAACTTCCTGGTTTGTTTTTCAGTTCGTGCCCATCTCTAGCCAGAATCCTACCAGCATTCACTGGGTCAATTCATCTACTGCCCACCCTCCACTGTCTGTACTAATACAATCCTTCACAGAAAAGAACAAAGTTGACACTGAAATTATTGTGGACTATAGCTCTCAGAATTCCCAGCCTTCTTGACCATGGCCATGCTGCTGGAATATTCTAGAAACTAGTCGGCGAGATACAATGTTCTCAAACTGTGGTCTAAACCGCCACATGAATCTGAGCCACATAGACAGGTCATATTTGTCAGTCATACTATAGTGAATTACCAGTGCATAAAATCCCACTCCTTACAAGACAGAGCTATGCAGAACTCTGCAAATGAGTAATGAGGAATAAAAAAAAATGCAAGCATGACAAAGAGTGATTGGAGAAGAGGATTGTAACTACTGGGAAGGTCCGGATCATGACTAGATAAGTCAAGGACAGGATCCAGACTGAACTTCCCACAGAGGCACAAAATTATTCTGGACCAGCAGAGAGTCACAGAATGGGACCAGATACATTGTATCAGAAACAGCGAAGGCACAGTTCTGTTCAATTGAAACCAGTGGTTTAACAGTAAATTTGATAGTAGTCAAGGATGCAGGCTGCTGGATTAGTGCCTATCAACAACTTTTTTTGTGTGTGTGAATGTTTTAGTAACTAATGGTTCAAAATTCTCCATTCAATACCGAACCACCTTTAAATACTTTACATTTCAAGATGGATAGCTTACAACAATATGTCATTTGTGGGAAAATCCATTTGTCTCCCAGATAGTGAGATGACTGCAGCTAAGCTCTGAAGGAAAAGGGAAGCCTGGGGGCATATCGATAGTATCATAACTGCTACTACTCAAAGAGTCCTGAGACTTTGGTCCTGGAAGCTCCGGCTCCACTACACCACTTGGGGATTTCTTGCTAGAGAACATAAGTGGAGTCACTATGACTCAGTGTTGCACCTTTTATATCCAAACTTATGAACGGTAAGCTGAAAAAAAGGAAGTATGATTTATAAGGCCAGAAAATATTGCCATGTTAACTCATTACTGACTGTATTTTAGCAATGTGGTTCAGCACAAATGCCGCCCTGCCCACAGAAAACACTGAGTATCTATAGTTTCTGTTAGAATAGGAATGTCTCTGTACTGTCTATGAGGGCTGTCAACACTCTGTATCAAAATTAGAAATGGGGAGAGGAGATGTGGGCAGCTCCTGTACAAAGTCTTTTTTGTGTATGTGTGAAAGGTTTTCCCACTCATTAAAACTACAGAAGTGCCGTGAGGTGCAATTACATTTTCAAATCATGTATGTCTTGATAAATCATGTGGTTTCTATCAGGAGCCGAGATTTCTAGAGAAACAAGGTACCTGAGGTGTCAGAGTTTAAGTGCTATGACTTGAAACAGAAAAACAGGGCTTTCCCCCCAAACAATTTCCCATCCTCTTTTATTTTGTATATGCACATGGGTCCATTTTGTTTGTTTAGTTCTGTCCACAACCTTCATATATTTCCTGTTTCCAATAAACTGTTGTGCTGTATACCTTATTATAGATAATGTCTTCTAAAATACAGTTGCCTCCCAGTGTCGTAGAGTCTTGGCAGCAGGAATCGGATAGTTCCAGTGTCCTTTGTTGAAAGAAGACAAGTATCTCTCATGCGGATAGGTTAATCCCCCAAATGGAAGAAGCAAATGGGATAACTTTCTCATTTCCCTCCTGCAGCACAAGCTCCATGTCATACCAGCTTCCCTAGGGAGGCTGTAAAACCAATTTACAAACACAACAGAGCAAGAGTACTGTTTTCCCTGAACAACAGAAGGTTCAGGACAGCTGTAAAGTAGAGTTTGCATCCTCTGACATGCAAAAGATCAGCATCTTTAGGAGGAGCTGTGCCTCAGTGGCCAAGCACCTGTTCTGCATGCAGACAATGCCACACTCAATCTCCAGCATCTCCAGGTAGAGGTAGGAACTTTGCCCAAAACTCAGTAGCTGAATGCCATCCTAGTCTGTCTATCAAGCAGATGTCCGCTGACTCTGCCCATGTTGCATTTCATTCTGCCTAGTAATAAGTTGTTTTAAAAACTAAAATTATCAGTTGCAGATAATAAAATGGCTGCACAATCCAACCATGGGGTGGAGGGAAACTTGGGTATACAATGAAACTGCATCCCTCAGAAACCGGGGGGGGGGGTTCCCATGATTTGCATTTCTGGGCACAAAATAATTTCCCCCAGATATGAGAGGCCTGAAGGGTCACATGTAGTCCATGGTCCAGGTCATATTTTGCCCATGTCTGTTCTATGGGATTGCAAACAACTTACAAACAACGAGTCTGGAGAACTAGAAACCTTGTCTTATTTATAAGTTTTTAATTAGCCTATAAAAGTATTACCTATAGTACTTTTGAGACTTGGTGCACTCAAGACATTAAAATAATCAGATTCATAGATTGTTTGAAGAAGAAGAAAGCCACTCATGAGATATGAAGTTTATTGAAAATCGTGATGGTACATACTGCAAATAAATAATCCAAGCAAGAGAAAACTAGCACCTGGCTTTGTGTGGATGTGTTTCCAAGATATATCTACCCACTTACAGGGCCTGTGGCCCTAAACACTAGCATGCTCCTTGCCTGAGTAAGAAAAGCAATGCCAGCAGTTTATAGACCATCTGGCTACATTCTAGAAGCTGTTAGAGGAAAAGAAAAGAAAAAGCGGAGCAGGGCAAACTCACCAAGAGAATGTAACTTTTTTTCAGCAGGGAGAGAGGCAAAGAAGGGCCTTTTTTAAATAATCAAATTTATTGTATCACATGGAAAAGAAATGCTGAGTTCACAGGAATATAGTATAAACATCATTATTAAATAAATGACATAATCGTGGAAAGTTAAGCTAAGGGGATAACTGTTACTAACGAAACAAAAAGGAAGCAAAGCAAACAGGAAGAGAGTGGGGCAGGTCAAATGCGGGAGAGAAAATCCCTTTAGGTCCTAAAAGCCTCCCTCCCACTGATACTCAGTGTATACATGCAAGATTGTTATTATAAAAAACAGATAAAACTTGAAACACGGGATGTAGCCATTTCAGGTTTAATTTATATTACAACACAAAAGAAAGCAAAAGTACAGTACAATATTGTATTTGCGGATGTGAGCAGGGGATGTTATGCAGTACAGGCTGCCCACACACAAAACAAAATCAATTCATAATGACTTCAGAGGATTAGTTCTCATGCTTTAATACCTGTTGGCACAGACACATAAAATTATGCTAGGATAGTCAGCACTTTACCTGACCACTCTCACACCTAGCTATGTAGCCAGCCTGGTGTAATATAATTCCCTCAACGGAGGGAATCTGTCCACTTTACATGTTACAAGCATGACAAGTGGTGTTACAGCTCTCCATTGTCATAGTGAAACATGGCCATGCTATACAAGGGCAAACCTATTTATTTATTTATTTATTTCATTTCTATGCTGCCTTTTTCATAGAAATGGGACTCAAGATAGTTTATGGGAAAGTCATGTAATTAAAAACAGTACTAATAATTTACCTTTAGAAAGTTTAAAAAAAGCAAATCAGCTAAGATATTATAATTGGAGGTTCTTAATTGCTAAAGGAGATGGCAAGAATAAACATTGACATCCTGGGCGTCAGTGAACTAAAATGGACGGGAATGGGCGAATTCAATTCAGACGATTATCATATCTACTACTGTGGGCAAGAATCCCGTAGAAGAAATGGAGTAGCCCTCATAGTCAACAAAAGAGTGGGAAAAGCTGTATTGAGATACAATCTCAAAAATGATAGAATGATTTCAATACAAATCCAAGGCACTCCTTTCAACATCACAGTAATCCAAGTTTATGCACCAACCACCAACGCTGAAGAGGCTGAAATTGACCAATTCTAGGAAGACTTACAACACCTTCTAGAACTGACACCAAAGAAAGATGTTCTTCTCATTATAGGGGATTGGAATGCTAAAGTAGGGAGTCAAGAGATAAAAGGAACAACAGGTAAGTTTGGCCTTGGAGTTCAAAACGAAGCAGGGCAAAGGCTAATAGAGTTTTGTCAAGAGAACAAGCTGGTCATCACAAACACTCTTTCCCAACAACACAAGAGGCGACTCTACACATGGACATCACCAGATGGGCAACACCGAAATCAGATTGATTATATTCTCTGCAGCCAAAGATGGTGAAGCTCTATACAGTCAGCAAAAACAAGACCTGGAGCTGATTGTGGCTCTGATCATCAGCTTCCTATAGCAAAACTCAAGCTTAAACTGAAGAAAGTAAGAAAAACCACTGGGCTAGGCAGGTATAATCTAAACCAAATCCCTTATGAATACACAGTGGAAGTGAAGAACAGATTTAAGGAACTAGATTTGGTGGACAGAGTGGCTGAAGAACTATGGCTGGAGGCTCGTAACATTGTACAGGAGGCAGCAACAAAAACCATCCCAAAGAAAAGGAAATGCAAGAAAGCAAAGTGGCTGTCCAACGAGGCCTTACAAATAGCAGAGAAGAGAAGGGAAACAAAATGCAAGGGAGATAGAGAAAGTTACAGAAAATGGAATGCTGACTTCCAAAGAATAGCAAGGACAGACAAGAGGGCCTTCTTAAATGAACAGTGCAAAGAAATAGAGGAAAAGAATAGAAAGGGAAAAACCAGAGATCTGTTCAAGAAAATTGGAGATATTAAAGGAACATTTTGTGCAAAGATGGACATGATAAAGGACAAAAAGTGGTAGGGACCTCACAGAAGCAGAAGACATCAAGAAGAGGTGGCAAGAATACACAGAGGAATTATACCAGAAAGATCTGGATGTCCCGGACAACCCAGATAGTGTGGTTGCTGACCTTGAGCCAGACATCCTGGAGAGTGAAGTCAAGTGGGCCTTAGAAAGCATGGCTAACAACAAGGCCAGTGGAGGTGATAACATTCCAGTTGAACTATTTAAAATCATAAAAGATGACGCTGTTAAGGTGCTACACTCAATATGCCAGCAAGTTTGGAAAACTCAGCAGTGGCCAGAGGATTGGAAAAGATCAGTTTACATCCCAATCCCAAAGAAGGGCAGTGCCAAAGAATGCTCCAACTACCGTACAATTGCACTCATTTCACACGCTAGCAAGGTTATGCTCAAAATCCTCCAAGGTAGGCTTCAGCAGTATGTGGACCGAGAACTCCTGGAAGTACAAGCTGGATTTTGAAGGGGCAGAGGAACTAGAGACCAAATTGCTAACATGCGCTGGATTATGGAGAAAGCCAGAGAGTTCCAGAAAAACATCTACTTCTGCTTCATTGACTATGCAAAAGCCTTTGACTGTGTGGACCACAGCAAACTATGGCAAGTACTTAAAGAAATGGGAGTGCCTGGCCACCTTATCTATCTCCTGAGAAATCTATACGTGGGACAGGAAGCAACAGTGAGAACTGGATATGGAACAACTGATTGGTTCAAAATTGGGAAAGGAGTACGACAAGGCTGTATATTGTCCCCCTGCTTATTTAACTTATATGCAGAATACATCATGTGAAAGGCAGGACTGGATGAATCCCAATCCGGAAATAAGATTGCCGGAAGAAATATCAACAACCTCAGATATGCAGATGATACCACTCTGATGGCAGAAAGTGAGGAGGAATTAAAGAACCTCTTAATGAGGGTGAAAGAGGAGAGCGCCAAAAATGGTCTGAAGCTCAACATCAAAAAAACTAAGATCATGGCCACTGGTCCCATCACCTCCTGGCAAATAGAAGAGGCAGTGACAGATTTTACTTTCTCGGGCTCCATGATCACTGCAGATGGTGACAGCAGCCATGAAATTAAAAGACGCCTGCTTCTTGGGAGGAAAGCGATGACAAACCTAGACAGCATCTTAAAAAGCAGAGACATCACCTTGCCGACAAAGATCCGCCTAGTCAAAGCTATGGTTTTTCCAATAGCGATGTATGGAAGTGAGAGCTGGACCTAAAGAAGGCTGACCGCTGAAGAATTGATGCTTTTGAATTGTGGTGCTGGAGGAGACTCTTGAGAGTCCCCTGGACTGCAAGGAGAACAAACCTATCCATTTTGAAGGAAATCAACCCTGAGTGCTTACTGGAAGGACAGATCCTGAAGCTGAGGCTCCAATACTTTGGCCATCTCATGAGAAGAGAAGACTCCCTGGAAAAGACCCTGATGTTGGGAAAGTGTGAGGGCAAGAGGAGAAGGGGACGACAGAGGACGAGATGGTTGGACAGTGTCATCGAAGCTACCAACATGACTTTGACCAAACTCCGGGAGGCAGTGGAAGACAGGAGGGCCTGGTGTACTCTGGTCCATGGGGTCACGAAGAGTCGGACATGACTTAATGACTAAACAACAACAATAGATTGCTAAAGGCCTGCTTAAGTAAAGCAGTATTCACCTGCCATTAGAAGTAAAGCAGGGAGGAGACACACCTAGCTTCTCTTGGCAAGGAATTCTATAGTTTGACTGCAGCTACCAAGAAAACTCGAGTCCCCACGAGGCAGGCCTCTAAAGATGGTGGGACTCTGAAGACGGACCTCTCCCACAGAGCTGTTGAACTTGTATGATAGGATACAATATTTCAGATAACATGAACCCAAGTTGTACAGGCCTTTTAATGTCATGACTAGCATTCTGAATTGTGTCCACAAATGGCCCAGTAGCTAGTTAAGTTGTCGTAACAAGGGAGTTATATGCTGTTTGTCCAGTCAGCCAACACAAAAAGCAAGTGCATGCTCAGAATCTTCCTTGAGCATATTCTCAGTTTGTGTGGGAACATCCCTGCCCTTTTCAATATCTCCTGAGGCAGTAAGTAACATAAAGTTAGTCTAGCCCCCAGGGTACCATCCTATAGAGTACTGTGTGGTCAAGGTTAACACCTTGTCTGTTTAAGAGTGTTAGAACAATTATGGGGGTTATAGAAAATTGCCTAAAACTGCCCTAAAAGATTACTTTTTGACTTGTAGCATGAAAACATTGTTTACTACAATCAGCTCCAGGAAAGCAAGGTCACTGAGATCATAATAGTTCTTTGGCACCCACCTGTTTTGTTTTGCATTCCACTGTATAAACAAGAGATAGGAAAATAATAAACACATAATAACTGCTAATAATTTTTTTGACAAGGGTGATATAGGAATGTTTACATAGATGCTTTTAAGCTGTTTTAGAGGCTGGGAAGCAACAAAGCAGACAACCATCGCTAATAAGTGGGAGTAGCTACTGCTTCACATCAGAATTGATAAACAAAAGTTAGAATATAAATAACCTGTTATTTCTCACACTCAGATCTGAAGAGTTAGAAGAAACAGCTGCAAGAGACATTTTATCCATGAAGATAGATAAGGAAGTGGCAGCAAACAATGGATTTAACTTAAAATAGCTAGTATGGGTGAGCTCTGTTTAGAAATGTTTTCTCAGTGTGTTTTAAACATGCTCTGAGCTAAGTAATGCTTTTACTTTATATATTTTTACAATTTAAAACTTCAGTACTTTAAGATATATTTTCTGTCTGTTGCTGTTTTAATGTGCCTTATTATTAGGCTATAAGCTATTACATTTTTAGAATGTATTTGAAACATTCTAATTTTTCTTTTTACTTTCAAAAGAGTCTTTAGTCTTAAAAGATATTACGCTTCTATATTTTAGACTTAATTCCATTTTCATATATGCTAAAGTTATATGCCTGCACTTTCTTATAACTGTAAGGATGATTTTCTGCAAGCTGAAATGACATACCCGTGATACATGTTTTTAGAAAACTTTTGGATTTCATGTTATGCTTATGGAACCTAGAAGCTAAGTAGAAATAAAACTTGTAAAAATTCAGGTTTTGGAAGTTACCTGGAATTATTACAACAAAGAAAATACTTATACTTAACTCTCATGTCTGAGGAAGTGGACTTGTCCATGAAAACTCACATTAAATTATAACGGTTTCTAAGGTGCCACAATGTTTTTGTCGTCTTTACTTTTCTTTTGGTTTTGCTTGATCTGCTAGCACAGATTAATATGGCTACCTCTTATAAAATTTATAAAGATATCAGATGAATTTTGAAATGCTTCTCAATGATTGTCTGATTTCATTCTCGGATTAACCGTTTACTGGGATAATGTCAGCTATGATGACCAATGTTCCCACTAATTTTCAGCCCTTCTGTGCGGGGCTCTGCCCCTTGCACATACAACTCCACCCCTCTGCACAGGTTTCTGTCATGTTTGGAACCAAAGGAGCTGAAAACTATCGCTGTGGGTGCATCGAGGAGAAGCCTTGTGCAAAGGAGGGCAGAGTCACACGCATGCAAGCAAGCACCTTAGAGAGAACCTTGATGACAACTGTGACACGCAGCTTCACTCAGTGTCAGCAAGGAGAAGCTGATTGGCTGGGCCTGAGCCAATCACGACTCGCCAGGTGGGTTCAAGGGAATAAAAAAGTCATCTGAGGGAGAGAGTTTTCAGTTGAGAGAGAGTTAACAGTCAGAGAGTGCTGGAGGGAGGTTGATACATAGTTTACCAGCATAGTAGTGTGGGTTTCCAAAAGAGAATTGCCTGTCATAGTCACATTGTTAACAAAGAACTTGTTATTGGCTCTTATATCCCTCCACTCTAAATCTGGTGTTGCTGAACGCCAGGTCTGTATCCAACAAATCCCAGATTATCCAAGACCTTATCCTGGAGGAGGATGCAGACCTGGCATGCATAACTGAAACTTGGATGGGTGGGGAAGGGGGTGTTCCCTTGACCCTTGCCTGCCCTCCAGGTTATGCAGTCCAACACCAGGGTAGACTGGAGGGGTGGGGGTGGGAGTAGCCATTGTCTAGAAAAACACTCTAGAGGATGTTAGGTGCTCCGCGGTGGTGACACCAGGTCTTGAGCCCCTACACGTGTCAATTGGGGCCAGGGATGGTACTGGGATCTTGCTGGGTTACCGCGCTCCCCGCGACCCAGCTATTTCCTTACCGGAGCTGGCGGACTTTGTCTCTGCGGCACTGTTGGAATCTCCAAGGCTGTTGGTCTTGGGTGATTTCAACATCCATGCGGAGGCGGAGGTTTCCGGTCCGGCTCTTGAGTTATTGGAAACCATGGCTTACTTGGACATGTCCCAACATGTCAACGGCCCCACCCACGTGACCAGCTCCAGGCCCTTTTGGATGAAACCAATGCCCTGGATCCATTTCAGTCAGGCTTCAGGCCGCGCCATGGTACGGAAACGGCACTGGTCGCACTGTTTGATGACGTGCTGAGGGAGGCGGACAGGGGCAAAATGTCTCTGTTGGTCCTTCTCGATATCTCAGCCGCCTTCGATACCGTCGACCACGGTATCCTCCTAGGGAGGCTCTCCAAGCTGGGAATTGGTGGTCTGGCGCTAGCCTGGCTCCGATCCTTCTTGGAGGACCGTCCCCAGAGAGTACAGCTTGGGGAGAGTGTATCGGCTACATGGAATCTTAATTGTGGGGTCCCACAGGGCTCGATTATCTCCCCAATGCTGTTTAATATCTACATGAGGCCACTGGGTCAGGTCATCAGGGGGTGTGGGGCTTCGTGTCATCAGTATGCTAATGACATCCAGCTCTACATCTCCTTTTCTCCATCAACAGTGGATGCCATTTCATCCCTTCAGCGCTGTCTGGAGGCTGTACTGGGGTGGATGCAGGTGAATAGTCTGAGGCTGAACCCGGACAAGACGGAGGTCCTGAGGGTGGGTGGCCCTGATGTCAGTGGTTTGGGGAACTCCCTCTCTTTTGGGGGGGTGACTCTCACCACAAAGAATTCAGTTCGCAGTCTGGGGGTCCATCTTGACCCGGCGCTCACCATGGAGACCCAGGTAGCATCAGTGGTCCGTACCGCCTATTTTCATCTTCGGCAGATTGCCCAGCTGCGTCCCTATCTTGATGTGGGGGCCCTCACCACTCTGGTCCATGCGCTTGTAGTCTCGAGATTAGACTACTGTAATGCGCTCTACGTGGGGCTACCTTTGAGATTGATGCGGAAGCTTCAAATGGTGCAGAACGCGGCAGCAAGACTTCTTACTGGGGTGAGAAAACACCAACATATCTCCCCTACTCTGGCTGCCCTGCATTGGCTGCCCATTCGTTTCCACATTGATTTCAAAGTACTAATGATGACATATAAAGCCCTAAACGGTTTAGGACCTCAATATCTGGCGGAACGCCTCCTCCCACCTAGATCTACCCAAATCACTCGCTTTAGTCAAGATGGGCGGCTGAGGGGCCTAACGCTGAGGGAGGCCCAAAGAGAAAGAACAAGAAACCAGGCCTTCTCGGCAGTGGCCCCTCGCCTCTGGAACAATCTCCCCCCTGAAATTTGTCTGGCTCCCTCGCTGGGCGTTTTTAAGAGACAACTCAAGACCTGGCTCTTTAGGCAGGCCTTTCCTCCTGTCAATACTTAATTTATTGTTATCCTTATGGTTTAAATGTCATTGTTTATTTTATTTTATTATTCTTGTATGTTGTTAGCCGCCCAGAGTAGACTTCGGTCTAGATGGGCGGGATATTAATTAATTAATTAAATAAATAATGTTTTGGGCTTAAGGATAGCCCAGCAAAGAGACTAGAGAGTTGGAATAGTGATTAGCCAGCTAGGCTGGTCACAGCAACCCACAGGCTTCTGTAATCTGCCCTGTAAGTTTGCATTTAAGTATATCTGTAAGGGAAATCTTATAAAACACCTCCCTGTGAGGTCTGGCAGTACACCTTGCTTCTGAATAACCATGCATTGGATTGGCCTGTTTGAATTCAAGGGCAGACAAATGCTATAGCACCGTATGTAGACTTGTAGCTGCTGTTAATCATTGTTTCTTGCCCTTTAAGCATCCCAGCAGAGGATTTTTGAGGGGGGAGAACCCATCAGAATGATGTAATTGTCACACACAAAAAATCAATACCAGTATAGCTGCTTCTAACTTGTTGCTAGGAAACACTAATCCTTTCAGTAGATTCTTGCTAAGTTGCAAGGAAATTGCTCCTGAAATCCCTGCTGGTGATGGGAAACATCCTTAATAAACTGGAGCAACTACAACATATTGAAGAAAGCACTATTTTTCCACTCGATCACATTTAGCTAAATGGAAGAGAGTCCCTTTCACCTGTGACAATAAATTGGATGACTGAGCCATGTTATGAAATAGCCAAAAACCACACTATTAGGAACAAAACTAAAATCTTGCAACCTTTAATTAATGATTGAATTGGTTTTCTCCACATCTGCTAATTAATCTATACTGGTGTTTTCTATTCCTGCAGGGTTGCGTTTGGGTTTTTTTGGAAGTTCCAATTTTATCGAATTTAACATTTTTAACAAGGAACAAACATATATTAACATATTCTGTTATTAAGTGCTGCAAAGATATGTCTAATTTATAGCAACCATATGAATTAATGAATTAATAACAGCCCTGCCCCCTCTTACCAATTGAAAACTGTGGCATTCTTTATTGAGTCAATCCATTTCATTTAGATATTTCCTTTTCACACTGCCTTCCATTCTTCTTCGTATTATTGTCTTTTCCAGCAAGTGTTGTCTTCTCATGATATGTTCAAAAGACGGTAGCCTCAGTTCAACTGTTCTATCTTCTAGTGGCAATTCAGGCTTTATTTGATCTAGAATACATTTGTCTCCTGTCAGCTTTCTTTGTGGTCCAGCTTTCACATCTATATTTAGTAACTGGGAATACCATGGTAAGAATGATTTTGTCCTTGGTCTGTTTTTGCTGTTTTTTTGCTGTTAATATGGTATCTTCTGAATCTAAGCCAGTTGTTTATAAACTATGGCCTGCATATAGATTGAAGTAACAGGGAGGTAAAATATAGCCCTGTCTGCTACCTAACATCCAGAGTACAGGTTACACATCAGGACAATTAAATGTTACGCGTACCAATTTCTTTTAGAACTATTTATAGCTTTCCATGATCCACACAGACAAAATATTTACTGTAATCTATAAAACTCAACCTGATTTTTCTTCTGAAGTTCTTTGTTACACTCCAGGTGCCAACATTTATTTGCAATATGATATCTAGTGCCTCTTCCTTTTCTGGATGTCTGACATTTCTTGCTCCATAGATGATAGAAGTCTTTGTTGTAAATTATGTCTGTTCCTATTAACAGAAAAAAACACAATTGGAGAAGAAACCATAACGAGACAAGTGAGATGCATTCCCTTCGATAAAGAAAGAATACATATACTGTACAGTTTATGTGGAAGTTCAAAGTACCTTATCATCAATAAAATATTTATAACACATATGGGGAACACGTGGCTCTTGTGGGTGGCAAGATGCAAAATACACTGTTTATATAACTTGTAAACGTATACAACCTGTGGAATTTCAGCAGCTGTGTCTTGCCAGGGAAGCCATAAGTAATGGAATTCTCTCTTTTGCATAACTGTTACTAATACAAGAACCCTGTCTTCTTTTTAACATTGCCATTATAAAGCTACATCAGCCCCCTACATGCCATCAAACTGCTATTCCCATTATCTTTTTCTATTAGGATTGTTGATTTGACTGATGAGAATGGCAGGCCAACAAGATTTGGAGAACTGCATATTCTCTAGCCTAATCTCCACAAGATTGTTGTCAAAATATTGCTTTTTGATATTGGTGTATTGTTACTAACTTTCTCTTGATGTTTTAAATTGTTCTGCCAACACAGTTTACATTGCTGTCTCTTTTGTGGCACTCTTTTTTGATATTCACTCACTCTTGGGGCTTTCTAAGATATTTGACTCAAAGAGATTTGGAAAAGTTAGTGATGAGAATTAGTATCTACGTATTTATTTGCTATAATGTTATTTTCCTTATTTCTAACACTGGTCACTCTAATGAAACATAATTACATTGCAAATAGAGGTGAGAATATTTGTATTTGTAAACGAATACGAATATCCCCATCCCAGGTGCACCTAATGCGGGTCTGGCTCTTGGAACTGGCCCGTCCACGCACACACCACCATGTCAGCAGCCTCCTGCTCTTCTCGCCAATCGCAGAAGTAGGTCCACCATCTCTTTGCTTTTTTGGCCAGTCAGCAGCCATGCTTAGACTTGTCCTCCTGCCCCCTGCCTGGAGTGGCCAGCCAAGATAGGAGCCCCATCTCTACAGTGGAACCTCTACTTATGAACTTAATCCGTCCCAGAAGATGTTCGTAAATTGAAATGTTCGTAAGTAGAAGCACCATTTCCCATAGGAATGCATTGAAAACCGATTAATCTGTTCCGGCCGAAGAAAAAAATACCCCCAAAAATAAAAAGAACACAGCAAGCGCGGTCGGAAGGCACTGAGGCTTTAAGAAGGGGGAAAACCTAAAACAACAAACAGTAAACCGACCTCTGTTGCTGAGGCTTTAAGAAGGGGGAAAACCTCCAACAACAAACAGTAAACCGACCTCCCTTGCTGAGGCTTTAAGAAGGGGGAAAACCTAAAACAACAAACAGTAAACTGACCTCCCTTGATGAGGCTTTAAGGAAAAAAAAAGCCACCAACAACACAGCACAGAAACATACCGGCCCCAGCCAAAACCCACCCAGAACAGTTTTTTAAAAGGAGAAAACAGCAGCTTACCTCCCTGCACACACACACACAGGCTCACTCCGAAGCAGGAGGCTCTCCCAAGCCTCTAACTGCGACACACCCTATAACTGCTGAAAGAGCTACAGCACAAAGAAGTAGCCTCGGCGCCACCTACAGTTAGATATTTGAATTGCCCGCCTTTTTTCACTGCCTTTTTCTGTTCGTAAGTTGAAGCTCCGTTCGCAAGTAGAAGCCAAATTTTGCAGACGGAGCTGTTCGTAAGTTGAAATGTTTGTAGGTAGGGACGTTCGTAAGTAGAGGTTCCACTGTATTTGCAAACAATAGTTATGGTTGGGAAACAAAAAGTACAGCAAATTTTCATTATGTGAAGCAATCCTGTAATCATCCCCACTATAATGTTTACAGTGGTGCCTCCACTTACGAACGTCCCTACTTACGACCATTTCGACTTACGACCAGCTCCGGCCGCAAAATTTTGCTTCTACTTGCGACCGGAGCTTCCACTTACGAACAGAAAAAGGCAGGGAAAAAAGGCGGGAAATTCAAATTGCTAACTGTAGGTGGCGAAAGCTTCTTTGTAGCTCTTTCGCCCTGACGGTTAGAATGACTGCGATCGAGGAGGGACTGCCTGGCTTCTGCTTCTCAGTGAGCGTGCGTGTGTTTGCAGGGAGGCTTGGGACTGCCTGTTAGGTAAGGTAAGGTGCTGTTTTCTGCTTTTTAAAAATTGTTCTGTGTGTTTTTGCAGCGTGGTTTTAGGCTGGGGGGGTTATGTTTCTGTGCTGTGATGGGTCTTAGGGGTTTGTTTGTTTTTTGGGTTTTTTCTCCCCCATTTCCGATGGGTCTTGGGGGGTTTGGTTGCTTTTTAGGGTTTTTTCCCCATTTCTGATGGGTCCTGCATGCTTCCCTTGCTTTTTCCTTTGTTTTCTTTGCATTTCCGACCTTGTCCCTCTGTTCTCTGTGCATTTCCAATCTGCTCCGTTTTCTGTGCATTTGCAATGGGTCCTGCATGCTTCCCTTGCTTTTTCCTTTGCATTTCCAACCTTGTTCCTCTGTTCTCTGTGCATTTCCAATCTGCTCCGTTTGTTTTCTGTGCATTTGCAATGGGTCTTGCACGCTTGATTGCTTCCCCCCCCCCCTTCAGCCGGAAGGGATTAATCGCGTTTCCAATGAGTCTTGCAGTGATTTTTTTTTTTTTTGGTGATTTTTTTCTTTGGCCGGAACGGATTAATGGGGTTTCAATGCATTCCTATGGGAAATGGTGCTTCGACTTACGACCATTTCGACTTACGTCCATCTTCTGGAACGGATTGTGGTTGTAAGTGGAGGCACCACTGTAATTCTTGTTAAGTCAAATGGAATATACTACCAAATAAGTATATACAAGACTGAATTCTAAATCCTGTCTGAGCTCTGTTGCATTAATTTAGCTGTAAGTGATTAATGCATGAACTTTATTTATTATTTATTTTATTTTATTATTTAAGAGATATTTGTCAGGCAAACAGGCATTTATAACATAATCTAATGGAAGCAGATACTATTTTAAACATCAAAAAGGGAAAACAGGTTTAGTCTCCTGTGATGCCTTAAAAACTTGTGTCACAAATGTCTAAGCCTTTTCACATGGAGTCCTCTAATGTTTAACTAAGGAAATTCTGAGAAAAGCATTGCTTTCACATTGCACGTGCAAAGAACCTCCTATCACTCTTTGGGTCTTACACATACAGGCCTTCTGGCAGCTACCTTCTTCCACCTTGGAAGAATCCCTTGACTAGCACAGCAGAGCTACAAGGAAGGAAGTTGCTTCAGCACACTCCAACATACTATATATTCAACAGTATTTGGGCATTTACATTTTAGATATGTTGCAGAGTTTTGAATTTCAGGTAAAATTCTCTTTTTGCTACACAGAAGTAGTACAGAAATCCACAGAGGAGAATAGTTACAAGTTCTCCAGAATCTACCCCTTTCACATTAACTGGTATAAAGTCTCTATAACACTCTTGAGACATTTGTAAAAGGAAGAGTAAAAGCATTTCTTATCATACAGTTGCTTGAAATTACAAACATGTATACTGCTTTCTTTACTACACACATACAAGAAACCAACCAAACAGATTAGCAACAACAAACAGCAAACAACAACTGATGGAAGAGAACACTCATCAGAGAGGCAGGGCTCTATCTGAATTTCAAAAGCTGTCCAGAAAATCCCCTCAAACTACAGACAGCATGTAAGGTTGCAAATAAAATTCCAGCAAGATATATGTTCAAAACAGAGGACTGTTGTGGCAGGCTTGTAAATAGTCACTTGCCAGGCTGCCCATGGCACACAAAATGCCCTTTAGGTGATAGGATGCAGAAAGATTATTCTGTTTGTCTTTTATGTGATTAATGGCACAGTCCTACACAGGTACACTAGTGCATCCTATTGCATTTAATTGGACTATTCACAAGTAAGAGGTAAGTTTGTGTAGGATATCTGCCGAATGAATAGCATAGGTCTGTACTTGTAAGCATAGTAGTGAAACATTTTGTGGGCTAGTAATTTTTATGGGCTCAGTTGCAAGGTTGTAATTACAGAATTCACACTTGTAGAAATTCAGTCTTCAAATGTTGGAACACTTTTTTTTATCTAGAAAGGAGTTCAACTATAGTTGTGCATAAGAATGTATAACTTTTTTCCAAAGGTTTGAACAATTTACTAACGATGTACACCTCTATGATCCTTTGCTAGTTCCAGTGTTGGACTATTTAATTCTGAAACAGTCTTGCTTGAAAGTTAGTCCTATTGATCTCAATGTAACTTAATTCCTGGAAAAGATGTTCACAATTACAGACAAAACACAATACCCACAGCTAAACACATTGTCCCACCTGCTGTGGGGGAAATGGTTGTCTGTGGAGAGAGGCCCATCGTACCCACCCACTTCTGTCCTTCAAGACTGACAAGACTAGCAGAAAGTTCTGTCTAAGGTTCTTCGGTTGTGTCTCCAGACATAAGCCACAGAGTGTACCCTACGGTCTGGCCCCATTCTGGCACAGAGTTTATCAAGGCACTCTCCTTGTGGCAAGGCTGGGCAAAGTACAGTCCATGGGCTGCATGTGGCCCTCCCGGAACTACACTTCTCTAGTTTTCTGAGCGCTATAAAATGGTCAGTTGGAACCCCCAAACCCTTAAGCAGCATAATTAGCCCTTTAAAAGCTATTTCAACCCTGGGCCTGGTTTAGACCTGAAATAATAACTTTTTTGAGAAATAGGAAGACTTCTGATCTTTAAATGAAATAGGCTGTTCCAAGCCTAAAACAGCCCCAGGACAGCAAATAGCCTTTATGTGGCCAATCATGGCCTGCCCAAACCTCCAGAAGCCTTAGGATATATAATTTTTCATGATGAAAATCTTTTTTGGTGTGTGTTGCGGTGGTCATAGAGTCTGGAATTTTGAAAAATGGGCACTTGCAACCCATTAAGGTCCCAGCAAAGGAAAGAACAGTCTCAGGCCCCTAGTAGTTATGCTCCCCCGCACTATGGCAAAGAATTTTGCCATCCTCTGTGATTCCCTATGATCCTGTCAGGTTCAAGTTCTAACATCACCGGATCTCGATAGGCACAGCCATGTCTAGGACAAGGCCTCTGTGATTTGTAACGTTAGGCCATTGTGGACACTGATTTGGAGCTGAAGCTGACCCTTGCAACTTGTGCTTTGGGGAAGATCTGACCCCTGGGGAAAATGAGATGAGACTGTACCAGACCCATGAAGGCTGTGAGTGAGAGAGACAGTGGAGTGGGAAACATTTGTTGCTGGAGTCCAGAAGTGACTGGTACTGCTTCTGTTTCTGCGGTGCCCACCTGCTAGCAGTTTGTGGAGTTTAAATGGGGGGTATATTGGCTTAGCCTGTCAGTTTTTTCTCTGTCCTTCTCTATTTCTCTGGCATTTCCAGACACTGCTTCTTTCCTCTCTAGCATCTGAGCTCTTTGGACTCCTGCGGCCTTGTCTCCACCCCTTGTCTCCTCTCCCACTCTGTATATGGTTCCTGTTTTCCCTGGTTCCTCAACCACAAGCAGTTCCTGTGTTACTTGATTGGTTTTACAGAGATGCTTCTAACCCTGTATCTGAATGTACATAATTGCTTCATACTGTGTCAAACTATTTGTTCATCTTATCCTACATTGTCTACACTGACTGGCAACAATTTGCCAAAATCTTGGGGAAAGTTCCCACCTTGCTTTGTTGTTTGAAATCTTTTTTAACAGAGGATGTCTAGGATTAAGCCCAGGACCTTCTGCATGCAAAGGATATGCTCTGTCACTCGTCTGTGAGTCTTCCCTTATCGTGAATGGTAAGGGACTCTATTAAGTCCACGGGTGCTTAATGTGCAATTAGCCTCTCAGAGTCTATTCTGTCATTCTGAAAGCATCCTTGTCTAGATATTTTAGTGAATACGTTTTCAGACTGTTTCAAATACAATAAATGCATATTAAAAACAGAAATAGTCAGATCTTAAAACTTGACACTATTGTTTAAAACTATTGTTTAAACACTATTATTTAAAACAAAAAGTGAAAATAGTGGAATACTAAACATTCTATGTACATTTTAATTAATAAGTTGTATTGAAGTTAATTAATTGAATAAATGTCTGTAACTCCAATAAAACCGCATTAGGAATAAGAACTATTTCAAAGCTCATTCAATCTGGCATTTTTTCTTGTTCTTTTTTGTAAGTATACAGTATCTGCTTTAACTGCAAAGAGAGCAAACCTCTGTGCCACAAATTGATCAGAACCTTGTAAAAGAAAATTCAGTTTGTTCTCAACCACCACTCTCTTTTACAATCAACAAACAGGGATAATTTTTCTGCAGCTGGCAATACAGTAAATTATAAGTGAGATCTTCTACTTGGCTGTCCCTTTTCTGCAAAGTCTATCTTTTATGGAAACACTCTTAAATCTTCCTGGTTGCATCACATTTTCTCAGACCAAAGAAAAATAAAGGCCTTACTTTGAACTTTTTTCACTGGAAAACACAAGTATTTTTCTTGCTTAAATTAGGTTTTAGCCCTTGCTAACCATTTCATAGTCAATAGGTCAGCTATATTCAACTGTGATGTTTCATATTCTTTATTTGAAACCTTTTCCATATTGAAATCAGACACACTTATAGCCTCTACACTAAGGCAATAATGTGAAAGCAAATTTGAGAACTTAAAGAACCAAGATTTTTCAGAAGTTTCTAACTACTTGTTCATTTAGACATACTTTAAGAAGCCTGACATCACTCATTTGAACTAGTTTATTCCAAAAAATTATCATTGAAAACTAGCTACTTGTTTTCTTTCATGGTCCATTTAAGGTATCACCTGCTTCTGCATTTGTATTGTTTTTTGTTTTGGTGGGGGGAACCACACAGCCTTTTTCTGATTTCCCCCCCCCCCTCAATAATTAAATATCCCGGCAGAGATCCGACATGTTTTTCCAGCATTGACTCTAATTACCTGGGCTGGGGAAGTTCCTGACACTCCCAAGATGAAATGTAGATACTGGCTCTGTACCTTTTCAATTTTTGTATGGTTGGCAAGCCTCCAGATTTCTGTGCAACAAGTTACATAGGCAACACCTTTGCCATATATACATTTGTTACTGGTTGGAGGGACGTGGATTGTTATAATTCAACAGTTTGTTGAATTTTTGAACACATGCAGATGCTTCGTGAAAGCATGACAGTGTGCACAATGAGGGATATGCGCCAGTCACACCCTCTCTTGTTTTCATCATGTGAAGTAATAGAAAGGAGGGAGGTTGTTCTATCCATGGAAGCTCCCATGTTAGCCAGAATGCTATTTTTTCATGTTCTGGCTCAGATGGAGAATCTACATGGAAACAATAGCCTTCCCATTTCAGATTGTCAATTTCTTGAGATAACGACAGGGGTGGTATCATCCTTCTGTCATCATGTGTGCTCTTCAGTTTCAGAACAACTGAAGAGCACCCATGATGACAGAAGCATGATGGCACCCCTGTCGTTATCTCAACTGAATAGGACTTTGATAACTTTTTCTTTTGTTGAATTTATTTGCAGGTGAATGTTTTAACAACAGAATCTGACATCTTGATCCCATGTTGGTCAAATAACATGAAAACAGGACAGGGTGTATCTATGCTTTATGGCAGCACACTGGGATGAGGTGGGTCAGGCCACACTATAGTTCCAATAACTTTCACCCATTCCTCTTTGTACTGGTAAACAGGAAAAACTGACCAGTTATCCAGTTCTTGAAGAGAGAAGTATAGTAGCAACCATCTTAACTGGACCATATGATATGGCTTTGGAAGAAGCTGGGAAAACTAAGAGAGGAAAGTGTTTTTGTAGTATTATCCCAACTAGGAACAACCAGCTCTTACATGATGCTTATACACACCTTAAACCTATTAGGCCCTGTTCACTTAGGGGTGTATAAATCTGCATAGAAATTGATGGGGGAGAATTGCAGCCACGAAACAGGAATATATTTTTGTGCCAAATCATTAGTACTAGTGGCAGAAAACCTTGCAGTTTGTTAGGGTCATCACGTTGTAATAGTGCTGCTAAATCTCCCCCCCCCCCTCTGCTTTTGTTCCTGAGAAAAATGTACGGAAAAGTATTTATACTATGCAGATAGAATGGCTGCATACTTAATAGGACACTGTTATTAATATTAATTTGATGCACACCTCATCTTTCTTCCAATAAAGGGATCCAAGGGATCATTCAGTCATTTTTTGAATAGCTGACATAGTTTTTGCATGCTAAATGGCATGACATTGGAAAAGCTGCACAGATAGTAGGGTAGAGGCTAGTTCAGGAATTAGGAACACCGGGAAGCTTCCTTATGTCATTGGCCCACCTAGTCTGGTATTGTCCACTTTCAACAGTAACTTTCTCGGGTTCAGGCCAGATTCTTTCCTAGCTCCACCTGGACATCCCTGGGATACTCTGGTGGTCTTCCATCCAAGTACTAACCACGCCTGACTTTGCCAAGCATCGTAAATCAAATGAGATGAAGTGTGCTCAGGGTGGTTCATCTAAATTCCATGAAGAGTTCTGTGCCTCATACTTGTTGACAATCACCTTTCAGAATCTCTAGGCCCAGTGGTGCCCACAGAGGTCAGCGTCCACTTACAATAAGACTTGTTGGGAAGTACTGTACTGTGTGTGTAAGACTACACAATTTCACCCTTTTAGGTGTGGCAAGCAGAGAGCTTTGTCAAATTGCAATGTTTTTCCATTTCTCTTATTACAGGGAAAAAATCTACAGAAAAAAAGAGTCAAGCCCTCCTATAGTCTGTATTATTACCAGGCGTTAAACGCAAAGTAGGAGCCCCCCCGCCCCGCATAGGATCTAGTAGCAGGAAACAACCTGCGGGCCAGCCGCCAGATGACTCGTGTGAATTCCTTGCTCCCACCCACTCTCACGTCCTTGCGTATAACAGGAAACTCCCATGAGCCATCTGGCCAAAGCCTCTCTCTCACATACACAAATAAGTAGCTTTCAGGGAAAGAGAACCGCTCTTCGTTGACAGCGGATCATCCTCATTAGCACCTTCTGACGGAAAAACCCCGTACGCTCCACGATTCCCGAGAGCCGCCTCTCTCTCTCTCTCTCTCTCCCCCCCCCCGCCCCCGCCAGCCCCGTGGTCCCTCCCCTCGGAAGGCGGGCGAGGCGCCTCTTAGGCCCCGCCCCGTCCGCCAAGCCGTCGCCTCGGCTCGCTTCGCCCTCGGCTCCTTTTCTTCGCCCCCTGGCAGCGGCGGCAGCAGCAGCAGCGAAGGCTGGGGCGCGACTGCAGGGCCGCCTGTCCCTGGGAAGCCCGCCGCCCTCCAGCAGCCCGCCAGCGCGAGCGCGAGGCCGGCGGCGCGCGCTGCTGCTCCTCTGCTGGCTCCCTCCGTCCCTTGCGCTCCCGCCCCGTCCTCGGAGGGCCCGGCTTGTCCTCGGCAGGTGAGCGCTACCTGCCTCGCCGCCTTCGGCGCCCTTCAGACCTCCGCGCGCTCGCCGGGCCGGGCCGGGCCGGGCGGGGCGTGGCGGGGCTGGGCGAGAGAGAGGGTCGACCGTTGGCGAAGGCGGGTTGCCGGCTTTCTCCGGCGTTTGGGGAGGCCTAAGGAGCTGCTCATCCTCTAGGAAGGCGGCTGTTCTTACGGTTCGTCCCCGGTTTTTTTGCCTCCCCCGCTCATCAGTCTTTCGTGGGAGGGAGGGAGGCGCTCCTTTTCGGGTTTTTCTCCCGGAGACCCGCTCTTTGGAAGATAGTTCTGAAGGGACGAGTGATCCTCTTACCTTACGATACTCGCTAGGAAAAGTTGGGATTTTAGTCCTACGTATTCTCTTTGAGCCTTGTGTTTATTGCAAGTGTGAAATCTCAGTAGATGCATGTCTTGCTGTGTCACTTTCTTGTTGGATTTCTTGTGCTTCTGCCCATAGGTTCCATTATATGCACAGCCAAAATGTCATGGATACAGTCTGCAATCAATCACTGTAGCGAAGATGTGTTTGATGAAGATGCAAATGAGATAGACATAGCACAGAAGGAGTGGAAGAACACCATGCAGAAGCGTGTCAAAGTAATAATAAGACTTTGCAAAATTTAAAGTTTACTGATCATACCTGAATGGTCCAGTCCTTAAAGGAGTGATTCCCCCCCCCCCCCCGGGACTATGAGCTGTAGGAGTGCTGAGAAATGTGGAGGATGCTGTCCTTCTTTATAGATCTTTATAGGCCCTTGTATCAAATATCAGTTTAAGTTAATTCAGTGCAATTCAGTTAAATTGTTTCACTCTGGAGAAGTTTTAGTGGTTGAAGCTGGAACTGGGGATCAGATGAAACTTGTAATCAACAAGAACAGGTCATTGGTTGGTTAACACAGCATAGTTGACCCCCTGTTAGAATCATCATGACCTGAATTCCAGTAATCCGCTTCCTTCCTTGTTGATTATTTGGAAGAATTAATGTATTTACAATAGGACCCCTGTATCTGTGGAGCCACTATCAGCGGTTTCAGTTGTGCAGTGTCGCCACTGCTACAACCCAGCCTACATGTGCAGTTATCTCCTCCTCTCACCTTAACCCCCGCAGATAGTTGCGAATGGGTTCACTACTATCCATGATTTCAGGCATCCACAGGGGGTGAGTGGCTTCGAACCTATGCCCCATGGATGCAGGGGTCCTACTGTACTTGTTCAGTACATATTATTGGACGAGTGGAAGAAAATGCCAGATTGCAATATTTTCTATGTATTGTGGTATGCGCTGTAATCTGACATAAAAGGTCTTTCCATTACAATGCTGTCTCTTTAGAACATCATATTATAAGACATTTATCTAGACAAAAATATTTAAAGTATGCAAACATTTACAACATTTAAAAATGTTTTTAAAATACTGGAACATTTTAGTTGGCACATTTGAATAAGCAAGGCACATGTGAATGAATATTATAGTAGTTGCATGATAGTTGCAAAGTAAACATTTTTCTCTTTGCTTAAAGGAAGGCTACACAGAAGGAATTGAAGCTGGCAAAGAGGTGACACTTCAACAGGGTTTTAATCAGGGATATCAAGAAGCAGTAAGGACAATGTTTTTCTGTGGCCAACTTAAAGGAACCATAAGGTATGCTGTGACATATGAATATAAAAATTCTTGAGTTGAAGGCTCTGCACAATAGAGATGGGAAGGCCTGGGGAAAAAACCCAGAAAATTGGGAAAGAAACATATTTTCTCAAATGGTTTTTTGTTTTTTTCCAGAAAAAATGAAAAAAAAATGGAGTGGAATATGTTCTTTTACAATGATAAATAATATATCTATGACATGGTATTCAAACTATATAACATGAAGATCTTAATGAAAGGTTTCTGAGACTTTATGTATTTAAGTTCTCTTTAGAGATGTAAAATTTCAATGTTTTCCCAGAAAAAAAAGCAAAGAATTTTTTTTCCAGAAAAAATGGAAATTTTCAGAACGTTTACATCTCTGCTGCAGAGTAATAAATCTGCACTTGTCAGTAACATTTCTTGAATAGTCTCATTTATATTAAGAGCACATTGTTTTTATATCCATTATAGCCGTATGATATATTTTGATATATTTTTACACCCTGCCAAATCTGAGTTAACCAGAGAACCATGAATGTTACAGTTACAGAGTTTAGCAGAAGATGCAAACTTCCACCTACTTTTGATCTTTGTACATATTTATTTATCTATCTATTTATATGCCACCTTTCACCCCATAGGGGAAACTGTACAATAAACAGTTTAAAAAGACCAGGAAAACTACATTAAAATAACAATTAAACATTTGTGGTCATATCCATTATCTTGTGTCCATGTTATTCTTTCTGAGTGCATGCAACTTTATTGTATTATGTACAAGCTGTGTGCACTCCAAAATTGCCAAAGGAACCCTTTGATCAGTGATGATTTGCCATTGCTGATTATATCATTCACATTGCACACACATGAATGCAATAGGATTTCATCCACCTTCCTCTGCCAGAATCAGCAGTATGAACTTGATATTTACATGAAAATGTAACTTGCTTTTTTCAGACATTTGCAAGGAGGAAGCAGGTTTTGTTCTAAAAATGTTTTCTGATAAGCGTGGTGATTTTTATATAGGGATTCAGACTGACACACAAACAGAATAAAACTGGAGTATGAAGCTGTTTGTGTGATTATTGCTCCTCTAATAGCTCAAATGTGAATTAATAAATACGAACTGAATTGATTTTTTTTAAAGCATTTTTTTTTTCATTCACTGAAGCATGTTTTAACCCTTTTTTATTTTAATAGTGCTCTTTCATCTTGGTGTCAACACAGAGGATGCAGTTCTGCTGTACAGAGTGAGATGAGTGACCTACTGAATGAAGTGCAAAAATATGAAGAATATTTGCTTAAGGAACTTAACCATGCCCAGTCACAACCCCATGTTGGAGACTTGACGAATGCTATGGAGGACATGGATTTTGGTCATCAGTGCAATGGTGCAACAGACAAAACAGTTTGTGAAAATGGCATTGAGTTTAGTGGACATTGTAGAACCAGTAGTGGGACTGATTCTTTACAAAGTGAATGTTGTAGAAGGGTAAAAGAAGGCATAGCTGTTACAAGGCCTACCCTTACTTGTATAAAAGAAAAAACTGCCACCTTAGTGGCACAATTAGGGTTGTCTCCAGACACAGTTGAACACATCCAACTGTTGCAAACTTAGTTCTTTGCATGACATTATATTTATTTGTAGATAATGTCTTGTGGGAATGAAACCACCTCATGCAAACAGTTTTTTCATTCAATTACTTCTTAATAAAATATCCTTTACTTACAAGTAGGCTAGATGTTTTGATGCTCACACAATAGTCTTTCTGTTTAGTCCCACTGCGTGCTTATAAAAAGATGGTTAACTATAACATAGATGAGAAAATACAATGCCCAGATTGAAAGCAAACTGGTTTAATAGCAGATAGCAGTAAATAAATTCTTAAAACTCCTTTGTTCTGAGGTGGATGGATGAGATGAATATCCCAAGTAGATGGGAGAGACCATAGAAAACCACTTTGTAGAACAAAAATTGTGTAAGATACCACAGTCGCTGACATCTTCAGGTAGAGTAAGGATCGATTGCTGCCTGAAATGTTAAAAAACCAGTGCAGATGCTGGGAATCACTATAGCTTTTTTATTTCTTTTGCTAAATGACAACTTAGCCTTGGCTGACCCAGGACCTAACAGCAAAATCTAAAATCCAATTGTGTGGTGCAGCTATGGTGATTAGACTGATCCCTACCTAGATTGATTCGTATGCAGACCAGCTTTTCCCAACCTACTATGCTTCAGATGATTTGAACTACAAGAAGATATATTGGCATTTTAATTCTTCAAGCATAATGAGGTAAAACCAAAGTGCCTGATCAACAACTTTTTTGAGCAGTCAAAATAGCATCCCTCAGAAGTTATATGGAAATCACAAGACTGTCAGTTCAAGAGGATCCCTACTACCAAATAATGGATTTGTGCTGTATGCTCTTTGGTTTCCAGGTACCAAGTAAGATTTACAGGCAGCATCCATTATCATGGGGGAGAATCAGTGAGGTAATCGCGAATTCCAAGATCTCATTTTTCATGTGTTCCAGCAGGCTGATCACTATATTGAAGGACTTGACGTAAGTGAATTACAGAGAGTCTACTGCTGAGGTGTTCCAGTGGTTTTATAAATGAGATGGCTATTCTCCTGGGGTGTCCTCAGGAATAGTCAAGGCCAAAGCTTGAGCGCCTGGTTTGTAGAACTTGTTTACTGAAGTGCCCATCAATCCCATATAAATCCAAACATTTTCTTGAAGTAGCATGCCATAGAAAGTGATGAAGTGACAATCTGCTATCTTTATGAAAATGTCTTGGTCCATCAGTAGCCCCTTCTGCTCCCTCCTGGCTATTTACAATATTTCATATTTTTGCTGTGCTGCTGTAATTTGCCCATGGGGCATATGCCACATCATCTGTATGCTCCATGTCCCAGTTTTGATACTGGTTCCAAGTCATCAGTTGTTGATAAATTCTTGTCACAAATGCTGATACGGCATTGTAGTCTAAACCTCTATGTGGCATAAAATTTTCAAGCGTAGGTTCCCCCCCCCCCCCCCCGCTTATATGCTGAGACCCTCTGTTCTCTGATAGAAAAGAAAGGAATACAAAAGCAGCAGCCTTCTATAGCAGGTTTTCCAACAGAGAATCAAATAAGAAGCCCTTATTACCTTTGTGTTGTCAGTTTACTAATAATTAGACTTTTATCTTCCGAATTTGCTTCAAGATTCATTGGCTTTTTTTCTTTAGAGGAGAGAGAGCTTCCCTTCCACCTTTCTAGAAACTTCTCTATCTTCTAGCTACCTTTACTTAGTTTTACCTTGTTTCCCTTCCTTTCTTTAGAACCAGAAGGTACAGCAGCCTACTCCGTATGTTTTTTGCTTTCCTTTCCCTTCTCTGTGCTTTTATTTGTTTAAAATATATTTACTCCCTTTTCAGATGAAGTTTTCTCATTGAGTTTAACAGTGGTAGGCAGAGTTTCATGGTGACAGTGGCAGCAGTAAACTCTTTCCCAGTTGTTGTTCTAAGTTTTTATTTTTAAGTTGGAGCCTTGCTGGTAATTATTAAGATGAAAATAATATTCTTTAACTTTTGAAAGTTCCTGGAAGAGTGTGAGATTCACTCACACCTAAGAGACTGATTAAAGCAGTTTCTTATGGGGAAGAAAACAGGATGGAAGAACAAACAATCAAGAAATAACTCTAGTTTCAGTTCATGTCCATTATCAAGCTGGTAAAACAACTTTGGATTGATGATATGCTACTTTTAAGGAAGCCAGTAAGTAATTTCTCCATTTTCTTCTCCCCAAATAAATATATGCCTTTGAACTCGGACTCTGAATCAGCCACTGAACTATTTTCAGACCGTGATCATAATGTGGCCTTCTCTTCAGGAAAACAGTGGATTAAAAATTATTTATTTCTTTATTGAGCTTCTAGACTGCCTGATTTAGTGAGACACTACTTGGGACGGTTTACATAATTAAGCAGAGCATACAAACTAAAATAGTAAAGGAATGAATACATAATACCACAAACGAAACAAAAATAAACAGAAAGACGACCAAGGATTGCCACCTGGTGGTTTAGGCGAACGAAATTATATAAACCATAACAACAAAATGTCCAGTAATATGATAAAATAATAACTGCAATAGTATGCAGTTCTAAACCATCGATATCCAAGGAATCAGAAAGAGTCCATGATAAGCAGAGGAATTCTTGTCAAAACTCCAAAAGAAATTAACTGGAGGGTCTTACAGGGGAGCACTCCTTTTTGACAAGAGAAACTATTCTGTTTTTCACCAGCTTAATTATATGTCTAATAAACTAGAGTCACTTGAGCATGATTTTGAGGATTACAGTTAGAAGGTTCAAAACATTCCACTTAACCAGGACAGAAAAAAGTGTGTGCTATGAACAGTTCTACAAATGATCAATTAAGCCCCAGGCAGACCGTGAAGACAAAACGGCTATGCATTTGGGAAACAACAGTACCAGGAGGGAGACTTTATGATTGAACCACTATGTCGGTTACAGTGTAATTAAGTTGCTTCTGGATACTGCACATAACTGGCTAAATAAAGGATAAAATAAAAAATAAATAAAAGAGAGTTTCACCACTCACCGTGTTGAAATCAGAAGAATGTTAAGGCTGATTATCTTCCTAGGTCATAGTCAAACACAAGAGTTCAGCTCACTTTTGATCAGCTAACAATTTTCCTAATGCTGCTTAAAATGTGGAAATTTTTTAGCCAGTTTTGAAATCAGTTAATAGAGTTTTTCTAGACAAATCAGCTTGGTTAGTGCTGTTAGATAATACTGATGTAGCAGTTGCTCCTTCTGGCCTTAAATGTACAGCTCCCAAAGTCACAGTTAGTAAAACAGCAAACTTCTGATGTTTATGAAAAGAACCAATATGTAAAATTAATGGCACCTTTATTAATTTTTTTGCCAAACTTTACTCTTCTAAAGTATTTTAATTGATCAGTTGCTGCAGAAGTCTAATGTTAGTAAGTTAACTGAAAATCATAGAGCACACTTAAATTGTCCAATTACAATGGATGAATTTAGAAAAGCTGTCAGATTAAAACCTTGTACAGCTCCTTGGATTAATGGATTCTCTGGAGATTTTTACAAAGGCTGGATCAATTGGAAAAGCCGCTATTAAATTTTTTTCAATTCTATGTATATTAAATGGGGGCTCTTTGCCACAATCATGGACTAGATCTTGTATAATTTGCACAGCAAAGCCAGAAAAAAATCTAGAAGAAGTTGACTCATACTATCGTCTTACTGTAATAAATCAGGACTATAAAATACTTAGAAGTATTTTAGCTAATGGGAGGGCTCAAAAAATTGATTCTTGTGTAAATATGGATCAGTTTGGATTTATAAGCTGAAAACAAATTTCAGACTCCATACAGAAACTTTTTAATGTGGCACACCATAGTTCCAAAAGCAAAGGCAATCGCTATGATATACCATCATTAGATGCTACAAAAGCATTTGACATGGTGGGTGAGGTTTTCTTTTTAAAGTTGGGGAAGTAGTGAATTGGGTTCATCTCTGTCCTGAGTGAGGGCTATCTATTCTAATCATACAATGGTAATTAGATTCTCTTCCCATTTTAATCAATTATGGAATAAAACAGGGTTGCTAGCTATCACCTATATTATTTGCCCTGACTTTAGAACCATAAGCTAATTTATGAAGGCAAGATCCTCTTTTATCCGGTGTACAAATTAAGGGTCACAGATGTCTCTTGCACCTTTTTGCAAATGATATGGTAGTATCCAGTTTCACATCCTTTCATAGAGATTCCAAGAATATCGGATATTTTTTTCAGAATATGGTTTAGTATCTGGTTTAAAGATCAATTTAAAAAATAATCTAAAATATTAGGGCTCAGCCAAGAGAGAACATCCCTACAGATATTAACAGGTATCCATGTTACAAAAACATCTGTAAAATATTTAGGGGTAATAATACTAGCTACTTTAAGTGAAACAAATTCTTTTAATTAAAAGCCCATGATTCAACGTATACATGCTTTCATACTTAATTGATACTAACATGGTTGGGGAGAATTTCTTCCATCAAAATGCCTGTCCTAGCAAAAGTTTGTTATCTGCTCTCTTCAATTCCAACTAGATTACCAGAGAATCTCCTGGAAATATGGCAACAGTGGCAGCAGTTGGTTCCCCTCAGCCACAGCTGCTCTTCCAGAAAGGACTGAAATCACTTTGTAGCAACAAGCAATTAAGAAATGTATATATGCAGGAAAGGTGAGGGGAGAAAAGGGGAAGAAAATAAGGGGAGAAAAAGCTACACCTGAGTTTCAAGGAGCAAAAGGCGAAGGGTGGAAGAAGGCAGTGGCCTCTCTCACCTTCTTGTTATTCTTGATTGCAATTTACTTTCCTCCCCTCTTCTTTCAAATCTCTAGATAGTGTGTGGCAAGGGGCTATATGAATACCAGCAGAACAATATGAAGATCAAAACAAAGCTTTAATGGGCACAGCTTTAATGAGCACACACAATGGAAATTATCCCTTCCCCCTCCAATCAAATATTTAAAAGTAGGTCCCGGTGGATTCAAACATGTCCTTGCAAAGTGTGCCTTGTGTTCTGGTCATCATTTAATCTGGAAACCATTGACTCTTCCAGTTCTGAAGATAAGAGGGCAGTCTGTGGCAGAGTATTTTGTATTTGCAGTTAGACTTTTTACATTTCTGACTAACAAAATCAGGCTTTTCGAAGAATTTTTGCTCAGCAGAAGAATTGGTTTCGGCTGGATAGAAATCCACCGACTTTTATGCAGAGGAATATCAAATTGAACATTACATTGGCATCCTATTAGTGTCTTAACGTCATCTAACAAGTCTCAAGATTAGCTTTGCAGTATTTTGATGCCTTTCTCCTAATGAACTTTCCAAAGTCTATTTCTATAGTGCTCAGACATTTCACAAGGAACTCTGTGGGTCAACTATTATTACTGGTTGCTTTCATCCTGTAGGTGTGTGTTACTTCATCAGATTTTTGTGTGGCAGCTCTCTTGTATATTGTTTTCATGAGCAATGGCACAGATGTGCACCTAAGGAGAGAGAGCAAAACAGGAATTGCCATGTACAGAGGGAATTTGTAATTCATTAATATAGCTTGCTGCTCTACCCAGATTATTAACTTCATTTCCTGCAATTTCCTTGCTGTGCATATACTGTGTCAAAGAAACCCTTTAGACACTGTTAGCTACAACAGAGGTTTGTGGTTTGTCTTATATAAGTTACCATATTTGATAATGTTTCCTAGTCAAGAGCAGTAAGAATCTGACAGGATCACTGAAGTCCTATTTCATGACCATGGGAAATTCTATATATTTCCTCATCTTATACTTTGTGTTTCACAACTATTTCCTAAACAGTTACTCTCTAAGGGGATACAAGAATGGGGGGCATAGGAGGAAACTCTGATTCCTGCATATAACTTATTCTAGAATAGGTTTAGTTACATCATGCCTGCAGACAAGTTTGAGAAGCCTGTGGGTTCCACCACAAAATGGCTATTATGGGTGGGTGAGGCAGTGGCAGCTAATTACAAGCAGTAAATAGGTTGCTCAAGATATGAGTACAAGGAACAGTTTGGGTCCAAGTCTCAAGTGCTAAGCCATAATGTAAAAGAAGAAAATACCTGTTCCCCAAAAGGAAAGTGATACTCAGGAGATTCACTTCTACCCCCAAACACAGGCAAACATGAACACACCTTTAAAAAACACATGTATAATCACAGGTAGCACCCCATTACTACCAGCATTAGCTATAATCAAGAGGTTGCACCAGACAAATTCCCCACACACAAACAAAACAGTCCCAGTTGGTTCTTGCCTCGCAAGCTTACCAAGGAGTGTTGAGCATAATTTCCCTCCCGTTTTTCTTTTAAAATCTATTTTTGACACATGGAAAAGAAACGCCCTAGCCTCCACCAACCCTGTTCTCTCTCTTCTCTCTTCTGAGAAAAAGCTTTTTTAACTTCTGAGGAAGGAAATGGGCATGACTGCTTACCAGTGCTTCAGCACCCCAATAAAATTCAGAATGGTCAAGGAGCCTTTGCAGGTACCAAAGGATGTGTCTACAGATACACTGGCCAAAATCCTGTTGCTTAGCATAGGAAATTGCACAAGAGTAGACCCACTGAATCAATGGGGATTTGGCAAATCAATTTCTCTGTCAGTTGAAGTGCCGTTGTTTTAAATGGGCCTACTCTAATTGTAACTTTCTATGCTAAAGCAAGTCAGTTAAAGTAGGCCCATTTAAATTAATGGGACAGATGGAGGAGCTGACTCACCAAAACCTCATTGAATCAATGGACATACTCTAGTATGATTTACTATGCTAAACAGGATTTTGACCTCAGAATGCCACATTATAGATCCCAGTTCTAGAGTAGCCAATAAAATATGTACTTTAAGATCTAGAAAAGGCAGGTGATGCACTGCTAAGTGTTTGGAAGACATGACAAAGCTTCTTTTCATGTTTCCTACCCTTGTTTTTAAATGAAAGTCCCATCCCTAATTGTTGTTTGGTTATTTTTTAAAATAAGACACACAGTAAAAATGCATGCATGAGACAGGTGGCCCTAACAAACTGACACACACAGATGCAGAAGTAAATGGAATTTAGAATGGAAAAAAAAGAGATGCCTTTTTCCTCAAGTGACACTCATTGATAAGTTCCTTGTGTTGGAAGTAGATTGTAATTACATGTGTGCCAAAAACTATATCCATACAGGAGCCAGCAGTGATGCCTACAGAGAGCAAGGGTCACCTGAAGGCTTTCCCTCTTTAGCCTTATCCAGGTATACAATAAAAGAGTTAATTTTACTTTTCTTGGTTTGAAGTTTATCTTTCCATCTTGATTATAGTATTATTGTAGATTTTAATTGTTGTTTTTATCTGGTTGTAATATTTTGTGAGCCGCCCTGAGTAGACTCTTGTCTAGAAGGGCGGGATAAAAATCCAATAATGAATGAATAAATAAATAAAAATTAATCTGTATGCATGAGCAGACAGAGCTGGTAAAATTGCCACCACCCCCATCCTCTCTAGCTTGTTACCTGTATACAGCTAATATTTGTCAAGAACAGTTTCTCTACATGAGATGTGGAGCATCACCACATGATCAGAATCCTGATTTCTTAGGATTTTCTGATCACATGGAGAGCCCCTATAGCCACAGTTCTCCTTTTCAGATTTCACATGTAACTAGCTGTAGCATCTTTGCTTCATCTCTCTATCTCTGGATAGATTTTCTAAGTAATTTTCCCTTTTACTGAAAGTAGTCCAAACATTAGTTTCCTTGCATATTTAACACTTCCTACATGCCTCCCCAAAGCATTGCAAGCTAAAAGACCTCTGATAATGTTAATTCTCTGATTGGAAGCTAAAGATGTCAAGCACAAGACTCTATAGCTCTCTTTCCTCCTGCCCCTTCTGACTGTTTGCATCCACCTGGAAGGAAAAAAATATTCTTAAAAAGGAAACCTACTTTTTCCCCAGGTGCCTACTTATAAAGGCAGCTAACATTTTTTAGGTACTTGTGAGCCCAGTCCTGGTCCCAATGCCAAGGGGAGTGGTCTTTCTGCCTCCTCAGGAGTAAGGGCCCACTTTCAAAGCTGCAGCTCACCTGTAGACTGGGGTGGAGCTGCAGACACAGCTCTACAGGTTACCCAGCCTAGAAGGTTGGGGATTTAAGGACAGCCGAGATAGTGAGGGAGATACCTGAAAGGACACGGAAGAGAGGGAGGCGTTTGGTGCACAAGAGGAACCTGTGCCCCAAGAGCCCTCTATGAAGAAGTGGGAGAGGATCTGCCATCAGAATCCAGAGGTCAGGCTTTGAGAGGTGTTCCTGGTTCCTCCGGAGGAGATAGCTAAAGTTCAGCGAGATGAGGCCAGATGCTGAGAGGAGAAGCAGCACTGGGTCCACTACCACCAGATGCATCAAGGCCACTCCATCCTGCCTCGCAAGCACTTCAAGGAGGCTCCTGCACATTGCCCAGCCGGGCCCTCTCCTACATGTACTCCTCCTGCTCCTTGACATTCTGCAAAGTCTGCAGGGGTAAGGGTGGACTTCAGGTGGAAAACCCAGGAGAAATATTGTCGTCTTACTATGCAGTGGGAGGTGAGATTACCCTGGGGGCAACTGGGGGAAGAGTCCCAGCCCCCCTGCTGTGGCACCCTCTGCCTAGCCTACTTGAGGGGTGTGCTAGAGACTGTGGAAGAAGCAGGGCTCCACCTTTTCACACAGCTGTGACTCTAAAAGGTCCTTCTTGGAGTAATTGACTGGGAGAACACTAAACTCCCTTGCACCCGTTAAAAGAAAATTGTGTTGTTCAGTTGGCCAAGGTGGCTATTGTGCCAATAAAAATGTGTGAAGTTAAGCTTTTTCTGGCATTTCCATGGAACGGGGTGCAGGGATTGCTCACAGTACTGTAAAAAAGATTTTAAAAAACACCTCTCACCCACTAGTTTACCATTTGGCATTCCGAACAGAAGAAGGAAAAGGGACGAGAAGGGGGCAACCCATGGTACTATTGAAGAACATTACTTACACCTTCACAACTCTTGAGAGGAAATCATTGCTGCATTTTATTGCCCCATTGTCAGAAGTTGGATAAAGAGTGCACTGAAATTCCCTTGAACTCCAAACATTGATCAACACTAAACAGAAAAGAAAAATGCATGCTGTAACAAGTATCATGTTTTGTAGTAGTGAAAACAATTTAGAAATTTTTTTTTGTTGTGCCATCAAATCACTTGCAACATGTGGTGTCCCTAATAAGGTTTTTGAGGTGGATGCGATGCACAAGAAGTGGCTTACACCAGTGAATTTCCAGGCCAAGTGGACCAAGTCCTAGCCTGACACACTATCTGCTAGACAACACTGGCTCACAATCCCCCTTCCCATAATTTACACTTCTCCCTTGAACAATGCTGGGTTAGGAGGGCCGGACCCCCATGTAGTTCAAGATTTGTGTATAACTCTTATGCCTCCAAAAACATAACTTCAAAGCATAAATAGTTGATCAACACACTCCCCCAACCTGCTTCAACATCCCAGCATGCCACAGCACCTTCCCTGGCCACCACATGGAGCTGCCATGACAGGAGAAGGGGCCAACCAAGCCGCTGCAATCAGATCAGGGGCTGCCGCACTGTCAACAACAGGGTCCTAGAGAAGCCCAAGAAGCACTTTTCTCAGGCCACGTCCCGGAGATAAATAGCACAGTATTTATTGAATAATTATTCATTTATTTAAATATTTATTTATTGAAAAAACAACATGTATAACCAAAACTGTGCTGCTCAGATCTCTGCAATTCAAGGGAGAAGTGTAGTATTTACATATTAATGGCTGAGATCCTAGTGCAATGAATTGCTACAAACTAAGAGGTCAACGCAGACATTTCTTATCATGGTCATGTGACCAATGTGCGATAGAAAATACATATGCCAACTTCTTAACTTGTGACAATTCACCACTGAAAACTACTCTAATAAAGCTATGTACATTCCAAATGCCAGATTGCTTTATTTTGTCCTGAAATCTATTTTTTCCCACTCACACAGCAGGAACAGTTCACTTCTTCATGGTCTTTACTTATTGAATGTATGTGAAAACAAACCACATATGTGTAGTAATATGCCTGATTGTGCACCATGACATACCGCAGAGTCTCATCAATTAGCCACAGGAAGTTACACAGTCCCTCTGTGAACACCACTATGTTGCTGGCCTCTGTGACAATTTCCACATGCAATTACTGTTTATACTTATCATAGCTATAACACTTGGGACCACACATTAACTTATATTTAATTCTTTAAAGAAACTTCCAGTATATGAATGTGGGATATCGTGCTTCTGTACCCGTGTTTCAAAACACAAAGAAATGGCCCGATATTGCTGCAAAGTATCATGCCCACGTTGCCAACAGGAAAAAAGATGCCAAGCATTACATAGCAAGGGGCAGCCTGAATGTTGACAACGTCAGTGGCAATATTCAATATGGTCTATGTAGGATACCCTCTTCTGCTTGTACCATTTACAATTGTTAAAAAACAGCCCTGAGGTTAACTGATGAAAAAAAAGTCAACTTCTGGGATTTTAACTCACTTGGTGTTACCTTGTGAATGATAGTGAACACAAGAGGGTATCCTGTAGACCAGGGGTCCCCAACCACTGGTCTGCGGCCCGGTGCCGGTCCGTGGCCTTGGCAGGACCAGGCAGCAGAGACAGATCTCCTGCCCACTGCACGCACTCCCCCGACACATGCCCGCATGCACATGAGCACACCCCGCCCACCCGCGAGCGCACCCCTCCCACCCATGAGCATGCCCCTCCCACCCGCACATGCACACGAGCACACTCCGCCCACCCACGAGCGTGGGAGGGTGCCCCGCCCCCACACACGGACCTCGCCCCCCCAACCGGTCCGCGGTTTGGAAAAGGTTGGGGACCACTGCTGTAGACCATCTTGACTGCGGACATTAGTACAGCTCTACAGACAAGTGTTCATGTTTTTCAAAAGATGTCATTTTCCCTTTGAAGTTAAAAAAGAAACAGAAAAAAGGAAGAGGCTGGAGTTAGCAAAGATTGCCACTGGAAACCAAGTTCAAAATCAGATGGGTTGACTCAATAGAAGAAGCCACAGCTGTTAGTTTGCAAGATCTTAGCAGAACTCAGTGGAAAAGACAGTATTGCCAGGAAGGGAGAGCAGTAGGAAGAAAGAACAACCTAATCAGGAGATGCTATTGGTTTACAAGACTGAGCAGAGCTGTTGATGATAGGATATTTTAGAAGTCAGTAACTCATATAGTCACCACACATCAGACGAGACTTGATGCATCTTCAGAGTTTTTTCCTTAATTACTAAACAATGGTATAGTGACAAGTTGGGTGGAAGGTGCACCAAAGTTCTGCTAACGTCAAGTAAGACCATCCCCTGCCACAAAACAACAACAAAAACCCACAGTATTTTCACAGCTTAAATGAGTGAGCTTCTGGATATTTATTCTCTTTTAAAATATACTTTTAAGGGATGTGGTGGCGCTGCGGGTTAAACCGCAGAAGCCTCTGTGCTGCAAGGTCAGAAGACCAGCCGTCGTAAGATCGAATCCAAGCGACGGAGTGAGCTCCCATCGCTTGTCCCAGCTCCTGCCAACCTAGCAGTTCAAAAGCATGTAAATGCGAGTAGATAAATAGGTACCACCATGGTGGGAAGGTAAAATATACTTTAAAATATTTTTACACCAAAAACCAGAATCTCTTTTTAATGCCTGTTTGACCAGGAAGGAGAGTCATTTAATTTGGTCCTAACTTGCAGGGCCAGAAGTTCAGATCTCCCTTCCTGCTCTCAGGCTGAAACAATGCTTCTAACTGTTTAGAACTTTGGCTGACAACCAGTTTATAAGTCAGAGATTTTTCCCCTTTGAAACAGCATTTTTTCAGAGTCAGTATTGCACCCTCTGAAGCCTGGGTTCAGCTGAAAGAGGTCACAAGAGCCTACTAGTTAGAGCTAATTTACTGCTTTGCTCTGAGGAAGAAGAGTTTGATGCATGAAAAATGCTTCAAGGAAAGTGTGATGTCGAAATCCAACCTATTCTTAAAATACTGGCTCTTTCGCAGGTCAACCCAGGTGATGATACTGCACATTCAATGTAAAATGCAGGCAGTGCACATTCACAGCTTGATCACTGCTATTACATACCCATCATCTAACTATACTGCCAACACATCACATTGCTGCTAAGACATACCACAAGCTAGGCTTTCCTTCAAATTATGCACAAATGTTATGGAGAAGCTAGTAACATTTTGCTGAGAGACTTCAAAATGAAGCAGGTCTAATGAATCTGGAAGAAAGAAACTATTTAGTATTTTGACTTAACTCTATTATTACAAAATACAATTACAAAAATTCAATGAAATGTTAATCAAGTGAGCATTAACTGCTGCTATCTAGGTTTAACTGGATAGCAGTTGCCTGCTTTGTAGTAATGACACCTGTTGCACAATATACACAGTTCAAGAGTAAGAGCTGCCTGAAATGTTTCTGTAGTTTTTCCCTCTCCCTAAAGGGGGATGTTTAAAGCACCATCAGGTTTCAGATGGTTTCATATGCATGCCTAAAGAGTTTCCATACACACATGGGACTTCATCAATTTTCTGCCTGCAAGCCATTTTGCTGTGTTGAGTGGTTCCCCTGAATTTCCCCAAAGAATTCCAAAGAATTGTGAGGCTGCCTCCAGTACAGACAGGGACTTTTTGAGATTCTACTTCTCACAACATTCCCCCAGCTTTTTGTGGGTATGGGGAATGCTGTGAGAAGTAGAATCTCAAAAAGTCCCTCTCTGTACTGGAGGCATCCTCACAATTCTTTGGACTGAAGTAATTTTAGTCATTTGAAAAAGAAAGGGGTGCAAGCAGACTATAGTGTCAGGATGAAAGGTTTCAGTATATAATGCAAACCTTTTAAAAAGATGTATTGGCTGCAGTGTACAATAGTGGTGTAAATTCTCACCTGTCTCATCCTCATAGGTGAAGATGAGGAACAGCAAAATTATTTTTAATGCCCTACGAGTGGGCAAGGTATTCTGTTGCACTCTCAACAAGAGAAGGGAACAGGAAGGGTTTGTTTTTGTAAAAATTAAGTAAAATTGCACAAAATAATGCTTTAATACCAGTAATGCTTTAAAGCAAATCACACAACGTGCACAAAATGACAATGGCTATAACTGCTGCCTTGTTGCATGATCTTTAGTGATTGGCAGCACTAGACAGGGTTTCTGGGGACTCCTCCAAACAGCATTTGTCCTTCCCAGCTTCTGTTGCTGAACAACAAAGAATTATAGGGCTTACCAGGATTTGCACCCAAACCTCTCTTTAAAAACCCACTTCTCTTTTTAGGAAAAAGAGTTATTTTAATAACATCTCTAAGAAATCTTTAAAAGAAATCTGCATAAATCCATCTCCCTGATAAAGTTTCCTTTCTTTCTTTGGAGGGAAAGGCAGGTTTTGTACAATCAGTTTACAAAAGTTATGGAAACCTTGACAAATAAAAAAAGATGCTCAAAGACATTGTTACAAGAAGCGCAGTGAGTACTCATAGTCTGTATTTATGCTGCTATATGTTTAGTATATCTTCCTTCTGGGAAGGTGATCCTGGGAGTAGCCCCAAGGGTACTCCACAGAGTGTACCGTCTGTCTTTCCCAACAGAAAGGAGGAGGACAAAGTGGTAAACATTGTCAGAGAGTTAAGGCAGTTGCAGATAGAATCGGAAACACTAGAGGGTGCCAGTTTGGTGGGAAAGAGGGAAGATATTAAAGAGGGTGATAAAAAAGGAAAAGGCGGTTCAAAATAAAGAGAGGAAGAAGCTTGTTGGGCACAGGAAGAGAAGGTAGAACAAGAAGAAGATTTGGTAGAAATAGTTCAAGAAGACCCCTGGACAGGGGAGTGGGTAGAGTTCAGAATTCCTAGGGAGTACGCTGAAAGGGAATGGAAAAGGCAAATGCACAGAAAGCCACCTTATTGGGGGGAGACGGAAGAATGGAAGCAACGAAAAAAATATAAAGCCTGGCAGCAAAGAGAGGCCCAGACAAGAGAGCAAAGGAAATGTATGGGGAACCCTGGGAGATCCCGTGGGACCAGTCCCTTCCGACCGAGATGGAGGCAACACCCAGGCAAGAAGGTTTGGGAGCTGCAGGTGGGCTGGGTTTACCACCCTCAGCAATAATGTTAATGGTCCATGCACTTGATGTATCAGACATCATACGTAAGTGGAACCAGGGAGTTACGAGTTCTTCACCCCTATCGTTCAAAGGGGATTTAATATATTTTGAAAAGGTTAAAACTTATGATTGTTGAAACCAGAATCAGAAAGTATGTATATAAATGAAGCAGAAGATTTGTTAAGCAATGAACCCATTTTATTTGTGGACTTTGGTGTACAGCAATCTTCTTTGAGTCAAAAAGTGGTGAAAGAGGTAAAGGACACTGAGGGAGATCACAGTGGCGACCAATGTGGGGGCAAGTCCTTACCTCCGGACACGACAGAAAGATGGATGTGGTGGGCGACAGAATGACAAGACGCCATTTTGAAACAATTAGTAAACCAACAGAAGGAGATGATGGAACAGATGACGAAGATGCCGTGATGATCAGACAAGAAACTTATAGACCCAACGCTACAAACGGACAAATTCATAGTGGTGCCCAGCTTTGCACATATAAAATTACAAAATATGTGACCAGGAGATGATCCAGAAGCGTTCTTGCACACGTTTGAAAGAATAGTGATGGCGGTGAAATGGCCTCTAGAGCAATGGACACTAATCCTGATGCCATACCTAACAGGATTAGTGCAAGAAGTAGTAGATACGCTAGAGCCAGAGGAAATACAAGATTATGCCAAAGTAAAAGCAGCGATACTGGGTACCCTAGACCTCTCGGAGGAAGCCTATCGCCGTCGGTTTAGAGGGCTATGTTATAAATTTGGCACACCACCTCGTACATTATCACAACAAATGAAAGCCAGCGCAATAAGATGGCTGCGGCTGGCAGTACGCAATACAGACCAGGTGGTGGAGTTAGTGGTAACTGAACAGCTAATAACAACACTCCCAACAGATATTAAGAGCTGGGTGCTGCACAATCAACCAACCACATTAGAAGAAACAGTCACGTAGTTAGAAGCCTACGCCAGAGCGGAGGAAAGAAACAACTACTTTGTGGGTTCGGCGCAAGAGAGAGCAAGGAATCGAGAAAAGATGGCGTATTCAGCAGCAGCAGTTGTGCGACCAAAAATGAAGAACCCAATGATCACGGGAAATCAAAGATTGGCACCGACAAATCCGACGGACTCAAAATTCATCAGGCCCTTCATTACAGCTGGGCTAGATTCAGAACTACAACGACCAGGACCGCCAAATGTGAGAAGAGAAGAAAATCTGCTACGACTGTGGTCAAGAAGGACACTTCAGGAGGGAATGCCTGGTCGAGGACTTCGCGTGGGCCTCGGCCCTCATGACCGCGGGCAAGGTGGGTGGGGGAGAACACCCCGGCTGGGAGGTGATGGCGCAAGTGGAGGGTCGAACGGTAAAAGCCCTAATAGACACAGGGTGCAGCAGAACACTGATCAGAGACTATCCGGGCTTGAAGCAGGGCAGACAGATGATGGCACGCTGTATCCACGGAGATGTGAAACCATGCCTGTGGATAGAAACGGAAGTAACTATAGGAGGACAGAAACAAAGATTGAGGATAGGAGTGGTACAACATTTGGTCCATGAAATGTTATTGGGAAGGGATTGGGAAGGAGTCGAACGGCTAACAGAGACTGGGGGGATGATCAAGTCGGAAGGGTTGGCGGGAGTTGAAAGTATCTAAGGGGTGTCCAAGAGACAAATTGTAATGTGGCAACAGGATGACCCAGATTTGCAGAAATGGTTACAAGTTGCAGGACCAGAAAGGGGAGAGGATAAGCGGGAAGAACAATTCATACTGAAAGAGGGGTTGTTATATTATAAGGGAAAGGAGGCGACCGAAAAGGAGGTACTAGTGATCCCAACTAAATTAAGGAGCACAGTAATGAAGTTGGCACATGATATCCCGATGGCAGGGCATTTAGCAGTGGACAAAACACTGGCCAGGATAAGACAAAGATTTTTCCGGACTGAAACCAGAATCAGAAAGTATGCATATAAATGAAGCAGAAGATTTGTTAAACTATAAACCCATTTTATTTGAGGACTTGGTGTACAGCAATCTTCTTTGAGTCGAAAACTGGTGAAAGAGGTAAAGGACACTGAGGGAGATCACAGAAGGGCAATGTGAACAACAGTCTTATAACAAGTTAAGAGCAAGAGGATCCCTAGAATAGTATGTAAGGCGACTTACTTTCACTATCCTTCACAGCGAGTTGTCCCTGTAACTTGATTGAAGGAATTGTCCTTCTATAGCATCCAACCAAAGAAAAGTCAGATAGGCCATAATGTTCAGAATTAAAATGTTTGGACACTGGGTGTTCCAGCTTCTTAGTCAAGATGGCAGACTTACAGTTTCTGAATCTTGTGGTGTTCCCTCAGATGTAGGTATGTTGTTTTACTTACATATTGCAGATAGTATCCTCATCATTTGCACTCAGTGAGATAAATTACATTGCCTACAGGTGATGTTTGTTTAATATAGGAGGTCCTGCCAGTCACAGTGCTAGTAAACGTTACTGTCTCCATGAGAAACATACAGAATACAAAGCATTTCGATGGCTGACTGGTGGTTTACAGACAGCTCTTACCAGTAATTCCAGTAGATATGGTGGCTGGCAGAGAGCTATCGCAGGACACTTGCTGGTGGATGTTGCAAGACACCAAAGTTTGCTAACAATTTATAGCTTTCTGCAATTCCCTTGCCGTCATTTGGAGGTGCTGAATGGAAATCTACCACAAAATGAATGTGTTGTTCACAGTTAGACTTTAAAAATATGATGGAAAATACTATCCCCATCATCATCTCAACCTGATCTAGTCTGTTTTTTGCACATTGAGACATTTGCCTGACATCACATCTCTAGTCATTTTTCTCAGAATTTTCTTCAGTATAGTCAGGATCCAAAGAGACATTTGCTCCAGGGCTCCCCATTCCAAAACCTATTTTTGAACTTAAATAGGTCATGAAAAGAAGACCACACAGAGAATGGAAAACCAACAACCATTTTAACAATGCTTACTGGGAACAGGCTGCACAAGGGACTGCTACAAGCAAGATCAAGAAGGAAAACTGTAAGACCAGGACCTGAGAACAGTCAAGCAGTTCCTGGTGTGGTAGGTAGGATAGCTAATACACTAGAGGAACTGCTTGGTGTTTTGCTTTTGAGGAGGGCGGGGGTGGGATTCTAGTGCCTTTACTAATGGCCTAGCTCACTCTCTTCATAATTCCTTGTATCAGTCAGGCCTAAATGAGACTGAGAACAGACAATTGGGCCATTTTGCATTGAGGAGATGATAAAACATTACTTTTGCATAGTCTCACTCTTCAGAGCTACCATGTTTGCACAAGAAATATCCAAACAAAGCTCAAAAAGCAAGCTAATTTTGCAACTTAAAAGGTGCAAAAATTAAAGTTAATCACATCACACATCCTTCACTGCTTAAGGCAGTTTCACTTCTAGTTAAGAAGGTGTCTGTCTTGTCTGTTTCTACCCTCAGGTCACTGCTCCATTTTGTCCCAAGGCTGATAAAGGCCAGGAAAGCTGATGCCCACTGAAACTTGTTCAGTATCTGAAATCAATCAGGAAGCGCTCTCCCTGGGGTTTTCTTTCTTTCAAAAATAAAATATGCATGCTTTTATTCTGCGTTGTCCTTTTTTCTCCAGCAACTGTGCTACTTCTGTCCATTCTACCTCTAATGTCACACACCTCTTGCCACTGAAACATGACGGATCCACTGTTATACTTCCCACTTCCTATTGCCATTTCCTGACACCCTCTTAAATGCATCTGATTTTTCCCCCTATTGCTCTTATAATCCAATATTATAGTGCTACAGGACTGAAAAAGAATCCTGCTCTGTAAAGTATTGTAAAATAAATCCATTGTTTATGTTTGAACTTTGATAATGAGATGATTTCCCACTTATTGCTTATCATTCCAGGTCCATGGGAGGCACTGTACACATTCAAGTTTAGGTACAAGGTATAAACAAGGACATTTGGTAACAGGGTTTTTAGCTGCATACATGGAAGTGCACAATGATCCAACAGACAACAGAGTTGGGTTATTTGTCTGTCTGATTAGTATTTGAGTTTGTGTCTGTTGCAATGTATTTAGTAGAATTATCTCCCTGTGTGAAGGGTTTCCACCAACAGCTTAATATATGCTAGCCTGCATCCTTTCCTGACTACCAGCTGCCCTAGACCAGTGTAAACAAAGGCATTTCTGTTGTTCACAAAAGTTGTTATGTGCCATCAAGCCACTTCACACTATGGCAACCCTATAAATTGCCTTACAAAGATCTTGTCTTTAACAGCCCCGGTTAGGTTCTGCAAACTATAGTTCATGCTTTCCTTTACTGAATCTATCTATTTTATGTTCACTCTTCCTTTTTTTTGCTATTGCCTTCAACTTTTCCTAGCACTATTGTGTTTTCTAGTAAGTCTTGACTTTCTGTGGTATGTTCAAAGTGTAATAGTAATTTTAGCTCATTTTACTTACCCATCTATAAAACTGATCTATTTTGTTGTGATTTTATTTTGTGAATTGCTTTGGGATTGTTTCTAAAAATGTGTATGTGTGTCTATGTGTGTGAGTGTATACGTATACAATGCTTACATACATACATATGCATGCATACACACATTATTATTATTTTTTTTTTAAATGAGGATTGGAACATATGCCCACACAACTGCATGACTTTTGTTTTTAGTATTTAGTGCCATACAAATTCAGCTAAATATCAAATTAACTCATGTGGGTAGGACAATTCTGATGCAAAAAAAGCAAAGAGCTGCAAAACACAGCAGTTCCCATACTCATTAGTCAAAATAACCCTAATTTTGCACTGCAAATTAATTTAAAGAACTAGAACTTTTAAAACATCCAAGCATAGGTCTCCAACTGCTATTTTTGAGTTTTACTGCAGGTACGTGAGATACATTCTTTCCATTTAATGGAAACAAAGATGAAAACCACCCCAATTCAATATTAGGACAAGTGAAATTATAGAGACATTACCTTCACATTCAGTTTTCTCAGACATGCAACTGCTAATGAGTGTGTTGTATGCTGCTTGATGCCAGAGAACTTCGATCATTTCAGGCACATATTTTGAATGGGTGAACGGAACTTCTCTGACCATTGCTCCAGTCAAACCAGATTTTCCTGTGCCTTTATCTATGAAATAAGCATGCTGTGGGAAACCTGAAAGAGGCTGATTAGACAGTTGTCATTTTGATTATGGAAGAAACACAAAGGAACTATTATTTTCTGCATTAAATCAGATCAGACAGGAAGAGAGATTATCCCCAACCCCACTATGGGTAAAGAGGAAGGCACAAGGAGTGCGTACAAGGCGTAAATTAATTACTAAGGGCATTTCTTTAATGGGGGGAAAAACACATTATCCAAAACAGAAGAGTTCACCAGAAAATAAAATGTGTTCCATTATCAACATCTAGACAAATATTAGTATCACCATCTATACTAATACCAGTTCCCTAGTTTTATATAACCAAAGCAGTAGCAACCATACAAAAGATGAAAAAATCAGCAGGTTTAGGGAGACTCTATTCTGTAGTAATACTAACATAAACACACATTGTAGAAAACAATCCTTTAAGGGGAAGTAACTGATGAGGACCCATCATGCTCAAGGGGCATGGAATACTGACAGTTGGAGATTCTGGCAAGTAAGGAATGGAAAGCTTGGAGGGAGAGTGAAAAGAATGGATTTTCGAAGAGGTAGCCATGTTATTCTGCTTTAGCATGTATAACAGAAATAAAAACAAAATAAATACAGATGAAATAGATCATATTTTTGCTTGGATCTGGGAGAGCATTCTAGTCATGAAGTCAAATGGCATTGTGAGGAAAAATCAATATCCTGGTTTTCCCATGTTTAAAAAAAAGAGGATTTCATCATATAGATCTGTTACAAGGTTAACTGCCTTCCTGAACCAAATACTGTATAATTACAAGGACATGAGCAGAGATGGGCATGAATCTGGATCGTCGGATTGTGCTTGGATCATCTTACTGGCACCACAGGTGCTGCGTGGTTACCTTCCTCACCCCACACAACCAATTCTCCCACTCACCAGCTGGTGTGTGCTCTGCTCCTCCTCCTCTTTGGTCATTTCACCAGTCATGGCAGGAGCATGGATTTCCCTTCTCTGCCTCCTCCAGCAGCTGCCCACTCAAAGGCAGCGCTGCAGCAATCCCTGTCCCACCTCTTCGTCTGAGTGGGCAGCTGCTGGAGGAGGCAAAGAAGGCAGGTCCATGCTCTTGTTGTGACTGGTGAAATGACTGAAGAGGAGGAGGAGCGGAGTGCGCACTGGCTGGTGAGTGGAGGAATCTGGCCGGGGGGTGGGTGGAGAATGGGACCACGCAGCACCTGTGCTGATGATTCAACAATCCAGCATTATCCAATGATCTGGATTCATGACTGTGATGGACAGGCCAGAAACCACACCTGTCCATCACAATGGAACACTGATTCAATAGCCAATGGTTGAACAGGAGGGGCGGAACCAAGGATATAGGAGGAAAAAGAATGACAGTTATTGACAGTTTAGGCAGTTAGGGAAGAGAGTTGGAGAAAAGTGGTTTTGGAGATAGGGAATTGAAGTGAGAGAGTTAGAGAGAAGAAGGAGTGAGGTTGCTGAGAGAAAAAGATAGATAGGCAGAGATAGAGAGAGAATTATTATAAATCAATATACACTGGTTGAAGGGAAAATAAGAAAACAAGAAGTGATCTAATGTGGAACTTAAAATAGGATATTTCAGTGATTGTGATTTAATGAAAAATTCTAAACATCTGTGATTTCTCCTGTGATTAACACAACATCTATATTATCAATAAATCTGTTGTATTGGCAGCACGTATCTATGATCTATTTGGTATTAAGGGAATAATACCTGGTGGCAGCGTGAAGTGAGGACAAGCATCCAGAGGGTGGACTTGTGTTTAAGGGAAATTAAACAAAGGACACAGGGTGTACGTCACAATGACCATCTCTAGATATGAGCCAAAAAGAATACAGAAGAGATTAATTGAACTTTCTCTGTTTTCCAAATCATATTCTCTAGTCAACTGGATTTCTATCTGAACTCATCAAGGGGAAGGCCAAAATGTAAACTAAACAAGCTAGTGAACATGTCAATAGAAGGCTAACTAGTTTACAATGAGCTTGCTTCACTTACCATTTGCTTTATCAATGTCCTTTTTAATATAAAGAATCAACTCAGAGATAAAAAGGATTTGTTTGCATGTCTTGATTTCTATGGGTCTGCTCGAAGCATATATTTGGTATAATACATTTTTAAGAGCTAAAATTTAGGGGGAATTATAACAGTTCATTTAACTTTACTTAAAATGGGCTGCTGGAGAATAAAGTTCTTCATGTAAGAATTGAATGGGATGGAGCTTATGGAAGCAAAGGATCCGGATGCAGAAATAAGTCTGTGTCAGGCATGCAACTGGGGCAAAGTCATGGAAGGCTTGGGAAATTCAATTGGGTTCAGTTGTCAGTTCCAGAAACCTCATGTGGTTTTCTAGAATTAATTCACACATTTTAACTCTCAACTGAAAAATGATAAGTCATTTAGCTGATTAGTTCCTGAACTCATGGTAATTAAGAGTATAATTACCACAAAAAATTTAGAATGGCTTGCTTGCCAGATTATCTATGTGCATTTCTGAAAGGGCAAAGTCAACAATCAACTTATGTAAAGAATCTGTCTTCATTCCTTAAATTGGAATTCCTGAAACAAGGTTATTTTCCCATTAGTACATAATTAAAGATGAACTACATTAAAACATAGACTTCATTGTAGACAGAGGGACCAAGAAAGACTGTTGCACAATCACAACTGCCTTATTCACAAGCATTTATGATGACAGAGGAAGTGTTTCCAAACATCATCATCTCTATTCGTTTTTGTGGTTTTCAGAGCTCCTGTGTTTTCAAAGCTCAGTGGTAGACCAACTCTTCTGCACGTAGATGGCTCCTGGGGAATCCCAGCCCAAGATAGAGCTAGGAAAGAAACATCAGAGAACTGCTACCAAACCGACGTGACATTACTGGGATGAATGGTGCAACTGTCTGACTCACTAATAAAACAGTTCATGTGTGCTTCCTTTGTCTCCTCTTTCTACACAACCACGGCCCATAAAAGAGAGAAATATGGGAACTCAGAACTCCCCCATCTAAAAACATCCATCATCACATTGTTGTACATATTCAGGCTGATAGACACATCTTCTCATTCCTGGCACAACTGCTTTTTACTGTTTGGTTGGTACTACAGAAGCTCTGCATATCCACAAACCTGAAAGGCAACAGCTGGTGCCTCAAATGCATTTTGTGTGTGGGTCTGTGTGACCTATTATCATAGGCAAGGTATAGAGTAGAACCAGGTGCCAAAACAACTTGAGTACCTTCAGTTAGACAGTGGAGTGGGGGTATTGGCACATTGTACTGCTTTGTTACAAGCAAAAACATGACATGGGCAGATCTTGTACACTTTCCACCAGGTCAGAGAAATTAAATAAGGGGGGAGAAAAAAGGAAAGCCCAAACTCCTTATTTGTTCACAGAAGCACAAGCATAAGGCAATGCAGAGCTGAGCTGACATACTAAGTCATCAATCAGTTTGGGTATACTAGGTAATCAATATGCACATAGGCAAATTAATTACATGAAGAGCCAAATGGTGGGAAAAATAAACACTCTTCTTTCCAAGCAATTTCCTTACAGGTTTTACATTTATAATGTACGCTGGAATGTAGAAAGGGTGAAACTGAAAATACTTGCAAACGAAAATACTTTTTTTTAATGTACTATAGACCAATCATGAATCCAAGCAAGCTAATTTGCAAACTATGCAGGCGTGGAGAGTTCCTATAATGACACCCAAGTGCTTTCAACACTTAATAAAATTCTTCTTATTGATCTACCACAACAGGGCTAGGAGATAACTTGGATATTGTACTAGTGGTACCACATGTTAGTGACCCCACTTTAGTGTGACTTTAATAGTAGCCAGAAATGCAAAAGATTAACCAATAAGATTTTACCTTATGTGGGGAAAAAGGTAAATGTCTTACCTGTTTCATGTCTGGGTTATCAAATTGTACTTAATTGCATAGTACAAGGGCCAGAAAAGAAAATGTGGAGATTTTTCTGGTACAGAAATGGAGTGTTAAGGTAAAGCTTAATTTTTACTTACTTTTGCACATCACTGTTAAAAGCTGATGACAGGCCAGAAAATATGACAATTAGGAATGAGAATTTTAAAACAGTTGATTGCTAAACTGCTGTAACCTTACAGTTCTGTCTACATGAGTACTCAAAAGAGAGTCCTGCTGAGTTCAATCAGATTTATTCATGGGTAAATAGGGATAAGATAGCAGCCTGAACATGAAACAGTGTGGGTGGCTGTTTCCACCATTAGGGGAAGTGAGGCAACTTCCTCTTGTAGCAGACGCTATGGTCCAGCAACAGCATGGAGGCATTGGCAGATGGACCTCTGTGTGCCACACAAGAGGGCTGTAACTGTGGCGGGGCAACTGGAGCTTTGCCTCAGGAGCAAGGACCTATTTTAATGGTCCGCCCTCGAAGTTTACTGGATCCTATAGGATTCCAGGATACCATGAGAGGGATACCGGCAGATCTGGTTGGCGCTCCTGTCGAGGCTCTGGTGGATGGTTGGGCTACGGCCGCCACTAGGGCTGTAGACACGATCGCTCCTAAACGCCCTCTCCAATGCAGAGCTCGTCCAGCGCCCTGGTATAACCAGGAGCTACGAGCAATGAAGCAAACTAGTAGAAGGCTAGAGAGCAAATGGAGAAGGAAACCGACGGAGTATAATAAAGAAGCTGTTAGGGCCGCGACTAACCTTTATCTGGCTAAGATAAGGGCTGCTAGTCGAGCTCACCTCGCTAACCGGATAAGCGAGGCTTCAAATCAGCAGGCGGAAATTTTCCGTATAGTTCGCAACCTATCCGGAATTGGTCGGGGCGAAGGGCCTCCCCCTAGCATCTCCCCTGACCAATTTGCAGCATTTTTAAAAACTAAAGTAGAGGCCATCCGCCGGGAGATTTCTCCTTTTTTGGTTACAGTAGATCGAGCAGACATGTCCAGCGCTCCGCCTTGCCCGGTGAGTTTTGACCACTTTCAACCTGTGACGCCTGACATTGTGGACAAGGCGCTAGTTTGCTGTCGGGCCACCACCTCCTCCCTTGACCCTTGCCCGGCCTGGCTAATCAAAGCAGCCAGGCCTATAACAACCGAATGGGCTACAGCGATAATTAATGGGTCTCTCCAGGAGGGCAGGTTTCCCCCTGCCCTCAAGGAGACACTCATTAGGCCCATTCAAAAGAAACTTAATTTGGCGACGGACGATATTGGCAATTATAGGCCCGTCGCCAGTGTTTCTTTCATGAGTAAAGTGGTCGAGAGGGTGGTGGCCGATCAGCTTCAGGCGCACTTAGATGAAACAAATGCCCTGGATCCGTTCCAGTCGGGCTTCAGGCCGCGCCATGGTACAGAAACGGCATTGGTCGCCCTGTTAGATGACCTCTTGAGGGAGGCCGACAGGGGAAAAACTTCTCTGTTGATCCTCCTCGATATCTCAGCCGCCTTTGATACCGTCGACCACGGTATCCTCCTGAGGAGCGTCTCCGAGTTGGGAATCGGTGGTCAGGTGTTGGCCTGGCTCTGGTCCTTCCTGGGGGACCGTCCTCAGAAAGTTCAGCTTGGGGAGCATGAGTCGGCCCCGTGGAGCCTCAATTGTGGGGTTCCGCAGGGTTCGACCATCTCTCCAATGCTGTTTAACATTTTTTTGAGGCCGCTGGGCGAGGTTATCAGGGGGTGTGGAGCATCGTGCCATCAATATGCCGATGACACGCAGCTCTACATCTCCTTTTTGCCAACTACAGTGGATGCCGTTCTGTCCCTGCAACGCTGCCTGGGGTCTGTATTGCAATGGATGCAGGAAAATGGGCTGAGGCTGAACCCGGACAAGACGGAGGTCCTGAGGGTCAGGGGGCCTACCATCAGCGGTTTGGGAAACTCCCTCTCTTTTGGGGGGGTGGCTCTCACCGCGAAGAGTGAGGTGCGCAGCTTGGGGGTCTATCTGGACCAGGCGCTTGCCATGGAATCCCAGGTAGCGTCAGTGGTCAGCACCGCTTATTTCCATCTCTGGCGGATAGCCCAGCTGCGTCCCTATCTAGATGTTGGGTTGCTCACCACTTTGGTCCATGTGCTCGTAATCTCGAGATTAGACTACTGTAATGCTCTCTACGTGGGGCTGCCTTTGAGATCTATGCGGAAACTCCAGATGGTGCAGAATGCGGCAGCCAGACTTCTCAGTGGGGTAAGGAAACATCAACATATTACTCCCACTCTGGCCACCTTGCATTGGCTGCCCGTTCGGTTCCGCGTAGATTTCAAAGTTTTAATGTTTACGTATAAAGCCCTAAACGGTTTAGGGCCTTGCTACCTGACGGAATGCCTTCTCCCACCTAGATCTACCCGTATCACCCGATCTAGCCAGGAGGTGAGGCTGAGGAGCCTAACGCCGAGGGAGGCCCGGAAGGAAAAAACAAGAAACCGGGCCTTCTCGGCAGTGGCTCCTCGTCTTTGGAACAGCCTCCCTCCTGAGATTCGCATGGCCCCGTCGCTGGGCATCTTTAAATGCCAACTGAAAACCTGGCTGTTTAAGCAAGCCTTCCCTCCACCCACCATCTGAATTTAGTTATTTTGTGTTTTCTTCCATCTTGGATCATTGTTTATTTAGTAATATATTGTTATGATTTTAAATTGTTAAATTGTTACATCATATGTTGTTACCCGCCCAGAGTAGTCTATATGACTAGATGGGCGGGCTATAAATGTAATAAATAAATAAATAAATAAATAAATAAATAAATAAATAAATAAATAAATAAATAGGATGTTAACATGCAGAGGGCACTGAAATCTATCACTGAATCTTTGGAAAACAAACAGCAACAGCTCCCAAGCATATTCATTTTCTTAAGCTAGCCTGCTGCTTTCCACTAAAGTAAAAGGGAGAGGACAATGAGAGAAACTAGAAATGATAGCAGGAACATGGATGGTCTAGGACACAGTAGGCAACCCAATGCCCTCCAAATATTTGGACTCCACAGTTCCCATAAACCCTGACCATTGGCTATACTGACTGGGGTTAATGGAAGTTGTAGGGTAACATGTCAAAGGAGTCACTCTGCAAGCACCTTGAGGACAGTACAATAAAAACTAGAAGCCAACAGAGATTTGTCAAGAACAAATCCTGCCAGGTTAATCTTATCACATTTTTAAATTGGGCAACCTCACGAACAGATGGTGGGAATGTGTAGACTTAACATATCTTCACTTCAGCAAAGCTTTTGACAAAGTATCCCATGGTATTCTGATTAGCAAGCTAACTATGTACAGGCTGAATAGAAAAACTATCAGGTGGATACACAGTTACAGAATCGTACTCAGAGAGTGCTTATCAATGGCTCCTTCTCTAACTGGGAGGAGGTAACAAGTGGGGTACCACAAGGCTCAGTCCTGGGCCCGGAGCTGTCCAACATTTTTATGAATGACTTGGATGAGGGAGTCATTTTGTGGATGAAACAAAGTTGGGTGGAATAGCTAATACCTTCAAAGACAGAAACACAATTCAAAAAGGCTTGATAGGCTTGAGCACTGGGCTGAAAACAAAATAATGAAATTTAACTGAGATAAAGGCAAAGTTCTACACCTAGGAGAAAAAAATGAAACACACAGTTATGAGATGGGGGATATTTGGCTCAGTAATACTATGAGTGAGAAGTATCTTGGAATTGTTGTAGATCACAAGCTGAATATGAGCCAATAGTGTGATGTGGCTGCAAAACAGCAAAATTCTATTCTAGGATGCATTAACAGAAGTATAGTCTCCAAATCCTGTGAACTAGTTCCCCTCTATCCAGCACTGGTTATGCCTCATAAAGTGCAATGTTCTGGACACTGCACTTTAAGAAGGATGCCAACAAACTGGAACACGTTCAGAGGAAGGCAACAAGGATGATCAGGGGACTGGAAACCAAGCCCTATGAGGAAAGACTGAAAGAACTGGGCATGTTTAGCCTTGAGAAAAGAAGACTAAGGGGAGATATGAGAGGCTGTCATTCAGTGTTGCCTTACTACTGTACAAGGGATGTAGTCTGAATAGCAAAGAACAAGGACAAGACAATAAAGTGGTAATAGAAAAAAATGAATATCTATGTCAATTAAATTGAATCCCTGACAAAAAAAGAGAGGATGTTCAAGGGATTTTCTTCACAACCAACTCTGTATGCAGGGGGAATGTTTCCATTTCATTGCAATCATAAATTGCAAAGGCTCAGAGAGATAAAATATTGGCATTTCAATCAGTATAGCTTCACACACCCACTGAGCCCAGGCAATTCTGCATGGAAAGCTTTAAGAAAGCCTTTAAGATATCCATAAGATTACTTACAAGATTTTAAGGGATGGAATTTTATGAAATCCTTACGAGTAAGGCTGGTGCTTTTGAAATACCCTTTGAGCTTGCCAGAGCCCGTAGAAGAGAAATGGAACGAGCAGAATAAATGCATATGCTTAAAAAAATAAAGTCAGAGTCACAAAGCAAATACATGTTCAGGTGGAAGCAGGAGCACAACTGAGTTCTCTGGTGTAAAGATTAGATCATACAATTGAACTCTGGAGGTAGATAGCATATTTATTTATTATCTGAGTTATTTCTCACTGAATTAGTCAAAGGGAGAGATGTTTCAGTTAGTTTTTGTTTATTTATCATCGTCCAAATATGCAGCACCTGAAGCAACAAAAGACAGATCCATCCTTCAAGGAGCTTTCAGCTTTAATGTTTACAGCCTAAGGTCGGGGTAACAACAGTTGGGTGTGAACAAATGTAGTTTTTTTTTAAATAAAACGCAATCTTATGTGCATCTAGTCATATTCTTCATGTCCTCCATGATTACCATGGGTCTATCCCAAGTGGTATTTGGCTCCATGCATTTTTCAGGGCACACTCTCAGGGCACACTCTTCTGTGCTCTACAGGATAATGATGAACTGGTTTCAGAGGAACTCTCTGTAGTTCCATTGTCTCTGTAAAGCTCATTTGAAGGCCTCTTCTACTGCAGTGGTTGCAGTGAAGAAAGTTTTATTTCCTGACAGCATTGTGTCTGCAAAAAGTCATCTGGGGAGTTCTTTTGAGTGGTCAGAGGCATAATACATGCCCTGGAGTGCAGCAGTTGAGACTCACTGGAGCTCACAACTTCTGCAGGGGTGGGGGACTGATTAAGATGGTCCGCACCAGGAGGCTGATGGGTCTGAATGGTTTCTTGATAGCTGCTGGCTGTCTTGACAAAGCAGTCCTATTGAAGCCCTGGCTGACCTCTCTGACGGAGTGGAACCAAATAAGCCCCCTGGTTTACCAAGGAGTTGGCAATGATTAAACAAGTAGGATGGAGACTAGCATGATGATGGCAAAAAACTCAAGAGTGAATCCAACCATACATCGGTTAGAGCTTATTTTTAAGTCAATTCCACGGAAGCAGCTTCAGTGAAGAAAGTATTTTAGGCCATCTGCGTAGAGTTGCCTAGCAGAGTTGTTTCAAGTCAGCAGGGGCCTAATACATGATCCCCATTGGCCATTCAATTACTTGCTGGGAAGAATGTGCATGACACTTTGTAGACAAAGTTGCTTGTATCTACTCTGACTTAGATGCTGTAGTTGATGCAGATGCTGTTGATGTAACTTTGACCCCTTCTTGTCCATTAAGAATGGATATGTTTCAGTTGGTGCAACCTGAGGATATGGACAAGATCCTTTGAGAGGTGAAAGCTACCATGTGTGTGCTCAGTCCTTTCCTTCCCAGCTTGTAAAAGCAGCCAGAGGGGACTGGCTGAGTGGTGAATGCTTTGTTGCAACAAAGCTGGGTGCCAACATGCCTAAAGGAAGCAATAATAAGACCATTATTGAATAAGTTTTCCGTGGATTCCACTGTACTGAACAGTTATTGGCCAGTCTCCAGTATTCCATTTTTGAGCAAAGTAATGGAGTGTGTGGTGGTTTCTCAGCTCTAAGTATTCTTGGATGAATCATTATTGCATCTAGAGCCATTTCAGTCTGGCTGCAGGCCCAGTTATGGGACAGAGACAGCTTTGGTCCCTTAGTGGATGATCTACAGAAGAGGACTGGACAGGAGCAGTGTGTGCTCGTTGGTTTTTCTGGACTTGTCAATGTCAGTACCACTGACTATGGTATCCTTCTGGGTCTTCTCTCTGGGATGGGACTTGGAGGCACTGTTTTACAGTGGCGCCAGTCTTTCCTGTATGGGCAAGCCAAGAAGGTGATGCCAAGGGGACTCCAGTGCCCCGACCATGGGCCTGTAGAACCTCGGGGTTCTGTTCTGCCCCTGGCCATGCTACTTAATATATGCATGGAACCACTGAGAGTTTGCTGCCATCAGCATTATCCAACTCTATTTCTCTTTCTATCCAGCTCCAAGGAAGCAGCCTCAGCTGTTTGGGTTTAATTGGCTGGATGAGGGCAGATAAATTGAAATGTAATTCAGACAAGACAGAGGTGCTCCTGGTCAGTCAGATGAAGGAATAACCTGTGCTGAATATTGTTATGCTTCCCCTGAAAACTCAGCTCCAGAACTTGGATGGACTCCTGGACACTCGCCCAGGTTTCAGTGGTGGTGAGGAGTGTGTTTGCACAGCTAAATCTAGTGCACCAATTGCACCTCTTCCTTGAGATGTTTGATTTGGCTGCAGCAACACATGCCTTATTTACATCCTGCTTGGATTACTGCAACCTGCTCTATGTTGGGCTGCTTTTGAAGATAGTTCAGTAACTTTAGGTGGCTCACTGAGGCCTATTACAGGGAGCATATAGCTCCCCTGTCACAACAACTTCACTGGCTACCAGTCGGTTTCTAGATCCAATTGAAAGTGTTAATCATGACCCATAAAGCCTTATACGATTTGGGTCCAGGCTATTTGAGGGATCACATATGCCCATATGAGCCATCCCAGCTTCTAAGATCTTCAGAGGATGCCCTTTTCTTGGTCCCATATCAATCACAGGCACGTTTGACACGGATATGAGAGAGGGCCTTCTCTGTGACTGTGGCGAGGCTGTGGAACAGTCTCGTTTGGGAGGCTAGGTTGGCGACCTAAGTTTTATCCTTTTAGAGACAGTTAGAGACCTGCCTCTGTAGACAGGCTTTTAATAACTAAATTGGGCAAGACTGGGTGAAGTGAGCAGTGTCCTATCTCAGGAGGTAGCTATGATTGCAGTGACTATGTATGCTCATAGGAAGAGCCACCCTTTTCCCCACAGAAACAACAGGTTCAGCCATGCTTTCCTATTTCCTCTAGTGTTAGACAATAGGACCACGGTATCCATGGGGGATCAGTTCCAAGCCCTTCTGAGGATACTGGAAATAGCAGGTAAGTGAAGCACTTCCATGTATGCAGAGAGGTTGCCCTGGCCCAGTCTTGCCAAAGGACTGGGTTTCCTGGCTCTCTGTTTGCAAGGGAGGCTTCCCTGAAACCAGCAACTCCCCCCCCCCCCCCCAATGTGGCTTCTCTATTTCCCCAGAAGCTGCTCCCTCAGAGATGTCAGGCCACAAGTGCATTTCCATTAAGCCACCTGTATATAGCCTAGTCCCCCTTCACGGATTGCTGCCTTGTCGTGACGAAGGGGCTTGAGTAATTCAGATAAGCTATGAGCTATGCCGTGCAGGGACACCCAACACGGACAGGTCATAGTGGAGAGTTCTGACTAAACACTATCCACCTGGAGCAGGAACTGGCAAGCCACTCCAGTATCTTTGCCAAGAAAACCCCATGAACAGAAACAAAAGGCTAAAAGATACGACCATCCCAAAGAAAAGGAAATGCAAGAAAGCAAAGTGGCTGTCCGATGAGGCCTTACAAATAGCAGAGAAGAGAAGGGAAACAAAATGCAAGGGAGATAGGGAAAGTTACAGAAAATTGAATGCAGACTTCCAAAGAATAGCAAGGAGAGACAAGAGGGCCTTCTTAAACAAACAGTGCAAAGAAATAGAGGAAAAGAATAGAAAGGGAAAAACCAGAGATCTGTTCAAGAAAATTGGAGATATTAAAGGAACATTTTGTGCAAATATGGACATGATAAAGGACAAAAATGGTAGGGACCTAACAGAAGCAGAAGACATGAAGAATATACAGAGGAATTATACCAGAAAGATTTGGATGTCCCGGACAACCCAGATAGTGTGGTTGCTGACCTTGAGCCAGACATCCTGGAGAGCGAAGTCAAGTGGGCCTTAGAAAGCATGGCTAACAACAAGGCCAGTGGAGGTGATGGCATTCCAGTTGAACTATTTAAAATCTTAAAAGATGATGCTGTTAAGGTGCTACACTCAATATGCCAGCAAGTTTGGAAAACTCAGCAGTGGCCAGAGGATTGGAAAAGATCAGTTTACATCCAAATCCCAAAGAAGGGCAGTGCCAAAGAATGCTCCAACTACCGTACAATTGCACTCATTTCACACGCTAGCAAGGTTATGCTCAAAATCCTACAAGGCAGGCTTCAGCAGTATGTGGACCGAGAACTCCCAGAAGTACAAGCTGGATTTCGAAGGGGCAGAGGAACTAGAGACCAAATTGCTAACATGCGCTGGATTATGGAGAAAGCCAGAGAGTTCCAGAAAAACATCTACTTCTGCTTCATTGACTACGCAAAAGCCTTTGACTGTGTGGACCACAGCAAACTATGGCAAGTTCTTAAAGAAATGGGAGTGCCTGACCACCTTATCTATCTCCTGAGAAATCTATACGTGGGACAGGAAGCAACAGTTAGAACTGGATATGGAACAACTGATTGGTTCAAAATTGGGAAAGGAGTACGACAAGGCTGTATATTGTCCCCTTGTTTATTTAACTTATATGCAGAATACATCATGCGAAAGGCTGGACTGGAGGAATCCCAAGACGGAATTAAGGTTGCCAGAAGAAAAATCAACAACCTCAGATATGCAGATGATACCACTCTGATGGCAGAAAGTGAGGAGGAATTAAAGAACCTCTTAATGAGGGTGAAAGAGGAGAGCACAAAAAAATGGTCTGAAGCTCAACATCAAAAAAACTAAGATCATGGCCACTGGTCCCATCACCTCCTGGCAAATAGAAGGGGAAGATATGGAGGCAGTGACAGATTTTACCTTCTTGGGCTCCATGATCACTGCAGATGGTGACAGCAGCCACGAAATTAAAAGACGCCTGCTTCTTGGGAGGAAAGCCATGACAAACCTAGACAGCATCTTAAAAAGCAGAGACATCACCTTGCCAACAAAGGTCCGCATAGTCAAAGCTAGTCCCAAGTTGGCATAGTCAAAGTCAATGCCAACTTGGGAGTTCAGAGTTAAAATATTTAGGCCATGTAGTAGGTGACCAAACTCCGGGAGGCAGTGGAAGACAGGAGGGCCTGGCGTGCTCTGGTCCATGGGGTCACGAAGAGTCGGACACGACTTAACGACTAAACAACAACAACATATAGCCTAGTCTCTGGTTCCATCTAGTGGCCACATCTTGTAATACACATGGGAAATGTGTATTTCTGGGTTTTACTTATTTTTTTAAAAAATTAATTTTTTTAAGGCAATAGATCAGTGAAAGCACAAGTACTGATCCCTTGGATCCTGTGGCTCCACTGTAGTGCTGCTGTTTTGTTTTTGCTAGCAAAAATCTGGACGTTTTAGCCCCCAGAAACACCTACAGATGCCTGTATTTCACTCAATCTGTGGCCAGGCCTAATCCTCCAAGACTCAATAGCATTCTAGGTCTCATTTCCTGCTTCAGCACTTCCTGGGAGGAAGCTGCTGCAATGCTTTCTGGGCATGGTAGCTCTTAAGGAGGCACTCTTTGTTCAGCTGAAAGGGAGCAAGACTATGACACCAAGGAAACACTGGAGCAGCTGAAGTCCAAACAAACAAACAATAATTCACATTCCCTCTACTCTTGTTGCCAGCTAAGATACAATACTGGGTTATTACTAGTATTATGTGTCAGAGACAGTCCTTCCAGTTGGTAGAGTAAGATGGCTGCCTCTGGAGGCAGATGCCAGAAGGTCACAGCAGAATGTGGAAAGAGATGGTCACATACCATGCAACCTGCCCTGCACCCACTAAGCTAGTTTGTTGCCATAAGGCATGATAGACTATGTTTGTCCATTGCTAATGCTGAGGAAAAATTCAGCTAGTAGGCCAGCTGGCTTTTGTATAATGAATGGAAGTGGGTGCTATTTTGTTCTTTACATCAGGCGGCAAAATGACTTAGGCTATTCCTGCTTCAGCTAAGGCATTCCTTAATCCAGTGCAACCAGCCTTATTAAAAATTATCCAGCTAGTCTTGCATTTCTCAGTATGTGAGACAGAAAAATAACAACATTCACAGAAAGTCTTTCCAGGTACTTGTTTTAAATCTTGCCTTGTATATAACTATGTACATTTACAAAGAGAAAGGAAGACTGAATGATTCACATAGAGGCACACATCCTAGGACCTGGAAGCGATCTCGAGGTGTCTCCACAAATGATTATTTATTTAAGGTTTCCCCTCAGTCTAATGATGTCCTCATTCTTCCTGAGAATATTTCTTCAGACAGAATTTCATCCCCTGCTGTTCTTGTGCATTGTGTTTTGGTAGAATCTGAGAAACTCATGTTTCATGGGTTAGCTGAAAAAAACAACCACCCCAACTCAACAAAGACTGTTCCACAGAACAGTGTGAAACTATATTCTTTTCCTTTCTTTATTATTTTGTAGGGTCCTTGTGAGGCCACAGTTATCACTTGGAGGTGGCCCAGATTCCTTGCGACAAATGTTTGTGTGCAAGAAAAGTTTGGAGCCCAACTGATTTTTCAGCACTAAGGATGGATGGCGATTATATATATTTTTAAATTATTTACATGGCTGTGGTGTGTGTGACTTTAAATAATTGATGCTAGTGGTAGCAACTGTCAATGAGACAAAGCTTCAGCTGAAAGGAGCGACAGCAACAAGCCATATATACCAGGCGCTTGTTCAGATCAGTACTTCTCATCTTTTCCTAGGCAAGCAGAAGCACTGTTGTTTCTGTCTGTTAGCAATGACCAAAAGAAAGAGGGGATTGTATTCGTGGAAGAATTTTCTGGTGCAGGCTTTACTACAAAGTAGCTGTCAAATTGCTGGATGCCCCTAGAATGCTAATGGACTCATACTTATTATTAATCCTCAATAGGAACTATATAGAAAAACTAGCATATTCAGATTATTGGTCCATCCAAACCAGTCTTGTCTGTCTTGCCTGACAGTGGTTCATGTCATGTTGGAAGCAATAATACAATAGGAAAATCTTCCTCACCCATGTGAGAAACATGAGAAACATGTGCCTGGTTGTTATGCAGTTTTAAAGGTAGAAGAACCCTACCCAGGTTCCAGTGGTATGCGGAAACCCTAACTGCAAAACCAGAGAAGCACTTTCAATACCAATCAACATATATTCGTTTTACTAGCATTAATGCCCACCTCTCAAAATTATACAAGCCTTGAGCTGCAATGGCTACCCAATAAGGACTGAATCCATCTAGTAGTCCCAATTTTTGTAGACCAGTGTTTCCCAACGTTTTTTTGAGTCACAACCCCCTTTTATAGTATCCAAATAAACTGTGACACTGCCACCATATTTGCATAAAAGGGCGTTTTTAATGGGGTAAAGAAAACTTGCCCCAATATATTATTAAAAGAGAATAGAAGAAACCATAAATCCTAGGCTGACTTTCCCTAAAACTTTCCAGCTCCTCTGTGATCCCCACCCATCCTCAAATAGTATTAAACAAGTCTGAATAAGGTCATGGTGGGGCTGTATAATACCATTTCCTGATGCACATGGGGGGCATCGCTTTACAAGACATGCAAGGAAGTCAGATTAGAGAATCACACCATGAATGAAAGTAGGGTCAGGTACCTAGTATCTTGGCACTGCCCAAGAACCACAGGATAGCATGGCTGGCCAAGGAGTTGTTGGACTCTCCAGTTCTATCTCCTTTGCATGGACCTGAGAGAAACAGTCTTCAGGCAAAAAGGGGGAGGTTCCTAAGATGGGGAAAGCAAATACTACTTTGATTTGCTTAACAATTCAACCCTCAATTCCTTTCTTCTTCTTCTTCTGGGGCTTTTCACTTCATTCCTTGATGGTCAACTACCCCTTGCCCAGAGCATGGAAGCTACCAATTCTTATGGAAGTGGGAAGGGAGGACAACCTCTGAGGCACTGCTTAAGTCGTGGAAGATTTTCTGTGTATGTGTGTGCAGGAATTGTATTGTCTTTTCTTCTGAGTCACTTTTACAGGAAGGCAAATAAACCTTCCCTGTGCATTCCCTTCCTATTTGTAAAGGTGGTTTGGCCCCTCGTCTTGTTGGAATGCATTAGGAGAATGCACAAAGTTATTTGGGCAAAGGGGAAAGGCAAGGATAAACTTTCTTCAGCCTGCCTCTCCCCGCCTCTCTTGAGGAAAGTAAACTCACCCAGGTATGGATTAGACATATAGATAGAAACCCCTGATTTATTTAAGCCCGATGACCCCCAAAAAACACTCTGTGACCCCCATTGGGGACTCATGCTTTAAACCAACCAACAAACTCTTTGAAAGATCACATTACTCATTAATTCTCAGCAACCAGGTAACCCTTACTGTTGCTTTGATCATACAAATAATCTGTTCCATTGGGCATTGTTAATGAATTGCACAGAAGCTGGGCCTGCTCCCTGTGTGCATGCATCTACGACTCAGCTAACAGGCAGGTTCATGCGCACAGACAGGAGGCCTAGCTTCTGTGCAAGGAGCTGAACCTGTTGCCTCTCAGTATGGTGGTGGTGGTGATTTGAAGACATGGTAGGGAGGCAACAGGGGGAGTGGCGGGCAACCATTTTGCCGAAGCAAAATAAAGTACTGAACAGAAAAAAGTTTGGCGCTTTGTTTCATTTTGGCAAAACGGGTTGCACAAACTGAACCACCAACTGAACCACAAACCAGCCCAGTTCATGTTTTTTTTTGTGGTTTGTAGTTTGATTCATCCCCATCTTCAACATACAATTCTGTCCTTTCATTACAGTATATTCTAAGTCTGGATCCACTCCATAACATATCCCTCCATGAGAATGTGACTGTGAGATCTATGAGGGAATGAAAGCCAAGTCACTTCCCTGTCTGCACACTGTTGCTCCAAAAGGCTCCATCTAACTGGCTGTGACTTCAGACACCAAAAGATAGGAATAGGATTGGCAATATGACTAAGAGCTCCTTGATCTTGTACAGTCTAGTGCCTGCCATTCACATTCATCATCAAGGCTTTTAGATAAGTAGGAAGCATGTTGTGTTGGTCTCCCATTGAAAGAAATCTCAAAGAGGATTTATAACGATCACCTATGTTTGATAAATGCCAGCATCTCAAACTAAGTCTCGCTTGACAAAAGTCAAGGCAAAGGTGATGGGGGAATAGATGGAATGATTTACTTACCGTATTTAGTTTTCTAAATATTGTCACCTTAAGAAGGACTGAAGGTGGCTTACCTCATTAAAAGACAATATTTAAAGCTAAAAACAATAAGTATACAAATTCTAAAAAGGATCTAACAATTACCACACTAAAATATGGTAAGCAGCAGCAACCCTGAAAACATATTCAAAGCAGTAAGGCACAACAATCCATTAAAAAACCCCATTTAGATAGCCAATCATTAAGGGAAAGTTTGCTTTAAGAGAAAGGTCTTTGCCTGCTTACAGAAGGACAGGAGAGATGGGCCCAGCCTGGCCTCCTATGCGAAGGAATTTCAAAGACTGGGAGCAGCAACAGTCTAGTGTCCCCACCAAATGCACTTGTGAAGGTGGTGGGACTGAGAGAAAGGCCTCTCCTGATGAATGGTTGGATGGATGAATAGACTAACATTTTAGAGGACACTTTTGAAGATGTCTTGTCCATCAGAAAGATAAATGGGTCCATCTCTTTCCTCCCTTCCTCAGCTTTTGATGTTTGCCCTGATTCGTCTTATGCAATAATATATCTTACATCATCTCATTCTATGGCAGTGTAGCGATCACCCCTGGCATGAATATTCAGCATATTGGTATATTCTCATGTACCAATGAGAGCTGTTGGGAGGTGGAGCCAGAGAAACTAGAAGGGAGGGGTGAGTCAGAGTCTAGTCAGTTCAGTCAGAGAGACAGAGAAGAGAGAAAGAGTTTGGGGTTTGAGGCAGAGAGAGTATTTAAGGAGTGATTAGTCAGAGTGTGACCTGTATTAATTAAGATAGAAGAGGTTAAAGTAAAATACTGAAGCTTTGTGTAACTTTAAGAATGTGCTTAAGAACTATTCCTAAAACAACCTGTATCAATAAACCTGTTTCTGTTTAAAAGTTCAGTACTGAATGGACCTCAGTCTTTCATAGGAAATATAGGTTGATAAAGAGATCAACTGGTGGCAGCGAGGAAAAGGGCGTGTTGAGATACCTTCGTGAGCTCTGTGTTTGGTGAAACAAGCAGGGGCCACGGGGTAAACGTCACAGGCGGTTATGCTCCCTGCCCCACCCCACCAACCTATGAGTTACCATAGGAACAGCCATAAACAATTCTGCATAATCGCCCTTCCATGGACTACTCTTTACCGGACACTTTTTCAGTCAGGAGTGGTGAAAGTCCTCTTCTCAGTGACTGGGAAAAATACTTACTCAATCTGCTTATTCGCCATGGCAGGTAGGACATTTTACCATTTAGATGTTCAAATGGATCTTTTATTTTATTTATTTTTCCAAGAAACTCTCAGAGAAGCCAGCTGTGAAGCTATGGATGCATAGCTAGGAACTGTATAAAGTCGCTTAGATCCAGCAAAACACATGAAAGTGTATGAAGGAAGAGAGAAACTGAAGGGAAGGGACAACAATGGCAGCAGTCATTGGCACTTGCAGTATTTTGTATATGGATTTAATATATTTTCTGTATTTGGGATATTTATCATTTACTGTCTTTCTCATCATCTTTACATTTTCCCCGAGAGCATTAAGCTGAGGTTGCACTACTGTTTCTTCTCCTGATCACATTGCTCATCTCATCTATATTAGACCTTATTCAGTCTCTTTGAAGATATGATTTCCATATTTTCATCTGAATCCTATGAAAGAGGAGAATTTGAGCTACACTATATCAGTTTATGGAGGTCACTGTACTTCTAATGGCTGAATGGCCATTCCTTCAGCAATTTCCAGGATTGGAGTGGTGGTGATATTAGATATTAATGGCCTCCTCCCATCTCAGGGACCCTCATGTTTTCCCCAAGTGAAAATGAATCCCTAGGAATTCATGGAACCAGGTGGTGGGGGTAGAATAGGAAACTTTTAAATAAAGATAAAAGACAGTGGCTTTGTACATCATCAGCCTTATGCATGAAGCTGCACCAACAGGATTCTGGGCATATTATTTTAGGACTGCTTTTAGTTATTACTCCAAGAGGTATGAAAATTCTAGAAGGGTTGGGTATTTTTAGACCCTTTCAGTTGAAATAACTGACATCAGTGCTGACTTAGCAAGTTCCACTTTCCACTGATCGAGTGAGTCTCCTCCGTTTGGGACTAACAGCTGGATTTGGGCCTGAGTTTATAACTCATTTGAGTGTTAGGTACACTAAGTTGAAAAAAAAATCTGTTAATAGAAAAAATATTAAAATTAATGAGGTAATATAAAATAATTATCAATATTAATATGTTTTAGCACATGTTCTAGCCATATTATCTTGGCCATCTTTTCACTGACTTGTAAGGTAGGCCATTTATCCACAATCACTTAACTCCCAATGAAGGCACAATTGGAACTGAGTCCTATGAGCTTCCCAGCTCAGTCTCCCACTATAGTTGTTGTTGTTTAGTCGTTTAGTTGTGTCCGACTCGTCGTGACCCCATGGACCAGAGCACGCCAGGCCCTTGTGGCGAACACCCTAAGTTATGCATTATAAGTTATGAATTATTCATGGTATATGTTAATGTGGTTGAGAGGCGGGGCCAAGAGAGATGTTAAAAGGCGGAGCCTGAGAGGAAGAGAGTTAAGTTAAGTCAGTCTGGAGAGGGTGTTAAGAATCAGAGAGAGAGAGAGAGAGATAGTTTGGGGGATCTGAGGAGTGATTAGTCTGAGGAGTGATTAGTAACCTGTGATATTTAATATAGAAGATTAATATTGATGCTTGGTGAAACTGAAGGAATATGCTTATGAATTAGTCTAGAAACCATCTGTAATCAATAAACCTGTTTTATTAAAAAGTCAGTACTGAATGGACCTTCATCTTTTCTAAGTAAAGTGTGTTGATAAGGAGATCAACTGGTGGCAGCATGTCAAGAGGTGTTTGGTTTGCCTTTGTGAGCGCTGTGTTTGGATAGACAAACAGGGGCCACGAGGGTGAATGTCACAATTGGTGTCCAGCGGCAGGATACGAAACAATCCAGTAAAGCCAGAGTTTGGAAAGTGAATTTTTGGAGTCGTGGGTACCTTTTTAGTCAGAGGTCTGTGGTGAAGAAGTAGGTGACCTGCTAGGGCTTTTGTGGAAAAGCTTAGTGGCGGGGCTTCTGATCCCAGATCTGGGGGGACTAAAGATAGGGAACGACTCTGAAGGAAAAATTCCTTTTATTTACCTCAGGATTTGGAAGACCAGTGGGCTAGCTTAAAATCCAAGGCTCCGAGAGTTAAGGGAGCGCTTGTGGATAAAAGTGGAAGCCAGAGGTCAGAGCAGATCAGTGGGGATAGAAAAATCCAAGCAGAGGCTTGAAAAATAAAATTATTTTGGGTGTCTGAGAACAAGAATACCTCAGACATAGAGAGACACAGTAACTAACAGGTTGTGAGCTGGAGAACAGCCAGAAAGGGCTGCTGAGTAGCACAACAACAGTTACTGGAATTAGAACAGAAAGACAGGCCCTTTTTAAAATCAGTACACACACTCAAGACTAATTAACTCAGACGTAAATATGCCACCCAAACGTAGCCAAAAGGGAAGTTGTGAGGCAGAGAGTTTACCTCAAGAAATGGAGGGAAATGGAGACCCTTTAACTCCAATGGAACAGGAGACTGATGAGGGTGCCTCAGAGGGACAAAGGGATCTAAGCTCCCAAGAGTTTGAAAAATGGAAACTACAACAAGAATTTAAATTGAAGGAGCTAGCTATGAAAAACCAGTTAGAATTGGAGAAAGAAAAAGCCAGAGCTGAGGAGAGAGCTAGGGAGCTAGAGATGAGAGAAAAAGCTGAGCAAGAAAAAAGACAAAAAGCCTGAAGAATCTTATTCTCTGTTAGGGGCTAACTTGGTTCAATGTTTAGACAAATGGATGGAACGTGAAAATGTCACTTCTCTAGAACAGATGAAAAATGTGATTGGGTTAGAACAATTTTATTCTATTTTGCCTGGGGAATTGCGTTACTTAGTTAAAGACAAAAATCCTAGAAATTTAATAGAAGCAGGTGAAAATGCAGATTGCATCAGTGAGATAAGAAACCCCAGGTTCTCTGAGGCAAATTTTAACAGGCAAAACTGGGACAACAATAAGAGGCCCTTCAATAAAAATTGTCTCAGAAATACATCAGTGAAAGACGGCCAGGGTGGTGCCTCATCTAAATTACCACGGCCTAGTTCTCAGAACCAAATGAACCCTGAGGAAAAGTTTAACAGATCTCCTCAGAATGAGAGAAGGACTTATAGACAATGTTACAAATGCGGTGAGTTTGGGCAATTACAATTCAATTGTATGAAAAACAAAAATAAAAATGGAAAAGATGATAATCAGACCAAGAAAGTTTACTGTTTAAAACCTGTAGAAGCCTCTGAGGGAAGCTGTAACCATGGCCTGGGAGAGCAGTTAACAATCCCTGAGGGAAAATTGGAATCCCTAATCTCTGAATCTTAATTCCGTCTTGGGATTCATCCAGTCCAGCCTTTTGCATGATGTATTCTGCATATAAGTTAAATAAGCAGGGAGACAATATACAGCCTTGTCATACTCCTTTCCCAATTTTGAACCAATCAGTTGTTCCATATCCAGTTCTAACTGTTGCTTCCTGTCCCACGTATAGATTTCTCAGGAGATAGATAAGGTGGTCAGGCACTCCCATTTCTTTAAGGACTTGCCATAGTTTGCTGTGGTCCACACAGTCAAAGGCTTTTGCGTAGTCAATGAAGCAGAAGTAGATGTTTTTCCGGAACTCTCTGGCTTTCTCCATAATCCAGCGCATGTTAGCAATTTGGTCTCTAGTTCCTCTGCCCCTTCGAAATCCAGCTTGTACTTCTGGGAGTTCTCGGTCCACATACTGCTGAAGCCTACCTTGTAGGATTTTGAGCATCACCTTGCTAGCGTGTGAAATGAGTGCAATTGTATGGTAGTTGGAGCATTCTTTGGCACTGCCCTTCTTTGGGATTGGGATGTAGACTGATTTTTTCCAATCCTCTGGCCACTGCTGAGTTTTCCAAACTTGCTGGCATATTGAGTGTAGCACCTTAACAGCGTCATCTTTCATGCTTTCTAAGGCCCACTTGACTTCGCTCTCCAGGATGTCTGGCTCAAGGTCAGCAACCACACTATCTGGGTTGTCCGGGGCATCCAGATCTTTCTGGTATAATTCCTCTGTGTATTCTTGCCACCTCTTCTTGATGTCTTCTGCTTCTGTTAGGTCCCTACCATTTTTATCCTTTATCATGTCCATCTTTGCACAAAATGTTCCTTTAATATCTCCAATTTTCTTGAATAGATCTCTGGTTTGTCCCTTTCTATTATTTTCCTCTATATCTTTGCACTGTTCATTTAAGAAGGTCCTCTTGTCTCTCCTTGCTATTCTTTGGTAGTCAGCATTCAATTTTCTGTAACCTTCCCTATCTCCCTTGCATTTTGTTTCCCTTCTCTTTTCTGCTATTTGTAAGGCCTCGTCGGACAGCCACTTTGCTTTCTTGCCTTTCCTTTTCTTTGGGATGGTTTTTGTTGCTGCCTCCTGTACAATGTTACGAGCCTCCATCCATAGTTCGTCAGGCTCTCTGTCCACCAAATCGAGTTCCTTAAATCTGTTCTTCACTTCCACTGTGTATTCATAAGGGATTTGGTTTAGATTATACCTGACTAGCCCAGTGGTTTTTCCTACTTTCTTCAGTTTAAGCTTGAGTTTTGCTATAAGAAGCTGATGATCAGAGCCACAATCAGCTCCAGGTCTTGTTTTTGCTGACTGTATAGAGCTTCTCCATCTTTGGCTGCAGAGAATATAATCAATCTGATTTCGGTGCTGCCCATCTGGTGATGTCCATGTGTAGAGTCGCCTCTTGTGTTGTTGGGAAAGAGTGTTTGTGATGACCAGCTTGTTCTCTTGACAAAACTATTAGCCTTTGCCCTGCTTCGTTTTGAACTCCAAGGCCAAACTTACCTCTTGTTCCTTTTATCTCTTGACTCCCTACTTTAGCATTCCAATCCCCTATAATGAGAAGAAGATCTTTCTTTGGTGTCAGTTCTACAAGGTGTTGTAAGTCTTCATAGAATTGGTCAATTTCAGCCTCTTCAGCATCAGTGGTTGGTGCATAAACCTGGATTACTGTGATGTTGAAAGGTCTGCCTTGGATTTGTATTGAGATCATTCTATCATTTTTGAGATTGTATCCCAGTTCAGCTTTTCCCACTCTTTTGTTGACTATGAGGGCTACTCCATTTCTTCTACAGGATTCTTGCCCACAGTAGTAGATATGATAATCGTCTGAATTGAATTCACCCATTCCCGTCCATTTTAGTTCACTGATGCCCAGGATGTCAATGTTTCTTCTTGCCATCTCCTGTTTGACCACATCCAGCTTCCCAAGGTTCATAGATCTTACATTCCAGGTTCCTATGCAGTATTTTTCTTTGCAGCATCGGACTTTCCTTTCACTTCCAGGCGCGTCCGCAGCTGAGCATCCTTTCGGCTTTGGCCCAACCACTTCATTAGCTCTGGAGCTACTCGTACTTGTCCTCCGCTCTTCCTCAGTAGCATGTTGGATGCCTTCCGACCTGAGGGGCTCATCTTCCAGCATCATATCTTTTAGCCTTTTGTTTCTGTTCATGGGGTTTTCTTGGCAAAGATACTGGAGTGGCTTGCCAGTTCCTGCTCCAGGTGGATCGCGTTTAGTCAGAACTCTCCACTATGACCTGTCCGTCTTGGGTGTCCCTGCACGGCATAGCCCATAGCTTCTCTGAATTACTCAAGCCCCTTCGCCATGACAAGGCAGCAATCCGTGAAGGGGCCCACTATAGTACTACCCAGGAATTTTACTACACAGTCAACTTTTTAAATTATATTTGTACAGAATTTGATTTGGAGGGTGGAAGGGCTAGTGATCGATCCTGAGTTATTACATTCATTTGTTTATAAAATTTGTACTACTGCTGTACAGTTCAAAAGACTCTCAGAGAGACATAAATGCCAGTAATAAGAAAGACAAGCCACTCCCCATCTACAGGCTGACAATGTAAAAGAATTACACAAAAGGATTATGTGGCAGTCTCCTTAAGTCCTGTTTTAAAGAAGTATGCAAAAAAACCCACGAGTTGGCTAAAATGAGGGCAAGTCAAGTTGCAGGATTTGCCAATTTCACAAAATCTGCCATAAAATCCGCACCATAAATGCAACATTGTGTGTAGTAAATGTGCTTTTCCACCAATCAGAATTGTGAGGGTGGAATCAAAGGAGGACAGTTTTGAACTTGAAAGAATGACTGATAGCTAGATCTGTCCTGAGGTGGATTGTTCATAGTGAGTGCTGGGGTGAGGTGCAGGGAGCAGAATTCTCCCAAGGCAGGTCATTTTCCCATTCCCTCCATTTCCTGGACCTAAGAGGATGGTTTCTGGAAGAAAATATGTCATTCATATATAAATATAAAGGACTCTTAAAAATTAAAATAAAATCACAGTCCTCAGCGTACTTGTTTGAAAGTTAACACTGTGAAAAATATGGTTCTTTTCACAGGAGACATTAATTTGAAAAATACTGTTGTTTTGTTGTTGTTTTTTAATTTCAGAAATTTAACATGTTGGGCAAAGCTCCCTTTCTCCCTTGAAGTAAGGTTGTCTTTTCTCTCCCCTTTTCTTTTCATGCACACTTTCTTTAAACACATTAAGTAGAAAATGAAAATTACTTCTGAGAAAAGACAGCTATCTACTGGCTGCACAATAACATCCTAATACTTTTATTTCTCTCCTAATACTGTGACTATGATTCTTAGTGGCATCAAATTGAGAATAAATCTTTGCTGTGAACACCAGATGGTGCTGAAGGACTTCAAACACACTGCTGGAGCTAGCATTCCATTAGGTGTCACTTTCATTCTAGAACAAGGGAAAATAATTAAAACTTCATTTGAGGTATTAAAGGAGTTTTGAATTGGGACACATACAGCCCTTATGATGGCAGGGGTAACTGCAGACAAACTAGGGGGAGGGGGCAAAGGAGTGGCAAAGATACTTATAAAGAACATTTGGCACATCATAAGAACATAAGATGTTTGTTTGTTTGTTTGTTTGTTCGTTCGTTCGTTCAAGTTATATACTGCCCATCTGACCTGTGGCCACTCTGGGCAGTTCACAACATAAGAGTAATACAAACAAAATCATATAAAAAAATAAAATATAACAATTTCAAACAATATAAAATGCATTCTAAAATACCTAAAAATAAAATTTATTGGAAAAGACAATATTTCTGAGAAAAATTGAAGTAAATGAGAAAAGAGGAAGACCAAATAAGAGATGGTCTTTGACTTGGCAAAGGAAGCCGTGGCCTAAGTTTCCAACAGCTGAGCAGGGCTGTTAAGGACAGGACATTTTGAAAGTTATTTTTTCATATGGTCACCATATATGTCAGAATTGAAATGTTGGAACATAACAACCAAAAAAAAACAGTTCGGATACTGTTGTACTATATACAGGATTGCATTGCTTTGTGCCTCATAGGAGAGGAGCAAATGGGGTGGCAGGAAACATATCGAGATGCGTTTGCTACCTCTTGCTGCCCTTAAGAGCCAGGCTTGGAGCAATGGAAACTGTGGCTCATTGCTTTTCCCTGTGCCTCCTGTGTATAGGCCTGTCAGAAATGAGTTACTGTTGCCTGTTGTAGCTGAAAGCAGTTATTGGTCACTAAGTTTAGCCAAAAAAAAATCTGCACTTGCTTCTTAACAGAAGGGCCACAAGGATAAGTCACAACCTGCCTTCTTAATTCTTACACAACTAGTGACCCACAACTAGAGGCCAGCACAACTGATGACCTCTCAAGATGACCAGCCATCTATATTGGTCTGTCAGGTATTTGACAGTCATTCAGTACTTGCAGTTCCAGATAGAAAACAAAACCTGATGCTTTACTAAGTCTCTTATGAACTGACATGCCACCTTGTTGTGAGTTATATCCAAGAGAACAGACTATTCTACTGTGTGAAACACTGCCAATGTTCTTTTTTTTTAAAAAAAATGGACAAATAATGTTGAGACTGGCAGAGCTGGAGAGAGAGCGCCCAAAACCTTATCTCCTCTTTAATTCAGATGCGGCTTTACAACAATTATGTATAAAATAGACACAAGGTGAGAGAAGACAATGTATATACTTCCATATCATAAATGATTTTTTCTTTGTTTCATTTTTATTCTGTCTTTTCTCCAATGAATTCAAGGTTGTTTTCCTACTTGCTCAACAACAAAGGTTGTTCCTCAGAACAACCTTTTGAGGAAGGTCAACTGAAAGATAGTAACTGGGTCTTTCTGTACACTTTATGGCTTAGGGGTGACTGGTACCTGAGACTCCCCAAACATAATGCAGCATTGTAGCCAGTACACCAAATAGGGAAACTTACTGATACACTTTTTAGGAGTTACTCTCTGTTTTTTTGATGATACCAAGCTCCTCACACTTGTTGGGCTATTAGACTATAGTCTCTACAGCTTGGAAAAGTTACATTTTTTGACTGCAGCTCCCAGAATGTCCCCACCAGCATGGCCATGCTGACTTTGCCTTCTTAGAACAACATGCCCCCAAAAGTATATTACTGAGCTGGTCACATTTGCTCTGCCAGTTCTGGGCGTTTTATCAGCAGTTTTTAGGTGCTCAATCCCCAGGTGTCTAGAATAGCTCTTGCACTTCTCGTCAGAGAAGTCACAGCTGCTACCACTGCCCACTGCTGCTGTTGTCAGTCTCTCTTCCCATGCTTCTTTCTCTGGTAAGAAAAACTCTTTTTGTGTTATATTTGCTTATTTTGTTATGTGCTTTCTCTTTAAGATGAAAGTTCAGATGGCCTCAGTGCTGGCAGGCCTTGTGGGAGAAATAGAAGGGAATGCTTTCTGTTTGGGGAAAAATACTAGTAGAAAGAGAGGGATCCAACTCCTGCATCATCTCCTCAGAGGCTTAACACTGACCCTGCTCAGTTAAAGTGTGTGGTTAATACTTTGTTGCATAAAAACAGAGCAGAAGAGAAATTACATAAGCATTAAAGATGGGATGAACTGGAAAAATGACAAATCAGGGTGGTTCATGGCTATCCACGAACTACAAACCATGAACCACCCCCTAAACTCTGGAAAAATGAACCAGTTCATGGTTAGTTTTTCCACTATGTGCCTGGGGGGAGGGGAACCCGATGCTTCCACCCCCTCTGCTGTCTCCCCTCCCCCTTCCTACTGCTCCCATCATCTCCTTACCTTGTCCTGCCGCCTCTTCCTCCCCCCCCCCCATCTTCAGAAACAGCGGCCTGGCTTCCCTTCTGGGAGCTGGGTTGACTGTCTCTGCCCATCCACACACCTATTTGCTCAGAGGAGGAGGTGTTAGGACCAGGAAGGGAGGTGATGGGGGCAGGGGGCATCCGTTTTGCTGAAGCAAAACGAAGTGCTAAGCAGAAAAAACGTTTGGAGCTTTTGTTTCAGCAAAATGACTTGCACGAATTGAACCATGAACTAACACAGTTCATGGTGTTTTTTGATTTGCAGTTTGGTTCGTGCCCATCTCTAATAAGCATCCATTCTCAGTTCCAGCAAGCTGCCTGTTGCATGATCAGTTCTGTGACTAATCTCACAATCAGTTCCTCCATGTTTAGGCAACAAGAGCCTAACCTATGTTTCTGAATGTTAGACGTTGCAGGATATTGTATTGCAGGGCTGTTAGTGAAGATACCTTTGTGTAACTGCTGTTTCTCATACTATTATTATTATTATTATTATTATTATTATTATTATTATTATTATTATTATTATTATTATTATTATTATTATTATTATTATTATTGCACTTATATGCCGCCCATCTAGACATAGTCTACTCTGGGCGGCTCACAACATACAAGATAAAAACAATTCAAAATATATATTAACAGTTTTTCAACAATATACAGAACAACAATAGTTCAAGATGGGATAAAAAGAGAAGTTAAGTAATGCCTGGAGGGAAGGCCTGTCTGAATAACCAGGTCTTAAGTTGGTTTCTGAAAATACCCAGCGAGGGGGCCAAGCGAATCTCGGAGAGGAGTTTGTTCCAGAAAGAAGGAGCCACTGCCGAGAAGGCCCGGTGTCTTGTTTTTTCTTTCCGGGCCTCCCTCGGCATTAGGCTCCTCAATCGCCCCTCCTGGCTAGATCGGGTGGTACGGGTAGATCTAGGCGAGAGGAGGCGCTCTGCCAAGTATCGAGGTCCTAAACCGTTTAGGGCCTTGTATGTAATCATTAAAACATTAATACTCAGAATAGTTCTTCCATTGTAATTGCACCCCTCCTCTCACAAGCTCAAGGTGGTATATATGGTTCCTTCCTTTTATTGTCTTAAGAAACCTGTATGTTTTTGCAGAAAGAATGCTGTAGAGCCTCATGGTGCAGTGGTTAAACTACAGTACTTCAGTGAAGACTCTGCTCGCAACCAGAGTTCAATCCTGGACTCAGGTAGCTGGCTTGAGGTTGACTCAACTTCTGTCCTTCCAAGGTCGGTAAACTGAGTACTCAGCTAACCAGGGGTGGGGTGGGGAGGCAATGTGTAGCCTGCATAATTAAATTGTAAGCCTCTCAGAGATTGCTTTAAACACTATGGGGCGGTATATAAACAACAGACTTTGTTTTGCCTGTGGTTGGATTGGCTGGTTCAAGGTCACCTAATAAGTTTCATACCTAAATGATAGCTTGAATTTGGTCCTAGTACAACAGCTTTAACCCTGGGTGGGAAATGTGAGGCGTTCCAGAAGTTGCTGTAGTGTAGTGACCATCTCCCCTAGCTGGTATAGCCAATAGTGAGTAATGATGGGAACTAGTTCCAACAAGATCGGGAGGACCACATTTGAATGGTTTATTGGATTAAACTTTCAGCTTGACCTGCAGACTATTTGAATGATAGATCTATACTTCAAAGCAGACTGGCTTTCATGACTCAATCTCTGGCACTTGCAGACTGTCAACATTAAAAGAACCACTGCTGCTCCTCCTCCTGAATTATTCAACCAATAGGGTGAAGGACGTTCAAGAGTGGCTGCGTAAAGATAACCTTGCCATGCTTGTGAGATTGCTTGTGCAACTGCTTGTGTGATCAGTCACACTATTGGAAGGGGGTCTGCCAGAGTGGGTAAATCATTTGTGTGATTGTCTTGAATAGGAAACTGGCCTCCCCCACCCCTCAACACCCCAAATGTGACTTTGCTGCTTATGACCCTACCTCATTTCTGTCTATCTTTTGTAGTGGAGTTCTTTGGTACCTTGTCAAAGGCCATTAAAAACTTGGGAGGAACACGAGCTTCCATCCCACCTGTGTAATGGCAATGTCCTAACGTTGCCATTACACAGGCAGAAAGACTACTTGTTGATCAGGAGTTCTCACATCTCTGTTTCTGTTTTCTAAACTCCAGAACAATTAAAATTCAAAACTATTACTCCCTATCAAACCAAGCACACAATTGCAACATGTTCATAATAACAATCTAAGCAAAAAAGCCCCAAGCAACAGAATCAATACAATTCTTTTTAAAGTGGGCAGGCCAAAATTGTTTGACTCTTGTTCTTTTGCTGAGCAGCAAAGAGAGCAAAAAGCTGGCCACTGACCTAATCATTGCTCCAGAATTGGTAGACAATATTAATTCACATTGCTGGACTGATTATAAACCTTCCATCTGCTCTAGCATAGGCAGAATCCAGGGTGTTCTTATTGACTGGTTAAAAACTGCTGTCAAATTGGTAATGCAATAAATCTTCAACTCTTTCTTCTGTTCCAAGGACACACATGAGAATGTTCTTACTAATGAGACCATTCTGTTGGAGTCAGATCTGATTTGACCCTTTCATTTAATTTTTGTGAATGGCTGGAGTGAGCAGACATACACACCTCTTACTTCTTACTGAATCCACCTTTTCTCAGTATCTAAGGGAGGCACCAGTCCCCACCAAGCTTCGTCCAGTCAAAGGCCATCTAAAATGTCAAACTGATCCCTGTTTGCTGCAATACACTGCATATGTCAATGTCATTTTCACCATAGCATCCACTCTGGACTCTGCTACACTTCTACCTGCACTGCTCCTAGGCCCAAGCAGAGAAAGCCCATGTGGTGCTGAGGTTCAAATGGGCTGGGATGTGGAGAACTAGCCCCTTCTGTACTACTACCAGTACTAGTCCCTTCTGAGCAATACAGTGCATTTGGTGACCTTGGGCTAGTTATCTCAGCCAGACTGGATTGTTATGGGTTGTTATGAGCATAAAGCAGAGAGGAAAAGACCCGTATGTGCCCTCACAAGCTCAATGAGGGAAAGGAAGGATATAAATATAACTAACAAACAAATGAGCATCAAACTGGCCCATATTATCTTCTAGCCAAAATCGCCAGCCATAGATATTCACCGTTCTCAAACTTTCCCTTTGCACTGTAAATTAGATCTAGGGTGACAGCTGGTTCCTTTGTGATTTTGAAAAAAACCTGAAAAACCAGTTTTTCTAATGTCTACTTGTGAAACTTGACTTTGAAGAATAGTGGTAAGTAAGCATGGGGCATAGCTCTGTTGTACACTAAATGTTGTTTTATGTATGCATCCACCAGTACAGGAACTGGCAGATCTAGCAGGATTAGATGTTTACCACTTCCTTTTTTTTATTTGTATAAACTACAAGATAAAATACATAAACCAAAATACAAATCAATTGTGTTCCCCACCACCCTAGTCGTCTCTTGCAGTAATCTTCTTCTTCCATTGTCTTTATTCTTCTTCTTCCTTTATTGTCCTCTTCTCCAGAACTGCATAGATTCCTGATCTAGAACTTTCCCTTTTCCTTTTTTTAGCACAGATGTTTACCACTTCCAGAGCTTTATATTTATGTGTTAACTTCTGATTTTTAGTAATATTTTATCTTCTAACTCCTATTTTTAAATAACTGTAGTTGTACATTGACTTGAAAGATGTGGTTTGGCAAGACAATGCAAAAAGAGATGATGATGATGATGATGATGATAATAATGTTCTATTATTTTTTAATGTAAAAGATGACTATGTTTTACTTGGGATGGTTCATATTGTAACTGTGCTATGTAGTAAACATTTAGTCTTCCTGCTTTTGAAATTATGAGACGTGATCTTCTTCTATTTCTTTAATTCAGTGAAATCTTTCTACCTAATTTATTGTGTATGCAGAATCTTTGCGTACTGTGAAGACTAAACTGTAATTTTTAGCTATACAAAATCATCATCATCTCATCCATGGACACAGGCCTTATTGAGGCTTGTGTGCTTCAGTGAGGTTGAGAGCTATGCTGGTTGTATTGTCACTACCTGAAGGGTCTCCCAAGCCAGACAGGTCTCAGCTGATAAGCCAGACCAACCGTGTCCACCAACCATTAATTATGATGAGAGGAAATAAACAGAAATCCATACCGTATCAGTCTTTTCACCAGGTCAACAAGGACCATGCCAGATGCTACAGACCCTGCTATAGACCCTGATGCCAAATGGGCTACAGGGCTCAGCAGATCCTGTTGAGGAACCAGGACAGGCTGCTGCAAAGCCACTGGAAAAAGTTATACCAAAAACTTAGGCTCCCACTGAAAATAGAAAAAATATTAAATGCTATTACGAGGCAAACCCAACAGCCTGTGGTTTTCAAAAACGAATGATGGAAATTTGGAAAAAGAAACACCCAAATAGTGACAGAACTGAACAACGATTAATGGACCAGATAAGGTTTATCATCCAGAGTAAAGTGTTTTCAGGACTGCAATTGCAAGACAGGAAAGCTGGCAAAAGAAAAATCAACACAGAACAATAACCATAGTATGGAAGACAAATGGAGGGTAGAGGTAGACACAATAGTGAAAGAAAATGTCTCAATAAAGGAACAACTTATGGAACAACCCAGAAATTATGAGTTGACAGAATGGCAGACATCACTGAGGGGAAAAAATAACATTAGCCCAAACAGAGAAACACAAAGGCGCCCTTTTATTTAAAAAGTAGAGAGCTATGTCTCTCTACTTTTTAAAAAGTAGAGAGCTATGTCTCTCTACTCTTTGACTACGCAAAAGCCTTTGACTCTGTGGACCACAGCAAACTATGGCAAGTCCTTAAAGAAATGGGAGTGCCTGACCACCTTATCTATCTCCTGAAAAATCTATATGTGGGACAGGAAGCAACAGTTAGAACTGGATATGGAACAACTGATTGGTTCAAAATTGGGAAAGGAGTACGACAAGGCTGTATATTGTCTCCCTGCTTATTTAACTTATATGCAGAATACATCAGGTGAAAGGCTGGACTGGAGGAATCCCAAACTGGAATTAAGATTGCCGGAAGAAATATCAACAACCTCAGATATGCAGATGATACCTGTGACGATCGCCCCACGTCACTCATGCCATTCATAGTCATGAGCTGATTTGCATGAGCCTATGAGAGGACTGGAGAGGCGGAGTCAGCAGCTACGTGAGGTTTGGTGGGAGAAGGAGGAGAGAGATAGGGACTGGTTAGTCCGAGAGAGAGGGAACAGATACTGAGTGATAAGGCTGGTTAAGAAAATAGGTAGAGAAGGTGGTAATGATATTGCAAGAGAAAAATACGTACTGAGAGAACTGTTAATGATTTGCTTGTGTATAATGTTCAACTGAAGAACTTCTGTTATTAAATCTGCTTCACTTCAATAAACAAGTTCTGTTTGTATTCACAAGAGAAGTGTTCTGACAAACGTCATTTATATTGTGGATTGAGGTAATCCACTGGTGGCAGCGAGAGGAAAACATGACGTGAGGCTTTGTGACAGAAGGACAGGCAGGGGCCACATGGGCGAACACCACAATTGGTGTCCAGCGGCGGGATACGAAATAATCCAGTAAAGCCAAAGTTTAAGGGTGAATTTTCTACAGTCGTGGGTACCTTTTAGTCAGAGGTCTGTGGTGAAGAAGTGGGTGACCTGCTAGAGCTTTTGTGGAAAAGCTTAGTAGCGGGGCTTCTGAACGCAGATCTGGGGGAACTAAAGATAGGGAACTGACTCTAAAGGGAAATATTTTTTTTGTTTACCTCAGGATTTGAGAGATCCAGTGGCTAGCTTGAAATCCAAGGCTCTGAGAGATAAGGGAGCACTGGTGGATAAAAAGTGGAAGCCAGGGTCAGAGCGGATCTGAGGTGATAGGAAAATAAAAAGCAGAGGCTTGAAAATAGAATTTGTTTTGTGTCTGGAGGCAAGAAGGTTGTCTCAGACCAAGAAACATCGTGGCTGGCGTGAGGCCAGATAAAGTGTAGCCATCTTTAGCTGCTGATTGAGAGCTACATAGTACCCCAGAAAAATACTGGGAAAAGAGAACAGCAGTAAAAGTGTTTTTTTTAAAAAAGGCCTGACTAACTCAGCAATAGAAACCAGCTCCTTTTATTAATAAAGTACATACTTATGCCACCCAAAAGAACTAAAAAGCCAGTAATGGAGGAAATTGATCCTCAAGAGGCACAAAGTTTACTTCAGGAAGTGGAGGGAAATGGAGACCCTCTAGCTCCAGTGGAACAGGAGGAGACTCATGAGGGTGCCTCAGAGAGAGAAAGTGTTCTAAGCTCCCCAGATTTTGAAAAATGGAAACTACAACAAGAATTTAAATTGAAGGAGCTAGCTATGAAAACCCAATTAGAGGAGTTAGCTATGAAAACCCAATTAAAGGAACTAGAAATCAAAGCCAGGGCTGAAGAGAAAGATCAGGAACTACAGCTCAAAGCTGAGCAAGAGGCCAGACAAATGGCATTTGAGCAAGAAAAAAGACAAAGAGAAATGGAATTAAGACAAAGAGAAATGGAATTTCAAATTTCAAATGAAACAATTAGAATTAGCTTCTCAAAGTAACAATAATAACAACAACACTAGTGAGGGAAATCTCTCAAAAATCGACCTAAAGAAATTTCCCCAATATAGGAAAGGAGATTGCCCTGAATCTTTCCTCATTTCATTTGAGAGAGCGTGCTGGGACTTTGAGATTAAGGATGATGAAAGGATGATAGTTTTGAGATCACAAATAAGTGGAGATTTAGCTGAGCTTTACTCTCAGATGCCGCTGGAACAAGCTAGAGATTTTGAGGCATATAGAAAGATGGTATATTCTAGATTTGGCATAAATGCAGAACACCTTAGAAGAAAATTTCGTTCCCTTACCAAAAAGCCTGAAGAATCTTATGCTCAAGTGGGGGCTAAATTGATTCAATGTTTGGACAAATGGATGGAACGTGAGAAAGTCACCTCTCTAGATCAAATGAAAAATGTGATGGGGTTAGAACAATGTTATTCCATTTTGCCTGGGGAATTGCGTTATTTGGTCAAGGACAAAAATCCTAAAAATGTAATAGAAGCATCTGAAAATGCTGATTGCATTAGTGAGATTTGAGACCCGCAGTTCTGTTTGTATTCACAAGACAAGTGTTCTGACAAACATCATTTATATTGTGGATTGAGGTAATCCACTGGTGGCAGCGAGAGGAAAACGCGACGTGAGCCTTTGTGACAGAAGGACAGGCAGGGGCCACAAGGGCGAATGCCACAATACCACTCTGATGGCAGAAAGTGAGGAGGAATTAAAGAACCTCTTAATGAGGGTGAAAGAGGAGAGCGCAAAAAATGGTCTGAAGCTCAACATCAAAAAAACTAAGATCATGGCCACTGGTCCCATCACCTCCTGGCAAATAGAGAAGGGGAAGATATGGAGGCAGTGACAGCTTTTACCTTCTTGGGCTCCATGATCACTGCAGATGGTGACAGCAGCCACGAAGTTAAAAGACGCCTGCTTCTAGGGAAGAAAGCCATGACAAACCTAGACAACATCTTAAAAAGCAGAGACATCACCTTGCCGACAAAGGTCTGCATAGTCAAAGCTATGGTTTTTCCAGTAGTGATGTATGGAAGTGAGAGCTGGACCATAAAGAAGGCTGACTGCCGAAGAATTGATGCTTTTGAATTATGGTGCTGGAGGAGACTCTTGAGAGTCCCCTGGACTGCAAAGAGAACAAACCTATCCATTCTGAAGGAAATCAACCCTGAGTGCTCACTGGAAGAACAGATCCTGAAGCTGAGGCTCCAGTACTTTGGCCATCTCATGAGAAGAGAAGACTCCCTGGAAAAGACCCTGATGTTGGGAAAGTGTGAAGGCAAGAGGAGAAGGGGACGACAGAGGACGAGATGGTTGGACAGTGTCATCAAAGCGACCAACATGAATTTGACCAAACTCCGGGAGGCAGTGGAAGACAGGAGGGCCTGGCGTGCTCTGGTCCATGGGGTGACGAAGAGTCGAACACGACTTAACGACTAAACAACAACAGAGAGCTATGCTCAGTTCCATTGCACTCAATGGTCTGGTTATTCAGTTTAAGTTAGCCAGGCTTTATTTTTATTGATGAAATAAATGTGACTTCTCTGACATGACTAATATGTTTCATTTGTTTCACTGGGAATAAGGCACGATGAACCTAATATGGGTCCAACTCTATGAAGCTTATAAGAGCTTAAGTTTTGTCACATCATGTCCACTTTGTACAATATAGCATATCTAAGCACAAGCAGTGAGGTGTGTTAAGCACCTCACATCCTGATGGAATCCATTGAACTAAGTTTCTGGATCAAGACCATAGGATTTGTGACCCATCCCCAACCCCGCAAGCTGAAAGTGGCCCATCAGCCATATATGGAATTTGCAGCCCACAGAAGACTTAGGAGAAGATTTCCTGATTTTCTGTTTGTCACTCTGTGTTGGTCAATCTTGATAGTAAAAGGAATGTGTTATATCTAATTGATCTGTTTTCCCTCTAATAACAAGATAACCTCAGAAATGTACTATACCTAGGTTAGGAAAATCACACACTATGACAGAGCAATGTCTTACATCATTTGGGAAGCATCTCTGGAAGAAATATGATACATTGTCTAGTTTGATCCTGGGACTCCAAGGTAGGCTGCCATGGCCCCCTTGGATGATATCACATGACAGAGAGGAGGAACTGCTGAATCCTACAGATCCTGGACCCTTGGGGACCCAGGAGGCTAAGCCTTGAGATGAAGATGGCGTAATGCCTGACTCAAGAGGAGGAGGTTGGGCCATTGTCTAGCCCATAAAAACACTGCAGGATAAAGGCATGAGCCCAGGTGAAGTGCTTGGCAATAAGGAATGTCTCCTCAGAAGAGCTGGGAGTCTCCTTGAGGGAACGCTCTTTCTCCCAGGTAATTCAGTGAGCCAAATCTTGCAGCAGAGTTCCTTTCCCAGCTGGCTGAATGACTGCAGTTGAGCAGTGGATAGGACTCCAGAAATTCAGCTGCATAAACCTTAGTCTGGGACTGGAAATTTTGTTGGGAACACCTTTTGCTGTTGATTCCTTATTGTATATGAATTTAGAACTGCTTGACTGTGTTTCCCAGATTTTCCATGTTTGCAGTGACTACTTGCCTGACTTGACTTTTGGATTGTACTTGGAGTACGTATTTGGATTCCCCACTTCTTGGCTTACCTGATGCTTCTATAGGACTCTGCTACATTTCTGCCTATTGTCACACATGTCCTGTCCAACAAAGACTTTGTCCCTGGGCCCACCTTGCCTAGGACACGGGCACATATATCTGGCAGGCTGCTATACGTGGTCTCCATTAGGCTTGGTTGGTCATAATGTGCAACCCCAATAGAGATGAACAAGCACCAGAAATGAACAAGTCTTATTTTCTCCCAGATTAGATTGTTAAAACATCTGAAGTTTTTTCCACAGAATTTATGGAGAAATGGGTTCTAAAAATTAATCAAGCAAAATTCTCAGTGATATGCATTTGCCAAATTAAGTAAGTATAGTATTTTCAATATGGAGAGGATAATTCCACACCTTCTTGTTATGTAGCTGTTAAAGTTAAGGAGCTTACCAGAAAGAAAGAAAGAAAGAAACAACAGCAAGCCTAAGTCAGCATTACAAAAATGGTCACATACAGAGGAATTCCTGAAAGCTAAGCACTCAAAGCTCTCAGCTTGGTTAGGTGCATCTCTCTTGTGCCTTCTTCCACACTCAAAAATCTAAAAAGTACTTTTTTATTGAATTTATAAAGAAATTTGTAGAAATTTGTGGAAGTTCTTGTAAAGAAAATGAACAAAATATAAATCTTGGATGTCCGTAATAAGCATTGTCCTGTTGAATGCAGTGAAGCTTGAACATGTTGGGGGTGACTGGATACAACTAAGCTTACAGTGTGAAGATGCATGTCACTGCATGGAGAATAATAGAGAGAGAAAGAAGGTGTGAGCTCCACCAGTCCCCACTGGAACTGCAGATATTCAATCCCCCATCCTTGAATCCATACACCTCAGACCAATGGGTTGAACAGAATGGGGCTTATTGCACAGGATCGGTGGCAGGATTAATAGCTGGCTCAACACATAGCCTGTTCGCCTCAGTCCTAGTTCTCAGCACGGTTTCAAGGTCCTTTAGCACAGTCTCTTGCTCCCTATTCTATCCACCAAGAGCAAGTCAAGCCCTCCAGGATATCTAGTTCTCTCCACTAGACCCTTGGGTGAACAAGTCTATAGAATTCCAAGTCCAGGCTCCTTTGTCTCCTGCCTGCTCCTAATAGGGAGGGATGGTATACCCACAGCGAAGGCAGGGGTGACGGGGGATTTCCCTGTATGGTGGCAGGGTGTTTCTGGCTCTCGTCATTCTCCTCCTTGATTTCCTCCTGATACTGGCATTCCTGGCTTCTCTTTTTTTGCACCAGTGTCAGTTCAATACATGATTTGGCTTCCTGACTCCCTAGCTTTCTGGCATCTCCCATTTGCTTCAATATGATGGCTGAAAGGAAGTCTTGGGGTTCTTGTGTTCCCCTCTTTCTCTTAGGGGCTTTTAATTGGACCAATAGTCCTCTCCAGAGCACTTCTTTATAAAGGCAACCCCATTATTTCTGGGGGCTCTGGTTCTTCACTAGATAAATCCTCAGCCTAGTAAGTCCCCGACTATTCCTCCTAGGCATCGCCCCACTCTCTTTCCTCTAATTCCTCTTCTTGGGGCTCGCTGAGAGTCCTCTGTTCTCCTCGTCCCATCTCTATCAACTCACTTTAGATTTCCCTTCTATCTCTCACAAGGCCCTTCGCCCTTCCTCCTCTTGACCTGTCTCTATTTCCTCCTCCTTCTCTCATCCCTCAGGGATTTCTTTCCTTTTTGGTGCCTCCTTTCTCCCCTTCTTCTTTGGCAGCTAGGCAGTCTTTCTATTCACCATGCACCCAGGTTAAAATAACTCCTTCTTCTCTCTTACTGGGTATCCCTCCTATTCCTAAGGCTGACAAGACTATAGGTCTCCATCTAGAGTCCCACTTTCCCAGGAACAACATGCCATGGCACTCTCTTTTTTCATCATGTTGCATAGGAGCCATCCTGATTGGCTCACTGGGAGGTTGAGTGTATCCTGGGTCAAAGCTTGACAGACAACCAAGGGGGCATTGATGTCTCTGTCCTCCTCACAGAAGGACATCCTCTGGTTTCTTATAATGTTCTTTCTCTGATCTTGCTGTCTTTCAAAGTATGCTGATATTCTTATAGTTGCTGATGTCACTTCCTTCCTTCTATTTGGAAATGACACAGAAGCCATCTTGCCTTTGTTCTCAGGAGGTAAGGAGGCAGCCATGGCTTCCTACATTTTCAGCTCAGTTACTTGAAACTGGGATTCCTGTTGTATTTCCTATCTCAGTGTATTTCTCTAAAAGACACTGTTGTTGTTGTTATAGACCATCAAGTTGAATACATCTTGCAGTGACCCTAATGAAGTTTTCAATGTATGTGAAGTATTTAAGGAATGGTTTTATCATTGCCACCCCATCCCCAGTGAGTTTCCATGGCTGAGCGGGAATTTGAACCCAGGGCTCCTTAGTCCTAGTCCATCACTCTATACACCACACTATACTGGCCATTTAAGATTGAAGGCTAGCTTTCTTATTTTCTTGGAAAAAGAAGTTTGGATGTGATTTCTTTCCAAAGGGGTGAAGGGTGTTCTGCTGGGCATTCTGATTTTCTGGTGCTGAATCCAGGAGTTGATTTAGTTTCTATTTGGCATTGCTTGCTCTGCTAACGGAATGAACCTTATGCATCTCTGCATTGTTCCTTAAATTTCTATGCCATTGTTTGAATTGTGTTTACACCAATCTTAACCTTAACTGAGCTAATTGTGCGTATGGGTGGGGGTGTCTTTAGCTATTTAACATGTAGGATTTTCCTCAATGTTATCCTAAGCAAGGGGAAGAATATTGATGGAAACAAACAAAAAACCCCACAAAAAACCACAAAAATACGCTTTTGCAAGTGGGACGCAGTATATCACTTTAGGATGCTACTCCTCACTGTATTTCACATTACTGCTCATTGTATCCGGAGCACTTCAGGACACTACAAAGGACATCATGTTGGTACTACTCTTGTACTACATAGCAGCTGTTTGTTGTACAAATATGCTAAATGTTGTTAATTGGGACAGTGCTGGGCCTAAAAGGAGAAAGAGGGAGGAAGAGTAGAAGAGAACGATGTTTGGCAGGTTGTTTTGAACCCATGAACATTTAGGTTGGTGAGATCTTTTATGTACACTGGAGCAGCCAGTGCATTGGTTAATCTCAGGTTGTTTTAACTTCATTTCTGGTGTCTGCTGCTCCCTCCTATTATAATACAGGTAGACTGCTGTGACTCCATTAGTTGTGCTGCCTGGAATTTCACTATGAAATGATTGCCAGAACAAGGAACATTTGTTCCAGGGAGTAAAGCAACAACCCAGTGTGGATCCTCATGCTGCTAAGACCTGTAAAAGTTGCTGTCAAATTGGCAGCTTCAGAATTTATTTTTCCCATGTTGAAACAACACAGTCTGGTTCAGATATTCATAAGCTCCTCTCTGTAATGGCAAGAATAAAGAAAAAAAATTGAAGGATTCTCTTTGGAATTCAGATGTTAGCCTCTGGGACTTGATCATTCCGGAGGCTTTCAGCTTTGGCCTCAAATCCCTATTCAGTTACACTTTGGTGCTGTATTTTTCAAAGAGATGACAGAAGGAAGTAACCTGCTAAGTGATATTTTGTCCATCCCCTTGAGTCCAGGACTTTTTGTTGTGGTGGTTGCAGCATATTTGGACTATATTTCAGGAGCTGGATTTAAGGAATAATTTCTAACAAGGCAATTGCTCCATTTCCTAGCATTTCTTTTCCTTTTTCCCCCCTTGTGCTTTTCTCTTCTTTAAGCCACTTCTCCTTATCCATGTTTTGATCTTTTGTGTACCTGAAATTACACTTTTTACGAGTCATCAAAGAGCTCCTTCTGGGAAAATACCAAAGCTGCTTCTCTGATCTCATCATTCTGAATGTTTCCTCAGCTGTTCACTCAGCCCTGTTAAGCTGCACCTTTCATATTCCTGTCCTTCCTGTGCTCTTATTGCTCCAGCCATTCCTCTGATTAGCAGTAGTACAGCACAGAAGATGTCTTGTTTACATGGCTGACAGCAGCCTGAGGCAAAGGACAAGATGGCCTCCTCTTTCAATCCATGTACAGAGGCTGACTGGACTGCCAGTTAATAGGGATGTGCATGGGAATAATTTATATATTTCTTTCATTTTGACTTCTTTTGGGGGTGCCTCTCATTTTTGTTTCTGATGAGCCCCACCTTTTGTTTAATATGAGACTACTTATTTCAGTTTATTTCATTTCCCCCATTCACACTTCCCGTTACTAGTCCCCAAAAAAGCCCTAAAGTACCCATAAAAAACTACTCCAAAAAAGCAGAGGCAAGGCAACAGAGAATCTACTCCAAAAACAGGCAACAGTACTTGACAAAGAAAAATAATCATCAGAACAAGAGAGAAATGCCCCAACCACTATCCAACCAGCCCAGTGGCACACTGGCAGAATCACAAAGTCCACTTCTCTTCCCACACATCGCCAAAGAACCAACCAAAATAGTACACCAAAATAGACATATTTAACAGAATAAATACACAGTAAATTAACAAAAGAATGACTTTTAAAACCAACCTGACAGATAAAGCACCCACACACAGAGGGAGAAGAAGAAAAAAAACCAAAATCTCTCTCTCTCTCTCTCTCTCTCTCTCTCACACACACACACACACACAGAGAGAGAGACAGCCCCCTGTTCCAAAAACCAAGAAAAGCAAGTAAGCAAATCAAGACAAAAATACAACCAAGGCCAACCAAAAAATGGCACCACCCAGCCATCTTATTTCTTGGTCAAAGAAAGTTCACTCTGAAGAGGAGAGCAGTCTTTATGCATGGAATAATCTCCACATGATTGGAATCCCTAATTTTTTAAGCTTTCTGATTGAGTGGAAAGCCCCCATAGATAGTCACTGCTCTCCTCTTCAAATTTAGATCTGCATACATAAACATTAGGATGGAGTAGGGTTGGGCTAGCCTGCTCTCTTTGTTTTTGGGTGAAAGTTTCACTGAACACCTGAATAAGACTTCTCTGTTTCCTGGGGCTTCTACACAGGGCTTCCTTTGGTTTTATTTTCCTTGTAAATGAACATCACTGACTACCTGGAACTCCAGTTATGCTCTCAGGGCCTGTTCAGATAAGCAGAAATAATAACTACTAATGTACAGAAATCAGTGGTACATTTCATTATTTTTATTATTATAAAATTATTATATATCCACTTCTGGCTTTTAAAAAGCTATCCACTGTTTAACTACTATCTATAGCCCTTTGTGAAAATGTGCAGATGGGACAGCATCAGGAGGAAAAAGTAACTGTATTTCTCCCATTTATTTTTATTTTTGCACACAATTGGACTGAAGCTCTTTTGATATGGTCCAGTAGCATATAGCTGACAAGCAGTAATAAGATAAGAAAAAGAATATGCATTGGGTGCACAGCCCTCTGAAAGTAATGCAATGTGGATGGATCATCTCTATCTGGATGGACATTTGAATATGGCCATTTTTTGTCTATACTGCAATATTTTTAGTGGGTTACACATTCTATCCCAGCTACTCTAGCCTGTATATTAGTAAAGCTGAATAAGGATGAAAGTCATGCTGTGCGTCATGAGTGGGCAGTGAAACCACTCACCAGCACATTGTAACATAGGAGCTATAATCCTGTTGGTGCAACTATGCTTGCGGAAGGCTCATGATATCACCAGTAGGGGGTAATCTTTGGCAATTAAACACATTATTTTTGTGATACAGATCCTACAACTCTCTTGTTATCTCTTTCATTGGGTGGAAGCTGTTGGACACATTGGACAGGAGGAAGAAGTCATTAACTACTGAAAATTGAGGATGACATTACTAGCAGGTGTAGACTTTCTATACTTAAAGACTTCCTACTCCCATACTGTGGCTCCCACAACTCCACACAATGAAAGAGATTACATGAGAGCCTTGCCACAGAAGTAGGAAGTAATTAATTTCTGAAAATTGCCCTGTTGTGACATCATGGTCTTCCACAGGCATAGTTGCACCAACAGGATTTCAGACAGACTATTTCAGATGATTCATATTATAGCTGCACAAGAGTGCATCTATGAAATTGTGCAGCAGAACAAATCAACATTCTATAAGGGAATTCTAAAAATGGGGACAGCCCAAACAAAAAATTATTACTTTGACACTGAACTTCAGATCAGCACCAAATTTGGCACAGGTATAGCAGACAATCTGCTCTTGCTCTGTGCCAAATTAGGGCAGGTTGGACGAAGAGTTTCTGAGTCAGGATTTTATAAACATAGAACTGTTTTAATCCACCCTTTAGAAATAGGCAACCCCAAACAATCCCAAATGTAAAATGGATCACATAAATTTAAAAGACTAATCTTCCTTATCTTGAAAGAAAATTGTTGGCCCCATCCACTTTTTTATTTGGAAAGAATTTAGACTGCAGGGGCTGAAATATTAATCTTCCCAAAAAAGCCTTTCAAATGGGAAAAATAGCAACTTTGTTATAACATTGAACATGCATGGTACAGATTTTCTAGCAAGAGCTTCACAAAATGATACATTGTATATGTTCATGGGTGGGGAAGAGAGATATTTGGAGAGCTGCAGGGAAACTAAATGATATAGAAACAGAGTCAAAAGACAGGGTTTCTTTAAAGAGTTAAAAAAAATTAACAGGCTTGCTTTAAAGAAAGTAAAGGAGTGACAGTCTTCCAGAAAGGGGGACTGTAGCAATCACCCTGCCTATGCATATGTATGAGTGTATCGGCATGCACCAATAAGAGTTGTTGGGAGGCAGAACCAGTGGAACAAAAAGGGAGGGGTGAAGCAGATAGAAAGGCAGATAGTCAGTGGGGAGTTGAAGAGCAGTTAAGAGTGTGGAACTTAGAGAGAGTTAAGTGTGAAATAAGTTACTACTTATGTGAAACTGAAGATTTGAACTGTATCCAATAAACCTGTTTTTGTTAAAAGTTACATGCTGTATGGACCTCAGTCTTTCCTAGTAAATAATGTTGACAGAGATCAACTGGTGGCAGCGAAAATAGGAACGTGGTGTGGGCCTTAGATTAGTGAAATAATCCAGGGACACGTAAGGGGCACGTCACAGGGACACTTTGCCATTTATCTTCTAGGAATTAGCACAGAATTTTATGAGAGTGATAATAAGGGTTCTTTTGCACGTTTGACTTCTTAAGCACTTACCGTTGAAGGATGTGCATGCCTGGAGGAAGAAAGTTGAAAGAGCAGGAAATGTGCTTCTCTTATCATGTGACCTGACCTGCAGTTGCCAGGGATGCAATCCCCCCACCATTTCAGAGTGAAAGCAATGGGAGGGATCAAACTGCCTTTGGTGACTGTATAACCAAATCAGATTGGTTATACAACCAAATACTGTGATAGCTTCATGGTCCTTATGTGATCCCTGATTGGTTGCAATCAAGCTTTGAAGAAGCTGTCCATAGATTTGTATTTTTTAATGATCACTGAACTGCAGTGCATTTGGTGATGGAGGTGGAGGTGGATAAATTCAAAATTTTACAGGAAACAAGATTTTTTTATATTATAATTTTGCTCTGTCCATATCTGCCACTTTTGTGGAGAGTATCTGTCCTCACCAAAATGTTGTGCATCATTAGTCATATGACTATTGGATTGCCATTTATTTCTTTATTTGCATTTAAAATGTATATTTTCCCTTCAGTATTGATACTCCCAGGATGGCTCACATTAAAAAAGAAACAAATAGCACCAGTGAAACCATACATTGGACCGTTAACGTTCATAGCTTTTTGCAGTATTATGGACTTTGTGGATATGCTCATGTCAACAGATTCCATCACACATTCTGTCATTTGATGTATCCTTTTCCATTTCTGGAAGCATCAACAAGTTTCTCCCCTTCAACACACAACTAACATTGCTCTAATTTTGTCTTTGGACACTATATATAAAACTACTCAGATGTAAGTTCCAGTGAGTTCAATGGGACTCACGCCCAAAGCAATGGATATGAGACTGTAGCCTATGAACTTTGCTGTAGCCTTTCATTCTGCCTTCTAGAGATTTTGTAGTTTTAAACAAAATTTCTGCTTGCTTACTTTAATCAATAGTTATCAGAGGATTTTAAGTTGTTCAAGGACTGATCTCTTTACTTGCTATGTCTTTTCTTTGTAGATGTCATTTCTGCTAAAGTCTACATTAAAAATTGAGAAAAGTGGTTAAAAAGTAAGAATTCTGGATCTGTGAAATGTCTCTGTCTTCTGTTTGATATGAAAATAAAAGAATAAAATTCAAATCCAAAGAAAAGTTTTTAAAACTGTCAGCTAAGTGTACATTCTTCAAGACATCCCTAGAATTAAGTATTTTTGTCAATTATTTAGTAAGTGCCTAATTTGCTACTGCTTGGAAAGAAAATGACATGGTTGCTTCTAAATTATTAAACAATATTTTGATGGCATTGACAGAACAAGTAGTGAGGTATTGACTGGAGCCATCATGCTATAGACAAAGTGTTTTAGCATTTCTTTTTAAGTGAAATTGGAGAGAAGAAAAATATCATTACTTTATGAACTATGTACACATACCACAATGGGAAGTTTACTGTTTATTCCTCCTGAACGTCCTCACAGGAGCCTGGCAACTAAGGAGACTCCTGGCAAAAATTCCATGGGTTCCACTTAGGTTTGGTCACTCATGGCATCTTTTATTAAAATCATAGAGTAAGCTTTTACTGCCCCTTCCCCCATGTTCACAGGAGGTAGAAATCCTGGTTCTAAACATCTGGGCACAGTTAGTCTGGCTAGGGTGCCAGCTGACTTCCCTGTTCAGGTCTGGAGAAACAGGCAGGAAGCATGAGTCCAGTCTGGGATGTAGTCCTTTAGGGAGAGCTGGTACAGGTGAGTGAAGGAGACCATTATTCATGGTGCTGCTTGTCCTGGAGCCTCCTTTGTCACACCTGATGCCATTTGTGTCTCCAGCACTGAAACTGGGTTGGGTTAGGCTGTGCAGCTCCCATCAGGCAGCAAGGACATCAAGGCTGGGGTGACACAGGGCCAGCTTGGGGTTGCATTGCCAGAGTCTCAGGTCCGCAACCTCTACCACAGCCTAATGGGTAGGGTGGGAGATGGTGGCTCCCCTTGCCCTTTATCCCTGTTTGCCTCTGCGGGGGCACAGAAGATGGGGTCTCAGTGCTCATCTGTCTCCTCCCACATCTCCCCTTCATTTGATGTGGTTGATGATGACCCTGAGCCTTCAATTGCTGCCCTCTTATTCCCACTGTCATGCCCTCCTCCAGCTGTCTTGCACCAGGTGGTGGCTTTTCCTCCACCTGCGGTGGCACATCCCTGCTGTTCTTTCCTGGGCTTGTGGGGCAGAGCCAGATAGCCTGCCAAGGATACTAGAGATGACTCCCTCACAGTTAAGTGTACTGAAAGCTTACCTTTCTTCAGAGGAAGCTGTCAAAAATGATGTAGTCTAAGAAACCATGTTTAGCAAGTTTGAATACTCCATTGGGTGAGCTGTCCCCAAAGTCATGGTCAACTATATGAAATTTGTATTTTTTAAATGATTGCTGCTTCAAACTCCATTTTCATGCACTGAAAACTGTGTTTCCCATTTTAAAAGCACTGTAATAAAGACAACTCTGGATATCTAGTTCTGCTTTTTGGCCCAGTTTTCACGATCATTTAAGTACAAATTTAGATACCTGCAGGTGCATTGTAAGATATCTAGATGAAGTCCCAAACAAATAAAATGTATTGAGAATGAAATGCACATCATTTTTTTCTGGATAATTTGTGCTCGTTGTGTTTTAGTTCATAGGCCTGCACCAGAACACATACTGTGGCATTCCCATGTGTACAACAAAGCTCCTGTGTGAGCAGAGGTTCCGATTCACTTCCATTGCAAGCACAGATCTTAATGTATACTCAGACTTGGGAATGCAGAACTACCCCTCTTTCCAGGTGAATCGAGAAACCAGTGAAGAAGGGGGTTCCATGTACACTTTAGATTTCAGCACAACCAAGGAAGAGCTGGACTGGAGCACTGGCATGAGGGCTCAATACAATGGTTAGTCCCAAAGCAGAGTCAGACCCACTAGATCAATGTTGGCAGAAGAAGTTCCATTCCATGACTGGATCTACTTGAGTTTGTGCTAACTGCTGGATTTACAGTTACTAAAGCTATGACTTGGGCTGAAATGCTGGCACAGGCATGAAAAAAGTCTTGGAAGGAAAAGTAAAATATAAATTGAAGAAAATGAGTAATGATGAGTAATGAAGCTGGATGTCTCACTAAATCTCAGCTGATTCAATGGACCGACTCTAGTATGACTTACTATGTATACTAAACAACAGGATTTCAACTATTCTCTTGACAAGGCCATTTCCTGATTCATACTAATCAACATTTTTAAAATATCCTCAGCAGCTGAAGGGAGAGTTGTAAATAATATTAGTGAAGAAAGCTGAAATTATTTGTTCCTCCTCACATTACGGCAGTTGGTGCCACTTAGTTTCATTTAAATGCTGATCTGACTGGGATTTTTGTCCACAATATCCCATTTCTCTTTTCTTTCAAGAAATCAGCATCTCTTTAAGAAACTGATCAAAAATCTTTCAGAAATCTTGAAGAAACCCTTTAAAACAATCTTGTTTGCTGGATGTCCCACCTCCTTCCCTTTGCTTTACTGATTAGCACTAAATTGAAAGGTTTTGATGGCAGCACACATCCAATGACAAACCACCTTGGAAATCAGCTGCCTTAAAAAAAAACAGTGGATTCAAGATCTAGAGGAAACCCTAGCAATGATCTTGTGCTCAGGAAGGTGAATGCCCAGAAGCCTGAACAGCATGCCATGCTACAATATTATATTGCAATGCCCTGTTCGTGAACTGCTAGAAACAAGTATTGAATATCAATGGCAAAAGTGCAAAGCAGAGAAAGAAAACTTAGATAAACTGTCCTCAGTCTTAATTTACTTTGGACCTTGTTTCAGATGTATGGAATGCTGAGAGAGAAATTTGGGTCCTTCTGGCTTCACAGTGGGTAACCTTGACGGCTAGCACAGCGGTGTGGTTTGTCAGATGCTTTCTCCTACTTGTGGGTCATTTTGCAGCAGCAGTTGATTTGAACAAAAGGACATGGGCAGAGTGAACCTTGGGTTGGTAGTGCTCTCTCTGAACAACATGTAGCTGGATCACACTGCTCTTTTGTTAAGGTAACAAATATTTAACATTTTATTCATGTCTGCTTATTTAGGTCTGAATACACACAAAATAAATTATGCCACTAGCATACAAGCCCCACTAACTTCTTTAATGTTCTCATCTGCTGTTCTGCTAAACATTTTGCTTTTACAGTTAGAGGCTGTTTGGGCAGTTTCCACTCCCCAGGACTTTGTAATAACCCAAGCAAACAGCATCAATTACCAGAGCTAATTCTGCTTCATTTTTGGTGTCTTTCAACCTTGTCTGCTCACTAACAAGTCTCTAGAGTTTACCCAGATTCATTGTTGGGCAGAAATGGTGATTTTTTTCTTCAGGTTGTAATGTCTCATACCAACTTTTCCAAAATAACCAGGATGATTCTTTCCCCTCCAGAATTGTTTTGAGCAAAATGACAATAAAGTGGTTGTAAACTGGTATGTGAGACTTAACCTTATTGGCTGAAGTTGCTGTCAGGTACCCAAGATCTCCAAGCCAACAGTCTCAGTGACATATCTCAGAACAGAAAAATGTTTATTCCAGGGCAATAGAACCCTAAGAATTAATTGTATATCAAACCAAGAGAAGAGAAAAATTACCTTGTTGTGAAACACCAAGGCACAGTAACTCTGTGTGTACTGTTTGAAGGCTCAGGCCTATCCTTCAATAACTCCATTTGTTCTACCACCAGAGAATTCTAACTGGGCCTCCATTAGCAACAGGCAGCCTCCGCAGTTCTCTAATATGAAGTTTTGAATATCTTTGGCCAAGAATCTGCTCCAGAAACTTATGCCTTTGCCTACTTGAAAACATCTGTGCATCAAGAGGTTAGATTGACCTTGGTGAAGCTGTATCAGACAAATGACAACAAATACCTCATGTCATGACCCTCCAGTTCCACATATTCAGCATGTTCCTCTACTGTGAGCAACCATAGTTCATACAGCTGGGATACATAAACACAGAAATTAAAATGCCCTTTTTAGTCCTAGAGGCCAGCACCTTCCGTGGTGAACATGGATGCAGATTGTGCTCAGCAAAAAGTAAGTGCAAAGGCAACTGAGTTATTGCTGAAAATACTGAAGGGAACATAGAAGGCTGAAGTGATGACAAGACAACTCAAATACTTGTCTTACTCTTTTAGAAGTTGTTGTTGTTTTTTTGGCAAAGGAAACAACAACAACACACTTGTGTGCCCAGGGATAAGAAAGACAGTGTTACTTTATATATGGCCATTGAATTACATTGTCATTAATATTGCAAGCCCTCTTTACTTTTTTTCTTACTTTGGGAAAAAAATCCTTGTTTTATTTTAAGATTTTTTAAAAGTATAGTTTATTCTGAGATTCAGAAAACACAAGAGAGTTAGGCCTTCCAGACAAATGCATTTGCCTTGACTGAATGCATTTGCAATAGCTTTACGACAATGGCCTAGAGAATACTTGCAATTCACATTGGACTTTTTTTTTTTTTCTGCTTAGAAAATGGACCTGGTTCACAGGCCTAATTCTCAGTTACCACACCTACTTTTTCTGCCCAGAGAGTGAACAGAATGAATGGGTCAATCACCTGACATATTTCCATCCAATTTCAAGGGTAGAATGTGTTCATTTTCTGACTAATGGCATGTCATTTTGCAGAAGCCTTTGGTCGCGAATTAATCCTGGAATCAAAACAGATTTTCCGGGGAGCAATCTTCCATCAAGTATTGATTTTTTTTACACTCATGGAGTCTGTACTCCCTAATTTAACCTGACAATGATTCTGCACAATGGTCTGGGAGCACCTTGGCAACTCACAGGAGGAACTTTTACTGTCTATTCTGTCTTCAACTCAAAAGGGAGGGAGGGAAGGAAAAACAAAAGAAAGACACCAGCAACATCAGCCACTAGTGGGGGACCATTTTGTCCGTTTCCTTTTGTCTTTTGATTAAAACAGAAGTGTGGGTTTAGGGAAAGAGAGAGTTGCCTGATTCACGCATATCTGTTTGCTGCAGTTTCAGGTGGCTATTCGCACATTTCAATGGGCCAGCACAGTCAGTTCAAACACACAGTTGTGTCACCAAGTACTGAGAAATCAAGCAATACATATAAGCATGCACGAGCAGGCCCTATATCAGGAATTCATGCATGATGAGATGAATTCCTTATTTATAGCATTCTTCCACTTTAATTTTCACCTCCATTTCCAATAATATGCAAAGTATTGCCATGACAAAAATGAGTGAATTTTATTAAATCAGCAGGCAAATGTCGCTTTACGTATTGAACTTTGGCATAAAAAGTACCAGACTTGAGAGAAAAAAGTCTGCATATTTCCAAGACTTGAGCTGAAGAATCAAAAATTGTTATCCTGAAAGTTAGTCTCATTTAATGTAAAGATATTGCATTTTAAGTAAGTATGGCTAAATTGTACTGGAAAAGTTCATAGGTTTTCATGAGAGTGGTAAACAGGAAAGGACTGGAGCCTTCTTTTCTATGTTTATTGGGGGGGGGGGGAATCCAGCAAATACATACCATTCTCAATGGCAGCTGCTGTGCTTATAATTTGTCATTTGAATATGGTATGTCTTGAACTAAAGCGATTGTGCTACTACCAGGTCAGTTGTGTGAATGGAAATGAATTTCTATTCTTTGCACAAGGGAAGGATCCAATGTAGCTGCCTACAATGTAACCTACTGTGCACAGCAGGCTGAAGGTCCCTGTTATCATTTGCATTGCTATTAGCATAGTGGTTTAATCCATTGCAACTATACTAGCAGTGAGTTTTGGTTTACCAGCATCATGTTGGATCCAGACCTGAGTCCCAAATGTAAGATGGAGATTGGTATTTCCACACAAATAATGTCCATGTGTTGCTATACTGACCATCATAGGTTTTCCTGAACAGTGTCATTTGTGGATTAAAATGTGATGAAGCATCACATAGAAATGGGGCTGCCAGCAACCCATTCCCCTGCAGAACATCTTGTTCTGAAAACTGCAAGTCAGGTAAAAGAATGAAAAGCTGAGTCTTTGTCTTCATTATCTTTTTGGTGTCAATTTCTGCACTTAATACGTCTCTGTTAGCTACTTTTGAAAGGTAAGAGGAGTTACGGGAGGAAAACAGTTGATTTCTGAAACAGGAACACTTGGTTCCCCATGGTTGCTCTTGCTGGCCTGACTCTCACTTGAAAATCTTTCTATAGTTACCATTACAACCATAGGCCATAATGTAAGATTGTAAGATTGGTACCTTGGAGAAAAAGAAGAGCAGCGTAGGAGTAGAGGTGCCCACTAGGTATCAGCTGCAACAGATGTTACATCTGTCTCATTCCCAATGCACGAGGCAACAATACTGGTAACAATAGTAATAATGTCTGTATTTAGAAGAAACAAGTAGTTGTCACAAAAATTCCAGATTAGCATCCTAACCACTGAAGTAACAGAGTTTTGAAGCATCCTGAAACCAGCTCTTCCTCCCTGTTCTTTTCCTCTAAGAAATCTGATTTTATTTCATATCCTGTCATACATCTTCAAGAATAGCTCTTCCCTATATTGGCTACTGCTTTCCAGAGGGATGTTTCCCAATTTATGCCTCTGATGAAAGTTTCTAATACAGCCTTAGACCTCCTGGAGCAATATCTAAGAAACATCTAACTCTAAGAAAAATAAAACAGAATACGCCCAGAATTATCCTAGGCTCTGAACATGTGGTACAGGTCTTAACTTATCTTCCTAACTTCTCAACTGCCCCCAAATGAAGACAACCACTTCTATTCTTCTCTCAAGGCTTGCGAGACCCAGTGCCCTCCAGGCTTGCCTCTTTAGGAGGCCAAACATAACAGTGATCTCTTCCCAACAGAATGCCCATGTCATAGGATGAGGGTTGCTGTGCAGGGATGGGGGACTGCCGAGTCCGACTTAAGTTGCCCTGGTGACTTGAGTTGGATTTGACTTGGATATTTTTAGGGAAGAGCTGGACTAGACTTGCACCTTGGGCCCATTTTTCTGAGTTGTCTTTCAAGTCCCTATTAGGGATGGGTCTCCCTACCTGGTCCTATTGCCGTAATCGCTGCTGCCATCCCCAAAGGCAGCAGGTCCAGCTTCCCTTTCAAGAGCTGGCTGCTGCCTCCACCCATGCACCTATTGCCCAGCTGATAGGCCAGCGCATGCACAGAGGGTAAGGGAAGTTGGCCACTGTCTCTGTGCATGTGCATGTGCTTGCCTGGCCCACTGTTTCTACGCATGACCGGGGGGGGGGGGCAAACAACTTGAGACTTAGACTCAAGGTTTGGGACTCATGACTTAGACCTGAAGATTCTGATTCCGACCCGAAGACTTGCCAACATCCCTGTTACTGTGTGGCTACAGGACTCCTTGATTATTTTCTTTCAATAATTAATAATTAATTAAACAATTAATATGTACATACAGAAGACATGTAAAAGCCAGCTATATAGCCAAACACATCAAAACTACATGTGCAATTACATTGGAAAATACTCGACAATTTGCTCTGGAATTGGCATGGATGAATTCGAAGTATTTTTCGATGATCACACAATGTAAAGGTCAATGTGAATCAGCCCATTCTTTTTTCATTCCAGACTGGGCTTTCCCCCCTGCCACTGGGGGTTTCTACTTTTTTCTAACTACAATGATTTGAATGATGTATCCCCTGTGTGATAGTTTGTTTCATTCTACAAAAAGACCAAGGACTTTGGATGGTTTTCTGGTGGCGTAGTAAGATGAGGCGTGATATTTTGTAACAGTGGGAACACCCATCGCCGTAATCTTTCTCCCTAGATGCCCTGAAGTAATTTTTGTTTATTTTTTTTAAAAAACTATGTTTTTAAAAAATTGAGTCTAGTGCTAGATAACCTTATCATTCTATTGTTACATTAGTTTAGTGCTAGATCACCTCTGCACATACAAAACATTTAAAAGGGAGAAATCAACATAAAATTAAAACAACTCTGAAGAACTCCAGGAAGCTACAGTGTTTCCATGGCATGCATGTTTGTATGTGTGTGGAGAACTTTGAAAAATTGTCCCTTTTCCTCTACCACTGTACAACCCTTTTAAACAATCTCAGCAGGTTGACAGCAGGCCATAAAAGGAGAGCTTGGAATTGACAGGAGGAGGGGTATCAAAGGAAGAGGGGCTGTGTGGGCACAGATCAAGCCACATCAGATTGAGAGACCAGTGTGGACACTGGCATCAGAACAATCCATGGTTTTTGTGGGGGTCACCTAAACCAAATACAGTCTCAAAACAGACTGTGAACAAAGCCAAAGCAAAGTCAAATTGGGGCAATTGTAGTTGCACCCTAAATCAGTGAAACAGAGCAGCTATAGGCAGCATCTAACAATGCATGAAAGAAAATACTGTAAATGTTTCTGTTGAGAGGGGAGAAATGACACTAAACCAATTTCTGAAGGGCCGGCATTCCTAAACTTTCCAGGCATTCTGGTGGGATTCTGATAGCTGTGTAAATACATTGGTTTCCCAAGTCCAAGGTTGCATTTGGTGCTAGATTTTCAACCAAATTGGCTTCCAAATTCTATCATAAGCTCTTTTGATCTAAAAGGAGGCACTGCCAGTGAACAGAGCAGCAAAATGTTCCATGATTAGATACTTACCTTTTAAAATTTATTTAATAATCTTCCTTATATGTTGCAATATGTAAATAAATACTCAGAGGCAGGAACTAACATTTTAATTTTAACTCAGTCCTTTAAATTTTTTTGAAGGAGAAATAGTTCAATTCAGTTGAAATTTTATTTAAACTAAAACCACCATACTTTAGTTTTGAAATTGTTTGTTATGCTTCATTGAGATGCATCCAACTTATAGCAATGTTTCCAAGGTATGTGAGATATATGTGAGTAAGAGTAAGCTTACTATTGCCACTGCCAGTGAATTTCCACAGATAAATGAGGCTTTGAGTTGAGGTCTCCTGAGTCCCAGTCTGTCACTGTATCCACTACACTACACTGGTATTGAAATTACTGGAACTTAAATGCCTGATACTATTTAAGTTGAACCAGCACCATTTTTTCATTCCCCTTTGCATTTAGGTTTTTTTATTATTAATTATTAAATCAGTTAAATTTAATGACTGACTATTGTTTGAGGCATCAGATCACTGAGATTCACTTGGTCACTGCCATACATTACAGCCCAAAAGATGAGCAATCAGGACAGTTCATGGTGGAGATGACTGTGACAATATCAACCATCACAATAATAAAGTATTACAATATCAAAAAGCATTAAACAGATATCATGTTAAAACTCATAAATATTAAAAGCTCAAGTAAAACAATGCAATAAAATAATATCTTTAAAAATAATCCCTTTTCGTTTTTGTTTTAATGCCAGAACATCAAGATTCACTGGCTGAAACCTATGGCAAAAAGTATACTCATCACATGAAAGAATTCTAAGCAATCAGTAACTGACCAGCTGAAGGTCCGTAGCTGGTCCTCCTGCACTTTCTCAAGTCTGGCAAATTTCTGATATTTGAAACCAAGTGTAGTAAGAAGTTTGTGCACTGTTTAACTTGAACGGAAAAAAAAAAGGAGTGTACAAATTTTTTGGGTGCTTAGAGCTGCATCTGTATATATTGCAGGCCACACATGAGAATACAGGCAATCATGGATATATATTCACACACATACACAAATGTAACTCGTACCAATTTGGACATTTAACATTTAAAGTTTAAATGTCTTGAAATTAGTCTTATCTATAGTTACTTTGATAGAATTGTCACTGTAGAATAGCACAGAATGTCTTGTCTGTAGCAGAATCCCGAAGTGCAGCAAAGTAAGAGAGAACATTTTAAGAGGTTTAGTTGCATTTAAGCCTCCTTTGAGTCAACAGACAGATTATTTAGTTTGCAGTGTATGAAATATACAGAAAAACAATGCTGGGTAGAGGTGAAGTGCGAACAGGCATTCACATACCAAGAAAGATTTGTGTATGGGAGATGCAATGCAAATAATCTAGGCTTTATCTTCCATTTTTCAAAACAAAAGCAACATGGACAAAAAACCCTTCCTTCAGAGGTTGATTTTGCTTCAAATCCAAATTTCCAAGAGCATCTTTCAAAATAAATTATCCTTAGGGGACAGCACGTTTTCAGTTTTATTCCTGTGCCTGCTAGGTGATCTGCTAGATGAGATAGAAAATTGGTCTCTGTGACGTGAAATAGTGAGCAGAAAAGGGAATTGTGGTTTTCTTTAACACTCACTATACTTTCTGCAATATCTTCTCTGTTATCATATTAAAGCAGTCTATGTAAAAGTAATGAAAGAATTATTGGTTTTATGTGATTCTTAATTGGTGATGAAAGAGTCCCTCTTTGTAGACAAGATTCCATGGTTTAGGGTAGATGGCCTTTCACAAACTTAGTTTCAAAAATATTGCATTCCAACATTCCCAGTTAATAACTGCATTAGTTATTTGTAGTCTGGTTACAGGAAAAAGCCAGATTGAAGGAGCTGTGTAAATCATATTGTTTGTTTCAGAATTATTGATGAAGTAATGAATTAATGCTAATTTCATAGGTTAAATACTTTTACTCTTCAGTATTTACTGTCAATGATATTTTCCCCCATTTCTAATGTTTAATACTACCAAAATCATGTTCAAGCCTAACATTCCAAGCTCCGGCAGCGTTAAGGTATCACAACCACATGAACTGATGACAGACTGATATTGTGCGAGGAGGTTAGGCTGTGTAGCCAAATGCACTTTCCACTCCTACTCTGCTGCCTGGAGATGGTGGTGGTGGTGGGGAGGGCATTCTTTGAGAATATAGACCATGCTGTTATTGAGAATACAGGCCATGCTGGTATTATATAGAGTTCCAGTTTTGATCAATTCATCTTGTCATTGCTTGCAATAGGATAAATTTAATTTTAAATGAATGTGCAGTCTCCAGACATGTGATGCAAATCATATTCTTCAGTAAACACAATCAACAGCAGTTACCTGTGAACAAAACGATGTCATTCTATCTTTTCAATGACACTGTTTTACTTCTGTCAGGAATACCACGAAGACTGCAGTGTAAATTTATTTCTCTCTTACCTCCCACCCTCCTACCTGCACCTCTCCTCTTTGGCTTCATCTAAAAGATTGCCATTAAAGTGAAGGGCCCTTGTGTGAAAAGTGTAGAATGGCAGACTATGTTTAAATTGTTACAAATGTTTATGAAAGTACTTGTAAGTATAAAGGTGACGACTTTAATCATGCATGGCGGCATTTTAAGACAGCTCTTCTTATTGTTAAAGAACTGCTTTACACCCTTAAATTCCCCCTCTCCTCCCTACTTTCATCTCATTTCCCAAAGACATTTTGAAAAGGGGTTGCTTCTGTCTTACCTTGTTTTGCGAAAGAGCCTCAGTACATTAGCAAAGTGCTTTAATAACACACACTTTATAGAAGTCAAAAGTGCTCTATTATGTGTAAGTGCCACAGAAATAAATAGTGCTTGTCTTAATAGAAAACTTCAACTTCTGCAGCTGCCAGCATATCAAAGACAATATCAGGCATTTGTTGTCAGGGAAGTGAAATCCGACAGGCTGCTTTGGCTCTTTGAAGAAATTTCAAAACCAACTGTTGTTTGATCTTAAAGGCCTTTTCAAATTAGGGATGCCTTCTAAAGACTTCAAATGGTTAAAATACAGAATGATAATAAATCTGTACACCTAAGCATGTCTCACTGGGTCAGACAAATCCAATCCGGTGAAACAACCCATGTAGTTTTCATGTTTGATTGTCTGCAAATCAGTCTGTACTTCCAGAGAGCAGACTAAGTAGCCACGCATGGCAAGGAGAGGGTGGCATATTTGTGGTATATTGGTTATTAGACTGGCCGCATTCTAACTTTTTCCTGCTTTTTCTTTTGGGCAGCTACTTTGGGGCTTTATTGCACTTAAGACCATGTGTGCGTATGAATGTGGGATGGATGAATCACTCTCTTGTGTGGACTTTCATTGGATAAGTTAAAGTTGTGCTTTCTCCCCCCCCCCCATCTCACTTTTCTACTTTCTTTTATTTTTAAAGGATTGCTCCTGACCTTTATTTACAGAATTACTTTTCTACCTTGGAGTCCTTTAAGTGTTCCAGAGTTGGTGGGTGCCAAACATGCAACACAGATTGGGGTTAGGCAGTGAAGAGGAACATTTGGGCAAGGCAGGCTACTGTCTTCAGACACTCAGAGACATCTTCCCTAGCCCTGTACACATGTTCTTCTCGCCTCTAATTAGTTTTACAGTTGAATTCAAGTGAACTTACCTGCCTGCCATTTTTCTCCATGGTTTGTGCTACTGACACCAAGCAGGTCTTTTTTTTTCTTGTTGGGCATGCCTCTGTATGTGGTAGAGTGGGTAGGTGCACTCTGATTTGGGCTAGGCAGTGAGTGGGCACACTTGGGAAAGATAGGTGACTGACTGTATTCACATTCCAGCAACATTTTCCCTGAGCACTGTTGTTGCTAGTGCTGGTGGAAGGAAGGAAGGAAGCTTGCTAGTAGGAGCTTTGCCTCCAAAATAGAAGTCTACCACTCTCCACAGCTGATGATGATGCATCATGTTCTCAGGTCATAGCTAGAGATGGGGACGAATATAAAAACGGATCGCTTTTTCCGACAAATATAGCCGATTTGTTAAATATTCATCAATCTGTATTTGTGGGTTCCAGAGACCCCCACAAATACAAAGGGATGAATATTTACCCATTTTTATTCGTCCTTCATATTAAAAAACAAAAAACAAACAAACACCATTCTGCCTACTGGCCGCTGATCAGCTGATGGGCGGGAGAAAGGCAGCCACAACCCCACACAGCCACCCAATACCACAGCCTACCCCCACCCCCTTCCTTTCCCTACCTTAGGCCCCACGTCACCCCACCCCACCCCCACTGACACCCTCTTACCTTAATCGCTGCTGCCGAGGTCTTCTGGCCTTGGAGCCACGCATGAAAAAATGGAGAGTGGATGCCCTTTGCAAAGATGGCGGCTGCAGCTTCATTTAGGGTAGGGAAGCTGCAGCTGCCATCTTTGCAAAGGGCAGCCTGGATTCCCTTAGCCTGCCTTAAGGGAATCCAGGCTGCCCTTAGCAAAGATGGCAGCTGCAGCTTCCCTACCCTAAATGAAGCCACAGCCACCATCTTTGCAAAGGGCAGCCAGTCTCCCTTTTTACACGCCGTGGCTGCAGAGGCCTGATGGAGACCTCGGCAGCAGCTATTAAGGTAAGAGGGTGTCGGTGGGAGTGGGGTGGGGGCTAAGGTAGGGAAAGGAAGGGGCTGTGGGGGTAGGCTGTTGGGGTGACTGGCTGTGTGTGGGGGTGGCGGCTGCCTATCGGCTTCTGATGAGCTGATCGGCGGCTGGTAGGCAGAATGGGCTTCTGTGCCGTGTGGTAAACTCTCCTGGGGGGACCCAATTTGTGGGTGAATAACTCGGATGTCTGATATCCAATCTTCACTAAAGTTGGCAGGTGTGTTGGGGAAAGACATAGGAAGCTACGTTGTGATTCTGGAGCCTCTAAGTACCTGGGGGGAGCTTTCCTGGGGGGTCCTCTTTGTGACTATATAACTCAGGGGTCCGTGATCCAATGTTCACCAAACTTTCAGGAGTTGTAGAAAAGCATCTGAGGAAGCTTCCCTGTGAATTTGGTGTCTCTAGGTGGTTGGGGGGCAGTGTTATAGCTGTTTAAAGTGCAGATGAATTGACGGACCGATTCGTCAATTCGTTGAAGAATATTAGTATATTCGTAGATCCATTAACCTTGACGAATAATGGATCAAAACAAATCACCATTTTTTTTATTTGTCCCCATCTCTAGTCATAGCCGTTTATTTGTCATATGCTCAGGTGGCCTTGGAGCTGGCCAGACCCAGAAACATTTAAATATGTAAAATGTCTAGAAAACTGTGAAAAATCTGACTCAGGCCACCTCCAAGTCAGCAAGTTTGTCCTGATGTGTACCGCAAATATTTGGATACAAATCAGAGTGGATGGTATTGACACACCCCTTGTAATTAGTATACCACATTGGCTCTGGTGAACTTGCAGGGGAGGGAAAAGTGCCACGTGTCTATTACCATCAAAAACTGATGGTAACTGCTAAGAAAATGTTTAAGTTTATTTGTACTGAAATCTAATTACTGCTGTGGCAAGTCATACCACAAGCAAATCTGGTATTCTAAGAAATACTTCCTTTTGCTTGTACTGAGCATAGTGCCAAGTTTATTGGGTAAGAGCTGGTCAGACAGCTTAGTGAGTTAGATTGTTCAGAGTTCTATAATCCACTAACGCTCCTGGGAGAAAAATCAGCCTGTATAGCCTTGAGCAAACTGTGCAGTCCCAGACCCCCTTCCTCCCTGAAGAAGAAGGGAATGATAATCCACTTCTGAGTGTTCTATGCCTAAAGAACCTTAGAAAGGGTTGTTATAAGTCAGAACTGACTTGATAGCACATAATCATTTTCAAGTTGTATGTGAGAAAAATAAATATTTCTATCCATTCTTTCCAAAATATTAATAATATTAGAAACCTCTGGCATTGTAGTTTTAGCTGACATTTTAAAAATCTAAAGTACTCTTCAGTCTTTTCCCACAAGGAGCATAATCAAGCCCCTGGATAATTTTAATTGAATCTTCTTTATGTTTTCTAGGTCTAGAAATCATTATTAGCCTGTCAATGGAGATACAACCCTTATTTCCAGTTTCTCCTTTATGACTAGGAAATGGCTGCCAACATAGTATTTTGCAAATGTTTTCAAGTTCTTTTAAAGTGCCAACAAACATATGAAAGATGAAAGCTGTAAACATACACATATGTGGGGGTTTTCACACAGTGGTTTCATGTTTTCTTGCCACCATGTTAGACATGTTTGTTCTCTCTGGTTTTCACATGTTGGCCACCTGTTCCTATCCAGCCCTTTTTCCTCCTAGAAGTCATCAATTTTGAAATTTAGAGTGATTTCTTCTCCCCCACCCCTTAGGCAAAAGTGCTCTGACATTAACAACTATGATAAATGTGAAGAGGATTGACCAGTTGTGTGTGTGTGTGTTTGTGTGTGTGTATGTGTAGCAATTGCACTGTCTGTAATGACATAAAGAAGGAGCATCCCCCCCCCCCCATTGGTTGTGAGTGAGTTTTGAGGTCAACCAATGAAAAGAAAGAACAACTGGGAAAAGGGGAGCAAAAGCTGACATGTGACTAAAAAAGACACCAAGTTATTTCTTAAAATGTGACTAGTCTTTTAATATTGAATGTTTGGAAGGGTTCCTAGGGGCATAAGGTGTCCGTGTACATCTATAGTTGTTTACTGTTGGGGGAGGTGCTTCCAGCACTAGTGCCATTTGCAAGCAAGCACACAAGGCTGATTGCCCACTTCTGATTAGGTTTTTAAGAAAGGGGAATTAAGAGAAATAACAACTGTAAAGGGACATGACCACCTTGTGCAGAACTATGCATGCAAAATTGAAGAGATGTAAAAGCAATGCAAAGGCAGTGACACAATTCAGTTGTAAATCCAGGAATCCCCAGGAGTTCTAAATCTACATTACACATCCATTGAAGGGGACAGGAGGAAAACAACAAAACACTGACTGCATTCATAATTTTTAAGGACGTGTGAAACCCCCCCCCCCCTTAGACTTTCAAAAGACTTCTAACAACTTCCTTCACAAAGGTGTCCTAAGTAAAGTTGTGGAAAAGAATGGTGTGTTATCTTACAGACAGGTAACAGGTTAAAGAGGCAGTAGTAGGCATCCTTCAGTCTCGAGAGACTATGGTAACGTGCTCTGCATGGAGGTCTTGGAACAGTGTCTAGTGTGGCTGAGAAGGCCAATTCGAGAGTGACAATCCCTTCCACACTGAAGACAAATACAATCTGTACCCTGTCCAGCTCCCTGATTTTGCTGGTTTCGCGACTGCCTCTTTGCCTCAGCCTGCTGTACAAGTGTCTCTTCAAATTGGGAGAGGCCATGATGCACCGCCTGCCTCCAGGCTGAATGCTCAGACGTCAAGGTTTCCCATCTGTTGAGGTCCATTCCTAAGGCCTTCAGATCCCGCTTGCAGATATCCTTGTATCGCAGCTGTGGTCTCCCTCTGGGGCGATTTCCCTGCACTAATTCTCCATACAGGAGATCTTTTGGAATCCGACCATCAGCCATTCTCACGACATGCCCAAGCCAACGTAGACGTCGCTGTTTCAGCAATGTATACATGCTAAAAATTCCAGCTCGTTCTAGGACTACTCTGTTTGGAACTTTGTCCTGCCAGGTGATACCAAAAATGCGTCGGAGACAACGCATATGGAACGTGTTCAACTTCCTCTCCTGCCGTGCACAAAGGGTCCAGGACTCACTGCAGTACAGGAGTGTGCTCAGGACACAGGCTCTATAGACCTGGATCTTGGTGTATGCTGTCAGCTTCTTATTAAGCCATACTCTCTTTGTGAGTCTAGAGAACATGGTAGCTGCTTTGCCAATGTGTTTATCCAGTTCGACATCTAGGGAGAGAGTGTCAGAGATCGTTGAGCCAAGGTACACAAAGTCATGAACAACCTCCAATTCTTGCGTGGAGATAGTAATAGAGGGAGGTGAGTCAACACCCTGGCCCATGACTTCTGTTTTCTTCAGGCTGAAGTCCTGGCAGGCCTTGCTAAAGCGATTCATGAGTTGTTGGAGGTCTTCAGCAGAGTGGGCAACAATGGCTGCATCGTCAGCGAAGAGGAAGTCCCGCATGCATTTCAGTTGGACTTTGGTCTTCGCTCTCAACCTAGAGAGATTAAAGAGCTTTCCGTCTGATCTAGTCTGGAGATGGACACCTTCTGTTGCAATTCCAAAGGCCTGCTTCAGCATGACAGCAAAAAAGATCCCAAACAGGGTCGGCGCGAGGACACAGCCTTGTTTTACTCCACTTCGGATGTCAAAGGGATCTGATGTTGAACCATCAAAAACTACAGTGCCCTTCATTTCCTCATGAAAGGACCTGATGATGTTAAGGAGTCGAGGTGGACATCCAATCTTGGGAAGTATTTTAAAAAGGCCATCCCTGCTAACCAAATCAAAGGCCTTTGTGAGATCTATGAAGGCCACAAAGAGTGGCTGTTGTTGTTCCCTACATTTCTCCTGCAACTGTCTGAGGGAAAATACCATGTCAGTGGTGGATCTCTTACCTCGAAATCCACACTGTGATTCTGGATAGACTCTGTCTGCCAGCACCTGGAGTCTCTTCAGCACAACACGGGCCAGCAGCTTCCCTACAACGCTGAGAAGAGAGATACCACGGTAGTTATTGCAGTCGCCCCTGTCTCCTTTGTTCTTATACAATGTGACGATGTTTGCATCCTTCATGTCCTGTGGTACTCCACCTTCCGTCCAGCAAAGACAAAAGACTTCATACAGCTCGGTGGTGATGATCTCTTTACAGCACTTCAGCACTTCAACAGGGATGTTATCCTTCCCAGGTGCCTTGCCAGAGGCGAGGGAATCCAAGGCCGCTTTTATTTCTGCTAAAGTTGGTTCACTGTCCAGCTCTTCCAAGACAGGCAGGCACTCAATGTTATTTAATGCCTCTTCGGTTACTACATTCTCTCTGGAATATAGCTCAGAGTAGTGCTGCACCCAGCGTTCCATCTGCTGTGCTTGGTCCTGGATGATCACGCCTGTAGTAGACTTCAAGGGAGCAGATTTCTTCTGTATTGGACCTAAAGCCTGCTTGATACCGTCATACATTCCCTTGATGTTACCTGTGTCCGCTGCTATCTGTATCTGAGAGCAGAGCTGAAGCCAATAATCGTTGGAACATCTCCTGGCAGCCTGTTGGACTTGGCTACGAACAGCTCGAAGAGCCTGCAAGTTGTACTCGCTAGGACAGGCTTTGTATGCTGCTAGAGCTCTCCTCTTATCCTCGATGGCTGGCATCAACTCCTCCGAATGGGCTTCGAACCAGTCTGCCGTCTTTTTGGTCTTCTTGCCAAATGTGGACAAGGCGGTGTTATAAACAGCATTCTTGAAATGTTCCCATCGTTCAGGTGCATTTGCATCAGCTGGGCCTGGAAGGGTTTCCTCAAGCGCTTGGGCAAATTCCTCCACTTTTCTTTGATCACGAGTCTTGTTGATGTCAATACGTGGTCTTTCTTCCTTTTTCGTGTGATACAATCTCTTTGTTCGCAGTTTTACTCTACTACACACCAGGGAATGATCAGTATCGCAATCAGCACTCTGGTAACTGCGTGTGATCGTAATACTAGGAAGCCTAGAACGTCTAGTGAGGATCAAATTGAGCTGATGCCAATGCTTCGATCTTGGATGTCTCCAGGAAACTCTGTGTTGAGGCTTTGTATTAAAGAACGTGTTGCTGACACAAAGACCATAATAACAGCAAAACTCTAGCAAGCGTTGGCCATTTTCGTTCATCTTCCCAATGCCAAAACGGCCTAGACAGGTGGGCCAAGAGCTGTGAGTTGTAAGAGTTGTAAGAGTTGTAACCACAACTCTTGGTTAAAGAGGAAGCATTTGCTAATTGGATAAATGGCAATTCTTGCAATGGAAGCAAGTCAGAAGATATGTTGTCAAGGATCTAGGAATGAGTTTAACAGTACTTAACTTTCTTGCTTAGCTTTCTATGCTTGCTAGTATGCATAGATGTTGATGTTTACCAACCAAAATAGCTGAAGTGGAAAGAAGGAGGTTTATGAGGGAATGATACTCTAGGGATAGTTGTGTATGGGGTCCACTAGCACCGGTTGCAAGATTAGGACAGGAGGAGGAAGAGGTGTTCAGGAAGAAGTCAAACCATGGAACTTCTATCTATAGGGGAGGAAACAATAGAGCAAACAATGCAAAGAGTGAACATACCAAGGAACTGTGATTACTGGTCTCAACCTCTATTGCTCTTTGTATATAAAGAGTCATTTGTGCAATTGTGGTTTTCTCTTGTCCCAACAAGGCTATCATTTATCCTCCAATGTGGAGGATATATCAGGGGTCTCCTACCAACTCTCCTCAGACTGAAGAAGCTACTTGGATGAGTAGCGAAACGTTTCAACCTAATGAGAAAGAAGTCCAGTTGCCATGACTCAACTTCCAGATAACCTCGCCTGGATGACTGAGAATCTTCACAGATATAAGGCTGTCATGGTTTCCCTCCATCTAACTTTGTTCCCTTTGTTTGTTTGTCAAAACTAATTTTCTCAGAATAATAGAAAGCAATAAATATAAAATAATAGGAAACTCTGAAAGCAAAAACATGGTACGACAGAACTTTTATTTTCAGAGGTTCCAAAAATGTATGTCACTTGGAAATATTGGAAGTAGAATGTCTAAAATGTCAGTAGCATTTTAACATCTCCAGTCTCATCCACGTTAATGACAAAAAAGGATCTTACTGCAAATGTACTGGAAATGGCAGCATTCTGTTACCTGTAAATGTTTAAAACATTGTCTCCTAAGAGCTGACAAAGGCAATCAGCAGACGAATGTTTTAGTTTGTTAGACATCCAGCCCCTGAAGACCTGCTCTGGCTTGCTCTGTGTTCACTGGAACCTTTTGTTCCTAGTGCCAGGAGGTGAAGTTTGGCCTGAGCCATTAATGACTTTTGCCCATGGGAATGGAAAGGAGGGGGAGAGAAAAAATGAAAGGCAAAAGCTTTAAGATAATCCATTTGTTCTGACCATGGGTGGTATTTATTGCCTGAGTTCGGGGGCAGGACAGACTGTCGTGGACATGGATATGAAAATGTCTGAAAATGTACACAATTTTAAAAGTCTGTTTTTTAAACTTAAAATTATGAAAAGTGGAGAGAATACAAGTATTTTCAATTCATATTTTAATTATATTATGGAATTTGTGACAAGGCTCTCATTTTTAAGGGAAGCAGAAGGACAGTGGATTAATTCAGTTGGACCATGAAGGACAGAGAGGCTAAGCAGAAACACACGTCCTATATTTCTACAGAGTTTGCTGATCTCCAGTGAAACTGGTTGCTGTGGTGTGCACAAGATAGCCAGGAATGGATAGCCAGTGGTATCTCACAGTCCCTGGGTGAGAGTCAAGGGTCTGGGAAATAACACCACACATAGTGAGACTCTGGTGTTTGGAGAGAAAAGGTTACCTTTAGAACTCTGAGGTGATAGGAAAAATGTGGAAGGAGGAAAAGCTGTTGTACCTGAGAGGGAATCAGGGTCTTGGATGATGGTGGATTGGGTAGATGCCCCAGCTGCGTAACACCCTGCTAGCTCTTCTGGTTGTTGAAAGCACTAAAACAAACTGAGTTATTACTGGCATTTAACTAAGAATTCATAGGTTAACACAAAACATTTGGGAGCCTACATTTTATTGAATTTTTACACTTTGTACTGCACAGCATATTTTTATGATTTCTGCATGTTTATTTTAATCCTATCTTACTTTGTAACTATAAACATATGTTCTTGGATTAACTTCATTTGAGGGGAGAGACCCACATGCTCCCTTTGTTGCACAGAGGGAGGTATGGTGGTGCAGGTTGGACTGGTGATTCTGTTGAAGCTGTGGTCTCATTATGGAGTGGGGAGATGGAAAGGGCTATGGATATGATTACCTTGAGATATCAATTCTAATACAATAGACCATAAAAGAAGATGGTTCAGAGAAGATCTATAGCCAGTGGAACCGGCTTGTAACTAGCTAGAGCACAGATGGTGTAAATCATGAAGTGAGTATGGCTGAAAACAAATAGCACCCCCCCCCCCCCGGTGCCTACTATGCAACAGTGAAGAAGTAAAAAAGTTTTTGTTTCCTTCTAAGCATCTCAAGGTGTCATCCAGCAGGCCTGCTCTGGGTGGTAAAGAGTTTATTTCAATCTAGCTCAGAGGGTTAAGATCAGAACCATCGGCCATCTGCTTTGACTGATTTGCTAAGCATTTCGAGGAGAAAGCAATTAATAATTACTTGGAGCTGGACACTGCAGTTGTGGCAATATCTGGGGGAAGTGTCCAGATTACTATCTGATTAGACTTCTTAATTCACTATAGCTTGCTGGTGTGGACAAGACATTAGAATCAGTTCATGCCGGTATGTGTAGGGTTAATCCTTGCTAATCTTGACTAATAAAAGCTGGAAGAGCTGGATTGTCTGGGCAGATCTAGGAATGATAAATGTCTCATTATGTCAATGGGTGGTGCCTGCTATCCTGAAAGTGGTGGGGGCATCTTTTCATGAAGAGGATCTCCCTGGATTTAAATATATGTGAAACTTGCCATCCCATTGCAAACATCCTTTTTTTGGACAAAGCACTTAAGTTGCGGTGGCTAGGCAGCACTGGATGTTCTTGGAGAAAACTGATTAATTAGACCATTTCACTCTGGTTTCAGGCCAGATTTTGAAATCAGAACAGCCTTAGTTACTTTGATACATGGCCTGTTTCAAGAGAGAGACAGGAGAGAGCTACCGTGTTGTTTCCCCTGGATCTCTCAGCAGTTTTTGCTATAATCAGCTATGACATCTTACTGTAGCAGCCCTGTGAGATGGGAGAAGGGCGTACTGAGGACCTGTCTGCACATTTGGAGCAGGGTGGTGCAGGCTAAATAGGGTTGCTTAAGGTTGGGTCCAGTATGCTGTTTGGTCCAGCTCCTTCAAGGAAGTAAGAGAAAAGGGAAAAAATAATCTCTGTTCTTGAGCTGTTCTGTCTCCTTTCATTTATAGGAGGAAGTTTTCAATTTTTCTTTAATTTTTTTCAAACTGATGCAGCACATCAGCAATGCCCTAATGAAGTTTAACTTTGTTTTTTCTTCCTCCTTCTGCTCCATGGAGCGGCTGTGGGCAGGTTTGCAACCCAACCTTTCAGAGAGAAGACAAAAAAATTCCCCTCCTTGCCCTTTCTTGTCTCCTCACACAGTCTGGATGCTGTAATGGGCGGGCTGAGGGCTAGTAAACTGAAACTGATCCCAAGAAGTGGAGGCTCTGTGATTCAGTGATTCCTATGTCCAGGGGTTGGGTAGATGGCATGTTCTGGGTGGGATTACACTTCCCTTGAAGGAGCAGAACAGGCTTGAAAGTACTCCTGCATCCACCTCTGTCACCACAACTGGGCTCAGTGGGTCAGAATACATGGGACCATCTTTAGTTGGACCACCAGTTATAATTATTCCAGGATATTCTGACCATAGCAATTCATGACTGGCAATTTCCCATTAGACTACTGCAATGTGTTCCACATGGATCTGACATGGAAGATGACATCAGTAAGGCAGCAACTGCAGTACCTGGCAGATGGACTGTTGGCATGAACATCTTTTAGTACCCATATGACTCTGGTTCTCAAAAATCACACTGGCTATCACATGCTTCCAGTCTGAGTTTAAGGTCTTGATAATTACTTTTGAAGCCCTAAAAAACTTGAGCTCTAGATATTTGAGGAGGCACCTTTCCTTAGATACACCTGTGTGATCACTAAAATATCTATGGGTGGGGCTTCTCTGTGCCCCGTCATAAATAGTGTTATATTATGTGTAGACGCAAGAGGGGCCCTTCTTGGCTGCAGCCAAGATCCAATTGATCTTCAGTCCTTCAGTTTGTGTTTTTAAAAAACCCCTACATTATTTATTTATTTATTTATTTATTTATTTATTTATTCATTCATTCATTCATTCCATTTGTATCCTGCTCCCATTAGTGTCACAGCACTACTCTGGGCAGGTTACAACTTGTAAAATAGAAAACACAAATGAAAATAGAAATATTAAAACCGATAACTCTAAAAAATAACAACAACAGACGGCATTGACTAATCTCAGAGTGAAAAGAGAGGAGGGAAGAAGAGGAGGGGAGAGAATAAAAGGGAAGGAAGGTGGTCAGCTGGGGTTGGTGTGGAAACCCTCCCTGAAAAGCAGTGTCTTTAATTGCTTCTTAAAAGTCCACAGGGAGGGAGCTAGGCAGAGCTCCTTCGGCAGCTGGTTCCATAAAGTTGGAGCCACCACAAAGAAGGCCCTACCTCTGGTAGAGGATTTATGGGCCTCCTTTGGGGTGGCCACCCAGAAGAGCCTTGACTGGGATGATCTTGTTGGTCAGGCAGGTGACATTAAGGAAAGACGTTCCGGCAAGTAACATGGGACCAAACCGTGGAGGGCTTTGTATGTGAGTGTCAAAACCTTGAAACTGATCTGGGACACCACGGGCAACCAGTGGAGGCAATCCAGAACTGGGGTGATGTGGTCAAATTTACTTTCACCAACCACCAGTCTGGCTTTTATTGATTGTACCTGAGAAATGTGAAGTTAGAAATATTTTAATAAATAAAATAAATAGATCACAAGTGACCTCTATCAGTACAGAAATACTGTTGTTTCAGAACCAAACAACACATTCCATTAAATGCCCATTTGTATTTGCATATCTGTGTATTTTTCTAAAAGTTCCCTCTGTTGTGGAGGCGGAGGGTTTCCAGATTGGGACCAGGATGCCAGTCTTGCTGTGCCATGGTCCCAAGGAACATCACTTCCCATAGTTGTGATTTGCCCCAAGAGAAAATGAGCTAATAGGTCTGAATATCAGGTTCCCACCCGGAGCAAAGAGCAGCTTTGAGGAGGAAGGATTTTTGTCAAGATTGCAGCAGACAGGGAAAAGATTATTAGATTCCTACGTCATTTCACTTGCAGGAAAACCTAGAGACGTTACTCAGAAGAGAATATCTCCACAAACAGTACTGGGATGCAGGTATGTATCCATAAGCATACTAGGCTGGAGGTAGGAGGGAGGTACCTGCTACTGCTGCAAGTGAGGTTCCAGTACTGCTTGTACTTGTAGCTTTTGCTGTGCTGTTGACAGATGTCAGAGAGAAAGGACTTGGCTTCTGTTCCAAATGGGATTAAATTCTGAACCAAAGAAGGGCGTTTGGGGTACCTCACTGAAGCAAGCAACATGAGCATGCACAATTCATATTTTGGAGACAGGAAACAAAAATCAGCAATATTACTAATTGCATATACTGTACTCAAAAAGCTCATTTTCCTGGAAATTCTTTGTGCAGAAAAGTTAAGGAGAAAGGCAGGGTAAAAATATTTTAAATAAATAAATAATAAATAATGTACATTTCCCCAAAGGACTGAAAAGGGAGTTTGGGGTTTTTATGTGTCTTATTTTATGAGTTCATTTCTTTTTGCTGCAGGCTGTAGCTGAAGAAAGCTAAATCTATGTTTGTACAGAATAAAAAGAAAGGTGAAAATCCCTTCAAAACAATCACTTGTTTTATTGTGCTGCTCAAAATGCATAAACAACAAACATGTGGTAGTGAATTGATAGAGGTTCTGGGTGATCTTATTCTCAAAAAACAAAGTTCAGTTTTCCCTTATTCTTAAAACCTGCTGAGTTCTAATTTAAGGGTTTTGTACTTTACAAATTTGGCAATAGCCAAAAATAACAAAGAAAATCCATTTGTTTTAAATGGATAAGTGGGTCAGCCATCAGTTCAGGAATGGATTTCAGACTTGACTCAACTGACCCCATCTGAAAAGGTCATGTTTCTCTCTCAGTCTCTTGCCAAGTATTTTACTGTAAGTATATTCATACATATATAGGTACATTTTTCCATGCACATATCTTTGTGTGCTTATATGGGCCAGATGATGGGACATTGAATCCACTCCTAAAGACTTCACACTTCTCACAGCTATAGACACCATAAAGACCATGAAAGGGGAAGCCTATAGAATAGAAATATCAACGGCATATCTTTATTCAACCAATTCTGGCTTAGTCAGAATCACTTTTGAATACTTTACAGTTAGGTTTCAAAATGCCATGTAGCTAGTTCTGTAAACAGAGGAAGCATTTGGACAAGACAAAATGACTGTGTAACACGTTTAAGGTTGGAATTCTCTATTCATATTTGAGGGCAAGTAAATGGTAGTTCTTTATGAGTAGTCCTGTATAATAAATGTTGTGCAGCAAGTCTGTAACTATTCCCTTTGGCCAGGACTAGGTTGGGCATAGCACACTGTGGACATGTGTAATGGTATCACTTCAGTTTTTCTCAAGTGACAATAGTAACACTTGTTTCCAAGTGACAGCTGTAAATATGTTGTATCACTGTATTTTCTAATTTTGAAAGAAAGGTCTTAGCTTGGAAGCTAAGCAAGGCATAGATTCCTTATTCCAGATGCATGAAGACCGAATGTCAGGTGCATGAATTACCTGATGGTGGATTTTCTGTAATCAGCTACATAGAATGTTTTATAGGAAAAGCTCAAAAAGGATTGTACAGTAAAGACATATAAATATATACTATATATAGATTTTTACTGCATCCACAAAGAACTGACTGTAATGTAGCTGGAAAATAATTTAATCTAAATAAATGCTACAAGGATACTTCCATCACAAAAGCATCGGGTGGGGGCACATGCAATCGACATAGATGTACATATGAAGGGTTGTTCAGAGCTGGAAAAAAGGATATCTTCTCAGATGGATTATTATGATATAATAGGCAAAGTCCACCTCTTGAACATGGAGGACAGATCTATGAGTAATATTGGATATGGATGTCCATAGCTATCTTTATGTTGCACTGTTTACGAGTACCCATTATTATGTGAATGGATACTTTTAAATGGGGGAGATTGCTCTGGGCCTATTTGGTACGGCATTTACAACATCTTAACAAAGCTGTGCCAGCTCCATCTCTGTTGCCCTTATTCTAACTGCCACAACCATTTTCATTCGCTCAGGATGTTGGCATGTAAACTGACTAGCTCACTGGTATAGTGGAACCAGGACTTGCAGGATCAAAGGCCTGAGACTTTATGAGTAGCAGGGACTATAGCATGATTCACTCTATTAGGATTCCCTGTTCTCTGTGAGCTTAGCTACAGACTTCATGGTACCTGGGAGACAAATGGGTTTCCTGAGCCTCAGTACCTATTGCAATTAAAGCTGTTTGATAGTAGCTTGATCCTGAATGGGCAATTTAGACCTATTACCTTTACAACCGTCCTGCTCCTCAATTGCTGAAATGGACCCATCCAGCTGCCTGCAGTTTTAGGATCTCTTTATGAGAGATGGCCAGCTATGAGGATTTCAAGTTTGCCATTAGACCACTGAACCTGCTGCTGTAGAAAGTTTCATTGTTCATTCTTCTGGACTGAAACTTGAGTGGTGTTCTTCCTTTCTTACTAATGTGTCTTTATTGGATGTGTGTTTACTTGAGTTGTACCATTTTAATCCTAAATGTTACTTTATTTGCATTTCATTATTAGTTGCAGTTCATTATTAGCTGCATACTTAGGCATCCTTCAGTCTTGAGGGACTATGGTAACGTGCTCTGAATAGAGGACTTGGAACAGCGTCTAGTGTGGCTGAGAAGGCCAATTCGCGAGTGACAATCCCTTCCACACTGAAGACAAATACAATCTGTACCCTGTCCAGCTCCCTGATTTTGCTGGTTTCGCGACTGCCTCTTTGCCTCGGCCTGCTGGACAAGTGTCTCTTCAAAACGGGAGAGGCCATGATGCACCGCCTGCCTCCAGGCTGAATGCTCAGATGTCAAGGTTTCCCATCTGTTGAGGTCCATTCCTAAGGCCTTCAGATCCTCCCATTCCCACGACATGCCCAAGCCAACGTAGACGTCGCTGTTTCAGTAATGTATACATGCTAAAAATTCCAGCTCGTTCTAGGACTACTCTATTTGGGACTTTGTCCTGCCAGGTGATACCAAAAATGTGTCAGAGACAACGCATATGGAACGTGTTCAGCTTCCTCTCCTGCCGTGCACAAAGGGTCCAGGACTCACTGCAGTACAGGAGTGTACTCAGGACACAGGCTCTATAGACCTGGATCTTGGTATATGCTGTCAGCTTCTTATTAAGCCATACTCTCTTTGTGAGTCTAGAGAACGTGGTAGCTGCTTTGCCAATGTGTTTATTCAGCTCGACATCTAGGGAGAGAGTGTCAGAGATCGTTGAGCCAAGGTACACAAAGTCACGAACAACCTCCAATGTGTGGAGTGTTGAGAATTTTGATTATAACGTGTATTCTCCGATGGATCATAATTGGATAGCTGTTAAGGTCGCAACTAACCTTTACCTGAATAAGGTAAAGGCTGCATGTCGATCATTCTTCGCTAACCGGATAAGCGAAGCGTCAAACCAGCAGGCGGAGCTATTCCGTATAGTGCGCGACCTATCCGGAATTGGTCCGGGAGACGGGCCTCCCCCTAGTTTCTCACCGGACCAATTTGCAGCATTTTTTAAATCTAAAGTGGAGGCCATCCGCCGGGAGCTCTTTCCTTTTTTGAATACAGTGAGTCGAACAGAGATGTCCAGCGCACCGTCTTGCCCGGTAACTTTTGACTCCTTTCAGCCTGTGACGCCTGACACTGTGGACAAGGTGCTTGATCAATGTCGAGCTACCACCTCCTCCCTTGACCCTTGCCCGGCCTGGCTAATCAAAGCAGCCAGGCCGAAAACAACAGAATGGGCCACAGCAATAATAAATGGGTCTTTCCTTGAGGCCAGGTTTCTGCCTGCCCTCAAGGAGACACTCATTAGGCCCATTAGAAAGAAACTTAATATGGGGGCGGACGAGATTGGCAATTATAGGCCCGTCGCCAATGTTTCTTTCATGAGCAAAGTGGTCGAGAGGGTGGTCGCCGATCAGCTTCAGGTGCACTTGGATGAAACAGATGCCCTGGATCCATTCCAGTCGGGCTTCAGGCCGCGCCACGGTACAGAGACGGCATTGGTCGCCCTGTATGATGACCTGTTGAGGGAGGCCGACAGGGGCAAAATGTCTCTGTTGGTCCTCCTCGACATCTCGGCGGCCTTTGATACCGTCGACCATGGTATCCTCCTGGGGAGGCTCTCCGAGTTGGGAATTGGTGGCTCGGTGTTTGCCTGGCTCCATTCCTTCTTGGAGAACCGTCCCCAGAGAGTACAGCTTGGGGAGAGTGTTTCGACCCCGTGGAATGCCAATTGTGGGGTTCCACAGGGGTCGATTATCTCCCCAATGCTGTTTAACATCTACATGAGGCCGCTGGGTGGGATCATCAGGGGGTGTGGAGCATCGTGTCATCAGTATGCGGATGACACCCAGCTCTACATCTCCTTTTCACCAACTGCAGGTGATGCCGTCCTGTCCCTTTGGCGCTGCCTGGGGACCATACTGCAATGGATGCAGGAAAATGGGCTGAGGCTGAATCCGGACAAGACGGAAGTCCTGAGGGTGGGAGCCCCCGTGGTTGGTGGCCTGGGTGACTCTCTCTCATTTGGGGGGGGGGGTGACCCTGGCTGCGAAGAGTGGGGTCCGCAGCTTGGGCGTACACTTGGACCCGACGCTCACCATGGAAACGCAGGTGGCATCGGTAGTCCGCACCGCCTTTTCCCACCTTTGGCGGATAGCCCGGCTGCGGCCCTACCTTGACACGGGGGCGCTCACTACCTTGGTGCATGCGCTCGTAATCTCAAGATTAGACCATTGTAACGCGCTCTACGTGGGGCTGCCTTTGAGGCTGTTGCAGAAACTTCAGATGGTGCAGAATGCAGCGGCCAGACTCCTTACTGGAGTGAGAAAACACCAGCATATTTCTCCTATTCTGGCCATGCTGCACTGGCTGCCCATTCGTTTCCGCATTGACTTCAAAGTTCTGATGCTTACCTATAAGGCCCTAAACGGTTTGGGACCTCGATACTTGGCGGAACGCCTGCTCCCACCGAGATCTACCCGGATCACCCGTGCGAGTCAGGAGGTGAGGTTGAGGAGCCTAACGCTGAGGGAGGCCCGGAGGGAAAAGACACGAAACCGGGCCTTCTCGGCGGTGGCTCCTCGCCTCTGGAATAACCTTCCTCCGGAGATTCGCGAGGCCCCTACGCTGGGTACATTTAAAGTCCAACTAAAAACATGGATGTACATCCAGGCCTTCCCTCCTGTCAGCACTTAACTCTTTTTCTTTTGCTATTTATTATTTATAATATTTTTTCACTGTTTTTACTATCGATTATGTCTGCGTTATATGTATGTTGGTAGCCGCCCAGAGTGGTAGAATATACCAGATGGGCGGGATATAAATCAAATAAATAAATAAATAAATAAATAAATAAATAAATAAATAAATAAATAAAATATTCTCATAACATCAGCAGAGTAAGGAGATATTGGTTAGTAGAGATACTTATGACACTATGACACTGAGAGAGTAAAACCAACAACTTGGTCTATTTACATATATACATAGAGAATAGACATTCCTCCGGCAGGATAACATGACATGAAGCAGCACACAGCATAGGAAAAAGTGATCTGACTTACAGCAGATAAAGACGTTCATTTTACACATGACTTATGTACAATTCTGTGACCAATCAGAAAATACATTACTTCATTTTCTGTTACACAAAGTTTCATCATGTACCACAGCTGTACAACATTAAGTCTTAATCCTTGATACCACACCTGAATACAATCTATACATGACTCAGGTAAAATCAGCCATTTTACATTTAACTATACAACATTAATATTTAATACATTTTCATATCAAAATCTCAACATGGAGATGGTAATAGAGGGAGGTGAGTCCACGCCCTGGCCCATGACTTCTGTTTTCTTCAGGCTGATTGTTAATCCAAACTCTTGGCAGGAAGCAATTCATGAGTTGTTGGAAGTCTTCAGCAGAGTGGGCAACAACAGCTGCATCATCGGCAAAGAGGAAGTCCCGCATGCATTTCAGCTGGACTTTGGTCTTGGCTCTCAATCTAGAGAGATTAAAGAGCTTTCCATCTGATCTAGTCCGGAGATAGACACCTTCTGTTGCAGTTCCAAAGGCGTGCTTCAGCATGACAGCAAAAAAGATCCCAAACAGGGTCGGCGCGAGGACACAGCCCTGTTTCACTCCGCTTCGGATGTCAAAGGGATCTGATGTTGAGCCATCAAAATCTACAGTGCCCTTCATTTCCTCATGAAAGGACCTGATGATGTTAAGGAGTCGAGGTGGACATCCAATGGAGGCTACCAGAAAGTATTTTAAAAAGGCCATCCCTGCTAACCAAATCAAAGGCCTTTGTGAGATCTATGAAGGCCACAAAGAGTGGCTGTTGTTGTTCCCTACATTTCTCCTGCAACTGTCTGAGGGAGAATACCATGTCGATGGTGGATCTATTAGCTCGAAATCCACACTGTGATTCTGGATAGACTCTGTCTGCCAGCACCTAGAGTCTCTTCAGCAAAACACAGGCAAGCAGCTTCCCTACAACGCTGAGAAGAGAGATGCCATGGTAGTTATTGCAGTCGCCCCTGTCTCCTTTGTTCTTATACAATGTAACAATGTTTGCATCCTTCATGTCCTGTGGTACTCCACCTCCCCTCCAGCAAAGACAAAAGATTTCATACAGCTCGGTGGTGATGATCTCATTACAGCACTTCAGCAGAGATGTTATCCTTCCCAGGTGCCTTGCTGGAGGCAAGGGAATCCAAGGCTGCTTTTATTTCTGCTAAAGTTGGTTCGCTGTCCAACTCTTCCAAGACAGGCAGGCACTCGATGTTATTTAGTGCCTCTTCGGTTACTACATTCTCTCTGGAATATAGCTCAGAGTAGTGCTGCACCCAGTGTTCCATCTGCTGTGCTCGGTCCTGGATGATCACGCCTGTAGCAGACTTCAAGGGAGCAGATTTCTTCCGTATTGGACCTAAAGCCTGCTTGATACCATCATACATTCCCTTGATGTTACCTGTGTCTGCTGCTATCTGTATCTGAGAGCAGAGCTGAAGCCAATAATCGTTGGAACATCTCCTGGCAGCCTGTTGGACTTTGCTACGAGCAACTCGTAGCAAAGTCCAACAGGCTACCAGGAGATGTTGTACTCACTAGGACAGGCTTTGTATGCTGCTAGAGCTCTCCTCTTATCCTCGATGGCTGGCATCAACTCCTCCGAATGGGCTTCGAACCAGTCTGCCGTCTTTGTGGTCTTCTTGCCAAATGTGGACAAGGCGGTGTTATAAACAGCAGTCTCTTCTCCTGAGGGAGGTTGTGGAGATCGCCCTTGTGGCTGTGTTTGTTGTGGCCCTCACAACAGGTTCTCTCCCTCTTGGTTTCTCTCACTGTCACCAGGTATTATTTTCTTAATACCACCTCTGAGTGTTAGACACATGTGCTGCCAAATGCAAGGCTTATTGAACTACAGAATCAGTTGGTTTGAATAACAGATAACCTTTTATTATTAATCATTTCACAAAGTAAATCACGTAGTCACTGTAACAGGGGTTTGATTAAGTTTGGATAGGACGGGACATATATTCAGGCTTGTGTTATGTATTTTCAATCACTTAATATCTATATTATTCTAGGTGTTCTCATTCCTGCTTGTTCATTCTAATAACCTTGTTCTTAATTCACTTTCCTAACTCTCTATTCAGATCACTCTTATTCTTCTCTTCTCTCTAAGCTCCAACTTCTCAACTGTCTCTCTCAGGTTCCAACTGTCTAACTGTTCCCCTTGGTTCCGCCCCTCCTGCTCTATCCTTGGCTCCTCCCTCTAGAGCTCCTGTGACTGACAGGCAGGAATGACGTCACCTGTAGGCATTTCGCCACAGAGGTGTATCAGGATTTCAGGGGAGATGTGTGTTTTGGAAGAAAATCACCCATGTTTAATTTTTTTAAAAATTTGGAAAATGGAGAAAAACAGAATTATTTCAATTGTTTCTTAGTATGCAGATTATTGCATCATTTTGCCATGTCCAGTGGAAAACCTATATTCTTAGTTTATCTTTGAGTTACACTGTAGCATGCAGAATTTGTTGCATGTCAACAATGCTTATGAAAATAACTGAAACATACAACATGTTTAATGTTTTAAAACTGAAAATTGATTCCCTCCCCTAAATTTCCATGTATTTTGATTTGCTTCTAGTTGTGACATTTTAAATTTCAGATAAAATGAGGGAGGGAGAATTGAAATAAGGGTGAGAGATTTATTTAACTTTATCAGAAGAGGGCATCTATTCAAAAAGGTTGGAAAATGCTGATCTAAAAGTAGCAAGGCTCCTCTCCACCTTGTTTTTTTCCTTAGCACCCATAGTGGAACAAGAAGAACAATATGAGTCAGCACTTACACCAGGGAATATTTTCTTCTGTCATTTAGTGAGGACAGAAACCTTAACCTTAGAGTACCTAAAAGGTACACCACATATTTCATAGGTTACAATTACAATGTAACTTATCTATGCCTTAATTCAATTTTGGGCCTCCAAGTGTTCTTGGACTTGAACTTCTAGAAGCCTTCACCACTAGCTGTGCTGGCCAGGATTTCTGGAAGCTGTAGTCCAAGAACATTTGGGGACCCAAAATTAGGAACCAGTGCCTGAGTTTTTCTTTTTTCAATTAATTGTGAGCAATTTACTGGCCAGAATCCTGTTGGTGATTTGCATGTACATGTTAAATTGTGTGTTTCACCACAAGAACTTATGGCTAAGTAACAAGAAATCACCAACTGGATTCTGGCCATTATTTGTCACAAGTTAGTTCAAACTGTCTAGTTTCAGCTGAGCTAAATTTGCCCCAGACTTTTAGACATAGTTATGTCTAACATGAAAAGAACTGAGAATAAAATTATAACTTTCCAAAGTGTATCCTCCATGGGATGTCTGCAGCACAGCCCCTCCCTTTTTTTGGTCCTGCAGCACTGCCATTGGCTTCTGCTTGGGGAGATTCTGAGGAGATTCACTAGACAGTTGAAGATTTGAAAGAGAAAAAGAGATGAGGAGAGGGGAAGAGAGAAATTGACCAAGAGAACATGGAGAGCAGCAGACTTTTAGCCCCACACAGTAAGCAGAGTGTGATGTGGATTGAGGCCATCATCTTCACCCTTGTGGAGGACTATATGTAATGAAGTCTCTGAGGGAAACTAAATGTTCATTTGTGAACAATTAAAAATATTCAGCTGTCTTCATCTTGAGCCTAGAGACTTACCTTAAACTTTATGGCTAAAATCTTGTTGCTTAGAATACCAAATTGCGCTAGATGAGGTCCACTGAATCAATGGGGATTTGGTAAGACAACTCCTCTGTAAGTTCCATTGATTCAAATAGGACTACTTTAACTGTGACTTAGACCTATTTGAATTCATTGAACTTATGTAGGAGCTGACTTATTAAGTCCTCATTGATTCAGTGGGCCTCCTCTAGTGCAATTTACTACACTAAGCAACAGGATTTCAACCTGTATTTACCATAATTATCCTTCTTGCTTCTTCCTTTCACTCAATTCTATTCTTGAGTAATAAATCTGAGGTGTTTTCACATTTTATTACATTATCTAGTGATATTTCACTATATCCTTTAAGGAATTATGCCAATGGCAGTGCTCCTTCCAAGGCCAATAAGGACAAATATAGGGCTTCAGAATGGTGGACATTTTCTTTATCACTACAGCACAACAGCAGACACTTAAATGTGGGTCACCTGGGAGAAAGGCTTAAGCTGGAAGATTCCTTTCTACACAGGAATCTAGGCAGACCCAAGCCACAAATGCTTCCAGCTTAGACCATTCTCCCAGGTGAAGCCATATTTAGGTTTCTTTAGGTGTTTGTCTGCTGGGTGGAACTCCCAGAAAGGAGAATTATGGAATTTGTACTCCATAACTCCCATTCTTAATACCCAGTATAGTACAGTACAGTATTCTACATGGGCAGTGGCAAGGAGAAAGACCATCTGCCCTGCATATCAATTGACTAAACCGACAGTGGTCACAATATGGCCCATGGGCCATTCATTAATTCATTCATTCAATTTATATACTGTCCCATTAGTGCAAACAATACTCTGCAGCCCCTGGGATCCAAACATGTCTTGCTAGCACCTGTATGCTCCCATGCTCCTAAAAAGGTGGGGATTTTTTGGTGGTGGAGGTGAGACTCAAAAAAGCCCTTGGACATTTTGGAATCATGGGGCAATTCCTCATGTTTTGATCCCATCCTGAATTGTTTTAGGCCTAGGAGGTTGGAGGCAGGGGGAAAGGAGTGCATTTTCGTGGCCAAAAACAGCTCAACAGAAGTTCCCAAACATGGTAAAATTGCCTCCTGGAAAACATAAGCAACCTATTGAAGTACGGGTTAGCCATGTGGCCCAAACAAAATAAAATACAAATGCAACCATAAGCGATACCTTTACAGGCTACTAAAAAATCATTGTACAATTCAAGAGCTTTCATGGATTAAAACACCACTTCATCAGGTTTGTACCAGTTTGGAGAATTTAAAGTCCAGATGTTTATGGCATGATGGATTTTGCCAGGAAATTTGCTCTTGGATGAAAAGTCCAAAAAGGTCTTGGCAAGCTGGAAATTGCCAGGCATGTCTCTCTTAGATGTCTCTCTTGGATGTAATTCCAGAGACTGGTTGCTGTTTTATGGTTACAGCTTAGGTATTTGTGGATCGATTGTAACAACCAAAGAAAGGCCATAAATGGGGGAGGTGGATGTACACACGTGGCCTCTGCTTCTTTGCTTGGAGAACCGGGTTTTTTTTACACTCAGTCCACAAACATCCCATTCAAGGAATCTTTATGCTTGCATTATACAGAATGCAATGGTTCCACAATTCATGGTTCCCACTTTTCAGCAAACGGTGTGTGCATCCTGACCCTGCTGCCGCCAATGCTACCACCACCACAAACCCAATACATACGCGCGCACACAAATGCACATACAGTACACACATGCAGATAGAGAGAGAAGAGAGAAAGATTTAAAGTTACAGTGAGGGAGGCATGAGGGTGGTTTCTCCCCCCTGGATGCAGGAAACCCAAACCTTCTACCTAGAGAGTGAGTCAGTGGGGGAGGAGATCCACCCTTCCCTTTGGATTCCTGGAGAAACCCTCCCCATGGATCCCCATGATTTTTATATGTAGGATCACCCCAAACCAGAGAAACATGGGTCCCGGGCATGTCTTGGATTGGTAGTCTGTGGGTACAGATTGGATCTGTGATTTCATGGTGGTTTGGTGAGGATCCCATATTAAAAACACATGAAAGGGGTGGAAAGGGAAAGGGGGGTTAGAAAGGGATGGAAATGGAAACATGGGGTAGAAAGAGGAAGAGGGGCAAGAGGTGAGGGTGGTGGCATGTGACTGGGAAATAGAAAACAGGAAGGATTTGGACGCAGTGAGGAGAAGAGGTTGGTTGAGGGACCGGGCAAAAAGGGAGGAAGGTAGTGGGGACTGAAAGGGGAGGGAAGGCAGCCTTGGCTGGCCAAAACAAAAACAAAAACAAAGAAACACAGGGCAGGGGCATTCATATATGCAAAATTGTTTCATTGTAATCTGCCTCAAAATAAACAAATGACTGGCAGGGGAGCAGCAAAACTTGGTCCCCGGACAGAGTAGTTTGTGCTTGCCTGCAGCCTCCTGGATGTCAATAGACTGAGACTCCCATCAAATCTAGCCAATACTGGTAGTGATGAGGGTTGGTGGGAACTGCAGTCCAATAATATCTTAGAGGCCACAAGATGCCTGGTTTTAAGCCACCAATTCTACCAATCTGAATAGCATTCCCTAGAATGCCATGACAAAAGGAGAAAAACATGGCTTTGTGCAGTATATCCCATATGAGGTGCCAATATCTCCACTGCTCCAAAGCGCTCTTTAGTCAGGTGACTATGTCCAAGTGTACACCACCTTTTACAACTTTAAATACAAAGTATCAGGCCAGGGCATGGGGTATGGTATAACCACTGTTGATGCTATCTGGCCCACTCAGGGCCAGCTTTAAGTGTAGGTGATCTGGGTGGTCACCTGAGATGTCAGATTGAGCTGAGAGGTGGCACCAACCTGAGCCTTGCAGTTGTACTTTTTTTTTTTAAAAAAAGTACTTTTAAAAGTACTAAAGTACTGTCTGAATAAAACAGAAAGCAAAATGTATAAACATATTTAAAGTGTTAACTTCAGTGAACAGCAGCACACTGTCTGGGAAGTAAAGATTTTCAGCAGTGTCATTTCTTACAGTCATCTCTTGAAAGGCACTCTCACCACATGATCAAGATTCATTGGCTGATTATGTCATCAACTGCGGCAGTTGTCCAGAAAACAACAACTTCCACTACCACTGTCCCACAAAGGTCCTGAGGCTCCCTTGGGATTCCTTTTGTCATGGGGATACCACTGAGGGCCACGGGACGGGGGAGGGGTTGGGAGAAGATCTTTAATTTCCAAAAATTGCTGCCACTGGGATGATTTTACTGGTAGTGGCAATTTTTGGAAATTGCAATGTAGACTTTCCCCTGGTCCCACACCACCAGCAGCTTCCATGTGATGAAAGGGATCCCAGGGAAGCCTCAGAATCTTTGTTGGGTGTGTGTGTATGATATAGTTTTTATTTCTGAAAAACTGCTAAATTGATGGCATCTCAGCCTTATATGTCATAGGTTATGCTGCTGGATTTCAAACGTTGAGATATTAGAACTGGAGGAGGAGTGCACTGAAAGCAAAGGAGCAAGTAAGAAGGAGCTTGCTCTGTACTCTTTTCATAGAAATCACTGGGGGAAAGCCTGGGAATAGCAATATTGCAAGTGCCTCATCATTTGGTAACATGGCAAAGCTGAAGGGCTGTCCTAAGGGGTGCAATTGGGGCAGTTTGCTCCAGACATTCACAAAGCAGGCCCTGTTATTTTAGTTCCTGAGCATATTGTTGGTCCCTAGCCTGACTGGGCTACATTCCTCTCCAAAATTCTTGGTGTTTTGTTTAAAGTGTTAATACTTTTGCTTCTTTGGTCACACTAGATCTAGCTGTAAAATGGGAGGCTAGAAGGAAGAATAATTCCGCTTATTAGCTAGGTCTACAGACTACCTGTAAGAGAACTGAAACCCAACACAGTAAAGTAAAATCCTTATTTATATCAAGGCAGCAATGGAAGGAAGATTTGTCAGGCAGGCATGGGGTGGCTCAGGCCAAGTAGCCCTAGTTGTACAATTTGTTTTAAGGACAGCAGGAACAGGAGAGGCCTCAATGAGGGATTCTGTGGCAGAATAGGAGGCCTGTGCAGGTGTCTAGGGAAAGAGTTCAAGGAGGGAGTGAGTGAAGGCCAGCTAAAACGTCCAGGCAAAGTTTTCTTGGAGAATAATTTTCTATAGCAGTTGCCACAGCAAAAGATGTAGGAGATTGGGCCTTAAGGGAGGAATTCTTTCTCTTTATATTGCAGTCAAAGACCCAAATTTAAAACAGTACAACAATAAGAACAAAGCAATAAAATTATAATTAAAACATTAACGTATTTAGGAAAAAGCAGTAAGTTAAAATAATAGAGTCTTTTTATGAGATCCTACAACAGAAAACAAAAATTTAGCCACAGACTCTGTGATAGTTTGGTTTATACCTGCCAACAAACATTCCAAATACCATATAAATGGTCTTCCAGGGCATTTCCTCAAAATAGGAGAGAGAAGTCTTCCATGTTCCTCTCTGTCAAGGTGACATTCAAATAAGACATGGACCAAAGATTCCGCTACTTCATCTCCACAGGCACACAGCCGATCTTCATAGGGGATGCTGAAGTCGTGACCTCCCAATATTGCTGAAGGGAGACAACTGATTCTAGCCCTGGAGAAAGCAGGCTGGTATTTGGGGACAATGAGTTTAACCAGATACCCAGAATGCATATGGAAACTCCAAATTTAAGCCAAAATGTGTTGGTGAAAAAGATCTGTGATCATTTGATAGAGAATATTGCAAATCCATGTCCCTGATGTGTTGTTCTAAGATGGGTCTTATAGTATGATGATCCTGTCCTGTGTGTAGAGAAAATCCATAGAAAAGCCTAGTAAGTGTAATTGAGCTATAAATCCCATGAACTGATAAAAGCATCTGTTCACAAGAAATAAAGATAACCTTAGGATGGGTCAGTATACAGAACCTTTAACTGATACCGAAAAGTGAGAGACGAAGCTCTATGCTCTGCAGATATGAGGCCTGCTTTTAGTTGTAGCCCTGCAGATGAAACATGGCAAGTCATTCCGAAAAGTGAGAGCAACCAGTCTGTGAGCACACTTTCCACAGCTGAATTAAAACCTTGACTCTGTATTGCAATACCATATAGCAACTGAGGGCTCGATCACACCCGGCAAAAGACCCCAGTTATATCGATTTGGCCATTTTTTAGATCATTTCATAAATTACTGAGCACATGACGCACGGCCAAGATCGACTCATTTTCTTACCCAGTGGTTTATTTCTGGTTTGTTTTCCCTTCTCCAAGAGGGTGGTTTTAAATTGTATTGATGATGTATTGAATCATTCCTTACTGGTATAGCATGTGTGCACATTCCTGTCAATTCTTTTCCTATCCTTGGTCCCTGGGAAAGGCAGCTACCATGATTGCCACATGGTAGCCCTGCAATCAATTTTTTAAAACAAATTTTTGCGAATGGTATATCAATACATTGATAAATCAAGGTCTCTGGCTTTACAAGGAAAATCTCAGCACGGTTTGACTTTGTGTGCCATTTGTCTTGTTTACTCTACCTACTGACTGTGAAGTGACACAGCTGTACAGGCGGGGGCCGGGACCATGGTGGGCACTGTATTACTTTTTGAGACATAGGCATCACAGATCAAACATTCCCGAATGGGAATCCCTTTCCACTATATCGATGTATCAGTTAGGGTTTTTTAAAAAAATGTAAACAAAACTAAAAGTAGGGGCACCACTGTGCCAGGAAATATCAGAGAAAATAAATCAATTCCATGTTGTAGCTGGCAATAACATTTCAAATAGGAAGTGAATCAATATTATTAAAACCAATGGGAATGTTCCCGCTGGTATATATACCACGTGACCACAAAAATAAATGTATTGGTACAAAAGAGGTATGGAAAGAATTGTAACTGGGGTTCTTTTGGCAGGTGTGATTAGGCCCTGAGATAGAGCTTTGACCTTAACTACCTGTAATGCAGCAGGGATGAACTGTGCCTCTTTGGTGTAAAAAACCCACCAACAATGAAGATTATATTCTGTGCCAGCTGCACTGCAGACTGTCTATAGCTGGGCCAAAAAAAAGAAAAGAAAAAAAGAGTGGAGGAAAAAACATAGCCCAGGCATTTAAACTTCTTAACTTGTTCATTATGTCGTCCATCGATTATTCACTCATCTACCTGAGTGTGTCTAGAAAAAGCCATGATCTTGGCTTTCCTAACATTGATTGATAGCAAATTATCTTTACAATAGCCATAAAAACACGTAAGAGTCATTTAAGACCTAAGCTTTAGTCTCTGCCAATTTAGGTACATACATGAGATTCTATTGCTAGGCACTTCTTGATTGAGGTAGAGATTAAATAATGTGGATGCTAGTAAATAGCCCTGGCACACACCCTAGTGTGTGTGGTGTTTGTCAAATTATTGTTCAGGCCACACCTTACTTGAATTGTATTATGTTGACAAAGGCATCTAATAAGATAAAGCAGTCTTTTATCAATTGAGGAAACATATACTCGTACCATAGTTCATCCCATAATTTACCTCTTGGGATTGAATCAAAAGCAAATTTCAAGTCTATAAAGGCTATAAATAACTTGTTCCCACAGGAGCTCATATACTTCTCAGCTAGATGGCTAAGTGCCAAACAGTGCTCAAAGGTTGAGCACTCCTTCCTGAAAGCTGCCTGTTCATTCCCCAAAATATTCTCTTCTTTAATTCAGGTGGTAAGTCTGATATTTAAATAACTGGCATGAAGTTTGCCCACTACAGACAGTAAATTGATTGGTTTCTAATTTGATGGTTCTTCCTTGTTGCCTTTTAAAAGGATTGGTATCACTATAGCCTCTAGCCATGTCAAGGGAAGCTGGCCAGTGTTGTTGATATGTATAAATAGGTGTGCTAAGAGGGAGGCCCACCAGTCTATATTCAAAATTTTGGATAGGGTTATATCTGATCCTGTTTTTTTCTTCTTCCCAGTTTTCAGATGAGAAATTGAGGTCTTTATTTGAGCCAGAGCTATCAGCTCCCATTTTGGCAGATTATATATGTCCAAAATAATTGAATTTTCCATTGGTTGTGCTTTTGATTCAGCAAATGTTTTAGAGAAATTGTGCTCCCAAATGGAATCCTTTCTGAATGCATAGTGGAAATGGCCAATTGTAGACCACAGCCAGAAGACCTGTGAGACTGGAAGCAGAACAAAGTTCTACCAGGAGGTGTCGGAATTTGGAGGAGAGGATGCACAACCTGTTTCTTAGTCCCTTATCCCCCCTCCCCCATAGTAAAACACATTTGTCTTGACTGATCCCATGGCAAGGGGGAACTATAGGTAAGGATCCTTGCCTCAGTTTTGTACACACATCCTGTATATAGGTCCTGGTAAGCAACAGCAGCAGGCATCTCAACTTTGCCCCTTTTCTAGGACCCATAAACCCTCTAGGTGCCCTTAAAATCTTGCTGGAGGGGAGCCACATGTATTCCTTAGCTAGAATGCTGTTTATTCCAAGGTCTGAGATTTCCACTATCTGTGGTAAAACAGCTTTGCAGGTTTTTATGCAAAGATCTGCATAGATGATGAGGTAAACTGATTCTGAAGTAACAGAACAAATAGTGGGATAAATTATGCATTAGTTGTGTACATTATGAACAAGAATGCCTCTTTTTTTTAACATAATCAACTTTCTTTAAAACAATTGTCTATCTCCAGCCTAACTGTGGAAACTAGTCTGCAATGTCTTTCTTCCACCCATTTAAAAACCGTTTTTGTAGTGAACGGATGTAAAATAACATGAGACTTGGTCCTCTGAATAATTCATGAGACTTAGGGACAAGCTTGGGATGGAAACTTATTTTTCATGTCAAACAATTCTTTATTTTTTATGGTACAAATTAAAAGTGACAGATCTGAAGCTGTTAAGAAATACACAAAGTGCAGCTTTACTGACCATACAGATATTGCTCTAGTTTAAGTACAGATTTTGTCAGTTTTTAATTTTTTTTTTAAATGTTAAGCAACCTGTGCAGATAAATCAGCTTTGGTTTCAAAGTCAGAACAGTAAGGAGCTTGAAATAACCAGTTTGGCTTCTAGGTCACACAACTCCTCTGATTATTTTCCCCCCATTAGAAACAAAAACAAATGAAGAACACCATATAGTCCATTTCTTTCTCTGCCATCTTTCCTGCTGCATGTGCCATGCAGAGGAAAGCAGGTCTCTTTTGTAGTGCTTCATAAACGACCCTGGTGACCATTTTGTAGATTACGGGAGCGAGACACCATGTGCTCCTGCTGCGCAGCCTCATTCATTTCGACGGAGCAAGTGCTGGAGCCTCACCTAAGCTCCAGTGAAACAAATGCAAGCTACGCAACAACAGTGTTTGTGGACTGCACCCAATAGCACATAGGACCAATATATATATTTATTTATATATATATATATAAAATAAAATTTGAAAAAAAAATCACTTTCTCAACAATAAATAAACTAATGTGCCCCACATAATCTCAGGTTGGAAACAAGCAAACTACATGACAAAAAGCTCAGTACAAAATGTTACTGAAAACAGTTTTTTTTTACAGTAAAACATTTACATGGAAATTAATTTCCTTTATTTTTATTTTATTTTATTTTAAATTCCTTAATTCAGTGTTGCTCATGAGCTGGGTACAATTGAGTGCTGAGGTAAAACACTGATGAACAGTTTCTTTCTGTACTTCTTTTTTTTTTCTTAAAATAGTAACAGTTTAGTATTGCAAGATTGTCAGCAACATTTAGCCATATCTATACAATGTGCATATACCTACATACATTGAGCTTTGGTCCAGCATTGAGAAGACGAGCAAAGGCATTATACATATTTCTTTTTGGTTATAGCTTGAGTACTTTGAAACGCCTCTACTTCTTCCTTCTTAGCTCCTTTTTGCTTTCTTGGTCTATTTACTTCTTTGTGAGTGTAAATTAAATGGAAAACTTCTGAATGGATTTGGTAATTTTTTGTTTCCTGCTCCGTGGAGTTTTACACTCCATACCTATGCATTTCCATCATTATATGTTTCAGACATCAAACTAGTGTCTGCTACACTGATATAACACAGTGGCTTGTGACACAGAGCTGTTCCAGTGGTACATCCCATCCTTAGTATTTCTTTTTTATATATACAGCAAACCTTAGGATTAGGCCTTTAGTGGTTTGAAAAAAGACAGCAGGGACAAAACACAATACATTTATTGACTGATATTCCTAGAATTAGCCAACTTTAGTTTGCCTTTCAGGCAAAACTCACTGTTCTTCACAGAAGGCAAAATACCACTGAATTGGTTGGGTTGTAATGCTATACTCTACTTTGGTCTTATGAGGAGGAGCCTAGATTCTTTCTGCGCTTCTGACTTCTCATCCCCTTCAAAAGCATGGAGGGGTCACTGCAGCTTTTCTTGAACCACAGCTTATCACCACACCTGAACCTGCATCAACTGCAGTTAAACTTGGTTGGTGGAAAGAAGCTAACTTCCAAGTACAAGTTATATAGCTGGCTTGATTTCACTCACTACCATTGAGGCTGTTCAACTACAATTCAGTGTCAGGACAATATGTTAAACTGTGATTAGCCTCACACAAAAGTGAAAGCTTCCAATCTTGTAGTTATAACACAGATGGAAATGGAGTGTATGTGTGCAACGTGAGAGGGAGGCTCCACGTATTCCTGGGATGCTTAACTGTGATTTAGGATTGTGCCTGAAAACAGACATGGTGGAATTCTTGGGAAGAGGGTGTTGTTTTGTTTTGTTTCTGCCACTGTTTGGTACAGAGCTACTATCTTTTTGCCACCCTGAAATGTCAAAGGTAGTTTCTTATGTCACTGCTGCCTATACAATTCAACTAGCCTCTAAAGAGTTGCTCTTTGAATGAAATCTTGGGCTTTTCTGGACACTCCTTCCTGTTGCAGTGCTTCATTCCCTCTGAAAAACTGGCTTCCAGGATTGGGCTGCCTTTGGGGCTGCAGGGAAAGAGAAAATTGGCACAACTTCAATATATGTGTAGAAATTATTTAGGGATGCGCCTGTTGGAATCTTTGGACTCCAGCCTGTATTTAAAAATGATAATTATAAATATTGTTTGGATTGAAGTGAGACTTTCCCTTTACCTGCAGCCTTCATAAATTACACACACATATTTGTTCAGGCACCCATTTCTGCCTCATAGCCAGGGGAAAAAAAGATTATTATTTTTAAAAAACACATCTTTCCCTTTATAAATCAGTCATAAAACAATGCATAACTAAAACAGAACAATGTGGAATATGAATGGTTTCAAGAGTGCAGGAATGGAAATCAAATTCATTGTTTGGCTGGCAGTTTATTTCATTTAATACGATCACTCCCCTACGTTAAACCATTTCAGGGTAAAGTTCAGAAAGGAAATACTTTTTAGTTAACTGCTGTAGTGATACTGGGAGGTGTTTTAGATTCTTTATTAGAGTCTTTGGTTAAAGTTCTTTCCTGGTTTTTATTTTGTTTTGCTTTGTTTTTGTTTCCCTTCCATTGTAGATATAAGTTTCAATGAGAATCTGAAATCCAGGTTTTTAAGGAGCAAATTGCTGGTATATTTACTTTCAGGAATTATGTTCAGACTCTAATGCTGTTGTGAACTGAAAATGTGTGACTGGATTATAGGCAGAATTTTAAGAGGCTGAGCTTCAAAACTGATCAGTTCTTGACAGTTCTCCTGTCAGTTTCTCATTCACCATTTCACAATTTTATTTCCATCTGTGATAAGCTTATTGTAACTAGGTATAGCTGCTTGGGGAGAGTTATAAAAAAATAATCTGCAGTTATCATCACTATTATTTGTTATTAGACCCAAACCTTTGTACTTAAATCTGGGTGTTACCTGGGTTTATTCCAATCATAGTCTACTCTCTGTTATTGATTAGTGGAGGTGAAGGTTGGAGTTGTGGCCTCAGACTGCTAGAGTTTGCTGTGCAACAAGCAAAAGATACCGCAAAATAAGTATGCAAGATTCTTCAGGAGTATCACATATGGCAAATCTAAAGTTTTGTACAGTCTGCCAGATGCAGTCTGTATATGCACAATGACGGTTGGTGACATTGATTGCATGAGAGAAACGAATACACTTCATGTTTTGGTCAGAACGTTAGAAGAGCTCACTAAGGTAGGATATTTTGATGGTAGGATTCATCACCATGGATAGCATCTGTAAAGTTCAGACTAAACCCCAGAGCAAATAAACAGCCCCGGTTAAATCAGTTACCATCTCCACTGTGTCCACAACAGATGGACTTGGGTCATTATTAGGCTCCTTTTTTCCCTTCTCTGCCTGAACATCTCAGTTCCTAGAATGTGAGTAAGGCAAGTTCCTGTCCCAGTCTGTAAGGTCTCCAGTTGTACTGCGAAGTCCCCTGATATTGTACATTGTTGGCAGGAATAATAATTTCAGTAATCTTATTCCTGAAATAAGGAGAAATCTAATGTCAGCCAAGAAAACAAAATGAATGAATGAAAAACAAAAGAAACAAAAAAGAAGTATCCAAATCCTAGTAAATATCAATTTTTACCTGCCCCTGTTGAATCCCTATTCCATGCTCTGACTTGTGTAAAACATGTAAATAAGGCATATTTATACCTCTTTGTTGCACTTACTACATCTGCTTTTTAGGGTTAACACATGTGCCTTACTGTTTGCCAGCACACTCTGTGCCATAGAAAGGATATCAGCACAAGATTTTTGTATGGGGTCAAGCCAGTGATTTTTACTTTGGATGAAAGAAGACTTCATTTAGAATCTTGGAACCATTCACATTTGTTCTGTAATAATGGTTCCATGGAAGTTTTAGAAGGAGAATGAATTCACATGATCATTTCCTCCCCAACACAAATAAATATTTCACGATAAAATCTGTAGCAGAGTTCCAAGGAAATGCAGTTTTTTGCGTTCACTACATGTCTTGACGCAAAGCATGTTCCAAACAACCAACCAAGAAACAAAGGAAAACAATTGTGTGGTGGTTGGAGATCACATCTTAGCAATTTTACAGGAATTTAAAAATCTCAGACACAATCCACCCCAAAATTCTGTTGGGCAAGCATTGTTGAAAGATTATGCCTGAAAAGAATGTTTTATATTAATGGCAGTAAGTAAAAAAAAAATGAAGACTTAGATCCACAGTGGAAGTGTCTGTTGTAGTCACCCTGCTTCATACTGAATACAGTATCTAGAATTAATTCCTCATACTTTTCTGTGTACAAGGAAGAACCTGTGAGAAAGGTGGAACCGTTAAGGCTAGAGATTCTGGGATGGTTTAACCCTCAGTTGCACTGATTTTGCTGAAGACTAGTTGTGCAGAAGCATTTCAGATTTATTCCAGGGTCAGGTGGAGAATGGTACATGGTAAAATCACAAAATCTGATGTATTTGGCAAGGCCTGGAACAAGAGGAAACACTAGTTTTTTTTTAAAAAAAATATAAGCACAACCTAAGCCCTGAATCCCATTCTTTGGGAGTCGTTTGGATATAATTATGAATTCCTCAGCTTTGACAGTCTTCTATAACACAGAAAGAGTTAATCACTACCTTTGTTTACCTTTTGACTTCATGGCTATATCATTTTGGATGATAGCTGAGATTGAGTTGATGATCTGTTTCCTGATCTTGGTTCCAAAATTAAGTAAATACATTATTCATAAATGCTTATTTTATGGTTTAGCAAGTTATGGCATCCACACAGCACCATCTGTGTCCATCCAGTCCTGAAAGCAGCTATTGCCGGTGGAGAGGGAAATAAATAAATAAGTAAATAAATAAATAAAGGACAAAAGTGGCAACAGGAAAAGAAGAGTTAGAGATGCAGTAACGGAAGAAAAAAAAATCCTTGTTACTTCTGTCCACTTGCCATTAGCTTGTGTTCTATTAGAATTCCAAGGAATTTCTTTGGCTATCAGACTTTGGAGACAAATTGCTTCACATAGGTAGAACCATAAACACTGATGCAGGACATTTGGACCAAGTGTGCAGTTTATATATATATTACAAAAGTAGCTTTGGTAACCTCTCCCAGTTCGCGGCCAAAGGACAGAGAAAGGGGCAAGATGTACATGGTAAGTAAAACTTCAAGTTACTTAATATGTCCTTAATGTAGTTAACATTATATAACATTATATTTTATGTGTTTAAAAAAGTTCTGTTTTCTTTTGAACTATGGTATGATGATGGAGAAGGCAGACAAAATAAAGGGACAATGAAATTGGAATCAACAGGCAAGTAAATAAAGTCCAGTTAAAAATATTAAATAAAACAAATCTGCAAACCCAACAGTTTAGAGAAACAGTCATTTTGGCACACGAACATCTGGAGATCACAAAACCATGTGACAAACAAAACGGTTGAGCACTTTAGCTCAAACCAAACGTCACTTGCCCATGTGCTAGGCATGTGAGAAAGGATGCACACACAAAAAGAGTCTTGTAATATTAATTGTCCTTTTTGCAAAGTACAAATGTAAAAATTCTTACGACAATGTATCACTCATAAAAGAGTAGACTAACAATCTAGTTTGCAATGCCATGTTTCTGACTTTGGTTAATAGTTTTCATAGTGAAGAAGCACTTGATACCTGAAAGGCTACAATACTCCTCCAGGTGGCAGGCTTGTTTTCTCTCTCTCTGTTTTACAAACAGTTAAAGGTTTGCTGCTGTTGCTGTTGTGTTCTTTTTCCATAAAACTGGTTCACATTTTCATAATATACAGGAAAAAAGTAAGCAGTTATTTGGTTTACTTTTAAGTCCATTAAAAAAAAACTGGTTTTTTTTTTGGAACTAGTTCTACCACACACACGCACACACACTAAGTGCTGTGTATTTTTTTTGTATTTTTTTTCTGCTTGTTTTTATCTAGGAAAACCCACAGACATTTATAAATTGTTCTGTCCATCTTGTAGTTTTCTCAGTCTTGTACTTACAAGGGTGGTGAAAGAGCATCTTTACAGAGTTCAAATGTTTAAAATTTCCTTTGCTTTTGTGTTCTTTCTATAAATCTATCCATCTAAGAGTTTTCTTCCAGAGAGTCTGTTAAGGGCTCCATCGGGACGGCCGTTGCAGGCTCATGCTGTTTTAGGCGTTTAATTGTGTTCTTCAGTGCTTGCCTCTTATTGCAGAACCAGACTCTAACTACTTCCCGGTCATAGTTCAGTTTCTCTGCGATTTCTGTCATTTCCTGCCCAGAGGGATGTGTGTTCTTCTCAAAATGGGCATTCAAAATCTCTAGAGCCTGTGGTGTGAATGAGGTGCGCCTCTTGCGCTTTTTGGATGGTTCACTTCCAATAAATTCAGTAAGGTTCTGCATACCTGCTCGATGGCGGGCCTCAGCCTCAGCCATCCACCGTTCAAGCACCGGCTTTATCTTCTGGGCACTTTTAGGGGTGATGTCCAGCTTTTCAAACCTGGCAGGATACAAAAGGCCAGGGTTCAGTTTGGCTGTCAGACTGCTAGCTATAGTGTTCTCTTGGGCTTCCTGTGGTAGGAAAAAGTGGCTTCTCAGGATGGTGTGTCTGAGGGGAAAATTGAAAAAGAAGAGTCTTACACTGATGCTCTGCCAGGGTGGGACTTCCTGCCTGCCTGACTAATTGACTGGCAGAGATTATTTACAATGGATTATGAAAACTGTCAGTTTTACAAATATATATATATATATAAAATCTAAACACACACACACAATTATGGTGATAAAGTAATTGCCATAATGCTACTTAATATAACCAATTGCTCCAGTCCAGAGATCTGTGTGCTTCCAGAGGCTCACAGGGAACTTTGGTGCACATGTGCTACTCTGTTCATTTCAGTGGATAATATTGACTGCATATATTCAGGAATATATCTATAATATTGACCTGATCCATTGAAATGGATGGCGCTCTGGAGATAATAGTCCTGTGTGTCCATTGGAGCTTTCACTCTTGGAAAAAACTCCTGTTGTTAAGGTACACATTTCAGATTTCAAAGTCTGTTCTTCAAAATCTTATTGGCAATGATTGAGCTTAACACAGTTAAAAACAGGAAATGACATCAGTGGCTTGTTTTGTTTCGTGTTGACTCTTACTGAGACCTTATTCCCTTTCAGTAGCATATTACCCCTAATGCTGCTGTTTTAATTTCATAAACCAGCTGTTAGCCTTTGAATTTCAGGTCTCCTCTTCCTTTCCCTTTTAAAGCAATTTTCACTGTATGCAAGTTAACACTATGTTCCTTTTCTGGGTAGGAAAAAATCCCCAAGCTGTTGCAGTCTTCAGTTCAAACAGCTGGACACATTGTAATTATTTTGAATACCTACACAAGTAGTTGCACTAAGAGAAACTCATGTCTTCCAGATGAAACCCAGCATAATAGTGCACTAATATACTGTGGCATCAAGCTGGGTTTATTGTGGGATGTCTGCACACTGTGCCAAATGATATCATTTCCTGTAAATGAGGTCCTCTATGTATCATTTTGCCATCAAAAGTCCTCTGCAAGACCAGATTTTACAAATCTTGTGCAACACCTGGGGGAAAAATTCTATACTGAGGACTTTATTCTCTTTAAAACCAAGGCCATTTCAGCTCTGGCTTTACCTACTGACATAACACACAACTCTTTCTAAAGCTTCATACATTATATTTTTCCACTCAGTCATGTAAAATACCCAGTTTACATATGCAATATAGCTTTTGCAAAATATACTGTTATTTAAAGCATGGACAGTTTAGTGAAGTATCATGGCAATTCATGCTGTGGTGCCATTGTTCTTTGAAGGATGTGATCCATATTTATTGTAGCATCCTACAACTGGCAGCTGTTTGTTTTGTACACAAACAATTATGGGTAAGTAGGAATTGCTAGAGGTGGATGCACAAATCACTTATCAAAGCCTAATTGAAATTTAACAGAATTTTTCTAAAGGAAGTGATCTCTAGACATGCGATGCATTTGGATTACTATAAGATTCCAAAGTTCCAATACCAGCTCAGCCACAATACTCCCTTGGAGACCAGACCAGAGTTGTTACAGACTTGCCCTTTGCCACATTCTCAGGCTCCTAGCATCTGTCCATACCTTCGAAGCCTAACAGACTGTTTGTTCAGTCCATCATAACGCTATTCTTTGCTTGCCTGTCTTTCTTCACGCCTCCCACTCCATATCTCTGTAATGTAGTATCTACTATATGTATATGGTATAACTTATGTAGTACAAGGCAGCAGTGTGGGGAGTAAAACCCTTTTTCCTGCTTCTGTTGCAAAACTGCTGAGACCATACAAAAGGCTGTTCCACCACCATCTTATGACTGCTTAGTGATAAAACAAATCTTTCTACTATTTGCCCCTTGTTTACTTTTTTGGTATACATGATACCAAATGTATCAATAACTTGGTGTGAGTTTTCAGGCACAATAAAGTACGGAGGTGTACAATTTATTTATGTAAATATAATTTTAAAAAATATAGCTGTACATGTCTAATAATACTTTTGATAATTCCCATCTAGAATTATGTGAGTACAGTGAGTGAATTTAATATGGAATTGTATTACAATTATTTATTTATTTAGTTGGTTCATGAAATTACGTGGTTTATATAATTGATTAAATTTAGCACCACTGAAGTCTTCAGTGGATTTGTTTTGACTTCAAAAGGATAAAGGTACGGGTCTGTGTCACTAACATCTCTTCATTAGCCAAAACAAAATCCTATAGAAGATTCAACCAAACCACTTCGAACTGTATTAATTTATTGCACTATGATACAATTTAGTACAAATGCCACACACTAACAGTTGCTTAAAAAAATTATTGCTTGTTTAGGTTTCTTTCCCAAATTGCCTATTGAGTTAAAATTAAAATTAAGCAATGGGAAGGTTGGATATCATATTCAGAACACTGTGTGGCTTGTTAGTTGTTGTGTTTCAGTATGTGAGGTTTCATATAACAATATACAAGCCTTGAAACAAATTTCCCAGCAGTAGTATCCTTGTATAGACTGAATAAAGGTTATTTTCTACAGGGAGGTATCTTATAAGAAAAAACAGTAGGGGAGGCCATAGAAGTGAGAGGATCCTACGGAGCTTTTTGTATTTAACAACAATCAATGGGTTTTATGGAAAATCATTGAGCAAAATGTGAGCTGCAAGCTCACTACCCCATACTGATGTTATTTATAACCTTAGTCTTAAACTGCAGGAAAAGTACACATCCGTTCTATGGGGAATACATTAAAAGTATAAAGAGCAGATAAAAAGACAGAGTATTTCATGGATCACCAAGAACAAAATCCACTTAAATGAGCTTAGAGTTGGTTTCTGGCTTTCACTGATGGAGGAGGACTACGAGGCATTGCCCAAGAGGAAAAAGCTGTTACCTAAGTGTGTTTGTTACCTCATGCATAAACATGGGAGTAGTGTAACTCACATACATGAAGGCATAGGAGCTTCACTCTCAAGACCTTTAACTGTATAAAGACGGCTTTGTTTTCATAATTTTGTCACATTCTGAGCATTCTTCTTCTGTCTTAGCACATTTTTCCTGATACACTTTGAAGATTAATCCTAGAAAATCTGCAAAAAATTGCCATGACAAGACAACCGTGCGTGTGTGCACTCACATGCGTGCATACACACTCCCTGCAGCCTCCACAGCATTGCCCAGGAAAATCATCATTAACATCTTAGCTGTGAAGTGTGGGCTATGGTACTCAAGGCTTAAACCTAGCAGGGAGGCATCCATGAAATATTTGTTTAGTAACCCCATCTGTAGAAAATGGCACAGTATGAAGAGGGTCAGCTGGTGCTTATGCAGCAGCAGCAGGGTCTCCAGCTTTACTACTGCATTAAGTCTCAAGGCTGGAACCTATTTATTGTTTCCTACTTGTTACAAAATGGGGGGGGAGAGAAAGGAGGTAGAACATGAAAGTTATCTTAAGGACATTTGGCAAAATATATTGTTTCTGCTTAATAACTGTAGCATTCAGTCATCTATGTCTTCCATACTAACAGTCTCTTTTCCATTTCCCTGTGATTAAAGTCATAAAGACCACAAACAGTAATAATAAGCCCTCAGAGAATAAAAGTGGAGGAACAAAACAAGCATTGGCTACGTATCTTGTTACCTGCAGATGGCAGATTGACTGTAGGCTGGACCTTCTGTGGCACTTAGAGCTTGACCAACTTGAGTCTGGGTGAGACCAAGGGACAGGCGTCGGATTTTAAAAGCTTTGGCAAATTCTCGGATTTCCTCAAGGTTCACCCCATCCACCTCACTTGAGGCTGTCTGGGGATCTGTTGAAATAATTGAAAATGATTTGAATTATTCGTAACATAAAAACATTAGATTAAGATAGCAATTTCCACCATGAAAAGCAGCATAACCTTTACCCAGACGGCTTTGGGAAGCAACTTAAATATTTGAAAATGCAAATGATCAGATAAAGCAGAGATACTGTACTGTCTGCTCCTGGGGTTGCCAACTCAAGAGTTGAAACAAGGCTATAGCAAGGAAATAGAGGCACTTAAATGAATGTTCAGCTTTGAAAAATATGTTTTGTCTTAAATTTACCACAGATATTCTTCTTGCTCTTTCCTCAAAAGCAGTTTCATTTAAAAATACCTTTAAGATCATTTCTGTCACATTATTTTAACTGGAACTTATTTCTAGATTTCCAAAATTAGTAATTTTGTTTTTCATTCTCGAGCTGTTCAAACAGTTGCCACCTAAGGCGCTGAACATCTGCAAGTCCAAGCATCAAATGGTAAAACTCACACCTGTCCTATTTTTCCCCCTACTGGATTCTCAGAAGATAATGCCCACGATGCCGTGAGAATAAATTGGTCTTCTTCCTCTGTTGCAGTGCACTGATACAGCTTTTGTCCCTGAAAGGGCACATAATAAAAGCTATCTACCAGAGGAAAGCTCCTTTGGTGCTTGAAACATGGTCAATTTAAGACTTATCAAGGGAAATGACACAACAGCTGGAGAATGGTATCCCCCCTCCCTTTCCGCAACTGATCCCTTGCTAAATGAAAGTGTTCTCCAAGCTGGTGGAGACAGCATGGGACTGGGACAGAGGAAGATTTCAAAGGGTAGTTCAGTCCTGCGTGCAGGGAAGTCATTCCCTCTGCACGATCTCTGTATTGTTTTTCACCTCGTTCCTGAACCTTTGGGGTATAAAATGTTTTCACCACAATAATCCTTCCATTTCTCTAAACATTGGAGGTACATGCCTGATTACATATGTAATGTGCAGACCACTATATTATAGTAGCTTGTGCCCATTACTATTAAGAGCTCAATCTCTCTGTAGAATTATTGCAATAAAATTACATTTAGTAGCATGGTGCTTAAAATTCCACTCAGACTGGAACTTCCCATAAATCCTCCTTGTCCAGCAGGAGACACAGAGATATTTCATATATAATTGTTAGCTTGCATTAAATAGGACAGAGTTAGCTTTGTAATAAAGAAAGTAACTTGTCTTTCCATATGAGCCTGTTGGTTAGGTAAGGGGATGTGGGGACGTTTTATTTCAGATATCACTATTTTATATACTACTGTTTACAAGAGCAGGACTTTTCCTGTCACAACTCTGGAATTATGGAATTTCCTCTACATGGAAGGACAATTGAAGGTTTTAGAAAAATGTGTTCTTTTCTCTTTGGGTATTGTTACTATGAGAGCCAGCGTGGTCTAGTAGATAGACTGATGAACTAAGACTTGGGAAACCTGGCTTCAAATACCAGCTTGTCCATGGAAACTGAAGGGTTTATGGTACTGATAAACCACACTTTGAATATCTCACACACCTCAAAAACCCTATCAGGGCAACCATACGTCAGAAAGAAATTGACAGCACATAACAACGACAACAACAGTGACTATACTTATCCCCTACTCTCCTATAAGGTTGTCAGAGAAGATGATAAATGTTTTCTAAGTTGTCTCTACCCTGTTCCCCACAGGCATCATATGGAGCTAGATTTGCTTAGTTTCAGCAAGAGGACTTTGCTTCTGAACATTCTTTATAAGAATTATTTTCTAAATCAAGCATGGGCAACTGTGGTCCTGCATATGTCAGATACAGCAGGTTTCAGGATCCCTTACCACTAACATTACAGTTGAACAAAGGTCTCAGTTGTCTATCCTGCTTTAAGTAACAATAACAAGCATCTGCTAACTCCTTATATATGCCCATCCTGATTATAGGGAGAGAATTTTAAATAATTTAACAAATACTTCAATTACTATATTTAAAAATTCATTATTAGCCGCCTTGGAGAGAAGCAGAATGTAAAGGGTTGAGCAGAGATTGGAAAACCTCTGTGTTTAAGTATATAAATACAATAATAAAATGATCATTTTGGATGGAGCATATGTAATAATCACTGTGAGTATTCCGCAGAAAATAAGCTTTCTGTGGGGGCCTATTCCTCACCCTGGCCACCATGCTGTGGGCTTTCATGCCTCCTCCATTAGCCACCAGTGGTATGGAGCAGAGGCATGGAGGCATACAAGGTGACGGTGATATGTGAAGCCCATGTGATATAGAATCATAGAAAAGTGAAGTTGGAAGGGGCCTACAAGGCCATCAAGTCCAGCCCCCTGCTCCATGCAGGAATACAATCAAAGCATATCTGCCAGGTGATTATCTAAGTTTTTCTTGAATGCCTGCACTCACCAAATCCCAAGGTAAGTGGTTCCACTGTCGTACTGCTCTAACAGTTAGGAAGTTTTTCCTGATATTCAACCGAAATCTGGCTTCCTTTAATTTGAGCCCATTGTTGCGTGTCCTGCACTCTGGGATGATCAAGAACAGATCTTGCCCCTCCTCTGTATGACAGCCTTTCAAATATTTGAGAAGTGCTATCATATCACCCCTCAGTCTTCTTTTCTCAAGGCTAAACATGCCCAGTTCTTTCAGCCTTTCCTCATAAGGCTTGGTTTCCAGCCCCATATGGGCTTCTAGCTTTTACAGTTTGGGCACCAGTCATTATAGGGAAGCCATTTTGCTGGTATCCTTTCAAACACAAACTCTTTGTGTCACACACATATCAGCCATTGTCTTTGTTCCTTTCTCAATGTGCAACAGCATATTTTTTCTGCTATGTTGTTTCTTCCACTACGAACAGACTTCCCTTTTCTAATTGTTTAGCTCACATCTGCCTGAGTTGTGAAACACCATGCCAAGAAACACACAGTGATCATGTATTGTTCCTTTCAATAACCCCAGCCAGTTTACAAAACAGGAGTTTTGGCAAGTTTCTGGTGAGCCAACACCTACTATATTTGGTTTGGTGGATTGTACACTCCCAGTTCTCCTTTATGCCCCTCCTATAACCAGTTCTTCAGAAAGCCTTAACTAAGTCATCCTCAATTCACTTTCTTGTAACTCTCACTGTTTCCCTTATTTTTCTCAACACTTCTAATAATCAGCTCTTGCACCCAGCCCACTTTTGTCCAACTGCAAAGCCTGTGAATGGATTTTGGAATGTTTCCCATATCTGAATATCCTTCACTCATTAAACAACTGCAGAGATCCAATGTCTACATAGATATGTGCGGGTATGGATATAATTTCAGGATTTCTCCTGTTGCTCAGTGTTTCACAGATGAACACGTGAATTGCTTGAGCAGAAAACTGTTGCAAACTGAGGTTACATAGGAAGATACAAAACTCAGTCTGAGATTGTTCTATTTACAATATCGACTTCATTCATTTGAGCCACTTATCAAAGGATGAATATGCATTTATTCAGTGATCTTGAGAAGCACCATATCTTGAAGAGCCATAGTTTTTGTACATGTCAGCAATGCATACAGAGTCACTATTAGAAGCCCAGTAATACCTGCTGCACAAAACTGTTGCAGTCTGAATTGAATTTAAAATCTATTGCTGCTAGTTTGTCTGCCATCATGTGTTTCTACTGCTTAGTAGTTAATGATTCTTCAATTCTTCCAGTTAGCAGTGTTTCTAAGTTTCTCAGAAAATCTAAGATTTGGGAATGGAGAGGGACAAGGTGAAATAAGGATCAGAAGAGTGCTAGACTTACTGCTGACTAACTGACCAACACTCAGAGCTGAGGAGGAGGAGGAAGAAGAGGAAGAGGAAGAAGCCTGGCGCACTGGGCTTTGAGACATGGATGCTTGACTGTGAGCCAAATGCAGGAGGTTAGATTGCGATGCTCCTTGTCCTACTTGTGTCTGGGAAGGTTGATGGAGCTAGAAACAAAACAAAATAGAAACAAAACATAACAAAAAACACAGTGTCAGTGAACAGATAATATTAAGATATCATCATTGCGCTACGTGTGGCATCTGACATAATACATAGGAAATTATGGGCTCCTCTTTACCAAAAAGGCTGTTAAAATGATTAATAAATAATCAACCACAAAACCCCTTAATCTGAAGCAATTTTAATACAGAGTCAATAACAAGGGGAACAACAGGAAATTAATTTAGCTTGAACATATGAAATAAAAGACCAAAGAAGTACAACCATCAAAAACAAAGGCAACCAGAGTAAATATATATATATATACAAGGTTGTCTTTGTTTGATTCCTGAAGACATACACACATAGTGGAAACACTTTCTTGGGCAACTGTGCCCCTGATCACCTTACCAGTGAGGGCAGTGAAGCACTCAGTAGATATCCCTGAAGATTCTAGTGTGCAAACAGGTATGGATGGAGGTTGATGATCCATCTTTATACCAAACCAAATTTGACTATAAGCATTTGTACTAGACCCTGGAGGAATGCAGGGGACAACACAACTGATGCCCAATTAGTGTAATTTGGTCAAAAGATGGGGTTTTAAGGAGTAATCTCAGAGGGATCCCATGGGACTCTATTTGTCACTCTCAATCCCCCTATTCGTATAGGGACACTTTACAGCTACATCATTTCAATGCACTCAAAGCTTCAGATGGTAAGCATGCTCTCCTTAACACCTATAATTAAATAAGTCAGAGCTGATCCTAACAGAGAATGGTTAAATACTGGGAGGTGATACTTAATGTGGTGTAGTGGATAGAGTGACGGACTAGGATTCTGGAGGCCTAGGTTAGAATCTCTGCTCAGCCATGGAAGCTCACTGGGAGTGTGGAACAGATAAAACTACTCTTTTAATTTTTCATCTATTTTGAAACCCCAATTTGGATTGCTATAAGTCAGTTCCCACTTGTTCACACATAACAACAACAAATACTGAGAGAGTGCAAGAGAAGGGGTGAGAAAAAGCTTGTGTATGCAATGTTCAAATTTCTTCAGGTCCAATCAAGTAAAGTAGTAGTGTGTGAGATAAAAACATGTATGAGTTTTAAAGATATTTTAGATCCTGTTCATTACTGGCTATTTTAATCCTCTTTATGATGAGAAACAGTGGGCTTATGTATAAGTCCTAGGATGCATACATGACTTTGTCTGACCTTGGATGTACACATGCATTTCTGCTTCCTGCAATCGTTATACTTTTCTGAGAGCAGAATATGTACATATGCCCCAGACGTATAACAGTTGCAGGAAGTAATTGTTATAAATAAATATGCACATACAGTAGTACCTCGGTTTGCGAACGCCTCAGTTTACGTAATTTTCGGTTTACGAACTGAAATCCATAAGAAATAAAGCCCCGGTTTACGTTGTTTTCTTTTCTCTTTTTTTGCACTATGAAAGGGTTTTCCCAGGGCGCATTGCGCCTATAGTGCCGCCCCTTTCATAGCGCAATTGGCATTTTGGTTTGCGAAATTTCCGTACTATGTAACGTCGCGTAGAACGGATCCATTTCGCAAACCGAGGTACTACTGTATTTATTCAACTTAAATCTCACACAGTATCCAGGTGGGGGAGTAGTAGTCTTCTAATCTGATACCCACTCTATTTTTTTTTTTTTTTTTTTTTTTTTTTTGCAAATGTGTGAACTGGCCCTAAGGTTTGTCTTGATTTTGGTTAGATATCATGCTTGTTCCATACCATGCCTTTGATTAGGTCTAGAATTCTACACATTTATTTTGTTAAATTGAAATCATTTTTCATTTTAGCTATAAACATTTGCAGCTGATGCAGCTATGTCTTCCTGAATGGACCTGGCAGTACTTAATCATCTCAAAGTTTAATTTTTACATTCAAAAGAACAGGAAACAGAACAGGCAAACCTTGTACTGTACCAAGTGCTCTTGAATACAGTGTATTCCATTCATGAGCACAATCTGTTTCATAAAGGTTGATCCCATATCCAGTCTACAACCAAATCCTGTATTTGCCAATATACAGTTACTGCTGGCAATGAATTTGCTTATAATGACATATGCTGTGTTGTGAATTTTAAAAATTATTTATGCTCTTCTCTTAACAATGAAATCTAAACCTGAACTAGCAATTTCCAACAAGGTGGCCGTGTTACTCAGTTTTAACAAAACTAAAAGTCCAAAGGAGTTGAAACACCTTAAAGCAGATTTATTTCATTACGAGCTTTTGTGGATTACAATCCACTTCCACAGGCACAAGTGAGCAATAAATTGTTTTGTCTGTGAGGTGCCACAACTCTTTGATTTTTACTTTTGCTATATATGCTAAACCTAGAATGTGTTTTCTCAGAATACTCTTATTAATGTATAATAGCTCTCTCATATCATCTGTGAAAGCAAGGGCATGGATCTCCAACATTAAGTACTTTTAGGACCAGTTGATTGTATAGGAGAATTAAGCATGGACCAGAATTCTATTCACCGTTCATACATGCATACAGGAAATTGTGTACGTCTTGTTGCCAAATTGTTGCTCAGTGATGAGCTGCTGATTGCATTCCTGGGTAAGTGCTCAATCATGCAACTGGGCATGAATGTCCATGAATGCAAATTGCAGTGTTTACTGAGCAGCACCTTTCCACCAATGCTTGCACAAATTTACTTATGCAAGTATGTAATAGGATTCAGGCCATTGTGCATAAAGACTTTCTCCTGTATACAACTTTAAAATAGTTGCACTGTAGCAGTTTTTTCCCCTTTAAAAAAATCTTATAGCTGATTGACATATACCTGATCTCTGTATTGACCCTAAAATGCAGGGAAATAAATTTGTGTAGAAAGCTAGCTTCTGACTCTTTAACACAAAGGAAATAAAAAACTGTAGTTAGACAGAAGTTTCCTTCTAATATAGTCCCATGTCCCCAAATATGACTGTTTACAAATAACTTTCAGACTATAACTGAAGACAGAAAACAGACAATTTAATATGTTTTTTTTAAATGTGGCCAACTAGTTGTTGAAAAAAATATCTATTTTTAAATGTATTTAAAATGTATCTTCTCGAGATATGGACCAATTCAAGCACAACAAATTGAATTACTTTGTGGGAATTTTATTCTATTATTTAAAATAATAAATGTAATTTGGCTGTGTAAGTTAGTCCACAAGCTTTTCCCTATGATGATGACTTTCAGGGTCAAAATGGAAAGTTGTCCTAGTGTTTAGGGATTCATGTAACTAGGCTTTTTTCTCCAACAAAGTAGCCATGTTACTCTTTGGTGGCAAAAAACTGCAAAGAATCTTTAGCGCCTTTAGAGGAACAAGGATTATCAGAATTAAAGAAGTGGTCTCCCCAGTTATTATTTTCTAATATCATGATGGTTTTAGTTTTGGAGCTGGTGAGAAAGAACTGTTCGCAAATGTAGTTTTATAATTTGGAGTCCAATGTTGCTAGAGGATCTTTCTCCTTCTCCTCTTCCTCCCGCCTACTCCAGTACAATATACCTGCATCTTTGCTTAAGAATTTTACATGAAACCCACAAAAGACTCAATGTCTGATAAAGCAACCATGAATTTACTTAGAAAAGCACACCAAGGATAGTTTCTCCTGATAACTTGCATTGGTATGATAATTCTGGAAACATATTTGAAAGCTATGATGGGCGATACCTTGTTTAGGCCATTAAAATCTCAAAAACAGTTACAGTGGACCCTCGACTTACAGACGGCTCGACCTGCAGACTTTTCGAGTTACAGACTTCTCTGGCCGCAAAATTTAGGTTCGACTTGCGGCCGGAGAATCGACCTACAGACCGGAAAATCAAACAAAATGGACCAAAAACGGCCGGTTACGGATTAATCGGTTTTCAATGCATTGTAGGTCAATGGAGCCTCGACCTACAGACTTTTCGACCTGCAGCCACCGTTCCAATACGGATTAATTCCATAAGTAGAGGGTCCACTGTACTAGCTTTCAAGCCTTGCAGGAGTCTTCATCGGAAGTAGGATTAAATAGGCTTGGCTAAAGATAGCAGAACATATCTCTTCACTTAGCTGCTGCTCTGAAAATATAAACCCTGGAATTGCTTGCAAATTGAAAGGGCCCTCAGGACAGTGTGCCTACTCTTGTAATCAGACGGGCCTTCTATTTCTACCTATGACCTTCCTTCCTTACCACCCCACTCCAGCAGTGACTTCATCTTGATTTTACTTTCAACACCCTTCCCTTTATAACAGCCTTCAGTAGTCAAACCACTTAAGTTTTTCACAATTCATCATTCCCTCCACAATGCACTGAAAATTCCCAGTGGAGACAACCAAGATGGCATCCAGAAGCCCAAATCAATGCAGGTTCAGTGCTTGCTGCTGCTGCTGCTGCTACAGAATGCTTGAAATAAAGGGGGAAGAAGCTACCTTCTGCCATTGCCATAAAAACTGCAGCAGAAGAACATTATTAAACAAATAAATGCACACAGGTAGGGAAGGGGTGCTCTGAAAAGGCATAGGTGGTGGCCTCTAGGGCCCTGCACTGGCATTGCCATAAGCCAGATCAAAGGACTAGAGATGGGCATGAACCACTGGTTCGCAGTCTGTTTCTCAGCCAAACAGCTGATCCATTCTCTCCAGTAGGCACTCATTCAGCAGCAGTGCCTTGCCCCACCTTCTCTGGCTGAATGGGTGCTTGCTGGAGGGGGTGGGGTGCTGAACTGAGGATCAGCTGCAAAATGAACCACCCCAAACCGCCTAACCAGCTGTTCATGCTCATCCCTACTAGGGACCCATTCAGACCCTGTTTGCAACCTTGCCTTTGAAAAATGCACTCAATGCAACAGGGGTCTTATACTGTACAAAACAGGAGAAGGCTTCTTTCAAGTACAACAAATTAGATGGAGGGAGCCAAGTGGAGCTAATGATATCTGAAACAACTGAAAAAATATACACCTACTCAGGAGCTTCTTGTGGTTGAAGTGCTGAAGGCTTGGTCTCTGAAGGAAAGTGTAGGTTAAGACCCTCCTTCTCAAAATATAAGGCCAATTATATCTGCTGCCTAAATATTCCAAACACGTATCTGATTGCATTCCAATTCCACTGCTTAACACAATAAATGGATTATGGATAAAGAGAAACCACAACTGTGGTTAAGAAGGATATTTCCATTATTGTCAATCAGTTTAAACACTATATTCAAAATTTACCTGTTGGCCTGGTTTGAGTGGTGAGAGTGTGATTCCCTGGGTGTTGATCACAGGCAATATCTGATTTCCAATTACAGTTGCAATGATTTGCCCCTGGGCATTGGTCAGTAACTGTGGCGTGATTGGCTGCACTTGAAGGCCCTGAGCCCCTCCTGCTGCCTGATTGGATGGGACTGGGTTAGGCATCAATGGAATTGTTCCAATGATCTAGGAGAAAGAAAATGTCAGATGCTAGAGGTTATAAACATTGAATTGTTAAAGGAGTTAACCCACAGTGTGTATGTGAGAACAGAACATTTCCCTTGACCTCACATTATCTAGTAAAGAAAAGGATTGTGGAATCACTGTTTCTGATTGCAGTTATGTACGGCAGGTGGTACAAAGTAGTAGCCTGAAGAAGTTTTCAAGTATATGTTCTAAGAAACCGTTGGTTGCTGAGACAGCTTTTCCACCCACTGCTGATCTTCCTAGCAAGACTGAATTTCAAGGGACTGAGGGGGGTGTTTCATAAAAGTAATACAGATGAACAGAGGATGCACCTGTGGCTCTGAAACAGAAATATCCTTTGCAGTTCATGTGGCTTTCTTCCAGGCATGTCTGTGTGGAAGCTGTTCTATGAGATCAGAACATTTTGAAAAAACTATCAGTATAGGAGGAAGTTTGGACAATTTCAGCCTGTGCCCCATAAGATGCTTTCAGATGTCATCTCACAAATATATACATATTCCAAACTATCACAATCTTTGTTATGTATAGAATTTTTAGAGTAAATTAGTCTAGGATATCCCGGCTGTCATCTGAGCAGAGGTAGAACTGGCTCTTACAAAGAAGAGAAAGCCTTGAAAACCACATGTTGTATCTTCCTCTGGCAGAGAACCCAGAACCACTCTTTGTTGATTAGGGGGCATACATACAAGGGGGCACTTTAAACACATTAGGGAGCACTTCAGCTCAGGTAGGTATTCAGCTTTACAGTGAGTCTGCAAACCATCTAAAAATGTTTTCACAAGGCTTCATTCTACAGTGATTTCTGAGATGGTTTAGTGCAGAATATTTCCACAAGAAGAGTCGTGGCAAATTGCTCTTTATTCCTATGCTCTCTGAATATGACCTCACACCAGCAAAACAGAAGCAGGGGTGCTTTGATGACCCTTAAGATGAAATGCAAAATACTGTGGGATTGCTCTTTTGAATATTTCAGTGTGTCCAGATGATGATGCACTTACATTGTGACAAGTATATTAAACGAAGCCATGGATTCCCACAGTCTAGGGACTCACAATCCAGAGCTCAGAACATTCCATTTTAGACACTGGTCAGTGGCCAAAATTCTGTTTCCATAATTCCACAGTGCAAACCAGATGATGTCATCATTCTGTGCCAATATTTAATCAAAGCTAATTGAAAACTTCCTATTAACCCCTCCCCTTTCAGGTCTGGAGGCTTCATTCATTTTGCCCTGGAGAAGCCTTTGGGAGCCTTGGGATGTGGGGCAGGGAGCATTTAATAGTAAAAAGTGACCACCGGATCATCACAACTGTGATTAGGACCCAGCCAGCTTGCCCCTTAATATATTAAGGTGTGTGTCCAAGGGAGTGCGTTAATAAAAATATAGAAAACAAAATCAAAGAATGCTTCTCTTGCCACTTAGGACTGATAAGAGAATAGCATAAAACCTCAAAACATTCTGTCAAAAGTTTCCAAAAAGCTTTAAAATGACCCTTAAAATTAACTTTCAAAAGTAACTAGCTGTTAGTTACAACCGCTACAATAACTTTACAAGTATTATTTATATTACTCATTCCCCCCAAGTAAGCATGTTACAGTAAGCATGTTACTGTAATTAGGTATTGACAGCTCTGGATGAAGCACTGTATGCAAGTCTACCCCTTAAAAGACTAGAAAAGATACACTCAAGTTGGCAAGGATATAGATGATGGTGTCAGTTGGCATGGTTTACAACTGAAAATATTATATTAAAAGGTATCATAAATTCATAGTAATGAAGAATCTAACTTTTTATTATATAGTTCTGATTGTTTGTGGGCTGCCTTTTGTCCCCTGTGGGGAGAAAGGCTGTGTATAAATGACAAATAAAATATATATTAATCATTTGTTTAGGCTTGTCCTTCAGTGAAAGGGCGATAACCAAAGGAGGCCTAGTTTGATATGTGAAGGGAATTCCAGACAGTAAGAGAATGATATGAAAACAGCACAGCCTGTACCATGTGCATATATTGTGAAGGAAATGCTGAGACTGCACAGGTAGTGCTAGTTCCAACAGCCGGAGAAGTGACAAGAACATACCTTGAAGATAGTTAGCACTGGAACATGTTGTGTGAACCCAACATCTTCCTGCCTGAAACTGAACCCAAATTGCACCTCTGCTCCACCCACTATACCAGAAAGCTGCACCACTCAGTCACCAATTCCTAGCTTTATTTATCACTCCCCAAACTTCACCACCTTCACAATGTTGTGTTAAGTGGATTACCTCACCCTACTGCATAGCCTCCTGACAGGATAAGAAATAAGTGACAGGATAAGAAGTATAGTTTATATATCTCGAGCTGTATGCTGGAAGCTGAAAAGCAGGATGGGATCCTGAGAAGAAACAAAGAAAACCAGTCTTTCCTTTCACTTGCTGTTGATGTGGGCAGCTCTGCTGACACAATTCAAATGACCTGCCCCATGGATTGTGGCCAGATGAATTGTATTTTAACTTCAACGAATATTACCAAATGGGAAGAATTACCTTTCTTTTCATGTTGTCAGCAGAAGCTTTGTCAAAATAACAACAACAACAACAACAGAAAGAAAGAAAGAAAGAAAGAAAGAAAGAAAGAAAGAAAGAAAGAAAGAGAAAAGGAGGATCTTTGCTTTGCTTCACATGTCATAAAGGACACGGCCTTGAAGTGTCACTTCTGGGCCTGTAACTTCAGCTTGCAAGGCTCCAGTCCCCACAAGGCAAAAAACTGCTGTGCTTGTTCTATCAGTAATAGGAATGTTTGCATCCACATTTAAAATGCATTTCTTGGACTGCAGTCAGGCATTTTGAGAATGACATTGCTGAAGTGAACAGTTTGTAAGGTCAGAAGCCAGACGATGGTCTCTTGTTTTAACGGGTGTTGTGTTTTTCCAATAGCTTAGTTATACTGTACCCTTCTGTGTGACAAAAGGTGGGGGTCGGTCTATAAGGATGTACCATACAATGGAAGTAGTTTAAAATGGATAGTTAAAAAAACAAAAAACAAAAAAAACAAAAAAAAAACCCAAGGATTCCAACTCCTTCCTCAAAATGCCCCGACAAAATGAATTCATTCAATGAATGGCAGAACAGTTAAAGATGAATGCACGTAGAAGACATTCAGTTATGCAGCACTACCAGAAACTGGTCCTACAATTCAAGCATGGGTGAATCATAGAATCATGAAGTTGGAAGGGGACTATAAGGCCATAGAGTCCAACCCCTTGCTCAGTGCAGGAATACAAATCAAAGGATACCTGCCAGGTGGCTGCCTCAATTTCTCTTGAAAAAATCCAGTACTGAAGCACTCATCACGTCTCGAGATAACTGGTTCCATTGCTGTACTGCTCTAACAGTTAGGAATTTTTTCCTGATATTCAACCGAAATATGGCTTCCTGTAACTTGAGCCCATTCTTGCATGTTCTGCACTCAGGGTTGATCAAGAATAGGTCCTGCCCCTCCTCTGTATGGCAGCCTTTGAAGTATTTGAAAAGTGTTATCATATCACCCCTCTGTCTTCTTTTCTCAAGGTTAAACATGCCCAGTTCTTTCAATCTTTCCTCATAAGGCTTGGTTTCCAGCCCCTAATCATCCTTGTTGCTCTCCTCTGAACTTTTTCCAATTTGTCAGCATGCTTCTTGAAGTGTGGTGTCCAGAACTGGACACAGTATGAAGATGAGGCCTAACCAGTGCCAAATAGAGGAGAACTAGTACCTTACGGGATTTGGAGACTATACTTCTATTAATGCAGTCTAAAATTGCATTTGCCTTTTTTGTAGCCACGTCATACTGTTGGCTCATATTCATCTTGTGATTTTTGACAATTCCAAGATCCTTCTCATTTGCAGTATTGCTGAGCCAGGTATCCCCCATCTGTGTGTTTGGTTTCTTTTTCCTAAGTGCAGTACTTTGCACTTATCTCTGTTGAATTTCATTCTGTTGTTTTCAGCCCAGTGCTCAAGGCTATCTAGATAATTTTGAATTTTGTTTCTGTCTTTCAGGATATTATGAGCTATTCCACCCAAATCTGTGTCATCTGCAAATCTGATTAGCATTCCCTGCACCCCCTAATCCAGGTCATTAATAAAAAATGTTGAAGAGCCCTGGGCCCAGGACTGAGCCCTGGGGTACCCCACTTGATATCTTCTCCCAGCCTGAGAAGGAGCCATTAATCATTACCTTCTGACTATGATTCTGTAGCGAACTATGTATCCACCTGGCAGTTGTTTTATCCTTGCTATTCAGAATATCACGGGGCACTTTGTCAAAAGTAAAACAATCCCATGACTGTAGAGCACAAATATATTAAGGGGCTTGGACTGGAGCTTCCCCCCCCCCCCGATGTACTACATTTTTGGGGTAGAGGAAATGTGCCATGATACACTTCCATTCTTCAACAGTACTCTATGACCAAGACCCAGTGTTGTTCTTCTGCTTGATCCCACTGCTTCTCCCAGGATAAGTGATCCTTTCCCTTCAGCCCATTGTACCTCCTAAAATCGGGAGCTCAGAAATGCTGCTTTTAACAGTACAAGTCCCAGAATACCCATCCAGCCCCTGATTATGCTGACTTGGCAATTCATTTGTAGTTGAAAATGTGATGTTTCTAAGCTTTGCTAAGAATCTGCTTTGAAAGGCTGGGAAAGTCTCCAGGCTTCGGGACACTCTACAAGCAAGAAGGGGAAAAGAAGAATGTCCAGATTCTGCTAGCATTAAGTGTGGAAATAAACCTCCAGATTTTGGCTTACAATATAGGTAAAGAGCCACTGGTGTATTGTAGTGCCTTAGGATACTGCACAGTCCATATGTGGTTCTTCTAAATATGGAGTTTAGTTTCAAAAGTAGTATTCCAGTAACAGCATGATTATACATTTTCCGATGGCTATGGCAGGCTTGAAACTTCCACATGTGTAGCTTTCTTCTTTCCATTCAAAGAAAGGACGTGTACTAGGTATACATTTCTTCCTCCATGATGAGCACTGTGAATGCATTTTATCTCCCCACATTGTCAACGGAGGGCTATATCACAGTGTCTGCTTTCAGAGTTTCACTCATAGTTGCTTAAAGTCCAACACTTCAGTTAGTTGGCCTGAAAGTTCTAGATGCGTAAAGGAAAGAAATATTTTATTAATAGTAAAATTGCCTTTGGGCTCTTATTTGTTGTTTCAATTATTCAGGCATAGCTCAAAGTAAAGTCTCAGTTTTCTGTCTTGTTATTCCCTAAACTCATTTCATAATGAAGCCTTGAATCTAGGTCCTTACTTTTACATTTAACTATTTTTTAAACACAGTTTGGAAGTATAAAGACTATGAGCTATACTGTGAATCTTGAACGTAATGTGGGAATTAAAGGAAACCAGAAACAACAGGGTTTGAGGGGTGCTGTGTCTTGTTTGTAAGTTCATTTTTAGGGATATGCATGGCTAAAACTGTTTCAGTTTGGTTCTTTCAGGGGGCGCATGTTTTGTTTTTGCGTTTTTCATGCACTCATCCTTTAGTTTAACATGAAAGGAACTGCTTCTTTTGGTTCATTTTGGTTCTTTGTTTCCATTTGTGTTTTCTGATGCTAGTCCACAAAGCCATAAAGAAACCGCAGAAACAACCAAAATGCTCCACAAAAATCCAGAAGCAAGGCAGGAGAGAATCAATCTACTCCAAAATCAGGCAACAGTAAACCACCCACCCATCACCAATGAAAGAATCCCCCAGCCCCCCAACAATATACACCCCAGCCCACCCGCCCACCCGCCCTGTGGGTCCGGTATGACAGTAGGTGGTCACTTTGGGCCTGGATAGGAATTTGTACTGAACAGAAGGTGGGTGGGAAATCTTTGCCTATCCCACACTGATCACTCATAGGACACATATGGGAAGATTATGGGTGTTGTTGTTGTTTAATAACTCACATTGGCAGGTAGTGCAGACTGAGAAGTGAGTATTGGTGAGTTCCCAAGGGGCACAAAGGTGTGCTGCTGCAGCCATCATCACGGCATTGTGGCTCCTGAGATTCAGTTGTTGGGATGGGGGATTCACAGGTGGCCAGCCCTGGCTGCTGCCCTCTGAAGGTCATGAGGCTTGGGCTGCTGGGGGCTGGGGAGGGTCATCCAGGCTTAGCTGGCCAGGAATGGGCAGACTATGGGACGGGGCACACCCAGGGCTTGGCACTTGTCCCTATGGGGTCAGGTGCAAGGGTAAGCAGGTGCCCCTGGCTCCTGCCCCAGGTATCTGCACTATGTTAGACCCCTCTGCAGGAGGTGGAAGGTTTGCAGGCTGAGGTCCTCAAATCAATCATGAAAGTTTATAGGACTGAAAATCAGAAAGAATCTGTAGGGTGGGGGAGAGGGTCAGGTTTTTTAAAAAAAGACAGAATGTTATCAAATATGCATTTGTTTATCACAGTCAAGTTTTATGATTCAAAGCTGATTCATATATATTTTATGAAAGAATATCTATTGTGGTAGGAAAATTAAATGTATTTTGAAACTTGTAGGTGACATTTATCTGTCTGCTCTATCAGAAAAAAGTTGTCATATTCCATCTAACATATATTACTTTTTCAATTTCCTGCCAGTAATGTTTCTTTAATGTTCTTTAGGGCGAGACTACAGGATTTCTCATTTCTCACAACAAAGACCATAACTCATTATAATGATGCTAATGAGTTTTGCCCATGAAAAACTGTATCACCCTTTTCATAGGTGAATAATCTTTTATCCATGACCATCATGGCATTTCACACACAGAGAGGGATGTAAAAGAGACCTTGATACATCCATGCAAATCACTCCTGCTTTCCCCATTCTTTTTGTGCCCCTTCCTTCAGATGAGCATCGGACCCTCCCCTCAGTAAGGCTTTTCTATGGTGGTTTTGCCTTTTTTGCAGGGACTACCTGTATGAAAACAAATCTATTGAACTTGGTAATCTTCTATCTGTCTTTCTGATGCAGGCATCATGAGCACATACTTAGCAAAATTTAAAAATGAGGAACAAGCGATACTTCTGGCATGGCAAGCAGCATAATGGGTGTGAGTCAAACATTATGGCTACTCTTTTTCTCCTCAATAAGGGCTTGTGATAAGAAAAAAATGATGGAAGACGTGCTGGGAAAACATGGGGAGGTGAGAGAGATGGAAGATATCATCATCCGGACCTATCATAAAATTCTGTGAAAGTGGCTGGGAAAAGCAAGGCTTCCAATCTTGTCTGGAACTCCCCCCATTTCTATTAATTTTAATAGGACAGAGTTACTCACATGCTTAAACCCTTGCAATAAAATCAATGAGGATATAAATATGGTCCCAGGATTGAAGTGAGATGGGCCTTTTAACATTTTGAGTACTTCACTGTCCTGAAAAGCTCCAAAAATACACTGGGGAGAAAAATAATGATTGCTGAGATCATCACAAGCATAAAGCTTGTTAATCAAAATTTAATTGGGGCTTCCAGGTAATTCCATATGAACTTGTTCTGTTTACTTAAGGATGTGGTATAAAGGTGTATACTTTCACAGAAAGGGCAGCTATTTCCCCCAGACTTCAACACTGTAATCTGTTAACTGACACTTAACACCATAACATAAAAATGAAATAACCTTAAGGATAACATTTTCTTCTGTGTTTAATGAGATCCACTCCATTAACTTCAAAGAGCTTGGCAATGTTTGCTTCCCCTTTATTTGATCAATTTTTAATTCCTTGGTATTTGGGGTGCCATGACCCTGTTAAGTCTCTCTATTTGTCAATATAGAAAAGAAGACTTTTGATGTGTTTTTGTTATTACATGAAGAGAGAATGGAAGAAATGTCCTCTTCTCTGAAGGGCAAAATGCCCCAGCAAGGGCATGAGGAGCCCCACAGCCAAACACCACAAGAGCACAGGAAACAACGTACACCAAGGAAAACATTGGAGAGGCTTGTGGCCTTAGTATGTACACATACAGGATGGGCATGAATCAAGTAGCCACTAGATGTTTTCCAAGAATTGGCCCAACAAAAGTAAAAGAGGAGACATAACAAGCAAGAAATATTAATTTGGAATCCAGATACTTAGGCCAGTTACTTCTGCCAAGAGGCTGTGCTTTCCCATTCCAGACCCTCAGTTTTCTATTATGTGAATTTGCTTGCCCTGTTTCCCTGTCATTTTAAATCTTTCTTTCTGACCATTTATTCATCCTGTTTAGTAAAGTCACAGGGACGTGGTGGTGCTGCGGGTTAAACCGCAGAAGCCTCTGTGCTGCAAGGTCAGAAGACCTGCAGTCGTAAGATTGAATCCACGCGACAGAGTGAGCTCCCGTCGCTTGTCCCAGCTCCTGCCAACCTAGCAGTTCGAAAGCATGTAAATGCAAGTAGATAAATAGGTACCACCTCAGTGGGAAGGTAACGGCGTTCCGTGTCTAGTCGCGCTGGCCACGTGACCACGGAAGATTGTCTTCGGACAAACACTGGCTCTATGGCTTGGAAACGGGGATGAGCACCGCCCCCTAGAGTCGGACACGACTGGACAAATTGTCAAGGGGAACCTTTACCTTAGTAAAGTCATATAATGACTTAATAAATATATCCTTGAGAAAGGACCAGGTTTCTAGATGCATCAACCTGCAAGTTAAAATTAAACTTTTTTTTTAAGAAGTTGAGCTGCAATGACCTATTTATACATTTTCTCTTGCCTGCTTCATCTATTCCCCCCCCCACACACAATTTCCCTGGTAACTGGCCTCTCTCATCTCTTTCTAAACTGTCTCCCTGATGTCCTGATCACTCTCTGATCTATTTCTCTTTTCTTATCTCCTGGGTGGATGCTAATATGACACATCCAACCTCTAAAACAAACCATTTATTTTGAGAACTGGCAATGTCAAAGTATTTGATGCATACAACATTAAAATGGATGTTTATTTGGATATTGGCTGCATTGTGCCTGGTTATAATTTCCCTCCCTTACACACACACACACACACAGAGAGAGAGAGAGAGAGAGAGAGAGAGAGAGAGAGAGAGAGATCTGTGTATAAAATAGAGAGGTTATTTATTGTTCCCTAAAACTATGTGATAAAACATTATTGAGAAGACCTGGGAAGGTATGAATTTTCTGTGGAATGAGGATGAAACACTGTGTAAAAAGAAAAGACTATGGATGGGGAGGCCATACCATTAGGTAGGACGTGGCAGCCACCTTAGGCAGTAGGTTTGGAATATGATGTTGGCAATCTGGGCTGGGCTAAAAGCTAAATTCCAATTAGGCTAACATCCCATGTGCCATTTGCGAAAATGATGTGGTGTGATTGCTGTTTTAAATAACTGACATTGCTCCTAGCCAGTTTTATATCTGGCTGTTTTGCATTTGTTCTAGTTTGTTTTTATTTCTTTATTTAGTGATAAAACATTGTTTGAGCCATTCATCTTTTTCATAATTGTATTTTTTTTATCTTAATTGACTTAATTAAGGAAATCTTCACTCAGTCAAAATACTTCCTTCCAGGTTAATTGGTGTTGGAAAGTAGGAAGTAATTATTTTGAGTAAAGAGTTCCTTAATCAATTAAAACAATTGTGAAGAGAAAGAAACTTGAAACAAAAATAAAGGTAATAAACATTAAACGAATTCAAACCAGTTGGGATAAACATAAAGGAGATGCAGATTAAGTGGGATTGTAGCTGGGAACTGCATCACCAATTGTCAAAATGTTGAGCCAGCCCTTGCTTTATTCCAGGTCAGCACATAGCTTGATCATAGTTACCCCAATCCACCTATGGACTAAATGCATACAAAGCAATCTCCCACAGTGTTTTGTAATAATCCCTGTGGAAGGACAACTGCTCATTGGTAACACACGTGTTTGCATGCAGAAGATGTTAGGTTCAGTCCACAGCATCCCTAAATACATCTGGGAGGGACCTTGCCTGAAACCCCAGAGAACCAGTGCAGTCAAGGTAGACCGTTCTGAGGTAGGTGAATCAAAGGCTGAGTCAGCACAAGGCAACTTCTATTTAATACAAATACAATAGGCAATACCTTTATAGACCACTTAATATGAGAGCTTTCATGGACCAAAACAGCACTTCATTGGGCTGTACCAGTGGGAAGACTTTAAAGTCCAAAAGTTCATGGCATGATGGGTTTTCCCAGGAAGGTTTCTCTTAGATGTAAAGTCCAAAAGTTCTTGGCAAGATGGATTTTGCCAGGCATATCTTTCTTAGATGGAAGTAAGGAGAGGTGCAGAAAGCAGTGATTACTGTGTTAGGGTTACAGCTGAGGCAGCTGTGGATTGGAGATCATGCTCCAGTTCTTCCAACAAAGAAGCACATGCCATGTGCGCACACACACACACACACACACACACACACGCACACACACACACACACACATCTCTCCATTTGGCCTTTCTTTGAAACGGACATGTTTCTGCTTGGCCAGGGATCTATGGCTATGTCTTCAGTGAACTAACAAATAAATTTTTATTTGTATAAAAATAATGCCTCTGCTTTCAGGCATTCCTGAACGGGGCAAAAATTGTTAAGCTATTTTCCTTATCACATGGGTTAATGCTACAGATCGGTATTTGCATGCCCATCATGGAAGTTACTAAACAAATGAATCAACCTAGTCTGTTTAAAATGTGACCAATCATTAGCAACAGAGATTAACAGAATTATCCAAATCCTCCTCCTCTTTCTCCTCCTCATTGAATTTATTATCATCAATATCACTACTATTAGATTATTAATTTATGTTCTCCTCTTCCACTAAGGGCAGAGCTGTATACTATCATAAAATCACGTAATATAATAAATAAAAACAGTGCAACAGATAATTTTTTAAATCAATAGTGAAATAACATCAACACTGCCTTCTTTGGGAGAAATGCAGCCATCTAGGACAGTTTAAACCACCTCATTACCAGTAGTCCCAACCAATGGTATGTCCATCTTGCTGAGATTATATTCAAACCTCTTAAACCACGTCGAGAAACAGGTTTGTGTTGCTGGGATTGCATGATGGGAAAAATAATCACTTATGCATGGATACTTAGCATTAATATACCAGTTGTTCTTAATATCTAAGCTATGGATACTAGGTAAAGCTGCTTGACTTAAAAACACATAGAAATTTCACTTCAACAGAGAGCAACCAGCTAATAATACAGTATTAACATGGAAGTAGAAGATAATGGAAAGGCACAGAAGACAGCCATAAGCTATTGCTGGGCAACAACTTCTTCCAAGACTGTCTTATATCTGAGTTCAGAGGTGAAACAAAATCCTGAAGTTCATATATAGTCAGATGACTGAGAAAAAATTCTGTTGGATTCTGCACAGCTGAGCAACCACGAAAATGGCCACTAACTAATGCTGATTGCACATGTTAAGTTTAGGGGATATGTACATTAAATCCTCCTAAAACTTTCTCAGACATTAACACCATGCATGTATTCCACCCCCACAAAAATGGCCAGGGTCAGCTCAGTTCCAAACGAAGAACATCTTGGTTCCACTACTGTACTGGTGAGGCACCCGTGGCTGCAAGGTAAAGAGGGAATGTGGCTCTACAGTACCTAGCCCAGACAACCTCTGGGAATAAGAATGTACAATATGCCTCATAGCTCTACATTCTAGGAGGGATGGACAGATCTGTTAATATCAGTTTCCACCTGTTTTCCCATCTCATCTGTGTTCTGTCCCATCTTTGTAGTCTTATTCAGCAAACCCACTGTTTTCATGTTCTGACTCACACAAGAGCCTCCCCCACTTCAAACTATTGTCTTTGAAATGACAGGGGGGGGGGGCTAACTCATTACATGTGAAGAACTGAACTACTGTACTACTGAACAAGACAAGCAACTACTGAATAAGGCTTCTATAACTCTGTAGAATTCTTTTTTAAAAAGAAAAATGCATGAAAATGTGTGTGTGCATTTTTGTACATGCATCTCTTACATACACATTTTGCAAGCAATTTGCAAATTATATTTCCAAATTATGTTTCCCTAATACAATTAATTCTGTATGTTATAGTCATAAACAGACACATTTTTACATTTGTAATGTATGGATTTTTGTATGCATCTGGTATTGTTGTGGTTTCCTTGAACCTAGGATATCATTAACTCAGTCAAACGAGTCTATGTTTTTTTTTTCCTTTAATATAACTACTTTCCCTCTCAAATTGTCCCAATTGTTTAAGCAATTTCAGTGATTTTTTTTACAGCTGCAAAGTTCCCTAGTCATGATATCCTGTATTTTATTTTACCCTTTATGTCTGAAGTACAAAAGAAAGAGATTTTTAGTTATGATTAACTGGATCTCATGAATGGTTTCTGTATGCAAACTGATGTCTATTATTATTCTTTTCCTCTTCAGCAAAAAGCTAGTGAATATGGAAGTAACAATTATATTGCAAGCCATCTGCACTATGGGAAGCAGGATGAAGCCAACATCAAGGTGAGCTCATATGAAGATTACTGCATATTCAAGTATCTATTTTACATTTGGTTAGACCCTGGATTATAAATATAATGTCAAGAATAAGAGATAGAATGAAATTGAATTTACAGATTGGACCTAAAGGTAGCTAGCATGGTTAAAGATACTGAATAAGAGCAGCTACACTAATCCCTCATTGTCTGAAGAAAAGGTAATTCACAGAGTTTGAAAGACCAAACATTCCCAGTCTTCGCCCCTTGGAATTCCCTGCAGAACAATGTGTCCTCCATTTCTTTATCTCATGGTTAATTCCACCCTTTACAGTTGTGAAGGAAGACATGTTAGTGAGCCGTCCTCGGGAGAAAACATGCAAAAAGAGAGTTGTGAATGTGTGGAAGGAGTACTTATAAAAATAGAAGAAGAACCAGTAATAGAAAGGAAAGCAACAGAAGTGTGTCTGGTGGAAGAATTAGGGGAGGAGAAAGGGGAGGAGCTGGATTTGATAGTGTGGGAGGAGGTGATAAAAGAGGGAGAAATTGCGCGGGAGAGGAGATTGGAGACGGAGGAGAGAAAAAGAGAATGGAGAGATTGCGCGGTGCAAACAGAAAGGGAGGAAGAAGCCTCTCCTAAGGTCTGTAACCTACTAAAGGACTTCCCAAACCTAAAGACAGGTGGAGGGTTGTTACCTGATCCCAATTCACCTGGAAGTGAAAGGGAAAAGCTGAAACCATTGGAATGGACAGTAGTAGTTTTCCCACGCAACCATGGTGGGGGCAGGAAGGTGATCCGCCCCAATCCTTCTCACAACCTCCCCCCAACAGAAGGGGACTGGGCGAGACATCCTTGCTGTGGGACGGTGTGCGCAGTAAGGAGTGCTCCTCTGCGAGGGATGACAGATCGCGAGCGGTTTGGACCAGCCCCAATGTGAGGAGTGATTGGATTACTCCCGAAACAAAAATTGTTAGTTACAAGACGTTGCCAGAGTTGAGTTGTTTAGATCCGTTGAAGTTATTTGAAAATGATGTAGAAAACAATAAAGTAGAGACTGTTGATTTTTTGAATTCGCCTCCGTCTTTATTTCCCGCCAAAATGAGGGAACCGTCCAAAAATCCAGATGAACCTAATCACAACAGTGAGGCTAGAAAAAAATCACTTTCAAGTTCGCCCTTCCCACTTCTATTTCTCTCCCAAAGGCAGATGTCCCAAACTACCCTCCCCTTCACTCTTTCCAAGAATCCATATAAACGGTATGCCTCTGTGTTTAAGCTGTTGAAACCTTCTTCAGAATGGTGGCATTCACTGTGGGTGCCAATAACACCTGAAAGCTTCTTCCTGAATATGCAGCCCAGTCATGTTAAGATTCTCCCAGATGTTGTCACACATACCTTATGGCCTTGTGTAATGACTGTGCACAATCACCAGATGTTTACCCATATTATGGCCTCTGTATGGAGCACAGTCACAAATCATGCATCTTCTGTGGCTTCCCTGGAGGACTATAATGTATGAGATAACTACATTTTGTAAAACAGAAGACTACCTAGATTTTTTTTAAAACAAGAACTCATTCAAATCCTGCCATCCAAGTGGGTCCCCACAAACTGAGTTATTAAATCCTTGGTAACAAAGACGTGACTTGGTAACAATATGCCAATGGTAAGATACTGATTCCATGTATTCACACAGTTGGACTTTGCTACCTTGAGATGCAACTGGCCTTCACACTTCTAAACTGAACTCAATCAGGAGACATGAATCTCTTACATGTAGAAAGTTCTGGTCTGTATACGTACTGCTTCTGTCTACGTTATCTACATTAAAACTTTAAGTTGTGACTTATACTTTGAAAATGTGCCTAAGAAATCATCATAAACAATTTTGACCTAATTTTGATATTTTGATATCTACATACTTAGTAGATTTATATCTCACTTTTTGTCGACAGTACTCAAATGTGATTCACAGCATTTATACAAACACAGTAAATAAACCAAGCTAATATTTGCCATTTAAACATTCTGGTAATATTTAGACAAATCTGTTTGAACTGCATTTGGCAGGTCTTACATCTTGGGGGATAGTTGGATTCCTAATAGTTTCCTGCAGTTCAGATGGGAAATACTGAAGTTACAGGCAGTGGAAAATTGAAGTAGTCCCTCTTGGAAATCAGTGAAAGGACACACATGAATTGGATTAATGAAATTCTCAGTTAGTTATACAGATGAATGGAAAACAAACAAATATTGAAACAAGTGAAATTACAATAATTTAAATAAAACTAAAGTGAGTAACTAAACAGAACTGAAAATCAACAGAGTCACTATAATTACTTTGTGCACACCCTTAAGGTGGGGTATGACTTAATGAGCTGTGTACATGCACAAATTATGAACCTCAAACACCTGCTATATCTACTTCTGCAGCTTAACATTGGAACAAACAGGAGGTGAGAGAGGATGAGAGGTAGTGAAAAAGGAGAGGATGCAAACTCCACACCTTGCCCAAACACACTGCAATCACCTACTGTTGACATATCTTGGGAGAAGCTGTATTTGAAGCCAAGGAACTACTGCCATACATGCTTTGGGCCTTAGATACAGCTAAGATGGTGAGATGGAAAAAGGACAAACCTTCTGTCATCTGCACATTTAGCCATGGTTTGCTATGCAAAACTAGACTGCCAAATTCTTGCACAGCTATTAAATACAACCTAGCCCAGTCCTCCTTTGAATCTGCCCACCCTAACTACAAAATAATACATGAGCACACAAGTCCACTCAGATGTAAATCCCATTAAGTACAGTTGTCCTTACTCCCAGGTTTGGGTGCATAGCATTGCAGCTTTAATCAATATTTGTCCATTAAAATGGCAATGGAAGTTATGAGTGACAATAGACATGTTGTCCAAGTGATGACCAAGTGTCTTGCTCAGGTTTTTAGTCTGATCTTTCAAATGAGAGTTTGAATGATCTGGACTTCAGAATGTCCATTACTAGTCTTATGGAATTCCCCCCTCCCCTTGATGACTATAGCAGTCATGTTTACAAATACAACATCTCTGTGAATTTTCCTTGCAATTAGTACCACTTGGATCTACGCCATTGTTCAGATCAGCTACGATGATGCTGGGTGCCACAGTCCTTAATGAACCTAAGCCCTGAAGTTTCATCGTGCCCAGCTGTGGAAGTTAACTGACAGTAGCCATGGTGAAAAACACTGTGCAGTAAGAGGCCACAGCAAAGACAGCCAAGGGCAGTGAGGATGAAATGGGACTGAGCTGCCTTAGGGGTGTTTCCGTGAGGCCACTCTGCCTCAGGCAAGTACGTAGATTGACTTTTGAATTACCTGAAGAGCTTGGTCATGGTTATGCTCCTTAAGGATACACAGCATACTTTCTAAAACCATAGTATGTGATAAGATGATGTCGAGCAATAGTTTATCCCTACCCACAGTTACAAGGTTAAGGTTGCACCACAAACTTTAAAGGTACACCAAATGTTATTGTACAAATAATTACAACTAACATAACTAGGTAATACATATGTATAACAGTAAAATAACAATAAAAACAATGATAATAAAGAAATATCTAAAAACAATTAAAACAAATTTGAACAATTAAAAAGCAAGAACAGCCACTGTCTATTTAAATGCAGCATCCAAAAAACAGGCTTCTAAAATATAAGTAGCAAGTGAGGTGAGGTGGTTCCAAATTTTGGGTGCCTCCAATTAAAAGGTCCTGTTTCTTGTGTCCTCCTTCTATACATCAGACTCCAGGGGACTCAGAGAAAGACTTCAAAAGCATGCTATAATACTGAGCAAAGGGCAATTCTTGGGATACCTTGTCTCCATGCTACTATGTTGAGATTTGGCTCCCACTGTGGTCCCATTTGGAAACCAATTGATAATGATTGTAGATGGGTAAAGGATCAAGGTAATATGGTATGATCTGCCAACTACAGTCAGATGCTGGCAGCAAGATTTTGAATGAACTGAAATTTCTGACCTGTTCTCAAGGGCAACCAGACATAAAGTGCTTTACAGCATTCTAACCTGAGTATGATTGTGAAGGAATTTAAAGAAACAGCCCAAATAATGCCAAAGGGCAATGAATAGTGCCTTGGCCAAAGTACCAGCCTAATTTCATCTTGGTGCCAGAGAACTGGTGGGAGAGTTGAGATTAAAAGCTGAAAGATGGTAGCTAGTGGGATTTTAGGACTTTTTGGAAGAGATAAGCTGTGATTCAAGCTTGACATCTCATTTCAGAGCTAAGTGGCAAATTGTCCCAGCTGCCCTTGGTGAGGTGTAAATGTAGGGAAACATGGTTTCTAGTTTGTTTGAAAGAAGACTTTATTGATTAACTAAAGGGGGCCATCCCAGAGTTGATTCAACAGGGTATATAGTTAGTCAAATCCCTCAGTTCAGGGGGACCTCTTATTTGGAGATTCAGCATATTATGCTGTTGGTAAGACTGACAGTCTGCACTAGCTCAGAAATTTTACTATGTCTGTTGTTAGATCCTTCGTTGTTTAGCTTAGACTAAAATGGCATTCTTGTTTTCTTATGTGGGTGATTTTTGTACCTATTGTCTTTTTATTCAAATTGGCTTATGGACTTAAAAGTATTTTCCTGTTTTTCAATTTGGCGTGTCCTTTTCTTACTCTCTAAATAAATAAATGCAGCCAGAGCTCTACTTGGTGTGTTTCTTGGTTGATGAATGGTGAAGTTTGGTTCTGAATTCAGATATTTATGCTGGGATTAGCTATGCTAACACTCATTACCATTTCTGCAACTTGGTTTTGTCCACCCTTGCAGGGGTGGTATTTACCCAGCTAAGGGAAAGTTGCTGGACTTGTGGTTCCTGAAGTGAGGGGATACAATGGCCAGTTCACTGTGGGCTTTTGAGACTCAATGGATTTTGGCTGTTATCTCACAGAGCATTTCAGAAGGGCTTAGAGTGAATGGATCTCAGCCCATTGAGTGGTGGTAGCACTACCATGATTCTAAAGTGTCCCAAGGGTGTGAGAGATAGTCCTTGAAGGTGACTAACAGTTTAAATCTCTTGAGGAAGGGGGAGCATACCGGAGAGAAACATGCCCTTTAATGTTCCCTCTCTCTCTCTCTCATTACTTCTCTCCTGTGTGCGTGTGCGATTCTGCCCCCCCCGACATGCACAGGGTTCTGTCGCAACCGAAACCAAAGGGGCTGCGCAGAGGAGGAGCAAAGCTGTGTGGGGGGAGGCGGAGTTGTGCGTGCATGCCCAGCCGTGTGTCTTAGAAGGAGCCTTGCCTGAGATACAAGCTTAAATTGGGAAAAGCTGTGCTGGATCAGATCTTGGAAGTGGCCAGTTATTCTTGTAGCTAATGAAGACATAACTAAGTTACATTTCAAAAAAAATGTTGAATGAATAGTTACAAAATTACTTTTGCTGTAGTGGGTAATGTTTCTTGTTACTCTCAAATGTTACCTTTAAAGGCCATTACGTAAAGCCAAACTGGCCACCTGGTTTACTGGGGAGCTGGTGGTGATGAAACGAGTGGGACATAGATTTGAGTGACAATGGTGGAAAACTCAGAGTGAATCTGATCAAACATGCGCTAGGCCCCATTGGAAGGACTATTCCATGGCAATGGAAGCGATGAAGAAGTCACTTTTCTTCCTTCAAAATAAGAATATATCATGGTTGAATTATATGCAATTAGAAAGATGGACTAATGAATGGGTAAAGAAGTATAATAAAGGTAGAGAATATACGAAGTATGAACAATTTCTATTATCATATGAAGATATTCAGATGACTGATTCAGTAAAAGGTGCAGTGAGTAAAATTTATAGATTCCTGCTTGATCTAGAAGAAGAGATTGAGAAAGAAGGATTGAAGTTAGTGTGGGAACAAGACTTAGGAAAAAGAATAAATGATGAAGAATGGAGGAAGATGTGGAAAATGAGGGTTTTACAATTTATGTCAGTGAGAATAAGAGAATTGTTTTTCAAATTGGGTTTAAGATGGTATTTGACACCGACAAAATTGAATAAAATTAATGCTAGTTATCTGAATGTCTGTTGGAAATGTGAGAAGGAAATTGGTACATACTTTCATATGTGGTGGGAATACGAAAAAGTACAAAGATTTTGGAAACTAATCTTTAAAGAACTAAATGACATATGTGAAAAAGATATAGAATTTAATCCTGAGATAGCTCTGTTATCAATATTTGAGAATGTGGAATATGATAAGATGACTAGAGAATTGATTACCAATTTATTAACAGCAGCTAGATTAATAATAGCTAGGAATTGGAAATCAAAGTCTGAATTTCGAATGGAAGAATGGTATAATGAAATATGGAACATTGCTATAAATGATAAGTTAACTTGTAACTTAAAGGTTAAGAAAGGAGAGATGAAAAAGAATAATTTCTATGATATATGGGGCAGATTTCTTGAATATGTGCTAACAAGAGGAAAAGGGAAAGCTCCAAATCAAGAATCAAAGCAGTTCTGGAGGAGAGGACAATAAAGGAAGAAGAAGAATAAAGATAGAGGAAGAAGAGGATTACTGCAAGAGGTCCCGACTATGGTGGTGGGGAACACAGTCGATTTGTATTTTGGTTTATGTATTTTATGTTTATGTTTATGTTGTAGTTTAAGAAAAAATTTAAAAAATAAAAAATTGAACGCAAAAAAAGAAGTCACTTTTCTCTGCCACCGTTACATCTGCACAGAATTGCCCAGCGTAGCTTTTTCGAATAGTCAAGGGACTGTACATGCTGGTCCCCAGAAAGATAATACAGACAACACTGTAGCACACTGTGAAGAATTTGCACGACACTTTGCAGGCAAAATTGTTCAGATCTGATTTGGATGCTGTAATTGATTCAGGCCCTGTGAATGTAACTATGGTCCCTGCTTGCCCTGTGTTAATGGATGAGTTTCAGTTTCTGCAGCCTGATGATGTGGTCAGGACTCTTGGGAAAGTGAGGGCTACTGCATGTCTGCTGGATCCTTGCCCTTCTTGGCTCATAAAAGCCGCGAGAAAGGGACTGGCTGAGTGGGTAGGAGGAGTGGTGAATGCCTCATTGCAACAGGGTAGGATCCCATTGTGCTTACAGGAAGCAACAGTAAGACCATTATTTTAAAAGCCCACTTTGGTTCTCACAATACTGAATAATTACTGACCAGTATCTAATATTCCATTTATAGGGAAGGTGCTAGAGCGGGTTGTGGCCTCTCAGCACCAGAGGATCCTGGATGAGATTGATTATCTAGATCCATTTCAGTCTGGCTTCAGGCCTGGTTTTGAGACAGCGACTGCTTTGGTCACCTTGGTGGATGACCTACACCGAGAACTAGATAGGGGATCTGTGTCCCTGTTGGTGTTGCTGGACCTCTCAGCAGCATTCAATAATATTGATTGTAGTATCCTCCTGATCCATCTCTCTGGAATGGAACTTGGGGGCATTGTTTTATGGTGGCTCCAGTCCTTCCTGAAGGAGAGAACTCAGAAGGTGGTGCTGGGGGATTCCTGTTCAACACCCTGACTGCTGACCTGTGGGGTCCCTCAGGGTTCTGTTTTGTCTCCTATGTTATTTAAAATCTACATGAAACCTCTGGGAGAAATTGTCCGGAGTTTTGGGGTTCAGGGTCACCAGTATGCTGATGACACCCAACTCTATCTCTCTATCTAAATCCAAGGAAGCTGTTTTGGCTCTAAATCAGTGTCTGGTATCGATAATGGAGTAGAAGAGGGTGAATAAACAGAAACTTAATCCAGACAAGACAGAGGTGCTTCTGGTCATTCAAAAGGCAGATTAAGGAGCAGGGATGCAGCCTGTACTGGATGGGGTTACACTCCCCCTGGAAACAGAGGTGTGCAGCTTGGGGCTGCTCCTGGATTCATCCCTCAGCCTAGATGCCCAGGTTTTGGCAGTGGCCAGGAGTGCATTTGAACAATTAAAACTAGTATGCCAGCTATGTCCGTTTCTGGAGAGATCTGATCTGGCCACTGTCATACATGCCCTAGTTACTTCTGGCTGGATTACTGTAACTTGCTCTATGTGGGGCTGCCAATGGAAAGTGTCAGGAAATGTCAGCGGGTCCAAAATGCAGCAGCCAGATTGCTGACTGGGGCTAGTTACAGGGATCAAATAACCCCCCTGTTACAGCAGCTCCACTGGCTGCTGATCAGATTCTGGGCACAATTCAAAGTGCTGGTTTTAACTTATAAAGCCCTAAATGGCCTGGGTCCAAGCAATCTCAAAGACTGTGTCTCCCATTATGAGCTGGCCTGGGTATTAAGATCATCAGGAGAGGCCTTTCTCTCTGTCCCACCACGCTCATAGGTGTGTCTGATGAGGACATAGGAGAGAGTCTTCTCTGCTGCTGCTCCCAGACTTTGGAACTCCCTCCCACAGGAGGCCAGACTGGCCTCATCTTTGCTGTCCTTCCGCAAGCAGGCAAAGATGTTTCTCTTCAGGCAAGCCTTCCCTCAGTGACTGCCTACATGAGTGACTGGCCACGTGGCTGGCTTCATTAGTAATCTTTAGATGGATTCTTATACATTAACGCTCTGACTGGACTTTTAGTACTACTTGAGTTCACCATCTCTAAGTGTGGTATTTGTTCCTTTTTAGTATTTGCATACTTACTGTTTTAGCCTTAATATTATATTTTAATGATGTAAGCTGCCCTTTATACGCATTGTTCTTAGCATTAAATATATATATATATTTACTGATGGAAACCACTGTTGTATACTCATTATTTTCAGCTTTAAATATTGTCTTTCAGGGATGTAAACTGCCTTGGGTACTTTTTAAAAAGAAAGGTGGGGTAAAAATAAATAAATAAATAAATAAATAAATAAATAAATAAATAAATGATTTATTATGGTCACAGTATAATTACAGATATTCATTCACAATATTTTAATTATTATTATAATTTAAATGTTGTGACTAATTGGGATGGACAATAATTTTAAAGATATTTTGTTAGTAATACTTATTTATTAATTTTACCCCCCCACTTTTTTTCTGCCCAAAGTGGCACTCCAGGCCATCTAGCTAGAGTAAAATTCAAATAAAAACAGATACATTTAAAACATTATTGTCAGGTTAACAGCATTATTTAGAATGTGATGGAAGTGCTTCGAGAGGTGCAAATCTCTTGTGTACCTCTGGTCAAATAGGTTGTTAAAACTTGCAAAACCTGTGTAACAGATGTAGAAATTGGATGAGTGCATATAGTGCTTCCTCTCACACCAGCCTCATTTCATGGGGGTGAGGAGAAGAATCAGAATCTCGTATCGATTGCTGTGGAACTACTCCAGAGTGTATTGTCAGAACTACTCCCCCACCTTTAGTCAATGAAAAAATATTTGTAGTGCTACTGGAAAATAAAAGCAGTTGTGAGGAAACAGGACCCTGGCACATGAAAAAGTGGTCACCCAGAGTCTCTTCAAAGGCAATGTGCTTTGGTACTTTACAAATCAATCCATAAAGAGAGTCAAATCCTATTTTGTAATTCCTTCCACTCTTTTTATTGCACATGACATATTACATTGTACCATGCAGTGTGCATGGTGACAAAAAAAAAATCTCCTTCTTATTTAATTGTGATCCCTTCGCTGGGTTTGAAATGGGCTTCTTTTTTTTCCTTTGCTTTGAAATATACTAGCCTTTTAGCTGATGAAGTATTTCATTTTATTAGCTGGTACCTGATGCTTAACCAGAAAGGAGCGGCAGGGCAGGAGAGACATATAGATATTATATGTATATAAAAGAAATGAAAAGGCCCTTGGCAGTGTGAGGAAGGCCTGGGACTGAATAATACACTTTAATAATGAGGGCTAGAGCTACGGCTTTTGCTGATGGCTGTGACCGGCTCTGTGACCTGATTATGTCGCAGAGTGTCAGCAGCTGAGACACTACAAAAGCAAGCGCATCCCATCAAATCTATCTCCATTGTAATCACTCTCAGCTGCTGAGAGGCTTGTTAGGAGCAGAGAACCATCAGGCCTTATTAGCACCATTTACCATCAAGATGCTCAGAGGGCCAATGGGTGCCCTCTCATCAGAATAATGAGAACAAAAGTACTCCCATTATCCAACTGGCTCAGTGACACTAAGGTACCTGCTTAGTTTGCAAACTAACTGTGGATTAAACCACCCGGAAGGCAGTTAATGTTTGTTAATTAGGCTCTCTTCTTTCTCAAGCAAAAAGATTTCCTCATCAATGAAGCAGAGCAGGCATTTAGTCCTTCAGATAGTCCAAGTGTGGGAATCCCCTGTGCAGTTAAATTACAGGAGAGAATAGACATGAGACAATCATATCCCCCTTTTCAATAGATGTTCTCTTGATGTCCAGTAAAAGGAGGTTCCGCTTTTAACCATATGCAAATATTTCAACAATTCTCATCCAGATATCATTTGTATAATCTAGTTCCAGTGCTCCTTAGAAGTGATTGGTGAGAAGTTCTAGCCTTAATATTTTTGTTATACAGAATCATGTAAAAGGAATTGGTTAAGATGGTGTTCGATTGACTTCTCCTAGTCCAGAATATTATACCAGAATTAATGCGGTTTTGTGGGAAAATTAGCCAATGGATGTAGAACAAAAGATTTTGCTCACATGGCTTTTGCTCGCTAACATGCACTACACCTTTGATAATTCTATACTATTTTCTTTGGAATTGACCTAATTTATTCACTCCCTTTTTGCTGAGAATCCAGAAGTTAATGCTGCCAAACTGTTGCACTCCAGTGCTCTGCAGGTTGCCTTCCTTAGACCTGGTAAGTATTTTTTAAATATACAAAATCCATCTATAGTTGTGTGACCACTTAAATGTGTGACCACTTAAAAAGGAGGACAAAGAGGGCAGCAATTTGCATAACATTTCACGTGTTAATTTGTATGTAGAGATGCAAAATAAGATTTTTAAATTAAAAAAGTATTTAAACAGGGTTACAATGTATTTCACTCAAGTCGGGAAGACAATGACCAGGTGGCTTGTGTGCCAGCTGAGTCTGATGGCCAGGGGCTCCCTCTGGACGGGTGACTTCTAGGTCCATTAACTCGCTCCTCATAGTTCCTTATTTTTAAATCAGACTTGGACTGGACAGTCCTTCTAATGAGGGGACATCCACTCAAGTTGAGCGTTGGGAGAGTGAGAACAGACAAAAGAGACAAAAGAAAATATTTCTTTACCCAGCGTGTTGTTAGTCTGTGGAACTCTTTGCCACAGGATGTGGTGATGGCATCTGGCCCAGATGCCTTTAAAAGGGGATTGGACAGATTTCTGGAGGAAAAATCCATCACAGGTTACAAGCCATGATGGGGATGTATAATCTCCAGGCCTAAACGGAAGGTACCTCCAAATGCCAGATGCAGGGGAGTGGTATCAGGAGACAGGTTTCTAGTTGTCTCGGGTGCTCCCAGAGGCATCTGGTGGGGCCACTGTGAGATACAGGAAGCTGGACTAGATGGGCCCTTGGCCTGATCCAGCAGGGCTCTTCTTATGACTACATTCCTATCAAAGGACACATGGCCCCTCCTCAAATGGAGGACTATCTTATTAACAGGGCGTGTGTGACCATCCTACTCCACAGTGCCAGACTTGTTAGAGTGCAGTAACAATTGGAATTTTAATTAGTCTTTCCTCCTCACTTGTTTCTTTTAAAGCAACTTCTGCCCTTCAGTTCCTTGCTTCTTGTTCAATTGCTGGGCTATGGCATCCCTATAGATATAGGAACACAGACTCATTTTTGAAGAGAAACTTTTAAAAATTCCCTCAGAGCAGGTGTGACAACAAGCAAGACATCTCAGCATAAATCAGAGTCCATTTCCTCCCTAACTTCTAACATATATTTTCTATCAGAGATGCAACATATATGTGAATGTCTTAACTTCTAGCATAGATTTAATGTGAAAAATATGTGTATGTGTCCAAAAGTACTTAGACATACAACATGTTTGTATGCATGTCATTGGACCACAGGTCCTCTGCATGTGACTATAACTTCTTTGTTAATAGGCATTGGCCAGAAATCCAAACCAGCTTCCGTCCTACCTTGGACTGCAATATTAAAGTGGTCTAATCTGCAGTTGTTATTCTCTTTCCCTCTGGAATCTCCTTTTACAGTGTACATACTACACTAAAGTAAATCACAACTAGAGTAGACCATATGAATCAATGGAATTCACAGAGGTGTTGCCTTACCAAATCCCCACTGAATCAATGAACTTACTCCAATGGAAATTACTGGATTGAGCAATAGAATTTCAGCCATTAATTGGGACAACGGAATTTGCCCTCAAGGGACACAGTTAATGAAAGAAAAACACATAACGCAAACTTCCCTCCAACCTCTCCAAAATGTCAAAGTAGACATTCAGAGCATGTTTAGTTCCTGCTAGTAGCATATTTTCACTCTGATGATGGAAGTTCCTCAGAGATTCTTGCCTCAGCAATCAAACTTGCAAATTAAGCCCATATTTAACTTCTGATGACCAATCACAAAGCAAAGCACACTAAAATGCAAAATACAGAGGTGAAGAAAAACACATGACAGGGGAGAGAGATGTCTTTTACCATTTGACGGTGGCGTGGCTTCTAAATATCCTCTAGTTTACACCGAACTCTAAAAAAGTGAAAACCTGCAAATAGGTTGCAACCAGATGGGGAAACAGTTCACATTTTGGACTGCTTGTGGTATGGTCTAGTGTGAGCTACAGTATTTCCCAGTGATCACACATCATATAGGAGATTGTGAACCAGCCTGATCCTGATCCATGCCCGAGCTTTTTTGGGCTCAGTTGGAGTAATTCCCACATGGACAGAAAGGGTCCTTAAGGGAGGTCACTCCCAGCAAAGCAGCCTGTCCTAGTGATATCAGATGCCCTCCTTTCTCCCCATCTGAGCACACACTTCCTACATACAATATTACTTTCATTTCTTTGTCACTGAAATTATATCAGCCTAGTATTGGACACTGCTTAGGCCGATGCCAGTTTCTTTTCTTTATTTCAAACCTTTATTTATACAGAATTGTACCCCCAAAACCAAGTTATCCCTGGTCACCTTCTGTAAAATGACTATTCCATGGACTCATATAGTTGTGGTGTGGAAAGATCTCACCCCCCTCTGCAACCTGTAGAACTAATCGAACATGATGTATAAATACATATTCAGTACTGCTATAAAGTCTCTTGCACAGTGTTACTCAAACACAGAACTGATGTGTTTGCCCAACAGTTTACCAACACACTCCAATTATTTGTCTTCCTGGAAGAGCCTGAAAAAGGTGGGAGGAAAAACCCCTTCAACTGACAAGCTGTCATGGTTTTATATCTCAGAGCCTTAAATTTACACCCCATGTGCCTGGTGCCTCCTGTGAAAGGAGAGTTTGCACTGTTTCTGAAGCATAGATATAAACAAGCAAACTTTCTAGATGGAGCTGATCTGACTATGAGTTATAGGTATTATAACCAACTTTTCTTCCATTCCAATACTCTGTTCCTAACAGAAATCTTAATAGGCTTTTGAGAGCCTCCATTTAAAGCTGGCTGCATAAAATGATCCTTTGATGAAAAGGGATTGAAACAAGGGTTAAAGTAGACACTGAAAGGTTATTGTAGAGGGCACACTGGTCGTGCAATCCTCCTTTAATATGTGTGGTGTGCACCTGCGATAAGATGATTCATTAGATAAGGCCTCACTTTGACAAGCTTCATCGTTCAACCCTCGGGGTAGTGATGGAACAATTCTGTACCCACCCAGTAAATATAACAAGGTCAGCATTTTTTCCCTTGTGGGACTTATATGAAGAGCATGAACACCAGATGCATCTTTGCACATGCTTTATGTTGATGATGATAAAAATAAAGCAGATCCCAAAAAACAATCATTAGACTTGAAGGTGTTCCTTTTTAATATTTAAAAACCATTGAAAAGCAGAAAATAAATGCTATTTCAGTCACAGTGAGACAGATTGCTGGTGTCAAATAATAATAAAAAAGAGAGTTAAGAATTTATTGCTGTGGCATATATCAATTATATTCCAAGAACTGAGGAAACACACATTTACAATCACTAGTTATGAGAACAATATTAGTTTTGACTTAATATTAGTGCTTATTGATAGAACCACTACCAGTAAGAGCTTTGTACTTCTGTATAATTTTCCCTGAGCAAACTGACAACACCCTTGTGTTTCTTAGTGGTCTGGTTCTGGCCACAATCTTGCTGGCATCCAGTGATTCTAAATGAAAACTGTAGGTGGAATCCAGATAACATGAAGCACTTATGAGACTAATTTCGAGACAGACCACAATTGTATGTAAAGCAAGTAAGCCCCACTGAATTTGGGGGAAAGCTTATTCTGAGCATTATTTGTCAGGCTGGACTGATGGTCCCTTTTATTTCAACAGGAAGGGTTAGCAGGAGCCAACTCACTCCCACTGAAATAATGGATTTTGAAAATGCTTAAATATGCCTTGATCATTTGATCAGCATCTGATTCTCAAAGCACCTCAAATTATCTGTAAACCTCATTTCAAGAGAATTTATTTATGCCAGTGTTGGCAATTTTGAACGTAAATACTGAACTGAAATACTGTTTCATAGTGTAGTAAGTCACAACTAGAGTAGGCCAGCTGGATCAATGGAACTTATGGAGGAGTTGACTCACCAAATCCCCATTGATTTAATGATCTACTCTAGTTGTGACTTACTATGCTAAGCTACAAGATTTCAGCCAATGCATCTTGGCACCTATCTAATTCAAATAATAATGGAGATCTGTCGGGCTCTATTGATGTTATAGTAATTCATGTATATATTTGCATGTCATAAACACACACACTACAAAGAAATATTTCTAAATTGCTTTGAAAGAATTGATATGAGAAGTCCAAATCAAATGTTTGTTCTTTTTTTTTTTTTTAATAATGGGCTGGATCCAGAATTAGTTGTAGAATGAACTCATTGAAATAAATTTACCATATATTCACAACTGCAGTTAGTAATGCAAGTTTGATTGATTATGGTCAGGTTCAACCAGCTGGTTCTACCATTTTTTACTTCTCTTTTGCACAGAACCATTATTTATTTATTCGTTTCTCAACCCATTGCTGTCATGCATACAGAATTCATTTTGACTCCAAAATCAACGTGCCATATAAATTCACTGTTTCCCCTCATCTTCCACTCACCTGTCCTTGTGCATTAGTGACTAGTTGACCTGTGACCCCCTGAAGACCGGAGAGTGCATTGCCAAAGGCCTGTGAGCTTGCTATTGAGCCCATGGCGGCGGCTGCTGCTGCCGCTGCCGCTTGACTTGCTAGAGGATTATTAACCAGCTGAAAATAGGAAGAAAAGAGCAAAAAGTAAGGGTTTTGATAGCAACACATTGCTAATTGACTTTGTGATAGAAATTTCACTGGAAATGTAGTTATTCCTAAACTCTCAAACAGCACTGAAGAATCTTTTACAATGTGCAGTCCAAACGCTTTAAAAATTCTGTTGATATCCATTAAAATGATTCCACTTTGGATGGATGATAGTCAAAGCGGAATATGGCCAAAGTATCTTTTCCTTTTGCAGGACACAATTTACATATATATCGTTCAATACAGATTTGGACAGCAGTTTTTAAAACACAAAAATGGTATAGAAATATTATTGTTAGTGTAATCTACCAGTTGAATTTTAATGTAATTGAGTTCAGGAAGGACTCATCCAGATGTGAATTAACTTCAAAGAGTGTAAGAGACCATTTAATGCTTATCCTCCAACTATCTGGATATGGCCAGCACAGCTTCAGAGTTCTATCATAGGAATAACTCAAAATGCAATTGTTTCAATTTTAAATCAGCATCTCCCTCCCTTCCTTCTTTCCTTGCTTTGTCCAGAGAATGGGCATTGCTAAGGAGCCACATACTAAAGTTGCATGCATTGTAGATGCTAGCAAAACTGAATTATATGTGTCAGATATACAAAGAAATTTTGGAGGCAAGAGGAGAAGACTTTCTGCAACCCAATTTGTTTCCAAATTTTTTTCAGATGGAAAGCTTACTTGACAGAGATGCTTCACCTGACATCCAGGCATTCCACACAAGGTGAATTGTTGAAAAGCACACAAATGCAAACAAACAATTCCCCATGAGAATTCTAAAGGGACACAATCCCATTTTGAGGATTGTACAAGGTGCTCTCTGAATGTTTGGACCAACTGTTAGATGCACTTCGATTGTTGTAAAATGAAAACCAAGAAGAAACAATGAAATGGCAAATACAAATTATAGTGTGTGTAGCTGTATGGCACATAAAAGCTTTGTCTCCCTCATGGACTATAATGACCTGTTCAGTGTTTTTTAAAAAATATTATGTCCTTCTAAATCCAGGAAATCTGTGTCTGACTTAAAATTAGCAATTTAGAAGTAAACCATAGTAGAAAAACGTATATCCCAATAACAAAAGGTATGGACTTTCTGGGGACTTTAAAAAATAGCTGGTTTTCATAGATATCTCCTCATTATATACATTTGTTACAGCTGAGACATTTGCTGTCTAAATCTACTTAAAATCAAATCTACTCCTCTCAGGAATAAGTACTGATAGGGGTATTGCTGATGCAACCTGACTTGATTCAATATGAATTGACACAACCTGAGGTGATGTGAACAGAACATCCTTCAACATACATCCTGGTTTCACTCATTATGTGCCATAGATTAGGGATGGTTTCAAGTCATTTTTAAACTAGTGAGATCAAACTGTATGCCTAACCCAAATCCTGCTACTCCAAAACAGATTTAGAAAGTAGTTATGAATAGAAGAATCATTTAAGGAGCAAAACAGTATTGTTGAAAATGTGTTTTTTCTGAAAGAATGTTGTCAGTACATATCTATATATACTGTGTTATTAAGATTCAGATGTGATGTAGAAAGTTAACTATTCCTTAGGGACTTTCAGCTTCACATTGTCAGGAGAAAAGTATACACTTGGCCTGTATTTCCTGGCCAAATATATAAAATAACAAACTATTAAGAAAATGAACATTGTTGAAAGTATCAGACTATTTTTTTAATTATCACTTTTCATGCCAGTCCACTACATTGGTCTGTGTACACAATAATAGGTAGCATACAAATTCACAGGAGAATAGGATCTCTGGTAAAGTCCCCCCCCTTTTTTTTTGTAATGTTATGTTTTTCTTCAGCCTTGCATGTATATGTGTAAACCAGGTTTCTCTAGACCTGCCTATCTGACTTTTCCCCAAGAGCCAATGCATACGTATGTACACTTAAGTCATTTGTGTACACTAGGAAAGATAAAGTGTCACTGAAAGCCATGAGTAAAGTCAGGATGGCACCTGGTGGGTCAGGGTCTAGAGTCAACAGCTAAAATATATCTGTTGAGCTCAGCCTTTCAGACCTTGAAGCTTGTCATCTACCGTGTTTCCCCGAAAATAAGACAGGGTCTTATATTAATTTTTGCTCCAAAAAACACATTAGGGCTAATTTTCAGGGGATGTTTTATTTTTTTCATGTACAACAATCTACATTTATTCAAATACAGTCGTGTCATCTTATTCTGGTTGCTGCACAATGGTGGAGGGTGGGGTGTCATTTAACTGGGTCTTATTTTTGGGGGAGGGCTTATATTACGAGCATCCTGAAAAATCATACTAGGGCTTATTTTCAGGGAAACAGGGTATCAAAGCACTATGCAACAAAGCTGTACAGATCAGACAATAACATAAGGGTCAGGCAACGTGTAACAGTCCATCAGGCTAATACAGTAATGGTCATGCAAATGGGTCAGAATGTTGTCCTGGACTTGCCCATAATATCAAACACTGTGAGACAGCACAACACATCAGCAGCGTGTTTTGCTGATGCAATAACCCAGGCTAAATACAGACCAAAAGCAAGCAAGCAAGCAAACAAACATCCAATGTTAATTGATATAATCAGAAAGCCAGGTAATGTGACCTTACTTAACTGTTCAGCATGTCAGTCAAACCAAGGAAATCAAGGTTAAAAGGGAACTGGGTGTGAAGTGTTTTTCAGGAGTATTTTCAGCCTTTATTTTCAGGGGGAATTAACCAGTTTCAGTGGGACATCTGTCCCCAAAATTGTGCAAACATCTGCCCTTTAAAGTCTTGTTCAATGTCATTGTTAATGTTTCTCCACCTGCTGCTCTGTATCTGCTCAAGTATTGCTACTTCCTGCTTCCTGTGTCAGTCATGCACAATCCAGAATTACACAGAGCAGCTTCAGCTGAGACTCATTACACAAGTCAACTACCCAATTCACTGGGTTTTAAAACACCTTTGGATGACATGCTCTTCCACTCTTACCCCTCCCTTGTTTTTCTATCATTTTGCAGAAAACAAAAAATGTTATATAGAAAAAAGATGAGTGTAGCTTTTAAACGTTATCGCAGAAACCCTTTATCTGAAAATGCTCACATTTAAATTAGATGACACAACACCAAACACAGACCTCTCTGTTGCCACTGCATGAAAGTGAAAGCAGACGAGAATGAGGTCAATGGTGGAGGCCAAAGTTTATCAATAAATGAACATTTTCTTATTGAAAAACTTCCTTAAAAAATAGAACTGGCTTTGTGATACTGTCAAAACGTTTTGTGAAAAACTATTAGTTGTGCAAAACTGCAGTGGGGTCGACAGTTAGAATCTAGGTGTAGAAAACGTGCAGGTTGGTATCCTACTGCTAGTCTTAGCTAGAACAGACCTTTGTGAAATTTATGTATGTTTTGACTTATTAAGTGGGCCTGCTGTAGCAAAAGGATAAGGACCACTAAAATCTGCACTGTTTGCAAGTACTTTAAAAAAAAGGAGTCCAATTTGTTTGCATGAAAATTAGAACTATATTGTCATAGGCTGCTTTTTTCTATTTTTGTTCAGTGGTGGAAGCTGCAATGTCAGCAGGGACCAAGTGCTTCCAGCGTTTTAATGATTCTACTATACTGGCTTGAAGGGAATACCCAAGGATTAGTACTGTAAGGCAGCCACATTGAATTGTTTCCAGGGAAAACCTCCCTTGCCTTCCTACACACTTTCATGTGATTCAGTATCAGCAAGGCACCTACCACCAAAATGAGTAGTTAAGTCCCAATACAGAGGCAGCTCTGTCAGGGGTCTATTAGAGATGCGCATGGGGTTTACAGATGCTAGAAAGGGTTAGGGCTGGTTCAATTTCAACCCTTAATATAACAACAAAGTAATTTCAGGTGGAATTTTGTTAAAGCTTCTTGAACGGCAGAGAATAGCACACAAGGTTTTCAGAATTCTTGATGTGCTTGTGCTTAAAATGATTTGTGCAACTACTATCTGTGACTGATTCATTTCCTAGATGCTGCATTTTTGCCTATTGCCTTCTGCGTGTTTTCCTGCTCCCACCAATATTTTGCTGCTTGCATTTTACTTTGCCCATCTCTGTTCAGTCAAAGCTACAACCCTAGAAATCATCTAAAACTGACAGATCTGTGAGGACAGTAGTAGCACCAGCACAGAACCCAGTTAAAGACCATTAGAGGCTCTTGTAATAGTTGTTTAAAAAAGGTAAAATTTCCTATCTCTTCTTATTTGTAATCTGCTACTCTCAAGCTTTGCTTTCTCGTATAGGAAATCAGGTCAACATACTATTTATTTATTTATTTATTTCATTTCATTTCATTTCTATATTGCCCCATTAGTGCAAAACACTATTCTGGGCAGTTTATATAGAAACCCAAACCGAATATAAGAACAGATAAAATAATACTAGGATAGAAGTGGGATAGACAAACTGGCAAAAAAAGATGGCAATTAAGCCTTGACAGCAAAGTGTTTCCAAAAGGCAGCAGGTCAAGAGGCAAAATTCAAGTGAGGCTGCCTTTGAAAGCCAATCAAAAGAGAAGCATCTTCAGTATCCTCTTTAAAATGGGGAGAGCGGGGCCAGTTGCAGCTTAACTGGGAGCTGATTCCAGAAAGATGGTGCCACTACCGAGAAGGCCTGATTTATTGTTGATGATTTTCTGGCCTCTGTCAGAGTGGCCACCTGGAGGAGCATAGCCTCAGAGGATCTGGTGGTGTGGGAGGATGACCTTAGGAAAATATGCTCCAATAAGTAGCGGAGTCCCAAACCATGAAGGGCTTTATAGGTGAGCATCAAGACCTTGAAATCGATCCAGGAAACAACAAGTAGCCAGTGCAGGTGAGCCAGGACTGGGGAGATGTGGTTGACTTACTCACATCTGCCACCAGCCTGGCAGCCATATTCTAAACCTGCTGCAGTCTCCAGGTTAACCCAAAGGGAGGCTCCAACACATGCACCAACTTCCTAAGGGCTCTCTTGTCTAGGTAGGGCGATAAGCCTCAGCTGATTAAAGGCTGACCTGGACATGGCTGCAATCTGGGAATCCCAGGAGAGAATCAGGTCCAGGAGAACACCCAGGTTTCAAACTTGATCCCTGAGTTTACACCATCCAGCCTAGGGAGAATACCCTCAGGCCTATCAGAAGGACTCCTCAGGAGGATGATCTCCATCTTGTCTGGGCTCAACCTGAGCCTGTTGGCCCTGGTGCATTACAGTACTGAAGCCAGACACCACTCCAGCGTCTGGACAGCATGTACTGCCGAGGTGGAAAAAGAGAGATAAGAGTTGCATATTATCAATGTATTGGTGACACCGAACTCTAAATCTCTTGATGACGTCCCCCAGTGGTTTAACAGAGATGCTGAAGATCTGTGGTGAGATTGATGACCCCGAGGAATTCCACAGTTAAGGGTCCAAGGGGTCAACAATTCATCCTCAAGCTGCACTCTTTGGACACAGCCCCTGAGGAAAGACCAAAACCAGCTTAACACCACACCCTCAAGCCCCACTTCAGAGAGCCTGCCCAGAAGGATACTGTGGTTGACATTATCAAAAGGCACTGAGAGATTCAGGAAAACCAACAGGGTACAAGCTCCCCTGTCAGCCTTCCTTAAAAGGTCATCGTGCAGAGCAAACAGTGCTGTCCTCAGTACCACATCACACCCTGAATCCAGACTGGAACGGATCAAGGCAAATTTCCTCCTCCAGGTACATCTGCAGCTGCTCTGCCACCACCTACTCAATCACTTTGCCTGTGAAAGGTATGTTGGCAAGTGGCCTAAAATTCTTAAGGGTGTTTGTCACCAAATTAGGAGGTTGCTTCAGAAAGAATGTCTTTTTTCTCATTTTGTGGCAAAAGAGATTGTGGGCACTTGATATGAAACTATCTCGCTGCAAACCATATTAATTTTGTTTCTTTTCCTTCTCCTATGAGTCAATTTCCTTCCTTCTTCTGTGCCTCATGGAGAGGCAGCTTGCCCAGCTTGGACTATTTGCCTGTTTGATCTTGTTGTGTTGATCAGTGCAGGATCAACAACAGTCCAAGATCTTCTACATTTGGCTTATCCACCATTACTATATAAGCAGCTATCTAGTAGGCAAGGTGTTCCAAAATGGAAGGTGCAGTGTTCTCTCCCTGTACTTCCAGGGTGCAGAAAAAGGAAGATCGACAGCCACAATCACTGCAGTCACTCCCACCTACTGCCATAGGTAATTAAAATCCAGATATATCATCTGTTGGGTTTCTCAGGAACATGCAACTGGACTGATATGTAAGCTAAGCAGGCTAGTCATTGAGAAAGTGACATGGAAAAGAGACCATTTGCAGCCACGTTGGCTGATAGCACAGAGTGAAGATTTGGTGACCTTTCACAGTGACAAGTTGCTCAGAGTGATAGCTCCAGGTCTGACCATCAACCAATATCTTCAGTTTTTCAGAATTCCTTTGGCTACAGGAACTAACCACCAATAGTACAGTAGTTTTTGGTGATTAGTTCTTGCGCTGTGAAGGAAACAGGGAACCAGGCTTTTTGGGACCCCCCACTGCATCTAATGCCATACCAGTATAGCTATTACTGGCATGAAAAAGTCATGGTCAGCATGATGACCAGAAGCAGTCTTCTGCCACAGAAGAACATGAGAAAAGATAGCTGCATTTTAAAACAGCATACTGTCTTTTCCACAGTAAAACTAACAGTTGGAAAATCTGTAAATTTTTCATTAAATCTCATATTATTGTACACAAACTGTATACACACACTTCCATAAGGCACTGTTGATAGACAGATGAAATTTTTCATGTGTCAAAGTCTTTCCTACTTTCATCTGTTGACCAGAATCCCACAAAATATTTATGGATCCTTTAGGCAATCTGTTGTGCTGTATAAAACAAGAATTTTGTGTGTGTGTGTGGTAAAAATAATAAAGGCCTAAAACTTCTTTCAGGACTGATTCTGATCTCATATAGGTGAAAACATGCAGTAATCATAGTAAAGTCAATTGATATTTTTAAAGACTTGAGTATATAGAGAATAAGGCCCTTTGGCATCATATGTACTATAGATAGCAACATGGGGCAGTCATCTGTTCATGGAGTTGATGTTTTACTCATATGTATCTGTTACTTATACACAGTATGTAAGTTTTTTTTTGTTTCTTTTTGCTTAGCCTCAGAAATAACTCCACAGATTCTAAAGCTACTATGGGAGGGGAGTGGAATTAAATCAATTGACTATGAGTACAAAAGGAGAGATATTTTACTTTGTGAGGTATCTAAGGGGCTGGGTACAAACTCATCCAGAATGAGGTTTTCAGCAGAATCACTCTTTGTGGATACGCCACTTGACCATACACTTTTGCATGCCCGTTAAATACTGTTCCACTTTGATTTGTGGCCACATGTTTTGAGTTGAGGTGTTCGAAAGCTTCCTTTATAAGAAGACTGTGGCATAAACAGACTGTTCTCCTCTCAAGAAAGAAAACCACACAGTAAAAGGCATGCATGTAAACACTGTTATGTATGTCTACGTGGATTTCAGACTCAAAAACCTTGACACACAGTAACTTGTACAACTTCAGTTATACTTGTGAGAGCTCAATAAAAGCAGGTATTGACAACAAAAGATATTGCTTCCTTGTACAACAGTTCAAATCCTTTTGTCATGATACAGAACAAAAGGCAAATTTTTATCCTTGGAACTGAGAGAGGATGGCTACATGGGAGTTTATCCCATTCTGTAGACCCCTGCTGGAACAGTTAGGATTGCTCTAAAAACACAGAGTACATGACATTCTTGTTCGAGTGTTCCACCCAACCCTAATGGGGACCAACCATACACTCCCATATTGGTCTAGGGTTGGAACCTACTGTTTATTTGGAATGATTAGGATTGGCCCAAATAAACATGGTTCCCTTGCTGTGTGATTGCCTAGATGACTCCTGTGTGGGGTTGTGGGGTGTTCTTCCTACACATCAGTAGTGATATGTAAAGGTGGGTATGGTCTGGCAGTTACTACAGATAACACCCTCTGTCCTATTCTGAAGTGAAAACAGTTTTAATTTTTTAAAATATTTTTTTTTCTAAATATGTTTCCACTATTGCATCATTTAAGCACTATAAAGCAGGTGTCCCCAACCTTCTGGGACCTGGGGGCTGCATTAGAGTGCCCAATGCCTAGAGAGGGCTACATCTTAAATCAATATATATATTGATTTAAGATGTAGCCCTCTCTAGGCATTGGGCACTCTAATGCAGCCCCCAGGTCCCAGAAGGTTGGGGACCTCCTATATATATAGGAACAATATTTTATTGTGGAATCCTTTTATCTAGCTTCATGTGCTTACCTAGTGAGTATGATTTTTGTGGCTATTTTCTGTTAGCCAAGGCATTCCAAGGTTTGTGATAGATACCCTTAAAATGTAATGTACATGACCTATACTTGGATTTCTGAGTTTTCATCTTGGAAAAAGTTTGTTCACAGATGTAAGTGTTGCCAAAGACTGTGAACACGCCTGCAGCAAATTTCTGTAGGTTTATAGATATATCAGATAGACTAGAATAGAAATCTAACATACTATTTTCTTTGTAAATGCGATATGTTGCCTATACGTTGTCCCAGTCAGCAATGCAGCATGTTTGCATTTACTAAAGTGTGGGTGATCAAAGAAAATGCTACATAGAACACATTTCGCTAGTCTGTTCCAGAGGTGAGGTTTTCTGCACGTCCAGTGCAACCACTTGTTTCCTGATTCAACTGATTGGAACCACCCTAAGGCACTTTGGGTGGTGCCACTGTACACAATACATTGCCTCCCCCCTACTGTAGACTTGTAGCACACTTGCCACAAAAACTGACCATGATGACTAATAGGCTTTTCTGCTGCTAGGATTACAATGCCATCTGAAGTATAAGTCAAGACAGTTTGGAAGATGGCGGTGCTGCTCCTTACCACTTGCATCCTCCTGAGGAATACAAGAAGGTCTGGATCCACGCAGACACTGGACCTCATTGCTTAAATTCTAACACCCTTTTACTAAAAGTTGCAGTCTCTTCTGGGACTAAGGAGAAGCTGTGATCTGACAACTTCATGAAGTTAACAAAAAATAATCCACTAATTTGAGGAGCAAAGGTTTAATAAAATTGATGATCCCTTAACTGTGTTGCCATATTTTGCTGATACTTCAGCATGTTTATATGGGAGTAATTCCTATTGAACTCAGTCAGGTACTGGATTTAGCTATTCCCCCTACCGTTCTGATATTTACTAGCATTTGAAGCAACAAAAATGCACAAAGGTCCCATTTGTTGTAATAGAACAGTTAAGGATTTATTTATTTATTTATTTATTTATTTATTTATTTATTAAACATTTCCTGCCTTTCTCCTTAAAAAGAACCCAGGGCGGCTTATAATATTAAAAAGACAATATTTAAAAACTAAAAACAGTAGGTATACAAATATTAAAAAAGAATCAAACATTACATTAAAAACAGTAATAAAATCAATACTAAAACACATTTAAAACAAAGCACAATAATCCATTTAAACCCCCCTCTCAGAACACCAGTCATTAAGGAAAAACCTGCCTGAAGAGGAAGGTCTTTGCCTGCTTGCAGAAGGACAGCGATGATGGGACCAGCCTAGCTTCCCATGGGAGGGAGTTCCAGAGTCTGGGAGTAGCAACAAAGAAGACCCACTCCCGTTTCCCCCCCAAACACACCTGTGAAGGTGGCAGGACTGAGAGGAAGGCCTCCCTGACGCTCTTAAAGCCCAGGCAGGCTCATGGGGGAGATGCACTCTTTTAGATAGCTTGGACCCAAGCCATTTTGGGCTTTATAGGTTAATACCAGCACTTTGAATTGTGCCCGGAAACGGATTGGAAGCCAGTGGAGCTGCTGTAACATGGCGGTTCACATGATCTCTGTAACCAGCCCCAGTCAACAACCTGGCTGGTGCATTTTGGACCCTCTAGAGTTTCCAAACACTTTCCAAAGGCAACCCCATGTAAAGTGTGTTGCAGTAATTCAGTTGAGATGTAACTAGGGTATGTGTCACCGTGGCCAGATCAGCCCTCTCAAGAAATGGGTGTAGCTGGGGCACTAGTTTTAACTGTGCAAAGACACTCCTGGCCACTACTGAAACCTGGGCATCCAGGCTCAGAGATGAATCCAGGAGCACCCCCAAGCTGCACATCTGTGTTTTCAGAGGGAGTGTCTCCTCATCCAGCACAGGTTGCAATCCTCTTCTTTGATTTGTTTTTCGACTGATCAGGAGCACCTCTGTCTTGTCTGAATGGAGTTTCAGTTTATTTGCCCTCATCCGTCCATTACCGACACCAGACACTGATTTAGAACTGGAACAGCTTCCTTGGATTAAGATGGGAAGGAGAGATAGAGTTGGGTGTCTCCAGCATACTGGTGACACCAAACCCCAGAACTCTGGACAACCTCAGCAGCTTCATGTAGATGTTAAATAGCATAGGAGGCAAAACAGATCCCTAAGGGACATCACAGGCCAAAGGCCAGAGTGTTGAACAGGAGTCCCCCAGCAACACCCACTGGGTTCTCCCCTCTAAGAAGGACCGGAGCCACTGTAAAATCTGCCAAGCTCTTTTTCTATTATTGAAATCAATGAGACTTCAAATTGTGTGTTGTTGATGTCCAAACGATTATAGTATTATGGTACAGTCTGAGACACATTAAAGATTTCTCCTTTCCCTTTACATTCTGTCAATGAAAATCTATCTATCCCTCTAAAGAAATAGCAGAATCCGTAATTATTGCAAGCTACTTTGAAATTACTTCCTTATTAGACATTCATAGAGATGTCATAAGCAGGCTTTCTTTCCAGAAGATAAAAATGTCTAGCAAATAAGACATATATAAATAAAATCAAATTTAATCCCAGTTAAAAATAATCCAACATTCATCTTCCTGTCTTCCTACCATGGACTTTCAGGAATTTTACAAATGTAAACACCAATAAACCAAAATATCTTAGTTTATTACTATTTATATTTTAGTTTAGAGAAGAACCTGTTCACACCTAAAATCAGACTCATATTTCTGTCAAATACCAAGTACCAACTGAATAATACTAGTGATTTTGTTCTCTGCTTTTTCTGCTTCTCCTAAAGGATTAAGGTTTGGAAACTCAATTTGTTCTACTAAATGTGCAATCGATAAAAGGTGGTCCCTACCCTGTAGGATCACATTTTTGCCAAATACCAGACCTTTAAAATACCCATCCATTTAATATCTGCAAGTTATCAGTGCTAACAGGAAATAAGATCTACACTCAATTAATCAAATAAAAAGTTTGGTTTTATTATTACTTTCTAAAATACTGGTTGAAATAGTACACATTATAATAGGAACTGTTTTATTGTGCTCTAGTGAGAAACCATTCATCAATCTGAAAGGCAAAGAAATTGCATTTAACTTGTCTAACATTTTAATATGAAAACTTATAATTAAGAAATATAGCTTTAGCTAATGTTTCATTTATATGTGTGGGTTTTTAAAAGAAATTTAAGCCAAGATTTGTGAAAGATTTCCCTCTGTGACCTTGGAAAAATTTGTGGATTACCCAAGTTTTCCATTTCACAGTAGATGAATAGTGAAATGTTATTTACCTTTCACTATATGGTTGATTGATTGATTGATTGATTGATTCCTTCATTCCTTCATTCAATTTATATACTGCCCATCTGGCCGAAAGCCACTGTTTTGACTTTGATCTGCATGTTTAGAAATGGGATTGACAACTAATGGCTACAATCAGTAATCGACAACTGCAGTTAATGAGAATTATGCTGCATTGAAACAAACAGCCATCACAGGAATGTTTTGTCCAAGGTCTACTCAGTACTGTTCATATCAATTTATGCACCATTGTGAGACAGCAGAACTGCCGTCAATTGTCAAGGCCTATTTACATTGCTTCATTCATAAAGAGATTGATTGAAAACCTGTATCACTTGCCCCACAACAAGCTCAAAGTAGCTTGTAATAATAAAATATGCATGCAGTAAAGCAGAAGTCACCATTTAACAAGCAACATGACTGTGATTTAAGGGTATACATAACTAGATCCTGTAACATAAATATTGCTAAAAGAATACAGGTATGAGTGACTAACAGAAAACAACATTAATTTTTTTAATAAGCCTACTATATGAGGAAACTCAGCGGGAATACATGTTTCATTTAAAATAACTTCATTTGCACAGACCTGTGCAACTGGTGATCCATGCATTGCAGTATTGTAGATGATTAACAGAACATGTGTTTTTTGTCATCCCAGAGAGGCATAAGGGGCTGGCAACTAGGGGTCCTGATTTTAGAAAGGAGTGTCTGTCACCTATCCCATACAATTTGCCAAGGTACTTTCACAAAACCTCCTCTAGGCCCATTGACCCAACTGTTTGTCTAATTAACCCACCACAAGCCTTAACTCATAACTCTTGACTGCAGGTGATGGGGACAAACAACAGGGAGACTCTGTGGCCCACATGCCTTGCTTCTAAATTGGAAAAACGTCATGGATTAGCAGATGGAGATGCATGAGTTGCCCACAGGCCACAACTGGAGATATGGTAGAGGCAAGGGTCTTAGCCCCAAATCGCTATCAATTTATTTCACCTGCCACAGTTGCCCACTCATTTGTCCCCATAGCAATACAGTGGCTTGTTTGTTTGTTTGTTTGTTTGTTTGTTCGTTCATTCATTCATTTATTCATTCATTCAATTTGTATCTCAATCCCATTAGTATCACAGCACTACTCTGGGTGGGTTACAACATGTAAAATAGAAAACAAAGATAAAAATAGAGACATTAAAAACAACAGCAATAACCCTAAAAAAAAACCAGATGGCACCGGCTAATCCCAGAGCGGATGGAGGAAAAGTGGTGAAGGAAGAAGAGGAGGGGAAAGAAGAAGAAAAAAAGAGGGGGGGAGGTGGTCAGCTGGGGTCAGTGTGGAAAACCTCCCTGAAAAGCAATGTCTTTAATTGCTTCCTAAAAGTTCACAAAGAGGGGGCTAGGCAGAGCTCCTCTGGAAGCTGGTTCCATAAAGTTGGAGCCAACATGAAGAAGGCCTTACCTCTTGTAGAGGATTTATGGGCCTCCCTCAGGATGGCCACCCAGAGGAGCCTCGACTGGTATAATCTTGTGGGTCGGGCAGGTGACATTAAGGAAAGACGCTCCGACAAATAACATGGGCCCAAACCGTGGAGCGCTTTGTATGTGAATGTCAAAGCCTTGAACCTGGCTGTGGAGTCAGGTATCTGGCTGTGGAGCCAGAGGTTGGGAGTTTGATTCCCCATGGAGCCTCCTTGACAAGGAGCTATACTTGATGATCCAAAGGGTTCCTTCCAGCTCTGCAGTTCTATGATAAATCCTCTTAGCGTAACTTTATGCCAAGCAAGTAGGTTGATGTCATCATCTCACCATGGTAATATTTAATTTAATTGAATCCAAAGTTTTGTATCTCCGTCTTCAGGTTCAGAGGCCCCATAGGGCTCTCTATCAACCTGGGGAAGGCTCTGGGAGTCTTAGGATGGGGGGGGGGGGGTTAGACCCTTTGCTATCCAAAAACCACGACAAATTTGTGGGTTCAGAATGATGGCTAGAAATTTATCAGATTATTCCAGCAATTGCCAGGGTTTTATAACCTGCCCTTGGCAATATTTTAGGTGCTTTGCCTCTTCATGTGCCACACTGGCTTTCTTTGCAGTCTCTTGTTTTGGGGGGACGGTTGACTCCTCCAAAGCCTGGGAAACCAAAGAAGGAGGATCTCATTAGAGCATGGGAGGACAAGGTGTGGCCTATGGAGTACACGTGAACCCCAGAATCCTGCTGAGTCTGGTGTGTGTATGGAAGGTGTCTGCTAGATCCCTATAGCTGGTTGGTTTGCTTGTTTTACTTAGTAAGGCTCCATATTTCCCGCAGGGGGGACATGCTTTCAGCCAAGGAGATACCTTTCACACACACACTGGAGTCAGAAACATGTGATCCAGTCTTGGAATATTGCTGGAAAGTTGCACATCCATGAATTACAGCGTGCTCCTCATCAAGGCAGAGGGCAGCAATACTTTTCCAGGTTTTAGTGGGTGAAGAGTTTGGTCCAGGTTGAAGAGTCCTAGCTTGAAAAGGACCCAAGATTGTTTCTGATTCCTCACAGCTGTTGCTCCTGGAGAACTCAAACACTATGGATTTATCATTATGGGCCATCATTAGTTGTTTTCAGGAAAAGTAGATCTGCTTTCATTTCCTTTTGTGGCACTCCAATGCAAGCCTTTGTGCTGTTGTTTGTATAGCAAAATAGCCTGTTGCGTTTCTTTTTTTAGAACCAGCTCAACATTTTTTAACCTAGCTCAGTTCCTGTAAATATCCAAAATGATGATGACCTGCAGTCTAAATCCTACTAGTCATGATGGCCTATGATATGATTTTGCAAGAGATAGGAAAGGTGATTTGTCTGGATAGCAACTGTCAGAATACCACAACTGAGGTATTCTGGAAGTTGTCACTCATAAAAGTAAGATTTGTCACCTCTGGATTTTGCTGAATGGGCAACTCAGCCACTCAGTAATTGACTAATGACCCCATCTCCTATTGGAGAGTGAAGGGAAACCAATATTGGTATTTGTTTAACAGGGGTGCAAGTTTTACAGTAATCTACTGTTCTTCCCATAATTGTGGTATAGTAGTGCTGGCCTTTCTGGGCATGCTGACTTAATGCATGATATTAACGTAGGGATTTTCTTTGAAGAATGTTTGTAAAATTCTTCTAAGAATTTTCAGATTTCTCAAGACCACTTGCTTATCAGCTGAGTAAATGTACGGGGTCAGATGAACACATGCATTCTCAGGAGTAAGGAACAATGTGTTCCTTTATATAATGGACCAAAAGACAAACCCCCAAACCAAAGCAAAAATGGCACCTTTGTGTTGATAACAAAAGCTTAAAAGTACTGTAATGTCATTTCTCAATGCACTTGCCTTCTGACTATGGGTGAGAAAGTACCACAGTCCATATAATCTGCTGAATGGGAAAAAATTAGATTCAAACTGCCAAACAGATACTCACCGCATAATATCAAGTAAAACTAACACATTCTTTCTCTCTGCACCCAACCTATCCCCAAATGTTTGAGATATATAGAGAAATCCCAGTCATTTCTGATTACTGTGAAGGTCAGTCTAGCTGGGAAAATTGTTTCTGCTTTACTATTCCCCAAACTGTAGAAAGCAGTTAGAGTTCTGGACAAAAACTAATGTTGCATTCAAAGGGAAAAGAGGCTGATATGGCATTGCTGAAGTAATAAGAGAATTTTTTTTTACTCTTTCCACTTCCCTGTGAACCTAATCAACTGTGACATGAGAAAATACACTGGGCTCACCCAGCTAGAATCTGACTGCCACCTGAAAATGTCCTCAATATTCCACTGTTTGGGACTTTCCAATGATCCTTCCGACATCAATTTTGTACATGTACATCAAAATGCCATTAGAAATGCTTACAAACACCTCCTTGCTCACAGGCCTGTATTCAGACTCCAAACCAAGCCCAGCTGTAAAAGACTCCCCGGTGGCTGGTGAAAGGCTTCTTTCCATTACTCGGTATGAAGAGATTTGGCTTTGGGGAAGGCATCTGGGGAGACCATGGAGGCGAACTAAGGATCTCTGTGTTGACCACTACTGGGAACTCTCTTAAACGTCATTATATTTGGGTGACACATGTTTAAGGGGCAAAGGAATCACCAGTTGAACAATCAGCCTGAACAGCAACCTATTGAATTATTTTCTTCTTTAGGTTAAGAACACCGCACTAATTCAATGCAAAGAATAACTGTGCTTATGTAAGGGTGCCTGAATGACAAAGAAGAGAGATACACTACAACACTTCAACAACAAAAAATAAAAAAAGTAAAAAGCTGTGTGGCCCCTGTGCACAATTCAAAGGCAAGGGTGAGTGATGCCTTTATCAATCCATTAAAAATTACGAAGAGAAACAAACTGGTCTTCTGTTTGCAATTTTTTAGTGGTCTGGTAAAGGTTTCACCCACCTTCAACTTTGAATTGTCTAAAATACTTATGATCAGTTTCCTTACAATGTGTATACAGTTTGTTGGAGCAGCTGCATATTTGTCCTTGATATGTATAGAGATGTGTAGAAATGAAGACAGAGTGCTTTGATAAATATATGGCATGTTTAATGAAACTTTTGATGACAGTTTTATTATCTTTCCAGTGATGAGAAGCTGAACCATTCTAGCATTGCTGTACACAATAGCATTATGAACCTCCTCCTGTGTTCTAATATTTACAGGAAATATTACAAGTGTTTGACATATAAATGGGACATTTGGCTGACTTTAATAACCATGTGATCAATAAGAAGTGATATTTTTATAGCTTAAGTTCAATATGTAAAGGGCCATGGGTGGCAAATCTTTAGCAAAGTAATAAGGCTAAAAAAACTCAGTGGTGAGAACCCAGAGTTTTTAAATGTTCTGTTGTAGGTCTAGATTCTTGAAAGCTTAGTTGTGTTCAAAATGCCTCAGTTCAGCATAGTACAGAGAAATGGAGGTTCAATCAAGACTATTATTAAAGTGTTTATCTACAACACCTAGATGTTTATAGTAAATGTCTTATTCAAACATACATTCCTTTTTTTCTCATTATTTTAAACATATTGACAAGCAGTACTCTGATACATATGCTGCATGTATTTGTAGTATATACTGTACTTTTGTTTATTCCCTCCTCTACTGAAAAAAGGAGTACTAGGAGCCAAATTTACTTAACATTTGTGCTAATCATGCAATTTGTCACTTCAAGTCCTACATCACATCACAACCTGTTTTAGGAACAGCACAGGGGTGGGAAGGGAAATATACTACTAAAGAAGTACAAACATGAAACCAGCTTGTGGGAAAATAACTTTTACAAGTTCTGCTGAAGAGCTACTAAAGAGTCACATGACTAACTGTATAATTTCTATGTTTCAGCTGTATGTTTTACATGAAACTTTTACTTCACAAAAATTCCTTCAAACAAACTGACTATAAAAGAATCTATGTCAGAGAAATATTTTTAGATCTGCTTAAGAAATTGGGCGATGGTGTATTTTTATTGTTTTGTAACAAAACCTACACCTACATCTTATTCTGTTATACATCTGTCCTGTTATTCTGACAAACGATCAGAGACAGTTGGCTTAACCTAATTAGCTGCTCTAGGAATGCAGCTTCTAATATTTGGATGGAGATTTCCCATGTGAAGTAGCTTTCCTCTGACTTCCTTGTAGCAGAACATAAATTTGCTTGGCAAGAATGTATATGAATAAGGATGGGACTTTCACGTCAGCAAACACACAAAAAAGACTCAAAATTGGTTCTTATTTTCATTTTCATGTTCTTTCATCACTTTCTAAAAGAGAGCTGCTTAAACCTGGACAACTGTCTTAAAGAAATACCACATTCACCTCTTTTGTAATCAACGTTTGTCAAATCACCCAGGAAATTTTCCATTCAATAGTGTTGTGAGGGCTGATTTCCAGTCAGAATGTCCTGATTTTTTTTTTTGAGTAGTTTTTAATGGGTTATTTAGAACTTTTTTGTATATGTATGGGGAAAAATGAAATTAAACAAACTGAAAGAAGCAGCCTATTTTGTTTAACAAAATGGATGGTGCATAAAAAACATGAAAAAAAGGGCAAACTCTAAAAGAACCCAAGAAACATAAATAAAAGTTTTCACTGTACAGCTCTTTATACGTGAATTCTCAATACATTATAATTTTTGTACAGAAGGTCTTGGGAATAAACCATATTACATTCATTACAACATGAATAGATTAGAATCAATAAGTATAGATTATACTGGTAACACACTGGAACTGGACATTATGCATTAAACTGTAGAGAACTTATGCTTCCACATAGTTGAACTCTTTCCATATTTTTCATCAACTTTCATAGACAATCAAAGGGTCATGAATAGAATTAACTTTTTTCATTTTCATCTGATTATATTCAGGCAAATGCCCTCTACATTGCATATAGCTCTATGCACTCTTTTACCATCAATTTAGGCTGTAATGATTTGTATTCTCACGTGAGAGTAAATCCTACTGCATATGGCATGACTAACCTCCAAGATAGTTGTTACTTAAGCTTTCACTGAAGATGCTTAGGATTTCACTGGTGAACAATACATTTTTTGTTGTACAAATGTGGAGGGCAACTTTCATCAATGGAAGTCATTTTAACTGGTGGAAGACTAAGGATTAAATTCAGCTTATTAGCTGAAATAAAGTACATTGATTTCAGTGAGAACCAAATGCAACTAATGTAATCTGCATCTAGTCAAAAGACTGAAAAGCAACCTATTTATTATTGTACCTGTTTTAGTTGTGGTGATTTGTTCGAATACTACTTTAAGGATACTTACAATTGCTTGCATCTGTTGAAACCTGGCATCACATTTATAATAACTCAATTACAAAATGTATTGAGGAAACCATCTTGTCCTTTTCCTATGGATGAACACTGAAGGCAGACAACTGTGGACAAGGTTATTAGAATAGTATGGTCTACCAATTGTTTGTTCAAATATGGCCCTTTATGGTTACAAACATCTGGGAGAATGGGAATATCCAAATATGGCTAGGAGGTGGCCTGAACCTCATTGGTGGTCCTGGATGCCTTGAAGAAGGCAATCGTAGAACCATTATGAAAGATCCCTTCCTGTATGCAAAAGATTTCCCCACATATTGGCTACTAGCTAGAAACAAGTCATTCTTAGCTGATGTATACAGGTTCTGATACCAGACAGTTCCAACTACTCTTGGTTAACACTGATTATCGGGATCCATTTTCAATTAGACTTCAGGCCTGGCTTTGGCAATTTACAAGACAGGTTGCCATGCCCTCTCAGATGGCCTGTATCAGAAAGATATGAGAAATGTGATTCTTATCAATATATCTGGACAACTTAATAGAATTAAAATATAATACATTCTAATATAATTCTGAATTTACTGAACAGAGGCTAGACTGAATGAGGATTGCTGGAAGTGTGTTTCAATGTTTCCATTTCTACTGAGCTGCTGTATTCCGGAATATGTTGCTAGGTCACTATATCTCTGTGCCATCATGGTTATACTACTGGGTTCAGCATGAATTCTATTTTCTCTTGTCTGTTTTTGAACATTTGAATAAAATTACTGGGTACAGTCATCTGGAATTTAGAACAAGATGGCACCAGTATGCTGAGGACGCCCAGATCTCAGTCCCTCTTTTCACTGTGTAAGAATATTTAGTATTTTATGCTCACAGAGTACAGAGGACCAGTGTTGAGTTTATGCTCATTACACAGTGGGAACTATTCTGGAAACTCATATTTTGTTGAAAATAAGAAATGTATTTCTACGGTTATGGAAGTGCCTAAAGCTGTTATTTATTTATTTTATTTTGTTGATTTAAAATATTTTACCCTGTCTTTCTCCTTAAAAAGGACTCAAGTTGACTCACTTCACTAAAAGATGTTATTTAAAAGCAAAAAACAGTAATTATACAAATATTAAAAATGAATCAAACAAATACAACAGTAAAAGAGTAAACAAAAATTTGGCGAAACGCCAGCAGGTGACGTCATTCCTGCCTGTCCATCACAGAAGCTCCAAAGGGAGGAGCCAAGGATAGGGCAGGAGGGGCGGAGTCAGGGAGACAGTGGGAGATGTGAAATGGCAGTTAGGGTTTAGGAGAGAGAAGAAGAGGGTTAAGGAATTGAACTGAGAGAGTTAGGAGATTGAATTGAGAAGGTTAATCTATATTGAACAAGCAGGAATGAAATTATACGTACTATAAGATAAATATTGATTAAAAGTATATAGTAGTTCGGAACAAAAGTACTTGCAACCCAATACATAATCAGATCCTTGTTAATACCTGATACAGTTCATACGTGATTTACCTTTGTGATTTACTTGACAATAAAAGAATATTTGTTAATTAAACCTCTGATTCCTAAGTTCAATAACCCTTGGAGTTGGCAGCACACGTGTATAACACACATAATCGGTATTAGGAGGATAATACCTGGTGGCAGCTAGAAGAGAAAAGGGCGTGAGCCTTGGTGAGGGCCAAATAAACAGGGGCAACAAGGTCGAACGGCACAAAAATCAACACCAAAAACACATTCAAAGCAACAAGGCACAACAATCCATTTAAAAACCTCTCTCAGACAGATAGTTACTAAGGGAAAGCCTGCCTGAAGAGAAAGGTCTTCACTTGCTTGCAGAAGGAGAGTAAAGATGGGGCTAGCCTCACCTCCTGTGGAAGAGAATTCCAAAATATGGGAGTAGCAACAGGGAAGACCCTCTCTCATGTCCCTACCAAATGCATCTGTGAATGTGGTGAGACCAAGAGAAAGGCCTTCTCTCATGATCTTAACATTCCATCAATCAATCAATCAATCAATCAATCAATCAATCAATCAATCAATCAATCAATCAATCAATCAATCAATCAATCAATCAAGGGAGATGTGATCCTTGAGATAGCTTGGACCCAAGGGTTTTATAAGTCATTTAGGGTTTTATAAGTCAAAAACAGCAGTTTGAATTGTGTCCTGAACCAGATTGGCAGCCAATACAGTTGCTGTAACAAGGGGTTATGTGATACTTGTACCATTCCCAGTTAAAAATCTAGCTGCAGCGTTTTGGAGCTGCTGAAGTTTCTGAATAACTTCCAAAGGCAGCCCCCCCATAGAGTGCATTACAGTAATCCACCCAGGATGTAACTAAGGCACGTGTTGCTGTCGCCAGGTCAGATCTCTCCAGGAATGGGTGCAGCTAGAGCATTAGTTTTAATTGTGGAAAGGCACTCCCAGCCACTGCTGAAACCTGTTATGGAGGAGACCCCATATATGGCTACCTTCCTCTAGCAATGGGCAGCAAAAACTAGCTTCTAAGAAGGGTGGAACTAAAGCAATTTATGTATCACCAAATGATACATAAATCATAAGAAAAGCCAACTGGGGAAGATGCCCAAGCCCACTGGGCTGGCAGTCTGTCTTTCCCCCTTCCCTCTTTTCAGTTTGTTGGTAGCTTGGCTTCTAATACATAGGAGTCAAATGAAGTGGTGAAAATGCTGAACTGATATTGAGAGTTGTTGGTGGATTGGATGGAGGCTAACCTTCAACCTGCCCATTGTTTTTCTCTTCCTGTGCAGCCTGGTGACAAGATTCTCCTCCCGTGGGATTCAAGAGTATAGCTGGCAAAAGGTAAGCCCTTTCTTTCCCCAAACGAACAAAGGTGGCTGCCCAGGTTTTTTTCCAAGCATGTACATGTATGTAATTCTTCCTCAGATAATAACAACAATGGCTATTTTATACCTAACAATCCTGCAAAAGAAAACCATAAATGTACTTATGTGTATACAGTGAAAATATAAATAGATACACACATACATGCTGACACTTCACTGTTTTCACTATTCCCTTTTCTTTCTAATAATTGCACTTTTTGTAAGCATCTGTGGTTTTTTGCTGACTCCATTCCCCTTTTGACTTGTAGTCTCCTGGCTAAATGACTGAGGGGACGGTTTCCCATATTCCAAGCCACTGTTGTTTAATGACTTGTGAAAGTGCATGCTTTACATTCAGAAGAATTTGCATTTTGCTACATTTCCTCATAAAAAAAACACCTCTCATGCCCCCCTGCAAATTATGAGTGTTTTTTAATATAAAAAAGTCATACATGGTATAGATCCAATGCTACAAGGGAAAAATGTTTTAAAGTGCTTATTGAACTGTCATCTTTTTGACAAGCTTGGTAATCTTCAGAAAATAGGTACATGTTAGTATCACATTAAAAGAAATAGAAGTTAAATAAAACCTCTAGCTGCAAACATGGAGGCTATTGTTACTGTCACTCAATTGATTTGGAAGGGGTGAGAACAGATTATCAGAATGTTCTGTTCTCTCTCATCCCAGATTAGGAGTTCGTAGAGAACCCCTCTGTCACTGGAAGGCTATATAAAACATAAAAATATTTCAAATTGTGTTGGATTAATGACTGTGGATTAATAACTGACCCAAATTCTGCAATCTGTGTGGTTCAAAATGGCTTATTCCTCTATTGAAGTATCTGGGGCCACCTCATAATGGCCCAGGTATTATTTGTATATGTATTTATATGATTTAAATTATCATATCCAACATGGATTTGTATTTTCAGGATTAAAACAGATACTGATATGGACATAGAAAAGGTTATACTAGACTAATGACAATATTAAACAGGTATGAATTCAAAACCTTTTAAAATACTGTACAGTATATCCATTAAAGAAAAAGAAATAAAGAAAAGCAGTACAACTGAAGTCAATTAAATGCCATTTCCTGATGGGATAGTTTTTTCCTGATGGGATAGTTTTTGCCTGCTAGTGAAAGGACAGCAGGGAGGGGACCAGTCTATCTTCCTTTCGAAGGGAGTTCCATTGCTCAGGAACAGCCATTGAAATGGCCTTCTCTCACATATTCCCAAGAGACATGGCTGCAGGGATGGTAAAGATCTCAGAGCCTGGGCAGGCTAGTATAGGCCTGCTCAGTCTGTTGCAGTGATTCACAACCTTGGATTCCCAGATATTCTTGGACTAACACTCCCAGAAGCCTTCACCACTAGCTGTGCAGGCAAGCGCTTCTGCGAGTTGCAGTCCAAGAACCTCTGGGACCCAAGGTTGACAACCACTGGTCAATTGTGTCAGAAGGAATTGAAAGTGATAGTTCCTAGGCCTCTTGGCCATAATGTGTGTGAGCACACTCATCTTTGAAGGCAGTAGAACTTAACAGTTGTTGCCTTTGCTCCTTCCTTCCTTTTCCTATTTCAAGGCAAGTTTGGAAACTGGTGGAGAAGGAGAATGAAAATGGTGGGCTGGGAAAATATTGGTAGATATGGTCATCCTGAGATTTCTCTGAATATTTACCAAGACATCACAAAATGAGTTGCAGGGACCTTGTTCATTATAGCTGCATGGTTATAACTCAAAAGTAACTTTCTAAACTAACTCAATACTTATACAGTAATTGATTAATATAATTTAACCAATTATAATTTATTTTCCCAAAGAAAAAAGTTAACTACATTAAGTTATAATTATAATTTAACATGGGATAATTTTATGCATTTAATTTGTGGTTTAATTGTATTTTTTTTTGTTATTTTTACAGTTACAGAAATCCCAGGAAAAGTGGAAGGCAGCACGAAAAGAGGAATATTGAACATGAGATGGATTGACTCAGTAAATGATACACAGCTTTAGTTTCCATTGTGCTGTCAGGCAACTGGTACCGAAACAGTTGGCCAGAGCACAGGTGCTACATTTTACAAGTGCTACCTGGAGCAGCCAGGGTACAAAACATGTCTATCTCTCCCTGACAGGAAATGATGGGAGATGGAGGAAACTGAGAATCCAAAGGCTACACACGCTGGCACTTCCTGTAGGAGACACTGTGGGGGAATCAAACTGCCAACCTCTGGTTCCACAAATAAGGCTGTAGTCCATAATGCTTGTGCCATGGTAAACGTAGGAATCTCTAAGGCACCACAGAACCCCTGGTTGTAACTGTAGCATGGAGAGCTTCTCACTTTTTAATGCAAGTATAAGAAATTAATAAGGTTGGAGTTTCATTCAACATACCAAGTCTATTTTGAATTCTGCTTAGTTTTCCTTCATGTTTTCCTGGGTGTAGAAGGATGGCAGAAAATGTCTATGTATGCTACAAAATATACCCCTACACTTGGAAAATGTCTTTATTTTAAGCCATTCTATAACAGCCTTTGAGCAGTACAATAACATGGACATGTTGGGGTAGTGTTAAATTCTGTAGTTTGGAAATGGATAGGCCATGCCTTTATTACACTTTTAAAAGCAAAGGTGTTAACAGACCCTGAAAAAGGACTGAACAGTTCAGTGCAAATACATCTTGCATGTAAAATACCATGTTGCATTTGAAATCTGATAAATATTTATCATCAATGCTGTTTGCTTTTAATCTCTTCAGGATATCATTCCTCCAGCTTTTAGTACTTAAACAAAAATGGCATTTACATTGCAATATTGCTTGCCAACAATCTCATTTTCTGGTTTAGTCAGCAGCCTTCATGCTTGATTAGTCTTTAATTATACAAATACCTACATATTAAAAAAAGTTTTCTTTTTTTCCATACTTTGAGCATGTAATTATTTTCTCTTGCATGCAATAACCTTTAATTTTAGGATTAAGCAACTGATTCTCTTTAGTATGGATGGATTTTTTCAAGTGTTAAAGTAAATTTGTTTATTGTATTACGAGTGGGAAAATTAACTTTAGGAAAACCTTTCATTAGCACATTCGACAGCACAGTGATCAGCTCCTGAGAGAAACTTCAAAAATATTAATGCTTGGGAAAACAAATTAGCATCTGATCCTGTTTCCTTAGGGCAACTTCCAAGTCACATCTTCCTACTCAACATTTCAACATGGTTAGAAATGTGGCTCCATCAAACTATCAAGCTGCGGGACTTGTTGAGGGGGAGGAGGCATAATTGAAACCTAGGACCTTCGGTCTCTGAGAACAGCACTTTGAAATCACATGTGGTCTGAAGGCTAGTTATTCTTGATGTTTTAAATGAAAATGAACTCTCTCTCTTTTTGCTAATTATCCAGAAGGCACTTATCCCTATCACTTCCTTAATTCTTTAATTGGAGACATGGAAAAAGAAGGAAAGTGATATAGGGCATGGGTGTGAAAGTAACTAAAAATAATTTAGAGATGTATCATTGGCCCATCTTCCTCAATACTACTGTATAGTATAGATACGTTTGAACAAAATCCTGCTCAGCATATTAGCACAAGAAGCTTTAATAAGAACAGACTTTCATGTTTGTCCAGGGCTCCTACTGAGTTCAGTTAACTTCTTTAAAATATGATATACTTTTTCTTATCTTAAGGAGCAAATAATACAGAAATTGCTCCAGGATTGGGATGGTCAGATTCATATTATATTCAACTGACTACATGATGCACAAGTCAATACAAATCAGCCTGGATTTTCCCGCCAAAACTGATTTTTTCCCCCTCCACCACTTCCTCTGCTTATTTTTGTTTTGTAGTTAATGCATTTGCATTAGCTCAGATGGTGTGATTATTTGTGCTAATGCATACAGTGTCAGATCATTCCATGGAGGAATTTATAACCATTTTATTTCAAGCCATCCCACCTGCCTACAGCAGCAGTTAGGCAGGGCAGTGGATCAATTCATATGGGAAACCACCTGCTATTTGAATCCTCTACTCCCCAAACCTAGTGCCTGGGTCTGCTTGTTTTCCTCTTCCTATTGCTTTCCTTTATAAAAAAGAAAGAAAAGACTTAGTGCAGTTACACTAGTGCACCTAGGAAAACCAAAGGGGAAAAATAAAGCGTGAGGAATTAGCAGGGAATGGGGAGGCAACTGCTAATCATATTTTAATTGCATTTATATATTTTAATTGCATTTTAATTTTTTTGTCTTTTTATTGTATTTTAACTGTTGTAAGCTGCCCAGAGACCTTTGGGTAGTGTGGGCGGCATATAAGTTAAATAAATAAATAAATAAAATAATCAACACTTCTTTGCAGCTTGTTAAGGTAGTTCTGCTGTAGAAATGCTTCCTGCAGATTTGGACTGCCACAGCAGAGTTATCTTAACAAGTTGGGGGGGGGGGGAAAGTGGAGGGCCAATTTCCTCCTCTCCTTTTTTTGCTGACTCCTGTGTGGTCAGCTAAATCAAATTCAACAAGGGGAACGACTTACTGGGTGTGACTTCAGTACAAATTCATTTGCATTTTCCCCATTGTGTAGGTGAACCCTTACTGAACGGAATTGCCATTCCTTCCTTTTTTACTTCCTTCCTAAATCCATAGAGAGAGATGATCTGGCTTAGCATTTAGGAATGAGTTCACTTATCCGGGAAATCTCCATCTCAACTTCCGCTCAAGCCCTGCAGATATGAAGCAGGCTTTAAGCAAGCCACCATTCTCTTAGGCTGCAATATGGGGTAATAGAGTTTCAAATATTACAGAAATAATATCTCCTGACACACCTGAACACTAAAAAAAAGCACTACATAGAAACTCTAATTATTGTTATTATTTTAAAAATACCAGACACAGTCAATCAAAATTATAAAATATTGACTGGTATTATATAACAGATACACGTTTTAACCAAAAACCTAAGTATCTGTTAAATATCGGGGCAGTATGCATGCTCTTCCTAATATTGCTGTTTTTTGTAGTTCTGATGGTATTGTTCCTAAGATCTGCAACAACTTACACTAATGTGTGAAATTTCCTGATATTGTTTCCAAAGCCCCAATGATTACAGGGACCACTGAAGTGTGTTTCATCCACAAGCGAGATGTTTCAATTGACAGGTCTGTACTTTGTTAGGTTTTCCAATTCTTTATTTTCAACATTGGCATCCCCTGGAATTGCAATGTCAATGATCCAGACACTTCTTCATTCTATTACTACTATGTCTGGTGTGTTATGTTCAAGGTGTCTCATATCAGCTTGGATCTGGAAATCCCACAAGATCTTGACTTTGTCATTTTCTGACACCTTCTCTATCTGATGTTCCCATGCGTTTTTGGAGGCTGTCAAGTTATATTTTTTGCATAATGACCGGTGCACTAATATTGTCACTCCACCATGTCTAATTTTGTAATTTGTTTGTGCAATCTTTGGACATTTGCAGATGAGGTGTGACAAAGTTTTATCTTTTTCTTGGCAGAGTCATCATTTGCCGTTAGCACTAATTCCTTGAATCTTAGCTTTCATCACATTGGTTTGGAGTGCTTGTTCTTGTGCAACAAAAATCAAGCCTTTGGATCCTTTCTTAAGGGTCCTCAGTTTTAGCCATGCCCATGTTGAATTATGATCATGCTTTCCATCAATATTTCTCAGCTGTTGTCCATGTAGTGACTTACTTTTTCCCAACTCTTTAATTTCTTTTCAAATTGTTTCTTATATTGAGCCTTTGTTTCTGTTTTCAAAATATTCTCCATTTTCAAAACCTTAAGTAATTTTTCTCTACTTGTACTGATATAATCATTTAGGCTTCTTTTTTCTTCCTCTACTACCTGCTGTATTTGCAGTAATCCACGGCCTCCAATTTTTTGTGGTAAATATAATCTGTCCACATCGCTTTTTGGATGTAGTGTATGATGCATGTTCATTAGTTTCTGTGTTTTTCAATCCAGTTCTTCTAATTCATTTTGGGTCCAGTCTATTATTCCCACTGGGTATCTAATTATTGGAACTGCCCATATGTTTATGGTTTTTATTGTATTTCCACCAACCAGTTTTGATTTTAAGATTTTCCGCAGTCTTTTGATGTATTCCCTTTCTGTCAGTTCTTTAACTTTTCTGTGCAGGATGTTATCTGCTTCTAGAACTCCAAGGTATTTATAATTTTCATCACTTGAGAGTGATTTTATAATATTGCCATTTTTAACTCTAATCCAGCTAGTTTTTGGATCTTGCCATGGTGTATAGATAGAGTAGCACATTTGTCAATTCCAAATTTCATTTCAATATCTTCACTAAATATTCACACTGTGTTTAGTAGTCATTCTACTTCAGTGGAACTTTTTGCATATAGTTTGAGAACATCCATGTATAAGAGATGATTGATTTTTCCTGCTTGTTCGGAAATATGGTAGCCCAATTCAGTTTTATTTAAAATTATTAATATGGGGATTAGTGAGATGTTAAATAGATGGGGTTACAAAGAATCCGTTTGAAATATTCCTCTTTTGATGCTAATTTCGTTAATTCCTTCACCATAGGCCATTAAGACAGTTTTCCATTTTTCCATATTTTTCTTGAGGAACTTCTGAATATTTTTACTAATCCGAAAATTTTTTAGGCAGGTGTTAATCCAGCTGTGTGGCAATGAGTCAAATGCCTTTTTATAGTCTGTTTAGGCCATGATAGTGATTTTATAATATTACCATTTTTAACTCTATTCCATCTAGGTTTTGGATGATGATGATGATTACAAAAAGCTTCACAATAATATCGCATCTTAGTCTTTCAATAAGTCTGTTTTATTTGCTTAATCAGTTTTATAAAAGCTTTATCATATTGAATCTGAGCAGGAACATGGTAATCACATTGGTCTGCTGTAGGTCAATCTGTTTTTTAAAGCCCACAGTGGAATGAGTAACGTCTTATACATGTCTCAATTGGGGCCTGAAAGTGAGTAACCAGATAATCATTCTGACATGCAAGCAGAGACACGATACATTGAACTCACTGTACTGCTAGGGTCAATTTAGACTGTGACTACTCAACTTGATAAAAAATAAAATAAAAATAAAATGTGAACTTCGGAAACATATCCAAAGTCGTTCTTCAATCATTTTCATTCTAAGATTAATACATGTATGATATTTCTCACCTTTCCAAGGTAACTTCCACAAAGAGTAAAAGTACGTTGAGGTCCTGGAAAGGAGAGGGCTGTTGTATCATATTTATTATTATTTCTTGTTTATATAAACACACCATATCTTTCCAACAAAAATACACTAAAGATGACTAAAAGTAGTAAAAGACAGATAAAAAACAACTTAAATGTAGCATACAAACATAGGCAGGAATCCTGTAGGACGGTAATCACACAAATGTTTCCCTGCCTCTGGCAGGCTGATCATTGCACAATTGGTCACACACTGATTGTGAAATTCGGCACTTGACCAGTCCCCCAATTAGCCATGCAAAAAGCAGCCCACTAGAGATGGAAAATTGGTAATGTTTATCCTTGGCATGGAGTTTTGGGCCAAAGGACTTTGGTTATATACATTAAAAACATACAGTGGTGCCTTGACTTACGAACGCCCCGATGTACGAACGTTTTGACTTACGAACAGCTCCGTTCGCAAAATTTTGCTTTGACTTGCAAACGGCGCTTTGACTTATGAACAAAAAAAATGCGGGGAAAGCGGGAAATGGACTTTGGACTGCCTGGTACTGCCTGGTACTGTAATTTTAAAATGTAAAAATTGGTTTAAAAGGTGCTTGGTTTGGTTTAAAGCTGCTTGGTTTTAAAGGTGTTCTGTTTAAAAGGTGTTCGTTCCCTCCCTCCCTCCTTTCCTGACCTTTTTTTTAACCTAAGTTGTCTTAGGTTAAAAAAAAAAATTCTCCCCCTAGTGGTAGAGGACAGATGAACAGGTTTTGCATTAGTTCCTATGGGAACTAATGCTTTGACTTACAAATGGCGCCTCGACATAAGAGCAAAAAAAAAAAAGCCGGAACGGATTAATCAGTTTTCAATGCATTCCTATGGGAAATGCTGATTTGACTTACGAAAGTTTTGACTTATGAACATCTTCTGGGACGGATTAAGTTCGTAAGTCAAGGCACCACTGTAATAATAAAAGAGATAGTGAGCACACCAAACCAGTTGGGTCCTCTTCAGACCAGTTGGATCCCCTTCAGCCTGGCGGAACAAAAATTCCCCTTTCCTGACAAAGCAAAGACAAGATGGAGGGAAACAACCTAGCCTTTCTTGCTGGGGAGTTCTAGATTCTGAGAATGGTTACAAGAAGGCCTCTTCTCACGTCTCTACCAGATGTCACAGTGGGACTGAAAGACTGTGTTTTACTATCCCCCACAGGTCTTTAAACCTACACAGGCTTGTGTGGGAGAAGGTAGCCTTCCAAATAGCATTAATATATGCAATGCAGGAGGGTTTCTAGCTAGGTGGGTAGCAGGGGATCCAAACTACTGGCCTACAGCTTACCGGGCAAAGGGTGCATGGAGAGGAGGGCTCAATTAAAAGCCAAGCTTGATTTCTTCCCCATAGATGAATATTTATATCAACTTTAAGTAAACACATCAGGCTACATTGGATTATTCATGCTTCTAATGACTTACGTGAAGCTCTCCCATGATCTTTCCAGCTTACTTTATACCATGATGAAGTATATGACAGGTCTATGAGTTCAAACAGTTAGATGAGATGTCAGGTCTCATTGATCTATTATCTTCCACAGAGCTCTTCCCCCCATGTGCTACTGTATCCATTTATAGTGCCGTTCATCACTAGCTGAAAAGCTTTGCTTCCAAAATAAGGTGTTTGTGTGTGCACACGTGCATGTGGGTGTGCATGCATATGTGCAGGCATTCCTGCAGGCACACACATGAATACATGTGCATGCTTTTCTCGTTCACAAAGCTTGACTTTATGATCCTTTTGATCATTTTGTGCATGTTTTATGAAATCTGTGTTACAATGCGTATGTGTGTGTATGCACATGCTTATGTGTAGCGTACTGCAGGTGTAAAAAAGAAGAATCTGTAGATTTAACATATGCAGTGAAATCACAGTAATAAAATGATATTTCCTGCTCCTTCTCTATTTTATTTATTTATTTTGTCCTTATTTGTTTCTCATTGCTGCACTAAGGTCAGACTAAGCCAAGAGAAGGAATGGAATAAGCATCCTGATGGGCTGCCTGAAGCTGGCGGGTGTTACGGATCAGCGTAAAACCAGCTCTTTTTCCTGTGCCTGGGCCGATGTAACTCACTGGAGTGGCAAATTACATCAGACCTACAGCTGTAACCCGACATTATGATTAATTTGATCAGTAATTTCTCCTGTTTTTCATTTTAATCGGTGTGACTACTCTGCTGTGGCAGGTCTTTCAGATCTAATTAAGATAAATTTCAGAGTAAAAGACTTGGCAGAATTTTCAAGTCAAATCCGAGCGTCAAGTGTGAAAGACCTGCAGCACCAGTCAATCAATCCCCAGTAAAAAGATGGCAGGCTGTAACTCAGCAATCAACCTATTAACACTTAAACAAATTTCATAAACTCTAAGAGTGCTTAGTCATTTTCTCAAAATAGCCTGGCTTTATAAAAAAAAAAAAGAGACATGGAAGAAGAGGGGGGGGGGGGAGAGAGACAGAGAGAGGGAGGGGGGAGGGAGGAGGGAGGGAGGGAAGCTATTATTATTTGTTCCTACAGTATCCAATAACTGCACCTACACCAGAATCCACAACTGAACTTGATATATTATTTGTAAGAGTTTGCTGCAAAGGTTTGGGTTTAAACTTATCCATATTTCAAAACATGAGAACTGATTAGGGATGTGCACTGGCTTTGGAGAAAAGTGGTTAAATGGGGCAGAGCAGGGGTATTTGTGCAATTGTAGATCAGCTACAGGGTGGCTCAACCCCAGGTTGGTTTGCATGTCTCTACAAAAAAGCAAAGTTTCATCTGAGATTTAGGGGATTGGAAATGCTGAAATTTGGGGGGAAAATATTTGTTGCCAGTTGACCTAGCCAATGACAAAGAGGAACCAAAAGTAGGAGACTGACAGTTGAAGTCCCAATAAAAGCCAAAAGCTCCCCTGTCAGCTCCAATTGCTGAGCCCTTGGGGAGGGCTGAAATTGACCTCACCATATTCTGTGACCAAAATGTTGCATAAATTACACCTGCAAAAGAGTGCTGCCATCAGTCGCAGGGGGAAGATTATTAGTAAATAAAGACTTACTCCTCCTGCAATTTTTTAGCTCATGCATAATCCATTTCATTGTGTGCAAGCCATGGTATCCCTAGGACGGAGGGGGGGGGATCTTTAATTATCAAAACCCTCCATTACTGGATGTCATTACGAACAGGGAGCGATGCTCTGTAATTAATACTTCCTCCTTCTGTCTCAGGGCTCCCATGACATATAAGACGTGAAATGGATTACTAGTGGATTGGTCAAACTGGGTGACAGAAGGAGGAAATCTTTATGAAATATTCCCCCTACCATCATCACTCATCACTCTTCTGCAGGCACAACTTATGCAGCAGGATTTTGACCTACATATTTCTGCCCAACCAATCAAGGTGTGATTTTGCATCCAGGCACGGTAATGGGAAGGTGTTATATCACTTTGTCACTTACAAGAGTGGTCACGTTCTAGAATTTTCTTCCTTTTTTCTTTGACATAGCTGTACTGAATCTTCATTACAAATAGGATTGAGTGTGTGTGTGAGATGAACGACTGACTCTCTTATGTGGGCTTTAACTGGATATGTCAAAGCAGCACTAAGATCATATTTCCCCCAGTTGTTTTCCATGTCCTTTTAACTATTAATACCTGCTGCTGGATGAAGCAGGTAAGATTCATGGAAGGGCAGAAGCTGGGCAAAGAGTAGAATGCATTATTCCTGGGCTGTGGGGGGGGGCAGTGGACAGAAGGAAGGAAGGTGGTGGGAGCTTTGATTACATACTGATGGTTCACCACAGTCCCCAAATTGACGGCACTGAATAGTACTCTGCTTGCTAGAGGAAACCTTTCTGCTTGCTAGAGGAAGAATTTCTCAAGCATCCGGAGAAGATTTCTTGAGAAATGAAACTGAAACACTCTTTGGTACGAAGGGTAGCGGGGTCTGAAAACTCAGTGTCTCCTGGTTGGGGTTGCCATAGGGCAGTGGTCCCCAGACTTGGGCCTCCAGATGTTCTTGGACTACAACTCCCAGAAGCCTTCACCACCAACCTCTGCTGGCCAGGGTTTCTGGGAGTTGAAGTCCAAGAACATCTGGAGGCCCAAGGTTGGGGACCACTGCCATAGGGTTTCCAAAAGTAGGAGGACTGGAGTGAAAACAAAAACGTAAATTATTTCTGTCTGCACCAATGAAATGCAGAAGCCAGGACAGACATCAGAAGGTATTGTTTCACATTGGCTGTTTACAACTGAAAGGTGGGCATAGCTGCTTATAAATCCCCAGAGCATTTGCTGTTAGGATATGTTCTAGCACTCCCAGGTCCTTTTGCGAACCCTCAATTTACATTCTCTACATCTCATTAAATATTGTTGACTTAATATAGTTAGGAATGAGATTATAATTCAATAGGGAAATATTATATTAGGTTTAGGTACCTTTAGGGTATATATCAGGCAAGGGAATAAGACTTTGTTATACATAGACGGCTCTATTAAGTTAATAGATTTTGTGTGTGAATATGTGGTTTTCATTGGAGAGGTTTGTGCTCTGTGTTGCAGAATCAGCTACTATTCTTCTGTTCAGCTACTCCCAACCCCCACTCCCAGTAAATCTCTCCAGTGCATTGTGGTTGGTAGGAACTCCTCTTCAAGGACATAGACATCTGATGTGTGGGCAGAGGAGACTGAAGGGCCTCAGATGAGCACTTTTTCAGAAGCATGTGACACTGAAATCACTCCTGCCCCCATTTTAAAGAGGAAAAGAATGACTATATAGCATTTATATTGACTGTAATGGAGTTCTGAATATCTGGAAAGTTTGAATTTTTAAAATTCTAAATCTAAGGGCTGTAATTCTGAATTTGAATTCTGAATCCAAATTTTGGTACTAAAGCAAGGATCTCCAGATATGGATAGGAAAGAGCTCTTCATGAAACCTTGAAGAGCTGCTGCCTATTACCATTGACAATACTGCACCAGATAGGCCAAGAGTCTGACTCAGCAAAAGGCAACTGCCTGTGTTTTTACGTTCTATTTACTTCAAAAGCTCATAGCAAAATACAGAAAAAATGTGTGGTTCCATCAAGATACAGAGCATTGGTTCCCCGTGGATAACAATTTGTGTCAGGATTTTGTTCCTTTAAGTGAACAAGGGGTTAAATTTAATATTGTAGTAGAGAATGCGAAGTATATAATGTTGCTCTGAGATGTCTATGCCAATGTATATATATCTAACCAAGTCTAATACATAATGTTATAAGTTGTATCAGAACTCTCTCCGTGCATTTTCTCACATTTGCGTCTTTACTCTGCTAATGAAGTGGGAGGATTAGAAGCAGTCAGATAACTCTGTTAACTTGTTGTCTTTAGTTCCAAGGTTTGTTTTTCCAAACAGAGTGCTCTTACAAGCTTCATATCTGAATCTAACTCCAAGCTTTTGGAGAGGCAAGAGCCATATAAAGCCTCTGGAGTTGGCCCCACGCCAACAATTTGCTCACATGATTCAGATTCCACAGAGAGCAGACTGAGACAGATGCCCCTTGATGACAGCGTGCACACAACCTCTTGGCAAAATGGCGATCTGTGACAACAAAAGAACCTTGCATGGCAATCCTGAACAGCTTGGTCATCTCCATCATCTCTGCCAAGTAGAAAGGTGTAATTTATTTATTTAAATTATTTCCTGCTTTTGAAATGTTCATCTTACTGAAAGATATTGCTGAAGGCAGGTAGCATAAAATATATTCAACAGAATGACACAGATGACCAAACTATACTCTGAGGTGGCAGTTTTACAAACAAGATGGTTTGGCTGGTTTTTTAAATGTACTGTGTTGATTCAGTTCCAAGTCATTACTTGCATTAGTTTGTTGGGAGTTCTGTCTGATCTCGTCCTCTGTGAATATTCTGTATCTTCCTTCTAAGTGCCAGAGAGGATGTTACTACTTCCGTGATTTCTAGGCTCATCATCACTACTTGATGTTTGGAGTGATATACAGACAGAGTTGGCATCTAACAGTGAAAGATACAAAGCATGTACATCAAATGCATATCCGGTCTCCATCCTGTTCATCCCAGATTAAAATCAAGGATATTTTTTTCAGAACATATGTGAGTCTTGTAGAAACAACAGAGAATGCTCTGAGCTTAATGTAGACAGAAAGAACTCCCCACTGCTTAAAATGGATGGAACCCCAGGAAAGACTAGATTTGGTCATATGAAGGACTGGTTTACTTGGAAGTAACTTGATAGACTACAGACTGGAGTTGGCAGAACCAAAGTGAACCTAAGATAAAAGGGTTTTACACTGACACAGTCCTTTGTAAGTGTGGAGAAAAATGGCCAGCTTCACGCCTATGTCAGTGTAGTCTATGCCCCTTAACATAGAAGATTTGATGTCAGCTGCCCCAAATGCTCTTGATGATGCCTGTTATTGGGTGAAAATTATTGAGGCACTTATTAATTGTACTTTTGCCACAAACTACAAAGAAAGATTACTTGGCAGGATGGCATACATTACTTGTAACACTATTTATGTTTATAGGCTTGTTTCCATCTACATTGTACTTGGAAAGTGTGGAGTTGAAGGGGAAGTAAAACAAAGCTGTGCCATAGGAACAGGGTTTATAAGAAGTTTCTTTTCCAGCATCCTCAGTTATTTTATCAGCTAACTTTATATTCTCTGATTTCCTCCAGGGAGCTCAAGGTGGCATACATGGCTCTCTTCCTTCTCCCCTGAACCTGTGTCTCCCAAATCCCAGTCTAACTCTGTAACCACCACACCATAATTATGGACGGTATGTTGTATGTGGAGGAAGGAAGTCAGCAAAACCTACCTGCTTTCCATGCACTTTAAAGGAATTCTCCAGCAAGTATTTTCTGGCATTTAATTGAACGGCAGCCTCTTGGGTTTTAATAATGCCAGTTGTTTTGCTAGAAGATTAATTTCTTTCACTTTAAATGTGACTCAGGCCAATTCTCTCAGCGCTTCTAAAAATAACAACACCTGCAGAGAGTATATTTGGATGGCCCATGCAGGTAACAGCTTGGCAGAAAGGAACTTTCCTTAGGGAATAGAATGATTCTGCTACATATTCTCTCTCCATGCTCCTTAAACATCACATTTTCCTTTTTTAAATGCAACTTCTGAAAATCTTTCAGTGAGATGATCTTAACACAACTAGTAAGATTTCTGTGATGGAAGAGGCTTGCGGAAAAAGATAAGGTGTTCTTTGTGAATCCTTTTCCTGTGGCAAGAATTTTTTGCTACCAATACAGAGTGGATATCTAGATCTGCTGAACTGAGTGGCATAAATCCTACTGACTTTCCATTGCTGAGGTAACTGTATCTCAAGTGTTCAGATCAAGAAAAATAACACAACCCGGGATCAGATGCTAAACGTGTACTATTTGAAACCTTATTGCTTCAGAAAGCTCTGCCCCTGCCCCATGTCTAGAAACTTTCATTTCCTTTCATTGAGGCTGTCTTTTGGAGGATGTTATGCCAGCAATAAGGAATTTCAAACTTGTCACATAAAGTTCGACCCAGTATGCAGCAATAGATGTATACACTTAGCACATGGCATAGGTACAAAACCAACAGCTGATCTCAGCTGTGTTTTCCCAAGGCAACTGAAGTGTGCTGCTACGGAGATAAACTGAATGCTGAATAATCTGGATTTCATTCAGTGGCCCTTATTCATTACAACTAACATTCTTCTTTTGGGGTAGCCATAATTTTGTAAAAATAGTGCAGTCTAAAATGTTCAAATAAGGATAAAATAATCTGCAGCCTTGGAACTCTCTCCCCACAAAAGCTTCATTCTGCCCCCACTAAATTCTCAGGGACCCCACTATGTATTCTCTCACTAGAAAGAGACATGTTAAGCAGGAAAGCCAGGATTCTCTTCATGCACCTCTGTGTCGATGAGCCAGAGGCACAGGTCAAGAGACATATGCAGACAGAAATGAACTATTGAGAAGCGTAAGAGGAGCAGCTGAAGTATCTACTGCATTTGCCCACCGGAACTGGAGTGCTATATTAGCAACAGGGAGCGATCTATTCTGAGTCATTTTGGAATGGCATGGAAGGGGGGGGGGGGTTAATTAGAACACTCCTTTAGTTCACATGGAAATCTCTCCTGCAACCCCTATAGTTGTGACCTAGTCAACCACATGTTGGCATTAGATCATTAATTTTTGGTCTGTTTAGTCACAATGTGCCCTGCCCCTTCTCACTCCCTGCCTCCTGCCTTCTCTTTTGAATTAGTGATCAGCCGGCTGGGAAACAGCCTTCTTCCATGTGCTTGTGGATGGGCATTCATGCTGGGTTTTTATGCACACAAAGGGTGTGCCATGTTTCAGTCTCACCTTTCTCCTTTTTTAAAAATTAATTTTTGGTTAGTAGCATAGTACATAAGTGATACAGCATGATAGTGGAATTTTTTTTTAAATAAAAAATAAAGTCAAAACAAAAATGCCTTTTTTCTATTTCAAAATAGGACAGAGGGTGCCATCTAAAGTCACAGCCAGACCACACCCACCTCTACACTAATATGCGGGAAGAACAACCGCGAACTGGAGCACTCTAGGCAATCACAGTCCAAATCGTTCCAAATAATCAGTAGGCTTCATTCCTAGACCCATGAGGAACAGGTTGGAATACTCTAATAAGAACACTGTGTAGTCAACATTTTCATAGTGATCCCAGCCTTACCAGCAGGAGGCTACAGAGTGGGATAAATTCCCATGTAAACTTCCTCTGTGTTAAGTCAGGTCAAGCAAAGATTGTCACAGTCAGTTTCGGCTACACTGAGCTTGGAAAGGCTACTTTCTAAATTACAACCCAGAATCCCCCAGCCAGCAAACTTGCTGGCATTCTGCACATTGTAAGTCAAATAAATAACTTCTCAAAGCTTGTGAGTGCATTTTGATATACATAAAAATCAGCATTTTTTGCCCAGTGGATCATACTAGATTTTGGACAGACCAGAGGAATGGCACAGGAAATTACCTTATACTGAACAAGGCTATTAGTCCCTCTAGCTCAACATTGCCTGCATTGATGAAAAGTGACTCTCTGGGGTCTCAGACAAATTCTTCCCAAACCAACATCAAGACATCAGGAACTGGATCTTTGGATGTATTGTGTTTCTCTGAGCCACAATCTTCCTCCAAAGGGGGCTGTCTCAAAACAGATCTCAGTAAACTAGCTTTATATAAGTAAGCATAGATAGATTGCCTGCTTCAAAGGATAGCAAATAAGAATAGAAAGAAAGAAAGGATGACTATAGACCACTTGTGTAATCTAATTTTCCCTACCATTCCATGAAATACAAAGCAATATAAAGTTGATATTCCTAGGTCTGAAAGAGTCATATTTATAATAATTTCCCAGAAACTACAATAAATTTTGAATTAGAAAAGTAGCATTTGTTGGTGTCATTGTTGTCAGGAATATCACCCTGTGAATGCAGTATTTGTTTCTTTTACTTTTGTGAAGTCACAACTTCCTTGGGCATTTGTGCAGGTACTCTTCCTCATTTAAGCTTGTGCTTTTCCATCTATCTTTCGCTGCTATAAAATATCTAGGTGCCAGATATATTATTTAAGATTAGCATGAAAATTTAATCTGAAGTAGAATCTACTTTTGCTGTCTAAGGCCTTGCTTTTGTTTGGATGTATTTTTTTTATTATTTAGTTGTTGTCTTAATGTCCCCCATCTCTCCCCCTGCCCACACAACACATTCTTCCCTTTTTTCTTTACCTGTCATGTTCCTTCTTTGGCTTTCCTTATCTTGCGTTGGTTTCAACAACAAAAAGGTGCTTTATAACTGAGTTCTGAAAATGGTTGGAATAATTCTAAAGTGAAGACAGCCCTTGGGGAATCTTCTGCTTTTCTGTTGATCTTTGCAGGTGAGTAAAAGAGTGAAACTCCGTTGGCAGAGTTTCCTCAGCTTTGCGATTCAGAATATGGAGAAAACTGAATGGGATGCTTGCTTCGTACTCAGAGCTTGGGGTGGGGAACACCACTATTTTACCTCTGTTCCATGGATTTAACAAATTTTAGTCTTTGTCCTTTGAAGCAGGCAACCTGTTCGTCCACTGCATAAACAATGTTTCTGAACAATTAAAACATATTGGCACTATGTGCTTACAGCTGCTTCTATTCCACCATCACTTTCCCTCATTCATGCAATTTTACAGGGGATCCAGATTATGTTGACCGTTCATAACCCATTTTTTGTTTTTCCATGACTCCTTTCATTTTCCTTTTTAACACAGAAAATGCTCCACCTGAAAGTACCTTACGTTTATACTAGATTCTCTTTCTCATGTTATGCTTGTTAAAATTTGTGAATTTACATATCTTAAAACAAGTTTGGGCCTTAGAATGTGTGTCTGTAAAGATACCCTTAGAAGAGTGTCTAAGAACCAAATAAGACGGTGGCCATTTTCGTGTTGTGGAGCTCAGGTGACTAAATCCAAAGGCTTGCTTTGGGTACCGTATATCTTGACTTGGGTAGCTGAGAGGGAATGAGCTTTTTTGCTCCACCTAAGGCAAAATAATGTATTTGGCCAGTGCTACCATTAGAGTTGCTAGGTCAGCAGCCCCCATTGCTTAAGATTTCAGGGCCAAGACATGAGACAAAGGGTAGGTCCTTGTGAGGTGAATTTATCAGGAGGGAATTCACTAAATATCACAAATCAGCTTCTGTGAGCAGAATATTCTGGTTTCAGAATGCATCCTGCTCACATAATTTGGTCTATGGATTTGTGTGTGTGGATTTCTTCCTTGTATTTTATGCTGCTCACAGGACTCACAGGAACAGGCTACTCACACAAGCTATTAGGTGAGCACCAATAGTGGATTTCTTCCCAATGCAAACACTTCATCAATGCAAACACTTTAAACAGATTGTTGTACTCTGTTGTTTTCAAATGTGTTTTTAGTATTGATTTTATTTACCTTTTAAAATATAATACTTGTTTAATTCCTTTTTACTATTTGTATACTTAGTGTTTTTAGCTTTTTAATACTGTCTTTTAATTTTTGTAAGTCGCCTTGGGTCCTTTTAAGGAGAAGGGCAGGGTAAAGATATTTTAAATACAAACCAACCAACCAACCAATTCAGGTACTTCAGTTCTTCAGAGGAGGTATTTTCCACAGGACCACAGCTGTGGAAGAAAAGATTAAACTCCACTATTTCTTAGCCAAAATCCTCTGAATTACCACCCCATGCCCAAACAGCTTCTACAATTTGTATGTTTTAAAAGATTTAATGCTAAATACAGAGGTTTCTGCATTTATTACCATGCTTAGTGTGATCTCAAAAAGCCATGAAAATGTAATGCATCAATCAGCTCTAAATTCAAGGTCTGTTTAATGTATTTGATTTGCAACTGAATACATCAAATCTGAAATTATATAATGGATTGAGAAGAAAGTCAGTCATTGGTCACACTGAAAAGAACTAGAGCAAATCTCTCTAGAGTCTAAGTTTACTGACCTAATCCACGACCATCCTTTTAACACCACATAGTATTGGTCTTATAGTTCACTTTTATGCAACTCCACCTTAAAGCTAAGCTACTAGCATTTATTTTTAAGGCTTTCTACTATTATCCCATTTTCTTCCTTTTCTTATCTCCTCTTATCCCAAAAGGTAGAAAAGAAGATCTTTTCCTTCTAGGTTTATCGGTCAATCATTTTTAAGTGTGGTTTCCTCACCAATTACTTGTCCCTCCTAAATTGATTAATTTATCTCACAGGTAAAAAGATGGCAGTTATAATAGAATTTTGTTGTGTAATTAAAGACAGTATTTGTATAATGGAACACCACATAATTTAGTGAATGTGGACATATTATTGAACAAAAAATATCTCCAGTCATTTTGGATGAAACTGTTTTCTTTATAAGATATCTCTAAAGATCAGCTGATTAATGTGTTTGAACATTTAAATGGGTGTTAATTGATCACAAAGCTTTTAATATGTAGACTGCCATCAGAAGGGACATTTTCAAGCCTGCATCATCAAAGCCTGCTTATCCTCTGATGAAAAGTTTTATGATGACCATTTGTAGTGTAAGCTGCTCAGGGAACCATTATTGGAGACCAGGGTAGTAAGTTATATAACTAACTAAATACATGGCAAAGAGCAGGTAACAGATAAGTCATCATGAACTGAACATATTTCTCACATGGACATGCAGGGATTCACCTAATAAATCCCACAAGCCTGAATGGATTTAAAAGTGCATATTTGGATGGGGAGCACCAAAAAAGTAGACAAAAGGAAGGGGAATGAGAAAATGATCTTTAAGGTAACAGGATATGAACTCTCTCTCTCTACTATAAATTTGCCAGGCTTATTTTTTTTTTAAAAAAATCATCTTCATGTTGTTTAAGCTAATTTGATTTTAATTTTATTTATGCTACCTAGACTTTTAATATAAAAATGTCACTTAACTCTATTGCCTAAAACCAATGCTTGTCTAAATAAATAGGAAAGTTAGCACAAGGTCTGGCCAATTGCTCTAAATCCCATTCTTCCAATGAAAAAGGAAACCACACTTGAAGAACTTCTCAGCACAGCTTGCACAATAATAATGGATTACAGCAGTAACACTGCCAAACCGGTCCAAAAAAGAGGACTAGTCTCCGAACTCAGATGGCTCTGGTAATTCCAAAATGGCTCTGGCATAAAATAATCCCAACAATTTGGCAATGTAGCACCTTCTGCTGAACTGGGGATAGACTAGTAATAAAATCATAGTGTGACATACTATAGAGAAGCCTGACAAGAATCAATTCTTTAGCTCTGTTTGCAACCTAACCCCATCATTAATTGCAAACCAACCAAAGAGACTAAAATATCTCACTCAGGCATATGTAACAAAACCACTTTCATTTAATTTTCTGTCTAAAGACATGACAGCACTTGCACATTTGTAGTTATAATTGTTGTTATCCTTCAGAGCTATTTGAAACAAATGCAATCATCCTTCTGTCTTACTGGCTCTTCTTTGACAATCTTTCTAAGTTCAACTGTTCTAAACCAATATCTCTTGAACAGCCCCTCAATAATATAAGAAGATAAAATCCACATGAAAAATCAAGAATTGGGAAATGAAATTTAACCTGTCAAATTTTAAGTTAGTTGACTTTTATTCCCTTAATGTTCTTCAAACCAAAGCTGCTTCATTCTAGTTTATAAAGACTCTTCACCTTGGAGGCTATTATTTCCTTGAATTTAATTCCAAGGCAATATTTATGCTAAACCAACACATAGATACTTCCCCCACACACAGAGAGGGAAGGAGGGAGAGAATGAGAGAGAACTACAAAAGACAATGCATTCAAGAACCTTTAAAAATAATAGCTATGTAATGTGCTGTGAGGCCTCCGCTTTACACACTAAATTAACTTATTCTAAAGTGCGGATTTGCGCTGGGCCAAAACAGGTCAGTGAGGAATGCCAGTCATTGTGAGAGGTGACAGAAGTACAGTATATGAAAAAGGTCTGTAAATCCTCGCTTACCACTTCCTCACACAGAAACCTTTAACATTCCCAATGGAAGAGTCTCATCAAGTGGAGACAACTCCCGAAAAGCAAGAATAAGGAATTTATGAAGTATTTTTCCCATCTCTCATATTGAAAGAGACCACTGTGAATGATGGTGGCTGAAGAGGACAGATGGTGCACTAGATAGACCTTCCATAAAATGGGGGCTGGCACAGGTTCATGAAGAATTAACAAAAACAGAACAAATCCTATACAAAAGTTTGTGCCAAGTGTAAAGGCTAAATTTTGCTCCTTTTTGTGCATGTACACACACACACACACATGTACAAAATGTTTAAAAAGTAAAGTAACTGTACAGCAAGAAAATTGACAGGTAGTTAACAAGCATTTTAGTCCTTTTCTCCTACAGTATGCATGGCTATACTGGAGCAGCAGTGAAGCAATAAAATGTGTCAGGCAACTATTTTTACATCAATAATCTGCATATTAAAGAGTCCCCAAGCTATTGCTAACACAATAGGCTGCCCGCTTAGCTTAAGTAGCCATTGGCACTATGTAGTATTGTTGCATCCTTAGAAGAACCTTGCGCAATATTTTGAAATTAAAGCTTTGTGTGCTAAGCGCTAAATGGCAAAGGATTTCCCAAATGGTAAATGTTCAGTTTGCAAACTGCCATTTTTTTTTCAGCCTTGCAAAACGTTCAAATCTATCCCTATGATGAAAGAATTTCAGCACTTGCAAAAACCTGAAGCACTGGTGTCTAAACAATGATCAAATGAGTGTAAGATGGTCCTGGGGGCATATGAAAAACCACTGCCATTGACAAATTTTCTGGAGCATGACTCCCAGAATACTCTAGCCAGCACTGTGGAAGTTGTGTCAGAAAAAGTAACTTTTTCAAGTTCTGACAGAACCACCCCCACACCACCATCACTACAAAATAATACTTGATGGGTCAGAGACATGGCCAATAAGCAGCTCTCAAGTTTCTTAACATAGTATAAGAAATAATAATACAACTAGGCCTAAAGCAGCATCAGTTTGGGTGTCCTAATTTTATACTAAACCTTAGAACAGTGATATTAGTTCTGCTAACTAATCAGAAAGCTCATCCTCTAAATACAAAGAGCCAGCAAAGCAAGAGAGTATTTCTGGACACTATCTGTACTACAACTTTGTAACAGTGGTTTCCCTACATAGGAATCTCAAAACTATAGTTAGTGTGCCAGAAGAAGAATATATATGACAAATGCAACCCCTTTCTCACTAATCCTAAACAGGCCATTTTAATCCTGCACACACTTACTTAAACCAAACCCCACTCGAAGCAATATGTAGGATGTCTGTCACACAGCTGGTAAATTTTAGGTTTCTGAATTTCTCCAAAGATGTTAAAGAATGTACTGACTATTGCCTCTCCCACTTTTACAGCTTTATTTGCTTGAGAGCATATTTGCTGAAGAATGTATTTGCCCAGCTTTCTTAAATGTATGCTTATGCTCCATTTTATTGTGTATTGTTGCTAATGTTGGCCGCATGTACTAAAAGAGAGAGAGAGAGAGAGAGAGAGAGAGAGAGAGACTTCCATGAAAAGTGGTCTAGAAATTGCCATTGTCTGGTTTTAGTTTTCTCCTATCGCTTATGTAAAAGCTGCTGGTTCTGTGCAGCATGTATACAAAAGATTGATTTAAATTAGCTGACAGCAATCAGCATGTACACGCAGCCCCTGCAGTGTTCATTTTATTTTCCCCACAGTGAGTAGATCATTGCCTTCCTGAAGAGGGAAATTGACTCTCCCCTGCTACCAAGTGGGTGCCTTCATACCAGCTGTTCTTCACACAAACTGCTGTTCTTACTCCTGTGTTTACAGTCTGCACTCTCTAGTTTTGAATACTACCATACTTTTTAAATTTTGGTTTTGCTTTCCTTTCTGTGTGTGATCTTTATTCCTCCTTGACCAGATATGGTCACATATGAGAATACAGTTGGTGCAAACAAGAAATAAAACTGCTTGCAATTAGTCTGAGTCTCGGTGTTTAGAATTAGCATGAATGAGTTGATAATTGCAGTTTGTTGGGAAACAGTAGGCTCTTCCTTATCAGTCAAGGGGAGGGGAAAAATGTTGAAAAGGCTTTTCTGCAGTCTAGAACAAGTCCCTGTCTAGCTGTGATGCCGAGTTCCCTTGAGTCTCTTTCATAGGGTCAAATCAGATGCTATACTTAGCTTATCATTAGTAGGTGAAAGCAGTGTGTGAGGGAAGCAATGCTCTCAAAGTTTTGTCACTGAGCAAAAAAGAAGGTAAATGAAGTCATGTTTACTTCTGATGACCAATCCCAATTCAAATGTGTAACTGAATGTGTAAATTAGGGACATGAGAAAACCTAATGGAATGAGAACTAAACATCTTTCAACATTTAAGAAATTGCTGCTTCAAATAATATGTTGTCTGTAGTGTCTAGTTTGACAATCAGTGCTACTGTCCTTACTCAGCAGTAAAAACAACCACCCTGTCAGAAACAGGACTCTGTTGCTTCATAGAATGATAAAATGTTTTTTTTAAAAAACAGCTGTTCATCTTATTGCATGAATTAAATGTTTTATCTCCTGTTATGATATTTCTGTTCTAACCAATATTTTGTCAATGACTGATGCAGTTAATAATACAATTGTCACCTTCTGTACTTTCTACAATGTCAGCATCTTTCCTTTGGGAATCTACACTACACATACACCTGAATCTACAAGATCATACTCCTTCCTTGCATATGAGGAAGTGGACTGTAGTTCATAAGAACTCATGTTCAATACAGTTGTTCCCAACGTTGGGTCCCCAGATGTTCTTGGATTACAACTCCCAGAAATCCTGACCAGCACAGCTAGCTAGTGGTGAAGGCTTCTGAGAGTTTTAGTTCAAGAACATCTGCAGACCCAAGGTTGGGAACCACAGTTCTAATACATTGGTAAGTTTTAAAGTGCCACATTAGTCTTTGCTGTTCTTGCAAGGTAGTAATAAAAATATAGTAGGGCTAGGGAGAGAGATGTATGTCCCATGCTTTACCTCATGATGGATTGGCAAGATGAACATGAAAGAAATGAAAGAAGAAACAGATTTCCTCTGTCTTCTGGTTGTTGAGCTGGCAACTTATGAATGACAACTCTTCTTTGTCTCTTTCTATTCCACATCCACATTCTTCAGCTTAAAGGCACCTCTTTTGGCTCACCCTCAATTTGCTAAGTGTTACGGCAAAGGGGAGTCTGTGTCAAATTGTATAAATTGTGTATATGTCTCTGTGTAGGAGGCCAAAATGCTCTACTTATAAGTTTGGAAATGGGGAAGATCAAAAAATAAGAGAGTTGTTCCATCATGCTGTTGGTTTGCAGACTATGTCTGCCTTGCCCAACATGACATCTTCCTCTCATTCTGGACATCTGGGAACAGAATCCTGTGCATTCCTTTCCCCCCGTCACTAGTTTTGTTTTATTACAATTGTTTTTAACAGCTGCTATGAACTGCTGTGGGGGCTACACTTTGGGCACTGGCTCTTTTGGTGTGGGCTGGTGTGGTCTAAATATGGTCACTTGAGGTCGGCGGGGAGAAGTATTATGCCATTTGGTGCAAGCCTCACATCCAAATGGTACATAAACCTCAAGTGACCCTCTGGCTCCTCCTGGTATCAACTGAAGACCTCCCCTGCTACTTGTGGAGGGACAGGGGAAGTGAAATTATTATTTTTGCCTTTGTTAGATCACTGATACAGTGAATAACTTAGATTAATTTTTTAAAAATGTTTTTTCTCTGCCTTGTGTACAGAACTGATTGAGAAACTGCCCACAGTTGTGGTTTGGATCAGTGCTTCACACAAAGGGAAATATTTATAAAAAAATCTACATGATTCAGCACAACAGTGTTGCGCTAGCACAGACAAAAATAATAATTTCACTTATCTTGCTCCTCCACAGAGCAGCAGGGGAAATGTTCAATTTGCCAATATCTTAAAGTGACTTATTAAGCCACTTCACAATACAAGAAATTGAAACCAGACAGCTGAAAGGATTTTTTTTATGTTCCCTGTGATTGCATGCATTGGGAATGGTCTAAACACACCAATCTGCATGAAAGAAGTAGAAGCCTCTGACAAGAACTCAGAAAGGTGTGGGTTGGGGTGGTCTGGGAGCAAATTGGTCCACTCTACCGATTACATTGTTTTGTTGCCAGAAAAAAGAGCAAACCAATCCACCCCTGCAATTCACCAAACAGTGGGACAAATGCCTATCTGAACAAGCCCTCTGTGTAGCAGGAAGATGATGTAGAAATATATGGATAAGTATTATAGGATTGGAATGTTGCTGTATAATATAATATTTTATAATATTTGTAAGCCGCCCCGAGTAGACTTTGTCTAGGGGGGCGGAGTAAAAATCCAATAAATAAATAAATAAATAAAATATAAAACATATTTATACTTGGTTTCATGAACGTCATGTCACCAGCTTAGTTGGAGCGTGAGCATAAACAGAAACCACACATCATAACTTGTACTTACAAATCTGTTGTTCTAAGAGTAGCCTATTTTATCAAGGTGATAATTTGCTGAGTTGAAGGAGTTTGAATCAATCAGCATGTAACTGTTTCCATTCCCTGTAAGGAGATGAGTGGCTATTGTTTCCTTACTACCTTGCCAGTTTTTACATAGGGACACTCTGGTGTACAAACTCTTTGGATCACAAAGGCCATGGCAGTCTCTCTGCCGTGGGTGGGAGGACTGGTTATGACCACACCCAGCTGGACTCAGAAGCTTCCCTGGCTTGTATGGGTGTCTTCCTTTTACCATATTGCATCATACTGAATCCTTGTCAACCATCTACACAATAAACCTGCTAAGGCAGCAGTGGCTTTCTGTACTCACCAGGACTCAAAAAGAAAAAGGAAAAAAAAAGGAAGTTCAGTGTGGTTCTGGCTGGTGCAAAACCATGGATCAGCATAAAGTATAAAGCAATATGTAAAATATAATAAGCAGCAGGGAAAGCTTCTCTCCTCAGGGTGTACCTGCTGCTTCCATGCTACTAAAGTCTATTTAGCTTGATATACCCTTTGGAGTAGCACACACAGTTCTTGTGCTTAGTAGAAAAGTGCTACACTAGAATGCCAGAACAGTGACAAGTTAAATGGCAGTGTGGTAGTACTGAAAGAACTGGCATGCTTATAAGCTTTGTGCAACTGCTTACAAGCATGCCAATTGTGACATGGCTAATTGTGGCTAATGTACAAGCTGCATCTTAATACTGTACCCTGTTTCCCTGAAAATAAGACCTAACCTGAAAATAAACCCTAGTATGATTTTTCAGGATGCTCGTAATAGAAGCCCTACCACAAAAATAAGCCCCAGTTAAGTGAAATCCTGCCCTCCACCATTCTGCAGCAACCAGAAGAAGATGACATGACTGTATTTGATTAAATTTAGATTGTTGTACATGAAAAATAAAATAAAACATCCCCTGAAAATAAGCCCTAATGCGTTTTTTGGAGCAAAAATTAATATAAGACCCTGTCTTATTTTCGGGGAAACACGGTAGCATGCCTGGTCATGTGCACAATTACACAACTGAGATGTGTTCTGACAATACATCGATTAGTTGCAATTAGCTGTGGCAAGTAGCAAAAATGTACACAACTGCCAATAGGATTCTGACCATTGTTTTTAAAGGTACCACTGTTGGCTCAAGATCTCCTACTGCCTGAAATGGGAGAAGAAGCACCATCACTGCCTCAACCTTCTGCCACCCCCTCCCTGCCACTCTCTGCTGCCCATGGTCACATTGAGACCATGGCCTGATGTATTCCTAAAGATGGGATCCTCAGGGTCAAGGCACTGTGAGAAGTTGTTTCTCACAACAAACACTTGGCTGTGCAAAACTCCAGCTAAAGGCAAATTAAAACACCTCCCTGGCTCTGCCTCTACTGCTGTCCTTTTCTTCCTCACCCTCCCTTTCCTAGCAAGTGTTCCTGTGTGTGGCAGCAGAGCACATGGGTGGGGTGAGGAGAGGAACCATGCAGCAGTGAGCTGGTGGTAGAAGTTCTGCCACTGCTTTGAACACCCTGTCACTTAGGGTAACCACTTTGCTCAAGCTAATGACCTGGAAGGTACTGGAGCAACATGAAATTTGAAAGAGAAGCAACAGTGGTACTGAATGAAAACAAGTATGGAAAAAGAAGAAGGTGATGATTGGCAGAAAAGATAGGAAGAAGCCATAGTCAGAGAACCAGGAGGCCTACCTGGAGTGGATTTGGTGATGTGAGGGGTGAAGGAAGGCCATGTCCTGGTGATTGGTTGGGCTTTGGTGGGGAGCTTGAAGACTGATGAGATGGTGGTGGTTGGCTCTGGTTCTGAGATGGTGGCGGCAGCGGTGGTGGCTGTGGTGGTGACTGCTGCTGTGGCTGTGGCTGCTGCTGCTGTGAAGGCTGTTGTGGCTGTGGCTGGGGTTGAGCTTGATGCTGGGGTTGGCTGGCTTGCCCTTGTGGTTGCTGGCTAGTTTGGCCCTGCTGTTGCTGTTGCTGCTGTTGCTGTTGCTGCTGAAGCTGTTGAAGATGCTGAAGCTGCTGAAGTTGGGAATTCAGGGATGAGGTAGCTACAAATAAATAAAAACAATTTAGAATTACAAAGGATTAGAACTGCATCTTTGATCTTGGCTGACAGCTGCAAAGAAAGGAGCAAAAACCTGGGCACCCGGGCATTCTCCACTGCATATGCAGTCACAGAGCATGTGTGTGACACAATCCCCACCAGGACAGAAAGTTTCAGTGGCAATAGATCTCAGAGCCATCTCTCTTCTCCCAGCTGGCTTTCATAAACAAGCAAAAGGATTGGTATGTAAACCGAGATGAACTCTTAGTCAAGGGCGCTGAAGGAAAATGGAGTGTGGATGTCATGGGAGTAAAAAAAAAGTAGATGCAGATGGAACACAATAGATTTCAAGGTAGCCATCATAGCTAAAGGTTTTCCAAGTCAAAGAAGACTTAGCATTCATGCTCCGCAGTTCATTAGAGGGGCACTCATATGTTGCCGCACCCACCCACCCAGGTATCAAACATGTAAGAGATCAAAGAATCCAGGAATTCATGGATTACAAGTCATGGATACTTTGTGGAAGGCAAGAGTGGCTTAAAGTATGATCTGTCTCTTTTTCTTTCTAAAAAATGAATTCTATGCACTGAGTTGTATGATGAAGAATTTTCTAGCAGTCAGTGTAGTCTACCAGGTAAGGAAATGAAGCTGGGATAGAGATGTGGGTTTGAATCCCAGTGTTCTTTTGACTTCACACAGATACCTCCGGGCAAATCAGTGTCTTTTAGTTCTAGTTTTCCATGTGTAAAATGGGAATACCAGCACTTAGCAGCTTGCATCACAAAGATCTGGTGATGAGGCAAGTGTAATGCACTTTGTAAAAGGCTTAGAAGAAGTACATAAATAATAACGACAAGCAAAGAAGGGAATTCCTGGGGTCTCATTGCACAGCCGTATAAGAAGAAAAAAGTCTCAATTTGTTACACTTGTTTTACAGCTATGGAGTTCTATGTGCTCCTAAAGGTTATTAAAAGGAATAAAGTAAGATTCAGTGCTAAAGCGTAAAACAGCCTGGAGGTCCTAAATGATCATACATGAGAACATATGCATGAAGCAGAAAAAATGCAGATGCATGTTGGAATAAAACAGATTAAAAAGAGCTTTATCTAAGAGCTAGAACCCAGAAGATTTTCCAAACAAGCATTATATTAACACTAGACACAATCTAGTTAAATACAAGAACTCTGAAGTTCCACTATTTTCAGTGGGAGAAAGATATGCACATATTTAATTGTCCATGTACACTACAAATGTGCTTAACTCAAGTTACTCTGTTGGATTGATTACTCTTTCGAAGCACAACTCCCAGAATTTCTCAGTGTGGGCACTGGCCATGCAGGCAGGGGGATTTTGTGAGATACAGTCTGTTTCACATTGCCATTTATCTGGAGTATGTACAGAACCAGTGCTGCCAGCCGCAAGGAAGTTCAAAACACAGAGCAACTCCAAATCCTCACTCAAAATAGGCTCAAACAGATTAATGTTTTAGCTACAACATGGCCCAATTCCTGTTGCCAAGGATAGTAAATCAGACTAGACTAGGCCCATTGAATCAATAGGGACTTGGTGAGTCAATTCCTCCATTAACTCCATTAATTCAAATAGGTCTATTCTAACTACAAGTTACTTTTGGATAGTAATTTACAGTTAGAGTAGGCCCATTTGAATCAATGGAATTTACAGAGAAATTAACTCATCAAATCCCCACTAATTCAGTGGACCTACTCAAGCAACAGGATTTTAGCATATATATAAACAAAGCCAAAACCAAAACACCATGGACAGACTGCACAATGAAGCACAACTTCTTCATCTAATTCTAAGATGGATCTCTGTGGGCACAGGGGGACAATAATCATCTGTTTGTGCAGGGGAGACAGCATAGTAATCTTGCATCAGCACAACCATACGCTCCCTATAGACAATATACAGTGGTGCCTCGCTAGACGATTGCCTCGCAGGACGAGGAAATCGCTAGACGATGCCTTTTTGTGATCGCTACTGCGCTTCGCAAAACGATTGTCTCCTATGGGGAATTTTCGCTAGACGATGAGGTTTCCCCATAGGAATGCGCCGACTAGTGGTAAAAAGCTGTCAGTGCAGCTGTCAGTGCATTCCGACGGGGACCCGCACTCGCTAGACGAGGTTTCCCTATGGGAGATTTTCGCAAGACGACTGCGTTTTCCCTTGGAACGCATTGAAGAGATTTCAATGCATTCCAATGGGAAAACGTGCTTCGCTAGACGATGTTTTCGCTAGACAGCGATCTTCGCGGAACGGATTAACATCGTCTAGCGAGGCACCACTGTATAATGTATAAACGCAAAATGTTCTCCAAATATTGAAAGGAAAATGCATTCTGAGTCTTGAAAACATTTGTTTTTAAAAAATAGTACATTCTGTGAGTTACTTTTTACAAGACTACCTTAGCAAAGGTTTCTGGCTGGCCATTGTGGATCATCCCATGTTTCACATGTTCCAGAAATAAAATTCAGTCTAATGGAAAGGCCAGTCAAGCAGTGTTGTTCTTAACCAAATATGTACTGTGTATTATACATTGGCTGATATCTAGTAGTAAGTTGCAACTAGAGTAGGCCGAGTAAATGAGAGGGGATTTGGTGATTCAACATCTACGGAAGTTTCATTGATTCAGTGGGCTACACTAGTTGTGACATATTACTGGATTTCAGCAAATATAAACTGTTGTAGGATTTTGTTATATAATATATTAAACAAATATTTTCTCTTTGCTACACTATCCAAATCTGTAGCAAATCTGTAGCACAGCTTTTTTATGGTGTCCCCATTTGGATGCCTGCATTTCACAGCTCTATGGAAAGGGTCCAATCAATGTTTCTGTATAAAATCTTTGGCCTGCCTCTCGGTTTTTCTTATCTGACCCTATCTATGCCTTGAAGCTGGCCAGCATAGGCTTGAGGCCCTGGCTTGGCTCAGATTTTTCAAATACTGGGTCAGAATCTGTTTTTTCTCGGCCCAGGACATCCTGTTTCAAGCACTGCTCTCTGACAATGTATTTCCAAAGGGTCTGGCCCTATTCATTAAGAAAATCAAGACTCTCGAGTTGTCATCAGATCTGTTGGGCTCAATACCCCCATCCCAGGTATTCCGCATAATCAAAAATAGAGTCTTGGATATTGAGGGGCAAACCCTGCATAGTGCTGCACTAAAGATTTGCTCTAGGCTATATTTCCAGCTTCCCCTCTCCCACGTCAGGAGACCGGATTATCTTTATCTTTGAGATCATCCCCAAGACCGCTGGGTATTCACTCTTGCTAGGTGCAATGTTGTACCTTCCAACTTGGTGCAGGGCAGATTTAGGGGATTACCCACAGAGCTGAGAGTGTGCCCTTGTGGCCAGAGAGTGGTTGAATCATTGCAGCACATGCTGTTTTATTGTATGTGGTATCAGGAGATCCATCTGCAATACTTGAGCCCCTTCCTTTTCTCCCACTCTGGCTGGGGCGACCCGGATAAAATCTGGCACCTACTGAGTGGCACTAATAAGGAACTTACCCAGACAACAGCCAGATATATCCATTCCATCATGCAGAAGTGTCTCATTATGCTGTCATAAACCATTGAGCCCTAACAATGTCATCTGGGCATCCCCTGGCATATATGGCATACGTATATGCTTTTTAGCATTTTACTGTATCTCACTCTCTTGTACTGTATGCCAATAAAGGTTCTGAAACTGAAACTGAAACTACACTTTCCCCAATTTTCCAACTTGTTCTGGCAAGAGGCTTCAGCAGCTGCCATCCTGATCCACTAAGAGAGAGAACTGTGTGTGTAAACTGCTGTGTGCCATGCTGATGTGAATGCAGATAAGTATCTGGCTCATACACACCTCTGTAGATTATAGAAATAATACTTTTAGGAATATAATTCCCAGAATCTCCTGGACAGCAATGACCTATCCCAGCATATGATTTGTGCAACTGGATTAATTCAGATTTTGCCAACGTAGCTAATGAGTGCAGAATGGAACCACCATGTTCAAAGGCAATATACTTCTCATTACCAGCTGTTGTGATTAGTGGAGGGCAGCCCTGGAATTTATGATGTTGTATGGCTGTCACTGTTAGAAACAAAATACTGGACTGATCTGGCAAGGTATTTAATTCTCCAAGGCTTAGAACAGGATTAAAACTGAGAGTTCTGAGATATAGGTTTGCATCCTAAATGACTTCACATAGCTCAACTGTTCCACATTATTTATTGCAGTATATGTGTAATAAGGGATGTATAAGGAAAACACAATTTGGGCATCCGAAGCAACCCTGTTCCACATGTTTTATTATGTTACTTTCCCCCGTAGCCTTTTATTTCCATAACTGTACACAGTTGTGCCTCAGTGCGAAATAATGCAATGCACAATGGCCTAAAAAGGAGAAAGCCATACATTAAGGCTATTCATATCTGATTGAACAGAGAATTTGAATCTTGCTGTTTTGAGAAGACTAATCCCCCTTTTCCACCCCAACCCTGCCACGATAATACAGAATGGATTTATATGTTGCTTCAAACTGAAAAGTGTAACTCAAGCATCTGGGCTTGTGCTGTGGCTGACAGTCCTACTTTTCTTATCTTGTTTCTCTTTTAATGAGCCAGGCTCCTTTTATTTTCTTTGAAGTGGATTCCTAGACACTGAATGCACACAATGAATAGGCTAATGTAAGCTTGCATTTACACTGCTTCACATTATGTAATGAAGGGTGTGGGCTACCAGAAAATCTAACCCCCACACACCGCAGCCCATGCATGCTTGTATTTCTGACAGGGGAATGAAATGAAAGTTGCTGGTTTTATACAGGAGTGCCAAAGAGAGAGAATGGGGAAAAATAAGGATATGGGTGGGACGTGCAATTACTAACAGGATATAACACACATTACTTCTAGATAAGTGGTTCAAAGCCAGTCTAGGCCAATGCAAGGAAGAAAAGTCATGCCTTCTTATAGTTGCACAGTACTCTATATTATATAAAGTGATTTGGCTAGATACACCTTGCATATGTTTCCCCTTCACAGATTGTACACCATTCTTAGGCCCTTCAGTAGTTCTGTGCACCCTGACAAATCATCAAAGTTTGATGCATATGATTAATATGCATATGATTAATCATATGCATATTAATCATGCCTATGATTAATCACTGATATGAATAATATGAATGTGCACCATTCTTAGGCCCTGTGCATGTGAACAATATCAGACCCAGTAACTTGATCTGAGTGGAGTTACTTGTTAACCATCAGAATTTGGAAGTATATCATTAGAAATAGTTACTTGCATGTAACTTTTTTTCAGTAAAGTATTTTATAAAAATATAAAAGTGAGGAAGTAAACAGCAACATGGTACAAGTCTTGTGCTGTTTCTTATGCTGTTGCCTTGTGCTTTTTTCTGGGTGTTAAAGCAACAAGGTGGCTGGGAGGAGAGTGTATTTTGTGTTGCAGACCAGAAAATTGCAGCATTTGGATTTTTTTTTTTAAAAAAGGAACAAAAAGGAACTATTCAGTTTCTTATGAAAACAATGAGAGTAAATAATTACTTGTTAAACTACAGCTATAATATAATTATCAATTTTTGAGAACTGGAACTAATTACTTCAAAATGCAATTTTCCAAGGACTGTACTTTGTGCACATTGGATCCTGCACTCATCTTCGTGAGCTTACAAACTGAGAATCCCCAAATAACAGAAATACTCAGCTCACTGAGATGCAAGTGAAAGTTCTTCCTTCTGCTGATACAACAAAACCAGGCACCCTCTTCTTACCACTTTGTAGCAGAGATGGACTTATTTTCTACTGGACACTTTTGTTAGAGCCAGCCACAACCTTCACATTCTGCTCCGATCATATCCAGATTATCTTGCAAAAGGAGTTAATATCACTTCCAAATTAAAACTATAAAAAACAAAATATTAATGATGGAACTACAGTAATTTATCAGAGCTCTGGGCGATCTGAAAGCACAGAGACACATAGCAGAAAACTATTGATTCCAAATCCCAAATTTCCAATTATTCAAAATTTCTCCCTCCCTCCCTGACTTTATAATGTAAAAAAAGTGGAATCGTTTTTTTTAAATGTTTCAGATAGTATGATTACCTAAAGGCCGCTACAAACAGATTTGAAACTGCTCCCAGCCAGAGGTAACTTAATTGTTTTCTTTTCCTCTTGCCTTATGACAGTATTTTTGATTCAGGTTCCCTTTGTGCACTGTAAAAACTGTACTAACTTATTTTAGATGTCCAAATGCAAGGAAACTGCTGAAGAAATTTGATTTTAATACACAATTTGTTTCCTCAGTGCAAATGGGAATTAAAATACCACATTTTACAAAAGGCTATAACATCATTCTCTAGATTAGTCTGACTCATGAAAAAGATTTCAGAGAAACATTTTGAGTTTTTCATAAAGCAAAAATAACATTATTTATCTATCTCAGTTATTCCAACTTTAAACCAGGTTACAACAATGTAAGCGAAGAGGATACACTTAGCATAAACATCTGATTAATAAATAGGACTTCCTTCCAGGGCCCAACACTTGAAACAGGGCTCAAGAACCTACAAATGCAGTATTAACCAACTTGGCACCTAAATGCCCCATGCTCCGCAGACATGAGTTATTAATTCCCACTGTGTACCCAACTTTTGCTGATTGCAGCACACTGTCTCAGGATTATGTAGGAATAGAAGCAAAGGGAGAAAAAGCCAAATGAGCTTGGATTTTTCTCTCTTCCAATTCCATGATTTAAAGCAGATTGGTAAATTTTCACTCTGAAATGTCAAGATAGTTTCTTGTTTGCTGCACATTTCCCAGTAGATATTTCAAAGAGTTTTGTGTGGTTAAGGCTGGGCTTCCTGCTGAGCTATCTGGTTCATTTTGTGCATTTTAATGGCATCATCAATTCAACATTCATTTGACTTGTTTGTTGGGAAACTGGAGAGATATGCGTGTGTGTGTGTGCATGTGTGTGTTAGAAATATATTTATGGAGCGATAACAAGTGTTTTTTCTTTGAAAACTAGTCATCATTACAAGTATCTTCAAAGAGAGACACTTTGAAGTGAAACATGTTGCTCCTTAACTAAAAGTTACCATAACAGAAAACATTGTTTTCAATCATACAGTGGGATGGTAGATCAAAGGGGTGGTGGAGATTCACAAGGGAGGGGGTTTGAAAGCATGGTCTCCCAGCTTGGCGTATCTAAGGGCTCTCCCCAAATCACAAAACAGATTGTCACATGTACCACATCCCCCCTCATTTCACCATGGAATCTAGCACAAAGCATTGTGTCTGAGAGGTGATTTAAGCTGACAAAATCCTTTTATTTACGATGGTATGTTTGTACATTGTTATCCTCTTCTAATGTCCATGTGGTAAGTGCCTGAATAAAACCAAGAACCCACTTTATTTTAACTTACGCAATTTTCATTATGTCCCCCTCCCTATCTTTTGTGTGTGTGTGTTTCTCTCTCTCTCTCTCTGTGCGTGTTTTAAGATGACTTCACAATAAATAGAAAGCTCTTCAGGACAGGGAGCATCTTATGTCATTAATTTATGGAGAGAATAACACAATAGGACCCTATCATGATAAGAGCTCTAGATGCCAGTGCAATACAAATTGATAACAACAGCAGCAGCAACAGCAACAACAGACATCTTAAATAGTGAAGAAGCCTTATTCAATGGACTCTCTCACATGGCTAAAATCAAACTGTCAGACTGAATGTCAACATATTGACATTGCTTTTGGCTCTCCCTTTGTTTCTTTTGTAAAGGTATGAATTTCTACAGCTGTGTGTGACTATTGGGTATATACAAAAGCTCTTATATTTGCCTACACAGTCAAGCAAAGTATCTAACTAAGTACATTAGAGTACTGCTTGTCTGACAAGTTATTCTATTCTTCTTGTAGTTTATGACCTTAACCAGGAAGTGTGTGGAACTCACAAATATTTTTGCTCAAAGTTTAATCTACAAGTGACAGTGAGCACAATTGCCTCCCAAAAAAGGTAAAATAAAATTATTAGTAAAACTGAAGTTAAAAAAAATGAATACTAGTCAGGGTGTAGATGCAAATGTTCAAAAGTGAAATTAAAAGCCAGCTACTTTTATTAGCAAACACAATCTCTTGACTCATATTCAACACAACAGGTGCAAACTCTTGAAAGGAATCAGGATAGCAGCCGTCCAAAAACCTGATTTAGACTATATTAGACTGATGCTTTTTCAGCTTCATTCTATCACTTTTCTATCTTACTTAAACTATTTATATAACGCCAACTGTCAAATCTTCCCAGAATCGCTTGTGGTTGTTGTATACCCTCAAATTACTTCCAAGTCATAGTGACCCTGGGACAGCCCTGCTTCTTCTTTTGTTGATTCAATCCAACTAATGTTTGCTCTCCCTCTTTTCCTACTTCCCTCATCTCTTCCTAGCATTTCCACGTACAGTATGTCCGGACTGGACCTTTTGGTGCAGGCTAGTGCAGTCTAAATAGGGTCAGCAGAGGTTGAGGGAGGAGTGATGTGCCATTTAACACGATCATCACACTCAAATGGCATAAAGAAAGAGAGGCAAGTTACACATGGTGGTGAAAGGGGAAAAAAGCAGTTGATCAAAAGCTGACAGAAGAGGGCATGTCCAAACAGGGGAAGTCAGAGCAGTCTAGTTTGCACTTAAATGTTCTTATCTTTTGTGCCATCTATTCAATTTGTCACTTGTGCAATCCTTCTGTTCACAATGACTTATGTTTCATCTCCCATGAGAAGGGCCCAGACAGATCTTTGGACTGCTCCAATTTGTCCCCTTTCCAATGGATGACACTCCCTTCCTGCTCCCTTCCCTGCTTTTTCCCCACAGCCATTGTTCAGCAGATTGTGGCAATTTTTCTTTTCTTTTCTTTGTTAAAACATCATGCTAGATCTCATTTACCATTCTTCTTTTAAAGAAAAGAAGTGTTGTTTTTTTAATTTTTAATGAGGGGCAAGATACAGTCTGAGGTCAGGAGAAGAAAGGCAGGCAAAATCCAACCTTCTCTGGCAGGTGACAACAAGACTAGCAATGGCAAGCTACGCCAGCAGAAATGCAAAACACATTGGAAAATCATCCACTGAGATAGATAGGTCTAAAATGCCCATCAATTATTATCTGCAACCATGGTGCAAAATCAAGGCATTGTGATTTCAATGTGGGCAATCACGTCTTGGTCCTCAGTCTGGTGAAAGAATAGTAAGCTCCAAATCTGGAACTGGAGTTAAGCCAAAAGTTTATCATGCCCATACTTTAAATCCATATGTGACCAGAGATTAAGTGATGCCTACATGAGTTACTTGAAAGTAAGGTAAGAGAATAACAGATAGGAGGTGGAATGTGGTGATACTGTTATGAAATCATTCTGACGTGAATTATGATGTATTTTGCAATATTATTGTTCAATACTCTTAGACTAGTAAGTATCTTTCAATGTTATTTTTCTATAGAATTTTATTTTTGAGAAATGTAGTAATCTGAAGATTTAAATGTTAAGTTTAGTCTTAATGGATTGCATAGTCTTGAATGGCTTTGCGCTCCCACTCCGGAAAAATGAGGCGAGACACTGGTGATGGGTATAAATAGGGCCACACTTCATTAAATCAACATGCCATAACTTATGGCTTAGAAACCAGGGGACTGCGGTAGTGCGGTATCAGGTTTGATGCCAAAGGTCTCACAGGACCCCCTCACCAACCTGTACGGGCGAGTCCCATGCCCCATTGTCGTGCTGTCCCTAAGACAGCATGACCCCGGCCGAGAAATATCAAGCCCCCCCCCCAGACATGCAGGCCCCCAGCCTTTGGCGGCCCTCAGCCCGGGGAGGGCCCCAGCAGGTCTTTCCTCCCAGCACTGTAACCTCACGATCCGCAGCGCCGAAAGTTCAGACCTGCTATGTACTGCTTGAACTCCATGGGCACTCACCGATTCAGTTTCCTTTCGCACTACCCACCAAGGAATGGGCAAGCTTGCTATGCTCCATTCCCCCCATCAAGCCCAAAATTTCGGCACGCAGGCCCCTACAAAGATCCCTCAAGAAAATCCCTAAGCCAGCCTCAGATAAATGAACCCCATCACCTCTATAAAGCTTCTGTTGGTTCAATTGGATTTCCGGGTGTCCTATTACTGATCCTAAGCCATTAACCATTGCTCTGCAAACTTCCTAATTAACTTTCCTACGTGCTCTATTTATCCAACTAGCATTGCAGTCGGCTCTCCAACCATGCCAAGGATTAATCGTGGACCAAACTATTCTTGAAAATGGGAACTTTGCCTTCCAGCGCTCCAATCAGCCAGAATGTCCAGCACAAGGGACTTACCACTTCTCCTGGCCAAGTCATTACCTCCCCACCTTCCTGATCTCCTCTGGGCCATACCCTAGCATGGCGGCAGTAGACGTTGCCCCAATGCGAAATGAGTGAGTTCCAAAGCGCCATCCAGCCAAACCCACTCGTTTCAAAGCAGCTCCAGTTACCTTCCAAACTTGGTATTTTGTCAGTGGGGTGCCGTCACTATGACAAAATAAGTAGTCCTGATCTTCCCCCCTTTTCTTAAGGTAATCCTCTAGTACCCTAACTGGGCATATTTCTAAAATGGAGCAAGTCCCTAGTGAGATAAAGGCTCCTTTCCCTAATCGATCTGTTTTAGATCTCCAGATATGCAATTGTAACCTGTCTTTGCCCATTGTGACATATGCAAGTTGTGACGCCATTCGTAACATGTCATGCTTGCCAGCTGCCACAACTTCATTAATACAAAATGTTTCAAAAAATGTCAAAAGTGTTGCTGCCTGAAAGAGGGAAGCCTCCTACCTATCTCTACAAATGCTGCCCCATGATTCACCAAACCTCATTGGTATGGTTGGAGAAAAAGGGGACCTATCACCGGGCGTTCTAATTCTTTCCTTATTCCATCCTTCAATCATCTTATGAATTCTAAAGTCCCCTGTGGAATCAGCTACTCCAAGGGCCTTAGCCTGGAATGCCAATGCCGACATCTTACCCTGAATAGAGTTAGGTGCCATGCCCTTTCGAAAAAGAAAAACGCCGAATTGTTGTAGGTGATCAACTGGTATGGGCCACACCTGTTCCAACTGCTCGTGAACTCTAAATTGTCTAAACTCTTCGCAAACTGCAAAGTAACCCCACCGAGTATTCCGGGCAAGAGCCAGCCCTATTGCTCATAGTGCCTCCCGCCTCCAATCTGCCATACCTCTTGTGGGAGGACTTCTGGCCACCTGCAAGCTCCTGGAGCCAACGCCCTGAACCGCTCCATCTGTTGACAGGACAGGGCGTCAGCTATATTGTTGTCTATGCCGGGGATGTGCCTTGCATGAAATACTATATTAAATTGTAAGGTGTGTAATACAAGTGCCCTCACAAGCCTCATGACCCGTTCAGATCTGGATGACATGTTATTAATGACGTGCACCATTGCCATATTATTGCACCAGAATCTGTCTACTGAATTGGCCCATTCCTCAGCCCATAACCAAGTGGTGCCGAGAATGGGAAAAAAAACTCCAGGAATGTCAAGACCCTGGTCAGGCCTGACCTTTGCCACTCCTCAAGCCAAGTCCCTGCACACCAGCAACCCTGGAAATAGATGCCAAAACCTAATGACCCTGCAGCGTCTGTTTGAACTTGGAATTCATTCAAGAGGCATAATTCCGCTCTCCAGAACAAAACTCCATTAAAATTGTCCAAAAATTGTTGCCATGTTTTCAGATCTTGTCTCATGCCTGCTGTAATCCTAGTTCTATGGAATGGTTTGCGGAGACCCTTCATGGCTGCGCAGAGTCTGCGCAAAAAGGCCCTACCTGGGGCAACTAACATAACAAGCAAAATTCAAATGGCCCACTGTCTACTGTAACTCTCTTAGGGTGGTCTTCTTCTGCCTCAATAGACGCCCCAATCTGGCCCGCAAGTCAACCAGCTTTTTGTGAGGAAGCTTGCAGTATTGGTGGCACGTATCCAGCTCTATACCCAAGAATGTGATGTTAGGCGTTGGCCCTTCCGTTTTCTCCTCAGCCAAAAGAAGCCCAATCTCCTGAGCCAATTTCTCAAAAGTCTCCATCAAGTGCCTACAATTCCCAGAATCCTTTGCACCACAAAAAAGGAAATCATACGTCTAAGATCCCATTCGAAAAAGGAGCTAAAGTGCTCAAACACTGCACAGGATACTGAACAACCCATGGGTAATGCTCTATCCATGTAAAAGGCACCCTCAAAGGAAAAACCTAACAACTCAAAATCCTCTGGGTGAACTGGCAGCAGATGAAAAGCCGATTTTACATCAGCCTTGGCCATCACTGCCCTGATGCCACATGTCCTAATCATGCGCACTGCCTCGTCAAACAACATATAATGCACAGTGCAAAGCTCCTGTGATATGCCGTCATTGACAGAGTCACCTTCTGGGTAAGAGAGGCCTTTTTAGGTACAATCCCCAAAGGAGACACCCAGAGATGCGGGACCGGTGGCTGAACGAACGGACCTAACACTCTGCCCTCTCGGATCTCCTTCTCAATTTTTTGTCTAACTATTTCCTCCATACCTTGAACAGACTTCAAATTTTTGGCAAACGTTGCCTTGCATCTCCCCAAAACTGGGATACAAAAACCTAACTGAAACCCATCAAGTAAATATGCTGCTACTTCCTTTAAAGGGTAGTTAGCCAACAAAACTGTAAGCACCTCCAATTTAATAGGGCTGGGCCCCTTTTGTCGCACCAGCCGCTCCATCAGGCTTCCTGTTACTGCCTTGTTCCTTGCTGACCGCTTTGGGTGACCTCCCTTTAAAACATTTCGAACTGGAGTGGGCTCCACCACAGGTGGCACACTCATGCCTGTGTCGGCATGGTTTCCTGGAACAGGAACCCCGTGAATTGAAGTCCCAGCAGAGCAGGCAGGGTTGAACCACCTGCCCCACTCCAGCACGGGAACTGTTAACCTGCCCTGTCTTCCTGATAAGGTGGCCACTCTCGAACCTCTCACCCTGCAGTGGCCGGGCAGGAGTCATAGTTTGAAGCTATAAGCCTGGGTGAGGTTCATCCCAATGCATGTATTGATGCTCTCATGCGGATATTTTGATCATAGGTCAGCCATGAATGACCCGGGAAGTCCATGTAGGCCCTGTATATCAGGTCCAAATACTGAAATAAAGACAGCGCACACCAAGGTTGTGCCTTCACAATTATACCTGCATAAATCAAAAACCCTGGCAACCAATTGGCCCAGGTGCGCTCTGGCTTTTTGCGCCGCCTCTTCTCTTTCTCTACCTCATCCTCCTTCTCCCACTCCTTAGCGTCCATGTACCTATTTAGTAATTCAAATAGATCTACATATTCACCCTACCATATACGCTCCTTCATAACTGGTGTCAAGTGATCACCTATAGGGAGAGCATAGTCTCCGAAAGACAAAGCCCTAAGGGGAACAGAATTATACCCAGTTTCAGGTACAGAAGGGTACGGCCAAACCCCAACTCCTACCGATGCCCCTATAGGGGTGGAGAAAGGTGTTGGGGGATAAGGGGCCCACCAGGCGCCAATGGATGAACCCAAAGGCACCTGACTTGCTGGCCAGCCCTGTGCGCCCATGGTCAACTGCTCCTGCACTTGTGTTCCCAATCCCCATGGCCACATCGGCAGGGCTCCACTTATGTCCGGTGCAGCAGTGAGCTCGCCTGACATTTGAGTAGCGGCTGCATCCCAGCTGGTTGAAGGCCTTTCACCATCCGACCTGCTGTCCTCGACCACTTCCTGCCTCTGGACCCCTTTACTGCCCGGTCATGCACGCATGCATTCAGCTCTGCTCTTGACCTGGCCAATCAATTCTGCTGGCTGGTATTCTCTTGACAAATCTGCAACTCCCGACGCACCTTGCACAGCAGCCTCTGAACTCTTTAGAATTGAACTCAGGTCTAGGATGCTCCCACCTCCCCCTGGGTAACTACGAGAATAGCGCGTCTCGCGCTATCCTGAGGGGAGGGCAAAGGAGCTCCGCTCGGCGACAAGCACCAGCAGAGCCCACATTTCATATGTATTTGGACGTGTACCAGAGAAAGGACTCAATCGGCAGTGTGCTATCTGCTTTGACTTAAAATAAAATAAAAAAATTGATGGGGGTGCTTTTTCTTGCAAGAAAAAGAACAGATTCTTTATGGATTAATTACTAAATTCTTTTCCCCAGTGATCAATCTTGGGTTTGGGGAGTAGAAAAATCAACAGAAAAAAGAGGTAAGGAAGGGAAGGGGGAGTTATTGTTAGCTAACTATGTGAGTGTGTGCATGTATGTTCATGTAGAATTGGCTGTGGCTACTGGACTTCCATTCTCTGGCAAAAAAGGAGGAAAATACACTCTTTATAATGTCACTGATTATTTCATTTATCTCATCTGGAATAGCACTGCATCAATAGGAAAATATATATTTTTTGAAAAATTTAAAACAGTAGAATAGATGAAAATACAGGAGGAGAGTTCTCCACCATCTATTTCAATGCCACAACCCACCAAATATGTCACAAGCTTGTCACCTCAGACAACACTGCCCACAGTTCTATTTTGGTGAAAACTAACTATCCAAACAAACCACACAATGGGATAATTAGAAGCATGAGAAATCACACCAAAACCCTCAAACAGAAGGCCTAGCACTGTCCCAGAAAGGAGTGAAAAGGCTCTAAAATGAGGTGGGATGAAACACTGTAAGTCAAAACACATGTGGATGGTGCAATTTGATTCAAACCAAAGTGTACCAAAAGTGATCTAAATAGTGAGCTATATACTTATCTGGAGAGAACCAGATACCCATCTGCCATATGGCTACACCAAGTTTGGAGAGAAGGAGGAAGGAGAAAGCAGAAAGAAAGGAGTGAGACATGCTGAGAAGGAGTGTGTTCAATCTCCCACCAACTTCTCCACAATCTCTTGTCAGAGCATCTTTCCTTGATGTAATCTGCCTGACCCACAAGATCATACCAATCGAGGCTCCTCCGGGTGGCCACCCCAATGGAGGCCCATAAATCCTCTACAAGAGGTAGGGCCTCCTTCACGGTGGTTCCAACTTTATGGAACCAGCTTCTGGAGGAGCTCCGCCTAGCCCCCTCCCTGCTGACATTTAGGAAGCAATTAAAGACATTGCTTTTCAGGGAGACTTTCCACACTGACCCCAGCTGACCACCTCCCCCTTTTTCTTCTTCTTCTTCTTTTCCCTCCTCTTCTTCCTTCCCCTCTTTTCCTCCATCTGTTCTGGGATTAGTCAGTGCCATCTGGTTTTTTCAGGGTTACTGCTGTTGGTTTTAACATCTTGATTTTTACTTTTGTTTTCTATTTTATGTGTTGCAACCCACCCAGAGTAGTGCTGTGACACTAATGGGAGTGGGACACAAATTGAATATTTGAATGAATGAATGAATGAATGAATGAAATCTTGCCAGTGAGGACAAAAGAAAGGGATCTCCCCCTTTTGCACCTTGTATTGCACACGCACGCACGCGCACGCACGCACACACACACACACACACACACACACACACACAAAGTAGAGATTGGGATTGCTTGTAGGGTGCAAAGCAGATTAAAAAGGAAAGGGTGTGTGGGCATCTGAACAAGAGACCTCCCCAACAGGATCTCTCTATCCATGTAAAAATAAAAGAGACTCTTAACACTCTGCTGTGGATCCACACAAACATCTCTGTTAGCACTTTACCTTCCAGCCACCTTGCCTTTTCCACCTCTCAGACAAACCCCCCATTAAAAAAAGGACAAAAAAATAAAACCAATCTCTCTTTTTTCTTTCTTAAGTGTTCAATTTGCGGACCTCTGGAAGCAACTCATTTACTATTCCACTTCATAATACAAGAAATTCAAACCAGAATGAGACTTTGCAGAGTTGACAGAGCATGCCAACCCACAGCGAAAAGTAGAAGCCCCTCACAGGGGCTCAAAAAGGTACAGGTTGGGGGGTCCTGTGGCAAATTGGAGAAAATTGGTCCACTTGTCATGTGGACACTAGAAAATAGAGCGGACCAATCTGCTCATGCACTCGCCCCAGCAATGCACCAAACAGGAGGATCGATGCCTGTCTGGACAAGCTCTGAGTCATACCTTCTCATGCTATGTCCAAAGCATGATATGGCTAAAGTGTAACATCCTCAGTTTAGACCTTTTAGTTTCTAGGGACATCAAGCTTGATTTGATCTACAACACACTTATTTGTCTTTCTAGTGGTCCACAGTATCCATATTTTAGTCTTAATATTCAGCTATACTACTGTTTTTGCACTTTCTTTTTTATCTTTCCTCAGTAGCCATTTCAACTCACTACTATTTTTTGCCAGTAATATGGTATCATCTACAAATATTACAGTATTTTTGTTTCCTCCACCAATTTTCACTCTTTCATCTGAATGCAATCCAGCTTTTCATGTTACATTTCCGTATACAGACTGAACAGATACACAGATAAAACACACCTCTGTCTGATACCTTTGCAATGGAAAACCGTTCTGTTTCTCCATGATGTCTCTGAACAAAAGCCTTTTGCCCAGAGTATAACTTATCCATTTAGGCAATAAAACATTGAGGCACACCCATCTCTTTTAGAATGATCCATAAGTTTCATGATCCTTTAAATACTATAGGCAAAAGTAAAAATAATAATAATAAAGGAATGAATATCTTAATTTAGTCTTAGTTTAGCATCCAAATGTTAGTTATGAGAAAGCAATAAGTTCTACTGAGATGAAGTGCTATTGCCACTTTCCTGCTCCCTCTCAGCTGCTCATATTTTGGTACCTCATGATCAGAGGAAAATCCAACCAACCAACCAACCAACCAACCAACCAACCAACCAACCAACCAACCAACCAACCAACCAACCAACCAACCAACCAACCAACCAACCACAAGTGCCCAGTTTGTGGGAAATATTGATTCTCTGCCCCTATTTCAAAATTTCAGGAAATGGTGGGACATTTCACGATATTCAGTCCCAGCTTCCTAGACAGCTGGGCTAGATCCCAGCCCTGATGCAGAAGAGGCATTGGAGATACCACTATCACCACCTACAAGAAGCAGCAGCAAAAAGCTGGGGCTAGGGGTGGCTCACCTATACAAGCCATGTTTGCAGGGTTCAAGTGGGCAAAAACAGCTTCAGAGACCCTTGGCTGCTCTGTGATTCTTGTTCATCAGAGCCTCGGTGAAGTCACCTGGAGGCGCCACCAGACTCTTGGAGGGACTAGTGACTGGAACTCAGTCCCCCAGGGAATGGACACAAGGGGAAGTGGTTATTGTTGATGAAAACATTAAAGAGTGGAGCACAACAAATTCAGATTTAGGGACAAGGCTAAAGGACAAGTATGGATACATGTTGCAAAAACCTGTTTTTAAACCATTTATCGGGTATGTACAGTGCATTTTTTAAAGAAAATGATGCTTACTGGCTATTTACTTGAATCTTTGAGAGGGAAGTGAAATGGCTTGAATTAGGGCATCTGATTCTCTATATATTTCGGACTGAAAAATAATGTCTATCTATGCATCAAGTTCAACACCCTTTGCCTTCCTGTATTTGCTCATTTGCTGCTCTACAACAAGATGAATGAAGCAGCAAACCCTGAATTTCTGAATCATCACGTTGTGTTTGAAACATTGACAGCATCTCATTTTTAAAAATGAGAGAAGTACAAAGATCAAACTCAGCTGGCACCATGTTTCAGCAAAGAGAAGGAATGTTCTTGATGCAAATGGGAAGAGAGAAGCAAGACCTTTATCCTCTAATGCTGCAAAATCCAGGATCTGAAATGTTCACTCAAAGCCACCCCCTTCATATGCACCAGCAATCAGTTCAAGAGCCTGTTCACATATAAGTACGATTGATCACCTGGATGAATAAGCCACTGTCAATTGGTTACCCAGAAGCAGAAGTTTCATCACAGCACTTGACGATTATTCATTTCCCCCCAAGCAATAGATACTTGGAAAACAGCCACAAGAATTGCTTTGAGTTTGGGTGAGAGGTGGTTAATTTGTGAAAAAAGGAGAGGTTCTGAGATTTTCCCTTGGTTAGTGTCAGTCAGGTCAAGAGAGGATCCTGTAAACCATCTTAACAACTGACACTGCTGTCTTCAACATTCAGATTGGTCTTTACTATTTAAAACTTGGTATCTTTTTTCCTGCTGGCAATGTGGGCACAGCATGGCACAGCAATGGTGGGCTATTTCCTGGCATTTTGAATTGTCAATACACAAGCAATTTATCTCCATAGCCATAAACTGGAAGATTTTTGAAGGATTGGATTTCCTAGATTTTTAAAACACATGTTTAAGTATAATTATAACACACACGAATCCCAATTAGCAAGGTCCCTCACATAGACATACTCAGTTCTAGAGCTTCCCAGAAGAAGACCACATGATTTGTACTATGATGCTGAGAGGGGGGCAGGACCAAAACTAGCTGGTATGTGGCTACAGAGGTGCCAGAATACTTTGAAATACTGTTTTAGACTTTTTCATATTAAATAACAAACATAATCCTCAATAATTCTTAATCTGGTTGGAGTACACATGGTCCTGGGCTGCATTTACAAAACTGAGATCAAATAAAATTGTTAGTTTTTCAAATGCCTCAAGGTAATGTATGTTTGGAAGTTGAGTCATGGCAACTGGACTTCTTTCTTGTTAGGTTGAAATGTTTCGCTACTCCTCCAAGTAGCTTCTGCAGTTCAGACTGAAGAAGCTATTTGGAGGAGAAGTGAAATGTTTCAACCTAACAAGAATGAAGTCCAGTTGCCATGATTTAACATTCCAGATAACCACACCTGGATGACTGAGAATCCTCACAGATATAAGGTAGTGTATGGTTTTTGCATCTTCGAGACAAGCTGATCTTATTTTTAAAAACAGAATATACATACTTAAAATAAAATGATATTTTCCCCTTGAGGTTCATCTGCAGAATAAAGATTTTCCCTAACATAAATAGTACATGACACACTTTGGGCAGCATGGAACTCCATGACACCTCTCTCTCTCTCTCTCTCTCAATCTTTCTCTCTCGTTCTCTCTCTGGTTCATTGTGGCTGCTCTCGCTCTCCTTTCTCTCTTCCATCACTCTTTTCTCTCTCTCTCTCCCTTCCTCCCACTACCACAGCTACCATGTGTTTGCTTCTTTGTTCATAGACTCTTATGTCTGTGGTAAGGCTGAAGCATTAATCTACCGTCTTGCCCAGAAAGAAGTCCAATTCGCCTCACTGAGACACATTAATTTTCTGAAGGACCAGCAAGACGTGTGGGCAATGGCTATGGAATATTTCAGCGAGAATGTACAGGGACATTTTATAAATATTTCCCTATGTAAAATAAATGTCTTTGAGGTCTTGTATCCAGGATAGCCAGTGTGGTGTAGTGCATAGAGTGACAGGCTAGAACTCAGAAGGTCTGGGTTTGAATACCCATAAAACCACTTCTTAAATTTATTTATTTTTATTTATTTATTTATTAAATTTATACCCCGCCCATCTAGACACATGTCTACTCTGGGCGGCTAACAATAAAAATGGAATAAAAACAGTATAATAAAATAAAAGGCAACAATAGTAATATAGTTCAAGATGGGGAAAAAATAAAAATAATCAAGTGATGACAGGAGGGAAAGCCTGCCTAAAGAGCCAGGTCTTAAGTTGGCTCTTAAAAACACCCAGCGAAGGAGCCAGACAGATCTCTGAGGCGAGAATGTTCCAATGGAGGAGTAAGAATGATTTTTAAAAAATAAGAAATTAGATCTTTAAAAGTACTTGTCCAACTGTCTCCAAATTTGGCACAGAGTGAGCCAATATCATCTACCAACATTTTTAAAAATGTTGTAACTTTTTTCAAAAGTTACAATGGATTATTTGTACTCTCCCTATCAGAAACGGCTTATGAAATATTGTTTTGGCATAATATTCAGTTAGAGCAGTGGAGAAACAACAGGGTAAAAAGAAATAGTAAGTGTAGGAAATTTATAAAATATGAAGGAATTATATTACAAATAGAGATGGGGGTATTCGTATACAAATATCCTCGCACAGTTAGATTTAACAAGGGTCTGGCCCCCAGGACCGGACCGTCCACCTACACGTCCTGCTGTGGTACTCATTCTGCAAATTGCACCTGGAGCGCCACTCTCTTCCTGATTGGCTGGCCACTCCAGGCAAGGGGTGGGAGGACAAGTCTCCCTGCACGGATGCTGAGTGGCCAGCCAAGTGGGAAGAGAGCGATGCACCGGCCATGATTGGAAGGATGAGTGGCACCGGTGCTGCAGCAGGATGTGTGAGTGGATGGTTCGGCCCTGGGGGCCAGACCCGCATTAAGTCCACCTGCACGGGGATATTCATATACAAATATGAATACCCCCATCTCTAATTACAAAAGGAAAGTGAGGGTGAAAACAATGTAGTGAGAAAGTAAAACATATACTTTTGGAAGCAGAAGATCAGGAGGACTCACATCATTATGGAAATTCAATATGTGAATAGAAATAAGTACTGGTACTTGGAGAAATATATGGAATATTAGAATACTGAAATCTGTGTCAATAAGATAAAAGAAAATTTGTGTAAGTCAGTTTTGGGGATGCTACTTAACTCCAGTTAAGCTAAATCAAATAGATGGTAATTATCTCAAGATATGATGGAGAAGGTGCCGGAAAATAGGTACTTACTTTCATATGTGGTGGGAGTGTGAGAATATATTGAAGTTTTGGCAATTTTTTTTAAAGAAACAAATGAAATAAGCAAGCTAAACTTAGCTGTTATGTCCTAAAATAGGGGTTTTATTGATATTTGAAAAAGAGGTAAGTAAACTAATAATTAGTTTCCAATTTGTTAATACAGGCACAATTGATTATTGCTAGGATTTGAAAACAGCTTATCATTTCCAGTTAAGTGATTGGTATAGGGAAGTTTGGGATATAGTTTATCAATGATCAACTTAAATGTCATATAAAAGTTAAGGGGGGAGGGTAACTGGCAGAAATGTATATATGGGGAGAATGTGTAGATTTCTATTAAGAAATGGGAAGGGGCAAAGCCCATCACAAGAGTCAATACAATTTTGGAAAGGAGATTGGGCTCCACAAGGGTAAATGATATAGGTCATTACTCCCAAATAGTCCTGAACAGGGGAGCATTGTGTATTTAGATATTTGTTTATAAAGATTTATTCTGGGGTTTTGTTTGTTTGTTTTTTCATTTTGTTTTGCTTTGGGTTTATTTTTCAAAATTAAAAAAGGACTGGTGATATCATCAGCCGCTGTAATTTTTCAGAAATTAAAAATTTCTGATTCCTTCTGAAGGTCCCAGGGCTCCAAGTACCTCTGTTTACCAGGACCAATCCCTGTTTTGGGTATCCATCCCTAGTAAAACAGCAGAGGTTGTTTTGGGGATACATTTTAAAAATGGTTGATCATTGTTATTGCCAATTTTTCACCCAAAGTAAAATGTCTACTTGGGGTGCAGGTGGTTACTGACATGTGCATGCATGTATAAATTTAGTCATAGGTTGCATTCATGCATCATACAAAGTATTTATAATGCAAATTGACCAGTCAACAAAAATCACACTTGAAAACAAAATGCATAGATCTATATATCAAAGGAAAATTCAGTCATTCTAGGCTGAAACAGGGAGCAATATAAATTCTTTTCCAAGTTTAATTTCATACTAAACTATGATTTATCACAATGCACAGAGGCAGTGATAATCAGTGAGCCACAGGATGGTTGGGAGGACGTTTCTGGAACAATTTGGTCTACGTTAACTATAATTTCTCTTTTGCTCATGGTGGTTTCCTTCGTAATCTACAGAGGCAAACTATGCTATGGGCTATCTCAAAAAAGATAACTTCAAATCATGGATTATCAATCTGGTTTATTTTCACTAATGATGGTTAGTGTTGAGCACTATAGTGTCCAGCAATATGGCAAGTTGTGGTTAACTAAAAGCAGAAGATAAAGTTTCCAGATGTCTCCTTTGTAGCATGCAAGAGGAGGGAAAGGAAAGAGGGAGTGTGCAAACCCAGGACTTCAGATTTAATGTGACTTGCAAGCATGCCCACAGACACAAAAACATGCTTCCATAAGAAATTATTCAAATAGCCAATGCTTCTGAGTCTCTTGGAAAGATGAAATGTTTTATGACATGTCCTTCAGTTTTAAGAACAGAAAATATATTGACTGGTTTGCCAACATATCCAAAACTGAATGCCAGGCAGAATAAATGGTGCAAAGACATAACTGAAGAAAAGAGCATTGAGCAATGGATGATGTGGATACTTCAGAAGGAGCCTTGTGTAAGAACAAAAGTATAACAAGTTCATGAGAGTTTTCCTCTTGTCACTTGTGAAATATTGGAGGTGGGCACGTATTCTTAGTTATATAAGGCGAAGGTAGAAAGTTGAATGGTGAAAGCAGAAACTTCAGAAACTCTCTCTTGCTGTGATTGATTTTTAATATAAAGTGGTAGTTATGCAGTGTCTCTCAAACCATTATGGCAATGCAGTAAGCAAGAATTACACTATGAGTGCACTGAGAAATCTGAAACCACTAAAATTGGATTTGTTTTGCCAAGTTTGAACTAAATAGATGCAAAACTGTTTTCTTCAGGGGACACTGCCAAGCAGTTTTTCTTTACTCTGTTGATCTTAATAGCCCGCATGGAAGCTTGGAAATGAAAATTTCTTTCCTCATCAATTTTAAACCTTTTCCATTTGGCAATCATGGATTTCCCCGTTTACATGTTTCCAATGGAGCTGAAATTAATACAACTCTTGTTGGTTTTGTTTCACAGCACCAGAGAGCAGGGGGCTAACTTTTCCTGCTCCTTTGCACAACACTATCAGGCCAGGATTTTAAACACACCTCTGAAAAATTTGTGTAGTCACCCTGGAAGAAAGCATGAATATTGTTTTAGAGGAAGAGATTTGAGGGCAAGATTTTAAGAACCTGGAAAACTTACTTTTTTGGACTGTAATTCCCAGAATCCCCCATCTAGCATGGCCAGCCAGTGCCTTCGCAAGTGTCATCAAATCCCAGCAGAGGCTTTTCAGTAGATCATCCTTGTCAATTGAGCATACGCAAAAGAGTGACCCATTCATGTCACCATTTGGTGAATCAGTTGTCTGGGTCAACACAAACGAGCATTTTTATCTCACACTATGGCCACTCATTTCATTATGCATCTGTATCTGAGACAAAATATTCCTTGCCACTTGGCAAGGTAATACAGACAACCAAGCAGTTTCAGGGTGAGAACACCCTAGGGGCAGTGAAGTTTTTCCAAAGGAAAACAGCTTTATTCTCAAGTATTCTGGCCCAATGCAGAAATGTAAAATTCTTGCCATTATGTGGTGGGGTAATTCTGGTGACTGAGCTTCCTTGGGATGAGAAAACTCCCTTGCTGAGGTCTTCTTATGGTAATGAGAATTTTACAATACTGCTTATGTTTGATTGAATGAAGTTAGGTAATAAAATGCTCTTCATCAGAGGAGAGATAAGACAACTGAGTCACCAAGTGGATGCATGCGCACTGTGGTATGTTTCTATGTTTATTCACCTTTACACTAATAAAGCCTGTTGCTCTTGTTTTTTTAACTACCTCTCTCCAACAATTTGACCATTTTTAATTCTATGCCCAAGAATTCTCCCAACACTTGAGGGACAAGTCAAATACCTCCTGCTCAGTTTTCTCCTGATTGTTGTTGAAGCAAAATATTTTTAAGGATATTCTCCAATTCCCCTCCTTGATTCTTAGTCAAATGGGCAAAAAATATATTTTTTTTTGCAGGATTACCCCACAGAACCTCAGGGAGGAGGAACGTTCTCAGTTCAGCTTTAGTTGTTCTTCCTGTTGCTGCCCCAGTACACAGCAGTCTTCTAAAATGCCTTTAAAAATTAGACAATATTTCAGAGAAGACTGCAAAGGCATAAAACTCATGTGCATAGCCATACAGATGACCAGCTGAAGAACATCAGTTAAAAATGAACAATCTCTTTACATGCATAAAAAGAACATATCATCACTGCTAGTTTATTTGTACAGTATGCCTTTACTTGTTTTCCATGACAAATTGCTCAAAGTAGCTCACAGCGTGGTCAGAACAGAACAGAATACATAATAAAATGTGGCAACATGTGAAAGTGGTTCATGACAAGACATGCAGGGAAAAATTGAATGAATATAATTAATTAGCCAGTCAAAAATCTCATATTAAGAAATATTTCACTAAAATTAAATACTGCACCTAAAGTTTATAGTAACAGAAGTCTAAAAACTGAAGCCAGAATTAAAAAAAAAAAGTATATTTCACCTATTGCTGTTAGAAGGGTTTAGTTTTTATATTACTAATTGAAGTTAGACAAATCTGTCAGAGACTTTCCTCTTATTATTTTGTAGAGCCCTGTCTTCTACTAATACATACACTCTATCTTTTAGGAAATGTGACACCTACTTCTGTATTGGATAACAATTGTGTAAACACAAATGTCGGGAACATTTTGAATTTTAACATTCACTAGTGATCACTACAATTGTAGGAAGCCAGTCTGAATGCAATAATATTCTAACATTTACTGATCAAGAATAACCATATGAATAAGAATCAAATTTCATTTCTTTTTCTACACATTTAATTGGAAAATTTCAACTTTTAAAGGCAGGACAATTTATTAGCAATGAAGAAAGGCTTAATAGTAACTGCTGACACAGTTTGATGGATGACAACATTGATAATATTACTGAAATGAATTTTGTAAAATCCTAAATCTTACTGCCCAGGTCTTCATAATTCAATTGGTCTTGGTACAAATAAATTATGTAAATGAGGATGAAATTTCAGGTTTCCAAATAAATGCCAGATATGATTATGTCAACAGATTTTTATTTTATTTTTTAACAGTTACTCCTTTGGCCATTTAGGCACATTCAGGGGTCTCTTCATATCACAGATATGATCTTTTTGATGTTGACAACAAGCTGTACAACATAGTTACCATCAGACAGAATGGAAGGGTGCCGAAGATGACTCCAACCACATCCTACAAGCCACATGCCCTATTTACCTGAAATTATTTTCATTTGATCCCTTTCAGTCACATGTGCTCTGGAAAAATCCAGTGTGAGCCTGGCTTAAGACATTTTGGATTCTGTGAAAAACTGAGAAGCTTCCATCCCTATGTGTGGAAAAACAAGTAAATTATATTGCTGGCAGTGAGGAGCCCTTTAACAGTGCTAAAAATCTGCATTTCTAGTTGTTGCCCTCACACTGCCCTTATCCTACAGCCAGATCTAGGCCAACAACAGCTCTCTTGTGTCTTTATCAAGAGCTCCATATATTTTGATCTGTATAAACAGAATCCAGTAAAACCTAAGAAAACATTTTCTTCTCCATTTTGTTCTTGGTGTGTTTGTGTGATGTTGAGAATATCAAACTAGGATTCCAGAAACCTAGGTTCAAATTTCCACTTAGATATCAAATCTGTCTTTTAAGATTGTTGTGGCTATTGGATGGGGCAGAGGACAACTTGCACTGCCTTTAACTGCTTTTAGGAAAAGTCATATATGAATGTAAATTCTCTGGGACTCAGTACATAAGCGTCTTCATTGGTGAAGACTGATAAGATAAATTTCATTTTTAAAATTCTTTACAATGATTAATTTTTTTTCCTGTGGATACTTTCTTTTAGACAGTTGAATAAATGTTTGTTATAACTGACTAGTAATTAACTTATTGTTTAAAACTGATGCTTGGTTCAAAAGAGGACACTGGCTTGAATAAGGCAAGATAATATTGTCAAGCAAAGAACTGAAATTACAGGTGATATTTAAATTACAGATAGTGCTCCTTCTTCAATAACTATTACACATGGTCCTCTAACTACGGATAGCCATTTCAGAGCACTCTCTTTTTTCCAAACACACACACACACATACACACACAGAGCAAATAAGGAAAAAGAAAGCCAAAGAGGAGAAAAGAAAACAGAGACAAAAACAAATTCAAGGGGAATAACTATGAGCCCCAAGTGGGCTTATTATATCAACCAACTGAGGGTAACTACATACTTCTACTGTGGTGGTTCATAAATTTTGTCATCTTGTTAAGGCTGTAAAGACCTCTGACCTTACTTCCCCCATTAATAAGGCTGCCCTGCTTTACTCTTCTTAAACTTTATTTTTGTTGTTGTTATGAACACTGCACACTGTATCAATGTCTTTATCCACTGTCACAAAGCTCATTGCCAATATATATGACATACCCACAACTTTAGACCTTGGTAGAAAAGAATTAATATGAGCATCACTGAAACCCAATGAGTGCACTGTTATTGCAGCAAGCAGGCCGCTTTTAGGTCCCTTATCTGCTGAACCTAATGAAATTAAATATTGACATATGCAGAGGATGTAGAGCCATTTCCCCTCCAGATGTTTTGGCCTATAGTTCCCAATATAACTGTGGGAGTCATAGTCCAAAGTAGTATGTGGAGAGTGAAAGGCTCCTCGTGCTTGCTATATAGGATTCCATGTAAAATCACTTAACTATAGGGTCAGCCATCTTGAAAGTTGGCACAATTCTGCGATCTTTTGCTTAGTGAACAAAGTTGTTAATGCTGATATAGATGTTGAGGGCTTTCCCCCTCATATACAACATAGCTATTTTTCCTTTTCATTTGTGTATTATGGCTAGTATATCATATAAATATAGAATGTTCTTTATACTACCATGACAAATGGTGCTGCAGAGAAAACCTTCCTCACCTCATTCACAGTTTACTTCAAATGCTATATATTGTTAAAAGTATTATGTTGGGTGCAATATTTGGATTATTTTGTATGAGTAAAAAGTGACTTCTGTCAAAGGTTAGGGTGCAACAACAGCAGATATAACAGCCACAGTGGCAGACACCTCTTCCATATCCTTCAAATAAAGTTATAGGATTAATGACATCAAAAGACAAGAATGGTCTGCAGCAGTGGTTCTTAACCTTTTCTTTATCACAGACCCCCTCTAAATATCTTTTGTTGCCATGGACCACCAAGATTTAACTCAAGATTTAAAACCCTAAAGTTCATCGAATATTTATTTAAAGTTTCTCATGAAGGGTCTTCAAATTTGGAAAGACGGGAGAAATAAGTTAATCTGTTAAGGCACACACTCTTATTATAATATTTTATTGGAATGATTCCATACAAATTAACAACAACAACAACAACAATAATAAAAAAAGTCCTCCATGGGCACAGGCCTTGTTGAGGCAGAGAGGCTTGCGTGCTTCAGTGAGGTTGAGAGCTATGCTGAAGGGTCTCCCAAGCCAGACAAGTCTCAGCTGAGAAGTCAGACCAACTGTGTCCACCCACATCTATTATGATGAGCGGGAATAAACAGAAATCCATACTGGATCGATCACTGCCCGGGTCAACAAGGACTGTGTCAGATGCTATAGCCCCTGGGCATCTGGTGACAAATGGGGTACAGGGCTCAGCAGACCCTGTTGAGAGACCAGAACAGGCTGCTGCAAAGCTACTGGAACAACGTAAACACAAAACGTGGACTCTCAATGAAAATCAAGAAAATATGAAATGTTATTACGAGGCAAAGCTCATGGTTTCCAAAAAAGAATGATGGAAATTTGGAAAAGGAAACACCCAAGTAGTGACATAACTGAACAACGATGAATGGACCAGATAAGGTTTATCATCCGGAGTAAAGTGTTTTCAGAACTGGAATTGCAAGAACTAGAAAAGGTGGCAAAATCAACACAGAACAATGACCATAATATGGAAGACCAATGGAGGGTAGAGGTAGACACAACAGTGCAAGAGAACATATCAATAGAGGAACAACTTATGGAACAACTCAGAAATCATGAGTTGACAGAACGGTAAACATCACTGAGGGGAAAAACAGTAACCCATATCAGCCAGAACGCAGAAAGAAAAAGGCTCCCCAATTTGCACCAATTACAAAGTAAACCTGTAAAAGATCTACTGAATGATGCAAATGTTGTCATCAGAACAATCCCAACCAACACGCTAAAGGAAACAAACCAGCTCATGTATAGCACAGCTACCATAATAACCATGGAAGCTGCAAAACCCCCAGAACACTCATGGCACCCATGATAATAATAATAATATGAAAAATATGACAAATAATAATAACGATGAAGTCAATATCTTGTGGGATTTCTGGATCCAAAATGATAGACATCTTGCACATAACACACCAGACACAGTAGTAATAGAGCGAAGAAATGTCTGGATAATTAACATTGGAATTCCAGGGGACGGCAAAGTTGAAAATAAAGAATTGGAAAAACTAACAAAATACAGAGACCTGTCAATCAAAACATCTCTATTGTGGATGAAACACACTTCAGTGGTCCCTGTAGTCATTTGAGCTTCGGGAACAATATCAGGAAATTTTGCACAGGATTACTAACAGTTGCATATTTCAGAAATAACATAATCAGAGCTACAAAAAACAACAATATTAGGGAAAGCATATATTTTGTTGTTGTTTAGTCATTAAATCGTGTCCGACTCTTCATGACCCCATGGACCAGAGCACGCCAGGCCCTCCTGTCTTCCACTGCCTCGCAGAGTTTGGTCAAATTCATGTTGGTAGCTTCAATGACACTGTCCAACCATCTCATCCTCTGACGTCCCCTTCTCCTCTTGCCTTCACACTTTCCCAACATCAGGGTCTTTTCCAGGGAGTCTTCTCTTCTCATGAGATGGCCAAAGTATTGAAGCCTCAGCTTCAGGATCTGTCCTTCCAGTGAGCACTCAGGGTTGATTTCCTTCAGAATGGATAGGTTTGTTCTCTTTGCATTCCAGGGAACTCTCAAGTCTCCTCCAGCACCACAATTCAAAAGCATCAATTCTTCGGCGGTCAGCCTTTTTTATGGTCCAGCTCTCACTTCCATACATCGCTACTGGAAAAACCATAGCTTTGACTATGCGGACCTTTGTCGGCAAGGTGATGTCTCTGCTTTTTAAGATGCTGTCTAGGTTTCTCATCGCTTTCCTCCCAAGAAGCAGGTGTCTTTTAATTTCGTGGCTGCTGTCCCCATCTGCAGTGATCATGGAGCCCAAGAAAGTCAAATCTGTCACTGCCTCCATATCTTCCCCTTCTATTTGCCAGGAGGTGATGGGACCAGTGGCCATTATCTTAGTTTTTTTGATGTTGAGCTTCAGACCATTTTTGGCGCTCTCCTCTTTCACCCTCATTAAGAGGTTCTTTAATTCCTCCTCACTTTCTGCCATCAGAGTGGTATCATCTGCATATCTGAGGTTGTTGATATTTCTTCCGGCAATCTTAATTCCGTCTTGGGATTCCTCCAGTCCTGCTTTTTGCATGATGTATTCTGCATATAAATTAAATAAGCAGGGAGACAATATACAGCCTTGTCGTACTCCTTTCCCAATTTTGAACCAATCAGTTGTTCCATATCCAGTTCTAACTGTTGCTTCCTGTCCCACGTATAGATTTCTCAGGAGGTAGATAAGGTGGTCAGGCACTCCCATTTCTTTAAGAACTTGCCAAAGTTTGCTGTGGTCCACACAGTCAAAGGCTTTTGCGTAGTCAATGAAGCAGATGTTTTTCTGGAACTCTCTGGCTTTCTCCATAATCCAGTGCATGTTAGCAATTTGGTCTTGAGTTCCTCTGCCCCTTCGAAATCCAGCTTGTACTTCTGGGAGTTCTTGGTCCACATACTGCTGAAGCCTACCTTGTAGGATTTTGAGCATAACCTTGCTAGCATGTGAAATGAGTGCAATTGTACGGTAGTTGGAGCATTCTTTGGCACTGCCCTTTTTTGGGATTGGGATGTAGACTGATCTTTTCCAATCCTCTGGCCACTGCTGAGTTTTCCAAACTTGCTGGCATATTGAGTGTAGCACCTTAACAGCATCATCTTTTAAGATTTTAAATAGTTCCACTGGAATGCCATCACCTTTACTGGCCTTGTTGTTAGCCATGCTTTCTAAGGCCCACTTGACTTCGCTCTCCAGGATATCTGGCTCAAGGTCAGCAACCACACTATCTGGGTTGTCCGGGACATCCAGATCTTTCTGGTATAATTCCTCTGTGTATTCTTGCCACCTCTTCTTGATGTCTTCTGCTTCTGTAAGGTCCCTACCATTTTTGGCCTTTATCATGTCCATCTTTGCACAAAATGTTCCTTTAATATTTCCAATTTTCTTGAACAGATCTCTGGTTTTTCCCTTTCTATTATTTTCCTCTATATCTTTGCACTGTTCATTTAAGAAGGCCCTCTTGTCTCTCCTTGCTATTCTTTGGAAGTCAGCGGTCAATTTTCTGTACCTTTCCCTATCTCCCTTGCGTTTCGTTTCCCTTCTCTTCTCTGCTATTTGTAAGGCCTCGTTGGACAGCCACTTTGCTTTCTTGCATTTCCTTTTCTTTGGGATGGTTTTTGTTGCTGCCTCCTGTACAATGTTACGAGCCTCCATCCATAGTTCTTCAGGCACTCTGTCCACCAAATCTAGTTCCTTAAATCTGTTCTTCACTTCCACTGTGTATTCATAAGGGATTTGGTTTAGATTATACCTGACTAGCCCAGTGGTTTTTCCTACTTTCTTCAGTTTAAGCTTGAGTTTTGCTATAAGAAACTGATGATCAGAGCCACAATCAGCTCCAGGTCTTGTTTTTGCTGACTGTATAGAGCTTCTCCATCTTTGGCTGCAGAGAATATAATCAATCTGATTTCGGTATTGCCCATCTGGTGATGTCCATGTGTAGAGTCGCCTCTTGTGTTGTTGGAAAAGAGCGTTTGTGATGACCAGCTTGTTCTCTTGACAAAACTCTATTAGCCTTTGCCCTGCTTCATTTTGAACTCCAAGGCCAAACTTACCTGTTGTTCCTTTTATCTCTTGACTCCCTACTTTAGCATTCCAATCCCCTATAATGATAAGAACATCTTTCTTTGGTGTCAGTTCTAGAAGGTGTTGTAAGTCTTCATATAATTGGTCAATTTCAGCCTCTTCAGCATCAGTGGTTGGTGCATAAACCTGGATTACTGTGATGTTGAAAGGTCTGCCTTGGATTCATATTGAAATCATTCTATCATTTTTGAGATTGTATCCCAGTACAGCTTTTCCCACTCTTTTGTTGACTTTGAGGGCTACTCCATTTCTTCTACGGGATTCTTGCCCACAATAGTACGAGATAGATATGATAATCATCTGAATTGAATTCACCCATTCCCATCCATTTTAGTTCACTGACGCCCAGGATGTCAATGTTTCTTCTTGCCATCTCCTGTTTGACCACATCCAGCTTACCAAGGTTCATAGATCTTACATTCCAGGTTCCTATGCAGTATTTTTCTTTACAGTATCGGACTTTCCTTTCACTTCCAGGTACGTCCGCACCTGAGCATCCTTTCGGCTTTGGCCCAACCACTTCATTAGCTCTGGAGCTACTTGTACTTGTCCTCCGCTCTTCCTCGATAGCATGTTGGATGACTTCCAACCTGAGGGGCTCATCTTCCAGTGTCGTATCTTTTAGCCTTTTGTTTCTGTTCATGGGGTTTTCTTGGCAAAGATACTGGAGTGGCTTGCCAGTTCCTGCTCCAGGTGGATCGCGTTTAGTCAGAACTCTCCACTATGACCTGTCCGTCTTGGGTGTCCCTGCACGGCACAGCCCATTGCTTCTCTGAATTACTCAAGCCCCTTCGCCACGACTCAGCAGCAATCCGTGAAGGGGCAAAAGCATATATACTATGTCAATACTTAACAAATATTTAGGATTTTGGTTAAAACGTGTATTTATTATATAATACCAGTCAATGTTTTTATAATTTTGATTGACTGTGCTGGGTACAGCTCTCTTTATTTCTTGCTGGAGAAACTGAAATTACAAACACAAAAAAAACCTTAATATGACACACTTATACAAAATGCCACTTGAAAATGAAAGCTAGAAAATGACATGAATATAATTTGTACAAGGGTGAATTTAATAAGTACTCCAGTACATGATAGGACTTTGGGACGTGGTGGCGCTGCGGGTTAAACCGCAGAAGCCTCTGTGCTGCAAGGTCAGAAGACCAGCAGTTGTAAGATCGAATCCACGCGACGGAGTAAGCTCCCGTCGCTTGTCCCAGCTCCTGCCAACCTAGCAGTTCGAAAGCATGTAAAAATGCAAGTAGATAAATAGGTACCACCGTGGTGGGAAGGTAACGGTGTTCCGTGTCTAGTCGCGCTGGCCACGTGACCACGGAAACTTCTACGGACAAAACGCTGGCTCTACGGCTTGGAAACGGGGATGAGTACCGCGCCCTAGAGTTGGACACGACTGGACTAAATGTCAAGGGGAACCTTTACCTTTACCTAAACACAAGTTGCATGGGAAAGAAAGGGAACATATTATATTCATGAGAAGGCTGGTGCTGCATTTCACTTATAAGTCTTGTTATATTGGGCTTAATAGCTGAAACTTGTATTCTGAGTTCTGACTCTATGTTTTTCAGCTATTTTCTATACTTATTTTTAAGATAAATAAGAGCAGAGTATGATTTTTTACACAAGCATGTCATTACAAAATAGCCCTCTTTGATAGTTCCAAAAACTCCAGTTGTAGATGAGCCCAGAAATCTGGAACAGCACCATCCATGGATATTTCTGTGAACTTGTCTTTCACTGCTGCTGTGAGCCCCTCTAGTTCATACATAATAACTGAAAATGGACCTCTAATCCAGATTTTGCTTGCGTCAGGAACAGGAAAATATTCATGAAAACTATGCTGCAAGTCTTCCAAATGTCGTATGATAATTGATGTGTTTCAGACAATTCTTCATCAGTGGAACCAAGAAAATTTGTGAGGTTTGGAAATGTCTCATAGTTTTGGTTCAATAGGCGATGATGCCACAATTCCAGCTTTTTGATCATTGCTTAGATCTTGTCTTTAACTTGAAAAACTGTAACCTTTTCTCCTTGAAGATTTAAGTTGAGCATATTTAAATAGGTGAAGATACCTGACAGATACACTAATTTGACTAATGAGGAAAAATCTGTCAAACAATCACTGAGGTGAAATTGCTTCTGTGTAAGGAATAATCTTATCTTGTCTCACAATGCCCCAAAACAAGACAGAACTTTAGCTTGTGATAGCTAACAAACTTCACAGTGTAGCAAAAGTTGGTAGTGTTCACTGTCCATATCTTTGCAAAGCTGTTCAAAAAGTCTTGAATTCAGTTATTTGCTTTTAATAAAATTGACAATGTTGACTGATTTATTTAAGGTCTGCTTTAGTTTTTCTGGTATCTTCTCAGCAACTTGAGCTTCCCTATGTATGCAGCAATGGTACCACGGTGGTACCATGGTGATTCCATTAGCAGAAATTGAAGAAGAAGCACAATCATGAAGTCTGTCCAGACACTCACTCATACTGACACTGACTGACTCCAACTCTCTTCCTGCGGCTTCTGACCATCTGCGCCACTGTAAGAAATGTCTCATGCTGTCTCTTAACCAGTCAGCATCATTCACTTGCACGTTCTCACCGGGTGCAGAAATATCAACCAGTTATTTGCAATCAAACATTTATTTTCATAACTGATTTTTACATTTGTTTGTTAGAAACAAAGAAAGTAGGTTAGAAAAGCCAAGTTTTACAAAAATAAGCAAGAGAAATTAAGATTTTGTGCTACGTTTCCTTCCTCCCTCCCTCCCTCCCTTCCTTAACTGCAGAAGATAATTTCTTCAAGCCTTTGAGGGCACCCTGTGAGGACATCGTGGCCCCCAAAGGGTCCGTGGACCACAGGTTAAGAACGTATAGTCTGCAGGATAAGGGAAGGAACAGTAAAATGAAATGGCCCAATAAATTGATATGTTTCTCACTGACAAGAGAATTACAGAGGTCTTAAAACAGGCAAGTTCATTTAATAGTATAAAACAGGTGGAAGTATATATTTATTATTTTATTTATTTAAACATGCACAATCCACTTGCCCACACACAGCAACTAAGGTGGTGCACAAAAAGAAAAAGATTATAAAAACAAATTAAAAATTAACCAGAGTAACTACAGAGGTATCATTAGAGTCAGAAAGACCAATTAAGCTATTGAAAGTTGAACATTTTCAAGCTAAAGTGCACAAAAATGTCTTCATTAAGATGGAGGAGAACCTAGAGAGGGATTTCACAGTTATGGAGCTATCACAGAAGAGGCTTTGTTCAGTCTTCCCAGCAGCCTCTTTTAGTAATGGGGCACATAACAGGGCCACAAAGGAAAAAAAAAAAAAAAAGGAAAAAACACACCATGAGTATGTTCATAAGCCTTTCTGATATGTGGACCTCAGCACATTTAGGACTTCAGAACTAAGGGGTCTTGAACTGGGTTCTGAAAGAAACTGAAAGCACTACAGTAAGACTGATGTAATGTGCTCTAGAAAATACACACTGGAAACGAATCTAGCTTGTATCACCTGCAGTTTCCGTGAGGCATTGTGATCTCGTGGATAGAATGACAAATTGGAACTCAGAACACCTGGGTTCAAATCCCTGCTCAGCCATGAAAACTCATTGGGGGTGTGTGTGGAGTGGCGGCATTGGTAAGACCCCTAATTAAATATCCCACTTACCTCACAAACCTTATTAGGGTTGCTGTTAAGTTGGCTGTGACTTAGCATGTAATGAATGCAATTTCCATACACTCTTCAAAGGCAGCCTCAGATATATTAATTTGTGCGGGGAAACCTGTTTACATGTTGAGAAGTATAGCTGGTTCCAATGTTACACTCTTTTACCAAACAAAATCCAGCTCCTTCTCCTGTCTACTCAAAATCTTGAATCTTTGAGGGAAAAGTCACAACTGAGTAGTGCACAATACAAAATCCCATATTCAAGTCTCAGTCTCAAATCGGAAAAGTCAAGGGAGCTGGGAACTCAGTCTGAGAGACTGGAAAACCACGGCAAGACACAGATGATACTGAACTAGGTGGACAAAGAGTTTAGAGAGCTTCCAGTGTACCCCATAGGCAGCCATGGCAGAAGAATGCTCAAAGATCTCCTGTGTTCCTACTGACAAGGTCATCCTTGTTGTTGCTGTTTTCTAACCTTTGGCAGAAGCAGATCACTCACAGAGAAAGCAGTAAACATCTGAGTCAAGCTGTCGTCTTCTTTTTTTACTGTGGTCCTCCCCACGTTTTCTCTTGTTTTTATCTGATTACACAGGCCACTCTCCTAATCTATCATGAATAGCACACAGATGAATGTGTACACTCGCAGCATGTGGAGTTTGTTTATTGTTTTTATTATGTCCAAAATATCTTGGCCGTTCCTGGAATACACCGTTTCCATGGTCAAAACATGTGGAAGGTGCTTCATCCCAAAATGGAAGGCTGCCTAGACTCAAGAAATACACAGATTACTCAATGTTTCTATCTCTGAAATCTCTTCCACTCATTCATTCATCTTTTAGTTGCATAAACTATTAATCTACCATAGACGGCATACAAAAAGGTGCATCAAGGAAGGTACTGGCTGCTTGCTATGATATATTCCCGATCATTTCTAAATTTCATCTATATTTCTTTTTATCATTGTTCTCCTATCACCCACTAAGCACTAGTGACTGCACCTCTGCCCTTCTTTCTCCCCCTCTTTTAAGAACACCCTATCTTTTGGCTACTGGTATTCAAAGCTCACATTTATTTTATTGGGCTCTGAATTCACAAAGATTTTTTTAAAAAAGGAATAGTAAAAATCGAGAGTCAAATGTGAGTGGCACAGCAATAATTCTTTATGAAGCAGCAGGTAAGATTGATTGTCAAGGGTCAAAAGGCTAGGTCAAACTCTACTCATTCGTCAGCTGAATGTCATTTTTGTTTTCCCTGTCACCAGATAGCTTTAAAAAAATTGCAACTCCTTCCTCATTATCTGGGACTGGGCTCCTTCCCTGCCATCCAGTATTAATGAAACTGTGTTTTTAGCCCGGCCTTCATCTTTGTGGCTCTCTTTTGTGCACCTCTTCCCTTTCCTTTAAGCACTTCAGAGAAAGGACCATTGAAAATATAGTTTTCCAAAGTTGGAGAGCTGCCACTACCCCAAGAACAATTTGGAAACATACATGTGTTAGAAATGTTTGAATGAGCAAAACTGTAATTAAAACACAAGAGGGTCCAGAGCCCTTACAACAGTGGAGTGGAGTTGTGGTAATATCTCTATAGAATCCATGAAAGGAAGATAATTGTTATGTACTATATTGAGAAAGGAGTTAGTTCTTTACTTTAAAAAGAATTAGAACTGCTCATTGAGCAGATGACTTAGTAATTCTGACAAGGAAATCATTCATTAATTTACTTTAAATGTGCTTCCAACTGAGCCAGATGTTTATAATTCATTGTTTACAAATGCCTCAATGAAATACTTCAATGTACTGAAGTTGAAATAATACCAAAATGGGAAGGAATGATACTGCCTATTTAGTTGTTTGGGAGCACTTTTCAAATATCATGTCTATAGTTATAAAACACGCACCAAAAAAAAGTGGGGAAATTGGGTGGTTTTGCAAATTTTTTGAGTGCAGATGGTTCTTTTTTTTTTTTTTTTTTTTTTTTACACAAACACCAACTGAGATGGCTCATGGTCTGAATAGGAGGGATGCTTAACCCCATCCAATTTAGGGATGAAGTGTCCTCCCCACAGCTTAGATCACAGCATTTCTGACATCCTTCTCAAGAAAGTTGGAAAAGCTGGATTTTGAATTCAATATCTTACAATGATGAAGTCTGGAAATGTGCAGAAGGTAGTTCTTGTAGTAGGGGTGTCCATGAATTTGAAGCGGTCTACCTTGGATGACTGATTTTGAGTTAGCTTTGAAATTGTCCATTTAGATACTTGAATTGGATCTTCCACTATGGATATCAAACCACTATTTGCGCTGCTGGCACATTTATTCCAAGTGTAAAAAATCTGCAGACCTTCTGCACTCTTTTGCTGGACAGTGCTGAACATACACAGATCTTTAATCCCTGTTCACCTAATGAGTTTGTGAAATAATCTTGGGCAAACCTAAACTGCTCGTAATGCTTAAGTCCTTGTGGTGGATGACTTTTGTGCCTTTAGTTCCTTGGAGGAGGAGGAGGTTTAAAATGCAATAGGGGTGGTAGTAGTATTAAGAAATAATAACAATGATGATGATGATGATGATAGTGGTCAGATTTCTATTGCTGTTCATGAAAGGTTTATGTAATTTGTTGCAGCTAGTTGACCAGGTATTGAAGGTGCATCTTGGTTACATGCCTCATTATGTGTCCAGTTTTGTAACCGAGATGGACATGATGGCACCTTCTCAATTAGCAGCAAATCGTACACAAACACGAACAGGATTCCAACTGAAGTATTTTTGGACTACTGCAACATGCTGTACATGGGGCTGCCTTTGAAAAGCACTTGGAAATTTCAACTGGTTAAAAATGCAGTAGCCAGTCTGTTGACTTGGCCTGGTCACAGGGAGGGTGCAACTCACTTGTTACTAAAGGTATACCAACAGTTTGTTTACAGGCACAGTTCAAAGTGCTGGTTATGACCTATACTTATGAACTAGCCTTACATGACTCAGATCTCGGCTATGTAAAAGGTTAGACTGTGCCATAAGTGCTAGCTTAAGCTCTGACAACACTGAGAGAGATTTTTCTTTCATTCCTGGCACTCTGTCATATTTGATGGGTACACAAGAGAAGGCTTTCTGAGTGGCCAGTCCCAGGCTGTAGAATGGGGAAGGGGTGGCTCTGTTTTTTCTTTAATTCTTGAGCAATATCTTTCTCCCCACAAAGGTCTTTGGTAGGTTGATTGGGTTGGTGTAAAAAGAGGCTTTTCATTCATGCATGTGCTCCCCCTTCCCCACAACTAATATATTGTTGGTTGCTTTAGAAGTCATTTCAAATCATCTAGTTTATGGTCAAAATCCAATCAACAAAAACCATTCATGGAAGGGGCATTTCATGTGTGTGTGTCCGTTCCCCCCCCCCCCCCGAAGGATGTCTTCCATGCCATCAGTTCTGCACTCTGTTTCTCAACCAGTGTTCAACTGGCCACACAAAGGGCAGCATGCTGGAGGAGAGGAAATGGTTGGACAATCGTCCTGCAGTTACATACAGGAACATATTGGACTATATAGCGGTAAGGGAGGAGAAAAGCAGGGCATATATTTAAATAAATAATTGTTGTTGGTGTTGCTATATTAGTTTTGTTTCAACTTTTTTGTATATTCTGTTGGCCTTCCTGTTTTATTAGATGCATAAATACAATTCTACAAAAGTAATAAAACATTTTAGAAATTAAGAAATTCCTGTTGTGTAGCTATATCTGTATAACTTGAAACTGAATAAACAGTTGTGAAATGTATGCCAAGATGGAAGTAATATCCATCCAGCAGTTCCACAGGTGCCACTGCACAAGCTGTTCCATGATCAACTGAGTGAAAAATTGTGCAATCAGGTACACAATGTAGACTGCCTGGGAGTAGCTCCTTGTGAACTTCTGCAGGTGTAAATTTACACTACATTAAGTGCAATAGGATTTCACCCTATAGATCTACTCTAGTTGGAAGTGCTAATTGGATTCAGGCCAAGATTTTTATAGATTAATTTTAATATTTATAACCTGTTTTTCAACAGATTATCTCAAAGTATCATGCAAATAGATGTAATAAAGACAAACAAATCTAATTAATACAAATTCTCTGATAACATGTCACTAAAATATAACTAGGAATGAAAATCACATTTACATTAACTAATTTATGCTCTGTTGTGTCATTAACGAAAATACATGTGTATCTTTCGGTTTCCCGTTATTGGGAAGAAAATCCCAGTGTCAGGTTCTTATTTTCTTTCTTGTTTTAGAATTAATTTTATGCAAATAAATGCCCAGAAGTAAAAATCTGCATATTTGAAAAATGTGCACAAATATGCTTTAGTTAATGGACAAATAAATAAGTACCTTTGGAAAATAGCAAAATAAACACAAATTTCCTTGCGGAACAAAGCCTCACAACCTGATATGAAGCAAAGATGTGAAGAAAATGTTTATAACATTAAAAGAAACATAATGAGATTAAGACACAGATTATCATATCCCTAAATACAGTTTGCTAGTGAAGCCTTAAGGCTAAAATGTAGCTTTCCAAATTGGAGTCACTCCCATTGGTGAGATTTCTTGATTTATTTAAAGTAGTCTATACTTTGCTCTGTTACTGCAACAGTTCCCACTACAATATTCAATCCTGTTTGCTCAGAGGCCAGTCAATGGGATAATGATAGTTTGCTGGGAGGATGATTCACTACCCTTTTCTTTTGGAGCAATATGACAGGAAATAAATTCTCTAACCTGAAAGGCTTATCCCTTGGCCTCTAATAGACAGTGGGAAGGGCTGTGACGGTCACTTGTTTGTGAGGGATGTGTGCTTTGTACCTACCAGGAGATACTTTTATAGCTTCACGTATCAGTCTGAGTCCTGGCTCAAATTCAGGTGAGTTTCGATATGGAATCATTGCTCAGTAGCAATACAATTGGTCTTACGTGCTGCCACAGTCCTTCTTTCCGACAGTAAGAAAGTTGTACAGTTGTGATTAATAGGAGCATTGTGACAAGAGTCAAACTAGAAATTAGGTGAAATGTGTATTTCTTGCAGTTAACACATTTCCCCTCTAATAATGGGAGTTTGTCAGAGATGCATGCCTCAGGAGGCAGACATGCAAATTAATCCTCTGCCAGTGACCAGTCACAAAACAAAATACACTAAATGCAAGGTACATACAGCAGGTTAGGAAAATGTGTGCTATGACAATCAGAAGTCTTTCAACTGCTTAGGGAAGCCACTCTTCATCATAAATGCTAAATATGTAATCTAGTAATCTGATGTTATAAATTAATAAATAAATACTAAAGCCAAAGTTCTAACACAGAGACGCAGAGTTTAGAGCAGCGGTCCTCAACCTTTTTCGGACTGCGGACCGGTTGGGGGGTGCGGGCTCCGTGCGTGGGTGGGCGTGTCACGCTCGTGGGTGGGCGTGTCACGCTCATGGGTGGGCGTGTCACGCTCGTGGGTGGGCGCGTCACGCTTGTGGGTGGGCGTGTCGTGCTTGCGGAGGGGTGTGTCGTGCTCGTGCACATGCACGCGAGCGCTGTACGCCCCTCCGCAAGCGCGGCACCCCCACCGTGCATGGGGGGGTGGAGATCCGTGTCCGCGGCCCAGTCCGAAGCCCACGGACTGGCACCGGGCCGTGGACGGGGGTTGGGGACCCCTGGTTTAGAGGCAGTAAAATGGCAACCTTTTATAAATTTGTATCCCTTCACAGAAAATCTTGTCTTGAATATGAAAATATTACTGACTATGTTCCAGCCTGTTTTTGAAGACCTTGTGTGCATACTCTACTCTGGACAAACTCTTGGACTCCACTTACTGTGAGTTCTGGTATGAATACATGCATACTATCTATTCCTTTCCTCAGAAGTTCAACCATGTTAAAGAATGCATTAAACATATCCCACAGTACTTACTACAAATACTTGGTACCCAAGCTATGACATCCTTAATTTACTAACCTTGTTAATAACATTTAAGATCAAGGGAGCTCAAAAAAGGAAAAGTTTTCAGAGCTTAATCCCTAGTTCCTTAGACCAGTAAAAGGAAAGCAAGCTGACTTTGTCCCCATCTTTTCATATGAGAGCACTATATCTTTTTATTGCTACTGACCTGGTTAGAAATATGACCTGTAAGGACTGACAAGTGAAGCCAAGAGGGATTGATGGATAATATTTAACATTTCAATACTCTGCTAGGTGATACTATATGAAAAGTTTTTATAAGTATTTTAGTGATAAGAACAGAAAGCTTTGAAGGCACAGAATGGTGCCTTCAACCTTAATGGCAACACTACACTGTAGTGTCATCAGGAGAAGGTCCTCTCTGTTACTGCTCTTGGACTTTGGAACTCCTTCTCAAAGGAGGCCAGGCTGGCCCCATCTTTGCTCTCCTTCTGCAACCTTTCTCTTCAGACAAGCTTCCCCTCAGTGACTGGCTGCCTGATTGGGTTTTTCAATGGATTGTTGTGCCTTAACTGTTTTGAATGTGTTTTTGATGTTGCTTTTGTTTTAGTTTTTTAGGGTGGTATTTGCTTGATCCTTTTTAGTATTTGTATACTTACTGTTTTTAGCAGTATTGTATACTTACTGCTTTCTCTTTTACTGTATTGCCTTTTACTGATGTAAGCCACCTTGAGTCTTTTTAAAGGAGAAAGGTGAGGTAAAAATATTTTAAATAAAATAAAATAAAAATAGAGCAGAAGTTGCAAGAGCAAGTCTGACATCTGCATTTCTTACAGTTGCATGAAAAGAACCAGGTGGTGGTTACATTCTAGTAAAAGAGCACCGTATTTAACTTTTATGTTTGCAAATATGAGATCTTTTTGGAAGCATGATCTGTTAGAGGGGAGATGGAGAGTTGGTAATCATTAATTAACAATATGGCTGGCTGGATAGCTCAGTAAGTTAAGTATCTGGTTGCAGAACCAGGGGTTGAGACTACAATTTTCCATTGTGCCTCTAGGAAGAAGATCCAGCCTGTGTGGCCTTGGGCAAGCTGCACAATCCCAGGGAGCCCCCAGAAGAAGGGAAGAGGAAACAACTTCTGAGTACTGTATTCCTAAAAAAAAAAAAAAAAAAAAAAAGCCCACCCTAAAGAGGGTCATTATAAGTCAGAATTGACTAGACATAACACACTTATTATTTGTTAAGGACACTGATAGATGACATAATAGCTATATGAAACGCTATAAAAGCATTCCAGCAGCAGAAACTGAAAAGTCAATGAGTATGCTGATGAATCATTCAAGTGAAAGAGAACACTTCCCTCTCTGTTAGTGGGGCTACAGCATAAGGATGTTCTAATTTAGGGTTGGGAAACAATTTTTGGCCTGGAGTCTTCTGTGGCTCCACTGGGGCTGTGTGCTGAACTGAATGTAAGCAGGGCATCCCCTCTGTTTCTTTATTTCTTCTTTCTCATGCCCAATGTATGCAGATGTACTTTGCTGCAGCAAAGAGAAAAGTGTCAAGATGTTCCTGACCCCAGTTTGAATCTACGGTTCCTGACTCAGCCAGCTGTGTTCACCCATCATGCCTTTGGCACCAGTATTTCAAGGTGGCTGTTAGAGATAACTTGCAGTTTGAGCAGGGAGGGCACTTCAGCTCCAAATTTCCAGACTGAGCACCCTTCTATGGAGAGTATGAGTCGCCTTGAGGTGATAGCTCCTGTTCTGAAGATATCATCTTTCTCCCTTTTTTTAAGCAATAGGGGCTTAGCAAGCCTTGGCCTTAGCCAGAGTCTTAGTGGTTGGAGAGGAGGCAAAATGGAGGCTGGGGGCTCCCCACCCTCTGTTTCTAATATAAAACAAACATTATATAGAAATAATTGCCTGCTGAAAATGTTCTATATATGTGTGTGTGTGTGTGTGCACAGAGCAAGGGAACAGGAAATTACTGATTTCTTTTATTTTGACTATCCTTCAAAGAGCTCAAATACTGGCTGGCTAAATTCTTGTTGTTTATCACACTAAGTTATCCTAGAATAAGCACGTTGAATCAGTGGGGATTTGATGAGCCAACTCCTCTGCAAGTTACATTGATTCAAATGTGCTTACTTTAGTTGTGGCTCACTTTGTTTAAGAAACCTTAATTCCAGGTGCAGAATGCCTTTCACTGCAGGCCTGCTATGATAATTTTTTCAGGAGGTGGTCATGATGGATTGCATTTTCTGCCCACAACAAAGAAAAAAATTGAACAAGTATCCACCGCATATCATCTTAAAAAATTTCCCAGTAACTACTACAAGAGCCCACAGGAACATGGATCAAAATGGACCATTGTTGAAGCTAAGGTGATCTGGCCGTCAAAGCCACCTCAGTGGGAGACTGCCTAGGATCCTTCTGTTTGCTACTCTGACATATCTCTGGAAAGTATACATACTAGTGAAGTCACATACTTTGCTCCATTATCTTCAGACCTAGGGAAAGTTACCCTTTGGACTACAACTCAAAGAATTCCAAGTAGTGCATTCTGCTTTTGCCTTGGGACACAGTTTATTTCATTGTGATATGAGGAAAGCGGTTCATTTGTGAAATTCCTTTCTAGAGTGATGATGTCTTCAACACTTTATAAGGAAAGCTGTTCTGCCAGCCCTTAAGAATGTTATGTTTTCATACATTTTCCATAATAAATGTATTGTAAGGAAATCTCACTGACAGGTTATTATGACTACTTTAATACACATATGATGCAGTGTCTAGTAGACAGCGAAAATTATAAACTGGACACAAATTTACTGACACACTTGGCAGTGCTTTTAAAAAAAAAACCCAGCAGTAAACATTTAATTTGATCCTCATAGCCCAGAATAGTGGTCTTGCTTCACATGCAAGAATGCAAACCCTTGATGTGAAGAAACCCTTTTCAGATCTCAGCATATTAATGTTTCCTATCCGCTTTATCTGTGCTCATGGCAAATGAAAGGAGTCACATTAGATCTCCATTTAATATAAAAATGAAAGCGACAAATTGATACTATTCACATTTCAGCATTTAAGTCCTTATAAAGCCCTACGATCCCAATTTGAAGAAATCATTTCTGCCCATGATCTTTAAAAAATGATTTCTGTGCAGTTGTCTCATCTAGCAATTTATGAACTCTTGACGTGTAATATGTCCTCTTTGCAGGGCCAGCCATCAGCATGTGCGTGCCTGACTCTGCTCCTCCTTCCTATGCTCTCTTCTCCTCCTCCTCCTCCTCTCTCTCTCTCCCCAAAAGCCCAGAACTGATGGAAAACATGCCTCAGTATCTTCTTTATTTGTGTGTTGCCTGTTGCCTTGATTGCTAATTCAGGCTTCACACAGGCCTTGGGGCCATAACAGGATTGTTGTTAACCAGGAGTATCAATAGCTCCACAACAGGTCTCCTAAAGTGAGCTTGCAGCAGGTTTTTCCTTAGTCCAAGGGATAACAGGAAGTATGAGTCTGGAGTCTGGGCTGTATTTAGCGGTACTGTGCCTGAATTTAAAACTAGTTGTTGCACTGTCACCAACATTTATCTTTCATTTGGACAGGCTGGAATTAATTTTTAGAATGCCTATTTCATTTCTCAGGGAACAAAATATATTATGGTTCTTACATTAGTCATCCTTACAACAGTCCTAAGAGGAAGGAGAGAGTTATCCAAATACTCTCAGTAGGTTTCATGGCTGAGCAAGGATTCAAATACCTGGCAATTTTTGTGTTGTGTGAAAAATCAAGTATAAGCATCATCCAACCATGAAGACTTGTAGCAAACCAATACTTCTCTTTATCTGAACCATATAATTATTTTACTAAGGGCCTATCTACATATTTTGAAAAAGCAGGTGACACAATCCTCTGGAGAATGTACAAATTTAGGATGAAGATAAGGGGCGGCGCAAATGCTTTGAATGCTTTCATCCATTTAAGAAGTACACACAATATCAAAAGCTACCTTCCTGCCAAAAAGAAGGAATGGCTAAATTGAGAAGAAGGTTGGTGAACTTGGTGGACCTGGTGCAAAGGGCACTTAAAACTTTTTGCTTTCCAATAGCCTTATCAGGTTGTGTGCAATGCACAGTACATCAACTCTGCACTCCGCATAACTGTTCTTAACCATTTCATTTATTTAAAACACCAATTTACCCGTAGGTTGATAAAAACAACTCAGTCTTAATATTGATTTAATTATATCATACATTTGTCTGTTCAAATGCCAATTCATAGCCCATGCCCAGACAGTTAGCTACATGGGTTCCAGGCTTCCAGCTTTTGCTCCCTTAAGCACTAATAGAGTACCATCGGTTGTTTTTTCCTTTCTCTTTGTTAAATAATAACAGCTTCTTTAAATGAAGAGTTATGAAGATAATAACTTTTACCAATAACTTCCATCATCTTAACAATTTTCAGGGGGAAGGGGGAGGGATGAAATAATCAGAAAATCCCAGCATTGTGATATATATTGCTGTGTTATACTTTAGTCTAGTTTCAATTTTTTTCTTGCAGAATCAAGTTAATCTCTAGAACAATGGTTCCCACACTTGCCCCAGATATTCTTGAACCACAGATCCTTAGAAGCCCCAGCTAGCACCCCTGTCATGGCTTTTGAGTGGTGTAGAGCAAGAACTTCTGAGGCCCCAGTTTGGAAACCACCATAGTAGAACCTAAATTTCAGGTATCTTTTTGTATCTTTGCAAAAAGTCTTTCCCTGCATATCTGCTATTCATTCCTACGATAACTTTTTCAGGAGATGGTTGTATGGGATTGCATCTGCAGTGCATAACTGGTGATAAGGGGGGGGGGGCTATTTTCTTCTTCTTTAATGGCCAAGAGAATTAACATGCACAATTACAGTTCTCCAGTGTCATAAGGGGCAGTGTTTCATCAATTAACATCATATTGAGAGTAATATTGCATAGGTATTTTTGGATTTTTTCACACATTTATGGATGCCACATGAGAAAAGTCCAAGGGAATTAACATCAGTTCAATTTATTTCAGTGAGTCTTCTTTAAGTATGACTAAATCTGGACTCAATTCTCAGACTGATAAAACTCTCTTTAAAACCATACTCCAGAGTGAATGATTCTGTCATGTGATGATGGTCAATTGAATATTTGTTCCCTGTGCCCCACCTCAGAGCATATTCATCCTTTCCTTCACAGAGTTCTCTGTCCTTTCTCCTCCCTTTGTTATCTGCTCCATTGTTGACATTTACACTGAAAGATTCTCAGGACAGGGACCCACAGTTTTTGCTTTTATTAATCTGTAAAGGTCCAGGTAACAGTGATGATGCAATGCAAGTAATACACTTACATTTATTACTGTGTCCACATAAAAATAAGACAGTGATGTAAAGAAGGTTCCCCATTGCCTCTGCCAGATATCTTCATACAGACCTTTTTCATTACAGAAGAAGAGAACAGAGGGGACACTTTTCAGGCCATTGAAGAACAGTTGCTAGTATGTGTGATTGTATAGTATTAGGCATCCTTCAGTCTAGAGAGACTATGGTAACGTGCTCTGTATGGAGGACTTGGAACAGCGTCTAGTGTGGCTGAGAAGGCCAATTCGAGAGTGACAATCCCTTCCACACTGAAGACAAATACAATCTGTCCCCTGTCCAGCTCCCTGATTTTGCTGCTTTCGGGACTGCCTCTTTGCCTCGGTCTGCTGGACAAGGGTCTCTTCAAATTGGGAGAGGCTGTGATGCAACGCCTGCCTCCAGGCTGAACGCTCCGATGTCAGGGTTTCCCATCTGTTGAGGTCCATTCCTAAGGCCTTCAGATCCCGCTTGCAGATGTCCTTGTATCGCAGCTGTGGTCTCCCTCTGGGGCGATTTCCCTCCACTAATTCTCCATACAGGAGATCTTTTGGAATCCGACCATCAGCCATTCTCACGACATGCCCAAGCCAACGTAGACGTCGCTGTTTCAGTAATGTATACATGCTAAAAATTCCAGCTCGTTCTAGGACTACTCTGTTTGGAACTTTGTCCTGCCAGGTGATACCAAAAATGCGTCGGAGGCAACGCATATGGAAGGTGTTCAGCTTCCTCTCCTGCCGTGCACAAAGGGTCCAGGACTCACTGCAGTACAGGAGCGTGCTCAGGACACAGGCTCTATAGACCTGGATCTTGGTATATGTCGTCAGCTTCTTATTGAGCCATACTCTCTTTGTGAGTCTAGAGAACATGGTAGCTGCTTTGCCAATGCGTTTATCCAGCTCGACATCTAGAGAGAGAGTGTCAGAGATCGTTGAGCCAAGGTACACAAAGTCATGAACAACCTCCAATTCTTGTGTGGAGATGGTAATAGAGGGAGGTGAGTCCACGCCCTGGCCCATGACTTGTGTTTTCTTCAGGCTGATTGTTAGTCCAAAGTCTTGGCAGGCCTTGCTAAAACGATTCATGAGTTGTTGGAGGTCTTGAGCAGAGTGGGCAACAATGGCTGCATCATCGGCGAAGAGGAAGTCCCGCATTGCATTTCATCTGGACTTTGGTCTTCGCTCTCAATCTAGAGAGATTAAAGAGCTTTCCGTCTGATCTAGTCAGGAGATAGACACCTTCTGTTGCAGTTCCAAAGGCGTGCTTCAGCATGACAGCAAAAAAGATCCCAAAAAGGGTTGGTGCGAGGACACAGCCCTGTTTCACTCCGCTTCGGATGTCAAAGGGATCTGATGTTGAACCATCAAAAACTACAGTGCCCTTCATTCCCTCATGGAAGGACCTGATGATGTTAAGGAGTCGAGATGGACATCCAATCTTGGGAAGTATTTTTAAAAGGCCATCCCTGCTAACCAAATCAAAGGCCTTTGTGAGATCTATGAAGGCCACAAAGAGTGGCTGTTGTTGTTCCCTGCATTTCTCCTGCAACTGTCTGAGGGAAAATACCATGTCAGTGGTGGATCTATTAGCTCGAAATCCACACTGTGATTCTGGATAGACTCTGTCTGCCAGCACCTGGAGCCTCTTCAGCACAACACGGGCAAGCAGCTTCCCTACAACGCTGAGAAGAGAGATGCCACGGTAGTTATTGCAGTCGCCCCTGTCTCCTTTGTTCTTATACAATGTGACGATGTTTGCATCCTTCGTGTCCTGTGGTACTCCACCTTCCCTCCAGCAAAGACAAAAGATTTCATACAGCTCGGTAGTGATGGTCTCTTTACAGCACTTCAACAGGGATGTTATCCTTTCCAGGTGCCTTGCCGGAGGCGAGGGAATCCAAGGCCGCTTTTACTTCTGCTAAGGTTGGTTCACTGTCCAACTCTTCCAAGACAGGCAGGCACTCAATGTTATTTAATGCTTCTTCGGTTACTACATTCTCTCTGGAATATAGCTCAGAGTAGTGCTGCACCCAGTGGTCCATCTGCTGTGCTCGGTCCTGGATGATCACGCCTGTAGCAGACTTCAAGGGAGCAGATTTCTTCTGTATTGGACCTAAAGCCTGCCTGATACCGTCATACATTCCTTTGATGTTACCTGTGTCGGCTGCTATCTGTATCTGAGAGCAGAGCTGAAGCCAATAATCGTTGGAACATCTCCTGGCAGCCTGTTGGACTTGGCTACGAGCAGCTCGAAGAGCTTGCAAGTTGTACTCGCTAGGACAGGCTTTGTATGCTGCTAGAGCTCTCCTCTTATCCTCGATGGCTGGCATCAGCTCCTCCGAATGGGCTTCGGACCAGTCGGCCGTCTTTTTGGTCTTCTTGCCAAATGTGGACAAGGCGGTGTTATACACAGCGTTCTTGAAATGTTCCCATCGTTCAGGTGCATTTGCATCAGCCGGGGCTGGAAGGGTTTCCTCAAGCGCTTGGGCAAATTCCTCCACTTTTCTTTGATCGCGAGTCTTGCTGATGTCAATACGTGGTCTTCCTTCCTTTTTCGTGTGATATAATCTCTTTGTTCGCAGTTTTACTCTACTACACACCAGGGAGTGATCAGTATCGCAATCAGCACTCTGGTAGCTGCGTGTGATCGTAATACTAGGAAGGCTAGAACGTCTAGTGAGGATCAAATCGAGCTGATGCCAATGCTTGGATCTTGGATGTCTCCAGGAAACTCTGTGTTGAGGCTTTGTATTAAAGAATGTGTTGCTGACGCAAAGACCATAATAACAGCAAAACTCCAGCAAGCGTTGGCCATTTTCGTTCATCTTCCCAATGCCAAAACAGCCTAGACAAGTGGGCCAAGAATTGTGATCAGCACCAACTCTAGCGTTAAAGTCTCCGAGAATGAACAGTGCCTCTCTTTCAGGGACTTTTTTGATAGTAGCTGCCAGATCGTCGTAGAATTTGTCTTTCACTTCTGTAGTGGATGACAGTGTTGGTGCATATGCACTAATGAGGGTGACCGGTCCCGCTGATGAGTGGAGCTGCAGAGACAGGATTCTCACAGGATTCTCTGTGATTGTATACATATGTACATATTCTTACATACTGTACATGTAGACTCCCAAGGTTGTGCACCTTTCCTATACCACATTATCATCTGCTCAGTGTCTAATTTCTAAGTTAAGTCTGGACAATTTTTCCTTTTCATTTACTTCATGAAAAAACATCAGTAAAGTCTTTGAATCTGGCCACTGAAGAGTTAAACCACCTTTAGCTAATAAGGGGCTGTTCTTCCCCACGGGTCCTCAGAGACACTTGTAATTAATTTGATCTTCTCCAGTCATTAACTCAGATTCACAGTGAGCTCTTCACATACTGCTCTATTAATTCACCAGAGATCAGTTCTCAGGATTCATTTAGTTAAGCAGCCCTGTTGGATTACATTTTAAAAACTTTAAAATGGCTTGTAATTGATGTCTGTTTATAGCAGCTTACTTTAATAGAGTCCAACAGAGATGAACACTAAGCGTATTACTCAGAGGGTAGGGCCTTGGCTGTTTAAAAAGGCTGTCTCCAAAGACATCCTATTAAAGGAGAGACACTGCAAAATAAAATAAATTCCTCATTAATCACTAACCAGCTCCTGATTCTTCTAAAAATACTTATTGGCTCTCCTGCCTGTTGATAACTTAGTGATGTTATTGCACAAAATGTATGTATCTCATATACTGAGACTGAAATGTTTGCACTCTACTTGTAAGGTTTGATGTTCAGTTACAATGTTGTAATGATGTTCAGTAAGAAGGCGGGTGTAATTGTGAGCAAAGCCCTTCTCACCTCAGTTTTAAGAAATTGTTTGCCCCATCCGCTGTTCTTTTAATTGAGCCATACTCAGTCCTGAATGCAACTGAGTTGCTGTTAGCGCTGCTTACTACAATTCTGGCAGTATGACTGTATTAGGAGAAGAATCTAATTGGAAAGAAAGTTCCCATGCGTGCTCATGGAGGTTTTGGTCCAGTGAAAAACTGCTGCTTGTGAGCTTAATGGGGCCAGTGCATAGCAGGCAGAGAAGAGCTGATTCCATCATTGACTGAGGGGAGCCCCCCCACCCCGGACCGTGGGCTACCAACAGTTAATCCTCTCTGTCTGCCCACCGTTATCCTCACACTGACAGTAAATTGTTCTTGGTTCCTCACTCCGTACATGTTTCCTATTCCAAGGAAAAATGCAAAAGATCCTCCACCATACATATAAAGACAGACCCATTAAAACTCCATAGAATGTTGCTTATATAGTCATCCAAGGGAAATATATCTAGCTAAACTTGTACAAAACTAATTCTCAAGTTTCTCTGCATTAAACATGCAAAATAGAGAGGGACATGGGCAGGAACAGCATTGAGAGCTGTTGTTGAGAGTCTGCACACAAACAGAAGGATACACAAGCACACAGGGAACCTCTTTGCCCACCACAATGAAATCTGAAAATGCATTTTTGAGGAGGAGTTCCAGAATTGGAAAGCTTTACAGGATTATTGTAAGTATTACTGAAAGACTGTAAGTGGTGCACTTAGGTGAAAGTGTTAGCTAAACTTTAAGCTATGTTATTGAAGTACTATTGCTACAAAGTGATTGTGATGAGTGTAGTGGATTTTACCAGATTGATATAGATTCTTGAAACAGATCTTTCTTCTTTTTCAGTACTTCTGAATACTATTTTCCATAGTAGTTTGGGTTTTCTTGTTTGCACTGAGAATAATATATTCTGTTGTTGGGGTGCTGACAGGAGAAAATGGGAGACATTAGGATCTTGGACATCAAGAGGTTGCAGAAGCTGCTGAAAAAAAGAATAACATAGGGCATGGTAAGGCTATAGAAGAGTCTCTCTCCCTCTCTCTCTCTATTTCTCTCTCACACACTCCCTCACAGAGGAATCAGTAGCACAAAAATAAGCTGAACTCTTGAGGTAGGGTAGTTGGCAAAGGGAGATAGAGTGCCCCTTTCAGTGGTATGTCTCCACTTCTGAAACAGGCATTGTAGTGGCTGCAGGAAATATAAGAGGATGGTAAAGGGCAGATTCTTGGGGATGGATGGCTAGCTGGGGCTTTTAACTCTTGGTGAATTAAATGGTGCTTTAGCATGCTTAAAGGTTTGCTGAATTGAGTCAACTGTCTTCAAGTGGAGGTTTAGCCTGCAACTTGCAAATCAAAACAGACTTCTCTTTTCCAAACTGCTTTGAAATGCTCTAGCCAAGTGGGGTGTGGGTTTTGTGTAGAGAAGCAGTTACATTTTAAACACAAACACTAAGAAGCATAGAAAATAATGGCTGAGTCTTTTATTATTGCACCCTAATTGGACAACATATTTACTCAGCCTGCTCAAGGTCCACTCAAACCTCCATGCTAAAAGTATAGCTTGAGTGCATGGGGGACAGTATATGCTTTTACAACAAGATGAGACAAATTGCCACAATCTTCCTTAATGTGATCTCATACCAGATGAGCTGAACAATGCGGAAGGGGAGACGCAATGGCAAACTTGACTCTTTTCTGCCAAATAAAAGTGAGGTGGAAATGGAGGTCGGTGATTTTCTTGGTGATAGCGTTCTTCTTGTCAGAACAGAAGTGAAAAGGAGTTGGGCTCTGCTCACAGCAAATGTACTGGGTAATTTTGTTAAGTATATGTTATTCACTGCAGCTTATAATATACAAAAAATAGAAGGGAGAAAAAAAGGGGGGAAAAACCTTGTCTGGCTCTCAATGACTAAAAAGAATAAAAAACTGAACACAAGCAAAACAGAAACTTTAAAAAAGTTATATAAAATGGAAGGAAAGAGAAAGTAACAAGTTACTTCTTGATCTCTGAAGAATAGGCCTGCATGTTAAAACATTCTCAACTACACTTTGGGTTCCACACCTCAAAGAAGCTCATTATCTGTGTAATCAAAAATAAGACCTTCTCAGTGATGGAACATAAATTAAGAAAACTGTTTCTTAGAAATGGCTGTCATGATATGAAATTGTACAATTTGAGATCACTCAGTGGGAAAAGAAAACTGTCCAGACTTTTGTGGAGTTGCAATGAATTTAGCTATGTTGTGTGCAAAACTTGGAAAAGTTACTTCTTTGGACTACAACTTTCAGAATTTGCCATCCAGCAATAACTGTGGTCCACAGAAGAATAGTCCAAACTCCGGTGATAACCCTAGGATATCCTAATGTCTATAGTTGTAATTATGCTTATAACTATCCTTCACATTGTCTTTTATGTTTCATACTTTAATTTTTAAATTTTTTACACTGCCTTGCACACTATTGGTGGACCAGTATTATGTATTTTTAAAAAATAGTTTCCATTTATTTGGTACTAAGTGCCATTTCGCTTCTGATAACAGATGCCCTGCTTAAGATAGAGGCCATATGCACACTGAGACTCCAATGCATGTCTGCAAAGCTAAACATGGGCTTGGGCAAATCTGTCATTCTTAGCCTCTCCATGGCCCTATTTAGGTGTTATGTAGTAGATAAAAGTTCCCATGGATAATAATAATAATGGACCGTATCTCCCTATATGTGCCTTCTCAGCGATTAAGATCAGCAGAGGAGGCCCTCCTCTCAGTCCCATTGCCATCACAAGCACAGCTGATGGGGACACGGGAGAGGGCCTTCTCTGTGGCAGCTCCCAGGCTATGGAACGCTCTCCCTCGGGATATCAGGATGGCCCCTTCCCTGTTATCCTTCCGAAAAAAGCTAAAGGCCCATCTCTTCAGGCAGGCTTTTAACAATTATAACTGAATCCCTGAACCCCATTTCAGCAGATAATTTTAATCTTTTCCATGTTTTAATCTTTTAATTTAATTTTAAATCATATATTGTTTAATTTGTCTTTTAATATTTAACTTATTGTGTTTTTAATTGTGTGAGTTTTAATGTTGTGAGCCGATTTGGGTCCCTTGTTGGGAGAAATGCGGCATATAACATTTTTTAAAAAATAAATAAATAAATAATTGGCAGTATTATTAGCCTCACCTTTTCTCTTGTAATTCCCATCATCCTTTTGCACATGGAGAACACCAAACCTTAGGGGAGGCCTCTGCTATCCATGAGGGCTCTCCCTGTGAATCAGGACCCTGATTTTGCTGGGTCTTAACTTACGCGGAAAGCTCTCACAGGTAGGTGAGTTTCTCTTTCTCTCTCTTCAGATTAATCACCCTTCATGTGCAGGACAGCAATGCAGTTACAGACAGAGAGGGTCAGCCTACAGCACTTCACCTTACCTCAGCATGTCTCATGCAGAATAGGGACACATTATGAGCATTAAGTTTGATTTGTTCAGAATGTTAAGAATTTTGTTCTAGACTTATTTTTTCTTCTTTTACAGAACCTCACTGCAAATTCAGGAAAGTATCAGTTCCAAAGGACAACTGTTTTCAATTTGGGTATTGGTTCTGGAGTGTGAAATTAAGTCAGTGCAATCTTGTGAATTTTTCCCTCTCTTAAAGAAATGACATTGTGAATCAATATTGTAGCTATAGTTTCTAACTTTTTTCTAGTACTCAGGATCTATACATTTTTTAAAGAAAAAAAATACAATTGTATCATTATGTGAGAAGGACGTGGTGAGCTGCATTTCTTATACCAATTTCAGTTCTCAATGACGTGTGATTACTGTTCGTTCTACTTTGCAACCAAATATGTTTGGTGTTTGTGTAAGATTCAGTAACCTTCTGCAGCTAATGGTGGATAATTCATGAGGAACTTGGCTATATTTTGGCCATGTGCCTGGTCATATGCTTGCTTGTGCAACTGAGATGTGCCCTTGCATCTCACCAATTAGCTGCAGTTCACTGTTTCAAGTTACGCAAACCTTATGGGAACATTAATAGGATTCTGGCAATTGTTAGGCAAGACTACAATGCATCCTTTTCACTAAATCAAAACTCCGTAATTGGAGTTTCATTACTTTAACTGAAATTCTTCTTAACACATTCATCTTTAAAAGAAAAAAAAATCAGGTGAGACAGGTTGCTATTTTATTTAGGTGCCTACTTAGGCAGGACACCAAGAGTGTATCTGAAGCTTCTCTTCTCTTCTTCTTTTCTGCTCACAGTGCAAGACAAATTCAGACTGCTACTACCCCAGAGCAAGCACCTGTCATGACATTTGTGCATAAATTCCTCTGTTCCATGAATTATCCCCCCAGGAAGCAACTATCTGGTCCCCCAAGCACTCAATTCTTAAAAAAAAGAAAAAGTTGAAAGAGTATTTCAAAATAGTTTGGGAGCAGCTTTTCCATTGATACAAGGAAAAAGAATCATTAGTCTTCAGCTCACTTTAGCTCACTCTTCATGCAGAGACCATGAATTAAAATCCAGAAGCAGAACAAAATCCTTCTGCATTATAGACAAGGAAAATCCCTCCTATTTTCATCATTCCTTCATAGACTTCCTTCTTCCTCAGTTGGATAACTAACATTTGGCCTTTGATTTGGGATGTACACACTTTCTTAATGCACAGTGTCCAAAATTCAACTGAGAAGAAACATTCAGTATCTATTGCAGACCAAATCCCACACACATAAATATGTAAGCCATATTGCATTGGATCCAAACTTCGCCATATTAGACAGGCTCTCTCAGATCAATAAGCTTTGATGATGGCCATGATAGCAATGAGATAATGCAACTTTTCAGCATTAACCAAGCCTACCACAGTGTTCTATATAGTTGCCTTATAGCTACTGGGCCTTAGCCCACCTGTCTAACCCCTGGTACCAGTCAGGCTTCCAGGAAAACCAGGCTTCCTCCAAAAACCTTCTTCCCATTTCTCTTCCTCCATTTTTTTACACTGCTCTAGGAGTCACTCAGGACCCTAAAAGAAGACTCATTTCCTTAAGGGTGAACTATGCTGATCTTAAATTGGACATCTATATTATTTCCTGAAAACCCACGTAGCCTTTCTAAGGGGCATAAATTTCTGTTTTACGACTATGACAATGCAAAGCAATTTTAAATGCCCTGAGGAGAGAACATGAAATGACAAATGGAAAGCAATTGAATGATTCATTAGACTCAGGCTACGATTGGATGAAGAATTCTATAATTTTGCACTTCAATTTAATTTAGTCAACCTTCTTTTAATCATCTTTCTCTTTGCTTCTTGCAGTTTTGTATAAAATATAGTTTTTGAGGACTATCCTGTGTTACATTGGGAAGAACGCATTAGGCTACACAACATTCAAAAGGAGATCTTTCTACAGCCTCAAGCAAGTTGGATAATTTCATTGACGGCTTCAACTCACATACCAGTTGCTGCTTGTAAAATGTATACTCCCTATCAAGAAAACGGACAGTGTTCACATTTCTTAAACATTAATGTGAAACCAGAGCTGCTTTTAGTTAATGCTGTAGAGCTGTTGTGGACATACACTGTGCTGATATTTTACCAAATGAAAGGTTGGATCCAACCTTAGTTATACTCAGAGCAGACCCATCAAAACCAAGGGCCCTTAAATTGACTAGCATAAACCTTATGTGTCCTGATGACAGTGGTGTTAGTCTGAGGAAATCGGAGAGTCCCTTAAAAGTTTAAAGTATTTTCATTATATTAAATATTTGCATTATATTAATTACTGAGATGGAAATAAGAACTGGAAGAAAACAGAGAAAAGAATCAGTCATGCACCTGTACTTTCTAAACATGAGTCTATAGAAAGAAAGCAACTCTTCTTCTGCTTGTTATGGTCCCTTGACATTCTGTGCTCACGCACAACCTCTCCGCTAGGAGTTCAGGCTCGAAAGTGTCATTATGCTTATTGTCCTTCTGGAAAAAGCTCATTTCAGAGAACACAGTTCACTGTAATAGCTTTGGTTTTAAAGAGGGAGAACTCCTGTGATACACATTGAACCTGAAATAAAAATAATAATAATTTCACCACTATTCCCCATAAGGCCAGTGCAATATTTAGAGAATAATCATGCTGTGATCGTATACTGCATCCACAGCAAAATATAAGAAATAAACAAAGAGAACCTAGAGTAACCCCACTGGTACAAGATGGCTTTGAGTTGTTATCATTCCCAAGCACATACACTTGAGAAATCTCACCATCAGCCTCTAATGTGCCTTGAACTAACCCCCATTATTTACACATTTTACTTTAATTCTGTATACATATAAGGACAGCTGTATTGCTTATGATATGTCTCCCAGCCTGAAGGATGTTTTCTGTGACATGGTTGCTACACTGAAAATATATCTTTTGGACAATAACAACTGAATTCATTGCAATTATTCACTCTGCTGATTTCCCCCTTCTGTTTTTAATGTGTTCTGCTGATTGTTATTTGGCTTTTACTTTTCCATTGACTAAATAAAACTGGATTAACTGGCGCGGCTTTTGTTTAGAAATAATTTTTTACTCTGTGTCAGTGTAGCTTAATTTGAAAAGGTTTCATTCTATGATATTCTAAATGAATTATATCAAAAGGCTCTTTTTAATATAATTCAAAATACTCTTCAGTTTTGTGTATTGCTCCAGCTCTCATTGGGCAGATATAGTATTCATGTTAGTTAGGTTTCCTCTTCTTTCTTGATCCAATGACATGATCTCTTAACAGGATGAATGGATTTTGAAATGGAACATTTAAACAATGAAAGAAAGGTGGGGCCTGGAGAATATTAACGAGAAGAGAAAGTCATCCATAGCTGAGATGGACTGGATGTAGCTTTTAAGGAGCATTTCACTCTTACCTGTCTATCATGGGGCAGAATGATTTGGGGGAGGGGGGAGTTAAAGCACTGATACAAGACGCTATCAAACCCAGCTGTACACTCTTTAGTCTCAAGGGCTGACTTAAAAGAAATGGCATCAACCAGAAAAATAAAGTAACACATGCAGCACAAACTAGGAAAGCAGAAGAGCTTTGCTTTTGATAACTCTCTGATATCAAAGGTTCACTTTTGCAGTAAACAGACTCTCATCCGGAGTGGACACTGGTGAGAGATGCAGGAGGGGATATTTGTTCATGTACACACTCACACACTTTCACACAACAGACATTTATATTTTTTCCTCCTGAAAGGGGGCTATGAAAGCGTAGAAGAGGGATAGATAGAAACAAAAATTGAATGCTGGCAGCCAAGATGGAAATGATATTTGTTTTCTATCACACCAAAGAGGCACCATCCCAGCTTTTGTCCTTCAAAGCTGCGAGCAACCACGCTTTAATGCCTGCAGGTTGACCATGCATTGTTATTATCCAGTCTTCATGTTCACATCATGTGTCATCTGACCAAAGGAGAGTCTACAAAGTGAAAGCCTCATGCAAAATTTATGCTTATATGGCTGTTTCAGTCAGTGGAAAAATCAATACTGCAGGCTTGATGCACAGAAATGACTGAGTGCTCTCTGACTGACACTAAAAGCACTGGGAGATTGAGGGGCTGCATTTGCCGTTCCAAGGAATCGAGTGTATTAGAGCTCTCATAATAGTCTGCTCACCTTATATTAGCCTTTCCTTGGGATTATTTTTTGATAACAATTATGATTGTGGGGTTTAAGGCAATTACACTATTACAAAGAAAAAGCTGCTTTTTATGTCCTGTAAAGCTGTCATATATTTCACACCACAACTGCCTTCCAATTATTTTTGCTACAATGCACTTTGGAAGCAAAATGTCCTAACTGATATATATTAGTCCTTTATGTTTTATAAATAAAAATCAAAGCCATAATGTAATCCTTCAAAAGAAGCTTCTCACTTGCCCAGATGTGATTTTTAAAAGAGTAAAAAAGCAACATGTTTTGTACATCCAGAAGAGTGAGAGAGGAGACACAGAGAAAGAGAAAGACACAGGACAAAGAAGAAGAAGAGGAAGAGGAAGAGGAAGAAGAAGACAGAGACAGCTCTGACTCTTTTATGGGACAATAATAAATGTCAAGGATGTTTTTCACTTCAGTCATACTTTAAAGGGTCAATGCTACATGATGAGATTGAGCTGGACAAAGTCAACAACGTTTAATTAAACAGAGTTAAAACAATACAGTACTGTGCAAGAGAAGTGTTTAAAAATGAAATTAGAAACCTAACAAAATAATTAAGTGCCAAGAATAAACACTATGTTGTTTGAGCAAAAACGTATAAAGCTTTCTTCATTAGCTTCGAAGAAATCCATTTCAGACTGGAATCATTGTCAATGCTGCAGGCATGTGATGCTTACACTGAAAAGCTAATACAGCCCAGTTTTTAAAAGGATCTTGTGTTTTCAGGAATGTACCAAAAGTACTATATTAGTTTTAATTAGATAAAGACATGACATCTTCATTCAACCTGCACAATGTACTCTCCATATGTTGTTCTGATTGTATCTTGCAGGAGAGCCTGACATCCTGACCTTAGATGCATGAGTCGCATTTTCACACATTATATGCCAACCATTGCCACTAAGTCTTCACTTACCACTTGGCTATGGGGAATCAAGGCTTTATCCTCACACCTTGGCATTAAGACCTGAGGTGGTGTAGGGTTTTAATATAGGACCAAAACCTCATTGGCACAGGAATCTGCAATGAGTCAAAAATTCTCTGGACAGGTGGGACCAAACCAGGGGGGGGGGGGGGAACAAAAAAACAAAAAACAAGCTCCCCCACTGATTTCATGGTTGCAGAAACTATGTCAAGGAACTTTAATTGTCCAGAAATGACTGGATTCAAAATGTAGCAGCTTTGTTTTCTGTGTTCTGCGGTAGGTGAGCAATGGTGTAGCTTGTGTAATAAGGATTAAGAGACCTTGTTGGCACCATTAAAGGTTGGATTGTGTGTTTGTATGTCTGTTTATTATTTCATTTTGTGTTTGTTTCATTTAAACAGGTTCTGCCAACTATCTGTTCAGCTACATCTCCACACTATAAACAATCCAGAGTTCTCAACCAAACAACAAACTAGCAGCTCAGATTGTGATTTGTGAGTCTTTCAACAAACCACTGGCTTGTCAGCAAAGCTGGACTTGCACATCACAATAAGCCAGATTTCAACAAACCACACCAGGAAATGCTATGACCAGCAAACACATCACTGTGTTTTTCAGTCTTGTGGTATTCAAGTACAGGAGTATGGGAATGGCCAGAGGGGCAAACACTTAGGGAGAACGGCTGGGGGTTGCTTGGGAGACAGCTTGTTGACTTGTCACTGCCATACCCCAGTATCTGCCTCCTGAGACAGTCACTAAACTCTGTATAATGGCAGGGATGAAACACACAGAGTGAAATATGGTGAGCAAGTTAAAAATCTCTGCTTAACCTAAACTCATTACATGGCCTTCAACAAATCTTTTCATGATGCTAACTTGAAGTCCTGTTGCTTAACATAGTACATTCCACAAGAACAGGCCTACTGAACCCATGGGGATTTGATGAGCTGCACTGGTTTAAATGGGCCTGCTCTAGTTATAACATGTTATACTACAGTAAGTCACAACCAGAGTAGGCCCATTTAAATCAATTGAACTTACCCAATCACTTAATGGGCCTACTCTAGTGCAACATTCTACACTAGGCACTAGGATTTCAGCCAGTGATCTTCTGACAGAGGAGCTTCTTTTTGATCCCCTTTATTCAGAGCAAGAGAGAGGAATAGTTAGCTGCAGGATCAGAAAGCAGCTGACTGATTGATGTTGGGTGAGAACTCAAGAACAGGAGTTGCTGCCTAGGAGGGGGCTGTCACACTTCAACTATAGCATCTGTGAACAAATGCCAGGGCTGACTTTTCCTGGCTGCAGAAATCAAAAGAGCGGCGATGTCAAATAAATGCCAGCCTTTCCAGTTTACATTCTGTCAAGAATGAAGATCACCATACACCCCAGTTAAGAGGACGATGGAGGAACTAATGCAAATTGCAAGATATTAATGAATTTTGTGATTTTGTTGATTAACATTTAGACACGTATCAATGAGGAAAAATAATTTCTTTTCCAGGTTCTTTTTAATTTAATATTTAGAGCCCAATGTTTTGCTTTTTTTTTTCTTTGCTTGTTTCTCCAGATAGTTCTTGACCATCTGCCAAAGCATTCCAGGCAGCCTTCTCAAGCCATGCAAAGCACATGGCACAAGTGACATAAAATGTTTAATTCAAAATGCTACCTCCAGGTCTAATTGGCCAGTTCATGCATGAATTAACATCAGCTGATTCTCAGAAAGGGTGTTAATCACTAGTTCTGTTCTCTGCCACAAAAATAAATTTAAAGCATACTGTGAAAGGAAATGTCCTGTGAGCTAAGTGGTCTCAGTTTAAAGTGAGTTATTTCTTAGAATGGAACAATTTACACTACAGTAAACAGGAATGGACCTTACATCAGTATATGCTGGAAGAAGATCTACATTTTCTCCTTGCAGTGCAGGGCCTCACTGAAAATATTACTATGGATAATGATAGCATTTACATGTGATAATGCTCATAAATGTGTGTGCGTGAAGCATTACAAGGAATCTCTATAGGTTCAAGCTACAGACAGTAGCAATCACTTTGTTTTATATTCTCTGCTATCAGAGACTATAATGCTATATGTCTTCTTCAAAATCTTGGAGAGGGGATTTACTTCCTTCCTCACTTTTCAGATTTAAAATGGTCAGAACTCACTTTGTACACCTCATTTTAAGACTAGGAAAAAATTTTCTGAGGCTCTCTTATAAGGACTCCTCTCTCAGACAAGACATTCTCAACCTTTTTTTGGCCACGGCCATAAATACAATATGAAAGAAATATAGGCTGAATTAGGATTGTATAATTCACATAACTAACCTTATAAAGTGATGTGTGGAGAATTGTTTCCAGTTTGTAGCCCCCTTCAAATTTGCCAGGGCACCCTAGGGAGGCCATATGGCCCCTGTTGAGAATGGCTGTCTAAGACTAAAACCAGACCTGACTATTACCAAACTGTAGAGGGGCTTGTGGAACAGGGGAATACCCCATAGAAAATAGCAGAAAGACCAGTTAGTGGGATTCTAGCAGTCTACAATCTACTCTTTGAGTTTCAAGAATAGAAGACCTACATATGTTGGGTCAAGCCAAAAGTGTCTGTCTGATTCAATGCGCTGGCTATATTCAAAACAATCATGTGTAGTGTTCTACATACGGACCACAACTTTTAAGTCCACACACCCCATTGCACCTCACTGCTCTCCTACCAAAAGTTAGTGTTGAATATCAGGGGACTCTGAAGAAGCAGGTTATGTACTCAATTGTTAGGGGTCAGAGATGGAAGGCAAAACAGACAATTGCCCCACATGTTTGTTGGATCTTGGTCTCAGTCTCCCATGGTAGTCATTATGTTTTCATCACAAATATCACTTAAGGAACTCAAAAAGATGATGTTCTAGGCTGTCCCCCTCCCACTTCATCCTCACAACAGTCCTATCAGGAGCACGATATTGACTAGCCCAAGGTCATCCTTCAAGGTAGACTGGACATTTCCATTCAGGTAGGCCAGGCCCTAGTCTAGCCATCTAACCACTGCATCACACTGTCAGTAGACATCCAAATGTCCCTCATAGACTTGCAAACAGAGGAAGATGTGAGTGGGCTCACAGAGCAACATAATGAAGAAATCAAGCATTAATTATTTCCCTGCCCAGTCTTTTATCATAGCTCAGTGATAGTTAGCTGTGAACCAAAATAAATTTTGGCCCCATTATTAATAATCATTAAAATGGTTATTAATAATAAAACAATGGGTATATGACCTTTAAAAAAGCATGAACATTTCTCCATGGTGGATATCCCCTTGTGTTCAGATTCTGTAAACTTGAAATATTTCTTTCAATATTTCTTAACATGACTCAGCCAGAACACATGGTAAACCTCGTTATGCTCCAAACAGATTAATTGTGTGTCTGCACTTCTGAGTAGCAGGATGAAGTTAAGCACACACATTTATGTATCGTTACGTATGCCAATGTTTCTCTGTGTGTATGTGTGGTCTATCTGGCTACCTATCTATCGGTCTATCCACCAGGAACTGAGCTAGATGTAAGGACCTATAGATTTACATTAAACCATGTCTTTATGTTATAACACAGGAGACAATTGTTGCATTTAGACCAACTTCTCCAATCATGACTTTAAATGAAACATTTTATATCTTGGTAAGATATAATGGGTTTTAACTTGTTCAGTTTCGTACTTTGCATATAAGGAAGTGAAAGTTATTAAAATACTATAAGTATGCTGTCAAATCAATAACTGAAGTGACTGAAATTAGAGAGGCTAGATATTATTTTTCCAGAAAACAAAATAACATCCCATGGCTTCATCTGGCCACAGATCTCTTGAAGTCTCTTTGAATTGGGAGGGCTTCTGTCCTTGTTTTCCTTTTGAACATTATCTTATTTTAGTTGAGATACAAGGAATATTCAGACTAGCACAGAACACAAAGATAGGAGCATATCCTGACATTGCAGGATATATCAATCCCGTTGTCTATTTCAAAAAGTAATTCAATTATTTATAAAGAGGTAGCATTTTTATATTGTTCAATTCAATTATATCCAAAACCACAAAACCCAGATTTTTTTTTTATTTGTGTTTGATGGCATGTAGTTACCAAAGCTATAAAAATGAAATAAAAGGCACTTGCAGTGTAAACTGTGATTAATTTTTATTAGGATGATATACTTACATATTATAAAGAGACACTTTATTTGTAGTCTCCCCCCCCCCTCCCCGCCAAAAGTTGATTCTCATGGTGTGGAATGTTGAATTGTATATGAGATATTTGAGTGTCTAAAACGATGTATGATAAATGAAGTAGCATGCCACTTATACGCTTATCATGTTCCCTGACTAGCAACAGGTTCAGCAAAGGGCACAGCCAGTAAATGAAATTTTCCACCAGGACAATATATCATCACAAGAAATGTATGCACTGGAAACTTACAAGCTCGCTCGAGATGTGGACAAGGTGTGAAATGGTAAAAAATGAAAAGCAGAAAGAGCATATAGTAAATCTCAAATTCATTTGTATTTCCATATTGGCTGAGAGTGCATTTTAACCATTTGAAGTCATGTAGTTCATGTGTACATACTTAGCTGGCACATACTTTATAAAGACAACACACATATGTGCATACAAATATATGTGTATACATATATTAGTCATTCACATGTTGTGTTTTTCCTCTTAACTGATTTTCGCTTAAATCTGAGTAGTACATTATATTTATATTTCTTAAATGACTGTAATTTGCCCAGGGTATTCAAGGCAAATAAACATGAATGAATAAATGAATGACAGTGGCATAAAATCACAAGCCTCCCCCCCCCCCCACAGAATCATGGTTGAAAGGCTTCTTGACATGTACATTTCCATGATAGAAAAGTTCAGATGGATGAAGGATTTTCTTTTGCGGCTCTATTCCCTTGCATTAAATATTTGCTCAGTCAAAAGCTGGTGAATTCTGCAGGAATATTCATCAGTCAAATTATTTCCCCACATTCACACCAATAAACTTGGCTTTCATCACTCTGGTAAGATTATGCTTCCAGTTATCATGATCAAGTTATTATCATTATTACAGTACTTTTAACATGCAAATTCAGTGTGTTGTTCCTGATAAACAACATTATGATTCCAGCCATTTTACCAATACGTAATTATGTAGAGATGTCACTCCGTTATACTAATGATGTAAGCAGGGAAAAGTCCAAGGAGAAAAACAAGAGATCTCTTCCAGAAAATTCAAGAAAAGGGGAAATTAAGGAATGCTGAGTGACTGGGGGGGGGGGGGGGAGAAGGTTGGAAAGATTCCTTTGAAAAGGAATCCTATGATAAAGAACCTGCAGTTCTAGAAAGCAAAGTGAAGGCTGCTGTGAATGCACTAGAAATAAATAAATCACCAGGGTTATATGGAGTACCAATAGAACTGTTTCAAACCACAGAGAGTGAATCTGTCCTAACAAGAATATGCCAACAAATCTGGAAAGCAAAACAATAGCTCCCAGACTGTAAATGCTCAATATACATTCCAATCCCTAAGAAAAGAGATGCCAAGGAGTGCAGTAACTACAGATTCATTGCTTTAATTTCCCATGCAAGCAAAGCAATGCTCAAGGTGTTGCAACAAAAGCTTTTACCTTATATGAAGTGAAAAATGTCTGATGTTCAAGCTGGATTCTAAAAAGGAAAAGGCACTAGAAATAATTTTGCAAATATCCGCTGGCTGCTGAAGTGCACCAAAACATTTCAGAAGTTCAGTCTCTGCTTCATAGACTACAGCAAAGCTTTGTGTGGATTGTGAGAAACTATGGGTTGTTCTGAAAGAAATGAGTATGCCTCAGCACGATCTTCCTGCTGTGTAACTTGAATTGTGGCCAAGAAGCTACCGTTAGGACAGAATATGGAGAGACAATATGGTTTCCTATAGGCAAAGGTGTCAGACAAGGGTGCATTTTATCCACTTATCTGTACACAAAATATATCATATGGAAAGCCAGACTAGATTCAAATGAAAGAGGAGTTAAAAACTGGTGGAAGAAACATCATTAATTTAAAATATGCAGATGACAGCATCTTACTGGCAGAATGACTTGAAACAACTTTTAGTGAAAGAAGTGCAGAAGCTAGACATCAAGCCAAAATTCATGACTACAGAGGAAACTATACAACTTTAATGTTAACAATGAAGAAACTGAAATACTCAGAGATTTTAAATACTTTGGTTCAATCATCAATCCAAATAGAGACTGCAGGCAAGAAATTAGGAGACTGAGACTCAAAAGGGCAGCAATGAAAGAATTAGAAAAGATTGTCAAGTGCAAGGATGTGTCACCGGAGACCAAAACCAAGGTCATCCACACTCTTGTATTCCCAATCACCATGTACAGGTGTGAAAGCTGGACAGTGAAGAAAGCTGACAGGAAAAAAGTTAATTTGTTGGGCATATGGTGCTGGAGGAGAGTTTTGCAGATACCCTGGAACATGAGAAAGATGAACAAGTGGATCCTAGATCAAATGAAGCCTGAACTATCTTTGGAGGCAAAAATGTTGAAACTGAGGGCAAATCTACATTGCACATTTGCATCACTGTCTTCAAGCCAGCAATCAGATGGGTAGTGGTGAGAGAGCTGGGCTCTGTTTTGGGCTTCTTTTTTTAAAATCCTACTATCTGTTATTGCACTGTATCAAATACCAGGAATTTTTTTAAAAAGCAGCAGGGATATTTACATATGTAGAATCGATTCTTTGGCATTCCAAAGAATCTATTCCACATCCACCAAAAAATAAAAGGACCTCTGCCAGAGGAGCAGAAAAACACACTCCCCTGTCACAGTAGTCCACACATGCATATGCCTTGTACACTTTAATTGAGTCTTTTCCCCCCAGAACCCAGTACAGAATCCGGGGGGGGGGGGGCTGTTTGTCAGTGGGATCAGGCTCTCAGGCTTTCCTACTTTGGGCACATCATGAGAAGGCAAGATTCTCTGGAAAAGAACCATAATGCTGAGATAAGTGAAAGGCTGCAGGAAATGAGGAAGACCAAATACAAGATGGACTGACACCCGAAAGGAACCAACACACTCAAGTTTAGAAGAGCTAAGCAGAGCAGTTAGGGACAGGACATTTCGGAGATCACTCATTCATAGGGTTGCCATAGGTCTGAGGTGACTTGACACCACAGAACAACAACAAAACAGGGTTTTAAATATTTTTGCCTGAAAATGATGAGAACTTCACACCACTGCCCGAGTCTAGCAATCCATATGTTTAAAAACAGGTATATTATATATATATATATTCAACTTCACCCCTATTCATGTCACAATTGGATGGTGGGATGGTGTTGGTGGGGAGGAGTGTGTATCCATCCCCCGTTTAAGGTAGGCATGTAAAATGCTCCTGTCTTTGCATTGAATAGATGGGTACCACTATGAACTCTAATTGCTTACTGAGAGGGGGGAAGCATTGATTTGAGGCAACACTCCCTACTCATAAACAGGTGATGACCACTGACCATGGTTAGTCTTTAAGGTGCCACAAGGTTTTTGTCTTTATTTTTTTATTATTATTATTTTTACCTGAGATACTAACACAGACTAAGATGGCTACCTCTTCTAAAGCGACAACTATGGAAGGCACTGTCTATTTGAATGAAGTGTACCATCCTTTCCAACATGATCACAGAGATCGCACATCACAGGAATTAACTGATGTAACAGGTTTTTCCAGTGAAGTATCACCTATCCACGACCCCCTATTCTGTGGTCTACAAAGGTGTTATCTGATCACAGAGTGATGTACTTGTGGTTTTGGGAAAGTGGGTATCCTAAAAATCATTAGAGATTAAATCTGGTCCCTGAGGACTTTTTACCCTTCTGACATACTTGGCAATTCTACCAAAAACAGACTCTACAGAACAGTAATCATTAACTCATACATAAGCAGAGGGGCAAAGGCCTGGGTTACAGCAGCTATTAATTAGGATAATTATTCCCAAGACTACAATTACAACCCACAAGATCCACTTAGCATCTATTCTCGTATTTTCCCTTCCTGCCATTCTGCTGCTTTTGAGAGGTTCATTTACCACCATTTACTAAATGCATTCACAGTAGTATATTGTTTCAGATGGACGGGACGGGAAGCCAATACCTAATATTGACCTTTTGAGTATCCTCTGATTAGAAAGAGTGCTCCCCCTCATCATTAGCTACATAGGTTTATTGAAAGACAAAGAGTGTGCAATAGATTTCTGATGTTTCGTCCTTCCCTCAGATGTGCATGTGAAATAAACATATGACAGAAAAACTCAGATAGGTTTAAAAGCACTGCTTTCAGGACTTGTTTGTTTGTTTGTTTAGTCACAGAGGTGGGGCAGGCTAGAGGTAGGAATAAGGGTAGAACTGCTTCTCAGCCAACTGATTGCGGAAGTAGGAATGAGGTGAATCTGGATCAGATCCAAATAACCAAGTAGTATAGTAATCCAAAGCTGGAACAAAACCCCACATTTTTTTTCAATGACTGGCTACATCCTCCCAACAGCTGCAATGGTTGCCACCATTCCTGCTGCTAAGGCTCACATCCCATGTTGCACCACCTACAAGACACATGACACAGGCGGAATTCTTCCAGGCCTTCTGCTGCTGCTGCTGCGATTTTCTGAAAGCTAATTGCCAGCCTACAGGGGATTGCCAACATGACAGCACCCTAATCCTCTGAGTGTTTTCTCACTGGTTTCAGTGGGGCTTTTCTCTAGATACCTTGCCGCAGCATTTCAGCTTTGTACTGTAATTGTCTTTTTGTCACATCATGGTCATATGATTGTTGGTCTCACATATGAATCAGGCCAGAGGTTTCATGTCACATCACCTCAGTCTCACTGTTTGTGGGTGTGTGTTTTTTAAAGCAGAATCAATTGCAATGTTCCTCATGTGATATGGAACAAATAGTACCAATAATAGTTGGAGTGCACCATCAACACATATTATAATTTACAAAGGATTAGAAAACAGCCCCCCCTTCCAAGGAGTTTACAATCTGAAATCTGACACAGCAAGAGTATACGAGAAAGTACAGGATGTTGCAACAGGAATAAAAAGAGAAACAAGGTGCATTTCAGCTGTACCTGGTATGGGGATCAGCCTTTTAGGAAGGGTCAGGAATCGGATGAGTTTTCAGGATATGGTTTTACTCTGTCCTCTCTGACACTTCGAAAGAGAGATACCACAAAATAGCGCTGTGTAGACTACCCACATATTAAGAGAAACAACACTTTCTTATGAGTTTAGCCTGGCCACTGCCCCATGTGTTTATTCCCAAGGCAGTTGTGCTGGGAAGAAGCACTTCATGACTGAACTAACCTGTGGATAAATCTGGCACAGCAAATGCTTTCGGCTAGTAGCTCTTATGTTTTTTACAACATGCATTCTGGAGATAGTCTTTCCTCAGTGTTCCCTAACTTACATGCAAAAGAAGTAATGTTTCTTTTAAATGTGCTGTTAGATTGTATTTGTGAGTGCTTGATGTTCTTCTTTAATAACCTCAAGTACAGGGCTGAATGAATTCAACAACAGTAGCTGGAAAAAAAGTGCAATGAGTCATATTATAGGAAAATGGAGAAAAGGATACAGGACTCTCCACTGAACACAATCCTATATTGTAGGCAATCTGAGATAACACCCTTTTCATTTCAGTTCAGTCCCATAAAATTACCACTAACATTACAACTCATGCAGAACATAGATAAATGTAAAAATGTCACCGAATTCTTCCAGATGGGACTTTTAGTTCCACTAGATCACCATCTACTTTTTTACTTGTCTAATATTTCATTACAACCTTCCATAAGTTAATTTTCTTTCCACTGACCATGTAAATCACAAATCAATTTTCATTTAAAATGCCTGACTACAGATTGCTCCTGAAAGCTCAAGACATATGCTTCAGTGAACTCTCCAACATTCTTAATGTACATTAGAAAAATGTTGTGGGCCGGGTTTTTTGGTTTAAAAAAATCTTTTTAAAGGAATTAATTTTACATTAAAGACACAAGACTTCAATGGGTTTTGTCCCTGGTCCCCTGACACTAAATGCAAGTGCTTTAGGGAAGAAATATTTTATATATAGTTAAATATTTGTTATAAGAAAATTTAAAACACCAGTATAACTGCAATAGTGTCCACCACATAAAACCAAAATAAATAGTCCTGATTGAACCATATATTGTGTCATAATCATATATAGCCTCATCCTATTCACACTTTGTATGCTTTTAGGTATGTGCAGATGCAGAACATGGAAAGTTGCCTTTAAAAGAAACTTTTAAAAGGTAGTAATTTTACAAAGTAACACATTTCCATTTCTCAGAAGTAATGGTAACACCTCCCTTTTTTTTTTAACAGAAAAGACGTATTATCAGACCACTATAAGCTGCTGTATTGTACAAAACATGAACTCCTCATGTCTTGTATTGCCTTAGTATCCACAAAAGAACATGAGGGAACAGGACAACATAAGCCAGCATCATGGGATAGTCTTCCTACATCATTTACTGAGGCCACAGACCTCTGACAACAGTGGTAACTAAAACAGAGCCAAGTTGTCCCTTGTTAAATTACAGTCACTATACAATGTAGTTGTATCACAGCTGTTGGAAGCAATGGATTAAGTCAACTCATTATTTGTAGCTAGATACCTCCAAGGTCTCTCTGCAAGCTTGCCTCATGTACATATGAGGTGAGGTGGGCGTGTGAAAGCCAGCAGCAGAAAACTCCTATGCCCATATGAGGACACAAAGAAGAAGTGGGAAGGCTAAAAGGACAATTGTATACAGTGCATAGGGCCTTATATATTTGCTACAATAAAATAAATATTCTGAAAGCAAATAATTGTAATTTTATATTGATATTTTTCCAGCTTCTTTGTCAACCACAGAAATAGTTTTATTTATGAATCTTTTAAATTAAGTTTAATGTAAAATTAATAAAATAAAGGGCCTATTCTGATATAACACAATTTTTACTATGCAGTTATTTTTGTTCCTGCATTAAAGCTGGCATTTGGCAAACTAAGAAAAATGGAATGATCATGACTATTGAATGATCATGACTATCCAATAATAGTCAATTATATAATGAATTAGCCCTCTGGTGAATACAAAATGAATGCACAATAGATGAGGGCAGTGACACTGATGCTAACTCTTGCTAGTGCTGGGCAGAAAGCAGCAATGGTAAACCACCTCTGGATATCTAATACCTGAAAAACATTTGAGATCATCCAGAATGAAGCAAAATATAGCGCTGGAAGATGAGATTCCTAAGTGGCTCTTCTGGAAAAAAAATCATCCATGGGATGATTTGGAACTCCCCCCAAAACTTGCAGGGGGAATAAATAGTTGTTTCTTGCAAGCTCTGTACCCCCCAAAACACAGGAGGCCTGAACTCCCAGAAGAATAAAGGATAAATGTAAATAATTCTGCTCTTAATGAGACAACTAGATTAAAACCAAAAAGACATTTTGGCTTTGCTGATGTGCACAGATGTGAAGGAAAGTCTGAAGGCCCATGATGCATATAATTGGAATATAGAACGCATGAAGTAGGAATAAAGGTGAAATCTAAATTGTAACACAAGAAATGTAACATTTAATGCTGTGATTTTGGGTGTGACTGAAGTAAAGTGTATCAGAATAGGAAATTTTCAATCAGATAAAAATTGCAAAGTGCTTTACCCTGGAAATGATGAACTTAGAAGTAAAGATATGGCTATAATAGTGAGATGTAATATATGTAGGGATGAGAAGGATTGTTATAGTAACCACTTAAAAGAAGTAGAAAACAGAAAAAAAAGGAGGGAGAGGGACCTCCTCTATAAGACTAAAGAAATCAGATGAAAATTTAAGTCAAGATTGGGGCGCTGAATGATCAACATAGGAATATATTGTTTTAATGACCATTTTGAGTCCTACTAACTGAAAGATAGGTGATGTACAAATGCAATAAACAAACAACCAGGCAAACAAACCAGTCAGGATAAAATAAAGAGAAGGTGGAAATAATATACTGAAGAATTGCACAAAAGAGATGTAAGGATGACAGATTCTTTTGAGACTCTTTTGAGGAATAGCATGCAATTTTTACAAGGCAAAATTGAAGTAGCTTTCAAAATTGTAAGAAATAAAGTACCAAAAGGAAAAGGGGGCAGTAGATTTGTTTCACATTGTAGGCACTGAAACTGTCAACATCGTAACAGGAATACATCTACATATATGGAAAACCGAATAATAACTGGTAAACTGGAAATGTTCAATGTACATTGTAATCCCAAAGAAAGAAGACTGCAGCAACTATTGAACCGTGGCATTAATTTCCCATGCAAGGAAAGTGATGCTCAAGATTTTGAAACAAAAACTGCCATATCTCAAGCAAGAAATGCCAGGAAAAAGCTGCATTTAGAAAAGAAACACTAGATATCATATTTCAAATATACATTAGTTATGGAAGCGCATGAACGACTTTTGAAAGAAAATCAGTTTGTGCTTTATGGACTATTTCAAAGTTTTTGGTTGTGTGGAGAAGCTATGATATGCTTTAAAAGAAATCAGTGTGCCACCACATTTGATTTTTCTGATGTGTGTAACATGTATTCTGAATATGAAGCTATTATTAAAACAGACTATGGAAGAACAATATGGTCTCCTATTGGAAAACATGACAGATAAAGATGTATTCTGTCTTCTTACCTGTTCTGTTTATAGGTAGAACATATCATATGGAAAGTGAAATAGATCCAGATGAAGTATAAATGAAAACTGGAGCAAGAAACAAATAATTTAAGGTATGCAGCAGAATCCATGTTGCTGGCACTAAAGAGCAATGATCTGAAATGATTACTGTTGAAGTTGAAATAAGATAGAGCAAACACAGCATTACAGCTGAATATTAAGAAGAAGAAGAAATAGTGACTTCATAAGACATTACATGATTCTAAGAAGGACAATGAAGAAAATGAATTAATAAAGACTATCTACACAGTTCAATCATTAGTCCAAGTGGAAAGCAAGAAATCAGAAGAAGAGTAAGACTTGGAAAAGTCATCATGAGGGGCCTAGATAAGATCCTTGAAGAGTTAAGGATGTTTCTTGGTGACCAAGATCAAGTCTATTCAGACTTTGGTATTCCTACCTACTATGTACGGATGTGGAAGCTGGACAATGAAGAGAGCTGACAAGGAAAAAAGAGCAATTCATCTGAAATATAGTCTTGAAGGAGAGCTTTGTGGATATCATGGATCACAAAAGAGACAAATACAGGTTTTAGATACGATCAAGCCTGGACTCTCACTAGATGCTAAAACGACTGAACTGAGGCTATCTTGAGCAGATTATGAGAAGATAACACTCACTGGAAAACCTAATCATGTCAGGAACAGTGGGAGGCAGTAGGAAGACCCACTATGAGATGGATTGTCTCAGTAAAGGAAGCTACAGTCTTGAGTGTGTGAGACCTGAACGGGGCAGTTATGGACAGGAACTTTTTTGGAAGTCATTAATTCATAAGGTCAGTATAGATCAAAGGTGATTTGATGAAATATAACACAGACATAGGTTGGCACAATATATATGAACACATTTGATCATCCTCTTAATCTTATGCCTCTGGAGAATGGCTGCCACCAACTTTAGTATGCCTAGTTCAAAGATAATGTGAAATTACATCTTTTCACACTATATTCTTGTTGAATATGGGGCTTACACTGTTCCCCTCCCTTTTGCTCCTCAATCATATACTGGAAGAGGAAAGACTGAAAGCCTTTGCCTTTTTCTTTTACATTAAACACAGCTTCCACTGATGACAAAACTCAAAGAACTCTGAGTTTTAAAGCTGTGTTTCAAGAACATGCCAGGATCTGAAATTTCATGTTGACCCTAACTTGTTCTCACTGACCGTAGTTTAAATAAATTGTGGTTCCCTGGGTTCAGATATCAGGGACACTTCAAACTGAAAGTGGGAGCCCTTGGGTCTCTCTTCAGAGGCATGAAAGAAGAGAAAAGCAGAGTCAGGAGGGTGCAGCCCAAAGCTCACGGTGCTTGTTCCCATTAAGATTTCTCATTAGATGTGAAATGGACCATTGTATGTACATATCTGATGGGCAGATATTAATACAGTCTGCCATATCTAGAAAGAAGGAGATTTTTTTATTTTCAGTCCAAAGCACACTAACTTGAACACTGTTCCATTGAATCAATGAGATTTATCATTTTAACAGTTAAGGTCCAAAAAGCCTTCAGAAGAGACTACAAGAAGGATAGATTCCTCCCCATATACTATACATACCCAGACCTATAATGTGTACACCCTTATCAGGGTGTGCCCCTGCGTGAAAAATTGTGACAAGTAGTGCTTTAAAAAAAAAGGCTGATGAGGACCCTTATAGGGTCAAAAGCTAGCTTATGTTTGTGATTTTTGAGTTAAATAAAGGTATCAACCCACCCACTCCTTCCCTTGCCTTCAAATGGCACTTAGATGGGGCTGCCAAGAAATTGCCCTCCCTGGAGATACTCATCTGGCACACCCACACTACAGACAATGGAAAAAACTTTATTTTGATATTTTTAAGGACCACTGCATTTTAGACCTGCTATATAAACAGGATTGTCGTTTTTTCTTTTTTGTTGTCAGTGCTTTAATTCCACCACAACACACCACCAAATTTTTATACTGGATTTTTTTTTTTTTTTTGGCCTTCTGATTTAATTTTCAGGATTCTAGAAATTCTATTAATTTCTTTCTGCATCTGTCAATCAGTCAAACTTTATTATGTTCAGATGGCCCATTCAAACTAAAACAAGGTCCAAATGTTTGTGTTTAGGTGGCATATGCATTCTGTTAAAATATAAATGATCACTTATAGGTCATTTCCAATAGTTAAGACGAGTAGATAAACGAAGAGAGCAATGTGTGTTAATATGTCATAATTATATTAAAATTCAAGCGAGCACACTGAAATCCATAACATGCTGTCATTTAAAATGCAAGAAAAAAACTCCTAAATATCTTCCATAAGACACCTGCCTTTTTGCTGCATTTGTATACAGCCTGGCGTGTGCGTGTACTTTATCTTTGCCCTACTACTTCCCTCACAAGTGGGCTGTTTCCAGCTGGTTCTGCCATATTTGTTTTCTTCAGGCTGCAATTTCATGCATGCGTACCTGGGAATAAATTCCACTGACCAGGATGGGCTTTATTTACAAGTAAACAAGGCAAAAGACTCTGATGTTAAATTCCCAGTCCTACCCGTGGGGATGCCTCTCCATATCCAGTGCTCATTTCTCTGCTGCATTGCACCAATCGGTGTACAAAATTTATTAACAACAGAATTCAAATGGACCAGAATCCCAATGTCTTGAAGCACTGTGGAAGAGGAAGTCTAGCTTGGGGGAAGGGGATTGATGGAGGGGATGTCACTTTAAATAAGACTGAATGCTCATGACAGTTGAAAGTACTTCTGTGTTAAGCTGGGCTGTTTGTTCTAATGCAATGTGTCAACACTGTCCACAGAAATTGAATGAAGGAACATCCATCCAGGCTTGCTAGACAACATCCAGGTTCTGCTAAGATTGTTGTCCCAAATCCGAGGGTCTTTATGCATTGGACTCTTAAACACATATTCCTGAAGTGTTATGCGTGCAGAAAGATAATTGTGGATGCATTCCTCCTAGGATTTGGCCAGTTTTGTGTCATGGCAATGGGTAGGGAAAGAAAGGAAAGGAATTCTGTTGGATTTGACAGTCTTTGTGTAAGCAGGATTTCTGCACAGCACTGTGAGGAAAAACACCCAAAGAATTCAAACATTTGTGAGGTTTAAGGATGCTTTGGAGCAACAGTGCCCACAGAACTCTGCACATTTTAAAACAGGAGTGGCAAAATGACGTCCAACTGGGAAAAATATGCATAAACATTCTTTACTTAGTGGTGGGAAATGGGTAAACTAAGTAAAATGAATTTTTAAAATGTGTACCTCAGATTGCAAAGTGTTTAAATAAATGTATGCAATAGGGGACAAAAGCACAAAAATGCATGCAAATTTCGGTGTAGGAAGAAAAAACAATATATGATGAACTGATATGTCATTTAAGGAAGATCCTCTTCCAAAAGTCTTGTGACTCCTTTAACACTAACAAATTTATTTTCTTGTGTTCTTCTGTGAATTACAATCCACTTCCTCATCTTCATTTTAAACATACATTTCACCTAGTTTACACATTTTCCAATGCTAAGTAAAGAATGTTTGTACTTTTTTTTTTCCAATTCTGCATATTTTTGCCATTCATCTGAGGAGATGGATTTTAATCCTTGGAAGGTCACACTTAAGATAAATATGTTAAGTTTCAAGGTGCCAGAAGTCTTTGCTTTCATTGTTTTTGTTTCGAGGAATCGGATACATTCAACATTCAATGAAACATGGATGGCGTGGGGAAGGAGGAAGGAATGATCTGATGAAACACAATGAAATTAAGATGGAGACAATTTCATAACTTGAATAATTGGGCCCCTCGGCTCCTCTTTGTACAAAGATGCAACTATGTAACAGGCTTGAAAGGTGAGGCACACTGACCCATCGCCAAGATACAAACTAACAACCACCACAAGAATGTATTTTTATAACTATCAGATTTCTGAGCTGATTTTTATCTTAGCAAACTACTTCCTATCTTAGAATGATTTTAGTTCCTGTCAGGGAATGGTTGTCTTCCTGTCCTCAGCTTGTCTTTATCAAGTGACATGATGACACAGAACCAGGCACATGCCTTCTTGCCAGGTTCTGTGGTTTTATTTCCAAACAGAACACACTTAAGTGTTTTAGTCGCCCCATCTGCTAAAATCATGGCACACTCTGTTTCCACTTATTAAATATATATTTAACCTTTCTGGTGTCACTGAAAAGATTTACAGCATGACTGCAGTGCACTCTAAAGGCTTGGAATCAGAAGGTACATAAAAACAAGTCTATGCTATTTTTAAGCCTGTCATAACAGTGAGGAGGCTTACTTACGATGTCTGAACATCAGTGGATAGCAATCCTGTGCATTCCAGTTTCTGATTAGGTATTCTAGGGAGGCGAAGAGAAATAGCAGCCACTAGAAAATGAAGGGGCTTTACAAGTAAAGCAGTACATTACTGGATTAGTAAAACAAGAAAACCCAGGTGAAATGGTTTTAACAGCTGGTTTTCATCTGATGCCACACCTAAACTGAACCGAAGGGCCAGAAGCATTGTATCCACTGACTGACACCTTCCACAAAAGATGGGTCAAGACAGGAAAATAATTTATTATGTACCCCAGGCTTCCCCAAGATACTGACAAAAGACTCTTTAACCCTGTGTCTTCTCTGAGAAAGCACAACTGAGGGTCAAGGCAGATCCAAAGAGAAATACATGTTCCCAGTGATTAACATATTTCCCTCCCACAATGGGATTTCTTGCAAGATGCACCAGCAATCAGACTTGCAGATTAATCTCATGTTTACTTTCCAATGACCAGTCACAAAAGAAAGCACACTAAATACAAGTTGCATAGATTAAAGATATCATACCCTGTGACAGACAGATATCTTTTTATATCTGGGAACTGCAAAGGAACATGGTAAACCTATCATCTAGTTGATGCTCATTTTTGCCACTGCATGAACAATGAACAATGCACAGAGTATTTCTGTTGCGGTTCAGCCTGTGGAGGAAGGGGTTGAAGAACCTGCTACATATGTTTCTGCTTGTCTGAGGGACAGTAATTGAATTATATAATGGGGGAAGGGTAGCCAGGGCTAGAACATGACTGGAGCTTTAGATTGGAGTGTATGAGGGGTACAGATGTGCGCTGGACCCCACTTCTGTCCATGCTCCAAAAAGAGCACACAGTTCAGAACCCAACCCACCCTGTGCCTTTCTGGGGCTCATGCAATCCTGCTAGTGCCAGTATCTGTGCACTTCTGGATCTCCATGAAATAACCTATTATTGTGAATGAACATAAACATCTATCCTTTTGGATGAGCATGGTTTACACAATGTAATCTGAATTATTTCTAAAATAATTGTTTTCTCATCTCTAGCCTGGATAACACAACAAAAAGAGAGGTAGGAGTCAGCTATTATGAGTTTTGGCAGCAATACCATTGTACTAGCAAGGAAAGAGAAAATAATGGTGTGTGTGGTGGTGGTGGTGGTGGTGGGTAGAAGGGCAAATCCTAAAAAGAGTTTCTGCCCTACTGCAAAAATTCAGGAATTCATCTTTACACATACATGCACACTCAGTCCTAGTCATGTAAGGAAATATGCTACATGAACAGAAGAGCCTCAAATTGCACAATTGGTAAAAATTAAAATAAAACATATGGAGAGCAGATAATATGGCTTGTGGATCATACAAAGAGACCCCACCACAGCACTTCAATGACTGGAGTGTGCAAAAGAGAACCTGGGAAGGTGTCTGCAGAAGGTGGCTCTGTCAGTCTCATTCTCCTTTAGCACCAACTCAGTACCTTTCCCCACTTTTACCTGTGTTAATCTTTTTAGTTTAACTTTTTAAACCTTACAAATTCTGGATTTAACATGAGGGATTTGTACAGGATGCCAATCCATTCTGTGAATGTCCCCGGGCTCTTTAATCCACCCTATAGTCACCATGAATACACACAAATAGCCCTGACTTGGTTAGTGTTTCGGTCTTCAGCTAAATATGATCCATTGGGACTGTCAGAAACTCACATAAGGTCTTGGGCTACCTAGGAGGGACCCATGGAAATTCATTTCCTCCCTATTGCCTATTCTCTTTAAAATACATTTCGTAATCACAATCACAGTTCTCCAACTGTGAAGCCAATTTATCACATAGCCAAAAGTTTCGTAGTACATTGGCTCTGCAGTACTGGAACCTTGTTTTTCCTGTGGTATTATGACATAGTTGTTGATTGTCTACAGTGGTGGTTTTTCACTAATTTTTATGTAAAATGGAGAGATTTATTTTAGTAAATAGTAAACAGGAAATGGGATTCAAATTCTTGATCACAGCCTAGAAATTCCCAGATCCCTCAAACCAGCATGGTTATTCTAGGCTTTATAGGCAAAAAAAGTTACATTTTGTCACTCTAATCATGAAGTTGCATAGGAAATATCCTTCACAACTGGGTAGTGACAAATTTGTGAAGAAGGGGTGTATCAACTACCTCAAACAGAAAAATGGAATTGCCCTATTGAGAAGTAAGAAGCCAGATGCTGAGGGATGAAGAGCAAGGGATTCATGATGCTTACACATCCTGCTTATAAGCTTCCTGGAAGGCTGTTTGGCCACAAGTGGAAAGAGAATAACAGATTAGATGGAAGGCTTGATCCAGTTCAGCTGCGCTCTTGTTATACTGGTCACATGGTTTTTATGCTTTTTGCCTAGTTTATTACACTGTCTGTGGGCTGGCTTGATTTTTTTTGTTTCTCTCCAGCATGTTTGTTGCATACTCTCTACGTGATATACAACTAGTAGCTCCATGCACAAACCTACAAAAGCAGGCCTGAGCTGACAGCAATGCCAAAGCAATGGCACATAAAACAATAACATACTTTTACCTATCTTTGAAACCTGCATTTCCTTTTTCTCAGCTAAACCCTGAACTACTCAATAATCCCATGCCTATGATCTATAGTCCTATGAGGTTAAGTAGTAACCCTTCCTTTCCCTTGTCCCTGAATCTGTAATGGTATGTTATGCGGAAGATACGGATGCATCAGATTGTAGCTGACTGAGTTGTGTTAGTTAGCTTGCTGTACTGAAGAGGTAAACTAAACCTGAACCTTACTGCTGGTTGGGGTGGGTAGCAGTGATCTTGCTCTTTCAGCAAGCCCCTGTTAAGCAATCTACAGAATGACACTGATGGTTGCTTCAGAGGGAGTCACTTCCCCTCCAAGCTAGAGGTAAGATGTCGGATAAGCAGTAGCCTGTAAAAACAAAAACAAAACAAAAAAGGATTTCAAAAAAGAAAGAAAACCAGGGAGAATGATTAAGATAATTTTGTCTTCTATGTTACATACATCAAATACCCCAATGTCAGAATCTATTCCATTGTTCAAATACCTGACACAAACTTATATTTCTTATCCATGCAAGTGCCTCTTTCATTTGAAAAGTTGCCTACCTTTCAGGGTTTTATAATAAACTGGAAGTGAGTAACAGTGTGATATCAAAGGAAATAAAACTCCAGTTGCAATTGCTGCTGGGGTTTGCCTTCTGAATGTGGCTTCTACAATATTTCATCTGTGCTGACACCTTTCACTCTCAATTATTTGGCTGCTGTCAAAACAAATCAATCAAATTACAGTGCAGCGTGTCTTCATGTTACCGTTCCATTGTATGTTGGATGCATTTGCTTTGAAATATATGGAAGTGTAATTTTTTTACCTCTATTATTTATTTAATGCATGTTTTCCCTTGTGAGTTAACTCACAAGCATAGATTACTCAAATTAGCTCATGCCCAATTTTCAATATACATTCATATATGTAGGTATATGCATACATACTTTATATATGACAGACTGCTCCAAAATGTTAAAATAAGCAATATTGAAAATATTACCCACAAAAGAATCCTACAGAATATGGTATATCCATAGTAGCTACTGGCAGACGAATGGTGCAATGAAAAAATGAATAAGAATATGAAAACCATTGAAAGAGGGTATGCACTCTAAATTTTATTATTTGAGATTGTAAAATTTTTGACAGCTGTCACTTACTTTTAAGTTGGTTAAACTGGGAGATGGAAGACCATTTAGGGGAGATTTTATTGTGGTATTGTTCTCTCTCAATTATTCTCATTGGTATTTGTCTTTTGTATAAGTGTGTGATTATTTTTTAAAAATACATTTACATAAATAATTTTAAATAAATGACCCAGGATTTTTTTTAAAGTAACATTCCTAAAAATAAACAAATATAGAAAATAGAACATTTTAACATTTTAACATGGTGCAGTATACTGTAGTACTATCAGCATTATTATTTAGGAAATAGGAAAGAAGGGCTGGGATTTAAGTGAAAGTATCTGAAAAATAAATGTGTTTTTTTTGTCCGCCTACTTCCTACTGTAGGTATAATTTTGACAGTATGACTACAAGTCCATCTATAGACATACAGTTTTTTATCGCTTTAGTTGTCATCACTTCTCCTGAAGGAACTATTTGTGGAAACTGTGGTTTGATAAGGGAAATTTCTTTTAATCAAATCCAAAGAAGTGTTCAAATTTTTTAAATTGTGGGGGTGGGGTGATTTCTGCAGGCTCAGGAGCCAATTCTCATCCCTGGGATCCTGCCATAGGCCAGTCACCCCTTCTAGTACCTGTGTCCTGATGACATTTGGTGGTAAAGCAGCAACTGGAAGCAATCCACCCCCCTTTCCACAGATACCTATTTCTGAGGTAAGCAGAGGTGCACAGGGACATGGGGCCCCACACAGTTCAACTGTCACATCACTCAAGTTTGTTAGGATGCCACTGGCAACTGCCACTAAAAATGGTTGGAGTGTATATATGCACACATGGCTGGTGGCCACACACTGCCTGCACTGCTTGCAAAGGTTCATAGTTATTCCTCACAGAACTATGACTTGCAGGTCTTTCAAGGAAAGGGAGACAGTCTTTATTTGCTAAGATTGGATCTAAATGAATCTGAGAGGCCTAGAGATGCATATAGTAATTATACAAATGTTTTCAGTAATTATCAGGTAAAATCAAGGAAAACTCAATGCCACTTGATACTCGCTGTCAATGGAACTTAACCATGTTCATCTTTTTGTTTGGTGCAGTCCAGAGACAGAGGAGGTTGTAATATGCCCTGATAGGGGGGAAAAAAAGAGGAAGCATCTCCACACCCCCACCCCAAGGCAGTAAGATCAGTATTTCCTATCTGTTATCTATCACACATCGGGCAATGCTTCTCTCTCTTTATCTAGAGTCCTCAGAGTACCACACTCCAGTTGGCTCTTACGATCTGCAATGCAATTGGAATGTCACAGTGAAAAAATCCAGTGTATTCTCTATGTGTTTTGATGTTACAGCAATAAAAGAAGCAAACTTAGTGGGTGAATGGAAGTGCAGTGGAGTTGTAATGGAGAGAAAAGACAAGAATAACTTACATGTAGAGCTGGAGAGCACACAACTCTTTACATGTCATTGTTTCCTCCTTTGAAAATGACTCTATAAATATCTCAGCTTCACTTCAATGTTCATGTGGCTGCAGGAGGCTATTATCCAATGACAACACTTTTTCCTGCCTTTCTCTCTCAGGGCTACACAGCTCAGGCCCTGCATTCAGGAGTCTTCTGTTCAATGATTGCACCACTGCTTTGAAATATGCTGATATACATAAAGAAAAACATGCAAAAGCCTATTTGGCATTTTGAAGTGTGCACTGTGCCATTTCTTTTAAACATCTCTAAGAAACATATGGTGAATTTTGTAACCACTCCCAGTAACTCCTCTGAAGTATTGTTAGGCAGATCTTAGCCTAACAATCCTTCAGAGAAAATACTGGGAGTCTCAGAAGAATTACTGGCTATTAATCGACCTATTGGAAACTCTTAACTGCTTGCTAATTCAATGGTTCATTCTTAAACAGGCAGCCTGGACATCATTATTGTGCAGAGTTGGGACAAAGTCAAAGAAATACAACATGCATCTTACCAGAGAAGATACTGAAAATTTCCTTACGTTTTCAATAGAGTTCTCAACTTGGTGAGAATGCCAGGTCTGGCACAAAATTGCACAATTTCCAAATTATGTGAATTACTAAAAATCAAGATGAGCTTAGTTTTAAATTTGGACTGGGGAGATCTTTGAGGCAAAGCAGCAGCTGCCAACACATATAAAAAAGGAAGAATAACTGCTCCAGGAGCTCTGGGGTGGGGGAACCCTCTTCTCAGCATCTTCTAGATATATAGCCTCAAAGCTATAGAGAACTAAAAAAGACACTACTTATCCACAAGAATTGTGTTCAATTGTAGCCTGTTGGTTTCCAAAGATGATCATATCTTCATAATGGTAATGCTGGTTCAGTATGTGAAATTCTGCCCCCTCCTTCTCATGCACCAGTCCTCATGTTCACTATAATGCCCTCAACCAACTAGGTTCCTTATTAATTGAGAAGGCTCAGGCTATCTTGTTTTCCTTGTCTCTATGTATGTTTATGAATGGTACCTGGCTATATTGTTGCCTGAAATTGGGACAAAACCTGCCCTTAGGTCCAGTAAGATGGTTGTCTGAGGCAGAGATACTCCAAGTGGCAAATATGCTGCTCCCCTCCAACAAGGCCCCTGTACAACTGACCTGTACACCTATGGTAGCTTCAGCCTCCGTTTCCACTCCATACATATTTTTTGTTAGAGTCTCTTCATCTCTTTCAATGCATGTGTAGGGATACCCCTACCTCCTCAGACTCCTCCTTAATACATGCATGCAGATGCCACAGCTTCACACTTCTTCCTTCTACACATGGGTAAGTGACCACAGTCTCCTCTTTCTCAGATGGTGGGTAAGGTGCATGCATGTGGAGGTGCAGCTGCCACATCCTCTTTCTCTTGAGAAAGGAGGTTGAGGGATGCAGGCACCATTGCTGTACATCTCATTCTCCACATCTTTCTCAAAAGGTAGTGGCTGAGGAACCCTACTCTAGCCAGGACTGGGAGACCACTGCTACCACACCAGTGCTTTGCTTCCTATTTCAAGTACAGGAGGATCTTGGGCCACCTTTGGCTGGCATCCAACACTATTGCATGTTCTTCAGCCCATATTTTGGCCAAAATGCACTTACTCTGCATTAGGTTGTTTTTACCTATGTGACTGAATGGCATGTGATTCCAACATTTGCACTTGCATTTCCATACGAGAATTATTTCTCAGCATAGCCTTTCTGCTTTTTCTTAGTCACTGCCATTCTTGTTTTCGTTATGTTAGTGCCATGTAGAAGTACCTGGGAATAAACTATTCCTCTAAGTGAAACATCATTTTGATTATTACTGACATTGGTGCTCATTAAAATACATAACTGAAACACTGTTTTTCTGTAGGCTCTGAAAGCTATTTCATGTAACTAGATGGGGAATACAAATGAATAGGGACGGTATCACTTTAGTTAAAAAGAAAATATTCTTTTGAGAGGGGAAAAGGGCTCTGGACTTCAGATCAGTAAGCAATTGAGGCTGGTACTCCATCTTTTTTTAACTTTATCAAGCCTATTTCTTAAATTCCACAAACATCAAGAATTAAAAAAAAAACTCATGAAGCTTCTAGATATCTTCTTGCAATTAAGATTACACATCACTTAACAATTGGGCTACATATATTTCTGCTTTCCTGCTGTTTTTAAGGGGGCAATTGAATCTCTAGGCAATTCAAGATTAAAGAAACCCTCTCTCTTTAGTGTTACAATATATGAATAAATATCAACCAAAAGATTCTAATGGTCGTCTTCCAGCTCCCAGTTATCTTCCTGTTTAATGCATGTCTTCAGCCACTCAAGGCTGCTTAAAATATAACCTGCTGTGCTCTTTGTTTTTTAATAAAAAAAGGAAACATAAAGACGTAACTTTTTCAGAGGAAAGTAGGTCTTCCTTTCAGCATAGGGATATTTCAGTACGAGAAGACAATTGATTCTTACTGATTTCTGTGTCTGCAGATGAAGCAGGATATTATTTCATTTAATTGACATTCCATGTGTTGCAGTGGAAATAACATTCTGAAGATTTAAGTTTTAAGGAACAAGAATCTTCCAGTTCTTGAAAGTATTTTGACATTTCTTCTGACACACAAGTGTCACTCAAGTGGTACAACATCCTCATAACCTCTCAAACTCTGCTGACTGAAATTGGGCTTTATTGAGTATAGGGATAGGAATCTCACAGCTGTTTATTCTTGGCAGGACAATGGGAAAAACTCCTTTCTTTTCTCTGCACAGTCAGATTTTTTGTGCAGAACTGTTTTTCTGAAAAATCTCAGGACAATCTTGTGGGATTTCTTGCTAGCTTTGATTTTTTTTTTTCCTGGAAAAAATGCCAAGCTGTGCAGGGTTGTTATACGTGTAGATTGGCATCCTTCCTTCAGAGGATTCACCTGGAAAAGGCACTAAGCTGCGCAGAATTCAGCATTTTCCAGCGCAGAACAGGTGAAAAGTGGGGTGGGGATGGGGAAAGAGGGAACAAGGCTAGGAAATCCCACTGATACCAAGGGAAGCCTTAGTGGGGCATTCCAGCATGTGGAGAAAAAGATTTTTTTCCCCCAGTACTCGTCACACTGCTTGTGCAGATATCTGGTCCACAATGTCACAGGCTGAAGAATAGCTATGATCCTTCCCTCCAGAAAATTAAAGTAGAACTGCTCAAGAGATGTGTGGATTGGCTTGATGTGATATGACTTATCTGGAAATGCCACTGTATGGTCAGAAAAGTAACAGCCTGCCTGTTTATATTAGCATCAGAGGAGAGGATAGATTATAGCAGAGGCCCATGAAAGCCGCTCCCCAGTATGTCATCTGTATGGAGTGTAGAATATGGTGGCAACCCTATTTATGAGATGGTCACATTTGCCCATCGTATATGCTTTTTTTTTTCTTTGATGCCTATAGATTTTATACAAGCGACACTGTTCTTAATGTACAAATTGTTCCATCAAACTGTGCTGTTTCCCCTTTTGTGGCTTGGATGCTAACAACAAATGGTAAGCAAAGGACACTCAAGGGTGGGGTCACATGATAATCACCCCCCCACACACACTGAAAGAATGCATGAAGTTGATCACAGGTTTGAGCGTGCCCTCCTCCCCCAACCTGCTGCCACAACCTAAACCTCTAGGTATTTTGAACATATCAAAAAGGGGCTACTCTTGTACTGATGCAGCTGGCACAGAGTTCTTATACACCCATTCTGATATGGATGAGGGTTTTTTGTATATACGTTGGCTCACATGCAGAGCACCTTCTGATTAATGGCATAATGTATGACAGTTGTGGGATCTGGCTGCTAGGTGCATCAGCCATTGGAGTGGGGCTAGCCTCTATTGCCCTGTGAACTTCCCTGCACATCCTTTCAGTAGATATAGTCCCTCTATATTCAACGAGGAATGCAGGTCACACTTATTGGCCAGGGTGAGATTATGCACAGTGCTCCATCTTGGAAGGTCTGCCAAGACAATGGAGATGAAAGGAGCTGGTTTGTATTTTACCAACAGGGTGAAAAAAAGAGAAACGACCCAGAAGTTTGAATTTTTGAAGCTAGATAGTGAGAAACAATTTGGGGGGGGGGGGGTATTCTTGTTGCTTCTGCAGGACTGATGCTCTTTCAGGAGTATTAGTATAAGCTTATCTGGGTGTTTACTTCCTCTGCCTTGCTAAAATTTTATTTCTATAAATAAGCTGGAGGGGAAGCCCAAACAAAAGCCCCAAATCAAGTAACAGTTTCTAATAAAGGTTGTTTTGGATACTGGAGCACCCAACTGCTTGGAGAAATGTTGGCCGGGGGGGCACAAAATAGTGCATTAAGAGCTTGTGCTCCCTGACATCTTCCATGAGACATGCCCTGACATGCACACTATCATCTTTTACCATGTTAGGAGAAAGATAATTATAGTTAACCACCATAAAGGCTTCCTACTCCTTCGTAGAGAGCAAATATATTTTCCTACATTGTGGTCTAGCTACCTAGAGGCAAAATGTGATTTCTGTAGAACTCCTCAGTTTAACAGTAAGTTGGAAATAGTTTCCCAACAAGATATAACTCTCTCACACAAGCCCCACTGAACAGAAGTTCTACAGCATCAGCACTAGATGGATTGTGCTGAACCTTTAGCCAAAGTGGTTCCTGTAAGACAGCCTTTACTGTACAGCTTAGCAAAGCAGAATGAATTCATGACGTAAGAGGCGTATCAACTTATGTTTATTTATATACTATATTCACAGTAACCACAAGCTAGAACATTCTGGAGCCAAGGGACACACTTTTATAATGCCTGTCTCTTCATTAAGATTTCATCATCTACCTACACTAAAAAGCTTCCTCTTCTACTTTGTTATATCTGCTTTTACTCGGACCCTATCCCTGCATTATTTTTTTAATCTTCAGTTCCCTACTTTACATGCACTCTCAAATTTTAAACAAGCAAAATTTGTGCATTAGTGTGCCCTTTTCATCTAAGATTTATGAATGACAGGTTCCTCGGTGCAACTTAATGGTATGAGAGGGAGACATTATTTTAAACATTAAAGTGAAAACCATTTGCAACTATGATAAGAGAGGTCTGTTGACATTAAAGTTTAAAGCCTGCACAAGGTAGAGGCGAGCTATTGAGCCAACAGGTGAGGGCACCATGTGTGTAGTTTGTAAGAGAGTTTGTTCAACACATTAGCTGTCTCCCCTTCTCAATGTTTCACAACCTGTAGTCTTTGGTGCATCAAACAGTCCATCAAGTCATCAGTAGAAACCAGAGTTTAATTGCTTAAAAAGTATTTAGAGTGCTGTGCAGAGCATTCACTTAATAGAGGCCCCCATTTTATTCTTGGAAACTTTTCCCAACATTTTATGTCGGCAAAATATATATTTAAAATGGAATGTTCCAAAGCTAAATTTGTTCTTTGCATTAATCTTCCAATGTGTGTATGTGTGTGTTGCACAATATATGTTAGTGCATTATGTTGCACAAAACAAAACTTAAAGCATAGAAAGGAATAATAAAGGATTGCATCCAGAAGAGCTAATCCTCTCCCTTGAATTGTCCAGATTTGAGCAGCACGGTTTTGATTATACACAGATTTTCCCCCCAATAAATAAATATTTCAACAAACAAATAATTATTCAGTCAATAAATATTCAATAAATTCTGTGCCCCTGGCCACCCAGAGCCCTATGACTTCAATACCAAAGGGTCAAAATGGTCTACTTGCCCCCAAACACAACATCTCGAATTCAGCCTCTAGAACAGGAAGTCATAAGGATCTTTAAGGCAACACATGGTACTGTATGAAAAGGATTATTGACACTATGGAAGAGAACCCTGATAGAAATAACTGTTCTTTCTCTGCGTGTATTAATTGACTTTTTTAAGCTTTGTAGTTATGTTTTTTGGGGCATAAGAGTTATGCATGGATTTTGAACTACACAGGAATCTGGCACCCCTAATCTCAGAAATGTTGAAGGGAGAAGTACGTTTGTCAACCTGTTGTTATTGTCATGCTCAAAACTGTACCCTGTGTCCAAAAAAGAAGTGACATGTGGGATGCAACATCATATATCCAAGTGCATTTTAGAAAATGTCTGAACCAACTGCAAATATATTTGATATAGCAATGGCTAGCATATTTTGCAAAATTTTGCAGAATTATGAAAATGTCATGATTCTTATGGAAAGAACACAAAACACAAATATGTTTCCTAAATACTCCATCTTTTTTTCCTCCTCACCCCCTCAAAAGCAAGTTTCTGGCCTCCATGGCAATAAATAAGCACATGTAATCATGTTTAAAAATCTGAGGCAAAATCCTGCTATTATCCTGAAGGTGGATAAATGGGTGAACAGATTTTTAATAGTATGGTCAAAGCTTCTGTATAATTTCCACTCCTATGACCAACAAAACAAAGTAAATGATTTTACTTTGCAAAATAACTGCAAAGCAAAATTATGCAAAATAAAGGAAGAAATTTCCAGTCTATTCAGTCTGTACGATTTCTACATTCTTGGTGCAGCAAGAATGGACAGAAAAAACTGTAATAGCTTTACTCTCCCCTCAGTGCCTTGCACCATCATCCCTTCCCCACAAGTGATCAGATTCAGACTGGGGGAAGAAGGGCAAGGCTGAAGGCTAAGCACACCAGAGGGGCACATGGCTCCTTCTGTTCCTCTTTCTGTCTTTTTAAACAGAATTTTAAGTTTGTGTACATATGTGCATAGAGTACACACACAGTGTGGATTATAATACAGATATGAAGATATCTAATTTGAAAGAAACCCTGCCATATCCAGCTGTGTTTTTAGTCTTAGCCCAAAAATAAAAATCCACTTTTACAATATAAAGACACAGAGAGTACTACAGAAAGAAACAGAGTATACCTCAGAAGGCTCAAGGTCCTTCTTTTACCTGTAACCTATTATCCTCATGTCTGTCTTTTGAGAACTACTCAGAGCTCCAAAATTTTTCCTAAGAAGTCCACTATTACTTAATTCTGAAATAAATTCAACAACAGCTATATTGTTCCTCACAATGAAAGTGTCCTCCCCTCCCCCACTGCTGTGATAAATCACAAATCCAGGAAAAATCAGAGCACTGGAGATCGACCAGCAGCCAGTGAGTCCCATCCAGTTCCTGATGAAATTTAATCTCGCCCCTGAGGTATACTGAAGCAAGACCCCTCCTTTTGTACAAGGACCACACAATATTTTTCCTTCTTTTCTGACTGACAGTTTCATTTGTAAGGAAGAAAAGCAAAATAATATTATTTTTTAACAAGTAGGTTGATGGAAACAGAAATATTCCACACTTTAATACAACGTATCTTTGCTACACCTTGAATTCACCCTTATCTAAGACGCATACATTATAGAAATGTGTATAAGAAACTATGTCTGCATGCAAATGACACCATCTTTAACCCCAGGTAAGTGGTTTTATCTGTCTAGCAAAATCTATTTCCAGTCACAATGACCCCTGATAATACAAGAGGTATCTACCTCTATGAGGATGGCACACTTGATTTCTCTAAAACTCAGAAAAGGTTTAGTAATGGCTAGTCTGACCAGTCAAGCTTAGAATGATGAGATTTATAATTTCTCTTGTGGGCAGAATTAGAGTGTTGTGAAGCTGCTATACAACAAGACAGAGAGGATACTTATTTTGCAAGAAGCACAGATGCCCTGAGAGGCAACTACAGGAGGAACTTCCCAACCATAGACAAGACTGAAAAACAGAAGCAGGGTGCAAGGAAGTTGGAATCTAGTAACTGGAACAGTAGCTGGAGAGACTCCAATGATGTATCTGAGAGATGAGTTGTGTGATAGTATTTAGGGTCTTTCTTTATTCACATCCAAGCATTGCACAATTTAAAGTTATGGACATACTGTATATGAAATATAGGTAAAAATAAAAAACAACTTATAATGTTAAAATAATTAGATTATTTTTGACTAGAAGCAGACTACTTCAATAGTGTTATCTCATCCATTTAAATTTAGATTGTTGGCACACTTTATTTCTAGAGAAAGGGGTGGATAAGGAACAAAAGAAGCAAAGCACAGGCATGCCAAGGCCAGTAAGAAAACATGCTTGCATACTGCAAACAACACATGGGGCACTTGGCTGTACTTAACTCAGCCTGAGTGTGGCCTCGACTCCCTGAAAATAGCTTAAAAGGATAGACGTACACTGATAAAAGAACTTTAGAAAAGGAATCCTTATGGTGGAGATATCCTGGGCCTCTTCTCCTATATGGGAAAAAAATCTATGTCTGAGATGTTATTAGATAGGCTACTGTTGGATTTCAGTGCCTCTTTGGAAAGGACAGTGGCATGCTTTTATCTTAGGAATAGCTTTTTTAGTTCTAAAGATACCTATCATCAGCAAACTAATGATGAGTTTTTTATTCTATTGGAGTTAGACAAGCCACTTCCTTTGCTCCTCACTCTTCTGCAGTCTATTGAGCGGCTTGAAAACCAGATCTGGAGGGTCTCCCAGCCACTGCAACAGGTTTTAAGGTGTATGGAGGGGCTGTAGAAGGACAGGGGCAGTATTCCTCTCAGTAGCACTGGATTCTGATGGTTCAAGAGCAGAAGTCTAGTGGTGAATCCTGCCCAGTGTTTCCACCATCACTGTGACACTTTGACATACACTAAAAATATGCATATATGCCAGTTTTTAGGTTTTCTACTTTGGACACTTCGGCCTACTGTTACAGTTTTCCATTCTATGCTTTTGCACAGTACTATTTAGATCGTAGAACCAGTGTAGTAAAGAAATACTGTACAGGCAATATCTGTTGAATGCAGGACTAAAAATCAGGACAAGGGGAAAAAACATGCCCCACACTAATAACAGGGATTGGCTGTGACACAGACCCGATGAGGGAAGATTCCTTCTGCTCCTGTTAGCAGTGATGCTGGTGACATTTACAGACATAATGAACGTAGGCAGGATGTGTGTGTTTCTTTTCCCAGAGCAGTACAGTCACTAATCTGTTGAACTGATGACCAGTTCAATAGTACTCTTATTAAAATCACAGACTCCTCCTCTTAGGTTAGGAATTTCTCACCCTAAACATACAACATGTCTGCCAAAATTGGGCATGCAAACAGTAAGCAGGACCTAAACTCCCCTGACATTTAAAGCTGTAAGAAGAAACATTAGATTTTACGAAATTTTATAAGGATTTAGAATGTTAGAGTACTCTTTTGACTTACAAACGATACTGAGCTTAATACAGAACAAAACTAAACCAACCCCCAAAGTGCTTTACCTTGTAGATTTTGCAATGGCAAAGTCATAATGCCTCCTGCTGCAGCTGCTGCTACCAGCCCTTGAATGTTGGTGAGATTAGCGGTAGGCAAAGTCAGGACCAGTCCTTGTTGACCACCCAGTTGTCCAGCCATGTTGAATGGGATAAGGATAGGCTGGTTCAGTGCTGGAGTGCCTCCAGGCATCACCCCGGCTACAGCTGAGGCCAACTGCTGAGCCGTCAGAAGTGGCTGCAATGAAATATAATTATCACATTTCAACATACAGCAATAGATTTAATTGCAGCATACATGCAACTGTTCTCCTAAAGTCTGGGGCTCCTCTAATGTATCTGTTATTCCAACTTCTTTCCAGTTTTTTGACTCTGAAGACAAAACACAAGCGTATAGTAAGTCTACACTAGGCCTGCAATGCTTTCCATTTTTGATTTATTAATTAATCAATTAAATAGATTAAAAAGAAAGAAGTTAATAAGGCTGCAGATACAGGAATAAATATAATTGTTAAAATATATCAGCACCATGCACACAAAGAGCCTTTATTTTTTTTAAAAAGCAGTCTTCCTTTCCCTTGACCTTGCAAGGGAACAGATACTTAAGATGATGGTTGCTATACCACATGTTTGCACCATCTAAAAACATGTTTGCCCATATGCAAATTTAATTGCTTGATTGATTAATAAGCCAACTTAATATGATCACTTATTTTATTAAATTGGACTGCAGCTCTTGTTTAATACAATAATTTATAATAGGAAATATTAGATGAGAGCCACATGTATTCCTTCACCTGGTAAAATGTGTTCCTGTAATATTAGGGACTAGAAGCATACACACACACACGCACACACACACACACACACACACACACACACACACACACACACACACGTGTAATCTGTCAACAATGGTACGTTTTGACAAGAAAAACAATCTATAAGAGAAAGGAGTGTTTAACCCATTTCCCAGTTCCATTTGTCTACCTCAGCCATCTCAGCAACCGCCCACCCCACTCCACGAATTCAAAAGTGGACGTTTTGAAGAAACATAGCATCACCTAGTAATTATCATGAACTAATGCACTGCTAAAGGCAGCTTCAGCTACTGTTCAAAAGTTGGCAACCCCACCTGCGATCAAGCATCCAAGCCAGCCGTGAAAGAAAAAAGTCTGATGTGCCCACTCATGAGTAGCACAACAAATTAAATTAAGCAGGAGAGCTCATACTTTTTTGTGGATAAATTGTGGAACAAAAGGAAACACATCTAATTGTCAGAAAGCATGTTTCAGCTGGAAGCAGTGCATTCATGATAGTAGACAGATCTGCTGAAAATTAAAGCCTATACTTTGGTACTTTATAATGAATTTATATTTTAAAAATATTTTAATTCTTTAGTTGTATTCTTAGATGGCTTATACAAGGAATTAAAAAAATTAAAATGCTAATATATTTACTCTAGACAAAATATAGTCCTAGGAAAAGCTGAGATACTTTACGTTATTTCTTCTGTGGAAGTCACTAACAAAGCTGACTAGTACTGTTGTTACATTCAAAAACTAGCTTAACAATTCTTTAGTAGTAGTAGTAGTATTAATTTTGGCACAATGAGTAATGCTTACTAGTTACTTGTAAAGCATTAGAAAAGGTCATTGAGAGTATGGTATTTTTACTGTAATGTGAGTGTTTTTTAAAGTTATTAAAAGGCAACAGAAAAAATAACTGGCTAGTAACAACTAATGTTACAAGTTACTCTTTATTAACAAGCAAATGAAATGAATTACTTTTTTAAAGTCATGAGCAAAGGAGTGCTAAAGAAAAAACATTCCAAGCCTGACAAGTCTCCTAATTAAGAAGATCTGTTCTGGTGTCATATGATTTCCTCTTTGGACTTCTATTTCTCTTCTCAGTTTTTTTTTTTTTTAGCTCTCTTAAACTTGCATGCTTTCCATATTAATAATCATTGTACTGTTATTTCCTTCAAATTCTTTGCAGTTTGTTCAAATCCTACTTGAAATATATCGCCCAAGACTGGCAACAATTACACCATCTGCCTCCTTGGCAATGATAGACGGAACTACAAGGTTCAGGTGGGAAATTCAGTTGGTTGGTATCTTAATGCAAATTTACCATATCAGAACTTCTCCAACTACCACACAATTATATGGTGATATGGTAACATGCATCTTATCTTAACACATTCATTAGTAGCATTTGTGGATGTTTTTAACACACACACACCCAAAGACATCGGCACTCTAATGGTATGCAAGGGATTGCTAAGGAAACTAGAAAAAGGTCCTACACCAGGTCCTACTTACTGTGACAAATTGTGGGCAACATTTAGTCTTTTTTTTAAACAAGCAAAAAGCCTGAAGATCCAGGGCCTGAACCTGGGACATTTTACATTAAAAAACAGTGCTCTGGGGGAGGTCATAGATGCTTCTTTCCAAAATGCTGAAATGGGGGCACCCTTCCCCGCTTGGTCTGCCCAGTGTTCTGTAGTACTGAGCTTTGGTCCCTCCTCTAAATATGTAATGCTCAGGAACCTGCATTTAATTTTTCTGTTTACATTCTCTGTGGTGTTCCTGTCTTAGCTGCCCAAACAAGCACAAATTCTCTGTACCCTCATCAAACGACAGTTCCCAGGATTCTTTGAGGAAAGCCATAATAGTTCAAACAGCGTATTATATATATAAAAGTTTGAGCAGGTACCTAGAGACAACGGGCAGAACACCTGCAGCGTTCCCCTAACAGCTTACTCAATCACTTTATAAACTGTATTTTTTGGTTAGCATTATAGTGTGAACACTTTTTGGCTCAAAACTGAGATCAATCTAATTTAAAACAAAGTCCATGCATGACAGTCATAACCATCAAACCCAATAAGCTGAACTTGCATTACAATTATATTCTGTAGTTTTTACATCCGCTTCTCCTTAGTATTTACAACATAAGACTGATGTGAGGCTCCAGTAATTTCATTTACTGGGGTAAGTCTTTGTCTCGTGTCTTAAATTTTAATTGAAAAGTATACCAATGCAGGAAAAAGATTCCCCCCCCCCCCAACAAACCACTTTCCAAAATGTTAATGGCTTTGTACACACTGTCTCCATACATTTTGAACTAAAGCATGCAGCTGAACAATTCTATCTTTATCCATAGTTAACCATCAACATTGCTTTCAGAAAACTGAATCTTATTTAGGCTCAATGAAAGAAACTGACCTGGGGCCCAACAGGGAATGCTGGATGGGATTGACTGGGTTGGTGCTGATCAGATGTGCTCGCATCAGACAGCGCTGTGTTTCCTCTGGCTCCTGGAATTCAAATAAAAAGCTCTACCTTAATATCTAGCCTGGGGACCAGCACATTACATTTTGCTGTGATGTCACATAGCATCAAGCTGAAAATGATATGCTAAAGCGGTTTATCAATAACTCAAATGCTCAAATCACTAATCTGCTGCATAAATTATGCTAACATTCATTCAGGCCAGCGTAGTCTCATGGAGTGATACAGAAATCTGACAGCAGTGCAACTGATGCTAAAGGTAACACAGTTAATGTGGTTTGCATTATATACCCATTTACATAAAAGCACATGAGTTTTCTATAGGGACAAGAGTTGATTTTTTTAAATGCTAAGGTGAGCAAGAGCTCTCCTAATTTCATCAGGCAACATCATCCAGGCCAAAGCCAAGCCACTTCTGCTTTATATCTCACGAAAGGATTTAAAACAAACAAACATAGAAAGTTTCCAATAGAAATCTCTGTTTAATTTAGTAGGTTCAAACCTGCAAAGCTTTCCATCTACACAAAGCAAGAATTGACTTGAAGAAAAACCAGGCTATATATACATTGAGCAGCATGATGCAGTCGAGCAAAGTGACACCGGCACACCACACGTGGTCCCAACATTTGTATGCTGGTGGTGTTGGTTGAGATCTCCAAAGCATCCTCCCTCATCAAGAAAACCAGTTTGGACCTGCAAGTCTGTTTTCTGATCCAGGCACAGTTGTTGTGGACTAACCAATCCCCAACACAAACCTGGAAGTGGACATCCAGCTTTGTCCTGTTCTGATTCTTTGGGGGGGGGGGGGGAATTAAAAAATGAAATGGGGCTTATAGAAGGTTTACATAAGAATAGACTCCAGGGAGGTTCGTATAGAAATAAATATCCTGGCCCCTAAGATTTTTGAACTTCGTTGGTTAAAAATTAGGACCTCAAATTAGGCTTAGAAATGAACAAGAAGCTGCCAAAGCTTTTGCAGGCTTGTGTGATGGGGTCTATAACATCTGCACCAAACAAGAGTCTGGCAAACAAGCTATAATTTCAGAACACTTTTTCAAAGCAACCATACACAGAATGCACTACGGTTAATCAAACTAAAGTGGTTAAGGCATGAACTGTGGCCGTGTGTCATGCTTTACATGGCCCACATCCATCACACTGACCCTGTGATTCCAGAACTTCCATAAGCATCCCCACACACCCCAGTGAAGCTTTATCTGGTCACAATGAATTCTGGGAAAGCTAAGGCCAAGGATCCTGCTGAACCTACTCAGGTAGCTCATCTCACAAAGGAATGGGCTTCCCTACCTTCCTGCAGGCACAGGCAGCCTTCAGTCCACAAACCACAGGACTTAGGGGCCAGACACAACAGGAATAAAAGGGCTGCCTGAGAATAAAGGACTCTGCTGGAGTACAGAGACTTGATAGTTGAGCCAGCTGTTGACACCTGGGTACTGTGCAGCTCCAGAAAACCAAACCTGTGCTTTCAGTTCTGTTCTAGTCACTGCTGGAACAAAAGAGGTTGGTGTAGCTCAGCTGCCTAATTAATTGTAGGTTTTTCTAACCCTTAGGTATTAGATCTACATTTTTCTTAAGGTTACACCCATTGCCTTTTCTACATAGACTTCTAGTGATTTTGTTTTGTTTTGTTTGTTTGTTGTTTTATCATGCTCTCATTTAGGCTGGGTTTTCCCCCCCCAAATTTGGTCTCAGCTTCTTTTTGAAAAATCCTGTATCTCAGTGCCCTACCACACAAGATAACCTGAGGTCAATAGGGGCTAACCAGTCCTGTGCTTCTCCACTGTATTTGTGCCAGGAATCCAGCTTGGAGCAAACTCAAGCAGGACATCACACCACCTTCCCCAGCAAGGGATGCAGTTGGGGTGCCAGTGGAAACTCAGCAAAGGCGTTTTTGGCCACTGCTCTGCCTGACCATCCAGAGACAGTGCTTGGTCCACAATCATTCCTGCCCCATATGTGACAGCATAACCTTATGTAGAAGAGGCTGTATTGTCAGTACTGTGTTGATATGGCTCCCACCTCCCAGTCCTGTCTTGACCATCAATATACTGGACATAGATATTGCAGTTTCCTTTCTACACTCACTACCACAGAATAGGCCCCAATGTGAGCCCTAGCCAATGTTCAACTGGATTTGGCCCACTTTTCCCCCATCATTGCTCCATCCAGGTTGCTGCCTTAAACTATTCAGAAAAACCACTGACAACCCTCAAAGACTTAAAATTGGCAAATGTTGATGAAATAAAGCAGAAATTTGGCTTCTTTATTGTTTTATCATGTGCAAATAATTCTTCTCATAAATGGGAAACATGTTTTGAGAATGCAATAAAATCTCAGGCAGTCGTAGGATTTGAGGGTGCACATTGGACAAAAGAGCAAGCTAGAAAACTGTCAAAGGCAGTTTAGGACCACAGATTTTCCAGCACGACAAACAGGGATGAGGTGTTCAGAAGTGGTAAAAATCTGCCCAAGGTCTATGTGATTTCTCCCCCCCCCCCCCAGTGGAATTTTGTGGTAAGAAATATGATGGAAAAAGCAATGGGGCAACACAAGAGTGTCACAAATGTAAGGCAACATTGTCTAGTCCACCTGTAAAATTCCAGGAAAGAGGCAGGGAAATAACACAGTAAAAGCCTCATCTGGAAGCACTCTGGGTAAGACTGTGCACTATTTTACAGGGGCTAAATACAGTTGTTAGTGCCAACTAGAATAGAACCACTAAAAGACAGGAGTTATTAAGTCAACAATGACATCAATCCTATTAATTCAGTGGACATAATTCTGGTTGGGATAAAAGGCTGGATGTGCTGGTAGTACCTGAATGTACTTGGGTTACCTTCCATTTACTCAGCATGGGCAGTAACCAAAAATCAGCAGTTCAAGGCATCGGCATCAAGATCAACATCAAATATCTATGGACAGGAATTTTCCATATCTATCCCATCAATTTCTGCCCCCCTTTTATAAGAATAATATTTTTTCATTACACTTTAATGTTCACTTTCTACCAGCTGCCATGGAGGCCTAAAGTCAAAGAAAAAGGTAGGATACTAATACTGTAAATAAAACAAAGGATGCATTCAACACCCAAACCCATCTGCAAAATGGCCTGATATGCACAGTCGACCCACAAAAAGAACAAAAGGGGGGTAAATACCAGAATGGTGTATTCATACTGTATGTGTTAGTATTTCTATTGTGAAAGATAGGGCAATGCCTCTCTTCCACTCCCCTACCATACGCCTGAAAACTTATCTGTGTCAGTGACTTTCAGATGTCTGCTCCAAAGCCTTGATTCTTTTTTTAAGCAATCATTTGATTGCTATTATTTACAAAGCTCCAGTCGAAATGTTCTGTTTTTCCTGAAAGTTGATTCTGACACTATATTACCACATGCATTTAAAATCTGGTCCTCAGAAATTCTTGTACGCCTGTGCAGAATAAAATGAGGTCTTCAGCTTTGCGAAGAGGGACAGGTAGTTGCTCTGCAATGTGCTTCTCTTTTGATGAGCAGACCACTCCCATGAGAAGAACTTCCACTCTTGGCAAGGATGGCCAGGATTGACACTCTGGGTCCCTGCGAACTCAGCCTGGTCTGGCTGCCCTTAGATTAGTAATTCAATATTACGAATATATTGTGGCTGCCATCACTTTTTACAACATTGCTCCTGTTTCTTTAGGAGCAATTTAATGATATACACAACATTAAGGAAGTAAAGCTTTTTCTACCATTAAGAATCTGCTGACTTCTTCTAGGTAAGACTACTATCAAAAGAACAAAGGGAAGGCTAGGATGGAAAGAGAGAAAGGAACAAGAGGGAACAACTCTCTAGCAACCCCATTTCTATTTGCAGTTAAATCATCTGAATAAAAAGCATATCAGTTTCTACGTCTGAATCACATCCTGATATGCTGGCAGCTTTTGAACCAGTCTACATAGTTCAAAATGCACCTATTAGTGGCCATGTAACACTGAATGCCATGTCATGATGGAGTTAAACAACTGATTTCTTCTATCAAAAACATATGAAACCTGTTAAAGGGACAAGAACTAGCAAGGACACATTGATCAGTTCCATTCTATATTTGTAAAAGCATTCAGACCAAATGTACAGAGATAATAGTTGAATAGTGCTGATGGATCCATATTTCAATCGAGCTTAAGAAAGTCCACTGTGCTTCCAAAGCTCTGTTATATGCACATGCATTTTTTGATATATCCAGGCTCTCTTCCTGCATTGAAAGAAGCAGGAATTTTGGTATGAAAAAATGGGCCTACTCTAGTTGCAACTTGCTCTGCTAAGCAACAGATTTCAGTCATTCATTTATAAATATCTTGTTCTGGCAAAAGAATCTACAAATGATCAACGTCATCAAGATAATCATAATATACACTGCTAAAAACACAACATAAAATTGAGCAAAATGGGAAAGAAACAATCAAAAAAAGGCATCTGAACAAAATCATGAAGACAAAGCATCTCCTTCTCCAATATGAACGCCTACATAAAGGACCATATCATTCCTTCTCATAAAAGAACAACAGTGATAATGAGATAAGTCACTGCTACTTTAAGAGCCCCAATGCATGTTCCTGAACACTATTCGAAACAGAAAACAAATGCCCTTGCAAAAACAGGGAACATTTTGGAAACTAAAAATATTTTCTTAGCTTGCAAGACTGTCGGCTCCGCCGGCGCTTGTCGCCGAGTGGAGCTCCTTTGCCCTCCCCTCGGGATAGCACGAGACACGCTATTCTCGTAGTTACCCGGTGGGAGCGTCCTTAAAAGGACGCTCCCCCACGTGCTCGGCCTCTTTTGAGGCTTGTGTTCCCTGGCAGCAGCTGTGTTCAGTACTGCAGGGATTTTTTGCTGCGTAGCAGCCAACAGCGTCGAGGGAGCTGTGGGGGGTGCATCGGCACTCCCCAAGGTTGGAGTGTAGTGTTGGGGATCAGCCTTGATCCCCAGCGGAGCCTGCTTACAGCCATTTTGGTTTTTTTTTAAAAAAATAGGAGCAAGTGGGAAAAGGGTTCCATAAGCTTCAGGACTAAGAGGGTGGTAACCCCCCCATTGGGCTCGGCCCTTGGGTTGAGGCAGTTGGGGACAGGGCAACCCCCCCCCCCACAAAGACACACTAAAGGCAGTTGGGGGACAGAGTTATGCCCCCCATCCACACGGTTAATTATGTGTTTGTGTGTTTGTTGGGGTTTCTTTAAATTTAATTGGAAGCGGCGCGCTTACAGACATGCGCACATGCACATTGAAATAATAATAATAATAATAATAATAATAATAATAATAATAATAATAATAATAATAATAATAATAATAATAATAATAATAATAATAATAATAATAAATAAATAAGTTCAAATTAAAATTAAATAAGATTATAATAACAACAGGAATAGTTGCATTGCAGCAACTACCAGTTGTTGATTAGCTAGTCCTGAGGGCTTGTATTAAAAAAAAATTATTATTATAAATTAATAGCTAAATAAATAGGCAAACAATAAGGGTACAACGTAGGGTGTTTTTTTAACAATTGGAGCACATTAGTAAGGGTTGGCTGCATGGCTAGCTGGTAGATTATTTAGTAAGAGCTTTTGTTAGCAGCAATAGCCCCATAAAAGGGTCAGGGCAATAGCAAAGGCAAACAGCCTGCAAAACGCAGGGCTCCCAGGGCGTCCCCTCCAGTTGTATCATCATCATCAGACTAGGAGGGGTGGCTTGTGTGGGAGGAAATACGGGCTAAAATAGCAGCGTTGGAGCAGCAGAAGGCTAGCGAAGCGTGTAAGGGGGTTAAGGACAATCAGCCTAGGTGCTCAGCAAGGGAGTCCAAGGCACACAAGTGTGCTAAACTGAAAGGCCTTGCTGATAATCTTTTGTCCCGTTTTGCTGCTTTAGAGGCTGGTGTGCAAGGTGCGTCAGGAGTTGCAGATTCGTCAAGGGAACGCCAGCCTTGATCGGCCAGGTCGAGAGCAGAGCTGAACGCGCACGTGCATGCCCGGGCAGTAAAGGGGTCCAGAGGCAGGAAGTGGTCGAGGACAGCAGGTTGGATGGTGAAAGGCCTTCAACCAGCTGGGATGCAGCCGCTACTCAAATGTCAGGTGACCTTGCTGCTGCACTGGACATTAGTGGAGCCCTGCCAATGTGGCCATGGGGGTTGGGAACACAAGTGCAGGAGCAGTTGACCATGGGCACGCAGGGCTGGCTGGCAAGTCAGGTGCCTTTGGGTTCATCCGTTGGCGCCTGGCGGGCCCCTTATCCCCCAACACCTTTCTCCACCCCTACGGGGGCATAGGTGGGAGTTGGGGTTTGGCCATACCCCTCTGTACCTGACACTGGGTATAATTCCGTTCCCCTTAGAGCTTTGCCTTTCAGAGACTATCCTCTCCCTACAGGTGATCACTTGACACCAGTTATGAAGGAGCGTATATGGCAGGGTGAATACGTAGATCTATTTGAATTACTAAATAGAAACATGGATGCTAAGGAGTGAGAAAAGGAGGATGAGGTAGAGAAAGAAGAGGTGGCGCAAAAAGCCAGAGCGCACCTGGGCCAATTGGTTGCCGGGATTTTTGATTTATGCAGGTATAATTGTGAAGGCACAACCTTGGTGTGCGCTGTCTTTATTTCAGTATTTGGACCTGATATACAGGGCCTACATGGACTTCCCGGGTCATTCATGGCTGACCTATGATCAAAATATCTGCATGAGAGCGTCAATACATGCGTTGGGATGAACCTCACCCAGGCTTATAGCTTCAAACTATGACTCCTGCCCAGCCACTGCAAGGTGAGAGGTTTGACAGTGGCCACCTTATCAGGAAGACAGGGCAGGTTAACAATTCCCGTGCTGGAGCGGGGCAGGTGGTTCAACCCCACCTGCTCTGCTGGGACTTCAATTCACGGGGTTCCTGTTCCAGGAAACCATGCCGATACAGGCATGAGTGTGCCACCTGTGGTGGAGCCCACTCCAGTTTGAAATGTTTTAAAGGGAGGTCACCCAAAGCGGTTGGCAAGGAACAAGGCAGTAACAGGAAGCCTGATGGAGCGGCTGGTGCTACAAAAGGGGCCCAGCCCTATTAAATTGGAGGTGCTTACAGTTTTGTTGGCTAACTACCCTTTAAAGGAAGTGGCAGCATATTTACTTGATGGGTTTCAGTTAGGTTTTCGTATCCCAGTTTTGGGGAGACGCAAGGCAATGTTTGCCAAAAATTTGAAGTCTGTTCAAGGTATGGAGGAAATAGTTAGACAAAAAATTGAGAAGGAGGTCTGAGAGGGCAGAGTGTTAGGTCCGTTCGTTCAGCCACCGGTCCCGCATCTCTGGGTGTCTCCTTTGGGGATTGTACCTAAAAAGGCCTCTCTTACCCAGAAGGTGACTCTGTCAATGACGGCATACCACAGGAGCTTTGCACTGTGCATTATACGTTGTTTGACGAGGCAGTGCGCATGATTAGGGCATGTGGCATCGGGGCAGAGATGGCCAAGACTGATGTAAAATCAGCTTTTCATCTGCTGCCAGTTCACCCAGAGGATTTTGAGTTGTTAGGTTTTTCCTTTGAGGGTGCCTTTTACATGGATAGAGCATTACCCATGGGTTGCTCAGTATCCTGTGCAGCGTTTGAGCGCTTTAGCTCCTTTTTGGAATGGGATCTTAGACGTATGATTTTCTTTTTTGTGGTGCAAAGGATTCTGGGAATTGTAGGCACTTGATGGAGACTTTTGAGAAATTGGCTCAGGAGATTGGGCTTCTTTTGGCTGAGGAGAAAACAGAAGGGCCAACGCCTAACATCACATTCTTGGGTATAGAGTTGGATACCTGCCACCAATACTGCAAGCTTCCTGACAAAAAGCTGGTTGACTTGCGGGCTCTTTTTTTTCTCCAGCCATACTGATGAGGTTTGGTGAATCACAGGGTAGCATTTGTAGTGATAGGTACGAGCCTTCCCTCTTTCAAGCAGCAACACTTTTGACATTTTTTGGAGCATTTAGTATTAGTGAGGTTGTGGCAGCTGGCAAGCATGACGCATCATGAATGGCGTTACAACTTGCAGATGTCACAATGGGCAAAGACAGGTTACAATTGCATATCCGGAGAGCTAAAACAGATCGATTAGGGAAAGGAGCCTTTATCTCACTAGGGACTTGCTCCATTTTAGAAATATGCCCAGTTAGGACACTAGAGGATTACCTTAAGAAAAGGGGGGAAGATCAAGTTAATAAGGAAGTTTGCAGAGTAATGGTTAATGGCTTAGGATCAGTAATAGGACACCCGGAGATCCGATTGGACTGACTGGAGCTTTATAGAGGTGATGGGGTTCATTTATCTGAGGCTAGTTTAGTGATTTTCTTGAGGGATCTTTGTAGGGGCCTGTGTGATGAAATTTTGGGCTGGATGGGGGGGAATGGAGCATAGCAAGCTTGCCCATTCCGTGGCGGGTAGTGCGGAAGGAAACTGAATCAGTGAGTGCCCATGGAGTTCAAGCAGTGCATAGCAGGTCTGAACTTTAGGTGCTGCGGATCGTGAGATTACAGTGCTGGGAGGAAAGACCTGCTGGGGCCCTCCAAAGGTTGAGGGCTTGCATGCCCAGGGGGGAGGGCTTGATATTTCGCCGGCCGGCGTCATGCTGTCTCAGGGACAGCACGACAACGGGGCGTGGGACTCGCCCATATAGGTTGGTGAGGGGGTCCTGTGAGACCTTCAGCACCAAACCTGATACCGCACTACCGCAGGCCCCTGGTTTCTAAGCCGTAAGTTATGGCATGTTGATTTAATGAAGTGTGGCCCTGTTTATACCCATCACCTGCGTCTTGCCTCATTATTCCAGAGTGGGAGGGCAATGTGGATAGGGCATTTTGACCACCAAAACTGTTTAATAAAATACTGACAAAATCACTGCCATTATCATGGGTGAGATATTTTCAGGCAGAGAAATAGCAATTATAAAAAACTTTGGGGTGGCAATTCCTTGTAGGATCCTTAGTGATGGTGCACAGGCCAGCAACAGTCAGATACAGAGAAGTCTTTTTGTCTTTGCCACAGTTACCACCATGTGAAACACTTGAGTTTTCTTCTCTAGTCTCACAAAAATGAACAACATTACATATTGTGGGAGCTAAATACGCTCCCTGTTAATAGAAAACCTAGATCCAGAGATTGCTTGCAGTACAGAATGTGGCGGGGAAGGGACTCCCCTGCTTGGTCTACAAGCCACCCATGTCCAAAGATGTATTAAAAGCAGAAATGGTTAGTAGCCAAAATTATGGTGGTTTTAGGACTATGAAACATGGGAAGAAATGTTACACCTTTACCCTGCTGTGATCCCATGAACAATCCTTCCAACAATTACTCCTGAAATATTACCATCAGTAGCATCATCAGAAGCTTCCTACACTAAGCTAATAGCTGTGGCAAAAGATAAAAGAATTAACCCTCTCCTCTCTAGCTGCTGTTAATTGTGTGGGGAACAGTTCCCAAAGCCCTGATTTGTGCACAAAATGCAGTATCAACCTATGGTTCCCTTGATACAAATCTGTTTCCACCTGTGCATGGTTGATTATATAAATCAGGCTGTGTTTATGATTTCTGCAAACTATATATAATTATATATATATATAAAAAATGGATTCTGTGCTTCTTACCAGTTCTGAGTGAGGATGAATGAAAGCAGATGTGTAAGAAACAATAGGAGCATGATTACCTTAAGAATAACACATCCCAGTAACAATTTTTTAGGATTTTTACCAGACAATTGGGTGTAGGTTTTATTCTCTGTAGTTTTACCGATGGGTGTAGAAATGGAATTCTAACTCAACCTTAACAAGATCCTTTCCCCCCAGTGTTTGTCCTATGAATAACAAGTGCAAGGCAATTCAGAACTTCTTTATTGCCATGCCATGGTCTGTGAAGAAAAAAAAAAAAGAGGGAAGGCTGTGGTTCTGCCATACTTATAAATTTTAAAGAAGGTATTATCTGCTCATTTAAAACAAATTCTTCTATATATTCTCCAAGGGGACAGCCTCATAAATAATGGAAACGTGAAAGAAATACCTCACCACATTAAGGTACAAATAAAATGGACTGCTACATATTATTCAATTGACTTATATCTCTAGCAATGTGTCAGTCTTAACAGTATTTTATGATGAAATTAAGCAATAAATGCAGATAATCATTAGGCAGAAAACTGGAAATCTGATTAATTCCTAATATTTTCAAAACCCCAAAAGGAAGTCAAAGATGCACATTAGCTTGGGAATTCATACTCATGTTCTATTGAAATTTCTACACTGATTTTGAACAGGCTGATAATAAAAGCATGCAGATTTGCTGATACCCTCACAGAATGAATTGTGTCAAAATACATTTTACATTTAATGTTCTTCCTGTCATTTAACAGAGAAGGTAGAATGAAATTTTTAAATTGACATGGACTCTAGATGGAGCTACTTGGGAAAGAATTCAAGTCAATTGAACATATATTTTAAGACAGAGGGGAAGAAGAGGGGAATTGCGCACTCCAGCTCAAGAGAGGGGCAGCCGGCAGTCAATGAACAAATGAATAAATAAAGCAAACATTCATAATCTAGTAAGGTATTCCCACAGGAAACAGTATTGTCAATTTGGGGATAAACTATAAAGCAGCAATAATAACACATCTTTACATAATTTTATAGCTTGTGAAAATTCCAACAAATACAGATCTGAAGTGCTCAAGTTATAGAAAGAATGCTGATGCGGTATAGTGACTAAGAATTTATGCTATAAATCAGATTTAAATTTTGCCTTTGTCAGGAATAGAGATAGAAAAAGCTATCAGTTTTGCTTTCTCTCATATTCAGACTTTTAAAACCACCAGTTTTTTCATTCTCAAAGCAAACTGAATAAATCTAAGCAAAATCTTATTAAAAAATATACTAAGATTAAATTCCCAGCCAACCCTAGTCTGAAACTCTCTCTGTTACTTTCTAGACAATCATTGGGTATACCCAATGAGTGCGGGCAGAGCGGAAGCATGGAATCCTCACCCCACAGTATATACATTTACCTAAAGATTAACACTCCATATGTTTTAGTACAACATACTCAAGCATGTCATTAGAAGTAGCCAAGTTCTCTGCCCACAATTCTCGCCCTTTTATGAATGTCTCTGTAAAAGAAGCCACAAATGCAGACATTAGCCCTCAGTGTTTATGTCACAAGCTTTATCTATAGGCAGTTATGCACTTCCCATTGTTTTCTGTTTCTTTCACCCAGTGATCAATTTGTACAATCACAGAACTTTCTTGTAAGAATTGCAATAGGTATATGGGCTTCATTTTGTGCAAGAGGTGTAACAGAGCCTTTTGGATTAGCTAAGTGCAACATCATTTGATTTCACAAGAAGACTGTAACACATATTAAGCATCACATTATGAGCTTTCTTCATACAAGTGTTTCTCCAAATCAATGTTTTAAAACAGGGATGGAGAATCTGTAATCCTAGATATTACAATGTTCACTATCTGAGCTATGGTAGGTGGGGCTGATGGGAGTTGGAGTTCCAAAATCATGTAGAAGACTACAGTCTCCCTGCTCTTCTATAAAAGTTCTAATTGTAGTTAAAACATGGTAGAAGTTCCACCTTGGTGAAGGTTTCAGAATAATGATCATCACATGAAATGAACACACAAATGCTCAAATCCACCTTTGGTGAAAATCAGCGTTATTGGATGTGTATTAGAGATTGGGGTATTCGTATACGAATATGAATATCCCTGCACAGGTGGCATTAACGAGGGTCCAGCCCCATGCGGCTAGACAGTCCACTCACCAATCCGACGCGGACAGCGCGATTATACGAATGACTCCGCAGCGCGCGATCCGCTCACCACTCCTGGCAGGAGGCGAGAGGACAAGCCTCGCTGCAAGGTCGAAGAGTGGCGAGCGGATCGTGTGCTGTAGAGCCATTCGTAGAATCGCGCCATCCGCATCAGATCGGTGAGTGGACCGTTCGACCCCATGGGGCTTGACCCTCGTTAACGCCACCTGTGCGGGGATATTCGTATTCGTATATGAATACCCCATCTCTAATGTGTATTAATTGCAAAACTTATGTGTAGTGATTTGAAATTATTTGATTTGCACCAGTTTGTAGTTTGTCCAAACAGGTGTTCGGCAGTTTCCAGCCCTGCCTTTTCTGGCGGGTGCCACTCAGAAGCAGAACAGGGGAACCAGGGTGCTCCCTCTGAGTGGGCCCCCCATGTGAGGTGGCAGGGCTGGGAAGCGCCAAATACCTGTTTGGCCCAAAAATGAACTGGCATGAAGAGCCAAACCAGCAGTTCATGACCATCTCTAGTTTTACGTTATTCTCTTAAAAACTATAACTCCATCTTGTTTTGTTTCTGCCTCTGCTTACTGGCATATGATTTCCTATGCCCACTGCTTGTCCCTGATAGGTTTCAAGGTCTCGTGGACCAACATATCTGTTCCCTGAATGTTAGTTCTATCTGCCAGTGCAACTCCATTGGCATATATCTCAGTGACAAATTGCTGCAAATTGAGAATTCTGTTCTCTTATCTTGTGTCCATTTGCCACTGAAATGTATGCTGATGGAGTTATGGCATAATACTGGATGGGGTCTGCAGCTTGGGGGTGCCACTGGATTCAGCCCTGAGCTGTGATGCATAGGTTTTGATGGTGGTCACAAGTACATTGGATTAGTGCAATGTTCTTATTTGACTTGGACAATTGGGGACATTATGAAATGGTGTATTTACTGAATTCAGTAAATTCAGGTGTGTTTTAAAGTGTCTTTAAATTGCATTTTTTAAAAAATCATTCATTTAATAGATTTTTAGGATAATATTTTACACAATGCATTCTATTTATTTATTTATTTAGCTTTATATACTGCCCTATTAGTGTGATGCATTATTCTGGGTGGTTCACAACAAGCAAAATAGCAGATAGATAACAAAAACATGTGAAACTATAAAATTATATTTAGCTCTGTTTATTATGTTCTTTTAGTTGACTGTGAAATATGTTTGAGTCCCCTATGGGGGTAACGCAGCATATTAAATATATAAACCAATTCTAATAATAATTATTATCTTCTATCATGTTTCTGAATTATGGCAACAGTTTTCAGGGGGTTTTAGGTATAGAATACTTAGAAGTGCTTTACTATTCCCTTCTTCTGGGGGTGCCCTGTGACTGTGGAGCTTTCCCAAGATCACCCAGGTTGGCTCTTCTCCCAAGAGGCACAGTGGGAGTCAAACTCCAAACCTATTACCCTGCAGCCAGATACTCCAACTCATTGACTCTTCAAATGAACAGGTAGGTTCACACAGTACAAGCTGGTTCTTCACATGCAAAGCCCATCTATTCGGTGCAGTCACACATGCCAAAAGAATCCCAGTTATATTGATTCTGCCATTATTTAAATCGTTTTATACATTTCCATTCACACGACACATGGGTAACATTGATTCATTTGGCCAGCCAATTGTCCCCGCTTTTGTGTGGCTTATTGTTGCCAAGAAACTGCATTCTGTAGTGGAATATCAGAAGGGGAAACCATTTCTTTCAATGAACATTGCACTGCGCTGATAGTTAGAGGAAGGGAAACATGGGGTGGAACACCCAAAATGCCAATAGAACTGCTGCAGTAACAAGTAGCACCCGCAGCTTTGTTGACAAAATATCATTCACTGGTCCTCCAAGCTGGCGGCTACTTTTAATTTGGAGCAACATCCCACATAGTGTCCTTCAAGAAATAAAATGCCCTCAAACCTGGTGAGGTGTCCATGGCCAGTTATGAACTAAATTCCAATGCTGCCTTCTATAGTTCTATATAAATTACACATGAATGTAGATGCCACTTCAGCAATATATGACTTATGATTTTTTAAAAGATAATTTTAGAGTAGTGGGGACCCAGAAAAAGGACAGAAAAAGAATCTATTTATATGAGATGGCATTGTAGCCTACAGAACTGGTACATACAGCAAGAAATGTTTACCCCACCTTGGGTCATTTTAAGGAGAAAGGGGTGTAAAAATATTTTAAATAATTTATTTAAATAAATGTACCAATTGAACTGACAGCCATGTGAATGGGTCCAATGGTATATATACCACATACAAATATATCAATATTTTTTAAAAAGGAGGGAAAAGAAGCGATTCAAATGGTCCCTGGGATTAGGCCCTTTGATAGGCTCTCGGAATCCCAGAGGCTGTGGCTGCAGTGCTAATGCCTTAATATTCATTTAGGGGCAGCACTGCTTTGGTGAGTTGGTGAGTTTGGAAAGGGAAATTCACAGCAAAATTCTTCAAGGTATTCAAGACAGTACACATAGGCATGCAGATATCTCTGATTATCTTCCTGTATGTCTATTTTAAAAGCATGTGTCAGAGACACTTTTTGTACTTTACAATCATCAAAAGAGATACGGGTGATTCTGAGGCAGAATTAATCACATGTGGTTCCCTGTGTGTCTTCTACCATGTACAAAAAAGCACATATTTTCATTCCAGCATTAAAGGATAATGATGTTTTTTCCATCATTTCCAATTAGGACCAAAAAAAAAAACAAAAAACCAGAGGACAAAATAACCTTAAATAGTTTTGCCTGGCCGTTGTAAAATATTCCAATCACTTGCCTTGTTCGTACTGTAGCACTGGATTTACCCAGATCTTTTCCCAAACCAGTTTATCAATGCCTGTGAAATTGCATACAATTTCATGCGTATAAATAAGGTTTTACACACTCTCTGTATGAGATTATTCATGCTGTCTTTTCAGGATCAAAGAGGAATGTATCCTTTTCTGCCTGTATTTCTCCCTCTCATACACATGTACTTCACTTAGCCTTGTAGGCCCTTCTCCTAATCTACCCACTATAGAGGAAATGCTTCAGAAGCAAGTTTTGTTTGAAAGCCAGAAGGGAAATTGGCAGATAGTGAACTGAGAACCAAGTAAATGCAACAAAGCAACAATTTCAGGCTGGCTAGAATCTCCATTGCACCTACAGTAGAGCTGAATTTATTCTCTGCCATCTATTATTGTCAGTGACAGCACAGGTGAAAACAACCAGAAAGGAAAAGTACAGTCCAACATTCAGTCGAGATTCTTTGTTTTCTTATGGTATATGTAGCCACAAGGGCAGAGTTTTCTATACTGCAACAATAATGGGAAATTATTTTAAGTAAGAAAGTAGCCAAATCACAAGGTATAACGATTAAACGAAAAACAAAGGAAAAAACTCTTTAAAACTGGCACAAATGTAAATATATCCTTGGAGTTCGAAAAAGATTGCCACAGTGGGAAGAATCAGGAATCTTTTTCAGTGTGGTGTCTGATTTCTTCTTAGCTGGATATGTTGGGAATTAAACTCTAAAGGAACTTTAGCATGCAATACATCTTCACAATATTGTCTTGTAGGTTTTTCTGGTGGTTTCTGGGGAATTCTGTAGTCCGGTGGAGGTAAAGGCTTGGTGGGATAGCCAATAGCCTGCTGTGATCTATTTACAAGACACCCTGAGGATAACCTGAGAGTTAGACCTCCATGGCCCTGGCCTTGGTATTGGCAGGGATGTCTAGTGAGACAAACGGTCTAGTTTTGTTGGATGATTTTTTCCTTAAGGCCTGATGATATATATAGACAAGGAATTTCACTGGACCAGGTTGAACAATCACTTTTATGTACAGGGACGACTTAAACATTGCCAAAACCAGGAAATGCATCAACAAAAAACAAAAGAGAACATAGATATGTATAAAAATGTCCCTGCACGTGTTTATATGTAAAGACAAATTTAGAAATAATTACTATACCTAAAATAGAAATGCAATATATTTCACTGTAGCAGAGAACAGTATGAGCTGTTGGCCTTGGCTGCTGTTGATTCTTCAGTATGGGTGGTAACTAGAGATGAGCATGAATATAAAAACAAACCAGGAAGTTCATCAAAAATCACTGGCTCATTGATTTGGGTCGGTTTGGGTTCATCCAAACCAATGAACTTTTCTCCCATTTAAGAAACTTCCTGATTAGTTTTCCCACCCCACTCCCTTCCCACTCCCCTCTTTCCTGCCTACTTTGTTCTGCCACTGCTGTGGAAACCACCACCACCATCTAGAGAGATAGCAGCCCGGCTTCCCTTCCGGGAGGCAGATCTGTTATCTCTGCAACTACACATGCCCCTGCCTCTCAGCTGAGACACTGGCACATGCCCACAAGCAGCTGGCCTGACCAGCTGGCTAATATCTATCTATCTATCTATCTATCTATCTATCTATCTATCTATCTATCTATCTATCTATCTATCTATCTATCTATCTTGTCCCAGCCAGCTGCTCAAAAGAAAATATTTTTATTTGTTTTTTGTTTGTTTGTTTTGGAGCCAGCCAGGTCCCAGTGGGCTGCTAAGAGGGGGGGGGGAAGGGGCGTGGATTATTATTATTGTTTTTTCTTTTTTTCTTAACAGTCTGCTGGGTCCTGGTCAGCTGCTAAATAAAAAAAAATATTTCCCCCTGTTTGTTTTACAGCTGGCTGGGTCCTGGCAGGCTGCTAAGAAAAAAAAAAGGGGAAAGTACGTATTATATCTTCTTCTTCCCCCTTTTTTTTCTTAGCAGCCTGCACGGACCCAGCTGGCTACAAAACAAAAATTGCTGGCTGCATTTCAAGATGGTGGCAATGGCAGTAGAGGAAGAGGAGGAGGCAGGGGTAGGGGCAGGAAAAGGTAGGGAGGCAACGGGGGTAATGGAGGGGGGAAGAGGGTGGGGAGGCAAGCAGAGCTTGTGGCTCATTTGGGGAAAATTCATAAATTAGTGAATTTATGTGAATTTGTGAATAAACCAAGATGAACAGCCATTTTGTGTTGCAGAGTTTTGAGTTTCTCGTAAAATTCTTTGTGCTATGCAGCAGTAGTATTCACAGAGGAGAATAGCTCCAAGTTCCGAGAGCCCACCCCTTTCTCATTAACTGGCAGTTAAAGTCTCAATAACTAACTGAAACATTTGTAGGAGAAAGAATAAAAAACATTCCTTTGCTTATACTTGCCTGAAATTACGGACTTGTACATGCTTATTTCTTTAGTACACATATCTTAGCAACCAATCAAACAGACCAACAGCAAGCAAACAACTGACACCAACTGAGGAAAAAGAGGGAGGGAAACATTCAGCAGAGAGGTGGGGCTCTCTGAATTCGAAGGCTGGAAGGAACGACTGATTAGTGCTGGATAAACAGACAATCAGCACAGTGCAGAAAAGTCCCTCCCAGTCACACAAACTACAGACAGCATGCAAGGTTGCAAATAAAACTCCAACAAACTGTTGATAGGCAACTTTAAGGCCCCTGCTTTCCCTTCTTTTTTTTCTTAATCTTTAAACAGAACTTGGTCCAGACAACTTTTGAGATGGTAGATAATTTCAAATAAAGTACTGTCCTCTGATACCCTTTCAAATGGAGGTCTATTTTCTGTAAAGTAGGACTTATGGCCATCCTAATTGTATGCTTGACTTTAATAGCTTATTGCACCTCATAGAGGGGATATCTGGAAGTTGCAACTACTTCCCAACTGCTCTAAAAGAAGCACTAATTCAACCACTGCTAAAGAAAGCCAGGCTAAACCTGGAAGAGGTCAACATTATATAGGTCAGTGATCAATATCTACCTGCTCAAAGTACTCAAGAGAGTCATGACTAGTCACCTCCAAGCAGTTTTGGATGAAACTGTTTTTCTCAATGCATTTCAATTGAGTTCCAAACTTGGATTTAGATGCATGCTGGTAGCCATCTAACTGGACTTGACAAGAGAAAGGCAGGACAAAGGTGATCTCATTGGTTCCCTTGGATCTCTTGATGTTGTTGAAGTGGTTCAGATCCAACTTGGGTGGTGGATACCTGAGGATGATATTAGAGGACCCACTGTTCAAGCCCTTAGCACTTATATTTTGTGGCCTCAAATAATTCTTTTCTTCTCTTTTTATCCCATGTTGTTTAACATGCTCCGGAACTGCTGAGAGAGGTCTCCTAGATATTTGGCTTGAAGTGTCATCAATATGTTGATGGCACCCAGCTTTTCCTATTTTTTCATTCAATTTCAGCAGAAGCAGTGGCTGTCCTAAATCAATATATACTACCTAGATGGTGTTAGCCGGCTGAAGTTACCATGGCCCTGTAGCTTCTTGTTGGACTATTGTAATTGGGCACATCATGAGAAGGCAGGATTCTCTGGAAAAGGCAATAATGCTGGGAAAGGTGGCAGCAGGAAAAGAGGAAGACCAAATATGAGATAGACTCACTCCCTAAAGGAAGCCATAGACTTGAGTCTACAAGAGCTGAAAAGGGAGTTGAGGATAGGACGTTTTACTCATTCATAGGGTCACCATAAGTCAGAGGTGACTTGATGGCACATAACAACAAAAATGGATGGTATATGGGACTACCTTTGATAATGTTCTGCAAACTTCACCTACTTCAAAATAGGGCTTTCAATAGAAACTATTTATTTGTTTAGACTATTTCTATCCCACCCTATATCTTTAGGTGATGTCTAGGACTAGACTATTTGATCTCAGTACTCTGTATTAAAAAATGAAGAAAACAAAGAGTCAATTCCAGCTAGCTGACAGTTCTGTTTGATAAACATCTGCAAACACGTTTAATCACATTCCCACTAAGTAGTTCTGATCTACTCCTTAAAATATCTGATCAGCTGAATCCAAATTCCAGACTTAATCATTACTTGGAGCAGACCTATTGAAATCAATTAGACTCACTAACTTGAGGCCCACTGATTTCCGTCGATCTGCATTTGGTCCAATGTGTTCAGCAGACCCTTTGTTAATGTATTATTCTTCTCTAATTTTTACACCACAATCTTACTGTTTACCTCTCTTCCCTGATATGCACTGTTTTACAAAATAAACCAACACATTCATATTGGCGAAGATGTCTGCAATTATTTTATTTCTTGTATGTTTCAAGCTAAATGAGAGCCAAGAATACAAGGTTACTATATGACAAGGAAAGGGATGTGATCATAAAAGCAGGTTTTTTATTAAAAGAAAGAAAAGGCTAACGCCACTTGCCCCTTCCCCCCCTTCCCCTCTGAATACGGCACAAAGATCCCTCTGTTAATGGTGCATGCATCTTTTATGAACTGGACCCTTCCCATTGTGAGTTCTGGTTTCCTTTCTACTGAATGCATTAGCACACATATAATCACATTAAGGTCACAAAGACCCTATCAATTTTCTGTGAATTCATACAATATTTCATTTGCTGTTAGCACTGCTGAATGTAGTGGTGATAAAGGTTGCCTATTAGAAGATGGACAGTTGAATGCATTATTATTTTATGTTGGGCAGCTGATCCCTAACTAAACAGGCCAGAAGACTCTCTAAATTAAGCTTCCTTTCATTCCATTCTTGTAAGCTTACTAAATGCCAAAGGCAGAGTATGTTAAAAGAACATCTATTATTTGGAGCAACTGCTATTGTTTGCCTGAAAAAAAACCCTGCCTATTAAGTTCTTAAGATGTTCTTCACTTAATTTGTATATGTTTTATGGGAACTATCCAGAAAGCAGAAGCAATTGTATGTATAAATGGAGTAATTATCCACTCTGCATTTCCATGTTGCATTTGCTAATCCACCTGTTGACCAGAATCCCTAAAATTAGACTGAGAACTCCTCCTCCTTTTTCAAATACATTTTTAGATGTAAAGTTCTGGTTTGTTATTTAATTGGCTGCACTGTTCAGCCAGTTCATACTTAACAAGAAATTAAGCCCTTCTGAAATCAATGGGGATTACTTCCAGGTCAGATTCTAATGCTGCTCATCCTGAAAACAAAAGAATCAGGCTATCAGAACTCTTTCTAGAATCCTGAGGACGAAAAATTGAGAAGAACAGAGGAAAGGTAGGGTTCTTTCCAGTCTGCCAGTAGATCTGTAGGATGGAAAATGCATCCAGCATGCAAGTCTGAGAATCATAATTTTAGAAGGGCAAGAAATACATTACCTCCAGGTATTGTTGAACAATGACGCCCAGTATCTCTAACCACTGACTGTGAGCTAAGGGTGGAGGGGAATTACAGTCCAACAAGATCTGGAAGACAACACTTTCCCAAGCCTCGTCTTAGAGGGGCAAGCAAAGAAGGTCTGCCAATTCCTCACCCAGAAATAATGTCTCTCTAAATTTCCTGCAATACATGCTGTAGTCTGCCTGGGTAGAACAGGTGACTGCAGAAACACAGCAACCAAAAGCCTGTTGCATGGCTCTGCTAGTACAATGGAACTGACAGATGGTTGCTAACAAAAGAGGTCCAGCTTAGATTTTGGGTTGTGTGTGACTTCCCTCCATTGTGTATGAGTTGCACACAAAGCAATTGGAGCAGGAACACTTTAATTCATGACAATCTGCCACTGCCAGTGATGTCAATCCCATTGTGCAGGTGGAGCGATGCAACAGAATACTGGCTAACTTTGTAAATCACTTAGAGAGCCCACTGAAATTAGAATATATAGTATGTATGCACATATAAATGACTCTCCAGTTGAAATATCAAGCTGGGATGCTTGCTCATGCTCAGATAAGATACAAATCACCATGCATCCACCTACTTCAGATCTTAGATTTCAAATCATGAAACCATTAATAAGAAATATCTGGAGCCCTCAGTGTGCTTGCTTAGCAGCCAAGTAGTAGTTTGTTAAAATATCATTAAATTACTAGAATGCTAATTTAGCCCCACCCACCTCCACACAAAAACCAGGGTTTTGCTTTTCTTAAAGGCTGACTTAATTAGCAGAACAGTGGTACACTCAAACACTTACCTCCACCTGATTTGTTTGTTTTTTTTTAAATAAATGACTGTGACCTTAACCAACACAAATATAGGAGCTTCACTGAACATCCAGGAGTGCACAAAACTTTAGCATTACCATTCTTTTTCTGGCTTGTTGTTGTTACATGCCATCAAATCACCTCCGACTTATGACAACCCTATGAAAGAGTGACCTCCAAAAGAATGATCTCCTGTCTCTAGCTTACTTCCTAATTTATACACTGGAGAGGCCAAGGATTCTTTATCTTTATCCTAATGAACTAATTTTAAAAGGGTACAACATCTTTTGGGACTGCAGAAAAAAGATCTCTTTTAAAGAGCCACCATCAGTTGTGTGAAACACAAGTCTATAATTCTCTCATAAGAGGTCTATCTATACTAGGACTTTCATAGAGATATTGAGACATCTTATTAGGATTCTGACAACCTAACAATAGAACAAAGAAGAATCAGTAACAATATAATGTGTTTTAGAGTATGGGCCTGTCCAAATAGAGGAATCTAGAGCAGCCTGGTTTGTGCTTAAAGGGATCTTATCTTCAGTGTTATTCATTTATTTCTATGTTACCCCACCCATACAGTGGTCAGGCCACTACTCTGGGCTGCTTACAATGGGAGCATCAGAAACATAAGCTAAAGTTAAATAATAATGACAAATAAAATATTAAGCAAGAAAAAAACCCCAACTTAAATATGTAATAAATGTTAAAATAAAATACAAGATGGTAGCAAACCAAACACTCAACCTATAAATCTATTTTATCTCTCACTTGAAAAATCCTTCTATTTACATTGCAGAAGTTTATTCTCCTGTGAGTAAGGTCCGCACAGGTCTTTGGAAACCAGTTTTACATGTGTAAGTTTACTTCGTTTACTCATGGATAAGGAGGCAGCAGCAACAGCCAAGGATAGTAGTAGTGTGACAGAAAACATTGGGGGGAAGGTTGGGGGGACAGAAGGCAGGTAACCCCCCCCCCCCGTTTTCCCACCTTTCTCCTCAGTCAGGGCTCTGTTGGGGCTGTACTCCCTTTTGGGGCCAGAGCCCACGGAGTTGACTAACCCTCTTCTCTGCCTTTTCTTGTGCCTGTCATTCAGCAGGCAGGGTGACTTTCCTCCTCCCCCCCCCCTTTTTTTTTTTTTTTTTGGTAAAGTAAATGGCATGTCAAAATAGCAATGCATCAACCTAGCATATTAGAATTGTACTTTGTCAGTTAAGGAAATACTTAAAAAAAGAGGAAAATCAAGCAGGGTGCTTATCTATCTTCCCTTTTAATGTCACAGCCCACCTAATATGCCACAGGTTGTCAACTCAGATAACACCACCTACAGCTCCATTTGGGTACAAACTAGCCATCCACACAGGCTACATAATGGGAAAAAGAGAAGTCCACTGAATCATGAAAAAACAAACAAACAAACAAACAAAAACAGAAGGCCTAGTGTTGTGCGAGGAAGAAGCAGGCCAGCTCTTAGGCAGCAGATTGATCTAAGTAGAAACACGTGTGGGTGGCATAATTTGCTTTGAACCAAACTATACCAATAGCTATCCAAATACCAATCTATATACCCATCTGGACAAGCTCATGTCTCAGCCAGAAAAAGGTCTTAGTGGCTCAAATCCAGCAGTAAGTATGAATTAGAGCATGCCCATTTGATCAACTGAATTTTCATAAGTGTTAATTCACCAAATCTTCACTGATTAAGTGGGCCTGCTCTAGCTGTGCCTTATACTGGATTTCAGCCACTATCTTGCAAGGGGGTATGACCTCCCCCCCCCCCCCCATTTTTGCTAAGATGCATTTTCACAGGTTGTGGTAAGTTGTAAGAAGAGGCAACAGACAGTAGTTTATGAAACTACAGTTCTTGACACATAGTTCTATATTCTGGTTTTGCTTCCTGCGGCTTTTTTGACAATTTCCCACTCCACTCTATGGTTTTTATGCAGCCCTACGGGGTGGCTGAATCAAGACTCTCATTACAGATTGTTCTGGTCCTCACACTTTGCTGTGACTCTTGAAAGGGCAGCCCCACAGAGATGCATACAGTAGGAGCCAAGTAGTGAGAGAACAGAATGAAAGCAGTTGTGGGTTTATAGACATAAGGCCATGGCTTTAAGGGCAAAACTAATTATGAGCAAAATTCTGTGTTATAAATTGACACGCATATAACATGTGTGGTGAAATATTCCTGTTTGCAAAAATTCTAACATATCCAGCCCACTTTTTTGCAGCCCCAAGTCCTCAACAGTGGGAAGCCTACAACAAGATCTCATGATGTATCTCAGCAGGGTGAGCCATTATTTTAAATGAGAGCATTGGCTTGTATTTGCAGTAACTCTTGGTATATACTGTATGTGTCTCAAGACTGCGTGCATTTCTGACTGAAATTAACTAGCAATTCTATTGCTGAACAAAATCCATGGAAGGAAATGGCAGCAGAACAGTGTGACAAGAAATTCCCATAATATACCAACTTAACTATATTTATTAAGATAGCATATATTTACTATAACTGCATAAGCCATTATGGGCTATAATATTTAGTCTGATTAATGTCAATCAGACATCATACAAAGCTTATCAACATAGTCATCATTCAGGTCCATACTCTGATTATGAATGCTAAAGAAGAAAGTGAAAGCTTTTATACAACTGTTCAAGAGAAGACTGAGCACACACAAAACAGAATGCACTAATAAGCATGCTGACTAGAATGCAAGAGCAGATAATAAAATAAACATCACTGGAAGATTGGGCCCAGGAGTTAGAAATAAAGTAGGTCAGTAAGTCATAAAGTTCTCTGAAGCCAATAATCTATTTCAAACAACCAGATGATTCTACATGTGTACACCACCAGATGGCCAATATAGAAATCAAGCAGATAGAGAATATCTATTCTCTGTACAAAAACAAGATCAGGAGTGGACTGCAGTGCAGACCAGGAACTGTTAACACAAAAAAATCAGAGTAAAGTTGAAGGAACACTAAAATAATCATTGTGCCAAAATTTAATTCAAATAATATTCTTAAAGAATTAAGAGACTATGTAAAAAACAGGTTTGCATTACTAAGCTCAACTGATCAGAAATCAGAAAAACTGCAGACTGAAACTCGAAGTATATTCAGAGAGAATGTGTGTAATCAGAGTGAATGCAAAAGAATTGGTGTAGCCAAAAGAAAAGAAATGTCTTAATGGATGAATAATGAAACTCTTAACATTGGTAACAACAGATAAGAAGAAAAAGTAAAAGTTATGGAAATAAGATCAGAAGTGTAAATGCAACTTTTGAGCAGATTGCATGCAGGGACAAAAAGAACTAATGATCATCATTAGAAAGAAATGGAAAAGGACAACCAAACAGGAAAAATAAAATGTGTTTTCTGTAAGATCCAAGAAATCAAAACAAAATTTAAAAGATTAGGGATGCTGAAAGATCACCATGGGATTATCTGATCACTATAAAATAAAGACAAGACAGAAACTAGGTACAAAAGAACAATACAGAAGAGATAAAAGGATTACAAATTCCTTCAAAGAAGAACCCTGTGAGGAAGAACCTGCCATTTTGAAAAGCATAGTAAAAGCTGCTCTCAAAGCACTTAGTAGAAATAAATTACAAGGATACGAACAGTGCTATTTCAAGCTAAGATACTGAAACTATCAAAAGGTTATCAAGAATATGGCGACAAATGGAAAGCAAAGCAATGAGACACAAACTGGAAACTAGAAATGGCACAAACCACTGGTTTGGCTGTTTGTGCCAGTTTGTCCTTCGGATGAACAGGTATTCAGCAGTTGTCAGCCCTGCCTCCTCTGGCAAGTGCTCACTCAGAGGCAGTGCCCAGAGGAGATGGGGCAGGGAAGCTGGGACACTGCCTCTGAGTAGCGTCCACCAGAGGAGGTGGGACAGAGAACTGCCAAATACCTGTTTGTCCAAAGTACGAACTGGCACAAACCGCCGAACTAGTGGTTCATGTCCATCTCCTCTGGAAACATTCCATACAGATTCAAATTTGAAAGAAAGGAGATGCCAAAGATTGCAGTAACTATAGGATGATTGGATTAATTTCCCATACAAGCAAAGTGATGATCAAAGTGTTGCAAGAAAGCCTTTTGCCATATATGAAGCAAGTTATGACAGATATTCAAGGTAGATTTACAAAAAGAAGAAGCACTAGAGATCATACTGCAAATATAAATTTGTTACTGAAGTTTACCAAAGAATGTCAGTAGAAAATCACTTTCTGTTTTATAGATTACAACAAAGCCTTTGACCATGTAGATTGTGGAAAGCTCTGGATTGTTCTGAATTAAATGAGTAGGCATGAGACTTGTGTTTTGTTGTTGTTGTTGTTGTTGTTGGATCACAGTGCTCAGAACTCTGCAGGAGTTCCCCCAGCCAGAATTCTGGGGACTTTAGCCAAAGAAAAGAAAAGAAAAGCAATCAGAGCCCTCCCAGATGTTCTAATAGCTTACAGCTGAGGAACGAAGGCCGTCTCATACATTACGAGTCTTCATGAAGATGAAGGAAGGGGTTGGGAGGGGCTACGCTCTATGGGAGATGCAAGGCATTAACAGTTTTGTGTTTTCCCTGCCCATTATGTTCTATACAAGGTGCCTCTCAGGTGACTACCAGACCCCTAATGCCTTGCAGCTCCCACAGATCTTAGCGCCTCCCAGCCACTTCCACTCATCATGTCAGAGATAGAGCTTTTATTCCTCAGATCTAAGTGATTAAAAACATCTGAGATTACCTTATTATCTTTTTCTAACATCTCCAGAACTCTGGCTAGGGGAATTCCTGCAGACTTCTGGAAGCTTTAGTCCATACAGAAATTCACTAATATATTAATACATAAATACGAAGTCACATTTCTGGACATGAGTGTGCCACAATTTTAAACTGTGGTGATTTACAACCTTATAATGTGCACAGGAGGTCACTTTTCGGATAGGATGTGGAGAAATAGAATGCTTTCCAGTTGGCAAAGGTTTCTGACAAAGGTGTAAAACAGTGTATTATTGGGACAGAATATGGAGAAAAAAAAACTTGGGTTCCAAAACCAGGCAATGCGGAGAAGCTTATGCAGAGTGATGGGCTTGTTGTTGTTGTTTAGTCGTTTAGTCGTGTCCGACTCCTCGTGACCCCATGGACCAGAGCACGCCAGGCCCTCCTGTCTTCCACTGCCTCCCGAAGTTGGGTCAAATTCATGTTGGTTGCTTCGATGACACTGTCCAACCATCTCATCCTCTGTCGTCCCCTTCTCCTCTTGCCTTCACACTTTCCCAACATCAGGGTCTTTTCCAGGGAGTCTTCTCTTCTCATGAGATGGCCAAAGTATTGGAGCCTCAGCTTCAGGATCTGTCCTTCCAATGAACACTCAGGGTTGATTTCCTTCAAAATGGATAGGTTTGTTCTCCTTGCAGTCCAGGGGACTCTCAAGAGTCTCCTCCAGCACCACAATTCAAAAGCACCAATTCTTCGGCAGTCAGCCTTCTTTATGGTCCAGCTCTCACTTCCATACATCACTACTGGAAAAGCCATCGCTTTGACTATGCGGACCTTTGTCGGCAAGGTGATGTCTCTGCTTTTGAAGATGCTGTCTAGGTTTCTCATCGCTTTCCTCCCAAGAAGCAGGCGTCTTTTAATTTCGTGGCTGCTGTCACCATCTGCAGTGATCGTGGAGCCCAGGAAGGTAAACTCTGTTACTGCCTCCATATCTTCCCCTTCTATTTGCCAGGAGGTGATGGGGCCCGTGGCCATGATCTTAGTTTTTTTGATGTTGAGCTTCAGACCATTTTTTGCGCTCTCCTCTTTCACTCTCATTAAGAGGTTCTTTAATTCCTCCTCACTTTCTGCCATCAGAGTGGTATCATCTGCATATCTGAGGTTGTTGATATTTCTTCCGGCAATCTTAATTCCGGCTTGGTATTCATCCAGTCCAGCCTTCCGCATGATGTATTCTGCATATAAGTTAAATAAGCAGGGGGACAATATACAGCCTTGTCGTACTCCTTTCCCAATTTTGAACCAATCAGTTGTTCCATATCCAGTTCTAACTGTTGCTTCCTGTCCCACATATAGATTTCTCAGGAGATGGATAAGGTGGTCAGGCACTCCCATTTCTTTAAGAACTTGCCATAGTTTGCTGTGGTCCACACAGTCAAAGGCTTTTGCGTAGTCAATGAAGCAGAAGTAGATGTTTTTCTGGAACTCTCTGGCTTTCTCCATAATCCAGCGCATGTTAGCAATTTGGTCTCTAGTGCCTCTGCCCCTTCGAAATCCAGCTTGTACTTCTGGGAGTTCTCAGTCCACATACTGCTGAAGCCTGCCTTGGAGGATTTTGAGCATAACTTTGCTAGCGTGTGAAATGAGTGCAATTGTACGGTAGTTGGAGCATTCTTTAGCACTTCCCTTCTTTGGGATTGGGATGTAGACTGATCTTTTCCAATCCTCTGGCCACTGCTGAGTTTTCCAAACTTGCTGGCATATTGAGTGTAGCACCTTAACAGCATCATCTTTTAAGATTTTAAATAGTTCCACTGGCCTTGTTGTTAGCCATGCTTTCTAAGGCCCACTTGACTTCATTCTCCAGCATGTCTGGCTCAAGGTCAGCAACCACACTATCTGGGTTGTCCGGGACATCCAGATCTTTCTGGTATAATTCCTCTGTGTATTCTTGCCACCTCTTCTTGATGTCTTCTGCTTCTGTAAGGTCCCTACCATTTTTGTCCTTTATCATGTCCATCTTTGCACAAAATGTTCCTTTAATGGCTCCAATTTTCTTGAACAGATCTCTAGTTTTTCCCTTTCTATTGTTTTCCTCTATATCTTTGCATTGTTCATTTAAGAAGGCCCTCTTGTCTCTCCTTGCTATTCTTTGGAAGTCCGCATTCCATTTTCTGTAACTTTCCCTATCTCCCTTGCATTTTGTTTCCCTTCTCTTCTCTGCTATTTGTAAGGCCTCGTTGGACAGCCACTTTGCTTTCTTGCATTTCCTTTTCTTTGGGATGGTTTTTGTTGCTGCCTCCTGTACAATGTTACGAGCCTCCATCCATAGTTCTTCAGGCACTCTGTCCAACAAATCTAGTTCCTTAAATCTGTTCTTCACTTCCACTGTGTACTCATAAGGGATTTGGTTTAGATTATACCTGGCTAGCCCAGTGGTTTTTCCTACTTTCTTCAGTTTAAGCTTGAATTTTGCTATAAGAAGCTGATGGTCAGAGCCACAATCAGCTCCAGGTCTTGTTTTTGCTGACTGTATAGAGCTTCTCCATCTTTGGCTGCAGAGAATATAATCAATCTGATTTCGGTATTGCCCATTGGTGATGTCCATGTGTAGAGTCGCCTCTTGTGTTGTTGGAAAAGAGTGTTTGTGATGACCAGCTTGTTCTCTTGACAAAACTCTATTAGCCTTTGCCCTGCTTCGTTTTGAACTCCAAGGCCAAACTTACCTGTTGTTCCTTTTATCTCTTGACTCCCTAGTTTAGCATTCCAGTCCCCTATAATGAGAAGAACATCTTTCTTTGGTGTCAGTTCTAGAAGGTGTTGTAGGTCTTCATAGAATTGGTCAATTTCAGCCTCTTCAGCATCGGTGGTTGGTGCATAAACTTGGATTACTGTGATGTTGAGAGGTCTGCCTTGGATTCGTATTGAAATCATTCTATCATTTTTGAGATTGTATCCCAGTACAGCTTTTCCCACTCTTTTCTTGACTATGAGGGCTACTCCATTTCTTCTACGGGATTCTTGCCCACAATAGTAGATATGGTAATCATCTGAATTGAATTCACCCATTCCCGTCCATTTTAGTTCACTGACTCCCAGGATGTCAATGTTTATTCTTGCCATCTCCTGTTTGACCACATCCAATTTACCAAGGTTCATAGATCTTACATTCCAGGTTCCTATGCAGTATTCTTCTTTGCAGCATCGGACTTTCCTTTCACTTCCAGGCGCGTCCACAGCTGAGCGTCCTTTCGGCTTTGGCCCAACCGCTTCATTAGCTCTGGAGCTACTTGTACTTGTCCTCTGCTCTTCCTCAGTAGCATGTTGGACGCCTTCCGACCTGAGGGGCCCATCTTCCAGTGTCATATCTTTTAGCCTTTTGTTTCTGTTCATGGGGTTTTCTTGGCAAAGATACTGGACTGGCTTGCCAGTTCCTGCTCCAGGTGGATCGCGTTTAGTCAGAACTCTCCACTATGACCTGTCCGTCTTGGGTGTCCCTGCATGGCATAGCCCATAGCTTCTCTGAATTACTCAAGCCCCTTCGCCACGACAAGGCAGCAATCCATGAAGGGGAGTGATGGGCTGCCTCTTTCTAAATACTGAGTGGAAATTTCCAATCATATGCCACCAGTGGAAAACATTAAACCACATGCCCAAAGCCTGCCTGCAACCAGCTTTAAACTCGCCTTATGAGGATGATGCTGAGTAACTTTTGCTATGAATATTTGGGACATTCATTTATAGTTTTTCTGCATGACCCATAAATTACTGGTGCATGCCTGATGAAGGGATTTTTAATCCATGAAAGCTTGCATTAATTGTTTGATTTCTAGTAGTCAAATAAAGCTGTTGCATTCTTCTACATTTGTATTCTGTTAAAAATGTTGGCAACAGAAGGACATTCTTCAATATTTACTGAAGAGGGAAGGGAAGATGTTAGTTGGCATTTTATGCTCAGAGTTCCTGTATTTTTGGACACAGTAATGGACTGGATAAGAACAAACTGAAACTCATTCGGGAATAAGAAATTTTTGTAGTTGTTGGTCCATTCCCAATTCTGTTTAATCTTTTTAGATTGTACGTCCTTTAAATGTTAAGGCTTAAAGGATCAGGTTCACAGGCTGGGCATAATTATTGATCTAGCACAGAGGGAAAGCGAGTGTGAAATATATTACTGTTTGGCTTTGAGAAATGTTTTGGGGTTTTTTTTGGCAAGCACATGACATACACTTGTGTTTTGTGATGAATTCTTGTGAACTATACTTATTTTCATGCCACTTTTCAACCTATAAGACATGGCATCATGAATTATCTGCCATCAGAGCCTTGTGTTAATCACTTCACAACTAAATCCTGCTATTTCCTGCTTAATCTGAGTACACTCACACATCTCCACTACAAGTCTACTCCTATTCTCTTCCTTGGCTTTGACTAGGCATGCCATTACGCTAACACAGTGGTTTCCAACCTTGGGTAACCCAGGTGTTCTTGGACTTCATCTCCCAGAAACCCCAGCCAGCACAGCTAATGGTGAAGGCTTCTTGGAACTGCAGTCCAAGAACATCTGGGTTACCCAGTTTGGGAACCGTTATGCTAACATATTGGCAAAGCAATATGAAAGCCATGTATGGCGAGGTCCAAATAAGGACTGTTCCACTAAGCACCCTTACTGTTCAGGTGTCCTCTGAGACTTGAACCCTCTTTCATCAGCATTGGCTTAAATGCCAGCCACAGATGTGGATGTGGAAAGGGGCAGTTATGTATCCTAGATGAGACATAGCTACTAAATTCCCATCTTTTATTTTCTTTTTTAAAAAAGATAACACCCTTCCAAAGAGTGGTGGCTTGCTCCTTTTTTAGAAGAGAAAAGAATCATCTCCACCTATTTTGCCAGCAAACGCACAAGCATGATTCTTACAACTATTGTGTAAGAACCTAGCCTGACTTTCAGTGAATTTAGCCAGTGAATGAACTCTTAGGAATAATTTACATACCCATTTTCAGATAGAGAAATTTCCTGGTTCAGTTTCAGTCCTTTCCTTTCCTGTTTGGTCTACCTTGCTAGAACTTTTAATGTAGCTGAAATTGTACAGTGCTGTTCCTAGCACTGGCAGTCCATGATAAAAGCAGGACTGGAGTCTTCCTATCAGTGTGGGATAAGGTCAACATCCCCGCTTCTGGGAGTTTTTACAAGAATCAAAAGATGATAGCAAAGGAAAGAATTTACTACCTTTCTGACTCAGGTCTTGTTTCATACCAAAAAGTCTAGGAAAAGTCACACACATACACACACCACACACACACACCCCAAGTTTATAAACATCAAGAAATTATTATTGCCAGTCCTGATAAAGTACATCATAATTATATCTATATTGGTTGGCACTATAGCTGAGAGAATGTGAACTACGCTAGCTCATTTTGCTAGGGGAGAAACCCTAAGTGTAGTCTGGTGTTTGTTTTTATCCAATATCTTGGTACATTGGATTATACAAAGAAAATGTATTGGGTTGACAATGAGATAACTGTAGCAGCAATGCAATTATTTAAAGGTTGGTTTGCTGGGGAGAGCAGTGTCAGGGATAGGCTGAAGAGGGGACTCTGGGGGGCACATATTTCTTGCAGATTACACTTTACCCACCTCTAGTTTACATTAATGTTGGGGGAGGGGAGAGTTAACACTATATGGCATATTGATTCAAATGACAGGTTTTCGTGCTAGTTCCTTCAGAAGTGCCCTTTGGGGATTTTAAATTGCTTCTTCCACCTGACACTTATCAGATGCATAGAAATCCCACAGCTCAGCTGCTGGCTGGGGTTGGGATCTGTAGTTCAAGACATCTGGAAAATGTCTTTAAGGCTATCCTTAAAGCAAAATGGCTAACAACAGTGCAATTAAATTTTGTCACTGATCTGCTGCATTCTTTCAATTTTTCCACCCTTGTCTACCCCTGGTTGTCTGAATAGTTCACTGATTTGTTGCACCCAGATCAGAACTTGGATTTCCCACCCATTGTACATCCCATGAGTACAGCTAGTCTGTGTGACGTTGGGTGGTGTCAACGTGAGGGATTTGGTTTTTGGGACCATGGGCTGAGCTTCCTGGAAGATGGACTGCTAGCAAGACATGGCTTGAACTTCAACAAGGACTGGGAAGAATGTGTTTGGTCACAGCACGAAGAACTTCATTAGGAGGGCATTAAACTGAACTGGAAGGGGGAGGGAGACACAAGCACAGAGGTAAAGAGAGATGAAGCTTTATGCACAATAAGAGGAATGGACTGAACAGTTTGAATGGGGATCAATAATAACATTAACATTAATAATTATATTAAAAAAATGTACAAAGAAAAGCAGGTCACAAATCATGCAATCTGTGGTGTCTATATACTGTGTTTCCCTGAAAATAAGACAGGGTCCTATATTAATTTTTGCTCCAAAAAACACATTAGGGCTTATTTTCAGGGGATGTTTTTTTTTTTTCATGTACACCAATCTACATTTATTCAAATACAGTCATCTCATCTTCTTCTGGTTGCTGCACAATGGTGGAGGGCGGGGTTTCACTTAACTGGGGCTTATTTTGGGGGTTGGGCTTATATTGTGAGCATCCTGAAAAATCATACTAGGGCTTCTTTTCAGGTTAGGTCTTATTTTCGGGGAAACAGGGTATGAATGTCAGGAGTATAGAAAACAAACATGAAGAACTGGAAATCTTAGTTCAGGAAGATGAATATGACTTGATAGGAATAACTGAAACTTGGTGGGATCACTCCCATGACTGGAATACAGCAATTGAAGTACATAAATTGTTCAAAAAGAACAGAAAGAATAGAAAGGGAAGTGGAGTTGCAGTATATGTCAAAAATGCACATTCCTGCAGAGAAATACAGGAGGAGGAGATTGGTTGTCCCATTGAGAGCATCTGGATCAATATTTGGGGCGAAAACCAAAAAGAACATGGTAGTTGGACCAAGGAGAGGATGCGGATGGAACTTTTGAAAAACAAATTGCAAGGATTTCAAAGAGACACAATATAGTGGTGATGGGAGATTTCAGTAATCCTGATACCTGCCAAGTATGGTCCTTCTAACAAATTCCTGGCTTATGTGGCTGATAATTTTCTCCTACAAAAAGTGGAAAAAGAAACTACAGGACTAGCTATCCTTGACTTGATTCTAACTAGAGACGGGGACAAATAAAAAAAATGGCGATTCGTTTTGATCCGTTATTCATCAAGGTTAACGGATCAACGAATATGAATATACGAATATTCTTCAACAAATCAATCCGTCGATTCGTCTGCACTTTAAATGGCTATAACACTGGCCCCCAACCACCTAGAGACACCAGAATTGCAGGGACGCTTCCCCAGATGCTTTTCTACAACTCCTGAAAGTTTGGTGAACATTGGATCACGGGCCCCTGTGTTATATAGTCACAAAGAGAACCACCCAAGGAAAGCTCCCCCCAGGTACTTAGAGACTCCAGAATCAGAACAGAACTTCCTATGTCTTTTCCCAACACGCCTGCCAACATTGGTAAAGATTGGATATCGGACATCCGAGTTATTCACCCACAAATTCGGTCCCCCCCAGGAGAGTTTACCACACCACAGAAGCCCATTCTGCCTACCGGCCTCCGATCAGCTGATCAGAAGCCGATAGGCAGCCACCCCCACACACAGCCAGCCACCCCAACAGCCTACCCCCACACCCCCTTCCATTCCCTACCTTAGCCCCCACCCCACTCCCACCGACACCCTCTTACCTTAATAGCTGCTGCCGAGGTCTCCATCAGGCCTTCGCAGCCACGGCGTGTAAAAAGGGAGACTGGCTGCCTTTTGCAAAGATGGCGGCTGCAGCTTCATTTAGGGTAGGGAAGCTGCAGCTGCCATCTTTGCAAAGGGCAGCCTGGATTCCCTTAAGGCAGGCTAAGGGAATCCAGGCTGCCCTTTGCAAAGATGGCAGCTGCAGCTTCCCTACCCTAAATGAAGCTGCAGCCACCATCTTTGCAAAGGGCAGCCAGTCTCCATTTTTACATGCATGGCTCCGAGGCCAGAAGACCTCAGCAGCAGCGATTAAGGTAAGAGGGTGTTGGTGGGGGTGGTGTGGTGTGGTGTGGGGCCTAAGGTAGGGAAAGGAAGGGGGTGGTGGGGTAGGCTGTGGTATTGGGTGGCTGTGGGGTGGTGGTGGCTGCCTTTCTGCCACTGATCAGCTGATCGGCTGCCGGTAGGCAGAATGGTGTGGGTTTTTTTTTTTGGGTTTTTAATACGAAGGACAAATAAAAACGGGTAAATATTCATCCCTTCGTATTCATGGGGGTCTCTGGAACCCACAAATACAGATCGACGAATATTTAACGAATCGGCTATTTTCGTCAGAAAAAGCGATCCATTTTTATATTCGTCCCCATCTCTAATTCTAACCAATAGAGATGATTTGTTGGAGGCAGTGGCAGTAAGGGGAACTCTGGGTGAGAGTGATCATATTCTAGTAGAATTCTTGATTTCAAAGAAAACCAAGGCAGAATGTAGCCACACACATACGCTGGATTTTTTAAAAGCCAGTTTTAATAAACTCAGAACAAGAATAAGTAAGGTGCCATGGCAGGAGATCCTAACAAGAAAAGGAGTCCAAGAAGGGTGGGAGTTTCTAAGAAAAGGAAATTCTAAAGGCACAACTACAAACAATTCAAACAAACAAACAAAAAGGTGGGAGACAGCAAAAAAGGCCAGTGTGGCTTCAGAAAAAGCTCAGGGCGGACCTAAAAACAAAACAAAACAAAAAAGACACATATAGGAAATGGAAATAAGGCCAGGCCACAAAGGAAGAGTACAGACAAGTAGCAAGGAATTGCAGGGATGGCATTAGGAGGGTAAAAGCTGAGTATGAGCTGAGGTTAGCTAGAGATACTAAAAAAAACAAAAAAAAACATTCTTCAGGTATGTGTGTAGCAAAAGACAAAGGCTAATGTTGTCCCTATCTTCAAAAAGGGCAAAAAGGAGGAACCTGGGAACTACAGACCAGTCAGCCTAACATCAATCCCAGGGAAAATTCTGGAACAGATTATAAAGCAATCACTAAAGCAAGCACCTAGAAAACCAAGCACACAGTTACAAGATGGGGGAATTCTTGGCTCAGCAATATTACAAGCAAGCAAGATCTTCGAATCATTGTAGATCACAAGCTGAATATGAGCCAACAATGTGATGTGACTACAAAAAAGGCAAATGCTATTTTAGGTTGCATTGACAGAAGTCTAGTCTCAAAATCCCGCAAGCTACTAGTTCCCCTCTATTCATCACTGGTTAGGCCTCATCTTGAGTATTGTGTCCAGTTCTGGATACCACATTTCAAGAAGGATGCTGACAAACTGGAACAAGTTCAGAGGAGGGCAAGAAGAATGATCAGGGAGCTAGAAACCAAGCCGTATGAGGAAAGATTGAAAGGACTGGGCATGTTTAGCCTCGAGAAAAGAATACTGAGGGGCAAGGTTCCCTCTAAGGCGTGCACCTGTGACTTCACCTCCCTTTACACAGCTTTCTTCCTCCTCTATGCAGACATCGTTTTCAGCCCCCTTGGTTCTGGTCGCGATGGAACCCCATGCACGGGGAGGCAGAGTCGCATGCGTATGCAGGGGCAAAGTCATGAGAGAGGGGGGCAGAGCGGGTTTGAAAATTAGAGGGTATGTTGCTGATAGGAGATATGATAACACTTTTCAAACACAAAAGAGGGCTAGGATCTGTTCTCAATCATCCCTGAATGCAGGACATGCAAGAATAGGCTCAGGTTGTAAGAAGCCAGATTTCTGTTGAATATCAGGAAAAACTTCCTAACTGTTAGTGCAGTACGGCAATGGAACCAATTAGCTTGAGAGGTGGTGAGTGCTCAAACACTGCAGGCATTCAAGAGACATTTGGACAACCACCTGACAAATATCCTTTTATCCGTATTCCAACATTGAGCAGGGAGTTGGACTTGATGGCCTTATAGGCCCCTTCTAACTTCATGATTCGATGATTCTATGAAAAGGGGCTTTTTGGTACTGGTAATTTTCAAATATGATCTATTTAGTGTCATATTTATAGTTTTTTGGGGAATGAGATAATCATTTGACTTAATGCAAACTTTTCCAATATCTTGTCTTTTAAAATTTTGTTCAGTTATTGCTTTTGTTTTGTCTTGTTTTTTAACCTCAAGTCCCTCAGTTAAAAATTCAGTGCTCTTAATTATGACCTTTTGTTTTAGTTTAGCTTCTGAGCCATATAGAATGTTTGCCATTGGGCATCATAGAAATATTATTAGATTTTTGTGGGGCAGTTAAACAAACACACAAACATTTCTTTCCTTATTCCATTTTGTCCCCACCCCACCCATTCAATTTTACTTTGCAGGTTCCAAAAGCAGTCCAAGATGTAAGTATTACGGCACTCAATAGAAGCAAGAGGGAATCTCAATTTTTCAGTCCCATAAGGGTTTCTATAGCTTCAGTCCAACACTCTTACACATTTCAACACACTGACATTACTCAAATAAACAAATAACTGTAAGTTTCACATTAAAAACACAAACACAAGGATGTGTGATCTATCAAAAGAATCCTGTACATCACAATCTGACACATATTCTCTGAAGTAAGTTCCATTGAATTAAAATGACATTACCCCTGGTAAATTGAAATAGGATTGTAGCTTAAAGCAAAAAAGTGACACTTGCCATTCAGCTTCTTATGCTGCAATTCTGTGCCCAGTGAACTGAGAATAGGTCTCACTAACCTCAGTAGGACTTGCTTCTGATGAGACTTGCATAGGATTGTACTGTTAGGCTATAGTCCTAAACACGTTTTCTAGGGAGTGAACTCGAACACAACAGCATTTAATTTTTGAGAATTCTGAGTATAAAACTAATAGGTACAGTAATCACAGAGTTCAGTTTGGTAACCAACTGTATATTGGTCTTTATGTTATTAGTGCTCAACAACCATCTCTGTATTTCATATATAATTTTAATTTTACACACTGATATTCTTTACTTTTTCTGAAAATGATCTGTAGACACCACAATTCCCTAAATAGCAACAATAGATAAACACCAGCTTGAGAAATGCACATCTATATTATTTATGAAGCTGCAATTCTCCTGTAAATAACCCAGTTGTTAAAATGATATGTATCTGTGTAATTGAGTCTTCTGTATACAAATAAATAAGGCTTTATTGCAATGTCAGAAGTTAACAGACCAGTCAATAAAATCAATAACTCACTATTTCTTGCTTATATGTCTACCTTTTCTCCACCTTTCTTATGTCCTCTGTTTGTTCTCATTACATATTAACACTCAAAGGATATATATAGTGCTGATGTTATTGTTTATTAAATGGCAGTTAGGAATCACAACCTCAGCATTTGAGTAGAGATTTTCGTTGTGTGATTTCATGTATACCTACTGGAAACACACAATGAAGAGAAAAAAATTCTCTCAGTTATCATGCTCTCGGAGTGAAAGATAATTTTAATATGAACAGCCAGATGATGGTCTAAGTAAATTAGGTCCATGTTGATACACTTAGCTAAAAGTGCTTCAGGCCTGTATTGCATTATCTCATAATTGCTGTCAAAATAAGGATGCTAAACTACAGCAGAATGCTTCAATTACAAAGTTGTGTCAGCATTTTCTGTCATGTGCCACATTTTTCAGAAGTTTCTTACTTAACTGTAACTCCTCTAAAAAGTTCTGAAAAGGGTGGAAGGGTAGATTCTCCAGGATTCTACACATTCTTTTCCCTATGGGAACGTGTAACAGACAGCTTGTAAAGCACACTTCCACTTACAAGATTCATTTAAGACAGGGCCAATGGTGCTAGTGACCCCATCTTGGAGAGTGCTCTGAATCCATTATAAGTTTTCGTCTGCCCATTAAAGAAACTATCTGAGGTACTGAACTCTTTCTCCAAAATATGTTCAGCACCATGGATAATTCTTGTAAAGTGCAGACTAAAATCTAAAGTGGAAGCCACACACCCAGAATTTGAAACCATCTGCCACCAATGAGTGAGTAAGTAAACATTTTGGCCCTGATTATCATATATGGTATTCAACTGATGCTCAACAGCTCTGCACAGATGCATGCATATACAGACATATTCACAGGAGGCAACATTGTTTTTTACCCATACTTCAATATGCAGGGATACTGAAGGATGCTGAGATTTAGGAATGGGATTGCTAAAAGATTAAAATGTGGGGTCCCCACAGTTTTATGGGCCACATGCAATCCACAGCCTCCCGACATAAAATAGGATAAGCTACTAAGGCTGTTTAGATATTTGTACATGTTTTTCTACAATGACTATTACATGCATTTTATTTTATTTGAGTGACATACAGACATCTGTATGTAAGTATGAGTGCATTTACTTGGCCACTGATCATGCTACCATGGGATTCAAGGAACCGTGGTTCAAAAAGTAATTTTTCCAAGCTCCACACTCCTAGTTGGCCTCCTGCTATACTTGGATAGAGTAAGAGACACAAGTTCAAGGTCATGGGTGCACCACACTGACAAAGTTCCAGTGTTCATTTCTTGGATTCACCTGTGCTATAAGTGAATAAGTTTCCATGTTTACAGAATTGGACAGCATAATTCCCTTCCAGGTGTAGTAAGCATAAGTGTATAGAAAGGAAAGTTCAGCACCATTCTTCAGGAAGATTCACTGCCTTCTGAAGAATTCAAATGCCATTCTTCCTCACCCACTCTATTATCATAATGGAGGGAGTTGGGAAGCTACTCCATTCATATTCCCAGTACAGAGGCTTATGTATCACAAAATATAAACTTGATCCTCCAAGTGATTTGCCAGCACAAGCACAAGGCCTGCTCACCTTTTAGTCTTTTTGTGTCAGACAGGGGGAGGGGGTTAATAACAAATCTGTGATGCACAATCTAACTAAAAGCTAAGCATTTTTATTTTCTGATTATATATTTGCACATACTTAAAGGATACAGCACATCCTTTAAATGCTGAGATATTTGAGATGTCTCCAAATATACCTTCACTAAGGGCCGAAGTATGGTAGATAGGGTTACAATTCTGAGCCCTCAAGTCTACAAACATTACTCATCATCATAAAGAAATATTGAGGCTTAATCACAAATCATGATGGAAAGTATTCATGGAAACATATTTCCCTACATCCTATGAGATTTGCTGAAGCAAATTAGAAGCAATGTTAGAGTAGAACATGCACCTTTTTTCACAGGAAACAGCAGGTCCAAGTTCTTCTCTAGAGCAGAGAGTACCAACAATGCTGGGAGAGAATCTATATACAGTACTCAAAGTACCTGTGTTTATTAAAACTTGCCCATCACAGATTTTTGGAGCCTCCTTTGGCACAGGAGTGACAAAGCAGCATAATCATCAGGTACACTGAACCCAAGGATACTTGGAGTCAATGCTGTTGTAAAGATGTATTGTTCCAACATATATATGAGAAAATGTCTTGTAACCGGCTGGCTGGCTCAGTGAGTTAGGTATCTGGCTATGGAGCCAGAGGTTGGGAGTTCATTTCCCCCCTGTTCCTCTTTGACAGGGGCTGGACTCGATGATCCATAGGTCCCTTCCAGCTCTACAGTCCAAAGATAATCAACAACAATAACTGGCCAGAATGTTATTTCAGTACCTGTGGTCCATGTACCATGCCCTGATCAGAATCCAGAGATTTAGCCCAGCCTTTATTTCACACAGCAGAGGTTCTCAAGTTCCTCTCCTTCCAGTAACTATCATTACTGTGAAGCATACCATTATTTCAGACCTTCTGTCCAATGTACAGAAGGTTTTACAATGGAGGCAGTAATTGCAGGGACATTGGGACATGGAATGTGTGGTCCTGCTCCCTACTTTCCTACACATTGGTGGAATCCAGGGAGGGGAAATTCTGAGCAGGGGTAGTGTGCCTGCAGACTATATTTCATTCAGCCAGGAAGAGTTCTCCTTTTCCCATCAGTATTTTCATCCACATTGGTGAGATAGCCAGAGAGACAAGTAATCACTTAATTTTATTACTTCTCATTCAACAACCTCCTTCACTTTTTTTTGGGGGGGGGGGGAATGTTTATGACATAAGCTCTGTGCAGGTGTTTGCTATACAGCAGCACTGCCCAAAAAGCCCTTGTCCATACCTCCCTGACCTTGCAAGGTTAGCACAAAAGTCTGACAGCAGATTTCATGAACACATTTCCACAATGATGGGAACCCTGCCTCATAAAGATTCTCACAGCATTCAAGAAAATACATCTAGAAAAACCTCTATGGACCTCTGCACTCAATGTGTGTGGTCTGAAAGGAAGCCCATACATTGGGGGCAGGGCTTGCATGCTAACATACCACGACCACAATTTTAAACTTTGTGTATATCATACAGAAAGCCAGATGAGATTTACATAAAGCAGGAGTGAAAATTGGTGGAAGAAACATCAATAATTTAAGATATGCAGATGACATTTTGTTACTGGCAGAAAGCAGCAATGACTTAATATGAAAGAAGAAACTGCCAACACAAGACTGCAGTTGAACATGAAGAAGACAAAAATCATGATTACAGAAGTACTATAAAACTTTAATATTGCCAATAAAGAAATTGAAATGGTTAAAGATTTTATATACCTTGGTTCAATTATCAATCCAAATGGAGACTGCAACAAAGAAATCAGAAGACTGAGACTTGGAAGGGCAGCAATGAAGGAACTAGAGTAGACCATCAAGTGTAAGGATGTGTCACTGGAGACCAAGACTAAGTTCATCCACACTCTTGTACTGCAGCTCACTATTTATAAGTGTGAAAGTTAACAGGAAAAAATATTCATTTGAAATAAAGTGCTGGAGGAGAGCTTTGCAGATACCCTGGACTGCCAGAAAGGAACAAGTGGATCAGCAAATGAAGCTCGGACTATCTCTGGAGGCAAATATGTTGAAACTGAGGCTGTCCTACTTTGGGTACATTATGAGAAGATGAGATTCTCTGGAAAAGACAATAATGCTGGGAAAGGTTGAAAGCAGGAAGAAAAGTGGAAGATCAAATAGAAGATGGATTGACTCTCTAAAGCAGCCATTCTCAGTTGGGCCCTGGCACATCTGAAGGGGCCAGAGACTGGAAACAATTCTTTACAGGTGCAAATATAAGCTGGTGGTCTGCTCATTATGCTGGCATAAAAATTCTCACTTGATATACTCTTGTGCAACGGGTGGGGGGGAGAGACATCATGGTGGACAGCTTTTTTGATAGATAGACATTTGATATATCAAGATAAGCTTTTTCATCTAGAATGAGAAAAAATTGCAAGTAATTGTTATATCCTTACTTCAGACCATAAACTGAATACTTTTACTCTTCAGGCCTCACTTCATGTTTCTGGTTTTCACCTAGAATGCTTTATTTTCATATCAATAAGGGAAACCTTTATTTATATGAAAATAATAAATAATTTAAAAACAATTATGTATACTTTGTAAACAAAAATATTTAGAAGCTTAGTTTAGTAATTTCACTTGATGGGTCTATTTGCAGGATGAAGTTAGTGGACAATAAGTCTTTGCTCAGCACTTAAAGGGAGAAATTGCCTGGGGGCCCATTAGTTCTTCAGGCTAAGGGATGTAAAACTTCACTCATTTTGTTCTCTCAGGCAAGCACAATAAATGTCAAAAGTTTGGACCTGGTGAGATTATGAATTTTAATGCTTTCCCCCTTAAAAAAAAATCTACAGAAGTGTTTTTCCACAAAAACCTTGCATATATTCTTAATTGTGTCCCTTAAATGGGAGAAAGACAGCATAAAAATAAAAATAAATAAACAAATACATTTTGCACAAAAAATTGTATTTTGCCCTCCACCTTTCTTGCTAATGATGCTGCTGACAAAAAGAAAAGAAAACAAAAAAACTGTTCTACATCCTCTGGAGCCTGCTGCAGCCAAAAAACACAAAACAAAATGTCATTGTGGTTGAAGGCTTTTTTAGTGAAGTACCTTGAGACACTCGATATATTGAGACATCTTTTTTCATCTAAGATAAGAAAATGTGCACATTTTACTCGAGACTATAGAATGAGTACCTTTACTCTTCAGTCCATGGTTCATCACTCTGCCTTCCACTTAGAATGCTTTAAACAGCATGGATACTACACATTCAAGAGACGTGTCAAAAAGCCCATGCTGGCAAGGTTGAAAAAAAATCAATTGGTTGGCCAAATGAATTGATTTTACCCATGCATCATGTGAACGGAAATTTATAAAATGATTTAAATAACGGCAAAATCGATATAGCTGCAGTTCTTATGGTCCATGTGATTTTCCCCTCAGTTGACATGCAGTAGCTTTTGTGTCCCTCCACATAAACAATCCCCTGCTATGGAACATGTTGCATACTGTATATAATAGTGTTTGCTCCTATCGAATGCTGACCAGAATGAGCCACTGAAGAAGTAGGATCACTTCTCCTGTGAGTGAAGAGAAATCTGAGCACTTCAGTTTGCCACAAAAATGTGTAGTTCAGGGATGGGCAATTTACATCATAAAGGTGCTATGTGGACCACCCTCCATTGGGGAGGACCCTTCTCTTCCTGCTCCCCCCCCCCCCGGCAGGTCTTTGCCACTGTTGAATTTGTTATAGGTTCAGAACCAACAACAGAAAATAAAGTGTTGTTTCCTTTTTGTTTTCAATTGAAATCAGGTAAAACTTGATTTCAATAGTGATACCTAGGTGAAACCTTTGGCCTCATATTACAATGACCAATCACAGATGAGTGTTTTTTTTTTATTGTTGTTGTTCTTTCTGGGTATTGTTTTGTATGAGGTAACCAAAAGTGCCCATAGCTAAACTGGAGTTAGAGTGAGCAAGTATTGCAATATGATCACATGAGGCTGTGAAGCATTTTCCCCGTTGAAAAACACTGCAGGCAGCTGTCCACCTCCTGAAAATATATTTCTGTGAAAACCAAGTCTATCTGGCATATAGTTTATCAACTGGTTAGGACCTGCAGGCTCAAATAATTAACAGCTTGATAGTTCCATCCTCTATTAAAGGATGGGAACTCGGATTTAATGATTCCCACATTGTTGCCGAGTGGCAGGCAGCCTTCTCTGAGGGCTGAGCGGCTGCATAATGGCAGCAGCCTCATGGATGGGCCGGCAGAAGGACTTCCGCTGCTTGCCCACAGGAAGGGTCATGCTGTCTGGGATAGGTCCAGGCATGTTGGCAAGTCTTCGGGTCTGAGTCCTTGATATCCAGTCCCAAGTCCTAGTCTGAGTCTTTGGTATCAAGGTCCAAGCCCCAAGCCCCAAGTCTGAGTCCCTATTTTTTTTTAAAAAAAGGGAGAGATGGCTGTGTTCCTAGTAGTGAGTTGAGTTCAAGTAACTGGGGAAAAAAGAGAGTCAAGTCCAAGTCAAGTCACCAGTGTGACTTACCGGTAAGTCTGACTTGACAGTGAGTCCTGCGACTCAAGTGCTCATCCCTGGACAGGCCAGCATGACCAGGGGAGGAGCGGAGGCAGGCCGGCAGACTGGAAGAGACAGGGCTTCCCACTGGTCCATTGGCAGGACATAAAAGAGGGAGGCGGAGTCTTTCCGACTCCCACTTCTTCTGAGGAGCTTCCCCCCTCCCTGTCCACCATCTTTGGTTATACTGTTTTCATTTCTGCACAGGGGTTCTCTAGTTGCATTGTTAGGTGTTGGGCTATTTTTTCATTCTTGTCAGAACTTGGTGGGTGGTTTGGAGCATTGGGATGGATCACAACGGTTGCAGGATGGCAGGTGGGAGCCTGCAGATCAAGGTTGGTATGGAATCCCTAAACAGGAACCAGGGGGGTGTGTGGGCTGTCCCAGCTCGAGTGGGACAGTTTGCCCCTGTCCCTGGATAGTGAGGAGCCACAGAGTGGCATATGTCCATGTGGCTCCAGGAGAATCTGCCATTCCAAGTGGTCTCACAGGAAGGGTCCTGTGGAGATGGTGGATCATATCAGGTGGCATTCGGGTCTTCCAACAAGCATGATCCAACCCAATGCTTCACCAGGTTAACTGCTGCTGTAATTAATAAAGGTCTGGCCTTTTTACTCCCGTTATGGTGTCTGTGTGTATGTTACTTGGGGGGGGGGGGCTAGGGCCTGCTTAGCAGTAGGCCAACAATGGACCATTGTCACTTTGTCTGTTATTTGTATCCTTACTTGGACGTGTAGCCTACCAACATGGGGACATATATTAATAAAAAAGGACATAGTATTGACATCCCTTGTATCTGAAGACGTGGAATGAAATAAATCTGTTAAAATGCCACAACTTTTTGTCTTTTCTGCCCCCCACTTCCCCCTTTAATTTGGCCAACATATGACCAGCTTTTCCTACCTGATGGACATATATCAAGCTAAGTCCAGTATTATTCCTGCTTAGACAAGACCCACTGAAATGTAGAGGACTAATGCTGGATTCAGCTCGTGGCCGTCAGCCTAGCCTATCTCAGGATATTTTGTGGATATCAATAATTACACAGTGCAAATAATAGGCAATAATTTCCCTTTGTTTTTCTAACCCAATGAAGAAACAGAGACTTGATTCAAAACAATAAAAATAACATTTTTGTATACATTAAAAACACACACACATTTCATTTCTATCCAAAAGTTCATCTTCGCATATTTTCCCAAACACACTGATTATGAGCAGAAGTTAATTGCAATGAATGGAATACAGCATGCAGCCCAAATTACACTTACTGTAACTCACTCAAAATTCATACAAGCTGCAGTGTTTGCTTACTGGTCAATAATAGTCTAATGATCTTAACATTTTAATTTTAAATTGTGGAACACTCTGATTTGAATAAAGAAAGCAAACTCACAAGTCATGGTGTAGTGGGCCATGGCTTCTGGGACTGAAACCCAGGGACTATAACATCACAGGCTTTTTGGTTCCCTCTGAGCTTAGCTCCAATCCTATCAGTAGCTGAGACAGAAATGGATTTTCCCAGAAACAGTAGATTGTTGGAAGTTATCCCTGTTGCAATATAAAACATTCAAGGATGGTTTGATTTTGAATTTGCAGTTAAGAGCTGATCCAGGAACCTGCATGTTTGGACTTTTTAATGGGATCTATCAAATCTTCCAAATCTACCACTACACTCCTGTTCATAAGAAACCATGTGCAGATGTGCAGTCAATCATAAGTAGCATGTGGCATGTACAGTGTAAGTCTGTGCATACTTACTCAGAATTAAGTCTTACTGAGTAGGTCTAAGTTTATTCCTGAACAAGTAGACATAGATTTGCAGCATTATAGTGCAAACTTATACATATCTACCCAGAAGCAAGTCCCTTTGATTTCAATAACATTTGAAATCAGATTCTGAAATACAGGATTTTAGCCTTACATACAACCCCCACACACACCTTTTTTCTGAATTTTGTCCATTCTGTCCTTTTCCTCATCCAAATACATCCTTCTTTCTGCTGTAATATAATTGTATTGTCTTGGGCACACCAATTTCTTCTGAAAATCTTTCACTTTACCTTGTATATGCATGTGGAATTCCAGTTATGAGACAGTCACTCAAGTAATCTACCAAGGGAATCTATTTTAAATATGCAATTTTTTTGTTCCAAAGGAATAATGTTATAGAAAGTTTCTATCTGAAAATTAACTGCAGTTTTAAATTAATTTCTGTAATCATTGGCCATTAATATTTAATACATTCTTATAAGAAGATATACTGCTGTAAATCCCAAAGCAGCTAACATTTAATAATCTGGAAATACTTCATTGTCTTGCCATCCCTAGGACTAGGCTTGAAATAACAAGTAATGTTAAATGCAGTTTTTTAAAAATAAAAAATCAATAATAAATAAATACATAAGCACTTCCCAGAAGATTGCTCCTGATGTTATTTACAAAATTAAAAAACAACAAGGGAGTGACAAGGGATTTTATAACCATTTCATTACTACCTCTTTAATTGTATATGGTGGAACTGCATAATCTGTTTATTGAAAATGAAATCTTTGGAACTGATTCTCCCTATAGACACTTGCCATAAGCATCTAGTGCAATAGCACAGCATGTAACGCAATATTAATATTATATGCATCAAGCTTTAAACATCCCTGTGGCTTCCCTGCTGGAACTGAAGATATTCTAACACACTTGTGTTCTTGCACTGCATTAAATCTCATATCTAATTTACAGACTGTAAAATACAATATTCACAGATTACAATAAATAAAGAAAGATACATTCTGAAAACACAAATACAATTGGTACTTGGACAAGTGAGGCAATATTTAATAAAATGGAAATAAAGCAAACTCTTCCAGGGAATCTGAATGAGCATGAGTCCTCATTGAAAAGCTATCAATTGTCTTCTGTGGGGCACTGCGAGGCAATATTAGCAAATGGAAGGGAGATGCTGCTGACCAAACTAGACTGCTCGGTATTTTATCATCATAAGTGAATCCATTTGGTGAAATCCAGTTCTTTATTCTATTGACTGAGTACTCGCACAATGTAATCCTGCTTCCTGTGAAGCATACAGACATCGTAGATGGACTATTAGAAAAGCTTGGTTTCCACCCACAGTCTCCGTTGGGAACACTCATCAAATTAAAGTATTGGTGTGTTTCCTTATAGAATGTATGCCAACAGGATTAATCACATGTAAGGGAAGCTCACTTGAAAACTTAAAGAATCCACACCAAATTCTTATTGACTTTAAAATAAATTTTAAATTTTAAAAAGTTTATTGATAATAAATCAACACTGGATGTTCTTATCTTAGAGGGTAATGACAAAAGTAATTTTTTTAAAAAATCTTCCAGTGTGAATCTGTAATGAAGCATGGGTGGAGTGCTGCATATATAAATTTGGACCATTTCAGGCAGGGTAAGTAATGTGAGGCCCAGTTCCAATAGTCTAAAAGCTTGTAGATGTTCTGTGGAGAGAAGTACAGTTGGACTCACCATTGCCCTATTGTTAACCTGTATGTGTTCTCCCTTCCCTCCTTATCCTAAACTGCTCTTCATTCCCTATCCCCGTTCCCACTACCTCATTCTTCCTCAGATGTTAAGCTGCAAAACTATAGACGTGTATAGACAGAGTCCAACGTATGCTTAAGAGTTATGGAGATGAATGTGATGTTTGTTTATATATTGATTATTGTTATTGCCCGTTTTGTAAAATATTTCAAGAACAGTCAGCTTGAGAGACAAACTGAATTTTCTATACAGATGAAAAGGAAAGGGCTATGCCCATTTCTAAACTTTCTGGTGCTGAAAACAAGTTGCTGGATAGATCAATCTTTGGGCCTCAGTTCAACTTAACACTACCATAGTGAAGAAACTGGGGTGCAAGAGCGACTGCAAGAAAGAAATGCTGGATAAAAATCTTGTGTTCAGTCTGAAAATGCACAACTGCTAATGCAGCAGGCCCTGCACCATTGCAATGACACCACTGGATACAGATCTTGATCTGCTCCAGTGGCAGTACTTATGGAGCAAAACATGAATACAAACAACTCATCGCATATATTTCTCTGTGCACCCAAGCATAGGAACCATTCCTTATGGACACTGTTTTGAATCTGAAAGATCCTTTGGAAATGACCCTTCAAAGACAAGTGTGAGTGAGCTATACATTTCTTGGATTGTTCACTGTAGAAAATGAAAAACCAGGCTTTTTTTAGAAACTTGTTTTCAAATACTCATGAAAAAAAGAGGGGCTAAGCCTTTGTTTACTTTACCTTTGAGTTGTATGAAATGTCAAGTTTTATCTTCTTTTTTCCTGGCAGAGTTGCCTGAGATTCAGAGACTAAGACGAGCAGCTTTCACAGTCCTTCTTCTTGGGAAAGGACAAGAATGCTGAATTGTCTTCCCACTCCAGTTAGGGCATTAAATAGATGTTAACAAAAAACAAAGGCTGGAAAGTAACAAATGAAAGCCTTTTCTTTTCTTAACACAACAAGCTTCAATTTCATAACTAATCTGCTCTCCTACCCTCTCCTATTGTTCCTTAAAAAAAAAGGAGCATTCAGTTTAAATGCTTAAAAAACAGAAAATTTGAGGAAGCTTTTCAGGTTTCCTCTATATATCATTAGAAGCACAAATATAACATAACGTGTGCTAAGGACAAATATAAATTTGTTGAATTGTCATAATTTAAAAACATTTATTACTCAGACATTAAAAAAAACCACATTTCATTATGTTTATTTAAAATATACATTGCCACACAATTTGTACTTCAGTCATAGGTATCCATGAATTAGCTAGCAAACATAAAATCACAAGGAAATTTGGAAAAAAAACCCAACATGTAAACCAGCCAAATGTAACAACTACAAATCACAATTAAATCCACAGGAAATTCTTCCTGTTCAGTCTAATATGCACTTTGTGTATTGTGTGATTCAGTTATCTCTCTTTGAGTGATTAGTGTTTTTGCCTTTTAACTTCCTTCTGGTTTATCATTAAATTTAATTTTTAAAAAATGCAATAAAAATATAAAAAGATAATAATTCTACTGAATAGTCAGGAAGCATCATCTCAAAGATCAGGATTTTGCTCCGATCCCTTGGGACAAGCCTGTATTAAAACTTTATTCAAACATTCAGGTAAAACTCATGGTAGACCGTCTTGAGACTCTAAAATGCTGATATAAGATCAAAGGATTCTGAATGTTCTTCCATGGAAGCCCTTGCTTGTGGAATACCACCATGTCATGGAGGATTTCAGGCTAGCTGTCTTTTTGACATGCTAGCTTTGTGCAAAGACACCTCTGCACATGAAAAGCTCCTCAATCTTGTCAAAATTATTTTATGCTTCCTTGACATTTTTACTTAAGCTTTCCCTTGAATGTATAGGTAGCGAGCGACCAAGGTGCATACTTCCAGTTTTTTAGTGAGGCTTTGCCCTTTTTGGCTACAGGCCCATTCTCCATGAAGAGGACTTTCTAAATGCAACTAATTTTTTTGCCTGAAGGGACCTAGGCCTTGTCTATATGGGTTCATTTGGAGTGGGCTGGTGCAGGCTAAATAGGATTGCTTAGGGTTCAGTAGGGTTGGCATGCCATTTGGAGCTCTCCTCAAGTGCAAACGCACCTGGTGACCCTATTTGGTCTGGCTCCTTTAAGAAGGTTAGAAGGAAAAACTCCATCCATGCAACCTCCTGTCTCCTCTCACTTCAGGAAGGAAGATTCCATTTTTATTATTATTATTTCCTGTAAATAATGCAGCATATCAGTGCTGCCCTAACTGGTTAAAAAAAATTGCTTCCTCCCTCTGCTTTAGGGAGGAACGGAGGAAGGAAGTTTTTAATTTCTACATTTAGTATCTGTTACCTCTGTATCTGGTTGTGACAAAAATCCCCTGTCTTGCCCCCTCCTGTTTCATCCCACTTCAGGGAGGCAGTTTTAAATTTTTCAAAAAAAAAATTTTTTTAAAGTAGTGCAGAGCATCAGCACTGTCGTAATACAGTTTAAAAAAAGAAAACGCCTTTTACTTCCTCTGCCTCTCTAGAGAGCAGAAAAAATGTTTACTTTCCCAATATCATGATGTGGCTAAGCTGTTTTGTCAAGCCACTTAATGATACTGGCAAACAGGAGGGGAATTGACAGTCACAAGCTTGCTTTGGCTTGTGTCCAGCAACTGCAATTACAAATGCTGGAAAGGAACCAAAATGGTGTGATCTTAGTGGCACCAAAAAAACAGAAGCTCCTGACAGTGACCCAGAAAGGAGTGGGTAGGAACACTCTGGGAATGGGCTGGTTTGTTCCAGCAATTATGATGTGTGATCAACAAAAAAAGGAGCGAACCAGCCTGTCCGCACAGTGGATCAAGCAGTGAGGCAAATACCCATCTGATTGCATGTTTAGTAATAACAAATGCAAAACACAAAGCTTTTACTCATCAAAACTATTTTTCCCTATGAAATTTCTGCAGATGCTTTGCTTGACCAGGACCCTCCTTTAATTTGCTTATATCAAATTAATTGGTTTGAATTATATTTAAAGCAACTAAAATAAATTTTATTTAATGAAAATGTAAAACTCCAATATCTTTAAGTGCAGTGTGCCTCCCCTGCTCCCCTTCTCTTCTTTTGTAATTTGGGATCCAATGGAGCCAAGTCCCTAATATTTCTCAGCACACTCAGCACACTTCTTCAACCAGAGTGGCAGCATTGCCACAGAAAAGGCCAGTAAAGCAATTTAACATTATTTATTGCCACTATGTGCACAGTTACTCAAACAAGTTCCTCTACCATTTTGTCTCTTCTAGGAAAACAAACTCTGCAATAGAAAGAATACTAGTCTTCTTAATAATCTATCATGGTTTAGAAACTTAGAATATCCCAGTTGGCATGCAATTGTGGGGACAATTACTTTAAGAAGTCACTATATCACAGTCATGCTGGGGTGGGGGTGCAGAAACATTTCAGTGCAAACAGTTCAAAGCTACTAGACTGTTCTTACTAGGAATTCACATAAGGGGACCTAACTATTCAGACCGAAGCATGCTCAACGAGATTATTTGTTTTTCTCCTGTTGGACCCGCCCACTCCAGCAACCCTGTGACTGGGGTTCATCTATTTCTATTTTACTGTGGAGGAAGAGGAACCAAGAAAACAGAAGTGCTGGTTATGTGAGCAAATAGTTCTGCTGGCACAAGTCAATTACTGCCAATGCTCCCATCAGCAGTAGGCCTTAAAACTGGGAGTTCCAGTTATGAGAAGAAGAGAATTTGGGATCTAATAGAGTCAACCCCCTTCTATTTCTCAGAAAGGCCCTGGGATCAGGGGCTTTACTACAGCAACCTGCAGCTGCCATAGGTAATCCAACCTCACTCCCCGTTGGATTCACTTAGGTGTTTTTATATTTCACTTGACTACCAACAGCCAGTAAAAAAACATACCAGGCAATTCCTTTTCTCCAGTGTCCCACCTTGGGCACCTGAGAACCAGCAAATGTGCCATTAGGCTAAGTCAGGTGGCTGTGTAAGGTCCCCCACTTCTTTCCCAGTGACTCAATTGACAATGACATTGCTGCCAGCTCATACTACATCCCCTCCCCACACCATGCTACTATTCTCATTATCAAGTGTATATCAAGTGATGAGGTAGTTCATCTAAGAGCAGACACACCTTTGAATACACAAGTTCTCCGTGATTTAAACTCCCTGATATCCTCAAATTTCTTGAAACTGAATTATCACTCCTGATATACTAAGCTGTTAGAGGGATTCTATAAAGTGTAGTAAGGATAACAAAAATATATGGATTCCACCCCTAAAATGACCTTGAAGATCAATTTCAAAGTCATGTCAACATGGTTTCAGACACTTTTCAAGATGTTTTCACAGTTCCCACAGAAACAAATTCATTTCTAAACGCTATACAGTAGTACCTCGATTTACGAACGCCTCAGTTAACGTCATTTTTGGAGTACGAACGGAAATCCGTTGAAAACAATGCCTCAGTTTACGTCCCCCCCCCCGTTTTTTTCGGTTTGAGAAGAAAGTTTCCCCAGGATGCATTGCCATAGCGCCGCCCCCGTTCCTATGGCAATCCGCGTTCCGGTTTACGAAATTTTCGCTTTACGTAACGTCCCGTATAACGCATTAATTTTGTAAACCGAGGTACTACTGTACACCAAAACCAAGGTAAGGAGCTGTGTAGTAGTTTGTGGTATGATGGATAAAGGCCTATAAGGACTTGAGCTTTCATTTCCCTTGATGTCTGTCACATTCCTTGGTGCTAATGTTGGTCATCTTGGAAAGACAGATGCAGTTAGCATTCAGGAGTGCCTACAGTTCACCCTTGTGCAAAGATCCATACGTGCTCTGGGGGCTTTGTCTCATGTGAGCTGCCTTATCCCACCATATCTATAGAGAAACAGCTCTCAACCCACCTCAGTACATAAGGAAGTCTTCCCCTCCATTGATGTGAATAAAAAATATCTTGTAAATGATGAAGCTACATTGTATAGCAGAACCTCTTTGAGCTATCAGAGTCTTTTCAGCAGTCAAATGTAGATTAGTATAGTCACATAAACTGCTGGATTGCTCAGTGGTTTAGGTATCTGGCTATGGACCCAGAGGTTGGGAGTTCAATTCCCCACTGTGCCTCTCTGACAGAGGTTGGGCTCAATGATCCATAGGGTTCCTTCCAGCTCTGAGGTTCTAAGATTATTATTAAGCTGGCTAGATAGCTTAGTGGTTCAGGTTGCAGAGTTATAGGTTGGGAGTTTGATACCCCACTTTGCCTCTTATGAGGATAGCCAACCTGTGTGGCCTTGGGCAAGCTACACAGTCCAGGATACCCACAGAAGAAGGGAATGAAAGACCGTTTCTGAGTACTCTGTACGTGGAAAACCCTGAGAAGGGTTCCAATAAGTCAGAATGATGATTATTGTTATAGTCATATAACCCATTCGACCAAACAGTTTACACAGAACACATAGAACATAAACAGAAAAATGGGGTGGAGAGGATAGAGTATTGCTCAGTAATGGCACCCAAGTTGACACTGCACTTAAAAAAATTAGCAATTTGGGTAAAATGTAAATATTCTCTTCGAAACTTGGAATGACTTTTGGAATTTCAGTTTACCTGCAGACCACAGTCAACCTAACAACTAGTCTGTGTACATAAATATTGAATAAGGAAACACCATCTCCTATCAATAGAGGTTTACTCCCATAATGTTCAAAACCCTGCTCATAAGATGCCTGTGGAAGGGTGATGATATCACCAGCAGGGTGATATTTTCAGTAATTAAACACTTCCTCCTTCTGTCCATGTCTTGTCTGACTTGTAAGTAATCTGTTTCACTGCCTGGAAGCTGCACAATGGGAGGAGGAGGAGGAGGAGAAAGTCTTTAATTACCAAAAACTCCCCCTGTGAGTGACATCATCACTTGTCCACAGGTCTAACTTATACAACAGGATTTTGGCTGATAATTCCCTAGAAGTAGAATCAAACCTTTTTCAAATAAATAATTTTTAAAATCTGAAAACCTTTGAGCATCTTCCTCAGTCCTGTGCAATAGCTGAATAAGTTACAAGTCCTACTAATTTACAGCAAGGGGACCTAACAACTTGGTGTACCCACAGTACAATAAGCTAGATTTCAGACAATCTTTGGTCTGATTGGGGCATATTCTGTGATGTTTAAAATACAGGAGGAATCCTACAGGCTTGAGAATTATAACTGATGTCATTAAGCACAACATTCCTAAAGCCATCTTGACAGATATCCATGACTTTATCTTAGATACTTTATCATGCCAAAAGCTTTCCAGGTTCTCATTTGAAGGATCAAGCCTTTCTCCAGAGATGTGTCAAGCTGGACTCCAATGAATTCTGAAAGCAGTTCAGGGTCTAGATGATGAGAGTTGTCATAATTTATTATGAAAGTTCCTTCACATGTCTGTAGTATATATTATAATATATCACAGTCTTCCAGAGAGTTGTTCTTTGTCAGCCAATTGTATAAGAAGGGGAAAGTTCTAGCCTCCTGCATTAAGATGTTAAATGCAAAAGTAATGAACTCATTTTCTTCTGGCCATGTTCATGGTCTTCCAGTGAAGACTGATCAGTACAATCTCCATGTCCTGCAAAACTTTCAAATAATTCCACAATCCAAGGGCAATTACTTGTGCAGTACACCAATAGACAAGACCCAACTATTTTAATCTCTGGCAAAGCTATTTATAATAATGTTGTTTATTATGGATACATTGAAATCTACCTCCTGGAAGTGAGAGGAGACAGGATGGGGCAAGGACAGAGATTTTCCCCCCCCCCCCTTGTTTTTGTTTTCTTAAACAGACCAAATAGGGCCACTTGAGGTAAATATGCCATTTGGATGCAAGGATCACACTGCTATTGAGCATGAACTGAACTACAAACTGGGAAAAAGCATAAATTGTGCTGGTTCGTGGTTCGGTTCTGCAAATTATTTTGCCAAAATGAAATGAAGCACCAAAATTTTCCACTTGGCATTTTGTTTTGCTTCAGCAAAACACAGATGCTTGCCTGCCCCTTTCCTGCTGCCCCATCACCTCCCTATTTGGTCCTGCCTCCTCCTCCACCACCACCACCACCACCATCTTCAGAGGCAGTGGTCTGGCTTCCCTTCCAGGAGCTGGGCCTGCTGTCTCTGCGAATGCACCCACCTATCAGCTGATCAGAGCAATCAGCTCGGGGTCAGGCCCATGCACACAGGCAGCACCTGGGCTCCTGGAAGGGAAGCTGGCTGCTACCTTCTGCACATGTGCCCACCTCCCAGCTGGGTCAGGTGCCTGCATACAGGCAGCACCCGGGCTCCTAGAAGCCTATACTGCCACCACTATGCCACTGCTGCTGTTGTCATTATTGTCGCACCAGCAGCAGCAGAGCAGTGGCACCGGCAGTATGACAGGAAAAGGTAGCCCCTCCCGGCATCAAATGAAAACCAAACCATTTCACAGTTGTTTTTTCTAGTTGGTTCATGGCAGTTTGTGGTGACCAATCATGAACCACCATTTTTCAGATTCATGCCCATCTCTAGATCACACCTAATGGCATACTTTATGGCCACGCTTTCTCCAGCACAATTCTGGTATCTCTCTATTAATTTTTTGTAGTTTGGTACAACATAAGTATCACCTGTGGACTATTTTTAACATCATTTTTTTTTAGATTTTGCTGCTATCGATTTGTATGGTTGAATGTTCCATATTTTTTTCCAAATATTTTCTGGTATGTTGATGTTTAAATTTGTTTCCCAAACTATCTTTGGTCCTGTGCTGCTACCATATTTTTACAAGAAAAAACTACAGAAATAGCAACTAGCTGGTTTCAATTATTTCAGATAAGAAATCTCACAATTCAATTCTGTAAGTCAGGACGTAATAGACCATTAACAGAGCTAGAAAATTACTGTACAGATTGGAATAATAAAAAGAAAAAAAATACTAATTTCACTTATTTATAGAAGTATTCTGGATAAAGAATATGAAACATCTACCTGATCTTGTGACCTTATGTTATATATAGGATTCACTGTTATCTGTGGTTTTCAGCATCTGTGGTAGGCTTTGGAACACATCCCCAATGGATATAGTGGTCCTACTGTACTTTTAAAGGCTTTTTTTGGGATTTATAGCCCTTGCAATATTAAGGAGAACAAATATAGACAAAAATTGTTTTCCTTTCTTCAAAATAATAAAAGACAATGAAATGTATAGGAAGTAGGTTCAAAGGTTTGAGCAACTGTAGATCTCCAGATGTTCATGATCTACAATGCCCATTATCTCTCACACCTGGCTAATAGGAGAAGCGCAGTCCAATCACACATAGAGAAGTTACCTGTATCTTTTAGACAAAAGCAAACAAACTTCTTTATACAGCACATAATTAAATTATGAAATTTACCACAAGATATAATGATTACTAAAAGAACTGCCTTTAAAAAAAAATAAAGCCCAAGTTCATAAATGATAGGTTCATGAATAGCTTAGCCTGACAGCTAAAGGCTACCTGATGAAAGCCAGAGCATTTCTAAGTGCTGATTATTGGTCCAATAGCATTATCAGATGTTCAGTCAAAACAGGAAGAATGTTTCTTGTTTTCTGCAGCCACAGGTGTTATACAATAAGAAATTGTGTTTTTCTCCTCCATTGTTTCTACCATTTATGAAGATGCATCATGCAGCAGATTGTGTAAACAAATTAAATTGGTAAAAGCAAATTATTGGCTTTTACCTGCCATTTCACGACACACATTCATTTTGTCGGAGAGCCTAGCATCAAGTTGCCAACATTCAGAATTTGGAAATGTTACATTTTTGGTATTCCAGATTCCTCTATTGGCAAGGCTCACTAAGTGAAGTAGTAGGGCTGTGAGGGCTGAGGGAGAACTTTCTCCTTATGCTGTTTTTTCTCTGCTTCAGGCTGTATTGATGTTGTCCCATTAAAGTCCCACCCTGATCACTGGGATGTTAAAATGTACCTGCTAGTCCATTCAGCAGAACAGTAGATACAGTATATTCCATACTTAAGCATGGCTGCAATTTTCTACCTCAGTTTTTATTTGATATTCATCATGCATGTTGGTGTTCAGCAGAAGTCAGTAGACAGACCGTAACAAAAATGTTACCTTAAAAATAGTTTTAATTTAATGCATCAAAGGAAAGCCAGCTTTTGTAACAGCTAACAGAAAGTATGGCAGGAGGAACTGAGAGCTAGGTAGTAAAAAATCTGAGCAGAGAGGGAAATTGTTCCTTAGCCATGGATTTTTTTTTCAGTTGCCATATGAGCAATAGTTATGATGAGGACTGAGGGCGATGATAAAGGGAATAATATGTAAAATCACATTTTAGTATTTAAAATAACTACAGCTGGGGCTACATTTTGAAAATAAATTCAGTTCGACTGACCCTTTGCAAAATTAACCAGGTATTTTGAAAATGTCTTAAATTGGAACATAAAAAGGAGCAGGGTTCTTTTCAAAATGCTATTTGAATTCCAAAAATATTTCACTACCTTGTACTGAGCTTTTAGAAAAGCTGATTTGAAGCAACTGAAGTTTGATCAACTTACTGAAGAAATGTAGATTTCTTATCTTATCTCCTGCATGAGGGCAGTTTTGTGTGTAACAGAAATGTGGGAAAACAAGAAACGTGCTTCAAACCTTCCTTCCATACACATTTATCCCATCCAAACAAAGCTCCATTGTAGAATGATATGCATACATAGATTTATCTGCCATATCTCTATCTCTATCTCTGTTGAGTTCAAGGCAGCATACATGGTTCTTCTCTTTCCTGCTTTATCATCAAACAACCCCATTAAGCAGGTCTATAACTAGGATGGGGCAATAGATGATTTGCCCCAGGGCCCCAAATGTACAGTGTGTACCAGTTCCCCAGCCTTCTGAGATTGACCTGGTGGCTTACCGTAGGAAAAGACAAGGTACACCAGGCCTCCAGGGCAGCCTGATTTTCTGCAGGCCATCCTGGAGCAAAAGACAGATTACCAGTAAAACAGGGCTCATGGAGGCAGTGGAGGGCAGGTCTACATGAGGCTTGATTACCCAAGCGAATATAATAGCAAAGTGGAGATATGAACCCAGTCCAGCTCTCTAACCACTGTGTAACATTGATCTGACATACAAAGTTTATTCATCTTCCTTTTGGGAGCTGTTAAAGTTTTATTTTAGATGTGACAGAAAACTGGAGGGATAAAACACACAAGTCACTCATGTTTCATTTCTTTTGTATCAACATCCATGCTACTCTTAGAACCACCTTTTAGATCATTGCATAGTGTAAGAGTCACTTTGTGGTGCCTGAATTTCATGCAGGTCCTACGCTGGAATGCAGGAGCTTCAGACAGTACTTCTTATAAGATGTCTATCTGCCCTATTAGGATGGCAAAACTCACCTATAGTTGTCCTGTCATGCATATTATAACAAACAAATATTCTAAAGTTTTCTTCTGAAATAAGAATGCAGGCACATTATGTATTTATATGTAATGCTGTCATTGATTCAGCAAGAACAAATAAATTCTCCCCTACCTTTGCATCACAAACATAGAGCCTAAAAGCTTCAGGCGACTTTTACCCCAGACTCTCTTTTTGTCAGATCAATGACTAGTCACGTTAACAGCAGTGTTTAATTCTATCAATATGTGACCAATTGTGTTAGATTGTTTGGTCATTGATTTCACTTAGTGCTACTGTTCAGCTCTGAAAAGGAACTACTTCTCACTACATTGCCTCATACAGAGACAAATGCCTACACTGACATTTCATCTCAGAAACACACGAGGTCCACTTTAAGAAATGGCTATTTGTATCAGACGAATGCAGCATCAGGTCATTGCACACAACGCCATCTTGGTTTTAAAGAAACAAGTTCATGCAGCTATCCCTTACTGCTCCTCAAAGCTGAACCAGCAAAGTATATAGGTGAAATCCTGTTGTGCAATTACACAAATGACATAGCCTTTGGAAGCAAATTGTCATAAGTTAAGAATTGTCCATTGACATCTGTTCCATACTGAATCATGTGGCTTGGCACACAACAGATAATGCCTACAGAGATTTCTTTACTTACCTCCATGCACTTATAAAAATTACGCTATTTGCATAACTATGTAACAGGATTTCAGCAACCAGCAATCTTGCTGCATAAAAATAGAAAGAGGCCAGTAAGAAATTGAGCTTTTCAACTGAAAGAGGAATGTTTGGATCACATTCCCATCACATTTAAACATAAACTGTTGTGTCCAAATACAGAATGTAGAGGCAGAAACTGAGCCTGATTAAAATAAAACAGTTACTCTGTATTATAACTGTTTTATTTTAGTCAGGCTCAGTTTCTGCCTCTACATTCTGTATTTGGACACAACAGTTTACGTTCAAAACTAATCCATCCCTCCTCAAAGCTGAAGGATGTTCATGTTTTAAATTTTGGTGTGTGCCACTTTAAAAGATTTAGGATACATGCCATGTGTGTCTTCTGCTGATCTGATGAGAGGCACATTCAATTGATACTTCAGAAAAAATAAAAAGTGAGAATCTGTCCTCAAATATACTGAGTTTTCGCTGTAAAACAAGGGCTGAAAAGTAGGATTGCAATCTGCAATCTAAGTCAAGACTGTTCTATTCTAGTAAGAATGTGCCCCTAATTAGTGGAAGTCACTGAGAGCCAGTTCCTCCCCCTCCGCCACCCCGAGCCAAATAATTCAAATGGGTGAATTTCAGTCACTCACTTTCTCTTGGCTGCAAACAGATCTGTAACTGGCAAATTTGGCATCCAGGGCTTTGCTGCACTGCTGGTTAAGCTTTGGTCACATGACATTGGCCTACATGGGAAAATCATGGACAAAAGCAAAGGAATGCCTGACTACGAATGCACAGTGGCCACATTGGTTCTGCACTGAGCCCACCTGTTTTCTGCTTCCTTCTGCCCCAGAAAGTGTGCTTGAAGGCAGTAGAAGCATTGGGAGTGGGCAGGTTCACACCCTCCTAACAGCAAGTCTAAATTCCTTCTGTATTATAATATAAATAAATTTTGTTGTCCTGGGTGAAAGTCCCAGTTGCCCCACCCTAGTTACAGTTCTGGCATTAGCTACCTCACAGGGTTATTGTGAGGATAAAATTGAGAGAAGAGGTCTATGTATACCACCTTGAGCTCAGTGGCAGAAAGGTGGGATAAAAATGTAAGTAATAAATAATTGAAAACCAGTGCTGTGTAGTGGTTAGAATAGGATTCTGAAGATCTGGGTTTAAATCCTTGCTCACACTCAGACAATCACTGGGAAGTGGCAATGGTTAACCACTCCTTCAACATTTCAGACACCTCAAAAACACTATCAAGGATACAGTAAGTTGAAAGTGACTTGACAACAAATAACAAAATAAATATCTGGAGCACCTGAAGCCACCCATCTATGCAAGTTAGTTGGGTGGGGGGTATTTTAAAGTCCCAACAACTAAATGTCTTATAATACTTTAAAGACCAACAAATTTACTATGTCTCAAGCAAGCTTACAGTAAATGTGTCAATTGTTAAGGAGCCACAGTAAACTAACACAATTGTTTCTTTTTGCCACAGTAAACTAACACAAGTAGACCTCTGGAAATTTAAAGCGTAGTTCTTCAGTTGCATTGGGGGCCAGACTGCAGAAGTCTTCTTCTACTACTACCTCAGACCAAGGCATGAGACAGACAGCTACCCCAGAGGGAAATGGTGACCATTCTGGGGAGATCTTCTACGAGTATAGCTTTTGGAAACATGAATCTTGTAAGCCAATACTTTGCTCTGAGGACCCTTCAGCACAGGGCACTGACTGGCTACTTTGCACAGCTGTACTGGTTATAACTGTGATATGTTTGGCAGCTGCAACAGGAGAGCAGCCAGATCTGGGGATGTGAATCTCACAGTGACTTGCAGTTAGAGAGGAACAAAGGAACAATCGCCTCTACTCGCAGTGAGATTTATCCGCTGGAATTTTCTTTTGTTTTTTTTTCTCTAAAAGCTCACAAGAAATCTTGGTCATTTTTTTTTCTGGAAGAAAGACCAAGCTGTGCAGGATCATGGCAAGATTCTTCCTGAGCAGGCTTCACTTAGAAAGGAGTGAAGAAATGCCAAGCTACATGCAGGGCTTATACTATTCCTGTAGAGAATAGTGTCCTTCCTGCACAGGATTCTTCTTAAAGGGGGCAGACGAAATGCCAAACTGCACAGAGATGGTTGCAGTTCCTGCACAGAAGAACATCCTTCCTGTGCTTAATATGCTCATACGAATACTGAACATCAGTGAGCTATACTGTTACATATTTGCCCTGGACAGTTATTACTTACAGTATAGAAAAAGCTCACTCTGCCTGCCACACTTCCCCATGAAGTCAGTGACAAGTTCAGTTCTCCACAAGAACAAAAATGGTACCAAAAGCCAAAGGAAAGGCTTCATTGTAAGAGGCTGTAAAGTTCATTGTTCAGGTTTCTGCAATTTAAAGCTCTGCTGCCTCAGGCAGCATGTAGGACACTGAGGGGTGGCTGCATGCCACTCTTAATTAAGATGGTCAGGAGGTGTGCATATATTAAAAGGTCCCAGCCAGTTGGCTGTTGTGTGCAGCCAGCTAAAGCCTCCAGCCCACCACCAAAGGCCTTTTTCTAGCACTTGGCTTATCAATTTACTTGCAAATGGCTCTCTGAAGTATTAACCCAGGTTAATTATTTGTCAAATATGATTATGCACTGGTAATGTAAAAAATCGGAAATGTAGGATGGAATTTTTCACTCCAGCAGTTTGGCAATTGTGGCAGCTGGTGGAGTCGCTGGAGTAATTACCAGCCCATTCCAGCCGGTGGATCAGCCTTCTGGTTCAGAGAGGGGTGGGGGAAGAAAAAAGAGAGAAGGAAAAAGCAATAAAGAACTACGGAAGCGGGGATATGAGTTGTGCCAATCGACGTGGGGGGGGGAATTTCACAGCTGCTGGTAGTGATAAATGAGAGCCAGTAGCCCTACTTCTAATCAATACATGTAAATGCTACTCATTACAGCTTTTATACACACTTCTCAATTAGCCTTTCCTCCCACTGGTAACAAGGAATGTCATGCTTTCTGGACTGTGAAAGTGGTTGAGCACTAAGTTCACCTGCATCTGTAAAGACACAGTAACAATGCTCAGGGCTCAGCCTGGCAGCAGGTGGTAGCAGTGGAAGTCTAAATTCCTTCTGTAATGCAAACTAAATAACATCCCAAGTGCTGCCATTTAATTAAGCGGGCACCCTTTGTATTTTTAAATACAATTTCTTTTCCCTTTCTCTCTTGGATCCACCGTGGAGTGAAGAAGAGACTCTGCAGTTTTTGCACTTACATAAAAGAAAACAGCAGGTTCCCACAGGGTGGGCACATCCGGCCAACAAAATGATTTTGGGACATAGTGAACCAGCAAGAAGCCCCATAAATAGGAGCTAAAGGGGAGCACCAGATGAATTTTGGTCAGCTCTCATGAATTTCAGGGCAGGAGATTTTTCCAGTTAAGTAGACTGCATTTTGTATTTTTTAACATATCACAGCAAGGATTTGAACAGGGCTGTTTCAATGCAGTCTCTCAAATATCTGATCCAAGAAGCTCTTCCTGTGAAGGTTGGTGTTTAATATACCCTTTAAGAAAGTGTATTTTTCCTTTGCACTCTGATATGGAAAGGTGTTAAGTGCAGGGGACATTCTGCCCCCTTCCTTTTTTAAAAAAATAGCAATGATGTCTCCCTCCATGTTGGAGGAGTTCGTACAGGCATCAAGGGCCAGAGTATGACCTTCCAGCAAACCCAAGAAGGCAGCTGATAACCACCTGAGACAATGAGACTGCAAGTCTTGTGAGTAATTGCTCAACAGTGGGAGAAATAGGCTGATGATCCAGACTTAAAAGAGGCCATGCCGCCTGGGCCTATTGAAAGTCAGCCTCTGCTGAACAATAGAGTCTTCAAACTCCCATTGAGAAGTATATTTTTTCCATCATTGGAACCAAATGACCTCATTCCAGGAGGTCAGCTGCTCCTTTTCTAATTTGCCATATTCTGTTTTACTCCATTAGGAGATCATCATTTGTCAATTCCTCTGCTAATCATGTTTTATTTCTGCTGCAGGGTTACATAAAAAAAATATAGGGCCACATTAATGTGGCTCCAGTATTATGTGGTGTTATACACCTATATAGTTGTGTTTTTTTTGCAAATAAGAACTGATGATATATGGGCGTATAGTTACACAAACACAGTATTGTTTAAATCTACAAACTGCCTTGTAAAGTTCCTATTTCTGAATCTGAGGGCACATTACCTGTGTTTTAAGGCTGTGTTTTGCTTTAAATACAAATGCAAAGAGCTTTGTCTATGGTAGCTTCTTACTTGAATGTTTGAATGATGTACCAGGGTCATATGTGTGGCACACTGAGAAACACAGAGAGTAAATGTTTCTCTGGGGTTTACTCCCTGTCTGCTACTAGTGCTCTGTATCATCTGTAAACAGCATCCCTCAAGTGAAACTGCACAGCACTCCCAACTCGTCAATCATGATGCTTCAACCTGCCCACCTGCTGTGTCTGGGTCTTACATTTGTCTGTGCTGCACCTTTTATCTCACAGCACTAACTGCTTTGTCCTCCAGTTAAAAACAGGCATATGATGTAGCATATTCTACTCATATTTTCTGTGAAGAAAACAGTTTAGTGAAAATAATGTCTCATAACAAAGACAACATTTATCATCTCTGAAATTGCATATCACAGAGCCTTTCCTGATGAAGGAATAGAAAACAAATGTGTTTTTAGGAAGGGCCCCTTGTCTAGCATGAAACACGGGACAGCTGTCAAGGAGGACACCTGTTGTGTGGGGGCAGGAGAATGGGGAGCAGAACAGAGTTTTTTCCCCCCTGGTTCTTTCATTGTCAGTGGGAGGTACATCTTCCCATGCTTAAGAAGGAAAGCTGATGGACTTCAGAATGGGAGAAAATGAAAAAGATTCATGGCACAGTACATATTGCTGAGAGAGAGTAGGAGAGACACTTCGTGACTCTCACTCTTGCAATTCTTCCCCCCCCCCCCCTTTGTATAGAGCTTTGCATGCACTGTCTCTCATGGTACATAATGGAAATGATAGATCTCGAAACAGAAGGTTCAAAAGTATTCATGTCAACTATCATCAATGATGTCTCTGAAACAATCCAGGAAATGTCCATTACAGCAAACATTCATGCTCACAAAACCATGTTGTATGGGCCATCATTTAAATCCAGACCTAGAACAGACTAACTGAAACAATGGAACTCAACTCACTATTTTCTACTTAAATCCCTTTGATTTCAATTGGCATATTCCAAATATTCAAAATACACCACATGAGTTCCAGGCATGTGTGCTGAATACTTGCAAACTTTCTTCTTCTTGACTAAAAAAAAAGGTATCTCAACACTATGAACACAATGTTTTTCAAGGAGCAAAATGTTGATAGCACTTTTAAGCTAGCAACAGCATTCACAAAAAAGGAGAATATTTTGATTAATGAGGAGTTGAGCCTATTATGTAACCATCACCTCATAAATTAGCAAGAATTTTCTGCTGCCATTAATACTATTTCATTCAACATGTATAAACTGTCAATAGGACTTCCCTTTAGTGCTAAATTTTCCCTAAACAAGATTGCAATTAATTAATTTAAAATATTTATATGCTGCTTATTTCCTAAAAAGAATCCAAGGTGGCTTACAGTATTAAAAAAATCAGTATGAATGCTAAAAATAATAAATTATTACAGTATTAATAAGAATTAAACAAATATATTACAAATCATAGATAAATACTAAATAATAGTATACAATAATAGATAATACTAAAAAAAATTTTAAAAGAACATAACCGTATTTTTTCCATGTATAAGACGCTAATTTTTCCTAAAATCATTACAGTACACTAAAAATTGAGGGGTGCCTTTTACATGGAAGTAAGTTGAGAACACGGAGAGAACAAAATGACCCATACCTTGCCTCGTAAACAGGCTTCCTTCAATAACTAGGCTTAGCTTCCTCCAGTCACGAGCCTTATGGAACTGATGTCAGCTGATGCTGTACAAACCAATTGGAACACACCTCGTTGGAGGTGGAGCCTGTAGGCTCAGATTCAACAGGGACTCCTAATGTCCGAGCGTTCTGAGCCCAGAGGCTGAATACTCAAAGCTAAGTTTTCTTAATTTGGGGGTTAGAAGGGGGGGCATCTTATAAACGGGGGCATCTTATAAACAGAAAAATACGGTAACTACAGCAGGCCCTTTAAGAACACTTCTTAGTCAGCCGGTTATTTAAAAAAAAAAACCTGCCTGGAGAGAAAGGTCTTTGCTGCTTGCAGAAAGACAGCAAAGATGGGGCTGGCCTGGTTTCCAGAGTTCCAGAGCCTGGGACCAGAATCAGAGAAGGCCCTCTCCTATGTCCCCACCAAACATGCCTCCCTTGATGATTTTTAACACCCCCGGCAGGCTCAGAATGGTCTTTGAAATAGGCTTGGACCCAAGATGTTTTGGCCTTTATATTTTAAAACTTTGAATTGTGCCCAGAAACAGCAGCCAGTTACAGCTGCTTCAATTGGGGAAGGGGGTGTTATGTGATCCCTTTAAGCAGCCCTAGTTAACAGTCTGGCTGCAGCATTCTGGAGCTACTGAAGTTTCCAAACACTTTCCAAAGACAGCCCCACAGAGAGCACATTACAGTAATCGAACTGGGATGTAACTAAGGCATGTGTCCACCATGGCCAGATCAGACATCACCAGGAACTGGTGGGGCTGCCACACTAGTTTTAACTATGCAAATACATTCCTGGCCATCACCAAAACCTGTGCGTCCAGGTTCAGAGATGAATCTAGGAGCACACTCAAGCTACGCACCTCTGTTTTTCGGTGTTTGTGGCATGGATCCCCATGCTCTCGATCTACCTTTCAACTGACCAGGAGCAACTTTGTCTTATCTGGATTAAGTTTCAGTTTATTTACCCTTATTCAGTCCATCACTGATATCAGACATCAATCTAAAGTGGAAACAGCTTCCACAGATTTAGATGGAAAGGAAAGATTGCACAGAACAAAACAGAACTCTGAAGGATGCCACAGGTTGGTGTTAATCAGGTGTCCACAAGCACCACCTTCTGAGTTCTTCTCTCCAGGAGAACAGTGCCTCCAAGTTCTATCCCAGAGAGACAGCGCAGAAGGATACCATGGTCGATGGTATTGAAAACCTCTTAGAGATCCAGAAGAACCAACAGGGGACACACTCCCTTGGTCCAGTTCTTGGCATAGGTTATCCTCCAAAGTGACCAAAGCAGTCCCTGTCCCATAACACGCCTGAACTGAATTTTATCTGGGGAAAAAAATCCATTGAAGGAAGGCCTTTGGATTTGGCAAAGCAACTGGGCAGAAACATCTTGTTTACATACTTCAGCCTATTATCTAACTTAATGTTAATATATAAATAGGCATGTAACAGTAACCAGAGATATTAATGACTAGATGCTTCTCCATGCAAGTAGGAACACTGAGTGGTTCCCTTTCATAATTGAACCAGATTCCATTGGCATTGACAAAGAAATGGGGGGGGGGGGGGGGAGTGAAAAGTGACATTGTAGCTTGTTACAATATGGTATTCATTCTTATTAGGGACATGGAAATTGACCCTAAAATCTTTTCTGAACAGTTGTTAATGGGACTTAATTAGACCTTAATGCAAAAGGACCAAGGTCCTAGGTTGTTCATTAATGAGCTATGATTCCTGCTATACTGTCTTTAGAGGCCTCTGGTCTATTGGGGACCCATTAATCTCTAAGTCATCCCTTTGTGCTGGGGAACATAGTTACCAGTGGAGTAAAAGGAAACCACATTTAAGAATGCAACCCCTACATACTTTCCTAGGAGTAAGGGTGGGACTTATTCTTGAGTAGATATGCAAAGAGTGGACCTGATATTTTAAAGCCCATGTTCTGTTGAAATGGCTCCAACTTGTTATGGGTTTTCAGAATCTACGTCCAGGGGAGTAATTTGTACCCTACCATGCAGATAGGATATTGTATCAGCTTCCATGAAGTTTATGGAGGATCAATCTCTTCCCTCCCCCATATGTTCTTAATTAGCTTTTTACTCTTCACAACTCACCCAGCTCAAAATGTCCAGAATATCCTCTCCCCTTACAGGCTCCCTTTGCTTTGAGTTGGCACAATGTTTCTCCCAGCAACCTCACGACACACGGTAATTGTTTTGGCCCTCAAAGAACATCAAGGAATGAAATAAGCATAATATATTTTTCCTCCTGGTATCCTGCATTAATTAAAACATGTGGCCATATTATTTTTGTACCCTGTCCAAAGGGAGAACACAGCCAGCTTCTGTACTTGGATAGTGGACTTTATAAGACACAGGAAAAAAAAACATGGTCTCTACTGCTGCCTTGCACAAAAAGCTGCTAATGAGAGATACTGAAATGGTAGCTGTCACTATGAATTGAATCAAGGCAATCAGTACAATGTAAAGAGAAATTTAAAAGCTCCCAGTGGCAATGGATCCCATTTCAGTCATTAGCTGCTAGGGAGTGACAGAGACCATTCAGAGGACCAAACCCTATGAGGTTCTTCCGTCCTCAGGGGATTCACTGCTAATGCTGTTTTTATGCCCCACTTCCTTACGATATGTAGTGAGCACAAATGAATAGTTGTGTTTATTTATATATTTTAATGCAGCTTGTATTTTGGGCTGGAGTGGAGAGCAGCACAGGCAGACACACAAACCCAGAGCATTAAACTAATAACCAAGCAATGAAACTAAGCTATTTGGATGGCACATAAGTAGAATATTAAAGCTTTGGTTTCTCTCTCACTTCATGTCCTGTGTATGTAAAGGGAAGCAACATGGAAATGTATACAATGAATACGAAGTGAAGTTTTTCATCCTCTTGTATCCCTTCCCCCCCGCTGAAGAATCTTACAACTGAGAATGAATCAAAAAGCAAAAGGTCTAGTAAGTTGTATTCCAGTATTAGAAGCATGAAATATATATATAATTCTATATATGTTGAAGAAGTAGTTTCTGAATATTTGTTTTCATGCCTCTCATTTCCAAAAGCAAGTGAATCAAACAGAAGGACAGAAGGTTACAGATTAGTCTTGGTCATTGCTCAAAGAGTGTGGGTTATAAATAATAAAGGAGGAAAGGGTGAAGGACACTCAAATATAACTTGGGGCCCAGAACAGAATAATAATAATAATAATAAAACAAATCTAATTTTCAGCTTTCAAATACCAAGCAACTTTGAATTCTGTGACATGTGGAACTGCCCCCCTTGCAAAATGTGTTCTTTTAAAAGATATATATATATATATATATTGAAAAAAAACACAAATGATTTGTTTTCCAGCACACAAGATGCAAGTGGCAAAATATAGTGTCCATGATTATCTGGAAGCTTAAACACAGAAAAATGTTCATGCAGAACCTTGATCTCTCATCTGAATAGAAGGCATTGAACAGATTTGATAAAACAAGGGAAGCAAATGTTGAAATTCAGTTGCTATAACTTTAAGCCATGAAATGAGGATGATGTCATCACATGGCAAATTTACTGTTTATTTTTAATTTGATTTGAAATGTTATATCCCCCTTCTTCATGTTCTGAGGCTCTGTAGAGATCTATTTTTTCCTGGGGGAGCCTTGGGGAGCATTAGGGCAGGGGGGTAAGTTTTTCATACAGGAAAATCAAGGCCAGTGGTCCTGCTGCCTCATTAGGATCATCGGTGACAATATGGCAATAACTTTCTGATATAAAAGGATCTCCCCCCCCCCCCCCACATCTGAGGCTCCCAAGTTTTCCCCAAGGCAAAATTGATCACTAAGGAGACCCGGAACCAGAAGGTGAGGCAGGATACTATTTATTAAATTAAAATAAACAGTAACACTGCAGTGTGATGACAATCTCATTGCAGGATGTAAAGATTGCAACAAGATTTTGGCCAATGACTCTTATCAGTTCCAATCAAGGATGATACAATATATTCTGTTCTCAGAACCATCTTTATTATAAAGCTTTGTAATATCTTAATGAATAATTTTATTGTTGCTTAGCTGTAGTGGACACCAAATTTAGCTTTGTTGTTGTTGTTGTTTAGTCGACTCTTCGTGACCCCATGGACCAGAGCACGCCAGGCCCTCCTGTCTTCCACTGCCTCCCGGAGTTTGGTCAAATTCATGTTGGTAGCTTCGATGACACTGTCCAACCATCTTGTCCTCTGTCGTCCCTTCTCGCCTTCACACTTTCCCAACATCAGGGTCTTTTCCAGGGAGTCTTCTCTTCTCATGAGATGGCCAAAGTATTGGCGCCTCATCTTCAGGATCTGTCCTTCCAGTGAGCACTCAGGGTTGATTTCCTTTAGAATGGAGCTTAGCTTAGAAAATTCAAATGGGAAATAACTGTTTCCCATTGATGTCAGCAAGGGGACGTGATTTCCACTGCAGGAAGATATATATATATTTCCACTGCAGGAATATATATATATATCTCCACTCCCTTCTTTTATATATCACATCCCTTCTTTTATATATATATATAAATATATATAATATTATTAAAAAATATATAAAATCACTCCCCTTCTTTTTGCCACACATTTTTGTGATTATATAAGAAATTCACAGATTATTTAAGTCATCCATCAAGTCCAGCATTTCATACTCTAATTGGCAGTAGATCACAAGAGTCCCCTGACCAGGGCACGTTTCTGAGCCCTGTTTACTAACATCATTTAACTGGAAATGCTCAGAATTGAACGTGGGACCTTCCAACACCTACTGCTATCACTGAGTAGAGGTCCATCCCAGTTGGTTTCATTTAAGTTCATGAGATTGTCATACCTATGTGTATAAGACACCCTTATGGAGGATAATGAATTTTCATTTTTTCATTCACTTAACACATGACTTCTGAGTATACATCTTCTCAGGGGTGGCTCCTCTTCCTGCACCTGAGACAAAAAGAGTAATGCCACCTCCACAAATACGTTGTGTGGAGCAGTGGAGGCACAACCGTGAGTCACCCATTGTGCTGTGTGCCAATGCACCAGAGGAGGAGATATCCAGCCCCTGATCACAGAAGGACGTGAAGGCAGCAGAAGCTAGAAAGGGAATGTGGAGAAGGTGCTGAGGATTCCAGTGACAGTGCCCATGACCCACACACTCAAAATGAACACTGTAGGAAGAGGGGGGGGGTCATATGCCCTATGCATGCAAATGGATATTGGTCAATGCCTGACTCTATGGGCACAGGTGATTTTCGTAATCCATATGCTGTTGGCTCCAAGGACTTCTTGGATCAAGCACTGAACAAACAGCTGGCTCTGGAGAGTTGTCTGAAGTGGCAGATCTCAAGGCAGCAGAGGTTCTGCTAAGATAGAGTATGGGGAGAGTGATAGATCCACTGCTCCTAGCATTCCATAATCTCAGGTTGCAGCCTCAACCAGCCTCATGGTAGGATTCATCCTGTTTCTGCTCCCTGATAATGTTGTAAGTGGAGGAGAACTCAAAAGAGAAGGTTCATTTTGAACTCTCTATAGAAATAATGTAAGAGAGAGGGCAAAGCAGACATATTTGGGTGCGGCTAATCCAATTTTTTTCTGGCAGATTTAAGGCAGGAGAAAAGAACAGTGATATGAAGCAAAAGCCCTTTCTTTAGAGTGACAGCTCTATCATTCATAATCATATGCACACATACTTGACCAAAAGACGGCAAGTGTGCCATAAGAAGAACACCAAAGTTGGACAAAGCAAAAATATGTCATTCTTAAACTAGTTTCCTGAGCAGTCTGAAATTGAGCTATGGTTGTCCGTTTTGTGATGATTTACTTATTGCACAGAGAAAGGTACACTGGATTTAATATTCTGTTTATTGCACAGCCCCTGCCTTATTTACTGCACTCAGCACAACCCTACATCAAGGCACAGAATGATTAATTTCCTCACACATACTTTTTATGGTGCTACCATAATATCTGACACTTACATAAAAATGAACAACTCAACACACCAGCAAGGTGAGATTATATTATAAAGATCTGGAATGTGCAAGCTACCTCATAAAAAAAAAAGGGAAAGAAAATCATGATACAACAAAATTTGATTCAGCAGAAGACAACATTTAGGTGTTTCCCTTGTCAGTAGAATCTACATCTGTAGAATCTGTATAAAAGAATGTATGATAATAGTAGATGTTTAATACCTCAGAATTTTCAAATGATTCCACTATGCTGTGCATGTTTTGTGCTACCATGTTGCCTCCAATGTATGCTGACTCTAGCAGAATTTCAAACTTATATAAGAAATTTTAAGGAGTGGTTTTACCAATGCCATTCCTCCCCAGTGACTTTCCACAGCAGGGATTGTCCTAGTCTGTCAACTTACACTACACCAGCTCTCTTACGCACATGTTTTTTTTAATTTTTACTACCATCTGATTAGGTAGATCAAATTATCTGCATATTACTGGCGAGGGGGGATAAGATTAAAGTCATACAGAAGACCTGTCTGCATATTAATGTTTTAATTTAAACAAAAGCTATTTAGTAGAATCATCCCCTTTTCCAATGTTTTATATAAGTGCACGCACGGACACGCACACACACACACTTTTTTCTTCTCAGAAGATTTATAAAATATTGGAAATTCCCAAAGTAAATCACAACCTTGCCATGAATTCCATATATCGATAAAAGCATACAGTTTTCATATGCCTTCATTCTTATCTCTCCCCTCAGTAGAATACAGATAATTCGATCTATCTTATTAGATCATTGTCAGAACTTTCACCTAATCATCTTGCTATAATGTTTACAATAAGCTCATAAGGTTGGTCAAATTATCCCCTCTCCTCATGGGTGTGTGTGTGTGTGTGTGTGTGTGTGTGTGTGTGTGTGTGTGTGTGTGTGTGTGTGTGTGTGTGTGTGTGTGTGTGTGTGTGTAAAATCCACAGATAATGGCATGGGCCCACGGATGGAGGAGATTATAATGTCTCTTAAAGGGTATCAAACAGTTTGGTCCCCATCTATATGATGTTTATTGAGGGACAGGGAGGATTGAAGGCTTTTGCACATCTCAATGCAGTTGATACATGAACTGATGGCTCCCAGGTGAAATCTTCCTTATGATACAAAGTCCCTAGGAGGACCTAACAAGGTACTGCTTGTTAGTCCTCAGTATTAGAATGATCATAAGCATGGTTCCTTTACAGGATTGTTTCAAACTTACTAAGATAATACACACAAATTTCTTTGCACATTCCAAAACACTATATTATTCCACAAGAAGAAAACTGTAGTTTAAAACAAACTGTTATTTGTTAAGTCCCTGAAGTAAGGAAATTCATATTACAAATCAGCCTCCACTCCTCACTCAGAACACTGGCAAAGTGAAGTAAGCTTCTTATATCTTAATATCCATCGCAAATAACAACCAAATGTGAATTTCATTTTTCAGTTGCCTAAAAAGGAAGTAGACAGTCAGATAGCTACTGTGACTATGCTGTAGTGTTTACTTGGGGTAGACGTTAAGGTACAAGATGCATCACAAGTTTTGATGTTCTGAGTGAAAGGGCTTAACTTCCTTACTTTTGAGCTATAGCTTCAACCATAACATTTGCTTTAAACCAAGTATTTTTCCCGATTATTTCGGGAACTTCCCTGCTTTTTAAAACAGAGGAACACAGAAAAAGCACTACTGTGAAAAGAAATCTGCCTTTACTAAAGAATAGAAAGTGGCACTTTTAAAAAATGTAGTATTTAAATAAACAAAACAGTCAAAAGAAACTAACTCTTATATCACCAGTTTTTCTCCAAAATGCTAGATGTGCAAAGAACCCATGCCCACTTACAAAGGTGAGGTGGTTGCTTTTTAAGCCTCTCTATTAAAAATGCAGGTCCTGGCTAATACAAGGTATTGCATGCCTTCTTCACCAGCAGCTGATGTGCTGCTCAGAGTTTTTCCACCAAAAGCCAGTACAACCCAAGATGGATGCAGGGTGGGGGGATAGAAAACAACAATTTTCATTCCACAATTGCCACTATACATTGCCCTTTTGGGTAAGATGCACGAGGTGGCAGGATTAAGAGGAAGAATTGTAGCATCAGTGGATAACAACCATAACAAAAAAAAAGTTGCTAAAAATAAAACAAGCACAATCTCCACCATTTGTTTGTATAGGAATAACATAGAAGCCTCTCATCAACCATAACTATACAGAGGCTAGAGCCATTGTGTACTATTAAAAAAAGATGAAAGCTATGACTGTGAAATGTAGAAATAATTTGTCCATTGTTAGGTCAGTTACTTTTATATTAATCAAACCCATACTGTTCTGGTAAGAAATGTGGCCAAGAATCATGCAGTAATGAGCTAGTATTGTTAGCTACCAAAAAGCACCACTGGTGTGCAAAGTAGCCACATAGTCACCCAAAGGTTGGTATGAGAATAGCATGAAATCTAGGCACATTAACTCTTGTGCTGCTCCAGTAATAGAGTAATGTAATAGAGTAATCTCTGTGTCTCTTACTCATTCACATACTCTCTCTCTCTCTCTCTCTCTCTCTCTCACACACACACACACACACACACACACACTAGTGCTTACCTAGTTTGAAACTAAATGTTTCTGTCTTTCTCTCTGACAAGAATGAAATTGTACAAATGTCAGTAGATGTCGTCGTAAATAAAGAAAACTCTCAATAAAGGTCAGTCTAGAGAAAGTGAAATTCTCTTCTACAGAAATATAGCAAAGTACACCAAATTATTACCTCTCCTTCAGGTCCTTGCCTCATTCAGCCTTTGCTTGCAAGTCATCTGTTTCCCATTTTTGCCACTTCCTTTTCTTCCTGCCAATTCAATTACTTAATCATTGATCTTCATTCATAGGTGGGCTTTATAGCATTTAAACTGGGAATATTCCACTAAAAAGACCAGCCATCTCATCTCATTTTTGAATGTTCAAATTGTCCTCAAAAGTAACCAATGGAATGGTGAATGTATGGATATGTATTCTCAACAGATATGTAAATCAAAAAGAAGAATCTGGAACCCAATATCATTTCTTGACACCAGCAGGTTGCTGGTAAAATTCTTGATGGGGCTTGAACAAGGAAATAACGTCCTACACAACTGCTTCCTCACAAAGGATGTCACTCCCCATAGCAAAATCTTGAACACACTCCTAACACTGCACCTGCTAACTAACCATGCGAGCACCACTGTAACTAGCTTCTTTCCAAAGTCAGTGTGATGCTGATGTGAAGGATCCTTCAGCCAAAGGTCAATCTAACCTGGAAAAAGGCCATTCTAAGCCAGAAAAAAGCTCCACATGATGCCAGCAATCCTACATTGACTCAAAGCAAGGCAAGTCATAGTCAAGGTAAAAGCCAAGGGACATATGTCCCACCTGGCCCCCTTCATATGGCTTGATCCTTTCAGATAGTGCTATTTCACTTCTACATGGACTAGATGCAAACGTATCACCCCAACTATCAGGTACTCTGGGTCAGAGGCACATGACAAAGAGGTTGCAAGAGAAGTGACAAGGCTTGCCTTTCTCACCACTGGTTTTTGGATAGATAATAAGATACAACAAAAGAATTTGGTGTGTTTTACACCAAGTGCAGGTGGAAGGGAAGCTGTGATGCACTGGCAATTCTCTGAGCAATCTGCTGTAGAGATGCAAAGGTTTTTGACCCCCAAATGTTTAATAGTAGCAACAACTAAAAGGCTTCCCACACTTTCTCAAATTATGTTGCTGAAACAGAAAGCTCAGGGGAAATCCAATAGCTTTTTTTTATCCTGAGCAGAACATGTGTTCAGAAGCCCGTTTTTCATTCCTTGTATATGTCCACCATCCTAAGCCTCTATTGTGCTCTTATCCCTGCTCTAATTTTTTTAAAAAATACACAGTTTTATCATGTAAACCTAAACTCTGGCTGCCCGATTTACATTGCAACTTCAGCCTCAGTCTGTGGCACAGGTTGCAAGTTTTGTTTTTGTTTTGCTAATCATCCTGTCTCTCTATAAGTGACTATTCATAGAAACAAATTGGCAGAGTTCTATTAATTTATTATGCAACTCTATAAATATTTACGCACACATAAATACTGCTGAGTTTATTGCCTGGTAGTTGTTGTTTTTTTTTTTTGCAACTGCAGCCTTACACTCCCTTTTTTTTCCATGGAGCTGAACAATCTGACTTCAGGATGAGTGGTGCTCCATTCAACAGTTCTGTGTACAAACTATAGATGTGGTATAGTTGCTTTCCTGAAGAGGATTGCTAGCAACAATAGTTGTGCTGAATTCCACCTGAAGCATGGGGCAGAGTAATACTAGGGTCCATTCCCAGTTGAGCTATGAAAAGCACTTGGGCAGTAACTGCTCAAGTTGCTAATTTTTCCCTCACTGTAATACAGAGAAGGGCCTAGTTATCGGAAGATGCTTGATAACTTTCCTCTGCTTTTAAAAAAATATTTCTGTGTTCTTTGTAGTGTGTGTAGATTGGTGGACATGTATCTGAACAGGTCCTATGACCAAGGTTCCCGCTAAGCTGGGCACACATGCATGCACAACTCTGCTTCCCTCCGCACAGCTGTCTTCCTCCTCCATACAGCAATCACGTTTGGTTCCAGTTGTGATGGAACCCATCATGTGGGGGGGGGCGGAGTCACACGCGCACTCAAGGGCGAAGCTGTGCGTGCGAGAGAAAGGCAGAGCCCCACCCAGTGGGGCTGAAGATTAGAGGGTACGTTGCCTATGACCATAATAAACTTTTTGATTGATTGATGGAAAATCACTTGGCCTTGTAACAACTTGCTGAACAGTTCTATTTCACTAAGCATATGCTGAACTAAATTAAGTTACTTAAATTCCTTAACTTTAATTTACTCTTCAAAATATCAGAGTACTTTAGGGTGTTCATCATGGTCCTATACCTTGAATTACAAAATTAAAAAGGCAAAGTGATAAACTCCTGTGGGTTATTCAAGTTCTGTGTGTCAGATGGCTCTTAAAGACACAGCACCAGTTTAAAACAAAACAAAGCAAACAAAAACATAGCAATTGCTGAGGGACATCTCAGCGACAAATCTGGAAATTCAGAAAGCCCAAAGAATTAAACAGCAGAATTAATCTGTGAAAGAACAAAATTTTGACAAGATCTAAAGAGCATCAAGATGGATTGTTCCACAGAATTTGGGAGTAATTTGTTGCAAGTAGTGTGCTGAGTGTAAATCATTCCTGTCCAAATAACTAAGGCATAACTACATTACCTTTATAACTTAACAAGGGATATTTTCATTCCATTTGCACTGTAATTTATACTATAATGATAGTGAAGTATTTTTTAGGACCTTGGAACAATCGTTGTAAGTAATTGCTTAGAAATAACTCTCCATGTTTTGTGCCTTACCCTATCTTTAAGAATTTGTTAACACCCAATAGCTTAGAATCTTCTAAATATTTCAGGTTTTCTGCCACTTAGTGGACAAAACACAGACTACTTGCCTAGCCCAATGAAGTGAGTATGTTTGTATAATCTTAAAATATTCCTCCAAGATTGGTACTGAGCTGAGGCTGTGTACAGTTATACCACAAAACATCTTCTATAGTTTTTTGATTGGAGAAATACCTCTTCTCGGGTTGTGCTCACACTGACAATTTGAATCAATTTCTGTTCAGACTTTTTAAAAATCTGGTTCAAGTCACATGGTATTTAAACTGGTGGCTGCGTTCACATACACTGAATGGACATTGATTTATTTCAGGTGATTTAAACCAGTTTTGGTGTCTGCACTGCTGAATTTGACTCATTTCCTTTCTCTTTTAGAAGCACGCTGCTCTTAAAGGCTTTGATTTGTTTCCCAAAAAAAGGTAAGTGATACATCGATAAATCAAGTATCTAGGAGGTGCCACCTGGTGTCATAATAGTCGCTAGAAACCATGAAAAAAACAGATGTGACCACATCCGATTAATGATTTAAAAAATGAGAAGGGGGGAAAGGCTTCCAGCTGCTTTGCAAGGCAATGCTTCTGGTATGCAGACTGTCCTCCATGTCCAGGCATGTCCACTCTGCACCTGCTGATCTTCTGCTGCTGTGACAGCTCCTTCATCAGCTGAATGGAGAGAACAGGGTAGGTGGCTGCAATGCTGAACATATTGATGAACTGATGCAGCAATAAACATTTTAAGAGAAAAAATAAAAAATAAAATAAAAGGAAAAATGGCAAGGCCGCTGCTACCCAAAATCCACATAGGCACAAACTAAAATGATAGCAGCACTCACATCTACAAAACCACATTGAATTGACTTTAAAAGCAAGGTATTTTAAAACACCCCTTCCAAAACTCACTTTGCAGCCCATTGAAATCAATTTCACCTTGTCTCATGTGAACAATAAAATCTAAATCAAGTTTTGCTAAGAATACTCTTTCATAGGCTGCACTGTTCATTTTCTAAATAACTTAGCCATACCAAATTGCACAAATTTTGCACAAACATCAACAGAATGCTGGCCGGTGTTATTTCACAGTGTTGTATGTGTAAAATAATGAGTAACCTAATTATTAAAGTACTTCTTCCTTAGAATGTGAAGAGACTTCCTATCTGAAGCAACTTCCTAACAGAATAAACATTTTCATAAAATCAGAAATATTTAAAACAGGGTCACCAGACATAGCTTCTAATCAGAAGTATTTAAAGTGGTTTACAGTTTAGGGAAGAGAAAGAAAAGCCCTTTTAACATAGTCATTCCTTAAAGGAATTTTAAGACCATCCTATTCACTAGGCCATGATGGCCACAAAGGGTAAATGCTGAATTATTAGACGGACACTTATTCTTTTGAAAGAGATGGATGATCACTAGAACTGGTTTTGCACAACTGTGAGTAGCTACTAAATATTATGGAGCTGGTCCCTATAAGATTGTCCTCCCAAGCCTGGTTTTAGACAGGTGGTAAGGAGGTTGACTCTCATAGGTCTGAAACCAAAGTACAGGTCTCTCAGCATGCATACCCTTGTACATCTGCTATTATTCTTTACAGATATTATTTGTATTTTGCATTGCATATATGAATTGCGCCATCGTATAAGGCTTGCATAGATTCACATTAATGACAGTGTGGCAACAAACTGGAGTACTGTAAAATATATTCCAAAATGACAACACTTACAATTTTAAAAACTGTTGAACTTGTGTGTGTATGTGTGTGTGTGTGTGTGTAGCTAAGACATAAGTTACAAATGCTACACAATGGGAATAACTTCAGTCTTTTTACAGTGCAGCCATTTTAGTGGTTTTTGTAGTTAGATGGAGGGCCCACTACTTAGGTATGCTTTGTACTACAGAGCTGTAGTTTGAAGCATTCTGAGGCTGCTTTTTTGAGTAACTGACATATGATGTTTTATTTACTTCTGAGAAACAAGAAAGCAAAGTGTTCATTTTTTTAAAAAATGTAACTATTATAGTAACTAACTACTTTGGAACACTGTAACTCAAAAAAATAGCATCATCTACTCTGTTTACAACTAAAGCACACAGATGTTTTGGGTCTGACTATGCATACTGCTCAATGATGTGATTGGTAATCACTACACATTGTTTTTTAATTAAATGCCATGCAGAACAAAGGGTGACATTTGGGAACAGGAAGCACATTCCTTCTTTTCTTAGTCACTGCCATTCATCCCTCCATTGCCCCACCAGCCCATGGCAAGGAAAAACTCAGTGGTGCCAATGGGAGGCATACTAATACTAATTGTTGTGCTGCAGGCTTCAGTGAGATCACTCTAGTGCTAATGATACATCACAGAGGGCACACACATGGTTTCATTTAATTATTTTTATTTGGTATTAAACCAATACTTGGGTTCAAATCTTTATTATTTTAAATGTTAATTTTGACTATTTTATTTAACTGTTTTAAATAGCTTGGTGGGAAAATGTGTAAATAACATATCAAGAAATTATACTCTTTAGAAAAAATGTAGTGCCTCTGTAATCATCATCATGGAACTGAGTTTGCCTGTAGACCTCCTGGGTATAAAACCTGGCCAAATTTTTGGATTTCCATGCTTTACCTCCCAACCCCCAATTTTGAACCATCTAGCCTGGTGATGAGTTCTGAAGAAATAAAAAGCTTGATTACTGTTGTGACATTTCAGTTGGTCGTAAAAGAAATTTAGGCTTTTCCCATCTGTGGATTTCCTGGACCAACTTCACTTTAATTTTTTTTCACTGTACATGGTGTTTGGAGATAAGAACATTTCTGAATATCTGATGATGGGAATATAGAACAGGGGAGAGCCTTGCCTTTTTCCCTTGCTTGTTTCTTGAAAGCAGGAGTGGTATTAATATGTGGCAACCTTTGCAGCTGCTAGAAACACCACCCCTTTGCTGGGACCAGCACATATGCCTGTCCTGTTTGCCAGTGGTTCAAGCTGATGAGTAAAGCTGACACTGTAGTTTCCCTCAACACTGCTAATGTGGCATCAGTTGGGATCACTGTGGAAAGTTGAAAGACAGCAGCCAACCTCTTGGTCCTGCCCCTCATCTCTGCCTACTAAGCCTGCCAGGATCCACAAAAGAGATGAAGGACCCCATCAGAGGCACGTTGCCAAGCCCCTCTCCCCAACACATGCAGCCTGCCTTGGCTGGTGATGTCTATCTGGCTGTTCCTGGAACTGGAAAGGTGGACTAGGCTGACCTTTTTCTTGACCCAGGAGAAAAGGGAAACAGTGATTATAGCAAAGGCATTGGGCTCTTTTGAAAAGACATATTGTTTAACGTCAAGGACAGTATTTGACAAGCACTTGAACATCCAGTGTACCTTGGTTCACACAAAATGCAATGAGTTCCATTTCTCTGTGTTTGTAAATACAGTGTGATGTCAGCAGCACAAAATGCATAGATCAATTTAGACCAGAGTAGCTGTGCCTCCTCTTAATTGATTAGGAAGCAAGATGTCTCAGAAGTGTGAAAAGAGAAACAGCTCTGTAAGCTGTATCACTGTTTCAGGTTTACATTTCCTACAGTGCATAGGCTCACCTAGTCTATAACGTATTTTTCACCCTTTTCTGTTTGCTCAGTGACTTTCAAACACAATTTAAATTTCACTGTCAAACTGCACAATTATTTTTACTAATCTGCTGAGAATGCCACAAACCAGAAATATCTGAACACTGTCCGTCTGGGACAACAATCTAAAGGTTCATTCAGGTATGTGCAAGGTGTAGTATGTAAATTTCAGCTAACTTTTTTTTAATGCATAAATTCATCATGCTAGTAATATTCCTCAGGCATCAAATTCATTCCTGTTTCGGTCACTAACAGCTCATCATAGCTTACCACAGCAGGTTCAACTGTAAGAGCAAAAAAATGGGAGATTTTACAAACTACTCAATTTAAAGGGGGAATAGTGCCTAAGCACTACTCTGGGCGGCATCCAGACAGATGTTGCTGCATTTCACAATCTATTGAACAACTTCTCTACAAAACAACTCAGAAAGTCCTCCCAATATTTATGAGAAAAGCCCCCATAACCAAACTATTTCTAAATATTAAGGTAGCAATAACACCATAAACACTTTTTTTCCATGTAATAATCTCAGTCTCCACTGTAAATACTGCAGTGGTGTCCTTAGAACAGAGCTTGAAAGTAATAAGAGTAATGTAGCTACTTGTAATGTATTACATTTTGGGATATATAGGACATAATGAAGTTACATATCAAAAGTAACACAATGGCCAGAATTCTATTGCTGTTTACATAAGATTTGTGAGCATGCTCTGGCTAATTGGTCAAGTACCAGGTCATGTTGCAGTAATGTGCCTGGTCACATGCCCGATTGTGCAACTGAGGTGCACCATGTTACCTCATTAGGTAAAGGTTCTCCTTGACATTTAGTCCAGTCGTGTCCGACTCTAGGGTGCGGTGCTCATCCCCGTCTCCAAGCCGTAGAGCCAGCATTTGTCCATAGACAGTTTCCGTGGTCACGTGGCCAGTGCGACTAGACACGGAACACCGTTACCTTCCCACTGTGGTGGTACCTATTTATCTACTTGCATTTACGTGCTTTCGAACTGCTAGGTTGGGACAAGCGACGGGAGCTCACTCCGTCGTGTGGATTCGATCTTACGACTGCTGGTCTTCTGACCTTGCAGCACAGAGGCTTCTGCGGTTTAACCTGCAGCGCCACCACGTCCCTATGGTACCTCATTACATAACTGTAAATATGCTTACATAGAAAAAAAAAGTTTAAAGGGAAATATACATTTAATTAGCATTCTTTCAAAAATATAACTTCAGTAAGTACCTAAATATTAACTGGTCTCAGTAGGGACCCCATTACCATTTTAATATACATTAAAATATACATTTTAATATACATTTTTTAATCATACAAAGCTGTATGATTACAGCAGAGCTGAAGCTAACATTCTAAGTTCACAGTTAAACCTAAGCGAAATGTGACTTTTGACCAGAATCCACACGTTCAAATTATTTGGCTCTCTTAAGTGTTTCAGCCTTGGGAGACATCAAGTAAAAGTCATATATAATTCTACCAGCTACACTGAAAGACCACCTTATTGAAGAGCCCTCCTTCAATTATGTTTCTTGCTTGACGATTTCCTCCTGAACTGTTTTCACTGGCAGCCATTTCCTCAGACTGCAGCAGAGGGAGATCTGGTGAGAAGCAGGGTTGCTTGACCAGCTCTGCTGGCAGACTTGCTGTTTTTTGCCTCTTTCCTCTACCCTTCTTTTGCCTTGTCTTTTCCATCTTTTTATATTGTAAACCCACAGATAGGGGACGATCTTGTTTTTATTGACTGCATGTACACTACTCTGAAAACCGCTTTGGCTGGGAAGTGGAACAATGCTTTCACTTAAAAAAAATAAGTATATAGACAAGTTGTTAGCTGTGAAATAATACTACTGAACAGCAACTATCCTATTCAAAAAGTTAAATGTCATTGTATGCTACTTATTAAATATAGGCAAAGATTAGATACTATTGCATGCCAACCATCAGATACTGTATTGTGATCAAATATTTCAACCAAATTGTGTGAGAACCACTTCATGGATGCACACCTTAACATGATGAAGGGTTTGGGTGTGTCAGCAAATCTGAGAGCAATGCAATCAAGAGGCCAGACTCCATTACAAGCCTGGACTCCCAGCAGAGTCACCCAAGGTGGAATGGTCACAGTTGAGACAGCAGACTAAGATGCATCCACCCTCTTCAAGGGTAATGGCTGCATTGGAAGAAGAGAATGCATAGTTCCAGTGGTAATGCAGATGTGTGTGCATGTGGGTCTGGTCTCTGGGTGTCTGTGAATTTCGTTGTATGGGTATACTATGTATATACTTACAATGACAATAAATTTATTTATTTAGAAGCTACTAGGCAACAGCAGTAGCTGAAGGTGACACTGGCGGAGGAAGCAACAGCAGTGACACTCAAGCTAAGTACTGTACAGAAGGTGGCAATGGTTCACTAATGAACTTTCGTTATTAGGAAAACTCTATGAAGATACAGTCCAAAACGAAACAAGTGGTAGTACTGAAAAATGAGAGTCCCAGGTCAGAAAGCAGCCAATCAGCTACTTAGGAAGAGCAAAGGATAAGCGTAAATAGTGCAGTCGCTAATGAGGCAACTAAATTACAGCTGAAAGGTTATCTAGTGGCTGATGTGCACAGAAGTGAAAGGAAATTCCAATGCTGCACAATACATACAATTGGAACATGGAATGTGAAAAGTATGAGTCAACATAAGATGGAAACTATAAAGCAAGAAATGAAACATTAAAAAATATTGCAGTTCTTGGTGTCAGTGAACTAAAGTGGACTGGAATGTGATATTATCAGACAACTACAAAGTGTTCTACTCTGGAAATGACAACTCAGAAGAAATGAAGTGGCTCTAATACTGAGGCAAGATATAGCACAGGCAGGTAGGAGCTATAGTGCAAAGTCTGGCCAAATAATATCAATTAGACTCTGGGGAAACCTATCAACATAACCCTCATTCAAGTCTATGCTCCAACTACAGGTGCTGAAGAAGATGAAAATGAAAGCTTTTATGCAAGCATTCAGGAGGAAATTGATCACACTCCAAAACATGACGTACTTATAATCACAGGTAACTGGAATGCAAGAGTAGTGAACAAAGCAGAACCGAGTGTTGTTGGAAAATTTATTCTAGGGGCCAGAAACAAAGCATGAGAACGACTTATAGCGTCTGCAAAACCAATAATCTATTGTAAATACATGCTTGAAGCAACTGAATAGACAGCTGTACACAGGGGCATCATCAGATGGCCAACAAAGAAATCAAAGAGACTTCCATGATTGAAAGCAGGAGATAAAGAAACTGTATTCTGTCTGCCAAAACAGGACCAAGAGCAGGTTGTGGTACTGATTATGAACTGTTAATATCTAACATTAGAGTAAAGCTGAAAAAGAAGACTAAAAGAATCCTAATGGCAAAATATAACTTAAACAATATTTCTGATAAATTTAAAATCCATATAAAGAACACATTTGCATTACTAAATTCAGTTTACAGTGAACCAGATGAACTCTAGATTGAAACCAAATATATTATTAGGAAAGAATGCGAAAAGATAATTCCTATGGCAAAAAGAAAATAAAAACCTAGATGAATGATAGAAGCAACACAAATTTGCTTAGGACAGGCAAGAAGCAAAAGTAAAAAGTGACAGAAATACAGTCAGAATCCTGAATGCAGTTTTTCAGCAACTGTCACATAGAGACCAAGAGAACTACGACAGCAACCTGTGCAAAGAAACAGAGGAGAACAATAAAAGGGGGAAAACAAGCATTCTCTTCCAGGAGATCCAAGAAATCAAAGGGAAATTTAGGCCTAGATTAGAAGTGCTGAAAGACCAATGGGGAAGCACACTATCTGACCAGGAGAAAATAAAGAGAAGGTGGAAACACCTATATCGAAGACCTATACAGATGAGGTAAAATGATTACAGACTCTTTTAAAGAGAAATTCTATGATTAAGAACCTTCAATTCTAGAAAGTGAAGTGAAAGCTGCTCTGAAAGCTCCAGGAAGAAATAAATCACTAGAGGTAGATGGGATACCGATAGAACTGTTTCAAAACACAGAGACTGAATCGGTCAAATGACAATAAATAAGGAAAGCAAAGCAATGGCTCACAAACTGGCAATGTTCAATATACATTCCAATCCCCAAGAAAGGAGATGCCAAGGAGTGCAATAACTATAGAGCCATTGTTCTAATTTCCCATGGAAGCTAAGTGGTGCTCAAGGTGTTGCAACAAAGGCTTTTACCTTATATGAAGTGAGAACTACTTGATGTTCAAGCTAGATTCTTAAAAAAGGAAGAGGCACTCAAGATCCGATTGCAAATATCCACTGGCTACTAGAGTGTACCAAAGAATTCCAGAAGAAGATTAGTTTATGTTTTATAGACTACAGCAAAGCCTTTGACTGTGTGGATCATGAGAAAGAGGTATGCCTCTGCACTTGATTGTCCTAATGCATAACCTGTACTATGGACAAGAAGCTACTGTTAGGACAGAATATAGAGAGACATAAGCATATGGAGAGATATTTGCTATAAACAAAGGTGTCAGATAAGGGTGTATTTTATCCCCTTACCTGTTCAGTCTGTACGCAGAATATATCTATCAATTGAAATGGAGACTGCAGTCAAGAAAGCAGAAGGAGACTGAGACTCAGAAGGGCAACAAGGAAGGAATTATAAAAGATCATCAAGTGTAAGGATGTGTTATTGGAAACCAAAACCAAGATCATTCGCACTCTCGTATTTTCAATCATCTCTGGGTGTGAAAGCTGGACAGTGAAGAAAGCTAACCAGAAAAAAAATGATTCATTTGAAATGCATAGCTGGATGAGAGTTTTGCAGATACTCTGGACTGCCAGAAAGACAAACAAGTAAGTCCTAGATCAAATCAAGCCTGAACTATCTCTGGAGGCAAAAATGTTGAAACTGAGGCTGTCCTATTTTGGGCACATCATGACAAGGCAGGATTTTCTGAAAAAGACAATGATGCTGGGAAAGGTGGAGGGCAGCAGGAAAAGAGGAAAACCAAATACAAGATGGACTTAATCCCTAAAGGAAGCCACAGGCTTGAGTTTGCGGATGCTGAGCGGGGCTGTTGAGGACAGAAAATTTTGGTGGTCGCTCATTCATGTGGTCACCATATGTCTGGGTGACTTGACAGCACATAACAAGAACAAGAACAACAACAACAACATGGAGGGGATATCCTTATTTTACTGTGTCTTCCCAAATATACACCTCCATCAAAATAACATGTATATAGGCTCACTGCAGGTGGTGATACACACACTGTTGTAAAGGAAGTCACAGCCTTGAGCTTACAAGAGCTGAGCAGGACTGTTGAAGACAGTATATTTTGGAGATTGCTCACTCATAGGATCGCCATAAGTCGGAGGTGACAGGACAGGACATGACAATAACAACACTACAATGCTGTCAGAAGCCGATTACAGGTATCAATGTATTAGGTTAGCCCAAATTTTCATCTGACTGGAAGAGACACATGAATTCTGTGCAACCAAAGCTTCCATTGTATATTATAAGCACCAAAGTGGCAAGCAATGAGAGAGACATAAGCAATGAGAGAGACATATCATTTGTTTAGGATGAAGGACACTGAAGGTTTTATGCCACAAATAAAGCAATGTAAAGCATTTTTCCTCTCAGCAAACTAAATAAGAAAATGATCAAGGTGAAAAACAATCTTTTTGGTACTGCCAGACTTAGTTCATGGAAATACTGTGATGTTGTACATATTTATTTATTTATTTATTTATTTAAAATACTTTTACCCCCACCCTTCTCCTTAAAAGGCCCAATGAGAATTGTTTACTTTTGAACAATGCACAAAGTGGAATTTCCTCCTAAATGAGTTACCAGAACACTTTGCAGAGTAGCTTCTCAAATCTGAGTATAATTTTCTTGTGAGTTCTAAAATGACTATTTAAAAATATTTTCTACTTAAGAACAGAAGACCAGTTTTGGTGTACTCTTGTTTGCTTTCTCATGCCTTATCATAGAATTTGTTCCCCTTCACTTATAACTCCTTCCTGAAGATTCCTGCCCTGAATTGAGGAATGACAGAGCACCAGGATTATGATGAGAGTTTAAGAAGGAAAAATGACTAGTGCTTACAGGATGTGCAATTATTCAAAGCTTTTCATATACCCTGTCTTTTCTCATTATTTAAAAGGCAAGACCTTTTGCCCTTGCCTTGGCCTAACTTTGGGCCAGCACTGTGGATATGTCCCTGAGCTGGAAGAAGCCTGAATCTGGTACATTCATCCCCTTGTCTCATCTCTACCCAATCTTCAGCTCCCCTACCCACAGATCCTAGTTTGCAAAACAGTTCATTCTGTTGGAAGATCTCTGGGATCAGTTGGCAGGTTCTGTCAACATACAGACAGGTTATATCTGATCCACATCTTCTCCAGCCCAGGAGCACAGGGGGAAAAATCCTCATAAAATATATTATATATACATTCTCATATCTCAGGAAATTAGCAGGAAACATTACAAGAGAGAAGTTACGATGGCTACAAGGCTCAGCAAATATACCACTGAAGATGTGTTCCCATTTATTGTTGTTTAGTCGTTAAGTCGTGTCCGACTCTTCGTGACCCCATGGACCAGAGTACGCCAGGCCCTCCTGTCTTCCACTGCCTCCCGGAGTTGGGTCAAATTCATGTTGGTAGCTTCGATGACACTGTCCATCCATCTCATCCTCTGTCGTCCCCTTCTCCTCTTGCCTTCACATTTTCCCAACATCAGGGTCTTTTCCAGGGAGTCTTCTCTTCTCATGAGATGGCCAAAGTATTGGAGCCTCAGCTTCAGGATCTGTCCTTCCAGTGAGCACTCACGGTTGATTTCCTTCAGAACGGATAGGTTTGATCTCCTTGCAGTCCAGGGGACTCTCAAGAGTCTCCTCCAGCACCACAATTCAAAAGCATCAATTCTTCAGCGGTCAGCCTTCTTTATGATCCAGCTCTCACTTCCATACATCGCTACTGGAAAAACCATAGCTTTGACTATGCGGACCTTTGTCGGCAAGGTGATGTCTCTGCTGTTTAAGATGTTGTCTAGGTTTGTCATCGCTTTCTTCCCAAGAAGCAGGCGTCTTTTAATTTCGTGGCTGCTGTCACCATCTGCAGTGATCATGGAGCCCAGGAAAGTAAAATCTGTCACTACCTCCATATCTTCCCCTTCTATTTGCCAGGAGGTGATGGGACCAGTGGCAATGATCTTAGTTTTTTTGATGTTGAGCTTCAGACCATTTTTTTGCGCTCTCCTCTTTCACCCTCATTCGAGGTTCTTTAATTCCTCCTCACTTTCTGCTATCAGAGTGGTATCATCTGCATATCTGAAGTTGTTGATATTTCTTCCGGCAATCTTGATTCCGGCTTGGGATTCCTCCAGTCCAGCCTTCGCATGATGTATTCTGCGTATAAGTTAAATAAGCAGGGAGACAATATACAGCCTTGTCGTACTCTTTTCCCAATTTTGAACCAACCAGTTGTTCCATATCTAGTTCTAACTGTTGCTTCCTGTCCCACATATAGATTTCTCAGGAGATAGATAAGGTGGTCAGGCACTCCCATTTCTCTAAGAACTTGCCATAGTTTGCTGTGGTCCACACAGTCAAAGGCTTTTGCGTAGTCAATGAAGCAGAAGTAGATATTTTTCTGGAACTCTCTGGCTTTCTCCATAATCCAGCGCATGTTAGCAATTTGGTCTCTAGTTCCTCTGCCGCTTCAAAATCCAGCTTGTACTTCTGGGAGTTCTCGGTCCACATACTGCTGAAGCCTACCTTGGAGGATTTTGAGCATAACCTTGCTAGCGTGTGAAATGAGTGCAATTGTACGGTAGTTGGAGCATTCTTTGGCACTGCCCTTCTTTGGGATTGGGATGTAGACTGATCTTTTCCAATCTTCTGGCCACTGCTGAGTTTTCCAAACTTGCTGGCATATTGAGTGTAGCACCTTAACAGCGTCATCTTTTAAGATTTTAAATAGTTCAACTGGAATGCCATCACCTCCACTGGCCTTGTTGTTAGCCATGCTTTCTAAGGCCCACTTGACTTCACTCTCCAGGATGTCTGTGTTCCCATGGCAGACTGTTATTGATTAGGATGCTTTTTCTGTCTTTCTCATGTCACCTCTCTCTTGCGTAGACTTTTTTCCACAGAGTAAAAATCACAATAATTTAAAAAATATGCTGAAATGGAATACTCGTTGCATCGATCAGTCATTCAGCATTTATATTGATGAAGAGACATATTCAAATCCTATTAATTTGGCTTCTGACTAAAAAATATTATACTTCTAGACTTTCCTCAAGAACAGGAATAGAGTTTGTTTCACTGTTGCCAATATTAAAATATTGGGGGGGGGGGGTAGTTTGTAGAACTAGCTTAAGAACAACTGCATAAATAAATTGACACAGCACCTATTTTCTCCTGAAACCTCTTGTCTCTCCCCTCACTCTTCTCTAACTATATAACCTTATATGACATAATAATTCTCTTATCTTCTGTATGCTCTCCCATTTTCCACAATAATCAGCCAGAGGTACTTGCAGTCTTTTCCCTCTTTTCTGGTCTCTGCCATACAAGTTTTTTTTTTTTTTACAGGGTATGGGGTGTGTGTGTCTGAAGTACTTTCAGATGAAATGGGCTAGAAAATCACATTTTTAATTATATGATGGTTATATAGTTACAGATGATGAGAGGCTTCCATGTAACATCCCTCATAGACACTAATGAGGGAGAATGTGCATTCCCTGCTCCCCTGGAGAACATTTTCATTATGCCTGTTATTCACTGATGACGCAGTTCTTCCTCTCAATCCTGTCACCTTCTGAAAGCTTGAAGTCTTTATTTGTACCTTTTACCCAAGTGAGCAATTTAAAGTGATAATAATGGAGTGAAAATTGTAGTTTTCCAACGCACATACACACATGCCGTCACCTTGGGCAGAACAAACCTTCAGTGGCACATGCCTGATTCTAAAATATGTTCTCTGGGAATCTGGCAATCTTTGAGTAGCACACCAACTTGCTCACAGAGAGGAGAATTGTGACTAAAGCCTTGTAATATGCAGGACCCATCTCTGTAAGAGAGAAACGCCTGTGGCAATTCCTTCTCCTGTGTGAGTGAGGGTCGTTTCTTTAGAGATTCCAGTGGTTGGCAGAGAGAAGTTCTCCCAAGTGTTTGGTTGCTAGAGCGGACTTATGGTAACCCTAATACGGCTTTCAAGGTAAGTAAGATATTAGAGTGGTTTTACCAGTTCTCCAGTATGTTTCCATTGCTGAGCAGGGATTCAAAATCTGTTCTCCAGAGTTCTAGTTCATCACTCTGTTCACTACACCATACGCTATCTATTACACCATACACTACACCATACACAATTATTTACATAAGGCTTTAAAAATGCTTCTTACCTTACGTCGATCAGTAATGACAACCTTTCTTTTCTCAACATTAATTTCGATGTTTACTATGTTTTAAAATGCAAGGAAATTCTTAAATGGGGTGGAGGTGGAATACTTTGGTTTAAAGAAAATATTATTGCTGAAGCTGTAAACCATAGTTTTTTTCCCTGTGGTTCGCAGACCCTCAGGGGACCAGGGTGCCCTCATAGGAAGTCTACAAAGGCTTGAAGATATGTGATGATCTTTTGCAGTTAAAATAGAAAGAAGGAATAAAAGAACGTAAGGAAGAAGGAAAAGGAAATATAGAACAAAATCTTAATTTCCCTTGCTTGTTTGTGTAAAACTTGGCTTTTCTAACCTCCCGCCTCCATTAAAAACAAATGTAAAAATTGGTTATTTTTTAAAAAATTATTAATTTTTTAAACCAAACTCATTAATAAAATATAATTTAAAATATAATTTAAAATTTACATTCTGTCCACACAAATTACATTAAAAAATATAACAACTCACCTTCACCCTGGATATCATTATATTTTAATTAATTTTTTACCACTTATACCTGACCTTCAATCCATCATTTAACTGTCCCCATATTGCCTTCCAAAAATGCATATAATCTTGGTTCAGCTTTTCCCTTTACTTACTTACCCCTTTACTCAATACAGCATTTATAAATTCATCCCATATCTTGTTAAATCTATTTAACTCTCCTTTTTTGAACTTAATTTCCAAATATTTCAAATTTCATTACACTATTCATGCAACTGGAAAAGCCAGTTTTGCTTCCAGTTTTTTGCAACGAGCAGTCATGCTGCTATTAACATATTCATTATCATCTCCTATTTTACATTACATATATCATCATTTTCTATTAAAAATAATAATGGTATTTTTGCGACATTTCAATATTAACTTCCAATATTTCTCTAATCTCTTCAAAAACTTTACACCATACCTTTAGTACCACTTCACAATTCCACCATAAGTGCCAGTATATTCCCAATTCTTTGTCACATCTCCAACATTTCTTAGAATAATTAGCATCTATAATATTTAGTTTTATTGGAGTTAAGTAAGGTAAAGGTTCCCCTTGACATTTAGTCCAGTCGTGTCCGACTCTAGGGTGCAGTGCTCATCCCCGTTTCCAAACCATAGAGCCAGTGTTTTGTCCGAAGACAGTTTCCGTGGTCACGTGGCCAGCGTGACTAGACACGGAACACCATTACCGTTGGAGTTAAGTACCATATCCATATTATTTTATACCCATTTTCTTTTATTTTGATTGACATATTTTTAAAAACCCTTCTATTCCAAATTTTATTCCAGTCTTCTTTATCTATTCTCCCAACATGTCTCCCGTATTGTTTTTAACCCTTCTAACTGATCCTCTTCTTCCATCAAAAGTGTAATATACGTACCTATTCTTCCTTTCCTCCTTCACATTCTCCATATTCATTATAATATTTTCAAATTTTGTCAATTTCCTATCTTTAACTCTAAATTTCTCACTATATTTTATCCAGTTCCAACTGCATTAAATTTAACTAATTTAATTTTTCTCCTGCAAACATAATTCTTAATTGTTCCTTATTTTTATTTTTTTTTCCCCTTCCAATCTTCCCATTTATATATCTGTTTTCTTTTTAATATATTTTTCAGTTCCTTTATCCCATGTCTTGGAAAGTTTTCCAGCTCCACTACTGGAATTAAAGGTGAAATTCCAGGACAAAATACTTGTCTCCATTTATTCCAAATCTTTAATACATTCTTTGTAAAAGCGTTCTGGATCTTATTTATTATTCTTTTACTGGTATTGTTTTCTCTTTATACCAGTACTATTCTTGTAATTCTCCCATTTCATATAACTCTTGCAACTCTGCATCACTCCATATTAATTCCTTGTTTTACGTTATAATATCTAGAATAACTCTTAAATGGTTTGATATGTAATATTTACTAATGTTTGGTAGTCCTAAACCTCCTTTTTGTGTGGTAAATACCACATATTTTCATTTAATCTGGTTCTCTTCCCTCCATTACAAATTCATTTATTCTTCTCTGTATTTCTTTCAGCTCCTGTTCTGAATATTTAAGTGGAATCATCCAAAACAAAAAATTAAATTTTTGCAGTATTTTCATTTTGCAAAGCACTATTTTACCGAACCAAGATAGTGTGATCCTTTTGTAATTTTCTATCTTATCCTTCACCTCTTTCTTTGTTCTTTCCTTATTTGTTTTCTTCAAATCTTGTACATTTTTTGTAATGCCAGTACCCAAATATCTAATACTCTGTCAGTTTATTGCTAATCTAGTAAATTCTCGGTTATGAAAATAACTGTTGGATAGCAAATAACTGTTTGATATTTCTGCACATGGTGAGAACATGCAAGTGAATAACACTCAGTGGCTGAAAGACAGCACATGACATTTCTTGCTACTGTGCAGACAGTCAGAAGCTGCAGGCAGAGAGAGTCTGAGTTAGTCAGTGTCAGTGTGAGTGTTCAGATGGACTTCGTGATCGTGTTTCTTCTTCAATTTCTGCTAATAAAACCTTTTGGTTATTGTCGGATGACTTTTCAATATTATCGCAGTGAATTTCATAACAATACATTTTGGCTGAGCCTCAGGATGGATCACTGGCTGAATTTGAAACGTACAAGAACTGATGCTGTTGATGAGGGTGCATCCTGTTCAAAGCAAAATGAAGCTTCTTCCAGTCGTCTTAAAAAGTATTGCCGTTATAGCAAGGAATATCTGTCAATGAGACCCTTCATAAGAAACTTTAAGTAAATATTTGATGCACTATAGGGTTTTAATTCTTGAGTTAAGTCTTGATGGTCTGTGGCAACAAAATATATTTGAAGGGGGTCCGTGGTAAAGAAAAGGTTAAGAATCACTGCTGTAGACCATAAAGTGAGGGCAGTGGAACCACCGTTCCATACACACACCCCATGATCAAAGCATGGTCATGTTGATGCACTCTTCTTCTACTGTAATGTCTACCTCCAAATAACCACTACAGAACAAACCACTAGCTACCCCATGCCCTGTGTTCACTGGTAGTGTGGAACAACTAGAATGAACACATTTTTTGTATTGTGTCCGCATCTAAAAATAGCAGATTACTGGCACAGTCCTCTCCACAGTTATGCAATTTCTATTAAAGCAATCCAGTTAATCTGTATTTGAAGCCAGAGGTTTCACTGTGTTTAATGGGCTTAGTCATAAGAAACCAGAGCATGTTTCTTTCTCTTTCTCTTTCTCTCTCCCTCTCTCTCTCAACCCCTCTCCCTCTAGGGAATCAAAGAATAAAGTTTACCGCTTGTTTTTAGCTGGGGTTAAGGTTACTGTGGAGTGGGCTGAACCTTATTTTTTGATTCATAGTTTCAACCCTAACGTTTTCCTTTAAGCTGAGACTTTCTTCTCATTTGGGAATAAAAACTATTTTTTAAAAACCTGAAATACTTCATACTACTACCACTGAACCCTTTCCTTAAATTAATTTGACAAGCTGTTTCCCAAAAGGCTGCACAAATGTTGGAAAATTTAGCCCCATCCTGTGGAAATAAGCCTATTGAAAGAACACTTGAAAATACCTGTCACATTTTTAAGTGATTCATTAAATTATAACCAGCTATAAATAAGCAGTTCATTAGCTTTTTTATCTCAAAATGTCCAAAGTCTATTTTCAAACTGACCAACAGTATGCTTGCCATGAACCTGTGTCCTACACATCTGATCCTTGTGAACTCCTAGGCAGACTACCTCTAGTGCCTTTCGTTGCATGAACATCTCCATAATAATATAATTGTTTTGAGTTTTCTAATATTCTGTCTAAGCCTTTGGGTTTTACGAATTAATGTCTGAAGCAATTCATATAATCCAGAAATTGACTTTGAAGTTATTGCATTTCAGCCAGACACAAGAATCACACTGAAAGTACAGGAATATCTAATACACTTTGCCCTCTGGAGATGGAAATTTCCCAGGAGAGCTGTCTTAGGAAAAACTCTTGCCAGCTCCCATTCCTGACAAAGACGCTGCATAAGACCTGATGGCTGCATGATGAATGAAGACCATTGAGCAAGGCCAGCTAGCTTGCATGTTCTTGGCAGGATGCGCTTCCGTACTGTTCAATATGGTATCATGCTCATTAGGCAGAAAAGCAGACCGCAGTCAGGTAGTGGAGCTACACTACTCTGATTTAGTCCCTGAAGCACTCTCCTTGGTACAGAGGGTAGATAGTTAGACAAAGGGCACACCCCACACAGTTATAACGCTTTGATACTATTTTAGGTGTTATGGCTGTCTCTTACAGAATCCTGGGATCTGTAATTTGTTGAAGTACTTACAATCCCCCTTTGAGCAAAGAATGATAAGTAGCTTGCTAGACTGCAAATCCCAAGATTCTGAGCCATAAGGTATCCAATTAAGTTACTATTAAGGTATGTGAAGGGCACATGCAACACGGAAGAGCACGCTAGTCCCATTCCCTTTGTCATCACTTTCCTCATGAGAAGCAACTGCTTGAAGAGGAAGATACTGTTCTATCTATGTAGGCTCTCAAGGTGAGCTATAATCCTGACTGGGGGAACATTCTGACCCACACGGAGAGCCTACATGGATACAGCCCTTGTCTCCTCTTCATATAGTTGATTTCTTCTGTGAAGGAGATCCCAGAGATGGGGCAAGCATGCTCTCCCCATCACATGCACTGAATAGGACTACAGTCAGTGTGCTATGACACTGCTGTAACAGAGCAATGTGGATATGCTCAGAGATAACATCCCATTAGTTTTAAAATGCCGCAAGGACCCACACATTCTTTAATATGGGAAGTGTTCCAGCTTGGCTTGGCTTTTTCCTGTTCTGTGAGGAGACTTAGGCCCACTTGAAATATAATAGGCAACCACAGGATCAGGCTCCTCACCCATGGAGCAAAATAAATGGCCGATTTCATTTTCATTGCATCTCTCAGAATCTCGCCAACACCCTTGTCCCATGCAACATCTGTATGGAGACATGAGGCTTTTTTTTCACCCAGCATAAAAATATGTACATAATTTGGTATACATTATCCTAACATACACATTTTCTATGCATTTTCCCCACTTTCCCCTAATGCATGTTTGTGTGTACTTTCAAAATACAGGACAAAATCCTATTGCAAATTTTGTACTGTACACTCTCAATCTCTCTCTCTCTCTCTTGCAACATGCTGCCTGCCATGTGCTCAGGTATGTGACTAAATGAACAACATGGGGTATGTCTGAGCACATTGGAAGATAGTGGAAACAATTGTGCATACCAGGTACTCAATTTTTGGTTTATGTCATGCAAATTTATTTTTTAATTCTTATTCTGAACAGCTCTGGGAATTCCTGGTTTGAAGAGGAGGATATCACACATTCAAATAAATCAATAAACACATCTATCCCAGTCATGGCATCATAAAATATCCTGTAGTAAATGACCCCAGCCTTCCCATTCCTTGACTATAACATATGTACATTAGGACAATATATTAGGACATATGGCAAGGTACTGGTGAACCTTTCCAGAATTGGAGGGTGGTTCCTTTTACATTTCAGGAAGACCTTCTGGGCCTTAGGATTTGGAGTATGACTACAGCCTGTTTAGAATATATGCAAACAGTTTTGCAAATAAGCATCACTGCATTTACAGTCAGCAGATGCTACCAGACTCTGTCCATTATGTCTTGTATTGCTTATTGCAGGTAGCCTCAAGAGGCATATTTTTGGCTGAACTTCTCAAAAAGATTTGGGATCGAATTTCCTTTCACAAAATTTTCTCTTGTTTATCACATTCAGAAAGCCTGCTATGTATAAAAATACTGAGTCTGCTGTTGCAGTGCAAAGAAAGAAAGAAAGAACGGACGGAAGGTAGGGAGAAAGAAAGAAAGAAAGAAAGAAAGAAAGAAAGAAAGAAAGAAAGAAAGAAAGAAAGAAAGAAAGAAAAAGAAAGAGGCAATTATATATACTGAGTTTGGTATTATGCTAGCCAGATCATGTATTTTAAGACAGTGGCTGAAATCCAGTAGTAAATCACAACTAGAGTAGGCTCATTGAATCAATGGAATTTATACAAGTGTTGATTCACCACATCCCCAATGATTCAATAGGCCTAGTCCAGTTGAGACTTAATGCTGGATTTGAACTATTATGCTTTATAATTACAACCAGTCTTTTCTTCCTGCAAGCCAACAAGCTAAAAAGTCTTCTACCAACAATATAGATTTTTTGCTTTATCCGAACTGGAAAACTAGATTTGTCATCTTGAGACAAGCCAGGATATCAAAGTACAGTTTGCAAATAGCTTTCTTTGTTGTTCTGAGGGTATTAGCCCTCATGCCTCAATTTGGCCTAATCAGAAAAGTTTAGTTAATCGAAGACTTCCTGGGTTATTGTTGTGTTTTTTTGTTGGTATGGAGAGACAACGGGGAGCATTGGGAGGCTATGATATTTAAACATAGTCCATGTTCTGTAATTTATTTATTTTTCTAAGATTTCCATTAATCTTTGCCTTAATGCTATTTGTTATAAGATTTTACAATAGGCTGGAAAGAAATATTGAAATAATTAAAATATGCAGTAGCTGAAATCCAGTAGTGATTTGCAACTAGCTTAGGCCCATTGAATCAATGGAACTTAAAAGAGGAGTTGATTCATCAAATCCACACTGATTCAATGGCCTTATTCTAGTTGTGACTTACTACTGAATTTCAACCAATGACAAATAGATGTAATTTGTGTTGGTATAAGCTTATAACCCCTGCTTTCATTTTGTTTCATTCTGACTTTGCCTAGAGAAAAATGCAACAACATGTGACCTTGATTTTTATATGGCTTTCTAATTATAAGATTTTAAAAATATAAATGTTTATTAGTGTTCTGTTACTTTCACATTTCAAACTGCTGATTTGTTCTCCTCTACAATACAATAATTCTGATAATTAAAAACCCCAAATATTTGCCAAACATGGCATTGTGTTTATAGGGTGTGTCAATTCTCTCATATGAAAACTCACTAAAGCATGGTCTACATCAGCTCCAATAATAGTTTATACTAACAAATTACTGAAACGGAAAAACCTGCTGGAAATGTAACTTGCAAAACCTTGCCACTTCCTCTTTATGAGCATGGAAATTTATCATTCTAATAAAAAGAATAAGAGAATTAGAAATGAGAGAATTATTTCCTAGTCATTTTCCTTTTCTTCTTCACTGCTGATTGTAGGTCAGGCTAAGCTAGTTTCACACTGTGGTGTGGTGGTTCTCATAGCTTGTTGCTATCAAATAACCTCAGTTCCACGGAGATATTTTTTAAAGAGGCATCCAGTTTTTTTGAATGGACACCTATATACTTACAGACATTCTATTATTACACTATATTAAAGCACTGTATTCATCAATAGCTGTACCAAGGTGGGCATCTTAGATGGTGCTGCAATGTTAGAGATGGCAAAGACCCTGCATTTTGGCTTACCTTGCATACCCTGAATATGGCTGCATTCCCCCATCACGTGCAGAACTGGCAGCAGCCACTACCACATGCCACCAAAAGAAGCCCTCGCCTTACTCCTCCATTCTATAGTTCTCTGTTTTCACTCCAGTGACACTGGCTGTCTTTTTGAGGAAGAATTGATTGTGAGGTTGGTTGTTATTTTTTGTTTTGTTTTGTTTTTTGCCACCTCTCCAAGTGTTCCTTGTCTGTAACGACCTTCACAGCTAGGTCTTACTGAAGAAACAAGCATCCATGCAGGTAAGTGGAAGGATACAGAATGGGAAAGTAAGCTCAGCATTTCTTTGGTAGCCCAAGGAGGCCATTGATAATGGTTCTGCACATGATGGGCTCTGTGTGAGACATTGTGCTCTGCCAACTATATTTATAATTTATTGTAAACTGATTAGCGGCATTAACAGAAACAGTAGGTGTCCAAAGTTAGCATGTCAAAAGGTCAACGATGGATTATCTGCCACAGGTAGAGTTAGTAGGAGATGGCACATCACATTTGCAGGAGGACATGGGGTTTGAGGGATAGTGAATTATTAGGAATTCATACATAAACCCAGCATGCCACTTAAAGTACACTCGTCGACCACCTGTAATACATGTATCACCAACTGGAAACCACTGCTGTATTGTACCCCAAAGTACTAGCAATTGAATGTACTGCAAAAAGAGAGAGGAAGCATTAGGGTACAATCCATATATTCCTTCTAGACCTATATTAAGCATATGGACTGACTCTGTCTCCCAGGAGCATGGACATGATTCAGCATGTATTCTTCTCTTAAAATCTGCCCTCCCCCTTTTCTGGAAGTATTGTAGCAGAATCGTAAGAAAACACTTCAAAATACATAACAGTTGTAGAGTTTGGAGAACACTCTCTCTCTCTCTCTCTCTCTCTCTCTCTCTCTCTCTCTCTCTCTCTCTCTCTCTCTCTCACTATGGCTGGCTAAGGAACTTGTGGAGTTGAAATCCAAAACAGTAGTTGTTCCAAAATGCTAGCCCTATGCCAGGAGAGATAAATTGGCTTAATTTTTTCTTGAGAAAACCTACAGTAGGTTTCTTGAGTGAAGTTGTGATTGAAAAATGGGATCCCAGTGCATTCTTAATATCAGAAAACAGATGTTAGAAGTTTTTTTAAAAGGTTTTTAGAAGCTCAAATTCATTAGATTTGATCCATCAGTGGTAATGCTTAGAGATGACTAATTGACCTAATTTCAATAACTCTATAATTTCAATTAATTTCAATATCTCTACTCAAAGTGAGATTAAATCTTGATAGTGCCCATCACCTGTAGAAACACACTCCTACCCCTTAATTTCTTATTTAAGAGAGTGATGCAATGATTTTTGCATCAGATTTTGACTACTAGTTTTAAGAGTTGAGTAAGCACAACAAAGTAAATGTAATGTGTCCATTAACTTGTCATCCAACATGGCAGTGATATCCTGCTGATAATATACACAGTGGCCATGTTAGCTACAATCACTTGCTTTATAATATGATTTCATTGCATTAGCAAATTAACCTCTGGCCTTATGTAGCAGGTTCAAAATATCTGACTCAGGAGTGAACTTTTCAATTCTGTGACTGTTCTGTTAGAATGGCACACATATATTATATAATAATTGTATGAGTTCTATTATGGTTTCCATTTTTATATAACACCTTCATCAAAAAAACAAAATAATAGAAAATTGTGTGCGGTGGAGTTCAGGCACTAGGAAAACTGGTTTAAAGTCGGGGAGGGGTTTTTAAGAATTCACTTCTCAAAATGCTGTCTCAGAAGTAAACAGTCTATCCTTCAGCAGAACAGACCTAGTGATGCAGAGGGGAGCACTCCCCAAACCTCAATTAAGTGCCCTTCCCCAAATTGTTAATGTTCTGGAAGGGCTTCCCCTGGAAAGGGTTGCCATAAGTCAGAACAGACTTGATGACACATTATCATCATTATCATCCCTGGCCTGCTTCATATAGTCATATGTGCAACTTGTTGGTGAGCAAATTGATAGTATTACCTGCCTCTCTGGTGATGGGCCGTTGCTTCTTACAGTGTCATGCAGATTTCTTTTCAGTGAAAAAGACAGGCGAACAAGAATCCCAGAGCCCTTTCCATAAGCGATTCATTGCTTCATAGATTCATTGTCGTGTTCAAGATCAAGCAAGAAAGCACACAATTAAGATAGCTTCATTTTCATAATTAATCATATTCTATTTTTGTTACTCAGTTTTCCTTCACTATATGCCAACTATGCACCTATGAAATCTTGCCAGTACCACCAGTCTTCAAACTGCCAGTTTGCACCCTCAAGCTTCTCTTAGGCAAAGATTTTATTAACTGTAGCCTCCGTTCCTTGCAGTTCTGCCTCCACTATAGAAAAACTGAAGCAACCCAGCCACAGCAAAGGGATTTTTGTGCCAGTCCCTATGTCTTGATTACTCTCCTTGTCACCGCCTCAACAATCCTTGTCAGCGAAAAGAAAGAGTTGTATAAAACTGAAATGAGAAGCACTGCAAATCTGCCTGACATGAATACGATACTGGCCAAAAAGGAAATCCCTGGAGAAGTTTTATTCACAAAATCCGATAGTGGTTCTAGAAAGACACTGCCAGTCTTCCAGGACTCGATTAGATCTGTCCCTGAATATTAAGCTTGCAGAATTAGTTCCTTATTTACATACTTAAATAACAAAAATGTACTGTATACTCTCCTTCTGCTTTAAGTGAGTTATGCATTTAGTAGAAAAACATTTTCAAGAAATGTTCAAATTAGCAGCACGATCCTACACATTTATTCCAATGTAAAGCCCACTGTACTTGAATGGAACTGGTTCTTATGTAAATAGGTCAAAACTATATTCTCCAGAAAAAAAAGGATTGAATCCATAGTGACTCCTGCTGTACCACATTACTCCAAGCTACTGCTGGTTCATTTATAGGCCTAACAGGTGTTCGGTGCTTCACAGCACTGCCTCCTCCAGCGGGCATCTACTCAGAGACAGCGCCTGGAGGAGGCAGGACAGAGAGCCAGGCCACTGCCTCCACGTGGGCACCTGCCAGAGGAGGTGGGGCTTTGAAGCACTGCACACCTGTTCAGCCGATAAACAAATCAGCACGAACCGCCAAACCAGCAGTTCATGCCAATCTGTACTCCAAGCCCTACAGGGCTTCAAATGGCTCCCAGTCTGGATCTTTTCTGCTCCAGTTGCAGGTGGTACAGGACTGCCCATTTTTGCTACCAGTTGTCTCCCTGCCCCTTCATCCCCATCTCTCCTCCCTCAACTACTGTTGGGTCTTCCATTTTTTTTCTCCTTTGTGCCTCTGTTTGGACATGCAGATGTGTAAATCCTTTTTTTAAAAATATGGCAGTTTAAAAAAATCACATATCTGAAGAAACACATAAACATGTTATTTAAAACATTAAAAAGGTGGTTCTAGCGGGGCATGAGGTTCCCACCATGTGACATCATGCCCAGTTCCTGGCACACCCACAGTGACAGCGTGCACACCCTCACACACCAAATTAAAACAAAGAAACAAAAATTATTTTATTTAATTTATTTATTTATTTAACTTATATGCCGCCCACACTACCCAAAGGTCTCTGGGCAGCTTAGAACAATTTGAATTCAATAAAAAGATAAAAACAATTAAAAATACAATGCTCTAAAAAATTGTATTCTCGAAGGCTTTCACGGCTGGGATCCGATGGTTGTTGTAGGTTTTTCAGGCTGTCTGGCCGTGTTCTTGAGGTTTTTCTTCCTAACGTTTCGCCAGTCTCTGTGGCCGACATCTTCAGAGGACAGGAGTCAGAACTCTGTCTGTGCTCTGAGCACAGAGTCCTGACTCCTGTCCTCTGAAGATGTTGGCCACAGAGACTGGCGAAATGTTAGGAAGAAAAACCTCAAGAACACGGCCAGACAGCCTGAAAAACCTATAACAACCATCTCTAAAAAATTGTTTATCTTGCTCTCTTTTGCATGCTGTACTCATGCTATTGTTAAATAGTTCAGTCTAATGCAAGCCATGCTGAGCAAACCCAACTGTTGCAACACGTAAAATGACATCTTGCCCAACAGTGGCATATCTACAGCTTCGTCCTCCCACTTCTCTTCCTTGGCAATTCTAGTTCTCTGATGGCTTTTGGCAGAGTAGGGATAAGGACCATATATCCCTATATGAGCCTCCCTGGCTCTTAAGATGTTCAAAAGAGGCCCATCTCTTGGCCTCGCCCTCACACTCATGTCTGGTGAGGACGTTAGTGGCTGCTCCAAGGTTGTGGAGTGCCCTCCCATGGAAGGCTAGGTTAGTTATCTTCCTATCCTTCAGGAGATGGATGAAGACCTTCCTTTTAAAAAAGGCTTTTAACAACCAATTTGGGCAATGAAGTGCTTTGATTTTGGGATGCTACACATTATTATTGCTTTAATGTGTTTGAATGTGTTTGAATTTGTTTTGAACTGTTATACTAAAAGATTTAATATTACTACTATATGTTTAACATTTTCAATGTAATGATTGGCTGAAAACTTGTTGCACAACTTGATACACCATAATAAGGATGGCACAATCAGCCGCAGCCATGCCACAACCATTTTGGGCAATAAACTGTTTCCTATAGACCCCCAGGTTCTGGGGATCCCCAGGGATCCCCTTCATCCTAGGGAAGTCATTGGGAGCCACTGAATGGGAGGGGTGACAATTTAAGACTAGAAAATTGCGGACACTTGTCCTGAGAACCACAGCAGTCATTTTCCAACTTTGAATCGTTTCCTCCTACTGTTCCATATTCTCCTTTTCTGCCATGGATCCCTGCACAAGGAGAAACGTGGCATAAAAATAAATTAAAAGATAGCTAGATAGCTAGATAGATAAAGAGTGGCCACAAGTGGGACTAACGGTGGTGGTTTTACACCCTTAAATCATACCTGTTCTGTTGCTCCCAAAAGGAGCCTCAGGATAAAGCAGATCCCTGGAGGTCACCAAAACCTGGGGGGAGGGGGATCTAAAAAGCTTTTTATTGCCACATAATGCCTGCAGCATGACCGAGGATGACAACATCATCCTCATTGTGTGATGCAGCTCTCCCAGGAGGATGCCAATCACTCTGTTTTTAGTTGGTTTGTTTCTTTTCCCATAATCTGTGAGCTGCCATGCATCCCTTCACAAAAAGAAAAGTGGCATAAAAATAAAACAAGACCGACAAACAGTTCACACTTTCATTGGCCACCTAGCACCAGTGCAGTGTTGTCCGCCTGTAAAGAAGGAGCATTCAAGATCATGCTGAGTGATGCTACCCATTGCCAAAGCAACAGCATCGACAATCCCTACAACAGTATACACTTTGTGCAAGAACATCATTTGTACCTCTCTCTTCGTGCTGAATGTGGGCATTGTGCTCTTCTGCAAGCCAACAGTTGGTTTTAAAACCTGCATATATATTGCTCTCATGAACTACTGTTGCTCAATCAAGGCAAGAAAATGTGTACAGTTGTTAAATATAAAAGTTAAATTACTCTCTGGTCTCAACTGCTCTTTGCACAAGGCATCTGCATACACTTTCAAGATTCCCACTCTATGAGTAAGAGACGTGACATGTAAAACACTCAGACAAATCCATTTAAGACTAATTCTTATTTTTTGTTTCCCTTTGGCTGTAATTATTTTTCCGTTTATAATACAAATCTATACTGATCCACTGTGGTCTAAACCACATCCATTATTATCTGTCAGAGTTCTGCCATCACCTTCTGGAGCACCTGAACTGCCACATAAATAAAAGGTTTGGATAACATATTCTTAGTACTCTGCCAATGTAGCATCACAAGGCGCAGTGTCACATTGCCAATGCCAGGGGTGCTAACCCAGCACCGTCTAGCAGAACATGTGTGAGGATTTAGAGCTTTAGAATTAGATAAAGTTCCCCTCAATAATATTGGCATGGAAATTATCTGCAAAATCTTTAATTTCCTAGCCTTTGTTTCTTTAAAGAAGTTCACTTTCTTTTCTTTTCTTTTTTTGGAAAAGCAAAACATTTTAATCCAGAAAAAGGAGGCAATTCCAAATCAGCCAGCAAAACATCTTTGAAAACTAACATAAATGTGCCATTTTAATGCCTCCTAATCACACAAATCGATACCCGAGATTTTTGTACTTGCACATGACCTTCCTCAAATTATCCCTCTATTTTGGTTGAATCAGAATGAGCGCTGGCTATTTGATAAAAAAACCACTAAGTGTGTGAAATGAGGGGCCCTCGTCGCTTCTGCCAGACTCCTCTTGACAGCGTGATGATAGAAGCATCACATCCCTGGGAGAGAAAATGCAAACTGACAAGAGATGAGCCTTTAGATGTTGAATATAATCTTGAATTGTGCTTGAAGTGTCTTATTATCTTGTCTTTTGATGTCTGAAGGGGTGGCTCATTGTTAGAAAAAGGAAAAACCCTTGCGCATCTTTTGCCATCTTTAAAAATTGTTTGGCCTTTAACAACTGCTTTTCCAACTAATGTCCATTTCTCCTGACAATAAATACGGCAGGTCGTCAGCAAAGTGACAAACAATTTACTTTACATGCCAGGCTTTTATGGATTTTGAGAGCTCATGTGGAAGCATATTATAAAAAGCACTTGGAAATTAGCACCATTACCAATGTTAAGGCGACTAAGATTTGGTGTCTGTATATACTACAGCTCATGGTTATATGGTCAGTCATTACTACTCTTTCTTGCTATTTCTGAGTTTGTGTGCATGTGATTTTATGTTTCCCAACATCACTGTCAGGCAATTCATGAAGTTCTTAATTTCCCTTTTTCTTACAGAAAATCTAAAAATTGAGGAACAAAGGAAAATATTCCTCTCTTTGAACAGTCTACTTGCTACAACACATACAGGATGCATAAAATCCTATTTATTAATCATAACAAATCAATACCTGTATTAGTGTGGTACAGTTTTATGTGCATTCTAAGCCTGAAACAATCAGAAGTGTATTTTCTTGTCCAAGGCACTTGATATTCTCCCCTCCTTTTAACTTAAAAAGTTTAATGATCAATGGGATCAATATGATTTCTTAGCAACTAAGTTATAAGCATGTTAATTCTGTTATAGATGCAGTATTGCCAAAACAGCCAACTTCTTCTTCCAGGTGTCTTTGACTCTGAGGATCTATAAGAATTCTCAAATGAATCATAAACTGTTGCAAGGTTCAGGTTATTGCATCATTATAAAAAATGTATTGATATGCTACAGATGACAAGGCATTGCATTGTCCGTGATAGCCTATTGCAGGGATTGCATGAACAACAACAGAAAAAAACAACAGATAAACAAAATCTAAAACAGCAGGAATCTCTTTCTTAAGGAAATTACATAGGTTTTTGATCTGTTTTTAATCTATGGGTAGGAACATTTTATTTAAGACTGCACACACACACACACACACACACAAAACAGATCATCCTTGAATAATGTTGTACTCCATTCTAATGGTATGTTCATAACAGTACTCAAAACATTAAAAGTTAATGCCTGATGTAGCTTCAGTTACTGTCAAAGAGTGCTGTTTAGACTATTGTAGTATGATCTTTCCTGGGCTGAAGATTATTCAGAAAATTTGATTAGTGGAAAATGCCACCACATGGTTTCTAACTAGAGTTGGTTTCTACCTCTGTATCAGTTTGACAGGCTGCCAGTTCAAGTGCCAATCCCACCCTTTTGTTACCTAGCAAGAAGGGACTGTGCCAGCTGGACCCAGTCAAAGGTGCCTTTGTTCCAATGAAGTGTTTAAGAAAAAAGCAAGAAATCATTATTTCTTTTTTTAAAAAAAACCTAATCCCAGAAGGAAAATATGGCCATATGCAAGAAATGAGTGAATGAAATTAAGCATACCTGGCAAATATGTAATCTAAAAATGAAATCACTTCTACCCTACTAATACTGTGCTTCATGGGAATTACAATGTCCACAGAGATGTCTGGGAACCTCAGCCTTCCTAATTCAGTGTAGGATTGACATCTGCAATGTGAATATGGCCCATGTCCAAGACAGTAATAATTGCAGTGCAATTACTTCAGGCAGCAGATGGTGGAGGTTGCATCATGGTGAAATGTTGGAGAACTGAATAGCACATCTGCCTACCCTTCATGCCTTAACATATAGTGGAGGATGTTGGCCCATCAGCAATATTGGAGTGAGAAACAGTTGGTTGTTGGGTTGATTTCAGTACACAGAGTTGAGGTCAACCGCATTTTCTGCTTCTCCTTGGACAGCAAAATCTGTTGGGCCAGCACCTAATATAGGACTAAGTCCTTATGCTCAAGCTTATAACAGAGATGTCTGGAAAAGACAAGGGAGTGCATCTAGAACAGTCAAACCTATGACCAGGTAGTACATCTTGATATGCATTTGTGGTACATGCTATGATTTCAATAAAACATGTTACAGACACCTAAACATGACCAGATTCTACAGATCCTGTGTTGTATCTATAATATGACAATCACAATCTGAGCCATGGCTTTAATGGAACTTGAAGTTTCCATTAACTGGACACTGGGTTTATTTCATTTGTTTGAACCCATCTAAGAGAATAAGGCTAAAAAATATTCTCCCAACCAATGCAAACATGAGTAATCCTTCAGAAATAAATATATGCACTTCTAAATGGCTGAACATTTGAGAATTTCATCTCAGGGCTCAAACAGGATCACGACTTATTCAAATTTTTGAATAAAAATTTCAAACCCATTGCCAATCTGAGTATTTACCAAGCACGATCAAAATAAGAATAATAAAAAACACACAAAGCATTTACTCGACACAGGCAGCTCCAACAGGAAGGGGAAATATGGAGTCAGATAGATCAAGAATGGCAAGGAATTGAGGCCACTGGAACTTTTAATAGGCTTTCCAACAAAGAAACTCCAGATGCCATTGGTAGCATTGGAGATTACTTGATTGCTTCACAAAGGATGAAGTAAATGGCTCAAGAAAGTGAGTCAATTGACCTTGATCAGGGCACTGGGTCAAATGAGTGCTGTTGATGAGCCTGGAAAAAATCATGAGCAGAGAAAAGAGAATTCTGATGACAGAGAATGACAGTAAAATTACTCTACAGAGAACTACGCACAATAATGGTAAAATGACAACAATGCTTTATCAGAACCCAAAAAATAATGTTCATTCGCGCAGTTCCATTGACTTCAAAAGTAGACATTTGAGTGAATTACCCAATGACACCCAGTAGTGCTATTATGCAGTGTTACCTGGTAGAAGTTGTGAAACGTTATATCTCTATGAGGCTCTTGGGGGAGAAAAATAGCAGTGAATATTGCACAGTGCAACAGTGATCTCACTGTGGCGTGTTGTATCAAGATATTTATTTTGATCTAAGAGCAGAACATTTATTCTAGCATAGGCGGTTTCTCTTGTGTGTGGTAGTTCTTAGGGAGGCATCCTCTATACAGCCTAAAGGGCAGCAAGACTATGGTGTCCAAGAAGCCTTGGATCGGGAAATGAGGCCTAGAATGCCATACAGACTCAAAGCCTTGTGCAGGTGAATGAAATGGAAGTGTCTGTAGGTGTGGAGTCTGTGGGCTGGAACTGTCAGAATTCTGCCTGGGGAATTATTGGGAGAATTCTGGTAGTTGAAGTCCATCCCTCAAAAGGCATACCCCTAAACATGGAGTGCTTCATATCATACTGTGTGTACCATATCATACTGGTACAGGAAAGATACTACTTCCTCAGTGGATAATATTTTGTTTTACTATAATTTGCCCTGTGCCTGCTGAAGTTACTTAATAAATCTTAAATGTTACACAGCACTTTCCCTTAATTGTTCAAAATTCAATACTGGCTTCTAGGCAACTACAGAATCAGAGCTTAGTAAAGTTACTTTTTTGGACGACAACTTCCAGAATCTCCCAGAGAGCATATCTAGCATGGAACTCTGGACCTGCAGCATAAAAGTTAGGGAAATTCTCCCAGCTCTGTATGAGCTTTCAGTTTCACTAACAGCTATCCCGCTCCACTGGATAGTTCAATGTATTAGGCATCTAAGCTGAGGAGTCGGTGGTTGGGATATCATCTCCCCACTGTGCATCCCAGAAGAGCCAGCTTGTGTGGCCTTGGGCAAGCTGCATGGTCCCTGAATGCCCCCAGAAGAAGGGAGTGATAAACCACTTTTTTCTCTCTCCTTTTTTGGGTAAATATTGCACAATATTGACTGGTAATTGTAAATACTTAAATGCTGCATTATATTAATAAAATGCCTGAAGTCCAATCTACCATGAAACAACTGCATTGTAATGAAGCATTATGTACTCAGACATACTTGACACAAGACATGCCTATGGATGTTTGTCAAGGTTCAATACCTTGTATGTTTAGGAGTGTTAAAATGATTATATGAATTGCAGGAAAATTTGTCCTACAGTGAAAGTACTTAGTTTTTCAAAACAGTGAGCCAGCTCTGGCAGAGCAAGATCAATGAATTCATAACATCATGGCAGCTGATTGTTTGTTTTGCTTACAATGTGTAAACAATGCAGAGTTGACTTGGTATTTGTAATCCAATAGCACCATCTTTTGAAAAAGTATACATTCATGAACTATGAGATTTTTGTCATTATATTATTGCTGAGTATCAAAAATGCTGGATAGTAGTCTCATAAAGGTGAACATTTAATCAGAAATGCAGATGTTTAGAAAAAAAAAGCTCGTCAACTTAAGGAAATTGAACAGGAACAAAGTAAACAAAGATTTGTATTAGGTTAGAACACCTAGTACAGTAGGACTCCCATATCCACAGGGGAGTGCTTCCAACCCTCCCCCCATGGATGCTAAAAAAAAGTGCATAATAGCGAACACTAGACATAGCATGGTAGAAGAAAGAAATCCAGAAAAAAAGTATTTTCACCATGTATTACCGAAACTGACCACTAGAGGGAGCCAGAGATCATTTCAACAACAAGGATACATAGTATGGTCTCTGGATCCCTCTAGTGGCCAGGTCTTGTAAATGCATTGTGAAAATACGTATTTCTAGGGTTTTATCTTTTAATAGTTTTAATATTTTCAGACCGTGGATAAGTGAAATCATGGATACCATTCCCACAGAAATGGAGGTCCTACTGTACTTTCCTACTATTAGAAAATCTGAGTGACCAGATAAGAGAATGTTTATAGTTAGAAAAACATGAAAACATTTTATAAGAGCTATAAATGTATGATAGGGCTCACACAGTTATGAATAAATAAACAAGCATTCATCACAAATCGACACTGTTTTGAGCACCATAAATCAAAGAAGATGTAACAGCACTGCAGCAGGTTTTGTTTTCAGATGCTGGCAACAATAAAATAGATTTTACATAGACTTCTAACACTTTTTATATTTTTAATATGCTTTTTAAATACTGCTAAAGAGTACTTAAAGTTATGGTGCTTTTTATTCCTAAGAACTTAAATACGTATTTTAAGAGATTATTCTCTTTCATATGCTTTTTAAATCTGTTTTAGGCTATAAGTTCTTGTATTCTTAGACTGCATTTGAAGCATTCACATTGTTCCTTTTTTACTTAAAAAATATTTACTAGTAAAAGATATGCTGTATTTTATATTCCAATACAACTTAAGTTTTAATATTTGCATTCTTTTTTATAAGTTGCAAGGATATATTTTAGACACATGTGTCTGCAGTTTTTACATAACTCTAAGAGTTTCGGGTGTTACAACAACTTTGAAGTAGTTTTGTACATATGGAACATAAAAGCAATGTAGATAAAGCCTGTAGAAATAGATAAGCTGATGTTGCTTGGAATTATTGGAACAGTGAAGAGACTCATACTTTGATACTCAGATGAATATTGATATGACTATCTGAGATTGTTTGGTTTCATTCTGTGATCCATTTTATTGGAATAAATGCCAGATGTGACAAGCACAGACTTCTGACCCCCCCCCCTCCCTTGGAGGTCTATGAATTTATGTTCGACTCCTAGGCAGAGCCAAACACCTAAAATCTAGGTCTGACATATTGAACAGACAAAAATTTTCTTGAGATGGCTCCCATGATGATAGCAACTAACATCTTGGACCGAAGAGTGTGGAAAAGCTCCCAAGCTGTAGTATCTTTCTAACACCTCCGTTCAAATAAAGTTTCCGACAGCAGGTTTTTAAATACAAAAAAGTCAACATGGGAGATCATATTTATTGATCTTCTGCATCAGAAATAAGTCTGTCCTAAGTGACTGTTGTTATGTGAACAATGTATACTCTGATCAAAAAGGGGGATACAGATCTAAAATTTAATAAATAAAACTGCCTTGGGTATGATGTGTACAGTACTGGAATGGACCAGGGTCCACCGGCTCAATCTGAACCCAGATAAAACAAAGATTTTGCTCCTGGGGGTCCCTCTGATAGGTCAGAGGGGATTGTCCCTAGGCTAGATGGCATTGCTCTCCTGTTTTGGGACTAAGTTTGTAATCTGGGCATCCTTCTGGACCTGGCTCTTTCTTGGGAGTCTCAGATCGCAACCATGTCCAGATCAGCCTTTATAACCAGCTTAGGCTAATCGCCCAACTCCACCCCTACCTAGATGAGGGCTCCCTTAGGACCTCGGTGCAGGCTCTGGTCATCTCCTAGATTGACTATTGCAATGCTCTCTATGTGGGGCTTCTGATCCATAGAATACATAGGGTCCAGAATGCAGCAGCCAGACTGGTTGTTGGTGCAAGGAAATTTGATTATATCACTCTGGTTCTAGCTTATCTATACTGGTTACCTATTGTGTCCCGGATCAGGTTTTGATATTCATGTATAAAGCCCTTCATAATTTGGGCTCATGTTACTTGTTGGAGTCTTTCCCCAATGTCATCTGCCCGACCCGCTAGATCATCACAGGTAAGTCTCGTTCGGGTCCCCACCCTGAGGGAGGCCCATAAGTCATCCACAATTACAACTTTGAGCAATCAGCTTCTGGAGGACCTTTACCTGGCGCCCTCCCTGTGGACATTTAAGAGGCAACTGAAGACATGGCTCTTCAGGGAGGTTTTCCACACCAACCCTAGTTGACCACTTAGTTTTCATCCATTACTGTTCTGTATCATTGTTTTGCACCATCTATTTTAATGGTTAGTTGTTTTCAGCAGTCTTATTTTTATTTCTGGTTTTGCATATTTATTGTGGGGGTAGCAGGGGTTCCTGGAACTTTGGAACTGCAGTATAAAGGAAGAGGACTTGCTGAAACAGGTGATCTTGGAGACTAACCCTCCCATCATGCCTTGGTTCTCTGGACCCTCTTGAAACTGGAATTCAAGAAAAGGAGTCAACTCTGCTGAGATCCCGTCTCTTGGTTTGGTTCTTGAAGCAATACTGCCTCCACCTATTTCTTTTATGGCTATGTAAAATCAGAAAAAGTGACATCAGAAGGGAAAGGGGCATTTAATATATAGGGAACAGCAATTTAGTGATGGAGGATGCTTTGCTTCTCACTGGAAGCAGTGAACCACCCCAGTACATATAGGAATATTTGGTATTTATACTGGTAGCAGCTTAGTGCAGATGTTGTGAACTCTGGAAACAGATAACTAGGCAAAAGGGGAGGGAAAAGTGTCATTGTTTCATGAAATCCATTTGGGAATACAGGAGGAGAAAAGATATAGCTGGCTTCCATGTGTGCAAATATGATGGCACCTATTGTGTGCAGCTGCATTTCTAACAAAGCAGAGCAACAACAATAGCAACAACAAAATGGAGGAGGAGGAGAAGGAAGGAAGGAAGGAAGGAAATGAGTCTGATAGCAGTCCATATTAAACCAGTTTCTGTGAAAACATATCTTATTGGAGAAGATACCAAAATCTATTTTGCTACCTATTTGATCACCTATCACCTTCCCACAGGTTCAGGTCACTTATTATATGCATATTGATCCTCTATTTCCAGCAGTGTCCTAGAGGAAATCAAGCCTAAACTATCTCTGGAGGCAAAAATGATGAAACTGGGGTTGTTTTACTTTGGACACATAGTGAGAAGGCAAGATTTGCTAGAAATGACAATATCATTGGGAAAAGCTGAAGGCAGTAGGAAAAGAGGAAGACCAAATATGAGATGGACCATCATCATCATCTTAGAACTGCAGATCTGGAAGTGACTCTACAGTCCAACCCCTGTCAAGGAGGCACAGTGGGGAATCAAACTCCCAACATAAATCACTGAGCTACTGACTCCATAAAGGAAGGCACAGCCTTCAGATTACAAGAGCTGAGGCAGGTGAGACAGGATATTTTGGAGGTCACTCACTGATAGACTCACCATAAGTTACACATAAGTTCATGACATGTAGCAACAATAACATAAATGATAACAGTGCAAATCTCTTTCCATAAAAAATAAAGGATTGTTGATTACCCTTGATATGAGATTATGAACTATAAACAGAAAATAAAAACCCTACAGATCACCACTAATATATTTTAAAATATCCTCTCCTTGCAAATTTATTTTAAAACAGATATCTTAGCAGAGGATGTCAGCATTTGCTGAGACTCCTGACTCAATATCTTCCTGAAATCCTCTTTGCACTTCTGTCTGTTTTTCAAGTAGGAAACCTGCCCCATGATTGCAGACAAGTTTAAAATAAATTCCACTAAAATCAATATCACTAACTTCCAAGAGCTGGTCTGACACGGAACATTGTGCAGTGGGAGGAGCAAAATAGCAGTTGTTTGTGTTTCCTGTTTCAAACTTTTTCAATACAAGACTAGAAGTGTATCTTCAAAATTTCTCACAGCCAGTAAAAAGCAATGTTCAAGGGTGATTTTAATTCTGTTGGAACCAAATATAAGTGTTTTAGGTATTAATCATTTAAACATATTGCTACTCATACCAAGATATGACATATTTTACAGAGCAGCTAAACTGGTGAAAAAATGGTGACAATAACACTCACATCCTATGCGTATCTACTCTTAAGAAAATCTCACTTAGTTGTACGTATGACACTATAATCTAAAAATCTAACAATAAAATAATTAATAAGTAAAACCTGGCAAATAGGACAGTTAATATATTGTCACATACATGATAAAAATCTATTAAAATAATCACAAGTTTGGGTTAATGATTTAGTTATTTTAATAATTTGATTCATTCTATATAACTGCAACAATGACAAGATAATATAATAACTGTAATGCAAGGGAAGGCAAACGGTGCTTCTCCAAATGTTGCTAATTTTTTTATTCCCAATTGATGTTATCAGTTGTACACCACCACCACTCATATCTTCAGACTCTAACTGTTAGAACAGTACAACAATGGAACCAATTATCTTGGAAAGTGGTCAGCGCACCAATGCTGGAGGCATTCAACAAAAAATTAGACAGCCATCCTTTGCTTTGGATACATACATCGAGCAAAGGATTGGACTTGATGGCTTTACATCATTATTCTATTATTGTATAAGGAAGGCTATTTATTATAATATAATGTATATTAAATATTTATGTTTATAAATACTTTAACAATTACATTTGTATGCATTATAGCATGGCAGTACACCAGAGATACACAGGAATACATGCAGATTGGATCTCATTTGTTTATACTTTAGGCCCAATTCCAGTTGGTTAGAAACCATGCGCATAAGACAATTGCAAAGCAGCTTTTCCCCTCCTGTTGGCTCTTCTTTGTGCATTCAGGTGTGTTCTGTCACTAGCTCTGCATTTTGTGCTGGTTCATCCTTTGGACAAACAGGTGTTTGGTGGTTCCTAAGCCCGCCTTTTCTGGCAGGCGCCCAGCTTCCCTGCCCCGGCTCATCCATGTGCTGTGCTCCATGTGCTCTGAGTATGTGCCTGCCAGAGGAGACGGGGCAGGGCTGGGAAACACCAAACACCTGTTTGTCTGAAAGGATGAACAGGCACAAACTAGTGGTTCATGCCCATCTCTAACTGTCACACATCCAATATTACACTAACTGTAACACTGGGTATGTGAGAGAGAACTTGCTTGGAGGGGGAAACTTAGATGATTGACTTTATGTAATCACATCAGTAAACAGAATTCTGGCCATTGTATATTAAAGGTCACCTTGAGAAAATCCAATAAACCAAAACAAATGTAACATTACTACTTACTTTCTCTTTCCCTCCCTAATTTTTATTTTATTTTATTTTCATCCCCACCAATTAATCTGCTACAGTTTTCATGGACAATCTTTGATTAATAATAACACAGTCTTGTACATGTTCACTCAGAAGTAAGTCCCATTGAGTTTGGTGGTAATTACTCCCAGGTGCATGTGTATTTACAATGGAAGCCCTGATCTTGCAACTCCACAACAAGTTGCTGGAGTTAAGACAACAGCTCAAGGCAATTCAGGATCTCAAACAGATGAAATTTCCTTTGACGAAAGGACATCTAGTGCAATCTCTTTTTACCAATTTGAAAAGGAGGGGGAAAATTGACATTGAGCTAACAAGCTGATGTTAAAGAGGCAGACAGGGGGCTGCATTTTGATTAAATACTTGAAATACTTAGAAAGCAAATACAATTTCAGCTTCTTTAAGGAGAGGCTCTTGAGTCAGATGGAATATGGTGTTATTCTTCTCCTGATGACCCCTGCTTTCAGAATAAATGGGCTTTGTCCCATCTCCGATAGCATAAAAACTGTATCATATAGTGAAGGAGATGCCACAACAGAAATATGCCCTTATCTCCCTGTGTTTTATAGCCTGGTTTTTATAGAATGATAAAGAATCAAACAGGATTTTAAAAAAAAGAACACAACATAAACCTTTTAAAAGGAAGTACAACTAAAGACACTTGTTAACTAATAGCTCCTATGATATGTCCATAACCAAAAATTTATAGTACTGGCAGGTCAGAAGTGCTGAGAATCATCATAGAAAATGAAACACATGAAACAGTGAATAGAAATGTGATTGGAATTTGATTTGATTTGATTCTTAGAACTGCAGCGCTAGAAGAGACCCTATGGATCACCGAGTCAAGGAGGTACAGTGAGGAATCAAACTCCCAATCTCTGGTTCTGCAGCCAGATACTCAAACTACTGAGTTATCCAGATGTTTGAAGGTTTAAATAACTTTAACAAAATGTGTGCCAAGTATTTATTGTACACAATACTAAGTGTATTTATTTTACACAATACTAAGTGTATGTGTAATCATCCACCCACCCCATATCACACATTTACCTGCTTAACAGTGACACTCCTCCTCTCAGTGGGACTCAACATAGCTACTCTTTGGAATGGCTAGTGTGCAGATAAGGCCTAGTTGTTTCAGTGGAATTGCCTGCCTCATATTGGAGCATACTGTAATACTACCATTTTGAGTGCAATTGTTTTGACCCACATTTCGGTGAAATTAACAAGTCTTTGTCAACCATAGACATGTACAAACAGTTAAGAATATGTAGACTTCTTCATCAACAACCAATAGTCTACAAAAACAACACCAAATGCCAAATGAATGAGGACAAAGTTTCAAATAAAAAGGATTTAAACTCCAAAGTTAGAATAGCATCATGAAGCAAAAAAATGGCTATGAGAACCGTGTAGGTTTGGATATTAGAGAGACACAAACATGCAGAAAGGTTGAGTTTGATGACAGGAAGAAAAAGATGTGGGCAAATCTAAGTTTTCCTTTAGCAAATCTCTATATTATCATAGAGAATCTGAATATGTAACTATATCCCCTTAACTTCTTTGTATTCACCCCTTTTAAATGTGTGAATGTCTGATGTATTATTAATCTAAAACTGGTTTCTCAAAGAATGTAGCCATTCCCTCACAAATTATCTGTTTACTGTTCATTAAAAACATGTTCATTTAGAAAGAGCATATATTTAAACTGTAGCCATATAAAACAAAATACCATTGAAATATATTTTTTCAAAGTAAAAAAGACAGAACTTTAAAAGATGGTGCTCAGCCACTCAATTACAACTGATGAAACTTAAAAGTGCTTAGCTTTCACTGAATCTTACATGAACAAACAATCCATCCACTTTAAGAATTAAGAGTATTAGATTATCTGAAGGGAAGTATTAGAGAAAAGTGTGGCTAAAATACACTTCTTTCAACAACACTGGGATTAGGGATGCTGGACCCCTGTGTAGTTCCAAATCCACATATAACTCTTATACCCCTAAAAATGTAACTACAAAGCATAAACAGCTGACTCATTCACACACACACACACACACACACACACACACACACACACACACACACACACACACACACACACACACACACACACACAGAGGCAGTTAAAGCACAGAAAAAAAAACTCTATCAAAGGAAGAAAACAGAGGTGTGATCTCTCCTCATTCCCCCAAGGGAGCAGCATACTGCTGTGACATTCCCCAACCTGCATCAGCCTCTTGGCATGCCCCAACGCCCTCTCCAGCCACCACGTGAAGCTGCCAGGACAGGACAGAGGGCTGCCACACCACCAAGAACACAGGCTCCATTAAGTATGAGACCCATCCTTTTCAGACCACTTCCTGGAGATGAATTGCAGCACAGTGTTTATTGAATATTTATTTACTGAATATATATATTTTTAAAATTATTTAGTTAAATATTTATTTATTTATTTATTTTAAAATCTATGTATAACCAAAACTGTACTGCTGAAACCCGTACAAATCAAGGGAGAATTGCATAACTTTCCTGTACATGTTTGATGGACTAACTCAAAAATGAATTTTTTAACAGCTGTATTTGTTACAGCTGCCATAGCCCTGGCATTGGCAAGCATACAGTATCAGCTGACCTGCCTGCCAACCGATAGTAGTAACCCAGGTTGACCTACATGGACATATGTCACTGTGTTGCCCTGCCTGTCATTTGAGAGTGAAGAATACAAAACTGGCTCCAAGCTAGGCATACAAATGGTCCCTCTGCCCCTACTCCCATAAAAGGAGAACCACTTGGGAGGGTCCTTGCCCTATGTGATGCTCTCTCCTTTCATTTGGATCTGTCCTCATGCCTCAAGACCAACGTTCCCTCTAAGCTGCGCGTGTGCATGCATGTGCAGAGCTCCATCAGGGCTGCGCACCAGCAGCCGGAGTTGGTGCTTGTTTAGTTCCAGTTTCAACTGGAAACCACCATCCCCCACATGCATGGGGTGAGCTCTCATGCAGAGGGGCTGAAAATTAGAGAGAAAGTTGCACAAGACCATTTCCAAAGCTGTGATGATAAAATAAGGCCAAAACCAAATCAACAATCACACATAGACGATGGATGGTAGATGGGAGACTGTTCAAAACACAGTGGCTAGCTTGGACTGCATGTAGACTCTAAATCCTTCTCAGATGCACCAGAGTTTAAAAAACCTTACTGCTCCGTTCCACCTGGGAGCTTTTCCCACCCTTGCCATCCTGATTGGCCAGGGCAGCAAAGCCCACAAAGAAGGTCTGTGCCAGCTATGAAGGCCCCTGGGAAGCCACCCAACAAAGGCAATATGGCAGATGCCACACCACCAAACTTCACTGCCATACCTTGCCAAGCCAAGCTCTGGGTAAGTCGAGGACCTTCACATATGGAGTAGCAACATAAGAAACCTTATTTCAGTATCCTTACAGTCCAAGCAGATAAGGAGCACTGCCACAGCTGAAAGTACCAATTGCCTTGATTGGTGCCACAGAAGAATTTCCTGATTCATCAACAGAAATTATGAGTGCAGTTTTGGAGAAGGAAATCCAACAGCAATAATTATGTAAAAAGCCCACCTGTTTTTCTTTTGTTGTTATTGATCCTGCTGGAGGTAACATATATGAAACCCGCCTCATTTGAGTACATCCCCTTTCTCTAGAACAAAGTGAATCTGTGTATTCATTTCATAACCAGTGAAAAATTGAAACACATAGGATCCATTTAGTTCCTTTTTCATTTATTCTGACATTAATGCTTCAAAGAACCAACAAATAAGTATAGTTTCTGTGACTCTTGTTCAAGACAGAGGGGCATGGCTTTCACCAGTGACAGCAATCAAACTGTTTTCTGTATCCACTCCTGGTAGCCGTGATTTCATTTTCCCAGACCACACTCAATGCTACACCATTCTGGGAATGTTCCATTTGCAGGGGAAGGCAGTCATATTTTCCCATGGAGCAGCTTAGAATGATGCAAGATCTGGACTGTTCTGGAACATAAAATGTTTACTGCCTGGAATGGCCCAAAAATCAAACCTAAGTCAAGGAGAAGTAATTACTCTTTAAAATTGGAGTAATGACAAGGGTGAACTTAAAGTAACTGCTCTTGCTGTCAGTGTAGCTAACCTCTAGGTACACAGTTCTGCCGTTAGGTGGTAAGAAGAAGAGAGGCAACATCAATTTCATAATAGTTGGTAAGCGTTCACTGGACAGTTTTCCTACTTTTTATTAAACACATTTTATTGTTTTTAATTATCACTTCAAAAAGTAGAAATTAAAAGATGTAATTTATGAACCCAAAATCCTCTGGTATAATTCTTCCTTGCAAACTGCATTTTTACCTGTTTTCATAAGCATTTTGTTTATCATGATTGCCCAACATGCTGTTCTTAAATATTGCTGTTTTCTGTTCTGTAAATATCTATACTCAAGACTGAGAAATCATGTTAAGATTCTGGTGGTAGTTTCATATATAAAACTGACTCATTATTTGTTTATATGTTATATTGTTTCCCCTCCTCCCTTCAAGATGCTCAGAGCATCACTTATACTGATATGGCATTGCATACCAGAGAGGAGAGGGAGAGAAATTAGTGTCTGGTTTATTTCTATAAAAGAAATATTCTAACTGCAATTTTCCACTCAGATGCATTCACAAAAGTGATGTGAAAACTAGTGAGAAGTAAGTGCAGGAAACAAAGTACAAGGCTGGAGACTGAAACTCACAGATCACTGTAACTGATGGAAGCAAGAATTGGTGACAATTCAATATTTTTCCACAATATTTTCTAATATTTAACCATAATACAAAGTATGAGTTTACAGCATTCATGTATACAAGGGGACTTTCCCTAAGTTTACAGATAGGGTGATCTTGCTGCCAAAGAAGCAAGTAGTTCTTCAGCCTGAAAAGTGCTTGCCTCATTGGATTAGAACACATTCCAGAGACATATTATTAGCTAATTACAGTGCTGTTTTATTCAGTTAGTTAGTTATTATTATTACTGTGTTTCCATAGCTGTATCAGAACAGAAGGGTTCTCATGTTCTCTAGTGTTAAAGGTATTGGAGGCAAATTCATAGATAGGCAATTGTGCTTCACATGGTTATTTATCGCCCATAGGAGGAACTATAAAAATGCAGTGTTTCACTCAAGAGAATGAATTATTTGTATCCTCTTGAGCATGTCTTCAATGAATAGGGAAAGCTATCATCATAGTACTTCCCTCCAATCCTATCTGGTCCCCAAACTTTCCACCATAATACAATAAAATCCTCCATAACACCAGGGATTAAATCATTTCTCCTCCAACAATGGATTTTCCCATCTTTTGATGCTCCAAAGTAGGGTTTGGGTTTGTTTGCTTTTTGGAGCTATTCCTGCATTTTAATGACCAATTACTTCTTGTGCAACTCGGGAGGATCACCATAGTACAAATGCCTGATTCTCCTCAAATGCTTTAATAGAAAAAGTAAACTGATGTGTCACAAAACAAACAGAAATATAAAGCTAGCCCATACTTAACACAAGAGCCACTATTAGTCTAGAACACACACACACACACACACACAGAGACAGACACAAACACATGGTAAAGAATACAATCAAGTTATTTCATACACTAAACACCACTGTGTATATATCTTCTCTCCTTCCTTCTTAGCATAGCTTGACATTCACCTTGATTTGACCTGGAATGCAAAAGCTATTTAAGGGCAGTTGTTAATTCTACCCCATATTGAATTTTTTTTCTCATGCAATAAATTTCTATACAACTATTTTTAGCAACCCCCAAATTACCAATGATTTGTATATTTTTAACTAAAGAGAAACTGGCACTGCATTTTTGACCTGTTCTATATTCACTATGCATCAAAGATGCCCACTAAAAAATAAGCATGCTTACTCAGTATGACTTAACAATGCTAAAAATAGTAACATGTCCAAATTAAACCATTCAATACAAAGCAATTCTTTTGCATCACACAGTTGCTGATATATAGCATACGTACATATGTGTATGTAGAAATATATTCTACTATGCAACTGCTTCTCAGTGTTTCAGCCAAGTTTGAGATAGTTTACTAGTATCCTAGTAACTGAGTAAGCACACTTTACATTTTATTTTGACCTAATAGCTGATCCAAAAGTCCACATAAATAGCTACCAATATCTGGGGATGCACTGTTTCCTCAAACATCTGTTTGGTAGAATAGAAGTTTTTTAAAAACATGGTGGACAGTTAAACACTTGTCTCACTCCTTTCTGTGAGGGAAACAAATGTATGGTTAACTCTTTTTTTCCTACTGGAATCAATGGGAACCAAGGCATAATTAATGTGCATGGTTAACTGAGAACAAGGACAAATCCAATGAGATGCTGAGAGACCTGGCCTCACTGCGTAAGTGCATCATAGGCAAGTGGCTCTGGGCCATTTTGATGAGATTTTTTAAAAAAGTAATTAAAAGCAATGTATTTTACTTGCTCCTGAAAGACAAGAAAGTAAAGCACTGCCTTTTAAAAAATCTTAACTATAACAATAACAAGCTATTTGGGGACGGAGGTTTATAAATGCAACTGTAAATCATTTTTAAAAATAACTTTCTAAGCTCCAATGTTGAAGTTTCAAGCAGTTTCAAGGGACTGTAATTTAGACTAAATTGCAAATGGTACAGTGGGAAAGTTAAAAATGACATCCCCGCCACTCCAATTTAGGGAACCCCGCTGTTGTTTGGACAAAAACAAAAAGCAAAACTCGGGACAGATTTCATCATAGATCATCTCATCTCGTTAGAGCAGGGGTGCACAACGTGTGGAACCATAACTGGCCACCCAAGGCTGTAATGTGGCCTGTGGCCTAGTGGACTCCATCAGCAAAAAATTTTCCTTCAGTGCAACAGAAAGAAAAAGGGTTATACTGCAAAGCCTGGAAGCCTCCTGAAGCTATGCTTTTCAAGTAGGTTGCAGGGACTTTTGTGCGCCATTTAACACTAAAAAAAACACCCCATGTTTCAAAATATCTGACAGTGTTTGGTTTCATTCTTTGCATTTGGGGGTATATGCTAGATCTTAGTATTTTCTATTACTCTAAGTCTTAAATAATCATGCTTTCTCCACACGTGCAAAGTTAATACTAACTTTTATGTGATTAATCAATATGCCAAAACAAAGTCAAGTCCCAACAAACACTACACTGCTTGCACCGTACAGGTGACTGTTTTATAAGCATCCCATGACAAAAGCTGTGTTCCAATCTGTTACAATAAAATAGCATTTTGTTCCCAGAAACAAACCAAGCAAAGCAAATAAAACAGTGCAGTTCTGACTATTTACAAAATGATTGTGTTATTAAGTTGACTTGACTTGAATGTTAAGATAAGAAACAGATTTTCAATTAGAAAAAATAGGATTGGATTCTAGAGGACTAATATGTAATATATTTTCCTCCCCGCCCCCCACTTCTCATTGTTCTCAGCCTCTAGTTGGTGAAATTTACAAAAATATAATAGATTATTTTCATTCAATTGCCAGACTTTGTTTTACTGACAAAATTCAGTTGTACATTCAAATCCCACATTTTACTTCTAACAGCCTTCTCTTATGTTGTCTTGCACTTGACTTTCAGTACTGGTGCAAGGCGTCTCTCATCCTCCCCCTAAGAATTGGAAAGCCAGATTCACTCCTCAAAGTTCTGTGGTGAGAGCCATAGATCAGCACTGGGCAATAGCCTCTCTGTGACACAACAACACAGAACATGACATTTAGGAAGCGCAGAGCAATAAGGAAGGTTTGTTGCTTGTACTGAAAGTCTTCAGAGACCGGATTCTCCCTAATCCTGATGCAACTTTGCTTCGGCCCAAGAGTGTGCTAATAGGGCTATTAGGAAGAATACTCTACCCAGAAGTAGTACTCAGTATCTACATACCAACAACTTCAAGGTTGAAGAGGAGTCAGGATTTCAACCTTGACATCTGATAACCCATTCAAGTAAGCAATATTGCAGCAAAATATCTAAGCTAAAATATAGCGATACAGTGTATAAATATAATGTCAAAGAGTAATAATCACTTATTTCAATATGATTATTAGACTAAAAGTATTCTGTAAGGTGCATGATAGGATTATGGATTTTATCCATACTTATCCTTGTCAGTGACCATGTTTTATGTCAATATTACAGACTGAAAATACAAACTGAACACATACCTATTGACTCCCCAAACAGCAGCCTAACTCAAAATTCAATTATTCAGCAAACTTTCTGCCACATTTTGAATAGGAGACTAGTATAAACAGGAATAAATAGTGTAGCACTTAAAACAACATGCAGTACTATAACCTCACGCTTTTCAATGAAATTTGGCTTTATAACACCTTAGTATAATATAACTCTTTATTACTGTACAAGTTAACTAAAATCTTATTCTTGAGGTAACAATTTACAGAACACAAAGTTCCTTTAACTGGACTTCCACACTCACTCTAAATGCTATTTATGATTATCCTAGTGATATGTTTCCACACGTGAGCATAGAAAGTGATATACATGGGAAATATGCAAACTTTTATAAGCTAGTAAGCGCATAATTTAAGGATTCATTGTTTAAGAAGGCTGGAACTTTTAAAATATAATATGGTGTTTGTGTGTTACGTGTGTGCGTGCATTTTCACACATGTATATGCATCCACAAACACACAGTAAAGATTAGGAAATATAAATAGCTTAAAACTAGCTGAGAATCTATAGCAAAGTGCTTAACATTTGTTTGAGAACTGAATAAACTCAGATCAGTAATACTGAAGCTTGAAAAGCTGTTACCTTTGATTTCCTTGTAGTGAAGTGTACATTTTGGAGGTAAGCCAAAAGTGTGTTGCATTATCTTCACAGGCCAAAAAAGAAAAAGAAACAAAAAAGAAAAAAGAAAGAGTACTATGAATCTTAACCCTGAATCTCTGTCACCTGAACCTGGAGCTACTGCTGTTGGAAAAAAGCCAGTTTCCTACTATGGCCTATCAGATATTAACACATAAAACCATCTAACATTACAGTCGCGGGAAGCTGTGAGCTACTGCAAGACAGGATGTTTTTACGTGGAAACTAAGGTCTTCAGTCATTATTTCATCTGCTTGTCTTTCATAAGAAGAGATATAGACTTAACAAAGATTAAAGGCCCTATACAATGGCCAAAATGCTGTTTAGCAAAACAATGAAAGCCAGAAAATAATATAATTGTAAAATGAAAACAATGTAATAATATACAATCTATAGTTCTAAAACTGGAAATTGCTGTAAGAAAGAGCAGTGTCTTGGGAAACCTTCACAGAAAAGAACAATATCTGAACAGTTTTAATTGTGAAGGATGCTTTATTACACATACAAAAGCACTTCATAAACACGAATGCGTGTTGAATATTCCTTCCCTGAGTGTTTCTGATGAAGTGTGCTTGTGTTCTATACACAATATCACTTCCTCCCATATTTGAGATAGTTAGCTGTCTACCTCTCCTTGATGCCCCAAATTACAGGCATATAAATCTGAATGCAAAGCAGAACCCAAACTAAGTGCCAAAAAGATATTGATAGAAGGGATGGATTTTTTTCCCCTAGAACCACTGGAATCAGTAGAGCAGCTGCTAAAGACTGTAACCCTGTATTTATGAGATTGTTCCACTAATTACAAAGAATAGCTGTCCACAGAATTGGACAGTAACAGAGCAATGCTACAGATTCAGAGGCAAGTCCCATTGAGTTCAATGAGGGTTTTTCCCATGTATGTATGTATGTATGTATGTATGTATGTATGTATGTATGTATGTATGTATGTATGTATGTATGTATGTATGTATGTATGTATGTATGTATGTATGTATGTATGTATAGGACAGCAGCCTAAGTAGCTTAGATATGAATCTCTTCAGCAGCTCATAATTACAAAGCACTTAGCCAAAATTCAACACTTGCAAGAGTCTGGGACTCCAAGATGCACAGGAGTCAGTGGGCCTTACCTTTGAGTACACACACCCTTGTTAAGGGCTTAACAGCTATTGAAATCAAAGGGGTTGCACAGCAGTTGTCACCTAACTCAAATGCATATCCAATTATGACCATCTAACTTGAGTCATGTTCCCTGCATTTGTTCCCCAAAGGAATTAACCTGATGCAATTTAATTCTATAACTATTTAAGAATAAAGCAACCATCTTAAATTCTGACAAAAGCTGAACAGAAGGCTTCTACTATGGTAACAAACCTGGAGAATTATCATTAGGGAGGTGTTTCTTTTTATCATAAAACTTGTCTGAAATATACAGTATAATCAGCAGCAGTCTAGAATAATAATAGTTGTGTTAAAAGTTTGATGTATAAATATATTTTGAAGTAAATTGTGTTGACTGATGAACTGCCAAAGCAGGAGCTTTTATTACTGTCTTCCTTTTAAAAGACAGGAAAAAAATCAAAAGACTATTTAAATTGATTACAGTTAGTTTGAAATATTGAGTGTGGGGGGTTTTTTGTTTTGTTTTTTGTAACTATAAGGAATCACTATCTAAATGAAACTTGTTAAATTAAATGGCAGCTAAATATTCCTATATGAAAGTGAAAATTTCTTCTCTCCCCCCACATAGAAACATATACCATTAATAAGTTATAATTAAGTGATAATGCTATATACAATAGTGAGCTCTATAGTGAGCATTGTATAATTCAACCATAATGATTTGGTCGGTTGTGTTATATTATTACATTATTTTTGTGCATCTACCTGTCTCTAAAAATGATAGGGCATGTCTTTTGATCAATTTTGCATGGACCTTTTGCAAAAATCATTTTGCAGCTTCATGCTGTATCAAAAATACAGACATCTGAGCCTCTTCAGTTTTCTTATGGATTAAAAAAAAACTCACATATTTTTAAAGTTGTATTCCTCTCACAAAAAAGAAAGATTTCTGTGAAATACAAAATATGTGTTGCCTGTTATGTGCTTTCCCAATGTCCTTCTTGAAATGTTGCACGTGGAAGTAATTAAAAAGGATTCATTCAGAAGCAATTGCTGTAGAATCCAAATGTCACATTGTACTATGTAGTACTCCTCCAGCACAGACGTATATCAACATCTATCACTCAAGCACACCCCCGAACATGCTCTGCTCCCTTTTCTGATTAGAGATTACAGTTGCTTGAGTTGTCTTACAGGGTGTCACTGGTTTGAATGACAGATGTCTGGGCTGAAGCGCTACACTTCTTTCTTCCCATTTCAGATATGAAACCAATATTCCTGAAAGGCTACATTTTCATTAGCTGTTAACCTTGCTGTTTAAAATATATACTGTATACCGTCATGCACGTTGGGAGGGAAGATTGTTTTCTTTCTAAGTAAATTGGTAAAATACATCTTTACGTAACAAGATTTCATTTCCTCTATTTAAACTACATAATGAATCATGCTTAAACTTACACCAAATAACCCCAACAGGTTTTTAAACATCATACTAATAAAAGATGAAAGAAATATTCTAGTGTTTTTAGAAGAGCTACAAACAGGACAAAAAGAGGAGACCTGCTTTAAAATTCTTAAGAAAAGTTTACTGTGACTAAGAGTTTTCAGAGAAGTCATTTTCATATATGGTTGCCAAAAAAATAAAGAAAACTAGATTTCTGGCTGCATACCTGCAAATTTCAGTTTATATGCCTAATTCTTAACAAAATCAAACAAGAGATTACTTTTCTGAACAAACACTAACATTCAAAAGACAAAAGATAGCAATCTATGAGCTAGTTGTCCACAAGTTGCATTGTTGATGTCCTACTGATATGCATGGGACTATTGTGGAACTACTGCCCAGGACTGTGTTTCGCAAATTGCAGCTCAAGTCAACAATGCAATGGCATTTCTCAGACCAAACTTTTGTCAGTCGGCAAGCAAGCGGAACAGAGAAAGCTTGTGGGTGCTCTTCCACAACGGAAGTTGGTTCTACCAAATACCATTGCCTTTAATCTCCTTTCTCTCTTCTCAGATTCTGTGGCACCAGGGCAGAGAGGCAACAACACTCCAAACACGAAATACCTAGACAGACTTACCGAAGAGCTTGCTGGGAGTGTCCTCGTTGTCATTTGATTCCACAGGCGCAAGCAGGGGCTCATTCAGCTCGTTGTCTGAAGCAGCTGCCTTGTCCTCACCTCTCAACTCTGCATTCATTTCACTCCGCAGTGACAGCAAGGGCTTACTGACTTGTCCAGCTATCATTGGATCCTAGGATGGGGGGAAAAAGAGTGAGGGGGAAAAAAGTGGCAGCTTTGGTGTGCGTATTCTGTCTCTCACTCCCTCTCTCTCTCCCTTTCTCTCTCTTACACACACAGACATACACACAGACATACACACACACTCTCTCTTTCTCTTATCTCTGGCTGCTCCTGCTGTTATTGCTGGCTGCAGTCAAGTGAAGAGCTATTACAGATCCAATGAGTTTTCCATTACTCCCCACCCTATTAAAGCTCAACTAGCATGTGAGAGATTCCGGACGCTTTGGAGAAAAACTTCAGTGAAAGCTACATAACCAACACAGCTTTAATTGTGGGATGTGCTTCTTTGTGTGGATGTTTTTACACCTCTCGTTACTTTAATGCAGCAAGGAGGGGGGGGGATTGCTGCCAGTGTGGTCCAGCAGTGGATTTTTTCTTTTTCTTTGTAAGCTTGTGGATGTCCTAGAGCTCTCTATCAAAACAGAAGTGCATTTTCACTGCAACAGTATTAATCAAATCAGAAGCAAAGCATCAGCCTTCACAAGAAATACAAGAAATGTTCCCATTACACTACATAGCAATTTAAAAATAAAATACAACAGGAGTAGCTCATTTCATGATATAAAATCAAGAAAAGTAAATGAAAGGTTTACTCTTTTGTCTTTGGGTTATTAAGCTTCCAAAGTCTGCAATCTCACACTTAAAGAAAAAGATACAGAGAGACAAATTAAACACACACAGAAACAGTTTTAAAAGACAAAACTTGTGAAGAATACTTACAAAATGTTTGCAATCTTTCTTGTGTTTTGAACACTATATTTCCACAATGCATATGCATACATGCAATATCTATGTTATGTTGTTTAAAAATGTTCCTTGGTTATCTAAATCTATTTTATCTTCTCATTCAGACGAAGAGTGTGTGTGGAAGGGGTAAATTCTGACGTCCAAAAAACAGTCCGTTGTTTGCTTTGCCACTAAATCAACAAAAACGGAGGGACAATGGGGGAGGAAAAAGAATGAGACACACACACACACAAGCAAACTTGTTGTGTGATCCCCACCTATTTATTGCTAAGTTTATGCCTAAATGGTTCTTATGGAGAGAACAGGTGACCAGCATGCAAGTAGGTTGGTTAGCATGTTCCCTGTGCCCATTCACACATTGGTCGATGGTTGCCTATGGTTTTTTTTAATGTATTCATGTCTGAAAAGTGAATTTGATATGACACATGATAATCTATGAAAATGTTAATCAATACAAATAGTTTAAACTGTCATCAAATGCACTTCTTTAGTCAATACTCATATCGCCGAAAACAATGTCACTGTCACCAGGGTTTAATTTGCACAGCACTTAAATATTGGACTCTGTGCATCAATGCACTCTTCTTCAAATACTGTAGGTAAACACATTTTCTCCCTATTTAAGGCTGAAGCACTCAGTACGCATTTAGTTCAAGCCGAATCCTCCCTTTTGAATACCTTGATAGGTCCACTGGAGGGCAAAATTAATACTTAATTGAATCTCACAGTCATCAAAATAATCAATACTTTTTTATTATTTATTCTTTACAGTCTGTTGACTGTTTCAAACCTCAGAGGAAATGGGGTGGGGGAGAATTCATGGCTTTGAAACACTGTCATTTAACAAGGTAATTTTCAGTGGGACATTAGGGGTTGTGAAACATATAATAAAACAAAAATGGTGGCTTATAATAGGAAGAAAGAAAAGAATTATATTTCTGCCATCTAACAAAACAGGATAAATAAAAAAAGAAGCAAGAGCAGGGAGAGAGAAAGGAGGGGAGGAGGGAGAGAGAGAGAGACTGGCTTTTGAAGGGTTTTATCATATCAAGAGCAGAGCTGAGCTTTCATAATGCTGACATTTCTCATCCTGACAATCCTAAACAAGTGGAAAGGATGAGATCGGAGATATCATCTTTCATCACATTCCCCAGCTTAAGAACCAACATGACAGCTTCTCTCCCCTTTACACTGTTAATTACTAAATAAAATACTACTCTCTGTCAGCATTAGATTATTGCAGATAGAAACCACTAACATTACTCCATTGTTGTTGATGTTGCTATTGTTTTTTAAAAACCCAGTGATACCTGCCGTGAGCTTTTCGGAAAATAAACAGAGCTGTTGTCAATGTATTTGAAATGTAATCAGTGAAATCAATGATGCAAATTCACATCATTTTCAGAAAAAAATGCTACTATTCATGATATATTAATTTGTGATTTTTTTTCCCAGAAATTTGGGTGTACACTGCCAGGTATTTATAAGCTTTTTTTATTTTTTGCTAACAATTTAGTATTTCAGTGCACTCCGAGATTCAACCTAGAATATCAATGCCCAGGTTTCAATATGAGTCAGGAGTACATTTGCACACCTAAAGGCTAGTGTACCTCTTACATTTGTTCTTGGAGGTGTCCCTCTGGCCACAGTGAAATACACCTTGGATGCATCCTATTTAGATTTGTAACATGCCCTGCACGGGGTAGCCTCTAAAATTGTATGGGAACTTCAGGTGTTACAGAGTGCTTCAGTCAAACCATTGACTGGCATACATTACAGGAAGCAAGGAGCAAAATTCTTAGCAGAACTACATTGATTGTGCACCAGCAGTGGTATAGTGGTAAAAAAAAGTACAGGTACTCATCATAACAGTCTTCATAGCTAGGCACCTCCTCTTAAGGAGAGTCCAAAAATGCAGACAGCCAGATTGGTCAACATAAAGAAATGAAGAGTAGCTCTTACTTGCCCATTCAAATCCAAACTACCCTCAAATACTTTGCATTACAGTAAGAATATGTTGCAATAATATACTATTCCTGGGAAAATTAATTTCTTTCTCAACTACCATGATGACTCTGCTAGGAAAGAACAGGGAAACCTGGTCAGGAGTGAGGGAGTGATGATGTCATAGTTCCTTCTACTCAGAAAGTCCCAGGGATTCAACCATGTGAGCCCTGGCTCCTCTAAACCACTGTTTACAGCAGCAATCAGAGTGCCTATAAACTTTCATATTATTTTAGGCCAGACTATATGAAGGATTCAATTCATTTTTTCAAGCCTGCCTAGGTTGTAAGATCTTTGAAGGATGCCTTTCTTTGGTACCACCATCAGTTGAGACATATTTGAGTGGGCTGCAAGAAATAGCCTTCTCGGTGGCTATTTCTTGCTCCCTGCCAAGAGATGTCAAGCTGGCACCTTCTTTGTCATCCTTGTTCTGGCAGGCAAAGATTTTTTTAACTCATTTAACCATTTTCTTTTTGCTGAAGTGCTTCTAATTGTGCTTTCAACTGATTTGTTTCTCATTTTTAAATGTATTTTGTTTATATTTGAATAGTTTTCATTCTTAGCAGGCATGAGTGACATTTGAGGGAGGAAGTAGATACAAATTAAATATGTAAATATATAGAAGCAGCTTATTATACAAAGAATTTACCTACCAGCCTTTCTCCAAAGACAAGTCATAACCCCATTTTATTCTTGCAACAGCCCTTTGAGGTAAGTTAGGCTGAGAGATAGCGAGCAGTATGGCTGAATGGGGGATTTGAATACAGATTACAAAGTCCAAGACTCAGTAACTTCTCCAGTACACATTTTCCATCCTTGACCTTGTTGCCTCCAGTCTCTTGCCACAGTTCTGGCAGTACCACTAATATGCTACTTAATTTCAACCATATGGATTGGGACCTGCATATTTTTGAGAGCATCTCACTTGACAGTTCCTTGCTTCCAGAACAGATACATGGCAAGGATGTCTCAAAATTTTTCAACCAGGTTCTCACAAAGAACAAATGTGGTAGCAATGAACCATGTTCTCAGCAAATGAGTACAGAAAGTTGGCATGTTAGGATGACACTTAGAACCATTACCCCAGCTTCTAGTTTTCTATATAAAAAGAATACATTTTTACAGCTGGGATGAAGAAAATTAAAGCTGCAAAATCTCATACCAGGCATGAGAAACATTTGGCTATTCAGGTGGTGGATTACAACTTCCATCAACATGGCAAGCAATTAAGAGAATCACAGGTCAGCATCTTCTGGTAGGCTGAAATTCTTCACTCATGTTATATTCATCTACCTGCCAGGACTCTTCTGAGTAGATACATACAGGAATACACTGTAACTACACAGAACATTTTCTAAACATTTTAAGCTAATATATGTAAGTAACTATTGCATTTTTCTCTTTAAAAATCATCTATGCTATTCATTCATTCATTCATTCATTCAGAAACTTTTTCTGTGAGTTATTTTGTGCTATCAAGATAGTATGGTACCATGTTATGTTACTTTAGATGAAGCAGATATAAAGAAGTTAGTATAAAAGGGCTAACAGTTTACTTAATTGCTCTCTCAGGGTGCAATCAGACAGAGAAATAAAATGCATTTTGGACCACTTGGGGCATGACGGTCTGGTGCAAGCTATTATATTGTGATCACATGACACATAGGAGATTGTGAACCACCCTCACTCTGATTTGTGCCCAAGCTGGACCTTTTTCGTCAAGCGGCAGAATTATTCTTTTTGGGGGGCTGGGCTGGAGCAATTTGTTTAGGGATGAAACAGTCACTATAAGGGCAGTTGAACCCAGGAAAGCAACCCTTTCCAGCAAAATCCAACATGATCCTTTCTCACTGTCGATCATACCCACAGTAAGAACTGAGAAGAAAAGCTATTTTTTCCTACTAAAGTTCTCCTTCATTGGGATGAAGATTGTGAAAATTATACACAGTTAACTTTCTATCTCATATATTTTGTTGTTATGTGCCATTAAGTCAGAGCCGACTAATAGTGACTCTTATAGGGCTTTCTAGATAAATGAAATATTTAAAGAGTGGCTTTATTACACACTGTTTAAAAACAAACATATTCTATGCTATCAAAAAACTGCATTCATTGCATTAACACTTAAAAGGTTGAAATGTTTTATAGCAAAATTATTGCAGTCTTAGTAAATCTCCTGCTGATATCAATCCTGGGTGAGTAGTACCCATAAATGTCCTTCTGCACTTATTGACTGCATTCAGATGTCATTACAAGCTATCATGTGGTTTGTTGAAGTCAAGACTGTTGTAATGCCCACATTCACCTCTGCAAACAAGCCATGGTTTAATCAGTAACAGACCATAAACTGAACCCATAGCTTGATGTTGGTTTATGAATCCTAGCTTCCTTAACCCAGTGGTTCTCAATCAGTGATACATGTACTAAAAGAACAGAAATGTATTCTCATTAACACTAAGGCATTTTGAAAATTTATTATTCTTTAATTTTTATGCATCCTAAAGTTCTAGAATATATACTTAACAGTAGTTTGCATTTCTAAACTATTAATTGAATAAGCATTTTTGTTTGTGTGCATTTACTCCCAAAAATGTGACTTCAGTTTTATAACTTTAATTACATGTCATCAAGTCGATTACAACTTACAGCAACTCTTTCCAAGGTCTTCTAAGTATAAAGTACTCAGACATAGTTTAGCATACTTTTCTTCTGGGGGTGTTCTTAAACTGGTGTTTTGCACCAGTGAAAAGCCATGTGCGGGGGGGGGGGATGATTTCTGTGGTGTATTCTGTGGACACAGATGGGGCCCATGTTTGGAGAGTAGTTTGAGGGTGATCCTGTGTAAAAATCATGTGGATCCATGAGGATCCTTTTTGCACCACTGCAAAGCCATGCGTTGAAGGAGCTATAATTTCTGTGGTGTAATCTATGGGTGCAGGTCTGACAAAGGTCCGCATAGTCAAAGCTATGGTTTTTCCAGTAGCGATGTATGGAAGTGAGAGCTGGACCATAAAGAAGGCTGACCGCCGAAGAATTGATGCTTTTGAATTGTGGTGCTGGAGGAGACTCTTCAGAGTCCCCTGAACTGCAAAGAGAACAAACCTATCTGTTTTGAAGGAAATCAACCCTGAGTGCTCACTGGAAGGACAGATCCTGAAGCTGAGGCTCCAATACTTTGGCCATCTCATGAGAAGAGAAGAGTCCCTGGAAAAGACCCTGATGCTGGGAAAATGTGAAGGCAAGAGGAGAAGGGGACGACAGAGGACGAGATGGTTGGACAGTGTCACCGAAGCTACCAACATGAATTTGATCAAACTCCGGGAGGCAGTGGAAGACAGGAGGGCCTGGCGTGCTCTGGTCCATGGGGTCACGAAGAGTCGGACACGACTTAACGACTAAACAACAACAAAATCTATTGGTGCAAATAGGATCTATGATCTGACAGTGGTTTAGGGAGGATAAGATCTAAAAATCATATGAAATCATGTGGATTCGTAAACTTATGAGTAAACTGGGTAAACTTATTCACAAGTAAACTGAGTAAAATCTGCTTTGAGATCATTCAGAACCACAAAGGGAAGAAACAGTAATTTCACAGTTTAGATGAGTGATCTGCTGTATATTATTACCTATTTTTTAAAATGGCTTTTTAAATATTTTCATAGGCAGGAGCTAAAAATGTGTGGCCAGGAAGGTGTTAAATGCTTTCTTTCACACTGAAGGCCATGGCAGAGTTAAAAGTGGCAGACACCTGCCCTGTGGGCTGACTGGAGACACATTCAGAATGCTCTGCTATGCAAATACTTCCTTTGGAATTCTCAGAAGTTATTAAAAAGGCAGTGATTTCAGAGGTTTAAGGGTTAAAGAGCAGTAATTAAAGGGTCTGAATTGCAGCCATGAATGGCTCCATCATCCTAAAAGAAAAAAAATCCCTTCCCACAGAGTTGGTTTTTTCTAGATATGCAAAATTTGTCTTATCCATGTATTTTATCCCTCTTCTATAAGTTGTAGATTTATCGTCGTTTGTGTCTTTACAGGGGGTAAGAGTGTTACTTTTTAAAAAATCATAATTCGAAAACCCTTTGGCCAAACATCCCCAAATTTGGCACAGAGCAAGAGCAGACTTTCTGCTACATGCATGTCAAATTTGCTGCTGATCTGAGGTCCAGTCTCATAGTTAATTTTTTTTTGGTTTGGGGCACCCCTATCTTTTGATTTTGCTTGTAGAATGCTCTTTGCTATACTTGCGCAAAATAAATGGCTACACTACTGTGTAGCCATAATAAAATCCCAGTCTTTAACTGCTTCTCCTGTGTTATTGTTCATGGTTCCTTCTTTCCTCAGCAAAACCCTGGAAGAAGATGTCTCTTCACTCACTTCATATGGCACCTGATGCCTTTTATCTTGGTGTTTCTCTGAGTGCAAGATGAACAAAACTGCTGATGTTTGGCTTAAAAAAAACTTTTATCTTGAGCCAGTCTCCATCAATCAGCCATATTCTTCTTCTGTAGCATCTTATGCCAGAACCTGGTGTCTCCAACGTTTTTCTTTTTCCAAATACTCCCCTTTATGGTTCTATTGAGGGATTTATTTCATCATATTCCCATAACTATGAATTAGTACTTGTCTGTAACTGTCCAGAGAAATCCATACCTAATTTCACTCTCTTGCTGTCTGGAAATAGGTTCCAGCTAAATATTTTGGATCCACTGTGGCATTTGTCATGCATTATATACATTCATATTTCCTTGATGTTCATGAATAGGAACTCATACATTGACCTCAAAGATGAAACTTCAGCTGTTTCAACCAACATTCCAGCTCCAGCTAAAGAAGAATGTAGGCCTCCTTGTAGAATATAGAGTTCTGAAATTGTGCCTTAGGAATGCAAACCTGTTTGAGCATCTTGAGGCCGCAGGACAACCCAATTATCAACCACCCAAGATCCTATGTTCCTCTTTAAAGGATATATCAGGATATAGGCCAAACACGTACGAAATGTTAGCAACTTGGTCAGGCTGTCCAAATGAGGGCTCAGAAAAGACAGCAGGTCCTGCTCTCAGACTATAGCTCACTGGATCAAGTTGTCTGCTGTTTCTTGGAGCTGTCCAGCATCTGATCTCTACAAAGCCAAAACAATATAATTTTCCCTTTAGTCTGCTCCCAAGCTCCTTTGTCCCATTTCCACATTTGAGTTACCACTGCTGCCTGCTGTTGCTGCTTCTCATCTCTCTACATGCTCATTGAAGATCCTGTATGCCGTGTACAGCATAAGCAGGGACCAACTATAGGGGTAGTTAATGGCACAGTGCAACATGGGATGTCTGCATATAAATACTGTGGGGCCAGACCATAGGAAAACAATACAGTGGCAAATTGATTATTCTGGGAGGCTCATGCAAATGAAGTTCAGCAACCACACTCTGTATTTTTGTACAGTTGATAAAACAATGTGCAGAGATATCATGACAAAAATTTCACTATTTGCGTAGTTCCAATGGTATCAAACCAATTAATGTGTTCAAGTTGTCATATCCCCTCTACCACTATTTTAATAACAAACACTAGTATCAGCATTTCTCTGTGTGGCAGGCCATATTCTTCATTTCTGATGGGATGTCACTAATAACACAATTATTATCAGATATTATTGTGTTGAGTTTTTCTGGGGTAGAACCCACCCATGAATAGGGATCATTCAACTTCACACTTATCATTGCTCACATAGAGAAAGTTATGACAGAAGAAGTGGGGCTAAGCACTGTCCTCTAATGCTGATGATGCTGGATAAAATAATGCCTGAGTCACAGATATAATTCAAGGATCTTTTTCTCAGAACACTCACTGTACAAATTTTTCTTCACTTCTTTACCTCCTCAAAAGAGATCATTGCATTCCATTTCTAAGGCACAGAATCTTGAAAATAGAACTTCTAATGTTTCATTCTCAACATTTTACTGCTTTATCATGTCAGTTGCTATGACTGCTTTCAGCATTATTATGATCTTTTCTCTGAGGAATTAAAATGTATTGGCATCACTTCCCACTTTAATTACTTCACATACCGATTCTTTAGGGCTTTCCAAAACCCACCAGTTTCTAACCTCAAGGGGATTTCTAACTCTACTGTCAAGCTAATTCTTCTTACCGGAGAAGAACTTTATTATCCTTCCTTCTCCCACTCAATTCCTTGTCAGCACCACCAGCTTTTTATTCCTTCTGGTACACCTTTAAAAAGTAAACTCGTATCTTTTGTCATATGAGGGCCACACGTACACACATTCTCATCAGACTGGGTCACATTCTGCTTTCCAGTGCCACATTAAGAACTTCCATTTATCTCCATCTTACTGTTTGTGTTCACTCTTTTTCAGTCAATACTTGAGACACTTCCTGACAAAAGCACATCTTTGCCGATGCATTGTAGCATTACCCAAACACTGCTGTTTGTCATTCAAAAAGAGATCTATGTTTCTCTCTTCAACTTTCTAGAAGTCACATGATTTTCAGATAAATGATCTTGGGTTTTTTTGTTCATATCCAAATTGCAAATGCTTCATATACATGGCACTTATGGAAACAGAAGTAACTTTAAATGTATTCTCGAAGGCTTTCACGGCCGGGATCCAATGGTTGTTGTGGGTTTTCCAGGCTGTTTGGCCGTGTTCTGAAGCTTGTTCTTCCTAACGTTTCGCCAGTCTCTGTGGCTGGCATCTTCAGAGGACAGGAGTCAGAACTCTGTCTGTGCTCTGGTGCAGTTTGTTGGATAATTGAGTATTTATAGCTGTGGGATCAGCTTTTGTCCTTTTCAGGAGATTGGGTGATTATGGTGATCAGCGTGTTTTTGTTGTGGGTGTATTGTTGTGATAAGGGGGAGAGATGACCTGTCACTGTGATTGATGGGTGTCGTTAGCTGGTCTTTTGTGTGCAGTGATCACTGGTCCTTGTGGCTGGGTAGAGTTCGTTGACCTTTTGCAGGCTGTATTTTTCAGTGCTGGGAGCCAGGCTTTGTTGAGTTTTAAACTTTCTTCTTTTTTGTTGATGCTCTGCTGGTGTTTGTGGATTTCAATGGCTTCCCTGTGCAGTCTAACATAATGATTGCTGGTGTTGTCCAGTACTTCAGTATTTTGAAATAGAATTTCATGTCCAGCTTGTTTTAGGGCATGTTCAGCTGCTGCTGATTTTCCCGGTTGTTTTAGTCTGTTTTAGTCTGTATATATTGGAACGACAAAATGCAGCATTCACACCAGAATCAAAGAACATGAGAGAGACTGCAGACTAAAACAACCGGAAAAATTGGCAGTAGCTGAACATGCCCTGAAACAAGCTGGACATGAAATTCTATTTCAAAATAAGGCTTATTTTATGCAGGAAACAGATTTTTAAAAGCAAAGTTTTTTGTTGGGGCAGAGAACATACAGAAGTGATCATAATCTATAAACATCTATGGTATGCATGATATTATATGTGAGGGAACTACGGATATTACCGAGCACAGTTCATAGTTTCTTCCTTGAAGACACTGGTGGATAAGGAAAGTATTGGATTGAGAGGGGTTTGATACGACAATATGCCAGTTGTTTGCAATTGACACTTTGCATATTAAGGTCTATTCTTTTAGTTTGTTGCTTTGTAATATTTACCCCATCTGTCTGTCTGTCTGTCTGTCTGTCTGTCTGTCTGTCTGTCTGTCTATTTAAATGTGTCTAACATAGCAAAATGCTCAAGTGAACAGGTTAGTTTTAATGACCCTTATTGCACAGGTGGACTGCTCCCAATGGTAGGACACAGAGGAGGGCCACACTAGAAGATCTCAATGAGTGATACAGGTGTCTATAGAGAGAGTTGTCACCCACAGATGTAATAACAAGACAGCAAATTCTACACCTTTATCCTGTGTCATAATAAAGTCACTCACCACAGACAAAACCAGTCCAAGCCCTGTGTTTTATTCACACCAGTAACTGAATCACTCCACCACCACCATTTTAACTTATTCCGTCATATGAGCTTCAGTCCCATGTCTACAACAACAGGATCTCAGTTGGGCACTCAATATTAGCTGCCTTAATGAATTCTTGTAGACATGTCCATGCTCTGACATTTTACTGTATCCATCTTTACTGAGCCATGGTCACAGTGGCAATGCTTCCCCTTTCATTCTTAAAGTGGAAAGCTCATTAACCTTTTCTGGAGACTTTCCAGCAGGTTTTCCGAGTATGCTATGCAGACTTTAACACATGGACTTAGCCTTTTCTTTTTCTTTTCCTCTCCTTGCTTCTTGTGTTGCATGTTGTCACTTCTGACTTATGGTGCTCTAAGAATTAATGACCTCAGATAGTCCTGTCATTAGGAGCCCTGCTTATGTCTTGCAGACTAAGGGCCGTGGCTTCTTTATGGAGTTATCTCATTTTTGGCATTTTTTCCCTACTTCCTTCAGCTGTTCCTCATACTACTGTCTTTTCCAATGGGTCTTGGCTTCTCATGCTATGTCAAAAGTATGATAGCTTCAATCTAGTCATTCAGGTTTCCAGTTCAGGCTTGATTTGATTAAAAACATATTTATTTGCCTTTCTGGTGGTGCATGATATCTGTATAGCTTCCTGCAACACCCATTTCAAATGAATAGATTTTCCCCCTCATACCAGCTTTCTTCTTTTTCCAGCTCTCACATCTGTAGGAATGGATGAGTTTGGCTTTTGTCCCCAGTGACATAATCTTACCCTGTTTCCCCTAAAATAAGACCTAACCTGAAAATAAGCACTAGTATGATTTTTCAGGATGCTCGTAATATAAGCCCTACCCCAAAAATAAGCCCCAGTTAAGTGAAACCCCGCCCTCCACTATTGTGCAGCAAGCAGAAGAAGATGACATGACTGTATTTGAATAAATGTAGATTGTTGTACATGAAAAAAATAAAACATCCCCTGAAAATATGTCCTAATGCGTTTTTTGGAGCAAAAATTAATATAAGACCCTGTCTTATTTTCGGAGAAACAGGGTACATTTAAGACTCATTTTTGGTTCCTTTATAGTTGCCTTTCCAAGTCAAAGTCTTCTTCTGATTTATTGCCTAAATCTCCATTTGGATCGATGATTGGATCAAGGTATAGAAAATTCTTAGCAATTTCAATTTCTTCATTGCCAACATTAAAGTTATGCAATTCTTCTGTAGTCATTATTTTTGCTTTCTTAAGGTTAATCCTGTTCTTGCCCTTTCCTCTTTAATCATCACCAGTAGCCATTTCAAGTCATTGCCGTTTTCTGCCAGTAATATGGTGTCATCTGCGTATCTCAAATTGTTGTTTTTCTCCCACCAGGGTTATATCCTCCTTCCTCTGAATCTAATTCATCTTTTCATATGATATATTCTTCACATACTGTAGATAGAAGAAACTGGGAGTCAATATACACCCTTGTTTGGCACCTTTGCTAATTGGAAACTATTCTTCTCCATATTCTGTCCTAACAGTGGCCTGTAGTCCAGGTATTGGCTATACATCACAACAAAGTAGTAGCACATCCATTCCTTTTACAGTGACCCACAGCTTTTCACAATACCTACAGTCAAAAGCTTTACTGTAATCTGTAAGGTAGAAACTGATTTACTACTGAAGTGCTTTGCTGTACTCCAGTGTCCAACATATATTTGCATTTCGAATGTAATGCCTCTTTGTGTTCTGAATTAAGCATGAAAGTGTTTCTAGTAAAATCGTGAGCATCACTTTACTTGCATAGGAAATTAACATGATGGAGTTATAGTTACTGAAATCTTGCTGTGGACAATATGCTGTTGCACACCTCTGCCTATGCTATGGGAATGATATTGTCAGCAGCAGATTACAATTAATTAAAGGCCTCATTTTTCAATTTTGGGATGCACACAACATTTTCTCACTGCATAGAATGCATGTGCCCTCCAAAACAAAAAAGGAACTGTTTAATTCAACAGCAATCTCCTACTAATGATGACATAGTTCCTATTGCACAGGCAGAGCAGCACAACAGGATAATGACCAGTATGTACAAGGGAGAGAGATTTACATTCTTCTTCTTCTTCTTTTACTTTTACACTAAGCATTCATCTCATCCGTCTTTCCCTCAGTCATCCATCGAGGCTTTTTGGATTCTTCTCAGATAACATCTCTGGTTTAAATCCCCAGTTCTTCTGGTTCGTGGTCAAGTGAGTTTAATAATACAAACATTTTCATTGCATAGTCTTTAAATTCTTCAGGAATGTTATTTAAATGTAAGTTGGAATTATCACTGTTTTAGTGAGCATGACATTTACTTTAATTTTTGATACAGCAGTTCAAGATCTGCAGCACAGTCTGCTCCTGGGCCTGTTTTTGCAGAGACAGTTGAGCTACTCTGTCTTCTGCTTCCAGTTATATAATCTGTTTTGATTTTTATTTTAGCCATATTAGAACTGCTGGATTGCTCGTGGTTTTAGGTATCTGGCAGCAGAGCCAGAGTTTGGGACTTTGATTCCCCACTGTGTCTCCTTGACAGGAACTGGACTCGATCATCCATAGGGTCCTTTCCAGCTCTGCAATTCTAAGGTGATGACGATGATGATCTGGTGATGTCCATGTACGCATTTGTCTGTTAGATTGCCCGAGGATGTTTCGTTCTACTTTGTTTTCAACTTCTTCATTCCACTCACATTGATCATTAGCCCATCCTGCTTTGGCTTGTGATCAATGTCTTCTTGGACATTCGCATAAAAGCTTTTGAGTTCTTCTTCAGCCTCTCCAGTAGAAGCATAAACCTGAATGATGGAATTATGTTTATAGGCTCTCTGAAAAACCTGATTGATATTATTTGCATTGTTTGATATTATTGCCCATTCTGCTGAAGACCTCCAACAACTCATGAATCGCTTTAGCAAGGCCTGCCAAGACTTTGGATTAACAATCAGCCTGAAGAAAACACAAGTCATGGGCCAGGGCGTGGACTCACCTCCCTCTATTAACATCTCCACACAAGAATTGGAGGTTGTTCGTGACTTTGTGTACCTTGGCTCAACGATCTCTGACACTCTCTCCCTAGATGTCGAGCTGGATAAACGCATTGGCAAAGCAGCTACCATGTTCTCTAGACTCACAAAGAGAGTATGGCTTAATAAGAAGCTGACGGCATATACCAAGATCCAGGTCTATATAGCCTGTGTCCTGAGTACACTCCTGTACTGCAGTGAATCCTGGACCCTTTGTGCACAGCAGGAGAGGAAGCTGAACACGTTCCATATGAGTTGTCTCTGACGCATTTTTGGTATCACCTGGCAGGACAAAGTTCCAAATAGAGCAGTCCTAGAACGAGCTGGAATCTTTAGCATGTATACATTACTGAAACAGCGACGTCTACGTTGGCTCAGGCATGTTGTGAGAATGGCTGACGGTCAGATTCCAAAATATCTCCTGTATGGAGAATTAGTGCAGGGAAAGCGCCCCAGAGGGAGACCACAGCTGCAATACAAGGATATCTGCAAGCGGGATCTGAAGGCCTTAGGAATGGACCTCAACAGATGGGAAACCTTGACATCTGAGCATTCAGCCTGGAGGCAGGCGGTGCAGCATGGCCTCTCCCATTTTGAAGAGACACTTGTCCAGCAGGCCGAGGCAAAGAGGCAGTCCCGAAAGCAGCAAAATCAGGGAGCTGGACAGGGGACAGATTGTATTTGTCTTCAGTGTGGAAGGGATTGTCACTCTCGAATTGGCCTTCTCAGCCACACTAGACGCTGTTCCAAGTTCTCTATTCAGAGCACGTTACCATAGTCTCTCAAGACTGAAGGATGCCTAATCTAAAATTTGATATTATTTGCATTATTTGGTATGATTACATCCCCTAGCACACTAGCCTACAAAGTTCTTGCGGTTCACTTTCAGCCTAATTTTGTGCTAGGTTTAAGTCACCTTAATATCACAGTGTATTCCCAATAATCCCAAAATGGAATTAAGATTGCTGGAAGAAATATCAACAACCTCAGATATGCAGATGATACCACTCTGATGGCAGAAAGTGAGGAGGAATTAAAGAACCTCTTAATGAGGGTGAAAGAGGAGAGCGCAAAAAATGGTCTGAAGCTCAACATCAAAAAAACTAAGATCATGGCCACTGATCCCATCACCTCCTGGCAAATAGAAGGGGAAGATATGGAGGCAGTGACAGATTTTACTTTCTTGGGCTCCATGATCACTGCAGATGGTGACAGCAGCCACGAAATTAAAAGACCCCTGCTTCTTGGGAGGAAAGCGATGACAAACCTAGACAGCATCTTAAAAAGAAGAGACATCACCTTGCCGACAAAGGTCCGCATAGTCAAAGCTATGGTTTTTCCAGTAGCGATGTATGGAAGTGAGAGCTGGACCATAAAGAAGGCTGACTGCCGAAGAATTGATGCTTTTGAATTGTGGTGCTGGAGAAGACTCTTGAGAGTCCCCTGGACTGCAAGGAGAACAAACCTATCAATTCTGAAGGAAATCAACCGTGAGTGCTCACTGGAAGGACAGATCCTGAAGCTGAGGCTCCAATACTTTGGCCATCTCATGAGAAGGGAAGACTCCCTGGAAAAGACCCTGATGTTAGGAAAGTGTGAAGGCAAGAGGATAAGGGGACGACAGAGGATGAGATGGTTGGACAGTGTCATCGAAGCCACCAACATGAATTTGACCCAACTCCGGGAGGCAGTGGAAGACAGGAGGGCCTGGTGTGCTCTGGTCCATGGGGTCATGAAGAGTCGGACACGACTTAACGACTAAACAACAACAACAAATATCGCAGTAAGGAATCTGCAGTCCCCAGATGTTGAATACTACTCTCATCATCCTTTACCACTGGCCAGGATGGCTAGGACTGATGAGGACTTCAGTACAACAACATCTGGAGGCTACTATTTCCCTGGCCCTGTTTTAATACATATAATTTCATTCTCAGCACACATAGTACATTACTCAGTCTAGAGTCTAGATGGCTGTGACATGAAAATCACTGATAAATTTTAAAGTGAACCATATGCTCTGATTACCATTGGAAGTAGTCTTGGCAAGAGAGGCGACTTTTAATCTCCCAAGTTTGGTACCTGTTTTCTGTTCTTGTTATATAATGATCTTCCTATTTTAATGGGGGGAAATGGTATTCTTATCAAAACAAAAATATGTAACTTTCATTATTATTTTTTCCCAAAGTACAAACCTTATTTGCAAAAATTGGCAAAACTGCTGAAAGTTTTCCATTTCCATTCAAGGGTAACTAGCACAACCCTTCTTACTGGACAATTCCTTTGGTTTTCTTGAAACAGAAAATCAGTCCTGACATTGTATGTCATTTGCTTTGATAATTTCATATTTTGTTTTTAAACAGGAGCTGATCATGTGTTCAGTTAAACAACGGGTCATCTTCCCATCCTCATCAAACAAAGCAGGGTCTTACCAAGTCTAAGCATCTAATTTGTGCTTGCCGAAGAAAACAATTGGAAAGAATGGTTGTGATCTTCCAGCCACTAAAGAAGGGAACAACATTTTTGCTGTCTTAAAAAAGTGCTGGATTGCACTTAATGGCATTGTGCTAGCCTTCTGTTGCTTTAATATAGGTTTCTATCAACTTTCATAAAAACAAACATCAGACATAGAGAGATTTGAGTATTCCATTGACAACCAAGCATAAAGATATGAAGCCCCAACTGAACAAAGTAATAGCCTTTCATCCAAAAGGGTGACCGTTCCATCAAGTACTTTTATCAAACAGATGGAAGTCACTACTTTTTGGTCCACCATTGGCTCTGTCACTAACTGGCAGCTAGGCACGGCTACAATCATCTACACTGCATACAAGATTCAGCTGCCTGCAAAGTGGGTTGTGAAAAGTGTGCATAATTTCATTCTCCAAAAATCAAAAGTGGAGCCTTTTAATGGTGCATTGCTTTCACACTGAGCATTCATTTGCCAAGTACCACTCAATTTCTCAACAAAACCAAGCAAAAACCCACCAGAACAACATGGATCATCTTTTAACCCTGCAATCATGAATTCACTTGCCTGGGGAATTAGTCCTCTTGATCTTAGCGGACATGGGCAGCTCATAGTATGAGCTGGGAGAAGGTGACTCATCTCCAAATTTCAGGGTGAGGTGCTTTCTCTCACTTGGACCACAGGTGACCTATGTCAGTGGGGCATCTCTCTGAGTAGAAATGGATAGGGTTGCACTGTGTATCTCCTACCTTATCCTGGTGTAACTTCAGGGCCTTTCTCTTAAAAGCTGAATCACAGCAACTGTTATTAGATGCCAAGGAAGTGAAATAATTTAGCTAGCACTGGGTGTACTACACAGCCATATGAACACTAATTGGTACTATTGATTAGGTAGGCAACTTCAGCAGGTCTGGTGGTCACTTTTCTGCCCTGGGATATTCCAGGAGCTGCACCAACTGCCTAGAAGAAAGAAAGAAAGAAAGAAAGAAAGAAAGAAAGAAAGAAAGAAAGAAAGAAAGAAAGAAAGAAAGAAAGAAAGAAAGAAAGAAAGAAAGAAAGAAAGAAAGAAAGAAAGAAAGGGAGGGAGGGAGGGAGGGAGGGAGGGAGGGAGGGAGAGAGGGAGAGAGGGAGGAAGAAAGAAAGAAAGAAAGAAAGAAAGAAAGAAAGAAAGAAAGAAAGAAAGAAAGAAAGAAAGAAAGAAAGAAAGAAAGAAAGAAATCAAAAGTGGCCAGAAATCATCTTCAGTTTTGAAAACTGATGTTCAAAATGACTATTTCTGTTAAACACTGCAGGAGGGGTTATGTCATATTTGAAAGATGAATCACTGCTCCCAGAGACTTCCAGGAAGACCAATTCACATTTTTCCTCCAGATAAAACCGCTCTTTTTTTTTTGGCAGAGGATGGGACAGTCTGATCAGGCTACACCTGGCCCACCTTTGCCGCACATAGTAGTGGCAGTACTAAGAGCAGTAACAGAAGTAGCAGTATTAGTCCATAATGATGGTGGTAGTGGTAGCTGTAGAAGAAGCAGTAACAATATGGTACTTGAAAAAGAAATAGTACTGAGACAATGGCAGTAATACCAATTTCTGCAGTAATATAATGCATAGAACCTAGTCCCATATATTTGAATAAGGGTTTGCATCTTAAATATTCTGATATTATCCAAAATGTTGTGATTTTTGCAGCATTTTCTTGCCATGGGTTGTAATAATATGTAATAATCTACCGAGTGATATCACTGTAGACACAGCTTATTTTGTTGGACTACAGATCTCAGAATCCTCCAGCTACCATGGCCAGTGGATAGGCTGGTACAGGGATTCTGGGAGTTGTAGAACAGACAAGTCACTTTTCCGCTGTGGCAACAAAGGCAGCTGAAGCTAAAGCACATTAAGAGTTCTGCCTGCTAGTTTTGAAGGCACCAGTCCCTGACTTCCATGCAGAGCTGTGTTTGTCAGTCAGTAGTGGCAGAGGCTGGTGGCATGGCATGCGCCATCTTGGGCAGCTGAGGAAGCTTCCCATAGCTTTCTAGATGGATAGGAGGGAAGAGAATTTTATTCCAGTCTAAATAGGAATGATTTAAGTGCACTGCTCACTGCTGAGGCCTGCCAGTCTCATCCAACTTTTGCCCATGTGTTTTGTTTTTTTCAAATAAACACAATGTATGATTGTAATTTCAATGGCAGTGATGATGGTTGCATTTCCCTATTCTTATGTCACAAATGTGTTGGAGGCAGTTTAAAGCATGAGAACAGATCCAGGTTCCCAGGTGGTGATTCTATTTATAGGAACAGAGGATTAAAGATTATGCACTTGTCCAGCTCAGGGGTATAACACCCTGTTTGCTCCCAGATAACAGGCAGGGTCACATGGAGACATATGTCCACATGATTAACCCAGTGCTGTCAGCAAAGGTTACATCAGTTGGCAGCTGGATTGGCTGATGGTGATCTGTCTTCTGTGCCAGCACCAGGGTCATGGTAGCTGCAATCCGCTTGTCCCATTTTAATGGATACTTTTCAGTTGGTGCAGTTGGAGGATATGGACAAGATTCTTGGAGAAGTGAAGGCCACCACATGTGTGCTGCATCCTTGCCCTTCCTGGCTCATAAAAGCAGCCAGAGGGGGAATGGATGAGTGAGTACAGGGAGTGGTAAATGCCTCCTTGCAGCAAGGTAGGATCCCAGCTTGCTTTAAGGAGCCAGTAGTATGGCCATTATTGAAGAAGCTCTCCCTGGATCACAATTTACTGGACAACTATCAGCCAGTCTCAAATATTCCATTTCTGGGCAAGGTGCTGGACTGTGTGGTGGTTTCTCAGCTCCAGGGATTCCTGGATGAAGTGAATTATTTAGATCCATTTCAATCTGATTTCAGGCATGGTTATGGGATAAAGACTGCTTTGGTTTCCTTGGTGGACAAACTATGCTGGGAACTGGATAGGGGGATTGTGTCCCTCTTGGTTCTGCTGGACCTCTCAGTGGCTTTTGATACCATTGACCATGATATCCTTCTGGGATGGGACTTGGAGGCACTAGTTTACAATGGCTCTGGTCCTTCCTGGAAGGAAGAACTCAGAAGGTGGCACTGGGGAACTCCTGCTCAATGCCCTGGCCATTGGCCTGTGGTGTCCCTAAGGGTTCTGCTTTCTCCCCCATGCTTTTTAATATCTACATGAAACTGCTGGGAGAGGTTGTCCAGAGTTTTACGGTTTAGTGACAGCAATATGCAGATGACATACAATTCTATCTCTCCATTCCATCTAATTCCAAGGAAGCCATATTGGTTCCAAACCAGTGCTTGGCATCAGTAACGGGCTGAATGAGGGCAAACAAACTGAAACTTAATCCAGACAAGACAGAGGTGCTCCTGGTAAACTGAAAGGCAGATGAGAGAATAGGGACACAACCTGTGCTACATGGGGTTACATTCCCCCTGAAAACTCAGGTTTGGAATTTGGGTGTACTCCTGGACTCATCCCTGAGCGTAGATGCCCAGGTTTTGGTGGTGACCAGGATTGCTTTTGCACAGTTAAAACTGGTGCACCAGCTGCGTCCATTCCTTGGGATGTCTGATTTGGCTACAGTGATACATGCCTTAGTTACATCCCGTCTGGATCACTGTAGCCCCTCTGTGTGGGGCTGCCTTTTAAGACAGTTCGGAAACTTCAGCTGGTGTAAAATTCAGCAGCCAGACTACTAACTGGGGCCAGTAATAGGAATCATTTAATGCCCCTGTTACAACAACTGCACTGGGTACCAATCCATTTCCGGGCCCAATTCAAAGTGCTGGTCATTACCTATAGCACAGCCTGCCCAAGGTCCTCCCTATAAAGCTCTCTACAACTTGGATTCAGGATATCTGAAGGACTGTATCTCCCCGTATGAGCCTTCTCAGCGTCTAAGATCATCAGAGGAGGCCCTCCTATTGGTTCCATTGCCAGAACAGGCATAGCTGATGGGGACATGGGAGAGGGCCTTCTCTGTGGCAGCTCTCCCTCGGGAGATCAAGCTGGCCTTTATCTTTTATCTTTCTACCAACAGCTGAAGACCCATCTCTTCAGACAGGCTTTTTACAATCTTGATTGAATCCTTGAATGCCTTCTTAGAGTTAAGATAGTTTTTAATGTTCACTTGCTTTTGATTATTCAATTGTATTTTAATTAGCATACAGTTTAATTGTTTTTAATCTTTAAATTATTATGTTTTTAAATCTATTTCTTTTAATATTGTGAGCCACCTTGAGTCCCCTTATCAGAAGAAAGGTGGCATATAGAACAAACAAACAAACAACAACGATGATGACGACAACAACAACAACAGCTCAAAATAAGAAACAACCATTTGAAAATAAATTAAACAATTGGAAAAATAAACCACTACATGGACAACACCCGAGAAACATTGATGGAAAGCATGATCATAAGTCATCATGGTCATGGCTAAAACTGGGGACCATTAAGAAAGAAATCAAAGGCTTGATTTTTGCTGCACAAGAACAAGCACTCCAAACCAATGGGATGAAAGCTAAGATTCAAGGAATTAGTGCTAACAGCAATTGTTGACTCTGCCAAGAAAAAGATGAAACTGTGTCACACCTCATCTGCAAATGTCCAAAGACTGCACAAACAGATTACAAAACTAGACATGATAGAGTGGCAAAATTAGTACACTGGTCATTACACAAAAAATATAACTTGACAGCCTCTAAAAACCTGAGGGAACATCAAGTTGAGAAGGTGTCAGAAAATGACAAAGTTCAAGATCTTGTGGGATTTCTGGATCCAAACTGATAGACACCTTGAACATAACACAGTGGACATAGTAGTAATAGAATGAAGAAGTGTCTGGATCATTGACATTGCAATTCCAGGGGATGCCAGAGTTGAAAATAAAAAATTGGAAAAACTAACAAAATACAGAGACCTGGCAATCAAAACATCTCGCTTGTGAATGAAACACACTTCAGTGGTCCCCATAATCATTGGGGCTTTGGGAACATATCAAGAAATTTCACACAGTAGTATAAGCTGTTGCAGATATCAAAAATAGCACCATCAGAGCTACAAAAAATAGCAATATTCGGAAAAGCATCCATACTGTGCCGATATTTAACAGATACTTAGGTTTTTGGCTAAAACATGTATCTGTTATATAATACCAGTCAATGTTTTTATAATTTTGAATAATAATCAATCTGTGGCCAGTTTTTCTCCAATCAAATTTTGTGTCCTGTGTTTTTAATGCCGTAGCCTCCAACATCACTGTAGCTCAGCTGCTAATCAAATTGGTGGACAATTACATCAAAACAATGCCTTGTGGAAAATTGACACTGAGACTTCAGTTTAAAGACTGTAAATCAATGAATGGTATGATAGCCACTGACAAAACAGTTTTACTTGTATGGCTTCTGCTTTACTGCTGTAAGAACTACAATAGATTTGGAAGTTGCTCTTCTTTAATCCTAAGCACTTTCTTCCCCCTGGGAGGTTGATCATGGCTGTTTGCCACAGAATCAGCATCCCACCAGGAAAGAGAGTGCTGGTTTCATGGGAAGGGATCACATGATTAGCTCTACCCAAATGGTTGCAGGCATTTTGATATGATAAATGTCCCATGGGATAAATGCACTGAAAATGGATGAAGAAGGCACTAATGTGATGTGTAAAGAGCATCTCAGTATACTATACCAGAAAGTTTGGAAACAACTATTAAAGTACAAGCAATAGTTATCTGCCTTCAGAGGCTTGAACCACACTGGGCTGATAATAATTTATTAAGAAGTTATATTTCACAGAGTACATATGACCAGCTGTTAAACCAACCTTCTTCTATTATCACCACTATCATCATTCTATCCTGTCTTTCATATGTAGGCACAAAGCTTATGACTGGACACATCTTAGGCATGTGCCTGGTCACACCACACAAGTTACACAAAACGTATGCAATCATCAATAGGATTCCAGCCAATACGTAATCCAAAACCAAGAAATAGAGATAATAGGGCAAGTTAAAAGAAGAACCCGGACAAGACGGAGGTCTTGAGGGTGGGAGGTCCCTCCATCGGCAGTTTGGGCGACTCCCTTTCTTTTGGGGGATAGAGTGAGGTTCGCAGCTTGGGGATACATCTGGACCTGGCGCTTACCATGGAAACCCAGGTGGCGTCCGTGGCCCGCTCCGCCTATTTCCATCTATGGCGGATTGCCCAGCTGCGACCATATCTTAATGGGGAGGCCCTCACTACTCTTGTCCATGCGCTTGTAATCTCGAGATTAGACCATTGTAATGCGCTCTACGTGGGGCTGCCTTTGAGATTGATGCGGAAACTTCAAATGGTGCAGAATGCGGCAGCCAGGCTTCTTAGTGGGGTGAGGAAATTTCAGCATATCTCTCCCACTCTGGCTGCCTTGCATTGGCTGCCCATTCGTTTCCACATTGACTTCAAAGTGTTAATGATGACGTATAAAGCCCTAAACGGTTTGGGACCTCGATACTTGGCAGATCGTCTTCTCCCACCTAGATCTATCCGAATCACCCGGAATAGCCAGCAGGGACGGCTGAGGGGCCTAACGCCGAGAGAGGCCCGGAAAGAAAGAACAAGAAACCGGGCCTTCTCGGCAGTGGCCCCTCGGCTATGGAACAGCCTCCCAACTGAAATTCGTCTGGCACCCTCGCTGGGTGTTTTTAAAACCCATTTGAAAACTTGGCTTTTCAGGCAGGCCTTCCCTCCAGTCAATAACTGATCTTTACTCTTTCATCTTGGTACTGATTTAATTTAATATAAGTGTTAAAATTATGATGTTTTAAATCTTTTATGTATTATGATGTTTTTATTATGTATGTAAGCCGCCCCGAGTAGACTTTGTCTAGGGGGGCGGGGTAAAAATCTAATAAAGATAAAGATAAAGATAAAGAACAGCAAAAGTTAGAGTAAGATTAAATTATCACCTGCCAATTAATAAATAGAATTTTACATATAACAGGTGAAGATGTGAGCTACCATGTGAAAAATGGTATATTTGCCTTTACTTGGTGATAAAAGATTCAGTTGTAAGATATCAAAAAGTATAAAGGTATTTGTAAAAATATTATTTAAGATACTTCCAGGAAAATATAGATACAAGTATAGTTTACATCCTGTAGATTACAAACTTGGTTTTTATTTAAAAAAATCTAAAAATAAAACATGGTACTTCCACAATCAAGGAAAAGATTGATTTGTCACATATACATAGTGCAATACTTCCTTCTGATTTGAAGCTACTCAACTCTTCTTTCCAGATGTCACAAACGTGGGGAAGAGTTTAAGCTTGACCATGAACTACAAGTTCACACAGCTGAAGACTCTCCTTGAACTCCAGTGCAGTGAGCCTCATGAAGGCCAAAAAATCTGTGAGGTTTTAGAAAATCTGTCTCGGTTCAGATCAGCTACAGTGGGATGAGGAGGTGGCACCAGAAGCATTAAAGAGCCAATTATGGGTTGAGAAAGAAAAGGTAGTAAGAGTCTAGCCAAACTATACCTTATAGCTAACCCATTGTTAGAGCTGATGTCATGTTAGTATTTAAGAGACACGATTCAGGTAGTTTGCATTTTCAAGAAACCAGATTTATAAATAAAGAGCATGCTTATGTACTGAAGATTAATCACAAAACAAAGCAAGTTAATTTGCCAATTACAGGAGCTAAGACAACGTCTAGCTGTAATAATCCCATATAATCTGCTTCTATTGATTTTGTTCATATCCTGATGGGTTATCTGTAACCTGCATAATTTGACCCTAAATTATAGAGGGCAGATGTTGACCATCATGAAAAAATCAGTTGTATTGCTTCCCTCTTTTTCACAACTAGCTATTGCCTATCTCTCTGGGTGGCTTTCACGGATGGCTTCTGCCTGAACGCGGCCTTCCTTGTCAACTATCTGGGCTCCTGAAGAGATACGTATAGCCTACTTCTGTGCCTGCATAACAGGACTGGCGGCAGGGGGGAGAGAGACAAGCTTTCAACTGAATGGTCAAAATCCTGTTGCGCAACAACACACCCACAACTCAAGCTTGTGCCTGCAATAGTTGTGCTAGTGCCAAGGCAGAAGTGCTATCCATGAAGCCCTTCCGCCAGTGAATTGTGCAATTGGTTGTGCTGGGGACACATGAATGACTGCAGAACAGAAAGGGACAATTCCTGGTCACTGGGGTAAGGCCCAGCATATTTACATAAAGTTACATCCGCATAAACAAGATTTTTTCCCCTTTAAATAAGAAGTCATCCCTGCAAGCACCAAAGTGGGATAGGAGTGTCCATATTAAACAGATTTTAAAGATAAATAAGGTATACTAATTTAATGCCATTAGTTTGATGATCTCCTGAAGAGACTAGAGAGAATTTAATTCATTTCCATTATATTATTTTTTCCTCTTTTAAATGTATCTCAAGAAGAGCATAACTTAAAATATGTGCACAATAAGTTTGAGCCAGACTAAGTTAACTACACAGAAGTCCCACTGAAATCAGTGGGAGTTATGGTAGTAATAATTTTCTCATTGATCTCAGTGGGTCCCAAGTTAAATAAACTTTATTTTCCATCATAAATGGATTTTTCCTCTGCCTTTTTGTGAACAGTATGTATTACCTAAATACTTCTAAGAACTGATCCAGGATCTCTGCATTTTTCATGCATCTACACATGTTTCTGATGGCATGGAAACAGTCTTGAGATAGCCATGATTACTGCTCACTGTGAAGTCTACATTTGCTCTTCAGACCCAGACATGCTATGTAATACATGAGTCCTTTAGTTTTTGATTCAGTAGAGAAATCTGAAATGCCTCCATCTGTGCTGCACAAAAGTCCACAATAATATGTAAGCATTACTATTATTATAGACAGCTTCTTTTCTTCTTACAACGTTGCTCTCTTCCAAAATTGTATAGATGCAAAAAGCAGATGGGTGCTTAAAATGATTCCTCAGAATCTATCCTTTCTGTGTAAGCTTTTTCATCATAAACAAGGACCTCCATATAGCCTGTACTGGAAACGCAAAGCTCTCTAGAGAGATGGAGGAAAGGGACACTTTGGATGAGAATTATCAATCAAAAATTTCCCCAGCATCAGAACTCCTGTTGGAACAGATCGATAAACACTACTTGTTGATCTACAAGCAATGGAATCCTGACATAGTATACATCTTACATAACAAAGAATCTCTTATATATCTATAGCTAGATAAGCAAGTACACACATTACAAATTAATGTAAACCATGAACAGAATTTTATCTACAGTATAATTCTATACCAACATAGCCTGAGAGCTAGCAGAAAGAATATATGTGATCATATTTTAATGGGAAATGGGTTGGCCAGACAGTTGGTTGACTGGCTGGCTGGTTTGCAGGGCATTTGAATATGACTGTTGAAAACAACATTGAACTAGAACAATACCTCTATCTCTAATATTTTTTCCTTTGTGTGCGTCTAAGACCCTCCACAAACAAGAAAATTTTCTTTGTAAATGAACTTACAATCAAAACAGAAACAGCTTAGGAAAGGGATGGAAATGAGAATTAGTCTCAACTAAAGCAGATTCTGAATCAACAGAATTTATATAAGTGTTCACTTAATAAGTCCCATTTGCTCAATCTGGGTGTGATCAGATGTGCATTTGTCCTGCAGTTTGGTCTGGGTTGGAGAGGGGCTGGTTCCCTCCTTTTTATGGTGACTACATTACATATGTGCCATCCCAAATCAGCCTGCCCCAATTGATGCCTACCTGCACCTTTTAGGGATCTATCAGGGGCTACTAATTTGGGTGTGTGTGTGTTCCCACTGTTTTGGCTCAGTTCCAATGTGTATGACTGCTGGGATCGAACCAAAGTGGCTGGCTGGCTGGCTGCCCCTCTGCTGAAGCTACTTAATGAGCTTGAGAAATGGGAAGCTTCCTGGCTGCTCAACTGCTGAGCGGAACAGATGAAGTTTTCTATTTCTTTTCAATTGTTGCTAATGCATCAGTAATACCTTGATAAGTTTTTTTAAAAATCCAAAATACTTTCCCTAATAACCCTATTCATAGATCAAGCAGAATAATGGGATTAAATTTGCACTTCTGTGAACATTTATCTGAAAATATGCTAATACTGAACTCAGCTGCAATTTGTTTATCATAGAATGTTAATTAGCATTATTTGACAAATAATAACATTTGATTTTAATTTTGATTTGATATTTAACTTAAATAGATGGTTCCATTGTTTTCTGATTGTCAATTCCATGTGCCTCAATGAGGTTACACTCCCCCTGAAGGACTGGGTTCACTGTTTGGGTGTACTCTTGGACCCCGCCCTATAGAGGTTCAAATATGTGCTGTGATCAAGAGTACTTTTTATCAACTTTGTCTAATTGCCCAGTTGAGCCCCTGCCTGGAGAAGAAATGCCTAACTGTGGGTCATACACTAGTAACCTCCAAAATAGACTACTGTAATGCTCTCCCCCCTTCACGGATTGCTGCCTTGTCGTGGCAACGGGGCTTGAGTAATTCAGAGAAGCTATGGGCTATGCCGTGCAGGGACACCCAAGACGGACAGGTCATAGTGGAGAGTTCTGACTAAACACAATCCACCTGGAGCAGGAATTGGCAAGCCACTCCAGTATCTTTGCCAAGAAAACTCCATGAACAGAAACAAAAGGCTAAAAGATATGACGCTGGAAGATGAGCCCCTCAGGTCGGAAGGTGTCCAACATGCTACTGAGGAAGAGCGGAGGACAAGTACAAGTAGCTCCAGAGCTAATGAAGTGGTTGGGCCAAAGCCGAAAGGACGCTCAGCTGCGGACGCACCTGGAAGTGAAAGGAAAGTCCGATGCTGCAAAGAAAAATACTGCATAGGAACCTGGAATGTAAGATCTATGAACCTTGGTAAGCTGGATGTGGTCAAACAGGAGATGGCAAGAAGAAACATTGACATCCTGGGCGTCAGTGAACTAAAATGGACGGGAATGGGCGAATTCAATTCAGACGATTACCATATCTACTATTGTGGGCAAGAATCCCATAGAAGAAATGGAGTAGCCCTCATAGTCAACAAAAGAGTGGGAAAAGCTGTATTGGGATACAATCTCAAAAATGATAGAATGATTTCAATACGAATCCAAGGCAGACTTTTCTGCATCACAGTAATCCAAGTTTATGCACCAACCACCAATGCTGAAGAGGCTGAAATTGACCAATTCTATGAAGACTTACAACACCTTCTAGAACTGCCACCAAAGAAAGATGTTCTTGTCATTATAGGGGACTGGAATGCTAAAGTAGGGAGTCAAGAGATAAAAGGAACAACAGGCAAGTTTGGCCTTGGAGTTCATAACGAAGCAGGGCAAAGGCTAATAGAGTTTTGTCAAGAGTACAAGCTGGCCATCACAAACACTCTTTTCCAACAACACAAGAGGCGACTCTACACATGGACATCACCAGATGGGCAATACCTAAATCAGATTGATTATGTTCTCTGCAGCCAAAGATGGAGAAGCTCTATACCAGTGGAGGCAAACCTTTTTGGGCTCGCGTGCCCAAAATAAGGGGGGGGGGAGAGAAACCAGTGGCTGTCGTGCCGCCCGGAAGATCAGAACCGGAAGTGGCGGTTTCAGGGGGAATCATAGGGACGGACCCAGAGGACCAGGAACAGGAAGTTTAAGGGGGAATCATAGCGATGGACCCAGGGGACCAGGAAGTGGCAGCGGAAGGGGGAATCATAGTGACGGACCCAGAAGACCAGGAAGTGGAAGCGGAAGGGGGAATCCCGGCTGCAGCCGACTCATAAGGTTTGCCTCCACAAGGGAGGGAGGGTGGGCCAATACCTCACATGCCATAAGAAAGGGCTTCGCGTGCCACCTGGGGCACGCGTGCCATAGGTTCGCCATCACTGCTCTATACAGTCAGCAAAAACAAGACCTGGAGCTGATTTTGGCTCTGATCATCAGCTTCTTAGAGCAAAATTCAAGCTTAAACTGAAGAAAGTAGGAAAAACCACTGGGCTAGTAAGGTATTTTGTTGTTGTTGTTTAGTCATTAAGTCGTGTCCGACTCTTCGTGACCCCATGGACCAGAGCACGCCAGGCCCTCCTGTCTTCCACTGCCTCCCGGAGTTGGGTCAAATTCACGTTGGTAGCTTCAGTGACACTGTCCAACCATCTCGTCCTCTGTCATCCCCTTCTCCTCTTGCCTTCACACTTTCCCATCAGTCAGGTATAATCTAAACCAAATCCCTTATGAATACACAGTGGAAGTGAAGAACAGATTTAAGGAACTAGATTTGGTGGACAGAGTGCCTGAAGAACTATGGATGGAGGCTCGTAACATTATACAGGAAGCAGCAACAAAAACCATCCCAAAGAAAAGGAAATGCAAGAAAGCAAAGTGGCTGTCCAACGAGGCCTTACAAATAGCAGAGAAGAGAAGGGAAACAAAATGCAAGGGAGATAGGGAAAGTTACAGAAAATTGAATGCAGACTTCCAAAGAATAGCAAGGAGAGACAAGAGGGCCTTCTTAAATGAACAATGCAAAGAAATAGAGGGAAATAATAGAAAGGGGAAAACCAGAGATCTGTTCAAGAAAATTGGAGATATTAAAGGAACATTTTGTGCAAAGATGGACATGATAAAGGACAAAAATGGTAGGGACCTAACAAATGCCAAAGAATGCTCCAACTACCGTACAATTGCACTCATTTCACACGCTAGCAAGGTTATGCTCAAAATCCTCCAAGGTAGGCTTCAGCAGTATGTGGACCGAGAACTCCCTGAAGTACAAGCTGGATTTCGAAGGGGCAGAGGAACTAGAGAGCAAATTGCTAACATGCCCTGGATTATGGAGAAAGCCAGAGAGTTCCAGAAAAACATCTACTTCTGCTTCATTGACTACGCAAAAGCCTTTGACTGTGTGGACCACAGCAAACTATGGCAAGTTCTTAAAGAAATGGGAGTGCCTGACCACCTTATCTACCTCCTGAGAAATCTATATGTGGGACAGGAAGCAACAGTTAGAACTGGATATGGAACAACTGATTGGTTCAAAATTGGGAACGGAGTACGACAAGGCTGTATATTTTCTCCCTGCTTATTTAACTTATATGCAGAATACATCATGCAAAAGGGTGGACTGGATGAATCCCAAACTGGAATTAAGATTGCCGGAAGAAATATCAACAACCTCAGATATGCAGATGATACCACTCTGATGGCAGAAAGTGAGGAGGAATTAACGAACCTCTTAATGAGGGTGAAAGAGGAGAGCACAAAAAATGGTCTGAAGCTCAACATCAAAAAAACTAAGATTATGGCCACTGGCCCCATTACCTCCTGGCAAATAGAAGGGGAAGATATGGAGGCAATGACAGATTTTACTTTCCTGGGCTCCATGATCACTGCAGATGGTGACAGCAGCCGCGAAATTAAAAGACGCTTGCTTCTTGGGAGAAAAGCGATGACAAACCTAGACAACATCTTAAAAAGCAGAGACATCACCTTGCCGACAAAGGTCCGCATAGTCAAATCTATGGTTTTTCCAGTAGCGATGTATGGAAGTGAGAGCTGGACCATAAAGAAGGCTGACCGCCGAAGAATTGATGCTTTTGAATTGTGGTGCTGGAGGAGACTCTTGAGAGTCCCCTGGACTGCAAGGAGAACAAACCTATCAATTCTGAAGGAAATCAACCCTGAGTGCTCACTGGAAGGAGAGATCTTGAAGCTGAGGCTCCAATACTTTGGCCATCTCATGAGAAGAGAAGACTCCCTGGAAAAGCCCCTGATGCTGGGAAAGAGTGAAGGCAAGAGGAGAAGGGGACGACAGAGGACGAGATGGTTGGACAGTGTCATCGAAGCCACCAACATGAATTTGACCCAACTCTGGGAGGCAGTGGAAGACAGGAGGCCCTGGCGTGCTCTGGTCCATGGGGTCACGAAGAGTCAGACACGACTAACGACTAAACAACAAAAAATGCTCTCCATATGCCAAGTTTTCCCGAAAATAAGACAGGGTCTTATATTAATTTTTGCTCCATAAAACACATTAGGGCTTATTTTCAGGGGATGTTTTTATTTTTTCCATGTACAACAATCTACATTTATTCAAATACAGTCATGTCATCTTCTTCTGGTTGCTGCACAATGGTGGAGGGCAGGGTTTCACTTAACTGGGACTTATTTTGGGGGTAGGGCTTATACTACGAGCATCTTGAAAAATCATACTAGGGCTTATTTTCAGGTCAGGTCTTATTTTCAGGGAAACAGGGTAGTGTTGCCCTTGAGGTCAGTACAGAAACTTCAGCAGGTCCAGAATGCAGCAGCTCGACTGATCACAGGTACCAATAGATATGAAAACATATCTCCAGGCTTGGCGCATCTCCATTGGATTCCTGTTAGTTTCTGTGCCCAATCCAAGGTCACCCATAAAGCCCTTAGTGAGCCTCGTGGCACAGTGGTTAAACTACTGTACTGCAGCCAAAACTGTGCTCACAACCCAAGGTTCAATCCCAGGTAGGTGGCTCAAGGTTGATTCAGGCTTCTATCCTTCCGAGGTTGGTAAAATTAGTACCCAGCTCGCTGGGGGAGGGGGCAATGTGTAGCCTGCATAATTAACTTTTAAACCTCCCACAGAGTGCTTTAAGCGCTATAGAGCAGTATATAAGCAGCACACTTTGTTTTTGCTTTTAATGGTTTAGGATACTGATACCTGTCGAAGCTACCGACATGAATTTGACCCAACTCCAGGAGGCAGTGGAAGACAGGAGGGCCTGGCATGCTCTGGTCCATGGGGTCACGAAGAGTCAGACACGACTTAATGACTAAACAACAACACCTGTTGAAACGTTTCTCCCATAAAACAGTTACCACCTGATCTCTGCAGTCCATGATGTTAAAAATGGTAAAACCTAAGGAGGCCAAAAGAGCGAATATCAGGAACTGGACTTTTTCAGTTGTCACTCCATAATTCTGGAATTCCAACAGAGGATCACCAAGTGCTTTCCCACTCAGTTTTTAATATTTAAAGCTGCTTTTTATTAGTGCTTGTTATGTTCCAAGTTGTTTTAATTTGTTTATTTCAGATAGGTTTAGTTAGTTACAACAGTTTTATTGATTTTATAATATTTATTTGTATATTGTATTGTTTTATTCTTTTAATGTGATTTAATATGATTATGTTGTGAACTGCTCAGAGAGTGTTTTCACTATGAGGTGGTATACAAGTTTAAAATAAATAAATAAATAAATAAATAAATAAATTCATGACAGTTATTTTCTGGTGGTTAGGACCAACGAATCATAAGTTTGTCAATAGTTTTCCAATTTCTTCCCCAAAGTTTGTTTCCACTTGAGTCAAAATTGGATTGTGTTTTTTTCCTTCCTTAAAATGATTATGTATTGTCTCTGTGCATTTTTCAAAATTGATGGATTTTTGTCAAGCGCGCATTCAGTTTAGGGGCATGAAGGTAAATTTGAATTAATATATGCATTTATCACCTATCTCTGTAATTGTTGTGTAACTATATTTAATGTTTGAAAATATGATAGCAGACAGAAAAGATTCACAATATTTAATATTTGCCAGTATTGGGTAAAACCATAGGCAATATCTGATAGGTGGCAAACAATGGTATTTGTTCACTAGCAACAGCTTTGTGGCCCAAAGGGAATGGTATGACACGAGATTTAAACACTCCTAGCAAGTGCATTCATGGTCCACCTTGGTTTTTTTCCTCCTTGGAAATAGAACATAAAACAAAACCAAAATGGCATCATGAACAGTTTGTTGGAGTTGATACCATCTTTGCCTTTTATTTTTATAAAAGCCTATATTTTTATATTTGTCCCATATAGAGATGGGGAAATGAGGTGGAAACAAAACAACTTGTTCAGATAGTGAGACTTTGGCACAACATTTTAAAAACAAATATAGTGAATCTGTGGCATCAGTATAGAGGGAACAAATGGGTTCATGATGAATTTTGAATTGCCGTTTACAGATGAGGTTCCAGGACTGAAGAGTGAGTCTGTAAAAAACCCATATTAAACGCACTTTGAAAATGCCATTACAGCCGCATGATTGAGAAACAGAGCCCATGGGGCTACGAAAGAACAGGCAGTGGAGTTAGTCTACCTCTATATTTTCTTCCACATAAATGTATGGTTGTTATTCATTGCCAAGATCTGTGCTCGGGGACTCTAAAATGGGCACATCACAGTCTGCCCTCCATCCCTGACTATGAATATCCCCCCTCCCATCACAGAGCTCCTTTGTTGAGTGTCAGAATACGTACAAGGTCTCCCTTGATAAATTAGAGATACTTTGATAGCCCTTAAATACTATGAATCCACAAGGCAAGGCAAGGGAAAATAGAAGGCCCTCAACAAACAGAAACTGTTCCTCTTTCATCACCTTCATCATGAAAAGAACAATGTCACAATGAGATCCTTTTAGTTGGCAAGAATTGGTAATGATGGTTGCGACCACAGATGTGAAAATATTCCGGAAATTTCTCATTTTGAATCCCCCTCCTCACTTTTGTTTGTTTGTTTGTTCTTTGTCTTTTGTTTTGTGAAAAACACTGCCAAATTATGCACAACTAAATGTCCTCTCTGTGTAACCTTGTGTAAGAAAGATGCCATTTAGCGCAGGAATTATAATAATTCTGCACACATTAGTGTTTCTTCTAGGAAAAAAAACCTCAAAGAAACATTAAAGAAATCCTATGAAATCCTTCCCCCCCATTTCACCCTGAGAGCAACAGAGTGGAAGATTCACACCTCTAGTGGCTACTGTGTGTGGAGCCTGAACCTGTAAAAATTTTGGGAGGTAGGAAAAGTGCACTTAGAAGAAATTCATGTGAAGAAATGCTATCTCATGCATTAAACCTTTCCAAAGAGAAAGATTGCTGTATTCAAAAAGGCCATTTTGATATTAAAGGCTATTTAGAAGTAAGCAACACTTATGCCAATAAGAGTTTCATCTAAGTATGTTGTAGGACAGAATGAATCGGAAGGAGTCCTTTCTTGCAAGGCTAGGGAATGTGCAGCTGTCCAGATGGACTGAAGCAGAACTCATCATTCACCACTGGCATGTTGGCTAGGGCTGATGGGATATCCAATATCATATGGAGGACCACATACTCCCCAGCCCTGCTCTATTACATGGGCTTTCCAGTCCTAATTGAGATGAAAGTTGAAGATAAAAAGCTGCAAAAAAGGAGAGGAGGAGCCTTGAAGTTGCACATCGGGAGTTAAGCAGACTGGACAACAGAATGAACAGGCCAGCACACAGCCTACCGTCTTCCCAGCTATAATGAAAAATGATTGTATTTCTATTTAAATTGTAGTCGTTATTTCGAAGTTTGAATCTGTATATTGTATATATGAATTAGTATATGCAAATTTTAACCATATCTGTCTCTTCTTTTTCCATGCTTTGTGTGTGTGTGTGTGTGTGTGTGTGTGTGTGTGTGTGTGCAATCAATATCTGGCCACCATACCACAGTTTTGTACACATCCTCCATCCCACTCCCCTTCTTATACCAATTCCTTCCTCACTTTCTCAGTTTGCCAAATCATAGTTTGCTATCACATTAGGCATTGTGGGTAGCGTTCAGTAGGTTGCCTTCAGACCATGGATTGCAAATCCACTTCTAATCATTGTTCAGAGCTGGCAGTATTGTTCGGATATACCTGATTTGGATGTCATACCAGCCTATAGTTAGGCAATCCACACACAGCATGTTCTCACTGTTCCACACCACTGTCACTAACAACTGAACTCAACTGAACCATTCTTCTGTCAGGTCAGGGAGTCTGGCACCTGAATATCTCCCTAAGAGCCCTACAGAATGTTATAGACCTCAATGGAAAAATAAGAAGTCTGTGTTCATGACAGCTGACATTTATCCTAGTTAAGGGTAAATTCTGGAATGAAATCCAACAATATTTTCCAATCATATCAAAATTCATCTATCAAGGAATAAGTCTTTTTACTGTTGCAATAATTCTAGGCAACATCAGCTTATGTAATTCTATGTTTTATTTAACTTATTTAGCTAGTTTAGCTCCCCCTAAAAAGGGCAATCAAAGCCATCCACATATCTGTAAGAGAATTTTACACTATGCACTGACCATCTCTCTATTATGCTAGTTTTTTAAAAAATAGAACACAGCCCTAAAACTTCGAAGTTTTCTTTTTCTTTTCTTTTTTCTTTTCTCAAAAAGAATAGGAAACACAGAAAGGAAAATGGGTAAAGGGAGTTTTCGCACTAAAAACTTTTCAGATGTCATATGACTCCATACAACAATCACACCAAGCAAAAGCAGAGATACAAATAATAAGACAAAACTGTAGAGTATTATAATTATAATGTTAAAAAATGCTTTAGCTTTTTCTTTCATGTTTAACTTCTTAGTTATATTATTCAACTTCAACTTTTTTTGGAAAAAACACTGCAAACCCATCAAGGAAGTAGAAGAGGGCAAATCTGAGGTATTTCTCCTACACCATCCAAAAAGCACAGAATGTAGGAGATGTTTGCAACTGATATGGAAAAAAAAGGCAAGGCACTCTCATCCTATTGAGCCTGTATAGGCAATCAACTATATTTGTACATGTTGCTTAGTGAAGTGACCTTATTACAGATACAGACATTATCACAGACTGATAAAGTAGTTTTCTCAGTGTGAAACTTTTTTTTGGGGGGGGGGAAATGTACACAGAACTACTAGCAATAAAAGGAGCAAGAACTTTTCCCAGCAAAGTCCCAGAATGTACTGTCTAGAACAAGATGAAATGATCATTTCATAACATCTGCATATTCTAAAACAATGCAATATTATATACAAGAAAGGTAAACAGGTAGTCTGGATCAGATTCCCACTAACTTGATATGAATCAAGTCAAGCCCTAGGTTCGAAAGAGGGGGATGCTTGTCTCAGTTTTTTCAAAAGTCAACGACTAGTTGTCAGAAGTCCTGTTGAATGATGTTCTTGTATGCCAGACAAAATTTGGTCCTACCTTTATCTCTTCAGCTGATCATGGGAGTGAAATACATTTTGTCACTGAACAAACCAAGAAGCAAGATTCATGAAGTGACAGTTGCTATAACAGCCATTTGAAAGGAGGAAAATGTTCATTTCCTATGCATTTTTTCGTATTCTTAAAATGGCTCATATTTTGTAAATTTATGGAATCAATTTGTGATTAAAATTCCCTTGCCCGCCCCCCCCAGATCAAACTGGTTTTAACAAATCACTGTGAGCAGATTGTTTAATGTATAATCACTGTACTACTTTCTATATAGAGAAAATGGTTTAGATGCAAGATGTTTGAAAACAGTACATGTCTAGGGAAAGTGTATTAAACCACAGTTTAGCTAGGCCTTTGCATGTTGTTTTAAATGAAAATAATGCAAAGTGAAGTGTCCTTACTCAGGGCATAGATGAAAATACAAACAAATCATTTCAGGTGCCCATACATTCTGCTTGAATTGCAAATGACCCTGCTAAGAGAAATTACATTGAAGCAGTACTTTAAGTCACTGTCTTGCATGCATATATTTCTGTACTCTTAAGGGCACTCCACAGAGTTTTTGCAAACAAACTTCATCTTCAGAGGAAAGAAGCTTCCCCACAGATATTCCATTAATTTATTATTATATGTTTGCCTGCATTAAATAGCCTGCCAATGCTCTTGTTTATCAACAGCATTATAGACTGGAACTGTACCTGTGAGCGGCAGTTTCCTTAAAATGAAAGTGGGTGACATGACAGTCTACCTTTATTAACTGCCAGGTATTTACATTACTGTGTTAAGATGACATGACCAAGTCTTCCTGTGCATGTCATTGATGAGAAGGATGTTGAAGCCAGAGAAGCAGAGTCTGTAATTGTGCTTCATGAGTTTGTTTCAAGCAGCATCTGTTTTTACTGCAATTTAAAAATGTGCACACAAACAAAAAAATACAGATAAACCAAGATGACTCACACGTATCAGACTCATATTACCAAAACCAAATTCTTTTATCTATTAATTTTTTAAAAAAATATAATAATGGTCTTGGGATGCTTAAAACAAAATCTAGCTCACTTTTGCCAAGCATTTTTGCCTTTCCTTACTTAGCTTGTGTCAAACTAATTAGCTGACTCTTTCTGTCTTTCTAGCAAAGTTTCAATTGTCAGCCCTCTGCTGCCTGTACCATTTGGAACCTGGGAGTACAGTCTCCTTTACGTTTACTGAGATACAACTGCTGAATTCCATGGACCGCTACAGAATATATATGCAAGACTGAAGCCTATCCTTTGTTTTGTTTTTGTGTGGTAACAGACATAATCCAGCCTAAATTCAAACCTAAACATGTCCATTTTTTCTGCCAAGTATGTCGCATGAGTTGTCAAAAACTCTCATGTTCCATTGTGCCGGGGCTTAACTCTTGCCCATCTCACATTTTGCTTATAACAGATATTTTAAATAAAATCTAGCTAGAAATAACTTTGAAATTGTGTTCAAAGTGCTACATGTACATACACTTATCTCTGTAATCCTATAATTGGAACAATCCTATAATATTGTATTTCAGACAAAGGTTTTTATTTTAAAAAATCTCTGGTATTTAAACTTTTTCTCACACTGATCACGTTAGACTTACTTCGGGATACGAACAAGAAGAACCGTATCATTGCTCTAATCTCAGTCTGATGAATATTCAAAATGCAGGAGACAACCCAGTTAAGACACAATATTAATGTTTAATACTGTTTATTTCTTTTGAAATCAATGAGGGCAAAATAGTTTAAATATTGACAATTACAACTTGTCTGACTTGAATTCCATTCAGTGAAGTTTCTTATTAAATTTACACAGGTAAACACAAATACTAATTTGCAGTGTTCTTTAATTCTTCATCCATTCAAACAGAACCTAAACAATTAACCCATTCTGCAATGTAGTGCTTCTGTAGCATTGCCCCAATGCCTAATTACTACAAAATGCATTCCACACCCTGAAGTAATAATGTGTCATAGTAAAGAGGAAATCTTAAAAGTATCTTCAGCTGTTTAGACTTTAAAAGCAGCACTTTTGATACAGAACTTTGTCTCAAACTCTCTTTAGACAATGAAGCATCATTATAACAAACCACAGTTATTGTGAGCAACCTCTAAACATAGTACAATAAAACATAACTGCTGAACTGCGGAATAATAAAATATCAAATGGAGAAGGTACTGTGCTCTTAAAATTTAATAAATAATTATCCAGGTATTATTTCAAATAGTTATCTCACAGGCTGGTCATCTAGTTGATTCAAAGTTTACATTTTAAATAATTCACAGAATGCAATATATTTGTACAGCTTATTAATTTGTTTGGGCTATAAGTTCTTCATCCACCAGTTTACTAAACTAGCCCATGCAGCTGTATCCCAACTACTGTACAGTGGATCCCATTTATAAATAGACAAAAAAAGTAGGAATTTTTAGTTCCTCTCACTCTCAGCCTGCTTGGGCTATAGTTAACTGCATTTGAAGCTCAGGTTCACACTGAGCAGTGCCCACTTTAAATAAGGAGGAAAAAAAACCCTATACCTCATGGATTGTGAAGAATACTTTGCACTCTCTCTCGCTCGCTCTTGCTCTCCCTCAGTCCATCGATTCCCCTAGTGACCTTCTGTAGCATCAAAGCGCAGAGTGAACCTAATCTGACCTCAGGTTTATGTGCATTGTTTTATATTGAGAGACTGGAGCTACTTACAGTCCATTCCATTGTCTCTGAAGATATGCAATGAAGTATTCTAGATCTGTTCCTGCAGAGAACTCTTCATTCACTTGGCATTTCCTTTTTCTCTCCCTCTCTCTCATTCCCCATCAGTCTTAAAATTCTTCTCTTTGCTGTTTATGAAATGCCTTTCTCTCCCACCCCCCACCCCAACTACCTTTTCTGCAGTGGACAGCTCAAATGAGCAACTTCAGACTTTGACTAATACTCACATAACTCTCAGTAAACAACATCCTTCACACAGATCTATAACTAATAATAATGCCCTTTATTAAGCTCTCCTGTGAAACAATATGTCTAATAAAAGCTGCTCTCCATGCTGTTTTAATTATAATAAATCACCTTCATTATGATGCATACTTCAATATAACATGGCTAATGTTTAGCTACCTAAGATGCAATTGTAATGAGAAGAGAAAACAGACACATCTTCTACAAAGTTATTTACACAGAGAGAGACACACAGAGAGACACACACACACACACGGGCAAAAAATGCAGCCGTACCTTCCTGCTTTGCAACATGAATTTCAACAAGTTTTATCTTACCTTGCTGTTCATAACATCGCAGCTGAGGAGTAGGGAAGGGGGAAGCCCTGAAAAATGCTGTATACACAAATAATAGCACCTTGGCTGCCATTTGCTAGCATAGAAAAATAAGTCCTTGCAGTGCAATCATTTCTTTATAAATGTATAAAAGTATTTTACCACCCCGTGCAACAAATCAGCAAAGAGACTATAGGCTGTTGTGCACCAGTACCTGGGGATTTCATGTCAAAGTCAACTTCTTTGCCAATCCCATGGGAACTGTGCTGTGCACATTCTCATGAAAGGTGTGAAAATCTGATTTTCTAAAATGGATCAGTAATTCTCTATGAAGGGGGAAAGGATCGATAAATCTTTGCTAAGTAGATTGTAAAGGAAAAATTATTCTTTTAGTGACAGTACATTAGGATCTTCCAAACAATCTCAATAAACTAAAGACATAGCATTTCTCTACCAGCTATTTTTGACTTCTGATATATTTTTGTAATCTCAGATCATTCTGTAATGCACATACATTTATATTTTCTAAGCAATGTTCCACACTGAAGTTGATTTATGACTATATGCCATTATAATGCCAGCCTTCCAGTGGAAAAAAGAAAGTTATTAGCCAGTTCTAACCTGAAAGATGTGATACAAGGAAATGTCATTACAGTCATGCACACATATATGTTTGCTACGGTGTTCTAATGACTTTGTATGTGTCCTGTGAATCCTGACTGTACTTTGAATATTCAGGCATTGTGATACATAGAGGGAAACACACACTGTCAAATTAGATGGGACCAAAATATAAGTAGTGGGACGTGGTGGCGCTGCGGGTTAAACCGCAGAAGCCTCTGTGCTGTAAGGTCAAAAGACCAGCAGTCATAAGATCGAATCCACGCGACGGAGTGAGCTCCCATTGCTTGTCCCAGCTCCTGCCAACCTAGCAGTTCGAAAGCATGTAAAATGCGAGTAGATGAATAGGTACCACCACGGTGGGAAGGTAGCGGCGTTCCGTGTCTAGTCGCGCTGGCCACGTGACCACAGAAACTGTCTTTGGACAAATGCTGGCTCTATGGCTTGGAAACGGGGATGAGCACCACCCCCTAGAGTCAGACATGACTGGACTAAATGCCAAGGGGAACCTTTACTTTTTTAAAATATAAGTGCAATACACACTCACATGCATCTATATATTTAAATCTATGGCTTGTGCTAGTTCCTTTGTTCCACCAAACCTCCTGCCAATACTCCTTATTAAATGTATCCATTTACTTTGACCATTGGCCTGCTTGACTGACTCAAACCTACCATTTCATGTTAGGTCTGCATGTGATGCCATCATAACTACATTGTAGTGCCAGCGTAATATTTCGTGATGCTGCAAAGCCACAGTTGTTAAAAGTCCATATTCTAAGTATGCAACATCACTTAATTTTTCATCATTTGGTTTCTTTCATTTGGTAACTACATTGCAGCTGAACACACTGCACTGAAGAGAAAGTTGCAGTGACATAATTGTAGTGAAAGGAGCATTGGTGTAATGATAAATTTTGAAGTGCATGACCTCATTGTGACAGTCCTCTTAGCCACGCCCCATGCAATGAAAAAAAAAACAGCCGTGTTGATACACTATTGTAAAGGGTCACGATAGTTCCCCTTTTATTAAAGCAAGTAAAAGGAAAACAAGATTCTGTCATAATAATCTACAAAATTACACTGACAGTAAAAAATTACACCTCTTCAGCAAATAATTTTAAATATGGCATTTACAACCTAATTAATAAAATCTGCAACTATGCCAGACTTCATATCAATGCAGTAAAAATCCAGGAAAATAATACAGTAAAAGTTTAGGAAAATAAACACTGTTGTTTTTTGACGCATTTACCCTTTTATGCCAGTTTTTCTGATAGATGCATCAGATGTATCATACTCTCCAGTAAAGAGTATGCTCACCTGCAGTTTCTCCTATACACCAGGGACAACAGGCCTCTGAGCAAAATGCACCTCCAGCTGGTGCCTGGATTGGACCAGCGGCGCATCTTCTCTACCTTGATCACATGTGGAAGTGGAAGAAGGAGTGAAGGCAACTAAACTCCTTAGGCACCAGTTGAGTGTACAGCTGGCTTTTCTTTTCCTTACTTTTTCTGCATAGAGAAGGTAAAGGAGGAATGAAAGGGGCCCAGAGGTACATCACAGAGCCAGCTGAGGTTTGATCTCAAGATACACCTGGTGCCTTGGGGTGCCTGCCAAGTGAACATGTGTCACTGCTCCTTCCTGTCTTTTGCCACATAGAAGAATATAAATCTCTACCTTCTTCAGGGAGATGGGCTTCAGAGGGGGGAGCGAGGCCTCCTCTCAAGGCACCATGGACCAGACATGAAGGACTGGCAGAGCACAGTTAGCCTGTGGAGAAGATGGTTGCCATCCATCATCTAATTCTAGATGGCCCTGTTTCAGGATAACAAGCCTAAACTCCACCCATGCCAAGATTATTTTGTATATCACAATTATGGAAATAGCCACAATAAATCTTAAGGACTATGAAACAAAGATAATGAGGGGGTCTCTAGCACATTGCATAATTAAAAGTAACTCTTCACATATTCAAATATGCACAAAGGTAAAATTAGCCCAAATCAGTCTAACAGTGGATGGACTTAACTTAATTTTGTATCTCTCTCTCTCTCTGTAGAAGAAGGAAATAGACCATGGAAAGGATATATAGGTAGACCATGGAAGTTGACAGGGGGAGTTGGGGAGGAAGAAGAACAAGATCAGCTTGCCCACCCAGTTCCGGAATAAAGACGCGAGACCAAGTTATGGATTAAAATACGGGCCACACTTTATTAAATGAGATCAAATTGTAGTTAACGAGATTATAAAATGAGGGGCCTGCTGTAGTGCAAAAACAGGTACAAAACAGGGTATACAACTACCCATATATCAGTCATAGGGCAAGTCCCCAGCCCCAGGTTCCCTCGGTCTTAAAGACCGCAGGAACCTGGCTGGCCGCTAATAAACACCCCCAGACCTCAATACATCTTTAATTGATGAATGTTGGTCCGGAAGTGGCCCAGCGCATCTTCCCCGCACCGGCCCTGTAATCGCACGATCCGCAGAGCCGGGAGGTCGGATGCGCTGTTGGCTTACCTGAATTAAAATTGGGACACACCGAGACTACCTGTTTCGCGCTACCCGCCAGTGTGACCGGTCCCACCTTAAATTGCCAACAACCCTTATCCAGTGTGGGATAGGTGAAAAATCCCCCCATCCAAAAGCCAATCAGGATGAGGGTCAAAAATTCCTATCCGGCCCCAAAATGGCGACCTTAAACACACTAGAAAGAGGGAGGGCGGGTGGGTGCCCGAATGGAAAGAGGGCGAAGAGGAGGCGAGCGCTCAGCTAAGTAGCCGCGCTCGCCCCCCAGTTACCATGTGACCCGTGACGGTCTCCGTCCTCTGGAACGTGGGGCAAACACCAGAACGCTGTTCCAGAATGGTAAGTCTGTTCGTCCAGCGTCTGGGACCTTGCCCACCCAGTTCCGGGATAAAGACGCGAGACCAAGTTATGGATTAAAATACGGGCCACACTTTATTAAATGAGATCAAATTGTAGTTAACGAGATTATCAAATGAGGGGCCTGCTGTAGTACGAAAACAGGTACAAAACAGGGTATACAACTACCCATATATCAGTCATAGGGCAAGTCCCCAGCCCCAGGTTCCCTCAGTGTTAAAGACCGCAGGAACCTGGCTGGCCGCTAATAAACACCCCCAGACCTCAATACATCTTTAATTGATGAATGTTGGTCCGGAAGTGGCCCAGCGCATCTTCCCCGCACCGGCCCTGTAATTGCACGATCTGCAGAGCCGGGAGGTCGGATGCGCTGTTGGCTTACCTGAATTAAAATTGGGACACACCGAGACTACCTGTTTCGCACTACCCGCCACAGCATAGGAACTAGCCTAGCTAAGTTCCATGCCCGCCACCGAGCCTTTCAAGCTCCAAAAGCAGGCCCCCCTTTATATCTTCCAAAAATATTTCAATACCTGCATCAGACAGGTGAACCCCATCGGTTCGAAAATATTCAGGCGTGCTCATTTTGATCCTTTGGTGATTAATTAATAGAGTAGTCTATATGACTAGATGGGTGGGCTATAAATGTAATAAATAAATAAATAAATAATAACAGATCCGAGGCCGCCTATGCAGACGCCTCTACATACTTCACGATTAACACGCCGTCTGGCCTTATTGACATCATCAATATTCCGGGCGCCCCGCCAGGCCAGCCGCGGAATGATTGTAGACCATATGATCCTCATTCCAGGATACTTGGCCTTTAACCAATTGAGGTCCCTCATAATATCAATGATCAAGGCCTTACCAGGCACCGTAGGTAAGTCATTGCCTCTCAGGTGGAGTACCAAAATATCAGGGGTAGATTGCTCAAATGCTGTCAATCTACCCAGCTGCATCCATTGCATGCCACGCATGCCATTCCATGAAATATACGCATGGGCGCCAAGCCCCAAGTCATTCCCCCATGGGGAAGACGCAGCATATCGTGCTGCCCAGTACACAAAACTGTGGCCGAGGATCATCACGTGCCATCGACCTTCATGGATCCTGGGACCTGCAACGACAAATAACGGCCCCTGCCTACACGTTAGGTAAAGGTCTAATATACCTTAGTATTTTCTACCTTAGAAATAAACTTGAAAAGGGTCACTATAAGTCAGAATTGACTTGACAGCACATGATTATTATTTCTTTTGTGAGATTTGCTCATGTGCACTGGCAGCCTACAATCCGATGCAGGGAGCGAACCTCATCCTACCACTGAAGGATGAAGCACCTTTCTGCTCAGACCAAAGCTCATTGATGCTCATACATTCATTAATGTGCAGCAAAGATCACATTTTCCTTTATCAGTGAAAACATTTTAGTTTGTTAGAGAAAGCCAAAAACATATAATAAAAGGGATGTTTTTCTTTTACCCTTGATACAAGAAAAAGTGTATTTCTGAGCAGCATTTAAGTTTGATGTTAAAAAATTATTTCACCTAGCAGTAGGGCATGCAGTGCAAACTGTTTTTAAAACTACAGAAGATACATGTGAAGAGAACACCCATGGGAAAGGAAACGGCATCACAATGATGTACTTTATTCATAAGGCTGATATATCTTTTAAATATTAAGTGCTGTTTGGTGCTACATTTCCACACATCATGTTCCCATTAATGTCAATGGGAATATTGTATAAAGAGCAAAATGGGATTTGGCCTTTAGCATCTTCTGATTTTTTTTTATTTATTTATTTTTTTTTGCTAGAAGGAAAGGTTTCAAAAAGTTTATTTAATCCATCAGCCTAAGAGACTCCAACATCATAGCACTATCTGTTTTTGGTCAAGCCTAACTAACCTTCAGGCTTCAGCAAACCTTGACAGAGCACAGAAGGAGAAGCTGGTGATAGCCAAATGCATGAAGAAAATAAACATTTAAAAAAACTATAATGAATAAAATATTAATAAGAGAAGGAATTATTACTTCTATCATTTTTATACACTTTCCCCACTAATACACTTTGCATTAAAATTCTGCAGTGTGGAAACATTGGCTGAAATCCCATTGCATTAACCTACATTGATTTCTAACCCTCACCCACACCCATGCTCCACAGGGCTCCGTTGGGATCCTTTTCATTGATGGAGGGGAGAAATCTTTAATTTCCAAAAATTGCTGCTAGTGGGATGTTTTACTGGTGGCACTGATTTTTGGAAATTAAGGATTCCGTCCCACTCTTGTTCTACATTTCAAATGGCTTTCCCACTTCAAAAGGGATCCCAAGGGAGCCCTGGAGTTGGAAAATCTGCCACAGCTGATGATGTCATCAGCTTTACACAGGGTAAATTATTCTACTGGGTTTCAGCTGCTCTCTCTCTCTCTCTGTGTGTGTGTATGTGTGTGTGTGTTCAGCTGCTCTGTGTGTGTATGTGTTTGAGAGAGAGAAAAGTAGTAAATTCTTTCCTTTACTAGAGGAGAATCTCCTCTACGTGATTTGAAGCTGTGCATTATAGGGAGACACCAAAGATTATTACCTCAGCTGAGACATCCCAACTGTGGAATTCACTCTTCCCAGCAGCCTGGTTGTCACTGGCATTTCAGTGTCAAGACGAGATTTACCTATTTTTTAGATCTTAGTGAGCATAGTTTCGCTGATTCACCACCGTAATGGATGGTCTATTTTTGTTATGCTTTTATGATTTTACATCACATATATTTATTTACTGTAACCTGCCTAGAAATCTACTACCGTGTTTCCCCGAAAATAAGACAGGGTCTTATATTAATTTTTGCTCCAAAAAACGCATTAGGGCTTATTTTCAGGGGATGTTTTATTTTACAGTCATGCCATCTTCTTCTGGTTGCTGCACAATGCTGCACAATGGTGAAGGGTGGGGTTTCACTTAACTGGGGCTTATTTTGGGGGTAGGACATATATTACGAGCATCCTGAAAAATCATACTAGGGCTTATTTTCAGATTTGGTCTTATTTTCGGGGAAACAGGGTAATATGGGGAGAGACAGAAACTTTTAAACAAACAAACAAGACTGAGTTGCTTAGAAGGTAAGAGAACCTCTATAATTGAAGCTTTACTTGTACAGGTAGGCCTAGTTATCTCATTTGAATAACATGTGTGGAAGCTGTAGGCTTTCCATCTTGAAATATGTATTTTTCAGTCTTCATCTGAATCATTGCAATCAGTTACAATGTACAGTAGCATATGACACAGCAGAGACTGCTTATCATGTGCCTTTCCCCCCTTCTCTGGGCACTTTGTTAAGAGCAATATAAGGAAATTCAGGAACTTAAGGAGACAAGCAGACTACATAAGTTAAATACATATTTCTTTTTTAGAAACACAGCTCTTCATAGCACCTTTAAAATACTTCTTCAGGAGACCCAGAAAATTCGTATTTAAAATGAATGAAATGATCCCAAATGAGCACAAATAGAAGCCTAGGCTGCTAAAAAGACTTTTGTAAATCTCAACATACTCAGGAAAATATGCATATGAATTCCATTACCAAATTATACAGCAGGGACTGGATTATTTCTCTGTTTGTTAGCAAAGGAGGAAAATTCCATAAACTAAAGACAGAAATACAAGTTGCTGATTTCTCCTTTCTGTCTTCCAGTAAAACAAGAGATCCATTTTGCCTCTGCCAAGAAGATAGGAATATTTGGGGGGAAGGGAAATACATATCTTGTTTTATCAGACATCCCTATTTTCTGATATGTTTCTGAAACTTAATAACATACCTCAAGGAGAGGATAGCTTACTTGCCTGTAACTGTAGTTCCTTGATTGGTGATCTGTGAATTCACTTACTGGACCTTGCACAATGATCCTTAGAAACTTCTTGAGCTTAGTGACACCAAAACTGTACTCCTTCTTTCCAGTAGGTATGTTCCCCTTCAATGATCTCTCCTCAATTCCCCACATCCACCGCTGACAATGAGAAAGATGTGATGGACACTGGGGAGGCAGGAGAGAATGTGTGAATTCACAGATGATCACTCAAAGAACTACAGTTACAGGTAAGTAACCTGTCCTTCTTCATCATGGTTTCTGGGAATCACACATTGGTTGGTTGGCCAACAAGCTCACTTGCTTGCCCAAGAGCAGTCATGCCAAAAGAGACAAAAGGATAGCTCAATCAAACGAGGCATCCAGCTTGGCTCTTACAGTTGTGACCATGTGGCAGCTCTGCAGATATCCAGCAGCTGGATAACTCTGAGGAATGCAGTAGACACTGCTACCTTGGCTCTGGAATAGCCTTCCATCAGTGATCCGCCTGGCTCCCTCGCTGGGTGTTTTTAAGAGCCAATTAAAAACTTGGCTCTTCAGGCAGGCATTCCCTCCTGTCAATACTTGACTTTATTTTTATTATAATTTTTTGTTTTTCCATCTTGAGCACTACTAATATTATTGTATTGAACTGTTTTAACTGTTTTAGTTTTATAATGTTTAATGGAACCCGCCCTGAGTAGACTCTGTCTAAAAGGGCGGGATATAAATCTAATAATAAATAAATAAATAAAAAATACCTGTACCAACTTCCCTTCAAGGGCCGTTATGATAGCCAGCATCTCCACCTTGTTGGTGTGCTGATGCTTCTCTCTGTCTGTCCACAGGGCAGGAATGTCTCCACCTAGGCAGTGAGCATCTGTGGTAAGAATGATGGTAGGCTGTAATGGGTGGAAGGAATGCCCAGAGAAAGGTCTCACTCTGTGAACTAAAGGGTCACCTCATGGAGATTATCTTTTTATTCTGTTGTGGAGTTGAGAACCATCCCAATGTAGTGAATAATGTTTGTGGGCTCAAGATACGGCTTGAGTGTGAGTATGGATAGAGCTAGAGATAAAGGTAGAGATACGCCATCCTATAATAATATTTACTTCTTTACTTCTACTCAAGAAGATCTTTTTCTGCTACCATAAGGACAAAGGTGGGAGGGGCAACCTGGCTTCCCAGGGAAGTGTATTCCACACTTAAGCTCCATGCCTGAGTGGGGGTTGAAACCCAAATGTCAGTCTATCCATTGTTTACAGCCAGGCTCTCAGATACAATTACATCTGGTCATATGCATGAGACAGCACAGGCATTGTTTAAACTATAGTAATTACTCAGTGAGGTAAAAAAAAAAATTAAGGTGTGACTACACTGCAAATTGATTCACAACTTGTATTACATTTGAAATTGTAATCAGTGCTCACACTGGGGCTACAGACTGATTTGGGAGTTCACCGTTCCAATGCATCCAGTATGAACCTCTTTCCTTCCATCCTCTGGTCCCATCTCTGCTGATCTTTCCTTCCTCCAGTCCCACTTTTGCTCATCCTTTTATGGTCTGCTGTGAAACCAGTTTCTCATTTAAAGTGTCAAACTACTACATTTTTCAAAAACTTTTCTATAGAAAAATAACATGGAAGGGTACTTCACAATATAAAACTACAGAATATCAAAAGTCTGAACAGTAATTTTGCAAAATAAATCATAATTCACACATCAGAATGATTCCGTAATAGGTCAGTTTAATATCCCAGAATATATATTTTTTCAAAACTGGAACTGTACTTCTTTCCACTTCTGGATTGCCTCTTTGTTTCTTTGTCCCCTCTCCTTTTCTTTATTTTTTTTTTTTTGGGGGGGGACAATTTTGGCAGTCTATGCAGCCCCTTGAGGGCCCCAGAGCCAGAAAATTAGCTCCTGAATCTTTCAACTGCTCTAGAGAATTAAACCCCCTAATCTAGAGGTTTAAAAAAAAGACCAAGACTTTTTAGCTCACTACACATGTTAGTAAGAGTTTTTTTCACTACAGTCTTATGTGTATAGGGACATGGAAGGAAACTTCCCAAAGAATGTGAGGACTGTGAACATATTTAGGCATCCCCTGAATGACAGTACCATGTTGGCTAATCCTTCTACTCTGGAAGTACCATTGGATTGCTTCCAACATGAACAAAGAAGCCGCCCAGCAGTGGTTTTGCTTGACACAACTCCAAGTTCAACACATCCGACTTTTTTCTGAGATTAGAGATCAGTGCATCATTACTTCAAAAATTTAAACCTAACCATTGGAATTGGTTTACATACATTTTGTATTAGTTAATTAATCTACCTATTGCTGGAACGTTTATATAATTAACACTTTGAAAGTTCATTATCAGAATCACAACGCAACTCTCATCTTCTCTATCCAATTTTACTTAGTTCTCTATTCTCTACAATCATGTAGAGTGTATACCTAAGCATGTGTTCTCAGTGTTGTATGCCATGTGTCTGAAGAAGTAGATTGTAATCTACAAAAAGTCACATTGAAACAAATCTCTTAATCTTAAAGGTGCCACAAGTTTGGTTTTGCTTCTGCTTTTGTAAATGCTTCTCTCTTTAGTCGCCAATGTCTTTTAAAGCTACATTTCAAAGATGAAAGGTGTCTTTGCCCAATTTTGTGAAAAACCTTGCTTAAGGTTGCGAAGGGAGGAAATATTTATATTTTAACCATATAATATGTTTTATGAACTGGCCGTACACCTTTTTTTAATTGCATTTTGTGTATTTTAACCACATAATATGTTTTACAAACTGATTGTACATTTTAAACTGCATTTTGTATATTTTAGCCACATAATATGTTTTATGAATTGGTTGTACATTTTTAAACTGCATTTTGTATATTTTAACCATAAATAAGTTTTATGAGCTGGTCACCCGACCGTAATAAATAAATTCAATTCAATGTAAACCTTGCTTAATGCCCCCATAGCCCACTTCATTCAGCAGGGTCCTTGATCTCTAGTGTAGCATTTTGAGAAGGCTATGGAGAAGAAATGGAAACTCACTTTTGCCAGCCCAGTTGCACTAAGCTAACACAGGATCCAATATTTGGACTTAGTTATTATGTTCTAGACATGTGCTATCAGAACATTTCCAACTTCTGGCTATTCTATGAATTAATGAATAATTATCTCCAAAAGGCCATAGTGTTATTGAGGTTAAAAAAAATCAGCAGTGGTTTACTATTCATTACCTTCTTTTGCACAGTACTAACAAGAGTCAATAAGTGTCACTACGTTGTCTTTGGAAGATCCTCAACAATGTCACATTCCACTACTGCTGCCCAGTAGCCAACCTTCAAGAATATCTCCACTTTGTTTACCATTGGAACTATCAAATTTCTTATGCTGATACAACCATGAATTCCTGAAGAGAGTGGATCCACTTCTGTCCAGAGTATCAACTCTGAGAATTCCACCTTCAGTGATTGCATACAATTTAGCTCTCCTGACAGTATTGCTCTCAAGTTCCCTGACACAAACTCCTTTAATATGTGAAGGTGTTTATTCCAGAGGGAAATGTAATGAATTAAGGGTAATTAACTAATTCTTGCCAAATTGTTTCCAAGGCCTGCCAGACATTGTATCTTATTGTATTTCCCTGCTCCTGCCATGCTCAGCAGCACAGTATGCCATCATGTTGGGACATATGATTCCGTGCTATAGATGAGGAAGAAGGAGTAAAATTTGTAAGGAGGTATGAATACGAAAATATATAATATAAATGTTGGATCAAATACAAGTTGTACAGATGTGTATTCTAACCCTGTTTGCTTAGAATATAAATGTGCACAATTAAATAAGGCTATATTAAATATAATCCATAACACAGACAAAAAGTTGGTTTTTAAGATAACTGATGTTTGTTCATAACATTGCTACACCTTCTAAGACACATACAAAGGTATTATTCATGTTTATTTTCATAGAAATGAATTGAATTTAATAGAACAGTCCCAAACTGGTCTGCTCCGAACTAGGTCCCACTGAGCACCATGGTCCTCACTACCACAGAGATGTGTATATGTTATAGTCTAAGCTACTCATATCATGACAAACATCACATTGATTATAATGTGACTGAACCAGACATTTTTCTGCTTTAGACTTTGATCTCCAGACCTTTGAACCTTGCTTAGGACCCTACACACAAATTCTGTGTTTTCTGTGGTATCACAGGTTTTGTAAATAGTCATCATTGCATTCCTTCATATTGCTTGCCATTTTCCTTTTTCTACCCTCTTGTATACACTTATTTGCATTTGGAATATTCCTTGCAGCATGTTGAAGTTTGTTCTTCATATTTAGATGATGATGATGAAATTGCTTTTGTTATTTTAATTTCATTAGTAATATCCATTTGAGAGCCAGTATGGTGTAGTGGATAGAGTAGAACTCTGCAGACCTGGGCTAAAATCCTGTTTGACCATCGAAATTGACTAGAGAAGGCAATGGTAAATTAGTCCTTCAACATCTTGCATACTACAAAAATCCTATCAGGTCTGCTACTGGAAGTGATTTGACAGCATGTAAGAATATCCATTTATGATATATCATCATATTGTGCTCCCTATATCTTATTTAATCAATCAGTAAAGCTTTGAATAATTTTATAGTATTTCTTTAAGTTGGAAATAGTTACCATTCTAGTTCAGGGACATTATAACAAGATACCAAACATGGAAAATTGCACCAAAGCACACAGTCAAGGATATTTAAATTGATGTCTGGTAGCTGCTGCAACCAAGTAAAACCAGGCCAGATTTCAAAAGTTCATGCACATTTTGTTATCTTCCACTGTGATCCATTGCTACTAACTCCTGTTCAAATCCCATTCAGACGACTGTGGATTGTGTGTTCCTCTCCAAGACATGAGATTGAAGCTTACATGTTCAAAGAAAGCAAGATGGTTGCAGCTAGTATTTTCTCACTGCAGTTTAGAAGGTAATTGTGATACTGACTGCTGGTAGTGAAAGAGCATCTTAGGAGCCTGCCACTCTCAGAGAGTGAATAAATATTAATTTGGATATATGGGCAGCTCTTTTGGCAGTGCCTCATTTGCTCCTTGATCTCAAGCTGCAGAGGAATCAAACCAATTATTTCTGAAGAAAACGATAAGCCCAACTAGGGCAAGGAAAGGATGTGCTTCCAGAAAATGAATGCTTTCCAATTTCTTGTGAGTGGTCAAGTCTCCCTCCATGAAACATCAAACAAAAGGTTGGAGTCAGAGAGAAGTAATGATTCATACCTGTGTTTTAATTTACACTAAGTAAAAGTGCAAGTACTCCTGTCTTCCTTAACAATGAAGTTATGCTACAGAAGGGCCAATTCAAAGTAGCCCTGGTTAAGAAAGAGTACTTTAAAACAACAACTACATAAAAACCTTGGAACACCAAGCTATAAAGATGGAGGGGGGAGGACAACACCCTCTTTGTGTTTATGGGAAGAAGCCGTTGTCTGCTATATTAGTGAAAAATAACAACTTCAGACAGCCAGACACATGCTGAAATGTTTCAAATGAAATCAAACTCTGAGAAATTTTTTAAATGTTTTCAACACATCAGCATGAAACATCGACCTAGTTGGAATCACTTAGATCTAAAGCAAATGCACTGATTGTTTTCACAGCATGCTTTTCTTCTTCAAGCTGCAACAGGCAGGCTGGCAACTGCTGTTCGGAAAGGTTTTCAGCCCCCTGCCTTGGTCTACTGTAGCCTGTGACACGATCAATAGCGGGGTTAGAAGGCAGAGGAAGCTAAGGAAAGATTATGAAGATGAGGTGAGTGACAGAATTACCTTACAGGATTTGTTCTCTCTCACTCACCTTGAATCTCATCTGCCTCAGACAAAGACAGAAAACTGTCAAGGTACAAAAACACACACAAGAAAGGAAAAAGAAGAGGCGCTCCATGTTGAGTGTGAATGTGAATGTGAGGGGAAAAAACACTTTTAAAAAGCAGCTTTCACACAGTTATGTAAAGAGATGGAAGAGAAGTGATTCTGCTGCAGAATGTGTTATTTCTTTGTTGATAGTCTGTCAGCAAATTAAAGAAATCTAATCTATGAATCTTATAGGATTTAATGCTTTAATTAATAAACCAAATCTACATAAGAATGCTTAGCATGAGAAAAAATAATTTTGGAGGGAAAGTGTACTTTCTGTTTCTCAGCTGCTCAGCTGCACATTTTATAGCAAATAGCTTTTTAAAGGAGACCTGTTTTAGTAATATTTGGAAATACTGATGCTTAGTCTGCAAGCCTACATACAAATATCCAGCTGGGAGTAAACAAATCCTGTTGGACACATGCTGCTTGCTTACAAGTAAACTGTTAGAAGACTTGCAAAAATAGCAAATCAACTTCTCAGTATTCACAGGTTCTTTGAATTAATTTAATCAGCACATTAAACTTATTAACCATCATAGCCTTGTGGGTTACTAATGCCGTTTTAAAAAAAACCTGGAGAAAACCAGCACATTGCTGCATCTTCCTCAGTTCTTCCCCGTCAAACTACAGGATGTTTAGTTAACTAAGTGTGCTGATTACAGTGTCTTCAGTCCAATTGACTGCCTCACTATTTTAATTTTGATGTCACTAATATGGGTAGTATGCACTGACTGATTCAGGAGTGAATGGTGCTTCGTTCTGGTTTTGGCCTATACTTGCAAAATTCTGTCATCCCTATCCCTGATGCCAGGTCCTCTTGATGTCACCAGCTAATTCATACAGAAACATGTTTATGCACCTCAGTATGATAAGCTTCTGTGTGACTATAGTTGCCATTCATTATGGTAGCTGCTGCTTTCTGTATCAGCAGAGAGCTTCCTTATAGCCTTTAACATTGATGCCATACTCTCACAGAATGGAACAGGGTTACTGAAAGAGCAATATTCATTGTGTTTGAGGTCTGTAACATTGTTTGGATGTTTGTTCATCACATTCCACTGTTTTTGGCATCAAGTTTTCTTAAGAAGTCCCTGTTCCATTCTGGCTTTTACCTAGTCCCCAGAAAATGTTATTGCAAAGCAAAGACCTTGAAAACTGGTGGCATGGGAGGGGAGGTCCTATGTAGGCCGCTGGCTCCATATTGCCCACCTCTGTTCTCCAGTTTTACATTCAGTTGCACAAGGTGAGACTTGCTGGGTGCGCCCTGTACAACACCAGGAGTCTCAAACTGACTGCTTCAAGGAAGGGCCAGGCTCATTATGCCCAGGACGGCCATTAGGCAGTGGGTAATTCCTGCTTGTTTTCAGCTGTGCCACAATGTCATTGCCAGAGAAATTTTGCTAGCCATGTATTGCCAGCAAAATCAGACCATGTGACCTTAAAACCCAATAAGGACCAATTTGGTCTTATATAACTGTTACTCCAGGCTTGGTTTCTCAGTCGGTTTCTCAGCAACTTGCCTGCGACCAATGCTGCTACAAAGATTCCTCTTAACTTTCCATTGTTCGCCCCCTTCTCTGCTTGGTCTGGAGTCTGACTACCAGTTATAACATATCCTATACTATATCACCAGTCTCTGCTCCTTTGGATCCTTCTCTGCTTGCCCAGACACTTAAGTGCCAGCCTCATTACACCACACCATTTGCTTCTGACTGTGCTTAAGATCAATTTGACCTTATGTGAACTATGAGTGAGCAATGGTGGTGGTACGCAAGCAGTGTTTCAAGAAAGCTTGTCTGCTATTGGACAAATTCCAGGATTCCATGGAATGCGGTTTGAAAATCACTGTGCACAAAACAAAACAAAAACAGAAGATAGAAGATATCTGATGCAGGAAGGTTTACCATATAAAATTATATATAAACCATCATCCCTTTCCTTAGTAAAAGGGAAGTCTTGTTTAATATTGAAATTAATCTAAGGAGCATTTAAGAGCTTTAAGTAAGAGATGTAACAGAATAGATTTTCGTAAATACTGAGGTGTCTGCAACACTCTTTTAATCGGGGATTCACATAAATGTGTCATTTTGAAAAACCTTTGCCTTGCACAAATTATTCCTCTTTACAAACCACACAGACCCACTCAGCTTTTTGTCATCCATTTGCATAACACTAGCTGTGAGAGGCTTGTTGTCAACTGGCAATCCACACTTCAAAAACACTCCTGGCATGAGACAAAGGATGCAAAGTCCTTACTCAGTCTGTGGTATTGAGGGTCCATTTTTTGCAAAGGACGTTCCCTACAAGTTGGGTAAATCACTCAATAGTACTGTTTGTGTTCCACAGTATGTTTGGTAATTGTGCCAAATTTACACTTGAGGTTTCAATTAATCCCTTGTCAATGGAGAAAAGGAGGAGAGGGGGTTTTATGCATATACCAAAGCTTTTTGTTTCTTAAGTTACACTCTTAGGGGGAGGATTTCTATGACATTTCACATGTTCTCTGTAATCTGCATTTGAACCCATAAGCAAGTTGAAACATGTTTATGAGTAATCTGGCCTTTCTCACCAGATTACTCATAAACATGTTGAAACCCACCCATAAGCTCAAACATAGGTTGTAGAAGGAAAAAAATGATATGTCATAGAAATCGTCCCCTTATCAGTTCTTTGGCAAAAGAAGAGCAACAAGGAAAACTGTTCCACAGCACTATTCTGGGAAGAATTCTGTTGAAACACTTAAAGTTCTTGTGATATCAAAAAAAAAAACAAAAAAAAACAAGACTTAAATATCCAGATAAAGATATTAAAGGTTCAAATATATTAATATATACATAAAATTGTTTTCTGAAACCAAAACTGGTCACTTTATTTTTCAGTGGATCCATGTTCCTTCTGCTGTTAATCATTTGGTTCATGTCATATTTTCACTAATGCCTAAATCATTTTAAGAAAACCTTGATGTTACCTTCTGGTCTCATTTTTGCGGAAACACCTTCTTAGAAAATATTTTGTGAAGGCGGTTTTGTGCAGCAGTTAATAACAATGATATGGATCCAGATTTCGGTGCATGCAACTGGGCTGGCAGAAGGCGTTTCCACTCCCTATTCCCATGAGAGCACCTGCTGCCTCCTGAAAATGCTACATAGAGAGTTGGGGCATCCTGCTGAAATTATTTATCTATATAATTTCTATCAGCCTTTGCACTAAAAGCCATGTTGAATCCACTAAGCTGTGGAGCAAGGACTAAGAAGGAATGGGGAGAATCCACCACAAATTGGGCAGAGGCATCTTTCATACTGAGAACTTCTTCTCATGGAAGATGTATTTGCATAATTCCTCCATTTCCTCTGCAACAAAATCTACTTCATTCAGCCTCACCCCCTGACTCTCTCTGCCATGTTCAGGGGGCTTTCTTTCTTTCTTTCTTTCTTTCTTTCTTTCTTTCTTTCTTTCTTTCTGTTTTAACTGCAAAGCATCATAACAATTCTTCAAGCCTTCACAGACCCCCTGTGAGGTCATCGCAGCCCCCCAGGGGTTCACGGACCACAGGTTAAGAACCTATTTAGTGTCTTTATATAAATAAATTAAATTAGTGGCTGGGATTCCTTATGCTCCACAATTATGGTGCTCTTTTAGATTTGTTTTAGTCATGCATGAAAAGATAACCGGCATCCTGAGTCCCTAGAGATAATTATAGCAGGAGAGCAGATATTAGGTCACCGAATAATAAAATTAATAAAGTTAAACTGTAGTGTTAACTCCGTTAATGTACCTGACCGCTTTACACCTCTAAACATCCTGCTCATCTAATGTTTGTACAACCATTTGCTTATGATCTGCTTATATCAGTCTATTTGATATGATGCAAGGCCATTGTCTTTTATCCACTGAGTATAACACACTGCATGAAATATTTCAATATTACCTTTCTTTCCGACAATCATCCTCTCTTGTTTCCCTAAGGTTAAAAATGCAAATAATAGAATACATAATGTCATAGAACACTGCCTCTGTATTGATAACAATTAAGTGAAGAGAAATTCTGATACTGTACCATCTAATATATAATCAGTTATCTAATTATAACTGAATTTTGCCAAATTATTTCATCTATAGGTTTTAATATGTATTCATACAAATCAATTTTTAAAACAGTGGCTGAGAAATATGAACTCATGTACAGTACAGCTGCAATCCTAATCAGTAGAGCTAATTCAAAAAGCAAACCATTTTCCACAAATATTTTTTATAGAGTCAAAACATTTCCCCTCTTCAACATATTGGAACAAAAAGATGCACATTCCCCTTGTGTGGGCAATAATTCTCAAGGGCTGCTTTATTTGCCCAAAGTATTGTTATTGTGTAGCCAAGCTAATTGTTTACGTACTGATGTAACATCATCCCATTCCTCATGCTCCCTGGTTGACTAGGATCACCTATATCATAGGTTCTTAACCTGTGGTCTGTGGAACATTACAAAGCAGTATTTTTTGTAACAGAGTATGTACTGCTATCCAATACTGTTTCGCTACTCTACAAGGCCACCACATATGGTAAAAGCTTCCCTCTTGTGCTTCACACTTCCAACAGACATTTGACATCTATGTATAAATCTTTGACAATTTTTTCGGAGTCATATGCCACCTATAAAACATCTTATATATGTTCTCCTTGAAATTTACCGATTTTGTGAGCTTTATGTTATTTTTCCATATTTGCAACCATTGATCAATATCAATATTATGTCCTATATTTTGTGCCCACCTAATCATACATTCTTTTACCATCTCATCTTGCATTTTAATTTCAAGCAAATAATCATACACTTTCTTAATTACTTTATCATTTGAGCCCAGCAGAAGTTTATCGAATATCGTTTGTTCTGTGTAAAAGCCCTTTATTTTATCTTTTCTATACCTAGATTCCACTTGTGCTCTGGACCACCAGTCTAGATATATGTTTTGTGTTTCTAACTCTTCTTTGGACCTTAACTCACAATAATTTTTTAATAAGTCTTGATATCTTAAAAGTTTCGCTTCTGTCATAAGGTTAGGTTGTGTAAAGGCCTCTATGGGTGATACCCAACCTGGTGTTTTTTGGTAAATCTGCTGGATGATCTTTTTCCAAGTCCCTAGTAGGGCTGTTCTTATCATATGCAAGTTGAAACTTTTCTGCTCTTTATCTTTTTTATACCATAGAAAAGCATGCCAACCTAACTGTAAATCATGTCCTTCCAACTTGAGTAGTCTATCATTATCTAAAATCCATTCCTTTATCCAGACTAATACACAGGCTCTATAATACAATACCTGGGAGACCAAAACCTGCTCTTTGTTCGGCATCTTGCATTGCAAGATGGCAACAAAAGATATTTAAAGGGTAAAGGAAAGGTTAAGAACCGCTAACCTATGTCATTATTATAATGCAGAAAATCCAGAAAATATAAGAAAAATGTGCCAATGAGGCATCAAAATGGGAAAGTATGACTTGAAAAGACAAGAACATTATTTATTTTTTATTTATTTTATTTATCTGCCACCTTTCTCCCAGAACTGGAACCCAAGCCGTTTACAATACTGTTAAAACAATGGAAAATTAAAATCAGAACACTTTAAGAGGACTTCTTTCAAATACTATTGTTAGTTTGCCTTAAAAAGAGAAAACAAGCGGCTATAATCTTATGATCTGAGGTTCTTAATTGATTAAAGCCTTCCTGAATAAGATGGTCTTTGCTTGCTGAGAAAAGTATAGCAAGGAAGGGGCAAACCTATCCTCTCTTGGCAAGGAGCCACTAAGAAGGCCCACTCCTGAGTCCCCACCAAACAGACCTCTGAAATTGGTGGGACCATGTGAAGGGCCTTTCCAACAGATCTAAAATCCCAGACAGTCTTATATAGGAGAATATGGTATTTCAGATAGCCTGGATTCAAGTTGCATAGGGTATTAGAGGTCATAACTAGCACTCTGAATTGAGCCTGGAAGTGGACCAGCAGCAAGTGAAGCTGTTAAAGAAAGGGAGTTACACATTCATTGTAACTACCCCAAGTCACCCTTATCAATGCTATCTGGACTGAGGGGACTTTTAGCCTCCCTTACAGCACTCCATTTAACTAGACAATCGAAATGATATAATGGTCAGTGTACACCTTTACAACACAAGGTAACATGGAGGTATAGGTCATTGCTTAAATTCATTCTACACATCTAGGTCAAGTACATTACACTAGAGCTTTGCCATTTGAACTTTTTAAGTTCAGTTCCCAGAAATTGCCATTCTGGGAGTTCCACATGACAGGCCACACCTAAAGACACGTAAATATAGCTCACCTAGGAAAAGGCCTAGTTGGAAGCCTTCAGGGCCTGGCTTGTTCAAAAAAGGAAGCTGCCCAGTGGTTTCTGGGAATCTCCAAAAAGTCCCTAAAAGTTCAAAAAATCTGAATGGCACATGCCTATATCACACAGTCTTGTGATGACCAATACCAGTTTAGGCTACAAGTGATGGATCACATGACTAGATTTTTACGTTCTAAGTGCAGAGCGTTTCCTCAGTTTTCCTTGCTCAAAAACTTATATTTCTGTGTTGTGAACTACTTCTACCGTGTTTCCCCGAAAATAAGACAGGGTCTTATATTAATTTTTGTTCCAAAAAACCCATTAGGGCTTATTTTCAGGGGATGTTTTCTTTTCTTTTTTCATGTACAACAATCTACATTTATTCAAATACAGTCACGTCATCTTCTCCTGGTTGCCACACAATGGTGGGCGGCGGGGTTTCTCTTAACTGGGGCTTATTTTTGGGGTAGGGCTTATATTACAAGCATCCTGAAAAATCATACTAGGGCTTATTTTCAGGTTAGGTCTTATTTTGGGGGAAACAGGGCATTGAATAGTATGGTGTTGGCCATAAGGCTCTGGCATTATGAGATGGCCATAAGGCTCTGGCATGAACATACACTATGTGATATCTTTGTCATACACAAAAGCCATTGCTTGATGGTGCAGGCATGGTGAACAGATGACATGACCTCACTCTTACAGCATATCCATACTTTGATTATGAGACAAGTGTGTTTGTTTGTATCAATGAATAGGAGGTGCTGACTACACCTCAAGAAATTGGGTTGCTGATGGGAACATTTCCCTGTCCATAGCTTCTTAATAATGGTTTACTTCAATTTGAGCTGAATTAAATTCAACTGAGAGCCTGTTCCCACTGCCAGAAGAAACTGGCAGAACAAGTGTATTTTTTGGATTTGGGCTTAAGTCATGTGGACTTTAGCCCAAATCAAAAACTTTTGTGGTGATGTCACTGCCGCCTTCATCTCCTATCAGGTGGGTCCAATAAGGGGGAGGAGGAGAATGGAAAAGGAGGGGGAGAAGGACAAATGGAAAAGGGGCAAGAGTTTTCCTCTGGTAAACCTGGTACATATGAACACACGCAAATGCACATACGCACATGCCCACACAGAGAGGAGAGAGACAGATTTAGTTACAGCAAGCGGGGTGCAAGGGTGGTTTCTCCCACCTGGATGCATGAAACCCAAAACTTAACCTAGAGAGTGAGCCCATGGAGGATCCACCCTTCCCTTTGGACTCCAATTCCTGGAGAAACGCCCCATGAATCCCCATGATTTTTATATGTAGGATCACCCCAAATCATGAAAGCATGGGTCCCAGGCATGAGTCTCCATGAATCCCCATGAATTCTATGTATAAGATCACCCCAAATTTAAAAAAACAAGGCATGCCTTGGATTGGTAGTCTGTGGGCACAGATGGAATTTATGATTTGATTGTGGTGATCCCATATAAAAATTATATGAAATCCTGAAAGGGCTGGAAAGGGAAAGAGGGGGTGGAAATGGGAAAAGGGTCAAGGGGTGAGGGTGATGGCAGGTGACTGAGGGGAATAGAAAACAGGAAGGATTTGGAGGGGGTGAGGAGAAGAGGTTGGTTGAGGGATAGGGCAGAAGAGGAGAAAGTTGAGGGGGGAGGGAAGGAAAGCTTGGCTTGGCTAACTGGTGGCTGTCAAAAAAAACAAAGAAACACGGAGCAGAGGTGTTCACATATGCAGAATTGATTCACTGGAATCTACCTCAAAATAAACGGACCTCTGTCCGGGAAGCAGAAAAACTCACTCCCCTGGCAGAGTAGTCCGCTTGTGCACGTGTGTTGTGTGTACACTTAAGTTTGTGTCGTGTTTTTTTTCTCAGCAGAATGTGGATTTTATTATCAGTGAGATAGAGCTCTATGTCCTTTAGAATTAAACCTCAACTGAAACAAAGCCTAAAGATTTCATAATGGCTGAACAGATTTCCTACAATTATGCACAAAGCTGGATTGGGTTTCTTTCCCTGTCACTGTTGTAGACATAGTACACAATCACAGTACCAACATGACAACTGAAGGATGGTTTACAACGACTATGCCTCCCTTGACTCCAAAGTAATTCTCCAGCTAGAGAACCAAACCATTTGTCTCTTGTCCAGCATTTATTATGATCATGACAGAATGCCCTTAATCATAAAGAATCTAATCTGTAAAACCAAAGCCAACTTGATAGGTCAGTCTGTGTAATCCTCTGTTTTCTTCCCCTTATCCCTTCTGGCAATATGACATAGATATTTTGATTGTTTTATGAAATTTGTTAAGAGCAGGCTACTGTATCTCACAATTATTATTAAGAGAAACTTTGAAAGTAGAGGAGTCAGAGTTGAATCTCTGGGCTGAGTTGAAACATATTTAACTGGAAGTAAATCAGATTAAGTTCCAGGTGGAATCGCTTAGACTACCTAAATTTGCACATTTCCAATCCAGACATCTGTCCCATATTTTTTAATATACCATTAAATGCAAGTCAAAGAATCCAAGCCTTTTCTTTCTCATTGCCCCCTTGGCCTCTTCATTCAACTTCTGTGCTCCTTGTTTTACAAGTCTCTCTTGCTACAGCAGGCATACAAAAAGAACAGATAGAAACCTCAAGAAATGATTGTCACCAAAACTCCCAGCTGCCTAGTCTCCCAGTTCCAGAGCTCAGGAAACTGATTTATTTGGAATACAACTCTTAGAAGCCCTCCAAACCAGCAGAATGGTGACCAGCTAGTCACTATTCTGGCTGGAGAATTCTGAGGGGTTGTAGCACAAGGAAGTAACTTCTCTGAGATCTGCTTGTTTCATTGACATGAATATATAGGATAAGATGAATTCCAAGAATGCAATGTTTATAATTATTTAGGGTAGAATAAATTCCCAGAATACAATTTGGGATAAATACTTCTAAATTGATCACTGATAGGTTACGCAGTGTCTTTTTGCAAATGTACAGTCTTTAACAGTTTTAAATAATTTTTATTGTTTCATATATTTTAAATTGTTCAAAATTGCTTCTATTCCCTGTCTGATTTATATATCATATATAAATATCCCAAATATTCCAGATAAGGATACAGACTGTAGTTGGCAATGTTGGACAACTTTGTTCAATCTACCTTCCCAGCAGTTCACACTTCCAGCACAATGGTATTACGGTTCACCTTATGCACTTCTCTGAATTTTGTGACGCAGATTCTTAGTTCAAATAAGCTTTCAAATTTCAATGGAGAATGCATAGAAAAGTGTGTATTTTAGAGTAAAACCATGTTTTGGAAAGAACTATTTACTATTTAATGCACATTTTAAACAATTGAACAGATGTAAAATTCTCCTGGGCCAGAAACAGACTAAAATAACTGTCTATAACTGTAAGTTGGGTAAGTCTCAAATCCAGTAATTAAACAACAGCCCAGGCACTGCCTAGGATATATCAGAAGTTGATCAAAAGAATTAGCCATATGCTTTCATGCTTAGAAAACCATGAGTTTATTTCAGAGGTCAATGCAACCGCACTCACTTCTTCACTTCCCAGGATACTCTAGGTCAAATGCCCAATCACAGAAAGCTTCTCTTCCTTGTTTTCCCACTATTTCATCCTCTGATTTACAATGCAATCCAAACTCAAAGACACACCAACTGTAGTGTTTATTGAATAGGCAGAAACCTCTTGTGCTGACACAACTCCCTTGTGCTAGCAAGGCCATCTTGACTAGTTAGGATTTCATCCTAAATCCTTGGGCATGTAAGCTTTTCAAAGGCACAAACTGAATTAAGAAATTTGTTGATGGTGCAGACAAGACCACTGCTTTCCCTCACACAAAGGTAGTCAGACTAGCACAAAGAGCAATTTATTTTCAACAACCTCATAGATATTTTGCTACACTATATCTTTAATAAGGGACGTGGTGGTGCTGTGAGTTAAACCGCAGAAGCCTCTGTGCTGCAAGGTCAGAAGACCAGCAGTCGTAAGATCGAATCCACGCGACGGAGTGAGCTCCCGTCGCTTGTCCCAGCTCCTGCCAACCTAGCAGTTCGAAAGCATGTAAATGCGAGTAGATAAATAGGTACCACCACGGTGGGAAGGTAACGGCGTTCCGTGTCTAGTCGCGCTGGCCACGTGACCACGGAAACTGTCTATGGACAAACGCTGGCTCTATGGCTTGGAGACGGGGATGAGCCCTAGAGTCAGACATGACTGGACTAAATGTCAAGGGGAACCTTTACTATACCTTTAATAACAATGAAGTATTAAAGCTGCATACGAATATCAGTTGTATTCCTATTATTTGTTATGGATTTATAGCTTCTACCTGTTGATGTGTCAAATGGGGTACTATATATTATGACGCATATGACTCACAAACCTTCAGTCGGGGGGAAAAGTATACAGCCCAAGTCACAACAAATTTAAATCCAAGTACTAGAATATAAATGTAGAAATCAGCATTAACTGGGATGAAATACACCAGTGTAAAAAACCAGTTTAAATGGGATCTGCATCAAACCATCAGTGCAACACAGTGTGGTCTGCAGATTAAAGTCATGATTTTATCCTTCCGTGTCTCCTGACTGCTATATTTATGCTTGCCTAGAAGCAAACCATTCTCACTGTTTGCAACATAAAGATTCCTGTTGAGGATACTGCCATCCGTATGAGAGCTGTCAGCTACTAAAGATAAAGAGGAATCCCGTTGGACAATGTGATTAAGGCACAGTCTACACAAACAGCAGATGACAACAGAAAACTGTTTCTGGACTGTCTCACTTCAGAGCAGCAGTAGGGGGTTTTATTTTGAAAGCTAACAGTACCTACACCTATAGCCATGAAGCTCACTGGGTTACAATATATCAGGTTCCACTCCTAGTTAGGTGCAGACCCCACTGAACTCATGAGCCATACATACTTCTGAACAGATAGGTATGGTAGAGTCCCTAGTTTTCAGCCTAACTTACCTCACATAATTCTTGCAAGGATAAAAATAGAGGGAGGGAAGGAGGGCACCAACTTTAAGGCTGGATGGTGGTGGTGGTGGTGGTAGAAAACTGCATCAGTGAGAGAAAGCTGAATTAGAATCACTCTTCAAACTCCTAATTCTCAGTGTGCAATTGATTCTGAGGTGCATTCAGTCATGTAGTCTCCAGTTACATCTGAAACAGTGCGGTCAAGACACATACAGTTTTACATGTGATCTGCTGCCTAATACAAATAATTTTTCCATTTGGAAACCATAACAGACATGTGGCCTTTTTTACTGCACTGCTTTAATTTGAGCACAGGCTCACATAGTGGGTACTAAAGACAAAGAAAGCAGTGGGGTTTATTAAACTTCTTCTGTTTTTCCTTCCTCACCAAACATTTCTTTCTTTTAAAATATCACACTAGTAGGAGAGCAGCATGCCTAGCAGTTCATATTGTTAGAGGAATAATAGTGTGCCTGGCAATATCTTTGCTGACCAAACTTCAGACATATATCATGTTTTAGATATTTTCCTACTCTTCAGAATTTTCCTTGTCACAAATCAACCGATTGTTCTAATAAGAAGTACTACATAAAACAACAGGTTCTCTACCATCCTTAAGGTACATTTCTTCAAATTTCTGCAAAATTAGGAAGGAGATTTTCCCAGCAATTGGAAACAATGTTAAGTAATTTTGACAGAAAATCATCCCCACACTGAAATAAAAATTGATGTGCAATATGAAATAAAATGAGGGTTACTGTTGAAAGCAGCAATTATATCTCTTTAAAACTAGTAGAAAGTAGTAATGCTGTGTTCAGCTGTCTGTGCGTTGACTGAAACTTTTAACAGAGAAACAAATTCTTAGATATTTGTTTCTTAGATGCAGTCATGGTAAAGTGCTCGTTCTCTCATAGTCAAGTTCCTGAACAATAATAATAATAACACTTTTTTACAGATAGGACTTAAAACAATACTAAGGTTGATACAAGGAAGAATTACACAGGCTGTCAGTGGAACCAACGGAGGGCCTGTCCATACTGTGAAATTTGGTGCAATCTGGCCAATACTTAAAAGGTTTTTATCTTCAGTGAAATCTATTTTACCTCTTGGAACCTGTCCACAAAGGTAGAACAAAGAGCTATTTTGCATCACAATTAGAGATGGGCACTGGTTTGGCAGTTTGTGCTCATTTGTTTAGCAGCCAAACAAGTGTTTGGTGCTTCAAAGCCCCACCTCCTCCACAGGCACCCACTCAAAGGTAGCACCCAGAGGTGGTAGAGCAGGGAGGTCTGGGTGCCTGCCTGCCAGAGAAGGCAAGGCTTTGAAGTGCCAAACACCTGCTTGGCCACTAAATGAACAGGCACGAACTGCCAAAGTGGCAGTTTGTGCATGCCCTAGCCCTGTGCCAGAAAGATACAGGCCAGCTCTTAAAGGGGAAGGATGGATTACTTTAAGTAGAAGCATGAGCGAATGAGGTCTTTTTTTCAATGCCAGACAGTGCAATCAGGGAACCATATATCATAACTATATGCCAGTGTGAACAGGCTCTGAGGAGCAGAAAAAGAAGTAAACAAGAAAACCCTTTCCCTCCAATAAAAAGGGTTCTCTGGGTACCAGGAAAAGGTAGCCACACTGATGAATGAATTTCAAAGTAAGGAAGTCCCCATTTCAAGATACAGGAGCAGGTTGTTTTGGAGTAGACTGGACACTAGTTTTATAAACCCTTGAGGCGTTGCTACAATCCTGATGTTATGGTGATATAAGCAGAGAGCAAGAAAGTGAAATGGGCTTCCAGAGCTAGTGTTTGGATCATTGTAGGCTTACTGAAAAACAAGACCCGCAAGAGAAAGCCCATGACCATTTGTGCAGAGTTTTATTTTAACTGTTGTATTGTTAAATGCCTTTTTACAACATATCCCAGTAACAGGACACATGAGTGTGCTTTTAAATCTTTACTTTTGATTTCTTTCCTCCTCAATATATCAGTGACCTGGAAACACAAAGGCAAACTTCACCCTAACTAGCAGAAGGCACTCAGGGCAGAAACATGTGCCTTTGTGATTATTTTTGCTGTTGTTTTATTTTTGCACAGCACAGTCACCAAGAGCGAGATTTGAAATGGAAGATACACACAGGGCAGAGGGGGGCTTCTTAACCTTTTTTCCCATGTTGTTCTGCAGCTACCCCCCCCCTCTTCTGCTATAATAAAATGTATTAAAGAAAAATGAACACAGAGGGATACTTTTTGGTAGTGGGTTACTGCAAAGCCTTCGATTGTTTGTTTGTTTGTTTGTTTGTTTGTTTGCTGCCTTTCTCCCAAAGGATCCAAGGTGGTTTACAGTATAAAACAGATGTGGTAAAAGCATGTCTTACTTTTGGAAACATTCATTTTCCAAAACAGAACAGTAAGATTACTGGCCATTTTGATCACACCTCCATTAACTTTTTATGACAAAGTTCTTTCTGGCTTGTTTCGCAGCTGTGTAGTCCAATCAGAATAAACAAAAATGAATGCCCAACCCCTATTATGTTTTTATACTAATGTAATGCAATCAGCATAATTACTGGTGGCGAACTACCACAAGTTAAGGAGTCAGTGCATACATTTACTGTTACACATGAGTCATACATTGCAGTGAGTAAAAGCAAAAATCTACCCTGGCTTCTTAACTTGCCACAGTTCACCGCTAAGATTAATGTCAATTGTGTTATACCAGCAGGCCAACCTAATAGAACGTTGGCCAATTATCAATCAATAAATAAGAACAAATCGTTTTAGATTTGTACTGTTAAAATGGTTTTTAAAAAGGCTATGAGATGGTAGCTGTATTGTAACTCAAAGAACTCATTATGGAATAGGGTTGATAATTTACACTCATTACAGCTAATTGCTGCTAAGTAATGAGGCACAGGTTTTAACAGTAGGTATGTACTTGCTGCACAGTTGGGTGTATGCCCCGTAATGTGACCAGCACCTTGTTAGTTTGTAGTAGGTTGCTGCAGCGAGTTATGCAACTTAACTTACATACACTGTAAAATGGGTACCCAGACTCACCTGGGAACACTCTGATGTAGCCAGAGTGGCAGTCCCAGGGCCACGGTGAGTGGCAGTGGGGGCTGGAGTTGACAAGGATCCCTTGTGGTTGCTCCCGAGTGCTTGGGATGCTGGGAGGGCAGCAGTGGGCGATTCCATACACCCCTCCTCCACTGGCCTCCCATTGGCTGCACATTGCCAGCAGGGAAATTCAAATTGAACACTTTGGACAGGTGGACTGCAAAACAGGAGGCTCCATTCCAGTCCACCTGCCCTGGTCTGCCACTCCAGTCCATCTTCACTCCAGACTACCTATAATCAGAGCTAGGGAAGCTGCTCCAGCCACTTTTCCAGCTTGCTGGCTTTTTCCCTTTCCCTCACCCTTGTTTTATAGTGGCAGTAGGGTGGTACAAGTTAATGTTTGCTGCTTGGGTGCTTGAGGATCCCTTTTTGAGTCGTTATTATGGGTATTACATTTATGGTATTGGTTTAGTAGTACAAATTAAAGTTGGTTGCTGGGATTTGGATTATTGATTGATCGTCACAGATATTTTGTGTCTTATTGCCTTTGTCACAGCTTTGTTGGTGGTTTGGGGCATGAGGGTTGGATCCAAGTTGTTAAAGGAAGCCTCTTAAGAGGAGCTGGTGCAGGGCCATGATCTAGCCAACTCGGGGACCTGTTGGCAGGGAATCATGGAGTGGCATATGCCCACATGGCCTCCAAGGACTGGAGCCGGTGGTGGGCATCAAGGGACATTTGGATCTCTTAATGCGATGGATCCAATTCCCCAGTGCTGCACCTGGGCTTGCTGCTGTAACTAATTAAGTTATGGCCTTTTTCCTCCAAAGCATTGTGTGTTGTAATTTTCTGTTGCGGATTTTGGGTGGCCTTGTGCCTGCTCAGCACTAGGCCAACAACCACCAACAGGATTCTGAACATATATTGTAAGACACTGTATTTATAAAGAAATTTTGATTTTAGACTGGGCCTCAATTTTATAGGCTTCTGCATAGGCTAGTGTGATTGGGTTCTTTGTCTGTTAGAGGCGGGTCTTTCATTTCGGCGGGAATTATACACGGAGACGAAGATAACGGTACAACCAACTTGTCTTTATTCCTTTTACTTTCTTGAACGTCAACACAAAACGGATCTAAACCACTTAACTCAGATAATAACTTATAACTTTTAACATTCGCTGTGTCTCTTCCTTTCATCAATTCCCCCCCTTTTTCATCCCGCATTGATCTGGTTCGGTTCTGCTCCATGCTGGAAAGCTCAGTGTTGCACATATCGTCCCACAACAAGGGTGCTTCACATAATTCCCTTCCAGATATGGCAGGTAATTCGTAGTACCAATGTATGTTATTTTCTTTCCCGTGTCCTGCGGACGAGGTACTGCCACCATTCTCCATCCTGTTTTCCCTTCTATCTTTCCCTTCTCTCCTAGACTAGGAGGATCAGGTAACAATCCTCCCCCAGTTCTAAGATTGGGAAATTCTCTCACCAATTCCACTGTTGTGCATCTTACTGGTTCTTCTTTCTCCGTCTGCGTACTCTTCTCTTTCCTGTCATTTCTCCCCTCTCCCCCTCCTACTCCTTCCTCCTTTATATCCTCCCAACTCAATAAGTCTAACTCCTCCCACTTTCTGGTTTGTCTATCCTCTGCTAAGAATATCTCTATGGCTCTGGTCCTGCCTGTTCCCTCATCCTCTATCTTGATCAACTCCCCTACAGCACATCCAGTCAACATCTCCTGTCTGCATTCCTTGGAGGACGGCTCACTAGGTTGCTCTCCTTCACACGCCCCCCCGGACGAGTGGGCCGTCCTCTCTTCTGTATTCGTCCCCCTTTCTCCCTGTCGGGAAAAATAATCAGCATTAGCGTGGGCACTCCCTTTCCGATACTGTATCTTGAAAGTGAACGGTTGTAAACTCAGATACCACCTGGTTAACCTGGGATTGGTATCCTTCATGTGATTTAACCATTGTAACGGTGCGTGATCTGTTATCAATACAAAAGGTGCTCCCAACAAATAATATCTCAGTGTTTGTATCGCCCATTTCACGGCCAATGCCTCTTTTTCAATAGTGGCATATTTTTGCTCTCTTACACTTAATTTCCTACTAAGATACATAACCGGGTACTCCATCTCTCCTTTCCTTTGCGATAACACAGCCCCTATTCCCCTATCAGAGGCATCCGTTTGTACAATGAAAGGTATGTCAAAATCCGGGGCATATCTACTAGGGAGTCCAGCCAAAATTTCTTTTAATGTTTCGAAGGCTCTACTCTCTTGACGCCCCCAAACTACTTTATGAGATTTCCTTTTCCGGGTTAGATCACTAAGGGGTGCTGCGATTTGTGCAAAATTGGGGACAAACTGTCGGTAGTATCCTGCTAAACCCAAAAATTGTTGTACCTCTTTCTTTGTTTGTGGTGGGGGCCATGCTGTTACTTTGTCTACTTTATCTGACACAGGTTGTATCCTTCCTTGTGTCACTTGAAACCCCAAAAACTTTACTCCTCTGCGTGCTACCTTGCATTTGGTAGGGTTAACCCTCAACCCTGCTTTCTTCAGTTCAGTCAAGACTGCTTTGAGGTGTTTTACATGTTCCTCCCAACTTTTACTATATATGAGAATGTCATCTATATACGCTCCAGAAAATTCCTTTACTGGCTCTAACACTTTGTCCATCAATCTCTGGAAAGTGGCTGCTGCGCCATGTAACCCGAACGGCATGCGCGAAAATTGGAACAATCCCTTGGGGGTGACAAAAGCAGTTTTCTCTTTGTCCTCTTCTCTTAGGGGTATCTGCCAATATCCTTTGGTCAGGTCTAAAGAGGTCAAGTACTCGGACCCTCCCAAACGCTCTAACAGGTCATCTATTTTTGGCATGGGGTAGGCGTCAAATTTAGATACTTCATTTAGACGTCTGAAATCTATACACAAACGGGCGCTGCCATCAGGCTTAGGTACTGTCGCGATTTGACCCTTTTTGGATCCCGCACCTCTGGAACCTATGTGGCGTGGGACCCACTCGTGCCTTGGTCTGTCTACCTAGACTCAGACCTCAGAGCACACCAGGGCAAAACCAAACTCTTTCCTTCCTTCCACTGCTGCCACCAGGAGATCCCTAGATCCCCATAACTCCTTTAGAAAGAATCAGGTCCACTCTTTAATGAAATAGAAAGATCTTTAGTTTATTTGCTTATTTGTTTCAGCACTTCAACATTCAGTTCTATTCCTTCTCCCTTCCAGTCACTGGTCAATCACTTCTCAGATCTCCTACTATATTTTCATCAGTCTAATCACAATCACATAAATCTTTGAACTCTGCTAATCAAACTCCTTCCAAAACTCTGATCTCCTTTCTCCCCCTCAGGCTCTGCCTCTTATACTCTGCCTCTTGGCTCCGCCTCTCAGCAACATAAATATGCATGACTCCCTCTAACTAAACCTGAGCCATGACCACATTTAAAGGAGAACGCTACAGACCTCCCCCCTTACTTAGGTTTGTTTGGGAGGGGAAACACATTTTTCCTCCTGAACAAACAGCTGCAATAGCTCAAACTTTTTTTCTTTCTCATAACATTTTACCTTTCACATTTTTACTAAATTTCAACCAAATACCTTACCTTATCATTTAATCATCAATACCATACTTTACCTTTTCATCTACTAATCAATAATATACATTACCTTATCATTTAATAATCAATACAATACTTTACCTTATCATCTACTAATCAATAATATACCTTACCTTATCATTTTACAGAATTTACAACCATACAGAAATCACGATCCTGAACTTTTACATAAATAATTAACTGTGAATTATAGTCCATTTCAGTTTATAATAAAAGTCCTGGTATCATTCATCTAGCCTCCTGGAAAGCACATCTGCGACAACGTTGTGGGCTTTCGAGGCAAGAACTGAGTCTCTGTTGCAAAGGCAAAATTTGCAAGGTCCAAGTCTCTCACTTTTCCGTCGTAGTCTGGAGCACCATGGACTGGTCCGGTTGTGGTCATCTCCTTCAGCTGGACACACCTCTGCTGGTACTCAGGAGTCCCTCTGTTGACCACTGGCTCCTTCTTCTGCACCCTTTTCCGTCGACTGGCGGTCATCGGCCACTCGGTTGTCCACAGGATGTCATCTGCTGGTCGTTTTAGTGCGACGTCATCTTTAAGTCTGGCTCGGGGCTTCACTTGCTTAGCTAGGGAAAGGGTAGGCAGTTCCCTCTTCTCCTCCCGAACATCTTTAGATGCATCGCTCTTTAAGGCATCAGGGCCTTCCTCCTTCTGTATCACATAATTGACATTGTTCAATTTTGTCCCTACTTTATAGGGATCCTCCCAAGCTAATTGTAGCTTGTGACTTTTGACTGGCCTAAGCAAAAGAACTTCATCTTCAGGCCCAAAAGTTCTTTCACGGGCTTTCTTATCGTACCAGGCCTTCTGCTTGGTCTGGGCAGCCCTTAAGTTCTTTCCGGCTATCTCTAGAGACCTTTGCAGGGTGTTTTGCAACCTGTGCATATATTCTACCACTGACTCCAGGTCACTTTCTCTATGGTCTTCCCAGTTCATGCGGAGCAAATCTAAAGGTCCGCGCGCCTTTCGTCCTAGCAGTAACTCAAAAGGACTAAATCCCGTGCTCTCTTGAGGGATGCTCCTATAAGCATATAGTAAGGGTTGTATTTTGCAGTCCCAATCATTTGGGTTCTCTGCTACATACGCCTTAATCATGCGCACTAAAGTGCCATTGAATTTCTCAACTAGCCCGTTGGTCTCTGGATGATATGGAGTCGAATTGATTTGGGTAATTCCACAAGCCTTCCATAACCTTTTGATCAGTTTGGATGTGAAACTCATTCCCAAATCGCTGACTATCTCGCTGGCAAATCCCAATCGGCTCATGTAATTGATTAGGGCATCTGCCACGGTGTCAGTTTCCATGTTGCGCAAAGGAATTGCCTCGGGATATCTAGTGGCAAAATCCATTATGGTCAAGATGTATTTATTTCCCCTACGGGTGGCATTAGGTAAGGGACCCACTAGATCAATTCCCAGCCTTTGGAACGGTGTAGAGATGACTGGCAGAGGACATAATTTGGCTTTGGTCCTGTCCTGCCCAGTCCCTCGTCTCTGACAGACATCATACGTTTTACAGAAACTAGTAATCTGTTTGCCCATACCTGGCCAAAAGAAGTTCTGGCCAACCCGTCTTTTGGTTCTGGTGATCCCCATGTGAGCTCCAAATAAACTGCTGTGAGCTTGATTAATGATTTTCTCCCTGTATTTACTAGGGACCACTAATTGCTTTCGGGGTTCCCCTTTTCCTCGGTATGGAGTAGCTAACGTTTCCCTGTACAGAAGGTCTTTGGTTAAGCTAAAGCTCTCAGGGCACTCAGGAGACAGTACAGTGGGAGTCCTGGCAGCTTCAAAGCAAACTCCCAAGCTAATGTCCTCCTTCTGCTCCTGGGCAAAATTGTTATTTGTTTTGGGATTCTGTAGTAGCATGAGTTCTGTCTCAGCCCTATCATCAAGCTGGGTTGCCACGGTAACCGCTCCTAGGCCTCTCTCTGCTACAGTATCGGTTTGAGCTGCAGAGGGTGAGTTTTGACCCCCCTTTGAGCGGGTAAGCACTAACACACTCTTGACATGCTCTATTAAATCCCAACCAAGGAGAAAAGCTGCTGGTATTTCATCTGACACAGCTACTTGCCACTTTCCAGACCAATTCTGGTATTCTACTGGTATCTCAGCCACTTTTAAAACTACGGTTTCCTTCCCAATTCCCTTTAAAGACATTTCTTTGCCAGGAATAATGTCATCCTGGGCTACTAAATCGGAATGGACAATGGAGATTTGAGATCCTGTATCTCTTATTGCAATGTACTTCTTTCCTTTCACAACTATCTCTTCACCTGCGTTTCTGAGAAGGGTCTGGTCATTGCTGATATAGAAACAATGGACTACTTGGGCTATAGGAATATCTTCCTCCTCATGGTCAGTAGAAGTGGTGGTGGTTATGGGATCAGGTCTCTGTCTACTATTTTCCTCCCCTGATTCCACTTGCTTGACACAATACACCTTTTTGGTTAGAGAATCATTTCTCTGCAAGTTGGGGTATGGTTGCCTACATTGGAATTGTAAGTGGCCTGGTTGCCCACAGTTAAAACATTTAAAATTCCTTTTGTCATTCTGAGGTACTTTGGCAAACCGTGCCTCAGGGTTTGATGTTTTTGGCGGGCTAGCCCTTGGCAACTTTGGGGAAGTCCCGCCCTGACCTTCTCTCTCAGGATTCCTGCTGAGGTAATTTTTATTAAAAGGCTTTTTATAGTTATTGTCCCAGTTTGGTTTATTTACTCTCAGCTCTGAAAATCTAGGGTTCCTGTAAGCATTAATCAAATCAGTTTGTTCTCCCGCTTCCCATAAATTTTTAGGATTCTTGTCCCTTACTAAATACCGTAGTTCTCCAGGTAATAGGGAGTAAAACTGTTCTAGCCCAATTAAATCCTTCAACTGTTCTAAAGAAGTGATCTCCTCTCTTTCAATCCACTTATCCAGAGTCTGCGCCAATCTAGCTCCCAACTGAGAGTACGATTCATCCTGCTTTTTAGAGAGAGAGCGAAATTTCCGCCTCAGGTGTTCAGAGTTCAGACAAAATCTTGAATAAACCATCTTTTTATATGCCTCAAAATCTCTTGCCTTCTCGGGATTCATCTGGGCATATATTTCTGCCAGATCTCCGCTAACCTGCGCTCTTAAAACCATCATTCTATCTTCATTTCTGATTTCAAAGTCATTGCAGGTGCGTTCAAAAGCAATGAGGAAGGATTCAGGACAGTCCCCTCTTTTGTACTGGGGGAACTTCTTCAAATCTATCTTTGACAGGATTCCACCTCCCCCACTGTTGTTATTATTAAGGTTATTATTTAGAGCAGAAATCTCTAATTGTCTCATCTGTAGTTGAAAATTCATTTCCTTTTCTCTTAATTCTAGTTGTTTAGCTTCTGACTCAGCCTTGATTTCCAGGTCCCTTCTTCTCTCTTCCTGCTCAAATTGTCTGGCCTCCTGCTCAAATTGTCTGGCCTCCTGCTCAGCTCTTTCTTTGCTTTCCTGTTCCCTCCTTCTCTCCTCCTGCTCAAATTGTCTGGCCTCCTGCTCAAATTGTCTGGCCTCCTGCTCAACTCTTTCTTTGCTTTCCTGTTCCCTCCTTCTCTCCTCCTGCTCAAATTGTCTGGCCTCCTGCTCAGCTCTGAGCTGTAGTTCCTTAAATTTAAATTCCCTTTCCAGTTTCCATCTCTCAAATTCTTGAGGGCTTAATTCCTTATGTCCCTCTGAGGTAACCTCAACGCCTATTTCCTTTTGGTCTCCCTCCAATTCCTGAGGCAACCCTTCAGACTCAGGACTCCCCCTTGTGGCGCGTTTGGGAGGCATCTTTTCCTTTTTGTTTATCTTTCTCTGAGGTGATTAGAGCAGCGTTCACAAATTTTCTTTTTAAAAGGACCTGTTTTTCTTATTTTACTTCCAGTTACTGATATAAATTTTTCAAGCCTTTTCTTTTAGTACTTTCCCTCAGATCTGCTATGACCTGGCTTCTGCCTTATCCACAGCACTCTCCTATCTCAGAGCCTGGGATTTTACTTACAGTAAGCCCTCTGATCCTCAGATCCTGAGGTAAACTCAGAAATTCCCTCTCAGAGAATTCAAGCCTTTTCCTTAGGTTCTCTCCCTCAGATCTGCTATGACCTGGCTTCTGCCTTATCCACAGCGCTCTCCTATCTCAGAGCCTGGGATTTCACAGCAAGCCCTCTGATCCTCAGATCCTGAGGTAAAACTCAGCAATTTCCTTTCAGAGTCGTTCCCTATCTTAGACCCCCCTGATCTGGGTTCTGAGGCCCCGCTACTAAGCTTTTCCCAAAAGCTCTAGCAGGAACCAAACCTCATTGCCACAGATCCTGTCTAAAAGGTACCCTTGACTCAATAAACTCTTTTATAAAGGCTTCACTGGATTATTTCAATAGGCTTCACTGGATTATTTCAATAGGCTTCACTGGATTACTTCGTTTCCCGCCGCTGGACACCAATGTCGCGATTTGACCCTTTTTGGATCCCGCACCTCTGGAACCTATGTGGCGTGGGACCCACTCGTGCCTTGGTCTGTCCACCTAGACTCAGACCTCAGAGCACACCAGGGCAAAACCAAACTCTTTCCTTCCTTCCACTGCTGCCACCAGGAGATCCCTAGATCCCCATAACTCCTTTAGAAAGAATCAGGTCCACTCTTTAATGAAATAGAAAGATCTTTAGTTTATTTGCTTATTTGTTTCAGCACTTCAACATTCAGTTCTATTCCTTCTCCCTTCCAGTCACTGGTCAATCACTTCTCAGATCTCCTACTATATTTTCATCAGTCTAATCACAATCACATAAATCTTTGAACTCTGCTAATCAAACTCCTTCCAAAACTCTGATCTCCTTTCTCCCCCTCAGGCTCTGCCTCTTATACTCTGCCTCTTGGCTCCGCCTCTCAGCAACATAAATATGCATGACTCCCTCTAACTAAACCTGAGCCATGACCACATTTAAAGGAGAACGCTACAGGTACCACCACTGGATAGCTCCTCCAAGGGCTATTAGAAGGCTCTATTATACCTAACTTGAGCATGTCTTCTACTTCTTTATTAATCGTCCTTTTCAGATGATGTGGCCAATTTCTACTCCCGGACCTCACAATTACTTGGGGGGTAGTATTAATGGGATGCTCAATCAATGTAGTATACCCAGGTAAACCTGAAAACACCTCCTGAAATTGTTGTTCGAGTTCCTCCAACTGATCCCTTTGGGGTTCCTCTAATTCAGGGTCTATCTCTATTTTGAGGTTTTGTTCGAGACAATCACTAGCTTCAGGCCCAAAATCTTCTTCCCCAACCTCCCCCCATAGGGCCTCTCTTTCTTTCCATTCTTTTAGCAAGTTCACATGGAAAATTCCTTTCTTCTTCACCTTATTTGGCATCCATATCTCATAATCTACTGGACCAACTCTCCTAAGTACCTCATAAGGTCCTTGCCATGTTGCAAATAATTTGGCTGATTCTGACGGCATGAGTAACAACACTTTCTGTCCTGGTTCAAACTGTCTTATTTTTACTTTAGCGTCGTATCTCCTCTTCTGTCCCTCTTGCGCCTTATTTAAATTACTTTTAGCTATTTCTGACACCTTCCTCAGATGTTCTCGCATTTCAATTACGTGTTGTACTATTGATTGTGCCTCATCTTTACCACTTTCCCACTTTTCTCTCACCAAATCAAGTATACCTCTAGGATTCCAACCATACATCATCTCAAAAGGAGTAAACCCTGTGGACGCCTGTGGTACTTCTCGAACTGCAAACATCAGGGGTGCCACCAGGAGATGCCACCTCTTAGGTTTTTCCATAACCAATTTTCTCAACATACATTTTAAGGTCTTATTAAACCTTTCTACCAGCCCATTGGTCTGTGGGTGATACACTGCAGTGTGGATAGGTTTTACCTCCAGTAATCGCCACATTTCTTTGAGTGTCTGACTCATAAAATTAGTCCCCTGGTCTGTGAGAACTTCCTTAGGGAATCCCAACCTAGTGAATACTTGTAACAACTCTCTTGCCAACGTCTTGGCTGTCGTAGACCGTAAGGGAATGGCCTCAGGATATCGGGTGGCATAATCTATAATTACTAAGACATGAGTATGTCCTCCTGCAGAACGTATTAGGGGTCCTACAATATCAACCCCTATTCTCTGAAAAGGTTGGTCTACTAAGGGCATGGGAATTAGCCTTGCACCTGGTCTAGGTTTACTTTGCGTCTTCTGACATTCAGGACATGTCTGACAATACTTATCTATCTCTTTATCCATTCCTGGCCACCAAAACCTTTGTTTTATACGTGCTCCCATTTTCTCACTGGCTAAATGTCCAGACATCGGGATATCATGTGCTAGTTCTAGAATTTTGTGTCTCCACTTCTGGGGAACAGCCAATTGTTTACCTCCTTCTTCATTTACCCAATATAATAACCCCTCGTCCATCACTGTCCCTTTACTCCCCCTTTTTATCGTCCCCACCTCTCTGGCTGCTTGAAGGTGTTCTTGTAGAGTAGGGTCATCTTGTTGCCATGCTCGGGTATGTTCTCTAGAAGTCTCCTGCAAAAAATCACCCTCATCTTCAATCCGTGCGCATTCTCCTTGCAAACCCTCTCTTGAGTTCAGTAGTGTCTTGGTCCCTACCCAGTCTCTTCCTAATAACATTTCTCTGGATAGTCCTGGAACAATCCCCACCTTCATTCTCCGTATCTCTTCCCCCACTTTCACATTCGCCCAAGCCGTCTTGTAGGCTTTAGTATCGCCATGTATACATTTTACCACCAACCCCTCTTCCAATCCTCTAGCTGCAAGACTTCGAACCAGAGTTTTCCCGCATCCTGTATCAATTAAGGCTTTCTTCTTTTCCCCGTTAACCCATGCTTCCACCTCCCAACCTGTCTGTTCTATCCCTGCCGATGGTTTTACTGCGCCCTGGCTTCCTACCCAAGAGCAATCCGTTCCTGGGCAGTCCCTTTTCATGTGTCCGGACATCCCACAGCCGAAACATACAGGCCTCCCATCCGGGCCCATTTTCAAACCCGTTCCTGGAGCATATAAGCGATCATCAAAGGTGATGGGTCGCACCGGTCTTGGGCCCATAGGTTCGAAGGGGCGGCCACGAGGTTTCGTCGTCCCTTGCATCTCCGCGCTTCTCCGAAAGTCTCCTCCCCAGCTTGCTGGCGCCGTTTTCTCACGTGTCCTTCCACGCTCTCCCGCAGGGGCGGAGTTTTCCTTTCCTGCATCCTCGGCCATGCTGTAATCCTCCACTAGGCGTAGCGCTTCCTCTAACCGTTTAGGATTATTCTTCTGTACCCATCCTTTAAGATTCCCGCCCAATGTTGTTACTAGTTGCTCCATAATTATCACTTCTAGTATTTGTTCTTTAGTCTTTTCCTCTGGTTTGATCCACCGGGTCAAGTTAGCCCTCATCCTCTGCACAAGCGTACGGGGGTGTACTCCTGTTTTCATTCTTAATTCTCTAAATCTTTTCCGATATGCTTCCTCAGTGAGGTTCAGAGTTCTTAATATAGCTGTTTTCACTATTTCATACTGAACCGCTTCCTCAGGGTTCAAAGTGTCCACCACTTCTTGGAGCAATCCTGTCAAGCAAGGGACCAAGATCAGAGTCCACTGTTCCTTCGGCCACCCTGCCGCAACGGCTACTCTTTCGAAGGTATGTAAATACGCCTCGGGATCATCACTGGCACTCATCTTTTGAATACGAATAGGAGCAGGGCCCGCCACCAACCCATTTTTAATTACAACATTGTTCTTTACACCTTTCTCTTCCTCCGCTTCTCGTTTCATGATCTTTTTAGTTAACATCGTTTGTTGTTCGGCCAAATTTTCTATCAGTCTTTCTTGTCTTTCAATAGTCTTCAACAGTTTTGACATTTCTTCCTTTCCCGCCTGAAAGCCCGCCCCACGTTGGGCGCCACTGTGATTGGGTTCTTTGTCTGTTAGAGGCGGGTCTTTCATTTCGGCGGGAATTATACACGGAGACGAAGATAACGGTACAACCAACTTGTCTTTATTCCTTTTACTTTCTTGAACGTCAACACAAAACGGATCTAAACCACTTAACTCAGATAATAACTTATAACTTTTAACATTCGCTGTGTCTCTTCCTTTCATCAATTCCCCCCCTTTTTCATCCCGCATTGATCTGGTTCGGTTCTGCTCCATGCTGGAAAGCTCAGTGTTGCACATATCGTCCCACAACAAGGGTGCTTCACATAATTCCCTTCCAGATATGGCAGGTAATTCGTAGTACCAATGTATGTTATTTTCTTTCCCGTGTCCTGCGGACGAGGTACTGCCACCATTCTCCATCCTGTTTTCCCTTCTATCTTTCCCTTCTCTCCTAGACTAGGAGGATCAGGTAACAATCCTCCCCCAGTTCTAAGATTGGGAAATTCTCTCACCAATTCCACTGTTGTGCATCTTACTGGTTCTTCTTTCTCCGTCTGCGTACTCTTCTCTTTCCTGTCATTTCTCCCCTCTCCCCCTCCTACTCCTTCCTCCTTTATATCCTCCCAACTCAATAAGTCTAACTCCTCCCACTTTCTGGTTTGTCTATCCTCTGCTAAGAATATCTCTATGGCTCTGGTCCTGCCTGTTCCCTCATCCTCTATCTTGATCAACTCCCCTACAGCACATCCAGTCAACATCTCCTGTCTGCATTCCTTGGAGGATGGCTCACTAGGTTGCTCTCCTTCACAGCTAGTTAGGTTAATCTTTCTATTTCCCCAAGTTCTCAGTCTATTTCTCATTCTAGAATATACTTGCCAGACTCCTATTGGGAATGTATGCTAGGAAAACCAATATGGCAGGAGATCCAATGTGGTACAGTCAATAGAATGTTGGACTAGGCCTCAAGAGATTTTGGTACAAATCCATACTTACGCAAGAAAACTCACTTGTGGCAATATTAAACCACTCCTTGAACATTTCACATACTTCAAACATCCTATCAGAGTTGTCATATGGCAGAAGTGAACTAATGGCACATAACACACACAAATGTAGTTTCATAAATTGCAGCAGAGCATTGCACTAATTAACATCTTGCTGCTTGCATTCCTAGTCCACCAGGTCACACAACTAGCACATGACCAGGAATGTAAGCAGCAACTTGTTAATCAGTGGAAATTTGCACGATTATACAATGCTGGTGTACATGCACAACAGGATGTTGGTCACTACGAGAATATTTTGCAGCTCTCAAAACAGATGCGTAACTCCAGAGATATGTACATATCAACAGAAATATATGGAGACTGGAAATAATAGAGCTGCTTAGAGATTTTTCCCCCCTTACTTCATTTTACAAGACACAAAGTTGGAAATTCTTGAAAGCTCCATTAAAGTCTCCAGGATTGCTTTCAGTAGGTTTCTTCTGTTATAACTGAACAGCTTTACAAGTTGAAATGAAATCAGCAATGATTATGACATTGTCAAAAATAATGTATATGAACTCATAATACTTAGCTGAATGAATTTGAATGAGTATGAGGCACACTGGGGGAAGGCTATGTTTGTTAGTGGCTCACACAGCATGTTGGAAGGCTTACTACTCTCACAGAAGCATTTAACTTGACATTTGGGAATTATTTCAAAACAAAACGCAAAATGTTGTATATGTGCATATGTGTGCATGCATGCTCATGCATGTGTGTGTACATAGGAGGGAAACATTTTCTGCTAGAAAGCTTTAAATACAAGTAGCTGAGAGTATTTTGAAGAAGTCCAACTCCACTCTGCATGATACACAGAGAAATGCTGAGTAATTCCATAGGGATTCATGGCTGCTGGAAAACAGGTTATGATGATGCATAGGCTCTTGAGGAAGGAGAAAGAGGTTAAGTAGTCAGATTCTCACTGTGTCAAAGAGGACAGTCTCAAAAGCAAAAGAAACATCTGAGGGACATGAAGGTTTTTCATTTTCTTGCTGTCTGAGCTTTTAAAAGATTTCTCATCCAATTTAGCTATGGCATTGTGCTTAGGTTACATGAACCTCCTCTTTTGAGTTTCATTTGTTCCAACCAATGTGCTAAGAAGCTAGTAGAACACAGAGATTTGGAACAGGTATTTATTATCACAAATGTCTTCTCAGCTTCCTTCCAGCTGTTCATATTTATTTGTTTATTTACAAAATTATCTACTAGTTTTCACTTAAAAAAATAAAAAATCATACAGCAGTTTACAGATAAAAGGAAAAGGGAACAACACAAACACTAATTAAACAAAGCTCTAAAGTCAACCAGAAACAGTAAAAAGTCAATCCAGCTCTGCAAAGACGACGACGATGATGATGATGATATCATGGATTGCTGAATCAAATAAAAGGTTAAAAGGTATCCAACTCACATTGGAGAGACCCAAAGAGATGCCTGAGTCCCATAACGAACCATGCTCTCATTAAGGTCATCACTCCCCAGGCTTGCCTGTAGGAAGGATGTTATACTGGGCCCCTTCCGCATGACTCACGTGAGAAGATTTGTGTGTTGAAGCTTCCATTATTCTCAAGGATGAAAAGTCTGCATGACTGAAGGGAGTCTAGTGAAATCTACTGTCCTGAATCAGACAAATAAAAACCACATCCAAGCCATTTTTTCTCAACTGGCTTAGACATTTATATCCCACAAACCATTTCTTCCGCTTATGGTCTGACCAACATCTTATCAAATTTGAGCGGCACAACTATGTTTTCTGATTCTGAATTCAATATTACAACCCTAAGGATACAGAGATCCAATCAGGTACATTTTATGTTCCATCTCTAAGAACACAGTTGACAAGTAAGTGAAATGAGCCCTATTAGAAGCCGTTCTTGCATTTGCCACACATTTCACTCTCTTATCCTAAAATAATAAAAGCCTGCAGTGCAGCCAGTCCTGTTTTGTATAATCCGACCAAAACATGAAGCACATTCTGTACTCAGAAAATAAAAGGAAGTGCATGCTACTATTTACAAACTGCTTCTAATGCTTTTATCTTTATTATTATTATTATTATTATTATTATTATTATTATTATTATTATTATTATTATTATTATTATTATTATTATTATTATTATTACATTTCTTGTAATTTCTGCCCAGTGTAGTGCCTTGGCACTAATGGGCGCAGGATATAAACTGAAGAAATAAATAAATATAAATAAATACTATCCATTCTGTAGACAGCAAATAACTATCTTTTTAACATCTGGAAAAACTGGAAGGGAAGGTGGGGATACCTGACCAGAGACAAAGATTTTCAACAATAGTATTTGATTGGTTTGACTTCCTCCCACTATGACTGAATGCTCACTGATGTTTCTAGAAATGTGACATATAGATATTTAGACAGTTGTCTTCTGATCTGAGACAAGCTCATATAAAGCAGAAATTGGAGGAAGGGAAGAGATGAACAACAAGAAGGTGGCAAAAAATGCTAATGCCTGATTAGAAACTAGGCATTTATTTTGAATATAAGTAGCATAGCTCCTAGCATAGAATGTAAGTTCTTGGCACAGAAAATTGTGTGGACCAGTTTGTATTTGCTTGTATAGCTGAGAATTATAAATAGTGGGTTAAAGAAGCCAATTTGATGTTTTGATCTTTATACACAGACTTAGATAAACTGGAAATGGGGCTTTACACATGTTTAATGTTACATTTTCTGGAGGGAACATGCTGAGTGGTTGAATGACTGGATTCCTGAGGTCCTTCTGAACTTAAAAATGGTTGTACCTAAGAGTACTATCAAAGCTGTTCAAAACAAAGAATGCTTTTGGTAAAATTATTTTTCATCAACAGTCACCATAAATTCTATTTCAGTTCTGCGCAGATGAACAGCAAGCTATTGCTGTCCAGCAGACCTCAGAATAAAGTTGAAATGCTGTGTCAGAATTTGGTCCAGTAAATTGGAAATGACTGTATGATACTTATTGTGTCCCAGAGGAAATAATATTCACCTATCATATGCAGCTGCTGCTAAGTTTTAAACCAACTGCAAATACGTCAAATCAACTTGGCTCTTGTTTGTAACAGCAAGAATCTTTTTTAAGTTTTATTATACGGTCATAGACCCGAAAATTCAAAGATAAAAAGATAATACAAGATATACAGAATAAGTAAGTTGTTAAAACATATTGACAGTATAAAACTTGAGTCAGGTGGTTGTCTTAATATAACATTTTACGAATTCTTAAAACTGAGGATAAAAACTTAGCCACCAACTGTGTTATTAATTGGTTCTCTCCCGACAGCAGAAACTTCAGGTAGTCTGTGGGAGATATACTAGTACATTTACACATTATTGGGTAGAGATAGCGGATACGTTCGAACCTATATAAGCTGCATTCTAGAATGGTGTGTGCCAAGGACTCAACTGTTTCTTCCTCACAGGGGCATATCCTTTCTCCATAGGGAATGTTATTAAAGCGCCCTTTTAACAAGTCTGAGGGAAAGCAATTAAACCTAGCCCTTGAGAAGACAAAAAGATACCTTGGTACTGTGATTTGGTATAAGTAATTTGCTGACTTGGGAAGATTAAAATTTAAACCAAAGTACATTGGTGAACAGGTCCTGTATGCACATGCTAGTGAATACTGGAGGTCTATATCTTTAATACGTTGTACAAGCCCCTTCACAGATTGCTGCCTTGCCGTGGCGAAGGGGCTTGAGTAATTCAGAGAAGCTATGGGCTATGCCGTGCAGCGACACCCAAGACGGACAGGTCATAGTGGAGAGTTCTGACTAAACGCGATCCACCTGGAGCAGGAACTGGCAAGCCAGTCCAGTATCTTTGCCAAGAAAACCCCATGAACAGAAACAAAAGGCTAAAAGATATGACGCTGGAAGATGAGCCCCTCAGATCGGAAGGCGTCCAACATGCTACTGAGGAAGAGTGGAGGACAAGTAGAAGTAGCTCCACAGCTAATGAAGTGGATGGGCCAAAGCCGAAAGGATGCTCAGCTGCGGATGCGCCTGGAAGTGAAAGGAAAGTCCGATGCTGCAAAGAAAAATACTGCATAGGAACCTGGAATGTAAGATCTATGAACCTTGGTAAGCTGGATGTGTCCAAACAGGAGATGGCAAGAAGAAACATTGACATCCTGGGCGTCAGTGAACTAAAATGGACGGGAATGGGCGAATTCAATTCAGACGATTATCATATCTACTATTGTGGGCAAGAATCCCGTAGAAGAAATGGAGTAGCCCTCATAGTCAACAAAAGAGTGGGAAAAACTGTACTGGGATACAATCTCAAAAATGATAGAATGATTTCAATACGAATCCAAGGCAGACCTTTCAACATCACAGTAATCCAAGTTTATGCACCAACCACCGATGCTGAAGAGGCTGAAATTGACCAATTCTATGAAGACTTACAACACCTTCTAGAACTGACACCAAAGAAAGATGTTCTTGTCATTATAGGGGACTGGAATGCTAAAGTAGGGAGTCAAGAGATAAAAGGAACAACAGGTAAGTTTGGCCTTGGAGTTCAAAACGAAGCAGGGCAAAGGCTAATAGAGTTTTGTCAAGAGAACAAGCTGGTCATCACAAACACTCTTTTCCAACAACACAAGAGGCGACTCTACACATGGACATCACCAGATGGGCAATACCGAAATCAGATTGATTATATTCTCTGCAGCCAAAGATGGAGAAGCTCTATACAGTCAGCAAAAACAAGACCTGGAGCTGATTGTGGCTCTGATCATCAGCTTCTTATAGCAAAATTCAAGCTTAAACTGAAGAAAGTAGGAAAAACCACTGGGCTAGTCAGGTATAATCTAAACCAAATCCCTTATGAATACACAGTGGAAGTGAAGAACAGATTTAAGGAACTCGATTTGGTGGACAGAGTGCCTGAAGAACTATGGATGGAGGCTCGTAACATTGTACAGGAGGCAGCAACAAAAACCATCCCAAAGAAAAGGAAATGCAAGAAAGCAAAGTGGCTGTCCAACGAGGCCTTACAAATAGTAGAGAAGAGAAGGGAAACAAAATGCAAGGGAGATAGGGAAAGTTACAGAAAATGGAATGCAGACTTCCAAAGAATAGCAAGGAGAGACAAGAGGGCCTTCTTAAATGAACAGTGCAAAGATATAGAGGAAAAGAATAGAAAGGGAAAAACCAGAGATCTGTTCAAGAAAATTGGAGATATTAAAGGAACATTTTGTGCAAAGATGGACATGGTAAAGGACAAAAATGGTAGGGACCTCACAGAAGCAGAAGACATGAAGAAGAGGTGGCAAGAATACACAGAGGAATTATACCAGAAAGAGCTGGATGTCCCGGACAACCCAGATAGTGTCGTTGCTGACCTTGAGCCAGATATCCTGGAGAGTGAAGTCAAGTGGGCCTTAGAAAGCATGGCTAACAACAAGGCCAGTGGAGGTGATGGCATTCCAGTTGAACTATTTAAAATCTTAAAAGATGACGCTGTTAAGGTGCTACACTCAATATGCCAGCAAGTTTGGAAAACTCAGCAGTGGCCAGAGGATTGGAAAAGATCAGTCTACATCCCAATCCCAAAGAAGGGCAGTGCCAAACAATGCTCCAACTACCGTACAATTGCACTCATTTCACACACTAGCAAGGTTATGCTCAAAATCCTACAAAGTAGGCTTCAGCAGTATGTGGACCGAGAACTCCCTGAAGTACAAGCTGGATTTTGAAGGGGCAGAGGAACTAGAGACCAAATTGCTAACATGCGCTGGATTATGGAGAAAGCAAGAGAGTTCCAGAAAAACATCTACTTCTGCTTCATTGACTACGCAAAAGCCTTTGACTGTGTGGACCACAGCAAACTATGGCAAGTTCTTAAAGAAATGGGAGTGCCTGATCACCTTATCTACCTCCTGAGAAATCTCTATGTGGGACAGGAAGCAATAGTTAGAACTGGATATGGAACAACTGATTGGTTCAAAATTGGGAAAGGAGTACGACAAGGCTGTATATTGTCTCCCTGCTTATTTAACTTATATGCAGAATACATCATGTGAAAGGCAGGACTGGATGAATCCCAAACTGGAATTAAGATTGCCGGAAGAAATATCAACAACCTCAGATATGCAGATGATACCACTCTGATGGCAGAAAGTGAGGAGGAATTAAAGACCTCTTAATGAGGGTGAAAGAGGAGAGCACCAAAAATGGTCTGAAGCTCAACATCAAAAAAACTAAGATCATGGCCACGGGCCCCATCACCTCCTGGCAAATAGAAGGGGAAGATATGGAGGCAGTGACAGATTTTACCTTCTTGGGCTCCATGATCACTGCAGATGGTGACAGCAGCCACAAAATTAAAAGACCCCTGCTTCTTGGGAGGAAAGCGATGACAAACCTAGACAGCATCTTAAAAAGCAGAGACATCACCTTGCCGACAAAGGTCCGCATAGTCAAAGCTATGGTTTTTCCAGTAGCGATGTATGGAAGTGAGAGCTGGACCATAAAGAAGGCTGACCGCCGAAGAATTGATGCTTTTGAATTGTGGTGCTGGAGGAGACTCTTGAGAGTTCCCTGGACTGCAAGGAGATCAAACCTATCCATTCTGAAGGAAATCAACCCTGAGTGCTCACTGGAAGGACAGATCCTGAAGCTGAGGCTCCAATACTTTGGCCATCTCATGAGAAGAGAAGACTCCCTGGAAAAGACCCTGATGTTGGGAAAGTTTGTCCAAAGCTAGCCAGTGGGCTACTTGACCCCTTTGGATTTTTAAAAATCTCAGTTTCTCATATCTAAGCCCACAATTCTGAACTGTACTCAGAATTCTGCTCATATCCATGTGAATACTAGTAGAACTTCACAGATCTTGCCACTCAAACAATCAAGGTTAGAGACTTCCAGAGATAGCAACAATATACACAGGGACACTGCAGCTCTGTCACAGTTTTAGTCCTTTTGTGTTTCAGAGAGCACAAGAAGGAGACTCTTTCCATTATACCACACTGTTTCTCTTAATAGAAATGATGAATGAGTTACAATGGGATGAACCTAGAGGAATCACTAACTCAGGTGGTTCTGGACGACTAAGTAAGACTGAAATGAAAATTTGTCGTACTAGCTTTCCTACATGAACGGAAACTGCAAAACAGCACCCTTTCGGACCTCAGTGGTTCCTACGGTGCTTTGTAAAAGCTGCACAAATATATATAATTCCCTGAAGAGCCTTAGAATCATGTATAACTCAATGAAGGACAAGCAAAGCTGATTCCTGCTCAGATTTCTGATACAGCCATGCCTAAAAGCAAGCAAGAAAGCTGAGCCTCTAAGGCCTAGTCTGTCTTCTGAGGAAAAGTTTGAGAAGGCTGAGGGAGAAATTTTTTTAGCGGGGGACAGCTTGGTCTCTGAGTAACATTCATAATATGATGGAAATGTTAGTGTATGAAGTGCCATTAATTTGATTACAAAGAAGGAGGCTGGGCAGTGAAAGGATTGGTAAATATTTGTCATAAGATCCCTTTTATTTATTTATTTACTTATTTACTTTTACTTTTTATTTCTGCAGATTCAACATGAAAAAAATAACAAAAATAAATTGAACTAAAAAAATAAAATAAAATAGAAAAGACAGAAAAAAAATATGAACAATAAATACAATAATGTTAATACTATAATAACAGAAACAAAAACATCAATACTTTCATGCTGTCTAGTCAATTCTGATTTATGGCAACCCTTTCCAGGGCTTTCTAGGTAGAGTACTCAGAAGTGGTTTACCATTCCCTTCTTCTAGGGGCATCTCAGGACTGCACAGCTTGCCCTTGACTACACAGGCTGGCTTCTCCCAGGAGGCACAGTGGGGAACTGAACTCTCAACCTCTGGCTCCACAGCCAGATTCATCACTATAAACCATCATAATAAATCTGCAATAGGAATATAGTTGTAACCATCACTACATACATCTCAAATTAAGCATATAAATCAGTGTGGGCCTTTCAGATGCCCAAGTAAATGATGTCCTGATAAAATTGATGTTTGTATGATACATAATCAAATGTAGTTAGTGCTAACAGATCCTCCACCTGTTCTGTAGCAGATGATGGATATTTATCCTTCCAAGTTCAGGGCATAAGTCTCTTAGTCACCATAAGGGCCTGTAAAGTCCACTTTTGTTGTCCATTCTTTAGACCCCATAGAACAGGGATATAATTTAAGAGACCATGAATATCTGCAAATGCCAAAGATTTCCCCAACACAGTATTAATAGAAGCAATGACTTTGAAGCAAAATGAATGAATTGCTGAACAAGCCTAGATAACATGCTTTCTTATGTAGGATTTTTTGCCATGACAGTGTTAGCAGTGCTGGGTGTTTTCATGTACATAAAATGAACAATCTACTTATGAATGTAAATAATATTATTTGATAAATGCTTTGGTATGTAGTTCTGGTAACACATCCAGCACTGCTAGTAACACTGTCATAGTGAAAATGCCTGTATAAGAAATATCTGGCATATGAACTATATAAGGATTGGGAACAATTAGTACCACAGTCCTTTCAACAACCACTAGAGATGGGCACAGTTCAGAAAAATGGTGATTCGTTTCTATCTGTGATTTGTCGAGGTTGATGTATCACGAATGACAAATTTATGATTTTTTCTGATGAATTGATTTGCTGATTCATTTTTTAATTTAAAACCCTATAAAACAGCCCCCCAAACAGCTAGATACACCAAAATTGCAGAGAGGCTTCCCATGACTCTCCCCTACAAGCCTCAAAGTTTAGTGAAGTTTGGGTGTTGGAAGTCCAGGTTATACACCCACAAAGAGGGGCTCCTAGGAATTTTTTCCCCAGGCACCTAGAGACACCACAATTGCAGAGAAGCTTCCCACAACTCTCCTCTACAATCCCTCCATGTTTGGTGAAGACTGGATTTCAGACATCCAAGTTATACACCCACAAAGTGGGTCCCCCAGAAAAGTGCTCTTTAACAGCTGGCTTAGGGAAAACCCAATCTTCACCAAACTTGGAGGGATTGTAGAGAAGAGTCATGGAAGCTTCTCTGCAATTGTGGTGTCTCTAGATGACTGGGGGAAACTTTCCTGGGGGGGGCACTTTGTGAGTGCGTACCCGGACATCTGACACCCAAACTTCACCAAACTTGCAGGGCATGTAGAGGAGAGTCAGGGGACGCTTCCCTGCAATTTTGGCATCTCTAGGTTCCTGGGGAGCTGTTTTATAGTCCAATGAATCAAAAATCACAAAAATAGTTGATTTGTATTCATTGGGGGTATCGATTTGTACGAATACAAATCAATTAATTAAGTGATTTTTAAATGAATTTTGCAATTCATTTTTAAATTCATGCCCATCTCTGACAAGCACGAATTGAAAGATATGTAGAGGAGGAAATCCATTTTTTAAAAAAAGAACCTTGCATAGAAATAGGTATAAGAATTCTGTTAAATCATGGCATGAAAATATCAACAAGCTGGAACATGTCTAGAGGAGGACATCAAGATGGTGAAAGGTCTGGAAACCCAACTCTATGAGGAGCCTGGAGAAAAGAAGATTGAGAGGAAATGTGACAACCATCTTTAAATATTTGAAGGATTGTCATATGGAAGATGGAGGAAGCTTTTTTTCTGTAGCTTCACATGGTACAGTAGGTCCTAAAGTAATGGATTCAAATTATGAGAAAGGAGATTTTCTAAACATTAGGAACAACTTTTGGCAAATAAGAGCTTTCAGTAGTGGAACAGACTGCCTTGGAAAGTGGTGGACTCTCCTTTACTGGAGGCTTTTAAACAGAAAGTAGATGGCAACGTGTCATGGATGCTTTAGCTTTGGATTTTCTACTATGGCAGGGGGTTGGACTTAATGACCTTTGGGGTCTCTTCCAGCTCTACAGTTCTATGATTCTAAGACAGGAAATGCAAATATTAGAAATTATATTTGATGTGCAAATAACATGAGACAATTTTAATAAAACACAGTTCTATATCTTGTAACAACATTTTTATTATGTAGAAAATTGAATAATTTACACATCTGACTCAAGAAAATAAATCTTTACTATTGGATTTCTTAGCTTTTTTCCCTACTTGAGAACATGATACAACAGTTAGATAAAACTCTCCTATGGAGAAGCATTACCAGTCAACAGAGAATCACTGGCAAATATCAATAACTAATCTGTCATTTTTGAAGAAATAGTCCTATCAATGTAGATTTCCACTGAGGTATTTTTAAAGACCCTGACGCAGTAGGAAAAGTAGCTAAAACCCTAGAATCCCTAAATATATACAGTGTAGAAGCCTTTTAATTTTTTACATTCTTTCTGCCTTCAATTAAAGAATATTGAAATACATCATGTGCCATTTTAACTAACATTTGAACAAGAGTGATTCACATTCATTCACACTGAAATGGACTCACGCAGGGCTCATTCATACAAACATTGTAGATTTTTCAATCTGTGGTGACGTTTTTGGCCATTTGCACCCAGTTTTTGGTCTTCTGGAAAATATCTGTAGTGAGATAGCAGAGCATGGAAAAGTTCTAGTTTCAGACCACAGCTGCCAGAATGCCCAATTAGTGGTCCTGTTGTCCTGTTGATTTGTAGTCCAGAAATGCAAACCATCTCAGTTCTGTGAGATGATCATCTGAATGCATGTTGGTCCAAAGCATGAAACCACAAACATTTTAAAAAGAGTGTTCATGGTACCTGCCAAATGAAAAACTGAACAATGCATTCAGGCCACTGTTACAGAGTCCTTTAAAAACATAGCTGGACAGACTGAAAAGAAGCTTCAAACTTACTATATAAATTGACTCAACTGTATTTTAGTGTTTTAAGAGGTGTAGACAAGCAAATTAGATTAGAATGGTGCCATATGACACATTATTTGAGTCAAAGCTACTCAAGAATATATCAAGTCAAACAATTACGTATGTACGTATTTAACCTCTGGCAGCTAAATACTAAATGTAACTACTTGGAAATGTGATTCCTTATTCCAGTGGCACATTTTAATTAGACTAGACTTCCAACATGATGAAATGCTCTCTGATTCTGCAGTGGTACAACAGACAGCATACCTTGTTTTTAGCAGTTTCACCCTGAAAAGTGAGATGAGTAAATATGCTGTGTTTGAGCCAACAGCATAGGGACCATGCCATCTTCTTTACAGGAGCAAATCTTACTTTTCCAAAGGAGAGCAACAATTCCAGAGGCTGCCACAAGTCAGTTTCCAGACCTACTGCGGCAACAAATTAAAATGGGGATGGGGATACAAAACTGGTGTGCCATATATACACAATCAGTTGGCATCTAAGACCTGTTCACATGTTTAGAGACTCAATCACATCATGAGCTGATCGTGTGAAGCACAATGTCAAGTCTAAGCCAATCCATGCAGGCAAGTTTCATATAAGTATCTTACCTTGAGCCAGTGTCTGCACAAGCTGGAAGCACAAACGCTCATGGTGAATGGTAATGTAAAAGTGCATACAGTATATACATATATACATATACATACATATATGCATATCTCTCTCTCTCTTCTCTAAGCAGACCAGGAAGAAAGTTTCGCATCTGCCTCTCTAATGCTAAACCTGCAATACTGTTGTGTCTTCCAAAATATGAACACTCATTTCTAGTCTGCTGTAGCATAGTCTGAACTGCAACTGCAGCTAAAACCCTCTACATCCCTATAATAAAAGCTAAAGATATTCAACATTTGGAGGGGGCAGGGTTTTTCCCTACCAGCACTGCTCCTAACACTACACACTGATGGAGCCATCTTCAGAGAGGGACACATATATGTGTCCCTCTCTGAAGATGGCTGGTTGCTAAAAAGGGCTTGGGGCTGCTTCTCTAGGGAGGGCCATAAAGATATTCCAAGGAGGGATACTGGACTGAGATTTTCTTAAAGAATTATTTGTGATCAGCTTAATGCATTTCTGTGACAGATATCATTCCCAGAATTCATGATTTATTTAAAAATTAGTGTTTTTTTCAAATAATGTTATTAAGGTTCTGTGCTTATTTTTAATTTTAAATTGCAAGTTGTTTTGTTGTTAAAAGACAAGTGGATGACGGTGGCTTGCTCAAAACTCAAAAAGGGGGCATGATGCTAAATGTTTGAGAACTCCTGATCTACTTTCTGTACAGTACAAATCTCATAGAGAGAGTCTATATGCAAACATCTTGTATGGCCATAGTGTTTGTGACCCATGATAATCAGGAACAGCACTTGCCCTCTGTCCATACTGAACAGCTGTGGATTACACGTTATCAATGCTGTGGTAACCAGGATGCAATTAAAAATCTGGTTTTCTTAAATTAGTTATCAGTAAGCATACAATTTTTTTACTTCATCCCCACTCTCATTTTTATGAAATACTAATTTGTCTTCTTTAGTGAGGATCTTTCAGTTACATCAGTCTGATGAATCAAAAAGTTTTGTCTTCGTTTTTTAAGTCTTGTTACAACCACAGATCATTACAAGATAAGAAGCTCCACAATGTCTCTTCCATGTACTTTACACAGGAATCGCAGCTCAGACTGGTATTTAGGTTATCAAGAAGGAATCCAGGAACCACAGAAATTGACTTGAATGCAAATGTGTTGCCTGAAGATAAACATCTGCAGCATGGCCAACAATTTAAAGGTCATATAGCAAGCATGGTTTTCCCCCTCTGTATAAAGTTAAAATAATTACAGTATTTGAACACTCTGTTTAAAAAGCAGTTTGACCTTCTAATTGGCTTCAATTACCACTAGTTACATTGAGCACAAAATTAAAAATGAGGCAGAATAAAAATAAAGAGCTGTTCCTAAGACCAATTAGTAAGAAACACATTTGCAGAGGGCTATTGCCAGTTCAACATCAAAAAAACTAAGATCATGGCCACTGGTCCCATCACCTCCTGGCAAATAGAAGGGGAAGATATGGAGGCAGTGACAGATTTTACTTTCTTGGGCTCCATGATCACTGCAGATGGTGACAGCAGCCACAAAATTAAAAGACGCCTGCTTCTTGGGAGGAAAGTGATGACAAACCTAGACAGCATCTTAAAAAGCAGAGACATCACCTTGCCAACAAAGGTCCGCATAGTCAAAGCTATGGTTTTTCCAGTAGCAATGTATGGAAGTGAGAGCTGGACCATAAAGAAGGCTGACCGCCGAAGAATTGATGCTTTTGAATTGTGGTGCTGGAGGAGACTCTTGAGAGTCCCCTGGATTGCAAGGAGAACAAACCTATCAATTCTGAAGGAAATCAACCCTGAGTGCTCACTGGAAGGACAGATGCTGAAGCTGAGGCTTCAATACTTTGGCCATCTCATGAGAAGAGAAGACTCCCTGGAAAAGACCCTGATGTTGGGAAAGTGTGAAGGCAAGAGGAGAAGGGGACGACAGAGGACAAGATGGTTGGACAGTGTCATTGAAGCTACCAACATGAATTTGACCAAACTCCGGGAGGCAGTGGAAGACAGGAGGGCCTGGCGTGCTTTGGTCCATGGGGTCACGAAGAGTTGGACACATCTTAACAACTAAACAACAAAATTGCCAGTTGATGTAAAGAGAAGATATTTCCTATTTACATAGGAAAGCAAATTAATTTTTAAAAAATACTCTTGCAAAAAGGAACGGCCTCGAGTGAAACACATTCTTTAGCTGGAATCTAGGACAAGGGCCAAAGAATTACATAGATTAAATTAACTTGATAAAAAAATTCTTCTACAGCAAATATTTATATTGCAAAGTATTATTGCAACATTCCTGTATTTTCTTACAATAATAAGTTTGGAGACAGGAGACTTTGCTGGGGCACATTAAAATATAGAGGTTTTCCTCAAAGGTTTCCCTTTATAGCAATAAAGTACAAAGGTGTTCATAAATATGGAAAGAAGTCTTTAAACATACATGCTATATATTCTAGTGTTTTGCTGCACATAAAGCGTCAGGCGTCTGTCCACAAGTCTCTCTCTAACATATGAATATGCACAGAGAAATACCAGGGATTTTTCAAAGTTCTTTGAAGCTCACATCTAGCTTCAAGGTTGCTTCAGACATAATTTACCATAACAATTTCACTGCACTACAGGACATACCATACAAATATTCCACCCAAGGTGACAAAATGTTGCCATTACAGACCAAACCAACTGAGAAAAGCCAACAGTTTAGGCCTCATTCATGACCAAAGCATGACTAAGATGATTTGTGAAGAGAATGTTTAGACCTGTAGATACACTGAAGAGAGGGGCAAAGCAGCCACACATTCTCTTGGTGTGCATTATGTCCCCCCACCACTTCAAAAAAACTTGGGTTTAAAAAAACCCGAGTACATCAATGTTTCAATTCCTATGGTCATTACACTATTTGGCAGGATTGTAAATCCTTCTGTTTTGCTCCTCATAACTCCTCACATGACTTTCTTCCCTTTTCCTTCTTTTTGTTGGGATTTCCCAGCCAAAAAATGGCACCCATTTTTCCAGGCACATCCTGTGCATAATTTGGAGAAAATCTACACAGGGGTTACCCCACAGGACAACACTGGGCTTCCTGCACAGAACTGTCATTCATCTGCACAGGAAATCACATTTCTCCCCACAGTTAGCAGGAATATCCTGACCTTGTCCATGTTTGTCCCAGGGAGAATCCCCACATGAGGTGAAAAAAAATCTGAGAGTATTTGTCACCTTCCTACTGTTTGGAACATGCAGAAAGACTCAAGAATTCCATTCTGGATGAAATAGAAAGGAAGTTATGCTGCTCCTAAAAACTAATTGTGTCTCTGTTGAAAGATGATTTTGAAAGCACTGGCTGAAGTCCAGTAGCATGGACTTTGGTCAATACATAGGAATATCCTTGCTTGACATGAGTCCACCATTTGGTAGGCCAAGAAAAAAAAAATCCCATCTGTGTGGTAGGATTGGCAGTACAAAACAGCAGGAGTTTACTATTTTTGGCATACCAGTGTAAATGTAAATGTCAATGTCCAATGCATTAGTTACATATTATGCACAGAGACAGGGGCCTCTCCCCCTACCAAATACTCCACTAATACTGTATATTTGCTTTGCTCAATAACAACCAGCTCCTTTTCATACCGTTTAGTGTATTTAGTAGATTTCTTCTATAAAGTCCAAAAAGTCGTGTATATGATCCAAAAGGAATGTATATGGGATCATACTGGAAATCTAGGATACAGTAAGACATCTGTATCTGAAGGACTGGTATCCACCATAGTCCTATAAACCACATACAAAATTGCCCCCCCCCCCCCCGTGGCCTTTGTTCCGCTCCCTTGTATGTTGTATATAAGGGTTCCCTTGTATCTGCAGTTTCAGGCACCCACGGTAGATAGTGGAAACAATCCTCTGCAGATATGGGGGTCCTACTTGTAATATCTGGATTATGGACTGAGATTTAGGAAAGGTCACCACCACCAGTCTGTAGGCCTGTACCTGTGAAATGGAGCACAATAGGGAGCTATCTCGAAGCTGTATTGAGGGAGTAATTTAAGTGGGTTGTAAAATATTTTTCACAACAGTATGAAACCAGATTAAGTAAGAATGTCTGTTAGGAACAGAACATCCCCCCCCCCCCAATATTAGAATTGCTAGGCATGGTTACTTAGGCAGTTCCTTTACTTTGAATAGTTGGATGGAAAGGAACATTCTACCTGGTACTTCTTCATCCAGCACTGCCGTCAGTCCTTTGATGCTAAAAGCTATAACTATGGGGATTTTCCCTTCTAAACCAAACATAATGGTACTGACTCTCTAAAAGCATGAACCTGACAAGCCATTCTGTATTAGTGACTATGATACTTTATTACACTAAGTGGCATGAACAACCTCAACCACACACACAAACACTGCAACCCACTATGTATTAGAAGATTCTTGTACCATTAAGTCCTTACTGATAAGTCACAGGTAGTAATAATCTGATCACTGCAACATATACTGGATAGCAATATAGAACTACATATATTAATATCTATCTCAAAAATGCAGAAATATTCTGCTTCAAATTTCATTACTGGTTTAAAGCCAAAAGATAAAGCATCTTTACCTTTCCCCAGTTCATTAGTCTCATGTATTATCCCTTAGAGAAGAACACAGAAATGCTGCAAAAAAGCAGGCATTTGAGATTAAAAGAAAAAGTTACAGAGACTACCAAAAAAATACCAAATACCATTTCCTTCTTCATGCCATCTCTTCATAGACTGTATATAGTATAATTAACAACACATGCACCCAAGGAAAGAGAGGGTCTTTCCCCCCCCCCCTACTTTTTGCCCTCCTTTTCTTTTACCAGCTCATTTAATCTTTTCTGTTCTATTATGTTTCCAAAATCCAGTAAACATACAAATGTACAGCTAGATTTGGGCCCTGAGGCCTGAGGATCAAGATGGTAGGCTGGCTTTGGTTTCCCGAGGGACAGCAGAGCCAGAAGGGTGATTGGGCACAGTGACCTGTCTGCATGAGATGAGACAAAAACAGGAGGGTTGTAATACTGATGAACTAGGCTGTCACTCACAAACTCAGGTCTTGGGGGAAGACGGGGGGGGGGGGGGGAGAAGTTACAGCCAAGATGGTGACTGAGCAAAGTGGAAAGATACCATAATAATTAAAATAATTAGGTGACACATTTAACAAGGATAAGATGGAGACAGGACCAGAGGAAAAGCCATTTCAACTATTGAAAAGGGTTAAAAAACCATGAAGAAATAATAAGGCAACCACAGGTATTGTGGCAGGGAATGTTAGAAAGGCTGCTGCGTCTGTCAAGGATCAGGCTTAAAAGCAAACACTTTGGTTATAAATCAAAATTGCAGTGAACTTCTAAATCTTGATGTGCCGAGCAAGGAGGCTGTTCTCCAGAGTACTTGTCTGCTTAATTGCTGACTGTGGGCATGTTAGGGGGACCAAAGAGGGATGGTACACAACCAGTTTTGCACCTCCTGTCCAGTTTGCACTTCTTCTAAAATATTATACATTGCATGGTAGACATTTCTGCTATTTAATGTCACTTATCACAGGAAGCCAATTTGGAAAGTGGTGCTTGGGAATAGCTAAATATCAGGAAGAAAAGATTGAGGCATTCTTTTAATTAAATGAAGCAGGAGCCTGAGCTGATGATCCTTTTAACATTAATCCTTCCATTTGTTTGCATTCCTTTATTTCAATCAGATTTGGATTTGAGCTGCAAATAACTGTTTAGTATTTGGGATATCTGTTGTATAGTCTTTATTATACACAATTTTGACAATCCTGTCTGTCTTGTAAAGTGGCAGTTTTTCAAACTGTTGTTCATAAAGTAGCAACCTAATTATGGTGAGCCCAGAAATATTGATCACACCTTTAAAGATAAGATAAAGATAAGATAAAGATTGAGGAAGTTTCATATTCACAAAAGATGTACCCTTTTCTAGAATGAACTTCTTTCTCCTGCAGAATTTTTTTATGTGTAAAAGAAGCACTTTGTAAAAGTAGATATAAATATGTGATGTGTTTATTTTTACTGCCAGTAGTTAAATATGCTTGTTTAATTTTGAGACATGCCTTGCAGAATGTGGACCATGCTGTTGAAGTCATTCACTCTGATATTAACTAATTCCCAGGGAAACTAATCATTAGTTTCTTTGAAAGGAGTGATAAAAATAGGACAGTTATTTTAAATGTACATTATGCCTTTGAATGCTGATGATTTTTTTATTACAATACCAAGAAAAGAAGAAAATATGTGTATATTTTATTCCCTGTTGACTTGCATGGCAAATAATGAGTCAAACTTTCACATTTGAGTCATACTATATACCTGTCTAGAAGTTGCACACTGTTCCCTTTGTGTTTGATTTTCATGAATGAATACAGCTAATTCTGCTAACCTTTAAGTCATTAAAGCAGGAAGGAACATGCATTATCAAACATTTTCTCATCTCCTGCTTTTATTGACATGTGTGGTTTTTAAATAAAAGCAACGGATGACAAAAACTAGCAATTTTAAGCTCTCTTATATGCTCAGGAAAAAAGTTGTAATAAACATACTCTCCCAAATCTTAGTAGTCTTTGTACTTTCCCCTCATTTATTTCTTTTAAAACTGCATATGAAAATATAGAATCCATAATGATACTGGACACTTCTTGCAGAAGACTATATTAAAATCTTTAATATTTCTAGTTTCTTTACATTGGTTTACTATGTGTGCTGTTCAATAATGGTATCCCTTTTCCAACTTATCATCGTGTACTGGAATTGTTTTCATATATACACATATATACAGCAAGGCTGTGGTAAACATGATACTACATATCTGACATTCTCCATCCCAGATGTATTACTTAAGAGGCTGATATTAATAAACCATATGTTCTGTGAGACTTCTGCATTTCACTGTAACTAAAGTTTAAAAAATGAACTAAAATATGTCTATTTTCTTTCACCTTTAAACCATTTATTTGGAGATGCAAATGCAGTAGCATCACTTTTTGCAGCATTAATCTTAGTGCTTCAGAAAGAAGAAACACAAACTTTTAAGAATTCATCCATGTCTTTTATCTTTCACAGACACACGTCAGTGATTAATGAGCAGGTGTCGAGTTCTGAACATTTTGTTGGCAAATGTAAAAAATGCTCCCAGATCCTCTTCCTTGTGCTACTTCTACAGCAAACTATCCTCCCCCTCCGCAGCAGGTCTCTCTCATCACTTTAGGTAATAATTTGGAGCCAAATGAAGAGACAATGATTCTTTCTTATCATCTGGTAAAGCAACATGAAGCACAGTATCATGTACAAAACACTGATGCACAGAGACTACACAGACATCTCCGAAAATAACAAAACCAAATGAAACATCAAGAGAAGGACTCACACTGACCCATTTGGAAGACAAAGACGGCAAAACGGAAAAGCTCTAAAAAGCAGCTTGTGAGGCCTCTGAGAGATGTCCTTCTGGCATTTCATCACAGCAGCCCCAGACCCGTTTCACCTCCCTGGATACAGCGAAGGGAGAACTAAACAGAGCTGTTTATTAGAGCTGTTGTGCTGGATTGCATTAGGAAACACAAGCAGACCACCTGGACCTTTCAGATTGTGGCAGTGTGTTTAATTTGCAAGCTGCCCCTCTGCAGCAACAGCAGCAGCAGCAGCCAGGACTCCTACTACATTTACCCAGCTGAAATCACACATTATCTGGGTTAGGAAGAAAGAAAAACCCACAGACTACATAGCAAAAGAATACAGTCGATCCACAAAGAATTCAGAAAACAGAAACTACAACTCCTCATGTGAATATTACAAGGACTTTTTTTACACTTTGTTTCTTCTAGTTACAGGTATTTCAATCCAAAGCACACAGACAGATTAATATATAGGTTTATCTAAAAATTCTAAACTAGATTGTAACAAACAGAATGACATTTTTAATCAGTTATCACACTGGCTGGATTAATGTGCTCTTTTGTTGCTTCCCTCGTCTCACACACACTTTCTGCTCCACAGTTGCTGGTAGCTGAAGCTACAGACAGAAAGATGGTACTGTAAATATGAATTATGTGAATCATATGGTTAGACTATTTGGGGGGGGGGAGGAATAAAAAGGGAGTTGAGAAATGGCTGACTCCATACCTGACCAATTACAGCTTGCATGGTCCCCGTGTCCTGCTGAGCTACAAGATCGCAATCCATCATATGTAGTCTTTGAAAAAGAGAATGGGGGTTTCTGGCATGCATCTGTCAATCAACTTCTTCACTCCCAACCATCACCAAAAGCGGGGGGGGGGGGAAGGAAAAAGTCAAGCTGCTCCACCAAATAGGATGAAACAGTCATGTGACCTTCACCACTCTCTCGTATACATACATATACTTCCGTAGAACACAAGGATTTTCTGCAGATATGAAATGACATTGACAAATACTCAATACCAAACAAATAAGGTGAGATAAACAGCTATTAATTCAAGCCCAAATACTTCTTGTAATCTGTAGCCTCAATAATCACTTGAATAACTTTGTGGTTTCAAGAGACTAAACTTTTTCCAGAAAAGGTTATGAGTTTTTAAATACATGTTGTGGTCAGATATTTGCCTTTGCTTCCTGTATGGGTCACTTTTTTTCTGCATCACATCAGTTTGATTTCCTACTTTTCTTTGGTCGTATTTCTTTTTCAAAAGACCCACTGCACTATTATGGGTATGCATGCAAACAAAATTTTAAAACTAGACAAACAGAATTACAGAACGTAAGAATTAGTAAAAGGTGAATAAGAAGCTTTAAGCTGTATAACTAGAAGTTTAATGCATGCATTGTATTACACCTTCCAGTAACAAACATTTCCTGTCTAAACTGTGATGAGCAGTCCAAGTATAAAATATTCAAACTATGTAAATCTTACTTGCAGCATGCTTTCCATTTTGTAGGGTTGTGAAGTTTTGGTTCATTCTCTGCTCCAGTGAACTGACATGAACTGTTGTTACTTATGGTGGCAGATATTACCATTTCCCCCTCCTTAATGAAAGCAGTTTGTTTCATATTCTATTCCTTTTCCAAGTTGGAACTTCCATGAATACCTAAGACTGTTTTTCTTGTCAAAATGTATCATTTTAGCTCCAAAACCCAAGGCAGTGACATTCAATAATATGGTTTGTTGATTAATTACTGGCCATAATTGTGGGTGATTGGGTGACATTAATGTAAGCCAGTGGCATTTATAGCACATGTGGCTGAATACAATAACCTGGCAATATACCCGTACAGCAAATGAACTTTACATCAGGTCATACACATTCGTATTCAGGTTAATTAATTCACATATTATCACCTCTACTCACATGGGGGCACAGTCATTATAGGAAAATCAGTTAGGATTGTATAGACAATCATAAGCTTTTTTCAAATGTTCAATAAAATGGTTACTCATAACCCATAAGCAGAAGGAACAGGATATCCCAAGATCCTGCCATAGCTCTTGCGTGTGGAGAGTTTAGAAAGAAATAGCACAAGGGAGAAATAGAACAGAGAAATGCAGGCTAGCCCACTCCCTCTCAATGTTTATAATTAACCCTTTTTGAATGTCTGAATAGGGCTATAGGGCTATAGTCAAAAGCAGTTTGTTTAGTTACGGGTGCTGAAAAACCCTTCCACTGCACTTTTGAAAGATGTTGCTGATTGTACCCATTATCCTATATGCATACCGTACACTTATCCATAAGAACATGTAGACAGATATAGGCCTATAGCCATTCTTCCTAGTCAGGTGGGGTGGTCATATTTCTGGCAGGGGCACTTTCAGGTAGGAGGTGCACATAGTGTCAGATAATCCCCTACTACCATAATCACTGCTGGAGAGACATGAGGGCCTAGCTTGAAGAAGAGAAAGGCAATGGGCTTCTGCCTCCACCCTACTTACACAGAATATGTTAACATACATAGTGAGGTATGTAAAAATCAAGTTATCAGAAAATTTAGTATGAAGAACAGGAATCAAATGACTGGCATTTTTGTGTGTGTGTTTCTTTAGCTAAAATCCTCTTGCTTAGCACAGTGAGTCACAACTAGGCTGATTGGACTAGTAGGCATTTGTTGAGCATATCGTCTATAAGTTTTGTGATTCAATAGGCCTACTCTAGTTGTGACTTACTACACTAAACAATAGGATTTCAGCCTTTGTTTCATAAAAACAAAACTTAATAAACTGTATAAAATAAGCAGTTTATGCTACAACAAATATATTTAAAACAAGTATGGAGATTATTGCAACAATTCCTCTCCATGAACATACAGGTTTAGACCCGGAGTAGAGCACATTACAATGCAACCACCGCATTTAGGGAGAGTGATATTGAAAATAGTATGACTAATTTCCTTGATGAAGTTAATTTGGTGTTCAGCTTTGTAAAATATTTATTGCATAATAGACTTCATTTTATAAGCTTATAAAAATATTTGATAAAATGCAAAAAAATATTTTTTTTTTGAATGGTTGGTATATAACACATACACACACACGCACACCAAAAGTATACTTTAGAATAGTTCAGCTTTCAGTTTTTCCTAGAATATAAATAATGTAAAAATTATCAAAACTAGGTATTCTTTCTTTGTCAAATGCATGCAAATCTAAGTCTGCTAAACTCTTGTGAATCATTGAAAGTTTTTGGTGCCTAAAGACCCAGTCAGAACCCAAAATGTTGACCACTGGTAGTGTTGCAGGTAAAAGTCTTTACAGCAGCCTCCAATTGATAGTATCTAAAAAAGCTATTCCTTGTTGGTAAATTTATTGAAACACATCTGGATTTCTCTTTCTTTCTAAGAAGATTTTGGCCACAGTATACTCTTCTTTTGTTTGACCATGATTCCTTGGGAGCTAAGTGAATTTATGATTCTACAGTTATCAACAAATGTCACTACAGTACTTATTTCATCATTTCCCCAAAATTGTCTCTTCATTTCAGTTGAAAAAATCTCAGTAAAACTAACTAAATATGCAGGTATGAGTGCCATTATGACATCAGCAGCCAGTAAGCCAATGCTTCACCCCATGAAAATAAAAATAGACGTTACAGTTACATTTCAAAAGGAGCAACCTTGTCTTTTGTAAAGTTACAATAATTATGTAATGTAGTAGTTGTTATATGCTGTCAAGTTGCCTCGGACTCATGGTGACTCTGAATGAGTGACCCCCCAAAATGTCCTATCATTAACAGCCCTGCTCAGCTCTTGCAAATTCAAGGCTGTTACTTTCTTTACAGAATCAATCCAGCTCACAGTTGGTCTTCTTTTCCTGCTGCCTTACACTTTTCCTTCCTGTCTTTTCCAGCAAGTCTTGTCTTCTCATAATGTGTCCAAAGTATGACATAGTCAAAGTTGTCATTTTTGCCTTTAGAGGGGGTTCAGGCTTAATTCGATCTAGGAATCACTTGTGTGTCCTTCTAGTAGTAGTAGTAGTAGATACTGTAGTAGTAGTAGATACTGTAGTCCACAGTATCCTCAAACATTTCTTGCAACACCATAACTCAAATAAATCTGTCTTTTCCCTATCATCTCCATTTTCTTTACTGTTCAGCTTTCACATCCATACATAGTGACTGGAAATACAACAGTGCTGATTATCTTGATCTTCATTTCCAGTGGCACCATCCTTTTCTAGTTCCTTCAGAGTTGCCCTTTCACATCTCAAGTCTTTTTCTGATTTCTTGGCTGCAATTGCAATTTGGACTGATGACTGAACCAAAGTATACAAAATCTTTAACATTTTCAGTTTGTTCATTTTCTACACTGAAGGTTTGTAGTTTTTCTGTAGTCATGAGTTTTGTCTTTTTAATGTTCAACTTTACTCCTGCTTTTGCATTACCTTCTTTCACCTTTATCAAGTCATTTCAAGTCACTGCTGCTTTCTGCCAACAATATGATGTCACCTGCATATTTTAAATTACCGATGTTTTTCCCCACCAATTTTCACTTGGACATCATCTATATCTAATCCAGCTTTCAGCATAATTTGTACCTGCACCTTTCCAATTGGAAAAAGAGCTTAATCTCAAATAACTTGTTATTAGTAACTAATTATTCCCCACATGGAGATGTGAAGAAAACTAGAGTAAGCAGGGAAGGGAAATACGTAGGGCAGACCATAGGCTTATGAAGAAAGGGACTGAAATACAAATCTTGCTTCATTATCTTACTGAAGTTTCTTCATTATTTCCTTACATTTTCCCACCATTTGGGATTCATTTTATCATTTATTGGTAACAATGTCTTTGATGATCCCAACTTGCCATCTACTGGGAGTCCTTTGAAATGTAGCTACATTATGATACCAATGTGTAGCTACTCAGAAATGCATCTATGTGCTAGATTGATGTGATGATTGTATCATGTGAAATACCACTGGCCACATTGATTGTATCTATGGATAGTGAATCTTTCAGACTGCAGAGTAGAGGATGAAGGAGAAACAGGGCTAGTCCATTTCCTTGGCAGAGAGAAAAGCTGTCTTTAGCTCTGTTCAACTGTCATGTAACATACATCAGCCATTCCTTCAGGCTACCTGAATTGTGTCTATCCCAGCTAGCCATAGTAAATATTGTCGCTTTAAGAAGAGGTGCCTGAGCTTTCTTTTTCCCTCCTCTGCTCCCAAACTTCTTTCCTTGTGACTGTGTTTTTCTTAAGTGGTTCCCTCGTTTGTGTTAGACTATGATCCCAAAGGCAGGCTCTATATTGCTACTGGTACCTCTAACTACTCAGCGAGGCTTCTCAGCTAAAAAGCAAAACTAACATAGTTTAAATAAATGAATATTGTGTGAAAAATCTCCACGCAGTGCTAACTACTGGTCCACTTATGTTTTTTTTAAGACAGATGAATAGTTTAAAATATTGCCTTCAAAGCCACCTGAAATACAAAACAAAACAAATGGTCCACGTCTATTAAAATTGCTATCTAGAGCCATTACTGGTGGAAATGTTTCATGAAAGCCATTGTCATGACAGACTTTCTGAACAAAATAACCAAGGTGACTCAGTCATGATGAAGTGATGAGCCATCACATATACTTATGAACATTTCTAGGTGTTATCCAAATGTACCATATCTTGTAGAGGCTCTGGGATCCCTGGGTCTTGTAATGCCCTGTCACAACCTAAAACTGAAAACTTTAACTGGAAAGCTTAAATGTCCTCTGCTTATCCTCGATTGGATAAGTAATTTAACTGTGGTTAAAATATAAACATCTTTGATGCTCCTTCTCACTGTACAGGATCTCTTGCTGCCTTTTGAAAGGGAAGCAACCATGACAAACAGAGAGAGTCATTCCCTAGATTCCCTGAAAGCTCATTGAGCCAATACTAAAATGCTACGATATAACTTCTTACAGAACCAGCCTGTGTAATCCATGGTGAATCAAAACAGATGTGCTTTTGCTTCTTACAGCAACAGTACACTAGGGGGACTATTTTTCCTCTTTCTGCAGAGATGGAAGCACAAGGATGTCAAAACAAGCTGTGCTGTTCTCAGAATGTCAGCCCTTTCTTCATTGGTGCTCAAAAGTTTAACATATATGTGCATGAACTTACATTTTTGAAGATAAAGATGTTTCGCAGTAAACATAAAACAGCTCTCTGTGTGCCAGCTTCTATCCAGTTGCTGCCTGATAATCATACTCAGATTTTTTTTAAAAAAGTACTACAAAACTAGACTCCAGAGACCTAAAATAGCCACTTTACCAAGTAAATAAGGAGTCATCTATTCAGTTTATAACATATGGTCTTTTAAATGTATTTTTAATTTTTATAAAAAGCATAAACCTCCACACCTAGACATCTGAGCTTCTATCTACCTATTGTTATCTTTTTATAGAACAGTCCTCTAACCTTTACCACCTGCAATATAAGAAGATATTTAGCAAACAAAGCATTTCCTGTCATATATTGCCTTTACTTGGTGACATACTGCCCTTCTACTCATGTACTACTTTGTGATTAATCTAGCATTTTATTCTCGAAGACTTTCACGGCCGGGATCTGATGGTTGTTGTGGGTTTTTCGGGCTCTTTGGCCATGTTCTGAAGGTTGTTCTTCCTAACGTTTCGCCAGTCACTGAAGAGGAAAAACTGAAGAGGAAAAACAGCCACCCACAAATAAAGTATTTCTGCCATACATCAAAGGGGTCATGGACCGCATGGGAAAACCTTTGAAAAAACACAGCCTACAAACAGTATTCAAGCCCACCACAAAAATACAACAAATGTTACGGTCAGCAAAGGACAAAAGGGACCCCCTCACCACTGCGGGAGTATACCGGATACCTTGCAGTTGTGGCCAGGTATATATTGGAACCACAAAACGCAGCATTCACACCAGAATCAAAGAACATGAGAGACACTGCAGACTAAAACAATCGGAAAAATCAGCAGTAGCTGAACATGCCCTAAAACAAGCTGGACATGAAATTCTATTTCAAAATACTGAAGTACTGGACAACACCAGCAATCATTATGTTAGACTGCACAGGGGAGCCATTGAAATCCACAAACACCAGCAGAGCTTCAACAAAAAAGAAGAAAGTTTAAAACTCAACAAATCCTGGCTCCCAGCACTGAAAAAATACAGCCTGCAAAAGGTCAACGAACTCTACTCAGGACCGGTGATCACTGCACACAAAAGACCAGCTAACGACACCCATCAATCACAGTGACAGATAATCTCTCCCTCTTATCACAACAATACACCCACAACAAAAAACACGCTGATCACCACAATCACCCATCTCCTGAAAAGGACAAAAGCTGATGCCACAGCTATAAATACTCAACTATCCAAACAAATTGCACCAGAGCACAGACAGAGTTCTGACTCCTATCCTCTGAAGATGCCGGCCACAGAGACTGGCGAAACGTTAGGAAGAACAACCTTCAGAACACGGCCAAAGAGTCTGAAAAACCCACAACAACCAATCTAGCATTTCTTTTCATATCATGTTACAAAAGAACAATAATGCAGGCTACAATACAAAAATAAAGTAGACATTTTTTCTATTTATTTATTTTATCCTACCAGTCCAAAACACTAAATACAACTTTACATTTATAATCAGAACCGGCCTTCAGTAAATGTCTGATATCCTGTTGCTTGGTGTAGTAGTAACTAGAGTAGGCCTACTGAATCAGTGGGGATTTGATGACTCAACCGCATAGGTTCCATTGAGTCAATCGGCCTAATCTAGTTATAATTTACTAAACTAGAGTAGGCCTATTGGAACAAATGGAACCTATGCAGGAGTTCACTTACCAAATCTCCACTGATTCAGTAGGCTTACTTTAGTTGCACCTTACTATGCTAAGCAACAGGATTTCAGCTACTATCTAAATCAGGGATCAGCAGAAGAAAGACTGGGATCTGCTGGTAGCCTACTAGATCATTTTCAATAGATGCACAAGAGTTCTGACACTCAATTGTCTAACATTGGCAACATTCACAGCATGTATTCTTACTCTGTCAGTCTACTGAAAAAGAATGCTTGTTGGAAAATGAGGAGTGGATTTGTGATTGAAAGGGCCTGTGCGCTTCGTCATGGTCCAAATAACAAATTCCTGGGCTAATTATCTAATTTTTCACTTGTAGTTAGTGGGTCCCATAATTCTGGTTTTGTTTTGTTTATTTTAAGTTCCTCCAAATTTAAAGTCACTATGCCTTGATCTAAGCCAAAAAAAAAGCAAAAAGTAAATACATTCATTTAAAACATCACTAGTAATTTAGCATGGCAAAATTAAATAAATAATATCTGAACCTCATGAATCATGGCATGGAGAAAATGAAATACATGGTTTGCCAGAACTCCTAAAATATTTTGCTAAGGGCGTGTCTACATTGGCTCTTTTGGAGTGGGCTGGTATGGCTTAAATAGGATTGCCTGTGGTTGAGTGGAGGTGTGATCCTCACATGCAAATGGCATATCTGAACATAAGTGCAATCCTCGCATGCAAATTGCATATCTGAACATAAGGGAGCCTATTTGGTCTGGCTCCTTCCAATATTGTGAAGTAGCTCAATAAGCAAGCCACTTCAGAATATCAGCAAATTGAACACTTCGACTGCTTCTCTATGAAGTCACAGGGAAACTGAATTTTTTTAAAAAAAGACTCTGATAAACTGTCACTGAGGCACTGCATCACTTTAAAAAAAAGAATATATATATTCATTTCCCTGAAGGGCCAGTCTGTCAGGTCAGAGAATCTGATGCCTAAACATCTCCCTAAAAGTCCTACAGAACTTTATAGGCCTCTAGGAAAAATCAGAAGCCTGTGTTTGTCACAACTGGCATTTATTTCCAAAAGTGCTAATTCCAGAATGAAAAAGTGCTAATTCCAGAATAATTTTTTTTACATCTTGTATTATTTACTTTCTTCTTCTGGATATTCTTTGGATCATTTCCCCGTGCAAGATAGATAAACTGATTGTACTGAACAATCTCTAGTATTTCTTCTTTTATTGAACAAGTACACACAGGTGGAACTTAGCAAGTTTCCACAAAAGTCAAATAACTCTCAATTAAGTAAGTAACAATTACTTTAATAAACTAAAGCTTAAGCAAATAAAGATTACATCAGCATAGATTTACAGTATAATGTTGAAGAAAAACAAATCTTATCCCCTCCAGCAGAGTCTCTCCCCTCTATGGGTGCTCCTTGCTAGCCATCCTCTCAGACCGTTATTCATATATTATCAGTCCTTACTGTCAATAATTTTTTTACTGTGCCAATAAGATACTGAGTTATGAACATGGTTCAAATATTATCTATAGAAATTTATGTTGGTTTTACTGGGGTAGCAAACCGTGTCCCCTGTATATTAATTTTTTTCTGATGAATCAATTTGTCAGTTCATATTTATTTATTTATTTATTTATACATACATACATACGTACGTACGTCCCGGAGAACGCATTAAATTCGTAAACCGAGGTACTACTGTAAAGTTCTTGTCTGATATATAGTCATGGCCAAAAATATTGGCACCCTTGCAATTCTGTCAGAAAATGCAACCCTTCTCTCAGAAAACTGTTGCAGTTGCAAATGTTTTGGTACTCACATGTTCATTTCTTTGGTTTGCGTTGGAAGAACACAAAAAACCAGAAGAAAAGTCAAATCTGATACAATCCCACACAGAAACTCAAAAATGCACTGGCCAAAATTATTGGCACCCTTAACTTAATATTTGGTAGCACCCCCTTTGGAAAAAATAACTGAAATTAATCGCTTCCTGTAACCATAAATGAGTTTCTTACACCTCTCTACTGGAATTTTGGACCACTCTTCTTTTGCAAACTGCTCCAGGGCCTTTGAAGGATGCCTTCTCCCAACTGCTGTTTTGAGATCTCTCCACAGGTGTTCTATGGGATTCAGATCTGGACTCATTGCTGGCCATTTCAGAACTCTCCAGTGCTTTCTTTGTAACCATTTCTGAGTGCTTTTTGACGTGTGTTTCAGGTCATTGTCCTGCTGCAATACCCATGACCTCTGGTGGAGAAACAGCTTTCTGACACTGGCCACTACGTTGCGCCCCAAAATTCTTTGGTAATCATCAGATTTCATGATACCGTTCACACAGTCAAGGCATCCAGTGCCAGAAGCAGCAAAGCAACCCCAAAACATCTTTGAACCTCCACCATGTTTGACTGTAGGAACTGTGTTCTTTTCTTTGAATGCCTCATTTCTTTTTCTGTAAATAGTGCCATGATGTCCTTTACCAAAAAGCTCTACTTTTGTCTCATCTGTCCACAGTACATTCTCCCAGAAGGATTGTGGTTTTGTCACATAAGTTTTGGCATACTCCAGTCTTGCTTTTTTATGCCTTTGTGTCAGCAGTGGTGTCCTCCTGGGTCTCCTACCATAACGTCTCTTTTCATTCAGATGGCGACGGATAGTGCAAGCTGACACTGTTGTACCCTGTGTCTGCAGATCAGCTTGAATTTGTCTGGAAGTTAATCTGGGTTCTGTATCCACCATTTGAACAACCCTTCGTTGTAATTTTTCAGTAATTTTGCTCTTCTGTCCACGTCCAGGGAGGTTAGCTACAGTGCCATTGGCTATAAATCTCTTGATGATATTGCGCACAGTGGACACAGGAACATTAAGATCTCTGGAGATGGACTTGTAGCCTTGAGATTGTCAATGTTTTTCCACAATTTTTTCTCTCAAATCCACAAACAACTCTTTACACTTTTCTCCATGCTCAGTGTCACATACAACACAAAGGTTGAGTCAACTTTTCTCCATCTTAACTGGTTGCAAGTGTGATTACTATATTGCCCACACCTCTTACTTGTGACAGCTGTGTCTAAATACAAATTATAGGAGCATCACATGCTTGACAAGCAATTATTTCTTACAATTTAGACAGGGTGCCAATAATTTTGGCCAGTGCATTTTTGGGTTTCTGTGTGGGATTGTATCAGATTTGACTTTTCCTCTCTGTTTTTGTGTGTTCTTCCAACGCAAACCAAAGAAATGAACATGTGAGTACCAAAACATTTGCAACTGCAACAATTTTCTGAGAGAAGGGTTGCTTTTTTGACAGAATTGCAAGGGTGCCAATATTTTTGGCCATGACTGTATATACATACTGCCCATCTGGCCGAGACCACTCTGGGCAGTTTACAACATATAAATACAACCAAATACAATTTAACATAACAAAAATTAGAAATAATATAATACAAATAAGCAGTAAACTCAAAGCACAGAAATACATAAAAATAAAATATTTAAAAACATTCAAAACAATTAAAACATTAACACATTTAAGATGGCGGACATTGGTCAGATAGGCCAATTAGACTCTGCTGAGTTTGCAAGTATTTTATTTATTTATTTATTTATTTATTTATTTATTTATTTATTTATTTATTTATATACTGCCCATCTAGAACGTATCTACTCTGGGCGGTTTACATATAATATAAAAATAAACTAAGATAAAATCCAGATTCATCCAAGATGAGAAAGGAAAAAAAAGGGGGGAGAAGAGGAAGAAGAAGGAGAAAAAAGAAAAAGAAGAAAAAGAAGAAAAGGGGAGATATGCTAGGTAATGGCTGTAGGGAAGACCTGCCTGTATAGCCATGTCTTCAAGTTAGTCTTGAAGGCCCTCAGCGAGGGAGCCAGGCGGATCTCAACAGGTAAGTTGTTCCAAAGCTGAGGGGCCACTGCCGAGAAGGCCCGATTTCTGGTTTTTTCCCACCGGGCCTCTCTTGGCGTTAGGCCCCTCAGCCGCCCAGCCTGACTGGAGCGGGTGATACGAGTAGAACTGGGCGGAAGAAGGCGCTCTGCCAGGTATTGAGGTCCTAAACCGTTAAGGGCTTTATATGTAATGGTTAACACCTTGAAATCAATGCGGAAGCAGATAGGTAGCCAGTGTAAGGCGGCCAAAGTGGGGGAAATATGATGAAATCTTTTCACCCCTGTTAATAGCCTGGCCGCCATGTTCTGGACCATCTGAAGCTTCCGCATCAGTCTCAAAGGAAGCCCCACGTAGAGTAGTCTATTGAGACTACGAGCGCATGGACCAGTGTGGTGAGCGCCCCTGTATCTAGATAGGGATGCAGCTGGGCGATCCGCCGAAGATGTAAGTGGGCAGACCGAACCACGGACGCTACCTGGGTCTCCATGGTAAGCTCCGGGTCAAGATGGACCCCCAGACTGCGAACCAAATTCTTTGTGGTGAGAGTCACCCTCCCAAAAAAGAGAGGGAGTTCCCCAAACCACTGACATTGGGGCCCCCCACCCGCAGGACCTCCGTCTTGTCCGGGTTCAACCTTAGTCCATTCAACTGCATACATTGCAGAACGGCCTCCAGGCAGCACCCAAGGGACGGAACAGCATCCACTGCAGATGGAAAAAAGGAGATGTAGAGCTGGGTGTCATCAGCATATTGGTAACACGAAGCTTCACATCCCCGGATGACCCCCCCCCCAACGGCCTCATATAGATGTTAAACAGCATTGGGGAGATGATTGAACCCTGTGGGACCCCACAACTGAGGGACCACGGGGCCGATACATTCTCCCCAAGCTGCACTCTCTGGGGACGGCCCTCCAAGAAGGACCAGAGCCAAGCGAGAGCAAGGCCACCAATCCCCCTCGGAGAGCCTCCCCAGGAGGATACCGTGGTCGACGGTATCAAAGGCGGCTGAGATATCAAGAAGGACGAGCAAGGACATTTTGCCCCTGTTGGCCTCCCTAAGTAGGTCATTCAGCAGGGCCACCAATGCCGATAGGTATGATGCTATCAACTGCCAGCCTAAATAGCCAGATTCTTAGTGACTCCTTAAATATCACCGGCAAAGGGGCCAAACAAATTGCAGGGGGGAGTTCATTCCACAGCTGAGGAGCAACCTCAGAGAAGGCCCGGTTTCTTGTCTTCTCCCTCTTGGCATCTCTTGGGGTTAGCATCCCTAGCTGGCCGGCTTTAGATGTTCTTGTAGGACGGGCAGATCTTGTTGGAAGTAGACATTCTGCCAGGTAGTGAGGTTCCAAACCATTTAGGGCTTTATAGGTTAAAATCATCACTTTAAAGCTGGCACAGAAACAGACAGGTAACCAGTGTGAGGCGGCCAGAATTGGAGTGAAATGATGATATTTATTCACTCTACTCAATAGTCTGGCTGCCGTATTCTGGACCTGTTGAAGTTTCCATGACAGCCTCATAAGTAGCCACACGTAGAGAGTGTTGCAGTAGTCTAATTTTGAGATTAGACTGACATGGACCAATGTGGACCAACATGGTGAGGGACCCAGTGTGAAGGCAGGGACACAGCTGGGCAATCTGCCTCAGATGGAAATAGGCGGAGCGGATCACAAACACTATCTGGCTGGTTCCAGAAGTATGCCCAAGCTGCGAACCTCATTCTTAGTGGAGAGAGTAGCCCTCCCCAAAGGAGAGGGAGGCACCCAATCCGCAGACAGGCAGGGCACCCACCAGAAGGACCTCTGTCTTGTTTGGGTTCAGCCTCAATCTGTTGGCCCCTATCCACTCCAGTACTGTAGCCAGGCAGAGCTCAAGGGATGGGACGGCATTCAGTGCAGAAGGGTGGAAGGAGAGATAGGGTTGTGTATCATCAGCATATTAGTGACATGTCACTCCAAATCCCTGGATTATTTCCCCTAGTGGCATCATATAGATATTAAACAGTAACGGGGAGATGATCGACCCCTGAGGGACTCTGCAATCAAGAGTCCAAGGGGTGGAGACCAGCTCCCCAAGTTGCATTCTCTGGGGGTGGTCTTCCAGGAAGGACCAGAGCCAGGACAAAGCCAGGCCACCAATCCCCAGTCCAGAGAGCCTCCCCAGGAGGATACCATAGTTGATGGTATCGAAGGCCACTGAGAGGTCAAGGAGGACCAGAAGGGACATTTTACCCCTGTCAGTCTCCCTCAGAAGGTCATCATGCAGGGCAACCAATGCCGTTTCTGTGCCATGACACAGCTTAAACCCAAACTGGAATGGATTGAGGGCACTGGTTTCATCCAAGAGTGCCTGAAGCTTGTTGGCCACCAGTCAGAAGAAGCTTCCCTGTATTTTCTGTTTCTCCAGGTGCCTGGGGGAACATTTTACAGCCAAACAAATAAACAAATCAGGGACATTAATTCATGCGAATATGAATCAACAAATTCAACGAATTAGTGATTTTTGAATGAATTTGGTGATTCATTTTCTAATTTGTGCCCCTCTCTAGTTTTGAATAATTTGGCCTTGCAATCTGTGACATAAGTGAGATACATTCTCAATAAGTTAGTGAAGAAATATGTAACTGATCTGGTAATTTGCCGTATCAGTAAATTTCAGCTGCCGGTCATATAGATTAATTGCAACATTCAAAACAATATGGCCTATGCATCATTTGTAATCTTGACAAGTCACAAAACTGCCCACAGCTGAATCTGGTATTGTATTTTTTTTCTTTTTTAAAAATGATGCAGCACATCAGCAATGGTCTATAAGAGTCTTAAAAAACAAAACAAAAAGAGAATAACTTCCCCTGCTCTTCTGCTGAGGAGTAGAGGAAATGTTCAATTTACTGATATCCTGAAGTGGCTTCAAAATACTGGAAATTCAAACTGGAAGGAGCCTTGATAGCCAGGAAGACTTCCTTCTGGTTCATTCCCAGTGACCACACAAGTTGGAAACAGACCAAACTAGAGCAATCCTACCCACAGAAAAAAAAAAAGTAGAAGCCCCTGACAGGGGCTCAAAAAGGTGTGGGTAGGACTGCTCTGGGTACAGTTTGGTTTACTTCAGAGAGTATGTCATGTGATCACTGGGGGGGAAAACCAAACTTAAAACCCTGGTTTGATCATGAATGTGCACTAGCAAAGAAACAGTAACCAGATTTAAACAGCATAGGGCTAGCAATGTCAGGATAATCCCTCTGGCATTGCAACTTGAAAAACAACAATATAAAGCACTAATCAGGAAAAAAAATAGGGAGGTATTAAGTAAAACTTGGTCACACTTAATCTAGGCCACAAGAACTAAGGATTCTCCATATTTCTGGCAAATCATAGCAGGCAATCTTCAGATAGCAGTTCCAAGAATACCATGTCACATTGCTGCTGTCTCCTGGGAGTCTTACATCCAAGCACTGTATACAGTGGAGTCAGTTTACACCTCCTACTTTGATATGTATCAAGAAAATCTTCCTATTTTTTTATGGCATACTACTCTGAAGAGCACCTTACAATAAACTGCCAAAAGACCAAAATTCTGGTTTTCACCAAAAAGTTTGTCAAGCACAAGTGACAGATAGACATCACATTGAACAAGGAAAGGCCTATAAATATCCAGCTGTAGTTTTTCAGACAACTGGGCTGTAGAGAGCCCACATTGCCCATGTGATAAAAATGTCCAAAGAGCCATATTGAGATTCTTCTGATCAAAGAGGGGCTCTTGCATACCATCTGAACTAAAAGTCTTGAAGGCATGGTTTTGTCCTAACTTCTGTATGGTTCATATATAAGGAATTCCATCCCCTTGAAGCAGTACAGTCTAAATTCTTGAGTACTGTTTTTGGTGTACCACACTGTAATCCTAATGCCCAGCTCAGAATAGAAACTTGAATGGTTCCTCTTGAAGCAACTGCTTGGTTTCAAATAACCAATCTTTGAAATTAAAGCTGAATCCTACCGGTTTAGCACCTCTGAGTGCTAAACCAATAGATAACCATCCATCAGGCTAGATATAAGCAGTGGAGTGAAAATTGATGTCCTATGTGTTACCCACTCCGGCGCTGTTACATTTGGGATTTTTGAAAGCTAAAGAGGCTATTAGGAAGCAAATCTGGGATACAGCCCCCCAACTTGACAGAGTACAGGTCCCATATTACTCAGTGGCTGGGACTCACAGCAAGATCTTCACCCAGCAGATTATCTTTATAAATTAGAACTTGTGAGACACTGGAGAGTTATTATCCTGTCTTTGTCTTGCCAACCTGGCATGGTGGAAACTGTGGAACATGACCTGTTGTATTGTGTATATTATAAGGATTCACACAATTTATTTATTTCTCCAATTTTAAAACATTATCCAGGCAGACCAAATAAATTTTACATCTCTCTTCTCTCTGATTCCTTGAGTGAACCCACAGTCAAGGTTGCAAAATTCTTTGCAGTGACTTTTACAATAAGAAAACAGATGACTAAATCAGTATAGAGGAATTCACATTTAATTGTAATCTGAATTTCAGTCTGCTTTGTTTCAATTGCAAATATTATATTCTTTTTTATTGTATTTCAGCTTTGAATATCTAACATGACTGATCAATGGTCATAATAATAATAAAATTGAAAGCACTCCCATGTGACAACCGTTTTCAATGAAGAGCAGCTTGAGCAAAGTGAATGGAGTTGAAAAGATCTAGAGACTGTGATTTGTATAGCTCTCAAGGTTTTTATTTTGTGGATCCAGTAGGGAAAAAGGTATGAAACAAATTACAGAACAAAGTGAAAATGGTACCTTTTAAGCAGCCAGATTTCACCTGAGTTAGTTGGATATCACATATAAGCCTCTCACATGCATGGTACCTCCAGAGACACCATAAATGGTAAAATTAAAAGATAGTTGTAGAAGAGATAGCAGTGTTAGGCCGTGCAAGCATTATAGGTAAAAATAATAACAAATAAAATAACAAATAAAAGAGACAAAAACATGATAACAAAGTCTGTGAAAGCTCACATTAAAAAAATATTTTTGTTTTTTTATTTGGTTTTTTTATTATAAAAATTGAAAGATAGCTACAGCTACAAAGGTAGCTGTTACATCCTAGAAATAAGATGGCAATAGTAGACACAAAAGTAATTAAAATAATTTGATTGTTGTGGAATTATAATAGAATTGTCTCACCAAAATATTTGAATATATGAAACAAGGTAGAACTGAAAAATAATTATCATTTATATCTCCATGATTCTAAAATAAATAATGTTCTTTTTGTTGTATATAATCTAAATATAAAGGAAGAGTAGCTAATGTAGCCAATGTCCAAGGCTGGTGTTTTTGTTGTTGTTGTTGTTGTTTTGCCAAGATGTTCTAAGACATAAAATGCAAGGGCAGAAGCTGCCATGGAGGAAATTGGTTATGGAGTGATTTTTTTTTTTTAAATAAGAAAATACAGTAGCACTTTGAACTTTCAACACTGGTTGGCAAAGTCACAATGCTGATGGGAATCTGCTCCATGGTACAATGCCTTGTAGTGGTTGCCACCTCAATGGTTTCATTCAATTGGGTCCAGAAGTCCCAATCAGACTGCACTGTGATTAAACATTTGGGAAGACTATGTTCCTCAGTCAGTTAAAAAAAAGAGAGAGAATACTCTTATTTTATCTGCATGGAGTGAAGGCAAAATTAATAGGATTTAGGTAATTATGGCAGCTGCTTCAGTCATAGTGGGGGGGAAAAGCAGAGAACCACTTCAGCACTATTACTCAGAATGCCGGATCTGCTACTTTCATAGGAAAATGTACTTTTGCAAGCAGCTTTGTTGGGATTTCTTGAGGTTTTAATTGCTCTGTCAATTACAATTAACACTGTTAATGTGGCAATGAAATGGTACAAATTGCTAGTGGCTTTCTCTTTCTGCCCATTTGCCTTAATTGGTTTTGAATGAAGAGGGTTCTCTTGACATGCCTGTCATAATGGGGGAAAGTATATCTGCTTAAAGAGTGCGATAGAAAGAACAAAGCAGAGATGGCAACGTACAACGTAAAATCCCAGCAGAAAATGTGCCTTCCAGTAGTAATGGGATGTGAATGGTAGGTAGTGAAGACAGACAGGTAGATAGATAAGCAGATGTTTGTGAAGCATTTTGGAGGCCATTTTTAGGGCTCTCAAAGCACCTAACTAGAGAGTGCCAAAAACCAAAGTAAAATGTTTTAAATGGTATCTTGATACATTTGTGTTTATGGTATTTTGTGATAAGGATTTTACCCCCGATAAAATACTGGCTGGATATTTTGTGTATTTGACTGGAACAGGAGACCGCACACTGGCTTGTTTCTTCCCTAATATTATCAGTGAAAAACATTGCAGAATGTCAGCCACCATGGGACACTAGATCATGCCACTGCTGGTGCTACTGAGGCATCCTAATAGTTGCAGCTTCCCTCCTCCCTTTGTTTGTTGGGGGAATAGGTAACAGGATGGAACTAAATTAACCTACAATTGTACAGACTGTTCTTTCCTACAAATTCAGAAATTTGTAATTGATCCTTTGATTCTATTTGTATCCCATATTTTCCCCAAAAAGGAGATTGAAGAAGACAGCTAGTTGTCCAGTGTCTATCTGATTATTTTTTTTTAATGTCTGTACCTGCAGTGACTAAAACAAAAGAGAAGAAGACAGCCTTGTCTCCTTTGGTAGGGAGCTCCAGAGCCAAAGATCACTGAGAAGGCACTACCTCACATCTGTACCAAATGTGTCTCTGAGGAGAGTGCAAGTGAGAGAACAGCTTCCCTCAAAGATCTCAAAGCATGAGCAGCCTCATTTGGGACAACAGAACCCTTCCGATAGCCTAGTTTGACAAGCTTAGAAGCTCTTCCTACCCCAAAAGTGAAGCTGAAGCTCTTGATTCATCCCCCCCACCTCATCTCCCCAATAAAGTTGCGATTAATAGCATACTTTCTAATTTGGAAGAGGACTCCATACTTTTGAACTATTTGAACCACTTGAAGCATTTCTGCCGCACTTTTTATTGAATAGAAGGCCATTTTTTTCAGACAACAAACAGTACTTACAGTGATTTCTGAACCCACTTTCTTGAAATAAGTAAGTAGAGCTCAAAGTGTGTAACTTTATTGTTGCCAGAATCCACTTATCCTCATTTTACTGTCATTATACACTTTTGCTACTATTTCTCCCTTCTATGAAATTGATCTAGTGTATCACAGGACTTTCTATTTGATTATCAGATCTCATATAGAGAGAGTCAGGTCACAAACCTCCAAAGGGTAGATATGTGTGGGTTTTTCAATCAAATCTGACAGAAATTAATTTGAGGCTAACATCTTCCTCTGAGATGTTTTCCTTGTTTGCCTCTGAACAAAACACCAGCCCCTTTTGCTAGCAGTTCGTAAAGAGGCTTCTGAATTTTAGGGAATGATTTTTTTTTCCTGGTTGAAAAAGGATAGTATTCATTTCCTGCTTCTTTTCACCTTCATATATTTTATTTGTTCTTTAAATTAGTTTGTACTCTGTTGTTTTTATCTTTCTTCAGCACCTAGTTTTGAACTTGATAAGTAATAAAACATTGTTTCTGTTTTTATAACATATTTTCAAAACTGTTTCAGTTGTAACTTTCTAATCTTAAAATATTTATCATATTCTTGCCTTTAGGCTGTATGCTGTTTATATGAGTGCTAAGATCCAATATGATGTATGTTTACTGTTTTACCTTCCTATTTATTTCATTTATTTATATTTATAATATTTATATTAACATATGAATATTTATTTAATATTTACCTTTATCTATTCATAAACCACCATGTATCAAAAGCTATTAGGATAATGAACTGTAAATATGACCAAAAATGCCACACAGCTACAACTTAATTATTTATTTATTTGAGAATATTTATAAATTGCTTAGATTCAAACATTTCAAATTGGTGTACAAAAAGTAAAATATACAATATATACAACAGACAAATGCAAAATAAAATGAACTCAATGTGCAGATTAACATATAATATTTATTCAGGCTGTAAGATTGACAGTACATTGGACTATACAGGGAAGGCTTGGATAAATAGGTATGTTTGCAACATGTGCTTAAAACTAAAAGTTGAAGGGGCACGTCGAATCACTGAGCAAAAGGCATTCCACATAGTAGGCACCACCATGCTAAATGTCCTGCTTTGAATGATCACAAAATACATCTGAGGAGCAAGTAGCACCACCAGGAGGAACTCTCCAGATGACTTCAAGGATCGAATAGGCCTATAAGAGAGAAGGTCATAACCTAGTCCTAAATTGGTTATGATTTTTAAAAAGAGTATTCAGATCTTAAAACTGGAACAGTAGCAGATAATGCAACTCTTCCTGCAAAGGTGTTATGTGCTGCTGGCAGGTTGCCCCACCTAAAAACCTGACTGGAGTGTTGTGCATCAGTTGCAGCTTACAGACCAATCTTAATGACAACCTCATACACAGTGCATTGTAATACTTCAGTCCTGAGGTTCAGTGCCTGGACCACCGCAGCTGAGTCCAATAATTACTGCAACCAGATGTAGCTGAGAAAGGGTACTCTGAGGTGACGTCACCTGGGCCCATCCCTCTCCCAATAAAAGATATAAACCAGGGCAAACAATCAGTCACAAATCCAGGCCAATAGGCTCTTTGGACTGCCCTATCTTCAGCCATCTGTTTCAGAACTTAGAGCACAATAAACTAAGGTTATCACCTGCTCTGTGAATTAAGCCAGTGGAAACCTGAAACAGCTCAAGGGGTTGCCAAGGAACTAATGAGGTCTCAAATTCCTTCCCCAGAGGCAGTCTCAGTATGAATGTTGAAATCCCCCAATGTCTCTGTTCTGGGATCCTCCAGTGTCAGACCACAGACTACCTGAGTCAGCTCTGCTAGGGAGGCCATGGGAAAAGGGGTGGACAATAGGCCAGGAAAACTCCAATCTGTCTATTTGGCCCAATATCAGATATAGGCCCTTTAAACCAGCCCCAAGGTGGAGAGGTTTCCTTATGTGAATGATAGCGCTCCTATGGATCACAGCAATTAGCCCCAAACTTCTAGCCTGGGCTAGTACAACAACAATACCTAGGAAGTGAAAGTTACATCAGATCAACTTCATCCAGCTAATCCATTCAAATCTTAGTTATATATCCCAGGTCAGCATCCTCATGAGTAATTAAATTGAGAACAATCACTATCTTAATATTAGCCAATCTGGCATTAAAGAACATCACTATCAGGCCAGAGCAGACAATGGGAGAGCAACCTGGCACCTGAGGGTTTGGGGATAGGCCAGAAACAGGAGCAGTGCATACACATCTTTATCTCTATCTCTCCTATTAACATCCCTTTCTTCTTCATTGCTGTAGCTCCCTCTATCCATGGTCACCTAAATAGAGCAGCAAAATCCAAGAGCACCCCAAGATTTGTACTTCCTCTTTCAAAGGGTGTGCAACTCCATCTCACACACACAAGAGTTTCTGGACATGAGAACCACATACCTCTAGGTCGCTCATCTTGTTGGGATTCAGTGTCAGTCTTGGGCCCTCTTCTAGCCAATTGCCAAGACAAGCTACCAGTTTAGCACCTGCACTTCCTCTCCTTACTTGGATGTGAAGGAGAAACAGAGCTGGTGGTAATTTGAATATGACATCACTTGATAAGCTCACCTGTTGGCCTCATAACAGATGTTTTAAAAAAGTGGGATACTGGAGAATTCCATAATAAGCCTATTGCAGACTCGGTAGCCTTTTGACTTTCTCCAGCTAATACCCCTCCACTATAAGACAACCTACTTTTTAAAATCAAAGAGTTTTCAGGTGAACACTATCTCATCACCTTAAGAGTCAGGGGCAAACTTTGAGACCAGGGCATGTCTTTGTTATGTCAGTGGCATCCTCGTGGTGTAACAGAGGCAGGGCAGAGGGTCAAGAGGGAAGCAAGCACAACACACATATAACCACTCTGGCTCTGAGAAAGCAAGCCCTGGCACCAGATAGGAAATGTGTAGGGAAGGGTGCCAAGGCTTTAAAGATACCTCACATATAAAAATTAATCTCCTCTTAGTGCTGAGCTTTGACTCCCTGTCGGGGAACCCAGAGAAGTATAGCAATTCCCTGAGACTTCAGCTTGTGTCCTGGCAAATTAAGATAGTGTTCATTCTCAAGGGAGTACTATTAACTCCCTGCAAAAGCTAACACTATTCTAGCATCAGGAGCTACTGTCTAAGACAGGCTGTCTTCCCCTTATAAACAATATGGGGCCAAACACATTGCATCAGTTATTTAAAAAAATATCCTCTGTCCAAAAATATCAAACTATTAACATCTGTGAATGAAGTTTCATCTGTCAGTTTAAAATTCAAGTGCTTGTCTTACCACTTAGAGAATATGATGCATCTGAAATCATGTATAAATAATAAAAAAAAGTTTTCTCAGGCTCCGTTATAGAGTACTAACTAGAGCACAGCCTGACACCTTCATTTCATGGGATACTCCATATGGTGGGGCAGGTTGAACATTTTACCTCTGTTATCTGGGGGATGGGAGGAGAGAAGTAGCACAACGGCAATCTAAATATGAGGCTGAAGGGTTGGTCAAGAAACCATCCACAGTCATATCCACAGTGGTGGCTTCAGCTGCAGGCAGTTTCTTAACTAGCCCTTTTAAGAGAAGGCAAATATATATATATTTGCTTTCTCTTAAAAGGGCTAGTTAAGAAACTAGCAATATATACCCCCACCATATGGAGTATCCCATGAAATAAAGGTGTCAGGCTGTGCTCTAGTTAGTACTCTATAACGGAGCCTGAGAAAACGTTTTTATTTATTTATACATGATTTCAGATGCATCATATTCTCTAAGTGGTAAGACAAGCACTTGAATTTTAAACTGACAGATGAAACTTCATTCACAGATGTTAATAGTTTGATAACAAGGAAGGCATGGAGAAGGGGGAGAAAAACTCAGTTGTTGTTTTCACAGCCGGTGTTGACATCACTGCTACTTCCAGTTATCTGACTGACAGGTTGCTAATGATTGGTTTTCCAGCATGACAGCCAGAAAATTCTGCTTTCAATGAAACAAGGCCTGTTCGGGCTCAGAAAAGTTATCAATGAAAAGCACTGGATTTGTCACTCAAGTATTCAGTTACTTTAAAAAGCAACTACATGTTTTAAGTAGGCAAGGCTGAAATGCATATAAACAAACAAGTGGCTATTTTAAAGACGCTGTTTATGTTTCTACTGATAGCACATGACAGCTTGGAATCCATGGGCTAATCTCTAAGGAGGGTTGGACAGGAGCACCTCCTCAATTACTGCCCCAGTGATGAGAAGAGGGTGTCTATCTGTGTAGGAAGCCCCCTTCCCTGTAGCTGTACCCACAGGTGATCTGAATTTCTTCCAAGCCTTATAGCAAAATAGCAAAAATTATCAAATAGGCTTCTGTGGGTCCCCTCCTGAAACTACAAATGCATCCCAGCCATAATTCTGCCAGTTATTTTCAGGTGTATGGCTTCACCTGACTGAATGTGAGATAAACCATGGCAGGCCTTCCTATTTACTTCCCTGTTGTTTCAGGAATTGCAGAGCTTGAACTAAGAAATCATAATGGCTTGAGGCTGTGACCTAAACACTATTCAGTTGTTTTCTAGTCCAGGATCATGAATATTGTTAGGAGATGTGGCTACCCCAACCACTCCTCTGACCAATAAGTCAGATTTTGTTTCTGCTTGTGTGGATGCCCTGCATGTGTGCAAAAATCTTGGAAAAGAGCATGTAAAGCTACTTGCTTTGCAGCATCTCTTTTGGTTTAAGGCAAAGGTGGGTGATCTCCAGAGGCCATATGTGCCTACCCTTGCACCTACCCCAAATATTTTTCTTTTAAAAAGACTTTTTTAAAAATGGGGGAGGGGACCCTCCTGCATTCTGGTGGCTTACATTTTTTGAAAACTTAAAAGTATTTGGGGGAGGTGCAGAAGGCCCAAGGGTGCTGAAAAGGTACAGAACATGGCAAAATTACTTTTCACATTTTTGTGCAAACATAGAGGAAAGGGCTAGGACTCGACGAGGCTCTTGCATGCTAACAGAGCCAGGTCTCACACTGTTCTTCCAAACATGGTCCACAATGCAAATAGAAAAATATTGGAAGGAGGATCTTGAAAGGTCAGTCTGCTTGTGAGGAGAAAGCATGATGTATTTTTTTTCCAATATCTCTTTATTTATAAAGTCAAGAACTATCAATTTCCCATTCAGTAAAGAGTATGATGTTCTTTCTCTTCTCCCAGACCACATCTCCCAACAAACTGCAGAATTCAGGTATGTCTCTTTGTTAGCTACATCCCCACTCCCAAAGTATCTCTCCCTTGCCACATACACTGGCAGAAGCATTGTCTCATCTCCCTTCCAATCATGTAGTGGGCAATTTCCAGACATTGAGACGATTTCATACTGCAACTCCCATCATCACTTTGGCATCCAGAGAATCGAAAGCTGCCTAGATCAAACTAGCAATAGTTACCAGTCATCAAAACTATTGAGCTCTTTAAGCACAACCCATCTTTTCTGGTAGGCTTTTGACTTTTATGATTGAGTGCTGGAATGCCTTTTTAAAGTAAAGATAGTTTTTAATGTTTATTCGCTTTTAATGATTTAATCATATTTTAATTAGCATACAGTTTAATTGTTTTTAATGTTTAACTTATGTTTTTAATTTTATTCTTTTATATCACGAGCTGCTTTGGGTCCCCTTATCAGGAGAAAGGCAGCCTAGAAAACAAACAAAAAACAAACAAACAAACAATATAAACAAGTATTCTTCAAACATCAGCTTCATTTTTAATGACTAGTTGAACAAAAAATTAGTAAGTAGGTAATCTCTTCACATAATGCCAAAGGAATGCGTAATAATCACAGAAGAAATGAGGAAGTGTCAGAAATGAGCTCAAAAGCACAGTGGTCCCAGCATCTAGTAATTTGAATGAAAAGCAGAATATGATTTTGTGGAAATTTCCAAAGTCACAGGCCAGCAACTGCATGAAGTTCCTGAGTTTACTCAACAGGCATACAGCTGTCAAAGAAGTCAGTTTGCATTTATTTGTTTTGCAGCAAAATCTGTACCAGTAATTTTTAAAAACATATATATGTGACATTTAAAGTTCCATTTAAATTCAGTAGAATTTACTTCGGTAAATATGTATAGCATCACATGTAAATATACTAAAAACCCCAAACCTCCAATACTAATAGGTATTGGTTAAATATTTTCTTTTTGGATCCCCCATGATCTGATTCTTGTTGTATAGGACTTGTTTGAATTTACTTTTTGCAGCACTCCTTTAAAGAGGGGAGTAATTATTTTTGCTAAGCAAAGCATGATATAATTTAAATATTTCCACTTTAAACATTTCTTGGCAGTCTCACTTTTCTACATCTTCTATTAGCAACACTTTTGTGATTCAGAATTAGTAGAATTTTTTTTTGAACTCCAGTATTACCAGCTGGGTATGAGAGCTGTGTTGTGGAAAAGATATGCTCTGTGTGTGGGAGAACACATATGCAGATGATGTCTGAAGTAAAATTGTAAATTTTCACCAAATATATACACAACAACTTCAGAAGAAACACTGCAACTCTTGCAGATGTGGATATTATTTTGTTATGTATATTTTATTAAATGCTTCAGTTTTCTTGATTTTATAGTTTTTCTGCTTATTTCTTTTTATAAAATGAGAACTGTCTGCAATTTCCAGGCTTACTTACTGTATGCTGAAACAGAATAGCAATATTTCCTGCATTCCTTTCCAAACCTGAAAAGATGAAAGAATTATCTGTTATTGTACATCAAGATCCTCTTAAGAGCTGGCACTGTATTAGTGCCAAGTGACTAAGGGTCAAACCATATTGTACAAGCAGCATGCAATTAAAAGTAGGAAAATTTAAGTAGAAAAATGCTGTTGCCACAGCAGGAGGAGTTTTTGTTGCTTCAGAAGCTGCTTGATTTATTTTGTAACTGGTCATGGGAAGGTAAGGACAGGTTGTTTATCTGTAACTGTGGTTCTTCAAGTGGTCACCTGAGAACTCACACATGGGGTCAGAGCACCTGCACAAGGCCCTGTTCAGTAGCTTCTAGAATTTAAAGTTTTTCCTTTGTGGCTCCACACTCTCCCTTGCACTTGTATTTGCAAGCTTCATGGTGACCTCTTCAGTTCCTGACTGCTGCATGAGGCAGTGCTAACTGAATGTGACTGTTGGGAGGCAGGTGGTTTGTGTATGTTCACAGCTGACCACTCAAAGAACTACAGCTAAAGGTAAGCAACCTGTCCTCCTTCATCATGGTCTCTGATGCACACGTGGGTAAATGACAAGCTGTTCTTACTGGTGGAGGGTGTCACTCCAGCATTGCAGACAGTATGGCTCTGCCGAAGGCTGCCTCTCCGGAAGCTAGTGAGTGATAAAAGACATCAGTTTAGACTATGTAGCAGCTTTGAAGATTTCTATGAGGGGCATGCTCTATAGGAAGGCTGCAGAAGTGATAGTAGCTCTAGTTGAGTGGCTCAGCAAAGTCTGAGGTGGGGGCATATATTGGAACTGATAAACTAGCCTGATGGTAGTCACAACCCATTTGGCTAATCTTTGTGAGGACGCAGATTGCCCTTTTCTTGGCCCTTGGCGGCAGATAAATAACCTATGCATACAAATAGGGTGAGTTCTTGAGATATAGAAGGCAAGTGCATGATAAATATCCAGCACGCACAGAGTCCATACAAGGGGAGTGGTAGGAGAGGCATGGAAGACAGATAGTATCACAGCTTGGGTTAGATGGTAGCTGGAGATGACCTTGATTAAGAAGGTGAGGCCAGTGTGGTGAATGACCCAATCTGGCTGGAACCTAGTGAATGGTGGATTGTGTCTTACAGCACAGAATTTGCTGGCCTGATGCACCAATGTGATTGCAACAAGGAACGCTGTCTTAAAGGTAAGGAAATGTAGGTCAATGGTGGCTAATTGTTAGAACAGAGGTCAAGTGAGGGCCATCAGGACCAATGAGAGGGATCACAGAGGTCAGTGTGAATCTGGAAGGATATGTATTCTGCAGGCTTCTTAAGAACCATTTGAATGTAGGAAGATGGAATTGTTTGGAAGATGGACAATGATCAGGTTGGTGGGCAACTATTGCCGACATGTAAATCTTAAAAAGAATGGGAGAGTCTCTACTGCTTTAAATGGAGAAGGAACTGACAGCCAGCCAGAAGGATAATTGGGAGAGATGGGAGAGTGTGCTATGTTGTAAAGGTAAGACATTTATGATTTAAGTGTTGAGGGCTTTCGTGATGCATTCAGAATGGGAAGGATGGAGGTGTTGTATCCCCCATGGCATTAATCTGAGCATACTGAGGTCCAGATAACAGATCTGGCCTTGGTGACTTGTGATTCTTGGGACAGAGTGTGTGAGTGTGGCCTAATAAATAAAAAACTAAACTTCCTCTAATTGTGCAGCAGATAAAATGGTTCTGGCAGGAACCTATACAGCAGATTGAGAGACAAGTCTCCCTCAGTAGAACACCCTTATTTATTAGTTTACCTCAACTGGCACTTATCATCTCAATACTTTCACTCAGAGACTCTGATAATGGGAAAGAATAAAATCTTCCATTTACTTACAGTACTTCAGAGATAAAACAAACATATTGTGCAGAAAATTATCAACTTGTTATATAGCTGAACTTAACTGGATAACTAACTAAATGACTGACTGACTGGTTACATAGTTGACACAACACATCACTCTGTCTACTTCTGACAGATTCCATTGCTAACACTGACTCTTACTGAATCCTGATAGGGGGAAAAAAGCAGGAAAAAGTATCTGAGGTAATGAAGAAACAATTGGCTGCTACTGAGTTAATTGACATTCAACCCCAGTCCAGAAAAGTCCCTCCCATCCAAAATCTCTTAAAGACACCATATGGAGGTTGCAATATTTCCAACAGTGATGCAGTTTGGTATCTATAAGAGGAGAATGTAATTCCCTTTGGAGAGGTGAAGAAGAAATCATAGAAAAGTGAAGTTGGAAGGGGCCTACAAGGCCATCAAGTCCAACTCCTTGCTCAATGCAGGAATACAATCAAAGCAGATTTGCCAGGTGATTATCTAATGGAGAACCAGATCTGTCTAGGCTACCCTTTGCGCAATTATGATAGCATTTGAGCTGTAATTCCTGAGTTTGTTCAGGGCTTTGGAGAAGCCGGAATGAGGGAAACAGGTAAAGAAGAGCAAGTCCAGGTGAAAAGAAAAATGTCACCAAGAGAATGTCTCTCTTTGCCTACTCTGGAGCAGAACAGGGGACACTTGAGGGGGCCATTTGACCTGGATCTAGGCAGTGGGCACCCCAGTCCATGGAAGAAGTATCTTTTCCTACCATGATAGTAGGTTGGGGCTGTTGGAAGATTACACTAGTAGAGAGATTGGTAGTGGTTGCCCACCATTGGAGGGTGAGTTTGACTGATCTGGGAATGATGAGATGTGTGGCTGGGACATCACTGATATGACTGAAGTGTCTGCCGAACCAGTGCTGGAGGGGCCTTATGAGGAGCTCAGTATGGGGGAGCACGCTGGTGGTGGAGGCCATGAGGCTGAGCATCTGCTGAATATTATAAGCTGTTGCAGAGACTTTGCAGTAGCCATTGCAGATATTGCAGACATTGCCTCTTTCTGTCTTTTAGAAGGAACACCCTGGCAACAGAAGAGTCGGGGGTCATGCCTATGTATTGCATGCACTGAGAAGGATGAAAGTGGGACTGTTTGTGGTTTATGTGGAAACCCAGATTGGAAAGGAAACAATGGGTGAACTGTAAGTCATGTTGAAACTGATGCTTTGAGGGGGCTATAAGCAACCAATTATTAATGTATGAGTAAAGTACTACTCTACGCATTCAAAGATATGCAGCCACAGATGCCACACATTTGTTACTTCCTGGCTGGATTATTGTAATGCACTCTATGTGAGGCTGCCGATGGAAAGTGTCAGGAAACTTCAGCGGGTCAAAATGCAGAAGCCAGATTGCTGACTGGGGCAGGTTACAGTGATCACATAAACCCTATTACAGCAGCTCTACTGGCTGCCGATCAGTTACCAGGCACAATTTAAAGTGCTAATTTTAACCAGGCCTAAATGGCCTGGGTCCAAGCTGTCTCAAAGACCGTATCTCCCATTATGAGCTGGCTTGGGTGTTAAGATCATCACGAGAAGCCTTTCTTTTGGTCCTCTCACCTTCACAGGTGTGTCTGATGGGGACACAGCAGAGAGCCTTCTCTGTTGCTGCACCCAGACTTTGGAACTCCCTCCCACAGGAGGCCAGATTAGCCCCATCTTTGCTATCCTTCTGCAAGCAGGCAAAGACCTTTCTCTTCAGGCAAGTCTTCTCTCAGTAACCAACTACCTCTGTGTGATTTTTAGATAGATTGCTATGCATTACTGCTTTGACTGGATTTTTAGTACTACTTGTGTTTTCCATTTTTGTGTTTTCCATTTCTCAGAGTGACATTTTTTTTTAATTTTTGTATACTTATTGATATTTGCCTTAATATTGCCTGTTAATTGATGTAAGATGCCTCCTTATTAATTGTTCATAATTTTTAAATATAATCTTTTAATGATGTTAACCACCATTGTATACTCATTGTTTTTAACTTTAAATATTGTTTTTCATTGCTTTAAGCTGCCTTGGGTCTTTTTCAAGGAGAAAGGTGGGGTATGTACTGTAGGTAGGTAGGTAGGTAGGTAGGTAGGAAGGAAGGAAGGAAGGAAGGAAGGAAGGAAGGAAGGAAGGAAGGAAGGAAGGAAGGAAGGAATATGGTGAAAACACATGGGGCAACAGAGAACCCAAAAGGGAGCACTGTGAAGTGGTAAGCCTCTTGGCCAAGGGGGAAGCAGAGAAATCAATGGTAATGCTGGCAGATGGAGATGTGGAAATAAGTGTCCTTCAAATGGATTACTCTGAACTGGTCTCCTTTCCTGAGAAAGAGGAGATGATTGGCAAGAATAGCCATTCAGAACTTCTTTGGTTGAATGAAAGTGTTAACAGTACAGAGATCAAGGATTGGGCAAGGCTGCAGTCCCTTTTTGGAACTAGAAAATATCTGGAGTAGAAACCTTTTGTGGTACTGGCTGGATTGCACACTTTTGGAGCAGAGTGCTGATTTCAGCCTGAAGGATAATGGCTCTCTCTCTCTCATAATGGGAGACACAGTCCTTGAGATAGCTTGGACTTGGAAGTGGAGATGGATGTATTAACAGAAGCACTAAATGAAAGGTCATCTCAAAAAGGACCCGAAAACTGGGAAAGACTTTACAGCTGGACTTGAAATATGGATTGGAATGCATAGATAAAAGAAGAATGTGAAGGTCCAACTAGGTAATGGAGAGATTAGTAACTACAGTGGTGCCTCGCAAGACGAAATTAATCCGTTCCACGGTTAATGCCGTCTAGCGAAAATTTCGTCTTGCGAAGCGCGTTTTCCCATAGGAATGCATTGAAATTTAATTAATGCGTTCCTATGGGAAAAAAAAGTCAGAACCCCCCAAAAAAGTCAGCAAAAAGTCACTTACCAGGTAGCGTAGACTGAGTCCAGCTCCTCACAGTGCGTTTGTAGCCCCAGAACAGCCGGAAAAAGAGTGCCAAACAGCGGAGAGTCAGCAACCAGCAGGGAGCCGGCAGCCATTTTGTGGTCATCTCCGCTCCTGCCCCCCCTCTCCCCGCCTCTCAGCTGATCGGCGCTGGGTCTAACAGGCTTCCTGAGGCTTGCCTAGCAGGGAAAAAGGCACCAAAAATCTCTCAAGACCCTTTCGTCTTGTGAGTTTTTTGTCCTGCGAGGCATTCGTCTTGCGAGGCACCACTGTATAGCAATTCTGGTAAAACCTGTTGTAGCGTTCACCCTAAGTTATGTAATAAGATATGTAATATTCATGAGTTATATGCTAATGTGGTTAAGAGGCGGGGCTGAGAGAGATGTTAAAAGGCGGAGCCTGAGAGGAGGAGTCAGTTAAGTCAGAGAGTCTGAGTCAGAGTTTTGGAATCAGAGATAAAGAGAGATAGTTTGGGATCTGAGGAGTGATTAGTCTGAGGAGTGATTAGTAACCTGTGATATTTAATATAGAAGATTAATATTGATGCTTGGTGAAACTGAAAGAATATGCTTATGAATTATCCTAGAAACCATCTGTAATCAATAAACTTTTTTTTAAATTTATCTAAGAATAGGGTAGGGAATACAAAAGGTAAAAGGGAGTGGAAGGAAAAGGAAAGGGTTAGGGGGATAGGAGAACACAAAATATACAATCATCCAATCTAGTCATATTACAATAACAAATCCACTTTCAGCTTTTTTTATAATTTGGTTGCCCTCCAGCTATCCACTTACAGCTTTATTTTAGTTTAAATCTATGTTACTCCAACACTATCTGAGAACCAAAGCCATTTGTATAATAAATCCCATCGTTCAATTTCCTTTTGAATTGGACAGTTATTCATCACATCTGAAAAAATATCCATTTCTGTCTCATCCCATACTTTCTCAATAGACTCCTCTTGTTTCAGTGACTCTGCTTTCTTCCAATTTTTGAAAGAGGAGGATGAATCCAAAACAACAATCCAATTTTCAGTATCACATTTTCTGACTGTAGTAATTGAATAAGTCACTGGATAACTCTTTATCCCATCTATGTCACCTGGTATCTTACTCAATAAGGGCTGTTCTGGAGTTAATACAGTTTCACTTAACTGTTCTTTAACATCTGATGACCTCTCTTTCATCTGATCTTCTATCTGATTAAGACGTTCATTTATTTGCTGAAATCCTGCTGTTATTATCTTCTGCATGTTAATCTGCCAATCCTTGTCTGATTTTTGTGCCACTATTCCCAAATTTTGAGCCATTTCGATCTTTCCAATGAGTAGGGTTTATATAAATAGTACTATATCCTTCACAAACCAAACCCACAATCATAAACCTCCCCTAGGTTCTTCCTCCCATCCATACACAGATGTTATCATATATAAATCAACTTTTAGCCCAGCAATTTAAAATACAACCGTGGCAAAAATATCCTTTTTTCTGCAAAAAGCCAACAAAATTCTATTATCAGAGTCCCACACAGTCAAGCCAACAAAGTCCAAACTACACCGCGATCACAAGGTTTCAGTCTCTCCAACAGATCTCCTTATAATCCGACTAATATTCTTTCCATTGGTCCAAAGAATCCATAAAGAAAAACTCCAGTCCTGGTTTTCCTGGCTCCTCAGTCCAGTCGGTCACGTCTCGATGTTTTGTTTGTTTCTCAGTCTGTTCTCTTGCTTCTAAAAAAACAACAACAACTCATTCCTTCTTCTCCAAAAACCCGACAAACATCTATTTTCAGAGTCCCACACAGTCTAGGTAGAGAGATCCAAGCTGAACCACATTCACAAAGTTTCAGTCTCATAAATCCTGTCCATTGGTATTTCCCTCTGGGATTTTTTCCAGAAACAAAAAACTTTTCCGTCACTGTCTCTCTTTCAGCCTTGAGCCAGCCTGCTGTTTAAGAGTCAGTTTCACTTTTGAAGAAGCAGGCTGGTAAGCAAAAACTCGCCGCTCCTTTCCTTCTTTTGGCCAAATATTTTCACTCTGCTTTCTTTTTCAGCTTAATGGGGCTGTTCATAAATCAAAAGCTTCAACTTACTTTGTTTCTATATATTTTCCACGCCGTAATACTTGTTCTCTTCTCCTCCGGGGGGGGGTTACTCACAGCTCAGTGCCAAGATGGCTCCCGCATCCGATCTGTGCTCGAGTGAATTTTACAGATGGAAGAAATACTGGGTTGCTGCCCGATCTCCCCCATCTGTTGCTCACCAAATGCTTCAGAGAAACCTCTCCTGGTCTCTCCTTCAATCCCCTTATTTCTAAGGGGACCCCAAACCGGGCAGTTCCAGCTTTTCCTGGGAGCTTTCCCCTGGAGCTGCTGGCTACACCGCGACAAAGCCCCACCTCCAATATAAACCTGTTTTATTAATAAGTCAGTACTGAATGAACCTTCATCTTTCCTAAGTAAAGTACGTTGATAAGGAGATCAACTGGTGGCAGCGTGTAAAGAGGGTTTTGGTTTGCCTTTGTGAGCTCTGTGTTTGGGGAGACAAACAGGGGCCACGAGGGCGAACATCACAATTTGTGTCCAGCAGCGGGATACGAAACAATCCAGTAAAGCCAGAGTTGAAAGTGAATTTTTTTGAGTCAAGGGTACCTTTTAGTCAAAGGTCTGTGGTGAAGAAGTGGGTGACCTGCTAGAGCTTTTGTGGAAAAGCTTAGTGGCGGGGCTTCTGATCCCAGATCTGGGGGGACTAAAGATAGGGAACGACTCTGAAGGAAAAATTCCTTTTATTTACCTCAGAATTTGAGAGACCTTGTGGCTAGCTTAAAATCCAAGGCTCTGAGAGTTAAGGTAGCGCTTGTGGATAAAAGTGGAAGCCAGAGGTCAGAGCAGATCTGAGGGGATAGAAAAATCAAAGCAGAGGCTTGAGATATAAAATTATTTCAGTGACTGGAATTAAAAGCAGAAAGACAGGTCCTTTTTAAAATCAGTACAATCACTCAAGACTAAGTAACTCAGACGTAAATATGCCACCCAAACGTAGCCAAAAGGGGAGTCGTGAGGCAGAGAGTTTACCTCAAGAAATGGAGGGGAATGGAGACCCTTTAACTCCAATGGAACAGGAGGAAATTGATGAGGGTGCCTCAGAGAGACAAAAGGAATTAAGCTCCCAAGATTTTGAGAAATGGAAATTACAACAAGAATTTAAATTGAAGGAATTAGAGATTAAAGCCAGAGCTGAGGAGAAAGCTCAGGAACTACAGCTCAAGGAATTAGAGATGAGAGAAAAAGCTGAGCAAGAGGCCAGACAAATGGCATTTGAGCAAGAAAATAGACAAAAAGAAATGGAATTAAGACAAAGAGAAATGGAATTTCAAATACAGATGAAACAATTAGAAATTGCTGCTCAAAACAATAATAGTAACAATAACAACAGCTCTAGTGAGGGAAATCTTTCAAAAATTGATCTAAAGAAATTTCCCCAATATAGGAAAGGAGATTGCCCAGAATCTTTCCCCATTTCATTTGAGAGGGCGTGTTCGGACTTTGATATCAAGGATGATGAAAGGATGATAATTCTGAGATCACAAATAAGTGGAGATTTAGCGGAACTGTATTCTCATATGCCTCTGGAGCAGGCTAGAGATTTTGAAGCATATAGAAAGATGGTATATGCTAGATTTGGCATCAATGCAGAACACCTGAGGAGAAAATTTCGTTCCCTTACCAAAAAGCCTGAAGAATCTTATTCCCAGATAGGGGCTAAACTGCTTCAATGTTTGGACAAATGGATGGAACGTGAAAATGTCACTTCTCTAGAGCAGATGAAAAATGTGATTGGGTTAGAACAATTTTATTCTATTTTGCCTGGGGAATTGCGTTATTTAGTTCAAGACAAAAATCCTAAAAATCTATTAGAAGCAGGTGAAACAGCTGATTACATTGGGGAGATTCGAAACCACAAGTTCTCTGAGGTAAAATTTAACAGGCAAAACTGGGACAACAATAAGAGACCCTTCAATAAAAATTACCTCGGAAACACATCAGGGAAAGAAGGCCAGAGTAGCGCCTCACCTGAGTTGCCAGGGCCTAGTCCACCAAAGCGAGTGAACCCTGAGGAAAAGTTTAATAGGTCTCCTCAGAGTGAGAGAAGGACTTTTAGACAGTGTTATAACTGCGGGGAGTTCGGGCATATTCAGTCAAATTGTACTAAAAACAAGAATAAAAATTGAAAAGATGATAGTCAGACCAAAAGGGTTTACTGCTTGAAAACTGTGGAAGCCACTGAGGGAAGTTGTAACAATGGTTCTGTCTCCATGGCAACTGGCATGACAGAAAATCCTGATCTGCCACTAGCCAAGGTCTTTCAGTGTTTTCTTGTAAAGAAAGAAGATATTTTAGTACAGAACCCTGGTGAGAGGATTCTTATTAATGAGAAGTCTTATGTGGGAGTGGTTGATACCTGCTCCAACATAACCCTGTGTCATCCTGATGTGGTTCCTAGAGAACAAATACTTCCAAACCAAACTGTTACAATCAAGGGAATTAGTTCTACTCCAGTAACTTTACCTATGGCTAAAGTAAAGATGAACTATAGAGATTGGGTCAAAATTTGGGATGTGGCAATTTCTGATCAAATTCCAGCACCTTGTTTAATTGGGCTAGATCTCACTAAGCATGTGCAGAGTGCTTTTGGAGTAATATGTTCCCTGGGAGAGCAGTTAACAATCCCTGAGGGAAAAATGGAATCCCTAACTTCTGAATCAAACAAGGGATGCCCCAGGTTAGAGAAGAACCCTGAGGTAGCAGAAATGGCTGATGAGGTTATATTGAAAACCCCTAATGATACTTCCTGTATTGGTGAACAGATGGAAGAAAGTACTTTAAATGATTGTATTACAAAAGCTAGAGAGAATCCCATTCCACTGACCCCTGAACACCCAGAGAGGTCTATAACTGATAAAGACCTGACATATAGAGAGGGTTTAAACTTGATAGAGCATGTTAAGAGTGCTTTTGTACTAACACACTCACAAGGGGGCCAGAAATTACCCACTGCAGCAGAAATGGATACTGTAGCAGAGAGGAGCCTGGAAGGAGAAAGTTTCTTGGATAGTCAGCTTAATAGCTGTTCAGAAACTGATCTCATGCTTTTAAAGAATCCTAATAAAAATAGTTTTGCCCAGGAGCAGAAGGAGGACACTAGCTTGGTGGGTTGCTTTGAAGCGGCCACTACCCCCACCTTATTGTCTCCTGAGTGCCCTGAGAGACTTTGCCGGGATAAGGATCTTTTGTATAAAGAGAAGTCCTTAAAAGTGGCAGAGCCAAGCTTGGGAAGTACTCCTGAAAAGGAGAAAAGCTTGTATGAGGCCCAGGAAAGATCATTCTGTCCTGAGGACAAAGTAGTGGAACTGAGATCTATAGAGGGGAGTAAATTGCTTTTGGCAGGGTTGGAACCTATAGATGTGTCGCACCAGCTCTGGAGGGGAGAGTCTCGTAGCTCTGCAGCTGAAATAGACCCTAAAACCTTGCAAGGCAAACCCCTACCTAGCTTATCAATGAATAAAGAAATAGAACCAGAGGAGAACCTCAGTGCATCTAAAATAAACCAAGTGTTTGAGAGTGCACTTAAAAGAAACCTGCCTGTGAGTTTGGAGATGACCCATGATAGTGGTCCCCCACATAGGGAAAACTTTGCAATAAAAGTACCTGTGGGTGAATTTGTGAGTGAGGAGGAAGGCGTAAGCCCTGACATCTTAAAGAAGGCCACATCCAGAGATGTTCGGGAGGAGGAGAGGGAACTGCCTACCCTTTCCCCAGCTGAGAAAGTGAAGCCCCGAGCCAGAATGAAAGCAGGCTTCACTAAGAAACGGCAAGCAGAGGACGTCCAGTGGACAACAGAGGGCCCTATGACGGCTAGTCAACTGAAGAGAACGTGGAAGAAGGAGCCAGAGATCATCAGAGGGACCCCTGAGTGCCAGCAGTCGTGTGACCAGCTGAAGGAGGCAGTAACGACCGGACCAGTCTACAGCACACCTGACTACAGCCGGAGTTCACCATCGTCACGGATACATCGAGCATTGGACTTGGAGAGGCTCTGTGCCAAGCAGATGACGATGGGAGTGTGAAAGACTTGGACTTTGTAATTCATAGCGTAAAAGGGACTCAGATTGTGGATGCTGATACCTTGCCTCGAAAGCCAAATGACTGATGGGGGGATAAACAAAGTTGGTAATGTTATCATAAATTTCCTGTTTGTGTATAGTGATGAAAAATTGAATATTGATGGACTGAGACGTGGAGAATGATTCAAGAACTTCTAAAATAAACTGGAATGGACTATTGATTAACTGTTTAATTATCTATGTAAAATTTTCATGAAAATGTTATATTTCTGTAGGATTGTAAAATTAAATGTCGTACGTATACATCAAAAGGTAAAGTAGGTAATTGAACTGTATTGGAATGTTTAAAGTGAGAAGATATCGTGTTTGATATATAAGATGTTGTATTGTTTGCAAAATTGTGCCAGAGGGTAAGTAGAGTTTTTATGCAATGATGCATGTTTGTTTAGGATGGAAAACGTGTTTCCCCTCCCAAACAAACATATTTAAGGGGGGGAGGTATGTAGCGTTCACCCTAAGTTATGTAATAAGATATGTAATATTCATGAGTTATATGCTAATGTGGTTAAGAGGCGGGGCCGAGAGAGATGTTAAAAGGCGGAGCCTGAGAGGAGGAGTCAGTTAAGTAAGAGAGTCTGAGTCAGAGTTTTGGAATCAGATATATATAAAAAGAGAGAGCTTGGACTCAAGTCATTTAGGGCAGAGGTCACCAATCCCCAATCCATGGCCTGGCCCGGACCGGGCCGCCGAGACAGACCTCCTGCCCCCCCGCACGTACTCACCCCGCACAGCCTGTTTGCGCCTGCGTGCGCGCTCCAGCATGCCCGTGCAAGTGCCACGCTGCCGTTTGCACGCATGTGCAAACGGCAGTGCAGCACTCGCACTTGCGCGCATGCGCAAACGGCGGCACAGCACTCGCACGCATGCGCAAATGGTGGCGAAGCACTCGCACTTTGCATGTGCAAATGGGGGCATGGCACTCACACGGGCGCACGCGTGCCCATGCGAGAAAGAGCGTGTGTTTGTTCGCGCATGCGCGCGAGCGCGGGGGGTGCCCCGCTTTCCCCAGCCGGTCTGCCAACCGAAAAAGGTTGGGGACCCCTTGTTTAGGGCTTTGTAGGTTAGTACCAATATTTTGATTGTGCCTGGAAATGGATCAGCAGCTGGTGGAGCTGTAACGGAGGGTTGTGTGATCCCTGTGACAAGCCCAGGTTAGCAATCTGGCTGTTGCATTTTGGACCCACTGAAGTTTCCGGACACTATCTAGAGGCAGCCCCATGTAAAGCATGTTGCATTAATTCAATCAGGATGTAAATAAGGCACGTGTCACTGTGGTCAGATCAGACCTCTCCAGGAACGGACATGGCTAGTGCACTAGTTTTAATTATGCAAACACACTCCTGGCCACCACCGAAACCTGGGCATCCAGGCTCAGACACGAATCCAGGAGCACCCACAAGCTGTGCATCTGTGTTTTCAAAGGGAGTGTAACCCCATCAAACACAGGATGGATCCCTATTACCTGATCTAACTTTTAACTGACCAGGAGCACCCCTATCTTGTTTGGATTAAGTTTCAGTTTATTTGCCCTCATCCAGTTCATTACTGATAATAGCTTCCTTGGATTTAGATGGCAAGGAGAGGTAAGAGTTGGGTATCATCTGCAGTCTGTTGACACCAGACCCCCAAATTCCAGACAACCTCTCCCAGCTGGTTCATGTAGATGTTAAATAACATAGGAGACAAAACAGAATCCTGAGGGACTCCACAGGACAGCAGCCTGGGGTCAAACAGGAATGCCCTCAGCATATACTCTGGGTTCTCTCCTCCAGGAAGGACTAGAGCCTCCATGTCTCATCCCAGAGAGATGGTGCCGAAGGATACCATGGTTGATGGTATCAAAGGCCGCTGAGAGGTCCAACAGAACCAACAGAGGCACACTCCCCCTGTCCACTTTCCAGTATAGGTCGTCCACCAAGGCGACCAAAGCAGTCTCCATCCCATAACCACGCCTAAAACCAGACTGAAATGGATCTAGATAATATGTCTCATCCAGGAACCCCTGGAGCTGAGAAGCCACGACCCACTCCATTACCTTGCCCAAGAATAGAATATTAGAGACTGGTCAATAATTATTCAGTATTGTGGGATTCAAAGAGAGCTTTTTTTAACAACTGTCTTACTATTGCCTCTTTTAAGCATGCTGGGATCCTACCCTTTTGCATGGAGGCATTCACCATTCCTTCTACCCACTTGACCAGTCCTTTTCTGGCAGCTTTTATAAGACAGAAAGGGCAAGTGTTCAGCAGACATGTGGTGACCTTCACCTCTCCAAGGATCCTGTCCACATCATCAGGCTGCAGAAACTGAAACTCATCCATTAACACAGGGCAAGCGTGTTATAAATCATGTTAAAATCATGTTTCAACATTGCAGCAGCATACATTCTAAAAATACAAGAGTTTATAGCCCAAAAGGCACGTTGAATAGCAGAGAATATTAACGTTGTTAAAATTAAAAATCTGTGAAAGCAAAATATATTACAACAGGTTATTTCACATGTGTTATGTCTATTCATGTACCTTGGCTCAATGATCTCTGACACTTTCTCCCTAGATGTCGAGCTGGATAAACGCATTGGCAAAGCAGCTACCATGTTCTCTAGACTCACAAAGAGAGTATGGCTTAATAAGAAGCTGATGGCATATACCAAGATCCAGGTCTATAGAGCCTGTGTCCTGAGCACACCCCTGTCCTGCAGTGAGTCCTGGACCCTTTGTGCACGGCAGGAGAGGAAGCTGAACACGTTCCATATGCGTTGTCTCCGATGCATTTTTGGTATCACCTGGCAGGACAAAGTTCCAAACAGACTAGTCCTAGAACGAGCTGGAATTTTTAGAATGTATTCATTACTGAAACAGTGACGTCTACGTTGGCTTGGGCATGTCGTGAGAATGGCTGACAGTCGGATTCCAAAATATCTCCTGTATTGAGAATTAGTGCAGGGAAAGTGCCCCAGAGGAAGACCAGAGCTGCGATACAAGGATATCTGCAAGCGGGATCTGAAAGCCTTAGGAGTGGACCTCAACAGATGGGAAACTTTGACATCTGAGCGTTCAGCCTGGAGGCAGGCGGTGCAGCATGGCCTCTCCCAATTTGAAGAGACACTTGTTCAGCAGGCCGAGGCAAAGAGGCAGTCCCGAAAGCAGCAAAATCAGGGAGCTGGACAGGGGACAGATTTTATTTGTCTTCAGTGTGGAAGGGATTGTCACTCTTGAATTGGCCTTCTCAGCCACACTAGACGTTGTTCCAAGACCTCTATTCAGAGCACGTTACCATAGTCTCTCGAGACTGAAGGATGCAAAGCAGGGAGCATAACTTCTGCTTTTGGGGGACTAGCACATGTGTTCTTTGTTAGGATGTCTGTCTGCTTTTGGCATCCACACCTCCTGCGTATTTGTAAATAGATACAGCAAAAAAAGAGCCTAGTAATTTTTCTTCACAGAAAGCTGATTTTGCAGTGGTTGCCCTGAAATTTCTTACTGCTCAGAAAAGTGGGCAGCATTAAAAAAAAAAAGTAGTATTCTAAATAATTGTTCAAGATATTGGCCAGAATCCTGTTACTTACTTACAGGAGCACAAGTCCAACAGCAATAATTTCAGCAGTGAATTGCTGCCAGTTAAGACATCAGAAATTGAATACTTCACATTACTGTTATAAGAACTATACAGTATATCCTTTTTGGAGATGTGTGCTTCATATATGTATCCAGGGGATATGAAGATGAAGCGCGGCAACACAACTGCCAGCACGGTCCATTCCTGTTCCCCCAGTACCAGTCCGGTCCACTTACAGGGCTCCATGTGGTGTGCATATCCGTCAATATCATTGTTGTGCCAATCACAGACATAGTCCCACTGGAGCTTCCCTGACTCTCCCTGTAGCTGACCACTCCAGTGAGGAGGCTGGAAGACGAGTCTCCCTGCTCAGGTGCTGAGTGGCTGGCTACGGGGAGAGGCGGGAAAGCGCTAGCAGGACTACATCCATGATTGTCGCAACAACTATGTTGCGAAGCCCGGTAGGCGGATGAGGCTGGTTCTGAGGGTAGGAATGGACCACAGTGCTGCCGCGGTTTGTATTCGTATCCCCTGAATACAAATATGAAGTGCATATCTCTAATCTTTATTATATGTATAATTAATATCCACTTGATTGTTCCTCTTCATTTAATTTGGTCTGTAGGATTTCATAATAGACAAAATAGCCGTTGCTTTGTACAAGAGCTGGTATAGCTCAGGGGTTTGGAGTGCCTGACTGCAGAGCCAGGGGTTGGGAGTGTGAATCTCCTCTGTGCCTCCTGGGATCACACAAACCATATCTGGTCAACTGAAGTGTCTTTCACTCTACCTATGTGGCCTTGGGCAAGCTGTGTGGTCCCAGAATACCACCAGAAGGAGGCACCAGTAAACCAGTTCTGAGTACTTTATACACAGAAAACCCTGGGCAGGTTATTAGAAACAGGAACTGACTTGACAGCACATAATTATTATTATTAGAATACTATACTTTAAAGCATTTTATGTAAGATTACTAATAGGTGGCAAATATAATATTAGTTAACCTTGGGTAGCACTTTATAGATAAAGGACTAACAGGCAAATATGTCATGGAAAATATTTCAGTATTACTGTAAAATATGAAAAGAACATTCAGCAGCTTTTCCACATATAGAACATAAATGACTGAATATGGCTGTGATTTGAGTCAGTCTGGGCAATCATTTGGAATGTGATACTTTAGGAAAATGGTTGCTTATTGTCCTTAACTGCTTAAATTTGGTTAAAAGCCAAGGGAACCATTTCTGCCCACAAAACACATACGCTATCACGTTTTTAAAAGCAAATAAACTGATGCAGGGCTCCAAATATCACATGCACACCAGAATCCTAAACAAGCACACTTGCTTCCTGCAGACCTATATTAATGCTTCAGGGAGAAAAGCTGCAGGTGAGTGATCCCTCATTGCTAATTCTTATTCTCCAGTGTACACTGCTTTTGGTTTTCTCATATACTTCTACCAGCTGGAGACTTTCTGCTCTTGACCTTGACCTTGGTACTTCACACAGTGCTTTGCTCAGGAAGAAAATTTCAGAAGAACATGCAGAACTTGGAACTAAAGCCTCTGTAGTACCTAAAATGCCCCCTATCTTGTATACAATGGGAACCAATGAATTAGTGTTGCAGTAATAAACAATGGGATTGGAGGAAGAGGGAGCAGAAGGACTTTCTAGCAGGGTATAACTTCCTTTGCATTTGGAAACAGGTCGTTAAGTCACAAGGCTAGTCAAAGAGATATTGCCACCTAAAGCACAGCAGTGAATTGTGTCCCCCCTCACCAAGTCGAGTTGTTTTGGGACTTGAGGCAGGAAATCTCACAAGTGCCTCTCCCCATCCCTTGCAGGAAAAAAAATACAATTATAATATATATAAGTATATAAAGTATACCAACAGTTTTTTCTTCTTACTCTGCCTAGTGGTAGATTTGTTTCCTTTGGTTCCAGTATTTTTAATTTTATTAATTGGTTTGGTGTTTTTTTTTAAAACCACCTCAAGGGAATCAATCACTTGAATCTCAAATCTATGTGAAAGTAACCAAGGAGCTACGAAGAAGCCTGGTCCTGTCTGTCTTCTCCCGCATTTCTCAAAATACTGCCTGGTATCCAAAATACTGAGGAACTGAGCAATGTATGAGCAGCAGTATGGAAAATAAAAATTCAAGTATGGGATAGCTAAAGAAAGAAAACTGTCATCCCCATTTCAGGATACATGATACAAATGACTGGAAATATTCTCTCTCCTCTCTGGTACTGTAATGACTAAATGGCAGTATAAAATAGTGAGACTTAAGAAAGTTAAAATTTTGATTGACTTGTGTACTTTTAAAAATAATAATGCAACTCTTTGCATGCTGAATCCTGCTTCTAATTGTCTATTCTGCGCAACTGGAAAACCACAGAACACGGAGCTCAGTTTACTCATCAAGAGGGCCAGAGAATATTTTGAGGACTTCAGTTCTGAAAATAATGAGGAATAGGAGAGGGAAACTTACACTAAATTTTTAACACAAATTTTAGCAGAAATATCACTTTTCTCAAAATGTGCCTATACATTTTCTTTTTCCCTCCTACTGAGTTAGGTGACAGACCATCTAAAGGAAGTGGTCATGATTGGCCATTTATTAGGAAGACTTGCTTTTAGCTTGGTAATCAAGTACAAGAGATATTTTGTGGGATGGGATTTTTTTTCCCCACAGCATCAGCGATTTCAAATAGCGTTCATCATTTTGTATTGGCCAGAGCGCAAGAAATAATAAAACATCAAAGACTCTATTTTGATGTACAGTTTCCAGCTGGTTAGAGGAGAGGCGGACAAGGCAGAATGACCAACAGGGGAGATGAAATGGAGTGCTTAGGGAGAGTCCTGATGGGGCGAGTTCTAACATGTCACTGCAAACAGAAGCTGTGACTGAAGCCACTGGAAGTCTTGCCTCCTTGTGGCTCAAATCTAAAACGTGTTTAGATGAAAAATACGGGCGAGTTCAGATGCTGCTTTTCCATGTACAACACAAGGAAGTGTCAACCACTCTTGCATCTTGACACCAAGGAGTGGGGGAGAGCACAAAGGTGTATTTTAAGTAAGAAACCTAGTTTTTCCACAGGCTGAAATCTACATAGTCTTTTCAATCCCACAGTTTTCTAGCATTTTCAAAACTAGACAAAATGCAGGACAGAAACAGATATTATAGACAAGCAAAGCCGAAAGCACATTAGTGCTGGAGAGACATCATTTAGCCAGTTTCATGTCGAAGAAATCAGACTTCAAAGGAATAACAATCTTAGAACTGCAGAATTGGAAGGGACCCTATGGGTCATCAAGTCCAGCTCCTGTCAAGGAGGCACAGTGGGAACTGAATTCCCAACCTCTGGCTTTGCAGCCCACTACCTAAACCAGGACACCTGAAGACTCATCACAAAAGAAAGCCAGCTAATCTGCAAACTCTGGGAAGTAAGGAAATCTCCTTCTGTGGCACACACACAAAAAAATTAGCCCTTAGGATTTTTCTGTTCTAATGAAAACTACCCTGTTTCCCCGAAAATAAGACCTAGCCTGAAAATAAGCCCTAGTAGGATTTTTCAGGATGCTCGTAATATAAGCCGTACCCCAAAAATAAGCCCCAGTTAAGTGAAACCCCTCCCTCCACCATTGTGCAGCATTGTGCAGCAACCAGAAGAAGATGACATGACTGTATTTGAATAAATGTAGATTGTTGTGCATGAAAAAAAAATCCCCTGAAAATAAACTCTAATGCATTTTTGGAGCAAACATTAATATAAGACCCTGTCTTATTTTCGGGAAAACACGGTATCTATTACATCAGTTTCTGCCTTTAGTCTATGGTGTAGAGATGCAAGATTTATTTCTTTAAAATATTTTACCCTGCCTTTCTCCTTAGAAAGAACCCAAGGCAGTTTACATCATTAAAAGACAGCATGTAAAGCAAACAGTGAGTATACAATACTGAAAGGATCAAACAAATACCACACTAAAAACCAAAAGCAACACAAAAACACATTAAAAGCAGTAAAGTACAGCAATATATTTAACAAACCCCACTCAGGCAGCCAATCACTAACAGAAAGCTTGCCTGAAGAGTTGTCTTTGAATTGTGCCCAGAAATGGTACCGCTGCCATTGGAGCTTCTGCCCCATTTAGCTATCTGGCTGCTGCATTTTGGACCTGCTGAAGTTTCAAATACTTTTCAGAGGCAGCCCCACATAGAGTGTGTTACAGTAATCCAGTCAGGATGTAACTAAGGCATGTATCTCCATGGCCAGATTAGACCTTTCTGGGAATGGGTGCAGCTGCTGCACTAGTTTTAATTGTGCAAATGCATCCTGGCCACTGCTGAAACCTCGGCATCCTGAATATTGTGCTGAATTGCTCAATTGCCTAGTTGCATAGGTGTATGCATGGGGCAAGATGCCTAGTCTTCCACAGGAACCCAACATGTATTTATTATTTTAATGTACAGCAACATGCCATTGTGGTAGTGGGTGCCAACATGCCACTAAGCAGCTCCCTCACATTGAAAAAAGTCCTGCAGATACTCTCAGCTAGGTATAATATCTAAGTCCTTTAGGTATAAACATAGTATGCGAAACCTTCCAATGTTGCCACAAACGTGTGGGGTAAAAAGCACATGTTTGCTGGTGCTGGGTTCCAGAGAAATCTATGCACACATGCAGCGTTTAAGACATCCGAAATCACAAAGGTGGTAGGGTGGGAAATATGTACATGATTGCACTCCGAATGGATCTACTCTTAATATGCCAGATCTAGATTCAAGATACATTTGTATTTCAAATGCTTCTATCTTTCTTATATCTATCTACTTACTAAGGTGGAGATGCAAGGAGCTATCACTGTCCCTCCTCTCTTAAGAAAAATGGCAAGATGTTGCCTTTGTCCTGTCACAGAAAGCATCAAGAGATAAATATGAGAAGGAAGTGACATCAGTAACCCTAAGAAGATTAATTCAAATTGAAGGAATGATTGCATACCTTGCAGCCGTAAAGGACAGCCTAGGTTCTTCTCTCTATCAATTCCTCCCAAGGCAAAGACATGCATCTTCTTTGGTATAAACTGAGTTGCACCTCATCACCTTCAACAGGAGCAGCCAACAAGAAGGCTATCTCTTGCATCCCAATCAACTAATCCTGTTAAAATTACAGGGCCATTTGAAAGATGTTGCCTTGAATATTTTGTATCTATTTTGTGTTTCTGATCTGATTCCTTCTTGTCTCAGTTACAGTAAACGTCTATTCCAAGAACACAATTTATAGCTGTAAAATGAGCTGCGGATAAGTGCTGCTCCTACTACAGTAAACATGTGAAAGATGTAATGTAAACTTTAGCATAGCCTAGTTTCTTCATAAAACTACAAAGGGCAATTTAGCAGCAGGTGAAAAGGAGTATTGGAAAGGGGGAGGGAACAAGGGAACCCCTGAGGAAGTAATAACCTAGAGGTTTAAAAAATATTGATCAGAAAAAATATCTTAATCAAAAAGTATGTCTTTAGCAAAGAACAAACAGGGTGGGTAGGCAAAAGAAAATGAAGTGTGTTCTAAAGAGGTGTGTTTAATTTGTTGTGGTGTTCCCTGAATATTGAGTTCAACTGTCTTCAGTCCCATTGCAATTTATAGTCAATAACAAACAAACAAAAAACAGTCCTGGTATTACAGAAAGGAAAAAAAGTATTAATCAGCATAGCATTTTTAATGCTATTCAATCAACGTAAATATTTTTTTTCCTACACAGTGTACTATATTTTCAAGAGACATTTGTTTGTGTGTGTCATTTTCTTAGTAGAAAACCCAGTGTATTTAGCATGACTTCCTTCTGACTGCATTTATTTCTAATGAGACATGGTTCCTACCTGATCTTTTTCATCTATCTTCAGAGACAAAAAGATAAAACAGATAGCCTGTTTCTGTCAGAATCTGTTCTTTGGTGTTAAGAAAACATGCTATAGGTTTATATCTTCCGCTTCTAAGTTTTTTGCCTTGATCTCATAAAACATTACAAATAATCAGACAAAGCAGGCCTGCATATAATTTATTATGATTTTGTACATTCAAACACATTTTGAGTTTTACAGTTTCTAAGATAATCCTAATGCTAGCAAAAAACAAAACAAAAATCAAATCAGATTTTGTTACAACAAGCTGCAGTAAGGAAAACATCACATTTTGAATTAACTTCTCCACTCATTATCCACCAATGCTCTTGAAATAAGGAACATATCAGTCCAGTTAAAGGTAGCCAAATCAGGTACCTCACAAAAGGCCAGAGAATGGTCAAATAAGACATTATTTGACATGAATATAGTTGGACTGAGGTTTGGATTTCCAGAACTACCTATCTAAAGCAGGGGTGGGGCATGTGTAACCCTCATATGTAACCCCTTCAGTCCTCATGCCACTGGTTATTATTAGGGTGCCATATTCCAGTTTGCCAAATCCAGGCAGCCTAACTTGCATATGGGTAATGTGGTACACTATAACAACAGTGACTAGAGCTACAGTGCTAAACATGGGATTAGAAAGCAGGTATTGCTAAATACCGTTTAACTCGCTTCCATGTAAGTATGAACGGAACTGGACTGTAAGACTAAACTACTGTGTGCACACTTATCCGAAAGTAAGCCCACTGAACACGGTGTGACTTCTTTAAGTAAACAGGGATGGGATTGCTCTATACTGGTATGAACTGCGAAACTTCAACCATCTTACCAGAGGCAAATCACTATTGCATAATAAAGGGAACAATCATCATCATCATCCCTTTTACAATGGCAACAGCAACAGAAGCAATATATGTTACAGGAGTTGTAAACATTACTCACAAGATGCTGAGATGATCTTTTGAACCTTCCACATAAATGCAACAATTATTTATTCTTGGTTTTACTGTATGGAATGTAATTCTGGACTTTAACAAAGGTAAATATAAACAAGATAGAAGCATATGAAATATGGAATATCTTGGACCAAGAAGGTGAGCAATGACAAAAGAATAAATCAGAGTATACACAAAATACAGAAAGCTTTGGTCACTTGATGAGAATGAAAAGTACGGGTTGTTATACCCTGTTTCCCCGAAAATAAGACCTAACCTGAAAATAAGCCCTAGTATGATTTTTCAGGATGCTCGTAATATAAGCCCTACCCCAAAAATAAGCCCTAGTTAAGTGAAACCCCACCTTCCACCATTGTGCAGCAACCAGAAGAAGATGACATGACTGTATTTAAATAAATGTAGATTGAAAAAAATAAAACATCCCCTGAAAATAAGCCCTAATGCATTTTTTGGAGCAAAAATCAATATAAGACCCTGTCTTATTTTCGGGGAAACACGGTAGCAGACAATTCAAGGGAAAATTCAAGGGGAAAGAAGTGAAGAAATTCTTGGCTTAAGAACTTGGAACCCTGGTTTGGATGCAACCCAACAAATTGTTTACAGTTGCCACACCCAAAGTCAAAACAGCAATGATGGCATTCAGCCTCCAATAGAAGAAGAAGAAGAAGAACTCCCAGAAATCCTGACCACCACAGCTAGTGATGAAGGCTTCTAGGTGTTTTAGTCCAAGAACATCTGGGAACCTAAGGTTGGGAACTACTGGTATAGACGACTGGGTCTTGGTATAAGATGTTACTTAATTTAATCTCCCTTCCAACCATAACTATGTCTAATCCCAAAGACAATACTATGTACAATCAAAGGCAAAACAAATTTCTTACAAGGTGATAAAAACAACCAAAGTGCCATACATAGATAAATGCATGGTCATCACAGCTGATAGAAATACATCAATACTAAAATCTTGAACATCTTTATGCAGAAATTATTGTGGATACTTGGTAATTCTCTCTCTTTTTTGTTAGCAGTGTATAAAGAAAAGAAAAAAAAGCAGCAGCAGCAACAGGATATTGTGTGTGAGAGAAATAGCCAAAGTTTTCAGCATCCACTCCTTTCACAGTTACTAGCACTTTGTGTGTTAAAAATCACTGTAAAAGCATCTTAAGTAGAAAAAGTATCTTTACTTACAGTTGAGATCTTCAGTTACAGTCAGAGGTATAAAGGGGGGAGAAGGAAACTGGAATCTCAGCCACGTGGGGGACCAAATCCACCATGCAAGGTCCACATGGTCCAAAGTCTAGAGCAGAAAATTACATGTCTGCTTTGTTTGGAGGCCAGAGAAGACGGGGCAAACAAACAAAGGAAGTGAAGCAAACAAATAGAAAGAGAGGAGGGGCAAGCCAAAGGAGGGGAAAATATGCTAATTGGTTAGTGACAAAAGACAGTCATCTTAGTTTGTGAAAGCTCCCTCCTCCCACTGAAACCCAGTATTATGTTGCATGCAAGACTGCTATTTTCCCAAAAGCTCCTTCCTTGTCAGGATGTTGTAAAACCTGAACGGCTCTTTGGATGGAAAGGCTCTTTGTTAAAGTTTTCAGGACAACAGAAATAGCAAACTGGAAGATTATCTTTGGCCAGAAGGCCAGGTCAGGTTATTATGCAACCAGAACATTCTCAGGTAGCTAGTTAGTTATGTGCCATTAAGTCAGAACTGAATTATAGTGACTGTAAGTGCTTCCAAGGTAAATAATACATTTGAGTGGTTTTACCAGTTCCACTCCGTCAGTGAGTTTCTGTGGCCAAGTGGGCATTGAAAGCCTGGTCTCCAGAATCCTAGTCCACTACATCACACTGGGTACTGAAGGAAGCTATCTAGGAAGTTAGAGGACAGGAAAAACTTGGCTGACTTAGTAGCATGACTACACTAGTTATACCAGCAATGACAGATAGGATTTCAACTCAACAACCTCTTGGATGACCACAAAAGGTGGCCCTAAAGCGATCCTTTAGTTCTGAGCTGAAATATCACCTTCTCCCATATATGCTTCCTCAACTGCTAAGATTGTCAGCTGAAGTTATAACCTGGGTGCCCCTAACACGAGAGGTTAGGCAGGTGATAACTGGAAAGAGGTGTTCTCTTTTTGGGTGACCAGTCCTTGGAACACATTCCCCAGAGAGGCGCAACTCACACAAAATTTAATTAGTTCTAGCCACAGAGCAAATAATGTTTTTTATGTGTTTTAATTTTGTAAATTCTTGATCTTCAAGTGATAGCAGTTTGCTGATTTTGTTATTCTAAACTCTGCCAGAGTTATATTTAATTCCATGCTATTTTTCTAACTTGTTTACTTTATTTAGTACAGTGGTGCTTCGACTTACGAACGTCCCAACTTACGACCATTTCGAGTTACGACCAGCTCCGGCTGCAAAATTTTGCTTCGACTTGCGGCTGGAGCTTCCAGTTATGAACAGAAAAAGGCAGGGGAAAAAGGCAGGGAATTCAAATTGCTAACCGTTGGTAGGCGAAGAGGCTGCTTCTTTGTAGCTCTTTCGCCCCAACGGTTAGAGTGAGTGCGATCAGAGGAGGTTTCGGACTGCCTGGTAAGGTAAGGTGCTGCTTTCTGCTTTTTAAAAACTGTTCTGGGTGGGTTTTGCAGCATGGTTTTGGGCTGGGGGGGGTTATGTTTCTGTGCTGTGATGGGTCTTGGGGGGTTTGTTTGTTTTGTGGTTTTTTTCCCCATTTCCGATGGGTCTTGGAGAGGTTTGTTTGTTTTGTGGTTTTTTCCCCCCATTTCTGATGGGTCTTGGGGGGTTTGTTTGCTTTTTGGGTTTCCCCCCCCCATTTCCGATGGGTCTTGTGGGGTTTGCTTGCTTTTTGCTTTGCTTTTTTTGCATTTCCGATGGGTCTTGCACGGTTTGCTTGCTTTCTGCTTTGCTTTTTTTGCATTTCCGATGGGTCTTGCACGGTTTGCTTGCTTTCTGCTTTGCTTTTTTTTTGCATTTCCGATGGGTCTTGCACGGTTTGCTAGCTTTCTGCTTTGCTTTTTTTGCATTTCCAATGGGTCTTGCACGGTTTGCTTGCTTTCTGCTTTGCTTTTTTTGCATTTCTGAAGGGTCTTACACGGTTTGTTTGCTTTTCTTTTTTCTTTTTTCCCCTTCAGCCGGAATGGATTAATCGCATTTCTGATGGGTCTTGCAGTGTTTTTTTGTTTTTTGGTGATTAATTGCATTTCAATGCATTCCTATGGGAAATGGTGCTTCTACTTACGACCATTTTGACTTACGTCCATCTTCTGGAACGGATTATGGTCGTAAGTCGAAATGGTTGTAAGTTGAAGCACCATTTCCCATTGAAATGCATGGGAACGCGATTAATCCATTCCAGCATTTTAAAAAAATACAAAAAATAAATAAAAATAAAAATAAAACACTGCAAGCCCCATTTTGCAGCTGGGGCTGCAAAAAACAAAACAAACCCCAAAATAAACATTGGAGAAAGTCCCACGCTGGGACTGCATTAAAAAAAATCACCAAAAAACAAAACAACACAGCACAGAAACATAACCCCCCCAGCCCAAACCCATCCTGCAAATGCCACCCAGAACAGTTTTAAAAAAGAAAAAAGCAGGAGAGAGGGGCGGAGCAACGGGCAGCAAGAACAGGGGAATTCCTAGGGCTCTGGGAACCCCTGGGTTTTACTCCGAGTCAGCAGACCCCCCAGGAGAAGGGGGGCAAGTTTTCACAGGAGAGTGGACTTGCAGCAAGTAGGGCTTGGAAACCGCCGAAGTTCAGACAGCAATCTGCCTTCGGAAGAGTTTTTCCTTCCTATCAAGCAACTGACTTGGGAAGGTCGCCATTATGGTGAGTAGCTGCCCGGAGAGAGGGGAGGTATGAAGATTTACAATCTGACTGCATGAACAGAAACTAAATGAACTGCTATTTAGCTTCAGCAAGTAATAGATCAGACTTTTTTGGAGGCTGATATCAAGGAGAAGGACTAATCTCAAAGCGGCATAGAACTTTGGTAACCCTGAAATACTGGAATTTTTTTACTGCATCACATCTGAGAGGAATGGAAAATGAAACTAGCTTAAGTCTTTAATCAGCAAGACTTCCCTCTCTCAACTCCTGTCCTCCGATGAGTGGAAAAAATTGGCTTTTTATACATTAGAGGCTTGAGAAGTCCGAATAACTCCGAACAATTTAACCTAAGTGACTCTGCATTGAACTGCAAAGGTGGATTATAAATCAAACATCATCCTCATTATGGCTGGATTTACGACTGGAGTGGTCTTTGCAGGAATCTGAGTTCGGGCTGGCCAAATAAATTATGAGGTGAACTGAATAATTAGCTTGTTTGACTTTTTGGCTCTGGACTGGGAAAGAAAGCCACATCTAGGAGATAGAGAGTGAGATTCACCGTTAAACTTACAATGGAAGATTACTCCAAGAACTGTATTCAGGAATTCCAATTGAACATTATTAATCAAATCAAGGCCCAGATCTCAGAAGTTAAGGCAGAAATTAAGGAGATACTTCTTGGATCGTATCCCAAGGGAAAGAACAGGGAGACCGAAGACAAACCGATCGGAGAAACCACTGAAGAACTGGTATCATCAGAGAGAGAGACTGTTTTCCTTAGAAAGCAGGATGAAACACTGAAAAAGGAGAGTTAAAAAATAAATTTGTATGGAAGGGAGGGGCAGGTGGATGAGTGGGGAAAGTACATTAAGATTACCTTGATGGGAAAGAATGTAAAGGAGGAGGAATATGTCAGGGCGAAGCTGGATGGGGCAGAAATTTCTGATCATAGATTAGACATATATGCATGGCTCCGAAGACAAGACATTAATTATATTGGGATGAAATTAGTAAACCGGAGAGAAAATGGTTTAAAGAGATTTTATAGATGGCATTTTAAAACTGGTAAAAGAAGGCAAGAGGCTAATTTTGGATTTATGACACTGGAGCAGATAAGCACAATCTAAAAGGGGGAAAGTTACTTGCTGAACACAACAATAGAAATCATTGGTTTGAGAGGCACACATATACATATAAATCAATATGGTTAATATACTTATAAGCAATTCTGGTCATGTTTGGATTTTAATAGTAGACAAGCACATTTAACTATGAACTTAGAAATGTTTATGATGAATATAATATTAGATGCTATTGTTTCTAAGGTACTCTATTAAACATATGTGAATTAAAATATTGACTATGCAGATAAGATTAGACATATAATACCTTCTTATTTTTAGAAATGTTGATTTCTGATGATTGTATTGACCAGGTTTGGATCTTATTGGTAGATAAGTATATTTAACTATATAATTAGAAATGGTTATGATGAACATAATATTTAGAGGAAATTGATCTTGTGGCACCCATATAGTGAAATATAATATGCATAGATACATATGGATATAGTATGGTTCAGTATGAAAGTAGGGCATAAGGTCTGTTGTAGTCAGAATCATATAATGGATAAGTTTGAGGGTGAAATACCTCCCCGCCTATATGTCTTGTTTGTTTTATATGGTTTGTTTGTTTTATATGTCTTTTGATTGTTTTATATGTTTTTGCTTGTTTTGTATGTATGAGTGTGTTATAGAAATAAAAATATATAAAATAAATAAATAAATAAATAATAAAAAAGAAAAAAGCAGCACCTTACCTTACCAGTCCGAAGCCTCCTCTGATTGCACTCACTCCCTGGCGGGGCTGGCCATGGCGGAGGGTGAGGCCGCGGCGAGCGGCCGGACCATCCCGGCCAGGCTCAGCCTCCCGGTGCTGGGCCGCTGCCTCCCCCCGCCGCTGCATCCCTTTTCCTAACCGTTGGGGCGAAAGAGCTACAAAGAAGCAGCCTCTTCGCCACCAACGGTTTGAATTTCCCGCCTTTCCCCCCTGCCCTTTTCTGTTCACAAGTCAGTAATCCTTTTCTTAGGGCACAAGTAGACTGGGGAATTTGGAGCAATCCGGGTCATGTTTAAAAGGTTTTTATTTTCCATGTGATCAGTTTTATCTCACCCTTGAGCAATTTTTCCATTCATATTGGAGATGTTTCTTCTTCCATGAAAAGGATCCAGATAGCAATTCAGACTGCTCCAGTTTCTCTCCCTTTCGATTAAGGATGCCCCCTCTTCTGCCCTTTCCCCCACCTTTTGTCATGGCTGTCATTTTGTGGGTGACCTCCCTTTTGGGGGGGTTTAATTTAGTGGCATTGCCAGCATGGATACTCTCTTATATCTGAAATAGCACTGCATCATTTACGAGAATCTTTTTTTAAAATGTGAGGAACCTATTGCATGCGTCACAGAGTTGTCACAGAAAAGGACGCTGCCCACAAATCTATTTGGAAGTGAATTAAGCAAACATGCAGACTGCAGACGGAGATACTCAGAAGTGCTCTCAATCACACCAAATAAACTTCAGCCCGAGCGCTATGCCAGGAAGGAGCAGAACAGATTGCAAAAGGGATGGGATGGATCACTCTTACTTAAAACACACGTGTAAAATAAGGTGAACCAGACCTCACCAAAAGTGAACCACATAGTGAGCTATATGCACATCTGATTGCCCCCTTAAGTCATGTACTGGAGTCAAGGGTTGTTGATACCATTTGGGTGAACTCCTGATAGCCTGGGCCTTCAACGGCTTTCTGACAGTGCTGCCCCTTGATACCAGTTCTACTCTTTTAAAGATACCGTGTTTCCCTGAAAATAAGACAGGGTCTTATATTAATTTTTGCTCCAAAAAACACATTAGGGCTTATTTTCAGGGGATGTTTTATTTTTTCCATGTACAACAATCTACATTTATTCAAATACAGTCATGTCATCTTCTTCTGGTTGCTGCACAATGGCGGAGGGCGGGGTTTCACTTAACTGGGGCTTATTTTTGGGGTAAGGCTTATATTACGAGCATCCTGAAAAATCATACTAGGGCTTATTTTTAGGTTAGGTCTTATTTTCGGGGAAACAGGGTAATAATACTGAATGTTTTGAGGTGATTTTTAACATTCAAAGCACTTGTCACTCAGTAATCCTTACAACAATTTTGTGAACTAAGCCAGTATTGTTATCCCTGAATTATTGGTTGAGAGAAAGTAACTTGCCTAAAGTGACCTAGTGAATTATTGGCTGAAGTGAGATTTGGAACTTGCTGGAACGTAATCATATACTGCACTGGCCCTCTTAAGATAGCATGTTGACATTAAACCTGACAACAGAATGGCTCTGGACCATGACTGCTCACTCTTTAATTTCTTTGATGGTTTCTATATGATGCAACAAACAGCAGTTGAAAATTTAAGGGGAGGAGGCAGATTATTCAGGGGAACTGCTGGACTGAAAAATATTGAGAGCTTGGTTTGGATACAGTGCAAAAACATTGTTCAGAACTGCTACATCTGAAGTCAAAATAACCATTATGTCTATCCTCAGCAGGAGAGGAAAGAGAATTATTCATCATACCCTAAGTCTGCAAAGAGGAGGCAAATGTTTCAAAATAAATATTGCTGGCCTTCCAAATGCCTAAATTTTCTGGCCAACATGCTGGATCTGCGTACTTCTGACATGCCGAAGAATTACTCCAGAGAATAATAGTAAACTAAAAAATAAAAATAACTGTGCCTGAAATTCCTAAGCCACAGTCCTCTTCCTTGTGAACTATACTATCTATCTTAAATGAAGCAGAATGTCTGCTTGCTGTTTAAATATTTAAAGAAAAATGGTTGTTTGTCATAGAGTAAGAGTTTAAAGCAAGCATTATTTAAAGTACAGATATAAAAATGTTATGTGCATGCACCTTATTGGATGAACAAAAACAGTTAACTAATAAATGTTATTCCCAGGTGCTCTACAAACAATGAAGTAACCAAAAAGAACCATATTAATTTCTATTCCATTTTCAAGCAAAGGAAGGAAATCAATATTTGCTTAATGGGGAAAAAAAAGCAATAGTGGAGGCAGGGCAGAAGGAAAGAAAGAAAGGAAAAAATGTGGTTGAAACCCAAACCTTGGAATCTTTAACACTGGGTTTTGCATTGTGACCTTGTACAATTAAGGTGACAATGCTCCTGCTTCAGCAATATAGCACCACTATGTGAAAATAAAGCAAAACAACATTGGGATGTAAGGTAATAAGGCTCTAATATCTGCTAAATATTTGTATACCTTGGTTCAATCATCAAACCAAATGCAGCCAAGAAATCAGAAGAAGACTGAGACTTGGAAAGGCAGTAATGAAAGAATTAGAAAAGATAATCAAGTCTAAAGATGTATCACTAAAGACCAAGGCCAAGATCATCTGCACTCTTGTATTTCCTGATCACTATGCCATGAGGATGAATCCCCAAAACTAGGTTTCCCAGGTCAAAAGCATCCCTTTCTGAGATTGTTTGAAAGCTGGACAGTTAAGAAAGCTGACAGGAAAAAGATTGATTTGTTTGAAACGTAGTTCTGGAGGGGAGCTTTGCGGGTACCCTTGGCTGCCAGAAAGATAAACAAGGTGGGTCCTAGAGCAAATCAAGCCTGAGCTATCTCTGGAGGCAAAAAAGTTGAAACTGAGGCTGTCTTACTTTGGGCACATCATGAGAACGCAGGTTTCCTGGGGGAAAAACAATAATGCTGAAAAAGACTGAAGGCAGCAGAAAAAGAGGAAGACCAAATATAAGATGGATTGACTCCAGAAAGGAACCACAGGCTTGAGTTTACAAGAGCTGAGCGGAGCTGTTGATGACAGGATGTTTTAGAGACTGATCATTCATAGGGTCACCAAAAGTCAGAGGCAACTTGACAGGATGGAACAACAATATTTGCTGAATGGTTTTTGGCCTTACTTCTGCAAAGGATAAAGTTTATGCAAGCAGCAAATCAGGCAATAAAATGGCTCCAGCACCATACTATTTTGGATTACAAGAGGGAGACACCACAATTGAATGTTCTTTTACATAGAACCACTTCCTGAATACAGCAAAAGTAAACAGCAGGGAGGGATGGGTTCAGGCCTAGCTTACCAATATCAGATTCTATTTCTACTGGCAGATTTCTTTTTTAATAAAAACTTAATTATGGGCATTTAACTCTATGCCTGGACAATGTCACTTAGAGTCTGAAGAGACATAGTTTAGGAACAGTTTGTTTTTCGGGGTGGAGTGGGGTGGGGGAGAAGATTCCAGAAAGAGGAGGTTTAGATTAGCAGGCAATTTGTTGCAAAAAGTTGCCCATCCAACTGTAGTGGATTAAAATGTATGTGTCTATCATTGGCTGTGTCAATCCCCTTCATGGATTGCTGTCTTGTTGTGGCGAAGGGGCTTGAGTAATTCAGAGAAGCTATGGGCTGTGCCGTGCAGGGACACCCAAGATGGACAGGTCATAGTGGAGAGTTCTGACTAAACGCGATCCACCTGGAACAGGAACTGGCAAGCCACTCCAGTATCCCTGCCAAGAAAACTCCATGAACAGAAACAAAAGGCTAAAAGATCTGACGCTGGAAGATGAGCCCCTCAGGTCGGAAGGCGTCCAACATGCTACTGAGGAAGAGCGGAGGACAAGTACAAGTAGCTCCACAGCTAATGAAGTGGATGGGCCAAAGCCGAAAGGATGCTCAGCTGTGGACGCGCCTGGAAGTGAAAGGAAAGTCCGATGCTGCAAAGAAAAATACTGCATAGGAACCTGGAATGTAAGATCTATGAACTTTGGTAAGCTGGATATGGTCAAACATGAGATGGCAAGAATAAACATTGACATCCTGGGCGTCAGTGAACTAAAATGGACGGTAATGGGCGAATTCAATTCAGACGATTATCATATCTACTACTGTGCGCAAGAATCCCGTAGAAGAAATGGAGTAGCCCTCATAGTCAACAAAAGAGTGGGAAAAGCTGTACTGGGATACAATCTCAAAAATGATAGAATGATTTCAATACAAATCCAAGGCAGACCTTTCAACATCAAAGTAATCCATGTTTATGCAGCAACCACCAATGCTGAAGAGGTTGAAATTGACCAATTCTATGAAAACTTACAACACCTTCTAGAACTGACACCAAAGAAAGATGTTCCTGTCATTATAGGGGACTGGAATGCTAAAGTAGGGAGTCAAGAGATAAAAGGAACAACAGGTAAGTTTGGCCTTGGAGTTCAAAACGAAGCAGGGCAAAGGCTAATAGATTTTTGTCAAGAGAACAAGCTGGTCATCACAAACACTCTTTTCCAACAACACAAAAGGCAACTCTATACATGGACAATACCAGATGGGCAATACCTAAATCAGATTGATTATGTTCTCTGCAGCCAAAGATGGAGAAGCTCTATACAGTCAGCAAAAACAAGACCTGGAGCTGATTGTGGCTTTGATTATCAGCTTCTTATAGCAAAATTAAAGCTTAAACTGAAGAAAGTAGGAAAAACCACTGGGCTAGTTAGGTATAATCTAAACCAAATCCCTTATGAATACACAGTGGAAATGAAGAACAGATTTAAGGAACTAGACTTGGTGGACAGAGTGCCTGAAGAACTATGGATGGAGGCTCGTAACATTGTACAGGAGGCAGCAACAAAAACCATCCCAAAGAAAAGGAAAGGCAAGAAAGCAAAGTGGCTGTCCAAGGAGGCCTTACAAATAGCAGAGAAGAGAAGGGAAACAAAATGCAAGGGAGATAGGGAAAGTTACAAAAAATTGAATGCAGACTTCCAAAGAATAGCAAGGAGAGACAAGAGGGCCTTCTTAAATGAACAGTGCAAAGAAATAGAGGAAAATAATAGAAAGGGAAAAACCAGAGATCTGTTCAAGAAAATTGGCGATATTAAAGGAACATTTTGTGCAAAGATGGACATGATAAAGGACAAAAATGGTAGGGACCTCACAGAAGCAGAAGACATCAAGTAGAGATGGCAAGAATACAAAGAGGAATTATACCAGAAAGATCTGGATGTCCCGGACAACCCAGTTAGTGTGGTTGCTAACCTTGAGCCAGACATCCTGGAGAGTGAAGTCAAGTGGGCCTTAGAAAGCATGGCTAACAACAAGGCCAGTGGAGGTGATGGCATTCCAGTTGAACTATTTAAAATCTTAAAAGATGACGCTGTTTGCTACACTCAATATGCCAGCAAGTTTGGAAAACTCAGCAGTGGCCAGAGGATTGGAAAAGATCAGTCTACATCCCAATCCCAAAGAAGGGCAGTGCCAAAGAATGCTCCAACTACCGTACAATTGCACTCATTTCACATGCTAGCAAGGTTATGCTCAAAATCCTCCAAGGCAGGCTTCAGCAGTATGTGGACCGAGAACTCCCAGAAGTACAAGCTAGATTTCGAAGGGGCAGAGGAACTAGAGACCAAATTGCTAACATGCGCTGGATTATGGAGAAAGCCAGAGGGTTCCAGAAAAACATCTACTTCTGCTTCATTGACTACGCAAAAGCCTTTGACTGTGTGGACCACAGCAAACTATGGCAAGTTCTTAAAGAAATGGGAGTGCCTGACCACCTTATTTATCTTCTGATAATTCTATATGTGGGACAGGAAGCAACAGTTGGAACTGGATATGGAACAACTGATTGGTTCAAAATTGGGAAAGGAGTACGACAAGGCTGTATATTGTCCCCCTGCTTATTTAACTTATATGCAGAATACATCATGTGAAAGGCTGGACTGGATGAATCCCAAGCCGGAATTAAGATTGCCGGAAGAAATATCAACAACCTCAGATATGCAGATGATACCACTCTGATGGCAGAAAGTGAGGAGGAATTAAAGAACCTCTTAATGAGGGTGAAAGAGGAGAGTGCAAAAAAATGGTCTGAAGCTCAAGATCAAAAAAACGAAGATCATGGCCACTGGTCCCATCACCTCCTGGCAAATAGAAGGGGAAGATATGGAGGCAGTGACAGATTTTACTTTCTTGGGCAGCCACGAAATTAAAAGACGCCTGCTTCTTGGGAGGAAAGCGATGACAAACCTAGATAGCATCTTAAAAAGCAGAGACATCACCTTGCCGACAAAGGTCCGCATAGTCAAAGCTATGGTTTTTCCAGTAGCGATGTATGGAAGTGAGAGCTGGACCATAAAGAAGGCTGACCGCCGAAGAATTGATGCTTTTGAATTGTGGTGCTGGAGGAGACTCTTGAGAGTCCCCTGGACTGCAAGGAGATCAAACCTATCCGTTCTGAAGGAAATCAACCGTGAGTGCTCACTGGAAGGACAGATCCTGAAGCTGAGGCTCCAATACTTTGGCCATCTGATGAGAAGAGAAGACTCCCTGGAAAAGACCCTCATGTTGGGAAAGTGTGAAGGCAAGAGGAGAAGGGGACGACAGAGGACGAGATGGATGGACAGTGTCATTGAAGCTACCAACATGAATTTGACCAAACTCCGGGAGGCAGTGGAAGACAGGAGGGCCTGGCGTGCTCTGGTCCATGGGGTCACGAAGAGTCGGACACGACTTAACGACTAAACAACAACAAATCATTGGAGTCCTTGCCATTAGGGAGCATTTTTCATTGTGATATTAATCAAACCTATGAGGAAATAAATAAATCTCATTGAAATCAGTGTAGCTGATTAACAAGCAAACGTGATCAGGATGAGATCAGAAAGTCTGGAGTTCTATGCAGCTTCTCAGAAAGTAACTTGTAGTGAATCCCAGTGTGATTTTCCCGAGTAGGCATGTGTAGGATTGCACCGTAGTAGCGGTTAATACTGCAAACACTGTTTCAAGCTTTGACTCTCATATATTGTATTAGAAACATTCTGTAAGTCTTGTGAAACAAAATGGAACAGTTACCGTTGTAGATATTTGTGGCATGTACACATTAAATATTTGTTACTCAGAAAAATACTTCTTGATCTGAAAAATAAGAAGAATGGGGAAATTGTTTTTACAGTTCGTTATTATTATTAATTATTTATTATTATTATTATTATTATTATTAGTAGTAGTAGTAGTATTTGTATGCCGCATTTCTCCCAACAAGGGACCCAAAGCGGCTCACAACATTAAAATGCACACAATTTAAAAACACAATAAGTTAAATATCAAAAGATAAATTAAACAATATATGATTTAAAATGAAATTAAAAGATTAAAACATGGAAATATTAAAATTATTTGCTGAAACGGGGTTCAGGGATTCAGTTGTAATTGTTAAAAGCCTGCCTGAAGAGATGGGTCTTTAGCTTTTTTCGGAAGGATAAAAAGGAAGGGGCCATCCTGATCTCCTGAGGGAGAGCGTTCCATAGCCTAGGAGCTGCCACAGAGAAGGCCTTCTCCCGTGTCCCCATCAGCTGTGCTTGTGCTGACAATGGGACCAAGAGCAGGCTCTCCTCTGCTGATCTTAATTGCCGAGAAGGCGCATATAGGGAGATACGGTCCTTCAGGTAGCCTGGACCCAAGCTGTATAGGGCTTTGTAGGTAATGACCAGCACTTTGAATTGGGCCCAGAAACGGACTGGTAGCCAGTGCAGTTCTTGTAACAGGTGCGTTATAGGCTCCCTGTAGCTGGCCCCAGTCAGTAGTCTGGCTGCAGAGTTTTGCACCAGCTGAAAGTTTCCGAACCATCATCAAAGGTAGCCCCACATAGAGTGCATTACAGTAATCCAAACGGGATGTAACTAAGGCATGTGTCACTGTAGCCAGATCCGACATCTCAAGGAATGGGTGCAGCTGGCACACCAGTTTTAGCTGTGCAAATGCACTCCTGGCCACCGCCGAGACCTGGGCATCCAAGTTTAGGGAAGAATCCAGGAGTACACCCAAGCTGCGGACCTGAGTTTTCAGGGGGAGTGTAACCTCATCCAGCACAGGAAATATCCCTATTCCCTCATTTGCCTTCCGACTAAACAGGAGCACCTCTGTCTTGTCTGGATTAAGTTTCAGCTTGTTTGCCCTCATCCAGCCCATTACTGATGCCAAGCACTGGTTTAGTCAAGACAGCTTCCCTGGAATTAGGTGGAAAGGAGAGATGGAGTTGTGTGTCATCCACATACTGGTGACACTGAACCCCAAAACTCTGGACAATCTTTCCAGCGGTTTCATGTAGATGTTAAAAAGTATGGGTGACAAAGGAGAACCCTAAGGAACGCCACAGGCCAATGGCCATGGCATTGAGCAGGAGTCACCCAGCACCACCTTCTGAGTTCTCCCCTTCAGGAAGGACTGGAGCCACTGTAAAACAGTGCCTCCGAGTCCCATCCCAGAGAGATGGCTCAGAAGGATACCATGGTCGATGGTATCGAAAGCCGCTGAGAGGTCCAGCAGAACCAACAGGGACAACAGTTCATCTTCCTAGTACTGCTCCAGACCCACTATAATCACATCTCTCTTCTATATGAAGAGAGCAATCACCTCATTAACATTTTATTGTTGTGATCATATATTCTGGAAGTAGACATAAGGTTTTCCAAAAACTTTTTTATCCCAATCTCTGTCTATCAATTGCATATATTTATTCTAACTACTGGAGGTGAATCATTTCCATGTCTCTCTGAATGTGCAGCATGTATTTACCTTTCATTAGTTTTGTTTTCAAGGGAGCAGACAGAAAACCTGGACTTCATTCGTCAAAATCAAGAGATTTCTGGCTTTTAGAAATCTGTTGGTTATCTTCCTATAACTAAAACCTTCTGTTAATAATTTTCCTAGATTAAAAAATATAAAGGGGGGGAGAATTGATTTGCATGATTTCCACTTCCCACAAAACTATTCCACTGGTGTGCAGCAAATGCTTAAAGTGCCTGTATACTATTACCTCAGGCACCACTTAAAGGCACTAACCTGCATGCTGGGGATTTGGATTTGACTCTAGTGTTGCCTCATAATCAAGGATTGTCCTGGGGTGAACTGTCAGGCTTCAGCTATGTACTCTAGGTTCAGTTCCTGCGGGGTTCATGCATTAGGGAAAAGGGGATATCCAGAAAGGATAAAAGGCTATTTGCAGGTGGAGAAAAGTAGCACCAACTGTTAAAGATGTGATGAGGGAAGCAGCTGTTTGACAGGAATATTTTCTTCTTCCTTCACAAAGACATTATTACATAGAAAAACACAGAACTCATGGAGGGTTCTGCTTTTAATAAATGAAAAGGCCAATCAATTTGTGGTACAGGGTAGAAAGTTCATGGCCTGGTTCTTATTTGTACTGAGTCCTTTACCCTGGAAGAGTATATGGCCTTATACCAGCATAAATGTAATTCACTTCAACTTTGTATCCTGAATGTTGGGGAAATCAGACTCCTTGTACAGTGGTGCCTCGCTAGACGATTGCCTCGCAGGACGAGGAAATCGCTAGACGATGCCTTTTTGCGAGCGCTACTGCGCTTCGCAAAACGATGTTTCCCTATGGGGAATTTCGATAGACGATGAGGTTTCCCCATAGGAGTGCGCCGACTAGTGGTCAAAAGCTGTCAGTGCAGCTGTCAGTGCATTCCTATGGGGACCCTCACTCGCTAGATGAGGTTTCCCTATGGGAAATTTCGCAAGACGACTGCGTTTTCCCTTGGAACGCATTGAAGCGATTTCAATGCATTCCAATGGGAAAACGTGCTTCGCTAGACGATGTTTTCGCTAGACAGCGATCCTCGTGGAACGGATTAACATCGTCTAGCGAGGCACCACTGTATGTTTATATTATTAATGCCTATTTGTCATATGCCAATTCACATTATGGATAGCAGACACAACAAAACCTTTATTGGCATAAATAGAATAAAACATAACCAAACTGGTTCATTAAGTGCCCCACACATACAAAATCCAGGAGATAGGAAAGCAAAAGACCAAACCCTTCAAAGACATTTAATTGAAAGTGAAGCTTCGCTTTCTCACAATTGAGCTGATGAAATCTGCAGTTCTTTCCAGAATGTCAGGCACCTCCACAGAAAACATAAAACGGACTTTGTCCACATCAGATTTTCCCTCCAATTTTGACAGGACCGGTGCCACAAATTTGGAGCGATCACTCTTGTGGAGTGGACAGTGCAGAAACATGTGGGCAAGAGTTTCCAATGCACCCTGCTCGCATGAGCAATGTCTTTCAAGGTACGGGATTCTTTTGAACCTACCATATAGTAAGGCTGCAGGCATGACATTACATCTGGCTAGGGAGAATGCCCTACGTTTTTGTGGACACTTAAGCAGGGAAAGGAAGGCAGCTGGTTTTCCAATCTTAAAGGGAATATGGGAAAACAGTGGTGAGCAGGTCTTATTGGCTGCGTTCCATAGTTCCTGGAATTCAATGTCCAAAATTCTTCTTTTGATCATTTGGAAGGCCAGCCCTTGATTTAGTGTAGTCACTATCTAAGCCAGTCCATTTCAGTTTTTTTAAAAGGGCAGTAGACCCAAAGGGAGGTTTAGTGTCCAGTAATAGTTGATATAATAAACTATCTGGGTCAGAGTTGTAGAAAAGCTTTAGCCAGAATTGAAATGATCTTAGCCAAGCCATCGTTTCCAAAGAGGAAAATCCGGTCTCTAGACAAAGCACCAAGTAGGGAACACAACTTGGTAGCCCTAGCACTTTACGTAAGAATGTATCCGTTCAATTGACCTATCCATGGCATTTAAGCAGATTGGGATGCCATATAAAATTTGTGGGATAATTTTGGATTTAAAAACCTGTAAAGCCGCCGGAACATAACAATTGCCAGAATTATAATAGAAATGAAGTATTTCCTGACCAGCGAACCTGGCTACATTTATAACCATTTTACGATGGGGAGACCAGGAATGTTTATAATGGAACAGGATGCCTAGATATTTATACTCTTTAACCTGTTCGATTTTGTGTCCATTCAGATTCCATTGAAGTTGCTTCCATGACTTTAAGAAAACCAAGATTTTGGATTTATTATAATTCAGTTGCATTTTGTTATTGCCCAGGTATTCCACAGTTCTGTTAATTAAACATTTCAAACCTGGACAGGAGCACGAGATGATAACAGCATCGTCTGCATAAAGCAATAACGGGACACGCTGCGTCCCCAATTTTGGTGGATGACCCTCCACACTGGCTAGAAAGGGGGCTAGGTCATTCATAAATAGGTTAAATAGGGAGGGAGCGAGAATACATCCTTGCTTCACTCCCTTGTTGGTTGGAAATTGATTAGTTAACTCACCTTTCCAAGAGGCACGAACTTGACGTGTTGTACCTGAGTATAACATTCTTATGAGGGAAAGGAGTCTTTCATCTATGCCCATATTTTCAAGTTTTTCCCAGAGAAACTATCTACCGAATCAAAAGCTGCCTTTAAGTCAAGGAAAGCCACATACAATTTAGAATTTTCATGCTTAAGTGTTTTGTTAATAAGATGCGAAAGTATTAAGCAGTTATCTACTGTGGCCTTACCTTTCCTGAAACCGGCTTGCTCAGGGCCAAGCAATGCCCGATAATTGATCCAGAATTAAGTTTAATTAGTAGATGTTTTGCATAGAGTATCCCAATTACTGATAATAAACTGATTGGTCTAAAGTTTTCTGGGAGGTGGGGGTCCCCTTTTTTATAAATGGGGGCAAGAATTGCATTGGTCCAGAATTTTGGCAAGATCCCAGTATTATCTATAGCTGTGAAAAGGGAAGCAAAAAGTGAAGCCCACCAGTCCAGATTGCATTTCAATAAGTCTGGTGGGATGGCATCAGGGACGGCTGCTTTTCCAGCTTTTAACTGAGTAATTAGATCTTTGGTCTCTTCAATGGGTACTGGTGGCCAAACAGGAAGAAAAGAAAGAGCAAAGAGTGAAGAAGATCTAACAACTATATCTTTGTCAAAAAGAAGGTCTGAAAAATATTGGACCCATCTTTGTGGAGATATTATGGCAGGGTCTTGTACTTCCAGCCTGGAGGAGCCAGCCACAACGGCCCAAAATAGTTTATTATTTTTCTGGGTCACTGCCTGTTGAAGCTTGCTCCATTGCTCCAGAATAAATGTCTGTCTTTTTTCTTTTATACAATTCCTTAATTGAGTTTTTAGGGAGAGATATTTGTGCCGATCTTGGGCAGAGTCAGTCTTCCTATATTCCCTATATGAATAGCGGATTTGTACTTTCAGGTCCCTATAGTCAGGGTCAAGCCAAGTTCTTTGCTTTGAGGGATTGCTGCACCTTTGGGCTGAAGGAGCTCGTCTTAATTCACAGTGAAGATGTTCCATTAATCCGTCAAATGCTTTAATTTTGTCAAGTGGTTCAATGGATTTTGTGATGGAAATCTGAAGGTCCTTACACTTGTCCCTTAATAGCAGATTTTGAAACCTATGAAGTACTAGATTGTTTCAAGCTATTTTAATTGGGGCGGCTGAAGCATTATTCGAGTCTGAGGATACATTCCTTCTGCTGGGTTCTAAAATCACCTTCATAGTTAATGGGAGGTGCTCACTGGCCGTAAAATCACCCACAGCAAATTTCACTACCCATGGTTTCAGGGACATTGAGAGCAGGATGTAATCTATTACACTGGATCCTTGGTTGGTGATATGTGTGAACTCCCCTGCCTCAGGAAATTCTGTTAGGCCATTAAGCCAGATTAGGTTAAATTGAATACACAATTTAGCTAGAAGTCCAGCCACATTATAGGAGCAATCCTTGGACTGTCTACTAAAGGTGTAGCAAAGCGGGAGGGAGACATCACTCTCCACTTCAAGGGCTTTGAGAAATATCTGGTCATCCCGCCCTACTCTGGCATTAAGATCACCTGCAATGATAAATTTGGCCAGGGGGAACCTGATCTCAAGATCCTCTATACATTTTTCCAAGGAGCCCCAGTGCTGGAGCTGCTGTGGACTGTTGATGCCTGGGGGAATGTATATGTTAATTAAAATCAAAACTTTGTCAGGGGTAACAACTTTAGTGGCCAACATATGGCATTGAGAGGAAAAAATATCTATATGCTCAGAAACTAAACAGGTATTAATCAATGTGGCTAAGCCAGCTGTTGGGCGACCTTTAGTTTTAACCTTAATTCCTGGTGCACAATAGGACTTATACCCTCCCAGTTGAACTTGGTCAGAAATCCAGGTTTCCTGTAGAAGTACAATATCAAAGCCTTTAAGGTAATTCAGAAGAACATTATCATTACTTTTGCCTTTCCAACCCGCAACATTCCAAGATAGGATTTTAAATATATTCTTCTGCTCAGGATTTGGTGGGAAATTTTCAGTCAATTACCAGTTTGGGGGACAGTAGATAAGTTTGGGTTTGGTACCAGTGGGAGAGGCATAGATACATCTCGAAAATCAGAACCATCCACAACTGGGCCTCTTGAGTGGGTCTCTGCTTCTCCTTTATTATCAGAGGTGGAATGATGATGAATTAGTGCTCGGGTTAAGGGTTGGTTTGGATCAGGAGAAGTTTGTGGTACGGCAGTCAAAGAGAGGAGTTCCGCAGATGGCATAGGAACAGCCAAGGGCATGCTTAGGGTGATTTGAGTCTGCTTCCATTTTGGAGAAAACTCTTTTAGTTGTTATAGAAAAGGTGCTTAAAAATTATTTCATTCTAAACAGCATAAGAGGAATTGTTGGTTTGCAAAATTCCATCCGAAGCCTTATCTTGAAGCGTGAGGTTGGTAAGCTTACAGTATTTTTCAGATCTATTTGGCTCACTTCAGTCCGTAACAATTTACTCAGAGAGACAAGAATCTTCTGTCTGTTTGTCCATTTTCCTTTGTTTACGTGATTGTCCGCGACTTCTAAGATTATATGAGTCACTAGAAGACACCGTGAAGTGGGTGCACCGGCTTTGATTCACCTTTGAAGGCTTTCCAACTCTTCTGTCTCCACCTAGGTTAAGCCTCTTGCTTTTCTCCCAAATCAGATATGGAGGGGGCGAATGATGATATAGGGGTTCTTTTCCCTTTTTGGTTAGAGACTTCTGGAGAGTATCAATCTGATCAGTGATATACTGGATCTTCTGGAAAATAGCCAGGACTGTCTTTCCCGTTATAACACAATGTTCCCCCAACTGTTCTGTTAGCCGTGTCAATAGCTGATGGTCAGTATTTTGCTCACCTCCTTCTGGGGTTCCTGAGGTTTCCCTGACTGGAGGGATTGGATTTTAATCTGGTTACCTTCGACTCAGGGAGATGGGGTAGCTCTTGCAATACACCCTCATTCTCACTGTTCTCCTGAAGATCTGCTACCAGTAATGAAAATCTATTCAATGAAGCATTTTTAGCTAAATCACTTACAGTTTCAGATATGGTAAAGGTCATTACTTCATCCAGCCGCAGTTGTTTAGTGACCTTGGCAGGAGAATTTGAAGTTCTTTGGCGTTTCTTTTTCTTCCCCATAATGTTTGCTCTCCCGACACCAGACTTCAACACTATCCACGGCAAACCAAATTATGTGAACAAAAAACAAAATAAAAAGTCCAAGAAGCTCTTATCTCGATGGTCCGGAGTTAAGAAAAATAGATAGAGATTTTAAAAAGTAAAATGTTATGGGAGTTAAAATGAAAATAAAACAAGATAAAAGGTAAAAGGGAGAGAGACAGGACAGGCTGTCATCGGCTGGCAGCCATCTTCGTCTCCTTATGGATAGTATATAAAATTTAAACTTTCAAAATTGTTCATAAATAATACATCTTGATAATCACACTATGCCTTCAAGTATGTTGAATTCAGCATGATCACTCCTGGAAATAGATGCTAATAAAATAAATTAACAGAGATGTTTTGTTATTATACAGTTTCTTCTTATTATAGCACCAAATTCTGAGTAGCACAACACTGCATGGAAAAATATTTTTTTCTACTCATAGCAATGGTATTGTATTTTCCTCCTTAACTCTGAAGCATTTTTCCAGAGATAATAAACTTATAATTTAACTAAACATGATGATGACACAAACATATTCTAAAATGGGGGCTGTGCAAAACATATGAGTGTGCAATACAAAGCAGAATGGCAGACAGGAAGGAAGTCCTATGTCCTTATCTTGCTCACGCTTTCCTCCAAGCTCAAAACAAACAAAAATCTCAAACAAGAACACATATACCCAGCCAATTTCTAGTTTTAGGACCCAGCTCTGAAAAAGTAGTTTGTGGGATAGGCTTTCAAGAGGAAGAATATAGATGGAAGGCAGAGGATTCAACACATCATCTAAGCCAGGCTTGTCCAACCCGCGGCCCGCGGGCCGCATGCAGCCCAGGTCGGCTCGTAATGCGGCCCAGTGCAATTTTTTATTTTTTAAGAAATTCCAAAGTTCGAATTTCCTGCCCTTTCCCCCTGTCTTTTTGCCTTCGGAGGTCTCAAAGGGCTTCCTCCAATGTCGGAAAAAGCAGAACCTTACCTCCACTGCTGCGCCTTCGGCGGCGCTTACTCGCGAGTAGACCCGTGCTTTCCGCGGCGCTTACTCATGAGTAGACCCGCCGCCGCGATCGGACCCCCAGGAGGTCTCCAAGGGCTTTCCACCGACAGCGGAGGGAGCCCTTGCAGACCTCCGAAGGCAAAAAGGCAGGGGGAAAGGGCGGGAAATTCGAATTGGGGGAAAGCCCAAACACTGCAAGTCCCACGCTGGGACTGCAAAAAACCAAAACCAAAAACAAACCAATCCAAAAATAAACATTGGAGCAAGTCCCACGCTGGGACTGCAATAAATAAATAAATAAATAAAAATCACCAAAAAACAAAACAACACAGAAACGTAACCCCCCCAGCCCAAACCTACCCTCCAAAACCCACCCAGATCAACTTTTTTAAAAGGAAAAAGCAGAACCTTACCTCCACTGCCGCGCCTTCGGCAGCACTTACTCACAGGTAGACCCGCGCTTTCCGCGGCGCTTACTCACGGGTAAACCCGCGCCAGGGATGGGAAGGGAGTGCACCGGCTTCCTCCTCCTGCTGGGCAGAAGTAAAAAAGTTCCCTGACCCCCTGCTCTAACCGTTGGGGCGAAAGAGCTACAAAGTAGCAGCCTTCTAATGTGGCCCAGGGAAGGTGAAAGGTTGGACACCCCTGATCTAAGCCATTGCTATTACGCCTGAAACTATTCCATCTTGATATTTTTTGGGGTGTACGCGGCACTTTGTATTTTGTTCTGAAAACAGTTCTGACAACCTCATTTCTTTACTTAGCTATGAGACTTGTGTCAACAGAAAGTTAAAAAGGACCCTTCAAAAGCCTCGAGGCGCAGTGGTTAAACTGCTATACTGCAGCCCAAACTGTGCTCACGACCCCGGCTTCAATCCCAGGTAGCCGGATCAAGGGTGACTCAGCCTTCTATGCTTCTGAGGTTGGTAAAATGAGTACCCAGTTTGCTGGGAGGCTGCATAATTGCATTGTAAACTGCTCAGAGAGTGGTTTAAGCGCTATGGGGCGATATATAAGCAGCACGTTTTGCTTTTTGCTAACTTTCTTCACATAATGTTTGCTAACTACATGCTTAGTGTGCAAAAGTGATGGGTGGGATCTCCCCCATTTACACCTTCTTATTCTTAGGAAAATACTGTAATTGCCCCAAATGCGAGAAGACCAGAATCCTGTTTGGTGGAACAGTCTGTCATGCTCCATTGTAGAAACGACTTAAAAGCTAACTTAAAAGATATCCAATCCTTCGTGCAAGTGGAAAGGGGATGCAACAGCATGCTGGAGATTGTATGGACCTCCTCTGGTGCAGCATTATGCTCTGGTAGAATTCAACAGGATTGTGGACAATAAGAAAGGATTCCCAACTACTGCCCCTGCACTTATGACACAATTATCATGATGCTCATTACTGTGTAAAGTATAAAGGCCCATTACACGCTCCTGGATTCTTAAGCACTAGTGCTACGTCATCTCAGTATAGCAGCTCATAATAGAAGAAACCATTTCATATACAGTGGTGCCTCGACTTACGAACGTCCCGACTTATGACCAATTTGAGTTACCACCAGCTCCAGCTGCAAAATTTTGCTTCGACTTGCGACCGGAGCTTCGAGTTACGATTGGAAAAAAGGCAGGGAAAAAGGCGGGGGAATTCAAACTGCTATCCGTTGGTGGCGAAGAGGCTGCTTCTTTGTAGCTCTTTCACCCCAGCGGTTAGAGAGTGTGTGTTTGGAGGAGGCTTCGGACTGCCTGGTAAGGTGCTGCTTTCTGCTTTTTAAAAACTGCCTGTTCTGGGTGGGTTTTGCAGCGTGGTTTTGGGCTGGGGGGTTATGTTTCTGTGCTGTGATGGGTCTTGCAGTCTTTGTTTGTTTTTTGGGTTGTTGTTTTTTTTGCGTTTCCGATGGGTCTTGCAGGGTTTTTTCCCCATTTCCGATGGGTCTTGCAGGGTTTGTTTGCTTTTTGGGGTTTCCCTCCCCCCATTCCGATGGGTCTTGAGGGTTTTTTTTTGCTTTTTGGGTTGTTTTTTTTTTTTTTTTTTTTTTTGCATTTCCGATGCGTCTTGCAGGGTTTGTTTGCTTGTTGGTTTTTTGTTGTTGGTTTTTTTTTTTTGCATTTCCGATGGGTCTTGCAGGGTTTGTTTGCTTTTTGGGTCCCCCCCCCCCCCATTTCAGATAGGTCTTGCAGGGTTTGTTTGCTTTTTGGGTTGTTTTTTTTGTTTTTTTTTTGTTTTTTGCATTTCCGATGGGTCTTGCAAGGTTTGTTTGCTTTTTGTTTTTTTCCCCCATTTCCGATGGGTCTTGCAGGGTTTGTTTGCTTTTTGGGGTTCCCCCCCCCATTTCCGATGGGTCTTGAGGGGTTTGTTTGCTTTTTGGATTGTTGATTTTTTTTTTTTTTTTTTTTGCATTTTCCAATGGGTCTTGCAGGGTTTGTTTGCTTTTTGGGTCCCCCCCCCCCCATTTCCGATGGGTCTTGCAGGGTTTGTTTCCTTTTTTTTTGTTTTTGTTTTTTTGTTTTTTGCATTTCCGATGGGTCTTGCAGGGTTTGTTTGCTTTTTGGATTTTTTCCCCCATTTCTGATGGGTCTTGCAGGGTTTGTTTGCTTTTTTGGGTTTTTTTCCCCCATTTCCGATGGGTCTTGCAGAGTTTGTTTGCTTTTTGGGTTTTTTTCCCCCCATTTCCGATGGGTCTTGCAGGGTTTGTTTGCTTTTTGGGTTTTTTCCCCCCCCATTTCCGATGGGTCTTGCAGGGTTTGTTTGCTTTTTCGGTTTCACCCTCCCCCCCCATTTCCGATGGGTCTTGCAGGGTTTGTTTGCTTTTTTGGTTTCTCTCCCCCCCCCCCCCCCATTTCCGATAGGTCTTGCAGGGTTTGTTTGCTTTTTGGGTTGTTGTTGTTTTACATTTCTGATGCGTCTTGCAGGGTTTGTTTGCTTTTTGGGTTTTTTGTGGGTTTTTTGCATTTCTGATGGGTCTTGCACGGTTTGTTTGCTTTTTGGGTTTTTTTTTTCCTTTGGCCGGAATGGATTAATCGCGTTTCCGATGGGTCTTGCAGTGTTTTATTTTATTGGTGATTTTTTCCCCCCGGCTGGAACGGATTAATCGCATTTCAATGCATTCCTATGGGAAATGGTGCTTCGACTTACGGCCATTTCGAGTTACGACCATCTTCTGGAACGGATTAAGTTTGTAAGTCAAGGCACCACTGTATATAATTATTCACAAAGACTCTTTTCTACAGACCTCTAGTGCACTCAGCAGCCAAGAATTCTACGTATCTTACTAAACTACAGTTGAATTCCTGTTTGGGTGGGTTCTGCCTGAATCACAGGAATGAGAGTAGCAGCAGCAGTAAATTGCCACTGATTTAAGAAATCACTTTTCAATTTCAGTGTGTGTGATTTTGTTCATTTCACTGAGCCAGATGCATCCCAGCACTGAGAAAGGAAGTAATTAATAAGCAGCAATCTGCCACTAACAAAGACACAATTTCCATTGTCTAGGTTGGACTGTGCAACAGGATTCTGGACTACAAATTTCAAATGCTGGAATGAAAAATAACATAATTTATTTCAAAATACACAATGGTTCTGTAAAATTAATACAGTAGGACCCCTGTATCTGTGGGGGGCCCATTCCATGATCTACTGCAAATGCCTGAAACCACAAAACTCTATATACAACATACAAGGAAACAGGACAAAGATCACAAGAAGACAGGACAAGGCCCATCCCCTGGTATGCTGTATATAGGGCTGCAAAAAATCATGGATAACTGAACCCGCAGATACCAATCATGTGGATATGGGGGTCCTACTGTGTGTTGGAAGGTATTATGTATACACATGCACCTGTATAAAATTTTATTATTTTTATGTGAGATTAGCATAAATCAAACTTTAGGATTAGGCATCCTTCAGTCTCAAGAGACTATGGTAACATGCTCTGAATAGAGGACTTGGAACAGCATCTAGTGTGGCTGAGAAGGCCAATATGAAAGTGACAATTCCTTGCACACTGAAGACAAATACAATCTGTCCCCTGTCCAGCTCCCTGATTTTGCTGCTTTCCGGACTGCCTCTTTGCCTTGGCCTGCTGGACAAATGTCTCTTCAAAATGCGAGGGGCCATGATGCACCGCCTGCCTCCAGGCTGAACGCTCAGATGTCACGGTTTCCCATCTGTTGAGGTCCATTCCTAAGGCCTTCAGATCCTGCTTGCAGATATCCTTGTATCGCAGCTGTGGTCTCCCTCTGGGGCGCTTTCCCTGCACTAATTCTCGATACAGGAGATATTTTGAAATCCGACCGTCAGCCATTCTCATATGCCCGAGCCAACATAGACATCGCTGTTTCAGTAATGTATACATGCTAACAATTCCAGCTCGTTCTAGGACTAGTCTATTTGGAACTTTGTCCTGCCAGGTGATACCAAAAATGCGTCGGAGACAACGCATATGGAATGTGTTCAGCTTCCTCTCCTGCCGTGCACAAAGGGTCCAGGACTCACTGCAGTACAGGAGTGTACTCAGGATACAGGCTCTATAGACCTGGATCTTGGTATATGCCGTCAGCTTCTTATTAAGCCATACTCTCTTTGTGAGTCTAGAGAACATGGTAGCTGCTTTGCCAATGCGTTTATCCAGCTCGACATCTAGGGAGAGAGTCAGAGATCGTTGAGCCAAGGTACACAAAGTCATGAACAACCTCCAATTCTTGTGTGGAGATGGGAATAGAGGGAGGTGAGTCCACACCCTGGCCCATGACTTGTGCTTTCTTCAGGCTGATTGTTAATCCAAAGCCTTGGCAGGCCTTGCCAAAATGATTCATGAGTTGTTGGAGGTCTTCAGCAGAATGGGCAACAACAGCTGCATCATCAGCGAAGAGGAAGTCCCGCATGCATTTCAGCTGGACTTTGGTCTTCGCTCTCAATCTAGAGAGATTAAAGAGCTTTCCATCTGATCTAGTCCGGAGATAGACACCTTCTGTTGCAGTTCCAAAGGCGTGCTCCAGCATAACAGCAAAAAAGATCCCAAACAGGGTCGGCGCGAGGACACAGCCCTGTTTTCACTCCGCTTCGGATGTCAAAGGGATCTGATGTTGAGCCATCAAAAACTACAGTGCCCTTCATTTCCTCATGAAAGGACCTGATGATGTTAAGGAGTCAAGGTGGACATCCAATCTTGGGAAGTATTTTAAAAAGGCCATCCCTGCTAACCAAATCAAAGGCCTTTGTGAGATCTATGAAGGCCACAAAGAGTGGCTATCGTTGTTCCCTACATTTCTCCTGCAACTGTCTCAGGGAAAATACCATGTCAATGGTGGCTCTATTAGCTCGAAATCCACACTGTGATTCTGGATAGACTCTGTCTGCAAGCACCTGGAGTCTCTTCAGCACAACACGGGCAAGCAGCTTCCCTACAACGCTGAGAAGAGAGATGCCATGGTAGTTATTGCAGTCGCCCCTGTCTCCTTTGTTTTTATACAATGTTTGCATCCTTCATGTCCTGTGGTACTCCACCTTCCCTCCAGGAAAGACAAAAGATTTCATACAGCTCGGTGGTGATGATCTCTTTAGAGCACTTCAGCAGGGATGTTATCCTTCCCAGGTGCCTTGCCAGAGGTGAGGGAATCCAAGGCCGCTTTTATTTCTGCTAAAGTTGGTTCGCTGTCCAACTCTTCCAAGACAGGCAGGCACTCAATGTTATTTAATGCCTCTTCGGTTACTACATTCTCTGGAATATAGCTCAGAGTAGTGCTGCACCCAGCGTTCCATCTGCTGTGCTCGGTCCTGGATGATCACACCTGTAGCACGAGATCAAACCTACACAACTGTATAAAATAATAGCAAATCTTACATTTACAACATTTAAAAATTGTAAAAGCCATCGTATCTTTATATGTATATTCCTTCTTAAGTCTGGTCCATGATGTCTCCATTTACAGTATTCTAAATGGAAACAGAGTCTTCATTCTGGAGGGGTGCTTTGACAACCTCCATCCATCATTTCTCTGCAAAAGAACACAAACTCTTTAGTAGGTGGAAGGCTAAATACTTCTCCTTACATATGTGTCAAAAGGAAAAAAAATTCAAACATTTCTCAAGGTAAAATACAAATGAGTTTTGACTGCAATCTATTTAACATGAAGAGCAAGATCATCAAAGCTTACTGTAGCAGAACAAGACAAGGAAAAGCAGAAAGGAGAATACATACTAATAATATATAGATAACATGAAAGCAGAGGACAAACATTCCAGATTCCTAATATTTAAATATGGAACAAAGTGACAGTAAGCAAAATTAAGATTTCTGTCTACTCTGTGGACTTTGGATTAAACTGCCATCTTTCCTGCTGGAGTTGCCATCTTTTATCTAGGAGGCTCCTGCACTTTTAACAACTGTTTGTCAGATAGAAGCTGCAGAGGCGTAAACCCTTCTCCATCACTCCTTTCCAATGACAGTATTGCCTTAACTTCTGCTTTGTTGTTAAACAGTGAACACTGTGAGCTGCTTGCAGAAATCATAGAAGTGATTCATGATGATTTCCACAAAGCTGAGAGTGCCCACTAGTTCCTCCACCACAATTACTATTCAACTTCCTCCTCTAGCAGGAGTAAAAGAACTCCAGACCTTTCAAACAAGAAAGCTACTGCGGACAAGAAGCTACTGCTAGGACAGAATAAGGAGAGACAGAATGGTTTCCTATAGGCAAAGGTGCCAGAAAGCATTGCACTTTATCCTCTTATCTGTTCAATCTATATGCATAACATATACAGAAAGCTGGACTAGATTCAGAAGGAGTGAAAAGTGTTGGAAGAAACATCAATAATTTAACAGATGCAAAATTACACCATCTTACTGGCAGAAAGCAGCAATGACTTGAAATGACTTTTAGAGGAAGTGAAAGAAGTGCCAAAGCAGGACTGCAGTTGAAATGGAGACTGCAGCCAAGATATCAGAAGAAGATTGAGATTAGGAAGAACAGCAATGAAGGAACTGGAAAAGATAATCAAGTACAAATTACTAAAGACCAAGATCATCCATATTTCCAATCATCATGTAAGGGTGTGAAAGATGGACAGTTAAGAAAGCTGACAGGAAAAAAAATTGGTTTGAAATGTGGTGCTGGAGGAGAGCTTTGCAAATATCCTGGACCACCAGAAAGACAAACAAGGTGAGTCGGAGATCAAATCAAGTCTGGAGGCAAAAATGCTGAAACTGAAGCTGTCCTACTTTGGGCATATGATGAGATGACAGGATCCTCTGTAAAAGACAATAATGCTGGGAAAGGTTGAAGGCAGCAGGAAAAAAGGAGACAAAATATGAGATGGATTGACTCCCCAAAGGAACCACAGGTTTGAGTTTGCAGGGCTGCTGAAGACAGGATATTCTGGAGATTCCTCATTCGTAGGGTTGCCATAAGTCAGAGTCAACTTGACCATACGTAACAGCAACAAGAACTTTCAAACAGTTCGTAGTTCGTGTGAAGCTTCCTTACTAATGCAAATTATAACATAGATGTGAGTGCCCCATCCCTATTTACCAGTCCATGAAAATCACTTGGTAGTTATAAACATGCTTTCTAAAAGTAATAATAATAATTCTAACATGTACTGTTCATTTTTAAAAAAAGTATTTGTGAAGAAGCAGAATAAGATTGTAATTCTGTGAACACTGTAAATAGTACTACGATCCTATGAACTTACTATGGAGCAAGCGCCACTGAGCCCAGTGCGCGGTTGATTTCCAAGCAAACATTCTGAAATTTGCGCGACTTTGTGATTGTAGTGTTTGGGATGGCCGTCCCCTAAAATGCTACAAGTCGTCACCATAGCGGCCGAGCATTTTGTTTCATGCTTCAAGTACCGAACAAACTCATCTCTGCTAAGTTTTTGCCTTTACCTTGCGGGCGAGCCGGGAAGCCTATCTCTAGCAATGTTTCAGGAACCAGGGAAACTACATTACCCGGCCTGCCAGCTGCTTCTTCCTTCCGGGAACTCTCATGTGATCGGCAGCATCATTATGGCGGAAGCAGAGGAGAAGGTAAACCTTGTAATAATGCCATGAATCCTGTTACCAGCTGGGTTTTAAGAGCTCCGCGTGCAAAGTTTTAACGCATTAAAAAAGTGGGGAGAACGAAAGGTCGGACGTGTGAATGTTACGTTTTCGGAGAATAAAGTAGGAAGCCAGAGAAATCGGGATAATCGGATGTGGGGTGGCAGCAAACGGCGGAAGAAATGAAGGCACGGAAGTAGGATTGTACGTTTGAAGAAAAGGGATTGTTGATGAGTCAGGGCAAGGCTTTCGTAGAAGGAAAGGTTTAGGTGGGAGTCACTTGGGGTGGTTATTTGGAGCTGTACGATGTAGAAACACAACGGAAGAAGACAGCCTGTCGCTGTAGCCAGTAGTATTAAAAGTCGTGGCATCATGCCTCATTCACACCGAATTAAGTTGCTCCCCGCCTAATCTCACAGGCAGTGATAACGTGTGCGAATCCTCCCCTTCCCCGTGCTTTTTACTCTCATGGCTCCTCTTGCAACGGTTAGCAGCCCGAAGTCTTAAGCAAAGCCAAAGTACTTCAACAGGGCAAAATCAATCCAACGATTTAGCTTTAATTTAGTTTCTGAATTGGTGTGGCCACTTCAGCTGAATCCATGATTTACCTTCAAACTAAAGTTTAATGTCAAGATGCAGATCTGTAGTATGTAAAAATAAAATCCTCACTAAATGTGATCATAACTTTGAGTGCATGGAGGTATCTGCTGAATTAAAGGGTGCATTACTCTCTAGTAAGTGTGAGTATATTGCAGTTGAATGTAGCTTTGGAGGCACCCTTGTGAGCTCTTTTTCATCACCAATCAAAAGGCGCACATTGGGGGACTGAGGCAGTGGTCCCATACTTGGGTTCCCAGATGTTCTTGGACTACAACTCCCAGTAGCCCTAACCGGCAGTGACAGTGGCTAGGGCTTCTGGGAACTGTAGTTCGAGCACACTCTGAGGCCCTGCGCATGGGGCCTATTGCATTAGGGTGAAAGGTACAGAAACATTTGTGAAGGCTTTAGTGTTGGTGTCTCTTGTTTAGAAATGAATTACTCACTTCAGTTTGTTTTGGATTGCAGCTTGAACTACAAGCAGTGTTCAACACAGTTCCTTCTAGGTAGTATACATAGGTTGCAGTTCTACATGCCCATACCTAGCTACCCCATTAAACACTGTGGAATGCACTGTTGAGTGAGATTGTGCTGTAAATTTGTTAGAAACATGGCTGCTACCGGTACAATCTCTATCTCACTCCCCTCCCTGCATAAATAATCAAGTGCCTGAGGGTACTTTATTATTGTCAGTATGCAAGGATGATAATAGTATTTTACACTTGTAAGTATCAAGGCTATAGTGGTGGCTTCCTGCAAAATTTGAGTGCATGAGTGATTTCTCTCCAAAGTGATTTCTCCCCCTTTCATCCTGATGTTTATCCATGTAAACCATGGTTCTGTTGAAACTGTAGGAATTGCAACTGTATTTTGAAGTGGGATGGCAAATCATGGTTTAAAGAGCCCTAGATTTCCATTGGTTCCTTTCGTGGAGCTGCCTCTTGATTTGCAAACCATGATTTTCAAGGGACCAAGGCTGCCTCTGAATGTAAGCCCTATTGGCAAAGTGTGAGGTAAACATATTTTATTTTACCAGGCAGTACCCATTTCAGTACATATTTGTTTTAAGAGGAAGCTTAATTTACCTTTTTATTTTTAAATGTCTATACTCTGCTTTTTCTTCCGGGAACACAAGACAGCTCACAACAGAAATTGTGAGGTTGATTATTAAAATGCTTTTACAGTCTGAAAGGATTAATTCAGCTAAACTTGAAAGCATAAAAAGAGCTACAAACAATAAAAAAACCAGTAATCAAAATGTTGAAAATACTAAACACAAACAAACTAAACAGATTAAACAGGAAATTAAAAATTGCATATTAATGCCTGTCTAAAAAGTAAGGCCTCTGTCAGCATCCAGAAGATCATTAATGAGGGAGCGAAATGGACCTCCCTTACATGGGAGTTCTGGGATTTTGGCATAGCCACCAAAAATGTCATCTTTCTTGTTCCAGCTAAACATACAGCTGGGATTTTTTTGCAGATAAAAAAGGCCTTCAAAGATGTTCTCATTCAGGGAAACTAACTAAGACTGGTTTTTGCAACATATTCATTGGCCATATTGAAATATGAGGAATTTACATAGCATCTTTTTGCTATAAGGCAGCTTGAGGGAATATGCTCATGAAATGAGAATGTCTGGAATGTCTAACAAAAAAGTATGAAAAAGGTCTAGATGTGAAGGTTGTTTGGGCATTGAAACATACAGTGGTGCCTCGACTTACAAACGTCCCGACATACGACCATTTCGAGTTACGACCAGCTCCGGCGGCAAAATTTTGCTTCAACTGGAGCTTCGAGTTATAACCAGAAAAAGGCAGGGAAAAAAGGCGGGGAATTCAAATTGCTAACCGTTGGTTGGCGAAGAGGCTGCTTCTTTGTAGCTCTTTCGCCCTAGCAGTTAGAGAGTGTGTGATCGGAGGAGGCTTCGGACTGCCTGGTAAGGTGCTGCTTTCTACTTTTAAAAAACTGTTCTGGGTGGGATTTGCAGCGTGGTTTTGGGCTGGGTGGTGGGATTATGTTTCTATGCTGTGATGGGTCTTGCAGGGTTGGTTTGTTTTTTGTTTTGTTTTTTTTTCCCATTTCCGATCGGTCTTGCAGGGTTTGTTTGCTTTCTGCTTTGCTTTTTTTTTTTTGCATTTCCGAAGGGTCTTGCACGGTTTGTTTGCTTTCTGCTTTGCTTTTTTTTTTTTTGCATTTCCGAAGGGTCTTGCACGGTTTGTTTGCTTTCTGCTTTGCTTTTTTTTTTTTGCATTTCCGAAGGGTCTTGCACAGTTTGTTTGCTTTTCTTTTTTTTTCTTCCTTCGGCCGGAACGGATTAATCGCGTTTCCGAAGGGTCTTTCACGGTTTGTTTGCTTTTTGCTTTGCTTTTTTTTGAATTTCCGAAGTGTCTTGCACGGTTTGTTTGCTTTTTTTTGCTCCAAAAAACGCATTAGGGCTTATTTTCAGGGGATGTTTTATTTTTTTCATGTACAACAATCTACGTTTATTCAAATACAGTCATGTCATCTTCTTCTGGTTGCTGCACAATGGTGGAAGGCGGGGTTTCACTTAACTGGGGCTTATTTTTGGGGTAGGGCTTATATTACGAGCATCCTGAAAAATCATACTGGGGCTTATTTTCAGGTTAGGTCTTATTTTAGGGGAAACAGGGTAGTTTGAACATTTTTGTGCTTTCTCTCTCTCTCTCTCTCTCTCACACGCACACACACGTGCACAACCTGCCACCATTACTCATCTTATTGTCAAAATGTTAACTTTGAAATGCCTTCTCTCTTTCCATCACACTGCTGTTAAAATGCTTATATTCACTGTCAGCATATTGGTTGTTACCTTTTATTGCTATTGATAACTGTAAATACATTAAGTAAATCTTCATTTTGCTGACCTCTTGAAGGAGGCATGGTATCAGCAGATTTTGCCACTGGACGGGTGAGATATTACCAGAAGTAGATTCAATTCTTTTTGTGTGTGTATGTGTATGCATATTGGTAAGATTCACTGCTTTGTGAGAGAGATCTTTTAATGACACACATTCCTCGATGACTTGGAGAGAGGTAGGGAGAAGAACAGTGTTGGTTTTCAACATACATGTTTCCCAGAGTTCTTAGGGAAATGATTTAAATTGCTTTTACTTATATAAAGAAATCCATTGAAATGTGAGTTCTCATGTAAAAGACAAAAACTATCCTGTGTGAACCATAGAAGCAAAAAATTGCAGAAATATTTAGGAAGGAATAATGATGTCAAACAATAAATGTGGTAGTGAATAATATATAATTAAAGTAAGCAAATCTATTATCCATGAAACTTTTATATAAAAGGTTGGCTTTGAAAAAATGTTCATAATTATTTAAAGTAGAGTCCATAATGCATTTGTGTCTGCCATCTTGATTTGTGTTTCTGTTTTCTTATGTTGTGATGTCAGTTTGTGTGTCCTATGGATACAAAAGCAGAGTACATACAATAAATCGATTGACTTCAAAATTTTGTTTCTGGGTATATTCAGCTTATCTCTGTACATTGAGTTTGTCTTCACATATGATTACCTTAGTGGCATCCAAACTGTTAGTGGGAACTGTAATTCAGTATCTTGGAGAGCATAAGGCCTGTGAGTCCTGCAGAGATTGGTTATCATTTGCATAGACAGAGGAGTGGTACAGCCTTAAGTGTTTGATGAAACACTTGTAATGAGGAGAAATCCCACCTACAGACAAGACAGAGAAATTCTGCCATGTTGTAGGAGACTCCTGTCACAAATGGTATGATCATTATAGAGAAACCATGGAATTCTGTGGTTTGATGAACCACTTTTGGTGAGCAGAGCCAAGCATATATGCGAATCTCTGCTGGAACATTTGTTTTTAAAAGGAGATTTTGGTGATGTAATGCAGTTATTGTAACTGAGACCAAAATACTATTGCTTAGTGTAGCAAATTGCACTAGAAAAGGCCCATTAAATCAATGGGGTTTAGTGAGTCAACATCTCCATAGGTTCCATTGATTCAAATGGGCCAACTCTAACTGTGATTTACTTTAGCATAGCAAAGGTAAAAAAAGCAAAGTGTGTGCTGCCTATATACCATCCCATAGGCTTAAAGGACTCTCTGGGTGGTTTACAACTTTAATTATGTAGATTACATATTGCTGCCCCCACCCCCAATAAGCAGGGCACTCAGTTTACTGACCTCGGATGGATGGAAGGTTGAGTCAGCCTCGAGCTGGCTACCTGAGCCTAGATCAAATTCAGGTTGTGAGCAGAGTCTTCGCTGCAGTAGTACAGTTATACCACTGCACCATGAGGCTCCTATGACATAAGAAGTGATAGTTAGAGTAGGCCCATTTGAATCAATGGAACTTACAGATTCACTAAATCCTCATTGATTTTATTATTTATTTATTTAAAATATTTTTACCCCACCTTTCTCCTTAAAATAATTCAATGGGCCTGCTCTATTTTTGGCTTACTACATTAAGCATCAGGTTGTCAACTATTGTTTGTTGTCTATATAAGAATAGTAAATAGTAACATGACAGTCATCTAGGACCAAAGCATGTCTTCAGTGACATACTGTGTTGTGAATGTACAAGGGTACAGTGTGCCATATCCTTTGCCTAAAGTAGCCTTTACTCACTTGGTGCTCATGCTGGCTGGTTATATTGAGAGTTGCACTCCAGCCCATTTTGGAGGGCACTTCATTGAAGAAGGCTTTTCCACAGTGGATCAGACTCCCAGATCTCTGATGGGCCATTGCTATTCAGTTTCAAAAAGCAAAAAAGAACACTTTTGGCTGTAGTCTTAACAGAGACATACTATGGAGTTTGTTCCGCTGAACACAATGAGGCTTCCTTGTAAACATACAAAGACCTGAGTTGTCAGCTAGAAATGGGCATGAATCAGAAAAATTGTGATTTGTTTTGATTCATGATTCATCCAGGTCAACAAATCATGAATTATGATTTTTTTCTGACAAATTGATGAATCAATTTGTCAATTCATTTTTTACTTTAAAACTACAAAATGCCCCCAGCACCCAGAGACACCAGATTTGCAAGGAAGCTTCCCCTGACTCTCTTCTATAAGTCCTGCAAGATTGGTGAAGTTTGGGTTTTGGACGTCTAAGTTATATATCCACATGTAGGTGCCTCCACTGAAGTTTTCCCCAGGCACCTAGAGACACCAAAATCACATGGAAACTTCCCCTGACTCTCCTTTATAATCCTTCTGAGTTTAGTGAAGATTGGGTTTTGGACATCCGAGTTATACACTCCCAATTGACACCCCCCCCCCCCCAGGAAAGTGCCCTTTAGCAGCTGGCTTGGGGAAATCCAATCTTCACCAAACTTGGAGGGATTGTAGAGGAGAGTCATAGGAAGCGTTTTTGTAATTTTCACGTCTCTAGGTGACTGGGGAGTATTTTCCTGGGAAGTGCCTAGAGATGGGAAGGCCTGGGAAAAAAATGAAAAATTGGGAAAAAACATTTCCCCCCGTTTTTTCCAAAATTGTTTTTAGGTTTTTTTTTCAGAAAAAGTGAAAAAAAAAGTGGTGTGTGAAATATGTTATTTTACAATGATAAATAATATGTCTGTGACATGGTATTCAGACTATATAACATGAAGACCTTAATGAAAGACTTCTGAGACTTTATGCATTTAAGTTCTCTCTAGAGATGTAACATTTCTGAAAATTCCCAATTTTTCTGGAAAAAACTAGGAAAAACCTTTTTTCTGGAAAAAAATGGGAATTCTTGGAAATTTACATGTCTAGGAGTACCTTTTTATTGGTGTATAACTCAGACATCCAAAACCCAATCTTTACCAAAAGTGGAAGGATTGTAGAGGAGAGTCAGAGGAAGCTCCCCTGAAACTTTGGTGTTTCTAGGTGCCATTATAGCCAAATGAATTGACAAATCAAATACTGCTAAAAATTCATTGATCTGTATTCATTGAGAGCATTGATTCGTATGTATATGAATCAATGAATTAACGATTTTTGAATGCATTTGGTAATTTGTTTTTTTCATTCGTCCCCATCTCTATTGTCAGCTTATTGTAGCACCCCTTCCCCTTGTAATCTCTTCCTTCTTGTTACATGTTTTTTTCCAGGAGCCCAGGTCTAATGAAGAATCTACAGATGAGTCTGAGGTAAGGACTGATTAAGAGGGCCTTCATGTCTGAACATGGCCAGGTGATGTTCCAGTTACATTAAATGTCAGTCCTTTGTCAATACACAAGGAAAATATGCTCTTCTCTCATCCCCCGCCCTCCGCTTCTCTGGGCCATTTCAGATCTGGAAACTAGATATTTACAGAGAAGTTATGATGCTTTTATAGGAAGTGATTTTTAGGCTTTGATTTCAATTAGGAAGTTGTGTTGCTAGTGAAATTAGAAAATGAATGCTATTTAAAAATAAATACAGATAGTCACACAGTTGTGCTAAAATACTGAACCTTGACAAAATATATCTTGTCACAAGTTGAAATCTGGGTGCTGTCATTTATTGTTTGAGTTAATGAGAATGAAATTGACATAGGTAGTCCTTCTATATTACAGATTTTTTTTCCTACAAAGGGAGCTCATATGTGGTGGTGCTTCAAAGCAGACTTAGATATGTTTCCATTACGTCTCTTTTGCAAAATAATATTGAAGGATATGACTGTTTACATTGTTTGTGTTCATCTATTGAATCTAGAAATATCTGAAGATAGCAGAAAAAATGTGTAAAATGGCTTTAGGATCTTGATCAGTATATTTTTATGCAAGAGGGTCATTTAGAGAGTTGTGCTAAAATGGATTGCCTGAAGACCTTCTTTTCCTAGCCACTACTTCTTTTGTCCCTCTCTCTCTTGACTTGTCAGCTGAGATGGCAGACTACATCCTGTCCCTCTCCCTGTCCAGTTTTGTCCTTTAGATTTTGAAAATCTGATTTTAAAACATGGATGAGAGCAAGTAAGGACTCCTCTGATGGCCATTTCTGAATTTTGGGGGGAGGGCAGGGTCACAGCTTTGTGTCAGAACACCGGGTTGCAGGTAGAAAATTATGGACTAAAACTCTACACAGGACTGGAAAAGATAACTTCAGTAGGGCCCCCGTATCTGCGGGATCAGTATTCATGGCTTCACTTATCCACGGTCTGAAAATGTTAAAATATTAAAAACTAAAAATCCAGAAAAACTATTTTCACACGTATTACTAGAACTGGTCATTAGAGGGAAACAGAGACCATACTATGAATACTTGTTAGTGAAGAATACATAGCATGGTCTCTGGCGCCCTCTAGTGGCCAATTCTGGTAACTGCTATTATCCACAGCTTTCAATATCCACAAGGATGCTTGGAACCAATTCCCAACAGATATGAGTTTTTTTTACTGTATGTAGAAACCTAGAGTGTCATCAGAGTATACAGCACTGGTCTAGACTGTATACCCTTTCTATAGAATATACAGTTTTCTATATTCCTGTTTATGCTTCTAGATTCTCTTGTTTCAGCATACACAAGTATGACTTTTTAAATTCATTTTCATATTCCTGGGAATGTGTAAATATGAACAAGCTCTCATATTGCCATTTAACTTTCACATGTAGACTTGATAGATTAGTGATAGGACAAGATCTGAAAAAACACACAACTAGTTATGCATAACTGTGGGAGAGGGTGTGGGTGAAGGTGAGATTGTGCTTAATCAACAGTGCCCCCCAAGCCACATGGCAAGCCTTTTGAAATAGACAGGAATTTCTAAAGCTGTTTATGACATAGAGTCCAGGATCCTGTTACTTACCTACATCGGTGTAAGACAAATGGTGTAATGTTGCAATAACAAATTGCCACTAGTTAAGAAGTCAAGGTTTGTAGAAGAAGTTGGGTTTTCTTTGCTGAATTGAACTTTGCTGAATTGAAAAGCTGTTTGAGACTTCCGGCTTGACGCTGCGACAAGACAGCAGGAGGAGGACAGAGCTCCATCCCCTGGGCTGAATTCCAACCTGTTTGGGACGCCCCAAGGGGTTAAAACCACCCCAAAGGGGTGGTGAAATGGGGGAGAAGCATGTAAATCACGGGGGGACGGCAGTTACCCACGTTTGATCCAGGAAACTCCCCAGTCAACCAGCGGGTGGAAACAAGCAGCTGAATTAGCTTGCTTGCAAGTCATTGGCAGCTGGCAAAAGAAGAAGCAATAAATCAGCCAATTTAACATTGTCACTACTGCTGGGTGAGATATAAAATCTTAACTAGACTGCTCTATGACTATCCCTGGACAGAATAATCCCTTTAACAGAAAAAAAAAAAGCACCTCTTAGCCTCACCACTAAATTGAGCTGCAGTGGATCTGGAGAAGGGGAAAGAGATGGAAAGAGATGCAAAGAAAATAAATTAGACATTAATTAAACACTTAATTACACTTCAAGGAAGGAAGTTTGGTAATACTTTGGCGTTAAACTTAAGGAATTTTCCTCTTAAAATTATTTTAGCCAAACAATGCTGGGAGTGAAACTGTTATGGCTGTCTACAGGGTTGGCAAAAAGCCCAGAACATGACCTTGGATACTCAAACTTGGAACTCTGTTTTGACTTTCCTTTTTTTCCCCCCTGAGAACTGACTGAAACATAGACAATTAACTTTGGAAAGTCTAATACAAACATTGAGTGAATGGGGCTGTCAACTTATGTCAGAGACTGGATTTAAATTAACCCTAAATGAGATCAATTTACTAAAGTGGACTTATTGAAGCAATTATTGATGGAACTGGACTGATTGCTCTAAGTTACTGGACATCTTTTACTTGAAATACAAGTACTTGGCATCTTGGGACATAATGCTACAACAAGGGAAATTTTGGGATGAAACAAAATCTACCCTTGAAGCAATCTTAGAAATAGTGAGATCCCATAATGAAGAGGTGAAATCATTCAAGGAGCAACTAAAGAAAGACTATATTCAACAGGAGACAGGGAATAATGATCAAGGAAATGTGAAGGTGGAGGACGATGTATGCCAATCAAAAGAAGGGCTGGAGGAAACCAGAGGGAAAAATTTAGGATTTAATTCTAACCCTAGAGCCGAGGAGAATTTTAACTGTGTTAAGGAAAGATAAGGGTAGAAAATCAGCAGAATTAATTAAAAATAGCCTGGAAGATCTATTGGAGATAGATCAAGTGCATAAGGATCTATTGGAGAGAGATCAGGTGTATAAAATGTTTTCAGATGACACAAGGGATGGCAGAATGTTTAGGGAGATAGAAACGAATTGGGAAAAGACAAATAAGAGAAGGAGTTACTTAGAAAGATGAAAAAGGGAAAAATATTAAGGTGGCCCTCAACGTTGAAAGCATGTATATACTTAACTTCTGGAATTGTAAAGGGGCATATCTTATATATTAAAAAAGGGAATTAAACTGAAATAAGGGATCATTAATCAGGGTAAAGGCATAACATGGTGGTTTTTAAGGTAAATTGAAGCTAGATTACTTAATGAATATACATTAGATATGATATTGATATAGACATGATAGAAAATGTGGAGATAAACAATTATATAAAGAAAATCTGTATAAAATGCTTTAGATAACATTTATTATGTGTTAGGAACCTACTCAGTTATTATTGGTATAAAATACAAAGTTCATTGGTTAAATCACCTCAAATTATATAGATTTGGAACCGGAATTACTTTATTAGGTATGTTTCTAGAGGATTTTGAGAACACTGTATACTCTGAGAGCAATATTATGATAGTAGCGAATATTGTATACTAAAATACACACATGAACAGTTTAAATGTTTAAAACGTATACATTTTGAAGAGACAACTAAGACACCAAGACACAATTTTTTTTAATAATTATAAGCAACCCATGTAACACGATGTTTAACAAGCACGAATTGAATGTAGATAGATTGAAAAATTAATAAAATGTTTTTAAAAAAGAAAAGCTGTTTGATTCACTCCATAGTCATGAAGAGAAGAAAATTTTCAAGTCCCTGAGTTGACATGGTTTGGATCTGGACTAATTTCACTCTTCCCTCACCCTGCCCCTTCTCCAGTCCTTTTCTTGACTTTTCTATCCATATCCCAGAACTGAGGCTTAGACTAGGCTTGGAAAATAGTGTGTGTGTATGTTGAGTGATACGTGACCACGGAAAACTGTCTTCGGACAAACGCTGGCTCTATGGCTTGGAAACGGGGATGAGCACCGCGCCCTAGAGTCGGACATGATTAGACTAAATGTCAAGGGGAACCTTTACCTTTACCTATGTTGAGTGATGATGGCGAAGACAGTGAGAATGGAACCTAAGCACATATTAATGATTAGCGTAAGGCCATCTTTTCTTACGTTTATGTCACCTTTCTTTCTTTTCTATTGCCCTAACTTCAAAATTTAGATGGTCAGCTCTTTGAGGTAAAACCTGATCACTGATTTCATTCAACCAAGCCTGTGAAGGCAGATGACAGTATCTAATTCTCAAAGCTTTTGTAAGAGAAACACTGAACTCTGCCTATACATAAAATAATAAAAAGGGTAATTTGAACAGATCTTAATGGTACCTTGCAAAATACTGCTGACGTTTACTCAGAAGTAAGCCCCACTTTGTACAGGAAAGTTTGCTTTGAGGGAATTGTGCAAAAAAATTGCAGTGGTAGAGCCATTTCAGTGTCCCTGTCACATTCCAGGTGATTAAATTAGCGCGTACAAAATACTTACCTGTACGTTACCAGATATATCACATAACTTCATATGTCAAGCAGACCTTTCAGTAGAGACAGTAGTAGTGCTTTCTGTCAAAACTTCTTACAATTTTACCAGATCCTTTTCTATAACTGCTCTTCAATTTACTTTCTTATTTCATAGCGTTATGTGTGATTTGGGGCATTATGAGCTTCTTCTTATCAAGTAGACAGGCTACTATTCATTCCTCTTGATATGATGAGCAAACAATAATCTAAAACGGTATTTTAATTCTCTGGAGAAACAACTACTTTAGCTTGAGAAGTATATTCCCTGCAATCTTAAAGCACTAACATCTTTTCCTTAACTTTACCTTCTATCATTTTTGAAATTGCATGTATGATGAACATTTATTTTTTCTCTTTCCATTTCCCTTCCCCCACCCACCAGAGATAAAGAGGAAAATGATAGAAAGTGTTATTTTTGAGTAGGTTTCTGTTTCATGGAATAATCTTAGATGAAATATCCTTTTGTTGGCTTATTGGCACTGTGTGGAATCATTAAGGCTGATGCGGACTTTTAAAGAGGGAGAAATGGCAAGGGACTGTTCATAAAATAGAGAACAAAGTTTGACTGAATGCAGTTCTTTTTCACATATATGCATCGGGGCTATAAAGAAGGAAAATGAGAACACAAGGACTAAATGCCAAACAGTGTCTTTAGGCATGATCAAAAAGTTGAGTATGCCTAATGGAGCTTTGACTTTTACCACTTTAAAGTGTTCTCCTTTTGCATGTATAGGTTGCTTTTGAAAAGCATCTGTGTTGCAGAGGTAGTTCGCCATGTGGCATGGAGTACTCCTGCTCAGTAAGTTTAAGGATGCAGAGAACCAGTTGTACTGTTCTTGGGGGCCTAAAAAGACTTCTATGAAAATCCTGTTTATTACACTGTGTGTACAGTAGGACCCCCATATCTGCTGGGGATTGGTTCCAAACCCCACTGTGGATTCTGAAAACTACAGATAATAGCAAACACTATATATAAATAACATGGTAAAAGAAAAAAAAAGCAGAAAATTATTATTTTCACATGCATTACCAGACCTGGCCACTAGAGGGTGTCAAAGACCATGCTATGTATTCCTCACTAATAAGTATTCATAGCATGGTCTCTGGCTCTAGTGGCCGGTTCTGGTATTACATGTGCAAATAGTTTTTTTCTGGATTTTTTTTTCCTTTTAATATTTATTTTTAATATTTTCAGATTGTGGATAAGTGAAACTGCGGATACTGATCCTGCAGATACGGGGGTCCTAGTGTACCATCAAGCTGGAAATTACTTATAGTAAGCCAAGGGCTTTCAATATAAGTGAGATATTTAAAGAGTGATTTTAACAGTTTAACAGTTTCCTGAGTCCTAGTCTGTCACTATAAACAACACCACAATGGGTATCAATTTATTATATACCAACTGAATTATGACCAACTAAAAGGAACTAAGTACAGTGACGTTAAATTATCAAAGTAACCACATTCACCTTGGTTTGTAGAGAGACATGTCTAATCTTTCAGGACCAAAGGAAGATCTGGATCCGTTCCAGTCGGGCTTCAGGCCGTGCCACGGCACGGAAACATTCAGATGGTGCAGAATGCGGCAGCCAGACTTCTTACTGGGGTGTAAAGGTACCACCATATTTTCCCCACTCTGGCTGCCTTGCATTTGCTGCTCATTCGTTTCCGCGTTGATTTCAAAGTTCTTACGATTACATATAAAGCCCTAAATGGTTTAGGACCTCGATATCTGGCAGAGCGCCTTCTCCCACCCAGTTCTGCCAGAGTCAGTCATTCCAGCCAGGCCAGGTGGCTGAGGGGCCTAACGCCAAGGGAGGTCCGGAAGGAAAGAAAGAGGAACCGGGCCTTCTCGGCAGTGGCCCCTCGCCTCTGGAACAACTTGCCAGTGCAGATCCGCCTGGCTCCCTCTCTGTGGGCGGGATAGAAATCAAATAAATAAATAAATAGGTAATTTGTATTTTAGCCAACTCATATATTATTACTATTCAAATTATTTCTGTCCTGCATTTTCTTTCTCAAAAGAGGTGCCTCAAGTAGTAGTATCTTCCTTCCCTGTAGAAATGATAAAACTGACATCTCCCCTCACCCAGCCCCTGGTGTTTATTTGACATGAATTACCAGGATTTCAGACTTGTAGAAAACTAGGAAAGCATTTAATGAGAACAGAGAAATAATTCATCATTTTGAGCCAATGGGATAAATATTTTAAATAATACATTTGAGTTTAAATGGAATATTTTAATGCACCAGTTTTAAAAAACAAACCTGTGCTGATGTATAACAGCAATTATAATCCACATCATATTAGGATTGACTTCTAAACCATGTAGATTATTTTTAGGATTTTCTGGTATCTACTATTTTGGGGTAAATATTAGACAGTTAATCTAATGAGCTATTAATATTAGCTAGAAATGCCAAATCTTCTATTTGAATGTGGCAGAATATGTACAGTATAAAAAGTGCATACCATTCAAATAAAATGCAATTTTGAACTATATCAATAGAGTAATTGTTGCGTTATCAAAATAATAATTCAGAATGGTGGGATATTGCACAGTGTAGAGATGGTTGAAATATATAGTACTTTGTAGGAGTTCTTTTTCATGGAGTTTACAGAGTTGGCTGTGTCTCTTGTAAAGAGCTGTTACATTCTAATATTAAAGTATCTTTTCTAAAAAAATGTCCAGTTCCTCGGAACGAATATGGAAGTTGGAAATTCTTGGAGATACATGGAGCTTGTTGTAAAATGAGATCCTTCTGAAGAATGAGAATAATTGAATGCGGAAATTGTTTCCTCTGTCTTTTGTCACTATTTTTTCCTGTATTGTTGTTATGTTGCCCATGAGTGTGAAAAACAAACACTCATTTGGAGTTAATTCTGCAGGTGCCAAAGTGCACAGGTGCAAGTGTATACACATAGGGAGAACCAAGGCATTTTGCAAGTATAATAAGGAACATCTTAAAAACCAGACTAGTGGGAGTGATGTCAATTTAGAAAAAAAATAGTTTAATCAGTCAGTCAAATGTGTAACACACTTTGTTTGTTAGGGTAGTAAAAGAACGAGTGACCTCAGAGTTCTAAGAACAACTGTCCAGAATCCTGTATTGGTGATTTACTCTTGCATAAGAGAAATTGTCTAAATTGTGATGAGAAATTGCCACTTATTAATGAGGTGCTCCTTGCATTCCTGGATCTTTTCCCAGGAACACAACAATCATCTTGTTAATGAGTGGCAATTTGACACCAGAACTTATGCTGTGTAAATTGCTGATAAAATTCTGCCATTTTGTTGCAAAAGGCTGCACAGTCCAGTTCCTTTCAGGAGTTTTCAATAAGTTGTGCCAAATCACAGAGGCCACAGTTCCATACAGCAAGTGTTGTTGCCTCAGTGATTGTTTTGCATCTTGGGTGTTAGCTGTGTTACTTAGGTGACTATTTAGATGTAACACAGGTGCTCCAACAGACCATGGTTTATTGGACAGAAAATAAGTGATACAGTTTGAAAACTAGAATTGCAAGCCATGGTTTGCTGGTGGCTTTCATGACCAAATATAGGCAGCACTTAGACCACAGTTTCCCAGTTTGAAATCAGAAATTTTAAACACAGAATTGCCCTAGTCTGTGGAACGTGAACTGAGAAGGTTGCAGGATGGGAAAAAATTATTGAGTTAGTTCATATTCCAACAAATGGAGTTTTTTTGGGACCTTAAGTGTTTGAACTATACTTCTGTCCACCTATATTCTAAATGCCTACTTAACAGCTTCTTGCACTGGCCTAATACAGGATGGGAAAATTGCCCTTTGGGCTTCTCTCATCCTTCCAGGGAAGGACAAGGAATTGCAACATTCCCCTTGCCAGCCAGCATGGCATGGAATTGCTTGCCACTTTCAATAGAGTTCTCACACTGGTGAGTATAATGTTTTGCATAACAATTGGTCATTTTTGTGCATTGCTGACTGCCTTTTATGCAGATACCCAAAATCAGGGTGGATTTAAAAAGTCAGTGATTTTTAAAAAATCAAATTAATTTAAATCATGATTTATTTAAAAAAAAAACCACAATTTTTAAAGTAGTCAAAAAAAAATCAAATTTTTTCCCTTTAAATCATGATTTAAATTGTGATTAAGATAAATTTGATTTAAATCAAATCCACCCTGCCCAAAATTAAGATGATTGCTGATTTATTGAAGAATTTGAAGCATATGATGGGTTGTTGATCTTTCTTAACAGTGGCCAGGTTTTTTGTGTATGTGCTTGCTGTGTTTGTGTGTGTGCATATGCCTGTGCGTTTGTGTGCATGCTTGTGCGCACACACACTTTCCTAATGAAAGGAGACTTAAAGAGGGAGAAAGTTCTTTATGTTGGTCTTGACTCATGACAGGGAATCTTACAGGGCTTTCAGATTCCTCAGAAAGGCAGTCTAAGTTGAAGAGAACAAGAACTTAGTGTGTACTTTTTCTAGGTCTGTTGGCCACATGGCTTAACTGACAGGGCAAGAAATAAATGCTATTTGAAGATTACTGCAAAGCAAGGGCTGCCCCAGATGAGGGACGTGTATGTGTTTAGACCGTACTGAAGGGAGTAAGACAGAGTGCTCTGGCTCCTCCCATTGCTTGCATTGCTTGCACATTGAATCAATTAAAAAATGCATGTTTCATTTCACAAAATTTTTAACTATATAAAGTAGCTGCATGAGACATCTCAACTGCTTAAATTGTGATGGGTCAATGCCATCACAGACTTTAAGCTGCTGAATTAAATGAGCTGCCCAACTACTATCTGCTACCCCTACTGGGAGTTTTATAGAACTACATCATTTCTGGTGGTGGTGGTGGTTATGTGCCGTCAAGTTGCCCTTGACTTATGGTGACCCTATGAATAAATAATCCCCCAAATGTCCTGTCCTCAACTGCCCTGGGCAGCTCTTGCAGACTCATGGAGCAATTAGTCTTTGAGTGAATTTGCTGCACAGGCTCTGATTGTTGAAAAGTTATGCAAAAGCTGGCTGAGGTGGGGGAGAAACCAGAGGGCTATACAAATATACAATTTCAGGGGTTGTTTTTTTATAACAACAACAACAACAACACCCCTCCATGGGCTTGAATTGTGGTGCTGGAGGAGACTCTTGAGAGTCCCCTGGACTGCAGGGAGAACAAACCTGTCCATTCTGAAGGAAATCAACCGTGAGTGCTCACTGGAAGGACAGATCCTGAAGCTGGGGCTCCAATACTTTGGCCATCTCATGAGAAGAGAAGACTCCCTGGAAAAGACCTTGATGTTGGGAAAATGTGAAGGCAAGAGGAGAAGGGGACGACAGAGGACGAGATGGTTGGGCAGTGTCATCGAAGCTACCAACATGAATTTGTCCAAACTCCGGGAGGCAGTGGAAGACAGGAGGGCCTGGCGTGCTCTGGTCCATGGGGTCACGAAGAGTCGGACATGACTTAACAACTAAACAACAACAATGGGCTCGTGTGCTTCAGTGAGGTCGAGAGCTATGCTGAAGGGTCTCCTGGCTTAGACAGGTCTCAGCTAAGAAGCCAGAGCAACTGTGTCCACCAACCATCAATTATGATGAGAGGAAAGATATGCTTTGACTGTATTCCTGCATTGAGTTGGGGGTTGGACTTGATGGCCTTGTAGGCCCCTTCCAACTTCACTTTTCTATGATTCCTTTTTTAAAAATTTTTTTATTTAACTATAACATAAATATAAACATAAAATACATAAATGATTCCTAACTGTAATGTACAGTAAACAGTCAGCTTCAGCCCAGGTGTATCTTTGATTTAGAGTACCACATGTAATAAATGATTGTTATGGAATTTCTTTGTGTATTGAGCACAGTTGCTTGTGGAAAAGTGATACAGAAACTAAAAATTAATTGAAAGTACTTTCTGTTATGCAGATGCAGCCCTTTTAGAGACTGTTGTTTAGGATTTACCTGAGTAAAGTTGTACATGGTTGCATTGGGAAGCGTTGTATCAGTGCAGTTGGATTGCAGATTTTACATTATGGACTTTTCTGGCCTGCTGCTGTGTTCGTTAAAATGCTTTCTTCTCACATCCTAAGTCATTTTTGGTGTTGTTAGTATCCTAAAAATGAAACTAAAGTTGGCATTTCATACTGATGGTGTGACTGTAATTTGGTGGCAATCTAGAATACGTAGCAGAAAGTGCTATTTGCTTTCTTTTCACTTGGATATTGTAGTTTTTGCTCTCAGTACAACTTCAAAAATGTATATTCATGAGTAGTAGCCATATGATCATAATTCTTTGCCTTAGTCTATGCTACATTTCCCCAAGAAAGTGAAAAGCTTAAATAAATCCTCTATGGAAAATTAATTGAAAGGAGGAAAAAGAGAGAGAGAGAAGTGGATGGCTGGAAGAAAACCAAATGTCCTAAACTATCTTGGCCAACTGAATAACTCTGGGCTTTTGATGGTTAGGTCTGTGGGAATCATACTTTATAACAATTATATATCAATTTAATTGAAGTTTGCACCTTATTTTTCTCTGCCATTGGGATGTAGTTAGGGACAGGAATGCTGTTGAGTTTTTGAAAATGAATGAAAAGAGTATGTTCTTCCCAAAACTGTTAATGCTTTATGTAATCTTTGAATGGTTGCTCACTTTAATAGATTTACTGATAAGGTTAATTAGATAAACTTTGACTTAGAGAACTAATTTGCCCCCCCAGTTGATAATGGAGTTGAAATTGAAAGCCACACCTCCATGTAAACCTCATACATTCTACTTAACTTCTCTCAATTCCAGATTTGTTGAATAAGAAGCATTAATATAAACAGTATTATTTTGTTTCATTTTGTATCTTATAGTACCTAAGTGATAAAAACTACAGGCAGTGAAGTTGCTGAGAGCAGTGATTCAACATAATTTTGAGTATGCATACAGCGGTGCCTCGACTTACGAACTTAATTGGTTCCGGAACTCTGGTTGTAACTCGAAATGGTCATAAGTCGAAGCACCATTTCCCATAGGAATGCATTGAAATGCAATTAATCTGTTCCAGCGGAAGAAAAAAAATCACCAAAAAACCCAACAACACTGCAAGACCCTTCGGAAATGCAAAAAAAGCAAAGCAGAAAGCGAGCAAACCGTGCAAGACCCATCGGAAATGCAAAAAAAGCAAAGCAGAAAGCAAACAAACCATGCAAGACCCATCGGAAATGCAAAAAAAGCAAAGCAGAAAGCAAGCAAACCGTGCAAGACCCATCGGAAATGCAAAAAAAGCAAAGCAGAAAGCAAGCAAACCGTGCAAGACCCATCGGAAATGCAAAAAAGCAAAGCAGAAAGCAAGCAAACCGTGCAAGACCCATCGGAAATGCAAAAAAGCAAAGCAGAAAGCAAGCAAACATCGCAAGACCCATCGGAAATGGGGAAAAAAAACCAAAAAGCAAACAAACCCCGCAAGACCCATCGGAAATGGGGGAAAAAAAAACACGAAAAAGGAAACATACCCCCTAAGACCCATTGGAAATGGGGAAAAAAGCCCCAAAAAGCAAACAAACCCCCCAAGACCCATTGGAAATGGGAAAAAAACAAAAAACAAACAAACCCTGCAAGACCCATCACAGCATAGAAACATAACATAAACCACGCTGCAAAACCCACCCAGAACAGTTTTTAAAAAGCAGAAAGCAGCACCTTACCTTACCAGGCAGTCCGAAGCCTCCTCCGATCGCACTCACTCGAACCGTTGGGGCGAAAGAGCTACAAAGAAGCAGCCTCTTCGCCGACCAATGGTTAGCAATTTGAATTCCCCGCCTTTTTTCCCCTGCCTTTTTCTGTTGGTAACTGGAAGCTTCGGCCGCAAGTCGAAGCAAAATTTTGTGGCTGGAGCTGGTCGTAACTCGAAATGGTCGTATGTCGGGACGTTCGTAAGTCGAGGCACCACTGTATTTAAATCTAAGTCTTCTTTAATATCAGCAGGATTTGAATGTGCCCATTTTTGAAACCATGTTATAATTCCAAGTACTGACAGTACTGAGAGTGTGTATGATGTGCAGCTAAGTTTTAGACTTAGTGGTAAAATCAAGCTTTGAATCCCTTCTCAGGGATAATCCATTGCTGTTATATGTAACAGTATCCAAGTTTATTAAACTACAACCTGCTCACAGTCTGTATGCTTTTCTCATGTATTGATATATAAAATCAATATGGAAATACTTTGTGATCAATTTAAACTTAACACTGTAGTTTATTACACTCAAATGAGTTAGGAACATAAGCCAGATTTAAACTAGGTTTATCATTGAGTTCTCTCTTGCTTGGGCACAATAAGTCTTCATTTAAGGTTCAGACATTCTAATCCATCCGTGTCTGTTTTATTTACCCACTTGCTTGCTCAGAGGAATCAAAGTGGGAGGAAGTGGGCTAGTGTAGTTTAATGCATTAGCATTCCTGGCTTAGTTGTTAATGTAGATTCAGCCACTGTATCTCAGGTAAGTCCTCTCTTTTTTTGCATGTTTAGACCTCCCTGAGCTCTTTGGAAACAAAGTTGAATAATAATTATGTTATAGACTTCAAATTTGATAAATATGAAAATACTTAAGGCACTTTTTCTTTTGACTTCTGAGTAATGTCACATTTCCAATCCTTTTTTATATAAACAGGAGGATGCTGTGCTTGAGGGCTTTCCATGGGCCTCAGGTTGTCCACTCTGTAAATGAAATCCTAGACCAGTGGTTCCCAACTTTGGGTCCCCAGATGTTCTTGGACTAAAATTCCCAGAAACCTTCACCATTTGCTGTGCTGGCCAGGATCCCAAGGTGGGATCCACTGTCCTTGACTAAATGAGTTGGTCTTATCCAGCAGGGTCATTTGTATGTTTGAACCATTTACACTTTTTTTTTTAGTAATATACATTGTTACTTGTATTTAGTTGTCTTGGTGATGAAAAATCTCACTAGCCAACTAAAACCTTCAATTAGTCAACTTCGCTATTAAATATCAGTAAAAGGACACAGAAAATATAGAAATGGTTGCTTCTGTTTTTTCCACTACCACCCGTTGTCCGTTTCCTGGTGCAGAAATGTATAACCGTCAAGGTGTTGAATCACAAAATATTGGGGAAGAAAACCCTTCAAAAGATCCTGGGAGTGGTAGTGAATGGTTTGGATTCTGTTGATGAAGGTGGTGGATGGGAAGCAAGGGAGAATGCATTTCTGATTTGCATTTCATGTCTTACTACTGTTCACATCGTCTAGTGATGTGATGCAATTGCTAATACAATTAAAAAGTACTTTCTCTCTCAGTTGCTATCATCCTCCAATGCCTTCTCCTCTCCCATCCCCCAGAAGGAGTTCTACTGCAGCATTTCCTTGGAGGAACTGGTCATAGAACAGTTCAAGCGGTTTAGGTTTGAGCTTAGTAATGATGACAAACTTAAGTGGTCACTTTTGTCACCTGAACTTTAATTGAGGTTAAGAGATAGGAAGCACGGCTTGATATCATGCACTTCCTGCCTGCTGATCTTTTTCTTCTCATATTTTTATAGTACTTAAAATAGGCAAGGGATAACATTCCTTATAATTGAGACTAGCAGGAATCCTTAAGCTACTTCAGCTCCTGCTTAAGTAGAGAAACTGATTGATTAGCATCAATGTTGTCAATCAGTTAAGGAGGGATGAAAGGATTAACTTTGGGGAAAGAGTGAGAAAATGCTTAGTGCTCTTCCAGTTTTTTCACAGCAACTTAGCAGTCTTCTCGAGTAAACAAGGTAAGATTTGCAGAAGATTTTGTTAGTATGCCTGTTAGAAATGCTAACAGTAAACAAACTTTCAAGTTGTGTACAGCAACATGCTTTTTGGTCACAGGAAGAGAAAGAAGAGAATTCTATTGATTTGCTCTTAATGAACAAATAAGCCCCAGACAATTTTCTGATCTCATTAGATAATTCTATTAGCTTTCCTTGTAGAGCTTTTAGCAGGAAATGCTCTCAGATTGCTGATAGGTTTGAGGTTCTTTTTGTATAACTTGATTGCTCTCAAAAGTTCAGACATGTACTGTTAAAGGAAACAGTGAACAAAGTGAACAAATGGAATCTGTTTAAATTGTGTGCTGAGCCAAATTGGCAGTTATGCATTCACACATTTATATAGTTTCTTTAATTTAAAATCCCAGCTATAGACCAAATGTCAGATTTTTCTATGAGGATTATTGAAAAATGTCCTTAAAGTTTTAATAAAGTAATAGCCACAGCCTCCCATGTACCAACAAGAAGACACATGGACTCTCAACGTCAGCAGAACAGTACTGCAACTATGTAATATAATTTTGGCTTTAATCTGCCCCCAATTGTGTACACCTAGTGAGTTGACTAAATTATCAACCCAGTTCTCAGATGGAGGACTCAGGTTTTCTGTGTCACTCCCCGTCCCCCCTCTCCGGTAAGCAGAAATGTGTCCGTTTCGAAGAAAGGCTGTAAATGGGAGAGGTAGATGTATGCACATAGGCTGTGCTTCTTTGTTTGGAGAACTGGGTTGTTACACTCAATCAACAGCTGCCTAAGCTGTAACCATAATTTGAATAGGTAATCGGGTATTCTAAAGGTACTATTCCTAAATACACTAGGTTTGTCCAGCTCCGCAAAATGTTCTTGGAGCTCAATATCCCAGATCCTCTTTTTGATGGCTGCTTTCGCATTAGTATGGCCCATTGCTAAGAGGACACCTGGGGAGAAGCCCAGCCTCTAATTCAGCAGATAGAGTTCTCTTCCAAGTTGACTGGAAGATGTCTGCTAATATCAAGGGTGCCAAACCTTATTGTATTTTAAATGTTGTAAGCCACCCAGAGACCTTTGGGTAGTGTGGGCGGCATATAAGTTAAATAAATAAATAATAATAAAAAATAATAAATAAACCTGTTGGAGCAAAAATAAGTTTCAACCAGTAATTAAACTTGTGGGCCAAAGGACGTGCTTTGATGGAAACTAACCCTGTCTCCAATCAAAGTGTAGCATTCAGTACTTGCTCTTGCTCTATGTTGTTCCCATTTAATGTCCATCTATGTTTATTTCATTTTCTGCTAATAACCATAACCTTTGTCTTATAATTAATTGATAGTTGTTCTTTGGAGCAATACGAGGCTAGGGTTTTCAGAATTCACCGTAAACCCACACGCGAAGTTGACATCAAGACCGCATCATCTGCGTACAACAAAATTGAGGAGGCGAGTACTCAGCTTGGGGGAGATGGTCTGCTCTCAATAAATTATTCACTGTATCATTAATATATTTATTTATTTATTTTATTTTATTTATTTATTTAACTTATATGCCGCCCACACTACCCAAAGGTCTCTGGGCAGCTTACAACAGTTAAAATACAATAAAAAGACAAAACAATTAAAATGCAATTAAAATATATACTCTAAAAATTGCCATCAGGACCCACAGTTGATATTATTTCTGTTTAATATAGAAATTAAACAGTGTTGGGCCTAGAATACAGCCTTGCTTGACCCCATTAAATGATGGTATCACATTAGATCAGGGGTCTCCAAACTTTTCAGCATGGGGGCCACATCATATATGTTCCACATTTTTGAGAGATGAAGGAACACATGCAGTATGCATGTGCGCCCACCTGCATGCCCACACGGGCTGAAGGGACTGGACCTGAGCCTGTGACGTTCTCTGGGACAGATAAAAAGGCAAAACGGGCCAGATGTGGCCCGCAGGCCGTAGTTTGGAGACCCCTGCATTAGATAACACTCCCACCTTATTACAAATAACCTTAAGACTAGTATTTTCGTGCAGTCGCCTCATTAGCAAAATGATTTTTTAAAAAAAAAAACCTAGGGATAAGGTAAGGAGTACAAAAGGTAGAGGGGGATATGTAGGGAAAAAGAGGGGGAAGGAGAACATAAAATGTACTGTCATCCAATCTGTTTGTTCATGTTGCGATATCAAGTCGACTTTTCGCCTTTCTACCATTTGATTGCCCTCCAGGTTTCAACTTACAGTTACATCTTAGTTTAATTCTATGTTATTCAAGCACTATCTGGTGACTCAAGCCATTTATATAATAAATCCCATCATTCAGTTGCCTTTTGTATTGGATAGTCTTTCAACACTTCTGATAGAATATCCATTTCTGCCGCTTCCCATATCTTCTCAATAAGTTCCTCTTGTTTCGGTATCTCCAATTTCTTCCAGTTCTTAGCATAAAGAATTCTGGCTGCAGTGACTATATATATAACTAGGTAGTTCTTTGTCTTATCTATATTATCTGGTATAATGCTCAGTAAAAACAATTCTGGGGTTAGTGGAACATTACAAAGCAGTATTTTTTGTAACAGAGTATGTACTGCTATCCAATACTGTTTCGCTACTCTACAAGTCCACCACATATGGTAAAAGCTTCCCTCTTGTGCTTCACACTTCCAACAAACATTTGACATCTCTGTATAAATCTTTGACAATTTTTCCAGAGTCATATGCCACCTATAAAACATCTTATATATGTTCCCCTTGAAATTTACCAATTTTGTGAGCTTTATGTTATTTTTCCATATTTGCAACCATTGATCAATATCAATATTATGTCCATATTTTGTGCAAAATGAGTTTTTTGTCAATATTTGTAGCCTCAAATTTTGCCCACAGTTTCCCCTGGGAATCAAATAAAATGCAGATTTGAAATCTATAAAAGCCATATACAGAGAGCTCCCTTTAGGAGTGGAATATTTATTCGCTAGATGTTGCAAAACTAATGCCTGGTCTATAGTGGCTCTGCCTACTCTAAATCCGGCCTGTTCCTCAGCGAGGATATTTCCTTCATGTAACCAGTCTTGAAGTTTTCCTAAGAGATGCCTCGCATAAAGCTTGCTAATAATATTTGGTAGACTTACTAGATGGTAATTCATAGCCTTTCTTAAAGATTGGTACTATAATAGCAAGCCCCCAATCCTTTGGAATAACCACTGAGCAGTCAATCCATGTAAAGAGTGAAGCCAAAACTGGGGCCCACCAATCCATGTTATCCTGCAGTAAATCAACTGTGATATAATCAGCGCCTGGGGCTTTCCCTTTTTCAGTTGACAAATCAACAAGCTGATTTCCTGCACGGAAACAGGAGGCCAACTTGCAGTTCTTGAATTTTGACATTGATATCTGGGTGAGTAAATACCCCTAAAGTATGATTCCCACACCCTTACCAGTATACATTTCTCATTACCACTATACAATTCTCGTTAATCACCTATGTGTAAAAATATACATCAGAATTTCTGTGTAGGCCAATGCACATTTAGGCTGCATTCCTGTGCTCATTTACCTCAGAGCAAACCTCAATGAACTCAGTGGGACTGGCTGAGCAGACCTGTATAGAATTACACTATTCTCCCCCCCCCCCCCGCCAAAATCCACAACAAATAAAAATAGATTTCAGTAGGCTTTCTGTTTATTGTTGATTATATTACTCGTAGTTCTATCATGCATACTGGCAAAGACCCTGTGTTTAGTTATCTATTGGGTTATAGCTTATAGTGTCTAAGATCCAGAACAGCCACTGTCAACCTTTTTTTAAATCACAGTTCTTTTAGGAGATCTTCTCAGGTTCTAGAGCTCCCTGTCAAATAAGAATACAACATGAACATATATCTTTCAGAAACTTCTCACATTTTCCAGACTGTGGCTTCCTTCAAATGTGCCAAGACCACCCCCCCCCCCCCTTGAGGGTCATATGGCCCCCATTGAGAATGGTTGACAGACAGTTGTACACCTAGAAGGATGGGCATAGGAAGTATTTTTTAAAATAGGAAGCATTTTTCAAAGGCATAGAGGAGGACTGAGGAGAGCATGCCTCCATTTCAAACAGAGAATAACATCGGACATGCATGAGAGCTGGAAAGTAAATTAAGTTCTTTGGTCCTAGTCATTATGTCTGTTGAAAATGTCAGTCTTTCAACATACAAAAATTACAGTACCAGTAGCTGATGGATAGATGACAACTGTTTCAAAAGTCTTAGAACTGACTGTATATTCTCTGTGGGGGGAAACAGAGTAGAAAGTACAAGCTACGGTGATATAAAATTTATTTTACAAAATTGTTCGAGAATCCTTTCGGATAACATAAAGTACTTGTCTTTAATTAAAAGTGCCATATACTTAGTAAAAATCCATGTTAGTTGAGAAATTGATTTTTTAAGAAGAAAGCTGTGAGTTTTCCTGTATGGGGTAAATGTCACTCTGTTCATATCTTAAGCTTTGCTGCAAGTCAAGACTTGTACTATTCAACCAGGTTGTCATAGAAACGCAGCTAACTGTCATCTCAACTCAGGCTGCTGATGGTTTTATTTGTAGGTTTGCAGGATTATTAAAATTTAACAAAAATTATTGATTTGCTTTTTATTTACGCTGCCTTGTGTTTACCTTTAGAAGTTCAGGCTCCATAAAAGCTTTTCCTAAGAGAAAATGAAATATATGTAATGCTAAACTCTGATTTATCAAATGCTGTTGATGCTTTTTCTCTTTTTTATTTATAAGATGATATGTATAGTCCACAGCAATGGAGTAATCTTGTCTTTTGCAAATAATTTTTCATTTTGTTTGTTTACAATAGAGAAAAAGCCTCTCAAATTCACCTTTAGCTTGACTTTTATTTAACATAAGAGATACCTGTCAGAAAAATCATGAAATGGGTACATCAGTGTGCCTAATATTTGAAGTTTTTCACTTTATTCATGTTTTCTTGAAGCCTGGTAGAATGCTTCAGTGAACTGAGTTCTTGAAAGTATATGTTTTCTGTATATGCATACACAAGAGAAATTACTTAGTTTTCACTCATAAATAAGACAGGCAAAACTTATTTACAGTAACTTTATCTAATGGTCCGTGGATGAATGCTTTTATGCAAAATACTTGAGAGACTAGAATTAACTTTTCAGTTTGGTTGCACATTCGATGTCCAGACTTCAGCAACACGTTGGTCTTATTATAATGACTTGATGCCTAGAATTCAGTCCTTTCTGTGCAGGTTTATCCCTAGAGTGCACAAATCATTCGTGCATTGCAGGTGTCTTATTCACTATGTTCAAAAATGCAATTATGTGTTAATTGCCACATGACATATCAGCCACAGGCTGTGTTAACTTTCTGATTGTAACTGTTTTGCATCTGTCAAGAATGAATGAGCACAGGTAATTTGTCTGATTTATGCCCTGTGTTCCAATTTGACATTGAATCTTTCTGACTGGTAACAACTTTGTTTGGTCTTGAATTTACTGAATAAAATTGCCTCTTGCTGGACATCTTGACACATTGTTTTAGACAACTACATCGTTGATTGTTGACATCCCTGTATTAATCCTTTTTAAAAAAAAAATGTCATGAAAACTTCCTAAAACAGAAGCCTCTCGTTGCAACATGTGAAGAAAAAAATAGACTTATGGAAATGTAGGCGTACTTACCACAACTTAGGCTTCCCACTTAAACAGCTATTATGAGTTGAACAGTTTTCAGTGAACAGTCAACTGTAAATCATTGATATAAACCACTGTCTTCTTATACAGCATGAATCTGGACTTGTATTTCTGAATCATTGGCTGAAATCCTATTGCACAGCTCTGGGTGTGCAACAGTAACAATGTTATTTAGAAGTGGCAAATCACCAGTGATAGAAGGTCTCCTTTGCTGATCTCAGGGGACACATGATTTTGGCTCATTATGTACAAGTTGTATGCACCCCAAAGGTATTTGGTAGTGAGTTTTATTAAAAGAGTAAGGACATATGACAGCCTCCTTATAAAGTATACAGTGTTATGTGAAACTTAATATTCTTTATGAAATGACTCGTGAGTTTTCTTACAGTAAGTAACATAAAAGCAGTGTTACAAGCATACAGTATAGTAATTAATCGATGCAAGTCAGACTCTATGCTTTGGTTTGAGGCCAGAGAAGCCACTGGATATAATCCATTTATTTGTAGATATAATTTGACACTTTTAAAAATCCTGTGTATGAACACATCCCTAAGTGTTCAGGCTACATCGTTTTGAGTCCCTTTTGATGCTTGCCTCCATCCATCCATCCATCCATCCATCCATCCATCCATCCATCCATCCATCCATCCATCCATCCATCCATCCATCAGAATGTTCCTGCTTTGTGGTACACACCCATTGGTTTTGACATGATGGAACATGGAAGTGTGAGTGACTCTTGCTTCCTCTCAAGATACTTCTACCTTTTCTATGAAACTAGTTGGTATGTGCTTTTCCCTCATGGATAAATCTCCAGGCTTCTAGCAAGGTGTAAAAGAATGGTAAAAGGAAGTTCAGATGACTACTACTTCTACCCTTTATTATATCTGAAGAGACCTTCCACCCCGCCTCCCTCAAGCAGCTTGTCTAAAACTGGAGAAAACTGCTGGCTTTATTTTTTGTTGTCTATATCCCTATCTAAACATTTTATATTTTATATAGTTATTAAAGAATGGGGTTTGGTTTTATTTACCCAAAAAACACCACCCACATTTGTTTTCAGGAAATACGTAATTATTAATTAAAATGAATTTTGCATTCCAGCATATTAACATATTTACTAAAAGAATGTATGTCTACAGTTCTGATGTAAGTAACTCATACAGTAAAATATACATTGTTTGGTTTTCATTTGTTAATGGCAGCGAAGAAGAATTTACAGAGGAGTGTCTGCGCTATTGTGGAGTAGCAATTTTTAAGTAAACTTGAGAAAAATTAGCATTCATCTTTTCTTCTTCCTATCTTAATGCAGGAAGATGACAGCGAAGAAGAACCGAAGCTGAAGTATGAACGACTTTCTAATGGGGTTACAGAAGTTCTCCAGAAGGATGTAGCCAGTTTCATGACAGTACATGAGAAGGTATTGAAAAATGCCTCTGTGCATACATAGTTTTGGTCTTATTAGCCCATTTGCTCTGTAGTCCACAGTACAATACTTAGCAACTCCAAACTGAGAAGAAAATCTTTAGCTATGTTTTCTGGTGATCTAATAGTAATTTATTTTTCAGCAAGGATGTGGCTATAAGAAAAAAGAATTCTTTGTTCGGAAATCTAGTAGTGGATTCTGAACACAGCCCCAGATTTTCCTTGAATATAAGAGAATTTGTGCATTTCTGTGAGAGAACTTGCTTTAAGAAGTTGAGGACAGATATGGCATTTGGTTCACATTTTTATGTAGCACGTTTCCTATACTCATCTCTTGTCCAATCACTTTTCTGACATTTTTTCTCAAGTATTAGATGAATAACCATGACCTCAGTTGGGGCTTGTACTAGCTCCATGCTGCAATGGATTAATTTTTGTTTTTAACTCTCCTGTGCTTGACAGCATTATACAGCTAATGCATTCCTCGGGTCACGTATATCTAGGTTAAGCCATAGATTTTTAAAAAAAATCAGGAGGCACATTTGACAATATGTGTAATGTAAAAAAAGAAAAAAGGATTGTCCATATGCTATGCACAAGTATGATATATCAGTAGTATATCAGAGTAATGAATCCAGAATCAGGGTCGATTAGCCCTCCAATACTTGGGAGCTACAGTATTGGATGTTTTTGTATTCCGTTAAAACTGAACTGATAGAAATGTTGCATTGGAAGGATTACCTATGCAGATCATTCATGTAGATCTTCTATTCATGTGGGCAGGGTAAGGTACACAAACTCCTCTCACAAAGATGGGAGCAACAACTTCTGTGAGAGGGCTATAGTCAACCAGTGGAGAGTTTTTGTTTTTCTACCGTGTTTCCCTGAAAATAAGACAGGGTCTTATATTACGTTTTGCTCCAAAAAACACATTAGGGCTTATTTTCAGGGGATGTTTTATTTTTTTTCATGTTCAACAATCTACATTTATTCAAATATAGTCATGTCATCTTCTTCTGGTTGCTGCACAATGGTGGAGGGTGGGGTTTCATTTAACTGGGGCTTATTTTTGGGGTAGGGCTTATATTACAAGCATCCTGAAAAATCATACTGGGGCTTATTTTCAGGTTAGGTCTTATTTTCGGGGAAATAGGGTACTCTCTTTTTGAGATATTCCACTGATTTAATCCTGTTTCTTTAAGCAATAACGCTGTGTTTGTAAGTCAGGAAATAAAATCTTTACACCAGATCTTTACCTGATGTTCTTTTTAATTGTATTCTCTGAAATATCACAGGAGGACTCAGCCAAATTTTTGTGTTTCTAATTTCATCTTGAAATCTTTGGCAAGATTTTTTTTAATTAAATAAGGATGCATTTTATAGACTAGTGCAACGTAAATGTTGGTTGTGATTCCTGCGTGCTTTGGTTTTAGGGTATGGCACAAACATTTGACCCAGCAATAGCAGACTCTTCAGAAAGTTATTTTCTGGAAAGCTGTGTGCTCATTCAGCTTGCCTGGAACAGCCATGTTTAGAGTGATTCCTGCCTTGGCAAGAAGGAAGCTTTGCAGACCCTGATTCTGTCATCACAACTGAATTTTGGGGAGGTCCCTAACTTAAGGTTATGTTAGGTTCCTCTGCACCCTTTGTATACTTTACTTCATGAAACACACAATGGAGATAACTGACTCCCCACTTTATTAAGCATTCCAGTTGACTTTCTTGGTGTAGGGAAAACACATGGAGGATGAAATGTAAGAGTTGTGTATGGTAAGAGAATATACATCTCCTGTTTACTTTTGTGGTCAGCTACAGTTCAAAACTGAGTTTCTAGGGTTAACTTAGAATATTTTTATTGACTTCAGATTGGCTTATATGTTTCATTTAACCAACAGAAGAGTACCCAGTTGCATCATTCCCATGTTAACAAAAATAATACTGAAATAATTGAGGTGCAGTTTACCTTCTAAAATAATTTGGTATATATTGCAGTCTTTACATTTGCACTCTTTCCTTGAGGAAAAGACATGCCTCTAGTATTAGGGTTTTGTCTATATTGCCTAAAAAGTTATTCCAGAAAGATATAGAGCAAATAGATGAGTACTTAAGCATAGGTGTAAAGTTATGCCTGTTATTCCTGTTACAATTAATACAGTAGGACCCCTGTATCCGTGGGATTGGTATCCATGGTTTACCACAGCCCTGTACACAGCATACAAGGTGGTGGGCCTTTTGTCCTTTGTCCTGCCTCCTTGTATGTTGTATATAAAGTTCACTACTATCTGCCATTTCAGACATTTGCAGTAGATCTTGGAATGGATCCCCCGCAGATACGGGGGTCCTACTGTTTTGTACTCTTTCTCATATTTTTAGGTGTAATGCTATTGGATATGACCCAAACTTCCATGTGTGCATATACATATATTTAATGTTCTGGTCTTTTTTCAGTAAGAAAGAAAGGCTCTGTGATTGCGACAGGCATTCCTCGCTATGGAAACATGCAGTACCTTTGCTCCGAGTAGGATTATTATAATGGAAAAGGGGTCTGTGCATTCTGGAGAGAAGGATCACCATAGATTCAGCAAAATTGATGTCTCATGGTTGCTGAGCTTCTGTAATTTTGACAGCTGGCAGTTTCAATGTGGAACTATGTTTGTTTTCTTTTTTTAAAGAAACATGTATCTTGGACCATGCCAAAAATAGTTTCTGTCAGGTACGACTCTAATTATAGTGTCAGAAAGAGGGACACAACTGCAGAGTTGTTTTAAGTAACTGAGCACTTTCGGTTTTCTGGCAAACTACACTATTTATGAGTAGGATCAATAATATTAGAAGCTGGAGTGCACCTGTCTTTTAGGAATTGGTCTCTTACAATGCTAAAGCTAAAACTTGAAGGTGGGCTGTGTATCCTTTAAAAAAAGATCAAACCCTGTGAAAGAGTTTTCATAAATAAAACTACAGTTTGTATGATAGGCGCATGTTCCAATTAGAACAATTTGGCTTTGTTTGGAATGCCAGGGTCTGGCATATATTCTGACTAATTTCCCTCCAGAATTATTACACTTTTTCCTTTCAATGCTAAAACATATTTTCACTGGACTTGCTGTCTGCATTGGATGACTAATCGTCATGGCACCTGGTGCATTCAAGCAGGCCTGTGCAGTGGAATAGTCATACCTAGTTATGTCTGCACACCTGATGTTTTATTAACTAGTATTGATTTTTTTACCCGGGGGACTTTTTTCTTCCTGTAAAAAGGCAACCTTGCAGGAGTGAAAGGCATTGCAGGGGATGAATTTCTAATGAACCCCTTCTCTCCTCTCCCTCCCCATCTTTTTTGACTTCTCTTTAATGTGGCTTCATATTTTAAGTGCCTGAACTGAAATTTCATTTTAAGCAATTCCATTTTGATAAATCCTTTTAAACCTTGACTTTCTGTAAGGTTATTTTTTTTAAAGATTGTGCTGCTTGACTGACACGCTTAGTAGTGCCTGTAAATTTGAGCATTTCATTATAGGCTGCAATGAAGCATGCTCACATGCAATGGAAATACACAGAATTTAGGAGTCTGACCACTTGAGTAATGCTAAAGGGGGGTAGAAATGCACCCTCTTTTATATCAAGCAGCACTATGCTTTTGATACAATATTTAAAAGCCCTGCATTTTAGTTGCATTATGAAATAGCAGTTTCTTGCATAATTTTTGAAGTCTCTGTGTTTGTGAAACATCTATGGACTATAAAAATTGTACACTTCACAGACATTTTGCCTGTACTGTGCCTCTTAATATAGCTGAAAGGTGTGGCCATAGAATCAAAGTACACACAGTGTAATTTAGACTGGAAATTTATTTTAGGCTTGAGACTATCCTGATAAATAAGATATCTATAATCTCTAAATATATGTCTTGTGTTTCTGGTTATGTGCTAAATGGCCCAAATGGAAGAGATTAAAAGCTCTCATGAAAGGTTGAATGGTAAGAGCTCTTTTTAGGAAAAATAGGCACACTCACCTATGGAGCTGACAGCTATTCTTCTTAGGATTTCAGGAATGATCTGGCTTTGTTGTAAAAATTCGGTTTCATTCAAAGAAACAGAAAGGAAAGTGCTGTTAATTCCTTTGTTGTGCACTTTTGGCTAATTACTACATGATGATGTGAACTTCAAGTGGACATTTGCCAAAAAGAATTTTGAAAACTAGAATGGGGATTGGATGAAGGGCCCTACCTCAATCTCTCCTTTCCATTGTCCCAGACCATTCAGTCCCCTGACACATTCAGTCTCTACGTCATCCCCCTAATACTGCTCCCAGGTTCCAAGCAACATTCCCTCTAAGTTTCTGTCCCGCTGCATGGAAACCTTGCTCCGTGTATGCCAGGGTGGGTGGGGGTTTCATTCAAAATGGGAAGTAAACAAACTGACTGCCAGCTTCCCCTCGCTCAAAGCTTCTCATGGAGCTTTGAGCAAGCGTGCAGCTTAGAGGGAACCTTGGTTCCAAGTATCTTCTCTTCCTGTTCCCCCCCCCCCCCTCCAAACTTGTTAGTTTGCCTAGGGCTTGCTGTCCAAGGAAATTCCTGGTCTTGTGTAGCTCAAACACCTTATGCAAAGTCTCCCATTTCATTTTTATCATGCTGAAGGCAAAGAGGCAGAGCTAGAACTGGCTCTGCATCTGTGGTGGCCCTAGTCATGGAATATTTTGCTTCAGTGCCTTGTACTACAGTGCAAAACGTGAGTTTCTTGAATTCTACAGTTTTATTCAAAGGTACATACCCTAAATTAAACTTTCACTCCATTTGTAATTTGCCACCATAGCTAAAGACAGGTGTGGGAAAAGTGCAGCCTTTAGGCAGCATGCAGCCCAAGGGTGATTGTGCAGCTTCCTTAACCCACCCCCATCATGCCCCCTGCCCTCTTCTTCTGGCCATAAAAAATGAGGTTCTCTGTTCTTAGAAGAGGTGCACTTGCTATTAAACAAGGCTCATAGACTGACCAATTTCCTTCAGTCCCAGAAACCTAAAAAAAAAAAAAAGTTTGGAGATGGACTGCTGTTCACTGCAATTATCACACATATCTCAGACTGGGTTGTGTGGATTGTAAATTGACTCTTAAATTGAGGTTGCCCATCCTAGTCTGTGAAAAGAAACAAATAGACTTCCAGAGTCTCATTTCTCAGTGGTAGATTTGGAGGGAAAGAAACTATCTTGTTAATTTTGAGAATTAGCATGCATGTGATTAAAATAAATGTAAGTTTCAAGGCCTCCATCACTTAAGTGCTTCTAAATAAGCTTTGGATGTTAAACATGTTCTTTGATGGTTACTATTTTTGTAATAGAGTACCAAGAAACAGTGCTATAATATTCTTGTTTTGTTTGATTTTTTTGGTGAACGATTTCATCTCCCATTTTTGTCTCCTTAGTTTTTGGCACTTGGAACACATTATGGCAAAGTTTATTTACTTGATGTCCAAGGGAACATCACCCAAAAATTTGACATTGTAAGTATAAACTACTATAATATGAAAGAACTGTAGACGAAGATCCTGCATTTGAAATTGATGTCACATCCATGATTCTGTGGTTCTTTTGTTTGACCCTCAGCTGGCAATCCTGCCAAACATATGCCAGACACTGTGGGTTATGTGACCCGGATTCAGCATAATATCACAGTGTTTGGGATTTCTGGTGCCTCTAATGTTTTACTGTATTTTTTTCGTGCATAAGACGCCCCCATGTATAAGACGCCCACCCCCCACTTTTCTAACCCAAAATTAAGAAATCTAAGTGGGGCTTAGCAAGTGGAGGGGGAAAGCAGGGATCAAAGTGCTTTGATCCCTGCTTTCCCCCTCCACTTTCTTACAAAGAAAGTGGAGGGGGAGGGCAGGGATCAAAGCGCTTTGATCCCTTCCCCCTCCTTACTTCCGTGTATAAGACGACCCTCAATTTCAAATCTAAAGATTTTAGACAAAAGTATCATCTTATACATGGAAAAATACGGTAATTGAGCAAGCACTAATACCAATAGGTATCAGTGTTGTATCCTACCCATGAGTTTTGTGGATAATTATTATTTTATGAATTTGCGCAATAAAAATGAGGATGCAGTGTGGAGAGAATCTGACCATATTTTTGTGAAGGAAGAATTGTGTAGTTCCATGGACATCAGTCAAGTGTAATTTTATTGTTAAATATGTGTTTCTGAAAGAAGGACGTTTAGGGACAGCTATCACTGCAGAAATGTGCTGGGAATTAGCCAGTCACGTTAGTCTATTGTAATAAAAACAACAGAAAGTCTAATCAGATATAGAAAACAGAAAGAAAGGGAGAGGAAGTAACACAAAAGGAATAGTAATGAAATTATTGCAGCTTATTTTTAAGTGTAGATCAGTTGAATGAGACAAGCGAAAGGGAAACATACATGGATGCTGCAGGCAATGTGAAATACAAAATTTAATTATTTTTACTACCTCTGCAGCTGATCTGATAAGATTGGAGGTGGAGCTGGTTCATTTGTTAAAATGTAGGTTTTATAGGGTGAGTGGGAATGAACCTCTTTATTAGCTGAAATGTATATTGCAGGCAAGGCTTATCCACTGAAGAACTCTATAGATCCTTTGGTTGTATTCAAGCCTGACTTGTACTTGGAGCCACAGAGGTAGAGCCTTAAATGGTGTCTGAAATGTAGGAAGTCTGGATGGAAATAATGATATGAAAAGCTCAAAAAAAGCCATTCTAGGCATTTGACTGGTGTTTTTACGAAGTGTCCCTTATTTTACTGCATTTGAATCTGTTTGCCATCTGGAAAAAAGTACCATTAATATCTTCATAATGGACAAGAGTTATCTGCATACCTTCTGCCCTCTTTAGACCACGGAACAACTTGTTAGCTTGACTGTTGTTGTTTGTTAATATGTGTCCTTTCATATTGAGATGCCAAAAGTAATTGAAAATTGATTGATCGCCTTGCTATTCAGTTTATCTACTGCAAATATATAAAGCTAATATTTTATGTGAATGTCCTGAAGCATGGTCTCTTAAGGGATTGTATTGATTAAAGGAGAGGGGGAAGATTTTTATTTATTTATTTATTTAATATTGCTGTAGCTTCCTGGAATCATTGAGAAAATGTACACTGCAAAATTTATGTAAAGTCATGTCTGGGGTGTGAAATTTAAATCTTATACATTAGTAAGCAATAAGTTTTTGTGCTAAAGAAAAATATATACAATATGTGTTAACACTGTTACGTATACTGGTAAGCAAACTTTTCTGTGACTGTTGTCAGCAGTTGTCAAAGTATCCGTCACAAGGTGTCAACGTGCTTGCAAAACAAAACAAGTGTTCTGATGCTGACACTGCAGTCTTTCATGTGGAAGCCGAGAGGTTGTATTTTTATTTCTAAAAATCCAATTACACAATTTTTGCATCCAAACCTACTGTTAGGAACAACCTTTTGAAGGGATTTCTTTTATAGAGTTGTGGTCCTTACTTGGTATTAGTGAAAGTCATTTTGATGATATTCCAGTAGTTTTGGTGTCTGTGTGCTCCATGTCTGTAATGAACTCCAGGGGGCTTCTGTACACATGGGAGACCTGTGTTGTCAAGGACTGCCCCTATCTTTGTTTCAGAATTCTATAGGATAGACCCTGTAAAAAGATGTTCTTATCAGAGCCCTTGTGTGTACCTTGGAACTGCTAGATTGGAGCACATAAGATCAGCAAAATAGTTAACTGAGTTTGAAGATAAACAAGGCCCATTTGCTGACAATTCTCTTTGTTTGATTTATTTCCTCATCGCTACTGCTACAGCTTTACAGAAAATAGTGCTTATTCTTGTTCCATTTCTCAGTTTTGTCACATACAGCCTGATCCAGAACTCCACAGGCACTTGATGACACATATGGCTCTCCCTATTAACTGGTTCAGTGCCTTCCGTGACATATCCACTGTCACGGGAATCTATGAAGCTGTGTTTTACAGAGTTTCATTGTAGGTACCTCTGCCCCTGAAGGGTCTAGTTTAACTGGCAGTGGCTTTTCTCCCATTTTAGGGAGGGATGTTTCTTAGCTTTCTATCTGAAAGTCTTTAACTGGAAATGGCAGGGATTGAAATTGAGACCTTATACAAGGTCCAGTTGCTCTCCAAGTATCTCCTACCTTTTAAAATCCCCTCCCCAGTATTTATTTAAGAAGTCCCACAAAATCTGTGTAAGTCCCACCAACTCTCCCGTGGTCAGTACTTCCAAAGCTTGAGACCCTCAGAAGCGAAGGCCTTTATACCCTCAATGAGGACAGAGCATGTTGCATATCTGTGACCCTCTTGTTGAGCACTGAGAGATCTCTGATCGATGTTGTTTCACTTGGAGGTGGCATAGATGAGCCTTCTGGTGTTGTTGTCTCCAGCACCGCTGCTGGGTTAGGGTTCGTTCTCTCACACTGACCCTGTAAGATTATGGGGACCTGCACCTGCAATGTCCCCCCCCCCCATTAATGGGGTTGGGTGGAGGACATGGGCACTGGCATTTGGACCCCTCACCTTTAGAAACCCTGAGCTCAACCAGCTTCCCAGTTCAGGGGATCTTTGTTTACCACATAGTTCCATTCTTTCTGGGGCTCTGGTTGATCCTCTTCTGCTTCCCCTGGAAGCTGATCCTTCCAGATACTTCTAATGAATTATGCCTCCTCTCTCTCTCTCTCTCTCTCTCTCTCTCTCTCTCTCTCTTTCTTTCTCTTTCTCTTTCTCTCTCTTTTGTAAAGAGTAAAATACAAGACAAATGTGTAGTGTGTATTCTATTGCTACAACCAGTAACTTCCAGGTTATACCAGAATTCAGGAGGACAGCTTGTTAATTGTTTAGTAACAAGAATCAACTGTTCCAAAAGTGTAATAACTGCACTGAGTTCAGAGTGTCTTTGGATGTTCCGGTTTATGCTTTCCCTTACTCAGGTCCCCTCCCCCACCGTTCAGTCCAAAACAGAACTTTTCAAGTTGCATATGGCACTTCCATAGGTATGTGGAATTTAGCACTGTGCTAAATGTTGGACAGTATAATGAAGCCCAGAAAATATCAAGCAGAGCCTCCCTCCCTCCCTCCCTCCCTCCCTCCCACTTCATATGCTAATGCAAAGTGGATGCCCAGTGTGGTTTATTGGATAGAGTGATAGACTCCTTAAATATATAAATTACTTTGAAAACCTTGTTAGGAACACTATATGTCAGTTCCAACTTGACAGCACGTAACACAATAGAATATTTCCATAAAAACAAACCACCAAATAATCTTGTGGTATTTTGTATACTAACAAAGTTGTATTTCAAATATACTTTTGTGGACTGCATGCTGTTTTATCAAGTGCAACTAATTAAATCTTAATAATATAATATTTTTTGAATACTCATACTTAACTATGAGATAATATCCTTCTACCTGTCAGCTTAGATGTGTGTTCTACTACACATCTGTCAACTCTTTTATTTTTGTCACACAAAAATGTGAACTCCAATCAATAGCCAGAATCTTGTTGCTGATTTTATGCTTGTGTCACACAAATTGCATAAGTCTTGATGGCAAAATGCTATTCTTTACTGTGGTGCTGGTTGTATTCCTTAGTGTGTACCCAGGAAAACAGCCAGCATCTCATTAATGAGCAGCAATTCACCAGAAAGACTTAAATGATTTCCCATAAGCATAATCAGCATTAGAATTCTAGCGAAAGTGTAAAAAAATTGGCTTGGGTGATCATGAAAATACATCTTAAAACCAAAATAGGCTGAAAATGTTGTTCATTTAACTGTAATAATTGGATTAATGTGTGACTCTGTGTGGAATAGTGTCATAGTGTATGTATTGGGTTGAGTAATGGTCTGAATGAGTACTGAAAGGAAAAAAGGAAAAAAGACAAACATTTTTTTAAAAAGGAAGGGGAACAAAAGAGGGAAAGAGAATGAGTGTGTGCTGGAATTGGGAGTGGAATTAATGAGTTTTTAACCTTAGCAGAGGTGGTATATTTGCAAATGCCACATAAAATCTGATAGTTTTTAAGGTGCCACAGGATGCTTTGTTGTTAGTCTGCAACAGACTAATATGATTCCCTGACTTCAACCCGGACTTTCTGCAAATGCAAGTGTTAGCTAATTTTGTTTCAGAGTCCTGCTTTGATGATTAATTTAGTTTGTTTATTTATTTGATTTCTACACAGGCTTTCTCCCTTTAGATATCTGTGTCCAAGGAAAGAGTCCAGTTAATGCTTTAACATCTGGTTCTAGTTTCGGCCTCAAACACAGTGAGACAACCTGACTGGAATTGGAAATAGGAATGTGGGGAAAATTTGGGGCATCTTTTAACAGCTGTTGACCATATGCCGATTATTCAGATTTGGTCCTTTTTCCTTCTCCTCTTACCAATATGGCTGCCTCTTTGTCAGTGATACCTGCTTAGGAATAACTGATATGTGTTCTTGGACCCCAAGCATTTGACAGACTAGTTTTCCCTTGTATTAGGGTTCAGTGATTTGAGTGAGATGAAATGTGTCAAATGAGTTGAAAATTATGACTTGCCGGCAACGGGGAAGAAAAGCCTTCTAACTTCATTGACAAAGGAGGATGCAGAAGCGATTTACAGCATATTAATTCCAAATGCCTCTTCATCTTCTCTTTTCCTCAAAGACTGTCTACAATTTATTAATATAATTATTGCCTCAACTGACATCCTTGTAGATTAAAGAGCTATAGATGTGAGAGCTGTGCAAACACATTTAGCTAAGTAACAAATCAAAAATGCTTTCAGAGAGGAGACAATTCATGCCCTGTTGCCAGGTGTTTTAATAAATACATATTTAGAACAAGTACAGTAACAAGGCATGTCTTGTGCCCACAAAGTCTTGCACTTTGCTTAGAGAGGAGAAAACATAGACTGCTTTATAAGCATTGATTTTTTAAAATATTTAATAGTTTAGTGGTGATGCATGAATGTGGAAAACAAATTTGAATACCTGATGTTTTAAAACGTTCTTGGGCTGGGAGGAAATTGAAATCTTCTTTAACAGGTAACTCTTCCAAGGCTTTTCACAAATGGGGGAATTAAAAGGAAAAATATCATGAAATATTAAAGAACCACTCCTTTAGCTACAGAATTTTTTAACATGTGTTTCCATAGTTCTTCAAGGCCAAGACTTTTATTTTTAAATATTTGATGGCTGTGAGAACTAGAAAATTTTTGTTTAATCAGAATGGCAGAAAAAGTTAAAGTAGTCAGGTTGCCTCTTTGCAACACTGAAAACCCAGAGGTGTTTTCTTCATGTAGCACTTAGCCCTATTAAAGTTTCAGCATTCAGGAATGTAGGAAGAGCTACAGAATTGGACCAAAGAGCTAGTCTGGTCTTGCTTTCTGTTTTCCTTGGTGGTCAGCTAGATGCTTTTGTCAAGCAAGACAAGAAGGCAACAGGCCCTCTCTTGTTGCCTGTGCTAAATATCTGATATCAGATGTTCTTTGTCTTAGACCATAGAAGTTTGATTTTGGTATTGCGGGTAATAACCGATGACAGACCTGATGTCCATAGACTTGTCCAGTTCACCTTCTAAAACCATATATGAAGAAAGAGACCAAAAGTTGCATGTCTGCTCTGATTTCTCAACAGGGTAGGATTTCTTGCTACAAGAACCATTCAGGGTGTTCTGAACTTCATATTTTTTGATCGGATTATCCATGAAGTATGTCACACTTTGAAAGGCCTTTTTAAACCATTCCTTTGCCTGTTATCACTGTTTGCCCATGTTTTAAATAATACTCAGTCATTCCTTTGTTACATCTTTATTGATGTGTTGCATGTTTTGTGAGTGATACAGTTTTGCATTTGACAGGAAAGCAAAACTGCCATAATGACTCTGTTGCTGTTATTAGTGTGTGGAGAGTAAAGAATTTAGCTAATTGCTGTTGGCAAAATAATGCTTCTCTTTTACCTCCTCGTAGCAGGAAAGCTTTCTTGTATTGATTTAGAAAAGAAGGATTTGGATTGGACTTTCAGATGTGTTAGCTTCAGCATTTCACTTGTTTTGACAGGCTGTGTAAATTTTTCTGTTTATTACTCTAACTGTATCATTTCAGTTGTCACTGACAGTACCATAGAAGATGAAGCAATGAAATGCCAAGCAGGCCACAGAATGGAATGTTTACATGCTCTTAAAAACAATATACAAGTATATGCTGGATATTGTCAGTGTTGGTCACAATTAAGACATACTGAGATCGATATGACTAGTACCTTTTCTTTGAAATGTCTTAGTAAAACCTCTAAATGCTAAGAATATCAATAGCCCTTGACCAAGACTGATATTTGTCCTCATATTTGTGGATACTGTAGCAAGATTCTGTTTGCCAGTGGGTTGCCGTAGGTTACAGTATGTTTAGGATGGTAAATGGGGAGAGGCTTCCTGTACAATGCTCATATTCGTATCTTCTGCATATGGACATTACTGGAATATTCAATTTGTGTCCAAAGGTCAGCAGGTTGTAGGTTAGCAGCTGCCACTGTAGCTCATGAGAGCTGTTATAGCTGGTCAACAGAATGCTATCAGGGATTGTAGTGATCTTGTGGACAGTGTTGTGAAAAATGTGGAATGAATTTACTTCCACATTAGGGGCTGAATTAACACAAGAGCTCAGAATCAAGGGTAATTTCTCTTGAGGACTTTTCCTTTTATGTTGGCTCCTGTTTGTATATTGACCAGTAGAATAATATTTGCTTGGTATCTCTTTTGGATATCAAACAAATCAAACAACGATTTCATGAGTGTGTACTATATACCGTGTTTCCCCGAAAATAAGACAGGGTCTTATATTATTTTTTGCTCCAAAAAATGCATTAGGGCTTATTTTCAGGGGATGTTTTATTTTTTTCATGTACAACAGTCTATATTTTTTTCAAATATAGTCACGTCATCTTCTTCTGGTTGCTGCACAGTGGTGGAGGGCGGGGTTTCACTTAACTAGGGCTTATTTTTGGGGTAGGGCTTATATTATGAGCATCCTGAAAAATCATACTGGGCCTTATTTTCAGGTTAGGTCTTATTTTCGGGGAAACAGGGTATGGACATTCTGAGAACATTTATTTCTACAGAGCCCAAAATATATGTACTAATTGGAGGATTCAGTGTCTCATGGCAATGAAAGTGTGCAAGTTAATGAATATTTGAGTATTGTATGGTTATGAAAAAGGAGGCAATCTGAATTTAATATTTTGGAAATGGTTTAACCTGGCATGCTGGTTCATCATGAGCAAGCCATTGTTATGTTCATTTGTCATTGGGAAGGCTAGTCTTACAAAAAAAACTTATTTGCCTCCCCCTCCCCCCCAGAATAATGTTAGTTTTACACAGCAGAAGATTGTTACACACCAAAAGAAATGAATCATTTAAATATTATACAAGTATCTTCCTTTTACTTTCCTATACTTTGACTGGCATTTTCTTTTTAATGTTCTTTACATACAACATGTGGTTTTCTATAACTGGATATCTAAGGATTCTTCTTCAACTGGTTTCTTTCATTTAGTTGCTAGAGGTGGAATGGGTGGTTCCTTTACACATGCCAGTTATATGTATAACATGGCCATATTCCCATGACTTCATTTTGAGAGATCCTTGCTTTCCAGGCATGCTTACACTTCTTTTACCTGGACTAGATTCTCTTTATCCAATGGACAGGATCAAAATATTTTAAAGGTTGGTGGCAGGACATTTGTACAGTGATCTCTGTTGTACACTGGTGATGAATATAGTTGTACTTCACCTTTGCCATCCATCTAGGCTTTGTCTTTGACAGGAATAGCTGAACCATGGGTTCTACTAAGGAGTCTCCTTTCTTTGGCATATTACCCTTTGGTATGTTCCCTGTAGTAGGAGCTCAGCAGAGTTAAAGAGTCTGGCACAGCATAGTTTTTCAAAAGAGAGAGGAAGCTTATTAGATAGATGTGCGTTTGCTAAATCCCAACAACCTTTTAAAAGTATTGGGGGGATTTGGAAAGGATTGGCTCCTAAGAAGCTCGTATACTGCTGATTCCCAGAGTCTTTTTTTTCTTTCTTTAAGCTGCATTTTATGCCTGTGCCTACCATTTTTCCTCTGACAGAAACAGAACATGGGTAAAAATGCCATAGTTCATTGGACTGGATAGTTGTTAAAATGTTACAAGTTCACAAACCTTATAAGGTGCTTTCTCAGAATAAAAGTAAAGGGATGACTTTTCAGATTCAGCTTTACAATTCAAATTTGTGCTATGCCTATCCTGACTTAACCCTAACCCCAGAAAATAGCTAACAGTGTATCTTTGCCTTTAATATGTGTATATAGCGCTGCATACAAAAGAGAGTGTTTCCAGAGTCTTGCAGTTATAATAAACTATTTATCATTAGCTTGGCATTGACTCTACTATAGTTTTGCTTTGCTTCAGCTTTGCAGAAATTGCACTGGATATTTTAAAATATACTTTCAAATGACTTTTTAGATTTCTGGTTAGATTGTGCTCCTTCCTATATGTTGATGCTTTTGATATGGCCTCTCTCAGAGCTTGAGAAATCATATCAGTTGGGGGATTTGGGAAGCTGCAGTCAAAAATAACTTTCCAAAGCTCTGTCTCTTCTCCATGCCAGTTTTGTTAGTGCCAGAAATGGGGATGGGAAGAAAATCCTCCAGCATTGTTTGTAACTTCCAATATTACTTAAGTGAAGGGGAAGAGGCTCACGGAAGTAGCTTCCACCATCCTGAGAAGACCTCAGAATTTCTTCCGATGAATGCTCAGGTGTTTTCTGAGTCAATTGCTCTGAGAGCATCATCTCCCCATGTAGACTATAATGTTTCAGTTTCTGTCCGATGGCCCTGTCTAAAGGAAAAACACACACCTTGGAATCAGCTTTTGAACCGCTTAGAATTGGTGACAAACATAATACTGTGACTTGCAATCTCTAGTTTCATTCACAGTTTTAGAATGGAAGAGAAAGGCCAGATAAAGAAAAGGCTTTGTACTGTTAACAGTGGGCAGATGTGCTCATGTGCTAAAACATGAGCACTTAGAATTATTTCAAAGTTCCATCGTTAATAAAATGTTGTTTGCATTCAGATTATTTTGTTCCAAGAAAGTCAAAAGCTCTGGCATTAAAATAGGATAGCAGTTGTTATAGAAGGTGACATTAATGATGGGCTTCCAGCCCTTTGTTGCCATAAGGAAAAAAAGGCATGAGTTCTTAGGAATTATAGAAATCATAGAAAAGTGAAGTTGGAAGGGGGCCTACAAGGCCATCAAGTCCAACCCCATGCTCAATGCAAGAATACAATCAAAGATGAAAGAATGAAAGATGCCATATCAGGAAAATAACATGATGAACAAAGCACATGTGTAAGGCTATCTTTTTTCCCCCAGTGAGGGTTAGATATTGTCAATAATAAACTTTTTATAGCTAACAGCTTTGGTTCTAGCAGGGAGTGAACTGCACTCACTTTAAAAGTCGTGTCAGGATATGTGGTTATTCATTATGGCATTCTGCTAGATCACAAAGCAATTCAGATAAAATTTGCAGTGACAATTCTTATTTATCAAGCATTAAAATAGTAAGTGCGTGATTTCTTTGGTCTTCTGTTGAAGAGTTGGCCTTTAATTGCAGCCTTCGAGAAGGACCTGTCCTTCATCATATTGGAAAGTATCCATGGGTTTGAAACATTCTTGATGTTACATATGCCTTAATTACCTTGGACTGTGCCGCTTGCCCAAGGCCACACAAGCTGGATGTTCTCCAGGAGGCACAATGAGGGATTGAACTCACAGCCTCTAGCTCCACAGCCAGATAACTAAACCACTGAGCTATCCAGCCTTTCACATTACACATATGTAAATGCAGCAAGAAAAATGTTCCCAAAAAACAAAAAGGAAGCTGTGTAGTAAAAATTATTATAACATTAAAAATTGTTAAAACAATAAAAAATTATTTGTTTGGTCCTTACACAAGAAAAATGTGTTTGTGAACATCATAGAGCTGATCCATCTGAATGCCTCTCTTACATGAAAATGGTACTTTCTTAGGTGAGGTTTATTAAAACAAGCTTATTGTCGGGGTGAATTGCCATATGTGTAAATGTCTGGGGTGAGATTTCTGAGCACTATCTGACCATGTAACTAGTGTTCATAAGCTCAGTGTTGTCCTCCACTAAAGCTAGGTACATCTTTTGACTCATACTTGGCCACTTGTTGCTCATCATTCCATCATTAAGCTGCTCCTTGCAGCATAATGAGGGATCACAACCCGGTAGTAGAACGCACATTTTGAATGAATAAAGGCTCAGGTTCAGTGTCTGGCATTTCTTTTGAAACCAGTGAAAACTGATCAGTTTAATGTAGTTTCTAATTTTAGCTTGTTGGGCAAACTACAATTAAGCTAACTATAGTTTCTTCTGTTTATGAAACAGAAAAAGTGGTTAGCTTGAAACAGAATGTTGTGCTTCTGGTATCCTTGAGAAATTTAGCACCAAGCCCATGGCTGTAGCTTTACAGATTTTTGTTTTCCTTAATAATCATTTTATACATACTGGCCAGATTTGCATGTCATGATAAGTTATGAATCACCAGTTATCACAAGTGAGGCATTGTTCTCATTCAGGCAACCTGAGTTTCCCTGCTTCAAACAACAGCAGTTTTAAAGACTGTGAACCTTGCCTATAATGAGAACTGAAAGTAGCATTCTAGTCTGTCTCTCTCTCCAGCAAACTGGAGTCAACAACAAACAGTTAATCATACATTATTTTTCCAGCTAATATAGGGAGAAAGAGAAACCAGAGTATTGGGTTTGATGTCATGATAAGCCAATCCCACCTGAAAGGTCTCTGATTTGTTGAACAATTCCTATGTGCAGTGAGTGATTGGATGGTGTGTGTCAGCACACCGCCTTTTTTCACGATGAGCTTGAATTCTTAAGAATAGTGATAAACAGACTAATGTTTCTGGCTAGTGATGGTATTGTTCCAATATAATGGATATACCACTATAGTAGTCATGAATGATTAAAATGGTTGGTTTCTGGATCATAATGTTTATCATTTTGCTTTGAAGAAAATCTGTAGAATTGGTGGAGTTTTGAAGATGACATTTGGGATGAGTTGAGAGTATTTTTTTAAAGATTTGAGTGAAGAATGCTTCATAAATTGTGGGTATATAATCAGCAGGTTCCTCCTGCAGTAAGTGTAGTGTGCCATAAGTAGGGTTGAACACTGCTCTGCCTTTCACACTTCAAATCTGTGTGCTGCATGCTTGTTAGCCATGGCTAAAAGGCATGAAATCATACAGTCAACTTTTAAAATGTTTAGAATTCTAACTCACAAATATTTCCTCTCTCCCACGATCGGAATCAAATGCAGTCTTAATGTTTGTTATTCATTCTGCCTCCCATCCATGGGGATGCAGCATTTGTGAAAGAATCAATTATCCATTTGTTAGTCAGAGGAGCTTTACAAATTATACATTAGCAGATTGATTTCTCAGGTTCACCGTTGAGGGACTGACACTATAAGGTGGGATGATGATGAGCATCTGGGGAGAAGAAGTTGCCACACAGTTAAAATAGGCTCTTTGCCCATGAATTTATTCCTAATTGAAGAGCTGACATAATCCATACTAAGTGTATTTATTTCAGGCATTTTACATTAGGTAATTGATTATCACACAAGCTGTGTTTTGCAAGTGGCAGCTTTTCTTCAAATTTAGGGTTTTGCAGAAAGCTTTTCTTATAAGATACTTACCAGTCTCCTCCCTGCCAAACATAGAAACCATTTCTCCTGAACTTTCCCCCACCTATTAAAGTTACATTTTGTTCTAATAGTGTCAGCTTGATGTTATTGATTTCTTTTGAACAGTCAAACTTACTTATAGTGTCCAGAATTCCAAACAGGTCTCTGTGAGAAATAAAATGGCAACTAATGGTAATTCAGTTGGGTCCATTTATTCCTCCCTGACACAATGTCCTGGATTTCCTTCATGAAATCCTTGTTTTTGTCCTCAGGTCACTCATCTAAGCCCTGAAGTTCTTTCAAGCCAGATCCTGCTGTACTAATTTCCAGGCTTAATTTTAATTGCATTCATGTCATATTTATTGTGCTGCATAGTCAGTTTGAAGTTGCTTTTGCTTATTAATGAGCTACTTGTTTTGATAGATTTGCTTTTGGGAGTGCTGATGGAGACTGTATTGGTTCTGCAAACTTGTTAGTTTCTCCCCTAAGTTCTCCCTTCTTCTAAGAATTGAAAATAACACCTGATTGACTGTTGGAACTGATTCACTATGTTGTTAAAGAATAGTTATATCACTTTTTGGTTGTCAGAAACTGGTAAAGATAACTGACTCCCCCAGGAGTCCTACAAATATTTTTAGATCTCCAAGCAAAGAACAGATTCTATGATTTGTCATAGCTGACATCCCAGTAAAGGGTTAATCTCAGAATGAAACCAGTCAATCAGTAACAAGCTCGTGCAAACTCATCTGAGTATCTCATTATAAACATCTTCATTGTTGCAATAATTATAGACAACTTCAAAACTTGCTAATTCTGTACAAGTTTTCTTTATTTACATCATTTCTAGGTTCCATACTAAAAAATAGCAATTCCAAAAAATATCAAAGACAGTCTTACAGTTGTGAGGAAAAAACTGTAGGAACATTTGCTTAAAACCAAAAGTTATACAGTTAGGTAAAAATAGTAGGCTCAAATATTTAAAAATCTATAATAAATGAACATAAGCTTTGGACAATTACTTAAGTCAGAAAATACATCTCCATTATAAGTTTCTAGCCATACAATGTCCAGACAAGAACTTTAGTCATGTTTGAAGCAACAGAAGAAAACACATTAAAACACAGGAGCTCATAGACTACAAAGGCAGAGAATACATCTCTATAATATTTCATTTAAAAGTAAAAAGCCTTATAACTTTAAATGAAAAGCATGAAAAAGTATTTAAACTTTTAAAGTAAAACTATACAATATAGAAAGCATTACTTAGCTCTAAGCACGTTGTTAACTCAGAGAGAAAAAATGTTTTCTCACCAAGCCTTAGCCAGTTAGAATCTATGTTATGTCCATGAGCTGGCTGCTCTCAGACCTTCTGTGAGGCATATGTTCCATCTCCATCTCGCTCCATGAAGACAAAGCTTGTGTCCTTTCCATTCACTTCGGATAAAATGTCTCTCCATTATATAGCAGTACATGAGTGCTCTCTATTTATAGTATGGTTCTGCGATGTTAATCAAAATAAACTTCATCTGAATGTAAACTTTTCAACCAATGAGAAGCTCAGATGCTGAAGGCCACAGGACTTGCCCATCTCAGACCCAGCAAAGTCCAACTTGTTGCATCTCCAAGGCCTGGCCTGCTCCTGGCTGTTTCAAGGTCGGAGTTAAATTCCGCCTCCCTTAAGCAGTACTGGCTAGAATGACATAATTCACTGACAATACAATACATTGCATGTTACTTTCATTGATATTACAGAATATATACAATTTTATACTATTTTAAAACAAGTATTGTTAATTATTAGTCTAAAGCCTTATAAAACAAGTGACACCTTTCTTTTCTTTACTTGCTTATCATTAAATAAACAGCTTAAAATATCTTTCATCATTTTCTCCTTTTACACTATTCTGTAAAAGCTTCTGCTGTACAATATATTGTTATTCTCATTTAACACCGGTTTCCACATTTATTTTGTGATACCTCTTTGTCAATTAACATTATAGGTAAAACAAAACACACATGGAAGTTTAAAATGTATTTCCATTTTTTCCTGTTGTCTCTGTTTCACATAATATAAGTGATCAGTTGTTTACAAGCATCTATTGTTTACTTTTTTCACCGCAAAAACTGTTATGAAACTGAATGAGCTGCTTCTGCCTCGTTATCTTAGTTCTGTGTTCCAAAAACATGTGAGGATGTTTTGGTTTTGTAACATAAATGATCTTTAGAGAGCACTTTCCAATTGCACTTTTACCTTTAATGCATCTTTCTGAGGCACATTTTAAAATAACTTTTCATTTTGGGGCAATATTTCTGCACCCCATAAACCCAATTTTTTGAACACTGACATGGCCATAGGAGCCCCCAAAGCAGCTTATAATATTAATGAAATACATTGTAAGTTAGAATCACAGTAATAAAACGGAATAGAAAATAATTGTTAAAACAATAAGCAATAAGCCAATTGTAGCCACTGAAATCAGAGTCTTGCAAGATAACCATCTCTTGATAGAGTTTGGGAAAGTTTTTTCGGGGGTGGTGTAACTCGCCTGACCTTTATAGACTATAAATCTTTTGGTAAAAGTCATAGAGGTTGTAGGATTCTAGTAATTGTAATCTTTTTAAAGACTTTGGGTTTTTTTTATCATTCACCCCCAAGCAAGCAAGCGAGAGAGCCAGCCAGTGAAGATCTGGAGGAGGAGTGCTCCGCAGCCTTAGCACCAGTGCTGAGAAGATTTTGCCCAGGTTCTGGTGCACTGAAAGCAGATGGAGCAAGATTACTGTTACTGCTGATCCTAAAATACAAACAGACTTGTGGAACAAGATGATTCTTCAGCCACTCATATCTGAAATTGCTATGTTCAATGGTGATAAGCACCTCAACAGAGCAGCAAAGAATGATGGAAGAGGCAGCAACCCTCACAGCTTCTAAATGTAGTGTTATCTGCCACCAAGAGAATATATTCTGCATTATCACGTTTTTTAGAAAGGTGGCTTGTAGTCAGTGCCATCTTAATGCATATATTTTGGCATGTTTCTAACTACCAACTTTTTTCTCCACCTGCTTCTCAGTGACCAGGTGAGGTCTTCATAAAGTGCTGCTCTTCCCATCCAGTTCAGGCCACAAATTAGTGATGAAGATTCATTTCATAGTTAGACTTATTTGTACAACTGATAGTTCTCTCCCATTGTGTTTGTAAATAGTGTTCCCGAAAATCCCAGAGTTTCTTGGAAACTTACCAGAGATTCCTCAGTGAGATAACTAGTCGTGGCTGGCAAGGTTGTTCACTGTTACCAGTCTTACACTATAATGTGCAGCACCAGAAGCATGTTACACTATAAAAGGTGCTCTAGAATCCTTTATATGTTTTATGACATCGCTGTGGTAAAGAAGTTAACATGGGAAGTGTTCTCTGAACATAAATGGTACAGTATCACTGCTTGCTGAGATGCTTTTGATACATACGGCTTTTACTTTGCTGTCCAAGCAGACAGCAAAAACAGGTTAAATTGGTGATGAGTTGTTTCATATAACTAGTTGGCTCAGTTCAATTTGTCAGGTTAGAAATTCTGCAGGGCTAGTTTCTATCCTGGAAGGAAGCAGAAGCAACTTGTACTTCATAACTGTGCTTTTTAAAACATTCTTTCCTCTCCCCAACTTTTAACAGAGTCCTGTTAAGATCAATCAGATTAGCCTGGATGAAAGTGGAGAGCACATGGGTGTATGTTCTGAAGATGGCAAGGTATGACAAAAGCATCTGTTTTCACCTTTTCTCTTTTGTAATGAAGCCTTAAGATAACAGCACCTTGGATCACCTGTTCTAGTACCAGACTTACTTGAAGAAAACTCATAATTAAAGTCAAATATATTTGGCCCAAATATGCCTTTAGAAAAGTAATTACAAGGAATGTCAATAATGTTACTGGTATTAAGCTGATTAACAGCTGTGGCAGGGGGACATGTCACTGTAATCATTACTCCTGTGGCAGTTATACTTCAGTGACTAGTCTGATGTTCCTGCAAGACAGTAGCTTAATGCGTCTCTGCTATAAATCCACAAAATTGGATTTTTGTGGGCAGGATTTCTGTGGGCTGGTGCTTTTGTGTGTGTGTGTGTGTTTTCCAGCCTTATGATTGTTTCCTCTGAAATCTTTTGATAAGCAGTCACAGTCTATCAGAAGAATATAGTGTCTTACAGTGACTGTGTTAAACAAATGTGAAATCAATACGTATAATATATGTACAGTTTCCTTAAAGATGTGGCACCTTCTTCCTCGACAGGAAACATACATCATTTTGTGTACCGCACAGCCAACAATTATCAGTGTTCCCCTAGAACATTGAGAGCTATGACATTTTAGTGATTTTGGTGATCGATTTCTCCACTTATTAGAATGTCTTTGTTTATTTGTTTGTTTTTAAGTCTGTGACAGTCTGTGCTAATATTGGTTGTGATGATGAAATTCCAACCGTAACCTATTCAGGATGCTTTTTGAGGGAATAATTCTACTAGAAGGCACATTGTATTAATGTCACTCTCAAGATCTGTCAAATTTAACAGGGTAGAACTGGCTGTTCCTAATCACATTCTTAGACAGGATTTTTAGGATCATTCACTGAGCAATTTAAGCTCAGACAATTAAAATGAATAATTATGTGTACAGAATTTTTTGTTTGGGATCAAAAAAAGAAATAAATCTGTTCCATTTGCTTACTTTTCAAGCTTTTAAGAGAATTAGATTATGTATCCAAGTGTGTTGTTCCCCAAAGATACTTTGATGGGACAATAATTAACACAGTTGAGATGCTGTTGCTGATCAAAGAAATTGTAGAATTTTACAGCCAATAAGAGACACTCTTAGGAATAATAGAGTTGTCTAAACAAGAAGAAAATAAGCCAGTAACTCTGTAAGAATCAAAACTGTCCTACCATTGAATTTTTTTAATTTACTTTATTTCCCTCCTTTCTCCCAAAGAAAGGACTCGGTGTGTTGTATAGCAGTTTAAAAAATACACATAGGTTTAAAATCATAGTGAATTAGAATATGAGTATTAAAAGTGATTAAACCTTTAATAGTTTCAAAAATATCACTAGTTTAAAACAATCTTGAATAAATTTAAAACATGATAAAAATAGAATATACTGCATCCCTCACTAAAAAGTCTGATCCTGCCAGGTCTTTCACAGATCAAAAACCTGTTTAAACAGAAAGATTTCCACTTGCCAGCCAAAGGACAGTAAGGAGTGTTTTGATGTCTAAGAACTAATCTTCAGTTTCAGAAAAAGAAACTAGCAAAGAGACTGGCTGAACATTTGAAAAGAGGCTGCAAAGTACGTATGCTTGGAAGGACAGGGAAAGGCTTTAGAAGTCATACATTTTAGTTCCTTAAGTTGTTTGTTTGTTTGTTTGTTTGTTCGTTTATTTATTATAATAATTATATTCCACTCTCTTTGTATTAGCTGGCATTTCATAACACTGTCTTTAAAGGAGAAAGGTTTCTGTGATGATGTCAATTAATTTTATCTGAAATCCTAGTGGGGAGCATGTTTCCATTTAGTAAATAATTTGCCTGGGCCACAGCAATTTGTTTATGTAGGCCAGAGGTGGCCAACTGCCAAAGACTCAAGGGCTGCATGCGTGTGCGTGCTATGTTTTTCATCCTGTGGACCTGTTCTGGCCCCAAGAGGCCCTTCCTCAAAACCAGGAGTGACCAGAAGTTATTTCTAGGGTTTTTTTTGGGGGGGGGGGGAGAGAATGCACTTTCCAAGCATAAATCATGGTGGAAAAACATGCTGAAATTGGCACTATGGCCAAAAGATTAGGCAGTGTTGTAAGTCCTAGAGGAGTCAGGGTCATGAGGGCTGCTTGGTAGGTTGGATATCAGGCTTCTTCCACACCTCACTTGGGGCAGAATTCCAGGATAAAGAGATGTTGTTTGGGCAGTAATTTATTACAAATGCCTTGAGTCCTTCAGTGTTTTATTAACTGTTCCGAACATGCAGATGTAAACATTTTCTATTCTGCACCTTCCATTCCTCAAAAGAAATAGATTTGGCTGAAAGACAGTCAGTTGTCAAAAGTCAGCCAGTAACTTTCCAAACTAAGTAAGAATTCTGTACTTCTGCTTACCCTCCAGTCCTAATCCCACATTTTATTCACTTGAAATAATCACTGGAGAATGGGAAAGTTTGCAAAAATATCCAGTTGTTGCTTCTGCATCTTGGAGGGTTGTTGTTGAGAAATTTCCCACTGTACTACCTCAATATTTAAATCCAGTGACCAGTTGCTAAAGACAAATGTGTGTTACAATGGTATTGAATGAAATAACCAATAAGCATGTTCTCCAAGGGGAATGGGTTAATGTTTGTAACATACTCAAAGTTAAATCTTAATGTATATGAAATCATCATCATCCTAGTAATTATCGACCAATTATACGCCTTCCAACAATGTTTAAGTTTCTCGCAGGAGTACTTGCAAGATCAATATACAGTTATTTAATTGAGAACTCCCTGTACCCAACTGAACAGAAAGGCAACTTTAAAAAGTTAAGAGACATGAAAGATCAGCTGCTTATTGATAAAATCATACTAAAGAATGCAAAAAGACAAGAAACAAATCTTAACATAGTCTGGATAGACTATAAAACATGTTTTGGGGGATTAGTAAAAATATTCAGAAGTTCCTCAAGGAAAACATGAAAAAATGGAAAACTGTCTTAATGGCCTATGATGAAGAAATTGGGGAAGTTAGCATCAAAAGAGGAATATTTCAAGGGGATTCTTTGTCATCACTGCTGTTTAACATCTCACTAATCCCCATGTCAATGATTTTAAATAAAACTAGATTGGGCTACCATATTTCATAACAAGCAGGAAAAATCAATCATCTGTTATACATGGATGACTTAAGACTATGCAAAAAGTTCCACAGAGATAGAATCACTGCTAAACACAGTGCGAATATGTAGTGAAGATATTAATTGAAATTTGAAATTGACAAATGTGCGGCTCTGTCTGTATACCATGACAAGATCCCAAAACTAGATGGAATAGAGTTTAAAAAAATGACAATAATATAAAATCACTATCAAGTGATGAAATTTCATTATAAATACCCTGGAATACTGGAACATAAGATAAGACGAGCCCTGCTGGATCAGGCCAAGGGCCCATCTAGTCTAGCTTCCTGTATCTCACAGTGGCCCCACCAGATGCCTCTGGGAGCACACGAGACAACTAGATACCTGTCTCCTGATACTCCTCCCCTGCATCTGGCATTTTGAGGTACCTTCCTTTTAAGTCTGGAGATTATACATCCCCATCATGGCTTGTGACCTGCGATGGACTTTTCCTCCAGGAATCTGTCCAATCCCCTTTTCAAGGCATCTAAGCCAGACGCCACCACCACATCCCGTGGCAAGGAGTTCCACAGACTTAACAACACGCTGGGTAAAGAAATCTTTTTTTTTTCTGTTCTCACTCTCCCAACACTCAATTGGAGTAGATGTCCCCTGGTTCTGGTATTGCATGAGAGGGAAAAGAGCTTCCCTCTATCCACTTGATCCATCCCCTGCATAATTTTATACATCTCAACCATGTCCCCCCTCAGGTGCCTTTTCTCTCGACTAAAGAGCCCCAAACACTGTAGCCTTTTCTAATAAGGGAGGTGCCCCAGCCCAGCAATTCTTTTAGTCACTCTCTTCTGCACCTTTTCCAGTTCCACTATGTCTTTTTTGAGGTGCGGACAACCAGACAACATCCTGCACACAAAAGTTAAAGAACTGACAGAAAGGGAATATATCAAAAGACTGCAGAAAACCATAAAATCAAAATTAAATGGTGGAAATACAATCAAGGCCATAAACACATGGGCAGTTCCAGTAAATAGATACCCAGCTGGAATAATAAATTGGATCCAAATTGAATTAGAAGAATTGGATCGAAAAACACAAACTAATGAACATGCATCATACACTACATCCAGAAAGTGATGTGAACAGATTATATTTACCATGAAAAATTTGAGGCCATGGATTACTGTAAATACAGCAGGTAGTAGAGGAGGAAAAGAGAAGCCTAAGTGATTTCATTAGTACAAGTAGACAAAAATTTAAGTCGGTGAAAATTGAGAATATTTTGAAGACAACAGAAACAAAAGCTCAATATAAGAAATGACAATTTGAAAATAAATTAAACAGTTGGAAAAATAAACCACTACACGGACAACACCTGAGAAATATTGATGGAAAGCATGATCATGATTCAACATGGGCATGGCTAAAACTAGAGACGCTTAAGAAAGAAACTGAAAGCTTGATTTTTGCTGCACAAGAACAAGCACTCCAAACCAGCGTGACGAAATCTAAGATCCAAGGAATTACATCTTAAAGCAAATGTTGACTCTGCCAAGAAAAAGATGAAACTGTGTTACATGTCATCTGTTAATGTACAGCAATTGCACAAACAGATTACAAAACTAGACATGATTTTTGTTGTTGTTGTTGTTTAGTCGTTGTGTCCGACTCTTCGTGACCCCATGGACCAAAGCACGCCAGGCCCTCCTGTCTTCCACTGCCTCCCGGAGTTTGGTCAAATTCATGTTGGTAGCTTCGATGACACTGTCCAACCATCTCGTCCTCTGTTGTCCCCTTCTCCTCTTGCCTTCACACTTTCCCAACATCAGGGTCTTTTCCAAGGAGTCTTCTCTTCTCATTAGATGGCCAAAGTATTGGATCCTCAGCTTCAGGATCTGTCCTTCCAGTGAGCACTCAGGGTTGATTTCCTTCAAAATGGATAGGTTTGTTCTCCTTGCAGTCCAGGGGACTCTCAAGAGTCTCCTCCAGCACCACAATTCAAAAGCATCAGTTCTTCGGCGGTCAGCCTTCTTTATGGTCCAACTCTCACTTCCATACATCGCTACTGGAAAAACCATAGATTTGACTATGCGGACCTTTGTCGGCAAGGTGATGTCTCTGCTTTTTTAAGATGCTGTCTAGGTTTGTCATCGCTTTCCTCCCAAGAAGCAGGTATCTTTTAATTTCGTGGCTGCTGTCCCCATCTGCAGTGATCATGGAGCCCAAGAAGGTAAAATCTGTCACTGCCTCCATATCTTCCCCTTCTATTTGCCAGGAGGTGATGGGGCCAGTGGCCATGATCTTAATTTTTTTGATGTTGAACTGGCAATAGCCCTCTGCAAATGTGTTTCTTACTAATTGGTCTTGGGAACAGCTCTTTATTTTTATTCTGCCAGTCCTGCCTTTCGCTTGATGTATTCTGCATATAAGTTAAATAAGCAGGGAGACAATATACAGCCTTGTCATACTCCTTTCCCAATTTTGAACCAATCAGTTGTTCCATATCCAGTTCTAACTGTTGCTTTTGTCCCACGTATAGATTTCTCAGGAGATAGATAAGGTGGTCAGGCACTCCCATTTCTTTAAGGACTTGCCATAGTTTGCTGTGGTCCACACAGTCAAAGGCTTTTGCGTAGTCAATGAAGCAGAAGTAGGCATTTTTCTGGAACTCTCTGGCTTTCTCCATAATCCAGCGCATGTTAGCAATTTGGTCTCTAGTTCCTCTGCCCCTTCGAAATCCAGCTTGTACTTCTGCGAGTTCTCAGTCCACATACTGCAGAAGCCTACCTTGTAGGATTTTGAGCATAACCTTGCTAGCATGTGAAATGAGTGCAATTGTACGGTAGTTGGAGCATTCTTTGGCACTGCCCTTCTTTGAGATTGGGATGTAGACTGATCTTTTCCAATCCTCTGGCCACTGCTGAGTTTTCCAAACTCGCTGGCATATTGAGTGTAGCACCGTAACAGCGTCATCTTTTAATATTTTAAATAGTTCGACTGGAATGCCATGACCTCCACTGGCCTTGTTGTTAGCCATGCTTTCTAAGGCCCACTTGACTTCACTCTCCAGGATGTCTGGCTCAAGGTCAGCAACCACACTATCTGGGTTGTCCGGGACATCCAGATCTTTCTGGTATAATTCCTCTGTGTATTCTTGCCACCTCTTCTTCAGGCACTCTGTCCACCAAATCTAGTTCCTTAAATCTGTTCTTCACTTCCACTGTGTATTCATAAGGGATTTGGTTTAGATTATACCTGACTAGCCCAGTGGTTTTTCTTACTTTCTTCAGTTTAAGCTTGAGTTTTGCTATAAGAAGCTGATGATCAGAGCCACAATCAGCTCCAGGTCTTGTTTTTGCTGACTGTATAGAGCTTCTCCATCTTTGGCTGCAGAGAACATAATCAATCTGATTTCAGTATTGCCCATCTGTTGATGTCCATGTGTAGCGTCGCCTCTTGTGTTGTTGTAAAAAAGTGTTTGTGATGACCATCTTGTTCTCTTGACAAAACTCTATTAGCCTTTGCCCTGCTTCGTTTTGAACTCCAAGGCCAAACTTACCTGTTGTTCCTTTTATCTCTTGACTCCCTACTTTAGCATTCCAGTCCCCTGTAATGAGAAGAACATCTTTCTTTGGTGTCAGTTCTAGAAGGTGTTGTAAGTCTTCATAGAACTGGTCAATTTCAGCCTCTCCAGCATTGGTGGTTGGTGCATAAACCTGGATTACTGTGATGTTGAAAGGTCTGCCTTGGATTCGTATTGAAATCATTCCATCATTTTTGAGATTATATCCCAGTACAGCTTTTCCCACTCTTTTGTTGACTATGAGGGCTACTCCATTTCTTCTATGGGATTCTTGCCCACAATAGTAGATATGATAATCATCTGAATTGAATTTGCCCATTTCCGTCCATTTTAGTTCACTGACGCCCAGGATGTCAATGTTTCTTCTTGCCATCTCCTCTTTGACCACATCCAGCTTACCAAGGTTCATAGATGTTACATTCCAGGTTCCTATGCAGTATTTTTCTTTGCAGCATCAGACTTTCCTTTCACTTCCAGACGCGTCCACAGCTGAGCGTCCTTTTGGCTTTTGCTCAACCACTTCATTAGCTTTGGAGCTACTTGTACTTCTCCTTCGTGTCCTTTGTGAATGCACACTAATGGGTTAGTCTGCGCTTCAGCAGAGCAGCTCGGAAGCTTCTATAGCTTTAAGCACTATGTGCCAAAGGACCTCCCCCGTAAGTTATATCACCGCCCTGGCGCAGAGGGCGCCAGTTCCGTTTCCTGCCACCGCTGTAGCAGCACGGTCGGAGCTTCTGTGTTTCGCTTCCTACTGGAAAATAATTATCCTATCTGCCCTCCAAGACTCTTACTCTGTCGAGGGCGTTGGCGGAACGACTCACCTGGTGGTTGCTCCGCTCGAATCTCCTTGTGGGCAGGCCCTTTGGCCCTCTTCAGCCTTCCATCCAGCTCACCACAGATGCGAGCCTGACTGGTTGGGGCGCGCATGTCCTGGATCTGACAGCCAATGGTCATTGGACTCTACAGGAAACTACTCTTCACATCAATGTCCTGGAGCTTCTGGCTGTCTTCAAAGCTCTTCGGGCGTTCGAGTGCCTTCTCACGGGGAAAATAGTGCAGGTGGCGTCGGACAACACCACGGTAGTGTACTATCTGAACAAGCAGGGAGGAACGCGCTCGCACCGACTTCTGTCTCTTACCACTCAGATTTGGGACTGGTGCTACTATCGCCACATCTTCCTGATCGCAGTGCATGTGGCGTCCGCCAACAACGCCCTTGCGGATCGTCTCAGCAGGTCCCAGGACTCTTCTCACGAATGGACTCTGGACGATGCAGTCTTCTCCTCCCTCTGCCAGAGATGGGGCTTGCCATCCCTGGATCTGTTTGCCTTAGCCACAAACACCAAATGCGACAGGTACTGCTCCCGAGCGGGGGTTGGACACCACTCAGAGGGGGATGCGTTCATGCTCCCTTGGACGGACGGGCTGGTGTACGCGTTTCCTCCCATCCCTTTGATACAGAAGGCAATCGTCAAAATCCGCCAGGACCGGGCCAATGCGATTCTTCTCGCTCCCTGGTGGCCCCGGCAGCCCTGGTTCACTCCTCTATTTCAGATGGCGGTGGATCGCTATCGGCTCCCGAACCTTCCTCATCTTCTATCCCTCCACGATGGCAGGACGCTCCATCCGGACCTGGATTCCCTGCACCTCACAGCCTGGAGGCTGGACCTTCGATAGAGGACGTCCTGAACAGGGCCCGTCGGCCCTCTACTTTGGCTACATACGCACGAAAGTTGAAGTCTTTCTGTGACTTTGCAGCAGACCATAACTTATCTCCGTGTCCCACGTCGCTGGACACCCTCCTACGGTTTCTTCTCCTTCTCTTTCACCGTGGTTTGTCATACTCCACTCTGAAAGTCTACATCTCTGCGGTAGTGGCGTACCAGCCACCTCTCTCTGATGCAGTGAAGTTGTTTCAGCATCCCGTCTTGAAGCAGTTCCTCAAGGGTCTCCTCAATATGCGCCCGGCTTACAAGCCACCTACTCCACAGTGGTCTCTTCAGCTTGTCTTGCGTAAACTGATGTCTCCACCGTTTGAACCTTTGGCTTCCGCATCTCTGCGGCTACTTACCTTCAAGACAGCCTTCCTTCTCGCTGTTACTTGAGCGAGGAGGGCGAGTGAGCTGACGGCGCTGCGGGCAGACCCGCCGTTCATACAGTTTCATCCGGATAAGGTTACTCTCTTTCCGGATGTTTCCTTCCTTCCGAAAGTGGCCACCTCTTTCCACCTTAATCAGCCGGTGGTTCTGCCTACTTTTTTTCCGGACCCTACGACTAACGTCAAGAAAGCACTCCATTCCCTGGATGTCAAAAGGGCATTAGCCTACTACATTTCCCGCACGGCATCCCTTCATTCCTCTCAGAGACTCTTTGTTTCGTTTCAGGAACACTCTAAAGGTTCCCCGGTTTCGTCTCAAACCTTCTCCAGATGGGTGGTAGCTACCATTAAGCTCGCCTACGAAGTTGCTCATAAGCCTCTGCCTACCACCGTTCGTGCCCACTCGACCAGAGCAATGGCTTCCTCCATGGCATTCCTGTGTGATGTTGACCTTGCCAATGTCTGTAAGGCTGCCACGTGGTCTACACCCTTCACCTTTGTGGCCCACTATCGCCTCGATATTCGAGCTAAGGCGGAGGCTGCTGTCGGTAGAGCTGTGCTGGCTTCTGTCTTGTCGTGACGCCCACCTCTGGGTAAGTCAGCTTGCTAGTCACCCATTAGTGTGCATTCACAGAGGACACGAAGGAGAAAAGAGGTTACTTACCTGTAACTCTGGTTCTTCGAGTAGTCCTCTGTGAATTCACACGTCCCGCCCTCCTCCCCGCTGTACGTCCCGACTGTTTACATGTAATACTGTACAGCGGCGGGCAGTTCTACGGAACTGGCGCACTCTGTGCCGGGGCGGTGATATAACCTATGGGGGAGGTCCTTTGGCACATAGTGCTTAAAGCTATAGAAGCTTCCAAGCTGCTCTGCTGAAGCGCAGACTAACCCATTAGTGTGAATTCACAGAGGACTACCGAAGAACCAGAGTTACAGGTAAGTAACCTCTTTTGTCCTCCGCTGTTCCTCAGTAGCATGTTGGATGCCTTCCGACCTGAGGGACTCATCTTCCAGCGTCATATCTTTTAGCCTTTTGTTTCTGTCCATGGAGTTTTCTTGGCAAAGATACTGGAGTGGCTTTCCAGTTCCTGCTCCAGGTGGATCGCGTTTAGTCAGAACTCTCCACTATGACCTGTCCGTCTTGGGTGTCCCTGCACAGCATAGCCCATAGCTTCTCTGAATTACTCAAGCCCCTTCGCCACGACAAGGCAGCAATCCGTGAAGGGGGTGGCAATGATAGAGTGGCAAAATTAGTGCACTGGTCATTATGCAAAAACTAACAAAGTACAGAGACCTGGCAATCAAAACATCTTGCTTGTGAATGAAGCACACTTCAGTGGTCCCAGTAATCATTGGGGCTTTGGGAACAATATCAAGAAATTTCACACAGTAGTATAAGCTGTTGCAGATCTCAAAAATAACACCGTCAAAGCTACAAAAAACAGCATTATTAGGAACAGCACACATACTGCATCGATATTTCACAGATATTTAGGTTTTTGGTTAAAACTTGTATCTATTATATAATACCAGTCAATGTTTTTTATAATTTTGATTGACTGTGCCTGGCATAATAATAATGATGATGATAATATACAAGTGGGAAAATGTGTCATTTGAGAAAATAAAATATGTTGCTCCATATTCTAGTTATTATGAAAATTGAAATTATTTTGTCAATTTGAGTCAGGTTGTTTTCAGTTCAGTACAAGTGATGGTTATATAGCACAAAGGACCCTTTGTCCTGCTGGTGGTTCTAGCAGCTTAATTGCATACAAGCATTTTGGTGTTTCTGTGGAATACTTTAATGGAATCAAGGGAAGCTTTGTATAATTTTAAACTATTAAAGTGTGTTGCAGGTGTTTTTTGTTTGTTTTCAAGAAGAAGAAGAAACAGCCAGACACCTAATATATATTTGCTGTTTCCATTTACATTCACTTTCTGATTTCTAAAATGAAATTAATAATAGACAAATAGATCCTAGTTTAAACTCATACCATTTTATTTTAGGTGCAGGTGTTTGGATTGTACACAGGGGAAGAATTTCATGAAACATTTGACTGCCCAATTAAAGTAAGTACTTGGTTAATTCTCAAGAAATTTTGCATTTTTGTTCCATTCAATGAAAAAGTTATCTCAGCTGTGTGTTCTTAGTAGAGAGCCTTCCAAAGCTCGTTGTCAGAGAAAATTGTTTAGAGAGATTGCTATGAACGGTGGTACCTGGGTCAGGAAGCCAGAGCATGATGGGGTGGATTCAGATGCTGGGAGCTTGAATGGGGTTCCCCTCCTGTGGTACGTAACTCTAGAGGCGTATCGAGCAAAGGGTGAAACGTGTAGTTGCATTCCATGTGTGTGTGCATGTTTTAAATAGCAACAGAGTATTTGCAGTGCGCTGACATGGATTTGGGCCTACATTGCACCAGGGTGGAAATGTTGTCTTTTCCTTTGTGCTATGGGGGCAGCAAAATTCCCTGCTCACTCAAGAGCTACTGTTTGCTTCAGGAGGAAAACTACCAGTATCACAGCTATTGCTGAAGCTGCTGGAGGTGGCACTTTTCATTGGAAATGTGACATAGGAATGATGGTAAACAACAACAACAACAACAAACAACCCAAAAAGCCTACCATACATTTGATTTTCATTGTCTGCCCTCCCCCCAACATCTTTCATTGTTTTCAATAAAAAGGCAACAACCTAGAAAAACCTGTTAGAGGAAATACAATCTTGCATATCACATACAACCTAATTTGCACCATAGATTCTACACTTCATGAGTGGTAGATGTTTTGCAGGGTCTCTTTATACAGTTTTTTAAATCCATTTTGGCCTATGGGGAGTTCTGCAAATCTGTGAAACCTGAACTTTAAACACAGAAGACAAATATGTCACGGCCTGATAAATGCCCTGATGTGACACCTTCACAGGTGCTATTGTGCAAGAATTGTAATAACTGGAAGGATGCAGCACTAAATGGGAATGGGAAAGTAGTCTCAAAGGGGCTACGTAGTTTTTTTCCCAGGATTAAATTAATCTTCTCCTTTTTACTTCCCCTTGAATATTCACCTTTACATCACTGAATGGCCAATAAAAAAATCAAATAGGTTACGTAATAGGAAGCAGAAGATGGAGAAACAGCATATCATATAAGAAGGTGGACTAGATTAAGATGAAGGTGTAAAGTTTCATGGAAGAAACAGGAACAATTTCATATATACAGATGGCACCATATTACTGGCAGAAGCTGCCAATGACTTGAAATGACAGATGATAAATACTAAAAGAGAAAGTGCAAAAGCAGGATTACATTGAACACTGAAAAAAAAAATGGGTACAGAATGATTAGTTGGCTGGGTAGAGAATGAGTGAGTTAGGTATCTGGTAGTAGGTTCAGATGGTGGACACAGTCAAGGAGCCTCATGGGGCAACCAAGAAGCCTCATGGCACAGTCAAGGAGCCAAAACTCTGCTCACGACCTGGGTTCAATCCCAGGTAGTCAGCTCAAGGTTCATTCAGCCTTCCTTCCTTCTCAGGTTGGTAGACTGAGTACCCAGCTTGCTGGGGGACTGCATAATTACATTGTAAACTGCTCAGAGAGTGATTTAAGCACTATGAGGCAGTGCTTTTAATTCCACACTGTGTGTCACAGGATAAAAAACAGCCTGTGTTGTCTTGGACAACTTGCACAGTCTCAGAGCGCTGCTAGAAGAAAGGAAGGATAAACCACTTCTGAATATGCTATACTTAGAACATCCTGGAAAGAATTGCCATAGGTCAGAATTGACTGGATGGAACACAATTACTACTACTACTACTATTATTATAAAAGAATTATGTAACTTTTGACAATAAAGGAATCAAAATTTTTAAAGATTTTCTATATCCTGGTTTAGTCATCAGTCAGAATGGAGATTGCAGCCAAGAAATTAGAAGACTGAGACTTCGAAGGGCAGTTGTGAAGGAACTAGAAAAGATTCTGAAGTGTAAGGATGTTGTACTGCAGACCAAGGCTATCATATTTTGGTATTCCCTCTTATTGTGTACAGATGGCCAATGAAGGGGGATACTTCATCTTGATACTGAAAGAGAGTTTTATGGAAACTGTACGCTGCCAGAAAGTCAAGTAAAAGAGTTTCAGAATCAAGTCAAGCCTGAATTCTCATACCATACTTTGACATATCATGAGAAGACATGACTCACTGGAAAAGATAATAAAGCTAGAGAGGGCTGAAGACAGTAGAAAAGAAGAAGACCTAATGTGAGATGAATTGGTTCAGTAAAAGAAATCTCAGCCCTTAGTTTACAAGAGCTGAACAGGGCTGTTAATGATAAGACCTTTGGGGGGGAGTTTAATTCATAATGCTGCCATAAATCAGAAATGGCTTGTCAGTGTACAACAACAACTACCTTCACAATAGAAATATTATGGCAGATATATTTCTTATATGTAGCATTATTTGTCCTCATGGCAAGAACAATGTGGAATGAACACATGCTTCCCATAGACAAGCCAGAGGAGACAAACCAAGTAAACCAGTCGTTACATGTGAATATTATGAAAACAAACAGGCTGATGCTAGAGATACCAAGTTGAGTTAATTTAAAAGAGTGCATGAACATAACACATTTGATGAGGGCCTTCGTGTATGTAAATACTTCTGTGATTTCTTTTGTGTTCAGATTGTGGCAGTTCATCCTCAGTTTGTGAGATCGCATTGCAAGCAGTTTGTAACTGGAGGAAACAAAGTAAGTTCTTCTGATTTACTAATACTATTCAATTCCATATAGGGTACAAAGGAATATGCACACAGATACCATGTATTCCATCCCGCCACCCAGGGGTATTGTTTGGGTTCCTTCCTCACCTCACCTGAGATGTTTTTTGGAACTTTTTTTTTCCCGTGGATAATTCAGATATGTTTTCAAAGGTGCCATTGGAGGCAATTGGACACAAGCATCCTCATCTTTTTCCTTGTGACCAGGATCTCATCCCTAGTTGCCAAGCTTAGAAATATCAAATTGCAATTCAGGTGTCAAAACTCTACTCCACAATGAGTCTTCAGCTAGTAGTCTGGTAGATCCTTGGCAAGGGTTCAGCACAATTAAAGAGGAAAGCTACAAGAGGATCAGCTATATCAGCTAAGAAAGGTGTCTCTTAAAATTCATTTTAAACAAACTATATATAATGCTTCTCCTTCGTAGTCTCTGTGAATGCACACTAATGGGTTAATCTGCGCCTGAGCAGAGCAGCCTCGGAAGCTTCTATAGCTTTAAGCACTTGGTGCTGGGACCTCCCCTACACCAGCTATATAACTCCGCCCCCGGCACCTAGTGACTCAGTTCTTTTTTTGACCGCCGCTGTAACAGCAGCTTCGTTAAGAACTTCGCAAGTGAAAAACAATTCTATTCCTTTCTTTTGACCTCCCTTGTTCTTTCTTCAGTAACTGTGAGTAACCTGCATTAACAAGTTGTTTCTTCTGCCTGGGGGAAGAGCACCAGCCGGCGTTGTGTATTCTTTGTAAGAGCTTTACAAAACCGGCTTTGGAGCCCTCAGGGCTTTTCTCTTTAAAAAAAAGAGTCTCTTTTACCTTCTTAACAAGGCTACCCCCAGGCTCAAGAGCAACAGCGGCTCTATCCACCCCTTTGCAATCTTCCTCTTCGTGTCAAAGGAGAAGAGGACAGCATCTGAGCTAAGCCTGCAGAGAGCTGGGTGCCGAAGCCGGGGATATTCCGGCAACATACGGTAGCCCTAGCTTTGCCCTTGGGAGAAGAAAGGGCCCCCTGCAGCTCCTGCCGCCTTCCCCACCTGTCAGTGATATTCCTGACTGGGGTAAAAACCTCTTTGGAGGTTGGCACAGAACAGCCCTCCTTCATCAATGGGCTCGTTCTCACAGCTGTTAAGTCTGCAGAGAGCTGGGCACCGAAGCCGGGGATATCCCGGCAACATACGGTAGCCCTAGCTTTGCCCTTGGGAGAAGAAAGGGCCCCCTGCAGCTCCTGCCGCCTTCCCCACCTGTCAGTGATATTCCTGACTGGGGTAAAAACCTCTTTGGAGGTTGGTGAATTGGCGCAGAACAGTCCTCCTTCATCAATGGGCTCATTCTCATAGCTGCTAAGTCTGGAGAGAGCTGGGTACCGAGGCCGAATATATCCCGGCAACATACGGTAAGCCTTGGCTTTGCCTTTGGGGAAAGAAAGGGCCCCCTGCAGCTCCCACTGCCAGCCCCACCTGTCAGTGATATTCCTGACTGGGGTAACACCTCTTTGGAGGTTGATGAATTGGCACAGAACAGCCCTCATTCAGCAATGGGCTCGTTCACACAGCTGCTAGTTCTGTAGAGAGCTGGGTGCCGAAGCCGGAGTTTCCTGGCAACATACGGCAGCCCTAGCTTTGCCTTTAAAAAAAAAAGGAGGGGCCTGCAGCTCCCACTGCTATCCCCACCTGTCAGTGATATTCCTGACTGGGGTAACACCTTTTTGGTGGTTGATAAGTTGGCACGAGACAGCCCTCATTTATCAATGGGCTCGTTTACACAGCAGCCTGCGTCCTCACCTCAGCCGCCGGCGCCAGCGTAGGCTCATAGGAAAAGGACTCATAGGAGTCGACCCAGTCACAGGAACCCTGTGGCTGTCAGGCAGACCCGATTATTTTTCCTGCTCATCAATAGGGTCCTATCACGCTGACAAGTTCGAGCAGGACCAGTCCTTTATTTTGGTATAGGAGCTATGAGCCTTATCCGCCACCTTTTCTGCCACCACCGCCTCCCCACTCTACCTGGCACTGTTCTGAGCCACGGGCCGAGGAACGCTATGTGCCTCCACCTACACCTCGAAGGAGTAGCGCTCCCTCGAACTCAGCTTCGGCAGCAAAGTGTCCGCAGGTTCAACCGAACCCGCTGTTAACCCATTCAGCCTTCTCCGTCCCGGCGGCTGTTCTTGAGACTGATCTTGGTCAGGCTCACGCTAAGAAAGACTTCTCCCCTAATCGTCAGTAGGACTTACCTTATTCAGGTTGGGACTCACAAGAGTCAGAGGGGGAGGAAGATTTTCCAACCAATCTTCCTACACCCATATCAGTTGCCGCAGATAGTCACCCTCCTTTTCCGTTAGAAGGTTGTTCTTCATATTCCCAACTGATACAGAGAACACAGATAAGGATATCTTTGGTTGGCGTTTTTATTCTCTGGCCGCCGTGTAGCCAATTACTCCGCTGCCATGGGCGCTTATCATCGCCACTTATGGAATTTGGCACTGCCCATTTTGCAGGTAGCTCCTGTACACTTTTACAGCCAGGGCCTCTCATATCACCAGGAGGCAATGGGGCTGGCGCGTCATGAGTGCATTACTGTTCATCCAAACAACTGGCCACTACCAAGGCAGGACCGCAAAACCAAGCAGTCTCTTTAATGCACCTGACTTCTCTGTCATTGACCAATCAGTCCATTTGACCCCTTGTCTTTCCAATTGGTGTTCCTTCACATCTAACACTTCGGTACTCTCTATCATAGTTACCAGCTATGCCACTGAATTCGATGTACCCCCTGACACAGGCCACGTTAAGGCCACCCCCTTTGGAAGATGAAATTCAGGCCTTGTTAGGGAACGATTCCATTGTTCCTTTGCACCATCCCCAAAAAGGATGGAGGCCTCTGGCCCATCCTTGGTCTTGGAGGCCTGAATTCTTTTGTTACTCCACGAAGATTCCGTATGGTTTCCTTGGACTCTATTATTCACATGTTACGTCTTGGGAGTTGGTTTACCGTGATTGAACTGTAAGATGCTCAATTTCATGCTAGCATCCGGTCAGACCATCAACGCTTTCTCAGGTTTTCAGTAGGAGGAATCACTGTTTACCCATGTTTAGATAACTGGCTCCTGGTTGCTGAGTCCAAGTCACAAGCTTGTAAACACACGTCCTTGACACTGTCTCTTTTGTCAGCGTTAGGACTAAAGGTCAACATAGAGAAGTCGACTTTGCAACCTACACAACGTGTAAATTATATTAATGTGACTTTGGATGCTTTCTTGAAGCAGGCTTTTCTCCCTGACAACAAGATTGTGAAAATGCATGGCTTGTTATGCTCCTTTTCTTCAAGCGCTTGGTCCCTGCCCTACAGGTCCAGCGACTTCTGGGGCTGATGGCATCTACCACAGCTGTGGTACAGCATGCTCGATTGAGGATGCGGTCCTTTCAAGCCTGGTTTCTCCCACTCTTCTTGAGACCACCCATCCACGTTGCTCCAGGTGACTCCGGAGCTTGCCGCACAACTGGACTGGTGGAAATCCCCCCCCCCAACCTACGGATAGGAGACCGTTTGGTCTCTTGACCCCGTTGGTTCAGTGAACTGCGGTTGCCAGCCCATCAGGCTGGGGGGGCTTGTCTACGCCACCATGCTGTCCACGGCCGCTGGTCCACAATAAAAGCCGGCCTGCATATCAATGTACTAGAGCTCCTGGCAATCACCAACGCCTTTTGGGCCTTCGAGCCCCTACTCCGTGGTCGAGTGGTCTCGGTCGCGTCGGACAATACCACTGTAGTTTATTATATAAACAAGCAGGGCGGCACTCACTCGTTACGCCTTCTCTTTCACACCATCGACCTTTCGGAATGGTGTTATGCTCGCCACATTTATCCAGTGGCTGTACATTTGGCAGGCGAGAACAATTCCATAGTAGACCATCTCAGCAGACTACAGTCCTGACTTCACGAGCGGGCTCTCAACGATGCCATCTTTCGCCGCCTCTGTCGGTGTTGGGGGGACTCCAGACATAGACGTTTTCGCATCTCGGATGAACAAGAAGTGGGCCATGTTCTGCTCCCAAGCCGGCATCAGCCGCAACTCCCTAGGGGACGCTTTCCTGATGAATTGTTCATGGGGCCTCCTTTACAGGTTTCCACCTTTCCCCCTTCTTCGAAGGACTGTTGTTCGAATCTGACAAGAGAATGCAAACGTCATACTTATACCCCCTTGGTCGCCTTGCCAACCTTGGTTCTCGATCCTGCTCCCGTGAGCCGCGGAATACAACAGGCTGCAGCTGGTCCCTCATCTCCTGTCTAGAGACAGAGGTCAGGTATTTCATCTGGACCTCGAGTCCCTCCACCTGATGGCTTGGAGACTTCCCCGACTGTAACAGACATGCTCGCAAACCTTCTACCACCTTGACCTACTCCTATAATTGGTAGCCGTTCTGTCACTTTGCATCAAGACAACATTCGCCTACTAGGCCAACGTCTCTGGACGCACTCCTTTAGTTTCTTCTGCACCTGTTTCACCTGGGACTGGCCTGTTCTACCTGCAAGCTATTTCTCCGAGGCCTGGAAAATATGCGCCCTGCCTATAAGACCACTAACACCTCAGTGGTCTCTCCAATTAGTTCTTTGGCGGCTTATGAGGCCTCCCTTTCAGCCCTTGGTGTCAGCATCGCTCCGCTTGCTAACCCTCAAGACTGCCTTTCTCCTGGTGATAACCTGAGCTCGCAGGGCTGGAGGATTGGCTACACTAAGAGCAGAACCTCCTTTCTGCAAAGTAACCTTACGGCCAGACCTTACCTTCTTGCCTAAGGTATCTTCTGCCTTCCATTTGAATCAGCCAACTGTCCTTCCTGAGACAGCCCTGCACGCTCTAGACGTGAAGCATGCTCTGTCATATTATGTGCACCGCACGACCACTTTTCGTGCCTCACAACATCTCTTTGTCACCTTTGCTGGCTCCTCCTTCGGAGCACCGGCTTCCTCTCAGAACATCTCTAGATGAATAGTCCAGACCATCCGTCTTGCCTATAACTTGGCAGAGACTCCTCGTCCAAGATCAGTGAGAGCTCACTCTACTAGAGCTGTAGCATCCTCAACAGCCTTTCTCCGTGGAGTGGACATTGCGGATGTCTGCCGCGCTGCCACATGCGCCACTCCGTCTACCTTCATCTCACACTACCGCCTGGATGTCTGTCTGAAGGCTCAGGCTGCGGTAGGTTGAGCTGTCCTGGCTTCTGCACTTTCGTGACGTCCCTCCTCCTGGTTAGTCAGCTTGCCAGTCACCCATTAGTGTGCATTCACAGAGACCACAAAGGAGAAAAAGAAGTTACTTACCTGTAACTCTGGTTCTTCGAGTGGTCATCTGTGAATTCACACTCCCCGCCCTCCTCCCCGCTGTCCGTCACGTGTGCCATCGCATGCTGGGCAGCAGCGGTCGGTTCCTTAGAACTGAGGCACTAGGTGCCGGGGGCGGAGTTATATAGCCGGTGTAGGGGAGGTCCCAGCACCAAGTGCTTAAAGCTATAGAAGCTTCCGAGGCTGCTCTGCTCAGGCGCAGATTAACCCATTAGTGTGAATTCACAGATGACCACTCGAAGAACCAGAGTTACAGGTAAGTAACTTCTTTTTTTTTAACACAATTCTCCAAGTGGCCAGTAAGTCAGCACATGACCCCTATAGAAACTTCAGTAAAACATGTGACCAGGAAGCAAATGCATATTGCCCTTGTTCTCCTTCCCCTTTACATTTTTGTTTGTCATGTGCTGTCAGGTGGCACCTGCCTTCTAGTGACCCTAACAGAGTTTTCAGGGTGTGTGAGATGGTTAACATGGACACATCCACCTCTCTTTCTTCCTTCTCAGATTTTAGTTTACATATTTAAAACGTGATTTTCAAGAAAGCCTTATTGACATGAAGCAGAATTTCAGCTGCAGTAAATATGGCTCCTGGAAGAATGTTTTGCATTTTCTAAGTGCAGAGTATTCCATATTTTTAACATTCATTTTAGGAAATGAAATATTTCCTTATACTTCATTGTTACAAAATTGGTGTCCAAATCCTCTCTGAAAAAGGATCCATCCTTTTTTTCTTTAAAAAAAAAGTAAATTACTAGCTCTAATGATGTAGAAATATTTTTGCTTTAATTGTTGTTCGTGATGTTTTTAAGTACGCTTTGTAATATTCCTGGGTTTTGAAAGCATTTGTTAATTCACCATCAGTGTTAGTGGCTGAAATCCTGTTGCTTAGCATAGTAAGTCACACTAGAGTAGGTGCACTTAATCAGTGGGGATTTGATGAGTCAGTTCCTCCATACATTCGATTGATTCAAATGGCCCTACTCTAGTGCAGCTTACTACACTAAGCGATAGGATTTCAGCCATAGAGTTACTGCACCACAGACTATTAGGGTGAGTTTTGTTTTTTGTTTTTAATCATGGTGGAAAAGATTTGGGTGCTGCTGATGTGATCAAATGTGCTTAGGCCAGATGTGTTTAGGCTCCAGCTCATTTCACATTCTTCCTCTAGAAATTTTCTTCTGTTACCAGAATTGAGCTGAGCTTGCAGTTCTTTCACACAAAATCCTATTCCTGGTCACACACCCGAAGGGATAAGATAAGATGAGACAGACAGACAGATTCTTTTGTTTTTAGTTGCTTTTAGTCGGCTCTAAAATATGTTAATTTTTATTGCACATTTTTCTTTAGTGTTTTAATTATTCTTTATTGTTTTAATTATTATAAAGGTATATGTTGGCAAGCCACAGCCCCCAGATTACATGCAGCCCTCAGTTTCTCATGGAGTCCCCCTGGCCCCATGGAGCCTTCTCTGTTTTTCCCCCGGCTGCCAAGCCATTACCTAAGCAGCAGGGAGAAGGTTGACAGCTGCATTAGGATTGCTGGAGATTGCAGGTATTAAATCCCTCTTCTTGCAGTTATCCTTATACGCTCACTAGGTATCAGGGTGACTCGGAGTCTGTGCCATTGTCTCCTGTGGCATTCAGGAGGACTTTAAAAAGTTGTCTACCCTGCTTGTAAACCATCTTGAGATGGTTTGGTGATCTCCTCAGCAAAGACATAAATTAGGTAGTTATGACTGTGAAATCGTTAGCAATGACAGTTTAATGTAATCAGGTATTTCACTATTTTGTTTATGGGCAGCTTTAAATGAATTTGTCATATAGGCAGCTTACAGAGAGTGCCCACAATATTGTTGAATTCTGTGGACTGTAATGTTGTGCAAGCAGAGATTGACCCATTGGAACAAATGGGGGCTTCTCTTCACACAAGAAGACATTCGATATCTCCTTGTGCAGGCTTGAAAAATGTCAAATGACTAATGCAACAGTCCATGTGTGAGTGTTTCCATTGAACTGGATTCTGGTCTCTGCTCTGCATCAGGATTTAAATCTTATCTTTGTTGTGAACTCACTGTGTGGCCTTAGGCCAGCTATAGTCTCCCCATCAGTAGAATTGGGATTAGAATACTGGTCACACAGAATTATTACAACTGTTGCATTGTATGTACCATATTCATTTAAAAGGGGCATAATAATCATGAGGTTTGGGACACAGTATTTTATCTCAGACGACGTAAGCATTTCCCCATATGAACTGCTTTTGTGAGAGTGAACAATACACCTTCTTGAGAGACTCTTGCTACAATAGTTGCTGTGATCTTCTTTTGACCATTGGGTGCAGTACTAACTAAACCATTCCTGCCCCTTTCACATTGCAATTAAGTACCGTAGGTTTTGAATGGAACACTTGGCAGATGGTGGCAACCCTGCAATAATAATACATTGTAAATAACAGGGCATCCCCAGCAAGAGAAGACGGAGGAGTTTTGAAGCGAGAAGAAAAGACAAATAGTGCTATTGTAGGCCATAACCTTCTACCTTTAAAAGAGGGTCTAATCTTAAAAAATAACAGGGTGAAAGCTGGCTAAATGAAGGTGGGGAAGCTGAAATAAAGGTATTCGTCAGTTAACCCTTAAGAGCTCCTACATTTTTCAATCTGCCAGTTTAAATGAATGTTATACTTGTACAAAATAAACTCATCAATACCATCCAGTAAATTAAACTTTATAAAATAAACTGAAACAGAAAATTAAAGGATATGTAAATTTTCAAATAGGCCATTGATTCATTTCTATATTTGTAGATAGTTTAAATGTATGGGTAAAATCTGAAGATATTAACATATGTAAATACACTAATAAAATATAAAGCAGAAAGTGACTGATGAAGAGAATAATCTGCACTTTGTTGCTAGGCATATAAATGCTTGTTGAGGGCTTTTCAATGAATATTTATTTATTTATTTATTTATTTATTTATTTATTTATTTATTTATTTATTGTATTTTTACCCCGCCTATCTGGTCAAACGACCACTCTAGGCAGCTTCCAACACACATAACATACATAACAAAATATAAAAAATATATAAAAATATAAAATATAACATCTATAGACAAATAATTCAAGATGGAGAAGAGAAAAGGAAAAGAGAAATAAAAAGAAAAAAGAAATAAAGTGTTCACTGGAGGGAAGGCCTGCGTAAACATCCAAGTTTTTAATTGGTTTTTAAAGGTGCCCAGCGAAGGGGCCGCATGAATCGCCGGAGGAAGGTTATTCCAGAGGCGAGGAGCTACCGCCGAGAAGGCCCGGTTTCTTGTTTTTTCCTTCCGGGCCTCCCTCGGCGTCAAGCTCCTCAGCCTCACCTCCTGACTCGATCGGGTGATCCGGGTAGATTTTGGTGGGAGTAGGCGTTCCGCCAAGTATCGAGGCCCTAAACCGTTTAGGGCTTTGTACGTTAGCATTAAGACTTTGAAGTCAATGCGGAACCGAATGGGCAGCCAATGCAAAGTGGCCAGAGTGGGAGAGATATGATATTTTCTCACTCCACTAAGAAGTCTGGCCGCCGCGTTCTGCACTACTTGGAGTCTCCGCATCAACCTCAAAGGCAGCCCCACGTAGAGCGCATTACAGTGGTCTAATCTTGAGACTACGAGCGCATGTACCAAGGTAGTGAGCGCCCCAACATCAAGATAGGGTCGCAGCTGGGCTATCCGCCAAAGATGAAAAAAGGCGGTACGGACCACCGACGCCACCTGAGTTTCCATGGTGAGCGCCGGGTCCAGATGGATCCCCAAGCTGCGAACCTCACTCTTAGCGGTAAGAGTCACCCCCCCCCCAAATGAGAGAGAGTTTCCCAGACCGCTGACGGTGGGGCCACCCACCCTCAGGACCTCCGTCTTGTCCGGGTTATATACAAATCCTTTCCCATGTAGTATTGGGGACAGTGACCAATAAGACACTCAAAGTGTGGGTTCAAGAGACTGCCAGAGTTGATGATGGCCATTTGCTCATCCATGTAGAAGCTCTTGATTTTTCAAGGATATTTTAGAGTAGGAATAGAAAATATGTGGCTCTCCAGATGCTGCTACAGTACAATTCCTGTTGGCTCCCATCACTGCCCACCCTAGTGCTGTACATTCTGGAGTACCACAAACTTCCTGCCACAGTTTTAGGGAAAACAACATATTTTCTTCCCAGAGATGCCAAAGAAAGTCACTGCCAGAATGGAGCTGCCCTTGGCAGTTTCTGAAAAACATTAGAACTATAACAGACTGGAAATATTCTGAGATTCGGTTCGATCTAGTTCATCCACTGAGCTAGAGCCTTTCATGATTAATATTTTGGTATACTGTACTACCATATATCAGCATTTTAGTTTTACATCATAACATTCTTTATAAGCCTTCATGTAAATGTTCCCCTTGACATTTAGTCCAGTCGTGTCCAACTCTAGGGGGCGGTGCTCATCCCCGTTTCCAAGCCATAGAGCCAGCGTTTGTCTGTAGACAGTTTCCGAAGTTACGTGGCCAGGGCGACTAGACACGGAACGCCGTTACCTTCCCACCGTGGCGGTACCTATTTATCTACTTGCATTTTTACATGCTTTCGAACTGCTAGGTTGGCAGGAGCTGGGACAAGCGACGGGAGCTCACTCCGTTGCGTGGATTCGATCTTCCGACTGCTGGTCTTCCGACCTTGCAGCACAGAGGCTTCTGCGGTTTAACCCGCAGTGCCTCCACGTCCCTAAGCCATCATGACCACATACTTAATAAACACAGTGGGAAGCCAAACTATATGTGTAGACTTCGGGGGAGCCAGGAGGCAGGGTTGATAAAAATAAATGATTTTTTAAAAATCAAGTTGATCTAAATCATGATTTAAATTTTAAAAAATGATTTTATTTAAATCATCAAAGAATCCATTAAAAAAATTAAATCATGATTTAAATCAAAACCACCCTGCCAGGTGGTTTTTTCAGAGAACTACATATCCAACAGTCTTCCACGTTAGAGCACCTCTTAGGGCAAATAATAATAATAATAATGTTCTTGATTAAGCAAGCAAACTGAAGAAAAAACATTTTGACTCTTCAGACAGAGTTGTTTCAACTATAGTAATAGAATTTTTACTATAACATCTAAGTATTGTCTCAGATTTTTTTTAATTGTGCTGATTTTTAGTGTCAGCAAATCCAGTTTATCTTTGCTTTGTGAGTAAGTAGGTGACTTTTACCTCTGAACCCCACAATATGTGCTTCATAATAACTGGTTGGATCACTTTGACAAATTATTAAATTGTCAGGATGCTGTTTGCAGCACAGTCCATTTTTAGAAACAGGGTAGTCAGCTGTTTGGCATTGCGTTGGTAGATGAAGAGTACCAGACAAGAAAGGCAGATTGCTTTGTAAGCTGGAAAATGTCAGTCAGTAAATACAGAGAGGTCCCATTTAAGTGAAGTAAGAGTAAATACCACAGCAATCTCTGTCCAGGTATTGGGCAATTTACCTTAAATTGTGTACATGTTTATTGCCTCAGTAGCTTCTAGTTGGGAATTGTTGTCTTAAATGAGTGGTCATTAGAATGTTTAAATTACTCAGTTCTACTTACTTACTTTATGTGTACATGGAACATAAAACATAAAAGATAATTAGGGTTGCAGAAATTCAACAGACTAGTTGGCCGTGCTACAGCAAATCTGCGCTTGATGACTGGTCCCAAATTTCTCTTCCTCCTTTGTGTACTGTTTTACTGTGGTGCTTCCTCCATTGCCATGCTCTTATCCATTAATATAGGGCAGGATTTACTAGACACAGAATGTCTTCCAGTCTTAGGACTCAGTTTCTGAAATTGTAAAGTAAGGTGGGGAAAAGGCAACAGCTTTTAGCATATACAGAGAAAGGCACAGAGTTGGAGGAGGTGGCACCAGTGAGAATTAGGATTGTCAGATAAACAGCAGACCACCCCGTGATATTCTGGGTCAAAAGCTGAAACCAGGGGATAGACCCTCGTGGAGTCACTGGGATGGGCTCTTATGATGTTCATTGGGGTGAGGTAGGGAACAGTGTCCGCAGCTGTGTCTGGACCAGCTTGCACACTGCACAGCCTTAGCTATTTTATTTATTTATTTATTTATTGAATTTATATCCCGCCCATCTAGTCATTAGCTACAGCATACATCACACATGGGAAGTGTTCCAGGCCCTCTAGTACTGCTTGGAGTTATGGAAGGCTCACCATCCACGCCTGATAATTCGATCTTCTAACAGCTGATGTGGGAAGTCTATTTAGCAAATATTATGATGTATGGAGAGAAAAGTCCTGTAGCATCACTGTTCAGTTTTTCAATTTGGCATTGCCTGTTGTTCCTCCTTTAAAAAATAATGTTCCTACCAGTAAGCATTGAAGGCAATATCTGTATTGATATATCAAGGATAGTAATTTCCTAAAAACGTCTTTTACTGAACATCACTGGATAATTTAAGAAAAATAAAGGGCTGAATATTGAAAGACTAAGAGTAAATAGTATGAGGATAATCATTGTCATTGTCGTCGTCATCACCACCACCTTAATCTTAGAATTGCAGAGCTGGAAGGTATTCTATGGATCAGTCCACCCCCTGTCAAGGAGGCGCAGTGGGGAATCAAACTCCCATAACTAAATCACTAAGCTATCCAGTGGTTCATTGTAACATAGGACTAAACCCAGTTTTTTGTCCCAGGTAGAATAAGACCCATTGAATCACTGGAACTTGTTAAGTCAACACTTACATGAATTACACTGATTTAATTGATTACTCTAATTGGGACTAACAATTATATTTAGCCCATAAAATGTATTTCTTTCTGAGATTAAACAAAACATATGTAGTGTCACATATGTGCAAAGGTGTTTTGTTGGTTTTCTTGTCCAGTACTAGCATCCTGTGAGGCTGGCATAGCATCCCTTGGGACACAAGGCCAGCCACTGAAAACACTTGACCAGCCCTCTCATACAGGCACAAAAGCGCTTTGCACAGATTCCTCTCTGATTTCTGCCTTTATATGCAGTCCTTTTGAGTTTTCTAGTGGCAGATGTGGCAATGTTGAGAAAAATTATGTGCTGTATAGCAACAAATAACATCATATGCATTCTTTGTGTAAAGTCTATTAATTTCTGTTCCATGAAAAGGGTGTTTTGCATGGAATGCTCCATTTAAATTTCATCTCTTTGGCATTGTTTCTGACTCAGGAGTTGAAGAAGGATCACTCTTAAGCACTCTTAAGACAGGGATTACATGTAATTAGTGACAGTGTTAATTGCTTGACAGGCTCCATTAGAAGCAGTGGCTGTACTCTGATTCATTGCAGCTCCCTGTACAAGAGAACTTGTCAGCTTAATCCTAAAGGTAATATTAGTCATTAACATCTATGCATATTTTTCTGCATATAACAAGATTTGCTTTGCAATGCTTACTCTTAGGTTAAGTTTAAACAGTAAGTAACTCTAAGAGAGAAGGGGCAGTTACATGCTCCACAGCATGAGATATAAAACTATTCTTCAAGTTTGTGTAAGACTGTAATGTCTAAGGACCATATATTCTCTCTGCAAGTAGCTAGGAGCCACACCTGGCCACTCGTCTCTCCCCAGGCAGAAGGTAAATTTCTTGACCATAAATTTTCTGAGTGGGAGTACATGTTCAAATACCATTGATCCACTTATAAAATGGGTGAATTTGAAGTATTTTTTTTACTGCCCACATGATGCAAAGGCTGAATTGAATTGACCCAGCCCTTTTAGCTCCCAAAGCAGCTTTTTTTCTATGCCACTGGTGGGCTTTTACGTCTTCAGGCTGGAAGGATTCAAACTGACTTTGCAAAGGGAGGCCTGGTTTCTCTTAGGGCAGCGGAGCCTGCCCTGTTTGCCTGTGGCCTGCTGTTCAGCTGTTCAGTGGGCCCGTAAGCAGAGAGGGAAGGGCTAGGCTGCCAGAACATAAGCCTCTGTTCTGGCAGCCTAGTCTTCGCTCTCTGCCTGTGAGGACAAATAAAAATGGGTAAATATTTGTTGTTTTGTATTCGTCGGAGTCTCCTGAATTGATGAATATGAAGGGACGAATATTTGATGAAGCAGCCATTTCTTATGAATATCGCAATACTTTTTATTATTATTATTCATCCTCAGATCTACTAGCCATAGTTGCAATAGAAGCAGAAGTGAAAGACATGCCTTTCGGGAAAGTTTGTCTGCTGCTATTTACATTTAGGAAGTTTTTAGGAGAGTTTGTCTGCTTCTGTTTATTTTCTCATTGGGGAACCCCTTTATTCATCAGCTTCCAAGGAACTCCAGGGTTCCTTGAAACTGTTAATAAACCACTGCTTTAAAAAGCCCAGAATTAAGGTGTTCTAGGTAGATAACATTATAGTAAAAGTGTTCAAATTTCCAGGTGCAAGTAATGGAAAGGCTGATAAAACACAGCATTGGCTGTGCTGTCATTATTTCATGTTATGTTGGCTATATAATGATCTATATAATGGCTATATAATGATACATGCAGACGCTGGTGTGATGTGCAGCTTAAATACAGCTGCGTTGTAAGAAAGTTTTAGAGAGATCTACCATCAGAAAACAGATAGAGGAATGAAATGTATTGCCAAGGAAGCTGTTGTACAGTTGCAGTGGTGGCAGCCGTTGCTGCTTCTGCTTCTATTGAAATATAAGCAGTAGGAATGCTGACTGCCAGGATGAGGATTTATAGGAAATAAAGCCCTAAAATACTTTATCCAGTCATGGAGAAGGGAAAACAACCCTGTTCGGTCAACAGCTTTTTCTCTCTGTGTACATAGCTCCCATTGAGTTTAAATGCTCTCAGTATTGTAATAATGACAATGCAATATTACAGATGAGTGGCAAATGAACTAAATAAATTAACCAACTGCTTTTAAGAAAAATATGCTTCCTGAATAGCTACTTCTGAAAATCTCCTGCAGGGAACTCTGTGTTCCTTAAATCTCAAGATGTTTGTATTGTAAGAGAATGAAAGAGTTTTATTTAATGTTTGAAAAGAGATGCTTATTGCTGCTAAATTAGCAGTAAGCTTCAAACAAGGGAGAAGTGAGGGCCATTCAAGTCTTAAGTGTATTGGTGTCACAGATACTAACATAGATAACAAAGTTGCTAAATATACTTGTAGAAATAAGGAGGTTTAGTTAAGTGCAGTAGTTAACATTTCTGAAGAATATTTCAAGTGTTCTAAGAATTTCATCCACATTAGACTCATTTATTGTTTTGGAAGTCCTGTAAGCTTTGTTGTTGTTTAGTTGTAAAGTCATGTCCGACTCTTCATGACCCCATGGACCAGAGCACACCAGGCCCTCCTGTCTTCCACTGCCTCCCGGAGCTTGGTCAAATTCATGTTGGTAGCTTCGTTGACACTGTCCAACCATCTTGTCCTCTGTCGTCGCCTTCTCCTCTTGCCTTCACACTTTCCCAACATCAGGCTCTTTTCCAAGGAGTCTTCTCTTCTCATGAGATGGCCAAAGTATTGAAGCCTCAGCTTCAGGATCTGTCCTTCCAGTGAGCACTCAGGGTTGATTTCCTTCAAAATTGCTAGGTTTGTTCTCTTTGCAGTCCAGGGGACTCTCAAGAGTCTCCTCCAGCACCACAATTCAAAAGCATCAATTCTTCAGCGGTCAGCCTTCTTTATGGTCCAGCTCTCACTTCCATACATCGCTACTGGAAAAACCATAGCTTTGACTATGCGGACCTTTGTCGGCAAGGTGATGTCTCTGCTTTTTAAGATGCTGTCTAGGTTTGTCATCGCTTTCCTCCCAAGAAGCAGGCGTCTTTTAATTTCGTGGCTGCTGTCACCATCTGCAGTGATCATGGAGCCCAAGAAAGTAAAATCTGTCACTGCCTCCATATCTTCCCCTTCTATTTGCCAGGAGGTGATGGGACCAGTGGCCATGATCTTAGTTTTTTTTGATGTTGAGCTTCAGACCATTTTTTGCGCTCTCCTCTTTCACCCTCATTAAGAGGTTCTTTAAGTCCTCCTCACTTTCTGCCATCAGAGTGGTATCATCTGCATATCTGAGGTTGTTGATATTTCTTCCGGCAATCTTAATACCGGCTTGGGATTCCTCCATTCCAGCCTTTCGCATGATGTATTCTGCATATAAGTTAAATAAGCCGGGGGACAATATACAGCCTTGTCGTACTCCTTTCCCAATTTTGAACCAATCAGTTGTTCCATATCCAGTTCTAACTGTTGCTTCCTGTCCCACATATAGATTTCTCAGGAGATAGATAAGGTGGTCAGGCACTCCCATTTCTTTAAGGACTTGCCATAGTTTGCTGTGGTCCACACAGTCAAAGGCTTTTGCATAGTCAATGAAGCAGAAGTAGGCATTTTTCTGGAACTCTCTGGCTTTCTCCATAATCCAGCGCATGTTAGCAATTTGGTCTCTAGTTCCTCTGCCCCTTCGAAATCCAGCTTGTACTTCTGGGAGTTCTCGGTCCACATACTGCTGTAAGCTAGGCCAGTGTTATCTTGTCCTGTATATTTGCTTTATGTACAAAATCTTGTAGCAGCTTAAGGACAAGGAACTCTATTGTGGCTTTTTCCCCAGCCTACAGCCCATTTCATCAGCTCTCAAATGTTATGTGTTTGTTTTTGTTTTTAGATTGCCTTTCCCTTACAGTCAGTACAATGGTTTGCTATATCCCCAAGGAAATATACCAAATAAGCCTTACAAGAAGGAGCTATGGAAAATAAGAAGAAGATGATGACGACTCAGACACCTTATTATTCTATTGAGATCTTTCCCAATTGCCAGTTAATTGTGGCAGCAGTCTAAATGAAATAGTCTGTATTTTCCTTCTGGATGTTTTAGAGCTGAGCTGAAATGGAAGATTCTGAAACTCAGGTTGGCCCTTGCCAAAAAAGGGCCAGTGCTTGATGAGTTCCTTATGGGACAATGGCAGTCTGCTGATTCCCTTTGGGGACAATGCTTTCATAAGTAGTAGTTTAATTGCCTCTCGAGAAAAACCTAAGAATGGTGTGGATTGCCTTCAGCCTGCCTAAACAATTGTTTGCCCGTTTTCCCCTTGGTGTAAAATCCTTTATGGATTGGCTGTAGCCCACATATCTTAGATTGTGTCTCCAATTTCCTTCCTGCTACAGCTTTCCAGTGTAGGTGAGATTTTGCTGTTTAGGAGTGAAGCTGCTGTTATCTGATGGTGTACTGTTGGCTGAAAGACCTGTGATCATGTGAAAATTCAGAGCTCACACTCTTAAGGGTTAAGAGATTACTGCCATGTTACTTTATATGTGTGTTTGGTGGGTTAAATGCAGTTTGTTTGGAGCAAAAGAATGTATCACAGAGACTGATGTCAGCTGCACTGTGCTAAAACTAAAACTTCCTAATTCAATTAAATTCCGAAGTAATTATATATACAGTGCAATGCAAACCAGTAGTTTTATTTCCATTAGTTTCACAGATATACCCTTTTCATAGTTCTTCCGAGGGAAGAAATAGTTAATGATAAATAGAAGAGAAACAAATAGGACTTAAATACTAATATTTGGTTCTTGAAAGAATACATACACATTTTACAGAACCTGTAATTTCAATTAATTTGAAGTAACCTAAATACAAACATCAGAGGTGTTTTCATTTTATATTTTATTTATATTTTTGTTTTTATTCATTATTTTGTTCTGCAAAATGAGTGATTTAATATTAAAAATATTTTGATGTCTGGAATTCATTTTGAATTTCATCAGATAATTCACTTTTAAATGTTAGAGTTTACAGAAATGTAGTGTTCAGATCTCCCTAATACAATAACATATAAAGCAAAATTATGGTGCTGCCATTCGGTTTGCATAAACCGGATCAGGGTGCTGGAAATAATTAATTTACATTAACCTAAAGCTTCCTATCCCCCATCCCCTGTTTCTCCTTTGGAGGCTCATCAGGGCTCCCTGTTGCCTCGAGGAAGGCTTTGGGAGCCATGGGATGGTGGAGAACTTTTAATAGTTAAAATCACCACAAGTTCACAATCAGGACTGCTGACAGTGATCTAGCAGCCATCTTTGACTATTAAATCTCCTCTACCACCCCACACCCTGAGGCTCCTGAAGGTTTCCTCAGGGAAAAGGGAGCCCTAATGAGCCTCAGAAACAGAAATAGGTAGATAGGAAGCTTCAGATTAATTTAAATTAATTTTTACCAGTGCTCTGATCTGGTTTACGTTGGGAGAACTGCACCAACAAGGTTTTGCCCATTTAACATTTAGAAGTTAAAATTATTATACCGTAGTTCTAGTCCTGAATTTATCCTGCAACAGCCATGGATTTTCCTCAGGGATTCCCTGGCAACTCTTTGCAATGGAAAGCCGTATTTTTAAAGCGTAAATGTTTTGTCAGATGGTGGAGTGAGGGAAGCAACTTACAAATGTCCAGATACTCAGCGATTGCAACTGCTGTCTTTCCTCTCGATTGGCTGTGCTGGCCAAGGCTGATGGAAGCGGCAGTCCTGGAGGGCTCTAATTTGTCATGCCCTGAACTGGAGAAATAAAAACATACTGTGTGTTCCTCTTTACAAATTATGCATATTATTGACTTAAAGAATGTGTTATCTGTTCTGTCAAACGTTTTATAAATGTTCATAACTGAGTAGGAATTGCCATCAAATTGAAAGTTCTAATAAATTCTTCCTACTGTTAGAACACAATTGGTCTGCAATTTTTTAATGTATTGTAATCTGTAGTCTATTTTTAAAATATTTTTCTCTCATTTCAGCACCTATGGCAATAGAATTTGGTTTACCTGTCTTTCTCATCAACAGTGGTCTTGCACAAAGGGTATAAATTGTGATATACTTACACCAGTGTAGTGTAGTGTAAATAAATAAAATAAATATAGTGGATAGACTAGGACTCAGGAGGCCTGGGTTCAAATGTGCACTCACTCATGGAAATTTGTATGTGTGTGTGGCATGGAACTGGTAAAGCTACTCTTTAAGATAGCTCACTTCCCTTGAAAACTCTGTTAGAATCACTAGAAGTTGCTTCCAGTTTGATGACCTATAACGTAACACACAACATTATTTAAGTTAGAAAGATTCTGAGTGGCTTTAGATCAAATAGGATTTGAAAATTTCTTGGTTTGTGATTATCAATGACTGGCCTAAGAATAATATGCATATGGTCCGTTCGAGTTTGTTTATAGGTAATATTTAAACATAGACACTAATCCAAATATACAGTACTCAAAGTTAGCATCATTTGTGATTCCAGCTCTGCAGTTCTGAGATGATGATGATTATAAAATGTAGAACACTAAAAACACTCTTACTCAATTTGTATTTCTGTCTGCCTTTGTGTAATATAGTGCTCCTGTTTAGTAGGTGCTAAAGAAATAAGTTCGGCATTTTAAGTCCTACCCATATGTTATAATCAATCCAGTTCACTTTAATTTAGGCAAAGACCTCAAAAAATGCAGATTTAACAGACACTGAAGTAAGTGCAGTTCTGCTAAATTCAGTGGGGCTCAACTGATTTAATTTGTGGTATTCTAGCTAAATGATAGTGTCAATTGGGCTGCTAAATGTTCTTTTATTTAGCAAGACAGTTGTTTATCAACTTTTTTGAAACTGACCTAACAGTGAGTAATCCTAAATTTAGTCTCTGAATTGTTCCAGCTGAAATATCTGTCCTTTGGTACCATCTTGTGGCAAGATATATAATATGCGCTCTTCATGCACTTTAATCAAAACATCCGTTTATAACTGTTAAAACGTGTACCGGTATCTGTCTGAAAGGGCCTTCATTCAGGGAAAGGAGCGTACATTCATATATTGGGAATCTATGTTTAGCTTTTCTTTACTGTTTTGTGTTCAGAAATTTTGAAAGCATTTTAAAAAGTTTTGCAGATGAGGAAGTCTTTTGTCTTGTAGCTGTTATAACAAGAACTGGAAAGCAAAGCATTTTGCATGAAGTACGTGATAACTGCAGGGTTTCCCAGTTAATGCAACCAATTGAAAAAGAGAGAGCAGGATGGGGACTATATGAACTGGACCTGAACAATCAGACATCAGCAAGCAGAATATTAAGCAGGCATATTTTGTCCATTTCCTCACTTGCCATGTGAAAAGGAAGTATCATCTCTTGGAAAATGAGCCAGGACACTATGGGTTGGATCCAGACTTATTAAAATAAATAGGATTTAAAGTTAGTCTTAAGTATCTCATTGAAATATGGATCCAGTCATATGGCATCTGGTCTTCTGTCTTGTAGAATCCTGTGTGATCATTCCTGTCACCATGTAATGTTCACAGACAAGAGTTGTAAGGTAAAGGTAAAGGTTCCCCTTGACAATTTGTCCAGTCGTGTCCGACTCTAGGCGGCGGTACTCATCTCCGTTTCCAACCCATAGAGCTAGCGTTTGTCCGCAGACAATCCTCCGTGGTCACATGGCCAGCGTGACTAGACACGGAATGCCGTTTTACCTTCCCACCAAGGTGGTACCTATTTATCTTCTCGCATTTTTGCATTTTGCATGCTTTCGAACCGCTAGGTTGGCGGGAGCTGGGACAAGCGACAGGGGCTCACTCCATCGCGTGGATTCAATCTTACGACTGCAGGTCTTCTGACCTTGCAGCACAGAGGCTTCAGCGGTTTAACCCGCAGCACCATGGGCAAACCTGGCTTTCTCCAGCCGGACCCAGAGAGACATATCAGGAGGTTTGCTTTTAACTAATCATGGGCTGAAATCTTATTGATGTAACTTTACGCTGTGTAAGTACAGATTGGTAGCAGCGACCCAATCCTGGCAACATAGATTCTGGCAATCGAAGCCTTACCCCACCCTCCATCCCAAGGCTCCCGAAGGCTTCCCCAGGACAAAAGAGAGCCCATGGGAGCCTTGGAACCTGAAAAGGGGGTGGATGAGATGGGAAGCTTACAGTTCAGTTAAATTAAATTAAATATTTGTATGGTGGGCTGATGACATCATTCTGTTTTCACAGCATAAAGTTATGGCAATAGGATTTTGGCCAGGGATTCTCATTGTGTCTGGCCCTATACAACAATTGTTAGTGTTGAATATGGATTACTGAAATAAACCAGCTTCTTAATGATTCTCAGTGTGCCTCAATATGCCAGAACAAATACAGTTCACAGTTCTTATTTGACAAAAATGACAACAACCACAAGCAGCTGAAAATGGAAGCGAAAGCTTCCAAACTCTTTGGTAGCCACTCTGAATAACTGAGGTCTGCCCTCAAAACAATAAATTGTGATTTAGTGTTCTTTGCAAGACCAAGCCTCTGTTTTTAAATGGGCATCCCTAATCACTTGGGATATTTCTTATTTTAACTACTGTTTTTTAAAAATGGATGCATGTTATATTTTCTTTCACAATTTTTGCATTTTGAAAATTAGAAGATTTGATTACTAATAACATCTTTTTCAGCTACTGTATTGTCCCCAGTTCTGTGTTTTAATTAATGAATGAGCTAATCACAGTAGTAAAAAAAAAAAGTTCAAACTTTTCTCTTTTTAAAAAAACTGATACAATGTTGTGACTTTTCTTCCTAGTTACTGCTATATGAAAAGACATGGATGAACAGATGGAAACCTTCTGTTTTACATGAAGGAGAAGGAAATATACGAAGTGTCAAATGGAGAGGAAATTTGATAGCTTGGGCCAATAATATGGTAGGTATTAAGAGCTGGCTTTATTTAGATGAATTGATAGATTCGAGCTATAATTGCATTAAACAATATATGTAAATATTGTAAATTTTTAAGGGTGTTCGTGATCTGAAATATCTTTTCCATTCCCACCTGTTTTCTAATGGGCATGTGTTACTGTCTAAGTAGCACGACAGTGGAACCAGTTACCTCGGGAGTTGGTGAGTGCTCCAACACTGGAGGCATTCAAGAAAAATTTAGATAATCACCTGGCAGATAGGCTTTGATTGCATTCCTGCATTGAGCAGGGGGTTGGACTTGATGGCCTTGTAGGCCCCTTCCAACTTCACTTTTCTATGATTCTATGATTCTAAGTCCTCTTATATAAGAAGCAGGAAAGAAAGACATAAGACATAGACATGTTCCAAGACAAATGTGTCGGTGTGTGGAATAGCAAAAACCCTAATAAATTATTTTAAGTGTTTTATAAGAAGTGTTACAGTAAATTCAACTCATGGGTATGGATATTTTTCTGCTCATGTAAGTCCCAATGGTAAATACTGCCTACAGAGATACAGTTGTCACTGTCTGTCTGCCTGCTTTGCTCACTCGTATACTTTCAGACAAAATTATAGTCTGCTGCAGAAGAGATAGACCAGTATAGACAGTTTCTTCCAACTGGCTCCAATTCTTTGCCCACGCACCAGGATCCTTTCTGTGTCCGCCAGAAGGACCATGCTGCCACCTTAGTATAACCTGTGATACAGTATTTCTGGACTGTGGTTTTGTATATGAGGTGCCACACTGAATTCTCTTACTGTGCATTAAACTTCCAGGGCGTGAAGATACTCGATGTGATTGCTAAGCAAAGAATCACCAACGTGCCCCGAGACGATATAAGCCTCCGTCCTGATATGTATCCCTGCAGCCTTTGCTGGAAAGATAATTTAACACTGATTATTGGCTGGGGAAATTCAGTAAAGGTACAATTACCTGTCTTTGTAATAAATGCTTGCTGCTATCACAGACAAACAGAGGATTATTTCTGAAAAGCAAAGGTGATAGTGGGAGAAAAAAAAGAAGGGAATTTGATTTGACTACTGTGCGGAGAACTCCTGCTGCCATAGAAATGTCATTGGTTTGACCTTCATAAGAAGGAATAATGACAAATGCCCAGTGGTCAGATGGATTGCTCTGAGCGTGTGCAGTAGGCAAGGCTGTGGGATGAACCTCTTTTCTTTGTCTTCAAGAAATGCTTTCTGAGAGCTGTTAGGAGGGACTTGTGAAATTCATTATCTTTGCTTACTCTAGACAGGAAGTGCTTAGCATGAATGTTTTTGCAACCACTTCTCATCAGGCAGTACTTCTTGCGGATGGTAAAACTAATGTGAGGATATTTATTGCTGAATGCATGATTTCTCAGAAAGGTCATAGAAAACAGCCAGAATTCAGCTACTGCTTTCCAGTAGGTGTTTTCTATAAAGCAGTGTCAGGTAGCAGCTCTTACTTTCTGAAGAAAAAATAAAAAGGACAGTGGAAGAAAGCAAACAGATATCTAAGAATCCCATTTCATACAGTAAAAGAAAAAAAAAATTAAGGTTGCAATCCTATACTGAGTTTCCTGGGAGTAAGCCCCAGTGAACTTTCATTACTCACATGTAAAGAATTGCATTGTGGTGGGTGCTGTGGGAACCGTTACACAGTAAAGTTCTGGAAGGCTTTCTGTGATATGTTTATGAAGTGTGCATTTTCTAAAGAAGCAAAGAATTTTTAACGTAAATATTGTTGTCATTCTCACACACCATTAACTGGGAGCTTGTGAACCTGTAAACAAGGTGTTTGTGTGTGGGAGAGGGTCACTCTGCAGCATAACAACACTACAAACTGTTTGGTTGCCTGGACTTTTATAAACAAGAATCTCTCTTTTCTCAGATGCATCTGTCAGGTAGACTTACCTAAGAAATTAAATTTTGTATCCCTTGAAATAACACATTTCTTTGCTGCCTTTGCTATAACAACCTATCATAACAACCTATTCACCTGGAATCTGTAAAAGCAGAGGTAGTAAAAATAATGCTAAATTTCAAAACCAAAAAAGCCAAACTTATTCCAGAATTACCATCAAAAATATTTCTTCACTGCATCATTTTGAATTCTGCTGTTTCTTAAAATGTTTATTAAAACATTTCTTAAAACATTGAAATGTTGTGTGCTTTTTCCTAAGAGAAGCAACCACATTAATTAATTTGATGACTTTGTTTTATAGATATGCTCAGTAAAAGAACGACATGCCAGTGAAATGCGTGACCTGCCTAGTCGTTATGTGGAAATCGGTATGAGGATAGCATGTTTGCCATTAACTTGCAGCAAAGCTTCTCATAAATAAATGTCGAAATCATGTCATCTTTCTGTTTTGTTCATTGTATTTTATTTATTTATTTAAAATATTTTTATCCTGTCTTTCTTCCAAAAAGAATTGAAGGCAGCTTGTAGTATTAAAAATTAAAAATTGTTAAAAGCTAAAAAAAAAATACATTATTACGATATTTAAAAAGAATTAAAGATATGTCATATTAAAAATACTAGATAATAAGTACTAAAACACTTTTAAAGCAACACATTTAAAAGCAGCTTCTTAAGAAAGAACTCTGTTTCCAGGAACAGAGATTCAATAGATTCAATAACACACTTTAGTGACGTTCTCAAGTATTTTCTGGGTAGGAAGCTGTTTGAAAGGGGCAAAGAACTGGACACCCATTTCTCTGAATCTGAGAGAAAGTTTGTTGTGCTGGCTGAAGTACTACATTCAGATGATTGTGAACAGGTCATATCTCTGTGTATTGTGCTACACAATACAAGGTTGTCTGATTCTCACCACTGTTAATACCTACTGATAGAAAGTGGTTGTATATAGGTGAGCTTCTTGACAAATGAATAGTTGCAGTGTGGACTCCAGCGTAGGGAGAGATGACGGATACTATTTGAATGTGTTCTTTAGGCAGCATTCCGAGGAAATGGCAGAGGTGGAGCTGGTAGAGGAGAGGAGTTATTTTGTCATAAATCTGCCCAGGCGTGTATTGTAAGGGTGGAGTATTTGTGGAGACAGCTTCTTTATCTTCCCACTTCAGCCTGCAGTCTTCCTTACATATTTGAGGATCAGTGCTTTATCTCACTTAGCTGCTAACAATCTGTTTGAGATTTCTGCGTTCTGGTTTCAGATCACAGCACTCCAGCTCCACTGAATGCTGTGAACATAACTCCTTTAAACATGGCTTGGATGAGGCTGAGAGGAGGTTGTCATTTATCCATGTCTTAATAGAGATTACAGTATCTGATACCATCTTGCTTAAGAAACTTGTACAAGGCATATGATTCTCATTTCTGAGTGTGTTAAGGCCTTACTTTCAGGAAGATAATATGTGAAAATTCAGTTATGTGATATGAGGCAGTCAAATGACCAATCAGGATTTTGTTTCTGTTGCTAAAATGTGGCATAGCAGGTATATTATGTGCTGGTTCCAACACAATACACATGACACGAGATTGCAAGATTTGGCCTAGGGATTAGACCAGGGCAGTTGATCTTTAGAGGCCTAGGGGCCATATCAGTCTATCTCTGGATCTTAGAGCACTGCACCCATTTCCTCACTCCAAATAACCTTTTTTCAAATATGGGGCTTTTTATCTTAGCTATTTATTTATTTATATTTTATTTTTAAATTTGAGGTATAGGGGATCCAGGTGTGATGAGGGAACCCCAGAACATACAAAAATTGCTCCTATACCCTCTGTAAGGCATAAAGTGGCCTTATTCTCCAGAATTTTGAAAAAGGTTAAGATTTTCTTTTGGAAAGTGTGGATGTTCAGGCAGCCACATTTGGGCCTGTGGGGGCCACATTTCACAGCAGGGCCTAGACCAAATAGCATCCTAGCTAAGGAGTACCTCCACCATCGGGTCAACTTTTGAATATTTTCTTTTGTACTGTTCACTTAAACCCTCCTTTCAGAATATTAATGTAAACTTTTGTGCACATTGTGTACCCCAAAATATAAAGTGATAGGTTTGCATATATGGTCTGTTGGCAGTAGCTTTTAATCATTCACATACATGCTGTTTGATGAATGGACATTGACTTAGTACATTTTCTTACCAGACATATGCAGAAGGAATTCTAATACAGTGAGCCAGGCCATACAGATCAGTGTTTGCCAGCTTTACATGTGAAGATTGACTGTTTCTCAGTTTGGTTTCACATGTTGAATGGGTGGTTGAATAAAAGAGCATGTGGCAAGCAACCCCCAATCCTGATGTTGCAGGTGGTCACCTGGTCCTACATTTAGCCCTGCTAACATGGGAATAAACTTTATATTCCTCTTCCCTTTGTTAGATGCTTAGGGTGAACCAAGGCACATGTATGCATGTTTATATAAAATTAGACCCTGGCCATGGAATAACACTTGTGGAGGATGAACCACATAAGCGTAAGTCTTTTACATCTGAATGTCCATCCATAAACCCTATTTCATGCAAAATGTTCTGTGGATCGAGAATACAATTTAGTGGTTCCAAACACTTGATCCTTTGTCCTTCTTGCCAGATTTATATAAAAATACACTTATGTACAGCTTCTTTTTTGGTGAAAGAGAGAGAGAGAGAGAAGGAGGGAGGAAGCAGTCATTTAAAAAAAATTCCTTTGTGTGAGTGTTTCTATATCGACTGCATTGCATAAAGGTGAACAAATGACTCAGTCCAAAAAGGCTCTAGGTCAAGGGACTTGTGTGATTGTTCCAGAATAAGAATCTCTTTATACATCTGAGAAAGACACGTTCTTATCCATCCATAGGTGTCTGGCTTTTTAAAAATGTACACAGGTAAAAATTACCATCAGGTCAACAATCCACAGATATCCCCTTGTGTGCATCAGCTGTGATTCTACTTAATTAATATTAAGTTGAGTGCCTTGATTGTATCTGTTACAATCTTCTAATGGCCTATGAATTGTCTTGTTTGATTTTTAGTATGTGAAGTGGATACTCAAAAGACAGCTGTGATGTCTTCCAGATAACTTCTGGTGCCCCCCCCCCCCCCCCCACATTCATTCGGTTCATATGATGGCTCTGTGGCAAATTGTTAGGGGAAAGATACAGAATCAAGAGTTGTGATTGCATTCCGTAATCTATCCCTGTCTTCCAGACAGATTGGATAAACCATAGTTTTAGTTTCTACTCTATCTTAAAATGGACCCAGGAGTATAGAATTCAGGAAACTACACTCTAATGTCTGAATCCTTGTTCAATTCCTGCCTGTTCAGTCTTCATAGGGACTTATTTTTGTTAAGGGCTTGCTGTATGGCAGACATTAATTGATGCCCTGAGTCCTTCCTGCTACCTCCTGCAGCATCTGACAGTCTGCCACGGTAGCTAATAATTCCTACTTAAAGTTAACTGTTGCACTTGAATTGTAAGTCTGACACAGCACAAGTTCTTATGGTGATAACAGTATATCCTGGTTTGACATTATATAAATGTATTTTACACTGGCTTACCGCATGGTATGGCAAGAAGAAAAACCTGGACACTTGCCTTTTAAGTTTTATTATCTCTGGAGCACAGTGTTATAAAGTACTGTTTCCTTACCTTCTTGTTCTGTTGTGTTGCTACAGTAGTTTGTGGGACAATAAGAAAGTAATGGCAATGCCCTTGCTTTTAAATCTGGCTGCTCTGCTAAGAAAAGAAAACAATGTCCCACTTAATCTTCCTTAAATATCATTTGATTGATGTTTGAGGATTATGCAGGATATGTCTGAGAAAATACAGTAATAAAATCTGATCAGGCTTGGTATCTTTAAAGGTTGTTTCTGGTGAAGTAATTACATTCCATGTCTCCTTCCCTTATTTAAGAGAGATGCCTCTTTGAAACTCCCCCATTAATTTATTATATTTGATCCAAGTAAGCTCTAATAAAAACATGAAATTGCCTGCGAGGATACTAACTAGGCGAATGGACCATATAGGTTCAGCTCTTTTGGTTGTAGATAAATCCCACTTTGGTTGGAAAACATAGACACTACAATTTGAAATGGTGCCTTCCCATGTTCACAGCATTTTAGACCTACTGACATTTCAGAACATTTCCCAGAGACAGCCCCACATAGAGCACATCAACTGTATTCCAGATACAAAGCAACAAAGGCATGCATCACCATGGCCAGATCAGACATCTCTAGGAGCTGGCACAGCCCACACACTGTCTTCAGCTGAGCAAATGCATGCTTGCCAATCACCAAAACCTGAAAATCAATTTTTGAGAGTTCTCAGTTGTATGGACCAACTCCACATATAAAGGAGCTTCTCCTTCTCAGCTTGTCCCTTTCTACAAGAGAAGATTGATGGCAGAGCATAGGCTGGCAAAAGTTCACTTCCACACCTATAGTAGTTTAAGACCAGAACTGGCCTAGAGAAGAAAGATGAGGATAGAGGGGGGAAAGGGAATTGGCAGAACAAGTGCTCTGCTTTTGGCTATATCCTTGACCACTGTGTGGATGTGATCCTTGACAGATTAGCTCCAAGGGAATGTGGCTTTAACAAGAAAAGGGGGGCACCCTTGCACTACGGTAACAGGATCTCTGACTGCGCTTCCCTCTTCCCAATCTATTGTGCCTCTCCAGTGCTAGACAAGTCATCTATGTTCTTGAGCTGCAGGCATAGTGGCCTTTATCTATGGGGCTGGAGACATGGGAGAAGGCCTTTTCTGTTACTGCTCCCAAACTTTGGAACTCACTCCCACAAGAGGCTGTGTGGCCCCATCTTTACTGTCCTTCTACAAGCAAATAAGGACCTCCCTCTTCAGGCATGCTTTCCCTTAGTGGCTGGCTAGCTGAGAGGTGTCTTTAAAATGGATTGTTGTGCCTTGTTGCTTTTAAATGTGTTTTTAGTATTGATTTTGTTTACCATTTTTAATACAGTGGTGCCTTGACTTACGAACTTAATCCGTTCTGGAATGGTGTTCGTAAGTCAAAACATTCGTAAGTCAAATCAGCATTTCCCATTGAAATGCATGGGAATGGGATTAATCCGTTCCAGCATTTCAAAAATCCGGGAGGTAGAGCCCGGCTGGGAAGCGCGCAGCAGGGACGGACCCCGCGCCGGGAGGCAGGAGCCCGGCGGGGAGGCCATTTGAATTTCCCGGGCTCTGGCTCCCGGCGCGGGGTCCATCCCTGCTGCTCGCTTCCTGGCCAGGCTCTGGGAGGTAGAGCCCGACTGGGAAGCAAGCAGTGGGGACGGACCCCGCGCTGGGAGGCAAGAGCCCGGGAAATTCAAATGGCCTCCCGGCCGGGCTCTGCCTCCCAGCGGGGGCTCCCGGCGTTCGTAGGTCAAAGCTCCGTTCACAAGTCAAAGCAAAATTTTGCGAATGGAGGTGTTCGTAAGTCAAAATGTTCGTAGGTCAGGGCGTTCGTAAGTCAAGGCACCACTGTATAATATTTGTTTCTTTTTTAAAAAAATTGTATACTTGCAGTGTTTTTAGCTTTTAAACATTATCTTTTTAATGATGTAAGATGTTTTGCGTCTTTTTTAAAAGGCAGGGTAAAAATATTTTAAATAAATAAATAATAAATACATTTATCATGTCCTTTACATTTATGTAAGTAGTATGTAAGTTAGTCAGAGGAGTGAAATGTTTAAATTGGTTGCCGCCAACTCCAGTTCATGGCTCTCAGGCTGAACTGTTCACCTAATCCTCCTGCCAAAATGGGAGGCTTCCATTTGCTTTGAGGAACAGTATAGCACAGTCATTGGGAAGCCATATATTCCTGTGTTAAAAACAAAACAGAACCAACAGAAAACCATGTATGTGCCCATACAAAATAGACATTAGTGTAACAGTAACAGACAAAGTAACAAATGCCTAAATGCAAAGTAAGATGAATCCTAATCTACTTCTCAGGGATGTTATTAGCACAAACGGGAGTAGGGTTTCAAAGTTTATTTACTAACTAGAAGGGCTATATCAATGTTTTTATACATAGTGTACAATTATAACATAGTGTTTTAGATTAACACTGAAGCCTGTTCCTTTCTCTCTGCTTTTGGTGCCCAGTGTCCCAGTTCAACACTGAATTTTTCATCAGTGGAGTTGCACCCCTCTGTGACCAGCTTGTCATACTTTCTTATGTAAAAGAAATTTCAGAGAAAACTGTAAGTACTTTTATACATCCATAGAACTAACACAAACAAGACAGGATCCAGGCACATGCATTTGGTTTGGGGCAAACAGGTTCATATGTGCTTAGGTTACAATTTTCCACATGTTTGGGAGTGAGTTCCAGTGTCAGCAACACAGTTTCTTCTTGAGGAGAAATACACAAGATTTCAAAGTGGCAGCTCATACCATTTGGCATTACGATCCTCTGTCACCCTTCTTCAGGTACTAGCAAATCAGCAACCATTAGCAGATCCATGCCAGTGCTACTTTAATTCTTTGCATGGTATTAATGCCTCCAATGAAGGGCTTTCTCTCACCTGAGAAAAAGAAGGGAATGTTCTAGTGAGAGCACAAAAATTGGCATCCTCTGGGTTCATAGTTGTTTCTAGATTCCCAAGCAGTGGCAAAGTTGTTTGTGATATTTTTCCAAGAGGAGGAGCTTTAAGCTGGGAGACAGGGTAGAACAGTTGGCATATTTTCCAGTTTAGGATATAATTTCTGCAGTCACAAACGGACGTGGCAATTCAAGTGAAAGAAAAGGTTCAACTCTCTTTGTAACAAACAGTGGAGGCCATCAGAGAGCCTCTTTCTCTCTGGGGCGGGGGGGGGGGTCCACTGCCTTTGCACCACTGCTTGTTCACATCTCGTGATATAGAGCTTTGAGTGTCGGAGTAAGATATGGAAATCTAGGTTCAAATACTTGCTCAGCCGTGAAATTCACTTGGTGACTTTGGGCTAGTTGTCACTGTCTTTCTGCTTAACATGTCTCACAGATTTGCAGTGATGGCCTGAGGAATGCTGTGTGCTACCCCTAAGTTCTTTGGCAGAAAGGAGACTATACATAATAATTAAAGAAAAGATGCAAATAAAGCATCTGCATGACTCTCCAGAGGGAGAAGGCAAAGCAAGTCGGAGAAGCTGCTCCATTTCCTCACTTTTGTAGCTGTCTAAATGTTGCGAGAGCAAGGAAGCATCGAGAGGCCCCAGGGGTCAGCAGCAGGGAGGGCAAGAACTGGATTGGTATGGCCCAATAGTTCTTTAAATCTTTAATCTTTTGTTTGTGGGGCAACAGGGGTTAAAGCTGAAGTGAGGAGTGATGTGTTGACACAGGGTGTTCTTTTAAATAAAGTTTGTAAAGATGATTGGCTGCAAGTCATTAGAGTTACCATGACTGATGTAGGAAGAGCAGCTAGATGGGCCTGCTGTCTTGGTTATATGTGTCTGGACCGACAAAGAATATATTGGAGCCCTGCTTTTCTCAGGAGTGAATCTCTGGAGTCTTCATGACGCATTAGTTTTGCAATACAAAATGAAAGAGAAAGAAAAAGAAAGAGGGAAAACCCTTGAAGTTACAGCATTAAGAGTGGCAGATGCTCTTGATCATCTCCTTAATAGTGAACTGGCATTAGACAGCCATTGCTATAGTAACCTTGAGTAACTGGGTGCACACCGTTGCTAGGCAATGAAATGCCATTGGCTCAAGGTAACGCTCAAATCTATTGAAATCAATAGGGTCAGCTTCTAGCCTTCTTGCAGGACAGCCAGATTATTATTTTCTATTATTTTAAAGAAAGGAACAAAGGTACTTCTACAGCTTCTCCCAGGGGAACTAATATTGTAGTTCCTTTCTCTGAGTGAGTCAAGGGAAGAAAATCAAGCTATCAGGTTAGAAGGTGATGTGGGATAGGAGAGAATAGTGTAAAATTAATAAAAGGTTGGAGTACTAATTAAAGCATGAAGAAATCTGACCAGTAAAGTTTGACCCTGACTTGTCAAAAACTTATATGTGAAGGAACCTTTTGAAATTCAGATGGGCAATAGATTTTCTTCCATTAGCTGAAGCTTGTGACACTCCAAAGGCATGAGAGATTTCTAGCTCGTAAGCACCAGTAAGAGAGTCTACCCCCACTTTTCCAACAGATGCTGTCTTTAGTAGGGATGGCTTGTGGTCCCAGCAAGGAGAGCACCTCATGCCGAAATGGTGGGGTTGGGTACCCACTCACTTAGACCACCACATATTTCCAGTGCAATTTATGAAGTGCTAGGCTCCTTCACCCCCTTCATGGATTGCTGCCTTGTTGTGGCGAAGGGGCTTGAGTAATTCAGAGAAGCTATGAGCTATGCCGTGCAGGGACACCCAAGATGGACAGATCATAGTGGAGAGTTCTGACTAAACGCAATCCACCTGGAGCAGGAACTGGCAAGCCACTCCAGTATCTTTGCCAAGAAAACTCCATGAACAGAAACAAAAGGCTAAAAGATATGACGCTGGAAGATGAGCCCCTCAGGTCGGAAGGCGTCCAACATACTACTGAAGAAGAGCGGAGGACAAGTACAAGTAGCTCCAGAGCTAATGAAGTGGTTGGGCCAAAGCCGAAAGGACGCTCAGCTGCGGACGCGCCAGGAAGTGAAAGGAAAGTCCGATGCTGCAAAGAAAAATACTGCATAGGAACCTGGAATGTAAGATCTATGAACCTTGGTAAGCTGGATGTGGTCAAAGAGGAGATGGCAAGAAGAAACATTGACATCCTGGGCGTCAGTGAACTAAAATGGATGGGAATGGGCGAATTCAATTCAGACGATTATCATATCTACTATTGTGGGCAAGAATCCCGTAGAGGAAATGGAGTAGCCCTTATAGTCAACAAAAGAGTGGGAAAAGCTGTTTTGGGATACAATCTCAAAAATGATAGAATGATTTCAATACGAATCCAAGGCAGACCTTTCAACATCAAAGTAATCCAAGTTTATGCACCGACCACTGATGCTGAAGAGGCTGAAATGGACCAATTCTATGAAGACTTACAACACCTTCCAGAACTGACACCAAAGAAAGATGTTCTTGTCATTATAGGGGACTGGAATGCTAAAGTAGGGAGTCAAGAGATAAAAGGAACAACAGGTAAGTTTGGCCTTGGAGTTCAAAACGAAGCAGGGCAAAGGCTAATAGAGTTTTGTCAAGAGAACAAGCTGGTCATCACAAACACTCTTTTCCAACAACACAAGAGGCGACTCTACACATGGACATCACCAGATGGGCAATACCGAAATCAGATTGATTATATTCTCTGCAGCCAAAGATGGAGAAGCTCTATACAGTCAGCAAAAACAAGACCTGGAGCTGATTGTGGCTCTGATCATCAGCTTCTTATAGCAAAATTCAAGCTTAAACTGAAGAAAGTAGGAAAAACCACTGGGCTAGTCAGGTATAATCTAAACCAAATCCCTTATGAATACACAGTGGAAGTGAAGAACAGATTTAAGGAACTCGATTTGGTGGACAGAGTGCCTGAAGAACTATGGATGGAGGCTCGTAACATTGTACAGGAGGCAGCAACAAAAACCATCCCAAAGAAAAGGAAATGCAAGAAAGCAAAGTGGCTGTCCAACGAGGCCTTACAAATAGCAGAGAAGAGAAGGGAAACAAAATGCAAGGGAGATAGGGAAGGTTACAGAAAATTGAATGCAGACTTCCGAAGAATAGCAAAGAGAGACAAGAGAGCCTTCTTAAACGAACAGTGCAAAGAAATAGAGGAAAAGAATAGAAAGGGAAAAACCAGAGATCTGTTCAAGAAAATTGGAGATATTAAAGGAACCTTTTGTGCAAAGATGGACATGATAAAGGACAAAAATGGTAGGGACCTCACAGAAGCAGAAGACATCAAGAAGAGGTGGCAAGAATATACAGAGGAATTATACCAGAAAGATCTGGATGTCCCGGACAACCCAGATAGTGTGGTTGCTGACCTTGAGCCAGACATCCTGGAGAGTGAAGTCAAGTGGGCCTTAGAAAGCATGGCTAACAACAAGGCCAGTGGAGGTGATGGCATTCCAGTGGAACTATTTAAAATCTAAAAGGTTGACGCTGTTAAGGTGCTACACTCAATATGCCAGCGAGTTTGGAAAACTCAGCAGTGGCCAGAAGATTGGAAAAGATCAGTCTACATCCCAATCCCAAAGAAGGGCAGTGCCAAAGAATGCTCCAACTACCGTACAATTGCACTCATTTCACACGCTAGCAAGGTTATGCTCAAAATCCTACAAGGTAGGCTTCAGCAGTATGTGGATCGAGAACTCGCAGAAGTACAAGCTGGATTTTGAAGGGGCAGAGGAACTAGAGACCAAATTGCTAACATGCGCTGGATTATGGAGAAGGCCAGAGAGTTCCAGAAAAACATTTACTTCTGCTTCATTGACTACGCAAAAGCCTTTGACTGTGTGGACCACAACAAACTATGGCACGTTCTTAAAGAAATGGGAGTGCCTGACCACCTTATCTATCTCCTGAGAAATCTATATGTGGGACAGGAAGTAACAGTTAGAACTGGATATGGAACAACTGATTGGTTCAAAATTGGGAAAGGAGTACAACAAGGCTGTATATTGTCTCCCACTGGATCAATCCCAAGCCGAAATTAAGATTGACGGAAGAAATATCAACAACCTCAGATATGCAGATGATACCACTCTGATGGCAGAAAGTGAGGAGGAATTAAAGAACCTCTTAATGAGGGTGAAAGAGGAGAGCGCCAAAAATGGTCTGAAGCTCAACATCAAAAAAACTAAGATCATGGCCACTGGTCCCATCACCTCCTGGCAAATAGAAGGGGAAGATATGGAGGCAGTGACAGATTTGACTTTCTTGGGCTCCATGATCACTGCAGATGGGGACAGCAGCCACGAAATTAAAAGACGCCTGCTTCTTGGGAGAAAAGCGATGACAAACCTAGACAGCATCTTAAAAAGCAGAGACATCACCTTGCCGACAAAGGTCCGCATAGTCAAAGCTATGGTTTTTCCAGTAGCGATGTATGAAAGTGAGAGATGGACCATAAAGAAGGCTGACCGCCGAAGAATTGATGCTTTTGAATTGTGGTGCTGGAGGAGACTCTTGAGAGTCCCCTGGACTGCAAAGAGAACAAACCTATCCATTTTGAAGGAAATCAACCCTGAGTGCTCACTGGAAGGACAGATCCTGAAGCTGAGGCTCCAATACTTTGGCCATCTCATGAGAAGAGAAGACTCCCTGGAAAAGACCCTGATGTTGGGAAAGTGTGAAGGCAAGAGAAGGGGATGACAGAGGACGAGATGGTTGGACAGTGTCATCGAAGCTACCAACATGAATTTGACCAAACTCCGGGAGGCAGTGGAAGACAGGAGGGCCTGGCGTGCTTTGGTCCATGGGGTCACGAAGAGTCGGACACGACTGAACGACTAAACAACAACAACAAGGCTCATTCACATTAACCTCAGATATTTTCTCTGTGGCTGAGCAGAAGGAAAGGGTCTTTTGGGTAGCAGTACACGTGGTGGCGCTGCGGGTTAAACCGCAGAAGCCTCTGTGCTGTAAGATCTGTAGATCTTCAGCTGTAAGATCGAATCCACGTGACGGAGTGAGTTCCCGTCGCTTGTCCCAGCTCCCGCCAACCTAGCGGTTCGAAAGCATGCAAATGCGAGTAGATAAATAGGGACCACCTCGGTGGGAAGGTAACAGCGTTCCGTGTCTAAGTCGCACTGGCCATGTGACCACGGAAGATTGTCTTCGGACAAACGCTGGCTCTATGGCTTGGAAACGGGGATGAGCACCGCCCCCTAGGGTCGAACACGACTGGACAAAAATTGTCAAGGGGAACCTTTACCTTTACCTTTACAAGACATCTGCCCAATACCCTGAAGAAATGCTCTCAGTTACATTAAAGATAGCACTTGGCCAAATGTACTATTTGGTTGACATAGGGTAAGACAATTGTTTTTTGGCTGTTTGTGCAGACAAAAACCCAGTTATGAAAGCATACAGTTCAAATATTCTTCTACCATACAGTACATTAGAAAAATCAGAATATCCTGAGATATTTTCTCTGATGTTTTATATGTCTTCCTTTCCCTAGGAAACAGAATACTGTGCCAGACCTAGGCTTGATATAATTCAGCCATTTCCCGAATCTTGTGAGGAAATCTCTTCTGATGCACTCACAGTGAGACGCTTCCAAGAGAATGAGTGCCGAGATTATTGCTTAGGTAAGAAAAGTTCAGTCATTTGTCCATTTTTAAAATGATACTGTTTTGCTTCCTACTTTGCTCTTTGTGCCTAGATTCCATGACAGTCATGACACTGTGCTATGAAGCACATGAAAGGGAGAGTGCAATTAAGATATTGTCTTCAGTGTCAAGATATTATAAGATGATTTTTACTAGAGAGCCTTGGAATTAATATTATGGCTGATTCACCATAATCTACATAGAGTGACAATTCTTCAGAAGAGATCCCGTGTATCTTTATTGGACTACTTTAGTTGATTCCAGTTTCTTAATCTGTTTTGCAAGGCAGAGCAAAAATGCACAGGACCATTGTTAATCATAGGCTTTTTGTGTGGTGTGTTTTGGCATTAATTTGTGATAATGTGCATAGTGAATGTGTTGGGATAGAGCATTAATTTGTACAAGCACTGAGGCATATAGAAAGGTTGCTATCAGCAGGATAGCTGGCATATCAGTACTACACCCCTTAGAACAGAGAGTACTGAATGTAAGGCCCAGCTGGATTAGATCCGTTTGCCAACATCCTGTTTGTGTAACTTCTGTCATCAGCTTCCTCCAGTAAATCAACTTTAATTTAAATCAATTAAATGCTTCCTATCCCTCTGTTTTAGGTTCTGAGGCTCCCTAGGACTCCTTTTGGCCCTTTGGGAGCATTGATATGAGTGGGAAGGTGAGACTTCAATCACTAAAAATCATTGCAAGATCGCCAGTGGTGGTCCTGATCCTGGCAAAAACGATCTAGCAACAATTTTTGGTGATTTAGCCTGATTTTTTTCAGTTAATGTTGAATGCACAAAATTGTTCTTCTCTCTTTTACAGAGTATTCAGAAGGTGAATCACTCTTTTATATCATCAGTCCAAGAGACATTGTTGTAGCCAAAGAACGGGACCAAGATGATCACATTGAATGGCTCTTAGAAAAGAAGAAATATGAAGTAACTCTTAAAACCTTACTATTTTTAAGTTTTAATGCACTTACTCATAAGCGCTTCAGCATAAATGATAAAGCTTCACAGAATGTCTTATTATCTATTTCCTAACTGCTTCATTATAATTCAACTTTGCGTGTAAAAACTGTTCTTAGAACAGATCCTACATATTTAGGTAGTTCTAAGAGCTCAGGCATATTTCAACAAAATCCCTTTAAAGTTTAAGGTTTAATCATCAGAGAATATCTTGTGTTATAACCCATATTAAGCTTTCACTTTTCATTTTAGGTAGCAACAAGCCAGCTCTATTTCCACACACATAGAGTAGTTTAGTAGGCATGCCACAAATTAAAGTTAATGAAAAATCATTCTTCTACTAGTCAGGGATTTATTCTTCCTCTTTTAGTTGAGCATGAAGAAAACAAATCAAGGTTGTAGTTGTGTTGTTGTTGTGTGTTTTTTTTAAGGCAGGTGTCTTTCTAGCACTTTTTTTGTTAGAAAATGAACTTCTGTGATTGCATTTCTTATGGTACCATCCTTCTGAAATTTGATCCTGATGTCCTAATGTGGGGTGAACCCAAATGGAAGCCAGACTTCTTTCTTTTTGTTTAAAAATTGCTTTTGTTTGAGTGCAAATTCAAAGCTGCTTGCTCGACCATGACATTAAATGTTCTAGTGCTTTCAAACAAAAGGCACAAGGAAGAAAGGCAACTCTACAGCTCTTTGTATAAAAGCATTGAATATTAGGCTTGGATGTCATTTTTATTGTGTTATACAGGAGGCTTTGATGGCAGCTGAGATCAGTCAGAAGACTATTAAAAAACATAAGATTCAGGTAAGTTTATGAACATAATTTTTGAAATTTACAGACTTCAAGAGAAAAATGAATGTTGTCCATGAGCCATGCCAGACTTTTGATTAAATACATGTCTACCAAGTGTCTAGTTCACCCACCTCCATCAATAATATTTAGTACCACTTCACTTATTCCCTAGTTTCAAAATGTTCCATTTTTCGCTTCTCTTTGCCAGCAGTGTGGGATGGTGGTTAGGGAAACGTATAATGTTGTGGCATCAGACTGCAGGGTCAAAATGGGGTGGAGTGGGGAGCATGAAAGCAACATGGTTACTGTTTTTGATAGCAACCACCAGTTTATCATCTGATCATTTGTGGCCTGGTAGCCAATCACAATCTTACTACTGTAGTGAGTTTAATTCATCACATCAAAGTTCAAGGCCTCAGCTTTAACTTAGGGGAAGGTTTGTGTGCATTTAGCTATGGAGCATAGAGTTTCACCCCAAATTTTGTAAAACCAAAGAGAAGATATGTATCTAAGCATGTGCAGTGTGATCTATAAATGAAGTTATGATGCAGGGATTCCGGAGGACATTTTTTGCTTCCAGGCACATCTGAACCATGCAATTTTTCTGTTTTTACAAAGTGATCATGGAGAACTATATAACTACTCTTCTCTGTAGCAGAAATCTTGTGGCTTAATGTAATAATGAGTTGGTGGGATTGGGTGAGTCAACTCCTCCATAAATTCCTTTGAGTCAAATGGGCCTAATCTAGTGCAATTTACTACTCTCAGCAACTGGATTTCAGTCTATGCATCCTAGTTTTTATTCTGCAGCTCCCAAAATCCTCCTTCTGGCCACATTACAGGTGAAGGATGAAAGAGTATGTGAGCACAAAGCTGACAAAGGTTCATTCTCATAATAATAGTCCATTGTTCACTGTTACATCTGAAGATTAATTGTATACTTTTTACATTCAGTAAAATGTTCAGAGGACCTGAAAACAAAGGTCATACTGTGTTTCCCCGAAAATAAGACAGAGTCTTATATTAATTTTTGCTCCAAAAAAACGCATTAGGGCTTATTTTCAGGGGATGTTTTTTTTTTTTTTTCATGTACAACCATCTACATTTATTCAGATACAGTCATATCATCTTCTTCTGGTTGCTGCACAATGGTGGGGGGGGCGGGGTTTCACTTAACTGGGGCTTATTTTGGAGGTAGGGCTTATTACGAGCATCCTGAAAAATCATGCTAGGGCTTATTTTCAGGTTAGGTCTTATTTTCGGGGTCTTTCATTTTCATCTTGAATCTCTGTACCAAGTGTGAGTACTGTACTGAAGAGCTGAGAGGGAGAAGATAGATGTACTAAGGGAATTTGCACCCTTTCAGCTGTAGATTATCTCTCCAAATGCTGATTTCCCCCTAGAAAGTTTATGAGAGAGGGTCATTGCTTTACCATGCTTCATCGAAAAGGCAGTGTTTGCCATATGGTTTGGTTGAAACGCTTTCCAATCTCATCTCAAGGCATGATGGGGGAGTGATATTATGGCTTGCCATTATTACATATGATTTTTTTCAATCAAAAACCATCAGTTAAGAGATAGTCAAACACTGAGTGCAGTATCTGAATGTGGTGTACATTCATACATCTTCTATGTATAAGCCTAAAAGATGTGATGGATGTCCCATAGTTGGGAATCTGCCATTGTAATTAAATTAGTTACGTGAAAAAATGCATTTCAAAACACATTAAAAAAAATATGTTGGCAGGAAGCATAGGGCAATTGGCTATGTTAAAATTATATATTAAACAGTAAAAGCCTGTTAGAACAAAAATATTTTCAGTTTCTGCAGAAAAGAAAGGAAAGAGGGGACCAGCCTAGTCTTACTGGGAGGGCATTACATATCCTGGGGACAACCACTGATTTGCACCCATCTGCACTGCTGAACATGTCCTTTTTTTTCTGTTTTCCTTTCTGTCAAATGTTTCACCTGTTGCAAAGGAATTTTTCTACTTTATTTCTTGCAAAGTAGAAAATTTTATGGGTATAGAAATGTGCAGTTTTTCAAATGAAAACATTTAGCTATTCACATATTTAAAGTGACTGCACACTCTCTTCTCTGTGTTTTATTTCACTGAAACACACTGCATGTCTGGCAGATGTGTAGGTTTTGTAGGGAGGGTGTGCTTTGTCTTGCAACAGGCCCCAGGAGATGCAAAACGCTGAGAACGCAACAAAATTTGTTCCTGTTCCAAGATTTGGACATATATATTTTACATATGCATGCGATCTGCAAATGTTATATCCTCATATAGATATCTCAGAGGCAATGGAGACAAAGCATTTATGCCCAGGGAGTAGTGTGGGAGATATGATCACATTTCCCCATCATGTATAAGTACAGTATTGGGAAAGGTCTCCTCTGATACAGTGATTTTAACAAATTATTTTAAGATTTCTTCTACACAAGGGTTTTGATAAAACGCAGAGTTTTTCCATCATTCCCCCATCATATGAAATTACAAGATTGGGAAGTCTATCATCTGACCTGAGCTAATCTTTAATAATTTTTATTTCATTTGATTTTTTAAAAAACTATTTTAGGATATATTAGATAGTTCCCAAACAAAGTTACCAAGGAAATAACAACTTGGAATATACTGGGGAAATAGACACCCTGTAGTTTGTACCAAAGAAGGCACTTGACTACAAAAATATCATGCATACAATTTTTTGAGTAACTTTTAACTAATTGTAGGATTTTTTTCTCCATTCCAGGACATAGGTTTAGCCTACATAAATCATCTAATGGAAATTGGAGAATATGATCTGGCTGCTCGGTAGTATCTGTAATTTATTTTTTAAACATTGTTGGGTTGAAGGAACATATGCCTGTGATGTATGTTGCTTGTTTGTGCAGTCTCTCTAGTCATATTGTGAAACCTAAATTATTCAAATGTCCCAAATCCATATCTTTGTTAGGCCAAAGAAAAACGCACATGTGCACAAGTGTGCAAGCATTTGAGATCACTGATCCCTTCATGCAGCAAAATGTTACAAAAATAAGCATGAGAAGGGGAAAGAGGGAGGAAGTTTAGATCATAAGTCCTTGTAGTCTGCATATTGTCTTGTGATACCATAGAGGAAGAAGGCTATGAAGACAATGAAATGGGTCCCATCAAGTGAAGTGATGCTATTAGATTTTACCTAGAGCAGCCCATAGAACTGCTGGAAGCTGGAAAGTTAGAAAATGTTGGCCCTCCATCTTAGATAGTACAAGTCCCTACAGTGGACTCAGAGCTGCTTCAATTTTTTTTGTTCACATGTTCCTTAGACAGTGGAAGCACAGAACTACCAGGAAGTAGTTATATTATCAAGGCTAGTGATAATTTTAGATGCTCTGATAGGTGAAGGAAGTCAGTAGTAGCCAAATCACTTAGCTTTACCTAATGTGCAGGAAAGGGCATGCCTTTCATGAATAAAGTTCTAATTTCTGGTGTAAGGTCCCACTTTTGTAAGATCTTTCCTGTGAACAAGAGATCAATGATCTCAGAAGCTTATGTAGGTTTTGGTGTGCCTTGTTAGTTGCCCTTGTAAAGGTTTTATTCCAGTGCGTGACTACTTCTGCATTTTTATTATTTGAATGTGCAGCTTATTTCCTCTTACAAGGAAGATATAAGTATAGTATTGATGTGGTTGACAGTAGCCCCATGCAGTTGTTCTCTAACCTAATTTTGTCGACAGAGAGGAACAGTTTGCTCTACTCTCTTAGTTCCTGTACAAGTATGAATGGAAAATATGGGTTCTTTCTTGTGCATCAAGCTTGCACTCAGGCAGGAACATCTGCGGTTCAATAGTCACAACTGTTTGCATGGAGAAAGCAGGGAGGGGGATGGGAAGCAGAGCTAGCTGCTTCTCTTTAACCTTGTTGATAGTGCTGCATTTGGTAATGGCCAAATAGGGCTAAGGACTAGATGACCAGTGCATTACGATCACTCCATGTATGATTCTCACACTCTTTGCAGCACAAGCTTCAATGAAATGCCTGCATATCAAAGATTCTATCACCAGAATGTTAAACTCCCACTGACTTTCTTGCCAACTATTTATTTATTTTATTTATTTATTACATTTATAGCCCGCCCATCTAGTCATATAGACTACTCTGGGCGGGTAACAACATATGATGTAACAATTTAACAATTTAAAATCATAACAATATATTACTAAATAAACAATGATCCAAGATGGAAGAAAACACAAAAAACTAACCATGATCTCTGTGTTTTGATGCCATGTATAAATTTTTGCCACGTTGTAGCTCTTCCTCTTATGTCTGATGAAGTGGACTTGTCAATGAAAGCTCATATTAAAAATATAAAGTTAGTCTTTAAGGTGCCACCACGTTTTTGTCTTTTTACTGTTCTTTTATTTTTTATTCTTATTATTTACTTTTGTTTTTATCTATAATGCTTGCAAAGACTAACACAGCTATCTCTTCTACATCTGCATCCATGTATGAAAGGCACTTCTTTCTCTTGTTTCCTTTCTGTCTTATCTACTCTTAGTGAATGAGTCATCATTCATTCTGGGAGGTTTCTGTGGCTTAGTAAGCCAATGGAGTCTAGCACACATTAGGTTCTGCATTGTGGTTGTTGACCATATGTTCTGAATGTAACCCACAGACCAAATAATAGCCAATGCAATAAATGATTTCAAATAGCTTCTGAGTTACAGGTCTCTGGGTACATGCATTAGCCGTGAATGTGTGATTTATGAACTCCTTTTTTGGGGGTGCTCTCTTTTCCTTCTCAGAAAGTGCCAGAAAATACTTGGCAAGAACACAGATTTGTGGGAATTTGAAGTACATAGGTTTAAAGAAATTGGACAACTTAAGGTATGTTCCATCGGGTTGGTGTTGTTGTTTTTTTTAAGTAAATAAAGCTTTTTTTTAAAGCTAGTTAAAAATAATATTTCAAGAACTGTATAGAGTTGGTGGTGTAGTTGGGATAAATATACTTCTTCACCATGCCCTTAAGGTAATGAGTTCAGTGGATTGAAAACCTTGCTCTAAAAACTGGCTTACTCCAAGCTGCCTCCATCCCTTTTTATGAAAGAGCGGGTCCACACAAATCAGTCCCAGAGTGCATGTGTTGCCTTTTACCTGGTGCATATGGCAAGGCTTAGTGTGAGGAGAAGGCATCTGGATGTATATTTCTCCATCATGCATACACAGTCCATAGCTAGGAATGAGCATCCTATATAATTTGATTCCAAAATTTAACAGATTAATGATCATGGCCAGATTTTTATAAACAGGCATAATCTGTTGCAAAGGTGTTCTTGAAATTGAACATTTACTGAATCCAGTTCTTCAGCTCCCATTCAGATAGTTATGTGTGGCTAAGAGCTGAAGTATGCCCAGCTGTTTTTCCTTTCTCGTGTTTGTGTTTGTCCATGAAGGCCTTTTTAAAAGCCAGAGAGAGAGAGAGCATTGAGGATGTCCATGACCCTGTGACTCACTGCCAGTTGCACATCTTTTGACTCATTAAGAGTAGTTCCAAGAACTAACTCAGTTTCAGTATAACAGATTACTTTCCCTTGGTGCGCTATGACAGACTGGGAAGAGAGAAAGGAATTCTGCCAGTTCTTGTAGATTCATGGCCTGGCAAACCAAGTGCTCCAATGGGACGTGTGTTAGCAAACATTTAGGTTAATAAATTGCTCATGGCATACAGCTAAAAGACTGTTGCTTGCTAAAAAGTAGGAAACGTTTATGTACATAACCTTTTGATAACATTGACACATTTTCTTTTCAGGTTTATGTCTTCCTATTCAAAACCAATGAGCCAAAAGGGGTATATTATTAAGATCTCGCAGCAGGTGGTCCCTTGGTGCTTTTTGAGCTGTTAAATTTCTGCTCAGGAATCTGTAGATGTTGCAGCATGGCAGTTTGTCTCCTGACATCTGCCTTCTTATATAATTAAAGAGTGAAGGAGAAGCAGTAGCACATTTATGGGTTTTGGGGGGAAGGATGTGAGTTACGCTTTGCTAGATTAGAAGATGACCACTTGGCTTAGTTTTACTCTAATAAGGGACCTCACAATGTGTACAGATAAAATTGTGATGTGCTATTTTCACCAGCACCTCCCTCCCTCCCTCCCTCCCTCCCTCCCTCCCTCCCTCTGGTTTTATTTTCTGCCTAGATGTGCATGTCTTGAGCAGATGTCTCCACTTATGCCATCCAGCAGACTGTAAAATTTAGAAAATAGTTGTAGGTTTTCCAAAAAGCCTCTCTGCTAAATTACTGCCATTCTAAACAGTTGGTTGTTTTCACCTTTTCTAAACGTAGATCATAGAAAGGCAAAGGTGTGGTGTAATAAGCTACTTGCTTGCAAGCTGTTCTTTTAGTATGAGCTCCTGTTGCAGTCTTTCTAATCTGTCTTGAGCAACTGTGATTCTAAGATATAATTTAACTTGTCAGTGACTGTAGACAGCTGAGATTAATATTCATGTGTATCTAGTCTAAAGACGTAAAAGATGCTCAGTTCTGTTTTATTTAACATTATAGTTCTTAGGACTTGTCTGTGCTTCAGATTCATTTCTTCCCTTTTGGCATTGACTGTTTTGGCTTGCACAACTTATAATGCACTGCAAATAAAGTTGCATTGCATGAAGTTAATTATATGCTTTAAGAAGGCATACTGTGTTAAACTGTAATTGAACTCAGTTTTAGACAAAATGTATGATTCATTGGCCAAAACCCCTTTCCCACCTCACCCCACATGTGCAATGGCTAGTTGTGTGCATGGTTGTCTTTTTCTGTCAGTTGCACAAGGAGGTTTTGACTGTCTCCCTGCACATGCATAGCCCCTTTGCTTTTAACAGGGCAATCTCCAACGTGCGTAACTGCAAGCCAGAGGTCACTCGAGCAGTCACAGAGTGCTCCACCCGCAGAGCAGTTAACACTTCACAATGGCAGAAAGATTCTGGCCAATTTTTGATGAATGTGTAACCCACCATTATACATTTATGCACTAAAAATAGTTCTCTTTACGCATAAAACTAATTTTTAAAGAGCATTTCTGTCATGAGGAAATAAGCAGTATGCTCTAATGCAGATGTACAGCAAACAGATCAGGTTAAAAGTCAAAAGCTTGCCTGAATGAAATGTCTTTGCCTGTTGGCAGAAGGACAGCAGAGATGGAGGTAGTCTGTTGTCTTTTCTCAGGTTGCTCCAAAACCTCAGAGCCTCTCTCACATTTCTACCAGTAGTGATGGCACTAAGAGAAAGGTCTCTCTGCAGGATCTTAAAACCTGGGAAATACTGAGAATATGTTATTCTGCTTCCTACTTTAGGCAATCAGCCTCTATTTGCCAAGACAGGATTCCATCCTAAAGCCTTTCATCTATGAAATGGTTCTGCATGAATTTCTGGAGAGTGACTATCAGGTACCATGTTATTTGTCTACATGACATTGGTGTGTGGAATACTTGGATAATTCTAAGCTAGTCAGTCTGCTGCTAAAGCAGAGAGTAGGATGAGGTACAAGATTCATTATGAAGACACATGATCAGTACACAGTTGAGGGTGACCACCAACTTTGTGACTTTGATAAGGATTTTGTATTAACGCAGCGGCACAGGCTAAATCCAGTTGTTCCCAGCTAGAGTAAACCAACTAAACTAATGGGATTTTGGTAAGTCAACACTTACGTGACTCTCATTAATTCAATGGGTCTGCTGTCATTGGGAGTAATAACTGGACTTAGGTCTATCTGTTTTACCGAATGAATACATAAAAGCGTTTTATTTATACTGCAATGGTATCATAATAGGTGAACCACTTGTAGGTTACTTCAGCAATGACCGCTAAATACAAAAAGCACTGAAAAATGAGGAAGTAAATGCATGAATAATCAATGGCCTACTTTTCCGTAGTCTTGTGAATTTATCAGCTTATAATTATTCTTGAAGAATTGAAATAGGCAGGCCATTCCTTGCTTCCTATGTTCAAGTATTTTAAAGAATGACAATTCAGTTCCATTTTGTTATTTTTAACAGTAAGACTAACTCCATTCTTACTTCCTTTCCAGAATTTAGATCTGGAAGGTGTCAAATGACTCAGTAACTTTTGTACTGAAGCACCTTCAAATTTGTAGACAAAAATGGACTTGTCTTTAGTCAATGAACAACTTTCCTGTAAAGGCCGTATATTGTCCCTGCTTTGTAAGTTATTTTCAGTGAATACAGGCAACTGCTTGCTAAAAGGTAGCTACTTAGTGAGCAAAACTTTTGTGTCAGACAGGCTCAGTGGGGTTGAGAAATTCACTCCTCAGCATCTGAAATATAGGAAAGCAGAGTAATGGTATGAGTAATCCTGCCACTTGGTAAGATGAACGCTGATTGGTTTACAGAGTTATTATATGCACACTTGGGCATGTTATCACTTCATAAAACTTTGTTATGAAATGGTGCAAATCCATGGAAGATGCCAATTCAGTTTGATTTGAACTGCTCGTCAAAACACCCATACGGCTTAGTAGGATTTGAAATCGACCTTAGAGAAAGAATCATGAAAAGAAACAGCCTGTTAAGCAGCACTGGCTTCCAAGGTTTTGAGGGTTGGGACAAGGCATCACTGTAATATTTGGGACTTTAGAAATCCACTTTTCGTCATTGCTTCTCTCTTTGATGGACCTCAGTGAAGATAGATTTCCCAGGATAGAAGTGTACATTACACTTGAGACAGGACTTTCAAAACAAATATCGTTGGGTGGAATCCCATGTGGGGATGGCCATCTTCAGAGGCTTTACCTTTTCAAGAGCAGTCAATACTTTTGCTCTCACTGGCATTTTGCAGTAACCATTCTGAGAATGTTATGGAGAATGAGATTATTCTTCCCTTTTGGGGTCCAATTCTTGCTTAGTCTTGATTTCTTAAAAGTTATAAATTGGAAATATTTACTTTAGGAAATCAGTATTACATTACTTAATGAGGTACAGTGGGACACCCCCCCCCCCAATCTATGGGATCAGTATCTGCTGATTCATGTATCCGCTATTTGAAAATACTAAATAAAAAACCTCAGAAATATGAATGTGCATGTATCTCCAGGGTGTATTTACCAGTACTGGCTACTAGAAGGTGTCAGAGTCTATGCAATTCAATACTTCTGTGCTTTGTGGTATCTGTGGGTGGGGGGCTTGGAACCGATTTCCCGTGGATACTGCAGTCCTACTATGTAACAATGGGTGAAATGAACACCTTAGTAATTTATTGGCCCAAATACAGTGCATTGCATCCCATTGTTAACATTTGCTTGAAATGTTATTGTTACTGTTGCAAAACCTTTTAGGCAAAGGCAGGCAAATATAGGCAAAGTACTACTTACAGATTTCCCTCAACAGTAACAGCACCCCAGAAAGCAATGAAGGGGTAGAGGTTGTTTCCCATCCCTAAAGAAAATCTGCAAGACCAGTCTGTAGAACTAAAGCTAAAACAACAGAGTGGTGAAATACAGATCCCATTCACTCTCTTTCAAGTAAAACAAACACTTGCAGTATGGTTTTGCTTTTCCAGGTTTCCACCAGAAGGGGTTGGAAACGATGAGAACAGTCTCATTACTTACCTTTAGTTCACTTGCACATCATACACTGGAATGGGAAACATTTTAAACTCAAAAACAACTGTAAAGACTTGAGACATTAGAGATTGTCCATAACTGGAAGAGGAGATTCTTAACAGACAAGAAGGTCTGAATATCAAACAAGACCTTTTATCACCTTCAGTATTATACAGATTAGTTTGCCTTTTGCGGTATGTGTATGTGTTACTGGAAACATGGAAAAAAGTCTCAGACACCTTCTTGCAACATTAACATGCATTTGGCTCTAATTGTAGGCTACTTCTAATATCTCTTTCTGGCCTTATTAAGGCCCTTTATACTATCCAGGAAGGAGGGGTTGGATGGGTTGAAATGTTATTAATTAACTGGTGTACACACAGTTAAAAGCCATCTTTTCATTTTCAGGGGTTTGCAACATTAATTAAGGAATGGCCTGGGAATCTCTATAACAACGCAATAATTGTGCAAGCAGTAGTAGATCGTCTGAAGAAAGATCCACAGAACACAACTTTGCTGAAGACACTTGCAGAGTTGTAAGTATAGTGCATTGGAATGGCTCCTTAAGGAAAGTTTTGATAACTTTTTTGTCCTCTAAAATCTGTGTCATTTGCAATACAGTGGTGCCTCGCTAGACGATTGCCTCGCAGGACGAGGAAATCGCTAGACGATGCCTTTTTGCGAGCGCTGCTGCGCTTCGCAAAACGATGTTTCCCTATGGGGAATTTCGCTAGACGATGAGGTTTCCCCATAGGAGTGCGCCGACTAGTGGTCAAAAGCTGTCAGTGCAGCTGTCAGTGCATTCCTATGGGGACTCTCACTCGCTAGACGAGGTTTCCCTATGGGAAATTTCGCAAGACGACTGCGTTTTCCCTTGGAACGCATTGAAGCGATTTCATTGCATTCCAATGGGAAAACGTGCTTCGCTAGACGATGTTTTCGCTAGACAGCAATCCTCGTGGAACGGATTAACATCGTCTAGCGAGGCACCACTGTACTTTTCTTCTCTACATTCCTTGGGTCATTATATTCCTTCACATAAAATTACTTTCTACTTCCCCACTCTGCCCATTTTTAATATGAAAGGCAAATATTATTTAGGAGTATGGTTTTGAAAAGTAATGTAACAGTAGAAAGCACTACACCAGGACATGTAGCAGTCAAGACCTTTTCCACTATCTATTATGTCTGTAGTACTGTGTTTCCCCTGCAAAGCAGGTTGAGTAATATCAGACTAGACATTAAAAAGAATTAGTATTTCCCACAATTAACCCATTGCCCTTCTTATAACAGAATTTCTTCAGCGATACCTGCTCCTGAGGTAATTGGTTCCATTGTTGTACTGCTCTAACAGTTAAGAATGTTGTTCTGATATTCAGCCTAAATCTGGTTTCCTGTCGTTTGAGCCCATTATGATGTGTCCTGTGCTCTGAGATTATCAAGAACAGATCCTGCCCCTCCTTTGTATGACTACCTTTCAAGTATTTGAAAAGTGTTATCCTATCACCCCTCAGTCTTCTTTTCTATAGGTGGGAGGAAAATCGTGTTCTATGGCAAACAGACATCTTTCAGCACTTGAGAAAGCACCACTTAAAAAAACCACAAGTGCATCATGAAGTGCTCACCACACCTTTTCCACGTGTGTGCCTCTGCTCAAACATCAACCACCTCTAAATTTCTGTACTAAATTTGGGGTTGCTGTTTAAACATTTGCATAGAGACTCCTGCATTGTCCCAATCACTGAGCCAGGCAGACAGTCATTGTTCTCTTTTACACTGCTTTTCTATCTATAAAATAATAAGCAGGGGTTGTAAACCAGAAAGAGGTTTAAAAAAATACAGAGTTGAATAAAAAAAATTCAGTTAGAGGTTAATATAAGAACAGTATTTCAAGCTGTCAGTTCTCCAATCATGTCTTTACTTTTCTTCTTTATAACTTAAAACACTTTCATTCTTTGTATGTATAGATATTGATAAATACTTGCTTAAATCTCTAACAAGACCTCACTTTTATTTACAGTCATTGTGATTACAGTTCTAAATTACATCTCTAACTAGCTCTGATCCTAATGGACACCCAGCTATTGCTGACTCTCTTACTATCACACATACCCTTACAAGAACAATCAGCTCACGGTTCTGTTCATAAACATTCTTTCACACTTCTCAAATGTCTTAACTGTCACTTCTGTCACTCATCCCACATACAAGTGTCAATTAACCCAGTGGTTCTTAATCTTTGTTACTCAGGTGTTTTTGGACTGCAACTCCCAGAAGCCTTCACCACCAGCTGTGCTGGCTGGGGTTTCTGGGAGTTGCAGTTCAAAAACACCTGAGTAACAAAGGTTAAGAACCACTGAATTAACCCTAGTCATTTAGTATGCAAGCATATACAGTCCTTTACACAAAATATATATACCATGCAAAATTACCACACATCATTTGATTTGACCCTGAATTCTGTAGTGCAGGGGTACACCCTCCATTTCAGTTGTGGCATAAATACTGGCAACAGGTTATATAAAGGAATAATATTTGGGCCCAGTCTTTATGGAGCAATTAGTCTTTGAGTGAATTTGCTGCACAGGCTCTGATTGTTGAAAAGAGACAGTTATGCAAAAGCTGGCTGAGGTGGGGAGAAACCAGAGGGCTATACAAATATACAGTTTCAGGGGTTTTATTATTATTATTATTATTATTATTATTATTATTATTATTATTATTATTATTATTATTATTATTATTATTATTAACAGAAACAAAGGCTCAATATAAGAAACAACAATTTGCCTCTTAATCATTTCCGTTGTTATTACAATATCGTCCATTTGTTTTCCTTGCATTTCTATACAAATGTCTTTAGTCCATGAGGCGTTTCTGGACTTTCCCACATTTCTTTCCAAAATTTTAGAGCATCATCTTTAGATGGGCCTAATTTCTTTTGCTTTGCATTTTCTCCTAGTGATGTATAGAATAATCGTTGGTTATTTTGAAATTGTGTGTTTTCGCTATATTGTTCCAAGCGTCCATCATATCTTTCAATTTTCTTTGCTGTAGCTGTTACCCGCTGTTTTAATTCTTCCATAGTTTCAACAACTGTTTTCCTTTCTAGGTCTTATATTTTGCATAGTCTGGCTTTTACTTTTTCATTTTTAAGTTTTGAATCTTTCAAGTGTTTTAAGCTGCTAATGTCTGCACGTAATTTATTTATTTTTCTTTCCAGCTGAATTTTCCATTTTGGAGTGCCATGGGTTTTCTGGTTTTTTTGCAGCTTGTAAGCAAGTTCCATGGTTATTATGGCAGCTGTGCTATACATGAGCTGGTTTGTTTCCTTTAGCGTGTTGGTTGGGATTGTTCTGATGACAATATTTGCATCATTCAGTAGATCTTTTACTGGTTTACTTTGTAATTGGAGCAAACTGGGGAGCCTTTGTCTTTCTCTCTCCTGGCTAATATGGGTTACTATTTTTTCTCTCAGTGATATTTTTCCATTCTATCAACTCATAATTTCTGGGTTGTTCCATAAGTTGTTCCTCTACTGATGTGTTTTCTTCCACTATTGTGCCTACCTCTACCCTCCATTTGTCTTCCATATTATGGTCATTGTTTTGTGTTGATTTTGCCACCTTTTCTAGTTCTTGCAATTCCAGTTTTGAAAACACTTTACTCCGGATGATAAACCTTCTCTGGCCCATTAATCGTTGTTCAGTTATGTCACTGTTTGGGTATTTCCTTTTCCAAATTTCCATCATTCTTCGTTGAAAACTACGGGCTGTTGGGTTGGCCTCGTAATAACATTTCTTAATTTTTGGCGAGAGTCGAAGTGTTGCGTTTACATGTTGCTCTCTACATATATTCTAAAGTAAATTTTGGGATAGGTCAGAGCATATATTCGGTCAAGTTTAAAATGTCTATGAGACATTTTCAGTCCACATTACTTCTCCATGGGAACGAAAAGGGCTTCCGTTGATTTCCAGTTTTGGAAATTGGTGGGGCAGCCTGGTCTCATTTTAATGAATGTCCGTCTTTGTTAATATTTTTCACTGTGTTTTTCCTCCTCTTTTAATGTGTCTTCGTGTCCTCAGGCCAAAGACCAGCACGTTCATTTTCTGATAGGCTGTCAGGCTATTCTTAGTTTTATGTTACCTCACACATTAAGAAAGTCCTCTCAAGTGTGCCAGGTTGCCTCTGTACATATATTCTAAATTGCCCTAGTCCTTTACTAGGTTTTCCCCCCCCCATCCTTGAAGAGTTCCTTAATCAGAAAATGGGTGGATGGGTTATGGATCATTGGGGATCTATATGGAAGAAAGCTACAGAATGAAAAAGTGCATCCAATTGCTTTTCTAATACATATAGGTGAGAAGTATTCTCCATTATTCTAAATGATTTTGGGATGTTTAAACTATTTGTGTTCAATTTTTAATGAAACACTGTTTTCCATCCTGGAGGATGGCTTTTTCAAAAGATCTGTTCATAACATATGATCCTCTTTATCAGGTACACCTATGACCAACGCTACAGAAAGGCCCTTGAAATTTACCTCACACTGAGACATAAAGATGTTTTCCAGCTGATCCACAAACACAATCTTTTCAGCTCCATCAGAGACAAAATTGTTCTGCTAATGGAGTTTGATTCAGAGGTATGATGGCTTTCAAGTGGATTTTTAACACTTTTTTGTCTGTAAGAATTTTAGCAGAGAGAAAAATATAATTTATGCAGCTCAACTTTATATTTTTGGTAGCTTCTTCAGCGTGAAGGTTTGGAGAACCAAATTGTTGCACTAGTTATAGTTATAAGATATTTTTTATAATGACTTTCAGCAGAGGGACATAAAAATTTATGAAAATTATGATTGGTCATATAACACTGGGGAAATAACTTCTATTATGTTTAAGTTACATCAGTAAATCTTCATGTAAGTGGCTTCTGTTCTAAAAAAGCAAGATATGAAGAATAGAGAATCCAGCCATAAGTTACTTCAAACTGGTAGCTGAAAAAGCCCCAGAAACAAATATGAAGCATGACAAGCCAAAGTACCAGTTAAAGGAGCATGCCATTTTGATATAACGTGCACCATCCATGCACTGTAGTTATTCTTCCCATGTTCCCTCTTTGCTGTTGGCTAATTTATGTGTGAGAAGCTCCACCTGCGTGAATGTGCATTAAAGGAAGTAAAGATAATATGCCATGTAAAACCGCCAGCTAGCCAAATCTCATAACTTACTGGTTCCCAACCTTGAGTAACCAAGGTATTCTTGGACTAAAATTCCCAAAAGCCTTCACCACTAGCTGGGCTGACCAGGATTCTTGGGACGTGTAGTCCAAAAACAGCTGGGGACTGAGGTTGGGAACCACTGTCATAGTGTGTGGAAAAATTCTGAGTAGGAAAATATTGGATTCTGCTTTTGCTTCTCCAGCTAGTTGTTGCTTCACAAGTTGTAGTCCTGTTGTAATTACCATTTTGGGGATGCTTGTCTCGATACACATGGTGTAGTATTCTCTGGTTTACCCATATTTCTCACTGCAATGCAATGAATGAGGCAGGAAGTTAGCCTTCTCCTTAGAGGAAGTATCACCTGAATGGGCTTGAAATCTACATGCAGAAGTATGTCCATCTCTTTCAGTGCAGGTTACACAGGCAGAAGTGTTTCCATAGCTTTCGTCTTTAAGAGTTGCTCTAGTATAGGAGGACCTGTGAACTGTGCCTGTATAGGTAAAGACTATGGACCAGCACATTCTCCCATTTTCAGCCAAATAGCATGGGCGGTATTTTGCACTGACATCAATGGCCTATTTGTCTTCGCTGGCAAAAGAAACCCCACATGTGCTGCGGATTGCAACCGTGGTGGATACAACAGAACTAGCAGCAGTTCTTTATCCCACCAACACTTGTTGCTTTCTTTTTTCTGAATTTTTACTGTGACTTTCATTGCAGTGGCTCTTCCCCACCAGACTGAGAGTTCAGTCAAAATGTGTAAGCCTGTGTAACTGTATAAAAATTTCACAGACCTGTTCTTTTTCACTGTTTGTTTATTTGTTTGTTGTTTGTTTTGTTTTAGAAAGCAGTGGAGATGCTTTTGGACAATGAAGATAAAATCTCGGTGAGTGTAACTGTTTTATTAGATTGTTGTTGATGATGGGTTGTTTTTTCTTACCCCTCCTAAGTAGCATGAGCAAAACATTGACCATGGAAACAGTTTAGTCTTAACCTCTTAATTCTCTTTTTTGTTTGTTTGTTTGTTTGTTTGTTTTAGATTGATAAAGTTGTGGAAGAATTAGATGAAAGGCCTGAACTGCAGCATGTGGTAAGTTTGATGGCTTGATTGGTGTGAGGGGGTTTGCTGATCCCCAAAAGGAATTTTCATAGTGCCACCTGAGAGATAAGTTGACAAATATCCTTACTTGACAGCAGCTAAAAGTCTCTGCCTTCAACAGCAGTGAGAAACTTGGTATTGTATAGAATATTTCCGCAATAGAAACTTAACACACTGGTTAGAGGAAGACATTCCATTACCTACTTCAGAAGAAAATCACAGTGAGAGAAATAATCTTTGCCACTACTAAAGCTTTTAAGATCAGATTGCCCTCTAAGTAGCTGTGGCACCATCTGTGCTCACAAGAGAGGTCCCATTCATCCCATTATGTATCTCCAAATGTTTCAGGCCTACCATAGCTTATTTATTTTATTTTATTAGTTTGTTTTATTTATATGTCATCTTTCTCCAGATAAGGGGACTCAAGGCGGCTCACTGTATTAAAAGGAATAGAATTAAAAACACCTTAGAGCACCTTCCCCAAACTGGTATACTGGACTAAAAACCCCAGGATCCATGTCCGTGGGCCATGCCGGCTGCAGCTGATGGGAATTGTAGTTCAAAACATGGGGGAGTTTGCCAGGTTGGGGAACTCTACCTTAGAAACTACTTTCTTCTACAGTTATTGGATGGTCACCTCTGACTATCTTTCCAGGGCATACCTGTTAGTCAGCAACAAATGTCAAGAAACCAGAGTTGCAAAGTTAAATACTCTTGACAGCTTCCCCCCTTTCACTCCTTCACTTTGAGATACTCTCCCCTTGGAGCATCAGTTACATCCACGCCTGAACACCTTTCAAGAATAAGATCTAAGTGTCTGGGCTACCTTGTGTGATTTAGGCCTAACCACTAAACAAGATGTTGCCTCAGCAAATGTGTCGCCCTAGCCTTTGGTGGGGATGTCCGTGGAGAAGAACGGCCCAGTTAAGAAAAGGCAGGCACTGCTTTCTCACCCCTGATGTTTCTCAGAAACTCTTTCCTCCTATATTCGCCTTCATTAATCACATGAAGAGGACGTGGGGTTGAGAAGGCTGTATTTTCCTTGAAGCCTCTAATTTGGTCCTAAATTAACACACCTGTGTGGATGGGTTGTAATAACTATCTTAACATGATATTTATACTTATATAATTTGAAAGCTGGCAAGTTCTGTTAAAATTAGTCTAGAATGCATGTGATTTTGTTGTGATTCTGTTCTTCTGATTTTTGCAGTACTTGCATAAACTGTTCAAGAGAGACCATCACAAAGGACAGAAGTATCATGAGAAACAAATCAGCCTCTATGCTGAATATGACCGGCCAAATCTGCTTCCATTTCTAAGAGACAGCACTCATTGCCCTTTAGAAAAGGTGGGGAAAGTATCTTAAAATATGTCCTTGGCTTGGGATAGGTTGTTCTTTATGTAGCTTCTGTGGAGGCCTCAAGAGCTTGCATACAACTTTGTGACATTTTGTTCATAATAAAAACGTTAGCATCTGTGGCTTTTAAATTTGTGACAAGTTTCAACTTGTACTGGCTACTCTCTGAGTAATGCTACCCTCTTCTGGAAAATGTGAGAACTTCACTGGTTTACTGCAGTCTCTTCTATGATTCCTATACTCCAAAGAGTGCTGCAGACATGTTTTTCCCCCTCATTTTACAGCTGTGTTTATTAAAAATACTTAATATCCTAATTTTCATCAAGAAGGTATTTTCCATATTTTAAAAGATATAATTACAATGAGGATGAGGATGAGGATGATGTGCCATCAAGTTAATTCTAACAAGACAAACCTTTTCAGGGCTTTCCAGGTAGAGAGTACTCAGAAATGATTTACCATTCCCTTCTTCTGGAGTTAGCCCAGGACTGTGCAGTTTGCCAAAGGCTACACAGGCTGGCTCTTCTGGGATGCACAGTGGGGAACTGATCTCCTTACCTCTGGCTCAGCAGCCCAGTACCTAACTCATGGAGCTATCCAGCCAGCTATAGTTAACAATAGCAGAACAGGATAAAACACAAGAAAAAAGCTGATGTCACTTTTGGACAATATCTCTCACTTAAAACTAAAACCAAAAATCCTGGGCAAATAACAAGGTGATCACCTGGTGTCAAAAATGCTTCTGATGTAGAGCTGTCTCTTAGTTTAAGAGTGTTAAGATTAATTCAGACATGCAGAAAGAACACCAGGGGTAGTTTTTCATGATTGTATCACCTCAGAGTGCAGATGCGGGGGGGGGGGGGGGTGAGATTTTGTACATGTATGCTTTTCTGGGTAAAAATTTCCTGCACATGGAAATTAGTGTGCAAATTATTAGTCACAAATAATAGTTTTAGCCTTTGATTCTCCCTACCATGCCAAAATGCTGAGTAAAAATAGTTTAGAGGCTTTTTTTAAATGGGAGAATTTTTGGACATCCAGTCCTCTCCCAGGCAGAAATCTGCACCTCCTCTCATGTATATTCCAGTTGGTTCCCACAGGGGCATTCCTGGACACATTGATGCACTAGAAATGTAGTTTTCACTATCCAAATACATTTCCTTCTGGTCAAACATTAGGGTTAATAATAACTCTTCATTGCATATCATTACTGCACTTCCTTGTGACAAGGTGTACAAGTTGGAAAGACAATACCTCAAGAAAAAACCCAGTTTTGTAGTTAGTATGTGCTCAACTGAGATCTTGGGATAATCCTTACTCTATGCTAAAGGTACTTGCATGATGCACATGTTTAACAGATTAACAATACAATCCTATATACATGCTCACTGTAAAGTACTGAGATAGATAATGTATGGGATAGAGTCCTAAGTGTACTCAAGTGATAAGCAAACACTGGATGTGAACAATTATAAATTTTTAGTTCTGGATTTGTTTAACTGTGTGCGTTTTTGCTACAAAACCAATGCATCTTAATGAGTTTACTAGGAACTTTTATGATATACTTTATTTTAGGCCGTAGTTCTGTACCCACGTAACAGGAAGTCAATGCGATTGAATGTAGTAACACTGTTCAATAAACATGTATAGGCTTGTGTTGTTCATCTCATTCCTCAGGAAGAGTTTGGTTTATGATAATCACTGTCACATTAACCTCCTTTTGTTGAAATTTAAGGCTCTTGAAATCTGCCAGCAAAGAAACTTTGTAGAAGAAACAGTTTATCTTTTGAGTAAGTAACTACATGTTGATGTCTTCTTGTTTTTATCTGGTTTTATTAAAAGGTATGGTGCTGAACATGATAATTCTGGAACTGAACTTTTATATCCCTCTTGATCCTAAAAGTCAAGTAAGATTTTTTAAAAAATGTAAAACAGTCATAAGTCTTATACTGATGTAGACTTCAGCCTCTGACTGTCAACCCAGTTTAAAGGTTCAGTGCTGTTTTTGCAGAATGCTGAAGTTCAAGCTAAGTTAAATCTGTGGAGGTGAAAGGAGCTCAGTGTTATAGCAGGCACAACACTGGGTCCTTTTAAGGAGAAAGGCAGGGTAAAAATACTTTAAACAAACAAATAAAACCATATTTCTGCATGCCTTGCATGTCCCTTCTGCTGTGAAAGATAAACAGGTGTTTCTGAGCAGGGTTTTTCCAGGATCCTGTTTTTATATGTGGCTCTGTGTAAAATTTTTCACAGTAATCCTAAACCTACGTGCATATCCTGTTCCTGAGTTACTGTTATCCTGCTTTTGAGTAGTCTTAACATAATCCACTGGCCAAAATCCTGTTGCTTAGTGTAAGCCAGATCGTAACTTGCAGTCTGGTCCTTTCTGATTGCGATTTTCGGGGGCTTGGTGTGCAGGTGTGTGCCCTAAGACACTTTGGGGATACTTTATTTACCAGGAAGGAATGGACCGAAAGTTGCAATTTTACTTACATTAAGCCACAGGATTTCAGCCTGTGTGTTTTCTCACTGGGACTTACTTTCACTGAGGTACATAGCAATCTTAGTCTTTCTCTCACCCCTCCCCAGCATCCTTAAAGTTCTTCACAGGTGGCTTATGCCTAAAGCAAGGGTACACTCCATGACAAAATCTTTGGATGAAATGTTCCCCTTGTTTGGGTCACAAGCTATCTCCCTCTGAAATCAGCAGTGGCCCACAGTTGTAGGCCTAAATAATTATGAAGCACCACCTGGCTTCTAACACTTTCACTTTGTTCCAACTGTTGGTATGTATTCAAGCTGCATTCACTTCATTCAATACATCCCTTTAATTTGGACAAACAACTCATGTTGTTTAGAAGGCAAGTGAACATGTTTTGAGGATGAGTTGTTTTCCTGCATCTGGAGCAAAGGACTGGCTTCTTTTCATTTGTTCACTTTGCCTTTCCAGGCAGAATGGGCAATAGTCGAAGTGCCCTGAAGATGATCATGGAGGAATTAAATGATGTTGACAAAGCGATTGAATTTGCTAAGGAGCAGGATGATGCAGAACTTTGGGAAGACCTCATTTTATATTCCATTGACAAACCACGTAAGCAAATGTGCCTTTCTGTGATTTATATGTAGTGGTTCAAATCTGTCATCATCACACTCACGAACACCCCTCCTGCCTTCCAGAAACCTTTCTCGGAGAATTTCCCAGCCCAGTGACAGATTCCATTCTCTCTCTCTCTCTCTCTCTCTCTCTCTCTCTCTCTCTCTCTCTCTCTCTCTCTCTCTCTCTCTCTGTGTGTGTGTTAATGAGTGTGTGTGAACGAGTGTGTGAAAGGAGGAGGGACATTTCAGCTAAATGTGAGAAAGAAGAAATTTAATTTATGTCTCTGAAATACAGAAACAATATAGTCAGATTGATTTGGGAGGAATGCCAGCTTGCACAGTACAAGACATTGAACTGCAGTGTAATTACTGTCATTGAATTGCAATATAATTATTGGAGTACTAGAGCATACTTAAAGAGGAAAAAAATAACTTCTCTGTATCTGACTGTGTAAAACATAAGCATTGTCATTATCCCACAGCTGCTGGGACACATGCCTGGGAAGTTCAGGAAAATGCTAGCATGTCTTTCTGTCTCTGGATGTTCTGAGTGATCTTTGAGCTTCTTGGATAGAAAATTTTGCATCATGCGGCAATGGGCTGGGCAGAACTTTGTGCATGAACTTAAATTAGAAAACTAACACCTCATGGAGATGTCTTCAACTTTAACATGCCAGCATACCTATTTATTTCTCACTTATCTTTAGTGTAATGTGTACCCCTTTCTAGACAGAGTCTGCCTTAGATATCACTTCAGCATTCCATGCTGGGAGCATGTCTTTGTCTATCATTTGCTAGAGGACATGAGCAGGAGACTTCCATGCTTGTGGACTTCCCCTAGATGTCCAGCTGGCAGCTGTGGAAACAGAACACAGAACTGTTTTGCCTGTTGTCTTTGATGTCCTCCTTGTGTTTCTGCAGCTTTTATTACTGGCTTGTTGAACAATATCGGGACTCACGTTGACCCTATTCTCCTTATCCACCGCATTAAGGAAGGCATGGAGATTCCCAATTTGAGAGATTCCTTGGTGAAAATTCTCCAGGATTATAATTTACAGGTAAACCTTATTGAATTTTCTACTTTGCTGGTTCTTTTCCTCACAGTGTCAGAATTGTACCTCAGTTGCCTTGAGGAATTAGGAAGAATACAGTCATATAAAAAAGTCAGCAACTGCATGCCACAATGAGTGTATCTGTTGTAATACAGGATGTGTCTTAATACTGGCATTCGATCCCCTCCCCCCCCGACACGCACACACCATTTCCTCATATTTTTTATTCTTGTTTGAGCCACTGATGGATGTTTATACTGCCTCTTCTGCTTCCTTTGCTTTCAGTTCTGGGGCATGGGACGTGTCATTCTTTACCAGTTTCCATGAATAAGCTTTAGTAGAGCACATCTGAGTTGCAAAGACTTTTTAAAAATACTTTGCAAAGAGGAGTATCTGCTATGGGAATGGGAGACAGTGACCCTCCAGATACTGTCAGACTGCGGCTCTCATCATGCTTCGCCATTGGCTGTGTTAGCCAGGCCTAATGGACATTGGAATTGAACAACATCTGGAGGGCTACACTTCACCAGCCCCTGCTTTACTACCTCTAATGAAATCACTTGTGTCACTGACCAGATTTTTCTAGGTGCTTTGCAGGCCACTTGGTGTGTTGCATTATGTGTAGGTCAGATTATCTCCCTCTCTTTAGAGGTATTATACTGCCTCAGAGCAGCTCTCCAGGATTTCAAACTGCATCAGGATCCCTCTTAAACTGGAGATTTCAGGAACAGAACCTGGGATCTGTACCCAGTGGCAGGGTGGATTTCATTTAAATCACTATTTAAATTTTAAAAACCTGATTTTTTTTACAATTTAAATTTAAAAAAAATAATTTTAAAAATTTAAATCATTATTTAAATTGTGATTTTAATCAGTTTGATTTAGAAAAGTCATTTATTTTTATCCATCCTGCCAAGTGGGGAACCAGGGTCCATTCTGGCTCGTAGCACCCACAGCTGCAGAATACAGGTGTTTGCAAATGTTGTTTCTCATAGCTGATTATGCTATTCCTGTGTATATCTTGTTCTGCTGATTCTACCCTTCTCCTCCACCTTTACTGTCCTGCCACCTCTTAAAAGGATGCTTTCAGGTCCTTCTTGGTATCAGCACAGGAGGCTTCCAGCATCAGAAATTGGTCGGACAAAGAAGTCTTGCACTCTTCTTTATTTCAGATTCCTGTTTCTTGGTGTAAAAAAGTCTAGTGAGATCTTCTAGCTGCCAACTATCTTTCATTCTGTTCAGTACTTGCCTTTCTTTGTATTCTGGGCAGGTAGCAGTGTGGTCACAACAAGAGAACACAGCCTGGTAGCAGGGAACCGTGCAGTTGTAATTTGCAAGGATTTGATGAAACGTTCTGAAAACCATGCAGAAAGCCACTGCCACAAAATGACTTGTAACACAGGGTGGCCTCCCTATTATTGCATCTTATGTATTTCTGATGCTACTGATGGCATGTGTGAATCACACTTGGATTACCACATTTCACTTAGTTGTGGACATGTTCCTCCAATTTATTTTGTCAGCTATCCTTTGGGATATGTTTCCATTTCCTATCATCCTCTGTTTTTCAGAAGCTCCTGTTGCAAACGTGGAAGAGAAAGAGGTGCCTACCTCTAAGATTCTCCAGATAAATTTAGCTACTATCCTGCAGTACTTCTGTGCTGTAATCAAAGTGGTAGAAAGTATGTTTAAATGGATGGATATTTTAAGTCAAGTGTACATGTGAAATGCTGATTTTTATATATAGGATTGCTCTGAGGATTAAATTTAGGGATGACAGTTAAATGTGTGATCTTCACTTTAAAAAAAGGAAGCTGCTCTGAAGAATTTGAGTGAATTCTAAGCAAAGAATATTTTTGCAAACTTTCTGCTCTAAGTTCTGCTTTTACTCTCTTGAGTGTCTAATGTAGATCTTCTAAATGTTGCAAAGGACCCTTGGACACATTCTAGAGCATTCAGAGCATTGGTCAGTCCCACTGAACCTCCCTGATCATGTATGTGAATATAATGTATGCCTAGAAAACACTTAGCTCTCCTCTCTATTGCAGAGAGAGACTGCACAGGTGTGTAGTCTGTTTTTCAGGGAAGCTTATCCAACATCACTGAATTTTCACTGCAAAGTCCTGATAAACTTCTGCAGGAATAGGAAGAAGATCACTATATTTCGTGATACTGTTGTCATTATTGGTGGGAATGATTTAAGCTTACCTAATAATGATGGCAGTACTATGAGATGGAGGTGTTCCAATATTCATGGCAGGGCAAGACAGAGTTGTCTGTATGGAATTAAATAGGAAGTAAGTTAAAGCTGCATTCTAAAAGTGTTTGTATTTTATATCTCACTCTTCAATGAAATGAATATTAAATCATAAATAAAGTAGACTACTGACAGCTGCAGTTTAATTTATATAGCTATAAAATTGTGAATTCTCTTAAAGTGGAGCCACTCATGCATCAAAAGTGACACATGCCTGGGAGCAGTGTTTAGCTAGCAGAGAATAAATTGCCATTCCACTGGCAGTGTTTTCTTATTATAATTAAATCACAATCGGAATGCTGACAACCCTGCCAGAATGAGCAAGATTACATTGAAATTTAGGCAATAAAACAGTAATTTCCTAATTTCAACTCTTGACAAATGTGTATATATCTGTATATTTAAAGTATCTTGTGTCTTCAGCATCCATTCTTTGCAAGGCTTATGGACAAAATAAATATTTTACTTTCACATTTATGTTCTAAAAATGGCTAGGCTTTTCGGTATCCTATTTTCCATCCTGGCACTGCACCCCAGTTCACACAGTCCTGTCAACACTGTCTCCAGTCTCCTGTTTTGGTCCAGGGTGTTCTGTTTGAATGTTCTTACCCTTGCTGTTGCCGAAATCTAAGTTGGCAGTTTTTCTGGCAGAAAAGAGCAGGATATGGAAAGCCGCTGTGAGCTCATTTGAATGTCTGCAGAGCCCTCCTTCCAACTAAGAACATCGTGTAGAACATGGACGATCCACAGAGGTCCAGGGACCAACATGCCCATTTCTGAAACCTTAGAGCAGTGGTCCCCAACCTTTTCCCAACCGCGGACCGTTTGGGGGGCGTGGCACGCTTGTACAAGGGGCGTGGCATGCTCACGGGGGTGTGGTGCACCTGCAGGGGGTGGAGCGTGCTCACGTGCATGCGCGTGGTAGCGCTCACGGACGCTTGCACGCATGCACATGGCGCGCTCACAGGGGCGGAGCACACTCGTGGGGGGGCACTCGCGGGGGGCAGGAGATCTGTGTCCGCGACCTGGTCCTGCCTAGGCTGCAGACCGCTGCCAGGTCGCGGACCGGGAGTTGGGGACCCCTGCCTTAGAGGGCTACAAGTCCCACCTTCATTTTTGTTGTTGTTGTTGTACAAAAATGGTTTATTTTTAAATGAAAATGCCCCTTTGCAACTCTAGTGGCCCAAACAGATTTTTAAATTTGTACTTTCAAGACATGGCGAACATGCCCCCATGCTCCCTAGGAAGCCCAAAGGGGCTTTTTGAGCCAGGAATTTTTTTAAAAAGGTTTGTGGGTATGTCGGGGATCAGGGATGCTAAGGGTGCATTTGGACCTCTGGTGACTGCGTGGAATCTGCAGGTCATGTGTTGCTTAGCCTGATATAGAACATATTATGTGTCATCAAGCTGGAATAGACTTAGAGTGACCTTAATAAGACTTTCAAGTTAAGTAAGATATTTAAGGAGTGGTTTTACCAGTTCCACTCCCACCCACCCCGAGCGAATTTCCATGGCAGAGTGGGAACTCAGGCCCAGGTCCCCTGGGCCCTTGTCCGTCACTCTGCCTACTACATCACATTGGGGATCCCCTATGTAGAACGAGTCAGTGTGTTATATTCTCCCTTCTCTCTCCTGCTACCTTGCTTTTCAAAGTTTTTTGTCCGATGAAGAAATCTGGGGATTGCAAAAGTGTTGATACTTTACGTGTCCTTTTCGTTTTGATACGTTATAAGTTCTTTTCTTTGGCGTAAGAAAAGTATCACATTAATACAGATTTTTGGGGTGCTCTATTATATTATTAACATGGAATTAGAAGTTTTTCTTGCAGTCAGCATGGCTATCTTTGCTGCTTGTATTTATCACTCTGCTTCTGAATGCTTATTTGCCCCATGATTACTCATAAGGACCTGCTCAAACTGCATGGACCTCCCCTGCATCAGTGGTGGAAGAGGCTGTTGGGAAATTTCAAACTAGCTAAATTTCAAACATAGCTTGCAGCCCTCCAGGTGACTGTCCCACTTGTCTGAAAGACAGGTTTACATTTACCGTTTACTTAGCGTCCAGTGAACTTAACAACCGCTGTAACCCCCCATATCTTCGCTGTATTTGTTGGTTAATGATGATATTCTGTTATTGAACAGACCCAGGCTCAAAAAAGAGAAAAACACTAAGTTTGTATCTATGGCCACATATATGCAAGTAATGAAAACTTAAGCTTAGATAGTTGCAATATATCAGCTTCGATTTAGTCAGATCTCAGAAATAATCGTGAGAAAGCTGTTTATAAAATGTAAAACAGGCAACAACAGCAACCTACACACATTAAAAGTAATAGCAAGACATATTCACAAAAAAGAAAACACTCTTTAGTAAGAGACACAAGAACAGGTTTGTGACGTCTAAAGGTTTCAGATTTTCCATGAGTCTGGCAGTGCTTCCATATGGACAACTTCTAAAGACATTGTACAGATGTTCTGTCCTTCTCTCCTAACAACGTTTTGTGTATGGTAAGAAGAGCAAAATGTTGGGAAAACACAGGAAGAGTTTAAATGAATAAAATTCAATACAGTAGGACCCCATGTCTACTGAGAATTGGTTCCAAGCCCCATTGCAGATATTGTAAACTGTGGATAATAGTGAACACTATATAGAAAGAGTATATGTAGCATGGTAAAAGGAAAAAAAAGAAAAAGAAAAATTGATTTTCACGTGTATTACCAGAGACCATGCTATATATGCTTCATGACCAAGTATTCATAGCATGGTCTCTTGCTCCCTCTAGTGGTCGATTCTGGTAGTATATGTGGAAATAGTTTTTTTCTTTTAATGTTTTTGATATTTTCAGACCATGGATAAGTGAAACCATGGATAATGATACCGAAGATACAAGTGGTCCTACTGTTAAGGAAGCAGTTCAAGAGCACACTAGAAGCCTTAAATGGAAATCCCATTGAATACGAGTAGCTATTGCCACTGGAGTCAAACATTGCAACAAAGAATCAGTACTGCATGCATGGGCAAATGCCTGGACCCTGGAAATGTTCACTGTTACCAATGCTGAGTCCCTGAGCCCTCCTGTAATTTGGGGGGGGGGGGCAATCATACTGACAGTCAATGTCACAGTCAATTTAATATCCCCATAGGGCAATGAAAGGCATGCCCTGCCAGCAGGATTGGCCATACTAACATGGCAACCATGGAAATTTCACCACAGTTCTGTTTCCACTACATATGCATTGCAGACATTACACTGTGCAGAAATTTAGGTGGCTGCTATGCTGATGAGTTCAACCATAGTGTGGTACTTATGTCAGCGCCGCTGCCTGTCACTGCTGCTAGGCCTAACATAAGGTTGTGCTCCCAGTTGAAAGGAGCTGGTGCTGGTGCCATCAGGAATATCCTCCGAGAAGCATGTTGATTAATGATGGGGAAAAAAAGGAATAGTTGAATCAGTGGAACTGATGGAGGAGTTGACTCACCAAGATCCCATTGGTTCAATAGACTTACTGTAGTGCAATTTACTATGCTAGGCAACAGGATTTTGGTCAATATTTCTATTAATTTCAGATGTTGAACTCTATCAAGTGCTTTTTCAATTAAATGAAGCATATTTGAGATCTTGTTGTATATCCAAACATTTCCACTAAAACTATTAAACTAAGGAGTGCTTCTCTTGTGCCCATTCTTGACCTAAATCCAAACTGTGTATTGCTTACATTATCCTCACATTTTACTTTAATTCTTTCATATATAATTCAGCAAAAGATCTTTAAGACTTGATTCATTAAATTAATTATTCTGTATTTATTGCACTTTTTCTGAATCATCACAAATATTGTCCGCAATCTTCTGTAGAAATTCTTCCTTGGTTATATACCTTATGAAATAACTTTATCAGCAGTTTAAAATAGTTATCTCTTACAGCTTTTAGAAATTATGTCTTTGTTTCGTGATGTAATTTATCTTTCCTACTAGTCCTTATTGCTTTTTCAGCTTCAGATGTTAAAATAGCTGGCCTTTCATTGTTGTCTTATCATTTATAACTTCAGGTTGATTATTGGAAAACATTTCAGCTACATAGGATGTTGAGATTTCCTTCATTTCATCTGTAATAAATAGTATTTTACAGCAAATTGTAAGCTATAATGTTAAAATACACTTACACATATAATGTTAAAAACAAGCTAAAGTTAAACACAAATTAAAACACTTAATGGCTGAACTCCTATTGCTTATTTTAGTGAGTTACCCAAGGGTAGGCCCTTTAAATCAATGAGTCAAATTCTCCGTAGGTTCCATTGATTCAGTGGGCCTACTAGAGTTACAACTTATTATAATAATGTAAATCACAACTAGAGTAGGCTCATTTGAATCAGTGGAACCTATGGAGGAGTTGACCCACTGTGTCCCCACTGATTCAATGGGCCTACTCTAGTGTGATTTACTACACTAAGCAACAGGATTTTAGCCACTGAGAAAGATGCAAATATAGTGCAAACACCATGAGAGATATCAAGCTTCTGGTATAACCAAACCTGATTATTATTATTATTATTATTATTATTATTATTATTATTATTATTATTATTATTATTATTATTATTATTATTATTATTATTATTATTATTATTATCTTTACCAAGAACAAATAACAGAATTTTTTAAAAAAACCAGGAGACACAATAAACAGCAGGGAGCAAGGAAATGACATTCCATACTGTGGTTCAAAGAGATTTAGGGATTTATGGAAGTGCAACCTCTCTTACAAATGTTAGAAATTGTCTAAGAAATTGTTGTGTAAATTGGCATGGGAAAATAACAGGAAGTATTGTGACCTGGTATTATAAGTGTAATTAATAAATGGGAGCCAAACTGAATAACATTTATTCTGTGTCTCCTCATTCCTTGTCTGCGAAGTTTGTTCTTCAGTTAGTGCAAGAGACCAGGTTCTAGCTTTCCAGTTTTCTGTGGGAACTTTTTTCTAGAGTATGAGGTGATTTCTAGTTCAGAACAAATTTCAATTTATGCGGTCAAAGAAACAACAACAAAAAAGATAATTAAATCTTTATGCAGTAAATGTGAATTAGCATTTATGAACAAGGACAACAGGTATAGCACTGGACAGAAAAACATGTTTTGATTGTGATATTTTGCTGAATACTATTTCCCAGAAAGGAGAAACAATCAGTTAGGACCAGCAACCACATGTGCTCATGCAAGCCCAATCCTTAACCCACCAACATTGATGATTAAGCCCTTGTTAATGTAGGTTAGTTTTAGTGGAATGAGAGTGCAGATGAACATCTATTGACAACCTTAATGCCGTGTCACATGCACTTGATAATACTGATTTCACGCACCCCCATATATACAATTCTGGGTGAATCAGTGTTGGGAATCTTAATTTTAAGATTCCTTTCCCGTACAGTACATGTTTTCTATTCAAACACATTGCCAGACAATAAGTCTTCAAGAATATGATAAATCCTAGACGAAAATCCTTTAATGCATACCTGGTATTATAAGGCCTAACCATAAACCTTTTCTGCTCAACAGAGCACCATCTTCTGTCCACTGCAGTTCAGTCTGCAATGTAAGCCCTTGCTCTAGTTTAGCTCAGTTCTTCCAGTTCTAGGAACGGGCATAGAGAATCCTGGGCTGGAACACATAACAAAACCTGGGAATGGTTTTAGATATGGCTGATCACATCCTCACATTGGTCCCTAAATTCTCAGGAATGGGATTGGCACAGGTTTAGGTGTGAGGGTTAGGTAATAGAATCACACTGAACCACATATCTAGTCAACTGCTTTCTTAAAATGCAGTACCATAAATGTCTTGAATATATATATGCCTGTGTAAAGGACAAGCCTCTTCAGATTAATCCCCAGAGCAGATAATTGATGGCCAGCAAGAAGGTACAAAAATCACCTTTTGTGTTTTCAACATGTCACTTAAATTGTATGTTGTAAAGACTTTGCAACCACTGGATAAGTAAAAAATCACAAGTTCAACATTATTTTTTACTGTTTTCATAAAGGGAAGGGTTTTATGGCTTTCCTACTCAGAATGTCTGTGCATTTTTTAAGTTAGGTCACAGACAATGCATGTATGCCTTTCATGAATCCAATTCCATTTTCTTTTCTGCATATGATAACAAAACTTTATCTGAGGAGCCACCCTTTGACCTTGGGCATTTTGCTTTTCGTTTTCTGTCACTGGTATCTGAAATTAAAAACAAAGATGCTCCCTATTTTAATAGGCTTGCAATACTTGACCAAATGGTCACTAGGGGGGGTGTCATATCTTGCTTAGCACAAGATGGCACTTATGCTTATTTGTTCAGTAGCCTTGATTTTTTTCTGTGCAGAATGTGGGAGAGTTGTGACTATTTCCTCATGAGAACTGGTTGTTGTTGCTCATATGGATACTTGGTATCTGTTGGACCTGGATAAAGCAAAGCATTTGATGCTTGGCTTCCAGGAAAAAGCAGCCACTTCAGCTTCTCTGCTGCGCCCATCCTTCAACCTTGTGCACTGATACTAGGCACATTGCATGACTTGGAAGAATTAAGGATTAAATGTGTCTTTATATGTAATAAATCTGAATGTTATATGTTATGTTGACCTCGGTATTTGGCGGACCGCCTTCTCCCACCTAGATCTACCCGAATTACTCGGCATAGCCAGGAGGGACGGCTGAGGGGCCTAACGCCGAGAGAGGTCCGGAAAGAAAGAACTAGAAACCGGGCCTTCTCGGCAGTGGCCCCTCGACTATGGAACAGCCTCCCAACAGAGATCCGCCTGGCACCCTCGCTGGGTGTTTTTAAGAGCCATTTAAAAACTTGGCTATTTAGGCAGGCCTTCCCTTCTGTCAATTCTTAAATTTTAGTTTTTTGTTTTTTATTATTCCCATCTTGAATACTTTATATTATTGTTTCAATTGTTTTATTGTTTAATGTTTTAATGTTTTATATATTTGATGATATTTGTAAGCCGCCCCGAGTAGACATTGTCTAGGGGGGCGGGGTAGAAATCTAAAAATAAATAAATAAATAAATAAAATTATGGATCCTCATAAAGGGTCCTGTTATCTGCTGCAAGAGAATGCAATGGGAGTTAAGGGAGTAAACAATCATTATAGTACAAAAAGTAAGGACATATAAACATAGGAGTATTACTTACCATATTTAGTAGTTATGTACAATAGTTATCTGCCTTCTGCAGTCAGAAAGACTGGTGGGGGGAGAGAAAGAAAGACTAGACAAACTAGACCCTTGTCATTTTGCTTTAAATGGCTTGATTCTGGAAGTTTGTGCAATGACTTTTTTTCTGCTGGCCTAATTTTTCATTAATCATTTCACATTCTTTTTCTAAAGGACAAGTTGATTTCTATGATATATTAGTTATGGTGGAACAATTGGACTGTAGATTGACCAGAATCAAAAAATGCTCTGCTTTATACTTTACACAGCTATAATTTATGTCTACCAGGGATTAAACTAGACAAGATGACTGTGACGTTCACCCTTGTGGCACCTGCGTGTTTTGCCCTCACAAAGGCTCACGTCGCGTTTTCTTCTCGCTGCCACCAGTGGATTACCTCAATCCACAATATAAATGACGTTTGTCAGGACACTTGTCTTGTGAATACAAACAGAACTTATTTATTGAAGTGAAGCAGATTTAATAATCACAGAAGTTCTTCAGATAAACATTGTACACAAGCCAATCATTAACAGTTCTCTCAGTACATACTTTTCTCTTGAAATATAATTACCACCTTCTCTACTTATTTTCTTAACCAGCCTTATCACTTAGTATTTGTTCCTTCTCTCTCTGACTAACCAGTCCTTATCTCTATCTGGATCTCTATCTCTATCTGACTCCTCTTTCTCCTGCCAAACCTTATGTAGCTGCTGACTCCGCCTCTCCAATTCTCTCATAGGCTCATGCAAATTAGCTCATGACTATGAATGGCATGAGTGACGTGGGGCGATCGTCACATTCCTCCCCCCTAAGAAAAGTTTGTTTCATGGGGGAAACCTTACAGTTTACCCTTATGAACAACGGAACATACAGGGAACATTACACACAAAACACCATAATAATAATATGCTTACCAGTTATGCTCTAAATCATATACCATATTTTACCATATAACACATTACATTTACCATATACTTATACATACCTTATACTAGTTTTCTCTATGTTATTATTTACTAGGTCAAACTTATTACTTTAAACATTTAAAACAATCCATACAATTATAAACATTTGCATTACTCACATTAAGACAGATTACATTACCTCTACTCACCATTATTATTTTTACCATCATTCTACACCTCTCAGTTCATCACCATCCAAACTTTGCATTTTAATCATATTTCATAACTGTACATAAACAGAACATTTAATACAACATTACACTCTTTTATCCACCCATTAGTCATCTGGTCTTCGAGACAACGCATCAGCCACCACGTTCTGGGTCCCTTTCACGTTGCGAATTTCAAAATCAAAGTCCTGTAAGAGTAGGGCCCACCTCATCAGTTTGTTGTTGTTGGACCGAACAGTCCTTAGCCCCAAAAGTGGGGAATGGTTGGTGCATAACACAAAATGTCTCCCCCAGATATACGGTCTCAGTTTTTGCAATGCCCAGACTATGGCTAGGCACTGCCTCTCAATTGTGGATAAATGCTTCTCGCTCGCCTGCAGTTTCTTGCTGATGAAGGTCACAGGATGATGGTTTCCGTTGTCATCAGCTTGGCTCAGCACAGCTCCCAGCCCGATGTTGGACGCATCCGTGAAGATTATAAATTCACGTTAGAAGTCTGGGGCTCTCAGGACCGGACTAGTAGTCAATGCTGTCTTTAATTTGTTAAAGGCTTCCTCACAGTCGGCCGTCCAATGGATTTTCTCAGCTTGTCTTTTGTGGGTTAGATTAGACAGAGGGGTGGCTACCTCGCTGAAGTTAGGCACAAAACGTCGATAGTTGCCTGCTAACCCTAGAAAAGCTCTAATTTTTTTTCTTGGATGTTGCCGTGGGCCAATTGTTAATAGCCTCTATTTTCGATTCAAGGGGTTTGATTACGCCTCCACCTACTACATGGCCTAAATATTTTAACTCTGAACTCCCAAGTTGGCATTTACTTGCTTTAACTGTTAAACCGGCCTCGTGCAATCTCTGTAGCACTGTTTCTAGGTGGATTTTGTGTTCTTCCCAGGTCTGGCTATAAATCCCGATATCGTCCATGTACGCTACTGTGAACTCTCTAAGCCCCTGTAAGGTTTTGTCCACTAGTCTTTGAAAGGTCGCTGGGGCATTTTTCAATCCGAAGCTCATGACCCGGAATTCGAACAAGCCTAGGGGCCTACAGAAGGCCCTTTTTTCTTGATCTTTGGGGTCTAGGGGCACCTGCCAAAACCCCTTAGTCAGGTCGAAGCTTGAAATATACTGACATTTTCCTATGGTCTCTATAAGGTCATCTAAACGAGGCATCGGGTAAGCATCTGTTTTAGTGATGTGATTTAATTTTCTATAGTCTATGTAGAAGCGGATGCTTCCATCTGGCTTATCCACCAACACTATTGGGGCTGCCCAAGGGCTAGAGGTAGGAATGATAATATTTGCCTTCAGCATTTCATCTAGCTCCCCACGAACCTTGGCAACATATGGCCCCATTACCCGATAAGGAGTAACGGCTATGGGGTGTGCATCCCCGGTATCTATTTTATGCACTACACCCTTGGCCACACCAGGCTTATTAGAAAAGACTTTTTTGTATTTAGCAGTAAGGCTCTAACTTCTTCTTGTTGCTCTTGTGCTAGAGTAAGGCTAATGATAGTTTCCTCAGGGTTATACTGGGGTTCACCCCTTCCTTCCCAATACTGCAATTCAGGTTTTTCATTGGAAGCTTCCCTGATGGCATATAAAACAAAATTTTCCTTTCTATAATATTTCTTGATCATATTCACGTCGTACCAGTGTTTTTGCTTTCACTCTCTTTTAAGTTCTCTGCTGCTGTTTCCAGAGACTGTTGTAAGGAGTTCATTAGCTCATCAATGTATTTGATAACTGACTCAGGGTCATCCTCTCTATATTCTTCCCAGTTTTGACTGAGTAAATCCAGGAGTCCCCTAGCTTTCCGTCCAAATAATAACTCAAAAGGGCTAAATCCTGTACTTTCCTGGGGTATAGATCTATAAGCATATAACAATGGTTGCAATTTATTGTCCCAGTCATTTGGATTTTCAGCTGTATACGCCCGAATCATCCTCATTAGGGTACCATTAAATTTCTCCACTAAACCATTGGTCTGGGGATGATAAGGGGATGACGTGATGTGGGTAATGCTGCAGACTTTCCACAATCTCTTCATTAATTTGGAAGTGAACGAAGTCCCCAAATCTGTAATTCTCTCGGAAGCGAAACCCATACGACACATATTAGGGCATCTGCCACTGTCTCAGTGTCAATATTCCGCAAAGGTACAGCTTCAGGATACCTTGTGGCATAATCGATAATTGATAAAATAAATCTATTCCCATGCTTGGTAACTTTGGGTAGGGGTCCCACTATATCTAGGCCTATTCGTTGAAAAGGGGTCGAGATGACTGGCAATGGGCACAGCTTAGCCTTTGTTTTGTCATTCCCAGTACCCTGTCTTTGGCAGGTGTCACAGCTCTGGCAGTATAGCTTAACCTGCTTCCCCATCCCAGGCCAATAGAAGTTCTGAGCAATCCTTTGCTTAGTACGTGAGATCCCCAAATGGGCTGAAAACATATTTATTTATTTATTTATTACATTTATAGCCCGCCCATCTAGTCATATAGACTACTCTGGGCGGGTAACAACATATCTTTATGCGCCTTTTCTAAAATTTTCTCTATATTTAAAATGTACTACTAGCTGTCTGTGTATGCTTTCCCCTCCCCTCATAGGATTTACTAGAACCTCTCTATATAATAGGCCTTCCTTTACACAATATCTTTCAGGGTTTTCAGGGATCAGGGGAACTTCCTTAGCCTGTGTAAAGCATTCACTTAAGGTAGGGTCTTCCTTTAGTTCTTGTATGAAAGATGGATTATTAGGGTTTCTCATAACCAGATCAGCTGTTTCTCTCCCTTCTCTTATTTCAGGAAGATTTTCATCGTTTTCCTCAGTGGCTTCAATTTGCCTTCCCTGAGAGCGAGTTGTCACAAAAACACTCTGCACATGCTCAGCTAAATCCAGGCCTATTAAACACGGGGCAGGAATTTGATCAGATATGGCCACCTTCCAAACTCCTGACCATCCCTTATATCTCACTGGTATTTTTGCCATGGGCAACACCACTATTTCAGAACCAATCCCTTTAATAGAAATGTTTTCATGGTCTAACATATTTTCCTTAGGGACTATATCAGGGTGACATACTGTAACTTGTGAACAAGAATCTTTGAGTGCTAGATATTTATTATTATCCACATAAATAACATCACCTGAGCTACGTAGAAGAGTCTGATTACATTCTATCAAAAAGCACTGGACAACCCTGTCCACAGGGGGCTCTTGGCTCTCTGACCCTTCTGTTACTTGTGTTGCTATGGCAACAGCTTCAACTGCTGCATTAGTTGTTCCATTATGCTGTACACAAAACACCTTCTTCGGCTGACTGGAATTTCCCCCTTTATGCTGGTTAACATCCCTAGTCTTCTGAGTCTCACACTGAGCCCAAAAATGACCTTTCTCCCCACAAGCATAACATTGTTTACTTGCTTTGGGTTCAAAATAAAGGGCCTTGTTAACCTTTCCCTCAGAGCTATTATGTTTCAGGTGACTCTGCTCTGTGGATGAGGGTCTGTCTCTAAAATGGCTTCCAGTAGCTTGGGTACTTCTGAGGTAATTTCTACTGGGTGGGGCCCCTCTCCTCCTGTTGTCCCACACTTTTCTACCAGTTTTTACCTCAGAGAACTTGGGGTCTCTTATCTCACTGATGCAATCTGCATTTTCACCGGCTTCTATTAAATTTCTAGGATTTTTGTCTTTAACTAAGTAACGCAATTCCCCAGGCAAAATAGAATAAAATCGTTCTAACCCAATCACATTTTTCATTTGATCTAGAGAGGTGACATTTTCACGTTCCATCCATTTGTCCAAACATTGAATCAATTTCGCCCCTAACTGAGAATAAGATTCTTCAGGCTTTTTGGTAAGGGAATGAAATTTTCTCCTCAGGTGTTCTGCATTTATGCCAAATCTTGAATATACCATTTTTCTATAGGCTTCAAAATCTCTAGCTTGCTCTAGAGGCATCTGAGAGTACAGTTCAGCTAAATCTCCACTTATTTGTGATCTCAGAATTATCATCCTTTCATCATCCCTGATATCAAAGTCCCAACACGCTCTCTCAAATGAAATGAGGAAAGATTCAGGGCAATCTCCTTTCCTATATTGGGGAAATTTCTTTAGATCGATCTTTGAGAGATTTCCCTCACAAGCGCTGTTATTATTGTTGTTATTATGGTTTTGAGCAGCCAATTCTAATATTTTCATCTCTATTTGAAATTCCATTTGTCTTTTTTCTTGCTCAGCTTTGAGTTCCTGAGCTTTCTCTTCAGCTCTGGCTTTTTCTCTAATTTCTAATTCCTTGAGCTGTAGTTCCTGAGCTTTTTCTCTGAGTCTATACTCCTGCTCTAGTTTCCATTTCTCCAGATCTAGGGAGCTTTGCATAATTTCCCTTGAGGGTTCCTCAGGTATTTGAGGGTCTCCATTTCCATTCCCATTTCCCTCAACCTCTTGAGGATCAATTTCCTCCATTACTGGCTTTTTAGTTCTTTTGGGTGGCATAAGTATGTGTACTTCCTTGATAAGAGCTGGTTTCTATTGCTGAGTTAGCCAGGCCTCTTTTTAAAACACTTTTTTACTGCTGTTTTCTTTTTCCAGTATTTTTCTGGGGTACTATGTAGCTCTCAATCGGCAGCTAAAGATGGCTACACTTTATCTGGCCTCATGCCAGCCACAATGTTTCTTGGTCTGAGACAACCTTCTTGCCTCCAGACACAAAACAAATTCTATTTTCAAGCCTCTGCTTTTTATTTTCCTATCACCTCAGATCTGTTCTGACCCTGGCTTCCACTTTTTATCCACCAGCGCTCCCTTCTCTCAGAGCCTTGGATTTGAAGCTAGCCACTGGGTCTCTCAAATCCCGAGGTAAATAACCAGGAATTTTTCCTTCAGAGTTGTTCCCTATCTTTAGTTCCCCAGATCTGGGATCAGAAGCCCCGCCACTAAGCTTTTCCACAAAAGCTGTAGCAGGTCACCTACTTCTTCACCACAGACCTCTGACTAAAAAGGTACTCACGACTCAAAAAAACTCACTTTCAAGCTCTGGCTTTACTGGATTGTTTCGTATCCCGCCGCTGGACACCAATTGTGACGTTCACCCTTGTGGCACCTGCGTGTTTTGCCCTCACAAAGGCTCAAGTCGTGTTTTCCTCTCACTGCCACCAGTGGATTACCTCAATCCACAATATAAATGACGTTTGTCAGGACACTTGTCTTGTGAATATTTATTTATTTATTGCATTTTTACCCCGCCTATCTAGTTGAACGACCACTCTAGGCAGCTACCAACATATATAACAACATGTAAAATATAACAAAAAAAAATTTTTTTAAACATCAATAGACAAATTATTCAAGATGAAAAAAGGAAAAAGAGAAAGAAGAATAAAAGAGAATACAAACAGAACTTATTTATTGAAGTGAAGCAGATTTAATAATCACAGAAGTTCTTCAGATAAACATTGTACACAAGCCAATCATTAACAGTTCTCTCAGTACATACTTTTCTCTTGCAATATAATTACCACTTTCTCTACCTATTTTCTTAACCAGCCTTATCACTCAGTATTTGTTCCTTCTCTCTCTGACTAACCAGTCCTTATCGCTATCTGGTTCTCCTTCGTAGTCTCTGTGAATGCACACTAATGGGTTAATCTGCACCTGAGCAGAGAAGCCTCGGAAACTTCCACAGCTTTAAGCACTTGGTGCTGGGACCTCCCCTACACCGGCTATATAACTCTGCCCCCGGCACCTAGTGCCTCAGTTCTTTTTTCAACCGCCGCTGTAGCAGCAGCTTTGTTCGGAACTTCGCAAGTAAAAAACAATTCTATTCCTTATCTTTCCTTTCTTTGACCTCCCCTTGTTCTTTCTTCTGTAACAAGTTGTTTCTTCTGCCTGGGGGAAGAGCACCAGCCAGCGTTAGGTATTCTTTGTAAAAGCTTTACAAAGCCGGCTTTGGAGCCCTCAGGGCTTTTCTCTAAAAGAAATAAGGTCTCTTTTACCTTCTTAACAAGGCTACCCCCAGGTTCAAGAGCAACAGCTATTCACCTGTTTGCAATCTTCCTCTTTGTGTCAAAAAAGAAGAGGACAGCATCTGAGCTAACTCTGCAGAGAGCTGGGCTCCAGCAGCCCTAGCTTTGCCCTTGGAAGAAGAAAGGACCCCCTGCAGCTCCTGTCGCCATCCCTGCTTGTCAGTGATTCTCCTGACTGGGGTAAAAGCCTCTTTGGAGGTTGGTGTGGAACAGCCCTCTTTCATCAATGGGCTCGTTCATACAGCTGTTAAGACTGCAGTGAGCTGGGCACCTGTAGCCCTGCCCTTGGAAGAAGAAAGGGCCTCCTGCAGCTCCTGCCGCCATCCCCGCTTGTCAGTGATTCTCCTGACTGGGGTAAAAGCCTCTTTGGAGGTTGGTGCAGAACAGCCCTCCTTCGTGGGCTTGTTCATACAGCTACTAATTCCGGAGAGAGCTGGGTGCCGAGGCTGAGGATGTTCCGGCAACATACGGTAAGCCTTGGCTTTGCCTTTGGGGAAAGAAAGGGCCCCCTGCAGCTCCCACTGCCAGCCCCACCTGTCAGTGATATTCCTGACTGGAGTAACACCTTTTTGGTGGTTGATAATTTGGCACGAAACAGCCCTCATTTATTAATGGGCTCGTTCACACAGCTGCTAATTCTGGAGACAGCTGGGGGCCAAAGCCAGAGCTTTCTGGCAACATACGGCAGCCCTAGCTTTGCCTTTAAAAAAAGGGGGGGCTGCAGCTCCCACTGCTAGCCCCACTTGTCAGTGATATTCCTGACTGGGGTAACATCTTTTTGGTGGTTGATAATTTGGCACGAAACAGCCCTCATTTATCAATGGGCTCGTTTACACAGCAGCCTGCGCCCTCACCTCAGCCACTGGCGCCAGCATAGGCTCATAAGAAAAGGACTCATAGGAGTCAACCCAATCACAGGAACCCTGTGGCTGTCAAGCAGACCCGAGTATTTTTCCTGCTCATCAATAGGGTCCTATCACGCCGACAAGTTTGTGCAGGACCAGTTACTTATTTTGGTATAGGAGCCTTATCCGCCACCTTTTCTGCCACCACCACCTCCCCACTCTACCTGGCACTGTTCTGAGCCACGGGCCGAGGAGTGCTTTGTGCCTTCACCTACGCCTCGGAGGAGTAGTGCTCCCTCGAACTCGGCTCCGGCAGCAAAGTGTCCGCAGGTTCGACCAAACCCACTGTTAACCCATTCAGCCTTCTCCGTCCCGGCGGCTGTTTTTGAGACTGATCTTGGTCAGGCTCACGCTAAGAAAGACTTCTCCCCTAATCGTCAGAAGCACTTACCTTATTCAGCCTGGGACTCACAAGAGTCAGAGGGGAAGGAAGATTTTCCAACCAATCTTCCTACACCCATATCAGTTGCCGCAGATAGTCACTCTCCTTTACCGTTAGAAGGTTGTTCTTCATGTTCTCTGGCCGCAGTGTAGCCAATTACTCCGCTGCCATGGACGCTTATCATCGGCACTTTTGGTATTTGGCACTGCCCATTCTACAGGTAGCTCCTGTACATCTTTACAGTTAAGGCCTCCCATATCACCAGGAGGCAATGGGGCTGGCGCGTCACGAGCGCATTGCTGCTCAGCATGCCTTTAAACCAGCCTAGGGCATCCCAGGATCGTCAAAGGCCCCAACCCCAAAGTTACCAACTGCCACCCCCTAGACATGTGGGCAGGCAGCGCCCTTACCAACAAAACCGCAGACAGGACCACAAAACCAAGCAGTCTCTTTAATGCACCTGACTTCTCTGTCGCTAACCAATCAATCCGTTCGACCCCTTGTCTTTCCAGTTGGTGTTCCTTCACTCTTTGTCATAGCTACCAGCTATGCCACTGAATTCGATGTACCCCCTGTCATAGGCCATGTTAAGGCCACCCCCTTTGGAAGATGAAATTCAGGCCTTGTTAGGAAATGATGCCATTGTTACCTTGCGCCATCCCCAAAAGGATGGAGGCCTCCGGCCCATCCTTGATCTTGGAGGCCTGAATTCTTTCATTACTCCACAAAGATTCCGTATGGTTTCCCTGGGCTGTTATTCACATGTTACGTCCAGGGGATTGGTTTACTGTGTTTGACCTGAAAGATGCTTGTTTTCATGATAGCATCTGGTCAGACCATCAATGCTTTCTCAGGTTTTTCAGTAGGGGGAATCACTGTTTACCCATATTTGGATAACTGGCTCCTGGTCGCTGAGTCCAAGTCACAAGCTTGTAAACACACATCCTTGACACTGTCCCTTTTGTCAGCGTTAGGACTAAAGGTCAACATAGAGAAGTCGACTTTGCAACCTACACAACATGTAAATTGTATTAATGCGACTTTGGGTGCTTTCTTGAAGCAGGCCTTTTTTTCCCCCTGACAACAAGTTTGTGAAAATGCATGGTTTGTTATGCTCCTTTTCTTCAGGTGCTTGGTTCCCTGCCCTACAGGTCCAGCAACCTCTGGGGCTGATGGCATCTACCACAGCTGTGGTACAGCATGCTCGACTGAGGATGCGGTCCCTTCGAGCCTGGTCTCTCTCACTTTTTCGGACGTCTTGTGACCACCCATCCACGTTGCTCCAGGTGACTCTGGAGCTCGCTGCACAATGGGACTGGTGGAGATCCCCCCCCCCAACCTATGGATAGGGAGACCCTTTGGTCTCTTAACTGCGGATGCCAGCCCGTCAGGCTGGGGGGGCTTGTCTATGCCACCATGTTGTCCACGGTCGCTGGTCCACAATAGAAGCCGGCCTGCATATCATTGTGCTGGAGCTCCTGGCAATCACCAAGGCCTTTCGGACCTCTGAGCTCCTACTCTGGGGTCGGGTGGTCCAGGTCGCATCAGACAATACCACTGCAGTTTATTATATAAACAAGCAGAGCGGCACTCACTCGTTACGCCTTCTCTTTCACACCATCGAACTTTCGGAATGGTGTTATGCTTGCCACATTTATCCAGTGGCTGTACATTTGGCAGGCAGGAACAATTCCGTAGTAGACCATCTCAGCAGACTACAGTCCTGACCTCACGAGCGGGCTCTCGGCGATGCCATCTTTCGCGCCTCTGTCGTTGATGGGGGACTCCAAACATAGACGTTTTTGCATCCCGGACAAAGAAGAAGTGTGCCATGTTCTGCTCCCGAACCGGCATCGGCCGCAACTCCCTAGGGGACGCTTTCCTGATGAATTGGTCACGGAGCCTCCTTTACAGGTTTCCACCTTTCCCCCTTCTTCAGAGGACTGTCGTTCGAATCCGACAAGAGAATGCAAACGTCATACTTATACCCTCTTGGTTGCCTCGCCAACCTTGGTTCTCGATCCTGCTCCCGTGAACCGCGGAATACATCAGGCTACAGCTGGTCCCTCTTCTACTGTCTCGAGACAGAGGTCAGGTATTTCATCCAGACCTCGAGTCCCTCCACCTGACGGCTTGGAGACTTCCCCTACTGTAACAGACATGCTCAATGATGCTCGCAAACCTTCTACCACCTTGAACCACTCCTATAATTGGTAGGCGTTCTGTCACTTTGCATCAAGACAACATTCCCCTACTAGGCCAACGTCTCTGGATGCACTCCTTCAGTTTCTCCTTCACCTGTTTCGCTTGGGTCTGGCCCGTTCCACCTGCAAGCTATTTCTCCGAGGCCTGGAAAATATGCGCCCTGCCGATAGACCACTAACACCTCAGTGGTCTCTCCAATTAGTTCTTCGGCGGCTTATGAGGCCTCCCTTCAAGCCCTTGGTGTCAGCATCGCTCCGCTTGCTAACCCTCAAGACTGCCTTTCTCCTGGCGATAACCTTAGCTCGCAGGGCTGGAGGACTGGCTACACTAAGAGCAGATCCTCCTTTCTGCAAAGTAACCTTACGGCCAGACCTTACTTCTTGCCTTAGGTATCTTCTACCTTCCATTTGAACCAGCCAACTGTCCTTCCTGAGATAGTTCTGCACGCTCTAGATGGGAAGCGTGCTCTGTCATATTATGTGCACTGCACGACCACTTTTCGTGCCTCATAATGTCTCTTTGTCACCTTTGCTGGCTCCTCCTTCAGAGCACTGGCTTCCTCTCAGACCATCTCTAGATGAATAGTCCAGGCCATCCGTCTGGCCTATAACTTGGCAGAGACTCCTTGTTCCAAAATCAGTGAGAGCTCACTCTACTAGAGCTATAGCATCCTCAACGGCCTTTCTCCATGGAGTGGACATCGCGGATGTCTGCCGTGCTGCCACATGCGCCACTCCGTCTACCTTCATCTCGCACTACCGCCTGGATGTCCAGCCGAAGGCTCAGGCTGCGGTAGGTTGAGCTGTTCTGGCTTCTGCACTTTCATGACGTCCCTCCTCCTGGTTAGTCAGCTTGCCAGTCACCCATTAGTGTGCATTCACAGAGACCACAAAGGAGAAAAAGAAGTTACTTACCTGTAACTCTGGTTCTTCGAGTGGTCCTCTGTGAATTCACACTCCCCGCCCTCCTCCCTGCTGTCCGTCACGTGTGCCATCGCATGCTGGGCAGCGGCGGTTGGTTCCTTAGTACTGAGGCACTAGGTGCCGGGGGCGGAGTTATATAGCCGGTGTAGGGGAGATCCCGGCACCAAGTGCTTAAAGCTGTGGAAGTTTCCGATGATGCTCTGCTCAGGTGCAGATTAACCCATTAGTGTGAATTCACAGAGGACCACTCGAAGAACCAGAGTTACAGGTAAGTAACTTCTTTATCTCATCCCAATCTCTATCTGTATCTCTATCTCTATCTCTCTATTTTATTTATTTATTTATTTATTTAACTTATATGCCGCCCACTCTAGCCAAAGGTCTCTGGGCGGCTTACAACAATTAAAATACAATAAAAATACAATAAAAAGATAAAACAATTAAAATACAATTAAAATAGATACTCTAAAAATTGCCATCAGGACCCACCGTTGATATTATTTCAATTAAAAGCCTTCTGGAACAGGAAGGTTTTGACCTGGCGCCGAAATGTCATCAGCGTTGGCGCCAGACAAATCTCAGTCGGGAGGGCATTCCATAGTCTGGGGGCAGCTGCCGAAAAGGCCCTTTGTCTACAAGCCATCCCTCTTACCTCCTTGAGGGACGGCTCTTTCAAAAGGGCCCCCTGGCTAGATCTTAACTGCCGGGTAGGCTCATCTATCTCTATCTGACTCCTCCTTCTCCTGCCAAACCTTATGTAGCTGCTGACTCCGCCTCTCCAATTCTCTCATAGGCTCATGCAAATTAGCTCATGACTATGAATGGCATGAGTGACGTGGGACAATCGTCACAATGACTAACCAACACAGGACTTGTTTCCATAACTACTCATTACAGAGGGGAAAGAGAGGAAATGTTCCCCTCTAGATATGGCTGTTTTTCATGTTTTTAATGCCTCAAGTGAAATCATGTGCAGTTAAGGGTCTGAATGACAATGCTAATCTCCGGCTAATCTAAAGCAGAAGTTAATGTTTCTATCACTATACAGTTTTTTCAGGACAGGAGAGGGCACCAGAATGTGCACAAGCCTTGTGAATGTGTGGTTTTGGTTTACGGCCAAATGCAGCAATTGATTTCATCTTTATGTCCAAGTCAAATACTCTAGCCACTGTTATATATTTGAAATTTGACAACATTATCAACTTGATTAAAAAGAAACTGATTTTTTTCTACAGATTTAAAATTCCAGATGTCCAGGATTGATTGAAATGCATAAACTATTATTTATAATAGACTGCTTTAAAGAGGAGTGTACAACTTGCCAATTATAATTTCTGTTTGTTCCACAATTTAACTGGAATTTTATAGCAGAGCTACCTCCTTAGTTGCAAACTTCATCACTGTCTTTTATATTACATTTAATGTCATTGGGCTGAGCCATTTGATGCAGATTCTATTTCTGAAAAGGAACATAACAGATAGAAATCCTCAAAAATGAAATCTGAAAGCTTTTGACCTAATATTGTTTTGGAGTATGTATATTGTCTCTCTCTGTGTGTGTTTGTGTGTGTATGGATTACTGGATGTGTGCATAAATCCTAGATGTCTAAACTTTGTTATTTCATGAATCCTTCAGGCATGCAATTTCATGAAAATCTAAAATGAAATTAAAGATCTACATCAATCTGTTGTAGATGCAGAAGCTGTGAATTTGTAGATCCATCCAATTTGAATTAGTAATAATAGGCCTATATTTCACATTCCTATACTCGGACAGCTCTGCTCCCTCTCTGAGATTGTATTGGAATGGCAAACATATAGATAGCCCTTTGGAATTCCATGTGAACACATGAGCGCCCACAGACATCTTCGTTGAGATGGTAACCTGTGAGATGTACATTGTTGGTATTCAAGTTAGTTAGATGGAAATCACACTAAATTAAATGTTGCTGACTCCTGAGTAGAAATGTATGAGGCTGACCTGGTATTCAGTAGATTAATTAACTAAAGCTTTATCTGAGTAAGGCTGAGAGAAGGGAATATTAAACTTAAGCTTTTTTGATATGGAGGACATAAAAAGCATTTGTTCTAATAATTAGTATCTGTACTGTGATTTTAGTAATTTTATTAAGTTGTTTTGCCATTTAGGCCTTAGCCTTCATAAAATGGCTTATGAAATAGGAATGAGGTTTAAGAATATTACTGTCAGTGTCAGTATGTGTAGATTTATTTAAATGTAATTAAATTAATCACTTAGAAAATAATGTTGTTTTTAAAACTTGCTTAAATGAATCAGACAATGGTTAACAAGGCAAAAAAATTACTGTTTTGAAAGACATCACATTGTTTATTTATTTATTAAATTTATACCCCACCCATCTAGACCGAAGTCTACTCTGGGCGGCTATGACTGTATTCTCTGTTTGGTCCAAGTTACCAGTCTTTTTGACTGCATCTGATTACCAAGGAAACCCTTTTACTAATACCACGACTACACAAAGTTTGCTGATAAATTCTGTGATCAAGAATAGCACCTGAAAACTTGTCATAAAGTAACAGTCAAAAGGTCTTGGTGGAGGTCATCAGTTTGTTTAAAAGGATTACCCTAATTGGTAGTATGTCTCCATCCATCCCAGCAGGGTTGGAGGCACTTGCAATTATTAAAATGTGATTTTAAGTGCTGCTCTTTGAATCTGCAGGGTGCCATTACTCAATAGTAGTGGGATGGACCCTAAGGAATCATCATCATCAAAGCTACAAAACTCGGCAATATTAGGAACAACATACATACTGTGCCAATATTTAACAGATACTTAGGTTTTGGGTTAAAACTTGATCTGTTATATAATGCCAGTCAATGTTTTTATAATTTTTGATTGGCTGTGCCTGATATTTTGAATATTTTTGAATAATATAATTTTAAAATATGTATTTTGAGCATCTCCAAGTTTAAAGTGAAAAGCCATTTGAAACATGATTTGCGTTCTTTTATGTTTTAGATTCTGCTTCGGGAGGGGTGCAAGAAGATTCTTGTTGCTGACTCACTCTCCTTGTTGAAAAAGATGCACCGAACACAGATGAAAGGGGTCCTTGTGGATGGTATGTTAAGTCAACAGATCTTTGCAAATCACTTGTAAAAATTGGCCACAAGCTGTTAAATGGCTCTTTGATAAAATGCCCTTAATAATTGTTGTAATGTTTTCTCAGTCTATTTACCCAACAGAATATTTTCTGTCAGGCATTTTGCAGTAACCAACTAAGTTTTATATCATCATAGAGCAGCAGGTATTGTGCTTTGATGTCAAGAGCTGTGTCTCATGCACTGAAGACTGTCTGCATTTAACAGTGCTTCTGCCTGAGACAGATAAACAAAACATTCTCTCAGCAATGGCTAACTGTTCCTTTTCATTACAGACGAGAATATCTGTGAAACATGCCTTGCCCCTATACTGCCTACAGGTAAGATATTTTCTGGTGCACTCACACACATCAGAGGGCAAGTTCCTGGCCAGCAGCTGCTTTGGGTACTCTGAATGGGTGGTGTCTATCACTTGATATGCTCACAATGGCTGTCCTCCTTTCCCCTTTGGACTAGTTTTTTCAAGGACCCTCCATCGAGGTGGGGGTGTAACTGGGCAGTCAGCTGAAACTGATTGAAGGCTGACCTTGCCACAGCCACTATTTGCTATTCCCAAGAGAGGGCCAAGTCTAGGGTCATCCCCAAGAGAAAGAGTAATTCCGTCCAACTTGGGGATACAACCCTCCAACCTGTCCGGGGACCGTGCAGCTAACAAGACCTCCATCTTGTTCAGGTTCAGCCTATTTGCCCTGGTCCATTCTAGTATCGAAGCTAGGCAGCATTCCAGGACCTGGACAGCATCCATTGCAGAGGATTTGAAGGAGAGATACAGTTGCATGTTATCAGCATACTGGTGACATCATACTCCAAAACTTTGGATGACCTCTCCCAACTGCCTTACATAGATGTTAAGCACTGGGGAGATAGACAGCCCCCGAGGAACCCCACAAGGGAGGGTCCACAGGGACAATAACAACTCTCCAAGCTGGATTCACTGGACATGGCCATTGAAAAAGGATTGAGACCAGCTGAGAGCTGGTCCTCTGATCTCCAGTGCCAGCAGCCTGTCCAGGAGGATACCGTGGTTGATGGTATCAAAAACTGCTGGGAGATCAAGGAAAACTAACAGGATCAATCCTCTGCTATAGTCTTCCCTTTAAAGGTAATCCATTGTGCAGCATGACCAGTATTATCTCAGTGCCATGCCATGGCCTAAACCCTGACTGGAATGGATCAAGGCAATCTGTTTCCTCCAGAAATGCCTAAAGCTGCTCTGCCACCATCTATTCAATCCGCTCACCCAAAACAGGAAAATTGGTGACTGGCCTCTAATTACTCAAATCATCAGTCACCAGATTCAATCTTTTTAGAATGGGATGTGTTATGGTTTCTTTTACATAGGAGGGCATATGACCCTCCTGTGGTGACGGGTTTATCACATGTACAGCTCATTCCACAGTAATATCATTGGCTGATTTTAAAAGCCAGGTTGGGCAGGGATCGATCATTGAAGTGATGGGCTTATAGCTTGCAAGCACTCTGGCCACATCCTCAGGTGTTACAAGGCAAAACTGATCCAATAAAATTGGACAAGGCAGTGCTGGGTATCTCAATATGGTCAACTACACTGCTGGTGGAGTCCAGATCATGCTGGATGTCTCATTTTCAATCTAAAAGATAGAGAGGCTGCAAACTGATCACAGCTTAACTTCCCAAATTGAGGCCAACTAGGAACAGTGAGACTGCAGAGTACCTGAAAGAGCTCCGCTTGTTGGTTTACCACCTCACTGATTATCTTAAAAGCTTCTTTTGCCTATTTTATAACATTTGAGTACTCCCTGGTGAATTTCCTCAACACAGCTAAGTTTAATTCCAATGGAACCTTCCTCCGACAGCTCTAACTGTCTTCAATAGAACTTCATAGCCCAAAACTCCTCTGTGAACTAGACAGAGGCATGGGCTCTGGAGCAGAGTGAGCATTTGGGAGTCAGCAGGTCAACTACCCAGACCGTTTTGATGTACCACCTATTGACCTGAGCTTTGACAGGCTCACCAACCAGGTCAGTCAGAGACCCTCCCAAGAATCCCGAAACCTGTCAGGCATGAGAAGTCTCTGCACATGAACCATCTTCACCAGTTCACTCTCCCTGTGAGAAGGGGCAGCTGTGGTGAGCAGGAATTTTGTGTATCTGGAGATGTGACCATGACAAGATGAAATTTTTACATCTGGTGATCTGACCATGACCATGACAAGGTGACTAGTGTCTGATACCTTCAGCTCACAGCCTCCCTGACCCAGAGTGTATCCTGTTCTGTGAGTGGGACAGATCACATGTTGGATCACCGAGAGCAGCAGCAAAGTTTTCTTCTTCAAGTGCCTCTGTCAATTCAAAAGGATCTCCCCTTTGCCCTGAGCCTCACAATATCACACCCTACCCCATTTGCCTGGGCACACCAACTTTTTATGTAGCATTTCTGGAGGTCATAGAAAGGTTATTATAGGGAAAAGATGAATACAGAAGTCTCTTCTTTGCAGCCCGATTAAATCTGGATCCAACCCAAACTCACATTCTGAAAAAGAATCCAAGTTATAACAGATTTCAAAACACAGCAAACAATTCCAATAAAATAAAGCCATCGGCTGGATGCACATATTGTAGTATAACTACAATTTGTCTGTGCAGTGATATAAGTATAGAAGAAAGACAAAAAAATGTAGCAGCTGAAATAAGTAGTTAATCCAGTCTTCTTTAGTAATGTAGCAATCATGTTTAAATACAATTAGGAGCCTTAGGGGTGGGATCTACTTACTTAGCTAGATAGTCCAGAGCTAGCTCTGCCTTCTTTCTCCTCCCAAAGAGAGCAGCAGCAGAGAGTACCTGCTGGTGGATGGCCATGGCAATGGGTGCTCTTGTACAGCCTCATCCAGACTTCTGGTGCAACTTTTCCCCTTCAGTGATTTGTGTGACCCTACGCAAGCTATCTCATTAATGTGGCATGAGCCACAATATGTCATATACCAGGGTAAGAAACATGGTTCTCCAGGAAATGCCCAGTAGTCAGGTGATAGGTGTGTGCTCCTGTCATGCCCTATCTCTGCCATTTACTGTGGTCATTTATGAATGTAGTCTATATGTCATCCCTCCCAGGTTCCCTAGAAGAAATAAGCCCAATTCTGATGTTCATTAGAAGGATTAATACTAACCTATGACCAAAGAAGATCATACATTAGGCTAGTCCCACTCCAATCCATTCTTGTTGTCCCATGTAAAGAGCTAAATCTAAATAGGAAGTGCTGCCTTCCTATGGGGGCTTTTTGTGATATTGGAAATCCTGAAAATTCAGGGCTCCTTGATTGCGTAGAAATGTTCCATGGGTGGAGACTATACTTCTGATCAGATTTCGCTCTCCACATATAACAATAAAGCAGAGGAGGGTGGGGCTATCCTGTTCCCTCTGCTCCCCAGTTAGGCTTAGCCCATTTACTAAATGCCTGGAGAAAGCTGTTATGGGGCAAGAAAAATCAGCCTAGATATCTTTTTTGGATAGACTTCTTTTGGAATTACTCACAGGAGAAGCCAGTTACGGAATGGAATCAAAAACAAGAAAGAAGCTTTTGCAAGAGATGCTGAGAACATTATTTTAAAATGTGTGTGGTGGTTTGGCAGAAACTTTTGTGAATGCATCAAAATATGATTAAAATTCAAATGACAGCACATGCAACTGTTTGAGTGTTCTGGTGGATACAGCTGAATGGTGTTAGAGTTCATCAACTCAGTTCAAATTCCCATTGATCCTATAGCTCACAAAATGAACTACAGTACATTTTTGGAGCATAGCCAATCCAGCAGTTTAAAAAAAAATGATATAGATACTGTTTCATAGGTATGTTAGCTTTTTAATGTGAGCAATAACATCATATGATGTCACCACAAAGAACCTTTGAGCATGTCCTTAGGTACCTGCTGTTTAATAAGGTACCATCTATTGACCGAACTGCTTTTTCCATCTTGGAGTTTTCTTTAACCTATAGCTCATGTATTTTCTTAATGCGTAGTGTATTTTTCTTTCTCTTCCCAGATGCATCTAAATCTTTTAATATAACAGTGTTTCACTGCAGGCATATGTTCCATAAAGAGTGTTTTCTTGAACCCAGCACAGTAAGTAACCAACTTAATCTCTGTAGATTCTAAAAATTGCCATGGTCAAAGACAAAAGGACAAATAAGTTATTTTACCATCTGCTGAGAAGAGCATGTGTTTATTGAGGATTATAAAATAATTATAGTAATTTTGCTTACATGTATGAAAGTACAGTATTGAGCTCATACACCCCACTGTCACCTTCAAGCACCACAGGTTTTAAAAACTGTTTCTATTAGCAAGAAAGTGTAGTTTTTAGTCATCCAAACAATTGAAAGTAGCATGTATGTTATTAAATGAGAAATGTCAATCTTGATTTTTTTCAGGAAGTAAGCACTACATCCTATTTATTACAGCAGCAGTCACGTTAGTGCATATGGTATAATATCGGTGAAAACACACAATGAAATTCAGTATTTGATTGGTTAAGGCAAGGGTAGCAATCTCAAATTTGTTAGCATCCCAAGAGTCACTTTTTTGCATATTTTTTAAATTAGTGCAGTAGTTATATACTGTAAAAGTTGGTACAGTGGGCTTTTGTTAACCCAAAAAATTGTTGTACTTTTGCTTAAAAAGCCCCCTTGCACCCTCTAGTGGCCAAGCTTTTTTGTTTTAATTAAAATTTGGAGGGCTATCAATGGCCCAGTAGTGCTGGGGCCCTCAAAATGTGGCAGAATTGTCTTCCATATCCCAGAAGGCACAAGGAGACGTTCTGAGCATTTATTGGATTTTTTAAAAAAATTGGTCAGGTGGAAATTCTGAAGAGTACAAAAAAAATTTTTTATTTATTTTTGCCTAGGCTGCCATGGGCCACATTTTGCCCACCCCTGAATCAAGGAAACAGAGTATTCTATGGAATAAGCTCCCCCCCCCCTTTTCCAGTAGTTTGTCTCAGTATACGAGTTGTAGGTTATCTTATCAAACCTGCCTCACTAGGAATCTACCTTAATGCTGAGGCAGAGTGTTGGTCCATCTAGCCCAGTAGTGGTTACATTTATGTGGCAGTGATTGTCTGTAGTTTCAGGCAAGATTTTCTTCTAAACCTTACCTGGAGAGGTTGGGGGTTGAACCCACATATCCCACTGGCCAGTGCTATGACATATGGTGTGTATAGTGTCACTAAAGTAAACGAGTCTGTTTTTCACCAAAAACATGATTGTGAAGTTAATTCTTATTTTGGCAGAGTTTAAGCAGCAGTGTAAAGGCAAACACTGTCTCTTGGCCTGATTTAATCCAAAGAAATTGGATGTGTGGTGAGCGCCTCACCTTATTTATCTCTCTTATCTACCTTAAGACAGACAATAAGTGAAGATATAAACTTCAGTATATAGAGAGAGGGGATCCTCCATAATGACTAACTTACCAAAGTCCCAGTGATTCAATGGGTATACTCCAGGTGGGACTAATAATTGAATTTAGACCTCTGCATCTAATATAGGATAAGCTGGTACAACTCAGTGGTTTTGAGACCCAGACTGTGGAGCCTGGGGTCAGGGGTTCAGATCTCTCTCCCCCCCCCCCCCCACGTGTCTTCCACAAAAGGAGCCAATCAATACCACAAGCATATATGACTAATGAGGTGTTATGCCTTGCCACCTCTGTGGCCTTGGGCATAGTTCATGGTCCTGGAGCATCTCAGAAGAAGGCACTGGTAAACCACTTCTAAGCACTTTATACCTAGGAAGCCCTGGGAAAGATTGCCATAACTTGGAATTGAGTTGATGACACATTCTTCTATTCTAGAAATCTTGTGTTACGCAAGAGTGGTTTTTTAATAACTTCTCAAATTAACGATCTTTTCTTTGGTTTTGTGTGCAGCTGCTGAGTAAAATACAAATAAATTGCTGGTGAATAAAGGATTGCTATTTGTTTAATTTCCAGGAGGCTTCAGCACACTTCTGCAACATCTGCAGTGCGAAGCGTCGTGGGCCAGGCAGTGCCATCTTGGAGATGAAAAAATAGCCTTCCCTAGCATGCTGAGAGCTTACACCTCTATATGTGTGATGACTTTAATTTGGTACAGAAGAGCAATGTTTACCTATTAACGCTTTTTAAGCACTGTGCATATATTTCCTATATGGCTTTAAAGTGTTAAAAAGACAAAAAGAAGTCTGTTGTTGCTTGACACGTTGCAAAGTTCAAATGTGGTCATCAAATGCTTGGCTTCATCTGTATTAAGGAATGAAAAGTAAACATGTATAACAATTCATTGAGTTGATATAGTCTCTTTACAAAGCTAAAGCATGCTATTCAGTTTCAAGTCACATTTGATATTACAATGTGTACAGCAAGATGAACTAGTTAGGTTTCATATGCAGGAACATGAACACACAGAAAAGATTGTTCACTGATATCAGTGATCAAATTCTTCTTTCATTTATACCTTTTTCCCTCTCCCAGAACCCAAAACAGAGGTGCAGCTTCTAAGATAGCCGCATGATATCTGCTGATTCAGAGCAAGGAGTGCAACTAACATTTGGCAGTTGTTATATTACAGGCAACAGAAGAACAACAAGTGCAAGCAAAAAAATAACCTAATAAAAGTCATAACAATTTGTGAAAGGTCTTGTACAACATATGGAACAGTTTGTGGAGTGGCTTGTGCAAATGCATTAACTACTGGATTTTACACTTGTGCAAGGATGGAAGTAGGGATGCTAAAAGTGGCAGAAGCTTTGTGCTACTGGTATAATGCCACTGGATGCAGCTGAAAGGATTTATCTACCTTCCTTTTCCAATACCAAGTGTGGCCAACCAGTTACCTTCAGAAAACTTATGAATATGAAATAAAGACAAGAGCCTTTCCTTGTGTTTCTTGCCAACATCTGCTCTTTCGAGATACGCTGCTTCTGGACTTGCCATTTCCACTTAGAGCTATCCAAAATAGCCTTCCCCAGCCTTATCACTCCAAATGTTGAAAACCATAACTCCCATTGGCCATGATGTCTGTGGCTTAAAGATAGTATAGGACAAAATATCTGGATGGGGACTGGTTGAAAAAGGCTGAATGGTGAGCATCAAAAGGCTGGTAAATATTTCATATACACACAACATTTATTTGGTTGTTGGGCAACTTATGGGCGTATGTCTGGCAGAATGAACACAGCTCCTTGTGTGGAGTATGCATTTTATATGCAAAAGATCACAGGATGAATTCCTGAAGTCTTCACTAAGTTTAAATATTCTAGGTAGCGGGAGATGCAATGAAGTCCACCTAGGGTCCTGAGATCAGAGCTGCTGCTAGTTGTGGTAGACAATGTACAACTAGACAGACTAGTCTGACCTGTTATAACTCAGCAACCTGTGGTAATACATGTGTAAGTGTGGTTTCCTCACAAAGCCTGTCAGACACAAATAATGCATTAGATTCAGACTTAGCCATACTTAGAGAAAACCCATTGAAATCAAATGAGTCTGGATCCAAACCAATATGCTGAATTTATTGGTGTGTCATAAAATCTGCTGTGTGTATATGCTATGTGCCAGCAAGCTGTCCTCACTTGTCAAAACCCTAATAGGGTTTTCAAAGTATATGAGATATTCAAGGAGTAGTTCACCATTGCCACCTGCCAGTTAGTTTTCTATGGCCAGGCTGGGACGTGAACCAAAGTTTCTTGAGTTTTGGTCCAGCACTCTATCCATTCTACCTCACTGGTTCTTGTGCTGGGCCAAATTGTTCATAAAGTGTGAGGGCACATACAAGTCTGCTTCCCATGTTGCACTCCGTTTATCATCATTTACCAGGGGACTATGTATTTATTTTATGTCTAAACCAGTCACAGGCTCCTTTTATCCAGTGTGATCATCCTCTACCAATTGCACAGGTTCAGGAGGGACATACATGAAGCATGAAGGGACACCCATCTAGACAGGCAAATCAACCCTAGTGATTAATGGCATAACATATGTCATAACCAGTTCACCTTCACAGCCAATCACTTTGTCCCTTCACATGAAGGAGACAGCTGCAATAAAGGAGCAGAAAATGTATTCTGTGTCATGGAGGGCTGTGGTGTTTACTGACCTTTTCTTCATTATGAGATCATTATAAAGCATCTTAGTTATATGTCAATGTCCCTATGCATTTCCCACAGGCTTTACAGTAGCTGTGGTACTGTAGTCCTCTTTTCTGGCTTTGAACAGGTACCTCGTACAATTTATTATCCTGTCAGTGGAGGATAAATAAAACAGAAATATCTAAATAGCCTATCTAGATAAAAGTGGATGGAATTAAAGGGCAAGGTTTTAGTGTTATGTGACCATGTATTGCCCTATGTCCCTTGTGATTAAAGCCCATTTTTTTCTGAGCGATATACTAGTACTCTCATCTGGATTACATAATCCCAAATGTCTGTGTATTGTTTACATGTACCCATCTGTCTTGTTCAAATTTGTGGATTGTTATACAATAATACACATAGCTTTAATTAAAATCCTAGTAAAGCATCCTTTAAGAATAATGCATTCTTTATCCTCTTCTCCAGAACCTATGAGTGCAGTAATACCTGTTTTCGTAGCATCTGTATGATCCTATACACAGAACTGGATAGTGAGACATAAAACTTCCTAATCAATGCTTTGATTTTATTGAGTTATTTTGTCCAGTTGTTGTTGTTGTATTGTGATTTTTCTTTTTCTGAGTAAATATTATTAACACATGAACACATATTTTAGTCTCTTGCAAATGTGATTCAGTTTTGATTTGGCATATTCCAGTATTGGCTTCTGCATTTTGTCTGCATTTTTTCCTGTTTAGAGAGTAATATGTATTATAATCCAGGGCAATGATTTTCAAAGAATGAATGCTAGGGATCCTTGTAACTTACTAGAGCTTCCTCCATTAGTAGATGAGTCATGGCATGCAAGCAGCTCCAAAAGACAACTCCCCCAGGGCTGATCTTGCCTCACAGTTGTACGGACATGGGGTGGCAGGAATATTGGATGTGTTTTAAGTTCACATTGGGTGGGAATGAGGCCCAACCAGACCCATAAGTCCCGGGACATGTCCTAGAATCCTTTGCTATGCCCAGCTATTTAATATATGAGTATCATCAACATATATCAAGATGTATCAATATTAATCATTGTCACTCTGATCCACACAGCTTCATAGTGTGGCAAGTACTTGGTAAAGATAGCAGAGGGGCATACAACTAGCCAAGCAGTGAGCCTAGTACAGAGAAAGTAGATAGTAGGTTAGCCTTACCCAGTAATAAGCTTCCCAAATGGAAGGAGCACAGCCAGTAAGGAAGCTTTGTAGCAGCAGAGGCACATGACTGGCAGAAAGAAGAATAAAGTTTGCATTCCAGTACTAGAGGGAAAGGTGTTTGAGGCAGGCTGTCCTTCTTTATGCCATTTCCATGCTCACCATAGAGTCCCTGGCCGAACATGCTGCATTCGGTCCTTTGGGGCAAAAAAATGCCTATTCCTGTTTTACACTTAGCTCAGTCATACGCTGTCTTTGTGTCCTGTCTCAGATGGAATCCAAGGTTTACACCTAGGAATAATTCTCATTGAACTCAGTAGGATTTATTTTTCAGTCCTCTGCCAGATATCTAGGAGTATCACTGAATTCAGTGGGATTTCTTTTTGTGCAAAACTTGCACACTACTAATTTTTGACAGTACCACTCTTTCCTCTTGTTTCACTCAAATGTGAAAGCATTTCACAATAAACTATTCAAATATTGAAGAATTAATAACATTACTGTATATTAAAAATGTTAGGTAAAGATGTTAGGATAAACAGATTTAGAAGCAACAAAATATAAACCATTCCCTTTAATGTCTCCTAGATAGTCAGTCAGTAGGTAAAAGCCTGCCTGAAAAAAAAGGTCTTCAGCTGCTTGTGGAAGGACAGCAAAGATGGGGCCAACCTGGCCTCCAGAAGAAGAGAGTTCCAGAGCAGCAACAGAGAAGGCCCTCTCCCATGTCCCCACCAAGCGCACCTGTGAGGGTGGTGGGAGCGAGAGAAAGGCCTCTCGCTCCCAGATGATCCTAACACCCAGGCAGTCTCATAAAGGGAGATGTGGACCTTGAGATAGCTTCGACCCAAGCCATCTGAGCCGCTGTAAAAGAGTGCTTAAGTGATCCTTGTAACCAACTCCAGTTAACAATCTGGCTGCAGCATTTTGGACCTGCTGATGTTTCCAAGCACTTTCCAAAGGCAATCCCATGTAACCTACTTTCCATCCTTATTGGCTAGGATGTTTAATTTCCATTTGGCAGAAGATAATCCTTATGATGTATTTGTGTCTAATTCTCAGATCTGACAATCCTCCTTACTTTATCCTTTTCTTTTGTTGAATACATTCAGTTGCTTTAAAACCATACTCATTTGAACTTGGGGGGGGGGAATGAATGTTAATATATACTCCTATCCATTCCACTACCACCAATCTTGCAAAATATTAAGTGGGAAAAGGAGGAACTAAAAGTTCATGATTCAACTGTTTAGGAAAGAGGGCAATGACAGTTAAATATGGAACTGAGAAAACAAGGCCTCAGAAGTAACATTTCCTCTTCACGATGGAGAAACCTCCTGTGGCAGAGTTGAGGCCAATGATGATAGATGTTAACAAAATGCAATATTTGTTACTTGTTCTATGTTATTTATTAGGAAAGAGAAACAGTGAAAAGCGTAGTGATTCGCTATGGACATTATAGAATCTTCATTTGATTGTATTTATTTTGTGAGGTGGATTTTGATAGTGGGATTCTACTTATCCCTTTCAGCTCCCTTTGAGCTTGGCCACTTTGATCCATTTCCACTGCGTTCTTCACTGGAAAAAAATGGCTGACAGCACCTTCATTCCCCCAACCAAGCATGCACCTCTAGCGAGCTGTCTGGCCCTAGCACATAAGTAGCAGGCAGCCAGGAGCAGGGGAGGTTTTCTCAGGATCAGGCCAATGGGAGGGGAGGTTTTTCTCGGGATTAGGCCAATGGGAGGGGAGGTTTTCTCTGGATTAGGCCAACACAGCTAAAGGGAGACATTTCTGTGACGATAGGCAGCTGGAGGAAGCAAAGTCAGAGAGAATAAAATAGCAGGAATGAGAATGCACAGGGTTGTTGCCTTTCTCCAAAGAGGATGTGTGAGAGGATGCAACAGAGAACACTGGAAGCTGTCTATCCGCACCCGGTTTGCCTGCTTGTGAAAGGGGTCGGACAGAAACTCCAGCCACATGCTTGGACGAGGCTACATTTGCCTAGACACCACCATAGCCCTGGAGAGGCAAAGTGACAGGCACGTCGAGGGAGGGGATGGGTAGAGATGAGCTGCAGAGCCTGACTTCTTTTGCTCATCTATACAAGCCTTCCCTTAACGGAGTGCTTCCTGGATCTAAGCTGTCCTCTCTTTCCTGCTTTCCAGAACCTGGACTATGGGGAACTCCACTGAAATTAACTGGGTCCCCAAGTTGGCCTCTGGTGCTGAAAGATTTAGAGATGCTAATTCAGCCCCATGAGACCGTGGGGGGAAAGTCAGGGGAAGTAATGCTGTACCGCTAATAAAAGCTGTTCTGAGCCAAGAAGCTGAGCTGGAGCCGAGTTATTCATGGCAGACCCCCAGATCCATTGGCACCTCAGGAGGCAAGGTGCACAGTAATGAATTGAAAACTTTGATTTCTTGGCTAAAGCCCTCAGAATTCTGGTTAGGGGAATTCGTGGTGATTTCTGGGGGCAAAAAAAAGGTGCAGCCAGGAGCACCCAAGTCTGTTGTAACAGCTGTGCCACACAATATTTTATTTATTTTATTTTAAAATACTTTTACCCAGCCAACAACAAAAGCACATTCAAAGCAACAAGACACAACACTTCCATTTAAAAAAACAGTCTCAGCCAATCACTGGGGAAGCCTGCCTGAAGAGAAAGGTTTAGAGACTTTACTTCAGCCCTATGAGACCGGGGTGTGTGTGAGGGGAATCAGGGGGAAGTAAAGCTGTACCACTAATAAAAGCTGTTCTTCGTCTGCTTGTGGAAAGACAGCAAAAATGAGGCCAGCCTGTCCTCCTCTGGGAGAGAATTCCAGAGTCTAGAGCAGTAACAGAGACAGTCCTCTTCTGTGTCCCCGTCAAACATGCCTGTGAAGGTGGTGGGACCGAGAGAAAGGCCTCCCCTGAGGATCTTAACACCTGGGCAGGCTCATAAAGGGAGACACAGTCCTTGAGATAGCTTGGACCCAAGTTGTTTAGGGCTTTAAAACCAACACTTTGAATTGTCCCCAGAACAATTACAGTAGAGCTGCTGTAACAGGAGAATTATATGTTCCCTGTAACTAGTCCCAGTTAACAGTCTGGCTGCAGCATTTTGGACCTAATGAAGTTTCCAAGCACTTTCCAAAGGCAGTCCCTTGTAGAGCATGTTACGGAAATCCAGGGGATGTAACTAAGGCATGTGTTACTGTGGCCAAGTCAGGCCTCTCCAGGAATGGGCGCAGCTGGGGACCATAGAATCCCCTGCTGGTGCACACTGCACAGCCACTCCTGCTTGTAACAGGAATGACTAAACACACCATGGAGCTTTTCCACACAGTTTATCTATCTACTGCATTTCCCAAATGCTAACACTATGATGTATCTGGTTTGTTTCTCTTCCAATAAACCAGAGAAAGCATCCACAGTTTCTTTTAGGTTTGTATCTTGGTTTTGTGGGGAAGAGGAGCAAGACCAAAAACACACTAACCCATTTTGCATCTCCTGCAAGCCAGAGTAGATAGTAAAGCAGATAATTAATAGCCAGTAAACCAAGGAAATCAACCCTGAGTGCTCACTGGAAGGACAGATCCTGAAGCTGAGGCTCCAATACTTTGGCCATCTCATGAGAAGAGAAATCTCCCTGGAAAAGACCCTGATGTTGGGAAAGTGTGAGGGCAAGAGGAGAAGGGGACGACAGAGGACGAGATGGTTGGACAGTGTCACAGAAGCTACCAACATGAATTTGACCCAACTCTGGGAGGCAGTGGAAGACAGGAGGGCCTGGCGTGCTCTGGTCCATGGGGTCACAAAGAGTCGGACACGACTTAACGACTAAACAACAACAAGAAAACCAAAATTACTAGACCCATGTTTTCTGAGCATGCCCTTTGAATCAAGTGGAGGATATTGCCTGTAGGATCATTTGTCCGGTAGGGAGATGGTGCCCAGATTTTAAACAGTGACCAGAGTGTCAGCAGAGTTGATCAACTGAGAAAGATTGGTCACTCAAGACACAATTTTGAAATTAAAATCCTTTTTGAATATTATGGGGATTCAAGCACACACATATTTCCTACAAGACTGATTGTATAATGAATATTCAGAATGACAGTGGGTGCCAGATTATTCATGTTATAATTACATCTGCTATTTTGTTGCAAATTGAACTGCTGCCAATCCTTCTATAAAGCATCGTGGAATTACAATATCTTGATTGCCCACTGAGTCCAACCAAACAGAGGGTAACTGAATTTCTACTACCTTTCAAATTGGAAACTGATCTGCATGACCAGGAAAGTTGTTAATGTGTATACAAACATGACTACAAGTGTATCCTTGTCTGCAGTGTAAGTATAGTTAATTCTGTTAATGTTAAATAGATGGAGTCATAGACAAGTCAAGCCAAGCTGCCACACATTGTGGTAGAAGGGAAGGCATGCCAAATGGGAAAGTGCAAAAATGGGAGTGAGCAGCAGTTTATTTATATGCTTGAGTCAGAATAGTTAAATGTTTTAATTAAACCACACAGCATTTCACTATCTGATCCTGTTCCTTTGGATGTGATGTTGCCCTCCCCTACTTGTTTTCAAAGCAAATTGATTTAGACTGCATGTTTTAATTGGTAGTTTAATGAATCAGCTAGAGGCCAATTCAAATTGGTGGAACTGTGCACTAAAGAACACCTGTTTATTTTTTTAGACTATTTTGGTCCAGCTGTGTTATTGTAAGACAGACTGAAGAAAACAAAGTAGGGCATCATGTGTACTGATCACAGACAGACAGACAGATAATCTTATTCTTACATGTGTAGAGGAAGAAAGAACACTCACTACGAGGAACAGAAATTTATTTCTCATTCTTTCAGTTTGTCACAAAGGTACCCATGACACAGTTTTTGTTCTTGCCCTTTTTCATGACATGCTAGTTATTTAACATTCTTCGTTAACTGATTAGTGGATTATTCAGCCATGATTTTTTTTTAAGTTAGCCTAGCAAAGAGTTTCTTTCCTTCACTGCCAGATTATCCCTTTCCTTTGTTTTCTAGCTTGCTTTAAAAATTTGAGTGGCTAATTGTGGTGGCGGCAGCAAACACCAAAGAGATTTGAACATTCTTACGAATATGAAAAGACATATAACAAAGGAATATTTCTTTTAGTTCCATTTCTCTCACTCTTTAAAGGGAAAACAATGGTTTTGATGTAGTAGTACCTATCCAATGTCACTTTGGTGCAACTAGACATCCTAAATGTCCTGGCCTGGATCAGGCTGAATCATGTTAAACAGAGTCACTTTGAGGTGCGGCATGTCATTTGAGGTGATCCTTGAACATGCAACGATCAACCACATTGCACCTCCAGCAACTTTATTTTGGCCTTCTTTCCATTTGAATAGAAAGGGAATTTTTTTTTAAAAAAAAAAATCTCCCTCCTTGTCCCCACCTGTCTTCTTCCTCCACGCTTTGCTTAAGCCTCGTCATAATTGTGGGGAATCAAAAACTTCCTCCCAATCCCCCATGGACAGAGAGCAATAGGAAACTTTCTTTTTTTTCCCCCTAAAAAGTATATTGCATCAGTGCTGCTTTGGGACATAACAAAACCCCTCCTTTGTTCTCTCTCTCTCCCTCTCTCTCCCTAAATGGAGTGATCCTACACACACACCCCAAAACAGTAGTTCCTCACAGAGACCCCAAAAGGTGCAGGTAGGCAAGGATCAAGGATAGGCTGATACACAGTGGCCCCTACATCATATGGTTGCAGGGAAAAGGAGTGAAACCGTCCCCAGTGCAAACCAAACCAAAGGTCAAATCCCAATCTGATCACAGCCTAAGTATACTGGGAAGCTTGTAGCTGCCCATAGAATTATGAATTTAATGTTCATAATGGGACTTGCTACACCTGCTAACCAGCATGGCATTCTGCCATCACTGTTCTTTCCTGTGTTTCTTTTCCAACTGATACTGAAGATTTGCAGCTAGTGAACATGTAATATTGTTTTTGTTTTGTGCCCTTCTATAAATTTCAGGCTTCCCCAAACACGTTGTTGTTGCCTTCTGGTTCCTCAGTGGCTCTGTTCTGGCTTAAATTCTGTACTTGTGGCTACATTGATTTTTAGAAGAAATTATATAATAGCATCTTGTGTTTTTATTCTGGAAAAGGTACCTAAACAGCCATTTTCTAAATATTATTGTTAAGAGTTAATTCACAATCACTTTAAACATTTAAATGGTAAGTAGAAATGTCATATACCAACATTCATTCAAATCTTTAATGCTTCAGCAACATAATGATCACAGACACATCCCCTAATTTGCCACTGACATTCATCTAAAACTAAACATATATGCAAAGTTGAATATTTCTTCTTGAGAAAAACATGGAGAATTGTAAGGAAAATAACACTGTCTTTTGAAATACTTGAGAGTGGTCATTAAAGAGTATGAGAGAACTAGCAAAGATGGTGGCATCCCATTCATCTGGTGAGAAATGCAAGTGGTGAAGAAAATGCATTGGAATAAGATAGCTTGGGTGATTGTCTTACTATTCATTCATTCAATTCAATTCAATTCAGAAGTCACTCTTCAGTAACACAACTCTCAGGAGAGTTTATAATCTAATTTAATGGATTGAAGATTTATTGGGAATCTAGTTATCTAGCTACCTCTTTCCCCTGTAATCCTGCTTTCATCTCTGCATGAAATTCATTCACATATTGTTACTTGTTAATAGATGCTGACTTACTTGATAGCCTTTCAAGCATAAAGAAAGGCATGGAGAAGCTAGTATGGTTATTGAGAACTTTATTGCCAAGCAGTTTACCACTGAAGAAACAACCATGGCAAGTTCCAAGTTACTTGACTCACCAGAGTCTATATTTTTAAGTCAATTAATTGATTGGATGATATGTTTGGGGGATGGACAACTACATTTATGTAATTTATTTTTTTATTTTTTTATTTTATTGGATTTCTACCCAGCCCATCTAGACCAAAGGTCTACTCTGGGCAGCATTACAACTTTAAAAACAGTTAAACCAATAAACATGATGCAGAAGGCAAACTGGTATGCCATTTGTTTACATTTCAGCCCTGCCATGAACTCACTACGTAGTCTCATGCAAGCCACCTTCTTCCCAGATCTAGGCCCCATATAGTTACATATACTGTCCTCACAATCTGGGGTTCAATCCCAGGTAGCTGGCTCAAGGTTGACTCAGCCTTTTATCCTTCTGAGGTCAGTGAAATGAGTACTCAGCTCACTGCGAGGGCAATGTGTAGCCTGCATAATTAACTTGTAAACCACCCCGAGAGTGCTTTAAGGGCTATGGGGTGGTACATAAGCACAAGGGTGTGCTTATGTGTACCTATATCTGTCATCCACCATTATATACAATACAATTTGAAGCATTATGATTACTTGGAGAGAAAAGGGGAACATGGTTGAATCTTAAACTGATTCTAAGTGTTAATTCTCCTGGCTGTTTTGAATTGTTTATTCACTCATATAAAGCTAATTAGAAAGTCATCAAAGACACATATTGAAAGGGGAGCAATCCTCAAGTGACTTTTTAGCATTTTTTAGAACCTGTGAAGGAGTTATGGCTTATGGAGTTGACACAAGGGTGACAACATCTGTAAGGTGGTCAAAAAGTTAACAGCAAGTTGGTAAAATCTGTAAAATGCTCATGCTGACTAACCTAGGCGTGAATGTTTGGGAGAAGTGCAACACGGGCGCATCACCCCAAGATAAGCAAGTTGGAGGGAAGGTCCTGACCTTGGTATGGGTGGGGGAATGGAGTTTTGTTGTTGAGTAACAGTTGCACCTGGAATGTGGTTAATTGGCCTTGGCTGGTATAACAGAAACCAGTTAAAGGCTGCCCACTGATTGGTGGACTCTTACAACAGTGAACTACAGGATGATGGGATTTAAGGAAGATGGTTAGTTACCTTAGTTTCAACCTCCATCTTGGATCATCACCATGACTCAGCAAGCTCATGCTCATGGTACCTGCTATGAAGAACTCTGTACATGCTTATAAGTATAGCTCAGAGAGTTAGCTTTTCTTTATTTTCTGTGGGGATACCCTCATTATGCCTTGAGCTCTGTAAAGTTTACCTATGCTACCAAGTGATGGAATTTGTAATCACTGCCAAATTTTTGGAACTTTTGTCTTATGCTTTGCAGCTTTTGCTGTTAATAAAATATAATTTTTTACCCAAGCTGTGTTTTGTTTAGATAGCTGAGTGGAGTTGAAGGTATTTTTTCCAGTGTCTGAGGATGCTTGGAGATTCTAAAGTATTTTGGGTTGCTTTAAGTTCTGTGCAGGGTTGGTTTGCAACTAGGAGCAACAACCTGCTTGTGTGTGTTTATTCCTTGAGCACCTGGGAGTAGGAGTACCAGAGTGTGCTAAGGAAGGCACGGGCCTCAGGAGGCTTTTCCCAACCATTAGTGTGCTGACCTCCTGGACATAATCCAGCCAGGCAAATAAGGCAATGTGACTGAATGGTCAGAGGATCCCCTCTGAGTAACCCGTGGGTAAACATGTTTCCCTCACAGAATCCCAGAGGATAAAAAGGTTAAATTTGTTCTAATTTCTCATGTTTTGCCATGTCATAGCTTTAGAATGATATAAATGAACAGCTTTTTTTGCTCATTTTGGTATTATGTAGAACATCTCTCAGGACTAATAAATGTTTTGCGGTGTCAAATTCCATCCACAATGAAAACTAAACATTTTAGGATTATAATATTCTCATGTATCAGTTTAAGCACCGAGTCAGCCCAAGAGGGAAACTCCTATGGGTATATCAGACTACAGAATAAAAGTTCTGATTTGATGTTTGGACTGTGTTATAGTTAACCAACCTTACAAGACAAACATTGCTTATGTCTAATTTAAGATTTATTAAATTATTGTCTGACAGGGCCCTTTGAAAATGTGAAGCATCAGCCTCATTCAATACTGTTCTGACTACAGTTGCTTTGAATCAACACTTTAAAAATTTATCCTATCCATCTGTTCAAGTTGCATCACTTTAACTGGATCACCTTGCACCATTTGATACTCACGCTAACATCTTTTGCTTCCTCTACACTTTAGGCTTTGACTTAATTCCAGGATTAAAACAGAACAAAACAAAATGCATCACATAATAATATGCACTTATCCTTGGAAATAAAAATTATGAATTTCAACAGGTCTTACGCCCAGACAGCTGGGAATAGGCTGGAGCAGGGAGTGGTGAACCTTTGGCACTCCAAATGTTTTAGACTACAACTCTCAAAATCTCCAGCTTGTATTACCAGTGGGAATTGTTGTCAAAACATCTGAAGTGCCAAAGGTTTGCAACACATGGGCTAGAGCCTTCACACCATTTCTCCTGTGTTAAGCATTATGATTCAGCACCTTGGACAGCTACACAACCCTTTGAAAAGTTTTCTCAGCTATCACAAACACCATTCAAAACAAGGAAGAAGCCCACATTATCACCACCCTCTGTGCCTTTGTACTTACACAAAAGTATTTCACCTTTGACAATTAAACCTACCTCCAGATAGATGGAACTGTGATGGGGACTCGCATGGCCCCACAATATGAAAACATATTCATGGCTGACCTGGAACAATGTTTTCTTAACTGCTGCACCCAATAGCCACTCCTCTATTTGAGGTACATTGATGACATTTTTCTGATTCCCATTGAAATGAATCCCTAGAAAAATTCCACCAGGATTTCAGTAACTTTCATCCAAACACCAACCTCACCCTGGAACAATCTACACAACAGGTGCAACTGTGAAACTACAACATGGACATCTTAGCACCACACTGTACCAGAAACCCACCAATCGATATACCTACTTGCACTTTTCCAGCTTCAATCCTGAAAACAGAACAAAATCCATCATGTACAGCCAAGCCCTAAAATGCAATTGCATCTGCTCCGACTCACAGAATAGAGACTCCAAACTCAATGCATTCCTCAGACTACAATACCACTCCATGTGATTAAGGAACAAATCAGCAAAGCAAGACGCATACCCAGAAGTAACTTACTGCAAGATAGAAACTTGGAACATAAAGAACAGGACACCTTATATTCATTCGTCTAACAGTCCTTTCTGCATTGTTTCAGGATTCATGTTGATATGCTATGTTAAATGCATAGCATGTGGGTTAAAGCTGTAATTTTTCAGTCCTGTGTAAGCCTGCATGGGCCTTATCCCTATTTTTCCACCATGCATGAGGATGAGTCTCAAACCTTCTCCTCACACCTCCTTCCCCAGGTTTTTTTGTTTTTGGGTTTGGGTTTTTTTTTAGCTCTAAGCATGGGGGCTGGAGTGGGGAAGGTAAACATGCTAAGAAGGAAGTTTGGGCCATCTCCCTGCTAGCTGGCTCAAGTTGGTTTGGGCCTCCCCCACTTACTTATGAGCAATAGAGCAATAGAGATAGTAATTTTAAACTGCATGTTGTACATTTCATAAAGTGTGTAGTTTAACACTTAAAGAGTAACACAATTGTCCTACAGTCTGTTTCTCTTATAAAAAGCTAAAAATGATACTCATCAGCATGTGACCAGGAGGTTCTACACTACATGGTACTTTTGTATCTTATCTCTCTTTCAGTGAACTAAAGGGAACATACATGGCTGTGGGCCACTCCTACCCCTGCTTTAAGTCTGGTGAACCTTTGACCCTTCAGATGTCTTGGCCTACAGCTCCCATCAGCTCTAACCCACTAACAGGAAGAGACTCTAGGAACAGGTCAAAACATCTGAAAAGTCAAATGTTTCTTACCTTTGGACTGAGGCAAATCCATACCTTTCACAACTCAGCAAATCTCACAGTTAATCAGGGATGTGACCCCCAGATCCCCCTAGCCAATTCCAACATGTTAGCCACTGCACCATCCTTTGCCAACTATTCTGTGATTATCAAGCATATCAGGCAATTATCAAATTATCCTGACACTGGATATTATGCTATGTATTTGCCTTTAGAAGGAGGCACCTACATATAATACATCTCTACAACTACTTGCATTTTTGGACTCTCTTTGGGAGCTTGGCTGTGGGAGGTATCTTGATGAGCTCTTGTGGTTCAAACATAGTCATGATCTATAGAGTTCCTGGAATTCCATACTGCTTATTCCTCAAAGAAGATCCAAGGAAAGATCTTCAGTACACAATAGTCACCTCCACTCTTATAGCCCAAACTCCCTGACTTCAAACTCTCTCACCCCAGCTTGTATTTAGCCATGACTACACTATACAAGACTGATAGGTGGATAAGACTATGTGAGAGACATGTAGACTCCTTCTTTTCCTCTAGTCTTTTTTTAAAATTATTATTATTATTATTATTTGCACTGAGTAAATGTATGTAGAAGAAGCCCATAAAGCACCTATGGGAATGTATTGTGTGTTAATGCTTGGCATATAATGGAAGCAAATTGTTTATGATGTGTTGATACAAGCATGCATCATGGATTGAGTCTGGAGACTATCAATGCAGATGATACCATTTGCCTTAAATTAAAATTAAACTTTAATCCAGGATATTCGAAGGAAACACATAACAAATTATTCTAGATTAATGCAATTTGATTAGAACTCTCGTTTTAAATGGTTAGTATCTATTTATTTTTATCTTAATGCTCAAAGTGCATATGCATATCAAAATGCAATGCTGATCTTCTCACTGGGGAGCCCAAGTATGATCCAGAGGAATCCTGGGGATCCCAAGAACAGTTCTGCCCAGCATTGATCTGGAGAACAGGGCCTCCCTCCAGAAGGCAGAAGTTGATTGTCCTTGCTGTAAGCAGTGAAATAAATTTCTGGGCTTGGGATGAATTCTCTCATTTTAAGTGGTCCCTTGATGCTTGGACTCCATAAACATTAGTATTTAAGTACATTAGTAATGATTAATATGGTAAAGGTTCCCCTTGACAAATGTCCAGTCGTGTTCGACTCTAGGGTGCGGTGCTCATCCCCGTCTCCAAGCCGTAGAGCCAGCGTTTGTCCGAAGACAGTTTCCGTGGTCACGTGGCCAGTGCAACTAGACATGGAGCGCTGTTACCTTCCCACCTTGGTGGTACCTATTTATCTACTTGCATTTGCATGCTTTCGAATTGCTAGGTTGGCAGGAATGATTAATATGGAGTATACAGTTAATACAAGAATACAAATATGAATAAGCTCAGACTATACAGTATATTAAAACGATTATGTATACGGTTAATGGGGGCTTCGTTTATTTATTTATTTATTATTTCAACCCCGTGGTGCACACACTCTCTGGGAGGTTCACAACACGTTGTCACATATAATAAATGACATTTAGTCAATGTATATTTACTTTTCACCATGATAGACCTAGGAAATCAGTGCGATCCTAACCCAGTTTTCCGAAAAATAAGTTACTTTCCAGATAACATTCCTATAATTGTCTTCTTTCCAACGCGATCTTCTGGAGTGTTTGGTCAAAATGATCGAGGCCGAGCCACTCCTAGGTAAACGTGCTCCAACCTTGACTGTCACGTGTGAACACGACTGAAGAGCCCTCCCCCCTTCCTTCCCTCCCTCCGGCTTCGCCCCATCTGTCCCTAGGTTGGCACGCGCTGCTCTCTCCCGCTGTATCTTTAAGACCCCCCCCCCCCTCTTCCCATTGTCCCTCCCTTGCCTTCCTCCGAGTCGATCCCGCTCTCGCTCTTTCTGCCCCCCCCTCCCCGCAACCGGGCTCGGTTGGATTTGCCTCCCCGGCAGGCTCCTCGGACTAGCCACCATGGCCGACATGAAAACAGGGATCTTCGCGAAAAATGTCCAAAAGAGACTGAACAGGGCGCAGGAAAAGGTAAGCGGGGCGGGGAGGCTGGAGCCATCTGTGCGCCCGAGGACTCTTCCATCCGGGGGGGGGGGATGTTGCTTGCAGCAGTTTATAGCGGGATGCGGGGAAATATTCTCTAGTGCTGCGGGCGGGGGGGGGGGGGAGGATGATGATGGGGGCCAACGCAGCGCGGATTCCGCTGGGCAGGGATGGGTAGGAAAGGCGGGAGCAGAGGCAGGCGGCCTGCCTACGCCGCACTAGGCGGCGGGTGAGGTGCGGAGCCGGCGGCGGGGAGGAAGGCGCACCGTCGCGGGGTTGCCGAGCCGCCTCTGGGGCCAGGTGGTGGCGTGGCGGCGTTGCTGCCGGGGCTCTCGCTCGGGGCCGCCCTTCCTCCGCTCTGCTGCAGCCATTGCGCCGGCGGACCCCCTCCCGCCGCTCTCAGATCCCTCGCTTTCCATCCCCCGGATCCCGGTTCCCTGAGGCGGATTTTTCCCCCTGAAGAACTCCGCCCTCCCCTCCGCAGACTGGCCTCCTTTATGGGGAGCGAAGAGGCGGGCTGGGGCGCTTCCATTACCCTGCCTCTCTCTTCCTAGTTACACTAAAACAACCAGGGCAGCGGGACGGCGAGGGGCGGAGGGTCCGAAGGCCCCGTGGGGGAGCCGGCGCCCTCCAGCAGTCAGGCGGGCGGGGCCCCGGAGGGCTGCAGCGGCATCTCTCTCAGGCTCTCCCTCGCCGCTGGGATTCTCTCTGGGGACCTTTTAACGCGGTAAATGGATGCCCTTCCCCGGAAGGTCAAGGGAATCCGCCGGCGAAACGAGGAAAACCTTGCGTGACAAGGAGTACCTTTGGGGTGGAAGGACTGAACTGAGGGTTGGGAATACCCGAAAAGGCCCACGTTTTACCTCGTTCCTCGTGGTGATCTGGGGTGTGTGTGTGTGTGTGTCTGCAGCGCGTCCTGACCGGAGCATAAATAATCCCTGGCGAGTGCATTATTGAACGGGGGAAATGCTTCTCCAAGGAACGTTTGACAAATAATTGCCTAATAATTATGGTAGTGGTTATTCTTCCTCCTCTCTTTTTCTGCTGGCAAGCTGCCCTCATCTGTCCCTGATGTTATGTAATAATATCCCATGTCTAATTTAATCATGATTATCTCGAGATACTACCAGATGAAAGGATGCAGTGGCATGACTTAGAGTGGGTCTGGTTCTTCTGTCACTGGGTGTCTAGCTGTGTAGTGCTGGCACCACTGCCAAGAGCTCAGTTGCACAAACACACACATACACAGTGGTGAAGGCAGCACTCATCTGCTTTGGGCACCCCTGGCCACAGGCTGCGTTTTACAGTTCAGTCATTAGTTGAGGTTAGATCCTTATGAGGAAAGGATCTAACCTCAACGAATGGCTGGACTAGCTTGGCGGTGTGTGCACATACCAAACTATACAGATAGACAGTGCCGGCCTGAGCATATGGAGGTCCCTTAGGCAAAGTTCCCTCAGTGAGCCACAGAATTAGAAAAGGTGGGATACGCAGTGGGAAAATTCTCTCATGGTGATTCTGAGCTGTGTGTGCTAAGGGGGGACGAGGAAGCCAGTGCTATGGCTCTAGTGATCCCTTATAAGTTCTTGGGTCCTCTGAAAACATACGAGTTCATCACCCTCCAGAACAGGCTGAAAATGGTTGGTCAGCCAACAAGTTCAAGTTCTACATTTCTCCCATCTCTGTTTGTAATGACAGTTACACTTGAGCGAAGCATGTTTGTAGTTCCTGCCAGGAGTTCAAAATAATTGCTTCCAAACCACCTCCAGTTGACTGTAATGATATTCACTGTTGTCAATCGGAGCTTTTGAGACCTGATCTATTCTTTCATGAGGAGGAGAAAATGCCCAGAGGGTGCTCATCAAAAGTTCTTTGAGCTAGTGAGTTTGCATTCCCCATAGTCTCTCTGCCGTACCTCCCATAACGCTGGAGTAACCACTGAGGGAATGTAAGCTGCAGTGCCAAAGTCGGATTGCATGTATAGTTCTGATCTATTCAGGGAAAGAAAGATTTAATTCTCCCTCAACCCCACCTCCATGCTTGCACACTTTCCATGTTGTAAGAGGATTGTGTTTCTTTAAATATCCACCCAAGTGCATCATGAGCTAATGTGATCTTCTTCACTGTGTTCCTTTGGAGAATGAAGCAATCAATTGATAAGAATGGCCTTCTCTAAATCATATGGACCACATTGTCCCCTCATGGAGTGTCTCAGTAGGAGCTCCTGTTAGCACAAACAATAGCTCAGTATTCAGAAATGCAATTCTATTCTTCATAGATTAAAAATGTTCAGTAAGACACTGGAGATCCATATTGTAAAACATCTTGACTAGAGATGGGGATGAATCGCCAAAATGGTGGTTTGTCTTAGTTCTTGTTTCCTCAAGGTTGATGAACCATAAACCATAAATTTATGAATGTTTTATCAACAAACCACTAATTGGTTAGTCGGTTTGTCAGTGCTTGTCTTTTTTTTCAGACAACCGATGGTTGTCTAAAAACAAAACAAAACTGAGGGGGGCCCCCGCCACCAGAGCCTGCCCTTGCTTCCTTCCCATTCCCCCTGTCACCTCCCTACCTTGTACTGCTGCTACCACTGCCACTGCCGCCATCTTTGCAGACGGCAGCAGCAGCAGCTTCCCTTCCGGCAGCCTTACCTTCTGCCTATGTGCCCGAGGAACAGCTGATCCGTGGAGGCATAGACAGAGAGGGAAGCCGCTATCCTGAAGCAACAAATAAAAAACTGGTAAATATTTGTAACTTCGTATTTGTCAGGGTCTCTGGAACTGATGAATATGTAACAAATCAGCAATTTCCCATGAATATCGCGATTCATTTTTATATTTGTCCCCATGTCTAGTCCTAATGATTTAGATGCTTATCTGCCAGTTGCCCATGTAACAGTCAAGTAAATACAAGTAGTGATGGCGTGATTAAAAATGGCAGTTCAGTTGGAATGGACAAGACCACTCCAGGTGGCAAGTAAGGTGATGAGACATGTGACCCTTCAGATGCTGTTGGACTTGTCAGCCCAAGTCAGCCGAGCTGTTGTTGAGGGATGATAAGTAGAGATGGGGATGAATCGCCATTTTGGTGAGTCGTCTTGCTTCACGATTGGTCAAAGTTGATGAAGCATGAATATCCTCCCCATGAACCGACGAAGCACGAATATATTTGTCGGTTTGTGGGGGGGGGGGTCTAAAAAAAAGCTGACCCCTCCACTCCCACAGCCTGACCTCCTGACCTCTTCCCACTACCCCTGTTGCCTCCCTACCTTGGCTGCTGCAGTCTGCGCCACTGCCGCCGCCACCAACCATGCAGGCCTGTGCCACGGCGGTCTCCGCAGTCACCATCCAGCACCGCTTGCTGCGATGGCCTCCACCACTATGGCCTGCCTTAAGGGAGTCTAGGCTGCCCTTTGCAAAGATGGTGGCTGCAGCTTCCCTGCCTAAGAGAAGCTGTAGCCGCCATCTTTGTAAAGGGCAGCCTGCATTCCCTTAAGGCAGGCTAAGGGAATCCGGGCTGCCCTTTGCAAAGATGGTGGCTGCAACTTCCCTGCCCTAAAAGAAGCTGCAGCCGCCATCTTTGCAAAGGGCAGCCAGTGTCCCTTACAGCGGACGGTGATGGATGGCAGTGGCAGCAGGCGGCAGTAGATGATGATGGCAGTGGGCGGTGGTGGATTGCTGCAGCAGCTAAGGTAGTGAGGGGAAGAGGGCGGGGGATAGGCTGTGGGGGTGGGTGGCTGTGGGGCTGACTGGCTGCCTATTAGCCCACCGATCAGCTGATCGGTGGGTCCATAGGCAGAATGGGAAAGCCATAGGAAGAGAGGGAAGGCTAGCCTTCCCTCTCTTCGTATGGGGGACAAATAAAAATGGGGAAGTATTCATCCCTTCGTATTCGTCGGGGTCTCTGGAACAGACAAATATGAAGGGACAAATATTTAACGAATCAGAGATTTTTCACAAATATCATGATCCTCTTTTTATTCGTCCCCATGTCTAATGATAAGAGTTGTAACCCAACAGTTACTTCATGCCCATTATGTAGGAAAATGACATTTTCAGTGCTCTTCTCCAGAAAAAATGGAGGGAGTTGGAGCTGAGTATTCTTTCCCACCTCCATAGCCCTCTTAGGGATGCTGAGATTGTTACTGAGTTGAGTGCTTTGAATCCTCACTTGTGAGTTCCACAAATTAATCCCCTTGACCATTAGCAAATCCTTCATGTCAGCTATCCCATATTGTGTATTTACGTCATTTCTTGCACTTCAGTGCCGAAGTCAGTGATTCCGGTTAAAGAAGAAAAAAGGTCATGTGCTACCTCCCATTTGGTTATTAAATTTATACTCTGCCTTTCCACTAAAAATAATTGTAAAGTTCACTAACAATAAAATACTAGAGATATGCATTTGGATTTGGAAATGTTCGGATTTCACCAAGTAATGTCATATTCATGTAGTTCTGAATATACCAGAATCTGAATTTGATCATTCTGAATATCTGTAATAATAATTCCTAATATTTTGAGTTCTATTTACTCCTATAGAATAGAGAGCAAAAGACTAGGTTTCTGTTTGCTAGGGAAAGAATTGAAAGTGAAATGTATTTCTCAGGATCATAGACTGATTTCTTGAGAAATGAAAATTAATGACACTGGCATCAAGGGCAGAGGGGCAGAGTACTCAATGTCTTCTGATTGAGTTTGCCATGGGTTTTCCAAGGGAGGGGGGCTGGGATACAGCAAAACTTGTAAATGTTGTCTGCCTGAACCAATAAAATCTAGAAGCAGACACAGGTACCATAAGCTATTTTTTTGACATTGGTTTTTTCCAGTTGAAAGGTAGGCATAGCTGCTTATAAATCCCCAGAGCATTTGCTATTAGGATATGATCTGGTGAAAGCCTGCATTGCAGCAGTTTTCTCTGTGTCCTTTTCTGAACCCTCAACTTACATTAGCATTCTCTACATCTCACTGGATATTATTTACTTAATATAATTAGGAGTAAAATGTAGAATTGGTAGATTCATATTTTAATACATTATAATTCAACAAGGAAATATTATATTAGGTTTATGCCCCTTTGCAGTATATTAGGTAGGGGAATAAGATTTTGTTATACAGTAGGACCCCTGTATCCATGGTTTCACTTATCTGCAATCAGAAAATATTTTTCAAAACCCAGAAATGCATATTGCCACAATGTAATTATCAGAACTGGCTACTAGAGGGAGCCAGAGACCATACTATGTATAGGGTTCACTATTATCCATGTTTTTTGGCATCCGCTTGAAACCGATCCCTTGCAGATATGGGGGCCCTACTGTATATAGGTATGTTAAGTTAATAGATATTGTTCCTGTGTGTCTGTGTGATTTTCATTGGAAGGGTTTGTGTTCTGCTGTAGCAGAATCAGATACTGTTATTCTTTGGGTAGAGTTTGCAGGCAACATGAAAGGTTGGTGTGGTAGAAGAAGTAGGCACTTGGGGAAGGGTGCAGGAATGCTGTCTGTAGAACTTCTGTCTGTAGCTACTACAGCAGCTTCTACTGATAGGAGTGAGAGAGGGAGAGGGAAAAAAACATCCTACAACTGCTATTATGATCATTCCTTAACAAAATCTATCACCCAGCTGCTGTGTTCAGCACTGACACTGAAAGAGCAGCAGGCAGCAGTACAGGGTGTGTGTGTGTGTGGCTCTGCCAGGTAGGTGGCAGTGAAGCCTCTGGTTTAAGATGGGACAGACATGAGTGAACCTCAGACATCTTACAGTGATGTCTTTGTGCAGTCAAGGCAGTCAAGGCACAGGACCAAAAGAGATGGTGAAGGATTACTTGTCGCTTAGGGGAAATGATAGCCCTGGATGACCAGCCATTCTCTGTGGTAGCGAACACTAGTTTCCATAGGTTTGTGGCAGAACTGGCATCATTACCAATTGCCATCCCAATTACGAGTAACCCTTAGGTGCAGGGTGGTGCCGAATTTCTATTGGGATGTCAGGCAACTGGTACAGTAGCATTTGACCAGGGTACAGGTAGTACATTTTATAAGTGACATCTGGAGCAGCCAGGGTGCAAAACATGCCTATCTCTCCCTGACAGGACACAGGTGGAAGGTAGAGGCATCAGGAATAGGGCAAATACAAGATATAGGTGGACCCTGTTGAATGTGATTGTGATGGAGGGAAACCATACACCTCACACCATTCCAGAGGCTCTGAGAGGCATGCTGCTGCAGTGGAGTCTAGCTTGTTGTTGTTGTTTAGTCGTTTAGTCATGTCCGACGCTTTGTGACCCCATGGACCACAGCACGCCAGGCCCTCCTGTCTTCCACTGCCTGTGGAAGTGAAATGTGTGTATACACTTTATGTAGTGTATAAAATTTGTATAAAATGTGTATTAAAAGTCTGCACTCCTATATATAGCTGCTTTTCTGAGGGTGGTTTACTTTGGAGGAAACAAGTCCAGGATTTCAATGTACTTAATAAGCTTTATAAATGTTGTTGTTGTTTAGTCGTTAAGTCGTGTCCGACTCTTCATGACCCCATGGAGCAGAGCACACCAGGCCCTCCTGTCTTCCACTGCCTCCCGGAGTTGGGTCAAATTCATGTTGGTAGCTTCGATGACACTGTCCAACCATCTCGTCCTCTGTCATCCCCTTCTCCTCTTGCCTTCACACTTTCCCAACATCAGGGTCTTTTCCAGGGAGTCTTCTCTTCTCATGAGGTGGCCAAAGTATTGGAGCCTCAGCTTCAGGATCTGTCCTTCCAGTGAGCACTCAGGGTTGATTTCCTTCAAAATGGATAGGTTTGTTCTCCTTGCAGTCCAGGGGACTCTCAAGAGTCTCCTCCAGCACCACAATTCAAAAGCATCAATTCTTCGGCGGTCAGCCTTCTTTATGGTCCAGCTTTCACTTCCATACATCACTACTGGAAAACCCATAGCTTTGACTATGCGGACCTTTGTCGGCAAGGTGATGTCTCTGCTTTTTAAGATGCTGTCTAGGTTTGTCATTGCTTTCCTCCCAAGAAGCAGGCGTCTTTTAATTTTGTGGCTGCTGTCCCCATCTGCAGTGATCATGGAGCCCAAGAAGGTAAAATCTGTCACTGCCTCCATATCTTCCCCTTCTATTTGCCAGGAGGTGATGGGGCCAGTGGCCATGATCTTAGTTTTTTTGATGTTGAACTTCAGACCATTTTTGGCGCTCTCCTCTTTCACCCTCATTAAGAGGTTCAGTGGTATCATCTGCATATCTGAGGTTGTTGATATTTCTTTCGGCAATCTTAATTCCGGCTTGAGATTCCTCCAGTCCAGCCTTTCGCATGCTGTATTCTGTATATAAGTTAAATAAGCAGGGAGACAATATACAGCCTTGTCATACTCCTTTCCCAATTTTGAACCAATCAGTTGTTCCATATCCAGTTCTAACTGTTGCTTCCTGTCCCACATATAGATTTCTCAGGATAAGGTGGTCAGGCACTCCCATTTCTTTAAGGACTTGCCATAGTTTGCTGTGGTCCACACAGTCAAAGGCTTTTGCGTAGTCAATGAAGCAGAAGTAGATGTTTTTCTGGAACTCTCTGGCTTTCTCCATAATCCAGCGCATGTTAGCAATTTGGTCTCTAGTTCCTCTGCCCCTTCGAAATCCAGCTTGTACTTCTGGGAGTTCTCGGTCCACATACTGCTGAAGCCTGCCTTGGAGGATTTTGAGCATAACCTTGCTAGCATGTGAAATGAGTGCAATTGTACGGTAGTTGGAGCATTCTTTGGCACTGCCCTTCTTTGGGATTGGGATGTAGACTGATCTTTTCCAATCCTCTGGCCACTGCTGAGTTTTCCAAACTTGCTGGCATATTGAGTGTAGCACCTTAACAGCGTCATCTTTTAAGATTTTAAATAGTTCACCTGGAATGCCATTACCTCCACTGGCCTTGTTGTTAGCCATGCTTTCTAAGGCCCACTTGACTTCACTCTCCAGGATGTCTGGCTCAAGGTCAGCAACCACACTATCTGGGTTGTCCGGGACATCCAGATCTTTCTGGATGTCCGGGACATCCAGATCTCCTCTGTGTATTCTTGCCACCTCTTCTTGATGTCTTCTGCTTCTGTAAGGTCCCTACCATTTTTGTCCTTTATCATGTCCATCTTTGCACAAAAGGTTCCTTTAATATCTCCAATTTTCTTGAACAGATCTCTGGTTTTTCCCTTTCTATTATTTTCCTCTATATCTTTGCACTGTTCATTTAAGAAGGCCCTCTTGTCTCTCCTTGCTATTCTTTGGAAGTCCGCATTCAATTTTCTGTAACTTTCCCTATCTCCCTTGCATTTTGTTTCCCTTCTCTTCTCTGCTATTTGTAAGGCCCCGTTGGACAGCCACTTTGCTTTCTTGCATTTCCTTTTCTTTGGGATGGTTTTTGTTGCTGCCTCCTGTACAATGTTACGAGCCTCCATCCATAGTTCTTCAGGCACTCTGTCCACCAAATCTAGTTCCTTAAATCTGTTCTTCACTTCCACTGTGTATTCAAAAGGGATTTGGTTTAGATTATACCTGACTAGCCCAGTGGTTTTTCCTACTTTCTTCAGTTTAAGCTTGAATTTTGCTCTAAGAAGCTGATGATCAGAGCCAAAATCAGCTCCAGGTCTTGTTTTTGCTGACTGTATAGAGCTTCTCCATCTTTCGCTGCAGAGAATATAATCAATCTGATTTCGGTATTGCCCATTTGGTGATGTCCATGTGTAGAGTCGCCTCTTGTGTTGTTGGAAAAGAGTGTTTATGATGACCAGCTTGTTCTCTTGACAAAACTCTATTAGCCTTTGCCCTGCTTTGTTTTGAACTCCAAGGCCAAACTTACCTGTTGTTCCTTTTATCTCTTGACTCCCTACTTTAGCATTCCAGTCCCCTATAATGACAAGAACATCTTTCTTTGGTGTCAGTTCTAGAAGGTGTTGTAAGTCTTCATAGAATTGATCAATTTCAGCCTCTTCAGCATCGGTGGTTGGTGCATAAACTTGGATTACTGTGATGTTGAAAGGTCTGCCTTGGATTCGTATTGAAATCATTCTATCATTTTTGAGATTGTATCCCAGTACAGCCTTCCCCACTCTTTTGTTGACTATGAGGGCTACTCCATTTCTTCTACGGGATTCTTGCCCACAATAGTAGATATGGTAATCGTCTGAATTGAATTCACCCATTCCCGTCCATTTTAGTTCACTGACGCCCAGGATGTCAATGTTTCTTCTTGCCATCTCCTGTTTGACCACATCCAGCTTACCAAGGTTCATAGATCTTACATTCCAGGTTCCTATGCAGTATTTTTCTTTGCAGCATCGGACTTTCCTTTCACTTCCAGGCGCGTCCGCAGCTGAGCGTCCTTTCGACTTTGGCCCAACCACTTTATTAGCTCTGGAGCTACTTGTACTTGTCCTCCGCTCTTCCTCAGTAGCATGTTGGACGCCTTCCGACCTGAGGGGCTCATCTTCCAGCGTCATATCTTTTAGCCTTTTGTTTCTGTTCATGGGGTTTTCTTGGCAAAGATACTGGAGTGACTTGCCAGTTCCTGCTCCAGATGGATCGCGTTTAGTCAGAACTCTCCACTATGACCTGTCCGTCTTGGGTGTCCCTGCACAGCATAGCCCATAGCTTCTCTGAATTACTCAAGCCCCTTCACCACGACAAGGCAGCAATCCGTGAAGGGAGTCTAGCTACAGAAAGGCAAAGACTGTTTGTCAGAGGCAATGTGGTAAACATGGGAGCTCTGTAGGCTGGGAAAATAAAAGGGTTGTGATGTATGGCCTACATTCTCAACATAGTAGTTCGAGGTAGAGATGGGCACAAATGAAAAAGCAAATTGCAAACTGTGATGCTCACGGCCCCCTAAAGGGTCGTTGGGCATTCGGCCAGAGAGTTTGACCAGCACTTATCTACCACCTTTGCGTTGGATCGAGTCCTTAGACCTCAGCAGTGCGTAGCATAAGCCCTTTGAACAAGTCTGACCTAAAAAGAACACTTTGCACTTACTCAGTACTTAGCAAGTACAGGCACATGGGCTTTGTGATTCCTTAGAACTCACAACAGCTCAGTTAGGTAGGACTCTTGAATGATAGCTAGTTTGTGGCCCTCTCCACCTCCTGGATTTAGCCAGACCCTGCTGTTCAAGAGACCAGTCCTCAGTAAGGATTTTTAATATTAATTTTTATTAGAAAAATAAAGTTTCATTAGAAATCAGTTTATATTGCATAAGCATCAGCATTCAAGAACATATTCAAAGATCATTGCAGTTAAATAAGATAACTATTTCCCATTTAAAATAATAAACTCTAAAAACTAATCTAGGGTGGGCTATGGTGGGCTAACCCCACCTCCTTCTTTCTCCTTGCTTACATCCTTTCTCAATCAAGTCCTTTCTCTTCCATCATCATGGAATAGAAATCCATCATCAGAACAACACACAAAACATTGAACACACTTCACATAACCCATTGTCCATTTTCTACTTTCCCAAACTCCTCCCTTCTTCATGGCCCATCTGACTGTTAACCAATAAACTTAAGAGGTTATACCACTTCACTCCTCCCATCTTTCTCATGAGAGTCCAGGTGTTGTTTATGTCTTCTCCGATTAGCTCGGAATGTTGAGTGTTCTACGGCCCCTTCGATTTGGCCTTCATGTTATCAGCATGCTGGGTGTAACGGTCTTCAGGAAAACACTCTCATGGCGCTTAGAAAAAACACATTTCAAAGTCTCTCAAATCATCTCCACACAGAACCTAACTGACTCCATTTTACATTTCTCTGACTACATATCCCATCATCATGACACACTTTGGACTACATATCCCATGATCATGACACAAACTTTTTTAAAAATTGCTAATTTGTCGATTTGTATTTGTCTGAAGCGATGCCCCCAACAAATTGAATCAGTGAATTTTTAGCTATTTTCTATTTGTTAATTCATTAGGCTATAAAATGTCCACCCCTAGGCACCTAGAGACACCAAAATTGCAGAGAAGCGTGCCCTGGCTCTCCTCTACAAGCCCTGCAAGTTTGGTGAAGTTTAGGGTTTCGGATATCTAAGTTATACATCCACAAAGAGGTCCCCCCAGGAAAGATCCCCCCAGGGACCTAGAGACACCAAATGTGAGAGAAGCTTATAATGCTTGCGGTAGTGCTAGAATTTTTCCCAGGCCAGCTGCTAAAGGGCACTTTCCCGGGGTGGGTGGGATCCACTTTGTGGGTATATAACTTGGATGTCCAAAACCCAAACTTCACCAAACTTGTAGGGCTTGTAGAGAAGGGTCAGGAGAAGCTTCTCTGCAATGTTGGTGTCTCTAGATGCCTGTGTGTGTGTGTTTTTCCATAGGATTCTAAAGTCAAGATGAATCAATTTGTCAGAAAAAAAATTGTGATTCGTGGTTCATAAACTTTGACGAATAATGCATTACAGCGAATTGCCATTTTTTCAATTTCTGCCCATCTCTAGTTCGGTGTGCTTTGCAGGGTATGGAAGACATGCATACCTCATATAATTGAGTGGGCCAGAAAAGTGGCAGGGCATTTACACCACAGTGTCCAAGGCACTTTTGCAGCAGAAGCAAGAAAAATTGGGATTGCTACTGCATCACCAAATCCAGGACGTGACAACTTGTTGGAACTCGACTTTCTGTCTGCTTGAAAGAGTGCTGAAGCAGGAAAGGGCATTCCATTATTTGGCATTGGAAGCTTCCACTGTTGTGGCTGCTCCCATGGGCAGAAAAGAATGGGACATTATGGATCAAGTGGTATATGTCCTTCAAAGCTTTGAAAGTGGAACATAGGTTCTTAGTAGGAAGATAGCCATCCTTAGCCAAGTGATCCCAGTGTTCCAGGGCTTGGTTGGCATGATATAGGGCATAATGAGGGGACGGTCTAGGTGGATAAATGATTCCAGAGAGAGCAGCAGCCTGAAGCAGTGGCCCTGGACAGCAAGCAAAGGATCTGCTCTATTACAGATTTGCCTTCTTGTGGAAGTAGGAAAAGTACATTCTAGCAGCCCCATTGGACCCCCACATTAAACAGAGGACAATGCGAGCAAAGTTTCCATCACATGCAACAGCAATTAGTGAAAAAGGTCTGACTAGCACCAAGGAATCACACAGAGCAGCAGCTAGCAATGTTCATAGCAACCCAAACAGCAGTACAAGTAGTTACATTACTGCTGTCAAAGTAATAGTCAAAAGTCCAGTTTGCAAGGAAAATAGTTTGCATGGAACAATAGCCTGAAGCAGTTATTGGCAGAGTTTGAAAAATTATGGGGCTTAAAAATCCCTTCTAACTAACATAGTGGAAAAGGTTCAGGGGCCTACAGAACTGAATTAGGCAATTCTGACCCCTGTCTGAGAGACTAGGGATCTTGGTGTTTTAGTGGATGATCGGCTGTCACTTCGTTCATTTGTGAATGCGACAGCCAAGACATATAATCTCAATTTGGCTAATATTCGCAGAATTCGTTGCTTCCTGACTCCTGAAACTACAAAACCTCTTGTTCATGCCCTGGTGGTTTCACGTCTGGATTATTGTAATAGCTTGTTAGCTGGCCTTTCTTCTTCTGCACTTCGTCCTCTCACCTTGGTGCAGAATAGCGCAGTACAAGTAGTTCTAAACCTACCGCGCTACTCTCACATTTCCCAGCACTGCAGGGCATTGCACTGGTTACCCATCAGATCAAGAACATATTATAAGGTTCTTGTTCTGACATTTAAAGCATTACATCTTTCTCGCCCTAGCTATTTAGTGGAACTGGTGGGGTGGCATATTCCTCGTAGGAGGACTCGATCAGCGGATTCTGGGCTCTTATTAGTCCCTTGGACCAAGTTGGCTAACTCCAAACTTAGAGCATTTTCTCATCTGGCCCCAAAATTATAGAATTCCCTTCTACAATACCTTCGCATGGAACCAGAGTTGGACAAATTCAAATGAGACCTAAAAACTTACTTGTTCAACCTGGAACCATAGGGGCTGACCAATAGGGGCTGGAAATAGGCAATTATTGGGATAGAATTACTGTATTTTAATCATTATGCATATTGTTATTATAGTTATTTTGATTGTTGTCTTATTGAACGATAATTGCTCACTGTATGTTTTATCATTGTAATTATGTTATGGTTGTATTTTAACTGTTTTTGACTATTGGAATGCGCTCTGGTATAGAGCGCAATATAAATAAATATTATTATATTATTATTAATTAGCTTCAAGTCTCCACACAGTAAACCACCCCTGATTGCTTAGTCTTCCTCAACTTGCACTTTCTGTAATTTACTCAGAGACATTGGTAAGAGAAATAATAAAAAGTTGCATTTTGATCACATTTCTGAATAGCTCAAAATAAATAGCATTCTATAGAAAGCTCTTTCAATTAAAAGAGCTTAACTGATTAACTAGCTTCGTGACTAACTTTATGACTTGCAGGCTGACTATATAGTTTTAACTGTCTTCAGACTGTCTGGCTAAAAAAGAGTAGGAAAAGAATGCTCAAGTAGAGAGGTATGACTCTTCAAAAATTCTGAGGCAGAGAGGGAACAAATAGTTGTTACTGGATTGATTGATGTTTACGCTAGCCCAGAAAGTTCCCTCTGAGCCAAAACCTCTTAGACAACATAATAATTCCAACAGTGGTTGCCCAAGTTAAGTCCTAGGAAAGAAAGTTTGGCTTCTTTCTTAAACTAAGTAATCCACATGGAGTTTTGAGTCCATCTATTCACTGATTATTTAATAATTTGTAATAATTTTCATTTTCCAATAATTTCTGCTTCCCATTTATATGACTTTTTGCTGACTTGCAAACAGGTATTACCATACCATGCCATCTTACCATGCTTACTGTGAAAACTTAGATAAATTTTCAGTGAGTCTTACAGGTTAGTTTGTATAGCATTACTTGTTACAATACAGGAAAACAGCAACTGAAACAACAACAATAAATGTAAAAATATTACAGGTGAATCCAGATAAAATTGGTTGCACTTAATTCCCATTGATATCTTCAGATCTTAAATCAAAAACTGACTTGCTCCATTTATTTCAATATTTAGATTTCAAGAAATACTCTAATTACAGTTAATTTCATTAGGCATAGTATCAACATTTCAATGAACAACAACAACAAAGAACACCACAAAACCCTAAACTAATGGCTGCAAAAAAAATTATAGTTGGTATAATATCAACATGTCAATAAATAAAACATTCAAAAATCCTAAACTAGTGGCAGCAGAAAAAAACACTCCTGAAATACTTTTAAAATATACATCAAAATCTTCAAAAGATTTTGAAAGTTCTAGCAATTCTAGAACTGATGGTTAGAGCTGATTAATATCAAACATTGCTTGAACGGCCTGATAACTTGAAAACAGCACCAGATAACCCAATAATGAGATTCCCAAAATCCAGTAACTGTGGCCATTGCATTTCACACTTATGTTGCCTTTTCTGTCTTGCATAACTTCATGGCAGCATCTTCTCCTTCCCCTTGGGTCATTTTAACAGCATATTGCTATTAGAGGCTGAACCCGGGCAAGACGGAGATCCTGTGGGTGGGTGCCCCTAGTGTTTGTGGATTGGGTGCCTCCTTCTCCTTTGGGGGGGCTGCTGTCTCCACTAAAGATGAGGTTCACAGCTTGGGTATACTACTGGACCCAGTGCTGTCAATGGAGCCTCAATAGCTTCTGTGGTCCATTCCACCTACTTCCACCTAAGGCAGATTGCCCAGCTGCGTCCCTACCTTGACACCAGGTCCCTCACGACACTGGTTCATGCACTGGTAGTCTCGAGAATATATCACTGTAATGCTCTCTACATGGGGTTGCCCATGAGGCTGTTACAGAACCTTGAACAGGTCCAGAGCACAGTAGCCAGATTAAAGAGTGGTGTTAAGAAACATCAACACATTTCTCCCACCCTGGCCGTCCTGCACTGGTTACCTGTCAGTTTCCATTCCCGCTTCAAGGTGATGGTGTTAACTTATAAAGCTATAAACGGTTTAGGACCTCAGTACCTGACAGAACACCTCCTCCCAACGAGATCTGCCCATTCCATACGATCTTCCCAGGCTGGGTGGTTGAGAGTGTTGAACCTGAGAGAGGCCCGGAAAGAGAGAACCAGAAATCGGGCCTTCTCGGTGGTGGCTCCTCAGTTTTGGAACAACCACCCACCTCATATAGTAGACAAAATGTTGCATTGTGAGTAGAAGATTCAATAGAATCAATATTCTAATCATTCGGCTGAGCTTTATCCTGCCTCTTTATAATGGGCAGTTTATCATCTGTACAATCCCAAAAGATAGTAGATTATCTTCTTTCAGTTTTATTAATATCCATCCCCAAAGAGTTCAGAAAGCTATGTTTATGCTGCTGTAGTATGAAATCAAGCACAACCCTACAGTATTGCAAAGCACTGTGGTAGCTGGTCTAGATATAATGCACATCATATATAACCTCCCCCGGCCCTATTCTTGAGTAGAATTCATAATGTGAGATTTTGTGTCCTTAATCCAGTGCACATCAAATTGAGAGCAGTTATCATCAGCAGAGTGGGAGTTCATGAACTGTTCATATTGTGCTGAATCATGTAGGTGGAGTGTGAGATTCTTGCCACAGAGATGTTGATCCACACCCCAAAAGTAACATGCAGCTCTGTTTTCCTGATAAAACAAAGGAGGGGGGAAATCAGATGATTGTGGTAGATTCCAAAAATGTCAATTACTGAAACTCAAGGATGTGAGTAGGGTTGTTAATGATCAAAAACATGGCATGTTTCAGTTGTTGTGCACTTCAGTAAACATAAACACTATTGTTGTGTTTTACAGCTGGAGCCATGTTTTACAACTGGTTAGCTCAGAAGACAGAGTGGTCATTTGTTTAACTAGAAGTTCTTTTTTTTAAATGGTATTTTTTCCCCCATTGGGCTCTTATCCTAATGTTTTCTCTCCTTTGATTTTGTGTTCAGCTCAAACGTAGAACTGAAAATGGCAGACTTCATATAAAATAAGGCATTGGATACAGAGGCAGATAGAAGGGGCAGTCCTTTTCACTGCTTCTGCAAGGATCTGTTGAACAAGCAACTGGGCAGTTTTCAAGGAAGAGTCCAGTAATATCTCCTTGCAGAAGCCAGAAAACTGTCTTGCTACTCACATAGTGTGCCATTGTGTGAGCACAAGAAATGAACAGGATACTGCTTGAAATGTATATGTGTGTTTGTATGATTAGAGATGTGCACTGGCTTCAGAAAAAAAAAGTGACAAAACAGAGATACTTGTACATTACTGGAGTGTATACAGGGTGTTTCAGGAAGCCTTCAGGCACACTTGGTTTGGACATCCATATAGATCACTGGAAATTGCTGTTGTTTGGGTGTTAGAATAGTGAAATACTTGGCATCTTTTGCTATAACAAAAACAGAATAACAGCTGAACCCCCAGTGAAAGCCAAAACCTCTCCTGGAAGTGCAAACTATCTCTTTTTGCTCCTTTTTCAACTTTGTTTTAATTTGTGGTGCCTGCTGTTGTCCTTTATTTGCAGAACAGTTCCCCCACCTCTTGCTGTAGATGACTGTGTATGTTCTAGAGTGGATGGCTGCCAAATAGGCAGCACTATGATTTGAACAAAGCAGTGAGTGGGTACATTTGGACAAGCTAAGTTACTGTCCAGGGTACACTAAGGGAATGTCTTCCACACATCCCCATTGTATGTTTTCCATGAGTGGTGTCGCCTCAGGGAAAGATAGAAGAAAGGAAACTGGAAGGAGCTTTGCCTATAATCTGAAGGACCACCTCATTTCCAGTGTTGGTGGCACATTGTAGCATCATTCATCCCAGGTCATAACCCTTTATTTTACACATTTCCCCCTCCTGATCCAGAAACCTACAAATACATATAAATATATGCAGAAATCTCAGAGCAAAGAAGTTCAGGTCACTTTTAAATCAATTTGAGATGTGTCATTCCCAGACTGTGTAGTACATGCTTGGATACAAATTGAATTGGATAGTATTCATGCACCTCTAGTATGTATGCAGTGAATGTGTATATAATTCATTTGAGATTTAATAAATGTGTTGGCTTTCCATTCATTGTGGGTAAGATATGAACTCTGTTTCTTTTTAGTATTTAGGGAAAGCTATGTGGTAGACTGGAAGAGATGGGATATTGTTTTACCTTTTATTGATTCATTACATTAAAAATGAATAAAAACATTTTCTGCCGAAAGTGGAACAATTTCTTAAACATTGTATCATTTAAGAGTTAGATCATAGCTTAAAACAAGATTCCTAATGCATATCAAGTCCTTTGACAAGGATATATGATCCATTCCTTCAATAAAGATTATGTTGATCAGTAGGTGGTCCCCATCACATAAAATTTGTACAGTACGGAGGTGCAAGCTTCCATCCACACAGCTTGACTGAAGATGAGTCCTCTTCTCTTATGTCAAAGTAGTTGGCCAGAATTCTTCATGAGATAAGTGTTTGACTCTCCTTCCCACTGGTATGTAAGTTCGCACCACAGACTATTTGATTTTCTGATGGGCTAATTTGAATGTGGTGTCAAACCATAGTTTATCATTATGAGATCAAGCATAAGCAAGCCTCAGACTTATATCTTTCCTCTGTCCTCTCCAGCATAGCCCCCAAAACATCCGTTTTTGATTAATATCAGCTTGCTATACTACTAATAGTCAACAAATAAGGGTTCATTTTAACTGTGGTTTGTCAAAACAAGCCAACTTCAATCCATAGTTCAGACAGATGACTTCATAGTTTGGATGTACCATTGAGCTGTGGCTATAACTGATATGGGAAGCAAAACCTTGTCTGGGGGAGGAGAGAAGAAGTATGTGCGGCTTAAGGCTTTATGTAACTAATCTTTGTAATGCTGAACCATGGCTCAGCATAATGAGCAGAGCACCTCAGTGTGAGAAGTCATTATATGGCATGGTTCTATATTTTCAAATTGGTTGAAATTTCTTTGGAATCCTGCTTTGGGTTTCTCAGAACCTAGTTTATAAATTCTTTGTTAATTGTTAATATGCATTATTGTGAGAAAGTTCATTTTTCCTCAGTGGCAACCAGTTGTGTTTCTAATGAGCGTAAAGGTTTTGGAATGATGTTGTGTAATTATCCATGGAAAATGGTTGCTACAGTCTCTTTATTTTAGGCTCTTGGAAATTAATGATTGCCTCTGCAAAGAAAAGAAGTTATAATTACCTAGCACCCAAATACAGATCCATATTAGTTGTTACAAAAAAGAATGAAGTGTTAGCAGTGGAATATTCAGTAAAATCAGTGGAATATTTAATAAACATTGTAAGCTTCTAAATTAAAATTCCATGGTGTGTTAATTTGTTTTTTCCTGTTTATACTCTAGATTGCATAGTATGGTTCTATGATGTTAAAGTTATAATATTTTTGAATCATTTGTATATTGCCTCTTCCACCAACAAAATCAGGTTGTACAGTATGTTACTTTTAGTCTCAATATGATCCTGTGAGGCTGAGTGGGCGAGACTTACATGCAGCCACTCAGGCTGCAGTTCTGTTTCAGTTTACCTCACTGAATAAGCCTCACTGAAATAAAGAGGACTTGGCTTCTGAATGAACATGTATAGGCTTGTGGTACAAATAAGGTCTGTTGATGTAAGTAGAGACCTGGATGCTGATCTTTCTAGCTATGTCAACACTTTTTTAAAACCTGTAATTAAATTGCATGTCTGAAGATATGCATAAACAACTTTAAAAAATGTAAAAGGAGGGCAGGAGCAGGACATGATGTTCTCATCATGTGACATTGTGCCCAGCCTCCAGCATGCCCACTGTGGCAATGTGCATGCTTACCCATAATGGATTAAACACAAAGAAAAATGTGCTGCAACTTGGGCATGTGTTATAAGTGATCTTGTGCCTAATTGCAGCTAATCTGCAGTGAATGCATTTTCTCAGGATTATTGTGAAGTGTAGTTCCAGCCTCAGGTAGGAAGTGACATGCCACAGCAGCAGCTCTCCAGTCAGCCCTAGAAAGGAAATTGCAGAAAGCAGCTGGGCAGCACCTATTTGTCCACCAAAACAAAAACAACAACAAAAAACAAGCAAACATATGTGTTGTCATCCTGGCTGTGACCAGGATGATGATGAAAAAGTGGAGGAGGGAGCCACAGCAACCATATACTTGTTGTGTTCACAGGCCAGCTGTATCACATAGAGCTCTTTCTGCATTCAGCAGTGGTAGTGGCAGGAGCAGAAAACCCTCCTATACCCAAGTGCTACTTTCAGAAGCCTGCTATGCCTCTTTCCAGACTCAGTTTAATGCTGAGCTGCAAGGCATACTTGAGCGAGGTGGCACGGGAAGGATGTTTGGAAAATAGCTTCCACTGGCAATTTTCTAAAATACCCTTCCCACAATGTTTAGCTTAAAGACCACTCACAGCGGGTATTAAAGTGAGTGAGGGAAGGTGGCTTTTGAAGATAGTACGGGTGAGGGAATGCAGTTACTCTTCTGCTGCCATCACTGCCTCTTCATTCTTCTTTGAGCGGAAGAGCCAATGGCCACTGCCACCAAAACCATGCCAGAAATGCAGCTTTTGAGATCTCAGAGCAGCAGCAGCAGCTCTCCAGTGCAGCAGTGGCTCTACCAGGAAGGGAGATGGGGAATTCTGAATTTGCCACCTCCCAGTGCCCAGTCTTCTGAGGAAACTGCCTCAGTCAGGCTAATGGAAGGGCTGCCCTTGCATTTGGGTCCAAATTACTTGAAAGACCACATCTCCTTTTATGAGCCTGCTTGGATTTCAAAATTATCAGGGGAGGGAGGCCTTTCTCTCAAGCCTGCTACCCTCACAAGTGCATTTGGTGAGGACGTGAGAAGAGGCTTTCTCTGGTGCTGCTCCTATGCTGTGGAACTCTCTCCCATGGGAGTTAAGGCTGGCTTCCTCTTTGCTGTCTTTCCACAGACAGGGAAAGACTTTTCTTTTCAGTTTTTCTCAGTAATTTGGGTGCCTAAGAGGGAGCACTGTTGTTTATGCCTTTGTCTGTTTGTATGTTTTCCCTCCCCTTCCTGCTTTTATACTGTTTGTTTTTAGCATTGTAAGCCACCTTGGGTCCTCTTAAGGAGAAAAAAAAAGAGTATAAATATGTTAAACTATTATAATAATATTCAAAAATATGAAATAGTGAAAAATAAGCAAAATCATAAAAACATTGACTGGTATTATATAACAGATACAAGTTTTGATCAAAAACATAAATATCAGTTAAATATTGGTATAATGTGCAATATTGTCACTTTTTGAAGCTCTAATGGAGTTATTTCAGATATCTGCAGTTGGTTATAATATTTTACAAAATTCTGCGGCAGTGTTCCCAATGCCCCAATGACTGTGGGAACTACTGAAATGTGTTTCATCCACAAGTGAGTTACTTCTATTGTCAAGTTTCTGCATTTTGTTAATTTTTCCAGTTCTTTATCTTCAACTCTGGCATCCTCTGGAATTGCAATATCAATTTCCAGACATTTCTTCTTTCCATTACTCTTATGTCTGGTGTATTATGCTGAAGATGTCTTCCATTTGAATCTGAAAGTCCAATAAGATGTTCACTTGGTCATTTTCTGACACCACCTCTGCCTGTCCCCACATATTCATGGGTGCTAGCAAATTATATTTTTTATGTAGTGGCCAGTGTATTAATTTTGCTGCTCTGTTGTGCCTTGTTTTGTAGTCTGTTTGTGAAACCTTTGAACATTCACAAGTGAGATGCGATATAGTTTCGTCTTTTTCTTGGCAGAGTCGACATTTGCTGTTTGCACTAATTCCTTGAATTTTAGCTTTCATAGAATTCCTTTTTGAATGGTTTGTCTTGTGCAGCAAAGATCAAGCCTTTGATTTGTTTCTTGATGGTCCCCAGTTTTAGCCATGCCCACATTAAATTATTATCATATTTTCCATTAATTTTTCTCAGATGTTGTCCATGCAGTGGTTTGTTTTTCCAGCTGTTTGGTTTATCTTAAATTATTATCATTATCGTTAAAACAAGCTTTTGTTTAATTTTATAGTGTTTTGGGTTTTATTTGTCATCCATGCAGTTTGCGAATGAAGAACATTAGAAGCCTAAATAAATATTTCAGTATAACACAAGGTTGGGCAAAGCATGGACTGTAGGTTGCATGTAGTCCACAGGGGCCCTAATGCAGGCCCTAGCCCACTGAATATTATTATTATTATTATTGTTGTTGTTGTTGTTGTTGTTGTTGTTGTTGTTGTTAAAAAATACCAGGCACAGCCAATCTAAATTATAAAAAACATTGACTGGTGTTATATAACAGATACAGGTTTTAACGAAAAACTTAAATATCTGTTAAATATAGACATAGTATATATGCTGTTCCTAATAGTGCTGTTTTTTGTAGCTCTGATGATCTGCAACTACTTATAATACTGTGTGAAATTTAATGATATTGTTCTCAAAGCCCCAGTGACGATGGGGACCACTAAGGTATGTTTTACCTGCAAGCCAGATATTTCAGTTGTCAGGTCTCCATGTTTTGTTAGTTTTTCCAATTCCTTATCTTCAACTCTGGCATCCCCCAGAATTGCAATGTCAATTATCCAGACATTTCTTCATTCTATTACTACTATGTCTGGTGTGTTATGTTCAAGGTGTCTATCAGTTTGGATCCAGAAATCCCACAAGATCTTCAACTTTGTCATTTTCTGACACCTTCTCCACTTGATGTTCCCTCGGGTTTTTAGAGGCTGTCAAGTTATATTTTTTGTATAATGACCAGTGCACTAATTTTGTTACTCTATCGTGTCTAATTTTGTAATTTGTTATTGGACATTTGCAGATGAGGTGTGACATAGTTTCATCTTTTTCTTGGCAGAGTCGACATTTGCTATTTGCACTAATTTCTTGAATTTTAGCTTTCATAACATTAATTTGGAGTGCTTGTTCTTGTATAGCAAAAATCAAGCCTTTGGTTTTTTTTCTTAATGTTCCCCAGTTTTAGCCATGCCCACGTTGAACTATTATCATGCCTTCCATTGATATTTCTCAGATGTTGTCTGTGTAATGGTTTATTTTTCCAACTGTTTGATTTATTTTCAAATTGTTATGTGCCGTCAAGTTGGAAATGACGTATACTGACTCCCAATAGGGTTTTCAAGGTAAATAAGGTACTTAAGGAGTTGTTTTACTGGTTCCACCCCTCAGTGAGGTTTCCACAGCAGAGCTGGAAAATGGCACACAAGTCTCCTGAGTCCTAGCCCATTACTGTATCCACTATACTAAATTGAGTACCCAGCAATAGTAGTAGCAATATCTTGGCTCAATAAGTTTATTTCTGTCTTTCAGGGAGCTTGGTATCTTTTGAGGCCTCACTACTACTACCCATGGCCTCCACACACCCCAAAATAAGGTATATGGCTTCCACACACACACACACACTCAAATAAGGTAAATGGTTTCCACACACCTAAAAATAAACCTCTGCTCATGACCTGAGTTCACTCCCAACAGGTTCAGGTAGGTTGACGGCCTTCCATCCTCCCAATGTTGATAAAACGAATACCCAGCTCATTGGGGGCCAAAGTTTTCTTTACATAATTATCTCATAAACTGCCCAGAGAGTGTTCTAGCACTATCGAGTGATATATAAGTTGAAACAATAACAATGTTTTGTTAAAATTGACAGCTGGGTTTTTTTTCCAGCTGAAAAAAGTATTTTAAAGAGAAATATTTTGATGGAAGGTAGGGTGTAGAAGGAGGTGTGGGTGTGTGACTCTGAGATCTCTGAAGGTTGCCTGCTCTTGGTCAAGGGGAACAGGGTTGTTGAGCAGGCTAATTTTGTTTGAGGGCCCTTCTATTTTCTTTTTAGTCCTATAATAACAGTAATATTGCATAACTCAAGCTGTTTGTTAGTGTGCCAGTTTCAGATGCAAATGGGCTTTTTATTTGTATTCCACATGGCATATCCTGATAGGAAAAAACCCTCCACTTTGCTGCTTTTGTATTGTTCTTCCTGTTGTATTGCGGAGGGTTACCTGATCAGCACCTCTCTTTTACCACAACACTGCTCTTCCTCTTTTGTTTCGCTACACCTTTACTGCCTCTCCAGGTAACTGGGTATTTCCTCTTCTACTTTTTGAGAATGTCACTTTCCTTTCCTTTCCTTTTCATCTCTTTCAAGCATCTTTTTCCGCATGAGCAATGCTGAAAGAGTTCTGGGAGTTGTAGTCCAAAAAAGTAACATTTTCAATTTCTGCCTCTTTGGCTTTCTTCCAGTTTTTCCCCAACATAACAAGTTATAGAAGCACCATTCCAAAGACTGTTCAAATGCTTTGTTCTCTCTGCATAACATGTCATCGCTTTGGAGAGGGAGAAAGAATTTTGTGTGATATGACATGAACTATTACAATTCTGTCTGCATACAAGCTTGTAACAGTGCTGCACATAAGCAGCATGTGAAAGAAGGCTACAAGACAAGGTTATTCCGGCATAATAACCATGCCTGAAACTACCCTGAGACATTTAGTAGATCTGGGCCTGGCCAGTGCACCTCAGCGTGAGACTGATCAGAAACCAGGAGCTTCTCTCAGATCCTTATAAGCATGCATGGATTGCAGGCACTAAGAGCATGTAGGGACTTACATTTATCTCATACCTGCTAGATTTTGTGAATTGTCTTCTGGAAGGGCAGGCACAGCACTTGGCTGTATCTGTGGGGTGGGAATGTTTGGTTCTCCAGAGGTTCTGTAAAATCCCTTATGCAAGTCTTTATATGTGAGGGATCCCTACAGTCCCTGACTATTAGCCATTCTGGCTGGGCCTTCTAGGAGGTTAAAGTCCAAAACATTGGGAACATCTACGTTTGCCCACACTTCTTGCTCCAGAATGTTATTGCTAGAAGTCTCTGAGTGGTTCTGGGGATTGATATGCTTTTGAAAACAAGTGCAGTGCAGTGGTTAGCTATCAGCTAGAACTGAGCTTCCACAAATCTCTTTTAATATGGGAATTGACAATAGAGATCAGTTTCCAATAGAGATCAGCATGCCAAATTATACCTACAAACCTGTGAATGAGATGATTACTCCAACTAATTAATGAATGAAGGAATCCCTTTTGACTATAATTATTGTAGTTTCCACCTTTCCTCCTAATTATTATCCAAACTCTATCCTTTCTTTGTCATTTGGTGGATGCTCTTCTTTCACAAATTGAGGAACTAACCTCATTTTATAGCACTGACCCCAGTTCTTCTGCAGCTGCAGAGCTAGGATTGCATTCCCTTTCCTGCATCCATGGCATCTGGTAGTCTGTGACGTATAGCGCTGTAGGGTGCAGTGACTCAACCCTTGTGCTAAAAATAAGACTTCCTTTGAATACAAATTTGTGCTATGAAAAGAAAAAGACTTCAACACCACATATAAGCATGATGCATTTCTCTGTAAACACCCAAAGCTTTTATGACTAGATTTCCCCCCTAACAATGGGGTAGAACACAGGATATGCTTGATATGTGATGTGGATTGATTACTAGAGGAAGAGCAGAGCTTGGAAAAGTTAACTTTTGGATTACAAGTGGCAACATGTCTGGTAGACATCATGGCTGAGTGACTCTGGGAGCTCTAGTGTGGAAAAAATATTTTTTCCAAGATCTACTTAGACATTCTTCATTTTTTGTGCCTGTATGGCAGGCAGATATAACATACTGGGAATAGTGTATTTACTTAATTTCTCCCCTAGAGATGGGGAGAATTTAGTTTCAGGTTGTTATTGTTTTTTAAAAAATTGCCAACACTGACAAATTCTTCATTGCTGAGATAGTCTGATTGGTTCTTATGTGTAGTGTCATAATGAGTGAACATTTTCGACCTGCCTTTGTTTGGAGGAAGTAGTGTAGGAAATGCCCAATCCCAAAGAAGGGCAGTGCCAAAGAATGCTCCAACTACCGTACAATTGCACTCATTTCACACACTAGCAAGGTTATGCTCAAAATCCTACAAGGTAGGCTTCAGCAGTATGTGGACCGAGAACTCCCAGAAGTACAAGCTGGATTTCGAAGGGGCAGAGGAACTAAAGACCAAATTGCTAACATGTGCTGGATTATGGAGAAAGCCAGAGAGTTCCAGAAAAACATCTACTTCTGCTTCATTGACTACGCCTTTGACTGTGTGGACCACAACAAACTATGGCAAGTTCTTAAAGAAATGGGAGTGCCTGACCACCTTATCTATCTCCTGAGAAATCTCTATGTGGGACAGGAAGCAACAGTTAGAACTGGATATGGAACAACTGATTGGTTCAGAATTGGGAAAGGAGTACGACAAGGCTGTATATTGTCTCCCTGCTTATTTAACTTATATGCAGAATACATCATCCGAAAGGCTGGACTAGAGGAATCCCAAACCGGAATTAAGATTGCCGGAAGAAATATCAACAACCTCAAATATGCAGATGATACCACTCTGATGGCAGAAAGTGAGGAGGAATTAACGAACCTCTTAATGAGGGTGAAAGAGGAGAGCGCCAAAAATGGTCTGAAGCTCAACATCAAAAAAACTAAGATCATGGCCACTGGTCCCATCACCTCCTGGCAAATAGAAGGGGAAGATATGGAGGCAGTGACAGATTTTACTTTGCAGGGCTCCATGATCACTGCAGATGGTGACAGCAGCCACGAAATTAAAAGATACCTGCTTCTTGGGAGGAAAGCGATGACAAACCTAGATAGCATCTTAAAAAGCAGAGACATCACCTTTCCGACAATGGTCCGCATAGTCAAAGCTATGGTTTTTCCAGAAGCAATGTATGGAAGTGAGAGCTGGACCATAAAGAAGGCTGACTGCCGAAGAACTGATGCTTTTGAATTGTGGTGCTGGAGGAGACGCTTGAGAGTCCCCTGGACTGTAAGGAGAACAAACCTATCCATTCTGAAGGAAATCAACCCTGAGTGCTCACTGGAAGGACAGATCCTGAAGCTGAGGCTCCAATACTTTGGCCATCTCATGAGAAGAGAAGACTCCCTGGAAAAGACCATGATGTTGGGAAAGTGTGAAGGCAAGAGGAGAAGGGGACGACAGAGGACGAGATGGTTGGACAGTGTCATCGAAGCGACCAAGATGAATTTGACCCAACTCCGGGAGGCAGTGGAAGACAGGAGGGCCTGGCGTGCTCTGGTCCATGGGGTCACGAAGAGTCAGACACGACTTAACGACTAAACAACAACAACAGTGTAGGAAACAAAAATATCTGTGTCCAGGTTTACCTGTTATTGTTCTGACTGCAGCAGCAACAACTGAACCTCTTCCAAAAACTAAGGAGGAGATTTTATAGGAGCAGGTTTGATCATATTGTTGTTGTCATATTCTGTCAAATCATATCTGACATGTCAACCTTAACAGAGTTCTTGAGGTTTGTGAGACATTTAAGGAATGGCTTTATCACTGCTAACCTTCAGTGAGTGTCCATGGCTGATTTAAACCCAGATGTCTTGAGTCCTATTCCATCTCTCCATTCATAACACCACATTGGCACTCTCAGTTACATCAACCCTTTATAAGAAGAGCGGAACACAAACAACCCTGCAGATTCCGTATCTAACTAGCAAGAGATGGGATTTATTCTTAAAAAAACAAACAAACCCTGTAACACGAAGAATCCCATGGGAGTTGATCATGCTAGCTTTGGGATTCTGGCATTTGTTGTCCAGAAAGTAAAATTTTCCCTTTCTGAAATTAGCTTTTTTTTATACCCACCAGTCCAAAAAAGTATTGATATGCAAGCTGTATCCAATCTTACCTGTTAATGTGTTATGAATTCGGTGAAAAAGTGCGAGGGAAAATTGGTGCTGCTTATTAAAGGGTTGAGGGCATGCTTTCAGTTTTGTCTTCTATTTTATGAGCTTAGGCTGGTAACAGATCAATTACTGTATATTTGGAAGCTCTTTGATAAGAGATTGAACAACCAGATTCATTTCCTTAACCACAGCTTCATTCTTCATTAATTGCCCAGATGAGCCCTAATCAGTCTTCTTCCCTCTCTGCTTGAGCCCTCACAGCTGAAGTATGCTAATGGTCACTTAGCTTGCAAAGTTGCTGGAATGATCACAGTGAAATAGCATGTGTACAGCACTTAGAACATTGGAGAAAACTATACAAACACTAATTAATGGTTTCCTTTTATTTTGAGTTGTGGGAGATGCAAACCTTTCTCCAGTAGAGGGTAAAAGGGTGTTGAGAACATGCTAAGTTTCATTCCTAAACTTCTTGTATCCAGGAGTGTACTAGACCAATTCACACTGAGTACAGTAGCTTCCAGAGAGCTTCATAACCATGTAATCATGTACTTACTGAGCTGCCATGATCAGAAATCTGAATCTCCATAGCTGTATTCTACCACTAGGCAATGTAATACGTTAATGTGTTGTTGTCAAGTTTTTTTTAATTGAAGTTCTTGTTGAATGTTATAATTTGGCCTAATGTTCACCTATTTCATTTTTAAAGCCAAAACTGTAGGTTGTATATATGGAGTCGAGTTTTTCCTTGATGTTCCCCTGTGCCAGTCTCGCCCACAGCTTTCTGTGCTGTAGTGCCATTTGCTTCTGTTAGGCCTTGTTATTCTACTTTGTCCAAGACAATTGGGTCAAATTGTGAATGTACCAATGAAAATAAGGACTGATTGCATAGATTTGTGTAGCTAGTTACTGCACTGATTGCCTTACTTACAGGGGAAATGCTTCTGTCTTTTGGCAAAGTCCCTAAACATTTTCTATTTGGGCATCCATTGCCTAAATTGTTCCCAACAGGTATCCCCCTTTTGCTCCACACTTCACATACACAAGTACATATTGACTACATAAAGATCCTACTTATTTTTTAGTGGAAAGGAGCAGAGTGCTGAATTTTTCTAAAAAATGCTAAGACTTCTCTTAAAGCTGTTTGCAACAACAATAGACTTAATTATTTGACTATTTTGATTGAAATAATTTGCTAGCTCAGAGATGTATGAAAAAAAAAAGGGGGATCTAAGTTAATATTGCTGTGAGACAGGAGGCAAGTCGGGGTCCCCGCTTGCTGGAGCACCATCCCTTCTCACCAAGGAAACAGAGAGTGGAGGGAACGGTCAATTCCAGACGACTCCAAGAAAGTCCCCGAGGAGTCTTTACAAAGAGCAGAAGAGTAAGAGATTGGCCAGGGCTTGAGGGGGATGGGAGTGAAAGATGAGCACTTGGAAAGGGCGGGAAAGACAAGTGAAGAGAAGGAGGAGATTGAAGCCAGGGAGAGAGGGGTGATAGGAAGAAGTGGAACATTACCTCCTGGTTGGGAATGGATCTGGTTGCAAGATCCATGGACCCAAAAGTGGGAGAGATTAAGAATCATAGAATCACAGAGTTGGAAGAGACCACAGAGGCCATCGAGTCCAACCCCCTGCCATGCAGGAACTCCATCAAAGCACTCTCGACAGATGGCCATCCAGCCTCTGCTTAAAAACCTCCAAAGAAGGAGACTCCACCACACTCCGAGGCAGCATATACCACTGCCGACCAGCTTTGACTGTCAGGAAGTTCTTCCTGAGATTCAGGTGGAATCTCTTTTCCTGTAGTTTGAAACCATTGCTCCTTGTCCTAGTGTCTGGAGAGTACCCAAGGAAGAAGCAGATCATAGGAGACGGTCGGTGATTCCTCCTCGACCATCTTATTGGGGAGAGGATGAAGCGAGAGAGTGGAGAAGAAAGCTGAGAGAAAAGAGAGACAGAGTGGAGCAGGAAAGACGAGAGAGGAGTGAATGACTAGCACAGGAGATGAGGAGGATGGAGGAGTGGAGAAGGTCTGGGAGACGTTGAAGCCCGGGAGAGGTTCCCAGTGGGAAGATTTCATTGGAGACGTGTCCGTGCCCCTGTTGCCTGTACAGACGGGCATGACGATAAAGGAAAGGACATCACCCAAATTACCAGGACCTTGGAATTCCAGTTATGGCAACCCCTTCGTTTTAAAAGAATGGAAGCCCCTTCCCTCCCCGTTGGAGGAAGGAGATAGAGACATTGCACCAGTTCAGGATAAAGGTTTATTTGTCAGTTCTAAAATAAATGTTCCACTGTTACCACTGCAAATGTTGTCGACTGAAATTATTGGGGAAAGGGAAGAACCCCGATCTCATAACAGCAAATCCTCACAATTACAAAGTTTGATTAAAGGCACTGTAAATCTGTTTGGTTATATTTCTGAATGATCTTTTTTCTAATTTAAGTGATACAGATGGTTACATTTTATGGTTTGAGGATCTTGGATTGGTAGTACTAGTCCCTTGCAGAAAAAGGCATGGTGAAATCCAGGAAGAACTGCTGCCACCTCCTACTTCCCCAGGCTCAAGCAAGCTCCAAGGCTTTAGGGCAGAGGAATGGAGAGGAAACACTGAATGGTGGTAGTTACAGAAGTGAATGGAAGATGTTTGCTACAGAAAAGTAGATGAAAGAGGGAATTTTTTTTTCTCCAGCAAAAGATAAAATATGGTTTTAAATAAATAACAGCTGGAATAAATAGCTGGAATCTTGTTGGCACAGTTCTGCTCACATAAGGCTGATGATGTCATCAGCTGCAACCTTTTATCTTTAATTAAAAGTTTCTTGTTTCCTTCCCAACTCAGATTCTGAGGCTTCCCTTTGACTTGGTGTGAAAAAATTGATAGGACACCTAATGATTCTTTGGCATAATTTTGATTCCTTGTATAAATGATGTGTCTTAGCTAGCATTAGTTCCAATGGGAAAATGGACATCAAAGGAGCATGCATTATTTATTTATTTATTTATTTATTTGACTTCTACCCCGCCCATTAAGACCAAAGGTCTACTCTGGGCGGCATTACAAAAGGGAAGTCAGGCAGGATACTTAGGAGGAATTCCGGTCTGTTTAAATTGGCCAAATGCTTCAAACTAAAAGCTGAGCCAACCAAATGGCTGGAAGTAGACCTTGATATATACCTGAATAGAGAGGAAACCAAATGAATTAGGAATTAGTTCGAAGAAACCATTCCAGACCTGTGTCTGCAGAATTCACAACCTAAAGGCTTTGAAGTGTTAAGTGAAAAGAGGAGATGGAGAGGACAAAGTAGGTAGGGGGTGACAAGGAGTGAATGCGATGACTAGTTATAGTTTAGCTGGAGAAAGGGCTTCTAGCTATGCCTACAGCTAGAGAGAACTTTAGGGATGAAACCTAGAAGTAGACTAGCCACCCTGGGGCTGCTGAGACAAGCAACAGCGGGTCTCAGCTTCAGGACAGAATAGTATTTTCTTGTTTTCTAGCATACAGTCTCCTTTGCCTATGTCATAGCGTGTTCCTCATTTTACCTATGTTTTAATCCTGTTCTTTGTTTGCATAAATTTGCTTGTTATTTGCCAGAAGTTTTTCTTTGATTTTTGCAACTGTTTCCATCAGTGGCTTAGTTGGGGTTGTTGCCCTCGGCGCAAAATTCGCAGGTAAACAAAATTTCAAAAGAAAAAAAAAGTAGTAATAATAAATAAAAAATAGCACATGCTTCCCCTACCACCCACCCCTTCCCAGCCCCCAACAAGTGCTCTGGCACCCTTGGAGGGCTGGCCAGTGGGCCGGCTTTTATCCTCATTCTGGCTGCCTCCCTGCCTGCCTGGGATGGGAAGAGCCAAGTAGGTTGTCCCCACTAGGCCTGGCCCTCCCTCCATGCCTCCTCCTCCTCCTCTTCTGGTTGCATGGGGTTGGGGGAAGGGGCAGCATGTCCTGGCCATCCAGTCCCCTTTTCAACACTCAGCTGCCTTGGGAGTGTGGCACACTGCACCTCATAGGGAGAACAGGTCTGCATGGAGACTGATGCCAGCCAGTCCAGCCTCACCTTGCTGACTCCCCCCACGATCCCTGGTACACTCCCATTGCGCAGCCATGCCCATCTGTCCACTGTGCAATGCCCTCCTCGGTGCTCCTGGGCATCTCCACCAGGGCAGCATCAGGAGAAGGAGGAGGCACCTGCCTGCCCAGCCAGGGGGAAGCCACTGCCATTGCCACCATGACTGATTCCCGGCACCACACTCCTTGCCTCTCTCCACCGCTGCCAGCTGCCCGTGACCCAGGGAGCACACCCGCCTTCTCCTCCCACTCAGCCAGGCAGGCTGCGCTTCTGCCCCTAAGCCAGGGCCACCCTCACCCCTTCTCCTCTCCATCTGAGCACTCTGGAGCCACATATGCCCCTCCTTTGGAGTTATACATGGATTCTCTGAAAACATTAGGTGATTATCGCAATCATGAAATCCTGAGCTAATGATCCATGGGTGAAGGGGCACAATACTTGCCTTGTCCTGGGTGCTGGCAACCCACGCTACGCCACTGACTTCCATTAACGCTGCAACCTTTATTTCTTGACTTACAGGCAAGTATAATCCTTATTTTGTTTTATATTTTTATTCTTTTCTTTTTAAATAAACTTTTAAAAGACCTTTTGTCTGGAGATGACTTTTGGGAGAGATCCAGGTTAACTAGGTTTTGTGCCTAGCCAGGATCAACCATGACTACCTTGTAATCTTTTAGAGTATGTTAAGAGTTCCCTTTTATTCTCTGGTTTCTGAACAAACTAGAAAGACAATATCCATAAACAAACTATGGATTCTAACTTTAGTTTTTCATTAGAAAAACAAACCAGAGTAGCAGTGTATTCAGATTCACACAGCAGGATAAACCAAAGAACGAAGATAGCTCCGTAGTTTATTTGACTGATCTAACTGCATGCTCCAGTACAGTGGTCCCCAACCTTGGGCCTCCATATGTTCTTGGACTTCAGCTCCCAGAAATCCTGGCCAGCAGAGGTGGTGGTGAAGGCTTCTGGGAGTTGTAGTCCAAGAACATCTGGAGGCCCAAGGTTGGGGACCACTGCTCTAGTATACTGTTCTGAACCAATGAATGGGAGTTATCATGGATCCCTTACCTACCATCGGATGCAACCGTGGTTGATATTTGTTGTTGTTTTGTTGTTAAGTCGTGTCCAACTCTTTGTGACCCCATGGACCAGGGCACGCCTGGCCCTCCTGTCTTCCACTGCCTCCCGGAGTTTGGTCAAATTCATGTTGGTAGCTTCGATGATACTGTCCAACCATCTCATCCTCTGTTGTCCCCTTCTCCTCTTGCCTTCACTCTTTCCCAACATCAGGGTCTTTTCCAGGGAGATTTCTCTTCTCATGAGGTGGCCAAAGTATTGGAGCCTCAGCTTCAGGATCTGTCCTTCCAGTGAGCACTCAGGGTTGATTTCCTTCAGAATGGACAGGTTTGATTTCCTTGCAGTCCAGGGGACTTTCAAGAGTCTCCTCCAGCACCACAATTCAAAAGCATCAATTCTTCGGCGGTCAGCCTTCTTTATGGTCCAGCTCTCACTTCCATACATTGCTTCTGGAAAAACCATAGCTTTGACTATGCGGACCTTTGTCGGCAAGGTGATGTCTCTGCTTTTTAAGATGCTGTCTAGGTTTGTCATCGCTTTCCTCCCAAGAAGCAGGCGTCTTTTAATTTCGTGGCTGCTGTCACCATCTGCAGTGATCATGGAGCCCTGCAAAGTAAAATCTGTCACTACCTCCATATCTTCCCCTTCTATTTGCCAGGAGGTGATGGGACCAGTGGCCATGATCTTACTCCAAGCAAATCTCCTTCTGCCAAATCATGACAGCTCAAAACATATGGATCTCGTTGATTTCTATATTCTTGGCATATATAGCAGTTTTCAAAAGTGTCTTCATATGGTTAAGTATTATGCTAATAAGCATATTTTTAGCAATTCTTTGTATAAACATCCTCAATATTCCTTTTCAACACAATGCCTTTAACTTGTATTTCATCTTGAAATAACATGTTCGTGCTACTTTTAAATTTTCTTCTGTTTTCCTGAATCCCCTCCCCCTTCCTTATGTTTAATATATTTCTAAACTGCTTGCTGGAAAGAAAACCTCTCAGAATGGCAGCATACAATTCTAAAACAAATGTAACAAAATAGTAGGTCTTCAGACTTTAAAAGACACACACACCTTAAAACGAATGTTAGAAATTAATTCTAGTGCAGCTGTGAAGAAAATGCACATTGAAATTTTTAGTCTTGAAAGCATTTAAAGAAAAACAACTGTGAGGGACCCACACATATTTCTACCAGATAAAGCCAAAGCCAGACATGGGTGGGGGTCAAGTCAAATCACCTTTAATACGGTCAAAGACCAATTTCCAAATGTACAAATAAACAACAAAATGCTACGTTCTCCTATATAATTTGTAAAAGTTAAACTATCCTAACAGAAGTGATAAGTACTGCTAGGTCAAATCCCTTTCAAGGATTCCCACTGGTAGCTAAAACCTGTTATTAATTCGTTAAAACCTTCCCCTCATAGATTTTAATAGCACCTGCTAAAAATTTTGCCACATTGTATATACCGCCTGACATGGGTGAGGGTTGCAACACTCTTGGGCTGTGTTATATTCCTCACTCCTTCTCTATGGGCAACATGAAATTAGGCTCATGGTTGCATACAGCTGGGCTGTGACTTTCATTTGTGGTCCTTGGGCTGCAGGTTTTTTGCTCCTGGTTTAATGTTTTAAAGGCTAACACCAACCCTTTAAATTGGCTTTGAAATAAACTGGGCAACACTATTGTATGGAGTATGTTCTTCCTACTTGATTCCTCCAAAGAGTCTAGCTATTACATTCTATATGAACTGGGGTTTCTGAATAGTCTTTAAGCATAGTTCCAGACAGAGTGCATTAGATCAGTCTACTCTGGATGTCACGAGCACATGAGTCGCTAGACCTCCCAAAACTACCTCCAGGCACCTGTTCAGAATTTGCACTGCTTTCCTAAGATTTGATGACAGGATGAAGAGGTGGAGCTGTCATCATGTGCAGACTGGAGCCCACATTTCTGAATGACTGCTCCCAGCAGTTGGGGTTTTTTGCATGTAGTGTCATTGCATTTTCTAAGCCAATTTCTTCATCCGTACGTGCTGGAGATTTAATTTTGTTTTGTTGAAAGAGATAGGTTTCTGTGGTTACTAACAAGAAATTATATTTGTTCAGAAACGCTTTTGGAGCTTCAGTAACTGCCCATGGGGCTGTATAATATTCTCTGCCCAGTTTGTATCAGCTGTAGGTAAACATGCCCCCTTTTGTTTTTCTTATTCATTTAGAAATGACAATGAGTCAATCTCACATTTGGCTTCTCAGCAATCCTGTGTTTTGCTGAGGTCACAAGGTACCTGACTGATTGTGCCTCTGCCTGCAGAGCAAAGAGAGCTCGTCCCTGCAGTATATACCACTGCAGCAAAATGCCCAAACCAAGCTTTCTGCTAAAATATTTACAAGGAGAGTGCGCAGATCCATTCGCCTCAGCCCATGGCTTGCTGTTCCCCAAGCAGACACCCACGCACACATCCAAAGGGCTTAATACATCTGCGTGAAGCCGTCTGTTGCTACTGCATTTAATCTTACTAATATTTCTTTCCTTGCTGCCTACAATGCACCCACAGTTAAATTATTTCTTTCTTTCCCTCCCTCCCTTGGAAGTGCTTCAACAATATTTGCTGGGGTTACAAGCCATCCAGTCACTTCTGATTTATGGTGCCCCTAACGGGGTTTTCAATGTGTGTGAGATGCTCAAGGAGGAGTGTATCATTGCCATAACCAGTGAGTTTCCATGACTAAGCAGGGATTTGAAGCCCAGTTTTCTCATTTTATCCAGTGTATTACCCTGGCTCTCAAACAATATTTAATTCTATTTTATCTGGTACGCTACCACAAACATTTAATATAGTAACCTAGCCTAAGCAGTCAAGGATATTTTGTTATCAATGACTACTCCTATAGTGCTCTCAGTACACAAAATTAGTGAGTGAGAAAGACCCTAACTTGGGGTACAGTGCTTTGCATTCAGAAGACCAACATATTGAAGAGGTTATGGGATAGGAAGACACTGGCTTGCAGGGTGGGAAGTCTTTTTATTAAAGGAATATATTTTTCATTGAATATGGAAGTCTGGGAGAAAACAAGTATCTTGATAAATACATTTTTATACTGTGGCTGTATTCTGATGCCTCATGCACCTGTAGAAGGGCAATCACATAACTGTTCTTCATGCTGTAGTCACCTCCCCATTTTGTCACAGTCTCACTGGAGTGAGGAAAAGATTTTGTAATTTCATTTACAATGCAAACAGGGTTCTAGCCTATGTATATAGTAACAATGAACTGGAATTATCTGGTCTGATTAATGGTCCTTGTCCTATTCCAGGTCTTGCCTCCAGCTTTCTTTTCTTTTTTTTATTTTTATTTTGGTGGGGAAGGTGGATACTTTGTCCCTTTGGAAGATGGTGTGCTGTGCTTCTTGGAGGTTCAAGTGCAGACATTCAGCTTAATTTGGTGGCTGTTCATAATGCAACCAGATAAACCTGTGTGCAGAGTGTCTGGATTGCCAATGAACTGAGAGAGAGATGGGTTTTATATATATCCAGGATTGCAAGTGATGTTTGGATTAGATGTTCCCCAATTCTTGTTTTAGCCACGGGTTTGTTGAATGGCCTTAGGTAAACCTTTGGAACAAAAAAACAGTTTGTATATGCTCACAGGCATGGATAGCTATCTGCATTGTAAATCAGGAAGCACCATTGCTAATGTAGAGAACCTGCTTTGTATGCACAGTTTGGTGGTTCAGTCTGGCATCTTCAATTAAAAAGACCAATATGAAAGGCTTTTGCTTCAAATGCTTGAGAGTTGCACACAGCTAAAGTAAAAGTAGAGGGCTAAACAGACAAATATGCCAGCATGGAATAAGATAGCCTCCTATTCTCAGGTGGCAATGCTAAACTATGTTAAAATGTTATATGAAGGATTACTCTTAGGGAAAGTGCTATGAAAATGTTTATGCTGTTCAGTGCTATCGATAATACTGTGAACAACAACAGTGGTTCTAATGTTGTTTATGGAATGCCTTTCTAGCATCTGAAGTAATGTACGTTGTAAAACAAGTACCAGAACAAATGAATATCTCCCTTTGATATGATTTAGTGTGAACATTTCAATGTTCAGCTTTTTTATGTGATTATGTGCACCAATGTGTCTATGAAAACCTGCACTTCGAAAAAGTACAATAAGCACATCAGTCACTTCAAATATATACATATTTCCACACTTGACAAATAATGCCATTGGATTAGCAATGTCAAGAATGGTTTCTAGTACTACAGGATTCCATGTCGTAGAATAATGTCGTTCAGCTTTATTTTATTGTGTGCTATCAAATCACTTCCAACTAAGGGGGAGCCAATGAATTAATGACTTCCAAAAGGGCTTATCATTAACAGGCCTGCTTGGCTCTTGCAGTCTAAAGGCTACTGAGTCAATGCATCTCATATTAGGGCTTCCTCTTTTCCTACTGACTTCCACTTTTTCCTACTGACTTCCACTCAATATGTTTCCCCAAGGTAAGATAGACTTGTTATCTGCTGTCAAATCAGAACTGATGTATAGCAATCCTAATAGGGCTTTCAAGGTAAATGAGGTATTTAAGGAGTGGTTTTACCAGTTTCCACACTCCCAGTGAGCTTCCATGGCTAAGCAGATCTTTTAACCCAGGCCTCCTGAGTCCTAGTCTGTCATTACCACATTGGGCAATCCTACAAGAGCCCTAGTCTAATCACTTTAGCTTCTAATGAGAGTACAGGCTTCGTTTGATTTGGTGCCCACTTACATCTCCTTTTGGCAGTTCATGAAATATGTGAATCTCTTCCAACACCACATTTCAAAGAAATCGGGTTTTTTTTCTTTCACATCCGTGCATAGTAATTGGAAATACCATAGTATAGGTGATCTTGGCCTTGGTCTCCAGTGACACATCCTTACACTTGAGCATCCTACCTTGTTCGTTCATAGTTACTCTTCCGAGTTTCAGTCTTCTTCTGATTTCTTGGCAGTAGACTCTGTTTGCCATTAGGACTGAACCAAGATAAACAACATCTGGTGTCTTCATTGTCAGCCGTAAAGTTACATAATTCTTCGATCATCATCTTATTTTTGCACTTTCTTCTTTCATTTGTCATTAGTGGGTTTCAAGTAATTGATATTTTCTACCAGTAATTCTAAATTCCTGGAATACAGGTCGGGAATTTCAGTTGGAGCATAGTATCCGCAGGGGATCAGTTCCAAGGTCCCCCATGGATGCAGAAACCCACGGATAATAGTTTTAGTATTGTCTCTGATGCCATCTAGTGGCCAGTTCTGGTAATTACATTGTGGAAAACCATATTTGGGGTTTTTAATATTTTAATACTTTTAATATGGAACCACTGAATAGCTCAGTGGTTTAGGCATTTGGCTGCGGAACCAGAGGTTGTGAGTTTGATTCTGCACTATGCCCTTGACAAGGGCAGGACTCAGTGGTCCCAATGGTCCCTTCCAGCTCTGCAGTTCTAAGATAATTTTCAGATCATGGATAAGTGAAAGTAACTGTTTGGCTATACCCACATTGATTAGTCTAAACCATGATTTTAAAAATAAAACATGTTGCTATCAATAAATGACTGCATGCCATGGAAGAGACACAGTGGCACTAAGTTATATTTTAGTCATAGCTGTTGTTTGTGCCTTTCACTGTATTCAAACTTGCAATTGTTTTGTGTTCTTTATGAATATTGCATATGACTTGTAGCAAACAAGTTTGCAAAAGACACTTATTGTGTGAGTATGTAAGGTTGCTCAGATTTATTTATTTATTTATTTATTTATTTATTTATTTATTTAACTTTTGTACTGCTCATCTGGCCAAAGGCCACTCTGAGTAGTTTACAACATATATAAACAGCATAATTAAAACACAATTTACCAGAACAAACCAAATCTGGTTTGCTGCAGGTAAGAGCCTCTACTTTACCCAGAATCTCTCCTGTCTGATCACATTGATGATGCAGGATAAAATAACACCTGAGTAGGGCTTCCATTCTTGTCAAATGCAACAATCTAACTTGCAGGAAATATTGTTATTTTTGATACATAGCCCCCCCCCCCCAAAAAAAAAGGCCATAGAAACATTTATATTGTGCTGCTGAAAAGTGTTATTCAGGCTATCTGTCTGTCATTACCATGAAGTTCACATCACAATCACTAATACAACAATATATCAACATTTTGTATGATTAAAATAGCAAAACAGCAGCAAAGCAGCTTCAAATTATCAGCAAGAGATAAATTAACAAAAACTACACCAGAAAATTTATCAAATTTCTCTCTTGTAGAAAGAGTCTTTAAGACACTCCTAAATGCCAAAAAGGAAGGGGTCTGTGCATATTTCCTTGAAGAGGATATTCCCTCCAGTTTAAAAAAAAAAATGAGACTGCCACAGAAGATACCCTAAAAATATTAACAAATTTATTCTGGTGATGAAAACAGGAATTTAAATCTACAATTAAATGACTTCTAAATGCATCAGAATCATGCAGTGTATTGGGGGGGGGGGGGTGGAATCCCTACAAAGGCAGGAATTCTATGGATGGGTGCTACAGTAAAGAAATTTAAGCCATATGTTGTATAGACTTTCTTCTCAAGGCTGTGTTTTAGTATCAGATCTTCTGATTAGTTACTAGTATGTACTAGATCCCTAATGAGGTAGGGATATCAATTTATTCCTGTACTAAGCAAGGCAGATAGGTGATACCAGAAACATTTGCTATTTTTATTCCCTCTGTCCATTTGTCACTCTTGCAGAGTTTTAACAAATGTAGGAAGGAAGCTATCTGTCCAAATTGGTGACCTCAGTGTTATTAAACTCAAAGCAAGCATAGCATGAAATTGCTTTTCTAGTTCACAGACTGACAGTCCCAATCCAAACTTAGTCTTGCCAGATCGTATATAGCAGTCACCCTTTGTAGCCCGGAAAAACAGGAATTTGATTCTCATCCAGATCAATTCTCTCTCTCTCTCTCCTCCATATGTTAAACAGGATTTACCCCTAGCTAAATAGACACAGGAATGCAGGTCTAGCCAATTATTTTGATAGGCACACAGTGTAATGGCAAAAAAGATAAATGGGGAATTGTTGTGCTATTCAGTGCATAGAAGTTGAACTTCTCATATGCCCCCTTCAGGGCTATATTCATCACAAACTCTGGAGAAGCAGGGCTTGGAGGTGAAACAATCTCAGATTACCAGGTCAAAGTGAAAGATCTGTGATGCCTTCAGCAATGGATCTGACACCATTGAGCCATTGCTTTATGTAATATTGGATAGAGCAACATATTTTATCCTAGAAGGATTGTTACAGATTGCAGCAATCCTGAACACTGAGGTCTATGAGTTCCTGCCTTGGCACCACTGCAATGCTGGTGTGAACACATGATCCTTGAATAAGGTCTGGAATAGTAATTTAAAAAAAAAAAAACTGAGCTTCTCAGCATTTCTGTGTGTTTGGATAAAATATTATGAATTGGGAAAATAACCAGAGATGTGAAACTCAATTCTTATACCTTGTTGCTGATCTTCTGAAGGAAGGAACCTTGTGAACTTTTTTCTTGTCAGCTTATAAATCTTGGAAGCATACACAGAACTCCTTGCATTAATCATTAATATGAATCAAACAGTGGAAGCAATAAAGGCCAACTTCTTTGGGGGCACAATTAAAAGTATGGTGCATAGTCTGTGGTGATCTGGATGTCCTTTAGAGTTATATTTTACATTATCTAGGGATAATCTTCAATTCCACTATTTCTTCCTTGGTATCAGGCTCTGGATATTGTGTGAGGACTTGATAGGTCTTTAACTTCTTTTCCTTTAGTTTTATGACTTAAAACTGTAGAGGACAAAATAATAAAGGAAGATATTTAAAGCATACCATGTCCAAAATGATCTCATCAGAAACAAATTTAAAGTACATTTTGAAATATAATATAGATTATGGAACTGTACATTCAGAGCATAGCATAATATTGTACTACAAATAGTATCCTCAGATAACAATAATTCAAAATGCATGTTCGGTTGCAGTCTCTTAATGTGGTCAGCTTGAACCAGAAGCTAACTAAAAACCATTAAAACAAAACACAACAAAAAACCCAGCACTGTAGCATGTGGATCTTTGAAGGTGCTTATCATTAGGAATTATTTTGTCATTGATACTTATTAGTCATTGTTAGTGGTGGAAGGACAAAACATTGTCTTAGTGGTTTATGGAAGCCATTGGAAGCAAAATTTGACTGTGCACCGTAAAAAGGATCAGAAGCTTGAAAACCTTCCAGGCACATATCCAGGATCAAAAGTGATTATCAAAATATTATGGATCAGATAATATATTTCAAAGCCAAAGATCAAAGGTGTGCAGTCAGCCATGCAGAAGGCAAAGGGAAGTCTGACCAGAAAAAAATACTGTGTTTCCCTATGGAGAAGATGTGTAAGGTGCTAAGCCTTTTTACAGTATTTTCACAAGAGTCCCACTTTGCAGTGTTTATAAGGCAACTGTTTAAGGTACTGATCTCAAATGTCCTTGCTTCTGATCATATATGTTCTTTGTATTAAAAATATTTTAATGCAGTATTTTCCTAGGGGATTATTTGGGTATTTTTCTAATTTGCTTCATTGTATTTCATCATTTGCATGTACATCAAAAGGAAGTCTAAAGCAGCTAGCATCACCATGCAAAACCAAACATGGTAATATCAAAAGAGAAACAGAAAACAAAACACTCTCATAAACCTACACATGAATATTTCAGTTTAATGCCTAATAGGAAACTAGTTCAATTAACAAGCAAAACAAAAGTAATCAGCAGCAAATCAGTAAACAAGGGGATATTAAAACACATTAAATTTATTTAAGTCAACTTAAACCAATTACTTTGACCGAAAACATGTACTTTCCCTACACTGCAGTAGTGACTAGATCAAGCCTTTGGGACAGGCCACCAAACAGAACAAAACTAGTAGATACCAAGAAGAGAATAAGGCCAGCAGGGCAGGTGTCTAGTTTGATGGGGCCTGGTGTTGCCCACTAGTGGCTTTTCTTGTCAAAGTTCACCAGCTGCAGCAACAGTTTGAAGCAATAAGCAGAAAGAATTAGCTCCAAATGTAGCCCCCTTTGTTGTCTTCCTGACCCCCAATGGCCTGGTGGGTCAAAAGCACATGGAATTAAGAAGATGGCTGCCTGGCCTAGAACTTCTCTTTGCAGTGCTCTCAGCTGCTATGTTTTCATTATTCCCAGTGCTTATGGGCCCTTAACTCTAGCATGTGCATCGGTAGTGAGGTCCCGGGTCTTGGATTAAAAAACAGTGGTCATGTACCCTAGTGCTGCATTTTGTTTTCAAAGAGAGCATGTTTTTTTCAGTTAGGCAAACTGGTATCCGTGCTAATGGGCCTCACAATTTGCCCCACCATGTCAGGGGCTTTTTAGGTTCCCTAATCACATGTCACCAAATGAAAGCTATGCATCACTGAGAAGAAGGACAAAAGAGGGCACTGGTTTGCATAAAATTGCATACACCAATGTTTATCCACAGCTGCAAAACTAGAAATTATTTTTAACCTGAAACAGAATGAAGGTGCATCTCAGTCAAGAGAGGAAGATTGTGGCCAGGTGATTTGTGTGTCTGCTGTGTCTATTGTCCAGGTGGTGGCTGTGGATGGGCAACTGCAAGGCCCCTGATCTCCTTCCTCATAATTCTTTTGCTTAAGCTTGAACTGGACAGATCTTCACATGGAAGTCTTCAAAAAACAGAATTGTCCTGTGACATCACTATGGAATCATGCACATATAATATGCACTGATGTTGTCATGCTTCACTGCAGATGTAGCAAAGGCATAACATGAAATCCAAAAGTAAAGCAAGAAAAAGAAAACAAACCCAAAGATGCTACCGTATCCTTGGAGTCTGGCCTGCAAAGACAATATTTAAAGCTAAAAACAGTAAGTATACAAATGCTAAAAAGGATCAAACAACCAACACTAAAAAACAGTAAACAAAACCAAAAACACATTCAAAGCAGTAAGGCACAACAATCCATTTAAAAACCCTGCTCAGGCAGCCAGTAACTGAAGGAAAGTAAGCCTGAAGAGAAAGGTCTTTGCCTGCTTGCGGAAGGACAGCAAAGATGGGGCCAGTCTGGCCTCCTGTGGGAAGGAATTCCAAAGTCTGGGAGCAGCAGCAGAGAAGACTCTCTCCTATGTCCCCTCCAAAGACCTCTCCTGATGAGCTTAACATCCAAGCAGCCTCATAAAGGAAGACATAGTTTTTGAGATAGCTCGGACCCAGGCTATTTTTTTTAAAAAATTTATTTATTTATTTAAAATATTTTTACCTTGCCTGTCTCCTTAAAAGGGACCCAAGGTGGCTTACATTATTAAAAGATAGTGTTTAAAGGTAATAACTATGAGTATACAAATAGGGCTTTACAGGTTAGAACCAGCACTTTGAATTGTGTCCAGAAACGGATCAGCAGCCAGTGGAGCTGCTGGGGGGGGGGGTATGTGATCCCTGTGACAGACCCCAGTTAACAATTTGGCTGCTGCGTTTTGGACCCACTGAAACTTCTGGACACTTTCCACCGGCAGCCCCATGTAACACATGTTACAGTAATCCAGCCGATGTAACAAGGCATGTGTCACTGTAGGCAGAGCAGACCACTCCAGGAATGGGTGCAACTGGCACACTAGTTTTAATTGTGCAAAGGCACTCCTGACCACTACTGAAACCTGGGCATCCAGGCTCAGAGATTAATCCAGGACCACTCCCAAGCAGCGCATCTGTGTTTTTAGAGGCAGTGTAATACCATCGAGCACAGTCTGCATACCTATTCCTTGATCTGCCTTTTGACTGACCAGGAGCTCCTCTGTCTTGTCTGTATTAGGTGTTAGCATATTCACCCTCATCCACCCCATTACTGATACTAGGCACTGATGTAGAGTCAAAACAGCTTTCTCAGATATTGATGGAAAGGAGAGAGAGGCCCAGTCTGCCTGCCTGTCTTCTTTCAGAAGGGAGTTCCATACCCTGGGAGCAGCCACTGAGAAGGCTCTATCTTTTGTCATTACCAAACATGCCTATGAGTGTGGTGGGACAGAAAGAAAGGCCCATCTGAGGATCTTATAATTGGGCAAGCTGACAGCCTGGAGCCAAGCCTTAAAATAAGGCTTTTGTATTTTTATATTTCATGAATATGCAAAATGCTACAATTCTATGTGCAAAGTTACAAATGAAGCATTTTGCTTTGTTTAAGCAGTAAACTACCCTGTTTCCCTGAAAATAAGACCTAACCTGAAAATAAGCCCCAGTATGATTTTTCAGGATGCTCGTAATATAAGCCCTACCCCAAAAATAAGCCCTAGTTAAGTGAAACCCCACCCTCCACCATTGTGCAGCATTGTGCAGCAACCAGAAGATGACATGACTGTAAAATAAAACATCCCCTGAAAATAAGCCCTAATGTGTTTTTTGGAGCAAAAGTTAATATGACCCTGTCTTATTTTCGGGGAAACATGGTATGTTAAGGGTTTGATAAGCAAATAGGTATTGCATATATTTGTCTCTAAATCTGTTTTCTCCCCCTCCCTACCCAACCCTAAAAAACCGGAGAAAAAGCAGTTTTTTCTTCTTGGCTTCAAAATGTCCAGGTATTTTACATCTCTAGTCAACATTGACATATATGTTGATTCAGACATTTGTTCATCATTTTTAGTTGCAGTTCATGATGTGGCGGGGTGGGGGCCGGCGGAAGAAAGATGGACAGAGAAAGGGCAAGTAAGAGCTACATGGGAATAGATGCCCCAAGTAAACTTTCATACTTTCTCAAATGAGGGTCCTTTCAGCACAGTTTGTACATTCTGCTGTAAGGTAGCAGATCATTGATGGTATATGTGAATGGCTCCCCAGTTTGCCATGTTATGAGGGAGGATGAGAAGGACAATACAGCTTGGCTGAGTGATTCTGTTGCATTTGTGAAATCTGGAAAGTTTTTCCATTGCTGGGATGTGCTTATTTTGAGGGATATCTAATGCTCTCCTTAACTAAAGGAATTAGTTTAATGTAACCTCTATCCTTGCCTAAACCTGCATGCTCAACACATATTAAAGGATCTAACCAGAATTTAATGGGATTTTACATTTCTGGGTTGCTGAGTTTCCATGTCTTGGACATCAAATTAATTCCTCCATCATTTTTTTATGCAACCCATTTTGAAGAAGCACAGGTAGTGATATTTTTTTCTTGCTTTCAGCACCATTCATTTGAATTTCATAAAGTAGTAATGCAGCAGAATCTTGGCAGCCCTCCCAGTGTGTGGTTCAAAAGTGACTGCAGTTGCAGAAGCAGAGGCAAGTCATCGCACGTGGCAATAATACAGGAGTGTGACAAGCAATAGGAACTAGGATCCTGATTAGGAGGCCTGGTTTCCTTAGGAATAGTTTGTTCTAAGTAGCTGCTGAAATATATGGAAACCATAAAACATATCAAGATTTCAACACCAAACAAACAGTTCAACACCTCTTTATACACAAACCCATATAACAAGATGTTGTGTTTTGAATAGTCCTCACAATGCATTCTGATTATGAAGTTCTGGTTTTCTACCCAAGCGGAGACTTTGAACCAGGTTTTAGAATGGTGGAATGGAAATGTAACATGATTGAACAATTTATCTGAACAAAGCTTGGGTGCCGTAAATCCATTGTGATGTGTGTTGTAGTTATGAGGAGTTGCAGATCAATGACAATACTTGCTTTCTACACAGAAAGTCCCAAATTCAATGCTTTCTCCAGGTAAGCATGGGAAAAACATCTGTTTTTGTAAGACAGAGTGGTTTATGCCACATGGCCTATCCTATGCCCATAAACTATCCTGCTGTCCTTGAATGTGGTGCTCTGCCCTGAGATACACCTCAGGATAGATACAGGTAAGAGGAAAGATGAAAAGTGAGGAAATGGTAGAATGAGGGTCATCTTTTCCAGATAGGGTCTCATTTGGCAAATTCAACTATGCTAGTAGAATGTAGTTCTAGCCCCCAGCTGAGTTTCTCTGATTAGTGCCACATTTGGGAGAATTCTTAAATGGTAGACTTTGGAGGGAGGGACTCAGCCCCATTTAGGACCAACTGCAAGGCTATATCCAAAGTATCTCTGTCTGATGTGAATTACATCCAGCTTCTTCCTTCGTATCTATCCCCAAACTGCCTCCAGCACCAATCCAGGAGTTCCACAGTCTCCCTGAGATGAGATGGAAATTAAAAGCAGAGTTGAGTGCTGTCTTCATAATGACAGCACTGCAGCCCAAATATCTGAATGACTTTTCCCAGAAGTTTCATGGGAATACTAAAAACATAAAGGGAAATATAGAATATTGAAGCATCCCAAGGCAGTGACCATGGGATTAAAGACTCTTAACTTGGTCACAGTTAGTGCATAGCATTAATTTTAATGACATAGGCCCTCTTACTTAGTTCCACTGGTGTAGCAGAAACAGAGCAACTTTTGGTAGTGAGATGTTCCAAGTTAAGAAATCACTGTAGATATTAGCAGTTGCAAACAGAATTGGGTGATTCACCATGCAACTGATAATGTCTGTGGTAAACCTGGGACAATTTGCCTTCAAAAGTTACACCATTTGCCTAGCAGTGCAAGAAGGTTTTGACCAATATGTCTTGAGATCAGTTTTGTCACAGTTTAATAAATATTGAATGCTTTAGCCTTTGCCATAAAATTAACAGAATTCTAACTGTCGCTAATCGATTCCTCTGGGAATTTGGCAATCTGCTGTTTCATCTAGGGATCACAGTTACATTTAATGCTAAGGTGCTCTACAGGTCTAAAATCACTTAACTGCAGCAATGAAATTCATATAGAGGTAAGTAAATGTGTTCCTGTGCTAGACCACTTTAGATGGCATGTGGAAGATTTTGCATGCTGGAATATTCCTCAGCATAGAATTTTTGCAACAGATGAGGTGTAAGCGAACCTTTGCCTGAAATCTAGCCTTCTGTGAGTGGCTTGTAAGATGGTAGTAATGATGCTACAGATGAATGTTCAGCCATTTCAGTTTGTGCTAGAGATGGGCATGAATTAAAAAACTAATCACCTAATTCATTTAAAAATTGCTAATTCATCAAATCGTATTTGTATGAATCACTGCCCAGTGAATACAAATCAATGAATTTTTAGTGATTTTGATTTGTCAATTCATTTGGGTATTGGATGTCCAGGTTATACACCCACAAAGAGGCCCATCCAGGTAAGTTCCCCCCTGGAACCTAGAGACACCAAAATCAATGAGAAGCTTCCCATGACTCTCCTCTACAACCCCTCCAGGTTTGGTGAAGAATGAGTTCCCCCAAGCCAGCTGCTAAAGGGCACTTTCCTGGGTGAACCCACTTTGTGGGTGTATAACTTGGATTTCTGAAACCCAATCTTCACCAAACTTGGAGGAATTGTAGATGAGAGTCAGTAGAAGCTTCTCTGTGATTTTGGTGTCTCTAAGTGCCTGGAGAAAACTTTCCTGGGGAGGGCTAATTGTGGGTGTATATCTTGAACATCCGAAATCCAAACTTCACGAAACTTACAGGGCTTGTAAAGGAGAGTCAGGGGAAGCTTTGCTGTGATTTTGGTGTCTCCAGCTGCTGGGGGGGGGGGGTTATAGGGTTTTAAGTTAAAAATGAATTGACAAATCAATTCATCAATTTGTCAGAAAAAATTCACAAATTCATCATTTGTGATTCATCGACCTTGACAAATCACAAATCAAAACAAATCACCATTTTTCTGATTCGTACCCATCTCTATTTTTTCCCCTTATTCTGAAATGATACAGCACAAATATGAATTGACACTCTCCAGTGAGAACTAGACCTATGTCACATGCTTTCAAATTTTTATCTGTTCTGAAGTCGAAAAGTCATGAGAATGACATTCTTTTCTTTCGAATCTTAAAATTGCAGTTCATTAAAGATGGTTTGAAGATGACTGATGAAAAACGTGCAGGTTGACCTACCAGTATTGATCTCAAATTTTATGGTGTCATATAATATAAATGTGTTTTTAAATAGTACTATTACATACTAGGACATTTTGAATTGCAATAATTTATCACTATCACTGTCTGGGAGGCAGTGGAAGACAGGAGGGCCTGGCGTGCTCTGGTCCATGGGGTCACGAAGAGTCAGACACGACTTAACGACTAAACAACAACAAATCACTATCACTACCCTGCTCTGTAACTCCCTCAGGAGGAATTCTGCAATCCCCTTCCAGTCTCTGATTTGGCTTCTCCTATTTTCCTTTTGCTGTTTGACCCCTAACTGAGAAGAATAAAGAATTCAGAAGAAAATGTGAAGCAAACACCTATACCCAGTTACATGGGAAGTTTTGACTGCCCTGAATTGTCTGTTTGTCGTGGGGAAGAGAGGTCTCCTGATCTAACATAGTGTTAGTGTTACATCTGGAGGTGTATGACTGGATTTTGGGATCTGCTTGAAGATACCAGTTTTTAAGGTTACCACATTTTCTTGCATTATTTGTTTATCAATAAAGTTATGTATAAGATAGTTTAGGATCCCCATGGCAACCTGCAATTTAAAAACTTTAAACCAATATCATAAGAGCAAAGGAAGAACCACCTAAACACAGAGAGGGATGAATTGCATTCAAATCATGTGGAAGCTGTGCAAGAGGGAAAAGGGAGTCAAAGTCATTTAAAATTGGACAAAGATAGAACCATTGTAATGTTCCCAGGGAGGGAGTTGCACAGCTAGGTTGCTGCCACTGAAGAGGCCCAATTCTGTGTTCCCACTAATCTGTTTTTTTATGCTGGTGGGACATTCTAGAAACAAATTTTAAAGTAAAGGTAGTCTCATCCAGGAGGAGGCAATTATTCACATATCCTGGCTGGAAACCGTTCAGATAAAAACTAAGATTTTGAACTGTGCCTGAAAACTAAATAGGAGTCTGTTTCTACTGCTCAAATAAACTATTGAAAATATTTACAATTATTATTATTTGATGAAGTTTGCCTCAAAACTATTTTCTTATTGATCAAATGGACCTTTTATTGATCATATACCAGACTAAACAGTTACATTGCTTGGAAACACTCAATACATATACTTCCTAGTTAATTATTGACAATATTTATTTATTATTTTAGCTTGTATATCACCCCATACTGTATAGTGCTCTCTGGGCAGTTCACAAAACATTAAAATTGCATAGAAAAATAAAAATACCATACAATAAAAATCATAAATAGATAATCTTATTTCCTCAGCTAAATCTTATATATAAATAGAATTGAACAAATTAAAACAGATTTGAACATCTTAGGTAGAAAAAGGCACTAGCAAAAGGTGGCTTTAAACAATACTAATTTTATCAATTTCTAAAAAACTGAGAGGGAAGGCACTTGACAAACTGTTGGAAGCTGGTTCCAAAGGGAAGGGGCCACTACTGAAAAAGCATGGTTCCTAGTATTAACTCTTTTGGCCTCCATAGGTGTTACCATTTTAAACATCATGGACTGGACTTTAAGGGGCAGGTGGGACAGGCAGCTTTTTTGTAGGAGAGACTTCCAACAAATATCGAGATCTTAAACCATTAAGGGCTTTATAGGTAATGAACAGCACTTGAATTGAGCATGGAAACTAGCAGGAAAACAATGAAGGCATGCCAAGACTGGAGATGTGTGTTCAAATTTGCTGGTACCTGTGATCTCGTCACCACATTTTGGAGACGGATGAAGTTTCCATACTAACTTCAAGGGCAGCCCTACACAGAGAGCATTACAGTATTCTATAACCAACACATGAACCACTCTTGGTGCTTTTCATCAATTTAGCTGGTCATTTCTCAGCCTAATCAACCTCACAGTGTTGTTCACAGAATGAAAGAGAGGATGGTGACTCTGTACCAGTTGTGTTCTTTGGAAGAAAGTTGGAGTTGACGGGTTAGTGCCTTTAAGGTTTGATTGACAGATAGATGCTACATGGAAAACCAGAGAAAATATGGAACTTAAACATTTAGGACTATTGGAACCTTTTCCTGTCAGCTAATTTTTAAAAGCAGAAATGTTTGCGGCTGAGAAGTGTTTGAATTCTTGTAGTGCTGATTTACACAACTGAAAGGTGGTTTGCTTATGTGGCTTCTAGCAGCCAAGGGGTCTCTTTTGTGCCCATCAGATATTTTCAGTAAGAACGTGGAGGGTGTGGTAACTCTGGCATACATGCAGCTTGAATGTTTATTTTTAAATTCTGATCTGTGCTCTCCTGATAGTGAATGTGAACTATATTTTTGATAGCAACCATTAGAGCACCTAGAGCAACAAATAGTTATTAATGAAAGGCCAAAAACATTCCTAGTGTAACAATGACCTGATCAAACAGATGGCTTCACTAAAGCAGCTTTCTGTCACATGACCTTCTCAAGGATCTGGAAAGAAGTTAAATATGATAATATGTCTGCTCCTCTCCTCCAGCACATGTGCAAGGAGAGAGGATTGGTTTGCATTTGATAATCTGCTATTAAAAAATCAAAGATTATGAAATAGATGTTCAGGTGCTCTCTGCTATTCTAACATGCTAGGCTGTTCGTTAACAGACCGTCACAAGCTGTTGAGGAGGGGCCAGAATTCAGTAATTCAGGACCAGAAGGTCTCTGGTTCAATCTGCACCTGCAAAGCCTTGAAACATGACTGACTCTTGGTAGAGGTTATGGCTAGTTGGAGATAATAGCTAGTTGAAGCAATGCTAATAAAGTAGTTTCAAATATTACTAACAAGGGAATGGATCTTGACATTTCCTAGGACTCATCAATATGCTGTGTTTCGTGGTGCTGCATTAAATCACTCTCATCTTGGACGTGCTGTGCTTTCGCTCTGCATCCAGTTTTCATCCATACCCTTCTCCATCAGTACAATTTACATCTAGAACATCTAAGAATGGCTAGCTTATCCGTTTGATTTCAGAATCACATAAGCAGTGTCCCTGGTGTAATTTGCAGCTTTTTTCAGTTTAATTTTCCTAAAATCCTGCTTTGCTGCTTTGATATCAAATAAGTAACTTTTTAGTTGAAGGAAATGCTCCCCCATGCTACAGAGAAAAATAACATAGAATAGTGGAGTTATGATCTGTCATATTTCTTTTTTTTTTAATTTCTAAAACAAAAACAAATACATGAATACAAAATACTATTACACTCTAAACCACAGTGCACCCCCATACCCACGGGACCCTTTGGAGCAATACTTTTAATACGAACCTCTTTTCCAAAATTGTATTGATTGTTGTTTAGAGGCTTTCCCCTTTCCTTTCACTAATACAAATTCAATAAATCTACCCCAAATAGCATAAAAAATATTTGAACTTATTTCCCCTCTATTCATCTTCAGTTCAGTAGTCAATTTATCATTTAATGCAATGTCCCATACTTCATTATACCAATCTTCTAATTTAATATCATTTTTATCTTTCCAAAATCTAGCTATTAATATTCTAGCACTTGTCATAAAATTGGAAATCAATTCCTTTGAGCAATAATCAAGTTCTATCTTATCAAAAATTGACAACAAAGCAATTTTAGAATTGAATTCGATATCTTTTCCAAATATATCACATATTTCCTTAAAAATTAGTTTCCAAAATTTCTGAATCCATTTACACTCCCACCACATATGATAATACGTGCCAATTTCTTCATCACATTTCCAACAGGCCTTAGAATAGTCTGAATTTCTTATATTCAATTTCACTGGACTCATGTACCACCTTAATTTTTTAAAAAAATTCCTTTATTCTTACCAATATTAATCTTATAACTCTCATCTTCCAAACTTTTGTCCAATCCTCTGTTTTGATTTCTGTCTTTAAATCATGTTCCCAAATTGATTTAAAACCTTCTATTTCTGTCTCTTTTTCCTCTTGTTCCAAAATTAAGTTATAAATTCTACTTACTACTCCCTTCCTCAAAGCATCTTTCTGCATGTCTTCATGATGATAGGAATTGTTCGTACTTAGTACATTCTCTACATTTGCCATTAGTTTTCAACCATTCATTTGTCCAACTATCTAATTGGATACAATTATACCATGTTAGTTTATTAGTTTGAAGTTTAACTATAATCTAATCCTTCGATCTCATTTTAGTCATCCAATCCTTCAATCTGGCAACTTTTTTGTCCTTAAACATATCAGCTAAACCCTTTAAGTTTGCTGGGAAATTTTCTATTTCGGTCACTAATTTTAGTGGTGAAGTAAAAGGGACATAACTTCTTTTTATTTCTGTTCCAGATATTTAACATGTTTCTTAAAAAAGGGTTGTTCACCTGATTTATGATGTTTCTTTTTACTACATTAAACAAATATTTTTCAATATTCCCATTTATTTCTGAGGATTCCATATCCCACCAAATTAACCTTCCTTTGTTGTATATAATATCTCCAATAAATCTTAACTGATTCGCTATATAATAATGTTTTATATTAGGAATACCTAAACCTCCATTTTTTTGAGCTTTATACCAATATCTTTTATTTATTCTTGATTTTTTACCTTGATTACAAAATCCATTAATTAATCCCTGCCAATACTTAAAATCTTCTTCTTCTAATTGTATTGGGAGCATCCTGAATAAAAAGGCAATTTTTGGTAATATTTTCATTTTGATCATAGAGATTCTCCCAAACCGTGATAGTTTCAATTTAGAATACTCCTGCAATTTATCTTTAATTTCACTTTTTAATTTATTAAAATTTTGCTCCTTTAATTTTTGAGTCACTTTAACTATATTTATACCTAAATATTTAATATCATTGCACATTTTAATACCATATTTATTTACAAATGTTTCTTGTTCATATTTATTATAATTAAACATCATTATTTGTGTTTTTTGCCAGTTAATAGTTAATCCTGTTATTTCCCCAAATTTTTCTAAATGATTTTTAATTTTATCCATACTTTCTAATGGGTTTTTAACGGTTAATAATGAATCATCAGCAAATAATTTAATCTTACTTGTATCATTTTTACCTAATCCTTTAATTAATTCATCATTTCTTATTGCATTAGCTAACAGTTCTATAACCATACAAAACAGTATTGGTGAAAGTGGACAGCCTTGTCTTGTACCTCAGGCTAGAAAAATCCGCTGATCTGTCATATTTCTATTCCAGATAGACTTCAGTGAGAAGACTGCTTGCAGAAAAAAATGTGCTGCTGCATTCAGTACATCTCCAAAATTCCTTTGCAAGTAATATGTTCAATGAATTTGATTAAGATGATGGGAAAATAAGATGTGGGGAACAAATAAATCAATGATATAGACTGAATGTGATTACATCATCAATGTACAACCTCAGAAGGCCCTATAATCTCTGATTAATGTTCAACCAGCAATTTGGTGCTAGTAACAAGCCAACCTTTGTAGCAGTCTGGTTTCATATGCCACTGTCTTTCTGAATTCAGAAAGCAGTGCCAGCACAGAGGGCTTCCACAGCCATGTGGAGCCAGCAGGGATGAACAAACATATACATATATGGAGTGAAAGCATGGGTAGCTCATGGACTGGTTGTGAATGCATCACCCCAAAATTTCAGGGCATGCCTCCCGCCCTCCTCATGAGTTGTTGCTAGGTGAAAGAGCGGCTTACTCGAAAAGGTGTTCATGAGCCACCACAAGTAATTTATTATTGAAAACAACTGGAGATACAGAAGTAAGAACAGGGTTTCATGTGATGAAATACAGTTGTATTATGTAGCAGGAGACTATTCCCCCCTCTCCCATTTTAGGCTTATACTGCTCCAACCTTTACCCTCTTTCTGATAGAAGATTCATACTCCTCTACTTATAAAATTGCATTAGCAAGGTTTTTACTTGAGTTCAACAAAACTGGTACAGTGGTGCCTCGCAAGACGAAATTAATCTGTTCCACGGTTAATGCCGTCTAGCGAAAATGTCGTCTTGTGAAGCCCGTTTTCCCATAGGAATGCATTGAAATTTAATTAATGCGTTCCTATGGGGAAAAAAAAGTCAGAAACCCCCCAAAAAGTCAGCAAAAAGTCACTTACCAGGTAGAGTAGACTGAGTCCAGCTCCTCACAGTGCGTTTGTAGCCCCAGAACAGCCGGAAAAAGTGCCAAACAGCGGAGAGTCAGCAACCAGCAGGGAGCCGGCAGCCATTTTGTGGTCGTCTCCGCTCCTGGCCCTCCTCTCCCCGCCTCTCAGCTGATCGGCGCTGGGTCTGAGAGGCTTTTTCCCTGCTAGGCAAGCCTCAGGAAGCCTGTTAGACCCAGCGCCGATCAGCTACCCCCCCCTCCCCCGCCTCTCAGCTGATCGGCGCTGGGTCTAGCAGGCTTCCTGAGGCTTGCCTAGCAGGGAAAAAGCCTCTCAGACCCAGCGCCGATCAGCTGAGAGGCGGGAGAGGGGGGCCAGGAGCGGAGACGACCACAAAATGGCTGCCGGCTCCCTGCTGGTTGCTGACTCTCCGCTGTTTGGCACTCTTTTTCCGGCTGTTCTGAGGCTACAAACGCACTGTGAGGAGCTGGACTCAGTCTACTCTACCTGGTAAGTGACTTTTTGCTGACTTTTTTGGGGGTTTCTGACTTTTTTTTCCCATAGGAACGCATTAATTAAATTTCAATGCATTCCTATGGGAAACCCCGCCTCGCAAGACGAAAAATATCGCAAGACGGCCTGTCTTGCGAGGCACCAAAAATCTCTCAAGACCCTTTCGTCTTGTGAGTTTTTTGTCCTGCGAGGCATTCGTCTTGCGAGGCACCACTGTATATAGTTGAATGAAACTGATAGCATAATGCAGAGGCGGAAATGTGTTGGGAGCCACCCAGGCAACTTCCATCATCACTTACCATTAACTGTGTAGGCTAGGTTGCATTCCAACAGCATCAGCTAGACCACATGGTCCTTACCCCAGGCCTAGTGACTGCTGGAGATCCTCTTCCATTGCCTTTTCTCATCAATATGCCCCCTGTTGGTGGATCACTTCTGTCTGTGCACATTATTTTGCTCTCTGTCAAAACAGACAGGAACAGTTTCAGCAGTCTTCCCCCATCCACATTTAAGCTCATCTTTCAGATGATGTTATCTAACCCAGGAGTGGATTAGCTTCACATGTGTGAAGGAAAACACTTCAGACCTAGAAGAATGATACATCTGCTGCTTAGTGGTTCATTATCAACCCTTCTCCTACTGGATTAGTATATGGAAGATACTTAGGAGTCTGATAAGAAATCTCCTCCTTGTTAAATAGGTGTAATTGTGGATTATCTCCAGATCCCTCCAGAAGGTAACTAACCAGAACTTTAAATTGTAGACTACCTTAGAGATACAGGCTCTCATTATGACTTGGGCAGTATCTTATCCTAGGAATGGAAAATTGCATAACAACTGCAATGACAGTAGTCTTTGCTGTAATGTCATCACAGTGTTGACCCATATCTTTTTATTTTGCAGGGAGAAGAATAAAAAGATAAGAGTATTATTAACTTAATCTTACACTATAAGGCTGTAGCACTATGATGTTAAACAGAGGTTTTTAAAAATGTTTCAGAAAGAAGTTCATTCTGATTTCTTTGATTGAGTCTCACTGGTATGTAGATAGGATTCCTGATGTAACCATGCAGCACAGACTTTATTGGCTTTCTAGAGCATTTTTGTAGAGTGTGTAGCTGGACAACATAGCCTTATAACCCTCCCTTTGGAGTCCAATCCTTATTCTATCACTCTGAAAAATTCTGGAAAGCCTTTATTCCTCCTTTATCTGGAACTCCAGGCTGAAAATGGGTGTACAGTATATTGATAGTGCTGTATACCCCAAAATAATATAGCAAAAGAAATCTCACTATAAGCAAAAGGCATTAACATTGCACGAATACATTTAATAAAATGCACAATATTGTCATTCCCACTGGGTGGAATTATAAAACCTGTATTGTGGGCATCCATCATGTTTTAATCCTACAGTCCAGAATCTAGGAAGGTTTTGACATATTCTCAGATATGGTACTGATGAACAATAATAAATCATATGTCTTGCCCTTTGACACATTCATTTGTGTTATAATTCCTTTAGCCTGGGTGAAAAGCTACACCATCCAAAGTCACTATAGGTAATTTTTTCAAATATGTTGTACTTTCTAATGGTAGTTTCTAATATAGACAGCCCTGCTGCTAAACTATAACTCCCATCGTAATTGGAAGACAACTGTCAGATTCATACAGATTTGAAAGCAACATTCTTTTCAGCCTCACGGGAGCCAAATTTACCTAAGGGGAAGAATACATGGCTAGGTTGCTATAGAGATCTGTGTCCAGTGTTCAGAGGCCCAGTGGGTGATGTGTGATGTTCACTGAACAGTCTGGAAAGCAACCCAAATCCACTTTGCTCAGAAGCTACTGGCACAAGAATATGAGTGCTAGGGGACCATGTTAGCACACACGAACCCTGGCTTTACAGCCTATTTCCTCTTTCATGTTTATGTATTCTGGATTCTTTCTAGGCCTTACTCAGGAAAATACAGGTTGCCTGCAGACTTTTGAAAGGAAGAGCTGATGTGAATGTCCCCAAGAGTTTTACACATATTCTTAATGAAGAAATGCATTGCATGAAGTCTTCTCACCACCAGTGCTCTGAAATCTAGCCCTGCTGTTAGACAGAGTGAGGCAGTTGCCTTGCAGTATGTTTTGGGTGTTGAAAAGAAGCATTAAATAATTAAGTATTTACTTTCTTGCTAGTGTAATTTTTCCTGTGAGGGCTAGTGATAGACCCTTATGCCTTTTTCTGCCTCAGGAATCAAAATAACTTGGCTGAGCTTGGGTATATGCTCCTTGGATGTGGAAAAGTACCAATTACTGTTTTGTCTCAAGCAACAAAATCTCCAGGGTTGGCCTTGATGCTTCTGTCTGTAGTAGTCTGTGGGAAAAGGGGGAAGGTTCCCTTTCTTGGAAATGGTTGGAAGTAGCTTCTAGCTGCCATCTGCCTTTCATCTTGCCCTTTTCTCAGATTACAGGGGGTGGGAGAGAGCTTCTATCTCTCTTAACTAAGGGGAAAGGCTCCCTAGTGACTGTTGGGAAAGGTACAAGAAGAGCATGATTTGATGAAATCTACAGTGAGTCAGGCTTTGAGACCCATGGTTTTCATAAAGGGCATTTCCTATGTTTTCCTCCATAGTCTGAGCACCATCGTTTGCCCCACCTTTCTTGCAAGAAGAGCCTTCCACTGCTTTTTCTTACTGCATACTTAAATATATACATAATACAACACCATCTCTAGTTTTTAGATTTAGAGCTTTGCTAGGTGATGACAGTAGTGTTGTTCTGATATTGCCCTAAACAGTCTCTGGGTTAAGAAAAGATTAACTTCAAGCCAAATTCCAAACTGAAAAACAGATGTTATCGTGGCTCAAGACAGCTCTGATTTAAATACCTAAAAAGAAGGTCCCAGAATCTCAATTTGAAGAGCAGTGAAGACATGCTGGTGAGGAACACAGAATGCATTGACTGTGACATCTGTTGAGCCACTGTCTTCAGCTCTAGTCAGCTTGCTTTTTAATACAAGCATTTCTCTATTTCTTCATGCTTTCTCTTTCTATGCCTTTTCTCATCCACACTGTACTTTCCTTCATTCTACTGTTCCATTATTATCTTGGCCTTTCTTTTCTGTCTTCAAGCATGTCTTCTATCTTTTTTTAAGTATTCTCTTTCTTCTTCCACTGCTTAGAGTGGAAAGTTTTCTTGTGTCTCAGGATCACCAGGCTGGAGAGAGAGCCTAAAAGCAGTTTTGAACAAGACTATGAGGAAATGCTGAATGAGAAGACACAAGGGGGGAACATGTTTATCTTAAATATTGGGAGGGGGAGCTACCTGTACTTTATGAATATTAGATTTATCCCAGATGTATTAGAGAAAAATAAATACACAATTTACTCAATCTACCTTGGTAACACATGAAACCATACAAAATCAGGGAAGAGCCTGATATTCTAATTCTCTGAATGAACCTTGGAAAAATTTTATAGGACATGTCGGACTGCTCCAAAAGCAATAGCTCCCCCCCATGTTCCTCCTCTTCTCTCTGTAAAGTTTAATAATACAGAAAGCATGCAGTGATTTGACTGTGTGGCTCCCTGCATCTACTCTTCCTTGTAGACTGCTATTTGTATATAGAAGAATTAGAAGTTGGTGGTGGAGAAATGTTATCTCTTGCGTCTTGCTTTATTCCCTTTTGGTTTTTTCTCTGTTGCTGAAAAGGCTAGGTTTTGCTCCCAGTTTTTTGACAATCACATTAGCAGGTAGCTACCACAATCCCTTTATCGCATTAGACTTTGCAAGGGTGTTGTGTGTTGCCCATGTGGCACCAGCCCATTAATCAACATAGAGGTTGTTAGGAATATGACAAGCATGTTCAGCCCTATACTAAGTATGCATATTCAGGATAATATTTGATAGCCTTAAAATGTATTTGTTTAGTATAGAAAGAACAATCTCCCTTAAACGGCAACTGGTATTACACTCATTAAAAAGTTGAACAGCCTCCAGTGACATTTTAAGACCCGTTTAATGTTTAAAGCTGTAATTTTTAATCTTTTTAGACTCAGGACTCCTCCTGGGAGTCACCTTTAAATTTTTTAACAAGGTGTCTCTGTCTCCTCTACCTTTTGCTATGGTCTCTCCCAAACATCCAGCTCTTAGCCATCTCCATATCTTAAACATTTGAACAAACCTGCCTGTGCTGGCTGGGGAATTCTGGAAATTCTATTCCATAAAGAGCAAATTTCCAGGCTCTACTCCTAAGTGCATTCTCATGATACCTGAAGAATAATCTATAACTATCCATGTGAACCTGAAAGCTTGTGGAGTCCAGTAGAAGGGATGTCAGACTAGGATTTAGGAACTCTAGGTTCCAATTACTGCTTGGTAATGGAAGCTTACTGGGGTCTGTGACAATGGTAAATCCACTTCTTAAATACTTCACATAACTTGGAAACCCTACATGACTCACCATAATTTGGATGCAACATGACTGCACATAACTAGAGATGGGCACGAATCAGAAAAAGGGCAATTTGTTTTGATTTGTGAGTCATCAAGGTTGAAGAATCGCAAATAACGAATTTACAGATTTTTTTCTGATGAATTGTTGCATCGATTTGTCAATTTGTTATTTCCTTTAAAACCCTATAAAATAGCCCTCCAAGTGCCTAGAGACACCAAAATTGCAGGGAAGCATCCCCTGACTCCCCTACAACCCAGCAATTTGATTGAGTCTCGGACATCTGAGGTATGCACCCACAAAGAGGCCCCCCCCCCGGAAAGTTCCCTCCAGGCACCTAGAGATGCCAAAATGGCAGAGAAGCTTCTCTCAGCTATCCTCTACAATCCCTCCAAGTTTAGTGAAGATTGAGTTTCAGACATTCAAGTTATACACCCCCAAAGTGGGTCCCCCCAGGAAAGTTCCCTTTAGCAAGGGGCTTGGGGAAAACCAATTTTCAGTAAAACTCAGAGAGATTGTAGAGAAGAGTCATGGGAAGATTCTCTGTGATTTTGGTATCTCTAAGTGCCTGGGGAGAACTTTCCTGGGGAGGGCCTCTTTGTGGGTGTATAACTTGGTCATCTGAAACCCAGTTTTCACCAAATGTGGAGGTATTGTAGAGAAGAGTCAGGGGAAGCCTCTCTACAATTTTGGTATCTCCTGGTGCCTGGGCGATGTTTTATAGCCCACCAAATCAAAAATCACTAAAAATGTATTGATTCGTAGTTGTCAGGGGCATTGATTCAGATGAATACGAATCAATGAATTAGTAATTTTTGATGAATTTTTCAATTAATTTTTTAATTTGTGCCCAGCTCTACACATAACATCTTTTCATTTATGCAAAAGTTTGTCTCATCCATTCATCTTTTGGGAGGCAAGATATCTGTATGCATTTTTATTTGTTATGTATTGTTTTAATAGTCTGCACTCTAGTATACAATACTTTTTAAAGATAAATCATTTTATACCGTTCTACTGTAAGTTCTCAAACATGTAATGCATACAATGAGTTGATGAACAAGGGCTATGCATGATACTTCTGAACACAAGAACAGTAGGTTTTCAGCCTTCTCTCTTCCACCTTATAGGAGAGACAGTAGTAGTAGTTACAACTAGCTTATACCTATTACTAAGTGCAATGAAAATATCTTGCAGAGAAATGAGGATGCCAAGCCCAAAAGCTCACTTATCTGTGTTTAAAATTATTTCATACCTCATTAGAAGTCAAACAGTTCTAAAGATTTTACACTTTCTTCATTACTGTGTCTTTAAAATTCCATCCAGATTAGACTAATGTTGGTTACTGTCCTGTCTAATGAACTGTAACATGTAGAGAAAAAGCTAATGAAGTTTGGTTCATAGCACCGTGTGCTGGCGTAGAGGTTTATTATTCTGACAGAACTTTTCCCTTCCTCAGCTGCAATGGAGCCTTTGGGATTGTTCATTGACAGGAAGATCTATTGCTTCATAAAAACAAGACAAGACCCTTTCCAAGACACCCACGCAGGCACATAAAACAGCCTGATGCTTTGTATATATATTCCCCTCTTGGGCTTTTGAGTTTCAAACTATAGAGTCATGGATGTGCATTTGAGATTAGTTTTACACTGCAGTGCGATGTTATAGATTCATAGTATAAACGAAAATGCTACAGGAAGATAATGGATCAAGGAGTTAAAATAATGCTATTATTTCACTGAAAATTTTGGATGTTCTTCTCAAGGTAACACTGTTCTCTCCTCTGTCTTTGTTTCTCTTATAGGTACTTCAGAAGCTGGGTAAAGCTGATGAAACAAAAGATGAACAGTTTGAAGAGTATGTTCAGAACTTCAAAAGGCAAGAGGTAAGTTTTTCTGACATTGTTGCTTATTTGATCATCACATATACAGCTTAGGAACATTTGCATGCTATGTTGTAGGACAGCAGAAGAAACCGATGTTAGAGTGAAATACTAGAGCTGGAGAGTCCACACTTGCAATATCATTTTTTTCCCTGCCATACATTCTTTGCCCATTTGCCAGGGCATTTGTAGATGTAGCAGAAGAATTCTGGAAATGTCCTCTAAACTGTCTGTGAGATGCTGCTTAAATCTCTTGGACCTCACTGTGACCGCAGACGGATTGTGTCTAAAATACACTCAGCATGTCCTTTTAGCTGCACCTGGCAGGGAATATTAGCAGTCAAGTGAACTTTCAGCAAAGTATGTCTGCCATTACTGATCTTCCCACTGAGGATCCCATATCAGTGTTTCTTGTCTATCAGTTACTGTACTTTGGATGTTGTCCAGTAATGCCACTAATAACAAATCTCAGGGAGTATTCTGCAGTATGGTGACATTTTATATTTGGTCAAATAGCTCATATTTTGGAACATCCTATCAACTAGAGAGTAAAAGGGCTAATTTCAACATAACATACACATCTAATATGATCCTTTTTTGAAATAATCGAATAAATTATATCTTTAGGATATTTCTTTTTGGGATGAGCTACCATCATGTTTCTGGGGACAATCCCATAAGCAGGGTCATTGGAAGATTTACAGTACTAATTTGTTCCCTGTTTCCTTTGTTCACTTCAAGACCAAATCCCTTTATTCTTATTTTCAAGTGTAAACCTTTGTATTATATACAGTTTGTAAGACTTCTGAGAATTAATTGCATACATTTTTTTTAAAAAAAAATCTTTATCTCTCAGATGATTATTCCAACTATAAGTGGATGTTTCTAAGCTAATTAGGCTGTTTGAACTTTGCTTGTGTTTTCTATCTGGAAAAATAGAACTGTAAATTGTCACAAACAATAAGATCTATCTTTTAAAGGTGAGATTTTTCTGCAACCTCCTTCAAAAGTCAACTCACCTAAATAGCCATTGAAAAAAATGTGGAGGCTGATATATTCCATACTAGCACTCAGATAAAGCCCTGGTAAAGATGAGGAGGATGATTCACTATGCATGTCTCTTTACTTTTATTTCTTTCTAGGCTTTACCAATGGTTCCCATATATACAGATAAAAATTAAAAAGCATGACCATAAACAAATCAAACAGAAAAGAATGGAAACGGCCATTTCCAAGCAGCAATAAAACCAGATCAAGAAATGTAAAAGGCATGAGAGAACAAAGCAGTCTTCATATGGAACTAAAACAATATCAGAATAGATGTTAGACCAGCCACACTGGGGTAAGAATTCCAAAGACAGGATGCTACCAAAAAAAAAAAAAAAAAAAAAAGGCTCTTTTTCCAATTGCCAATTGCCTTACCTTGGATTAATACCACTTTCAACATAACGGTAGACTCTGACAGGGCATAGAGAGTGCTCAGATAGCAAGGAACGTGAGGAGCTGTCTCACCAGCTATGTCTGCTTCATTCACTACTTTGGAAGGAAGCAGCTCAACATAGGCATATCTATAGACTATAGCTTCTCTCTGCCATTGGGATTAATGATACCATCCAAATGTGCAGGGGCTTGTTGAGTACACTGCCGTGCCAAACAAGCTCTGAAATGGAGCAGCAGATCCCAAAGTAGAGCCTGTGTGTAATCATGGGCAAGCTGTACAGTCCCAGGATGCCCCCCTGCTGAAAAGAATGGTAACCATTTTTGAGCATTCTCTACCTCGTAAAGCCTGGAAAGGATTGCCATAAGTCAGATGGGGCTACAATGGATTACATCTTGGGCAAATTTAATCTCTGGCCTCCATTCCGTCATGAAACACTGGATAATCCTGGGTTACCTGTTCTTGCAGTCTCACTTATCTCACAGAATTGTCAAGATAACTTGAGAACACCCATATCTCCTGCACTGGAAACATAATGTAGTATATAAATAATTATTACTAATAAATAATAAATACTACATGTAGAGGAATAAAATAGTATTCCTTAGACTCAAGAAGTTCCCTTCATTATTTGTTTGTTTAATGAAAATATTTCTTTATTTCTCTTTTTTTTTGCCAGAGTAATGAACAAGAAAAGACTTTTAAAAAAACACTGTAAAAAAAAACCCAAATTCTTTTTAAAATGGTAAAAGCAGATAAAAAACAACTTTATAAGTCCATTTTAAAAACAGTTTTAAAGCACTCGCCCATTGAAAGTCCAGCAAGGATGGAGCCAGCCTGATGCTCCTTCAAAAGAGATTCTACAGCTGACTGCCTATTGCAGAAAAAGCACTCTTTTGTGTACTCACCATCAGACCAGCATCTCAGTGGTTGGACATGCAACAAGACCTCCACTGAAGATCTCATATTTGAATATTATGTTACAGGAAAACTTTATAATACTACTACTACTTAGGAAAGAAAGAGTTGTGATTTTTGTTCCTATCATCTTTTCTTCCCCTTATACCTTGCAATGCATAGGAAGTTATTAGCTTGGGAATGTGGAATTTCCTCCCAAGTTGCATTAAATTAGTTTAAGAACATAAAATGGGTTAAAGAACAAACCACCTACTTGATGAATTTGACACTTAAAGATATAGAAGTGGTGTTGTATAAGCCAACTGAAAACATAGCATTCCCAGTGGGTCCAATAATTATCTTTCTTCAGAACTAGGTGAGGACAGGTTCAATCTCTGATTAATTTTGTACCAGGTCAAATTTTGCATTATGTTCATGTCAGGTATATGATGATGGTTTTGTCTCAGGTTTCTTCTCAAATGTCCATGATGATTGTCTTTCCCATCTCTGCAGACAAAGGGTTGCCATTCTCGTATTGCACTCCCCTTTGTCTTGCGTCAAAGTAAACAGCTCCTATTTTGTTGGGAGTAGAAGCATACAGAGACATGGCTGTTCATAGCACTCCAATGCTAGAGGCATTAAAGAGAAAACTGGACAACCATATGTCAGATCCGCTTTAATTTGAGCAGGGGGAGTTGGACATGATGGCCTTATAGGCCCCTTCCAACTCAATTATTCTACATATGATTCTATGATATTTTCCTCAAACATGCTTTGAGGGTATGCTGCCTTAAATATGGGGTGGTGGGGGTTTGTGACTCATACATCATCACAACTGAAGGGTCTGCCCACAAAGTATTCGATCCTATTCACCCTATATGCATAGGAGCCTCCCACGGCAGTTGCTTTTGCAGCCAACTCGACAAGAAGATGTACCAGATGTAACACTAACCTGGTTAACAGTATATTGTACCAGTTTTCTCAACATGAAAGTGACAGAAAATGGCAATTGGTGTAAGGGACAAAAAGTTCTTCATTGCTCGGTAGAAATAGTTTCTATTGTCTATCAATAAGACTGCAATGCTTTAAGCCAGATAAAAGCCTGGCTCTTAGTCTGGAAGGGAACTGCAGTGTGTAAGGGACAGGTCTGCAGTTTGACACTGTAATATGGTCCCAAAAGCCACATAAAATGTCAATCAGTAACCTGAGTTACCAACTGGCACAGTGAAGTCACAAATCACTGAATGGATTTATGCCTAGGTGTGTGAAGAAAACCTCATTATTGCTGAGAATCTACAGAAGAGTGGCATGGCAAGACTACTCCTTGAGGATTCTTGTACCTCTTTGGGGGATCTTGCCTCTGGCATGACATCAAGACACCAATTTTTTCCTGTCATGATTTTTGTAATTCACACACAATTTAAACTTGTATTTCTGCAGAAGACTAAGGTCTTTCCCCTGTTTGAAGCTAAGCACAAACATATAACAACAGGCTAGGCTAATTCATCACAAAGACACAAGTAACCCATCTAGTGATATTGGTTTTATGTAACAGAGTATGCAACCATGAAAAAGTTATCACATTTTCCAGTACTGCACATTTTCCAGAAATGCACAAAAGCCACCTGCAAAAGTGCACACATTTTGTCTGAGACTGGCCCTCACCCAAATATTGCCATTCCTGCAGTGGCTCATATTGAGGGAGGGAAAGGAAGCTTCCTTTTTTGCTATGTGAGGTCAAAGGTAGTAAGGTTTCACATGTCTGTTTCATTAATTCTGTCCATGTGTAGAGGAGATACACAGAAGGAGGAGGTGCAGTATGCCACTGGCCCCACTTCTTCCTTCATGTGTCAAGTTAAAGGTCAGAAAAACTGCGCTTACAGAGACAAAGATGAAGACATGTAGGTGTCCTACCTAATCAGGAAGCCCAACAGCACTGTCAGATCTTTTGCTCAGTGTGCAGAGGCAAGGTGTGAAAACAGTGAAGGTGTTTGATTTCTCCTCTCTTGGTGGTGTTTTGTGAGATATGTGAGCTATCTTCATTACAAAGAACTAAATTTATTTCTATGATGATTGATCAATCATGTCTCATTCACACAGGAAGGCATGCTGTCAATCGGTGATAAGCTTGCATTTGTGTACTATCCCACTTAGAGTCAGGGCTGCTTCCTGTAAAATGACAAAGTTGTGTGCTACCTTTAAGCTTAACATATTTATTATAGCATTAGTTTTTGTGGACACACAGCCCACTTCCTCAAATGGATGGCATCCCATTTTGGGACTTCAGCTATATAGGCAGTACATGTGGTTGTAGGCAGAATACAGACAAGAAATATGGTTCAGGGGGTTTGATATAAATAACAGAATGAGTGAAATGCTTCCTGTATTAGATTATACTGTGTATCTGTGCAGTCAATATCCAATATATGTTGTTGTATCTGAGGAAACAACTTTTCTCTAGTCTACTAAGTGTATACATACAAGGGGGATTTGAGCATTTGGATATGGTTCCCTGTTGTGTGGACCTGTTTTGCACTTGATCCCAAAGGGATGGGGATTGGTCCATGATCATTATAATCACGAGACTCATAGGGAGATGTCAAAAGCTTAATCTGTCTTCCTTTAATAGCAGAGCTGGATTATTAGAGCCTTAGTTCCTAGAAGTTTAGTTTCATGTGATGAAGAACAGCCTGTACACTAGTATGGGACAAGCAGGGATCAGAGAGAAAAACCAGTTCAGCTGCAATGTGAAACCATGATATCAATGTAAAAATAAGGGAGGCGGGGTTTTGTCGTGGCGAGAACGGGTCGGGTTTCAGGCAAACTCCTGAAACTAACCAGGTCCCCTCAATTCTGCCCCCCCCCCAAACCACGGGGGAAAGGACACCAGTAGGAGAAGCGGTGTCTGAAGCAGCAGAGATGACAAAAGGGGGGAATGGAATTGGCGATGGCTTTTCCCCTCTCCGAAGTCACATCTGAGTGCACGGACCAAGGAGGAAGCCATCTTGGCAAAGAGCTGGGAACACCCCAAGCAGAGAGTGAGAGAGCGCAAAAGGATGTTGGAAATATCTCAACCAGAGACTCTGAGTAAGTTAAAATATTTGTTCCTGTAAGGAAAATCTCCATGGACACAAATAACTACACAGAAAAGAGACAGATATAAAGAGTCAGCAAAATGGACTTTACCTTTTAAAAAATCTTACTGTCGAACTTCCAGCTTGATGCTGCGACGAGACAGCAGCTGGAGGACGGAGCTCCGTCTCCTGGGCTGAATTCCGACCTGTTTGGGACCCCCCAGGGGGTTAAAACCACCCCGAAGAGGTGATGAAATAGGGGAGAAGCCTGTTGATCACGGGGGAAAGGCGGTTACCCACGTTTGATCCAGGAAACTCCCCAATCAACCAGCAGGTAGAAGCAAGCAGCTGAATAAGCCTGCTTGCAAGTCGTCGGCAGCCGGCAAAAGAAGAAGCAATAAACCAGCCAAACTAAACATTGTCGTTAACATTGGGTGAGATACAAAATCTTAGTTATATTACTTTATAACTATCCCTGGATGGAATAATCCCTTTAACAGGAAAAAAAGAGGGTCCCTTAGCCCCAACTCTAAAGCAGTGGTGGATCTGGAGAAGGGGAAGGAAATGCAAAGAGAAGGAAAGAAAATAAATTGGACATTAATTAAACACTTAATTATACTGCGAGGAAAGAAGTTCTGTATTACTTTGGTGTTAAACTTAAGAAATCTTCCTCTTAAATTTGTTTTTGCAAACAACCCTCAAAGTAATGTCTATCTACAGTGTTGGCAAATAGCCTAGAAACATGACCTTGAAAAAGCCTAGAAACTTGATTTGAAACTCTGTTTTGTCTTTCCTTTTTTCTTCTTCTTCTGAGAACTGACTAAAACATAGACAATTAACTTTGGAAAGTCTAATACAAACATTGAGTGAACGGGACTGCCAAACTACGTCAGAGACTGGATTCAATTAACCCTACAGGTGATCAACTTACTAAGGCAACTGTTGATGGAACTGGACTGACTGCTCTAAGCTACTGGACATTCTTCACCTGAAGTGCAAGTGCCTGGCATCTGAAGACATGATGTCACAACAAGGGAAATTTTGTGAGGAGGCAAGATCTACCCTGCAAGCAATTTTAGAAATAGTGAGATCCCAGAACCAAGACATGCGGTCGTTCACGGAACAACTTAGGAAGGATTATATTCAACAAGAGATAGAAAATATTGAACAAAGAAATGTGAAGGTGGAGGACGATGTATGCCAAGGAGAAGAGGGACTGGAGGAAATCGAAGGGGGAGGATCGGGAGAGGCGAGGAGAAACTTGGCTGTGTTGGAGGAAGTGGGGGGGGGGAATCAGCAGCATTAATTAAAAATGGCCTGGAGGACCTATTGGAGATGGATCCATTGCATAAAGATCTGTTGGAGATTGGTCAAGTGTACAAAATGCTTTCAGATTACACAAGGGACGGCAGAATATTTAGGGAGATGGAAACGAATTGGGAAAATTCAAATAAGAGAAGGAATCACTTAGAAAAGATGAAAAAGGGGAAAATATTAAGGTGGCATCATTGTTGAATGCATGTATATATTTAACTTCTGGAATTGTAAAGGGGCATATCTTATATATTAAAAAAGGGAATTAAACTGAAATAAGGGATCATTAATCAGGGTAAAGGCATAACATGGTGGCTTTTAAGGTAAATTGAAGTTAGATATAAAGATGGGGCAAAACAAATAGTACTTAATGAATATATATATAGGATACGATGTTGATATAGACATGATAGAAAATGTGGAGATAGAAATGGCTAAACAATTATATAAAGAAAATTTGTATAAAAGTAGTCAATATTGTATACTAAAACACACACATGAACGGTTTAAATGTTTAAAAAATGTATAGATTGTGAAGAGACAACTGAGAAGACACAAAGAACAAATGATTGTAAGCAACCCATGTAACACGATGTTTAATAAGCACGATTAAATGTAGAAAGATTGACAAATTAATAAAATGTTTACCAAAAAAAATCTTACTGTCATGGTAGAAGCAAGCCCCCCCCCCCCCGCAGCTTGGATCGGGAGAAGAAGAGGAGAAAGAGGGAGAAGGGGGAGAAAACTGTAGGCATCCTTCAGTCTCGAGAGACTATGGTAACGTGCTCTGTATGGAGGACTTGGAACAACATCTAGTGTGGCTGAGAAGGCCAATTCGAGAGTGACAATCCCTTCCACACTGAAGACAAATACAATCTGTCCCCTGTTCAGCTCCCTGATTTTGCTGGTTTCAGGACTGCCTCTTTGCCTCGGCCTGCTGAACAAGTGTCTCTTCAAATTGGGAGAGGCCATGCTGCACCACCTGCCTCCAGGCTGAACGCTCAGATGTCAAGGTTTCCCATCTGTTGAGGTCCATTCCTAAGGCCTTCAGATCCCGCTTGCAGATATCCTTGTATCGCAGCTTTGGTCTCCCTTTGGGGTGCTTTCCCTGCACTAATTCTCCATACAGGAGATCTTTTGGAATCCGACCATCAGCCATTCTCACGACATGCCCGAGCCAATGTAGACGTCGCTGTTTCAGTAATGTATACATGCTAAAAATTCCAGCTAGGACTACTCTATTTGGAACTTTGTCCTGCCAGGTGATGCCAAAAATGTGTCGGAGACAACGCATATGGAACATGTTCAGCCACAGAACTTACAACCCTGAGGGAAACTCCCCTCCCCTCTTGAATCAGATATGTAAATAAGACTGAGAAAGAAAAGTAAGGTTACAGTGACATCTGCTGACAGAAGACTTAAACAGCACTCCTTACAGAAAAAAACAATCTGCTGACAGAAGATTTAAACAACATCCCTTATTTACTTAATTTAGGAAGAAGGGGAAAAAATCAATATGGCGACAAAAGGTGGAAAAGAGAGAACTCAAAGAGGCTCACCGGCACAAGAACAGAATCTAAGTGGGTTATTGGGGCAAGAGTCATTTAAGGACTGGCAACAGAGTATTCAAGAGATGCTATCTACAGGGCTACAGCAATTACAAGGAGGGATTGCTCAGCTATGTGTACAAATGAAAGACTTAGGGATGCAAATGACTGATATTAAAAATCAAATTACAGAAAATAAAAAAGAAATAACCAGAATAGCTGGGACATCAAAAAGAACAGAAGAAAGACTGGATACCATGAATACAGGGAAGGAAGAACTAAAGTGGGAAAGCAAGCAAGATGAAATTACTTTGTTAAATCTACAAATGGAAAGAGCCAATGCCATACTTAGATTCCATTACTACTTATTTAGCATCGCTCATGGAGACGCAACCAGAGGATGTTCAACAAAATATAGACATAGCACAAAAAGTTAATACAGCATACACCAGGAATAAAAATCTCCCCAGAGAAATTCATGTTAAATTTACGAGAAAGATCTTTCAAGATAAAGTTTTAAGAAATATACAAGGCAAGGAACCTAATAGAAAAAATAAGGAAATTAAGAACTTGAAACATATTCCGTGGCAAATAAGACAGAAAAGGATACAATATGCGGAGCTCACATCCCTCCTGAGAACAAACCCAATTATGTATAAGTGGTTGGTGCTTGAAGGTGTCCTCTTTGAATTCCAGGAGCAGAGTTGTTATATTAACTCAAAAATGAAGGCAGAAGATTTTATGAAAACAAAGGGGAAGTGGCTGAACAGAAAAGAAGAGGAAAAAAGCAGATGAGAAACGAGAACAGGAGAAATCAAGTGGATCATCAGGATCAGAGGCTGAAAGACGCTCTACTAGAGCAGAAGAGCAAGCGAGAAGCTCTAAAGGAAAGCGCACTATAGAAAAAGAGGATCCATGAGGAAGGAAGAAAACCTCAACAATAAAGATGGACTAAATGAATAAAACATGAAAGTGAAAGATGAAGTGGTTAAAGACTGTAGGAAAAAATGGGTATAAAATGGTAGAAGAATATTAATGTTCAAAAATCAGTAACTATTAAAGAAAATGTAGATAAGATGTTTTGTAGATGATATATGATTTACTGATGGTACATAAGGCCAACAAATTTTTTTGAAAGGTACAAAAATGTTCTTAAATAGTGTGGGAAACATAAAACACAGGAGGACACTTTTATTATGTTTGGTGGATATATAGGGAATTACTGTAGGTGTATGAAAATTTGAAAAATATTCTGTTCCACACGACAACATTTAAACCAGATTTGTTCTTTTTATTGAATATTAGACCTGAGATGTTAGTTAGAGAAATGAAATATTTGATAATGCATGTAATTTCTACAGTTATTAGATGGAAAATATTAGAAGAAAATATCCCAGACTTAGAAGAGCTGACAGAAAAGACATGGGAAGTAGCGGAGTTGGAGGAAACAGAAGTAATAAACGAAGATCACCTTAAAAAGGACTCAAAAATAGGGAATAATTTCATAATTAGACAGAAAAGGTAGCTTGGAAAGCATAGATTAAAGAAGAATGTGAAGGTCCAATTAGGGAATAAATAGATTAGTAACTATAGTAATACTGGGAAAATCTGCTGTTTTTCTTTTTATCTCTCTTTGTAGTATAATTGTACAAGTTGATGTAAATGTACTATCTCACTCTCTGGAATTTTACCCTTTCTCTATCCATACCTACCCCCCTAACCCTAAATTCCCTTCCCCATAATCCTACCCCCATTGAAAAGAATATATATATCTTCTTCACATGAGAGGAAGAAGCTGAACATTTTCTCTTGGGTTGTAAAATAATCACAGTTCCCCTTTTTGACTGAAACTATTGTTTATTCTAACTGCAGTTTGTTAAAACAATCCACAGTCAACCTGTGGGAAGGCAACCAGAGATGACAGCATTGAGCAGCTGCTCCACTTCCCTATTTATAACGGACTTCAGCCCAGTCATTACCCAGGGAACATTTGGTGGCATCTTCTCCCAAAGCCTGGAACTAATTATTGAAATCCTGCCCCATAAGTTACGCCACAGAAGACTGATGATGTTATCAGTCATGATGAATTTTCTGAAATTAAAACAAAACATCTGATCCTTTCCCACCTCCAATCGCAAGGCACCTCCAGAATCCCCTTCGTTGTGGGGAAGCTGTTAGGGTGTATGGCAGTCTTTAATATTAAACTCTAGTTTAAACTTCCTCAGTTGTGTTCAACCATGAAAAGCTACTTTTTTTCTGCAGTATTAGTATTGGGTAGAATATTCAGCCTAATATTAGCTCAGATCCACACAGCTGGGACATGTTTCCACATAGTTTTTTCTGGTCATCTTTTTTAACTCTCTGCTGCTTTGGAAACTATTTGACTTTTTTGAAAGGCTTTGGTTGTCATGGTGGTAATGGTAATAACGTAAGAAGGGAACATGGGTATACTCATGGGGTGCCTAGTGCAGCTATATTTAAAAAGAGGATTCTTATAACTTCTTCAGATTCATTGCTAGGGATATGAGATATGATATAATATGAGAGCTTTCTATCTCAATCTGGTTGCATTTCTTCAAATCTTCCATATATTCCCATTCTATCCTTTGTTCAAATCAGTTTGCAAATCCCTTGTTTTTAATTCCTGCATGGAAATGTATATGTATTTTCTATATTCATTTATATGCATTTCCCCGTGTATTTATTCACATTTTCTGATGTACATATTTGGGTATACAATTTCTGCGTTATTTAAATTGGGGTGGGGTTTGGTTGTTGTTTTTTGGTCTATTGTACACAGTTTTAGCCCTTCCAACTTTTAAAATTTGAGCACAATTTTGTGTATGCAAATCATATTGCAAACCTCACAAATGTGTGCCTTTCTTAAGCAAGGTGCACTTTATCTCACAACAAGTCTCAGGAGGTCAGAAATTGATAATTTTGATCACAGTCTCAAAGCCACTAGAATTATTTTGCAGCCCAGTTTGCAACCATTCATAATCAGCTGATGAGCAGGAACTGACTTGCACTTCTGTTTTGCAGACCTTTGAAAAAGCTGAGGGCTGCAGGGTGAGTGTCCTGTGGCAGGCACTGAGCCCAGGCAAGCTATAAGAGGCCTAACCAAATTCTGTCATGCTATTAACCCTAATTATAACCATTAGAATGTGATCATAAACTCTGAAAGAACCATGCAACTACAGTCTGATGGAAATTGAAGGCTTGAAATTGCATGTAGGATCTACACAGATAGAGGTGGTTCTTCCTTTCAGAAAATCTGTAATGCTGAACAGGCAGTGTGTGGTTAGGACACGCCCCCTTCTCACAGGGTTAGTACAGCCCAATCTGTAATGCCAGAATAGGGATATGGTCTCCCACTGTTTTCTAGGACTGGACTCATTCATGTTAATCCTTCCTGTTCTAAGTAATGTTGCCTTCTATTTATGTTTCATGGTGTCTTCAAAAAGTAGCTCTGTGACTAGGGAGGGCTTATTCAGCAATATGATACAGAGGATCATGATGATGTGCCGTCAATTCTGACATGGTGACCCTTTTCAGGAGTTTCAAGTAGAAAATACTGAGAAGTGGTTTATCATTCCTTTCTCCTGAGGGTGCTCTGGGACTGTGCAGGTTGCCCAAGGTCACACAAGCTGGCTCTACTTGCAGGCAGAGACAGAGTGAGGAATTGAACTCCCGACTTCTTGTTCCACAGCTGGATACAAAGGAGGCACTTAATCTTTTCCACCAATCTCACTTAACAAGATGTATATTCTTGGGGCTGGAGAAAAGGAGACTGTCCAGCTAGGTATCCCTGTAGGTGTGAATCCAGCTAGCTACCCCTGTAGGTGTGAAAAGCCATTCTGTGTTTCCACTTACTATTTGAAGCAGAAAAGGAATGCCTGGGTGGTCCCAAACATCCAAGCTTGCATTGCAAGTAGCTTAGAAACCTTTGGTGAAGGTGGGGTTCTCCTTCGTGGCCTCTGTGAATACACACTAATGGGTTAATCTGCGCTCGAGCAGAGCAGCTTCGGAAACTTTCACAGCTTTAAGCACTTGGTGCCGGCACCTCCCCTACACCGGCTATATAACTCCGCCCCCGGCACCCAGCCCTCAGTTCTTTTTTCGACCGCCGCTGTAGCAGCAGCTTCGTTAGGAACTTCACAAGTAAAAAAACAAACAAACAATTCTATTCCTTTCCTTTCCTTTCTTTGACCTTCCCTTGTTCTTTCTTCACAAGTTGTTTCTTCTGCCTGGGGGGAAATGCACAAGCCGGCGTTAGGTGTTCTTTGTAAAAGCTTTACAAAGCTGGCTTTAGAGCCCTAAGGGCTTTTTCTCTTAAAGAAATAAGGTCTCTCTTACCTTCTTAGCAAGGTTACCCCCAGGCTCAAGAGCAACAGCTTTCCACCTGTTTGCAATCCTCCTCTTCGTGTCAAAAAGAAGAGGACAGCATCTCAGCTTTGCCCTTGGAGGAAGAAAGGGCCTCCTACAGCTCCGGCCGCCATCCCCGCCTGTCAGTGATTCTCCTGCCATGGGGTAAAGCCTCTGTGTGAGGTTGGCGCGGAACAGCCCTCTTGCATCGAGGGGCTCGTTCATACAGCTGTCAAGCCTGCAGTAAACTGGGCACCTGTAGCCCTAGGGTTGCCCTTGGAAGAAGAGAGGGCCCCCTGCAGCTCCTGTCGCCGTCCCCGCCTGTCAGTGATTCTCCTGACATGGGGTAAAACCTCCCGGCAGAGGTTGGCGCGGAACAGCCCTCTTGCATCAAGGGGCTCGTTCATACAGCTGTTTAACCTGCAGTGAGTTGGTCGTCTGATGCCCTGCCCTTGGAAGAAGAAAGGGCCTCCTGCAGCTCCGGTTGCCATCCCCGTCTGTCAGTGATTCTCCTGACATAGGGTAAAAGCCTCTCTGAGAGGTTGGCACGGAACAGCCCTCTTGCATCATGGGCTCGTTCATACAGCTGCTAATTCCGGAGACAGCCGGGTGCCGAGGCTAAAGATGTTTTGGCAACATACGGTAAGCCTTGGCTTTGCCTTTGGGGAAAGAAAGGGCCCCCTGCAGCTCCCACTGCCAGCCCCACCTATCAGTGATATGCCTGACTAGGGTAACCACCTTTTGGTGGTTTGGCATAAAACAGCCCTCATTTATCAATGGGCTCGTTCACACAGCTACTATTCCCAAAATCAGCTAGGTGCCAAAGCAAGAGCTTTCTGGCAACATTTGGCAGCCCTGGCTTTGCCTTTAAAAGGGGGGGGGGCTGCAGCTCCCACTGCTAGCCCCGCTAGTCAGTGTTATTCCTGTCTGGGGTAAGTACCTGTTTGGTGGCTCATTATTTGGCACGAAATAGCCCTCTTTTATCAATGGGCTCATTCACACAGTAGCCTGCAGTCCCACCTCAGCCGCTGGCACCAGCATAGGCTCATAGGGAAAGGACTCATAGGAGTCAACCCTAGAACCCGGCTACTGTCAGACCCGAGTAATTTTCCTCAGGAGGGTCGTATCATGCCGACAAGTTCGTGCAGGACCAGTCCCTTTTATCCGGTACAGGAGCTATGAGCCTTTTCCGCCACCTTTTCTGCCACCACCGCCGCCCCACTCCACCTGGCACTGTTCTGAGCCACGGGCTAAGGAGTGCTTTGTGCCTCCACCTACGCCTGAAAGGTGTAGTGCTCCCTCGAACTCGGCTCCGGCAACAAAGTGTCCGTGGGTTCGACCTAACCCGCTGTTAACCTTTTCAGCCTTGTCCGTCCCGGCAACTGTATTGGGACTGAGCTTGGTCAGGCTCATGCTAGGAAAGACTTCTCCCCTAATTGTCAAAAGGACTTACCTTATTCAGCCTGGGACTCACAAGAGTCAGAAGGGGAGGAAGATTTCCAACCAATCTTCCTACGCCCATATCAGTTGCCGCAGTTAGTCACCCTCCTTTACCATTTACAGATGAGGAGTTCTTTGGTCGGCGTTTTTATTGTCTGGCTGCCATGTAGCCAACTACTCCTCTGCCATGGGTGCTTATCATCACCACTTATGGAATTTGGCATTGCCCATTCTGCAGATAGCTCCTGTGCACCTTTACAGTTAAGGCCTCCCATATCACTAGGAGGCAATGGGGCGGGCGCGTCACAAGTGCATTGCTGCTCGACATGCCTTAAACCAGCATCCAAACAAGTGGCGGGTCGAGGACCTGCCGTTTGTTAGTGTAGGGCTTTTTGGTCGGAAAATTGATGTTATTTTTGATAACCTGCTCAAGCTCTGGAAGGTGGCATGATCATTTGCGGAGTAACAACCGCAAGTACCTGGTGATGTTCCTACCAGCCTAGGGCATCCCAGGAACGTCAAAGGCCTCAACCCCAAAGTTACCAGCCGCCACCCCCTCGACATGTGGGCAGGCAGCGCCCTGACCAACAAAACCGCAGGCAGGACCGCAAAACCAAGCGGTCTCTTTACTGCACCTGACTTTTCTGTCGTTGACCAATCAGTCCGTTTGGCCCCTCATCTTCCAATTGGTGTTCCTTCACGTCTAACACTTCGGTACTCTCTATCATAGCTACCAGCTATGCCACTGAATTCGATGTACCCCCTGTCACAGGCCACGTTAAGGCCACCCCAAACCCCCCCCCCTCCAAAAAGGATGGAGGCCTCTGGCCCATCCTTGATTTTGGAGGCCTGAATTCTTTTATTATTCTAGTAGATTCCGTATGGCTTCCTTGCACTCTGTCATTCACATGTTACGTCCAGGGAGTTGGTTTACCGTGAGATGCTCATTCTCATGCTGGCATCCGGTCAGACTATCAACGCTTCTCAGGGTTTCAGTTGGGGGAATCACTGTTTACCCATATTTGGATAACTGGCTCCTGGCCGTTGAGTCCAAGTCACAAGCTTGTAAACACACGTCCTTGACACTGTCTCTTTTGTCAGCGTACATAGAGAAGCCGATTTTGCAACCTACGCAATGTGTAAATTGTATTTATGCGACTTTGGATGCTTTCTTGAAGCAGGCTTTTTTCCCCCTGACAACAAGTCTGTGAAAATGCATTATTTGTTATGCTCCTTCTCTTCAGGCGTTTGGTTCCCTGTCCTACAGGTCCAGCGACTCCTGGGGCTGATGGCATCTACCACAGCTGTGGGACGGCATGCTCGACTGAGGATGCGGTCCCTTCAAGCCTGGTTTCTCTCACTCTTTCAGATGTCTTGCGACCACCCATCCACGTTGCTCCAGGTGACTCCGGAACTCGCTGCACAACTGGACTGGTGGAGATCCCCCCCACCCAAACCTACGGATAGGGAGACCCTTTGGTCTCTTGACCCGGCTGGTTCAGTCAGTGGTGGATGCCAGCCCGCCAGGCTGCGGGGGTTTGTCTGCGCCACCACGTTGCCCTTGGCCGTTGGTCCACAATAGTTGCCGGCCTGCATATCATTGTGCTGGAGCTCCTGGCAATCACCAAGGCCTTTCGGGCCTTTGAGCCCCTACTCGGGGTCGGGTGGTCCAGGTCGCATCAGACAATACCACTGCAGTTTATTATATACACAAGCAGGGCGGCACTCACTTGTTACGCCTTCTTTTTCACACCATCGACCTTTCGGAATGGTGTTATGCTCGCCACATTTATCCGGTGGCTGTACATTGGCAGGCAAGAACAATTCCATGGCAGTCCATCTCAGCAGACTACAGTCCTGCTCTCACGAGTGGGCTCTCGACGATACCATCTTTCGTTGCCTCTGTCGTTGATGGGGGACTCCAGACATAGACGCTTTTGCATCTCGGACGAACAAGAAGTATGCCATGTTCGGCTCCAAGCTGTCATCGGCTGCAACTCCCTTGGGGACGCCTTCCTGACGAATTGGTCACGGGGCCTCCTCTACATGTTTCCACCTTTCCCCCTTCTTCAAAGGACTGTCGTTCGAGTCCAACATGAGTGTGCAAACGTGATGCTTGGTTTGCCTCGCTAGCAATGGTTCTTGATCCTGCTCCCGTGAGCTGCGGAATACATCACGCTGCAGCTGGTCCCTCATCTACTGACAGGGGTCGGATGTTTCATCCGGACCTTGGGTCCCTCCGCCTGTCGGCTTGGAGTCTTCCCCGTCAGTAACAGACGTGCTCAATCATGCTCGCAAACCTTCTACCACCTTGACCTACTCCTTTAATGGGTAGGCGTTCTGTCACTTTGCACCAAGACGACATTTGCCTACTAGGCCAATGTCTCTGGACACATTCCTTCAGTTTCTCCTTCACCTGTTTTGCCTGGGACTGGCCCGTTCTACCTGCAAGCTATTTCTCCGAGGCCTGGAGAATATGCGCCCTGCCTATAGACCACTAAAACCGCAGTGGTCTCTCCAATTAATCCTTCGGAGACTCCTCTTCCAAAGTCAGTGAGAGCTCACTCTACTAGAGTTGTAGCATCCTCAACAGCCTTTCTCCGTGGAGTGGACATCGCGGATGTCTGCCGCGCTGCCACACGTGCCACTCCGTCCACCTTCATCTCGCACTACCGCCTGGATGTCTGTCCAAAGGCTCAGGCTGCGGTAGGTCGAGCTGTCCTGGCGTCTGCACTTTCGTGACGTCCCTCCTCCTGGTGAGTCAGCTTGCCAGTCGCCCATTAGTGTGTATTCACAGAGGCCATGAAGGAGAAAAAGAAGTTACTTACCTGTAACTCTGGTTCTTCGAGTGGTCCTCTGTGAATTCACACGTCCCGCCCTCCTCCCCACTGTCCGTCATGTGTGCCATCGCATGCTGGGCAGCGGCGGTCGGTTCCTTAGAACTGAGGGCTGGGTGCCGGGGGCGGAGTTATATAGCTGGTGTAGGGGAGGTGCCGGCACCAAGTGCTTAAAGCTGTGAAAGTTTCCGAAGCTGCTCTGCTCGAGCGCAGATTAACCCATTAGTGTGAATTCACAGAGGACCACTCGAAGAACCAGAGTTACAGGTAAGTAACTTCTTTTTATCCCTAACTGTTTACAAATAGGATAGAAGTCTACAGGAATGTTGTATCCGTACTGGTACAGTAAATTTGGAAATTTTACAATATATTAAAAAATGTAATGAAAGTATAGGTTTTTCATAATTATATATATATTATTCAGTGTACCATGAAAAAAAGCTTTCTGGATCTAAAGGTCTCCTTAGGGACATTTCGTATACTTCTGTTGCTGTTGCTGTAAATACTTCTTTGATGTAGGCAGCTAGAATTCATAATAGATGCAGATAACAAAGCAAAACATAGTGAACAGAATTCCATTCCTCTGTCTTCTTTTCTCATGGAGTTGTATAATTTTTAATTCTCTCACATGTTTCCTACCTTGCTGCTTGTCAGGGGTAAACTATGAGCACCTATAGAGTCAGAAATCAGTGTTGAGAAGTAAAGAAAAGAGCCATATGTCAGAAGCAAATCAGAGCGAGAGCACAGCTGGAAGACATTGCCTAGACAACAACAGGACCAGGCCAAACGCGAAGCCTCCTGTGTTTCCTTCAGCCTAGAAAGCCCACCTGGGTATTGGTGGCTTGTGCCTATCTACAGCCTGAATACATGCTTCTGTTCAAGAAGAAACTCAAATTGCAGTGCCGGTAGCCAGCCATACAGAAGCAGAAATTCTGTAAATTCTAACATAACATAAAACAATGCCAGTGTAAGCAGCTGGGTGTCATGCCCAGACGACCAGCTTTGCACAATCCTGTCACAACAGTTGTACAGCATGCATGCAGAGGTGCTTTGTAAATAACACTTCTACTCTACCACGCTTGTGACTAAAGCTGCCATAGCTTTGTGTTGCACACATGGAGCTGTAGAGCAGGATTTCATTCAGAGTATCATAAAGAGCCAGGGGTTCCTGCTTCTGGCTCATGGTTCCTGATACTGTTTGAAATGCCAATTCATGAAAATTATGCAGTTCAGATTAAGAAATGTTTGTTTACTTATTTATTTAAGACATTTTTACCCTGCCTTTCTTCTTTAAATGGACCCAAGGCAGCTTGTATCATTGAAAAACAATATTTAAAGCTAAAAACAATGAGTATACAACAGTGGTTTACATCATTAAAAGACAACATTTAAAGCTAAGAACAGTGAGTATAAAGAGGCAGCTTACATCATTAAAAGACAATATTAAAGCTAAAACAATAAGTATACAAATACTAAAAAGGAACAAACAAATACCACTCTGGATGGTAAACATAAATAGTAACCCAGTCAGAGCAGCAATGCATAACAGTTCATCTAAAAGTTACTCGTGTAGCCAGTCATGTGGCCAGTTAGCCTGCTAAAATCACAGACGTGTAGGACTGTTAGGGGGTTTGGAGTTCATTTAGTCTTGTCTTGTGGGTTAGGCAGGATCCTGTAGATCCAGATTTCCTCCTGCTCCAAAAAAAAAAAAAAAAAAAAAAAAAAAAAAAAAAAAGAAGAAGAAGAAGAAAGAATTATTCCACTGTCTCTGTAAACTATAGTTTTGTGCAATAACTACAGTCTGGGTAAGATCCATTCAGTGTTTTCCTTGAATTTAGTTTGAATTTAGTTCCCTAGAGCTCACTTCCTACTCATTGATCAAGGGCAACAGCAAAAGAAGGTGTGGGTCACTTAAAGGACCTCCACGACCTATATCCATCATACAGATTTCCCATTTCTGCTGTAAAAAAAACTGATTGGTTTCCCCCATGTCCACACTGAACTATCTTTATTATCAACATGTTTGCAGGAAGAGCTGGATTGTTTCTTCAGAATACTTGAGCAGAGTTTGCTAATGTCATAAGCCCTATTTAGGGGTGTGAGCAGCCCCAGCCGCTGTATCCATGATGAGGCAGCAGGTACTGGTGATCAGTTAAGCTTTATTGGACTCAGCATACAAAGAAAAGAAAAGAAAAACAGTGTCTCTGTAGTCCTTTGCAGGATGGGGCCTCTAGCCCCAAGCAGCAGGGATGGAATTGGTAGCTTTCTATCCTTCCAGTCCTTCTAGGGCTGAGAGAATATTCTGTCCCAGCCCCAAGGAAGTTACTTCACTCCCATGGCAGCTCATCTTGGCTGAAAGGTCCAGGCTGTTAAACAATCTTTGCCAGCCAAGTCCCCCAGCACGGCGTCCAGCAAGCAGAGGAGACTGTGCAGCACCGGCTGACCCTGGGAGCTTCTATCTTTCAGCTTTCCTTCACATAAGCCAGCCATCCTCCAGAGATGCAGGCCTCTTAGAAGCTCCTTTCAGTGTCTCCCCCGGCCGACTATTTTCTCTCTTCCCCGAAGGTGACGGAAACTCCCAAGCATCCTCCCAAATGTCCAGTTCCTCCTCTCTCCTTGCTCACTCCCCTCTATATCTACCTCAGCTACAGCTGTTTCTCTGGGGGTGGGTTTAGGGCCTCCACCCTCATCTGCCTCAGGTGTTTCCTTCAAGGCCAACAACCCTTCTGCCGTTGCTGAGGGGGCTTGCCCACACTGGCACTTAGCTCCTTCCCCCAGCCAGCTGTAGCTGGCTCACATGGGGTTATGTCTGAATCCATGTAGGAGTAAATGGGTGGTGAGGAAGAAGCCATGTATGTAAGCTGCCTCCTAGGGCCCCTCTCCATGTAGACCTTCTCATGTTTAATTCAAATCTCTTCCTTGACAAACTCCTTATCACAAGAACACTGTAAGTGTGTCCACTGAAATTCACAAATAGAATACAATTTATGTGTGCACAGCTTTTGCTCTGCACCTAACTCTTACATTAAAGAAAAGAAATAAAGTATTCATCTGTGCAAGGGGTACACTTGTTGCTGGTATATGTTTGTAGTTCTCTGGCCATTAGAGTGTGTGCCTGCAACATTATGGTATTTATATAGAAACAAATAACTTGTGTGAGCAGTATAGAATTGTTTTTGTACTGTAGTAACCAATTACACAAATGTTTCACTCATTAAATAACTGCTGAAATTTGTTTTGTTTGAATAGTAAAACCGCAGTGTCATTTTTCTTAGTTTTTTTAAATACATGTTGTATGTACGTAACCAATTATATAACTAATATGGGAATTAAATTATTCTCTCTGACTTATCTTTGTTTGTTCCACTGTGTTGCATATGTGATGTGATTTCCCTTCTGTTTCATATTTTAGGCAGAAGGTTCCAGACTCCAGAAAGAACTCAGAGGATATTTAGCTGCAATCAAAGGTAATTGCAATCAAAATGCATTTTTTTCTTTCTCCCTTTTCTTGGCAAATGTTAAGTGCTCTCATTAATCAGCTGTTTTTTGAAGATTATAATGTATGCTTAAGTGGCTTCCAGACAGTTGCTGTTTGCAGATGTCACTGTATTACAGCAGATGACTGTGTATAAACTACACATTCAGGTAGAATGATGAGGCTGCTAATCTACATGGGGTTGTAAGGCTGGCAAAGTGGGGAAAGGCACTGCTATTGAGCCAGTGTGGAACAGTGGATAATGTGTTAGTCTGGGGCTCAGGAGATCTGGGTTCAAATCCCTGCTTAGTCATAGAAACTCACTATGAGGATGGCAATAGTAAACTATTCTTGGATCACCTCACATACCTCAAAAAACCCAATGGGTTCTCTTGTGAGCCAAAAGTTAATTGGTGCCACATGAAAGCAACAACTAGCAACTTTATCTCATAACATTCAATGATAATGTAACTCCTTTATATAAGTACTTTTGTAGCAAAGGAAGGGATGCTCCCCCCCCCCTCATTTTTATTGTACCCACTGTACTTTGGATGTTTCCACAAACTGCATTTAGGCTGTACAGGAAGGCAGAAATATCCAGGCATGGGATAGGATAAAAGCTGTAAGTTTCATTGGCTTCCACCAGTTGCCAAATTCTAGTTCTGGTGAAGTACATGCAGGCCAGTTATGCCAAAATGAACCATCAAAGTTCAGAAAGAATGTTGTCTGGCAGGGGAAGGTAGACAGTGGGAAGACTCTCCCTGCTTCCTCTTTTGAGAGATCAGCCTCCAGCAACAGACTATCTTTGTTGTCATGCCACTGATTACTGGTGCTAGTATATCTACATCCCACCAGGTCGTGATCTGTCCATGATAATAGAACTACTGACAGCTCCTCCAAACCCAGGTACCCTCACCCTGTCTAAGACAGAGTTTGTACATAGGGAGAAAGATTTGAGAGACTGGTTGTATTCCTTAGTCACATTGCCACTCTACATCCCAAGAAGCATGGCATTCCCCTTAGTGCTAGCCCTCATGCTAATTATTGAGAGTTACTGTATGGTTATATGATAATTGTGTGTACAGGTTGCTACACACAGAGTAAGAGCTGTTATGCTGCTTACTGTTTGAAATACAATTTATTTATTTATTTAAATTATATAAATTATTTACGTATATACTGCCTTTCTCCCCATAGGGGACCTGTGGCTTACAAAAGATAAAACAACAGACTTAAAAATACTATATAAATATTATAGTTAAAAAAGCAATTAAACATGTATTAAGATTAAAAATCAAGTTTAAAAACGATTCAGAAACATTTAAAAACCTGTAAGTTAAAAACCAGTGTATTTAATTAATTAATGGCCATTTATTAAAAGCTTTCAGCCCAAATCCTGTTTTTTCAGTGCATGCTGTGGCCCACTGCATGCACTGTTGTCTTTTTTAAATTGTACAAGGGAGCGTTCACTAGCCCTCTTGACCACATGTAATCCCCATTGTTTTCAATGGAGTATTTTCTGGCTTCCATAATGACAACTCAGACATTGCTGGAGCAATTACAGAGTGATGGGCCCACAGAGCAGGACTTTCTGCAGGATAGTTATGCTCTCTAATTGCTGATAGGATTCTGCCCATTGTAGTTTTGCTAGGAGAGACTAGATGAAGTGTAAAAATGGTGTTCTGATCCCTAGTTTTGATTTGGGAAAGATGTTTGTATAAAAATTTTATTGGAAATAATGTGTTTCTAAATAACTATTGTTTTGCTGCAAAGTCTTTGATGGACGTATCACTTACTTTATTCTAGCTCTAATATATATATATATATATATATAAATAAGGTTAAGTCAGTACTAACATGGTGATAGTCTACAAAATGACTAACCAAAGGAGCCCCCAGGCTGGCTGCATAGCTCAGCTTGCTGTGCCTTAGGAGAAGACGCAGAGTTTATAGCCTTGGGCAAGCTGCACAGTCCCAGAGCGCTCCCCAAAGAAGAGAATGATAAACCACTTCTGCATACTTTACACATTGGCAAGGGTCATCATAAGCTGGAATTCACTTGATAGCACATAATTATTATTAAAGCAGCTCAAGCCTGTTTAGGTATATATTGCTTAATTATTCAGCTGTCCTCTGATTGGGTGCATCTTTTTTTCAAAGGCATTCAGTAATGTGAACCACCCATGTATTGGTGCAAGTGGAAAAATGGCAAATGGAATAGACCTTCCAGTCATCTAGACCAGTGGTTCTTAACCTTTGTTACTCAGGTGTTTTTGGACTGCAACTCCCAGAAGCCTTCACCATCAGCTGTGCTGGCTGGGGTTTCTGGGAGTTGCAGTTCAAAAACACCTGAGTAACAAAGGTTAAGAACCACTGATCTAGACTGACAAATGACAGACACTTACCAGTATATGTACTATATACACAGTGCCCACATGGGCATTGAAGGTCTAGCTGTTGTTTGGTCTGATGTTAAATGGGTGCATGAACCAGTGTTTGATTTTTCTCATTTGTTGATATGTAATTACTGGCCCATTAACACATCCTGAAGTATCTTGTGCTAAATGGCACTGCTTACTTATGCTCTTATAGAAATGGTACAACTTAAGTACCAAACACCCCCCTAAACCTAAACTGAAACCTCCCTTCTCCGAAGAGTATGGTATATTGATGTGACGGTGTGTTATATTATAAGAAATAGGGGAAGGAACATCTCCCCAAGCTCATTTGTGTGTGTGTGTGTGTGTGTGTGTGTGTGAGAGAGAGAGAGAGAGAGAGAGAGAGAGAGAGAGAGAGAGAGAGATAATGTAATGTCAAGCCTGAGACACATGTAGGGGAGAATTGCAGGTAGAAGTGAGGGGAATGTTTAATATGTCATCCTTTTCTCCTTACAAACACCCCCACTTGAGGTTATTTTGTTTTTGATTTTGAAATCTGGATGAAGAATCAAAATAGTTTAAATCATCTGGGAAATAGGGAAGAATCAAATTGCGTATGTAGATTAAGCATCCCTTCTTACTCCTTAGTGATTCCCCTCTGCTATTCTCATTTGTGTTTTCAGGGAATTATAGAATTGGGAACCTCAAATTTCCCTTTCAGTGAGATGTCAGTCCTAAATTCTATTCTGTGACAACCAATATCAACCATTGGTGGGGGTGGGGGGAGGAACCCATTTTCCCAACCCATTTGTTTCTGCTTCTCTGTTAGTGACAGCAGGAAGGACCAAAAAAAAAAACAAAAAAGGAAAAAAGCAAGTTCTGTTCTTACAATGACCAGCTAGCTGGGATCAGTTCAGATAGCCTTCTGGAGTGGCTTCTGCTAGGTGAAGGAAGGCCAAAGGCAGCTTGAACAAGAAGTGTTTTGCTGAATCCCTTCAACACTGACAGTTGCTAAGCTAGATGAAATAACAATTCCCCTGTGACATAAGCGATTGTCAACAATGGGTTCTTTGTGCTCAACATTCTAGGTATGCAAGATGCTTCAACGAAGCTTACAGAGTCTCTACATGAAGTATACGAGCCTGACTGGTATGGCCGGGAAGATGTAAAAATGGTTGGAGAGGTGAGAATTTGTTTTATTTAGGACATTATTCATCCTTTTGATTCCATCCTTCTGTCTGCTCCCTCCTGCCAAGGTGACTAACAGTAAAATAAAGTATTAGATGAATATGATTTGTAAGATAATGATAATAAGCATTAAAAAGATTGTCTATACTATCAACATCATATATATAATTGGTCTCTTCCCTATCCAATCTGAAATACACATTTAAACAAAATGTCTAAAAGAAAATTGTGACAAAGCCAGACAGCAGGAATGAATTGAGGAGCCTAGCAGCCAAATCCACCAAAAATTACTTTTTGGACTATGATTTGCAGAATCCACAGGTCAGCATGTCCAGTGGCTGTACTGTGGGTGGGTTCTAAAGGATGTCATCCAGAAAGATAACTTTACCAAGCTCCACTATCATTAAGGCCCCATCTTCTGAGGTTTCCTATCATAATATAGCCAACAGAGAGTGGGCAGAAGAGGCTATAGGGTGTCCTCACATAATGAGTTAAGCAAAGAGGTGTAGTCCTATGGAAGAGGTAAGCTAGTTCCTGATCATTCAGGACTTAAGAAGGCCTAGGCCCTGATCATTTAAGGCTTTAACATCAAAAATCGCACTTTCAAATGAGTCCAAAACCCAGCTGATGCTGATTTTGGTATTATCCCATTTACACTAGCACCTGCATTTTGATTCAGTGGGTGTTTCCATAGTCCCTTCTAAGACAGTCCCTAACAGATCATACTACAGTAATCTGGGTGGTATCAAGGCAGGAACAGCAAAGGTCAGATCCAAATCATCTATTATTTTAGAATGAAGACATATATTATAACTTTAAAAGCTCTCTGAGACAGCTCTCTGTCTACCATCTGAGCATCAAAGCTGGATAGAGCTTATACAGTGGATCATTCTGAAGATGCTTAGAGGCATCAAAGATAGAAAAAAATAATCAGGAAGAGCATATTTAATAACAATAATTCTGTGTTGCCAGGTCAATTCTAGAGCTTTTGATGTACAGAGTACTCAGAAGTGGTTTATCATTCCCTTCTTTTGGGTGCATCCTGGAACTATGGAACTTTTCCATGGCTACATAGACTGGAAGCACAGCAGAGAATCAAACTTATAACCTCTGGTTCTGCAGCCAGATTCCTAAACCACTGAACTATCTAGCCAGCTAAGAACGTATTTAGTTACTATAAAATCAGTGTTAACATTTTGCTTCAAAGCTGCAATTCAGATTCACTCATGAATATATTTGCTGTTTTCAATTTGGTCTGTTGGTCCATTTAGCCCACTAAAAGCATTATTTGCATCAGCTCTCCTAGATGCCGATCTGACGTCTCTCTAGCTCTCGTGCCAGAGGTCATTTAACTGGGGATACCAATGACTGAAGCTGGAATTTGCTCTATCACTGCATGTGATTTAGCTCTCTAAACTGCACATTTATAGTCTGACTCTAAATCAAGAAGATTGTCCATACAATTAGGGTCCTTCAGATCTTTATTCTGCATCTTATGTCTAGCCACTTGACATCATGCTAAATAGGCAGAACATGTGATCAAATATTGCAATGGAAAGTTCATTGTGCAGCCAGTCAAGCTTTATTTTGCTCCCTTCCATTTACCCTCATTCAGCTTTCTGTATGCCACCTGGGGGGAAGGGGAAGGTTGTGCGATTGCTCTCAAGGCAGAGATGAAGAACATGTGCTTGATCTTGAAGTACACATAAAAGCAGGGTAGGAAGTTAAGGATGGGCATTGCATGATCACGGCAACGAGAGGTAAATTATTTTGGCAAAATAGTGTTGGATGGTGGTAAGGAGGCTGAGGTGAGTCAACTGAAGATCGAGGAAAAGATAGTACCAGCAGTCAGAGTAAGAGATTACTGGAGCCTGGAACATTAATTAAAATACAGTGGTGCCTTGACTTACGAACGCCCCGACGTACGAACATTTCGACTTACAAACAGCTCCGTTCGCAAAATTTTGCTTTGACTTGCGAACGGAGCTTTGACTTACGAACAAAAAAACACGCGGGGAAAGCGGGAAATGGACTTTGGACTGCCTGGTACCGTAATTTTAAAATTTAAAAATTAGTTTAAAAGGTGCTTGGTTTGGTTTAAAGCTGCTTGGTTTTAAAGGTGTTCTGTTTAAAAGGTGTTCATTCCCTCCCTCCCTCCTTTCCTGCTCTTTTTTTTAACCTAAGTCATCTTAGGTTAAAAAAAAAATTCTCCCCCTAGTGGTAGAGGACGGATTAACAGGTTTTGCATTAGTTCCTATGGGAACTAATGCTTTGACTTACAAATGGCGCCTTGACATAAGAACAAAAAACAGCCGGAACAGATTAATCAGTTTTCAATGCATTCCTATGGGAAATGCTGATTTGACTTACGAACGTTTTGACTTACGAACATCTTCTGGGACGGATTAAGTTCGTAAGTCAAGGGCACCACTGTATATACATTCTCAGGATCCTTAGGTTATCATTAATGGGTCAAGGACAGTAATTACCATATTTTTCAGTGTATAATACGCCCCCACATATAAGACCCCCCCTTTTCTAACTCAGAATTTCTTTCTTCGCAAGAAAGTGGAGGGGGAAGGCAGGTATCAAAGTGCTTTGATTCCTGCTTTCCCCCTCCACTTTCCTCGCAGTAAAGTGCTTTCTTGCGAGGAAAGTAGAGGGGGAAAGCACTTTCTTGCGAGGAAAGTGGAGGGGGAAAGCACTTTCCTCTCAAGAAGGTGCTTTCTTGCAAGGAAAGTGCTTTTCCCCTCCGGTGTCTTTGGAAGAAAGTGGAGGGGGAAAGCAGGAATCGCTTTGATGAATCGCTTTGATGATTCCTGCTTTCCTACTTTCTTCCGAAGAAAGTGGAGGGGGAAAGCACTTTCCTCACAAGAAAGCTCTTGTGAGGAAAGTGCTTTCCCCCTCCACTTTCTTTGCAAAAAGTGGAGGGGGAAAGCAGGAATCAAAGCGCTTTGATGATTCCTGCTTTCCCCCTCCTTACTTCCATGTATAAGATGACCCTAAATTTTTAATCTAAATATTTTAGAGAAAAGTATTGTCTTATACACGGAAAAATACGTGCATTCAGTGTTAATATCACATGACATTATTCTGCCTGCCCCTTTAAAGTTGAAAAGTGTCCCATCAACAAAGCTTGACATAAGCTGTAGCTCCCACTCCTGTAAACAGACAATTTTTAGGGTTTTTTTTAAAAAAAATCTTTAAACTTAAATGGGAGCCATTCATGAAAACAGAAGAATTCAACAAGCTTCGTTGTAAGGGTCCATGGATGGCTGCACCCTGTAATGAATAATGTGGAGTTTTCAAGGGCCTGTTCTGTTGTGGGGCAGTATGGAGGAGACTTAACAGCATATAGTGGTGGTTATTTTCCAAAAGGAATTCATTACATCTAATGTGTTACATTATAACATGTTACTCCCTATCTCTGAAGATTACTAGGTTATAAACCAGAGTTCTTAAGGAAGGTGGAGAACAAGAAGGGCCGGAGTATTTTTATGTTGCTCAAAGTGATGCAACATGACTGGAAAAAATGAAGCCAAAGCTGAGAGAGGAGCCAAAGAAGAAACCAGAACTTCTTGCCTGTTTAACAGTAGATGGCTGTGATTGTATTACTGATAATGTTTTTAGCAAAATGCTCTTGTATTTCCATTTTGAGAATTACAGTTTGGTTCTGACCATTGTGCTAACAATTGAGTTCAAGGTCCAAATTGTTATTTGGCACACAAATTATCATTTGGTGGATGGGCTGGCTGATGACATCAACAAGGCAGCATTGCCCGAGCAGATGGTGACCTGAGCTGAGGAAAAAGGGTATTCCATAAATATCTAAGATTCAGTCCAGAGGTTCTCTAAGCAGTTAGCATCATACTGTTTCTTCCAACTGATCTTGGCATTTATCTCAAGAAACTTTATTTATTTATTCAAGCAAAAACATTTAGTCTTGTTAATTTATAGGAAACTTTCCAAACTTTGATTTAGCTAGGGGCTGTCCCTCTAAATTGATTGGAAACTATGGGGATTGCTCTTAATGTGCTCTGATCTAGTAATCACTGCCACTCAAAGTACCACTGTGATTAAACACTGTGTTACTAAAAGCAGAATTTATTTTCTCAGCAATGATTAATAGGTTGCAATAATTACTTCTGGCCTATAATTAAAACAGGAGTCAAGTTCCGAATGAACTGAACATCCATATCCATCCACCATGTGCTCTGTCTACAGTACAAGCAACATCCACAGCACTGAAATTATTCAGAAATTCAGATTGACTGGTTGAATGGAAGGAATATGAATAAGCACTTCCGCACTGCAGTGAGACTCAATGTTTTGTCTACTAGGATTTTTTCCTCTCCCTGTCTATTTAAGACTTTTTCCCTTTGATAACTTCAGAAAGATCATGTTTGTCACAACCGTAGCATAAATGTACAGTGGTGCCTCACAAGACGATGTTAATCCGTTCCAGACAAATCGCTGTCATGCGAAAACATCGTCTTGCGAAACCAAATTTCCCATAGGAATGCATTGGAATTTAATTAATGTGTTCCGATGGGAAAGAAAAGCACAGAAACTTAAAAAAAATTAAAAGAAAGTCACTTACCAGGTACTGTAGACTGAGCCCGGCTCCTCATAGTGCCTGGTAGCAGCGGAACATCCGGAAAAGAGCACCAAACAGCTAAAAGCCGGCAGGCAGCAGGCAGCCATTTTGTGCTCTTCTCCGCTCCTTCCCCCTCCCCTCTCCCGACGAACAGCTGATAGGAGCAGGGTTTCTGAGGCTTCTCCCGGCTTTCCCAGCAGGGAAACAGGCAGTGGAAAAGCACCCCAGAGGCTTCTGAAAGCGGCGCTTTGCCGCGGGGTGGGTGGCAGGGGCAGGCCAGCCACCCCCCCACGCCCCCCCCACTGCAAAGCGCTGCTTTCAGAGGCTTCCCCGGGTGCAATTCCACTGCATGTTTACCTGCTGAAGAAGCCCCGGCAGCCATTTTGTCCTCTTCTCTGCTCCTTCCCCCTCCCCTCTCCCGACGAACAGCTGATGGGCGGGCTAAAAAGAGGCTTTCTCTGCCCTGAAAATTCAGGGGAAAAAGCTGGAAATAAAAAAATTCCGCTTTTCCCCTGCGCCCCGGGAGGCTTCTGAAAGGGGGGGGGGGGTCACGGGAGAGGCCCGTCTGGCGAAGCACAGACCCAAACATCGTCCAGCGAAAAGCGCCCATAGGAATCGTTTTGCGAAGCGCAACAGCGATCGCAAAACCTCATCGTCTAGCGGATTCGTCGTTTAACGAGGCAATCGTCTAGCGAGGTACTACTGTACTGTAGTGGGTGAGAGTGTGAACTGGGAAGATCCCTATTCTAATAGTATTAACTAAGTTTATTACAAAAAAAAAAAAAGATATCTTGACTTACCTCCATGGAGCTCAGGATAGCCCATATGGTTCTCCCCCTACTGGTTTTATCCTCACAATAGCCGTGTAAGACAGGCTAAGTCGAGAAATATTGGCTGGGTCCAAAGTCACATCATGACCTTTGTAGCTGAACAGGGATTTGAACTTGGGTCTCTCCAGCCACAATCTGACAGCACAAAAGCACAGTAGCATCTGTCCTTTTACTGTAAACTCATTAGCAATCTTCTCTCTCTCTCTCCTCAATATCTTCACATCTGCTAAGTGGGTATAATAATCCTGAAATACCTTTCAAGGCTGTTAGAAGAACAGGCAAGGAATCTGTAATCCTCCAGATGAACTCCAAATCTCATCAGTTTTAGCCAGTCTAGCCAATAGATAGTTAGTCAACATATCTGAAGAACAAAAGCTTACCTACCCATGTTATATTTTCAGATGAACTCAGGGCATCAATGCTGCCAGTCTCTACCCATCATACTGGTATCCCATTACTGGTTTCTATTTTTTCCGCTTTCCTTTTCCCTCAATCCCTCTCCCCAATCTCTCCTGGGAGGAGAAGCATGTGCTGTACTTTAGAAATCATTTTAAAAGGGATTTAAATGGCCTTGTATTTCAGCAGCATCTATGCATTTTAAATTTAATGGGAAATGCTATTTTAATCTGCTGTGACACAATGCTATTATGTGTCCTGCATCACTGTAGCAGCCTATGCTAAAGAGGCCTGAGGGCAGGAAAGTGCCGATGAGTGTTTCCTCTTAGGGTTTTGCAAAGGGCTGAGCAGCAGCTTAGGCTAAGAATTTTCTTGTTTATCTGGCAGGGCAGCAGTAGCTTAAATCCAAATTCAGTGTGATGGAAGGAAATGTCTTATTTCTTGTGAGAAGAAAACATTAGATGAAGATGTTCTGAATGAGGCAGCAGCTGTGAGGACAAAGTGACATTTCCTGGTAGAGGCAGAGGTCAGAAAGAAGGGGCAGAATTGGTAGTGTGGGTTAGGTAAAGGTTCCCCTTGACATTTAGTCCAGTCGTGTCCGACTCTAGGGCGCGGTGCTCATCCCCGTCTCCAAGCTGTAGAGCCAGCGTTTGTCCGTAGACAGTTTCCGTGGTCACGTGGCCAGCGCGACTAGACACGGAATGCCGTTACCTTCCCACCGTGGTGGTACCTATTTATCTACTCGCCTTTACATGCTTTCGAACTGCTAGATTGGCAGGAGCTGGGACAAGCGACGGGAGCTCACTCCGTCGCGTGGATTCAATCTTATGACAGCTGGTCTTCTGACCTTGTGGGTTAGTGCCCACCTATTTGAGAAAGGAAAAAAGCAAGGTTAGAAAGACAGGATGAAAAGCACATTTTCTCCAGAGGGAGACAGACAAGGCATTCTCTCTAAAGGGAGGTCTGGGAAGCTAGCCTTAGATGTCAGATGAGCTCAAGGAGTACCTGAATTTGCTTCACTAAACCCACCAGATGAAGAGGACTGACTTGCCTGTCTTTCAGGTGAGGTGTAAGGGAATTCCTAGATAAAGGAGTAAAGGGGGAATTACAATTCGGATATGGGAAAGTGTAGGAAGCTCCATCAAGTTGGCCAATGCCTTTTGTTTTACAGAGAAGTGAAGAGAGGGAACAGTAGCCTCATCTGTGGGAAATTAGTTGCAACCAAACAAGAGAGATAAAGTGGGGAGTAGATTAACAGAGTGGATGGATGAGGAGAGGCTCTCTGTCCCCTTATTCCCATCCTTCATCTGTGGTTGACTGTTGGTAGAATAGACTGTCAAAGAACAGCTTCATTACTGTTCTGAATTATAATGGCTAATTTTCAATCTCTAATGTTAGAGATAAAATGGCCCATCATAGATTATTTCATTTAGCTTAATATTTTCAAAGTTCTGTACTAGAAAGTGGGAAAGAAAAAAGTAGATGTGTGTGCCCCCACACACATTTATGTTGTATTAGGCATTATACATGAAAAGAACTGCTAGGAAATATTTATATTGCTTCTCTTGAATTCTAGAATGGATTGCGGAATCCAAAATGCATTGTACTTGGACATTCAAAGGGAAGCTGAGCATGCTTTAGAATGTCTCCATGTCTGAGATTAACATACTGAAAGATAATGGGCCTAGCACAGTTTGGGAAGGCTGCTCATGCCTTGCCTCACAAGCACAGAAGTCCCAGGTACAATACATGCTCTGTGCTGCCATCTGCTCCTTGCCATTCTAGAGGTTTTGAGTATGCAGGCAAGGCAAGGCTTATGATAACCCAGAGATGGCTCTATGCCACACAAGGCCTGACTTGCTATTTTTGGAGCAGCCCCAGCCACAGCTCGGATGTGGTGAGTCCTCATTCCTTACTTGCTATTTTTAGAGCAGCCCCAGCTGATGCTCAAATGTGGTGGGTCCTCATTCCTGTTTTTCTCCTTTGGCTGGAATCTGGGTTTCCAGTACAAATTCTAGTCTGCATTTCTTGTCTAGTCTGCATAGATCTGCATTTTTGCAGAGACTTGTGTGCATCTTAACAGATGTAAGAAAGAAGTTTGACTATTTTTACGTTTTATTAATTACAGAAAAAAAATGTCAAAATCTTAATACCCTACTTCCAGAACATAAGTAGTTCAAATTGACTGGCTAAACATATTTATTTCATCATCAGTTTACAGGTTTTTAGAGTTATACCATTAATGCCCCATTCTGCATTTCCTTTTTCTAAATTAAAGAAAACTTTTGATCTGGCTAACAAAGTTTGGTTCTTGGAATGCATGGCTTGCAGGAGTCAGAGCTGGCCCTGCCATTAGGCAAAGGAAGATAGCTGCCTCACTTTCCTCTTTCAGAGGACAGAGCTGTGTGTGCCACATGGATTGTTCTGCACCTTCAAGCTAGTCTCATGTTCTGAAGTGCGGTGGAAGGTGCTATCCCATTCCCAATGTTAGAATAATATTCAACTGCCAGGGTAGTCAGTACATGTACAGTTTCAGAGGTGGAGCTTGATCTTGGCCATTGGCTTGGACAACAAACTATTTTGGACCAGGTCTGCTGAGAAGAGAGTCAGTTCTTTCACTCCAGAGAAATGTTAGTCCTGAATAGACTTTCTTCTGTAGAATCAACATGCAGAAAGGAGAACAATGGAAATATGGTGCTGTCTCCATCTCTCTCATCTGCTGCCACCTCTTCTTCATGGACTGCATACTTGAAGCATGTCCATCTCAGGCTGTTGAGATATTGCACAATGTGGATCAGCTCTTTGACATATTTACCCAAAATAAATGGTATTCTAAGACCATCACCCATACTGTGCACTGTAAGGCGTAGTCATTAAGCCTGCCATCTATTATGTATTTCAAGGTTTTTTTCCATATTTATAAGCTGTCATTTTCCTTTGCAAGCTAAATAGTCTATGTGTTAGAGAACAATATATTCCTGTTTTCTGGCACATGTAGTCTGTTACCTTTCACTACCTCACATTTTGTTCATTGTTTTAGAGCTCTTTGTGTGGTCAGTCTTAATTTAACAGAAAAAAAAATAAATGCCAAATGTTGTGGGGCAGCTCTTGCATTCTCACACAGTCTCCTTACCACATGAAGAGATTTGACCTGGTAGTGCCGTGTTCATCTGAACAGAAAGTATGCCTGACCACTCCATCCTTTTGTTGGGTTGAAAAGTGATGTTGGAGGAAATAGATGTTGAGAGGAAGACTATTCCAGCTATTGATAATATTCAAGATTGCCTGTACTGTATTTAGGTTATATTCCTGGTATGAAGGATGAAAAGTACTACAGAGGTTTTCTTTCTGCCCTTGCTGTTTGATTTTACATGCCAGTAATATCTGGTCATGCCATAAGAAGCAGCAGTGTGTGAAATGTACTATTGCTTTGAACATTTTAAATATGATTTCATTTGAGTAAAAGCAAAGTCACTAAAGAGTGTATTTGCACATCCTTTTTTTTTTTAAGGCTACTTTCTTCACGGAAAAAAATGTCTATTTTTGGTTATAGATGTTAATTGCTTTTGTTTTAACTACACTTGTAATGTATTTCTTTTTTCTCTCCCTCTCTCTCTGTCCAGAAATGTGATGTGCTGTGGGAAGATTTTCATCAAAAGCTAGTAGATGGATCACTGCTAACTTTGGATACATATCTGGGACAGTTTCCTGATATAAAGGTACTATGATAACTGACTGCAAACTTAAGTACACATTTGCTCAATTCCTGTGATCTTTCCATAGTGCAAAGAATGAAAGGATATTGTACTCATCCGCTATACAAAGTATTTCTGCATTTCCTTCCCTGTGAACCAGATTTAAGAGGTTCCCAGTTATCCCACAATCCATACACTGAGCTATCCCTTGATCCATAACCATTTGAAAAATGTGATCCAGTTCAAAGCTGAGGCCATCTGCCATTGTTTTTCTGGATTTGCTCCTTGTCCACTCAGTAACGCACCATGATCTGAATTATATGCAGGATCATCTCCTGGAATATTTCTGAATGAAAGATTCTTTATTGTAAAAGAATAACCTAAATAACCATTATTTTAGCTCTACTGCTATAATACTGCCCTCTAGTTTAGTGCAATAGTTTTGTTTGCTTGGTTTTGTTTAGTAGCTGTTTGAATTAACAGTGATTTAAGTTCCTTGTATTTTTAAAGTTTTCTGGGAGCGGCTATAGTGGTGCTAGGAAAGAAATCTGTTGTTTGTTTGACCTACTGGGATTGCCTCCAGACTTTTGTCTGCCCATCCCCATCAGGGTATCACTAATAGTTATGTCAGGGTTGGCCTATATGTTCATTTGGCATATGGGTTAATACATGTGGATTTTTTACTGAGCTTGCTTGAGTTTTTGGTCTTCCCTCTAAAGTCTTCTATTTAAACCACCTTACAGGTATCCAGAGGAGGGGGCGGAAAGGGAAATGTTGCCAGTTCCCAGTTTAGCATCTTAATTCTGTTAGCGGTAGGCTGCAAAAGCCTTCTCTCATTCTCCCCGTTCAGGTGGTTTTAGTTCCTGTTGTCTTTGAGCTTAATCTTGATGTCTTTTCCCTCTTTGTTTCTATTACATGTTGTGCATGTTTATGTTACGTTGCTGTATTAATTTCTTTCTGTAGAAAGAGATTATTATGATGGTAATAGTAATGTTCCCATTACCAATAAATACTAGTACTTAAACACTGCAAGAGGTACTATCAAGTCAGATGCCACACTGCTTTATTAATTAACTGAATTCCAAATATATACCAAAATGAAATGTGATGGGTATAATTCCAGTGTTGAACATCAGTGGCAGTCTTTCTTGACAGAATATTCACTCTGTTGATTAATATACATAATCCCCAGGATATTTGAAGGGCTGTATCTCTCCATAGGAGCCTCTCTGGGTACTGAGAACATCAGGAGACATCTTTCTGTCAGTTCCACGACTCTCACAGGCAGGCTTGGTGCAGACATAGCACAGGCCTTTTCTGGAGTGCTCTTAGGCTGGAAAGCCAGCTGGAAAAATCTTTTCTTTTCCAGCAGATTTTAATATGTAAACTCCTGTCCAGGGTGGGATTTTAAGGGAGGGGATTGGGATTTTATCTTTTTAAATGTTTTTAAATTTGTAAAGAGATTTTATTTACTATCTTTTAATAATTAACATGTCTGATTGTTTTTAATGGTATAATTTATTTTATTTGTAATTGTCTAATAATTTAGTTTTTAAAAGTTACTTGGAAGCCACCTTAGCTTCCTCTACAGGGAAAAAGGTGGGGTAAAGATTAGGTAGGTAGATAAATGGATGCATGCATGCATACACACATAGACAGACAAAAATTCAGCACAAAATTGCGTTCAGGGAAGCTGTGTGTTAGACCTGTTTTTTCTTCCTCAAAGAATACTTTATAGGTTTCAAAATAAGTTCTATAAACAAATATTCTCTGATATATATTCTGTGAATCTGATATGAAATTTAGAGTCGTACCTTCAAATTTTGGTGAAATGAAGCTATGTGTTATTTGAAATTTTTGTAGTGATTTAGTGATTTTTTACCCTACTAGTATTTAAAAAAAGAGTAAAAATGGGTATCATGCAATATTTGGTTCTTAAGTGCTAAAATAAAGAAATGGGGGTTGGAATTGAAACAGCACTTCAAAAAAATTTGAATTGTAAACAGCCTACATAACAGGAATTGTGATTAACTTGATTGGAATATCTCTATTTACAGAACCGTATTGCAAAACGGAGCAGAAAGCTGGTGGACTATGACAGTGCAAGGCATCACCTGGAAGCACTGCAGAGTTCAAAGAGAAAAGATGAAAGCAGAATTTCCAAGGTAAGACACATTTCTGAATTATAACCAGCACTACAAATGGGAGTCAAATCACTCCCTGCCAAGTGCTTACTATATCTCCTGAACCTGTTGTTGTCATTGTTACTTGTTTGAACCAAAAATTCTACTTTGTGGAAAGAGTAGTCCAGAAAATTCAGCTGCCTTCAACCTTGGATTATGAAATAGACTGTACATTTTCTGGAGCTGAGATTGACATAGGCCCTGCCTAGAGCTGTGCTTCTAAATATGAGCCAGGCCTCCTTAAGAGGAGAGGTCAGTGTTTCTAAGGGATATGCAAGATTTCCTCTTCATCACTGCAGTACAAGTGGGTGTGTGGACTGTCTTAACCCAATTAAAACATAACAAATTCTTTGTGGGAGCTTTTTTCCCCTGTGGGAAACATTTTGTGTACCATACTGCCCAGATAATGTTTATAAAGAGTAACCATGTAGGCCATGTTTTGCTGTTATTATGGTCTTTGTGTCAGCAACATGTTCTTTAATACGAAGCCTCAACACAGAGTTTCCTGGAGACATCCAAGATCGAAGCATTGGCATCAGCTCGATTTGATCCTCACTAGATGCTCTAGCCTTCCTAGTATTACAATCACACGTAGTTATCAGCGTGCTGACTGCGATACTGATCACTCCCTGGTGTGTAGTAGAGTAAAACTGCGAAAAAAGAGATTGTATCACACGAAAAAGGAAGACCACATATTGACATCAGCAAGACTCATGATCAAAGAAAAGTGGAGGAATTTGCCCAAGCGCTTGAGGAAACCCTTCCAGGCCCGGCTGATGCAAATGCACCTGAATGATGGGAACATTTCAAGAATGCTGTTTATAACTCCGCCTTTTCCACATTTGGCAAGAAGACCAAAAAGACGGCAGAGTGGTTCGAAGCCCATTTGGAGGAGCTGATTCCAGTCATCGGGGAAAGGAGGAGAGCTCTAGCAGCATACAAAGCCTGTCCTAGTGAGTACAACTTGCAGGCTCTTCGAGTTGCTCGTAGCAAAGTCCAACAGGCTGCCAGGAGATGTTCCAACAATTATTGGCTTCAGCTCTGCTCTCAGATACAGATAGCAGCGGACACAGGTAACATCTAGGGAATGTATGACGGTATCAAGCAGGCTTTAGGTCCAATACAGAAGAAATCTGCTCCCTTGAAGTCTGCTACAGGCGTGATCATCCAGGACCGAGCACAGCAGATGGAACGCTGGGTGCAGCACTACTCTGAGCTATATTCCAGAGAGAATGTAGTAACCGAAGAGGCATTAAATAACATCGAGTGCCTGCCTGTCTTGGAAGAGTTGGACAGCGAACCAACTTTAGCAGAAATAAAAGCGGCCTTGGATTCCCTCGCCTCCGGCAAGGCACCTGAGAAGGATAACATCCCTGTTGAAGTGCTGTAAAGAGATCATCACCACCAAGCTGTATGAAATCTTCTGTCTTTGCTGGAGGGAAGGTGGAGTGCCAGAGGACATGAAGGATGCAAACATCATCACATTGTATAAGAACAAAGGAGACAGGGGCAACTGCAATGACTACCGTGGCATCTCTCTTCTCAGCATTGTAGGGAAGCTGCTTGCCCGTGTTGTGCTGAAGAGTCTCCAGGTGCTTGCAGACAGAGTCTATCCAGAGTCACAGTGTGGATTTCGAGCTAATAGATCCACCACTGACATGGTATTTCCCCTCAGACATTTGCAGGAGAAATGTAGGGAACAACGACAGCCACTCTTTGTGGCCTTCATAGATCTTACAAAGGCCTTTGATTTGGTTAGCAGGGACGGCCTTTTTAAAATCCTTCCCAAGATTGGATGTCCACCTCGACTCCTTAACATCATCAGGTCCTTTCATGAGGAAATGAAGGGCACTGTAGTTTTTGATGGCTCAACATCAGATCCCTTTGACATCCGAAGCGGAGTGAAACAAGGCTGTGTCCTCGCATCGACCCTGTTTGGGATCTTTTTTGCTGTCATGCTGAAGCACGCCTTTGGAACTGCGACAGAAGGTGTCTATCTCCGGACTAGATCAGATGGAAAGCTCTTTAATCTCTCTAGATTGAGAGCAAAGACCAAAGTCCAGCTGAAATGCATGCCGGACTTCCTCTTTGCCGATGATGCAGCTGTTGTTGCCCACTCTGCTGAAGACCTCCAACAACTCATGAATCACTTTAGCAAGGCCTGCCAAGACTTTGGATTAACAATCAGCCTGAAGAAAACAGAAGTCATGGGCCAGGGCGTGGACTCACCTCCCTCTATTACCATCTCCACACAAGAATTGGAGGTTGTTCATGACTTCCTGTACCTTGGCTCAACGATCTCCGACACTCTGTCCCTAGATGTTGAGCTGGATAAACACATTGGCAAAGCAGCTACCATGTTCTCTAGACTCACAAAGAGAGTATGGCTTAATAAGAAGGTGACGACATATACCAAGATCCAGGTCTATAGAGCCTGTGTCCTGAGTACACTCCTGTACTACAGTGAGTCCTGGACCCTTTCTGCATGGCAGGAGAGGAAGTTGAACACGTTCCATATGCGTTGTCTCCAACGCATTTTTGGTATCACCTGGCAGGACAAAATTCCAAATAGAGTAGTCCTAGAACGAGCTGGAATTTTTTGCATGTGTACATTACTGAAACAGTGATGTCTACGTTGGTTCGGGCATGTCGTGAGAATGACTGATGGTTGGATTCCAAAATATCTCCTGTATGGAAGTGCAGGGAAAGCGCCCCAGGGGAAGACCACAGCTGCGATACAAGGATATCTGCAAGCGGGATCTGAAGGCCTTAGGAATGGACTTCAACAGATGGGAAACTTTGGCATCTGAGCATTCAGCCTGGAGGCAGGCGGTGCAGCATGGCCTCTCCCAATTTGAAGAGACACTTGTTCAGCAGGCCGAGGCAAAGAGGCAGTCCCGAAACCAGCAAAATCAGGGAGCTGGACAGGGGACAGATTGCATTTGTCTTCAGTGTGGAAGGGATTGTCACTCTCAAATTGGCCTTCTCAGCCACACTAGACATTGTTCCAATACCTCTCTCTATTCAGAGCACATTACCATAGTCTCTTGAGACTGAAGGATGCCAACAACAATGTAGGCCAGTGAAATAGCCATATGAACGACTATGAGGAAGCAATTCCCACAATATTCTAGTAATATAGGACTTTGATGCCAGTTTAAGATTTTTGTCAATTATTCTTACTAAAGCATGCCATTCATTGCTGCTCAGTTTTTTAGAAATGGCTTAAGTTTTCATATTTCTACCACATTACAATGGTGGAAGAGGGATCAATTTCCTATTGAGCTGCACAAAGCAGGAAGCCCTATCAGTGTGGTAACAGGATTGTACTGATTCCACAAAGGTTGCTGTTGTATTGATGGCAATCTGCCTGAGGAAAAACTGCTCTCTGCTTGGGCAACAACAATGCTTGTGCAAGCAATGCTGGTAGGATTTTTCGCTAAAGAGAAGGCTCAGTGCAACACTGACCAGCATTGCAATGCACATCTGTAATAAGGGGAAATGAATGGTCAAGGAGGCTCCCAGTCTTCAATTTTGTTAATTAACAGAAATCAGTATTTGTTAAACAATTTGTTCAAGCTCCCTTGATATAAAAACTGTAAGTCTCTGGTGGAATTTCATGCTGGAGATCTGTGTCAAAGTAGAGGTGATAATAATTTCATTAGTAAAATTAGGATGTATGTTTTTTCCCCAATATGTATAGCCACTTGAGAGGTTCAGTAGCACCAGGACCACTGCTGTGGTACTGATGAAAATCCTCTCCCCACTGATTCCTAAGTAAATATACAAATTGGAAGGGAAGCTCCCACTGGCACTAATTAATGTCAGAATGCTCTTTGGCCACCAAGGTGTCTTGCCAGAATAGTGGACTGCTTTCTTCTTTGTGCTCTACATCAGCGTGACTACTTTAGATGACTACAGAGTAGTGCTGCTAGCATGCCTGTAGGCTTCAGGAGACATAAAGACCAGTAAGATTATACCTATTTTTATCAAGTTGTCAGCTCTGGTCTTGTTCTTCAGAGTCAGAAAATATGTTATACTTACTGTGTAGCATGCGGTTATGTCTCTTGTTTTTTTCTTCAACTTTAACTGGAAAGGACTATTGTCACTGGAAATTCAGCATACAAGGGGCACATTTATTACGTTCTTCTTCAGTAGAGATGTAAAATTTCCAAAAACTTTGAAACTATGGGTAAAAAAACTATTCAGACAATAATTACAAACTCAGTATCCTCTGTAGTTTTTTTTTAAATTAAATTGTGTTCTGAACTATAAAGAACCTCTTTGAGTTGTTTTTGTTTGTGAGCAACAGGCAAAAAAGAAGAAAAGTAGAAGAAAACATTAGTAAAATAAACCAAGCAAATCATGAATCCTCTAGTTCCCTTCTCCACCTTGTCTAGCAGACATAAGGCACTCATTCCTCTAAAAAGAACTGAGAAAAAATGGTGGGTGAACCAAGATTCAGTCAATATACATGAAAATTAATCAGTCTTATTTTCTCAGCTATTTTTATCAGTTTCCATTTTTGCTTCTTCACCTTCGTCTTTATCATAGTTATTGTGGGCTTCTAAAAACTAATTGAAATAAGCTTCTTTACCCTTTCGCACATCACTCTTTTTGTTTGTTTGTTTGTTTGATTGATATTGTTTGATATATATATTTCCAAACATTGAACCAGTTTCTTTCATGTACTACTAAAGATGGTAGAGCCTGAAGTAGGCAGGAAGCAAGAAAAGTCAGAGGCTGGGTGTGGAAAGGCCTTGCCACTATGCTACAGTAGGGATATTCTTTGCAGATTCCTAGGCTGGATTCCTGGATCAAATCCCTGATGATGTTTTGCATTTTACAACATCAAGTTCTAAGTGTACTGCTTGTTTTATAATCCAGTCAAACACAACAGTGGTGCTACTGTCGTCACTTAAACATTTCTGCCTTTGAATCTTGGATCCAACAGATTGCAACAGCATCAGATAGATAGCAACAACATCTTTCTTGTTTCTTAATAAAATCTTTGCCCTTTCTTCAGGGGACTGCTGGAATGAGAACCTTAGGGAAAGCTACTTGTGCTTTCAGCATTACAGCCCAGCTCCTTTGATTTGAAGGATTTTTTAATGTCTACACAAGGATAGGTTTTGTTATCATAGTTTGGATGACCTTTGGAAATGCTTATTTAATTTGACAGTAATTGTAAATCTGTTTCCCCTCCCCAAAAGACCTTGCAATGTGGAAATGCCTTTGTATGCTAGATTCTTGGTTGCACCATTTTCCTGAGCACAGGAAAAGGGGAAAAGAAATTAGTAGCCAGCTTACTACGTGGGTGTTTGTGTGTTTGCAAAAAAATAATCAGATTAGTAGGAGGTTAATTTACAGTGTACTAAAACATTATGAAGATAAACTAATCCAGGTAAAATTTTGGTTCAGTTTTCTGAACTTAAATATTTTTCAAATCTTACCTTTCTTCCTGAACTTAAATATTTTTAAAATCTTACCCTTCATACAAGTGTATTTTCAACTCCTTTCTGTTGTTCTGTACTTTCTTCAAGTCATTTGATGCCTGGGCCTGTGGACAGAAACAGATCCACCAATTGTAACTAGAGATGGGTATGAATCAGAAAAAAATGGTGATTCGTCACGATTTGTCATTCGTCAAAGTTGATGAATTGATGAAACACCAAATTTTAGCGACAAATCAACGAATATTCATTTATTGGTCATTAAAACACAGCAGCCCGTCGATTAGCTGATGGACAGGACATTGACAAGCAGGCTGGCTATGGGAACAGAAACTGGGGTTCCCCTTCACACAGTCAGCCTGCTTGTCAATGTCTTGTTGATCAGCTGATGGTTGTGAAATTGACAAGCAGGCTGTGGGAAGGGAAACTGGGGTTTCCCTTCCAACAGCCTGCCTGCACAAAGGGAATGAAAAGAAATTGGTAAATATTAATCCCTTCATATTCGTTAGGGTCGCCTGATGAATACTAAGGGACAGATATCCCACAAATCAGCAATATTTCATGAATATCGCAATTCATTTTTTATTCGTCCCCGTGTCTAGTCGTAACAGTAAGAAAAGCCCACAAGCAGAGTAGAAACTGAACCTCTTCTTCTTTCTCCTGTGTTAATGGCAGTGCCCCCTAGAGGCAGAAATGCATCTTGCTGTGGCATTTGAGAGGTGTAGTCTTAAATTAATGGCTTAGATAGAATTTGCTCATCCTAAGTGCACCATAATTATGTCATCTGATATTGTACATAGTCTTCCATAAACATATCTTACATCTGTTAGAAAACTTTTTGCGGGAGCAAATACATGAACACCTTTCTTTATTCATTACTCTGAAAGAAAATATTTCATAAACTATTTTTTCACTCTTTTGGTTAAAAAAGATATGGCTTCAAGAAAAAATGGGGGAAATACACCTTCATGCACACATGCCTGGCCTTCACATCTCTACTCTACAACCACAGTTAACACTCCAGCATCTGTGCATGTTCAGAACTACAAGGTTCAGTTTAAAAGTGCCCATGAGAACTTGGCATTTGTTGTGGGTACATACCTGGGAAACCATCTTTTTCTTGTATTTGATTAATCCCGCAACAATTGATTCTCTACTGATTGTAATTAATAAAATGAAAGCAAAGGGTACAGCTGTATGCATGGGTTGGGCCTAACTCCAAGAAAATACAGACTGAGCTTTTGGACTGCATGAAAGTAATAATGTTCTCAACTTTTCAGGCAGCCTTAAAGGACTGCCAATCCAAGAAAATTTTTGACTAAATTCTTTCCAATCTGTTCATTTTTCTTTTAGGCAGAAGAAGAATTTCAGAAAGCACAGAAAGTATTTGAAGACTTTAACATTGATTTGCAAGAAGAGCTACCAACTCTATGGTCAAGGTACATACTGTGAATAGTTCGCGTGCTTCAGTTTTTCACAACTGTCTAGAGAAGCTAGGTTATCATATATTTTTGATGCTTTAATGAACTCAGTTTTTTTTTTTCATTTATCAGAAGGACACCACATTTGATTAAAAAAATTTAAATCCTCAAGAAATTTAATCTTTGTTTTATCCTCATGGAGACTGCCTATGAAAGCCTGAAGTGATACATGTTTGTAAATATAATTGTAAAAATATAGATAGCAAATTTACATGATGAACTGCTCTGAATGTCTGAATAGAAGACATGTATAGGATGATTGCTAGTATGATTGGCAGATGGTTAGTATGATTGGCAGATAGAATGTTGAGTGTGGAGCTGATTATTGATTGGTTGGCGTGATAAGAGTTATGATAGGAGGTGACAGTTGAGATGAAGTCAATCTGATTTATGGAGTCTAGTTTTGAGGGTCAATTAGTAAGGGTCATTCGAAGAATCTGGTAAAGAGTTAAGGAGAGAGACTGTTTTGTAATAGAGAACTGAAAGGAAATTTATTAAGAGTGTTCTGCGGAAGTAGTTTTTTTATCTGAATACAGAGGAATATATTTATATTCTATAATTTTATCCGTTATCTGATATACCCTTGAATCTATCTTTCTCCTCCTACATTTACCTGTGTTACCTGAATAAAACCCTTTTGTCTTTTCAGAACCAAACTTTCCTCATTATTTAACGTTATGAATTACTTAGAAGGTACTAAGTAGTCTGCAGTAAGAAAGCATTACACCAATGTCACACAAGGTTACAGAACTGATTAAATAAAAAGAGAAATATATTCAGTCAGCATCTAAATATAAAATATATGCCAGTTTGGGGCAAGGAGATTCTGACTGGTGCACAGTAAACTTGTTAGAAGTTTGGGAAGTGGTTGTTTTTTAGGCTAATGCCTGTCTTAGTAGCACAAAGAAGTAGTAGGTAGATTTAAGGTGACGGTGCCAAAAAAGTGCCCAGGACTACCTGAGGAATGTGTGGCTTGCTAGTGTTCTTCTCAGGGAATGACATCACAGAGATCAAGAGGAATTCTTCTAAATGTGTAATGCGCAGGACATTAGTGGTGCCTTAGATCCACTTCACTCATATTCACTCATAGCATATTTAAATTGTAAGGCTTAAAGGGCAAAGCCTTGGATTCCATGATTAAGTCATTGAGATCCATAGTACAATCCCCTGTGGTATGGGGCTGTACAAGAATGAGTAAAGGTCATGCTGTTGTGGGTGGGTGTTTAAAGGTCTCCCCTTTAAATTGGGGAGGGGTGCTAATGGGGGGTTATGTTCCTCTTTATAAGTTATGCTTTTAAAACTCTTTTTACATTTCCAGAATTAATACTGTGCATTAGAATAAACTATTGTGTGTCCATCTAGAATACTTTTCCTCTCTTTTTTTGTTAGAGTTTTCAAAACCATAGCAAAGTAGAAATATATTCAGTTATTCTCCCTCTTTCTCTTTACAACCTTTTCATGTCTACTTTGTCATTCCTACTTAGACGAGTTGGCTTTTATGTGAACACGTTCAAAAATATCTCCAGCCTTGAAGCCAAATTTCACAAAGAAATAGCTTTGGTGAGTAAAATGAAGTCAGTGTGGGAGAAAGCTTTCAACTAGGTTTAAAGAAAGACAGATGCCAAGATGTACATATTTAATGTTTGCCTAAATAAGTCTCTTCCTGTTATTAAAAATACATGTCTCTTACTCAACAGTTAATTAATGGATTAAGAATAATATAATTATTATGATTGTATCCCACTTTTTATCATAGAAGTTTGTGATGGTTACATTGAAAGTCATTAGATGATCTTGTGCAATAAAATCACCAAGCTTTCAGCAGTAGGGGTTTAAGGTGCTTGACATGGGACTAATGCAGGCATGGGAAAACTTTGACTCACATATTTTTTTGGACTACAACTTCTATAACCCCTTAGGATTTACCATGCTGTTTGGGGTTTCCAGACACTGATGTCTAAAATATCTAGAGGGCCAAAGGTCCTCCAGTCTCAGACCAACTAGGAGAAAAAATACCCAACTCTGTTGGTGTATTGTTTTACCTCATTAAAGTTACTGCATAGTTGTTCTTCATCCTGTTATTATGTTGGATCAGCAACATTATTACAAAAGGAAGCATAGATGTTTTCTCTTTTGACATATTGTTATAATTGTTTGGGAGCTTAGCATGGATTCTAATAAAGCCTGAAACACTGAAATACACCACTGCATTCCACTCTTGGGAATGAACCCAGGACTGAGAATTCAAATCTCTGTTGTGCATCCCAAGAGAGGAGCCAGTCATGATCACCTAGAGCAGGGGTCTCCAAACTACGGCCCATGGGCCACATCCGGCCCACCTTGCCGTTTTATCCACCCCGTTCCCTTTAGCCCGGGCAGGCGGGCATCTGGGTGGGAGGGTAGGCGGGGGGTGCGGGCAGGTGGGGGGGTGCGGGCATGCATACGCACATATGCACACGTGTATGCTCCTGTTCCTTCAGCCCTCAAAGATGTTTAAAATATCCAGTGTGGCCCTCACGGTCAAATGTTTGGAGACCCCTGACCTAGAACATGTATGGTAGGATTATATGCCTTGCCACCTGTGAAGTCTTGAGCAAGCTACACAATGAGACGGTCACCATCGGAATTGACTTGACATGTACACCATTTCATAAATCAGTCTTGGTTCTCCTTCCATTCCTTGTTAAAGTATGTGTATGTTTTAAAACCACAAGCAATTTATAAACATTTACAAAGCATCTCTGTGAATGTCAGACAAGTTACTCCATGAAATCTCATGCTAGCCCATTAGCACAAATCATAATTGACTTTCAGTGCTAACTAGACATGGGCTATTCATATTCATATCCCTGGGGATATGAATAGTGGCACCATGGATGCCATGGAGGTCCATTCCCTTCCCCCAGAACCAGGGTCCTTTGTCATCGTTGTCATTGTGCCAATCACAGAAGGAGCCCAACTGTCTCTTCCCCGCCTCCCTGCAGAGCTGACCACTCCAGAAAGGAGATGGGATGGGGAGTCTCCCTGCTCAGCTGATGAGTGGTCAGCTGCACGGGGAGGTGCAGAAGAGAAGGTGCAGTTCTCAGGGGAGAGAATTGACACCCGTGGCTCCTGTGGTGCTGCTATTCATATTCGTATCCCCAGGAATACGAATATGAATAGCCCATGTCTAGTGCTAATCATAAAATCCAGCATTTTCAGAGTACCCTGGAGAGGAAAGTATATTTGGATTAATTTAGGGAGAAGGATGCTTCCAAAGAGACCCCCACTGTCATGAAATTATTATGCCTGTTTCCACCCCAATTTTCCAATAGTGTTGCCCTCTGGAGATTATAAATGATGCATTTTTGTTTGTATATGGTATTAAAATTTGCACATCACTATTGCAGGAAACAAAAAGGCATTTGAATCACAGTGGAGTAGATTAAAGTCACTTTGTTTGATCTAGACTCAGGGTTGAAAAGTTTGGGGTACTGACTATGAAATCAGATCCATTCTATAGTCTCTTTTAACAATGGCAAGTTAATGTAGTACTTTTTAATTAAATGTTTCCATGTTCCCAGCATGCAGCACTCCCTTTAAGCCCAAGAATAAGTGTAGCATGTCTTAATTATCAGTTGTGAAGTTTTCCATCTGCATGTGATATGTGTAGCTATAATAATGTCTCATTTATAAATAGTAATTAACATTAGTCCATTGTGGGGGAATATTTGTGATTTTAACTTGCATTTGTTCCTGCTAAGATAACTTTATTAAGATAACAGCTGGGTTTGCGTGTGCGTGTGTTTTCAGTTATGCCACAAACTTTATGAGGTGATGACTAAGCTGGGAGAACAGCATGCTGACAAGGCCTTCACGATTCTAGGAGCACCCAGGTACTCCTCTGCTATCAAACTGCAGTGTGCATGACTTAAAAATAATCTGAGTTTTGGAGTAAACAATTGTTTCTATTGAGCATGAGCATTTCATCCTATACCAATCTATTTGTGAGTTGGAAGCAAACTCTCATTATTGATAAATTGGTCTAATTACACTCTATCACACCAGAAACTGATAGGGTGTTTATTGTGGATGTGAATTCTTATCGAGGCTGACCTAATCTATACCTCTCTGAGTAGTATACATATCAACACACATAGTTGATATTTATTTATGTTGGCTTTTGCACATATCCAAATTTTGCACTGCAGTTCTTGGCTCAGAAATGAACTAAAATCTTTATACAATTAGATTTTTTAAAAAATAAAGTATATTTGACAATAAAATATGTATAGAAATGAGTTTTCTGAGAAAATACATGTAGAAGTCCCAATTTTTTCAGATCAAACTTCAACCAGCATGGGGGGAAAAAATGGCCAAACATAATAAATTTAGTTACAGATTTTTTTGCAGATTACTGCAAATCAAACAAAAAATCTCACAGTTTAACAGGGAAATGGGAAAGAAAAATATTTAGAATGAATACTTGTGATGGATATGTGTTTGAAATACAGTGCGTGTCACGATTCCCATGTGGCCTGTGCTTGTTTCACTAAACAAAGAACTCACGCTACATGCCCCTCAAGCTGCCACTAGTTGATTTCATCAACAATACCTATTATTAATAATCGAGGTCCAGGCCATATGTCATTTTAAAAGAACCAAATAGAAATTGTTTATTGATACAGGTGTTGACAGAACAAGCAATGTTGTTAACTCTTAAACAAACATTCTCCTTTATTCCTCTCAACCACCACTCTCCCGCCCAAACTCCAAAACTCTCTATCTATCTCAAAACCCTATCTCACTATCTCAAAACCCTATCGCACTATCTCAAAACCCTATCTAAACTCCCCACTCCTCCTCCTCCTGGTGAGTCTCTTATATCTCGTGACTCCGCCCCTCCAGCACTCCCATTGGTCTATGCAAATAGCCTATGGATATTCATGACCTGGGTGGACACCACAGTGTGACATCCATCCTAAGTGTGGTACAGCAGCAAAAGGGCGGAGATACTGTAAATATAAACTAAAAAATAGATAAATAGGTTCAAAAACATATTGTCCCCCAATCCTCTACACTCTGAACAACAAATGTTTGTAGAGGAACATGTTCCACAGCTCTTCAAAGTTGTACCATCTTTGGGTGGGTGGGTGGACTCCATGAATTTAGAACAGAAAAGAAAGAATATGTTAATGTCTCCTTCTTTCTTTTTCAAAAAAAATATTTTCCACAGAAAGTGGTGGTGAGTTAAGAAATACCTTATTCTTAAAACAATGTTCAGTTGCTTTAGAATTGAGAACATGATTGAGTTCTAGTCAATCATGTATTTATTTTAGTTTTCCACAAACACCCTTGAAGTCTATGTCTGATCTTACTGATTAGGATGCTTATAGAATCTAACACTTGTATGCTTCTTCAAAATGCAATGCTATTATTTTTATGAACCATAGATTTTAGATGTTCTTAGACAGCAGAATGATTTCTAGACATTGGGTTCTCTAGCTTCTTGTATTTAACAGCATCAGTGTAGACAGTGAGTCTGGAGACACTTTAATTTTTCAAGAAACCCTTTCTTGTAATTACTTCAGGTAGAATGGGTATGATACCAGTATGGGAACTAAATTATCTCTTTCATAGGTATGGTACAAATAGATATGTACACAGACCCTAATATTATATCAGGAATGTCCACAATGTGGTGAATATCGATATTCAGGTGTTAAAGCTGTTTATAAGTGTTGTGAATGTCAAATATCAGAAATAAATAGTTAAGCATAAGCAATCACCTATAATTATCAGGGCTCATGGATAATGGGAAATGGGAAGGGCAGCTATTGCAGCTATTCACAGAATCTGACTGGAATTCATTCTTCCACATTTTGGACAATCACATGAAGACTGGTCATCAAGTGCCTGTGAGAAATTATTTCAAATAAAGCATTGTGCCTTAGAGAAAATAGGTGAGCAAGGAAAATGTACATTTATTGATTTGATTTGATTTATATACCACCCTATTAGTGTAAGCACTACTATGGGCAGTTTACAGGTTAAAACTTAGAACCCTCGAGATCCCACATAACAAACATACATCAGACGATATACAGAATATCATATGATCTACAGAATGAGCATCTTCAGAAGTTTGAAAAACAGAGTTCCTTTCAAACAAATATTTGGACAAATAGGTGGTTGTTTCCCAAAATTTAATATTTTTGATGTATAACATAAAAGGATCAAATACTTTTCATAGATGGGCACATATAAAGTTGAAATGTACATCAAGTACTTCATGAGCACAGGAAAGCAATTTAATGTATTAACCCCAGTGTGTTTTATGCATTATAAAATTATATTATACATTCCACTAGTGATTCAGGTCCACTCCGCATTGCAAAAACTCCATCACCGCCTGAAGAGGCCTCACCTCCCCTTAGCCCTGAAGCTAGTCCAAATCATACTTTGGCGGCACCAGCTTCTCCAGCACCAGCACGGCCTAAATCTCCCTCACAGGTAGTATGAACAGAATTATGGGGAGGTCTGGGTCCTCGTGTATTAATATTTGAGTTTATATTTAGGTTCAAGAGTCCTTGGAGATATACCTGTCTGCGTGCATTCTTTATAATACGTTTCATAGGAATAGACACCACAAAATATGTAGCAAATGTATGAAGGCAGATGATGGACCAGTGGTGGCTTTTACTGTGACAGCAAACAGCTGTAATTAAAATACAGCTGTATGAAACATTTGATATTCAATATGAAGAGCTACGCCAGAGAAATTGCTCTTAATGGCGTAGTCATTTGTGTAACAATGTTTGCGGTGTTTTCTTCTGTTTAATTACTTAGTGCAAATGTTCAGCATCTGTCAGGATTTCCATAGTGAAGCCCTCTCTGCTCAGAGTGGTATCACTGTTCCAGGGAAGCCTTAAGCTATAAGGACACTGAGGCCGCGGTCACACAGAAGAAATGCCCCCCTTCTTTCTTGTCTCTTCTGCTTCCTGTATAGTCACACATTGTGGTCACGTGGCATATATCCTGTGATAGTGGTTCATACATTTTTTAACTGTTCCACTTTTTGGGGGGTGAATTAGATGTGGTACATTTGTCTACACCCCTTGAGTGGGACATATCCCCTTCTTTTTCTTGTGCCTTTCTCAGCTCCCATCCTCCTTTTTTTATTAAAAAAAATGTGTGGGTACATCACTGTGTTGGCAAAACACCTTTGCTGGCCACGTACTGATCTGGGCCATTTTCTCCTATTTCTGTGCTTCATTACCTTCTATGGAGGAGAGCCCACAGCACACTGCAGTGACAGTCAAAAGACATTAAGGGGACTGATGTTCTGTATTTGACAGAAGTATATCAATGTGCCAACATTCCCATTTGAAAATTAATTTTTTAAAAATTAAAGGAGTTGAACGACAGCAGGTGAGGGAGATGGGACCGCACGCCAGATGCATAGGAAATGAATCTGTTTTGGAGTGCATCCTCAGTGGGATATCAGTTGTACTGCATGATGAAACGCGGAACAAATATAGTAGTAGCCTTCCGGTGGGCTGGATTTGATGAGGAGATAGCATGGAGGGGGAACAAAAGAATAGATAATGGCTTTGTGCCATCAGAACCACACCAAAAAAAAGTTAAAATTTTGTAAGGAGTAACTTGGAAACATTTTGCTGGACTGACCGCAGCCTGACATCCTTTTTGAGATTCTTTTCCTCCCTAAAACCCAAGAAGGAACAAAGAGGCAATGCTATGGCAGTGTTGATAGCTATGAGGGATGGTGAGAAATAGAGGAGAAAGTGGAATTTGCCCATTCCTTTCTCTTTCACTTCACCCTGACCCAATGTACTACCTGATATCTGGCCAGCTTTTGAGAAGAAGGGACTCTATACTACTAGCTCATTTTTAAAGTAAGTTTATTTCATTAAAGAACATTTTTAAAAAGTTTGAGTCACCTTATTTCCTTATAAAGAACAGTACTGTTGCCTCTTTTACTATTACCATGATGAAACCTCTGAAGACTGAGGTTTTCAACTGCCTCTGGCATCATTCCAAGCTATGGATTTACCATGGCTATTTTTATCCCCTTGATATAAAAGGAATATAATTTCCTTTCCTGCAGGGTGAATGTGATTTGATTTCTTTTGTCACTGGCTCTCTATTAGTCTGTAAGAAATGTGTTGGCACAGCATGCTTGTTGCAGCTGGAGTGATTTGGTTGAGGAGCTGGCAAGCAGATGAAATTTTTAATAATGCTCTGTGCGGCAAAGAGCTGAAGTATGCAAAAGATCCAAATATCATATTCCTTTCCTGGTATTTATCAAATATGCAGCCTCTTTCTTTGACTAGTCATTTTCCTACAATCATCCTCCACAGTATTTATTACCACCCCAAGTGAATCTTGTTGCACTGCTTTTCCTAAGATTTTCCTTCTCAAGGTGTTTGTTCTTTGTCTAGCTGAGGAAAGGGCCTCCTGTCCCACCGTTGCCTAAGCTCACACCAACAAAAGATCTGCAACAGGAGAATATCATCAGCTTGTTTGATGACAACTTTATTCCAGAAGTAAATGTGACAACTCCTTCACAGGTGAGTCAAAAATTAAATATGTCATCCTTTACTAGCTTGATGTCCTCCATTTGGTCCTCCATTTGTGTTGTACTACAAGTCCCATCATCCCCATTCAGCATGGATTGGTTGTTCAGGAATGATGAGAGTCATGTTCAACACATCTGAAGGGCCTTAGTCTGGTCGTTCTAGTCTTTGAGAAGGTATGTCCATTTAACTTCAAAAGGGTTCCTATATGGTGTTCTGGAATAATTCTAGTTTAGGTGACACTGCAGTGAACATCTAATTGCTTCATGGTTGAGCAAGAATTTGAACCTGGTCCAGGATCAACTATCAAACACTATGGCTTCCATAGCCTCATGCACTAATCTTCACTGCATTTGCAGATATATGCACTGATGGGGGAAAAGATACATGTTGCAACTATTAATGAATATGAAACATTTAGATTTATAAATGAGTGGTTGCAGAATTAGTTATGTAGAATCTATTGAAGAGAAACATGGCATGTGTAGATAGAAACACTCTAGAGCCATAAAATATATGCAAGATGTATTTGCAACAGGTTAACAATCAAATCCAAACTGAACATGCACAAGCCATAGAGGGTTTAAAATAGGCTGAAGCATCTTCTGCCAGCAAAAATCCCCTTATTCTGATTGAATAGTATCAGCATGGCCTCTCCCAATTTGAAGAGATACTTGTTCAGCAGGCCGAGGCAAAGAGGCAGTCCCGAAACCAGCAAAATCAGGGAGCTGGACAGGGGACAGATTGTATTTGTCTTCAGTGTGGAAGGGATTGTCACTCTCAAATTGGCCTTCTCAGCCACACTAGACCTCCATTCAGAGCACGTTACCATAGTCTCTCGAGACTGAAGGATGCCTACACAGTGTCAGCAAGACCCTCTTCTGCTAGCCACTCTGAAACATGTGTCACATTAGGATCTACAGCTAGATAAAATCTACTGACAAGAGAGTCCCAGAAGAAACAGAAGCTGAATTATGCCAGATCTAAACATCCTCTAGCTGAGGTACACAGCCACTGCATTGGCATAAATGTAGTCCTGGACAAGTATAATCCTATGAAATGTCCAACGTCCCTAAGATTGAGGGTGAGTGTGTGTGTGGATACAGCAAAACCACAATTGGCAAAATGTCAGTTCAGCTGGTCCTTGGCCATCTTAGCTAGTTAAGATTGCACTCAAATATGCTAATTTACCTGTGCTGTATTAGTGAAATCCAAGACTATTATCCCTCTCACAGAATGACTTGATTAACATTTCTATTAATGTAGGAAAAAGTGAAGTAACTTTCTGTGAATCTCCTTTCCCTTCATCCTTTGATAAGTGGTACCAGTCGATTGGGGGACCCATTGGAATAGCAGAAAGGGGGAATCTGAGAAAATAATTTTCCTCTTCTTACATTAGCAAAGGCTTTCTGCTCCATCAAAAGCTATTATGTAGAGTAAACAGCAAGGCTGGATTCCACTTCAACTCTGCAGCATATAATTATAGTTTGCATATTTTACCTCTGTTGCATGTTGCACAGATTGTTTGGGATTTCATTTGATGAAAAAGAAGTTTGTTGTTGTTTAGTCGTTAAGTCGTGTCCGACTCTTTGTGACCCCATGGACCAGAGCACGCCAGGCCCTCCTGTCTTCCACTGCCTCCCGGAGTTTGGTCAAATTCATGTTGGTAGCTTTGATGACACTGTCCAACCATCTCGTCCTCTGTCGTCCCCTTCTCCTCTTGCCTTCACACTTTTCCAACATCAGGGTCTTTTCCAGGGAGTCTTCTCTTCTCATGAGATGGCCAAAGTATTGGAGCCTCAGCTTCAGGATCTGTCCTTCTAGTGAGCACTCAGGGTTGATTTCCTTCAGAATTGATAGGTCTGTTCTCTTTGCAGTCCAGGGGACTCTCAAGAGTCTCCTCCAGCACCACAATTCAAAAGCATCAATTCTTCGGTGGTCAGCCTTCTTTATGGTCCAGCTCTCACTTCCATACATTGCTACTGGAAAAACCATAGCTTTGACTATGCGGACCTTTGTCGGCAAGGTGATGTCTCTGCTTTTTAAGATGCTGTCTAGGTTTCTCATCGCTTTCCTCCCAAGAAGCAGGCGTCTTTTAATTTCGTGGCTGCTGTCACCATCTGCAGTGATCATGGAGCCCAAGAAAGTAAAATCTGTCACTGCCTCCATATCTTCCCCTTCTATTTGCCAGGAGGTGATGGGGCCAGTGGCCATGATCTTAGTTTTTTTGATGTTGAGCTTCAGACCATTTTTGGTGCTCCTCCTCACTTTCTGCCATCAGAGTGCTATCATCTGCATATCTGAGGTTGTTGATATTTCTTCCGGCAATCTTAATTCCGGTTTGGGATTCATCCAGTCCAGCCTTTCACATGATGCATATAAGTTAAATAAGCTGGGGGACAATATATAGCCTTGTCGTACTCCTTTCCCAATTTTGAACCAATCAGTTGTTCCATATCCAGTTCCAACTGTTGCTTCCTGTCCCACATATAGATTTCTCAGGAGATAGATAAGGTGGTCAGGCATTCCCATTTCTTTAAGGACTTGCCATAGTTTGCTATGGTCCACACAGTCAAAGGCTTTTGTGTAGTCAATGAAGCAGAAGTAGATGTTTTTCTGGAACTCTCTGGCTTTCTCCATGATCCAGCGCATGTTAGCAATTTGGTCTCTAGTTCCTCTGCCCCTTCGAAATCCAGCTTGTACTTCTGGGAGTTCTCGGTCCACATACTGCAGAAGCCTACCTTGTAGGATTTTGAGCATAACCTTGCTAGCGTGTAAAATGAGTGCAATTGTACGGTAGTTGGAGCATTCTTTGGCACTGCCCTTCTTTGGGATTGGGATGTAGACTGATCTTTTCCAATCCTCTGGCCACTGCTGAGTTTTCCAAACTTGCTGGCATATTGAGTGCAGCACCTTAACAGCGTCATCTTTTAAGATTTTAAATAGTTCAACTGGAATGCCATCACCTCCACTGGCCTTGTTGTTAGCCATGCTTTCTAAGGCCCACTTGACTTCACTCTCCAGGATGTCTGGCTCAAGGTCAGCAACCACACTATCTGGGTTGTCCGGGACATCCAGATCTTTCTGGTATTATTCCTCTGTGTATTCTTGCCACCTCTTCTTGATGTCTTCTGCTTCTGTGAGGTTCCTACCATTTTTGTCCTTTATCATGTCCATCTTTGCACAAAATGTTCCTTTAATATCTCCAATTTTCTTGAACAGATCTCTGGTTTTTCCCTTTCTATTATTTTCCTCTATTTCTTTGCACTGTTCATTTAAGAAGGCCCTCTTGTCTCTCCTTGCTATTCTTTGGAGGTCTACATTCAATTTTCTGTAACTTTCCCTATCTCCCTTGCATTTTGTTTCCCTTCTCTTCTCTGCTATTTGTAAGGCCTCGTTGGACAGCCACTTTGCTTTCTTGCATTTCCTTTTCTTTGGGATGGTTTTTGTTGCTGCCTCCTGTACAATGTTACGAGCCTCCATCCATAGTTCTTCAGGCACTCTGTCCACCAAATCTAATTCCTTAAATCTGTTCTTCACTTCCACTGTGTATTCATAAGGGATTTGGTTTAGATTATACCTGACTAGCCCCGTGGTTTTTCCTACTTTCTTCAGTTTAAGCTTGAGTTTTGCTATAAGAAGCTGATGATCAGAGCCACAATCAGCTCCAGGTCTTGTTTTTGCTGACTGTATAGAGCTTCTCCATCTTTGGCTGCAGAGAACATAATCAATCTGATTTCGGTATTGCCCATCTGGTGATGTCCATGTGTAGAGTCGCCTCTTGTGTTGTTGGAAAAGAGTGTTTGTGATGGCCAGCTTGTTCTCTTGACAAAACTCTATTAGCCTTTGCCCTGCTTCGTTTTGAACTCCAAGGCCAAACTTACCTGTTGTTCCTTTTATCTCTTGACTCCCTACTTTAGCATTCCAGTCCCCTATAATGACAAGAACATCTTTCTTTGGTGTCAGTTCTAGAAGGTGTTGTAAGTCTTTATAGAACTGGTCAATTTCAGCCTCTTCAGCATCGGTGGTTGGTGCATAAACTTGGATTACTGTGATGTTGAAAGGTCTGCCTTGGATTCGTATTGAAATCATTCTATCATTTTTGAGATTGTATCCCAGTACAGCTTTTCCCACTCTTTTGTTGACTATGAGGGCTACTCCATTTCTTCTATGGGATTCTTGCCCACAATAGTAGATATCATAATCATCTGAATTGAATGCACCCATTCCCGTCCATTTTAGTTCACTGACGCCCAGGATGTCAATGTTTCTTCTTGCCATCTCCTGTTTGACCACATCCAGCTTACCAAGGTTCATAGATCTTACATTCCAGGTTCCTATGCAGTATTTTTCTTTGCAGCATCGGACTTTTCTTTCACTTCCAGGCGCGTCCGCAGCTGAGCGTTCTTTCGGCTTTCGCCCAACCGCTTCATTAGCTCTGGAGCTACTTGTACTTGTCCTCCGCTCTTCCTCAGTAGCATGTTGGACGCCTTCCGACCTGAGGGGCTCATCTTCCAGCGTCATATCTTTTAGCCTTTTGTTTCTGTCCATAGAGTTTTCTTGGCAAAGATACTGGAGTGGCTTGCCAGTTCCTGCTCCAGGTGGATTGCGTTTAGTCAGAACTCTCCACTATGACCTGTCCGTCTTGGGTGTCCCTGCACGGCATAGCCCATAGCTTCTCTGAATTACTCAAGCCCCTTCGCCACGGCAAGGCAGCAATCCGTGAAGGGGTTAGTGAATACAAAAAAAAAAAAAATGCATTTGAGAATAATATTGTTTCAATAAAAGTATGATTTTTTAAAAGAGATTGTAATTCAGTTTTATTTTCTAGCAGAATGAAGTTCTTGAACCTAAAAAAGAAGAGTCTTTGTTAGATCTGGACTTTGATCCTTTTAAGCCTGACACTGCAGCTACTGTGGCAGCCCATTCACCAATGTCCCAGGTATTTGTTTCCTTGATTTATTTATTGATTTATTGATTTATTTTAATATTACCAACAGCTCATGATATGGGCAGCAGGGAGAGTGGTGTCTTGCCTCACAATTTTGATACGAAGTGCCACCCTTCCCTGGTGGGGCCATGAACCATTTCTTTTTAATATGCACAGAGGCATACACACTGTAGTCAGGACTATGTATTATTTCAACTCAGCAGGCATATCATTAGAGTGTTGCATTAAGGAAACATAGGTTTTCTGAATTTTTATTTTAAAGCCCATTTCTAGCATTTAGGATTATAGACATATTCTTAGACACATGTATGAATGTTTTTTTAAGCTTTAGGAACAAGATGATTGGCTAAATAAGATTTCCAGTGTTTGGATGCAGATCTTTATGTCGATCCTTCTTCTTCTGCAGCCATAACTTGCAAAACCAGAACAGATCAAGGAACATCGTTTTAAAGGAAAACTTGCAAACTGATTAGACCATCCAAGTTATAGTTTATCTTTCTTCCCTGCTTTTACTAATTTACCTTCATGCACAGGGACAGGATAGTTTTAGTCCCTATAGCCATATTTCATTTTAGTAGTCACACAGACCTAGATCTCCAGTACAGACATTCTGCAGCAGTGTCATTTGTACAGTTGTAAACAATTTGCCCAAGCTTCACCTTGCTGCCGTGTACAATGATTGTTTTTCTTACAAACAATAGCCAGAACAACAACAAGAAAAGTCCAGTAAACTATTGCATTGTCCATGGTGTCCATGGGGTCCTATTTTTGTTTCAGCCAATGTAATGTGTTGGGACAAGAACTCCCATTTTTCACCACACCATTATTCAGTGAAGCAGAAGAGACATGTTCTGGTTTTCAAGTAGGTTGAGCATCGTTTATGGTGATGGGGACACTGAAATTCTCATTGGAGTCAGGTAGTCAGGTAGTCAGATCAGCCAGCCCTCCACTCTAAAACTGGTGCTGTTGAATGCCAGGTCTGTGTCCAATAAATCCCAGATTATTCAAGATCTTATTCTGGAGGAGGATGCAGACCTGGCGTGCATAACCGAAACTTGGATGGGCGGGGAAGGGGGAGTTCCTTTGACCCTTGCCTGTCCTCCTGGTTATGCAGTCCAGCACCAGGGTAGACTGGAGGGGCGGGGGGGGGAGTAGCCATTGTTTATAGAAATACCCTGGAGGTTATTAGGCGCTCTTCGGTGGTGAAGCCGGGTCTGGAGGCCCTCCACGTGTTGATTGGGGCCGGGGATGGTATTGGGATCTTGCTGGGTTACCGCGCTCCCCGCGACCCAGCCACCTCCCTACCGGAGCTGGCGGACTTTGTCTCCGCGGCACTGTTGGAGTCCCCGAGACTTTTCGTCCTGGGCGACTTCAATATCCATGCGGAGGCAGAGATTGCCGGTCCAGCTCTTGAGTTCTTGGAAACCATGGCTTCCTTGGACATGTCCCAACATGTCAACGACCCCACACACGTGGGTGGCCATATGCTAGACCTGGTGTTCTCCACTGAGCAGAGCGAGTGTGGTCTGATGGTGACTGACCTTGTCTCAGTTCCCTTGTCATGGTCAGATCACCACCTAATAAAATGTAACCTCTCAGTGGCTCTCCCTCCCCACAGGGAGCATGGACCTATTTTAATGGTCCGCCCTCGAAGGCTACTGGATCCATTACGATTCCAGGACACCATGAGAGGGATTCCAGCTGATCTGTCTGGCGCTCCTGTCGAGGCTCTGGTTGATGGCTGGCTTGCTGCCGCCACTAGGGCTGTAGACACGATCGCTCCTAAACGCCCTCTCTGGCGCAGAGCTCGGCCAGGGTCCTGGTTTAACCAGGAGCTGTGAGCTATGAAGTGAAACAGGAGAAGGCTAGAGTGCAAGTGGAGACGAAACCCGACGGTTCATAATCGAGAAGCTGTCAGGATCGCGACTAACCACTACCTTGACAAGGTGCAGGCTGCTAGACGATCACACTTCGCTAACCAGATAAGAGAAGCTTCAAATCAGCAGGCGGAACTGGCTAATCAAAGCAGCCAGGCCTATAACAACGGAATGGGCCACAGCGATAATTAATGGGTCTCTCCAGGAGGGCAAGGTCCCCCTTGCCCTCAAGGAGACACTCATTAGGCCCATCAGGAAGAAACCAAAACTTGGCGGCGGACGATATTGGCAATTATAGGCCCGTCGCCAATGTTTCCTTCCTCAGCAAAGTGGTGGAGAGGGTGGTAGCTGATCAGCTTCAGGTTCTTTTGGATGAAACCAATGCCCTGGACCCTTTCCAGTCGGGCTTCAGGCCGCGCCATGGCACAGAAACGACACTGGTCACACTGTTGGATGACCTGTTGAGGGAGGCTGACAGGGGCAAAATGTCGTTGTTGGTCCTCCTCGATATCTCAGCCACCTTCGATACCGTCGACCACGGTATCCTCCTGGGGAGGCTCTCCAAGCTGGGAATTGGTGGCCTGGCGCTTGCCTCGCTCCGATCCTTCTTGGAGGACCGTCCCCAGAGTGTACAGCTTGGGGAGAGTGTTTCGGCCCCGTGGAGCCTCAATTGTGGGGTTCCGCAGGGCTCGATCATCTCCCCAATACTGTTTAATATCTATATGAGGCCGCTGGGTGGGGTCATCAGGGGGTGTGGGGTCTCGTGCCATCAGTATGCTGATGACACGCAGATCTACATCTCCTTTTCACCTACTTCAGTGGATGCCGTTCTGTCTCTTCAGCGTTGTCTGGAGGCTGTACTGCAATGGATGCAGGAGAATGGGCTGAGGCTGAACCTGGACAAGACGGAGGTCCTGAGGGTGGGTAGCCCCTCCATTGGCGGCTTGGGAAACTCCCTCTCCTTCGGGGGGGGTGACTCTCGCCGCAAAGAGTGAGGTTCGCGGCTTGGGAGTACATCTGGATCCGGCGCTCACCACGAAACCCAGGTGGCGTCAGTGGTCTGCTCTGCCTATTACCATCTGTGGCAGATTGCCCAGCTGTGTCCCTATCTTGATGGCGGGGCCCTCACCACTTTGGTCCATGCGCTTGTAATCTCGAGATTAGACCACTGTAATGTGCTCTACGTGGGGCTACCTTTGAGATTGATGCGGAAGCTTCAAATGGTGCAGAATGCGGCAGCCAGATTACTTAGTGGAACGAGAAAACACCAGCATATCTCTCCCACTCTGGCTGCCTTGCATTGGCTGCCCATTCGTTTCCGCATTGATTTCAAAGTGTTAATGATGACATATAAAGCCCTAAACGGTTTAGGGCCTCGATACCTAGCAGAACGCCTTCTCCCACCTAGATCTACTCGAGTCACTCGCTATAGCCAGGAAAGATGGCTGAGGGGCCTAACGCTGAGAGAGGCCCGGAAAGAAAGAACGAGAAACCGGGCCTTCTCGGCAGTGGCCCCTCGGCTTTGGAACAGCTTGCCATCAGAGATCTGCCTGGCACCCTCGCTGGGTGTTTTTAAGAGCCAATTAAAGACTTGGCTCTTTAGGCAGGCCTTCCCTCCTGTCAATACTTGACTCTTATTTTTACTTAGTCTTTTGTTCTATTTTCCATCTTGATCAATACTAACATTGTCGATTTAATTCATGGTTTTAATTGTTTTATGAATAATTTTATTGTGAGCCGCCCTGAGTAGACATAGTCTAGAAGGGCAGGATAAAAATCTAATAAATAAATAAATAAATAAATAAATAAATAAGTCAGGCAATACCAGCAAATGTATATTAAACCTTAACCACAAACTTAACCACAATGCTGCAGAAGGAAGTAGTGGGAAGATGTTATTAAGAGATGACCTCCATCTAGGTGTGTAGGGGAGTACAACAAAAAACCTCCAGTGGTCTGCTGTGAAATGATTAGTCTTGAGAATCTGTGTCTTACATCCAGTTTTCCATCTGCACCATAATAACACTTATGTAAAGCTCATTAATTCCTTAGGTCTAGTTTAGTAGGAAGACTGCCAATTAGATTCAGCCTGTATTTTCCAGAATTCTTCTAGAGCAAAAAATGAATTGCTCTCTGAGAGAGTAAAGAAGAACAAAACAACCTTGGTGTGATAGAAAGTTTCTTGAGGTAGAATCAGACTTATCAACTTGATTGTATTAATGGTATATTATCAATATAATGATCCCAAAAAAGATGCAAATAGAGCAAGATATAGAAAGCTCAGTTCAGTTTATGGTTTCCAGGAGTTTAGAACCTCTCACTTTGCCTAAATGGGGAAAAAATATTGCTCACGGCAAGTAAAGAGCATGCCAGGCAGCTGTTTTTTTCTGACTTTACGTAAAATGTAACACTTTATCAGATAGATAATATTTTGTGTTTAAAATGCAAATATGTTACTCTGTTATCCATGGTATAATTATAGTACTGATTTTGTAGTTTGGTTGTATTTAATCTTAAAAATTATATTCCCCACTCCAAAAAAAGCCACAGTGCTAATCCCAATAATAAACCTCAGTGCATTTCAATTTTCACTGCAGTCAGACAACACCCCTCAGTTCTCTTCAATGCAGTTTTTCCTAATGCATGAGGGTTAAAAAAGATTATTCATTCACCAAGAATGAATCGATGAGCTATTGTCCATGGGAGTTGTGATATATATCTTCTCAATATCTCAAGTCTCTTCAGTATCAACAGATATTTGATTATACCCGAGGTCTGCCTTATGCAGAGTAACTTACAAAATAGGATTTCAACCATTGAATATTTATGTATGTATTTATTTTATTGTTATGCTGTGCTTCTCCCACTAGCGGACCCAAGGCAGCTCACAATAATTAAAATCATACAATAATAAGAAGGTAAAATGCCAAACAAAACTATATATTAAAAACAATAAAACTTTGGTGCAGATTGAAAACAATTTTGAAAATATATAATTTTAAAAATATATATATAAATTTCAAACAAAAATAGAGCATTCACTAGACATTTATCACTTAAAAGCCTGTCTGAAAAGAAAGGTATTTGCCTGATGACAGAAGGACAAAAGGGAGGGGGCCAATCTGACTTCCCAAGGCACTGCATTCTAAAGCTTGGGAGCAGCCCGTCTCACATCCTCACTCATGTCCTCACCCAACAAGCTTGGGAGGCTGGTGGAACCGACAGAAGGGCCATCCCAGATGATCTTTAAAACCTAGTGGGCTCAGATGCAGTGATATGATCCTTCAAAGCCTGAACCCAAGCCATATAGGGTTTTAGAAATAATAATCAGCACTTTGAATTGGGCCCAGAAATAGACTGGCAGTCAGTGAACCCATTGTAATACGGGAATGTTTAAAATAAGCATATTTTTCATATGTGTAAAAAACAGAATAAAGAAATAAAAAAATAAGAATTAAATTCAGAACAGATGGAATAGAGGAAAGTATTAAACTTGCTACAAGCCCTAGCTATACTCATACTGAGGACAGTCACAGTGATACAACTAAATATATGTGACAAGAACAGGCTTAGATTGAATCTTATACTCTCTACTTTCTCGGGTTAACTGCCACTCTCACCTAGCTAGTGGTCAGTTATACTCCCTCTCCCTTTCTTGGTACTTAAATGACAGCTTTCCCTCCACCCCATTCTATTGTGGAGGAGAGGCCTCACTCTTGACATGTCCTTGGACCAAGCCATCAGACCTGTCAGATTGCTTTCTTACAATGGATAAATGGAAACTCCGTGTACAAGACCATTTAAAGAAACAAAGGCCATTGTCTTTGTGCCTGTTCTAAGATGCCAGAGACATTGAGCCTACTTCTGCAGGAAGGAGAACGATACATTATGGCTGAAATATTGTTGCGCTATTAGGCGAAAAGCATAAGTTGTGGAATATATTGCCATAAGTTAAGAAGCTGCACATGACTTAGCAAGCAACAGATATCTATAGAGATTTCTTAACTTTCAGCTATTCACTTCCTTTGCTTTTTGCCTAACTGTGCAACAGGATTTCAGTCTGTGAATCACATTCAGTTAGACAAACGTATGTTTAATGTAACACTATTACAGTGAATGGTAGATAGTGTCACCCTGCCATAAAATAATTATCTTTTAAAATAAAGGGGGTTGATGCAAATAATGCTTGCAAAAAATGAAAACTTGCGTATGTTTTGTAAAGTTAAGCAATACCATAAATCAGTAAAAACCAAAGACAAACATAGCATATGGCAGTAATGAGAACAAAGATCAATTCAGCAAAACCTCAACTTACCAGTTGAAATGCCTGCTAGAATAAAAAAAAATCTTCAGTAGGTTGTGCAAGGTTTATAAAGGGGGTCAAGCAGATCTCCCAGGTTAGAAAGTTCTATAGACTAGGCAGGGTCTCAGCAAAGTACTCCCACCTCTGCTGCCACCATAGGAAACAGAGAAAGGCCTTCCCTGAAGTTCTTAAGGAACAGATATGCTTACGCTGTCCTTAAGCTTTCCTAGGTTTGAACCATTTAGAGAAGCCAAATCTTGTTGCAGCGCATTGTCATGTCTAAACTAAGATTACTAAGATGTAATATATGGCCTTCTTAGGAAGTCAAGAAGTAGTTTAACCAAATCAAAGTTGTTCTGCTTGTGGCCAATGAAGATTTATTTAAGAGAGAAAATAAATGTGGGGCACTGTACAGCATACCACAGAAAGACATTGTCATTTGATTGTACAGTTGTGTGTGGAAATTGAATTTTAGTGTAGTCAATGAAAGTTGCTGTACTTGTTCATCCTTTGTAGCATGGAAAAACCTAGAATACTTCAAGATTGTCTCAACATTCTGAACAATGTTGATAGTTAAGAATGTTGCCTTAGTGACACTGAGAAGAATCTTGAAGCATTGTTCCATGAGCAGGCACTACAGCTGGACCTTGACCTTGGTCATGTTGCCCATTGAATTCTGTCCTGCCTGTGTTTGGAAAGCCTCTATTATTTTGAACAACATCAGCTGAAGGTCATTTCACACATTACATAAGCAAATGCTGATCTTCTGTCAATGTGATGCTCAACAAGAAGGCGCAACACATTATAGCTCTTGACAACTGCATCTTTATGATGCAGGTGCCAAATAGCATGTGCTTATTGCATGGTTGCTTCACTCTTCAAGTGTACTCTTTAAAATATCTTGGTACACACCTAAAAGTACAACGTGAGAAGTTATGCTAAGTTCTTTTGAAGAGTTCTTCTTCATTTCCATTGGGATGGTATGAAGGTAAAAAAATTTGGAAGATTTTGCTTTAAGAGTGGCAGTTTTCCTAGTGATTTGATCTCCATGAAAAAAAGGAAATGAGAGAGTTGCGAAATATCATATAAATTATATCATATAAAACAGTTCTAAGCCAAACTCTGTTGACCACCTGAATAATCATACTGCTGTCTAATTATGCTTTGCAGCACATAAAAAGGTGTACAAATGAGGTTTTCAACCCTGTCCTTCTTTCCCCTCTTGTCAGACGCTACCATGGGATCTATGGACGGTAAGGTGGCTTTTTGGTTTTGCATGTTGTCTTGTAATTTGCTTGCTTGCTTGTTTCTAATTTCATCAATATATGTGTTCTACAAAACAGTGTAAGGGAAGGGGCAAAATAAGAGTTCTGACTCCAAAGAGCTTGCAGTCTACATTTTCGACAGTGGAGGATGATGGGAAAGGATAACTTGATTATTTTGCACAAATGCAATTATGAGTATTTAGATTCTGGTTTGTTTTGTTTGGGATATATACAGATAAGTTTTCTCTGTGTGCATGCAGATTTGTGTTTTAGAGCAAGAAACTTTGAAATCAACTTCACTTAAGATTTTACATATATGTGGGGGAATGCTCTATAGAGCATGACAAATTATTATTAAGGCTTTTTAAGCAGAAAACATACAGAATCCATTTGTATTGAATACCATTTCCCCATTTTTGATGGTTCTGCCCTAAAGTCTTGATACTGAATGATTTTGGTGAACTTAATACATCAATAAAAGCTCTAACCAGGAACCTTCTTGAAATGTTCACCTTCCAGTTCTGCAGTACAAATGCTCATAGTGTGTAACGTTGCATGGTTTCATCGTGAAGGCTTTAACTTAAATATATATAAAAGTAACATATGTAAATGCAGTGAACTAGTATAATTGATCTTAAGTTTCACTGGATTTAGTACTTCAGTGCTACTATATTCCCAACCATTTTCTCAGTGCAATAAAATCTGTTTTTGCCTGCATATGTCCTCTGCAAAGATTGTGTCAACCAGCCACATAATAGAAACCCTGCAAAGTCTTTGATGATATATCAAGGTCTTTTCAAAATGGCAGAGAAGATTAATAGGCCTTGGATAATTCAAAGGCAAATGCAGTTTAGCCTGAAAAGAATTGCCTCTAGCAGAAAGAAGATCTGGCTGTGACTTGAAGGAGCAATAAAAGGTGGTGGTTCCATAGACAAAAAATAAGCCATGTATTGGCAAGTGTTAGGTAGGAGTCAAGGTTACCCACAGTTCTTGTCTAAAAATTGTGAAGGGCCAATTTGGTAGCCCAGGAAATGGAATCAGTCAGAGCATGTGATCCTTATATGACTTTTTCAGTGTGTGACAGAAGTGAAGTCATATAGTTGGAGCCAAACTTAGTCATATGTGGCGTAAATGCATTTAAATCAGTACAACTTACATTAGGCATTCCTTATCTTAATCGTGCCTGACTTAAAAGTCTTCACTGTTTTTGTATGTGGGTGGTATCAGTTACAATGTCTTTTGATTTAAACATTGAAATTGAGGCTGGAGATAAATGGTGATTTTTTTCAGAGAACATGGCTTAAAAGTAGTGCTTTCTTATGGTGTTTCATGCCATATTCATCTCTTGGAAAGATCTCATGGGGATTTGCGCTTTTTTAAAGCTCTGGAAAATCTGTTTGACCAAATGTGATCATGTGTATTTATAAAGTCAGAACTTGTTCCCATTTATTACAAGGTTTGTGGAAATAATTTATATAGACCCTAAAATGTTTAAGAATACTTTATGTTGTTTGCATAATTATGCTGTAAATCACCCAGAGAGTGCTTTAGCACTATGGTATGGTATATAAGTTAAAACAACAACAAAAGCAGGATGAAGAAAATGTCTCTGCGTACATCTGTGGGCATGCACGGTTTGCATTTTCTGCCCTCTTTAAGTATTATCTACCTCATGCCTTAAATAAGGTTCCTGTGTCATTCATTCATTCATTGTTTTCTTTTATATGCTGTTCTTTTGTCAGAAAACATCCAGAACAGCAGATATCGTACTTAAACAAAACAGTCAAACATGCAGCACACATAACATTCTAAAACTGCAAAAGTAACATGTAAATAGCGAAACACAGATTAAACAAAAATAAAATAAAATTAACAACATTCAAAGACCTGCTGAAACAGTGCCATCTTACATCCATTCCTGAATTCCTGTAAGAACATATTTCACAGAGACTCAAGAAGAGAATTCTGTTGGCACGGGTCCAACTCCAAAGGCTTGATATGGCATTTGCCTCTCCAAAAGCTTGGAGTCAGATTTGGATAGTAAAGCTTCCAAGAGCACTCTGTTAGGGAAAACAAACCTTGGAGCCCAAGATAACAAGTTACACAGAGTCTCTTATCTGGTAGCTTCAAATCCTCCCCTTAATAAGCAGAGTAAAGATGTGGACGTATAAGAAAATGCATGGAGAGAGTTCTAATAATACTTATAGCATAATATATTAGACTTGGTCAGACATACATACATGGCAATATATACATTGGCATAGATATCTCAGAGCAACATAATATTCACAGAAGTAAAGTAATGACCACCAGACTCACAACTGAGTGGGAAAGTGCTGTTCTCATCTCTTGCTTAAATAGTGAGAGCAGCCTATCACTGCAGACATAGCAGCTGAACATGGTTGACAAGCATTACCTAAGCTTGTCCCATCTGTATGCTATCAGTCATCCATTGACTTGATGTTACAGGCATGACTTTGCATTCTTACTACAATATAAAATTTAACCTCTTGTTCACTTAAAGGAACAAATCCTGACAAATTCCAGAACATAGGGACAGCAATATGACAAATATTTACCAATTATATTCAAGCTGAACAACTTCAACAGGCAGCACCTTTAAAGGGCAGTGCCAGACAACTTCAACTGGTGTAAGGCTTTATACTGGTAGAGGCAGCCCAATGGGTATTTAGATCCCAAGCTGAGTATTAAAAAACTAACACCCTGAATCAAACCCAGGAAACCACTGGCAGCAAGTGTAATTGATGCAAAATAGTTGTCATATGATCACATGGGGAGGAGGCATCTGTCAATAATTTAGTGACTGTGCTGTGCCAGTTAAAGCTTCTATGTTCAGGGGTAACTGCAGGTTAGGTAAATTACAGTAGTCTGATTTTGAAGCATATATCACATCTGCCCTCTCCAACTAGGGAGAAAGTTTGCAAACTAGAAACAGATGGTAAAATGCTAACCTGTCCATAGCAACCACCTTTTTCCCTATTGGGGTCTAATGAGACACACCACGCCCTTATCTGGTTCCCAAGGGGAATCTTTATTCCATCAACCTTTACAAAGGTGACTCCTGGATTTGTAGTTGCTGAGTGACCAACATCACTTCTGTGTTATCTGGATTCAGCTTCAGTTGACTCTCAGCCACTTGACCCTCATGTGTGGACAACAATTAGGCACTGTTACAACTGCTTCTGGCTGTTTGGTTAATGAGAGTTATAACTATTGGTAACATTCAAACTCCAAATCTGTGAATGATCAAGTGGTCTCATTTATTTGTTGAACACCACCAGTGCTAAAACTAAGCCTGGAGGAATGCCACCAAACAATTGCCTGGCATTGATAAGCAGCTTTCCACTATCACTTTCTGAGTGATTTTGGACAGAAAAGGCAAAAACCATTAGATAACTCTTCCAGCAAACCCCAGACTATTCTTCAATCATTTCAATAATATACTATGATCTTCTGTATCAAAGACTGCTTGAAAGGTCTAGCAATATTAACAAGGACGACTCACTTTTGTCCAAATGACAATGGACAACATCCACTAGGGTCACCAGAGCTGTCTCGGTACCATAGCCCGGGTGGAAGCAAGAGTGAAAGGGGTAAAGTGCAAATGTTTCTTCCAGGTATTTCTGGAGTTGCTCTTATACCACCTTTTCAGTAACTTTATCCAGAAAGGGCAGGTTGGAAACTGGGAGCTAAATAGACATTTCTCTCTTGTCCATAATTGTTGTTGTTTAGTCGTTAAGTCGTGTCCGACTCTTTGTGACCCCATGGACCAGAGCACGCCAGGCCCTCCTGTCTTCCACTTGATGCAAAATAGTGAAGGAAGCAAGTGAACACCTTTCTCTTCAGGCAAGCTGCCTGACTGGCTGCCTGAGTCCATAATAGGCTTCTTTAATAGAAGTCATGGTTGAAAAAAGCCAAGATGGCAGTGCATGAACAGCAGCATTTAGGTGCTCCACTAATGTTATTTAATTTGTCTGTTATAACTGGCCGTATCTGTCTGGAGTGTTTTGTTTTCTCATGGGCTTAATATCAGAGTGCTGCTTCCTTACTGCTTATAAGGTTAAAAATAGCTTCTCATCTCTGGGAAAACTGACTCATTAAGACAAGCATTTGATGTTTGCAACCAAAAGCTTGTAGACAGTCTGCCTCCACTGACTGCTCAGAGGAATTATGTTATACCTAACCCCAAACTGTCTGTCTGGAAGGCACAAGCCTTATAAGATACTGGTTCAGGATAGGTTAATGCCTGGAGGGATGAACAGGTGAGAAAGACCCAACATCCACAGAACAACTAAATATTGGCTCTAGATCAGTGTGCATCAGTAATGGACTGGATGAGGATGAATAAACTGAAACTTAACCCAGACAAGACAGGTAGTCCTGGTCAATTGAAAGGCAGATCAACCTGTACTGGATAGAGTTACACTCCCTCTGAAAACACAGGTGCTCAGCTTGGGGGTGCTCCTCGATTCATCTCTGAGCCTAGATGCCCAGATTACAGTGGTGGCCAGGAATGCATTTGCACAATTAAAATGAGTGTGCCAGCTGTGGCCATTTCTTGAGATGTCTGATCTGCCATGGCGATACATGCCTTAATTGCATCCCAGCTGGATTACTGTAATGCACTCTATGTGGGGCTACCAGTCGAAAGTGTCAGGAAACTTCAGTGGGTCCAAAATGCAGCAGCCAGACTGCTGACTGGGGTGGGTTACAGGAGTCACATAACTCCCCTGTTAAAACAGCTCCACTGGCTGCCAATCCATTTCCAGGCACAATTCAAAGTTCTGGTTTTAACCTATAAAGCCCAACAAGCTTGGGCTCAAGCTACCTCAAAGACGGTGTCTCCCATTATGAACCTGCTTGAGTACTAAGATCATCATAGGACGCCTTTCTCTTAGTGTGTTTGATGGGAACACAAGAGAGGGCCATCTCTGTCACTGCTCCAGGACTTTGGCACCCCCTCCCACAGGAGGCTAGGCTGATCCCACCTTTGTTGTCCTTCCGCAAGCAAGTGAACACCTTTCTCTTCAGGCAATCTGCCTGACTGGCTGCCTGAGTGTGATCTTTTTAGATGGATTGTTATGCATCACTTCTTTGACTGAGTTTTTAGTATTGCTTGTGTTTCCCATTTCTAAGAAGTGTATTTTGTTGTTTCTTTTTAATGTTTCTATACTTAGCGTTTTTAGCTTTAAATATTGCCTTTTAATGATGTATATCACCTTTGTATACTCATTTGTTTTGTTCTTAAATATTGTCTTTAAATGCTGTAAGCTGCCTTGGGTCCTTTTCTGAAGAGAAAGGTGTGGTAAAATTATTTTTAATTAATTAATTAATTAATTACTGTATGTTGCCGACAACCAGTTAAATCAGGGATGATGGACAAATCAAAAACTGCAACAATTATTGCACTCAGACATATGTCTTATTGATTTCTGGAAAACTGAGAAATTACCAAGACAGTTATCAAGAATGAGAGTCTTTATGCCTTTTTATCAAACTATAATACTCTCTATGTTATTAAAAATGAAAAGATTCCTTTCTTTCTTTGGTATATCTGTGTTTGGGGTATCTGCCCCCTATTTGGAAATAGTGCTGGTAGATTGCTTTCAATTACTGAACTTGAGACTTCAAGTTCTGTAGTCTCTTCTACCAAAACACCAGTTTTATCTCAGGATGTTGATAAAGCAATGGCACAGCTGCCAACAGTACTTAATTTGTTAGAAGACAGAGGCTTGCAACAACTTAATCCTTTAGAAACTGACCTTCTCTTATGAACAACGAAAGTCTGGTATAAATTGAAGGGTCTCAAAAATGCTAGCCAAAATGCAAGCTCTGCGGCTGAGACTCCTAACACTCTCCCCTTAAGGAAAGGAATACCTAGGTGTACAACAAAAAAGCAGTCAGGACTACCACATAATCTACTGGCTACTCAGAACAATTTTATTGCTGACAAGAACAGTCCAAAACATCAACAAAAATCGTCAAAGCAGACTCACAATTCTGCTCAAAAAATGTTCTAAATCAGACTGAAACAAATTCTACACTGAAGTCTACTTCAGAGAGCCTAAGCTTGCCAAAAGCAGAAAGCATCACGTGAATTCAACAGTTTTGGAAGCATTCTACTCAAAGCCTACATCTCAAACAACACTGAATCGACAGATGGCTCTGCAGTGGTACAGATACGAGTACACCCTTGCCCTGACCAAGGCAGAACCAACACTGTCTGATTACCTGATTTCTAGCAGTCTGCCAGACCTTGACAGGCCTTCTTCAGGATCACAGCAGACTCCTCCACTAGATCATCAAATATGGACTAATCTCATCTCCTAGAGGATAACTCAATGCCAGATGTAGAATCATCTTTAGAATACTTGACTCTAAACTGACATTTTGGGACCCAGAGTGTGAGCATTATCTAAAATGTATTTTGGAATGCAACTGGCTGGCTAAACAAAATCCAAGACCCAATGTTCCTGCAATTTGTGGGAAGTTTTGATATTATTTATGCAAGAGACATTGTTAACTTCAAAGATGGGTTTACACTTTATATTCTTACTGCCACCTCTCCAGTTACCACAGGACATCCAAATGGAGGATTGGCTTGTTTGGTATCAACCTCAGTGGCTTGTTCCGTTTCAATGCTGCCAACTTTTTGACCCTTAAGAATAGCTATTCCCTTGACTTTCAAGGATTGGAAAATCTTGGCAGTGAATGTTTATATTCCACCCCACTCGTCTCCTTTTAATTTTGAACATTGCTGGTCTGATTTAGAAATGTATATCTATGATCTTGAGACAACGTACCCCAGGGCACAAACAATACTGCTAGGGGACTTTAATACACATATAAGCAATGGCCACTTTAGGCCCCCTTATCTTAGAATCTTAGAACCACAGAGCTAGAAGGGACCCCCATGGATCATCAAGCCCCTGTCAAATAACGTTGGTGATTTCAATAATCAATGGAGAAATACAAAAGATCCCCTTCTGAATAAATCTGGGAAAATTTTTTAGCAACTGATAAGTTTAATCTAATACAACTAAATGGCAATTCTGAAGGCAACACAGAAAATGTATGTATTTCAGCCACAAGGGAATTAGTTTGATTTTGTAGCAATCACTCTTCCTTTATTAGACTATATTTTATATTTACATCACAACTAGAAAGTGACTACCAACCTCTTATATTTTATTTCTGCATTCTTGAAGTTTTATTAAACACTGGCGCAGGTGGTTCCCTGCCAATCGATCAGGTGGAAGTGACAGGGGACATTAGATTGGAATAGTCTTCTACACTTCAGCTTGAAATACAACAAATTCTGAACAGCAATCTGATGCTTGAATAAAGGGGGGGGGGGGAATTTGGCATCCCAAGACATTAGCACTGACTTGGCACTATATAGCAAATTAATTAGTGCTCTAAGACCCTTCTTGAGATCAGCACCCAGAAGGAGACAAACAGCTGATTTTATAAAGAATGTGAAATTATGAAGCAGCAACTCTCTTAGGCATAAGGAAAGTTAATCTAAGAACCTACCAAGATTTTTTTTAAGCTTTGCAATAATTATAAATAGCTTCTCAAAAAAGAATCATACCAGGAACTCACTTTGGCTTTGTCCCAGAAAGTTATATTGAGGTTTTGACAATGGCTGGCAACAGGAGAAGGGAAGGTCCACCACAATCTTGATTCCAGCATATCTGTTGAGTGTTAGGAAGAACATTATTTTAAATGATTTAATGATACAATCCACTCGGGAGAGAAGGCACTATCTCCCAAATAACCCCCTTTAAAAAAACAAAAAACCCAAGGTGGCCACCAGTTTTAATTATAGAATTAAAATTGGTAATTTCAAGAGCAATAAAGCTCCAGAGGAAAAGTTCACTCCCCTGATATACTCAGATCTTCCCAGGACTGATGGGCTCCCATCCTATCCATCTTATTCACTTACATAGATATGGAATTGTCATTATCAATTATTGTGCCTATAAATAAGAAAGGGGAATGAAATTATCCTTCCAAATACAGTCCCATATGTTTACTTGATATTGTAGGCAAACTCTGTGCAAGACATTTCCAGAAACTGGAAGGATGGGTAACTGAAAACAATATATTAGCCCCTGAACAAATTGGCTTTAGGGTGGAACATTCTACTTTGGACCATGTCTTTCTGCTACAACATCTAATTAGTAAATATACTGCAGGATTATTGGGGTGCCTATATTTAGCTTTTATCAATCTTAAAGAGGCATTTGACTCTATTCCAAGAGATCACCTTTGGGGAAAAACTGATAAACCTCAATATAGACCTCAGGTTGCTCAAGAGAATTAGAGACCTGCACACTGATACTTTCTTAAAAGTCAGAGTTGACATTTCAGGCCAATACAGTTAAAATATCCAAAGGGATATGCTAAGGTTGTATTTTGATCCCATTGCATTTTAATTTATATATAAATGATAAGGTGCATTGTTAAACAGGATTGCAATTCTTCCCAGTGAAAGTAGGTGGAAAGGCCATTTCATTACCACTTTATACAGATGACACATTGCTAATATCCCATACTCAAATAGGCCACAGATGATTGCTGAAACAATTCAGCATTTACAGTAAGAAGAATCTACTCAGTGTAAATTATGAGAATATCAAAATTATAATCTTTAACAGACAATCCCACCCTCATAACTGGATAATGGATGAAAGGATATTAGAACAGGGTATCTCACTTCAATTATTTAGGAGTGATGTTCTACCAGTCAGACTCTTGGATATCTCGGATTGAGTTTGCTAAGCAGAAATTTGAAAAGACCACGTTTGGCATACTCAGATTCTACAGAACTAGAGGAGGATATTTGGTTCCTTCCACTGGTGAAATTTTAAAAACAAAATTATTCCCTCAGATACTGTATGGAGTTGAAATTTGGGGACTTGGGAATTTACATCCATTAGAAGCCATCCAACATAAGTTTGGCTGGCTCTTGCTGGCAGCCCCCGCAACCCTTGCAGCTCTAGTCAGACTGGAATTTGGCATTAATACCAATAATGACCTTAGTCTACAAAGCAGTCATTAACTGTTGATTGAAAATTCTATTCTGTGCCCCTTCAGACTTTTTAACATTATTGATCATCCAGGGAGATGAAACTTGGGTCATGGAAAACCTTTGTACTGAATCTTGTTGCCAAACTTGGTTTTTCAGGAGAGTATGTGAGGTATCTTGGTTTTGCTGCAGCAAAACTCACATTAAAGCAGAGATTATTAGATCTCTGTGTCCAAACAGAGGTAGATTTATTAGGTCCCTCACAAGGTTCCCTCTAAGGTACGCAGGCTCATGGAGCTCCATTGGGGCTGCTCACGGGCAGCCGGCAGCCAGTTTGTTCACTTCCCATTTTGGATGAAGCCCTGCCCCTCCACACGCACACAGAGCAAGGCTTCCATGCAGCGGGAATGACAATTAGAGGGAACGTTGGTCCCTCAGCAATTACACCCCTTTACAAAAAAGATCTCTCCTCCACCTTTGACCCTTCCACCTTATTTTGCTGATATCTTGAGCTTTGATCACAGAAAAACCTTCACTAAGGCACCTCTAGATATAGCATGGAAAACTACTGAGATCTACTTTGGAACAATTTCCCAGAAGATCTGACCAAGACAAACTTCGGGTGTTATTTTCAAATAAAGAGCAGTTTCTCACATTTCAAATGGCAAGTTTTACCCCATTCTTATAAAAACAAAGTTTGCATCCTCTGCCGTTAACCAAGCTGACAGTTAGATTATTGCCACTTAGGTTCTCTTGTCACTGAATTACTATTTTATAGTTAAGGTTACTAACTATTTTAATGCTTATGTTTAGATATGTATGATGTATTTTAGATCTTAAAATTTTAAAGCAGGTAGAGAAGTTTAATACAATTTTTCTTATATTGTAATGTATTGTGCTGTGTTGTTTCTATTATGTAATTTACCATGGCCTCTGTGCTAAAGAAATAATTTGAATGTGTTCATTTTAGGCATGCACAAAAATAAGAGTGGTTGTATAACCACTGTTTGTAAAGCTTCTCGGAAGATAGTGCTGTCAATGAGGTATTAATTAGAGTCAGCAGAGGGTCTCTTACTTTCCCAAAGCAAGCCTTCACCAGTCACAAAGGACAAAGATCTACACTATAGGCAGAAGCCTTCACACACCAAAGAATCTTACCAATATCTGCAAAGGGGAGCAAATGGAATCAGTCCACAGAACAGTGACAAGACAGTGCATTTGGACTCCCTACTTTCAGAGCTATCTCTAAGTTCAGAGTCCAAGTCAGCCCACACCACTGAGATTATCTGATAAAAAAATTCATCAGGCACATAAGTACCTTGCTGATGGTCCTCTGCAGGCCATACATACTTTGATCTTACATTTACCAGTTCATGTACAACTTTAAATGATTCTATTGAGCCATTAGAGATCTACCTATATGATATGCTCATTTGCAGCTGCTTGTGAATAGACATACCTAAATTGATTATACTGTTATTTGTCTGAAATGGACAAGGTTTCACTCCATTTTCAATTTAGGCATTTACCTTTCCAGTTCATCTAGCTCCTCCATAAACCAAGAAGTTGGATTCCTTTCCCTAGGTCCCCCTGCTAGGGGATGATGCGATCTATAGGAGCCCCTCATTCCAATGGCTTTCTAGGCCATCTATCGCCTCAACATCCATGACTCCATGACTTCCGGCTTGATGCTGCGACGATACAGCAGCAGGAGGACAGAGCTCCGTCTCCTGGGCTGAATTCCAACCTGTTTGGGACTCCCCCAGGGGGTTTATAAACCACCCCGAAGGGGGTGGTGAAATGGGGGAGAAGCCTGTTGATCACGGGGGGGGGGGACGGCGGTTACCCACGTTTGATCCAGGAAACTCCCCAATCAACCAGCGGGCAGAAACAAGCAGCTGAAGAAGCCTGCTTGCAAGTTGTCGGCAGCCGGCAAAAGAAGAAGCGATAAACCAGCCAAATTAAACATCGTCGTTAACATTTGGTGAGATACAGAAGCTTAATTATACTACTCTATAACTATCCCTGGACGGAATAATCCCTTTAACAGGAAAAAAAGAGGGTCTCTTAGCCCCAACTCTAAATTAAGCAGCGGTGGATCTGGAGAAGGGGAAAGAGACGCAAAGAGAAGCAAAGAAAGTAAATTGGACATTAATTAAACAATTTATACTGCAAGGAAAGAAGTTCTGTATTACGTTGGTGTTAAACTTAAAAAATCTTCCTCTTAAATTTGTTTTTGCAAACAACCCTCAGAGTAATGTCTATCTACAGTGTTGGCAAATAGCCTAGAAACATGACCTTGAAAAAGCCTAGGAACTTGATTTGAAACTCTGTTTTGTCTTTCCTTTTTTCTTCTTCTTCTGAGAACTGACTAAAACATAGACAATTAACTTTGGAAAGTCTAATACAAACATCGAGTGAACGGGACTGTCAAACTACGTCAGAGACTGGATTCAATTAACCCTAAAGGTGATCAACCTACTGAGGCAACTATTGATGGAACTGGACTGACTGCTCTAAGCTACTAGACATTTTTCACTTGAAATACAAGTACCTGGCATCTGAGCACATAATGTCACAACAAGGGAAATTTTGGGAAGAAACAAAATCTACCCTGCAAGCAATCTTAGAAATAATGAGATCCCAGAACCAAGACATGCAATCGTTCACGGAACAACTAAAGAAGGACTGTATTCAACAAGAGACAGAAAATATTGAACAAAGAAATGTGAAGGTTGAGGACGATGTATGCCAAAGGAAAGAAGGATTGGAGGAAATCAGAGGGGGAAATTCAGGAGAGCCAAGGAGAATCTTAGCTGTGTTAAGGGAAGATTGGGGGGGGGGGGGGACCAGCAGCATTAATTAAAAATAGCCTGGAAGACCTATTGGAGATAGATCAAATGCATAAAGATCTATTGGAGATTGATCAAGTGTACAAAATGCTTTCAGATTACACAAGGGACGGCAGAATATTTAGGGAGATAGAAACAAGAATTGGGAAAATTCAAATAAGAGAAGGAATCACTTAGAAAAGATGAAAAAGGGGAAAATATTAAGGTGGCCTCATTGTTGAAAGCATGTATATACTTAACTTCTGGAATTGTAAAGGGGCATATCTTATATATTAAAAAAGGGAATTAGACTGAAATAAGGGATCATTAATCAGGGTAAAGGCATAACATGGTGGTTTTTAAGGTAAATTGATATAAAGATGGGGCAAAACAAATAGTACTTAATGAATATATATTAGATACGATGTTGATATAGACATGATAGAAAATGTGGAGATAGAAATGGCTAAACAATTATATAAAGAAAATTTGTATAAAAGTAATCAATATTGTATACTAAAACACACACATGAACGATTTAAATGTTTAAAAAATGTATAGATTTTGGAGGGACAACTGAGAAGACACCAAGACGCAAAGAACAAATGATTGTAAGCAACCCATGTAACACAATGTTTAACAAGCACGATTAAATGTAGATAGATTGAAAAATTAATAAAATGTTTTTTTTAAAAAATCCATGACTCCAGAATCTGCTTGGGTATCAGCAAAACCAATTGAATCCATCAGTCTATGGGGACAGAACATCCTGACAGTTTCCTCACTCTTGCAGGCTTGGGGGCTATGTTTTATTTCGCCTTTGATCAGAAATGATCAGACCTTGAGACAAGGTGAATCTTCACCCCGACATTGAGATCACCAACAAGCTGCTCAATGTAGAAAAGTAGATCCAGTATATGTCCCTTTTCATGTGTATGGCCCACCGCAACCTGGGACAGGACCATGGACTCTATGGTGCCATGAAGTCCTGGGATATGGAAGAATAGTGAAGTCCCCAAGGAAGCCAGTTAATTGAAGGGGATCTATTCGTTTTACTGGGCACTTTAAAAGTTACAAATTTATTGATTCTTTGGTCAAGCCAGTTATCTGAATCAACTGTCATCATTAGGTTCTGCTACAATTCATAAGCTAGCTAGACTGTCATTTATCACCTTTTGTATCTTGCCATTCATTCAAATAGCTGATGGTAACATAACTGGCATTTTTCATTGTCTTCTACACAAAAGTCCTGCATGGCTGAGAGACAGAGGCTGTCTTGGACTACTTACTGAGCACCAGCACTCTGTGGACACTCAATCTAAATACATTTGATGCTTCTTTTCAAGTGAAGTTGTTGGTGACTGGCCCTTTGAGTCTCAGTGATGTTTACGTACAAGTTTTGAGAATTGGGTGTGTGCGTCTGTGCAACACCATTGTAGTCATTGCCATACTATATGGACTAGCTGACTTACAAAGGTGAAGCAGGTACTGCCAGACCAAAACAATAACAGTAGTTTTAAATACTTTCCAAATTGCTGTGTAGAATAATGTTTGTGAAGCCACCTTTCAATATAGAGGACATTCAGCCTAATGTAATTAGATGTTCTTAATCAGCAGTATGATAATTTCTTCTTAAAGGAGCTATTGTTTAACTTTGGTAGCATGACATGATGCCTCTTGTCATGATTTTTGTTTTACTGATGTGCTTTTCTTCTATACAGACTAGCAATGAACTGGTGCAGCCGGTAAGTAGACCTTCTATATTTACCCTGGCAAAGCTACTGCTAGATAGCTGCTATCTAAATATATGCTATTCCTGCAAATAGTTCAATATGTGGCTAATTGCTTCATTTCTGCACTAAAATTGTCATAGTAAAATATTGAATTCTGTGTTTCTCATCAAGACCACCTTTATCTTTTTCATCTTGTTTTTTTTCTTTACTTTTCTGTCTGCCTAAAGCCTGATTCTTCAAAAAGTCTTTCCCTGTGTAACCTGATCATGGAGGAAAACCCAGAAAGTGGGTCAGCAGAAGATGTTAACAAACCCCAAACTGATATAGGTTCACTCAACGTGAGCCTAGATGGTAGTGCAGCCAATGAGAGCCAGGAAAGAGCTACAGGTGTACCCTTGCCTTTCCCTCAGGCAGAGCAAACCTCAACAGAATCATCTGTTGCACTGGATACTCCTACTTGGCCTAATGTAGGCAAACAAGAGGATGGTGCAACCTGGACAACCTCTATATGTGAAAATCAAACCACTTTCCCGGAAACATACCTGGACTCTAGCCACATGATGGACACTGGCACAGATCTGGTGGAGAATAACCAGCCTTTAGCAGGTGAAACTTTGTCTGAAAGCTCTCCAGGAAAAACTGATAGTTTTTTGGATGATGACCCATTTAGTGTGGAAAAGACAGAAGAGGAGGAAAAGGAAACCGAAGACTCTTTCTGGGCAAATGTGGAGCCATGTGAAAAGGTAGAAACCAGAGATGTTAACCACAAGGAACTAGACTACACAGATGAATCTGGAGAGAGATATTGTGACAATAAAGGCTACAGTGAAGTAGATCATCTTGAGGACTTAGCACAAACAGATTATGAAACCCTAAAAAGCACTGATGTAGAAACTATAAAGGATTCAGAATATAATAATAGACAACCAGAGGAATTTGGTTCAGAATTTAGTGAGGCTACTATGATTCAGAAAACAGGTGGCAGATATACTGAGGATATAGTAAACACAGGGTTGGGGTATGAAGCAAGCATACATACGACTGTAGAATATGGTGAGTTTGAAATGGAGAGTAGTTTAGGTTCTTGGACTCAGGATCATGGAACAGTGCTCATGGATGACTTGCCCATTGCTGCAAATACAACTATTAAAGGGCCACATGAAAATGAAGTGGCAAATGTTACAGAATTGGCTGACCTTGATGTCAGAGGCAAATCGACTGGAGAAGTTGAAAATTCTGTGTATGGTGAGGAGTTCTGTGGTGCAGAAGAGATTGAAGATCATAGCCACAACATCCCTCAAAATAATAATGTTGCTGGTGAATCTCAATCTACCTTTATCCCCCTTGAAAAGGATATGATTCTGCAGCCTGAGCCTGCTAATACAAATCTCGATAATTCTTGGCTAGGTAATGTGGAAGAGAAATTTGTAGACAGCGAAGCATTTTGTATGCCCCAAGAACTTAACAATAATGATAGTGTTTCTGAAGCATTGGAAACAGATCCCTGGCAAGCCAATTGGGATCCAACAGTTAATACTGATTCCTGGGGATTTTCTAGCCAGGCAAATGGATTTGATAACTGGCCCTTTCCTCCCACACAAGAATTTGTGGATGGAAACATGGAGAATCCCTGGTCAGGTTTTAATGATAATTGGTCTACAGAAGATTTGGGAGGTCTTGATAAATCCTGGGGAGCTGTAGGTGTCCCACCAAACCACCAGAATCAGGAAGCACCTTTAAGGCAAGGATCATCTGGGGAGCAGGCAAATGTTAGCAGCAGTGGACCCAACAAGGAGATAGGCAGGCCGTTGTTTCTGTTCCAAATGGGAAATTCCAGAAATGCTAGCACGGAGAGCTCCACTAGCCCCAAAGAAAATGAGACCAACAGCTCAGATTTATCTGAAGATGAAATTGCTAACCGGAGATATGGATTGTTGTACCAGGAAATAGAGGCTGATAAAGAAGAGGTACCTACTCCAATGTGTAGCATAGTCTAGAAACAAGAGTGCCTTAGGTCATATATATGTATATCTAACCTTGTGTTTTCTATGTTCTCCTCCCTGTCCCTGTTTGCTAACTTTAGAGATTATACAAACATGCCAAATTTGGTATAGTTCAACCATATACAAGACTGATTACAAAGAAATGGCTGTTGAACATACCATCTGAATTTTTCTATAGCACATTACGTTTGAATTTTCTGTTTTCTAACATGATATTTGTGCCTCAGTTTTTTCAAATTCTTAATTCGTATTATTCTTTTTTCTCTTTTTTGGTAGCCATTAAAGTAGTACTCAGTCATGTCACACTGCTTGCCAGAATGTTCATTCTTTCCCTTCATTTATCTTTATAGTTTTTTGAAACAAGTGCTTTTGTGGTTAATAAACAAAAGTTTGATATTAAGGTAATACTAATAAGGATTTTATTCTGATTTCCAATTTTGCTTAGGCCTCAACCAGTGCTTTTAATGGATTCACACAGGTAAGAAGTTGGTTTTTGTTTTGTTTTTTAATTTTGGAGAAACCATGTCTTGTCAAGATCCAAGAGAGGATCATCGAAGTTCAGAATTTGGGGGTGATGTGATAAAAGATGAATCATTTGCAGTTTCAGGCTAGACTTCATAGAGCTAGTACAAATCTAAGTTTAAATAGGCTGTTTCTGATGTCTATTTGAATATGTTTTTATTAGTAGCATATTTTAAATTAATCTACATAAAACAGAGTCATATGTTACAAATCTCTAAAATAATGAATTTAAAATGTTTTCTGAAATACAAAACAAGTAAAAAGCAACACAAACAAACCAAAGTAGAAACTAACATCTGAGAGATAGGAGTCTGGGTGACAACCAAATCTCTAGCATATGAAAAGTTCCATGAGGGCGGTGCTATCACTGAGAAAAGCCTGCCACATTGGGATAGCCTGTGGGTGCCTAACATGGAGAACCTCCAGTGGAGTTTCAGGAGGTCTTAAATCATGGTCCTTTAAGTGCCTGTGTCCTGAGCCCTTTAGGGCTTTGTAATGCCTTGCCAAATAGCTTTATGGCAATCAATGCAAATGTTTTAGTAGAAGTTTCTTATGTTCATTTGTGGTCTTCCTATTACCAGCAGCCTTCTGTACCACCTGAGATCTCTGGACTATCTTCAAAGGAAACTCAATGTAGTCTATATTGCTAGTAAATTTGCTTTTAGAGTTTTGTATTTTCAATCTAATGATCTCCAAAGCAACTTAGATGAAAAATCCCTCCGCCCCAGCACACACACACTCCCAAAATACTGGGCAGCCCTTGTTCCTCTGACTGATGCTCCAAGCTAGAGTGTGCTTTCCATCAGTTTTTCAATTCAGAGTAAGTAGACGTTGGGATTATGCATTCTTTCTGGTGGAAAGGGGCTTAGCTGTCCTTGCAGTTGCTCCTTCTCTGGCTAATGCATAGCACAACCAGTCTTCTTTTTGCCATTTATAGCTATAATTTTTCATGGTGGAAGTTGTCAATGAAGGAAACTATTGGTGGACATACCTATAAATTCACACCTGTGAAGAGTGCAGTACATTCCTGGCATGGAAATAAAGAAGCAGCTGGTGGGAAAACTCAGGGTGAATTACATGATCCATGTAAGATGATCACCATAATGCCTAACCCTATGGAGAGTCAGAGTGAAAGATAAACTGCTGGCCATTCCAGCCTTCTGCCATCCATGGAGGAATCTTCTAATGTTACTCTACACTCACAACTATGCCACAGTAGCTCCACTACTGCTGTAAAAACTGCCAGATGTAATGAAATAGGAGTAGACATTGTCCAAGCTACACTGAATAATAGACTCAAGAATAGACTACTGTAATGCTGTCTATGCAGGGCTACCCATGAGACCGATACAGAAACTCCAGCAGGTCCAGAATATGGTGGCCAGGTTACTCGGTGGAGCTAATAAATACCAACATGTATCCTCAGTCCTGGCTACCTTACACTGGTTACTTGTCCGTTTCCATGCCAGCTTCAAGGTGATGGTTTTAACCAACAAAGCCCTAAATGGTTTGGAACCTCGGTACTTGGCAGAACGCCTACTCTCAACTAGATCTGCCCATCCTACCCCCTCATCCCAGGCAGGACAGCTGAGGATGCTGACCCCAGGAGAGGCCTGGGGGGATAAAATGAGAAACCAGGCCTTCTTGGTGGTTGCGCCTCAGCTGTGGAACCAACTACCACCTGCTATCCACTTGGCCCCTTTGTTGGTGGCTTTTAAGAAACTACTAAAAACCTGGCTATTCCGGTATGCCTTTCAAACTGACTCATCAGTGGAACCCAGAGAAACTACTAGCCATTAATGTAACTGGTTACTGCCATTTTAAATGTTTATATATATTAGATCCAAGACCTAGTTGCCATGAAGGGACCACTCATAAAAGGTTCCTCTCTGCCTGGTTATGAAGCTCTTCCCTCTCCTCCCATACAACAGCAGGGTATCTCAGCCTTCTGTGTAGTATTTTTAGAGGGCTGGAGGAACTGTCATAAAAAAGAGACAGAGAGATCTGTACACACCTTAACCTTCCTCCATTTCAATACAGTTTTTCTTTAAGTAACAGCAACTACCTTTGGCCAAGGAAAGTTGCTAGGGGTAGATCTCTCTCTTTTCCTCCCCCGTCTTTTTCTTTTGTTTTCTCTTTTTTTTTTTTTTTGTTTTGTCAGCCACCAACAAAACCTCACTGTATGATCTGTTCTCAGTAAAAAGGCCCAGTTCTTAACACCACAGCCAATCGAAACAGCATCTTTACCTCCTTTATTCTTTGAAACCAACTATTACTTTACCATTTCCCAAGTGTGTGTGTGTGTGTCTGTATTCTGCTGAACCTGTTAAACTTAACCATCCTCTATTTTGCCATAATACTGTCGGCAGCATGTAGCATCTTTCCAACTCTGTTAACTGAAGGTCATGATAAACAAAACTTGGTTAATTCCAACAACATACCTGGCCAAGGAAGGTGTTTTTTGCTATACAAATCAACAATAAATAACATGTGGAATGTTGTTAATAAAGCATAAGGTTGTAAAACTTCGGTACCTGGCAGAACGCCTACTCTCAACTAGATCTGCCCATCCTACCCCCTCATCCTAGGCAGGAGAGCTGAGGATGCTGACAAGGGAAGAGTTTAACAAACACATGTCAAAAATAAAAATGTAACCCAAGCATTCATTAAAGGCTGGTCTGAAAGTAATCAAAACTTAATGTAATCCACTTTTTCTAACAGGGTATTACCGACAATACTGTAGAACTATATTAAAGCTGATGAAGTTCATAAAGTAGGGGTTGTTTTTTTAAAAAAATGCAAACAATATTTCAAATAGTAATATAGACATAGAGTGTAAGATTTGATGGCAAAAGTCCACTTGAACCTCTAAGACAGTGGTTCCCAATCTTTGGCCCCCAGGTGTTCTTGGACTACAACTCCCCGAAATGCTGGCCAGCACAGCTAGTGGTGAAGGCTTATGAGAGTTTTAGTCCAAGAACATCTGAGGACCCAAGGCTAGGAACCACTGCTCTAAGAAATGCTGAAACAAAACTTTTTCAATCCACAACGCCCAAACTGAATTTTAGAAGTCCACTTGATTTGGTGAGAACTGCCAAATGTGCTTTCCTTTGACTTGCAATAAGCAAGGCAATCAAGCAACCTTCCAAGATTTCATCTGGTGACTAGGAGCAGGCAAATATGACACTAAACAAACAGGCAAAATAAAATGGTTGTATCCTTCTTTAGAGAACTTTGAGTATACAGTACAATGGCATATACAATGGCATATGAATGCAAGAATATGTAATAGACACTTCATTCAATGTGTAATTTGACTTTGGTAGATTTTCACAGCCTTCTCCTTTATTAACATTATGTACTTCCATGTATCTTTTTCATATGTGTATGCTTTCCTAGGATACATCACTATTCTCAATGCAGTCAACCCAGAATGTGATAGATAATGTGGTAAGTTGTTTTTTATGTTGTTTGTTAAAAGGGACCTTTTCTGTTAACATTTGAAATTTTGGGTTCCATTCATTGAATTCTGTGTACCATCCTCTGCCCTGTTCTCTTGGAGCAAGGAAGATGAGGAGCATGGACATACATAGTGCATAGATTGGGGGAAAAGAATGGTCAGGTCTCATACCAATGGAAGAAACAGCTTGCAGGACTGTGTACAGGCACACTGATGTTTATGTACTAGCTGAGCCAGTCATGCTTCATGCTACTGCAAGTTAGTGACAATCAACAAGATGGGCTGTAGATGCTGTTATGAATAAGCTTCACAAATATATATCTCTGGCAAGGTGCTGAATTTAAGATCCTAAAGTTCTGCATTTAGTTTCACATTTTGTTGACAGCTATTTAAAATTTGTGCTAATTTAATCTTCTAGTGTGTCAAGCCTGTTCTACTATATATGCCATTTGTTTGTGTGACAGCTATCAGGCAAAGTTCTAAGAGCAGCAAGAGGAGAAGGTGCGAGTTACTTGTGTTTTCCCTTGCTGTGCTTTGGGAATAGGTGGGTAGGGAATGAGGAAGACTTTGCCTCACTGGAACTGGGGCTGGAATCTTTGCTTTCAGTGCTGGCTGTGGTATTTCCATTAAAAATCCAAGGCTAGCTGCTTTATGGCCATATTCAGAGCAGAACAAAAGAGTATGTTAAAATACTTTTCCACTCATCCACAGTTCTGAAAAGTTTTAAAATTCCTACTTCTATCTAAGACATGGATGCACTGGAGCCTATCATTGGCCCCTGAGTGCACTAGCTCCTCCCTCATGCATCCCAATTTTAGTGGAAAGAATTCATTCCAATCTCTGCCAGAATTCAGTGGCATAGAACTGCATGGGCTTGCTCATTTTTGGACAATCGTTTTACACGTCTTTCTCTATTTAGCTTATGCAGAGATAGAACCTGTGTTTTGTGGGTGAACAATTTCCAGAGATCTGGTGGTTGTACATCTTCTCCCTCCAAAGTTACTTTTTGTTCTTCTTCGTGGCCTCTGTGAATCACACCCTGGGTGATTCGCGCCTGCGCGGAGCCTCATCGGAAGATTCTAGAGCTTCTGCGGTAGCAATGAACATATTAGAATGTGCCCCTCCCCACCCGTATAAGTACCTTGGCGCCAAGCGTCCCCTTTCAGTTTCTTTCAACCGCCGCATTGAGAGCTTCATAATTCTGCTTCTGTGAGTAAAAGAGAAAGAGAGCTTATTCTTGATTCCTTCCTGTTATCAATCTTTTTTTAAACTATTAGATTAAACTCATTATCATCAGATATTTTTTTTCCTTTCCCCTCGCTCGGCCTCCGGCCGCAGCACCCCCCCCCTTCAATCATCGTTTTTTTCCTCCTCTATTATTTCTACTATTCATGGCCCCTTTGGGCTCATTTAAGCACTGCGTTGTCTGTGATAATAAGATCCCACTTTCCGACGGACACGCTAAGTGCCTTTTCTGTTTGGGAGAACAACATTAAACTTCCTCCTATACCCATTGCAAAAATTTTAAGCGCGGAGTTCTTCAATCTTGCCTCTCGAGGCTAAAACTCCGACTTTGGGAACAATCCTTACAACCAGTTCAAATGGCCCAACCTCCCTGTAGGGCCACTTCCCAAACCAAAGTAATGGAAAAAGCCATTACTGAATCATCGAAACAACGTCTATCGGCTACACCAGCTCATTCCGATTCTCCATCTGCATCGTCTAAGACCTCGAAGACACACAAATCGAAACCCTCGATACCGAAGTCCTCAATTTCGAAAACAACTTCTAAACGTCAGAGACCTACTGAAACTGCTCCAGCTCCGGAGCCTGTTCCTCCTAAATGAGCTAAACAGTCTAAGCCTACAGACATCCCACCACAACCACAACAACTCTCTGAATCAATTTCGGTCGGATCTCCCTCAGATGATGACAGACTTCCATCCCATCAACCCTGTTCTCAGTCTCCAGAATGGGATGATAGAGTCGACCGACTAACATCCTCTCCTCCCAGTCCACAACCTTCCATTTCTTCCAGCAATCCTTCAGTTATTCCATCACCTGAGGATTCCCATCCAGAACGGCTTGACACCGTTCCATATTCAATGCCCTCAGATCGCCCACCGATCCCTAACCAGAACCGTCAACATCAACAAACTCGACAGCTCGCTTCATCGCGTGTGGTTCAGACCCATGCTCAGCATGCACATCGGGTTGCCATTTGCCCCAACCAGTGCTCTACTCGACAAACTGCATCGACTAGTCGACCAGGTGTTTTACCCGGTTCGATAATACCATCTAGTAGTTGGCCTACCTCTTGACAACCATCGGTGTCGAAGTGGCCACATCAACGAGAGGTACCTATACCTTAACCTGCTCCCCACTTGGTATCCAAAGAACCTCGAACCGTCAAGCAGATTTCATCCACACGTGAGGCTTTTGCAGCCCCAGCCTCCCGATACTTTCCTACTACAATAGATGATGGAAATCACTCTTCACGCTCGGCATCGCCAGCGTCCGTTTATTCTACTGCTATGCCATTGCATCAGCAACCTCCGTTTCGACATCACAGAGACACAGGCTCTGATATCAACAATCTTCTATATCCATCCTGGTCCATGGACACACGCTCCATTCTATTACATCAACACAGTTCCTGTCCTCCAGTAAATCCAAGTCATCGACCCCAGCACTGTTACGACACCGAGCTCAACACCGAGGTCCATCCCTACCAATCGAGGTCCGTTGAAGCTCAACCACCATCTTTCGATGTCGACGATCCTCGTCGCCATGGCCATGGACATGCCACCTCCATCTTTTCCGACTCTTAACCGGCAATACTACGAAACTAAGCCTCTCGACACCGAAGTCGATCGACAGTCCGTCGACTCCAGACACGACCTCGATGGCTCTGACCATGGATCTCAGCCGCAGACTCCATCGGTATTACTTACCTCTCCAGAGTCGGACATTGTCGATACCGACCCACCGTCACCGGCAGAGGATTTCCAGACCTATGCCCAACTTACAATTCGCATGGCTAAATCCCTTGATCTGCAAATCAACCGACCATCGACAGAACCAGCCAATCATCTGTATGATCCGATCTCTAAAAATACAACCACATATCGATGTTGCCGTCTCTCCTTAGTACTGCGCAGAGATCCTGGACAAAACCAGCTTCCTCTGGGACAACATGGGAGCTTACCAACGCTTCCTCTGGGACAACATGTCCACCTTTATTGAATCCCTGCCAGAAGATAAAAAGATACTAGCACAAACCTTCCAACAAGAAGGTCTCTCCATTGCTAAACAACAGATGCTTTCCACCTGCCACACCGTAGACGCTACAGCCAAGTCCATGGCCACTTCAGTAGCCCTACGCCGTTTTTCCTGACTCAGAACAGCCGGCTTAGCCGAAGATGCTCGGGCACGTATTGGAGACCTCCCCTTCGATGGAGCAGGTCTTTTACATGCTGAAACTGATGATATACTAGAGAACGTACAAAAGATACATTTAGCAGCCAGACGTTGGGGAGTTTACCCTTCCTACCAGCAACATCCTCAGCAAAATAAATGGAAACGACCCTATAACTCGTTCCAGAGGTTCCAACGAGACCCTCCACGACAAACCTCTTACAATCCATACTTCAAAAACCAAAGAGCCAAAACCCGGCAACAGCCTGCCACTAGGCGGAATGACCAGAAACCCAAACACCATGTTTGACGTTCCTCTGACCAAGATCGCCACCCACCCCACCAACCCTGCCCTCTGGAAACACCTGCATGGGAATCCATCACCACAGATTCCTGGGTACTCTCCATCATCAAAAATGGCTACCGCATCCACTTCTTCGAACTTCCTCCAACAACACACGTCGTTACTCCTCCATCACAACCCCTGCAAGAAGAAATAACGAATTTACTTCTCAAAGATGCCATACAACCCATCTATCAAAACAACACCGGATTTTTCTCTCGCTATTTCACCGTCCCCAAGAAAGATGGGGGTCTTCGCCCTATTCTAGATTTAAGATTATTAAACAACTACATCGTCACCACAAAATTCCGCATGGTTACTCTAGAATCAGTTCTTCCCTTACTTCGAAAAAACAACTGGTTCACCGTCATAGACCTAAGAGATGCTTACTTTCATATTGCAATACATCCCGCACAAAGAAAATTCCTTCGTTTCCAACTTGGATCACAAGCATACCAATTCAAAAGACTCCCATTCGGCCTTGCAACAGCTCCGAGAGTGTTCACCAAGTGCATGGCACCAGTAGCCACCTACCTCAGACTTCAAAACATTCTCATCTTTCCATATATCGACGACTGGCTCCTTGTAGCACACTCCCATCACAAAGCTCGACGAGACACCCGTTTCACCCTCGCCCTTCTTCGCGATCTTGGTCTAACTATCAATGAACAAAAATCAACATTAAAACCTACAAGGACTATACATTACATAGGCGCGCTCATAGACTCCACACGAGCTCACGCGTTCCTCCCTGCAGAAAAGAGACAAAATCTCTTCACCTTACTTCGCGGCTTCACTCCGCATGCCTTGATACCTGCCTTAACGGTGCAACGAGTTCTAGGCACCATGGCCTCTATGACGTCAGTTGTACAACATGTGCGTCTCAAAATGAGATCTCTCCAATCCTGGTTTCTGGCCCTATTCGATCCACTAACAGATTCTCCCCATACTCTCCTAAGAGTCACTCCAGAACTGGCCTCTCAACTTCAATGGTGGCATTCCCATACCAACCTTTCTATCGGGCGACTGTTCCAACAATCTCGCCCGCGAATACAAGTCACTACCGACGCCAGTCGCACCGACTGGGGGGCTCATTGCAAATCCCTCACAGTCCACGCCAAATGGTCTCACGGAGAAAAACTGCTCCACATAAACGAGTTGGAGCTACTAGCTGTCATAAAAGCCTGCAAGGTTTTCAGAAACCTTCTTGTAGGAAAAATGGTACAGATCGCCACCGACAACACCACGGCAATGTACTACATCCTAAAACAAGGCAGCACTCACTCCCCAGGTCTCCTCTACCTAGCGGTCGACCTTTGGGAGTGGTGTCTGCAACATCACATCTGTCTCACAGCCTTACACATCGCTGGTCAAGACAACGATCTAGCAGAGTCGCTCAGCCGTACAGATGCCCAAGCTCACGAGTGGGAACTAGATCAATCAGTATTCCGCCAACTATGCCGGAAATGGGGCACACGGACTCTCTATCTCTTTGCCTCCCGAGCGAATCGGAAATGGAAACTATATTGCTCCCAAGCAGGAATAGGAAAACATTCCCAGGGAGACGTGTTTGTCGGCCGTTGGCCCAAGACTCTTACCTACCTTTTTCCGCCATTCCCTCTCCTCCACAAAGTTGTCGTCTGTCTACAACAAGACAAAACCAATGCCATCGTTATAGCCCCTTGGTGGCCGAGACAGACTTGGTTCCCAGTTCTCCGCAGTCTCTCATCAGACATCCACCATCTCCCCCGCCTGCCACACCTTCTCACACAGAACAACTCCCAAGTCCTACACCTGGACTTACCTGTTCTGCACCTGGCAGTGTGGACGATTCTCCCTTGTTAATGAACATTCTTCATCATGCCAAAAAAACCATCCACAAGGAAAGCCTACCTCTACAAATGGAAGAAATTTCAATCCTTTACCAAATCTTCCTCATCATCCTCCATCAATCCATCACTTTCCACTGTTCTCTGCTTCCTCCTACATCTCAAATCCAAGGGCCTCTCCATCTCATCCTTGAGAGTCTACCTTTTGGCAATAATATCATACCAACCTCCAAATTCTCCAGCAGCAAACTTCTTCAAACATCCAACAACGAAACGTTTTCTGAAAGGTCTCTCTCATATCTACCCCGACACTCGACCTCCCTCTCCACAATGGTCACTAACTCTTGTTTTGAAACAGCTTACCAAAGCTCCTTTTGAGCCATTAGCTACAACTGACTTAAGACTCCTCACCTTTAAAACAGCTTTTCTCGTAGCCATCACCTCAGCTCGACGAGCTAGTGAATTGGCAGCTTTACGCTATGACTACCCTTATCTACAATTTTTCCCCGATAAGGTGAAGTTATTCATGGACATTTCCTTCCTCCCCAAAATTGTCTCTCAATTTCATCTTTCCCAGCCGATTGTCCTTCCTTCATTTTTCCGTCACCTTCTTCAAACCAAGAAAAAATACTCCATATGTTGGATGTCAGAAGAGCTCTTGCTTTTTATCTCCAACGTACCCAACCTTTTAGACAGTTATCTCGTCTCTTCATAAGCCATCAGCTACCTACAAAAGGCCATCAGGTGACTTCCCAATCTATCTCCAGATGGGTCGCCTCTACCATTCATTTGGCTTATCAACTTGCTCGACAACCAGCCCCTAGAGTAGTTCGCCCTCACTCCACCAGGGCAGTGGCAGCTTCTACAGCCTTTCTCCGCGGCGTACCTCTTCCAGACGTCTGCGCCTCTGCCACTTGGGCACAGCCGTCCACGTTTATCCGTCATTATAGACTCGACCTCCGGCAGAAGTCTGATGCGGCATTTGGACGTGCTGTTCTATGCTCTACCTTGGCGTGACACCCTGCCTCTGGGTAAGACAGCTTATTAGTCACCCAGGGTGTGATTCACAGAGACCACGAAGAAGAAGGACAGGTTACCCACCTGTAATTGTAGTTCTTCGAGTGGACCTCCGTGATTCACACATCCCGCCCGTCCTCCCCTCTGTCACGCCATTGTTTGCTTACTATTAAGCGGCGGTTGACACAACTGAAAGGGGACGCTTGGCGCCAAGGTACTTATACGGGTGGGGAGAGGCATATTCTAATGTGTTCATTGCTACCGCAGAAGCTCTAGAATCTTCAGATGAGGCTCCGCGCAGGCACGAATCACCCAGGGTGTGAATCACAGAGGTCCACTCGAAGAACTACAATTACAGGTGGGTAACCTGTCATTTTGAAACAGTCCCCTATCCTCATGGGCTAAAGGAACTTAGATGGTAAATTTGTTTTTAATAAAAATGTGTTTTTTTAAATTAGAGGTGGGGGATACAAGGGCTCCAACAGCCTGCATGCAGGCCCTTGGAGGCCACACTTTGCTCATCTCTGCTGTACCTTCTTGTAGAGGAAGTATGAATCTTCTGTCTTTGGAAGACCCCCCAGAAGTATGTATATGGCAAAGGAAGCATAAATTACACTTTCTTCTTCTTTCTTATAACTCTTTGGGGCACTTTCTGCTAATAGAGAATTCTAATGTTGGCCTAGTCCTGGTCTCACAATTTCCGCTGTCCTTCAATGGTTTTATTTTGTTTACTTCCCCCTCCAATAATAAAAACACAACAACAAAAGACTGAGGCAGAAGAAGCTCCATCTTTAGAACTACAAGCAGAGGAAGCCCCAAGTGCACCCGATGTGGTTGCTGCTGCTGCTATTACTGAGCCAGAAGCACAGCCTATGGAGGCAGCTGATGAGCCAGCATCTGAAGCAGTGGTGAGTGATTGGTGCTCATGTGCCCTCACACTTTTGCCATTGTTATACACGTCACATTTCATCCATTTTGTTCATTTTTATCTTCATGGGGTTTTAGAACTGGGGCGTACAAATGTCTTGTCTTAGCAAAGCAGCCATTTCTGCAGGGACCATACATGTGGCAGTAAGAGTATTGGGCATGGCTCCTAAGTTCCAACCCCATCCTAACCATGAGTTGTCCATGGGATTATGACTCGGACTTTTAATATGGAGAGAACACACTTCTGGCTGAGAGTGATGTGATTATTAATAGCTTCATGTTGAAAAGGTGACCCATTGGGGATCTGTTGGACAGAATGTAGTTGTATTTTTACTGTAAAGAAAATACTATAATGAGAGGTTGTTCCTTGTGACAAGTGTTTGTAGAGAATCAACCTAACAGTGCAATCTTACATCTACTTTAAGTAAATAGGTTCAATGGGTCTTTTAGAAAAGTGTGCATTGTATTGCAACCTTTGTTGTTACTGATGGCAGCATGAACCTTAGTGGCAGAAAAATGGGTGAATAATTTAGTCTGGAAAATTGGTGCTCAGTGGTGAGACTTTGGAGTAACATCTGAAATAATGCGACTTAGGTCTAGAACAACTGCACCAGACTTTATTACATTGTGATTGTCCATGGCTACGCCTTGTGTTTTCAGGATGTATGTGCTTGACTGTCCTTGGAGAACTGAGTGCTCAGGTGAAAACTACAAGCTTAAAGTGCTTAGTCAGTATCTACTAATGGCTGTGTGGCTTTGCTACAACTTCTGAGTTAATGTTCTCAATTGAACTACAGTAATCCCACTAGATAATAAGTCTTGAGAGAATTTCATTTTTCTTGATGTTTTTCATAAGAGACTATAAGGTCATCTTCTGAGGGGACTTCAAGTATAGATCAAGTTGCTCATTTGGTCTAGAGGAGTTGTTTAATTCCCTGTGGACTTCACAACTTCAGTGCTGTTTGCTCTTGGCAAGGCTTCCAGATGGCTTCAAAATATTGCTGTTTTACCTTTGTGAATTAAAGCAACCTTTCTGCTTCATTCTTCCATGATGGTGAAATGTATTAGCATCAGAAGAAGTGTTTTGTAAAGTCATTGATCTGAAAGGGTTTTCTTCTTTCTCATGTGCACACACTTCTCTCTGTGTGTGTGTCACACACACACACTCAATGTCTCTTGATCTCCCCGCCCCCACACACCCCACACATAGAGGCTGAAGTTACTGAAGGTAGTTTTGATGGTTACCATTTGAAATGGAGTTTGGATGGGAAAGCTCAAAGCATGGTGATGCACCGCTATATTGCATGGTTTTTAGTGCTACTTTCTCAGAGGTGGTTGATTTGCAGAGCCATTGCTTTCTGTAGCAGTCAGGTGGAACCATAGCAAGCTTCCTTTATACTGAATCAGGTGATTGGTTGACTCATCTCTTAGATACCAATCTTTCCCTGCCCCACCTGGGTATGTTAGGGATAGAATTTAGGACGTTCTACATGCAAAGCGTCTGTTCTTCTAGAGACCCAAGGCAGTTCTCAGAGGTGGCTCCTAGACACCCTCTTCAAACTTAGAGAGATGCTTTTTCTGATCTGTGCTGGGAAATAAAGTCTTTGTTGTCTGGCTTAGGATAAACTGGTAATGATATATAAGTGCTAGCATTCCACATGTATTTTATAATATGTTGGCACTACATATGATCATGCTTTTTGTTGAGGTATTTCTGCAATGAACTCAGATGTGGAAATTAAATGAGAATAGCCCAGGGCCTCAGCTGTCACATCTCTGAAAGGGAATTACTGACATAAATTGTTGGGGGCAGGGGTAGTTATATAACACTAATTTTTAACAGGATAAATCTGTGAGAAGTTTCCATAGGAACACAGGCGGTTGTTTGCAGTTTAGTAGTTCCGGTATTTGATGGATTTTTTTTACAGTTCTGTATTAAAAATAGTATATAACAGTGTTCTATACATGAAAAAAAAAGGCTTTTGTGTTATGTGCCATCAAGTTGTTTCCAGGTTATAGCAACCCTGTGAAATAATAACCTCCAAAAGGTCCTGTCATTAACCATTGTGCTCAGATCTTGCAAGCATAAGACCATGGAAGCCCAGGTTAGCTTTAAGTAAAATCTGTGGAATGTTATTTCTGGAGTTTGGAAAGATGCAATTACAGCCCTAATTCTGAGAATTGCTTCAGTTCAGATCTCTGATATATTTCTGTATTCATGCACAGACTTTGATGGGGCTGTTTTCCAGATGTGTTTCAAAAACATTGGGGATGATTGCTGACTGAATATACTAAGTTTCTCCAAAAGGCAGAAGTCAACCATGCCTAACTAAGCCCTATGATTTGACTAAAGAAACTAGATACATGCTTAGCTTTTTCCAGTTGAAATCAATGAAACTATAGCATTAGGTTGAAATGCAGTTTTTTTCTGTAGGTCCTCTGTATCCCAAATAATGAGGGCTGTAGTGTTAATGCACATGCTTGGGACTAAACCCCACTGAACACAATGAAATTCCTTCTCAGCAACTAGATGCACAAACAGCACATCATTAGCTCATCATGGCAGCTTTCACAGATAGTTCTGAATGGATACTGGCTTTTATGTTCTAATGTGTTCTGTCAGAATTCAAAAGAGTTACAGCTAGAGATGGGCACTTACCATGGTTCGGTGGTTCAACGCAATGCAGATCAGGCCTGCTGGTGTTGCGCAGGTGCCCTGGATTCTGCTCTCTGCCTCCTCAGAAGCAGCCCCGCCCGCCCCCACCGCCTCCTCTGAGTGGGAGCCTGTGCAACACCTGCAGGTCCAATCCGCCACACTGTGCTGAACTGCCAGATTGCAGAAAGTGCTCATCTCTAGTTACAGCATTTCTCTCAGGGTCATAACACATTTATAGTATTCACAATCTTTGACCATAGCTCCTAAGTGTCTGCCACCATACATTCAAGTATGGAAATAGCTCCATTCATTATTTAATAAACAGCTTCTTAGTTCCTGAGATTGTTGATGATACATCTGTTATTTCAGATGATACATTTAACATGTTTTTAAAAAAGAGGTGCTCTTTCAAGTCATGAAATATATCTTTATCTTGTATTTAGTGTGCGTTGTTTTTGTGATCAGTCAGTGCAAGGTATGTACAGGCTTAATTTGCTAATCTGATTGCTGAAGCATGCATCGCTGAAGAAATCTGAGTGAGAGGGGGAAACAAGTTAATCACATGAAATAAGCAGTCTCCTTAATGACTAGTTTGACCATTAGTTGACAGCATCAGTTTCAAAGAGCTAGGGTGAAAATTTTAGCAGCCTTTTGGCTAAGATCAAGTGCGTTGCTTGCATGTAGAAACAAGTGACAGGGGCATGGATACCCTGCAGACCACACCCACAAATTTTAGTGTACCCTCCCAGATGCAAAGGTCTGTATTTAGGGCTTTGTCAACACTTGTGAATCCACTTTCAGAGTTCTTCTGATATGAGGCTTTTCAGAACATTCTTACAGAGCCCAATACAGGTGTTTGAACTCAGCAAATGAAGCTCTGGAATGCTTTATGGCCGACAGCAATCTGTAAAGGTGGCGCCTTCCCATGTCCCCATTCCCAGCAGATAAATGCCTGTGTATAGTTCAGGTCACTGAATTTTTCCTTTTTGCAGTCACTGGCCTTTAGGTTCCATTGAAAAGCAGGAGAAAGCCCTACCAGTTTGTACATATTAATATGAAGATAACTGAGAAAACTGTTTTTGTAAAACATTGTAATTTTCCTTGCAACATCATAAACCATCATTATCAGTAACATAATGAATGAATGTTGTACTGTTTTCTCATTGCAGAGCTTCCATTATTTTGCCTTTGACATGACAGCTTTTCAGTATGCTTCTGTACCATCTGGACCACTTGCTTATTATAATGTTTTGAATGTCATCTTCCCATTTTCATGCAGTTCTTTTAACAATACTGGTATTTCTCTCATGAAAAGCCTGACATAAATGTTAAAATAATGTTTTTTATTTTATGAAGGATGCTATAGAATCAGGGATAGAGGAGACACCAGACCATGCTGAGAAAGAGTGTGAGGTATGTATGAACAGTTGAGGAAGTGCAGCAGGGAGAATGCTTTATTATATCTGGAGAAGAGTTGCATTCTTGTCTATTTACAGTAGTCTCCAGCCAAGGGTAAAGCACTTAAATATTCTGATAAATTTCAGTAGAGAAGTTAAGCATGTAACTTCTGCTTCTCTCGAGTGCTTTAGTTTGGCTGGTTGTGCTCTTAGTTTCCACCTGATCACAAACTTCTTTTCATATGTACCTAAATATTATGTGCAGTTATATAGTTCCATGACACCTGTATTCCAAAGCAGAATTGACAGTACTAGGTTAGTATCCTATTCATTAATGCAGTGACCTGCTGCAGTTTCACAGACCACAGTGTTCTATAAATATGATGCTGAATATTTACTATAGTATTTGTGGTATGCAGATATCAAGGAGGCACCTTGCTTTGGGGACACACACGGGAAATGGCTGTGCCCTCCCCTTAAGGCATCATTGATTCAGTATATAAAGTGTTTTGCGTGGGCATGAGATACTTCTCTATATGCAGATTTCTTGATATACAACTTCCAATTGTCTGAGCTGGAGCCTTGGTCTCTAAATTACATGATAAAGAGATGATACATTTCATGTGCTGCCATTTTGTAGGAAGCAGGCATGACCAGTTGGCAGCTCATGAGCAAAATGTGGTCAACAAAACCACTTTATTCAGCTTCAGCACCAATAAATTTTGACTTGAGATTATTGTGGTAATTATGCATTTTCAGTTTTTCATAAAAAAATGGTATTCCAGTTACATCCCTTTCGCTTTGTGTATTCTCCAGCCAAGAACTGCTTGGTTGAGGATGATGGCCCATAATAGTGTCCTGATAATTTCTGAACAGTAAAATATATATTTCAGCTACTTTCTGAAGAACCCTGTAGCCCAGAAAATACAGAAATGGACAACCTCTATATTAATATTGAAAAGAGTTTTCAATGTGGAAGCTTTCTATAAGAAATAATGCACAGAGTCAGACAAATTGCGTAGAGGGGGGGAGATAGCAGGGCCAGCCCAAGCTGTTTTGCTGTCTGAAGCAAAAAAACAAGATGATTCCCCTCCCATCCTACCCTGGAAAGTTGAGCACAAAGAAAGTTGGATCTTTTTTCAACACTTGCCAATGAAATGTGCTTTACTCCACCCAAAGGTAGCTGGCTAGTTTGAGCAGTGCAAGAAAACCATAGAAGACCAACAGATTTATTTCCTGGTTACCTGCCAAGCCTCTGCTGTTCACTACTTGCCAGCTGAGGTGGCTGCCTCACTCAGCTTAATAACAGACTTAGCTCTATGAAAGTTTGTGACACATTAAACTTTATTTGGTGCTCCTTCCTACTCACCTTCCCCAGCAGATCTAGAATTTTTCTGACCCTTTAACTTCTCAGACAAAATACACAGAACTGAGTCAGCACCAGGCCTTGGAGGTGTGAAGCTCTTTCTTTCCAAAAGCTTTTGGCCGCTGCAATGTAGAGTATAACCAGAAGGATCTATATGAAGAATATTTGTTTTTGTTTTTTAATTTCTTCTTAGTTACAGATGGATTCTGTGATCGGTCCCACTGAAGAAATGGGTGTTGATGTCACTCCTGTACCTGAAGGTAGTGTAGCTGCTGTTGTTGCTGAAAGTGACATACCTCACACTGAAGAAAAGGCAGATGAATCTCAGGTAAAACCCAACAGTAGCCCCTCCCCAACTTATTTCGCCATAATCCTATTGGCAATATGCAGCTGTAATCAAAATTATTCAAACCCCATTGCAAATCAGATTTATTGTCAAACTTTACAGACTTTCAGCTGTTTGCAATGAACAAATCAAACAAAAGCAATTGAAATAGCTCAACGCAATTAATGCTTCAAGTGGTTTCCCCAAATTCAACTGAAAATGTAACTGGAATTCTGCAGTCTCAAAATTATTCAATCCTTTCATGGCAAGAATGTTTAGTACTTAGTAGAGCACCTTTTTGCTGTTATGACCTGCTGCAAATGAGATGCATAGCCAGCCACCACCTCTGGCAGCATTCCTGAAGAATCTTAGCCATTCCTCATGACCAATGGCCTCCAGTTCAGTAATATTCTTGGGTTTGTATGCTGCAACTGCCTTCTTCAAATCCCACCAGAGATTTTCTATGGGGTTCAAGTAAGGTGACTGTGATGGCCACTGTAGAATCTTCCAGGACTACTTCTGCAACCAAGCCTTGGTGGAATTTAAGGTATGCTTGGGATCATTCTCCTGTTGGAAGGTCCAAAGACACCCACGTTTCAGCTTCCCCACAGAAGGCATCATGTTTTCTCCTAGGATTTCCTGATACTTCAATTAATCCATCTTGCCTTCCACACACTGCAAGTTTCCAGTGTCAGAGGATGCAAAGCAGCCCCAGAGCATCACCAGCCCACCATACTTAACTGTAGGCAGAGTGGTCTTTTCAGCATAGGCTTCATTCTTGTTCCTCCAGACATTCCGCTGATCCATCAGGCAGAAAAGTTCGTTTTTTTTAATCCACTCCACAGAGCAGAATCCCAAAACTTCTGTGGCTTATTTATATGATTTTGAGAATTTTGGAGCCGACTTTTCTTGTGCTTTTGGGTCAGTAGTGGTGTACATCTTGGAGTTCTGGCATGGAAACCTTCTGCGTTTAGTATGCGCCTTACTGTGCAAACAGAAACCTCAGTGCCTGTTGCCACCAAGTCTTCCTACAGGGCTTTGGCAGTCACTCAAGGGTTTTTCTCAACCTGCCTTCTCAAAAATCTAATTGCAGCCGTTGATAACTTTCTTTTTCTGGCTTAAACCTTTTCTTTCTTCCAGGTACTGTAACCCCCGTTCGTTTTAACTTTGAGCTTGCAAACTATGTTTCCAATGTTGTCTCTAGGAACATTCAGTACCTTCACTATCTTTTTTATCCTGTTCCTTGCTTGTGAAGGGCGATGATCTCTTAACTTTTTGGACCATTCTTTTGACTTAGCCACATTTCTAACATGCAGTCAAACGTGACACTCACCCAACCCCTAGCCAGTTCAGGCATTTCATGTGTTTGTTGTATTGTGCTATTTCAATTGCTTGTTTGATTTCTTCCTTGCAAACAGCTGAAAGTCTGTAAATTTTGACAATAAACCTGATTTGCAATGGGGTTGAATAATTTTGATTACAACTGTACCTGTGTGCGGATGAAACTATGTATGTCGCAGCAAATTGCTACTAATAAACAAGGTGTTGCTTGTATTCTTGGTCTCATGCCCTTTTGCACAACAGGAGTGCAACTGGTACCTTAATTAATAAGACACCACTGTGACTTACACAATTTCATTTAATGCACAGATATATTGCCAATAGGATTCTGGCCTTTTAATAATAGGAAACCGTAATTCTACCAACCCCTACCAAATTGAGACAATTTCAGATGTCAGGGTTTGCCAAAAATAACTGGGGGTGGTGGTGGTTAGATGAGGAGCTGAAAATTATCTTTAACATCCCAGCAATACCACATAATTCCCAGGTTTCTCTGGGAAAGAGAAACAGTTAAACCAGTCCAAGTCTTCATGTGAATTTGTGCACTGCAATGGTGTATTTGATTGAGATCCTCTTCCAGAACGTCAACAAACCTTCAAACTATTGTCTCCTCCCATTTTATCTCCTAAAGGAAAACCTCAGCAACATCCCTTCAGTGGTAATAGAGCCTGCATCAAACAATGAAGGGGATGGAGAAGATCATGAGGTTGTAGTGAATGAATCTAAAGATGCTGTGGAAGATACTGGCACTCAGGACACTGAAGCTGGTGAACCATTGGAGGCTACAAATGAGCCAAAAATAATCAAAGAAGTCCAGCCTGCATCTTCTGAGGAACAGCCTGTATCAGCAGATGATTGCATGCCACCTGGCTTCCTCTTTAAGGTTTATTTAAGCATTTATTATTTATACTTTCTTTTGATGCTGCATCACCATACACAGACTACAAAGCACTGTGTATCACCTCTCTTGCTTTTAAGATCTTCTGAGGAGGGGGCTTCTCAGTCCTACCACTCTCAAATTCATTTAATGAGGAAACAAGAGAGGGCCTTTTCAGTGGCTACTTCTAGATTATGGAATACACTCCTTTAAGAAGCCATGTTGGCCCCCTTCCTCTTGTCTTTTGTTCAACAGGCTGGCTTTTAACTGATTTGTTGTAGGGGCATTAAGGTGAGACATTATGGAATGGTAGTCATTTCGGGGGTATGTTTTTTAAACAGTGATTTTGAATATAATTATGTAATAGTATTGTAATATTTTACCATTTTTAATATTTTTAAAATGTTTTAACTGATTTTACAAAGATCGTCCACGAATTGTAAGGTAAGTAATCTGAGAAAGATTGGTAGTGGTCTTTCAAGTGACTGTTTGCTGTCTCCCAGAGAGACACTGTTTGGGTCCTTAGTCTTTGTGGTTCCCACCTTTTCTTTGGTAGTTGCTTCATGGCAAAGTAGAATGTGACTAGACTGAATAAGGGTGAAGGGTCCTTCTGGAGTTCCAATTTGATCTTGGTGGGTGCGCAGTCCTCCCCAATTGAACAACTGACTGACTATTGAGTGCTGCTTCCTGCCAGGGGATGAACTTCCCTGCAAAGAAGTGTGGAGTGCTGCCTGTTGATCAAGGTGACCAGTAAGACAGATAGTCTTGGTATACAGTTTACATCAGCTAGATGCAAAATCTCTTTAATAGTACAAAATTTTAAGACGATTATGATTAAAACACGATCTACATTCTTACAGCATACCAATTAAGAGATACCAGATGTCTGCAATAACATGATTAGAAAAGGATGGCAAATTCCCTATAGCGTACATCTTGGAAAGGTTACTTTTAATGACTACAGTGGTCATACTAGCTGGGAAATCCTGGAAGTAATTTGTCCCAAGCTCTTCTGTGCCCACTGTATCCAAAAACATGGAGCTAAGTAAGAAGTGTGTTATCTCTCTGGGGATTTCTACGTGAAGTGTCATACTACGTGATAGGTCCATTCATGTATCCCAAGGTGGGGAACCTCTTGTTGAATTACAGGCCTAATTGTACCTGACCACACTCACTGGTCAGGTATTGACCTGCACATACAGTAACACTTGCTTTTAGGCACCGATCATCATCTTCTGGAATGGACAGAGAAGGGACTGAAAAGGAAAGGAAATATGTTTGAGAACATATGCTCAAATCCAAAGCCATCTACTTTCTCTGCTTTATAGGTCGAAGCTCTACATGACTTTGAGGCAGCCAACAGTGATGAGCTGAACTTGGTGCGAGGCGATATTGTACTAGTAGTCCCATCTGAAGCAGCTGCTGATCAGGTTAGAGCAAAACACATTTACTTCACAGCATATTAAAACAGTATCTTCAAAGTCTGTTTTACTGCTTGCATTAATTCATAGTTTGTATTACTTAAAGGTTGCAATGTTTTAAACACATTTACAATCAAAAATATACCTGCCTGCAATAGTATAGATAATTTTAGATTGGCAATGCTGGAAATAAAAACAAAAACAGATCACTTACAGGATATGAATGAAAGTTGCTTAAAATAATCAAAAGCAGTACCATAAAACATATACTTATTTTAGTTCAAAGTATCGGAGAAAGTGTGCATAAACTTTAAAAAAATCTGTTTGATGAGTGGAGAAAGAAATAACCTTTGATATGTGTAAACTATACAAATATACACACACCATCTGTGAGGTTTTTACAGTAATGGATTCATGTTAAGACTGAAAAACTCTCTTTATCTTGTAGGAAGCAGGCTGGTTAACAGGCATTAAGGAATGTGACTGGCTTCAATACGGAAATGTTGCTACTTGTAAGGGACTCTTCCCTGAGAACTTCACCCACCGTTTGGAGTAATTCTAAGTTCAAGAGGCATAACAAGTGTTGTAGGAAGCTCAGTTCCTACATCTGAACCTCTCCAATGCACAGGAGCCCACCTTTATAGCCATCAGGGTTTACAGACTGATGCCAGAAAAAACTTGGGTGATGCATATCAAATGAGCATGATTGCAAGAAGTTACAAGCTAGCATATTCTGAAGCAGTATGTGGAGAAAATGTCCTTATTTGTGCACATATACGTGGCAACAGGTTTGTTTGTACTTTGTCAGAGCTATGGTGATCCTGTAATCTGATCCTTTCCCTTGCAAATCTCAGTAGCCTCCTCAATACCAGAACCTTAACTTCTCTGCACTAAGTGTATTGTATTGAGTTGTTGCACTGCAAAAGATTTGATTTATTAATCTTGTAGTACTAAGGTCAAACTATTCTAATTTCAATGTGTTTAAAAAAATTACTACAAAACTTTTCAATGTTATTTTCAAAAATACATACATAAATACATACGTATATATAAGTATATACATACACACACAACTGCAGATGTGTTGTATGTGTATATAGAGCATAAGGAGCCAACTAGTTGTATATATGTCGAAGATAACAAGGTGAGGAAAGGTTCAAGGTAAAGCTGGACAGGAACTGGCTGATCTATACACTTAACTGTGGTACACAGTTAGGCCTATATTCCTACCTGCTTCTGCTTCCCAACAGAGTAGAAAGGGATGTGAAATTACTTATGTAATGCATTCTTGAATGGTACTATCATACTCTGGCCTTGGTTTGTGGCACACTTGCCAAAAGTTTGGCCACTACTGATTATATGCACTAGCATATAACCCATTCATTGTTGTATTGTTCATACTTGCTTTTGCTCTTGTCTGGCATTACAGTAAAGAGTTCTGTTCCAAGTGGAAACTAGCTGCTCCATTGCCAAACCATTAGGCAACACTATCTATATCCGTAATGCAAAATTATCATTTGAAACTGACAAACAAATTATCAAACTGACACTCAAAGCTGCTAAACCACCAAGAGAAGGCATGGCTCAGTCGCCTCTATATTACCAACAGCTACAGCTAGGGATGAGACAATTCTGATAAATGGGACTATAATTTGTAATTTTATCGTCGTTCTGAATTTAACCAGCTGGGTGAGTAAGTAAAAATCTAGGTAAAGATGAATGAACACTATATTTTCACTATACGTATTTATGCACCACATGAACAATCCTTTGAAAGTAAAATATGTATCCTGTATCAAAAAGTCATCTGTAACTATTGTTTTTGTGTTGTGTCATTCAAAAATAAACCTTTGATCAGCTCCATAAGCAGCTTGCTTGTTTCTAATCATGATCACCTTTTTATATATACAACAAAAATAAGCAGATGGTAGAATTTGTGAAACATGTTTGCCTGTTGTGCATCCAGTTGAAAATGAAAGACACTTCCCCAAAATAGTACCTGCTGCTGATGGTGGTGTAGACAATCGAGTGATGAACTCTGATTCAGAGTCCTGCATTCAGGATCTCGCTTGGCCATAGAAACTCACTGGGGAGTGGCAGTGGGTAAAACACTCCTTAAATTTTACACATACCTTTAAAATCCTACTAGGATTACCGTAGGTCAGATGCAACCTGAAGGCAACAAGAAAATCTGTGCAGACTTTAATGCTACCTGTTCTTTAGCACAAGTATGAGCTAAGTGTTTTAACAGTGCCTCTCACCACAGACTAAGGCTGCTAGGACATGCAAGCCAACATAATCCCAAAGGGCCACATTTTTTTCTACAGTATGCCTGTGTGTCTGTCATCCATAAGGACTAGCAACTGCTGAATTCAATATAATAGAGATGAATATAGAATCACAAAATAAACTCTTTCTCTTTTAAACACTTCTCAGCCACAGTCACATTACTCCACAGACGAGGCCATCCAGCTTACTGTTCTTTCTGACCAGAAAGCCTTTCGAATTCCAGTATTCTACCTATTACTGAGATGAATGTTGTTCAGGGTCACAAGTTGCTGAACCCTGCATAGTTATAGTCTAAAAGATGTTATGTTCAACGTTAATTTCCCATGTATAAAGAAATATATGAAAGTTCATTATTTTATAGCAAACATCTCCACGAGTTTGTGTTTAAAAACTAAGAATCTGATCTATTAATTATGCTAAAATCAAAACTGTGGTTTAAATATTGAACACAATGTACCCTGCACTGTGCACACACAAGCACACCTATTCACCAGCTATTTAAAAAAAATAGATATTGCCCTTCAAAGCTACTTTAAGTCTATTTTAACTTATATCTATACAAAACAATATACAACATACCACGTTAACATAATTAATTCCATCGTTAATAGGTTGGTTGCCGATTAATTAAAAATTCATTTATAATTTGGCCTCAGACCCAGCCCAGCCTGTGTGCAAAATAAAACTTAAAATTATATGGAAGAGGAAAAACCTTCTCTTGCATGTTGAAAATCTAAACTCATATTTGTAATGCCACATTTTATTAATGTGTTCCTTTAATTTACAAAGAGTGCATAAGTCCATCTTTTAAAAAAAGATATGTTAAAAAATAAAATGTAAAATTAATGGCATTAACAACACATAGCAAGTTCAAATCATCATTAAACAGAGATTTACTCTATATTACTTCATGTAGCATTAGATCTGTAAGTTAGATTCACAAGTACACTACCCTCCAATGGCTTCCTGATCATTACAAGTCAGTTTCATTCAAGCGCCACTGAATATATAATAGACAATACATATTTGTAACAGACATGATTCAGTCCAACATATATACACAGATGTGATGTAGATTTGGTGAGGTATTACAAAGCACAGGAGCTATTTCCCTTGATCAATAAATAAATAAATTCTCTCATGAGTTCCATCAGTAATTGAGCCATTGGCATCATTATTAAAGTCCCAAGAATAGCCACTTCTGAGCATTCTAGCTTCCACTCTGAAAAAAGCCACAAACATACATTTAATAGCGGAAGATGACAGCAATAAAACTTCTATACACAGGGAACTGGAAACTTCAGGGAGAAGAACTCTTGCCTCTTCCCAGACATACCCATCTTCTCTGAACATGGGATTACTTTGTATGGAGGAACATTCACCTATAGGAACCTCACACCTGCCATCTGAAATGATCCAGAGACTTAGTGCTGTTTTACAACAGATCTGCTGTTGTAATAACTATACTGTTGAGAAACTGGTATCTACATGGAACCATCCTTATATATTTCTTGAATACAATTGAAAACTATTTCCTTACAAAAAGCATAGCAAGTAAAGCTCACAAAAACAAAGCATTGCCATGAAAATGCTTAACATGTACTAGCATTTTAACTCTTGCAAACTGTTGAAATATTTAGCAATGCACAATCTAATTCTCAGAGTGCATTCTAAACCAGCATAATCATAGAGCATTTCATAGGAGAGCATGAAGACTTGATTACAGTCATTCATTTCTGTATGAATCTAGGATTTATTATTACTTCAAAATTAACATTTCCAAAGAATCTTAAAACATAAGCAACTTGCCTGTTTCTGCTGTATTCACTGTAAGACTGGTTTCTCACTATCCTGTTTTTCTTCAGATTCTTCATCAGATCCTGAAAAGGGAAATAAAGATTAAAATAGAACAAAAATTAAGCTTGAAGAGTGTCAGAACATAATACATAAATTGAAATATTTCTCTTCTTTAATTCTCAATTAGTATAATCCAGAAATATTGATAAATGGTTTTCATGAACATGCAGCTCTTGTGCATTCATTATCTCTCAGCACCAAAGGATATTAAACTTAAAAGAGCAACAACAAAAAAGAGTGACACTGGAACCCTGACCAATCTCACTGCACAAAATGCTCTAGACTTCTGTTCCTAAACTGGAGATTTTTTTTCTTCAATTCTGACAATGAAAAGTGTATGCCACTGTAACTACTTGTGAATAAAATCTATAGTGACTAATACTGCTGAGAACCTCACTAGAATCATGAAATCCAATAGAATAATGAACACCGTTTCTAAGAATCTGACTAGCAGCTGAAAAAAACATTTATGATGAAATGCCTGGGAAATATCTCCTTTTGTCTTTCTCAAACTTCAAATCAAAGCACAGAGGAGTTTATGAAATGTTTGAAGAAATAAAAGCGGAAAGGATTTGGATTTTCCCCAAAATGCTCAAAAAGTGGCCTTCCAGTAACACACTTCCTTTATTTGTCCTGACTTGTTTACAAGTTTATTAGAGCTACAATTCCAAAGGCTTTTTTGTTTGTTTCATGAGTACATAATAAATACCACCTACCATACATGGAAGGCTTTTGCTATTTTTCTGTTAATGGCAGTGGGGGGCACTGAGATATTAGGCAAGCAAAGGATGCACAAATGATGTTGTGCATCCTTTGCTTGCCTAACATCTCAGTTCGCATTCCCTCAGCCGGTAAGGCAGAAATGACTTCAGACTGGACTACCCCCCTTTCTCATTCAAAATCATCTTCCCGCAGCTGCTCAGTGGAAATAAACTGAATGATTTGCTATATGCTGATAACATTTACAGCAGTTTTTTTTTTTATTAAAAGCAACCTGTGATATTACTTTTAAGCCTTTCCGGAAAGATGTATATCCCCAAAGTTTATTCCCACTCTCTATTATGCGTTATATTCTTCTATGTGTTATATTCTTTTATCACCATTAGATGGAGCTAAAGAGAAATCATGCCATTATTAAATTAAGTACAATTTTCTCACAATTCTTCAGAACTTGATAAAATCAATCCAAAGTTCATATTGCATATCTTCTAGTTACTAACAATGATACACAGCACTTTAACAGCTTTTCTATTATGAAATAGATGGCACATATTTAACATGTATTGCATTAAGCCTGATAGCAGAAGATTTAGGAACTACTATTTTATAACTTTAAAAACTCAATGCCTTTTCTCTGCAGGTAAACAGGATTTTAAACGCTGACAGACACATTGCTCCAACACAGAGTTTTATACTGCTATTTAGATTCTAACCAATCTATTTTTTGTACCACACATTTTTTTATTTTTAAACTATTCCTCCTTTCTTGGAAGTACTGTAGATCAGTAAAGTTTTCAAAAGTGTAAATCTCAACAGACCACTCCACTTTTCATGTATCAATTTAGATACACTCCCATGTTAAATCGAGAGGCATACAGAAATCTGTAAGATAATGATCTTTGCACATGCTCTTTTTAGAGCAGAACTTGACAGCATTCTCAGTTTTCCTAGTTAAGAGGATCTTCTTAGGGGACAGTAGAGCTTTAGAATTTCTAACCTTTCGGATTGCAGAAAAGTTTGTGTCAGACTGTTTTCATGTCCCTCCCAGCCCTCCTTTCGTGTTATTTTGTAGAGAGAAAGAAGCTACTTGTCACCAGCCCTTCAAGCAAGGTTCATGCTCTACATTCTTCCATTACAAGCATGTTCCACATGCCCCCCAAAACCCAGCCCGCTATGCCCTGTAAGAAAATACACAAAAGAAAACAGACACTTGTTCCTCCTTCCAGCCCTTGGGATGTTTATGCCTTTCTCCAGCTTAGCTTTTTCTTTTGTATCCCCCTGCTTCAGAACCAACCATGAGATTGTAGTACCTATCCTTTTCATTTGCTGAGAATGCCACTGGGCTTTATGTGGGACATGAAGGTACTGTGGAAAATAAAGTTAATGTTGGAGGGTAGCACTTCTCCTTGCAGTCATGACAACCTTCTGGACCTTTCCACCCAACATCAAATTTTCTTAGTAACACAAAACCACAATGATCTAATGAATGGAAAACAGAATCAATATTTATAAATACTGACTTTAAAAATAGCTTATACATATTGTTGAGGTTCAGTTTTTTTAGATGACCTCTTTTTGCAGCCTCAAAATTGAGAAAAGTACAAATCAAATTGTTCTTTCCACTATCTAGCTCTCTGAAAAATCACATCTTTCACTTACCCACTTCAGATTCAGGAGGGGAATAAAACTGTCCATCAGAAGGGAGTCCAGGTTGAAGAAGTGCAGCTCGCTCAGACGCATCCTGCACCAATAGCAGTCCTAAAAGGAAAATCAGAATAATCTAAATGTTCCACCAGTATCAGCATATAGTTCAACAAAGAGATCACAAGCATGAGTTCCTGCACAATTAGACTTCAAGGAAAGTCATATTACACTGACATTTTGTGAACCACAAAGTAGCATAATCTCTCAAGAACTATTCTATTCTGAACTTCCAAAAGGTAGTTGAGACCAATAGTATATACAGCAGAGAAACTTACTATTTTCTTCTTCTGCTTCTTGGGATAAAACTTTGAAATCTAGGAACCAGGTTTCTATCCAGGCAAGAATGAAAGATATGATGGGCAATACATAGCCAAAAGCACCTTGAGATAACAGCTTAAGGTGAGAAGAGAAAGAAAGAATATGCATTATGTAGAAAGTTCAACAAAACAGAAAAGTTGTACCACTGAAAGATTACAAATTAGAATTCACTATGATAATCCATACCTTTGAGATAATTACTTTTGTTAGTAAGAAGGCACTGGTTACCGCAGTTGTAAACTGAAAGAAATATTAATTATTATGAATGCAAATTTCTCTTCAGATTCACTTTTACATTCCACAGTGTAACAGGTATGCTGTAATTTGGTACAGAATGTTATAATCCTATCCATTGTAAATACAAATGGAGTAGCAGAGTTTCTAAGTGTATACTACACTACAAACAAGGTAACATATAAAAACCATTTTTCCCTAACTTAAAAAGTCAACTCAAAAGTCTGCTACTTACTGCTATTGCCCACCAGTGTCGCAGTCTGCACAATGCATATGCAAGTATCAAGATCTTAAACCGAAAAACTGCCAGAAGCTACACAGAATATAAAGGGGAAAGAAAAGTCAATACAGCCATTTTAAAAAGCAGTAAAAGCAACAACAACAAGAAGCAACAATTCATTAAGCTAAAATTATATCTGTGTCCTCTTCACTCTTTCACTTCTCTTTTCCTAAAGCATTATGCGGACATTATTCTACATATGCACGACTTCCCCCTCTTCACAGTCTTGGCTGTCATAATAATCTTCAGTGCAATACGCTGAAGCTGGCGTTATATTAGTTCCAGTCACAAGCCTACTCTGCTCCCAGGCGCCAAGTCCCTTGACTCTCTGCCCCTCAGCCTCTCTCCTAGGGCCCTTCCTCATTTGCCTTTCTCAACAAGAGGTTCCATTTTTAACTTTTGCTACATCAAGAGACTTTTCTCCAACCAAAAAGATTTTTCATTTCCTTCAGCAGAAGCTGCAAACCAGTTTAGAGCTTGATTTTCTAACAAGCAACAATGGTCATGAACATTATGGAATATCACATTTCAAGATAGGTTTATGGGACACTTTTTAAATAAACTTACAACTACAGCATTATAAACTGTTTTTGGCTACCAGAACTAAACACAGCTCACAGTCCTCCTTCCACAAATTCTATTTATTCCAAACTTTTTCATTTCAAGAGAAGTGGGGTTATTTAATGTCAATATTGTTAAATAAGCATAAACAAGTGATGTATACTGCTGCAAGTTGCTCAAATATCCAGTACAGCTATCTTATAAATTACAGATATGAAGGCCAAGGGGGGAAAAAGAGAAATGTGTTATTTTGTTACCATATAACTTTTTTTTTTGCCTCACCAACATAAATAATAGATATTTGGAGAAACAAACCTCTCTCCTGTATACAACACTCAATTCCAATATGCATGTCTGCATGTTAGAGGTAGCAGTATACTTTTGACTAAACATGTATTATTTAAGGGATTCTCATATTGGTAAAGGTGGCTTGGTTCAAGCAAAGAGCAGGGTTAAAGTTTCTTTAAAGCAATTAAATTACAGGAAGCAAATACTCACAAAGATATCAAAGTATGAAGAACGGTAGTCATATTGGAGGACCTCTTTTTCTAATGCATTCTTAATACCCCCATTTACCTAATAAGAGACAAAAATGTCCTAACTGTTAACTAATCGGCAAGGATACCTCTATTCACATACTCAAAGTATAAATAGCATATTTTACATTGTTAAAATAGTAAAGTTTAAATTTGATATTAAGTAACTCATTCACTCACTCATCCATTCATTCCAAAGCAATTTAATACAAAAAAAACCCCTCAATATTTATGTATTCTCAAAGGCTTTCACGGGCGGGATCCGATGGTTGTTGTAGGTATTTCGGGCTGTTTGGCCATGTTCTGAAGGTTGTTCTTCCTAACGTTTCGCCAGTTTCTGTGGCCGGCAACTTCAGAGGACAGGAATCAGAACTCTGTCTGTGCTCTCACCAGAGCACAAACAGAGTTACTCCTGTCCTCTGAAGATGCCGGCCACAGAGACTGGCGAAACGTTAGGAAGAACAACCTTCAGAACACGGCCAAACAGCCCGAAAAACCTACAACAACCTCAATATATATGTTGAAAAACATATATCGAAATTACAATTTTCAGCATAAGAAGAATAAGACCATTACATGCTGTCAAGTCAATTCTGACTTACAATTACTCTTTCCAGGCTTTTCTAAGTACAAAGTACTCAGAGGTGGTTCACCATTCCCTTTTTCTGGGGGTGCTCTTGGATCGTGTAGCATGCCCAAGACCAAATAGGTTGGCTCTTCCCCACAGGTAGAGTGAGGAATTGGACTCCTGACCCATGGCTCCACAGCTAAGTGTTTCATCTCACTAAACCAGCTAGCCAGCTCATAAAACTACTACAGAATTTAAAAGACAGTTTATTACTTTGTTACTGTCTTGGTAGACATTTACATTTGGTTCAAACAACAGATCAGACCTGACATGAGGGAAAATAGAAAGTCTTACACAAAAAGTCTGCACACATTAACAGGCTTACTTAGGAGCTACAAGAACATGCAGCAACATAGCTGAATTACCACCAAAACAAAATCTGAAACACAACTTGCAGCTATAAGAGAATTTGCAGAACTGAGTTAATTCAGGGCTTTGCTGCACTATTTATTTTAGGATACCATCAGCATAAGTAGCATTTGAGCATACACCTGCCCAGCATATGAGTTAAAACAACTTTGACATAATGTAAAAATCAGTGATTTTAAATTCACAGGATAGGTTAAAGTTCTCTCTGGTGTTTGAGGAACACAATACTAGAGGTCAGGTAAATTTGACCGTCATGTGTAATGGAGCATTCATAAGCATAATATACATATTTGTAATGGTCTCTCTACTACTCCTTGCAAGGTACTTGATGAATTTAGCAGTGCAATTAAAGAATCTTAAAAAACAGTGTAGGGATGCAAAACAAAAATGAAACAAGAGCTCTCCTACAAATGTACACAACCTCCCTCCCTTCGCCACTGTTACATTCATTGGACTATCACCATTTATAACCAAGGCCTACTAAATCCAACTGCTAGTCCCAACTATTGTGAATAGAGATGGGGATATTCGTAAACAAATATGAACATCCCCATCCCAGCTGGACTTAGTGAGGGTCCAGCCCGTCCACTCATGCATCCCGGCGCCGTGAAGGCCTCGCTCTTCCTGCCAATTGTGCCAGGAGCTCCACTGTCTTCCTCCTCAGCTGGCCACTCCCAGCAGGGGGCGGGAGAACGAGTCTCCCCACACAGCTGCTGAGTGGCCAGCCAAGCAGGGAGACAGCGGAGCTCCTGGCGCAATTGGTGAGAAGAGTGGGACCTTCGCAGCGCCGGGATGCGCGAGTGAATGGGCCGGGGGCCGGACCCTTATTAGGTCCAGCTGGGACAGGGATATTTGTATTCATTTACAAATATGAATATCCCCATCTCTATTCACAATAGCTGGGACTAGCAGTTGGATTTAGTAGGTCTTGGTTATAAATGGTAATAGTCCATTTACTTTACTTAAGTAAAGCAAAAGGATTTAAGTGTGGATCAATCATCTAGCAATTAATTTAGTGTCTACTCCAGTTGGAACTAGCAAGTATATTTGGAAATATATCTAGGCTTGCTGTACACAACACTACTGTCAAAAGCAAATTTCTATCAGTTATTAGACAAACTCTCATCATGTTAAATAAAAATTACTATCTAATAAGCATCAGGCCTTTTTTAAAGCTATTATATAACAACCAAAATCCTGTTGGTAATTTATACATTGATAAATTAAATTGCACAACTCAAAACAGTGAACTGCCACAAACTAGCAGGGACCAGCTGCATTTCCCATGCATGCTTATGCAACTGGACATGCACCTGATAACTCAGCAAGTACCCCATTAGTAAGTGGCAACTCACTGCCATGTTATGCAATTTAACTTACACATATACAAATCATGACCAACATAACACTAAACACTTTCTTAAACTGGATGGCATACACCATGAAGTATGAGGCTTTTAAACCTTATGGTTACCAGGTTTATTTCATTTTTTACCAGAAATGGGAAGGCAGCCATTTAAACATGGCATTGCACAATGCCATTTGAATTTTAAACAATTTGCCAATCACCGGAAAAAGCTACAATAATTATATAATACGGCAAAATGTAAGGTTAGCACTTTACCAGATCCTGCCTTGGTTATTTTCTTATGCTACAATCCTATACTCATTTTCATAGGAGCAAGCCCCACTGAATTGAATGAGACTTATTTCTGAGTAGATATGCAAAGATGTGGGGAGTATTTAATGGTAATATATTAGGGTGTTTTTCTTTTAAAGGTTGCTCTGAATGAGTTCTAGAGGCTTTTGTAATTCCTGTGATAATTCTAATTTATTTGAGAAATCAGACTGGTAATAAGGTAGTAGGATCCCCGTATCCAAGGAGGATTGATTCCAAGTCTCCCCATGGATGCTGATAACCACAGATAATAGCAAACACTATACATAGCAAGGTAAAAGAAAAAAAATCAAGAAAGAAGTATTTTCATCATGTATTACCAGAACTGGTCAATAGAAGAAGCCAGAGACAATACTACCGTGTTTCCCCGAAAATGAGACAGGGTCTTATATTAATTTTTGCTCCAAAAAACACATTAGGGCTTATTTTCAGGGGATGTTTTATTTTTTTCATGTACAACTATCTACATTTATTCAAATACAGTCATGTCATCTTCTTCTGGTTGTTGCACAAGGGTGGAGGGCAGGGTTTCACTTAACTGGGGCTTATTTTGGGGGGTAGGGCTTATATTACGAGCATCTTGAAAAATCATACTAGGGCTTATTTTCAGGTTAGGTCTTATTTTTGGGGAAACAGGGTATATATTCTTCACCAACAAGAACACATAACTTGCTTTCTCTAGTGGCCAGTTCTGATAAATACATTGTGAAAATACGTATTTCTAGTTTTTTTCTTTTAATATTTTTAATATTTTCAGACATCAGAAGAGTGAAACCACTGATACTGATCCTGCGGATACAGGGATCCTACTGTATACCTTTTGTAGTGGGATATTTTCTATCCACTCTCCAGTGTTCCCCAAGAAACAACTCTCCATTTGATTTGAACAGGGACTGCCTACTGACAATCAAGAGCTCTGCTGCATCATGATCAGGGCTTGAAAAATGCACTCGTCCACTCGTCTGTGACGAGTGAAAAATGCTGCTTGACGAGCCACAGCTCCCTCCCTCCCTCCTTACCCTCTGTCTCTCTCTCTCAATGATCCTGCAGTCCTCCCCTCTCCCCTCCCATTGCAAAAGGAAAACAGCCCTCTTCTTGCGAGAAGAGAGTTTGAGCAGCACATAGATAGATAGCTATGCAGGAGAATGTAGAGTAGTCCCATGCTGGAGAATATCGAGATTCCCTGCTCCCAATTTCAACCCAATGAGGACACATCCTGGGGTGGGAGGGAACCATGGCTCCTTAAGAGGGCGGGCGCTTTTGCTTTCAATTTTATTTTTGCTGGAGTCATTCAAAAGAAAGGCATTCAAAATACAAGCTTCATGACCCCACAGGCACGCAGGTAATAAAGCAACCCAAGTCTGAGGGTATATTTATTTTGGGTTTATACGCATTGTTACGTAGAAATAAAAGTGAACAAGTGCCTAGTTTAAATTTGTTAACATAAATTGCAAGGCTATAGTCCGGTCATGCTGACTGGTGAAATTTTTGACTGACTGGTGAGACATTCTAAAAATTTTCAAGCCCTGATCATGATTCATGGAAGCATGGCATGGTATATTTTTTTTGTCCTAATTCATTTTACTGGTTGGGAAAATAAAAGCACTTCAGGGAATGGGGGAGAGTTCTGGGTACACTTCCTGTTCTGTCTGTGTTTTTTAGGTATTTGGTTTTGTTTTATTTTGTTTTAGTTTATTAAGAGAAACCACACAACAAGAAGTTTAAATTTGGAGAAATGTTTACAACTGTTCAGGTGATAGTAAGACAGAACACCTATACTGTAAATCTAGGTCTGTGTGCATTCAGCAATCAGAGGAGTCTGAAATGTCCCATAGTTTAAACAACCCCTGTAATGTTGTTTATACAGCTGACTTGAACAAACAGCCCTACCAGTACAAGCCAATCTTGTGACTGTAGTACAGTGCTGAAAGTCTATGCAGGAAAGTCCCTGATTAAAATTCCTGACAGCCCTAGGCTATTTTTGGCCTCAACCTCCTCTATAAAATGGAGCTGGTAAAAATTATTAAAGTGACAGAAAAACACTCTAAACACTCTAAAATGCTATGAAAATGTTAACTCTGACTAATCAGGTAGTGCATTTCTGGGCTCTATGTACACAGAATTATTGCCATCCTATTCTGTCAACATGACAGCTTACCGAGTCAGGAATATTTACAATTTATACACTATTCTGTTTTTTAAAAAAATACTGTTTTCCATGTGCTGCACAGTGCCTTCTTAGACATTTCAACTGCATTCAATTTTTTAAAATGAGACTTAAGACAGTAGCTCCTGCAAGGTCAGAATTCTGCTGGTTTCCAAGTAGCAGCTCTAAATCTACAGCTGATAAGCAAAATAAGAATACATAGTTTGAATTACATTTTGTCCAATATGTATCTTCATGTATTTTCAATCAAACTTCATAGTTGAACACAAAATTGTCTCATCTGCATTCACTTGGACTTAAAGCATCTTATGCAAAAAGGTCTGACAATTCTTAGTTTTTATTTTTGTTTTTTTACATGCAGAAACCAATGCTGAACAATATTGCTTATTTTACAGTAGCAGCTCCAAAATAAAGTTCAATTTAAAAGCATTCAAATTGCAATATTATACATGAATAGTCAGAATCCCCATTAATTTCAGTGGCCCAATCTTGTTGCTTTAGTGCAATAAATTGCACTATAGTAGGCCCACCGAATCAATGGGGATTTAGTAAGACAATTCCTACAAAAGTTCCATTATTCAAATAAGCCTTCTCTAACTACAATTTATTATGCTAAAGTAAGTCCCAACTAGAGTAGGACCATTCAAATCAATGGAAGTTACAGAGGTGGTGACTCATCAAATCCTCACTGATTCAGTGGGCCCACTCTAGTGCAACTTACTATCCTAAACAACATGATTTTGGCCAATATGTCATACTCCCAAGTAAGCAGTCACAGGACTGCAACCTAATTTAATTATATCTGGGGCAAGTCACTATTCTTGAACCTTTTAACTCTCAGAGCATATTTTTTTAAAAATACTCACATTTAACTCTATTATCCACAGCAAAGTTACAAACAAGAGGTCAAAGGTCACAAAAAGACAGAAAGTCCTTCGGACATCAGATATGCCCTTTTTTTCTCTGCTTTCATAGGACTCAATTCTGGCCATTAACTGTGCTGGGTTGATGGAATGAATATCCCGTAAAGAAGGATGGGAGCCCAAACGGCTACCTAAGGAATTTTCTTCATTATCCAGCAGCCGATTCATTCTGTCTTTGGTTACACCAATCTTTTTCCACTTTCAGCATCACTACCAGGCTTATCCATAGAGGTTTATCTACAAAAGGAAAATTCCACACTTAGTCATGTCCATCTGACAATTACTAATCAAGCTCCACTTGATCATATATAAAATAAATCATCATTCCTAATAGCAAAACAAAGCTATCAAGTGCCTATCAGTTTGGAGGTGACACAATAATGACTGTGTGCTGCTAATCTGACTCTGACTTATGGAGGCTCTTTCCAGAGTTTTCTGAGCACTCAGAAGCAGTTTACCATTCCTTTCTCCCAGGAGCACTCTGCTACTGCACAGCTTGCCCAAGGTTACAGAGGATGGCTCTTCTCCTAGCGGCCACAGTGGGGAATCAAACTCACGGCCACTGGTTCTGCAGTCAAGTGACACAAGACCATCTAAAAATGAGGTGGCAGGTTATATATGGTTGATGTATTCCCCAAATATGCTGAAGTCTGTAAGTATATAATATGACCAAAGATAAATAAAAATGTAAGTGCCCATAACATGACTCAGTGAGCTTCTAGGACCAACACAATGCTGATAGCAAGGATGTAATGAAAGTTAACTCCATATTATCTTAAAAAGGAATATATTTTTGTTTCTTTTTATGTTATCAATGTCTCAACTAGTCCCATTTCAGATTTTTATTTTATGAGAAAATAATTGTTGAGTTTAACATTTTTAATATTTTCCCACCAATCCAATACAGTTCATTCCCTATTACATGTTTGGATCATTAGGACTGTTCTGCATTAGAGAATCACAACTCTTTGGTTCTGACACCTAAACCTAATCACTATCAACATAAAACAGGAAATAACAGTCTGCAATGAACATAAAAGAAAATCATATTCCAAGAAGTCTATACTCTGGTTGAAGATCTCCTTATAAAATTAAGAAACAGAACTGCTATTTTACACATAAACACACACACTCTCTCTGCATCTCTGTGTGTTTATGATCAATAGATCAAATAAACAATTGTAGCATTTCAGTTGGGGAGGGGGAAACTGACCGAAATACAAATGCATGCTCACAGAACCTGAATGGAAAATACACCAAATTACGTATCTTGCTTTATTTGAGCAGACAATTGTTTGCCCTATTTCTAATGGCTGCAGACACTCTGCTTTAAACCATTTAATGACTCTGTTATGACATCATCCTGATTTTTCTCCCACAATTTCCCAGCAGCTGATAACACTGATCCAGATACTTTTACTACCAACTTTAGATGAAAATACAAAAAAACAAAAACAAACTACGATTCCTAACTATTCAAGGGCTCAGTTTAGATGTTCATTCCAGCTGATTAAGCCAAAATATGCCTATGTTTTTCCCTATCTATCTATCTATCTATCTAATTCAATTTTTATACTACCCATCTAGCAAACTACTACTTTGGACAGTGTACAGAAACAAAAGCAAAAAATCATAAAAACACATTCTAAAATACAAAAATCAAGGGCGGGGGACAAAAAACCCAAAACATACAGCTCCTTTCATCCTCCTTTCACTGGATCACAATTAAGCTAGAAAGTCACTAATGACTACAACTGCTAATGTTTCCCTTTTGAACCAACATTTCTCATTTCACTGAAACCAGAAAATGACAGTTATCAACTTCAGAACAAGCCAAGATCTTGAACAACTCTCCAGAGAAAGAAGAGAACATGATCATTTTAATGCAGAAGTATTACGTAGCGGTTTCATTAATCAATTACTTCAAACAAGCAGCAGCCTGACAATCAACCATGGAGTTAGGATAAGGAAGACAGATGAAGAAACCAAAAAGAATGACATAATATGGCCTAGACACTATGCCTCATCTTCATAGCATGAATATCATGATTATTCTACCTAGAGTTAATTTTCTCATTTCCGAGACCAACCTGGCATGCACATGTCAACCAACCTTTGGCATACACTAGGTATACTATCGAATGTTTATGAGTAGGACTTTGACTTTATGAGGAACACGAGTTATAACAAAAATATATTTACACTGAATCACATCTTAAACATTTTCTTTACATATTCCATACACTTTACAGAAATTTTTAAAGTAAAAGAGATGTCAGAAAGAAACAACCAGTTATACACCTCGGAATCAGCAGGAAGGGTGGTATCAAACAGTTTAACATATGTGAATTGTGATTGTTACTTGCTGCATGACACATAAGGGGAAATGAAGTCTGTGGAAGCCTCCAACTCTGTTAACAAGCAAACTTTATTTCTGTTTTTCTTAAATAACATTGCTGTCTGTATAACTCAGTGAGGTGTGTACCTTACCATGAAGCCACCCTTGGGAGTTAAATGTTCCACTGTGCTTCCTAGAAGAGCCAGTCTGTGTAGCTTTGGGCAAACTGACCAGTCCTGGAATGTCCCCAGAAGAAGCGAATAGTAAACCATGTCTGAATACACTATATGTAGAAAATCCTGGAAATCACTGTCATAAATCAGAAGCAACTTGACAATATAATTATTAAATAACATTCTGGAACTATGCATGTGCACTAAACTCAATCGCCAGTATGCTCTTCTGGAGCTGTGCCAGCACAGCAGGAGTGACATAACCAGCATAAATTACCAAAAGCAGAAACTGGCAAAAAAAGCAAGTTCTAATGCAACTCTAAAAGCCTAAATAGAGGTCTATGCTTCTTGTCACACTACATGTTTGCCCATATGGATATAAAATACTTGTCTTCCTTGACATACTCTGAACTCTGTTCCAGAAGTCTTAGAATTCCTGTGACAATCAAGTCTCCATGATACAGAGTTTCTATATTATTAACCGTATCCTCACCTGCTCATGGTGTATTAATACAGAGGACATGTATTTGCACTATGTGTTTGAAGAAGCAGATTTTGATCCATAAAAGTTTGGCTGATTGGTGTGTGCTGTCAAGTCAGAACTGATTTATAGCGACCCTAGTAGGGCTTTCAAGGTAAGTGAGATATTTAAGAAGTGGCTTTACCAGTGCCACACCCCCTGTGAGCTGCCATGGCTGAACATGGATTTGAACCCTGGTCTCCAGAGCCCTAGTCCATTACTTTATCCACTAGGCCACACTGGGATAAAGTTCCATAATATTGTCTTCCCCTCCCCAGCCATCCCCCCCCTTTTTTTCTCTTTTTCCCATGCTGCCACCATGGCGAGACAAACACAGCTACCACTTTCGAAATTGAAGACACTTGTCATTTCGCAGAGGCATCTTTTCATCTTCCCCAGAGCAGCCTTTCACCCACTTAAGATAATGTAGGCACTCCTATTTGTAGCCAAGCAGTGACCTGCGCCCTCTGCTTCCCAGGGGGCCAAAAGCAGCAGTTAGCCTGGTCGCATCTCAGCTACTTCCAGAAAGGTGGCCCAGAAAGCCGAGATTCCTCAAGCATTGACACAACCGCCGGAGACGCGTTCCCTCCTCCTGTCCTCGGGTGAGAGAAGGCGGCTCTCGGAGGCGCCGACGCCGACGAGGGCCACGAGCAGAAAACGTTACAGGGCGAGGCTCCTGCGGCCCTTCTCCCCGGGGGCGGGAGAGAACAAACAAGGAAAAGCCGGAGGAAATGACCTGGGGCGTGTGAGGGTCCCCAGCAACAACACTCGGCAGTGCCCTTGAGGCCTCCCAGGGAAACGAGCGAAGGGGGAACAATTCTACATACGTCAAGGAAGGGCAAAACAGGGGCCCGCGACGGGCAAGGGGTCTCAACACGGAGCAAGGGGGCGGGTAGGGCGCTCTCGGGGCCCGACTGGTCTCCTCCCCGCGAAGGGCCGCTTACCCGGGACGCGTCGCTTTCGCTCTCGCTCGCTTTCGGAGGGCGGGCGAAGCTCGCCTCAAGCGGCCCTGGCAACGCGCTCCGCTCTCCGGGGGGAAAGGCGGACGCGCTGACTAACGGTCCCGGCCTCCGTTAACAACAGCCAACCGCCCCCGCCGGGCCCGAACTGGCGTCGAGGGCGGAGGTGGGCCAAGCACAGCAAACGCAGCGCCGAAGCGGCGACAGCAGGGAGCGCCAGTTGCGGCATCGCGAGGCGAGGGGCGGGCCCAGGAGGAAGAAGAGCGCCTCTTAAGGAGGCGGAGCTCCACAGGCGGTCGCAGGTTCGCCCAAACGAATAATAGAGGAAGGGTTAGGGAAAAAGTGATGGGGGAGGGGGCGGAGAACGAAGCTCCGCAGTGAATTATGGGAGAGTGTGGCCCGATGTTTCTCGATTGCAACTCCCGTCAGTTCTGGGCAGCATAACCAGTTGGTAGGCATGCTGGGAGTTGCAGTCCAGCCAAAAAAAAAAAAAAAAAAAAAGTCCTGTTGGGGCACACGCTCTCCCTCCCTCCGTTTGTTTACACGCCTAGGGGTTCGCCTGGCCCTAGGGTGTTTGTCTGCTGAGGTCGCCGACTGCTCACAATTAAAAGGCATGTGTTTCTAGTCTGTTTCGTTTGGCGATCAGATTTTCTTTTCTGGTAAGAAAAGGAGGTTGAAGAAATAAAAGGAAAAATGGTGGTGGGGCTATAAAATCCAACACGGTATGATGCAGAGAACCCTATTAGTAAGCAGCAACAATGGATTATAGGAGCTGGCATAACCAAACTGGAAAGATCACCTTTCAGTAGGTAGCCAAATCTTACAGATTGCACACATCTTTTCCTCCCTATTATAAATTCCAGCCATCACCACTTTTAGAAAATAAAACTACTAGGACAAGCAAGTTATCAGGAATAAAACAGTTGATTTAAACAAAACATATATTATACTTCTAGGTAAGCAACAGAGAAAAACATCTTGCAGAAGTGGGAGTTCCATCAACAAACCTCAAAAGTACAGAAATTACAAAAACTGCAAAATACCAAACATTAAGGCAGAAATTTAAAGGATGTGGAAGCAAGATCAGGTCATCCTCCCCGCACTAATTTCAGCAAGGAGAGTCATTCTGATTTTTTTTTTCCAATTTAAAACAATTGCCAATAACTGCTAAATTGCTTCCTGAAATTCCAAAAATCTGATTTTGCAAACATTGTCTCACCCATAAATTTTAGGACATGACTCCTAATTTTTGGGCTTGATCCTTGGGCTACCTTTTGCACCAGCAGTACTGAGAAGCAACTGAGTAGTAGTAGTAGTAGTAGTATCTCCTGGTAAATTGAATGAATAGTCTCTGAAACATTGAGTCATTCAGTACGGATATCAAATTGAATGTTGATGTTAATGTGCTATTATCCACATGAAAAGAAGCACATTCTCAGAGGGCATTAGCTATGAGCTCACTAATGAACAGTTTATTCTATGAAGAACAGAAAATGTGCAACTTGACACAAAAGGGGAAATTACTACTATTAATAGCTGGGAAACGTTGTATATATGCTTTTGCATTTGGGGGCCTGATGTACAGTGATATTTATTATTTCAATAGGAAAACGTGAGGCCCCTGTTAAAATACTGTTGCCATCATTCAAAAGCAAGTACAGAGCACCTTTACAGTGGTGCCTCACTAGACGATTGCCTCGCAGGACGAGGAAATCGCTAGACGATGGCTTTTTGCGATCGCTAATGTGATCGCAAAACGATGGTCTCCTATGGGCGATTTTCGCTAGACGACGAGGTTTCCCCATTGGAATGCATTGACTAGCGGTCAATAGCTGTCAGTGCATTCCAACGGGGACCCGCGCTCGCTAGACGAGGTTTCCCTATGGACGATCTTCGCAAGACGACGACTTTTCCCTTGGAACGCATTGAAGAGATTTCAATGCATTCCAATGGGGAAACGTGCTTCGCTAGACGATGTTTTCGCAAGACAGCGATTTCCGCGGAACGGATTAACATCGTCTAGCGAGGCACCACTGTATTTGCTTCAAAGCATGGGTGGCTGCAGGCTTGTCAACCTTAAGAATCTGTATGGTCAAATTTCAAAACTATTGCAGTGGGAGCACAGTTCCACTTCACCAGATGGTAATACAAAATGATAGGGAACTAACAGCATTGCAACTTGAAAGTGAGAGCCGACCTACATTAATGAAAGTCTCACAGTGCAGGGATGTATGGCTTAAGAAAACATTTCATGAACAGCACCTCAGTTACCTTCTGAATGATAATGTTAATAAGCAACAGTTGAATTTATGGCTTAAATTAGGCCATTTTCAGGCTGAAACTGAGAGATTCATATGTGCAATCCAAGGCCAAGTTGTTTACACTAGATACTATCAGAAAATAATTATGAAACAAAATGTAAGTGATTTATGTAGATCTGCCACAGGTCTAAAGAAATAATTCATCATACAGTATCATAACTGGAGGCCCTAAATCAGCATCAGTGGATTATATATGCAGGCAAAAGCAAGTTGCAATGGCCATTTTTCAGCAGATAACTATATCTTATAGATTACTCACATATTCCCTTACATATGAAAAACCCCAGCCATCGCCAGTTTAGAAAATTGCAGTACTGTACTGGGACAAGCAAGTTATCACAGATAAAACAACTGATTTTAATAAACTGTATATTCTGGATATGCAACAAAGAAAAACATTCCATATAAGGGAAGTTCCATCAGCAAACAACCGCAAAGTACAGTAAATACAAAAAAGTGTGAAACATAAGGGCAAGAAATCCGAAGACTATGGACTCACGATCAGGCTATCCTCCCTCCCATACTAATTTAAGCAATTGAAGTTGCTTCAAAATTGTTGATTACTCAATTTAAAACAATTGCCAATAGCTGCTAATTTGCTTCCTAAAATTCAAAAATCAGTGATTTTGCAAATATATAACTTGCAAATTCTTAGGACCTGACTTAATTTTTTGCCTTGACCCTTTTACCTTACATCCATAACCTTTGGATTTCTTGCTTAACGTTTGCTGCTTTGCCATTTTTTTTACTTCTTGTACTTTTGAGTTTCTTTGTTGATGGAACTCCCCCTTCTATAAGTATGTTTTTCTTTGGTCCACCATTATGCACTGTAAGAAGTGCAGTATAGTGATGATGATATAAATTCCATGGATGCAGGAAAATAAATGTTATGGAGAAGGATTTTTGCCCAGTATTGTCCCTGACTGGCTAGTACTTTCTTTTCAGGGAATGCCTCTCTACAAAGCATCGATAGGCAGTTGTGACCCTCTAGATCAGGGGTTTCCAAAGTACGGCCTGCGGGCCACATCCGGCCCACCTTGCCTTTTTATCTGGCCCAGGCGGGAGGGTGAGAGCGCGGGTGGGCGGGAGTGCGGGCAGGCATAAGCGTATGCATTCCTTCAGCCCTCAAAAATGTGGAAAATATATTATGTGGCCCTCACGGTGAAAAGTTTGGAGACCCCTGCTCTAGATGTTTTTGATCTGCAGCTCTCATAGTTATGCATCATTTGCTTTGCTGGTTAAGGTTGATGGCAGTTGTAAGCCAAATATATTTTCCTACTTCTAGTGTAGAGGAGCATTTAATCAGGTGAGAGCCTTCTGTTACCTCTGTCTGAAGCAGTATGAGTGGAACACTTCAAAAATAGATTTGTCTTTCTCCTTTTTGTGAGACCTAATCCTGATACACAGTGATAATAACAGTTCCTGAGTCATCTATATTGGACGTTCAATGCACTGACACATATAGTATCAGGATCAGTTTCTGCAAATGGTAGTCTGAAAGCCACATATTTGTATTTGAAGAGATTATATTTGTGACCTGCAGTACAGACATTCCAAGACAGAGTTCATTGCCATAGCTTTGAACTGTGATGTGACATCAGAAAACTATCATTATGACATCAAGAGTGAGCCCAGCAAGGACTAGAGTGGCAGATGAAAATCCTAGTGTTGCTGTTGAAGTAGGAGGCTGTTGTTCAGGTTTGGGGCACAATCTCATTACTTTGTAGACAGACAAGAGGAAAGATGAAGCAGTTGGAAAAGTCAATAGAACCTATGATGTGTAGAAGTTACAACAGAGTTAAAGGAGGGGAATTTAGAGAAGTCCCAAATAAGTAATGGTCCTCATTCTGTGAATAGAAATATGTATATGAAGAGGAGGAGGAACCTATAGACACCTTCATCCAGGTAAGTCCCACTGAATGCTGTGTTGCTTATTGAGTAAACATGTATGGAGCTTCATTGGTAAAGGTAAATATTGCCTCAGAGAAAAAGCAAAAATCTATATTGGGGTAATGGCCCAAACCCTATAGCAAGTCCCAGCAAGAGCATACTCTCTGAATTGATGGCAGTTTGATAAGCCAACAGTAACACAAGTCTGATTGATCTGGTGGATCACTTGATTTGGGCTAAAAACTGGATTTAGGCTAATTTGTTTATTAGGCTAATAAATATGTCACAAAATTGTGACCAAGCTTTTGAGTTCTGAACTTTTTATTGGGCTAGATAAGCGATGGTGAACCTTTTTGAGCCCGAGAGCCCAAACTGCAACACAAAACCAACCACAACCGTCCTGAAGAGTCCCACTGCTCTGGCCACACAACCTCCAGTGCCTGCCCAGGACACTCCCCATCCTGCTTCTGGCTGCAGTCCTTAAAGGCGCAGGCAGCAGGAGCCAGGTGTTTCCATGCGTGGCGTCCGGGCGTGTGTGTCTGTGTGTTTGTGGCAGTCTTGGCTGTCCCTCCCTTCCCAAGAGTTCTTCCCGAAATCCGGGATCAGAGGACAGGTAAGTATTTCTCGATGGTGACTTATGACTTGCGTGCCCACAGAGGGCTCTGCGTGCCAGCTGTGGCACGTGTGCCATAGGTTCACCATCGCTGGGCTAGATCATGTTCAGCAAAGTATGGGGAAGGGGGCAGAAGCTGGCTGCATGTTCAAGCCAAAGAATCTGCATTTAGTTCAAGTCTGAGCTTCCCAGACTAGTACATTTCTGAAAAACCTTTCTATAGAAAAATAACATGGAAAGATACTTTACATGCTCAGAGTGCAGAACACCAAAGGTTTGAACAGTAATTTGCAAAATACATTGTGATTCACACCCTCAGTTTCATGTGCAGGTGAGGGGCCTCTGTATAGTATCCCGTGTAGCACAAGAGGACTACCATCTTGATGTAGAAAAGACCATTATGCCCTTCCAAGCTGTCCTTAATAATAGTTAGTTTGAACTATTTTGGCTTTGTTCTATAAATCTAATTAAAAAACAAGAGCTACCAGGTTTGCACTCATTCATTTCAGTTCTGCACTCTGCACATGCACCAAGAGATTATTTTTAATGTTCAATGAGGGTTGCTGTGAGTCAAAAGCAACTTGATAGTGTGTAGAAAAACAGACAGATTTATATTAGCAAAGCTGGAGATCAGTTTTAAATGGTGAATCCCCCTCACTCAAAAAGCTTACCTTTCCCTTGTTAAAGGTTCTTTTTTCTGAAGATAATGTTAGGGTTTGGAATTTTCTATGTGTGGAATGTTAGAGAAATGGGGTATGGGTATAGAAAAAACTGCCCTGAAAATAGAAATATGTTTAAAATTATGAAGTGAAAATAGTTGACCATACTAAAGTAAAGCAAAAAGTCAGCTCTACAGACAGCATGGTAACAGATATATAAAAACTTTTGGGTAGCTGAATGTTATTGTTCATATGTTATTCATATAAAAATGGTGTTTGTAGGTCTTATAGTACACCCTACTGGTGATCATAATAATCTAATCTTGCAGTGATCTAGCGTCTTGGATCCCTGATGCAGTAAGGCAGTGGTTCTCAACCTTTTTTTTTACTTGTGTACCCCTTGGCAGTCTATTTCCATATATTGTACCCTTCATATTAGGGGGAGGGGTTAGCGGACTCTCCGCCCTCTCATCTTCAGACCACTTTATCATCACCTCTGGTAACATGTATGAGTGTGCCAGCAAAAGGGTTAAACTCTGTAAGGAATTTTGTCCCATACAAACTGCCGTCGACAGGAAAGGAGCAGGCAGCACAAACCCACGGGTTAGTGGTAGAACAAGAACAGACACTATCTTGGAGCAAAAGCCAATTGGCTGGGCGCTCACACATAGACAGGGAAAGAAAGAAGAAGCTGAGGGGTTTCTCAATGCTCAGGATATACATGAGGGACTTACACTGTTGATGTATGTGCCTTTTCCCACTGTTGTTCAAATTTTTTACGTACCCCTAAATGGCCTGGTTCATACGCCTGAGAGTACACGTACCCTAGGTTGGGAATCACTGCATTAAGGCCTCATCGATCTAGGGGCTTATAATTGCAGGTTATTAATTCTCTAGAGCCGGGGGGGGGATATCACTCCCTGGGGGACCCTGACACATTTGAAGGGGGCCACAGATAGGACACAATTCTTCACACACTGTCTTATAAGGTTTGTTATGTGATTTACACAATCCTAATTCAGCCTATATTTCTTTAATATTGTGTTTATGGCCATGGCCCAAAAAGAAGGTTGAGAATGACTGCTCCCGAGCAATGGTTCTCAACCTTGGGTAACCCAGGTGTTCCTGGATTGCAACTAACTCTCAGAAACCCCGGGCAACACAGCTAGTAGTTAAGGCTTCTGGGAGTTTCAGTCCGAGAATGCCTGGGTTACCCAAAGTTGGGAACCACTGCTCTGTAAAATTGATAGTCAAAACAATAATGAGAACTGTAATAATGGCAGTTAGCCAAATATGAAGTTGCAGACCCCAAGAGCTACAAAACCTGCAGGCACAATAGAAAATTCTATTAAACTTTTTTCTTTGAAAAACCCGACACTTAGACCACCAGCATGTGTAGAAAAGAATGTTGACATTAAAGGAAGGGCAAATAAGAATAAGAAAAGATAGGCAAAGTAGGGGCAAAGGTTGTCAGGAGAACACCCTTAGAGTGGAGGAAACTGCACTGGTGAGAGAGGGTAAGGTTTTTTTTTTGGTTTTTTTGTATGCTGATATTATTTAATAATTGCTTATGCTTTCGTACAGTTTTTTACTCATATAAACTTGTTCAGATATTTTTCATAGATGTGACTTTATTGAGAGAGAAATTTTTACAACTTAGAGAAATTAGATTTATGTATACTAAATAGTTATACAATGGGGATAATTGAAAGAATTTACTTTTTGCTGAGGAGCTAGAATGAGCATTACTGATTCACTGTTACAGCCAAAATGCTTCCGAAATAAATGTAGTCCAACTTTACTAATTCTGGGTCACTGAGAATGCAAATTATGCTTAAAATTGTTGATTGGCTCTGATTTTCAAGATGTGTTATTAGGTTAGTATATACAACCCTTGACTTGGGAATGGTGAGTTATAAAGAGAAGGAAATAGACGACGTGCGCAAGACAGCTGTCATCGACATGGAACTGAGTAGACTGCAGATGGACATTGTTGCCCTGCAAGAGATGAGATTGCCAGACATGGGATCTGTCAAAGAAAAAAACTTCTCATTCTTCTGGCAGGGAAAACCATTGAATGAGACCAGGGAACATGGTGTTGGCTTTGCGGTCAGAAATACTCTGCTGAGATCCATCGTTCCACCTACTGTGGGGAGTGAAAGAATCCTGTCTCTGCAGCTCCACTCATCAGCGGAACCGGTCACCCTCATTAGTGCATATGCACCAACACTGTCGTCCACAACAGAAGTCAAAGACAAATTCTACGACGATCTGGCAGCTACTGTCAAAAAAATCCCCGAGAGAGAGCCACTGTTCATTCTCGGAGACTTTAACGCTAGACTTGGTGCTGATCACAATTCTTAGCCCACTTGTCTAGGCCGTTTTGGCATTGGGAAGATGAATGAAAATGGCCAACGCTTGCTTGAGTTTTGTTGTTATTATGGTCTCTGTGTCAGCAACACGTTCTTTAATACGAAGCTTCAACACAGAGTTTCCTGGAGACATCCAAGATCAAAGCATTGGCATCAGCTCGATTTGATCCTCACTAGACGTTCCAGCCTTCCTAGTATTACGATCACACGCAGTTACCAGAGTGCTGATTGCGATACTGATCACTCCCTGGTGTGTAGTAGAGTAAAACTGCGAACAAAGAGATTGTATCACACGAAAAAGGAAGGAAGACCACGTATTGACATCAGCAAGACTCGCTGTGGCGGAATGCCCACGTCACTCCTGTCTATCATAGCCAAAGCTCAAGGGCGGGAGCCTATGAGAAGACAGGAGGGGCGGAGTCAATTAGACAGTTAGACAGAGAGAGACAGTTAGAGAGAGAAGAGATTTGGAGAGAGTGAAGGAAAGAGTGTTGGAAAGTTGGAGAGTTAGAGAGAATGAGAAGGAGATAAATGGAACAGTAAAGTTAAATAGATAGTCAGAGAGTATTAATGAGATGGTTAAAGTGAATAAGTAAATACAACACCTGAATAAAACGTGTAATCAAATATAAGAAGTTTAATGAGTGATCCTAAACAATAATAAAAGAACATCTGTGATTTAACAACCAAAAGATAAATAAACAAGTTATATTGGCAGCACGTGTCTGATGCATATATGGTGCAGTGTGGATGAGAGATCCACTGGTGGTAGCGGAAAAGAGAAGAAACGTATCCAGAGAGTGAACATGTGTTTGGGGGAAACAAACAGGGAACGCTGGGTGGAACGTCACACTCGCGATCAAAGAAAAGTGGAGGAATTTGCCCAAGCGCTTGAGGAAACCCTTCCAGGCCTGGCTGATGCAAATGCACCTGAACGATGGGAACGTTTCAAGAACGCTGTTTATAACACCACCCTGTCCACATTTGGCAAGAAGAACAAAAAGACGGCAGAGTGGTTCGAAGCCCATTCGGAGGAGCTGATGCCAGTCATCGGGGAAAGGAGGAGAGCTCTAGCAGCATACAAAGCCTGTCCTAGTGAGTACAACTTGCAGGCTCTTCGAGTTGCTCGTAGCAAAGTCCAACAGGCTGCCAGGAGATGTTCCAACGATTATTGGCTTCAGCTCTGCTCTCAGATACAGATAGCAGCGGACACAGGTAACATCAAGGGAATGTATGACGGTATCAAGCAGGCTTTAGGTCCAATACAGAAGAAATCTGCTCCCTTGAGGTCTGCTACAGGCGTGATCATCCAGGACCGAGCACAGCAGATGGAACGCTGGGTGCAGCACTACTCTGAGCTATATTCCAGAGAGAATGTAGTAACCGAAGAGGCACTAAATAACATCGAGTGCCTGCCTGTCTTGGAAGAGTTGGGGAGCAAACCAACTTTAGCAGAAATAAAAGCGGCCTTGGATTCCCTTGCCTCCGGCAAGGCACCTGGGAAGGATAACATCCGTGCTGAAGTGCTGTAAAGAGATCATCACCACCGAGCTGTATGAAATCTTTTGTCTTTGCTGGAGGGAAGGTGGAGTGCCAGTAACTACCGTGGCATCTCTCTTCTCAGCGTTGTAGGGAAGCTGCTTGCCCGTGTTGTGCTGAAGAGACTCCAGGTGCTTGCAGACAGAGTCTATCCAGAATCACAGTGTGGATTTCGAGCTAATAGATCCATCACTGACATGGTACTCTCCCTCCAACAGCTGCAGGAGAAATGTAGGGAACAACGACAGCCACTCTTTGTGGCCTTCATAGATCTCACAAAGGCCTTTGATTTGGTTAGCAGGGACGGCCTTTTTAAAATCCTTCCAAAGATTGGATGTCCACCTCGACTCCTTAACATCATCAGGTCCTTTCATGAGGAAATGAAGGGCACTGTAGTTTTTGATGGCTCAACATCAGATCCCTTTGACATCTGAAGCAGAGTGAAACAGGGCTGTGTCCTCGCGCCAACCCTGTTTGGGATCTTTTTTGCTGTCATGCTGAAGCACGCCTTTGGAACTGCGACAGAAGGTGTCTATCTCTGGACTAGATCAGATGGAAAGCTCTTTAATCTCTCTAGATTGAGAGCGAAGACCAAAGTCCAGCTGAAATGCATGCGGGACTTCCTCTTCACTGATGATGCAGCTGTTGTTGCCCACTCTGCTGAAGACCTCCAACAACTCATAAATCGTTTTAGCAAGGCCTGCCAAGACTTTGGATTAACAATCAGCCTGAAGAAAACAGAAGTCATGGGCCAGGGCGTGGACTCACCTCCCTCTATTACCATCTCCACACAAGAATTGGAGGTTGTTCATTACTTTGTGTACCTTGGCTCAACGATCTCTGACACCCTCTCCCTAGATGTCAAGCTGGATAAACGCATTGGCAAAGCAGCTACCATGTTCTCTAGACTCACAAAGAGAGTATGACTAAATAAGAAGTTGACGGCATATACCAAGATCCAGGTCTATAGAGCCTGTGTCCTGAGTACACTCCTGTACTGCAGTGAGTCCTGGACCCTTTCTGCATGGCAGGAGAGGAAGCTGAACACGTTCCATATGCGTTGTCTCCAATGCATTTTTGGTGTCACCTGGCAAGACAAAGTTCCAAATAGAGTAGTCCTAGAACGAGCTGGAATTTTTAGCATGAATACATTACTGAAACAAGCGACGTCTACATTGGCTTGGGCATGTCGTGAGAATGGCTGATGGTCGGATTCCAAAAGATCTCCTTTATGGAGAATTAATGCAGGGAAATCGCCCCAGAGGGAGACCACAGCTGCGATACAAGGATATCTGCAAGCGGGATGTGAAGGCCTTAGGAATGGACCTCAACAGATGGGAAACCTTGACATCTGAGCGTTCAGCCTGGAGGTAGGCGGTGCATGGCCTCTCCCATTTTGAAGAGACACTTGTCCAGCAGGCCGAGGCAAAGAGGCAGTCCCGAAACCAGCCAAATCAGGGAGCTGGACAGGGGACAGACTGTATTTGTCTTCAGTGTGGAAGGGATTGTCACTCTCGAATTGGCCTTCTCAGCCACACTAGACGCTGTTCCAAGTCCTCCATACAGAGCACGTTACCATAGTCTCTCGAGACTGAAGGATGCCTAATCTAAATCTAAAAGGGAAGGGATCTCAATTTAATCCAGAAATGACTAAAATACATTTTTGACTAGATTTGTGAATAAACCTATGACTGGGTTTTGGACAGTACTTGCTTTTCAGGCAAAACAATGAATGATGCTGGTATTGCACCATACATGACATGAATTGCATCATGTTATTCCTAGAAGGCATGGATGATGCAATCATAATGAAGCTTACATCACTCTGCTGAACAAATTGCCCTGAAAATCATACAGTGTCATGCTCTCTTATTTTTCAGTGTTTGATTTGGCAAAGGGACACATTTCTGTTTAGCCAAAGTGAGAAGAGATGCCTCATACTTGTGTGAACAGTGCAAATAACTTCTGCTATGTTTGTGATGAAGTGCCTTTTGCATCACAAAAGCACAGTATAACCACTATGGTTAAGGAAGCCTATCACCTTTATGTTGGCTGCAAAACTGTAGATCAGGACAAGAGGTGAGCCCCACACATATGGTGCAATCCTTGTGCAATGAATCTTTGTCAGTGGTTGAACAGAAAAAGGAAATCTATGCCTTTTGCAGCACCAATGATTTGAAGAGAGTCAACAGATCATACCAGCAATTGTTACTTCTACATGGTGCTTCCTGTTGGAAAGGGTGTGTCAAAGAAGAAAAAGTGGGCTGTGCATTGTTCAGACATTCCATCAGCTAAATGCCCAGTACCCCACAGAGAAAGACCGCCAGTTCCCGATGCACCAGAATCATTCTCACTTGAGTCAAGATGAGGAAAAGGATGAAACTTCTGGCCCTGAACTATCAATATCACAGGACCCACATTTTTTCCTCCTTCTCTGAATCATACTTCATAACACAAGGTGTACTAAATGACCTTGTCAGGGATTTGAAACTACCCAAGAGTAAGGCAGAGCTGTTGGGCTCCAAACTAAAGCAGTGGAATCTCCTGGCAGGTGATGTTAGGGTTTCCATGTTCCGTGACCGTGAAAAGGATCTTGTCCCATTCTTCTTCCAGGAAGGTGATATTGTAGCCTGCCACAATATTGTTGGTGTGATGGCAACCCTCAACCGTTCACAATCCAGATGAGTGCAGACTGTTCATTGATTCATCAAAGAGTCTTTTTAAGCCGTTCTGCTACGTAATGGCAATGTTTTGCCATCAATTCCAGTTGGTCATGCAGTCCATATGAAGGAAACGTATGTCAACATGGAACAACTTTTGCAGTGCATAAACTGTGAACAACATCAGTGGCAGTTTTGTGGTAATTTGAAGGTTGTTACTCTCTTGTTTGATCTGCAGACTGGATACACAAAGTACTGCTGGTTTCTCTGCAAATGGGATAATCGTGCAAGAGATTCCCGCTACATCAAGATAGATTGGCCACTCCAACAGTCCTTGAAACCTGGGAGGAAAAGTGTTTAGCATCCACCACTTGTTGAATCAGGTAAGATTTTGTTACCACCCTTACACATCAAGCTGGGTCTGATGAAGAACTTTGTCAAGGCCATGGACAAAACACAAGCAGCTTTCAAATACCACTGTGGAAAATTTCCAAGGTTAAGTGAAGTTAAGATAAAGGAAGGTGTCTTTGTTGGTCTTCAGATTTGTGAACTTCTTTGAGATGATGCATTTGACCATGCACTGCATGGCAAGGAAAAGACAGCATGGAAAACCTTCCAGTTAGTGGCAATAAATTTTCTCATCCATCCATCCATCCATCCATCCATCCATCCATCCATCCATCCATCCATCCATCCATCCATCCATCCATCCATCCATCCATCCATCCATCCATCCATCCATCCATCCATCCATCCATCCATTCATCGATTGAACAACTACAGGTTGTTGGTGAAAAAACCTCCTCAAGGCATACAAAAGCCTTGATTGCAACATGTCACTTAAAGATACAATTTTTTGTACTCTCATCTGGATGTTTTTCCACTGAACTGTGGAGCAGTGAGCAACAAGCATGGACTTTGCAACAATGGAGAAACACGATCAGGGCAAATGGAGCCCATCAGTGCTCGCAGACTATTGCCGGACAGTGACAAGAGATGCTACATTTAATGAATACATGAGGCAAGCCAAGAAGCACTGAGTTGACACTGAATAGGAATAAACTATGTACTGTACATAGTATTTTTTTTTACTTTTTCTTTCGTAATAAATTTTATTTATATACATCTTTTGCTGTTTTTTAAAGCATATAAACAGGACAGGTGAAATATTATCATGTAATGCAACCATAAACACATGAAAAAACGTAGGTTTACAATTTATGATTAAAACTCTACTAACTACACATTATACATAGACGTAAAATGTAAAAACTTAAATATCTTGGAAACAGTAGCTAATCAGTTGTTTTACTTGTCATATTTGAATTCAGCACATAAAAATACATAATAGCACATTTTATCTCTGAATCATACAACTTCTAAAAAAAAATGTAGACCAGTGTTATGAGATCTTCACTCACAACATCTTTAATTCTGTGATTATACTGGGGAGAGGTAGTCAAATTGACAGTGACCATCTTTCATTAAATCTGATTCTGAGGCCTGTGAGGGCAGCATATCCATACTGATGATGTCCTACAGTTTAATTCCAAAGCTCCTGTTAGAAATGTCAGGATTAGATAGTCTGAGACAGTTGACAGCTTCTTTGGTGAGTTACTAAACATTGACCATCGTATCATGATCCTCTCCTCCATGCCTACTGCAGGGCCAAACAACAGTATCTTAGAGTTATGTGGTCTGTTGGCTCAAATCCTCTTGCCTGCTTATGCTGGTGTAGCACAAAGGGCATAATTTTTGGAGCTGAGTTACCTTTACGTTAAGAAGTCACCATAGACATTATCTATTGCATACTGAGCTGGGTGGCTCAGTGTGCAATTGATAATATCTTCAGTAATTTCTTAACTTGGGACAAATTGCCTCCCTAAGTTACACTATTTGCATAGCTACCCAAGAGGATTTTGCCACTGATAAAAAGCTAAAGAGACAACATTCAAACTAGCCTTTAAAGCTATGTAAAGTTTTGCATCTTTTTCCTTCTAGCTGCATGGATATGATATTGCTCATACAGTGGACCCTCGACTTACGGATTTAATCCGTGTTGGAACGGTGGCCGCAGGTCGAAAAGTCCGTAGGTCGAGGGTCCATTTCCCATAGGAATGCATTGAAAACCCATTAATCCGTAACCGGACGAAGAAAAAAATACCCCCCCACCAAAAAAAGAAAATAAAGGCAAAAAGCAGCACCTTACCGGTCCGAAGGGGTCCCTCGCCGCCGCCATCGCCACTGCCGAAGCCCTCCGAGGGCTTCCCCCGCCACTGCCGGAGGCCTCCGAAGGCTTCCCCGCTGCTGCTGGAGGCCTCACGGGGGTCCCCGGCTGCCGCCATCGCCGCTGCCGAAGCCCTCCAAGGGCTTTCCCACCGCTGCCGAAGCCCTCCAAGGGCTTCTCCGCCGCCATGGGAGGCCTCTCGGAGGTCGTCCGCCGCCGCCGGCTATCCCAGGGTACACCAGGCCTACCAGGGGAGGGCTCCCCCTGGTAGGCCCGGTCTACCGCCCAGGAAAGCCTGGTAGACCGGGCCTACCAGGGAAAGCTGAGAAGCTCCAAGACTTTGCCAGATGTAAAGACATGCACATTGTTCTTCAGTGTAAACTGTTGCCAAAGCAAGACAGAGTATCTCATAAAAACAAAACATTTATGACCTAGCAAGTAATAATCCATATTTTAAAGCTGGCTTTATTTTGCCACTAGGGGGAGCAAAATACCCTCCCCTGGTAGGCCCGGTGTACCCTGGGAAAGCCGGCGGTGGCGGATGACCTCCGGAGGCCTTCCATGGCGGTCGAGAAGCCTTGGAAGGCCTCTGGAGGTCCCCCTCGCCGCCGATCGTGCCTCCGGAGAAGCTTCTCCGGAGGCACGATTGGCGGCGAGGGGGACCTCCAGAGGCCTTCCAAGGCTTCTCCGCCGCCATGGGAGGCCTCTCGGAGGTCCCCCCCTCGCCGCCGATCATGCCTCTGGAGCTCCGGAGGCACGATCGGCGGCGAGGGGGGACCTCCGAGAGGCCTCCCATGGCGGCAGAGAAGCCCTGGAAGGCCTCCGGAGGCACGATCGGCGGCCTACGGACCGGAAGGGGGAGGCGGGGAAAGCGCCAAATTTGAATTTGGTGCTTTCCCCGCCTCCCCCTTCCGGTCCGTAGGTCGATTCTCCGACCGCAAGTCGATGGGAAATTTTGCGGCCGGAGAAGTCTGTAAGTCGAAAAGTCCACAGGTGGAGCCGTCTGTAAGTCGAGGGTCCACTGTATTGACCCCTCCTTGTGGTGCCATCCCCCTTTCTCTCTCCCTTTGGCTCTCCTCCCTCTTTCTCCCTCACTCTCTCTTTTTCCTCTCTCTGTGTGTGTTTGCTCAATAGCACTTGTTCCTGTGATAAGGCTGAAGCCCTCATCTGTCATCTTGCCCAGAAATAAGCTCCATTCCCCTCAGAGAGACTCACTAATTTTCTCAAGCTCAGGCAACTGCTGTGGAATACTTAAATAAGAATGTGCAGCCAGAGTTTATGGAAGATTTCTAATGTAAAAGAAGCATTTTTAAGATCAAGTGTATTTTAAAGAACAAGCTGGATCAACTTCAAATTTTAAACATTGTGTAGCAGGAATAATTTCCTTCTCAGGAAGCAGTGATAGTCATTTGAGATATACCTACAGAATTTACAGAAAAATGGTAGCAAAATGAGATCATGGGAGGGGGAGAACCTTTTTAAAAAACAAAAATGGGAACTTTAAAAGTACTAGTCCAAGTTTCTCCAGATTTGGCACAGAACAAGACAATACTATCTACCACTCCTCTCCTAATGTCTTAATTCAAGCACACATTCACAAGTTGTAACTTTTTGTTTGGATGGCCCCTCCTATCAGTAACGGCTTACAGAATGCAATTTTGATTCAACAAGTGGTGGATGCTGAGAAGTAACCTGACCCCAAACCATGGAGGGCTTTATATATGAGTGTCAAAACCTTGAACTTGATCTGGGACACAATGGGCCAGAACTGGAGTGATGTGGTCAAATTTGCTCACACCAGTCACTAGTCTAGCTGCCACATTCTAGACCCACTGTAGTCTCCAGGTCAGTGTCAAGGGAAGCCCCATGTAGAGAGCATTGCAGTAGTCGATCTGGGAGATGACCAGTATTTGCACCATCGTCCTGAGAGAGCCCTCATCTAGGTAAGTGAGGAGTTGGGTGATGAGTCTCAGCTGGTTAAAGGCTGATCTGAACATGGCTGTGATCTGGGAATCCCTAGGAAGAGCCAGGTCCAGAAGAACACCCAGATTGCAAACTTGGCCCCTAAACAGGAGGGCATCCAATTTAGGCATAATCTCACTCAACCTATCATTACATTGTTTGAATAAATTTACGTCCTTTGAGTAACTGCACAATTTTATCCTGTAGCTCAGAGGTCATCAACCCCTGGTCCGCGTCCCATTGCCGGTCTGTGGCTTAAGCCCGACCGGGCCACCAAGACAGACCTCCCGCCCCACCCCCCCGCACGCACTCACCCCCGCAAAGGCTGTTTGCTCCTGCGCGCGCGCTTGTGCGCCTGCGCAAACGGTGGTGCGGCACTTCTGTGGGCGTGGGCGCGCTCGTGCGCCTGTGCAAGCGGCGGCGTGGCACTCGCGTGCACGCGCACGCATGCACAAGTGCCACACCCGCTGCTTGCGCAGGCGCGCGCAGGCGCAAGAGCGCACTCATTCGTGCAGGCGCACTAGCGCGGGGGGTGCCCTGCCTTCTCCAGCCGGTCCGCGGACCGAAAAAGGTTGACGACCTCTGCTATAGCTGATACCATGTTTGACATCAAGATACTCAATACTCAAATCTCAACTGATGAAGTGAGAAAAATGTGAGGTTTCACAGATGACCCAAAGAACTAGAGTAACAGATAAGCAGCCAGTCCTCAAAGTGCTTCTGTGTACATTTTTTGTATTCTGAATTCCTAATGATCATAAAGAAAGCAACAATCCAATAATTAAACAATTTATTTTCATGTATTGTTGTCCCACTCTCATTCAGAGTGTCCATGTGTTGCATGGCCATGTATTCTGCTTTTCGAACCACAGCCCTCTGGCAAATTTTTTCTTGGGTGGGCTGACCCTTCAGTCCAAGTTCAATTTAAAGCATTAAAAAGTAGACAAAATGTAAAAGACAGGACAATAGGGGCCTCATCACCTAGACAGAAGCCCAAATAAATAGCCACTTGGGTCATTTAGTTATCCTTTCCCCCAGTAATATGGGATACTTTATACTTCTATTTAAATTTTTGTATTGCTGGAGTTGGATTTTAACAGTTATAGCAACAGATGCAAATTACAGGCCAAAACTGTTGTTAGTCTTGCCTAAACTGATTAAAATAAATGGGGTTTAAGTTAATTGTGACTCACTTCCTTTTCAATGGTTCTATTCTAGATAGTGGTCTTAAGTTTGCAAGGCTGAACAAGGCTGTTAATGATAGGACATTTCCGAGGTCACTTATTCATAGGGTCACCATAATTTGGAGGCAATTTGACAGCACTTAACATTCTAGGCAAGAGTCACATTAGATCTTGATCTCTATATAAACCTGTGTCTTATTTTGTTGTATGTGTGTTGATACATGTTCCTTTTTTGTTGCTGTCTAAGTGGCTACAGTAGTCATGGATTTATGAAAAACCTTGAAAAGTCTGTTTTGATTTATAATAATGTAGTATTTTAAACAGCTGTAGAAAAGATATGTACAAGAAACTGATTACATTTTCAAAGGAAATTGACATCAATATTTTTCCGGAAACCTTGGAGAAGCAAAATATATCTGTAGCTTGCTCCCCCTAGTGGCAAAATAAAGCCAGCTTTAAAATATGGATTATTACTTGCTAGGTCATAAATGTTTTGTTTTTATGAGATACTCTGTCTTGCTTTGGCAACAGTTTACACTGAAGAACAATGTGCATGTCTTTACATCTGGCAAAGTCTTGGAGCTTCTCAGCTTTCCCCCCTACCTCCAAATGTTATACCATCTTTCCTAATAAAGCATTCTGAGGAGTTCCTAGAGAAAGCTCACCTATCTGTCATGTTTTGATCCAAGAAAGATATTATCCAACCGGTTCTATGAACTGATCACATGGCTCATTTTTTTTAATATTTATTAATATAGTTCAATTGCTGCAAATGGTAGCCCTAGTGAGAACACCCACAACTAACCTATTGTCTGACAAATATTATCCGCTCTGTTTCTGAGGTTCAGACACCAGTGCACCTGCTTATGTAATTATGACACTAACGACACATAAGAGGAAGATAGCAGGACGGTTGGGGAATTCCCAGGTTCACAAAAATACAATAATTAGAGGTCAGCTAAAAAAAGGGGGGGGGGGAAATCCTTTGTTTGTTACTTGTTTGTTTGCTTGAAGTACTGAATACTACCTAGACTTTTGCACAAATTAGAAATCCTCTTATCCACCCTCATCCATTCTTTCTCACCCACACAGGTGATCTTTTTCTTCCCACATTAAACACTCACCAGTCGAGATGGACTTTATCTGCCCTCACTCACCCACTTACCTATTGGCCTACCTCTCCCACATAAATAAATGCTCTTTCCCCCCCCCCCCCCCAGATGCAGTTTGTTTGTTTGTTTTATTTGTATCCCACCTTTCTCCCAGAAACTGGGGCCCAAAGTGACTTATAATATAATCTTCATAAAGTAGAATGAAAAAACAAATGATTGAAATCCTGTTGCTAAGTGTTGTAGCTTGCACTAAAGTAGGCCCACTGAATCAATGGAGATTTAGTAAATAAATTTCTCTGTACGTTCCACTGAGTCAGATGGGCCTACTTTAACTGCAACTTATGCTAAAGTACGTCACAACTAGGGTAGGCTCATTTAAATCAATGGAACGTAGAGAGAAGAGGACTCGCCAGATTCCCACTGATTCAATGAGCTGGTCTAATGCAATTTAATATTCCTAGCAACACAATTTTCACCAACTCTAGCTAAACTTCCCTTCTCTTTATCTCTTGTTAATAGGCACACACCTGCTCAAGGGGTGCACACCTAGTAATGTGACCCACACCTTGTTAGCTAGTGGTAATCTGCCAAATTTGTGAGTTTGTGAACTTGTTTGCTTGTTTTGTTTACTGCTCCATTAGTTTACAGTGGTTTACAGTCGGCTAAAACACAATTTTAAAAAGTCAAATAAAAACAGCATAAACAACACTCAAACAACAGCACCAAGAGGCAGAAATAAAAAGAGGCATGGGCATATAAACAAGCAGAGGAGTCCATTAAACAGAGTTGCCAGAAAAAGGCCTCTCTATAAAGCAGTGTTTTTAAGAGTCTCTCAAATGTTGAGAGGGAGGGAGGGAGGCACAGCTCCACCGGCAGTTGGTTCCAAAGAGCTGGTGTCACAACAAAGAAGGCCCTGCTTCTGGTGGATGACTTTGTAGCCTCCCTTGGAGTGGCAACCTGGACAATCATAACCTGGGAGGACCTAGTAGAGCAGGTAGATGACCTTGGGAAGAGACACTCTGACAGTTAATGTGGTCCCAAACCATGAAGGACTTTATGGGTGATCATCAAAACCTTGAATCTGACCTGGGATACAACAGGTAGGCAAGCCAAGACTAGAGAAATGTGGTCGAACTTACTCATACCAGTCACCAGTCTGGGTGCAGCATTCTGGACTCGCTGCAGTCTCTGGGTCAGCCCCACATAGGGAGTTACGCAATTTATCATAGGTATAAAGAAAGACGAAACAGAATTTTGGACACAGAGACTTATTTCTGAATAGATCAGCAAAGCATTGTCTGGTGTCTGAGTTAAACTATAGTAATAAGCCCATTTACTGTACTCAAGATAACCAAACTTGTAATGCCATGGTATATCTAGTATTGAGCTCATATGTCCTTATTTCCCAGATTCTCACAAACTACACTAAAACACCTACACTAAAACTGAAAACAGCAGTTTGCTGCTGACTTTGCTGTATTCAAAAATACAGTAACCTTTCACTCATCTGCTTTTTTTTTTTAAACTTCTCTACTAACTGGCATCACCACAGACCAAGGAAGTGAAATGTGGTCAGAGGTCAAAGGCTTTCATATGTGAATCTGGCCACATCACTCCTGTGTGGTTTTGTAGCACTGGACTACAAAAAAAGTAAATATTTTGTCTGAGGTTAGGTTTTTCTTCAGCACATTTTGGTTCAATTGCCACTGCTTAAAAATGGAAGGGATTGAAGAAGTGGCACATGATTCCCCTGTCAGCTCAAAACCTCTACAAACAGAGTTTCAGCCTCAGAAATAAACAAAGTGTTTCATCTGCATCTCCCAAATGCATCAGTTTAAGTCTGCAGCATGGAGACACCCCCAGAGATTTCCCCAGACATCTGTTTGCTTTTATAACAGCACATTGGCGAACCACAGTTGTTTGTCACAGCTGTTAATAAAATTAAGTAGTTCTGTTTTCCCAAAGTGTGAAAGATTTTCTTTAAAATAAAGTCTGGGGAAACATATAAAAGGAGCAATAGAAGCAGTCAGAGCAAGGTCAGTGAAGGTATCAGGACGGATTAGCCATGTCTGAATTGCAGAGATTGAAAACAGAACATTAGAGTCAACCTGTTAATGTTAACATCTTTATTTTTGCATTAAATGGGAGAAATGCATCAAATCTTTTGAAAATCTTTTCTTAAAATAATGGCTGAAATCCTGTTCCATAAATTATGGTGCACACGGCTAGTGATGTCATCAGCCATGGTGATTTTTCAGAAATAAAATATTGGCCATACTGCTAACGCAAAAAGTAATTATTTTGATGCTAATGTGGTAAATGTAACATGTAGTTTCTAAGTGCTCTGGCAATAAAATCTGCCCCAGCTGGGAATACTGGATGATTCTGGGAAAGGCAGCAAGTGGAAAGATACAAAACTTGCCTGTAGGGATTGAAAAGCAAGCAGGTCAAGCTCAAGGAAGATGGTCCTATGGCTTCTTATACATTGAGAAGATTGGATAGTGAAGGTTGGGGGGGGGGGAATAGATTGGGTGGCCAATCTTCCATTGCCAAAAAGGAAGACAAGGAGGACAACAAACACCAAAAAGAAAGACATTATTCAATTTTGTATTAAATTTGCATATGATTAGTTATGCTAATATATGCAAATATCACAATTAGCCATTATTACTATAAGTGGAAACACACTACTACTCCCAGTACTCCCAGGAGCGTGGCTAGGTAAGAACCTAGCCACATAAAGGTGTGCTATAAATCGAATAAATAAATACTGTCTCTGAGATGTCCAATGCCTTGTATTTTCTACAACCTGCTGCAATGAACAGAGAGAGAGAGGGAGTAAACAGAGGTCACTGTCATTTTGTCGAAAATCTAGCTCGGCAACAATTAGTTATTTCAGAGGAATGGTCTGAATAGTGCTTTCAGAAAGTCCACCCCTGGGACTGACCTCACAGCTGAAATTCATAGAAAATTGACATGCCATGTGCCATATCATTCCTGCCATTCATTCATCAGTAGTTATGTCTGAAGTGTGTCTTTTTGTACAAAATAACACACACACACATGCCCCAAACCATTTTACTTACAGTAAAGAATGAGAGAGGACTGATTTACCAACATACATTTACCAACTGAAGCTTCTACTTTCCCTGCTCAGTCAGGGAAACTCACTGGGGAGTAAAGTGGCCATGCTGTGGTTGTAATTTGCCATCAAGTTGCCTCCGACTTATGGCAACCCTATGAATGAGAGTTCTTCAAAATGTTCTGTTCTCAACTGCCCTGCTCGGCTCTTGTAAACTCAAGGATGTGGCTTTCTTTTCTAGAGAATCCTACCTTCTCATGATGTGCCCAAAGGATGACAGCCTCAGTATCATCATTTTTGCCTCCAGAGATAAGTTCAGGCTTGACTTGATCTAGGACCTATTTGTTCATCTTTTCCACAGTCTAATGTATCTGCAAAGCTCTCCTCCAGCACCATGTTTCAAATTAATCTTTTTTTTTTCCTGTCACCTTTCTTCACTGTCCAGCTTTCACACCCATGCATGGTGATTGGGAATACAAGAGTGTGGATTATCTTGGTTTTGGTCTCCAATGACACATCCTTACACTTGATGATCTTTTCTAATTCCTTCATTGCTGCTCTTTTGAGTCTCAGTCTTCTTCTGATTTCTTGACTGCAGTCTCCATTGGGATTGATGATCAAACCAAGGTATACAAAATCTTTCATTATTTGAATTCCATCATTGTCAACGTTAAAGTTGTGTAGATCTTCTGTAGTCATGATTTTTGTGTTCTTCATGGTCAACTGCAGTCCTGCTTTGGCACTTTCTTTTTTCATTTTTACCAGAAGTCATTTCAAGTCATTTCTGCTTTCTGCCAGTAAAATGGTGTCATCAGCATATTTTCAATTATTGATGTTTCTTACACCAATTTTCACTCCTTCATCTGAATCTAGTCTCGCTTTCCATATAATATGTCTGGGTACAGACTGATCAAATAAGGGGATAAAATGTACCCTTCTCTAATACCTTTGTCTATAGGAAACCATTATGTCTTTCCATATTCTGTCCTAATGGTAGCTTCTTGTCCACAATATAGGTTGCACATCTGGACTATCAAGTGCTGAGGTACATTAATTTCTTTCAGAGCAACCCATAGTTTCTCATGATCCACACAATCAAAGGCTTTGCTGTAGTCCATGAAGCATAGACTGATCTGAAACTCTTAGGTGCGCCTCAGTTGCCAGTGAATATTTGCAATATGATCTTCAGTGCTTCTTCCTTTTTGAAATCCAGCTTGGACATCAGGCATTTCTCGCTTCATATAAGGTAAAAGCCTTTGTTGCAACACCTTGAGCATCACTTTGCTTGCATGGGAAATTAGAACAATGGCTCTATAGTTATTGCACTCCTTAGCATTTCCTTTCATGTGGACTGGAGTATATATTTAATATTTCCAGTCTGTGGGCCATTGTTTTGTTTTCCATATTTGTTGACACATTCTTTTTAGGATTTTAACAAATACAGTCTCTGGGGATTAAAATAGTTATATTGGTATCCCATTTACCCCTGAAGATTTATTTCTTCCTAGTGCTTTCTGAGCAGGTTTCACTTCACTTTCTAGAACTGCAGCTTCTTCTTCATAGGCTTCCTCTTCAAAGGAGTCTGTCATCTTTTTTCTCTCTTCTGCATAGATCTTCAGTATACTGTTTCCACTGTCTCTTTATTTCATCCTGGTCAGATAGTGTACTTCCTTGTTGGTCATTTAACATTCCTAATCTAGGCTTTCCCTTTGATTTCTTGGATCTTCTGGAATAGAACTCTTATTTTTCCCTTTTGTTGTTCTTCTCTATTTCCTTGCACTGGTTGCTATAGTAGTTATCTTTGTCTCTTTGTGACAGTTGCTGAAAAACTGCATTCAGGGTTCTAACTATTTCTTTCACTGTTTACTTTTGCTTCTCAGCTGTCCTAAGCAAATTAGTGTTTATCCCATCATTCATCTAGGGGTTTTTTTCTTTTTACAATAGGAATTTTGTTTGTTTGTTTGTTTGTTTTGCATTCTTTCCTAATATTATCTCTAGTTTCAATCCACAGTTTTTCTGGTTCATGGTCAATTGAGTTTAGTAGTGCAAATCTACTCTTTGTGTGGACTTTAAACCCACCAGGAATGTTGTTTGAATTATAGTTTGGCCCTACGATTCTTTTAGTGTTCGTTTTTCAGCTTTATTCTAACATTGGATGTTAACAGTTCATTATCAGTTCCACAATCCACTCCTGGTTTGTTTTGGCAGAGAGAATGCAGCTTCTCCATCTCCTGCTACCAATTACACAGTCTATTGCCACCTTCTGTGCAGTACTAACTAAAGTTAGCTTGAATGTCATTGCCGTTGTCTCCTCCACCAGTGTTACCTTCAGCTACCACTGCTGCCCAGTAGCCACCACCGCATCACCATTGGAACTTTCAATTCTCTTAGGCTGATGTGACTGTTATCCTTGAAGAGACAGAATGCATCTTTGTTTGGTGTCTCAGTTGTGTCCATTCCACCTTAGGTGACCTTGCCAGCAGTCCAGACTCGTAATGGAGTCTGGCCTCCTGACGGCATTGCTCTCGGCTTCACTGACACACTCAAACCTCTTTACCACGTAATAGTGTACATCCAAGAAGAGCCACTTATACATCATCAAAAAGGAAGACTGCTTTTCAAATGGAGGATTATCCTCCCTAGAGGAGGCCATATAGCCACCCTAAGTATAAGAGGTTCAGCAAACAGAACTGGTATGTAAATTATGAAGTTCTTTAGATGTATCTTATTGCATAGAAAACTTTCATAATCATAGAATCATAGAATCACAGAGTTGGAAGAGGCCACAGGGGCCATCGAGTCCAACCCCCTGCCATGCAGGAACTCCATCAAAGCACTCCCGACAGATGGCCATCCAGCCTCTGCTTAAAAACCTCCAAAGAAGGAGACTCCACCACACTCTGAGGCAGCATATACCACTGCCGACCAGCTTTGACTGTCAGGAAGTTCTTCCTGAGATTCAGGTGGAATCTCTTTTCCTGTAGTTTGAAACCATTGCTCCTTGTCCTAGTGTCTGGAGCCGTGGAAAACAAACCTGTCCCTTCCTTGACATGACATCCCTTCAAATATTTAAACATGGCTATCATGTCCCCTCTTAACCTTCTTTTTGTAAGGCTAAACATTCCCAGCTCCCTAAGCTGCTCCTCATAGGACATGGCTTCCAGACCTTTGACCATTTTGGTCGCCCTCCTCTGGACACGTTCCAGGTTGTCAACATCCTTCTTGAATTGAGGTGCCCAGAACTGGACACAATACTCCAGGTGAGGTCTGACCAAAGCAGAATAGAGTGGTACTATCACTTCCCTTGATCTAGATATACTCCTATTGATGCAACCAAGAATTGCATTGGCTTTCTTGGCAGCCGTATCACACTGATGACTCATGTTCAGTTTGTGGTCTACCAAGACTCCTAGATCCCTTTCACAGGTACTGTTGTCTAGCCAGGTGTCTTCCATCCTATATCTGTGCAGTTCATTTTTTCTGCCTAGGTGTAGGACCTTACATTTCTCCCTGTTGAAATTCATTTTGTTGGTTTTGCCCCAGGACTCTAATCTGTCAAGGTCATTTTGAATTTTAATCCTGTCCTCTGGGGAATTAGCAACCCCTCCCAATTTGGTATCATCTGCAAATTTAATCAGCATACTCTCTATTCCTTCATTCAAGTCATTGATAAAGATGTTGAATAGCACAGGGCCCAGAACAGAACCCTGAGGCACCCCACTAGTTACCTCTCTCCCGGATGAAGAGAAGCCATTGGTGAGCACCCTTTGGGTTCGGTCAGTCAACCGATTACAAATCCACCAAACAGTAGCACTGTCTAGCCCACATTTTACTAGCTTCCTTGGAAGAATATCATGGGGAACTTTGTCAAAGGCCTTACTGAAATCAAGATATGCTACATCCACAGCATTCCCTTCATCTATCAAGCCTGCAATTCTATCAAAAAAAGAGATCAGATTAGTCTGGCATGACTTGTTTTTGAGAAACCCGTGTTGACTTTTAGTGATGACAGCATCGCTTTCTAAGTAATAACAAACTGTCTGTTTAATGATCTGCTCTAGAATTTTTCCAGGAATTGATGTCAGGCTGACTGGGCGATAATTATTTGGGTCTTATTTTTTTCCCTCTTTGAAGATAGGGACATTTGCCCTCCTCCAGTCTGTGGGGACTGTTAAGGTGCAGATAAGTAGATTTGCAAACAGTGAGCTATTTTCTAAAACTTGAAATGAGACACAGATGTGTTATCTTGCATATATGTGAGCTCTTTTTTGCTAAATCCAACCAAAACCATAGTGTTTAATGGACACACAGTTAATTCAACATGGAGGTACACACTGACATGTAAAAATATTGCTTGACTAATATTGAGTCAAATCAGGAGATGCCAGACTGTTATTTTCCACTACTTTCTTCATATAGGCATGGTTACTCCTGATCCGTTGCAGGGCTGATGCAAGCATTCAGCATCTTTTAGCAGCTGTCAGGTCCTGAAAACCTGATAGCACGCACTGGGGTGGCTGCCTACTGTGGGCGGCCATTTTAATTTCCCACCAGTCTCCAGAGAGATGCTATGTTTGGGGCTGTGACCAGCCCCTACCCAGGCTTGTCACTTCTAAAATAACCTTCCTTTAAAAGGCTTGAATCCAGAATGAAAAACGATATTCTCTTTATTACAAAGTAATAACTTCTAGGGAAACAGATTTCAACATCAGCTTTTCTTCAGTTACAGCCCAACTCCCAAACACAACCTCCTTCTTCGGTTACACTCTTTCTTCACTTTCCATTTCAGCTCTCCAGGTCCCCACTTCCTTCGGACTCTCCGGGATAGGCTGGCCACCTGCATCCCCCAGCCAAGCACCTTGTTTCCCCTGTTACTATGCAGATTGGCCAAGGTTCTTTAACAGGGGCATTAAAATTAATTCTTGCCACTGGCACTGGTGCCAGGTAAACTTTTAACTAGGACATTCTACAAATATAAATGGAACTGTTTACCCCCCTAAATACCCTGTCAAACTTGAAGCTGGCCCGAACCTACTGTGTTCTGCAGTGGTCCACAGGACTAGGTCATTAGGGAAGGATATAGGCATTTTAATAGTTCACTTTGGGGTGTTTTATACATGCATTTTCTATCAGGGCTAAATAACATTTGTTTTTTCAAGGCATTTGGAACTTCACCTTCCAGGGATCCCAGGCAGCACTGCCAATAATGAAGGAATATCAAGAGCTGTAGTCTTCACCCTGCTCTTTTCGTGTCTTATCACTTGATGCCCGAGTGGCCCCATTCCATTCCAATGACAAACACTGAGGTAGCATGAAGTGTTCTCAGAGTTCTGTTTGCAGATGGTTGACCCGTGCAATCTTTCCCTTTATGCTGCATTAATCTGTTTATGATGATAACCATATTTTAAGATTTTTTGCCCTGACACAGAATATAATTTGGTTTGGCTGTGGGGAAAAAAGCAGTAAAAATGCCACAGTAAAGGCACAGTGTCTAGTTCCCAAGATTACAGAGATCACAGCTCAGCGGATATAAAACATATTTTTATCCTGTTGTTTCTCCACATGGGATATATTGGAGTGATTCCATTTCCTTCCCCTGAAAACAAGCCTTTGCAAGGCTCCCAGCCAATGTGAACTTATGGAAGACAGTGTCAGAGGAGGAGGAAGCCTGGGATTCTAAAGCAAATTCCACAGTAGATGTGGTACTGCCTGAGGAGTCCTGCCTTGCCTAGACCCCCCCCCCAAAATGCCCTCATTTGACCCTATCCTGAGTCCTGTTTTGGCTCCATCATCCCATGGTTTCCCAAAGGACCAGATGGGAAACTCAGGGTCATGCCTGGAGTGGCTACCTGGCCACCAAGGAACCTTTTTGCCCAGAATCTGTTCAGATGCAAGGATCTTTGGGAGGAAGAGAAATACATACTCTGTTGCAGACAAGAAGGAACAGACTCAGCTGAGCTGAGAGGATCCGGATATCTTGTTCCAACCCAGATCTACTATTCTGTCCACTGCAATGTGGTCATTTTGGGGTTATGGCTGATCATTGGTGTTTCTGTGCATCATGCTCAAAATGTGTATGGGGATTTTTCTGAGCGGAAAACAGAAGTAGGGAGAAAATAGTAACCCTTCCCTGTGTTCTGCTGCATTTGGCCAAATTGTTGAACTGATGGGAAGGACAATACTTGTCTCTCTCAAAATACCAAGTTCTCTCGCTGACCTACTAGAGCCATCCTGCTGCTATTCTTTCTTATTCCCGCTGCCATATAATTGTGGTGGAGTTTTAAACATGTTTCAGAGATGTGGTATATTTGAAAACCATGAAGGCATTTTCCCTGTGGACGGAATCAAGAGAATGGCTGGGACGGTTTCTGTGTTCTTTGACACAACATCCTGAAGGGTTGGTTTCAGGTTGCAGAGAAGAAAAATGCCAACAAAAACTTGGGAGCAAGTGGAAGGTCACCATTTGGTCACAATTCACTGCCTCCAGTTCAGCATGCCAAAGGCATCTGATTTTGGAGGTAACAGTCACAGAAACTCTTACTGCAAAATTTGATTTGCTTGTGGATTCTGCTTGGTATACCTTGTGTTTTTACCAAGAAACGACCTGGCTAACATTAAAGTGGGAGGAGGACCCCAGGTCAGGTAAAGTCAAAATATGCCCCCCCTCTCCAAGGCCCCTCCACTCATGACTAATATTGAAATGGAGAGTCCATGCCATTTCTCACCCCTGTTGTTTTCGCTGGTTGGAGATTGTGGTTGTTTTCTCTCCATCTCATTGCCAGTGCTTTCAGGAGCGTCTGAGACAATGAGCAGGGAGTAGAGCCACTCTGCTGGCACCTCAGAAGCTAGCATGCCCTCTGACATCACTGACTGCTCAGCTAATGTGCCATCATTGGGCCTTGGCCCGTGGCCTCACTCCCCGTGCAAGCTCTCTGAAGCAAGACAGGAAAAGGGAGCAAAATGTACTTAAATAGCACTTGGAGAGCCACCTGAATGTACATGGACATCATTCCTCCCCCACCTTCCCTGTGTGAGGAAGGTAGCAATGGGAGCAGACTTAGGTTATAGCTGGATGCCACAGCTCCTACAAGGTGTCAAAAGAGTGGGGATCTGACCCTGACTGCCCCCCCCCATTTGTTAAAGAAAGTTTATAAAGTAGAAGAGTTTTGTGATGGTAAAAATGTAAAGGAGACACAAATGATGGTGAAGAAATCAGTAAAGAAGATAGAAACAATGCTGAAGGAAAACAACAAATGGATGTTGTGGTTATTAATTCAGAGAAGAAGCAGAAGGACACGGGTAGACTGTAGGTGGTGATGGAAAGTGAATAAGACGTGAGTATGTTTCAGAAAGACAGGAGAAGGAAAGAGATGTGATGGTAGAAAGGGGCAGAGAAGAATCTACTAGTGGGTCAGAGCCCCAAACCAACAACAACACTACGATAGAGAAACCTCCAAGTATGACATCTTCGTGGCAACCTCTTCACTGTACAGCTGTAATGTCAGATCTTGGAACATTATTTTTTCAAAGGCACTTTTTGGGTTTCTCATTATTTTTTGGAAACTAGGTTGCTGTTGTTGTTGCTTACATCATGTAATGTGCAATCATTATCTCCAGATCAGAAAAATACAGGGAAATCATTTCTGGCCAATTCTGACATTGCACCTTGCGAATATTTACACAGATATTATAAACATACAAGAAACAAAACAAAACAGTATTTCCTTCACTGCTTTTAATTCATAAGAGGTCCAGGTTCACCGCACAGTTGAATGAGTGAACACAATCTTTGATTAGCAGTTGGAAAAATGAAAGGGGCTGCAGACTGAGGCATGGCATACCTAGTACTGTAAGCAGGGTGTGCCATTCTCTCTTACTTAAAAGGGATTTCAGGGAAGTCTAGCAATGGCAGGTTGACCTTAAAGAAAATATTTTTTTCTACAGATACAGGTTACAGGCATGAGTGAAGTAGATTGACAATGTCCCCTGCCCAAGAGAACACTGTCTCACAGAGCATACTAGTTGGTGGGCAAGATTGCAGTCCCACAGCCATCTTGGCCAGACCTCCCCTAACAGACTCCTTCTCAGTTCATTAAGTCAAGAGATTTGTCTCTTTTGGCTTGCAGGGCTCCTGCATGTATGCCTCTACCCCGTCCTCTGCCATATCCTTTCTCTGGGGTGGTGTCTCTGGAAGATAGGCCCCTGATTTACATGTTAAGACAGTGCCCGATAAGACTTGCCCTATTGTTGTAGGGGTGGGGGACTTGGACTCTAGAATATAACTGCTCGTACTGCTATTTGTGGTGCTATGAACATTGCTAGTTTTTTCCTGCTCTGTCTGACCCCCTCAGTGCTATCTAGCTGCTGGTGCATGTGATGGAAAGTTGGCTGGCATTGCCCTTCCTCCTCTTGCCACTGTTTAGTATACATTGTCTGCTGTTTAATTCAGGGATCCATAGGGTTGCTAGAATGTACTCCTTCCCCTTTCCACAAGAATGCAAACCTGTAGTAAAGCAGGTCCCTTAGCTTTGCTGGCCAGGGGCTACAATTTCAGAATGGAATAAATGCTGTTCTCCCTCTATGGAGTTCCCCATCCACCCCAGATTGTCCCCTCATTATGCCATCCATCATGCCAACCAAGCTCTGGAACACTGGGGTCACCTGATCAAGGATGGCTGTCTCCCCACTAAGGACCTATGTTGCACTCTCTTAAGCTTTGGAGGACATAGACTACTTGTCCTGTAATGTCTCACTCTTCTCTGTCCACAGGGGCAGCCATACCAGTGAAGTCTCCAGTGCCAAATCATGGAGTGCCCTTTGCTGCTCCAGGACTCTTTCAAGCAGGTAGAAGTGGAGTTCCATCAAAATGTCACATCCTGGATTTGGTGGTACAGTGGCAATCCCCATTCTGCTGCAATATCTCACTGATCTGGACACTATGGTGAAAATGCCCTGTCCCTTTTCTGGCCCACTCAGTTCTATTAGGTATGTATTTTTCTTCTATACCCTGAAAACACCCGAAACTACATGTTGAGAATGTTGACCATCATATTCCTTTCATTTTCCCAGCCTGCAGTGTTTCCACCATGACCAGTGCTTCACATGGCAATACATCAGTGTGTCATTTTCACTGGTGCCACCATGTAGTTTACACTATGGGCTCTAAATGTTATGGCTAGGAATACCAGATCAAAAGTACTCAGAAGTATTGAATTCAGCATGAACTACAAACATGAAGAAAAATTTGTGGCAAAGCCAGAAAAGCATACATTCAGCAACCCAACCTTAACTTTATTAAAATTAATCACAGGGGGAAAAGTAATCAATCCTGCTTATGGAGCTTGACATTGACTTTATGAGAAGCCCTAGCAAACAATTTTCTATAATGCTGAATTGTCCGCTCAGCTCACTGTCTAAAGGAAACATTCCTGCCACTAATCTCACAACTGGTTTGTGGTTTGAGGACAGGGGTTGCTCCAGACACCCTAATGGTTATTTGGATTTTGTGGGCAATGCATCAGTCTATTTAAAGGACATCTTTATTGTTTTATTGTTTAAAACAGAAACATAATTGGTCTTGATAGCAGTTGGTTATATTCGGAAGGCAAAAATAAGAAAATGTTATATCTTTGTGCAGCTTAAAATAGTCTTTCCTACAGAAGTAAGCAACGTCATTCAAGTGCTGATGTTATACTCCATAATATTTTTGATTAAATACAACATTGAGATCTCAACTTCCATTCCGCAATAATAAAACAAAAATCCAAGCCCTTTTAAATTTGGTATGGGCAGAGTTCAGAAACATTTCCATTTTATACTATGAACTTCAGAATCTCCCTCCCAGCATGGCCAGTGGCCATGGTGCTGAGATGTTCTGGGAGCCATTTTTGGAAAATTAACTCCCAAATCCTGGGTGGATGAGCTGTCTCCTAAACTTTTCCTCAAATGAACTACCAAAATGAATCTGGTTTTATCAAAGGCATGGTACTGTAGGAGAGGGATTTAGCCTTCCTCCGTCAAAAAAATCCCCAATGAAAATAATGTCAGAATATACTATCAGCAGTGGAGAAGAAAGTATACAGGTAGTTTTACTGAATACCATATTAGGAGACATAGGGTTGGTTACCTTCTTCCTACTTGATCTATTACTTTGAGGAGAACAAATGGTGTGTTTTTGTATGTTTGTTTGATTAATTGGCTGAAATCCTGCCTTCTTCCAATACTGGGATTCTGGAGCCTAGAACCAGGATTCAATCATCTTTCAACGTTTACAGAAATTTATAGAAGTTCCAATCAAGATGTCACTATTTTCCATGTGTAACCAAACTGTAGTTTCCTACTGCTGCTTCTGTTTTTTTAATTCCCCTGAAAACCCATTAAGAAGGAAAATAGCCATCTGGCAGTACCTCCATAGGAAAACCTTTTTTAGCCTTTTGTATTCCTTTACAAATACATTCTACCAATAAGCTTTTTGCTTTATTTATAAGCTTTTCAATTGCATCCTTTTTTGTACATTATTGTATTTTTACTGCATACCTCCCTAGCATTTTTTCAAAAAAGAGGGAAAGTTTATATTCTTTGAAGTAAATATTATATTACTATTATTATTATTTCTACTTCCTGGAATATTATTCAATTTTTTTACTAAAGGAATTCACAGTAACAGAAATGTCTGTTTCATCTTTTTCATTATTCCTTCTCACTAACATCCTTCGGCACCATGTCCATGTAATTGCAATCCAACTGCAAAACAGGCCTTCTAACTCAATTAAAACAAATTTATGGGTAGAAAGGGCTCCACACATCCAGAGTTGAGTTATTGCTGTCTGCAAAGTAACTTGAACAAGAAATCAAGGAAATGTGGCCAGCTTGCCACCTGTTATAAATCTTTTAAATTATTTTTGCAGCAGCCAGGATAATATACTCGATCCTACAGACATCCCCAACCCTGAAGCTATATGCTCAGATAAACATGCATGCATGGACGCAAACATTTTGATTTGAAGGCGTGACATCTCCGATGAATCTTCTCAGATGACTCTGAGAAGAATAACTCTTCTTCTTGATTTTTATAGAAGATGAGTCATCCACTAGCTCGCTTAGCTCATGAAACTCTACTCTAATTTCTTGGCTTCAAACCTTGCAATGCAGCTGTACTGCAGTTCAATGCAGAGGTGATCAAGAAACTGAGCAGGTAGATCCAGATATGCAGTACTAAACAAAGATTAGCAATGGTAGAAGAACTTCACCACAATCCACAGGCCAAAATATCTTGTGGAAAAACTGATTTGTAATCCTCATATTATTAGAGTCCAAAACACCAACACATGTTTTTGCAGCCAAACCTTAGTTTCCTTCACACTCCAAAGCAAGCTCGCCTGGATCTGCTATGGATTGGGATCCCTATACATGGATAGGAGGAGCTTAAATCTTTACCCTGAAGCTGTTTACTCCTCCTTTGAATTTTCCCTCTACAAACATAATGTTCGTTTGCTTTTTAGCCCTGCATGAGAAGGGAGTGCATTTAAGGAGGAAATAGGTGTGACAAGGAAGGTTTGAATATCATCAACCTGAACGTGGTGCCCCCCCCCCCTCGCACCAGGCTCACACATCCGTATTCGGAGTAAGGAAGAATATGAGCCCACTCCCTTACATTTTCCAAAATAAAAGCATACAGATATTTTCTGTCTCAGTTCAGATGTACTCCTAAGAGATAAATCTGGATGAATTTGCCCTGTGTACAAAGGATGATAGATGAAAAATTAAGAATTACCAAGAAAGTTGTCTTGTTAGTCTGCTGCAGCAAAAACAACAAAACAATCTTATGGCATCATTAACAAGGTTTGTTTGACATGAGTTTGCTTTCACATAGCCTACTTCTTCAAATGGATGGGGTACAACATTCAAGCCACAGGTTTATACGTTATGAACACTGGAATTAGTTATGGGATGGGACAGAATGAAATGAGATACAGAAAATAACAGTTGTATTATTAACACCAGTCATAAACTTTTAAAGAGGTGGTTAACATAAACATCCTGGCAACAGCAAGGTCAAGTTGCTACAGTCAGTTTTCCTCCAAGGTGTTAAAATCGTGATTTATGCTTAGCAGAAATCTTTCAGATGAAACTTGTTAGTTTTAAAGGTACCACAGGACTATTGTTTTGAAGAATTAGTTTTCTCTCCTTTGGACCAACCTGCCATTGTATTTTGATATAAAATGTGTTTGCATGTCAAGACAAGCCATGCTGTGGTTTGTTGAAATATGTCTTTGTTGTGATATTCCCAACTTGTCTCTGTTAGGAGGTATGTTCATAGAAATGCAAATCTTTGCTTGTTTCACAAAGTCAGTGCTCAGTAAATGGAGCGTTAGCCCCCCCCCCCCAGCCCATAAACCTTAACCACAAGATTCCAGTCTTGGAGAGATTATGCATATCTCAGGACTAGTTTCTTGTGCATTTCTATATCATGCAAAATGGAAGAAGGTAATAAATGCTGCTTTGTTTCCTGGGCTTGTAGAAATAGTAACACTGGATGGGTTGTTTGTGTCCTTTCTGTTGCCTCTACTAGAGTAATCCTTTTCAGAGGAAGAACCCAAGTCTCTAGGGGTGATAGACACAGAGGAGCAGATGACTTCTGTGATGGAACTCTCACCTATTCTACCCAGCAACATCAAGAATAATATGATTGGCTGAAAGGAGAACCAATCCGGAGAAAACAAGAGATATCTAAAACAAGAGAGGAGAGGTTTTGACAGTTAACAGTTACCAGAGAGTTAAGGAGAAGCAGTTAGAGTGTATCTCAGGACAGGAGTGTGGGTTTCCAGGGAGCTATTTATTATAGTTATTTTGAATATAAGAGAACTTATTCTAAAATGAAAAGTCGATACTGAACCCCATTTCAGCAGAAATTTTAATCTTTTTTATATTTTCATGTTTTAATCTTTTAATTGTATTTTAAATCAAATATTGTTTAATTTGTCTTTTAATATTTAACTTATTGTCTTTTAAAATTGTGTGCATTTTAATATTGTGAGCCGCTTTGGGTCCCTTGTTGGGAGAAATGCGGCATAATAATAATAATAATAATAATAATAATAATAATAATAATAATAATAATAATAATAATAATAATAATAATAATAATACTGTTAATGCATGAAACTTCAAGCTGATGAGAGTGCCTGGTAAATTAAGAATTATATTTTATGTTCCATGATAAAACTGCTTGGCTCTTATGATTTGGGCTTAAGGACAGCCCCGGGGGAAAGACAAGGCAGGTCAAGAAGTCATTTGCCAGATAGGGCTGGTCACAGCTTCTGACAACCTCACCTCCTCAGAGAGAGTTGCAGACTCTCCTCCTGCAGAACCAGAGAACCTGAGGCAGGAATCAGCAGAGGAGATGGAGTCTTCTTCCAGTGCAAGACAGCAGAACTGAACACAGACACAAGCCAGACTTGAAGCAATCTGGCACAGTGTCTGGCTGCATGGAAGGCATCAGTTGAAGAAAAACTCTCCTGGTGAATAAGGAGTCTCCTTGACGAAAGGGGCCTCTTTGTGGGCTGAGCCAATGCGAGCTGAGTGGGGCACAAGGCAGCTCCTGTGTAAGATGATCAGATGGAGGTTGAAAAAAAATCATTTGTGAATACCCAACACACTGACAACCAAATGATGTTTCCTGAACTTTTGCCTCCTTGTGTCACCATGAAGGACACTGGTCAGTACATTGTTATCTTTTGTAATCTTTTCTTGTAAGATTCCTATCTGATGGATACCCTGGCAAACCAGCCCTGATGCTTCCTTGACTTCTTTTCTGACTACCTCTTGCCTGGACTGACAATGTGGTTGGATTCTGATTTATAGCTCAATCTCAGCTCATTCTAATTGCCTGCTCCTTTGAACTGCTTGCTACCAATGGCTTCATCCATTGATTTTGGTGAACTTCATTTGTAACACCTTTGGGAGACTCCCCACCAGGCAATTGGCACTGACAGCTGAAAATAAACAGTATGTAAGGAAACAGTCTGCTCTTTTGTACCTTCTTTCTATGTGCGCTTATCTTTATGAAGGGGAACAGGCACTAATTGTGCACAGAGCCAAGAGGTTTACATAAAATGTATTTTGTGTACATTGTAGAAACCACAACACAGAAACAAACCACTTGGCATCTTAATATCATGCTGGAGGCAAGATCTCTCAGGGTAGTTGGAAAGCCTTCAAAATGTGATCTTGCCATGCCAAGTTAGACAACAGAGCTGAAACATAGGACAGAATCCACGGTTATAGTCAAAAACAAAGTAGACTTATATATGATAGAGTAGAAATGAGTGGTACTTTTTCATCACAAGTAATTTAAGCAGCCATTGATTTTAATGAATCACCTTCAGTTGGGACTGAGGCTTTTGCTTCTTTTACATGTAGTGCCACCTTCACTTTAGCTGTTTTGTGACGTGTTACTAACACACTGCTTTTACAATGAACACAAACAAATTCATTTCCTCCTCTACATAATGAGCAACAAATCATCAAAAATCAACAACATTTCAAGGTCGGAGAATTTGTTCATAACAACATTGGAGGTACTACTAAGGAAAATAAGAAAAGAGGAACAAGTTAAAGGTTTAAAAATTGAAAAGCAACACTTTAAAGTAAGAGCCTTCGCGGATGATATGGTAATCTTTCTGGAAGACCCATCATGTAGTATTATGGAACTTAAAGAAATAATCAGTGACCTTGGAAAATGAGCAGGTTTAATTATAAATGAAGGAAAAACTAATATACTGACAAAAATATGACAGGAAAAGAAGAGAAAGAATTAGAAATTAAGACAGGTTATAAAGTAGTGAATAAAGTAAGATACCTGGGTATAACAATAACTAAAAAGACAAAGGATTTATTTGAACAAAATTATGAGAAGAAAGGGAAAAAAATTAAGAAAATTTAGAAAGATGGAAACACTTAAAAATCTCATTGATGGGGAGAATAGCAATTATCAAAATGATGGTATTACCTATATTCGTATTCCTATTTCAGAATATCCTGATAATAATAAATAACAAACCATTTCATTTGTGGAGAAAACAACTCTCAAATTTTATTTGACAGGGGAGAAAACCAAGAATAAAATTGAAATACTTGCAAGACGACAAGAAGAGAGGAGGATGGGGTCTCCCAAACCTCCAATTATATTATGAGGCGGCAGCACTACAATGGTTAAGAGAGTGGATAAGACTGGAGGATGAAAAAATATTAATACTAGAAAGCAAAGATTTAAAATATGGACTTCATGCATACTTATGGTATGGAAAAAAGAAAGTGAACAAAGCTTTTGGTAATAATATAATAAGAAAAGCATTAATAAGAGTATGGGAGAAATATAAAGGGAATTTTTATCGTGGGATTCCAATGTGGATGTCCCCCCATGAAGCTCTCTCAAAGGAAATTGACATAAAGAATGATAAATGGTTAACATATAAAGATCTACTCATAGAGGAAGATGATGGACAACTAAGATTAAGAACAAGACAAGAAATGAATCAAGTAGGTATAATATGCCAGTGGTTTCTACACAGACAGCTATCAGAAAGAATGAAAATGGATAATAAATTAATAGGATTGGTTAAAGAGTCTATGGAACTAGACAAGATAACATGGGGAAAAGAAAATCACCAAACCGCAAAGTTGTATAAACTATTATTGGAAAGAAATATGGAACAGGAAGTAATTAAAGAAAATATGATAAAATGGATGCAGGAATTAGGTAGAACAATTCAAACAGAGGATTGGTTTAGAGCATGGAATGATAACCAAAAACTATTAATAAGTACAGATTTCAAAGAAAATTATATGAAAATATTATATAGATGGTATATGACACCAGAGAAATTGGCAAAGGTGAAGAAAAATGAGAAAGATAAATGTTGGAGATGTAAGACAATAAAAGGAACACTATATCATATGTGGTGGAGTTGCAAATTTATTAGGAAATTTTGGAAAGAAATAGAAAAAATTATCACCATAGATTTAAAAATAAAAATAGAGATGAAACCTGAAACTTATTTGTTCAATATGGTAAAGCTAAACTCAAGACAAGAGACAAAAATTTGTTTATCCATATTAGACGCAGCCAGAATTCAAGTGGCAAAACAATGGAAAGACAAGGAGGAACCTTCGGTGGAGGATTGTTTAATAAAATTACAGGAACTAATATTAATGGACAGACTCATTGAAAGGAAAGAGTAGAATGGAGCACGAATCTCAATGGGGGAAAGTAAAGAATTATCTTAAAGAGAAATGGAAGAAAGATTCCAAACCTGTTCCAAGTGACTTAGGCTTAAATTAGAAGCAGAACTGCTCTCAACAGAAGTAAAAACAAAGTAAAGCAGATTATTAATATGGATATAAAATAAGAATTAAGAAAGGTATTATTAAGATTGCGAAGAAAATAAATGTTTGGTGGAAAATACGGAAGTAAAAAGACTTACTGTTTTGCGAAAGAGATAATAGAAAGTTATTTTTTAGTTGTTGTTGTTGTTTAGTCGTTAAGTCATGTCTGACTCTTCGTGACCCCATGGACCAGAGCATGACAGGCCCTCCTGTCTTCCACTGCCTCCCGGAGTTTGGTCAAATTCATGTTGGTAGCTTTGATGACACTGTCCAACCATCTCGTCCTCTGTCATCCCCTTCTCCTCTTGCCTTCACACTTTCCCAACATCAGGGTCTTTTCCAGGGAGTCTTCTCTTCTCATGAGATGGCCGAAGGATTGGAGCCTCAGCTTCAGGATCTGTCCCTCCAGTGAGCACTCAGGGTTGATTTCCTTCAGAATGGATAGGTTTGTTCTCCTTGCAGTCCAGGGGACTCTCAAGAGCCTCCTCCAGCACCACAATTCAAAAGCATCAATTCTTCGGCGGTCAGCCTTCTTTATGGTCCAGCTCTCACTTTCATACATCGCTACTGGAAAAGCCATAGCTTTGACTATGCGGACCTTTGTCGGCAAGGTGATGTCTCTGCTTTTTAAGATGTTGTCTAGGTTTGTCATCGCTTTCCTCCCAAGAAGCAGGAGTCTTTTAATTTCGTGGCTGCTGTCACCATCTGCAGTGATCATGGAGCCCTGGAAAGTAAAATCTGTCACTGCCTCCATATCTTCCCCTTCTATTTGCCAGGAGGTGATGGGACCAGTGGCCATGATCTTAGTTTTTTTTGATGTTGAGCTCTCCTCTTTCACCCTCATTAAGAGGTTCTTTAATTCCTCCTCACTTTCTGGTATCAGAGTGGTATCATCTGCATATCTGAGGTTGTTGATATTTCTTCCGGCAATCTTAATTCCGTCTTGGGATTCCTCCAGTCCTGCCTTTCGCATGATGTATTCTGCATAGAAGTTAAATAAGCAGGGGGACAATATACAGCCTTGTCGTACTCCTTTCCCAATGTTGAACCAATCAGTTGTTCCATATCCAGTTCTAACTGTTGCTCCCTGTCCCACACACAGATTTCTCAGGAGATAGATAAGGTGGTCAGGCACTCCCATTTCTTTAAGAACTTACCATAGTTTGCTGTGGTCCACACAGTCAAATGCTTTTGCGTAGTCAATGAAGCAGAAGTAGATGTTTTTCTGGAACTCTCTGGCTTTCTCCATAATCCAGCGCATGTTAGCAATTTGGTCTCTAGTTCCTCTGCCCCTTCGAAATCTAGCTTGTACTTCTGGGAGTTCTCGGTCCACATACTGCTGAAACCTGCCTTGTAGGATTTTGAGCATAACCTTGCTAGCGTGTGAAATGAGTGCAATTGTACGGTAGTTGGAGCATTCTTTGGCACTGCCCTTCTTTGGGATTGGGATGTAGACTGATCTTTTCCAATCCTCTGGCCACTGCTGGGTTTTCCAAACTTGCTGGCATATTGAGTGTAGCACCTTAACAGCGTCATCTTTTAATATTTTAAATAGTTCAACTGGAATGCCATCACCTCCACTGGCCTTGTTGCTAGCCATGCTTTCTAAGGCCCACTTGACTTCACTCTCCAGGATGTCTGGCTCAAGGTCAGCAACCACACTATCTGGGTTGTCCGGGACATCCAGATCTTTCTGGTATAATTCCTCTGTGTATTTTTGCCACCTCTTCTTGATGTCTTCTGCTTCTGTTAGGTCCCTACCATTTTTGTCCTTTATTATGTCCATCTTTGCACAAAATGTTCCTTTTTTTAAATAGATCTCTGGTTTTTCCCTTTCTATTCTTTTCCTCTATTTCTTTGCACTGTTCATTTAAGAAGGCCCTCTTGTCTCTCCTTGCTATTCTTTGGAAGTCAGCATTCAATTTTCTGTACCTTTCCCTATCTCCCTTGCATTTGGTTTCCCTTCTCTTCTCTGCTATTTGTAAGGCCTCGTTGGACAGCCACTTTGCTTTCTTGCATTTCCTTTTCTTTGGGATGGTTTTTGTTGCTGCCTCCTGTACAATGTTACGAGCCTCCAGCCATAGTTCTTCAGGCACTCTGTCCACCAAATCTAGTTCCTTAAATCTGTTCTTCACTTCCACTGTGTATTCATAAGGGATTTGGTTTAGATCATACCTGGCTAGCTCAATGGTTTTTCCTACTTTCTTCAGTTTAAGCTTGAGTTTTGCTATAAGAAGCTGATGTTCTCCTTCGTGGTCTCTGTGAATGGACACTAATGGGTTAATCTGCGCCTGAGCAGAGCAGCCTCGGAAACTTCCACAGCTTTAAGCACTTGGTGCCGGGACCTCCCCTACACCTGGCTATATAACTCCGCCCCTGGCACCTAGTGCCTCAGTTCCTTTTTCGACCGCTGCTGTAGCAGCAGCTTCATTCGGAACTTCACAAGTAAAAAACAATTCTATTCCTTATCTTTCCTTTCTTTGACCTCCCCTTGTTCTTTCTTCTGTAACAAGTTGTTTCTTCTGCCTGGGGGAAGAGCACCAGCCGGCGTTAGGTATTCTTTGTAAAAGCTTTACAAAGCCGGCTTTGGAGCCCTCAGGGCTTTTCTCTTAAAGAAATAAGGTCTCTTTTACCTTCTTAACAAGGCTACCCCCAGGTTCAAGAGCAACAGCTATCCATCTGTTTGCAATCTTCCTCTTCGTGTCAAAAAAGAAGAGGACAGCATCTGAGCTAACTCTGCAGAGAGCTGGGCTCCAGCAGCCCTAGCTTGCCCTTGGAAGAAGAAAGGGGCCCCTGCAGCTCCTGCCGCCATCCCCGCTTGTCAGTGATTCTCCTGACTGGGGTAAAAGCCTCTTTGGAGGTTGGCGCGGAACAGCCCTCCTTCATCAATGGGCTCGTTCATACAGCTGTTAAATCTGCAGTGAGCTGGGCACCTGTAGCCCTGCCCTTGGAAGAAGAAAGGGCCTCCTGCAGCTCCTGCCGCCATCCCCGCTTGTCAGTGATTCTCCTGACTGGGGTAAAAACCTCTTGGAGGTTGGCGCGGAACAGCCCTCCTTCGTGGGCTTGTTCATACAGCTACTAATTCCGGAGAGAGCTGGGTGCCAAGGCTGAGGATGTTCCGGCAACATACGGTAAGCCTTGGCTTTGCCTTTGGGGAAAGAAAGGGCCCCCTGCAGCTCCCACTGCCAGCCCCACCTGTCAGTGATATTCCTGACTGGAGTAACACCTTTTTGGTGGTTGATAATTTGGCACGAAACAGCCCTCATTTATTAATGGGCTCGTTCACACAGCTGCTAATTCTGGAGAAAGCTGGGGGCCAAAGCCAGAGCTTTCTGGCAACATACGGCAGCCCTAGCTTTGCCTTTAAAAAAAGGGGGGGCCTGCAGCTCCCTCTGCTAGCCCCACTTGTCAGTGATATTCCTGACTGGGGTAACACCTTTTTGGTGGTTGATAATTTGGCACGAAACAGCCTTCATTTATCAATGGGCTCATTTACACAGCAGCCTGCGTCCTCACCTGAGCCGCTGGCGCCAGCGTAGGCTCATAAGAGAAGGACTCATAGGAGTCGACCCAATCACAGGAACCCTGTGGCTGTCAGGCAGACCCGAGTATTTTTCCTGCTCATCAGTAGGGTCCTATCACGCCGACAAGTTTGTGCAGGACCAGTTCCTTATTTTGGTATAGGAGCTATGAGCCTTATCCGCCACCTTTTCTGCCGCCACCACCTCCCCACTCTACCTGACACTGTTTTGAGCCACGGGCCGAGGAGCGCTTTGTGCCTCCACCTACGCCTTGAAGGAGTAGTGCTCCCTCGAACTCAGCTCCGGCAGCAAAGTGTCCGCAGGTTTGACCAAACCCACTGTTAACCCATTCAGCCTTCTCCGTCCCAGCTTCTGTTTTTGAGACTTATCTTGGTCGGGCTCACGCTAAGAAAGACTTCTCCCCTAATTGTCAGAAGCACTTACCTTATTCAGCCTGGGACTCACAAGAGTCAGAGGGGAAGGAAGATTTTCCAACCAATCTTCCTACACCCATATCAGTTGCCGCAGATAGTCACCCTCCTTTACCGTTAGAAGGTTGTTCTTCATGTTCTCTGGCCGCAGTGTAGCCAATTACTCCGCTGCCATGGGCGCTTATCATCGCCACTTTTGGTATTTGGCACTGCCCATTCTGCAGGTAGCTCCTGTACACCTTTACAGTTAAGGCCTCCCATATCACCAGGAGGCAATGGGGCTGGCGCGTCATGAGCGCATTGCTGCTCGGCATGCCTTTAAACCAGCCTAGGGTATCCCAGGATCGTCAAAGGCCCCAACCCCAAAGTTACCAACCGCCACCCCCTAGACATGTGGGTAGGCAGCGCCCTGACCAACAAAACCGCAGGCAGGACCGCAAAACCAAGCAGTCTCTTTAATGCACCTGACTTCTCTGTCATTGACCAATCAGTCCGTTCGACCCCTTGTCTTTCCAGTTGGTGTTCCTTCACTCTTTGTCATAGCTACCAGCTATGCCACTGAATTCGATGTACCCCCTGTCATAGGCCATTTTAAGGCCACCCCCTTTGGAAGATGAAATTCAGGCCTTGTTAGGAAATGATGCCATTGTTCCCTTGCACCATCCCCAAAAGGATGGAGGCCTTCGGCCCATCCTTGATCTTGGAGGCCTGAATTCTTTCATTACTCCACAAAGATTCCGTATGGTTTCCCTGGGCTCTGTTATTCACATGTTACGTCCAGGGGATTGGTTTACTGTGTTTGACCTGAAAGATGCTTGTTTTCATGATAGCATCCGGTCAGACCATCTACGCTTTCTCAGGTTTTTCAGTAGGGGGAATCACTGTTTACCCATATTTGGATAACTGGCTCCTGGTCACTGAGTCCAAGTCACAAGCTTGTAAACACACGTCCTTGACACTGTCCCTTTTGTCAGCGTTAGGACTAAAGGTCAACATAGAGAAGTCGACTTTGCAACCTACACAACGTGTAAATTGTATTAATGTGACTTTGGATGCTTTCTTGAAGCAGGCCCTTTTTTTCCCCTGACAACAAGTTTGTGAAAATGCATGATTTGTTATGCTCCTTTTCTTCAGGTGCTTGGTTCCCTGCCCTACAGGTCCAGCAACCTCTGGGGCTGATGGCATCTACCACAGCTGTGGTACAGCATGCTCAACTAAGGATGAGGTCCCTTCAAGCCTGGTTTCTCTCACTTTTTCGGACGTCTTGTGACCACCCATCCACGTTGCTCCGGGTGACTCCAGAGCTTGCCGCACAATGGGACTGGTGGAGATCCCCCCCCAACCTATGGATGGGGAGACCCTTTGGTCTCTTAACGGCGGATGCCAGCCCGTCAGGCTGGGGGGGCTTGTCTACGCCACCATGTTGTCCATGGCCGCTGGTCCACGATAGAAGCTGGCCTGCATATCATTGTGCTGGAGCTCCTGGCAATCACCAAGGCCTTTCGGACCTCTGAGCCCCTACTCTGGGGTTGGGTGGTCCAGGTCACATCAGACAATACCACTGCAGTTTATTATATAAACAAGCAGGGCGGCACTCACTCGTTACACCTTCTCTTTCACACCATCGACCTTTCGGAATGGTGTTATGCTTGCCTCATTTATCCAGGGGCTGTACATTTGGCAGGCAGAAACAATTCTGTGGCAGTCCATCTCAGCAGACTACAGTCCTGCCCTCACGAGCAGGCTCTCGACGATGCCATCTTTCGCCACCTCTGTCGTTGATGGGGGACTCCAAACATAGACGTTTTCGCATCCCGGACGAACAAGAAGTGTGCCATGTTCTGCTCCTGAACCGGCATCGGCCGCAACTCCCTAGGGGACGCTTTCCTGAAGAATTGGTCACGGGGCCTCCTTTACAGGTTTCCACCTTTCCCCTTCTTCAGAGGACTGTCATTCGAATCCGACAAGAGAATGCAAACGTCATACTTATACCCCCTTGGTCGCCTCGCCAACCTTGGTTCTCGATCCTGCTCCCATGAGCCGTGGAATACATCAGGCTGCAGCTGGTCCCTCTTCTACTGTCTCGAGTCAGAGGTCAAGTATTTCATCCTGACCTCGAGTCCCTCCGCCTGACGGCTTGGAGACTTCCCCGACTGTAACAGACATGCTCAATCATGCTCGCAAACCTTCTACCACCTTGACCCACTCCTATAATTGGTAGGCGTTCTGTCACTTTGCATCAAGACAACATTCCCCTACTATGCCAACGTCTCTGGACGCACTCCTTTAGTTTCTCCTTCACCTGTTTCACCTGGGTCTGGCCCGTTCCACCTGCAAGCTGTTTCTCCGAGGCCTGGAAAATATGCGCCCTGCCTATAGACCACTAACACCTCAGTGGTCTCTCCAATTAGTTCTTCGGTGGCTTATGAGGCCTCCCTTCAAGCCCTTGGCGTCAGCATCACTCCGCTTGCTAACCCTCAAGACTGCCTTTCTCCTGGCGATAACCTCAGCTCGCAGGGCTGGAGGCCTGGCTACACTTAGAGCAGAACCTCCTTTCTGCAAAGTAACCTTATGGCCAGACCTTAACTTCTTGCCTTAGGTATCTTCTACCTTCCATTTGAACCAGCCAACTGTCCTTCCAGAGATAGTTCTGCACGCTCTAGATGGGAAGTGTGCTCTGTCATGTTATGTGCACTGCACGACCACTTTTCGTGCCTCATAATGTCTCTTTGTCACCTTTGCTGGCTCCTCCTTCGGAGCACCGGCTTCCTCTCAGACCATCTCTAGATGAATAGTCAAGACCATCCATCTTGCCTATGATTTGGCAGAGACTCATCTTGCAAAATCAGTGAGAGCTCACTCTACTAGAGCTGTAGCATCCTCAACGGCCTTTCTCCGTGGAGTGGACATCGTGGATGTCTGCCGCGCTGCCACATGCGCCACTCCGTCTACCTTCATCTCGCCCTACCGCCTGGATGTCCATCCGAAGGCTCAGGCTGCGGTAGGTCGAGCTGTCCTGGCTTCTGCACTTTCGTGACGTCCCTCCTCCTGGTTAGTCAGCTTGCCAGTCACCCATTAGTGTGCATTCACAGAGACCACGAAGGAGAAAAAGAAGTTACTTACCTGTAACTCTGGTTCTTCGAGTGGTCATCTGTGAATTCACACCTCCCGCCCTCCTCCCCGCTGTCCGTCACGTGTGCCATCGCATGCTGGGCAGCGGTGGTCGGTTCCTTAGAACTGAGGCACTAGGTGCCGGGGGCGGAGTTATATAGCCAGGTGTAGGGGAGGTCCCGGCACCAAGTGCTTAAAGCTGTGGAAGTTTCCGAAGCTGACTCCCTACTTTAGCATTCCAGTCCCCTATAATGACAAGAACATCTTTCTTTGGTGTCAGCTCTAGAAGGTGTTGTAAGTCTTCATAGAATTGGTCAATTTCAGCCTCTTCAGCATCGGTGGTTGGTGCATAAACTTGGATTACTGTGATGTTGAAAGGTCTGCCTTGGATTCGTATTGAAATCATTCTATCATTTTTGAGATTATATCCCAGTACAGCCTTCCCCACTCTTTTGTTGACTATGAGGGCTACTCCATTTCTTCTACGGGATTCTTGCCCACAATAGTAGATATTATAATCATCTGAATTGAATTCGCCCATTCCCGTCCATTTTAGTTCACTGACACCCAGGATGTCAATGTTTCTTCTTGCCATCTCCTGTTTGACCACATCCAGCTTACCAAGGTTCATAGATCTTACATTCCAGGTTCCTATGCAGTATTTTTCTTTGAAGCATCAGACTTTCCTTTCACTTCCTGGCGCGTCCGCAGCTGAGCGTCCTTTCGGCTTTGGCCCAACCGCTTCATTAGCTCTGGAGCTACTTGTACTTGTCCTCCGCTCTTCCTCAGTAGCATGTTGGATGCCTTCCGACCTGAGGGGCTCATCTTCCAGCGTCAGATCTTTTAGCCTTTTGTTTCTGTTCATGGAGTTTTCTTGGCAAAGATACTGGAGTGGCTTGCCAGTCTTATAAAGATTCCAGGTGGATCGCGTTTAGTCAGAACTCTCCACTATGACCTGTCCGTCTTGGGTGTCCCTGCACGGCATAGCCCATAGCTTTTCTGAATTACTCAAGCCCCTTCGCCACGACAAGGTAGCAATCCGTGAAGGGAAGAAAGTTATTTTGGCTATGTCCTAATATAGTGATAATTATTTACTTATTTTTATAATTTGTTTTTTAAATGCAATAAAGATTAAAAGTTTTAAAAAAACATTTCAAGGTCGGAGAACCTCTTTCTCCTCCCTTCCTTGCTCTCCACTGCACTCCACTTTAGTTTTCTATCTCTGTGTTTAGAAAACAATATGACACTGGAGATAAAATGTACACACCTTGGCCTTATTTATTTATTTATTTATTTATTTATTTTCATTTCCCTCCTTTCTCACAGTTCAGCAATGTAAAAAGGCTTACCCCCTCAGCTGCCCCCAGAACAAAATACTACAGCAGTACTTGGGTTTTAACATTAAAGTGCCATTGAACATATGCTAATATTAAAAGATAACTGACTTTAAATAATTTAAAACTGAGAGAGAAAAACTTAAGGCTTGTGTCACCTATCTTGAAGTATAGTTATTGGACAGTCTAAAGTTAGATGATTCACATTGATTCACTGTTGGCTTACATGGTTAATTTTTTTCTTTGAAAAGCAAAATGTGTTTTTTTTAAAGGTACACACACACACACACACACATATCATATGTTGCTGCAGTTTCTAGAAAATGTGGTTTCTCTAATTGAAGGCTGTACAAAAGAGAGCCCTTTCAGACATTGTTTCATTAGTCACTGCAGGATGGATCACCCCCTTCTCTCATTTGATATCCGGTAAAGTGATGCAACCTAAAGGTGATACAACCCACATTCCGTGTCATGCTAAGACCAGGCAAACGGAAAATTATTTACTCAGCCCACAAGCTTCTTTTCTTTGCTGTGGAAGAGAAGGAAGAACAACACCTTTGCCACTGGCTGAGAACATCCTAAAATAGAAGTTCAAAGTGTTGTAAGGCTGTCTGCATATGGTTGTCTGGATAAGCACTGATATGACATAACTAGGATTATAATGCAAGACATCAAAGGGGTAAAGTAGAGCCTTCTGCAACAACAAGGCATGCAGTATTTGAGCTTTGCAACTGCTTCTCTCCCTTCTCTTCTGGTTTGCTGACTCTCACCCAACAGCCAGTCAGTATTCAGTGCACAATGAGCATCCCTCATCCTTACTGGGCTGTTTGATGGGAGAGGGTCCGTCCTCCTCAGGGTTTTATTTTCTGAGAATTTTTTTGTACTTTGGCTAAATTCTCAGCTCAAAACAGAAACAAGCAGAGCTTATATTTTGGTGATCTTTAAGTCCATCTTCAAGAATGGTTTATCATGAATGAATTCCCCATGGAAGAAGTGAACGTTTTATGGTTCCTTTGCCTGAATGAAAGCCCTGAGTTGCGCTTACTGTTTGTTTGCTTTACTTTCTGCAAGGTGGGGGACTGAGAGAGATTTGGGTGGGAAGAGCATAGGGAATCTCAGCCAATAAGGCCTCTACAGCACCTTTAGTGACACCCCTGGAACTCTGGTGGATATGCCCCCAAACCTTCCTTTGTGCCCATTTTCCCTTATGGTTTATATCCCTCCCCACCTACTCAGGTTGTCATTTGTGTTTTTACTATTAGCTTGTAGCTGACACAGGCAAGAATTAGCTGAACTGGGGCACCCTGAGAATCAGGCCCTGTCCTTACACAAAGACTGGTTTAGAAGTTTCAGTTGAGTCAGGCTTAAGTTGGTGTCATCTTGTAAGATCATGTTACAGTGATCTTTGATCACAAGTGCAGTGAACTTATGATCCTGTGGTTCTCTCTGTGTTGTTGACTTATAGCATCCCTCACCATTGGCCAAGTTGTCAAGGATTGATATAAAGTGTAGTCCCACAATATCTGAATTCTACAGGACACAAGTTCCTCATTCCTGCTTTACTGTTACAAATTTGCTTCACGGATCAGTTGAAAATGCTGGGTCACATTTAAACCTCCTTTGTTTGTTTGTTTGTCCCACTTTTTTCCTAAAAAAGAACCCAATGCAGCTTACTTTATTAAAAACACAATATTAAAAGCTAAAAACAGTAAATTATTCAAATATTTTAAAAGAATTAAGTAAACATTATATTAAAACAATTTTAAAAGCAATGAAAATGCAAAATATAAAATGACTTGCAATGACTTGGTCCCAGAATTATGTCAGGAATCACTTTACTGCATATGAGAAACTCTGCTCCAGTTTGGAGGCCCTCCTTTGGGATCTTCTGCAAAAGGGTGAGAGGTACACCTACATATTGTCTCTAATGTTGGAGATCCATGTATCTCCCTCAACAGGGAGAGATGTAGAGCTTTCTTCTGGTGGTAAAGAAGTTTCAGGGCATGAGGTCATTTTGCACTTACCTTTACATGGTGCCCAAAGGGATTTTTTTCCCTGGCTTTCTGAGCATTAAAGAAAAGCCTGGTGCTCACTGACAGCAAAGCAAAGCTCTCCACAACTTCCTGTCTTGGCAACAAATCCTGTGGTGTCCATGGGTCTGTGTTGCATCACAACACAAACGTTTAAAACTTCTTGGCCTCCTAGTGAATTTCAGAAAACTGGCAAACAGCAGTAGGCCCCCACCATCATTTTCCATCCTATGAAACATTCTCTGATCTGCTGACCCACCCTTTGGAAGCATACTCACTTCACATACTGCCCCCAATAGCTTAAAAAAAGACTAACTGAAATGATAATAGCTAATAATACAACCTGACATGAGATAATAGCTAATACAACCTGACATGAGGATCTGTCTTGACAAGGTTGGGCCTTGCTCTGATTTGCCGAAGACTTGAAGCTTATCCTGTTTGTGACATCACACATGACATCAGAATTTGCATTCAGACTAAGCTGCCAACAGTAAAACTCAGCAACATCAGCCTGACTTGCCAGCAGGTTTAATTTTTGATCTCATAATCTGAACCTGATAAAGAATTTTATGTTACCTCAGCAACTGATTAAATGGGTCCATTCTAGCTGGGACTAGCAACTAGATTTAGGACTTGATTGTTATGGTTCTGGAAACTAGGTCTGGCACCATTGGAAGTATATCATTTGTGAACACATTTATGATCAAATGTCCAAAATTCTGTTGTGTAACACAGCAAAGTCATAAGTTTTGTTCCATTCTTTGCTGGTAAATGGAGAGTCCCCACTGTGATTCTCAGCATGTGTTCTGCATCATGGTGCAGTTCCACATAAAAAAATAAGCAACTTGAACTCTCCTATAATTCAGTCACACTTTTGGGTCACACAAAAATCAGCATCATGATGAGTAGGAATAGAAGAAAAGGGGCTCTTTTTACTATATAGACTGCCATAGGATTTCTAGAAATACAATAAGGCTGAGGTGCTTTATAAGGTAATACAGAACCTAGACAAAGTGGGTTATATGTTTACTGGTCACATGCACTACACCCTCCCCATCAGAATATGAGCCTGAATGACCAAAGCAGCAAAGTACGGGAAGCTGTGAGCAAACATGAGTTGTTACCGTGTTTCCCCAAAAATAAGCCCTACCCTGAAAATAAGCCCTAGTATGATTTTTCAAGATGATTGTAATATAAGCCCTACCCCGAAAATAAGCCCTAGTTAAGTGAAACCCTGCCCTCCACCAGGGACTCACCGGGATCCTCCCAAGCCCTCAAGAGAGACTTAACACTTCTTCCCCTCCTCTCCCACTTCCCTCGCTCGCAAAGGGGCTGGGCAGCCAGGGAGGAAGGAGCTGCGCCAGGAACTTGCTTCTTGGCTGCTAAGTTCCCAACGGCTCTTGGGGCTCGCGCCTCTGCAGTGTGCGCGCTTTCCTCAACTGGGCTCGCGGGCTTCGGACCCCGCACCCTTCCACACCAACGCCTCCCCCTTCACTGCTGCCGTTGTTTCCCTCAAAACAAACCCAGTGCCCACCAGCCCCAACGGGAGCCTCAGCCCAGGCACCGCCACTGGGGGAACCCGAGCCACCACCGTGGCGCCTCCTGGCAGAGGCACCCCTGGAGGAAGTGGCACCAGGTACATTTAAAGAAGGGGAAGGAGAATGGGAATAAATTAATAATAATAAATAAAATAAATGATGGTAATTGAATAAATGTAGATTGTTGTTTTTGAAAAAAATAAAACATCCCCTGAAAATAAGCCCTAATGCATTTTCTTTTAGCAAAAATTAATATAAGACCCTGTCTTATTTTCGGGGAAACACGGTATATGGCACACCATTCTGGTTATGAGCCACTTCTGTTAAGGTACTTGTCTCAATTTCCTGTTTGCTGATTTTGTGGAGCTTGAACTAATATGAGGCAGCCTCAATTCTAGTGTTAAACTGGTAGGTTTTTAAATAATTGAGTACCCATGGCTTTGTGTAAGGATTTTTTCATTAGGATTGGCAGTCATACCCTATCCCCAGTGTATCTATTTTCCTGTAAGTCAGTCTGTACAATGCAGAGGATTATAAATATTTGCCTAATGGTAATAATGATTCAATTTCAGGGCACATATTTTTGGGTGTACAACCTGACAACAAATATAGGTAATCATATTTGCTGATAAGATCAAATTAAAAAAACGTCTACAACAATACTTACGATAGAAATAAGCAAATATCAGACTTTATTGAGCCAACTTCACAGATAACATAAGCCATGTGCCACCAAGCATGAGGAGTAAAAAAGCAGTAACTATTGTGAGACAGCTCCAGAAAACTTGTCCTGATTTGCCAGTAGGGCTTCTGAGTAACTAGCATAGGATTATAGTTTGTAGCAATTGAGTTTTCATGGATAAGTGGGTAGTTTCTTGTATTCTTTTTCAGCACTCCAAGCACTACAATACACTGACTCTGAAAAAGCCCAACAAGTTTTATTTGACATAAGCTTTCATGATCTGCAGCCTGTTTCATGCATGTGACAGAACTGGTTATAGTTCAAGAAATCCTGTACTCAGTGAAACTCATCAGATTTTAAAGTGCCAGAAAACATTTTTTAATGTGTTGGATAATATCAACATTTAAATGTATGCAGCACAAACCACACCCACCTATTTGTTTTAATAAGTTCTGATGAATTTTACCACTTTTCAGAGCATCACTAAGTCAGTCAATAAGCCTGAATAAACGACATCAGTAGTTTTCACCAGAAATAGACAGAACTACATAGCTTGCGTTTGCAAAAATTGAGTCAGTTTTCAGCATTTTAAAGCTTGCTGGCCAGTACACCTCTGGCAATATTTATAAATCAGTTTGAAATGTGGCCCATTTGTAGATTTCATCAAGTAGACTGAGCAGACTGTAGATGCCAGGTTATTAATATCATTTTTATAAGCAACAGAATTTTGATGCATATAATGGTGGGTGTTTTCAGTGGGGCCACTCATTTTATGGGGCATTCTTATCCATCTCTTGCACAAAGATCCCTATACTTAGCCATCTGAAATTTGGCAGACGCAGAGTATGGCTATAATAGTGACAGGGAGCAACCTAGTCTGGGTTGCTTTGGAATGGTTTGGAACAATGTTCCCTCTAATTTTCAGCCCTGCTGGGCAGGATTCCACCCCTCTCACATGCAACTCCCCTCCCCTCCACGTGACTTTGCCCCCCCTCCCATGTGGGGTTCTGTCACGACTGGGACCAAAGGCGCTGGAAATACTTGCTTTGGGTATTCAGAGGAGGAACACTGCGAGGAGGGGAGCACAAGCCCTGTGCACTCGCACAGCCGCACACCTTAGAGGCAACCTTGGTTTGGAATGATGGGGCTTGATTAGATTAGTCCTTCTGTTCACATGGAAACTGCTCCTGCAGCACCTTTAGTTATGATCTAGTCAGCCACACTTTGGTGTTAGATCACCCCTCCCATTCTCACTCCCAGTCTTCTGCCTTCTACTTTGCAATACGTGTCAGCTGGTTGGGAAACTGCCTGCTTCTGTTTGCTTGCATATAGGAATTAATGCTGGGTTTTTATCCACACAAAGGCATGGGTACAGAGAGCCATTTCTTCTTTCCCCCATTAAAAATATTCTTGGTAAGTGGCATAGTACTTAGGTGATGCAGCACAATAGAGGGAAAGTGTTTTTTTTCCAATAAAATAAAAACAAAAATGCCTTTTTCACTTCAAAATAGGATGGAGTGTGCCATCCACAGTCATGGCAGAACACACCATTTCTACACATCACCACTGACATGTAGGAACAACACCCCCTCTCACACACAAGTGATTTAGGTGATTGCACAGCAAGAAAGCCATGTTTATTTGGACCAATCCTAATTGTTTCAAATAAACTATAAGCATGATGGAACTACAAGCTAAAAGGAAGGAACTAGAAGGGATTCATATGGAAAAGGTTCAGAGGGATTTAATATATTTAAATAGGGAATATTTTGAATTTAGTAATAAAAATTTGAAGCTTTTGGCTAAAGCATCCCTGTTTTTTTAAAAAGTAAAAGCAATATAGGAGTTATAAAAAAACAGAATGGGGATAGATGCAATAAAATGAAATAGAAACTAGAAGCTTTTCAGAAAAATATAAAGATTTATATACAAGTGAGAATCCTTCTATAGGAAAGATGGAAGAATATAAGAAAAAGAACTTTAAGAAAGTATTAACAGATGAGGATATAGAAATAATAGAGAGAACAATTACTGAAAAAGAGATAGAAGTTATTATAAATAAGTTAAAGGTAGGGAAGACATGTGGCAGAGACAGATTAAGCCCAGAGTACTATAAAACCTTAAAAAAAATCTTATCCCAAAATTAAAGGATTTATATAATGGTATATTAAATGGAGAAGAAATTCCCCAGTCCTGGAAGGAATCTTTAATATCTCTAATTTTAAAACCTGGTAAAAACCCTATAAAAATGGAATTTTACAGACTGGTGTCATTGATAAATCAAGATGCTAAAATATTCATGACAATTTTGGCAACAAGATTAAACAATTTTATAGGGAAATCTATTGAGAAAGACCAAATCGGATTTTACAAGGTAGACAGATGTCAGATATAATGAGAAAGGTGCTTAATTTAATGCACCTGGCAAAAGAATCAAAATGTAAAGTAGGAGTGGTATCCCTAGACATTTTCAAAGCCTTTGATTCAGTTGAACGGGATGCATTAAAAATCTTGATTAAACTGATAGGATTTGGCACTCTGTTTAGACAAATAATTCAACAACTATACTCACAGGACTCTGTGAAAATAATAATAAACGATGGTATGACTGACTCAATATTCCTAGGCTGCAGAATGAGACAAGATTGCCCCTTATCTCCTATTCTATTTACATTGGTAATAGAAGTGCTGGCATAAGAAATGAGAAACAGTTGTTTAATTAAAGGCATAGATACCAGAGAGGAGGATAAAATAAACTTGTTTGCAGATGAACATTATTAATAATTAAAAATCCAAAAAAAAAACATTGCAGAAATTTAGAACACATTTAAATCTATTTGAAGAAATAACTGGTTTGAAAGTGAATTGGGAGAAATCTGAATGTGTTTTATTGAATCATTCAGAAGTAGACAAGAAGGAACTGGAAAAAAAATGTAAAGGAAGAATAGAGAGTGTAATTAAATATTTAGGAATTTATATTACATGGAATTTACAAGATAGAATTAAATTAAATATGGTCAAATTGAAGAAAGAAATTAATGAACATATAAATTAGTATCAAAAATTAAAATTGTCTTGGTTTGGTGGAATAACATTATGTAAAATGAGGATTATCCCCAAACTTAACTTTGTATTTTGGATGCTCCCAATAAAGATCAAAGAAATATATTTGAAAGATTGGCAGAGGTTAATAAATAATTATTGTAATGGAAATAAGTGAACAAGGATCAATAAGAGGCTATGGTATATTCCACAAAAAGAAGGAGGGCTTGGATTACCTAATATTAAATTATATTATATCGCAAATCATTTAGCCACATACCAGATATTATAGTACACAATAGAAACCTAATATGGAGGGAACCGGAAATGCCAGAATACCCTGATAGAATGGAGGGCTTCTTTTTTAAAGAAATTTTTTTAGAAGAAATCAAGAGAATAACTAATCCCTTTCTGATGAATATGGCAGAGTGTTGGAATTATTATAGATATATATTGAGTCCACCTAATTCACCATTATTACAAGTAGTGAAGGTCCAGAGTTTCCCTAAAACTCTTAAAAATAAACTTAAAGATTAATAGAGAAAGGGTTAAACACAATAAAGAGTTGGATGAAAAAGATAAAAGATAAAAATACTATAAAGAAAACTTTGGGGAAAGAAGAGGGAATATCCTGGTTAAACATACTCCAAATGTAAAGTTGGACTACAGAGTGGAGAAGAAAAGAAGGAGAGATTAGAAAATTGACAAAATTTGAGGGGATTATCAAACAAAGACAAGATCAAGAAGAAGGCAGTGAAAGAAAGGGAATAGTGTAATTTGTAAAATGTTAGTACGTTCAGGATTCGACCAAGCAACGATGAAAAAACAGTGGCAGGAGGACTTTGAGGAAGAGATTAAGGGAGAGGATTGGAAGATATGGTCACAAAGAATAATGAAGAATATGTCTGTAAGTGTAAAAGAAAATTGTTATAAGGTAGCATGGAGATGGCATTTAACTGCAGTAAGATTGAGCATAATAAATAAAAACATACCATCTCAATGCTGGAGATACAGAAAAGGCACCTATATGCATATGTGGTGGGCATGTGAAATAAGAAAGAAAGAATGGGCACTGATTTTTAGAGAAATCAGAAAAATTATTGGATGTGATATTCAGATCGCCAATTATTGCCCTTCTGAACATAATTAAGAATGACCATTTGAAAAAAGATCAGAAAGAGTTAGTTGTTATAATGGTTACGGTAGCAAGATTAATATTTGCAAAGAATTGGAAAAGCGACAAGCAAATCAATCTTGAAGACTGGCGTAAAGAAATGTGGAGTTTAGCAATTAATGGTAAGTTAACATGTGAAATGAAAATAAGAAGAGGAATGTAAAGTTTAATGATTTCAAAGATGTATGGAATTTATATTTGGAGTATGTCTTTTTGAAGGGGAAAGGCTATATGCCAGCAGAACAATCAATGTACTTTTGGAGAGGAATGTGGTGAAAAGGGGTACAAATTGATATTACTGGTCACCTAGTCCCAAGGGTGAAGGTGGCATGGGTGGGAAAAGTTTGTGTAATGCTTGTAGTCACTATTGAGTTTGTATTTTAGTTTTAATTTTGTTATTTGTAATTTTCCTTTTTTTAATAATAAAAAGAAATAAAATTAAAACAAACAGACAAACAAAAACCAAATAAACCATAGGCTCCAACCCTAGACAAATCTAGGATTGACTGGTCCCCATTAGGGATGGGTTGGAACACTCTAACAAGAGTGTTGTGTAGTCGACATTTTTAGAGTGATCCCAACCATTCCAGCAGGCTACAGAGCAGGACAAACTCCCACATAAAGGCCTCTCAATCCCCTTAGAAGGGGTAATTACTGCTTCAAATTTCAATTTGAAGAAATTGCAATTCTGTCAAGAAACATAAACATTCTCCTTTAAAATATACGTGCACTGAAATATAAAGGGGCATACCACAAGCCCCAAGGCACCTATTTTTCAAGGTTTAATCAGCATAATCTGCTCATAATGAACTAAGGTTGAAAATGCCATCCAGTTCTAACTAACAACAAAAAAAGTTGCCATTGGGCCTGTCCAGACAGGGGAATTGGGAGCGATCTGGTACACCCTTAAAAGGTTCCTATCTTCAATGCAATCTATTTTATCTCTCACTTGAGGGATCCTTCTATTCACACTGGAGATGTTTATTCGCCTGTGAGAAAGTTCTACACAGATCTTTGGATCACTAGTTTACTCATGAGCAAGGTTTACCTGATTTATTCATAAGTAAGGAGGCACCAGCAACAGCAGCCAAGGATAGGGGTAGCATGAAGGGAAAACATTGGGGTGAAGGTGGGGGAGATGGAAGGTAGGTAACCCCCCTTTTTTCTAGCCTTTCTCCTCAGCTGGGGCTCTGCTGGTGCTGCGTTGCCTTGAGGTCATTCCATAGCCCCATTCCCTGCCTTTTGTCATAGCCATCATTCATGAGGCCACAGTGACTTTCCTTTTTGTTTTTGTTAAATAAAGTAAGTGGTATAACAAAATAGCAATGCATCATCCTAGCATGGTATTAGAATTTCACTGCATCAGTTAGGGAAATATTTTTTTAAAAGAAGATGAAAATACAGGAGGAGATTTCTCAGTCCTCACTTTTAATATCATAGCCCACGTAATATGCTACAGGGTTGTCATCTCAGATAACACCATCTACAGCTCCGTTTGGGTACGAACTAGTCATCTGCACAGGCTACACAATGGGATAAATAGAAGTCCACTGAATTGTACCAAAAAAGAGAGATGCTCTGGAGAAGTGCCAGAAAAGAGTGGGACAGCTCTTAAAGGGACAGGCTGGGTTGATCTAAGTAGAAATATGTGTGGACACTGTAATTTGGTTTGAACCAAACCATACCAACTGCAAGCTAAATACCAGTCTGCATAGGTCCATTTTTTGTTAATTTTGTTAATTTCCAATTTCCAGTTGGAAGCTATAAGATACTTGTATTACTCTAACTTCAGAATGAGCAATGGGTCTGCTCTGCATGGTATAACTTTGCCAGTAATACATTCCTTAGGGTCTGATAAAGTATGAAACCTTGATAACTTTTGAACTGCTGGTCAGAATTGCATCAAAGCAGCAAAGGATTTTCTTCTACAAGTCTGAACGAAATTACATCAATAGTTTTCACTGTTTTGACAGAAAAGTAAAAATAGAAATATATGTGTCTGTTGAAAAATTGGAGAAAAAGTGGGTGAATCCTCAACACTTTTTAACTTTGTGTAACAGACATTTTTAAGAAGATCTCTTTGAAATTTGTCATTTTTAATAAAACATAACTGAAATATGTCATTCTTCCTCCTGCAAATCCGCAGAGATGGACTTTTTACCACAACATTGTCAGACAAAGATGTCTTCCCAGAAGACATATCAATAGTACTGAGTGGGTAGAAAGTATTTCTTTTACACATCTTTAATAATATGTTTTTGGTGGTATTAATTTACTTTGTAGCAGTATGTAACAACTAGCACACAGTCATCATTCCATCAACGAAATGTCTCTTTTAAAAATCGATTTAAAAAGTGAATTGGCAAAGGGTGGTTGTAGTTGATAAAGGTTGCTTCTGGGCTCATTTTTAGGCAGTTGAGAAGCAAGGGGGAAATGTATTGTTGTCTTTAATGGTAACTACTGTGGGAGTAAGGAAGTGTTGCCAGAATAAACTGGTAGGGTGAGTCACTATGTCTGGAACATGAAAAAAAAAAAAGTCCTGTACTTCCAATGTTGTGAGTCACCAAAGGTTCCTTGGAGCAATATTCACTTTTTTTCGTCTAACTTTCAGCCAGTTTCATTATCAGCTTCACACAACACTGGGAGCGACTTTTTAAAGATTGCATTCCTATCCACAAAGGTGAATCCATGTTTGCACTGCCAGCCAGCCAGTACTTTACTGCTCCAACTAGGACAACTTTTAGTCCAATAACAAATACCATGGTCTCCCATTAAACTAGAGATTCTGTCAATCTCCACCTATTTCATAGTGGGTGCAGTCTAGCACATAGAGATGTACATGGTAAACATTTTTGTGTTCATCTTGGGTCCTTGGATGTGTGTGTCTTTTTTTCATATTTTTCTTATTCCAGTTCTTCTTCTTCTTCTTTTAGATGAATAGGAAAACCTCCTGGGTGTTTCTCTTTTGTGTTTTCCCATTCATGTTTTCTTGCATTCCAAAAGCCCCAAAGCATTTCCCAACCAAGAGGATCACAACGTGCTTTTTTGAGGGGTCACTGCTGTTATTTCTAGTTGTAGTTATTTTTCTGTTTGCTATATTAAATATAGTACATACAATGCTGTTTTGTTTTAATCCTCTTGACCCACAGAGGCAATCTAGAGTTCTTCGTTATTTCTGTACCCCTTTGGGCAGATTTTTCCTTTATGCACATGCATCACTCCTACTCCTTCTGAAAGAGCCACTCTCACTCGCTTCTCTCTGCTCATCCACATCCACCTTGGGAGGACTGATGTCAGTCTTCAGACCCAAGCATTAGCCTAGCTCAAAGAGGCATGAATGAGGGGAGTGTGCAGTGCATGCCAGGAACACCAATGTCCAAGATGGCAGCAGGACTGAAAAATTGTTGCTGTGGCAGTGGCAGCAGAAGAGGCACCTTTCATTCTGCCTGAGTCTCCCACTCTTTTAGGTGTGGCGATGGCAACATAGTGAATGAAGAGTGGACCTGTATGGTGAGTTGTCTCTGGACCCTTCCTGAGTCGTGCAGGAGAAAGGCAAGAGGGGCAAAAAGGAGAGGGAGGAAAACCAGTGAGGGAGTGGGGCAATGGTCAGGGCCTATGGGGGAGTTGTTTATTTGGGCTTCTGGGGGAGGAACTTTTTTGTGGGCAGGAGACATGAAGGGAGGATCATTTTCAACCCCCAAAAAGTAAATTAAGCTCAAAGTGTATTGACATTCTTTTCCTTCTCAGATTTTATCTGGTAAAGGCAGATTTACAACCTACCCATAACTGTGTATTATTACATTAATCTTAATACATTGGGGTAGAATTATATTCTGAAAAATCTATTTTAATGTGTTTTCCTTATCCTATCACAATACCTTTTTATGCAAATGTGGTAGAGGGTCACAGGTTATTTGGCTATTATAAAAGGGGGTTGTGACTCGAAAAAGGCTGGGAAACACTGCCCTAAAGAATTGTTTAAAACAAATCCAGAAAAGCAGAAGCAAGGTGTCGCGAACCCCATGTCCCTTGTTTATTCCCTCACAAAGGCCCACAGGTGCGTTTCCTTTTTGCTGCCACCAGTGTATTATCTGAATCCACAATACCATTAACATATGACTGGACACTTGTCTTGTGAACAACCAAAACGTATTTATTGAAGTGAAACAGTATTTCAAACAGTATTAAAAATATTTCAGGTAATCAAAGTTCATTGGTCTTAGCTTATCAGTTCCCTCATTACTTTGTTTCTCTTGGTTTACAGTTTCATAAACACATCACCAACCTATCTCTTTCTAGCCAGTTCTTTTTATCTCCTCATCAGTTCCCTAGCCAGTTCCTAACTCATCCCTGTCTCATCCCTGTCTCACTGCTATCTCACTCCTATTCCTATCTGATCCCTATCTGGCTCCTCCTCCTTCAGCCAAGCCTCATATATCCATTGACTCCGCCTCTCCAGCTCTCTCATAGGCTCATGCAAATAGCTCTTGAGCGTGAGTGGCAGGAGTGACAGGGCTAATTGCCACATTAGGAAACAAAGAATCCATTTGTCTGAAAGCAGGTAACAGTACCTGTGAAAGTAAAAACATGAGATCTATGCAGGTACCAGTTTATATTACCAGTTTCATTGTCACCATTATCAGGCACAGTGAGAAAGGGGAATCATCATTAGACTATTCAGGCACTAGTTTATATATCATCATATATCATCATCATCTGGCAATAGTATAGATTAGAAAGAAAAATCATCATCATCAGACCTACGTAGGCACTGGTTTACATTATCACACACATCATGATAATTATTAATTCATAATACTAAATGATCATAGCAGGCATGTTGCCTCACTTGCTTGGCATTGGTAGCCCAACCCCTTCCCTCCCTCCCTCCTTAGCCTTTAATGCACTGCACCTGGCATTGCCAGTGCTGCCACCCAGACAAACAATTTCTTCTCCGACCACACAATTACACAGACAAAGAGTCTGCCTGAGTGAGTAACCTTTGGGGTGCAAGAAAGGATGCTGGCTGACTGGATAAGGAGGGATAAAGTTTGATTAGCTAACATCATTTATAGCCCTCTCTTTCCTTCCTCTCACTTTAGATATATCTGGCTTCCAGCAGGTGGGCCATGTGCTTCCTGTCTTGTCCAACCACAAGTCTCATCATGGGCCATCCCCTTTAACTCACACAGATTACACAGACAGGCCCAGCAAAAACACCCTGTGTCTGATTCTGCCACAAATAATACTGTACAGACATAACCATCCAGTCTCCCATTGCATCAAACAGACAAGCAAACAGCGTAACACAGCAACTCTTCCTTCCTGGGCTCTTCTCCTCCTCCTACTGTAAGTTCACAGACCCCCCACAGAAGCAAACTGTGCCATGATGACATTGCTGCTTGGGGGGGGGGGGGCTTAGGTCCTGCCCATGAGATGCCAGATTACTGTAGGTATTTCCTGCTTTTGTCTGTAATATATTTGTCCAACATTTCTTAGTCTTTTAGTCCTATTGTTACCGCATTTTCCATAAACATTCTCTGAAGAACTGTTGCAGGGAATCTCCATAGATTTATCTGCACATAAGGCAGACAGCCTCATTCAGAATACTGATGGGCACCATGGCAGTGGCTTGGCAGTCCATCAAAGCCACCTGCAAGCAGGCAAACATACTGCCACTTTCTCAAATTTTATTATCACTGGATAAGGCCAAGGACTAGTGGTTGGCAGCAGCAGGCAATATTGGAGATGGCTGACAATGCTGAGAGCAGTCCACAGCTCTGTCAGCCTGGAGGTATGGAGAGAAGGATCCAGCAAGGCAGCTGCACCTACCTGTGTCTTTATTATTTATTATTTATTGAAAATATTTACTACCTAAAGGATCCTAGGTAGTTTATAGTATTAAAGGAAACAAAGTCAAAAGCTAAATAATAAATTATTACATTATTTAATAAACATTAAGATATCATACTAAAACTCATAATAAGAACAATATTAAAAGCACAAGTAAAACACAGAATAAAACAATCCCTTTTGAAAAATCTCCTTGGTCAACCAGCCAAGGTCTTCATCTGTTTGCAGAAGGACAGCAAAGGTTCGGCCAGCCTGGTCCCCTGAGGGAGGGAGTTCCAGAATATGGGAGCAGAGACAGAGAAGGCCCTCTTCCTTATCTCCACCAAACACACCTGTGAGGGTGGTGGAATCAAGAGAAAGGCCTCTCCTGATGATCTTAATTCCCAGACAGGCTCATAAAAAGAGATGTGGTTTCTAGATAGCTTGGACCCAAGCTGTCTGGGGCTTTTTAAGGTCAGAACCATCACTTTGAATTGGGTCCAGAAATGGATCAGTAGCCAGTGGATATGCTGTAACAGGGGAGTTATATGTTCCCTGTAACCATCCCCAGTTAACAATCTGGCTCTGGTAGTTTGGACTTGTTGGAGTTTCCAAATACTTTCCAAGGACAGCTCCAAGTAGAGCAGGGGTCTCAAACATGCGGCCCGCGGGCCATTTGCGGCCCGCCGGATGATAGTTTGTGGCCCCCGCCTTGCCTGCCCCCCCCCAAAGCGCCCACGCGTCCTCTGCTGTCAAGAGTCAAAAAAAGCCTCGCCTTGCTCACCGGCTCTCTCCCAAGACAGCGGCTCTTGCACCCGCCATCTGGAACTGCAGCCTGCCAGCCAGCCCGCCTGTCTGCCGGCTGGCAGGCTGCAGTTCTGGATGGAGGGTGCAAGAGGCGCTGTCTTGGGGGAGAGCCGGCGAGCGAGGCGCGCTGCCGGCCCTTTTCCCCGAGCGCCCGAGCCGCCGCCGAGCGATGCCTGAGAGCGGAGCTCGCTCCTGGCCCGTCCTCGAAGAAGAGCGCCTCCAAGCTGCCAACAGCAGCTGCCGCCGCCACCACCACCTCTTCCAGGGAAGCGGCTCTCTGGCTCTCTTTCTCTTTCGGCACCCCCAGCACCAGCCCGGCCAGCGGCCGCCTCAGCACCCGGCGGTGCTTCCTCCTCCTCCTCCTCCTCTTCGTCCTGCTTCAGCCGCCTCGGCTCTGGAGGCTGCCTGGGCTCGCCTCGCAAAGTTTGCTCCTCTGTCGTGGTGGGGGTAGCTGCTGCTGCTGAGTGCGCCTTTTTTTGATGGGGGGCCCTCAGAGGAAGGTTGCCGGACCTCTGTGTGTGTGTGTGTGTGTTTGTGTGTGTGCGCGCACACCTGTGGGGGCCCCGCCCCGTTCTGTTTAATTTCGCGGGTACCGGTGGGGGCTTTTCTCCTTTGGCAAGGTGAATTCTGTGAGGGTTTTTTTTTTAATTTTATGTCGTGCCCTCCTTCCCCCCCCCCCCCCCAGCTAGGCGGTCGCCGGCGCTCCCTCCCTTCTCCGCTTCTTCGTCCTGCTGCTGCTGCTGGTGGTGGTAGTGAAGAAGGAGCTGGAGGGGGTCGTGGCCGGCGACGAGGGCTCGCGTGCCCCTCCTCCTCCTCCTTGGAGCCCCAGCCGGGCTAAGGAAACTCCTGGGCGGCTTCCTCGGGCTCTTGCTCCGCTTGGCGGAAAATCTGATGCGGCCCAGCCTCACCCAGACTCTGCCTCCAGCGGCCCCCACGTAAATTGAGTTTGAGACCCCTGAAGTAGAGCATGTTACAGTAACCCAGCCGAGATGTCACTAGGGTCTGTTTCACCACAACCAGATCATTATCCCCAGTGCTTCTTGGCCCACTGTAGTGTTATGGTTCAAAGCTGCTGGGGATTATGACAATGGTAGGGGATGGCTTCACTTCACCATGCTAGGCCATAAACAATTTTCACAATTTAAAAAAAGAGGTGTGTGTCATTTATGGTGGGGGCCTTTGGGTTTGGGGACTTCATTTGCCCTACCATGCCCAGTGCTGATGCTGGGCTTGATTAGCATCAATAACAGGGATTGTGATTTGGAAATCAGTTGTGTTGTTGTACAGAAGCCCATTAGCTTCCAGATTTCCTTTGAGGAATGAATGTAGTATAGCATGTGTTCAATCCCTGGCACCATCAGATAATGCTGGGAAGAAGGACCTCTGTCTGCAGGAACCCAGAGCGATCAGTAGTCAGTATAGACAAGAAGCAAGAATTCAGTTCACCAGGTACACTGATGGCACTGACTTCTTGAAATAAGTGTTGCCAACACTATCTGGAGATGTCAAACAGTAAGGGAGCCTCTGTGTGCAAAGCAGCTACAAGGACTAATAGTCTGCATCAGTATAAGCACATACAGCATGCTAAGGTAATTTTAGCCACTGGGCATAATGAGTTGGGAAGGGGTCCCTTCAAACTTGCAGTGCATGGCTTCCCATTTGGGTAACAATGCATTATACGTTAGCTACTACAAAGCATGTCAAAGTTGTCTTCTTGTATTTGGAGATGCTCCTGTTCGTTCTTTGGGGGCCCTGGACTTCTGCCCAAATACTCTAAGTACACCACTGAGCATAAAGCAAATTCCTTACCTCCTGACTATTTGCTGAAGTTCTTGCAGAAATTTTAATTCCTCTTGTCAACCACAAGATGTTGCTATGAAGCTGGGCCTGGTGGCAGCTCTCTGGCAAAATACCTGCCTACTCTCTTGCACATGCTTCGCTCTACTGCCCCTCCATGTCTATTCCTTAGCAGGAAAACAGGAATAGCTTTCTCCCTCTAACCAGAGCCTCTGCTTAAACTGAAATGCCCTGAACATCAGGATAAGCCACAATCAAACCTGCAGACAATACCGCTAACTTACCAAATAGCTTATTTGTTTAATTTTCTAATACAAAGCTATTTGGAAGTAACTAGTTACAAACAATTAATTAATTCTAATAATGTTTCCAATAATGGAAGAAGTATTGCTGTACCTTTGTGGTATAATATTTCTTTTTGTGTTATCTTTACAGGAGTGTGGCCAAATGATGTTGTGGAATATCACAGGGGTCGAGTGCTGATTCATGCTTGTGCTGTTGCCTCACATTCTATTGTGGGCACTGAAGTAACAGGGAAAATGGCAGAATAATATTTTGGACAGCAGTGAGTGACTTTCCAGTTTTTGAAAGTAACTAAAAGTAATCACTCCTGTTGTGTTTTCTTTAATGAGAGAGAGAGAGAGAGAGAGAGAGAGAAACAACCACCTGGTTCATGAGCAAAATCCTAAATCAGGATTGAGCAATACTTTTACTCAACCAATAAAATACCATAAAAAGGCAAGTCTCAGGACTCTTTATCAGGCTGATATTGCACTGCAAGAGGTTGATGGAGAAACAGAAAAGTCTAGAAATCATTCTGACTAGATGCTGAAGTCACAGGATCTGAAATTAGCCTAAGTTCCTATATGGAGAATACAGTCTTGAAGAAGTGCAGTGGTACCAGAGGGTCATCATGGTGGAAGTGAAGTCAGTGAAATCAGTTATTCTCCCCCATCTTTATAGATAAAGGGTTGTCAATCTGTTTTGAATTCCTGTTTTTTGTCGTCTCCCCTCACAACAAACTTTGGCATGTTGAGTCAGATGAAGAATCCTGCAGACTCACAAGCTCACCTTCTTAGGGTATTTTATTGATCCAATAACCTATCCAGATGTTAGTTTAGTTACATTTGCAAAAAGAGATAGAGTTACTTTTTAAAATTGTAACTCTAACAGCAGCTAATTTTTCCAGAGTTAGAAGTGTAATAATTTCCTTCCTCCCCCCCCCCCCCCCCCGGCCCAGCCTTATTAAGACTAGAAAGGAGAAGTACTGCTTCATTGTGATCACTCTCTTTCTGACAGCCATAATTTCACATAGCAAAATCCCGGTGAAATCTTCCTGTCTCATTGCATTAGAATGTCTCTTCAGAATCCCAGTTGATTTTTATCCAGAGGCAACAAGAAATTTTTAGTAGGAGCTGTTGTTAGTACACTATCCTTAGCTCCCTGTCCAGCAGGCTGGCCATTAATAATGGCCTACTTTAAAAGCAGAGCTTGGAAAGGTTACTTTTTTGAATAGAGCTCCCAGAAAGCCCCGTGCAAGAAGGCTACTAATCCTGCTGGTTGGAACATTTTAGAGCTGGAGAAACTCTTTTGAAACTGTAGTCCAAAAAAGTAACTTTTCAAAGATCTTTGTATAAAAGTGTTGTAATGGGTAATGAGGTAATTGTGAAGTGCTGGGAACATACAGCAAACACATAAAAAGTTTGACTTTGTTGATACTGTTGCCTTAAAATGGGAAATAGCACTACACACAAGTTTCAAGTAACAGTTATTGATTGAAATTTTCCGGAATACATACCAGCAAATGTCTTTAAAGTAACACAGCATCTTAATGGAACAAGCTTTTCTGGATTGCTACAACCATCTAGGCTCAGGATTGCCCTAACCTGCCAGGTGGTGAGAGGCTCCAACTGTTCTGCTAGCTTTTGTCCAAAAGTGGCAGATTCCCTTCAGAAGAGCAAGAAAATGTGGGCTGGAGTCACTGAGGCTTTCCAGGCTTGCCTCTTCAAGAGGCAGCACGCGATGGTTTTTATCAGATCTACCCAACACAGTGCATACTGGCAGCCATGTTGTACAGAGAGACATTTATTTGTCTTGATTGCACAGCTGTCATTTGGCCAGTTGGTGATAGTCCCTCAGAAATACCACAAATCATCCTTCTTCGAATGTGTTTCTCTCAGGCCTAGAAAACCCAAGACATTCCTATTACAATTTGGAGTGAAGAGATAATTATGGCAATTAGGTATCATTTTTTTCCTAACAAAGATTAGTATTTGATCTCTTCTTAACATTTATAAATACTAATTAGTCTTTCTGGTTTGAAGTAAGGGGCCAAAACTGGCTTTACTGCTAGTTCTACAATTTTATATAGAGGCATCATATATCTGTCTGGTGTCTGATCTGATCTGAGTTCAGTAGGGAGAGATGAGAAATTAGTTTCATTTATTTTTTTTCCACAATGTGGTGAATTTGCACATCCCAGAACCAAACACAGACACTATGACAAATTTTAATTAGCAGTCTATACTGTGGTTTGGGAGATAAAACTGTGTTTGGAAAATGCACATGGAAAAAATATCAAACAATATACATGGCTAGACTTTAGAAAATGCAAGAGAAGTGTGCACATTTTGAAAAACGTGGACAGATTTCTGTGTGAAACAGCACAAACAAGCTGACAATGTGATATATCTCTCATTTAGCATATGTTTTGAGAGAAATGGGAGAACCCTGATATACTTACTATATTTTCATATCACTGCTTTTGAGGTGACAATACACTTGTGTGCCGTAACAGCTCTTTTTTCGATCCTCGCCTATCCTGGCTATAAAAATCCACCAAAGATACAACAGTCCAATTGGCCACCCATGTCATTCATGCCTCTCTTCAGGAAGACTGCACGCCATCCTGTTTTTAAAAAATGTATAATAAGGCCCATTCTTAAGAAAACTAACTTGGTGACAGATGATTTGAACAATTACAGACCCATCTCAAATATTCTTGTTGTTTTTGTTTTTTGGCAAGTTAATTGTTGTTGTTGTTGTTTAGTCATTAAGTCGCGTCCGACTCTTCGTGACCCCATGGACCAGAGCACACCAGGCCCTCCTGTCTTCCACTGCCTCCCGAAGTTTGGTCAAATTCATGTTGGTAGCTTCAATGACACTGTCCATCCATCTCGTCCTCTGTCGTCCCCTTCTCCTCTTGCCTTCACACTTTCCCAACATCAGGGTGTTTTCCAGGGAGTCTTCTCTTCTCATGAGATGACTAAAGTATTGAAGCCTCAGCTTCAGGATCTGTCCTTCCAGTGAGCACTCAGGGTTGATTTCTTTCAGAATTGATAGGTTTGATCTCCTTGCAGTCCAGGGGACTCTCAAGAGTCTCCTCCAGCACCATAATTCAAAAGCATCAATTCTTCGGCGGTCAGCCTTCTTTATGGTCCAGCTCTCACTTCCATACATCACTACTGGAAAAACCATAGCTTTGACTATGCAGACCTTTGTCGGCAAGGTGATGTCTCTACTTTTAAAGATGCTGTCTAGGTTTGTCATCACTTTCCTCCCAAGAAGCAGGCATCTTTTAATTTCGTGGCTGCTGTCACCATCTGCAGTGATCATGGAGGCGAAGAAAGAAAAATCTGTCACTGCCTCCATATCTTCCCCTTCTATTTGCCAGGAGATAATGGGACCAGTGGCCATGATCTTAGTTTTTTTGATGTTGAGCTTCAGACCATTTTTTGCGCTCTCCTCTTTCACCCGCATTAAGAGGTTCTTTAATTCCTCCTCACTTTCTGCCATCAGAGTGGTATCATCTGCATATCTGAGGTTGTTGATATTTCTTCCGGCAATCTTAATTCCGGTTTGGGATTCCTCCAGTCCAGCCTTTCTCATGATGTATTCTGCATATAAGTTAAATAAGCAGGGAGACAATATACAGTCTTGTCGTACTCCTTTCCCAATTTTGAACCAATCAGTTGTTGTACTGCTGAAGCCTACCTTGTAGGATTTTGAGCATAACCTTGCTAGCGTGTGAAATGAGTGCAATTGTACGGTAGTTGGAGCATTCTTTGGCACTGCCCTTCTTTGGGATTGGGATGTAGACTGATCTTTTCCAATCCTCTGGCCACTGCTGAGTTTTCCAAACTTGCTGGCATATTGAGTGTAGCACCTTAACAGCGTCATCTTTTAAGATTTTAAACAGTTCAACTGGAATGCCATCACCTCCACTGGCCTTGTTGTTAGCCATGCTTTCTAAGGCCCACTTGACTTCACTCTCCAGTGAAGTTAATTGAGAGGGTGGTAAGTAATAAACACCTCCTTGAGAGAAGGGTTGGTGCACAGGAGGAAGCATGTTTGGGAGACCATTCCAAAAGAACCCCTTTCTGTATCTGGAAGATTTTTCTGACCATCACCAATCACTAACATTCTCACTATAGGCAAAATACTTAGACATTCTTGGAAGTCACTGATTATCTGGATCCATTCTTGGCAGTTTTCATTACTGCATGGTATCTTCCTGTACCAACTGCCATAAATAAGATGGGAGATGCTATGCATGAATGGTTCTGTTCCTAGCTAGATAGTTTTTTAAAAACAGATGTTCGAAAAGTGTTGCTCTGCTTCATGGCAACTGTACTAAGAATAAAAGTATATGTTACAGGTAGTCCGTGATTTAAATAGGAATTCTATAAATGCTGATAATATGGGATTGTTACAGCTAGAACTTTTAGACCTTCCTCATTTTGCAAATTAAGTGTTGGATTGGTTTTTGGACATACAAATGGGCTTTGTTTGCCAGTACAGTGGTGCCTCGCAAGACGAACGCCTCGCGGGATGAAAAACCCGCAAGACGAATGGTTTTTGCGATCGCTATGGTGCCTCGCAAGACGGCTTCTTCTATGGCCATGCTTCGCAAGACGATTTTTTTCCCCCTAGATCGATGCCTCGCAAGACGAATGAAATTTTTTCGTCTTGCGAGGTTCCCATAGGAATGCATTGCAATGCATTCCTATGGGAAACTGTTTTTCGCAAGACGATTTTTTCGCAAGACAGCGCTACTCGCGGAACGAATTACATTCGTCTTGCGAGGCACCACTGTACAATCACTTTGTCATAAAGGTATGTCTGAATCATCTGCCTGGAACGTCAATGGATTTTCAGCTAAAACTGATAGGCTGCTTGTAAAATACACTTTAGCTCAGTGATATGCCAAATGTGTTTTGTTTCACATGCATTCTCATAAAACTGCATATGGTCGAAGGGGGCGGGGCTTGTCGCAAAGCAGGAAAGGTAGTGTCTTTCAGATCTCTGAGAAGGCATCCCTTTCCATCAGCCAGATAATGGGGGCTGGAATGCTCCACTGTGGATGTTATCAGGAGAGGTAACACCCCAGAAGATATTGGGACCGAGTGGGAGCAGAAAGGTGGAGGAATCGGCTTGTCTGCTCCGAAAGTCTCAACAAGCTGTTATCTGGCTTGAGCGTCGGTCGCCATGTTGCAGACGCGACATAATTTGTGAGTACCCAAAAGTTGCTACAGAGTGATTAAAGAAGAAATATCTGAGTTGGAGTAAAGAGGCTCAATAAAGATAAGAATTCGAACTTTTAAACTAGAAAATTGCTGGACACTGTTTTGGGATATATATATCTACAGGTTCTCAAACTTAAAGGCGAAGACGGCGAGTGATTATATTCCGAAAAGGAGAAAAAACATTTAAAAGTGATTTATCATTCCCTTTCTGAGCCTTTTGCAGATATAAGGAAGTTGTTTAGGCTATTATTATCTAAGTGGACCAAAGTTTCATTTTTCTTTCTTTGAAGTTGGTGGTTTATCTTGGAACTGGCAAGTATCCAACTCATATCTTTAAGAGTATAGAAGAACTGCATTGCTGTACCATATCTTCTAAACAGTGCCAAGTTATAGTTACAGCTGGGGAGTGGAATTATAAACTTTACTTTTTACATAATAAGAAGTGCCTGGGAGTTACAGCCATAACCGAAACACAGTCTGTGGAATATAAATCTGCATTTCTTTTTTTCTGTTTGTTTTGACATTTTGGTACTTTTGGTACTGAGCTTGCTCCCAACTAAGTTGAAGATTACAACGTGGAATATAAATCCGATACATAATATTTGAACAAGAGACTCGGGGAACCTACAGTCAGACGGAAACATAAACTGTGGATTACAAATTTGATGCGGTTTTTTTTACATCCTGACCCTTGCTTATCTTGGCACGGTGACTGTTGTTATATCAATTGGTGGATTACAAACGTCGTGGATTTAAGAATACAAAGCTGGATTACAACGTAACTCCCCCCCCCCACCCTTTGGAACTATATAACTGGAAATTTATAGTGAGGAACCCCTGGACTGTGTTTGATTTTGTTCTACTGATTCGGGAGTTCTGAACTTTAGATATTAAGGAGACAATAGCACCACCTGTTGGAGATTTAGATTATAGCAAGTTCTTGCAAGTTTTTTTTTCTCTCTTCCTTTTTTTTTTTTTTTTTTTTTTGGTCCATGTGTGTGTGTGTGTGTGTGTGTGTGTTTAATTTGATATCAAATTTGGGATTTCCAGATCGGTTAAATATGTGAAATTGATTATATTTAAAGGATTTAATTTTGCTAGATTGGTTTTGTGACACTAATAGGGATAAAGATAAAAACAAATATATATATAGACAGTGATAGGAAGTTATATATTTACCTATTTATAGTTTTGAAGGCAGATAAATTTAATTGAAGTTATAATGGCACAGAGGGGGAAACAGGCTGGTAAAGGGAGTCCCCAAATTGAATCAGGGGCCACAAAGCTGATGACAAACGATTCTGAATTAAGACAGATGGAACAGAGAATGCAAGTCTTTTTTTCATCTGAACTGGACAGACATGCACAACAAATTAGACAAGATATACAAGCTTTAGATAAAAAAGTAGAGGACTTGGGTGTCCAAGTGAATGAGAATCAACAGAAAATCCTGAAAAACAGGAAAACCATCTTGAAGCTAACAAAGCAAGCTAATATTCAAGAAAATAGGCTGGCTGAATTGGAACACAACGAACGGGAAGAAAACTCAAAAATAATACAGCAGGAAAGAACTCTGACTTATCTGGAGATCGAAAAGGCATCATATATACTACGTTTTCAAAACATAGAAGAAGAACGGGAAGAAGATCTAAGAGCAATTACGACACAATTACTCATTCCTATTGTAGGACTGCCCCCTGAAGAAATAAATCAGCATATTGACAACGCATGGCGGTCTTCAACTATTTTTACAAGGAATAACCGTAAACCGAGAGAGATTCACGTAAAATTTTTAAGGAGCTCATTTAGAAATCAAGTTTTGGCAAACTTAAAAGAGAAACAGCTGGTTTGGAAAGGTCAAGATTACAAAATATTGAAGGATATTCCCTGGAGAGTCAGAAATAAAAGGGCAGATTATAAACAATTAACAGAATTTTTGATGAAAAAGCAGATTAGTTATAAATGGATCATCCCAGAAGGTGTGCAATTCTATTATCAAGGTCAGCGACAATATATAAACACTACGCATAAAGCAGAGGCCTTCCTGGATAGATATGGAGGAAGAAGGGAGAAGAAAAGAAAAGAGGAAGAAGTTCAAAGGAGAGATACAACAGAAGGCAGGAAATCCGTAGACTCAGAAAAAGCCCAGGAAAGCGAAGAAGAATCTGAGGAAGAGGAAGAAGAAGAAGAGGAGGAGGAGGAGGAGGTTGAGTCCAAAGAGGCAAAAAAATCTATAGTAGCAAAGAGCCAGACCAGGTCGCTAAGGAAGAGGGAGGACCACGGAGGTAATAAGCAAACAGGAAATGTCTAAAAACCAGCTGAGACTAATCACTATCAATGTAAATGGACTGAATGCACCTGGAAAACGAAAAAAATATATCATCAGCTTAAGAAACTGAATTTAGACATCACATGTATACAAGAAACTCATATTAAAAAAAATGACTTGAAATATTTGGAAATGCCAAAATTAGGGAGGCTATTCGCTGCATCAGACAATAAAGAAAAAAAGAGAGGGGTGGCAACATTTATAAAAGAGGATTTGAAACCTAAACCAATTTTTGCATCACAAGATGGAAGAATACTGATGGTAGAAATTCAAAGAGGGAAGGAAAAAACATTGATAGTGAATATTTATGTCCCAAATAAAAATCAAGATACATTTTTCAAAGAATTACAAAAAGAACTGGCAGATAAAGAATACAAAGATATATGCTGTGTAGGGGACTTCAATGCAGTTCTAGATAGAAAACTGGACATAAACAGTCAGACGTTAAGAAAAGGGAAAAAAGAAAGAAGGACTATATTACCGAAAGCCTTCCGGTCTATAGCAGAAGAGTTTCATTTGGTTGATGCATGGAGAGCAACACATATAAAAGAGAAAGATTACACATTCTACTCAAATTCACATAAGACCTGGTCTAGAATAGATGCATGCTGGATGCCAATAAGTTGGATAAAGATGATGAAGACTATAGACATATTACCAAGAACTTTCGCTGATCACAGCCCAGTTATTTTACAACTGAATATACAAAATAAAATATCACTTTGGAGAATGAATACCAGTCTTCTACAAAATGAAGATTTTAAGAAAGAAGTGGTGCAAGAAATGTCTTGGTTCTTTAAGGAAAATAAAACCCCAGATGTACCAATGAGAGTAGTCTGGGATGCAGGAAAAGCAAAGTTAAGAGGGATAGTTATAAAGCATGCAGCAAGACAAAAAAAAGGAAAAAATACAAAAATAAAAAGAATTAGAGAAAAAACTATCTCAGTTAGAACAACAGTCGAAACAAAATAGCTTAACCGGAAAACTAGCAGATAATATGAAATCAGTACAACATCAAATAAATCTATGGTGGATGTCAGAAATGGCAATGAAGATAAAACAAGCAAAACAAATTTTTTTTGAAAAAGCAAACAAACCAGGCAGATGGCTTGCCTATAGACTGAGAAAAGAACAAACAAAAAACCAAATTATAAACCTTAAAGACCAGGAAGGAGAGACTAGATGGGAGCAGAAGGAAATAAAAAAAATTGTCAAGGATTTTTATCAAGCACTATACAAAGAACCAGGGAAATTAATAATAAAGCAAAGAGAATATCTGCAGAAGCTTCAGTTAAAGAAATTATCTAAAGAAAATAAAGAGATCTTGAATTCTTCAATAACGATGTGTGAAGTGGTGGAAGCTATTAGAAAACAAAAGAATAATAAATCTCCAGGAAGTGATGGATTACCGGCTGAATACTACAAGAACTTTGAAGAAGTTCTAGGTCTACCTTTTAAAGAATTAATTGAAGAAATAGAAACAGAAAAAGAAATACCCACTTCATGGAAAGAAGCTATAATCTCAGTGATACATAAAGAAGGTACTGATCAATCAGAAATCCAAAACTATAGGCCAATTTCGTTATTAAATGTAGATTATAAAATTTTTGCATCAATATTAGCAAATAGACTGAAAAAGGTTTTGGTGCAGATCATTCATCAGGATCAATCAGGATTCTTACCAAAAAGACAAATGAAAAACAACATCAGGATAGTATTGAATGTTTTAGAATACTATGAAGCTCACCCTGAAAAACAAATGTCCCTAATATTCTTTGATGCAGAGAAGGCCTTTGACAATATGAACTAGAATTTCCTGCTGACACAGTTGCAATTAATGGAAGTTGGAGAAAAGTTTATAGGAGAAATTAAAGCAATTTATTCCAAACAAGAAGCAAGAATTAAAGTAAACGGAGAGCTGACAGAAACAATTCAAATTGAAAAAGGTACAAGGCAAGGATGCCCGCTGTCCCCCCTACTGTTTATCCTTATGCTGGAAGTCTTGAATCAACAAATAAGAGAAGATAAGAGAATCAAAGGACTAAAGGTTAAAGGAGAAGAATTCAAAATTCAAGCTTATGCTGATGATCTAGTAATAATCTTAGAAGAACCTAAGACATCAATAGAAACATTAGTAGAGATAATAACGGAATATGGATATATGTCAGGTCTTAAAATAAATAAACAAAAAACAAAAATTTTGATGAAAAATATGACAAAAGAAGAAAAAGAAGAATTACAAAAACTTTCTGGATGTCAAGAAACATGCAAGGTGAAGTACTTAGGAATTAATATGACAAAAAAACCAAGTACATTAATGAAGGACAATTACATGGAAGTAATGAAAGAAATCAAAGTAGATTTGCAAAAATGGACTAAACTCCAATTATCCTTAATGGGCAGAATAGCGGCAATAAAAATGAATATACTACCAAAACTAGTTTTCCTTTTTCAAACAATTCCAATAGTATTAAAACAAGACTTTTTTAAAGAACTGAACAAGATAATGACCATGTTTGTCTGGGACGGGAAAAAACCAAGAATAAAACTTAAGGCTCTTCAGGACAATAAACAAAGAGGAGGGTTTGGTTTACCAGATTGGATGAATTATTATAGAACAGCAGCTTTGTCCTGGGTGAGAGAATGGATTACTCTACAGAATCAGAGACTCTTAAAAATTGAGGGGCATGATTTAAGACTGGGCTGGCACGCATATCTATGGTACCAAGATGATAGGCAATGCAAAGCATTTAATTTACATCTGATTAGGAGAGCTTTATTATGGGTCTGGAAGACAGTTAAGGTACAACATTACAGAAAGATACCATTATGGGTAGCTCCATTAGAAGCGTTCTCTGATCCGGCAAGAACACCTCAAGGGATAAACAGAAGATATGCCGAGATATTAGATAGAGATTTTAATCTAAAAAACAAAGATGAACTGGCAGAACAAGGTATTATCCTAGACTGGTGGTCGATAAACTTATTGAAATCAAGATATGTAAAAGATAAAGCCATAGGGTTTCAGAAAGACAAAATACCTTTGGATAAGGGGTTACTGGATTCAGAGGAAAAATTGATTAAAGGTTTATATAATACTTTAATGGAGCAAAAAATGGAAGATGAAATTGTGAAGGACTGCATGGTAAAGTGGGCTCAAAATATAGGACATAATATAGAATTAAGTGCTTGGTCACAAATTTGGGAACGAAACATTAAAATGACTAAATCTATAAATCTAAAAGAAAATATTTACAAAATGTTTTATAGATGGTATGTAACACCAGAGAAATTAACAAAAATGTATAAAAATGTTTCTAACAAGTGCTGGAAATGTGAAAAGAATGTAGGGAGCTTCTATCACATGTGGTGGACGTGCAATAGGGCCAAGGAATTTTGGAAAATGATTCATGAAATGATAGAGAAAATTTTAGGGGTTAAAATTGCCTTGACACCAGAAAGCTTCCTACTGAATATATTACCACCTATACTCGAAAAAAACAAGACATATTTGACTTTACACCTGATAACGGCAGCTAGAATTGTATATGCCAGTAAGTGGAAGATGACAGCGATCCCAACAAAGAAGGAATTTAATGAAAAAATTTTGGAACTAGCAGAAATGGATATTTTGACAGACACATTAAATGACAGACTGGATAATAATAAATGGGAACCTCTTTACACATGGATGAAATCTACATCAACTTAAGTAGAATAGATTAGATCAATACTATGTTAGAGAGTATAAGATAAGATTAAATGAATGGTATATATTGTAATAAATCACTCTGGTTGCAACGGATTGAAAAGTAGAAAAAACACAATAAAAATATATATACAAATGGAAAAAAAAACTGCATATGGTCATCTGAAGATTTGGAGTGAGGTATGCTTCGTATGCTCTATTTCTTTGTTTCATTTGACTCGGCAAGGTGAAATGAATGTTAATCCACTGCTAAATGAGTGTCAGAGATAAGTAGGTGCTGTACAGGTGCCAGTAAACTGAAGTTCAGACAAGACAAAACTATTGAAGGTATGCCATTTGTATGGCCCGGGAGGTAGTCACTCTGTTCTGAATAAGGTTGTGCTTCTCTAAAGGAATAAGCACTCAACTGTGGGATGTCCTTTGATGGCAAAGGACACAAGACTGTTTGAGCAATCTGGGATCATCTTAATGTTTGTCTAGGTGTCCCCCCTCCCCCAGCTTGAGGTGAATTAGTTGACAGACAGAGAAAAGACATTATCCCTGGTAGCAGCCACTTGCAAAAGTTGCTTTCATGAAGATATATTTACTGATTTATTTGACTGTGACCTTATGGCAGAAACTCACCACAGAAATATAAAACAACACTCCACACACAAAATATAGTCCAGTTGATACAATTAAAAGCAAAGAACATCCATGAACAATCTGAAACAGAAAAGACTAAACTGTAAAACTAGTGATTATTGAAAAAACTGAAAGATATCTGCTACATATAAAGCCTTTTTAAATACACTGTCAAAAGCATGATGTTATGTGCTTCCCCAAGTAGCAATAATTCCAAGCCCACTATTGGCTCTACACTCCAATGCTATAGTATGTATTCAGAAGTGAGTTCCATTGACCTCTATAAGGCTTGTTTCCAGACAAGTGGATAAAGAATTGCAACCTGGGGAACAAATCACACTTTAAGACAAATGTTTATTTCTACCTTTGACAGCATTATCCTTCCAGATATGCATATTTTTCAGTGCTGTGTTTCTGATACCTGAGACATGAAACTTGCAAATAAAGCAGTGTTATCTCCTAGTTGATCAAGAACAAAACAGAAACAAGCTATTTACCAAATAAAGGCTGAGGCAAATGTAGATTAGAATAAACAGTCAGTCTTTCCCTCTTAAGAGCACCCTGTTTCTAAATACAGAAACGCCGGTGAAGCAAATTTCTAAATATAGAATCTCTGGTGAGAACATGAAATGCCTTGTATGATGAAGAAAGCATAGGTCTTGGAAACGTAATCAGGAAAATGACATAATAGTATCAAAAGAAATAGGGCCAGGTTTCAGTACATACAGTACTCAGCACATTATTTAGTGAAGAATTTCTAAGGAGGTAGCCATGTGTAAGACTTTGCTAGTCTTTTGCAGCTACAGATTATCTCCCTTGAAATTTTTTGCAGTGGCAGGCACCACATTTAGCCATATGGAATGGAAATCCAAAAGCCTGACACTCCCCCCCCCCCCGAAAGATAATCAGAATGAAGCCGGTGACTTGAATATGACATTCCACACATCTAAAACGTGAGCTATGGCTATGAAAGCTCATGCCAAAGGAAACCTGGTGGTCTTAAAGTTGCCACAAGGGTCACAATTATATTATCTCAAAGTTCTTCTTGCACAGAAAAAAATGTCTCATGTAACAAAATCACTGGCTGTCCTAATCTTTGTCACCTTCCTACATTTGCTTCTGTCTGGATCGATAAAATCCTCACCGTGAGTTTTGTGCTTCCATGTTCTTTTGTCTCAGTAGGTCTCTATGACACAGGCAAAACCTGCTTCTGCCACCTTGTCAGCAGGGACCAGGCAGTTTCATCTTGCCAGTCCTCTGCTCTGAGGTTACTCAGACACTAAGCCAGTAATTACTGTAACACCACAAATTAAAATTCCTCCACCTCATACCGTAGTCACCAATTCTTCAGTGACAAAGAGGTGTTCAGAAAGCATAGCTGACAGGACACCATAGAGGTGGTGTCAGCTGGAAGCCGAGAGACTGGTTAAGAATAATTGGGTAAATGAAAGACCCAGTTATAAGGAACAACTCAAAGAGCTGGCTAGTTAAACAGGGATAGTGGAGAAGCATTATTTTTAAGAGGTATGAGAGGATTGTCACTTAAGACATATGTAGCAGAAAACTGGGCCTTCTAAGCAACCATGACATGTTACCCTCTATTACAGTGGTCCCAAACCTTGGGCCTCCAGATGTACTTGGACCAACTCCCAGAAATCCTGGCCAGCAGAGGTGGTGGGGAAGGCTTCTGGGAGTTGTAGTCCAAGAACATATGGAGCCCCAAGGTTGGGGACCACTGCTCTATTAGTCTATAATGGAAGCAATAGAGAGGCATGAGAGAACTGAGAGCAGTATTATTTTCTGATGTAATTGTTGTAGTACAACAAAAAGGGATGTGAGAGGCCTTCATTGGACTTCACTCACGTGTCAGACTTACCTATGCAATCAGAATAAAATTGACATGTCTCTCTAGTCTAGTTGTTACCTTGTTCTCAGCATTTTAGATCCTGAAGAGGATGCCTTATTCCCCCAGGAGTCTTACAGAAATATATAGACATTTTGAGCAAAAATCAGAAGCCTGTGTACATCATAGCTGTGTACATCATTAGCCTAGTAAAGGGTTAATCCCAGAATGAAACCAGACAATCATTGATAAACATTTCAAAAATTCATCTGGGTATCTAAGCATGTCTTTTCTTTGTTGCAATAATTCCAGGCAACTTCAAAGCTGGTCTATTTCCAAACCTTTATTTCTACATAGCTTCTAGGTTCCTTTTTTTTAAAAAAAAAATAGTAAGTTCAAAATATATTTAAGGCAATCTTACAGTTGTAATGAAAAACAGTAGGCACAAATAATTAAAATCAGAAAGTCTTACAGTTATGTAAAACTGTAGGCACATAACTTAAAAATACATCCTTGCAATTTATGGAAAGCTATAACATAAAACTTACATTATAGACAAAACGTCACCCATGTTTGAATATAAAATACAGGAACAAAATACAGTCAAATATCAGAAAGAATGGTTTAAGATACATTCTAAAATACAAATTCTCTATTTAGAGTAAAGACTCTTTTAAGAGTAAAAATGAACAACGTGAGCCTATAGCATCTAAAGACAGAGAATACATCTTTGTAACATTTCATTTAAAAATAAAAAGCAGTATAACTTCAAAACTTTTTAAAGCTTCTTAAAAATACATGAAAGAATATTAAAGTTCTTATAATGATGAAATATAAAAGCATTATTGAGCCTCTAAGTGTGTTAGGATACACAGAAAAACATTTCTAAAAAGAGTTCACCTAGCCTAAGAACCTAAGGAGAAATTCATTCATCATGACTACTGTTCTTTGACGTCTGCTGCCCACAACAGTGTGAATGCTTGTTCATTCATTCATGATTGTATATGCCCTATCACCATGTTTATACTCTATGTTCTCTGTAAAACCTAAACAATTTCCCTCTCTTATCTAGCATGAGAAGTGAATCACCATGGGAGCTGACCACTATAGGAGCTTATAAGTACCCCAGCCACTGGCTCTAGATGTGACTGGCAGGGGGTGCCAAAATTAAGCAATTAGTATTGATATCCATAGATGGTGCTACAGGATAACATATAAACTAAATGGATTTACAATACAATATTATTCTCAGCTGTCAAATGTTTATTATATTCATATCCATAATTACAAATTGAAAAGCAAAACAAACAGGCAGTTGCCAAGAAACATTATGATTTCAATGACTTTGCTCTCCTGGAGCTGGTTCATTGTTCAGGAACACTTATGATAAACAATTTCTTCATGCCACAAATTTAAAGTATTGTAATTTTAGGGCAGTTTTATGGCAATTTTCTGCACCTCCCCCCATAATCTCTCAAATACTGTAAACAGATAAGGTATCAAACCATGTTAAGCAGTATTGAGAGGAACACTTAGCTCCTCTCCTCTCATTGTCATTTTTGCCCCATGAACAGCAGTCTGAAGAGAAGAGATTTTGCTGGCATAAAGGCGCTCCACTTGTGCTAGAACCGTGCCAGACCTCTTCAGTTGTTACGTCTCCAGTTCTTATCAACATACAGAAGGACTGATTTATAGCAAGTTTACCATCAGCTAGAGGTATGACCATCCCTTTGTTCCTCTATCTACCTAGAACTATCAATGTTTTTATACCACTCTGTATCAGGGTTGTCCCAAGATATTTTGCTCTCTGAGATGGCCAAGAAAATGGCCGCCGCCTCCCATTTCATGTCCAAAAGCAGGTTGGATTGGCAGCTGAAACTTGATTCCATACTGGCAATGGGGCTGCATCTTGTACTGCATCTGCAGCAGTAGTTTTGGTGCCCCATAGTCCAGGCAAGAGGGAAAATCACCCTGCCTGACCTACAACCAATCCAAGTAGGCAGATGGCTTAGAGAGGCACAGGAGGGGACCACAGGGCAACTGTCTCCTCTACTAACTTCATACTACCTCCAAGCATATGCATAACCATAAGGGGCCCCCTGCTGTACAAAAACATGAGCAGAAAAGACAAGTCTGAGCTCTGAAAGCCTATTGTTTGTGTTCTAGCAGAGCAATGGTAGGAAAGGTTTTGGCTTCGATCCAAATATTAGTCTTACCCAGAGGAGACCTAGTGAATTGGTGAATTGGAGTGATAGAAGTGTTGATTTATCATTCACTTATCATCCAGCAGTTGGTTTAATGGGTCTAATCTATTTGGGACTAGTAACTGGATTAAGGGCATTATCTTCCTCCTAACTGGAAGGACCATAGCTTAATTGCAGGATCCATACTTTGCATGCAGAAGGTCTTGGTTCAATCCCTAATATCTTCAATGCAAAAAAGGAGCTGATAGCAGGTACTTGGTAAGCCTCTGCCAGATAACTTCTGCTAATTAGAGTAGGCAATAGTGGGTTCAATGGATGAATAGTCTGATCTGATGCAACACAGCGTTCTATGAGTTAGACAGGAGAAGATGTTTGACAGGGATAAAGCATGTTTTAGTATAACATGGAAAGAGTATGGAGATCTGTGAGCCCAGGAAGCATACAGGCCAATATTGAACTAGTTATCTCCCCAGAATAAATGCCTTTTTACTCTCTCTAATAATGTAGCTGGCTGGATAGCTCAGTGGTTAGGTATGCTGGAGGTTGGCAGTTCGATTCCCCTCTGTGCCTCCTATAGGGAGAGTCAGCCTGTGTAGTCATGGGCCCGCTGCACAGTCCCAGAGCACCCTCAGAAGAAAACACTGGGAAGGGTCACCATAAGTCAGAATTGACTTGATGGTATGCAATTATTAGTAGTACTTAATGTACTAGGATAAATTTATATGGCCCACTGTCTTCCAATTGCTTATCTCTACTGAGATACATATAGATCTACTTGCACATAGATGAACCAAGTTTTTTGAAAAAATGTTTTAAGACTTAGCCTTCATGTGCTAGAATTCAACATAACAAACCACACTTAACAAAAATAATAAATATGTTAGAATTTCATTACTGCAACTGTACTATGGAGATGCTGGCATTTCAAGCCATGCCACCTCTGATTGGTACTAATTTTACATGATACTTAATTCTTGATGGCCTCACACTAAGCCTTCATTAATTACAAGAATAGAAGCGCTGTCCCTGTCGCACACCAGTGTGTTGCCTTCAACACTTCAATGGCGTATGTTTACATAGACTTGGAGAATTCCAGCCCCTACTGTGCCTTGCCAGATGAAAAGGAAGCGACAAGAACTTCAAGGGTACCCTCATCCATCAGTTTTGCTAAATGTTCTGCTTTCCTAATAGCAGAGAAGAACCAATGTACGTGACAGAAACTGTGAGGTAAAAGCACCCATTTTCTCCATTGCACAGTCTTTGCCCCTTGTGTGGGTGAGGGAGATTATGACTTAACAGTCCTAGAACAACAAAGACTACACCACAGAAGTGTTGTCTCAATGGGGAACTGACGAAGACTTGTTGTTTGACTCAGTAAGCATGAGATGTGTATACAACATGATTCATTGACCTATCAGATCTTTAATATATGTATCTCCCAAGAATAGGGCTAGTGAATTTGCAAAAAAACCCAAACAAAACCTGGAAGAACATTAACCAATAAAATGAACAACTTAAGTTTGTCCTCATGATAAGGAATGACAACTCAGATTACAATTTTGTATTTTTAGTGGGAAGCCAGATTCGCAATAAAGTGGACATGAATATATTCAAGAATAATGGCCACAATCAATTATATCTATGGCACCTTCACTCCTAAAGGCAAATCTCTTCTGAGGAGGTGATTTCCACTTTGACCATGGCATAAGCCTACTGTAGCAACATTTACAGTATGTAGAGGCACAATTAACTTCTTTTTAAAAATTAAACTAAAAACATTACATATGCCAATCAGCTGCTTTGCCCCCGTTTTACTTTTGGCCACACCCCTTTGGGGTGAAGCCCTGGGCTGCTGGAAAATCTGAAAAATCTGAAAAACAGACCCCTCCCTGCCCCTTTGAGATCCCACCCCCTCCTGGCATGGGGGAAGAGGTTCATCCTTCTTTCATGTGTGCTATGGATGCAGTCAAGACTCACCCTCAGCTAATATTTTTAACTAAAAAGAAGATACATTAAATAAATATTAAATATATAATCTATTTTGGCTTTTAAATGGAGCCATGGTGGCAGCAGCAATTAAAGAGTGAAATATCTCAGTTACATGCCATCAACTCAGAACCGACTTATAGAAACCCTAATAGGGCTTTCAAGGTAAATGAGATATTTAAGGGGGGGGGGGGTTACCAGTTCCAGTGCTAGAACACACACACCAGAGAGTTTCCATGGCTGAACAGCAATTTAAACTCAGTTCACCTAAGTCCTAGTCCGTCATTCTGCTACACTACACTGAGCATTTCATCTCAGCAGTATAGCATATGGTTTACATACAGGAGGTTTAAGGTTCAGTTCCTTTCAGTCAATGTATACAGTACTGAGGTAGAGAGACAAATGATGTGTCTTGGTATAAGGCAATTTTCTGGTACTTCAGCTCATTTCATTGTTTCTAACAAAAATTGATCCATGTGTAAAACCATGGAGCAGCCCAGCTCTTCAGAATCACATGGAGTCTGAGCATAACACAGAGGAGGTGACATTCCCTCCAAACTACATCAAGATGCATTGGGTTACAACTCCCATCATGGAACATTGTTAGCTAAATTTGTTGGCCATATTAACTTCCTTTAAAAAGTGTCTCAATGTCCAAATGTGATGGGGATTTTCAGTAAAGACTGGTTTGAACCATTCTGGGATCTTCTTTTCAATTTTGCTGCAGATGCTCCTTTCACGAACTGGCAGAGCAGTTCTTCTGACAGGGCAGTACCAAAAATGAAGGCTAGCAGAAAAACCAACTGAAGCAAATTCTTTTGTAGTTTGGAATGTTTATGGAAGATTTACAAGTTAGCATCAGACTCTTTTCTTCCCATTTTCATGCCAGTTATAGCATCACCCTCAGATTCTGCCATTAGTTCATTTTTATCGTGTGGAAACAGCAAACATCCAAACTACACATGAAATGGGAATGAGCTCACACCATCTGCAGAGACCTCTTTCAGGGGAGAAACCCACCAAGATAGACAAAAAACCACCTTTCTAGAAGCAGTTTATTGTGCATTTTAAACTCTATTTATGCTCCTTCCAAGATTCATTGCAACAAAGAGCTAAAATAGAAATTCACTCACAGATGTTGGTTTTTTAGACATGTGTTACACCAAGAAACAAAAACATGGCACCATATTTTTGAAGATCCTTTGAGATGCCATGAAAGTTGTGGTAAGATTTGAGTATGTAGGTTTGATGGCGGGCGTGCACAAGAAACATGAATTCTATAATGACCTTTCTATTTTAAAAAGCAGGTCCTGGAGAGAGTGATCAAAGCCAGTCCCAATGATTCCAATGAAAAGTTTGATGTCCTTAAAGCAGGAGTGGACCACTTTTACAGAGCTCATATTTTCACATGTGTTAGAAGCCTCAGGGCCACACTGCCACTAACAGTGATAGGGAGCTATAGGGAGGGGGAAATGACCAAAGAGGCAAATTTGTGTATTTAATTTAATTTAATTTTTTTAAAATGGGGGGGGGTAAATGGCTGTGGCTGAAAAGTGAGGTTGGCATCTCGAAAACTGGGTATTTAACTGAAAACGTGTCTGCTGCCCTCTAGTGACCATTTTTTAAAATGAAATATTTGAGGGGTGTTATGGGGGTCCCCAGGGATGCTGCAGAATTGTCCTCCATAGCACTAAACGATACAAGGGAGCTTTCTGAGCCATTTAAAAATTATAATTTTATTTGGGAGTAGAGGGGGCCTGGGTACTGGGGGCTGAAAAAATGAATTTTGCCCATGGGATGTATCTCTTAATCATGTTAGATTAAGAAAAAATCTTAACTTTTAATGTTGAATGCCAGACTAGACGTCTGCAGGCCGGTTTGTTCTATATAACTCAATTATAGCACATCATATTTAGAAATGGAACAACAACACAAACAATGGATGGGATCTAAACCTATAAATACTTTTAAAAGGTTGACTGGAATTAATGTTTACTCAAGTTAGTTCTGCCTAACTTTTGTCCCAGTGATTTCAGAGCAACTGTGCCGAGTGTGACTAAGTCCGCAGTCAAACAAATATGAATAAACGCTGATATTATGTGCACACTCTATATACAGTTCTATGTATCATGTTAGTCCAGGTTGTTGTTACTAATTTTCCTAGCTATCCAAGTCTAGCTGAGTGAGGCTCAACGTGCACATATTTAGTACTGGAGCTCCCTTGAGAGATAAAAGTAAGCATGATGTTCTCTTCCTTGGAAAAGGGGGATATCTCAACATACTGGGACACCCAACTGAGTACGTGGTCAGTCTCAGCAAGAATTTTTTTGCTCCTGCATAAGAGGAGATAGCCCAGCACTTTATTGTGAGCACGTGCACTAGCACACCCTCTTTTTGTGCAATACTGCCTATTCCACATTAAAAACCTTACATTTTGTGCAGAATTCAAGGTTTTCTGTGCAAAATACAAGCTGTCCCTTGCAAATTGAAAGTATTCCTAATGCTTCTGTGGGGAGTAAACCTTTGAAAATGTTTATTTTCACCTGGGAAACAAAATGGAAACGAAAAAAGTCTGCTTATTCTACATTGAGGTTCCCTCATTCTACATGATTCAAATCAGCTTCCTTTTGTTTTGATATCAGTCATCAGGTGGTGAACACACACTTCATTTACAAGTCTGGTTGCTTAGGTTTGTTGCTTTGAAATAATTGTGTCTCTGGAGAAAATGTACTAGAATAGTAGGATTTGATCCTGAGAAGACAGGAACTAGTTACCAATTTCCCATCTATCAGTACTTTTTCAAGACAGCTTCTATTTATGATGGAAGTCAACAATTTATACATTGCAATTTATATATTATGTCTTCCCTGTTTCACACAAAGAAATTGCATATATTTTATACACATTTCTATATGTTCTATGTTATACATATTACAACTATATATCCTAGGTTGAACAAAATAAGGCCATGTCTGCATGGCACATTCTTTTAAATGTTGTCTGTAATGCAATAGCTCTGTCATACAAAAAAGTATTATGACATTTGATAAGCATGTTCTGGACACAACTCAATGTATTAATTTCAATCTCAACCTCAAAGTCTGCACCATTTTTATATGGGACCAAGAATACCATACTGGAAAGCAATGACTCCCTTGGAGTTTGGAACAATTGGTCTGTCTTTTAGAGCAAATTTCTGTATTCCAGGTATCAATTCCCACATACTCCTATCATACTTGTTTAGAGGAGCCAGAAAAACACACCACAATGTGTTATTTCTTTTGGACATTGGGATGTCAGGTTGAATCTTGCAATATATATTTAGAACACAATTTTGTGTATCAAATAAAAATATGATCAACATGGATGTACTTTTTTTCAGGGGTTTTGAAAGAACTGAGGCTTCTCACACAATGTGTTTTGTTATTAATCAATATTTCAATATTTTGTTATTAATCAATCCTGCCAACCTAGCAGTTCGAAAGCATGCAAATGCAAGTAGATAAATAGGTACCACCTTGGTGGGAAGGTAACGGCGTTCCGTGTCTAGTCGCGCTGGCCACGTGACCATGGAAACTGTCTTCGGACAAACGCTGGCTCTATGGCTTGGAAACGGGGATGAGCACCGCGCCCTAGAGTCGGACACGAGTGGACTAAATGTCAAGGGGAACCTTTACCTTTACCTTAATATTTCAGTGATACTGATCGAACAATTTGATCTGGCTTATGACAAATCAACAGAGGAACAATAGTATGGTTGAAGTGTTCTTCCACTTAAAGGACTGACAGTCCAATCTTAGACATGCAGACTCACATATATAAGTTCCATTCAGTTCAGTGTGGCTTACTTCTGGGTAAGTCTCTGTCAAATTGTACAGATCCAACTGCAACATATTTATTCACATTGCTGGCAGAGAAGAATTTATTCCTATGTTAGAGATCAAGGTGATGTTTTGAGCTGTGGCAAAAAGGAACATTGAACAAATAGGAAAAATAATTTGGGGTTATGGAGTAGAAAAAGCAAACTTACATTTACATGAAATACTACTGAAAGTCAGTGGGCGAGCTTAGGGTTATAATGGATTGGCCAATTCAGTTGATGAGGGAGTACCATGGGTGATGGTTCAAGTCTTATGATTGGTTTCTACTAAGAAGCAAACCCCTTCCAAATATAGAGTTGGTGTTTTTTTAAACCACAATCATCTAAGCAACACAAGCCTTTTATCTATAAAGTATTATGTGATATTTATCTCATGGTGTTTCCCACTAGCTAAGAAGGGTATCAGCTGTTTCAGGTACTGTGACTGTCTCCATGGGGTGGACATAATATACTTCCAGGTGCTGTTGGACTGTAAGGGTTGCAGTTCGAACCAGCACAGCCAATGGTGAGAAGTGGTAGGAGTTGCCACTGAACATCTGGAGGGTCATAGCTTGCCTTCTTCATCTATAATAATAGTACATCTTCAAGTCAATTCTGACTTATGGTGAACCTTTTTGGGTTTCCCTAGGTAGAAAACACTCAGAGGTGGTCAACCATTCCCTTCTTCTGTGGGCACCTTGGGAATGTGCAGCTTGCCGAGGACACACAGGCTGGTGAGTATCCAATATGCAACGATGTCCTGTGCACACTGTTACAGGCAATTCACTGTAACAGCTCTATACAATGAACAATTACAACTGTAATACTAGCCTATGCATGTTTACTCAGAAGTAAGTCCCTGAATTCAGAAGCTCTTACTCCCAGGTAAATGTAGAGGATGCATCTCAATAATGTTTAAAGCCCCTAGGTTTTAAACTGAGCTTACATCAGAATTCAGCTGAACAAACTTGGCAAAGTCCATGCAAGGAGGAAAATTCGCCAGCTTCTCACCAGGTGGTTTTGGCAAGCTCTAATAAACAAACAGTCCTGACGTTCTGGAAGCAACTCTGGCTCATTTGACACTCTAAGTTACAGTCCACGTCATTTTAAAAAGAGAAAGCGGTTTGAATTTCATGCTCTGCACTAAAATTATCCAGCCTTACTTAAAACTACTCAGGATCATTTGCTGCCAAGGCAATGTTCCAACAAAATTATGACATAATTTGAGTGCCTCATCTTGCGTAGGGTAAGCTTCTGTCGCTGTGCACTAGCCCCACAGGGGACAGACTCACAGTTTATACACTCAACCACAATCAGGTCTCTCAGCCCAGGTCGCCTGTGTGATCTTGACAAATGATAAGAGAGAACTCATTGTGATCAGGTTCGTCTGGATTTTTGGACGGTTCCCTCATTTTGGCGGGAATAAGAGACGGAGGCGAATTAAAAAAATTAACAGTTTCAACTTTATTGTCTTCTACATCATGTTCAAATAACTTTAACGGATCCAAACAGCTTAACTCTGGCAACGTTTTATAACTAATGATCTTTGTTTCTGGAGTAATTAAATCACTTCTCACATCGGGGCTGGTCCAAACCGCTCGCAATCGGTCATCCCTCGCAGAAGAGCACTCCTTACTGCTCACACCATCCCACAACAAGGGTGTCTCGCCCAGTCCCCTTCTGCTGGAGGGATGTTGTGAGAGGGACTGGGACGGATCACCTTCCTGCCCCCACCATGGTTGCGCGGGAAAACCACTACAGTCCATTCTAATGGTTTTATCTTTTCTTTTTCTTTTCTGGACACATCGGGATTAGGTAACAGCCCGCCACCTGTCTTTAGGTTTGGAAAATCCTTTAGTAAGTTACAGACCTTGGGAGAGGCTTCTTCCTCTCTTTCTGTTTGTACCGCGCAATCCCTTGATTCCCTCCTTCTCTCCTCCGTCTCCAATCTAAATTCCCGCGCGTTTCCTCCATCTTTTATCACCTCCTCCCACACTATTAAATCATGCTCCTCCCCTTTCTCCTCCCCTAATTCTTCTGCCAGACATACTTCTGTTGCTTTCTTCTCTATTATTAGTTCTTCATCTGTTCTTATGAGTACACCTTCCACACATTCACAACTTTCCTCTTGCACATTTTTTACTGAGGACGGCTCACTACCATGTCCTCCTTCACACTCATCGTCCATCAGGTACACATGTATGCTGAAATGACTCTCCGAGTTAACCATAACAAATGACTGTTGAATAGCATGCTGGAAAGAAAACTGCAGGACTCAGCATTTCCAGATAGAAGTGACTGTCCAAGGCACATTGCTGTACTGTGTGTCTTGCAGGCATATAGTCTGTCTGTCTTATGTATGTGGAATACTTTCTTCTGATGTTTGCTTGAGTCCCAAAGGTTTACCTTCCCAAGCTGATTAGATATAGAATGGTGGTTTTAGTGGCACAGCTAAGTCAGCTTGTGACTCTCACACTGGAATGATTTGCACATACAAGTACAAAGCTACATTTTAAAGATTCTGTTTCTAAACTATTTAAAAAGTGGGAAACAGAAGACCTTGTCATGAATCATTCAGCAGACTGGATTTTGATCTGCTTTCTGAGGTCTGCTAGAACATGCACATTCATAAAGAGCTTTACGCAGAGAAACATTCTCAAAATACTGGGCACCATGATTCTGCTAAAGCTGAAAAGGTTTAAGACCTATAAATGGATCACTGAAATATTTACTTATACCTTTCCCAATAAAACAAAGTGCACCTTTAAAATGCCTTTGACTGGCAACACAAATTGTATTTTTTTAATTGAAATAATGAAGTCAATGACAAAAAAGCACTCCAAGCAACTGAACTTGTACATTTTTATTCAAACTAGTAACATTGACAAGTTTCTGGTTAAAGAAATGCAGACTGGTAAGGTATGCTACTGCCCATATATACTGATGGCTCTAGCAGTGATTCATCAGGAGAGAAATCTTGAGATTGTAGTGGAGAATTCAAGGAATACATCAAGTTAAACATAAAGTTGTCAATATCATAATGTTCTGATACAAATTCACGGTGTGATGATACTTTAAATATTGTGTCAAGATATGAAATTTTGTGTGCACACAGTGCTAAAAAATTTAAGAGATGTGTAAAGAAATGCAATCTTGAAAGTGTACATTGTGCTTTAAAAATGAGGTTTGAAGCAAAGTTTACTAAAAGTCACTATGAAACAATCATTCAGCTCTAAAGCCAAGTCTGGAACCAAGATCAATGTAAAATAACATTGCCTCTCAAAGAATCTCTTTCACAGTAACGTAACAGTCCAGTGTGAAGGTAAACTGGTAAGAAAACAAAAATGAAAGAAAGGAAAAAAAAACCTTCCCAGATTCTTAAAGTATGGATATAGCAAATTAGTACCTGACCAACTTAGTCCACTAGCACTTTACATCCATAGCATTTTGCCTGCTCAGTGAAATGGTACCCAAGCAACTTACTATTCCTGAAAGTACAGGGACCTGTTTAATCAAAAGAATGGCTGTTCTCTACTATAGAGGCAACTTGCCAGACTCATAAGTTACAAGAGTCACATCTTGCCACCCTGGTAAAAGCAATAGAGATATCCATTGTAAAATTCTGACTGTTTATAGGGATGAGTAACTTACTGCACCAGCAAAATTCAGTTATTTACAATTGAAGGGAAATGTAAACAACTGAGAGAAATAGAAATAAAGGGAGGCAAAGAGAAAGATACAAGATGTCACACCACACACCTCAGATATCAATAGCACAGATACTGGGCACCAGATATAAAAAAGCAGCAACATGTAGCAACACAGCTTATAGCAGCACCTCAGCACAGATAAGAACAACAGGAATTTTCTTCCATAGACGCAGACTGGCACAGGGCTGGCTTGGCTAGGTCAGAACTAGAATATTTTCCATGTGCGTCCAATAACATACTTAAAGGCTAAATATTGCTCAAAGCTATAATGTGTTTTATTTTTTAATTATGTATTTTGGAGATGTGTCCTCTGCTTTTCAAGGTGTCTTTTTAGGCTACAAGATCCTGTATTTTCAGAATGTATGCTCCTGCAATTTTGAAACATGATTATAACACGATATAAGTTCTGTCTACAACTTAAGTTTTGCTTTTGAATTTATTTTTGTTTGCAGCTTCTCAAAGTTGTAAGAATTTTAGAGGGCAATCACACCTGTAGCTTTTCACAAGTTGCAAGGGTGGATTTCTGTTTAAGCGTTTGTGCCTAGAGTTCTTCCATAGCTGTAAGACTTTTGTATGTTCTCAACAACTTTGAGGTATTTTTGTGCTTGTGGAACACAGAAGCAATGTAGATGAACAAAGCTTGTAGAAACAGACAAGCTGATGTTGCCTGGAATCATTGGAACAATGAGAGGACTCACACCTTGATACCCAGATGAATTTTGCTATGATTTGAAATGGTTATCTGGTTTCATTCTGGAATTAATCCTTTTTCAAGGATATATGCCAGCTTTAACGGAACATAGGCTTCTGATTCTTCCTATATTACTCTTATAGAGGTATTCAGGTGTCATCCTTTCTGACCTGATGATTGTACTGTACAATTCAGATTACCCTCTTTAAAAGGATATTGTTGAACTAGAAAAGGTGCAGAAAGGGGCAACCAAACTAGTTGAACAATCCCCAATGAGTAAAAGTTAAATTGTTTTTAAGTTTAGAGGGAAATTGGAGGTGGAAAGAGAGACATAATAAGGGATGTGTATATGAATGTTCGTGGGACGTGGCGGCGCTGCGGGTTAAACCGCAGAAGCCTCTGTGCTGCAAGGTCAGAAGACCAGCAGTCGTAAGATCGAATCCACGCAACGGAGTGAGCTCCCGTTGCTTGTCCCAGCTCCTGCCAACCTAGCAGTTCGAAAGCATGTAAAAATGTAAGTAGATAAATAGGTACCACCACGGTGGGAAGGTAACGGCGTTCTGTGTCTAGTCAACACTGGCCACGTGACCACGGAAACTGTCTACAGACAAACACTGAACCCAGCTTCATGCATTAAAGCTGGATAGTGGGAGATTCAAGACAGAAGGAAATGCCTCATCACACAGAACATAATTCAGCTATGGGAACTTACTTCCTGAATGTGGATGATGGTCAGAAACCTAAGTGGCTTTGAAAAAAAAATTAGATAAATTAATGGAAGATAAGACTGAGCACTGGTTCTGATAGCTTCTTCTACGATTAGAGATACCACAGCTCTGAACAGGGGAAGGACAGTGAGAGAGGGCTACTCCCCTCATGTCCTGATTTTTGTTGTTTAGTCGTTAAGTCGTGTCCGACTCTTCGTGACCCCATGGACCAGAGCACGCCAGGCCCTCCTGTCTTCCACTGCCTCCCGGAGTTTGGTCAAATTCATGTTGGTAGCTTCGATGACACTGTCCAACCATCTTGTCCTTTGTTGTCCCCTTCTCCTCTTGCCTTCACACTTTCCCAACATCAGGGTCTTTTCCAGGGACTCTTCTCTTCTCATGAGGTGGCCAAAGTATTGGAGCCTCAACTTCAGGATCTGTCCTTCCAGTGAGCACTCAGGGTTGATTTCCTTTAGAATGGATAGGTTTGTTCTCCTTGCAGTCCAGGGGACTCTCAAGAGTCTCCTCCAGCACCACAATTCAAAAGCATCATGTCCTGATGGTCTTCTCATAAACTTGTTAACATTTTTACTCTTTGCAAGCCCTTGGGATAAAGCAGCCAATAACTCACACAGATTAATATTCTGACACTGTACATTGGGTGGAAAAGTGAGAAAATGGACCCTCTTCCAGGTTGTCTGTTTTAAAATCTGATCATCCATAGTGTCTAGGAATTGATTTCTTAAAGGGAAATATGACTACTGTTTGTTCTATGGACTTGGAAATATGCTGTATGGGAGAGTGAGTCTGTGTCAGAATGCAGGGAACTGAATGGATATACAGTAGAGATGGGCATGAACCAAGCTACAAACCAGAAAAACTGATGAGTTGGGCTGGTTTGTGGTTCAGTTATTTATTGAGCCAGTTTGGGGATCCTGTTTTGCTGAAATGAAATGAAGCTCCAAACTTTTTTCCCCTTGACACTTTTTTGCTTTGGCAAAACAAATACCTGCCCACCTCCTTCCCACGGCCCCGTCCCTTCCCTACCTGGTCCTGTTGCCATGGCGGCGTGGCAGTGGTGGCAAGCAGTGCGGTGGGGGTAACAGTACAGCAGCACAACAGGAGCAGGTAGCCCCCCCCCCCCGCAGGCACAAATTGAAAACCAAACTGCGAACCACTTCAGTTTTCAGATTGGTTCATGATTCTTGGCTAACCACAAACCATGAACCACCATTTTTCAGGATCATGCCCATCTCTAATATACAGTATATTAGATTGGTTTTATACATAGTAAAACCAAAATCATGCTGTATTTCTTTAAAAATACTTAATAAATACAACAATATCTGGTGTTATCCTAATAGCTGGAATAGTACAATCATTGCTAAATTGAAAGAATCACCCAGTTCTCTCTCCCTGTTCTCTTCTTTGAGAAATCTCTTTATTTAGCTCACAGAACAAGCCCAGAAACACATCCATAATCACACCCATTCACTATATAAAATGGTACATGCTTAACTCATTTAGAATTCCTGCACCTCCTGTTGCAATGTTTTAAACTTGAAATAATATCTTTCTCATGACAGAGGTTCTGTCTTCCTAACACAAACATGGAGTAGTGATGTATTATATGAAAATCATCCTAAGAACCCCATAGTTGCATAACTTTTAATCAAGACTGCTATATGTGCGGAAGACTAGAAAAGCTTGAAAGAGCAAAATAGCCAGGACCCCTCTTAAGGGCTGTGCTGGTATTGAAACTGTCATTGTCATATTCTAGGATAAATATAGGAATTGGGCCTTGGCTGTTAAAAGTGGGATGCTGAACTCCCATGGCAGTTGGAGGGGTGGCCAATTTCTGACTTGCAACTTCCACAGTTTCTTACAATTAGTTATGCTGGGAGAGACAGACAGGAGCTGCAAATCAAAACATCTGAACAGGCAAATATCTTTCCCTACCTAGTGGTCTGTCTCTCCTTCTTTGAGCCTAGCCGATGCTTTGATCTATTCCATATACTGTTTTCCACTGTATTTTCTTCCAGCTCTACTGATTTATATTTCTTCTTGTAGTGATTAAACCAGGGGTCATCAACCCCTGGTTTGCAGTCTGGTGTCGGTTCGTGGGCTTGCTGGAACTGGGCCGCGGATACGGATCTCCACCCCCCTGCACGCACGCATGGTGGGCGTGTCATGCGCCCACGGTGGGCGTGTCACGCTTGCACAGGGGGCGTGTTGTGCCCCCGCCCTCCCGTGCATGGAGCTCGCTCCCCCCAACCAGTCTGCAGCCCCAAAAAGGTTGGGGACCGCTGGATTAAACCAAGAAGGGCCATCAGGAATAAACCTGCCCACATGGTTTATTTCTGAAGAGCATCCATCCACTATATCAGTGACGGTGAACCTATGGCATGTGTGCCACAGCTGGCACGCGGAGACCTCTCCCTGGGCACACGAGCGGAGCACTACCCACCCACCCAGCCCCCGCAGCCGAACCTCAAACTGCACGATTGTAAGCCACCTATCCCTGCTACCTTCCTTGGTTGCAGCACTTGTAAATCAGTTCTTTTAGAGATCGGAGATAAGGCTGCTTTATTGTTTACTGCTGTAGAACAGCACGGGGCAGTCAATCCGGCTTGTGAATTACTACTTCCACCGGAGGTGACTGCAAGCAGGAGGGAAAGCTCCAATTAAGGCGGGAAGGAAGGTGTGAGAGAGGGACGGGTGGATTCATCAGCTTGTTTAAATGTAATGAGAGGAAACAGGGACATACTGAACTGATGCAAATGATTGCTGAAAATTTAGGGAGGGAGGGAGGTTGTGTGTGTGAGAAACTGACTTTTTCATAAAACCATGAAAAAAGGAACCTTCCAAAGTGTTTGTGTGTGTCTATGTGTGTGTGAGAGAAAGAGAGACACAGAGAGACTTGACTCATAAAACCAGAATTAAAAAGGCATCAAAAGCTAATCACAATTGTTTGATTGCATTGCATTCAAAAGTACCCAGTAAAGGATTTCGGTAAGATTGTATTATGGTACACACTTGATTTTTTTCTGGCCAGCCTTACAAATTGCTTTCTGTTTGACAGAGTGGGAGGTGGAAGTAATTTTAAGGCATTTTCCTTATAGTTCTAGTTTTAATCCAAAATATGGCCCTGCAATGTCTTTTTCTGGTAAGTAGGGAAATTAACAAAAGAAGCCTAAACATGTTTGTCTTAAAACAGCCTTTGATGAAAAGATTTTTCTGCCTTCTGCACCATTTGAAATATTTAAATATCTAATATTTGATTATATGATTATTTAATTGTCGTTATATTTTATGATGTTTTATATGTTGAATTTATTTTATACTTGTAATTATGTTTTTTGTTTGATTGTGTTGTGAACCACCCAAAATAGCCTGGCTAGATGGGTAGCATACGAAAGAAAGAAAGAAAGAAAGAAAGAAAGAAAGAAAGAAAGAAAGAAAGAAAGAAAGAAAGAAAGAAAGAAAGAAAGAAAGAAAGAAAGAAAGAAAGAAATTTTTAACTTGGCAGCAATAGGTCAAGGTTTGAAAAATTATAGTACTATAGAAATATATCAGAAATATATCATTAGAGCTTCACCATATGTTATGGGATGGAGCTCTGCAATCCTGTGATGTAACACTTCTAAAATGCAATGCTATCCATGTTTATACAAGCGTAAGTCCCTTGTAGTCAATGGTGCTTATTCCCAGGGTGTTTATAGGAAGACAGGCTTGATAAATGATTATTCATTAATCTTTCTGAATTTTTAAAGGACGAAGTAACAGTATGAGTACTTAATCCATTCATTGGTTAAGTATAACATTCAGAATGCCTCCACCTATCTTTAATTGAATTCAGTTATGACATTTATCAGGTTCCTTAGGTGATCTTCGTTAAGATACTGGTTAGATCCCGATCATCCGAGGCTTCAGCAAAGTCCCCAGACTCTGTTTTTGATTCCCAGGGTCCCCAAACTGGGAACATTGAGAAACACTGCCATGATAGATGTGACCAGTCATGGGATACTCTGCAAAACAAACTGGTGAAGTGAAAACAAAAGTAGCTTTTCTAAGAAAAGCATACAACAGAGATGGGCGTTGAGCTTTAAAAAACACTACTCTTCAGGGAGGCTTTTCAATCCAACCCTGTCTGAGCGCCTCCCATCTGGTCCTCTTTATTGTAAAAATTTGTCGGTGCCATTGGCTTTTATGGTTTTGATTTATCATTGCTGTTTCTGTTACATTTTAGTGTCCATAGTTCGTTTGTCCTGGTTTGTAATTGTCTGTAAGCTGCCTAGAATAGTGCCTTGGGACTAATGGGGTGGTATATAAATTAAATATAAATAAATATAAATAAAACCATGAAAAAAGGAACCTTCCAAAGTTCATCTCCACTGCATTTAGCTCTGCAATTTTTGCTGAGAACAGCAAGTACAGTATTTCAAGATTCTGTTTAGACTCTAAATTGAACTGGGCAGAACTGGAATATTTAGCAGAGTCTCACTAACAGCAAACACCTAGTAAAAGACAACCAACACACCTGGGACTAGATTTCTGAAGTGTGTAGCAATCACGTTTCTGTTTCTCATCCCCAAACCAGGCAAAAGTATCATAGTTTATTCCCCAAATCTGAATCCGTCTCTCTGCTCCTGGTCCTGCTTTGACTGCAACACCAAACAAAAGGTCTTACAAACCAAAGACTGTGGCTTTCTTTATTGAGTCAATCCATCTCATGTGCATTCTTCCTCTTTTCATACTGCATTGCACTTTTTCCTGCATTGCTGCCTTTTCCAGTGAGCTTGTCTTCTCATGATGCCACTGTAGTACAATACCCTTTGCTTGGTTATTTTAGCTTCTAGTGAGAGTCCACACTTAATTTGCTTTACTTATCTTTCTGACAAGTCATGATATCTGTAAATCTCTTTTCCAACACAACATTTCAAATAAGTGAAATGTGTGTATACACTTTATGTAGTGTATAAAATGTAGGTATACACTTTTAAAATTTGCACTCCTATATATAGCTGCTTTTCTGAGGGTAGTTTACTTTGGAGGAAACAAGTTCAGGATTTCAATGTACTTAATAAGCTTTATAAATAGGGTGCATTTAATTCAGTGTAGCATTTTGCACTTGACTTTTTTCTAAAAGAGCTGTCAGTTGGAGGAATCAATAAAGAACCAGACAGACAAAATGTGTAAATGACATGAGTTGTTTTTTCTAAACTAAAACCTCAGTATTCAGGTTTAATTGCAGTGTTGGCACTTCGAAATAAATAATTTGGTTTTGTGTTGCTGTTTGGGCACTCGGGCTCAAAAAGGTTCGCCATCACTGCACTATATAGTTTGCCAAATTTACTCTTCTGGCACAACTAATTCCACACATATATTTTTTTAAAATGATTGCTAAAGCAAGTCATTTAATGGGTATTTCTTTATGTAAGTTCAAAGCAGTGTTACATTATGAAAACACACATTTTGGGTAGATTAGAAGGTTGTATAACTGTGTTTGTATTTTTGCACATTCTTAAATCACCTTGAAGATTATACACTTAAAGGTGGGACAGAACCCTTTTAATAAATACAATAAATAATAAGTAGCAACAAGTAGAACACAGATATAATTTCATATTTTTATATTACATCAATCAATTAGTATTATGTAAACAAAGCTATCCTAGATTTTTACAAAAAAGGCAGATTAACTATAATAGCTTTCAGAAGAGCAAAGAAAACAATATAATATAATCAGTTAATGTGCTACGTTATAGTAACACTTTACCTCCTGCATGTAATATTATTTATTCATCCCTCGATAACTGGTAAACATTCATTGTATTTTAGTATGTTCTCAGTAGCACAATGCACTCTTGGAAAATATCAGTAATATATTATTCCCAAAAATTTAATAGCTAAAACAATGGCTTCTCTGACAACTGCAGAATAAGGGGACAATGTTAAATGAAACACAATGGGTTTTCTTTCTTTTTTCAGGTCCATTAAGTGTCCCATTCATTGAACTCACTGTTCTGCAAAGTGCAACTATCCGGTTAGAGAACAGCAATTGATTATTTATGACAATCTGCATTATACTTTGCAGAGAGAAGCCAAGAGCCACCATCAGCATGCATCTCTCATCTTCTTTGGCTGAGCTGCCTGGCAGGTACTGGGAGGGATGAACACAGATGGGTCACTTATTCCAAGTTTTAGATCAAAGAAACGGGTGGAGGTTGTCACACTGTAGTTCTTGCTGTAGGTTTCCTGAACTGGGTAACAGTCCTTGACTGTGTAAACGCCCACCCAGGTTTCAACTGTAATGAAGCACAAAATATTACTGCTTGTATGGGAAAAGCATGAGAAGTTTAATTATGCTTACAAACATAAATACATATTCATTTCTCAAGGATTAATGCTATAACACTCAAGCTGACTTAATCTGGAAATAGCTTCCACTGGTTTCAGTGGGACTGTTTTCTAGTAAGTGATTTGAGAAGTACAATCTGAATAGAGATAGATACTAAATTTAAATTTAAGGATGTGATCCTACTGAAGAATGACAGAGCAAAATGTCCCATCAGTGTCCTAACACAGGATTATGCAGCTTTGTCAGTGCACAAGCCCTGATCATTGACTCCCTCTGAGGAAATGTGACCTCTACTCACTCATCAAGGTCCCAGATGCTGCTGTGCATGAGTTAAAATGTGAAACCGTTTGTTTGCTATGGGTTTGCTGCATGACACAATAGAATATTGACCAGTGGGGCTCATCTTAAATTCAGTGTTAATATAGCTCTTGTTAGGGTCAGATCACACATTAAGGGAAATGCATATTTCCTCCTGTTAAAGCATCACATCTTCAGGCTTGCAAATATTTTATAGGTACATGCCTGAGATATAAAGTATGTAAAAAAACACCTGCTGGCCAGAATCCTATTTGGCATTTATCCTGGCATAAGTGGAATTGCAACAATTTTGGTGGTGACTTGCTGTACAACCATTAACAAGATGCCAAAAGCATTGCTAGTTGTTTGCCAGCCATTTGACTACCTGTACAATCGAGAATGCAAGCAGCAACTCACAATACATAGCAATATACCAAAATGACTTTTGCAATTACACTTAATCCAGAATAAAACCCCAAAATCAAGCTAGTTTTCTAATAGCAAAGTCTCTTCCTCCTATGTGTGCCTTGCTTATAGATGCAGAACTGAATTCTTGTCTAGTAAAAGTTTTAGATCAACTGAGGACACTCATTTAAGACACTTAATCTGCTTTAGTAGGACCAGAAAACCTGTGATCTTTCAGATATTAGTGTATTCTAATGATCATGACCCCTTCACGGATTGCTGCCTTGTCATGGCGAAGGGGCTTGAGTAATTCAGAGAAGCTATGGGCTATGCCGTGCAGGGACACCCAAGACGGACAGGTCATAGTGGAGAGTTCTGACTAAACGCGATCCATCTGGAGCAGGAACTGGCAAGCCACTCCAGTATCTTTGCCAAGAAAACTCCATGGACAGAAACAAAAGGCTAAAAGATATGACGCTGGAAGATGAGCCCCTCAGGTCGGAAGGCGTCCAACATGCTACTGAGGAAGAGCGGAGGACAAGTACAAGTAGCTCCAGAGCTAATGAAGTGGTTGGGCCAAAGCCGAAAGGACGCTCAGTTGTGGACGTGCCTGGAAGTGAAAGGAAAGTCTGATGCTGCAAGGAAAAATACTGCATAGGAACCTGGAATGTAAGATCTATAAACCTTGGTAAGCTGGATGTGGTCAAATAGGAGATGGCAAGAAGAAACATTGACATCCTGGGCGTCAGTGAACTAAAATGGATGGGAATGGGCGAATTCAATTCAGACGATTATCATATCTACTATTGTGGGCAAGAATCCCGTAGAAGAAATGGAGTAGCCCTCATAGTCAACAAAAGAGTGGGAAAAGCTGTACTGGGATACAATCTCAAAAATGATAGAATGATTTCAATACGAATACAAGGCAGACCTTTCAACATCACAGTAATCCAAGTTTATGCACCAACCACTGATGCTGAAGAGGCTGAAATTGACCAATTCTATGAAGATTTACAACACCTTCTAGAACTGACACCAAAGAAAGATGTTCTTGTCATTATAGGGGACTAGAATGCTAAAGTAGGGAGTCAAGAGATAAAAAGAACAACAGGTAAGTTTGGCCTTGGAGTTCAAAATGAAGCAGGGCAAAGGCTAATAGAGTTTTGTCAAGAGAACAAGCTGGTCATCTCAAACACTCTTTTCCAACAACACAAGAGGCGACTCTACACATGGACATCACCAGATGGACAATACCGAAATCAGATTGATTATATTCTCTGCAGCCAAAGATGGAGAAGCTCTATACAGTCAGCAAAAACAAGACCGGGAGCTAATTGTGGCTCTGATCATCAGCTTCTTATAGCAAAACTCAAGCTTAAACTGAAGGAAGTAGGAAAAACCACTGGGCTAGTCAGGTATAATCTAAACCAAATCCCTTATGAATACACAGTGGAAGTGAAGAACAGATTTAAGGAACTAGATTTGGTGGACAGAGTGCCTGAAGAACTCTGGATGGAGGCTCGTAACATTGTACAGGAGGCAGCAACAAAAACCATCCCAAAGAAAAGGAAATGCAAGAAAGCAAAGTGGCTGTCCAACGAGACCTTACAAATAGCAGAGAAGAGAAGGGAAACAAAATGCAAGGGAGATAGGGAAAGTTACAGAAAATGGAATGCAGACTTCCAAAGAATAGCAAGGAGAGACAAGAGGGCCTTCTTAAATGAACAGTGCAAAGAAATAGAGGAAAATAATAGAAAGGGAAAAACCAGAGATCTGTTCAAGAAAATTGGAGATATTAAAGGAACATTTTGTGCAAAGATGGACATGATAAAGGACAAAAATGGTAGGGACCTAACAGAAGCAGAAGACATCAAGAAGAGGTGGCAAGTATACACAGAGGAATTATACCAGAAAGATCTGGATGTCCAGGACAACCCAGATAGTGTGGTTGCTGACCTTGAGCCAGACATCCTGGAGAGTGAAGTCAAATGGGCCTTAGAAAGCATGGCTAACAACAAGGCCAGTGGAGGTGATGGCATTCCAGTTGAACTATTTAAAATCTTAAAAGATGACACTGTTAAGGTGCTACAGTCAATATGCCAGCGAGTTTGGAAAACTCAGCAGTGGCCAGAGGATTGTAAAAGATCAGTCTACATCCCAATCCCAAAGAAGGGCAGTGCCAAAGAATGCTCCAACTACCGTACAATTGCACTCATTTCACACGCTAGGAAGGTTATGCTCAAAATCCTACAAGGTAGGCTTCAGCAGTATGTGGACCGAGAACTCCCAGAAGTACAAGCTGGATTTTGAAGGGGCAGAGGAACTAGAGACCAAATTGCTAACATGCGCTGGATTATGGAGAAAGCCAGAGAGTTCCAGAAAAACATCTACTTCTGCTTCATTGACTACGCAAAAGCCTTTGACTGTGTGGACCACAGCAAACTATGGCAAGTTCTTAAAAAAATGGGAGTGCCTGACCACCTTATCTATCTCCTGAGAAATCTCTATGTGGGACAGGAAGCAACAGTTAGAACTGGATATGGAACAACTGATTGGTTCAAAATTGGGAAAGGAGTACGACAAGGCTGTATATTGTCTCCCTGCTTATTTAACTTCTATGCAGAATACATCATGCGAAAGGCTGGACTGGAGGAATCCCAAGACGGAATTAAGATTGCCGGAAGAAATATCAACAACCTCCAATATGCAGATGATACCACTCTGATGGCAGAAAGTAAGGAGGAATTAAAGAACCTCTTAATGAGGGTGAAAGAGGAGAGCGCAAAAAATGGTCTGAAGGTCAACATAAAAAAAACTAAGATCATGGCCACTGGTCCCATCACCTCCTGGCAAATAGAAGGGGAAGATATGGAGGCGGTGACAGATTTTACTCTCTTGGGCTCCATGATCACTGCAGATGGTGACAGCAGCCAGAAAATTAAAAGACGCCTGCTTCTTGGGAGGAAAGCGATGACAAACCTAGACAGCATCTTAAAAAGCAGAGACATCACCTTGCCGACAAAGGTCCGCATAGTCAAAGCTATGGTTTTTTTAGTAGTGATGTATGGAAGTGAGAGCTGGACCATAAAGAAGGCTGCCCGCCAAAGAATTGATGCTTTTGAATTGTGGTGCTGGAGGAGACTCTTGAGAGTCCCCTGGACTGTAAGGAGATCAAACGTATCCATTCTGAAGGAAATCAACCCTGAGTGCTCACTGGAAGGACAGATCCTGAAGCTGAGGCTCCAATACTTTGGCCATCTCATGAGAAGAGAAGACTCCCTGGAAAAGATCCTGATGTTGGGAAAGTGTGAAGGCAAGAGGAGAAGGGGACGACAGAGGACGAGATGGATGGACAGTGTCATCGAAGGTACCAACAGGAATCTGACCCAACTCTGGGAGGCAGTGGAAGACAGGAGGGCCTGGCGTACTCTGGTCCATGGGGTCACGAAGAGTCAGACACGATTTAACAACTAAACAACAACAACAGCAAATGCTCATCAGCCTCAGCTAGCGTAGCTAATAATGAAGGATAATGGGGACAGTTTATCAACATCTGAAGGGTCATAGTTTCTCCATTTGAAGTATAGCAATGGGAAGGTGGCAATCATGTCACTCTGGTAGTATAAGAACATTACAAATTGCTTTCTTTAAAATATGGATTCTAGAGGTGTCTGGATCCACAATACACTCAACAGAGTCCACATCTTTCAGTGGATCAATTAGTACAGTACTTGGGGCTTGTTTTTGATCACTGGATGCAGACTTTTAGGCTATACTAAACTCTTCTTCAGAGTTAGACAATGAGACCAGCTACAAAACCTCCTGGGGAGTCACACTGATGGTTACCTGTCCGCAGACATTTACTGGCCAGTTTTGTTGACATGGAAATAGCTATTCAAACATAACATTCTGAAGTCATTGATGACATCACAAACAGGATATGATCCAAGTCTTGGGAAAGTGAGAGACAGTTAAGAGTCAAACACAGGGTTAACATTGTCAAGATGGATCTTTCTGACAGGTTACATTATCTTTTAATATAGTTATGTTCCTTTCATGATAAGGGGAAATTTTTTTTGAAATAATCTGCAAAGGAAGTTCACATGGTTCTTATCTGAACTTCTACAGAAAACTAGAACTCAACCAAGTGCTTCAGTCAAGCTTTTTTTGGTCAATGATGGTGTATGTGAAGTGCAGATACCTGAAGATGAGTTTAGGAGAACCTCAGAAAATATTTAGTGGGATGGGAACTGCAGCCTGGTGCTTATCTGAATTTTATGAAGAAACCAGGGTGGATTAAAATCAATTAACTAAAGAAAAAAAACACCCCCCAAAATAACATTTTTAAATTTAAATCGGATTTTTTTTTCATTTTAATCAAATCTATTTTAATGAAATGCTTTTGAGGAAAAAATTATCTAAAGATAGTTTTCTATTTAAAATACATTATAGTTCAAAGGTTATTCAGCATGAAATAGAGCTTAGTTATGTAGCATGATGCTGTATATTCATGCAATATTTACATTTTGGTAAACTAATTCAACTAATCCAAGTTATCCATGCTGAGATAACATGCACTTTTTCACAGTAAAAATGGTATAAAATTTAAAAAGTTCAGAAAAAAGACCTTAATCCCATTGTAATAAGCCCATTACCTTAAATTAGCGTCCAGCGTTCCTGCACTCAGGAGGAGCCAAAGACTATCTGCCGGCCACAGCTCACTGTGTGAGAGGCAGTGGGACTGTGGTTGGACCCCTGCCGGCTGCCAGCTCCTTTCCAAGGGAGCCGGCTCAGTCTCCCTCTGTTGTTGCAGGACTGGGCCCTGCTGCTCCTGGCTGCCTCACCCCCTCTCAACATCAGCCACCTGGCTCAGGGGGAGAGAGGGCTTTTAAGTCGGAGCTGCTCTTGGGACCCACCGGACCAGCGTTCCTGCACTCAGGAGGAGCCAAAGACTATCTGCCGGCCACAGCTCACTGTGTGAGAGGCAGTGGGACTGTGGTTGGACCCCTGCCGGCTGCCAGCTCCTTTCCAAGGGAGCCGGCTCAGTCTCCCTCTGTTGTTGCAGGACTGGGCCCTGCTGCTCCTGGCTGCCTCACCCCCTCTCAACATCAGCCACATGGCTGGGGGGGGGGGGAAGAGAAGGGGCTTTAGAAGGGTTTTATTTATTATTTTTTACTTATTTTACTGCCATCAATTAAGAGAGACCCACAGTGGATTTGAGGGAACAGGAAGGGGGGAGGGCATTAGAGGGGGCAGCCATTGAGGTGGTGCTGGGTAGGGGAAGGAATGGCGGTGGGGGTAGAACATGCCCACGTAGGAGAAGAGAGGTTAGATACCTTACATCTATCCCCTCTTCTAGTCCTACCCCCAACCAGATGGTATCAGGTGACCATATCAGCAAACCCTCGAGCCACACGGTGCTGTTGATGAACGCCAGGTCAGTACAAAATAAGACTGCCCTCATCCATGATGTAATTCTGGATGAGGGTGCTGACCTGGCGTGCATTACTGAGACCTGGGTGGGAGAAGAGGGTGGTGTTCCCCTCTCCCAGCTGTGTCCGCCTGGGTACTCGGTCCAGCACCAATGTCGCTCGGAGGGTCGGGGAGGGGGAGTTGCTATAGTCTGTAGGAGTTCTATCTCCTTGACCAGGCTTCCTATCCCTTTGAGAGGAGGTCTTGAGGGCCTGTATTGTGTGTTGGGCTTGGGAGACAGATTAGGGATTCTGTTGGTGTACCGCCCACCCTGCTGCGTACCAACAGTCTCCCTGCCTGAGCTGACGGAGGTGGTCTCGGACCTGGTGTTGAGGACTCCCAGGCTGTTGGTGCTGGGGGACCTCAACATCCATGCCGAGGCTGCCTTGACTGGGGCGGCTCAGGACTTCATGGCCGCCATGACAACCATGGGGCTGTCTCAATGTGTCATCGGCCCAACACATGAGAAGGGCCATACCCTGGACCTGGTTTTCTCAACGGGACTGGAAGATGGTGGTTTGGATGTGGAGGGGCTGGTTGTGACCCCATTGTCATGGTCAGACCACTTCCTGGTCAAGTTTAGTCTATTAGCTTCTTCTTCCCTCTGCAAGGGTGGGGGATCTATTAAGATGATCCGCCCTCGGAGACTAATGGATCCAGATGGTTTCCTGAACGCTCTGGGGGATTATCCGTCTGATATGGTCGGCGCTCCTGTCGAAGCTCAGGTCACCCTATGGAATAGGGAGATGACCCGGGCAGTTGACACGATTGCGCCTAAGCGCCCTCTCCCTGCACGCAGAGCCCAGACAGCTCCTTGGTATACTTCTGAACTGCGGGCGATGAAGCGAGAGGGGAGACGGCTGGAGCGCAGGTGGAGGAAATCCCGCTGGGAGTCCGATCGAACACGACTTAGAGCCCATTATCGGGCCTATTTCGTGGCAATACGGCTGGCGAAACGGCAATATTTCTCCAGCCGTATTGCTTCCTCAGAATGTCGTCCAGCAGAGCTGTTTCGGGTGGTCCGGGATCTTCTTCAACCGGGAAATCCGGTGGAGGTCCCGGACTGCTCATCAGCTCGCTGTGATGAGTTTGCTATTCATTTTGAGGGGAAAATCGCTCAGATTCGCAGTGGGTTGGACTCCACCGTTACTGCAGAATCAGAGGATGTGTCCAGTGTGCCGTGCTTAGGTCAAGTATTAATGGATGAGTTTCAGTTGTTGAGACCTGAGGATGTGGACAGGGTGCTTGGATCTGTCCGTTCTACCACCACTCCGCTCGACCCTTGCCCATCTTGGCTAATTGGAAGATCTGCCAGGGGGGTTCGCACCTGGGTCCAGGAGGCCGTGAACGCCTCTTTGAGAGAGGGAGTGGTCCCTACCACCTTGAAAGAGGCGGTAATTCGTCCACTCCTTAAAAAGCCTAACCTGGACCCAAGGCTGGTGGTTAACTACCGACCAGTGGCGAACCTCCCTTATTTGGGCAAAGTGTTGGAGCGGGTTGTGGCCGGGCAACTCCAGGCGCTGCTGGATGAAACGGATTTTCTGGATCCATTTCAATCGGGTTTCAGGCCGGGTTTTGGTACGGAGACTGCCTTGGTCACCCTGTATGATGACCTTTGCCGGGAGAGAGACAGGGGGAGTGTGACCCTGTTGATACTCCTGGACCTCTCAGCGGCTTTCGACACCATCGACCATGGTGTCCTTCTGGATAGGCTGGCTGGGTTGGGAGTTGGGGGCACCGCTTTACGGTGGTTCCGCTCCTTCCTGGCTGACCGTGTCCAGAGGGTGGTGCTGGGGGACAGTTGCTCTGTCCCATGGCATTTATGTCATGGGGTTCCTCAGGGCTCAATACTGTCCCCCATGCTGTTTAACATCTACATGAAACCGCTGGGAGAGGTCATCAGGAGGTTTGGGCTGAGGAGTCAGCAATATGCTGACGATACTCAGCTCTACCTCTCGTTTTCCACCAATCCAGGTGAGGCGGTTTCTGTGCTGAACTCGTGTCTGGACCTGATAATGGACTGGATGAGGGTTAATAAATTGAAACTCAATCCAGACAAGACGGAAGTGCTGTTAGTGGGTGCTTCGCCGGACAGGCTGGAGGGCCATTTCCCTGCCCTGAATGGGGTTACACTCCCCCTAAGGGACAGGGTCCGCAGCTTGGGGGTGCACCTGGACCCCAGTCTAACACTGGAAGCCCAGGTGGACTCGGTGGCCAGAGGCGCCTTCCTTCAGCTGCGGAAATTATACCAGCTACGGCCCTACCTGGACGAGCGGAGTCTCATGACAGTTACACACGCACTGGTAACATCTCGCATAGATTACTGCAATGCGCTCTACGTGGGGCTGCCTTTGAAGACGGTCCGGCGACTGCAACTGGTCCAGAATCGAGCTGCGCGGCTGGTGAGTGGTGGGGCCGCTAGGGACCATATCAAGCTGATTCTATTTAAGTTACATTGGCTACCAGTTGCTGCCCGGGCCCAATTCAAAGTGCTTGTTTTGACATATAAAGCCCTAAACGGCTTGGGCCCTGGATACCTGAAGAACCGCCTCCTTCCATATGAACCTACCCGGCAGTTAAGATCTAGCCAGGGGGCCCTTTTGAAAGAGCCGTCCCTCAAGGAGGTAAGAGGGATGGCTTGTAGACAAAGGGCCTTTTCGGCAGCTGCCCCCAGACTATGGAATGCCCTCCCGACTGAGATTCGTCTGGCGCCGACGCTGATGACATTTCGGCGCCAGGTCAAAACCTTCCTGTTCCAGAAGGCTTTTAATTGAAATGATATCAGCTGTGGGTCCGATGGCAATTTTTTAGAGTATATATTTTAATTGCATTTTAATTGTTTTGTCTTTTTATTGTATTTTAAATGTTGTAAGCCGCCCAGAGACCTCTGGGTAGTGTGGGCGGCATATTAAAAAAAAAAAAAAAAAATGCTAGATTTCAAGATTGTTTGGAGTGAAATATGTCTGTACCAGGCTCTAAGTGTGAGGAGGGAGGGACAAGCATTAAAATGAAAGTGAAATCTTCTGAGCAGCTTACAAACCTTGGGATCTTTGTGCACATAGCTTGACGTTCTTTATTCCCTTCCTTGAGGAGCAAAATGGCAGCAGGCCATAAAAGAGACCCAGTCTGGTTGCAAATATTAAAGTTTATAACTACCAGCAAAAATGAGTCTTTACATTTAAAAATGATTTAAATCGAGACTTACTAATAATTTGAATCACTATTTAAAATTGTGATTTAAATCGACTTTAAATCAAATGCACCCTGGAAGAAACCAAGAATTTTTAAACATTTGTGTCAGGATGCAACATGCCTTTGTGCCTTGTAAACTGAAGGGACGTGCAAAGTGGCAAATCTTCTTGACACTTTCCGTACAGTTCCTTGAAACTTGCCCTACCACCAAAAAGCAGTCTCAAATCTCCCCCCTTTCATGGGAGTTAAAGGGTCTGCAAAAGTAGGAGCAATTTATGTGTGATTATTTGCTTTTAAATTAAAATCTTGAACCATTCTGACAAAAAACAAGCAGAAAGCCAAGATGTATATATATAAATTGCTGCCAGTTATTTCTTAGTTGAAAAGGGAACACAAATAGTAATTCCTGTACATGTTTTCAAGTAATACCATTAATAAAGGTACAATAGAAAAAAACTTTATGGTCTAGAGGTCAAGAAATAATTTTTAATAAGCAAACAAATTAATGCTTACGTTTTCTAGCTCGCTTCCTGTCAGACCATTCTTGTACTATAATCTGATCACCAGGTCCTCCAATGTAGTATTGATCTTCGTAGGTTGAGTTAGCAGGAATATCATAAGGATCCCATGGCTCGCTCAAAGCTGTCTTGGAACATAGCTTTGTCACTTGCTCAATCTGAAACATCACTGCCTCTTTATAGAGGTATATATATTCAAAGAATCTGAAAAAATTGGACAAGAAAGGAATTAATATCCACATTTGTTTTCTACACAACATCAGGAGACATATAGAGCATATCTGTCTCATAGACTCTGGCTAAATTGAGGAACCTTTGCAACTTAGTTAGAAAACTAAGAGCTTCAAATGGATCTCAGCTCTCTCACCGGATTAAATTTCTAGGATTTCTTGGGTGAATCCACTACCGGATATGAAACTGGTATAAAACTGCTATACATTTCTATTGTGGCTATACCTCTTTTTTCTTTTTCTTTACCACATCCCTCTGCTCAATTTTTCCATCTGTGGACTGCATAACTTGGGCACTGTGGTCAGAAAATTGCAAAGTGCAGGCTATGATGCAAATGTACATCCTTTAATATTTGGCTGTCAAGATTATAGTAAAATATAGGCACACATTAAAAATCAAGGTCTGGTCATGCGGTAAGTCAGTCATAAAGCCATCTATGCCTTATGCAGAATATGATGATAGACTTAGGTGGGTTAAATACTAAACTGCACCATTTCAGATTATATATGTGTGCTGTATTTCTAGATGCCCCCTCTCCATGTAAAAAGCCGTCTCCATGTACAAAACTAGCATATAAGGGAGAAGCCTTAGCCTCATAAGTCTCCCTCTGTTGTACAGGGACCTAACATTCCCAACTCTGGATTTCCTTCATGAGGCTAATGCAGGGTTTGGGGGTAGAGTCAGAAGTGAACAGAAGTTAACGTATTCTGTGCCCACCTTACGCCCACATCAAGACTATTTTTTAACTTCTCTCTTCCAGTTTCACTCCAAAATCAGAAGATTCTCTGCTAGTGAAGGAAAATGCCTATAGGGCACTTACAGGAGAGCTTGAGCAAAGGAATTAAACATATCTTATTTTTTGGTAAGTAACCCCATTCCAAGTTACCTTGCTAAACACAGGGTTAGGAAATGCACATTTGCTTGCCAACAGAATGTTTAATTTGGCTGATAGTTGACTACATACTGTGAGAGTTGTGTTTTAGTTGGGTGGAGACTTAAAGGTGCATCCCCTTCTTACCTAAAGTCTCAAGAGGTATGATCCAGAATGCAACCATCTCAGTCTACTATATTCTGTGCAATGTGTAGATTGGCTAACAGCACAGACTGCTTCACTATGCGAACTCAACCAGACAGAGGCAAAATGTACGTTGTAAGAAACTGTGGGGTCCTGCGACTTGCAGTCAAATTCAAAGGGAAACAGAGCATGAAATTCAAAGGGAAGCAGTGCATTTCTGAGAATTCTGTTTGTTTTCTCATTTATATTTGAGATTTCAGACATGTTTTTACTTACAATTATTTTTGCCATACTGGCATAAAAGGACTCACCAAATAAAATAAAATAAAATAATAATTTAATATATTGGTCATGCTGGATCACTACTTTGCAACTGCAGTCCTATTAAAAACTAAGAAAATGTAACAGTGTATTTTTTAAAATTACTTTCAAATATTATGTTAGCCAAATGTTAAAAGGTTCTCCCTCTGGTATATATATATGGTACAAATGCTGTTTCTCAAAGAGCAGCATTAAAATGTTTTACAAAAGTGCTCCAGTTTCTAATACAACACATCTACTTGGCTACCTGCCTAATGTGCCCTCCTATTCACACCAGGTACTGAAATGCAAAGTTAAATAGTGCCTCCTACAGCAAGTGGAGTACCAAAACGGATCACAATTCAGCCTGCTGTGTTGTGAAAAAAATGAGAACTTTCATTGAGGGTATTAATATAAGTAGATGCTATTCCTTATTGAAACCGTTGAAATGTCCCCTGGAACGTACTGGATCATACTGCCCATTCTGTACTCGGTGCACTCCTATGAGGAAATAATCCTGCAAAGTTCTGTTTTTTCAGTGAGGAGCTGGGTCTGCATAATCTTCGCAATGGGTTTAAGCAATGGTCACTCCCTGTTTCTTTTGAAAGATCACAGCACTCAACCATTTTATATTTCATTTTATGTTATTTGTGAATCTTGATTGTAGTTACCACAGCTCCACCTTTCAGGAACCATTTTGCCCTGAAGACAGCAAAAAACAGAATAGCCTGATGAAATGCATACCACTTACCTCCCAGCATCCAAGCTGAGATGTTCTTGTCAAGCTTCCTCACTTAGATGGGAATGGGCAATGCAGCTGCAATCAGTGTGATTAAAGTTACATCTTTTATTTTATTAGGTTGATTATATTAGCTATATGGTTGATAGTGTAATCTTCGAACTGATATCAACAGCCTTTACACATTAATGTTCTCTGAACTATATATTCCTTGACTTGGTAGGTGAAACAATAACTATATCTTGAAGTAGTTTTTATTTTAACTCACTCAATGAGGATTAAAAACAATGGGGTTTTTTCCATTTCAAAGAATGAAACACAGCAATTGGGAGGATTCAAAGTAACAACTTCCAAGAGTTCCAGTATCTACTGACCACAAACAGCCCACAGCTTCCTGAGAATGAAACTGCTTACCAAATGTTTTATCTTTCCTAGAATAGGGAAATAGCTTTTCATGTCAAATAGAGATGGGCACGAAACAAACCACGAAGCAACGCCCCCCCCCCCCCCGAAATCAGGCCATTCCATGGTTCATTTCGGGGCACTTGGGGAAAATGGGACTATCCAGAACAAAACGAACACTGAACTATTATTGGCATTGGCGATTCATATGTGGCCTCTAACTTGGGACATCTCAAATCCAATCTTTGCAAACTTGGCCTAACTTTTGGGCTGACTCTCTTCGCTACCCCCTCTTATGTTTGGCAACGTTTGAGTTATAGCCCCCTGTGAAGATGAACCAGTGCAAGTGGCTGAACCTAGAAGTGAGACGTACCCTCACTCGTCTAAGGCTGAAGGATTTGGCACCGTCTTTACTTTATTGTCTTCCATGATCTATTCTAGGCCATGGCGTTGGGAGGAGAAGGCGGGAAGTTAAGAGAAAAGGGAAGCGGGAGGAAAAGAGCAACCAATAGCGGAGGGTTTCTTGATGACAGAGGAAGAGGAAGATGTGTTCAGGTTAGGAGATGTAAAGAGGGAAAAGAGGAGCTGGGGGTCAGAAGAGTGGGAAAGTCCTGAGACGGGAGGTAGAGAGAAAGATAAGTCACTGTCACAGGGTGCCAAGGAGCCCTACATGTTCTCCTTTCCCCAAAAGAGAGAGGCAAAGGACAACAGAGAAAGGAAGGTTCAAAGGGGGAAGGAGGGTGCAGGAACTGAAGAGTAGTTGGGGGAGGTAGAACCTTTGGAATGGACTGTATATGTTTATCTGAGAGGGAAAGGTCCTTGGAAGAAGGTGGTGCATCTGGATTCGATCCCCACAGGCTTGACACAGCCCAAAGGCAACTGGGGTCAACACCCTTGTTGCAGGACTATTCGCGCAGTGAGGAGTCAACCCATGCGGAAACCTACTGATCGCGAGAGGTTTGGAATGGCCCCATGTTAAAAGACTATTTTGAGATGGTGGGGTTGCACAAGATGTGGCCCAATGCATATATGGTTGCTGGTCCCGTTGGACCCACTGAAGTTGTTGTTCATACTACACAGTTAAAAGACATTAAACCGTTGTCCAATGTTACACTGTCTCCTGTGATGCCTTTCTTTAAAGGGGAGGAACCACCCATCTTAAAACTAGAACCCAATCACACCCCCAAAGCAGGTCCCTCCAGGAAAATGCTCTATAGCCATGTGCCAAGGAGCACTTTTCTGGGGGAAATCTGTTTGGGGTGGCTATAATTTGGGTGTCACAAATAGATAGGTTACTTACCTGTAACCATGGTTCTTCAAGTGGACCTCTGTGAATTCACACAATAGGGTTTGACAGCGCCTGCGCTGGCCTCTCGGAATCTTCTAGAGCTTTTTTATAGAAAAGTAACAAAGTTAGCATTGCCCCTATCGCGCATGCTCCCCCGCCTCAGCCCTCAGTTCCATTTATCCGCCACAAGAGCCTGAGCTCATCAAAGCATAGTCAGTGACGGATAGTGGGGAGGCTGGGCGGGATGTGTGAATTCACAGAGGTCCACTTGAAGAACCATGGTTACAGGTAAGTAACCTATCTTTCTTCATCGTGGCCTCTGTGAATGCACACAATAGGGTGACTAGCAAGCTCGCTTACCGGAAGGAGGGCCGTCACTGTAGAATAGAAGTCAGCACTGCTCTCCCGAAACCTGTCTCTTTCTTAGCCCGAAGGTCCAGTCTGTAATGTGTCACAAATGTGGACACATTAGACCAAGTGGCAGCTCTGCATATGTTTGGCACATCAACTCCACGCAGCAAGGCTGTAGATGTTGCAACAGCTCTAGTGGAGTGTGCCTTGAGACCTTCAGGAGGAGGTTTGCCTTGTAGTTCATAGGCCAGTGAAATAGTCGAGACAAGCCATCTGGAGAGAGTAGAAGACGACGTTGGAGAGCCTTTATGTTGACCATGGAAGCATATAAACAGTCTTGGCGCCACACGGAAGTCCTTGGTGCGTGACACATAGTACGCCAAAGCTCTCCTAACATCTAAAGAGTGGAGCATGCGTTCAACATCTGAGGTCGGATTAGGAAATAGAGTAGGCAATATAAGAGGTTGATTAACGTGGAAATCAGAGACAACTTTAGGTAAAAAGGAGACGTCTGGGTACAATATCACTTTATCTTTGAAAAATTGTAGATAAGGGGAATCAGATCGGAGAGCAGCCAGTTCGCTTGCTCTTCTTGCTGAAGTAATGGCTACCAAAAACAGAGTCTTGAATGATAGTAGACGAATGTCACAGGATGCCATTGGTTCAAACGGGTGGCGTGTAAGTGCGTTCAAGACAACCTGAAGTGACCATTGCGGCACAGGAGGTTTGACAGGTGGCCGCATATTTGACAGACCCTTTAGAAAGGATTTGAGAGTAGGGTGGGAGAACAACCGAGCGGAGTCTGATTCAGAAGGTTGAAATGAAACAATAGCCGATATGTAAACCTTAAGGGTTGATAAGGCCAATCCAGAGTCAAATAGATAACGTAAATATTGAAGTAAGGTGGATAGAGAAACCGGGGAAGGTTGGAGACTCTTTGATTCGACAAATCTGAGAAAGTTTTTCCACTTGTACTTATAAAGGAGGTTAGTAGATGGTTTCCTAGCCTTCTCCAGGACCTCCTTTATCGATGGGTGATTTTCCACGCCGTCAAATGCAGGGATTCGAGATCTGGGTGTAGGATGTTGCCTGTACCCTGAGTGAGAAGATATGGGAGGTGTGGTAACTTGACAAAGTCCAGTGCCATTATCTTGAGGGTGGAGAACCACGGTTGACGGGGCCACCACGGTGCAATGAAAATCGCATCTGATCTCATTTGACGAGCTCTGACCAGGGTTTTCTGAATGAGCGGAATTGGTGGAAAAAGGTATAGAAGGCCGGACCTCCAAGGGATCATAAAGGCATCCCCGAGTGAGTCCTTGCCTCTCCCCGCACGAGAGGCATACATGGTGCACTTTGTGTTGGCCTGAGTCGCGAACATGTCTATCATGGGATATCCCCAGCGGTTGCAAAGTGAGAGGAAGATCTCGCTGTCCAACTCCCACTCGTGGGTCTGGCCTGTCAGGCGGCTGAGCTTGTCCGCTAGCTGATTGTCCGTTGTGGATATATGCAGGGCCACTGGAAAAATCTGCTGTTGATAGCACCATTCCCATAGATGTACTGAGAGGAATAGGAGGGACATAGAGTGAGTTCCCCCCTGTTTGTTGATATAGTACATGGTCGTGGTGTTGTCTGTTATCACTTGTACACCACGACCCTGTATCAGGGGGAGGAAGGCTCGGAAGGCCTTTATGACTGCTAGAATTTCCAGATGATTGATGTGTAGATGTGTCTCTTTCTGAGACCACAACGCATGTATCTGATGGAGTCCGCAATGTGCTCCCCACCCTGTGGGACTGGCATCCGTTGTGACCTGAATTGTGAGTTGTAGGGGACGAAATGGTCGGCCGACGAAAAGGTGTGGCTGGAAAGTCCACCAACTCAGTTGTTTCGCAAGCTCTGGCGTGACACGTAGACGCTTTCTCGGGTTGTCCTGAAGGGGATCGAAGAGAGTTAGAAACCATGCCTGAAGAGAACGCATCTTCAGACGTGCGTGAGCCAATGTCGATGTTGTGGAGGCCATGAGGCCGAGCAGATGTTGAGCGTGTCGTGCCGTGACGCGTGCATGTGGTTGAAACTTGCGAACAGCTTTGCTGATTTTCTTTACACGTTCTGGTGGTAGAAACATCCGAGCCTCTAAAGAGTTCAGTCTCGCTCCTATGTAGTCGACCACTTGTGATGGTACGAGGTGGGACTTTTTGAGGTTGACAGAGAGACCGAGGGTCTTCAGAGTGCGGAGCACCAATTTGGTGTCTCGAAGTGCTCTTTTTCTTGACGGGGATACCACCAGCCAATCGTCTATGTAAGGGTAGATTTGTATTCCGTGGAGACGAAGGTGAGCTGCTACTGGGGCCATACACTTCGTGAACGTACGTGGGGCTGTGGACAGTCCGAATGGAAGAGCACGGAATTGATAAATGGTGTTTTGAAAGATAAACCGAAGGTACTTTCTGTGACGTGGGTGAATGGTGATGTGAAAGTAAGCGTCTTTCAGATCTATTACTATAAACCAGTCTTGTTTCCTCAACAGGTGGATGATGGATTCCAGAGTGACCATTCTGAAGCGGCGTGGATAAAGGTAAGTATTTAGCTCTCTTAAGTCTAGAATGGGTCTGATCCCTCCATCCTTTTTTGGTACGGCAAAATAGCGGGAATAAAAACCTTTTGCTAATTCCCGTATGGGTAGCTGTTGAATGGCTTGTTTTCGCAGCAGAGTAAGAATCTCTTCTTCTAGAACTGGACTGTAGGACGTAAGTTTGACCTGTCCTAGAGGAGGAAATTCTGTAAATTCTAGACGGTAGCCGAATTGAATAATGCTTAAGACCCAAGAGTCTTTTGTGATGTTTAGCCAGTTGTGGAGGAATGGTGACAGTCGAGTTACGTGATTGTTGTCCAATGGTTGTATGTTGAAGTCAAAGGTACTGTTTTGACTTTTTTGCTTGAGGTTTGTAGAATTGCCGGCGTTGTGTGGGTTGAGGCCGAAAATTGGATGTAGCAGATGAAGCTTGGGAAGATCTAGCTTGATTCTGAGTATTGAAAGAGCGATAAGGTTGGGAAGTCGATTGGCGGTATTGTTGTTGTGGGTATTGTTTACGCCACTGGAATTTATTGTACCTAGGCTGCTGCTGGATGGTATAAGATTTAGCCGTCTTCTTAATTTTGTGTAAACTTTCTAGATTGTCATCCGTCTTGTCATTAAAGATGCCTTTGGCATCAAAAGGTAGATTTTCTATCCGTGTTTTGGCATCCTCGATGATGTTAGAGGATCTTAGCCATGCATGCCGTCTCAGAGCAATGGCAGATGTGAGAGTTTTTGAAGCCGCATCTGCCACATGACGTGAGGCCAATCTCTGGTGTTTTGAGACAGTGAGGGCCTCTGCATGAGTATTGAGGAGATTTTGCCTGCTATCTTCGGGAGCTGCTTGAAGAGCTGGGAGTATTCTAGACCACAGCTGTCTTTGGTATGCCCCCATAGCTGCCAAGTAATTCGTGACACGAAGTAAAAAGGTTGTTAAGGAATATATTTTCCTTCCTAGTACGTCTAGTTTTCTACCCTCTCTATTGGTAGGTGTGACCTGAGATCTCCCCGACGATCTGGATGAGCTAGATTCCACAATTAAGGAATTTGGAATCGGATGTTTTGTGAGGAACTTGGTGTCATCCCCATGGATGCGGTATAAATTTTCAGTTCTTCTAGCTATAGGTGTAGACATAGCTGGTTGGGTCCATGATTCCTTAATAAGCTCCATCAGAGCTGGAATAAATGCCAGGCTCAGTGGAGGGGTTCTTTCTTGATTAATATCTCCAAATATTAGGTCTTCAGAAGGAGGAGGGGGTTGTTCAGTATGCATATTGAGGGTCTTGGCCATCCTCGAGATCATCTGGACATAAGAGGAAAAATCCTCTGACGGGGACGATGGGTGAGGGTCACCTGCATCCGACCCTAATGTATCCCCTTCGATAGGTGTGTCCCTTGAAGCGTCAGACATGTCGTCGTCATGGTCAGAAACGTCCGAGGAAATCATCTCCTCCTGGTCTGAAGTAGGAGGTAAGTGATGTCTCTTTGAAGTCTGTTTGGAAACATCAGTTCTCGACGTTCGAGGTTCATGTACGGAACGTAAACTCTTCGACGTCGAACGTGTGGTAGTTTGAGCCTTCTCAGCCTGTGTAGAAGATCGCTGTTTTTCGACGTCGAGATGTTGTCGATGTCGGCGTCGAGGTGGTGAAGAAGACGACGACGACGAAGAGGACGACAAATACACATATCTGACCCTCTTCTTCTTTCTATGGTAGTCTTCCGAGCTCGAAGAAAAATCCGAGTCCGAATCATCGTGTCGACGTCGACGACGGGACTTCCTGCTATCCAACTCGACATACTCGGGGTCGATGTATTTGGATTTGTGTCGACGCCGAGATGACTTAGGGACGACTACCACCTCACGTCGAGAGGATCGGTGTCGAGCAGGAGAAAGGTGCTTAGATTTAGCAGCCTTCTTACGAGGTAAAGAATCCGGTCTCGATGAAATCGATGCCGACGATGGAGCCGGCGAAGCCCGCCCGGTAAAAACAGGGCTGTCATGGGCAATAGCCGTGCTAGTAAGGGTATCCACTAGCTGGCTAGCGGTGGGGGACATATCCCCTCCGCCCGTACCGGAATCAAAGTGTCGGGATGGTAGTGAGGCAGCCGCCTCCGACAAAGATTCTCGGTCCCGAGGAGAGTCCTCCAAGATGGTTGACGGCAACGACGCCGAGACAGAAGGAGCCGAAACACGGTGTTCCTTTGTTTTTTCTTTATTCTTAGGCTTTTTCTGCTTCGGGTCCTTGGAGGAGGTCGACGGTTTCGACGCGGTAGGTATCTTTTTTGTCGATTTCTTGGCAGATTTGTCGACAGATTTGTCGGTAGGCTTCGACGTCGGAAGTGGAGTTGTAGGGGCAATCCTTACTTCCGATCTTGGGGTGGAAGAAGGGGCTGAAGCCGTTTCCATTTCGGACGGTTTTGACGCTGAGAGCGTCTTGTCCCACAGAAAAATTTTTAAACGTTGCTGTCGAGCCTTTAGGGCTGCTTTGGTAAACTTCTTACAATGCCTGCAAGATTGAGGCTGGTGAGAGTCGCCTAAGCAAAACAGGCAGAGATTGTGTCCGTCCGAAAACGGAAGTTTGCGAGAACAGGACGAACAGCGACTGAAAGGTCCGGAGGGGGACATAAAGCAGCAAACGGAATAAAGACTTACAGAAAGAATGGAGGCCTGTAAGTGTGAGTCCAATGCGCTGCCGCGAGCAGCAGGAAAAAAGGCGGGAAATCGATTCGCGATTTGAAAACGTAAGGATCGTCAGGCAGTCCGTGGTCCGGGGCAATAGAGATTTAGAATAGTGAAAAACAGTCCGAGTCAAGTCCGTATAAGTAATATTTATATTGAATACGAGAGCTCTAGGATCGAGAGGTTCCTTAGCCAAAGGCGGTAAAATGGAACTGAGGGCTGAGGCGGGGGAGCATGCGCGATAGGGGCAATGCTAACTTTGTTACTTTTCTATAAAAAAGCTCTAGAAGATTCCGAGAGGCCAGCGCAGGCGCTGTCAAACCCTATTGTGTGCATTCACAGAGGCCACGATGAAGAACCAATCTTCACCAAACTGGGTGGGGGTGTGGAGAAGAGACAGCTGAAAGCTCACTGTGAGTTTGACATCTCTACCTCATGAAGGGGCATTCTACCACTCCCGGACGGCCTGAATCGCATGAACCATGAAACTGTTCATTTTGTAAGAACGTTTGTGGCTTGTGAATAGCAACGAACAATGAATCATTTTATTGATACTTACATTTTTCCAGTTTGTGTCCATCTCTAATTTCAAACCAAAAACATTTCATAGCTCCCTTTTAATTCTTTCCTCACCCAACTGGCTCTACTTTCCTAATATTATCTGACCCCTTTTGCATTACAGCCCTGTCTGACAGTTTAACGGTCATCTTCAGTTTTCCATTTCTCCTACTCTCTTCTGTTTAGTTGCTTTTCTACTGAATGGTGATTGGTTGAAATACATCCCTGGGAGACTGTTTCTTACTTCAACTCTAGGTGGCTTCCTTCACAACAGCCACTCCAGTGCTGTTCAAGAACCATGTTGCTTTAAGAAGAGAGAACTGGCTTTCAAAAGAGATTTTTTCCCCTTTTTAGAAGAAATAGCCATGTTAGTCTGTGCTAGCATATCAAGCAAAATCCAAACAAAACAAAACAAAACAAAAAAGACAAAAATATGTGGCACCTTAAAGAGTAACTATTATATTTTAATGTGAGCTTCTGTGGATAAGTCCATGTATCCATGAAAGCTCACATTAAAATATAATAGTCTTTAAGGTGCCACATGTTTTTGGCTTTTCTGTTCTGTTCTGTGTCTTTGGATTTTGCCTGGTTTTTTTCCTGTAGCTTTTGCTGACTGCGACTGCTTTTATTGATACTTCAGTTAACATTTATATATATGTAAACCATTTTCTGAGGTTCCTCGTCTAGAGAAAAGTGTATAACTATCTTTAATAAATAAATAAAATTGACCAGCTGTTGAATTTCCTTCCTAACTAACCAGAGCCACATTACAAGCCCTGGTGGTGATTAGTGATTTTCATTATCATGTTGTTCCTGCTTGTTATTTATTGCCTGGGATTAATTTAGCCACAAATCATTGTCATTGTTTACAGAACAATGCTTCCTGGGAGAGGAACTGAATATCAACAGGGATCTTAAAGGTCATTGACAAGTGTAAAATGCCACACTATCAACAACTTATGCCCAGGAAACAAACTGCCTCTTTGGTTTGGGGGCCATGTATAAATATTAGCCATGTAGTCCCACTCCAATTAGATAGTAGCTCCCAGCTGTATGCATGCGAGTATGTTTTAATGAAATATTCGAATCTGGAAGTTATAAGGTTTTATATATGTGTGACTGGTCTAAGGACTGTAAATAAACTTTTATTATTATTATTATTATTATTATTATTATTATTATTATTATTATTATTATTATTATTATTATTATTATTATTATTATTATTATTATTATTATTATTAATTAATTAATTAATTAATTCCACTCTTATATCTGAGGAAGTGGACTTGTCAACGAAAGCTCATATTAAAATATAGCAGTTAGTCTTTAAGGTGCCACAACATTTTTGTCTTTTTTATTTTTTAATTTTCTTTCATTTTTGGCCCAATAAAGTGGACCAGAATCCTATTGGTATTTATGCCACTCACATTGGTTGCACACAAAGTTGAACCACTAGCATGCCATGGGAATGTAAATCGCAACTTGATGCAGACTTACACCAGCAAAAATCCTCCATCCACTCCACCACACTGGGTCTCATACTCACACTGGCACTGATAAAACTTTTTAAAAGACAAAAATCATGGAACAATCACCCTTTTCCACTCTACCACCACCAATTTTCAACTCCCATCTGTAGGCAGTTTGCACTTTATGCCACTGAACATTGTCATACAGTACTGTTTCTAGGTTATCTATTTGGGGGTGCAGGTGAGGTGGAAAAATTTAGAAAATCCCTTTACATTAAAATGTAGGATGTTTCCATTAATATTTATGGGCAGCTCTTGCTCATCCCTGGAACATTTTAAAATAATAGTCAACGAGAACCAGCAAATGAACTATCTAGATTAGCCATTCTCAGCAGGGGCTATATGGCTGCCTGGGGAGTCCTGGCACATTTGAAGGGGGCCACAGACTGAAAACAATTTTTCACAAACTACCTTATAAGGTTTGTTATGCAACTTATACAATCATGATTCCGCCTTTATTTCTTTCATGTTGTGTTTATAGCTGTGGCCAAAAACGAAAAGAAAAGAAAAGAAAAAAGAAAAGAAACTACCAAAATCCTAAAAAAAGAGAGTAAGTCAACAAATGTGGAAAACAAAACAATGGTGAACAGATTGAAAACACCAGAGATCATATTACAAATACATATTGGCTATTGAAGTGTACCAGAGAATTTCAAAAGAAAATAAGGTTACAATAAAGCCTTTGACTCCATTGATCAAAAAGAAATGAAGGTGCCACAACATTTGATTGTCCTAATGCATAATGTATACTCTGGACAAAAGGCTACTATTAGAGCAGAATATGGAGAATTAGAATGATTTCTAATAAGTAAAGCTGTTGGGATGGGAGTTTGAACAGTAAAAAAATCATAACTGGACTGCCACTGGTGATCCTGATCCCACTGGCAGTGATCTAGCATATATTTTTTTTTACCATTAAGGCTTCCCCACCACCATATCCTGAAGATGCCAAAGGCTTTCCCAAAGCAAAAGAGGGACCTAAGTAGCCTTGGAAGCTAAAAGGGGAGGACGGGAAGCTTCCCATTAGTTCGAATTAAATGTTTCTGACACCCAATCCAGGTTACACCAGCATAAATGTACACAACAGGATTTTGCCCAGGAAAAGAAGACCTAGCATGAGATGGATTGCCTCAATAAAGGAAACCGCAACCTGGAGTTTACAAGAAATGTAAGAAATTTCATGGGCATTAGCATTTTTCTTCACTCTATTCTAAACCTAATGTGTCTTCCATCTCTGACTACTCCATTCCACTCCTTCTCACAGCCAGTTTTCATTTTTACTTTATAATTCCCTTTCTTTACTTACCCGTTTCTCAGGAAGCCTCATCTCCCTGGTCTTTCAAGATATCATGCCATGAAGCTACAATGTGTTGTTGGGATGGGGTCTCCTTCAGGCTTTTTCCTTTAAGATTAGTTGCAAACCTTGGAATTACACCAAATCAGATGATGCATTCTTATTGTATAATGGTGTGGTTATGTTTCTACTTGTATGAATACAGAAGGAATTGGAGACTATAACTCTAGGAGGAATATTTTGACTAAGGGAAGCTTTTCTGTAGCTTCCATCCAGTGATATTTAATACTTCTCATCTTTCACAGCTGAATACAGTGGACCCTCGACTTACGCACGGCTCCACTTACGGACTTTTCGAGTTACGGACTTCTCCAGCCGGAAAATTTCACTTCGACTTCCGGCCGGAGAATCGACATAAGAACAGAAATAGGCAGGGGAAAAAGGCGGGCAATTCAACTTTCTAACTATAGGTGGCGCGGAGGCTGCTTCTTTGTGCTGTAGGTCTGTCGGCCATTACTGTATATAGGGTGTGTCGCAGTTGAGAGAGCTCCTGCTTTCCAAGTGCACTTAAAATTGTAAAGGACAGATGAGAACCTTTGAACCCAAAGGTGCGGGTCTACTCGCGAGTAAGCGCCGCCAAAGGCGCGGGTCTACTCGCGAGTAAGCACGGCTTTGCAAGCGCGGGAGGCTTCGGAGGCTTCAGACTGGTAAGGTGCTGCTGTTTTTTCTTTTTAAAAAGTTGTTCTGGGTGGGTTTTGGAGGGTAGATTTGGGCTGGGGGGGTATGTTTCTGTGTTGTTTTGGTTTTTGGTGATTTTTTTTTTTGCAGTCCCAGCGCGGGACTTGCTCCACTGTTGCTGTTATTTTAATTTTTTTGGAGGGGGGTATTTTTTCCTTCTGCCGGAACGGATTAATAGGTTTTCAATGCATTCCTATGGGAAATGGACCCTCGACCTACAGACTTTTCGACCTGCGGCCACTGTTCCAATACGGATTAATTCCGTAATTCGAGGGTCCACTGTATTTTCTCACCCTTATGCAGCAGACAGTAAACTTTCTTCCAATTTCATGACCACTGACATTTTTATGCCTTTTCTTTGAGAATCTAGGTGTCTTTGACATCAATTTTCAAAAGAAACAATAAAAAACTATTTGTATAGTTCACATTGTTTCAAGAATCTGGCGTCTTCTACATCCTCATCCAGTTTTTGGCACATTCTTGTAACCATCATAATTCCTTCTTCCATTAAGGCAGCATCTAACTTTAGATTGCCACACACCTGCTGCTATTTACTGCCTCCATTCTGTAATCATTTCAGGGGAGAATTCAAAAATTCTGCATTCTCTCTTCAGACATGTGTTGACCCACTGAATTCAAAAGGACTTTAGTATTCATGATTAAGTTGAGTTCTCCTGATTTTAATGGGTCTATTTTTGATCAATCCAAAATCCGAATCTAATCCAACAACGCCAACCCTTATGTCAGGGTGGGCAAGCTGTGGAGAACAGGGAGGCAAATCTCCTGCTCCAGAAGTCCTGACATACAACACCTTCAGAAATTTAACATTTAAAAAATGAAACCAGAAGTAGCTGTTAAGTTCCAATTATGGTTTCTTTCCTCCCCCCCCCTTTTTTTTTTTTCAAATGGCACAGGGAGGCCTGTGTCTTGTCTGGGGCAATAATTTCTGCTACAAAGAATTTGAGAAGCTGCATTTTTTTTTCATTTAGTAGATTGTTTTTTCAGCAGCAGAGGGTCTGGCTAGAGGTTACATGCATTCTGTGTATTGTATAATTCCCAATCCAGCATGGAGGTAGCCTATAGCAAGTTGCAAATCACAGGGTTGGCAACTTTGATCAACTAGTTTCACCAATTTTGAACTGAACTCTTATTAACTTAGAAGTCAGAGTGATGGTAAAAAAGAAATTTATTTAAAGAATTGGGGATAAACTAACAGATACCCGTCTTCTTCCTAGATGTCCTGAGATGCCTACCCATCCAGCCTGTTCCAGAAGAAAATAAATGGTAGATGAGTTATGTAAGAGATACCAACAATACACATAAAGGACTAAATTCAGTTCTTAACTGCAACTAGAGAAGACCCACTAATTCTAAGGGCCCTTTTTTGTTGTTGTTTAGTCGTTTAGTTGTGTCCGACTCTTCGTGACCCCATGGACCAGAGCACGCCAGGCCCTCCTGTCTTCCACTGCCTCCCGGAGTTGGGTCAAATTCATGTTGGTAGCTTCGATGACACTGTCCAACCATCTCGTCCTCTGTCGTCCCCTTCTCCTCTTGCCTTCACTCTTTCCCAACATCAGGGTCTTTTCCAAGGAGATTTCTCTTCTCATGAGATGGCCAAAGTATTGAAGCCTCAGCTTCAGGATCTGTCCTTCCAGTGAGCACTCAAATGTTAACTTAAGTCCTGTACATTTAATGGGTTTACTCTAGTTGGGATTAATTGTTGGACTTTTGTGAAAAACACAGAATATGCATACTCAAAAAGCCATCAGGGCCAAGCTTCTCAGCAACAATCTGTTCTTCCCTGTCAAACTGCTGATAGTGGTTATGTTTAAACACTCACTCTGATTTACACTCACACCAAGTTGCTGCACAAAAAAACAATATAAGATAGAAGGGGTTTTCTGACACACTAGTTCTCTGTCTTCAACGACACAGTGATTTTTTGTTTCAGTGGAGGATTCAAACATACGACTTTACCTACAACTCAAAGTGGTAAACTTAACCACAGTTCTACAGAGGGTACCAACCAGTCCTAAGAACAAACAAGCAAACAGAAGGTTTTATTCAGTTACCAAATATTTTTAGGTAAAATACAGTTGCCTAAATTCTGCACCAGTGTGATGCAAGTGTTCCATATTCTGCACCAATGGTGATGCTAGTTTTCTTATGCCCTATGCTGATGAATTCCCAGCCACAAACCAGTTCCTGCCCCCACTCCCTTTTCAAAAGTTCCTACCTTCTGCCAAGCCACATTCACTATTGTTTGTGAATATAGCGCCAGAAAGCTGGCTGATTCTGTCTTACATTAAACTGTGTAAGGAGTCAGGAGCATGCTTGATTGCTTAGCTGGACAGTCGCCAGGATGACTCAACATCTTGCAAGATCAAAGTTTCCCAGAATGTTCTTGTATTCTATTAAATAATTCTTTGTGCTAGGTTTTTTTTAATCCCCTCATTCTGTCTCTCTACTCCATGCTCTCCCCATGCTCCTCCCCTGCTTCCTCCATCATTTCATTCTCTGCTGACATAAGCAATCTCCATCGTCACCCTGACTGATATACCTGGCTCTAAAGAAGGACCACTCAGGGTAAAGGGCCTGGTGGGCTCACTGAAGAGCCACACTGGCTGCTTTTGCTTCATTTGCAGCAGCAGGGAGTGCTGGCTGGCAGGGTTCTCAGGACAATTAACCTAGCTGTGCCCACCTGATGCTTTAATCTAAGCATCACTTAACCTAGGTGGGCTGCAGTTCCAGAGAAGCAACCACATCAGATTCTTCTTGCCTGCAGCATTTCTTAGCAAACAGACATTGATGGCTAGCTTCTCTGAGACAATAATTTCCAAATCCTGATTGAGCAACAGTGCTTCAATTCACTTGTAATATCAATCATCTGAAAGAGAGAGACAGAGAGAAAGAGAGAGAGAGAGAGAGAGAGAGAGAGTACCAGAACTGCAGCTTTACAATGATGAATCATGAAAATGGCCTTTAAAAATAAAACCAGCATAATAATGACTGAATCCAGGTTTTGTCATATTTGAGCGCTGATATAATGAAACCAAAGGGATGATTTCAATTAATCTAAGGATTATTAAATCTGGATTGGACTATGCAAGTTTGAAGACAAAACCATTTTCACATTCATAAGAAATGCTGTTAATTAAACAAAGAGAAGTGGCACGTGATCTTATTTGGTCAGTTTTGAATGGTACCATTTGCATCCCAGACAAATGCTGTTAAATTTGTACTCTAACATATGCTCTGTTCTATCAGTTTAGAAGAAGAATCGATTCAAGTATGCAAACCTCTTTGAGCATCATGCAGTGCAACTTGTCAGATTGTAGCTCTGCCCTTTCCTGATTTCAACTAACTCTCATCAATTTTCAAATCACAAAGTAATTTATACCTAATCCTGTAAATTCTGGGAAACTTGAACTGGTAATAGTACCTACTGTAGATGAAAACTATAAAGCAAAACATTTTTGCTAGAACTTGATATAACTTTATTCTGCTTCCAAACAGTAAATCTTCTTTTGCATCCATTGTTGTTAGGTGCTGTCAAGTTGGAACTGACTTGCAGCAATCCTAAAAGGGTAAGTGAGATATTTAAGGAGTGGTTTTACCAGTTCCACTTTCCCAGTGAGTTTCCATGGCTGAGTGGGGATTCTAATCTTTTTCTCCAGAGTCCTAGTCTGTCACTCTATCCACTACACCACACTGGGAACCATCCATAATGTGGTATAGTGGATAGGCCACACAAAGAATTGTTAAAATTCTGGAACAAAATCCCTTTCTAGCAATGAAGATCAATCAATCTATAACTTAATAGCTCTTGATTCTCTGTTTGTCAAATATTTTGATTGGAGGGCTGTTCAATCCACCCAATTTCTCTACTGCTCTTTGTCGAACCCAGCTGCCCACTGTTCTTCCTTTGTTACTTTACTATATAATTCATGTCCCCCAAATCATTAAGGTACTTTATAGCAGACAAAAAGGTAAATTTTAATGCACATATATCTGGAATTTTTATGATAAAATCACAGGATATTACATTTGCCTCATTATGGTAGAGGTAAAATTTAGCATTAGTTCACTTTTATACTGGGGAAAGGGAAAAAATAACCCTTAAGGAAAATTAAAAATAATGATGGCAATCGGAAACAGTTGTTTTCATTTACATTGCAGACTGGACTTTTTAATAATACTAAAGGTTTAGAATCGTTTATAGAATAAATAAAGCTGTTGCCATCATGTCTAACGTCAGGTTTTCTAAAACAGTTCAGCTATCCATAATTACAAACAGAATACTGAACTATATGAGTCTTCTGCTATATGAGTCTTCTGAAAGCCAGAATGGTTTCAAGGTCCATCTCTGCATTCTGCAGAAGTGCAACATTTGATATACTGAAACCATCTGGGAGAATGGATATCCAGCCTATTGGAAAACCTCCAAAGGAGGAGTGTACAATTTTGCCAAAGCAACTTGTTAAGCTTTATATCTCCTTTCCCAGCCTGGTGCCTTCCAGGCTACAACTCCCATAATGTAAAATCACTGACCATGTTGGCTAGTGTTTATATCAGTAATTAAAAACATTCAAACAGCACCAGGCTCAGAGGTGAGTATGCATCATTCTTCTTTGTAGTCTCTGTGAATCACACATATGGGTTTTGTTGCTGAGCTTAAAAAGAGTAGCATTTTCCCTTCCCTCACAGCCACTGTACATGAGCAGACACACCCTGACAGCTCTCCCTCAGTTCCTTTTTGTTTGCTGAGCAGCACCTAAAGAGAACACCAGAGCTTCAGTACCTAAACAGCATCATCAATGCATAAGGAAGTTGTGCCAGGAACCATCCTGAGATCTGCGATAAAGAAATTAATTGGAATAGGATAGCGACAATTAAAATGTGTATCTTACCAAAACTACTTTTTTTGTTCCAAACAGTACCAATTAAAAGAGAAAAGAAATACTTTGAAGATTTAAACAAGATGATTTTAAAGTTTACTTGGCAAGGGAAAAAGGCAAAAATTAAACTGAAAATGCTACAAGAATCTAAAGAAAAAGGAGGATTCGGACTACCAGACTGGGAGCTATATTACCAAGCATGTATTTTAGTCTGTCTTAAAGAATGGATCACTTTGAGGAATAAAAAACTGCTCTATCTAGAAGGGCATGATCTACAATTGGGCTGGCATGCCTTTTTATGGTATGAGAAAGCCAAAACCCATTGTTGTTGTTTAGTCGTTAAGTCGTGTCCGACTCTTCGTGACCCCATGGACCAGACCACGCCAGGCCCTCCTGTCTTCCACTGCCTCCCGGAGTTTGGTCAAATTCATGTTGGTAGCTTTGATGACACTGTCCAACCATCTCGTTCTTTATCGTCCCCTTCTCCTCTTGCCTTCACATTTTCCCAACATCAGGGTCTTTTCCAGGGAGTCTTCTCTTCTCATGAGATGGCCAAAGTATTGGAGCCTCAGCTTCAGGGTTGATGTCCTTCAAAATGGATAGGTTTGTTCTCTTTGCAGTCCAGGGGACTCTCAAAAGTCTCCTCCAGCACCACAATTCAAAAGCATCAATTCTTCGGTGGTCGGCCTTCTTTATGGTCCAGCTCTCACTTCCATACATCACTACTGGAAAAACCATAGCTTTGACTATGCGGACCTTTGTCGGCAAGGTGATGTCTCTGCTTTTTAAGATGCTGTCTAGGTTTGTCATCGCTTTCCTCCCAAGAAGCAGGCGTCTTTTAATTTCGTGGCTGCTGTCACCATCTGCAGTGATCATGGAGGCGAAGAAAGAAAAATCTGTCACTGCCTCCATATTTTCCCCTTCTATTTGCCAGGAGGTAATGGGACCAGTGGCCATGATCTTAGTTTTTTTGATGTTGAGCTTCAGACCATTTTTGGCGCTCTCCTCTTTCACCCTCATTAAACGGTTCTTTAAATCCTCCTCACTTTCTGCCATCAGAGTGGTATCATCTGAGGTTGTTGATATTTCTTCCGGCAATCTTAATTCCGTCTTGGGATTCCTCCAGTCCAGCCTTTCGCATGATGTATTCTGCATATAATTTTAATAAGCAGGGAGACAATATACAGCCTTATCGTACTCCTTTCCCAATTTTGAACCAATCAGTTGTTCCATATCCAATTCTAACTGTTGCTTCCTGTCCCACATATAGATTTCTCAGGAGATAGATAAGGTGGTCAGGCACTCCCATTTCTTTAAGAACTTGCCATAGTTTGCTGTGGTCCACACAGTCAAAGGCTTTTGCGTAGTCAATGAAGCAGAAGTAGATGTTTTTCTGGAACTCTCTGGCTTTCTCCATAATCCAGCACATATTAGCAATTTGGTCTCTAGTTCCTCTGCCCCTTCGAAATCCAGCTTGTACTTCTGGGAGTTCTCGGTCCACATACTGCTGAAGCCTACCTTGTAGGATTTTGAGCATAACCTTGCACTGTTCGTTTAAGAAGGCCCTCTTGTCTCTCCTTGCTATTCTTTGGAAGTCTGCATCCAATATTCTGTAACTTTCCCTATCTCCCTTGCATTTTGTTTCCCTTCTCTTCTCTGCTATTTGTAAGGCCTCGTTGGACAGCCACTTTGCTTTCTTGTATTTCCTTTTCTTTGGGATGGTTTTTGTTGCTGCCTCCTGTACAATGTTACGAGCCTCCATCCAGAGTTCTTCAGGCACTCTGTCCACCAAATCTAGTTCCTTAAATCTGTTCTTCACTTCCACTGTGTATTCATAAGGGATTTGGTTTAGATTATACCTGACTAGCCCAGTGGTTTTTCCTACTTCCTTCAGTTTAAGCTTGAGTTTTGCTATAAGAAGCTGATGATCAGAGCCACAATCAGCTCCAGGTCTTGTTTTTGCTGACTGTATAGAGCTTCTCCATCTTTGGCTGCAAAGAACATAATCAATCTGATTTCGGTATTGCCCATCTGGTGATGTCCATGTGTAGAGTCGCCTCTTGTGTTGTTGGAAAAGAGTGTTTGAGATGACCAGCTTGTTCTCTTGACAAAACTCTATTAGCCTTTGCCCTGCTTCGTTTTGAACTCCAAGGACAAACTTACCTGTTGTTCCTTTTATCTCTTGACTCCCTACTTTAGCATTCCAGTCCCCTATAATGACAAGAACATCTTTCTTTGGTGTCAGTTCTAGAAGGTGTTGTAAGTCTTCATAGAATTGGTCAATTTCAGCCTCTTCAGCATCAGTGGTTGGTGCATAAACTTGGATTACTGTGATGTTGAAAGGTCTGCCTTGTATTCGTATTGAAATCATTCTATGATTTTTGAGATTGTATCCCAGTACAGCTTTTCCCACTCTTTTGTTGACTATGAGGGCTACTCCATTTCTTCTACGGGATTCTTGCCCACAATAGTAAATATGATAATAGTCTGAATTGAATTCGCCCATTCCCATCCATTTTAGTTCACTGACGCCCAGGATGTCAATGTTTCTTCTTGCCATCTCCTGCTTGACCACATCGAGCTTACCAAGGTTCATAGATCGTACATTCCAGGTTCCTATGCAGTATTTTTCTTTGCAGCATCGGACTTTCCTTGAGCGTCCTTTCGGCTTTGGCCCAACCACTTCATTAGCTCTGGAACTACTTGTACTTGTCCTCCGCTCTTCCTCTGTAGCATGTTGGACGCCTTCCGACCTGAGGGGCTCATCTTCCAGCGTCATATCTTTTAACCTGTTGTTTCTGTCCATGGAGTTTTCTTGGCAAAGATACTGGGGTGGCTTGCCAGTTCCTGCTCCAGGTGGATCGCGTTTAGTCAGAACTCTCCACTATGACCTGTCCGTCTTGGGTGTCCCTGCACAGCATAGCCCATAGCTTCTCTGAATTACTCAAGCCCCTTCGCCACGACAAGGCAGCAATCCATGAAGGGGTTAATTTCAAAATCATTATACAGTGATGCCTTGAGTTACGAACTTAATCCGTTCCAGAAGATGGTCGTAACTCAAATTGGTCGTAACCCAAAGCACCATTTCCCATAGGAATACATTGAAACACGATTAATCCGTTCCGGCCTAAACACCACCACCATCCCGCACTAAAAAACAAACTAAAAAACACACCAAGAGCCATGAAAGCACAGAAACATAACCTCCCCAGAATCAAACAAACCCAATCCAGCAGGTACTAAAAAACACACTGCAAGAGCCATCAGAAACGCGATTCATCTGTTCCAGCCGAAGCCCCCCCAACTAAAAAACACACTGCAAGACCCATCACAGCATAGAAACATAACCCCACCACCCAGCCCAAACCCACACTGCAAAACCCACCCAGAACAGGCAGTTTTTAAAAAGCAAAAAGCAAAAAGCAGTACTTTACAAGGCAGTCCGAAGCCTCCTCCAAACGCACACTCTCTAACCGCTGGGGCGAAAGAGCTACAAAGAAGCAGCCTCTTCGCCAACCAACGGTTAGCAGTTCAAATTTCCCCGCCTTTTTTTCCGGTTGTAACTCAAAGCTCCGGTCGCAAGTCAAAGCAAAATTTTGCGGCCGGAGCTGGTCGTAACTCAAATTGGTCGCAAGTCAGGACGGTCGTAAGTCGAGGCACCACTGTATTAGAAACTCAATACTGATAATATGGGAAAAGATAAAAAAAGAAAATGTACACAAAAATACCTAGGTGGCTTTCACCTATCAAAACATTTGTACACCCAGATCTCAAGAACCTTTGAGGAAATTTTATGCTATAAAGATATACTAGATACAGAAGGGAAATTAAAATCAAAACAAGATCTTATTACTCAGGGATTAGGCTTGTCATGGTGGCCATTAATGCAAATTCAATCTAGATATGATAAAGATGTTAAAGAAGGCTTTTATAAAGAACAAATACCGCTTTAACAAATATTGTTAACCTCAGATGATAAACTAATTAAGAAACTATACAAACTGCTTTTGAATTGGAAAATGGAAGATGAGCAGGTGAAAGAAACAATGGTACAATGGGCTAAACATTTTGGGCACAATATTGAATTGGAGAAATGACAGAAATTGTGGAATAGAAATTGTAAAATAACTATGGCAACTTTGTATAAAGAAAATCTTTATAAAATGTTTTATAGATGGCACTTACCACCTGCCAGAATTGCAAAAATGTTTCCAAATATGTCTATTAAATGTTGGAAATGCAAACAAAAAGTAGGTACCTATTATTATGTATGGTGGATATGTGAAAAAGCAAAAATAATTGGACTAAAATACACACATGGTTGGTTAAAATGCTTAAAAAATGTATAGATTTCAAACCAGAACTGTTTTTATTAGGTATTTTACCAGAGGATTTTGATAAACAATCAGTTTACCTAACACTGCATATTGTGACAGCCGCTAGGATTGTATTTGCACAGCATTGGAAAAACGAAGAAATAACAGAAGAGATAATTAAGAAGATTTTAGATTGTGCAGAAATGGATAGACTCACATTGAGACTGAGAGAGAAAGAAGATTCAGAATACTTTAATAAGTGGAATTTGTTCTATAAATGGCTAGAAGATCGGAGAAGGGATTAAATCACCAAGACGCGAAAATAGATAGTTATAGGCAAACTCATGTAACACGATGTTTGGCGGGCGCAAATCGAATGTAGATATAGTGAGAAACTAATAAAATGTTATATATATATAAAGAAATTACCTAATTAGAAGACATTTATTTGCACTCTGTGTGAGGAGTGCATTTTGATCCATGAAAGCTCATATTGAAATAAATGTGTTACCTCTAAAAGTGCTATAATATCTTGCGTGCATGCTCTCCTTTTCTTTTCTTTCCCCCCGCCTTAATTCTGCTAACAGATAGAATGTGCAATTAGGCAGAGAAATACCTCACATCTTGGACTACTGCTCCTATAAATGCTAGCCAGCATGATCAGTGAGTGATTTTACATTATCAGAATTGTAGTCTGGAAGGCACCAGGCTGGCAAATAAGACATAATGCTTAAAAAGTTGTCAAGGGGCATAGTTCAGTACAAGCTATTTTCTGCTGATCAGATGACACACAGGAGATTGCGAACCAGCCTGACCCTGCTCCGTACCCAATGTGGACCTTCTGGGTCCAGCAGCAGGACTAGTGTTTTTTTGGCAGCTATGCTGGAGAAATTTCTGTATGCACAGGAAGGTCACTTTAAGGGAGATCACTTCCAGCAAAGCATCTTTTTCCAGTGAGATTGGACACAATCCTTTATTGTCATTTGACTCCACCCTGAGACGGATTGTCATGACTACTTCTTTGGAAACTGCTACAAAGGAGAACATTACTTGTCAAATTATAGCTAGTATTAAGCCCTAGATTTGAGGATCTTTATGAGGTGAATCAAACGATGGTTGTCTCTGTTCCTGGCAGAATCAAACACCCTGTAGCATCCCCGAGAATCTCTTAGCATGACTGGCAAGGCGTTTTGTGCGTGCATGCGTTAGTATGGTGCATGAAGGGTTTCAGTGACCCCCTGGAGCAGGCCTTTAAGGCCATAACGGAGGGTCTCATTTGCCAGAACACGCACAGGCGAGCAGGCCTAGTTTACTACAGTTTGAAGTGATTATATAGATCTTACTGGAAACAGAGACATCTTTATACATTGCATGCATGTGTGTAAACGATTCAGCGCAACTTTACAAGATGGAAGCCGAAACCTTTTGCTTTTCAATGCTTCCGTTTGTTAGTCACTCTTGCAAGTGTATACACTAATATATACGTGTGTGCGTGTGTCCAAAGATATATACCTTACTACCTCTAGTACAATTGCCGCGTCCACGCTATCAGGTGCCTAGCAAATACGAGGCAGAAAGAGACGCCAACAACGGACTTATAAAAACATCCCAACGTCCACATGATTGGCCGCAAAATTATCCCCCGCCCTGGAAAGGGCGTGGCCAAAAGAGAAAGACCCCCCCTCCCTCCCCCATCAAAGCTGTGGCGCTGATCTCTGACGCTCTTTTCGGGTCTCGTTCTCAGCCACGGGCGGCGCGCGGGAGGGAACCTACTTCTTGCAAGGGATGAGCCCCTTCCTCTCTTCCAGGACCCGGAGGCGCTGGTTGGGGCTGTCGTAAGACACGGTCGCCCGAGTGTTGGTGCCGGTGTTGTGGTCGTACTCCACCGTCCGCCCCTCCCACTGCAGCGGGGCCTGGCAGGGGACGACCGGCTGCGCGACGGCCGCCCGAGGGGGGCCCCACCTTGTCAGGCCGAAGAAGAGCAGCAGAGCGAGCGCCCGTCGAGGGGACCCGCCGTGTGTGGCGGCGCCCGTCGCCATCCCTCCGGGCCCCTATCCCCTCCTTCCGTCCTCCCCGAAGGCAGCGGAGGAGAACAAGAGCTGCTTGGCCGGTGGCGTTTCTCAGTCCCTCCCTTCGGAAGGCGGGTTCCCTTGCTTGTGGCCGCTGCCGGGGCTAGGCACGGCGGAGAAAAGCGGTGCCGGGGGTGCTTCGGCTGCGAAGCCGCGGCGCTCTGACAGGAGGAACTGCAGAGGGAGCCGCTGACGACAAAAATGGGCATCGCCTGCTTTACCCAACAAGCTCTCGGCTTCCTCTGCGCCGGGACAGGATTGACCCTTGTCCTTCCCCAGTCAGAAGGGCAGCAGGGCAACGTTGATTTCTGGGCATGGTTATCTGAACTGCGCTGCTGCTTGGCAGCCTAATGGCCGAGATTGTCCGGAGGCTGCCGACGTCTTGCGAGAGGGCCATCCATGAAGAGAAGGGAAAAGCAGCGTAGGGCTCCTGAAGCATCTTAACAGGGCAGGTCCTCTGAGGCAGATCACCTCTGAGGCTGGCGGGGGGGGGGGGGGGACACACACACACAAATCGATATATAATATTAAGTAGCACGCTGAAATATCTCCCTCTCATGGGGTATTCTGTATGCGGTTGGGAGTTTTTAGTGTTTAAATAACCGAAATACAAATACTAAATAGTCCAACAATACACAGGGTTGGAACCAGGCTTAGTCATACTTACAGCAAAACCCCTGGCAGTGAATGGCACTTAATTTAGTGATGAAGTCTTGTCTCCTTGATTTCAGTAGTTCCGCTCTCAAGTTTGGATCTAAGGCAAAATCATAATGTTAAAGAGTAGTAATCAAAACATTGGCACTAGTTATTTAGACCCAAGACTGTACATAATATTGCTACTAGTAATTCTCTCTGCTGTCTGTGCTGTGTGTGGTTAATTTGAGTTTGGGGCACCCATTTACACAGACTACATGCTGGCACCGCCCTGATCCTAGACTTGTTTACTTAGAAGTGAGCACCAGTGGTTTATTCCCATAGGATTAACTGAATTGAAGAATCCCTAGTGTAGTGTAGTCAGTGGATAGAAGTGTATTCTAACTACTGATAGAGTGAGAGACTGGGACTCTGGAGAACAGGGTTCAAATCCCCACTCGGCCATGGAAACTCACTGGGGAGATGGTAAAACCACTCCTTAAGTATCTCACCTTGAGAAATAGGGTCACTATAAGTCAGCTCCAACTTGACAACACTTGAATTTAATGTCCACTGAAAACAATGGGACTGTGATGATCGCCCACGTCACTCATGCCATTCATATTCATGAGCTGATTTGCATGAACCTATGAGAGGACTGGAAAGGCAGAGTCAGCAACTACATGAGGCTTGGCGGGAGAAGGAGGAGTCAGATAGGGCTGGTTAGTCAGAGAGAGGGAACAGATACTGAGTGATAAGGCTGGTTAGAAAATAGGTAGAGAAGGTGGTAATGATATAGCAAGAGAGAAGTATGTACTGAGAGAACTTGATGATTTGCTTGTGTATAATGTTTATCTGAGAAACTTCTGTTGTTATTCAATCTGCTTCACTTCAATAAATAAGTTCCGTTTCTGTTCACAAATCAAGTGTTCAGACAAATGTCATTTATATTGTGGATTGAGGTAATCCACTGGTGGCAGCGAGAGGAAAACGCGACGTGAGCCTTTCTGAGGGAAAGACAAGCAGGGGCCACAAGGGTGAACGCCACAGGGACTTAAGGCATTAAGTGTGTCTTATTGATTTCAGTGGAACCCAAGTTCAACTGAATTTGTCTGGTTCAAACAGTAAATCTATTCCTCCTACTGTTAAGAGTATTACTACTGTGAAGGATAAAACTAGTGTTGGGAGGTATTAGTGAATATAGCAGCCTTCTTCAGATTGGCAGTCTCCAAATATACTGGACAGCTGCTACTGCTCTTATGAGCTCTAGCCAGTGTAGCTGTTATAGCCATTGTAGTGTAGTAGTTAGGACTGGGACCTGGGAGATCCAGACTTGTCCCACTGCCATGGACACCCTTGGTCCAACCTCCCTCCTTCTGTCTCACTCTTTCTATCTGCTTGACTTATCTCACAATACTGTAAGGACAAAACAAGGGCGAGGACGAGCCATTTAAATCTTGACCTTACAAGAGGAAAAGCAGCATACATATGGCACTAATCATGAATTAATCTCTATATAAGTATTCTAATATGCATACAGTCAATTCACACTTTGTATATTGCATTGGATTCCTGAATTACATTCCATGGAATAATGTATGCATTTACTTTTAATTTGATGAAGCATAATGAGATGGAACCCCTCCCACTATACAGCAGCATCACCATACTTATGAAACCAGAATTATTTCCAGAGAGAATGCAAAAAAGATGGCTTCTTAAGGTAGTAATGTTCCCTTCTGTTTCATTTCAACCTTTATGTCTTGCTCACAGTGTGTGCCCATTACTAGTGCCAGTTTGAACATAATGTATGCCTGTCTGCTCCTAGAGGGGGCAGGTAAGTGTGTGGTGATACTAGTACCTTTTTGGCCTATTCAATGACTTTCACTGGAAGTGTGTCCATGGTGGAGCTGGAAGGTGCACAGTGATTCTTTGCAAACTGTGCCCTTTGTCCATGAATTCATTCTAGAATTTGTGCTCATGTGGATACAGCACCATCTTGGAGATGCCATTTTCCATTAACTGACACCCACTGGCTAATGGAACAGACAAAGGGAAATGGCCATCTGTGGATTTTGCCTCAGGAATCCAAAAGGTGATTTGGTGAACAACATGAAATAAATGAAGAGCAGGCTCTTGGCATGTGTGTGGGATACTGTAGTGGGGTAACCTTGTTTTGTTATTTTTAAAGGACTACACAAATGTTGACACATAATTTAATATGCATATACCCTGTTTCCCCAAAAATAAGACCTAACCTGAAAATAAGCCCTAGTATGATTTTTCAGGATGCCCTGCCCTCCACCATTGTGCAGCAACCAGAAGATGACATGACTGTATTTGAATAAATGTAGATTGTTGTACATGAAAAAGATAAAACATCCCCTGAAAATAAGCCCTAATGCGTTTTTTGGAGCAAAAATTAATATAAGACCCTGTCTTATTTTCGGGGAAACACGGTATTCATCGAATCAATTAATAAAACAGCCACGGGTGGAAGAAAAAAAGTCTTTGTCCTAAGTAGGATCATGGGCCATTAGTAAATATGTATCAACAATTAGCCGTACCCCAGGTAGTTCAGTACCACTTTTTTAAGGGTTGGCAGCTAATTTCTCTTTTTCCCAAGCACTTGCATGGGAGGGGGGTGTAACTTATTACAGCTCCAACCACCTTTTGTTTTACTGGTCATGCTGGGTGGGGATAATAAAAGGTCCAAACATTCCATACCTACGCAGTATAAAAACACATCTATGTGGGAAGCTGATGTGTCCCTCTTTTTAAAAAAAACAAAAAACTACTTTGATGGTAAGCACTGTCATATCATGCCATTATTTCCAGATTTCAGTGCCACCAGGTGTGATTGATATCTGCTAACTTAAATGGCTGACAAAAGGAGACCAATTCATGGAGGACACGCCTGTCGATAGGTGTTAGTTTTAGTACAGTAATTGACTGAAGCTTCCATATTCAGAGGACGCAGGTTCCAACTATGGGGCAAACAAAAGCTGAAAGCTGCTGTGAATTGCTTTCTAAAAGCATCTTACTGGCCATAGCTGGGCAAAGGATACCAGGCTATCTGCAATTTTGGGCTAAGGATACTGGGCTATTTAAAAGATTACTGGGATAAATGATAGCCATAGTAATGAGTAAGAATTAATTCATTTCATTATTTGATAGGAACTTTGGAAAATCCACAAATTTCTTCACACAGGAAAGAACTTCCAACGTAAACATGGGCAGATTTGCCCATGCAGGCAGAGGTCTTTGAATGCTTAGCTTTTAAGAAGTCTAGTTTTGAAGCCCTGTGTGCATGGTGCTGAATTGGGGTTGCCACATTGCTTCTCTTCAGGCTCCTCATCTTGATCAGTTACATAACACATGGTCCTCTCCATGCTGGGAATAGATGTATCTGTCAAATATGGTCAGTATAGGTGACAGAGAATTTCATAGTTGTAGTTTTAGAAGAGTAGCCATGTTAGTCTGCTAGCATATCAGGCAAAAAAAAAAAAAAAAAAAAAAAAAATTTAAAAGAAGATGCAAGTTTTTGTAAACAAGTCCACGAAAGTAGATTGTCTGAAGAAGTGAACTTGACCACAAATGCCCACATTAAAATATAGCAGTTAAGTCTTTAAAATGCCACAACGTTTTTGTCTTTTCATTTTTTATATTTGTTTTGTTTTTGCCAGAATATTTAATGTAGTTGTTTTTGGTAAGTAACCAAAATTCACAAATTTGTTCACAAATAGGATCAAAATAATGTGAAGTTTTTTTAAAAAATCAGATGTGGGAGAAAGTGAAAATGACATATTCATCCATCTCTAACCCTTCATCAGTGAATAGTATTGTAGACCCCATCAAGTAGTGCTTAGGAGAGACAGAAGCACATCTAAATAGTGTTGGTCATGATGATGGCATTCAGTTTTACCTTTATGTCACTATTACTGGTGCTAAAGAAATCTGCAAAACTATTCTGACCAGTGATCCTATGAATCAGCAAAATGTGGATATACAGTATGTGCTGTGGATCACAAATGCTATCTCCACATATCTCAAAAAAATATTGTTAGTACTCTATATAGATCAGGTTTAAACTCTGAAACAGACAGTTCTGCTGATTATAAACAAAGTGTAAATATGAAAGCATGTTTAGATGATAGATTTTACTATCAGGTTTTACTAATCAGCAAAAACTGGATTTCACAACTTTGCCAAGGAAAAGATGAAACACTGATCAAATCAGTTCATTATATGCAAAGCATAAATGCAAGGAATGGCTTTTAAAACTCATCATAAAATATTACTATTAACACTATTAACATGATGTTCTCACCATTATAGAGCAAGGAGTTCTTTAATTTAGAGTAGATGCTTTGCCTCCAGAAGTTTACAGGTTTAATCTGTGGCACTCCTGGTTTAAGAATCAGAGGTAGCAAAATTGCAACCATGAGCTCTAGAAACTTACTAAGGAAATGGATTACAGGAAAAAAAGGACATTGGCTGTATATTGTTGATTCCTTTCAGTCGACTCCAATAGAGACCCTGTAGTACTGTGGATTATCAAAAGTGAAAAGGGCTTCTCTTCACATCCGAGATGTTGAAGATATGTGTTTGTATGAATTGAGGTTTTTTTTCCTTTTAAACCTGTATATGTTTCCCAACTTACATCTAATATTCCAATCCTACTGAAAATGAGGAACTTGTCTGGAGGCTGATCTCTTAAGGGCACATATTTGTAAAACTGCAATGAAAAAGTAGTGGATCTGTCTGAATGAAATAGGTTCAATTGAGTCCAGTTTTTAGCCATACAATTTCATGAGTACACATTTCCACCTATTTTACTAGAGTTACTATACGATGTAGCCCCCTATAGGTAACGGAGGTAATTACAGAAAATTCAAGGAAAATTAACTCAGAAAAGTTAAAGCTTTAAAAGCAGGCAGGAAAGTTGAGAGATGGATTGAAAAGATTGCGCTCGTTCGACGATGAGGTTGGAGCTATAAAACAAGAGAAAAAGAGTCAGGTACCCTTCCCTCTTTCCACAGACATCCCTTTTTTCCAATTCACTTTCAAAAATTTATTACACGCGTCAAATCGCTCACTGGGGGCAAACAAATTGTAGCTTTGAGACACGCGGTGAGAAATGTGTGGCTGGTGATGCTGATGTCGCCCCGGGATTAAATTGAGCCGAGGTGATGTCAACGTGCGTGCCTGTGAAGAAACACGCGCGCGCGCGCCGCACCCCCACCCCGACCCCCAATGGACGGTGCTGGCGAAGGAGATCGATCCCGTCCCCACGTCACCGGTGGCACCGATTATAAATCTGGTCCCGGCAAGCCCATGGTGTCCGCAAGGTTCTCATCGCCGGAGCCGACGGGAGCCCAGCGCAAGGCGGCTCTGCGCTTCGCCCCGCGCCGGAAGGCTCGGACTCGTCCCCGGCTGACCGCCGCTCTTTCGACGGAAGACCCGGGAAAGGGTTGGTGGGCGACCCCCTCCGAGAAGGTTCCCAAGGGATCCGCCGGGGCGCTTCTGTCCGTCCGGAGCGGCCGATGGCGGCGACGCGGGCCCTGCTGGCGTGGCTGTGGCTGGGCTTCTTCGCCCGAGCGGCGGGGCTGCCGGGCTCCCCCTGCGAGCCGGTGCGCATCCCCATGTGCCGGCACATGCCCTGGAACATCACGCGGATGCCCAACCACCTCCACCACAGCACGCAGGAGAACGCCGTCCTGGCCATCGAGCAGTATCAGGAGCTGGTGGAGGTGGGCTGCAGCCCGGTGCTCAGCTTCTTCCTCTGCGCCATGTACGCGCCCATCTGCACCCTCGAGTTCCTCCACGACCCCATCAAGCCCTGCAAGTCGCTGTGCCAGCGGGCCCGCGACGGCTGCGAGCCCCTCGTGCGGCGCTACAACCACAGCTGGCCCGAGGCCTTGGCCTGCGATGACCTGCCCGTCTACGACCGGGGGGTTTGCATCGCCCCCGAGGCCATCGTCACGGATCTGCCCGAGGGTGAGTTGGGGGGGCGGGGGGGGGGGAAGCGGGGGGCCGCCACGGGGAAACGCGGAAGCAAAGCCCCGCTGCAACTGGGGGAGAGGCTCCCTTCGGAAGAGAGGGGGGCCGGCGGGGGGGGGGGCTCCTGTGCGAGGCTCCAACAGGGAGCCGCGGCGGTGATGATGCCTCGCAGGACCGGTGGGAGCGAGGCTGCGCTGGGAAGCCCTCGGGGCCCGCGCCTCCGCCCTTGGAAGGCGGGCCCCTGGCGTTCACCTGGTCCCCCTTCCCTCCCGTTCCGAGACGCCGGTCCTAAGCGGTCAGGCCCCGCAAGGAGAGCCCGCTCTGCCCAGAAGAGGTTCCCGCCTCGAGCCCGTCGCGTGCTTCCGTCCGGGATGCGGGGCTGGGCGGGAGCGCCGGAAACCGGGGCCGCTCCGGGCGGTTCCCGCGCCCCCTTCGCCGCCGTGGGAGCCACGCGGCCCTCCTCGGGGCATTCGCGGCGGCGGGGGTGGCTGCGCGCTCGCCGCCGTCGAGCCCCGGGGGATCGGCTGCTCTCGGGGCTGGGCCGCCGGTGGGCCTCGCCGAGCGGTTTCGCTGGCCTCGCCGGGAGGCCGAAAGCTAGAAGAAATCCCCGACCGTGTCGCAATGTCGCGGGACTGGATGACCGGGACCTGCTTCGATCGCCGACCCCTTTCCTTCCAGTCTCGTGGTCCCAATCCGAGGCTCAGATGTCCCTCTCTCTCTCTCTCTGTGTGTGTGTGTGTGTGTGTGTGTGTGTTTTATCTCCTGAAGACGAGGTCAAGTGGATCGACCTGTCCGACGACGTGATGGTCCAGGAAAGACCTCTGCTTGCTGAATGCAAGAACTCAAGCCCGGGTGAGTCGTCTGAACCCCCTCCCCTGAATCGTTAGAGCGTTTCTCCCTTCGGATCTCCCGACAACTTTCATATTTTATCCTGTTTGTCCTTTCTGTTGTTGCCGTTTTCTGAAAATAAAGCTCGCTGCAAGTGTAAGAAAGTGAAGCCGACGATTATGACGTATCTCAACAAAAACTACAGTTACGGTAAGCATCCATTTTAAACATATTATAGGAGATTATACTACATCGAGCATTGTAACCGTCGAGTTACTCTTCTTACTTCTTGATCGTGATCACTCTGTAAACTTCTTCGTCTTACCGTCTTTGCGCGCTGTGGAGGATGCGCTTCAGCGCGGTGAAATCCGACCGGTTGATTATCTCCCCAGAAAGTCAGAGGGTCGAAACAGCAGGAATGTAACGCTGATCATCTAATGTTTTTTTTCTTTGCCCTAGATTATGAGGAGTTTTCCCCTCTCACGTTCTAACTAGAGATCGTTGGGAAGGGGTTGTTTTATTTTGTTTGATCTGGTTGATACTGACATTTCTTAAGTTCTACTTTGTGGGCCAAAGAGGGGAAATGACAGGGATTATTTTATTTCTTAGATTTTAAAAAACTAATGATGCACTTAAGTAACATCAAACAAACTCCCTGTCCAAACTTTTTTGAAGTAATAAACATTAAGACAGTGTGTTGTTCAAATAATATTTTCTTAAACAAGAGAAATAAGCCTCCTAAAATCTCCTTAAAAGTACTGACCTGAATATTTGGCGGCTGGATTGACTGCATATTTATTTGGGACTAAGTTTCTATTGAACAATGGTCTTTACCTCTGAGCAAGCTAGTAAGGACTCAAAAGTGTAAGTCCTATTCATTGGAAAGAACTTAGAACCCCCAAATAACTGTATTTATTTGGAACTATTACCAATCACATTAGGACTAATTTCCTAGTAAGTATTCAGAGTATTGCAGACGTGTATCCAAAACCTCTACATGTTTGCTCAGGTGTGAGTCCCACTCCATTCAGTGCAGCTTTTTCCAATAGGTCCCAAAGAACTGCAGCTTCTCACACTCTAAATGCCCCTCAATATGTCTTATGACTTGATATGATGACTCTGGGTAGGTGGAAGTAAGTTCTATTAAAATCTGCTGACTTACTTCTAACTAAAGTGCATTTTCAGTAAGTGTTTTGCTGAAATCAACAGTAGAATGAGAGTGAATCTTTAAAATGCAAACTATTAATTTTTCACAGTTAGATGATTTATTTATTTAAAATATTTATTTAAAATATTTTTATCCTGCCTTTCTCCTTAAAAGGATCCAATCTCTTAGCAAGGAATTTTAAAACAGAGGTTATTATTGATTTTGCCTCATGGTTTTATAGTTGAAAAAGAATGGGCTTTATCTGAATGGTTAGCTACGTATGGGTTTTGCTGGAACTTGTAGGTTAAATTGATAATGATCAATGATTTTGTCCAGGTAAATAAGATTTGGTTTGGTACTAAATAAATATTGACCAGGAAGGATGCAGATGTAGTCATGCTCAGAGGAGACTTGTTGCAAGCAAAGGGCTTTGTTTTATATAGTATCCCAAAGAGACAGCCTTTTTGCACAAGTAAAGGAAGCCACATTGCTTGCCTGGAGAGTCACTATCCTTAGTGGAATGCATGGGAAGAAGGGAAAGGAATAGGATGAAAAAGGAGACATTGTGATGTGGTTAAAAGAAGGGGGTTAACAATATTGAGGCCAATAATGCTGTTACTGTTGTTCTCACTCATATATAATTTTCTACTGTTCCAAGCACAGTGATAAACGCATCAATTAACAAAATAAATCTTGGTCATTTATTATTTATTATTTCAGCTTATATACCACCCCATAGTGCATGTACTCCCTAGGTTGTTTGCAACACATTAAAATAACATTATTATAAATGAAACCAAGCGCCTTGCAATAAATACCATAAAATAAAATAAAATCTTGTCCCTAGCTAAAACCTACCTTAAATAAATTAATCAAATTAAGCATATTTGAGCATCTCAGGTGGTAAGGTATTATAAAAGATAACTTTAAACACTGTTGTTTTTACTAATTTCTTAAAAACTGCGAGAGAAGGTGCCTGACAAACCTCTGTTGGAAGCTTGTTTCAGAGGAAAGGGGCTACAACCCAGAAAGTGTGGTTTGTGGTGTTAACTTTTTTGGCCTCCTTAGGTATCACCAGTTTTAGAATCATGGGCTGTGAGGAGTGAGCGGGATGGGTAGCTGTTTTGTGGGAGAGTGTTCAGTGAGACCTACTCTCAGATAAGTGGCTTTAGTACTGCAGCATTAGTTTTCAAAGACGATAATGGTGGAAATCCCATACTATGCTAAAGTAAGTCACATTCCAGAGCAACCTGTTTGAAGCATGTGATGTGTGCCAAACATATAGGAATCCAAAGTCAGAGCAAAAGAACTACATTTTAACTGTCTCTTTTAAGGAGTCAGCTAACTGGATAGCCCAGGGAGTTGGGTACCAGGCAAAGGTTGGGGGTTCAGTTCTCCACTGTGCCTTCCTTGGATGATAGATTCCTTAGCAGGCCCTCGTTTCTTGTTCTGTTTTCAGGGCAGGTGAGAGACACACAGCAGCAGGAAGTCCCTCAAATATTGGGACTCAGTAAAAGTCAAAAGCAACCCCAGAAATTTGGCCCAGAAAGCCTTTGTCAACCCTATTTTCCCATCTTTCTCACTGGGATGAGGGGTAATTGTGAACAGAATTTGTGAACAGAAGCTTGCAACTTTAAATTGCCCCCAATATAAGAAATTTCAGAGGCTCTAGTTACAGGCTGTAGTAAGATCACAGGTATGGAGCAAGTCCCACAGTTCAAGGGGGCTGATTCTCTAGCAAGTGTGCTGTGTAGTAAAAGGCTTGTTTCTGAAAAACATGTACCAAATCAGGAAGTTTTTTCTTCAAAATCTTTCCTCATGGTGCCCTATCAATCTACCTTTACCCTACATGTTGCAGTTATTCATGCTAAAGTAAAGAGTTTGGAGAGAGGAAACTGCAATGAAATAATCACGATGGTCGACGTGAAGGAAGTGTTGAAATCTTCCACTCCAGTCCCCCGTTCGCTAGTTCCTCTGTATACCAATTCCTCCTGCCAGTGCCCACCTCTTCTACCAAATCAGGATGTCCTCATTATGTGTTATGAATGGCACTCGAGGTAAGCAAACATATTGTCTTCAGAAAACTACAGTAGATTTCTGTGTTATGAATATTTTCTTCCAGAATATGGAGAGAGTGTAGCATGATCGCTAGAGTGTTCAAATCTCTGCTCAGTCATGAAGCCTAGGGAGTTGGGTCATGCATTACCATTCCATTGTAAGGGTGGATGATACCTTTTATTGGACCACTGAAAAATCATACAGATCGTAAGCTTTTGTGAATAAAATGCCACTTCTTCAGGCTTAGCAGAACCCCTTCATGGACAGTACAGAAAAATTGTAGACAAGAGTCCAAAAATTGATGGGACATGTCTGAGAGGTGATCCCAGTCCTCTCGAGGCTGTTGTGTCAGGCATCCTTGCAGCATGGTTTGGAATTTTTTACACCCTCCCTCCCTCCGTCTTTTAAGAACAAAAAGCTGCCAGTTACTCTATGACTGCTTCCCCACCACCACCGCAAACACATACGTTGCCTGCTCTGAAACAACAGAAAGTTTCTTTTTGGCTGTGTGGGTGGGGAAGGGACAAGCGTAAAGATATAGCGGCGTCCAGCCCAAGTACCATTCAATTTATCCTGCCAGTGGCAGTTGCCGTGTGCTCCCATGAGCTCCTTAGAGAAAGAGTGAGGTGGAAATATGATTAGCAATAATAAGAACTACACAAAATTGTTGCAGTGTGGAATTCTCTTGTTCAAGGTGCTTCATTGCATTTTCTCAGTGGTCAGACAGTATTCTTTATCTGTTCAGCATACCCAACTTTCATTTGGTTTTGAACCCTTCTCTAAGCTTTTCCCACTGCACAAGTTTGGTATTTCTGCAAACCTTGTACTTCCTCAGATCTTTCTCTTGTGCAGGGGAAGGGTGATGCCAAATAAACTGAGAGCATTGCCAGTCTGTACAAGTCCTGCAACAAGATGCTGTAGCTTGAAGTGCTCTTGAAAACACTCCGTTCCATTGCCCTCTCTCTTGGTTTTCTGTTCCCCTCCTTTTGGCCAGTCAGACTTCCGTGCTCACTGAGTATTGTCTGGCATAAAATCCAAGATTTGGGTGGGGTTTTCCTCTCTGCTCCTTTTCTTTCCTCATTTTTATTTGTACAAGTCTTTTGTTTCTTACAGCCTGTTCACACTTTCTTTGTGTAAGTAGGTGATTCCATATAGACTACATAACTAACTGAATTTGGCAAATTAAGTGCACCATGAGTGTCAGGGAGTTTTAGGATGGAGAAGCTGAGCTCCCCCCGCCCCCGTCCCCCCGAATGGGCCAAGACTGCTGTGTAGCTGAGCCCTTTGAAGGAATTAACAACCAGCCATGTATTAAAAATAGTCAAGCAGAGGAAAGGGAAAAAAATACTGTTGCGGTTTAACCCTCCCAGAAGTAACTGGGCTTACAATAGGTCCTATGCGTGCTTACTTGGAAGTAAGCCCAATGAACACAGTCAGAGGGGAGTTCTGCTCTTATGGGGTGCTTTACTGTCCCTCAAAATACATCTCAGATGTAGCTGTCACTGTCATGGCGGGAGGAAATATGTCTTGCCAATAAGTGGCACTAGAAAACACCCACCTTCTTTAGGAGTAGTTTCATAGAGCCAAACCAGGGCTTACTTTCTGGAGCTGGGGGGAAAAAGGGAGGGGGGATGGCTCTGTATCAGCGATATCTATTATGTGTGCCTGAGCTCAACTTGGATGTGGGAATGCAGGGAATACTTATCAGATTTGTGGATGACACAAAATTGGGTGGAATAGCTCATACCTTGCAAGACAGGAACAAAATTCAAAAATCTCTGGAAAGGCTCAAGCACTGGGCTGAAAACAACAGAATGAAATTCAGCAGGGATAAGTGAAAAGTTCCTAGGGAAAAAACCCAAATGCACAGTTATAAGATGGGGGGATACTTGGCTCAGTAATATTATGAGTGAGAAGGATCTTGGAGTAGTTGTAGATCAGAAGCTGAATATGAGCCAGCAAGGAGATGGGGCTGCAAAAAAGGCAAATGTGATTTTGGGATACATTAACAGAAGCATGGTCTCCAAATCCCATGTTCAGCACTAGTTAGGCCTCATTTAGAGTACTGTGCCCAGTTGTGGACATCACACTTTAAGAAGGATGCCAGCAAACTGGAGCAAGTTCAGAGGAGGGCAACAAGGATGATCAGGGGACTGGAAACCAAGCCCTATAAGGAAAGACTGAAATAACTTGGTATGTTTAGCCTTGAGAAAAGAAGAAAGCAGGCAGATATGATAGCACTTTTCAAATACTTGAAAGGCTGTCATTCAGAGAGGGGCAGGATCTCTTCTCAGTCATCCCAGAGTGCAGGACATGCAACAATGGGCTCAAGTTACAGGAAGTTAGATTTAGGTTGAATATCAGGAAAAATGTTGGAGCAGTACGACAGTGGAACCAATTACTTCTAGAGGTGCTGAGCACTGCAACACTGGAGGCCTTCAAGAGAAAATTGGACAGTCATCTGCCAGATCTGCTTTGGATTCCTGCACTGAGCAGGGGGTTGGGCTTGATGGTCTTATAGGCCCCTTCCAACTCAATTATTCTATGATCCTAAATGAGGAACAAAGCCTACGACATGAGGATTCAGAGCCATCAATGAGAAACATCCATAAATGTGTTGTTTTACTGTAGTATGTGTTTGCGCTCTGCATATGCTCCATAGCTAGTGTCTTTAACACAACACAGGACCCATGTTTAACTGGGATAAATTTCAGTAAGAGAGAACTAATGAAATTGTGGGACCATCTGAATGGTATGTGGTACAGTGGACCCTCGACTTACGGAATTAATCCGTATTGGAACAGTGGCCGCAGGTCGAAAAGTCTGTAGGTCGAGGGTCCATTTCCCATAGGAATGCATTGAAAACCTATTAATCCATTCCGGCAGAAGGAAAAAATACCCCCCTCCAAAAAAATTAAAATAACAGCAACAGTGTTGCAAGTCCCACGCTGGGACTGCAAAAAAAAAAAAAAAAATCACCAAAAACCAAAACAACACAGAAACATACCCCCCAGCCCAAATCTACCCTCCAAAACCCACCCAGAACAACTTTTTAAAAAGAAAAAACAGCAGCACCTTACCAGTCTGAAGCCTCCCGCGCTTGCAAAGCCGTGCTTACTCGCAAGTAGACCCGCGCCCTTGGTGGCGCTTACTCGCAAGTAGACCCGCGCCTTCGGGTTCAAAGGTTCTCATCAGTTGAGAGAGCAGGAGCTCTCTCAACTGCGACACACCCTACACACAGTAATGGCCGACAGACCTACAGCACAAAGAAGCAGCCTCGGGGCCACCTATAGTTAGAAAGTTGAATTGCCCGCCTTTTCCCCCCTGCCTATTTCTGTTCTTATGTCGATTCTCCGGCCGGAAGTCGAAGTGAAATTTTCCGGCTGGAGAAGTCCGTAACTCGAAAAGTCCGTAAGTGGAGCCGTGCGTAAGTCGAGGGTCCACTGTATTTATATTAAGACGCAGCCCACATTTAGGGATGCATTTCTTTTTCCTTTGTTTATATGCTGACAGATTTTCATTCAGGATGTTCTAAGTTCTTTTAGGATGTGCTAGATTTCAAGTTTGCACTGAAGGGGAAGAAGGCAATTTGTTTTTGTTCTTTCCTAAAACCAAGAAGTGTTCCTCACCCTTTCCATAAATTATAATTCTCTTTATTCTAGATTTTCCCCAAGTACTAGTTTGCTCTGAGAGTTCTTCTAGAACAGCGGTTCCCAATCTTGGGTCCCCAGGCGTTCTTGGACTACAACTCCCAGAAATCCTGAGCAGCACAGCTAGTAGTGAAAGCTTCTGGGAATTTTACTCTAAGAACATCTGGGGACCCAAAGTTGGGAGCCATTGCTCTAGAAACTCAAAGGAATGTTATTAATTCTAGGTGTAGCCAGTATAGATTTGTATAAGGGCAGTATTCTGATGCTGGCTCCCCCCCCCCCCCCCAGTCCTGTAACCATTCTCTAATTTTCACTTTCGTTGATTACTACTTCTTACATTTTCATTTTTGTTTGTTTGTTTGTTCCGCTGTTGACACATTTGTGATGTCCATTTTAACAAAATTACAGAAAATATGACCGAATGATTCATAAATATCAATCTTGAACCCCACCCCCACCCCTCCCAGAGAAACAGTTCCAGGGGCTCTGATGATAAACCTGACGTTTCCGTGCCGTATTTATCAGCTTAGAAAAGGAGACAGATGGACATTAGAATAGAAAGGCTGGCAGAAAATATGGATGAAAAAAACCAACAACCCAGCAGAATTTAAATGTCTTTGATTCTGGGTAAAGAAAATGAGATTAAATGAAAGAAACGTGATAGCAGTTGATCTTGAGGTATTTCAGAATTACAATGCATCCATGTGAACAAAGACTTTCAAAATTATGTTCAGGTCTATGCAAAGATTAGGAGTTCTATATTTCATGGAACAAATTTACCAGTGATGTTTCTAAAGGTCATTGAGGTTTTTGTTTTTATTTTGTGTGCTTCATCAAAGGATTTTGGGGGGAAAGACAGCAAAAACAAAATATTATGTTTCCCATTGCATTTGGCTGTATGTAAACAGGGTTTGAGTTACAGTGGTTTTTAAAAATGTCAGAAGTAATGGTCTCTTCCTTGGAAAAGTACTGAAAGAAATACCACGTTCTTGTTTCTATCACAATTACCCATTTTTCTAATTATATTGTGGGCCTTCATCTTGCATTAAAGGACATGGAAATCTTGCACTGAATTAGGGCAATTACAGCAAAAGGTCATCACAAATGCTCAACGTCGTGCAGTATTGGGTCCAACATACATATAGGGATGTATGCATGTCTTGTAAGCAGTTTGTAATAATTTCTTCTCTATCGAATACAAAAATACAACAGCAACACACTGATAGACAAAAGTCATGCTTTCCAGGTCATGGACCAATTTGACAGGAAGCATGGAATCCTAAATGAACTCTGTGTGGGCAAGTAACTTGGCAGATCAAACCATGTGCTTTTACTTTAGTTGTGGTAGGAATGTGATGAGTACTTGCAGCTTTCCTTGTTCTTGGCGATATTGTGAGTCTTATAATGCTGAGACTCCCCCCCCCCCCCATGTGTGAGATTTCCCAGGTTGCAGCAAAAATGACACCTTCATTTTGTTCCTCTTTTATTTTTTTTTCATTTTTTTGCCTGTTCTTCTGTGCAGGAAATGACCAAACATTGTACACCTTAATGTTCTGTCTGGCAAATACAGCTGCAGGAAAAACACCATTCTTCACAGGAATTCTAACAATCCTGCACAGCCTTGTGTTTCTTCTGCCCTTTCCAGATGAATCCTGTGCAGGAAATACGAGTATGCCATTCTGTGCAGGAATTATAATTATCCTGTGCAGGTTGACATTTTATCAAAAAAACCCAGATACTTGCAAGAAATGCCACATTTCCTGTGAGATTTCTCAGGAAAAAAGTCACACTGTGAGGAGAAAAGAATGCCTCTCAGTTTGTCTCTGAGAACAAGAGGCTGTGAGATTCATTTCCTTAAGCTGTGGTAACTTTTACTGGACACAGACACTTAAAATGGAGAGAAGGATGTTGTCTGTGATGAAGTACAGATGTTGGAAAATGCCACAAAACTTGGGTCTTTGGCTGGATCATGTGGATTCATTTTAAATGTGGCTCGAGATAGTTTTGAGAGTCAAGTCCAACATTTATCTCCAAGGAATACCATTACTATTGCCTCAGTTTGAGGTCTAATGCAGAACTATATTTCTGAATTTTAGCAGATACGAAATTAATCAGTTTACTCCAACTTTTCTTCTGGAATAGACATGGGGAAGGAGATGGGTAATCGTGAATACAGCAAATATATAAAATAAACATTGGTCAATTAATTACATATGTCTATAAATATATATAATGTAACGTAGATAAATCAATAAGATCCTGGAATTAATGTGAAAACAAAGAGACTTGTATTAGTTAAACTATAAAAATGTTGAAATGTTTTATATACTCTCCCATTTTGTGTGTGTGGGCTGCATCTGTTAGAGTGAAAAATGATTAGATAAAATTAAGCGAACAATTCTAAGATTCCTCTGAGGCATCCCAGAAACATAAGCTGTTGAATCTGCAACATCCAAAGCCTGCTTGTTTCCCAGCATGTTCTGAAGCATCCTAGAACCTCACTAGCCCTGTAAAGAATTGGGAAAAGTTACTATTTTGGACTACAGCATCGTGACCATGGTGTCTGTAGAATTCTGGGAGGTAGAGTCCCACAGTGCAATTTTTTCCAGGTCCTGTAGTTTATCCCACCTGCCATACCTACCAGTATGGTTTTTTAAAGGGGTGCAGCAGTTATGAGACTGAAAGAAGCCATCTTCTTTTCACCACTTCTGGCTGTAATGACCCAGAAGGGCACATGATTCTCCTTTCTGTCTTCCATAGGATGGTTCTGTATATCAAATGTTATGGCACAGGTGCAACCAAAGTTGCTCAGGTCCCATTGATCTGAGTGAAACAGACTTCGGTTACATTCTATTCAGGTGTAAATTTCAGTAAGTTCAGTGAATTTTTTTCTAGCTATGTGGGGTTAGGGTAGCAGCGTGAGACACATCTCTCCCATTGATATCAATAGACTATCAAAGTACTTAATCCTGACTGGAGCGAGTCCTCGTGTTTTATATTGCATTCTGTTATTAGGAAATTAACTATAAATGTCTTTGTGCCCTACTTGTTTCTACCATTATTTCAGGTTGATGCTTCTCGATGGTTGTTCTGTTGAAAAATGGAAGGATCCTTTAAGCAAAAGGTTTAAGGTGAGTACATTTAATAACACTTCTAAAATATGTTTCCCCTTCAGTGGTCTAAAAAGATAAGTTGGTTGGCAGTCAGTAGTAAGATGAGCAGATACACAATGCAGAAGAACATGCTATATTTCCAACAAAACCTTTTGCCACTTTCATCACTGAACTTAATACCACAAAGAAAGTGATTATGAGAATTTTGGCAAACATTTTAATCACTGGGTATGGCTATTATTGTGGCTAGCCATTGAGTACATGTGTATAAGAAGCCATATTGAACAGCAAATTAACATAAACTGCCACATTATATAAACAAGCTGCTATTATATGAACACAAAACTAAGATTTATACTTTTGCACCACAGGATTTCAGGAGAATGTATTGCAAAAACCACATGCTTGGCAGGCTAGTTAAAATCTTTTCAAACTGTTCCAGGGAATTTTTTGTGTATTCCACTATTCATCGTCCTGGAAATTCCCTTTGAGACATTTTTGGTTGTGTTTTACTGGAAAATGTGGAGAAGCCAGTTTTTCCTTTGAGCACGATAGATTGGTGTGTAGAAACAATGTGTACACTGGCTTTTTTTTTTTTTTTTTTTTTTTGCCTTAGTCTAGTGTGAATAGATAGGTTTTGTTCACTCAGTAAAAGGAGTAGATGAAGGTTTGAAAAGGCATGTGTGAGCCCCGACAGCCCCAGTGGCTTCAGTTGGGTTCCCACTGAATAGGAGGGAACAACCATCACTGAACGCACATAACCAGTAGTCAGTGAGTAAAACTCAACAGGGTTTATTAAAACTTGGACTGCGAGAAAAGGTAACAAACTATTATATGCAGAGTCAGTCGTCCCAGTTCCTGACACTAGTCCTACTCTCTCTCTGCTAGTCTGCCACTCCCTGCTTTTGTTTACCAGGAGGGCTCTTGTCTCTCTGGGAGGGAGCACTCAGTTCCCTTCACTGAGCTCCCAGCTCATTTGGTAGGTTCTGTTATTTGCCAAGCTTCTCTCCCTCAAGGTTGTTGGCAGGTAGAGTGGTATTTTCCCTCCAGTGGCTCAGATCTCCTCACTCCTTGTGGTTGACGGTCGCAAGGTCTCCTTCTCTGCCAGTGTCTATTCAAGCGGGGAGTGGAATCACTTTACTTCCTCTGTTCCCCTTTTTCTTTTCTCTCCCTCTCTCCTGAAGGCAGCCTGTATTTTTATTTGGAGGCCTCTCCTTCGGGCACGCTAAACTGGGCCCAGACCCTCTGCCAGGGATACGCCTTGTAGACACAGTTCCAGTCACTCAGGACTCCTTGGCCCAACAGTTGCCAGACCACTCTTCTTGTGTCACCAGTCCTTGTCTTTTGATGGTCCAGCATCTCCTCTCAACCCTTCCTTTTAACAGCCTTCCCAGGTTGGATTTCAGCCTCCTGGGTGAGAATGTTGGTTGCCCCCTCTGACAATTCTCTCTTTGTCTGAAGGGTTTCTTCCTCCCCTCTTGCACTGTGTCATGTATCACCCCTTCTGATGCCAGGGCTCTATTTTTCTGTCTGGCATCAAGACGTCTTCCTCCTCCTTTTCCCGAGGGACATCTCCTATTTCTCGGATGGCACCCCCCCCTCTGGGTTTCTGCTTCTCTATCATTTCTCCCTTTTCTTCCTGCCACGTTTCTGCTTCTCCATGTAGCAAAATTCCTCATATATCTCTCGTCCATTGTGGGTGGCATCAGGTCCCTGGTCAGAGCATGGCGGCACGCTGACAGGAACATATTGCTCCTTTCATCTCCACACTGACTACCCATACATTTGTGTTGACATCTGAGGGAGGGAGTGAAGCTTTCTCACATGCTCATCTACAGGAAGAATTCCAGAATCTGTTGAAACATTTACAGTAGGATCCCCTTATCTACGGGATCAGTATCCACTGATTCTCTTATCCACGGTCTGAAAATATTAAAAATATTAAAAGAAAACAAATCTAGAACAAAATATTTTGACATGTATTACCAGAACCAGCCACTATATGGAGCCAGAAACCGTGCTATGAATACTTCTTAGTGAATAATGCATAGCATGGTCTCTGGTAGCCTCTAGTGGCTAGTTCTGATAATGCATGTGAAAATATTTTATTCTGCTTTTTCCCCTTCTACCATGCTAGATATATAGCATTTGCATATATAGTTTTCAGTATCCACAGGAGGGGCTTGGAACCAAACCCCAGTGGATATGGGGGTCCAACTGTACATTGTGTAGAGCAGCCTTGTATACCTTGTTCATCACAATATTGGCAAGTTGTTTGTGATGTATCTTTAAAACTTGGACATATATTTTAAAATCTTGTTTTATTTCTAAATTATTTTTCCTAGAGATGGGAACAGCGACTTCAAGAACAGAAGCTGCGAGCAGTGGCAAATAAAAACCAGAATGCTAAAAACTCTGGTCGCAATGGGGTGCCGAAACAGAACTCTAAGAATGCCAAACCTGTGGTTGCTAGTCCCAAGAAGATCACTAAGCTCAGAAGCGACCAGAAAGAAGTCAATTCCAAAAAAATGTGAATTGCAAATTTCCCCACAACAAAGCTCACAACTTGGCCAGAATGGCATGTGGGCATTTCCTGAAGTCATCAATGTAAACATTTACAAATAGACATTATTTGCATCAATGTATGGTTAAAGGAATACTTTTTCACATTAAGCCACACATATAGTTTAGCCCTACATGTGGTGAGTTGATGAGAATCAATCGATTGAACCTGCATTTTACATTGCCAGTCATAATTTACTAATACATATGTATTTGGATAGCCTATTCTCTGTGTTAACATGTTCCAGAAAATTTCCTCCGAAGTTCGCTACACACATATTCTCTAGAAGGGGCATCCACTATTATTTCCCTCTCCATGGTAAACTCCATTTTTTGTTGCTGAACTATGTGAATGCTTGTGTAGCAAAGGCATCCTAAATCAAATGCATTTTTAATTTTTTTTTCCTTTGGGTCAGCGTCTGTTATGAATGTTAACTGTTGTACATAGAAATGTTAGCTCAAGATCAGTATATGCAAAACCAAACCAAATCCAGTTTGAGAATTTAGAACCTAGGCTTACGTATTTACTGCATGAAGAAGAGATTCTTAAAGTAGAATTAAACTTTTAAAAGTCATGAACAGAAATGCTACAAAAGTAGCAAATTCTTTAGGTCATTTTCAAAAACTATTTTTAAAAACTTGAGGAGAGAGAGAGATCTAGGATTACCTTAGGATAGAAAAAGTGGGGGGAAATCACCCCGATTAAGAGTGTTTAGGGGCACACATGGATCTCTTTTCCATTTGGGGCATCCTATTCTCTTCAGTTTATGGAACCCCTTAACAAATGTGTTCTGTTATGTGCCTGAATTAGATTCCCTCTAGCTAAATGTGTGGGATCTAAGAAATGTGTTCAGGCACCAGAATATCCTTGGTCCGTAAATTGTCTCTGTGAACAATTGATTGCAATGCAGAAAAGTATGCAGGAACATTTACAATCATGGGATCTTCTGGTGTCCTTTTTTTTTTTTAAGTGCAGCAGCTCCACTGTATAAATGCCTACATCAAGTGCATTCTGTAAGAAGCTGATCTTCACCCCTACTGCCACCACAATTGATGCAACAGAGTCTGAATGCTGACGTTCATGTCCTGTGATCATGATTCAGTAGTTTTCTACCACAAACCTATCCAGGGGGTGCCACTGTAGGCTACGAAGTGACTTGTGTTCCTTCACTTTCTATATCTGACAACAGAACTCAGTTTTGTGTGTGATTTTCTGGATTGCATCACCATGTGGGGTTTTTTTACAGTGATTGGAGATAATGAGTTTAATCCCATACAAGAGATCACATGCAATATAGGTGGGCTTTTTGTGTTGTTTATAACTGCACAGAGGTAAAACACTGCTGACATGGTATATGTTTGAAACATTGCAGGCTTTTGAAAGATAATCTGTACAGAGTCTAGAAACATTCCTTTAATATTAATGTTACCCGGGTGAATCCAGGAGCTGTAGTCCAAAAATGGTGTGTTTCTGAGTTCTCCATCTGTGCTTGCCTTGAAGGGAAATCCTCGAGTGTAAATGTAAACAAAGTATCAGGCCATTTGTGCATCTGCAATGGGATAGTATGGACCAAGGGCCAATATGATTACTACTGGGATGTAAAGTGTTTCTTGAAAGTTGTTGTATAATCTCACATAATTGTAAACTTTTTCATCAATAAATAATTTAATCTTTTGTGGTATAATCTGAATTTCATTTAACTCGAAGGGGTAGATGAATATCCCTGAGTAGACTCTGTCTAAAAGGGCGGGATAAAAATCGAATAAATGAATAAATAGATCAAGATGGCCCTCTAAGGTGCAGTCACCATGGGCTTTTCTGTTGGCAACATAAACCTAACTTCCTCCTGACTTTGCTGCTTCTAAACGTTTTCATTTTGAGCCATCTGTGCACAGAGTTGTTTGGTTGTTAGCTGGCTGCTCAGTGCATTGATGGACTATTAATTGTAACCCTTCTTCTTACCCATCCCCAGAGGAATTTATATTTTACAAAGGGACTGTGCCTTTTTACAAACAAAAACCAAGGTGCCAAGTGATCCATGGGTTATCTCTTCATTTGGCACCCTACTGCTGTTTTTACTTTTTTTAAAGCAAAATTCCTCTATAGAACCGCTGTGGGGAGGAGAGCAGGAGGTTCGACAGTAGCAAGCCAATCTGTGACAAGCAGGCTGGCTTTACAGGTAGACCCAGAATGCTGTTTCCCCACATGCTTAGTCCTGGAAGAGAATATATACACTTCCAGAATACAGTTTCTTCTTCGTGGCCTCTGTGAATGCACACAAATCTTGTGTGGCATGTAAAAAATTGATCAAGCCAGCACTTAAGCAAAGGCTCCAAAGGCTCTGATCTCACCTTTGGGAGACGGCCATGAACAAAAAAGGCTCACGCTCCGGTGTCAACTGGTAGCCTATCTCCCCACACTGGCCTCTCAATGGCTGACGCACCATCCAGCCAGGCCTCGGCCCATTCTAGCCCTGCATCAGGGCGGGCGATTGAAATCCAACTTTCAGGATTGGACTCTCCTCAACACTCTCCCCAAAAACATCGGGAGAAACGGAAGCACACTGGCCTCTCAATGGCTGATGCACCATCCAGCCAGGCCTCGGCCCATTCTAGCCCTGCATCAGGGCGGGCGATTGAAATCCAACTTTCAGGATCGGACTCTCCTCAACACTCTCCCCAAAAACATCGGGAGAAACGGAAGCATATTTCTCCTCGATATATGCCTCCGTACGGAGAGTACTACCAGTATACCAATTTCCCACGGTACCATCATTTTGACGTGGAGGAAGTTGTCCCGTAATGCGATCCATATCACATGGAAGCATACCAAGGACAGTCATATTATCAAGAACTGAAGTGTGTGCGATATGCACTACCTTACCAACAAGGATATCCTCAATCACCATCCCCGTCGCCACCACACCGCCGACACCGCTCCCAACATCCGGTACCCGGCCTCTCCTGCACCTCCTATTACTAAACCGGCTCTGAAATGTTCGACATCGTCACATACCGACCATTCCAAACGCCTCAGACAATCTTCTAAAACTCAACAACCTCTTCAGGTTACTACCACATATACAGGTCCCCATCCAACAACAGAACCAGAACCACATCATCCTCGGTCTTCCCTCCGAGCTCAGCCCCCTCCTCCAGCCCCGACCGTAACAAGACCCAGAATCACGTCATCATCTTCCACATCCTCTTCTGACCAAGAACTAAGATCCGAATCATCTGAAGAATCACCATTCAATCTCCCTACACCAATCTCAGATGCTATTGATAATCTCCTTCAGAGGATTTCACTTCTTATTCACAGATGATATCCAGAATGGCTAAATCCCTACAACTACATGTCGAAGAACCTCCGTCACCTGAGGCAGATCTAATCTTCGACGACATCAATCAATAAAGGACTCCAGTTAGTCTTACTTTTATTCCATCGATGCTCAAACTAATCAAGGAAGCATGGGACAAGCCACCATCTACACTACAAATCTCAAGACGGACTGAAAACCTGTACAAGACGCATGGAACGGACACCAAGGTTTTGGCCAAACATCCTACTCCCAATTCTATAATTGTTGAGTCCAACCAGTCAAGAGCCAGAAATAAGTCTTCAGTGGCCCCTACTATAAGGAGGGTCAGAAAATTGACATCATTGGTAGAGGAATTTATTCGCTCCAATCCTTTTCACTTAGAGTCGCCAACTATCAAGCAGCGATGGGCGCTTATCAGCGCCAACTTTGGAACAAAATTCTCCCGATACTGGAATCCGCACCTGAATCAATCAAAACTGAACTGATTAATGCCCATACCGAGGCCACCTCGCTGGCAAAACAACAAAGGATTGTGGCTAGACATGCGGCCGATGCGGCATCGAAGACCCTAGCATCCTCGATAGCGTTGCGCTGACACGCCTGGCTTAGATCCACCGGACTGTCTGATGATGCCAAGTCAAGGATAGAAGACCTTCCCTTCGACAGCACAGGTCTCTTTAATCAGAAAACAGACGAGACTATGGAAAACCTTTATAAAATACGGAAAACGGCAAGATCATACACCAACCAACAATCCTTTCGATACCAATGACCTCAATACAGAGAGACTCAATTCTATCCACAATCATTTCAACAACAATCGTATCAGAGATTCCAGCCATATCGACAATTCAGATCACAACCAGTTGACAGGTCCTTTCTAGGTCCACCACCATCGACATCATCCTTTCGGAATCAAAATCAGTCCAATCGACGCCAGCCTTTTCGAAAACCCCAGATAAAGGGGAGAATGGTTTGTTGTGATCGGTCTACAGGACGCTTACTTCTATATTTCGATCCATCCATCTCATCAAAAATTTCTCAGATTTCAATTCGACAACATCGTGTACCAATTCTGTTCCCTACCATTTGGACTTTCCACAATGCTGAGGACTTTCACGAAGTGCATGGCACCAGTCGCAGCGCATCTCCGCCTTCAGGGTATAAACATCTACCCATATATAGACGACTGGCTGATAGTTGCGATGTCGTACCAAAACGCCATGAGAGCTACAACCATCACGCTCGACACACTTCAGAACCTCGGACTCAAAGTAAACTATACAAAATCTCATCTCGAACCAGCACAGACAGTCACCTACATCGGAGCCCTCTTTGACTCCATGCAAGCCAGGGCCTTCATCCCCCTGGAACGAGTTATAAGGTTAAAGAAGGAAATTTGCCCCTTTCAATCTCAAACTTCTGTTCCAGCCGATCATGTTCAACACCTCCTTGGGCTCATGGCGTCCACAACATCGGTAATCCAGCATGCCTGACTGAAAATGAGGTAGCTCCAATCGTGGTACCTGCCACTATTCAACCCGGTGATAGACCACCCATCCATGAAATTGACTGTGACACCAGAGTTAGCCAATCAACTCACTTGGTGGACATCGATGTCAAACCTCCGTGTCGGACGACCATTCCTGCTCTTCCATCTGACGGTGCAGGTCACCACCGACTCCAGCCCATCCGGCTGGGGAGCACATTGTCTTCATCACAAAATTCATGGCCTATGGACGAAACAAGAACAATCCACATCAACCATCTCGAGCTCTTAGCGATCATCAGAGCTTTCCATGCCTTTCTTCCAATCATTGAGGGTCGAGTGGTGCAACTGGCAACAGACAATACAACTGCCCTATATTATGTAAACAAACAGGGAGGAACACATTCTTTATCCCTCCTGTACCTAGCCATTGACCTGTGGGAATGGTGTTACCAACATCACATCTTCCCTATTGCAGTACATATTTCCACGGACGACAATTACATAGCAGATCATCTCAGCCGTATGACATTGAGGACTAACAAGTGGTCCCTCAAGAATACAATTTTCAATCAACTCTGTTGCCATTGGAGATTACCTACCATCGATGTCTTCGCTTCGAGTGCGAATGCCAAATGCGGTGTCTATTGCTCTCAAGCCGGAGCAGATGAGAACTCCATCGGGGACGCGTTCATGACGGATTCAAACAGGGAATTACTTTATCTATTCCCACCAATACAACTCATACAACGGACAATTATCCGCCTCCGACACTTTCAATCGAATGCGATCCTCTTCGCTCCCTGGTGGCCGAGGCAACTGTGGTTCACTCACCTCAGATCGATGTTGACGGACTCGTTTAGACTCTCTCCGGTTCCCGACCTCCTAACTCAGAACGACGGGATGGTCTACCATCCAGACCTTCCATCGTTGAACTTGACAGCTTGGAGGATACTCCCGCCTTGAAGCGCATCTTGGATCGAGCGCGAATACCATCAACTCAGCTTCTATATGCAAATAAGTGGAAAGCCTTCCTTAATTATACGGAAATAAATAACTTACCTGCAATACCTGTTTCCTTGAAGACACTACTTACCTTCTTACTCCATCTCTTCGAATTTGGACTCTCTCATTCCACCTTAAAAGTCCATATATCAGCCATCGTTGCCCATCAACCAGATAACCACGTCAGCAAAAGTTTTATCTCACCCTACGGTTAAAAAAATTCCTCAAAGGACTCAATAACATCCGTCCACCACATCAACGTATTATTCCCCAATGGTCACTACAAATTGTCCTTAATGCTCTCATGCGCCCACCATTCGAACCAATGGCCTCTTCAAATCTTAGGTTGCTTTCTCTAAAGACATCTTTTCTGGTGGCTATAACATAAACTCTGCTAAAAGAGCCAGTGAGCTTGCTGCTCTTCGTTCTGATCCACCCTTTATCCAATTTCATTCAGGCAAGGTGACTTTGTATTTTGATGTCTCTTTTCTGCCCAAGATTGTATCAGAATTTCATCTAAATCAACCAATTATATTACCATTGTTTTTCCCATCACCATCAATCTCTCTAGAGTGCATGCTCCACATGCTAGACGTAAGACGCTCTCTTGCATTTTATATTGACAGAACTGAGGCTTTCAGGAAAACTAACAGACTTTTCATATGTTTCCATGGACCTCACAAGGGAGGCCCAGCCTCATCACAATCCATTTCCAGATGGATAGTCCAAACTATTTCTCTGGCATATGAACTATCAGGCAAACCACCTCCTGATCATTTGAATGCACATTCCACTAGAGCGCTGTCAACATCTACTGCCTTCCAGTGTGGAATCAAGATTCCTAACATCTGCCGTGCTGCAACATGGTCTACCCCATTGACCTTTGTCAGGCATTACCGCCTAGATGTGAGAGCACGCAATGATGCTGGATTTGGCAGATTTGTATTGGCATCCTTCCTACCGTGACGTCCCACCATCCGGTAAGTGAAGCTTGCCAGTCACCCATTTGTGTGCATTCACAGAGGCCACGAAGAAGAAAAAGAGGTTACCTACCTGTAACCATAGTTCTTCTAGTGGTCCTCTGTGAATTCACACATCCCACCCATCCCCCCCTCTGTCCGTCACGGGTTATATTATATGATTCTTCTGCCTGGCGGACAAATTCTAGGAACTGAGGGGAATCTTAGGTGGGCGGAGCATGTGCTCCACAGGGGAACGTCCCACTAACTTTGTACTTTTAAGCTCTAAAATCTTCCAAGACATTCAGCGCAGGCGCAGAACAACCCATTTGTGTGAATTCACAGAGGACCACTAGAAAAACTATAGTTACAGGTAGGTAACCTATTTCCCTGTGCACTATAATGAAATCCTGCTAATTAATAACAGGTAAATTTGAACTTGTCCCTTCAATGTTACATTGTTATTACAACAAATATTGTAGCTCTAATGACACTTCGGAGCAAACCTAAAGAGTTGCCTAAAACGTCTGTAAAGGTTTATAATACCATGAGTTTCTGGAATGTTATTTCTCCAAAAATAAAATATTTTATCATTTACTTTTTCTTCTTTTTTAATTAAAGAGAAATGTAAAATGATTGCCAGCTTAGAAATTTAACTTTTCCTTTGCAATATATAGGAAACCTTTATTGCCCTCCCAACCCTAAAATAAAGACGCGAGACAATAATATGGGTTAAATACGGGCCACACTTTATTGATTTAAATTCAAATTCAAATTTGCCATCCTTTGGCAAAAAGGAGGGGGCCTGCTGTAGTGCGGAAACAGGTAAATGGCAGAGGTATCCAAATACCCCTTGATCAGCAAATGGGCGAGTCCCCGGCCCCAGGTTCCAGCGGTCTTAAAGACAGCAGGAACCCGGCCAGCCGCTAATAAACACCTCCAGACCTCAAGCCATCTTTAGTTGATGACTGTTGGTCGGAAGTGGCCCAGCGCATCTTCCTGCCATAGGCACTGTAATCGCACGATCCGCAGTGCTGGGAGGTCGGATGCGCTGTTGGCTTACCTGAAATTACAGTGGGACACACTGGAAAATACCTGTTTTTTCCGCACTACCCGCCAGTGTGACCGAAAATTTCCACCAAAAATGCCAACATCCCTTTTCCAGTGTGGGATAGGCGAAAAATCCCCCCATCCAAATGCCAATCAGGATGAAGGTCAAAAATTCCTATCCGGCCCCTTAAAGGTGACCAGAAAAACTCACACTAGAAATAGGGTGGGCGGGCAGGTGCCTGAAAAAAGAAGAGGATGGTGTGAGGGGGTAACGCCCTTTAAGTAACCTGGCGTTCCCCCCTCCTGCTTGCCATTCTCGTGAGACTAGCCAGTCTCGCGTTATCTGGGGTGTAGGGTTCTGAATGAATGTGTGTCAAAACTCATGCCTTGGATCTACTCTGTCTAATGCTAAGTCGGTTAATTTCCAGCACTGATATTTGTCAAAGGTGACTTATCAGTATGTTAACAGAAATAACCGGGGACCTGTTCTCCAACCTTTAACTATGGCTGTGAGGCTTTCAAAGGGCAAATGCTGCTTATGCTACGCTATCCTAAGGTTATTGTGAACCCTATGCCTAGCTGATCGGCCTTGGATCGCTGAATAAGAATTTGCACCTTCCCTTCTTCCACCTTAACATCCTGCCGTTGCAGGGCTAGCCTGTATTTATCATTTTCCCCGATGTAACCATTTTGCTAATTCTAAGAGCCCCAGCAACCATCATTAATGACGCCGTCTCGCATAGGACCCCTTCGTATTCGTCCCTGCATAAGAGCACCCAGTGTTTGCAATTGCGCTCTAATAACAGAGGTGATATGGAGCCCTGGTATCTTGTACTCTATCCCTTTCTTTGGACCGTCCATTTATCATTTTCCTTATGCGGTAATCCCCTGAGTGATCTCTAAGGCCATCAAAATTTTCCCCAGAAAAGGCCAGTACTGACAGCATCCCTGAATAGTTCCAGGTTCCAGTCCCTTTCTGTTTCAATGTACCATAAATTGTTATAAATGTTCTACCAGTGCCGGCCAAACCGGCTCCAGGTCGACCATTTTCCTAAATTCCAACTTCTTAGACCTGGTACATGTCCTGCATGCACTAGTATGTTAAACTGCAGTGTACGAATGTAAATGCCCTAACCAATGTCATAACCCGTTCTACATATGACGTAAGGTTGTTTATAATGTAAAGAACCGCTTGATTGTCACGCCAGATCGTTCTACTGAGTTTGACCACTCTTTCGGCCATGTCGAAAGTGCACCCCGTATTGGGAGAATTCTAGGAATGTAAATCTCTGGTAATGCCATTTTGTTGCCACTCATCGGGCCAAGTGCCAGTACACCACCTTCCTCTGGAATAAGTTCCATATCCTAAGGATCCTGCCACCTCCTTTGGCTAGGAGTAGTCCCAGTTCTTCTGATAATGCCTGAAAGCTATTCAGGGTGAACCTGCACCTTCTTGAGTTCCTTTCCCTAATTGGGCTGGGTCCCTTTTCCAGGAGTACCTGCACCGCTGTTGGGCTTTCAACCCCCTCCTGTGCCCTGGTTCTGGCGCTAGGCGCCAGCTCAAAACTTAATGAATTAGGATGCTGACCTCCGCAGGTGGTACACTCATGCCTGAAGCAGCATGGTCTCTTGTTCAAGTGCCCTTGGAGTTGTACCCCCAACAGAACAGGCGGGGATGAACCGCCTGCCACGCTCCAAGGTGGGGATTGTGACCACGGGCGGCCTTCTTTTAAATGACCACTGTCCATTGTGTCTCCGGGGTTTGACCTAGCGGGGTTCTTGTGCGGCAGCCATGGATGGATAAGGCCAGACCCTACGCTAGCCATGGTGTTAGGTTGGGCTGGCAATATGGAAAGAGAGTGTGGCGTGCCCCCACTACTGGATTGTGGACCGGCGTGTGGCCATGTATTGCTGGGATGCCCCGCGCTATGTGAGTTGTATCCTGTATAAGGTGTGTGATGGATTGACCGCCGCCGGCCCAAGGCCATGCGGGGATTGGTGTGTACGTGCCCGGTGCAGCGGCTAACTCATCTGATTCAGCCGTTGCCGTACTTGGTCCGTCCCCAGTATAGCACTGCAGACCTCGTCTGTCAGGGCCGCCTTCATCAACTTTCTGTTGCACTTTCCAGCACACAGTCGCTGTTTCGGCCGTTACAGGAGTTGCCGACTTTCTACCCTTCACTGCACCGTAACTGGATTCGAAGAAGCCCGATCTGCATCAACATCTGGCGGTCGCTTCAGGTAACTGCTCTGCCTCAAGAACAGCACATCTCGCCATTAGATCATTGGCTATTGCCTCGAGCTTAGCCCTACAGTGGCTCTTGACCTCCCTGCCTGATCTGGCTGTAGAGCTTGTCTCGCCCGCCGTTCAGCCTCTGATGCGCCTCGTAGGCCATTATGAACCAAGGCTTTCTATTGAGTAGGTACTGTTGCCTCAGCAACACGGTTGCTATTACGGTTGAAAATTCTTCTCCTTACAGGATAAGAGCCTGGGTTCCTAATGTAGGACCCCTTAGGTGCATCGGAATTACTTGCACCAGTAATAAAGAGGGTCCTGACTGTTTACTAATTAATTTCCTTTCCTTTTCTTTCTTTCTTTTTTCTTTTTTCTTTTTAAACCAAAATATATAAATTCTTAATCAATTGATACTTATTTGGTTAAATGTCCCAAACAACCACACCTTTAAAATAAATTATCAGTTCAAAATAATCAAATAGCTTTGAGTTGATTTATTAATTAAATTACTTAATTATTCAATACTATTCTTAATTAGTAATCAATGAATGAATTTTTAGAATCAAATTAATTTACTATAAGAGTATGATATTAATAAATTAAGTTATTTCATATATTGTTATTAATTTATTTGATATTATATAAGCACATACCGATACCTATCTATACATATATATACCTATATATATATACATATATTTCTTGATAAATTAGATGGCATTTAAATTTATTATTAATCTTAAATTATTTAATTTATTTTACTATATTTAATTTAATACTAGTAACAGTAATATTGTTAAATATTATTTAATTTTTAATTTAAAAAAAAATTATTTAAAACCATGCACGCCTACTATAACTGCTAGGCCCTGTACATTACTGGCCTTGTTGCTGAATTAGCCCGCCAAGGGCTAGCACACAAATCCCACTGTCAACAAAGAGAACAGGCGGGTGTGTGTGTAACAATTTGAAATAAAAACGTTCACGGCCCAGGAGCCGCGCGGAGCCCGCTCGCGCCTAACAGCTGATCACAAAGGCCCGAGCCGAGCCTCCGCCGCTAAAGCCTGTCGGAACCAGCAGCCAGCCCTGAGACCCACTATGGGTCAGCCAGTACCTCAGCCTAAGCTGTAATTAACTACTATCTTTATTAAGTAATATTTATATATATATAAATATATATAGTTTGCTCCTAGCCCGCTCGTGCCTGAGCGCGGTCGGCACAGGCCGAGCCGCCGCTGCCGTACCCCCCCGCGCTTCTCAGTCTTCTCAGTTAAAGCCGAGAACAGTTAAAATTATGCTTAAATAAAAGTAACCATACAGAAGTAAGAATAGAAACCGCCCCCTTCGCACATCACAATCTAGCAATGATCAATAATCTAAGTTCAAATTAATTTAGCAATCCAATAATTAATAAACAGATGGTAGCACCCTGGGAGGGAGCCAATGCTATCCTCCCTTCCTTCAGGAGCCCCGATCCTCTTGATGACACAGCTCAAATTGCAGCCAGCAGCAGGACTCTTTCTCTTTCAGTGCCCGAAAAAAGAAGAGGACGGTGTGAGGGGGTAACGCCCTTTAAGTAACCTTGCGTTCCCCCCTCCTGCTTGCCATTCTCGTGAGACTAGCCAGTCTCGCGTTATCCGGGGTGTAGGGCAAAGAGCCAGCCTCGCTGCCCGAAGTCTGTTCCGACTCGTCAGCGGCTGCGGCATTGGCATCCCACCATATGAAACAATAAATATTAAAGCCTATATCGTTGTATTTTTATTTTATTAAACCATTTCTTAATATTACTGATATTAACTTTGCTTCACATGTGAGAAGATAATATCATCTGTTACTTGAGTGGATATATATATGTGCCAGTACAGACCACAATATGCAGAAAGTCAAATTTGGACAGTCAAATGATTTCTTTAGTAAACGTGCCTGACTGTATGTTTCCATTTTTCAAAAACTATATACTGTAAGTACATATCATTCAGAGCACAAGATATTTCATGCAATCATATAGTTAGAAGGGGTCTTAAAGTTTGTGTTGTCCAACTCCCTGCCTGCTCAGTGCAGACTTTGCAAAGCAAGATGCAACTACAGGATTCTGCCAGATGGCTGTCTATCCTTACTTACATACCTCTTGAGAAGGAGAACAGACCATCTCCTATTCCAGGCACTTCCATTTCTGAACAGCTCTCATTGTCTACAGGTGCTCAGCTGCAGTCTATTTCACTTCAGTTTCTGCACTGATGCTTGTCTTGCTCTCTGAAGTATTGGAGAAGTTTGCTCCATCACCTGCATGGCAGCCCTTCAGAATCTCAGACTTCTGTCATATCTCTGCTTAATTTTTTCTTGTCCAAGTGAATTATACCCAGAGCTTCCAACCACTGCTCATAGGAACTGTTTTCAGATCCTTCATCACCCCAGGAGGTTTTTTCCAAATACATTTTAAGTCATCGGTACTTTCTTCAAACTTTAGCACCCCAAGCTGGAGACTGCTGTAGAGATGCCCTACTCCAATTAGCCTAGCTGAACCCCAAAGTCAAGAGTTTTTATAGCTATGGACTTGGCTTTCATCAGTCAGGACAGAAAAAGGTTCAGTATACATATGGTCAGTTTTATACCTCCATCACAATCATATGAGCCTTCTTGGCAGTTAAGGTCTTCAAGAAAAACAGCAGGAAAATCTCTAGTAGAGGCATGGCTCTCCTCAAAATCTGAGGCAGAGAGAGAACAATTTGTTGCTGCTGGATTGATTTGACAGACACTGCAGCCCACAGGGGTGCCTCCCAGCCAAAACCTCTTAAAGGCAGCATACGAAGGTTGTTAAATTCCAACGTAATGTTCATATCATGAAGTTTTTATATTATCCTATGTCTAAGTATTTTCTAATGGTATATATATTGTCCTTTTTAGCATTATCCTTATTTTAGTTGTTGGGAGCTGCCCTTAGCCTCTTCATGTGAGAAAGACAGTACAGAAATAAAATAAAATAAAATAAAAAACAGTGGAAAACAACCAAGACTTTAGCCCCCTCCCAAAAAAACTTGAATAGGGAAAAAATGGAAACTGTTTGAAAAAGCAAAAATATAGCAAATTCCCCAGTTCACATTAGCAAGATAACAAGCAAAGTCAGAATACAAATGCCCACACCAGAATCAGAGAGAGGGAGAATGAGAGGGAGAACAAAAGCCCAGACCTAAGGAAAAACCAAGGTGGGAAGACCCTTCAAGTTAAAGAAAGCAGGTTGCGGGGAAAATTAAAAGAGCAGACTGCTGAGCAGATTGAGGGCTTGGTCACACATTATAATTCTCCTAGTTTTGTGTTGGGTTTAGCACACTGTAAATCAATTTCAAAATATCAATCTACACAATCTACAGCTAAGCATAATGGTTTTTTTGGGGGGGGGGATTTGGGAAATGTATTTTTTTAAACACCCACTAGGAACTTGTTTATCTTAATTTGATTATGAACATGATGTATGTTGAATAATTTTTACATGTGTGCTTGCTTGCATTAGAATAACTTATGTCTGTAGGGTTTGTCAAGTATTAGATGCCAGGATCACCAGTTTCCATGGTGCAGGGTAACTTTGCAATCTGATCTGTTATATATATATTTTCTATCTGTAACACTGATTTACCACTACAGTAGGCCTATTGTATCCATGGGATCAGTACTGGCAGTTTCACTTCTCAGGTGCTCAAAATATTAAATACCCCCCCCCCCGAGATAAATGTTACTAGAACTCACCACAAGGGAGAACCAGAGACTATGCTATATATAGGTTTCCTATATATGTGCATTACAGCATTCATGGGCGGCGGCTTGGAATCAATCCCCCATGGATACCGTGGTCCTACTGTTTTCCACTTTGAAAAAAAAATTAAAACAAATATTAAAATATGACAAGGGACCTGGAAAAATCGCTTTAACCCCTCCCAAGAGAATGTACACTCTGGCCTAAAACCCATGTGATTTAAAAAACCCTGGTCCAGCTTCTGATCCATTTCAATAGTGTAACCGAACCCTGAAAGAGAGAGAGAAAAAGAAGTGAAGACTGCAAAGGTGGGGAGATAACACACACATGCACATACCTACAGTTTTAGACAGAATCATAATACTGATGTGTGTCCAATCGTGACATTTTCATGGGAAAAAGAAAGGAGTATTTGGGAATAAGAAACCCATAGGCTGGAAAAGTAATCAGCATTGTATGAGTACTAGCTGGAGCACAGCCTGTTGGACAAAGAGAGATTTAGCACCCTTCTATCTAAAGGAGGACTTGTAAGGCTTCATCAGCCAGGACACATATACAAATGGGAGTTCTTATACCCCTATTCAAGTTTTGTACCCCATCAGTGGAAAACAGCTACTGAAAATTATACCTGTAAACAAAACTCTACTGAGCATTTGACAGTTATATGTTGCATTTTATTTTTGCTTTCACCTAAGAGCTGCCCTGGGAGTGATCCAGTTTCAGTGAAATGCAGTAGATCTTTGCATTAGTCCTGGCAAGTAGGTTTAACTGAGAGATAGAAGCTGAAGTCCTGTTGCTGTGTTAGGCATGCAGAAGGCAAAAGGAATAACATTCCATTGTTCCTAGCTGGCAATTAACAAGTTTCTGCTGGCATTCTCAAGCATGCACAAAACCAGCAGGCGCACACACACCTGAGAATCCTAGCAATGACATGTTAATTGCTGGCTAGGAACAACAGTTAACACATTTTGCCTTCTCCATGTGTAACAAAGCAACAGGATTTCAGCCACGGACTCGCTCAAAGCCAGCTCGTGACCTCCTTGGATGAGCAGAGACATTAAGCAAGATTTCCTAAATGAAATACTATATGCCAAGGTTTACAAGAGTCACAAAAGTCGCCACTGTATTTTAAATTTATAAAGCAGGACCGTATACCAGACTCTGTAATACAGATGGTAGGCACAGAGTAGCAACTCTCACTGTTCCTCACCATCAGCCATGCTGACTAAGGCTGGTGGGAACTGCAGTTATGCAACATCAAGAACACTGCACCTTTCCCTCTTTGCTTCAACAGCTGAAGTATAATAAAATGGTAATTAAGCCACTCTTCCTTAAGAAAATAAAAAGTGCCTTTGCTGGGTCACAGCCAGATCCTATTAGTCTACCATTCTTTCCAAGATCCCTAAAAATCATGAGGAGCTTGATGTCCACCCAGGTTGACCACAGGGATCATGGCCATCCCTCTATTGTGTCTATTTCTACTCCAGCTAATGCATCACAATGGTTCTAATATTGTATTGTTTTCTTTTATGCTGACTAGCAAGGGGGCACTAAATGTAAGCTGTTAGTTATTCTGCAATGTAAAATGTATACTAGCTCATGTACAAGCCATGTAGTTCTACTTTACATTTGACTAATTCTGTATCCAAAATAATACCTATAAAAACATGATAATTCTAATATATAAGTGTCCGTTTGGATTCTTTTCCTATCTGCCCTACCTTATAGTTATCGCTTCTTTATAACTTTGAAGGAATTCAGTACTGGAAGGTACAGTTTTGATAACTGAGTATCCACAGACTCTTGAGGAGAAATGGAGTAAATTGTTTCACGGACTATCTCTGATGAAGCCTGAATCATGAGACATGGTTCAAATGAAAGAGAAGCATGTGAAACCATCTGAAGAGAACACTGCACTATTTTTTTTCAAAGTAAGATATTGCTCCTCCTTTCAAATCATATTAATTTTGTCTGAATGATATAGTCCAGAAATGTGCAATGCCCTGTTAAGAACAAAGTATAAGCAAACAATAATATAGCACTATATTACACTTTTAATAATATAATTTATAGCAGAACCCTGGAGCCACCTGAAATTGTTAGGAGATATACAGTAAATATAGGTCATAGCTTTTAAACACATCTCTCAAGCATTGACATTTATCCTGGCAGTTTTCCAAATATCATACAAATCTACCTATCTATCTGGCAGCAGTAAAATGCCAGCAGTAGAATGACACTTGTGGAATCACCCACAAGTGTAACTGGGCTCTCCAGGATGAATGTGCCAACTTGGCAGACTCATTTTCCAAAAGTGGGAACAAGGCACCTCTACCCATTCCTAGCCCTCTTCCAGCCAATGGTTTGAAGGGTTCACTGTACTGTAAGAAATTATCATCAATGTGGCGTTCACCCTTGTGGCACCTACGTGTTCTGCCCTCACAAAGGCTCACGTCGCGTTTTCCTCTCGCTGCCACCAGTGGATTACCTCAATCCACAATATAAATGACGTTTGTCAGAACACTTGTCTTGTGAATACAAACAGAACTTATTTATTGAAGTGAAGCAGATTTAATAATAACAGAAGTTCTTCAGATAAACATTGTACACAAGCAAATCATTAACAGTTCTCTCAGTACATACTTTTCTCTTGCAATATCATTACCACCTTCTCTACCGATTTTCTTAACCAGCCTTATCACTCAGTATCTGTTCCCTCTCACTCTGACTAACCAGCCCTTATGTCTATCTGGATCTCATCCCAATCTCTATCTGGATTTCATCCCAATCTCTATCTGACTCCTCCTTCTCCCGCCAAACCTCATGTAGCTGATGACTCCGCCTCTCCAGTCCTCTCATAGCTCCATGCAAATCAGCTCATGACTATGAATGGCCTGAGTGACGTGGGGCGATCGTCACATTTGGTGCGAAGTTCTCCATATGTGGGGGACCACTATCATGGGTCACCTCCAAATTCACAGGCATGTTTCTTTTAAGTGTAATCTCAAACACTTGGTTTATTTTAGGTGCCTTGAGATTTTCATCATCCGGTTCTATATCTTTAATATTTGGTTTCTTAGGTAGGGGTTTGCATTGCAGAGTTTTAAGTGCTTTTGCAGCTGCAGAGCGACTAGCCTCCCCAGCCCTCCAGTTCTGCTGCAACAAATCCACAGGTTCTAACCCTGCTAACTGCAATTCACTCCCCTCTATGGGTCTCAGCCTCACCCCTTTGTCCTCAGGACAGAATGTTCTTTCCTGGGCCTCATACAAGCCTTTCTCCTTTCCATGAGTACCCCCAAAGCTTGGCTCTGTTACCTCTAAGGCCTCTTCCCTATTTTCTACAGGGACAAATAATTGTTTGTGATGTCCATCTCCACTCCTATGAGGTGTTGATAAAACCTCTCTATATACCAGGTTTTTATCAGTTATAAACTTCTCTGGGTGTTCAGGGGTCACTGGAATGGGATTCTCATTAGGTTTTGTAATACAATCATTTAAAGTACTATCTTCCTTCTGCTCATCAATACAGGAAGTATTATTAGGATTCTCCAATATGAGCACCTCAGCCATTTCTGCTATCTCAGGGTTTTCCTCTAAACTGGGACATCGTTCAGGATTTTCAGGTGTCAGTGGAATTTCCTTAACTTGCGCAAAGCATTCATTTAAGGTAGGGTCTTCCTTCTGTTCTCTGATGAAAGATAGAGGTTTCTGAGAATAACCAGATCAGCTGTCTCTCTCACTTCTCTTATTTCAGGAAGATTTCCATCATTTCCCTCAGTGGCTTCAATTTGCCTTCCCTGAGAGCGAGTTGTCACAAAAACACTCTGCACATGTTCAGCTAAATCCAGACCTATTAAACATGGGGCAGGAATTTGATCAGATATGGCCACCTTCCAAACTCCTGACCATCCCTTATATCTCATTGGTATTTTTGCCATGGGCAACACCACTATTTCAGAACCAATCCCTTTAATAGAAATCTTTTCATGCTCTAGCATATTTTCCTTAGGGACTATATCAGGGTGACATACTGTAACTTGTGAACAAGAATCTTTGAGTGCTAGATACTTATTATTATCAACATAGATAACATCTCCTGAGCTGCGTAGAAGCTGATTTCTTTCTATCAGAAAGCACTGAACAACCCTGGCCACAGGAGGCTCATGGCTCTCTGACCCTTCTGTTACTTGTGTTGCTATGGCAACAGCTTCAACTGCTGCATTAGTGGTTCCATTATGCTGTACACAAAACACTTTCTTAGGGGGACTAGAATCTCCACCCCTATGCTGATTACAATCCCTAGTCTTTTGAGTCTCACACTGAGCCCAAAAATGACCTTTCTCCCCACATGTATAACACCGTTTACTGGCCTTGGGTTCAAAACAAAGGGCCTTATTAACTTTTCCCTCAGGACTATTAGGTTTCAGATGTCTGTGCTCTGGAGATGAGGGTCTGTCTCCAAAATGGCTTCCAGTAGCTTGGGCACTTCTGAGGTAATCTCTACTGGGTGGGGCCTCTCTCCTCCTGTCGTCCCACACTTTTCTACCAATTTTTACGTCAGAAAACTTGGGGTCTCTTATCTCACTGATGCAATCTGCATTTTCACCTGCTTCTAGTACATTTTTAGGATTTTTGTCCTTGACCAAATAATGCAATTCCCCAGGCAAAATAGAATAAAATTGTTCTAACCCCATCACATTTTTCATTTGATCTAGAGAGGTGACTTTCTCATGTTCCATCCATTTGTCCAAACATTGAATCAATTTAGCCCCCACTTGAGCATAAGATTCTTCAGGCTTTTTGGTAAGGGACCGAAATTTTCTCCTCAGGTGTTCTGCATTTATGCCAAATCTAGAATATACCATCTTTCTATATGCCTCAAAATCTCTAGCCTGCTCCAGAGGCATCTGAGAATAAAGCTCAGCTAAATCTCCACTTATTTGTGATCTCAACACTATCATCCTTTCATCATCCTTAATCTCAAAGTCCCAGCATGCTCTCTCAAATGAAATGAGGAAAGATTCAGGGCAATCTCCTTTCCTATATTGGGGAAATTTCTTTAGATCGATCTTTGAGAGATTTCCCTCACTAGCGCTGTTATTATTGTTGTTATTTTGAGAAGCTAATTCTAATTGTTTCATCTGTATTTGAAATTCCATTTCTCTTTGTCTTAATTCCATTTCTTTTTGTCTTAATTCCATTTGTCTGGCCTCTTGCTCAGCTTTGAGCTGTAGTTCCTTAGCTTTCTCTTCAGCTCTGGCTTTTTCCAATTCTAATTGGTTTTTCATAGCTAGCTGCTCTAATTGGGTTTTCATAGCTAGCTCCTTCAATTTAAATTCTTGTTGTAGTTTCCATTTTTCAAAATCTGGGGAGCTTAGAACACTTTCTCTCTCTGAGGCACCCTCATGAGTCTCCTCCTGTTCCACTGGAGCTAGAGGGTCTCCATTTCTCTCCACTTCCTGAGGTAAACTTTGTGCCTCTTGAGGATCAATTTCCTCCATTACTGGCTTTTTAGTTCTTTTGGGTGGCATAAATATGTACTTTATTAATAAAAGGAGCTGGTTTCTATTGCTGAGTTAGTCACGCCTTTTTTTTTTTTTTAAAACACTTTTACTGCTGTTTTCTTTTACCAGTATTTTTCTGGGGTACTATGTAGCTCTCAATCAGCAGCTAAATATGGCTACACTTTATCTGGCCTCATGCCAGCCACGATGTTTCTTGGTCTGAGACAACCTTCTTGCCTCCAGACACAAAACAAATTCTATTTTCAAGCCTCTGCTTTTTACTTTTCTATCACCTCAGATCCGCTCTGACCCTGGCTTCCACTTTTTATCCACCAGTGCTCCCTTATCTCTCAGAGCCTTGGATTTCAAGCTAGCCTACAGGGTCTTTCAAATCCTGAGGTAAACACAAAAGAATTTTCCCTTTAGAGTCGGTTCCCTATCTTTAGTTCCCCCAGATCTGGGTTCAGAAGCTCCGCCACTAAGCTTTTCCACAAAAGCTCTAGCAGGTCACCCACTTCTTCACCACAGACCTCTGACTAAAAGGTACCCACGACTCTAGAAAATTCACCCTTAAACTTTGGCTTTGTGTTCTGCCCTCACAAAGGCTCACGTCACCAATCTCATCCCAATCTCTGACTCCTCCTTCTCCCGCCAAACCTCATGTAGCTGATGACTCCGCCTCTCCAGTCCTCTCATAGGTCCATGCAAATCAGCTCATGACTATGAATGGCCTGAGTGACGTGGGGCGATCGTCACAATCAATAATCTCCATTTTCTTTTTCCTGCTGCTTGTGAAAAGTGGAATCCACTAACCTTTTGTGCAGAAATCTCTACGGTTTTCAGTGAAACAATTTCTAGCTTGCATAACTGCAAGCCAGAGATCATCAGTGCAAATGCAAAGCACTCCAGCTGTGCAGCCTTGATGCTCTGTGTGTGTCAACAGCACTCTGATGTGTAAATTTTAAACTGCAATCTAATATATGTTTTTAGAATATTCCTCTATGATATTATTTAATCCCAAATCACAGCAAGGCAATTACATTACACCTGCTACCTATGTGTATGTTGTACATGAAGTTTGACCTTGATAGAACGTTGCTTTCCTGTAATTGGTTCTTTGAGTAGTTATCTGTGAAGTAAAGATTTTATTTTTGCTTGCAGTTACTTCAGCAAGACATTCTAGTAAGCTATGACCTTTATGTTCAGATTCCCCACAATTTACTTTTCATACAGATAAGGTGGACTTGAGACCTGGTGCTGCATTTCTTCCTAAAGTTGTATCTCCGTTTCATCTGAACTAACATATTATTCTCTTCATGTTCTTCTGGTATTGCTCTATTGCTCTGGAGATATCCCGTCACTCCTTGGATATTCAAAAAGTGGTCATCTTCTGTGTAAGCAGGACAGCCTCTTTCCATCTACTGCACAGATCAGAAGAAAGGAATACTACTTCTACTTTATGACGTAGACAATAGTATCCTCCATGCTTATCTGTTCACAGGGATCTCAAGAACTCATCTGATGAGAGCAGTAGCAACATCCTTCAAGGTGCTCTTCAATCAGAACAGTGCAGGGCTTCTACATGAGGTTGGGAGTTCGATTCCCAACTGTGCCTCCTTGACAGCAGCTGGACTTGATCTATAGAGTCCCATCCAGCTCTGCAGTTCTCAGATGATGATGATTTTGTCAGGATTTGTTCCTAACAAGTGAACAATGGGTTAAATTTAATATTGTTGGGTGAATGTGAAATGGATGACAAATGCAAAGTCATGCCTGTAAGAGTCAATGTAAAATGGATGACTGATGACATGCAGCTGGAACAAGCTTAGGTAGTGCTGGTTAACTATGTTCAGCTGCTTTGTGTATAGTGATAGGCTGCTCTTACTATATAAGCAAAAGAGTAAGAACAGCACATTGCCACACAGTAGTGAGTCTGGTGGCCTTTACTTCTTTGAATGTCTATGTTGCTCTAAGAGATTTATGCACAAGCTATGTATGCCATGTATATATGTCTGATCTATGCTGAAAAATAATATATGAAGTCTGAATATATTATGCCATAAGTCTTTATCAAACTCTCTCGGTGTTTTTCCTAAACTGTCCGCGTCTTTTACTCTGCTTATTAGAAGGGAGAATTTGAAGCTGCCTGATAAGGGACTCTGTTTAACCTGTTATCTTGGGCCCAAGATTTGTCTTCATCAACAGAATGCCTGTGGAGTTTCAATATCCAAACGCTGACTCCAAGCTTCCGGAGAGGCAAACACCACATCTGTTTTTTGGAGTTGGCACCTCGCCAACAGATTTTAGCCATCCTCCTTTGTGAGATACTGCCACCAATATGCTTGTGCACAAGACAATGCATCCCTGTCAAAGCCCAGGCTGACAGATGATATGCAGAGATGACCTGGGTGTTTGACATGATCACTCTCAAACAACCTCTCTGCTTCAGAGCTTGTCCTGCTCCCAGGTTTACTGAGGTGCTTTGAGCTATGAAGTTAGCTAGGAGATGGGTAAAGAGCAGGTGGAAGGCAGGATCAGACATGTGTACTGAGGAGGGTGAAGGCCGGGTTCTTGCCAGAAGTCTAATAAGTTCCAGGACATTCAGAGAATGGCTCTGTGCTGGCACGAGATCTTTATGTGTGAGTCAAAGACCACAAAGAAGACCAAGATGTTATGTTAGAGGATGCCATTTCCTCCATAAAGCAGATAGTAAAATTTCCATTACAATCTATGTAAACTATTTTTTCTTAATTTGCAGAATTTATTAATCTGTCATTATGAATTTTAAAAACAGTATTTCATAAGGAGGTAAGATTAGCTTTATTTGTATGACAAATGTGGCTGAAAAGAAACCATCTTCAGAATTCTATTATACATAAACATATTTGTGCTTTAGGCTCTCCAAATCAACATCTCCAAGGACAAACTTAATGTTTTTTACAGCATGTTCTTCATTTGATGCTCCATGAACAGCATTGTGCAGAATATCTTTTGCAAATTTAGCACGCAATGAATTAGGATTAGTTTCTCTTGCTTTTTCTGGATCTACTGGTCCCATTAATTGTCGCCACTCTTCCACAGCATTTTCTTTGGTTAGGATCATTACCATCGATGGACCACTGGAAAACCAAGGCATAGTACATATGAAATTCCAACTCCACAGCTGTCAGACCAAAATCATGTGCATTAACATTCTGAACGAGAGAAACAATCCATATAAATGTGATCTCCATTACAATAAATAACTCTATGAATAAAATAGATACTCTTGTGGACAAGTTATACTGGGTACTTAGGAGAATAATTGTTTTTAGCCCACCACTATCCAATGCCTTGCTATATCCACAGTCTACCACTTCCCATTTGTAGAAAAGTCTTGCATTATGTCATTACATTGCACCTGTTACTAGAAATGGATGTGCCTTTATTTCTGCACGTGTAAGCAAAATAAAGGAGCAAGCAGACTTTGAAAACTAAAGGAAATGCTTTGCTCCTGAACTTCTTCCACAGAGAACTCAACACAAGCACTTTTCCTCTGTTCAGGACCTAACTACAAGCTGCCATCCATAGATTCTTCAGTTCAAAGTGTCTGTAACACCTGCTGTCACCATCCTGACCCTCACACAAGGTTCTCCTGTCGTTTTCAAGGAATTGCTGAGATCCTACAAGCTTCAGAAATATTGGATGATATGAAGCTGTTCTTTGATTTTTAAATTGAATGGGCAGCTGAATTGACAATATTTCTCTGAATGCCAGCTGTTGGAAAACACAAGAAGGACTGTTGCTGTGGACTGAACTGGATAGACCTTTAATCTGAGAGCAGAAGAGCTTGAAGGGACCCTATGGATCATCGAGTCCAGCAGAAACTTACTTAGACATATAATTCACAAGTTGATTATAAAATGGCTTTCCTTCTTGATTTTTATAGAACTCTGCTGCCATTTCAGGAGTTAATTGTGTTTCTTTCATTTCAGATATGATAAATCCTGCATCTTTTACTTTATTTATAATTTCATCTAGAAATAAAAAAGAAAGAAGTGTATATGGCTTGACAAAGTACAGAAGTAGAAAATTCTATGTAGAACAATTAACATTCATAACAGAAGCTGGCCCAAAGAAAAACAAAAAAAAATGCCTTTGATTTAGGATGAATTTGCTACATAAGCATTCACATAATACAGGAATAAAAAGTAACAGTGGAGTTTCCCATGGAGACAGCCACTGGCATGTTCCCAGCCAATGCCCCACCTTCTGACAAGCATATATTCTTCATTAATTGGAAAGGACTGTATATGCAACAACACTCTCATTTTTGCACTCAGTGCAATTATCAGGACAGCTTGGCCAGCACTAGCCCACTAGAGTTAGGGAATTAGCAAGTGCTATCCTGCCTGATCCTCATATGTTTAACACACATGTGAGGACAGCTGTCCTCTTGGTGTTTACCTTTGTGTTCCTCAAGAGCAGAGGGTTTAATGACAGCCATGGTGTTTTCCACAGGAAAGAAGAATTCTAACTCCTTCACAGCTTGATCAGCAGTTGAGCTTCCATGCAGCTGATTGATTGAGGCATTCTCAACGGCAAACTCGGCTCGTAAACTAGGAAAAATAGAATCAATAAATTAAGTACAAGAAATGAAGCAGAGGTATCATATTCCCAAATTATAATGGCACATTTTTCCTTAGTGTATAATCTAATTTTAAATATAACATAAACATCTTGCATACTTGTGTGAAATCTGAGGGACAATAACTTCTTGAGCTTGTCTGGTTCTGCTTTGCAACTTGCCAAATTCCCCAAATCACGTTATTTCCTTCCTTCCTTCCTTCCTTCCTTCCTTCCTTCCTTCCTTCCTTCCTTCCTTCCTTCCTTCCTTCCTTCCTTCCTTCCTTCCTTCCTTCCTTCCTTCCTTCCTTCCTTCCTTCCTTCCACTAGCTTGGGAACACTGGAGCTCTAGATGTGTGCAGAGTATTTGCAGTACAAATGGCAATGTGAAATTATGGGCTCAAACCATGCTTGGTTTTTGTCCCATGTGTGGTTGTATGTGTGGTTGTGTGTGTGTGTTTTTACCAGTTATGCAAGGGAGTATTCACTACCCTTGTGCATGTGTAAGTCTAACTGATTTCACCAGAATGTTCTCCAGCTTGTGTAAGTACAAGCCAGAGATGGTTGGAGCAATCACAAAGTGATCTACTCTGTAATTGCTAATAAGATCCTGCCCTTGATGTTCAGACTCTTCCAGGTGATGCAGGGAAGGAAAATTAGAGTACAGATTCAGTGGAGTGATTTGTTTTGTTTTGAGACGGGGTTCAAGAGAAAATGATCCAACAGTAGAAAAGAAACAGGATTTTCCCTGAGTTATATATGAGGAAAATGCTTAAGGTTCTGTTCTTCCACAGGAATTTAGATAGAACTAAAAGAATTTCAATAAGATTGGCAAAAGTCAAAATCCATAGATAGAGAATACCTTCATTGGGATCAGCTAAAATTCCACAAGCATGTGAAAGTTTTAATTTTCCAAAACTCTTAATCAGGTTAGGTTGTTAGAAAAGTAATGGAGGAGAGAAGCAGCATAGAAGTCCTCAAATTTGGCAAAGTCTGTAATTAACCTCAGTTCTAAAATGGATAGTGCCTGTCTTATTATGCCACTTCACAATATTGGCAAAAGGCTTACCTTTGGTCCCTTCCCAGCAATCATATGCACTGGTAACAGACCAAACCACAGCAATCCTACCCCCACCAAAAAAGGAGAAGCCCCTGACAGGGACCGGAAAGGTGCTGGTAGGAGTGCTCTGGGGAAGATTTGTTTGCTCCAGCAATCACATCTTGTCATCGCTTTCAACAGGAGTGAACCAATCCATCCCCATAGTGATCCAAACAGTGGGGTAAACACCCATCGGATCGCAGCCTGTGAAACTCTGTGAGGAGTGGGAGAAAGTGTGGTAGTGAAACTTTTCCATTGGACATTGCTGTCTTTAACACATTAGAATGTCGGCAAGTTTAAATAGTACAAAAAACAAAGAATATAACTGCTGTCATAATACTTTGATCACTAAAATAGAGCAACATAAAATAGATTGCAGACTATGCTGTGTTTTATCCTCTCTACCAGCCCCTTTTGTAGGGGGAGGGGCAACTCCACACCTGTAAAAACCTTAATAGAGATGCTCTCTAAGGAGACACAACAGACCATCTGAGATACAGTTTATGAATGTATGTGGGCCTTGCAGGTAATCAGTTTCATTCTGATACTTTTGCTTTTATGTTTATGTTTATTTTTGCTACAGATGAATGTGCAGACTTCTATGTGGCCATTCAGCTGACTTGTGTTTTAACTTCTCACAAAGTCCTGAAGAACGAGTGAGTGCTGTCCAGATGAGGGCACTATTGCTACATGAGTTAGCAACATAGCATTTATAACTTTCAAAGTACAAACACAGCTTCATTTATCTATTTAATATATATAAGACATTAATTTCCAAAACTACCTCATTGGGCATTGTTCCTTTGCTTCTTGAACTATCTTTGGGCCCAGTAAACCCCTCCATTTTTGTATTGCATTTTCTTTCACCAAAGCAAGTGCGAGTGTAGGCCCACTGTTCAGTGTAGAAACAACAACATTTGTAAAAATACAGTCTTTAAACATTTAAAATGTATTTTCTATGTAATTAGTCTTTTTTTGAAATACAAAATCAGTGTGACCTATATAGAATTTCCTCATTCCAAAGTGATTCTGAGCATACAGTTCACTGAAAAAGATAAAATTAGGATTTTCAATAGAGTACAGAATTCAACAAGTGACTGGACAGAATTGAGGGCAAACCTGTCAAAAGTGTTTTAAAGTCAACTGTTAACACAAACCTCTTATCAGAACAGCTTGATTTTGGAAATATCTAACTCACTAGCAACAGAGCTTATCACATATCTACAACATTTCTAGACTTAATAAAACTGGTTTCTTTGTAAAACAAAAATGGGCTAACATTGTTTGTTCTTTTTTGTTTAACTGACAGGACTCATTCACAGAATTTTCCAGCATTCATTCAAGGATTTAAATGAGTATTGAATGAAACTGAAACTACTTCCAGACAAGAATGATTTAGATGGCTATTTGTAAATCTCACCACAAAATTCCTGTGACTTCGGGAGTGGTATGTGCCCCATCACTAGAAATGGCCAAGTGAAATCCAATGTGACCCATGATGTTGAACCTTACCATTTTAAACGGTGAACTAGTTAAGACCGAACTATGTAAAGCAGCCTTTAAGAAAGTATCCCAAAACGCTGTCAGCATTAATGTTTAAATTTTGGTATTTTGTGTTTTTTTACTAATTGTGTTTGAGTTGGTAAATTGCCATATTGGGTTGATATATAGGAGTCAAGCTGGGGTTGTGGTTGGGGGTTTCATATTTTATTCTGCAAACCACCCAGAATAGTGTATGTTCACTAATGTGGCGATATACAAATCAAATAAATAAGCAAAACAAACAAACTTAGTTTGAGATCACACTGAAGCAGCTGTTGAGACATGCTCAGAAATTTTTGGGGGAACACATGGTGCATATCCCTAAATTACAGCTTATACATTGGATGCTTTACTTACTGTACATGCATGTTGTATTCTTATGACTGATACACATTTCTGATTAATATTTGCTTCTCATCCTTGAGGAAAGTTATTCAGAAAAATCACTGTATATAAACTAATTCTGCTGGCCAGGATCCTGCTGGATTTTACTGTGCAAATTACAGATGCACTCTTGTGGTAGTGGGGCTGCAGTTACCTGATTAACTGCACAACCAGGGAATTACTGAGAGCGCAACAGAAAGTCTAAGAAATAAAACACACTAATAATCTTTATGCAATTGCTCTTTTGTGCTCAATGAGTCCAACTGGATTCTGCCTCTGTGTTTCTCTGCCTTTCCAGTAGTGTACCTAGTCATTTCTTGTAGAAGAGCCGGAAAATAATCCTGATCTTCATGCTCTTTGTAAAACACATGGGCTTGCTCTTCTGTTAGGACCAGTTCTCTTTGCATTGCTATTTCAAAGCCATCTTCCTCAATCCTTTTCATAATAGAATCTGAGGTAAAAGATTAGAAGTGAATAGTTGCAGTGATTTAACTATAGAATACTGTACAGCAACCATTCTCAGTGGGGGCCATATGGTTCCCTGGGAGGCCCTGGTACGTTTGTAGGGGACCACAGAGTGGAAACAGTTCTTCAGACACCACCTTACTAGGTTCATTATATGACTTAGACAATCCTGATCTGCCTATATTTCATTCATATTGTGTTTATGGCTGTGGCTAAAAACAGGTTCAGAATGGCTGCTCTACAGGACCAGCCTTACTGAGGCTGCAACTATATGGTCAAATACTGCGGCATTTGCTTTGCCCGAAAGCAGCAAAATCAGGGAGCTGGACAGGGGACAGATTGTATTTGTCTTCAGTGTGGAAGGGATTGTCACTCTCGAATTGGCCTTCTCAGCCACACTAGACGCTGTTCCAAGTCCTCCATACAGAGCACGTTACCATAGTCTCTCAAGACTGAAGGATGCCTAAAGATGCTTCACTTAGAAACTGGGTGATTCAAAGTATTTTTTACCGACCACATGATGCAAAGGTTGATTTGAATCAGTCCAGTCCCTTTTGCTCCCAAAATGTTTTTCCCCCTCTGCCACAGGGGCAGGGATGGGGAGCGGCTTCTCTTTTTCAAGCTGGAATGATTCAGACAAGCTTTTTTCTTGTGTTGTTAGTTATAATACATTCTTGTAAAAATAAGGTCATGTTCTTAGGCGTGTTTTGCTGATGTAGGCAGCTGGCGCATGATGTTCTGGACTGGAAAAACATGCCCCCACATTCTTTCCCCTCCCCCAATCATCCTCCAAATTTTTATTACTTTTTAAAATTATTACATATATGAGATTAGCACTAGATCACCCTATGACCTTATTGCTGGGTCATCATCATTATTATTTCCCATATTTATGCCCCATAGAAGAAACAGCAGAGGTGAGACCAGAGGAAGAAAGGATAATCTGAGGTGGGACCAGTGGAGGGAAGGGAAGAATTTGATTGGAATATACAGTAACTCACATTGCACCCAGTATGAAGGGTGAACTCCTAAATCAGTCTATAGCTCCTGTGTGAGCACTGACTGCAATTTCAAATGTAATACAGACTGCAAAACAAATTGTAGCAAAACTGAATTGCTCTGATTTGGGTATCCAATGTAGTCACACCCTAATTCGTGTCAGCATGGCTAACAAGGCCAATGGCCAGCATATCTGGAAGCCATCAGATGTGGAAGCTGGCACACATTAAGAACTATAAAATGATTTAAAGTGAGTACAAGCATATATTGTAATACAGATATAGTGGCTACCATTTCAGTGATTTTTATCGTATTTTTTAAGGCACAGCAAATATAATTTTGAGAGAATCCAAGTGATTCACTTTCCAAACACAAATTAGCCTTTCAGACTTTGGGAAAATAACTGTGATAAGATGACCAAACTATGGTGTAGATCATGATTTTGATTTTTTCTAACGTCTCTATCCCTGGATGACTGTGTCTATTTAGAACAAATGTGCTCTGCTCCTCTGTCCTTCTGTGGAATCACTCATGAAAGCAGAGCCGCACTGATGGTGTTTGTGTGGAAAAAGAATTAAGAGTACAGCCCTCCTCGCTGCTTTTCTCTCTCTCTTATACACAGAGAGGCTGAAATCCTCTTGTTCAGTGTAGTAAGTCACAACTACAGTAGGCTCATTGAATCAACTGAACTTACAAAGGAATTGGCTCACCAAATCCCACTGATTGCACAGGCTTACTTTAGTTGTTTCCTACTCTACTAAGTAACATGACATCAGCCATTTCTATATATCTGCATTTTTTTCTAACTGCAAAATATGCATCATTATAATATGCAGAATATGACATATATTTTGGTTCTGAACTGCTACAATTTTTTCTCATCCTCTCCCTTAATTAAATTAATCTATCATGACTTCCAGGTCTATGATTCTTTTAAACAACTTTTTAAAACATTGATTGGCATTATTTATAAGAGCTTTTCCAAGAACTGATCTCAGTCAGTTTATGCACTTGAATCTCTCTCCTCTTCCTGCCTGATTAATTTTCCTTCCAATGCACTAAATAACCAGTCAATCAAATCCTGGAAGAGTCATTCTTTTGGACTAAAATCCCATAATTCCCAGCCAGCATTGCCACTGGTTAATCTTTGCCTTCCCCTGAAATCCCAACCTATTCTATCACTTCACTGGTAAACAAAACAAAAGTCTATGCTAGATTTTGTTCTGCTTGTATAGTGTTTTTTTAAACCTTTTCCAGTCAAAGATGCCTTTGGAAATTTGATAGAAGTGTTGGATCTTCTCCCGAGAAAAGGAAACATACTGTGCATATGCCTAAAACTTTGCATGCAATTTATTTTCTTGTTTTATATCTGGATAAAGCACCCTAAAGCCCATCCATAGGCATCAGGTAGAGAAAATTTACACTAGTTCATTTCTAGCTCCAACTCTTTAAGAAAAGTTAAGATGCCATGTATCTTTGAACCATACAGGTGGAACAGGAAATGGTCTTTACTAACCTCTTCTTTCTCTCAAAAGAGCAGGTCTGATCAAGGCCAATGTTCTTTCGGCATCTGGCCCTTTCTTTGGTTTGGAAAAATCAGGAAAGAAGAAGGCAAGTTGTCTGCTTGCTGCTTCAATGCTGTCTTCAACATCACATAAGCTTAACAATTCCTGATTTTCCAAGGCCCCTTTCAAACTAAGAATGACAAAAATAATGCAATTAAAACCAGTCAGTACTTAATTCCTCTATAGTAGCTTTCAAATTGAATGTAGAGATTTGGTAGGCAAGCAATACTAATTTTTCTGAAATACAGAGGATGTGCTTTGTCTTAGACAAGTGGTTCCCAAATCTGGGTCCCCATATGTTCTTGGACGAAAACTCCCAGAAGCCTTTACCATTAGCTGTGCTGGTCAGGATCTCTAGGAGTTGTAGACCAATAACATCTGGGGACCCAATGTTGGGAACCATTGTCTTAGACAAATGTGTAAGTATGAATGGGAGCAGGAGTATTTATGCATTTTCAAGGCAACCACATGGCGGAGCAGAGAGCTAGTACCTCCCTCACTTCCTAGTACAGTGGTGCCTCGCTAGACGATTGCCTCACAGGACGAGGAAATCGCTAGACAATGGCTTTTTGCGATCGCCAATACGCTTTGCAAAACGATGGTCTCCTATGGGGGATTTTCGCTAGACGACGAGGTTTCCCCATTGGAATGCACCGACTAGTGGTCAACAGCTGTCAGTGCATTCCAACGGGGACCCGCGCTCGCTAGACGAGGTTTCCCTATGGGAGATTTTCGCAAGACGACGAGTTTTCCCTTGGAACGCATTGAAGAGATTTCAATGCATTCCAATGGGGAAACGTGCTTCGCTAGACAATGTTTTCGCAAGACAGCGATCTTCGCTGAATAGATTAACATCGTCTAGCGAGGCACCACTGTAGTTGCCTTAGGAAGCCAGTGGGGGCTTTTTCCTAGTGGCAGAACAAAAGAACAATAATAAAAATGAAAGAGAGCCTCCTGCCTTCACACTGCCACTCCTGGGCTTACAGACAAACTGCCCTTCTGTCTTGCGTGTACCATTCAGTCTGTGTCCTGGCCTTGCCACTTGTATTTCCTCATTCACAGGAATGGAATTCAGAAATACACAAATATCACAATGGACCCTGATGACGGTCGAATCAGAATGTAACCAAAATGGAATACGTTGGAGCAGCCTCAATCCATGTACCTCTTATTTGGGCATAGTTGGGGGCACCTGTATGGAGCCTTATAAAATTAGTTATGTACCGCCAAGTAAATTCTGATTTATGTCAACCCTCCCACAGTTATCTAAGTACAAAGTGCTCAGTAGAAGGACACTAGTCCCTCCTTCTAATGGTCCTCTGGGGTTGTGCAGCTTCCCCAAGACCACACAGGTATCAGGGCATGGAACCCCACCAGCCACACATTCTTCATGTGGTTTCAGCTGGCACCTCTCCTGGGAGGCATAGTGGGGATTTGAACTTCCAGCCCACAACTATGCAGTTAGGTGCTCCAACCCACTTAAACTTTACCAGCTCTGTAGATCTCCAACAGAGACATGATTTCAGAAGTTCGAGAGATATAGGCAATGATGGCATATGCAGTAAGCCAATACATTGCTCAAGGGAGAGTTAATAGAAGAAAGGTGAACAATATCTATAACATTTACCTTCAGATTCCCCCCTCCTCCCTTTGAGGCAAACCATGACTTCCTATAGATTTCTAAGATCAGTAGCTAATGTGGGGCACATAAACACAAAAGCTGAGAAAACAAGGGCCTCTCTCAAATCTGAGCATTCAATGAATGTTAGAAAGTCCATGCATGATACCTTTTCCAATAATTAAAAATTTAATAAGTCCCATTCATGTTCCATTCATTTAGTGGGTCTACTCTATGGATTGGGCCCTTTGTCTCTCTTCCCATGTACCATAAATGCCAGAAATTATTTATCATAAGACTAATTTTCCAACATTTGTACCCATGATGTTTTGAATGCCATTCTATTCGAAAACTAAATAACAACTGGGAATAACAATGAGGCTTAGTTCAAAATATTTTCTATAACTGATCCAATCCCATTCTCACTGTTATAATTTGGTTTTTGTAAGCCACCGTATATGACAGGAGAGGTAGAATAGAAATATTTTAAGTAATTAAAGTAAAATGTATTAGTACCTGTCAACATTTATCAGGAGAAACTAGAAAAGGTATTACATAGTGATAAAATAATTTGCTTCAAGACATGTTCTTGCACAAATTATGTTTTAGAGCAGCACAAAAATTGCTATTAGTTATACTGATGGATATTTGTACTCCAAACATGTAATCATTTGATCCAATTGTTCATTTTGCTTTAGTGGCTTTTTATGCCTCCAGACTGGAGTGTTTGATTCTAATTGGGTTTTTTTTACCTCAGATTTTATGGTTTGAGATAGTAACAGAGCAATCCCTCTCAAAGTCCCACTGAGTTCAGTGCCTAATAGTTCCATGTAGCTCTAATATTGTGGTCTGAGGTTAAGGATGCCGTCTTGGATTGTAATTCTACAGCCTCTTATCTGGGCATAAATCTTTTCAAATTCAATGGCACTGAGGATTTCATTGTGTCATTTCACAGACAAAACTATCGATGCCAATGGTGATATGTATGAGGCAGGATATAATGAGAACATGTAACAAGATTGGACGAGATGGGCAAAAGTGTTAGGAGAAATTAAAGACACAGTGTATGATACGTACAGAATTCTCCCTATTCAATACCCTCTTCAGATTGTTAATTCTGTGATCTTTTTTCTAAAGTGGCACAAATGTACTAGAGATCCGCCATTCTGATGGTTTGGGCTGTCAAACTTCCTCCCATGAGAGGACGTTCCATCATTTGGGAGCAGCGACAGAAAAAGCCCTGTCTCGTGTCTACACCAAATGTACCTGTGAGGGTGGCAGGTCTGAGAGAAAGAGCTCCCTGATTATCTTAAAACCCAGGCAACCCTGTATGAGATGCAATCTGTTAGATATATCTGTGAAAATTCTCAGCCATCCAGGTGAGGTTATCTGGAAGTTGCATCATGGCAACTGGACTTCTCTCAACCTACCGTAGTAAGAAAGAAGTACAGTTGCCATGACTCAACTTCCAGATAATCTGTTAGATAGTTTGGACTCAAGCTGTTTAGGGCTTTATAGGTAAAAACCAGCACTTTGAATTATGCCCAGAAACAGATGTACAGCCAGCAGAGCTTCTGTAACAGGGGGAATATGTAATTGTGGCCAAATCAGACATCTCTAGGAATGTACTGGAGATGCATTGAAATGCTGTACTGAAATGCATTGAAAACTGTAGAAAATAATGCATAGGCCATTTGCAAAATTCATTTGAGAAATTCTCTGAACTAAACCAGAGTCAGCTGGATAGGATAGGAGGAACCCACATGAATAGAAACCCAAAGAACAATAAAAAATGAAATAGAGTAAATCTCATGCATCCTTTCAAAGAGTGGCCTGCAGTTTGTTCAAACGCTGCAATAAGTGAATAGTGAGATGGATCTAGGCTCAAAATACATGCTACATGGAGCATATTGCTAAGTATATCTGTCAGATCAAAATCAGATCAAGACCAATGTATGCTGCTTGGAGACCTTTAAACATTTCTCTGATCTGATATAAAAACAAAACAACAAACCCTTTCACCCTTTCATGCACAGGTTAAAAACAACAGCAGTAGCTGGTAGCCTCCATTGGCACCAGCAGAGTTTTCCCCCTCTTTTTTTCACTGCTGTGCAAGAACTGGGTAGGTTAAATTTTTGATAAAAACCAGATGGGGAAGGTATTCCCTCATCCACATGCACTGGTTCCAATAGGTTTGGAGCTACATATTTTAGTGTAAAATAGGTGTCATTTAGGTGCACATTATGTGTTTAATGTAACATACACACTGACCCTGAACCTAACAGAACTTGATCCCGCTGAAACTTAGTCACGACTTCATTTGAGACTCAGGGGTTGTAGCAGGAACAAAGTGCGACAAGAACTGGATTCATGTCATAGAGTAGATTCGGTAAAATCAATGGAACCTAAGTCAACCATGACTAACTTGTCCCATTCATTCAAACAGGTCTATGACTAAGTCTAGAGCCAACTCAAAATTATTATCAGCAAGGTACCTGCAAAATATCTCTCTCTCTCTCTCTCTCTCTCTCTCTCTCTGCCTCTGTCTCTCTCTCTTTCACTCACTCTCTCTCTCTCTCTCTCTCTCACACACACACACACAATATCTACCCAGCTGGTTTTCTACTTATTATCTCTGTTTCATGCAGAGCTTCCTCCTCCTCCTCTTCCTCTTCCTCCTCCATCCCCGATTCCTCCTGCTCCTCTTCTTCATGTGCTTTCAATTCTTGTACTAAAGGCATAACATCCTGTGCTTGCTTTCCTTCTGATACTACCAGAATATGGCTTGGTGCAGACAGCATAAATGAAACAAAGTCTTCAAAATCAGGCTGGAAAAAAAGGGGTTGACCATCAAGAAAGAAGTAGCCAATTTGATTGTGCATTCACTTAATTAGCAACACATTACACCCCATTATTCTCAAGACACAAAAGCACTTTTGCCACAGTATACCATTAAATTTATCAAGTTATCTTCCAGTTACTGTATTCAGAATGAGAAAATGCAATCATATCAGTTAAGATTCTAAGATAATAAGATATGTTTTGGTTCATGTACTATAATTTGTGTTCTATCTGCTATTTCCTCTCAGTTCAAGCTACATGATACATTTCACATAAATTTAGAAGGTTCTGCAGCTGATGAAAGATGCCTGAACAGCACATGCTTTCCTAGTTTCTATATCTTTCATTTAAGTGGGCTTTATTTTGTGATTGTTCATTGGAAGATAAACACAAGGATACCTTGCAAGTTTGATATCTGATGTACATGCATCTCTGAGGAAATAGTGCGGTAATCCTGTAAAGGAAATCCTATACTCATGAATAGTTCAGGTGAACTCAAACGTTTGCAGATCTTTTGTGTATTTTGGTTGGTCATAATACAGGCATTGTCCAACTATAGCTTTTGGCTTTTTTATTTTAATGGATTTAGGCATCCTTCAGTCTCGAGAGACTATGGTAACATGCTCTGTATAGAGGACTTTGAAAAGCATCTAGTGTGGCTGAGAAGGCCAATTCGAGAGTGACAGTCCCTTCCACACTGAGGACAAATACAATCTGTCCCCTGCCCAGCTCCCTGGTTTTGCTGCTTTTGGGACTGTCTCTTTGCCTCGGCCTGCTGGACAAGGGTCTCTTCAAAATGGGAGAGGCCATGATGCACCGCCTGCCTCCAGGCTGAATGCTCAGATGTCAAGGTTTCCCATCTGTTGAGGTCCATTCCTAAGGCCTTCAGATCCCGCTTGCAGATATCCTTGTATCACAGCTGTGGTCTCCCTCCGGGGCGATTTCCCTGCACTAATTCTCCATACAGGAGATCTTTTGGAATCCAACCGTCAGTCATTCTCATGACATGCCCGAGCCAACGTAGACGTCGCTGTTTCAGTAATGTATACATGCTAAAAATTCCAGCTCGTTCTAGGACTACTCTATTTGGAACTTTGTCCTGCCAGGTGATATCAAAAATGCGTCGGAGACAACACATATGGAACGTGTTCAGCTTCCTCTCCTGCCGTGCACAAAGGGTCCAGGACTCACTGCAGTACAGGAGTGTGCTCAGGACACAGGCTCTATAGACCTGGATCTTGGTATATGCCGTCAGCTTCTTATTAAGCCATACTCTCTTTGTGAGTCTAGAGAATGTGGTAGCTGGTTTGCCAATGCGTTTATCCAGCTTGACATCTAGGGAGAGGGTGTCAGAGATCGTTGAGCCAAGGTACACAAAGTCATGAACAACCTCCAATTCCTGTGTGGAGATGTTAATAGAGGGAGGTGAGTCCACGCCCTGGCCCATGACTTGTGTTTTCTTCAGGCTGATTGTTAATCCAAAGTCTTGGCAGGCCTTGCTAAAGCGATTCATGAGTTGTTGGAGGTCTTCAGCAGAGTGGGCAACAACAGCTGCATCATCAGCAAAGAGGAAGTCCGGCATGCATTTCAGCTGGACTTTGGTTTTCTCTCAATCTAGAGAGATTAAAGAGCTTTCCATCTGATCTAGTCCAGAGATAGACACCTTCTGTCGCAGTTCCAAAGGCGTGCTTCAGCATGACAGCAAAAAAGATCCCAAACAGCGAGGACACAGTCCTGTTTCACTCCGCTTCGGATGTCAAAGGGATCTGATGTTGAGCCATCAAAAACTACAGTGCCCTTCATTTCCTCATGAAAGGACCTGATGATGTTAAGGAGTCGAGGTGGACATCCAATCTTGGGAAGGATTTTAAAAAGGTCGTCCCTGCTAACCAAATCAAAGGCCTTTGTGAGATCTATGAAGGCCACAAAGAGTGGCTGTTGTTGTTCCCTACATTTCTCCTGCAACTGTCTGAGGGAGAATACCATGTCAGTGGTGGATCTGTTAGCTCGAAATCCACACTGTGATTCTGGATAGACTCTGTCTGCAAGCACCTGGAGTCTCTTCAGCACAACACGGGCAAGCAGCTTCCTTACAATTCTGAGAAGAGAGATGCCATGGTAGTTATTGCAGTCGCCCCTGTCTCCTTTGTTCTTATACAATGTGACAATGTTTGCATCCTTCATGTCCTGTGGTACTCCACCTTCCCTCCAGCAAAGACAAAAGATTTCATACAGCTCGGTGGTGATGATCTCTTTACAGCACTTCAGCACTTCAGCAGGGATGTTATTCTTCCCAGGTGCCTTGCCAGAGGCGAGGGAATCCAAGGCTGCTATTATTTCTGCTAAAGTTGGTTTGCTGTCCAACCCTTCCAAGACAGGCAGGCACTTGATGTTATTTAGTGCCTCTTCGGTTACTACATTCTCTCTGGAATATAGCTCAGAGCAGTGCTGCACCCAGCATTCCATCTGCTGTGCTCGGTCCTGTAGCAGACTTCAAAGGAGCAGATTTCTTCTGTATTGGACCTAAAGCCTGCTTGATACCGTCATACATTCCCTTGATGTTACCTGTGTCCGCTGCTATCTGTATCTGAGAGCAGAGCTGAAGCCAATAATCGTTGGAACATCTCCTGGCAGCCTGTTGGACTTTGCTATGACCAAGTCGAAGAGCCTGCAAGTTGTACTCATGTCATGAGTTCAGCCGAAGAAGGCCTGGAATCAGAGGGGTTAATTACAGCTGAGGAAAATGCTGGGCAATTAGTATGACAGACAGCTGAATCACCGCCAGATTCTCCTCCCCCACTAGCCAGAGTGAGAGATAAGCTTCGGCAGAGACTCACAACATGGAGGTCTGAGGCTCGCATGAATGCTTCTCACAGGAACATCAGGTTGACCAGCCCAGAGTTTTAACAGGATGGAATGTTTCTAGGAATTAGGTGATTGTTGCTGCTATATAATTTGTACTCAGAGGCTTGGAAGCTTGTGGAAGCAACAAGTCAATTCTCTGGCTTATGTCCACGCTCCTGCTTATCTTGAACCTTGCTCTCTTGACCCTTGGCTTTCAGACTCTGACTTCTGACTACGGTTTGTGTTTTGGCTTTGACAATTTGGCATCTGTTTTGTATCTCCTGGACTTCTGACCTTGGACTGGCTTATTGGACTTTTGCCTGCTGAATCCCCTAGGAACGTGACAACTCACTAGGACAGGCTTTGTATGCTGCTAGAGCTCTCCTCTTATCCTCGATGGCTGGCATCAACTCCTCCGAATGGGCTTCGAACCAGTCTGCCATCTTTTTGGTCTTCTTGCCAAATGTGGACAAGGTGGTGTTATAAACAGCATTCTTGAAACGTTTCCATTGTTGAGGTCCATTTGCATCAGCCGGGCCTGGAAGGGTTTCCTCAAGCGCTTGGGCAAATTCCTCCACTTTTCTTTGATCGCGAGTCTTGCTGATGTCAATACGTGGTCTTCCTTCCTTTTTCGTGTGATACAATCTCTTTGCTCGCAGTTTTACTCTACTACACACCAGGGAGTGATCAGTATTGCAATCAGCACTCTGGTAACTGCGTGTGATCGTAATACTAGGAAGGCTAGAGCGTCTAGTGAGGATCAAATCGAGCTGATGCCAATGCTTCCATCTTGGATGTCTCCAGGAAACTCTGTGTTGAAGCTTTGTATTAAAGAACGTATTGCTGACACAAAGACCATAATAACAGCAAAACTCCAGCAAGCGTTGGCCATTTTCGTTCATCTTCCCAATGCCAAAACGGCCTAGACAAGTGGGCCAAGAATTGTGATCAGCACCAACTCTAGCGTTAAAATCTCCGAGAATGAACAGTGGTTCTCTCTCGGGGATTTTTTTGATAGTAGCTGCCAGATTGTTGTAGAATTTGTCTTTGACTTCTGTTGTGGACGACAGTGTTGGTGCATATGCACTAATGAGGGTGACCGGTCCCGTTGATGAGTGGAGCTGCAGAGACAGGATTCTTTCACTCCCCACAGTAGGTGGAACAATGGATCTCAGCAGAGTATTTCTGACCACAAAGCCAACACCATGTTCTCTGGTCTCATTCAATGGTTTTCCCTGCCGGAAGAATGAGAAGTTTTTTTCTTTGACAGATTCCATGTCTGGCAATCTCGTCTCTTGCAGGGCAACAATGTCCATCTGCAGTCTACTCAGTTCCATGTCAATGACAGCTGTCTTGCGCACGTCGTCTATTTCCTGCAGGTCGTCAGAAAAGCCAGGGGTGATTGTCCGAACATTCCAGGTGCCTAACTTTAGGGCAGAAGTTTTCTTATGATTGTTGCATGGTGCAGGGTTATCGATCTGCTTGTCGGCTTTCACCCTAAACCCCACGCACCCCGGGAGGTTAACAGACCGTGGCGAGGTAGCACCTTACTGGCTGGGGACTGCCCAGCTTAAGGCGGGCGGTAGCTACCTAGTGAGGTGCAATGACCTCTCCCACCATCGGAAGTAGCCCCTGGCATCATGCTCTACGCCAATCGAGCAAAGATTTATAACCGGTAACTGCTACTTCCCATGTTGTTTTGACACTGTATGCGAAGCTGGAGTGTCCTCTCCAGAGCACGAAGCCTGGGTAAAATAATATGGAGGATAGGCTGTTACCCAAGCAGTAAATCCCCCCTCTCCACATCGCTGAAATAGTCCAATGGAAAGGCAAGAGCCAATACAACTGGTTCCAGCGACGTTGCAGGAGTTGCCAGAATGACACGAACTGCCTCCGGGACTCCGGCTCTGGATTTTGCCTCGAGGTTAACTCCTGAAGCCTTTTCCATCAGTGGATATAGCCACAAGGCAGTGGAGGTTTGAAATCTGAGTTTTCCTTCTCCTAGATGGGCTGCCTTCCAAGGCTGACGAGCCCCACCTACCCACCTTTAATGGATATGTTATTAGTAAATAGGATTTATGTGTATACTGTGGAATGTGGCAGAATGTGCTTGGAAAGGTAGCTGTGAATGGGTCTGCAGTATATAATTATAGCAGTCTGACCCCATTATAATAATCTTGGCTGCACCCTTCACCATCCTGGGATTTTTAGTTTAGTGAGGTAGTTAGACTTCTATGCTAGAGAACTGTAGCACAGCGGTTCTCAAACGTTGGTACTCTAGATGTCTTAAACTTCACCTCTCCGGATCCCCGACTATTGATCATACTGGCTGGAGCTTCTGAATGGTTCAGAAACATGTCTCCAAAACATCTAAAGTTTCAGCAATTGAAAACTACCACTCTAACTCACTTCCAGGAAATACAGTATAGTTTTCTAAGTAGCTCATCAACTAATAAATCCCAGAATTCTATAGGACAGAGCCAAGAAAATTAAAGACTGTTTCAACCTGCTGTGTGTGTGCAATATAGATACAAAGATGGTAAGACAAAATACAATCTATTCCTAGTGGAACTACTACTTGGGGAAGTTTCAATTGTCCCTTTAAACCTGGGTTGGAACCTGCCATTCTTCTCCTAGGTGTTGTAGGATTCAAAGTCCTATCAGTGCCACTCAGAACAGTCAAAGAGTTGATTGTGAGTTAGAATCCAACATCTGGAGGCCCACAATTTCCCCAACTCTAAAGCAGCAATGCATGTGTTTAATTGCTTCTCACACAGATGGATAAGAGTTGCACTGCATACAAAGATGTTTGTGGGAATGGCCTTTCCATGTAGTATTGCTGCTGTCTCTTTCTTTCAGTGTACTGACATTCTGAGCCACTGAAGGCTCCATTAAAAAAACAAAACACGGTAGCTAATCTAGTCCTGATGAGGCCATTTGAGCGTCTATGAACATGTGAATCTGCCTCATACTAAGTCATATTGTTAGTCCATTTAACCAAGCATTTTGCTTCCTAGAATGGGCAGCAGATCTCCAAGGCCGTAGCAAAAGTATTGCATAACCTGATGGTATGACATCCTTCTAAACTAGAGAATGCTGATGATGGTAGTTTCTACATGCAAAGTGGGTGCTTTTCCAATGATCTGTGAATCTTCCTATGGATAGATTTTGAGTGACCTTGAGGTGGTGGTTTCTACTCTTGGGATCTCGAATGCTGTTGAACTATTGCTCCTAGAAATCCAGACCATTGACCATACTAAAAGTTGGGCCTTCTTAGGTTTGTACCCATTCAATATCTTGAAACCTAAAGTAGAGAATCTTTGCTTTAAAGGATAGTAAAGTGTCCATTCTTTGGGCTGTAATCTTAAACAGATTAACTAGGATGTAAGCACCTTACAGTGGGATTTCTTCTCAGGTAAACAGAAGTAAAGGAGTTAACTTTTTAAAAAAAGTTGTAAAAGTCATCTATGTAAGCAAGATGTAATCACTTGGGGTGAATTACAAGTGCTTGTAGTTTAAATGTATATGAAATTGCTGCATATTCTGTTTCTCCGCCCTTCTTCTTCTCTTGTTCTCTATGCATGTTGGTTTTTAGATGGAAAGCTCCTCAGGACAGAGACATGTTGTGTCCTTCTTTGTAAAGCATTCTCTACATAGACTGCATTATAACGATAATGTATAAGAACAAAGTTTTGGTGCATTAAGGAAATAGGGAAGCTTATCATATAAACAGATGAGGTTAATGATACATTTAATCAGTGCAATAGATGGATTTATGGTCACCACTGATTTTTGTGAAGAAACCAAAAGTTTGTATATACATCAATAGATAAAATGTCTTTCAAATTTTAGTATTGCTGTTGAGAGTAAAGTAGATGCACACATGCACCACTGCTTGCATGAGTTAAGATACACATGGTCAGTCAGATTCTGGATTCTGTGTGTGTGTGTGTGTGTGAGAGAGAGAGAGAGAGAGAGAGAGATAGGGAGGGAGAGAGAAGGAGAAGATAGGAACAGATTATGTCACAGCATATTTTTATAGCCACAGCCAGTAATACTCTGTAATAAAAGACTTCCAGATATAACCAACAGCACCTGTTCCCCAATCACATATCCGTCTGTTCTCCTTACCTCTTCTGATTTCCTTTGATAAAAATCCCTAACTTGTTCATCAGTTAACGTTTTCTCATCTTCTGCAAGGATGATAAAACCACCTTCTGTGATCTTCAGTTATAGATTACCATCATGTTCAAGCACATTTTAGAAGAAAAAACATAGCTTATCAGATTGTTTAAGAGGCAGTCCAGTAAAACAACAATGACTTGTGAACATAATCAGTCAATCAGTTAATCAATTTAAATAAATTGACATATTACTCTAACTTTATTGTGATTACTTTTTATATTAAAAAGGAGGTACAAGAACAACTGTACTTTTTGGAGGTCACTATTTCATAGGGTCAACATAAGTCATTATTATTATTATTTAAAATATTTCTATCCTGCCTTTCTCCCCAAAAGGTACCCAAGGTGGCTCACATTATTAAAAAGACAATATTCAAAAGCTAAAAACAGTAAATATACAAATATTTTAAAAGAATTAAACAAGTATTATATTAAAAAATATATACACAACAATCCGTTTAAAAATCTATCTCAATCCATCAGTCATTAAGGAAAAGCCTGCCTAAAGAGAAGGAGAAAGACAGCAAAGAGTGGAGGGGGGTACTAGAGTCCGGGAGCAGTGACAGAGAAGGCCTTCTCTCGTGTCTCCACCAAGTGCACCTGAAGGGCTGATGGGACTGAGAGAAAGGCCTCCTCTGATGATCTTAATGCCTGGGAAGGCTTATAGAGGGAGGTGCAATCTTTATATAGCTTGGACCCAAGCCGTTTAGGGCTTTATACATTAAAATCAGAACTTTGAATTTTGCCCAGAAATGAATTGGCAGCCAGTGGAGCTGCAGTAACAGGGGAGTTATATGGTCCCTGTAACCAGCCCCAGTTAGCAATCTGGCTGCAGCATTTTGGACCCGCTGGAGTTTCCAAACACTTTCCAAAGGCAGCCCCATGTAGAGCACACTACAGTAATCCGGCCGAGATGTAACTAGGACATGTGTCACCGTGGCCAGATCAGATCTCTCAAGAAATGGGCACAGCTGGAGCACTAGTTTTAACTGTGCAAAGGTGCTTATGGCTACTACTGAAACCTGGGCATCCAGGCTCAGGGACGAATCCAGGAGCACACCCAAGCTGCCTACTTGTGTTTTCAGAGGGAGTGTAACCTCATCCAGCACAGGCTGCAATTCTATTCCTTGACTGGCTTTTTGACTGACCAGGAGTACCTCTGTCTTGTCTGGATTAAGTTTCAGTTCATTCACTCTCATCCAGTCTGTTACTGACACCAGACACTGATTTAGAACTGAAACAGCTTCCTTGGATTAAGATGGGAAGGAGATATAGAGTTGGGTGTCATCTGCATACTCGTGACACTGAACCCCAAAACTCCAGACAACCTCTCCCAGTGGTTTCATGGAGATGTTAAATAGCATAGGGGACAGAACAGAACTCTGAGAAACACCACAGGCCAATGGCCAGGGTGTTGAACAAGAGTCCCCCAGCACCACCTTCTGACTTCTCCACTCCAGGAAGGACCGGAGCCACTGTAAAACAGTCCCTCCAAATTCCATCCCAGGGAGATGGCCCAGAAGGATACCATGGTTGATGGTATCAAAAACCACTGAGGTCCAGTAGAACCAACGGGGACATACTCCCCCTGTCCAGTTCCTGGCATAGGTCATTCACTAAGATGACGAAAGCAGTCTCTGTCCCATAACCAGGCTTGAAGCCAGATTGAAATGGATCTAGATAATCCGTCTCACCCGGGACCCACTGAAGCTGAGAAGCTACAACCTGCTCTAGCACCTTGCCCAAAAATGTGATATTAGAGACTGGCTGGTAATTATCCAGTACCATGGAGTCCAAGGAGGGTTTTTTCAATAATGGTTCTATTACCTCCTCCTTTAAGCATGCTGGGATTCTACCCTGCTGCAAAGAGGCATTCACTACCCCTTGGATCCATTCGGCCAGTCCCTCTCCGGCAGCTTTTATAAGCCAGGAAAGGCAAGGGTCCAGCAGACAAGTGGTACCCTACAGCTCTCCAAGGATCCTGTCCACATCATCAGGCTGCGAAAACTGAAACTTATCTATCAACACTGGCCAAGCAAGAGCCATAGTTACAACTATAGGACCTGTATTAACTACAGCATCCAAGTCAGACGTGTCTTCACAGGACATAACAAAAACATACCAATTTGCTACCAATAATTCTTAGAATAAAAGGGCTGGGTTTGTTTTTTCATTCAGCAGACAACTATGAGCATAAAACTGCCTCCTTGGTTGGCCATGGTAAGAAGACTGAGGCAAATTATTGATAACAGAACATTACACTTAGAAACTTGCAAGTTATCTCTCTTCTCACTTTGAGCAAAAGGCATTTGGGAGAGTACAAAGTGGTGGCTCATAGTAACTACATTTTCAGTGTTTCACGATTTAGGACCCAAAAGCATATGAATGTGTTCACTACAAAGAAAAAAAGTGCATTGTTTTGGATACACTGGCTGAAATCCTGTTGTTTTGTTATACATGCAGAAGGCAAACAGTGGGACATTCACTTGCTTCTAGCTGGCCATCAATGAGTCTTCACTTTGATTCCTGAGCCCATGCCAAGCCAGCAAGCATCTGCCCTGCCCAAGAATCCCAGCAGACTCACTAATTACCTGCTGGAAGCAACGGAATCCACATGTGTACTGAAGCTATAGGATTTCAGTCATTGCATCAGGGTTTTGAGCAGGTTAAAAAGTTATCAGGTGACACAATTCTTACTGCTTTGTGATCCCAAGGACAATACAGTGTAGAGTGGACAGTGGTTTGCTTTCAGGGCTTGATGAAGTCTTACGTCAGGAATGTCGGCACTAAGTAAAAGAGATGCTAGTTAAGGGATTCTGGGATCTGTGCTCCAAGAAAGTAACTTTTCCAAGACATGCAAAGGACACTGATGTAATGAGCCTAATTCTGTGGGTTTCAGTAACAACCTAATTTTCACTGTAGGCCACAATAAATGAGACTTGACCACATGCAAAATGATTGTGTCTTATGCATCTGCACAAGTTCTTCTGTCTCACTGAGTGGAAGAGTAATACAGTATGAAAGCTGCAGCAAAAGAGCCTTTTAAAAAATTGTGGCTATTGCATTTTTACTGTCGGTGGTGGGGAGTGATGGCTTATGATTTATAATCTTAGAACTACAGAGCTGGTTCTAAGATTATAAGAAAAATTACTGGCTGACTTTGAGTGCGATGCATTTTGACTTGGGTGGGTAAGAAGCCATTGTTTGCTCCATATCAAAAAGCAAACATCTTGGGCCTGATGTGTACATAGCTGGACATAAAGACACCTCACCAAGCACTCTCTAAGCCCCTTTGTGGCCAGCCTGAGGTTGCTATGACAACACTTTCATTTTATTCTATTCTTAAAAATACTTTTTTCAAGTATTTTTAAATCCTGTTTTGAACAATCTTAGTGAACAACAATGACAATTGGCATAATATAAACCAAACATGAAACCAATATAAACAGCCACATAATAAGTAAGAGTAAAATACATGTGTCCGGAGAAGTGGATTTTGATCCATGAAAGTTCACACAGAAAAAAAAAGATTAGTTGTTAAAATATTCCCCTCTCCCATTTCTCCTTTAATCTTGCCAGCAAAATACATTGTAGGCTAAACTACACCGAAAAGACTTGCAAACACTGGTATGTCTTCAACAGGAATCTAAAAATGAAATTTCTGGCATATGTCTAATACTGGGAAGGGTGGGTTCACATAGTGGATGTCGGCATGCTAAATGACCTGCTCCAGGTTATTCTGGAGGTGGTCTCACAAACTGAACACCACCAGGAGAGAGCCACTAGATCAGTGGTTCGCAACCTTGGGTGCCCATATGTTCTTGGAATACAACTCCCAGAAATCCTGGCCAGCACAAGTAGTGGTGAAGGCTTCTAGGAGGTTTAGTCCAAGAACATCTGGGGACCCAAGGTTGGGAATCACTGCTTTAGATTATCTCAAGAACCGAATAGGCCTGTAAAGGAGAAGGCAGTATTTCCAGTAACCAAGCTCATGGCTAAGGACACATAGCTTGTGATCGGGCTTCAGTTTGGAAAGCTACAGGTTTTGAAGATTTGGCTTAGCAAATTCCCATCAACCTACTATCTACAAGTCAATCAAATTGTTTACCTTTTGAAACAAAGGTTTTGCTTACCGTTTGCTTAATTTCTTCAACTTTTCCTATAGCAACTGCATCAGGTTTTATGATGACAACAGTATACTTTTCCACCTCTAAAAGAAAATGGAAAATATATAACATTTATTATATATCTTTATGAACAATTCTTAGAAAGTTATTAAAAGTAACTTTCAAGACCAGCAAAGTAATCCCAAAATTCTTTTTTTAATGTACATATGCTTGATTCTATACTAAGCTATTCACTATTGCCATGTGAACTATCCATGTGTAATAATCCTTTAAATAAAGCACTTATATTCCTCAGCTCTTTGATATTAGTGGTCATTGTGATAGTAGAAAATATATCTACATAGCAGTTTGTATTGGTTTGTACGGTGGATGACTGGGGTTTTTGTTGATAGTTGTAGGTTGAATGTGTGGTGAGGAGACAGTTAAAACCATTGAAAGATATATGGAAGAGAGAGAGGCAGAAAGAGCTATGAAAAAGAATAGAGAGTGATGAGGTAGTCATAGTAAGAGTTAGAGATCAGAGGCAGCAAGAGAAAGTGCAGAATAGCTGTACAGTTAGAGTTGAGTGAAGATGTTATGGAAAAATAGAGTGTCCATGTTGGAACATGTGTAAAAACAAGCATCTATTGATCATGTTTTCTCAAATTGGCTTATTTTTTTGTTTACAAATCTTGTTTATCATTTTAAAAGATAACAGTCCCAAGGTTTTATACTCATACATACTGCTAGTCAGTGCTGGTACGCATGGTTTATATAGTGTCACCGGGGTAACAAATACTGTGTGTTTCCCCAGAGGTGTTCTTTTAAAAGGGCACTGTGAAGTTGGCCCTTTGCTGTGGCAGTATTTAAGGGGCAGTGGAAAGGGAAAACTGTTTGCCAGGTTTGGTAGAAGAGGTAATCCATGGAAGAACAGGGGGAGTGTGTCCCTGTTGGTTCGACTGGACATCTCAGCGGCTTATGGTACCATTGACCATGGTATCCTTCTGGGCAGTCTCTCTGGGGTGGAACTTGGAGGCACTGTTTCAGTTCCAGATCAATGTCTGATGTCAGTAATTAACTGGATGAAGGTGAAAAAACTGAAACCTAATCCAGACAAGACAGAGGTGCTCCTGGTCAGTGTGTGTGTTATCCAGCTTAGCACAATGAACAGCTGTAAATAAGAAGGCTCAGTTCTAGAAATATGAATAACCCCTGATCCTATGCAAAGTCCCCCCCCCCCATATGAGCTTCAGAATTGGATAGCTTTGTCTTCTCCAGGCAGCAAATTTCAATATCCTAAACATCAAAAACAGTGAGAAGGATTGGACACACATGAATAATTAAAAAACAAACAAAAACAACAACAGGCTTCAGTTATATGTTCATCTGACTGTCCTTAGATGGAGAATGTTGATTAACATCTGTTTTGCTAGCTTTACTATTATATTCTACACCACTTCAAAGTTTGATATCTATGGATATCTACAAGAAGATTATCTCCAAGGACATTTTCAAACTCGTACATTAATATCAGAAGTGTCATCAGGAAAATTAACTCTTATTCATAGAACACAGAGGCTGAAAATCAATTCCAGCAAATCTTGCCTAATTTTTTTTTCAGCGCAGAAATGTACAAAAAGCAAAGTGATATAGTCTACAGATATCTACCTTCGCTACTCTCTGGCAGGTGAAGATAACAAATTTCAAATGTTTCTCCTAGCTAGGCAAAATTACAAGAGTGTTGTGTATGTTTGGCTTTTTTGGTACCTTTTTTGGGAAAAATATTGTTCAAAAATGTATTTTGTGCAGGAAACCTTGCATTTTCACATATAACCTAGGATGGGGACTCGAGTCATGCAACTCATTGTTGAGTTAAGTCGCACCAGCGACTCAACTTGGACTCAACTTGGGTGTGTTTTTTTTCCAACGACTTGGACTTGACTCATGACTCATGACTATTTTTCTGAGTTGCGTTTTCAAGTCCCAATTCTTTTAATGAAGGATGTCGTAAGCCTGGAAGAAGCTTTGTGATGCTCACCAGAAGACACAGCAGAGGTGGCCAGATGGTGGCAAGTGGCAGAGGAGGAGGTTGTGACAGTAGGGAGGGTTCTTGAGAGGGTGGAGGGGTGAGGGAAAGCAAGGCAGGCAGGGCAGATGGGACTAAACGTGGGTGGTTCACAACCCTCAGACCTCCCCCACACACCCCACAGAACCCACCCACCCCACCCTTTTTCTGGGGAAAAAGCTGTTTTTTAATAGGGACCCAGATTTGGGGCTTGAGAGTCGGGACTTGGTACCAAATACTTGGTCTCAGACTTGAGACTTGGACCTGAAGACTTGCCAACATCCCTGCACATGACCTTGTATGTTGTGCAGAATGCAGGTGTTTTGCACACACATCCTTCCCCTGCCCCCGCAACCCAAGACTGCCACTCCTGAAAAAAGTGCTTTCCCTCCCCCTCATGCAAGAGCAAAAATTCTTATAAGGGTTGACCATATTTTTCAGTAAGGAGGAGGGAATGTGCAAGTGTTTGTTACATCCTTAATAATTTCCCCTAGTTTGGTTTAGGGTTGTTGCAGGTACAGATATTCTGCCTGTTTGCTCCTTGCATCTTTAGGGCCAACAGTCAAAAACTGAACTTCTGCTGTGCCACCTGAATGCTGGTTCTCGCCTTCATCCATTCACTTTTCACGTTACAGGCAGAAGCAGGTTGCTTCAGTCTGTTACATGGCAGGGCTGCACTGGCCCTGATGAGGCATAGGAGCAATTTGCTTTATTGTGAAAGTGAGACCCTGGGATGCTGAGAGCCATCTGTAGGACTGATCCCACCATTACACAGAGTGAGGAAGCCACCTCAGGCAGAAGATCTGGAATATCATTAATGTGTTATTACATGATTTGCATTGCCAGAGAGATGAAGAGATGTCCTTTTAGGATTTTCCTGCATTGACCTCTCTTGAAAAGGCACTGGGACTGTGCTTGCAGAGCAACAATTACATCTAGGCCTAAATATTTTATGCCTGAGGAGAAGGACAATATAACATCCACCGTCCATTCTGTGCATAGAGGCCCCTTGGGATGGCAGGAAAATCTTAGCATTGGAGACAGAATCTTTCACTGCACCTGAAGGCGAGAGACTAGCTTAGAGGGCAGCAGGGCAGGCCAAGTGATAGATACAACTCAGACCACACTGTGATGCAACTCTCCATGCTCTAGGATTTGCTGCCTGAGGCAGCAACTGATTCTGTGGAAAAGGTTGAGACTTACTAGGTGGCGAAGAATACAAATAATTCATCTCTGTTGGAACCACTGCTGCCCATATACTGCTACAAGCCATAATGTACCCAGACTTTTTGAACATACTTTCTCATTTGGGAACAACTGTATATCCCTATTTTTACTCTCTAGATAAAAAAAATAATCCAGCAGTATTACTTGCCTTCAGCCTCTTCTTCTTCAGGTTCTTCATCTGATTCTTTCTCTTCTATAATCAAGAGCTCTGGCAACTAAAATTGTTTTTATTGTCAAGTTCCAGTGGTATTGTTTATCAGAAAGAAGGTTACATGTGACTATTACTCCTTTTTTTACATCCAAAATTGATTTAAAATATTTGAATTTGAATTAAAATATACATACTCTCTAGGAAGCTGCATTTGTTAAATAAATTTTCAAAAGTTTCAAAATATCATAAAAAATAAATGTTTCTAACATTGATTTTCCACAGCTGTATCAATGAGTTGTATCAACGGAAACTACTCACTATTAAGAAGATCCCATCATGCTGCAGCAACAAGAGGGAAAAGAAGGGCCATGCTCTTCCATTCACTATCATTCTGCAATATCCATTCCATTAGGCTACATTAGAGGGAAAGACAGGAAGCAGGCCGCTCCAGCAACTCTGCTAAAAGTCCATATACCTTGTTTCCCAGCAGAATCACACTCTCAGAGGACTGTCAGGAGCATGATTGTGTTGGGAAACAACATACACATATCCCAGGTGCCACATTCCCCGGTGCTGGGATTTTAGCAGTAGAAATGGCAAAATGTTAGTGCCATATTTTCAGTGGTAGCAGGTGTCCAGCTCCCATGAGGTTTTTGGGAGGTAAAGTGGTCTCATACCTGGGAGGTGGCTACTCCCACACTAGAGCATTTTCCTACAAATCTTATGAATGGGCTTTCCCTGTGAATTGTCCCTTAAACATCTTAAAGACTGTCATTCATCCTCAGTGGTTTCCAATCCATCTATGCAAGAATGAGTGTTTGGGGACACAGAAATGCCCTGACTGGGGAAAAGATCCATATGAATATAAAGTAAACACATAGTGAGAATGGGCAACAAATTCAAACCAATGAGAACAAAAATTCAGGTATAGCTATGTTACCTCTAGTCTTGGTATTTCTCCTGCTACAATTTTTCTCTCTCTCTCTATGATCTCAATCACTTTTCTGGTTAGAAGAGGTCCATTTGCACCTTTTACTAGATCTACCATTTTGCCATCCTGTAAACAAATATAAACATACTTAAACACTATCCTTAGGAGTCTGTCAAGGTTTTGTTTTAGTCACTGCATTGGCTTTGAACATAGGAGGTAATGGTTCTTTTCTTTTTATAATGGCTTAGTATCAGCTGACTGAATGAAGGGAGCAATGAGTAAGCATAAATTAACCCTTCACCAGCACCATGAAGATGCTTGTACACTGTTTTCTTTGTTTTTTAAATGAAACAACTTGTCTTGTTTCTATATTCAGACATTTAACAATTGGCCCTAATTAATTGGAAGCAAATTATTCAAACATGCAAAATATTTTGATTGATTAATATGATCAAAGAATTTGTTAAAGGAAAGGAGAAAACCTTCAGATCTCTTGGACCCCAATTTGCCTAGCTCTTACCATTGGGGCTGCTGGCTACAGCTTATGAACACTCAAGGAACCACTCCTGAATTAAATTGTGCAGGTTTACAGCCAAACTTATAATATTACTGAACAATGAACAACTTTGCTTGTTGGTTGGTTGGTTGGTTGGCTTGAAAACTTATCTCTTTTGGACTGTTGTATGGAAGATGAGAGATAAAAATTTCAGGATGACAGGATAATAGTAGAAGATATATTTTGTTGAAAATAACAGCAATCCAGATAAGTCATTGTTTGTGGAAGCTGAGATCAGCACAACAGAAATAAACTGTTTTTAAAGTGGTTCTAATAGCAGTTGGACTTCTAAAAAATAATATAATTAATGTGCCTGCTTTCAGTCTGAAAAATCAGAATTAGATAGCTAAAGCAAAAGAACAAAAATTAACCTCTGTGCACTTACCAAACAGAAGATGAAAGCAGGTTCACATTTGTCCTTAAAAGGGAGCAGAATCACAACATTTTCAGCCTCTGCCTTAAATGAAGAATGTACAGATAAGTGCACACATTTTTTTCAGATATATGCCAGACCAGAGCTTGGAAAAGTTACTTTAAAAACAATCTGTTACAGATCCTGGATGTAGAAAGTATTAGCTACAGCTGCAGTCACAATTTTGAAAGTAACTATGCAATCATTTTTGAAATGTAACTAAAATAGATATGTTTAGGTTACTTTCGAAAAACATCAAAATGCCATAGACCAGGGGTCCCGAACTCCCGGACCGCAGACCCGTTCCGGTCCGTGGCCTTGGAAGGATTGGGCCGCTGGGACAGATGAGTGGCGAGCAGGAGGTGAGTGGCGAGTGAACTTCGACCTCCTGTCAGCACGCTCCTATTAGGTTCTAATGCCGCTGCTGATCTGATAGGAGGCGGAGCTTCAATTGCAGCTCACCTCCTGCTCCTGCTCGCCATTTCCTTTATGAGCTCGATTCAAAGCTATCCTCCAACAACCTACTGCATAACAAGTACTCCGCCGCCCCCCCCCCCCCCCGGTCCTTGGGAGAATGGTCTTCAACTAAACCAGTCCCTGGAGTCAAAAAGGTTGGGGACCACTGCCATAGACTACTGAACTCTATACATAATATATCTCACATGACTGTTTTCTCTATAGATTATTCCCAATTGGTTCACTGAGAATTTTGATTTGCAGTATGGAAGTCTCCTAGTTTTTTGCTAAGATTCCCTCTGAGCTTTTAAGGTTGTGATCCAAAGAGGCAATTCTACATTCTCTGGATCACACTCAAAATCAGTATTCTGAATGTCACTTCATGATAGCCCCATAAATATGTTAACATGCTGTCCTGTAGGGCCACATTCTTGGTGGAGATGTGGGCATGCATGCAAGCCCTGCCCCTAAATTTATCCTGCACTCACCAGTGTTAGAGACCTTTGCACACTGAGCACAGAAGTCTGCAAAGGACACTAAGTGTGGGTGGCTCAACACACTGGAGATTCCATAAATTAGAGGCCACCACTGAAAAGCCTCTTTCTATACCATCCACCAACCTTGCAGAACTTAGTAACAGGCGAATGAGTAGGGACTTCAGCAATGATCCTGAGACACTAAACAGGTTCAGAAGGGTGCAAGCAGGCCTCCAAGTAATTTGAACTTGAGGGCCAGTATCCCATCACTCCACTCATGCCATGGATCACTGCATGAACAGTTTGATCCCGCCCCCCTTCCACGCTTGTGCAAGAAGGTATCCAGTATGTCCTGGTACACAAGGAAGCCCTGTTTACTTGAAAAAGCAAGCAGAAAAAAACCACAGTAAAACACCAGCAGAGCTGTCAATCTCCCTAGTGCTGAACAGAATCCCAGCCAACATGCTTAAAGTGGGGATGGGCAACGATGGATTTTCAGATGTTCTGGATTGCAGTTCCAAGTGTCCCTATTAGTTACACAGTCTATTCTATCACTAATGGGAGTTAAAAGCAAAAAACATATGGATAGCGACAGGTGCTCCATCCCTGATTTACAGGTCAAAACCAGCACTTTGAACTGAGGAGCTAGTACAGAACTGGAGTAATATGATCTGATGATCTAGTGACAACAAGAATTTTACTGGATGCACTTGATACCACATGAATTGTCTAAAACATCTTCAAAGGCACTTTTCTATAGAAAATATTACAATCTGGTTGTAACAAGGAGTGGCCTGAGCACCCCTGCCAGCTGACTTGGTAAGCAAGGTGCTCTGCCATACCTTGCATGCATGCACTCTGGTCTATGTGCCAATATAACTCCCCATCTCTTCTAGACTGGGATGCATCCCCCCCCAACATCCTATTTGCTGATTCTAGCAGCCTAACACCCTAGGTGACAATCTCATTGAGCCTAATGGCAGGCTGGCCCACATTATGACTCTCCTCCACATGCTGCAGTGCAGATACAAAGCCCTGGACTCACTAATAAATGAAAATAACATCAACAAAGTATCAGCATTGGTAACAGCACAGTTAGCATCTTATGTCATTAAATCCTCATAGCCTTCTTTTCTGTTTTTGCATAATTATCCTGAATGAGCTTACCTATATATTGTTTTGACTGATGTTTTACCTATAGCACCCAAAAGACTTTACAATAAAAGAAAATTAAAATGACACATCAGTAAAACAGGAAAGGAGAACAGATAAAACCATTACTTCAAGGTATTTCCACAACAGAGGACATTTTTAAAAATTTTCTTAGAGGCATTTTGGTGAATCCTGTGAGATATAGTCCAAAAAAGTACTATTTCCAAGCTGTGCATAGATCCAGTTCTGCACTTTCAGCACAAATTTGTCAGCCAGTTCCCCAGGTAAAGCATCTTGCAAGTGTCCAGTAAACTTAAAATAATGTTTCCAAGATTACAATCAGTAGCTATGCTTTCTGGAAAATCTCAGATCGTTCCCAAATACATACAAAATCAAAACATACACATTGTTGTTGTTTAGTCGTTTAGTCGTGTCCGACTCTTCGTGACCCCATGGACCAGAGCACGCCAGGCCCTCCTGTCTTCCACTGCCTCCTGGAGTTGGGTCAAATTCATGTTGGTTGCTTCGATGACACTGTCCAACCATCTCATCCTCTGTCATCCCCTTCTCCTCTTGCCTTCACACTTTCCCAACATCAGGGTCTTTTCCAGGGAGTCTTCTCTTCTCATGAGATGGCCAAAGTATTGGAGCCTCAGCTTCAGGATCTGTCCTTCCAGTGAACACTCAGGGTTGATTTCCTTCAAAATGGATAGGTTTGTTCTCTTTGCAGTCCAGGGGACTCTCAAGAGTCTCCTCCAGCACCACAATTCAAAAGCATCAATTCTTCGGCGGTCAGCCTTCTTTATGGTCCAGCTCTCACTTCCATACATCCCTACTGGAAAAACCATAGCTTTGACTATGCGGACCTTTGTTGTCAAGGTGATGTCTCTGCTTTTTAAGATGCTGTCTAGGTTTGTCATTGCTTTCCTCCCAAGAAGCAAGCGTCTTTTAATTTCGTGGCTGCTGTCACCATCTGCAGTGATCGTGGAGCCCAGGAAGGTAAACTCTGTCACTGCCTCCATATCTTCCCCTTCTATTTGCCAGGAGGTGATGGGGCCCGTGGCCATGATCTTAGTTTTTTTGATGTTGAGCTTCAGACCATTTTTTGCGCTCTCCTCTTTCACTCTCATTAAGAGGTTCTTTAATTCCTCCTCACTTTCTGCCATCAGAGTGGTATCATCTGCATATCGGAGGTTGTTGATATTTCTTCCGGCAATCTTAATTCCGGTTTGGGATTCATCCAGTCCTGCCTTTCGCATGATGTATTCTGCATATAAGTTAAATAAGCCGGGGGACAATATACAGCCTTGTCGTACTCCTTTCCCAATTTTGAACCAATCAGTTGTTCCATATCCAGTTCTAACTGTTGCTTCCTGTCCCACATATAGATTTCTCAGGAGATGGATAAGGTGGTCAGGCACTCCCATTTCTTTAAGAACTTGTGTATTTCATATACCAATATGTATTGGTATATGAATACCAATAATTGGTATATGTATTTCATATACCAATTTTAAAAATGGCTGTGAAGTACAGGAGTTCAAGAGAAACAAATTCTGCACTTTAGGGATCTCTGCAGCAAAAACACTGGTGGGTAATGGAGGAAATATTGTTTCTATACCTGGCATTTGATTTTTACATATTTGGACACTATGTGAAACTGCTGCTTCCAATTTCAGGATCATTAAAAAAAACAACTAACAAGACTGTCTTCAGGCAGCTGATCTAACGTTAATGGTTAATCCACACTGTGTTCCTCAGAGAGCCAAGTATTGGTACTTGAGACTTCTCTGATAGCATCCTTAAGTTACTTCTTGGAAAACACATTCACAGATATCAAAATACATTATTCAGGCAGAGGCAGAGCATTTGTTTATGCATCCATTCTTTCATTCCGATTTTTACCCCACCCATCTGGTGACATGCCACTACTCTCAATGGCTTATACAGATAAGAACATAAAAACACCCAACCCCCAAACAAGACAAATATCATTGAAAGGAAATAACACCCCCCCCAAAAAAGAAACTAGTGACAGCAATCAAAAATAAAAAATAAAAAACATAATAGGCATTCATGTAGAGAGGGTATCCAGAAAAGCTTCTCTGAAAATATGTGTTTTGATTGACTTTCTGAATGCTGGGATAGAAAAGTCCTGGTGTACCTCCACTGGCAATGTATTCTGTAATGTGGCAACCTATAGCAGCATCACTTGAGTGGAGCAGGTGGAATGGGTGGACGATCCCTGGGAGAGGCACTCTTAGTTGTCTTGAAGAAATAATAGCCAACTTTTCTTCAATATTGTATATGTTTTATAGTGCTTACCCAAATTATAATTCTAGATTATTTATTTATGGAAAAGTAACTGATAACAGAAATTTAAACAATTAAATAGCTAATTAGCCAAAGGATTCTCTATTAACTGAAAACACATGCACACATACAGAGAGAGAGAGAAAGCACCCAAACACAGAATATGTTATCTAAAATATAAACCTTTTTGTTTCTTTCTGAAACTTACAGATACACAAACAAATTACTACTTTAAAAACTGTATTTCTAAGTTCTGGAAAATCTACAATGTTCCGTATTTGTATCGGTGGAAAGTCACTATTCCTATAAGTTTATAAAATCTACTGAAGACAATAACTTTCCGAACCTTGCGGGCACAACAGTTGATTCAAATTATTATAATTTTTAAATCAGATAATTAATGGTAGAGGAGATGTCTTTATTTACCTTAGTAAGGCATTTACACCCACTTTGTTTAAATCTGAGAGAGACGGAGCTTAAAGTAAAATAGTTACTAAGATTTATTTAGAAAATGCATTTGATAGAAAATGTATTTGATCCTAAACTAAATAGCTGACCTCATGCCAGGATTAGAGAGAGGGCATAGTCCACCCTCAAGAGGGAGATCTTGAAGGTAAGAAGACGACTCCTAAGAGAGACAGTGGTAAATATTTGTTTCATTGGGGCAATAGGACAGTGAAGAAAACAGCCAATGAAAGGACTGGTACAGGCTGCTCTACTTCTAAAGCCCCTATTAGGCCTTGTGACAGAGAGGTACAGAAGAGATGATGCATCCAGAAGATTCTCCCAAGTTATACTGTAAAAATATTTACAGAAGTCATTGGGACAAGTTAATTGTGACTTGCTTAAATCTTATTAATTTCAATTTGTGTACTCCAGGTGTCACCCTCTACCAATTACAGTTTTCAAAAGTTTGGACTTCTCTATTATAACTTTTAAAAGAACTATAACTATGTTGACTTTTGCTTTCTTGACTTGTGGTTAGCTAAAGTTCATATATTGTTGTCTTCCACCTCTTGTCCTTTAAAATTAAGCCACAGCTTCCTCCTAAGAATGACTGTGCCTTTGGGAAGTGTTCTACTTCTGAAATCTCAGTTAAGACATGGATAGTATACGATAAATAGCTATGTAGCACTTATTAGCTTTCATGTGTATAAGTGCACTTCTTTAGCTGAAATGTGCTTAGACACACCATAGTTTGTGAAAAATAAAAACTGGTTAGTCTTATGGGTGCTACATGACTATTTCTGGTATAAATTGTTATAATATGTCTACCTTATGTTTATACCACAGAGGTGTTATCTCTCAAAAATATTTGACAATATAACATTTGCTATTTAGTTCCTTACCACTGCAAAATGTAGAAGATTATCTTCACCATATTCATTTTTTAGTTTTCTGAATAAGTTCACCACAGCTTTGCAAGGTCCACACCAACCCTGATAAACATCTACTACTGAAAAATATACATAGAAACAACAATATTCTAAATGGAAGTACAATTTAACATAGTTTTTCTGCTTCTGTATCCCAACAGACTCAGACCAAGACATGTTGCTGTTCTGTATGCTTCAGCACAGAAGCAAGCTAGCTGAGCAGTTGACTCTTACCACCACACTGAAAATATAGGACAGTGCTCTCTACTGTTCTTAAGGTAATAGATGAGTTTAGAGGTGCAGAATAGGTTGTGAAACACAGACAACTATGTTGCACAACAGCAGAAAATGGCATGACTATGCAATTAAGTAATTAAGAAAAGCTAGATACCTTTTATTGTTTTATTTGGGGTTTGCTAACACTGTAGACTCTAATTGAGAATGCTTTGCATTGTATCAGTACAATTTACTATCTTTTAATGTTTTATACTTTTATAATAAATCTTTTTGATATTTTACTCAAGTGCGAGTCTTGGGGGGAACAAGGGTGAGTTGCCTAAAGAAAGTGCCTTAGCCACAGAGCTGTGCTAGCTATTTTTGTTACTTGGGTGTACTATCTGGTCAAGCTGGTGTGCAAGTCTTAAAGTACACAGCCAATGGAATATCTGTCCCAGAATGAGGGGAGAGATAGAAATCTAGGTTTACAAACTTGCTCATAGTTACCCACTCACACACCCTCTAGGTTTCACCCAGCCTAGGGTTCAAAGGGTGGTGGAAGTTGAGAACTAAAGTTAGCATCTTTGCCTAGTGGAAAACTGGTAGCCATCTGCAAGCACAGGAGAATAATTAGACATGTTTAAATTTATCAGAGAACAATTAGATCTCTTTTCCACATTGCTCCTTTAAAGTGGCTTCAACCGATAACCTGTGCTTGAGGAAGGGGCTGGCTGGGCATAACCTGAGCTCGAGGTGAGGCAGTGCCCCACTTGCTCCACAAGTAGCACATCCTGAAGAGTAAGAATCACACCAGGAAAGCAGATACAGGGGGGTCTGTCTTTTTGAAAGCCCAGCAGTGGGTGCACAAAATGCATCACTGACCTCTATGAACAAAGTTCAATGAGTGAGGGGAAAATACCCGTTAAGGAAAATACCTGTTAGACCTTTATTCAGCAACATCTCATCCCATTGTGTTTGACTGGTTATTACTGCCTAAAGTGAAGCAAGAGAGAATTTTGTTAGCACCCTACATCCTGAGTATTCAATGAACAGTTGCTTAATTAAGTAACAGGAAAGATCTATACCTGTAGCTGAATTTCTTTCTTCTTGCTTGCCATTTTATTTCATATTATTATGCAGATATCACAAATAATCCAATTGAAATAACTGAAAATGATATAATTGCACACTTGAATTTAGTTCAGTATAAATTGCCATTCAGTTTAATCAACATAGTCAATATACATTTGTGATTAAAGCTATATATAATATAACAGATCACGTAAGTAAAGCTAATAAATATAATTATTGAAATATTCAATTTTCCTTTCTTTCAAACTGAGTATTAATCCCATAATAGTGAGTTAATTTAAGTTTTTATGTAAATATATATTCATAATTATGCTTCATATACTTTAGACTGCTTTCATGTAAATATTTTATATTTTCATACACAAGCATACATGTTTATTTTTCTTTTATAATTATTTATTAACAATGACAGTATTAACAATATTAACTAATATATAAATTCAGATTTTTCTATAGCCTTCTTTCACTCTCCCTTTTTCATCCCCTGTGGCAGTGTCATACCTAAAATCTTATGACGAGGCTTTTCTGGGGAAATTATAGTCATAGTCCAAGTATATTATAAAGACCAATATATTCTGTATGGTTCAGGGAGTCACTTATTATCTAGTCCAATTGTTTTCAACTACAACTTCCATCAGCCATAGCCAGCATGAGCTATGTCAATGGTGATAAGAGTAGTAACTTTTTTTAAAATATAGATATTAAGAGCTTGAGAAAGACTATGAGATTTTTTGTGGGGGGGGGGCGCGGTGGTTTGAACCAGAAAATTTTGAACAAGGGAAATTATTTCTCTAGTATATATTTTCTGCTCCTATTGTAGATCTTCTGCTCCTTTCATCATCCTTTTTCTAACCTTTTTGCACAGCAATTAATATTGCTGTGAAGAATAGATGTTGTTTAGAACTACAGTAGAAATTAGAAAGGTGAGGTACAGTACTTGCAGGGCTGGCAGATTAAACTTAATATCTTACTGTCTTTAATTTATGATAATTACTGCTGTAATCGACAGAGATTGAACAAGTGACCTAAACTCCTCAAACACTCAGCAGGCTCCTAAATATATGTACTTGTGAAAAGCACTCAAGTAAATCTGGGATAAATCTTTATTTACCAGCAGAGGGAGTTAAGTGGCAGGTTGAGAATGAACACAACAGGACTTCTGCTGAATATTGAGAGTAACAGTTATGATTTGCAATTACAGGAGCACAATTCAAGGAATTGGGATCTTGAATGTCATCTCACATACATCTTTGTCATTAAGACTTAAGTCAGCCTTGCCATATACATTGCTCACCTTATTAATCTTACACTATTTTCTCTGCAAATGAAGTCAATAGAAAACATATGACTTATATAACTAGTTTGTATAATCCTGTATTTGAACCACACAGAATAGCAGTGTTGTAAACTTTGGGGTGAGGTTGTCACTTGTCAGGAAAAGAATAAATAGTCTGGGAAGGTTACTTAAACCTGGGCTAAGTTGACAGACAGTATAGTCTTAAGAGTCCAGTGTGATATGGGGGTTAAAGTGCTGGACCACAAATTAAGTCCAAGTCTCCACTAAGCCAGGTGGCACACTGGGATGACCTTAGGCTAGTCACACTCTCTCAGGATGACCCACCTCACAAGGTTGCATGGTAAGAGAGCCATGCATGTTGCCCTGAGCTCATGGAGGGAGAGCCAAGATGAGCTATGTAGGGGGAGGTGTAGGGATTTTTGCATCACTTTAATCTTTTTTCAGAGTTTGTCTGTAGATGTTTGTATTGTAGTTGACATGAGCATGAGGGCTGAAATATCAATAAAGAATTGTGTCTATAAATAACTAAGTGATTAACATCTCTTTGTCGGCAAATAAACTAATAAGTCCTTGTGGGCTAATTCATTAGTCAACTGTTTCCTTTTGATGCTGGCTTATTTGGGAGGATGTTCTGGACTGGAAGAGCCATCAAGCAAAAGGACATGCCGTTCTTCCTTCTTCCTCACCATAGCAATACATGATGTCTGCGAGTTCCTCTGTAGAAGCCATAAACCTTATACAGTCATCACAAAACCAAAAGCATCAAAGGAACATACGTACTGGACCCACCATCTTGACCCCTGGGCCAGCCCTAGGCTGTAAGTTTGTTTGTTTGTTTGCCTACCTACTTCTGAAATAAAGAGACAGGCACAGGTGTTGGATTTAACTAGGGCCACTTTTATTAATTAAAATTTCCCACCCGCAACCTGCATAGGGGCCTAAATGTAGTGCAGATTCCTGGGGAAGGCTGTAGGGGTACCTCTTATCCCTTTCCTGACCCCTAATGGGGAGTCCCATGCCCCTGGTCCGAGCAGTCCCCAGCTCGTACCCGGCTGACTAAAACGGGGGATCCCTTGTCAGTGCTAACTGTCCATTCCTGAACTTGGACATCCAGCAGTCAGGTCAGGGCCCGTAGACACCCCTCATCATGGCAAGTGAATCTCGGGATCCTAGTTGCTGCAACACTGTGTGAAAAAGCACCTCATGTGCCTATAGGGAACTCATCAAAACTGACTTTCCATTCTGCACTACCACCATGTGACCTATTTAAAGTGGCTCCACCACCCAATCTGCCCAAAATGTCCCATGGATAACCGGTATGGAATAGGCAAAAACTCACCTTTCAAATGCCAATCAGGCAACGCAGGCCAAAAATTCCTATCGGGCCCTAAAGCAACCACATAAGCCAGACAGGCAGGTGGGTTGCCAAATTTGAAAGAGGACTGACTGGGGGTGGGTGAGCCTGATAAAGGGTCTCAGCTAGCCCCGCCCCCATCCCAGCAACATGTTCGATGCCGATAGGCATATATATCTACCTGCCCGTCTCTCAGAGGGAGGAGTGGGCAAAGAATCCCCTCTGGGTTTGCGCTGCGTAGGTAAGAGTTAAAAGGTTAAGGTTTTGATCTCTGTAAGCTAACATTATTTTGGGGTGCTATCTGACATCTTAAAAATCTGGAATAGAATCAGCTGCCTGTTCAAGTGTTTTAGATGAGTGCCTCTACCAGAGTTCATCCTATACAGTATCTTTGTAAATAAACACAGATAGTACAAAACACCAATATACTTCCAGAGACCTTCTTGCAAGATACATGAAACCTAAGAGCTGTATCCTGGAACTTCCCTCTCCACAAAGAAATGGGGCAGATCTAACAATATTATAATTTCTGAGATACAGAGACATATAACATCTGACGTATTCATTCGCTATAACAGTTGCACATATTACATATCTATAGGGTGCCTGCTGGGTCCAGTATGGCAGTTCATGTCCTAAGTTTTAAAATATTTTGTGAGACTCCTGTCCAGTGAAAGGTATGTCTGGGCTGTTCTGGTGATGGGAATGTCCCATTTGAGCTTCTCCATGGTGTGTACACATTTCAGACAGAGCTTGAAGACCTTCCTGTTTTGGACTAAAAGTCCCAGACAGCATGACTTGGAAGATCCTGGGGGGTGTAATCCGAAAACTAATTTTTTCCAGTCTCTGGTTTCAGAGGCAAAGCACCAGAGGTGGCACATGGTCCATGGGGTGTGAGGGGCAGGGCTCACTCTGAAATACTGGGGCAAGATGCCATTTTTGGCTTAATAAATTACCCCAATTCTTCTCTACTCCCCAGTATTAACTGCATGAAAACAAAACATAGTATAGTTTGGGGTTGATGTTCTTAATAAATAGCCCTGTCTCCCTGTGTACCTCTTCCAAGGAGGAGCCTACTGCTGGTTAGCTCAAGTTCTCTCCCAGCACGTTGCTTTGCACTATTACTGTGTATCTTTTCTCAGGGCTGATATAGACCTCTGCAATAGCAATGTAATCTGGAAATAAAAATAGAAACTTCCCACACACACATACATTTTCTCCTCTCTCTCTCACACACACACCATAATGACTACTGAATTAATATAAATTCTCACTTGCACAAGACACATGTATTATAACATGTCACACCATAAACAAGTTCAGGTCCTTACACACCACACACTAATTAAGCCAAGAGAACCACTCCCATGGGTGAAATGAACCTTGTGGAAGGAGGGAATTCAAAAGAGTGGTAGACCAACCGTTATTACTGTTGCCATGGTCACCAAAGAACATCTAGAGAGAAGCCAACTGTAAAGACTGGATAGGGAAGGTATCAGCCTGATTTATACAATGGCAGAATGATTCTTGTTCTGCTTGTTTGTTTTTATCTACCTTAGCCCAAGAAGACAGACATTCAGAATTGACTACTTTTCCATTCCTCTGTCCTCTTTAATGGACAGAGGAATCAAACCTGCTATAACGGCTGCCATTTCCTCATTTGGACAAATAAGTACATCAGTTCTGCTTTCTTATAAATTGATGCTTGCTTGTTTGTTTAAATCATCTTCTTTTCATTCCATTTATGAAAACTAAGACTTGACTAAAATTCTCAGCCATCTTCATTACCAAATTCAATGAGCACAGCAATTCCTAGAATGGAGAGGACTGTGTTTTCCCTTCCTCAAGGTAGCTGTTAACAATGAGAACTATGTGTCTGTGAGAGAGAAAACTGGCAGTGCTAATTCAGTTCATCAGGGCTAGTCCAGTATTTACGTCTGCCTGAGGTGAAGGACAAGGTGGTGCCACCCTTCATTCCATGTGCAGAAGGTCACTGAACTGTCCTGTGAATGTTACAGCAACACTGCACTGTGTCTGAGGAAAGCAGAGGGCGCAGGTCAGGTATAACTCTTTTGTTCTTCAAGAGAGAGGACAATGAGGAGAATGTGTGAAGAGAAGCTGCTACTGCTGCTCCCCCATGTCTACTGCCTGGAACAGCTCTTTTACTGTGTTTAATAGTTAAAGCCAGCCTTGAACAACAGGGTCATGGAGGAATGCTCAGAGATTTCAGCCCAGACTGTTAAAAGCTAAATGTTGAAAACCTTCTGCCTGGGTGGATGGATCTTTTAATTTCACCTTATCCCACATGCAATTTTTTTTAACCTTAAGTTCTTCTGATCTCCTTTTCGAAGAAATGTGAGGACAGTACATTCTGATTGGAAAAAAATAAATGAGACAAAATTTTAACTCACTGTTGTATTGCAGTACTAGTCATAAATTTCTGAGAATTTATCAGTTTCCTTGTTCCTTGGATTTGGTTAGACTTAGGCTTCTATCTCAAGTCCTTTCTTTTTGGGTTGTCTAATTTAATTAAAAAATTGCATTGTTTCAAAATGCCTACCAGTTCCAGACTGTGAAATTCTTTTTAACCATTTTTCTTTATTGGCCATTCGTTTTTAAGTTTTCTGGAATGAATTTTATTACAGGAACATTTTGCCTATAAAAATGCATCCAGCATAACTGAAGAAAAATGTTGTTGCCTTGACAACTATATGGTGACCTTAAGAAGGAACACAACTGCTATATAAATAATAGCCTGGAGAGCAATCTAAATCAAATGATCTGCAGGGCTAAATTTACTGATTTTTCTGTTAGAAAGAACTGCATGAATGTGCAATTCAAGGATATAAAACTTGACTTTTCTTCTGAGTTATCCAATATAGAGCCCCACAGCATTATAGAATTATTAAAGAGTACTTCTGCATCATAAGGAAGGTAGTTCAAGCCTTTCCCTCTGGCAATCAAGCCTTCTAAATAAAATCATGGATTGAGTTTTCATGGAAAAGCCTTTGAAAGTCCTTCCTAATATATGCAATATTTCAAATATGATCCAACCTGGATTTTGGTGAGGGATGTCAGATTTTCTTATGAAAATGAAGAAGAGAAGTTGTTCCTTATTGTAAGGTGCTGCTGCATTTTAGAGAAGCAGAAAGGTGAAAACTGTTGGCGTGGGGCCAACTCCAGAGGCTTTATGTGGCTCTTGCCTCTCCAAAAGCTTGGAGTCAGATTGGATATGAAGCTTGTAAGAGCACTCTGTTTGGGAAAACAAACCTTGAGACTGAAGACAACAAGTTACCCAGAGCCTCTTATCTGGCTGCTTCAAATCCTCCCACTTCATTAGCAGAGTAAAGACGCAAACGTGAGAAAATGCACAGAGAGAGTTCTGATACAACTTATAACATTATGTATTAGACTTGGTTAGAGATATATACATGGCAACATATACATTGGCATAGATGTCTCAGAGCAACATAATATACATGTTCAAGTAAAGCAAATATTTAATATTTAATTAATTATTTAATCTTATTTTATTATAATTTTTTTCCATCTTGAGTATTATTAATATTAATATTATTGTTTTGAACTGTTTCATTTTAATTTTAATTGTTCTAATGTTTTTATATTTAATGTTTATGGAACCCGCCCTGAGTAGACTTTGTCTAAAAGGGCGGGATAAAAGTCGAATAAATAAATAAATAAATAAATTAAATAAATGGCCACCAGACTCACAGCTGAGTGGCAAAGATCTGTTCTGACTCTCTTGCTTATATACACAGAACAGCCTATCACTGCACATATGACAGCTGATCATGGTTAACAAGCATTGCATAAGCTTGTCCCACCTGTATGCTCTCAGTCATTCCTTGGCTTTGACGTTACATGCATGACTTCGCATTCTCTACTACAATATTAAATTTAACTCCTTGTTCACTTAAAGGAACAAAATCCTGACAAAAACCTAATCTTGGAAGCCAAAGTCAAAAGTACTTTTCTTGAGTGAAAAACTCTACCAGAGTTTCTCATGTTGTTTCCACTTGAGAAGTGCAGCTCATGGACCCATTCCATGCTCTGATTTACAGTCATGTAAAAAAGAAAATACACCCTCTTTGAATTCTGTCATTTTACGTATCAGGACATAATAAAAATCATCTGGCCCTTAGCAGGTCTGACAATTAGGTAAATACAACCTCAGAGGAACAACAACACATGACATCTTACACCGTGTCATAATTTATTTAACAAAAATAAAGCCATTTAGTTGATCACACTTAACCTTCCAATTCTTTGCTATTGTTAATTTAGCCGCTGTCACTAAATTTATAATCAGTTCTTTTGTTGTCAGCTTCCATTATTCCTTTTCAAATATCAGTAAAAGTGCTATTTCAGGACATATTCTTAAATTTAAATTTAATACTTCACTTATTTCTTTCAAAACCAACTTCAAAAATTTAATTATATATTCACATTCCCATCACATGTAGTAAAAGTTTCCAAATTCTTGCTCACATCTCCTTTCCAATGGATGCTTTACTGCTGTATCTCTGATAATGTTTCATATGCTGCTATTTTCCTGTATATTTTGGATGTTCAAAGTTTGTTATATCATTCTTGCTTTACTCTTGTCTATAGTCTTGTATTTATTTGCTGCATAAGAACAATGCCCCATAAATGTTGTAAATAAATAAATAAATAGTGTTCCAACATCTGGAAGGCTATAGGGTCCTCACGTCTGCTGCAGATCACCCATTCTCAACAGGGGCCATATGGCCCTCTGGGGGAGCTCTGGGACATTTGAGGGGGACACAGATTCATCTGTGTGTATTGTATCCTTGTTTGCCAGGCGGCCCTGGAAGCTGAAAAGAGCTCCTAAAAGTGTCTTGCCAATAAAAGTTTGAGAAGTGCTGCTCTAAATGATATGTTAAAATCAGGAGAGATTATAAAAAATATATTGAATTTCACTCAGTCAAGAATGTTTTTTAGCAGGAGCTAGATACTAAGAAATGCCTTCTGCATTTCATAAAGGGAAGTATATGAGCAGCATGAAAGTGTGTTTTTTGCTAGACATATGTTGAAAGTATTGTACAGCAAAGATAAAGCAAGAAAGCGAAAACATGTTGCTTATATACCACCTCATAGCACTTAAAGCACTCTCTGGGAGCTTTAGAATTCAATTATGCAGGCTACACATTGCCCCCCTCCAACAAGCTGGATTCTCAATTTACTGACCTCAGAAGGCTAGAAGACTGGGTGAACCTCAAGCCTGGCCAGCTGGGATTGAACCTGGGTCATGAGCAGAGTTTTGGCTGTAGCACTGTAGTTTAACCACTGTACCATGAGGCTCACCTAGATAACATGCCACAAAAGAGTGTGATAGAATTAATAAGTAGCTCATGATATGTTATATATATGATTGGCCTGCATGCCTTAGCACCTGGGAACTTGCATGCAAGTTTTGAAAGAGAAACCATGTTATGATGATAGTGAATTTGTACATTAGTGTACTGATGTGCTGAAATCATAGATTTTAATTATTGTGGTCTTAATACTGGTTTTCCCTCTTGTTGTTTGTATGCAGATGGTGGAGAAGTGTAAAAACCCCTCCAGATCCCCCCATTCTGATGTCTGAATTTTATTTTTCTAAGGTACAGATTTCCTTGGCCTTAGATCAGCTGCTGCCAAAACCATAAAAATGAATTATACCTCTAGGATCCAGAGAGGAGTATTTAGGGTTTCTGTGCATTGTCTCTGATCACTGTATCGTTTTCTTGGAAAGAGAGATTGGATTCCTGAGCTGTTGAATTCAGCTAGAACCACCAGAAGAACTTGGATCCATTTCTTAATTCATTTGCAGTCTCAGATGCATGCACACAGAATATCCTTTGTCAGAAAATAATAATCTCAACCTCAAAATATGACATTTTATTAAAACCGAAGAAATTACATTTTATACAATGTTGCTGGACATTACAAGCAAGTGAGAAGTGTAAGAACACAGGGAATGAGTTATTTGAGAATCACCTTAGATGTACAGAAGGCACCTGTCCACTCAAGAAGATCCAAAACAACCATTTGTTTATGCTACTACTTCCTCAGGAATCCTCCTTCCTGTTTCCTAAAGCTCACCTTTATGATCTTAATACTTAACAAAGATTTTCCCTGCCTGGCAAGTTACAATCTTCAGCCCAAAGGTATTACTCCCTCTCTTATTTCATTAGAGATTAGTTTTATGGTTATTGTAAATATGCATTATAGTCTATCAATACACCGAACAATAAATATCAATGAAACATAAGATTCCATATGAACAAGATGCTTATTTCATCATTTCAGTTTTAAATTTGTGGCTTGCACAGTATTGCAACATTCATTCCTCCACTTGTTGTAACAGCAATCTCTTCTGTAGAAAAGTATGGGGAAATACACACCATAGCATTCAAACGAGAAGGAGTATATGAAAATAAAAGCGGAACAATTTATCCTGCACTAGAAACCTAATGTAACCTGTGCGGGGGCACTGAATCCACTTTTGGTTTTAGTCTGAATTTTATATGAGCTACCCAACAGGCTGAACCCAACCCCCAAAATAGGTCCATTGTGTTAGATAGTTCCTTTAATGTTCCAGACCAAAATATGGAGCACATTCACCAATGCTGCAACACTGGAGTCATCCTCCTCCACTTTTGTAGGAATGTTATGCTCTAGGAGCAAAACATTTTTAAAAATAACTTTAGCACCTGTTATGAATAAGGACTTCATGTTACATGATGAAAAACCTACCAACCCTGATCTATATATCAGAGCCATGCCAAATCAAGGCAATGGGTAATACAACAACAAAAAGTCAAATATTGCCGACATTTTTGTTCTGAAAAATCTTAATTCATAGAATTTTTGCCTATCCAGCAGATTTTGTTAGTCTAGAAGATTTTCTGACTGCAATATACAAAGTCTTAACAACAGGAAAGTGCCATGAGATTTGGCATCCGGATTTCCCTCCCACTGATCACTAAGAAAAACAAATCAAGGCAACTAATTGCAGTTATGCTTAAACAGACTTCATTGTATACAGCCAGCCGGGGATACCGCTTATCATCGACACGTCGAATGTAGTAAATCCGAAAAAAGTGATGAGGAAGGAAACAGAAAACAATTACACATACAAAAACCACACTTTTCAGTTGGGCCCGAAACTCTTGATGTGACCAAACTGATCCTGATAGCTTTTTCACCAGTTTTACAAGCATGAAAACCTGCAACCCCACCAAGGCACATGTTAAAGTAATCATTACACCAATCAGAGCATAGTTCACTGCTTTCACTGCATCATCATTTAACTCTTTGTGAAAGTCAAAGCATTTGTTGTGATTATATTTCCCAGTTTGACCATACCAAACGTACATGACTGGCACCACTGTCACTAAAGCCAGGAACCACACAGCTGCACTAGTCGCCACAGCATGTAAATTCCTATAGAATTCTACCTTATCCTTCCACTGAAAGAAAATAAGACACCTAATTAGTAAGACAATCATATAGAATAGAAAGGCAAGGTACATGTGCAAATGTATCATTATGCTCACAAGTTTACAGAAGACTGGTTCAAAAATCCACTCATCCTTGATGTAGTAATATAGCCGAAATGGTACAGTCACAAGAAAGAGACTGTGTATCACTACCAGGTTTATGGTTACTGTTGTGGTGACTGACAGTGCATTCATTTTCATTAGCAAAAATAACATTCTGATGACTCCACATATGCCTCCAATGAATACTACTATGTATATTGTGACCAAGACAGGATTCCAAATAGCATCGTAAGAGTCTATTAACTGAGTTGATGTATTAGAAAGGGTTCCATTATCTTTAGTCATGGTCCTAGAATCTTCTCTTGTTATGACCTAGGGAAAAATAAAGGGGGAAAACATTTTCACAGAAGTTTCAAAGCATAAATTAAAAGTATGACTATGGAAATTATTTTGCTTACTAGTCCAGAAAACACTAGAAATGACTAACCTCAACTAGCTCTAGAGCAAAAAGAGTGTATTCTGACCACTGCAATCTTTGGTTCTGGTTGTTCCCATCTTGAAATACAACTACTTTCATTTTTTCTCCTTTTTCTCTAAAGCTTGACGTATTTTCAAGCATTGTGATGATTAGTCAGTGATATAAAGCCTATACATTTTATAAAGCCAGATGTTAAGTTGTACCCATGCTAGTTTTGCACAGTGTGTTCATGCTTAACTTTTTTTCTCAGTATAGTTACATTCCTGGATTGCTTTAGCAGCAACTTAAAGCAAAAGCAAAGCAAAGCGTGCTGCTTATATACTGCCCCATAGCGCTGCCCCATAGCACTTCAAGCACTCTCTGGGCAGTTTACAAGTTAATTAAGCAGGCTACACATTGCCCCCCCCCCCCCCCAGCGAGCTGGGTACTAATTTTACCGACCTCGGAAGGATAGAAGGCTGAGTCAACCTTGAGCCGGCTACCTGGGATTGAACCTTGGGTCGTGAGCACAGTTTAGGCTGCAGTACAGCAGTTTAACCACTGCGCCACAAGGCTTAACTGACCTCAAACATATTTTTTCACACCATCTCTATAGTGTAACCACCTTCGGATTGAAATAGATGTGAGGCAAATTGTACCAGGATTTTATTTTCACTTTAAATAACAAGTGTGGAACAGGGGCTGACTTTCAACAGGAATGGATTGGATTCCATTCAGAAAAGATAATGGATTTTGTCAAATAGTATAGACGTCACATTTGTTATGAAGAAGACATTCAAACTATTGGCATTGCCACTCGTGATGTACAGCCCAGTTCAATGCATGGCTACTTGCAGGTAAGTCACAGTGAGTTCAATGGGGTTTACTCCTTGGTGAGTGTGCCCAAGATTGCAGCTGTAGTTTTATTTGGTCAGAGCCAGAGTTTGAAGGAAACTTTCATTTCCTTTGCTCTGCTGTCTTAACTCTCTTGTTTATTTTTAGTAGCTTTCAAAAGTTTAGCTAGAAAGTTTAGGCCTTCTTGTCTTTTGATCCAACTAGATGATACACTTAAGATCTATTTAGAATAGGTGTTATTTCAAGTGGTGAAATATATCTGTTTGTTTTAAGCACATTGTTTTTCAGGTCTGTATCTTGCATTTAGTGTCTTTGTTTCGTGATTGGTCATTGGAAGGTAAATGCAGGGATGAAAATTTTCTTGCATAGTTACATCAGTGTAATACAAATTGAGTAACTTTTGCAGCCAAATTTCCTGAAGATAAGAAATCATCATAGATATTATTGCTAAAATCCTGTTGTTTAGCATAGCAAGCCATAACTAAAATAGACCCATTTGAATCAATGGAACTTAAGGAGTTTCATTGAACTCCTCAGTAAATTCACATTGATTCAGGGGGCTTACTCCAATCTGCTGCATACATGTGACTCAGCATGCAACAGATAATGTATGTGGTGATTTCTTATTTTCAGGCAATTCGCCTCCCACATTTACACCACTTGCATTATGCTGGCATAACTAAACAAGAGGATTGGGGTCAGAGATAATTTAAACCACATCTGCACACACACAACTGAGTGGTCCAAAGTCAGAAATATGTTATATATTTATTAGAAAACTAAAAGGACCAGTTTCAAGTTCTTCATCTCATTATCAGGTAGGCATTATACAGCTTGATGTGTATAAGGTGGCAGGGGGCTATAGAATCAAACAATCTAAAAATCATCCTGGTTTGATGTTGACGCCATAGGATAAAGTCCCAACACTTCCAAAGTTGCCAATATGAAAAATTAGCTTAAGTGTGATGTTGGTTATCACTTCAGGGGATGTAGATGGAGGTTGAACTTGCAAGTCTAATAGCTGAAGCACATATCATTGGCTGAAATCCTATTGCTTAGCACAGTAAGTGGCAATTAGAATAGGTCCATTGAAATAATGGAACTTATGAAGGAGTGGACTCACCAAACCTCCACTGATTAAGTGGGCCTACTCTAGTTCCAACTTACTGTGCAAAGCAACAGCATTTCAGCCTCTAAGGAATTCCCATTGTTGGAAGGAAGACACCATGGAGGGGAGGTGATACATACCTTCTGTAGTGTCCAATTTGAACCTTAGATGTTTCTGCTTTGAGGTCCTTCATCTGTACATCCTTTATGGAGGCTTATAATAGTGTAAAAATTGTTTTTCAGAAGCCTCCTTCAGCTTCCATGCTTTTTCCAGTTTTACTTCTTTGGCTCTAGCACAACCTGTTTTCAAATAAGGAGAGCTGAAAAGTGTAGTTTCCTCCTGGCCAGAGGTTTCACCTGTAATTATCAGGAGAAATATTAAATATTAGAACTGGATTAAAAATCAGATAACAAAATTAGATTAAAATGTTACTGTCTAAAAATTAATCACAGAAGCCACATTTGCTTTCACCACAAATTGCATGAAACATTACAACCATATTCAATATTTCCATATGTCAATAGTGTCAGTGAATTCAGATTTTATATTTCCTCCATTCCCCTTCACAAGGTTTTCTTGTGCCTGAGCAGGGAGTGGAATTACACTGATTAGTACTTCTCCCAATGTCATGACTGCCAGCCTGAGCTGTCCACAAATCTGTATATACAGTGTGAACATTTGCAGTAGGAATCCTTTGAGCACATGAAAACTTCCCTCCTATGCCTATTGCACTTTTTGTGTGAATACCAGGGGGCAGGAATATCCGATATAGAAGTGAAGAAAGTTATATTTTGAGGACTACAGCACACAGAATCCTGCACCAAACATGACCACTGCTCATGTTGGGTGGGGGATTCTGAGGTTTTCTTCCCATAGGTGTTCTCATGTCTACCTTACATTTCAAAATACTCCCTTTTATATATATTGGGCATCTCAAATTGAGTTTCCTTCCATGCTTCAGAGTATGTAGATTTTGGATGTGGGAAGAAGAGCCATTGAGAAGGTATTGAGGAAGCTATTAATTGTCCTGATAATAGATGAAGGGGGATTGCAAGGGATGAAAGTTGTTAGTAGCAGAAAGCCACCAAAAGTGGCCCAATAACCTATATAAAGAGAAGTCAGCAGTACTAGTTTCTTTGAGTCTCAGCATCCCCTTAGGAGGGTAAAACATTGCCTCCCAATAGCTTCGTCCATGGCTGCCAACTCTGCTTTGGTGTGAGTATGGGATAGGGTTAGATCAGAATGGATTGTTTTCTAGTTTGTTCCTTCTTTTGAATCTTTCTCAATCTGTATTGTGTTTTGCTCCATTAGACCAAGAAATGCTTTTTTGAGTAACTGTGTGGAACTTTTACTTTTGACTTTTTGTAACTGCTTTATTCTTTTTCTTTTCTCTCTTTTTAGTATCATACGTATATAAACTCCTTTCCAGTAACTGGTTGGATTTTGGGGTACAGAGGATTTTGTAATATTAAATGCTATGCTTTGCCTCACCAAGCTACTGAGGTTTGGGGATGGTGGCAGCATATTTTTCAGTTCAATTCCTTGGAGACACTGCCAGAACAGTAAACTGGAATGTTGGGAGCAGAAAAGCAGTCCCAGCTGTTGGACGTGATAGACCCTCACCCTTTACCAGTTCCTTGAATGTCTCCAAAGAAGGGTAGGGTGGCACCAGGCTCAGGTGGGCCCTGGGCAAAAATTATAATGGGGGGGCCTTCCTTCTCCCTCCCTGTCCCTTCCCTCCCACCTAAAGAGGTCACACAACATGAACAATGTAATATAACATAAATAAGACTGACTTGCTTAGGTAATCTTGGTAGCAGTAAATAAGTGAACAATGCTTAGGCAGACAAACAAACAACATAATAATGAAAAGAAAGTCTAGCTTATGAGGAAGGGGGTGAGGCAAGGGAAACCTAAAGGTGAGCTTCGAGGCACTCTGCATGTGCACAGAGAAGAGGGAAAGTTGTGCACATTGTATGCAGAACATGCCAAGGCTGCAATCCAGAGCAGGCCCCGTGGGGAAGGGAGGGAGGGAGGCTGCCTGTTGTGTGGGGTCACAGGACTCTTCCACAGGTGTTTTAAGGAACAGCCCCCAGCATCCAACTGAGGGCGCTGGCGGGAAGAGTGCCTCTGAGCCTAAGCAGAGTGCCCCATGAGTCCCAGCCAGCCTTACTCCCCCCCTTCCTCACCTGATTTCTTCCAGGAGAGGTGGGTCTTGCTGAGCCGCTGGAGCTCCAGGATGCCGTTGGGGCAGCCCAGGGCAAAGACAGCCATGGGCTCTTCCAGGGGCGCAGCGCCCTCAGGGCCCCAGAAGACATCCAGAAGCAGGTCCTTGAGGTGCAGGAGGGCACCATTCTCCTCATCAGAAGGCAATGCCCAGCAGCACCTCTCACCGGCGCACCTCCTGCTTGCGCAGTGACACCACCCAGCACAGGCAGGAGATCAGCCACCCCAATGACACCCATGGCAGCCGCAGCCTGGCTTCTGGAGGAGTGGAGTGGGTGTTAAGGAGGGCGGCACTCCCACTGGAGGGTCCCGGGGCTCTTCCCCGGGTGCAGCAGCGGTAGCGGGGCTGTAGCGGGCCGTCAGGGTCAGGACATGGTGCGTGAAGGAGCTGAGCACTGTCTGTCTGTTGTCTAGCCCACAAGGCTCGCCTGCATGCGCTGCACCACCACCCGAGGGCTGGCCAACAGCTCCCAGCTGGCGGCGGCTGCTGCTGCTGCTGCTCTGGCCGCTCCATCCCCCTCTTCATGTGGGCCCCTACAGACAAAGGGCCCTGGGCAAATGCCCACTTTGCCCTCTGGGTGGCACAGTAGCTATCACTGCAGTCTGACCCAGGTACCGTGACAGTCTTGTACCCAGTCCTTAGTTCTTTTTCCTAAGTTCAGGATTGTTTAAAATGGGTTTGATACCCTCTTCTTTTCACCCATTGGATAAACAGTAAATGTCATAATTGTTATACCTTCGTCAGCATGCCCAGATCCTCAATGTCTTTTTAAAGCTGAAATGCTTGCTGTTTTCTGCTTAGATTTGATGGCACATGGGGGACACTGCCATTATCCACTGTGACAGCAGGCAAGCTAAAGTTCAAGTTGTTTAGTAGTGCTAATAAGAACCAAGAAGACAACTGCCAAGAGCCAGCTACAATGATACTTCTTGTAAGTGAGGCTGATACATTGGGTGACTGCCTTGAGATGCATCATTCAATGACATAAGTAAGAAACAAGTACAGAAAACTATCCTTTCCTGAGTATAACTCAAAACTGCATCATCACAGAATGGTCTTCAAATGTATTTAATTTTTTGTCTTTCAGTTTCTACCTGCAATTGTTTTTCTCCCTTCTTAAACCTCAAATAACTATCCTAAGGAAAACTTACATAACAAACAATCAGGGTGGATATTTGAGGGGAAAGACATTTCCCTCAGGGGCTGCATGTGCAATGGTGTGGTGGAACCAAAGTTCACAGGGTACAGAGTTATGTTGCTTTGATAACAGGGATGATGGCATCTTCTGCTAATCCTCCCTCATTCAGGTTCACTCTTGAGTTTAGCTGCAATCCTCAAAATAGATGGGGGGTTGGATTTGCTCAATAACAAGGGCCCAAATCCAGTTGTTAAAAGCTATGCCAAACAAAGTGAATGAGGTCAGCAGCTGCAGCCTTTTATCACTAATTAAACATTTCCACACGCACATACACCGGGTCTAGGGTTTCCTAGGGATCCCTTTCATCCTGTGGAAACTTTGGGAGCCTCTGGAAGACTTTTTAATGTCCAAAAATTGCCATGGAGTTTTGGACATTAAAGGCTTCTTGCCCCTCCCCCCATCTTAAGACCTCCAAAGGCTTTCCCAGGATGGTAAAGGGATACATAGGGGGAAGGCGGACTGGAAACCTTTAATTAGCTATAATAGGCTGAAGTTGATGACATCATTAGCCATGCATTGCATAAGTTTATGCAACTGAATTTTGGACACTATGTTGCTGTGAGTTACTGAATGGATAATTCAGAGCCATCAACTATACCAGCAATTTGATTGTGGTGCCAATAGGAACTGCAAGAACTGATCTGTTGACTTCAAAAGTGTTTCTCTCTGATGCTGGGAAAAGAAACTCCTGGAAAAATGTGTGTGCAACAAGCTTACTCATTATGCCATTTCCCCCAGTTTACTATTCTATTATTGCCACTAAGCTCCAAACTAGGGATGGGCATGAATTAAAAAATGAATCAACAAATTCATCAAAAAATTGCTAATTCATCTATTCGTATTTATACAAATCAATGCCCCTGACAAATACGAATCAATGTATTTTTAGCAATTTTTGATTTGTCAATTCATTTGGCTATAAAATGATGTTCCAGGCACCTAGAGACACCAAAGTTGTAGGGGAGCTTCCTCTGACTCTTTTCTACAATCCCACCAAGTTTGGTGAATATTAGGTTTCAGATGTCTGGGTTATACAACAACAAAAATGAACCCCCCAGGAAAGTTTTCCCCAGGCACATAGAGACACCAAAATTACAGAGAAGCTTTCCATGATTCTCCTCTACAATCCCTCCAGGATTGGTGAGGAGGTTTCCCCAGGCCAGCTGCTAAAGGGCACTTTCCTGTGGGGATCCACTTTGTGGGTGTATAACTTGGATGTATAAAACCAAATCTTCACTAAACATGGAAGGATTGTAGAGGAAAGTACATAGAAGCTTCTCTGTCACTTTAGTGCCTCTAGGTGCATTGGGGGAACTTTCTGGGGGGGGGGCCTCCTTGTAGGTGTATAACTTGGACATCCAAAACCCACACTTCACCAAGCTTGCATGACTTGTAGAGGAGAGTCAGGGGAAGCTTCCTTATAAATTTGGTGTCTCTCAGTGCTTGGGGGCCATTTTATAGTATTTTAAAGTAAAAAAATGAATTGACAAATCAATTCATTGATTCTTCAAGAAAAAATTCATAAATTCAAATTTGTCATCCTTGATTAATAACAAATCAAAACAAATCACAATTTTTCTGATTCGTACCCATCTCTACTCCAAACCCATTTCACTTACCCTCGAATAAATCCTACTGAGTACAGAATAGCTTGCTTCTGAGTAAACATTTGTAACAAAAACGGGGGGGGGGACAAAAGGATTGTGACACCTTAAAGACTAATATGTACTCTATAAGAAAATCAGGCAAAATCCAAATACACAAAGCAAAACAAAACAAAAGAAGACAAAAACATGTAGCATTTTAAATACTGTTATATTTTAATATGAGCTTTAGTAGAAAAGTCCACTTCATCAGACATCTGGGAACAACATGAATTTTGTTTCCATAATAAAATATAATAGTCTTTGAGGTGCCACACATTTTTGTCCTGTTTTGTTTTGTTTCTTTGGATTTTGCCTGATGTGCTTGCACAGACTAACACAGCTACCTCGGCTAAAACAACGTATCTAAGAAAAGTGACAGCAAGCCCAGGGATTCCACCCTCCCCTCAGTTTCATCCAATTGAATATCAGGGCTCAGTCCTGGTGCTGGACCCACTACTGAGATTATGGGGACAAATGGGGCCTCATGAACAATTATCAGGGTTTTCCAATGTATTGGCCACTGTGTAAAGATGTTATACATGTCTTAGATAAACATGTTATCTAAGAGAAAGGGCCTTTTCGGCAGCTGCCCCCAGACTATGGAATGCCCTCCCGACTGAGATTCGTCTGGCGCCGACGCTGATGACATTTCGGCGCCAGGTCAAAACCTTCCTGTTCCAGAAGGCTTTTAATTGAAATAATATCAGCTGTGGGTCCTGATGGCAATTTTTAGAGTATATATTTTAATTGCATTTTAATTGTTTTGTCCTTTTATTGTATTTTAAATGTTGTAAGCCGCCCAGAGACCTTTGGGTAGTGTGGGCGGCATATAAGTTAAATAAATAAAAATAAAATAAATGTTTACAACTACTGTAGGCTATATTGTTCTTGAAGTGTTTTGGGAGGCAGAACATGGGGAGGATCAGTGAGAACATTCAAATATTATATCCAGATCATCAAAGTACAAAATGGTATATCTGTTGTACCACAATCTACTTTCTCTCATAGCCTGCTTCCTTTCCATACAATATGTTGAAACTGAAGGGAAATGTGCAATCATTTCTGCATGTATGTTGTATTGCCTTAGCACATCCTTTTGTTTCATGTTTCTTTAACAATTACATACCACAATTGCATGAATTCCGAGAAGATAGGGATGGCTCAATACACTGAAAAAAGACCAAGCTGTCCTTTGTGGCCACGTCCTAGAAACATGTGTAAATTTCACAGTAATATGATACCGTTACTGATGGCTAGAAACACTGTGAGATCAATAGGTTGCTACACTATTCCAGAAGATGTCTAGGAGGGGAAAGGAGAGCGAGATTGAAAGAGAGGGACAGATGTACAATCAGAAGTCATTATGGTTACACATCAATAGGGTTTATGTCACAGAAATGCTACTTAACATCCCAGCTCAAGAGAAACTTTCAACCATTTTTCAAGCATGTTCAGCATTCTCAACATATAAATCTTCTTAGGTTACAGAATAACCCAAAATATACTGGGGCAAAACATCCACAGCTAGAACCTAGAAAAGTTATTTTCTTGCCTATAGTTTCCAAAATCAGGGTCACCAGTCATGATGGCTGTCAGTTTCCGGGAGTTTTCATCCAAATAATAACTTACCATACTCTGCCCACAGCAAACATAACTGGAAATCAATACTTTGGCAACCCATCTGGAATACAGTGATTTGCTTTTTATACAGTAACTGGTATGATGCGATTCAGCAGCTCTGTGTAACTTTGGAATAATCATGGATGGTAGGTAGTTGGTAAATTTCGCTTTTTTGGCCATTGAGTCTTCCAGTTCAAACACAATCCCATAATTGCATTTGAATGCTCAGTTAAATCAGTTTGTTAGTCCTAAGTCATATAGACTGATAGAATGAATGGGACTTGTTGGATAAACAGTCTCGTTGATTCAGTGGGTCTACTGTAGCTGCAGATAACAACTAGATTTAATCCAAAAAACATTTAAAATGAAAATAGGTTTTTCAAGATTTGAACTGAATTTCAGGAATGGACCATACCTCCCATCACTTTAGAATAATCAAGATGAAAGTCATTGAAATCTCCTTTATGTTTCTATAAAGAAACTGTGACTCTACATAAAGTGTATGTTCATGGCTTTTTAAGCCAAACAATTATTCCCACCACCACACACATCGACATTCTAAATTAACATGAAGGCTTGGTCTCACAATATATGATGAACATATTAAATAATCTGAGAACAATATTCACTGAAAGATTCTTGATGGAGATCTTTTCAAAGGAGATGTTTATTTTAAATAATTGAACATTTCCATCTGGTCATCACAAACTTTATATTATTCTCTTCCTTCATTCACATGGAATGCAACCTTTGCCCACAGGTTTAGATACACAGTATACCTGACTGTGGGGGTGGAGGTTGTTTCAAGAAAACACAGGGAACGTCCTGGAAGGGGGAAAAAACACACCTTTGCTCTTATCTAGTAAACAGTTAATTGTTCTTCTAGGGCCAAGAGGTTTAGGTCATCAGCATTTTGAAAGTTCATTACTTATGTTAATAATCACTCATTAATGTTTATTGGTTTTAACTGTTTTTAAACTTGTAATGCCGCCCAGAGTAGACCTTTGGTCTAGATGGGCGGGGTAGAAATTCAATAAAATAAAATAAAAATAAAATAAAATAAATAAAATAAATTTTGTTGTTGTTGTTGTTGGCTCATGCCTACCAAACATTACTAGGTGTCATCAGACAATGCTTTTTATCAAGCATCTCGTATGGCAGATGGTGTTGTTTAAAAAAATCTGATCTGATCACGATATGGTAATCCAGAAAAGACTATAATGTGCAAAGATATGTTGTTGCTAAGCATACGACTTCTCTGAAAGAACTAAGAAAGGCCTACTTTGTAAATCCTTCTTTGATGATAAAGCCGTTGACATGTTACCTATCTATCCCCCTCACTGGATGGGATACGTACTAAAGCTCCAAACTATTTCACTTAACCTGAGTAAGTCCCACCGATCACAGAAGGGCTTGTTTCTAAGTAAACATATGCAAAGTTGACCAATTAATTAATTGTTCTTAGTTCCCACTGGCATTAGTGGGGCTTAACCTATGGCCAGTGAATGCTCTTGTACTTTCTTGTCATTGTGGTTGATGGGGCAGAAGGAATGGAAATTAGATTTAAAAGTGGGCATTTGCTTTCATACTCACAAAGAGACATTGACAGCCACATTCATTCATTCTGATTCATTTACACATCTAGGCAAACATTCATATGGGCAGGTGGGCAGGCAGAGAAATGTTAACTCAAACACTGGCTCACCGCTCAGGGCCCTGACTAACATGTTTTAAGTGCTAGCAACTTTATTTTGTTTGTTTTTGTAGGAGGAAGGCAGTGTGCTAGCCAAACCTACATTTCAAAGCATGTCCACTAGATTATTTAGCACCGACCAGGAATGACTAGTAGTTATAATCATAATTTTGTCAGACACAATGTATCTTGCTGTTTCATGACTACTGTATGAAACTGCTAAATTATCTGAAAGAAATAGACATTGCACCTCAGCAAAGTGCAGAAAATAAGCTTGTTTAGTTTACAGTGTGAGGTTAGGCAGACCTCATCTTCTCCGACAGATATTTGCAGCACAATTGTACTACCTAGAATACATTGTTTCTTCACTAGTCGGAAGACTGCTGTACATATTTCTTTAAGAAGGTAAGCACTATATCGCAGTAACCTCTCAACCAGATGTCTGTAGATCTTGTCCATTTTGTGTATGACCACACAAACTGTGATGCCTTGTGTACTGATCATACAAACCTACAAACTATGCTCCTCTTGCAATTGTGGTTTCCTCTTTTCCAAAAATAGTTTCTGCAAGCAGCTAGACATATCCTAAGCAACACATTGAAGTATAGTTCACACCTTTTTAAAACCAGTAGTTAAGTTATGTTTGAAATATAAAATTATTGATCTGAAGCCAGATCTAGTCAGAGTGGACCCACAGAACTCAATGAGACTAAAAAACAACAAAGAGTATTGAATCACCTTGGGAATTTGCAAAAACATTTTAAAAACTGGTTCATTTTTAAGGGGACATAGTTCCATGAGTCAGTTATCTGGATGCAGAGCTAGAGGTTGGGAGTTCAATTCCCCACTGTGCATCCTAACAGTAGAGCCAGCCTGTGTAACCTTGAGCAAGCTGCACAGTCCCAGAGCACCCTCCAAAAGAAGGGAACTGTAAAGCACTTCTATGTGCTCTGTACCTAGAAAACCCTGGAAAGGGTTGGCATAAGTCAGAATTGACTTGATGGCACACTAGGATGATGATGATTATAGGAGACTTTAGGGGTTAATAGTGGAAGCCTTTGTTCTCCATTTTGTGCACTGATATTTATTTATTTATTTATTTATTTATTTATTTATTTATTTAACTTATATGCCGCCCACACTACCCAAAGGTCTCTGGGCGGCTTACAACAGTTAAAATACAATAAAAAGACAAAACAATTAAAATGCAATTAAAATATATACTCTAAAAATTGCCATCAGGACCCACAGTTGATATTATTTCAATTAAAAGCCTTCTGGAACAGGAAGGTTTTGACCTGGCGCCGAAATGTCATCAGTGTCGGCGCCAGACGAATCTCAGTTGGGAGGGCATTCCATAGTCTGGGGGCAGCTGCCGATATACCTGTCTTCTCCCCATTACATAGATGGTGCAAGCTTTACACTAGTTATCAACTGTGACCCCAAACCTTGTTTTTCTGAGATGGTTAAAATAAGTTCTTGTATGTATTTTGTTTGTTTGTTCATTTATTTTTACTGATGGTGGCAGAAGCTTTTCTCATTGGAAGTTTTCAATTTAGGCCTATTCCAGTATTAAGCAAGCAAACAAGCAAGCAAACACATGCATCAGGGAAGACGATTTTGAAAGGGTTTCTGCAATATTTTTAAAGGAGTTGTTTGTAAAGAGAGTTCCAAAGTGGATTAGCAATTGACATCCACTCCACCAGAAGCCTGAACCTTAGCACTTATCACTACCCTCCAGCAGAGAATATTGTTTCTAGGGTTTCCTCTGGTGGGCACCCACTTAAAGGCAGTTCCTGGAGGAGGTGAGGCCGGGAGGCCGGGGTGCTGCCTCTGAGTGGGGGCTTGCTGGAATGGGTGGGGTGTCGAATTGCAGATCAGCTGTGCAGCCATCGGCTGAACCGACGGTTCATGTCCATCTCTAGTTTCTTCTAGATTTTTAAAATAGTTTTTTTTGGAGAAAAAAACAGCTGATTTCCAAGGTAGATTAGCAGTAGGTAACATCAGAAACTTTAAATTCAGTGTTAACTTAGCAGTGCAAATGAGAAAAAAGAGCCAGCAAACAAGATTGTTTCAATTCATTAATAGATAGGAAGTTATATTGTAGACTAGAGATGGGGGTATTTGTATTCAAATATCCCCGCACACGTGGAAATAACTAGGGTCCGGCCCCATGGGGCCAGACTGTCCACTCATGATTTTGCCACTGCCACCGGCTCCGCAGAGTCTGGATGTCAGTGTTGAATTATCTTTTAATAATATCTTCTTGGGCAGTTTCATATCCCCTCCTGTGGAGATAGACTGGAGAAGAAACCAGCTTAGATATAATTGTGGATATCTTAGCTGCTGAAGAGTCACTTCCCATTTCTTCATAGGCCGATGAAACCAGCAGCAAGGCCATATGGTAAACTATCTTGAGCCAGAACAACATGGCTGATTTCTCAGGGAGAGTACCCACTGAGTAGAATGATGTCTAAGAACAGACTATGGCCATGGAGGTAGATTTAGTACCCCTAATGCTCTGGTTAAAAAATTATGTTGCACAGATTCCAATACTGCAATATTTGAAATAGCCCATACTGGGTTCTATAGAGCATCTTGAGGAAGCAATTTATCTTTATATGATTGTATTAAAGGAACCACCATTTTTCTGCCTCGTTCAGAAGAGAAACAATTAATAGCTTTGGCAGATACCTCAGCTGACAGAACTATAGATTCTAAGTGATCTGACCATGTTCCTAAATTTTTAAATATAACTTGAAGGTTTTTATATAAGTTGATCTGTTAGAGCATTTTTCTCTTTAGCCACCATCTGTATTTCTTCCTCCTTTTCCCCAAAACTAAAACTTTAGTTTAAATGTCATTTATCTGGAGATGTTCCATGGCACAATAGGTCCCTAAGGCCCTAACAATCTTTGCATCCCCATTTCAGTATAGGAGAATAGTATCATCTGCATAGAAAAGTACTGATCTATTATTGTCCTTTAGATGGGATGGGAAAACCTTGTGACTGAATCAGGAGGAGACCATATCATTTAAGTATAAATTAAGTAAAAGGGAACTCATAAACATCCCTGACAGACTTCCTTATTTACAAGGATTGGGTCTGAAAGACTGCCATCAGAGGTGACTCTTATCCCTAGGCTGGTATTCTCATATAGTTCTTGAATTCTCCTGAGCAATCTACAATCTACGTATATTCAAGGATTCCAATTTGCTCCAAAGCTGGGATCAAGATATGGAGTCAAAGACTGCTTTAAAGTCTACAAAAGCCACAAAAAGTGAATGGTGGGGGTGGGAGATGTATATTTCCCCACTATATATTGCAATAAAAAGGAGTGGTCAATTGTCAACCTGCCACAGCAGAATCCTCTTTGTTCCTCAGCCAAGAGGTTCTCTGAAGACACCCAGTTTTCTAGTTTGTCCAAAAGATGCCTTGCATACTATTTGCTGACTACATCTAAGAGACTTATAGGATAATGATTCCTGGAATTTGACTGAGCACTTTTCTTGTAGATAGGTACTACAATGGCCCATTCTGAAGATAATTCCCCAGCTCTGTCTACAGGACTAAATAAGGCAGCTAGCATTGGGATCCACCAGTGTGAAGAGTCAATCAGAAAGTCAGATGGGATGGCATTTCTGCCCAGGGCTTTGCCTATCTGGTTTTTAAAGCAGCATTACTACCTCCTACACAGGCAACTGGGGCCCAGCAAGGTAGTGTTTGGTCACCCACTTGCAAAGATGTAAAGACCTTCTCATCAAAAAACAAGGAGCGATAGTGTAGTTCCCATGCATGTGTGAAGATTGTTAAGTCAATACAGGGTTGGTTGGTGCACCTTCCAGTTGGTCTGGCTTTCTGGAAGAGCAAAGGTTGGAATGCTCTTATGATCTGAGCATAGCAATCTAATGTTTCTTTTGTATCCTTTGAAGAGGCTAGAGTAACCCTCAGAACATGCATATACTCAGATTGCCACAAACATCCTATAAGTATTTTTTATAAAATTCATTTGCCACGTATTTCACAGTGGCTGGAATCCTGTTGTGCAATTCTGTGCGGCACAATTCAGATGACATCACTGATCACAGCCATTTTGGGGGGGAGGATTAAAAGTTTCCTATTCTCCCTCAGGTTCTGGGGATCCTTAGGAATCCCTAACAGCCTTTGGGAGTCACAGAACAGAAGGGTTCTTTAATGCCCCAAAATCACCAGTGGCAGTCCCAGGAGTAGGACCAGGACTCATAGCAGATGCTTTTTTGGCATTAAAGAGATTTCTCTCTTACACAGATCCCAAAGGCTTCCCCAGGGTGAAAAGGATTACCAAAACCTTGCGAGGGGGGGGGGGGCTTTTAATTACCGCCAAACGGCTGCTATGGCAGCTCCACTTAGTAACAGCACAAATTGTTCAATTGCATTAAAATATAAAAAGCTACCAGCAGACTATTATATATTTGCATTGCAGCTTTTATTAACCACACGTAGGGTAGCAATGAGGAGCCTAAACTCAGTATTGCAGTCATTATTTCATACACGCATCACCTATTTCAAGCTAGATAGTCAACAAAGAGATCTTAGATTTATTCATATAGGAATAACCATAACTTTTCAGGAATTCACTAAGCAGATATTTGGTTTTTAAACCTACATATAACAACTTGTTGTGTATTTCTCATTTAGCTCTTATTTACTTTCCCACTTTATATTGAAAAAGATTCAGCTACCTCATCAAAACTGAAAGGAAAAAGCTGATTACTTCAATGACTTTAATTTCGTGTTACTTTTTTGGAGTTCCTGTTCTTCCTCGTACAGACTTGAGACTGTTAAAAGCTGCCCTTCTTTTCTGAAAGGAACATTAGATCCATCAAGAACATATTGTTCTTTCAAATGTCAGTTCCTCAATATACATTTTACCCTTTGAAAAACATTTAATAGCCTGCCTGTAGCTTTTTATATTTCGTTAAGAAAACTGCAATACTAATGTTAAACATATTTTAAAGTTCTTACCTTGTGTTCGTCATTTTGAGCCAACAAGGATGTGAGGAAGAGTGCAAAATAAATCCCGTAACCAATTGCTCAAAAGATGTGACCAAGCACTGTTGTTGTTTGTATAACGTCATTAAGAACCACAAAACCACAAAGAATTCACACCCACAGTATGAGACTTGCTTGGACTCACAGACTGTTGATAAAAATGCCCACTTCAGTAGGTCATACTTGACTTCTAGTAAACCTAACACAGTATAAATTGTTTGTAATAAGCTGGGGGATTGTCTAAAAACTGTAGGTCAGGGGGTCAGTCCAACTTCCCGGCAGAGTGAGTCCCACACTGATTGTAAGAGTCATAAAAAGAGATAAATTCTACCACACAGACTGCTGTCCCAGCCTTCAGGTTTTTGTTCATGTTCCCCACAGCCCCTTCTCTTCATGGATCAACTTACAAAACACTTGGGTATTTTAAGCCATTACACAGCCTCTGAATGGTAGCTGTTTCTAGGTATGGCTGTAATGCTTAGAAACACTCAGAATGTTCATGATGGCTTTGAGGATCCTCAACATAACATTTTCTGATTAAATGCTTCTGTATGTTTGTTAATTAATTAATGCTTGTTATTCTAAAAATATTGGCACCAAGAAAAGTGATGGTGCCATGGACATTTTAAGCTAAGATGCATCTGTGTGATGAACAAAATAGAAGGTGGAGCTAGAACCAATGGTAGATGGAGCTGGAGCAATAAGTGGGCAGAACCAGGCCAAAGTGATACTAGTTTTGCACCCAAAAGTAAGTCACAGTTACAGTAGGTTCATTTGAATAAATGAAAATTATGGAGAAGTTGACTCACCAAATCCCGATTTTTCATGGGATCTACTCTAATGGAATTTACTACACTAAGCAACAGGATTTTGACCAATAAAAGTGCTCTAAAAATAAACAAAACAACCTGAAAACACTTCAGAGCAACAGATATAACAACTGAAAGCAGAAAACTGGAAAGTTCTAAAACAGAACGATATTTGCTGCCTTCTGGAAAGCAACCAGCAAGGGAACTATGCATACATATGCACAATACCTTCGTGTGACAATGTTCCAAATGATCAATCGTACAACTAGAAAGCCGTTAACTTTGGTACCTGAAATACATCTGATGGGAGAGGGGCACTGGAAAGTGCTGCAGAGTTTAGAATTTTTGGTTAAATTCTTCTAGTTGCACAGCACAAATGCAGGGATTCACAGAGCAGAATAGCTTCAAATTCCCCAGAGTAGTTCACCTATTTTCTCACTAACAGCCATTAAAGTGTCTATGACTCACTCTGAGAAATTAATAGTAGGAAAATATTTTTAAAACTATAAAAATAAAAAAATAAAAAATAATAGTAGGAAAAAATAAAAACGAAAGACTCTAGAGAGGGAAAAAGGCTCTCAGCAGAGATGTAGCACTCTCTCTGAAATCAGAGGCAAAAGGGAACAATTGGTTATTCCTGGCTAGATTAACAGTCACCCCAGCCCAGAAAGGTCTCTCCCAGCCACGCCTTCTCCTGGTAGCATGTGAGGCTGTGATTGGGTTCTTTGTCAGAAAGAGGCGGGACTTTCCTTTCGGCGGGAAGAAGTGACGAAGACGAAGATAACCGCAAAAATACATCTTTTTAATTCTTTTTACATTCCAAACTGTCAACATTATATGGATCCAATAAACTTAACTCTGGTAACAACTTATAACTCTTGATATTCAGATTTTTAACATCTTGCTCATCTCTTACTCCTTTTTCATCCCATGGAGATTTAAGCTCGTTTGATTCCAAGAGGGGAAGCTCAAGGCTGCACATACTGTCCCGCAACAAGGGTGTTTCACATATTTCCCTTCTAAATAAGGAAGGTAACTGGTTGTACCAACGTACGTTACCTTCTTCTCGGTATCCTGTGAATGGGGAACTGCTACCATTTTCCATTCTGTCTTTCCTCCGATCCTTTCCGTATCCTTCAAACTGACAGGATCAGGTAATAAGCCTCCTCCAGTTCAGAGGTTAGGGAATTCTCGAACTAGTTCCACTGATCCATATCTTTGTTCCACCTTCCCTTCTGTTTGTACGCCTATCTCTCTCCTCTCCTCCCTCTCTTCCCTCCTCCTTTATATCACCATCCCATCTGATTAAATCTAACTCCTCCCCCTTTTTATCTTGTCGACTTTCTGCTAGGAATATTTCTATGGCTTTATTCTTCCATACTTCTTCTTCTTCCAATTGAATCAACTCCCCTACAGCACAACTAGTTTCCACTTCTTCTCTTTTTTCCTGGGAGGACAGCACACTACGTGGACTTCCTTCACAGAGGCTCTAAAAACTCCAACAGGTGTCTCAGAAATGGAATGTTTAAGGGCAGATACATGTGGAGGGAGATTATTCTTCTAGTGCTCTCATTCCACACCATTTAGCATTATAAAAGCCAGAATTAGTACTGTGTCTAGTATCTCAAACTAAGATCAGAAACAAATTCTTCCTGAGTGTACACAGAAAAGGCAACACTGAACATCTTGATGGACTGCAAAGCAAACTTCAAATCACAGGTCCGGCCTTTTAGAGCTCTCCGTGCTTGAGGATTGATAGAGCCTGGATGGCTGTAATCTGGCCCTGACAGAGAGTCTACAGATGAGCTTTTGAGCTTGTCATTACAAGTGATCTCCTTGGAATTACACAAGTTTCCACAATTCTGTGTAACCATGCTGCCAAAGTTACCTTCAAAGATCTCTTGTATTCCTATGGGCTTCTGCTTGCAGTCAGGACAGGATACATTCCTCTGGTTCATCTAGCTCATCAGACCAGTGTGATCTGCATCATCATCACATCAGTTCTTCTGTTTGGGAAATATTGGTGCTCCAAGCAAATATCCCTGGGGTAGGAAGCCTTTGCCATACCAGATGTTTTAGACTTTAACTCCCCAAAGCCCCAACTAGCAGGGGAAAGGTAAGGGGATTGTGGGAATTGCAATCCAAAGCACTGAGAAGGGCAAAGGTTCCCCACCCTGTTATATATAACCCTTGTGTTCACAAATGCCAGTCCCAGACTTCTCTTTAGCTGTGCAAACTGGCAAAGGTTAGGCTGTGTTCCACAAGCACTGTTTTTGAAAGGTCTAGGGCTACTTGTCAGCCTTTTTCACCCTTCCTGAGACCTTTTCCTCATGCCTTCTGCTCCAGAGCACGCTCCTGTCCAGCATGCTGCTATCCTGGCTGCCCCCAGCCTTTGTTTATAATAGTAATTGTAGTAACAGTACTAGTAGAACTGCAGAGCTGGAAGGGACCCTAGGAGGCACAGTGGGGAATCAAAGTCCCAACCTCAGACTCTCCCGCCAGAGGCCTAAACCACTGAGCTATCCAGCAGCTGCACAGGTCAGGGTTACTGGGCATGGGCCCATCAGACCCAACTGGGCTGAAGAAGAACCAGAAGCAGGCCCTAATACCCACACAGGCTGCAGTAAGAAACATTTGTGCACTTCGGTTGCTGCATTTTCATGGCAGTATATTATTAACACAGAACCACAGACCTCTATTTTTGTCTCTTGATTCTTCCTCTTAACTGGGAGGGCTTCCTAGGATGTACAAAATACCTTCTCCATTTGTGGGTAGCCCCATTTTCCTGCTCTACTAGTCAGCACCAGGCTTCTGGACATATTTCCTATTATTTTATAAGAAGCCTAATACTTCCATGTGCCATTTTGCTTTTACACATGTAATTTTTGCAAAATTACACATGTCAGTTAAAAGCCTACCCTGGGTGGATGCTTGCATTTTCAAAAGAAAGCTGAAAATCGAGACTATTGAATGCTATACACAGTGGAATTTCTCACCCTCCACTCCCACCCCAAACAGACTCTGAAGTCCAACTGCTCTGTGTGAATTTATGGGCCTGGCAGGATTTAGCCTTGAGCAAATAACAAATATCCATAGATATTTCAGTTGTGATAAAAGAGATTTCAATGCTTGACATTAAAGGGATGTTTTTTTCCAATATTGCTTGGAGTCTGGCAAGAGGTTGTCATGGTTTCTGAGGCTGGCATATAGAAAGAACATTAAAAGAATTCAAATAATGACCTGAACTACACAATGGAATGGAAGAGTTGGGTTTTTTTTTCACAGTACACAGCCTGCTGCTGAAAACATCAACATCAGTGGACCATACGAGCATTATAACACAGATAGAAAAGACACGGCTTCTCTCCAGTGCCATCAGCTGATGAGAAAGACCTGTAGAATTCACACAAATGTCAACGGTGTGTTATTGTGCAAATTTGCATTGCAGCTTTTATGTATATGGAGCCTCTTTTTAAAGAGGATGTAAGTGAGGTCACCCTGTCATGCATATTCAGCAGCGTATTTGCATGAACCAATAGGGAGCTGTTGGGAGGCGGAGCCAGCAAGATAGAAGGGGGGCTGAAGCAGATAGGAGGAGAGACAGAGAGAGATAGAGAGGAGATAGAGAGAGAGATAGAGAGGAGATAGATAGGGAAGAAAGGTTTGAAGAGAAAGGAAGATAGCTTGGGTCTTGAGGCAGAAAGAGAGTTTAGGGAGTGAACAGTCCGAGTGTTATATGTATTAGTTAAGTATAGAAGAGGTTAAGGGAAATACTGAAGCTTTGTGTAACTTTAAGAATGTGCGTAAGAACTATTCCTGTAACAATGTGTGACCAATAAACCTGTTCTTATTTCAAAGTTAAGTACTGAATGGACCTCAGTCTTCCATAGGAAACATAGTTGGTAAAGAGATCAACTGGTGGCAGCGTGGTAAAGGACGTGTTGGGAAAAGTAGCGTGAGCTCTGTGTTTGGTGAAACAAGCAGGGGCCACGGGGGAAACAACACAATGACCATAACATTCTTTCAATTAGCATGCAATCTGTCCAGTCCAATAGTTGCTGTCTTGCATATATCTGAGGGAGGAGATAATTATCTGAACTGATGCCTATTTATGGAAAATCTTACTGTACAGGGGATATTCCAAGGTAATATTGTTTCAGGATGAGGAATACCTGGGAAAATTTTTCTGGACTAAATATGACATAATTCTTTACCACTAGCTATGAAGGCTAGGGCTAGTAGGAGTGGCATTCAGCCACATGCTCCCTTCCATCACTGTTCTGGTTGAAGGACTGTTCAAGAGCAGCATCAGAAGAAGATATAGTAATAGTAATTGCATTCCCCATCAAGTTAGCATTGGTGCAGCAGCCTGAATATATAGGTCACAGGACTCTTAGTCATAGTTTTCCTCACTGTGTACAGTATTTCCATTTAAATCACAGCAATCCATTCTAAATTCATATCTATATACGTAAATCAACATTCAGAAGTTTTATGGAAGTATGTGTCAACTTTTGTCCTTTTCTTGGAGGAGAATACATTTCCTTCTGCTCTTTTTTCGCCTTCTGTTTACCTATTGGGGGCAGGGGGACGAAGCAGAACTGGCCAGGGCAGATGGATGAGAGGATGTATCAATAATGTGTTGAAACAACCAACAGGCAAACATATTCCAAACCTGAGTATGATTCATTCAAACCCAAAAGCCAGAGACGCTCTGGTCTACTGTTCACATGAATTATGGAAGACTAAAATAACATGTTAAATTTTTAAAGTTCTATTAGTTGATATTACAATGTTATTTTTTTTCCTCCCATCTACTCTGATCACCCAGAAAAAGTAATTGTTCACAGCTCACAAACTTCAGAGTGCACTGAATTTTGTAAAACAAGTGTCAGATACTCAGTGAGGTGTTGTGGATAGGGTGATGGATTAAAAATCAGGAGACCTGGGCTCAAATCCCTGCTCATCTATGGGAACTCATGGGAAGGTGGAACTGGAAAATAACAATAGCAGCAGCAAGTAGCAACCACCACCACCACCACCATGCTAAAGGGAATAAACCAGCTCATGTATAGCACAGCTACCATAATAACCATGGAACTTGGTTACAAGCTGCAAAACCCCAGAAAACTCCTGGCACTCCAAAATGGAAGTTTTTTCTGGGGGGAAAAATAAACAAATTACATGCAGACATTAGCAACTTAAAACACTTGAACAATTCAAAACTTAAAAATGAAAAAGTAAAAGCCAGACTATGCAAAATATATGACCTAGAAAGGAAAACAATTGTTGAAATTATGGAAGAATTAAAACAATGGGTTATAGCTATAGCAAAGAAAATCAAAATATATGATGGACAGTTGAAACAATATAGAAAAAACACACAATTACCAAAAATGCCTCATGAATGAAAGACATTTGTAACGAAACTCAAGGAAAACATGTGGATGATATTGTAATAACAACTGAAATGATTAAGGCAAGTAAAGGCTGTGAAAACCTGCAGTGCACCTGGTCCAGATGATCTGCACAGATTTTGGTTAAAGCATTTAACAAGTCTCCATTAATGCATAGCACTGCAATTTAATCACTTACTTCAAAATTCTACTACTGAAGACTGGATGACTACAGGCCGCACATTTCTGATAATAAAAGATGACCAAAAGGGCAATGAACCCAATAATTATCGACCAATCATATGCCTTCTAACAATGCTCAAGCTCCTCACAGGAGTACTTGCAAGATCAATACCATGTTTCTGCGAAATTAAGACAGGGTCTTATATTAATTTTTGCTCCAAAAACGCATTAGGGCTTATTTTCAGGGGATTTTTTTTTTTTTTTTACAGTCATGTCATCTTCTTCTGGTTGCTGCACAATGCTGCACAATGGTGGAGGGCAGGGTTTCACTTAACTGGGGTTTATTTTTGGGGTAGGGCTTATATTACAAGCATCCTGAAAAATCATACTAGGGCTTATTTTCAGGTTAGGTCTTATTTTTGGGGAAACAGGGTATATAATTATTTAACTGAAAACTCCCTATACCAAATTGAACAGAAGAAGAACTTTAAAAAGTAAAGAGGCATGAAAGATCAGCTGCTTATTGATAAAATGATACTAAAGAATGCAGAAAGACAACAACAGAAATAAAATAAAATATTAACATGGATAGACTATAAAAGGCATTTGACTCATTGCCACACAGCTGGATTAATGTCTGCCTAAATTTTGGGGAGATTAGTAAAAATATCCAGAAGTTCCTCAAGGAAAACATGGAAAACTGGAAAACTGTCTTAATGGCTTATGGTGAAGAAATTGGCAAAGTAGTATCAAAAGAGGAATATTTCAAGGGGATTCTTTGTCACCACTGCTGTTTAACATCTTGCTAATCCCCATGTCAATAATTTTAAATAAGATTGGATTGGGCTACCATATTTCAGAACAAGCTGGAAAAATCAATCATCTGTTACACATGGATGACCTAAAACTATATGCAAAAAGTTCCATGGAGATATAATCACTGCTAAACATAGTGCAAATATTTAGTTAAGATATTCAAATGAAATTTAAAATTGACAAATGTGCAGCTCTGTCTATGCAATGTGGCAAGTTCCAAAAACTAGATGGAATAGAGTTAAAAATTAGTGATATTATAAAATCACTATCAAGTGATGAAAATTAGAAATAACTTGGAATACTAGAAGTAGATAACATCCTGTACACAAAAGTTAAAGGACTGACAGAAAGGGAATGCATCAAAAGACTGTGAAAAATCTTAAAATATAAAATGAATAGTGGAGATACAATCAAAGCCATAAACACATGGGCAGTTCCAGTAATTAGATACCCAGCTGGAATAATAGATTGGATTAATTAGAAGAATCAGATTGAAAAACACAGAAACTAATGAACATGCATCATGCACTACATCCCAAAAGTGATGTGGACAGATTATATTTATCACAAAAAAATGGAGGCTGTGGATTACTGCAAATGCAGCAGGTAGTAGAGTGGAAAAAAGAAGCCTAAATAATTATATAAGCATAGAAGAATTATTTAAGGTGGTGAATATAGAGAATATTTTGAAAACAACAGAAACAAAGGCTCAATATAAGAAACAACTATTTGAAAAGAAATTAAACAGTTCAAAAAATAAAATGCTACATGGACAACACCTGAGAAATATTGATGGAAAGCATGATCATAATTCAACATGGGCATGGCTAAAACTGGGGACCCTTGAGAAACAAACCAAAGACTTGATTTTTGCTGCACAAGAACAAGCACTCCAAACCAACGTGATGAAAGCTAAGATTCAAGGAGTTAGTGCTAACAGCAAATGTTGACTCTGCCAAGAAAAAGATGAAACTGTGTCACACCTCATCTGTAAATGTCTAAAGATTGCACAGATTACAAAGTTAGACATGATAGAGTGGCAAAGTTAGTGCACTGGTCATTATGCAAAAAATATAACTTGCCGGCCTCCAAAAACCAATGGGAACATCAGGTACAGAAGGTGTCAGTAAATGAGGAAGTCAAGATCTTGTGGGATTTCTGGATCCAAACGGACAGACACCTTGAACATAACACACCAGACATAGTACTAATAGAAAAAAGAAATGTCTGGATCATTGACATTGCAATTTCAGGGGATGCCAGAGTTGAAAATAAAGAATTGGAAAAAACTAACAAAGTACAGAGACCTGGCAATCGAAACATCTCACCTCTTGAAGAAACACACTTCAGTGGTCCCCATAGTCATTGGAGCTTTGGGAACAATATCAAGAAATTTCTCACAGTACTATAAGCAGTTGCAGATCTCAGAAATCACACCATCAGAGCTACAAAAAATGGCAATATTAGGAACAGCATACATACTGCGTCGATATTTAACAGATACTTAGGTTTTTGGTTAAAACTTGTATCTGTTATATAATACCAATCAATGTTATTATAATTTTGACTGTGCCTGGAGTTTTTTGTTGATAATAATAATCCCCTCCATGGGCACAGACCTTGTTGAGGTGGAGGGTCTTGCATTCTTCAGTGAGGTTGAGAGTTATGCTGAAGTGTCTCCCAAGCCAGACAGGTCTCAGCTGAGAAGCCAGACCAACTGTGTCCACCAACCATCAATTATGATGAGCGGGAATAAACAGAAATCCCTACTGGATCGGTCATCGCCCGGGTCAACAAAGACGGTGTCAGATGCTATAGCCCCTGGGCATCTGATGACAAACGAGCTACAGGGCTCAGGAGACCCTACTGAGGAACCAGGACAGGCTGCTACAAAGCTACTGGAACAACGTAACTGCAAAACTTGGACTCTCACCAAAAATTGAGAAATTATGAAATGTTATTATGAGGCAAACCCAAGAACCTGTGGCTTTCAAAAAAGAATGATGGAAAAATATCAAGAAATTTCACACAGTATTATAAGTAGTTGCAGATCTCAGAAATCACACCATCAGAGCTACAAAAAAATGGCAATATTAGGAACAGCGTATATACTGTGCTGATATTTAAGAGATACCTAGGGTTTTGGTTAAAACTTGTACCTGTTATATAATATCAATCAATGTTATTATAATTTTGACTGCCTGGTGTTTAATAATAATAATAATAATAATAATAATAATAATAATAATAATAATAATAATAATAATAATAATAATAATAATATGCCATCAAGTCAAATTTGGCTTGTGGCAACACTTTTTCACGGTTTTCCAGGTAGAGAACACTCAGAAGTGGTTTATCATTCCCTTCTTTTGAGGTCATCAGCTTGCCCAAGGTCATACAGGCTGGCTCTGGAAAACCACTGTCTCACTTACTTGAAAGCCCTATTAGGGTTATTATAATTCAGTTTTTAATTTCTTACTTTTTAACTTACTTGCTTACTTAAATAGTTTTATCCGAACACAATACAATTGTATGAAAAGAAAGAAGAGAAGCAAGAATGGGAAAGAGTTAGGGAACAGGGAAAGAGGAGGAGATGGAGCCAACCCGAGGGAGCAGAAGGTTGTGATTGGTTTCTAATGTGAAATCCTAATTTGTCATAGATGTTGAAGAAGAGAGACCTTTGCTTAAAGACTTTTCCTCCTTCACCCAACATTGGGTCATCTTCCCCCAAACTTGCTGATTCCTCCCTCTTGTTTCTCAGTGGCCCTATGTCGCTGAATCACTATCATGACCAAGGACCTGGATCTGCTACAATATATGGTATTTGTCCGGCACTTCCATCAATACCACTTCAATTGAATGTAATTTCTTTGATGAATCTTTAGATAGATTTTTCACCTTATTAGAGCAAGATGCATTTTAAGAAAAGAGAAACTGTGATGAGGTGGCATGGAAAAGGCCAGAATAAAAATAAATAGTATGTACAGTTTAAAGTCAAGGCTAGAGATAGGAGGGGTTAGAGCAGCAACAGTGCATAACCAGACTGAGAGGATGCCCTTCAAGTTATGGAGGGAGGCACTCCCTTGTCTTAGGCACTCTCTTCTCTTAGCCAACAGGCAGTCCATGGTTTGGAGTAAATTGTTATTTTCCTCTCATTTTGCTCTCAGAAATTGTTATTTTCCTCTCAGAAGCTGTGGGAAGAGAGAGTCAGAGTCAGAGTCAGTCAGTGTCAGTGTGACTGAATATTCGGACAGACTTCATGATCGTGTTTCTTCTTTGATTGCTGCTAATAAAACCATTTGGTCATTGTTGGGTAAAGTGACTTTTCAATATTATTGCATTGAATTTCATAACAATATGTTTTGGCTGAGCTTCAGAATGGATCGCTGACTGAATTTGAAACATAAAACAACTGATGATGTTGATGAAGGTGCTTCCTGTTCAAATCAAAATGAAGCTTCTTCCAGTCTTAAAAAGTCTCATCATTATAGGAAGGAATATCTGTTGATGAGACTCTTCATGAGAAACTTTAAATAAGTATTTGATGCACTTTATGGTTTTAAATCTTGAGTTAAGTCTTGGTGGTCTGTGGCAACAAAAGATATTTAAAGGCGGTCCGTGGTAAAGAAAAGGTTAAGAACTGATGCTTTAGACAAGTGGTCCCCAACCTTTTCCAAACTGCGGACCGTTTGGGGGGGTGCACCCCCACACTTGCGGGTGGGTGGGGGCACATGTGTGTGCATGCGTGGATGGGCAGGGTGTGGGTGGGGTGGGGCATGTGCACAGTAGGCGGGGGATGCACACGAGTGGGCGGGGTGCACATGGGCGTGCATGCGTGTGGGCGTGCGTGTGGGCGTGCATGCGGGGGGCGGGAAATCTGTCTCCACAGTCTGGTCCTGCCAAGGCCACAGCCCGATACTAGGTCACAGACCGGGGGTTCGGGACCCTGGCTTTAGACTATGAAATGGGCAGAGGCAGATAAGATGCCCTCAACTGGCCCTTCTTGCCACCTCTCTCTCTCTCTCTCTTCAGTAGTCCAAGCCTTCAATTTCCTCTCAGTTTTAATTTTCAAAAATTTAATCTTCTCTATCTTCTGTAGCTACACACATGGTCGGAAAGAGTTCCTTTTCATGGAAGTAGTACATACCATAAAGAGGAAATGCATACATTTAGAAGCACTGAAAAAGAAGTCCCTTTCTTTCACTCCTTATATAAAGACAGCTTAGAATGTTTCTTTTTAAAAGAGGTAGAAAAGGAAGAGAAGTGCAATGATATTATTTACCCCTCCCTGAGATATCCAAATGAATAAATAAATATAAATGTGTAGTGTTACACTGTATAAACCAAGAACCAAGACTGTTTTGTTTATAATACTAAGCCTCCTTGATCATTAGAGAGAAATATGGTTATTAAGCTTCATGTTTAAGAAAGGTGAACTGAAGAGAACCTGGAATATTTGGGAGAGCAAGGAGGCACTCAGCTCCTGCCCTGGCAAACATTATGCTTTGTGTTTGCATCTGGAAGGAAGGTGAGGAGCTTCCAGCTGCTGCAATGTAGTCACTGAAAATATTACATAAGGGAGGGGGGAGTTTTGCATCAGGTTTGTTAGTATTATTTGCACTGTTATGATCTCATGCTACCTCACAAACAAGGCCAGTGCCTGAGGTGCTTAAAGAGCAACTTGCTAAGGTAGATACATGTTTGACTCTACACTCGGGATCAAGGAGCTACGTGAAACCCTCTTTCACTGCATCTAGAAGTATATTTTACTTGTGTTCTAAGTTATTGTGCCTGTTATTGTGTGTATAGGTGGGAGACATTTGAGTCTAGAGATTGTGTGTCACACAGAAAGAACTATAAAGATCCCAGGACTCTAGCAAATCTGACACATGATTCTTTAGTTTAGGGTAATTAATTAATAATAATAATAATAATAATAATAATAATAATAATAATAATAATAATAATAATAATAATAGTCATCATCATCATCATCTTAGAACTACAGAGTTAGAAGGGGCCCTATGGATCATCAAGTCCAGCCCCTATCAAGGAGGCACAGTGGGAAATCAAACTCCCCATCTCTGACTCCACAGCCAGATACCTAAATCACTGAGTTAACCAGCAGGATAGGTTTCATTTCCATTTCCAGACGCTGTGCAAATCAGCTGACACGTCCCTGCTATACTGCACAGTTCCCCAGCTTTTCCTATCCTTGTGTTTAAAGTGCGGTGGGTCAGGAGTCTAGCAATCATGAGATTTTCTTCTTCCCTGAGGCTTGTGAAGCCCTTCATGTCCTTGCAATGCCAGCCTTAAAAAGAGGTAGCTAGCAAGATGGTTCTGCTGCCTCCACATCCTATAACTTCTTCCTCACTTAGGGTGTGACTACACAGTGAGAGAAACACACATTCATTTGCTGTGAAGTCACTCCAGGGAATTTGGGTCCGTTCGATTTAAGTGTCCACACACTTCAATTGAACTGCTTGCACTTCTATTTTCAGCTCTGCAGGTGGCGCAGTTCAAAGAGCTGCTTTAATAGGCAATGAGATGACTTTTTCCTGCCTCGGTTTTTATCTTCTGACACAGGACTTTGCCTTATTAAGCTGTTCAAAAAATAAAATAAATAAAATAACAGAACAGTTGACCAGGAGGAGAAGCTTTAACAAAAATTAAAATAAAGAAGAGTCTTGAGAGAGAGGCTTCGCTTGGCAGGGTGTGTGTTGGCACTGCCCTGTGTGTATATGTGTATGTGCTCATACCTGAATGAAGCAAGAGGGAAGAAGTGAGGGGGGAAGTGCTTCGTGTGTGTGCATGCACCACCTCATTCTCCTTTCGTACACAGATTCTAATGTTCACATGTCTGATGCAAAATGATTCAGAAATTTTAAAAGTAGAAGGTTCCCTGGTAGACAGAGAAAGCTACAGATTGGAGAAGGGGGACCTCTGTTCCATCATCTATTCAACAGGGAGAAATGCAAGTCAACCCACCCCAAACCTATAATATTTTCCACAGTTTTTGGTAATGTGGTTACCCCCTTAATGAGGGGCATTGCTGAATATTGGGGGAAGAATGTCATTGGTGAATCTAGTTGAGCCCCACCTCACAAGAGTATCATAAATGTTCGATCTAACTGCAAAAACATCAAGTCCCGATTATAGTGTTGTCATATTCATAACAGTCTGAGTGTTTAATAATCAGAGTTGCCTTTTGGGAGTCGGTATTACATAAAAATCAATTGCATTGTATATTGGCCATACTAAGACAATGACCAGGATTTTGCATATTTCCTGGAAATGTATGAGTGGAGCCAGGCTTAGTCACTAAATGCAGCACTAAACTTAAATCTAAATGTTAATCTAAACATAAATGCAGGGCTAAGCTTAAATTCCATCAAGAGGAAATAAACAATTCCATCTCAGCTTAAGATCCCATATTTCAAAATAGAAATTATAGCAGCCTATCTAATTCCATTACCTAAAATGTATTAAAAGTACAGTGCTGATAGAACTTGGTGGGTTGGAGTTTGAATTCTCACTGTGTCTCCCAGAAGACGGGCCTGCAGATATTGCCTAGAACCTGGGGAGCTGATGAGATTATGTGCTCTGCCAGCTGTGGAGACATCTGCAACCTGCCTGGTGCCAGAAAAATCACTAACAGAAAAAAAAAAGACTGATAAACCACCTGTGGATTCATTGTACCTAGAAGACCTGAAAGAGGTGGTGATAATTTGGAATCAACTTGGTGGCACATAATTATATATTAATTATTAGATGCATACTGTACTCTGCACAAGGGCAATGCAATCCTAACTCAAAGAGGCATCAGCTATAAGTGTTAGGATGAGGCACAATCCTTTTTGCTAGCTGACAGAGTCCTCTACCAACCAAACTCCTCTGCCGACTAAGATTTGGGAAGTCATCACTATTTTGGGTTGTCCTGTTAGTGCTGAAGTAAAAAAGGCTGTTAGTCACAACAATATGTGGAAATATGTTTTGATCATGCATTTAAAAAAAAAATTTAAGCACGCTCTACATGTGCTCATCTTGTTCTGGTGTTTTGTAGAAGGATTATGGTTTCAGACTTGTTGTTAGCTGCAGAAAGACTCAAAAGTGAGAAGAAGTTTCTTAGCAATATGATTATCAAACTAGTTGGAGAGAATCAGCAGCTATTGAGAGAAAACAAGCAATTTAAAGAACAGATCAGAAGGTAAGAGGTGTTTTAGATAATAATAATTTCCTTTTTAATATGTATATACATGTGTGTGAACGTGTGTGTCTCTGTGGGTGTCCCCCACCCCACATATGTATCACATTCATTTCTATTTAGCTCCCTCTTCTGGAGATACATTAGAAAGTACATTAGGTTCATTTTGCTTACAGTTGGCAAAACACTGACAGGAGAACCAAAAGGATCTGCTCCTCTGTACTTGATCAGCAAATTCTGGCTCTGCTTGCTGGCTAGATAGCTCAAGGAGTAAGGTATCTGGCTGTGGAGGCAGAGACTGGAAGCTTTACTCCCCACTGTGCATTCCAGAAGAGCCAGTTTGTGTGGCCTTGGGCAAATTGCAGTCCCAAGATACCCCAAGAAGGAAATGGTAAACCACTTCTGAGTACTCTCTGCCTAAAAAGCCCCGAAGAAGGTCACTATAAGTCAGAATTTACTTGATGGTACACAAATTATTTTTCTATAACTTTCCATTTTCCCTTGAAAACCTCTGTTAGGTCTTGCTCCTTGAAAATTCACATTTCTTGTGGTTAAAGCAGCAAAAGAAGCAGCTGCAGCTCAGTACTTTGAATAAGAGAGGTGTCAAATTCACTCCCTGGGATCTCCAGGTAAAGCAGAAAAAGACTTGTGTTTGAATAGGTGCCGCAAAATGAGACTGTGCTAGACTGCATAATGATCCAATCAATACGAGGCAACTTTACATATTCCTAGGAGTGTGGAAAGTATAACTCATGGATTTCCCTCTGGTGGATATAACCTAAAGAGGTGGCTGCAGTACAGTGCAAGAATAGCAGGATTTATTTCTTGGTATCTCTGTGCCCAGTTTTCAGTAATGTGTGTTATTGATATTGGAAAGGGGTGTAACTGGTGCTATGGAACAGTTGTAAATGAACAGAGAGAAGGCATGAGAAGGTTCCCCATAATTGTTTTCAACCCTCAGAAACTTCTTAAAAACCACTGCAGAATTCATTTCCCCTTACCCCAGCCTGCAGTTTTCTCACTTATTATTATATGTCTCAGCCTGCAATACCCACAGCGATGTATGAAAAGACCACTGGAGAAGATGGAGATGGACGATGGAATGAAGATCAAGAAGCCACAGGCTATCAAGCATCAGCAGGAGGAGGTTGGAGAGAAAATTATGATTGCTTGAAGGCTGCATAAAATATTGTCCTTGTTGTTGCTCTTATGTGCCATCAGTTTTCTTCCAATTTGCAGCAACCCTATGAAGCAGCAACCTCTGAAATTGCCTATTGTTAACAGCCCTGCTTAGATCTTGCAAACTCAAGGTTCTAGCTTCTTTTATTGAATCAGTCCATCTCATATTTGGTCTTCCTGTTTTCCTGCTCTCCTCTACTTTTCCCATTTGTTGGTTTATGGTTGATTAATTGTTAGAGACATCTCTGGTGAATCATAATATTTACCCATTTGAAAAATCTACTTTTGTGGACTACAGCTCCCAGAATGTATAGCCAGCATTATGCAGATCAGAGAATTCTAGGAATTGTAGCCCTCTGCTGCCGCCAAAATAACTTTCCCCAAAAATTACTATTGAGCTTTCCAAGAAACTGAAATTGGCTGGGGAATACCTTAAATATAGTGACAATTTGAGGTTAGAGTTATGCTTTCACTTAATCTTCTTCAACATCTGAAATCTAATGTACACCAGTAGCTCATATATGGGTGGTTAACTTCCCAGTGGTGTAGGGGCTGCACTGCTGCCACTGCTGAGATTCATTCACAAAGTATTCTGTTGCTGTCAAAGAAATTCCTTTGCCAAAGAGAAAAGAAGCTTGGGCGGGGGGGGGGGGGAATGTCAGTTGCTACTAAATTTCAGCAGGGCAGTACTAGTGGCAGTGGCAGATGGGGGGTGAGGTAGATGTCCCTAGCAATGGGGACAGGGGGCACATGCAGGACACAGCTAAGTATCCTTTCCCCCATACTAAAGGCCATAAACACACACAACACAAACTAATGGACTCAACATTTCTTTTTTCCATTTAACTGTACTCTCTGAGTTTGCTGCATATGTGAATAAATGGATAAAATTGGATGCAAAGACCCACTGCAAAATAAAAGCAATTTGAAACTTGGTAAAGTAACATACAAAATAGTCATAATGGGAAATTGTGAAGAAATACTGCAGAATTAAAGACAGTTTGAGTAAATGGTTAAAACATAAAAGTAATGCACCAAGGAAACTGGCAAGCTGCAAAGTACTATAAAGTATGTGCAAAAATAGCAGTGAGGTATAAAATGAAATATTGAAGTGTGGTTATCAATAACACATTTTCCAACACAGCTTTAAGAACAAAGGCAATGCATTAATTGACATTTCAATATAAACTTGAAAATGAAAATGAATCACTTATTAGCTATTCTAAAAATCATTTTAAAGTTCCAGCCATTCCAGCAACATACCATTTTAGTCTTAAAGTGAACAGAAATTCAATAGTTATTATTCTAACAAGGGAGTCTTAATTGGTTTTCAGATAACCACTTCATTCATGGAAATAATCCCATTTCAAAAAATGCCCTGGGGAAAACGTTATTGTTCTGTAAAAATCCAAAGTAAAATAATTTTCATAAAACAGTAAAAAAAAAACCAAAAAAACACAAGAATTGTATTGGGAAAGAGATAGTCGTAGCTAAAAGACAAAAGGGGAAACCCAACATGCACATTCCAATAGAAATCTGTGCATATTCTCAGTCATCCAGGTGTGGTGATCTGGAAGTTGAGTCATGGCAACTGGACTGCTTTCTTGTTAGGTTGAAACGTTTCACTACTCCTCCAAGCAGCTTCTTCAGCATGAAGCTAACTGAAGAAGCTGCTTGGAGGAGTAGCGAAACGTTTCAACCTAACAAGAAAGCAGTCTAGTTGCCATGACTCAACTTCCAGATGCCAATAGAAAAAGGAAAAAAAAATCAAAGCAACAGGAAAACTCCAAAGGAAAAGTAAAAAAGCCCAACAATATCTTTTCGATTTTTTTTAGAAAAAGAGACTAGAGCCAAGGCCCAAATTTAGAAATACAAGGCAGGAAAAAAGGCCGTCTCAATGAAAAAAAGTTTTGTTTTGTTTTTGTTTTTTTGTTATCCCGCATACCTTCTGGACTTTTCACAATAACAACAAAACCCAAGACAAAACACAGATTAAGAACAACTCTAGCTGTTTTCATAGGAATGAGCAGAGTTCTTGCACATCACAATTTCCAACTAAAATTGGTTATTAGTTATATATCTGTACTAAGTGATATTCTGGGTCCCTGCTTTTTCTAACATTGTCTTTGATGTCTCCTTTTTTAATTGGGATTACTGACAAGCAGGTGTGTTATCAGAAGATGCTCCATGCCCAGAGCCATGAATTTAACATGGCTAATGAGAAGATACAGAGGGAAAAAATGAATCTAAGAAGAATGACATTTAAAAATCCAGTGTTTAAACATTAGCTTAGAGATATTACTCAGAAAAATCATCCTGTGCTCTATCACCCTGTATCTAAATGAGGAAAGAGTGTATATAAACTGAGAGTGAAGAGTTGGAAATAGTCAAAACTGCATTTCTATTTACATATATTTATATCTATCTATTTGATTTTGTTTTTTATCCTAATTAATTGTTTATCTTGGCTACTTGAATATAATTAAAATATCAGCTCTTTATCCTTAATTAACAACCAGGCCAAAAAAACATTGCAAGTTTTTTTTTTCAGTGTCAGTTTTAGTTGGGAGTTATCTAAACACAAATAAATTATCAGTAAAAGTTAAGCGCTCTAGCTAGTTTTGAAGCAAGACCTACATTGCCACTAACCATCTCAGCTTCTTGACTAGAACCTGTCTTCAATGTGTACCAAAATATAAGAACAGCTTCTTTGCTTTCAGTTTCAAACTGGAAGAGAACAATAATGGCTACATAAAACTACTGTCGCTCTCAAATTTTGGCTCAGCCTAAACCTGCATAGACCCTTCATTTTCCAAATCTACCTTGTTCCACGAACAGATCCTAACCGATACAAAGATAAGAGTCAGAATATCACTAATTACATGTGCCAGCACAAATTCAACAACGTTAAATCTCAGCAGAAATTTGTTGAACATTAAGAAGCCAGGGTTTGTATTAGTTATACCCCAGCTGCACAATTTGGCACATGGTAAGAAATAACGGTACCAACTTCTTAACTAGCAGCCATTTGCCATTGACATTTATGCCATTGAATTTAGCAGCAGTGGGGTAAGTATTCAGTTATATTCTGAATGCTTGAAGTCTCAAGATCCCCAAATGTCTTAAGCAGTATAATACAGATTTATTTTTGATGCTAAGCAGCTGCCTTAGTGCCAAACTATACATACAAAAAACCACAAAAGCATACTGCTTATACTCCCATAGTGCTTAAAACACTCTCTGGGCATCTGGGCAGTTTACAGTTTAATTGTGCAAGCTACACATTGCCCCCCCCCCAGCAAGCTGGGTGCTTAATTTACTGACCTTGGAAGGATGGAAGACTGACTGAATCTTGAGCCGACCACCTGGGATTGAACCTGGGCCATGAGCAGAGTTTTGGCTGCAGCACTGCAGTTTAACCACTGCTCCACAAGGCTTCTATAGATAAACAATAATTTGAGTTGAAGTTATTTTAATCTTCTAGAAAGGTGACTGGAACTATCATCCATGTCTGAGAAATCAGACATACAAAGGAAGAATGCCCTTATGGCCTGAAGACCAATCATAAGACAAAGCAATTCAATTTGCAAATCATAGGAGTAAGAAAAGCTCCTGCTGGGACAATGACACACAATCAGCTCTCAAGGAATCCGCTCTTCTAATTAATCCATAAGAATGATTTGGGAATGTCATGTAAACTACTCTGAAGTAAATGGAAGAAAATACTAATACCCCCCCATCAATCAAAGCTCTAGTTCACAACTTGCTATCCATAACTGCCAGCTGTACAACTTTCCTGATAAGTGGCAGAGCTAAGTTACTGTGAGCAGAAAATGTTCATTATATTTTACTAGTCTGATTTTTTATTCTGGGTTAAGAGTTCTACCTGCTTAGGCTTGCTTCCTACTAGGAAAGTTATTAACAGGTATGACACTGCACTCAGAAAAGCATCATTTTTAGGAGAAACAATTGTGCTAGAATCCAAAGTATTCCGTTTATTTTAACAATGTATATTATTTATTTTTCTTCCAGCTCCGTGTTTCTAGATTTCATGGCTGTCACCTTGCCAGGCATCAAGATTGTCTGAGGAATACTATGGCTCACCATGGAATGCTGCACCATGATTCTGCTCTGACCTCTGCTTCTGCCAGCTGTCATCGTCTAAGCCATGCAGCATCTGGGCATTGTTTGGAGCACGAATTATTCAGCTATCCAAAGGTATTAGATATGGAAATGGCCCGGTGGTGGCTGCATTTTGGGTGGTACTGTGAGTTGGGAAGTTCTCCTGTACAAGTCTCAGGAAAACAGATGGAAGCTGCAGAGGGGACCTACTACCTTGCAACGACAAGAGAATTTCCGGATGTATTTTACCCTTGCCTTGAAGCATAAGAAAGTCTCCAGGAGGAGAGCATATTCTTGAAACCTTCAGAAAACATTTCTTTTGGCCAGAAATAACTTCAACAGTCCAATACCTTCCTTTTCATTTATCTGCATAAACAAAAAACTGGACTTCTATGGGGCAGCTCTGTATTTCTCATTGTTGTTCATTACAAATGGGAAGTAGTTACAGCTAGTTCCCTGAAGCCAGTGACTCTTTGTTTTTTTTTAAATTTTTATTTTAATACAAAAAAACAAAACAAAAAACATATACAACAACAAAAATACAAAAAAATACACATAATAGTGCTTATTATAAACTGAATTCTAACGTGCACCCCATACCCACGGGACTCCATTTAACAATATTTTAATTACGGACTACCTCTCCAAAATTGTATAGAGTATTCTTTAGAGGCTTTCCCCCTTCCTTTCACTAACACAAATTCCACGAATTTACCCCAAATATCATAAAAATTGTTAGAACTTATTTCCCCTCTTTTTATTTTGAGTTCAATAGTCAATTTATCGTTTAATGCAATGTCCCATACTTCACTATACCAATCTTCTATTTTAATATCATTTTTGTCTTTCCAAAACCTAGCTATTAATATTCTAGCACTTGTCATAAAATTGCTGATTAATTCTTTCGAGTAATAATCCAAATCTGTGTTATCAAAAATTGACAATAGAGCAATTTTAGCATTAAAATCAATATCTTTACCAAATATATCACACATTTCCTTAAAAATCAATTCCCAAAATTTCTTAACCAGTTTGCATTCCCACCACATATGAAAATACGTACCAATTTCCTCATCACATTTCCAACATGCTTGGGGTATGCTGGATTTATTATATTTAGTTTTACAGGAGTCAAATGCCATCTTAAACAGATTTTGAAAAAAAATTTCCTTTATTCTTGTCGACATTAATCTTAAAACTCTCATCCTCCACATTTTTATCCAATCCTCTATTTTAATTTCTATTTTTAAATCATTTTCCCAAATTAATTTCAAACCTTCTGTTCCCCATTCTTTTTCCTCTTGTTCCAAAATTATATTATATATTTTACTTACTATTCCCTTCAAAATTGTATCTTGCATATCTTCATGTGATGACAGAAATTGTTCGTACTTGGTAAGTTCTCTACATTTGCCATTAGTTTTCAACCAATCCTTTGTCCAGGTGTCTAACTGAATAAGATTATACCATGATTGTTTATTAGTTTGAAGTTTAGACATAATCAACTCCTTCGATCTCATTTTGCTCATCCAGTCCTTCAATCTTGCAACCCTTTTAATCTTAAACAGTTCTACTAAACCCTTTAAATTTGTAGGAAAACTTTCTATTTCAGTCACTAATTTTAATGGTGAAGTTGAGGGACAAAACTTCTCTTTATATTTATTCCATATATTTAACATATTTCTTAAAAAGGGGTTTTTCATCTGATTTATTAAGCTTCTCTTTACTACATTAAACAAGTGTCCTTCGGCATTCCCATTTATTTCTGAAGATTCCATCTCCCACCAAATTAATTTTTCTTTATTGTATATAATATCTCCAATAATTCTTAATTGGTTTGCTATATAGTAATTTTTAACATTAGGCATACCTAAACCTCCTTTTTTTTTTGGGCCTTATACCAGTATCTTTTATTTATTCTAGATTTTTTACCTTGATTACAAAATCCATTAATTAATCCCTGCCAATACTTAAAATCCTCTTCTTCTAATTGTATTGGGAGCATCCTAAATAAGAAAGTAATCTTTGGTAATATTTTCATTTTGATTATAGCAATTCTCCCAAACCATGATAGTTTCAATTTAGAATACTCTTGCAGTTTATCTTTAATTTCATTTTTTAATTTATTAAAATTTTTCTCCATTAATTTTTGAGTTGTTCTAACTATGTTTATACCTAAATATTTAATATGATTACACATTTTAACACTATATTTATTCACAAACGTTTCTTGTTCCTGTATATTATAATTAAACATCATCATTTGTGATTTTTGCCAATTAATCATTAATCCTGTTATTTCCCCAAATTTTTCTAAATGGTTTTTGATGTTTTCCATACTCTCTAGTGGGTTTTTAATAGTCAATAATGAATCATCAGCAAACAAATTAATTTTAATTATATTGTTTTTACCTGTTCCTTTGATTGATTTATCGTTTCTTATTGCGTTAGCTAACAATTCTATGACCATACAAAACAATATTGGTGAAAGTGGACAGCCTTGTCTTGTACCTCGGCCTAGAAAAATCTTTTCTGTTAAACCATCATTAACTATTACTTCTGAAGTATTATCTGAGTATAATTGATCTATAACCCCTCTAAATTTTTTACCAAATCCCCAACCCCTTATAAGAAGTTTTAGTGTTGGCCATTCAACACAATCCAAAGCTTTAAATATGTCCAATGATAAAATCATTGCTTTTATTTTTTATTTTTCTATTTCATATATAATGTTTAAAACTCATCTAGTTAAATTATTCATTTGTCTATCCTTAATAAAACCACATTGGTCTTCCTTAATATAACTTGCTATGAATCTATTTAATCTATTTGCAAATATAGCTGTAAAAATCTTAGCATCCTGGTTTATTAAAGATATGGGTCTATAGGATCCCGGATCTGTTTGATCCTTATTGGGTTTTAAAATATGAATCGTTAATGAATGCTTCCATGAAGCAGGTATTGTCTCTCCTTCCATTATCTTATTATAAAACATTTTTAACTTAGGTATCAAAATGGAACTAAAGTGTTTATAATATTCTGGACCCAATCCATCAGGGCCTGGTGTTTTACCATTTTTTAATTTATTTATAACTTCAGCAATCTCTTGTTCATTGATCTCTTCTTCTAATATTCTTTTATCATCTTCCAATAATTTAGTTTTTAAATTGTCATTTATATATTTTTCTATACATTCTTTCATTACATTATTTCCTTTATACAATTTCTGAAAAAATTCATGAAAAATCTTCAATTTTTCTTTCATTATATTACAATTCTTACCTGTTCCATCTTTAATTATCCCTATTGAGTTTTTTGCTCTTTTATTTTTACACATTCTAGCTAGTAATTTTGAATTTTTGTTAGTAAATTCAAAAAAGTGTCTCTTTAAATACATCAAATCTCTCTGAACTTTCTCTATTTCTACATTATCTAATTCCTTTCTCTTAGCCTGAATTTCTAATAAAATTCTTCTATCTCTTTCTATAAAAAATCTATTTTCTAAATTTTTCAAATCTTCTTCCAATTTTTTCACATCTCTCTCCTTAATTTTTTTTAATTTACACAATTCTCTTATTCTTATTCCTCTTGTGATTGCTTTCATCGTGTCCCACAACAGGCCTGGTTTAGCACCTCCTGTTTCATTTATTGTCCATAGTTCTAGCCATTCCTTCTTTATCTTCTCTATTACTTCTGGGTACTGCAAAATATTATTGTCCATTCTCCACCTTTTGGAGTCTTTATAATCTTTCTTTATTTCCATCTCTATTAACATCAGTGCATGATCTGTTATTTTAATAGGATTTATTTCAGTATCAACTATCTTAGAAATTAAATCTTGAGATATAAATATATAATCTATTCTAGAGTAAGTATTATGTACCGCTGAAAAATAAGTATATTTTTTTCGTCACCTTTCAATTCTCTCCAAATATCCTTCAAATGGTTATTTTTTACCTTTTTACTCAATATTGTATTTCTTTGATAAATATCATTCCGACCATATACAGTTTTGTCTTTTATCTTATCCATAACCATATTAAAATCTCCTGCCATAATAACATAACTTTTCTTTACCTTTTCCATTTCTTTAAAAACCAAATCATAAAATTCTCCTTGTTTGTTATTAGGTGTATCAACATTAACCAGAGTATATTCTTCCAACCCCATTTTACCTTGCATTATTATATATCTACCATTACAATCTTTTACTACCTTTTCTACTTTAAATTCACAATTTTTGAAAATTATAATTGCTACACCTCTAGATTTAGAAGTTCCAATTTTTTTTTCATAAATGTCTATATTGTTCATCTTTAACTCATTGACTCCATTTTCTGATTGATGAGTCTCTTGTAGAAAGACAATGTCCAGCTTATTTTTCCTCAACAATGCTTCTATTCTTCTTCTTTTCACTGTTGATCCCAGGCCTTTCACGTTTAAAGTTGCAAGTCTTATTTTTCTACCCATGTGAATTCAAAAGTTTTCTTTCCAATAGGTCCCGTGTGTAACCTTTCCTCCCACCAAACTACCAAAAATGAACTGAAACATAAAATAAACATAACAACACCCAATAATTGATCTTTACCAATCTTGTGAACATATATATTAACATCCTCTCCACCATAGTCCCACACCATGACCACTGGCGTGAGCAAAAGGTGGGGGGGAGACGCCACCATCGTCCAGCAGAACCACGACCGGAGCCTCGCCTCTGATCTTTTTATTTGACTTTTGCATTTCTACTTAATATTTAGTACTAAAATAGTAATAAAATAAGAACACCCTTCTCCTTCCCCCTTCCCCCTTTATTATAATCATTTTTTTAAAAAAAAATTAAGATTCAGTTTTTAGTAATTTTAATTTTGTTATCACTTTTACTATCTAAATTTAGTATATTTAATGTGATTATATGAGTATGATTTATACAAGACAAAGAAAGAAGAAAGTAAAGAACAAGAATAAAGTAGTATTCAATAAAGTTGATTAGAAAAAAACAGAAACAAACAACAACATCAAAAAATTAAAAGGGGGAAAAGGGGGGGAGAGAAACATATATGTGTATACACACATATATATATGAGAAATTTTATTAGGAGAAAGAAAAAAGGAAAAAATAAAAAAGAAGAAAAAACTGGTCCATCTTCTTCCACACATCTGATTATTTCTGGTTCAGCCTTCTAGTTCTTTGCTTGTAGTTGGAGTTAACTCCTGACTTTCTTCTTCCTGCCAAAGTTTCCAAGCTTTCAACAATTCTTTACCTTCCTCGCAAGAGTAGATTTTAAACAGAATCTTGTCTTTCCAGATTTTCAAAAAAATTGGATAACCCCATTGATATCTGATGTTATTTTTCTTCAAAATTGCTGTAACCGGCTTCATAGATCCTCTCCATTTCACAGATTCATTACATAGATCCTGGAAAATCTGTATCTTTCTGTCCCGATAAACCAGCTGGTCTTGTTTTTGTTTAATTACTTTCATAAATTGTTCTTTCTTTGTGTAATTCAAAAACTTCACCACCACTGGTCTAATTCTAAGACTTTTTGGGTTACCCAGGAAATATGCCCTTTCTACATCTGTTTCAGTCAGATGTTGCATGTCCATTATGGAGTTAATCCAAACTATAACCTCTTTTCTCAGATCTTGTCCGTGTTGCACTTGGAAATTCATTATTTTAATATTAGACCTTCTGAGGTTATCTTCCATGTATATCAGCTTTTTGTCAGTTTCACAAATTTGTTGATCCATGGACACTATTTTTTCTTTATTTGTTTGAACTGTATCTCCAAGGTCTCTAATTTTGCTTTTGACGTCTTTAAGCTCCTGTGAAACCCCTGAAATTTGATCTTGAAGTTTATTAATACTCATTTCGATGGACTTTGATCTTTGCTCTGTTTTGTCAAAGCCTTCTGACATTTTACAAGATAAATCTTTTATGAGCTTCGTAATCTTGTCCATCTTATCTTCTTCAGTTGGTACGGTCGTCAGTCTTTCCAAGCTGCGATCTTAAGGGGCTTTGACAGGTTTATCCCTCCTCCTTGACATAGAGAGGTCTAATTAAGAATTATTATTGTTGTTACAGGCTTTCGTTAGGAGCAGGGCAATTGGAAAAACCCAGAAGCTTATCGGACCCAAAAGTGAAAGTAACTCCCGGTTTTAAAACAACACAGTCCTTAGAGAATTTAATTAGCTGTACACTTTCCTTATCCTTCTCTTCGAAGATTTATGTAACAAAAACCAGTCTTCTAAAAGAAGAAATGCATTTTAATAGCTTTTTACCTTGCTGGGCGATACGGAGGTTCGCTCCTAGCTGGTCATTCCCCCGAGCAGAAGTGACGTCTCCGAAGCCAGTGACTCTTAACGTTTGTCATAACCCAGTCCTATGTAAATCAATGGGCCTACTCTTACTATGACTGTCTGGATCTTATCCCTTATTTGCCTGGTAATGCGTTGATAAAACCTATATTTGATGCAGGTTGAAAGAACTGGCAGTTCCCAGAACTAATTTTCGATAACATTGCATTGTGAAGGTTTGTACTTCCAAACTTCATGCAAAGTAACTTCAAATTCTTTTGACATAGTTATTTCACACTTCAGTGAATCTACATTCCATTACACATTTTTGGAGGTATTCTACATGTTCACACCTAGTCAAGCAAATAATATCAGCTAGAGCATCAAAATAAAATACTTTTTTTCACTGTTCCCACTCCTTCACTCAGGTAGGCAGTGCTAGCTTTTAAAGCAGTCCCAGTCCCATAAAAACAACTGCACACATTGGAGTCCCCTCCCCACAGCTTGCTTTTCACCCAGGCTTTTTTTATTTAAACCTCCCTCTGGCCAAATGCAGACTTCATCTCCCACCTGAGCAGGTAAAAGGTGGCAAAAATGCTAGCAGATTGGAGAAGAGATGTATGTATCAGCCGTTCTTGGCTCTCCCCCCCCCCCCTGGTATTTTCATTTCATCTTCATTATTTCCCCACTGGTACTCTGTTTCCCTCATCAGACTGTGTGTCACCTCCACCTCCACCTCTTCTTACTACCATGGAAATTCATGTATAAATTTACTATATGTATTTTTGTACCCATAATCTATTGGACACATTTGTGCATTGATTAAAACACATTTTAGACATGTACGTTTTCCAAATATTTGCACGGTTTTGTGAACATTTCCCATCCTCCAAAATGCATTGGTGGCATCTAGTGCAAGCCTGAGAAAGGGTAGGGTGGTTGAGAAATATCCCTTAGGCAAGGTAATGATGAAGGTAGGGCTACATCATCTAAGCCTGTGTTTCAAGCTACATAGGTAGTTGCATGATTCATGCTAATAAGCCACAAAAATATTCACTGCCTTACTTGTATTTCTGCCCCATGAGGAATTGGAGACAATGGAAATTAGCTTTACTCTTAATAAATTGGAGGAGAATTATCTGTTTTATAAGAGTTTAGAAACAAAAGATTGCCTTCCCTGCTGAAATGCTGTGCTGAGTGACAGTAATTAGTGAATTTTGTAGTCACTGTGCTGTAATGATTAATTAGTTGTATCACTTCAATCCATCCTCACTTCCACAGAACCCCTTTGATCCTTTCCATGATATCAAGTGTGCTTTAAATCATACAGCACGCCTTTTTTCTTTGCTCCAAGACACTGCCAATTTCCTGACCTCGTTGCAATATTTATCAAACATCTCAATTATATTCTGTCCTTCACGTTTGTTCGACTGCTGACCATTTGCTGACCCAGTAACTCAAGCCTGAGATTTGTGGGGGGAAAGCTTCAAACCTAAAATGAAATGAATTCAGTTTTAAGAAGGGTTCTCATCAGATGTCTGCAATGGACCCATTTGAAATTAAATCAGATAAAATGGGATAAATCAGATGAATAACAGGCTGATGAGGTTTCATGGTCATTTGCAAGTGGTGGAGAGAGTTGGAGCATCTCCTTTCCAGGCCAGGGGTTGGAGGCTTTGCAGCTTCCATGCATGTGCACACTGGATCTTCTGGATTGGCTCCATATTGGTAGCATCCAAACAAGGAAGCCAAGCCACACACTAAAGGAGAGGGCCAATTTTCTTGTCATCCTTCCAGTCACTTGACAGTTTCATGCATGGAAGAATCAGAGAATATTGACTCAAATATTCTGAATACCAAGAATAAGGGTCTATCTTCTATGTCATCTCTTTCCCTCTGGATATTCACAATTGGTTTTCTAGCCATTTATGGGAAGCAACGTGGAGCATTCCCATTCCACCAGACTTTTAGAAAACAACACATTTAAGAGTTGGTTCCATTTCATTGGTTCCTTTAAAGGAGAAAAGTGGGATAGAAATATTTTAAACAAATCATAATACAGTACAGTAAAATTTTATTGCTGCCCAAATGTTTTATGGTTTCATATTTTATCCTTGACTTTTTGACAACACAATATATATTTAATTTGTATTTTGTTGTTACCTAAGCATTGATGGGAACTGCCTATAAGCAGGTAAGTGAGAAGTAAATAAGCAAATAGTGTAAGGGAGACCTGTTTCTTAGTTGTTGTTGTTATGTGCCGTCAAGTTGAAACCAACTTATAACGACCTTGATAGGGCTTTCAAGGTAGGTGAGACATTTAAGGAGTGACCTTACCAGTGCCACACCCCCAGAGAGCTTCCATGGCTGAGTGGGGATTCGAAGCCAGGCCTCCTGAGTCCATCACTCTATCCACTATGCCACAGGTGTGCATCACTTGATTACTTAGTACTTGATGTCTGTCAATTGCAAGTATGAAGTGAAACTATTGAAAAGAACTGTGTTTGTTACATTGTGTCTTCGATGGCAGTTTCACCTCACGATGCAGTCATTATGAATGAAGGGTAATTATTTTCCCCAAACTTACAGACTGCATAGATTGTCTTCCTGTGTATTGGCGGTACTGATCAGAACTGTTGTCCTTGTCACACACTTTCTTTGGTTAGAGACACTTGCAATGCTGGGAAAAGAAGATGGAAGAAAAAAGGGGAGATTTTTTCAAGGTACTGAAACACGAGACCTCTAATGGAAGGAAATACTTTATTCGGGAATAGCAAATTAACTTTCATTTGCAGTACAGTGTAAGTACATGAATCAAAAACAAAGGCAGCTATTTTGATGCATGGGGGCTGCATACAATACCAATGCAAAGGACCCACTGAAATGTAAGGAAACAGAAGTGACCTTTTTGAGTTCTTAAGACTGAATGGAACAAGAAGCAGGGAAGGGGGAAGAAGGAAAACCAAGAAAGTACAAATAGGCTAGTCAGTAGGTGCGGGACAGAGAGTGCATATTGAATGAATTACTTGCTGCTAGTGCTGCCTGTATCCTGCGTCGAGGATGTCGGAATAAATTCCTCCTTTTTTGCCCTTATTGCTAATCTATTAGTAGTATTTCTGCTTAATTCAATCTTTTTTAGTTGTTTTGAAATCACCTGAGATAAATTTATAAAGTAAGTATGCAACATTAACTATACAATCCAGCCCTGAATATATTTATTCAGAAATAAAGGTCTGACATTACTACTGGATGGGAATACTTCCTGGTAACCGAGTACAGAGTTGCCTCTGTAATCTTTCAAATCCACGTATTTTTAATTTCTTCTTACACCCTGACATGTATAGGGAAGCTAGAGGAGAACCCATACTTGGTCTGCTCACCTTTTACAAAGCATCCACATTGTGTCTCAGGTATACACAGAGATGGATGCATTTTTTAAGCTCTATTCTTCTGTTCTCTCTCTCTCTTTTTTTTTAAAAGAATGGGTTTTGATAACTACATTAGTATAGTACTATACCTCCCTTTCCTGAAAAAAGCACCATATTTCTACTATGTTAATTTTCAATTATGGTATCATTTCAAAATTATAGAATAATTGTAATATTTACAATTTACAAAAAAATTATTTTAAGATTGTCCACTTATAATGATCCTACAGCATGGATTATATTTTGCCTCTGCTTAAAGAGCTTCATTGGCTACAAGTTTATTTGTGCGTGTGATTCAGAGACCTAGTTTTAACACTAAAAGCCAAAAGCGGTATCCATCCACTCCCATATGACCTTGCCCATGTATTCAGATTATCTGTAGAGCCTGCAAGTGAGGTACTCACAGTCTCAGAAGCAGTGAGGCTGGTCACTAAAGATCAGAATCTTATTTGTGGCACACATACTACAGAGTGCCCTCCTCTGCATCTCTGCTGCAGGCTTGCATTGTCGATGTTTTCATCTTTCTGTTCATTTAGTTTGGCCAGGTTTGTGCATTTGGGTAGTTCTTGCATTTTTGTTGGGTGTATTCTAGGTTACTAAAGGTGATTGTTGTTGTTTCCTGCTGTTTTCACTGAAGTTTTGTTGTTTTATTGTTTTATATTTTTCTAAAGATTGATTGATCTTAAAATGAATAATAATTCGCCTTGAAGACCTGACAGGCATTACAAAAAGCATTTTTAAAGAAACATATGTACATACAATCACACATACCAACTGAAAGGAACCATGTCTTACCTATTTGAATGGAACTGTTAAAGCAAAACAACAATCTCCTAATGATTTATTTCATGTGAATGATGGATATAATTTTTACCTTGTTAAAAATGTTGTATTCTGTTCATGTTGCAGGAACAACTACATACGCTTGAATTAAGAGCAGCTTTGACAGAACAAGAGAAACATTTTGAGGTAGATCGCCTATATTCATACTCAGAGATATAGTTTCTCCCTTTGATGGTAATTTAACTACCTGTGATTAAGCATCATGAAGACCAAATGTAGCATAGCCTTTTCAGTTCCTTGTTCAAAAGAGTTCATGCTTAACATTTGGAAACAGGAAGAAAACAATCTTCCTTCTTAATGTGTCCACAGGTGAACGCTAGAAAGAGAGGGAGATACTGGGAATCAGTCTATGGCAGGAGTGTGGAATCTGCCTCAGCTGATTTCAGTTTCAGTCAAGTTCTCAGGGGTCACATGCTATGTTTAAAACTTTTCCTACCAATAACAAAACCTTAAGAGAAGAACTGAAATCTGGTTACACATAAGGTGTCATATCCACATTAAATGCAGATCTGTGTTCACTTTTGACCTCTATTTTGACAATGTGTGCATGTCTTTCTGGTGGTCCATGATATCCATAAAGCTCTCCTCCAAATGCAAGTGTATGCTAGATCAAACCAAGCACGAAGTCTTTCTAGAAGTGAGAATAACCAATCTCAGGCTGTCATACTTTGTGCACATCATGAGAAGATAAGACTTGCTGGAAAAGACAATAGGACTGGGAAAAGTTGAAGGCAGCAGGAAAAGAGGAAGATGTAGCATGAGATGGATTCACTCAATAAAAAAACCATGGGCTTGAATTTACAAGATCTAAGCTCTGTTAATGCTAGGACCTTTTGGAGGTGACTAATTCATAGGATTGCCATACGTCAGAAGTAGAGATGGGGGCTTTATATTTGTAGATGAATATGAAGCCTGCCAGCACAGGTGGTCAGCCCAATTACCTCCCACTGCCAGAACCCACTGGTCCACTTACAGCATGGTGTGCGGTGTGCGTGGCCAGTGTCATTGTCAGTGAGCCAATCACGGCAGTAGTCCTGCTGCTGCAGCCCCATCTTCCTGCTTGCCCAGCCACTCTGGCAAGGGGTGGGAGGACGAGTCTCCCCACTCAGCCACAGAGTGGACTGGCAGGTTCTGGGGGGGGGGGGGGAGAGATAATTGGGCTGGCCACCTGTGCCGGCGAGCTTCATATTCATCTACGAATACGAAGCCCCCATCTCTAGTCAGAAGCTATTTAATGGCATATAGCAAGGAGAAAAATGGCCTAGGGCAAGACCAAAGTTTTGGCCTGAGTGCCACTAAGGACTCCAAGCTCTGGTACACAGTCAGGATACCATTCCCACAGTGCAAGGCTTACAAGATGGAACCACAGAAAATATAGAGTCCTCAACCAGATCCATGCTTTACATAATTCCCAATAAAAGACACAAATTGCAACTAGAGTAGGTTCATTGAATTTATGCCAGATGTTGCACTCATTTATCTTTGGGCAGAGAATAAATACAATATTTTTTTCTTTTTCTTTTTAATTGACTGTGCCGGCACAGATATGGAAAGTCTTAGTTATATGACAGAAAAAAAGAGAGAGAGAAATAAATAGGAACACAACAAGACAACTGAAATATAGGCTTTAGAGAAAGTGGAGGGAGGATTAAAAGCAGCATGTAGGGTGGGCTTGGTTTGTGTCTTCTGATGAGTAAAAAGGGAGCGGCACAAACTGTAGGGTGACATCCTCCAGAAATCACATCTACAATTTCTTTGAACATTTTGAATTTGATCAGTAATGTTAAATGCAAACTTAAGGGCTGACATACAGTGGGATCAGGACAGGAGTGTGTCATATGCATTGCCAGCGCAGAATGTGAATCCAAGAAGAATTGAACAAGGCATGTAGATCTGACTTTGATTATTTCTAGAATGTTTGTGATCATGGGTGTCCAATGTGGGGGGGGGGGAGCAAGAGAGAGTGCTTGCTTCCCCCTCTTCTGAAACCTTAAACTTGGTAATTCTTTACATTTACACTGGTAAAAACTACAGTCAGATCTATAGGTATCATTAAAAGGCTTTACTCCGCCTAGAATTATTTCTGGAGATGCCCTTATTTGTAATGAATCTGCTTTTCGAGAATACAATCTGCTTTTTCCTAATACATATTCACAGGCCTAGTTATTCTTTTGTAAACACCATAAGAGTCCAATGTGGATAACTAACCTGGTATTAAATTGTAGAAATAAAGAAATTGTTCACATAAGGATTTTTGAAGCAGCAGTAGCCTGAGATAATTTATTTGCACTATAAAGTCTTATAAAAGTGATCCCTGCATTTTTGGATAACAAGTGATTGCAAACTGAAAGAGGTTTTTTTTCTCCATTAGAACTTGACAAATCATGAAAGGCTTTAAATATCTGTGAGATGGGCACAGCAATGTGTTTATTTTCAATTTATAACATATGCATGTTTTGACTTTTAAGAGGCTACAGATGAAAATAAATCGCTTACAAGATGAACTCAAGAACTCTGAGCTACGAGCCACATTGTAAGTATTGGTAACTAGTGAAAACAAATGTACTTGTTTACAAGATACCTGATTTTATATGTGATAAAATTAGAGATAGAGAAGAATTTCATTCAGTTCACATTGTTAAAAATGAATACCAGGTGTTACAGAGAACCTGACACAGTCTGATATAACCATACACTTATTTGCAGGGGTGGGGACTTGAGTCACAGGACTCACTGTCAAGTCAGACTTAAGTCACACTAGTGACTTGGCTCAGACTTGACCTTTTTTCCCAGTGACTTGGACTTGACTTGTGACTCAGAACCCACCTACCCCTCCCTTTTTTCTGGGAAAAAAGCTTGTTTTTAATAGGGACTCAGACCTGGGGTTTGGGGCTCAGGACTAGGCTCCAAAGACATGGAGTCAGATTTGGACTCAAAGACTTGCCAACAGGACTTCTTATTTGGTTTGATAACTGTGTTATATGTTCCGGCTGTAAACCAGCATTACGTTTTTGGAGTCCTATCTATTCCAGGCACAGTTTTAAGCTTAAATGGCTTTAGATCCTAGCTGCTTCTGACCTCCACCTTTGTTATGTAGACAATGCCCCATTTTATGACTCACCACTTGCAGAAAAACTTCTGTCAGCAGATCTGTGCTGCAAACTCTTTTGTATGATAATAACAGAGATTGCTGGGTAGACCTGGCTCTCTCCGCAAATGTTCATAACACAGACTACAAATGTGCTTTCATAATGAGATACAACTCACTCTTCAATTTAAAGTAGATCTTATTAAGGTTGATTATTTTGTTCAAGTTATTGCAACAGTTCTGTACCTTAATATTTTATTTCTATAGACAGGTAGAGGAGTTGAAGGACTATCATGGGTCATGGATGTGTGAAACAGATGTGGATCATGTAGGATCACAAATGAACAGAACAGGCAAAAAAAGTTATGTGTACATATGGGAAAAAAGTAGTAATGTTAAAAGAACTGAAGATGACACAGAAAACATACAGAAAGAACATGAAAGTCTTGAAAAGCGGAGTCCTAAAGTGGTACCCCAAAATAATCTAAGCAAGGGATGGCTTGAAGCTTCCATAGAAATACTCAAAAAGAGAGATTCTAAAGCAGCCAAAGAGAATGTACTGGGATGGCTTCAAAAATCCATGGACAGACTCAAAAAGAAAGGTTCTGAAGCATCAACACAAAGTCTGGAAGAATGGCTTACAAAATCCTTTAACAATCTTGAAAAGGAATGTTCCGAAACTTCCAGACAGGATGTGAAAGAGTGGCTTGAAGTATCCATAAGTTACCTCAAAGAAGAAGGGCCTGACACATCCCATATGAATGTTGAGGAATGGCTTGAAGCATCCATGAAAAGCATACAAGACCTTCAACAGCAAAATTGTGAAGCATCCAAAATGAATGTGGAAGTAAATTGTGAGGAGGTGGTGCCTCCATGTTCCAAACAGTGCATAAAGACCGGATGGCTTCAAGAATCCCTGGAGAATCTCAAAGCAAGAGGCTCTAAATCATCCAGAGAGAATGTGCATCAATGGCTTCAAGAATCAATTAAAAGTCTTAAAGAGCAAGCTCCTGAAGTACCCCAAAAGAGCCTGCAGGAATGGCTTAGTGAATCCATCAGGAATCTTCAAGACACAGGTCTTGAAACATTCAGGCAGGATGTGAAGATATGGCTTGAAACTTCCATTAAAAATCTCCAAGAAGAAGGGCCTGAAACAGCTTGTTTAAGTGTGCAAGAATGGCTTGAAGAATCTTTGAAAAGCCTGCAAGAAGAAGTATCAAAACAGGATGTACAGGGATTGCCTAGACCATCCATGGAAACCCTCCTACAGAATGGTTCTGAAGCATCTAGAGCAAATGTTCAAGAATGGATCCAGGGATTTACAAAAACAGAAGGGTGTCCTGAAACCTCTAAAGAGAATCTACAGCAATGGCTGAAATCAACCATTACAAAAATTGAGGAAAGTTGTCCTGAAGCATCAAGAGAGGATGTGAGGGAATTGTTTGAAGCTTCTATAAAAAGCCTCAAGAAAAGAAGTGCAGGTGCATCTCATATAACTGTGCAGGATCCAAGTATCATGAAAAATCATGAAAAATCTAGACTGAATGTGGCAAACTGGCTTCAAGAATCCTTAAAAAGCCTCATAGATGAAGGTCCTTTTGCATCCAGGCAGAATGTGCAGGAATGGCTTGAAGAATCTTTAAAAAGCATGGATGATGAATATCCTGAAGCATCAAGAAAGGACTTGAGGGAATGGCTTGAAGCATCCATAAAGAGTTTCCAAGATGGAGGTCCAGAAGTACCTGGGCAGAACTTGCAGGATTTCCTAAAGGCATCAATTATGAACATTATAGAGGAAGATCCTGAATCATGTGACCACAGTGTGAAAGAATGGCTTGAAGAATCCATAAAAAGTGTTAACGAGGCAGCCTCCAGAATGAAGGTACAAAAATGGCTTGAAGCATCAATGAAAACTCTTGAAGAGGCAGGATCTGACATATCCCAACAGAGCCTTCAACAATGGCTTGAAACATCCATGCAAAAACTCAGTGAGACATGCTCTGAAACATCTAAACATGAAGTGCAAGAATGGCTTGAGGCATCTCTAATGAACCTCCAACAGCAAGGTCTTGATGCATCTAAAGTAAATTTACAAGAATGGCTTAAAGCATCTGTACAGAGTCTTAGAAAGCAAGGTCCTAAAGAATCCATAACAGATGTGCAGGAATGGCTTGAAGAATCCATACAGAGTCTTAAGCAGGAAGCATGCAGACTAAATGTTGAAGAATGGCTTTCAGAATCCCTGGAATACCTCCAGAAAGAAGATCCTGAAGCACTGAAAGAGGATGTGAAGGAATGGCTGGAATATTCCCTCACAAACCTTCATGAAATATGTCCTGAAGCATCTAGACAGGCTGTGAAGAGATGGCTTAAAACATCCATGAAGAGTCTCCATGAGGTACCCAAAGAGGACCTTCAGAACTTCTTAATGACATCGATGAGTGATCTCAGACTGAAAAGTCTTGCAGCATCCAGAAAAAACAATATGGACTGGCTTAAAGTGCCAGAGTGGTCAGTGGGACCTAGAGATTCCCTAGAGAAAATAAAGCACAACTTAGCTAGAAGAAAAGTATACTCTGCTGCACAGCATGATGCCTTCAGACCCAAGGAAACCCAAACAAACTTTGAGCGAGAAGAACCTGCTGTGCCCCAGATAATCATTTTTCAACCAAAACAGGTACATGGAAGGGTGAAAACAAACACATTAGCCAATATTTTAGTAACTAAGTGCTAAATAACAAATTATGTTTTCTGTATTTCTTTGTGCTTTTTTTTGAAGCCCTATTCAAGAGTTTAAAGAAAGGGTTAATTTGAAACTGTGAGCAAGAAGAGAGTCCCACTCCCACCCCACCTGCCCCTGCCTTCCCAGGAGGACTTTGTGAAGAGGCAATATTCTACTACACCAGTAGTAACTTATGGAGACCCTATGATTTAATGACCTTCAAAGTCATTAACAGCCCTTTTTGCAAACTAAAGACTATGGCTTCCTTTATTGAGTCAATCCATGCCATATTCTTATTGCCTTCCACTTTTACTAGCACTATTGTCTTTTTCTCAGGCTTACTTTGATCTAGAACCCACCTATCTGTCTTTCTGGTAGTCCATGGTATCCATAAAAGTCATGTCCAACAGTACATTTTGAATGGATCTAATTTTTCCCATCAGCATTCTTCACTGTCAGCTTTCATATCCCTACAGAACTGAAAATATCATAGGATGGATCATCTTGGCCTTGGTTTCCAATGATAAATCCTCACGCTTACAGATTTTTTTTCCAGTTTCTCCACAGTTGCTCTTTGTGATTTCCCCGATTCTGGCCAGCTCACCTTCACTCATGTTTTCTTCCATGGCACACAGACTGGCCTCTTGCAAAACAACTGCTTTTATTAAACTATTGTCCAGCTCTTTAACAAAGTCAACATCTACTAGCTTAGGCTGGACACAATAACTTTTAACTGAAAATCATTGAAGCACCCTTCAAAGAGATTAATGCCGGTTTTTCTGGCTCCCATTTGACTGTAACAGGGGTTTTCACATAAGCGAGGCAAGGGGTGCCACAACAGGGATGGCTTATAAAGCCCCACTGGGTATAAATGGGCAATTCCTGCCTTCTCTCTACTGAGTGTTCTTGAGGTAGGAGTGTTTGACATTGCCTTTCTCAGGTCTTGGGCCATGGTTACTGAATCAATCCCTCAAAGGAATAAGTACCTGCACCTGGTGTTGCCTTGGTTGCCTTTCCTGTTCCCCCCAAAAGAAAGTTGGACATTCTTCAACCTCACCACTTCAGCCCTGGGTACCCTAAAGGTTACTATTTCCCTTGTCCAGGGGTCTTCTTTTACTATCTGCTCCCACTCTTAATGGGGCTTTTCTCTCTCCAGACTAATCATTCTCAGTCAGGTGGACCTCTACTCCCTGTTCTTCCACTGCATTCTTCCAGTTGTCCTCCATGACTGCCCTCCTTCCTTCCATGCTCCCCTTCCCCACCCTTTCCTCCCTATTTATCTCTTCCTTCTCTTTCCTACTCCCCTCCTCTAAGGGTTCTCCTTCCCTTCCCATGTTTTATTCTTCCCTAGTCCATCTCCTTCTGTCTGTGGTCTCCTCTGCATCTTTTAAAATGATCATTGCCTGCACCCAGTTAACAGCAGAACTCAGTGTTGGGAACTCCAGTGGCCCTCAGAAGAAGCACAGCAGGCTGCTGATAGGAGTCTTGTCATTCCAGAAGAAATGTTCTAACTCTTCTATGGTCACTATTTTTGTCTTCAGTTGTAATCCTGCTTTTTCAGTTTCTTCATTAACTATAAGTAGCCTTCTCACAATATTGCTATTTCCTCCCAGTAATATTGCATCATTTGTACATCTTAAAATTATTGATGTTTCTGCCCCTGGTTTTTCATTTGCCCTTTCTTTGATTTTCATCCACCTTTTTTAACATATGTTCTGCATATAGATTGAGCAGGTAGGAAAATAAAATATATCTTTGTCTGATACCTTTGCCAAATGGAAAACATTCTGTTTCTCCATATTCTGTCCTAACAGTAGTCCCTTGAATATAGGTTATGCATCGGGATAATCATATGTTGTGGATAATCATATGTTGTGATATATCCATTTCTTTCAGAACAATCTGCAGCTTTGCATGCTGCACATAGGAAAGGCTTCACTGTAGCCTTAAAAGCACAAACTGATTTTATTCTGAAATTCTTTGGTTGATTTCAGTAGATATCTTGGGGGAAAGATTTCTTGCTTTCCTTTTTTGCAGTTCTCTTTTATTTCTTTGCAATGATTATTATAATAGTTATCTTTGCCACTACCTGCAAGTCACTGAAAAGCTGCATTTAGGACTCTGTCTTCTACAAGAATTGTCTTTTTGTATTTTTGCTTGATAATATCTCTAATTTAATCCACAGTACTTTTGCAGTTAATTGAGATAAGTAATGGAAAGCTGTTCTTTGCATGCTTTTAAATCCTTCAGGAAGGCTATTTATATTATGCTTTTGTACTGTTTTGCAGTTTTTCTTCAGCTTTATTGTAACTTTTTTATATTTAACAGTCAATGATCTGTACCACAGTCCACCCCTACTCTTGTTTTTGCAGAAAGAGCAGATATTCTCTCTCTTCTGTTATACAGTCTATTTGATTTCTCTATCAGCCATCTGGTGATGTCCCTGTGTATAACCATGTGTTAGGTTTTTGAAACACATGTTTGCAAGAAATAATTCTGTTGGTTGCTCTACAACTTTCTTTCTGGTTTTCCAACAATGCATGATTTCCCACGTTTAGGTTCCAGTCATCTATGATGGTCAGCACACCTTGCTTTGGTGTGCAGTTTCCTCCTAGACTGTTCCAAATAAAGCTTTCAATTATTTTTCTTTAGCATCTCTAGTGGGAACATAAATTTGAATGATGGCTATGTTGGTTGGCTTTCAGTGAAATCTGACTGATATTATTTGGTCAGACTTTACAGTATAGTCCCCTAGTTGTTTGTGCTGTGTCTTACCTCATTATTAGAGCCATATTATTTCTTCAGAGTTTACAGTTTCCAGAGTCAAACAGTGTTTAATTATCTGTGTGGAAATGTCCCAGTCCAGTCCACTTTTGTTCACTCACACCAAGTATTACAATTTTAAAATCCAGGTGGATAAGCTCAGGCCAAAGGCTAAACTCCAGTTTGGTCAGCAGCCTGACGGCTGCAATCCCATTCAACCCCTCCAAAAGAAAAGGAACCACCATGATAAAGATACCTGAGATGTGATCTGGTGCTGACAAAAACAAGAGCATAGCTCCCAGTGAACTTCCCAGTTTATCTTTTTATATTTTTTTTGGAATAATTAGTCCATCTAGTTTATATTTGTTCGATATTGTTTTCCACGTAACTTTTAGGAAGAACGGATGTTTTTTGCTTTGATTGCCCTAACTGATACAGGAACTTTTCAGTTGGACTGAGTCCTTCCAGGTTATTTTGTAGTCAGAAACCAAGAAGCATTTAGAAGACGTCCTGAATAAGTCAAATAAGCTAATTTTTAAAAAACTGTTTTACGTTTTTAAAATGCTGAAAGTGCTAAATAAGACTAGCTGACTTTTTTTTTCCCCATTGGCTGAGATGCACTTATGAAGCTGGCTTTTAGAAAATCATTGAGGGCTCTTGAAAAATCACAAAAATTGGGTGGGAAGGACACATGATGCCGACCCCTCGTTTAAATATTTAATTTCTTGTTTTACTGTTTCAAGCTTGGCTTGATTCATATTCCTTGCACTTCACGTTCCAAGTATATGAACTGTGCAGGGTTGAACATTCCTTTTGTCTCTCTATGTATCAGCAAATAGGTATTCTTTTGGCTTTAATCCAATTGCTTCATTAATGACAGCACTGTTTGTGCTTTTTCTTTGCTGTTCCCCAGTAGCTGATTGAGTGCCTTTTGACCTCAGAGTCTCATCTTTCACCACTATCTCTTGTTTCATTTCAGATTGTCTCATTGTGGAGTTTTCAATGTATTAAATAAGTGTGGGTTGTGATCACCTTCTTCTAACAAGGACTATCTTGTCACTATTGTCGTCCATGAAAAATCCCTCACCCGTGTCACTTCCCATTACTGTCCGGTGACTGTCTTTCAAGGATTTTCGCACCTCAGTCACCTCTGAAACTATCAATTATGTTCCACTGATATGACTATCAGTTTCTGACAAGGGTCAATGCGTCTTAGTCTGGTGTTCGAGCTTTGATCCTTCTGCCTTGGATGACTATGCTAAGAGTCTAGACTTGAAACAGAGGCTAGCTTCCTGCTCTCAGATTCCCTGACTTCCCCCTCCCCCAATACACTAAAGTGTATGTCCAAGAAGGGGATCCAAGTGGTTGGGGATCCTTCCTGAACAATCAGGGTTCCTGACTCCATGGAAAGACTTCCTGTTTAGCAGACTGTCTTCTTTCATGGCTGTCCTTCACAGGAAGAGCACCAAAAGGTAGTCGGCTGGGCTAAAATACTCTTCCTGCTCATGCTTTCAAATTAACCTTTTTTTAAAAAAATGTCTCAGTAGGGCTATATAGTTTTCCAAAAGTAGGAGTAGAGATAATACTTTCCATGCCACCAGTGCAAATTCTTGTTAGGAAAGGAAACTGGTGACAAGAACCAGTGTTAAATCCAGATTCTGCTCCAAGAAAACAAAAGTTTGCTGCTAGAATAATTTAGGGCTGCAAATCTTTAGGCCACAGCTACACACCTGGAAAAAAATGGGTGGAATGCACAGTGACTTTTGTCATATCATACGACCTAAGCCTTGCTGCAGTTTAAAATGGTCCCAGTTTACACCATCTGAAACTACAGTAGGGCTTCTTCTGCAGTCAGCTGGGCTTGTCCAGTGGCTGGATAGTGGTGGCTGGGAGTGCAGAGGTGGCAGCGGCAGCAGCAGCAGATCTGGCAGCATCTTTGATGGCTGTGGAGATCCACACACATACCACTGCTGCTGCCAACATGCTCCTTAGACACTGTTGCTGCCATCCAGCTGCATGAAATACACACATTGACAGATGTGTGTTTCCTGTGGTTTCACTCTGGTGTGCATATTACCCACAGTAAAAAAAGCTCACTGCAGGTTATCTGCAAACATGTAGTTCCTGCCTTAGAGTATCATTGAATTCAAGATGGTTTATTTCCAAGAAGACATGTGTAGGACTGCACTCTCAGTTTAGTTGCATTGATTCATTCAGCTTTCAGGGTTGTGGCATTCCAAAGATTTTTTTCCCCCCAAGGAGGAGAGTGAGGGTGTGAGAGGACTACAAGGAAATGAATGGGAAGAGGAAGATGTCAGAGCTTGGGAGGGAAGGTGAAGAATCGCAGTCATTGGGATAACATGAGAGGGAGGGTAAACACCAGCGACTGCAAGATAGTGGTGCATATTTGTTAGCAGTCTAAGTGCCACTGAGACTCCCACTTACTCTGCCTTCTGCACTTTCACTAATTGTAAATTTGCAAGCTTTTTCTTCATCATAGAAATAAACCAGGGGAAATGAGGACATGATCTGAGAACAAGGCTTATGGATAAGCAGATGTTTTTCATGTAGAAGGTCCTAGGTTCAATTTCTGACATATTCAGGTAGAGCTGCAAAACAAACCTGAAGAGCTGCTGCTGGTCAGTGTAGTCACTACTGAGCTGGGTCAGATCTCTGGCACCCGAAGGACTGCTTTCTTCCACATAAACCTGTCTAGATATTGAGATCTTCTGAGACATAAATAACTAAAAAATTAGTAATTTATTAATACGTTTAATTACATCTGGAACATTTCCAAATGCGGAATTCTTCAGACGTTGTTGTCGTTCAGTGTGCATAGCAAATAATTTGTGTGAGGGCAACAAAGGAGGAACAGGAGGTGTGAAGACCAGCACAACTTATTTCTTGTTCAGTGCGCAGGCTGCTTTTGAAAAATCACACATGAAAGCTGTGCATGGAAAAAGTTCCAGAAAGTAAAGTATATAATCCTTTAAAAACAAACAAATTTTTGTAATTTACATTTTGTAGAATGTCGACCTGAGAAATGGAAATAGTTGCATTGATTAATGTAAGAAAGTGCAGAGTACAAGTATCACCTCTATGAAATAAGCTTGAGACATAACAGAACTTACCTGTAAACAGACTTGTGAATTCTTTGAACTGCATTGGAACTATTAAATTTAAGTGTGCTGCTCATAGAACAGTCATATGTGTGAGTTGTCCATATGTTACGTTTGCTCACAGATGTGAACTGTCTCTTAATCCCCATGGGGATAACTGGAATAAACTTGTAAAGATTTAAATGGAACAAAAATTCTTTAGCTCAAATCATTATTCTAAGGCAGTAATACAGCAGAGTTTTATGTCTGATGAAGTGGACTTGTCCACGAAAGCGCTCAAAAAGTTAGTCTTTAAGGTGCCGTCACGTTTTTGTCTTTTTCTTTTCACTTTTTTTGTTTTGTTTTCACCTATAGTGCTTACACAGACTAACATGGTTACCCTTTCTACAATAATCACCTTCTCTTTCTTTTCCTTTCTTATCCCTTTCCACTGCCTGTAGGCTTTAATAACCAGGCTATGGAACATCATCTTATGGTACAGGTATGTAAATTCTAAGGTTTGCTGGACAGAAGCTTTCTCGTATTTCTGGTAGTAGCTGAAAACAAAATACCTTAAAGCTTGACTTCAAATCCTACAGTCTTAGAAAGAGGACTAGGACTGAAAAGTCAGCACACAGCTTGGATGCTTGGTGCCTCAGTGTAAGCAAGAACAAGGACTGAGTTGGTAGAAAGACTTTACTGCTTGCATGGTACATGAATTCAGGTGGGTGCTGTAATTACCACACCTAAATTTCTGGAGGATGTGTGGATTTGTAAACGCCTCAACTCTTTTCGTGAGCAAAAATTATTTGATTTTGTAAGCTATGGGTCACTCATATATACACAACTTCCCCAGCAGTTTTTCATTCTGCAATTCTTTCCTTTCCCTGTGAAATATTGTTTCCAACATAGTGGGGTTTTTTTTAAATTCTTATTCCCTTATCCAAACAAACTCTTGCCCAGAATCCCATTCTCTGTGTCCAGTGAACATAGCTGTAACCTGCTAAGAGCTTCCAGTCATTATTTCCAGACATTATTTTGCAGCCAGTAATTATTTCACCAGTTTAAATCAGAATTTATCAGCACATGCCATAGGACTAAATTAACAGCTTTGTAGACTCAATGTGACAGTAGATGTGTTCTCTTATAGGGAAATGAACTAAGAATAGTGTATAGAGAGTAACTGAAATAACAATTATTTTGTGCCTTCCAGTCAATTCCAACTTATAGTGACTGACCCCTGCCAGGGCCTCCTAGGTAATAAAGTACTCAGAAGTGGTTTCCTATTCCCTTGTTCTATGAGGGCTCTGGGACTGTGCAGCTGGCTCAAGTCTATATAGGCTGGCTCTTCTCCCAGGAGGCACAATGGAGAACTGAACTCCCAACCTAAGCCAGGATTTCAGAGTGAACCCAATGCTGGCAGTGGGAAAAGATACTTGTTCTGCTGTTGACATAAGCAAGTTCCATTCATTCCCATGAATATACATGATGGGAAATCATATTTTCTTCAGTAATTCAGTGCTGTGCTTCACAGAGGTCAAATATATGTTTTCTTAAGGAGTGTTGCATTGTCTGCATCCCTCACTAAATGGGGAAGAGCAACAACAACAATAATGAAACAATATAGCATTGGATCCAGGCTCACTTCTACTTCAGGCAGACCAAGACTTGTTATCATGACTACCTGAAGTTCCATTTATTTCAATGGGCTTGCACTAAGTATGACTAAATCTGGCCCTAGCCATTGTGTGTTGAAATCCTAAGTGAAAAAAGTCTGGCGTTAATAGACCTAATGGAAAAGCTAAGAAGGTAAAGGTTTCTTTCCTAACCAATTGTTTTCTTCCTTTTTTCTCTCTCCCCCCCCCCTCTTTTCAGGACTCACCCCTTGCCATTCTTCAATCACCTTCTGTGCATTCTCATTCCCTTCATGTTGCTGGTTGCCATCTACAAATATTACCAGCAGTGCTGCATAACCTGCTTATTCCATCGTGGCCTTAGACCTCACTAACTATACCAGCTCTTGGCAGTATTTTGAAAATACAGAGGGATTTTGTTATATTTCATCTGGAATTGCAGTATTGGAAAATAATACCTTCTTACAGGATTACATATGGGGTAATAGCATTTTGTTCTTCTTTCCCTAATCACAACGGTTACACATCTTGACAGAATCTAAGACCTTTGTCTAGAACAGTAGATGGATGGAGTTCCCGCAGTACTGTGCTGATGCAGGTATTTTAATAATTAGGGGGAGAATTTTGATGATATTTTACATTTTCTCTGCAACCTACATTTGAACCCATAAGCAAATTCAAAAATGTATATGAATAATATGACCTTTCTCACCAGATTAGTCATAAACATGTGCAAACAGAGGTCCAGCTACATTTTAACAGCACCTAAATCTAGAAGAGCTTTTACCTTAACCAGATTTAATGTGTTGCCTTCTAATCTCCTAGAAGGGAGATTTCAAGACATACCCTATTCTGATCGTTTATGTCCTTGCGATGGTGGTGAAGTAGAAACAAGTGGGGCATGTCATCTTATACTGTCATTTCTATCGAGATCTCCACAAGGATCTTCTCTCCCCTATTTTTCAAAACTTTCCGGGGAGATCTGACGAATTTTATATTCTTTTGCTGCTCTCTGATAAGGTTTCTTACATTAGTAGTAAAGTGGCCAAATACTGCGCTGCCGCAATAGCTTGTCTCAGTCTCCTCACCACATAAGGTCTTCAAGTGCCCCTGCACTTGAAAGTTTAAAAAAAGCTTTTACATCCTTCAATGCTGCTGGCTAACTCAGAACGTCTTTTTAACTTTAATGTTGTAAAAGAGCCAGAGGGTGCATTGATGGTGTTATGTCTTGACCAATGTCTCTGATATTATGCGATTTTATCTAAATAATGTATTCTTATCTTCCTGGTCACTGACCGTAATAAATTATTATTATTACACTTTACCTTGTTTAAGAGGACACAAAAAACAATTTATATATTTTAAATCCTGCATTGTTATTACTATTAGAAAAACTATGTGTGAGATTTTTAAAATGAAATAAAAACAGAGCCTCCTGTTTTTTAAAAAAAGTGGCAGGCTTCAAGGGAGGTTTTTTTCAAGTGAAGACACCATTCCCTAGCAACCACTAACAGAATAAAATTAAGCTCATTTTTACTTTGACCATAGAAGACACTTACCAAAGGGAGTTCAGGAGTCAAAAGGGCTCTGCCATCAGCCAAGGTTAAAATTCTCTGTAGCACAGCACATGTGCTAACATTACATGCCCATCACGTGTTTTCACCCATGAAGCCGTTTCTCCCTTCCTCACCAATGCCCTCAAATAACCATTTTCCTTCAGCAGCTAAGTTTTAGAAATAGATTTATGGCCTAGCAATTCTACATTCTATTTTTAGTTTGCCTCACAGCATTTTCTATCAGTCAGTTCACAGCCAGCGCTGTATTCTAATACAGCACTTGTGGTTCAGTTTATCCTCATCATGACTAGAAAGGAAATATCCTGAGACAATAAGTCTGTGGTCACACTGGCAATCTGAATTCAGACTTTTGAAAAATCAGATTCAAGTCATGTGGTATTTAAACCAGTGGCCGTATTCACATGCACTGAATGGAAATAGAGTTATTTCTGGTGATTTAAACCATTTTTGGAGTTTACACTGCTAAAATTGACTCACTTCCTTTTTTTCTTTAGGAGCATGCTGTTCTTAAAGGTTTTGATTTTATTTTTTTCAAAAACAAAAGTGATACACCAATAAATGGAGTATCTAGGAAATCCCACCTGGTGTCATAATAGTCATTAGAAACCACGGAGGTAACACCGGAGAGGTGACTCCAGCTGATTAATGATGAAAAACTAAGAAGGGAGTGGAGGAAGGCTTCCAGCAGCTATGGAGGGTAATGCTCTTGGCATGCAGACTGTCCTCCATGTCCAGGCATGTCCACTTTGCACCTAGTCTGTGCCCACTGGTCTTCTGCTGCTCCACTGGCTCCTTCATCAGCCAAATGGTGAGAACATGCCAAATGGTTGTAATGCTGAATGTACTGAAGTGATGCAGCAATAAACATTTTAAGAAATAATTTTTTAAAAGTTAAAAGGAAAAATGGCTGTGCCACTACCACCCAAACACCACATAGGCACAAATTAAAATGGCAGCAGTGTTCACATCCACAAAACCACATTGATCTATCAAATTGATTTTAGAATTGATTTTAGAAGCGAGGTATTTTAAAAAGCCCTGCTGGCCAGTTGAAAAAAACTCACTTTGCAACCCATATAAATCAATTTCACCCTTGCATTGTGTGAATGATAAAATCTAAATTGGTTTAAATGACACTTAAATATGGTTCTTATTGTCAGTGTGACCACAGCTTAAGTTGCTGGGAAGAGGTGTCAGCTGTCTCAGGCCAGCTCTAACATGAGACAGCAGATTCTGAGTGTCATGAAAGGTCAGCAAATTGCTAAGTCACTTCATTTCTTATTCCTTTATTGTTACTACCAGGGAGGGAAGAGGTTCTTACTTGTGGGATTTTCTTCTTCATACAGCAAAAGAACTTGACTGGCTTTACATTCTGTGAATCTTTCCTTTCAGTTAGCAAAATGTCTTGGGCTGGCCCAACAAGGACAGTGCAAGTCCTTGTAAGAAATCTTTAATAACTGTCTCTGCCATGCATTTCAGTACCATCATGCATATGGAACTGAAATATTTGTATGTGCACATATACATGCACACATGCATAACAGAACCTTCTGCTCAGTATTTATTTATTTATTTATTTATTTATTTATTTATTTATTTAATTTGTATCCCTCTCCCATCAGTGTCACAGCACTACTCTGGGTGGGTTACAACTCGTAAAATAGAAAACAAAAACAAAAATAGAAATATTAAAACCAATAGCAAAAACCCTAAGCTCGTTTCATTCTTCGTAGAATGAAACGTAGCTAAAGAGAGAAGAAATGTGGGAGGAACTGAAGTTAACGATGACAATAGCAGTCTTTGAAGCAGGGAAGCAGACAATGGGTAAGAGGGAAAATAGCAGAAAATGCTCCTGTGTCTCTTCTTCTGTTTCCCTCTAGTGGCAGGTAGTCACTTGTGCAAGCATGGTTGTTCCTCCTTTTTACCCTTCCAAAAATTTCAGTGGCTGAAATCCTGTTCATTAATTATCCAAAGACTTAAGTTTTGAAGATGAATTGCCTCAAGCTAAGAAATTGTCACTGACATGATCTGTGTCATACCCAGTCATGACTCAGAATGTAACAGATAATGTATGCTGAGATTTCTTAACTTGAGGCAATTCACCTCCAAAAGTTAATGCATTTTGTGTACAAACAAACAAGACTTCAGCTAATGGGTCATCTCTTAGCATTCAACCCAATGTTCACAGAAAGGGCACTATTCTCTGAATATTTCAGCTTTTGAAATAGTTGGTTCATTCAAGATTAAACCACCCCTCCCATATGTATATGATTATAGTTTATATTTTTTTTTTATCAGTTTTTATTCCATCACTTTGGGTTTCTGATCTTATCATGTTTGGAAGTGTTTCAAGTTGAAAGTTAATAGAGGAGAAAATGAAGAAACCTGGACTAATCTATCTCTGTAAATACAGAATGTTAGGATGTGATCAGACAGCGAAAAAGGATCATGTCTGATTGCACTGGAAATGGTTGCTTTCCTGAGAGCGATCTCCCTTAAAGTGGCCCTTCCATCTGTGTGAGAATTCTTCCAGCCTGCCCCCCACACACACACACACACAACAAAGGTAGCACTGCTGCTGGATCAAAAAGGTCCAGCTTGGGCACAGATCAGGATCGGGCTGGTTCATGATCTTATGCATGTCATGTGGCCACTAGGAAACAGCTCACACCAGACAGTGCCACAAGTGGTCCAAAATGTTATCTATTTCCCGTCTGATTGAATCCTCAGATAGCATGCCAATATTAATTATAACTCATGATTAAGAGTTAATATAACTCTTCCATATTACGCCAAGAGTGAACACTAGGAAACCTTCCAGAGTAACCTTCTGGTGATTATATAGAATCTTCATCTATTTCCTATATATGGAAATAAAATTAAAAGATTTCAGAATGTTAGGATAATTGTGTTTGACTTATTCAGAGAGAAAAGAACTGGCCCCGTAAAAGCGGGCCCGACCCCTCCCTTCCTTTTTGCCTTTCTTCTTGACTCAAGGACTAATGTTTCTTGAAAAACAAAAGATCCGTTTACTGAGAAACAACGCTGGTAGTAGATAGAAACAACATGCTTGTAGTAGAGATAAGAATGGAATGCAGGGGCCCAGGGAGAGAAGAAGATCTGTTTACCTGTTCTGCGCATGTTTAAAAGGTGTTTTTACTAATCCAATGAATTTTCGCCAGCTAACTTTCTGACCTTTTTAGGAGATTGTGCGCCCACCCCAAATCGCCCGGAAGGGACAGGCTATAAGAGATTGTACCATTCCCTTTGTTCTTTGGAGAAAAGCCTTTGCCCCGCGTGGTAAATTGTTTTTCTCCCCGCTTTCTGCAGCAGGCGCTTTTCTTTGCAATAAACTAACCTCACAAGAAGCCTTCGTGTCTCAGTCTCTCATTTTGGGAGCTTCCTACCTGGGGAAACCGGATAACAGTTTTGGGGGCTCGTCCGGGATTTCCTAACAGCCCCGGTTGGGGCCGGGCAGCAGCCCAGTTGAGGTCAGGCAGAACGAGGGCGGCGGTGAAGTGAACCGGAGGGTACCCCTGTCTCCTTTTTGGCAGCCGCTTCCTTCCCGACGCTTCGGCTGCTCGGCATCAAGAACTCGGAAAGAGGCACGAACGCAAGAGGTCCTCCAAGCCGGCCGGCCAACGGACATTGGTAAGTTAAGGTGGGGAAACTCCGAATGGGTTGGTTGTTGTTGGATGAGTGAAGGATTGAGTGGGCCTGCAGTTCCCTACGGTAGCCGTTGTGTGATCCGGTACCCTGGGTCAGGTCGAGAGAGTGGTTGTTGCAATCCTATTGTGTCTGCGTTCAAGAGACCCCTTACTCTTGTCGCAAAACCCCTTTCCCTTTTGTATTTGTCTCCCGCGGGATGGGAAACCAGGTGTCTAGGAAGGAAAAGAGGTCCAGCGGGGACCAAAAGAAAAGGAGGAATTTCGAGGGGGACGCCCCGGCACCAACTCCGAGAGGCGGAGAGGAGCTAGGAATTCCTAGCAATAGCCCGTTGGGGAAGCTGTTGCTACATTGGGAATCAGTGAAAGTACAGGAGTTTCAGTCAGAGCAGGAAATGGTCCGTATGTGCACAGAGGTCTGGACCAATTTTGAAATCAGTCCAAGATGGCCAAAACTCGGATCCGATAATTTCGATGATATTAAAAGGGTGGACAACTTCTATGTTGCTCATCCGCCCCGTACTGCCTATGTCGATTCCTGGATGTGGTACATTATAAAATTTGGACCAGGAGTTAAATTGGCAGTAAGCAGAACCCTATTAGATACCAAGCTGAAGGGTGAGGAAATGTCTAAATTTGACCCCTTAGAGTTTGTTAACTATCAGCAGCCCATAGCACCGCCAACAGCACCACCAGAGGCTGCTGAGCAGTTAGCAGCGCCTCCTTCTTACGAAGAGGCAGGGCGGGAGGATAGGAATTTGGGCCCAACCCAGGCCAGTCCCTTAAGCGCTGCCTCCACCATAGAGTATTCCCCTTCTGTAGACCCAATCAGAAAACAAGTTAATATACTGAAGAAGGTCATAGAACAGATGGAGCAGACCCCATCTCGACCAAACACCAGGTCCAGGACACGGGCAACAGAGACAGCTGAAGTAGCAGATGAATGCCCCGGCGCATCAGCCCAGTACCCATTAAGGGAAGTCCCAATGGGAACCAGGGTTGGATATGTAGAAGTCCCTCTAACTAATTCCGACATTCGGGTAATAAAACAACAACTGCCTAATCTTCCAGAACCCATTGGGTTCGTGACAGGACTCAGGGACGCTCTAGGGACTATGGTTTATAAGCCCACTGAATTGTTACATATTTGCAAACAATTAGCAGGAGTAACGTATACCAACCAAGCGTTGGGTCATGCTAGAAGGCTTTGGCAGGCGCAGGATGGCGCCCGAACAGAACAGATGGCTAGGGAGAGATTCCCTGAGATAACCCCGGGGAACTGGGACTTTCAGGTTGATAATATTAGGGAGCAGTGTGGGGAAATGAAAGATTTCTTATTAAAGGGACTAGAAGCAACAGTCCCTAAAACCGTTAGCATGAAATTAGCCTTTGGACAGCCCCAAGGAAAAGATGAGAGTCCAGTCGAGTATTTAGAAAGGCTAAAACGAAATATGCGACGGTATACCGGACTAGACCCAGAGGATCAAGCAAATGCAAATATTCTGAGGTTGGAGTTTGTGTCGGGGTGTTACCCGGACATAAAGTTCAAACTACAGAAGATTGATGACTTGATAACTAAACCTATAGGAGATTTGTTGACGGAAGCCCAGAAGGTAGTGGCAAGGAGGGAAGAGGAAAAGGAGAAGAGACAGTTGAAACTGATGGCACAGATGGTGGAAAAAGTTGTAGATAAGAAGATCCCCGGAAGTAACCCTCCATGGGTCGGGACTCATGGACGGGGCCGAGGGAGAGGAGTGTACAGCAACCAGGCAGGTAGAGGAAAGTTTGTGGAAGGTAGAAAGGATGAAGGGGGACAAGGGCAGGTGAAGGAGGCACGACGGCCCCCGTTGCCCCGTGACGTGTGCGCGAAATGTGGGCGAAATGGGCATTGGAAAAGAGAATGTTCTTTAAACAGAACAGAGGCAGAGGAGTTGACAAGGCTGGCAGCCTGTTATGAGGACTGCGAATAGGGGTGTCAGGGCTGCCTGGTAAAAAGTCCTGCCTGCGCAGAGCCCTTGTTAACTTTGCAGGTGGGCAAAGAGGGAACAGAAATCGAATTTTTGGTAGACTCAGGAGCCACAAGATCTAGCCTGAGCCAACCTACCTGGGAAGGACGACTTCCTCTTTCTGGGGGACATTGTAACATAGTAGGTATAGAAAACCTAACGCAACGGGTTCCTGTTCTAAAACCCCTAGAGGTGCTAAAACCTGGGTCACATGAAAAGCTGTGGCATGATTTCGTGTGGACCCCAAATTCAGGAGTGAACCTACTAGGTCGAGATTTAATGGCCAAATTAGGAATACAGATATTGCTTAAAAACCAGGTGTGTGAGGTCAGGATGGCCGCCCTCAGGACTGAGGATGAAACCGAAATTGACCCAATAGTATGGGCGAAGCCAGGAAACCCCGGCCTTATGAAAGTTACTCCAGTGAAAATGCATTTAAAAACAGAGGTACCAGTGTATAGACCCCAATATCCCATTAGACCAGAAGCTGAAGAGGGCCTTAAGTCCGTAGTAAAGGAATTGCTGGATGATGGCCTTATTGAACCCAGCGATTCGCCTTACTGTACTCCTATACTACCTGTAAAGAAATCTAATGGGACATGGCGAATGGTTCAAGATTTGAGAGAAGTAAACAAGGTAGTGATCCCTAGGGCGCCCATAGTACCAGATCCCCATACGATCATGCGAAAGATCCCCGACACTCACGTTTGGTACACAGTTATAGATTTAAAGTCAGCTTTCTTCTGTGTGCCCGTGGACTCAGTGTCGCGCCCAATATTTGCCTTTCAGTGGCCTCACCCAGAAACAGGTAAACTAACCAGATGGCAGTGGCGCGTATTGGCTCAAGGCTACACAGAAAGTCCAACTATTTTTGGGGAAATTCTAGAAGAATTGCTTCAAAAATGGACCCCTCCTCCGGGAGTACTTTTAACGCAATATGTGGATGATTTGCTTTTGAGTGGAGCGGAAGGGAAAACGGTCAGAAAGGCCAGTATTAGCCTTCTTAACTTCTTAGGCGAACAGGGACTCAGAGTATCCCAAGAGAAATTGCAGTTTTGTGAGCCAGAAGTAAAATACCTGGGATTAATACTAAAGCAAGGAACTAAGTGCATCAACCCCGAGAGGTTGAAGGGAATCCGTAGTTTGGAAATGCCAAAGACTAAGCGACAGCTCAGGAGCTTTATTGGAACAATTAATTTTTGTAGACAGTGGATTGAAGGGTTTTCAGAAATAGTCCAACCCTTTTTGAAGAAATTATTAAAGGATGAGCCCGAAGTATTGGTGCTAGAAAGGTCAGACTATAAGCTGTTTGAAAGAATCAAGGAGATTTTGTCATCGGCCCCCGCTTTGGGGCTGGCAGACCCAAAGAAACCTAGCCACTTATTTGTAACCGTGGGTAATGGAGTTGCCAAGGGAGTGCTAGCTCAGAAGAAGGCAGGACGATACCAACCGATTGGATATCTATCTAAACATTTGGACGTTGTAGTACTAGGGTGGCCTACTTGTCTACAGGCCTGCGCGGCAGCGGCAGAATTGGTTAAATTAACTCGAAAACTATATCCTTTCGAGGCAATTGTCCTGCATTCTTCCCACCAACTTAGAACTATCCTCACCCATACGGCTAGGCGATGGATGACGGATAGTAGGTTGTTACAAATTGAGGCTATTCTCCTTGAAAAACCCGATCTGGTGCTAACCACCACTGAGCACTGTGGTCCAGCTGAAGGGTTATCAGAGACTGTCAGGAAAGAAATATGTAATGAGCATGATTGCATTGCCCTAACTGATCTGCAGACCAAATTTAGAGAAGACCTCCAGGAAGAAGCGATAAAGGAGGCATGGAACTTATACACGGACGGGTCTTCCAGAGTAGTGAACGGGAAAAGAATGACAGGATATTCAGTGGCAGAGGACGGAGGACTCGAGGTTGAATCTGGACCCCTTCCCCTGTCCATGTCTGCTCAGACTGCAGAGTTGTACGCCCTCAAGAGAGCTTTAGAAATTGGGAAAGGAAAATCCGTAAATATCTGGACGGACTCTAAATATGCTTGTGGAGTAGTGCATGTTTTCGGAAAAATTTGGAGTGAAAGGGGGCTACTAACATCCCAGGGAAAGAATCTAGCCCATCATCAGTTAGTACTAGAAACTTTGGAGGCGTTGAGCCTCCCATCCAAGGTGGCTATCATTCACGTACCAGGCCACCAAAAAGGAAACGCCCCAGAAATAGTTGGAAATCGATTGGCTGATGAGTTGGCAAGAAAAGCAGCAGAAAAAGAGTTAAACCCTGCTCTCTTGGCAGCTCTCCTACCTACCAGTAAAGAAATATCCACCCCTTTGGTATATTCACAAAGAGAGTTGGAGTTGGCGGAAGCGCAAGGAGCTACAATGGTAAACGGCATACTGGAATTAAAAGATGGAAGACAATGGCTACCAGAGGGGGTGATCAGAGAAGTCCTCAAGGCACTGCATGAGGGAGGACATTGGGGAGTTAAGGCTTTGATCTCAGCCTTTCTGCAACGATATGTGGGGAAGAAAGTGTGGTCACACGCCAACACCATTTTGGCTCACTGCATTCCTTGCCAAAGAGTAAATAAGAACAACCCGAGAAAGGCAGAAATGGGAGGAAGACCTTTGGCCGTCCACCCTTTCGAACATTTACAGTGTGATTTCATTGATATGCCCAAGTCTGGAGCGTGGAATCATTGTCTGGTAGTAACTGATCAACTTACTGGTTGGGTGGAGGCTTATCCTACGACCAGGGCAACGGCAGGGACTGTTTGCAAAATCTTATTAGAACAAATTATTTGTAGATATGGATTGATCCAATCAATAGATAGCGATCGCGGGACACACTTCACTCAGAGGGTGCTACAGCGAGTAGCTGATACTTTGGGTATAACTTGGAAACTACATGCCCCGTGGCACCCTCAGAGTTCAGGAAAAACTGAGAGGATGAATCAGACCTTAAAGAGACAAATCATCAAATTGATGCAACAGGCGCAATTGCCCTGGCCAAAGGTTTTGCCCCTAGCCTTATATGCTATAAGGACCAAGCCGCATAGCACTACAGGACTCTCGCCCTTTGAGAGTCTGTATGGAATGGGAATTTGGGATGTTAGCACACAGAGAATTAGCCCCAACCTAGAACTTTTCAAAGATGCCTTTATAAGAAAATACCTGCTGGCTCTGTTCTCTATTCTCTCCGATAATAGGGAACGAGGCATCGCGGTGCAGCGAACGCCATTGGAGGTAGCAGTGCATTCCTTCCACCCCGGGGATTGGGCTTACATCAAGGCATGGAAGAGTGAACCGCTCGCCCCAAGGTGGCTTGGCCCGTTCCAGATCTTGTTGACAACAGAAACTGCCGTCAGGACCAAAGAACTAGGCTGGACTCACCACACTCGCGCCAAACACTCAACTAATCCTGAAGGACGGTGGGAAGCTGTGCATGTGTCTGAGGACGGACTAAAGACTATTTTTAGGCGACAAAAGTAATGTCCAGCAGGCAATTGGCGCATAAGTATTGCCCCTTCTTTAGTGTGTTCCTGGAAGCAAGGAAGGTCAATAATCTGGTTCAAACTTGGAAGGTATCCTTAAAAATTAGCAGGAGTTGGTGGGGGTTCTATTTCTTTAAAGGGTACTCAATTGGAGATCAAGTAGTATTGGAAGACGAGGAGACAATCGATAGGGAGGAGGAAAGAAGAATTTTTAATGGGGTTTTTACAGAATTGTGGGATTCTCAGTGGTGGCACAATCAGTACTGTAAGGTCTGCCCTATTACGAAGAATCAAGAACTGTGCGAAATTACCGATACTGAGAGTAGTTCTGAAGAAGAATCAGAGGAGGAGTGTGTGATTTCATTATCTGATGACGAGGAGTTAGATGAGGATTGTCGAATTACATTATTTGGACGAATATTGTAGAGTAATGTCCATAGTTCCCTATATAACAGGTAGTGTTTGCCCCTGGTTTTCCTGTTCAATCAGTCGAACACCAAAGGGAGAGGTAGAGGCGTGGATAGTGCGAATACAAACTACTTCCTATTGGGACACTGAATACGAGGGGTTGGCCTGGGGCAACCAGTTGATGGTATACAAAAGAGTTAAAGGCAAGGGCCGTGGGACCTTGTATACTAGTACTAAGCTGGCCTCAAACTTAGAGTTTTGGCATAATCGAGACTGTAAGAGGTGCCCCCTTATCAAAATTAGGGATAGCAACATCGACTCTGGATCAGAGTCAGACTCCGATTAGGTCGTTCCCCGAAGGGAGTGACCTTTCCGCTCTCACACTTTCACCTCCCGGCAGCTTGTTCGGAACTCCAGGCGATATCCGGAACTTTAAAGATCCCTTGCTAGGGATAGATCCCTTTGAGCCCTATTGTCTACTATATTGCCACTTTTGCCCTCACCATTGGTGTGCCAGAATAACCAAATTTGACGAAAGCCCGACATTGAGGTGGTATGTGCTGAAGGTGGGATATTCCAAGAGGTTGTGGGCCGAAAGTCTGTGGGCTGTGGAAACACCAGTTGCAAGCTATCAGTGGAGGGTTCGACCCGATAGCTCGACGCAGGCAAAAGCCATTCCTAAGGGATGGCTCCGCTACGCATCTTCGGTACACCACGAGACGTGTTGGAAGTGCAGGAGCGAAAGCCCTTGGTCCGTGCCCAGCCCAGACTCAGAGGACGAGGAATGGAACTCCCACTACCAGTGGCGGTAAAGCCTACCCCTCTGATGTCTTGGAAGAACATCAGGCAGATGCTTATTGGTAGACCAAGGGTAGACGGCAAAGTGATTACAGTATTAGGGATCTTTCTGAGCCTTATTCTGCAAGCGACAGGGTCTACTTGTCCTTGTGTGATAACTACCAGGAAAGGGAATCAGGAACATCAAACATTGCTCTACAAGTCCGTCTATAAATGCATGGGCAATACCTCTGTATGTCGATTCAATAATGTAGAATATACTGTCTGCAGTAAAGGGAGTCAGGAGCCAGTTTGTTTTGATCCTAAGGAAGATCCTGAAAGGATCTGGGTGGAGGTCTACGCCCTGGCAACCCTTCAACGAACGTTGGTAGCTAGAGCTGAACGAAGAGAAAACCACCCTATATCTCTCATCTTTGATGCATGCGTTGCAATTAGTCATGGAGCCTTTCAGTTCACTAAGTGTGGGGGAATGGAATGGGTAAAATACTATAAGGCACAGCACAAATATATGGGATCCACTAGAAAATGCGGCCCCATGGGGGACCATGGATTCGGATTCTACACCAGTCCGACTTGTACAGTATGGGCTACCTGGTCCACTGCAGATAAAACTGCAACTTTGGAATCAATACCCGCAAAACCCGGCTGCACTTGGGGTACCTGTAACTTTGTTAACTTTACCATATTACAACCAAAGATGTGGGATGAGAAGAACAAATGGGGAACTTCCATGTGGGATCAGACGTTCAGTATACTCATAGAGGGAAAAGGAAGCAAACCTAAAGCGTTCCTTAAAATTGTCCAGACTAAGGAATATAAAATAGGGGAAGATTTGAGGAGATACCAGACCTTCTGGAGAGAGATGGAAACGGATCCTTGGGAACAATCTTTGACTCCCAGGACAACTAATCTGTTTGTTGAACTGGCACAAACAATAGCTACCACTATGAATGTTTCAAATTGCTACATTTGTGGCGGTACTCTTAAGGGAGATCAGTGGCCTTGGGAGGTACTTGAGTGGAGTCATACTGTACCATACAATCTCTCAGGGATACCCGAACACACTATCAAAACCAGGTGGGAATTGTCTAATAATCTTTTAGGAATGTTTTGTATCCAGCGTACTCCCGACATAATAAAGCGCCCTGTTAAGTTGGGAGATTCCAATTGTCGAAACATTCGCATCATCAATGGTACACAACTACTTACTTGGGGAAACGTATCTATTAACCCTTGGATCAATTTAACAAATGAGGCTGCAACCCTCTGGCATAATGGTAGCTTAATGGGAGATGGGCACGCTCCTGCGGGGTTGTATTGGATATGCGGGAAGATAGCATATTCTCATCTAGTGCCTAATTGGATCGGGACATGTTTCTTAGGACACTTAAAACCATATTTCTTCATGATTCCACTGGAAAGGGGAGTAGACTTGGGATATGTTGAGCAGTCCCTGGCTAGAAAGAAACGAGAGCTACAGATAGGACAGTGGAAAGATGACGAATGGCCCCCTGAACGAATAATTGCTTACTACGATCCTGCAAGTTGGGCCCAAGATGGTTCATATGGATACAGGACCCCAATCTATATGCTCAATAGAATTATAAGACTCCAAGCTGTAGTAGAGTTGCTCACTAGGGAAAATGAACAAGCTTTATTATTGCTAGCTAAACAGAACACGCAAATTAGGAATGCTATATATCAGAATAGATTAGCTCTAGATTACTTATTAGCTTCGGAAGGGGGTGTGTGTGGAAAGTTTAATTTGACAAATTGTTGCCTTGAAATTGGAGATACACAGGACGCAATTGCAGAAATTACCGGTCAAATGCGGAAATTGGCTCATGTCCCTATTCAAAAATGGGCTGGAATTATGGATGACACTGGGTGGTTAGGAGGGATCTTCAACAACTGGAAACAAGCACTATTCTTCCTAGGTATGATCATGTTTGGACTAATGCTGTTACCCTGTATTATACCTCTTCTTAGAAGCATGATTAATTCAGCAGTTCAGGCGACAATGCCAAAAACGCAGATGACTGTAAGAGAATCTGAAATAAGCTACAAAATCATCCCAGCCCAGGACGAAATTTATAATTGTGAATAAGTCAAAGTGTGTAGAAAAAGAAAAGGAGGGATTTGTTAGGATAATTGTGTTTGACTTATTCAGAGAGAAAAGAACTGGCCCCGTAAAAGCGGGCCCGACCCCTCCCTTCCTTTTTGCCTTTCTTCTTGACTCAAGGACTAATGTTTCTTGAAAAACAAAAGATCCGTTTACTGAGAAACAACGCTGGTAGTAGATAGAAACAACATGCTTGTAGTAGAGATAAGAATGGAATGCAGGGGCCCAGGGAGAGAAGAAGATCTGTTTACCTGTTCTGCGCATGTTTAAAAGGTGTTTTTACTAATCCAATGAATTTTCGCCAGCTAACTTTCTGACCTTTTTAGGAGATTGTGCGCCCACCCCAAATCGCCCGGAAGGGACAGGCTATAAGAGATTGTACCATTCCCTTTGTTCTTTGGAGAAAAGCCTTTGCCCCGCGTGGTAAATTGTTTTTCTCCCCGCTTTCTGCAGCAGGCGCTTTTCTTTGCAATAAACTAACCTCACAAGAAGCCTTCGTGTCTCAGTCTCTCATTTTGGGAGCTTCCTACCTGGGGAAACCGGATAACAAGAAGAACAAATATCCCTCTTAAACTAACACAACTGTATCCTGGCTATTGTGTGGGAAACACTCTGGCTGTCCCTGGTAGACCATCTGCCTCAGAACCACCCCCACCGACCCTGCCCAAGGCAGTCTGAGGCCATAGAAGACAAGAGCATGGTCCCAGATGGGAGTCAGGAGGCATGTGAGCTGCCAATGGCGGGTAGGGCAGAGGCCAGGATGGGTTGGCAGGACTTAGAGGAGGAGGAGGAAGAGTGGGATAACTCATCACCCTCAGCAGAGTCAGAGGGGAAGGACTGGGCAGACGCCTCAGAGGAGTCCCCTCCCTTCAGTCCGGACCTTCAGTGAGGACTGGCCATTGCTGTTACAGAATCCCTGGACGGGTGGTGAGATCCACTTCCCCAAGGTTAAAGGACCTGGGGGAAGAGTTCTGGTAGTCATCTATTCTGGGCCCCCACAGCAATGGCACAAATCCCTGACTGAGCCCCAATCCACTGGCTCCACCCAACCCAGAATCAGCACCAGAGGAGGAAGCACCACATAAGCACCTTTGGAAGCAGGACAAGCTGTTGGCACTTGGGGGCCTCCATCGGCCCAGCACTAGCAGCCCTCTCTAAAGACCTGTTCACAGGCTGGGGTCACTGTTGCAAACTAGACCCCAGCTCTGGGCAGGAAAACCCTAGGGGTCCAATGAACAGAACTCAGGCCTAGCTGAGGACTGAGAATGGTAGAGGGCTAATGGGTTTAACTAAGCCCCCACCCATGGACTGTTGGGATGGAAAGAGCTGGACACCCCAACCATTCCTGTACCTCATTCCTTTACTCTAGGAAATACCAGTTGCAGCAGCAACAAGAATCTGGATTACATTGAGCCTATAATCAAGGAGACCTTCCCAGGCCCCATCCCACTCTGGGTGGGGGTGCTGGCAGTCACATTGATATTCAGAAATACCACAATTCTGGGGGGTTTTGATGGAAGCAAATTTCCAAAACATCTACATGTAAATTTCATTAACTTATATGCAAGAATATGATCTGCTGTGCAGAATAACCTATTTGAAATGGCATGCCAGCATGGTAGACAGGACTTAGGCCCATGAATCAAAGAAATTGGGCTATAACTATTACAAACTACTGGGACCTTTGCCATCATCTACAATAACAAAATATTTCCTTCCTGTTTCGAATTCAGCAACACCTGTGCCTCCCCTGCTTCATTATATGTACAGTATTCATCACAAGTACCAAGCTGTCAGAAATAGTTTTCTGTTCAACTGGATACCTGTCTAGACTTTGTGGTTTGTCTCTAATTGCATGTTGTGAACTGTATGTGTAGCATAGATCGTTCTTATTTCCCCTGAAAATACAAAACACTGATTCTCGTTCAGTATAAGCAGAGAATACTTCTCTGAGTATTCATTAATTCTGTCACCAATTTATCCCTAATTTTATATACATAAAATATCCTCCTAAATCTCCTCAAAATTCTTTCTGGGCTGAATGTCCTGCTTCAGTGGTATTAATTTGAGAACTCTTCCATTTATTCTCCAATCCTTTACAGGTTTCGTACCGACTAGTATGAGAAAGATTTTTGAATAACTCTAAAGCTTGTCCATTTTTATGTTTATTTTATTTTTGGCATGTTGGTTAGTTCTAGTAAAGGTATTGCCAAATGTGAATGTTATTTTAGTTTTCATTGTGGACTTTGTGTATTCCTGTTTTTGGCAATGTTTTTTAGAGAATTGTAAATTTATTCTTGTTCTGCTGAGCTAATCTAAGGCTGCTATGTGAAGTTCTTGTCTATTGCCACTTGGACTATAAAGGGATCTAAAAAAAAAGTTGTATCCAAAATCAATAGATATCTTTGGAAAGTATACATTACTATGGCAACCAAGAAACACATTAAAAGAAAATACATCAAGTTATTTCAAAGCCAAAATGGTAATAATTTTCTGGTTCTATTTCCCAGAGGAAAATGGCTTGCTAGTAATCAGAACATGTATAAAATCATAAGTTGCTTCGACAGTCTAAAACACTTGTATTTTGCCCAAATACTGAGTTACGGTGATCAGCCAGCAAACATTGGGGTTGGGAACTTTTTCTTGATCATCTTAAGCAATTATGGAGGCTGAAGTACACTAAATGTCTGAGAATTTCCACATAATCCAAATTATCCACACGGAAGCCAGACTCCAAGTGATTTGCATTTCAAATGGTGCAGAGATTAGATACCAAGGCAGACATCCAGCAGCATTTCTGTTATTCCAGTTTTAGAGATCAGACAGTGTAACAATTTAAGTACCTTTAATCAAGCGCAGACCATTGTTAAGCAAGGATGATTGTTCTGGGGAAGTCACCAAAAATCTACTTCCATGAATGGGAACATACCTGAAAATCTAAATGCTAAAGAGAGGCTGGATAGTTCTACTGTTTAGACAAAAGAAAATCTCACAGTATCCACTAGGATGTTTTATGCTATCTGTCTTAGATTGCTATAATCAGTTGAACAAACACACACAAACACACTTTCAAATCTAAATAATACCATCTGTCTTTTGCTCATCCAATATCCTTAAGCATATGGTCAGTGACAGCATATTGGAGGTGTCTTCTGTCTCTGTCTCCCTAGCTGCTTTGCCTTCTTTTCCTTTATGCTGGATGGAGGTACATAACCACTTAGGTCTCCCCACATGCTTCTGATTTATCTAAACCATTCCAAATTTCATTTGGCCAGACAGATGTGGCTTCTGATCCTCCTCTGCCACTACAACATATTGCCACAAGCTGTGGAATAAATTAATTTTGAAAGAATAATCTTTGAGACTGTACTTTGTGGGCTTCCCTCAATTCATTTCAATGTAATACATCAATCTCCCTAACCAGCTTCAAATAGGGAGAAAAGACTTTGTGATTAGCTAAAAGCTAGATTTGGACTGCCAAGCCAAATGTAAACTGTGAATCAGGAAATCCCTCCTTCCAATCTTGTCTCAGAGGGTGACTACATGGGCATTTAGCCCACTGTTTGGTTTGCTGCAGGGGCAGGCTGGTTCACTCCCAAAAAGACAGTGATCAGGTGACATCTTTACTGGAGTGAATCAGTCCACCTCATCCCTGCCCACACCTTTCTGGCTTCTGTCAGGGACTTCTTCTCTTTTGGTGTGGGTCAGATCACTCCATTTTAGTTTCTTTCCAGCATGTGCAATTGCTGGAACAAAACCAAAGCCAGCCTTCCTTTTTGAATTTGCCAATATCATGAAGTGGCTTAAGAAGGTAGCCACTTCAGGATATTGGCAAATTAAACACTCCCTCAGCTCCGTGGAGGGACAGAGGAAGTGAGAAAAAAAGTGTATTAGGGCAGTGCAGATGCACTGCATCCCTCCCCCCAACACATAGACACAAAATAAAAGAGAAATGGAAACTTTTCTCCCAGAAAGAGGATGAGATACGAGGGGACAATGAGGGAGACTTTTCTTTGCTTTTCTCTTAAGGGTCCAGTTAAGAACTTGTCTCGGAGGAATGGAGAAAGTTTTCTGTGATGTAGTGCAATTGCGCTTACCCTAATACACTTGAATTTATTTTTCACTTCCTCTGGTCTTCCACTGAGTCAAGGAAGTGCTAATTTGCCAATATCCACTGACTGCTGATCCGTTTCCGGGATGAATTCAAGATGTTGTTTTTAACCTATAAAGCCCTAAATGGCTTCAGCCCAAGCTACTGTATCTCAAGGACTGTATCTCCCTTTATGAGCCTGCTTGAGTGCTAAGATAATCTGGAAAGGCCTTTCTCTTGGTCCTGCCACCAACGTACCCTCTAATTTTCAGCCCTGCTGGGTGGGGCTCCGCCTCTTGCACACACAACTTCTCCCCTGTGTGTCCGTGCCACTCTGCCTCCTCTGCATGCTGGGGAGTGCCACGATTGGAATCTAATGTGATCACTGCATGGAGGAGGAAGACAGCTGCACACAGGGATGCAGAGACGCGCACATGTGTGCATGCACTCAGCTTAGCGGGAAACTTGCCTGCCACCTTCTGAGGTGAATTTCATGCAGACATGGGAAAGGACCTTCTCTGTTGCTGCTCCCAGACTTTGGAACTCCCTCACACAAGACATCAGACTGGCCCCATCTTTGCTGTTCTTCCACAAGCAGGTGAAGGCCCTTTTCTTCAAGCAGACTTGTGATTGACTTGTTGCCTGAGTGGCTTTTTTTTAATGGATTGTTGTACTTCACTATTTTGAATGTGTTTTGGTGTTGCTTATGGTTTTTGAATGGTATTTGTTTGATTCTTCTTAGTACTTGTATACTCACTTTTGTTAGCTTTTATATTGTCTTTTAATAATGTTAGCTGCCTTGGGTCCCTTAAAGAACAAAGGCAGAGTAAAAATATTTTCAGTCAACCAACCAACCAACCAAATCAATCTTCTGAAGTGGTTCTCTTCTTAAACCACTTCACGATACTAGCAAATTAACAGGAGGCTGCTGCAGACCAAAGAGGGCTGCTTGAGGTCTGTATGCCATTTGGATATGAGGATCACACCAAATGACATACCAGACCACCAAGTGCCTCTTTTTAGCCTGCTCCAACCCAGCCATGTGGACAAGCCCTCAGTTGTAGACTGGTTGGGTGACCCTTCTTAGGCAAGGCATTCTCTCTCCATCTTCAACCTTTCCCCACTTGGCAACACTGGCCAGTCCTACATGGATCAAACATACATTATCCTATTGGTATGAAAATGGAGAAAGTGCTTTGAACACCCTAAACCGCCACCTTCTGCTGTGCTCTAAATCTAGTACCAATCACCTGCTCTGGAGGAAGTGTGCAGAGCTTCCTGCATGAACTTCTTGCATAGATCATGCCAGTATCTATAGACTAGCTGCTGATCAAATACAGATGTTAGAAATATATGACTACACAGAGCATCCCCATCCCCAACCTACAAAGCATACACACAAAAGCTCATTCAGCCAAGGGAATGCTTTTTCCCAAACTCCTCAAATAGAGGAATTTTATGTATTTACCTGTTTCTAGTATTCCTAACCAACTCTATATCGGCAGATCTTAGAGCAGGGTACAATTAATAAAGTCATAGTAAAAGATGGTAACACAGTTTGAATACTTCAAAATAATAAAATAAATAAAAACACTTTAAAACAGTTTAACAATTAAGATTACCCACCCAAGAAATTAAAGGATTAAAGACCAAGGCATGGTAATTAGAACAAATTAGCTAATACTTAAGTGAATAGTAACTGTTGAGAAAACTGCAGTCTTGCACTGGCTATCAATAGACATGCCCTATTGTTTTTACTATTTGCCACTAATTTGATTGGTAAAGTTTTTCCTACGGCTGTCACTGGGCCAGCCTTGTCTTCCTTTTGTTTTTGGGTTCCTTCATTGTTGTTTGTGCCCTTCTTCACTGACCAACTTTCCAGAAGCCAGCCTGAAGCCTTTCCCCATACTAGAAGCTCCATTTTGTCCTTTGTTCTTCTGATTGCATTCAGAGCTGATAACTGTGAGTAAACTTCACTTCTCTCTTCTTAAAATGCATCTAGAATTATCAGCTTTAACTACAAAATGGCTAGAATGTGTGTCCCATGGAAAGGCTGGTGAGACTGGGCTAAATCTTTCACACTTCTCTGTTTTCTGCCTTATTCTCTACTAACAAAAAGAATAATCAAATTCCTAATATTTTTTCTTTTTACCAGAAACCCCATTAGTAACTTGATATTGAAATAAAGGCAATGTTGACACCAGCTGAGAAGAAGATGAGGTACTACAGCCAAGAAATCTTGGATGGGGCTGAGAGGATACAGTCCCTTACATAAGGGTCACACTTCCAGTAATGGCATATTCAGATCTAATAAGCACAATGGAGGCTGGTGACTTACATGCCAGTGGGGTGGTGAATCTACTTTGGGTTTTAATCCACATTTTAAAGGATCTGTCTATGGTGCTATATCGATTTGGGGGGATAGGGTTCATTAGTTTGAATAGTTCCAGTGAAGTTCAAACTAAAACTGAGAGGAAAATCACCGCCCCATTGATGTGAGGTGCTATGCAAATATGTTAAGTAAATTACACTAAAACAGAATGATGCAAATAAGGTGACAGATATTAGGGAGCAGGAAAGGTAGCCCCTGGCCTTTTTTCTTTTCCCCTCCACTGGAGGACATACTTGTGTATGACATTTGGCCTGTATTGCACTCTCTAAGCTAGCCTGCTCCTCTTTCATGTGGCAGAGGACAATCCTCCATCACCATTGCTGACAAAAAATTCAACTGCCAGTCCAGACTACTTTTGGCTGTGGGATGAAGGTGAGATGCCTTCTTCACCTTTGCCTCAGGCAGCAAAACACCTTGAGCTAGTCCTGTCTTGCACTAGTTCAGTATAAATTAGTGAGAGTCCTCTGAGAGAGATATCAATTTTGGTGTGTAGGAGAATAAGTTTCCATAGGAGTTTCCACCTCCTACGGAATACTATCTAACCTTGGAATGTTATTATAATCATTCCTCCCAGGAATCCCATCTCTCCTGTGATGTGAACCCTGACCTACAATCTGAGAATGTTTCCTATAAGTTATAAGACATATCTCTTCCTCCATTTGTGTGCATCCTTTCTCTCCCTGCTCATAAAAAGACTGCATTTGGATAATACCAATTTTTAAAAAATGGTATTTTATTCATTCTGCTGGCTAGATAATTCATTTGAACTTGCCTCAGTCACTGTTTCTCTACATCCCTTTAATATAAAAAGCGTGCTGCTTATATACTGTGTGACCAATTAGTAGAATATAGTAATCAGCTCAACTGGTTGTTGACTCACCAGTGAACATGTTTGTTTCATCTAGCCTTGTTAAAATGCAGTCTTCTTGCCAAATACATTCGCCACTTCCTCTGTCAACACTACAGCTCCTGTGCAACTTTTTCTTGAAGATAGGAATGCGCTCAGAGAGGGCCGCTAAAGCGGGGAGGGGAAGCTGTGAGTAAGAAAAGGAACATTAGCAAACAGGAGAACTTCCTGGATCTTACATTTATATTACAGCTTTAAACACATAGACTTCATAGCATTGGGAGGATTTAGAATTACATTTTCAGTACATGTACGTATCGCTGCAGCTTAAGTGTTTATTTGCTGCTCTCCTCTTTAGTTTGAGCCAAGTAGTAAACCTGTGTCCTCTAGACTGTACCACTTTGATTGTGACTGCAGGTGAGAAACACAACATCTTTCCACCTGTGTACATGCGCAATTGCACAACAGCAAGAGTTACACAAGCGTGTGTGTGTGAAATCCTGCTAGGCAGTTATACAAGTGGATGAGATGTGAATTGCCAGAAGATAAGAAATCTCCATGGATACCCAGTGTGGTGTAGTGGATAGAGTGATAGACTAGGACTCAGGAAGCCTGGGTTCAAATCCCTGCTCAATCATGGAAACTCACTGGGAAAATGGAACTGGTAAAATCACTCTTTAAATATCTCACTGACCTTGAAAGCCCTATTAGGATCGCTGTAAGCAGGGATGGGGACTTGAGTCGTGAGACTTGCTGTCAAGTCAGACTTAAGTCACACAGGTGACTCGACTTGGACTGGACTCGGGTTTGTTTGTTTTTCTCCAAATGACTCGGACTTGTCTCATGACTTGGAACCCACCTACCCCTCCCTTTTTTCTAGGGAAAAAAGCTTGTTTTCAACAGGGACTCAGACTTGGGTCTCGGGTCTCAGGACTTAGTACCAAAGACTTAAACTTGGACTTGGGAGATGGACCCCAAGACTTGCCAACATCCCTGGCTATAAGTCAGTTCCAACCTGACAGCACATTAGAACAATAACAAGACATATCCATAGGCATATCTGTTTGGCTGGCATCAATTTGCCAGGGATCAATCAGGCCACGGATACAATCATCGAACTGGACTGTGATACTTGGGGGTTTCGAATCTTGGCTTAAGCTCTTGGGCAGCTGGAACAAAATGGCACAACGACAATTTTGGGATGAAACAAAATCTACCCTTCAAACAATCCTAGAAATAGTGAGATCCCACTACCAAGAGGCAAAATTATTCAAGGAACAGCTGAAGAAGAATTATAGTCAACAAGAGACAGGGAATAACAAAAAAGGAAATGAGAGGGTGCCGGATGATGTATGCCAATCAAAAGAGGAGCTGGAGGAAATTAATGGGGGAAACCTAAGAGAAACAACTTTAATCTTGGATCCGAGGAGAGTATTAAGGGAAGACAAGGGGAGAAAATCAGCAGAATTAATTTAAAAAAGCCCGGAAGATCTATTGAAGATAGACCAAGTGCATAAAGATCTAGTAGAGATAAATGAGATGCACAAAATGGTTTCAGAGGGCACGAAAGATGGCAGAATGCTTAGAGAGATAGAAACAAAAAGTGAAAAAAGAGAAATAAGAGAGGGAATTACTTAGAAAGATGAAAAAGGGAAAAATAGGAAGGGGGCCCTTAATGTTGAAAAGCATGTATATATCTAACTTCGGGAATTGTAAAGGAGCATATCCTTTATATTAAAAAGGAGAATTAAACTGAAATAAGGGAGCACTAACCAGGGTAAAGACGTAATATAGTGGGCTTTCTTTTTTAGGTAAATTAAACTAGATAAGGTTGGGGCATGGATCTGGAATTACTTTTATTAAGTATGTTATTAGAAGATCTTGAGAATATTGTACACTATGAAAGTAATATTATGATAGTAGCCAATATTATATACTAAAATATGTACATGAATGGTTTGAATGTTTGAAAGATGTCTGGAATTTGGGGGGGACAACTGGGAAGACACTGAGATGTAAAAAACAAATAATTGTAAGCAAATCAGGTAACACGATGTTTGACAAGCACAAACCGAATGTAGATAGAGTGAAAAACTAATAAAATCTATTGGGGAAAAAAAAAGACATAGGCAATATCTGTTCTATGCTGAGTTGTGTGTCTCAGTATGCAACAGATAATTTATATGGAGATTTCTTAACTTACAGATCTCTTCCAAAAGTTACACTATTTTTGTAATTACACAAATGGATATGAACTTTTAAAAAGGAAGAAATGCAAACAAAAGGTGAATCAGAGCTTAGAGCTTTCATTTCAAACTGGACAACCGGCATTACCAAAATGCCTTGTTTCAAACTTTAAAATATGTCATTTTGATTTTTTTTTCTTCTTCTCACAAGATCACAATTGTACTTGTACAGGCAGGTTTTTAAGTTAGAAGAGAAACACATTTTTTTAAAAAAACATTTATTCAAAATGTATTTCAAAAGAAGCATTTATTTAGTAAATGCAAACCCAGAAGAGCCATGGGTTCTAGTCCCATTTTGATAAATTCAGTAAAGCAGAACCTTAACATCTAAGATGAAATATGGCAAAGGGAAGTCAATAAGCACCCAAAGCTGAAATGTACTTCACAGGATATATTTTGCTAGATAGGCTTCTGCATTACATGGGAGCAGTAAATCCCAGACAGGAGAGAGAAATCCTCATTTGAACTGCTTGCAGACTTAGCCACCTACCTTGCTTTGTCTTCAGCTTCAGTTTAGAACAGCAGATTCTCTCCTACACACCAACTTTTGTGTGGCAACAATCTTCTTCAAATGCAGTTCAAATACAAGATAACAAAACACTTTACATCAATCTTCCCCAGCATGGGGATATGCTTTAATTAGCCCTCCAGATGGGATAGTCCATCTGTTTTGCCAAGAGTCCTGTAGGATTATAGGACTTAGAGTCCGCCTAAGGCCAGCTCATGAACAAGGCAGAAGTGGTGCTTTTGGCCAATATTTTGGGGTGAGGCACTCTACCTGTCTGCTAGCTGCCCTTGCATACAAAAATCTGAACGTCACTAAAGGTAGCCTGCCAAGTAGAACCATAACAATTATTGGGTTTTTTTAAAATACAGGAGTGTAGAGTAGTGGATAATGTGATGGAGCAGGACTCAGCAGGCCAGGGTTCAAGTCTCTGCTCAGCCATGCAGACTCACGGTGTGGTGGCAATGGTAAAACCACTCCTTAAATATCCCACATACCTTGAAAATTCTATTAGGGTCACCATAGGTCAGATGCAATTGGACAGTGCACAACAAACAATAGAAAGTAATTTGATAGGAAATAATGTGATAGGATCAATGATATCTAAATTTAAAAACCTGCCAGACTGCAGTATCGTCTAAGCTGTCTAGAACAGGAGTAGTTGCAAACAGTACATTGAAATAATTAGGAAAGAGAAGAGAAGGGAAGGAAGAAGTTCTTTGGAGACAAATACTCATGGGAATTTAAGAGTTGGAAGTCAATTCCATTTTGCCTTCTTTTCTCTCCTGCTGATGTACATCCTTCAATTTGTCTAGATATTTTTTGCACAGCTAGTTTTGCTGTATTATCGAAAAGAACATTACACACATGCTAAATTATATGGGTTGCTGTGGACCCCAGCAGTTGTTTGAAGTATTTATATATTTACATGACTTTTTAAAGCAAAACAGAACTTTTTCCTGTTCCACATGCTCCTCCTGAAGTATGAGGTCACATGTTGCGATGTTTACCCCGTGGCCCCTGCTTGTTTCACCAAACAAAGAGCTCACCTGAGTATCCCAACACGCCCTTTAACACAGTGCCACCAGTTGATCTCTTTATCAACCTATATTTCCTATGAAAGACTGAGGTCCATTCAGTACTGAACTTTTAAACAGAAACAGGTTTATTGATTACAAGTTGTTTTAGGACTAGTTCTTAAGCACATTCTTAAAGTTACACAAAGCTTCTGTATTTTACTTTAACCTCTTCTATCTTAATTAATACAGGCCACACTCTGACTAATCACTCCTTAATCACTCCCTCTGCCTCAAACCCAAACTATCTTCTTCTCTAGCTCTCTCTGACTGAACTCCCTAGACTCTGACTCACCCCTCCCTTCTAGTTTCTCTGGCTCCGCCTCCCAACAGCTCTCATTGGTACATGCCAATAATCTTCTACCTGAGCCAAAGCAGGGTGATCGCTACATACCTCCCCCCTTAAGAAGGTTGTTCTATGAGGGGAAACCCAGCAGTTTGCCCTCATAAACAAACAGCTAAGTACAGTACATGCACATATAAGAACAACTTACCAATACTTATACAGTTTTCTATCCATTACTAGGTTTACTAGACCAAACTTACCACTTTAAACAATCAATACAATTATAAACATTTGTACTACTCACATTAATACAAATTACATTACCTTACCTCCACATCAATAAGGCTACTCACCATTATTTTTACCATCATTCTACACCTCTCAGTTCATCAACATCCAAACAAACTTTGCACTTTAAACATATTTCATAACGCTTACATAAACAGAACATTTAATACTCCATCACAAACTTTGTTTATCCACCCATTAGTCATTTGGCCTTCGAGACAAGGCATCAGCATCCACGCTCTGAGTCCCTTTTATGCTGCCGAATACAAAGTCAAAGTCTTGCAGGTTCCATGTCCATCTTGCAAGCTCACTGTTAGTGGATTTCATAGTTTGTAGCCACACCAGAGGGAAAGGGTCGGTGCCAAGGATGAATTTCCTTCCCCATATGTAAGGCTTCAGTCTTTGCTGCATCCAAACAATTGATATTTTTGGCGGACCGCCTTCTCCCACCTAGATCTACCCGAATTACTCGGCATACCCAGGAGGGACGGCTGAGGGGCCTAACGCCGAGAGAGGTCCGGAAAGAAAGAACTAGAAACCGGGCCTTCTTGGCAGTGGCCCCTCGACTATGGAACAGCCTCCCAACAGAGATCCGCCTGGCACCCTCGCTGGGTGTTTTTAAGAGCCATTTAAAAACTTGGCTATTTAGGCAGGCCTTCCCTTCTGTCAATTCTTAAATTTTAGTTTTTTGTTTTTTATTATTCCCATCTTGAATACTTTATATTATTGTTTCAATTGTTTTATTGTTTAATGTTTTAATGTTTTATATATTTGATGATATTTGTAAGCCGCCCCGAGTAGACATTGTCTAGGGGGGCGGGGTAGAAATCTAAAAATAAATAAATAAATAAATAAAGATAGGCACATCCTCTTGATGGCAGACAAACGTCTCTCACCAGGTCAGAGTCTCCTGCTAATCAGAGTCACTGGGTGCAGATTCCCACTGTCATCCGCTTGGCCCAGCATGGCTCCCAGACCCACACTTGACACATCGATGTACACAATGAACTCCCAGTTGTAGTCCGGCACAACAAAGACAGGTCTTGAAGTCTGCACTCTCTTCAGACAATCGACAGTCATCGGGCACTCTGACGTCCACTGGATGTCCTCGGCTCGCCTCTTCCAGGTTAAGCCTGTTCTCTTTCTGAATAGTGGCTTAATTTTGTCAGCTGTGGGAAGGTTAGGCAGTTTCTTCCACTCCTCCAGCACAGCTATGACTTTGTTATTCCTAGAAATTTTATTGCTTTTGCCTTCATTCTCACCCACAAACTTGCCCACAGGTACTTTAGTTGCAATAGGTGGGGAACCACTATCACAGGTCACTTCAAGATTCTCAAGCAAGTTTCTTTTAGGTGCCATCTCAAACACTTGGTTTATGTCAGATGTATTGAGATTTTCAACATCTGGTTCTATTCCTTTAATCTCTGGTTTCTCAGGTAGGGGTTTGTTCTGCAAGATTCTCAGGACTTTTGCAGCTGCATGGGGAGCCTTCTTAATACTAGTCCCTTCAACTTTCCAGTGCTGCTGCAACAAATCCACAGGTCCTGACCATGTCAACAGCAATTCACTCCCCTCTATGGGTCTCAGCCTCACCACTTTGTCCTCAGGACAGAATGCTCTTTCCTGGGCCTTTTCCTCACACAAGCCTTTCTCCTTTCCATGAGTACCCCCCAAGCTTGGCTCTGCTACTTCTAAGGACTTTTCCCTATATTCGACAGGAACAATTAATTGTTTGTGATGTCCATCTCCACTCCTATGAGGTGTTGATAAAACCTCTCTATATATCAAGTTTTTATCAGCTATAAACCTCTCTGGGTGTTCAGGTGTCAATGGGAAGGGAGATTCTTTGGCTTTCTCTAAACACGGAATCAGGGTGGTATCTTCCTTCTGTTCTAAAATAAAGGAAGTATTATTAGGAATTTTCATTATGACCACTTGAGCCATTTCTGCTACCTCAGGGTTTTCCTCTAGACTGGGACATCCCAGGTTCAATTCCAAGGTTAGGGCTCCCAATCTTTCCTCGGGGACTGTAATTCGCTTGCCCAGGGAGTGAGTTACCACTAAAACACTCTGCACATGCTTGGATACATCTAACACAATCAGACAAGGAGCAGGAATTTGGTCTGACACTGCTACCTTCCATATACCAGACCACCCTTTATAGTTCACAGAGATTTTGGCTGTAGGTAAGACCACCAAATGAGAACCTATCCCTTTAACAGAAACCTTCTCACATTCTAACATGTCTTCCTTAGGGATTAAGTCAGGGTGGCAAATAGTTATCTGAGAGCATGAATCTTTAAGGCTAAGATATTGTACTCCATTGATACAAATCTTTTCAGCTGAGTTTTCTAATAAAATAGGATTGTACTGGACTAGGAAACATTGTACAACTCTCACTACAGGAAGGTCTGGGCTCTCTGCCAAGTCCGTTTCCTTAGCAACAGTGCTGTGGTGGGAAGAAGTCGCAGCTTCAACTGCTGATTGCTGTGCCTTATGCTGCACACAAAACACCTTCTTAGACTGACTGGAATTTTCACCTTTATGCTGGTTAAAATCCCTATTCTTTTGAGTCTCACACTGAGCCCAAAAATGACCTTTCTCCCCACACGCATAACATTGTTTACTGGACTTGGGTTCAAAACAAAGGGCCGTATCAACTTTTCCCTCAGAACTACTAGGTTTCAGATGACTGTGCTCTGGAGATGAGGGTCTGTCTCCAAAATGGCTTCCAGTAGCTTGGGTATTTCTGAGGTCATTTCTACTGGGTGGGGCCCCTCTCCTCCTGTCATCCCACACTTTTCTACCAATTTTTACCTCAGAAAATCGAGGATCTCTAATCTCACTGATGGAATCAGCATATTCAGACGCCTGTAATACATTTTTAGGATTTTTGTCTTTGACCAAATAATGCAATTCCCCAGGCAAAATGGAATAAAATTGTTCTAAACCAACCACATTTTTCATTTGGTCTAGAGAAGTGACATTTTCACATTCCATCCATTTGTCCAAACATTGATTCAATTTAGCCCCCACTTGGGCATAAGATTCTTAAGGCTTTTTGGTAAGGGAACAAAATTTTCTTCTAAGGTGTTCTGCATTTATGCCAAATCTAGAATATACTATTTTTCTATATGCCTCAAAAACTCTAGCTTGCTCCAGAGGCATCTGAGAATAAAGCTCAGCTAAATCTCCACTTATTTGTAATCTCAACACTATCATCCTTTCATCATCCTTAATCTCAAAGTCCCAGCACGCTCTCTCTAATGAAATCAGGAAAGATTCAGGGCAATCTCCTTTCCTATATTGGGGAAATTTCTTTAGATCAATTTTTGATTTCCCTCACTAGAGTTGTTATTATTGTTATTATTATTATTAGCAGCTAATTCCATTTTTTTCATCTGTATTTGAAATTCCATTTCCCTTTGCCTGTTTTCTTGCTCAAATTCTCTTTGTCTTAATTCCATTGGTCTGGCCTCAGCTCTCTCCTTTTCTCTGGTCCTTTCTCCATTTCAAGATCTATTTCCTTTTCTCCTGTTCCAACTTCCATTTTTCAAAATCCTGGGAGCTTAGAACACCTTGTTTTTCTGAGGCACCCTCATCAGTCTCCTCCTGTTCCACTGGAGCTAGAGGGTCTCCATTTCCCTCCACTTCCTGAGGTAAACTTTCTGGCTCACAACTCCCTTTTTGGCTACGTTTGGGTGGCATGTGTAAGTCTGAGTGAATTAGTTTTTAATGTCTGTACTGCTTTTAAAAAGGACCTGTCTTTCTGCTGTTTATCCCAGTAACTACGTTGTTGTGCTTTACTCAGCAGCTCTCTCTCTGGCTGTTCTCCAGCTCACAACCTTTTAGTTACTGTGTCTTTCTGTCTTAGCTATTCTTCCTCTCAGACACCAAAATAATTTTATTTTCAAGCCTCTGCTTTTATTTTTCCTATCACCTCAAATCTGCTCTGACTCTGGCTTCTGCTCTTATCCACCACTGCTCCCTTATCTCTCAGAGCCTTGGATTTCAAGCTAGCCCACTGGGTCTCTCAAATCCTGAGATAAACAAAAAAGAATTTTTCCTTTAGAGTTGGTTCCCTATCTTTAGTTCCCCCAGATCTGGGTTCAGAAGCCCTGCCACTAAGCTTTTCCACAAAAGCTCTAGCAGGTCACCCACTTCTTTACCACAGACCTCTGACTAAAAGGTACCCATGACTCCAGAAAATTCACTTTTAAACATTGGCTTTACTGGATTATTTCATATCCCGCCGCTGGACACCAATTGTGATGTTTACCCCGTGGCCCCTGCTTGTTTCACCAAACAAAGAGCTCACCCAAGTATCCCAACACGCCCTTTAACACACTGCCACCAGTTGATCTCTTTATCAACCTATATTTCCTATGAAAGACTGAGGTCCATTCAGTACTGAACTTTTAAACAGAAACAGGTTTATTGATTACAAGTTGTTTTAGGACTAGTTCTTAAGCACATTCTTAAAGTTACACAAAGCTTCTGTATTTTACTTTAACCTTTTCTATCTTAATTAATACAGGTCACACTCTGACTAATCACTCCTTAATCACTCCCTCTGCCTCAAACCCAAACTATCTTCTTCTCTAGCTCTCTCTGACTGAACTCCCTAGACTCTGACTCACCCCTCCCTTCTAGTTTCTCTGGCTCCGCCTCCCAACAGCTCTCATTGGTACATGCCAATAATCTTCTACCTGAGCCAAAGCAGGGTGATCGCTACACATGTCTTAAAAGTGTTGCATCCCCTCCACATTTTAGGATTTTAAAAAAATTGGATTTAATTTAGTAATTTGTCAGAGATCCAAATTCCCCAGGTTCAAATGCTTTAAAAAGTTAATGTACACAGCATCTAAGCTAGTTAGTGCTCATTCTATCCCAGGAAATTCTTAAAATATGGTAGGAAAAATAAAATAGCATTTTGCCTGTACAAAAACATTTTATTTGTTGTGGTTTTATAATTTCAAGAGCCCCTATACAGTCAGTTTTGCAAGTGCTTGAGGGACAGAACATGCCATCTTGCAGTGGTCCCTGGGCCCAACTGATGCTGACCCACGAGATGTATTTTAAATGAGGGTGATCTAAATGTTGCTAAATTTTCAAATGGTGTGATGGATGCTTTTCTCCAAATGCTGAAAGACCTATAGCCATTTGTATAACAATTTTGCTTTTCCATTTAATGTGTATGATAGATAGATCGATTAAATTCTACTCCAAGCTGGCTTTATCTTATCACAATAGTTAACACTTCCATAGTGCAAGCTGGCAATACTGCTTCCTTATGTATAATGTTATTTGGGAAGGAAACAACTCATTAGTGTGTGGCAGTACCTTGGACCCTTCCTTTATATCCTATCCAACCAGTGTTTCATTTCTCGGACCCTGTTCTGCTATGAGCTGGTATTTTGCCAGAGCACTTTAGGTTTCTGTTTTGCTTTCTGTTCTGCATTCTTCCAACACGTCAGAAATGTGTTTTCCCTTATGAAAACAAACACTTCACTCTATATGTGTGTGTGTTGCCAAGAAAGTCCACATGGAATTGACTTGTATGTGACAGAGCTAGAATATTCCCTTCTGTGGATAAGTCTTCTCTCCTGTGTGCAACACCTGAACAGGGCTACACGCCTATCAAGGTACAGGCCTACATAGGCCAATACAATTTCCTTTAAGTAAAAATGTTAAACTGAGGTCAATTTGATATGAAACATGTATTTATTACCAAAGCCAGTGTAGTATAGTGAGTAGAGTGTTGGACTAGGACTCAGAAGACTTCGGTTCAAATCCCTGTTCAACTCTGAAAACTCACTGGGGGGAATCACAGTGATAAGCTACTTCTTGAATATCTCACATACCTTAAAAACCCTATTATGGCTGCCCTGTGTATATCCAGTGTATATCCACAACTGCATTCTGGCCAATAAGAAATATTTTCCAATTACTTTCACAAGTTTCTTTTCAAGGAAATTTTAGGATATATTTACAGGATTTTTTTCTTCAGGTTTTATGCCATTCTCTTAACAATCCCAATACTCCTTTGTTTTGTACTTTGTAAATATTTGCAGGGTACAAATATCAGAATCAGAGAAAAATAGAGACTAATTTCCTGTATTTTTCTGGCCTGCTGGTGAGAAAACATGTTAACAAAAAGCAATGTAACAAATTACTTGTCATAATCAGAGCAACTATAATCTCTCTGCCAAGAAGCAATGAGTAATGGAATGGGTTCCATTTAAAATACAATGTTCCGAGCTATGATCTGTTACCAAACTTTTTGGTGACACTAAAATTAGTATGTGTGTATTAATGTTAGCAGAATTAGCCGATATAGGACTCAGCTTGCTGCCTATCTATTTGTTGTACGTACATACTATCTATATGTAGTATATAATACAAGATTGTGCAGGAAATCTGCATTCTCTCTATTTATCCCCTTGCACATGGATGCATGCGTACATAAATCCACACACACATTTTTGTTACTGCCATCACTTTGACATCACAAGGAGGGGGCTGTTGGACATCACAGTTGTGACTTCTGTATCTGAATGCATTGGTAAACAGGGAATCCTAGTCCTCCTTCCTGTTTAGGGGTGTTACCCTTATGACCATTACATCTAAAATGTAACTTTATAACTATGTATGCTATTTTTACTGTAACTGGCTCCTTGCATTACTCATTGTCCAAAAGGTATCTAGTTATGGACAACCTTACCACTTGCAGCCGGTTACCATCCAAAACAGTTTTTTTGCTACATATGCAATGGTTTATAGAACACATAGTTGTAATTGTGCAAGGGAGTGTTTACTATCCTCTTGCTCACTACCATCTTGCACGCTCAAGAGCCCCATTGTTGTTAACAGGGCAATCTCTGGCTAGCTTGACTGCAAGCTAGAGAATGCTGCAGCCATCATGGAGCACTTCAGCTGGGAAGCAGCGATGCTGGGTAGTTGTGAATAAGATTCTGGCCATTTTCTACTTCTGCAGCAGCAAAGAACTTTTCATGGACACTGTTTCTTGATAGTAGAAAGCACAGCAAATATACAGTGTTACGTATACATGTTATGCAACCTGAGTCAGTGAGCCCTGATGCCAGCTAGAAATGGGCAAAGAGGGATGTCCAGGCTTCAAAGTCCTCCTTCCCAGACTTTGTCCTCCTCCAGCTCCATTCATCCAAATATTTGTGTTGCTGCCTGGAGATCTGGGGAAACATAGCAATTCTCTGAAGCTTAAGCTGGTGTCCTGAGACCTGGCAACCCTATTCACATGTGAGACCCTGTAGTAAGACCCTAGGATGTTTATTCCACCACTCCAGTTTTCTGTTCTGGACCAGCAGCCCATAAGTACACTTTCCTTTTAGAAGAACACTTACACTAACTGCTCATTCTATAAATGAAGTATCATCTAGGGTGGTCCTGGGAGCCGGTGTTGCCTGGAACTAAAGATGGATAAAATCTATCAGATGCAGACACAGCATTATGTACGAGTGTTACAAACAATTATGTTTCTCTTCAAAGGAAAAGAACTCTGGCAGTGTCCTCTTGACCTTTCATATGTTATTTTTATCCATGTTTGGTTCTTCAGGGAGATGACAAATCAATTTACTCTCATCTTAGAAGAGTTACTCTTTTGGACTGATGTGGTTTGAATGTGATTGGGATTTTTTAAAAAAAAAATGCTTACCTAGGTTTTGTGAGTTCACTCAAGCACATAACTCCAGCAGTGCATAAATAAGAAGTGAGCTTTTTGAGCACTTCAAATACAAACAAGGAAAACCAGATAGAAATAAGACTTTAGTGAGCAAAAATGTCCTTGGGTGAAAGCAGTGGACCAGCTGTTCACTACTGAGAAAAGCCTTCCAAACTAATCGACCATTTACTGCTGGAGCAGCATTTCATGGATTCTGCGTTTAACAAACAAGTAAAAATCTCCATGGGGATTATTGCACCAGGCCTGTGTATACTTATTTCACCATGCATCCCCAATTCCCCAACAAATAGTGAAGCTATTTGCTCTCTTTGCACTTCAGTAATCTTGGTGATGATGCACACATCAAACAGGAGAGAGTCACACATCCTCTCATTTTAATACTGTGGAAAGTGCTTTGCAAACGAAATGGTGATAGTGCAGTCCTATGTATATTAACTCAGAAAATTAAACCCTACTGTGCTCCTTTTTACACGACTCCATTAGAAATTCAAGACTGCCATCTTACACAGGGTTTGCAAGTCATGCATTATAACAGCATTATTCCCAAAGTAACACATTCTTAGTAATGAGGGGAGTCACAATCTTCCTTTCCCTGTGTTTTAAGGTGCATACTAAAATGTTTTGGGAGGATAAATAGCATTTGCTAATTATTTCTACTGCTGCAAAAGAAGTAGTAGTAATTAGTTATACAGCTAGTTGCTGTTATGATGCTTGTAAAGTAACTAGCTGCCTGTTTGAAAAACAATATATAGTGTTAACAATAACATGTTATATATGTTTACAAATAACATTCAAAGTAAACAGGTTCATTATAATACTCTGAGCTTTAACCCTATGTGCACACTTATCTAGCAGTATACAACTCCAAGGAAAGTGTGTAAACAGGAGTGCAGTTTGATGTTGATATCCATACTTAGTCTTACTTGAAGTAAACTCACTGAAATAAAGGTGACTTAATGACATTTGAGCTCAACTGTTTTTCTAAAATTCTATCCAAATATATATCTATCATCTCTGGGTCCAAATCAATGTCACTAAGATCTGGCAAATGCAAAATCTCTCTATTCCATTTTATTTGTTTTCTTTTGTTTTAACAGGAATATTTTAATATTTTGGAAGATGAAACTCTTCATACATCCTTATCCAGATAGTTGTGCTTTTTTGAAACATTTCTTTTTAAGAAAGTACCAATGCAGGGAAAGAGAAAGCTTCCCAAAAGCTTGAGTCAGGTTTAAATTTTGTTTAAAATTCTGGAAGCACAGAATTGAGAACCAGTCCAAATGCACAGAGTGAATGCATTTCCTGCTAAGAAAGAAAGGAATGGCTGCTTTAAAATTCTAACTCCTGTTTTTGTCTTAGGTGTTGCAGCAGGGCTTTTAACATCACAGAAGAGAGCCTCAACTGCCTTTGTATTTCTCCTTTCTTGAAGGATTATCATACTTGGTTTCAGACAAAGTAAAAGCCTTAAATCATTCACAAGATTATACAAATTAACAGCAGGGAGATGGTCCAATTTTTTTAAAAAAATAACACAACATAGTAAGAAAGGCATTCACTTGCCTCTTCTCCTCTACAATTAATTTTTAGTGAGGGATCCACTTTTCAGAATACTTTGCTTTAGTTAATTCATAATAATAGGACCAAATTTCACACTGTAGTAAAAGTGTCTTTATACTTAAAACATGGTTCAATGTACTATGTAATACGTAGAGTGGCCTTGGCTGCCAGATGGGTGGTATATAAATCTTATATATATCTTATATATATATATATATATATATTCCTCTGTTGTAGTTGTGCAAATAGTTATTCCACTGAAGCTGCTGTTTGCATTGGAAGAACTCCCCCCCCCCCCCCGGAGCCAAAGAGCAATTTTACTCCAAGTGCAAATAGCAACTTCTTAGGAGGACTTATTTTCCTCAGGATCACAGCATGAGAGAGGAATAGTCTTTATTGGCTGATTCAGTTCTGTAATTATCTACTCATACTGTTTGGATGTTTATAAAATGTGTGTTAGGTCTAATTTGGCTGCCTTCTACATTACCAGACTATGAGGTGATATCACATGAGAGTCATGCAACTCTGAGAGCCTTGGCACTCTTAAATTAATTCATTGCTCTGGAAGATAGCTATCAAATCAGTCATTCTTAGGCAGAAACAGAAAGTAATTCTGCATTGTCTGTCCTTCAGACCAGCCTCTATAGCAGCCATACAGACCATGATGTGGTGGTGGTGGAGGGTGATATGTAAACTTTTTGCAGTATCTCTGCCCACCTGCCCAGTTGACTATTGCTTCTGATTTCAACCCATTTGCCCAACACCACTTGATTCTAAATTAGGTGAGATCCCAGAAGATAGTAGAGCAGCTTTTTTTATATGGATGGATTACATGGTTGTTGTTGTTTCTGTTTGCTGTTGGAAATACCATAATCAAGCTGCCTGGAGCAAATTCTACAGCCAGAGGAAGAAGACTTTCCACAAGATTGCACTTCTGGTAGGAGCTAATCAACTCCAACTACTAGGTGTGACTACCAATTTAACTTTAATTGAATTTTAAACCTACTGGAGTACCTAGATTTGATCTCCTGTTTTGCTGCCAGCAGAATAGCTATCTTGCACCATGTGTTTCTGATCCAAGCCAAAAAGTGGGCCCGTGTGCTCAGGCAAAGCAATGGGAAGAAGATCCATATGCACATGGCCCACATAATGCTTTTGTCTGCACAAGGAGGAGGTATCATGAAATGATATCTTGACACCTCTGAATCAAGCTGAATCTGCAGCTGCATCTTGCTTTGCCATCAGTCTGCATTCAAGAAAATTGGGCATTACCTCTGGGCAAATGTTTGGACTGTTTTTTGGAATATTTTCTTTCTCACTTCCAAGTTTTATAGAATCTTTATCTGATGAAAAAGAGTTCATGTTTGTAACTTCAATGATCCAACAAAGGCATTACTCAACTCTGAATTGTGAAAGATATAAACCTTCTTTATTAATAGTCAAGCAGACAACGAATTGGATGAATTTGTAAAACCTCAGTTAAAGTAAACTTATTTTCCATCCATATCTCTGGCTCTGGAGTGTTGCATCCAGTTTGATAATTTTGGATTCAATTAACAAGTAATCTTACTTCATATGTTTCCATTCCCAGCCTCCCCCTTTCCTGAATGCTCAGCTTTCCTTTTAAAAAGTAGGTATTGGGACAATATGTTTGTTAAGATATACACATGCACACAAAGTTCTGTCTTTCTTGTTATGGGTCACCACGTCATTTCTGACTTATGGCAACATTGTGAATTTCAAGACTGTTATTAACAGCCTCGCTTAAATCTTGCAAACTAAAGACCATGGCTTCCTTTATGAGTTAATACATTTCATTTTCCACCTTCCTCTCTTCTTGCCGTCCTTTACTTTCCCTAACATTAAAATTGGAAATACATTTTTGTCAAATGTTTTGGCACACCCAGCAATGGTTTGTGGACCAGGTGAGAAGCTGCTTCATCCCAAAATTTTGAGGAGGTGCCCTGCTGCCCACTCATAAGCTGTCTACAGGCATACACATTTCTTTTAGAATTATTCATAGTTTTTCATGAAGAGTAAAGAGTAATGTAAAAGGCTTTACCATAATTTGTAAAGCACAACTAGAATTCTGCCTAATTGCTCACAACAAGACAACACAATTAGGTCTTCATAGTTCAGCAGAGATTATTTTGAATATAAGAAGCAGCAGTAAACACAGATATCTAACAAGCTCTTGTAACACAGAGCAGCATCTGACTGTAGACAACATAAGACTTAACTGAATAGGCCGTGGATTGTACTGGTCTCCTAGGGGGTTCATATCAGATCCAAATGCACCTATTAACTTCTACCTCAAACTAGCATGGCCTACTGGCATTGAAGTTTTCTGGGCAATACATAACAGATTATTTTCGCATTCAGCATGGCTCCTTGGATCATTCTGGGCTGTGTGCATGAACATGGTTCATAATGGTTGTTGTAGGTTTTTCGGGCTGTTTGGCTGCGTTCTTAAGGTTTTTCTTCCTAACGTTTCGCCAGTCTCTGTGGCCGGCATCTTCAGAGGACAGAAGTCAGAACTCTGTCTGTGCTCTGGTGTAGTTTCTGGGATAGTTGAGTATTTATAGCTGTGGGATCAGCTTTTTGTCCTTTTCAGGAGATTGGGTGATTATGGTGATCAGTGTGTTTTTTGTTGTGGGTCTATTGTTGTGATAAGGGGAAGAGATGATCTGTCACTGTGATTGATGGGTGTTGTTAGCTGATCTTTTGTGTGCAGTGATCACCGGTCCTTGTGGCTGGGTAGAGTTCGTTGACCTTTTGCAGGCTGTATTTTTCAATTCTGGGAGGCAGGCTTTATTGAGTTTTAGACTTTCTTCTTTTTTGTTGAAGCTCTGCTGGTGTTTGTGATTTTCAATGGCTTCCCTGTGCAGTCTAACATAATGATTGCTGGTGTTGTCGAGTACTTCTGTGTTTTGAAATAGAATTTCATGTCCAGCTTGTTTCAGGGCATGTTCAGCTACTGCTGATTTTTCCGGTTGTTTTAGTCTGCAGTGTCTCTCATGTTCTTTGATTCTGGTGTGGATGCTGTGTTTTGTGGTTCCAATATATACCTGGCCACAACTGCAAGGTATCCGGTATACTCCTGCAGTGGTGAGGGGTCTCTTTTGTCCTTTGCTGACCATAACATTTGTTGTATTTTTGTGGTGGGCCTGAATACTGTTTGTAGGTTGTGTTTTTTCAAAAGTTTCCCCATGTGGTCCATGACCCCTTTGATGTATGGCAGAAATACTTTATTTGTGGGTGGCTGTTTTTCCTCTTCAGTTTGGTGTTGTTTTCTTGGTTTGATCTGCCTGCAGCCTATGTCCATGTGGTTCTTTCCCCTTAGTTGGAGAAAAAAACCTAGATATGCATATGATAGCTTCAAAAATCATCTGGACTTCATGTCAGAATTTAATGAAGCAGTGTTAAACAGATAATAAATTAAAGAACTGAAAGCCCCCCTCCACTGTCTTACCATTATTCTCCATGCTGTTTCAATCAGTGTTCATCCAGATGCATTAGCACAGTGATTCACCTCTGCAGATGACTGGTCAAAATTCATGCAAATTGAGGCAGGAATTATGACCATCTTGAAAGAGTTCACAAATGAGTTTGTATTGGGACTATATTGCTCTAAAGGTTTAACCAGGTGTATTATATCACAAAGACCTTTTATGAGATGGAGTAAGTCAACTAGACATGTTCTGCTTGATCAGTACTAACCTTTTATTCCATTCTGAAATGATACTGGACTAAAAGAGAATCGCTGGCAATAAGGATTCCCAGTGGTATAATCTTTTTGTGAATTCAGTTTCATTATATTATTTACTATAGTAGATTCTTTGTCATGGTTACTAATACTGTTTTTTTTTAAAAAAAGCTCAACAATTGTCTTCATTTCTTGCCTTTTAAGTTGTGTCAGATATCAGATATTTCATATACAGTGGTGCCTCGCTAGACGATTGCCTCGCAGGATGAGGAATTCGCTAGACGATGGCTTTTTGCGATCGCTAATGCGATTCGCAAAATGATGGTCTCCTATGGGCGATTTTCGCTAGACGACGAGGTTTCCCCATTGGAATGCATTGACTAGCGGTCAATAGCTGTCAGTGCATTCCAATGGGGACCCGCGCTCGCTAGACGATGTTTCCCTATGGACGATCTTCGCAAGACGACGAGTTTTCCGTTGGAACGCATTGAAGAGATTTCAATGCATTCCAATGGGGAAACGTGCTTCGCTAGACGATGTTTTCGCAAGACAGCGATTTTCGCGGAACTGATTAACATCATCTAGCGAGGCACCACTGTATTAGCAGAAAGTCAGAAATATCTGAATAGCTAGCTTCCCAATTTCTAGATACCAATACCTGTTACACAAAGTCAGAACAAAAACTACCAGAAGTTCATCAAAACAATAATTCACAGTCACAATTCACAGTAATGCAAGCAAATTCAGAAGCAGAACAGTACCGTTCAGTCTCTTTTCGGGACCCAGATAACAAGAGGAACACAGATCATTGATAGACTATTCACTTTCTCAACTGGGATGAAACTTACGTGCCAGGGGTGTCTGATGTTACCTTCACTCACTGACTGGAAGTAATAATGGGTTTCTTCTCCCTGCTAGCCTCCTGGGTATATGCCTTGGATAATTAGAGGAACTGGGGAAGAAAACTTGGAGGACCAGATAAGCAACCTATGGGCCTATGTCATGTTCCTTTTGGCCATGCCATCTGGAGAGTCCTGGGAACTGTCATGAAAAAAAGTAATATTCCTGATTTTTTTATCCCAACATGCTTCATTTAGAACTTTGAACAGCAACAGCACCTTTTTCTGGCCTGGAAATTAACAGAGAACTAGTGTGTGTGTGATAAAGCTGGTGCAAACTTTCCAGTTCAGTGCCAGCCAATATAAAATGCTCTCTGTACAAATTAACACTGTTCAAGAACAGCCCCATTCTCATCCAATTTAAATGTAACGAAAGCAAACTTTATTGTAGTATATATATGCATGATCTAACCAAGAGCCTTATATCCCTGAGAAGCCCTTGGACCTCTGTGAAACCAGATTCCATTGACTGTTTAGTGGATGATGGAGATGGAAGGTTAAACAGAAACACTAGTTTGAAATTGCTCTTGTGATTTAAACCAAAGTATCAGATTTGAAACACCAAATATGACATAAATTCAATCATGCAAAACTGGGGCAAAGCAAAGATGAGAAACTAATACAACACATACAACTTTGTTTTCCGAACAAGTCATGTTCAATTTAATCCATAATGATTTTCTTAAAAGACTGTTTAACTTAATTTTTTCCCCTTTAAAGTTGAGCAGATGGGACAAAACCACAGAGTTGCAATTTTCTACAAAAAAAAAAAATTCATTTGTTGATATGTGGATGCCTCCCATATTTTCTTTTTTGAAAAGAATTTTATTTATTTTAACTAAGGGCCTTTCCCCACTGGTGGAAGAAACTGGCAGAGGAATCAAATTTTTTGGATTTGGGCTAAAGTCACATGGCCCGAATCTAAAACTTTTGTGGCAGTGTGTTCATCCTCACCCTGTTGCTGCCACTGCTACCACCACTACTCTCTCCTCTGCCACGGTCTCCATCTCCTATCAAGTGGGTCCGAAGGGGTGGTGGTGGTGAGAACGGAGGGGAATGAGGAGGAGAGGGAAAGGGGCAAGGGGTGAGGGTGGGAGGGTGCAAAGACAGGTGCCTGAGGGGTGGGGTAGGGATGAAGTGGCAGGCAGATGGGAGAGCAAGGGGGTACTTTCAGCAAGCCTGGCACTTTAAAAAAAAGTGGACAGGGCATTCACCTATGCAGAATCAATTCCAATGAATCAATTGCACATCCACCCCAAAATAAATGGACCTCCGTCAGAAAAGGAGAATATATATACATATACACACCCTACCTTTCTCCTTGAAAAGGACCCAAGGCAGCTTACGTAATTAAAACAATAATATTTAAAAGCTAAAAACAGTATGTATACAAATATGAAAAAAGAATTAAACAAATGTTAGATTAAAATAGTAAATAAAAGCAATACTAAAACAAATTTAAAAGCAACAAAGCACGACAATCCATTTAAAAACCCCACTGAGGCAGCTAGTCACTAAGGGAAAACCTGCTTGAAGAGAAAGGTCTTTATCTGCTTGTGGAAGGACAGCAAAGATGGTGACAGCCTGGCCTGGGGTCTGGGAGCAGCGACACAGAAGGCCCTTTCCCATGTCCCCACCAAATGTACCTGTGAAGGTGGTGGGAGAAAGGCCTCCCCAGATGATCTTAACACTCAGGCAGGCTCATAAAGGGAGATCCAGTTCTTACAATAGCTTGGACCCAAGCCATTTAGGGCTTTATATGACATATGTGGGGTCCATCCATTTGAATGGGGGGGGGGGATGTACAGTACTTCCTTCTTTTCACATTATAGTTCTGACATTCTGTGCTATAAACATGTAAACATGCATAGGATTGAGATGCAAGGAGCTTAAAGGTTTTATGGCAATTGAGTCCCACTGATTTTTTTTCCAGTTATACTTAGAATTGCAGCCAGGCAGGCCAATTTGAAACATATTTACTCAGAGATTATTAGACTCAGTTTTGAACACACTTGCTTCCCAGTAAGTATCCATAAGACTCAACTCTAAAATTGCAATCATTTCTAGACTTAGGCATATCTAAGCCCATTGATTTTAAATTAATGTGAGCATGCCTAATTGTGTATGACAGTGTTGTGAGTTTGGCACCTAATGCATATTTACAAGGGAGTAGTCCCATTGAACCTGAATAAAGATGCATAAGTTTATGATGCAAAACTCAGAAACTGTGTCCTGTTGTTTTTATTTTAACAGATCAACTAAAGGGTTGTTCATACTCAACAAGCTATAACTTGTTCCCTTTATCCTAGCTGCATTCATTGTACCCTGAATACCAACGTGGCAGAGCCCTACCTGACCTGGGAGCCCAAAAGATGCCTCATTGGCAGGGGCCCACTCGACGGGCTACATCCTAAGTCCTGCCTGCTGATTCCAGCCTCCTACCCTACCCAGGTGCCCCCATGCCAATGTGGCAGGGGCGCCCCCTACCCTGGCACCCCCACACCAACGGGGCAGGGGTGCCCCCTACCCCTACCCTTCCTTGCAGCCCAAAAGAACACATTTTAAATACATAATTAGTTCTTTTTGGAGGCTTGTGTTCAACTTCCACCTTGATGGCAAACGCCTCCCTCTCACTCATCCATGTGGCAGATTTCTGCCACTACACCACCAATGCCTCCCGATCCACTCAAACACCCCTGTGAAGGAGAAAGGCTTAGTGTGCCGTCCTCCAGGGAGATCAGACAGGAGGTGACAACCGGTTGCATAGTGGAGGAATTAATCAAATTAGACGAATGGGAAGTCAGGAGAAATCGGGCTGTAGAAATATTTCTGGCAGAGACCAGACAAAGGAAAAAGGGGGAGGAGTTAGAATTGATAGGAGGGGAGGAAGATATAAAGGAGGGAGGAGAGGAGAGAAGGGGAGGGGTGGAAAGAGAAAAGAAGGATAAGAACACGCAGACGGAAGAGACAGGAGGGAAAAGGTATGGAGTGATTGAATTGGTCCGAGAATTCCCAAACCTTAGGACCGGAGGAGGACTCCTACCTGATCCTCCTTGCAACATTAAACATAAGAGGGCAAGTCCTATGACAGGATGGAAGATAGGGGCAGTACCATGTTCTCCAGAAATGGAGAAGAGGGAGACCTTCAGTGGTACCAGCAGTTACCTGCCGCGTCTAGAAGGGAAATGGGTGAAACACCCATGTTGCGGGACAGTCTGTGCTACTCTAAGTTACCCGACATGGTCACCAACCGAACAAGGCCCGCGTGGGACAACGAAGGAATGACTGAAGGGTTGGATACGAATAATGTTCATAGTGAAAGTTATAAGTTGATGCCAGAGTTGAGTTGTTGGGATCCGTTTCATGCTGATACTCAAAAATTGCAAAAGAATAAAGAAACCATGTTTGAACATTTATTCCCGACTCCGTCCTTTGTTCCCACCGAAAAGAAGGGTCCGCCCCTCTCAGAGGAAGAACCCAATCACAACCCCCAAGACCTCATCTTGGCCACGATGTCAACTGCATAGAGAAGACCTCTGCCAAGATGCCTAATGCCTGTGATACCTCAGTGCCCGATGGGGCCAAAGTCTACTTTGCTGCCATGTGCCTCAATGCCCAATGGGGCCAAAGTCTACTTTGCTGCCATGTGCCTCAGTGCCCGATGGGGCCAAAGTCTACTTTGATGCCATGTGCTTCAGTGCCCGATGGGGCCAAAGTCTACTTTGCTGTCAATTGCCTCAGTGCCCGATGGGACCAAAGTCTACTTTGATGCCAAATGCCTCAGTGCCCGATGGGGCCAAAGTTTACTTTGCTGCCAATTGCCTCAGTGTCCGATGGGACCAAAGTCTACTTTGCTGCCAAATGCCTCAGTGTCTGATGGGACCAAACTCTACCTCAGTGACAAATACCTCATTGCCTGCTGGGGGCAAACTCCACTGCCAAATGTGATGCTGTTGAAGTCAAACTCTACCTCAATGCCACATCGTTCAGTGCCTGCTGGGGGCAAACTCAAGTTCAATGCCAAATGCCTCAGTGTCCGCTGGGGGTAAAGTCTACTTCACTGCCAAATGTGATTCTGCTGGAGACAAACTCTACCTCAATGCCTCATGCCTCTGTGTGCCTGTGAGAGACAAACCAAGCTACCTCAGTGCCAAAGATCTTTCATTCTGCTGGGGCCAAATCAAACTCCCTCAATGCCATCTGCTTCTGTGCCGTGTTATAAACTTTCAGGGGGGGACCCAATTTGTGGGTGAATAACTTGGATGTCCGATATCCAATCTTCACCAAATTTGGCAGGCATGTTGGGGAAAGACATAGGAAGCTTCTGTGTGATTTAGGATTCTCTAAGTATCTGGGGGGAACTTTCCTGGGCTGTCCTACTTGTGACTATATAACACAGGGGTCCATTACCCAATGTTTACCAAACTTGCCGAGCTTGTAGAAAAACATACGAGGAAGCTTCCCTGCAAACTTGGTGTCTCTAGATGCTTGGGGGCCAGTTTTATAGCCTTTTAAACTGAAAACAAATTGATAAATCGATTCATTAATTTGTTGGAGAATATTTGTAAATTTGTATTCATTGATTCGTTAACCTTGATGAATCATCACATCGAATCGCTGTTTTTTTAAATTCATCCCCATCTCTAATCTTTACACGAGGAATTTGCTGTTGAATGGATCGAATCACTTCATTTGGCAAGTGTGAATAGGTACCATGCGTGAAAAGCATCTTAAGTTGAATGTGAGCTCCCCAGCAGTGTCACTTTCAAATTGTTCCAAGAGGATCCTTCCCAGACAACTCATTGTTCTAAGTTTCTTCATGCACTGATGTACTTTCGAGTAACTCTTAAATTTGAGATTCATAGCATTGTCATCATGTACTGTGTGGGAAAAACCAGGCTCCATTATGAGTGTTTGTTTTCCCTATTTTAGGTTTGAAAGTAAAAAGGGAGGTGAAGAACCTTTGGCCCTCTCCAAGGTTCAGCTCTCAGAAGACCCCGCCAGCAGGTCTAATGGTACAGGATTTTGGAAATTAAAGATCAAAACATGAAGAGAACCAAAGCTTCCTCACCCCAACAAAAAACAAGTTTTAAATCTGATCACAAAACAAGATGGAAGCATATGCTTGAAAAGTTACATTTTTGGACCATGATTTGCATTAACCATATTTAAGCACTGTATCCATAGTGTACAAAGCAAACTACAAGGAGGTAATGGTGGCTTATGTATTTCTGTACCCACTCCCTGGATCTCACCAAACTAAAACATGGTTAAGGCATGGCTTTTGCTATTAAGCATTGGTGTAGACTTTTTGATTATTATGTTGGTACATTAAAATATACAGAAATTAAATCTGAATCCAAGAATTCAATGAGACTGGTGCAATTTTAAGGAAAAAGATGAAAGCTATTTGGAGGTTTGTTTTTTATTCAGTGTTGATCAGCAATTATTTTGTTCTTTTGTTGTTTAGTCGTTAAGTCGTGTCTGACTCTTCGTGACCCCATGGACGAGAGCACGCCAGGCCCTCCTGTCTTCCACTGCCTCCCGGAGTTGGGTCAAATTCATGTTGGTAGTTTCCATGACACTGTCCAACCATCTTGTCCTCTGTTATCCCCTTCTCCTCTTGCCTTCACATTTTCCCAACATCAGGGTCTTTTCCAGGGAGTCTTCTCTTCTCATGAGATGGCCAAAGTATTGGAGCCTCAACTTCAGGATCTGTCCTTCCAGTGAGCACTCAGGGTTGATTTCCTTCAAAATGGATAGGTTTGTTCTCTTTGCAGTCCAGGGGACTCTCAAGAGTCTCCTCAAGCACCACAATTCAAAAGCATCAATTCTTCGGCGGTCGGCCTTCTTTATGGTCCAGCTCTCACTTCCATACATCACTACTGGAAAAACCATAGCTTTGACTATGCGGACCTTTGTCGGCAAGGTGATGTCTCTGCTTTTTAAGATGCTGTCTAGGTTTGTCATCGCTTTCCTCCCAAGAAGGAGGCGTCTTTTAATTTCGTGGCTGCCGTCACCATCTGCAGTGATCATGGAGCCCAAGAAAGTAAAATCTGTCACTGCCTCCATATCTTCCCCTTCTATTTGCCAGGAGGTGATGGGACCAGTGGCCATGATCTTAGTTTTTTTGATCTTGAGCTTCAGACCATTTTTTTGCACTCTCCTCTTTCACCCTCATTAAGAGGTTCTTTAATTCCTCCTCACTTTCTGCCATCAGAGTGGTATCATCTGCATATCTGAGGTGGTTGATATTTCTTCCGGCAATCTTAATTCCGTCTTGGGATTCATCCAGTCCAGCCTTTCGCATGATGTATTCTGCATAGAAGTTAAATAAGCAGGGAGACAATATACAGCCTTGTTGTACTCTTTTCCCAATTTTGAACCAATCAGTTGTTCCATATCCAGTTCTAACTGTTGCTTCCTGTCCCACATATAGATTTCTCAGGAGACAGATAAGGTGGTCAGACACTCCCATTTCTTTAAGAACTTGCCATAGTTTGCTGTGGTCCACACAGTCAAAGGCTTTTGCGTAGTCAATGAAGCAGAAGTAGATGTTTTTCTGGAACTCTCTGGCTTTCTCCATAATCCAGCGCATGTTAGCAATTTGGTCTCTAGTTCCTCTGCCCCTTCGAAATCCAGCTTGTACTTCTGGGAGTTCTCGGTCCACATAGTGCTGAAGCCTACCTTGTAGGATTTTGAGCATAACCTTGCTAGCGTGTGAAATGAGTGCAATTGTACAGTAGTTGGAGCATTCTTTGGCACTGCCCTTCTTTGGGATTGGGATGTAGACTGATCTTTTCCAATCCTCTGGCCACTGCTGAGTTTTCCAAACTTGTTGGCATATTGAGTGTAGCACCTTAACTGCGTCATCTTTTAAGATTTTAAATAGTTCAACTTGTTCCTTTTATCTCTTGACTCCCTACTTTAGCACTCCAGTCCCCTATAATGAGAAGAACATCTTTCTTTGGTGTCAGTTCTAGAAGGTGTTGTAAATCTTCATAGAATTGGTCAATTTCAGCCTCTTCAGCATCAGTGGTTGGTGCATAAACTTGGATTACTGTAATGTTGAAAGGTCTGCCTTGGATTCGTATTGAAATCATTCTATCATTTTTGAGATTGTATCCCAGTACAGCTTTTCCCACTCTTTTGTTGACTATGAGGGATACTCCATTTCTTCTACGGGATTCTTGCCCACAATAGTAGGTATGATAATTGTCTGAATTGAATTCGCGCATTCCCGTCCATTTTAGTTCACTGACGCCCAGGATGTCAATGTTTCTTCTTGCCATCTCCTATTTGACCACATCCAGCTTACCAAGGTTCATAGATCTTACATTCCAGGTTCCTATGCAGTATTTTTCTTTGCAGCATCGGACTTTCCTTTCACTTCCAGGCGCGTCCGTAGTTGAGCGTCCTTTCGGCTTTGGCCCAACCACTTCATTAGCTCTGGAGCTACTTGTCCTTGTCCTCCGCTCTTCCTCAGTAGCATGTTGGATGCCTTCCGACCTGAGGGGCTCATCTTCCAGTGTCATATCTTTTAGCCTTTTGTTTCTATCCATGGAGTTTTCTTGACAAAGATACTGGAGTGGCTTGCCAGTTCCTGCTCCAATCAGCAATTATACTGACTCCTAAAGCTTTGGTTGATTAAATGTCAAATCATGTGCAGTAATGGGTGATAGTTGAAGAAAATCACCATCCTGTTATCCTTTAAATAATATAATCTGCTTTCAGTAATTAACCCCAGACCTGACAGAATCCATTTCAAAGCCAATTTGACCACAGACCAATCCAAATTTGGAAGTGTCAGTAAAATCAATCAGGGCAAAATTGCAGGAACACACAGTGAATTTTTGTACCTCTAATTTTTTTGCCAGAGCTTCTTGTTAGATGATTCCTTCTTCTTTGAATTGCACCAATAAAGCATACCTTTTTTTAGTTTAAAAGTTGTAGGGTACTATGTGAGGCTGGAAGCTATATTCATCCTGCGTGTCCAGATACTGTCTGAGTTTTTGATTTAAAAGAGGGGTGGGGGTGTCAGAGCAGAGCTGAGGGTCATTTTTCAGGTTTTCTGGAAGTCTGAGAGCTATACTGCCAATGGGGTGGAGCTAAAGGAAGGAGTGTGACCAGGGATGCTATATTTACTTGGTTATTTTTAAATTCATATAATGCATATTACTGAAAAGGTTACTGCAATGAATTTTAGTTAGCTAAAAATGGGTTTCATTTTTTAAAAATCCTAAAAATTGAAAAAGTCCCTGTCTGCCCTCTAGTGTCAAAATAATGTTATTTAAATTGTGGGGAATTATCATCCCTGGTGGGGCCCTCAAAACATGGCAAAACTTTTCACACACCCTTTTTCCTCACTTTTATGGTTGCACTAAATATTGAATAAGGAATAGCACACACTCGAAGAGTGTCATGAGTTCAGCCGAAGAAGGCCTGGAATCAGAGGGGTTAATTACAGCTGAGGAAAATGCTGGACAATTAGAAGCACAGACAGCTGAATCACCGCCAGATTCTCCTCCCCCACTAGCCAGAGTGAGAGATAAGCTTCGGCAGAGACTCACAACACGGAGGTCTGAGGCTCGCATGAATGCTTCTCACAGGAACATCAGGTCGACCAGCCCAGAGTTTTAACAGGATGGAATGTTTCTAGGAATTAGGTGATTGTTGCTGCTATATAATTTGTACTCAGAGGCTTGGAAGCAACAAGTCAATTCTCTGGCTTGAGTCCACACTTCTGTTTATCTTGAACCTTGCTCTCTTGACCCTTGGCTTTCGGACTCTGACTTCTGACTACAGTTTGTGTTTTGGCTTTGACAATTTGGCATCTGTTTTGTATCTCCCAGACTTCTGACCTTGGACTGGCTTATTGGACTTTTGCCTGCTGAATCCCCTAGGAATGTGACAAAGAGATGGTTTGTTCTGTGCATTCTGATCCTACTTTTTGCTCTGTTGTGTGTGTTGAGTTCAACAACAACATGTCAGGAAAAGAGTGTGGTTGGTACAACAGGGCATTTTTTTAAAAAAGTGATTCATCTGATTGACTTGGAAGTTTGGCTCAACTCTTTGGCTCACTGCTCTTACGGAGGAAGAAGAGGAGAAGGGGGTGGTTGAAAAGAGGCAGCTAGGCCTCAAATGATGGAGGAAAGGGGCTCAGGTCCTGAGGGGAGCACGGGGCTGGAGGTTGCCCCATGTCATTTCCCTGCGCAGTGATGTCTATAAGTTCCCCCCATCAGTCCAGGGCAGCTGCGCACTCCCTTGTCACCTCACTACCAGTACAGTCACATACGCACACCCCTGAGGGGCCATTCCTTTCTCGTTTGCTCCTTTTGCCCATAGTGGCTCTAGATTGGAGCCTCAGCAGCAACCACCACAGCTTTCAACTGCCATCATGGCTACAGATTCCAAGGCAGAGAGAGAGAGAGAGAAAGTGGAGGGAGAACGAGGGAAGGGGGAAAAGGAATGGCACCAACAGAGTGAAAGAGGAGCCATGATCTAGCAGATATAAGAAAAATAATTTCATTTCCCCTGACCCTCCACAGATGATCAGGGGGAGCGCTTAATTGACAGCGGATTGGGCTACAAGGGGTTGTTTGCTATTTGGATGGAAGAAGCGCACACAATGGCACATTGCTCCTGCCCCCCCCCCCCCCGGCCTCAACCAAATTGTTGTAGTCCAGTCCAGCCCACACCAAAATGGCCAGTCTGGACAGGCCCACAGGCTGGCTCTTCTTGGAGGTAGTGCAGGGGGGAATCAAACTCCTGACCCATACCTAACCCATTGAGCAATCTAGCCAATTTTACTTGCACTATCTAGTTAGAAGATAAATCCTTCCAACAATCCTCTAAGGTAAGAGTTCTTTAAGAAATTGTTCTCTCTGAAATATCTGTATAGTTTCCAGCTTCAAACACCATATTGAAGGTGTTATTACTCCTCATAATATAGACAGTATGACTGAGGGTGTGAGAGCGATGGCTTGCCTATGGCCATCTAGTGAGTTCATAGTGGATGAGATTTGAACCAGTCATTTCCTCAATCAAAGTCCGCTCTCTTAAATGCTAAAGTCAAGAAGCTAAATTAAAAGCATGATACAGGAATTGAGAATGATAAAGCAAAGAATGAAAAGAAAATATTGGGCCAGAATCCTCTTGAGATCTAGTGGGCGTAATGCTTTGCCCTCAGGACTTCCACACAATCTCTTGCTTGCCACTGTGCAAGCCAGAGTTCACCCCACTGGAGCAAAAAGGGCTTTTGAGGTACTGAACACATTCTTGTCTCAGCTTAGAAATGATCAAACCACTTGCACAATGGAGTGTTGCTGAGCCATCAGAAAGTAAAAAAGGAGGTCTGCCCAGGTTAGCAACTAATCAGCTGTTCAAACAAAGAATAACATCAATGTTGAATTTATATAGCACTCTACATATTTAAGGCACATCATAGTAATTGTCTCAGCAATCTTTAAGACAGCTCTGTGAGGTAGGTCAATATTGTTATCCATACCCAACCCATTGCATGAAATTTCTGGAGGTGGAAAACAGTAGCTTGCCTACAGCCACATAATGACTTCATGGTGAAAGCAAAATTTCAGCTCGGTGCCTCCCAGAAATATGAACTATAACACACAGGAATGAGATGCCTAAAGGAACTTCCCATGCTTTTCATTCAATGAAGAAGGCACTAATAGAAGAACAAAGAGAATTCTAGGATAATTTGCATTTTTAAAATATGAGAAATTATGCAGTTCTCTAAAGAATTGTTTTCTCTGATATATCTCTAGTTTCCAGTTTCAAAGGCCATATTGAAAGTTCTGTTTTTGTTTCTGAAGCTGTGAGGTTAAATTGGCAATTGTCTGTGAGAACTTTGCTTAATTCTAGTATTTGTGAAGTAGGCCTTATATATATATATTTTACTCATGGGCAAAAGACCTTTTAATCAACAAACTAAGAAAGAATTGCCAACTGCTTGGAGCAACTAAAGATTTGTGTACTAATTGTCCCCTCATTTGCCAGTTAAGTTTGAAAAATTACAAACATAAATTACACCAAAGTTTCTGAAGATTTTTTTAAACACTAAGATGTGACCTTTGTTGAAGATATAGAGTACATGTGACTTAAATCAGGGGGTTCACAATCTTTTTGTTCCTAAGGGCTGCAGCTTGTGTTGGTTGGGAGTTGTACACGTATGTACATGTGCAGTCATACAGATAGATACAGCCATTTGCACACATATAGAGATGGGCATGAACCGTGCTTCAATGCTTTGGCATGGTTTGGGAGATGGGGGCCACAGGTGTTGCATGGTCACCCTGGATTCCACGTAGGTGCCCATGGGAGGAGATGGGGAGAGGAATCCAGCCCCTGCAGTATCTGTGGGCCTGATCCAACAAACCACACCAAAGTGCCAAAGTATGGTTTGTGCCCATCTCTACACACATACATATAATATCTATAGAAAGAAAATTCTGGGTTAGATCACTAAGCATTTAGAAACAAGGCAACATTTTAAGTTCTGCAGAATTCTTCAGGCTTAATGATCATTATGTGGAATCAAGCTGATTTTGATTTATGGTGATCCTTGCCAGCGTTTCCTAGGGTATAAATTATTCATGTGTGGTTTACCAGTCCCTTCTTTTGCGAGGACTATACAGCTTGCCCAAGGCTACACAGGCAGGCTCTTCTCTGGGAAGCCACAGTAGGGAGCCAAACTGTTGACCCTGACAGCCTCCAACTCACTGAGCCATTCAGGATAGGAAAGACACAGAGAGTCAAATCAAACCAAGCCCAAATCAAACCAGGCCAGCTAGACCATGTTCCTTAAGACAGACTAGAGATTTTTCTGAACCAGTACAAGTGGTTGATGATGATCTATGAAGCAAAATGGATTATTCTGGAACATCTCTTTTTCCCCATTAATCAAGTGGATTTCAGATAAAATTGGGTAGAGGAGGCACCCAGGGTGTGCTGGTTGGCCATAGGTTATGCACATTTTAAATAAATAAATAAATTTTGATTAGGGTTGTAGACCCTTGGGTTCAAATCTTCACTCAGCAATGATCCTCACTGGGTGATGTTGGATTGTTCACTGTCATTTAGCCTGGTTTACCTCCTAGGGTGGTTGTGAGTATAATGTGAGGTAGATGTGAACCATATACACCATCTTGAGTTCTTGGGAAGAAGCATACAAATAAAATAAATGAATAAATAAAGAGAAGTAAATTAAAAATACACAATGCCCTTGTCAGAACATTTGATTCTGCTTTAAGAGTACTTATTTTCAACTGAATCCTATTTACTGTATGTCTACTCACAGGTGTGCCTCATTGACTTCAATGCAACTTACTTTCAAGTACATACATACAGGACTTTAGCCTAAAATGTGAGTCACTAAAAAAACTATATTGAAGTTTGGTTTATATTCAGGTTCATTTAAACTTGATCCATGAATCATTTAAAGCAGAGGTCATCAACCCCTGGTCCGTGACCCATTGCCGGTCCATGGCTTAAGCCCGACCAGGCCGACAAGACAGACCTCCCCCCCCCCCCGCGCACGCACTCGGGCTCCTTTGCCTCAGTGTGCCTTCCCTTTTTCCCACCTTTCTTTTTCGGGAAGTGAGGAGGATGGTTTGACCACCGAGAGGCGGAGGCAAGCAGTCGCTGCCGCCGCTGGCGCCTCCCAATCGCTGTGGCGACGAAGGGTTTCAACAGGGAGCTCCACCTCCTCCTCCGCCTCTGCCATCTCAGGAAGAGAAACAGCCGGACGCGAGAGGACAGGGGGAGCCCGAGCGCAGCTTCAGCTGAGCGGCGGCTGCCCCCGCTGAGAATGAGCCTTCCGTGGCGGCCACTTGGATCCGTGGGCTGCAGCAGTCTCTAAAGAGGCACCTGCTCAGCGGGGCTGCTGCTGCTGCTCACACCATGAAGAGAGGAGGGTCCACCAGGAGAGGGGCCAAGAGCAACTGCCAGAAGCCGAGGAAGGACTCCGTGGTGGGCGGATGGCAAGGCTGGCTTCGCAGTGAGAGACCCGAAGGGGAACGAGGGGGAAGCAGTCCCCTCAAGTACCAGCTTATTTATTGCGTCTGAAGACACCCACACGGAAATAAATTGTTAGGGCTAAAACAGCCCTTTAAAAATATATGTATTTTGCCCACTAGTTTATTTACTTAAAGGAAGAGAGGAGACCGAAGCCTCAGCCACCGCTCTCACTCGGTCAAGTTAAGCCTTATGTGCTCGTTGACTCAGAAGCAAGTTCCACACCACTTGAAGGGCCTTACTCCCAGTGGTGGGATTCAAATAAATTAACAACAGGTTCTATGTCCTAATGACCATTTTAACTATACCAAAAGATATACCGAAAGGTAGTTTAATAATTCACGCATTAAATACTGCAATAAGAACAGTAAAAGAGGTACAGACAACTAGATTGACAGCCTGGCCAGCCTTGCCCAGCCCAGAAGAGCAGAGCCAGGCAGGCATAGGGTTGCCAGATACATTGGTACCAAAAGGAGGACATAGAAAGACAAAAAGGAGGACAAAGGAGGACATATTGAATGTTTCATTTGAATCGTTCCAGATTAAACCCGCAATCAATACAATTTTATTACAATTGCTGCCAATAAACGTCTCTTAGTGAACTGACCAAGAAACAGTCATGTTAAAAAATAAAAATAAGTTCAATGGAGGTTTTTTCAAAATACCAAAGAACATTATTTAAACAGCTAATTGTACAATTATTACCTTTTAATTTTTATTAATGCTTTCACTCTCAACCCCGCTTGGGGTTTCTGAACAAATTGAGGGCGTTGAGGGGTTGACGAAGGAGCCCCATCTGAGGGGCTGGTGTGGCTCTCATCTCAGGAGGATTCTGAGGAGATGGGGTGTGGATTCGATTTCTGCAGGACTCCCCCCCCCCCAATCCGGGAGAACTGTTTTCCAGCACATGAGATGGATTGACTCAATAAAGAAAGCCACAGTCTTTTGTTTGTAAGACCTTTTGTTTGGTGTTGCAGTCAAAGCAGGACCAGGAGCAGAGAGACTGGGATTCAGATTTGGGAATAAGCTATGATACTTTTGCCTGCTTTGGGCATGAGAAACAGAGAAACATGATTGCTACACACTTCAGAAATCTAGTCCCAGGTGTGTCGGTTGTCTTTTACTAGGTGTTTGCTGTTAGTGAGACTCTGCTAAATATTCCAGTTCTGCCCAGTTCAATTTAGAGTCTAAACAGAATCTTGAAATACTTGCTGTTCTCAGCAGAAATTGCAGCGCTAAATGCAATGGAGATTAAATTTTGCAATGTTCCTTTTTTCATGGTTTTATGGAAGAGTCAAGTCTCTCTCTGTGTGTGTCTCTCTCTCTCACACACACACACACACACACAAACCCTTCCTCAATGTTCAACAATCAGTTGCTTCAGTTCAGTATGTCCATTTCCTTTTCAGTTCAGTATGTCCATTTCCACCCATCCCTCCCTCGCACCTTTGAGCCTTCTCTCCCTTGCAGTCACGACCTTTTTTCATGGTTTTATAAAAGCCAGTCTCTCTCTCACATACACCCTCCCTCCCTCCCTCCCTCCCTAAATTTTCTACAATCTTACTTTTAAACAAGCTCTATGAAGCCACTCGTCGCTCTCTCGCACCTTTCTTCCCTCCTTAATTGAAGTTTTCCCTCGTGCTCTCAGTCACCTCCGGCGAAAGCAGTCATTGACTGCCCCGGGCTTTGTTGTACAGCTGTAACCAATCAAGCTGGCTTATCTCCGATCTCTAAAAGAACGGAGGATTTACAAGTGCGGAGGATTTACAAGTGCCTTACAAGTGCCGCAACCAAGGAAGGAGGGAGAGGTGGCTTACATGTTGAGGTTTGGCTGCAGGGGATGGGGGCAGTGGTGGAATTCAGCAGGCCAGCAAACGGTTCTGCAGAACCGATAGTACATTAGGTATCGGTTCTGTAGAACCGGTGCGAACCGGCTGAATCCCACCACTGCTTACTCCCAACTACATGGGCAAAAGGCGGGAAAAGTAAGGAACTCACCTTGCCTTCCTCAGTCCTGAATAATTTTAAGCAATTAGTACCTCACCCCCCTCCGGCTGCCGATGAAGGGGAACAAAGGGAAATGGGCAGTTTGGACAAAGCGGAGGGAGCATGTCACGGCTGACGTGACCAGGACGATGTCGGCTGATTGGTCACCGGCGGGGTCGTTCACTCGACAACAGACAACGATGTGAGAGAGAAGGCGGGACAGTGTGTTCAGCCTCCCTCCTCTTGGGATAGTGGGAAGGAAGGGTGTTTAAGCACCGCGTCTTTTCGCGCCCTTGAGGTGGGAGGCCTTTGTTTGAGGGGGAAATATCAGTAGTTGGGAGCTGATAGGCTGCTGCTCCCCCCCCCCTCGAAGGTGCTATCTGTGGGTGTCGTAACCTGTTGCTGGTCCGTCCCCGTTCTTGCCGTGGAAACAGGGCTGAGAGGGCCACAGGTATTTGCATGGGATTGGACTGTTAGGTTTTTACACAGTTGAGATCCCAAAATATTCAGCTGCTGGTGCCACCGCAACTGTCAATTTTAAGTTGTTTTCTTACCCTTAATTTCCGGACGTTAAAAATCAGCGATGCGAAAGGCCGCCCTGCTGCTGTGGAAACTACAATCCCCATCAGTCGCCCCTCGCCATTCACTTGGAGAGGTGAGGGCTGATGGGAGTTGCAGTCCAATTGCGAATGGAAAGACGGACTTTCTCCATTCCTAGTTTAAACTGAAAGAAGCAGAAAGCAGAAGCAGGCCCTTTGCCTCTTGTGCTGGAAATGTTTTCAGATCATGTTTTTATTATTGGTGTTATAATTTAGTGTTTTGCCTTGCTGTAGCTTTATTTTAACTGTTTGTAAACCGCCCAGCATAGTGCTTCGGCACTAATGGGGCTGTCAATCAATCAATCAAAAGTCTCTCAGACGTGGTTTGTGCTTTTTTACTGAGTCAAGGAGAACTGAATCCCAAATAATTGGGTTTGGGATTGAAATACAACCGTAACATTAAGACCCGTAAGAGAGGTGTTTTTTAAATCAGATAGTAATAAATACACTGTAATATTGTCATCTGTATTCTCACAGGGCATTCACATCTGTCTCATGAGCAGCATCTGCTAAAAAACATGAATAGGAGGCACCAAGGAGAAGGCAAAATAAGTAATACCCAAATACAGTGGATATAAAAAGTTTACACACCCCTGTTAAAATGTCAGGTGTCTGTGATGTAAAAAAATGAGACAAAGATAAATCATTTCAGAACTTTTTCCACCTTTAATGAGACCTATGAACTGTACAACTCAATTGAACAACAAACTGAAATCTTTTAGGTGGAGGGAAGTAAAAATAAAAAACTGAAATAATATGGTTGCATATGTGTGCACACCCTTAAACTAATACTTTGTCGAAGCACCTTTTGATTTATTACAGCACTCAGCCTTTTTGGGTTTGAGTCTATCAGTATGGCACATCTTGATTTGGCAATATTTGCCGACTCTTCTTTGCCAAAATGCTCCAAATCTGTCAGATTGCAAGGGCGTCTCCTGTGCACAGCCCTCGCCAGATCACCCCACAGATATTCAATCAGGTTCAGGTCTGGGCACTGGCTGGGCCATTCTAAAATGTTAATCTTCTTCTGGTGAAGCCATTCCTTTGTTGATTTGGATGTATGCTTTGGGTTGCTGTCATGCTGAAAGATCCTCCTCATGTTCAGCTTTCTAGCAGAAGCCTGAAGGTTTTGTGGCTATATTGACTGGTATTTGGAACTGTTCATAATTCCCTCTAGCTTGACTAAGGTCCCTGTACCAGCTGAAGAAAAATAGCCCCAAAGCATGATGCTGCCACCACCATGCTTCACTGTGGGTATGATGTTCTTTTGGTGATGCGCAGTGTTGTTTTTGCACCAAACAGATCTTTTGGAATTATGGTCGAAAAGTTCAACCTTGGTTTCATCAGACCATAACACTTTTTCCCACATGCTTTTGGGAGACTTCAGATGTGTTATTGCAAAATTTAGCCGGGCTTGGATGTTTTTCTTCATAAGAAAAGGCTTCCGTCTTGCCACTCTACCCCATAGCCCAGACCTATGAAGAATACGGGAGATTGTTGTCACATGCACCACACAGCCAGTACTTGCCAGATATTCCTGCAGCTCCTTTAATGTTGCTGTAGGCCTCTTGGCAGCCTCCCTGACCAATTTTCTTCTAGTCTTTTCATCTCTTTTGCAGGGACGTCCAGTTCTTGGTAATGTCACTGTTGTGCAATATTTTCTCCACTTGATGATGACCGTCTTCACTGTGTTCCATGGTATATCTAATGCCTTGGAAATTCCTCCAACAACCTACTGCATAACAAGTACCCCCATGCACGGAGGCCCCCCCACGCCCCCCCATTCACGGACGCCGGCGGTGGCAGGCGCCCCCCCCCCCCCGGTCCTTGGAAGAATGGTCTTCAACAAAACTGGTCCCTGGCATTAAAAAGGTTGGGGACCACTGATTTAAAGGCTGTTAAATAATTAACCAACATCATCATTTAGTTAGTTGATTAGCATGAATCTAATCATCCTTCTTCTATTGTCTCTGCTCTTTCTAAGGGTGTGACTACATTGGAGAGTAGTCACTTGTTTTGTGGCCCATATTACATCTGAAATAGCAATCAGTGCTCATACAGGGGCTACAAATTGATGTGGGAGCTCACTATCCATATTGGTTGGAATATATTTTGCAAAATTACTCTTCAAACTTTTGATGTTCTGAATTCTGAGACTGTGAAATATCTTTCCATGTTATTTTTCTATTGAATTTTTTTTCCAGAAATGTAGTAATCTGAAGCTTTAAATAGCAGCTTCACAGCTTCACGTCATAATCATGGTTCTTTGCTTTTGCATCCCCCCGCCCGCATATGCCAGTCCTGAACATCATGCCCCAACTGCCTACATCAGTGAAACACCACCTACACACACACACACAGTCTTTACAAGAACATATCGCAACTTGCTTGCATGGGGAAAACTCAGTTCAAATTGTTCTGGCTTGAAAAAGTAGAAGTCCCCTGGTGGCAGAGAAAATAAGACACTTGGAGAGCGAAAGAGGGTTGGACCAACTTGATTCAGCCTTTGTGTCATGCAAGCAGTAAAAAAAATACATCGAATTCACCCATTCTATAAGTGGAGCAAATCCTGTGGTATTTGACCATGTAGTCACACTCTAAGTTGCATTAGTGTGTGTCTATTTTGCTTCCTTTGGTACTCCTGCATTCTGCAGATTTGAATAATTCTCCCTCCTCCAGCTTGTTTTCACAGCTTTTCCATTTCAGTGAGGAATGTAGCAGATCCCAGCTGCTGTGGCAGTGCCAGCCGCCTCAGCAATTTACTGAAAGATGCTCTTAGCAAACTTGTTTCTTCAAAGCTGAGGTAATATGTGAGGCAACCTCGGGTGAATTTTGTAGGAAGGAATGTGCTTTACCACTCATAATTTTGCAGAAATTTCAAAGCACATTCCACTCTGTAAAACAGCTTTAGTTAATTGTTTGAGACAACCTATAAAAGAAATCTCTTCCCACTGTGGCAATGTATCACTTCAGCAAGCTTACACATCACCAACCAAAACTGTACAGTTATGACTAACCTCCCAAAGCCAGAATCAAATATTCTGCCAAGGACATTACATTTATTTATTATAAAACAAAATATAAATACTGTTTGTCTATTATGCTTCTATCCAGTCCTTACTCTCCGTCAACAAGAAGGTTTTTCATCCAATGGCATTATATATTTATGAAAATTAAGTTTCAGAATTCTTGAGTCTAATTCTCAGTTCGGAGAAGTAATTCTGAGCATATAAACAGAAAATGCTGCCCCTGCATTTTCTGATGGTTCCTTCAACTATGATTGACTGTATGTCCTTAAATAATGTGAAATTATTGTAGGTCTACCTTCTCCAACCTCATGCCCTCCTGTGGTGTTGTAGTACAAGTCTCATCATCCACAGCCAGCATGGCCAGTAGTCCAACACATCTAAAGGGTAATGGATGGGAAAAACTGTTGAAAGTATATGTCCTGATGATTTTAAAGATAATTAATCCTCCTGATGGAAGATCATCTCCATTTTCTCTCATACCCCACATGTGGAATTAACATAGGATTAGAACTTTCAGTTATTAGGAACACCACAAAAACACATTGTGGACAATCGCAGATAATTTGCTAGCACAAAATCTGTGGGAAAATACTGCTTCTAAAAACATTTATTCTTTATTTTGCATGGAAATCGTATTCAAAGAAAAGTGGGGAGAGAAAATAAAAGTTCATTTTGAAAGGATATTCAGATAGGAAGTGGAAAACATCACAGTAAAAAATCACTTATGCATAAACATCAAGAAAAAAAATACCAAATGGCCAAATAAAGATTCGTACAAAACTGACATCTAAATGCTATATGTTCAAATATTGAAAGGGTTATGACTTATGAGATCTCTAGTCCACCGAGGTGGACATTTATCTGTCCATTGCTGTAACATGAGGCTTTTAGCCACACGCACACGCACACGCACACACACACACACAAGAAGGCATGGAGAGCCCATTTCTGTTTATCAGAATTACAGCACCAGCTATTAACTGACACAGTCAGACTTCTATTACAGAATTTTTGTGGAGTCTGGAAATTTTTGTTGCACAAGTCAGAGTTTTAAATTCACAAAGAAGCTGCAGAAAACAAAGACATTAGTCATGGATTAAGAGTTGTTCCTCGCTTTCTTTATGTCATATTTAATAGCTACCAATGAATATTTATAAATTAATATTGAGGGTTTCTTATGATGGACTTTTAAGGTAATTAATCCTCCAGATGGAAAGTCTTTTCTGTCTTGTGTTCCATCCTACAAGTGGAATTAACATGGGACATTAACCACTTGTCTTTCTGTTCCTATGGCCACCATGGAAACATTGTGGACTCTTACAGATTGGCTGGAAACCTGTAGAAGAAGCCAGAATAAGGCCTCATACTAGACACTTCACAGTCTTAGATAGACATTTCTTTTGTGCCCCTATTTTGTGAGTTGTTAACTGAATATCTGGGACAGGGATGAACACAAAACCCAGTCTATCTTCTTGTGTCCTGTCCCCTTCCTCCCGACAGTTTCAGCCATAAATAGTAGAGGGTTTCCTCAGCAAAACCACAATCTTAGATATAAAATATTACTCTGCAGTCTTAAATAGGTCTGCTCTCAGAGCTTAGAAATGTCACCTTGTTTGGACAGCACCACAGGCCATGGTGGTTGGGAGATTCTGGAAGTTGTAGTCCACAGAAGTAACATTTCCAAATTCTAGTACATCAAAATACTCCTGAGTTTGTGTCAGATATAACATGCTTGAAATTGATTTGAAAATGTCCATTTACATGAGTGCACTTTTTTATTCTTTTTTTTTTTTTTTTTTTTTTGGCTGTGAAGTATGTTTTTTTCCTTTGGAAAGCAAGTGTTTTTAAACACCCACTAAGGGCTTCTTTACTTTAACTCAATTATGAACATGATTTGTTTTGAATTGTTTTGCATGTGTGAATCCCTGTGTCAGAGTAAATTGTTTCTGTGGGCTTTGTCAAGTATTGGATCACAGGTTTAAGGCCACAAGGTAACCTTGTAGCCTGATCTGTTATTCTGTTCTTTCTGTAATATTGATCTAGTGCTATGTCAGTTTGAAAAAAAAGTAAAGCAAATATGCCACCTATGCCACCAATGCAGAAAGTGAGTTGGCGGTGGCAGTAGCAAGTGGCTGTGAGGGGCAGCCAGTGAGGACAGATGGGTGAAGGCCAAAGCCCTCAAAAGCGGTTCCAGGACGATGTGCCATAACCAGAGAATCTCTCCATAGCTATTACAGCATGGGGGTTTATCTTTGTTTTTTGGTACAGATATTTCACTCAAGGAATGCATAGCCTTGGGAGGGCCAAACATAGAAAGCCAGAGCCCTGCTGTGTCAATATTAAAATGATTTTAAAAGCCCATATAGTCCCCTCAACTGATATGCCACACATTTTACTCCTGGATTAAAAGTTGTCTCAAGAGAATACACACACTGACCCAAAAACCATGTGATTACCACATGACTTTAAGCCAATTTCAACTACTCTAATCCATCTCCCAATTTATTTCAATATGTAACCACACCCTGAGTCCCAGTAAATTCAGAACGGCTTATTCCCAGACAGCAACTTAAATTAATGAATGAATGATATGCTTTCTCTTATTTCCAATACCTTGTTCAGACGTGAATGCAGAAAGTCATGTTCACAAATGATATTAAGGATAAGGTTGGCTCCAGGTTTTAGTGGGTCCCTGGACAGGATGGACCTGTGGGAATCCCTATCTGAGTGGTTCATCTTCTCCTTAATATCAGTTCCCGTTTACTTGCCCCCTCTCTCTTCTGACTTAGTAAGCCCAGAAGTGAGAACAAGGTAAACGGGGAGGAGGGGATGGTACTCCATCTCTTCATTCTTGACACTCCTTACATGTGCAGAGAGTACAAGTAAACAGAGAGAGCAAAGAGGAGCAATAACAAAACTATGAAGCCTCAGGGTCAACTGTGGGCCTGAGCAAATCTACAAATATGCTGACCCTTGATGTTACCCCCTTCTTTCAAAAGTTTAAACCAGTGGTTTATTACACTTGTCTGGGATGAGACTGGAGTCTCTGTATCTGACCAACACTCACTTTATGGTGTTGTTGGGTCAGGGATTTACCCTCTTAATCTGTCATTCCAGTCACACAAACCACTGAGCTATAAAGGTCATAGTGTTAAATTATAGGAAATGGAGATTGCTGCTTCTCGTTTGTCAGCCTTCTGTTCTCCTCACAGGCCACTTTTGCTGCACTCATAATCTGTCTGAAAATAAGTGTCTAGGGAATTACTGTGTGACTGTGGCTCTGACTCAGATAATTCATATGGCCGTCTTCTTCGCCCACATCTGCTTCTCCTCCCACCTTTCTTGCTTAGTACCTTTACCTTCTGGTGCATAAAAACACATTTGTTTTAAAGTACTAGGATGCTTTTATTTCTTTATCAAAACTGGCTGTTCCCTAACTTGCTGCATTTTGCACTGTTCTAGTTCATCCTGGATTCTTCATCACTGGAATGTGATCTGCTCAGCTTGTTTAAAAAAAAACACCAAATGCATTGTGTAGCTTTTAGCACAAAGCCCCCAGATTACCACAGGCTTACACACATTTCAATTAACCTACATAGCTTTGCTCCAGGGATCTTATATGGATTGCTTGTTACAGAGAACTTTAAAAACATGTGTCTAAAGACTTGCTGTCAAATCTGCATCCCTGTTCCTTTGGATTGCCATTTAAAGGGACGATTTGTACAGATATGGTTAAACCTTAGTGTATCCCTCTTGATTTAATAGGACTTCAGCTTCCATCACCCCTCACTATTGGCTTTGTAACAGTGCAAGAACACCTAGAGGGCCACATTTTGCCCACCTTTGCCCTGCACATTGAATAGAGCTTGGAATGTTACACTTCAAATGGAACTTGTTGAGTCACTCATTCTTGGCAGCTAGATTGCTGTCATCATTTATATGATGATACAAGTAATTTGTTTTGTTGTGTTGTCATTCAAACAGGCCAAAAAAGAGAGGGAAATGGCCTGTTTAAGGGAAATACAGGGAAGTTATTCTAGTGGCCAATTCTGTTATTGCATCTTGGAAATATTTATAAATATGCCAAGACAAAAAAGAAGGAATATCTCCCTCTCCCCTACCACTTAAGATTCATAGGAGAATAAGAAGTACAGGAGTATACGTGCTTCGAAAAATGACTTACATTCCCCTTAAAAAGTAAATTTAGAAATCAAGGTTGTAACTATTAATTTACACAATTCTATTTCAAAGTAACTAGTTACAGATGGATATGCAACCTCTAACTAATTATTCATAAATCTGACACTGAATCAATGCATTGGATAGGTCATCATCCAATGGATGCCCTATTCAAATAGCTTACATACACAAAATCTTGTCCAGCTGATACATGTCATTTGGCCTAGGAGGTTAGGAGTTCACATACACAGGCCACATCTGAATAAGCTGTTGCTGCCTTTGTATGAATGGTGGTGGTACAGCCTTGTCAGCTCTAAGAGTAAGACCATCTAAGTACAGTCAACCCTCGACTTATGAACGGCCCTAGTTACGAACATTTTGACTTACGAACCGCTCTGATAGAAAAATATAGCCTCGACTTGCGAACTTTGCTTTGAGTTACGAACCGGAAAAAAACTGCGCGGGAGGCGGGGAAAGCGCGAAATTTGAACTTTCAAGGTGTTCTGTTGAAAAGGTGTCTGTTCCCTCCTTCCCTCCCTCTTTTCTTTCCTTTTTTTTTTTAAGCTAAGTCATCTTAGGTTAAAAGGAAAAAAAAGGAAAAAATTCTGCCCCTAGTGGTAGGAACGGATTAACCGGTTTTGCATTAGTTCCTATGGGAACTAATGCTTCAACTTACAAACCGCCCCTCGACCTAAGAACCAAAAACAGCCGGAACGGATTAATTGGTTTTCAATGCATTCCTATGGGAAATGCTGATTCGACTTACGAACTTTTCGACTTAAGAACGTCCTTCCGGAACGGATTAAGTTCGTAAATCGAGGGTTGACTGTGATCTGAGATAATTTGGTTCCTCTTTTTTAAAAAACAAACACCCCGAAATCCTAAATTTCTGACATATGGGAGCACCTAGTAATACCCATAAACAAGAGTGAAGTACTGACCTTCTTGATTGCTGTTCTACTTTAGGTGGAATTCAAAGTTTCTCTTTAGAAGATATGAGGGTTCCATCAAAGCAACCAGATTTCACAACCCAATGCTAATTTTCTAAGAGATCTGATTTTCCCTCTGAATTTTCCCTCTGAACTGCAAATAGCATGACTTATCCCTAAAGCTGTGATTTCTTGGGACTCCCAATATTCACATATCTTTATTATTCTGTGGATGTGGTATAACTGTAGATGTGTGAAAACAGAGCTATTCTGTATATAAAGCCCACCAGCAGAGAGCAGTAGAGAGCTAAAAGACACTTACTAATGAACGTTCTTACCAGCCCAGTCCTATCGACATTTACTAAAACATTAACTGTACTGATTTCACCAGGACTTAATTTTAAGTAAATGCACATCATAATGCACTCTTCATAAATTCAATGAACCAATCTAATGATCAGTAATGGAAGACAATAATTTTAACTTGATATTTTATTTATTAACACATTGACCAAAATCCTGTTGCTTGATACAGTATGTCACTAGGGTGTAGCCCATTGAATCAGTGGGGATTTGTTGAGTCAACTGTTCCATAAGTACCATTGATTCAAATGGGCCTACTCCAACTGCAATTTATTATGCTAAAGTAAGTCACAGTTAGAGTAGACTTATTTGAATCAATGGAATTTACAGAAGAGTTGACTCACCAAACCGTCATTGATTCAATGAGCCTACTCCAGTACAATTTATTATGCTCCATGATAGGACTTTGGCACTGGATACTGTCAAGATTTGGGGTGTGGGAGATGGCTCGGAGACAAGTCAGTCTTCCAGGTTAACAGCAAAGAGACTCATAGAGACAGCAGATTCCTTCACCAGCAGTGTATTTACAGACTATGTACAATTGAATTATGTACATCAGTTAACAGACTAAATAATGCACTTATAGTAAATAAACAGACAGCACTTCTGGCAGCAACTGTCCAACACAATACTCCACACAGCACCATAGTGTGCATCACTTATATAGTTTGAATAGCCAATCACTAGGCACATCACCTGATGTCTTCCCCCAGATGTTACATCATATCCAATACACATTTCATGGATTGCATCAGCCTCATGTGCTGACTCTGTGGCTGCACACCTGTTTCAAGAGGGATGCCTATTAGTAAACTTTGGTTCATGTACTAAGAGTAAATTCCCTACTGTGGGTCATAATATCCTGACAGATACAGCTTGCAAAGAAGTGTTAGTCTCTGCATATAAGAGTCCCAAAAATTCATGACCAATTTTCTGAAAATTCCAGCCAAATGCTACCTGGGGTGAAGTTTGAAACCATAGTCCCACCTCTCAAGCTGTCTGCAGCCAGCATTTGAAGCCTCCTTAAGAAGCAGCCCTTGTACAGTCATCTGCCATGACGTTTTGGGACTCATATATATATTTAACTATCCACAAAATCCTGGTGCACATTCTCAAGAGAATGGGTTGCCATTGAAAGCAAACTGTTTGTTTGATTGGGGGCAGGGAGGGTCTAATAAAAGTATCACCTGCTCTTGCATTTGTATTAAAATATTGCAGTTTGATTTAAGGTACCACAATGCTACACTTCTCTCGCTCACCCTCTCATCTGATATGAATATAGCTTAGTAGTTTGTTGAAGCACCAAGGCATTGCATATTTATTAATTTTTAATTGGCTTTGATATGGCAACAGCAGTTGCTTTAATAAACAGCCATTGGGTCTTAATATCACCCTCTATTCACCAAATACCTAGTTAGCATTCATTTCTTAATATTTACTGGACAGGATAATATGTATAGTGGTTAGACTGCTGCACTGGGGCCTGGGAGAACCAGCTTCTAGGTCTGTTCTCAGCCATAAAATTCACTGGTCTCCTTGTTCAGTGTCAGCCAGATATACCTTACAGGTGTGTTATGAGGATAAAGTGGGAGAGGAAAAGAGTCATATAAACCTCCTCAATCTGAATGGAGGAAAGGCAGAATATACATTAACAAACACTGAGATATATGGCTATCCATGGGTATGGCTATTTGCCAGAATCTTCCTTCTCATTCTCCCCTATTCAGAACATTCTCAAAAAGATCCTGTATCAGGAAAACATAAGCTGTTTCATTCCCATGGTAACAGACCACCAGGCAATTAACAATTCCAAAGCTCAACATCAGGCTGTTAGCCAATCCAGTAACACTATGTTTATGCTGTAACATTTTAGACCATAGGTGACAGAATGCTCCTCTCTCAATCGAACAAAATAGAATCTACGTTCTATCTTGCATGGAAAAACTCAGCATGTAAAGGAGAAAGCAAGACTAAAATTCTTCTTCTGAACATCTATTTTTTGTGTGAAAGAATTTTATATGAAAGCACAGTCTACGATTCTTGCACTGTGAAGTGGGGCAGTTGGGACCCAGTCTTATCATTTTAGTAAGGGCTGTTGCAAAGTCTTTGTCTAAAGATGCAAGGCCAGGTCCCTGCTTAGTTCAATCTCCGCTTAGTGATGAAGCTTCCTAGGGCCAGACACCATCTCTCAGCCTAACCTGCTGCCAAGAGTTGACATGCAGGCAAATGGGAAACAATGACACTGTTCTGAATTCCTTGATATAAAGAGATAAGAAGAATACCCATGAGTTATCTAAGCAGATAGCCTAAGAAATATGTATCTAAATGAGACATCAGATAAGACCTCTCCCAATCTTGATGGTTACACCATTATTATATCTCTTACGATTGGTTTACATTAACTACTTTGTTCTGTTTCCCAAGCTGTGGTGGTGGTGGGAACACATAGTCATGTCATGTCAGCAAATTTAACCAAACGATTCAGATATTACTAGCAGCAATTCACAAATAATGGTCATGGCATTTTCTTAGGAGCCATGATCTTGGGAAATAAAATATTATGTTACCTGCAGTGAACTGGTATATGTTTTGTCTGAATCTTGTTCGAGTATCTGTGGTTTTCCATGGCTATTCTACTTGACATCACTAATTAACACCTCATGCATATTAGCACATTGAACATTCCCGATATTGACAAGAAACATTTCAGATATAAAAACAGCTAAGTTTATTTCTCTGCAGCCTCTATGTTATTGCTAAACTCTTTTATTAGTCTATTGATCTGCCTTGCCAGCTCCTCTGTAAATTGATACTGATGTAAATACTACTCTGTTAAAAAGGTGCCAACTGAACTTGTGACTCTACCCTTCAGAGATATTTCAGATGGATTTTTTAATAGTAGGGTTAACAATTTTTATTTTATTTTACTGATCTTTCTGCTTTTGCCTTAACAGCACCCTGATTAGCAAAAAGTGGCTGGTGTTCATGCTGGTCTCTAATATGGCAATATATCCAGGCAATAATATGGGAAGGGTCACCTACAGATAAAGGTACTATTAAAGCAATTCTGTATTGCCTGGATAGCTTAGTGAGTTGGGAGTTTGATTCCCCCCTGTGCTTCCTGGGAGAAAAGCCAGCCTGTGTAGCCTTGGGAAAGCTACATAGTTTCAGATCAGCCCAGAAGAAGGGAATGACAAGAGTACCCTATACCTAGGAAACCCTCGGGAGAGTTGCCATAAATCAGAATCAACCTGACAGCATGTAATTATTAGAGGCAACTCTAGTTTTAGCTCTTGGGACTAACAAAGTTTAAAGGAAAGACATAAATGGAGCACTGTTAAGGTTTTGATTTGTTTTTCTCCTATGGAAGCTTAGAAGACACTTAGTTTTGCTATACTCACAGTCTTCTATTTCTGATCTTGCTGAACTTCATGCAAGCAATCTGCTGTTGAGATCACACTAAAGCAGCTGCATAGTACATTTAAACTTCAAGCATGGTGTTTGTTTGCTACATGCATTCAAGAGAAGGGAACATAATTTGACAAGTCATTTGAGCCACTTGCAATGTGATTTCCCTATGCAGTATGACAGAAACCTATTGCAGAGTTGTGTTACTAAGAGTAAATCCACATGTCTCCATAAAAACCAAAGTTTGCAATTATTCTATCTCTTTTCCTCTGGTATGCATGTTACTCTTCACCACACATTCAGATTCACATGCAAAGGGATAAATTGAGACTACATAGCCAAAAAGCCACTGTGACTTTTTGCATATTGTGAAAATGACATTATTTCTTGCATCTTTTCCCGCCTAATATGCTATTTGAATTACGCATATTTCCCTAGCATCTGGCCCCATAAAATTCTATGGGCATACTTTCAAGTATGATGCACAGTAATGCAGCTGTACAATGCAAACGTATGCAGGCTTCTTTATGAGTACATCTTACTGTGTTCAGTTGGATTTATTTGATAGTGCCTCTGCACAAGAACTGGAGTTTTGCTATGCAATCCTGTATGTGTTTATTCAGTTGCATATTTTCCCAGGTAAGTGTGCTGACCGTTACAGTTTTAACTCTTGCAAAATGGCATATCCTGTGTTATTTTACTCCAATTTCTTGATGTATAGTTTAAAAATACCACATTGCCTTAGTCCGGTACTGCTCACACCCATTTACTTAGGATTCAGAGTACAGGTGTTCTGCTCGATAACCAATTTTTCTAACAGATTTATAATGGCTTGTGCTTGTAGGGAGATTAGTCTGACAACAAAGGTTGAGAAGAGACAGAGTGATTTGTTTCACTAAGGCTTAAAAGCACAGAAAACAATGTCGAAGTATATAGCTCATAGCTACGTTTTTATGCAAGAAATCACATTCCATGCCCTTAGCCAAGCATTAATTAAAAAATCTCCCAACCTTGAGTCCCCAGATCTTCTTGGACTATAAGTCCCAGAAATCCTTAGTCCAAGAACCTCTGGTTACTCAAGATGGGAACCACTGATCTAGAGGGATACAGCTGCCCACCTGGCGCAAAGTACACATAGGAGGATGAACACCCCTGTGTCTTCGATACACTGATCATATTCACGTACGGTTGCCAGACCTCAGAGCGCTGGCTGAAGTTGCAGGGGATCATTATATTTCTCCTGGTTTCTAGGTGTGGAGACAACTCTCAGTACAAGCACTCCAAGAGGAGATAGTTTGTTTTTTTTGTATGAGAAGTTGCTTTCAAGGATGAACAACTTTTGAAGGGTCCCGTTACCAATTTTCTGCTGCCAGGGCATATCCATGTGATGTGACAGATGCAGGTCAGGAAAGGGTTGGGAGTATGGACATAAATACTGCAGACTTTCACTCCCAAAGAGAAACTGAGAAAAAAAAAACCAACAACAACATTTCTCTGTGGGATATTTTTCACCAAAGAAATCTTGCAGAAAATGTCATGGTATTTCTCTTAAATATTGTAGTCCTTTCCCCCTGATTATTATAGTTTCTGTAGAATGTCATATTTTCTGCATAGGATTCACTTGAAAAAGGCAGAAGTCTTCTTTTTTTTCTGGGACTTTTTGGGATCCTTGAAGTCACAATGATGCTGTGCCCCGTGTCTTAGGTTTTGGGGTTAAAACATCAAGAAATGGGAACACCAGGGAACCTAATATTCATATTTTACAATTTTAGATGTATTAAAATGCTTTCAGTGCATATTTAAAACCACAATGCCGGTATGATATTGCAGTTGGAGTATTAGGCTGGGGCCCTTCAGTTCACTGTGTGACTTTGGGCCGGTCACCGTCTCTCAGTCTAACCTTCCTCAGGATAACATTAGGAAGAGATGAAACAGTTTTGCCTCTTTCATTGACAAGCCCAAGAAGGCCTGTTAGCATGACTTCCAGGAAGAATTGCTGCAATCCTTCCAGTTGGAGGCAGAAGCCTGTAGGACCGGTCACACCTCTTCAGAGGCCAAGGAATAATGTACCAGCTATCAAGTGGCTTCTGAGAACAGGAGTAGTGTTTCTTGCTCACTTTAAAAGAAAGGGGTGCGGTAACTGGTTGTGATTATGGCTGTGGCTTTTTTGTCTTTGACAAACCTTGTTTTATGCAAAAATATAGCCAGTAGCTTACCTTTTAGCAAAATCTTTCCTTTTATTTCCAGTTGCCTAAGGTTACTTTCTCTCTAACAGTCCAGGAAGTGTATGCCTGATTCCTTGCACATAGCTTTAAATAAGCCTCAAAAGGAATTTATCCTGTATTATGATCACTTTGCAAAAATACACAAAAATACTCTTTCAGAGGTATTTGGTAAAGAAGGAAAATTGGCAGTCATTTTGCGGGTATGGCTATGTGGGTGCCATTAGAATACCGGCTTTCTGAAAATGCATTTATAATAAACAGCTGCAAAAGTGAGATTGTTTCAGACACATATTGTAAATGGAGGATCGCTGTAATTCTTTTCATGCTAAGAAGGAACCAAGAAGAAAGCTGAGGCTGTTTATTTAGTTAACAATCATGGTTTGGAAGAAAGATATAGAATTCTGTAAATGTTTCCCTCATATATTTTCTTTTCTTAATGTTCTATTTATTTGTGTTGCCAAATAAAATAAAAATGAATAAAAAATAGATGTAGTTAAACAGTATGGAGTTACATAATGACAAGGATGCATTTATTTGTTTGCAGCACTAACGGCATTACATACATCTGCAAGTAGTATTTGCAATTAATTTTTATCTTTTTATTGATTGGCCATACCTTGCTTTTTCTTAAGAAAGCTCAGAATAGTTAAGTATTTCCATTCCTGGCATTGGTTTGATACTTTAACAAAAAATCTTCTACAATCCTTTCTCTCCAGCTGTTACACATTAATTGATGTTTCTGAACAAGCTGTACTATATAGGTATCGTTTTTAACAAAATCTCTCATGGTACTGTCAGAGATATCAGGTACATTGTTCATGGGGCTTTGAATTCAGATGCCAATTAACCCCTCTTCAGAACAAGGCAATCATCAGAACAGATAGGCTGATAGCAGACAAAAGGACTTCATAGCCAGGGGCACTATGGCATCAGAGAAGATCAGCTGTCAGATGAGATGCAGAAAGCAAGAGGAGAATTGATAAGCAAAGTAAAATTCCTCAACACTGAAAAGCTAGATAAGGATGGGGACCCTTCAGCCCACTTGATGTTTTGGATGACTACTTCCAGTCTCTTAATATTGGCCTTGGTGGGCGAAGGTGATAGACCATGGTGTCCAAAACATTTGGAAGATAAAGAGTCTCCATGCAGAATATATTTTAACTCACACCAGAAACAGACATTAGACATTGTAGTTGTTTAGTCATTAAGTCGTGTCCGACTCTTCGTGACCCCATGGACCAGAGCACGCCAGGCCCTCCTGTCTTCCACTGCCTCCCGGAGTTTGGTCAAATTCATGTTGGTCGCATAGAGTGTGTGTGTGTGTGTGTGTGTTTGTGTGTGTGTGTGTGAGAACCACTCCTTAAATATCTCACTTAACTTGAAAGCCCTCCTTGGGTCAGCATAAGTTATTTCTGACATTACAGCACATAACACATTGCTACCTTACCTGTGCTTCTCTTCCTGATCTCCAACCTGTAGGAAATTGCATGGTCTGCCAAATGCTCCCTCTTCACTACACTTATCCCTCTCTTGCTCCCCTCCCAGCACATTGTACAATTGCTGCTTTCCTCAAATCACTCACTGCGCACCTCCTCCTCTGTTTATCTCCCTTCTCATTGTTTTTCCTGGCCTTTGCCACCAGCAAATCATGCAAAATTATGCTTAATCAGCGGCCTCTAAAATAGAATGACCCCCTGCCACAAATCAGGCTGCTGCTTCCAGGCTGCTCCTCTATTGGTGTGTAAGAAGGGTGGGGCCTTCATGGTGGTGTCAGAATTCCCTTGTTAGGGAGATTGGACAAGTTCTTATTCCTGTCAAGTGGTCTGTAAGAACTGTTCTAGCCCTAGTTAGTTATGTTTTATGGCACTGACTTAATGGTTTTTCCCATATAGCAGTACAATCCCAATGACTGCGTCTTATGCTCCAGCAAGGGACATGGTAGCACTGTGGGTTAATCCGCAGAAGCCTCTGTGCTGCAAGGTCAGAAGACCAGCAGTCGTAAGATCGAATCCACACGACGGAGTGAGCTCCCGTCACTTGTCCCAGCTCCTGCCAACCTAGCAGTTCGAAAGCATGTAAAAATGCAAGTAGATAAATAGGTACCACCTTGGTGGGAAGGTAACAGAGTTCCGTGTCTAGTCGCGCTGGCCACGTGACCACGGAAACTGTCTTCGGACAAACGCTGGCTCTATGGCTTGGAAACGGGGATGAGCACCGCGCCCCAGGGTCGGACACGACTGAACTAAATGTCAAGGGGAACCTTTACCTTTTACCTATGCTCCAGCAGCCAGTGTCTCATGGCTCAGCAGGGAAACAAAGGCTTTGCATGCAGAAGGTCTCAGATTTAATCCCTGGCATTCACCAAAATGCCTGAAGCCCCGAATCAGTCAGTGCTGGCAACTATAGTTCTGAGTCTAGGCAGACCCATAGTATGATTCAGTACAGGCATCTTTCTATTTTACTATGCTGTTTCAAAGTGCTTTAGTATTTGCTAATTTTATACTTTCAAAATGATGTTAATCTTTAATAATTTGCAGACCGCTTTGGATTTCCCTAAACTACAAATATAAAAATGAATAGTATATTTCCTCTTTGAAACAAATGAATAGAAACGAAACTCTCATGTTTTAGTTTTTAAAGGAATAAACATCAACTGTCCTCTTTTAATACTGATGACTTTCTGCCCTCCAAAGAAAAATAGATTACTGAATGCAACCATCACAAAGTTTGTTTCCGCTATTTAGTGTATATTTCTATAACCGATGCAATTGTTTTTGCTTACCTTTGCTTGATTGGTGAAACGAATTTGCATTAGCCCTTGGTGAAAGCAAATGTATATTGTTGCCGTCTAATTTTCAAGGTACTCCACTGTTGTGAGACCTGTTGAAATGAATGGTGCTGGCACCTGAACTGACAGCTTGAATACTGCAATCTTAATTTATTTGTTTATTTTATTTACAAGATTTTTTAGCCGTGCCATTACCAGTGATCTCTGAGCGGCGTACAACATTAAAACTTTAAAAACATTAAAACCATTAAAAATAGGCAATATTATAATAATATCCTATATTAAAAACAATAATTAAAACATTAATATTAATAAATCCTGCTGCTCATATGGCCAGCTAAAGAATACTATTTAATTAAAATGCTGGCTAAACAGAAAGGTCTTTGCCTGGCGCCAAAAAGCCAAAAGTGTTGGAGCCAGGCGGATCTCTATAGGGAGGGCGTTCCAAAGTTGGGGGGCAACAGCCGAGGAGGCCCTATTTCGACATGCCATCCCCCTCACCTCTTTCAGGGATGGCACCTTCAGAAGGGCCTCCTGGCCTGATCTTAGAGGATGGGCAGGCTCGTATGGAAGAAGGCGGTCCTTTAAGTAACCAGGTCCTAAGCCGTTTAGGGCTTTATATGTCAAAGTAAGCACTTTGAATTGGGCCCAAGCAGCAACCGGCAGCCAGTGTAAATTTTTCAGAGCCGGCGTGATATGAGTCCGTGCGGCGGCACCACTTACCAGCCGTGCAGCCCGGTTCTGTGCCAGTTGCAGTCGCCCCAGTTAATGTGCTCCCAGTTCAAATGGCATATATGAAACATATCATCTGTACTTATTTCTTTCTGTTAAAAAAAATAAAATAAACAGCCTTTTGTACAGTTACCTGCTGCTTTGAAGAACAAGGAGTTTCAATACATAAACCATGCACAGATAAGGAGAAATAAATCTCTGCTCATCCTTACCCTTCAGAGAAAGTTTTCCTGTTTTTTAATTTCCCTTCTCTTGGTCTCTCTTTTTTGGGTGGGGAGAATGGTTAACAACATACTCTCTTTGTGAAACTTTGTAAACTTGACTGTCTAGTTTTTCTCTGGTGGGACAAAAACAGCTATTGCAGAAACAAACAGCTAGATTTTCTATGCCAGCTATGCCATGTTAATTATAACACAGCTGAATCTCTCAGGCTGAATGACAATCTAAAGAATGCAGTACTTCAAGCCACTTACCAGGAATTACTAGAAACAGTTTCTTTCTATATTCCATGGAAAATTTGTGTTTTCCACACAAATGGGGTTCCCATCTGTTTTGTTTAAAGAAATCGATTTAATTTTCAGTTTTGGGCAGTTGCACCATAGCTATCTTTGTTTGAAAAAATGTTCAAAAATGTTCTGCTTTTTAAATGTTACCTTCCACCTTTTCCCCCCAAAGCTCTAAAATGACTTGTTCTGAATTCATTGGTCCCCACATTGAATGTTCTTTTTCTTTTTAATATAGTCTCTTAGTGATGGGAACCAAAGAGAAAAATCCTTATGGTACAGGTATGTGTGGAAGTTTCACTGGGGAGAAATTAGGTCACAACATGAAGCTTCTTCTGTGTCCTGATTTTGATGTTCTCTTATTTACAGACGAGGAAGTGCCCTGTGAACGGCAGGTCCGCCGTGACGAGAGACTTTTTGAGTTCTCTTCCTTTCCATGGCCAGGCTGGCCAAATTTTATTTATCCTTTGGCACTGTTGGTAAGACTGAGATTTCTGGCAACTTCCAAAATGTCAAAGATCCACAAATGCAATAGCTTTTTTCTTTTTAATTTAAATAGACAAACATCACAAGTTTCTCTGCTGTATAAATGAGACTTTTTAACCATCATCCTGATGGTTTTATTGTTTCGTCATTTTCACAACAATTTTGCAAGGTGGGATATTAATATTCACACTTCATTAAAAGAGAATGGGCTAGAGCCAAATATGTCAATCTGACCAAAATATTTCACAAAAAGATAATTATATACATGTCACTTCATTGATTCCAGCTCTTTGTCATACTCTGGCATGACTGAAAACCAGAACTCAATTTGGAGGTGTAGATAATGGCAGATGGCAATTAGTAAGAAAGGAAAACCCACTCCTACCAAGAAGCCGAGATAACCACAGGTGGGTGGGGACTGGGCTAAGGTAAGTCTCTCATTAATCTTGGCAGTCTTCCCGCTTGTATCCCTTTTATTCTCTGGCTGCCATGTACTCCTATAGATAAAAGATTGCACAGAATCCATAGCAGCAATTTATACTGGATTGGCTCATTCTCCAGGGAGAGGAAACCAATTAAGAGTACAATATATCTCTTCTAACAGAAGTCCTAATGAATGTCTGATTAGAAGTCTGTGGCTGTTGGCAATGCTAAAACGGCAGAGCTCTCAGCTGTATTAGATGTGAACACGAACAGATTTATGGTGACAATCCCATATATATATATACACACATGTATCTGTGAGGGAAGTTTAACTTAATTCAGTGGTGCTTACTTTTGGGTAAACACACGCAGCAGTGGAGGAAACGTACTGCCCTTTGGAAGTTGGACAGCCAGTATAGCCAGTTGTGAGGGATGTTAGCAGTTGTAAACCAATAAAATCTGGAGGGCCACTTTTGGCCTACTCCTGACATTCAGGACTGCACTGTAACATTGTAACAACATTACCCACTCTCATCCACTTTTTAATTATGCATTTTCATAGCACTCATTATTGTTATTATTAGGTTTAAGCACTATTTTTAAATATTTGATGGGCAACATCCTGTTGCCTAACTTTGTGCTGGCATAAACCAGATTGGGTACTGTAAACATTTAATTTACACTAATTAAAAGCTTCATATCTTCTCTTGTAGGTTCTGAGGCTCCCTAGGGCCCCCTTTGGCCCTGAGAAAGCCTTTGCGAGCCTTGGGACAAGTCCAGGTGGTTGAAAAATCCAAAATCACTGCCAAATCATTGCCAGCAGGTGACCCAGCAGCCATTTTTTGTGATTAAAGGGTCTTCCCACCCCACAGTCCAACACTACCAAAGGCTTCCCCAGGACAAAAGAGAGTCCTCAGAACTTAAAAGTGGGGGAATAAGCTTTTAATTTGTGTAAATGAAATGTTTTTGGCATGTGATCTGGGTTCTGCAGTGCAAACATGCTGCTACATTTAGATATTAAAACAATGTATGCTTAAATTATATTTACATTTCTACGGGATTCAATGTTATTCACATGGTTCTTCCCATCTCATTTTATCCTCATAATAACTGTGAAATGGATAAGGCTAACAGATGTTGATAGGCCCAAGACTATTCAATAGACTTCACAGCTGAAGGGGGACTTGAACCCAAGCTTTTGTGTTCTAATTCCAAAACTAATAAGGCAGTGGTTCCCAGTTTTTTTCCCCAAGTCCTGACTCCCTTTTATAATAGCCAAGTAGCTATTACAACCCCCTGCAACATTTGCATAAATAGGCTGTTGGCGTCATTCCTTGATATGGCGACACTGTCGATGGGGATGCTACTCGCCCTCCTACTGCTCTTGCCACCCACTTCACTGTCACCGCTTCAAAACTGGGAAGGGAACAGGCTGGGGGAGGTTAAAGGAAGGGAGAAGAGAAGGCAAAGGCCATCAAAGAAGGGCCAGGGGGCAGAAGGACATTTTGGTACCCAAAGAAGGGGCAAAACCTTCATGCAGAGAGGATCCCCTCAGGAACAAGTACAAAGCTTTCCTTATAGCCACTGCAGAAGAGGCGGGCCATTTGTTTTTGTGTCCCCTTCCTGGGGGTTTGTCTGTTTCTTCTTCTTCTTCCTTTTTCTCCCCTTCTTTAGGCTCTCTGGAAGCGACACGTCATAGTTAAAATCCCTTTCTTATAGAAACGGAAGTAATTATATCTTTATGCTGGCATTTCTTTTCTTTTCTTTGTAAAAAATACTCTCAGTCATCCCTTCTCAGAAAGTAGAGACTTCTTTCTCCCCCAAAGAGGGAGAAGGTTTCTCATACACACACATACATGCTAACTTTAATATTCTGCTCCGAAAGTTCAAGGAAGAAATTATTTGACAAGGACTTTTCTTGTTGTTTAGTCGTTCAGTCATGTCCGACTCTTCGTGACCCCATGGACCAGAGCACGCCAGGCCCTCCTGTCTTCCACTGCCTCCCGGAGTTTGGTCAAATTCATGTTGGTAGCTTCGACGACACTGTCCAACCATCTCGTCCTCTGTCATCCCCTTCTTCTCTTGCCTTCACACTTTCCCAACATCTGGGTCTTTTCCAGGGAGTCTTCTCTTCTCATGAGATGGCCAAAGTATTGGAGCCTCAGCTTCAGGATCTGTCCTTCTAGTGAGCACTCAGGGTTGATTTCCTTCAGAATTGATAGGTCTGTTCTCTTTGCAGTCCAGGGGACTCTCAAGAGTCTCCTCCAGCGCAACAATTCAAAAGCATCAATTCTTCGGCGGTCGGCCTTCTTTATGGTCCAGTTCTCACTTCCATACATTGCTACTGGAAAAACCATAGCTTTGACTATGCGAACCTTTGTCGGCAAGGTGATGTCTCTGCTTTTTAAGATGCTGTCTAGGTTTGTCATCGCTTTCCTCCCAAGAAGCAGGCGTCTTTTAATTTCATGGCTGCTGTCACCATCTGCAGTGATCATGGAGCCCAGGAAAGTAAAATCTGTCACTGCCTCCATATCTTCCCCTTCTATTTGCCAGGAGTTGATGGGACCAGTGGCCATGCTCTTAGTTTTTTTGATGTTGAGCTTCAGACCATTTTTGGCGCTCTCCTCTTTCACCCTCATTAAGAGGTTCTTTAATTCCTCCTCACTTTCTGCCATCAGAGTGGTATCATTTGCATATCTGAGGTTGTTGATATTTCTTCCGGCAATCTTAATTCCGGATCGGGATTCCTCCAGTCCAGCCTTTCGCATGATTTATTCTGCATATAAGTTAATAAGCAGGGAGACAATATACAGCCATGTCATACTCCTTTCCCAATTTTGAACCAATCAGTTGTTCCATATCCAGTTCTAACTGTTGCTTCCTGTCCCACATATAGATTTCTCAGGAGATAGATAAGGTGGTTAGGCACTCCCATTTCTTTAAGAACTTGCCATAGTTTGCTGTGCTCCACACAGTCAAAGGCTTTTGCGTAGTCAATGAAGCAGAAGTAGATGTTTTTCTGGAACTTTCTGGCTTTCTCCATAATCCAGCGCATGTTAGCAATTTGGTCTCTAGTTCCTCTGCCCCTTCGAAATCCAGCTTGTACTTCTGGGAGTTCTCGGTCCACATACTGCTGAAGGCTACCTTGTAGGATTTTGAGCATAACCTTGCTAGCGTGTGAAATGAGTGCAATTGTACGGTAGTTGGAGCATTCTTTGGCACTGCCCTTCTTTGGGATTGGGATGTAGACTGATCTTTGCCAATCCTCTGGCCACTGCTGAGTTTTCCAAACTCTCTGGCATATTGAGTGTAGCACCTTAACAGCGTCATCATTTAAGATTTTAAATAGTTCAACTGGAATGCCATCACCTCCACTGGCCTTGTTGTTAGCCATGCTTTCTAAGGCCCAGTTGACTTCACTCTCCAGGATGTCTGGCTCAAGGTCAGCAACCACACTATCTGGGTTGTCCGGGACATCCAGATCTTTCTGGTATAATTCCTCTGTGTATTCTTGCCACCTCTTCTTGATATCTTCTGCTTCTGTGAGGTCCCTACCATTTTTGTCCTTTATCATATCCATCTTTGCACAAAATGTCCCTTCAATATCTCCAATTTTCTTGAACAGATCTCTGGTATTTCCCTTTCTATTCTTTTCCTCTATTTCTTTGCACTGTTCATTTAAGAAGGCCCTCTTGTCTCTCTTTGCTATTCTTTGGAAGTGCATTCAATTTTCTGTAACTTTCCCTATCTCCCTTGCATTTTGTTTCCCTTCTCTTCTCTGCTATTTCTAAGGCCTCGTTGGACAGCCACTTTGCTTTCTTGCCTTTCCTTTTCTTTGGGATGGTTTTTGTTGCTGCCTCCTGTACAATGTTACGAGCCTCCATCCATAGTTCTTCAGGCACTCTGTCCACCAAATCGAGTTCCTTAAATCTGTTCTTCACTTCCACTGTGTATTCATAAGGGATTTGGTTTAGATTCTACCTGACTAGCCCAGTGGTTTTTCCTACTTTCTTCAGTTTAAGCTTGAGTTTTACTATAAGAAGCTGATGATCGGAGCCACAATCAGCTCCAGGTCTTGTTTTTGCTGACTATATAGAGCTTCACCATATTTGGCTGCAGAGAACATAATCAATCTGATTTTGGTATTGCCCATCTGGTGATGTCCATGTGTAGAGTTGCCTCTTGTGTTGTTGGAAAAGAGTGTTTGTGATGACCAGCTTGTTCTCTTGACAACTGATTGTATCCCAGTACAGCTTTTCCCACTCTTTTGTTGACTATGAGGGCTACTCCATTTCTTCTACGGGATTCTTGCCCACAATACTAGATATGACAATTGTCTGAATTGAATTCGCCCATTCCCATCCATTTTAGTTCACTGACGCCCAGGATGTCAATGTTTCTTCTTGCCATCTCCTGTTTGGACACATCCAGCTTACCAACGTTCATAGATCTTACATTCCAGGTTCCTATGCAGCATTTTTCTTTGCAGCATCGGACTTTCCTTTCACTTCCAGGCGTGTCCGTAGTTGAGCGTCCTTTCGGCTTTAGCCCAACCACTTCATTAGCTCTGGAGCTACTTGTCCTTGTCCTCCGCTCTTCCTCAGTAGCATGTTGGACGCCTTCCGACCTGAGGGGCTCATCTTCCAGCGTCATATCTGGGCTACAACACATATACGGCAACCTGCACCCCCTCTCCACAAGAAAACATTTTACAACCCCTGGATTGGGGAAACACTGTAATAAGGTCTTGGTACTGAGCCCATAATTTTAATAATCTTGCACTGCATATGGTCTACTAATTTTTCCCTAACATTTTATGAATTAAAAAGGGCACTTTTCAATAGGCTATCCTAGTGACTCTGGCTTTCATAATACCACACTGGAATCGCCTTCACCTTCTTATAATATACAGTTATGTTATAAATGTGCACTGCATCTTGTCTTTGCAATGAGGATTGCGCAATTCAGTGTGCAATTAGTCATGCAGTTTTGATTGTGACTATTTGCTTCATGAATAGCACTTCCACCTTGCAGCAATTAAAACTGCCACCTGCATAATAATATCATGTTATGCAAATATAGCTACTCAATAGGATTCCAGCCCACTTTTTTATTTTTTTAAATGATGCTTGGATTAACGAAAAAAATGTTCTTATTATATAGCTGCCTTGATTTGTACAATCTAAAATGTTTATTAAGTAGTCTAATTTTCAAGCAGTCTGTGAAATGGACTTCAAGAACTAATGACATATGGCTTTGACATCATTATCCAATTAAGAAAAAGAAACAGTTTATTTGAACTGATCCATTTCACATACCATTGTTTCAAAGATAACAAATTTCAAGGCAGCAGTGAATTTGGTAAACAATAATCTTAAATCATATAACAAGCTAACTAAAAGGTAGAACCTGCTTGGTAGCCACCTTGAATTAGATACAATGGAATGATGTGGTAAGGGTATCTCATGAATCAGGCTGTATAAAAATCAATGATTTTTTAAAATCAAGTTGATTTAAACCACAATTTATATTTTAAAAAACTCTGATTTTTAAATTTAAATCATGATTTCAATCAATTTGATTTAAAATTAAAATTTAAATCAAATCCATTCTGTCATGCATATATAACCCGTACATTCAAGGGCACTTTTTCAGTAAAGCAAAGGGGAAAAATCAGTGCATCTTCTGGATAATTTTTATTTTCTTTAGGAAATCACTGTGTAGTTTTTAACTAGAAATGTGCAAGCGTAATAGAAGTAAAAGTAATTCTTTTAGCAGGAGACACAAATCTTTGACTCATTCTCATCTGGGAAAATTCAGCTCAGTTTGTTATCTCAAATATACTGTTCTGAGTCAAAGAAACAGCACAAAAGAGAAACAGAATATTCCGTTTAGACAGTCAGGGTTGGTATGTTGAGATCAGCTGGCAATATGTTCAGAAGCAAATAGTTCTAAATGACCAGTTGCAAAGACAGTCAGAGCCCCCATATTTTAAACTGCATAGAAGAGGGAAGTTTGACAAACACAGTCCCCTCCGTCATGTGGAGTACTTATCAAAATCTTCCTCACTCAATTTACAAAACTGATTTTCCTCTCAGTATTTCATGTGAATGCAATGTCACAATGTTGGATTTACAAATCATTGTCATTATTTAGTGCTTTCGCTTACAGCTTCTGGCAACCTTCAGTAAGATATACCAAACCTATTAGCTATTTCATATTCATGCTCTAGTGATATATGTAGGTACAGGCTACAGCAGACCTGGGCAAAATGCGGCCCGAGGGCCACATACGGCCCGCGAGCCGCTCCTGTCCGGCCCGCCGGACATCAAAACCATTTATAGCTTTTTGTCTAAAGTTGATTAGTTGCTTATCTTTAACATACCGCAAAAAACCTCTTTAGTATTTGTGAAGATTAACAAGTTTAAAATAAAAACAATCATAACATCACTGTTTCATTTTATTTTTAAGTAAAGTTGGTTCGGCCCCCGAACACAGTTCAGATTTTTCATGTGGCCCCCTATAGAAATTAATTGCCCACCCCTGGGCTACAGTATATATACAAGCTATTAATGCAAGGCACATATACGTAGGGGTTGTATGCTAGCAAGCCAGGAGAGTAAATTTCAGAGAATGTACTCATTGCAGTTCACAGGGACATTGGCTTGCCCATCTGCAAGCTCTATGTCATGGACTCTTTTATATCTTACTTTTTATATATCCAGGAAGAGAGCAAAAACAGAAGTTTCACTGAAGCCTTGCTGGGCTATCACACATGGTTGGCAGGCTGCATTTTTAAAAATGTGGTACGAGTAGCTAACAAGTTGTGTGAGTTCAGCAAATTCAGACAACTGTCTGCCTTGCCCATCACACCATGCAGACCTTTCCATCTGTCAAAAGGTGGAATTGCACAGGTTATGGTTACAATTTTTCCTAATTGGACAGATTCCTTAACACACAGAAAGAGGAAGCAAAGCTTTCCATAGTATTAGAAGTACTATGGTGTGGTGGCAGGATAAGACGTTTCAGCAGCTGTTGCATACTAGATTTCCAGGAAGTCTACTACAACATGATCAGCGCCACATCTTCAAGAGCAGAGGAAACACAATTCACTGTGGCAGCAACCACTCTCTCATACCCATATGAAGATGATGGGGGAATAGATCTTGCTGGCCAGATCAAATCTTAGTTTACAATGTAAACTTTGTAATTTCTGTATGACTACATTCTTTCTGTTCCCTAATAATCTTAAAAAGATACACAAGGGAAGACATGTTGGCATTAAACATGCATTCAAGCCTCCTCTGAGGCCCTGAATTGTTTCTTTGACATTGTTTTTCCATCAGCTGCTAAAATAATCTCCTTTCTAAGAGGTGTTGTATCCAGAAATCAAACATGACAGCAAGATACTGTGTAGATATATGGAATTTTATAATGGTAATTAAAGCAGAAGGAAGGAAATAATAACTAGCAGTATAAAAAGAGGATCACCCAGTTTTACCTCTGTTATGTGAACAACCCAGGAAGCTTTGGCTGTTGCATGATACACAAAATAAAAGAACTAGGGATGCTGAGCATACCTACAAAGCAGATGGGGACCGAGTTTGGTATTGTTCCATGGGTGCGAACATAGAGGAGAACTGGGAACAGCATGAGACATAAACAGGCTTGAATTTCGACATGAGCTGGGGGGAAAAATGCTCTGGGACTATTCAAGGAGGTGTTCTTGCTTTTGGGGAACCTATGCTCACAATACTTTATCTCTGGTACATAAAATTTAACTCTCACTTTGAGACACTGTAGCCAGGAGCTATTTATTTATTTATTTATTCATTCATTCAGAATACTTATATGTTGCCTTTCTACTTTAAATCCAAGCCACTCTGCTAGCATAATAAAATTTTTAATTTATGATCAAAAAGGTAACCAGAGTGGTGTGGAGGATAGAGTCAAATTAAGTGGGGGGAGGTGGCACTGGTAGTCAGTCACTAAGGAAAAGCTGGCCTTGGCAGAGAACAGCAGAGATGGGGCCAGCCTGGCCTCCTGTGGGAAGGAGTTCCACAGTCTGGGAACAGCAACAGAGAAGGCTCTCTCCCCATCTCTTCACATCAGATGCACCTGTGAAGGTGGCGGAACTAAGAAAAAACCTCTCCTGATGATCTTAACATCCAAGCCAGCTCATAATGGGAGATAAAGTATTTGAGATGGCTTGGACACAGGCCATTTACGGCTTTATAGTTTAAAACCAGCACTTTGAATTGTGCTCTGAAAGGGATTGGCAACCAGTGGAGCTGCTATAACAGGGGCAGGGGGTATGGGATCCCTGTAACCAGTCAGCACTCTGGCTGATGCATTTTGGACCTGCTGAGGTTTCCTGACACTTTCCATTGGCAGCCCCGCATAGAGTGCATTACAGTAATCCGGCTGGGAAGTAACTAGAGCATGTATGACAGAGGCCAGATCAGATCTCTCAAGAAATGGACATAGCTGGCACACTAGTTGGAATTGTGCAAAGGCACTCCTGGTCACCGCCGAGACCTGGGCATCCAGGATCAGGGATGCATCCAGGAGCACCTCCAAGCTGCACACCTGTGTTTTTAGAGGGAGTGTAACCCCATCCAGTACTGGCTGCATCCCTATGTCTTGATCTGCTTTTCAACAGACCAGAAGCACTGTTGTCTTGTCTGAATTAAGTTTCAATTTATTCACTCTCATCCACTACATTACTGATACCAAACAGTGATTTAGAGCCACAACAGCTTCTTCAGATTTAGGTGGAAAGGAGAGGTAGAGTTGGGTGTCATCTGCATACAGGTGACACAGAACCCCAAAACTCCAGATAATCTCTCCAAGTGGTTTCATGCAGATGTTAAATAACATAGGAGATAAAACATAACACTGAGGGATCCCACAGGTCAGCGGCCAGGGTGTCAGACAGGAATCCCCTGGCATCACCTGGACTGGAGAAATTGTAAAACAATGCTCATACGCTATGTTAAGCAACTGATTATCTTTATAAAATAGAAGTCTGAGATTTTGGTCTTTTCTCACAGGGATAATTACTGTAACCCTCAATCATGTTAGTTGCCCCCACCTTTTTTTTGCATCTCTTTCAGAGCAAGATTTTTTTTTAATCTTTATTTTTTAAGATGGCATAGCCAAAACTGATCAGAGTATTCCAAACACAGCCATGCGATAAATTGATTTAATTTTGTTATGTTTTCTTTCTTTCAGAAGAGGAAGACTGATATACATACCTTGAAAAAGAACTTGACTTGCAATATTCAGCAACTGAAATTTTTCCACAGCACAGAGAAAACATTCCCACCTGCAAATATCAGCAAAGCAAGCTGAGCGACCCTGGTTAAGTAGTTAAAAACTTGGCAAGCCTGACATGAGGAAGTTTTTTAAATCTAGGCTACTGTGTTGGTGTTCACTAGCGCCCTCTTTTGGTTGTGATCTAAGCTGCTGAACTGCAATGCAAACTTTGGAAAACGAGGAAAAAAATAGTTCCCTTGGGTCGAACTAGCAGTTTCCTCTTAAATCCCCCATAGCACCCCCTCCGAACGGAACGCAGTTACAGTACTTGTGGCAACAGCTTGACTTGCACAAGCATTTCCAGACACACACAAACGCGTTATTGATTCTCCCCTCCGTCTCTCAGCATAATGGAGTAGTGAATGCAGGAAGCGAGACCTGGAAGTGGAGGAAAGAAAGAAATACAGATCTTTCTGCACAGGCCGGCAGCTTAAAGGGCCCTAATCTTCAAGAATAGCGTGTTCAGGGCTACAATCCTCTGCGTACTTACTTCGCCCACTGAATTCGGTGCGAATCACTTTGGGCTAAACATGGCTAGGCGCGGATTGTGCTGGACCAGACATTTACAGCTGGCAACGCCGAAAGAAGGAAGACAGATGGAGCGACGGATAGCAAAGTCTTAAGTCTTCCTCTCCACAGATACGAGGAGTTGCTAGATCATCTTCACCGCTTCTTGCAGATGCAAATCGTGTCTCCGGCCAGCAGGAGGAAGAGGAAGTGAGAGCAGCGGCAGCAGCGGCAGCCTCGGAGAGTCTCTCTCTCTCTCTCTCTCTCTCTGTGTGTGTTCGGGTCTGAGGATGGGATAGCGAGAGCGAGAGCGACAGAAAGAGAGGCGCCGTCCAAAACAAGCCGCGGAAAAGAGGCGAACTTCCATGGTGGAGGTGGCGCCGCTCCTGGCCTCTGCGACACGGCAAGCAACTTCATTCCCCCCCCCCCCCCGCTGCACTTTGTGGAACTGATTCGCACGGGCAGAGGCTCATATCTGCTTTTTGACAAAAAGGTACTTTAGTTTCCGATTAGGGGGCGGCGGCATCTGCGAAATGCATGCGTTGATCTCAGGGGTAGGAGGAGAGAGGTCGTGGGTTGCACCAGAGGGGGTGGGGGTGGTGGTGGTGGTGGTGGAGGGGGAACAGTCACACTCCGATCCCATCCATGTTTACTGAGCAGCAAGTCTTGCTGAGTTTGGCGGGGCTTGCTCGGCAACGAGGGGAAATAGCATTCCCCCAGGGCGGGCGATGCTTCTGTGCGTATGTTGTTGTAACGGGAACGACGCCACCTGCGCTGGAAGGGCTCTCGCGGCGAAGGAAAACGTGTGTGGGGAATGCGGTGCAAGACGACGGCAGATGGGCGCCCCTGGGGCGCTAATTGCAGTAACGAGACGGGGGTGGGGGAGGTAGCGGCGGCGGCCGCCGGGACACGAGCAGCGGCGGCGGCGAGGTGGATGGGAGCACCGAGGGGGCGACCGAGAACATCAGAAGGGCGCTACGCCGAAGGTGTTCCCGCGTGGCAAAGCAAAGGAGGCTACTACATAGGGGCCTGAGGACTGCGGGAGAGGGACGGAGGGAATTGCCTCTTCTCTGTGATGCTTTCGTGCAGGTGAACCGCTTTCCCTCTCAAGTGCCCCCTCCCGCAACCGCCTTGGGGGGGGGGTTGGGCGCGAGGAAGGTGCGTGTGTTTCGGGGACAGGGTTGTTCTCGGGTGGCTAGAGGAGCGCTCCTCTTTCTCATTCTGTGAGCTGGAGGGCTCCGTAGCAAAAATACAAATTGAAACAGCGGAGCGGGGGGGGGGGGAAGAAGGTGGCTTCCTCTTCGATGCTAAGTGACTGGGCAGGACCCGTTAACTAACCGCCCTGGGCTCAGGAGGTAATTAGGTGCGCGCGCGCGCGCATATCTGGAGGGGGTGTTAGAAAGCAGGAAATTGCTGCAGCTTCCCTTTGAGGAAGAGGAAACGCCAGTCCCCTCGCGCGTGTCGAGGGTGGCTGAGGCTCGCCAGCCGCTGCCCTAGTTTGAGAGCGTGCGCTCAAGGGAGGCCAAGGGACGGAAGCGAGGCGACACGCGCGCTTCTGCCCAGCTTCCCGCCTTCTTGTTGCCGCCCCACGCGGCGGCCCCTCTGGTCTCAGCTGTTGCTGCGAGCCGGTCTCTCTCTGTCAGAGATCGAGAGAAGGAAGCCTGACTTCTCTCTCTGTCTCTCAGGCCACTCGCCACAGGTTCCTCCTTTTGTCCCTGAGCACCTGACTCTTGGCACGTGTGAAACCGAACCCTTCCAACTCCTCAAAACACCGTAAATTGGCTTGGCAGCAGTTAACCTTGCCAGAATAAGAGGAAGGGGGAAAAGACAGAGCGGTGTGAACTGTTGAAGAATTGGAAAATACCCCTTTCTTTTCTATCTCTCCATTTTATATAAATGGAGGGTAATAACACCTGAGTCGAAACAGCTGAAAGGTACTTACCATTTAGTAGTACAGGGTTTGTAGTATAGGTGGCCCGTTTTTTTCCACCCCATAATTCGGCTCTTGAGGTGGGCCATTTCTGTGTGTCTAAAGGTAAGGCCAACTCTGTGTAGAATAATATACAAAGGTACAGGCTGGAGCCCTATACAATTCTTATGTGGAGCTATGCAGGGTAGAATTTAATGGAACTTTAAGTTGGCATTATAGGATTGCACTGTCTCACACACTCTATTCTCTGTATATTTCACAACCCCCATTGTCCTATACAGACGAGGGATCTCCTGTTCCCTTAAAAGACTTCACTTTTTCTCCGTTTCTGTCTTGTTTGCTTGGAACTGCCTTGAGAACACCTATGTGATCAACTACTTCTTTTATTTTATTCAGATCCTTTCTCAACACCAATCCTGAAGCCTTCCTCACAGTTGCCTATCTCCTACCCATTTCCCTCTGTTGTTGCCCCAGATTTTTATTTTAAGTACCCTAGTGTGCTGATCTGTTTATTGGCAAACATAAAAGTACTTTAATAATAGCAGTTACACAGATAATAATAGCTAGTCTGTTTATGAGTCAGAACACTATGCTGCATCCATCTGTAGGTGAATCTGTGTCATGATGGAACGTTACTTTTTAAACCTCACTATGTACTGTATGTGTCAAGCAAGGTTAAAGGGAGAAAGGAAGCACAATTTTGCTTTTCGATCTTGGAGCAAAACCAAGAGTCAAGGTTCTAATTTGAAATAACTGTTAACATCCACTACTACTTATTCTGAAGAATGTTAATTGTGGTGTTAGTTGCTTTCATGTTTTATATTTCAGCCTTCTGTTTAGAAGATCATAGATGTGCACTTGAAAAACATTCTAGTTGTTGCAGAGTTATGTACATATTTTCCAGCTCCCCCTTTTTTTTGGCAGGGGGGTAAAGATGGGCTTATCTGTTCTCTTGAAAGCAATGGCAGTTGGGCTTCTTGATGCCCAGTATATGAACTAGCCTATATTGCATTTGTGTGTGCATAGCCCTTCCTTCCTTTACTCTTGTTTTTCTTTTCTTTTCTTTCTCTTGGTTTGTTTTTACAGTGATAGAAACATACATACATGAAGATACACATATTTATGAACTTTAAACAAAAACAATTTCTGTATTTGTCAATACTGTTTACCCAGTCCTCTGTAAGTTTCTGTACTAACTTATTTTTTTTCCTCAGTCATAATTTCAGTGACTAGCTAAGGTTTCAAAATATTTAAGATGTCATAACCAGCTCGTTGAAAAGTGTTTGAACTGTGATTACCTAGGTTCAAAATGGAAAATGACCTGTTCTGCTCCATTCTAAGCATACCTTATAGACAGATTTACATATTATTTAATGTTAAATGCTATTAGGCAGCAATGTGTACATTAGTGAAAATTCAGAATAGTGTCAAGTAAGCATGTAGTTGGAAGTTTTTAATTAATCTTTGAAGCTTTGTCACTTTAGAAGCTGTAATTGTTTGCCCAATTTCATCCGTATATGTGCTAATAGTTTCTTTTTCCTTAATGTATTAAGTCTGATTTTGTGTTGCTGCTAATTGTTTTTTTAATAAAAAGTAATTAGGACACCAGAATCTTTGAACTATCTCTGAGGAGTAAATATGCAAGCTATCCAGTGACACAGCACTCTTAAACAGAATGAAGAGTGGTATTAATAACATGCATCAGTCCTAAGAAAAATCACAACATGTCTATCTCTTGTCACAAATGTCTGTGCTTCAGCAGTTATTTCTGATTGCATATGTGTAATGTTCCACCCAAAGTAAACATTGTGGCCTGCTCTGTATTATTCCACTGTCATGCATGGCTGCAATATGAAAGCTCTTGTACTCCAAGGATCTTCTTTTAAGTCAATTAAATTTACTTGGAGCAAGAAGCACTGTAAGCTTTGATGCACACATACCTTCTAGTGATGCATATAATACGCATGCCATGTATTGAAGAAAGCATTTTCCTCTACCTTGAATTGTTGGTCTGCTATTTATTTGCCTGTCAGGATATGGAAACAGCTAGCTCATTGGTTTCTAGCTGAAACAATAGTGCATGTAGCAGCACTTCCTCACACTGCTGTCTTTTTGTGGCAAACTACAGAGCGAATGCACGCTTGTATGGTGCTGCTCCACCCTTCCTTCCTCTCTTTGTTTGTTGAAATCCAGTGGATTGTGAAGTTTGAGTTTGTGTGAGGTTTTTCTTCTGTGTGGCTTAAGCTCTTGAGAATTGCTTAGGATGTGATCTCATGCTTTCCATATTCCCAAACGTGATACAGCCAACCTTATATTTTAAAGTCTTTTCATGAGCTGTGAGACACTGATTAACATTATCTACTGGGAGTCCTGGGTCTTCATTTGAAGAAATGAAGGTATGTTACATTGCTGTGCTGCTTTGAAAATCAGGATGGTCTTTTTGTTCTGTGTTCCTTTGATGTTACTGAATAAAGAAACTACTAAAATAATGGAACATCTGGAAATCCTGCTGCCTTCTAGCCTTAGATAATTAAGACCATTCCACCGAGCCCTCCCAAAATATCCCTTCACTAATAGGCTATACATGTTGCTGTTCCTTTGATAAGTCCTTTAGAGCTGGCTGCTCACTCCTATTCAACCCAGTTTCACATTCTGTAAAAAAGACACATTTTTAGATATTTTTATTTAGATATGTAGCCTATTTGAAAGAGCCCAGGGTAAAAAAACAAAAAAACCCAAACCCCACAACCCTCACAGTTGAGTAAAGCCAAATGAATGAATCTTGTTCCCCAACATACTTCCAGTCTATAAATGTCATTATATATGAATGAAGATATTGAACATCTAAGAGATATGAATTAGGCTGATCGTGCTGCATTTCATTAGTGTGAGCTGTTTTGTGGCACTTTTGTGGATTAGAACCTATGATGCTGCCTTAAACCAAGCCAGAATGTTGGTCCATCTAGTCTACTGTCATTTGTGTTGGTGAATGTGCAGCCCTCCAGGTATTTGTTGTAATGTTGTACCCATCGTCCCTAGCCAGTACAGATAATGTGAGGGGTGACAGGAGTTGTAGTTCAGCATCTAGAGGTCCATTTGGTTTCAGTCATTGAGTTTCCAGTAGTCTTCACCCTTTTCAGAACTGAGATCCATTTTTAGCTTAGGCATGTATTAAGGGAACTCTGGGAAAGTAGGATTCCCAAGTGTGCGGAGCTTTGTAAGAACAGTCAGCCACCCATTTGTTGCTGGCAAATACGTGTAGTGGGTTAGATTGAAAAAAGAGAGGGTTGGGGCAGCAGCCTGGTGACTGTCCTTGTCGCTGATTTAAAGCCCCTACCCAATCTATCCGTAAATGTCTGCTTTCTTTGATTATTGAATCCTTTACCTGCTATATGCAGGCTTGCATTTATTTTGTTTGGTAGTAAGATTTCTTCATCCTTCTCTTTTTAGAAGTATAATATGGAGTGCTGTATGAAACTAGGGCATAAACAGTGAATTGTTCCTTATTGCTCTAAACAGGTATCTTTGTTCTACTATATATGTTTAGCTAGTAGAAAAAATTGCTAGTGTAAGGTAGTAGATATTCTCTTGGATCCTTGGTTTTATGCTAGCAAACAAACACAAAAGCTTGCTGTTTCCTTGGGAGGCCAATTGCTTGTTTACACATGGGCAATTTTTTTCTGTATGAATTCTGTTTTCAGGAATCATACCTAGAAGACAAAGAAATGACAGCTCAGATTCCTTGACTTATTTTCATTCTTTATTTTTCTATTTGATAGGTGGTTGGATTTATTTTGTACCTGACTATCCTGTTGAATTCAAATTGCACTGTTGTAAGAGCTTTCTCTGTTCTGAATACACTTTTATAAACCAGGCTAATTTATGGCGAAAAAACCCAAGCTAGACAAGTACGACGTATGCACTGCTTAACTGTGAAAATTAGTTCATCTTTACTTTCCACTTCTGGATGTTTTCCCTCTGTCTTCATATCAAATGCAGTAGACAAAAGATGCACTTTTAGGAGTTGGTATAGTGGTACAAAGTAGTTCTATGTTAATCTTCCCGAACCTGATTAGACTCAATGTTTTGGACCAACTCCCAGCAGTACCATCTAGTATGGCCAGTGGTTAGGAATGCTGGAAGTTGTAATCCAAGATATAGGGAGGGTAGTAGGTTGTGGAAGGTTGAACAATTGTTTCATAGCATAAGGAGACCAATTATATATTCATACAATATTACAGATCTTATTTTTAAATGAAAGTGCATTTATTGCAAAGGCTGAAACTCAATCCAGCATTTCATTCATTCATTGGTGGCCTGCAACTAAGATGTTCATGTAACTGTGAAATCCATTTTAAAAGTGGATTTATTGTAGGTGGTTTATTGATAACACGTCTCTCAGGCTGAATTGCCTTGCTTTTGAATAGGAAGTATAATCAGGAAAAGTTTGGAGGAAGCCATTCCCAGAGATTTTTCCTCTATGGTTCTACTAATAAGAATGGAGTAGTTTCCTTCATCTATCACATGAGTCCCTCCATTGCTGTTTTCTGTGCAATATTATTTCCAGGACCCAAGGGTTGAATTGGTCCTGAGTAAGCATGTTGGGGGCCATGTGCCAGCACTGCCTGGACAAACCTACATTCAGTGCTGATGTACAGACCCAGAGTGTTGACTAATTCTCATTCTCTGTCTGCTTCTTTCTGTCTTACACACACAGACACCCTCCATAAACACATACTTTCGAATTGCTCATGGGGGCTCTTCAAATCTTCATTGCAAGGGAAGGGAAAATGGCAGACATTCCTGAAGTTGTTGGGTCACATAGGGACTTCTGCTGTCCTTGGGTCCCTTATCATTGTGCTAGAAACTTTATGAAATTCCTTTTCCTGTCCAGTTTTCTAAAATCTGTAACTGGGTCCTAACCTTCCCCTTGATATTGCTTCAGGTTTTATAACTGATATTTCACATCTGAACAAAGGCTGCAGTCCTATACACATATAACTTTTGAACTCATAAGGCTTACTTCTGGGTGAATGTACTCATAAGAAGAAAAATCTGTGATTTCTTTTAATGTGTGTTAATGTGTTTTTCTCTATAATTTTTATATCCCTCAGTGGTGGACGATAAGTATATCCTATGTTTTTTATATTGAGTTCAGATACAGAGCTTAGTTTTATATATAAAATCCTGTAAAATTATTTTAAATTCCGTGTTTCTTTACACAACTACCTGACATCTGTAAGAAAAGCTTGTGGGATCCGCAATCAAGAGAAGCCAGCATCCGGTTCCAGTATCAGCACTGGTTACCAATTACAATTCTCCACTTTTGTCTGTTGTTAGAGGTGAAATAGCTTCCAGTGACTTCTACAGAAGGAAATAAATAAAGCCTGAAGGGCACTTAACTAGCATAATATAAGCAGTTTCAGCAGAAATGCGTAGGATGCTGTGTTCTAGCTGTTACATTGTACTCAGCTGTATTTTGTCTCTCAGCTACCATGAGTAGGAGTCTTTTATGCACAATGCTGTTTGTGAAGACAAGAGTTGACAAAAATGTCAGTTCTGTTTTGAGTGTGATACTTGAAATGTATTTTAAGTGCGGAACCAAACAGAACAGTAAACTCCTGTCCAGAAGCTTGGAATCTAAAATTTAGATTCCATATATTAGCAATTAATTGTGGACACCGTAAGCTGTTCTTACAGATGTCAGATAGTCATTCACTTCGGAAAGGAAGGGATGACCGCTGTAACACAGTCCTGCTGACATTTGTCAGCCTTGTTGAATATTTTGGGACACTTCAGTATAACTATGTGTAGGATTGCTCTCAAAGCCATGGAAAAGTACATCAAAGTAGTAGCTTTATTAGTCTGTTTCAGCATGTAATACCAAATCAAAATAAAAGAAACACACACACACAATGTTTTGTGCACATTTCAGACCAACAGTCCCCCCCCCCCCCGAGAGTGAAATTAATCACACTGTGAGGTTGAATTGTTTACAGTATACTTTCTCAGACATAGTTGGCTAGTTAATTTAGACAGCAGGTGTATGATTTCAGATTTCAGTGCACGAGCAAGGTTTTTAAAGAACTCTTTTAAAATCATGGTAATTTGACCTCTTGAAAGAATGATGCTCTACCTTAGCACTGTTTGGAAGTGCTTGTATTTTATTAATCAACAACAGCAGCCAGGAACATGTTAAACTATTGAATTGACTGTGGAAGGTCACTGTTTCCTCAATTTCTTTATACTTTACTGTAGGATATTGTGTGAGTCATGTGGGGTTTGAGTTTTTAGTTTTTAAACGGCACAGAGTAGAGCAGTGGTTCCCAAACTGTGGTCCGCAGCACCTTGGGTTGCAACCAAACCCAGAAAAGGGCACAGCAGAATCCTCTCATCCTTTGCCGCCACCTCCCTCCCTTGACTGGCAGGTCTCCCTGTGTGCTGACCAGGATCGTGCCTAACACCCTGCCCAGGTGCAGACTCTGGAGCGAGCTGCACCCCTCACCGCCCACCTGCTCAGGAGGAGAAAAAGCAAAGGCAGAGGTAGAAGCACCCTTTTTGCACCAGGAAGACTCTAGGACAGAGTCAAGGCAGCCACAACTTGAAAATATTTGGGAACTCCTGGAGTAGTGTGTTTACTAGAGGAGTGTTCTATAAATCAGTTTAATTAATTTCATTTTAATAAAACAAAACATTTGATTATATTAAGGACACAGAATGTGAGTACAGGTAAATGAAGATTTGAAGAGTGATTCGTGCACCGAGAGTACCATGTAACATAAAAATTGATTACAATAATTAATGAAATATTTGTTATGTGCTGTCAAGTCACCTATGGCGACCCTATGAATGAGTGATCTCCAAAATGTCCTATCCTTAATAGCCCTGCTCAGCTCTTGCCAGACGCAAGCCTGTGGCTTCTTTTAGGTAGTAAGTCCATCTCCATTTTGTCTTCCTCCTTTCTGCTGCCTTCCACCTTTCCCAGCATCATTGTTTTTTCAGGAAAATCTTTCCTTCTCATGATGTGCTCCAAGTAGGGCAGCCTTTTCAACATTTTTGCCTCCAGAGATATTTTAGGCTTGATTTGATCTAGGACCCACTTGTTTGTCTATCTGGCAGTCCAGGGTATCTATAAAGTTCTCCTCCAGCACCATATTTCAAACAAATTGCCTGTTAGCTTTCTTAACTGTCCAGCACACTTCATTTTTTTTTAAATTTGCTGTCTTTAGCTCTTATTTCCATTGTTACTCCCCAGCTATTTTTTTTCCTATGAGCTTTCCTCCTGAATTTTTAGATACAGTCCCCTAAGGCAGTGGTCCCCAACCTTGGGCCTCCAGATGTTCTTGGACTTCAACTCCCAGAAATCCTGGCCAGCAGAGGTGGTGGTGAAGGCTTCTGGGATTTATAGTCCAAGAACATCTGGAGGCCGAAGGTTGGGGACCACTGCCCTAAGGCACCTTATTATGAGAATGATAAAGCTAAAAATAATTGAAAATGCAATATAAAATGTGCAGACATAATTTTATAAGCATGTAACATCTGATCAGGACAAAAAGTCCAACTTTGTATGGTGTGAAGATTGGTTTCTAGCAAAACCCATTGAATGAATCTGCCAGACCTCTTTAAGGATAGCATCCTGTTAAAGGTGGGTCATTCTGCAAAAAAACAAAACAAAAAACCTTTGTGTACCAGCAACCAATCTTGCTTCAGTGAGGAGTAGCAGAGGCAGGAAGTCCACCTCTTTGGATTTCTGCTGATGGGAGAGAATAATGTATGAGAGAAGGAAGTGCCCCCTATTCAGACCTACAGGCTTTGACTGGTTGTTTTGTGAGAGTTGGGCAACTGTAGAGAGGATGTAACATCCACCTCAAAGCTTAATATAGCAGTGCCATCTTTATCCTTAAATAGATTAGCAAAAAAAGGTTACATTGGTTTCTGTCTGCCAGCATGGACTACCATGGTACATGGTTTGGATTTTACCTATATTAAAGTTACTGTTAATCTTGACATCTCTTGTATAAAAACTTCATATTAAGAGATTCTTCTGCCACTTTTGGGTGCATTGTCTAATTTGAATGGTAGTTAAAGAAACTATTGCCTTAGAGTTATATGGGAACATATCCAACACCGAGACTTCTGGTCCTAGGTGACTTCAACATCCATGTGGAGGCAGAGATTTCCGGTCCAGCTCTTGAGTTCTTGGAAACCATGGCTTCCTTGGACATGTCCCAACATGTTAACGGGCCCACACTGTGGGCGGTCATATGCTAGACCTGGTATTCTCCACGGAGCGGAGCGAGTGTGGTCTGATGGTGACGGACCTCGGTTCAGTCCCCTTGTCATGGTCAGATCACCACCTAATAAAATGTAACCTCTCAGTGGCTCTCCCTCTCTGCAGGGAGCATGGAGCTATTTTAATGGTCCGCCCTCGAAGGTTACTGGATCAATCACGATTCCAGGATACCATGAGAGGGATTCCAGCTGATCTGTCTGGCGTTCCTGTCGAGGCTCTGGTAGATGGCTGGTTTGCTGCCGCCACTAGGGCCGTAGACACGATCGCTCCTAAACGCCCTCTCCAGCGCAGAGCTCGGCCAGGGTCCTGGTTTAACCAGGAGCTGCGAGCTATGAAGCGAAATAGGAGACGGCTAGAGTGCAGTTGGAGACAGAAACCGACGGATTACAATAAGAAAGCTGTCAGGATCACGACTAACCATTACCTTGCCAAGGTGAAGGCTGCTAGACGATCACACTTCGCTGACCGGATAAGCGAAGCTTCAAATCAGCAGGCGGAACTTTTCCGTATTGTTCGCGATCTATCCGGAATTGGTCTGGGTGATGGGCCTCCCACTAATATCTCACCTGACCAATTTGCAGCATTTTTAAAATCTAAAGTGGAGGCCCTCCGCCGGGATCTCTCTCCTTTTTTAAATACAGTGGATCGAGCAGAGATGTCCAGCTATCTGCCTTGCCCAGTGAGTCTTGAATTTTTTCAGCCTGTAACGCCAGATATGGTGGACAAAGCGCTTGATCGCTGCCGGGCCACCACTTCTTCTCTTGACCCTTGCCCGGCCTGGCTAATCAAAGAAACCAGGCCTGTAACAACAGAATGGGCTACTGCGATAATTAATGGGTCTCTCCAGGGAGGGCAAGGTTCCTCTTGCCCTCAAGGAGACACTCATTAGGCCCATAAGAAAGAAACCAAATTTGGTGGCGGACGATATTGGCAATTATAGGCCCGTCGCCAATGTTTCTTTCCTTAGTAAAGTGGTTGAGAGGGTGGTGGCTGATCAACTTCAGGCTCTTTTGGATGAAACCAATGCCCTGGATCCATTCCAGTCGGGCTTCAGGCCGCGCCACGGCACAGAAACGGCACTGGTCGCACTGTTGGATGACCTGTTGAGGGAGGCTGATGGGGGCAAAATGTCCTTGTTGGTCCTCCTCAATATCTCAGCCGCCTTCGATACCGTCGACCACGGTATCCTCCTGGGGAGGCTCTCCGAGTTGGGAATCGGTGGCCTGGCGCCTGGCTCCGATCCTACTTGGAGGACCGTCCTCAGAGAGTTCAGCTTGGGGAGAATGTCTCGGCCCCGTGGAGTCTCAATTGTGGCGTTCCGCAGGGCTCGATCTCCCCAATGCTGTTTAACATCTATATGAGGCCGTTGGGTGGGGTCATCAGGGGGTGTGGAGCCTCGTGCCATCAGTATGCTGATGACATGCAGCTCTACATCTCCTTTTCACCTACTTCAGTGGATGCCGTTCTGTCCCTTCAGCGCTGTCTGGAGGCCGTACTGCAATGGATGCAGGAGAATGGGTTGAGGCTGAACCCGGACAAGACGGAGGTCCTGAGGGTGGGTGGCCCCTCCATTGGTGGCTTGGGAAACTCCCTCTCTTTTGGGGGGGTGACTCTTGCCGCAAAGAGTGAGGTTCGCAGCTTGGGAGTACATCTGGACCCGGCGCTCACCATGGAAACCCAGGTGGCGTCAGTGGTCCGTTCCGCCAATTACCATCTGTGGCGGATTGCCCAGCTGCGGCCCTATCTTAATGGTGGGGCCCTCACCACTCTGGTCCATGCGCTTGTAATCTCGAGATTAGACCACTGTAATGCGCTCTACGTGGGGCTTCCTTTGAGATTGATGCGGAAGCTTCAAATGGTGCAGAATGCGGCAGCCAGATTACTTAGTGGAACGAGAAAATTCCAACATATCTCTCCTACTCTGGCTGCTTTGCATTGGCTGCCCATTCGTTTCCGCATTGATTTCAAAGTGCTAATGATGACATACAAAGCCCTAAACGGTTTAGGACCTTGATACTTGGCAGAACGCCTTCTCCCACCTAGATCTACTCGAGTCACTCGCCATAGCCAGGAAGGACGGCTGAGGGGCCTGACACTGAGAGAGGCCCGAAAAGAAAGAACAAGAAATCGGGCCTTCTCGGCGGTGGCCCCTCGACTTTGGAACAGCTTGCCGCCAGAGATCCGCCTGGCACCCTCGCTGGGTGTTTTCAAGAGCCAATTAAAAACTTGGCTCTTTAGGCAGGCCTTCCCTATTGCCAATACTTGATTTTACTTTTCTTGGTTTGAAGTTTATCCTTCCATCTTGATTATAGCATTATTGTAGATTTTAATTGTTGTTTTTATCGGTTTGTAATATTTTGTGAGCCGCCCTGAGTAGACTCTTGTCTAGAAGGGTGGGATAAAAATCCAATAATAAATAAATAAATAAAAAATAGTATAAGCCCATAGCTTCACATTTCAAAATTTGTTTGTTTTATTGAAAAGATATGTTGTTGACTGATTTCCCCTACCTTACCCTAAGACCAGATGTAAAAAAAAAAAAAAGGGAAAACATTACATTTATATTTTCTAGATGACAAATGCTACTTGCTTTAAAATGGTAACTTACAGGGGACGCTGTAACTTACTGGGAACTGTAACTTACTGGGAATGCTGAACTTTGTCCTGTTTTAAGCTTTTTATCATACCAGCAAGGATAATGTGATATGTTTTGTTTTTCTATCTGCAAATACATTTATAAGGGTGGCATCAGCTACTAATGTCTTGTTTACGTACAATGAATAAACACACAATACAAACACATTGTATTGTGTGTTTATTTATTGTATACCTCCCAGGTAAAAGGATATAGGATTGTTGCCCCAGTGAGGTACTGTTCGCGTTGGTGCAAAAAGTTGCCTCAGTTTTGGTCTGGACAGGAGAAGTGTGTTAGTCAGTTAAGTAATTGCTCAGCCATAAAACTGACTTTATTATCCTGAAACAGCCATAGTCTCTCAGTCTTACAGATCCCTGTGACCAATTTGCGGCATTTTTAAAATCTAAAGTGGAGGCCATCCGCTGGGACCTTGATCCCTTTTTACAGACAGTAGATGGAGCTGAGATGTCCAGTGCATCGTCTTATCCGGAGAGGTTAACTTGCTTTCAACCTGTGACGTCCAATATGCTGAATAACTTCAGCATATCTCCCCCATTCTGGCCGCCCTTCATTGGCTACTGGTTCGTTTCTGCATCGACTTCAAGATTATGATGATAACATTCAAAGCCCTAAATGGTTTAGGACCTCGGTACCTATCAGAACGCCTGCTTCCAGCCAGATCTGTCCGTAATACCTGTTCTTCACAGGCAGAGGGTTGAGGGTATGGCCCTGAAGAAGACCTGGAGGGAAAGAACAAGAAACCGAGCCTTCTCGGTGGTTGCCCCCCGCCTGTGGAACAATCTGCCTATGGAGATCCGCCTGGCACCCTCGCTGGATGGGTTTAAACGAGCATTGAAGACTTGGCTGTTCCGCCAGGCTTTCCCTGAGCATTAAGTTTTTGATATCTTGGCTTCCCTTTTATCATCCTTTTTGCCATCCTTTCATCATCCTTTTTATCATATTCATAGCCATCTGTTTTAATTTATCCTACTAGTTATTGTATATGTTGAATATTTGTATTATCTTATTTTTATCGTGTTTTGATATTGTGTTGTTTGTCTTGTTAGCTGCCCAGAGTGGCCTGGTTGCCAGATGGTGCGGGGTATGAATCCAATAAATAAATAAATAAATAAATATTCTTGAAGAGTAAAATGAGAGGTAAGCAGAATCTGTACCCATTAAAACTTCAGAGGAATGGCAATGTATTGTATGAATATTATAAACAGAACTAAGGGCTTGTTCTTATGGGCATTTGTCTTGCTGTTTGGTGCATTGTGGGGTGGATTTGTTTGCTCTTTTTTCTAGCTTGCCCCAGAGCACCCCAGCCTGCACCTTTTTGACCCCCTGTTAGGGACTTCTACTATTTTGGTGAGGGTTGATGCACTCTAGTTTAGTCTGTTCTCAGCACATGCAATTGCTGGGAAAAGACTAAAATTGAGCCTTGCACCTGTCAAAGCTGCCAAGCCTCCTTCCGCTGTCAATTTCCAATATTTTGAAGTGGCTTAATAAGTGAGCCACTTCAGGATATCAACAAATTGAACAATTCCCCTGCTCCTCTGCAGATGGGCAGGGAAATTATTATTATTATTTTACTCTGTTAGACCATCACTGCTGTGCAGAATCACTTAGATTAAATATTTTTTTAAATATTCTTTGCCTTCATGTGAAATGCCAATGAAATCCATGGCTGTGGGCAGTTTTTCCATTGACACTGTACATAACGGAAAGAAAATATTTTAAAAATTTAATCTAACTGATTCAGTGCATCAGCGATAGTCTAGCACAAATGAAAATAATAGTTTCACTTCTTATTGGGTGTTTTAGTGAAGTCTTGAGAAATGTGACGCCTCTTCTCAGCACCTTCCTCTGATGACTTTCAGAGATGTTTGCCTTCTTCCCACTTCGTGCATTGCCTTGCTTGGTGTGAACAAGGTGCCCCCCCCCCCCCGAAAGGCATGCACAGTAGTCAGGAGGAGAGTGGAATCCACTCAACTCCTTTTGCTTGGGTGTTTTTTCCACTCTCCTCTCTTCTGTTTGTCTTCCCTCCCTCCCATTTCCCACCCCTTCTTTCTTTCCCAGTGTAGAAAGAGAGAGGGGGCTCTCTCACTTGTTTGTACAATGGGGAAGGAGCTCCTTCGCAGCTTGGTGATGCCATTCCTTGTTTTATTATTATTAAATGTCTCTCACCATCTTTTTTCCTCCCTTTCAATTTACAGTGTCCAGTGAGCAGGAAAGATATTCAATTGACACTTGATAGCAGATGAGCCGGGGAGTCACTTGAGGTCAGTATGTCTTTTGGACATGAGGATCATGCCAAATGACAAGTTGTTCCTCCCTCTGACCTCAAGTGACTGTATTTAGAACACACCAGCCCGCACCAAAAGGGCAAGTGTGGTCAAATCCTAAATTGGTTCTTGATTCTATGATGGTCTGCCCCTACCTCTATTTTGCCAACATTAACTCTGTCCATTGCCAGATGCTTATAAGAAACAAATTTGTCTTTGCATCACTCATTCAGTAGCTGAACTCATTGGCTGAAATCCTGTTGCTTAGTGTAGTAAGTTGCACTAGAGTAGGCCTATTGAATCAGTGGGGATTTGGTAAGTTAATGGTTCAAATGGGTCTACTCTAGTCATAATTTACTTTTACATAGAAAGACACATGTTTTTGTTGTTGTTTAGTCGTTAGGTCGTGTCCGACTCTTCGTGACCCCATGGACCAGAGCATGCCAGGCCCTCCTGTCTTCCACTGCCTCCCGGAATTTGGTCAAATTCATGTTGGTAGCTTCGATGACACTGTCCAACCATCTCGTCCTCTGTCATCCCCTTCTCCTCTTGCCTTCACACTTTCCCAACATCAGGGTCTTTTCCAGGGAGTCTTCTCTTCTCATGAGATGGCCAAAGTATTGGAGCCTCAGCTTCAATATCTGTCCTTCCAGTGAGCACTCAGGGTTGATTTCTTTCAAAACGGATAGGTTTGTTCTCTTTGCAGCCCAGGGGACTCTCAAGAGTCTCCTCCAGCACCACAATTCAAAAGCATCAATTCTTCGGCGGTCAGCCTTCTTTATGGTCCTGCTCTCACTTCCATACATCGCTACTGGAAAAACCATAGCTTTGACTATGCGGACCTTTGTCGGCAAGGTGATGTCTCTGCTTTTTAAGATGCTGTCTAGGTTTGTCATCGCTTTCCTCCCAAGAAGCAGGCGTCTTTTAATTTCGTGGCTGCTGTCACCATCTGCAGTGATCATGGAGCCCAAGAAAGTAAAATCTGTCACTGCCTCCATATCTTCCCCTTCTATTTTGCGCTCTCCTCTTTCACCCTCATTAAGAGGTTCTTTAATTCCTCCTCACTTTCTGCCATCAGAGTGGTATCATCTGCATATCTGAGGTTGTTGATATTTCTTCTGTCAATCTTAATTCCGGCTTGGGATTCCTCCAGTCCTGCCTTTCGCATGATGTATTCTTCATATAGGTTAAATAAGCAGGGAAACAATATACAGCCTTGTCGTACTCCTTTCCCAATTTTGAACCAACCAGTTGTTCCATATCCAGTTCTAACTGTTGCTTCCTGTCCTACATATAGATTTCTCAGGAGATAGATAAGGTGATCAGGCACTCCCTTTTCTTTAAGATGTTTTTCTGGAACTCTCTGGCTTTCTCCATAATCCAGCGCATGTTAGCAATTTGGTCTCTAGTTCCTCTGCCCCTTCGAAATCCAGCTTGTACTTCCGGGAATTCTCGGTCCACATAGTGCTGAAGCCTACCTTGTAGGATTTTGAGCATAACCTTGCTAGCGTGTGAAATGTAGGCCTATTTGAATCACTGGAACCTGTGGAGCAATTGACACCAAATTTTCACTGATTCAGTGGGCCTCTCTACTGTGATTTAGTGTGCTAAGCAACAGGATTTTAGCCAATGATTCCCTTCCTGGTTTTCTAATTTAGTGTCAATTAAACCATTATGTCCTTCATTTTATTTGTATATATATTTGTTTAGAATTTCAAAAATACAGTTTCACTCGGGTCTCTTGATGTTGTGTGCTATACTGCAAATGCAAACAGAACACTGTAAACTAGAAAGCCAGTGTGGTAGAATGGTTACATCTCTTCTTCTCCTCCTCCTTCTCTAGTGTAGGTACCAAATGGAGGTACTCACTTAATCAAACAGTAATCCAGACTGTTACGTATAGAGAACATGTGACTCCCCTGGTGTTGGAATGCGGTTCCCATGATCCTTCAGTATCAACTGCTTGCTAGAACTGATGGGAATTGCATTCCAACAACATCTAGAGAGCTGCTGTTCTTCATTCCTAATTGCCATTGAAGGATACAATTTTGCTTCAAGGAATGATTGCATGTCCATTAGCCTCCCTTCTGATTTGTCAGCTGTGGGAGCCAGTGGTATGCTTTCCCTCGTCCTTATGGCATTTAGGTCAAATATAAACTGAAAGCTAACTCCGTGTGTTGGAATATAATATGTTGTTGAAAAAGAATTAATTGTTTACCAAATTAGTTTTTTAGACCACTTGCTACTAAAGTAACGTTATATAGGGATACAAGCTACTTTTCTTATTGCTGAAATGTTTGCATAATACATGAAGATTTTCAGTAGTCTTGACAAAAACATTATCTCTTTGCTACTGACAGTGGCTTTTGTTGTATTGCTATCTGAAGATATGCAGGATTGCTGTGAATGAAACATGAGAAATACGAACTATTGGCCTGCAGCATTCATTTCATCTGTAATGGAGTTGTGATGGAGGAATGGTGCCTTTTCTAGGCATGAATGTTGTACAGTGACATTTATAAATGTACTACAAGAGGTGCAGAATTAGGTCTTCATACCTGATTTAGAATAAGCACTAAGTCCTGATACTTCTAACTTCTGCTGGAATAATTCTGAATTGAAGACCTTTTCCTGTTTGTGCTGTGAGGGTGGCCTTTGAAGAGCTAGAACAAATTGCTTTGTATTATCAAATGTAGTGTGTTCTGTAAATCTGGGATATTGTTTTAGAATTGTAATGTTTTGTTTTTAAAATTGGTATCTGGACAGTGGAAATATCCTGTTTGGAGCATGACAATGTAACTGTGAAGTTTACCTTAAATCTTCCATTAAAGATATATGAATGTTGGATTCATTTGAATTATTTAAGCAAGAGCTTGCTTTTTCTGTGTCTAAGAAGTCCAGGTCTAAGCCAGGGGTGGGCAACTTGTTGCACTCCAGATGTTATGGAAGTTCAGTCCCCATCAGTCCTAGTTATTGTACCCACTGATCAGGCATGATGGAAGTTGTAGTTCAGCAACAGATTCTCTATCACCATCCTAGCTTTCCCATTTTTGATGAAATAATCAAAGTTCTTTCACTAGACCTAAATGCATATTCCAGAAATCAAATAAGTTCCTAAGAAGGAGCTGCAATGTGGAAAGGTGAGCACTGAAATGAAAATAAATATAAAAACTCAGCAACATCTCCCTTGGAAACATAGAATATTGCATTTCCTTGTTTGCAGTCTTTGGACGATTTGTGTACATTTGCTCTCTCTCCCCCCCCCCCCCCCCATTTTTCTTCCTCATTTGAACTGAGCCAAGCAAACTTTATCTGAGATCCAAATGCTAAGCATCCCAAACGTCAGAATGTCTTTTAAAAGGCAGTTTTGGTGACAAGTCAGACTGTGGTTACACCAATGAAATAAAGCAAGAGATGGATAGTTGTTTTTGAAATTGGTTTAAAGTCATGTTGCAGTCATGTGGTTTTTGAGTCAGTGTGTGTGTCTTCTTGGGAAAACTTAATCTGTTTTTAAACTATGTTATATATCGATGGAGGCGGCTACATAGGCTTTTAGAATCAGTGCATTTGAGGCTTTGTCCTGTACCTGCCTGCCCTTGCATTGGCTGCCTCACAACCGCCCACTGCCGCTGCTGTAGGATTATTTTAATCTATTTTATTCCTTTTTATTTGAAATAGTGATCCTTTAACATGACTTGTAGATTTTTTAAAAAAAAAAACATCAGACTGCAGGCTGGGTGAGGGAAAGTGCTCCCTCCTTCCCAAGCCCAGGAGCTCCTGATCTCTGTGAGCGTTGGTCTCTCCTCTGCCTGCCTGTCCCTTGCTTGCCATGGCTGGCAGACAAAGTGACTTCCTCCTACCCAGCTCTCTTTCTCCCTTGTGATGACAGAAATTTTTTTGAAGAAGATCGGACTTTGCCTGTGAGCCATTACAAGTGAGGGACAGGGCAGTGGGACCAACAGATGCGTATGGAGAGTGGGAACTTCTAGGCTTGGGAAGGAGGAAGCGTTTCCCCCCACCGAAATGCACTGGCCACTTCTTGTTTCTTCCTTTCAGGGCAAACGCGATGCTTCCATGGTTCATATATGATGAATCAATTTGAATTAAATCATAATAATAATAAATATTTTATCACGGTCATTGACCAGCAAAAGTAAGGAACATTATTTAAATTAGGAAACATAAAATCAATCTAAAAACACTAAAAACAGCTATATACATATATATAAAACTACATTCATACATCTTATTAGATATCTCCTGCCTCTCTGGGCTATTGTAGCTTGCATAGAATGACAGAATTGTTACTTTGAAGCTCATAGAGCCCGTGTGATCATTAAGGCCTCTACAGGTATACAGCAATTTACAGATACTATAGCTGCGCTTTGGGTGGAACCTTTCCTTCACGGAAAATTAAATTATTTTTACATCTGACTTATATTACCCTTAGACAGTGCAGCAAAATAATTTGCTTTCTGATTAAATAACACATGTCCCGGGGGGGGGGGGGGGGAGGAGAGGAATCTGAGCTTCCCTGTGCATCATGTATTCGCCCTTTTTTGAATTGATTTAAAACATGCTAAACCCGATTCATATACAGATTATTTTCCAAATGTGACCACATTTTCAGTTTAAATGCCTGAACATGTGTGCTGTTAATCTAGAACTGATGTACCAGTCTCAGTGCATGGCTCCCAAGAGAGGGTCCTTGCTGTATATTTTGTTGGACTTCAGGTAGAAATAATAGCAGCTATAGAACTAGGATAAAAGCTGTGTGGTGCATGTAGATACTGTGCCTAAGAGGTCAGAGAATGCTAGCATAATCCTCAGTTGTGACTGTAGTATGTATAGATGAAAGCTGGGTATATGGTTTGTTGCAGCCCAAGCAAAATATATATTCAGCCTATCCATGTCTTTCCAACAAGCTTTCTAAACATAAAAGCCTAGTCACTCTAGAACAGAGTTTGTAAAAGTTATTTTAATAGCTGGCCATGCTGGTTTGGGGATTCTGGGAGTTCAATTGACTTTTCCAGTCTCTGCTTAAGATGTCCTCTGCAGCACTCCTCCCATCAAATTCTGCTCAAATCACTGAGCTGTCTCTAGGTCTTTGGAAACTAGTGTACTCAACAAGGCTGACTCATCATTGTCTATATTGTATACCGAGGCAGGTATGCTTCAGCATCAGACATATCTCCTTTAAATTAATATTATCAGTGTCAAAAAGTGTGGTGAGTGGAGAGGAGTCCATCTGAGTCCAAACCAAATATGAATTTGGAAGTATTTGCACCCAGCAAGGTTGGAATGGGTACCTGTGGCCTGTTCAGACTTGGATGATAGTGTTCTTTAATTGGATCATTGGGATATTTGGCAGTTGTATATGGCAAGGAGGATTTGATAGTGGAAGAGCTGCAGGGGGTACTGAGGCTTAAGTGAGGCTTTGTATTTGGGGACAGTGGTGTTGACAGTGAAGTTATTTTGGAAGTAAGAATGTCAGTTTGGCACACTGGGATTAGTTAACAAGGAATATATTTAAAATAATGTTCTCAAGCTGTTTATGTGTATATAATGTAAAAAATGCAATATGTTGACCGTTTTGAGTAAAAGTATAGCTGGGGAGTAGGATGCTGATCATATTAATCACTTTTCAGAGTAACTGTAAGTATGTAACAATGCAGTGCACATAGCTAGAGAGATTGTAGAAGCTGTGGTTCAATGCCAGAGTTGTTTATTAAAAAAAATGCATGCACTGTTTCAGGGACAAGACAGCTCAGCTCAAGATGCTTCAAATTCTTCCACATCTATGAACTTGAAATCTGTATAAAAAAGATGATCATGTGCATTATAGAGTAGGGAACATAGCTGTGAACAAAAGAGAGCTTGGTTGAAGCATCACCTTGGTCATGAATCTTACAGGAAGGTGGAGTAAAGTCACTATCATTTGGCCATCCAACTATATTAAGAGAGTAAGGCTGACCTGAGTTTATAGTCTGCATAGAGAAACAGTGTGTATGGAGCACTTTGGATACTTGAAGAGATTATACAGTTGTTGAGTATTAAATAAGAGTTTAATGAGTTGCGTTTATAAAAGACAGATGAAATTCTGTTTTATAAATTATGCATCATAATTTTAAATAATGGGGTGTGTAGGAAGAAAGGTTATGAGAGCTTTTTGATGCCTTTAAGAAAGAAAAGGGATTAATATTCTGCTTGGGACTTCAGTTCTTTTTTCGTTACCTGGAAAACAATTACTGAAGTTGTTGATGAAGAGATAATAGAATTTTCTCTGCACAGTCTGCAGTTTTTCCAGCATTAAAGTCTATAAAATACCAGGAGCTCTCCAATAAATGACTAAGCATCTATGTTAAATAGCTACTTAAGTCTTTCTAACTCATTAAATATTTTAATCCACTGGAAACACATTAGATTGTAGTAAATAATATTTATCAAACACTTATGATGTATTCTTTCATGTTGCAGATATTTCATTCTCCTCCTCAAAGATATGAAAGTTGGAAGAAGAATTTCACATGCATGCTATAGTGGCTTCAAAATACAGTATGATTGGTTCATTGTGTGGCTCACCCAGATGGGTTTATGGGACCCAGGGAAGATGTGATGTTGGGGACTTTGATGCTGCTCCTTACAAGGACACATGCATGTGAGAGGCTTTGGTGAGCAATATGGAAGAGTCAGGACAGGAGCTAATGATACAGAAGCCAAGGAAAGTAGCTTTCACAGAACATGGCCAAACAGCACAAAAAAAACCCCACAACAACCATTGGATCCCAGCTGTGAAAGCCTTCGAGAACACAAAGTAGCTGTTGCTTGGTGGGGGCAAATAGCTATTGTTTACCTCTGCTCTGGGCACCTCTGACAACTGCAGTGTTTTCTGTGTGGCTGTCTTAAAAAACAATCCAGAAATTTCACTTAGATTAAAATGTAATCACCAGGGTTCTGAACTGCTCATGAAAACTAAGAGATACAACTCCAGCCTTAGATTAGTTTCTTTGCTTACCTGTTTACTTCCTGGCTCTTTTTATAGTTTAGTCACTGACCTTTAAAGCCTTGAAGTTGTCTGAGTCTGGGTTATCTTAATTGTTTTCTCGTGTTTGGATTTACCCACGCTTTAAGATTAACACTGGTGCCATTATAAAGAGTTCTTAAAGCGAGTACAAGCTGCAAACTTTTTTTTTGTAATAGGCATATAACAGCCTTGTAACAGATATGCACTGGCTCCTTCCTTTTGAGCACCTTTCAACAGACATTGAAAATATACTTTGAATGTTGTGAATTCCAGTTTTGACTGGTATTTTATGATTTATTTTATATATATTCTTTTGTAAGCTTCTCTACAGATGAAGATAGAAAAGTGGAATATAAATAATAAACTGTCAGTAATAATTATTTCTGTTAAATGCATACAGGAGCTCAATCCAGACATCACACAAAACCATAGCTTTTTGTGACAACATTGCCTTTTACACTTCCAAACATTCAGACAAATCATGAATTAGAGTTTTTCTTTTTTTTTTCTTTTGCTTAAGTTGTTCCCATCTCTAGGTGCAGTGACCTCCAGATGCAGAGAATGAGGGATATAAAATGTGTGTGCTGCTTATATACTGCCTCATAGTGCTTAAAGCACTCTCTGGGAGGTTTATAATTTAATTATGCAGGCTACACATTGCCCCCCACCGCCCAAGAGCTGGGTACTCAATTTACCAACCTCAGCCAGCTACCTGGGGTTAAACTCAGGTTCTGAGCAGTTTTGGCTGCAGTATTGCAATTTAACCACTGTGTCACAATGCTCTTCAAATCAATTTAGACAGTGCGGTTGGGCACATTTAGCAACAAACCGTGTTTTGCCTGTGATTTGTCATCAACAATTGATATAAAAATAATGAATAATTAAACTATATTTAAAATTCTGATTTGCCGATGTGGGCATTACACAAAGCATTTTAAAAGTTTCTTAACCGTAACTTGATGTCTAAATTAAGCCTACCTTTTGATATGCAGGCTTTCAATGGAGTTTCAGTGGCTCATGGATGAGATCCTATTAATGCATTTATTAGAGGAAAGTAGCTCTGAGCTGGGAAATCCTGTGACCAAACCTTACTTAAACAATAACTTCACTGGGTAGTCATTGCTGTTTATCTCTTATGGCAGGAAACCTGGACTGCCTTACATGGTTGCTGCCAGGGTTATTGAGATCCTGAAATGTAGAATGAAAGCATGGCAAAATTAGTGTGTTTCATCTACTTAAAACCCATTATCCCCATGATACTCAGTCTTTCATATTCTAGATGTTTTGGACTGCAGCTCCCAGAAACAACAGCCAACATGGCCAGTGGTAAGGGAATTTGGTAACTGAAGCCCAAAACAACTCTCTCCAGGCATGAGAAGCCCTGCCAGGCGCTTGTCCACAGGGAAGGGACCATCACGCGTCTTGGCTGCCTCCTTTCTGCCCTAAACGACCGCTTGTCCCAGCCAACCCGCTCGCCTATGGCCCTCAAGCCAAAAAAGGCTGCAGAGTTCGCATGGCGTGCTCTTACTGGGAAGTGATGCTCCGCGCGCCCCCTGCTCACTTTCCCCCTACACTTTCTTGCAATGAAAGAAATTTTGGGTTAAAAAAAGTGGGGGCGTTTTATACATGGGGGCGTCGTATACACGGAAAAATACGGTAACTCGAAATGGTCGTAAGTCGAAGCACAATTTCCCATTGAAATGCATTGGAACGTGATTAATCAGTTCCAGCATTTAAAAAAAATACCAAAAAAAAAAAAAAAGCACACAGAAATCGCCATCCAAAGGCGCTGGGGCTTAAAAATAATAATAATAAAAATAAACAGAGCAAGCCCCGAAGGTGCTGGGGCTGCAAAAAACAAAACAAAACCCAAAAATGAACATCGGAGCAAGCCCCACGCTGGGACTGCAAAAAAAAAAAATCACCAAAAAACAAAACAACACAGCACAGAAACATAACCCCCCCAGCCCAAACCCACCCTGCAAAAGCCACCCAGAACAGTTTTTAAAAAGCAGAAAGCAGCACCTTACCGTACCAGGCAGTCCCAAGCCTCCTCTGATCCGTCTGCAGCTGAGGCGGTGGGGGCGGGGCCGGCGCGCCCTGGCCAGGCTCAGCCTCACGGCGCTGAGATGCTGCTGCCGCCGCAACTTGGGGCAACAAGGGGACCGGACCTGATTCCTCCACGCGGGGAGGCGAAGGCTCCGGGCGGGGCCGGCTCTCCCGAGCGCGCCGTGGAAGGCGGACGAAGCTCGGGACTGAGCCGTCTGGCGAAGCAGCTGAGATGGAAGGCTGACCCGCGGGTGGCGGGGGCTTCCGAGGGCTCGCCGTACTGACCTCGATGGGGCTGACGGGGGTGGAGGAGAGCGGCTGCAGGTATTCCAGAGGAGCCTGTTGGGCGGCAGCAGCGCTCGCCCGGCTGCGTGGCTTCCTTCGGCGCCGCCTCCGTGCTGGCTGGCCGCCGGACCAGTGCCGGTGCTGGAGCGTTAGGCGGCGCTGAAGGAAAGTCGTGCAGCTGGGTGAGCGCCGCTGCCGCCCTACGGGCTCCTCCGGAATACCTGCAGCCGCTCTCCTCCACTCCCGTCAGCCCCATCGAGGTCAGTACGGTGAGCCCTCCGAAGCCCCCACCACCCATGCCCTGGGGAGCGCTCGGGCGCCCCGGCATTTCCCCAGGCTGGCCTTCACTCTCGGCCCTGCCCGGAGCCTTCGCCTCCCTGCGTGGAGGAATCGGGTCTGGTCCCCTTGTCGCCCGGAGTTGCGTCGGCGTCCTGGCGCTGGGAGGCTGAGCCTGGCCGGGGCGCTCCGGTCGCTCACCCCGGCCTCGCCCTCCGGGCAACTGTCCCAGATGCTCCCAGCCTGCAGGGGTCTGGACTGGCTAGGGGACTCCTGCTCTAACTGTTGGGGCGAAAGAGCTACTGTACAAAGAAGCAGCCTCTTCGCCACCAACGGTTAGCAATTTGAATTTCCCACCCTTTCCCCCTGCCCTTTCTTGATAATAAGTGGAAGCTCCGGCCGCAAGTCGAAGCAAAATTTTGCGGCCAGAGCTGGTCGTATGTCGAAATGGTCGTAAGTAGGGACGTACGTAAGTCGAGGCACCACTGTAGCTGGTTTTACTTTTTATAGTAACAAGCTTTTAAAAATGCTTTTATTTAAACTGAAGAAATAAAAGTACAGTAGCTCATGATCTATGAATGGTTTCCCTCTCTTCATTCATAATCTATGTGGGTGTATGTATTTGTTTACTACACATACAGTTTTAGATTCGGAGTCTTTGTACTCTGGGAAACCTACACACAATTAAACCCTCAGCTATCTGCATGTCAATATCTTAAAATAGTTTTATATCTGTATTTTCATTTTTATTAGTTGTGAAAGTACTAGGTGGTTATGCTCGTTTTTTATTTTCTTTATGTGCAGGTGCTTTCTTACAAACAGCCGATGAAGTGTTAAAATTGTTTCTGGAGGACAGCTCCTACATTTATTAAGCCACTGTGACTGGCTTAATAAATGTATTGGGGAGAAGGTTAACATAGCACTGTTCTGTATTGCATCTAATTTTTTATACACAGAAGAGTTTTCTGCATGTGTTCCCCCCCCCCCATAGGTAGCATTCAATTGTGTAAAGCCCACATGTCTTCAGAAGAGCCTCAGTACCCTTTGTGTGTTGAGCTACCTCATGTATGATCTAGGATTAGAGGTGGGCATGAACTTCTTTTTTGGCACAGTTTGTTTCCTGGCCAAATGCTGACCTGTTGTTTGGTCGCTCACCCCTTCAAGTGGGAGCCCATTTAGCAGAAGTGCCTGGAGGAGGCAGGGTGGGGGTACTGCTGCTGAATGGGCACTCGATGGAGAGGTTAGGACACTGAACCGTGAATCAACTGTTCATCTGGGAAACTAATCATGTCAAATCAGTGGTTCATGTCCATCTCTGTCTAGGACTGGAGAATAGCTATAATTTTTATGTAATGATATGTAGTAATTTTATTACTCACAGAGAGGGTGGATTTGATTTAAATCATTTTTTATTTAAATCATTATTAAAATCATTGATTTTTATCCACCATGCTTACAGAGCTGCCTCTAGCTAAGTTGTACTATTTAGTTCTGTTTTTCTCCAGTTGAGTATGTGGTGTGTATCCACTCCATGGGATAATTGTTGGATGTCCTCTTTAATCTTTTTTACTTTGAGAAACAGAAGCTAGTGGAGCTTTGCCCTAGGGCAGTGGTTGCTAACCCTAGGTCTGCAGACGTTCTTGGACTAAATTTTCCAGAAGGCTTCACGACTAGCTGTGCTGGCCAGAATCTCTGGGTATTGTAATCCAAGAATTATCTAGGGAACCGATGTTGGGGACTGACCTAGAGCGCCAAAATTTAGAGAGCACTGCAATATAGAAATAAATCTATTAGTACATAGAAAATAAATGACAACACATCCTGGCCTAGTCGCTTTCCTCCCTTCCTCCCTCTTCTTAAAAAACACACCATACTTTTCTTTTTCTTTTTGGGGACACCACATTAACCTTTATCTTTTTCTCCAGGGGCTCACCCCCCATGCTTCAGAACAAAGTGGATGGGAGACAGTGCTGCTTGCCATGGGTTGCAAAATAGTTATCACTCTGTTGAGAATGATTACAATGAATGGTATGCTTCTAGTGCAGTGGCCTTCTTGCTGAATAATAATAATAACATGCTGTCAACTTATGGCAACCCTTTCCAGGGGTTTCTTGGTACAGAATATTGAAGTGGTTTACCATTGCCTTCTTTTTGGAGTGCCCTGGGTGTATGAAGCTTGCCCAAGGTTACACAGGCTGGCCCTTCTCTTGGGATGCACAGAGGGGAACTGAATTCTCAGTGTCTGACTCCATAGCCAGATACCTAACTCATTGAGATTATAGCCAGCCTTCTTGCTGAAATTTCCTGTTGGTACCCATGGAATTAATAACCTACTTCAGTAAGCTTCATCTGCTAGTTCATTTATTTCTGAAAAGTGCAGATATTATCCTGGACAATGGATAGGACCTCTTTGCTTCTTGCAGAATTACGAATTACAGAAACCTGTAATTCTAGTTACCTGTCTAGTATCTGAGGGAAAACCAATAGTAGCTGTTCATGAAATGACAAAAGTCACAAACTAAAAATCACCCATCTGAGCGTTCAGCCTGGAGGCAGGCGGTGCATCATGGCCTCTCCCATTTTGAAGAGACACTTGTCCAGCAGGCCGAGGCAAAGAGGCAGTCCCGAAACCAGCAAAATCAGGGAGCTGGACAGGGGACAGATTGTATTTGTCTTCAGTGTGGAAGGGATTGTCACTCTCGAATTGGCCTTCTCAGCCGCACTAGACGCTGTTCCAAGTCCTCCATACAGAGCACGTTACCATAGTCTCTCAAGACTGAAGGATGCCTAATCTAATAATCCAATCTAAAAATCACCCAGCATATATTGCAGATTCTTTTGCTGCATGTCAAGAGGGCTGTTTCTGTTGTTGCCTCATATAAGAAGCTTCTGCTGTGTTAACGGACTTTAATGAGACCCGCTGTCAGTAGCATCTGTGCTGTAATTCTGCTTTTTATCAGTTTTTGTTTTGTTGCCAAAACTGGCAGAAAAGAGAAAGTTAGGTTTCCAAACTATGCTGATGAAATCATAACATAAAATGAAAACACTATGATGGAACAGTCTCAGACTTTGCCCTTGGCAGTTTTTCTGTCTGTTAGAAAAATAATGGTTCAAGTCTATTTTATGGTAGTTGTAAGCCACCTTGAGCATGGCTCTGTAGCAGAAGGGTGGGGCAGAAATGTAATTGATGATGATAATGAAAATACTCAGTTACTGCTGCTTTGGTCAAAGTGAAATTTTTGCCTTGATTAGTGTTGGTTAACTATCAAGTAACTGCCATCAGAAAAGAGAAGTTACCCATATCAGCAGTAGGCTCTCTGTGATAATACAAACCTAATGAGCATAACATCTGGTCTACTTTTGGAACTTTTTTGTTTCCTCTCCTAACTTTTACTATTTTGTAACACCTAGTTCTGGATGAAAACGTTCTGGAAAATAGATGAATTTTGGAGAAGTTGAAGGCTTGCACACTCGTACCATTTTGGTCAGTCGTAATAATGGTATTTTCTGACTGTGGATTTTGACACCCCCCCTCCCGCATGGACCATGATGGTTACATTCCTTTTGTATGTGTGTGATGTAATTCTGTCCTTGTTGTTGTTGTTGTGAACATGCGTTCTTCCACTGACTGGGCTTAGGGGAAAGGGGAGGATGTTGCATATATGTTGAATGGTTCTTAGTATTTGTTACTTAACAAATTGAGGGATGTGAGTAATGCTTTGAAGTAACTACTTACAAATAATAAAGCAGCAAGGTTTAGTTAAATCGCTTGATGAGAGATTGCTTCACTGCCTCTGAAGTTTAACTGTAACATGTTTTATTTACTTCTGTAGTTATAGGATGTAGCCTTACTAAATTGTGGAGGAGCGATATATGATTTGAGTACTGGCTCTTGATGTGCCTTTTGCTGCTGCGCTATCCTCTTTTGTGGATGTTAAAGTAACAGATGAAGTAGGTGTGAGGACAGTGTACTGGTGGAGAGGTAAATGGGAGGAAAAATCCCAGGACAGTGGTTTGCAGCACTCAAATTTATTTATTTATTTTAATGAAGAACAACTCTATAACTATTTTAGTTACTTTGCAGAAAGGGGGAAATAAAGAATATGATGGGTGTAATGTAATTAATTTGATAGTCCTGGTAACAATAGCTTTAAGTGATTACTTCTTAAAATTAACATTTCAAGCTTTGAAAGTATGTATAAAGGTACAGAGTTGCTTTATATATACGTTATAAGTAAGTTGAGAGCATCTCTTGTTTCATGCTTCCAGATGAGAAGTTCTGCTTTATGATCTCTCCAAATCCGTCACAAAATGTTTTGTCTTTGAGACAGAAGTTTTAAGGTTGGGCCTTGGTCCAGGGAGTGCTTGGGGTGTTTTACTTTGCGATTCATGGCCTTACAGATGTTGAAATGCAATGCCTATCAGCACAAAGCAGCATACAATAAACAGTAGTAAGGGATAATGGGATCTACAGCCCAGTAATACCTAGTGAGTTATGTGTTCCTCATCCCTAAAAAAAAAAGTTCATCTTCTTGATGGATATTTTGTTGCAGAATCTAATCTAAGATAATAATTCTGACCATCCTTTTTAAAAATACAAATGCAGGAATAGGTGATACCTTTATTGCTCCACTACACACACACACACGCACGAACGCGCACACACGCACGCGCACACACGCATACACACACCTTTCAATTATAATTCATCTTCAGGCTGTGCACCAAGTTCTTATTTATTTATTTATTTATTTATTTATTTATTTATTTATTCGACTTGTATGCCACCCGCACTCTGCAAGAGTCTCCGGGTGGCTTCCAACATCAATTAAAACAGTCTAGTTAAAAACAGACACACTAAAAACCAATACGGTTACATCTACTCTACAAAAGGAAAAATAAAAACAAAAACAATCTACAAAAACAATCTAGATCCGTGACTCTATCAATTGAAATTAAAACCTTCAATTAAAAACTTCAATTAAAAAACCTCCGGAATAGGAAGGTTTTATCCTGGCGCCGAAATGTCAGTAATGTTGGCACTAGTCGGATGTCGTTTGGGAGGGCATTCCAAAGACCGGGGGCAGCTGCCGAAAAGGCCCTCCGCCTACAGGCCACCCCTCTCACCTCACTGAGGGACGGCTCTTTCAGGAGGGCCTTCTGGCAAGATCTCAGTTGCTGGGTAGGTTCGTATGGAAGGAGGCGGTCCTTCAGGTATCCAGAGCCCAAGCCGTTTAGGGCTTTATATGTCAAAACAAGCACTTTGAATTGGGCCCAGGCAACAACTGGTAGCCAGTGTAACCTGGCCAGAATCGGCTGAATATGTTCTCTCGCAGCTCCTCCACTCACCAGTCGTGCAGCTCGATTCTGAACCAGTTGTAGTCGCCGGATCGTCTTCAAAGGCAGCCCCATGTAAAGTGCATTGCAGTAGTCTAAATGGTTTGTTACCAGTGCATGTGTGACTGTCATGAGGCTCAGTTCGTCCAGATATGGCCACAGCTGGAACAGTTTCCCCAGTTGCAGGAAGGCACCCCTGACCACAGAGTCCACCTGGGCCTCCAGTCCAGGAGCACCCCTAGACTGCGGACCCTGTCCCTCAGGGGCAGTGCAGCCCCATTCAGGGGAGGGAAATGGCCCTTTAACCTGTCCGACGAACCACCCACTAACAGCACTTCCGTCTTGTCTGGATTAAGCTTCAATTTATTAACCCTCATCCAGTCCATTATCAGGTCCAGACACGAGTTCAGTTTAGAGACTGCCTCACCTGGATTAGTGGAAAAAGAGAGGTAGAGCTGAGTGTTGTCAGCATATTGCTGACTCCTCAGCCCAAACCTCCTGATGACCTCTCCCAATGGTTTAATGTAGATGTTGAACAGCATGAGGGACAATATTGAGCCCTGAGGAACCCCATGGCATAACCACCATGGGGCCGAGCCATTGTCCCCCAGCACCACCTTCTGGACACGGTCAGCCAGAAAGGAGCGGAACCACCATAAAATGGTGCCCCCAACTCCCAACCCAGCTAATCTATCCAGAAGGACACCATGGTCGATGGTGTCGAACACCACTGAGAGGTCCAGGAGTATCAACAGGGTCATACTCCCCCTGTCTCTCTCCTGGCAAAGGTCATCATACAGGGCGACCAAGGCAGTCTCCATGCCGAAACCCGGCCTGAAACCCATTGAAATGGATCTAGAAAATCCATTTCATCCAGCAGCGCCTGGAGTTGCCCGGCCACCACCCGCTCCAACACCTTGCCCAAATAAGGGAGATTCGCCACTGGCCGATAGTTAGCCACTGGCCCTGGGTCCAGATTAGGCTTTTTAAGGAGTGGACGAATCACCGCCTCTTTTAAGGCGGTAGGGACCACTCCCTCTCCGAAGGAGGCATTGACGGCTTCCTGGACCCATGTACAAATCCCCCTGGCAGATTTCCCAATTAGCCAAGATGGGCAAGGGTAGTTCCAAAATTATATGCTTTTGTTAAAGTCCCAAAGTCTCATGACAGTTGTTGGGGCCAGGTATAGCTTCTTAGATAGAAATGGCTGCAGTCTGCCAGAGACCTGTGGGGGGGGGGGGGTTTGTTTCAAACCCCTCCTCAGCCGGCAGTTCGGAATTTATCACCAACTGTTTAAACAAAGGGCCAACAAGCACTCTGAACCCCCTCATTTCCCCCTTCTGCCATCTTTTTGAAACTCAGAAATTTCTGTTTGGCTATGGAAAACAAGATAACCCGGAAGCATTGGGATTAAAAAATTGGGATTAAAAAGAGTTGGGATTAAAAAGTTTTAGTTAAACCACCAGGAACAGCCAATTTTAGCCAAATTGAAACTAAATCAATAGTTTTATCTGGTGGATGCTTTCCTCACCACGCAGTACTGCTTGTCTGGTGTCAAGAGTCCATAATGTTCAAGAACTCATGTTGTTTTTCAGTTGGTGCCCTGACCGGCCATTCTTCAGAATCTTACACAGTTCAGAAAAAAAAAATCAGGAAAAAGCCGCATGGTCCCCAAAACAATACAGATGCAGGAACAGGTGGTACCTTTATTGGACCACTAAAAAACAAAACAAAACAACAAAAACCTAGCTCTCAATGATAGTTCATCTTCTTCAGGCTGTGTACCAAGTTCTTTTGGGTAGTGAGGAAAGCATCCACCAGGTAAAACTTTTTTAAACTCATCCTTCTTGAGTTTTCATAAATCCTAAGTAATAAGACTCATTTGCTGCTTAAACAGTAGATTACCATTTCACACAGTGCTTTTCAGTTAAAGGTCATGTAAAAGGCTTTGCACATTAATGAGAAGAGGTGGGTGTTAATTCAGTATACAGTATTGTGCCTGCAGTGCTTCTTGCACATCTGAGAATTCTTCGGACTTGTTATACAGGAACTGCTATTACTTGTCATGGTGAAAAGAAGTGTACCTGGCCAGAGCATCAGGTTTAACCCTTTTCCTTTGTATTTTTATTTAAGCAGAATGGCCTCTTGCTGAATGGTTTTGCAGCAGCATTAGTCTCCAATTATATGGTAGTTCCTCATTAATTGTAGGCATGGGTGTAATTCTAGATTTTCTTTTTCTGACTGTGAAAGAGAAAGCAGTATTTCAGGGGCTGTTTATAGCAAGCTGTCATGGTGAATTGTGGGAGAAGTGCTTTGTTTTCAGTGGTGTATGGACTATCCCTTTGTTCAGTTTAGAATGCTACCCATCATAAGGCATTTGTATGTTAATTGCAAACAATTGCTTTCTGTTTTTTTATTTTGAAAATGGTGATGAATGAATGCAGCAAAACAAACCTTGTATGAGAACAATGAAGAACAATAGCTTGACTTCTGGATTAATTTTTTTAAAAAGTTGTCTCATCTATTAAATGCATCTGTGCTAGCACTATGCTTAAACTTACCAGCGTGGCAAGTGTCCTTTTTTTTAATTTTAGCATGAGCAGTTTTAAAGGTGACTGTGTTTTGCTTAGTCAGCGTTAGAGTTACTAAATACTGTGAAAATCAACTGCAAACTCAGTGCCAGGCCAAATCTTTATATATTTACAAATGGAATGTTTCTTTTTTCAGAGGAAATAAAAATACTGCTGTACTTTAATTCAGTTTAATATCTTTGCAGAGCTACTCTGTCCAAACTTGGCTGAGGTTCTTGGAAAGTTTGGGAAGCTGCCTTTTGGTATTTGAGGGCCAACATTTATTAGCCCAACTGCCTCTTCTAAGTGTGCTTAGAATGAGTTGCTTTGCAGTAGAAAGAGGGTGCATAACTATTCTGCTCCCAGATATTTCCCTCTTTTAACTGTCCCTTGCTCACCCATCTTTTCTTCCATTTCTAATGCTCTAGATGTGTACTTACTTCACAAATGTTGTACTGGAATCCTGTGCATTCTGGAATTTAACTGAGGAAGAGAGAGAGAGAGAAGTGACTGGTAAGGGAAGAATGAAGCAGCTTTTCTGCCTTCCTTTCTTCACTGCAGGAGAGGACTTAGCTGGAAGCCAGAGCCAAAGGACAGAGTGGCAACTGGTAAAGACACTCCTTGTCTAGACAAGTCCTTTGATTTCACTCCTTTGGCTCTCTTGGTTTCTGGGATACTTTGATGGCATGGCCTCCATTACTGTTATCCTTTTGGAAATAAAGATATTTGGTATGCTATCAGCTGTGATTGGATCAGGAGCAACACACAAAATATTCTAACACTGGGAGTGCTTTTGCAGATGTGCTGATGTAAGCGGTGGAAAATTATCACAATTTACTTCCATTTGAGACTACTTTTTCATCCAGAGAAAATATTAGAGCAATGTCTTTTATTGAGTCAACTGAAATGTCACAGAATATTGTGCAAATTTTCAGTAGTCCAGAACTTCATCAGGTAAGATATTAAACAGAAATGAAAAGGGATAGGGTGAGGTAAAATGTCTGAAATTTAAAAAACTAAAAGTCTGTGTCTGGTTCCAGGAATGAAAGAGGTTTGTAGGCATTTCAAGAATAGAGTCTGAACACCGTTTCTATTCCCTCTTGTTCAAACATTTAGAAACTTCTATTATCTGGTCTCAGTACCTCAACAAATGAGAAAGTACAAGTGTTGGTTCATAATAAGCCTATTTCACAACTTTGTCTTGCTATTGACTCTGGTGGTTTCAGGGCATGTATTCTGCCATGTGAGATCTACTTCCATGCCTCTTCACACCATTCAAAAGTGTTTTGTAGTAACACCCCCCGCTCCAATCACCTGTGGTCTGCTAAAATTAACTGAAGATCTTTGAAAAATATTTGATTTTGTCTGCTAAAATTAACTATAGATTTTTGAATAAGGTTGGTAATTTGCCTGAGGAAAGAAAGTTTTACTCATAGACACATTTGTTCAAAATGTAAGCCCTCTTAAATTCAGTGAATTTTACACCCCAGAAAATCTATAGGAGATTGCAGACTTAAGGTTTTTTTTCCCCTTTGCTCAGTCTTTTTCCTCTATGATGATACCCACCAAATTTCTCTCCTGGTATCAATTCACCAAACAACTCCCTGCATCTTGCTTAACAATACCTTAAGGGCTGGCTTCTTGTGAGGTTAGTGTAAGGGGGAGGGGTTGGAAGAAGACATCACCTTTCTTAGGATTTGGCTGTATACAGAGTGGAGAATAAATAATTTGTAGTCAAGGCATCAATATTTCAGGTGCTCAGGTTAATGGACACCCCTCCCCTTTGATCACCTATAGAGTGTGCCTTTGCTTCTTGATATGACATGCATATTCTGTCAGAACAGCTGATACCTGACTTGTTCTCAGTGGCTTCATAGGATGTAGGTACTAAAATGATATTCCAAACCATATTATACCTTGGGCACAAAATAATCAGTATGCAACTGAAATAACAGGGTTGTCATTGTGCTGCTATTAACTGATTGCCTTTGCAGAAATAGTATTGCCCCTAAAAGATGTTCAGGTTTTGACATGCTTTTGGAAGACAAACTGGTACATGCCTCTTGTTGCAAAACATTTGTGAATGTTCTGTCACCTTCAGTGATGTATGACTTGCTGAGGGCTAGTGGAAAGTCCTTCTTATGAGAAAGGACTGGGTTGTCATGGCCTTTCAGGTGACAGTTATCATAGAAATCTTCTGGGAGACTTGTTTTCACAATGGATCTTCATCCCCTCAGTGTGTAGCCACTGTTATAGTGAGAATGCTCTTGGAAACAGCAAGAAGCTGTGGAAGAAGAAAGATGTGTAAGCATGAGATTTGACACCCTACTGCTGTAAAATAAGGCAAACTGACATGGAATTATTTGCTGCTGGTTCTCCTTCAGTGAGGAGTCATGCCAAAAATATTAATAGGCGCACTGTGCCTTCAGATTAAAAGGGGCCTTGTGAAAGGAGGCCCATTGTTTCTTCCCATCCTAGCCTCAAGCTTATTAAGAAAAGGGAAGGAAATGAACTCTTAAGATCTTTGTGGGATGCCTTGCCTTTACAATCCTTGACAGATGTTATGGAATCTGCAGGTAAAAGTAGTCATACACAGGCAGATGGTCTTAATGCATTTTTCTTTATGTCAGAAATAGGGGCAAAGGTTATAATGATTTCTGTATGTCCTCACCATTGTCCTTATTGTCCAGGTTAAAGTCCAATGTTTAGAGCAGCTTTCTCCAAACATGGTGCCTTCCAAATACATGTACACTCTTGACTATTGGTCATGTTGGCTAGGACACAGGAAAATTGGCATCCAGACCTTCTGGAGGATGTCCCTTTTATGAAGCCTGGGTTTGGGTTAGGGTTAGGGTTAGGGCAGACTCAATTTAAAATCCCCACTCACAAAGTTTGCTGAGGGACACCGTGAGCCACATTCTTCTCTCTTAGTCTAACTTACTACACACCATTGGGGATAAAAAAGAGGAAAAAAGTATGGGCACTGGTTTGAGATTTCTCAAGAAAGAAAAGCTGGATGCTACTATAATAATAAATAGTAAATGTAAATAAATGAGTGCTTGTATATCCTTGTAGCCCTGATTTTTGAATAGTCCTGCGCTTTCACTGCAGTTGGGCCCAGAATCATCTTATTGATGTCATGGGAGTAAGTATATTGGGCAACCAATATGTATGCTTTTGTTCATAGGGCAAATATAGCAGCTCCAGCTTGTAGGTGATTTTCATTGGAGAAAATAGTATAGGTAGCACTGGCATTCTCTCCCAGTGCTATAGTTGTGATTTGCAGCTGCTGCTAACTTTCTTGTTCTTGCGAAAATCTGATCATGAATCTCTTGAATTGCAATGAAATTGGCCCTAAACTCCCTGGGAAAGGTGGGTTGAGGACTCACCATCTGTAGATATTTTCAGGAAAAGGTTGGATAGATACCAACTTAGCTATCATTTGGCATGCTTTTTAGGTAGATAGGTAGATATGGTGTATTTTTATCCTGCCTTTCTCCTTAAGAAGGACCCAAGGAGGCTTACATCATTAAAATATAACATTTAAAGCTAAAAACAGTAAGTATCCAAATACTAAAAAGGATCAAACAAATACCACATTATAAGAGAGTAAACAAAAGCAACACCAAAACACATTCAAACCAGTGAGGCACAGTTATCCAATTAAAACCCCTACTCAGGCAGCCAGTCATTAAGGGAAAGCTTGCCTGAAGAGAAAGGTGTTCTGCTTGCGGAAAGACAGCAAGGATAGGGCTTGCTTGGCCTCCTGTGGAAGGGAGTTCCAAAGTCTGGGAGCGGCAACAAAGAAGGCCTTCTCCTGTGTCTCTGCCAAACACACCTGTGAGGGTGGTGGGACCAAGAAGTCCTCTCCTGATGACTCACCTGGGCAAGCACAAAAAGGGACACACAGTCTTTGGACCCAAGCCATTTAGAGCTTTAAAGGTTAGAACCAGCACTTGAAATTGTGCCTAGAAACAGATTGACAGCCAGTAGAGCTGCTGTAACGGGGGTTGTGTAATCTCTGTGACCAACCCTGGATAGCAATCGGTTACCCACATTTCATAGGACCTGTATCAGCTAGACATCATCCAAGTCAGAGCAGATGCAACCAATTTTGCCTACAAAGTACTATGCAGATTCTTCACAGAGAGCTACAGTGTGGTCTGACTTTTCTTCCTTTGAACCATGATATAATGGGGCATTGACCACTCAAAAAAGCTGTGCTGGAAGACTCTGTGCAGCCACAATAGCGGCATAGGAGAATGACTTCTTTGCTGCTGCCACTGCCACGGAATTAGGCCTTCCAGTGGGCCCTGGCTTGTGTTTGGTCAGATTCACTCAGAGTTTTCTGCCATCATCACTATGTCCCCCTTGTTTCCCCTCCACCAGCTCCCTGGTAAACCAGGTGGCCAGTCTGACTGCTTTGTGGGAGGAAGCATTTAGGAGCAATCCTGTCAAAGGCACCTGCAATTTCCACATTCAACCATTCATTTTAACAGAATACCTTCCTTCGTTCCCCTAATATTACCACTGAATGCCTAGACTGTTTTGGACTGTAACTCCTAATGTTTGGAATTATGCTCCAGAAACATTTGGAGGGCACCAGGCTGGGGAATTGTGGTCTACACTGTAACATGCAACTGCCCTTCCCATGCCTGATTTGGTTATGATTAAGGCAGTGTTTGAAAAAGGAACAATTGTCAGAGTTTGGATAAGTTTTTTTTTACTACAGCTTCCAGAATCTCCAGCCAGCATAGTGAATTCATATGATTGCACAGTTTATCTATCCTCTTGCATAGTGAAAGTGTCCCCTTCCTTCAGGTATGTAATGTCACTTGGGCACCCTGTCTGGAAACCTGATTTGTGCAGTTGTCATTTTCATTCCCTGCCCCCATTTGGTATTTTAAGGTAAAGGTTCCCCTTGACAATTTGTCCAGTCGTGTCCAACTCTAGGGGGTGGTGCTCATCCCCGTTTCCAAGCCATGGAGCCAGCGTTTGTCCGTAGACAGTTTCCGTGGTCACGTGGCCAGCGCAACTAGACACGGAACGCCGTTGCCTTCCCACCGTGGTGGTACCTATTTATCTACTCGCATTTATTTTTACATGCTTTCAAACTGCTAGGTTGGCAGGAATCTGATATTTTAGGGACATTATAAGACTCCATACATTGTGTGTATAAGAGGGTATGCTTGACTGCTCTTCTGTCACAGGAAGATTGTTGCACCAGGTGGGTATTTGAATTAATCCTTAATGTCTAGAGATTTTACATTTGACAATTGCATTTGAAGTTTGCCAAATATTCTTGGGAATGAAAGGTTACTTTGGTGGTTTTTATGAACTTGATCCAAGTAGGCTTTCAATCTTTTTCCTTGTTCCCTTTCAGTTTATCTTCAACCTTTAAAAAGACTTCAAATACAGGATGTTCCTACCTATTAACATTCCTGCATTTAGACCTCCAGTTTTGTCCCCAGAGTGTCTCTGTTCTTGTTTTATTTTCATAACTTCCAATATTTTAGAATTTTTCATAGGTTCTTTTGCTTGATGGCACTGCTGGGAGAAAGATCTACTAGGGAATTTATCTTATAGCCTTGGTATAACTATTGTGGGCTTGAGGTAGAACAGGGAATTAAATTTTCAGAAAAGCATTCTCTAGAGTTAATGCAATTGCCAGTTGTCTGTTCAGAGACAGATAGAAGGCTAGTTGAGACATCAGTAAATCATTCCAGAGTGAGGCTGGGGGATGCAGCCAAATGGAAGAAATAATGCCTAGATGTTTCTGAGAAACTCACACTGCCTTTAACAAAACCTCTTTGTTTCAACATCAGTAACACTCCAACATTGGAGAAGAGACATTATACATTATTGTTACGCTGATGTCATCCTCAGTTCTCATTTTATTTATTTATTTTTCTGGCTTTTACCCCACCCATCTAGATTCAATGAATCTACTCTGGGCGTCTCCATTGCCTCCTTCCCTTATTTTATATTATTTTTTAAAAAACCCAACACTTTATTTATTTATTTATTTATTTATTTATTGGATTTCTATCCCGCCATCTAGACCAAAGGTCTACTCTGGGCGGTTATGCTTATTGTGTGTTAAGGTTTTCTGAGGAGGCTTTTACTGGGCAGTTGCCGTACCAACATCATGTTGTTAGATGGTGGTTTATAAATATTTTGAAATAAAAATAAATTTGTCATTTTGTCTAAGCTTATAGTTTGAGATGTGGGTATTCGTATTCATATACGAATATTCCCGTGCAGCTGGACTTAACGAGGGGCCATCCCTTGCTGCTGACCCGTCCACTCATGTGTCCGGCGGTGGCGGCAGTCTTGCCCATCCTTCCAATTGCTCCGGGAGCTCCGCTCTCTTCCTGCTCGGCTAGCGACTCAGCAGCCATGCAGGGAGACTCGTCCTCCCTCCCACTGCCTGGAGTGGCCAGGCGAGCAGGAAGAGAGCGGAGCTGCGGGAGCAATTGGAAGGTTGAGTGAGGCTGCCACCACCAGACGCATGAGTGGATGAGTTAAGTCCAGCTGCGCAGGGATATTCGTATACGAATATGAATACCCCCATCTACGCTTATAGTCATTAGCGCAGTGGAATATTGAATGTAGGAGTGTACAGTGAGGCAGTTTTGTCTCTCTTCCATTTCTGGTCCAATGGACTTGTGGGGGTTTTGTCCAGCATTGCCTGTACTGCAGATGCTTTTATTACCATTACCAGTGACATCTGATTGGACTATGTGTGTTTATTCAGGCTTCTGCTCTTTCCATACTTCCTAAACATTCTGATGAGGTTTTCCCCCCACCCACCCCTGGAGGCTCATCTTACTACAGTCAGTAGATGAGAATTCCACATCAGTGTGTGTGTGTGTGTTTATGTGACTTTTCTTGTTTTGTTTTAGGAGGTCCTCACTTAAGCAGCTACTTTTATAACATTTTACCTTCTGAGTGTCTTTTCATATATACAATTTAAAGCCTTTCTGTAAAATGTAACTGTGTTTCATTTGATGTGTGTTGAGGTGAGGTAAGGATAACTAATTTATTTTTGTTTCAATAATACGTAATCATGTCTGGCTTAGCAAGCTGGAAGCCTCTCATCTGGTATTGTCGCTTCTTAATAAGGTAGTTTAAATTTAGCACCTGTGCTGTGAGGTTAGTTAATGGCAGACAAATTGTTAAGTGCAGGATTAAGAAGATGTAAAAAAGCTATTGTCGCCTCCTAGGGTAAAAGGACAAGAGGAGATTGTAGCTTTTATACTATACACAATGTTAGGTTGCATTTGAAGAAAAATATTTGACTTTTTGATCTCTGCACCTTCTGTGCATCAGCAGCAACAGATGCCACAGTGTAGCCTTTCACAATCGACTGTCCTTTGGGTGCACTGGACTACAGTTCACATCATTCCTAGCTTTCCGTGGAGGGTTGTGGGAGTGCAAGTTAATTCACTGGTTGGAAGGATCTTTTCCACAAATAATGTGACCTCCTTACACCTAGATGGAAAATAACAGCTGTTTTATCAATCAATCAATCAATCAATCAATCAATCAATTAATTAATTAATTATACTTGGGTCTAGCTTTTCTTATAGATATTCAAAGTAGTTTCACAGTAATATGAAAGCAAATGATTTCCAATATAAATAGGTGATTTATATTTTGTTTTTTTCTTCTGCTGCTGACAGCTTTATTTACTTTAGCAGCAGAGACATTTCCTTTCATTGAGGCACTTTAATGTATCTGTTCAGACAATGAGGGAGCCTCCTTTCAGTATAACTGATACATGCCTTTTATACCCTCCAGTCCTGCCACTGAAAAGAGCAAAACACCATTTCCTTATGCCTTTTATCAGTTCCACAGGGATAAAAATATGTTCCCTAAATTTTTTATCTCTAGTGACCCAAAGACATTGGAGGATTGTGTTATGGACAGTTTACTACATAGATACACTGGAGGAAGGAGAGTGCAGGAAAATGAATAAGTTAGTATACACAGAATGCACCTGTTTAACTATATGGACAATTGTGCTATGATTTCCCAAATAACTTTCAGTTTTCCATCTTCAATGTCACTGGATTAAGAGCTTCTTAATTAAGGTGTCCCCTTCACGGATTGCTGCCTTGTCGTGGCGAAGGGGCTTGAGTAATTCAGAGAAGCTATGGGCTATGCCGTGCAGGGACACCAAAGATGGACAGGTCATAGTGGAGAGTTCTGACTAAACGCGATCCACCTGGAGCAGGAACTGGCAAGCCACTCCAGTATCTTTGCCAAGAAAACTCCATGGACAGAAAGAAAAGGCTAAAAGATCTGACGCTGGAAGATGAGTCCCTCAGGTCGGAAGGCGTCCAACATGCTACTGAGGAAGAGCGGAGGACAAGGACAAGTAGCTCCAGAGCTAATGAAGTGGTTGGGCCAAAGCCGAAAGGACGCTCAGCTGCGGACGCGCCTGGAAGTGAAAGGAAAGTCTGATGCTGCAATGAAAAATACTGCATGGGAACCTGGATTGTAAGATCTATGAATGTTGGTAAACTGGATGTGGTCAAACAGGAGATGGCAAGAATAAACATTGACATCCTGGGCATCAGTGAACTAAAATGGACGGGAATGGGCGAATTCAATTCAGACAATTATCATACCTACTACTGTGGACTGCGTGGACCACAGCAAACTATGGCAAGGTCTTAAAGAAATGGGAGTGCCTGATCACCTTATCTATCTCCTGAGAAATCTATATGTGGGACAGGAAGCAACAGTTAGAACTGGATATGGAACAACTGATTGGTTCAAAATTGGGAAAGGAGTACAAGGCTGTATATTGTCTCCCTGCTTATTTAACTTATATGCAGAATACATCATGCGAAAGGCTGGACTGGATGAATCCCAAGCCGGAATCAAGACTGCCGGAAGAATTATCAACAACCTCAAATATGCAGATGATACCACTCTGATGGCAGAAAGTGAGGAGGAATTAAAAAACCTTGTAATGAGGGTGAAAGAGGAGAGCGCCAAAAATGGTCTGAAGCTCAACAACAACAAAAATTAAGATCATGGCCCCTGGTCCCATCACCTCCTGGCAAATAGAAGGGGAAGATATGGAGGCAGTGACAGATTTTACTTTCCTGGGCTCCATGATCACTGCAGATGGTGACAGCAGCCACGAAATTAAAAGACGCCTGCTTCTTGGGAGGAAAGCGATGACAAACCTAGACAACATCTTAAAAAGCAGAGACATCACCTTGCCGACAAAGGTCCGCATAGTCAAAGCTATGGTTTTTCCAGTAGCGATGTATGGAAGTGAGAGCTGGACCATAAAGAAGGCTGACCGCCGAAGAATTGATGCTTTTGAATTGTGGTGCTGGAGGAGACTCTTGAGAGTCCCCTGGACTGCAAGGAGAACAAACCTATCCATTCTGAAGGAAATCAACCCTGAGTGCTCACTGGAAGGACAGATCCTGAAGCTGAGGCTCCAGTACTTTGGCCATCTCATGAGAAGAGAAATCTCCCTGGAAAAGACCCTGATGTTGGGAAAGTGTGCAGGCAAGAGGAGAAGGGGACGACAGAGGACAAGATGGTTGGACAGTGTCATTGAAGCTACCAACATGAATTTGACCCAACTCCGGGAGGCAGTGGAAGACAGGAGGGCCTGGCGTGCTCTGGTCCATGGGGTCACGAAGAGTCGGACACGACTTAACGACTAAACAACAACAATAACAAAATTAAGGTGTAGAAGATTGGACAGGCAGAAAAGATGATTCAGTCCATATTGAAATGTTCCTCCTCTTTTCACTTCATGCCTTTGGTCATAAAAATCAGGGAAAGCTGGTTCCTGCATTGGACATGTCTGATATCCTATTTACTTGTGAAACTAATGGTGTGGTAGCAATCATGTCATTAAAAAAAGAAAGAAATACATAGCAAGTGTATATATATGGATGTGGGAGTTTTGAGGAGTTGTTTTTAAATTAAAATGTAAATTTCTGCTGAATGGGATGTTGAAATGGTGGCAGTGGGGTTGGGGGGAATGCTTAAACTTCCTCTCTTAACATGCTGTGGTGTTTGTTGGTGATATCAGCCCTCTTCATCTTGTGCCTGGTATGCCTGTCAGCCACATAAGTACTTTTGTGTATCTGTCCTGTGCCAACAAAGAAGACAATACTCTTAAGTGAGTGGGAGATACATGTGGCCCATCAGGTGTTGTCAGAGTGTGACTTTCATTTCATCTTACTGTTGGCAGGGCTGGCTGGAGCTGATAAAGGCTACAGTGCCGCTACCTCTTGATGGTCACCAGTTGCCTGCCCCTACTGATTTCTGATACAATGGCCAGAATCCTGTTACGTATGCCTGCTTAATTTTTTATTAAGTTGTTGATAGCAGAGAGAATTAAGTAGTGCATAAATGGAGAAATCCTCTCTCCTATGCTTCCTGGTGTAAGTCAGTCAGTGTAGGTCTCAGTTGTGAAGTTAAGAAGTCAGTGTGGGCATTTGCTCTTGTAGACCAGTCACATGTCTATTGGCAAGGATTATTTCATGTCTATTGACATGTGACAGCAAATGTCTACTCTGGCTTCTTAACTTTAGTCAATTCACGGCTGAAATTTTTACTGATGGATTTATGTTGGCAAAATTTTTCACTTGGACTCTGGCCAAAATTAAGTAGATGCTGACAGAATCAATTTCCTTCTTCCTTCCTTTGCAGCCTTTTATACCTTAACTGTGGACATTTTAAAAAAAGAGGATTCTTTCATCGGTAATGGAATTGTTGCTGGTGAAGATCAATTTTAGATGAAACAGATAAATTATAATATCTGGGTTAGTCTTTAGTCTAGAATAACTACCAGCCTCTAATAAAAATATGATTAAATTTGCACTCCATATTTAATACCTCTGCCTCTAACAAAGTTTTTGGGTTGATTGTATGGACTTTTTTATATTAAAGGAGTGAATAGAAATTATTAAGAAATTAAATAGAAATAAAAAGGGGGGAAAAAGGAAAAAAACATGATGGCACCTTAAAGACTAACTTCTATATTTTTAATATGTGAGCTTTCATGGACAAGTCCAAAGTAAAAAAAAAGCTGCTCATATACCACCCGTAGCGCTTAAAACACTCTCTGGGAGGTTTACGAGTTAATTATGCAGGCTACACATTGCATCCCTAGTGAGCTGGATACTCATTTTACCAACCTCAGAAAGATAGAAGGCTGAGTCACCCTTGAGCTGGCTACCTGGTATTGAACCCCGAGTCGTGAGCACAGTTTTGGGCGAAGTACAGCAGTTTAATCACTGTGCCACAAGACTCCTGATGGTCCACTTCATCAGACATAAGAGAAAGAGATTTAACATGGCAAATATAGTAAGATTGGTTGGTAAGAAAGTCGTTGTGATAGCACCTTTGATATGCAGGTCTTTCATTGAAATTTGTGCTGTAAAGAATGCGAGAACCTCCATCATAAAATAAAAGAGTAACATGAATGTTAATTAGATTGGTTGTTTGCAGTTGTTGAAAACTTTTCCCCACTACAAGCTTCCCTTTTCAATTGGTTATAATAATGTGTGAATTACCCCAGGCAGTGGGTGACCACAAGAGCAGAGTAAATAATCTATTTTAACCTTTGAAGTTTCTAAAGTCGATCTGTTAAGGGGAAAAAATATCTGGAAGATGCAGTACGATGTCCGATTTATGTCCATTAATTCGTTTGTGTAGAGATTGTCCCATTTGTCTTATGTAGAATGCAGATGGGCATTGTAGAGGAATAACATTGGTAGAGGAATAGGTAAAAAAGTACTTTTGATATTGTGTGCAACATTGTTAGATGCAGTAAATGTGTTACCCAAATAGATGTGGGAGCAGAGTTGGCATCTGGGTTTATAGCAGGGTTTCATTCCCATCTCTGTCTGTGTTATGTAGTCCATTGTGTGTTAGTAGTCATTTGAGATTCGAGGGTTGTCTGTAAGCCAGTATAGGTCTGCCACCAAAGGCTTGGGAGAGTGAAGTGTTCTTGTCAAGAATGGGTAGGAGATCACTTATGATGTGTGTGAGTGGTCTCAGATGTGGACTGAAAGTGACAACTAGTGGTGTTCAGTTATTTCCTACCAACCAACCATGATCTCTGTATTTTGATATCTATATTTTGATGCAATGTGTAAATATTTGCCATGCTAAATCTTTCTCTTATGTCTGATGAAGTGGACTTGTCCACGAAAGCTCACATTAAAAAATATAAAAGTTAGTCTTTGAGGTGCCACCGCATTTTGTCTTTTTTAAAAAACTTTTTTTCCTATTTTGCTTTTATCTGTAATGCTTGCACAGACTAACACAGCTACCGCTTCTACAACTACTATTAAGAAGTTGATAGCAGGAAGATTTAAAGTAGCCTATAAGTTCAGAACTGAGAATCTCTCTGTCCCACACTTCCTTCCCACACTATGGAATACCAGGAGGACATTGCAGATAGTGAACATTACACACTTAGTAATGTGTTTTGGGTAATGTTGATAACCCCTGTGAAATAGATAATTGATTACGTCTGGTAGGATTTTTCACTATTTGATAGTCTAGCATGGAAAAATGAGGATTTTCTATATGATTAAAGGGATAAAAGTTTTGGGAAAGATCTAGTAGTGAGGGGCCTTCTTGAGTATGAAAAATGGGGAGGGGCTTGACTGTGTGTATTGCTTTGAGCAATAGCCACCACTGTGTTCCAGCAGATCAGTTGCTATTCTTGGCTGCATTGGACTTGTTTACAAAGTCCCACATGACACAAAAAGCTGCTTTCAGACCCAAGTCAAAATATGACCACATCTTTTTGTAGCATTGAAAGTGAGGGTATTCTTAACAACATTAGAGGTCAAACCTGTACTCTAGAAGCTTGTGTTAACCTGATAACCTGCTAAGCTGATAAAAGCTTCTCAACTTTAAACTGTTAAGATACAATGCAGGGATTATTATGAATCTGGTTGTGTAATTTAGAAAGTCTGGCAAATCTTATTTGTGGAAAGGGAAGTATGGTATCTACTGATAGCATAAAAAGGAAAGTAAATCAGAGCTTTTATTATTGTTATGTATGCAGGCAGAGTCATACTAGGGAATACTTCGTTAGATTCTAAGGATTTATAATTTATAATTTCTCTGCTGATGCAACTCTTACAACCGTGGGCAATTTGGCAGTATAATGGTATGAATGGCCAAATCATGGTATGTGATACATTTAATAATAAATGCAGCCTTCTCAACTTCCATCTACATCGTCTTTAGAAGTCAGACATGCTGAACTTCTAGAAGTATTCCAAACATCCCTTTAAATGATTTGCCTTCTGATCTTTATATAGGATTTCTTATTTTCAGCATAATATCAAGTTATCTAAAATGGATAGAATTATAATGCTAGTTCTTGCATGGAAAAAAAACATTTTAGTTCAGTGCTAAATGAAAGATGCATGTAAGCAACAGAAGTCTCCAGCGGGAGGGGGATGGAGCTTTTTTTAGAAAAACAAAGCAATCATAGCTGTCCTTTTGAAATTTGCAGTGGAATTATTGACACAGATATCTGCTCCTGAACAGTGGTGAATAATCACTTTTGGGTGACAGGCCAAATTTCTATCCACTAACCCTACATGTGTTGGAAACTATCTTTGCCACCCTCTTTCCTAGAATGAAGGAAGGACAGGGAAAAGCAAAGCTGCAACCATTTGTGCAAGTTGGCACTTATGTCTTGCAGCACAATGGTGGGACTCACTATACTCTCTGCTGGAAGGGAAAATATAGAAATAACCAACATTCTGTATTTTTCAGCTTATCCATGCCTTGTTGGATGCGTGCAGAAATTTAATTTAATGTAAAAGTATTTGAACATTTTTGTACCCAGTGACTAAAAGTGAGTTTATTTGTCCTTCAGAGTTCTGAAGGCTTATATTAGACACTTCCTTGAAAGAGGTTTATGGTCCTCAAATATGTTCTGTTGTGAATCTCAGTGTCTCAGCAAAATGTCCTGTTTTTCCCCCCTTTTTAATAAGTGAACAACACTACACACAAACAGTAAGTCCTTTCCTTGATAAAACAATTCTCCTTGAGCATATGTACTTTAAAGGAATGTAAACATTAACTGTGAAAGAAAGTAGAAACTAGCCTTGGGAATCAAACCTGTTCCTCTTCCAAACAATGATGATTGTTTGTCTAAATTAAGTTTGTTATTGAGTATATATGGTTTTGAGTCCCCAGTCACAAAACACACATTTTTATGGGCATTGAGCATGATGATACAGTTATCTGTTAAAAGAATATGCTTTCTTATTATAGTTGAAAAAAGCCTGTGATCATAATTCAAGAAAAGACCATTATGGAAGTATCCTTTAGGGGAAAATAGTTTGCTAATTAGGTTGGTTCAGCATGTACATTTAGCTGTCTGAGATGGAGCTGGTTCTCAAGGGTGGTAGAGAACTACTGTACCACCCTTGAGTATGGAAAAAAACACACGAAGGAAGGAGCAAGCTTTAAAAGGAGTGGATGAGGTTTACAATTTTGGGTTGGAATGTACAAAGCAATTTTACTTTGCCCACAATTTCATTTGAGAAGGGGAATGACTTGGATTTATGAATAAACCAACATTCAGCAACAGTACAGCATTGAAAAAGCATTAACTTTGGGCTGAAAGAATTTAAATGTGAAGGTTGGGCTAGTGACCTACTTCTGATCTCATGGAAAAATGTCTCAGATTAATAGGTATGCAATCTTGAGGATACATTTGTCTCCAAACATTCAGCAAAACATGGAATATATTCCCTCCCCTTCTTATTAATAATGAGGAGATAAGGTAGTCACTACCTTGAATAAATGGAATCCATATTATGTAAAAAGGCTCTCTTCACTTTAGTTGTCAACTCTGGGGTGAGGAGACATTCATTAGATTGATTATTTATTAAATATATATATATATATTATATAACTATTCATATAGAGAGAGCGAGAGAGAGCAGTCTGTATTCCTGATGTTTTCAGAGCATATGAGCCATCCTCTGAAAAGTGATTTATTAAAATGTTAAAATGTAAAGCAAGACTTTCTTTTCTTTTCTTTTTGGGTAGCTGTTCGTATAAGAGCTGTTCTACGTATTAGACTAGATTAGACTGGAATGTGGTTGTTTATGGAAGCTGTGCTAAATCTTTCCTCACTGATGTGCTAGTGTTCTTGATGCATGAATTCTGGGTAATGTGTAGACTCCCTCTTTGACATGGAAATCCAGACGTGTTGAGAGGCTGCAAGACCATATGTCTGATTAAGTTTGATATAGGTCATGTAGTAACCTCTAATGGTAATGGCTACAGTGTAATGTTTTCCGTTGGTACTTGAGGCAGTGTGAGTCCTTAGGCTGCCAGATTGCAGCCTGAAGGAAGAGTGCTTTCTCCACTTTTCACTGCTGTGCTATACATGTATAAGAGAGACTTCTATTCCAGTGTAATAAGGCCCTGGAGTCCAGGAAGGGGAATGTACAGAATGAATGAAATGCAGTGGTAGTAGAAATTAATGAGAAACTATGGAGGGAGGTCATAAGCACCATTGCTTCCTGGTTGTTAATACCAGCAGAGGAAGTACAGGACTACCATGAATCTCGATCAGCATTCTTATCCAGTGAATACCTGTTTACAAGCATGGAAATGGAAGGTGGAGCAGAAAATACGGGCAATTTGGAGAGCCCCCTATCAGATTTAAATTGTGAACTTCCAGAAATTACATGCTGTGTGCATGGAACAGATTATACCCCCAAGAGGGACCTCTGAAAAGAGAGATTCTGAAAGATCTTTTGAGCCACTCTCAGAGCTGGAGAAACTATGAAGATGAGAAGGAAGAGAAGGATCAGTGAAGATAATCTACTCCTTTTTAAACTTCAGAGTCCTTTGGCATAGTCTGGGTGGAGAATCTTAATAGTCTGTCCAGGAGGTATAATCTGTCACACACAGAGAGCACATAATTCTGAGGAACTATAGATAGCAGAAACAGCTTGCTGTATTAGATGAGGAAAGATGAGGTGCTGGTTGATACTGTTCTTCCTCTGAAGATTCTTCTGGTTGATACTGGCTGTGTTTGCAGTTAATTCTTAGCCATGGCATAGTACGTATGATGAAAGTGATTTCTACAAATCTTAGACTTTCTTCCATTTTATGGCCCCGTGTATATATTTTGAAGCTTTTATTCATTCTTTTGATAATCACAGTCTAGGGTTAAATTCAAATCTGGACAAGCCACTTCTTAGTCTCAATGGGTTGTTAAAACAAAGCAGCTTCAAAGCAAACTGGCTTGTTCTAGTAAGACATTGCAGACAGTAATCACAGTTCAAGGTGCAGGCATTATTTTTGTGTTTACACCAAAGGAACAAAACACATGCAAAGTCTTTCATGTAATACTAAGTCATGGTTTAGTAATATATCTGAATGCAGACAACATAGTACTAAATTCAGATTAAAATTTTACCTTAAATCTTGCCCTATCTTTTCCCATTAGCTCAGACTTCCCCAAACAGATGCCCTCCGGATGTTTTTGATGAATTACCATCCACAGGATGGCTAATAGCCAGGAATTTGGGGATCTGTAGTCCAAAGTACCTGTAAGGCACAAGGCTGGAGAAGAGTGCATTAATTTTATATTGGGGGGTTGCTGTCAGGAATGTCTGTATAATGACCCTTCTGTGGTTCAAATCTGAAGCAAGAAATGTCTAGCATTTCTAGTTTTGACCTTTACTGTCTATAAAATATGTTAAGCTTCTTGGCTCACATTAACCTGTTTTTTAACTGTGTGTAGGCATCCTTCAGTCTTGAGAGACTATGGTAACGTGCTCTGAATAGAGGTCTTGGACCAGCGTTTAGTGTAGCTGAGAAGGCCAATTCGAGAATGACAATCCCTTCCACACTGAAGACAAATACAATCTGTCCCCTGTCCAGCTCCCTGATTTTGCTGGTTTCGGGACTGCCTCTTTGCCTCAGCCTGCTGAACAAGTGCCTCTTCAAATTGGGAGAGGCCATGCTGTACCGCCTGCCTCCAGGCTGAACGCTCAGATGTCAAGGTTTCCCATCTGTTGAGGTCCATTCCTAAGGCCTTCAGATCCCGCTTGCAGATATCCTTGTATCGCAGCTGTGGTCTCCCTCTGGGGCGCTTTCCCTGAACTAATTCTCCATACAGGAGATCTTTTGGAATCTGACTGTCAGCCATTCTCATGACATGCCCGAGCCAACGTAGACGTCGCTGTTTCAGTAATGTATACATGCTAAAAATTCCAGCTTGTTCTAGGACTACTCTATTTGGAAATTTGTCCTGCCAGGTGATACCAAAAATGTGTCGGAGACAACGCATATGGAACGTATTCAGCTTCCTCTCCTGCCGTGCACAAAGGGTCCAGGACTCACTGCAGTACAGGAGTGTACTCAGGACACAGGCTCGATAGACCTGGATCTTGGTATATGCCGTCAACTACTTATTAAGCCATACTCTCTTTGTGAGTCTAGAGAACATGGCAGCTGCCTTGCCAATGCGTTTATCCAGCTTGACATCTAGAGAGAGGGTGTCAGAGATCGTTGAGGTACACGAAATCATGAACAACCTCCAGTTGTGTAGAGATGGTAATAGAGGGAGGTGAGTCCACGCCCTGGCCCATGACTTCTGTTTTCTTCAGGCTGATTGTTAATCCAAAATCTTGGCAGGACTTACTAAAATGGTTCATAAGTTGGAGGTCTTCAGCAGAATGGGCAACAACAGCTGCATCATCGGCGAAGAGGAAGTCCCACATATATTTCAGCTGGACTTTGGTCTTCGTTCTCAATCTAGAGAAATTAAAGAGCTTTCCATCTGATCTAGTCCGGAGAGAGACACCTTCTGTTGCAGTTCCAAAAGCGTGCTTCAGCATGACAGCAAAAAAGATCCCAAACAGGGTCGGCGCGAGGACACAGCCCTGTTTCACTCCTCTTCGGATGTCAAAGGGATCTGATGTTGAGCCATCAAAAACTACAGTGCCCTTCATTTCCTCATGAAAGGACCTGATGATGTTAAGGATCCGAGGTGGACATCCAATCTTGGGAAGTATTTTAAAAAGGCCATCCCTGCTAACCAAATCAAAGGCCTTTGTAAGATCTATGAAGGCCACAAAGAGTGGCTGTCGTTGTTCCCTACATTTCTCCTGCAACTGTCTGAGGGAAAATACCATGTCCGTGGTGGATCTATTAGCTCGAAATCCGCAGCTAATGTGATTCTGGATAGACTCTGTCTGCAAGCACCTGGAGCCTCTTCAGCACAACACAGGCAAGCAGCTTCCCTACAACGCTGAGAAGAGAGATGCCACAGTAGTTATTGCAGTCGCCCCTGTCGCCTTTGTTCTTGTACAATGTGACAATGTTTGCATCCTTCATGTCCTGTGGTACTCCACCTTCCCTCCAGCAGAGACAGAAGATTTCATACAGCTCAGTGGTGATGATCTCTTTACAGCACTTCAGCACTTCAACAGGGATGTTATAGTTCTCAGGTGCCTTGCCAGAGGCAAGGGAATCGAGGGCCGCTTTTATTTCTGCTAAAGTTGGTTCACTGTCCAACTCTTCCAAGACAAGAATGTTATTTAATGCCTCTTTGGTTACTACATTCTCTCTGGAATATAGCTCAGAGTAGTGCTGCACCCAGCGTTCCATTTGCTGTGCTTGGTCCTGGATGATCACGCCTGTAGCAGACTTCAAAGGAGCAGATTTCTTCTGTATTGGACCTAAAGCCTGCTTGATACCGTCATACATTCCCTTGATGTTACCTGTGTCCGCTGCTGTCTGAGAGCAGAGCTGAAGCCAATAATCATTAGAACATGTCCTGGCAGTCTGTTGGACTTTGCTACGAGCAACTTGAAGAACCTGCAAGTTGTACTCACTAGGACAGACTTTGTATCCTGCTAGAGCTCTCCTCTTTTCCTCGATGGCTGGCATCAACTCCTCCAAATGGGCTTCAAACCAGCCTGCCGTTTTTTTGGTCTTCTTGCCAAATGTGGACAAGGCGGTGTTATAAACAGCGTTCTTGAAATGTTCCCATCGTTCAGGTGCATTTGCATCAGCCGGGCCTGGAAGAGTTTCCTCAAGCACTTGGGCAAATTCCTCCACTTTTCTCTGATCATGGGTCTTGCTGATGTCAATACGTGGTCTTCCTTCCTTTTTTGAACTAATATCTGATTTAACAGAGTTGTGCAAACCTCTCAGGAAGCATGGCACATTTAGTGATCCTTAACTGCAAGGCCAACATAGAATCACAGAAAAGTGAAGTTGGAAGGGGCCTACAAGGCCATCAAGTCCAACCCCCTGCTCAATGCAGGAATACAATCAAAGCATATCTGCCAGGTGATTAAGTTTTTCTTGGATGCCTCCAGTGTTGGAGCACTCACCAGCTCCCGAGGTAACTGGTTCCACTGTCGTACCAATATCTGGCTTCCTTTAACTTGAACCCATTGTTGTGTGTCCTGCACTCTGGGATGATTGAGAACAGATCTTGCCCCTCTTCTGTATGACAGCCTTTCAAATATTTGAAAAGTGCTGTCATATCACCCCTCAGTCTTCTTTTCTCAAGGCTAAATGTGCCCAATTCTTTCAGCCTTTCCTCATAAGGCTTGGTTTCCAGCCCCCTGATCATCCTTGTTGCCCTCCTCTGAACTTGTTCCAATTTGTTAGCATCCTTCTTGAAGTGTGGTGTCCAGAACTGGACACAATACTCAAGGTGAGACCTAACCAGTGCTGAATAGAGGGAGACTAGCACCTCATGGGATTTGGAAACTATACTTCTATTAATGCAGCCTAAAATAGCATTTGCCTTTTTTGTAGTCACATCACACTGTTGGATCATATTTAGCTTGTGATCTACGACAATTCCAAGATCCTTCTCGCTCGTAATTTTGCTGATCCAGGTATCCCCCATCTTGTAACTGTGCAATTGGTTTCTTTTTCTGAGGTGCAGTACTTTGCACTTATCCCTGCTGAATTTCATTCTGTTGCTTTTGGCCCGGTGCTCCATCCTATCAAGGTCATTTTGAGTTTTGTTTCTGTCTTCTACGGTATTAGCTATTCCGCCCAAATTGGTATCATCTGCAAATTTGACACGTGTTCCCTGCACTCCCTCATCCAAGTCATGAATAAAAATATTGAAGAGCACCGGGCCCGGGCCTGAGCCTTGGAGTACCCCACTAGTTACCTCCTCCCAGTTAGAGAAGAACCCATTAATCATCACGCACAGAGTACGATTCTGTAGCCAATTGTGTATCCTCCTGAAACTTGATCTATCCAGCCCACAGCTAGTTAGCTTGCTAATCAGGATATCATGGGGCACTTTGTCAAAAGCTGTGCTGAAGTCAAGATATACTACGTCTACAGCATTCCCTCTGTCTATCAGGGAGATGACCTGATCAAAAAACGAGATCAAATTAGTTTGGCAGGATTTGTTCTTGACAAATCCGTGTTGGCTTCCAGTTATTACTGTTTATAATAATTACCAGTTATTATTGTTTTCTAGGTGCTTGCACAATGACCGCTTTACGATCTGTTCCAGAATTTTGCCTGGGATTGATGTCAGGCTGACATCAATAGTTCCCAGGTTCCTCTTTTTTGCCCTTTTTGAAGATAGAGACAACATTGGCCCTCCTCTAATCCTCTGGCACCTCACCCGTTTCCCATGATTTCAAGAAAATAATGGATAGCGGTTCTGAGAGTTCTTCAGCCAGTTCCTTCAGTACTCTCGGATGCAGTTCATCCGGCCCTGGAGATCTGAACTCATTCAAGGTGGTGAGGTATTCCTTGACTATTTGTTTATCAATCTCCAGCTGCAATCCTGTCCCCCCCACTTCCACTTTGTTTGGAAGTTCATAGTCTGTCTTATGGGAAAAGACTGAACTAAAATAGGAATTGAGCACCTCTGCCTTTTCTTTGTCCTCTGTTATCATTTTTCCATCTCCATTGCGGAGCTATGCCACAATGTCTTTGGTTTGTCTTTTGCTACTGATATACCTGAAGAATGCTTTTTTATTGCTTTTAGTGTCTCTAGCTAACCTCAGCTCATTCTCAGCTTTTGCCCTCCTAACGCCATCCCTGCATTTCCTTGCTACTTGTCTGTACTCATCCTTGGTGTCTTGGCCTTCATTCCACTTCCTGTACATGTCTTTTTTGGCTTTTAGGTCCTCCCTGAGCTTTTTGTGAAGCCACACTGGCTTTTTTTGCTGCCTCCCCCCTTTTTTTCCTGTTGGAATTGTTTGTAGTTGTGCCTTTACAATTTCTTTTTTTAAAAGCTCCCACTCTTCTTGGACTCCTTTTCTTGTTAGGCTCTCCTGCCATGGGACCTTACTTATCCTTGTTCTGAGATAATTAAAATGGGCTTTTTAAAAATCCAGCAGACGTGTGTGGCTACACTCTGCTTTCGTTTCCTTTGAAATCAAGTATTCTAGAAGGACATGGTCACTCTCGCCTAGAGTTCCCCTTACTGCCACTTCCCCCACCAAGTCATCTTTGTTGGTCAGAATCAAGTCAAGGATAGCAAAACCTCTAGTTTCTTTCTCCACTGTTTGTAGGAGAAAATTATCAGCCACACAAGCCAGGAATTTCTTGGAAGGGCCATACTTGGCAGAACGTGCCTCCCAACATATATCTGGATAATTGAAGTCTCCCATCACTACTACGTCGTGTCTCTCTGAAAACCCTGCAATTTGTTTTTCAAAAGTTTCGTCTGCTTCCTCTCTTTGATTGGGTGGCCAATAGTAGACTCCAGCTACCAAGTTCCTTTTGTTTTTTGCCCCAACTAGACTGATCCAGATGCTCTCGATGGGACAGCCACTCTCCTCCTCCTTTATTTCTGTTCAGGAATGTGTATTTTTGACATATACTGCAACTCCCTTTTTATTCTCTCTGTTCTTTTTGATCAGTTTACATCCCTCAATTGCTGTATTCCAGTCATGGGAGTCATCCCACCAAGTTTCAGTTATTCCTTTCAGGTCAAACTTACCCTCCTGAATTAAAATTTCGAGTTTTTCTTGTTTGTTTGCCCTACTCCTGGCATTTGTATACAGACACCGGAGGGTGTGTGATTTGTGGCCTATTTGTCTTTGTACATTTTGATGATGATGATGAATTCGCTTCTGGTCTTCACCACCCAGAAAAGTTTTGTGTCATCTGCAAACCTGGCCACCTCACTGCTTATCCCTGTCTCCAGGTCATTGATGAACAGGTTGAAAAGCACCGGTCCCAGGACAGATCCCTGGGGAACACTGCTCTTCATCTCTCTCCATTGTGAAAGTTGTCCGTTGACACCTACTCTCTGTTTCCTGGTTCTCAACCAATTCTCAATCCATGAGAACATGATGGTTGAGAACCAGGAAACAGTTCTCTTTTCCCCTGACTGTGGAGTTTTCTCAGCAGCGTTTGGTGAGGGACTGTGCTAAACGCCTTCTGAAAATCCAGATACGAGAACAGTGCAGTTAGAACAGTCTGTTCTTGCCTAAGTTAAAGAACAGCATCTTGAGCAAATGCAGTGAAAAGAAATACCTTACCTGCTAGCAAGATTACATTCAGATTATTAAAATAGTGTGAAAATTGTATTCTTTTTCAGCCTTAGAATTACAATTCATGTTCTATTTCATATTTTAAATCTACTTTTGAAATACAGATGCACGTTTAACTATTTATCTAAATAATAAATCCTGGAGCTTTTAATGCAGTAATAATTTTTAAAACATGTAACTGTTTCAAATGCATTTAATAATTTGAAAGTTCCTGCGTTATTTAAAGCAACATAAATTATTCAATCAAAACATGTTTTCTAACAGAATTGGTTTAACTTGTGAAAACAGTGTTTAATTTAGTTCTGTGCCTAGCTAGTATGAACACCAGAGAGGATGCGGAGTGTGTTTGGACATGTAAAGAAAACAGTGTCATTTTTAAAAAGTAAGGATTTGCTTTAGTATTTAATTTGTTAATACACTTTATAAAGTAAAAGCTAATTTCACATTATGTGGATTATATGAATGAAAGGCTGTTATGAACCTCATTGTGTTCAGAAATAGCATAGAGTATTTTTCTAGAGGAACAATCCAGCACTTGCATAAGATTTTTTCAGTCTGAATTGAATGACAGTCTTATATACCATCACTGAACTGAACTGATGAGTCTCTTTGTGTCTTAGTTGAAATGTTAATGGAGGTCATGGTTTCTTTAGACAAGAATTAATGACCGCATGCATTATTTTGCATTTTTTCTTTCCTGCCTGTGGGGAGTAAGAGTTATATTCATATTTTGCCAGAGTCTCTGGTCCCTGACCACTTCCATGGCCAAATGGGCTGGGCTGGAGGAGGTGGCCCCCATTATCCTCTCTCCCTCTTTCCACCTCTGGAGAGTCACAGAAGATGGGATCCCAGTGCTTTGACTCCCTCCTCACAGTCTCCCCTTCATCTGATGTGGTTGATGATGACGACCCAGAGCCCTGTAACTCCTACTCAATTATTCCCACCATCATGCCCTCCTTCAGCTCTCCCGCATCAGGTGATGACCTTTCCTCTACCTGTGCAAACACATCCTTGTTAGCTAGGGGCCCAGGAGACTCACTCTCCTGGGCTCCAGTGGGCTTGTGGGGCAAGGTCAGATATGGGCTTGTGGGGCAAGGTCAGACATCCTGTGGGGGGCAGTTGAGGTGACCCCCCCTCACATATGGTTAATGAGAATAATTCAGGATGATAAATTAAGGTTTAATTGCTATCCCCAACCTTTAGCTGTCCCTATGTGTGTGCATCTGTCCCTTCACTCAGGGACTTGTAACGCCCTCTGCTTAACCAGCCCTCAGGTATTGAAGTCAGTACCACTCAGCTTGAATAGAACTAAAAAGATTTTATTAAAATAACAGTGTCAGAAGAATGTTCTTCATTCCTAGGCTTTAAACTGTTGTTGCTATGTTCCATCAAGTTGGAGCTGACTTAATAGTGACCCTAATAGGGCTTTCAATGGAAGTGAGATATTTAAGGAATGGTTTTACCAATTCTGACTACCCCCCCCCCCATGTATTTCCATGGTTGAGTGGGGATTTGAACCCAGGAGTCCTGAGTCCTAGTCTGTCTATATATTCACTATACCACACTGGCTATATAGTCTTTAAATTACTTCAGCACAATTCCTCATTCTCTGTATCACCTGTCTCCTCCTCAAACTCTCAACTCTCTCAAAATACTCTCTCTGACCTCTCTCCAATACAGAACCTAGACTGCTCTCTCCCCACACTTTTCTCAGCCTTCATCATTAGAGATGAGGGTATTTGTATACGGATACGAATATCCCCCCACAGGTGGAAATAATGAGGATCCGTCCCCATGGGACTGGACTGTCCACTCACCATTCCGCCGCTGATGCGAGCTTGATGGAGCCTTCCTATTGCACCGTTGTCCGCAATGGATTAGCCACTTTGCAACCTGGCAGAGAGGCTTGTCATCCCGCCTCCTGCCAGGAGTGGCTAATCATCATCATTATCATCTTAGAACTGCAGAGCTGGAAGAGATCCTATGGATCATCTCTTACCAACATTCCAAGCTCCTCACTCATCCATCACATACTTAACCACAGGAACTATATAAGTCAAAAGCTTGCAGCAACACTTTATCTTAGCAGGAAATACGGTTTCCCATCATGTCATCCCCGATTCTGCAGACCTGAGCAAGGTGATGCTTGCAAAATCCTATGCAAGTAGAATATGAATTTGTTAAGATCAAATATATATATTTTGAATGCACCACTTTTTGACTTGCTTCTTTTTCCCACCGCAAATGGAGCAGCTTAAAAAAAGGCACAAAACATTGGGTGTGGCTACTTTTTGTTTTAGTTTTTGGTACTCATACCCTTCGATTTTTAAAATGCTAAGCTGTGCCAAGGGAACACTTAATTGCTATTCTCTCTTGTAGATGTTTGTCACTGTAATTCTGCACAGGACAGAACTCTATAATTCTACAAAGTACAGACAACAGGGCACAGTTGTGGTTGCAAATTAGGCCACTTTAATTAACTGCTGTGAAAGTATTTCTTGGTTTTGCAGTGTAAATGGTACTCTGTTATTATTGTGTGTATTGAAATAGATCAAATGGTGGAAGACTCACAAAATATATTATGCTGATCAGGCTTGAAGGGAAATGTTTTGAAGAAAATAACATTATATGCATTTTGTTTGTGTTTTGTAGACCATAGTTGAGTATGGTCCCTCAAAGATAATAGTTCTGCTGAGTCAGATTTGTTTCATGGTGGGAGAGTTTTAATGTTCAGTTGTGCAAAACAAGTAAGGGAGGGCAGATGTTTCTGTGCCCTCCATCCATGGTGTATAACATGTGTAGCAGAAGCTGTAGGTCAAATTTATAGATTCTGCTTCTCTTTACGTTTCTTTCATGTAGACCAAATTTGTATTGATTATGTCACTAGTGTGACACAATTGGCCTAAAACTTGTTGGCGAATTGCTGCAAGTTAAGAAGTGTGTGTAGCATTTGGTGTTGTGTGATGAGTTGTATAATGGAGCACGCAACCTCAAATGCCTATGCTAACATCTAAACTGGGGACAGTTTACCAGCAAATTGTGTAACCCAAATGCTTTTTGCCACTGTAAAAACTAGATAAGATTTTTGCCTGAGTTGGAAAGTAGGGTTTGCACTGCTGGGATATGTTTGAAGTTTCTCTTAGTTTTGCTGGTTTTAGCAGTCCAATGACTCATTCTCATTAGCTGAAGAGGTCAGCAAAACCTGAAAGACTGTATACGTCCACTAACATCTTGAACTAGATTTGAACTGAATGTTCATGTTTGGGAATAGCAGCTTTACAGCCTATGTTTCTCTCGATATGTTCTTTCTGCCATGGAGCCACAACTGGAATAGTAATCCGTTTTGTGTTAATAGCATGGAAACAGAATGAATCCAATGTGATTATGCCATTATTTATTTATATGCTAAGAAGCAGGATTTTCTTGGCACTTTCTATTGTAGGCTTAATGTAATCCTTCTACATAATCTAGTGTAATTCCTGTCTTTCCAGTTAATATTCTACAACTCTTACATCAGTCTCACACTAACACTTCCCCTTTACAAGAGGTTACGATGAACCTGCCTACACTTGAAAAAAAGTGGTATTTTCTGATCTTGTGAGATAGATTGCATGCAAGAAGAAATGCACCTCACCTTGTAGATTTCCACGTGTGAGACTTGCAGAATATTTTGTGAAATAAAACAATACATATATTTTAAATTGCTAACAGCTAAAATGCACGTAATTGAAAAATCCACACAAAATGCTTTCATCAATTGAAATACGTTGCATAAGTTGGGTAAAAGGCAAATAAATGTGCCTGTTAGGATAAATTCATTTTTAAATGCACCCAGATTTCAATGTGGGAAGAAAACAGAATTGGGCAAACCAGTGTGAAACAATGACAAGGAGAAAATGCAGCTAGTGTTTGGAGAAAGCTAATGGAAACTTGAGAGATTTTAACATCTCTGTGGATAACAGTGCTGTCAGGCATGTCTGCAGCAGTTATTTTCAGCATAGGCAATGCTGCATAGTAGTATAGTAACCTAATTAATATGCATAGAGTACATCACTGCAAAATAATGCATCCACCTGTGAATAGTAAAATAATAAATAAAGATAGGATTCTCCCTAGAACACTCATGGTACATTGGTATTGTGAGCCTAGTGAATAGTTTTGTAGTCTGGGTGACTACAAAAGTATATAATCATAGGCTATCTTTGAACCGAATGCTAAGTCTGTGGTTTAGTGTTAAGAGAAGGAGCCTAGCTTTCTGTTGGGTGTGCGTGCTCTACCCTTCTGACACAACTGTGAGAAGAACCAAAAACCTAACTATGTGTAGTTCAGTGTGTTGTCTGAAACCTAAACTGTGGTTAAGTTTAACTACAGTTAATTGAAGCAAACTATACATACCCAGTGGGGTGAAGTTGAGCTAGGACTCAGGAGGTCTGGGTTCAAATACCCACTCAGCCATGGAAGCTCACTGGAGAAGTGGAAGTAGTGAAACATCTCCTTAAATATCTCATTTACCTCGAAAATCCTATTAGGGTAACTGTAAGTCAGATCCAACCTGATGGCGCAGAACAACAACAAAGCAAACTAACTTTGTGAATTGTAGTTTAATGTTGGCAGATTTACCTAATCATTGCTGAGATTGTTACTTAAGATGATTAACTAACCAAGAACTTCCAGATTGTTCCTTCTGACAGTGTTGTAGCACACAGCATGTGTATCCAGCGGAACGTCAAGCTTATTCTTCTATTACTGAACTAGGGTTTATCTTTATGTCCAAACTAGCACTCTCAGTGGTCATGGTAAAGTTTTAGACTCAAGTCGGAACATTGTTGTAATTAATGAATCATGCATTGAGAGCTGTTTGCATTTTAGTTTTGTTACCTTTACTGTAAAGATCTACAAGTTTACATATTAAAGGAAGTCACTATTATAATAAATTACAACATATGGTAATAAGCAGAGATGTGAAAATTAAAAAAAATGGAGAGAGGGATTTGAACAACCTAACTGAAATAAAAATATCTGCCTCAGCTGGAACAAGCCTCTATCATTATTGAAAATTTGGGGTGCTTTAGGATTAGTGTACAGTACTTGTGGTTTCCTTGCTCCTTAAAGGCCTTTTGGGGGGGGGGGGGAATAGTGAGGAGGAGAGAAGGAGAAAGCAGCCAGGCCTAAAAGTCATTAGTTCTAGTTCTACGGAGGTAGTTAGTTGATGGTATAGTTATATTTTTAAAAAGTCACTATTTACTTTCTCATTATTTAAAGGTATCTAAATAGTTACCTTTAAAAAAAAATGAGAATGCTCTTTGGTGCTGGCCAGTAATACAAAGCATATGTAAGTAGATAGGCAACACTCACGTAACTGTAAAATTAATTAAAACGGTTATACACAAAAAGAGTAAATTATCACTCCTTTGAAACATAACTACTTTATGCCTTAGTTAATGTGGATTAATTTGATGGGAATTGTGTTTTTTGGAGCTGTAGAAAAATATTTTTTATCCTCCCGCAGAGGTCTGTTTATTTTAATGTGAATTGATTTAAATGAATGAATTCCCTCTATGTGAATATCTCTGTCCATGTTAATTTTTAAGTAGCCCTCTGTCTGACTCCCGCAGCCACTTGCTCCTGCTGTTGTGTTAAAAGTGGAGGGTGGGGGAGGAGCCCAGCTGGCAAGCTCCCTGCTGCTCAGTCACTTGCCCAAATCTTCTTCCAGTTCTAGAATAGGGAGTGGAGGAATGGATAAGGCAAGATCAACCCAAGGAGAGAGATCTTCACCAAACCAGCATGGAAGCCCTGTGACTGGTTGCTGGAAGGCAGGCAGAACGCCAATGTTGTCACGCCTCTCTCTTCCCTCCTCCAGCCAGCTAGTTTCAACCTGGGTTTCCTCCTTTACTCTAGCTATGTGTCTCTCTCTGTGTGTTTTGTTTGTGCATTTTTTGCATGTGTCAGCTGCTGGTTGCTGCCAGGCTCTCCTGTGCATGTTAGTGCTCACAAGGTGCTACTGTGTGTACAAAGTTTTCTAGTGCTCGCTTGCTCGGCTGTTTCCTATTGCACTTCCGTCCCCTGGGTGCAGACATCCAGAGATACACACGTATAGACCTGCCCACCTGCTTCTCTGAATTCCAGCCTTGGGTTGAAGAGAACACATGCATCTATTGATGGTTCTTTGTAGTGGACTCTGTGAATGCACACAAATGGGTCTATCCTGCGCCTGCGCAGGACGTTCGGAACTTTCTAGAGCTTAGAAAAAAAGCCAGACAGTTAGTCTCCCCCCCCCCGAGGGTATATAGGCTCCGCCTCCTCCACCTTCCTTAGTTCCTCTTTTTCCGCCGTTAGGGTAGGACGTAGGAACACTAGAGCGTGCTAAGGAAAGTATTTCCTTCTAAAAATTTACCTTTTATTCTTTTAAGACGCCAGAACTGCCTTCCCATTTAAGTTTTTCATCGTTCTGCGTCTTCCCGTTCCCCCCCTCCCCTCCCGGATTCCCCCCTTTTTATTTTTTTATCTTTTTATGGCCTCTCGGGGCTTCAAACAGTGCTCCGTTTGCTTTCGGAAAATCCCGCTAACGGATCAGCACGATAAGTGCTTATTTTGTTTGGGGGAATCCCACCTTATTCAGGCGTGTGCCGCTTGTAAAAGCTTTTCCAAACAAGCTCTTAAACTGCGGTCTCAACGCCTCCGGGCCTTTCTCTACGAAAGAACCCTCAAGCCTGCTATGGAGGTTTCTCTTACCACTTCCCCGAACCCTCCACGTGTAGAGACACCTAAAGCAGGCACCACTGCCTTTGATTCTTCGCAGCCTACCTTGAGTTCTGCGTCTTCTAAGCAGAAGGACTCCTCTAGACCGCCTAAGCCAGCTTCCACCAAGGCTTCCAGGTCGGCTGTACCTTCAAAGAAGAAGAATGATAAAGCGAAATCTCAGAAATTGGCAAAGCCACCCAAATCGACAACTTTGCCTCTTCCTGTGCCTCCTATATTACTTGAGGAGTCTTCTAGAGACGACATTGGGCAATCGGATATGGAGGAGCGGATCATTCCTCCGGCCCAGGCTGCTCACGATATCATGAGCATGTCTCCGTCGTCAGGCCATTTTGCGGCTGAGGTTTTTCCCAGCGCGGCCATTGCCCCTACTAGCCCGCGATCTTCCGGGCGGGCTGATACTGACTCGCATTCAGAACAGGAGCTGCCGTCTCGCACTCCTAGAAAGCGAAAGGAGAAGCGTACGCATACCTCTCCGTACCAACCTCAACATCCTGCGGACCAATACCGTCCACAAATGCCGGCACAGTATGGTCCTCCTTTTTTCGGTCCATACCAGCCCTACCCATATCAAGGATACGGCTATCCGCCTGACTTCAGGGGACAGGCTTACCCCTCCTCAGCTTGGTACCCTTCTTCGGTTCCAACTCCTGAGAATCTACAGCAGCAACAGGGGCATGTTCCTACACCCCAAATTGCTACTTCCCGTAAGAGGAAGACACCGATGGCACCTTCTGCGCCTCTAAAACGGTCTAAACGTCCCGCAGGACGATCTACGGTACAGACTGCGACGATGTACTCTGGCCCAGAGGGCCATGATACAGACCCTTTCTCTCCTTCGGTACACTCTGATGCCGAACCAATACCGAGAGACACGGTACCAATATCGCACCGTCCCTCCTCATTGGTGTCTGAATCGTCCCATGTCAACTCTTCAGCTTCTTCGGAATCTGATGTACCTGATGGTGGTGCTCCGAGTACTTCTTCACAATACCCATTGGAAGACTACTCGTCCTATGCTCAACTTATATTGCGCATGGCTAAGATTTTACACCTAGATGCGCAAGTTCCTGAGCAACAAACAGACCTTGTCTTTCACGATATGGAGCAGGACAAGTCATCTCCTCCCAGTCTTAGCCTCATTCCAGCACTTCTTGACTTGGTAAAGGCTTCGTGGGATAAGTCGCCTGCGACTCTCCAAATCCCTAGAAAAATCGACCACCATTACAAGACCCACGGTTCCGACTCGGATTTCCTGACCAAGCATCCCATGCCTAATTCTATTGTGGTCGAGGCTACCCAGTATAGATCCCGCAGCAGGTCCTCTGTTACACCTGTCAATAAAGAAGGCAGAAAAAATGACGCCCTGGGTAAAAAACTTTATTCCCTTGCGGCTCTACTGATTAAGATTTCGAACTACCAAGCCGCAATGGGTGCTTATCAAAAGCACCTATGGGATAAAATTGTCCCCGTCTTACAAAGCCTTCCTGAGCCATCCAAGACCGAACTCCTCAACGTCTACGAGGAGGCTAATACCCTTACAAGACAGCAACGAGTAGCAGCAAAGCATACAGCTGAAATTGCGTCCAAATCCATGCTTACAGCAGTAGCAGTCCGTCGCCATGCCTGGCTCGGAGCGGCGAACATACTGGACGATACGAAGACCAAAATCGAGGATCTTCCCTTTGATGCGGATGGCCTCTTTAATTCCAAGACTGATGATATTATGGAGAATATCCATAAAATGCGGAAGACCGCAAAGTCCTACATACCATACCAACCGTATCGGTATCAGAGACCTACTTACAAAAAACCTGCTTACCAAGCATCTTCTCAGTACCAACCATTTCGGTACGGTAGACAGCAGCAACACGACAGGACCTTCCAGTCATCTCAGTCGAACCCTTCGACTTTCAAGCAGCAACAATACCAAGGACACAAGCAGTCCTTTCGTAAACCTCAGCGCCGGGGTAAGCAATACAACTAACTACTCCTCTTACCGGACTAGACTCTTTCCATTTCTCTCTGAATGGAAACATATTACGACTGACAAATGGGTCCTAACCATTATTGAGAAGGGTTATTCCATAGAATTCTTCCAACTTCCTCCATCAAATCTCCCTAAGACCACCCCCTTTTCGGTGGCTCTTCAGGAGGAAATTTCATCCCTCCTAAGCAAGGGGGCGATCGTCAAGACCCCACAGGCTGATCTACACGGGGGTTTCTTCTCTCGGTACTTCGCCGTCCCTAAAAAGGATGGAGGTATCAGGCCCATCATGGACCTCAGAGAACTCAATCAGTTTATCATTTACAGGAAGTTTCGAATGCTAACACTCGACTCCATTCTTCCTCTTCTCTCACAGGGAAGCTGGTTCGTCACCATCGACCTCAAAGACGCTTATTTTCACGTCTCCATTCACCCTTCTCATCAACAGTATCTCCGGTTCCGGTTCCACCGCACAACCTACCAGTTTGCTGCCCTTCCATTTGGGCTCTCCACGGCCCCTCGGACTTTTACCAAGTGCATGGCCCCTGTAGTGGCTCACCTTCGCACCAAGGGAATAAAACTCTTCCCTTATATCGACGATTGGCTCCTGGTAGCATCATCCTACCACGAAGCCGTCGCTGCTACAACTACCACTCTCGCGACCTTAAACAAGCTAGGTCTAGTGATCAATCAGGAAAAATCCCTTCTGGTACCATCCCAGCTGGTCAATTACATAGGAGCAACGCTAGATGCGACCCGGGCGCGGGCATTCTTGCCCTATCAAAGAATCCAAAAGATTCGAGTCGCAATACAACGGTTTTCACCCCTGGCTACTGTCACCGCATTCAATGTTCAGCATCTACTGGGCCTCATGTCATCCACGACGGCAGTCGTCCTTCATGCCAAGCTCGAATTGCGTCCGCTCCAGTCCTGGTTCCTGGGCGAGTTCGATCCTTTAACGGACTCCCCGCGGAAAAAGTTGCAGGTCCCGTCACATGTAGCGAAGCATCTCATCTGGTGGACGATTCCGCGCAACTTGTCCGAAGGAAAACCCTTCCAACCTCCTTTCCTGTCTATACAGGTCACGACCGACGCAAGCCCTTCTGGCTGGGGCGCTCACTGCCAAGAGCTCAGGATTCACGGGTTATGGACACCGAGAGAAAGGTCCCTCCATATAAACCAGCTCGAATTGCTCGCCATCATGAAGGCCTTTCGAGCCTTTCTTCCGCGTATAAAGGGACAATCTGTGCAGCTTGTCACGGACAATACCACAGCTATGCACTATATCAACCGACAAGGTGGGACTCGATCCCTACCGCTTCTCCATCTCACCATGCGATTTTGGGACTGGTGCCGTACCCATCATATTTTTCCACAAGCGATTCATATCGCTTCAGAGGACAACTATCTAGCGGACCACCTCAGCCGGCTCCGTACCAGGACGCACGAATGGTCCCTCGACGAGACGATTTTTCAAGACCTATGCCGGAGATGGGGTCAACCCACCATAGATCTCTTTGCATCTCACCGCAACGCCAAATGCCGCAAGTTCTGCTCACGAGCAGGCAGGGACACCGCGTCACTCGGAGACGCTTTCCTCATTCCGTGGTCCGGAGAACTCACTTACCTGTTTCCTCCCATACCAATGCTCCTCAGGACAATAGTCCGGATCATTCAATACCGGACAAACGCGATTCTCATCGCTCCGTGGTGGCCACGACAACCCTGGTTTGCCCACCTTCAAGGAATAACGGAGGAAATACTCCACTTACCTCTAATACCGTCCTTGCTATCCCAGAACGACGGGGCCCTTCTCCATCCAGATGTCCGGTCTCTTCACCTGACGGCGTGGAGGATAACCCCGAATTCCGTGCGATTCTAGACCGCTCTCGAAAGCCGTCGACTTTTCGCCTATACCGTAACAAATGGAAATCTTTTACGAAATTCGTTCAGTCCAAAGGACTCCAATCAGTCCCAGTTACACTCTCAACCTTACTTACCTTTATACTGCATCTGTTCAATCTTGGACTCGCACACTCCACCATTAAAGTATATATCTCTGCGATCGTTGCTCACCAGCCATCTCACTCTAGCTCCGCCAGACTGTTCTCTCACCTCACGGTTAAAAGATTCCTTAAGGGCCTGCAGAACATCAGGCCGCCCTCTTCACCCATTGTACCTCAATGGTCGCTTCCACTTGTCCTGGATGCGCTTACCAAGCCTCCATTTGAACCCATGGCAACCTGTAACGAGAAATTGCTTTCTCTCAAGACTTCCTTTTTAGTGGCCATAACCTCCGCCAAAAGGGCTAGTGAACTGTCAGCTCTTAGGTCTGACCCGCCATACCTACAAATGCATCCCGATAAAGTTACTCTGTACTTGGATGTCTCATTTCTTCCCAAGGTTGTATCAGACTTCCATTTGAATCAACCACTGATACTTCCTACATTTTTTCCATCGCCGTCCACTCCAGTCGAGCGCAAGCTCCATACTCTGGACGTCAGGCGGGCTATTGCCTTCTACTTGGACAGAACCAAGCACTTCAGACGCTCTTTCCGTCTCTTTGTGTGCTACCATGGGCATAACAAGGGTGCCCCTGCATCCTCTCAGACAATATCGAGATGGATCGTGCAATCCATACAAATGGCTTACCAGCTTGCAAACAAACCGGTACCAGACCAGCTTAAGGCTCACTCCACCAGAGCTATATCTACGTCCACCGCTCTTCATCGCGGTGTTCATATTCAAAACATATGTAAAGCGGCTACTTGGTCCAATCCTCTGACGTTCGCGAAGCACTACCGCCTCGATGTCAGAGCGAAAAATGATGCTGCCTTTGGAAGGGCGATACTGTCATCCCTGATACCGTGACGGCCCTCCATCCGGTGAGTCAGCTTGCTAATCACCCATTTGTGTGCATTCACAGAGTCCACTACAAAGAAAGTTAGGTTACCTACCTGTAACCATGGTTCTTGTAGTGGTTCTCTGTGAATTCACACATCCCTCCCTTCCTCCCCGCTGTCCGTCACGATAACAGGTCATTATACCTACTCTCTAGTAACGGCGGACATAGGGAACTAAGGAAGGTGGAGGAGGCGGAGCCTATATACCCTCGGGGGGGGGAGACTAACTGTCTGGCTTTTTTTCTAAGCTCTAGAAAGTTCCGAACGTCCTGCGCAGGCGCAGGATAGACCCATTTGTGTGAATTCACAGAGAACCACTACAAGAACCATGGTTACAGGTAGGTAACCTAACTTTTCTCTTCAAAAACACTGGATTAAATGTTTGTTCCAAGGGAACACTAACTGCAATTTTAATATCACATGACTGACACATGACTCAAATTTGATTTAACCCAATTTAATTTAAATGGACACATATTCTAAACCATTGTTCTGATGTAAACAAGCCCTCAGATAGACAGGCTACTTTGTTTCTGTGCTGGCTGTTCTGAATAGCTCCCCAGACTTCAAAGCAGCACTAATCCACACTGTAATGATCATTTATCATTAAAATACCTTTCTTTATTTGGAATTCTAGTCATTGCTTTTTAAAAATTAGACATTTGTAGGTGTACCCCAGACCCTCAATTGTTGGAATATTCTGAAAGTTTGGTGCAAACTGTTGAGTGTCTCCATAACACTGAAGTTATATATTATGCTAATCCTTGTTATGTGATTTCTGTTCATGAATCAGAAATCATTATACATCCATGCCAGAGTTAGCCACTAGAAAAACAGCCACCCCAGCAGAACACTGTAGTAAGTGCTCCTTCCATGGGCTGTTTCAAATGTAAAAGAAGAGCTATGGTTAGTTGAAACGTGTTCAAACCATAGTTTATGATGCTTGGCTGTGTTATAATTCAGTATAGTTAACTATGGTTAATCACAGTTTAGGCTTTGGTTATTCTAAAAGAGAAGCTTCCGCATTCCCGACCAAAGGAGGAGAGGATGGAGCATGCAGGCTTGAGACTCTTTCCCATAATACTAAGATAGACAGTGTGTGAGCACAGCACGTGGATGCAAATGTACCTCACTGGGCAAACAAAAAACAGAAAATTGAACCAGGTTGTACTTCATTTATTGAGAGTGACTGAGTCAAAAATGTGTGTCTTAGTTCTTGTGAAGTTTATGAAATGGTAGAGGAGAGTGGGGATATGTTTGCCAGCATATTTACTGTTAGTACATACCAAGAAAACTGTCTGTGACTGCAACATAGGATAGCAGTAGCTAAAAATAACAGAGTCCTGCTTTGTGCCGTTCAAAACTACTGTTCTTCTTTCAAAACTCTGCTTTTCAGTCTTGAGAGAAATCAATATGTGAGCTGCTGAAGACATCAGAGAATGGGAATTGGAGCAGACCTTCCCAGTGTACAACTAATGCTGGTTTCTGGGATGGGATTTGATTGAAAAGATAAAGCTCTATTCTTGACCTTAAGCCTGATTTGAATTATGGGGAGAGAGAGGTCTCAGCTGGGAAAAACATTTAGAATATAAAAGCTTACACTTTAAAGAGCATGGGTTGATGCTTGAATTAAGGATGTTTTGTGTTCAAGATTGAGCACTTGAACCTCTAACCTCTGACCTTTTTAAAAGGAAAGGTACTTTTTTTTATGACTTCAAAGTACAATTGGCATTTTAATTGAGTGACATCTGCCTTAGTCATCTACATGAAGCAGTGCCAGCAATGTATATAAAAAAGGCAATATTCCATATTGTGCTGAGAAATTAAAAATGTTAAGATATAATGAATGTTTGAACTTATGAAAGTGTCTGAGACTCACGAAAACTGTAGTTTAATATATAGAACTCGGAAACTTTGATAACTTATTTTTTTCCTGAATTTTTTTTACATTAAGTGTTGTAATCTCAAAAAAAAAAATCTATAAAATGAAGTGGGTTGGAGATCAAGCATGTGGTTTTGTTTTAATAAGGGATGAAGTCTAAATCTCTCTGAACTGCCATTGGTTTGCAAGACCAAGTTAAAATAAACCTCACAAACAGCACTATCCAAATGTGAACATCCAACAATTCCGTTGCCCCCAAAAGATTATTGAAAATGGGACTATAGTTTATGTATGTAGAATAGCCTAATACCCTATAAACGGACTTACGAGCTAATTTGTTACCATAGTTGGGCACACTAGCAATGGCAGACAGTTTTAAAAACAAACAGGAACAATGAAGAGATACAATGGGTACTCTGTGTGATCTGGTACCACATGTTTGTGTTCTGTAACAAAGAACATTTTGTTGATTTTTTGATCAACAAAATGTTGATCAGAAAATCAACATCCCGGGATGGTATGTGATCTGAATGTAGAAGGCCTTTAAGGTTTCAATCGTATGCTTATTTATCTGGGTGTTAATCTTATTGAATTCATTGGGGCTTATTTTGGTACAAATTTGGATAGGATTGTACAATATGTATAGCCCTTCTTGTAGTTATTTTCCTTGGGATTTCAAATATGTGACAGACAAGGGCAGTGCCTACTCCCCACCCCCACGCCCACCCTGCTTGAAAACTCAAGTGAAAGGGGATGGTTCCAAACACTTGGGTCCCTGTAGGAAAACTAGGAACTGCATTTATGAGAGATTTTCTGTTGAGATCTAGGCCAACGAGACTGTCCCCTTATACACCCCCTTGTTATTTTATTTTATTTGATTTCTGTACTGCTTTTATCCTAGTTTAGAATCCAATAAAGGTCTGCAAAGCAGTATGTATATATGCTCCAACTTCCTGTGATCAGGAACTTTGCCTTATCCCTTTTGGATGGGGTGGATATGTGGGGGTGGGGCTTACTTGCTTCCCCACAAACCATTTCATTCCCCATGTTGTCAGGCACAATGCTTGAATTAGGGCTTTATTCTCATTAATAAAACCAAATAGCAAGTTCTTACTGCTCTGTTCTTACTGCTAAGCAAATATACATAGGAGTAACGCCTTAACTGTGGATAACTTACTGCTTCTGTAAAGTGAACTAGTTGCTTGGATGTATCTTCCCCCATTCTTAGGTTTTCTGCATATACTTTTCTGGCATCTCAAGCCCAGGAGTGGTTAAAAAAAATCAATTACCTTGTTTCCCCGAAAATAAGACCTAACCTGAAAATAAGTCCTAGTATGATTTTTCAGGATGCTCCTAATATAAGCCCTACCCCAAAAATAAGCCCCAGTTAAGTGAAACCCCCACCTCCACCATTGTGCAGCAACCAGAAGATGACATGACTGTATTTGAATAAATGTAGATTGTTGTACATGAAAAAAAATAAAACATCCCCTGAAAATAAGCCCTAATGCATTTTGGGGAGCAAAAATTAATATAAGACCCTGTCTTATTTTCAGGGAAACATGGTATTTTTAAAAGAAAAAAATCTGGGCTTTTAAATTTTAAATTTGATTTCTAAAGTTGTTAAATTGCTCTCTTTCTTTTAAAAAAACCTATGTGATGATAGTTTTAATTTAAAATGTGTTAAAGTACAATGATCTGATTATGAAATAGGGATTATAAATTCTGAATCTAAATTACTGGACAATATACTGTTTTGTATGAATGTTTTTGAAATTGGTTCCATCAGTTTATTGCCTAAGATCTCAATTTTAGAAAAGCTTCATAAGTTTCTGTATAGATTATTTAGGTAATCTTTCTGTCTCCCCAGTACTCCATCCAGTAGATCTTAGAAAAATCTGCATTTTTCAAACTGGATTTGTGTTTCCAAAGGTGCATACTGGTTAACAGCAGTATATAAAATGAGAAATAGCAGAAGGGATCAGCCCTATTTTCTAACTTACTAAAGCTCCCTTGCTCAGTGTGACATAATTTTGGAAATTCTTCGGTATCTTATTAAAATCTCCATGGTTGCTTTCAACAGTTTCCTTGAATAATACTGATTCCTTTCGAGTGACAGCTCTAGGTATTGTATCTCTGCATCTTAGTATGGACAAAGAGAAATCCTTACCTCTCTCTCTGAAGATACACCCACTTGGAAAGGAACAAAGTAGATTTGGATTCCCTTGGAAGTACACCTTCAGTTACTACGCCCTTAGAGTATGCTTTTCGCAATACATATTTTTTTAAAAATCCATGCCCAGCAGACATTTTCAAGCAGTGGAAATGTCAATGAACAGGTGGAGTCAATCTGGGAAAGGAGAAAATATACATATTAGGGTTATGTCAAAGAAGGCTGCACTTTTGTGTGTGGAGGAAGTCACAAGGTTTCTGAATAATGGTTTAAATTGTAACTTAAATCATTATTTAAATCAATTTGATTTAAATCACATCCACCCTGCTCAAAATACTTTGCCATATGTTGTAACTATTTATATTGTATTTTGATTCTGTTTGGGTTTCATTATTGCCATCATGGGAACTCCCACAAAAATATGGGAGGTTTTATTATTATTATTATTCATCTTGGGCTGGCTGGGTGGAAGGTGGGTTCTTGTTTATGCTCCATGTTTGTAAAGTACTGTTTGTAAAGTGCTGAAAGTAGTAGTTTGCCACTAGATGAGCAGTATGTGTGTGTGCGCGCGCGCATGTGCGCATGCGAGAACGAACGAACAAACATTCTGCCCCTGTCATGACATAGTTTGTATAACTGAAGAAGCAATTCGTAATTTAATATATATACTTTATTAAGGGAGTTTCTTACAGTACAATTATGGAACATACTGCTGGTGGCATACACATTCTTGTTCTGAGGCGGAAAGCGGGATCAGACCTTTTTGCTAGTGTCCACCTGTAGCTGCATATCAACAGTCATGGGGTCTACAAGGAAGAAGAGGGGGAAGAAAGAGAGTCTGGCAGCAACATCTTTTTAATTCACATAGTTGCCTTTCTGTCACTATAGTGTGGCTGCTTTTCAGCTGGCAATTTAGAGAATTCATGATTTTAAGGGTCTTCCTTCGAATTCTTCTGCTAGTTTTATTTTTGAGCTCAACAAGTATTGTTACAATCGCCAGATGCATAAAGATTTTTTTTAAACCTAGGAGTGAGGAAGATTTTGTGGGAGCCAAATAGGGAGAATTTCTAATCTCACTAACAGTGAAGTTCTTAGTCTCAGGTTTTAGACAACCAGTGAGTTTCAGAAACCAGGAGTAGTGTGCTACCGTGTTTGCTGATATTAAAAAACCTGCAAATGTTTGAAAAAATTATGCTTGCTGTATGTGGTGACCTATCCACCTATATTCCATCTGTGAAAAGTGGTAATCATACGAGAGAAAACAGATAATGTCACATTTCAGTTTCTGTTCTGTATAAAGTACCTGGCTGCAAACTGAACACATATTTCTTGTTTTAACAGTTGAATTCTTTACATGTAAAAATAAGTCCTAAAATGTGAAGGAAACAACTTCACAACTTGCATGTTTCCATTTGGAGTGCTTCCAGTTTCTTTGCAAAATTACAGCATTTTCGCTCTCCTTCTCCTTTTAAAGGTGCCAGTCCCCTAGGAAGCAATGAATTCTTTATTTTGAAATGTTGCATGCTGTGTGAACCTTCACAGGACTGTGTTAAGCGTACTGATTTCTCTTGAGTGCAGTTTCTTGGAGGAGTAGAAAATTATGCAGTGAAACTAGGGATATTAAAAGGCACTTAAAGGTTTTATGGAAGGGTGTTTTCCATTTGTGGACTCTTCATTTGGTTACTTCCTCAGGTTGGTTTTTTCCAACTACTTTATCATGTAGGCATTGTGATATAGTGTTTGCAGTAACTCAGGATGCAACTACACAGTGAGGGAAATGCTTATTAACTTGCATTCTTTCACTGTGAAGTTGCATTTGATTCTCTCCAATTTAAGTGGCTACAGAAGCAGATGAAAAGCCTTTGAATTGCAGTTCATAGGAACTGCTTTAAGATTTTCCTTCCCCCATCACTTATTTCCATATCTTGTTGATGGGAGAATTTCTGAAGCTGTTACAAACAAACAAACAAACAAGACAGCCCATGGGGAAGCTGTTTAAAAAAAGAGAAGTGGCTCGGAGAAGGAGAGGCTTTGCAGAGAGAAGTGAGTGCTGGCACTCTCTGTGTGTGTGTGTGTGTGTGTATACACGCACGTGTGCATGTGTGCGTGCATGCGCTTGAGCTCCTTGTCCTCCCATGAGAGGCAAGAGGAGAAGCAGAAGGTTCTTTTTCAAAGCACTGCTTTGTGTATGTGTGTGTGTATGCTTGCCTGATCTTTCTATAGAAACGTTTTTCAGAAATGTAGTAGTCTGACAGCGAACCATAACCATGGTGGTTTGCTTTCACATGTCTGCCTCCAGGTCTCAATATCATGCTCCCAATTGCCTATGTCACTGAAACATTGCCTACAGAATCTTTTCAAGAATTAGCTCCATGGGGAAAAAACCTGTTGCAAATTGTTCCAGCAAGAAAAAAGTGGAATTAATCCAGCGGCAGAGAAAAAAGAATCTATTTTGGGAGCAAAGAAGGCTGGACCAATTTGATTCATCCTTTGTGCCATGAGATCAGTTAAAAATACTTCGAATTCACCTATTTTATAAGTGGAGCAAATCCTGCAGTATTTGACAATGACAGTATCTGCAAGGAGTTCTTAGTCTGAACTCCTTGTAGAAACCATCTGAAGATACACAGATGATACTGTCTTACTGTCAGAAAATTGTCACTTGAAGTGACTCCTGTGGAAGATTAAAGAAGCTGCAAAAGCAGCATTTCTGTTAATGATTAAGATTCCAATAGAGGCTAGAGAAGAATTATGTAACATTAATGTTGACAATGAAGAAATTGAAATTGTTAAAGATTTTCTATGCCTTGGTTGAATCACCAATCCAAATGAAGTCTGCAACTAAAAAACCAGAAAATTATGACTGCAGCTCTGATGGACTTTGAAAAGAGTATAAGTATAGGATGTATTTGGAGGCATATGGAAGATATGGAGGCAGTGACAGATTTTACTTTCTTGGGCTCCATGATCACTGCAGATGGTGACAGCAGCCACGAAATTAAAAGACGCCTGCGATGACAAACCTAGACAGCATCTTAAAAAGCAGAGACATCACCTTGCCGACAAAGGTCCGCATAGTCAAAGCTATGGTTTTTCCAGTAGCAATGTATGGAAGTGAGAGCTGGACCATAAAGAAGGCTGACCGCCGAAGAATTGATGCTTTTGAATTGTGGTGCTGGAGGAGACTCTTGAGAATCCCCTGGACTGCAAGGAGAACAAACCTATCCATTCTGAAGGAAATCAACCCTGAGTGCTCACTGGAAGGACAGATCCTGAAGCTGAGGCTCCAATACTTTGGCCATCTCATGAGAAGAGAAGACTCCCTGGAAAAGACCCTGATGTTGGGAAAGTGTGAGGGCAAGAGGAGAAGGGGACGACAGAGGACGAGATGGTTGGACAGTGTCATCGAAGCTACCAACATGAATTTGATCAAACTCGGGGAGGCAGTGGAAGACAGGAGGGCCTGGCGTGCTCTGGTCCATGGGGTCACGAGGAGTCGGACACGACTTAACGACTAAACAACAAAAGTTGGCAATTGGAGCAGATAAGGCTCTGGGAAGGTTGGGTTTTATCAAAAGAAGAGCTAATCTTCCATATTAGAGGAAAATAGAAAAGATTAAATACATTTTTTTAAAAAAGTTAACACTCACACATGCACACACATGGTCACATGATTTATTTTTAGGCACAACTTGATTAAAAAGAAAAAGGAAACAAAAGGAAACACCTTCAAATGTTTTTGAATGACCCACATACCAGAGAAATAAAAATAATCCCTCATTCTTCTTACTGATGGTCTCTGACTTACTCTTAACAATGAGATACCTTTGCCGCTTGTTGTCCATTTTCCTGACATCTTCTCTCTCTCAAGACCAACCAGAAGTAGGATTCTTAATGTTTTCTTGTTGACATTGCTAACTCAGAAGGGGTTTTCACATTGTTTTATTTTGCTCATTTAATTTATACTTTTCTCTACTAGAAGGGTGGTTTATAGAAATTTAAGAAAACATATTAAAACAATTAAAATGTAATACATTGCAATATTTTTAAATATAAGCAGACTGACACAGACATCTGCCACAACTTTGGCACTTCCATATGTCCCCCCCCCCCCCCGCGCGCACTATTCACAATAGTACTTTGGTGCACAGCCTAATGAAAACTAGTATAGGTAAAAAGCTAGCATTAAAAAAAATAGTGGTCTAATAAATGTATCACCTGCCCTTGCCTTTCTCTGATGATCAAGGATGGCCTTTCCAGTAGATGTTGATCATCCTTTTGTGTGATTCCATCCTGTAACCTGAGGTACTTGTTTGAAACATCTTCAAATGGACAAGTCACAAACAAACTATTATGGAGCTCAGATGTTTCAGTTCTCAGCTTCTCTCACCCAGCAGCCTTTCTTAGTTGTTGAATGGGTCATCCTGGATAGTTTCAGGATCTTCCAGTTTGTCACATTTTTCTAGGTAGAGAGTATTAGGAATCAAACATGTTAAAGTTAGTGTTACTCCCCTTAACAGTTTTAGCAGTTAGAGATCTCTGATGTGTAATATCACTACAACTACCATGAGTTATTTTCTCATGCTAAATTAACTTTCTGGGACAGTTTGGAATTGAAAATTGGGACAAAGCTCTTATTGTAGAAGGAATAGGATAATTTTTACATTGTATCAACTGGTTGGTCAAGATCAGGGGTCTCCAAACTTTTGACCGTGAGGGCCACACTGGATATTTTCAACATCTTTGAGGGCCGAAGGAACAGGAACGTGTGCATGTATGGGCAGCCGCAAGTACACACATGTCCCCGCCCACCCGCCTGCACCCCTGCCTGCCCCATGCACGCACAGACGCCTGCCTGCCTGCACACCCCCACCCCCTTGCATGCATGCATGTGCTGAAGGGAACAGGCTGGATAAAATAGCAAGGCAGGACGGATGTGGGCTGCGGGCCGTAATTTGGAGACCCCTGGTCAAGATGAATGTCTCCCTCTTTGTAAGCTGATGGCTACACAATTTGCCAAATTCTGCTGAATGGTAGTATTTGCAGTTAGACCACGTAACTGCATTTAACATACGGCTCTGCAGCTTTGAGTGCTAAAGCATTTCCTCCAGTTTTGGATATACTTGCTGAATCAGTGCAAAAACACACAAAAAACACCCTTAAAATTAACATATAACAATGTAATGCTGGCCATTGAGTATGGTAATGTAAGGTTGGACACAAGGAAGAAATGAAAGGTTGTCCTGTTTTGAATAACTTGTGGAGGGTGGTTTTGGCTTTTGCATCCACTATATCTATAGATTTAAAGCTGTGGCTTATTCAGCATAACTTATATTCCTTGTGTCCTGGACAGCACAATAAATTTTCAGAAAAGGTCTGAGTAAATCTCCTTATTGCTGGGGATTCAGTACACATGATGCATCTTTTAAACATATGCTATTTCTATGTCGTGTACCTTGGCTCAACGATCTCTGACACCCTCTCTCTAGATATCGAGCGCATTGGCAAAGCAGCTACCATGTTCTCTAGATTCACAAAGAGAGTATGGCTTAATAAGAAGTTGATGGCATATACCAAGATCCAGGTCTATAGAGCCTGTGTCCTGAGCACACTCCTGTACTGCAGTGAGTCCTGGACCCTTTGTGCACGGCAGGAGAGGAAGCTGAACACGTTCCATATGTGTTGTCTCCGACGCATTTTTGGTATCACCTGGCAGGACAAAGTTCCAAATAGAGTAGTCCTAGAGTGAGCTGGAATTTTTAGCATGTATACATTACTGAAACAGCAACGTCTACGTTGGCTCGGGCATGTCATGAGAATGGCTGACGGTCGGATTCCAAAATATCTCCTGTATGGAGAATTAGTGCAGGGAAAGCGTCCCAGAGGGAGACCACAGCTGCGATACAAGGATATCTGCAAGTGGGATCTGAAGACCTTAGGAATGGACCTCAACAGATGGGAAACCTTGACATCTGAGCGTTCAGCCTGGAGGCAGGCGGTACAGCATGGCCTCTCCCAATTTGAAGAGGCACTTGTTCAGCAGGCTGAGGCAAAGAGGCAGTCCCGAAACCAGCAAAATCAGGGAGCTGGACAGGGGACAGATTGTATTTGTCTTCAGTGTGGAAGGGATTGTCACTCTCGTATTGGCCTTCTCAGACACACTAGACGCTGGTCCAAGACCTCTATTCAGAGCACGTTACCATAGTCTCTCGAGACTGAAGGATGCCTACTAATATCTATGTTTAGTCACAGTTCTTTCTGGAGGACGTTATTATGCATATTAATTTTTTAGTGGAGCGATCCTTGAATTTTGTAGACATACATATTTTGTTACACTGTCTAATTGTTTCATGGAAATTAATCAGGGATAAAAGGAAATGGATCTTCAGCTCTCTTATGGCAGCTAAACAATTGATAATGCAACACTGGAAGGATAGATGTCCACTCTTTGTTAAGCAAAACACTGAAGACATTGTATCTCTTTCAATGTTCGTACATGTGTCATATAGATGGCTACTGCACATGGATACCTAGTTTATGGCTATATTCTTTTTTTGGGGGGGACATTAGGGTGTTTTGAATGAAACTGTTACCATTGTTTTTCTATTTCTCGCCCTTCTCGTCTTTTTAAATTTAGATAATTTGTTTCGAGTTCTTTATTTTAGCATTTTTCTTCTCTCCACATGTATGCCTCAATTTTTTTCTTGTTCTTTTATACTTTGAGCAAAATAAAAAACAAATTTTACAAATTATGACTCTTAACAGCTCCCATTAAAATTTCCACCATCCCCAAGGATTGTTAATGACCCTTAAGGGCCACTGATTGACAATCATTGTGCTGGATATGTTTGGTTTCCATTACATTTCATGCTCCTGTCCACCCCGTTGCTGTATAAATGTCTGTCCACTGAAGCTACACTATCATTCTTTGGAAGAAGTAAGCTACGCTCCACAAAACATATGGGAAATCAAACTTCTTAATCTTTAAGGCATCACAGGACTCTGTTGTTCTCATATTATTTATGTTCTTAGTAAGGATGGTTTTTTCATGGTTTAACAAAAGGAAAAAGACACAAGAAAGACTCTGTTTTTTTTTTTTGTTTTCATGTTGTTTAGTTGATTCCTGAAAGAGGGCCTCCTAAACACAAATGCTTAGTGTTAAAGAAAGAGAAGCTCATGACATTTTTGTTTTTTCCACTTATTTTATTCTTTCATTTAACCTTTCTTTCACCCCTTAGCGTCAAATGGCCCAGCAATTTTTTAATCCAATAGTGTCATGTTTGGTGTTGTCAGCAGTCGATCAGAACATCCAGGGACCAGTGGGAAGTTGTAACAGGGTCTGGATTGGTTGAAACCCAATAGGAGTTATCTTTCTTTGTTTCAGTCATCCTTGAGGGTGTATAAACTCCTAGTGCCATTCATCTTGTGCTGCTTGGCTGCCTGGCTGCTTGCTCCTTTGTCTCCTGGATCTTTTCCCACCTCCTTGAGATTATAATTTTTTTAATCCTCTCACCTGATTTCTCTGGAGATTCTTTTGGCTCTCTGGTTCTTTCCATTCTTGGACTATTTTTGCTGCCTATCTGCTGCTATGCTATAATCTAGTCATTTTTCTGTGTAGTAGGCTTTGATTGAATTTTGTGCCTTTATTTGCTTGCTTCCTTTTCTTGGTTTTTGGCAGAGGGGGCTGTGTGTGCGTTTTATTTTGCTATCCCCCCTTGTGTGTGTATGTGGGTGTTTTTCCTCTTTGACTGATTTTTAAAATCTACTGCCTTTTATTTAAAGATGTATATCTTTAAAGCTGGGCTTTTTGGAGAAGGAAATGTTTTATTTATTTATTTATTAAATTTATACCCTGCCCATTTAGACCAAGTCTATTCTGGGCGGCTAACAATAAAAATAGCATAATAAATTAAAACAACAATAATGATATCATTCAAGATGGGAAAATAAAAATAATCAAGTGGTGACAGGAGGGAAAGCCTGCCTAAAGAGCCAGGTCTTAAGTTGGCTCTTAAAAACACCCAGCGAAGGAGCCAGACAGATCTCTGAAGGGAGACTGTTCCAAAGGCGAGGGACCACTGCCGAGAAGGCCCGGTTTCTTGTTCTTTCTCTCTGGGCCTCCCTCGGCGTTAGACGCCTCAGCCGCCCTTCCTGGCTATAATGAGTGATTTGAGTAGATCTAGGTGGGAGGAGGCGTTCCTCTAGATATTGAGGTCCTAAACCGTTTAGGGCTTTATATGTTATCATTAACACTTTGAAATCAATGCGGAAACGAACGGGCAGCCAATGCAAGGCAGCCAGAGTGGGGGAAATATGCTGATATTTTCTCGTCCCACTAAGGAGTCTGGCCGCCGCATTCTGCACCATTTGAAGCTTCCGCATCAATCTCAAAGGTAGCCCTACGTAGAGCGCATTGCAGTAGTCTAATCTCGAGATTACAAGCGCATGGACCAGAGTGGTGAGCGCCCCAACATCAAGATAGGGACGCAGCTGGGTAATCCGCCACAGATGGAAATAAGCGGAGAGGACCACTGACGCCACCTGGGTTTCCATGGTGAGCGCCGGATCCAGATGAACCCCCAAGCTGCGAACCTCACTCTTCGCGGTGAGAGTCACCCCCCAAAAGAGAGGGAGTTTCCCAAACCACCAATGGAGGGGCCACCCACCCTCAGGACCTCCGTCTTGTCCGGGTTCAGCCTCAGCCCATTCTCCTGCATCCATTGCAGTACAGCCTCCAGACAGCGCTGAAGGGACAGAACGGCATCCACTGTGGTTGGAGAAAAGGAGATGTAGAGCTGGGTGTCATCAGCATACTGGTGACACGAAGCCCCACACCCCCTGATGACCCCACCCAGCGACCTCATGTAGATATTAAACAGCATTGGGGAGATAATCGATCCCTGCGGAACCCCACAATTGAGACTCCACGGGGTCGAAACACTGTCTCCAAGCTGGACTCTCTGAGGGCGGTCCCCCAAGAAGGATCGGAGCCAGGCAAGCGCCAGACCACCGATTCCCAACTCGGAGAGCCTCCCCAGGAGGATACCATGGTCGACGGTATCGAAGGCGGCTGAGATATCGAGGAGGACCAACAAAGACATTTTTCCCCTGTCAGCCTCCCTCAGCAGTTCATCCAACAGGGCGACCAATGCCGTTTCTGTACCGTAGCGCAGCCTGAAGCCCGACTGGAACGGATCCAGGGAATTTTGTTTTGTTTGATGGTAGTGTTTGTTGGTTGTACTACTGCCTGTTTTTGAAATAGATTGATTCTCTGTTACCTTGCCTCTGCTTTTGGGGGTAATTTTTATGAGTTCTTTAGAGCGTTTGTTTTTCCCCCCTCCTTTTTTCCCTTTTTTACTAGCAGCAAGAAACATGAATGAGGGGAAATTAAATGAAATTACCTGAAAGTGGGGACTTATTTCATGTTAAATGAGAGGACTGGTATGCAAAAAATGTGAAAGTGAAGGAAGCACACCCTGAAGGAACCCAAAATGAAATAAAAAGGAAAGATTCACCATGCACATCTTTAGACATTAGCAACACATCCTCCCTGGGGCAAATGGCATACATATTTTGTATGTATGCTGTCAGCTTTTCTGTACAGACAGAAAGAATATTACATTTATATGGAATATAGTCTTAGTTAAATAAAAGCAGAGTTATAGTAAATGAGTATACAGGTATATCCCACAAATAAATTGAGAAATGAGTATTCATATATTAGTGGTATTTGAATCAGTTTCCCAGAGCTTTAGTGATAAGCAGAACTCTGGTGCATTTTCCCTTAATGGCTTGTATCAGGGATCATTCTGACTCTTCTAGCTTGCAAGTTAATTACTATAGCACAGTAGGATGTCCCACTAAGTGCTGCATTGTGCTTGATATTCACCATGGTTTTTGAAAAAAATGCATAATGTACTGTCATTATGTCTCAGAGCTTGCACTGTAATGGAGTAATTTATCTTGGTTTAAAAAACTTTTTCTGGCACCCCAGCTTCTAATTTTTTGCCAAACTTCAAGATGATGTGTAATGCATACTTTTATAGTTGCCTAAACCTCTTGCGAAATTACAAATGCTGTATGTCTTGCTTAATTTTCAGAATTAGATGTGCTTAGCATGTTAGACTTGTGACTCTTAAATTCTGAGTCCCCCAAAGAGAGCCAATCATATTAACACCCCCCATGCTGATGTAATCTGTATTCCTGACTCCAAGAGCAGAGCATATATGTATGTTGCTCAGTCATATGCCAGTTTTGATGACTAACATAACTCGTTGCTTTTCTGTGCATCGACTGCTGCAGAGAAAGCTAACAGGCTGTGAACAGAATTCTATTCTTGACTGTATCTATAAGACAATTTGTGGAGGAGAGTGAGAGACAGGGATGGGGATGGTAACTCTTTATGTCATTCTATCCCTGTGCATTCCACCTAATGGAGATGATGTGGGGCTTTAAAAAGGAAGAAAACAGGGTTGCAGTGATAAGACTGGAGCTAGGACAAATTGACTGCAGATCTCAGAAAATCTTGGAGGAATAAGAGGAGGCAGCCCCAGAGGTTTGCTGTTCTCTAGTTATCATATGGAGGCAGTATAAAAACAAATATGTTTCCATGTGTGTTTTAGAGCAGTGGTCCCCAACCTTTTCCGAACCGCGGACTGGTTTAGCGTGCGGGGGGTGGTGGCAGCATCCGTGCGTGCGTGGGCGGTGTGTGTGTGCATCCATGTGTGGGTGGTCGGGGCACCCTCATGTGCGTGGGTGGGCGGGCAGGGCATCCATGCATGCGTGGGTGGGGCATCCGTGGGTGTATGGGAGGCATTCCTGCGCCTGTGTGTGTATGTGGGGTGTGTGCATGCATGCGTGCTTGGAGGCCATGGGGAGCAGGAGATCTGTCTCCACGGTCTGGTCCTGCCATGGCCCGGTACCAGGCCACAGACCAGGGGTTGGGGACCCTGGTTTTAGAGGACAAAAGTATATCTTGCATGGGTGGGCAAGGAGTTTTGTCTTATGTGCTAGATTGGTGAAAACAGCATTGTGGTATGATTTACAGCAGTGCTTCAATCCTTCAGAGCATATTCTCTCAAGTTCTGTTGATTTTGATGAAAGTCCAGCATCAAGTTAAGTATGAGTATGAGTTTCATTTTGATCTCTAGTGTATGATTAAATTACATTTTATGTGTGAAGTGGTCCTTTCCTTAAATTAACCTCAGGAGTCCAGCACTGGCTAGCGAGTCAAGAAGATCTACTTGTGTTTTGTTTTTTATGAGGGGGGCACTTGTTTTCCTTATCTTCTTCCTTGGTTGCCTCTATGATCCATTGCTAGCATCTTGGAACAGTGAGTTCACAAAGTGACATCAAGCAAAGGAAAATCCCAGAAGCTGACTCATTTATTCATCAGTTAATCAGGTCTCCCCCAAATGCAAAACAATTGTCATGCCTGTTTTTCAGCAAGTGAGAAAGACACTGAGTACAAAAGGGTATCCTGTCGATCATCTTGACTGCTGCCATTGGTGTTGTCAACATTCAGCTGCTCTTTGCTTTGTAACACTTGGCATCCTTTTTGCTGCTGCTGATATGGATAGCTCAGTGGTTTAGGTATCTGGTTGGAAGTTCGATTCCCCACTGTGCCTTCTTGATAAAGGCTGGTCTTGATGATCCATAGTGTTCCTACCAGCTCCACAGTTCTAAGATTGTTATGATTGTATATTATAATACTGGGCCGTTTTGTGGTGTTTTGAATTGTGGATACAGAAGCATAATAGCCTACATTTATAAAATGGAAGGTTGTTGTTGTTTAAGAATGGTCTAAAGGTGAGAGCCTGATGGCAGAATTTTGTGGGTTGCATTCTTGAGATATGAACTTGTTATATAAGAATAGTGGAAAAAAAGACTGGAAAATTGTTGAAAGTCCAACTTCGTAGATTTAATAATAAAAGACTGTATATTTCTGATTTCTGTATTTATTGAATCTTGTTTTATATCAGCTGCTACATGGGATAGTGAAGGAATTAAGAAAGGCTTGGACTCAAGAGTGATCCCTACCTAAATATTTTCTGCATGACTGTACTCTGATAGAGAAGTTATATTCCCCTTAGGAATGACAATCAGAAGAAACCAAAATAGTTAATTTTGATTTGCTTTAAAAAGCACATCAAACGTTGTTTGAAATATATTTTCCTTCTGTCCATCTCATCAATAGAACATGAGGCAGTGGCAAACACAAGATGAGCCGGCACTTGAACCAGCTGGCAGTCTTCCTCCATTGCTTAGTAAGCCCCTCTCCCCAATTCTAAAAGTAAAAGTTACAGTTGTGCAAAAAAAAAAAAAAAAAAAGAGTAGATTTTCTCTGGGTAAGTTACAATTATAATGTAACTTATGTCTTTGGTATTGAAAAGGAAATTGATTACAAGTAATTACTACTTGTTTTGCAAGGTTTCTTTTGGAAAATGGGGAGCAAATAACTATAATACAATATCAGTAATGATATTCCCTGGCTATAGGGCAGCTTTTCTGTGTGGTCTTTGCTGTTTGAAGCCATACTTACTGGGAAAGCTGGAGCAAATGAAAAAGAAGAGCTGAAAATGGGTTGAATTGTAGGATCCCAGTAGACAAAGGACAGTTGGTTGGTAGCATAGTGATCTGCCCATTTAGTAGGCTTAACAGATTCATCCACCTTAAATTCCTGCTGGGTAAATCATGAACCAGCCTGCTGGTTAAAAGCAAAATCTCTCTCTCTCTCTCTCTCTTTCTCCCCCCAGTGAACTCTGACCTAAAGCAGTGGAACACAACATTACCAGAAAAACTATTCCTGGGGAGAATTATAGTTAACAAGTTTTGTGAAGCAGGATCAGTATGCCCTATGTGAACATGAATTCAGAAATGTTGATGGAAGGCAGTTGATGGAATAAGGCTGTTTTAGCAAATGGGAGTAGGCTAAAGCTCTGCTGCTTGGAAAATATGAATTATTTCTTTGAATGATTTCTTCTTTATAGCAGAAGAGCATCTGTGTGGCAGGTGTCAAATCAAAGAGCTGGCAATTGGGGTGTTGGATTCAAATTATTTCCTGGTTATCTTCAGCTTATCCCTCTACCTTTTGTAGCTGCTCTTCAGAGTTTTAAGCAGGATTTTTTCCCAGTCCTTCTTCATTCAGAAAGCAAAACAGAAACACAAACCTTACCTGTAGTATCAGTTAGTCTACATGGTAGCACTTCTGTATGAATCTATTTCCCATCACAAGTAATTAGAATAGATTGCCCACTTAGTACAAACCTGAGGTGTTTTGCCTCTATATCAGAAAAGGAACTTGTGTACATATCTCCCTCTAAACAACGAGGGTGATGCAATTTGTACTTTTTTTGGCATGTACATGTGTGATAAGCACTGTTCTTTTTTTGCCTTTCTCCTAAAACCGTGGTTGCTATAGTGCAATGACCTACAGTATTTGTGAATGCAGAAGATGATTGCTTTAGCTGAAGAGAAAATGTTTCCTGGTCATAACTTTGTAGTTAATCATGTTTCTTGAAAGGTAGTAGAAAAGAAGATCTAATAGATTGCATTGTCTCTCCAAAAAACCTGGGATGTAATGCTCAGTTCTCATTCAGACTTGTTTTAGCCATAAAGATTATTTCTCTCTCAGTTTCAGATAATTTCTGATAATTTCTGCATGACTGTTGTTCCCAGTATAGTCTGCTGCTTCAGCCATCTTTTGAGCAGACTCTTTAGTTGCATGCTGTGCAGCATTAGTGCTGGCTGTTTGAAGCTTTTAGTGTGTGAATATGTGCCATCTTTCACAAGCATACACAGTTTTGTACCTGCCAAGTTATGCAAACCAATGTGTTTTTGTTGGAAATTGGTTTAAATGAGGTTTTTTTTCTTCTCTCCCTCCAGCTGTGAATGAAAAGAGCCACACTCTGCAGCACATACAGTTTTGCTACCTTTGAAAAACTGTGACATCTAGAAATGCCGCCTCCTGCGGATATTGTGAAAGTAGCTATAGAATGGCCTGGTGCCTTCCCGAAGTTAATGGAAATTGATCAAGTAAGTGCCTGTTTCAATGCATTTGTTCTTCTCTCTGCATGTTTATACAGATGGCTTTTACTATTATTTGTGGATTTAAAGGCCCCTTCCAACTCCATTACTCTATGGTTCTGTGATCATGTCTAGATAGCTTGAATATAAATATGGAACTACCAGCCTCCCCTTATGTAAATGAAACATTTGCCATGAATTTTGGATGCATTCCTCAGCATTTTACTGAGCGAAATTGTAATGTTTTTTATAAAGTGTATGCTTGGATTATAAATAAATCAGAGTGATATTTTAGAAATAAAGTAATTTGCATAAGTAGATGTGCAGCATTGCCAGCATCCTGTTGTGTAGCTACACTGGCATAGTGGAAGTGACATCAGTGGCAGTGGCTAATTGCTGCTAATGAGAGTTTTGCTTCAGTTTTGGGTTGCACACACCAGTGTAGGTATAAAACAGGTGCTTGGCTGTTGTTTGGGCTGTGTAATATCAAGTACCTTGTCAGATTTTATGGACTGTCCCCGCCCATCCAAGCTGCCCAGTGGGCCCTAATAAATGGGAAGGGTTGTGGTTGGGGCTGAGATATTCTCTGAGCAGTGACAAATTCTAGCTTGGACGTGATTCTGGGTGTCCCTTAGCTCAGAGGTCCCCAACCCCCGGACCGCGGCCCGGTGCCGGTCCGTGGCCTGAGCCGGACCGGGCCGCTGAGACAGACCTCCCGCCCCACCCCCGCATGCACTCACCCCCGCACAGCCCATTTGCACCTGCGCTCGCACGGGCGCACGCTCACTCGTGCAAGAGAGCGCGAGCGCTTGTTCGCGCATGCGCACGAGCGCGGGGGGTGCCCTGCCTTCCCCAGCCGGTCTTTATATTAGCAGAAATCTTATTGTCCCGGGTCCTGGTTGGCCTAAGGAACAGTCTTCCAGTGAGCATGATGACAGCCCTCCACATTTTTTTCACCCCGAGTTGCCCTTGTTTATTATTTCTCTATTTGAAAGGGACTTGATAACTGAGCATAAGAACCAGTAGGTGTAGTTACTTTTTTTTGTAGGTTTCTTCTTGACAGGAGGCTCTCTTGCTGCTATTACAGAGAATTAGAGTCCTTGTATCTTTTAGGTAGCACTGTGCCAAATACGTTTGAGGCTTTATTGTTTCAAGGCAGATATTCAGTTATTTTTTCCTTATGCATGGGAAATAGCACTCAGTTTCCAAAATAACCTATAGTATTTTCTTTAGTTTCCCCACTGTAGTTTGGATCAGAAAGAAGGCCAGTAAAAGTACCCATTTTACATGAGCACAGATTTGTCCTTGTGGTGTCCACCCAGGTCATGAATATTAATATGCTATCTGCATGTACCAATGAGAGTGCTGGAGAGGCGGAGTCACGAAATATAAGGGTCTCTGCAGGAGGAGGAGATGAGAGGATGGTGAATTGGGATTTTTGGAGGAGACAGATTGCTAAGCAAGGGCTGATGTGTAATGAACCAATGAAGACCTTTAAGGACTGTTTAGTTCAGAACAAAATATGTTGGCTTAACCTTTATTCTTTGTTACAATAAACTGTTTCTGCTTTATATAAAATGACACGTTGCCTGGACCTCTGTCATTAACATTGAAAGTTGTTGTGAACAACTGGTGGCAGCTGAAGAGCTCGTGGCGTGAGCCTTTGTTTGGTGAAACAATCAAGGGGTGCGCAGGGAACGTGACAGTCCTCCACTCCCCTTCCTCACCCAGATCCAACAGCTCAGACTACATTTAGCCTATGGCAAAAGAGATCATAATGTCTTGTTGGAAGCTGTTCCTGTGTGCCAAATTCAGCTGGCCTTAGGAAGATTTACAACAACATCCAAATTTGCAAACTGTATACTGTGTACATTGCACAATCCAGTATGGTAAAGAAAAGAGGCAAATGTGGGGAAGGAAGGTGTGATCTGGCCAGATTCTTAATGTAGCAAATTATTGAATGCAGAACAACCCTCCCAACGTGATGTCATCCATGTCTTATGTATTATAACTTCCATCATATCACCATGTGCCACACTGACAGTGGTTGATGAGAGCTGCAGTTCACTACAGCAAAAGGCTGCATGGTTAGAGAAGGCACAGAATATGAAGGAGTTGCCTAGATGTATGTAGTAGCACAAAAAAGAGCACTGGAGATATATGAGTTATTTTCACTGTACCAGGGCATTACTGTTGATGGAAATAGATATAATGATGGCCTTCAGGGAATTGTATAGTAAAAGCTTCCTCCAGTTTTGTTTAGCATTGTCTTACAGCATTAAAACTTTCTGTTAATGTTCCTTGCTTGTGCTGTTATTGCTTGTACTGGTGCATCTCAGAACTAATTTACATTTATATTAATACGATTAAAAACCTGAATAGAAAGCATATAGTTATTAATCTCTCTTTCAAACCCTACTGCCTTTGGTAGAAGCTTTGGGAAATTTAATAAAGGTTTGCTTTTTGGCACCATATAATGAACTACACATCATACAGTATGCAGGACTTCTCGGTAAGCTTTTCCTTAAGCACTGACTTCTTATGCCTAGTCAGATGCTCGGTAACTTCCCAATTACTAGGGCTTTGCTTTCTTTTTCATTTGTCACTTGTGTTGCTCTTCAATGCAGTGTGTCCTGTTAAGAGAGGATTTCTTTGTCAATTTGGGGGAAAATAAAATTAGTCTTTTGCAATGTGTTGCTTTTATGTATCAGAATATTGTTGCATATTTATCAGTTGACATGCTCAGTTCACTCAATGGTTAGAAATTCACAGAGAAGGAGAAGAGGGAAAAATGATGCGTACAGGAAAAATTTAAGGATGAGATCCATAGTGTAGCGAAACATCATGGTATGGTGTTGAAAGGCAAGTCCAACATCTGAAATAGGTGAGGCTATCTGCCTTCAAACAATATTCCACAGGTCACCTTAGTAGTTGGCTGTTTTAATTTAGACATTTTATTTCTCTGAAACTAAAATGACAAAAAGCAACAGCATAAACATCCTGGAAGCATCATCATTCTATATTATTTGGATTTTACTGGGTTCACATGAAGATAGCCAGAGCTACAGCAACAGTGCAGAACAGGCAACATGTGATCAAACATGGGATAAGTTAGGGTTCAGTACAAAAATAACAACAACATTAAGAAAAATAATGGGGAAGGGACTACAGTCAAACAGCCCTGTGATAATTCAGTGTCACGTGGGAATTAAAAAGGTCATGTCTAAGAATATTGCAGTGAGATTAGGCTCTTTTACCATAAAAAACAGAAATGAAAGAGTTTGGTCTTCCAGGTATTTTGGTCTTTCAGGTATTTTGGACTTCACCTCCCCCAAAGCTCTAGCCAGCAAAGCCAGTAGTTAGGGATTATGATAGCTGTAGTCCAAACATCTAGAGCACGCCCTCCCTGCGAGCGTGCCATGCTCCCCCAACTGGTCCACGGTTGGGAAAAGGTTGGGGACCACTGATCTAGAGAGCTAAAGACTCCCTCTTCTGATTTGTGCAAGGCACAAGTACTCAAGGCTTACCTGTAGAGTGCTTTAACTATCAGTGCCAGATCCCTCTTTGAATTTCTTCTTTATTATCAGCAGTTTTGGTGTCCTCCTCCACCTAGTCACCTAAAACTACAGCCAGGTTTCACAGATTAGAAAATATAGAGCTTGAATTCCATTTTATTGAGCACATTGTTCTTAAGAATAATCGACATGTCTGTCAAATTCCAGAAGTTTGCCATATGCTGCTATATCTTTGAGATATTTCTTTTGTAGAGTATGCAAACTTTCATTTTGTCCAAAGTGTTTCTAGTCATCTGTGTCCCTCTCCATCTAGCTGACATTGACCCTTCTCACTTATATGGCAGCAGTTCAACAGACGTGCACATTTCTGGGTCAGTTTCCTTTAACATGGAGATTCCTGAATTGTGAACTGCTCATGTTGTTTGATGTGCAGGAGGTTCTGTCAGTTGCCCTTTAGGAAAATGTCATTTACAAATCTGCCCCCTCTGTCTCTGCTAATTTTAGATTGCATCACGGATAAAAGAACAACGGGAGAAAATATATATATGATGTATTATTTCTAGTAATTTATCTTATTTATTATTATTTTCACTGCATGGCTTAACATTTCTTCTGAGAAGTACAGTCTGGTATATGTTGAGGACAGTCTACCTGTAGCCTCATGGTGAATTTGTATGAAATGTTATGCAAATTAGTCCAATACAAAGTATACCTTATACAAAGTCAGTTTCTCCAATTTATTCTGACTGGCAGAAGCCCTTCAGTGCTTCAGGTAGCAATATTTCCTGTTATCTGCTACTGTGGATGGCAGAGATTGAATCTGGGACCTTCAGCAAAACATGTGCTTTGCACACTGAAATGTGGCTCCTCCCTTTGGGAATAGGAATTTGAAGCAAGATCCCCTGGCCTAAATCTACCATCCATAGTCCTAATCAGTGGTTTAAACATCTGGCTGTGGAGCCAGAGGTTGGAATTTGATTGGCTGTGGAGCCAGAGGTTGAAAGTTTGATTTTCCCATTTGGGCTCCTTGACAGGGACTGGACTTGATGATCCATAGGGTCCCTTCCAGCTCTGCAGTTCTAAGATTTATCTACTTGTGCCTTTTATGAAAGTGGATTTTGAAGAAGTACAGTTTATCCCACTTCTGTAGTTTTGTACAGGATGTGGAAGTGTTTGCTTTTGATCCAACTTTAGCGGAATTTGATTTCAGTATAAGATTCAGAGCAGGCCTAATGGTAAATTCTATTCAGATGGCAGGGGTAAGTCATAGTGACTTTTCTATGGTGGCACTGTACTCATGGGATGTCCTACTTCAATATGTGTGCAAGTTTTCCCTCTTTGAATGGACTTGAACAAATCTTAAATACTTTTTTGTTTTGGGCTGTGTTTAATTGAAAATAGGTTCACTCTGGCCCATTTCAAGTTTTGTATTTAATTAAATGTACTTTATATTACCGTATTTTTCAGTGTATAAGCCCCTATGTATAAGACACCCTCCAATTTTCTAACCCAAAATTCAGAAATCAATATTTTAAACATTAGAAAGGAACACATTTTTATTTAGTAATTAGGCAACATTTACATGCCAGTACTACGATATTATGCATCACCCTTACTGGTCACTGTCGCACTACCTACACCAGTGATGGCTGAGCCTGAGTGCCCAAACTTCAAAAAAGGTACATAGAAATCTTTTAAATTAATAGCTTCTTAACCACAGCATTAAAACACAAGGTCGTTTCATGTCAGGATGGATGCCTTCTCTTCCTCAAAGCAGCATTTTGAGAACTTCCCCTTTAAAATGGAAGATATTGTGTGGGGGCAGAGTAAGGATTAATAGAAGTGGACTTCAGTAAATGAAAGGAGGAAGCATTATTTATTTTTCAATTGCTCATAGCACACTGGGTATACAATAACTGGGTACACACTGGGTATTTAATAACTTGGATTGCCAAACAATTAGTTCTTCAGTGACCACTTGCTTCATCTCAAAGAAGCAGTGTCCAGTCAGCTTATCAAACGATGCTGTGAAGCCCTTAACTAACAGTTCTTTTCATTGAATTTCTATATAATATTCCTGAGTACAAAGGGTAAATGTTCAAGTTATTCAGTACTTCTTAACTTGCTGTATCCAGGGCACTTTGAGATTGGTTTGAACTTTTACACATTTACAGAAGTAGTCAAGGGGGTCACAGATGCATCATTTCAAGTTATAAGTTTTATATGTGTTATTTTATAAGGATTACAATTTTAGATAATCTTTTTAAAAAGTTTGATGAACAAAATGAATGAATAAATAAATAAAAGCACTATTGTGCTATTTTACTATCTTGCAATGTGTGTCACACTGGATGTGATGCCTTGTGCTTTCAGCTTAACTCTCTTTTCCTGAAGACCCCGAGAATAAATCCAAAATATTTAAACTTCTGATCATACTCATTGACCTGGCAGTCTTATGGACAGCATGTTGTAATGAGGTCCATAACTTCTAAAAGTTAAGTTGTTAGTAGATAGCAGAGAGCATATAAAGTGTATGTATAAAATTAAAGCCATGAGTTAGCGGTGGCGAACAGCTTTTCCTCTATGATTGGAAACAGGATTTCATATATTCAAGCTCAGCCATCCTAGCAGGTCTAGAAAAGATTGGTTATACTAGTCAAAACTATTCTTGTTAATTATCAAAAGGTTGTGAAAAAGAGGATGTCAGGGAGAGAAGTTTATTTATTTATTTATTTATTTATTTATTTATTATATTTCTATCCCGCCCATCTAGTCATTTCGACTACTCTGGGCGGCGTACATCATATATAACAAAAACAATTAAAATATCATCAACATCCCAAAATAAAAATAAATAATCGTTCAAGATGGAGGAAAAAAATAAATCAAATAATGCCCAGAGGGAAGGCCTGCCTAAACAGCCATGTTTTTAATTGGCTTTTAAAGTTGGTTTTCATTGCAGTTGTTTTATTTGGTAACACAGTCTATATTGGAACCTGACTGTTTCTGTGATATATCATTTGAAAATCTCACTTACTGAGTAGACAGTAACATTGGTTAATTTTGAACAGAACTGCACAAGATAGAGAATGCCAGTGTGGTGTGTCAGTCATGATAAACTCTATTTTGTGTCTTGCCCAGATGCAAAAACAAATGAGAGTGTTAAGCAAGTGGCAGAGATCATGCGGCTGGCAGCCCACAGGGTTTGATTGCATACAATGGGAGTTGTGCATCCTGTGCAAGCCTGGTTGAGAACATTATTTTAAAAAATAACTTTGTACCTAAAAATATTCCATGGTCTGAAGGGCACATGATTTAGCAACCTTGCTGAAGCTAGTATTTGCATGGAAGTATAGTTGGGAAAACTAATTTACATTGCCTTGAGTTCCATTAACATAGAATATTATTTATAATGAATTAGTAAATATTAAATGTGACTTCAGAAATGATATAAACTAGTAGTTCTCAATCTTTGTCCCTGAAGATCAGGAATTCCAGAAATTAAAATCCAAATTACCTAGGGAACCAAACATTGAGAACTTTTTATCTGAGCCACTAAAAATACTAAGATTTTCTGGATTTGAGTGATTTCTGATTGTAATCCAGCAGAAAAGTGAGATTTCTTGTATTTCTGGATGCATTGGAATCATTGTGCTCAAACTGATGTGGAGTTGTCAGGATCCTTCATGTATCTATTCCACCCCACTGCACCCCCAAATAATCCATATTATCTGGAAGAATTGGTCTCACTTAAGTTCTGGGAAGGTTGTTGTGTGCCTTGAAAAGCCAGAAGCCAAGTTTCCAGGTAGTTCAGTGAGCGGGTATTCAGTGATACTCTAGGGCTACTCATTTAAATGACACAATAAACCTGATCCAATAAACTGTTCTCTGGCTTGTTTAGCCACTCCTTCCTACAAGTAGAAGTGATTGGGCAGTATGCACCAGTGTGGTGTGGATAATGAATAAACTACCATGTTTCGCCAAAAATAAGACCTAACCTGAAAATAAGCCCTAGTATGATTTTTCAGGATGCTCGTAATATAAGCCCTACCCCCAAAATAAGCACCAGTTAAGTGAAATCCTGCCCTCCACCATTGTGCAGCAACCAGAAGATGACATGACTGTATCTGAATAAATGTAGATTGTTATGCATGAAAAAAATAAAGCATCTCCTGAAAATAAGCCCTAATGCGTTTTTTGGAGCAAAAATTAATAAAAGACCCTGTCTAATTTTTGGGAAAACACGGTAGGTTTTCCTGTGGATCTCTGGTTTATTCTGTTGTTTGAATTGACTCTGAAAGATTAACTTTACAGAGCTTCCAATTCTAGCTTCTTGGGTGCACTTAACCATAATCCCAAATTCAGAAGTAAAGTAAAGCTATTCTTCCGTGGTTTGCTAGCTTGGCTTGGTTGTCTAATACAGGTCATTACTACCCAATATTTTATTTGTAATTATGGCAACTTTCTCACTTTCTCTGCTCTTACTTTTCAAGATATGGAACCTAAGAAAATGCTCCTAAATATTTAGAACCATAGACCAAACAGTGGCCTCCTCAGTGTGTCTTACAACATACAAGCATGTGGCTAAGCACACTCACCCAACAAATTATTCCTACTGTGTTTAGGAACATTTTAAAGTTAAAAATGATAAGATAACTAGAGCTCTGTGTGATTTTAATTAATTACAAGATGAGTCATTTGTATTTTGGCAAGTGGAGCATCTGTATTTCCTAATGCTTCAGTTATTGCTTCCAGGGATTTATTCATTGCACAAAAGCAAAATAGAAGTGAGTGAACTTCTAGAAGCATGTGTTTACATTCATAGGTTCTCTCACTTTCAAAAGTGTGTGCTCTATTTCTTAAGCTTCTCTTTTCCTGTCCCTCACACAGTAGCTCAGAAAATTTACTCTTGACTCTCATAATGTGTGTGTGTGTGTGTGTGTGTGTGTGTGTGTGTGTGTGTGTGTGTGTGTGTGTGTGTGTGTTGGTGCTGGGGTTTCAAAAGTATATTGTACATCTAGTCTGTCTACAAAAGTAGTAAAAGTTTCCTTTCCTGTTCCTTAGGATAATTGTCCTAGGACTATTGTGCTTCTTGGAAGTTTAAATGACTGCATTGAATTTTTTATGTGAAGCAATGTCCATGTCTCAGCTTCACATAAAAAACTGGGCCATGTTCAAATTCAGTTTACACTATGAAATCAAAATGTTATCAGGTATGCTTTCTAGACGCAAGTCCAACAATGAAACAGATGGTTATGAACATAGCTCTAATAATGAAAGAAGCCAGCTAGCTGAGACTGGCCCTTTTTATACCCTCCACACTGAGCCCTGCCTACCAGCCAACCTGACTGGTTGCCTTTGGAAGCATGGAAAGTTCCTTCCATGCAGAGTATGCTGGGACAAAGAAGGTGACCCAACATGGCAGCCACCGTGCTGCTCGAGGTGTCTGGACCCCAGCAGTGAAAAAATATCCCCTGTTAACTCAGGGATTTCTGGCTCTTCATGTACAGGCATTCTACTGTTCAAAGTTTTCCCCTAGGAAACATGTTCCATTATCAAACATATTCTGGGATGGAGGGTGTGGGATGAGAAAGTGACAAGAACCAGTAATAGCAGTGGTTTTAGAAACTGAATGAGTGATTTATTATTTATTGTTTATGAAGACATTTCTATACAACTTTTCATTTGGAAAATATTGAACTTTTCATTTATGTCATGTAGTAAATACTATACATTATTGCGGTGTTAAAATGCAGTAAAATCAAGTGCTAAAATAATAAAACCATAATAAAGCAATGTGGCTTTTTATTACAATTACTAAAATCATGAGAAATAACCAACTGATTTAGCGATCAAGAAGATGCCTGGGCAAATGAAGAATTCCACTGCCAAAAGAAAAGGTCTACCATTTGAATATGCTGGTCTGAAACTGCTGTCCATGGGACTAGTCCAGGTGCCAACCCTTTAGCCACATCTAGCTCTGCTGTCTGCCTTGAATCCTCCCCCACCAGAAGGTGGTGATGGTGGTTTGGAGCACATGTTTGATGAGTTTCATACAAGTGGAACAGTTGTGAAGAAAGAAGCATACCTTGGTTGTCATACTTTTCAATCTGAAACAACTTTGCTTACTTCAGACTAAGGTGTAAGGAGGAGAAGATGGTTACTATATCACATAATCAAAAACTGTATTCTGTGTTTCCAACCCAAATTAAATCTGGGCACATCCTGCAGGGACCTTCATATTAACCTTCTGGTTTTTTTAAAAGGACAAACAGCATGTAAACATTTTAAATTAAAAATTGTACATGGTTGAAATGCGGTCAAAATGCAGTTGTCCAAATTCACCCAGTTTTCTATGTAACATCATGATTATACAACTGTGCATTTCTTATTAATTGGAACTTCTGTCTTGCATGATACTGTTAATGATCCTACCCATCATTAAAGCTGTTCAGTAAATGGACAATTTATTGTATTATATAGATACAATCTGCCCTTTAGCCATATCCACCAGCTTGTTTTTCTTATTGGTGTTAGGTTTATGTGAGCATGAATTAATTTAGCAGTTACAGTGAAAGAGTGTTCACATATTGAAACTTTTTTTAAAAAAATGTCTATTGGTATCTACACACAAAGCCTCAAGAAATTATGGAAGAAATATGTTCCAGATTGGTGGTCTAGTAAGAGCAAGAGTGCAGGTGTACACGTGAAGAAATTTCTATGAAAGCAGTATTATTCAAATTGTTAAATGTATTTTTTACATAACATTACTTCTGAATTTCATCAGACTGTCACAAGGTGATGGAAAGCAGAATATTCACTTTTGTCTTGTTCAGAATATCAGTACGCCTTATGTACTAGTTAACAAAGAAGTTGTATTCAGCTGTTCAAGATGTTGATTCCAAGAACCACTGGGTTTTAGATCTTCTGCTTCCCTGCTCTAACTTTAAACAAGGAATGAAGAACCTATGGGCCTCCATTGTTTTGGACTGCAATTCCAGTTTCTTTAACCATTGTGTATGCAGGCCAGGGCAGATGAGACACAAAGTCCAAAGCACCTTAGTATGTGTGTGTTCATGCACATATACACCTTTACTTGTTCTGATTAAACACCATGTAAACTTGAAAATAAATTCAAAACTAAACACAAAAGAGTAACAGTCATCAGACTGGAAGAAATCACACATTTGTATTTTACAAATGGTAATCAAATATAAGATAAATATAATAATGACTTCCCTCACAGGATAGTGGTGAGGATATAGTTAGAGAAAGATTTGCATAATAGATGTGCTACAAATTTATTTAGGTAATTTAAAAAACTGTTTATTTTTGTCATGAATCTCTTTTCCAGATGTTGTAACTGGCATCCTGTTAACATTTACTAAGTTCTTCTAAAAGGCTAACTTCCTCATTGCAGTGGCTTACAACATAGATGAACATTGTTATGAGAGAGCACTTAACATTCTGCTGGTTTTATGGAGCATCACACAAGTAGAATGCCAGTCAGCTGCCATCACATTGTCAGATTGAAAGAAGAAAAAAATATTAGTTCATGCAGAACATGTTGTGGCAAAGCATTTCAGCTTTAGTCTGAGTTGAGAGTATAGTTGTGCACGTTTGCATAATCTAGCCAGTGTTAAAATCTGAATATTTTGCAGCAATGGGTAGGGAAAACAAGAAAGGCCAGATGGTTCCACAGATCTTCTGGTTATGTATTCATGCTTTACTCTTCAGACACCAGGATGTGTGTTTTGCCTTATATTCTTTATGTCTTGAAGCCTTTGGGGGCTGGTTGACATTTATAGTACCTAGGAGTGCATAAGGAATGTGCTGGTACCACTGATGTCTTGATAGCTGGCTTCCTCTTGTGTGACTTGGGGCTATACATGTGATCAGTACAATTTTCAGAATCACAGCTCCCCAAAGTTCTGGATTGTGCAAATTATAACAGCTGTTTCTATGGGTTCACATAAATGCAGCCTTAATATGAAAGCTGCCTGGTAACAAATCCCCACCTCCACCCCAGTTTGCACACAATCCAGGCCTTGTGGCTTTGGATCAGGAGTTGCATTTTCTTAAGACACATAGCTTGTTTTTCTAAAAATATTATTTGCTTGCAGTAAATGAGATTGTTTGATTGCAGAAATGAGTTGGGGAGTAACATAATAAAAGCAACTATTTTCACTTCTCTTTGACACCAGACAAATATTTACAACTGGACATGACAAATAGCTACATTTGGAAAGTGTTTGCAGACGGGGTGGTGCTGCATTTGAGGAGAAGGAGAAAAACGAGAAGTCTTTAATCTTTTTCATTGTTACTGACATTTGCTTATTTTGCTTCCTTTCTCAGCTATGTCATATCAACGTGCACTTAGTTCTGCAGTACAGTTTGGTATTCTTTTAAACATTTTCCATATCAGATAATCAGAAGACTGGTGCTTAGAGAAGATTCTGTACACTGCTCCAAGTAAAGGCATCTGAGAAAAGCTTCACTGCTTAACAATCCAGCTGTTCCCTTTCACAGACAGTGACTCTTTTATTGGCTGGAGAGGGAGGGAGATGCATACTGTCATCCTGTGTGAACACTCTTCATCTTTCTTGCCTGCCAAACTCTGCTCTGGAGCCACAAGTTATGTAACTGGTGGAGATTGCTGCATGGAAGAAGCCATGGAAGACATCCTAGAGTGTTCTAAGAGCATCTTCCATACCGCTCTTAAACGTTTTTGCTCTGCAGAGAAAGTGAGTGATGCAAAAACATAGTAATAAACCTAAGGGAGGTATTTTATGGTAGGAGACCATTGGCTCATGAGGGGGAGTACAGAAGCAGATTAGGAAAATCTAATTACTTTTTTGATTCCTCTTTTTCTTGTGAGTTTACTGAAGGAATCAAGTGTCTGCAGTGCACTAAATAGTTATCAAAAGATCAGCTCAGAGTCTGTGTCTTTGAAGAGCTGTGTCTGGTTATTTCTGTTGCTGTTAGCAAAAGTGAAGATGGCTAATGCTTCTGCCTTACAGGGTTTCCTTTAAAAACAGATAAAATAAAAATGCACACAGAAGCACGGCCTTGTTTTCAGGATATCATAGATTTTTTTTTTAAAAAAGACACATGCTAGAGTAGTGCTTGCTTGTCATTCTATCTACTCCATAGCTTGGAAAAGTTACTTTTTGGACTATGGTTCCTGTGCTAACTGGGCTTCTGGGAGTTGTAATAAAAATGTAAGCCCTGGTCCACAAAGCATATTTGATTTGAGAATATTCATTTCTTCTCTCCCCTCTTCAGCGCATACTTACCTTTTAGTTCAACTCAGCAGACAGTCCCACATGGAAGATCAGGTCTTCTTCAGCAGGAATATGTTGCTGAGGAGAAGAGATGGCCAAATTACATAGTTTTGGCATCAGCCTTGTTCTCCAGATAGTTGTTAATGACTTGGAAACATAGCATACCATACAAATAAAAAAACTTTATGGAATGTTGGGCATAAAGCTGGCACCACCTATTCTCATTATCATTCATGGTTGCTGTCTTATTATGGTTATTATTGCCTTTGTTTATATGCTGTCCTTTTACAATTATGTACAAAGTAGCATGAAATCAACACAGTATTATAAAGTACAGTCTAAAAGAGGAACTTCCAAGATCAGCCACTAGTTTAAATAAAGGTCAGTTAAAGACAGCAGTGGATACATAATAAATCAATACCCTGAAAACCTCTAGCTGAATAAATTTTTCATCACTGGCATAAAAACTAGCTGGACAGAGGGATATTTCTCTCAGGAGGACAGTGTGCTCCTAAAACAAAGGAAATGAGTTGATTTCAGCCATGTAGACAGTTTAAATAACCAGAAATAAATCTATTTTCATTCAATGCATATGAATGTGGCCACTGGTTTAAATACCATGTTACTTGAAACTGATTTTTAAAAAGTCTGAACAGAAATCGATTCAGATTGCCAGTGTGGCCACAGCCTTAGAAAGTCAAATATGGTCCAGTTTACCACAGTTGTTTTTCCACCCTAACTGTAGAAGATGGAAGAAATTTTCAAAGACTGACAGATGTGGGAGAGAAAATCTACCTGTTTATCTTTCATGCTGGTCTTGAAGGGACAGAAGAGCCTTGCTGTAGTGGCAGCTCGGATTCAGTCCTTTACTTGAATTTTTAACAAATTGAAAACGATTGCTGCAGTTGATGTTCACCTGTTGTGGACATTACTGATGTAAAGAATGCTTATTAAATTCTTCATTCCCATTGTTTTAGGTTGGTTTGCCTCAGTGAGATACTTTGGGAAGGAATGTGTAAGCCCTACAAGTTTGCTCCTTTCCAGACAGTAGTGAGACAAGGATTGCTATTTTTAATCATCACAGTTTCTGTAACTTCTGCAAACTGTCTGTGCAGTGACTTTGTCCTGTCGGTTTGAGAAGCAAAGCAAAACACACGTATGAACTCGCATATGCACACCTACACCCACACACCAGGCACAGGACAATAGCTGTTTGTTTGAAGAAAGACACAGTCACCCTCACTCATGCTTCTAATGGAGGCAAAAAAGCTGCAACTGTTGCCCTTCCACACAAATTATGTTATTTGTGTTGAAGCATTGTTTTGCATAATTTTGCTTAATTTGGAGGAAAAAAAAACTTCTTTTCTCCTCTTGTCCACAGTGTAGCAGAGTGTCTCACCATCCAGCCCGCCAAGAAGAGTAATTTTGCAGTTCATTGTCCTTCCCTGTGAAGGCAAGGCAATGGAGAATTTACGTCCCTAGTGGTCTTGTGGGGGGAGCCAGTGATGCCAGTGCCTCCAGATGATTTCTGTTCTCATTCTTAAGAGGACAATTGTATGAAGTAACATTGAGTTTATTGTGTCAATAATGCAAACCATATTTCTGCTTATATCATTATAACAGGCCTCCCAGATGTTTTCTAACTAAAAGTTGTATATTTTTGCAACTGTGTTTGCAATAAAAGAAATCTGTTGGTGGGTTATAGGTCTTACAAACAGCTAAACCATGTATTTGTGGATAGTTGTAATTGCTGGAATCATCACAGAATTATTTTATGCAGGGTTTTAATGAAGTTGAATAGTTCTACACTCTGTGGACCTCCTGTACACCTGACCATTTGACATGGGATGGCATTGGCTGGAATGACCACAAACAAATACACAGTCTTTGTTAAACAAAACAATCCAGAATTATTCATCTGCTGGTAATTGCTGCAATTTAACTACTTCATCTTTATGGCAGATTCTTATTTTCTTTCAGAGAAATGCTTCTTCCTTCTCGGTTTTTGTTTTGTTTTGTTGTTTTTTGCTGGGGACTCGTGTTTATGCTTACAATGGTGCTCAGAATGTTGTGACATCTCCAGACCAGTATTCCTTCTGTTTTTGGGGCTGTGAACCAAACAAACTAACTTTAGCCAGACCATATGGTACCATGTAGACTAGTTGCATTGCAAATTCATAGCAAAATGGTGCATATTTTTCTACCAGCATTCATACAGACTTCTAGTAGATCATTTATTGAAAGGGTAGAAAATACTTGATGTGTCTGTGTCTCTCTGTGTGATAAGTATGCCTGTATATGAGATCCCTATCTATGTAATATCAGTGTTGTATACAATTGAGCTGGTTTTGCTAAACCCTGTATTCTAAACACACTTTAGTTATGAGTCATAACTGTTAGTGGGAAGCAAGTGAGACAGCTCTAAAGATCAAGCTGTTTACAAATTGCTTTGTGCATCATTCTGAACAGTGTTTGTGCTGGAATCTGAGGTTTAACTTTTGACTGTCTGGGGGATTCAAGTGTATATAAGGAAAATGGAAGGACCTTCTGGTGCCCTGTATGTAATTCATTGCAATATCAACATTAATGATTATAATGAAGAATCTGACATTTGTTTGCCTTCTACTCTCCACTCTAAAAAGTTGTGCTGAAAGGTTATATTTATTAAATGATAGTATTTGGGGGTTCAGTGTTCAGAACATCAAGGAGTCACTCAATTATGTGAAGTTAGTTTTAATTTGTTTACTTACTTATAGTGGAACAACTGCCTTGTTGTTCCATAGCAGTTTTGACTATGACCAAGGGAGAGTTTTTCTCACTGTTGAGCTTGTGTCTGATGGCAGCTTCATCTTGGCAGGTGAGATCTTCCAATTGGAGGGGCTAAATCAATTTCAAAGAAGTTGTTGGGGGCTGTATTTTATTCACTGGCAGGGCAGAAGGGTGCAGCTCAAAATACCAGCCTGTTTTTAGCTTAAAGTTGTTACAGCCAGTTACTAACCCTTAGGTGTGAGGCACTGCAATCTTTTAGAATGGGGAAAAGCCTACATAGAAGCTAGGAAGCCACAAAAGAATGGTATAATGAGGAAGGAAGCATGACCATGCACAATATTTCAGAGAACTGGATGGAGACCCCAGGGTGACTGGATTTAGCTCCAGAGCTCCAGGGCCAGAGCTTCCCACTTCTAAGTACAGTATAAGTCATTTCAGTGTTACAGGCGCCTTGTCTTCTGCTTGCTTGATTTTACATTTGCTTATTTCGGTCAAATCTTTTTTTTTTAATGTCAAAACAACAAAACAAAAGAGCAACAGAGGGAAAAGAGAAAGGGAAAAAAAAGAAGAGAGAAAATTGCAAATAATACAGCAATAGTTAATAATAACTACAAAATAGTTCCAGAGTCTGGGGGGGGGGGGACCCATGTAAACATAGAGTTTGGTGAAAAGTGACCAAATGTCCAAGGAAATATCTATAGACAGTTGCTGTCTATGTGCCATATGTCCAATGTGGAAAAGTTATAGTCCATTGACTAATGGAAGATTGACAAATGTTCTTCCAGTGTTGCAATATCAGTAGTTTAGTAAAATGTGCACATCTACAAAATCTGGGGTTGCTCGAATATAAAGTTAAAACACTCGTAACTTCACTCTGAGAAAGAAACTACAGCTGCGCATAGCCAGAGCATATGTCTAAGAGATGCATCACCAACAATTAGCAGATTTGTTCAGACCTTTACTGAAAAGTTATTGTGATGTCCAGAAAGCACACTCATTTATCAGAGAAAATAGAGTGATCCAAAATTCTTCATTCCATGCTTTCCTCTAAAGTTGTATATGATAGTTATTGATTAGCATTAGGTTTTTATAAGTAAATTTTATAGTTTTTTTTCTCTGTACTGATTTATTGGCAGAAGTTCTGTTGTTTAGCATAAGTCAAATCATAACTTTCAGCCTGTTCTGGGGTGTGTGTGTGCACGCACCAAGCCAGAATGCACGTGTATCCCAAGAATTGCGGCAGGCACAATATGTTTACCAGGGAGGAACAAACTGAAATTTACAATTTGGCTTATGCTAAGTAGCAGATTTTGGCCAATAAGTATATCCAAAGATATGGGGGAATGTGCCACTGAGCTCAGGGCTATGTTTAGATACCAATAAATGTTTTAACCATACATATGTAAAGGAACTTCTGCTTTTTATGCATGTCTACTGTGATACCCGAAGGCATCCTAGTTCATCTTACCAGTGAAGGGGATATGCATATATGTGCAAGGAATCAACAAACAGTTTAGGGCAGAGTTACATGGAGGAGGGAAGAAAAGGAGGTGAGTTAGAACTTGCCTACAAAGTGGATTCCCAGAAAGTCCAGTTGTCACAGCCACCATTCTGTGCCCGTGTCTGGACTGGAAGATGGAGTCTAAAAGGTACTTGCCTCTGAGAGATCTAGTTGCTTGTCTTACTGTGTGCACCATCCAAAATCTGTGAATCTCCGGTTTCATGCAAGTTCCCTTTTGGATATCACAGAGGGTATAAATAAAGTACAAGTGTTTGTCAAGAGTAGCAGAGCATCCTCCAGCACTTTACAGATCAACGGTGTATCTCAGAATAATAGTTCATAAGACATTTTCAGATGTAACAGTATTTCATGGGGTTAGCTTATTTTGAGAGGTGTAACCCATGGAAAGCCTTGAACTCATGTGTTCCCTTCTTTTACTCCTGCTGAAAGGAGGAGACAAGCAGCTCTGGTTTTCCACTTTTAACTAATCTATGGCTCATTGAGTCATTTGAACAAGAGGATCTGTAATTGATATGATGTTTGTTAAATGCAAAATGAACCCTAGCTGATTGGTAATTTCTGTTAAATATAGTTTAGAGAGTGATACCCAACTTTGTGTAACCTAGGATGGCAGTCCCTAGAAACTGGGGCTGGCACAGCTGGTGGTGAAGGCTTCTGGAAACTGCAGTCCAAGAATACCTGGGTTACCCTAGGCATGGAAGCACTGGTTTACAATATTGATTCTCAACCCTGGATCCTCAGATGTACTTGGACTAAAAATCCTAGAAGCCTTCACCACTAGCCATGGTGGCCGTGATTTCTGGGAGTTGTAGTCCAAGAACATCTAGGGAACTGAGATTGGGAAGCACTGGTTTAGATTATGTCTGTACCCTAAGCAGACCAGATCTATCACTTATATTTTGAAGTTGTAGTTATCTTTGTTCTTTCCTTTTGTTTTATAGATCACTGTTGAAATCTGTGAATTTCGCAATTATGTCATGAAATTTGTCCAATACGATGAAACTACGTAGTTATTTATACCTTTCAAGAGACAATTTTTAAGCTGTTTACATAGTTAAAATGAAATAAGAAATGTTTGTTTTGGTATTACAAGTATATACTGGAAGTTAAGCTGGCATGTTCACATGCGATTAATGTTCCTTTTTCTCCCCCCTTAGAAAAAGCCATTGACTGCAGTCATAAAGGAAATCTGTGATGGGTAAGTTCTGCTTATTGCTGTGTTTTCTTTCAACTCTCAAGATAGATAGCTAAAATAGATTTCTTTCCCCTGCCCCCACCATCTTTGTAGGTTAATTCAAATATTTCTCGAGTCTGCTTTCACAGATCTGTTTTGTCTTCAAGTGTAGAACCTATTGTTATATGAAGAGTATCATTCTCATTTCACTGAAAAATTATCAAGAAATCTCTTTACATTGCCTTTATTATTAATTTTCTTAATTTTTGAAAATGGAATACAATACACATTGGGGGAGAGAGAGAGAGTGATCTTCCAAAGGTTGCTGAACTTGTCTCATCATTTGTTACTACTAGCTATGCTGGATAGGGCTAATGGTCGTTGCAGGCCTGGCAACATCTGGATGGCCTTTTCTGGAGTTAGAAAGAATGACTATTTTATTTATTACAATTATCTCCCATCCTTCCTGCAAGCAGCTCAACATGGTGTGCATAATCTTCCCTTCTCCTCCACCTCCCCAATATTATCTTCATGATAATCTCATTAGGGAGATTAAGAGTTACAATAATAAGTGACCCAAGGCCAGCCAGTAAGCTTTATAATTGCATGAACATTGAAACTGGAGCATCCTGAAAGATATTCTTAACATTTTAACTTCAGCACCAGACTTTTGCTGTCTAGTATACTTTGGACCAGCTGTGGCACTTGCATGGAGCTTTTCACAAACACGAGCAGTTTGGTTCTCTCAGACAAAAGGGAATGGTTCTTCATCGTGGCCTCTGTGAATGCACACATATGGGTATTGTCTGCGCCTGCGCTGACAGTCTCGGAAGATTCTAGAGCTTAAAGTAACAATTTTATGGTATGATCTCCCATGAGGCACATGCTCCGCCCACCCAACGGTCCCCTCAGTTCCTTTTTTCCGCCGTGCGATAAGGTTCTACGGAAGAGAGAGAGCGATATTTGGCCTTGTGCTGCTTTAAAGCGATAATCTTTTTCAATCATTTGATCTCCCGTGAGTTTTTCCTTCTTGATCACCCTTCCCGTGAGTTTTCCTTCCTTGATCACCTTTTACTTCTTCAATCAACCCCCTGCCCTTTCAACTGTTCGTTCCAAATTTTCCCGCCCTTTATGGCCTCTTCGGCTCTTTTCAAGCGCTGCGTCGGCTGCAATAGTAAAATTCCATCTACAGACGGCCACGAAAAGTGCTTATTTTGTTTGGGTGAGGAACATCAAACCCAATCCTGCGCAGCCTGCAAAAGTTTCACTAAACCAGCACTGAAACATAGGCTGCAGAGACTACGTTCTCACCTCTGGGAAGCAGCGATGAATCCTGCTCCGGCAGCTCCCGCGGACGCTCCACAAGTAGAAGGGGCCCCTTCTCGACAAGCTCCGTCCGCCACTCCGGGGCACTCTACACCTTCGCCCCACTCAAAAACTGGCTCCGACACTTCTAGGGCTTCGAAACCTAAAGCCCCAAAGGCACACTCACTGCCTAAGAAACAAAAAGAAAAACCTGCTACCAAGAAGCCTAAAAAAGTCAAATCTGTTCGGCTGGAAACACCAGGAGAGCGTCCGCCCTCTCCAGTGTTCGAGGAATCTTCTATGGAGGCTCCCGCATCTATAGTGGAAAGGGATGAGGTGCATATACCTTCAACACAGGCACCAGCCTTGGCCGGTAGCCTTTCTCCCTCCACTGGCCATATTGGGACTGAGTGTCAATCCAGTCCGGCCACTGCCCATTCGAGCCCAACATCCGGGCGGGCTTTTGAGACCGAGCCTTCTGAACCCGAGACTCCCCCGCAGTCTCCAAAAAAACGGAGAGAAAAAAGGAAGCATACCGAGCCAGCTGCCCCGATGCCTCCTTTTGGCCAGTGCTACCAAATGCCATTCTTTCCAGCCTACCAACAGCTTGCTTTCCAACAACTGGGCATGGAACATTTGTTTCCCTTTGCCAACCAATTTCAAATGGAAGCCTATCAGGGTTTCCCTCAGTCGACTCCGACAAAACGATCTCGACGTGAATCTTCACCACGCCGCATTCGGGCCCCACCTTCAGTGCCAACGTCGAAACCGATTCAACGCCCTTCGACCTCGACGTCGGTTTCAACGTCGAAAAAGCGCCATTCTCATTCCACGGGCACGCAACCAGCAAAGCAGGCTAAACACTCTTCAAAAGACAAACATGTGAAATCGACTACAATAACTGAGCCTACTACTCCTCACGTCCAAGCATCCCACACGTCGTCTTGTTCCGAAGATGACTCCTCGACCACACCACTAACCTCGGACCAAGGCACTGATTCGGATTCATCCCCCGAATCCCCTGCCAATATTCCTACTCCTGACTCTGACCCTATCGATGGACGCCCATCATCCCCATCGAAGGACTTCACTTCTTACTCCAACTTGGTCGGACGCATGGCAGCCGCACTGAAGTTGCAGGTGGAAGAACCCCCTTCCCCTGAAGCAGATATCATATTTGATGATCTCCACAGCGAGAAATCACAACCTTTAAGCCTGGCTTTTATTCCTGCCATGACGCAACTGATACGGGATGCCTGGGATACACCTCCCACGAATTTACGAATGTCCAGGCGTACGGACAACATGTACAGGACCCACGGGCCTGACACGGACTTCCTTGCGAAACATCCTGCCCCAAATTCGATCATAGTGGAATCTAACCTACCAAAATCAAGGGGTAAATCTGCCATCTCGCCAACTAACAAGGAAGGCAGAAAGCTAGATGTCATCGCCAGGAGGATTTACTCTCTGCAATCCTTTCAACTTCGGATCGCTAACTATCAGGCTGCTATGGGCGCCTACCAGCGACATCTGTTAGCCAAAATCCTACCTCTTCTTGAGTCTGCCCCGGAGTCCATCAAAACTAACCTCATGAATGCCCACATAGAGGCAACTTCTGTGGCGAAACAACAAAAAATCGCCGCCAGGCACGCTGCTGAAGCCGCCTCCAAAGCCCTAGCCTCTTCTATAGCCATCCGTCGCCACGCTTGGCTCCGATCCACCTCCCTGAATGACGATGCTAAACACAGAATAGAGGAGCTTCCCTTTGACGGTGTTGGACTTTTCAACCAGAAAACTGATGATACCATGGAAAATCTCCATAAAATACGCAAAACAGCCAAGACTTATATGAATCAATCGTCCTTTCGTTCCTATAAACCTCCATACAAACAGCCACAATACTACCAACACTCCTTTCAACCCTTCCAAAGATACCAACCATACCGATCTTTCCGACAACAACAATCGGACAGACCTCTATCGACGCCAGGACAATCGACACCGAACGTCCGCCCTAGAAACCAACAACAAAATCGTCAACCGCTATCAAAAAATCAAGGAAGGGGTAAGGGTTATCGACGTTATTGATACCCCTCTCCCTGCTCCTCTAGATTCACTGGACATAATCTTCCCTAGATTACGCCCTTTTCTCCCGTTTTGGAAATATATCACCAACGATAAGTGGGTTCTCAATATTATTTCATCTGGCTACCACATTGAATTTCACTCTACTCCCCCTTTGGGCAACTTTAAATTTACTCCATTCTCCGTCACCCTTCAGGAAGAAATCACCACTTTACTTGAAAAGAACGCCATTGTTTTGGTCCCAGTTTATGACTCCCCAAATGGGTTTTATTCCAAGTATTTCACGGTTCCGAAGAAGGACGGAGGCCTCCGTCCAATCCTCGACCTCAGAGAACTTAATACATACATTCGACCTCGAAAGTTCCGCATGCTCACTCTTGATACCGTTATCCCCCTTCTTTCACAGGGAGACTGGTTCGTCCTGATCGACCTCAAGGACGCCTACTTTCATATATCCATCCATCCGGAACACCACAAATACCTTCGATTCCATTTCAACAATTCGGCTTACCAATTTTGCTCCCTTCCATTCGGACTCTCAACAGCCCCGAGAACATTCACAAAGTGTATGGCACCGGTTGCGGCTTTCCTCCGCCTTCAGGGAATCCACATTTATCCTTACATCGACGATTGGCTCATTGTGGCACCCACACGACTCGACACCATAAGAGCCACTCACATTACCCTACAAACTCTACGAAATCTAGGTCTCCAGATCAATTACTCGAAATCGCAACTCAAACCCTCTCAAGTAACTACCTTCATAGGGGCCAGACTGGACTCCGTACGCGCCCGGGCTTTCACCCCAACAGAGCGAATCAAAAAGATAAAAAAGGCCATAACTTCGTTTCGACCTCGAGCCTTAATCTCAGCACGACACGTTCAACATCTCCTCGGGCTCATGTCCTCGACCACATCAGTAATCCAACACGCGAGGCTCAAGCTTCGATCCCTCCAAGCATGGTTCCTGGCACACTTCGACCCTCAAACGGACGAACAATCGAAAAGACTACGGGTCACACCAGAGCTTTCCTCTCAACTCACCTGGTGGAATACGACGTCCAATCTCCTCCTCGGCCGTCCATTTCGACCTCTACAACCGACCATCCAGATCACTACGGATGCCAGCCTATACGGATGGGGCGCTCATTGCCTGAAATACAAAATTCATGGACTTTGGACGCGATCGGAATCGATGCTACACATAAACCATCTAGAACTCATGGCGATTATAAAAGCTTTCCACGCGTTCCTACCACTCATCCGCGGCCGAGTTGTACAACTGGCAACGGACAACACTACTGCCCTTTTTTATGTCAACAAACAGGGTGGCACCCACTCTTCCTCCCTCCTCTACCTAACTATCGACTTCTGGGAATGGTGTTGCCAACACCATATTTTTCCAATTGCGGTCCACATCTCCACAGAGGAAAACTATCTGGCCGACCATCTCAGTCGCCTTACATCGAGATCCCACGAATGGTCCCTCAAAACTTCGATCTTCCACCTCCTCTGCCGCAGATGGAACAAACCGGACATCGATGTCTTTGCCTCGAGATCGAACGCAAAATGCAAGATATACTGCACTCGAGCTGGAACCGATGTCGATTCCATAGGGGACGCTTTCATGATCAACTGGACTCGAGGGCTCCTCTATCTTTTCCCCCCGATTCCACTAATACAACGCACCGTAATTCGGATTCGACACTTCCACTCCGACGCGATCCTCGTAGCCCCATGGTGGCCGAGACAACCATGGTTCCCTTACCTCCGGTCGATTTCGACAGACACGTTCCGGCTCCCCCTGCTACCCGATCTCCTGACAATGGACAACGGGATGGTTTATCATCCAGACATCTCGTCCCTCCACTTGACAGCTTGGAGGATACCCCCGCCCTTCGAGCAATCCTAGATCGAGCTCGCAAACCGTCCACAAGACTCCTATATGAAAACAAATGGAAATCCTTCCTTAAATATACGGCAGCGAACAACTTACCTGCATTACCTGTCTCCATCACGACTTTACTTACTTACCTTCTTCACCTCTTCAACCTGGGACTATCTATCCCAACTCTACGAGTATACATTGCAGCGATCGTCGCGCACCAGCCCGACGATTCCTCGTCTGCTCGACTTTTTTCTCACCCAGCTGTGAAGAAATTCCTTAAAGGACTTAACAACACCCGCCCTCCCACCCAACGTATTACAACCCAGTGGTCTTTGCAAATTGTTCTCAATGCGCTTATGCGGCCTCCCTTTGAACCCATGGCCTCTGTGGACATCAAATTACTGACCCTGAAGACAGCATTTTTGGTAGCTATTACTTCGGCTAAGAGAGCTTCTGAACTCGCTGCTCTTAGATCGGACCCTCCATTCATTCAGTTTCACCCTGACAAAGTTACTCTCTACTTTGATGTTTCCTTCCTTCCAAAGGTTGTGACTGACTTCCATAGAAACCAACCAATAGTTTTACCTTCCTTCTTCAAATCTCCATCATCTCCTATAGAACACATGCTCCACAAGATTGATGTTCGTCGATCCTTGGCCTTCTATCTGAATAGAACTAAGGACTTCAGAACCACCAACAGACTATTCGTCTGCTTTTATGGCTCTGCCAAGGGAAGTACAGCTTCCTCTCAATCTATATCCAGATGGATAGTTCAGACTATATCCCTTGCTTATCAATTATCAGGACAATCACCTCCTGACCATGTTACAGCTCACTCTACTAGAGCACTCTCCACATCAATTGCATTCCAACGTGGAACTGACATTCCTGATATCTGTCGTGCTGCTACCTGGTCCACTCCGTCGACCTTTGTCAAGCACTACCGACTTGATGTACGAGCACGCACTGATGCCGGCTTTGGCAGAGCGGTTTTGGCTTCCTTCCTACCGTGACGTCCCACCTGCCGGTAAGTGATGCTTGCTAGTCACCCATATGTGTGCATTCACAGAGGCCACGATGAAGAAAAGAAGGTTACTTACCTGTAACCGTAGTTCTTCGAGTGGTCCTCTGTGAATTCACACTACCCACCCAGCCTCCCCTCTGTCCGTCACGGTGCCTTAATACTTCTATAACCTTGCCCGGCGGACATACCTTAGGAACTGAGGGGACCGTTGGGTGGGCGGAGCATGTGCCTCATGGGAGATCATACCATAAAATTGTTACTTTAAGCTCTAGAATCTTCCGAGACTGTCAGCGCAGGCGCAGACAATTACCCATATGTGTGAATTCACAGAGGACCACTCGAAGAACTACGGTTACAGGTAAGTAACCTTCTTTTCATGCTGCTATACATTAAGAGTGGGAGACGTATGAAGACTTTCCATTTTGCTGCATGTGGAGACTGAGCCCCCTATAGGAGGAGTAGGGATCTTCAACAATCTTAGGGCCCAATTCTCCCTGAAGCTAGCATAGATTTCACACCTGTGCTGCTGAAATCTGGTAGCAGAACAAACTGCTGAATTTTGGCAGCAAATTACAATAGCCTCTTTGAAATGAGCACTTGCTGCTAGTTCTAAAGGTATTTTTCCACCTTGATGCCAAATTGTTGTGGCTTAGTTTGGTGCGGTCATGATTTATGGGCTACACAGATGAGTCAGAAGAGCTGCATGGTATACTTTGTGGGGATTCCTTGGACAGGAGGAAAGGACTGTGCAAGAAGGAACATAATATATTAGTTTAAAAACTACATCATCCATTAGAAGGATTTGGAATTGACTGATCATGTTTGCCATTCTTTTTAATCTTTATTTTGTTGTTGTTTTTATTTCCATGGCTTTGCAACAGCAAATGAGGGTTTCATTGAAATTATTGAAGTGGGAAAAATTGAAAAACAGTGGCACATAAATATGAGCCAAACATTCTGGCTTAAGTAACTGCAAACTGAACAAGCTGCATGCAGTTGTAGAAAGGGGGTAGCTGTGTTAATCTGTGCAAGCCTTTTAGGTAAAAGCAGGAGAAAAAAGCATACAAAAGTTGGAGTGAAGTAGGGGGATATGGCTTGTACCAGCATGCAGCCTGCTTAGTATGTCATGTTCCATTAAAGCAAATTGTTAATATTGTTAACATGCAATTGTGGCTATTTGTCTCAACATTCTTCAATCAAACCTGCAACTAAACTAAACAGAAAGAAAAAAGCGAGTATAACTTCTGGATTTCTGCCTTGCATGTGTGTCTACTGAGTAAAACTTGTTTTTATATTTGAAGGTGGTCTCTTGCAAACCATGAGCATTATGCACTGCAACATGCTGATGGCTCCAATTTCTATATCACTGAAAAGGTAGGAAGATATTTCAACACAATTCTTGCATGTTCTGCTTGTTTTTAAAAAAACATTCTTCATGCTGACCATGTGGTTTCAAAGCTAATAGTTCAGGACAATTGTGCTTATTATCTTCCTTTGTATGGTTCTTCTGGCCCAAGTGGGTTATAATGCGATCATGGTGCTTCATTGTTTTGGTTTAAACTCTGACTGGTGACAATGTGATAGTGTTGTTTTGTGGGAAATATATAATTGGTCTATTGGAGAGCTTTCTAGCCAAGATTTTAATTGGGTAAGCCTTATCCATATGCTGGCAATGATAGCTTGATAATTAAGCAACATGTATCAGACTTAGATTGTGGAAAGGTTTTGTATGGTATGTATGGGTATATGGACTGGTGTTTACAGTATCATTTATTACAGTAGTAGGATTTGAGATGGAACTTACTCCTAGCATCTCCCTTTCAAAATAAATATTAATGGGCAATGTTTAGAGACTGGCCTTCTTTAAAAATGCATGTTTATAAAATAGCATGGTTACTTTCTGTTGCCTGTTCAGTCAGAACTTCTCTCCCTAAATGTGTATTCAGTTAATTCACCTTCTCTGCAATCATTTCTAGCAATGAATACTAAGATGAAAAGTGGCACAGTCTGTCTTGTTTATTTCAAAAGCTATAATCCCATGGTTCTTGAATGGTAAAACAACCTCCTAAAGGGAGGGGTCAGGTTACTTATGGATATGTTAAGGTTGAAGCCCTTCCTAAAGACTATGCCAGCCGTCCACAGCTTGGTATTTTTCAGATGTGTTGGACCACAGTTTCTTTCATCCCCTGCTAGGATTGCCAGACAGACACATCTGGAGGACATCTGCTTGGGGAACATATCTGCAGATTACCAGTTTGGCAGAGAGAAGAATACATTTATTTACCATGATCCTAGATCTTTAAACCATTGGTACAACAGGGTGCAAACATCTGTATCAACAACTGATCATATAATAAAACATCCCTAGTTTACATACAAGGTTCGTATGGGAATAAGGTTGTTGTAAAGGTCCTGCATCAAAATTAAATTAAAATTGTACACGTGGAAAGTTAGTGTGATAAGTGGAAGGCTGAGCTGAGGACTCAGTCATTTAGTTGTAATGTGTAGATGAAGGTATTGTCTTTAGATTGTGGGACATTCAAGCAGTGCCATCTCTGGACCAGTATAAGTATATGGTAGCATCTTCCCCTTCAGAGAAATTAGAGAGAAATAAAATTTTGCTATGCAGTCAACATTCCCTCCTTCCTGGCTAGACTGTTTTGACCAATCTTTAGGCAGCATCATTTGTTCATGATCAGGATGTTGTGGAGAAGCAGCAGGGAGGAATCTTAAATGAGACACATAGCTGGTTGTTATGTAAACAAAACATTGTCACCACTCCTTCCCTTTTCTCTGTAAAGGCTTAACAGAAATATTTTGCATTAACAGAAATCTCCAGGAAGGAATTCTTGCCTTGTTGTATATCATGCTGAGTTAAATTATGGTGGTTCTGCAGGCCACTACAAAACATTTCAAAAGAGCAAAACAGCAGTAGTAACCATCTGTGTCTGTGCTCATCTCTAGTATAATTGTCTTTAAACCAAACTGCCTAAACAGAAACACATTAGAAGGGCAACAGATTGGTGAAGACTTCTGTGAAACTGTTAGTATCCTGCTCACTGAGGTTTTATCTTGTTCTTATTCCCCTTATTCCCAGAAGATTTTTCTACCCTGTTCTCAGCTGTGTTCTCTAGCCATAGCTCACATGGTTCAAGAAGCCTCTCAGAGAGGCTTTTGTGATGGTATGGAGGTAGTAAATAAAAGGAAGCAACCTTCTACTGTTTGCCTTCTTCTAGCACTTTTCAGAGTGCAAGTCACTGTATTTTTCACTTTACAGTGGTGCCTCGCAAGACAAAATTAATCCGTTCCATGGTTAATGCCGTCTAGCGAAAATTTCGTCTTGCGAAGCGCGTTTTCCCATAGGAATGCATTGAAATTTAATTAATGCGTTCCTATGGGGAAAAAAAGTCAGAAACCAAAAAAAAGTCACCAAAAACTCACTTACCAGGTAGAGTAGACTGAGTCCAGCTCCTCACAGTGCGTTTGTAGCCCCAGAACAGCCGGAAAAAGAGTGCCAAACAGCAGAGAGTCAGCAACCAGCAGGGAGCCGGCAGCCATTTTGTGGTTGTCTCCGCTCCTGCCCCCCCTCTCCCCGCCTCTCAGCTGATCGGCGCTGGGTCTGAGAGGCTTTTTCCCTGCTAGGCAAGCCTCGGGAAGCCTGTTAGACCCAGCTCCGATCAGCTGCCCCCCCCCTCAGCTGATCGGCGAGGGTCCGGGCCCTGGGGTAGGACTGTCCACTCACACATCCGCTAGTGGTGGCGGCCCCACTCATCCCTCCAATCGCTCCCGAGCGCTGTTCTCTTCCCAATCAGCTAGCCACTCCTGGCAGAGGGAGGGAGGATGAGTCTCCCTACAAGGCTGCTGAGTGGCTAGCTGAGTGGTGCTCCCGAGCGATTGGAAGGAAGAGAGGGGTAGCCGCCACCACCAGACACGTGAGTAGACAGATTACCCCCCTCTCCCCGCCTCTCAGCTGATCGGTGTCTTGCGAGGTACCAAAAATCTCTCAAGACCCTTTCGTCTTGTGAGTTTTTTGTCCTGCGAGGCATTCGTCTTGCGAGGCACCACTGTATTTAATTTTCTGTATTGGATACCTTAGGGAGTCCTTTTTGGGACCCAACCCAACAGTTTATAATAGTGTTACAATTACGTTGTTAACCATAATGGCTATTCATCTTAATTTTCCCCCATGTATTCATTTGATTTCTTGTTTAGCATCCTTTTTGATCCAGAAAGTCCCCTGAGGTAGCCTACATAAAATGCCAACTTCAGTAATATTGGAAATGTTTCTGCTAGTGCCTTGCTAAATATTTCAACAATTATGTAGAAATCTGCAAGTGAAAACATCCCTTTGAAAATAATGTCAAAGAAGGAGAAACTTCAGATAAATTTGAATGGGTAAAGGTCAGGATTCGTATACTTCTTTTGGCTTTTACTGTATCATCATGTCTGTACTGCCCGGTTGCCCCATGCCTCTCTTTCTTGTGCTTTAGTGAAGGCTCAGTAGAAGTGTTGCCAGCTAGGGAACATTGTTTAATGCCAAAAAAACAAAAAACAAAAGCAGTTTGAATTGTTATGGCAAACTCATGGAGGGAGGGAGGGATCAGATAATTCCTCTCTTTTTTTGCCATCCAAAAGCAGAGAGGGGAAGGGAGACCAAGGGCAGTACTTGAACATCATGTAGTGCTAAAGTTTACTCTTTGAAGTATGTTATATTTAATGAACGTTCCTGAGAACTAAAATGCAGACTAATTTCAGGGGTAAAAGTGCTTATGTAAATCCAGAGAATTTTTAACATTAATCTCTTTACACAACAGGAGCTGGTATGCTAATTTGGTTAGTGCCAAAATATACAGAAATAAAATGTTAACAAGGCAGTTTAAGAGGGGGCTGTTAGCACTGAGATAGCAGAGTGCACTCAAGACATTGGTCTTCGCAGCATTTAACCTCCTTTCACCAAACAAATTAGTGTGTTTCACATTATTTCTTGCTTTACTGAGATGAAAAGTGATAAAGTTCTTTCCCAGAATCTATGCTGCTTACTCATTCTAGAAGGCAGCTTTTTGTTAGCTGATATTCACAGCTCAGCATTAGAGATGGGGGTATTCGTATTCATATACGAATATGAATATCCCAGTGCAGCTGGAGTTAAAGAGGGTCCGGCCCCAGGGGCCGGACTGTCTACTCACGTGTCTGGTGGTGGCAGCTACCCCTCTCTTCCTTCCAATCGATCAGGAGCACCACTCAGCTAGCCACTCAGCAGCCTTGTAGAGAGACTCATCCTCCCTCCCTCTGCCAGGAGTGGCTAGCTGATTGGGAAGAGAACGGTGCTCGGGAGCGATTGGAGGGATGAGTGGGGCCGCCACCACTAGCAGATGTGTGAGTGGACAGTCCTACTCCAGGGCCCGGACCCTCGTTAACTCCAGCTGCGCGGGGATATTCGTATACGAATATGAATACCCCCATCTCTACTCAGCATCTATCAAAAAGCCTTGTGTTTAAGAAGATAACGGAGAATTTGTCTGTGATGTTTTTGTCATTTGTGAGTTATCACCTGATATTTCAGAAACTTGGTCCTGGGGAACATGTTGCCGTTATCCAGATATTAAAGTACTATTCCCATTATTTATTGTCATTCGGTAGGCTGGCGGGGCTGATGGCCCTTGCAATCCAACAAAACTAAAGGGTTGTTGGTTTGCCTGCCCTGCAGTAACGGTGTGACAGACCCATGAACTCTCCTCAGCTGCTTTTTAGGACAGGTGTGGGGATTTATATAGAAAGCAGAAGGCTAAGAAACTATAACCTTTGGCATCACTAAAGTTGTCCTCTCTGCTTCCTGCCATCCAGCTCTGAGTCAGGTGTTCTCCCTAGAATAGTAAGTCTTTTGAGATCATTCAGGTATATGCTTTTAATAATCTTAGAACTGCATAGCTGGAAAGGACTCTGTGGATTATTAAGTCCAGCTCCTTGTCAAGGAGGCACTGTGGGGGGTCGAACTCCCAACCTCTGGCTCTGCGGTCAGATACCTAAACCACTGAGCTGTCCAGGAGTTGACGCTGGTGAATATATGTCGATAGAAACACCATTAAGTTATGACCAGGACAGACACAGACTCTTATTTAGAATATTTATGCTGTAAGGGAAGACTTTAAAGGTTAAACTGCTTATAGGCTGCCTGAGTCACTCAAATAAGAAACTAAATAAGGGAGTGTACTAAATGCCATTAGTATTACTCAGAAGCCCATGACTACTGTTATATGTTTCATTATTTACTGCCTGCAATTGAGTGGGGAAGAAATGCCAAGGGTCATGATAACTGCTCTGTGGACTTAGTAAACTAGTGAATGAATGGCTTCAGCAAGCAAGCATTCCAGTTTTTTTGCATGCTGCAATTTGAACTGCCTTGCACAGGCCTCATAGGAGAGGCAAGCATGTTATTTTTCCCCAGCATAGCAGAAATTACATCTTAAATATTTTTTAACTTTTCAAATGTCTTTGTGACATTTCTGCCATTTTGCTGCCCTTGGCCACAATGTTGTGTGAGTGCGTGCACGTGCAAACATCTCTCTTCACACTTGAGTGAGTACCTGGTCTGATTGTTGTCACTGAACAACATGAATATATGAAAAGTCATCTCTGAGCCTAGGTGCTGGAATAGCAGTGGTGACCAGCAGTCTTATTGCTTAGTTAATGCTGATGCTTCAAATGTGTCTATAGTTAGTTGGTTGTTGTTCAGGCTACTTTATGAGAATATGTATGTCCATATCCTTTTTGGATGCACACTGTAACATGAGGTAATTTGAGTGTGTCAGAGAAGCCAAGAGCAATGCTTGCAGGAAGCTAGACTCCATTATGAGCCTGGATTCCTAGTGGAGTCACCCGAGGCAGAATGGTCACAGGTGAGGCACCAGGCCAAGATTCATCCTCTTCAGGAGTAACACCTGCATCAGCAGAACAGAATGGTTAGTGATGGGAGCAGAGAAACTTTTGAAGGGCAGGTACTGGGCAATAGTGGTAACTGAAGGTGATGCTGATGGAGGATCTTTCATAGACAATAACGGTGACACCCGAGCTAACTTTTGTTATACTGTGCAGAAGAAGGGAATGGTAAACCACTGCTGAGCATTTCTTACCTTGAAAACCCTGATCATGAAGTGTTAATATAAAAATTAGAGTAAAGTTGAAAAAGAGTACTAAAAGAATTGTAGTGGTAAAATATAATTTAAAGAACATTTCTGATTAAATTAAGCCCATCAAGAACAAATTTTCATTATTAAACCCAATAGACTGTTAACCAGATGAACTGTGGATTGAAACCATTTTTTTTAATATTTATTTTTTAACAACTAAGAATAGGGTAGGGAATACAAAAGGTAAAAGGAAGTGGGGGGAAAGGGAAAGGGTTAGGGGGATAGGAGAACACAAAATATGCAATCATCCAATCTATTCATGTTTCAATAACAAATCAACTTTCTGCTTTTTTTTTTTTTACTATTTGATTACCCTCCAGCTATCAACTTACAGTTATGTTTTAGTTTAAGTCTAAGTTACTCCAACACTATCAGGGAACCGAAGCCATTTGTAAAATAAATCCCATCGTTCAATTTCCTTTTGATTTGGACAGTCATTCAGCACGTCTGAAGGAGTATCCATTTCTAACGCTTCCCATATTTTCCCAGTAAGCTCCTCTTGTTTCCGTAACTCTGCTTTCTTCCAATTTTTGGAAGGGAAGGATAAATCCAGGACAGCAGTCCAATTTTTAATATAACATTTTCTGACTGTAGTAGCTACTCTTTATCCCATCTATGTTACCTGGTATCGTACTCAATAAAGGCAGTTCTGGAGTTAGTACAGCTTCATTTAACTGTTGTTTAACATCTGATAACTTTTCTTTCATCAGATCTTCTATCTGGCTAAGACGTTCATTTACTTACTGAAATCCTGCTATTATTATCTTTTGCATGGTAGTCTGCCATTCTTTGTCTGATTTTTGTGCCACTATTCCCAAATTTTGAGATTGGGCAGACAAAGTCCCCAACATTTGATATTTTAATTTTTCTGAGGCCATTTCGATCTTTCCAATGAGTAGGGTCTGTATAAATAATACTATCTCCTTCACCAAAAATCATAAACCTCCCCTAGGTTCTTCCTCCCATCCTTACACAGATATTATAATATATAAATCAACTTTTAGCCCAACAATTTAAAATATAACCGTGACAAAAATATCCCCTTTTCTCCAGAAACCTAACAAATTTCTATTATCAGAGTCCCATACAGTCCAGCCAAAGAAAATCCAGACTAGACAGCAGTCACAGGGAGTCAGTCTCTCCAATAGATATCAGTCCGTCTAGTGTTCTTTCCATTAATCCAGAGATTCAATTAAGAAAAAACTCCAGTCCTGGTTTTCCTAGCTGCTCAGTCCAGTCCCGACGTCATCTCGATGATGATTCTCCGTCTGTTTTCTTGGTTCTAAAAGCGTATTCCTTCTTCTCCCAAAAACCTAACAAGATTCTATTATCAGAGTCCCACACAGTCTAGGGAAAAAGGTCCAGGCTAAACAGCATTCACAAAATTTCAGTTTCTTAGATCCTGTCCAGTGGCATTTCACTCTGGGATTTTTTCCAGAAACAAAATTTTTTCCGTCTCACTGTCTCTCTTTCAGCCTTGAACCAGCCTGCTGTTTAAGAGTCAGTTTCGTTTTTGAAGAAGCAGGCTGGTAAGCAAAACTCGCCGCTCCTTATCTTCTTTCGGCCAAATATTTTCACTCTGATTTCTTTTTCAGCTTAATGGGGTTGTTCATAAATCAAAAGCTTCAACTTACTTTGTTATTATATATTTTCAACGCCGTATTGCTTGTTCTCCCTCCTCCGGGGGGTAGGTGGGTTGCTCACAGCTCTCTGCCAAGATGGCTCCCGCATCCGATCTGTGCTCGGGTGAATTTTCAGAGGGAAGAAATACCGGGTTGCTGCCCAATCTCCCTCCTTCTGTTGCTCACCAACTGCTTCAGAGAGACCTCTCCTGGTCTCCCCTTCGATCCTCCATTTCTAGAGGGACCCCAGACCGGGCGGTTCCAGCTTTTCCAGGGAGCTATTCCCCGGAGCTGCTGGCTGCACCGCAACGAAGCCCCGCCTCTCAACTGTGGATTGAAACCAGAGATATTATCAAGGAAGAATGCAAAAAGACTATCCTTTTAGTCAAAAGAAAAGAAAAACCTAGATGAATGATGGATTCTTGCATTGAGCAAGGAGTTGGACTCAGTGGCCTTATAGGCTGCTTCCAATTTAATTATTCTATGATTCTATAAAATGTTTAAAGATAGCTGAAAAGCTAAAGGTGACAGAAGTAGGGTGAGAATCCTGAATGCAACTTTTCAGTGACTCATATGTAGAAACATAAAAACAAAGAGAAGTCTTTTAATGGCGAATAAAAAATAATAGAATAAACCAACAAAAGGGGAAAAACAAGATATCTCTTCCAGAAGATCCAAGAAATCAAAGGGAAATTTAAGCCTAGATTGAATCACCAACAGGGAAGCATACAATGTGACCAGGAGAAAAGAGAAGGTGAAAACAGTATACTGAAGGGATAATGGAAACAGTATACAAAAGGGATAAAAGGATGACAGACTCCTTTGAAGAGGAAGCCTGTGAAGAAGATCCTACAATTATAGAAAGTGAAGTGAAAACTGATCTGAAAGCACTAGGAAGTTATCAATTTCCAGAGGTAGATGGATTACCAGTAGAACTATTTCAGGCTGCAGAGACAGAATCTGTCAAAATCCTAACAAGAATATGCCAGCAAATATGGAAAACAAAGCAGTGGTCCATAGCCAGGAAATGTTAAATATACATTCCAATTACCAAGAAAGGAGATGCCAAGGAGTGCAGTAACTATAGGATTGTTGCTCTAATTTCCCTTACAAGCAAAGCCATGTTCAGGGTATTGCAACAATTTTTTTTACCTTATATGAAGCAATATCTGATGTCCAAGCTGGATTCTGAAAAAGATGAGGCACTTGAGATCATATTGCAAATATCCTCTGGCTTCTAGACAGCATGAAAGAATTTCAAAAGAAGATCAGTCTATGCTTTATAAACTACAGCTATGCTTTGACGGTGTGGATCATGAGAAGCTATGAATTGTTCTGAAAGAAATGGGTGTGCCTTAGCACTTGATTGTTAAGATATGTAACTTGAATTGTGGGAAGAAGCTATTCTTAGGACAGAATATGGAGAGACAAAATGGTTCCCCATAGGCAAAGGTGTCAGACAAGGGTGCATTTTATCCGCACATCTGTTCAATCAGTATCCAGAACTTATCATATGGAAAGTTGGACTAGATTCAGAAGGAGGAGGAGTGAAAGTTGGTGGAAGAAAAATCAATAATTTAAGATCTGCAGATACCACCATCTTGCTGTCAGAAAGCTGTAATATCTTGAAATGACTTCTGATGAAAGTGAAAGATGACAGGGCCAAAGCAGGACTGCAGCTAAACTTTAGGAAGACCAAAATCATAACTACAGAAGAATTACAAAACTTTAATGTTGACAGTGAAGAAATTGAAATAGTGGAAGATTTTGTATACCTTGGTTCGGTTATCAATCCAAATGGAGACTGGAGTTAAGAAGTCAGAAGACTGAGACTTGGAAGGAAAACTGCATTGTTAGTATGTGCAGAAAGGTTGTGCATACTTTTATATAATAAAAAAATAGAAGAAATTGTCACATCGCATTAGAGGTGTGCGCAGGCTTGTGTTTTTGGATTATAACCCCCAAAATTCCCCATAGAGCACAGCCATGCCACCTGGAAAATTCTGGAGCTGTAACCCCAAAACACAGCATTGTAAGAATGTAAATACATTCAGCTGACACACAGATGTTACAATTATTATTGTGAGTTTTGAAGAAATGTGGCTATATCATTATCTTGGATTTGTGGCATTATCTTTTTGCAAAAAAAATGGACTTCGAAATCTGAAATGAAGTAAAGAAGCAACAATAAGAATAATAAAAACACAACCCAGATTTTATGGCACATAAAAATACACTCTGAGTTCCATGCCCCAGAAGGAACTGCTTGCAGAGAGGTTCTATGAAGTCTTTTAAATCCAGAAAACAAGAATACTCCTCTCTCTGAGAGTCTTCTTTTGTAAAATAATCCAGGTGATAAAAATATGTGATTTCTACCTTAAAGTAGAATACATAGGTACAAACACATACTACTACCTTTCATGCATACGTATATTCACCTTCTGATAACTAAATCAAGTAGATGATGGGCCTTATTCCTGTTCCTGCAGAATAAACACCTTTTTTCTTCTCTTTAAAAAAAATGGAAACTTTTCAAACACAACTCCTTCCTAATGATATCCCCACCCAAAGGAGTAAACAAAATAGCCCATAGTGGTTACAAAGGCACCTATGGAGACTTCTTTTAGCTGGAGATTGAAGTTTTCCCAGTGTCCTGGCGATAGATGAAGGTTGCTGCTAGTGATTACGACGTCCTTTCCCAACCAGACCATTTTAAAAGAGACACAGGAGGTGCCAGATGAAGACCATTTCCAAAACCGCAGGCTCCACATGTGCTACCTTTGTGTACCTTGTTCGTATAGACTTGACTAACCAGCGCGGGTGTTTGGGCAGGACATTGTGATCTCAGATCAACTTGATGTCACAATCTTAACAATTATTTTGACTATTTTCTACATAGCATATGTTCTTGGCAATAAATTCAAGCTGCGTTTCCCCAAGAATAACATTCTCAGGGTAGTGTGAATGGTTCAGGAACAGAGAACACGGCTAAGGGATTCAAAGTTGAAAGCAAGCATGATGCTCAGCCATTTGAATTTATCACATTTGATGTGCAAGACTGTTCCAGGCCTTCTTGTGTGCATTTCAAGTCTCCCCCTTTTCCCCAGTTAGTATGTTAATATTTCACTCTTCCTTTGAAAAATATGAAAACATACTACTAAAAAAAAACCCAAGATGTAGTTTGTAACAGCAATGAACAAAATGGGGCCTTCCAGATACTGTACTGTAACATCAGCTTTCCTCACCATTGGCTATGCTGTTGAGGGTAGGCAGGAGTCCAACAATGTTTGTTGCACCACAAGGTGCCCATCCCATTTTTATAATGACGAAGTTACGTAAGATAAAAAAGGCGGCAGTACTAAAATTTCCAGCAGTTTAAATAATCAGAGAATAGCAGAAAATGTATTAAAAGGGCAACAAAAACAGAAAGGTCTTTACAAATTGTCTCAAGATGGAAAACAGAGGGAGCCTCTGTAAATCTCTGCTGGGACATGGAGCTTCATAATTTCAGTCTTGCTATAGAGAAATCCCTGCCTCTGCTGGCTCATCTGCTCTTACATAAGAGTGACACAGAGAGCAGGTTTCCATGGCTGAGCTTAAAAGCCAAGCAGGTTCATAAAGGAGAAGTTTCTATTTTAAGATAAGCAATTTTTTTGTCTTTCAATATTTAAAAGGTTTAAATAATATTTTCTTTTTTAAAAAGAATCTTGAGTGTGCACACAATCTGACAAAAAAGTGATGAATGTGAGGAACCATGCCCCCCCCATATTAGTGCAACAGCATTTTATTTGACTTTTTTTCTTTTAGTTTTATTGAAATTGGGTTCTTCATTCCCTTCAAAAACAAATAATAAAGTAAAGGTAATAGTCCACTATTAACTCTTATAAAGTAGATTAGCTTTTTACTATAAAATGTGTAGAGTCTAAATCCAGCTATTAGGCCCAAATGAAAGAGGGCCATTGCATTAATGGCACTGACAAAATTGTTGACTTAATCACATTCTCAATGGGTAGGTCTGTTTCTTCTTTCTCTTCAGTTCATTGCATTTAGGGTAGACATGTAAGAGCACAGAAGGAGTTGAATATTGATTGGCTGAGATGCTTTAATGAGCTTTCCTTTGTAGTCACTAAGAATGGGATGATCTACAAAGAACTGGAGAAATTTCACTGATAGAACAAACTTTCAGGATTGCTGTTTTGACAAAATAATAGCTAAAATCCTGTTTTGCAGATACAGAAATAGTGTAACATTTAGACACAAATTGCCATAAGTTAAGAAAACTCCATAGATATAATGTGTTGCATACTGGCTAAAATCTTTTTGCTTAGCATAGTAAGTCACAACAAGAGTAGGCCCACTGAATCAGTGGGGATTTGGTTCATCAGTTCCCCCATAAATTCCATTGATTTAATGGGCCTGCTCTGGTTGCGACTTACTATGCTAACTAACATGATTCCAAGCACTGGGTCACATGACGGTGAGCAACAGATATTGTCTGTGGAGATTTTTTAAACTTTTGGCAACTAGCTTCTAAAATTACATCATTTGTGTAACTGTGCAACAGGATTTCAGCCATTGTTTTGTGTCATATGAGTGAATTTGATGGGAAGAATGAATAGGTCCTGTGAGGGAATATACTTTTTTGATTGACTCAGTTTGTCCTCTACATATTTCACTTCCCTCACATCACCTACTCACGCTGGCATGTATATAAATCTGCCAGCTGAGCCAACACTTCTTGAATCTGATGAAGTAGGCTATAATCCATGAAAATTTGTGACCTGATAAAATGTATCGGTCTTTCAAGTGCCTCAAGACACTTTGTTGCTTTATTAAAACATTGGTATAGGTTGGGCAGTAACAGCCAAGCCATATGATATAGGACAAAATGAAGAATTATCAACCAATGCAGCTTATGAAGACCTTTTCTCTTGATAGCAGATAGGATTGTTTTGCAACATGAACAATATCTACAACAAATTACTTTCATGTGTTTGTCTGGCTGCTTGACATAACATAATGCCGGAATAGCAGACTTAGCATCTGGTCTAGCACAGTAATTCTGTGTTCTTAGTGACAGTTTTATTTTGTATTTATTAAAATTTTCTCTCCACTTCTTAATAAGGGGAAGAGGCCTGAGTGTGTCAGGGAAACAGAGCAAAGCTATCAGAATGCTAAACTCCATTGTGAGCCAAGCTTCTAGCAGTGTCACCCACAGTGGAATAACGCTAGATTAAATGAGACACTAGACTAAGGTGTAGCTACCCTCTTTAGGGTTAACAGTTACATCAGCAAAAGAGAACTGAGAGTTCCAGTAATGATGGGGGCCAAGAAATTCCTGAAGGACAGCTACTGGGCAACAGCAATAGTGGAAGGTGACATTGGCAGAAGACCTGTCACAGACAATGGCAGTGGCACTCAAGCTTAACTCTTGTTAGTACTGTGCAGAAGAAGGCAATGATAAACCAGTTCTGAATATCTGTCTCTCAAAACCACTATGATGATGAGGCAGTCCAAATCAAAACAGAGATTTGGCTCAGATATTGATTCCCAGGTCAGAAGGTGCCATCTTTTAGGGAAGAGCAAAATATAGGTATGAATAGTTCTGTTACTATTGAAGCAATTGAATTAAAGCTGAAAGGATGTCTAGTTGCCAATGTGTATGGATGCCAAAGGCAAGTCTGATGTTGTATGGCTCATATAATTGGAACACGGAATATCAGAGGTATGTATATTGAAGAACTTTATAGTAGAAATGCACGGTTACTGCCAGATTACTTTTGATGAAGAGTCTGCAGTTTTAGAAAGTGAAGGGAAAGCTGCTATCAAAGCATTTGGAAGACATAAATCACCTAAAATAGGTGGAATATCAGTAGAGCTGTTTCAAACTGTAGGAATAAGCCAATTATAAGAATAAGCCAAAACAATGTCCCACAGACTGGAAATGTGTTATATACATTCTAACAAAGAAGATAACAAATGTGGCACTCAGTATAGGACCATTGTGTTTTCCTTGCAATCAGACTGGTGATAATGATTTTACCATGAAGACTTTTATCACATATAGAATAAGAAATGCTAGATGTTCAAGCAGGATTCAGAAAAGGAAGAGGTGCTGGAGTTTAAGGTTGCAACCAGAATTTGGCAATGTTTTTGATCCCATTGATTTTTCACATTTCAGCCTGATGGGGAATTCCTTTGGAAGCCCCATGGAAATCAGGAAATTTCTCAGAGCACTAGCAAGAAGAAATGCTGAACACCGCTCTTTTTTTAAAATCTTTTTGTCAATTTCCTGCACAAGATAAAGGTTCTGCTCTGATTGTGCCTATGTCTCTGTGACTGTTATCAATTTCAGGCTTCTATGCTGGACAGTTTCAAAGGGTTCTGTTAGTCAGTGCATGGGATAGGACTGAAATGGACTAGTTCAGGAGTTTTAAATTAACAAGAGCAATAAAGAGATAAAATATTGTGGAAGATAATACTCAGGTACAAACAGTGCAAGACTTGTTGTTGTTGTTTAGTTGTTAAGTCATGTCCGACTCTTTGTGACCCCATGGACCAGAGCACACCAGGCCCTCCTGTCTTCCACTGCCTCCCGGAGTTTGGTCAAATTCATGTTGGTAGCAGTGCAAGACTATCAAACCTTATATTGGGCAGGAAACAGTAGGTGAGGAATCCTGCAGGGAATGCCATCACCTTTTGTGCAGTATCAAAGGAATTGTGTGGTGTATGTCACAGAAATAAACTGTGGACATTCAGCTGGCTGTGAAATCCCAGATGAGGGAAGACAAAAAGGCAGACAACCCCATAGAGTTAAGACTGAGAAGCATCTAGAAGTACAGTTCTACTATCCCATTGGAAATATACATGGAGTATACCAGGGAATTTCAGAATAAAATTAGTTGGTGCTTTATAAATTGCAATAAATTTAAATATGTGGATCATGAAAATCTATGGATTCTTTTAAATGAAATAGGCATGCCATACGTTTTGAGTGTCCTGATGCATAATCTTGTGTTAGGACATGATATAGATAAACAGAATGATTTAAAAAGTGTCAGAGCAAAGGTGCATTTTATCTCCTCATGTTCAAACTATACACAGAACAGATTGTACAGGAAGCATGGTTGGAGTCAGATGTTGGAGGGTGATCACCGATGGAAGAGTCATCAAATTAAATTGTGTAAATGATACCATATTAGTGGCAGAAAATAACAAGGACTTTAAATGCCAGCAATGAATGTTAAAGATGGTTTTAAAAAGCATTAAAATAATGACAGCAGAACTGAATAGCTTTAATGCTGACAATGAAGAAAGCAAAATTGTTAAAAAAAATTGTACCTTGATTCATCAGAATTGAGATGTAGTCAAAAAAATTGTAAGAGTGATGGCTGGAAGAGAAACCTGTGAGTGAATTAGAAACGCTCCTCAAATGTAAGGATAAGGGGCTGTAGACTAAAATTAAAATCAGCTATACTGTGGTATTCCCAATTACTGTGTGTGGGTGTAAAAGCTGGACAATGAAAAAAGGGGGAAAACAGGTTTGTTTGAAATGGGTTTTTGGAGGAGAGCTTTACAAATACTGTGGACCCAAAGAAAGACAAATCAATGAGCAGGAGAAGGAGACCCAACATGAGATGAATTGACTGAATAATAAAGAAAGCCATGGTCTTTAATTTTCAAGACCTGAGCAGGGCTGTTAATGAAACAATATTTTGGAGGTGATTGGTTCATAATTGGAAGTGACTTGAAGGCACATCATAGCATATGCAATTCCTCTTAATTCCTCTGACTGTTTTAATTTGCATATATACTCTTTGTATGTCACTGGAGAACAATGGGTTGTATTGTCTGCTTTTAGTTTAGCATTTTCTACCATGGTTTTGTGTGAGTAAATGAAAGGATCTTTGCTTGAATTTTCCTTCAGGTCAGTTTTTGTATATTTACCTTTATTTTTGTGGATTTTCTATCTGGTTTTAGGGGCCCTGGACACAGAAGTTGAATTGTTCTGTGAAAGAAGTTGCTTTGTTCTTGTGTCCCTTATTTTACTATGAATGAAATCTATAATTGTATAGTCTGAGGAGAATTCCCACAAAAAAGCAGGCTGTGTTAAATTCTACAAATGAGAAAATTAAAAAGCAAAAAAAGAACTCCCCATTGCAACCCCCCACCCATAAACTTTCAATGGCAACAAATTTGACATGTTTTTATTTGTCTGTACAGCCAGCAAATATTCTGTAAGGTTGCCAAGAGTCTATTCTTGTCAAAACATAGAAATGTTAGCTTGGACTACAACTCCCAGAATCCTTCAGGCACCATGGCCATTGGTATAATATTTCCAACCTCAAATTATTGATGGAGTGAAGGCTTTTCCTCCAAATATTCCTCCTGAGCTTGGAACATTAAGTCTGAAAATTAATTAGTTAATGTTAAAAATGAAGAGTCTGTTTCATTACTACCATGGTTTCATTCACATTTAAACCTGAAAACGTATATTTTTTGATGTTATGAATTTGTTAATTAAATAATTCATTTAAAAAGAAAAAGTAGGGTTTACAGAGATATCCTACCACTGATAACACATTTTTTTATTGTCATCTTCAAAATGGATCCTTTTTAAACTTTGGAATTGCTTTTTCCAATCCTCCATTTCCCCCATCTGGACTACAGTCGCATAGTAAACATTTTAGCCAGGAGTGGTGGTTCCAACATACTGTATGTGAAAACTATTCGTTTGGGGAAGGATATGTGTCCTAACACAGGGTTTCATCTCTCCACCTGCACAGAAAGAGACACTTACTTCAAGTCTAACCAGGCAACAGGACTAATTCTCCATAGAGCGAATCATTTACTTGACCACTTTCAAATGCAGTTTTTTAGCAGAACACTAAAGAAGCTTTGCCAGACAGTGTAGTCTTAACAAAAGGCACAGTGGGCTTCCCCCGCCCCTTAGCCCTACTCTCCTGTGTGTTGTTCAGGTGCAGAAACACTGCCCTTTCATTGTGCTGGCTAAGGCGTTTGGGGGTTGTAGTCCAGAAACATCTGGTTTCAAGGTTAAGAATTATTTATATAGAGCTGGTTCCCCCTTAAGTAGCCCCTCCTCTCTTCCATCCCATATTCTTCTTCAACCTTCTGTAGAAGGAAGGGAATAGAGGGGTTGCATAAAAGCTAGTTCAAGGTAGAGGCAATGTGTGGCCCTGTAGCTGTTGTTGGACTTCAGTTCCCATCAGCCCTAGCTGTTGCTTGAGTGATTGTGTACAGTTTCCATTCAACCACATCTGGAGGACCACAAATTGCTGTTCTTGAAAAAAAGCCTTTTACAGACCTCGTCTCCTGCCTGCCTTCAGTTTATGGCCCATTCACATGATAATTCTATGCAGTGGCAGTGCTTGTGCTTACATTTTCCTTCACTGCCATGTGTCAGGGGGATCTTGTGACTCTGCACAGATGGAGTTTTAGCTGTCCTCAGACTATAAAATCTAAAGTGGAGGAAGGAAGCTGTGTGTGCGGAGAATTCTCTTTGTTTCATCACAAACATTGCTTCTAACAGTGCAGTTGAAACTCACCACATCTTGTCAGAGCTTGCAACATTAGGTCTGAAAATTAATTAGCTAATATTAACTGTTAGATATTGGGAAGTTATTGCTCTTAATTTTTACAATTGCACATGTTTAACTAGTTAAATTGCTGTTGTTAACATGATAATTACATGTTAATTATATGTTCCTTCTACATAGGGCACACTTCAAGCTACAGACCCCATCCCAAATGGAAAAGAAACCACCTGTACTTCCTTTTGAAGTGTAAACTTATACTGCTTAACTGCAACCTTGGTCCTGTAAATGTATTTGATCATAACACCCAAAAAAACTTACTTAGCATTGCCAAAAAGTTGTAGTATTTCTCAGAGAAATTTCTCTGGGAATTACAGTCCAAGCTCATCCAGAGTCCCAAGGTTGAGAACCATTGCTTTATAAAGAGCCAATACATGACTTTCAAGTACATTTCATTAGTGCACCATTATCAGAAGAGTTGATTGAAAGTATAGTCTTAACTGGAGACTTTGCTTCCTCCCCATTTCCCCTCTCAAAAAAGCAGTTGAGTCCACAGTGACCAGTTCCTATTGGAATATGCTCAGTTTAACATGATGATCCTACAAATGTGTTTTTTAAAAAAACTAGCTTGAATCTGTAGCAGGTTTGTCAAAAGTAATGTTTTTAACACTTAAAAATCTGCTTCATGATAGCTTTGAAATCCTACGCACAAGATTAGGTTTTAAGAGACTTTGACTCCTATTAGCCGAGAAAAGTAGAGATTAGGATGTGCCAATTGTTGTTGGTGTTTTGTTTTTTGTCTTGTTTTGTTTCTTTACTACAAATCCCAGAATTCTCCCTTCTGGGAGTCCCACCTGACAGACAGATACCTATAGATGCCTAAATGTGTTTCACCTGAGAAAAAGGCCTAAGGTGAAAGGCTTCATGACTTAGCATAGGCCTAGTTCCACTCAGCCTCCTGTTCAATAAGGAAGCTCTCACCAAGTACCAGGGAAGCTTGCAGCTTTCCAGCTTAGGCCATTCTCCCAGGTGAAGCCACATTTGGATGTCTGTTAGTATCTGCCTATCAGATGGAACTTCCAGAATGGAGAATTCTGGAATTTGTATTCCCCCCCAAACCCAAACAAGTTGCACATCCCTGGTAAAGATTGTACCATGAACGTGCTAATTCTAACATATTATTTCTAAGCCCTGCATGTTGCTACTATCACAACATAAGAGGAATGTATGAATAGGGTCCTTGATTTTGACTTTAAATTGATTTCCAGAGGGTTGTCATATTACTCTGTCATAGTAAAAGCCACAATGTATCATAATATCTGAAAGACTAATATTTTGTATTTGATGTAAGCTTTTCTGAGTAGTAGTCCACATTACAAAATACATTTGATGAAATGAGGTATGGTCCATGAAAACGTGTGCCAAAAAAAACTTCTTAGTCTGTTAGACATCATAACACTGTGTGTTGTTTTGATACTAATCTAGTAATCCAATTCTTTGGATATTTAAAAAACACACAAATGTTATCCACTCTGCCACTTTCACTCAGTCATAATGCATGTGGTATATATCAAGCAAATGTGAAAACCAGAAACCAGGAAGCTTCTTCCCATGTTCCCTCCTCGGCACCAAAGAAAACAAAAAGCCACTGAATAAATGATATAATTCCCCCACCTCAGGTTTAGCATTGAAAATCGATGCTACCATACATTGGTGGCAAGAATCTGTAGCATGTCTGCAGCTGTTTTAGAATGTTCAAAGCATATGGGTATCTCAGTACTCCTTGCATCAATCCACTGGTGCTCTATGATCCAAGTAGGGATGGTGTTTTATTCTGCCATTTTGAAGTGTAGTGCCCATCCCCCTTTGTGGTTCTCTCCTGCCACAACCCTACCAAGGTAAACTTCCAGTTAATTGTGTTGGGATAGTGGGTTTTGACTTTCCAGTTTTGTTTTGTTTTTTACCTCAACTCACAGAGGCCCTGGGCAGCACAGTCAATCACCAAGGATTCATCTGCAGTGCCAAAGTTTGAGAACGCATAGGTCTAAGGCATGATTCCCCAGCCTGCATCCTCCTGATATATTGGTCTACAACTGCAGCCATTCTCAATTAGCATGGCTGAAGGTAATGAGATTTGTAGTCCAATATACCTAGAGGATACTATGTTAGAGAGGGCTAGTCTAGGATTATATAGTGCATTTATGGTGGAAGCAAGTTACAAATTGCTATCTCTTACCACCAATGCTCCCTTTAATTTTCACCACCTGGAAACACTCATTGTGGATGCGCAGAGGAGAAGGAACGCTGTGCGGAGGGAGCAGGGTCACACATGCTTGTGCACCTGCGCAGCTTAGAGGGAACCTTGCTTACCTGCTTTGCTGCAGTTAAAAAGGCCAATCCTTATGCCTCCCTATACACTAGTTTTTGGTTTTGTACTTTAAATGTGGAGTTGAACTTATAAACAGGATGGAACAATCAGTTACGCGTACGTTCTGTGTTTGCTGCAATCTGTTTCAACAGTCCTTGATTTATTGAGGCATATTTCAGTATGCTTTTTGCAGACAATAATACTATTGTTGGCTTCAGTATTCAAATGCAGCCCACGGTTTTGTAATAGAAATATTAGAAGGTTGCTTGAATCAATTAAAACATTGTATAATACTGTGCATAGATTTTCTCTGGGCAACAAACTGATATAATGCTTAAGAGCTAGTCATTTGGGATCAGATAAGAGGTTATGTCTTTTTGTGCCTTTGTAGGAACATTCAGAATACTACAAGGTCTAAAAAATCACTTAATCCAAACAAATAAACAAAAAACATATTATTAGTTTTGCTGATTTTTGTTTGCCTGATCAACTATATTATGTGCCTTTAAAAATATACAAATTTTAAAAGCTGGTTTCTTCTCCTTTCAAGATTGTAAAGCACAATCAGATTAGCGATAGTCCGGCTGTTTGCTTTAACTTACAAGTATTGCCTTATTGGAGACATGTGCCAGGGTATGAGTCAAATATATCCCAAGGGAATACTAGTAAAATGTGCTGTTTTCTTACTTGTCAGAGACCAAAGCCCTGTATCACAGTCCACTCCTGGACTCTCTTCTAGGAAGGAATGGTGTAATGTAGGTCAAGGGTTTTCAAACTTTGTGACAGTGGGACTCTGTTCCCTTGATGAGAAAACAGAGGGGTCCTGGTGTGTAGCATTTCTGTTCCAGCTGCTGCTTTTAAATTTTGTTTAGCGCTTTTTTGTGTGCTTTTTTTTTTAGTACAGAGTGTAAGTGCACAAGAAATTAAATTTGGTTGATGGCATGCCATTAGGTATAATTTGTTTATAGATCTGCCATGTAGCTGTTCCACTGTCTATGATAATAGCATTTACTTAACCAACTAAGGCTAGAAATAGTTGCACAGCAATGTATACAGATGGGACCTGCAACATACAAGTTTAGTGTGGAGTGCTCCTATGCCGGCTATGTCTTTTTTGAGGTTATTCCAGTTTATTGTCTGTGCTACACTCAGATAGTGTGTTCAGTTGTCATTAGACTGTCACATAATTAGACCTGAAATCAGATTGAAATGGGTCTAAATTGGGGTGAGCAAACTTAAGGGGCTTGGGAGCCAAATTTGTGTCTTGACCCCCTATGTTGGTTGAACAGAGCCCAAAATTGACCTTTTCCATTCATTCTAAAAGAAGGTAAACAGGAGGTGCCAAGACAGATGCTTCGTTTTTTTTATTATTATTTTGCAAGTATGAGAGAGCTCAGGGAATGTCTTCAAGGCCCAAGAAATGAAGACTGCTTCTCCTGGAGACCTTCAGGGGCAGATAATGAAACATTTTGGTAATTGCCTTCCATTTTTCCTAGTTAAGGGCTTTTGGGGCCACTGGGGGCATGAAGATTACACCTGGGGAGCTGGGTGCAGCCCATGATCCACATGTTGCCCATCCTTGATCTAGCTACTCCATCCCATTTGGAATCACTTGGGAGCTGAAAATCCACCAGATGATCTACCTTGCCCAAGAATGGGATACTAGAGACTAAGTAGTAGTTAATGTCGAGAGTATATCTGCTGTACTTTGAATGTGTGTACATAAACATGTACTAGCAGAAACGTTTTAAGCTGATTCAAGAAAGAATGTGGCTCCCTGGAGAGAACTGGTGGAAACTTAATAGAATTCAGTGCTCTTCCTTTAACTCTGGATGCAAAACTTAAGACAGGCCAAACTTAGTTTAGAAAAATACTTTGTATTTACACATGGAACTTAAACAGCTTATCTTCAGCATAACAGCTTAACATAACAGCATAATATGATAACATAACATCATATCCATATACAATAACTGGTTACTCACAACCCAGTATAACACAACAGCATGACTACTCCTATACCAGAGCAACCTGACTGCTCCTATACCAGAGCGGCATGGCTACTCCTATACCAGAGCAGTAAAGCAATTCTCACAGAGCTACGTTTATACAGAGAAAAAGCCTCTGTAATCAGCAACATCTGCCCAACGCAACTCAAGCCTGACTCTGCCTGTTAACCAGCAACAGGTGTATGCTTGCACTTTACATACAGTCTTTCTTACATATTTTACTTACATGAGTACATTTCATATGTTCAAGACTTTAATTTACAATATAGTGACCTGCCCCCATTACATACATCTTGACAGTTAATCCATTGCAATGGGGCTCAATGAGTTTTTTCCCCCCAGCATTGGACTGACCACTGCCTGCTTTAGGTATACTGGAACCCTGCCTTTTAGTGAGGAGACATTCACGACTCCTATAGTGAGGAGACATTCACCACTCCTTTTACTCCCTCAAACATTTCCCCCAGTATACAAGTGGTGATACTTGCCTCACGAAGGACCTTGTTCACATCCCTCAGGCTGCACAAATTAAAAAATGACCATAGTCTCTAGATAAACAAGGGCCAAAGTTAAAATCAACCATATGCCTGTATCAACCATAGCAGCCAAGTCATAGAAATCAGGGGCATGCTTTGTGTTTGGCCAAGTCCAGAACCAGATGAAAACAGAGCTTCTCTGGAGATGGTGGAATCAAAATCTGAACACTCTGGAAGATCACTTCGCAAACTGTATTAAGAGGAACACAAACAGTGTGTCTCTAGAAACTGATATGCCTTATGTTTCTGTGCATAAGGAAAACACTAGAGGAGTAGTAGTAGTAGTAGTAGGGGTTATAGCCTTGCGACTGTTAGGTCTAGCTTTGAATCACAATGAATGGTCTTAGTAGGATGCTATACTCCCATCCCTGTTCTTTCATGGAGGGATGATGAAGTAATATATTGCACGCCTGATATATTGCAGGATTGATCCAGCACTCAGTGCTTTTTGGTATTTCCTTCTCCTAAGACCAGGAATATTAAAACAATTTTGCTCTGATTGTCAGAATTCAATTAGTAGGCATAGTATCCTTTATGGAGTGATTAAGCCTCTTGTATTTCAGGCCAGAAGGAAGGAAGGAATATATATACACACAGTGAGTATCATCACAAGTGGTCACTGTGACCAGGCAAATGACTAATTATCTGCATGAGCTCTGTGGTTGAATTGGTTGAAGGAATGGAAGAAATTGTCCTATGTTCCAAGGATTTTGATTAAACAACATTATGTCCATTTATTAGAAAGAAAATTAACTGGTGCTTTCTTTTCCTTGTTTTCTTTCCTTTCCTTCTCTGAGTGGAAGATAACACTCTTGGATGTTTAAAGACGCAAAGCCTCTTTGAAGTCCACATATCTTCTTGTGTATATTAGCATCTGTTTCTGAGAGGCAATGCCAAGTTTGGGTAACAGATCTCAGGGGCCAATTCCAGTGGTTTTAAGATTGCATTTTGCAGTTATGGAAAACAGAGCACAGTCAGAGTAATGTTGCAGTATTACAGATGTGTAATGATGGGTTTCAGCAGAATTACTCCTCAGCTATATGACATCAGTTTAGTGTCAGATTTCAGAGGGCAATTTACTCACAGCTTTTTATGTAGAATGTGGACTTTAAACTTTTGCTCAGTGGCTGCAAAACAGAGATGAACTTACGTTGGAAATGACCAAGCTCAGATTTCTGCCATTTTACTTCCTTTCCAGAAAGCAGAGGAAAATCAGGGCACCTTTACGTACATTCACCTCTTTCAGAGAAATGAGCACTGAAATGATGTTTGTTCATCCACTAATAATTGGGTGAGGGTTAATGGTTGGGAAGCAGTGTTGGTACAAGTTCTGAATCAATATAGGCTCAGAATCCATAAAGCCAATAGGTTTCTAATATGAAGAAGGAAGACTTTGATCTTCCTTGCTCTGATAACTTCCTGCACAATTGTTTGTTCATTGGCAGCCCAGAAGTAGAAACTGGAGCCCTCGATTAATCTAAGGGCAAAAAATATCCCGTGGGCTAAAGGCTCTATGGCCCTGTGTCACATCACAGACTGCAGCCTATTCATGTAGATATGTCTGTTGGTTTGGCACAAAGGAGAGGCTTCAGTCCTCTAGCCAAACAGCATTTGAATCTAAAGCAGCAAACTGGAGTCCTCTTCCTTTGAAACAGTGAAAGAATCTCCCTTATACTGAGTCGGAAAAATGTGCCACCTAGCTTGCTTATTCAATTAATGGGTTAAGGTGCTGCCCTGGGGCGTTTCCTGGAAAACAGCTGATGTAGACACACCACAACTGGACTGCAACCTCCATTATCTCAAACCATTAGCTATGGTGGCTTGGGCTTGTGGGAGGCATGGTCCAACAATATCTGTAGTTGCCGCCCCTGCCCTAAACAGTAGAATCTTCCAGCCCAAATCAAAGAATGTTCTTCCTTTGTAACAAGAAATTGGCAAAGTGTGGCTTTCCAGATGTTGCTGAACTGCAGCTTCCATCAGCCCTAGCCAGCATAGCCAGTGGTGAGAAATGCTAGGAGTTACAGTCTGACAAAACCTGGAGGACTGCACACTGCTTATTCATGCTTTGTAAACAACCCAAAATTCATAGCAGGGAAATACATTTGTTAGCATAAACCAGAATGTCACAAGAAGTGTGCAAGCTTTATAGTCCCATAACCTGTGTGCTTGGAGAGACTTATATATGAGCCAGCCCTGTCCATGAAAGCAGGTGTTTACATTGTGACTTGTAACTGGCTTTGGACTGGCTTTGACTCTAATTACTTCCATTAATCAAGTTTTCTATTTTGAATATAGAGCCAAGGCAAAAGTATCAAAATGCTGTTATGCAAAAGAAGCTCAGACTTGACCAATGCACTATTTTGTAATTGTTGTTAGTAAACATACACAGTATCAATGTATGCATTAATATTCTTGGACAGTGGGAAATGCTTAATGAGTGCTATGGAATCAGTCTTTATTGTCTAGAATATTATGTGACTTATACAGTACCGGTAATTTTTTAAAAAAGAGGCTGAATTAAAGATAGTTGACATTTTGAATTTTATTTTTCCAGAATCGTTATGAAATTAAAAATGGAGCAATACTTCGATTAACTACATCACCAGTAAGTTACTGATGCATTTACATTCTTTTAAGTTCATTGTTTAATGCCAGTGCTCTGATGACTCGGATTTATTTTTAAATCATTCTAATAGAAGGGAACCCTTAACTATAGGACAGTCATCCTATATCTTTATTAATTCAGAGGATTATTTAAAAGTGACTTCGAAATATACTTTATACAGAGCCTGCTTGTTGGTTTTGCCTCTCCTGATAATGTTCAACAAAGTGCAGACCTTTTTGTTTCTTTCATGCTCAGTCATGTCTTGTAGGGACAATGCTAGGGCATGAGGATGCTCCCCATGGCTCGCATGAATTCATATTAGTTGTTTTAGAAGAGGCAGCTGTGTTAGTCTGTGCTAGCATATCCAACAAAAACAAAAGAAAAAGAAAAAATAAAGAAGAGGAAAACATTGTGGCACCGTATAGACTAACTACTAAAGCTTTGTCCATGAAAGCTCACATCAAAATACTCGTAGCAGTTAGTCTTTAAGGTACACAATGTTTTTACCTGATATGAATTCATATGCTTATCGTGTCAAGTCAGTCAGGTTCATTCTAAGCACAACCATTATAAACAGTCTTTCATAGCACTGTCATCATACAGTAAATGTGGCCTCTTATCACCCATGGGGATCCCCAGCACTCCCAAGGTTTTAGCATATTTTTTTGTGATTTTGTTTTTCTTTGTTTGTTTGGACTCAGAGGGTCCCTCAGAAGTTCCCTTTGTGCCTTCTAGAGGTATTGGGGAAAATATTTGCCATGCTTTGAAGGACCCTAGCACCTACACCCCCACCTACTTTGTAGGTGGGGGTGCAGACCTCCAGAATTCAGGGATGGGCATGTGGGAGCCCCCGGACCTCTGGAGATCATTGATCATGAGTATATAGAATTGTAGCCACCCTCCGAAAACAGGAGCAATCTTTAGTTCTCTGGAGATTGCAGAATCTCTGTGGAGGGGTTGAGACATTAACCTTTCGCCCATGATGAAGAAGATACTAGCCATTGTTACTGTTTGGAATCCAGTTGAATACTTATGGTAGCATAAATCCATCAGTTGCTACTAGTTAAGAAGTCAAGGCCTGTCTTTCCTGTCATGCACCTACACGTGCAACTATTATGTAAAAGCTGACTTGGACTTAATACATAGCTGCTACCTCATGATTCAGATTATGTGATCTGACCTGCTTGAGATGCAGGTATGATGGGGTGCTTGGGAACCACACATCATGGACATTTCGAGGCAAACTGTGACCAGGGTGATTGGTCACATGATGGCATTCTGGGATGGCAGCTATATCAGGCACACTTATGTCTCCTAGGAGCAAGATACCTGGTTGAGGGATATTATGCAGGTGATGATGGATTAGTTACAGCTGCAGTTGTCTGGCAGGAGCTGGGTAGAGTCCAGCTCTTACGGTGGTTTGGGGCATTTGGGTGGATCCAGGCGGTGTTGGGATAGCAGCTAGGAGCCTATTTGCCCCTGGTTATAAAGGGATTCCCTTAAGGAGTGCTGGGGGCAGGGTCTTGGCCTGGCCTGGCCTGGCCTAGCCTAGCTTGTGGGGGGGGGGCAGTGCCACCCTGTTCCCAAGTGGCAGTGAGCTACATATTGGCATTTACCCAAATGGTCTTCAAGGGACTGTCACTCCCGATGGAACCTTCAGCAGGCTTCTGAAGGGTGGTGATGGTGGCATGGGGGGCAGTCAGATATCCCGATGTTCTAGATTCATTCCTAATGCTGGGCCAGGGAACTGCTCCTGTAACCAATTAACCTGTGGCCTTTTTTCCTCCAAAGAATTGTGATTATCTTTGTGGTGGAGTTTGTCCAGAAGGCCGGGCCTGTTTAGCTTTAGGCCTACAAATGCAACCAACAAATTCTTAACCAGCAGCAATTAGCTGCTGAGATTTACACTGGTGGATTCATGACCGTGGGCCTAAGTAATAGGATTCTGGCCACTGCCTTTGAAAATCAGATTGAATCACCTAACAAAACAGAACTCTTCGTTTATCTTTTTCTAATTACATTTTAAGACAACATTACAAAATTATTTTTTGCTTTCTAAATGTTTGGCTGAGTTGTATTTTTGAGTATGCATAATTACACAAGCAACCTGTTCATTTATTTCTTTTGCTCTATTTGCAAATCACATGCAATTATTTATTATGCCCCCCCCCCCAATGAACCTGCAGGCAGAATCAGTTTCCTAGGTTACAGCAAGTACTGGCTCAATTCTCCTTATTTCTTTACTTCTTTATGTTCTTCCTATGAATCATTCCTCATTTATTTCTCAGAAACCCACTGCCTCCCACTTTTTTCCTATAATGTGATCAGCCTTTTACAATCACTCTCATTCCATATTTTTACTGCCTTAAGTTTTATGCTGTCCTTGTGATCTTATACATGTTGTTCAGAACGCCACATAATTTTTCCAACTCTACATTGCCATTTCCAGATATCTTCAGAGCCTTTCCTATCAGTTCCACAGTTGACCTCATGAGCAAAATAAGAGACCATTGTCCAAAATCTGCATCGAATCTTCAGCTTGAACAATATTATTCATTCCACAGCAAATAAGTTACATATGCTAGATACACATGAAATGTCCTTTTCCTATGTTAGCCAATAGCTGCTTATGTTCTTAGCTTTTTTACTGCTTTATCTTGAAGTAGAAAAGATGCCCAAGACAGATGAAATGTTTACACCAGGAGAATACTGGTGGTATGAAACCATCTTTCCCCATTAAAAAAAAAAAGTCAGATCTGCCTTCACTGTATCATGCAGAGGAGCTACTCAATTTTGAGTTATTACACCTTGCTCATTAAAAGAAAACATGTTGGAACTGTTTCCAGTCTGACATAGTAGCACATAGGCAAATTTGTTTTTATATATGGGACCATAATCTTAGCATCTTAAATCATGTCTTCAAATTCACTGGTTATATGAAAACTGTCCTCTTCATTTTTATGTAAATAAGCAAGCAAACAAACAACAGCTACCATTTGGATTTGATTTTTCCAATTTTGTTCTCCAAATGGCATTTAGAAATAAAAGCAGTTGATTCAGTGAAAGATTATCCCTCTCTACTTCATGACCTTGGCGAAATTAATTAGTATATTTCTGTGTTAATTCATTTTTAATTAATTGGAAACTTTATTCTTCTGGTTCTATGAACTGTAATAATTCAGTCCCTTTTGGAATGTAAAGCCCAATTGCAGAAGGTCATTCTGAATCAAAACCAATTTTGTTAATGTTTGGGCAGAAAGGCTTAAAAACTAAATACTCTTTTACCCATAATGCAGTTTACTTGTTTCTAATAAATTTGTGTTTAAATAAAGCTCAGACTCACAGAGAAGAGTTGTTGGAATGAAATGGCAGCATGAAGTAGATTACTTTCATTGGTTAATTTAGTGTAAAGTGTGATGAATTAGGCCCTTCATTGCTGTTTGCCTCCTTGGCTAGAGGGATTAGCCATGAGGCTGCAGCCCAGTGTAAATAGCAAGGATGTGACAAATTTATCTGCATTGCATGACAGAAGATACAATGTTGTATTTCATTAGATTCTGTCAGAAGACATTGTCTCAGGCACAGTAGAATACTTTTAGAACAGTTCCCTATTCTTTTTCCTTTTCATATGCATATGTTAACTTTTTCCTCTACTTTATCATCATTACAACAACAGCATCAAAAAAGAAGAGAGATTAAGATGTGAAGCAAAGCTGTCACTCTTCTACAGATGGAAAGGCCAGATTTCCTATCTAGCAAAAGCTTTCAGTAGACAATGTTATTTTCATTTGAGTTTTGTGTTGGAATCTGTAAATTTCACATGAATCTTTCCAGCTTTGAAATATTTAAATAATTTTATGTACCCAACCTGGAACCATACAGGTGCTATTTGGGAATTGAAGTTGTAATTGGGGAATTGGGAAGTCATTATTATTTTCTGTAACTGATATTGCCTGGTATTGATAGGAGTAAAAAAAAAAACAAACAAACAAACAAACAACACCCCTCCCCACCGAAACCAGGAACCTGCCCAGCCTTGCTTACCCTCCCATTTGGGAAGATGACCCTTGCATGTGGGGTTGTCCTTTATTGCATTCCTTGCCATCTAGTAAGATAGTGGCCAGTGCAGTACTGGCCTTTCCCCGTGTTTCTTCAAAGGAATGTCAGGGTAGGGCCTGAAGAGATCAGAGGAGAGAAATGAACTTGATTTAGAGCTGTTTGCCATTGATCCCTGCTGCAGCTTCTTCATAATATTTTCTCATATGAACACATGATGCTGCCTTTCCCTGTTTAGCCCAGTATTGCTGGCTCTAGCTGATAATATTATGATTTGTCTCCCCCTTCTGCCAGGGATAATTTTAACTAGTGGTGTAGGGCATCGTACCCTGAGACCTCCACTTGTTGAAGCATTGATTATATCACAGAGCAGTTTCCAACTGATTTCTATCTCCAAAGCTGTGGATGGTTGTTCTATGCAAAGTTCTGTGTCACTTTAGGTCTGCATGTGTGTTTCTCTCTTCATCAAGTTAACAAACTTGTCAAACTGTTTCAGCCTTCTCATCAAGTTGTTGTTGTTTAGTCGTTTAGTCGTGTCCGACTCTTCGTGACCCCATGGACCAGAGCACGCCAGGCCCTCCTGTCTTCCACTGCCTCCCGGAGTTGGGTCAAATTCATGTTGGTAGCTTCGATGACACTGTCCAACCATCTCGTCCTCTGTCGTCCCCTTCTCCTCTTGCCTTCACACTTTCCTAACATCAGGGTCTTTTCCAGGGAGTCTTCTCTTCTCATGAGATGGCCAAAGTATTGCAGCCTCAGCTTCAGGATCTGTCCTTCCAGTGAGCACTCAGGGTTGATTTCCTTTAGAATGGATAGGTTTGTTCTCCTTGCAGTCCAGGGGACTCTCAAGAGCCTCCTCCAGCACCACAATTCAAAAGCATCAATTCTTTGGCGGTCAGCTTTCTTTATGGTCCAGCTCTCACTTCCATACATCGCTACTGGAAAAACCATAGCTTTGACTATGCGGACTTTTGTTGTCAAGGTGATGTCTCTGTTTTTTAAGATGCTGTTGAGGTTTGTCATTGCCTTCCTCCCAAGAAGCAGGCGTCTTTTAATTTTGTGGCTGCTGTCACCATCTGCAGTGATCATGGAGCCCAAGAAAGTAAAATCTGTCACTGCCTCCATATCTTCCCCTTCTATTTGCCAGGAGGTGATGGGACCAGTGGCCATGATCTTGGTTTTTTTTATGTTGAGCTTCAGACCGTTTTTTGCACTCTCCTCTTTCACCCTCATTAAGAGGTTCTTTAATTCCTCCTCACTTTCTGCCATCAGAGTGGTATCATCTGCATATCGGAGGCTGTTGATATTTCTTCCGGCAATCTTAATTCCGGATCGGGATTCCTCCAGTCCGGCCTTTCGCATGATGTATTCTGCATATAAGTTAAATAAGCCGGGGGACAATATACAGCCTTCTCGTACTCCTTTCCCAATTTTGAACCAATCAGTTGTTCCATATCCAGTTCTAACTGTTGCTTCCTGTCCCACGTATAGGTTTCTCAGGAGATAGATAAGGTGGTCAGGCACTCCCATTTCTTTAAGGACTTGCCATAGTTTGCTGTGGTCCACACAGCCAAAGGCTTTTGCGTAGTCAATGAAGCAGAAGTAGCTGTTTTTCTGGAACTCTCTGGCTGTCTCCATAATCCAGCGCATGTTAGCAATTTGGTCTCTAGTTCCTCTGCCCCTTCGAAATCCAGCTTGTACTTCTGGGAGTTCTCGGTCCACATACTGCTGAAGCCTACCTTGTAGGATTTTGAGCATAACCTTGCTAGCGTGTGAAATGAGTGCAATTGTACGGGAGTACAAAAGGCAGCAAAGGCAATCCATATCTGACATGGAGGTGTTTTGAGAAGGAACTGGAGTCTATAGCTAGACCCCTTTTTTGGACTGTAACTCCCCAAACCCCAGAAAGCCTGGTCCAGAGCAGGTTTTCAGAGTATACAGGAGGCTGCAAGGGTGTGGGGGTTTGCAGTCTCCCCTGCTCACTAGTTTTGCTAGTGGAAACAGTTCTGACAGCAAAATTAACCTATTAAATCCTGGCTGTTTTATTGGCTCCCTTCTCAACTTCATTGTGCACAAAGTAACTGTCATCCTTTTCAAACAGCAGCATCACTTTTCACATTTCTCCTGATACGGGAGTCTATGTATAAGATGAATAGTTCTGTGAGAATGGAGTTCTGTTTTTCAAAATAAGATTAGTTCCTTGAGATCCGAAATTGCCATGTTCTGAGGGGCTGTGCTCTCTGCTGTCCTGCCTACCATGTCTCAGAAATAGCTGAGAACTCCTTGGAAACTCTTCCCAGTGCATGTCCTGTAGGTGTCATTTTTAAAACTCCAGCAAGTGAGTGAGAGAGAGAATGAGAGACTGTGTTCCACAGGAGTACATATAAAGCACTATGGCAACGGCAGCTGGAAGCAGTGAAGGCGCCACACTGAGTGAAGCAATGTTTCCATCTATCAATTGTGACAGCAGCCAATGCTTACGCTAGCCTTTTGCCACATGAAAGAACTCTCCCTATTGGAGGGGGTCGGTTTTAAAGAAAATGATCTGTAAATTACAATATATTGGCTTTGGCTTTCTTCTATTCTGTAGAGTTGTGCTGCCATAATTCTAGAAAGTTGTTTGCAAATGAGATACTGCCCCATAAAAAAACTTCCTTCCTTCCTTCCTTCCTTCCTTCCTTCCTTCCTTCCTTCCTTCCTTCCTTCCTTCCTTCCTTCCTTCCTTCCTTCCTTCCTTTAAAAAAATTAAAACAACACACTTTAGTAAAAATCAAATGTTAAAAAGTCTTCTGCATGCTGTGTGTGGCCCACCCTGGTATAAAGGTAGTCAATTCTTGAGATATTCTCACTGTATTTAAAGGTGAAAATCAGTACATTGAATTGATCCCAGAAATAGGGTAGCAAACAGTAAAGCAAACAAAAGATCGGGGCCATGTGACTGTATCAGCTAAATCTAGTCTGAGGTCTGGCAGGCACATTTTAAATGAGTCAAAAATGGGATGAATTGAAAATGACTGCCAGCAAAAGCATTCCTACTCTGTAGAATGCAGTTAATGTTCAGGTCTGGGAAGGTAGTTGGTGAATGTGTTACTGAGGGCAGGCTCAGTTTCTCCCGAAAAGGTGGCAGCTAATATGTATTTAACAAAGCCAATAGAAAGCACTATTGGAAACAGCTGCCACTTCACCATTTTGAAACATGTGGGTGTGTATGTGCACACACACACTTCAGGAATATTCTAGAATAATAATAGTATGATACTATATTTTGAGATATAATCATAAATACAAGGTATGCTGGGATGGACAGAGTTCAGCATTCCAGGGGTCGTAAGATACAGTATCCGGTTTGACATTGTCATCTCTCTGGACGTCAAGTTTCTCAGGGGCATCACTTCCCAACAGTGTTTCCCCTGTATCTTTTGGAGAACTGCTGGTGTGACATTCTCTCAGCCCTGGGGAGAGCTGAGGTGACCTGCCAGCAGGGGGCCTCTCTGATTCTTTCCATCTCTTCATACTCATCTACATCACAGGGCTGTTCTGAGAAGCTGTTGCATGCTTCCTTCACCTTCTTGATATAGTAGAAATTTTAGTGATTAAAAATAATAAATAATTTAAATAATTTAAAATGTAGTAAAGCAATATTATTGTCACAGTAATCGATAAAGGGATGGACAGAGCACTTTATCAGACATAGAGATGGGAATGCCTGGAAGAAACCTGGAAAAAATGGGGAAACAACAGGTTTTTTTGTTTTTTTCAAAGCCACCTTTTCCCCTGGAAAAATTGAAAAAAATATGGAGAGTGAATATGTTCTTTTACAATGATAAATAATATGTCTGTGACATGGTATTAAAACTACATAACATGCAGACCTTAATTAAAGACTTCTGAGACTTTATGTATTTAAGTTCTCTGAGACAGTGATCTTAGAGGAAAAGGCATTTGCTGATGCACAGTGATTTTTAAACCAATAGTTGTGTTGGGACAAAATATAAGATAGCATTCTGGAACGTCCTGAAACATAGCTTGCTAGTAAGATGTTTCTCTGTTTGCTCCCATATGGCTCTTTCTATTATTAGAAATGGCTCCAGTAATAAGGAACTCACTGGTAGGAAAACACTTAGAATTTTGTCTGAAAAAGGGAATCTGGGCTGTTGTCACATTTCTCACAATCTAGAGCTTGAAGCTAGTGTTTGAGGTCAGCTTATCATTCTTGGTTTGTTTGAGAATGACAAGCCAGGAGTATGGGTGAGATGTAATATAAAACTTTTTTCTTGCTGCTGTATTCCTATTAGCTGACAGTGTTCCTTCTGATGGACGTAGTGAAACCAGGGACAAACAAACAGTGTTGCATCAGAGTGCTTGGTCTTGAACTATTTAGCAGGATTCTCTAGAATCCTGGCTTTTGTTTGAAGGTGACCAGTATTAATAATTGCTGCTCTGGGGGGAAAAAGACCTCTAAGTCCATATAGAATGAGAGTTTCTGAGAGTTAGGAAATCAAGATTTATTTTTTCTTTGTCCGCATCAGATTTATCAGATCAATGTATACTCTGCAACAAAAATTCTAAGGTTAAGTTGTTGAGCTGGAATCCATAATGTAGTGGGAGAGTAAGAAAGGTCCCTCCATTTTTTAGTTCTCTTCTTTCCTGTGCTGTCTCCCATATCTCATAGTTGACTAGAGCTCCCATTTTCCTACCTGGAGGTGGCCTCCTGGAAGATCTTTTGCATGCTATCTCTCTGTATGAGGTTCCCTTCCCCATATGAGGCATTACTCCAGGTTCCAGAGTAGTAGGGATTCCTCAATAGTAGCAGTCAGCCCTGCCATGCAAAACACAAAAGTTCCCAACAAACTACTGCACATTTGTTTCAGTTGACTGGTGAAAACCAAGTTGTGCAAAAGGCTTGCTCTTTTTGTTGTTTATTTTATTTTGTGTGAAGTCATTTTCTCTGCTGTTTCCAGAATTATGTTGATTTATTATATTGAGGTATTCATTTATTTAAAGTGTGATGCATGTTTTTAAGACTGTACTTTGCTTTTTGAATCTAAGATTTAAAAATACATGCATATTAATTTATTTACATGTTATTGTAACACTTGGTCATTAATTTTCTAAAAGATTGCTCCATTATTTTAACTCCCTGCCATCAACGGCTGGCTGGATAGCTCAGTGGTTTAGGTCTCTGGCTGCAAAGCCCAATGTTAGGAGTTCAGTTCCCCACTGTGCTTCCTTGACAGAGGTTGGACTCAGTGATCCCTAAGGTCCCTTCCAGCTCTGCAGTGCTAAGATGATTATGATCATCATCCTTTTGAAAATCTTTGAACTTCACCCAATAGTTTTTCCTTAAAAGAGTTCATTTACTGGTAACACCTGAAGTTAAGATCTGCATTTTCTCTCTCTCTGTCCACTTCCCTAATCCCTATCTTTTATCTAATGCTGTGTCTTTGGTGAGACCCAAAATGCCCTTCAGCTCCACGAGAGGATCCAGTCTTCAAGTATGGATGCCAAGTTGGAAGCACTGAAAGACTTAGCTAGTTATTCACGTGATATAACCTTTGCCCAAGAATTTATCAATCTAGATGGCATTTCACTCCTAACACAGATGGTGGAAAGTGGAACTGAGTAAGTATTTTCCTGTAATGCTGCTGTTTTTACATTTTTTTTGTAATTACATTACTGGGATAATTCAGGCTTATTATAAAATTACATTGAGACAGAATTGTTTCTGCACTTAATTTTGTTGAAATGAATGGGAATTTTGTGTGAGGTATCCCTGAACAACTGGGATCAAGAACAATTCCCTTTTATGTACAATTTTAAACTATAGGACTACTAAATTCATTAAACAAGCCATGGAAAGACAGAACTCACTGCCTGCTTCACAAGCTCTTCAGGTTAATTTCCCAACTTGATAGTTGCTTGAGAATGCTTATTCTATTATTATATTATTTTATGCTTTTCTGATTTTTTTATATGCACCTATAATAGATGCCAAATACTATTTTTAAAGAGTGGTTTAATTTCTGTTTATGCGTACAGCCTGATTGGCTATGAAGCAATAAAGTATTTGGTATGTGAGGTATGTTAAGTAGAAGTACTTATTCTAGTAGAGGAGGGTTTGTATCTGTTGTCTACTGCTTACTGGATTAGTTATTTTGAAAAAAGAAAAGTGTATGCCGGCTGGATGATTAGCATCCTCAATTGCAGATGACAATTGTAGGCCAAGGCAAAAGATTCCTACATCAGGCAAGAGGTCCCAGCTCTACCCAGTTCTTTTAATTTAATTTAACTATTTCTTAACTTTTTAAACATTTACAAGTGCAAAGCATCAGTAAGCAAGTCAGTGGAACCTAGGATGACTGATCCCTGCATTGAAATTGATATTTGCTGCAATCCAAATCATGTTTGAAAAGTATGTGGGATATGTGTGTGTGTGTGTGTGTTTCTTTTGGGTGGCAAATGAAAGCCAGCCTTGAACCTCCAATTTGTAATACTAGTATAGATTTCTTTACAAAGCTGTTGTAAGCTACACTTTCCAACTCCAATAAGAGACTATTATTGATTGCTGCTAGCAGAATGCTTTTTAAAAATATTAAACAAAACAAGAAAATCACTTGAACAACCATTCTTCATTGGAAGATGTGCCTCAGAAACAACAGAAAATCCTGTCCTTGCTGCTACCTTTTATTTATGAGTGGGGATTGATCCATGGATAGAGAGCAATTACAACATTTCTCCATTTTTTGTTTTTTATTTTTATGGATAGTGGTCACTTTCATTGTGGAAGAAAAAAGCTAGCTCAAAAGAAACTCACTGACTTAGTCTCCAGACAACTGAGTTTTCCTATTTTTGTGTAGTCCGAACTTCCATTGTAAATAAAGGGTTGTAGAATACCTGATAGGTGCACATCCAGATGTTTTATATATGTGTTGCTTTGGGGCCTTAACATCTTTTAGCACTGGAAAGTGGAGTGGAAAATTAGTTCAATTAAAAGTATTGCCAAGACTCATATGAAATATTTGTACAATCCCAGTACAGAGCACTTGAAGACCTCCAAGCTCCCTGAGATAATTCCATTCACACTCTAGGGACATTTTGGTGACATTTGGATAGCAAAGAATCCATTTCTGCCTCCTCTTGAGAGTTAAGAGGGTAGTTAAAAATGCTTACAGAAAAAAAGAACATAGACTGCTCTCATGAAAAAAAATGCAATCAATTCAGGTAGCCATTTAGTATCCATATGTATAGCTTTTGAAAGACTGATTATCAAAGAGAAATTGGGACAACAGAAGCAGAACTTTCAATTCTGTCAAAGAGGACTCAACCAGAGTAGAGCCATGGAAATGCATGGGCCTTTTAATTACAAATAATATAGGTTCCATTGGTTTCAGTGGGTCTACTTTGGTTGGGGCTGACATTGGATTCAGTCCTGAGTTAAGAGTAAGACTATTTCTCCCTGTGTAAGACTTGTAAGTCACCATTCCTTGGAAATAAAGGGGGCTTTCAACAATGTGTCACATCAGATAAGCTGATGCCTGAACATATCTCTAAGGGACCTGCAGAACTTTATAAACCTCTAGGGTAAAATCTGGTGCCGATTCAGCTGGCATCCCAAAAAAAGGGTTAACTCCAGAATGAAACAGAACAATAAATGATAATCATATAAAAAAATCATCTATCTTTCCATTGTTGCAATAATTCCACACAACATCAGCTTGTCTAGTTTTATGAAGTTTATTTGTGTTCTATATGCACAAAATATTTCAAAGTTTGCAAATATCCTATATATAAATGTTTAGGCCTCTAAGCATATTAAGAACACACATACAGTGGTGCCTCGCAAGACGAAAGTAATTCGTTCCGCGAGTAGCACCGTCTTGCGAAATTTTCGTCTTGCGAAAAGCGGTTTCCCATAGGAATGCATTGAAATTTAATCAATGCGTTCCTATGGGGAAAAAAAGTCAGAAACCAAAAAAAAAAGTCAGAAAAAAGTCACTTACCAGGTACCAGTAGACCGAGCCCCGCTCCTCACAGTCCCTTGGTAGCCACGGAACAGCCGGACTCTGTGTGAGCAGAGCACCGAACAGCTGAGAGGCGGCAACCAGCAGAGAGGCGGCAGCCATTTTGGAGAGGCGGCAGCCATTTTGAGAGGCAGCAGCCATGTGGTCACCTCTCAAAATGGCTGCCACCTCTCCAAAATGGCTGCCGCCTCTCAGCTGTTCGGCGCTCTGCTGCTTTGATGTTTTGGAGAAGTATTCTGTCTCTCTCTCCACACTCACACGCATGCATGCACGCATGCACACATACATACATACATAGAAAATTATTCTAATCATTCACCCAGTCAGGCTGATTTCAATCTGTGGAGGAAAATCCATTTTTATTGTCTTTTGCTGTGTTGCTATATGATTGTTGTTGTTGGTATCTCTGTGTGTGGTGTAACATGAAGCCTTGTTATGTTGATGAGTTGAATGCCTTTGTATGTGCGCCTTATCTCCCTTTATTTATTTTTCTTTTAATTGTTCACACCTCCCTCCAGTTTGTAAAACAGTCTCTTTCTCCAGGGGCCTTGAGCTCTGAGCAAATTTATCCATGGGAAATCCAATTATGTCTTCAACCTTTGTATTTTCAGATGTCTGTAGCTTAATATCTGGCAAGCAGCCACTGTGCTGATAACATTATTGTTATGACTATAATTTTTGCAGAGCTTAGGGTAACAGTGCTCTGTACCATTAAGGATCTGATCACTAGGATATTCTCACCCTAAAATCCTGAAATGCTAGACTATTGTGAAGTCTTAAAAATTATAATCACTGAAAGGGTGCACTAGAGGATTTATAAATGCCCCCTCTATGTTTACACCTTGTAACATAAGTACATTATAACATAAAGACTTCAGCTGTCAAGATTCTTACTGTTCACTGACCTTGCTCTGTATGAGAACTTGCTAATTGGTTTGGAACAACTACAGTAAACTATTATTCAGTCCTCAGTTTTGAAAAGCACTTTCATTTTCCAGGACTATTTTTTTCAAGCCCTCTAATTAAACTCGCTATACATACAAAATTTCAAACCTTGACACATGCTCCTAGACTTCAGCTGATGAAATGTCCACTTGTCCCCTCTCTATTTGTGTCTTTGTGGTAATGTTATTCAAGTGGATTTCAGCAGATGAGAAGAGCTCCCATTTTGTCAGAAAAACTTCAGGTTCACATGGAAAGATAAGCATTTATTAAGGAATACAGTCAACCCTCGACTTACGAACGGCCCTAGTTACGAACATTTCGACTTACGAACCGCTCTCATAGGAAAATGTTGACTCGACCTGCGAATTTCCCTCGAGTTACGAACAGAAGAAAAGTGCGGGGAAGGCAGGGAACCTCCCTCCCCCCCCCCCGCCGCCCCCTGCCTCCCCCGCAGCCAGCGCCGCTTTCAGAAGCCTCCCGGGGGCAGGGGAAAAGCACCATTTTTTTATTTCCAGGTCTTTTTCCCTGCCTTTTTCGGGGCTGGGCAAGCCTGGGGAAGCCTCTAAGACCCAGCGCCGATCAGCTGTGAGGCGGGGAGGGGGGGCGGAGCGGAGACTAGCACAAAATGGCTGCTGTCTCCCTGCTGGTTGCCAGCTCTCAGCTGTTTGGCGCTCTTTTTCTGGCTGTTCCGTGGCTACCAAGGCACGGTGAGGAGCCAGGCTCAGTCTACAGTACCTGGTAAGTGACTTTGTTTTAATTTTTTTGACTTTTTTTCCCCATAGGAACGCATTAATTAAATTTCAATGCATTCCTATGGGAAATTTGGTTTCGATTTACAAACGTTTCGACTTATGAACGGACTTCCGGAACGGATTAAGTTCGTAAGTCGAGGGTTGACTGTATAGTGTTGGAAGGCAGAAAATAGAGCCATTGATACAATATTTGCTAACTTATGCTATGCACTGAAAGATAACCACAATTTGTGTAGGATGTGTACAACACCCTTGGAATAATCAATGATTCAAAGGATCATAGCATGGTAGAATTGGAGGGGACTACAAAGTCACCAAATCCAGCCCCCCGGTAAATGAAGTGGCAGGTGACCTTTCCCCCTGCACAGACTTTGTCAGGATGACTAACTGACCTATTTCACCAAACATTGCACATAGACCAGAAGACCTTTGGGCTATGTTACAGTAATTAAAGGGAATGTGCTAGTTAAAAGGGGTGGGCCTAATTAATCAGGAGTATACTCTGGTTTCTCTTCAGGTCACATTCAATTAACCAGGTGCTGCCTAGGTACCCTGTTTGCCCGAAAATAAGACCTAACCTGAAAATAAGCCCTAGTATGATTTTTCAGGATGCTCGTAATATAAGCCCTACCCCAAAAATAAGCCCCAGTTAAGTGAAACCCTGCCCTCCACCATTGTGCAGCAACCAGAAGAAGATGACATGACTGTATTTGAATAAATATAGATTGTTGTACATAAAAAAAATAGAACATCCCCTGAAAATAAGCCCTAATGCTTTTTTTGGAGCAAAAATTAATACAAGACCCTGTCTTATTTTCGGGGAAACACAGTAGCTCTGTGAGTTGCATATCTGATTACAAAGCCAGAATGTGAGAGGTCAGTTCTTCACAGTGCCTCCTAGGAGAAAATCTAGTCTGTGTAGCTTTGGACAAGCTGCACAGGGTGCCCCCAGAAGAAAGACTGCCTCTGAATATTCTCTACCTAGAAAAATCTGGGAAAGGTTGCTATAAGTTGAAATCAACTTAATCACATATAATTATTATTAATTAACCAGTAAATGGTTCTGACCCCTGATTTGTGAAGCAAGGAAGGAACGCTTTACATTGTGGAGAGTCATAGCTGTTACTTTTTGGTTTTCTTAAAAAAGGTAAATGTTATGGTGACAAGTCTGTATTACAATCCCTTTAAAAGCATATAGAGAGGTGCTGACATATAATGTGAATCTGTGGCTCTCTTCAGATTCCCCCCCATCTCTTTATATGTACAATGGAGATGCTCCTCTTGCATGAAGGTGTTCATAGAGCAGGCACATATTGTACGTTCAGTGCAGCCCTTGAGCATCTTCAGAGATTTTATACTTCCAGGAAAAACTGTTCTTCTCCAGAATCTGTTATTGTACCTGCTGGAGTTTTATTGCAACATCACATTTCTGTTATATAGGATCCATTAATGAAGATGTTGTCTTTCACAAGAGGCTGAAAACAGCAATTTTATTAATTGACAAATACAATCAATGCAAAGTGCGGTTTTTGTAAGTAGCAGTTTTTGCTATGCATGCACGAGATATAAATGTGCTATGCCATCACTCACTCTGGACTTAAAACTGTCAGTTGTCAGGAGTGAACATTATATGGATATTGAATTTATCATCAGGGAGATATAAATGCTGAAAAACTGGCTGTGTTCCATGCTCCAGTATATATAAATATACACATTGTTAAAGTACACCATCCTTGTAAAGTGAACAAACCATCTGTTCTTGGAAAGAAAGGCTTTTAGTTAAATATTGCCTTTTCTATCAAATTTAGAGATACATGGTATAGAAATATAACAATATCATGTCAGAGCCAAAAAATCCAAATACATGGTACATTAATGTTGTGGAAAATCAATGCTCAATCAATTTCAACTGAGCACTGTCAGTTTTAGTCACTTTTAATTGTCAGTATTAATGGAAGAAACATACGTTGTCTTTTAGAGCTATACTACTACTTTTTTATGAAATAAAAGCTGTCCCAAATATTTATCAGATTTGGTGTCATTGGTATCCACTGACAGAGATTAAAAAGGAATCTGTTCTCTTTGTAGAAGGAGCCTACACTCTTCCATAGAACTCCAGAACAAGTTGTGGCACATTCCAGTACTGTACACAATTTTTCCTTCATTGCTTGACCCAAGGAAATAAACTCTGTGTCCATGTACTTTGCTTTTGGCTTTTTTGGGACATGGGAGATCTTCCAACTTGCAGGGGATTTTGTATCTTACTCACTACTCCCTGATGCCCTAGACATTATTCTTCCTTCAGTAAAGGAGGGGGAAAGAGAATGGCAATGCTTTGATTACTATTGCAGCTACAGTCTTTACCAATACCTAGTCATGCCTTATGATCCATCTTGAAAAATCAGTTGCTTGAAGCCTACAGTTGAAAGTATTCTGCATATCCATATTTAAAGATAAACTATATTTGGAATTCAGAATATCTACATGTTGCACCATTGCTATATTTAAAACAAATTTTCTAATTTTCTCTTCCAGGGGTTAGGAAGTAAAAATGGAAATGCACACAAGGTGCTAAGGGTGTAGTATAAATAGTACTCTTAGAAAAAGTGAAGCATAGATCTGAACATGCAGACAGCAAGCGGATCATTACTCCACACATGGCTAGACAGAGTTTTAGACCTCCTGTTCCTTGCTTAATGCTCCAGTTATCCAATCAAAACATGTCTTAAGTGAGAGGCACAAATAACTAAGCAGCAGAGCTTGTGGCAAGTTCAGTCATACATTGGGGGTGTGATACAACCTTCTCGTGTACTTTGGAATATTGTTCTTCTGTGTGTCAAGATGTATACTGGTTACTGGAGTAACCTGTTCTCTGGCAGTTCTGAAATCCCCTCTCTCCAGTTCCTGATGGTCATAGTACCCATAGTAGCAGGATGGGTGCTTGTTCATCTTCAGTTTGGACATCCATGTGACATTGAAATCCTGTTTACAAGCACATTCTTGCTAAATAATTTCTTTTTCCAGAACATGGCATAATAATAATAATAATAATAATAATAATAATAATAATAATAATAATAATAATAATAATAATAATAATAATAATAATAATAATAATAATAATAATAATAATAGAACTTCAGAGTGGGGAATCAAATTCCCAACCTTTGGCTCCTCAGCCAGATGCCTAAACCACTAAGCTTTTTTATTATAATTGTGCCAGGGATGGACAGTCAATGGACAGTCAATGGAGCTGTTGTAACAAGAGAGTTTTATGATCCCTGTAACCAGCTCCAGTTAAAAATCTGGTTGTGGTGTTTTTGTCTTACTGAAATTTCCAGACACTTTTCAAAGGCAGTCCCATGTAGAACATGTTACAGTAATCCAAGCAGTATGTTCACTAAGTCACGTGTCACTGTGGTGAGGTCAGACATCTCCAGGATTAGGCACTAGCTTTAACTGTGCAAATGCACTCATGGCCACTGCAGAGATGTGAACATCCAGGTGCAGGGTTGAATCCAAGAGTACACCCAATCTGCAAACCTGTGTTTTCATCCAAAAATGACAATGTCATAGTGGGCATAAGGCTTAATAACAAGTATGTGTGTTCTATGTGTTCTCTATACAAATCTGGTTTCTGCCCTTAATGTAAGTGTTCTTCTCTCCCTTCCTTGCCAGTGCCACACTCTTTTGGATCTATGCCAGCTCAATTCTTGACAAAATTTACTGAGTTGCAGGCTAGTCTTGAACTTGTAATCAAAGTATATTATCACATTTTCCTGTATTTTGGGCAGATTTAATCTGCATACAGAGTTCAGAGTGTCCTTGAAGCAAGATTTAGGTTCTTACAAAAAGATGCAGAGCCCTGGAGCCCCACACAATCACTCTCTGTTTCCCCGTAAGTCATCCTAACTGGACTTGAAAGCAAGGACTCTTCTTGATCTATAACCTGAGATGTTGCCAAAGATGCCACAAAAGATTTGGTCTCGTCAGAGCTGGGTAAAATTTGTCTCAGCTGGAAGTGGCTCTTTGCAGATATTAGAGTGCACATTCAGCAAGTATTAAGTCTTTGTGGCTTGGGGAATTTTAAAAAGGAGCTTCTGTACTTTTGGTAGACAGCCAGCAAAGTATTCCAGGGTTCCTTCAAGGCCAAACAGTGAGCATACTGTGGTAGGCGAATGTCTAATCAAGTGTCCTTTCACTTTTCTTCTTTAATATTATATTGCCATTCCCTTTCAGATGTTCTTTTTCCATTAAAATTAACAGCAGCAAAAGTCTGTAGTTAGTTCTTTGCATTTTTTGAGTTATGAGGACTTTGAAAAGGCACTCAGTTTTAGCACAAAACCACTATGAATTATTGAGATGCTTCCGGCCCACTAATTTCAGTGTGTGCACCCTCACTCATAATCCCCAAAAGCAAATATTGTGACTTCAACCTATGGAAATAATATTATGTATAACAAAGTCATGCCCAGTCAGTCTGGTTAACCTCACACTAACTTCGCTGACAAGCAGGATCAGTTTGAATTCACTTTGTTTCTCTAGATGTCATGCTCAGGAAGGTCCTGATTGAGGAAGAACACTCAGACTATAGTATTGATTGCATTTGCCTCCAGCTGTCTTGAACTAGGAAAATAAAATATTGAAAATACATATTTGGATAGACCCACTTGAGTGAACAGAGGTGCTTATAGCCTCAATACTCTGCTGATCCTAAGATGCAGGGGATTCTGTAAAATGTAAAATCAAATATTTTAGCTTGAAATAGGATTAAACTGATTTCACTGTACAAGCTGTATATCACATTTAAGCCAATTTGAAAAGAGCATCGTTTTCTAAAATAAAGGCTGTGGCTCAAGGATAAAGAACTTTTACAAAAGGATCTTCCCCCACCCCCAGTAAATGATGAGCCAAAACAACAACAGGAACATGCAATAATACAACATTTATGGGCTGAAATGGTTTTGAGCTGACATCTGAAAAATCCTTTTCAAAACCATGTTTCAAAAAATAGAAAGGGAATTCAATTAATTCAGATGGTAGCTATCTGGAAAAACATCCAGAGAGTTCCTGTGTCTCTGTGGTCCATCTTGAAGGACAGCAGCCAGTTGTGTTTTGCTGGTATTAAGCATCTTGGTATGATGGAATGTTATTATGCGGTATCATTAACTTTATCTGTCCTGGAGCACAGAAAGTTAGATTGCCATTAAAAGTGATTCCTTGATGTTGTAGCTGAATTTTAAGGAACTTAATATTTTTAGTCTTGTTACAGTGACATAAGGACATACCAATGGTGCAGTAAATCTGTGAATATGCAACTTCATTTTTTATTTTAAAAAATGCATTATTGAGTCATGATTTTTATGGAGGAAGTGCTGAAACTATAACTTTTGATCCCTTACAAGGATATAAAATTACAGGTGTAGTTTTGATGTGGTGGTGTCTAGTTGTGTAAGCAGGTTTTATGTCCATTTTAACAGCTTAAACTGCTTGGGAGTAGAACAAAGGGTTAAGCCTAAAAATTAGGACTTAAGAGTTTGTGGGTAAGATGACATGTTTGCAAAATCACTGATTTGAATTTCAGGAAGCAAATTAATAGCTGTTGGCAATTATTTTAAATTCGTAACTAAAGATCTTGGAAGAACTCCATTCACTGAAATGATAATAATTGTTGCAAACTGTAGTTTCTCTTGCTATGTTCATAAGATGTAAAACTGATACAGAGACTGAAAAAGGAAATGTCTTAAAATGTTTTCCTTACCTGAAAGTTTTTAAATTTTTGCAGACGATATCAGAAATTGCAGAAGATAATGAAGCCCTGGTAAGATTCTGATTGGCTCATGACCCTGCAAACTTCCTCCTCTTTGCATGATTAAGTTCCAGGCCTTCCTGCTGATTTTATTTATTTCAATATATTTTGGTCCAGCAAATCTTCTGCTTCTGTTTCTTACTCTTTACATGCTACAAAACCATGCTACATGCCAAAGATTAATTGTGCAGCTTTTGATTGTCTGTTTTTATTTTATTTATTTATTTTTGCATTGCTTGTGGAATGACTACTTTCTTTGCCTGTAACTGCTAAAGCTGGGCTCTGTCTTCTTTGAACCATACATTCTTTTATTGAAAGAACAAAAGTCCTCACCACTTTTGTGATGTTGTAGGATCTAATTATAAGCTTGAAAAACATGCATTATTTTCAGGTGCTAGCCTGGTGTTCTCAGCACAATTTGATGGGAGTGACCAGTCTCAGTCACTTCCATTGTTGTTGTCTTTACATGATACTCATAAGTCTGAAGAGGGAAAGATCCGGCCTGTGTGGAGATGAATGGAGATGTGAACAAGAACAGTTTCCCGTGGTTCTCACTAAAGCAGCTAGTCTTCATCAGTTGGTCCGTTGTGTGAAGAGAACAATGATGAAGAGGGAATAGGGAGGTTTTGGTGGGGCTCAGTGCTCAAGCATGTTGAGAACGCTGGGTTCTCAGGGCTAAATTTATTTTTATTTCCAGCATCTAGTAATATGTCTAGAATATGTTGCCTTGAACCAGCAGAAAAATTACAGTGCCTTATTTTCTCAAAGTAATGTGATTGATTTTAGTGGCATACAGATTTAAATTTCATTTAAAAGTTCTATTTTTCTGACTATAAAGGATATTGGTTTCAATTAAAGGAATAATATTTCACTTCTCTCCTGCAGCTGCACATTATAGGTAAAGGCTTTTTTTTTTTCTTCAGATAGAGGGCATGGCCTGCAGCTGAATGAATCTGTAGGCTCAGATTAATAGTAATCCATGATTGCTTCCCTGTTTCCCTGTTTTGGAGTGAGCTGCATCAATTCTTGGGCTCACACATCTACTCCTCCACTTTCACTTCCTTTTTTGCTGTGTACAAGGAGGCGCTTGTACCACATCCTCCCGTGGTATCAGAACTCTGGGGACTGTGGTTTGTTTAAAGTCTATCTAGTAAGAACAAATATGGATAAGCTGTGTACGTTTGGAGCTGGGATCCCACTGGGATCAGAAGCAGAAGCTTGCAGTCTTCCCACAGTCCTGAAACAGGAGTGGGAGAGTGAGGAGATACCTAGCTCACTGTGGCTCAATCACCCAGTGGAAGTTTGTGACTTCTATTAAATTTTCACAGTGTTTTCATGCCCCCCCTTCCAGATTGATGTTTGACTTAGTACAGGGGGTCTCAAACTCAATTTACCTGGGGGCCGCTGGAGGCAGAGTCTGGGTGAGGCTGGGCCGCATCAGGTTTTCCACAAGAAAAGCTTTCTTAAAAAAATTCCAATCTTCTCAAATCTCTTTATTTTTATTTTTTAACACAAAATAAGATGAAAAAATAAATAAACAAATTAAGAATTAATAAGAAAATAAATAAATCAATCAGTAATAAATAAATAAAATAATAATAATAAGAAGAAGAAGAAGAAGATTTCTCTAGTGAGTTTCTATGTGGTTTCTTCAGTCTTCTATATCTGCTGTATTCAGATTCAAATGTCTGTATTAACAGTTCTTTAACCTTTAATCTTCTTCTAAACATGAATTGTCCTGAACATGAATGGAACATTGAAGAACATGAACTGTTCTTCTGAACATGGCTTCTCTTGCCTACTCCTTGCTGCTAGAGACCTGGCAGCGCTTCCTCTTGCATAGCCAAGCCACATTTGGCTTGAGGGAGGAAGCAAGACCCTGAGTATGGCTTGAAGATGATCATCAGTAAGGCTGGACCTGTACTTGGACTTATTGAAGTTCAAGGTGGAGAAGAGCTTTTCACACAAGTATGTGCTCCCAAAAAGGCACATGGTCCGCTTGAACATTCGGGAAAGCTCAGGGAAGCTGGGGGTCAATTCTCTCAAAAATTGCCCAAGCTTGTCTGCTTTTCCACTCACCTCCCTGAACTTGGCTTTGAGTTCAGAGTTGCACTGCAGGTCAATGAGCTCCATTTGAAGCACAGGAGGGGCATCTTGCACATCAACGGAGAAGGGTCCGCAAAAATTTGAAATATGGCTCTGTGCGTCTTGAAGTCTGCAAATCTGTGATCAAATTCCTCCTGTAGCTTCAAAATGACATCAACATACTTCTCACCACTGAATGGTGTGCCTGCATCCACGAGTGCCTTGCATGCTAGGAAATGGCAAAGAGAGAGAGAGCTGGGCTTTCCATAACACAAGTTTTGTGGAGAATGCTGTCACGTTGTCATAGGCAGCACTGACAAGTTGCCCCTGGCCTTGTAACTTCTTGTTCAGTACATTAAGTTCATGTGTGATATCAACAAGAAAAGCTAAGTCCATGAGCCATTTGGGATCACTTAGCACAGGAACAGCCACTCCATCCTTCTCCATGAAGGCTTTCACTTCTGCTCTCAACTCAAAAAATCTCTTCAATACGTTTCCCCTGCTGAGCCAATGTACCTCGGTGAAGTAGAGCACATCCCCATATTCTGACTCCATTTCCTCTAAAAAAGCATGGAACCTTTGGTGCTTTAAGCCCCTGGATCTGATTTGGTTGATGCATTTCACAACAACAGACCTCACATTGTCAAACTTCAGGCATTTGCTGCAAAGGGCCTGCTGATGGATAATGCAGTGCAGACCAATGGCTTCCTCCACACCCTCCTCTTCCAGTGTTTTTTTTTTTTTTTTTGAACAAGTGCCACCAGTCCATTTTTCCTCCCTGTCATTGATGGCGCTCCATCGGTTGTTATTCCAACAAACCTCTTCCATGGCAAACCGGCATTCTCAATGGCATCACACAGCTGGTGAAATATCTCTTGAGCGGTGGTCTGACCATGCATTGGAATTACTATGAGCAACTCCTCCATCACTTCAAAATTGTCATCAACACCACGGACATACATTGCGAGCTGGGCAGTGTCGGTGATGTCTGTGGTCTCATCAAGAGCGACTGAGTATACACCGAAACATTTGGCTTTCTCACACAGTTGGTCATAAATGTCACTTGACAGGTCAGAAATGCGCTCTGCCACGGTATTGGCAGAAAGGCTGATGTTGCTAAACTGACCTTTCTTTTCCGGACAGAGTATACTTGCAGCCTGTAATATGCACTTTTTGACAAATTCACCTTCTGTGAATGGCTTTCCTGCTTTAGCAATCATCTCACTAACCACGTAGCTAGCTTCGACTGCTGCATTATTCTCTTTGGTTGCTTTCTTGAAGAAATCTTGTTGCCTCAGTAGACATGTTTTAAGATTGGCAACCCAGTTGGCTCTCTCATCTCCCTGGTATTTTGCATACTCCTCAGCGTGTCTAGTTGTGTAATGATGTTTCAAATTGTATTCCTTGTGCACCGCAACTTTCTCTGTGCAAATGAGACACGTCGGGGTGCCCCTGTGCTCAACAAAGAAATATTGCATTTCCCACTTTTCCTGAAATTGTCTGTGCTCATCACCAACCTTTCTCTTCACTGCAGGCTTTGAAAAAGACATGTTTGGGGCTGTGTAATATATATAATTCCACTTGGTGTCACTGTCGCATTGAAGTTTCAATCAAGCGTTTAGCCGACGCACAGCGAACGTCTCAACACATGGAGAACGTCATTTCCGCTTCTTTTTCTTGTAACTGCAGCACGGCGGTCGGCGGATAAAAGCCCGGTAGCAGTCTCCTTTGTTTTTACGCTCGATGTTCATGTCTTCCATGATGACATGAACACCATGGCATTTGTAGATGGTAGAAAGTACCGGGATAGCGTGCGCAAAAAAGGCGACTGCTCACAGACTGTTATCCGCCGTGCTGTCGTTACAGGAAAAAGAAGCGGAAATGACACCGTGCTATTGTTCATGTCATTTGTTTTGACTACTTTTACATCATATAGAAATATATGTAATGTTCATTGTGTGAGGCAATGCAAATAGCGTGATGCAAATAAAAAACACTGACCCACAAATAACGGTGCGACCCTATAATTGGTCCGGGTTACCGGGGACTGTTATTGCCGATGGACAGGTGTCGCTATGTGACTGCAGACTACATTAGGCTGCACTGAGTTCCTTACTTTTCTTTTATCCTGCCGCGTACACATCACTTCGATTTATTTTGTCAGAGAGAGAGAGAGACCTCATATTAACTCTCTAAGTGCCATTGACGTGTGTGTATAAATATATATACACACACACACACACACACACGTATATATACGTATAATGTCCCGCTGGGCAGCAACTTAAAAAAACTTTTTTTGAAGTGTTGTGAACGCAGCGTGCTGCGACGAATGTCCGTGTGTGCCCAATAGAAACGAGGCAGCCAGCCAGGCACGGAAGAAAACACTCCATGGCAACACTGCTGTAACTTTCACTCATTAAGAAATGTATCTCTGCTTGCATCAAGCCCGGCCGATGTCCCGCCCCCGAGAGCCATATACCCCACCGTGATTGGTAGGTTTGTTCAGCTCCGCACACAACACTGTAAAGTGCCATACATATCAAACTCGCAGGCCGCACTAAACATTAAACTTTCATATTAAGGCGGGGGCCACAAACTATCGTCCCGCGGGCCACAATTGGCCCACGGGCCGCGAGCTTGAGACCCATGACTTAGTACATGCTCCAAAATGCCATGCCACCTAAATGATGGATTGATGGTCCAGTCTCCTGCCCAAGAAGATCCCAAGGTTTCCATGGGTTCCCTTTCATCATGGGGGAGCCATTGGGGGCTATGGGAGGAGAGTTAATTTCAGAAAATCACCACCACTGGGATGAAAAATCACTGTGGCTGATGATGTGATCAGTTTTATGCAGCATAAGTTAGAGCAACAGGATTTCAGCCATTGTGGTTTTCTCCCACGTGAAGAGTCAGATGCTTAATATACATGCCTTTTCCACTTACATATTATGTAGTTGGTCGTCAGAAATTAAATGTTATTATATGCAGTGCTAGCACTGTAGACGGCAACATGCCAATTAGTTTTGGGCTGCTATACTGTGAAATTTCATTCACTGCTTCGAGTAATAACATGGACAACAGAAATTGGCTAGGGTATGAACCGTTCACATCTCACAGCCGGCAGCATGCATGAAAGTTATATATTGCTTCTTCACACAACACCTTATAATTTATTTATTATTATTTATTACTTTAATTTGTATACCACCCTGTTAGTGCGAAGCACTATTCTGGCCATTTTATAAGCAGTTAAAATAAACTACAACAAAGCAGTAAGCAGTAAGAGCAGTAAATTGCGACACAACTAACAAAAGCATAATCTAAAAATTTAGAAGCAAACCAGTTCTCAGACTGAAGCAGAACAGGAGGTGAGCCATATAAGGTTTGTTATGTGACTTATACAATCCTGCTTGGATCTATATTTCTTTCATATTGTTGTAGCGGACACCCTGCCTTCCCATATATGTAATGGTATTAGCCTGCACCAATGGGAGTTGTTGGGAGGCGGAGCCAGCTATATAGAAGGGGGTCAGTAGCAGATAGGAGGCAGATAAGGAAGAGACAGAGAAGAGAGAGATTTGAAGAGAAGATTTGGGTTTTGAGGCAGAGAGAAAGTCTAAAAGTGAGTAGTGAGAGGGTTACTGGTATTCGTTAAGATAGAAGTTAAAGAAAAATACTGAACGCTTTATGTAACTTTAAGAATGTGCTTAAGAATTATTCCTGAAACAACTTGTAATCAATAAAACTGTTTTTATTTCAAAGTTAAGTACTGAATGGACCTCAGTCTTTCATAGGACACATAGTTGGTAAAGAGATCAACTGGTGGCAGCGAGGTAAAGGACGTGTTAGGATACTCGCGTGAGCTCTGTGTTTGTTGAAACAAGCAGGGGCCATGGGGTAAACGTCACAATTGTGTTTATGGCCATGGCAAAAAAACGGTTGAGAATGACAGGCCTAGTGGGACAGAGCAGACTTTGCAGAACACATGGCTATTTACAACCAGCAACTTGGCATTGCTCTGTACCCCTCAATTGAGTTGGCCTCTAATAGGTGCCTCAGCACCTTGGTTTTTTGTTTTAAGTCAGTGCTGTCAGGCAGTTATGGGGTTAGTGATTATGCTGAAATGCCCTAATGCCACAAAGGGGGTGCAGCATGCAGAATGAGATAATCATTGCCTTTGGTGGAACAGATCTTATGCTTGTGAAGGGCAGAGCAGGTAGCAGTCCTTGGGAAATGAAAGATAAAGTAGGAGTTAAGAAAGGTGAAAGCCAGGACACAAGAAGGCAACAGGCCAAGAATAGCAAAAAGACAACTTGACCTTTTCTTGTTTCTCTGTATGTGTTGCCAAGAGAGATCGGTGTTTGAATGGTTTAGAAGAGAAATCCTGTGGGTTGAATTTGTTTGAAAAAGATAAGGCAGGTGACAATAGTCTGAGGAAGTGGGTGCACACAGTAATGTGAAAAAGCATAAATGTTCTAATATTGCCTTGAAATAGTTTGCCAAGTATTTGAATGTCAAATTCTAGTCCTTAAGGACAAATGGATAGTTCCTATCTTTGCAACATTCAAATGTGGATTTCTCACTGATACCAGTTTTCCTTAATTGTGGCACTTATAAATTGCAAAAAAGAAGGATTAAAACAAAGAAAGAAACTGAGGCCTAAAACCGATTTCCAGTTCCAGCTACATTAGCAGTTTATTTAGTGGATTTACTTTAGGTGCAACTAGCTGTTGGATTTACACAAAAAACAATAATGTATTCTCACTTCTTTTCTTGCTTTTTTTCTCATTTAGAAAATTTAGGTTTTCTTCTCTATTTTCTTTTCATGCACAATTAACTGTGCTACAGTTCTCCCTCTTGACAAGGTTGACTTTATAGTTGTGGAAATTCCCTTGGGTATCCTCACGATACAAGAGCACATGATACAAGAGTACTTCTCCTGTAACAGAAAATTGTTCTAACTGTCATGCCTTCCCCAAAAGAAATCAAGAGTTGAACGTGAGAAAATTCCTAGCTCTTTTCACAAAATATAATTCCTAGAATTCTGTGGCAGAGAGGGAATAATTTAGGTGAATAGAAAGAAGACCTACATTGATGTGAGACTTTGGGGGGGGGGGGGGAAACAGGTTTGGGACCAGTTTTGGACTCCCAGAATCTTCCAACCAGCATAGGTGTTTCTGGAAGTTGATATCCAAAAAATTTAAAAATTTTCCAAGCTCTACTTAATGTAATACTGAGGCTTTGTTGCACTGGTTCTCTAGACCTGTGAGAATTGTGGATGCCATAGAGAAGGCAGAAAAGAGCAGCTTCAAATCAAATGCAAGTTCTGACCAATGTAAGTTTTCACACTGGATAAAATAATTTTAGAAATATTACTTTTCTATCTTGAATCTTTCTAATGCTCAGAATTGGTTACATATACAATCTTGACAAAGCATTTACAATATCTCCAGAAGGCACAGTCTTAATATTTTCCCAGAGGTTCACTGTGTTGGATTTGTCTGTGTGTCACAACTGAATGACAGAGCACATGCTGTGCCTGAATGACATGCAGCATTCTTCCTGTCTGAACTCTAGTTCAAGGCAAGAGAGCTGCTGCTTGTTACTGAAACTTGTTTGGGTCACTGTACTCACTCCTGACACAAGATTTTTTTTCCTTTTGTATCTTATATTATTTCATGTCAGTTGTTTCACTTCTGCAAGAAATCTTTATTCAAAAAATATGAATCATTTAAATGCCTTGTGCCTCTCTCTGGTTTAAAGAACGTTTTTCTTGAAGAATTTTTGTTTGTTTATTCAACAACAAAGAGTCACAAGGCACCTTTAAGACTAACAGCCTTATTATAGCATAGACTTTGTAGACTGATGCCCACTTTCTTGGATACGTGGAGTATAATCATGAATAATTATAGTCTGCAAATCTGAGGAAGTGGGCTACAATCCACAAACGCTCATGCTATAATAAATCTGTTCATTCTAAAGATGCCACATGTCTTTTTGTTGTTTTGCTCTCATAGAATAACACAGTTGTCCCTTTGAAATTTGTTTATAAGGAAGGATACCCTCTGCCTATCTCACCATATGGTACACATGGCTGCTAACAGGAAACAACAAAATATACATGCAATAAATGTAATAAACTATCAAGAAAATACAAAATAAAAAGGAGTAGGTAAAAATAAATATAACTTCTTTACATGAGCCAGTTAAAACTAATCACAGCATATTTATGCATTAGTTTACATATCAAAGATCTGCCTGTATAAAAATATATTGGCTGCAAAAATTAGGTTAAATGGACTTTTCTTGGCAGGACATCTAGAGCTTGTGAGGAGTCACTGAGAAGGACCTACTTCAGATTCCTATGGAACGTGATTCACACGTTAGCAAGATAGAAAAAAGAGACCTCTCCAGTGAATCCTAAAGGTTGTGCACAGACATATAAGAGAATGTCATATTTCAAGTCATTTGCTACAAAGATTGGTAATTGTATAGCAGGCTGGAACCATGTAGTTCAACTGTAGACACTATCTGAATTGTATGAGAATGGGCCATGTGGAAGGAATTGCAAGCTGTGTAATTGCCCATATGGACAACTCACAGACTGAAGAAATACGTATATATCTCCACCCCCATTTCACAGTGACACAGCTCAGTCAAGGTGCCACCAGGAAATCTCAGGCTTCAGAGAAGGAAGGCAGGCTTCAGTGTATCTCCCTGATACACATGGGAGACAGACTAACTTCTTATCTTGGACAATCATAATTGATGCCGAGAAAACAGCTGATACAGCACAGCTATATGCACATTTCTCTCTCCTTTGAACCATGACCAAAGATAGTGCAATGTATTGTGTGATAAAAATGCTGTATAAATTAAGAACAAATGCAGAGACAGCAGTTAGTGCAGCAAAGATAACAGTGGCACTAACAACAGTAACCCTACCTTTCCAGAATGGCAACATACTTCCATTGCTTGCATTGAATGTTTTGTTTTTAGTTGTCTAAATAAAGGTGTCTCCTCTTCTACATTTGGATATAGATTTTAGATTCCAGTTTTGCTGGTTCACACCTCCATTCTCTTACAGGTGTGATCCTGAACAAAAGTGTTCCATGTTAGGGAATTTATGATCCACATAACAAGGAGCAAAATGTCTGGTTCTAATCCCAGAGACTAGATTTAGGGTTTTAGAGTTAATAGTTTTCTGTTTGTGCCTGCTGGTCTGAGTCTCTCTTAAGAAAATAACATTTAAACAGGGACTCTATTTCCATCTGTGATTCCATGTGTTAGTAGGACTGCATGATTGTGTGATTATTAAAATCTCTAAAGTAAAACTGAATTTCACTGGGGTTTCATTTTTATCTTTTAGAGTTGGGCAGGGAAATTTACTCAATCAGCTGAGGTGATGGCCTTTCAGTGCTAAGCTTATCCTCAGTGATTGACTTGCCTCCACTGATGAGTCCTGTATTCCTCTAATTAGAAACCTTTGTTTTTCAGGCAACAGATGGAGTGATGTAGTTAACAGACAGCAAGTTTGATCTAAATTTAAATGACATGTATATTTAATGGTGTCACTTAATTTTTAAAAAGTAATAATTAATTCTAAGTTCTGTCTTGAATACATTGTACAGTCTGAATCACACTTCAGTGTTTAAGGCTGTACTCAAATATTCATAGCGACATATGAGGTCATTGTTAGGAAATTCCAGAGATGACCTCACCCTGAAGCAAAGTATAACTAGCCACATGAGCCTTGCATTGCTCTGCAACAGCCTGTGAAACTGTTTTCAGCAGTGAGATGCATCTCTTGGAAGAAATTCATCCAAGTTTTCCATCTCATGTATTTAACTGCCTTTGCCATGCTGCATTTTTTACCATCTGATGCTTCAGTTATTCAACATAGCCCAAGCTATTTTGCTGCCAGAGGAGAAGCAAGGAGGAGAAGCAACAAATTCTCCTTCCCTTCTTCAAGTAAAGGTATGTAGTACCCAAGGTGACAAGTGGGCTCTGTGTAATAAAAACCAAGAGAACATACCACCAGTTGAGGCAGCTTGTATTTGTTATGCAGCATAAAAACATTTCCTATGCCAAAGGGATATCCCTTTTAGGTCTTGCTTCCTCTTTGGGGAGGAGAGGCTATGACTTGGTGGTAGAGTAGTCCATGTATTGCATTCAGAAGTTCCCGAACTGTCTAGTTTAAAAGAAGAGGAAGTAGAAGATTCAAAAGACCGGTTTCCTGATTCAGTGCTGGGATACAGAGGCAGCCGTAGGCAAGAGTGGAGAAATAGCCAGGTTGTTTGCCTAACTTGATACAAAGCAGAGTTTGGAAACTTTACTTGAAAAAATATCTTAGTGGTAATGATGATTCTGGGAGTTGTAGCCCGAAGAGATAATCATGTAGGAAATGTGAGCACAAGGGAAATATACCAGTCATTATATCTATGTCCATCATGCACTGTCATGCGAACAGGTGTGTCACTAGAGACTGCCTTTTCCCCATTGGAAGCTGTTTCTGTAGCTGAAGCTGTCACATATAAATTGGGCTAGAGGTGTGTAGATTTGTGTTTTGCTTCCTGTGCTATCAAGGGAGTTCTGGAAGGTGCAATCCAAAACCATAAATCTGCACACCTCATAATTAGTCCTGGCACTGCAACTGTGTGCACAGATTCTCAGAAACAAGTTCCATTGTTTTGAGTAGCCCTTGCACCTAGGTTTGTGGAATAGGATTGGAGTATCATCAATTTAGTTTCCTTCTCTGAAGTCTCAACTTTCTGACACAGTATTTTTTTTTTCCGTCTCCTTCAACTTTGCTGGCCTTCCTGGGGAAGATTTTATGGTGTTCTTCTGACACCTAGTGGCGTAAGGATGATTTTTTCCTACATAGAAATGCAGAAGTGCTTGCCAAACTAGACTTAAGATCATGTGCCCTTTTCCAAATCATAGGTAAAGGTAAAGATTCCCCTTGACAATTTGTCCAGTCGTGTCCGACTCTAGGGGGTGGTGCTCATCCCCGTTTCCAAGCCGTAGAGCCAGCATTTTGTCCATAGACGGTTTCCGTGGTCACGTGGCCAGAGCGACTAGACATAGAATGCCGTTACCTTCCCACCGTGGTGGTACCTATTTATCTACTCACATTTTTACGTGCTTTCGAACTGCTAGGTTGGCAGGAATCATATCTATCTATACCAAATCATAGCTAGTAGCAATTTTGAGGGAGGAGGCAATACCAAATTAAGAAAACTGGGAGCCATCTCTAGTGACACTTATATCCACAGCTAATTTTAAGGAGCGGGGGAATGTTAGGGAGCATGGGTCTTTCAGATTGCATCTCGTGCGATGGTGTCTTGTTTCTCATTCAGGTAGATACTCTTGTTATTTCTCCATTATGTGTGAGTTTTTAAATATATATTGTTAGGCTACAATGCTAGAGTATTCTGCAGTTATTTTAGTGTGCAATACTATAATAGGTGTCATTGTGTCATCTTGGCTAACTGCTAAGCTTAGCATGCACAAACTTCCAAAACAGTAGCTGCTACCATAATTTGTGCAGCGTACCTTATGTAGTATGCGTGAAGATGCAATTTTTTTCTGCTTGTACTTTTTTGCTACAAAGTTCACTCTTTATCTGAGTTTGTTTAATGTATGAGGAGCTGTCAGATAATCTAAGAAGCACTTAATGGTACTTCATATTAGAGATGTGCATTTGGATTTGAAAATGTTTTGACTTCAACGAATAAGTGTCATATTCAGATAGCTTCGAATATATCTGAAATTGATAGTTCTGAATATCTGTAATAATAATTCCTAGTATTTTGAGTCTCATTTACTCCTATAGATTAGAAAGCAATGGGCTAGATTTCTGTTTGCTAGAAGAAGTGAAAGTGAAACCTATTTCTCTGGTACCCTGTAGTGATTTATTGAGAAATGAAACTTACAGACACTCTGACACCAAGGGTAGAGGGAAAAATTATTCAGTGTCTCCTGATTGGGGTTGCCATGGGTTTCCCTAGGGAGGGGGTGCTGAGGCGAGAGTAAAACCTGTAAATGATGTCTGTCTGCATCAATGAAATCTAGAAGCAGGCACAGACACCAGAGGTTATTTCCCCCCCCCCCTTCGCTGAAAGGTGGGCATAGCTGCTTATAAAAACCCCTGAACATGTGCTCTGGTGCAAGTCTCCTTTTTTAAAAAAAACCTTCAACTTACATTGACATTCTCTACATCTCATTGCATATTGTTTCCCTGTTGATTTATAATGTATTAATCTATGAACCTACTAATCCTAAACCTTATTCCTAACTATATTAAGGTTTAGGATTAGTAGGTTCACAGATTAATATATTGTAAATCAACAGGGAAATGTTATATTATGTCTAGGCTGCTTTGGGGTATATCAGACAGGGGGAAAAGATTGCTCTAACAGGGAAATATTGGCACATAAAAGGGAAGAGAGACTGTGAGTTGTTGTTTTTGTTTTAGTCATTAAGTCGTGTCCGACCCTTCGTGACCCCATGGACCAGAGCACGCCAGGCCCTCCTGTCTTCCATTGCCTCCCAGAGTTTGATCAAATTCATGTTGGTAGCTTCGATGACACTGTCCAACCATCTTGTCCTCTGTCATCCCCTTCTCCTCTTGCCTTCACACTTTCCCAACATCAGGGTCTTTTCGAGGGAGTCTTCTCTTCTCATGAGATGGCGAAAGTATTGGAGCCTCAGCTTCAGGATCTGTCCTTCCAGTGAACACTCAGGGTTGATTTCCTTCAGAACGGATAGGTTTGATCTCCTTGCAGTCCAGGGGACTCTCAAGAGTCTCCTCCAGCATCACAATTCAAAAGCATCAATTCTTTAGCGGTCAGCCTTCTTTATGGTCCAGCTCTCACTTCCATACATCGCTACTGGAAAAACCATAGCTTTGACTATGCAGACCTTTGTCGGCAAGGTGATGTCTCTGCTTTTAAAGATGCTGTCTAGGTTTGTCATCGCTTTTCTCCCAAGAAGCAGGCGTCTTTTAATTTCATGGCTGCTGTCACCATCTGCAGTGATCATGGAGCCCAGGAAAGTAAAATCTGTCACTGCCTCCATATCTTCCCCTTCTATTTGCCAGGAGGTGATGGGACCAGTGGCCATGATCTTAGTTTTTTTGATGTTGAGCTTCAGACCATTTTTTGCGCTCTCCTCTTTCACCCTCATTACGAGGTTCTTTAATTCCTCCTCACTTTCTGCCATCAGAGTGGTATCATCTGCATATCTGAGATTGTTGATATTTCTTCTGGCAATCTTGATTCCAGCTTGGGATTCCTCCAGTACAGCCTTTCGCGTGATGTATTCTGCATACAGTGGTGCCTTGACTTACGAATGTCCCTACTTAACGACCATTTCGAGTTATGACCTGCTCCCGCCGCAAAATTTTGCTTCGACTTTCGGCCGGAGCTTCCACTTACGAACAGAAAAAGGCAGGAAAAAAAGGCGGGAAATTCAAATTGCTGTAGGTGGCGACGAGGCTGCTTCTTTGTAGCTCTTTCGCCCCAGCAGTTAGAGAGTGTGCGTCGGAGGAGGCGTGGGACTGCCTGGTGCTGCTTTCTGGTTCTGAGTAAGTACATTTACAGGGTTTTGCAGGGTGGGTTTGGGCTGCGGGGGAGTTATGTTTCTGTGCTGCAATTTTTTTTGTGTTTTGGTGTGTTTATTTTTTCAGCTCGCTGTGCTGTTTATTTTTGGGGTTTTGTTTTTTTAAGCCCCAGCGCCTTCGGACGGGGCTGCTGTATGCTTTATTTTATTTTATTTTTGGTTATTTTTGTGTGTGGCTGGAACGGATTAATCGCATTCCAATGCATTTCAATGGGAAATGGTGCGACTTACGTCCATTTCGAGTTACATCCATCTTCTGGAACGGATTATGGTCGTAAGTCGAGGCACCACTGTATAAGTTAAATAAACAAGGGGACAATATACAGCCTTGTCGTACTCCTTTCCCAATTTTAAACCACTCAGTTGTTCCATATCCAGTTCTAACTGTTGCTTCCTGTCCCACATATAGATTTCTCAGGAGATAGATAAGGTGGTCAGGCACTCCCATTTCTTTAAGGACTTGCCATAGTTTTCTGTGGTCCACACAGTCAAAGGCTTTTGTGTAGTCAATGAAGCAGAAGTAGATGTTTTTCTGGAACTCTCTGATTTTCTCCATAATCCAGCGCATGTTAGCAATTTGGTCTCTAGTTCCTCTGCCCCTTCGAAATCCAGCTTGTACTTCTGGGAGTTCTCGGTCCACATAGTGCTGAAGCCTACCTTGTAGGATTTTGAGCATAACCTTGCTAGCGTGTGAAATGAGTGCAATTGTACGGTAGTTGGAGCATTCTTTGGCACTGCCCTTCTTTAGGATTGGAATGTAGACTGATCTTTTCCAATCCTCTGGCCACTGCTGAGTTTTCCAAACTTGCTGGCATATTGAGTGTAGCACCTTAACAGCGTCATCTTTTAAGATTTTAAATAGTTCCACTGGAATGCCATCACCTCCACTGGCCTTGTTGTTAGCCATGCTTTCTAAGGCCCATTTGACTTCACTCTCCAGGATGTCTGGCTCAAGGTCAGCAACCACACTATCTGGGTTGTCCAGGACATCCAGATCTTTCTGGTATAATTCCTCTGTGTATTCTTGCCACCTCTTCTTGATGTCTTCTGCTTCTGTAAGGTCCCTACCATTTTTGTCCTTTATCATGTCCATCTTTGCACAAAATGTTCCTTTAATATCTCCAATTTTCTTGAACAGATCTCTGGTTTTTCCCTTTCTATTCTTTTCCTCTATTTCTTTGCACTGTTTAAGAAGGCCCTCTTGTCTCTCCTTGCTATTCTTTGGAAGTCTGCATTCAATTTTCTGTAACTTTCCCTATCTCCCTTGCATTTTGTTTCCCTTCTCTTCTCTGCTATTTGTAAGGCCTCGTTAGACAGCCACTTTGCTTTCTTGCATTTCCTTTTCTTTGGGATGGTTTTTGTTGCTGCCTCCTGTACAATGTTACGAGCCTCCATCCATAGTTCTTCATGCACTCTGTCCACCAAATCTTGTTCCTTAAATCTGTTCACAGAGTAAAACTGTGAGTTAGAGAATGCTAAACTGTGGTTTGGCGTTAAGCATGAATTCACCAAATGTCTATGTAAGCATTTGTGCACTGGGAAAGATTAAGGTCCCTATGTCTCCCAGTGCTGTTCTAAAATTGACTTTTTAAAAAGTGTATTGTGTACTGCCAAATTTAAGGAGGTGTAAGTGAGCTTGTTACTTTGTAGATATATACCAGGTGTGTGGAGTGGGAGGAGCTACATCTAATCCTTAGCACAATTTATCTTATTGGTTCTTGTTACATGTATCATCATCTACCTCTCTATCTTCATTACTTCTGAAAAATTTCTTTCTTTCACCACAAGGTGGTATTATTATTATTATTATTATTATTATTATTATTATTATTATTATTATTATTATTATTATTATTATTATTATTATTATTAAAGAAACACTAGGCACAGTCAAAAAGTATAAAAACATTGACTGGTATTATATAACAGATACAAGTTTTAAGCAAAAATCTAAGTATCTGTTAAATATCGCCGTGGTATGTATGCTGTTCCTAATACTGCCATTTTTTGTAGCTCTGATGGTGTGATTTCTGAGATCTGCAACTTATAGTACTGTGTGAAGTTTCTTGATATTGTTCCCAAAGCCCCCCTGACTATGGGGACCACTGAAGTGTGTTTCATTCACAAGAGAGATGTTTTGATTGCCAGGTCTCTGTATTTTGTTAGTTTTTCCAATTCTTTATTTTCAGCTCTGACATCACTGTCATCGTCATTATTATTATTATTATTATTATTATTATTATTATTATTATTATTATTATTATTATTATTATTATTATAGTAACACACGTCTAAAAAAATAGGAGAGCCAAAATGAAATTTTCAGAGATTTCCAGCTTCTGGGGCACTGCAGAAGTGTAATAACTAAATGAGAAGGTATTGTTCAACTGTACTGGGATTTCAAAAAAGCAAGAAAGGATGATAACAAGGAGACAACAAGTGTGCACAAACTGGGCCTTGATAAGAAACAACAAAGCTCATGAACACAAAACTGACTGCTTAGGAGAAACCTTAATCCTCTCCTCACAGGAGAATCCAGTATCCTGGACAGCTCATGTGATGTCATAATGCAGGTTGCCATAGAGATAGTGCTTAGTAATTCAGCTAGGATATCATGCCTTCCTTTAGTGTTTTTTCCTGTGACTGATCTCATGAGTTTTTTTTTCTAACTACAGTGTTTGCTTGGCTGAAATGTTCTGGCCTGTGCATTAAAGGAAAGACCAGGAGAAGGGACCTGGTTAGTTTTTCAGTGGAGAAGAATGATAAAGGAGCAGATATCTTTTACAATAGAATTCCACCAATTAATATCTTGATTTGCTTTAGATGCAGTTTATTTTTATTTATTTATTATTTGATTTCTACCCCGCCCCTCTAGACGAAGTCTACTCGGGGCGGCTTACAAACAGTAATAAAACATCATAAAATACAATCATATAAAAGCATCGTTATTACTTATCAAAATATATCATAAAAACAATTACATGATTGAATCAACAAATTTGGAAATTCAAGATGGAGAAAAAGGAAAACTAAAGAGGAAAAGAATCAAGTGTTGACTGGAGGGAAGGCGTGCCTAAAGAGCCAAGTCTTTAAATGACTCTTAAAAACACCCAATGAGGGTGCCAGGGTGATTTCTGACGGCAAGGTGTTCCATAGTCGAGGGGCCACTGCCGAGAAGGCCCGGTTTCTTGTTCTTTCTTTCCGGGCCTCTCTCGGCGTTAGGCCCCTCAGCCGTCTTTCCTGGCTAAAACGAGTGACTCAGGTAGATCTAGGTGGGAGAAGGCGTTCCGCCATGTATTGAGGTCCTATACCGTTTAGGGCTTTATAAGTCATCATTAACACTTTGAAGTGGATGCGGAAACAAATGGGCAGCCAATGCAAGGCGGCCAGAATGGGAGAAATATGCTGGTATCTTCTCATCCCAGTGAGAAGTCTGGCCGCCGCATTTTGCACCATTTGAAGTTTCCGCAACAACCCCAAAGGTAGCCCCACGTAGAGTGTATTACAGTGGTCTAATCTCGAGATTACGAGCGCATGGACCAGAGTGGTAAGCGCCCCAACATCAAGATAGGGACACAGCTGGGCTATCCGCCACAGATGGAAATAGGCGGAGCGGACCACTGACGCCACCTGGGTCTCCATGGTAAGCGCCGGGTCCAGATGTACTCCCAAGCTGCGAACATCACTCTTTGCGGTGAGAGTCGTCCCCCCAAAAGAGAGGGAGTTTCCCAAACCGCAGATGGAGGGGCCACCCACCCTCAGGACCTCCGTCTTGCCCGGGTTCAGCCTCAGCCCATTCTCCTGCATCCACCACAGTACAGCCTCCAGGCAGCGCTCAAGAGACGGGACGGCATCCACTGAGGAAGGTGAAAAGGAGATGTAGAGCTGGGTGTCATCAGCATACTGATGGCACGAAGCCCCACACCCCCTGATGACCCCTCCCAGCGGCCTCATATAGATGTTAAAGAGCATTGGAGAGATGATCGAACCCTGCGGAACCCCACAATTGAGGCTCCACGGGGCCGAAACACTCTCTCCAAGCTGAACTCGCTGAGGGCGGTCCTCCAAGAAGGATCGGAGCCAGGCAAGTGCCTGTCCACCGATTCCCAACTCCGAGAGCCTCCCCAGGAGGATACCGTGGTCGACGGTATCAAAGGCTGCTGAAATGTCGAGGAGGACCAACAAGGACATATTGCCCCCCGTCAGCCTCCCTCAACAGGTCATCCAACAGCGCGACCAGTGCCGTTTCCGTACCGTGGCGCGGCCTGAAGCCCAACTGAAATGGGTCCAGGGCATTGGTTTCATTCAAAAGAGCCTGCAGCTGATCAGCCACCACCCTCTCCACCACTTTGCTAAGGAAAGAAACATTGGCGACGGGCCTGTAGTAGCCAATGTCGTCCGCCGCCAAATTTGGTTTCTTCCTAATGGGCCTAATGAGTGTCTCCTTGAGGGCAGGAGGAACCTTGCCCTCAAGGAGAGACCCATTAATTATCGCAGTGGCCCATTCAGTTGTTATAGGCCTGGCTGCTTTGATTAGCCAGGCCGGGCAAGGATCAAGGGAGGAGGTGGTGGCCCGACAGCGATCAAGCGCTTTGTCCACCAAATCTGGCGTCACAGGCTGAAAGAGTTCGAGTCTCATCGGGCAAGGCGGAGCGCTGGACATCTCTGCTCGATCCACTGTATTTAAAAAAGGAGAGAGATCCCGGCGGATGGTCTCCACTTTAGATTTTAAAAATGCTGCAAATTGGTCAGGTGAGATATTAGTGGGAGGCCCATCACCCAGACCAATTCCGGATAGATCGCGAAATATACGGAAAAGTTCCGCCTGCTGATTTGAAGCTTCGCTTATCCGGTCAGCGAAGTGTGATTGTCTAGCAGCCCTCACCTTAGCCAGGTAATGGTTAGTTGCGATCCTAACAGCTCTCTTATTATAATCCGTCGGTTTTTCTCTCCAAGTGCACTCTAGCCGTCTCCTATCTCGCTTCATAGCTCGTAGTTCCTGATTATACCAGGCCCCTGGCCAAGCTCTGCGACGGAGAGGGCGTTTAGGAGCGATCGTGTCTACGGCCCTAGTGGCGGCAGCAATCCAGCCGTCAACCAGAGCTTCGACAGGAGCGCCAGACAGATCAGCTGGAATCCCTCTCATGGTATCCTGGAATCGTAATGGATCCAGTAACCTTCGAGGGCGGACCATCAAAATAGGTCCATGCTCCCTGCAGGGAGGGAGTGCCACTGAGAGGTTACATTTTATTAGGTGATGATCTGTCCATGACAAGGGGACTGACACCAGGTCAGTCACCATCAGACCACTCTCGCTCCGCTTGGTGGAAAATACCAGGTCTAGCATATGGCCGCCCACATGTGTGGGACCGTTGACATGTTGGGACATGTCCAAGGAAGCCATGGTTTCCAAGAACTCAAGAGCTGGACCGGAAACCCCTGCCTCCGCATGGATGTTGAAGTCACCCAGGACCAAAAGCCTCGGGGACTCCAACAGTGCCGCAGAGACAAAGTCCGCCAGCTCTGGTAAGGAGGTGGCTGGGTCGCAGGGAGCGCGGTAACTCAGCAAGATCCCAATACCATCCCTGGCCCCAACAAACACGTGGAGGGCCTCCAGACCTGGCTTCACCACCGAGGAGCGCCTAGTAACCTCTAGAGTGTTTCTATAAACAATGGCTACTCCCCCCCGCCCCTCCAGTCTGCCCTGGTGCTGGACTGCATAACCGGGGGGACAGGCAAGGGTCAGGGGAACTCCCCCTTCCCCGCCCACCCAAGTCTCAGTTATACACGCCAGGTCTGCGTCCTCCTCCAGAATAAGATCTTGAATAATCTGGGATTTATTGGACACAGACCTGGCATTCAACAGCACCAGTTTTAGGGGGGGAGGGCCGGCTGATCTGACTACCTCGAGACTGGCGGTTGGTCACAGCCCCAGAACAGTGAACAGCCTTTAAACATCTGTTCACTGTTCTTCTAACATGAGTAGGGGCTGCGCCAGCTCCGTATCTCCCTCTACCCATAATCACCCGGATGTTCGAGAGTCCCCCGCTGGGGGGGCAAGCCTTCCACTCCATATCACAAAGATTATGATCACAAAGATTATTATAATCACAAAGATTATATTAGATTTATTAGATCTAGATATTGTAGATATGCTGATTTATGTCACAATAACGTTCCATTTTTTAAAATTACTTATTGTTTAGTGTAATGTTTATTGTCAAAGCTTCTTTCTAGCTGCAGTGGGGTACATAACTGGTTCTAAGCAATATAGCAGGGGCAGGGGGATTTGTAGATGTGATATGCTTTTTCATCTTTTAATTGTAGATGAGAGTTTGTGGCATATATCTCCATCCTACTCTTCCTCTATTAGACACAACCACATTTTATGCTTAAGTCAGCCATAAATAGAGCTTTTTACCATGATTTTGGAACTGTGGTTAGAAGTTACTGTTCCGACTCTGTTAATAGCAAACCTTATTTAGGGTTAAGCAAGACAAAAGCTGGTGGTGAAATGAGCCCTGTATGTGTTTAAAGTCTAGTGAAGGAATTTCTGTTAGAACAGGGACAGTGTGACCTTGTATCCTGTTTGCATGTGTCCAAAAGCAAGAAGTGATTGAAACAACAGTGGCTCCATCACTGGAAAAAGAAGTATTTGTTTCATTTCTGTCCTCTCTCTATCTTTGAATGGTCAGATTGAAGTGGACACAAGTAATTTTTTTTTCTTAGGCACTACATGGTCTTTTTCTCCCAGAATACAGATACATCCAATATTTTCTTCAAGAGGTACAGGACATTGAGCACTACCTGGAATCATGTTGATGCTTTGCCACCACTGCCGCTGCTGCTGCTGCTTCATGGTGTCCATATTATTCTGCTTCTGCCTCTTCTTGCATATCCTTGCTTTGTAGTTCCTTTCCCCCAAAAGCTTCCTAGTTTTTTTTTTTAAATTTAGTCCCACATAGAACCTATTACTCATGTCTCTTGCAGCTTTGGAGATATGTTATCCTTCACACTTACGGCATTTGTTGAGCTGATGGATCATGGAATTGTATCCTGGGACACATTCTCTGTGGCTTTTATTAAAAAGGTAGGTTTATGTTTCACAATAAGAGCTGGGTGGGGTGAAATGGGATCAGCCACATCCATTCATGCACTTGTCCTACTTGTCTATCAAATTATGAGTAAAGGGCACCAAGGTAGTTTTTCATATCATGGTCCATTCTGTCTTGGATGTAGATGGTTGGCTAATAACAGAGCTTGAAAAAGCTACCATTGGGAGTACAGCTAACGGACTTGCCCCATCAAGTAGTTGTGGTGGCTGGGGGATTCTGGGAGTTGCTGAAGTATTTATTTCAGCTCTACCTAATACTGTATCTTATGGCTGTAGTTTCTAACTATCACAGTGTGGCATTTCTGAACTGTGATCTAGTTCATAGATTTTAAAAACCAGTTTTGTCTGTAGTGTTGGCAGAATGGTATGTGGAACCAGCTTCTAATTTACGTTCAGGGTCTGGCATAGGACTTGTATAAATTGCTCTTTTTAGAATAATGCCCTCCATAGGTTTGTTCTAAAACATAAAATGAGAATTCACAGACTCATCTTTGAAGAAGAGGGTGATACAAATGTAACAAATGCTAAGTATTTGGAATTCATTGATAAATCACAGCAAAATTTTGCTGCTACTCTCAGCAAGAACAATAAAATGGGGATTTAATGCCAGCTAACAAAGAAATTTATCCAGTACTGACTTCTGCTCGATAGTTCAGATAATGCTCTTATTTTAGAGAGCTGCTGCAATTTTTTAAAATTGCTTGTGGGTTAATGTTAGGATGGGACATAATCCCACAGAAATTATAAAATATTACTAGGAAAAAAAGGTGGATAATACTGAGTCTATGCTACATCGAATAGAGATTGTTTGGACATGTGTCATTGACATGTCCTGTAGGTAGAAAATTATGAAATGTGGTCAAGTATGAAAAGACCATTTAATGTCTCTAACCTGAGGGACATGAGTTGATTGTAAACAAAATGTCTTAAGATTTGGAGAGAAACAACACATATTTAATTGAATTTACTGAAGGGAATTGTTTGGAGAAATTCTGGAGATGCTGCTGTTAGTTTTTTGAACCGAATGGTACCTTGAGATCAACAGCTTGTGGGCATAGTACTTTAGTTTCTCAAGAAATTGTAAAATGACTGTTGGTGATGTTAACGTAGCACGAGTTGGCTGTTAACTCCAGTTTCAGCAGTGAAATGTGGAATATTGTGCTTCCTTGTCACACATGGAGTCCACCAGTCCCACCTTATCACTGTTAATAGCATTATGCAGTTACGCATGTGCTGAACTTAATCATACTTTAAACAAATGTGAGGCCACTTTTATTTAGCTACTTGATACCGAGGATTTATTGTTAACGTTAAACAGTCCCATTATTTATTTATTTTGCTGTAATGTTTCCTTCTTATCCAACATGGCCTAATACAAGAACATTGATATATTTACAGATAGCAAGTTATGTGAGTAAATTTCCTACTGACATTGCTATCCTGCAACGGTCATTAGCAATCTTAGAGTCAATGGTGCTGAATAGCCATGATCTGTACCAGAAGGTGGCACAAGAGATAACCATTGGACAGCTAATCCCTCATCTCCAAGGGTGAGTAACATTTGACAGTGTTTCATTGAATATATTTTTTTTATTATTTAGTCTGGAAATAAATGATAGAACAGGTAATTTTTTAAAAAACCTAAAATTTGCAATAGGTTGTCTTGCAGTCTGTACCATCTGCCACAACCAATATTTTTACCTATATTTGATAAGGGGTTCAAATCCTCCATGAATAAAAGGAAGGGTGCTGTTGCTCCTTACACACTATGATAGATGTTGATCACTGAAATTGATTGGCTGATGAGCAGGGAGGAATGAGTTGATCCAATCTGATAGGTAAGCTTAAGCTTCCTTTTACTCCCTGGGGAATACTTGTACTTTTCAAATATAATACAGTGGACCCTCGACTTACGGAATTAATCCGTATTGGAACAGTGGCTGCAGGTCGAAAAGTCTGTAGGTCGAGGGTCCATTTCCCATAGGAATGCATTGAAAACCTATTAATCCGTTCCGGCAGAAGGAAAAAATACCCCCCTCCAAAAAATTTAAAATAACAGCAACAGTGGAGCAAGTCCCACGCTGGGACTGCAAAAAAAAAAAAAAAAAAAAAAAAAAAAAAAAAAAAATCACCAAAAACCAAAACAACACAGAAACATATACCCCCCAGCCCAAATCTACCCTCCAAAACCCACCCAGAACAACTTTTTAAAAAGAAAAAACAGCAGCACCTTACCAGTCTGAAGCCTCCGAAGCCTTCCGCGCTTGCAAAGCCGTGCTTACTCGCGAGTAGACCCGCGCCTTTGGCAGCGCTTACTCGTGAGTAGACCCGCGCCTTTGGGCTCAAAGGTTCTCATCTGTCCTTTAGAATTTTAAGTGCACTTGGAAAGCAGAAGCTCTCTCAACTGCGACACACCCTACACACAGTAATGGCCGACAGACCTACAGCACAAAGAAGCAGCCTCGGCGCCACCTATAGTTAGAAAGTTGAATTGCCCGCCTTTTCCCCCTGCCTATTTCTGTTCTTATGTCGATTCTCCGGCCGGAAGTCGAAGTGACATTTTGCGGCTGGAGAAGTCCGTAACTCGAAAAGTCCGTAAGTGGAGCCGTGCGTAAGTTGAGGGTCCACTGTATATAACACATACTGTTAATATCTAATATTATAATATATAGTTTTAATATTTAGTAACATAATTAAAATTATCTATTTTGTTCAGCCATAAAACTCACTACAAGGCCTCTCCTAATCTATGATTTGGAGAGAATAATAAGTTTTTCCCCCTAGTATTGTAGATATTCTTTCTGTTTTTAAAGGTTATAATTGCACCTAAGCATGCCACAGGTAATGCCTAGAATGATTTCTCAACTTGAGGCAATTTGCCTCCAAAATCTACACTGTTAGCATTATGCCAGAATAACCATGCAAGAAGATTTGACAAAATCTTAACACTGTTCAACCATAAGTTTGATTAGGTCTGCTGTATTAAGATCTGGCTCTTAAATGTAAACCTGTATCTGTGCATGTACATTAAGGTGACAAGGTTTTCAGGTGATTAACTCCAAGAAATTGGGATTCAGTGAGATTAATATCAGATTTTAAACTAGCTCATAGAAATGTTACACCTTTAATGAAAAATTAGATCATCTCATGGTATGTCCGCATAAACTTGAAAAGAGTGAGACACAAATATAAAGTAATGTAGTTAGGGTTATGCACATTATATTAATTCAGAGGCTAAAATCCTATTGTACTTGGTATAGCATAAAGTTACGCCTGTGAAAGTTCACAAAGAGTTAAGCCTTGCCAATTTGTATGTCTGATTGCATAACTAATTTGTGGAACTGCTCCATGGATAAGACTTTTACCTTTGTGCACATTTCACAATGGCTTGCACAATTTCAAGTTATGCAGGTATAGCAATGCAACAGGATTTCAGCCAGAAAGTAATTTTTGAGGTGTTTTAAGATTCTCTCCAGACATTCCAGCAACGTATACATACAATTTGACCTTCAGTTTTCTCTTTTATCTCCTGCAAAATAGTTACACAAACACAGAGAGAGTATTTTCTCATATTTGACTTTCATGTACTGTTCTTACTGATTTGAAATTGTATTCTGCTGCAGGGCTGATCAAGAAATACAAACATATACTATTGCTGTGATAAATGCACTTTTTCTTAAAGCACCTGATGACAAGAGACAGGTGAGCAGTTGCTGTTAATAACTGTAGTTGTGATTTTTAAAAATAATAGGCCTTTTTATTGTGATATCTAGGGCAGGTATAGTGATACGTATAGGTCTGCGCTTCTTAACCTTTTCTTTACCATGGACCCCCTTTCAATATATTTTGTTACCGAGGACCATCAAGACTTAACTCAAGATTTAAAACCCTAAAATGCATCAAATATTTATTTAAAGTTTTTCATGAAGGGTCTTCATATTTGGAGAGAAGGGAGAAATAAGTTAATTTGTTAATGCACACACTCCTATTAAAATATTTTTATTGGAATGATTCCATACAAATTTAAAATAATAATAACTGCAAAAGATCATAACATTTCTTCAAGCCTTCATGGACCCCCTGTGAGGACATCTGGAAATAAATGATAGAACAGGTAAGGACATCGCAACCCCCCCCCCGGGGGGGGGGCATTCACGGACCAAGGTTAAGAACCTAGGGTATAGGTAATGAGAGGCAGATGAGAAGGCAAGAAATCAGAAGCAGAAAGGAAGAGGGCAGGTGGAGAGAGCTTTTCTTTTGGTATACATATGAGAGATGGGAATTCACAGCCCTATGGATCTTGTTAGATTTCATCTTGTGGACACCCATAGCCAGTATGGCTGATGGTTATCACTGATGAGAATTCGAGCCCAATAAGATCGGGAGGGCCACAGGTTCTCCATTCCAGCATACAAAGAAATGTCACTTAAGCCCCAGACATGATTCAACCAGGGGCTTGTAAACATGCCTCCACTGTTGTGTGTTTCATGGTTACAGTACAGGATCTAAGAAGGAAAGGTTCTAAGAAGGAAAGGTTCCTGTTCAAGTGTAGCCTCTATACACGATGAAAATTTAAAATCTAGGTTATTGCTCACACTCAGAACTTACACACAAGCAGAAATCTTCTCTTGATTTCTGATGCTGTAACCATGGAGAGCATAATGATGGAGAGCGTAGGACTAGATTCTTCCTTTAAATGCAATCACAGCACCCAGTAGAAAAATGCCTAAATATGGCTGTAGAAACACTTGAAGTTGAGTGTGGCAGTCTTTAAGCACATTGAGCTGAAAGCAATTAGGAAAAAAAACATGTTTATGCTTCAGCTAGATAACTGCAAGGAACAGGAACTTGTTCTTAGGTATACCTTTTGGACAGTTAGAAGTTGAAGTGGTGTGTATGAAAGTTTGTTAGTGAGCTGTGGTATGCTGCTACAAAAATAATAATCCTATAGTAAAATATATACAGTTGTATAGAATAACAGTTCATTTGGTTAAATTTCTCTGAATTGTATAATGTTTCAGATAATTATTTTTTTAAAAAACTGCCCCCCTCAATGCTTTGTTGAGGCTGCCATTCTGGAACTAAGTATTTCCTCCCATTTGAAACAAAACACAAAATATTGGCCAGAATTTTGTTGGCTTTTGCCTAACGTTTGTGCAACTTGCTCTGTCTAATTGCAGCTAATTGACAGTTGCTGCAGCATATCTCAATCACATGCCTGGTCGCATGCCTGATTGTGCAATAGAGATGCGTCCCAGTACCTCATCAATCAGCTGCAGTTAACTGTGGCAAGTTACATTAACCTTATGCAGACCCAATTTAAATGTGGCCTATATCTCTCTAAAAGCTTTTCTTCATTCAGATATTGGCTGTATTGTTTAAAATGCAAAAAGGTTGGCAGTTCTGCTGTAAAACCAAGTTGAGAGACCACAGAGTTCTCATGACATAATATCAGTGAAATCATAGTTATGTGTCATTCCTATCAGTCTTTAGGGATAGATCTGATCTATTTCTCCTTATATTTTGTTGCACAAGGTAGCCATTGGAAAATAAATATTTTGTTAAATAAAACGTTTTTCAAAGCTGTGTATTAGTAATGCTTTACTGGATTTTAACTTTTCCAAAATGTTGTTATTTCTTTTCAAAATTAGGAGATGGCAAATATTTTGGCTCAAAAACAACTTAGAGGTATTATTTTGCAAGTGAGTAGCTCTTAATTCTTCTGTGTTACATACTGATTTTGCAGTACCACAATAAATTAATTTATGTTTCTCTGTTCACTATATTAAAGTGGATTTGAAGATATTACATGATAGGCAGGGGTTTGGGTAGTGCAATTTTATGCAGTACGTGACCCATTGAGCAAAGACATGGTCAGCAGTGATTTGTTTTATCCTTCAGTAAGCTTTGTAACATGCTTGCTTTCCCTGTCCTATGCAGACAGCAAGAGCAGGTATTTCATTGACCTTTTAGCACTTCCACATATGACTTGTATGTTTGGTTTGGAGGGACAGAAGTTGTGCAGCCCTGTCCAGGGGAAAAGGAAGGATGGAAGGGAATGAAAAGATGAGCAGAGCAATTATAATAGATGAGAAATCACTAGAAAAAGAAGACAGCCCTACTCACATGCATCTCCAAATGGTCTAAATTCTTTTGCAAGAATGGCTTCTGTGCCTTGTCATGCTTAGGTCATGGAAGATTGTAGGTGAGCTATTCTATCTTTCAGAAATATTTTGTCTTCCTTACCCCATCACATGCACATAACCCTAAACTGAAGAATATTAGAATATTGTCGCGCATACTTATTCAATTGTTTGGGTTGTATCCTTAGAATTATCCACATTCATAGAATAATTGAAGTCATTTGTCAAGGTCCCAACCTACTGATGTTGTTGTGAACTTCAGGATACCAATTCTCTTTATCTTAGCTTCAACCTATGCTTAGAGAGGATTTATGTGATCCTTTGGGACTTCTGAATTCTCTTGCTTGCCTAAACTTAACAATTTCCTAACCAGCTTTTCCAGCTTGGTGCCTTCCAGATCATACTTAGCCTGCAGGATAGATAAACAAAACACCTAGCATCTTTTGGGGCAGAATCTGAAATGCAAGAAAGCTTCAGCAGAGGGGCATTATTGTTCTCCCTGTCCAAAGTGCTTGCTTCAAGTGCTCCTTGATTTGTCCATCTAGCAAAGCCAGTTTGATATAATTAGTAGCTCTGCAATTTGCTCTGTGGTTCTGCTATATGAACATGTTGTTTAAAAACATTTCTAAAAGCCCCTTGTGTGTGTGTGTTTTAGGGGAGACCAGGGCAGGGAAATGTGTGGCTATCTTTATCCCTACTTAAAACTATTCCCTGAGAACAGGATGAGAGGGTCCTCTGTAGGTACAGTCTCTAACAAGGACTGCAAAATGATCAGATTTAACATGCTTCCATCAACTGGCATTAGACTTCATTAGATGAAAAACATTAATTGATATGCTTTTCAGTTTTTGTAGCTATTGTTACAGTTTTTTTCCAGTGCATATATTTTCACGGGCTGCTTTGTAAAAGCAAAGCCAAAATTCATTTTTCAACTTTTGCCTTGTGTTCACATATATGTTCACATGTTCACAAATAAACAGTATAGGTTTAGTGAAACTATTAATTCCAGGATTTCTAACAAATGTCGTTATTTGACCAGGAAAAAAAAATCACCTTTTCTAGCTTTAGAAAATTTCTAGCATAAATGTACTTTTTTCCCCTACCCATAAGTATCCATGTATCATTTCTCTTAGTTCTCTAAGGAGGAATTGAGTAACCCTCTTGCTATCCTTTTTTTCAGCATGTTATCAGAGCACAGAGGGCCATCAATAATGAGATGGCGCATCAGCTTTATGTTCTGCAAGTGCTCACCTTTAACCTACTAGAAGACAGAATGATGACCAAAATGGATCCTCAAGATCAGGTTAGGAAAAAAAAAAGTGGTGCTAAAGGGGGCTTATGCTTATTCCACAGAGATAAGGAAATCCCTTCATCTGGATGAGAGGCATGTATCGGTGTATTTTTCACTGATATCCATGTATCAGTGAAAAATAAGATACAAGATTTTGAGGCCAAAAAGAAGACTGAAGAGAGATATCATAGCACTTCTCAAATACATGAAAGGCTGCCATACAGAGGAGGGGCAGGGTCTGTTTTCGATCATCCCAGAGTGCAGGACATGCAACAATGGGTTCAAGTTACAAGAAGCCAGATTTTGGTTGAATGTCAGAAAAAAACTTCATAAAGCAGTACAGCAATGACCTCAAGAGATGGTGAGTGCTCCAACGCAGGAGGCATACAAGAGAAATTTAGATAACCACCTGGAAGATAGCCTTTGATTTGTATTTCTCCATTGAGCAGGGGCTTGGATTTGATGGCCTTATAGGCCCCTTCCAACATCTTTATTCATTGATTCTATGAATAGCATATAATTCCAAAAACATAAAGGAAATTCATTGCAGTAATTATTATCATCCATAAGACATACAGTAGGACCCCCATATCCGCAGGGGATTGGTTCCAAGCCCCTCCACAGATACTGAAAAACGCAGATAATAATGAACACACTCTCTCTCTCTTAATTAATTAATTAATTAATTAATTAATTATGGTCGAGGGACCAGCTATATATGTATGTATGTATGCATGCATGCGTGTGTGTGTATATGTGTATGTGTGTGTGTGTATGTATGTGTGTATATATATATATATAGAGAGAGAGAGAGAGAGAGAGAGAGAGAGAGTATGTGTGTGTGTATATATATATGTGTGTGTGTATATATGTATGTATATACATATATATATATATAGAGAGAGAGTGTGTGTGTGTGTGTGTGTGTAGCATGGTAAAAGGAAAAAAAACAAAAAATATTTTCACATGGATTACCAAAACTGGCCACTAGAGGGTATCAGAGAACATGTTATGTATTCTTCACTAACATGTATTCATAGCATGGTCTCTAGTGGCTGCTTCTGGTAATACATGTGAAAATAGTTTTTTTCTGGATTTTTTTCTTTTAATATTTTCAGACCATGGATAAATGAATCAGTGGATACTGATTCTGTGGATAAGGGGGTCCTACTGTAGTATTTTGAGGCAATGAGAGTACAACTGCATTGCTTTTATCAACACAATAATATAGGGGCATTTAAGGAAATGAGTAATGTTTTTATGTGCCATTCATTTGAAGGGGGCTGGGTGGAGTGCTGCTTTCATATGAAGCTGATGGACATACCTCCTTTAACTTCTATGTCAGAGTCCTGTGTGGCTTTGCCCTATTGCTAGCTTCTTTAGCATGAAAGAGTCAGTGAGTGGTGTGGCTCAGGTAATGTGACAAGCTGCCATCTTTATTTCCAGCAATGGCTGGGCCTGCCAGTAATGAATCTTATGGGTATGCCTATCATTCATTAAGGTTTTCTGGGTGACTTACATTGAGAATGCTATGATAAAACATGTACTTAAGCACTGAATAGGATAAAATCAGCCAGAGAATAAATCTGGGTTTAAGATCAACCATGAAGAACAACAATAACATAATCTAGAAAGTACTAACATGTTAAGTTAGAATAACCTGGGAAAAAAAGGACTTCATTTGTCACCCAAATAGCTACAACGTAGTTGTGAATTTCAATATGTTACACAGGCAGTTATGCAAAAGGTGTAACTTTTAGTGGCAAATTGTTGTAAGTTGAGAAATCTCCTGCCTACTCAAGTTGGCATGCAATAGGTAATACCTCCAGAATATTTCTTAGCTTAGAGCAATTCACCACTAGAAGTCACACCTTTTGTATAGCTGTGAAACAGGATTGCCTCCATAGTCTTTCCCAGCCCCTCCTTTCTACAGTAGAGGTGCATAGCCATTTGGGGATACTGATGTGGTTGAGACTATTCATTAGGAGATAAACTTCTTTTGTTAAACATTCATCCAAAAAGTAATAAAGATTAGTAGTGACATGAAGTGGCAACACAGGAAGTGCATCTAAGGTTAGTGTCTTCTATTTTTCCTGTGCAATGTCCCAAGACTGATTGTGCATGTTGATCATGCAGAAAGGTGTGTAAGTGCCAAATGCCCATGAAACTAGCCATGAGGAAGATACGTGTTTTCCTCTTTATGCATTAAGTGGGAAGCAAATGTAGAGGGTATGTGAATCATTTGGATTTGTATTTCTGCTGCTATTTTGTCCTTGCAATATGTGACCGCTAGTGAAATGGGAATATTTTACATCTCCAGGTAGGACTATGAGATCCCTGTTTGAGACCATAGTAAGTCATTTCTTGTCAGTGTAGACAATAATAAGCAAAACAGACTAATGGTCTGAATCAGTATAAAACAGCTTCATATTTTCCTTTATTCTCTACATCTGATATACATCAATTGCATTTCTGGAGGATCAAAAGAAATAGTTTTTTACATAAAATTTGGAAACAAAGTGGCATATGGAGTGTTGGAGTGCTGAAGAGATAATAGTTTTTTTGGGGGGGATGAATTATTAGTATCAAATGAAATTCAGACAGTAAAAGCAGATGTAGATCCTACTTTTATTCAAAAGTACTTGTTTTTTTAAAAATCGTTTTCATTGGTCTCTTTAAAATCCCATCAGGCACAGAGAGATATAATATTTGAACTCCGACGAATTGCTTTTGATGCAGAATCTGAACCCAACAACAGCAGTGGCAATGTTGAGAAACGCAAGTCTATGTACACCCGGGATTACAAAAAACTTGGGTTTATTGTGAGTATTCTTGCCTAATTCTGGTAGCTTTCTAGATATCTACTTCATGCTGATTATTTGTTTTACCTCAGACATCCAGGATTATAATCACACCAGCTGTCTTGATGTTCATGTTCTTTCTATGTCCCATAAGTTTGGAAATTTATCATATTTCAACCAAATTCATAGATGTCAATCTCTTGTCACCTGCATAAGGATGTACAAAACCTGTTCCTTTATTTCTATGGTCTTGGATATCTCTATTAATTCAGGAAAGTGTTTCATTTATCTTTGACTATAGGAACTGTAGGAACTGTGTGCTTGAACTGGATACACTTCAGAATATGTATCCAGTTGCAGACAATGTTCATGGGATATGCATTTAAATGCCTGCCCATCCCCATTCTTAAAATTCCCATACACTTAGCATCCATTACGTTTTGTGCATTCATCCTTCAAAAACCATTTTCTTAAATGGAAAGTAGACTGAATAAAATCAGATAGAAGGACAGGTTCAGGATCATCATCATCATCTCAAAACTGCAGAACTGGAAGAGACCCTATGGATCATTGAGTCCAACCCCTGTCAGGGAGGCACAGGGGTGAACCAGACTCCCAAACTCTGGCTCTACAGCCAAATACCTAAACCACTGAGCTATCCAGGCATTTGCACCAACAGAAAGAACCCAATTTCTTTTCAAAATCACATCTCTCCTATTGCTGTGGCATCTCAGGCTCAGCAGAATGGAGGGAATGATTTATTTGCTTTCAGTGCTTTGTTCTCTGCTTTTCTTTTGAAAAGGAATCCCCAAGTGACTAACAAAAAAACAACAACAACACCCCAACCTGAACAGACATAATAGTCTCAAAAAGTAAAATGCCTGGCATGAAAAAGTGATGAAAGAATGAAATGCTACAATTATCAATGCAGTTTCAGTTCAGTACTTGAAAAGGGGGGGGGGGGGGAGAATTCAATAAGCAGCAACTAACAGAATTGTGGATGTTCATCAATTAATTCCTACAGTCCCAAATTCTGATAGGTAAACAGCTAATAATTGCAAGAACAGAATTAGTACTGGAGGCTCTGTGTTGGCCAGTGGTGGGGAATGTGCAGTCCATGGGCCTCATGCAAATGCCCCCAGGACTCATGCCGCATTCCCCAACACCTCTAACACTCTCTCACATCCTAAATTAAAACTAGCCCAGGTGACCAGTGGCATCTTTTGAAGGTGCTCATGGCTATTGGGAGCCAGTTTTTAAGTAGTTTTTTTAAAAAAAAGAAATTATTAAAACTAAGGAGGAGTGAGAAGGTGGGCATAGCCCTCTGAAGTTCTGAGAAGTGGATGTGGCCTCCAGACCATTGGAAGTTGCCTGCCATGATGTAGGCAAATGTTTTTTTAATGTGGTAATTGCATGACTTGCTGTATGGTATCACAGAACTCCTCACATCACTGGTTGGAACAGAAGCAACAGAAATAAGAGTGGTTTTGCTATTTCCCCAAGAGGCAACCTAAAGTGGGATGCCTCTTTGGCACTGTTCCCTGGAGTAATCAGGTCTCAGTTCACATCTCGGCCTTTTGGCTAAATTAAAGTGTAGTGTAGGTGTCAGTACATTGCCCAATCTGGTATGTAGTCACTGGCTTCCAAAAACATATGTCCAGATCAGTGACCAGGAGCTTGATGGGTTGATGTCCAGGTAAGTGTCTGTGAGAGCTAGCTGTTCTCCTCAGGTTTAAATGGAGAGAAGGTGCTTTCCCTTGTTCCAGTCAGACATGACTTTGGGAAGAGTCAAAGAAGGGCCCTTGATTATCATTGTAGTGCTTTGCTAAGCTTCTATTGGAGAAGGCAGATTTTGGGGTCCTATACCCTCTGCTTTTTGGAAGTCAGAACCAGCATGTTGAGTTGGACCTGGAAATAGGTTGGTTTAGATAGAACAGTGAGCCATTTGAATTTTGTTGGGACAAGAAAGAGCAGAAAAGGGGCCAGTTAGGATATATCTTTAAGCCTTATCCTCTGCTTTAAAATAGTCAAATTCCGATATCTTACCACAGTCTTCTACAGCCTTGGCCTCTGTGGTGTTATAATTCCAGTTTTATCTATTTTAGACTATAGTTCCCATCAGACCCAGCCAAGTGCTTAGGAAAAATTTGGAGTTGTAGACCAGAATGTGGTGGATCTCAGGTTTGCAAAGCCTGTCTTATAATAAAACAGGATATTTATTTATTTATTTATTTATTGCACTTATACCCCGCCTATCTAGTCGATATGAAAAATCAGGTCTTTTTTAGTCACTTATGTTGATCTCACTAAGGTATCTATGTATATATTCAGAACAGATGGGCAACTGGGGAACCCTCCAAATGTTTTTGGTCCGTATCTCCTGATCCCTAGCCAGAATACCGAATAGTGAGGGATTCAATGATTAAGATCTGAAAATCTCTGGATCATTGTAGTTGTTTGTTTGTTCATTCATTCATTCATTACATTTATACCCCGCCCATCTAGTGCTGAGGCACTACTTTGGGTGGCTAACAACATTTAAAAACAAACCACAACTGCCCATTCGCACTCACAATGCAATCTAGAGATGGGAATGACTTGCTTCATGTCGTGTCGTCACAAGTCATTGGTGCGGCACCACTGATGCTGTGTGTTCCCTTCCCCCACCCCCTGAATGACTCCCCCACTCACCAGCCAGCATGCGCTACTCACCTCCTGTGCTTCGCGCAACCATCCAATTGCAGGAGCACAGACTTCCCTCCTCTGCCTCCTCCAGCAGCTGCCCACTCAAAGGCAGCACTGCAGGAATCCCTGCTCCACTTCCTTGCCTGAGTGGGCAGCTGCTGGAAGAGGTGAAGAACTGAAGTCCATGCTGCTGCTGCAACTGGACGGTAATGCAAATAGAAGGAGATAGAGCAGCACATGCCAGCTGGTGAGTGGGGGAGCCAGTTGGGGGGGTGAGGGAAGGAAACATGCAGCACCTGTGGTGCCATGATGACAACTTGCAATGACATGGCATGAAGCGAGTCATGCCCGTCTCTAGTGAGATCTATTTAAGCATTTGTATCTTACTCTTCAGTGGGAAGAGGCTGTTGGGTCAGATTGCAAAACTCAGTTGTAACAGCTCCTGCCCTCACATTTTCATTTTAAGGGCCTTGGCACAGAAGGGGAGAGGTTTGAGAGGAAGGAGAGAAAAAGCAAATAGGTGGAATGAGACAGTTCAGTGACAACAGGAGCTAGAAGTTTTCCCAGCTAAGGTAGTAATGTAGTGCGGATCTCCCCTTCCTATCCTGATGGAATGGGTGCTAGATGATGCATGGCTGATGCCACAGTTTGCTCCTCTACTGCATTCTAAAGGGATATTAGGTCTGCCCCACCTGTGTCTTCCAGCTGAGATTGTAATGCAAAGATATTGGATTCCTGGAGTAAGAAAGATGATTATTATAAAATACATTTTTGAACATGTATTGTTCCACCAAGAATATCCTAGCTTCTTTTGCCCCTAAAGGCTTGATGGTGATATTTGTAGCTTTAATTTCAGGTTTGGAAAGAGCCACATTTTGCAGTTAAAATATTCACAGTGTTCTTTGAATTGCTCAAAAGCAAAATGAATAAAACTAGAATGAAGTCAAAATATTGTCTGCTGTTTTTTTGCTGAAAAAGTGCTAACCATTTTAATGATGTCCCTCAGTTCTGGTGTCCAGCTTTCACAACCACCATTTTGCCGTCACTGATTAAAAGTGCCTCCAGTAAAGGAAAACCCAAAGGAAAAGATACTGACAGAGTGATTTGTAAGTCAGGCAGACTGTTTGTAGGAAGCAGATTAGTTGCAGTTAATTAAGCAATAAATTGAGAACAGGCTTTAAGGAGGAGAATTTCAGGAAGACATGTGGGGCAGTCACTGTGCCTGGCAGGAGTATTTAATCAGAAGCTGTATTCCAGACCCCATAACTGTCTCTAATCATTAATTTAAACAAGGCTCCTGTAGCCTCTTGAGTCTTTTGTTCTGGACATCTGGTGTGGCTTGTAGCACTTCATGAAACAAAATGTTGAGGCTTTGTAACCTAGAACCATAGAAGTAAGCCATAGGCTTGTGTACATGGATAAATCATTTATGGATTTCTTTCCCAATAAAATTAAGAAATGATATTTCTATAAAACACACCAACTTTTCATTACTAACAATATTGTACCAGCTCATAATATCAGGAATTTAAGAATAAGAAAACAAAACTAAAGTAGGGCAATGTTAAATTTTGTCTTGACTGCCTTTTACATAGCTTTCCAGTGATCTTGGTAACAGTGCTAATAATTCTGCCTATCAAAAGTTGCAAATCAAATTACCTACCAAGTTGCAAATGTTTAATAAATTCAGAGTAAAATAGAGTCTGCATGCTTTTTAGGCTGAAATCCTGTGTGCAGGAGTAGACTCAGCTGAACACAGTGGATTGAGTAAAGATGCATTATGATTAGAGGGTTCTCCAGTGGGAGTGCAAAGTTTTGTTGTGTTAATGAGTTCACAGTAGTGGCGGTATCTACTGCACTCAGCTTTAATTAGCAGAAGGAGGAGGAAAAGGGGGAAAACCTACATGTTTCCATCTCTTAATTTGGGGAAGCCTGGGTGGTTGTTTATATACATTCATTCATACACAAAGTAGAGGAACGTAGAATTTAAGTTTTTCATGTGGTTCTACTTAAAGACAAGTTACCAGTTATTTTTTGACTTAGAATCATATGAAAAACAAGAGTTGAATTTTGTGTTCCTATTTTCTGTGTATGCGTAGAATGACTGTATATAAACAACAGCCTGGACATCCCCAAACTTGGACTTCAGACTTTCTTAAATCATCTTTATTCTGTATATTTTAAGTCCACCTCCCAAAGATATTCTAGACAAATGCTCTAGAGATTTCAGTGGTAAATTTAGAACCTCAAGGTGAGAAGAAATAGAGTTCATAAATGCCACAGCTTGAGTTCTTTGATCGTGAAAAAAAATGCACGGTCATGAAGTTTAAAAGATCACTGATTAGGGTGTGTATGTTCTTCTGTTAATATAGTTGAGTGTAATGTTTATAAGTTTTAGTTTTACTTAGTAAGTTCAAAGGAGACAAGATCCTTTAACTGAGAGAACTGTTTGTTGCCCTTCAATGAAAGAAAATTGGAAATGCTAAAGACCACAAAGGCTCATGATCTTATGATATTTTGAAGCATATATGGGATTGCCAAGTGCTGGTTGCATAAGGTCTTCAACTTGTCACCAATGGTATCCATCTTAATGGATCTGAAGAAAAGTAACTAGTTTTTATGTACTAAATCCAGCATATAAACAGGCCAAATTGCATAACCTTATGAGTTGGGAGAGTTGCTGCCTTTTCACCATATATGTTATTTGGAGTTCTTCAGAGGAAGAGTGGAATATAAGTGAAACAAACAAATAAAGGAAGAATTTCAGCTTGGAATATAAACAGGATGAAGTGCACATGCTTAGCATTTCCCCTTTCCACACAGCATAATTATTCTTAATTTGAGGGAGATTTGCTGTAGCCAGAAAAGCATCTCTGTTTGCAGAACGACCACTGTACTGCTAGTAATAATTAATATTAGTTCTAATATACCCTCACTGGGCATTCGAAGTTCTTCACATAATTTAATGAATAAAATGAATAAAACAATGTTTTTAAACCCATTTTGAAAGGGAAAAGGAGGGATAAAGTGACATCTAGTGTAACCAAGGTGTAGTAACACTTCAGAGTTATTCCCCCCCCCCCCCCCGTTAAATAAATGCCATCCAATACTATATTTTAGGTCCATCTTCCCAGCAAGATTTTTTTACAGTAGGTCTATGCAAGGGTTCCATTATTCCATTTGGGCACATTCAGATATTTAGATTTGGCCTGATATGTTTTTGACCAATTCAAAAACATATTAGGCCAAATCTAAGTTGAAGTTCAGATCTTTGAATCTTGATATTGCCCATTTAATTTCACCATACCCCATTGATTTGCATGGTGAAATTAATCTGGTTGTAGCTTTTCTGTTTTTTACATACATTGGCATGAAATTTGAAGAAATGGTAGCCCTATCAAAGGAAATTATTCCTGCCAAATACTGTACAGGCAAATTGGTATTTAGAATATTTGTTGTTAATGTTGTAAGGGACGTGGTGGCGCTGTGGGTTAAACCGCAGAAGCCTTTGTGCTGCAGGGTCAGAAGACCAGCAGTCATAAGATCGAATCCACTCGACGGAGTGAGCTCCCGTCGCTTGTCCCAGCTCCTGCCAACCTAGCAGTTCGAAAGCATGTAAAAATGCGAGTAGATAAATAGGTACCACCTCGGTGGGAAGATAACGGCGTTCTGTGTCTAGTCGCGCTGGCCACGTGACCACGGAAACTGTCTTCGGACAAACGCTGGCTCTGTGGCTTGGAAACGGGGATGAGCACCGCCCCCTAGAGTCGGACACGACTGGACTAAATGTCAAGGGGAACCTTTACCTTTACCTTGTTAATGTTGCTGCCGCTGGTTTGTTTTATTTAGCTGGCAACATTTAAAGTTTTCCTTTAAAATAGCCATACTTCCTTGCTTTTTCACAAAAGCACATGAAATTAGGGGACATTGTAGCTACTTTTGTGCAGTACTTCCTCACAAGTATCACAAAGATAAGTTAAGTTTTTTTTGCTGTTCACATTTGTGATGTAATATTTATTTATAATTTGTCTATTTACAATATTTTTACCCTGCCTTTCTTCTAAAAACAAGATTGTGTACAGAATAATTTTTTGAAAGTATACAAAAACAATGGAAATCCTTGTAACTAGCACACTAGTGTGAACTAGGACTGTGAAATCAATTTGGTCTAACCTCAAATTGAATTGGGTTGAAACTGATTTGAGTCCAGTCCAAACCAGATTCGATTTCCATGAATTAGGTCTGAAGCTCTGGATCAATTCAGTGCCACAGACACTAATCCAGCAAGTGTGTCTCCAATATGGTATAAACGGTTGTTTTTATGTGTTGTCGTCGCCTCTGACGTATGGTGACCTTATGAATGAGCAGTTTCCAAAATGTCCTGTCCTCAGCTGCTCCACTCAGCTCTTGCTCAACACTCAGCAGTATAATGTTCAGCCTGATTAAGATTTCTACAGGAATTGAAAGCTAACTAAACTTGCATCTGTTCATGAAATTTGGTGGTGATAGAGGTGTTAAGCACCCTTGTCTTCAGATTATACACAAGGACCACCGTGTTTTTTTCTTTTTATTTGTATTCACATTTTAAGGTCGATCATCATAATCATTATGTTTTGTTGTGGTGGTCATAGTTACTGAGGAGCTCAAAGAATGAAATAAAAATTTATCCAAGGTTGTTGACATACTTGTTGATTCTTCTTCTGGCCACATGAGGGTGCTCTTTCCTTAACACAAAGTCCTTTGACAATCTGCATGCATAAAGGTGATCAATAGGTTGAATGAGTGATGTTACACAACGACACATCATGACATTTTGCCATGTTCTGGGTATTCGTTATGGCATGTTTCTTAAACTGTTTCTGCTGTTCATTGCATTATCGATGTCATCTGCTGCCATTCCTCCCTCCTCTGCCTCTGGGCAATGATCCATCACTTCTCCATTCTGTATAGCAGCTGCCACACTGCTGAGACTAAGAGAGAATTGTACTTGACATAGCGTAACTATCAGTTTTTAGAGTGACTCTTGCAGGAAGGAGCAAAGAGGTGTGTACAGAGGTAAAAAGCTCATTCATATTGTAGCCTATTTAGCTAGATGGTTACTTTTTCTACCATTGTGTTTCTTTCCTTGAAGTATGCTAAAAGGTCAGACTAGGTGGAAGGGTGTTTTCTTCCACCCTGAGTTCTTCAGCTGGTGTTTTCAGATGAGATTTGGTCTTGAGGAAGCCTTAAAATAGCAGGGTGTAGCATCACTTTACAGTTAGATTCCATTATGTTCTAATCATGATACAAGGAACATTCCTTGTAATGTCTGGACAGGTGTCATATGGGTGGAGAAGTAGTAATAGTAATTATGTGCTGTCATTCATTTCTGACTTATGGTGACCCTTCTCTGGGTTTTTTAGATAGAGAGTACTCAGAAGTGGTTTATCATTCCCTTCTTGTGGGGGAATGCCCTAGGACCATGTAATTTGCAAAGGCCACACAGGCTGGTTCTTCAGTAAGGCACAGAGGGGAACTGAATTCTGGCTCCACATCCAAGTGCTTCAGCTTAGTGAGCTGTCCAGCTGGCTAATTATGTGCTGTCAAGTAAATTCCATCTTATGACAACCTTTCCCAGGAACTCATGGTGCCCAATGTGGTGTAGTTCAGTGGTTCCCAACCTTGGGTCCTCAAATTTTTGTGGCCTACAACTCCCTGAAATCCTGACCAGCACAGCTAATGGTGAAGGCTTCTCAGAGTTTTAATCCAGGAACATCTGGAGACCCAAGGCTGGGAACTGCTGATGTTGTGGATAAAGTGATGGACTAGGACTCTGGAGACCAGAGTTTGAATCCCCACTTGGCCATGAAAACTCACTGGGGGAGTAGAACTGGTAAAACTGCTCCTTAAATATCTCACTTACTTTGGAAGCCCTATTAGGATCACTGTAAGTTTGTTCTGACTTGACAGCACATAATTAATTGTGGAAATCAGAAGTTGAGCACCCTTCAGAAGGGCCTCATGCTGGACCGGGTATAAGTAGCACAGCTTGTTTCCATGGTAACATACAGTGTCTTATAGAAGGCTAACATATTACTGTTTGAGCTGTTAAGAGACATTGTTCAGCTAGAAAGTTGGGATGGTTTCTTTCAGAGGGGAACTGTACTTTTTGGGGGGTAGGGGGGGTGCAAGGGGTAGAAATTGCAGATAAGTCACAAGCGCCCGGTGGGGACGAGGGGGTTTCATTTCTCAACGAAGCAAATCTGTTGTTAGAGATAATGCTGGAAGCTATAGGCAATGTAGCAAGGTTACTCACAGGGCAGTTGGATGTTACAAACTCATCAATATTCAGTTGTTTCACCGCCCTTGCAAGGGGCTGCTCCGGGCTGGATCTGCATCGTTTACCCCCCATACAGTTCAGCCTTCTCTTTTCAACAACTAGCTACCAAAAAAAAAAAAAAAAATCCAACTCAGAGCTACAAGTGTAGCAAAAACTCCTTGCTGCAATTAATCTTGAACAGAAGAGTGGGAGCAACTAAGCCAGAGATAACAGCGTCTTGTTAACGTAGCAGCAGCTTCAAGGTTTGTAAATAAGTACCTTAAACTCCCAACCAGGAAGAGAGAGAGCTTGAAACTTCAGAGACAGATTTGGACGTGTCCTGGAGAGGGTCACTTGAGCAGTTGAATACTTTGTAAGTATTAAAAATAAAAATTAAAAGGACTAAAAAGGGAGCAGAGCTTGATACGAATGCTGTTCCTCCCTCACATAAACGTAGTCAGGGTATAAAACATTGGTTTCCTGGTTTGCAGTGCAGATATAGTTTGTTCATAACAGTTACCACCAGATGTCAGCCATTTCCTGGTAGGTAGACCAACAGAAAACATTCACGTGGTATTGGTTGTGCAGTAGTTTTGTCAAGCACAAATAACTCTTGTCATTCAACCCTGTTGTTTGCAAATTGCCACTCCTGTGTGAAATGTCACTGAATCTCACATTGATAGTTGTCTGGTGTCAAAAATTCCTTTCTCTTCAGTGAAATGACAGGTAAACCTGTATGCTGGGGAGGAAGCAAAAACATAATAGTAGAAGTTAGAGCAATGAAAAAAGGGCACTTTTTGGTTCTCCTTCAATTACATATTTTTTCCACTCTTGGGAAGCTTTCTAAGTGTAATGCCAGTCCCCTTCCATCGGTGCTTCCTACCAGTTACAGGATGAAGCCACCATTTCACTTGCTCAAAGCATCTGCTTCAAAGCATCTGCTGTGGTGTTTCAGCTGACTCCCAGAGAGCCAGTTCATACTGGTGAGGTTCTGTTAAAGGGACATGGATTGGAGAAGCAAGGATGCAAGAAATATGCAGCAAAAAAATTTGAATGTTCTTTTTTTTTGTGCCCCCAAATAAGGGGTGGAAAAAATCAATTTAATTCACATTTTAGTATGAATCATACCAATTTGTGCTGAAGTAAAATGGCATCATTCTTCTGTTACACACTTCTTCAAATTTTATGATGCAAGTCACCAGTCAAAATAAAGATGTATACTACTGTTTATGTTGAGGTAAAACATTATTCATAACCCATCCACACATATCACTCAGTTAGACATAGAAACATATAAAAACTGGTAAATGAAATGCACAAACGACGAAAGGGAGGTTAACAGAAGAGAAGGGGATGGAATAAGAAAGGTGATTTGAAAATAACAGCTTTGATGTTTATTTATTTATTTATTGGATTTTTACCCCGCCCCCCCTAGACAAAGTCTACTCGGGGCGGCTTACAAATATTATAAAAACATCATTGTACAATAAATATAATTTTAAAAATCATTAAAACATCATAATTTTAAACAATTAAATTGTTGTTAAAATGTTCCTTCATGTGTCCAAGTTATCTGTGAAACAGTTCCAAGAATGTGGACCAAGTACTCAGATATTTCCTGCTTGTCCCTTGCCTGTGAAATGCTACTTCCAATTTTTTTGGTCAAGAGATTGTCTGTCCATTCCTCTACGTGAGGCATGAGGAGACTTTCATCCCTGTAAATCAATATGCTTGGCCATAATGGCTGGCTGTAGAATCTGTGTCCCTTTGTAGTATCCCATTTCAAAGGTAACAGTAAACTACAAGCAGAAGAATCCAATGTTGTATCCAGCTATTATTGTTCTTGTTATGGTCATGTGCTTGCTTGTGAACTGCCCAGAGTAGTGCTGTGGCACTAGTGCGTTCAGTATATCAAATTGAAGCAATAAATAAAATAAATAATAAATCACTTCAGACTTCATAGTGGGAGATTTGAACATAGGTCTCCTGAGCCCTAGCTTGACACTCTGTCAACTGTACCCCACTGACTCTCACTGTATCCAATATAAAGTTGATATGTTTTGTTATACTCATCCAGAAGGGTGTGATAACTAGAAAGGCCCATAGCATGTGAATTAGGGTCTCTCCACTTTCAGAACACTTCCAGAATTTGTTATACTCAGTTATGTTCATCTGCCATGGACACAGTCCAGTTTTTTTGTTGGATAAGATCTCAAGGAAAGTTTTTTATGTTTGTAAGGATATTGTTGCGTTGAAGAATATCTAGTGGTCCCTCTCATTGAACAGCCTATTAGATCCACAACTCATTGAATATGGGAGTCAGTACAGTTCTACCATAGAAATAGAAGAATTTGTGTCCCCATAGGAATGACTGTACTGTGTTCAGGAATCAAAGCACTTCAACAATTTCTGATGCTATTAGGTCATCTGGGCCAAATATATCCCTTAGACAGTGCCTAAATTGTAAGGCAATTTGAGGGAGTTTACAGTATATTATGATTTAAGATGATCAAGCATTCTGAAGCAGTCTTTTACTTTAATTAAGTTATGATATGTTATTCACTCAGTGATCTACTCATGTGCACCATGGTATTGATTTACCTTTGATATTTACTTACTTACTTACTTACTTAAAATATTCCCCCCACCACTTTTCTCCTTAAAAAGACCCAAGGCAGCTTACAACAATTAAAATACAACATTTAAAAGCTGTAAACGGTGTGTATATTAAAAAAGAACTAAAGTATTATGTTAAAAGTGCTTAATAAAATCAGTACTAAAAACACATTTAAAACTGCAGAGCACAACAATCCATTAAAAAAACAAACCAAAACCAACCCCTCTGATTTAGGATTGCCCAGCAAAGATGGTCACAAGTCCCTCCAAGTACCCCTTGGAGTCATAACAGTAGGGGTATAAATGTGGGACCTCTCCAACAGGAATTTGTCCCATTTACATGGCCACTGTTACTGAAGCCATTGCTTCAGTTCTGAAATTTCCCCAGAGCTCCTTATTAAGTCTGTGAATGTTGGCACAGTAATACGAGACCTGTCCAATTTTGGCTTCTTGACCTTGAATAAAAATTCCTTTGATTTTTTTTATCGTACCATAAAACACATGCCATAGAGTCAAGAACAGTGCCATACAAATGAAGGAGGCAGCCATGTCTTGAAATGCTAGGAGATAAGATATTAACCCATTTATTGTTACCTGTGATTTGAAAGGTTTAACAGGATTTTATTCATATTGAAAGCAATGGGGCAGGCCCATTCTCTACAGTACCTGGTATATGTATTCCCAGTACTTTCTTATCAAAGACTTTTTCTGCATCCACAATAAGGATAAAGCACAGAGAAAGCATGTTTCCACTTTTTTCCCATAGTATTGACCAAAAGTCACAACTGGTCTTTAATGTAGAAAAACATCCTGTCCTGGATGAATCATCATCGGCAAACATTCCTCAAGCATGCTTCTAAAATTGTAGCAGTTATTTTTTACATCCACATTCCTTAGAGCAGTGGTTCCCAATCTTGGGTTCTCAGATGTTTTTGAACTGTAACTCCCAGAAGCCATTACCAGCACAGCTACTGGTGTAGGCTTCTTTGAGTTGCAGTCCAGGAATGTCTGGGGACTCAGGGTTGGGAACCACTACCTTAGAGAAACAGATCTGTAAATGCTCCATCTAAGAGTCTTTGCCTGTTTTAAAATTAGAGATCTACAAAGACTCCATTACCTCCATTATTATTGTCGTACTCCTTTCCCAATTTTGGACCAATCAGTTCCATGTCCAGTTCTAACTGTTGCTTCCTGTCCCACATATAGATTTCTCAGGAGATAGATAAGGTGGTCAGACACTCCCATTTCTTTAAGAACTTGCCATAGTTTGCTATGGTCCACAAAGTCAAAGGCTTTTGCGTAGTCAATGAAGCAGAAGTAGATGTTTTTCTGGAACACTCTGGCTTTCTCCATAATCCAGCGCATCTTAGCAATTTGGTCTCTAGTTCCTCTGCCCCTTTGAAATCCAACTTGTACTTCTGGGAGTTCTCGGTCCACATACTGCTGAAGCCTACCTTGGAGGATTTTGAGCATAACCTTGCTAGCGTGTGAAATGAGCGTAATTGTACGGTAGTTGGAGCATTCTTTGGCACTGCCCTTCTTTGGGATTGGGATGTAGACTGATCTTTTCCAATCTTCTGGCCACTGCTGAGTTTTCCAAACTCGCTGGCATATTGAGTGTAGCACCTTAACAGCGTCATCTTTTAAGATTTTAAATAGTTCAACTGGAGTGCCATCACCTCCACTGGCCTTGTTGTTAGCCATGCTTTCTAAGGCCCACTTGACTTCACTCTCCAGGATGTCTGGCTCAAGGTCAGCAACCACACTATCTGGGTTGTCCGGGACCTCCAGATCTTTCTGGTATAATTCCTCTGTGTATTCTTGCCACCTCTTCTTGATGTCTTCTGCTTCTGTTAGGTCCCTACCATTTTTGTCCTTTATCATGTCCATCTTTGCACAAAATGTTCCTTTAACATCTCCAATTTTCTTGAACAGATCTCTGGTTTTTCCTTTTCTATTATTTTCCTCTATTTCTTTGCACTGTTCATTTAAGAAGGCCCTCTTGTCTCTCCTTGCTATTCTTTGGAAGTCTGCATTCAATTTTCTGTAACTTTCCCTATCTCCCTATCTGTATGGCTCTCCCCAAACACCAAATTTCAAATAAGTTGATTTTTATCCCTGTCTTTCTTCACTATCTTTCTTTCACATGGTATAGATTATTTTAACCTTAGTTTCTAGTGATTATCTTTGGTAACTCCAACCTCTCCCCCTTTTTTTTAATTTCAAAAGGCAGAGGGACATCTTTTAGGAAACATGCACAGAACATGTCATTGGAACTTTTGGTCCAGTATAGCTTTTCTTCCTCAGCTTGCCTAACTCTGACAAGGGGTTTGGAAATCGGAAGATAGCTTTCTAGACTGCATTCTGTAGAGCAAGCATAGCAAGATTAGTTTACCTGCAAAGTTAAAGAGTGTGTATTTCTTCTTTGTACATGTTGCACCTACTCACACTTTTCTTCACCATTTCATTAAGTCCAAAACAGCCCTTCAAAATATTTTGGCACAGAGGAGTTATAGCCGCATCCCAGCTGTGCTTGCTTTGTTCATTCCCAGCAACTGTGTATCAGAACATGTGACAGTATCCGCATCACATCAGCTGGTAACCTTCTTAGCTCTGTGGAAATTTAAGCCTAGGCCAAAAACAACTAACGCAGAATTGCTGTCTTTATTTCAGATTGGTGTGGTCAGAGTTGTGCACGCTCTGTGCTGCTGAAATATAATGTGATGTGCCTTGGCAACCCTAATTCTTTACTAGGAAACACTGAAATCCATCTAAACTGGACAATTGGAATAACAATGTTGTTCCATATTGCCTCTGATATTCTGCCTTTTTTTTAATGATCCCACTTTGAGAAAAGACATGTTTTCCAGAGCAGTATAGGCATACTTCTCATCAGTGTTGTTGTTTTAGAAGAGGTAGCCGTGTTAGTCTGTGCAGGCATACCAGGCAAAATCCAAAGAAACAAAACAAAAAGACAAAAGGTGCCACATGTTTTTGTCTTTGTTTTGTTTTGTTTCTTTGGATTTTGCCTGATATTCTCATCAGTGGAAATCTTGTTCACCACTCTGACTTGGGAGAGTTTAGGAGGTATTGCCCTCATACTATGCAGTGAGGCATACCTTCACTGTCACAAGAGCTGGAAATGTGCTCTCCAGAAAGCCCTAAAGAAACTGAATTCTGTACCTCACTTCAGGTTCTGTGGCTTTCTGTACTGTGGAAATATGTGACAGAAACAACACTGTCTTTATTGATAACTTTTTGTTCTTTCTATGCTGCTGAAATAGTGAAGATCAAAATTAACAGGACCTATTGTGAGGAGTCAACTTTAAACTCTGAGATTTATTCTAAGGTTCCTTGAAGAATTCTGCCCAGAATTCTGATTACAGATTTGGTTATTGTAATTCTGAAGTCTCCCTTTGGTGAGTAATGAAAATATTATTTACTGGCAACAGTCAGGTTTTTTAGAGTTTGTTTTTGAGCCCCATCATCATTAGAAATATGCTTCAATGTTCAAACAGCCCTGTTGGTTGTGTCCAATAATCACAATCTGTAGATGATGTCAAAACCACTGTTCTTCCTCTCGAGCAGTATCATGCAGGCTGCCAATTTTTTTTTGGCAGACAACACTGAGCAAATAACAGTATCCAATGCAAATTGATAAACTAAACAACCCCCTTTTTATCACGTTCATGATTTCCTTCCAAGATTTGAACTTGCCAGAGAAGGATATATCATTATTTCATTTTCAGTTTTTCTGTAATTTCCTTCTGGCTATGAAGAAATGCTTTATCTCTCCATTGGATTTGGATGTGCTGTCAACGTGTTACACCATCAGAGCTTTAAAGATTGTATTTGAAAATAAAATACTCAAAGCAGTGTCATGTCTTTTTATTTTCTTTTGAAAGAGCTAACTCTGATCAGTCTGTTTTTAACTGGACTTTTTACCATGACATGACCATCATTAAACACTTCTAGGTTTTCGCTGAGTCTACTCGAAGAGTAAAGCATTTGAACGGCTTTTTCACAGAACCCCAGAGAGTCTAATATTTGGTTGGATAACACCCTTATTCTTTTTACTATTTGGGGCTAAAACATATAACCACTATTTGTTTGAAAGCACAGCTAGACATTTTTTTTCCATAAGCAATCAAAAAGCAATTTTTGTTTGAAAATCTAGGCAAATATATTTATTTGATTTGTGTTGTCAGGATTAATTTGAGAATTTTTTATGAAATTCATTGAAACAGCAGTGCTGCAAGGTGCATCACAAGAATTCCTAGACAGGTATGATAGATTAAACTGTGAAGTCATTGCTATTGACCAAAATCCTGTTGTGTGGCTTGCCTGCCAAAAAGTTGCATAAGCTGTTGCAAAATTCTCACTGAGATGGAAATCATATCTAGCATGCAGTTTCACAGGCACTCTTCTGCTACTAGTTGTGCAATCAGTTGCACAATGAGACATGCAGACTGCCTGGGTATACCCTATACAGACATATCTATGCTGTGCCAAATGCAATAGGATTTCTGCCACTATGTGGTACAGTTAGTTTTCCTAGCCGGTGATAGAGGGCTTCTGAGAAGGAAGGGCTGTAGCTCAGTAGTAGAGCACATGCTTTACATTGATGGTTCCCAACCTTGGGTCCCCAGATGTTCTTGGACTGCAGTTCCCAGAAGCCTTTACCACCAGCTCTGCTTTATATAGAGAAGATGCCAAGTTTAGCCCTCATCATCTTCAGACTGGGTTAGGAATGGATCCTGGGCTTGGAAAGGATTTCCTGGAGACCACTGCCAGTCAGTGTCATCAGTAATGTAACAGACTGGGTACAATGCTGTGGCGTCCGCCCAGGTCATGAATATTCATATGCTGTCTGCATAGACCAATGGGAGTGCTGGAGGGGCGGAGTCACGAGATATAAGAGACTCAGCAGGATGAGGGGGAGTTAGAGAGAGAGAGAGAGAGAGAGTTGAGATTGAGAGTTGAGAGTTTTGGAATTTGGGTGGGAAAGTGGTGGTTGAGAGGGATAAAGGAGAATGTCTGTGTAAGAGTTAACAACATTGCTTGAAGTATCTACATCTGTGACAATAAACAATTTCTATTTGATTCTTTTAAAATGACATATGGCCTTGACCTCGATTATTAATAATAGGTATTGTTGATGAAATCAACTGGTGGCAGCTGAGGGGCACGTAGCGTGAGCTCCTAGTTTGGTGAAACGAACAGGGGCCACATGGGGATCGTGACAAACACAATTTCCCATATTCTTAAAAAACAACAGACAGTAGCACGTTGCTCATTTTTCAAGAGAGCTTCCTATGCCACTGAGTTTAAGATATCAGAACAGTGGATCAATCCTGTCATGATTTAAGTCTGAATTTTCTTACTTTGGGGGTTACAACTTCAACCAACATTTTGCTAATTTAAACAGAAGCTTTTGTTTTTTTAGGAATTTATCTTGTTTTTTAAAACACAGGAACATGTACTCACAAAGCTGGAGGGAAAAATTTGTCTTCACCGAACAAATTAATGGAACATTTATAGCCAGTGGCCAAAATCCTGTTACATAGTGTGATAGAACCCTCTCAAATCTACCTGGCAGCAGGTAGGCAACAGAAAGGAGCTTATTGGATGAGAGAAAGCAGGAGGAGAACCAATTGAGAAGAAGAAGGAAAGGGTCAATTTGTTTTCTCAAGGAGGGAGTAAAGAAGAGAGAGTTACCTTGTTTCCCAAGGAGATAGGCAAGATTTTAAGTATAAAGAGAAATATTTATATTATGTATAAAGAGAAATACTTTGTATCAAGGAGAGTAAGGTCTGTTGTGGGAAAGCTGGCATGTATGATTAATGAAACCTCAAGCTAAAGTCCGTGCAGTTAACAGTTGTTATATTTCAATAAAGATCTTATTTTTATGTTTAACTTTTAAAATCGCTTCGGCTCTTATGATTTGGGCTTAAGGCAAGCCTGGTAAAAGGACAGTTTAAAGGTGATTTGCCAGGTTAGGGCTAGTCACACATAGTTAGGCCTGTGGAAGGCATATGGCATAACGTGCAGAAATGTCTTGCAAGCTAGTGACGGATCTCCACCTTGAATTTCAGGTGTGTGTCTAAACCACCAGACTGGCACACACCCAAAAATCCATGCTGGTAATCACCAGCAATAAGTCACCATGAATAATGCCGTTTGATTTTTGTTGGCCAGTGTTTAAGTAAACAAAATAAATCATCAATAGCAACAGAACAACTTGGACTCAACAGCATCTCCCAAGCAGTTGGATCACTAAAAAAGCCACGCCTAGTGACAGAGAAGTTGTTAAAGAGGTAGGTAGTGCATATTACAATATGTTACATATATGCTACCCCAAGAGCTCTTAATGGACTGCTTAAAAATTTCCCCCAAAGAAACACCTTCCAGGATCAGATCAGTTCTTCCAGAAGCTAGTCCTACCCATGGGAGAAGGGCTTAGAAAACGACAATTTCCCCCTGATAACTGCATCTCTTAACAGTCTATTTGTGCAGAAGTATTAATTGGAGATGTCAAGCTTCCAGAAGGTGGTAGGGTTTTCATGTAGAATTACACCATAAATGTACAAACCATAATAATACTCAGGGCATAGGAAGGTGAGATTCAGCCCTGAATTAAAAATATTTATATCTGAGTAGTTTGCCATATAAAACAAATGAGGATTAAGTGTTGTACTGTATATATTGTTGAAGTGCAAGGTCCATCATATTTCACTATTAGCTATGTGGGCTAGGGTTGAGGGAGTTGTTGTTCAAGAATATCTGGAAAATTCCACTGTGTCTCCCCACCCCCATAGTGAAAGATGAACTGAAAATGGCACTTTGAAATGAACTTGAAAGTAACAGAAGAATAAAAGATACATTATTGTTCACCAAAATCCTTATCCAACTGTACTAAAGGCTTGATAGGAAAAACTAGCAACAGAGATGCTTACAGTCTTTGCCTAGCACTGTATTACTGGACTCATAATGAGGTAATATGTGGTATTTGATATCAGCAAGTACAGTGGTCTAGTGCTGAACTTACGAGTATTGAGTAGGAGTGACATTTGGAAAGTCATGTTAAGTAAAAGAAAAAAACCCTAAATATTTATTTTTTAACATAATTTTCTATAATGCAGGAAGAACAAGTTTCTCAGCATTTACAGAAGCTCCTAGAATTGGCTTTCATGCTTTCAGTGTCTTCTGACATGCAAAAGCCATTTGAGACTTTCTCTCTCTTGTGAGGAGAAGAACAGGTAGAAGGTGACCTCACAGGAAGAAAGGAAAGCTAAGAGTACCAGTCTGCACACAGAGTAGTCAAAAGGCAAATGGGGAAAACAATCCCTGGGCCATCTGCCCTGGCCAACTGGTTCAGATATACTGGCTACATATGTCAGTGCCCTGTTTGAACACACAGTAGCAGTATGCACTTGGAAAACAGGTTGAGCGTTATGTTACTGTGTGTTCCCAGCAACTTCTTTGGTGCCTTTGCAAAGCAGATGGTAACAATATAAAGTAGCTTAGGAAAGGAAATGAAGGCTGCTTTTTCCAGCTGTGACTACAAGGAAATATTAGGTAGGCAGAATGTAATTTCCCAAACGGGAATCTATCCAGGGAAGCTCTAATCTGCCAAAACATGCCATGAGCTGCTTAATGACCACAAGTAATCACAGTTTTGGATTTTCATTTCATCAAAGCAATGGCATCTCTCGCAGTATGATGTTCTGTTAAGCTGACTAAGCTTCACAAAGGCTTTCTAATTTTTATGTTACTCCAGTTCCTATGTGCTGTTCAGATACAGAAAAGTGGTGGTGCAGTATAGTTTACAATGAAAATATATAAACAGACCTTGGTTTCTTTAGATTTGCAAGCCTAGTCCTGCAATCCTGCAGCCAGTTAAATGCACTTTAACTCTCATTGATCTCACTGAGAGTTAAGAACACATATTTTGGCACAAGACTTCAGAAAACAAAATATCACTTTTTGGCTCAGTGTGGTATTGGTTTTCAATATTTGTTTTTATCCAGTTGGTTGCTGAGTTCCATTATCTCTGGCCTTGTCTTCCTACTATTGATTCTTAAAGCTAAATCTGGTCTATAGTCATGTGGCTATATATTTTGTTGTATTTCTTCCTCTTTCTGAAGCTGAGAATTATGCATCAATTTCTTTCATATCTGTGTATCATATTCAACTGTTAATCTATTTCTGGGGTAGGGAATCTGTGAGGATATTTGGGGCTACTACAGCTTCCATAATGTCTTGCCACTGACCATGCTGGTTGGGACAGATGGTAACTGTAGACCTAAGTATCTGCCTTGCCACTTCTGAAGTCTGCTTAAACCCCTTTGACCAGCTTTGTTCATGGCAGTAGACGGGATGCCCCTCATCCTCATCTGACTGTTTTGACAGCCTCTCTTCTCTGAATATGTCTCCTTGCCTTGCCTCTGGCTTTCCATCCCCAGGTGTGTTTGTCATTGCTGTGGGAACTTGTTCTACTGACATATGCTTGGCTACCTGCAATGAACAGTGCATTGCCTGTCTGTCACAGGTGGCTTTTGGTGCAAGCAACGGTGTAGTGCCTTTCCTCCAAATTTCAGGACAATGCACTCTTCTCTTTCTCAGATCATGTCCTGCTGTTTATATCCTATGAAAATAACTTCATCAGCTATCTCCTGGCCCAGTGGAGTCATACTTCCCCATCACATGATTTCCCTTCCTTAGTAGTGAGATATGTATGTACATTTTAACACAGCTCCGGTAAACTTTTCGCCTTTCAGAGGTTGTTGCACTACCACTTTCCTGAGCCATCACCATTGACTGTGCTGACTTGGGCCAGTGGAAGTGTTAGTCCAAGCAACATCTGGAGGGCTGCAGGCTGTCTGTTTTTTATTCAGATATCTGTTCAAGAAAAAAGTAGAGGAAGAACTGTCCCTGTGGAATATACTGTTACTGAACAAAAGAAATAGTCCCTGTGTTGCCTCTGTGGAATTTCCAGTTACACACCTGTCTGTCTGTGCTACTGTAAGACCAAGTATTTTTTTTTATGGGATGGCAGAGTTTCCTGAACCCTGATATCGCACTGTCTTGCTTCTGTATCATTTCTGTGTGCTTTATGCTATCAGTGAGAGTGAAGCGGGCCAGATGAGCATGAATGATCCCACTCATTTGTGCTGGCAAACTGGTGTGGCACATTTCTTAGTTCTCTGGACACCTTTCCAACTTGTATGAGTTTCTACATATATTTGCCCTCAAAAATAAAGTAACATCCCCCCTCCTTTTCCCTCCCAAGGCTCCACTGGTGAACCATTGGTCAATTTTAATTGGACCAACTAGACAACTAGCTAGTTGCTGAGATTCTTCTAAAAAGAGTGTTGAACTAAGTGGGCCTTTTGTTTTAGTGACTGCATGTTTTCAGATTTAATGTAAGGGTGATATCCAGTGTTGGTTTTGTTATGTATGCAGTGGCATAAGGAATTGTGTGAGGGGCTGTCCAGGCAGTTTCCCAACGTTATAATCTACACAACCACACTAGTGGGCCTCCACTGGCATTACATTAAGAAACCTGTCTCTTTACTTGTTTTGTGGTCCATGAGGATTTTAATAAAAATATATTACATAAGCCTTGTATTTCCCAGGAAATGGTGGTGGTTTGGAGATTACCTAATTTATATTACAGTGAAAGAACATTGCTTGCTCTTTTACTTTTTAAAAGTCAAGACAAATAAACATTCTGACTTTTAAAAAGTAAAATAGGAAGCAATGCTCTTTCACTGTATGCAAATTAGGTGATTGGGATCTTTTCCAAACCTCAGACTTAGATGAGGGGCATCTGCTTCCTTTTAAAATAGCAGCCCCGTAGGTCACCTGCTTCTTCAGAAATGTTTTGAGAGCACAGGCAGGCATTCAGGGCTGATCTGAGGTTCAGTCACTTGTAGTGCAGTCCGGTATATGTCTGCTCAAAATGGAGTCAGTGTGTTGCACAGTATGACTTAAATCCAAATAAGTGAGTTTAGGACTCCAGACTCGATTTACCTAAATGTCTATTAGAACTTTGTTTGGAAAAATCTGCATTCATACAGAAGAACTTTGTGTTATAATTTAGCCCATGAAATATAGAGGGGATTCACCTATGAATATATTCTATGAACTCGGAATGTAAAATTAGGAGTGCTCTCAGTGTTACAGTTCATAGCTTTGATAATGTCAGGGGGCAGGCAGGGTTGTCTTCTCAGTCTATTGCAAATATGAACCAGCTTTTCAAGTGAAGAAAGGGAAGGCAGAAGTGATAGTTGTATACCTAGTACAATCAAAGATAAATGTAGATCTTTAGTAGTTTGTTCTGCACAGAAGAAATTCCTCTTTTCTTGAGAGCATGGCAAGTGTATGAGATTAAGCAGAATTTTTTTTTCTTTTGGTTTTCTGACGGGGTGGACAGGCTGGACAGGCTATGCTCTGTGGCATTGCAAAGCGTTAAGGATACTGTACTTTCCTGCACCAGCTCTTAAGTTGAATCAAACGTCTGAGAAGGCTCTCCTTTTCTGGCTAACGCCTCCAGAATTCTAGCTGGGGCATGCAGACTTTTGGGTGTTGTAGTTCAGAAAATAAGAATATCCCGTCCCTAGCTTTCTGTCTCTCAAAAACGATGTTTGGTGGAGAAAATGAAAAAAAGAAACCATCAGAAAAGCAGGGAGATGAATGCAGTGTGCTTTTCTGATTTGCCTTCACTTAACAATAGCATACAACTGTTATGCAGTCAAAGAACGTTGGGAAGTTTGGAGGTCTACCTGTTTCAGCTACAGGTCAAATGCTGTGGAATTGCATATTTCCTTCTTTAGTAGGTTACCTTCTAAAATAATATCTAGATGTTTAATTCTCCCATTCTATAATATCAGTTCATATCCCTCTACTTCTGGTGATTTCTTCCAAATGGTTTGAGAGCAGCTTTCACATCACTTTCTAAAACTGCAGGTTCTCCATCAGAGGATTCATCTTTGAATGAATCTTCTTAGCTTTGCAGCAGTTCTGTATAATTCTTCAGTATATTGTTTCCACTGTCTCTTTATTTTATCCTGGTCACATTGTATGTTCTCCTGTTGATCTTTCTGTATCCCTAATCTAGGTAGATCCCTTTCCCATAATATCCCTTTCGTTTCTGGGATATTATGGAAAAGATATTTTGTTTTTCCTTCATTGTTGTCTCCTTCTGTTTCTTTGCAGTGATTGTTATTGTTGTTATGTGCTGTCAAGTCGAAACCAACTCGTAGCAACCCTAATAGGGCTTTCTAGGTAAGTGAGATATTTAAGGAATGGTTTAACCAATTCCATACCCCCAGTGCATGGGGATTTGAACCCTGGTCTCCAGAGTCCTAGTCTATCACTCTGTCCTCTATACCAGTGGTTCTCTACCTTTTTGAAAGAAACGCCCCCTTGAGATATTGAGGAAGATATCATCGCCCCCCCTCCCTGCGGCGGTGGTGACCGCCACTGCGCCACCGCCACCGCGGGGAGGGGGCGATGATAACTTCCTCAATGGCCCGGGTCTCGCTTCTTTCCGCCTTCCCCCCCCGCCGCACACTCAGACTAAGCGGCGGCTTCCGCTTGGCTTTTGGGGCGGCCCTGGAGCCGCCGGCGCCTGAGGGGGAAAATGGCCAGCGCTTAGGCCGCAGCGGTGGAGAGAGGGGTGGTGGTGGGAAGGATGGTGGCTCTCCTTCTCGGGGCTTGGCTTTCCCTGAGCAGCACCGTCGGGAGGGAAGAAAAAAGCGAGGGAGAGACACACAAGGCCGGGCTGAAGGAAGGGAAGGCGAACTGTGGCTGGCTGCCTTGCCCGCCCGCCCGGGGGCTCCAGCCCCACCTCAGGATGGGGAGCCCGCCGTGACTAAGCAAAGGCCAGGCATGGGCCGAGAAGGGAAGGAGGGAGGCTGCTTGGCCGGCCAACTCCCACCCTCGCCCCCCTTGGGCATTTGGATCCCGGGGGTCGGTGTCTCAGGGAGGGAGGTGGGTGTCCCGTCGTGAGGGATGCTTCTCCATCCCCCCCCAGCCTCTGGATCACCCCACACCGAGGCACCCATGAGGAGGGCGAGGCCATTCCCTCGGTGCGGGCATGGGGGGCGACGGGTCCCGACTCTCCCCAAAGAGGGAGGCCTTGTCGAAGTCAGCCCTTTGTGGGGCTGGACGTTCAGAAGAGGCGGTGGGGCGGGATGGTGGGGCTGGGTTCCCCTTGGTCTCTTCGTGGGGAGATCGCTATGCGATCTGCCAGATGCTGGGGATGGGAGCCCGAGCTCCCAAAAAGTACCTCCAATACACAACCAGGTGCACAATGGCTCGCCCAAGTCCCAGGCCAGCACCCGCAGCTCCAACGCCGCTTCCCGCTCGTGGTCCAGCCCCGCCCCGGTGCTGAGGACGCCGCTGAGCGGGTCGAGGTGGAAAAGCATGCCGTGGGCCTGTGAAGGGTCCAGGGCGTAGTGGACCTGGGCATTGAGGGAGCTGGCTTCGTCAGCGTCTGAGGCGCTGAGGCGGAGCACGACAGTTCCGGGTGAGGCCGCCTCGGAAACGGCGGCTCGGTAGCGAGGCTGTACGAACATGGGCGCCTGGTCGTTCAGGTTGGCCACGCGGAGGACCAGAGCATGCTGCGAGGAAAGGGGCGGCTCGCCCGAGTCGACAGCCACCAATCAGAGCTCGTAGGCCACACAGCGCTCCCGGTCCAGCGGTCCCTCAACGCACAGGAAAGAGACGCCGCTGTCGCCGCCCAAGGGTTGAAGCGAGAAGGCGCCCTCGCTGCCCTGGAGGCTCAGCGCCACGCTGCCGGCCTTTCCCTCCGTCCCCTCCTCGTCCAGGTCCAGGACGGACACACGGGCCACGTAGTCCCCCAGCGGCGCGGCGGCGGCGCTCCATCGGCCCCCTTCTGTTCCTTCACCTCCGCGTCGCCCCTTTTGGTTCCATCGCCCCCCTGAAAAACGAAATCACCCCCTGAGGGGCGATATCACCCAGGTTAAGAACCACCGCTCTATACCATACTAGGTATTGATTGTTATAATAGTTCTCTTTGTCTTTACTTCCAAGTAGCTGAAAAGCTGCATTTAGGGTTCTAACCCTATTTCTGTTACTTTGTATCTTCTTCTTCTTCTTTGCCCTTTGAAACAATCTTTATTGAATGAACACGAAACAGCAACAATAACAACAACAATAAAATAGTACAGGCCTTTCACCAGAAATGCATAAGCTGAAGTAGTTTCTTCACATTGTTGGAATCTGTATCAGATTAAAATATCACATCAAAAATTGACATGGGAGGCTGGTGGAAAATAAGTTTTGTAATTCTTTTTAACATCTGGTGAGGCTTGACTAAAGGAACATTTTATATATGGACATTTTATATTCTTTCCTGGTAATATCTCTGGTTTCATTCAATTTTGGAGGCAGAACCCGACGGAAAATAACTTAAAAGCTGTTAGGACTGTGTCTAACCTTTACCTTTCTAAGATAAAGGCTGCAAAGAAAGCTTACTTTGCCATCTCGATAAGCGAAGCTTCCAACCAGCAGGCGGAATTATTCCGCATAGTACGTGATCTATCCAGAATTGGACATAGTGATTGGCCTCCCCCTAGTATCTCACCTGACCAATATGCAGCATTTTTAAAGCTAAAGTGGAGGCCATCCGCCGGGACCTAACCCCGTATTTGAAACCAGTAGATCGAGCCGAGACATCCAGCACACCGTCTTGCCTGGTGAGAATTACTCACTTTCAGCCGATGACATCACTTGAGGTTGACAAGGCACTTGATCACTGCCGTGCCACCACCTCCTCCCTTGACCCTTGCCCAGCCTGGCTAATCAAAGCGGCCAGGCCTGTGACAACCGAATGGGCCACTGCAATAATTAATGGGTCTCTCCAGGAGGGCAGGGTTCCCCTTGCCCTCAAAGAGACACTCATTAGGCCCATTAGGAAGAAACTGAGCTTGGCGGCAGACAATATTGGCAATTATAGGCCCGTTGCCAATGTTTCCTTCCTTAGCAAGGTTGTAGAGAGGGTGGTGGCGGATCAGCTTCAGGCTCTCGGATGAAACCAATGCCCTTGATCCATTCCAATCGGGCTTCAGGCCGTGTCACGGTACAGAAACAGCATTGGTCGCCCTGCTTGATGACCTATTGAGGGAAGCTGATAGGGGCAAAATGTCCTTGTTGGTTCTCCTTGATATCTCAGCTGCCTTTGATACCGTCGACCACAGTATCCTCCTGGGACAGCTTTCTGAGTTGGGGATCGGTGGCCTGGCTCTTGCCTGGCTCCAGTCCTTCTTGGAGGACCGTTCCCAGAGAGTTCAGCTTGGAGAGAGTGTATCAGCCCCGTGGCTCCTCAATTGCGGGGTGCCGCAGGGCTCGATCATCTCTCCAATGCTGTTTAATATCTATATGAGGCCGCAGGGAGGGGTCATCCGGGGGTGTGGGGCTTCATGTCATCAGTACACTGATGACATGCAGCTCTACATCTCCTTTTTTCCAACAGCAGTGGATGCCGTTGTGTCCCTTGAGCGCTGCCTGGGGGCTGTACTGCAATGAATGCAGGAGAATGGACTGAGGGTGAACCCGGACGAGATGGAGGTTTTGAGGGTGGGTGTCCCTCCTATCAGTGGTTTGGGAAGCTCTCTCTCTTTTGGGGGGGTGACTCTCACCACAAAGAGTGTGGTCCACAGCTTGGGGGTCCATCTTGACCCAGCTCTTACCATGGAGTCCCAGGTAGAGTCCGTGGTCTGCACCGCCCATCTACATCTTTGGCGGATTGCCCAGCTGCACTTCTATCTTGATGTTGGGGCACTCACCACTCTGGTCCATGCGCTCGTAATCTCGAGATTAGACTACTGTAATGTGCTCTATGTGGGGCTGCCCTTGAGATTGATGTGGAAACTACAAATGGTCCAGAACACGGCCGCCAGATTATTAACTGGGGTGAAAAAATGCCATCACATTTCCCCCACTCTGGCATCCTTACACTGGTTGCCCATTCATTTCCGCATTGACTTCAAGGTGTTAATGCTTATATATAAAGCCCTAAACAGTTTAGGACCTCGATACCTGACAGAGCGCCTGCTCCCATCTAGCTCTACTCGTATCACTCGATCTAGCCAGGCTGGGGGGCTGAGGGGCTTGACCCTGAGAGAGGCCCGGAAGGAGAGAACTAGAAACTGGGCCTTCTCGGCGGTGGCCCCTCGCCTCTGGAACATCTTGCCCCTTGAGATTCGCCTGGTACCCTCACTGGGAGTTTTTAAGAACAAGCTGAAGACTTGGTTCTTCAGGCAGGCCTTCCCCCCTTCCATTTCTTAATTCCCTATGTCTTACCATCTTGGACTTTGCTTATCTCTATGTTGTTTGATATTGTGTGTTTTAAATTTTGTTTTATATTCAGAATATAAGCCACCCAGAGTAGATTCATTGAATCTAGATGGGCAGGGTAAAATCCGGAAAAATAAATAAAATAAATAAAATTATTTCTGGTTCAACTGAGTTTAGTAGCACAAACTTGGTCTTCACGTGTTTTTTAAATTCTTCAGATTATTCTGTGGCACAATGCGCTTTTTTTAAGCGTTCAGCTTTTTTTTTTATATTCGTGTTCAAGCTAATTTTTAGTATTAACCATTCATGACTTATACCACAGTTTGCAGCTGGCCCTGTTTTTGAATAGAGAAAATATAGCTTTTCTATTCTGCAATAGAAAGAACTGCTGTTCTCCAATAGACAGAATTGCTTTCAGCTATATAATCTGTTGGTTTTCTATGTGGGTCATCTGGTGACATCTGTGTCTGCAGACAACTATTATGTTGCCTGAGGCACATATAATAAACAAATTGTTGGCTTGTCAGAATTCTACTATTTGCTGTCCTGCTTCGCTTTTCACTCTTGTGCCAAATTCTCCTGTGACATTTCGTTCTGGTTTATTTATTTATTTTGAATTCCTACCACCCATAACTATCAGCACTTCCTGTTTTGGTGTGTTATCAGTGTCCTCCTGGATATTTGCATACATGCTTTTCAGTTTCCTCTTCAGTACCTGTAGTTGGAATATAGACTTGAGTTACATCTATTTTGATAAGTTTGTGTTTATGTAGTCTGACTGGTACTATTCAACCAAACTTTACATGTTAGCTCCTGATTGCTTGTGCTATGTGTTGCCTCACTATTAAACCCACACCGTTTCTCCTGAGTTTATCATTTTGAAAGTAATATTTATTGTAATTATCTGATTGAAAATATGCTATTATAATCAATTTTAATTCAGCTTTTATGATTTGGGGCATACCGTGATTCATGCTACTCAAATCGCATGTTCCAACTATGTTTCATGCAGTATTGGACTTTTGTTTTGCTCTGTGCACATCAATGTCTATTTCAGTTTCCACGGGGGGACATCTGAATGTCCTCTAGTCTATAGGGCTCCTGATCTACAGACTCCCTGTGAGAGACTTATAAGCAACAGTACATTTTATAGATTTGTGTCTTTTACATGTCTGACAAGGAATTTAATTGTGGTCTCAGAAGATATTGTACCTTGTTTATATTCAATTAATTCTTCATTCTTGGATACCCTTTAGTATTTTGACTTGAAAATTCAAAAAAGAACTCTTTTCTTCTTTAAAAGATTTCTTTAGCAAGCAAGCATTTAAGTAAAAAAAGAGAAAAAAGTGTAAAATATACTTGGAATGTATATAAAAACTACACGAATGTATATTGCAAAAATCACAGTCCTCTAATACAAAACCTTCTAGTTCGTATATGTAGATAGCATTTCTTTCTATATAAAATCTTGCTTCTATTAAAATATGAACTTCTGTTTAAACAGCATAAAACTTAGTGATTAAACTAAATGTTAATCACTAAAGCTTTAGTGATTAAAAGGGATTAAAAAATCTATTTCCCTTTAGTAAAACACTATTTTCTTAGCAAAAAGCTATCAATTAGATGAATCTCTCGTTGTTGTTGTTTAGTTGTTAAGTCGTGTCCGACTCTTCGTGACCCCATGGACCAGAGCACGCCAGGCCCTCCTGTCTTTCACTGCCTCCCGGAGTGGGAAACTCTATATAGTCACTTAAAAAATTCTTTTCCTATACATATTACTATTTTAAAAAAAATTGAGCAAAACATAAGCATAGTAAATAATTCACATCGCGTTAGATAATCCTCACCCACTTTCCAGCAGAGATTTCTACCTTGTTTGCAAAAAATCTGTTTCCTTTGGGAGATGTTCCGTAAACATGATAGAAATCTCTGTTTATATGCTTTTGATGTTTTTTGTTTAGTCAAAACATTGTGATGTAGAACTTTGGCTTTCATGTGGACAAGCTATGTCCTTGGGTAGCTATATCTGCATGGGTATGGCTCAGCTAGGCCAGCTGAGTCATAAGGTAGCCTCCACCTCTGGAATAACTTCCTTAGCACCATATTTGGGCAGTACGATACATTTTGAATGTCAGTTTCATTCTTTTTACATTTTCTGTGTTACCCATTTAAACTTTATTTTTTCCCTGCCATATATTTTTTCCAAAACCTATAACTGACAGACTAAATGTCCTTTTGGCTTTAATCCAATTGATTCATTACTGGCAGCACTCTTTATAGTTACATTTTATTCTTCCCCAGTAGCAGACTGAGTGCCTTCTGACCCAGGAGTGTCACTTTCCAGCACTATCTCTTGTTTTATTTTGGACTGACTCATCATAGGTTTTGGAGTTATAAATACTCAAATATGGCTTACCATTGCCACCTTCTGCACAATATTTAGAAGAGTTAGCATGCATATAAGTCTGGTAACCATTCTGCATTGGGTGACCTTAATATAAGCCCAGGCTCAGAACAGAGTCTAGCCTCCTAATAGTATTACTGTCAGTTTCCCTGACACTCAAATCCTTCCCCAGGTTATAGTTTGCATGTAAAAAGGAGATTTAGTTAAACAAGGGTAATTAATTAACTTCCTTGCTCCTACTATGCATCCTTATCTGCTGGGAAGTCTCATGTCCCGTGATCTGAGAACAGAGATTCAGAATTCTAGATAGGGAAGAAGAAATAAGTTGCAGCTTTGGATGACAGCTGCCTATTTAAAGTAAGATATCTTCTCTTACCTTTGAGGACCAAACTGGGTCCAGGGAATTCCCCTGTCAGACTGTGAGTTCAAATGCTATAGATTAGAAGATATTCTAATGGACTCAGTATCCTGTGATGATCAGTGTTGCTGTTACTGTGTGTGTGTAGTGCTCATTTTATTTCTTGCTTTTTGGGGGAGAATTCTTGGTTACCTATTCCAATATTATTTACCTACTAATTATTTTACTCCAAAGACAGCATCGAAACTAGTGGGCTGAACTCACTCCACATTATTATGAGACTTCTGACATTATCCTTTTCACTCACCCCATCTCACCCCGTTGACCCTTGCCCCCTTGCATAAGAGCTGGTGGTGCAGTTGATATTAGAACATTCTGAAGTTCTCACTGTAATGGCCATGAAATGTTTCATAACTTGTAAAAACCCAAGCATATCTTGTGGTTTAAGTATATTGACTAAGAATAGGAGATGCTTTATCCATTTGTGAAGTACTTTGCATTTATATTCTAGTATACTAATTTGGTGTGATTCTACATAAATCCAGTACACGTGGGTGACAAGTGTATTGTTTAAATCTGGCATTCATTCTGGTGAGAGATTTCATAGTTTTGAATTGAGTTAACATTTTACTGCTTTCTAGACCATAGAATTTGGACAGATACTTTAAAAAATATCCTCATTAAAACATTTTTCACTAGGAATGAAGTAGATCCAATTCAAAAGGAATAATCTCTGCCATTTTTAAAGAGTCATTTTGCTCCTTACAAACAGTCTTTTTGAAAAGCTGCTCCCACCTGGGCCTTATGCAATAAAAATTAAAAGCCAAAGGAAAAACTCTGTGCATTAAAATGCAGAGTGAAGAGGAAGAAGTTGAAAAGCAGCCCTTGATGGGAGCATGCGTCAAGAAAGATAAGAGTTTTAGATGGATCAGTACCCTTGGGTCTCATCTTTTGGGAACAGCAGTCAAATATGCTATTTTAAACAGCCATTGAAAGCTGTTGCTTGGAATGATGTAAGATTTTTGCATACAAACTAGGAAGCCTTAAAAATGATTACCTCTTTAAGTTTTTACCAAGCTTGTCACAAGACACACTTGGATTACTAGTACTTACAATTTCACAAAAGTTATCAAGCTGTTCTCTTGTTTGGGAATACTGCCTAGCATATAGGAGAACGTTTAGTTCTTGTTACTCAGGGTCCTTTGACCATAAATTACCATTTTATTATTGTTGTTGTTTCAACTTATATACCACCCCATAGTGCTAGAGCACTTTCTGGGCAGTTTACAAAATTATGCAAGGAACACTGTTAAGTCTATTAACTTATATTAATGGTTGTGCTTAAATATGTATACTGTATTTTAAATCTGAACAGAAATTCAACTCAAATTTTGGTTATGTTGTATTATATTATGTTGTGTTGTTTTATTATGAGGCCTTTTGTGCTAAAGCAATAAATTGAATTCATTCATTTGTTCAGGGATTTTTTTGTACTTTTTTTTAATAAGCTCAGAAGCAAGATCACATACTGCAAAACGTCAGGAGGAGCAAAGTTTGAGTTTTCATGCAGCAAAACAAGTGAATTAGGTAGCACCAGGGATAGCTCTGAATGTTGTTGAGGATAGAAGCCAAACCAGACAGACTTGAGTCTGCCAGCCAGACCTAGACTGGAACCTTCTCTGGACAGTTCCCTCTGTCCCTCACAAGTGAGAGCTCTTAAAGCCAGTGCCCAAAATTCAGTGTGGGTTGAAAGGGGCAGAAATCACAGCTATATTGTAAAAGCTCCTGTTGGAAAAGAACAAATAGCAAAAACAGCTACAGTGGTGCCTCGCTAGACGATTGCCTCACAGGACGAGGAATTCGCTAGACGATGGCTTTTTGCGATCGCTAATGCGCTTCGCAAAATGATGTTTCCCTATGGGCGATTTTCGCTAGACGAGTTTTCCCCATTGGAATGCATTGACTAGCGGTCAATAGCTGTCAGTGCATCCCAACGGGGACCCGCGCTCGCTAGACGAGGTTTCCCTATGGACGATCTTCGCAAGACGACGACTTTTCCGTTGGAACACATTGAAGAGATTTCAATGCATTCCAATGGGGAAACGTGCTTCGCTAGACGATGTTTTCGCAAGACAGCGATTTTCGCGGAACGGATTAACATCGTCTAGCGAGGCACCACTGTATTTCGTTTTCTTCTTTATTTGTTGTGGGTACATGTTAAAAGTTCCAGTAAGATTATCCACCCAGGAAATAGCCCTGGCAACAGTTGTGTCCTGGAATTTTCTGTACATCACTGTGGATTTTTCTTTTGGGTTTCCCTTTCTGTGTGGTAAAGAGTATTATCATCTGCTGGTGTATTTACTGGTGTCTATTGGTCAAATTGTTGTTGATGACTCAGCTTAAAGAGGTAGCAGTGTGTGTGGGAATGGCATCTTTGGTCCACTGTGCCCAATGGGAAGTTTTCCCTCAAGCATGCAGCTGTGGGGAATGGAATGGCAAATTTTCTCTAGATTGCACTTGAGAAGTTAAGACTTGGGTTTCTAACAAATGGATTTAATATAGAAAAGGGAACCCATCAAGGTGGTCCACTGTCCCCTTTCCTTTTTATTCTTGTGATGGAAACCTTTGCTTCTAGGGTCACACAGAACCGTAAAATTCTAGAGCAGATGGAGAAGAGTTTAAATTGAAGAGTTATGCTGATGAGGGAAAAAGTTGTTTTTGATGGCTTTTAAAATTCTTGACAAGCCGCAAAGAAGATAAGATCAAAAAGATTTCCAGGTGTGATGTAACCAAAAACCCAGATAAATACTGTATTTAGGAATAAATTTGACTAGTCAAAATAATACACTTTTGAATGACAATTAAGTGAAGGTCTGGTTAAAAATACAAAAAGAACTTGAAAATACGGTCTAAGCTAAAACTGTCTTGGCTAGGAAGGTTAAAAGTACTCAAGACGAGAAGAAAAGAGGAGGTCTGGCAATACCTAATGTAAAGTTATATTAGCAGGCTGCTAGATTAGTCTGGATAACAGATTGGATTAAAAAAAATGACAGATTGAGAAAATTAGAATCTTTGTGATTGGGTTCTGTTTTAACCATGGTCAGATCAACCATTTCCAATGAGACAGACGTAGTTCTGTTGATAAACCTTTATTGAATACAACGTCTGGTTTGTCAACAATAACTTCAAATAGCTCCAAATCTCCCAACAGGGGAGTTACATTCAACCATGCTTCTGAGGAAGATGTGGGGTCCGGGATCCCTAATACCAGGTTCGACCACCAAACCTCTTCTTGTCAGTGGGTTTGTGGAGGGCATTGTGTCACCAGTGCACAGAGTGCCTCGCCCACTCTCCTTCTTGTGGGCGCTCTTGACTCAGACCTCTCTTGAGGAGTTCTCTCTTCCTCAAGGGACCACCCTTCTTAGGGTACCCTAGGACTGTCCATTCCGACCCATCCTGTTCTGTAAGCCCTTCTCTCTCCTCCTTTCTCTGCTCTTTCTTTTCCCATTCTCCCCAATAGGAAGGTGTAGGAGGTGGCTTATGTTTCTGCCTCCTCTTGATCTCCTCTATTGGCAGATTCATACAAATCATCTGATGGGTCCACAGATCTTCCAAATCAAGCCACCCCCATCCCATCAGCAGTTCTTCCTCACCAAGATCTCTCTTCTGTTCCTGTACTCCTTCTCCTATCTCCACCTTCTCCTCTTCTGCCTCTGCTGCCCAATCATCTATCCCTTTTATCTATCATGATGTCTCTCTCCTCTGTTTCTGCCACCAGATATCCCTCTACGATTGGTTCATCCCCTATCATTCTCTGCTTCCCACCTGATAGCTCTCCTCCCCTCTCCATTCTTTTCCAGTCCATTAGGTGCATAGCTCCCACAGAGGGTAAGATCTCGTAGACAGTCTCAGAAGCGGGAGGGCTGGTGCACACACAGCATCAGACAGGTCTGGGGCTGCTCCTTCACAATCTTCAGATTTTGAAAATAATTCACATAATTATTTTTGGATTAAAAAAACCAGTCTATAAAAATATAACTTCAGACAAAAGACACATAATTAGAGATAGCTTATTCAAAATATGGGAAACATTAAAAAGAAGAATCAGTCCATCAATTCCAAAATTAATGTTAGCAATAGATACTTATTATGACCAATAAGTAAAGAAAAATAGTGACTTTATAACCTACATAAACTTACAAGGAGAAATTAAATCATGGCAGGAAATTAAAGAAGGGGAAAAGTTACAATGGTTAACTTGCTCTCAGATTGCCTGTAGACTAAAAGATTTTAGTACCAGAAAAGGAAACATAAAAGCCTTGACAGAATTTGAAAAGATTGTCCTACAACATAAATAATTTATGAGACGAATTTATAAATTATTGCTCCAGTTTGGTACTGAGCTATAAGTTGGAAAAACCTATGGACAAAGGGCATTAAATTTACAGCCTGTCAAATTCTAAGGGGAAATTGGTATAATCAGAGTAATATAAGCTGCAATAATATAACTAAGAAGTTGAAAACAAAAAAGGGAAAGCATTTTTGAACATTATAATTATAATACTGTACCGTTTCGTTTTATTTTTTGTTTCTCTGTTTTTGCTTGTTGTAATTGTATGCAACTATATGACATCCAATATATGCAACTATATGACATCCATTTTTTAAAAAATTATCAAAATTCCCCCTACTCATTTTCCTTTCTGTATTCCCTACTCTCTTTGAGAAATAATTTAAAAAAGGAAGAAGTTAAGAATTGTAGTAGTGAAAAATGAGAATGCATCTTATCAAAGAAAAGCACAAACATAGCCACATTGTAGGCATTTAGCACAGCCTGTGCTTTGGCTCATAGGAAAGATACATTCCCTGCTTCACTCCTGTCACCTGGAGAAGGGCTTCATCAAACGGTCTCAAGACACAGGCAGGTTCAAGCAGCAGATTCGTATCTTTGGGTTATCAAGAAGTTGTTGGCAGCTACATGCAAGTAATTTCAATAAGTTTAGTACAAAATGCAAGTAACTTCAATAATGCTGAAATGCTTGTATTTAATTTGATACGATAAACAACTATTTCACCTCACTACATTTCTAACATTATTGCTTCTTGCCTTTTCACAGAATCATGTGAACCCAGCAATGGATTTTACACAGACTCCTCCAGGAATGCTGGCCCTGGACAACATGCTGTATTTTGCCAAACATCAGCAGGATGCTTATATCAGGGTAAGAACTCTTTCTGCTAACAGGCAGTATATGGTGATTACACACACACACCCCACACTTTCTTCTTTCTTTCCCATTTCCCTTTGTTTTTCTTTTTTCATCCTTCATTTAAGGAAAGCAGATGGGCTCATGACATTGCAAGTAGCAAATAATTGCCAAATGGCAATGTCATAAAGAAACATGGCATTTCTGTGTAAGCATTGATGAATGCTGAATAGCGACCCCAGATTTGTTTCCAAATGGATGTAAATGCCATCCCAGTTGATGATTTGAAGGCCTGAAGACCTCTTCTGCATGCCTAGAGTCTCAAGAGGAAGGAATCGGCTGTGATTGATTTCACTTAGACATGGGGAATAAAGGAAGGCTGATTCATTCTCCTATTTTCCTTCCTTCATTTCCTACCCACTGCTTGCCTACGTGCCTTATTTAAAAGGTAGCAGTGAGCTATATTTTGTTTCTTTTGCATATACTTTCTGACATTTTACAAGAGTGTGCCCGAGTAACTTTCATAAACTTTCCTAGCCAGTATGGAGGCAGAGGAGTGGAAGATTTCAGAATGGCACAGTATAGACAGTCATCCAGTATTCCTCAATCTGGATGACTTAATTCACAGAAGTAGGAAATAGCTGTGTAATTCGGAAAAACTAAAAACAATGAAAAATGGTATTGGCAAATTCTCTGTTTTTAAAAAAGACTAAACTACTGGCAAATCCTATATTAAAACATTACAAATATGACATTTTCTCTTTTTAAAAATAAACTCAAGTTACAATAGTTAATCTATAGCCTTTATTAAATGAATGTAATACCAAAGATCTCAGTGTTTTATAAAGGGCACCCTGACATCCAAGAAAGTGAGAAATGAGAGGGCAAGAAGAGAGAGAGAGAGAGAGACTCCTAAATAGAATGTCACAAGGTTAGAAGACAGTAAAGAATACTGACTTTCCAGTCTGTCTTTTCAGAGACATATTCTTCCAAATCTACTGTGGCCTTTAAAGCAAACAATGATAGCATGGATTGTTGTTGTTGTTTAGTCATTAAGTCGTGTCCGACTCTTCGTGACCCCATGGACCAGAGCACGCCAGGCCCTCCTGTCTTCCACTGCCTCCCAGAGTTGGGTCAAATTCATGTTGGTAGCTTCGGTGACACTGTCCAACCATCTCGTCCTCTGTCGTCCCCTTCTCCTCTTGCCTTCACACTTTCCCAACATCAGGGTCTTTTCCATGGATTGTAGTGAATGTTAAATGCAGATAAACAGCACAGTCCTTTGTACATCTACCCAGAAATCAGCCCTGCTAGGTTCGAGAAGTCTTACTCTCAAGTAAATGTGTAGAGGGATTGCTATTTTAAAGGTAGTCACATGTAATGAGATTGTGACTGCCTGAGTGGGTGTCTGCCTATGTGAGAGAAATATTTTTTTTCTTTAAATGGGATGTGCTATTAAAAGTATATTGTGTATGTTGAACAGCTAATGATGTTAATGGCAATCTTTCAGTCCTTTGTTGGACTAATGGATTTACAATATTCTTAAAAATACAATTTTATAAGTATCTGAAAAAAGCATAATTACTAACCACCTTTCATTATCTCATCTGGATTAGTTGTAAATTGAGTCCAGTTTACAGTCACAGTTAAATATGGGTTTTTATTTTCCTTTAACTGTGCCCATGTTTTCTTTGAGATTATTACTAATAAAACAGTTCCAGGTATTTACATTAGGAGATATAGGGAATAATTGGCATTTAATGTCCTGGTTTATGGCACCTCAGACATTAACAGATATTATAATGATACAGAAGGTTCTGAGTGGATAATGTGCATTTATGGTCCTTATATAATTTATAATTTAAAGAATATTGCTTTGAACATGAATTCACATAAAAAGTATATTATTGTTTTCTGCTATTCCCTCAAACAACAAAAAACACTTTATTTCTCCCTGGGGTGAGGGCCGGAAAATTTGTCTGGCCAGCTTTCTAAGACTCCTGCATTCTCTCAAAGAACATTCCTTATTCCAGAGCAGTGTTATGTCCTATTGTCCTGAAGTGCTCAGATTCAGTCCTAAGTTCAAATGAATGTAAAGGAGTGATATAGAAACTTGGAGGAATTTGGGGCTATTTCCGTCTCATCTGAGGTCTCCAAAGTATGGCCTGCAGGCCACATCCGGCCCACCTGGCCTTTTTATCTAGCCCGTGCATGCGGGAGTGGATGCGTGCGTGTGGGGTGGGTGGGAGTGTGTGTGCACATACGTGCACGTTCCTTCAGCCCTTGAAAATATTGAAAATATATTATGTGGCCCTCCGTGTGAAAAGTTTGGAGACCCCTGTTCTAGGCAATTTCAAATATCTTTGCTCTGAGATTTGCTGTTGTCCTTCCTCCTTCCCTCCATCTTATTTAAGCCCCTTTTCTTCATTTTGTTCCCTACTGCCACAGCATTTTTATTTCTCACCCAAAGACTAAATATCTCAATAGTAACAGTTTAAACATGTGCATACTAACATTAATTTATTTCTCATTAGCACACCATCATGTAGTTTCAAAAGGAAATAGAAGGGAAGGGAAGAGAAGGGAGAGGCTGTTGAAAGTAATAGGAAGAATGGACTCCCTACCAGTATATGTAATGGTAGAGATGCCATCAGGAAATACTAGACAAGCAAGGCAGAAAGGAGATGTTTCACCATCCATGCTACCTGCTATGTCACGGGTCTCTCCTCCACTGGGCCAATTACTAGTTCTTTATCAATCCACAACAGACAGCAGGTGCTGTCTGCATTTGGGCTGCTCATCAGACTGGCCAAATGAGATCTTTGAAAGAGGCAGGAATTAAGTAGGAAAGGCACTGGAATGCAACAGTTGTATCTTCCAAGGCCAAAACAATATGCTTTCACCCTCTGGAAACACCAGATTGCTTAGGCACTTGTTCCTGGTATGTTTGCTAGCAGTGTATAGATGACAACACTTTAAACTGCAGTTTTTGGGAATATGGAGAAATAGAAGTTATACTTTGCACCATTTCGCACAATGATCCCTGAAATAAATTCAGTTTTATAAAGATGACAATCTCAGAAAAGTCTATGGTAGCATTCTTTTCTTGGTTACTTGAAGCCTCTGAATAATGCAAAGTTTGTAAAATATGGATGCATGCTTTTTGATAGACAATTTAGTTAGTTAATATTTGCCACCTTTTAACCTCTCTTTGAGACATCAGAAGTCTAGTTGAGGGAAGAGGAGGAGGGGGTTTGTTTCAGAAATTATAAAGGTACAGACAAATATACCCATTCTGTGTAGACCATTGAAAACTTAATTAGGTTGAGTCAGTAAGATTATGCACCATATATTTCTTAGCCGATGCATTAGTTGTATAGAAGGCAGCCTACACATCCTTCCGCAAGCTCCAGAAAAAGCCTTCAACCCACTCATGTTATCTTAATCAAAATGAGTTGTTTGATATGTTGTGTTATAATTTCTGAAGTTAAGTTCAACATGATGCTGGTAATACACAGAAATATGTGGATAAAAATGCCATTGACGTTGGAAAAATGGGTGGGCTGTAATGCTTTCTCGTTGAAGGGAGAAGGATACCTTTTGCCAATTACTTTCCACTAATTAACTTCTACAAAGATATATTCAGAAATTGTTATGTTCCCTTTTATGTGATCACATCTACATTGCATTTTCCCCCTTTCTGGCTCTTCTTCATCTATTTTCCCTCTCTTTGTTTATGTATGTGTATGTGTACATGTGTATCTGCTGCCATTTTACACTTTTGAAGTAACTCCTCTCATTTTTCTTTTTCCTTCTGAATATATTTTGGCATCCAAAATGTTTTTAACTTTTGCTCATAGTAGATAAGTATGATTGGTATTCAAAGTAGAATTTAAGATGGTTTGTTTGGTAGTAAATAGTACTAATCATATATTAAATAGCTACCAATTTGCTGCTTTTTCTAGAATTTGCATAGGCAGCCCACTTGTCATCATAATATTGGAAGGGATCTTGCAGATCATCTTGCAGCACACTTTGCTCCTCAATGGAGGCTCTACATGCAGGATGCAGCTACAGAGTTTAAGAGATGTCTATCTAGCTTCTACTTACTCCTGTGACGGAGATCCTAGAGCAGACCTGGGCAAAGTGCGGCCCGAGGGCCACATACGGCCCGCGAGCCGCTCCTGTCCGGCCCGCCGGACATCAAAACCATTTATAGCTTTTTGTCTAAAGTTGATCAGTTGCTTATCTTTAACATACCGCAAAAAACCTCTTTAGTATTTGTGAATATTAACAAGTTTAAAATAAAAACAATCATAACATCACTGTTTCATTTTTTCTTCATCGTGGCCTCTGTGAATGCACACAATAGGGTTCTGACAGCGCCTGCACTGGTCCTCTCGGAATCTTCTAGAGCTTTTTGTAGAAAAGTAACAAAGTTTAGAGTTACCCCTATCGCGCATCGCTCCACCCGCCTCAGCCTTCAGTTCCATTTTACCGCCTTGGTAATCGGATCTTCTCACTATCTAGAGCACTATTTGATTAAATTCTATATTCTCTTTTCGGCTTGATTACGGACTGTTCGACTACTCTCTGTCTCACGTTTTGGACTTGGCGTTTTGGATCGTTTTCACTTTCCCGCCTTTTTTCTGTCCTCGACGCGACAGACATTTCTTCTTATTTTCCCTCTCAAATTCTCGAGGAGTGGACTTTCCGGACTATAATCATTATCTGTGAGTTGTTGTTCCCCTATTTACTCAACTTATGTCCCACTCCGGACATTTTTTTAAGTAAAGTTGGTTCGGCCCCCGAACACAGTTCAGATTTTTCATGTGGCCCCCTATAGAAATTAATTGTCCATCCCTGTCCTAGAGGCTCCCATGCATCCCTCTCCACTTTAGGAAACCATTTATTGTCAGGATCTCTCTTTTAAAATGTAGTTAAATTCTGTGTGTGTCATGTGCAATCAAGTTGCTTCTGGACTTTTGGTGACCTACTAAAGTTTTTGAGGCGTGAGAGATGTTCAAAGAGTGGTTTTCCATTACCACCAACCCCAGTGAACATCCATGGCTGAGCAGGGATTTAAACTAGAAATGGGAAGGCCTGGGGAAAAATATTGAAAAATTGGGGGGAAAATAGTTTTTTCCTGGTTTTTTTAGAAGGCCGTTTTCTGTTTTGTTTTGTTTTTTCTGGAAAATTTGAAAAAAAATATGGAGCGCAGAATATGTTCTTTTACAATGATAAATAATGTCTGTGACATGGTATTCAAACTGTATAACATGAAGACCTTAATGAAAGACTTCTGAAACTTTATGTATTTTAAGTTCTCTCTAGAGATGTAAAATTTTCAAAATTTCCATTTTTTCCAGGGGGGAAAGGGAAAAACTTTTTTTCTGGAAAAAATGGAAATTTTGGAAATTTTACATCTCTAATTTAAACTCAGATTTTCTGAGTCTTAGCCCAGTATTCTATCCACTACAACTCACTGGTTGTCAGTCAAAATCTCCTTTTCTGCAATATCTGCCTTGTTCTGGCTCTAGGGTAGTGGTTCCCAACCTTGGGTCCAAGGTTCCCTCTAAGGTGCACGGATGCACGAGTGCGCACAACTCCACCCCACCTCAGCTCAGCATTCCTCCTCCATGCACCCATAGCAAGCATTTCCAGCCCCTTTAGTCCCAGTTGCAATGGAACCCCCACATGAGGGGCGGAGCCCCACCCAACGGGGCTGAAAATTAGAGGGAACATTGCTTAGGTCACCTGATATTCTTAGACTAAAACTCCCAGAAGCCTTCACCATAAGCTGTGCTAGCCTGGATGTTAGGGAGTTTCAAAATACATCTGGGGATCCAAGGTTGGGAAGCACTGTTCTAGGGCAACAGAAGATGACTATGATCCATCTTCTGCAGTCTTTCAGATATGCATAATCTCCCAGCCATTCATAACACAACCTGGTTTCCAAACCCATCATCATCCTGACTACCTTCCTTTGAACCTTCCCCAGTTTATCACTGTTGTCAATACAGCTGTTTCTCAGTACTTCTGCCATGATTTTTAAAAAACCTTAATGCACAACTTTACGTTTCTTTGCTGAATTCATTTTTGTTCCAGTCATTTTGAATCTTGATTCTGTCTTCAGTGATGTTAATTATCACTCCTAGTTTCATGCAATCTGCAGATTTGATAGGTATATCTTATGTTGTCATCTAAGTCATCTATAATATAACAGGGAAGAGTCATGTGATACTTTCTTTGAGATATCTCTCCAGTTTGACTCTAGAGTTCATAAGGAACATACATTTAATGCAATTGCACAACTAGCTGTCCATCTAACATAGTGCTATCTACTGTAAACTTCATGCCATCTTGTCAAGAAGAGTATTGTGTTGCCACCCCTTTTCAACTTTGTCATAGGAGTATACTAAAGGCTTTACTTCACGTCTAGAAATAAATGTATGGTGATCGGGAGAGTTGGGGGATTGGTTTCCTAGAACAGCCATTCTCCACCTTTTTTTGGCCACCAACCTTTTAGGAGCTCTTCTCATGTTCCAAGGCCCCCTGTCAAACAAGGGATACAACTCAAACAGATGAATATACAAATAGAATAGAAAATGTTTCAGTCTGTGGCCCCCAATGGCTATCCTACATAATACATTGCTTTAATGCATTTTTATAAATCTGGGAACAGGCTGATGTGCTTAGAAGTAGGGCCTTTTCAGCAATGAGACTTAAGGTGTGGAATGCTCATTTTCGTAAAGTCCACAGACCAACTTCATTGTTAGATGTTAAGATGCAAACAGAACTTTATATTTTCTGTCAGGCCTTAGGGTGTTTACTATTGTAGCTTATTATTTTGTGTCAGATCTTGCATAATGGGTGGGGGGCGTTTATATAGCTTGTTAAAACTTTTTGGGTTTCTCTGTGTTTTATTTTGGCTGCATTTATTTAGGTTTTATTTAGACATTTGACAGATTAAACGGACTATTTAGGGAGACTGTGTATCTGAAAAGTATGTTATGCATACTTAAAATGAAGTCAGTTATGCTTATCAGCATGGATTATAGGGCTTTACTGCTTACATTTAAGTGATAAATTTAAGCTGTCTTGTTTGGGAAAAGCAAGATTTAAAACTGAAAATGATGAATTGAGAATCACTTATATAAGTATTGAAATTAGTATGTGGCAACTCCATGGTTTGCTCCTGAACTTTTTTCCACCTTACATCACCAGTGCCAGTGTTGCATCACTCACGTTTATTTGAGTAAGAGGAAGTAAAAGCTCTGTCCAAGCCCTACAATTGTTGGTTAATTTCTCCTCACTCTTGTTCCCTACCACTGTTCTTTCTGCTCTTACGTAATTGATGAGAGTACTCTCCAGTTGCCTGTGACATTTCTTAACTAGTATGGAGAAAATACTGGAACAGTAGAGCATAGGTCTGAAGCTACAATATTCAGTAACATGAGGCACCTTAATTAACAGAGCTGGGGGGATCATTGGTGGAAATGATGAAACTACCAGGAATCGCAAATGAATTTTTGTTCATGTTGCTGAATATTCATTTTCAAGTTCCTTTAAGAAGTTTTTGATATAAAAATGTAATAAAGAATAATCAGAGATGGAAAGAAAATATGCAAAAGAGATGAAGGAGAGCATAGGGTCATTCACAATAGACCGTGCACGTGCAATTTGAGATCTGTTCAACAAGGTAATCCAATGGAAGGGGAGATCTCTTTTGATAAAGGCAAATTTATCAATATGGTCACAATGCAGTCTAGCAAAGAGTTTGATAGGATGCCATGTAAGAAATGTCTCCTTAGTGACTTCTAGAAACTCAGCTGTGCTTGGCTAAACATCCAGCCTCATATAATATATGGCATCTTTGTAGATTTGTAAACAAAGCAGAGAATTGTCCATCTCTTCTAGTGTTGACTAGGTACCAATTGCTGTCTAGGAGTCCAACAGAGGGGTCTTCTCTAACCAGTTTTTCTGTTCATCAGGCTGAGGATAAATCTCAGGACACTTTACCTTGGCTCTTCAATGTGCTTACAGCTGAGATCTCTCATTGTTGTCTTCCAGTACGGGCAACTGTAAGGGATTAGGGAATTGTCATCCAAAATATCTGGAGGCTTAGGATTCCCCATCTCTGATGTAAAGAATGCTTTCTGATATTGTCAGACTTTTCAGTCTCTTCGTTGTTGTGCTACTGTGATGTTTTGAGTTTCCATTTTTATTATATCTTTGCAATACTGGCAAAATCTAACAGAACAGCCAATTGTCATTTTCTCAGTGTGTGTGTTTTTTTACTACCCTAGCCATCTCTCTTAAACTTTCTTCCCTCCCCTGACTTCTTTAGTCCCAAATGCCTTACTTGGGTGGCTTTGATGGTGGGAGCTTCTTCAGAGTAAGGCACTTTGTGTGGTGGACATTCAGATTGCCAGCACTGTCACAGCACAGCTAATCTTCACAGCCCTGCCCCCACTGACTTGCTCTAGACCCCACAGAGTGAGGTGTTTAGGGTGTGTTAGGCTCTGGAAAATGTTCACTGGCTGTTTCTCTGCTATAGTGTTTCAGGTCCTTTGCTGCAGCAGGAAAATGGCTGGTGCAACTCTCTTGACATGTGCTCCTTCTGGTCTCTTGCAAGTCTCTTGAGCAATGAGAGCCCACCCAGTGGAGGATTTATCTCGCCTCATCCTCTTCTGCCTGATGTAGCTACCTCACCCTGCGTGATTGGAAGGCTGGATCTGTTTGTGAATATCAAGGAAGGAGACAATAGATATGACCTTACACTGTTTTTATCATAGTTATATGGCCTGGAAGGTAGCAAATAATATTGTTTAAAATCTAGTCCTCTCCTTTACATGGTGGTTTTTCCTCGTGGAGGTTGTGTTTTTGTTTTGCTGTGTTTTGTTTTGTTTTTATGCTGTAGAGCTTACAAACATACTGAACGTCATGCAGAATGGTACAGTGCAATAAGAGCTGAAGTTACTTGATTCTTCTATGTTGCTCTGAATGTAGGTGCTCCCCAGCTATTGGCTGAAATAAATAAGTATAGGCAAACTTACCTTTCTCAGCATCATCTGTACTATATCACAACAAGGGGTGAAATACTGTACTGTTATTATAGTAAATTAACAATATGCATATTGTTTTCCATATTTGTTCCTAGGGTCAGTAATGGTTCCTTTCTGGTTATTTATATTAGTGGTTTTTTATTGCACATGACTCACGTAATAAACATTCTGCCACTACTTCTGTATACATGTAACATCACTTTTTTCCTTCCTAGAAATGACTTATTTCCCCTGTGTGTGTGTGTGTGTGTGTGTGTGTGTGAGAGAGAGAGAGAGAGAGAGAGAGAGAGAGAGAGAGAGAGAGAGAGAGAGAGATTTTTAAAGCTGATTTTGAGATAATCTTTTGATTCCTGTAAGCCTGCCTTGTAGATACCTGTCACCATTACAATATTTGGCCCACTTGCAAAATAACGTGAGAAAATTAAAATGTTAGATATCATCCCTTCTTTCTTATCCTCTCTTTTTACTTTGCCTGTTCATTTATTTTTATTACTGTATCACATTTGTCAACCAAATTGCACCTTCTGTTATGCAGGGTTTGTTTTTCACTATGAAAGATGGGACTTAAGATGGGAGATGGGGTAACACAGTTTTAATGATCTTAAATGCCATGATTGTTTGGGGAAGGTGTCTTTTTATCATCTCTGTCATATTTGAGAACTGCTAGTTTCCACTGTGAAAGGTTCTAAAGCAGAAGGGATGACTCATGCGGTATGTGATATGTTCCTAAAGGAAACCTGTAGAAATATAAGAACAGAAATTGTAGCTGCGTTTCTTAGGTTACCTACAATTCTCTATCCATAGCACTTCAATTAAGTGTAGTTTAAACATTTATTTCTGGCAGCAAGGGGGGAAAGTGCTTCAGGAAATCAAGGATTGAATCCGATTGTGTCTTTCGACAGAAGGGTCTTTGATCTCCTAAGAGGAAGAGCTGATTCCCTTTCATCCCACTTCTTCCCACAAAAACGTGCTCCAGAAAGTTGAAAGAACTTGTGGAACAGTATTGAAAGTAGTGTGAGAGACTGTAAAGGGAAGAGAGAATTGGTAACAGTTCTCTCCTATGCTTTTGTGCAAACAGGGGCATCTGCTGAATGAGGCCCTTCTCAAATGGACAGGTACTATTGCATTTATCTCTGACTGTTAAGTGCTAACTGGATGATTGAGTTTACTTCCAGGCCTAGAAGCCAGAAATTTTGACTAGTCTACCAATCAGTAGCTGCTTCATCTCATTTTGTAATTTGAATGAGTGACACTTGAAACATTGGTTAGGTGAAAGCTGTATCTTGATAGTGGAATGTTTTCAGTGGAAAGGCCTACCCTAATCTCTTACAAAATATTCCCATGTCATAATGCTATAAAATGGAATAAATATTGATTTTGTGTGTCTTTAAGTATCTCAGTAAACTGATATTCTGTATTTATTTCATTGATACCCACTTTTCCTTGAAGTATCTCACACCATAAGTATGGACTCCCACAACCATATGAGGTTGAAAAGATTAAGCTGAAATGTAATGACTTTCCCAGGAGCACTCAGTTTTGCAACAGATGGCAAATCTGACCCCTGTTCTCAGAGGGCTTGGCTAGACCGCTCAATTGGAGTGAGTTGAAGTGGGCTAAATAGGGTCTCTTTAAGGTCACGTAGAGGTGTAGTATGCCATTGGTACAATTCTTAAGAGGCTTAAAATAACACTTTGCTTCTTCCTTCTGCCCCTCCATGGAGGAACATTTTTATTACTGTATCACATTTGTCAATCAAATAGCACCCTCTTAACCACAGAGAAGCAGAGGATGTTTTTAATTTCCCAGTCTCATTAAGTAGCTAAGCTTAACAACACTGGGAAGTTGCAACTGAATGGGAAATTTAAAGCAGCAAGCTCCTCTTTCATTCAGTCCCATCAATCGCACATGTTAGAAATGAACCAAAATGGAGTGATCCTACCTGCACCTAAAAAAATGTCACGCCTGACAGGGGGGCAGAAAGATGTAGATAAGGACAGCCTTGTTTGTGCTGGCACTTACATTGTCTGGTTGCCATCAAAAAAAGCAAACCAGCCTGTTCCCACAGTGGACTAAACAGTGAGATAAATGCCCATGTAGTCACCCCTGTAGTTCTATACCCTGCTGATTCTTCTATTCAACTTACAAAAAGTTCAGATAGCAGAAGAAAAAGTTGATTTCTTTTGATTTATTTTACCTTCACCCCCACAGAACTCTCTGAAAACATCAGGTAGAAGCAGTATGTGGAGAATAGACTCAGTAAAACTCATCTTGCTGAATACTGTGGCATACCAACTTTGATGGGAAGTTAATACGCTGGTGCTTCTCTCTCCTATGTAGCTGAGTGATGTTGTTGTGTGTCTTACTTCAAATGTTGTTATATATTACTGCTTTGGGAAGAATTATTTGAAATGTCTGTCCCTGGTGACCAGTGTTTAGGTCCAGCCCTGCAAACTACCCAAGGTAGAAAATGTAAACCATTTTGTTCTATATTTGTACTCAGATTAGTTTGAAAGAGTTTGGAGGTTATTAAATATTTGTAAGGTCTCATCAGTAGTGTTACAGTCCTGCCACCACATGGGGTGTGGGGTGAAGGACTGGCACTTCTTCAGGATCCCTTCCTATTGGCTCTGTCAGATCACCTCCTCCGTTCTCTCTGCTCAGGCAGCTGTCTCATAGGGATTTCCCACACACACACTTCAAACTGCTTTCTGCTTTGAGAGGAGGAGAAATCTTAACCTTCCTCATGTTCTAACCAAAGCAGAGGAAGCTGGTTCACCCTCTCACTTGCCTGCCTGCCTGATGAGGAAGACTTGGCTTTCTGCTCCCCAATCTTTGTATATGCATGTGCAAGATGTCAACTGAAACCCAGAAAAGGAGTCCTCCTGTAACTCATCCATCAAGTTGCTTGGAAAATATTGCCACTCTCCCTCCCCCACATAGAATCATAGAATAAATAAGTTGAAAGGGGCCTATAAGGCCATTGAATCCAACCCCCTGCTTAACGCAGGAATCCAAATCAAAGCAGATTTGTCAGATGTTTGTCCAGTTTTGTCTTGAATGCTGCCAGCGTTGGAGTGCTCACCATCTCTCAAGGTATTTGGTTCCATTGTCATACTGCTTTAACAGATAAGAATTTCCCCCCGATATTCAGCATAAATTTGGCATCCTGTAGCTTGAGCCCATTATTACTTGTTCCACTCTGGGATGATCGAGAACTGGTCCTGCCCCACCTCTGTATGATGACCTTCCAAGTATTTGAAAAGTGTTTGTGAAGATTCTCAGTCATCCAGGTGAGGTTATCTGGAAATTGAGTCATGGCAGCTGGACCACATTGGTTTCACTTCCCCCTGGCTAGTTAGATGGACAAAGTGACTGCAAATCCCAAATCTGCAGTCCTTCTCCACTCATTGTCATGGGTCGTTAATGGTCATTAACAGTGGTCTTTCCAGTGGGTGTATTCCTGATTTTTGGGGGGACGGATGAAAGGGCAGCATGATAAATAGGAGACATACTGTATCTAAGGTCTCCATCCCTGTTAAGTGAGGGGACAGATTTTATTTAAACCCCCCCCCCCCCCGCCTTTATGGACTTCCCAAGATAAACAAGAAAGGAGCCTCCCTCAGATCCATTGTCAGCAGCATAAACAGGGCAACATACAACATTGCTAAATACCTGGCCACCATCTTAGCACCATTGATTGGACACGTGGACCACCACATTCACAACTCAGAGGAGTTTGCATCCAAGGTCAAGGAACTGGAACTAAATACTGACGAAACCATGGCATCCTTTGATGTTACATCCCTCCTCACCAGCATTCCCACCCCCGATGCCTAACAACTGTAAAAAGGAGACTGGAAGAAGACAACACCCTCTCCACCAGAAGCAGTCTCAACCCAGATGAGATTTGCCTGCTCCTCGACCTGTCTGAGCACCACTTACTTCACCTATAGAGGTGACTATTACAGACAGAAACATGGCTGTGCCATGGGCTCCCCGGTGTCACCTATTGTTGCCAGCTTATACATGGAAGAAGTGGAAAAGAAGGCACTAAACACCTTCCAGGGGATTACTCTGGCCCATTGGTTCAGGTATATGGACGACACCTGGGTGAAAATCAAGATTCAGGAAGTACAGGCTTTCACAGACCACATAAACACAGTGGACCCAAATATCATGTTCACTAGGAAAGTGAACATGATATTCCTGGACTGTGCAGTCATCATAGGATCCAATGGCAGCTTAGGAATAGAAATCTACAGATAACCTGCACATACTGATCAATATCTGCAGTATTGCAATACAAACTAGGGGTCATCAGGATGCTAAACCACAGAGCAATAAACATCCCTACCTCCACAAAAGCCAAGAAGAAGGAAGACGGACATCTGAAGACAGCCCTTAAGGCCTGTGGATATCCAGAATGGGCCTTTAACAAGGCAATGTCCCAACCTAGCAGGACAATGGAACAGTCTGAGACCCAGAGCTGGCGGAAGAAGCTGGTCATTCCTTACATGGTGGGTGTGTCTGAAAAGCTCAAAAGGATTTTTGGTGAACACCACATACCCGTGCACTTCAAACCCACAAACACACTAAGGCAGAGACTCATCCATCCAAAAGACTGGACACCAAAACACAACAGGAGCAATATAGTATATGTGGTCCAATGCAAAGGGGAGCGTTTGGAGCTCTACATTGGAGAAACCAAACAGCCACTAAACAGGAGAATGGCCCAGCGCAGGAGGGGCAATGGCTCAGGACCACAATCAGCAGTGTTCCTTCATTTGAAGGACAAAGGACACTCATTTGATGACCAAGATGTACTCATTTTGGACTGAGAAGATAGGTGGCTTGGGAGAGGGGTCAGGGAAGCTATAAATGTGCACATAGAAAATCCCTCACTTAACAATCTGTCTCCTATTTATCATGCTGCACTTTCATCTGTCCCCAGGAAGATCAGGACCACACCCACCAGAAAAACCATTGTTAACAACCATTAACGACCCATGACAATGGGTGGTGAAGGACTGCAGAAGTGGGATTTTCACTCAACCCTTCCCCCCCCCCCCCCGTCCTTTGTCCATCTAAGGAGCCTATTCATACCCGGGGGAAGTGAAACCAATGTGAAGGATATATCAGGGGTCTCCTGCCAACTCTCCTCAGACTGAAGAAGCAACTTGGATGAGTAGTGAAACATTTCAACCTAATAAGAAAGAAGTCTAGTTGTCATGACTCAACTTTCAGATATTTGAAAAGTGCCATCATGTCACCCCTTAGTCTTCTTTTCTCAAGGTTAAACATGCCCAGTTCTTTCAATCTCCCCTCATTGGATTTGGTTTCTAGTCACCATCCCCCCTTCTCTGTGTGTGTGTGTGTGTGTCTATTTCTGAGTCTAGGAAAAAGAGGAGGGTATTGGTAGAAGTGTGTGCGGTGTAGTAGGAAAGTTCTGGCAGCTACCGTTGCTGAGGTGCACTTGGGAGGGAGGGGGCATGCACATTGAGAGAGCATGTGTATGTGCATGTAAGTCTCATAGAAGGATCCCACACTTCACAATTTATGATGACACTACTGCTCATCAGTATTTCACATCCTAGTTATTCTCTCTCTGTTGGTACAATACCCTACCTGGCCCAGAGAACATAAATGGCAGGAATGCCCCTCCTAAGAGGGTGCTATTCCACTAGGGGAAGGGGCCAACTTTAGTTCCCAATTTTCACCACCCTTTGAACCCTTGTTATTGTTGTTTAGTCGTTAAGTAGTGTCCGACTCTTCGTGACCCCATGGACCAGAGCACGCCAGGCCCTCCTGTCTTCCACTGCCTCCTGGAGTTTGGTCAAATTCATGTTGGTAGCTTCGATGACACTGTCCAACCATCTCGTCCTCTGTCGTCCCCTTCTCCTCTTGCCCTCACACTTTCCCAACTTCAGGGTCTTTTCCAGGGAGATTTCTCTTCTCATGAGATGGCCAAAGTATTGAAGCCTCAGCTTCAGGATCTGTCCTTCCAGTGAGCACTCAGGGTTGATTTCCTTCAAAATGGATAGGTTTGTTCTCTTTGCAGTCCAGGGGACTCAAGAGTCTCCTCCAGCACCACAGTTCAAAAGCATCAATTCTTTGGCGGTCAGTCTTCTTTATGGTCCAGCTCTCACTTCCATACATCGCTACTGGAAAAACCATAGCTTTGACTATGCAGACCTTTGTCGGCAAGATGATGTCTCTGCTTTTTAAGATGCTGTATAGGTTTGACATCGCTTTCCTCCCAAGAAGCAGGCGTCTTTTAATTTCGTGGCTGCTGTCACCATCTGCAGTGATCATGGAGCCCAAGAAAGTAAAATCTGTCACTGCCTCCATATCTTCCCCTTCTATTTGCCAGGAGGTGATGGGACCAGTGGCCATGATCTTCGTTTTTTTGATGTTGAGCTTCAGACCATTTTTGGCGCTCTCCTCTTTCACCCTCATTAAGAGGTTCTTTAATTCCTCCTCACTTTCTGCCATCAGAGTGGTATCATCTGCATATCTGAGGTTCTTGATATTTCTTCCGGCAATCTTAATTCCGGCTTGGGATTCATCCAGTCCAGCCTTTCGCATGATGTATTCTGCATATAAGTTAAATAAGCAGGGAGACAATATACAGCCTTGTCATACTCCTTTCCCAATTTTGAACCAATCAGTTGTTCCATATCCAGTTCTAACTGTTGCTTCCTGTCCCACATATAGGTTTCTCAGGAGATAGATAAGGTGGTCAGGCACTCCCATTTCTTTAAGAACTTGCCATAGTTTGCTGTGGTCCACACAGTCAAAGGCTTTTGCGTAGTCAACGAAGCAGAAGTAGATGTTTTTCTGGAACTCTCTGGCTTTCTCCATAATCCAGTGCATGTTAGCAATTTGGTCTCTAGTTCCTCTGCCCCTTCAAAATCCAGCTTGTACTTCTGGGAGTTCTCGGTCCACATACTGCTTTGAACCCTAGGCTGGGTGAAACCTAGAAGGTGTGTGATGGGCAACTATCGGCAATCTTCTGACCCTAGATTTCTACTAATTGCTTGATTTTTGGTCAAAATACAGTTGGTTGTGTACTTTAAGCCTTGAACATCATCCTGACTAAGTAGGACACCCAAAGAACAAAAATAGCCAGCATAGCTCTGTGGCTAAGGCACTTTCTTTAGACACTCAAACACTTGTTTCCCCAAGAACCACACTTGAGTAAAATATAAAATAAGGTTTATTTAAAAACATTAAAAAGTTATAAAACATAAGATATCAAAAAAGATACAATTGCACTGTTAAAATGCCAAGCCTCTACAGGACTAGCTGAGCTTTTGGATGCAAATTCACATTAAAAGTATGACTAACTAGTTCATAATAGTTTTATTACTTAATTCTAGTTTTATTCTAGTTACCATTGCTAAGTCTCCCAATCAATCAGCAAAGTCCATAAAACCTGTCACACCCTCTTCCTCCATCTTCTCAGGCACACACATACTCCCTTCTTCGCCCTCCTTTCTATAAGTTAAATCAAAGTCTCTGCATTGTGATGGCATACAATCAGCTTAAAGCTCTTTATTCAGAAGTCCACCTCCCGCTTGCAATTTTCCAAAATTCAGTCTCTCTTTCCCATGCTGGCAAATAATTAAGATGGAATCCAGTGTTTATCACTCTTGGACTGCAACCTTGAAAAGGACTTTTGGCAGATGAAACATCTGCTTCCCATGCAGAGAACCGCCACCTGTGCAAACTCTAAAAAATTACTACAAAACCCATTTCATCACAACCCTCCATGAGTTTCAGAACAGAGGCTGAATTTTTCAACGACTAGCAGTTGGTCATAATGGGGATGAACTGATTTCCCCCCTAAAGGTCCCCAAATTACTTCAAGGTGCCTGGAATATAATATTTTGTTTCTTTTCTTATCCTTTGCGGATGTTTCTCCCTGTTCTCCACAATGTAGTTCTTGTGTATTCTTTTGTGTGTTTTCCTGTGCTATTCAAAATAAAACCAGACTTGTAGTTAAAGGACATCAAAGAAAATTGAGGTTGGTGGAAAGAAACCCTAGAAAGAGCCGTAGTTTTTAATACTTCTTTTCAAGAAAATTCACAGTGCTTCTAAGGTAGTATTTGATACGAAGTGGGTAGGGAATTCTTGGAAAGTTTAATCTTCTGGCCAAGTGGTAATAGTTTGTGTCTTTGCTTTTCTTCCCATCTGTTTTAGAGAACTGGTCATAGGGCTTATCACAAAACACAGATGCAGAACTCAGCACAAAGCACAGTGCTCTGAGGAAAAGTGTTCAGCATAATTGTCTACACATAGGCTTTATTTCCAGTTAAATTTAGAAAGTATATCTCATCTAGGTACAATTTAAATTCCATTTGACAAGCTGTATTTTGGGCTTTCCGTGTTCACTGATGCTTCAAAATACCAAGAAACTGCAACTGTGAAGGTCTACATCATTAAAGTCACATCATTAAAGAAATATGGGTATGGAATAATATCCCAGGCTAATTTCCTTTTTCACCACTGCTTTGGAGCTGGAAGGCTGCAGGTGGCAGAATGGCAGACCTAAGTCCTGAGTTTGTCTTTTCATTGCTATAAACACATGCTGTCTCTGTAACTGAAGCTGACATTCCGTACTGGTACCCAATAAGCAGCCAGTGGATCCCACATAATGCCATAAGAATTAGATGTCTTGTTGTCAGAGAAGAGCTGTTTGAAACTAATGACTGTGTCACTTCCCAAGCAGATAGTGGTGTGAATGTAACTTTAGCTGTTTGCTTTATTTCAGATTGTCTTAGAAAACAGCAGCCGTGAAGACAAGCATGAATGTCCATTTGGAAGAAGTAGCATTGAATTAACAAAAATGCTGTGTGACATCCTCAAAGTTGGAGAGTTGCGTAAGTCTATCAATATTGTCCAAGCCAGCATTTTGCAATTTATTGTCGGACGTCTGCTCAAAATGTCTCATTATTCTCAACTCTCCTCAAGCAGTGGATGGAATGAGACTCAAAGTTTCAGTGAAAGAGTTTCTTTATTTGATACAGCATTGTTTCACACATTCAGGTTTTGCATGCTGAAAAACCATGGCTTGGGGTATTAATTTTTAGTTCATTGCTAAACGAAGGTCTAAAAATGTGGGATGGGTTTTGCAGCTTCTGGCCTCTCCAGGTACTTAACAAGACAAAGAGATTTGATGTAATAACCTCATGCATCACCTACTGGTATTATAATTCAGTCTGCAACAGTCTTCTCAGTAATGTAGAACTAAACCTTGGCCCCAGCAGAGATGACAGAATACTGGGCCTCAGAATTCAGACTTGAGAGCTGATTCTGATATACTGAAAAATAGCACCATGTGTTTCCAAAAGGAAGATGGGGAGTACATTGACAGATACAGCATGGCCTTCCTGGATCAGATACTTCCTAAATAATCTAAAATTTATAGTAAATTACTTTATCAAGTATTAAATGATCAAAACCTAAAATGCAAAATTATTGAGTCAGCTTTCAGAAATGCAAACTGGGTAAATTAGTCATGTGTATTAGAACATTTAATTCTGATGATATTATATTTGGTTAGTGGAAACACTGGCTGAAACCCTGTTGCTTTGTGTAGTACATCACAAAGTAGGTCCATTGAACTAGTGGGGATTTGGTGAGTCAACTCCTGTGTAAGTGGGCTTAGTCTAGCTGCTAAGCAGCAGGGTTTCAGCCATTGTACGAAAATTATGAGGATAAGAAGTTATACAGATAGTTTTGACGTCTTGAATATATAGTATAAATTCTCCCAAACCTCCAGTTTATGAATGTGGGATATTGTGCTTCGGTACTCATGATTTAAAAAGCCAGGAAATGGCCCAATATTGTTGCAAAATATTGTGCCCACATTGTCAGCAGGAAAAAGGATGCAAAACTTTACATAGCAAAGGGCAGCCTGAATGTTGGCAACACCAATAGCAGCAGTCAAGAAGGGCCACACAGGATATCTTCCTTGTGGTCACTACCATTCATAAAGTGACACTAAGCAAGAGAAAATTGCAGAAGCTGACTCCTTTTTTCTTCAGTTCACCACTTCTCACCCAAACACAAAGCAATTGACATGTTTGAATGGTTTTAGAAGTATACATTTTAGTTTGGGCTGCCCCCATTTTTAGAATTGCCTCGTAAAATGTTGGTTTGCTATGCTGCAGAATAATATCATAGCACTCTTGTGCAGTGATAATTTTTCTATCTAGTTTTAATTTCCATGCCTTTCGAATCATCAGGAAGCAGACTACACAGTTACATTAGAATAAATATTTATAGTTATATTTATTTATTTGCAAACACAGTATGCATGTTCCAAGGAAAATACATTGTTGTGGCATATCAGGTTCTCTGTGTTTTACAGACAACGGATATATCTGATTTGTTATGATGAGACTTTCAAACTCAAGCTGTCACTTTCGGCACAAGCACAGAATATATCCAGTAGAGGCTGTATTGTGCAATAAAGTCTGATATGTTAAAATGATCAGTCTTAGTGTAGGCCAAAGCATAACAGACAGTTTGTGTAATATTTTAAAATATGTATTAGTGCTGTAACAATTCTTCCTGTAGGAATTCATAACTCGCTAGGCTTGAAGTCACATGCATTTTAAAAATGAAATTCTGAGATTTAAAATGTAATAAAGATGTTGAATCACTTCATTCAATGGAGTTGTAAAATGATCAAGCTTTTCTTAAAATCGAAAGATGGTTCTTCGTGGTCTCTGTGAATGCACACTAATGGGTTAATCTGCGCCTGCGCAGAGCAGCCTCAGAATCTTCTAGAGCTCAGGCACATGGTGCCGGGACCTCCCACACGCTGGCTATAACCCCGCCCTTGGCACCGAGTGCCTCAGTTCCGTTTCTGCCGCTGCTACTGCAGCTACTCGGATCGGAGTTTCGTGTTTGTTTTTTCCCTTCGACCTCGCTTAATCATATTCTTGGACCTCCCGGCTTTTTCGACTCAGCTTGTTTCACCACTCTTCTGGTTTCGTGAGTCTAACGTTAAGAATAGAACTGTGTTGTTTGAGTGTTTTTCTGCAAGTTTATGGTCGCTTCGGGGCCCTTCAAGCGCTGCTCGTCCTGCTCTAACAAGGTCCCGCTTTCTGACGGCCATTCTCAGTGCTTATTCTGTCTTGGGGAGGAGCATCAGCCTGCTTTGTGTGCCATTTGTAAGGCTTTTACTAAGCCTGCCCTAAAGCAGAGACTCCAGCGACTTCGCTCCTACTTGTGGGAGAAGTCGCTTTGCCCAGCACGAGCCTCGGCCATGGAACTGCCGCCAGCTCCCCCTTCTGAGACCTCTTCAACCGCCACTTGTTCGCCTAAGCGTGGTCACAAGGCAACTAAACCGTCATCCTCGGGCTCAAGGTCGACTTCTTCGGTGTCGGTATCGAAGCCCCCTTCGGCCTCGATGCCGAGGAAGAAAAAGAAACCATCTTCCAAGACCTCTAGGCCCCAAACTGAGCCTTCGCCATCGGCTCCTGTGACCCATGCCCGGCATGAGACGGTATGTCTGAGCATACCATCAGGAGATTATGATATTCCTCCCTCGAGGCCAGAGATAGCGCCTTCTCCGCGCATAGGTCTTTCTCCGGATTGGGCGGATACCTTGGTGGAGGTACAGCTCAAGGCTCAAGCCAGCCCTCTGTCGCCGGTGGCCTCGGTGTCAAGGCGGATGTCACGCTCTCCGCCTGCTTCTCTAGTCGCGGATGCGCCTCGGAAAAAGAAGCTAAAGACCCGACACCTGGAGCCCAAGCCTGAGCAGGCTCGGCATCCACTACCGCCTGAGGAATACCATCCTTATGGAGAGTTTCGGCGACCTCCCTGGGATGATTCCAGAGACTACTTCGATCCCAGGAGCTACGACCTCGATGTGCGACGGCCCCTGACGCCCTACAATCCGGGCTTGTATTTTCGGGTTTGCCATTGGCCACCATATTACGGGGGATATCCTTCACCGCCTCGGTATCAACGGCATCCCGATGACTATTTTTACTTCGACGATGATCGTCAATTTCAACCTCCGCCTTGTAGAGCGGCTTATTGGCCAAGGCCTCAGGAGCCTCTGCCATCTTCGGGCTCTAGGACCCGCAGACCGGGCCTGACCTCGGTCCCTTGACCCCATTCAGGGCTGGCTCCCCCACCATTGGTGTCGCCAAGCATGGCTTCACAGGAGCCAGAGGAGGAGGCGGTTGAAGCCTCAGCTATCCACCCCGACTGATATGGGTCGGCTCGAGCCCAATCAGCTTTCTCCCAGTCTCCTGAACACAACTACGACTTCTACACCGATTCGGGTGACACCGACGAGGAGGTTGAAAAGGACTCTCCTCCAAACATTCCAACTCCGGGTTCTGATGTCGCAGAGAGTCTTCCACCGTCCCCCTCCAAGGACTATATGGTGTATTCCCACCTGATCAAGAAAATTGCTGAAGTCATGGACCTTGCAGTGGTACAGCCTACTGCTGAACAAGTGGACAAGGTTTATGAAGATATCACAAAGGATCAGGTCCCCCCTCTTCGCTTAGCCTTTATATCCTCCCTCCTCAACCTGGTTAAAGAACCTTCGGACAAACCATCAACGTCCCATCAAATTCCCAGATGGGTTGAGAACCTTTATAAAACTCACGGCAAGGATACTGACTTCCTTTCCAAGCATCCTCTGCCCAATTCCTTCGTCGTGGACGCCACGCAAAATAGAGCTAGGAATAGATCTGTGTCCATGCCCAACAATAAGGAGGGGAGGAAACTGGATGTGCTTGGACGTAGGGTTTATTCCCTAGCGTCCTTCATACTTCGAGTGGCAAATTGCATGGCAGTGATGGGTGCTTATCACCGCCATTTATGGAATATCGTCTTGCCGGCACTGCAGGCTGCTCCCAAGGACCTTAGGTCGCCAAGCCTCACCTGCCATCAGGAGGCCATGACCCTGGCGAGACAGGAAAGAATTGCCACCAGGCATGTTGTGGACGCTGCTGCCAAGCAAATCACTACGGCTATCACCTTACGTCGACATGCCTGGTTTCGTTCAGCCGGCATCTCTGATGACGCCAGGGCCAGAATCGAAGACCTGCCCTTCGATGGGGTCAGTCTTTTCGATGGGAAAACGGATGAGATTCTTGAAGCTCCGTAAGACAGCCAGATCTTACAACGCTCAATCCCGTCCAAGGAATTCCTGGCGCAGACCTTACGCACGTTGGCCTTACCCTGACCACCAAAGGACGCAAACATCTGGTTTTGCAGGTCAGTCCTGGCAACAATCTGCTAGACAGCGGCCTCGTCAACAAGCCCGCCGCCAAGACCGTAAGCATAGGCAGAACCTTTAACGCTGTTGGCCCACCAGCAACATCTCGCAACTTAAACCAGTTAGCACCATTCCTTCACGCTTGGGAGTCTATCACTTCTGACTCATGGGTTCTCATGAGCATAGCCACAGGATATGCAATTGAATTTGACTCTGCACCTTGCACGGGGCTTCTTAGGGACACTGGACACACTTCTCTTGAAAGATGCCATTACCCTGGTTCACGTCCCGGATATTGCACATAGTTTTTTCTCCTGATACTTTATCATTCCTAAGAAGGACAGAGGACTTCGCCCCATCCTCGACCTTCGCCCCTTGAATTCGTATATTACACCTTGACGTTTTCGAATGGTCTCGCTGGACAGCACTATCCAGATGTTGAGACAAGGTGACTAGTTCGCCGTCATAGACCTCAAAGATGCTTATTTCCATATCAGTATTCGACAAGAGCATTGTCGTTTTCTGAGGTTCTCGCTCGACTGAGTAATCTACGAATTCAAGGCTCTTCGCTTTGGTTTGTCCATGGCATCATGGGTGTTCACGAAATGTTTAGCCCCTGTGGCGGCCCACCTTCGTTTGCACGGTTTAACAGTATTTCCATACCTAGATGATTGGTTGCTGGTGGCGCCTTCGTGTACTCGATTGCTTCAAGATATTTCATTTACTTTGTCCCTTTTATCTGATCTTGGACTCCAGGTAAACCGAGAAAAATCCACTTTATGCCCTACTCAGAGAGTCTCCTATATTGGAGCAATATTAGACGCCACCTTGGGCTGGGCGTTCCTTCCCGAAGACAGGATTGCGAAGATCCAGTTGATGCTAGAACACTTCACTCTGGGAGCCAAAGTGCAGGGTCTTCAGGCGCAGCGGCTATTGGGCCTAATGGCTTCCACCACCGCAGTAGTTCAACACGCCAGGCTGAAAATGAGATCGCTTCAGGCCTGGTACCTGTCACTATACGATCCTCTCCTGGACCCTCATTCCAAGCTGCTGACAGTTACAGCAGAGCTGGCAGCGCAGCTGACTTGGTGGGCCTTCCGCCTCAATCTACTGATAGGGAGATCTTTTGGACCTCTAACACCAGAAATACAGGTAACCACGGACACAAGTCCAACAGGTTGGGGTGCGCACGTCGAACAGTTGACAGCACACAGACTTTGGTCACAGGAGGAGAGCCGTATGCACATCAACTTTCTGTAGCTTCTAGCCATCTGCAAGGCCTTCGAGGCCTTCGAGCGTGTCCTCTGCGGCCGCGTGGTACAGGTAGTGTCAGACAACACCACAGCTGTCTTCTACCTGAACAAACAGGGTGGCACACATTCCCTGCACCTGCTGTATCTCTCAATCCAGATTTGGGAGTGGTGCTACAGCCGCCACATCTTCCCTGTAGCTGTACATGTGGCTTCAGGAGACAACATTCTAGCAGATCAGCTGAGCAGACTCCAAGACTGCAGCCACAAGTGGTCACTAGACAGGGATGTGTTCCTGTCTCTCTGCCACCATTGGGGAACACCGCACATGGACATTTTCACCTCCTCTGCCAACAGGAAGTGCGACCGTTATTGTTCCAGAGCAGGGATCAGTTGTCACTCGTTAGGCGATGCGTTCATGATCCCCTGGACCGGGGGGTTCCTCTACATGTTTCCTCCCATTCCACTAATCCAGAAAGCTATCATCAAGGCTCGTCAAGAGAAGGCGAATGTTATCTTCATCACCCCTTGGTGGCCGCGCCAGACTTGGTTCTCCGCACTGCACCAAGACTCGGTGGACCATGTTCGGCTCCCATCACTACCTCACCTCCTATCTCTGCACAAGGGCAAAACACTACACCCAGATCTGGAGTCCCTGCATCTCACAGCCTGGAGACTGGTCCCTCGGTATCTGATGTCTTGCTCCATGCCCACAGGCCTTCCACAACTGCCACGTACGCTTATAAATGGAAGGTGTTCTCCGACTTCACCACTAAGAATCACCTCCCCACGAGACCTACCTCTCTTGATGCACTGCTACAGTTCCTGCTTCTTCTCTTTTGTCGGGGCCTGTTGCATTCCACCCTCAAAGTGTATGTAGCCGCGATAGTAGCCCATCAACCTCCGGCTTCAGAGGCCGTGGGCTTATTCCGCCATCCAAATCTAAAGCAGTTTTTGAAGGGTCTCAAAAATATGTGTCCAGCCTACAAGCCGCCCACACCTCAGTGGTCCTTGCAGCTCGTATTAAACAAGCTCATGGGTCCACCGTTTGAGCCTATGGCTACCACTTCTTTCAGGCTCCTTACGCTAAAGACAGCCTTCCTCCTCGCTGTTACTTCGGCGTGGCGTGCTGGTGAACTGACAGCTCTTCGAGTTGACCCGCCCTTCCTGCAATTCCACCCTGATAAGGTGACCCTATTCCCGGACCTCTCTTTTGTGCCGAAGGTGGCTACGGTCTTCCACCTTAATCAACCTGTAGTATTGCCTACCTTTTTCCCGGCTCCAACGTCAAAGCTGGAGAGGGCTCTCCACTCCTTGGATGTCAAGAGAGCACTTTCCTATTATGTCTCCCGGTCTGCGTCCTTTCGTTCCTCGCACAGACTGTTTGTGTCCTTCCAAGGACAGTCAAAGGGTCTCCCGGTGTCGGCACAAACGATTTCCCGGTGGATAGTTACTACAATCCGCCTAGCATACGAACTGGCTCATGCACCTTTGCCGACTACAGTTCGGGCCCATTCTAATAGAGCAATCGCCTCCTCCACAGCCTTCCTTAGAGGAGTAGACCTGGCAGATATCTGCAAGGCTGCTATGTGGTCCACGCCACTCACCTTTGTGACCCACTACTGCCTAGATGTTCGAGCCAAAGCAGAGGCTGCCATTGGACGGGCTGTCTTGGCATCTGTTTTTTCGTGACACCCACCACCTGGTAAGTCAGCTTGCTAGTCACCCATTAGCGTGCATTCACAGAGACCACGAAGAAGAAAAAGAGGTTACCTACCTGTAACTCTGGTTCTTCGAGTGGTCACCTGTGAATTCACACTCCCCGCCCTTCCTCCCCACTGTACGTCACGTGTTCCATTTTGCATGCTGCGCAGTGGCAGACAGTTCCACAGAACCGAGGCACTCGGTGCCAGGGGCGGGGTTATAGCCAGCGTGTGGGAGGTCCCGGCACCATGTGCCTGAGCTCTAGAAGATTCTGAGGCTGCTCTGCGCAGGTGCAGATTAACCCATAAGAGAAATGTTTTAGAATCCAGTTATTTTCTATTTTAACCTTAAAAATTATGAATTTGTATTTTAACCATAGGACACTAAAAGTATCTGTTCTTGTATATGGGCTTCAGAATATTATCCATACCCTTAAAATTGTCAAGGACAGGCAAGAAGCAAAAGTAAATGATGACAGAAGTAGGGTCAGAATCCTGAATACAGGTTTTCAGCAGCTGTCACATAGAGACAAAGAGAACTATTATAATAGCCAGTGCAAAGCAATAGAAAAGAACAATAAAAGAGGAAAAACAAGAAATCTCTTCCAAAAGATTCAAGAAATCAAAGGGAAATATAAACCGAGATTAGGAATGCTGACAGACCAACAGGGATTTGTTTGAAAAAACTGGTGCTAGATGAGAGCTTTTCAGATACCTTGGACTGCCAAGAAAGACAAACAAGTGGGTCCTAGATCAAATCAAGTCTGAACTTTCTCTGGAGGCAAAAATGATGAACCTGGGGCTGTCCTAGATGAGATAGGATAGCCCCAGTTTCATAGGATAGGATGATGAGAATGCAAGATTCTCTGGAAAAAAACAATAATGCTGGGAAAAACTGAGGACAGCAGAAAGAAGAGAAAAACCAAATATGAGATGGATTGATTCCATCAAGGAAGCTTGAGTTTACAAAAGCTGAGCAGGGCTTTGAGGACAGGACAGTTTGGAGATTACTCATTCATAGGATCATCATGAGTCAGATGTTACTCAAAGGCACGTAGCAGCAGCAACAGGAGGCATTCAATTAGCCCTATTTAATTTTTATATTGTTTGAGCTGACAAAGAAGTATTGGAAGACACAAACCGAAAGAGAGGTCAGGGAAAAAATAATTATATAGTACGATCATAGTCCCACTCTGGCTGAAATCCTATTCCATAACTTCAAGTTGTGCAAGCCTGATGATGTCATCAGCAGGACTGATTTTTCAGGGGGAAAAATTCCTTGTTTCATCTTAAGGTTCCATGTAATTCTTTTCATCATTGAGAAGCTGTGGGAGTTGCAGGACAAGAGGAGGAAGTCTCTAATTAGCAAAAATCGTTACCACTAAGATGACTTTACTAATAACAGTGATCACAAATTAGTTTTTTTTAGCTCTGTGGGCATAAAAGACTTCAGGAAAGCAGAAGACAAAAAACAAAGTGCTTGATTGTTGACTATACTGTATCTGTATCCCACTATTCCTTAGGATGGCAGTTGTGCTTCACAACAACCCACTGAATTCTTGATCCACACTGTTGAACCATTTCTTGTATTCATTGTTTTCAGTGATTGAGGGAAAGAGTAAATCATTCATTCAGGAGCCCCAGTCTGTCAATTCATTGCTGGAAGAGAAGAGAGAAGTTTTGATTGTTTCCAGTTGTACTGTTCATTGAGAGAACAATTATATGGAAGATAATGTGGAAAAGAAGACTAGATTCTCTGGAAAAAAAGTGATAATACTAGATAAAGTAGAAGACAATAGCAAAACGGTTTGCTAGATCATATGTGAGATAGATTTACTCAGTAAAGGAAGCCACAGGCTTGAGTCTGCAAAAACTGAGGAGGGCTGTTAAATAATTAATTAATTAATTTAAAATATTTTTATCCCACCTTTCTCCTTAAGAAGACCTAAGTGGATATTTTGGGTATCGCTCATTCCTAAGATCACCATAAATCTTCACGTGCTCTATGAAAACCATGGGTCTACCCCTACTGGTATTAGGCACCAGTAATGCTAATACAGAGGAAGAGATGGTTGGACAGTGTAATCGAAGCTACCAACATGAATTTGACCCAACTCCGGGAGGCAGTTGAAGACAGGAGGGCCTGGCATGCTCTGGTCCATGGGGTCACGAAGAGTCGGACACGACTAAACAACTAAACAACAACAACAAATGCTGCTGGGCACACTCTGGATCTAATCTTCTGTGCTGGGCAGGATGATCAGGGCTTGAAAAATTTTAGAATGTCTCACCAGTCAGTCAAAAATTTCACCAGTCAGCATGACCGGACTATAGCCTTGCAATTTATTGGGATTGGGAATCACTGATTTATACCCTCAGACTTGGGTTGCTTTATTACCTGTGTGCCTGTGGGGTCATGAAGCTTGTATTTTGAATGCATTTCTTTTGAATGTCTCCAGCAAAAATAAAACTGAAAGCAAAAGCGTCCGGCCTCTTAAGGAGCCACGCTTCCCTCCCACCCCAGGATGTGTCCTCGTTCGGTTGAAATTGGGAGCAGGGAATCTCCATATTCTCCAGCATGGGACTATTCTACATTCTCCTGCAGAGCTATATCTCTATGTACCGCTCAAACTCGCTTCTGGCGAGAAGAGGGCAGTTTTCCTTTTGCAATGGGAGGGGGGAGGGGAGGACTTCAGGATTAGAGAGAGAGAGAGAGAGAGACAGGCAGAGGAGAAGGAGGTAGGCAGGCAGGGAGGGAGCTGTGACTCGTCGAGCAGCATTTTTCACTCGTCACAGGCGAGTGGACGAGTGCATTTTTCAAGCCCTGAGAATGATAGATAAATGAGTGTGGAGCAGCTATCTGTAGTTCTGTTCTCATGAACAGATCACTGTCTGGTGGGGTTTAGACTTACTGGAACTTACAACTTATGCATAAGTGCACAATTAATATAGTTCACTCCAGGAGGTTGATAGATCCAAATCATATCCTGATCATTGTTGGGGGATTTCCTGTCAGCTTTGCAGGTGGTCGTATCAAAGCTCTGATTGACCTTTGGAATGAGGAAATGACCAGAGCTGTGGACATGATTACTCCTAAGTGTCTTCTCTCATAAAGTGAAGTCAAAGAATGGGAACTAGCAACAATGAAATGTGTGGGAGAGAGACTAGAGAAACAATGGCAGAAAACTCAGAGTGAATCTGACAGAACATAGACCACAGCTTATTTGAAGGTGTATTCTATAACAAGGGCTGTTGCAACATAACTAGTCTTCTTTGCCACCATTGTGTCTGCACAGAGTCATCCAGCAGAATTGTTTCAAATGGCCGGGAGCCTAATACATGCCCCCTGCAGGAACAAGGTGCTGATCACTAAATGACCTACTGTGAGGAATTTGCACAGCACTTTGCAGATAAAATCACTCATACCTGCTCTGACTTGGATGCTATCATTGATGCAGGTCATGTGGGTGTACTTTTGGCCCCTTCCTTTCCAGTGATGATAGACTTCCTTTGTTTCAGCCTGAGGGCAGGATCCTTGGAGAGGTGGAAGCTACCAAGTGTGCTGGATCCTTGCCCTTCCTGGCTTATAAAAGGAGCAAGAAGGGAATTGGCTGAGTGGGTGAGGGGGCTGGCAAATACCTCCTCATAGAAAGGCAGGGTGCCAGAATGTGTAAGGAGGTAGTAATACAATCACTACTGAATAAACTGTCCTTGAATCCCACTGTATTGGACAACTATCAGCCTGTTTCCAATATTCCATTTTTGGGCAAGATGATAGAGTGTGTGGTGGTTTCTCAACCTCAAGGATTCCTCGATGAATCACATTATCTAGATCTATTTGAATCTGGGTTCAGGCCCCGTTATGGAACAGAGACAGCTTTGGCTGCCTTGGGGAATGACCTATATCAGGAAATGGGCTGGAGAATGTGCCCTTGTTGGTTATGAAGGGTCCTAGGACTACTTCCTAGTATTTACCTGTCTCTAACACATCAATCAATCAGCCAGAGACAGAGAAATCCAATAGATATTTGTTTATTTTCAGCTGAAAGTAAGCAAATAAGGCGCAAACTTCACACGCAGAAAACATGCAGAGAAGAAGCGCGCCACCTGATACAAAAGTATACATTTTTATAAGGTATAACATGAAAGAGGGACCAAGGGGGTTGGGAGGAGGTGGAGAAATGGGAGGGGTTTCTATAATTGGTACACATTCTTGCATGAACCCAGCTTTGATCAATAAATCATTTTTCCGTGTCTTAATGCCCCACTTCCCAAGGGCAGACTTTTCATTAGACCAGTTACTTACAAGTAATGGAATGCAGGTGGCCTCCCTTCTTTATCTATTCTTATCTAGTAAGCAAAAACCTAATCATGCAGCAAAGCTGTTACAAAAGCAATATGGCTACGATTAGGCTAAGATACATATACATATACATACATACATATATACATGTGTGTGTGTGTGTGTGTGTGTGTGTGTGTGTGTGTGTATATATATATATATATATATATATATATATATATGTATGTATGTGTATGTATGTATGTATGTATGTATGTATGTATGTATTAACTCGACCCCTTCAGTTGTGCTGGACCTGTTGTGGCTTCAGTACCATTGACTGTGGCAGCCTACTGCATCATCAGTCTGGAATGGGATTAGAGGCACTGGTTTACAGTGGCTGTAGTCCTTCCTGAATGGGCAAGCTCAGATGTTGGTGCTGGGGCCCTCTGATACCCTGCCGTTGGCCTGTAGTGTCCCTCAGGATTCCACAGAATTACTAGGAGAGGTTGTCTGGAGCTTTGGAGTTCAGTGCCACCAGTATGCTGATGATGCCCAGTCTCCTTTCCATCCAACTCCAAGGATGCTCTCTCTCAGTTCTTGTTTTTGACTGTCCCTTCCTTCTTAATTGTTTAGGGATATTTACCCATGCCATGGTTCCAAAAACTTTTATATGAGCTAATGATGGCTTCTTGCCATATAACATGTAATATGGGGTTTCGTTAATGGCTGAATTCCAAAGCCTGTTCACCAAGTAATTAGCAGTTTGAAATGCTTCCCCCCAATAGTGCTTACTCATTCCAGAGTCTGCCAATAGAGCATCTTTCATGGTTTGTAACACACCAGCTCTGCGTTCAGCAATTCTATTTTCAGATGGCACATGTGGATTTGTTTTCTGGTGACCAATTCCTGTTTTTCTCAGCCATTTCTGAAAATAATATGCTGTGAACTCACCCCCTCTATCCGTTTGCAACTGGCATAGTCACATTTAGCCCTGTAGAAATGGGAATCATTTTCTCCAGTACCTTAAAATTTGCATGACCCATTCTCCTGTGCAACAAGTGTATGCAGCTATCGTGTGTAGGCTTGTTAGTAATTGCAGACTGTATTTTCACATTTGTACATAACTCATATAAGTTGTCTCTCATTTTACCTTGAGCACACAACTTTCCATTTTTCATTATTTTACGTCTGCCTTTAGAAAATGTCACATCATATACCACATTATCAAGACATGACACACTTAATAAATTGTACTTTAAATCTGGTACAAACAAACATTTTCTAGCACTTCACCTGACTTGTCCACATAGACATATCCCTCTCCTTTAATAGAAGCTTGCTTTCTGTCTGCTAGGCTCACATGGTCACAAGCTGCTGGCTCCAGATTCTCAAACAGTCCAGGATTATTAATGATGTTTTCGCTGGCACCACTATCAATCAGCCAAGTGTCCTTGGAAATTCCTTCTACTGCTCTAACAACCGACACTTACTTCTTGCCTTTTCTCTGGGTTTTCCAGCTCCTCTCTGCCGTCTCACACTGTTGAGCTGCTCAGCAGTTCCTTTGTAGATGCTTTAAGATCCACATTTAAAACACCTTTTTTTACATTCAAGGCTTTCTTTGCGTCGTTATCTCGGCATGTTGACTCCCACTGGCACTCCCTCTGGCTCTCCCTCTGGCTGAGATGCTGATTTCTGCTTCTCCTTTCCTGGTCTAGCAGCTTGACAGCTCTCTTTTGCTCCTCTTCAAGAAGCCTTCCAGTTATATAGTGCATAGTGAGGTCCTGTTCTGCCATTGACTCAAGGCTGGTGACTAACATGTCCCATGTGCTATCTAGAGAGCTTAGCACAATGTAAACTTTATGGGATTCATGAAAAAACATTCCTCTTTCTTGTAGCTCTAAGAAAGTTTTGTTTATAAATTGTAGATGGTCTGAGACACTTTCCCCAGCTCTCAGCCGTGCTCTATATAATTTGCTTGTTAGAGACACTTTGCTGCTGGCAGTATCTTACATAAATCTGCCTCAGCACAGTCCAGCACTGTTTAGCAGAATTTAATCCTCTCACATGGACCAACTGGCTGTCTTCCAGACACAATATTATACTGGCGAGAGCTTTGTCATTTAATTCAGTCTCATCCTCATCAAATAGAGGAGGGGTTTATCCACAATAGACCAGATACCCTCTCTACGGAGGTACATTTCCATTTTCAAGCTCCATGATAAATAATTAGTCTCATTCAGTCTATGCAAGGGAAATCCTCCTCCACTCAGCCCACTCACAGCCATTCTTGTTAGCTCTGAGCTGTGTTCCTCTTCCTTAACAATTTCCTTACTGCCTCCTTCTTCCATAAACACCTCCTGGGCTCACAATAGAAGAATTTCTCATTACTTTCAGACTGGAGTTGGAGACCTTCTGATCTTCTGGGCCCATAACCTGTCAGGGTGGCACAGTTTTTAGCAGCGTCTGTTCCAGAAGCTCCTTGTTCCAGTCCCAGCAGTCAAGTAAATCAGGCAGAGACAACAGACTTCTAGCAACTAAGTCTATTTACATATATATACAGCAGCAACAGCATTACAATCCACAACCATTTACATTAGCCAAGGGAAGAAATCATTATACAGTGTCTATATATACTATCACTGTCCAATCGGTTGTCAGAGACATTACATCATCTCCACCCTTAAGATGTGTATTCCAGTGTCGTTGTCAGGCACACCTGCTGACAATTTGTACATGATCTCCATTCTTAGTGTTCATGGGTGTAAAATTCAGGCTCCATTTTATTTGGCTTATTTTATATAACCTGACAGATTATGCAGAAGTGATTTACAATTCCCTTCTTAGTGTGCCCTGAGACTGTTCAGCTTGCCCATAACTGCACAGACTGGCTGTTCTTTCAAGAGGCACAGTGGAGAATCAAACTTCTGAACTCTGGCTCCAGATCAAGGTAAAGGTAAAGGTTCCCCTTGACAATTTGTCCAGTCGTGTCTGACTCTAGGCGGCGGTGCTCATCTCCGTTTCCAACCCATAGAGCTAGCGTTTGTCCGCAGACAATCCTCCGTGGTCACGTGGCCAGCGTGACTAGACACGGAACGCCGTTTACCTTCCCACCGAGGTGGTACCTATTTATCTACTCGCATTTTTGCATTTTGCATGGTTTTGAACCGCTAGGTTGGCGGGAGCTGGGACAAGCGACGGGGGCTCACTCCGTCACGTGGATTCGATCTTACTACTGCAGGTCGTCTGACCTTGCAGCACAGAGGCTTCAGTGGTTTAACCCGCACCGCCACCACGTCCCTGTCCAGATCAAGGTACGCGACTCAATTAAGTATCCAGCCAGCTATTGATATATATATATTAGTGGTTCAATAAAGGCATCACCTGTTCCTGCATTTGTATTGTTTGGGGACCACAAGACTTTTTCCTGATTTTTTCATAGGAACTCAGTAATGGTAAAGCACTCCTTGAAAATCTCACATACCTCAAAACCATATTAGGGTTACTATCAGTCAGAAGTTACTTGACAGAACATAACAACAGCAATGACTGACAATAACATTTAGAATTGTTTTATACAGTAAACATGCCATGCACAAGTGAATTGTTATAACCTGCATAGTGCTCATTCACAGCATTTTAAGAACTGTGGATGGATATAGAAGCAGAGATTGTAATAAATTTTAACATAGAAACAATATATTATGTATTTATGATATTATATATTGTTAGGTAAAAGTAAAGGTTCCCCTTGACATTTAGTCCAGTCGTGTCCGACTCTAGGGCGCAGTGCTCATCCCCGTCTCCAAGCCGTAGAGCCAGCATTTGTCCGTAGACAGTTTCCGTGGTCACGTGGCCAGCGCAACTAGATACGGAACACCGTTACCTTCCCACCGTGGTGGTACCTATTTATCTACTCCCATTTACATGCTTTCGAACTGCTAGGTTGGCAGGAGCTGGGACAAGCGACGGGAGCTCACTCCGTCGTGTGGATTCGACCTTACGACTGCTGGTCTTCTGACCTTGCAGCACAGAGGCTTCTGCGGTTTAACCTGCAGCGCCACCACGTCCCTTATATATTGTTACACTGCTATTATTTGATGTGGCAGAGAGGTTTCTGTACATTAGTACTGTTTCTCTTCCACTGATATGCAGACTGTATGGAACTCCTTTATAAATGCTTGCTTAGAGTAATAATTCTTATTTACAGAACTCATACATTTGGTTGGAAATGTTGTGGAAACCATATATGTTCATGTATGTTATGACTGGGATCTAATTACCTGCTCATGTGATGAAAGGCTTGAACAAATGTAGATTTTGGTTATAATTTACTCCTCCCTCCCACTCCCCACTCCTTTGGATGGAAGCATCACAAATGTCATGTCGCAAATCCTTTTAAGAATCTCTTACTTTCAGAACTAATTTGTTGGTGTAGGTGAGGATTCATTTAAGGAACTCAAAAACCAGTTCTGCTGCTCTTCGGATCCTAGTCTCCCAATTTGGCAAATACTGAAAAAGTTATAAATGCAACAGGGATGTATTGAAGAGTGGCTGGAGTCTTTTATATCAGGCAAAACTAAAAGAAAAACAAAAAATAAAAAAGACAAAAACATTGGAGCACCTTAAAGACTGATTGCTATATTTTAATGTGAGTTTTCGTGGACAAGTCCACTTCTTCAGACTTGTCCACAAAAACTCACATTAAAATATACCAGTCTTTAAGATGCCACAATGTTTTTATCTTTGTTATTATTATTATTATTATTATTATTATTATTATTATTATTATTATTATTATTATTATTATTATTATTATTATTATTACCGTGTTTCCCCGAAAATAAGACAGGGTCTTATATTAATTTTTGCTCCAGAAAACATATTAGGGCTTATTTTCAGTGAATGTTTTATTTTTTTTCATGTACAACAATCTACATTTATTCAAATACAGTCATGTCAACTTCTTCTGGTTGCTGCACAATGGTGGACGGTGGGGTTTCACTTAACTGGGGCTTATTTTAGGGGTAGGGCTTATATTATTAGCATCCTGAAAAATCATACTAGGGCTTATTTTCAGGTTAGGTCTTATTTTCGGGAAAACTGATATGTCTGATATACTAGCTGAAACTAACATGGCTACCTCTTCTAAAACTGAAATCTGTTAGAAACCCTTCATGCTTGCTTTTATCAATCATCCACTTGGCAAGAGTGTTTGGCTTTAAAATATTAGAAAATATAACTGGGTACATATTACTGTATTTCTTTGCCAACAAATCCTTTTTGCATTTGGCCATAAAAATAATCCACATGAATTATGGGAATGTCTTGAACAACACAGTGAAACCAGCACTACAATTAAGGCAAGAATACTTAACTGTAGGACACTGATATTCTACTCCACTTTGAAATATCATCTATCACTTTCTTTTCTGGCTAAATGTTCTTGCTAATGAATGACTTAAGAAAATTAGCTTCAAACAATTAAACTTTGCTTGTCCTTCACAAGGATCTGTAGATCAGTTTTAGCTTTCTCCATGATCAAGGAATGCTTCAAGCCCCACCCCCCTAGTTCTATTTGCCTCATGCTTGTTGGCAGTTAGCTTTTCCATTAAAGGCGAAAGATTAAACCCTAGCCTTCTGGATGTCAAGTGAAAGACTCCTTTGCAGGAGCTTGCTATAGTATATCTAGCTGATAAGCAAAGAAAACTGATTAAGACTTTGTGACATAGAACTACACAGTGTTCCATATATAAGGACAGAAGCTTCAAAGCAACAGAGAGTAGGATTACTTGGCTGGTTGTCTTTTCCATCTCTTGAAATACCTGCTGCCCAAAAGGGACACCTGAAGACAGTCCCTCCATATTTGTAAATTAATGCTGGTAGCACTGTGGCCCCTCTAAGTACTTGGCAGCCAAGAGTCTATTCATGTAGAGGGAGTCATATCAGCTATACATTATTGTGATGTTCGCCCCTTTGAGGCACCTACGTGTCGTGTCCTCACAAAGGGTTCAGTCTTTTCTTTCCCTCACTGCCACCAGTGGATTTCCTTTATCCACAATATAAAAGACGTTAGTCAAACACTTGTCTGGTAACTGCCAACAGAACTTATTTATTGGAGTGTAGCAAATTTAATAATAATCACAGATGTTCTTCAGATGTTCATTGTACACAATCAAATCATTAAAATATCATATCTTGCCATATACTTAATTACCACCTGTTCTATCTATTTATCTTAACCAGCTTATTTCTATTAGTATCTGTTCCTTCTCTCTCTTCTCTAACTCTCTGACTCTCTCTGACTCCTATCTCTTCTATTGTTCTCCCTCTTTTTCCTTCTCTATCTCTCCTGCCAAACCTTTATATATCCGCTGACTCCGCCCCTCCAATCCGCTGACTCCGCCCCTCCCTCTAATTTGCATAGGCTCATGCAAATTAGATCCTGCCTATGAGTGACAGGAGTGACATGGAGCAATCGTCACAATTATTTTCATAGTGTGCCCCCAGATGTTAGCTAAAACAAACTTGGAAGGTGAATTTCTCCATAACGCTTTCCACTATGTTGTAGCAATTGGGCTTGCTACTGTAGGTCTCTTTCCAAAACCCCTCTTATGCCAAGAGATTTTTTTGTGTAAAGTATTCATCAAAAAATGGTATGTTTGACAAGCAACTCTCCTTTGATTGTTTGGATGTGAGTCTATCAGTTGTTTCAATGGCATAAGCAGATGAAAGGCTTGGGACGCAACCTGTGGAACAGATGAAAAATGTCTTACTTGTAGCTGTTGAAATGTGGAACATGTCACCTTTTCTGAATTGTGTCAGCAGCTGAACTTCAGATTAGGCAGTGGGATTATTAAACAAATTCTTGAGGTGAAAGAGTCCTTTATTTTTCCAGTTTCTGTATGATAACTGTATGAAGATGAGATAGGGAAGTATCATATCCAGATATTTGATATATGAACAATCCAGTCTATATATGCTGCCATGTTGAAATATACACATACACATAATTGCATTATTGAACAATTCTGTGGATCTTTCCTAATTCCTAATCTGAACACACTTTTCCTTCCTTCCTTCCCTACCACCCACCCACAAACCCACCCACCCCGCATTTCTTCCTATTCCACATTTCTCTCAGTAGAGATCCCAAAGGTGGCATTGTAACATGAGGTTTTGTACATTGCTTCACACTATACACATGTCATTGGGTCATTTTAAAAATCCGTGTGCAGCTATTCATATCCATAATATTCATATAGTGTAATGTGAGGCTTTGCATTGCTACATTAAGTACGAGGTTTGAAATTCTATTGCTTAGCACAAGCCAATTTGTAATTTTTGGTTCATTCTTCCCTGGTAAACAAATTATCCCTCCTATGATATATATATATATCATAGAATATATATGAGTATTGGATAATAATTCTTATTAGAGACAGCAGCTTCAATATAAATGTTGCCTAGGACTGGGAAATATATTCTCTTTTGGAGTACAGCTCTCCTAGCTCTGGTCCAGAAATGTCTAGTCCCCTCCAAGCAGGGGAGAATTGTGTCTTCTTGACTTCCCAAAGTGAAAGCAAGAAATATTCCAGTACTAAGCTGGAAAGCAAATGAAATGTCAAGCATTACACACAGTATTCTTACAATGTGTACTACTACCTGAATATTATTCAGCTACACTTAACAGTTGTACAAAGCAAGTTATGTTTAATGACCAATGTCAAATATGGCAAGATTTCTATTATAAAATACCTTTATGTTCAGGCTTAATTAGAGCTTTCTTTTTGAAAAAAAAAAAAAAGGGGGGGGGGAGGTCTGGCATTAGCCATGAATCTAATGGAAATTATTTTCTTGCTGAACAGAAGTGGAGGAGGACTGAATCATAACATGGGAGTTTTATTAGCAGGACAATTTTCTCCCACTTGCATTTTTCCCCCAAGCTAGATGAAGTAATCCTTTACTGTTGTTTGTTTAACTTTGTTCTGAGGGGTGGGGGGAAACAGCATTGGGGTAGCAACAACAAGAATTAAAATGGAAAATGGAAGAATGGGAATAACTATATATCCTGCATGAGATTGATTATTTATTTATTTATTTATTTATTTATTGGATTTTTTACCCCGCCCCCCTAGACAAAGTCTACTTGGGGCGGCTTACAAATATTATAAAAACATCATTGTACAATAAATATAAAAAATCATTAAAACATCATAATTTTAAACAATTAAATTAAATCGATACCAAGATGGGAATAATTGAAAAGACAAAAAATAGAAATCAGTTATTGACTGAAGGGAAGGCCTGCCTAAAGAGCCAGGTTTTTAAATGGCTTTTAAAAACACCCAGCGAGGGTGCCTGACGGATCTCTGTTGGGAGACTATTCCATAGCCGAGGGGCCACTGCCGAGAAGGCCCGGTTTCTTGTTCTTTCTTTCTGGGCCTCTCTCGGCGTTAGGCCCCTCAGCCGTCCCTCCTGGCTATGCCGAGTGATTCGGGTAGATCTAGGTGGGAGAAGACGATCTGCCAAGTATCGAGGTCCCAAACCGTTTAGGGCTTTATACGTCATCATTAACACTTTGAAGTCAATGCGGAAACAAATGGGCAGCCAATGCAAGGCAGCCAGAGTGGGAGAGAGATGCTGATATTTTCTCACCCCACTAAGAAGTCTGGCCGCCGCATTCTTCACCATTTGAAGTTTCCGCATCAGTCTCAAAGGTAGCCCCACGTAGAGCGCATTACAGTGGTCTAATCTCGAGATTATGAGCGCATGGACAAGAGTAGTGAGGGCCCCACCATCAAGATAGGGTCGCAGCTGGGCAATCTGCCATAGATGGAAATAAGCGGAGCGGGCCACGGACGCCACCTGGGTTTCCATGGTAAGCGCCGGGTCCAGATGTATCCCCAAGCTGCACACCTCACTCTTTGCGGTGAGAGTCACTCTCCCCCAAAAGAAAGGGAGCCACCCAAACCGCTAACGGAGGGACCACCCACCCTCAGGACCTCCGTCTTGTCCGGGTTCAGCCTCAACCCATTCAGCTGCATCCATTGCAGTACAGCCTCCAGGCAGCGCTGAAGGGACAGAACGGCATCCACTGAAGTAGGTGAAAAGGAGATGTAGAGCTGCGTGTCATCAGCGTACTGATGGCACGATGCCCCACACCCCCTGATGATCCCGCCCAGCGGCGTCATATAGATATTAAACAGCATTGGGGAGATGATCGATCCCTGCGGAACCCCACAATTGAGACTCCACAGGGCTGAAACACTCTCCCCAAGCTGTAATCTCTGGGGACGGTCCTCCAAGAAGGATCGGAGCCAGGCAAGCGCCAGGCCACCGATTCCCAACTCGGAGAGCCTCCCCAGGAGGATACCGTGGTCGACGGTATCAAAGGCGGCTGAGATATCGAGGAGGACCAGCAAGGACATGTTGCCCCTGTCGGCCTCCCTCAACAGGTCATCCAACAGTGCGACCAGTGCCGTTTCTGTGCCATAGCGCGGCCTGAAGCCCGACTGAAATGGGTCCAGGGCATTGGTTTCGTCCAAAAGCGTCTGAAGCTGGTCTGCCACCACCCTCTCCACCACTTTGCTAAGGAAATAAACATTGGCGACGGGACTATAATTTCCAATGTCATCCGCCGCCAAATTTGGTTTCTTCCTAATGGGCCTAATGAGTGTCTCCTTGAGGGCAAGAGGAACCTTGCCCTCCTGGAGAGACCCATTAATTATTGCTGTGGCCCATTCCGTTGTTACAGGCCTGGCTGCTTTGATTAATGGAAGCCAGCGCATAGCAGGATTGTGTAGAAAATGTGTAAAAAAGCTTATTTCTCCTCAGGTCAGGTCGGACAACAATTAGCCAAAGTGTATAATAGGTTATGAGGATTACATTGCATTTTGAATTATTTCAAATTCTCTTCAGGGCAATTTGTAGGTTGTTCAGAATTTGCCTGCCTGTTTTCTGTCACAAGCCTGGTTAATTTAGCACAAAGTTGGACAAGAATAACAGCCCAGCTCAAAATCAATGTCTCCAGTCACCAAACCATGCTATGGAGATGAAGAACATGAAACACAGCAGTTCTGCAGGAGAGTCTTGAAGAACTGTTTCAGAATTATTGTACTCCCTTGAACATACTTAGAAAAAAATCTAAGTACATCTGTGAAGTGGATGGGCTCCATATAACATGTTTTATCTGGACATAATTAAAACAGACACACAGAAAGCAGTAAGATATATGTTAATCCCATTCTCCTTTATCTTCTAGAGAGCATGGGAAGGCAACTTTGGTGGGTCCAAAGATAAATGCTTCTCTCTAACCTGCCATGGACTGCACTTTTCATGTGCAGCCAAAATTTGGCAGCAGACACTTTAAGATGCCATCTGTGGTCACAGTATGTTGCATATTTTATCAATCTAAAGTAAGATAAATAAGATGCCTTGTTTTAAGCAAAACAAAAACCAACCCAGATGTAGCCTGGCTTGTTGCCTATGGACTAGCCCTCCCGCTGAAGAAACTACTCTGCAATTCTCAGGCCAGCCCTGTTTAGTGACAGCTTAGCAGGGTCCAAGCTGAGTTGTTGGTGGGTCCCTTGTAGACCTTCCTTACATGTGCAGAATTCCTCAGAAGAGAAACCCTCATGAGCCCTTTCACTTACTGTCAACAAATTCCCTGACCATTGGTTCTTGACTGGAATCTTCCCCTTCAAGCCATTGAAGCTCTTTGCATTCTGAAGATCTTTACTTTTAAGATGTTTCTTTCTACTGTTACTTCATAATAAACTGGTAGTTTGTTTGTATTTCTCACTGGGTTTTTTAAGCATGTTGCCTTTCCAGATTTTGGAATTCACTAAGTATTTGTTACAGTTTTTTAGGATTCATTTTATCTCTGTTCCCTGTTTTCGATGAAAATTTGCATATTAATGAGCAATTGAAAAACATTATATAAATTTTTGTAGTGGTGAATATATTCAAAAACTAAAAAAGCCTTTAGTGGTACATAAGCTGCTACATAAGCTAGGGATCAGAAATATCCCTGGCATTTAATATTTCATATACAGTTAGGAATTAATACTTTTGCTTTTATATAGATTATTCTGTCATAGTCAATAAACAGCAGTGAATTAATTTCTTTACGGCTGCTTATGTATGTTAAAAATGCTATAGCTTAAAAAGTTTGAAAGTAGTAAAATTTTATTGTTCAAATGTGGCAATACTTAGGGCTGTTTAGGAAAAGACCCTTCATTCTGAAATGTTGAATACACTTACATGTTATGGTAAGCCAGACTTACCATAATCATCGGTGCTTGACCTGTCTTGCTACTGAGAGCAACTGAATAAGCCAGGGACTCCACATTCTAACGTCCACATTCTAAGAAGCCAAGAAGAATACCTAGTTTATACCTATATTGTGGGACAAATAAATCCAAATTCCAGAACTGAGCATCCTGTTTGGAAAAGAAAAATTATGCGGCTTCTCCTGGCAGGAATAGCCAAGTCAAAACCACTGAGCAGTGTGTTCCAGTATACAGTTAGGTGAAAAAAAAAAGTACACCCTTTTTGAATCCTATGGTTTTATGTTAAATCATCTGGTCCTTAGCAAATTAGGTAAATACAACCTCAGATGAATAAAAACACATGACATATTACACCATGTCATGATTTATGTAACAAAAATTAAAGCCAAAATGGAGAAGCCAAGTATGAAAAGCTAAGTACTCCTTATGATCCAATAGCTTGTAGAACCACCTTTAGCAGCAATAACTTGAAGTAGTCATTTTCTGTATGATTTTATCAGTCTCTTACAACATTGTGGAGGAATTTTGGCCCACTGTTCTTTACAACATTGCTTCAGATCATTGAGGTTTGTGGGGATTTGTTTATGAACAGCTCTCATAAGATCCCGTTACAGCATTTCAGTTGGGTTGAGGTCTGAACTTAGACTGGGCCACTGCGCACCTTGATTCTTCTCCTTTTCAGCCATTCTGTTGTAGATTTGCTGGTGTGCATGGGATCATCGTCCTATTTCATGATCCAAATTCAGCCAAGCTTTTGCTGTCAGACAGTCTTTTTCTAATTGTACTGTCATGAGCTTTAACATTTAACATGCTAACTGAGGCCTGTAGAGTCTGAGATATAACTCTTGGGTTTTTTTGCAGTTTCTCTGAGCATTGCACGGTCTGACCCTGGGATGAATTTGCTTGGACATCCAGTCCTGGGAAGATTGGCAGCTGTCTTGAATGTTTTCCACTTGTGAATAATTTTCATCATTGTAGAATGATGGACTTTAAATTGTTTGGAAATGGCCTTATAATCCTTCCAGACTGATGGGCAACAACAATTGCTTCTCTACGATCATTGCCAATGTGTTTCCTTCTTGGCATTATGATAACACACACTTGAATGCTCCAGACCAGCAAACTGCTAAAACTTTGGCTTTTATAGAGGTGATCACACTTGCTGATGATCAATTACTCAAGGGCATTTGGTTAGCAGCACCTGGCTGCTACTTAGCCTCTTAATTTCTATGGAAGCAGTAAGGGTGTACTTAGTTTTTCACACATGGCTTCTCCATGTTGGCATTATTTTTGTAAAATAAATGATGACACAGTGTAAGATGTCATGTGTTGTTGTTCATCTGAGGCTGTATTTACCTAATTGTCAGACCTGCTAAGGACCAGATGATTTTCATTACATCCTGATACCTAACACCATAGAATTCAAAGAGGGTGTACTTTCTTTTTCACATGACTGTATACTTGCTCATGGTAAGCCATATTTTTTTAAAAAAAAAACCTTTACTACATCTTTGCTTTATTTCTAGATTACTAAAAAGAGATGTTTGGATTTTTGAAACATGTCTGGCAACTTCATTTCTTGTTCCTTCAGCTATAGCAAGTAACTAGTCTTTTAGGAAAAATGTATTTGGTGAGGTTTATTGATATTTGAAGACATGCTTTGATCCGGAAGAAGAAGAAAAATGGAGGAGAAGCAAAGAGAGAGGAAATTATAGAGCCATAAAAAATTCAGAATAATCACTCTTTTATTCTATTTCATATGGTGAAAGTGTTATTAATTAAGATTAGTAGTTAACTATAGCAAGAACTAAGACTGATACATCTTTTTCTCTACATGGACATAAATCAAGAAACTTTTGTGCAAGCAAACTTCCTGTCTGTGAACCTACTGTGAATTTGATCTTTGACTGGCATTAAACATTGTCTAAACATTCATTTTCTGGAATGGAGAGGATACCTATTACCTTCAGCATAACAGTTAGCCAAAGTAAGTACTGATTAGGGCCAAAGAGAAATGGCTGCCAGAATTTACCACTCCCATTCACAGAAACTGAATTAGGGTGGCCTGGTTTAGTATTCTCAGAATGCAAAGGTAGAGTAGTGGGAGCCAAGCTTTTAAGTCCAGTTCACTACATATGGACATACGTCCTGAGCCTAAAATTAACCATAGCTGAAGGATTGTCCAGATACAACACGTAATCATGGTCAGCACAGACAATAGTTTGCAAACCCACTTCAAACCATCATTATCATCAATTTGTTTATTTAGTCTGTTAACTGTATAATATTTACAAAAAGGCACAAAAGAAGCAAAGACTACCTGATTACGGCTAATCTTAGCATGGCATGTATCAGCTTAATACAATTAGCAGTTCATTTGCCTCATTGATCTACTGTAAAAACTGTGCTTCAAAACATTACATCTTTCTAGGTAATTTCTATCCTTCCAAACATATTAAAAATAATTACTCTTCACATTGGCCTGGAAAGGCTGTCAGTATCAAACAAATTAGATTCCCTTTGGCTTCTTGATAAAATTTACAATGAAATAGCCAATGTGAAAATGTTTCAGTAATACCTCCAGAGCCACAGGGACACAGTCTTGAAGGGCCAAGAATTCCTCTGTGTCATCCTCCCAGCTACCAGACCTCCTCATCACATTAAACCTTGCTGGTGTAAAAATTGCATAGTACTTTGGGATAGTTATATTCTGCAGGTAACTGGCACTATTCATACTAGGGAGTAGTGACTGATATACAAATGATGAGCAAACATGGTTTGCTCGAGCCAATTCATGATGTTTCTTTATATTCTAGCTTCTTTTATATTCTGTGTTTCAGCCAATATTTTAATCATGGTTTAGTGTACAGATATGGTAGTTTATCATGATTAAGAAAAGTAAATCATAGCTAAGCATTGTGCCAACGCAGGGCCTACAAGAAGACAGCTCTGCATCTGCAGTTCTTCATCTTTTTCCTACACTGGTCTGCTAAACCCTACATTCTGTCTCACATGTAATAAGGAAATATTTTCTTTTTTCAGTTGTGCTGAGACTAAAAACACTGTGTGTTCCTTTGCCCACTGGTTTATGTGATATTCTGATGTGCATCGTATCGTGTGAAAGGCTTGCTATGAGCTGTGGACACAAGCATGCCAAATTGTTGTGACAGGTCAACATTTTGAAAAGAAGAAATGACTTGAATTATCTGCCTTTGATCAAAAGATCAAAATCTTCCATGTCTTAAAAAAAGTCATCCTTTGTCTCCAGGACACTGTTATGTCATGCTGCTATAATTACTTACTAGCCTTTATCAATAATGCTTTGACCATACAAAATGAATTAAAAAGGTGATTAGTGTTCTGATCATTAAGGAGCTAATTTTTTTTTCTCTTCTTGAGAAAGAAGAGAAAAAATCATTTGTTTCTCCTTTTGGATCAAGACATATCCTCAAATATCAGTAAATGTTGTGCAGAGGATATCAGATGATTCAGAAACAACAACAGCTGGGCATTATTCCACTACATGGTGACACTTCCTGTGTGATACAGAGGATGAAACCTTTCTTGTCCTCATCCATGGCCTCCCATTCCTCTTTGTCTGGTCACTGAAATAAATCAAACTATATAAGGGTTTTATTTGTGTCTTACTAGTGTAAAATCACATAGAGCTGATTTGCTCTATATTTTATGATTTTCCAAGGACAAGGCTTCTGTTTTCCGCGCACTAATGGATTTTTATCACAATCTCCTTTGAGTCCTCACAAGCATGACCTACTCTGGGTAGAGTTATTGCTGTTTACATTCTGGATGTTGTTGTTTTAAGGACTGTGCATTAAATTTTGAGATGCTGCATGAAACAAGAAGAGTGTCAACTTATTCCACACAGAGAAGAGTCAGGTCTGTGGATCAGTAACATAATTGTCAGTATAGAGAGCTGAACTGCTTATCATTCAGAAAAATGATGATAGCTTTTTAATTATAGCCCCTTTTTGTCAGTTCTCAATACCAGCATATGTGAGATCAAATTGAGAAGATTTGCCAGTTAAATTAGATCTTTATAGTTTACCGTTTTCATTCCTCCATGTGCAAAGCACAGTCCACCTTCTGAGTAATTTTTTTTACTTTTAATCTTTATTTATTTAAAAAAGAAATTATAAAAATAGTAAATAATTATCACAATATTATCACATAACCAAAATAACTTTCTATTATCTCTTTCGCAAAACAGTAAGTCTTTAACATTTTTACTTCCTTACTTCCCACCAGACATTTATTTTCTTCGCAATCTTAATAATACCTTTCTTAATTTTTATTTTATATCCATATTAACAATCTGCTTTACTTTGTTTTTACTTCTGTTGAGAGCAGTTCTGCGTCTAATTTAAACCTAAGTCACTTGGTACAGGTTTGGAATCTTTCTTCCATTTCTCTCTAAGATAACTCTTTACTTCCCCCCATTGAGATTCGTGCTCCATTCTACTCTTTCCTTTCAGTGAGTCTGTTTGTCCATTAATATTAGTTCCTGTAATTTTATTAAACAATCCTCCACCGAAGGTTCCTCCTTGTCTTTCCACTTCAAAATCTCAACCTCTTACTATTCATAAACCAATATTAAGTCCTGATTTTCAAACCATTGGTTATTCCATTGGTTATTCCTCAGTTTCTTCAGTTCCGCCCCAGGTTGTTTTGCCTTGCGTTCCAGCCAGTCTTACTCAATCCTCCCTGTGGTTTTTTCTTTTTTCTTTTATTTTTGTATTCATTTCTTGCTCTTAATTTGGTCTTTTCAATCACAAACTCCCATTATGTTATCCTAAGGTCTTTTGTTATTTTTCTCTTTTAAAAGACTCTCTCTGCTCTGACGAATCCTCATTTTGCTTCTCACCTTTTTCTGTTCTTTGTAATCTCCCAAACCCCCTCCAGTTCTTTTAATTGTTAATTAATAGTCCGTCAAAAAGGTCTTTACTCACAGTATATTTTGCATTCACACCTCCATCTCCTCTTTTAAAAATATAGTGGATGGCATGGCTTGGTTTCCATAGAAAACCGCTGGTTCAGAGTTGTGGCTGCCTTGCATATCCTCCTCTGAGACCTGGCAAGTCTGTTTTTCAACTCCCTTTCTTCTATTCACAGATATATATTTTTTCAAGGTCTCTCTGGAGTCAGCCTTTGGCTCCCCTCCAACTTCCTCCTCTCCTGGAGGTAACTTTGAGCCAGCCGAAAAATCTCTTAGCTGACTTAACCTGAAACTGCCACAGCTACGATCCTCACGATCAGAATCTCGCTGCTTTCGCCAGCCACACCCACCGGAAGAGAAGGACACCTTCTGAGTAACTGTAGAAAATCAAAACTTGAATCTCTTCAGTTGGGATCCAATGAGCTGTGTGATCATTTGTCCTTGTCTAAGGGGGCTGTAATCAGACATTCCCTCTTAAGAGCCTTGCCACCATCACTGATGCCCTCTGACAAATGGCTTATGAAACTGAGAAGAATTTAATAAGATATCCAGAAGGCTGTTATTTAAATAATCCTTTAAAAACACATTTACTTGCTTCCTCAGCCATTGGACGTTCCTAAAGTGCTTTTTGGATCCTTCTTTGGATTTGTTACTTAAGTTAGGCAAGTCTTTCCATTGAAGGAATTCTCAACAAGAAACATGTGCAGTGTAGGTTCTGGAATCGTTATTCTTTGTGATGATGTCTGTGATGTCACATTACAACTTGCATTAAATGTTAACCACTTGCTGAGTTCCTAACATTTTTGATGACTTCTGAGTCTGAGAGAGATGGTAAGAATGGCAGTGAAAGGCACATTCATTTTTATACATGTATAGATTACACTGGCCTTATTGAAGTCCATATATCATTTCCAAAGGACGTTGTTCTGTAAGACAGCTCCAATAATTTAGTACCATTCTTTACTGGATCACTGTCTAAAATTTTTAACTATTAATTTCTTGCAACTTTTTGGTCTGAAATTTAGCTGGTAGTGGCTATCCCTTGCCTGCATATGCATTAATTCTGTTTTTCTTTCTGATAACTCAAGATTTCTTAAGCAGATTTTTAAAACTGGTGTCAGAAGTCAAATACATGAAGTGACAAATAATTGGTGGATGTGTTCAGAGTAGTCTCGAGAAACAAGTGTAATATCATTTTCCTGACAGACTACAATTTTGGGAACTCCTTTTAATGCTTGGCCAAGAATGGGGTGTTATAGATAGACAAAGAAAGTGCGGAGCACATTCCTATCTAGCCAAGACACAAGCAGGAATGCTACTCAGTTTTCTATTGTTATGCTGTGAGCTGCTACAATGCACCTCAGAAACAACATGGTTGATCAACAGCAAAGAGGTAATTCTTGTGGTTGTATAGTTTGTATCATCCTAGGGAGAAACAAATTGATGGTATGTTTGGAGGTTTCCACTGGGGATATTTTGTACTCTAGGGATCCCCTACGTTACCTCAGACTGTTTGACAGCAATGCATACTTCAATTTAATCTCAAGAAAGGCAAGAGAGGGAGAGAATTGTTAATGGTGGAGTTGATTAAAACTGATCTGATTGCTCTATTGGGGTCAAAAATTTCAGAGTTGTGACAAACTGAAATTTTAGAGCTGAGGCGGCATCTAAAATGTCTGGAAAAAATTAACCCAGTTCTGTCATCGGTAGAGGAACACCCCACGTGCTTCACCATTAGTGGGAGACAGAAATTTGTAAGACTGAAGGACTTAATCCTGTTCAAGAAGCTGTATTGATTTTCTATAGAAAAATACTGATTCCTTTCCTTTAGCTGTATTTTCTCTCTGTTTTTCTGTAACATGACTTACAAAAGGATTGCAATGTTACTTTGTTTTGAAATCACGGTTGGTCTGTTGGCTTCAGATATTGATTTCTGCACACCATACAAAGGGAACTCTGGAATGACAGAAATAAAAGAAAGAGAGGCTTTTGATAGAGGAAGTAGGACTTTGATTAACCTGTGCTGTTCTAGGGAGAATACAAAGAGTAGAAAATGTGAAGAGGTCACAGCTGAAATTGCAAATAACAGACATGCAAGCTCTACAACAGCGAATTATAAGAAACATTTCATTCAACATGAGCTTTCATGGATAATGAACAGCTTGGTCAGATGCACCAAGCAGATTGTTATCTGCAAAAGCTCATGCTAAAGTAAATCTGTTAGTCTCAGGAGGTGCCACCTGACTTTGTTTCCCATTTATTTGTTTGCCATGCTTGTTAAAATGGAGTAACATGGCTACCCCTTTGAACAGTCTGTTTCAATGGGCTGTAGTTTTCTGGCTGTCAAATGCTTTTCAAGGTAAAGCAAATGTATAGGATAAATACGTGTATGTTTTCCTCCCAGTGTGAGTTGTTTTCCTGCATTAGTGAAATGAAACACGTTAGCATGTGAATATAAATTAGTTTGAACCTTGCAGTTGTTGATAACAGAAGGACTTGTACTTTCTGGCAGAAAATGTAAAATATGTGTGCGTGTGCAGGTGCCCAGGCCTACACATGTGTTCATTCCCTATTTTATTTAAAGAGTTTAGTCCATGGACAAATGCTGTTTTATGGCAAAACTGAAAAGCATAGAACATGCCGTTGTTTTCATTCCTGCTGTAATGGTTATGTGGTGAAGCCCACTAGACAGAATTAGGTACACTTTATATGGAGGCAGTGACAGATTTTACTTTCTTGGGCTCCATGATCACTGCAGATGGTGACAGCAGCCACGAAATTAAAAGACGCCTGCTTCTTGGGAGGAAAGCGATGACAAACCTCGACAGCATCTTAAAAAGCAGGGACATCACCTTGCCAACAAAAGTCCGCATAGTCAAAGCTATGGTTTTTCCAGTAGTGATGTATGGAAGTGAGAGCTGGACCATAAAGAAGGCTGACCGCCAAAGAATTGATGCTTTTGAATTGTGGTGCTGGAGGAGGTTCTTGAGAGTCCCCTGGACTGCAAAGAGAACAAACCTATCCATTCTGGAGGAAATCAACCCTGAGTGCTCACTGGAAGGACAGATCCTGAAGCTGAGGCTCCAATACTTTGGCCATCTCATGAGAAGAGAAGACTCCCTGGAAAAGACCCTGATGTTGGGAAAGTGTGAAGGCAAGAGGAGAAGGGGACGACAGAGGACGAGATGGTTGGACAGTGTCACTGAAGCTACCAACATGACTTTGACCCAACTCCGGGAGGCAGTGGAAGACAGGAGGGCCTGGCGTGTTCTGGTCCATGGGGTCACAAAGAGTCGGACACAACTAAACGACTAAACAACAACAACAAAAAGATATTTTGCAACTTCTTCTGTGATGTCGCAGTTGTAGTCTCTTTAGTCAGACAGGATTCTTCCACTTACATCACCAATCAGGCCCAGTACAACTTCCCCAGGAAACCTTTTCTTTTGGCTAGAACATCAAGGACTAGTGGAAGCTAAAGACTGGGCTTTGCCTGATATCATATTATACTCCTGTATGCTTAATTTAGAAAGAGGCAGTGGACAGACAATTGCCCTTAAATGGTCTGATTATCATATCTGGGCTACAATGACTGCATAATCTTGCTTTTCCAGGGGCTGTAATTTCTGTCAGAGTAGTTGTTTTCCAGACAGAAGACTCTCAGATAAAAAAGCTGGATCACATATCTTTGGCTGAAACTCTTGAGCACCAGAAAGAGTAGACACTATTTGACTAGTATAATTTTCTCAGACCTCAGATGCTTCAAGCTACAACTCCTGTCATGCCTAACTATTAGGCATACGACTAGCATTAATGAGAGTTGAAATCAAAAACACTGGGAGGGCACCACACTGAAGAAGGCTGAGCTAATGAATAAACAAGCAATTTGACCTAGTATAAGACTGGTTCATATGTTGATTTGCACACATAGGCCTGTACCCCTATAACTGATTACTCTAGATTAGTGGTTCCCAACCTTAAGTCCCCAGATGTTCTTGGACTACAGCTCTTATAAGCCCTGGCCAGCACAGCTAGTGGTGAAGGCTTCTTGAAGTTTTAGCCCAAGAATATCTGGGGACCCAAGGTTGGGAACCACTGCTCTAGATAATCTCTCTTCAACTGGTTGATAAAACTAGTAGCATACCTTTCTTTTTTTAATTGTAAGAGAATAGGGCCAAGGAGGCAAAAAAGTAAAGAAAATCAAATTAGTCCTCTATCGTAAATAGATGCTGGCTTTTGAAACTCTTGGTGAACATTGATCTATCCCAGTAGCCTTTAACATTATTTTAAAACTATGGCATTAACCCTAGCATGGAATCCATATTTAAAATGTGTTGAATCATCCCTCCAGATTTTTAAAGAAATATTCTATTTGTATCTCCAGAGCTTTCTGTTGAGTTAAAACATGAATAACACATTTCTTACTCGAGTGAAGCTGTTCTGAATAATTCAAGTCAATCTGTACCTGTGGCACAAACATAGCAAGCACTGCTGCAATTGGAGGGAGAAAAACCTATTTTGGTGACACTGACAGATGGGACTTCCCGAACAATTTCTATAAAGTCCTGGGTAACAATAGAACCTTATGCAGACATTGTGCAAAAATTGTGGAGAGGCCTAAGTGGGTGGTGGGGACAGGGATGCAGATAGAAAAGCAACAGGATTCTCCACACCCCAAACACTCAGTTAGCCCTGTCTATGCTTTTAGTCATCATCCCTGAATTGATAATTTCCCAGATCTTAAAGGAAAGATAATGTTTTAAAATCTTCAAGAACTACACCAACATTTTGAAAATGTTTGTACTGTTATTAGTACAACTGTAGGGGTTGGGAGGGCCTGTGAGTTTTTGTGTGCATAGAAAGAGTCACACGTCGTACAGATAGGGTTGAGTTCTGTGGTTTGTGGGTTTGGTGGATGAGGAAGGCTGTGGAAAATGAGGGAGCCAACAGAGAAAGGAGATTATCAGAGGAAGTAGGGGGGGGGGAAGAGTGGTGAGCAGGAAAAAGATAACTGACCTATTTAATCCTGTATAGCAATTTACTCAGCCAATGAATGTCTGTGAAATAGAGATGGCGAGAAAGTATCAGATACCCATAGCTGCCAAAACCTGTTATCTTTACACAAGAAGATGTTTAAGCTGCCATGTATTCTTGAAGTGCTGGTTAAAAAACAGATGTGTGCAGCACTGGCATCAGTTGCTACCTATTCATTGTTAAAATAAATAAATAAATACCAGGAAAGAAGTTTTTAGCATCCTTGGCATAGTTTGACTTCTTTAAATATTCTGCACATTATTGCAGAACAGTTCTTACATTGTTTGCATTTCATCACTGATGCCTAAATAGAGTACCTAGAAAAGGGCATGCCATAGTTATTCTTCAGTATAGTAACAACAAAAGTGTCTCAATATTTTTAATATACCAAATTAGTTCCAATCTCTTCCAGACATTTTCTCATTAAATTGGTTTGTGCATTTTAGGCATAGTATTAGTTTTCATCCAGGCAAACAAATATACTTGCAGTGAGTCAATTCTGGGGTAATTTCTCACTCTGTGATGATTCTTTTCAAACTGTTTTTAGTACGTTAATATATTATTGATTATCATGATAATTTTGATGTTTTGCAGTGAATATAAATGTGCCATGTCCGCAGAAATGTTTGTGGGTATAAAACCAAGGGTATTTCCTAATATCTTAACCCCCACAACTGGAAAATACATGTTCACATGAACTAGAATGTTTGTTTCCAGCAGCCATCATCTTCTTTTGGGGGCAAAATATGTGACCATCCATCACATATTCTATGTCATAAAAATACTACTGTTGTTTCCACTTCAAAACAAAAAAGATCTTTGCTTTGAATTGAAAAATTAGAAAAAGAACAATTTTTATTTATTTCCAAGAAGGCCTCACATTAGTGGTTTCATCGACAAGTTTCTGGCCAAGTAATGAAATTATTTCTGCTGAGGGAGATGTCCCCCAGTGAAGGGCCATTCTGTATACCAAGCACCCTACAGGTTATGTCACTTTAGTGTTCCTTGCGAGCAACTCTCCCACATGTGGTGCACCATCTGGTAGTACAGAAATAGCAGCTAGGGAGAAGGTGGATATATGCCTTTTTTTGTTGAATGATGCCAATGTTTGTCAGGTCTTTAGCTAGCAGGTAAAAGTAAAGGTTCCCCTTGACAAATGTCCAGTCATGTCCGACTCTAGGGGGCGGTGCTCATCCCCGTTTCCAAGCCGTAGAGCCAGCGTTTGTCCAAAGACAGTTTCCGTGGTCACATGACCAGTGCAACTAGACACGGAGCACTGTTACCTTCCCACCGTGGTGGTACCTATTTATCTACTTGCATTTGCATGCTTTCGAACTGCTAGGTTGGCAGGACATTCTACCAATTCTAAGCTGGTGAAAAAAAATTGTTTCATGTTGCATTTTGTTCAGTGTGGAACTTTGTTTCAAACAGTGTTGTCTCTGTACCCAGCTCTATACCCAACCTGGGTTCTGTTACCAAGTTGTGCTTCTATCTTTATTTGACTGATTATGTAGTTAAGGGTACTTTCTGTAAGGAGCAGCTAATTGTTTTCAGTACAGTGTTTTTGTTTGCATTCTTGTTTGGCCCTGATCCTTCCCAAATTATATCTACAAGTGTCATACAATGCATCACCACTGGATTTCTACTTTAGGTCATTCTGTCCTTCCCTTTCAATACATCACTATGTCCATTTGGTTGTTCCTCAGCAGGATCAGGCATGCATCTGCTGTCCTGCCATCTCAAAGTCTTCTTCCTTTTCTATGGCCATTGCCAAGGAACCTATTCCTCCCACATGGAGTTCCTTATTTCCTGTTCTGAAATGCAAAATCATGTCTTAAAATTATATGCCAGTTTGCAAATTATTGTTAGTGGCAGATGTGATGTTCAATAGGTTTGCTGTCTAAGGCTGAAAAGACATAAGGGAGCACAATTCAAGAAGCTACAACTTACCAGTGTCAGGAACAGGGCTGCTTTATTCAGAGGGCAAAGTGGGCATTTGCCCAGGGCCTACTGTCTGTAGGGGTTCACATGAAGAGGGGGATTTTTCTTTTTTTGGCCCTCTGTGATGGTGCTGCACAGCCTGTGCTGCCCACTTCTTACTGAGCTTTTGATGTCTTATGTGTGCTGAAGTCATGTGATGAGAGCATGATGCGTGACCTTGCACCATTTGAGCACCGGCAGCGTACGCAGCCTTTTCTCCCGCTGCCCACGTCATTGAGGACCCTAGGCTGGCTGAGCTGACACTGGCAGGCACAGCATTGAGGGGCTGTTTTGGGGACAAAGATGGCAGAGGGAGGCTGTTTTTGGGGCCAAGATGGCAGAGAGAGGCTGTTAGGGGGCTAAAATGGTGCAAAGATGCTGTTTCGGGGCTAAGATGGCACAGGCAGGCTGTTTGGAGACACAGATGTACAAGGTTTATGCATTCACTGCTCATTTGCATGATATACCAAGTCTATGTATTTACTGCTCATTGGCATAATATACCAAGTTTATGCATTAAAATGGTGAGTTTGCAAAATTCTCTTTCTCTCAGAGGAGAATATCTTACCTGCCAATATTGCTTAATTCTTGGAGCCAGAACTGTGGATGTCATTCATTTTTTCTTTCTTTCGCTTTTTTGCCTCTTATGCTGAAATTTTGCACTCAATGGACTCCATTGAACAACATGAGTTAATTTATCTCATTGAATATTATAGACTATAATAGAAAAATTTGAGTTAAAAACCAGTGATGTGATAAGTCACACCACTGAATCATTGTGTGATACTCACTTTGTGGATAAGACTGACTGCATTATTATGAGGAGGATGTTTGTGTTTAATATTAAAATCTTCTTTCTTATATCTTTTACACATTCTAATTCAGGGCTAGGCAGATCCAGGGAGCCAGGGCTCATAAAATCTCTGCTGTTGGCTCCTAATATTTTTTACTGTTTTACATAGAATTCTATGGAAGGACTATTTCTTTGGCTCCTAAAATCAACCAGGCTGGCTGTTGAATAAGCCTCCCAAAATCTACGAATATTTGTCAAGTCCTGTATGAAGCTGTCAAGCAAAGAGAGACGGTGGTCCCAGGATGTAAAAATGGCTATCAATACTTTATTCAAAGATAAGCCCAACGCGTTTCGGCTGTTGCACTTTTAGCCTTCTTCAGGGGCTATAATATAATAAATAAAACAGAAAGAGCACATATATGAGCTACTCATTTGACTGGGACAACATATAAGACATTTAAAAAAAACATTTTGTGCTAGCATTAATACATTAATATAATTGTCATAGTTTACATTAAGTATTAAAAGTGATTTACAGGAAGAGTAACAATTATTTATAAGTAAACATAAGACGTCAGGTTACATACCACTGATGTTATGCTTATGTAGAATCTGTCTCTAAGGATATTTTTGTGGACAATCTCTCACTCCTTTTTGCATAAATGGTGCCGTGGCGGCAGAAGAAGAACAGTTTTATAAACAAAGGACTGCACAGCTGTGTACAAGGTCGAACTAGTGTGTTAGCCTTCCTTGGCTAATTACCCTTCGAAAAAGTATCTGAGGGAAATAATATGAAACTACAGCAAGGGAATATAGTCTATCTCTTCATTGAGACCAGAAGGAGATAAAGAATTTAACCTTAAAATCCAGTCTATTTCTTTTTAAAGAAGAGCCTTATCATGATGTGTGGGGACAACTTTTAGGATCCAGAACTTCAGATCTCTTTCTGAATGGCTATGCTGAACAAAATGACTTACAAGGGGAGTTCCCATTTTTTTTGTTTCTGATATTGCTTAGGTGTTCCCCTATACAGATTTTAAGGGGTCTAGAAGTTTTTCCCACATACAATTTGTTACAAGGACACCTGATAGCATAAGTGTTGCAGTTCGTGAATTTGGTTAAGGTATATATTTTGCCCTGTTGAATATCTGTAAACTCTGTCATCCTGCTGGTGTTTTTACAGTAGACACAATGCCCACATGGATGGTGTCCTGTTGGAGGGGGGGGTGTCTTTCCAGATATAACCTGGTTTTTGTTGTTTCTCTTTAAATTCACTGCTAACCAAAATATCAGCAAGATTTTTAGTTCTTTTGAAAGAGTTTTGTGGTTTCTGTAAACAACCTGGTATATTGTTCAGGATATGCCAATGGGTTTTGATACAGTTGTGTAGTTTGTCAGTGACGTGGTTGTATGTGAGGATACAATTCTCTGGATTTCTGTATCATTCCTTCTGGTCTGAATGCTGTAGTAAAGTTTTTGTTAATGACATGTTCTGGGTAGCCTTTTGCTGACAATTGTTTTTTTTAATTGATGGGATTCTTGTATGAAATCTTCTCTCTTGGTACAATTCCTTTTGAGTCTAAGGAATTGCCCATATGGAAGGTTGTATCTTAACGGTCTAGGATGAGAACTGTCAAATCTTAAATAAGAATTGCAATCTGTGGGTTTTTTTTATAAAGGGTGGTGTATAATTTGCCTGCCTCTTTTTTTATTGTCAGGTCCAGAAAATGAATTTATGTATCATGATATTCCATGTCAAACTGGATGTTGTGGTCCAACGAATTCACCCATCTAAGAAACTGTAATATTAAATTCTCTTGTCCCCTCCAAATTATAAAAATATCATCAATGTATCTGAACCATTGTATCAGATGTTTATTAAAGGGATTAGATTGAGAGGTAACATTTTTTTCAATTGATTCCATGTAAAGATTGGCTTTTTCTGGAGCCATGGGACATCCCATGGCTACTCCTTTCACTTGCCAATAAAATTTATTTTCAAATTTAAAATAATTTTTTTAAGGGCTATTTCTGCTAGTGAGTATAAAAATGAGGAGGGTGGATATTTTTCTGTTCTTTTGTTTAAGGTGTCATAGATAGTATCTAATGCCTCTTCTTGAGGTATATTAGTATAAAGAGAATTGACATCCATAGTGATCAATATGTCATGATCTTCTACTTCAATAGGTGCTATTTTGTTAATGAAATCTCTGGAGTCTTGAATATATGATGGTATCAAAGGTATAAAAGGTTTTTAAAAATAATCTACAAATTTGGAAAGGGGCTCTAGGACAGAATTGGATCCAGACACAGTGGGTCTCCCTGTTATTGGCTGATGTTTATGAATTTTTGGAAGGGTATAGAACACAGGTATCCTTGGGTTAGTGTTTAGTAGAAATTTATATTCTGAATTACTAATATATCCTAAACTTAATCCTTCTTCTAGTGTAAATTTAATATCTTTGGTGATATCTTGAGTGGGATCATGAGTACATACTTTGTAGGCTGAAGTATCTGACAATTGTCTAAGGACCTCTTTTCTATAGTCTGCTGTATTTTGGATAACCGTGGCACCACCGTTATCTGCTCGTTTTATTACAATAGACGTATCTTGGGAAAGAGCTCTGAGGGTACAAGTTTCTATTTTACTCATATTGTGCCAAGGAGATTTAGCAGATTTTTCTAATTTTTCTAAATCTTGTAAAACTAATCTCTCATAAGTAATAATAGAGGGATCTGGATTACCTGGAAGTATGAATGAAGACTGTATGAAGCAATATATCTACAAACTAAATCATAGTAAATTTTATATAATGCTTTCTATATACTAATAGTGACAGTGCTTTCTTGCATATGTTTACTACACTTACAGAGTCTAGTGTATGCTGCTATGTTGACAGCAGCTGCACAAGACCTTGTTGCATGGTTCTTCCCATTCTGTTTCCAGAAACATGTGAAGAAATCTTGGTAGCTGCAGGGAATGTGGCAGCCAGGTTGCTAACTGGGATTGAACGCAGGGATCACATAACCCCCGTTACAGCATCTCAACTGGCTGGCAATCCCATTTCTGGGCACACTTCAAAGTGCTGGTTCTAACATATAAAGCCCTGAATGGCTTGAGCCCAAACTGTCTCAAGGACCATGGCTCCCTTTATGGGCCTGCTTGGGTCTTCAGATCAACAGGAGAGGCCTTTCTCTTGGTCCCACCACCCTCACAGATGTGTTTGGTGGGGACACAGGAGAAGGCCTTTCTGTTGCTGCTCCCAGACTTTGAAACTCCCTCCCACAGGAAGCCAAGCTAGCCCCCATCTTTACTGTCCTTTGGCAAGCAGGCAGAGACCTTTCATTTCAGTCAAACTTTCTCTTAATGACTGGCTGCCTGATTGGGGTTTTTAAATGGATTGTTGTGCCTTACTGCTTTGAATGTGTTTTTGGTGTTGCTTTTGTTTACCATTATCTGGTGTGGTATTTGTTCAATCTGTTTTAGCATTTGTATACTTACTGTTTTTAGCTTTAAATATTGTGTTTTAATGGTGTAAGCTGCCTTGGATCCTTTTTAAGGAGAAAGACAGGATAAAAATAATTTAAATAAATAAAATAAACATCAACAGCACAAGCTTCAGTGCAAGACAGTGATGCTTTGGGGGGTTATGGGGGGCAGCATTATTGCCCGATCTGTATGATATGCAGCCTTCAGATATTGCTGGAGGACAAGCTTCTCTCTGCCCCACCCCCCAAGAAATACTTGGATTTCAGTCTGTAGGTTTGAAATCCATTGTTGAACAGAATTTTAACAACCAAGCCAGAGAAATGTCAGCAAGAAAACTTTGAATAGTTAAATAGTAACTCTTACTGTTTGAACAGAGAAGGCTTTGAATTCTATAAAAAGAGAGAGCAATGTCTAATATATGTTTAATATATGTTTTTACTGGTTTGGCTTAGCATGTCGTTTCTCTTCTTCTGATGGTTACTAGCAGTTTGCTTTTACATTTACTGGATTGATCTTTATGTCTGAAGGAATAAGAAACATGCAGAAAATATGTTGTTGATCTGTTAAAATAACACCAGAAGTTTCTAAATCAGGACAGACGTGAAATACTGAAAATCATTTGCTGTACTTCCTGTGCAATTCATATTTAACCAATTAAGTTACAGCAATTTTTATCTTAAATTGCAGAACACCGCTTAGTGTTATACTACTAGAATAATGTTTAAAATACAGAAGAAGCTAAATAAAGGGAATAAAATACCCCTACTGTTTGGTTTACATAATTGTCTATTCTAAACAAGAAGCTGTACAATTATATAACACTGTTTATTCTGAAAACATAGAACCCACTAGAGGTTAGCAGCCTGGGATTTGTCAGGTTATTTGTAATCAATATGTGAAGTCTATCCAAGTAACAACACACAGTTATTTTTATTCCCAAACTCTGCTCCATTTCTCTTCCAGTTCCCTTGCAGCAGATATGCCAAGGGTCAGGTGAGATTTTGCAAGAACCTTATTCAGTCATTACTTCATTATCACTTTCTTCACATACATGACAGCAAGTCTGAAGAGGGAAGGTTCCTGCTGGCATGCAGGCTCCATGCAGGAGCAAGAATCGTGGAAAATATGGATTTTTGCTTCCATGTATTGTGTGCAAAAAAGCAGAAACCTCTCCTATCCAGCTTTGTTGTTGCCCATGAGAAGAAAGTAAAGGGGAACCAGATTTAAGGGGAACCCTTTAATCCTTTTGATGATTCTGGATTTGGTAACAACTGAATAGGGCCCAGGGCTCACAATACTGATGTCAGAGTAAGGAGATAAGTCAGTTATAGAGATAAAATGCATGCAGTGTTACAATGAAGAGTGAGGAAGAGGTAATATTTATAGTGGAGCCATTTGTTTCACAGAGGAATGGGTAGAAGACAGGACCTGTTGTTACTGTAAGATGGCCGAGTAAACTTTGAATCTCAAGGACGCTATTGTGTTTTGTATTAACATATACAGTTTAAGTCAGAGCTTGGAGACTTGCTTTCAAAAAGTAATTTATTACATTAGTCAATACATAACTCAAAAAAATAATGTGTTACTTTTAAAAAGCACATTGCTTTTTCATTGCTTATAAGGAGGAAAAGTTGTAGGGTAGAATCCTATTGCTTTTCACTGTGTGTAGAAGAGAAATCAGAGAAATCACTGTGGCTGATTAACATACTAGTCACATGTCTGGTCAGTAAATCTGGCACCTCAGCAATTAGTCATAATTAGCTGCTACAACCTCTGCAGTTTCATTTCCATGATTTTACTTTCAGGAAAAAAAATACCATTCTGGCCTTTGAATTTACAAGAGCATGGTATAAGCCCTGAAAAATTCTGTTCAAAGTTTCTTTAAAAGTAACTAGAAAATTCCTCTTTATGCTATATCTAGAGATGGGGGTATTTGTATTCATATACAAATACCCCCGCACAGGTGGACATAATGAGGGTCTGGCCCTCTGGGGCCAGACCGTCCATTCACCCGTCTGTTTCTGCAGCTGGCTCTGCGCTCCCTTCCAATTGCTCCGGAGCTTGCGGTCGACTAGCCACTCATCAGCCTGGCAGGGAGGCTCGTCTTCCCTCCTTCTGCCAGGAGTGGCTATTGAGATAATTGCATTTGTAACTCATTACTTCCATGTGCTGTCACCTTGAGTCACATGAAGTTATATGTGTTCTTAGTAGAAGCCACAGAACACTGCTATAGAGATGGGTATGAACCACTGTTTCGCCGATTCAGCACGATTCGTTTCCCAGTAGAACAGTTGATCCGTAGTTTGGTGTCCCACTCCCTCCAGCAGGCACCCATTTGGTGGCAGCGCCCTACCCCACCTCCTCCGGGCACTGTCTCCGAGTGGGCACCCACTGGAGGGGGTGGAGTACCGAACCGCAGATCTGATGTTCAGCTGGGAAACAAACCATCCTGAACCGCAGAACTAGTGGTTCATGCCCATCTCTAACTGAGCATCATAATACAGTTTAATACCACAAAAAAGAGTCCCCCCCCCCGGTGGTAGTAGTGACAGTGTTCAAAATCCACTTATTGATTCCAGTCACACTGATTTCTGCCAGTACTGTAGCCCTCAAGGCTTTCACTGGGATGAAAATGATGAATATGATTGGAAGGATGAATTTTTAAAGATTCGTACCCCTCCTCTTTGACTCGTATAGCTCCTTCCTAAAGAATCCTGGGATTTGTAGTTTGGTGAGATATTTAGACCTTTCTGCTGCTATAGTGTGTGCTGCTATAGCTCTCCATTTCTAGTGGAGAGCTCCTATTACCATACCAAGTTACAAATCCCAGGATTCTTTATGATGGAGGCATGGCAGTTTAAAGTGGTTTTGGACTTGTACATTATATAGCAAGTCAGCCATAGATTTGAATCAAAAGGCCTTCCTCTGTTGTGTATGCCATTCAGTAGGTGCCATTTCAGAGACGAGAAGGAAAGGGGATGCTTGGACGTAACAAGCACACAATTTATTTTAGCCTATTTCAAAAAATATTAGGTCAGGATGGACAAAAGAGAACACATCTATTTCTCTCTCCACTTCTCTGTTTCTGCAAGTGAGTAGGGCTCACCAGTGAACTAGGGAGGAAACAGAGTAGTAACTATTCCAAGGCAGGAATTAATATAAATATTTATGAATAGTCACTATAAAAAAATACTGAACCATTGTTGACACTTTTATAGCCAATTAATGTTCCAACTGGACAGATACATTTGCTTTATAAGAAAGAAAATGCTGATGTTGCAGTAGTGTGTTATAATGCAATCATACTTGTTGTGTGAACTGACTGAATACATCTGAGGTTACAACTTTGTGCCCATTTACCTGTTAGTCAGGCCCAGTGAATACACTGGGATTTACTTCAGATTGGGCTGCATGTGTTTTATCTGATGACTATGGGAGCAAAACATGCCAAGTACTCACCCATTTGATATATATTAATGGGTTCATCCAAGATACTTGGTCCACAACCATTTGTGATGGCATTTTTCATTTGGTTTAAACTTATAACATTAATGAAATACTCGGCAATGGTTTTCATTTTTCAATATTTATTTTAAATAGTGTGTTAGTGGTAAATATGGGACGTGGTGGCGCTGTGGGTTAAACCGCAGAAGCCTCTGTGCTGTAAGGTCTGTAGATCTTCAGCTGTAAGATCGAATCCATGTGACGGAGTGAGCTCCCGTCGCTTGTCCCAGCTCCCGCCAACCTAGCGGTTCGAAAGCATGCAAATGCGAGTAGATAAATAGGGACCACATCGGTGGGAAAGGTAACAGCGTTCCGTGTCTAAGTCGCACTGGCCATGTGACCACGGAGGATTGTCTTCGGACAAAACGCTGGCTCTATGGCTTGGAAACGGGGATGAGCACCGCCCCCTAGAGTCGAACACGACTGGACAAAAATTGTCAAGGGGAACCTTTACCTTTACCTTTACCTTTAGTGGTAAATATTAAAGGAAATGGAAAAAATATCTGCAGGTGCAGCTAGATAGGGAGGCTGTTCCAGATTGATTTGGGTTGATTCAAAGTTTCCAATGGCAGTTAAATCACTGTTGCTGTTTACACAAAATGTTTAAGTATCCTCACACAATTTTCCGGACAAGAGTCTACATTGCACCTCAAATAGCTACAATTCTCATTAGGATCACAAGCTGCCTGCCCTCCTCTGCCATTTATACCACCTTCTTACCTTCATCCTTTTTTTCGTCAGGTGACATAGCGCTGGCATGATATAACAACTTGTGAAACTGCAGTGCTTATCTGACATAGCACTAAAAATGGAAAAGCAGAGTAAGAATTGTTAAGAGGAAGACACAAGAAACACTTACTTGAGGGGATGTTCCTGCTGTATTGGCATACCCTGCTGTAGGGCACAGTATGCCAAAATGGGGAAACATTATCCTCAAGTGAGTTCCTCTTGTCTATTCCTTTGAACATCTATTTTTCTTCTGCTTTTCCACTTTGGTGCTATGTCAGATAAGCACTCCAATTTCACAATTTGTATACTTGCCATTTTTTCCTTAAAAAAAAAAAGATGCCCCATTTCCAGCAGCACCCAAGTATACACCCATCATTTCCACTTTGTACCAATACAGGTGATCACACATTCCAGAAACTGGAAAAAAGCAGTGTAAGCAGGATCACTAAAAAACAAACAAACAAACAAACAAAAACCCACTAGTCCCTGCTGGCTGAACAAGAAGTAATCAATGCCCATGAAAAAATATTGGGCTTCCTCGCGAATGAGCTGTAGTTTGAGTGACAAAAAAATACATCAAATTTGACCATGACATCTCTGACATAAACTGTGGAGTAAATTTCATTGTAGTCACACCCTGAGTTCATTCCCACAAGGCCTTGCTATAGAAGGAGCCCTCCCATTTGCAAAAAGGACCTGTATCTCATGCAAATGTATGAGTTTTTCCAGTTCTCTATGCCATTTCCCACACTACTTTGGAAAATCTCCCAGTCTTCCAGAGTATAATGGAGTGAGGAGCAGAGGGCAGAATGATGGCTGCTAATCCCTTGCATGTCAACCTTTGGCCTTGGTAGGAAAGAATTTTTCCACCAGCCTTCAGATTGGTGCACATGAGGCATGATTATAGGTGAGAAGTGAGAGGCAGAGCTCTCTTCATTTTCTGCAAGTGCAAATCCTCTGTTCATGAAATTGTCTGAGAAGATTAACTCGTACCACACATTTGAGGACTGAAATCACCTGGTTAATGGTATTTTAATTTAGAATACATTCTTCCTCTGGAATCTTCATTGCAAGGTTTCTCCCATGATGAATGGGGTCTCCACAGACCTTACGCTTCAGGCTACATATTGACAAATTACCCCCATTAGTGCATTTATTCTCCCTCCTCTTTTCTTTCAACACCTTGGAGAAGGTCGTAGAACATTCTGCAGAGGTTTATGTCTTTTGAACTCTTATTTTCCATCCAGAAGTCTTACATCATAAGATACTGACTTGTAAAAGTAACCTAGTTTACATATGCAAATTTAGTTTCCTTTAAATGGCTTCGTTGTTCCCAGAGAAAGCTTTAATTTTAAAATGTATCTCATATTTGGTGACAGGCAAGTGACAGAACTGGGACTGATTTAGATGTTACAGAACCCATGTGGAAGTTACCACGAAGTGTTTTTCCCTGATGGCAGCACACGTAGTGTTTGAAATTTCCTTATTAACTCCAGTCACACTAGTTTGTGCCTTTACGGTAGGCTTCAGGACTAGTGAAGTGTATATGATTTGGTAAGTGGTTTTCTTAGGAATCCAATACTTAACTCAAAAAAAGAAAAAAAACACAGCTGCTTCAATACCTTCACAAATCTCCACAACTGTTTAAATCACTTTTTTGTTCTCTTTTATTTTATTTTATTTTATTTTATTGCAGTGGGTTCCTTGATTGATTACTCAGTTCCTTAGTTCAGCTATAGCCTCGTTCTGGATGATTATATTGTTATTGTTGTTTAGTCATTTAGTCGTGTCCGACTCTTCGTGACCCCATGGACCAGAGCACGCCAGGCCCTCCTGTCTTCCACTGCCTCCCGAAGTTGGGTCAAATTCATGTTGGTTGCTTCGATGACACTGTCCAACCATCTCATCCTCTGTCGTCCCCTTCTCCTCTTGCCTTCACACTTTCCCAACATCAGGGTCTTTTCCAGGGAGTCTTCTCTTCTCATGAGATGGCCAAAGTATTGGAGCCTCAGCTTCAGGATCTGTCCTTCCAGTGAGCACTCAGGGTTGATTTCCTTCAGAATGGATAGGTTTGTTCTCCTTGCAGTCCAGGGGACTCTCAAGAGTCTCCTCCAGCACCACAATTCAAAAGCATAAATTCTTCGGCGGTCAGCCTTCTTTATGGTCCAGCTCTCACTTCCATACATCACTACTGGAAAAACCATCACTTTGACTATGCGGACCTTTGTCGGCAAGGTGATGTCTCTGCTTTTTAAGATGCTGTCTAGGTTTCTCATCGCTTTCCTCCCAAGAAGCAGGCGTCTTTTAATTTCGTGGCTGCTGTCACCATCTGCAGTGATCGTGGAGCCCAGGAAGGTAAACTCTGTCACTGCCTCCATATCTTCCCCTTCTATTTGCCAGGAGGTGATGGGGCCCGTGGCCATGATCTTAGTTTTTTTGATGTTGAGCTTCAGACCATTTTTTGCGCTCTCCTCTTTCACTCTCATTAAGAGGTTCTTTAATTCCTCCTCACTTTCTGCCATCAGAGTGGTATCATCTGCGTATCTGAGGTTGTTGATATTTCTTCCGGCAATCTTAATTCCGGCTTGGGATTCATCCAGTCCAGCCTTCCGCATGATGTATTCTGCATATAAGTTAAATAAGCAGGGGGACAATATACAGCCTCGTCGTACTCCTTTCCCAATTTTGAACCAATCAGTTGTTCTACAGAAACAAAAGGCTAAAAGATATTGTTATAGATGCTTTATTATAATGTTTCTTGGCTAGCTTCTTTAAACTGTGTTCAAATTGGTGAAAATAAATCATTGATAGAAAAGTTTTTGTCTTAGGAAATATGTAAAGTCATCCTCTAGTAATAATATCCCCCTGAACTGAGGAACAGAGAAACACAACCATGTGTCTCTTTTGCTCTTAAAATCAAACAGCTGTTACTTGCTTCTGCATGACTGATCAATGTCTGTGCCTAAACACACAAGATAGCAGAATAACCACCATCAGGTGTACTTTGGGACTGAGGTTAAGTCAGTGAAGAAAGTACATACCTTTCTCATCTGTAAAGAAAACTATATTATTTATACATTATTCATCAAGAATGCAAAAATCATGCTGAACAGAATGTGCCCCAGTGGAATTTTCCTACAATGACTCATATAAAACAAGAATCCATTAATGTTCTTTTAAAGACAAGGATCTTACTGGTGCAATATATAGCAACCTAGCACTTTCACTGTGTCTTAAAATTCTTCCATTATATGTGAACCTTTGTACTACATACTACGAAGGACAAAGATTTGTTTCAGTGGCCAGAATTCTATTGCTTTCCATAGTAAATTGTGCTAGAGTAGGCTCATTGAATCAGTGGAGATTTGGAAAGTCAACCCCACAAGTTCTGTTGATTCAAATGGGCCTATTCTAACTGTGACTTACTTTACCATGGTAAGTAATGGTTAGTATAGGCCTATTTGAATCAATGAACTTACGGAGCAGTCATAAGATGATTGGATTCAGTGCGCCTACTCTAGTGCTAAGCAATAGAATTTTGGCCAGGGTATTGTTGTTCTCCTAAATCATGGAATTAGTTAAAATTATTTTGTTCTCTTACATAATCTGTTTTGCACAAATTCCTCTTCAGCAGATGCTCTCCTATTGCTGAAGTGCAACTAATTTGGTCATTGTGAATTACCTAGGTATTGCTCACGTAACATTTGTGGACGTTCTTTCACTTTTAGATGTAGCATAATGAACAGGGTGACATTTAGATAATGATGCACTGTATTTTAGCACCGTGACCTTGATTTTACACCCTTAGAGTGGAAATAGACAAAAATGGAATTTTAATAGGTTTGCTGAAGAAGGCTATTTGGAATTCTCAGTGAGTGTAGATTCATTGTATAAAGAAGATTTATATGAATATTGGTTTACCATTCAGCATCAGTGTGCCCATGTTTTTAGTGAGGAGTGATCTGTAGTTTGAATGTTCTTTCTTTTGGAGTATAGGTTCCATTATATTTTCCCCCCCTCTTTGGTGGATGAATTAATGGAAACTTGTGTTTTTTGCTTCAGGTAGCAAGATAGCTTTACTCTGATCGGTAAGCAGAATTTAAATCATCTTCATAAACTTTTACTGCTACTGCTGTTACTATTCTTAGTTTGTTTTCGCTCTATCTGACGTACTTGGCCAAAATCCAGTTGTTAGTCTCAGCTAGCATAAATTCATTGAACTGCTTGAATGGCAAGTCAGCACTTAAATAAATCCAATGCTTTGATCTAATGATGTAATGGGGACTAGCAGTTGGATTATTTTCAGCAATTCTCATTCATTTTTGTCTAAAGCTGAATCCTAACCATGAATATTTTAGATTCTAGTGCTAAAATATTGCACAGCATTATCTAATACTGTTTACATTCAAAAGTGAACAAAACTCCCCATATATTATAAAAGGATTAACTAAGTAGTTCTCAATAGCTAGGCTAGTTGAATTTTAGGAAAACACCCATTGAAGAAAAGTGTTTCTAAAACAAAATCATTATGAAGGAAAACAAAGTAATTTCAACTGATCCCAAGACCATGGAAGAACAGGAAATTCTTTTTTAAGTGTTTCACTGCTTTTTAAAATATAGTAACTCATAGACATCAGTGTTAGGAAAAGAAAGTCTGTTTTTAATGAACAACCTGAGCTAATTATTCTAAGCTGATGTATAAATAAATCAAACCACCAGGAACAACAAACTATCTTAGACATAAACAACTTGTCTCAAGTGGGGGGGGGGGGGGTTTAATAAGAAAATCACATCCCCTAACATAGGAGAAGGAATCCCCATATAACTTTTTACTTTAAAGAGACAGGCCCTGAATGCTATGCACATGTCTGTTGACTCCCCCAGTAATTGGTGTGCTGCTCAGAATTCCAGGAGAAGACGTGTTCCACTAAAAGTTAGTCCTACCTAGACTGTCTATAAAATTACAATTTTCACCCTATATTGTTACACCACATTGTTTCTTTGGATAAAACAAGCAAAAATAGAAGCTCCTGGCTTTCAGAAGGGGACAGGTTTGAGGCTAAAATTGCAGCACTAGTAAATATTACCGTAGTGAAAAGGCTGCCCTGCCCAAAGAAGTAGTCTACCATTTGTTTCTGTGAAGAGGGTCACATGGAGATCTATCCACAGCCATAATGGTACAGGGACTAGAACCACCATATAATAGAGAGACCAGTTAAGACTAGCATCTGAATCTTAACTTTCAGCACAAAAAATAGGACAGCATACTGTATGTGAGGGGCAGCAAGTTTGCATACTCATGGTATGGGAAATCCCAGGATGGAATCTGGCTCTCCTGTAGTCCAAGTCAAGGTTTCTGGGGTTCTCCATATGGTCACTCCATTTTTTTCATGGCACCAAGGCTAGCATCCTGTTGGGTTTCTGCTTGGTAGAAAGTCCCAAAGTGACATAGGAGCATGCCATTCGCATCTCTGTTGCCTCCTGGAATCCCTCTGAAGAAAATTCACTTCTGCTTGTAGAACCACAACATTTGTGCAAGTGGTACAATCCTTCATTTCTGTACTGGGAACTGTCTGCTCAGTGGATTTTTATAGGACACTGGCCCATCTGCATGCGGTTTGCCAGCTTTTTCTCTGGTTTTCTCATAGTTTTACTCACTATCGAAGTAGATCAGCAAGCTGGATATCTGCTTGCTGAGTCAGAGGGTGGGCCTTATGGGAAATGAACCAGTCTGTGTAGCCTTGGGCAAGCTGATAATTCTCAGAAATCTCCTCTGAAGTAGGGAATTATCAACCATTTCTGTGTATTTTATACTTTGGAAATGCTGGAAAGCCAGTATCTATTTGATGTCATGTAATTATTAAGTAGTCTTACCTAATGGTTGTAATAGCATTAAACTAAAATATTCCTGTAATTTTTGTCCCGCTCTTTTACCTTTGACAGCTTCCACCACTGAATAGACCCCTAAGAATGTGGTGAAACTGATTACAATCCATGGGCTGAAAAAGTTGCCCACCCATCTTTGGCAATACAGGGCAGGCTGTGTAGCACACATGCAGCTTTAACTTCCAAGATCTTACCGCTCCCCTTGACCCCAGCATCTGTTGCCTGAGACTACGGTTTCACTGTCTCTGAAGGGGAGGGCAGCCTTGGGTATAGATAGGATGTGGCAAACTAATAAGTACCATTTAAAGTAAAAGGGGTTGTATCAAGGAGATTTGAGATATTCACAGGAAGAATTTTTTTTTGAAGTTGGAAGACAGTTGGATACAGATTTTGTGTACAAGTACATCTGCGTAATATGACACACATAATAGATCAGATTGAAATATGCTAAATGTATAGATATGTGCTATTCTTGCAAATGCTGTTAACTGAGCAGTTCTGCTTTAATAGAAGGAAGGAAGGAAGGAAGGAAGGAAGGAAGGAAGGAAGGAAGGAAGGAAGGAAGGAAGGAAGGAAGGAAGGAAGGAAGGAAGGAAGGCAGGCAGGCAGGCAGGCAGGCATATTGATACGGGTGATAAATATTTGCTTTTATTTTTCAAACATAGTTGTTTTCAGTGTATGTAAAATTGTATAGACTTTCTTCCTTAGATGCAGAAAGAATAGCCTTTGTGCAATCAATGGTGGAAAGGGGAAATGCCACACTAAACCAAAAGGAAAAAAGGAGACATTTACAAATTTAAATCTTGAATATTCGTAACCTTTTCAGTTTTCAGGCAGCACCAGAGCTCAGCTGTTCTGAATTCCAGTTATGTGCCCTAACAGTATGACCCATCCTTTTTCATTCATGGATGATGAATGAAGGCATTTAAAAGGAAATGCTTTCTGTCACAACATACAGTGGTTGTATTGCAGGGCTGTTACAAGTGTGTTGGAATACTGATGAGGCTTCTGAAATGTTTCAGTGGGATGCTACATCTGAAAAATCAGTGTATCCTTTAAATGTAATGAATTCTTTTAACTGCATATGTGGTTTTTAAAATGAGCATACGAAGAACCAAATAAAGTTGGAGAGAGAACATATGCATTTTTGTAAGCAAAAACATTTGTTTATATGCTACCACATTGGGACCTTGATTGAATAACTTGTTTTTTTTGTAGAGACTACACCATGCTTATCTGCAGCAAAACCAAGAAGGTGGCACTTTAAAGGCTCACAAATTTGTTATGGTATAAGCATTTGTAGATATTATGCATTTCATTTTTCTCTAATCTTGTTGTTAAGAATACTCCCCTCACAGCTATCAACAATAATTTGGATAATATAGGGTAAAGCTATGTGTCTGATGAAATGAGCTACACTTCATGAAGGTTTGTGCCACAGTACATTTTAAGTGTTTAAAGTAGCATAAGAAATTTGATAATTTATGTTCAGCAAAAAAGCCCAGCTTTTGTCATTAAGATAAGTGGATTTTTAAAAATCAGTAATACAATATTCAGAATTAGGCAGCAAGGACAGAGATACGGTAATCTAGTTTATATTGTTCTTTTATACTAAACACTGGTAGATTGAGGTATTGCTTTCTGAATTTATTTGAGTGTGTGAAGCTCAACAAAGGTATTGACAGACGTATGTAACTACTGGGAGTGCCCCCACTAAATTAATAATTTAAAAACTCATTTGGCACTTCAAATCATTGATTGTGGTTAATGTGGTGAGTTGAAATCACTTCTTATCTAAAGCTTGAATAAGTATTTGCTGGCAATGCAAAAGTATAACTTACTAAGCAATCTTCAGGCACACTTTTTCTCAGTAACTGGCTGCTTAAGAGGTGTTCCTAAAATAGGTGGCTGTTTTGGTTTTGGTTTGGTCTTTAAGCTTTTGAATATTGTTTGCTTTAAAATTGCAAATGCCGTGGTTTCTCTTAAGACGAAAGTTGGGATATATCTATTTTAAAGCATGCATACATACGTACGTACGTACGTACACACACATCCATCCATCCATCCATCCATCCATCTATACATACATGGGAGACAAATGGGATCTAGTCAAAACTTTTTCTAGCATTAATCTAAGCTTTAAGATCCTGTGTAAAACAAAAGATGGAAATACAGTTGGGAGGGGTTGGTTAACCAAAGTGAGAAGTCAGATGTAGATGTACTAGAGAATGATCAAGTCAATGCTTTAAGGTTTCTACATACAAATCACTGTCAGACCACTAAAGACCAGTCTGTTTTGAAATTAATTTTCTTGGAGTTGTCAGTAGGATTAATTAAAGAATGTTTCCGAACTGTAACACACTTGCTGAATTTAAAGACCATGGAAGGAGTAGTTCTGCTTTACTAAACTCAATAGACTGCAAACCAGGATTGAAACTAGAGGTATTATCAAGGAAGAATGCAGAAAGACTGTTCCTGTAGTCAAAAGAAAAGCTGCAGTGGATGAATGATGGAATGCTTAAAATTGTTAGCTACAGACAATGGACAAAAATTAAGTTACAGTAATAGTGTCAGAATCCTAAATACAACTTTTCAGTGACTGTCAAAAGAGAACCATCAAAATAATAATGAGAAAATGAAGAGAAAATCAACATTGCAGAAGACTGTAGAGAGGAGATAGGAGCATAACAGATTCCTTCTAAGAAGAACCTTTTTATGAACCTTCATAAAAGCCCTTTCAGATAACAGCATTTCCAGTTATGATGTAACTGGAAAGGCTGACAGAAAAAAAAAGTTAAGTGACGTCTCGGCTCAAAGCACTTCAAAGAAATAAATCTCCAAGAGTACATGGGATATCAGTAGAGCTATTTCAAGCTGCAGAGACTGAATCTATCAAAATCCTAACAGGAATATAGTTACAAATATGAAAGCAGAAGCAGTTGCTGACAGACTGGAAATGTTCAATACATATTACAATCCCAAAGAAAGGCAGTGTCAAAAATTACAGTAATGATAGGACCATCAGTTTCCCATACAAGCAAACAGATGTTCTAAGATTTTTACAAACAACAACTGTTATACTATTTGGAACAAAAAGTGCCTGATGTTCAAGCAGGATTTCAAAAAGGAAGAGCCACTAGCTATCATATTACAAACGTATGTTGATTTCTGGAACATAGAAAAGAATTTCACAGGAAAATCAGTTTGTTTTTATACATTACAGGAAAACCTTTGACTACACTAAGCGTGAAAAGTTGGATTAGATTCATATAAAAGATATAAGAAGAGTGAAAAATGCTGGAAGAAGCATCAGTAATTGAAAATATTTAGATGACACCATATTACTTTCCAAAAACAGCAATAAAAGTGCAAAAGTAGGATTATAGTTGAACTCTTAAGACGAAATCATGACTTCAGAAGAATTATGTAATTTTAATGTTGACATGACATGGATAAATTTCTTGGTTCAACCATGAATCAAAATAGAGGCAACAGCTAAGAAATTGGGAGAAGACAGAGACTTTGAAGGATGGCTGTGAAAGAATTAGAAATGATCCCAAAGTTTTAAGAGTATGCCATTCAAGGTCAAGATCTTTCAGATTACAGTATTTCCAGTTATGATGTAACTAGAAAGGCTGACAGAAAAAAAAGTGAGGGAAGAAACAAAAGGGGAAAAAAGAGATTACCATATTTTTCCGTGTATATGACCCCCCAATGTATAGGACGACCCCCTAATTTTTACCCTTGCCCGAGGCAGAGGAGCAGTCAATGGGCAGCCGTGAGGGGCAGCCCAGCGCGGCTGCTCCTCCGCCTCCGTCTCCTGCTGCTGCTGCCTCCACCGCCCGATCACCCCCTCCAGCGCCACTGCTGGGGTTTACCTCCAGCTCACGTCTCCACCTCCTGCTGCTGCTGCAGTCTCCTCCAGCGCCACTCGTGTGCTCAGCAGCAGCAGCAGGAGGCAGAGACTGAGGCAAAGAAGCAGCCACACTCGGCCGCCTCTCGCTGCTGCCCATTGACTGCCGCCGCCGCCGGATCGCCTCCTCCAGTGATCGTCTCCTTCAGGCAGGGGACAAGGCGGCAACGTGAGCTGGAGGTAAGCCCTGGCAGGAGGCGGCGGCGATCGGACGGTGGTGGCGGCAGTCAATGGGCAGCAGTGAGAGGCGGCCGGGTGCAGCTGCTCCTTTGCCTCAGTCTCCGCCTCCTGCTGCTGCCTTCCGTGTATAAAACTACCCTCAATTTTTCCTCTAATTATTTTAGGAAAAAGTGTCATTTTATACACAGAAAAATACGGTATTTAAAAATGTGATGCTGATCACCAGAAAGATAAACAAATGGATTCTGAAATAAAGTCTAAATTTTCACTAGAAGCGAAAATGACTAAACTGAAGCTATCATAATTTGGGCATGCCATGAGAATATAAGATTTACTGACAAAGACAATAATAATGGGAAAAGAGGAAGACCTAACCTAAAATGGATTGATTCAAGAAAGGAAGTCACAGCCTTTGATTTGTAAGACCTGGGCAGAACTACTAAAGATCTGACCCTTTTTAGGTCATTGATTCATTGGAAACAAGTTTATGACACATAACACTAACAATTGTTGATCAAAGGAGGATGACAAGAAAATGTGGAAATGTAGCTAAAGACAGCTCTCCTTTCCATTTTTAATTAATTACCTGCAGTAGCCATGCATATACATTTGAAATATATCAAGACATCTTTGCTGGGAAGGAATTTTTTTCACTGTGAAACAACCATTTCCTCTGAGTGCAGCTCCAGGCAGTCCTCTTCAATGACATAGTTCAATCATCAGATTTCTAGAATAAAGTGTGTGGTGGATTTCACAAAGTTAAATTCTGCATCTTTTGCCATGCTGGTTTTTTAAAAAAAGATTTTCAAAAGCTTTTATTCAATGTAACTATTTTTTAAACAGGGAATTATATAAATACATCAAAAGACAAAGACAGAGCAACATATAACTGTAAACACTTTCAAAAAACTGAAGTGAACAGGAAGAGCCATGTGGGTTTTTAATTACATCGCAGGACACCTTTTCTCATTTTTTTTGGTCAACTAGATTTCTTTTAGATAGTATACAGAGTTAATTTAACCAAAGTTAATTTAGTCTGCCAGTTCATATGTAGCTGGGACATATCCAGAAATGGTGACTTTCAGTCTTGTTCTCAAGGAATTTGCCACTGAGCAAGAGATATTGTACAGTTACCAACTCTCTCCAAGGACTCTGCTAGAGTAGAACAGATTTATAGTAACAGCTGGAATCCTTGGAGGCCCAGTTTATAGATTACTGCATCTAGGACAGAGAGATTTAATGAGTCCCTGGATATCCCAGCCAAATTGTTTCTTTGGGCATCCATTTTGGAAACTTGCTTGGACAGTCCCTGGACTTCGTAGTTGATAAGCAGGCTGTACAGTCAGTGGAAACATTCCAGCAAGAGAATGATTTGGTGCCTGCGCCTTGCAATGGATGGATGGATGGACGGATGGATGTGCTTGGCTGGGTATGCACCTTGAGTTGAGGAGAATTGCATTGGAAGCTTGCCTAAAACACTTCCCCTCCTTTCGTAATCACTGTCCTCACTAATCCAGTCCTTAAATGCTTTGACTCTTCCTGCTCCATGTAGCAATATCTTTCTTAAGGTGGAAACAGGAATGACTTAGTTGCCTTACCTGGATCAGTTAACATAACAGAGCTTGCTTGCTACCTCTGTCTCCATTAAGAGCCCCAGCTGGTGGCTGACTACCCTTCCATCCTGAAGAATAACAGGACTGCTCATCTGGCTGCGGCTCTTTCATATGCCTCCACTCAGTCCTTTCAGAGGTGCTTCAATATGGAAGCAAGACATCTTCAAAATCAGCTGCAAGCAAAGCAGTGCTTAACTGCAGCTTGGCAGAAGTCTCTCCTCCAGGTAAAAAAAAGTAATACGGAAAACCTACTCCTTATCTTGCAGTCTTTGTGGTTGCTTCAGCACTGCAGGGTATAGAATGTAAGCATAATATAGAACAGAGGTTTATACTTTTTTGCAGAATGTAGTCTGGTAGCGCTTGAATGTGGCATTCCAGGTTCTTCAGTCCTTCTATTTCCATAATTCCAGGTAGCAGCAAAAACATTTGCCTTGCAAAGCTTTTGCTGGCTGGGGAGTTCTGGGAGTCATAATTTTTAAAAGTAATTTTTCCATGCTCTGGGTGGGATCCCAAGCTGGTTTTATTTAAAACAGATCAATTTAAATCTATGAGCCCTGAAGTACTACTTAACTAATTTAGTAAGTATTGTAATAATTACTAAATGTGAATCTGACCAAGTGGTTACTCCAGGTGACAAATCTTAGGTAACTCGACATGAATTTTTGGTACCAGAAAAAAACTATCCCTAACATTGGCTACTCATTATATCATAACCTTGAATAATTCAAGGCAGCATCTGTGCCTAAGAACTGGCTCCTTCTTGGCTTGGTTTGCTGTTTTGTCCATCTGCTCATTTGTTTCCCTGTTTTCAGTTCTGCTGCTGCTCACTTGTAAAACCACTCTTCCTTCTCCATTATTGGTTCTGCTGGATATTTGAAACAGTGGCTTTGTTTTTTCAGCAGTCATATTTAGTGTGCATTTTTAATAGTGCTCTTCGATGAAGATTGGAAAGGGGTGAATAAAAAGGGCAGGAAGTTGTGCTAGGTAAATTTGCAGTCTTGCAATCTTAAATCTCTGTTTGGACTTGGTTGTCACTTTAGATACAGCTGCTGCTAGATCAGACATTTATAGGAACTGTTGTAAAGCTGCTCAACAAGCAATAATGTTTAAACTAATCCTGCTTGAATTGTTAACTTGTGACCAAGTACACTGTGACCCTAAACCATTTATGATGGAATATGCAAACTCAGTACCCTGCCAGGAAAAAAAAAATGAAAATGGGAAAAGAACTCCAAAAAATATACTTTACTTTCATTTATTTGGCTTGCGAAGTCACTAACAGAGCAAGACTGCTATTGTTCATATTATATTTTATAGAACTAAAGGTCTCCAGTGGCTCTCCCATGGAATTTTGTCCATTACCAGGCCTCTGCCCAGTGATTGCCATGGGTTTAGGGTAGCCATGAGTTTTTCTTTTCAAAGTCCTCTGAAAGTGTGAAGGTGTTCTTTTCTTGAACTGCAGTCTAATCTGAAGTTAATGTAAATGATTCTGACCAACAGTTAGTAGCTAGACAAAAGAATGAGCAGGTGTGCCAGTCACCTGGCTAAAGTCTTTTCCATAGAGATGGATACGAATGTCCCCAATGCAGCTGGACCTAACAAGGGTCTGGCCCCTGGTACCGGATTGTCCACTCATGCATCTTGCCACAGCACCGTTCCCTCTCGTCTTTCCAATGGTGCCTGGAGCTCCACTCTCGTCCTGCTCAGCTGGCCACTTCAGGCAGGGGGCGGAAGGATGAGTCTCCCCACAAGGCTTCTGAATACAAATATCCCCACCTCTATTTTCCACTATTGAGAGAGGTATTGTAATTCGGTTTCAATTATGTGATTACATATACCTTTGCATAAATACATAAAATTATCATATGCATACCTGTGGGCAGGACAGCTGTGCCATCTTCAGTAGACCAACTGCCTCCCCTGTGGGCTTCCCACCCTGCCAGGGCAGGGCAGCCTGATGCCAAGTGGCAATTTGCAGGTGGGCAGGTCCCACATATTGTCAGAACTGAGGGTGGTTTCTGGTCCTCACATGTAGTATCACAATGTCCTCACATGTAGTATCTCCACACACCCCAACTTTCCTGTATTGAATGATGAGGTCTGCCTGTCTATCTGTCTGTCTGTCTTAATGAATTCAACAGAACACACAGAATTCTCCTGAGAGCCAGTTGCCCAGTTACAGGGAGGCATCTAAGCATTTTCAGTGAAACGCATGGAAAATTCGTCTTCAGAGCTTCCCACGTTGAGTTGAAAAGTGAGGGTGGGACTGGCATATGTGGGAGGATTTGGAGGATAGTGTTTGTGACCTACTCTTCTTCTGTACATTCTGACAGCATTCACATTTCTGCCATATGGATTATTAACAACAAAGAGCATTAAAATCAAACGACTGTTCCAGCATTTTTTTAAAAAAAATAGCAATAGATTTTGAAAGTTGTAAAATTGAACATTAGCTCACTTTGTTTTGTACTGAAATCTGCACCCATTTTAAGTCTTGTTTTAGTGAATCAGCTATAATAATTTTGCATATGATTATTTTGAGTTTACATTACTGAGCATCAACTCAATTAAAATTTGTTTTCATTAAATAGTTGAAATGTGTATCTTTGTAAAACCCTGCCAGGAACAATTTGAGTATCTGATATTTTAACACTGGAATTTTGATGTTTTGATTCTAAAGATAAAATATTAGACAAAGTTGGTGGCCTAAAATAATTGAATGTCGCAGTTGTAGAGTTCACTTGGGATATTATTTCAGCTCAACCCCAAATCTCGCTAGAGCTGATATGACAGGAGTTGGCAACTGTGGCCCTATATATGTTTTGAGACAACTCCCATCTTCCCCAACCATTGAGTGTGCTGACCAGTGCCCAGGGTAGTTTTGGAAGACCAGAGTTGCACACCCCTGCATTGTAACATCACAAATTGTGAGATCAATGAATTCTGACTCAGTGGAGGTCCTGACTCTTGGGCAACAGTTCTTAAGATACCAGGACACCATCCAACCTCTTCTTTACTCTGTAAGATACATCGAAACAGCTCATCAGTTCTCCTTGGATTTATAGCTGGTCTGCCTTTGACACAGAAACCTGAATGCAGTCTTTGAGTAGCAGCTGACTAGGATTCAGTACACTGTTTTCCTTGCTCTCAGGAACTAGCATATCAGGAACAGTGTCACATGCAGTGGCACATTGCCACTAATGAAAGTTCCCCTGCTTAAATGCTTGGTTGCACATGACTTTCGCACAATGACTGAAATCCTTTTGGTTAAATTTATGTTGAACAAGATGGATGAAAATATTTAGCTAATTTAATTAAATAAAAAATTTCTTATCCCTTGCCTGCTTCAGTTTCCAAGGCTTTCTAGGGATTCCCTTTGCCTTTGGGAAACCTCTCAGAGCCTCAAGACAGGGGTGAGGGGTGCATTTAATATTGAAAAATCTCTGCTGGAGGTTCCATTGCAGGATCAGGACTGGCAGTGGCAATCCTGCAGTGTGTTTCTAATATGAAAGTGCCCCCCGCTTGCCCTGAGACTCCCAGAGGCTTCCCAAGGGCAAAAGGGATGATGACAGCAAAGAGAATTTCAGCCAACAAGACAAAGCCATTTGCAACCCACAGTCAAAGCAGGGACTCTTTAATTAGCTACAGTCTGCAGCTATCAGTGATATAATTTCCACTGCACCGATTTAGCTAGGCAACAGGATTTTGGCCAGAAGGTAATACCCAAAGTGCTGCCCCACCCTTTTTGTTTGCTTGCTTGCTTGCTTGCTTGCTTGCATGCATGCTCACATTGATTAAGTGAGGCACAGACACTTGCCTGCAGTTATGGATGAGCATGTCCAAAATAATTCTGCTTTCTCCCTAGGGTTTTGAGAACAGCCTAATCTATCTGTGACTGAAAACTATGCTATTTTCTGTTCAGAAGTTAAAGAAATATTTTAAAACTCTACCACTCAGAGAACAAGGCTGCTTTATTAGAACGTACAGTGACTATTCTTAGAAAAGGTGGGACATTTTAATGGCCTCACTCCTCTGTTAGATAAAAAGTGGGTTTGAAGCAACGAATAAGGCTTACCTTTCATAGAGCAAGAGGCAATGTGGTCTGATGCCATAAATCTGTAAATATTGGGAGAACTAAAAGAATTTGGTTGAAGCATGTGGGCAGATTTTTGTGTGTATGTGGAAAGCACACCTAGGAAGAACTTCAGTCTGAAAGGCAGAAAATTGCTTGTATATCTCGGGTGCCAATTACGAGTGATTGTTATTTTATTTGTTTTCTGAAGTCATAGCTTTCCAGAGCTAGAAATTGAAGGATTTATGAAAGATCGTTAGATCTGTGTCTTTCTCTCTCACAGAAACACAGAAACAAACACCTATGCTCCTCAAATATCTTCAAAACAGAGCATGAACTTGTTCTTCGTGCAGTTTACATTGAATCAGTTTTCTTTTGGTCTTGGCATTCCATGTGCATAATAAGAATATCCATCTTTAATAGAAGAAAATTATTTCACTGCTGTATGATTTTCATTTACAGTTTGGTTACCAGGAGTTTGGTTATATAAGTGCTAATTTGAGCTTCTGCTTGTTTTATAATTTAACATTTTAGCAAGTTTTTTTTTTTTAAATCTTGTCTCTTGTTAAAAGGTTTTCATAGGACAGGAGGTAATGTCTGAAAGCAAAACAATAAATGCAGTGGAAGAAAACTCCTGCTAAATAGAAATAATATGTCAAAACAATTACTGTATTATGGAAATATTCAGACTAAGATCTGTTGTATGCAGCACATACCTTTCAGTGTACAGGATTTGGTTTGGGTTTGGGTTTAGGTCTTAACTAACCAGAGTATTTTCAGTCATACATTTCTACACACAAATACACAAATCTGTAATCGTAAAGAATTTAGTTAAGAATTAAATATAAGCAATTGAGGTTTAATCCAGATAATATAGAAGTTCTGTTAGTCAGCAAAAAATCAAACCTGTGGTTGGGATTACACTCTGTTTTGCATGTCGCTCTCCATGAAAAAACATCTTCATAGCATGACAGTGTTCTTGGCCTCTTTGACTGCTTTCCAGAATTGTGAGGGGCAATAATCAGAATTATTGATTAAGATTGGGTCACTTAAGGTTGGCACACCTGAGAAGAGGATGGAGGTATGGGGAGGAGTGTCTGGATCTGAGTGTGAGGTTCCATATTGGTTCCATGCTGAGCATGTCTGTTCTGTTTCCTGCCCAGGAAGGATCAGGGGAGAGCCGTATACAAACTTAGGAAGGACAGGTTTGTCAGCAACAAATTTTTGCATTCTTCTAAATTTCAGCATCCTGGTTTAAAGCCCTTGTCACTCTGCCTTAATGGGGGGCTTCTGGGAGTCAAGAAGCTTCTTTGACCAGGTTTATTTTTGTTTGCTGTAATATGCTCTGCACGTGGCAGCCCTTGAAACGTATTCAGAATCTATGTGCAACAACCAGTGTTGTCTGGCATGCATTGTAGAAATTACATGTCACTGAAGTTGAAACAATTGCATTGGCTTCCAGATTGTTTCCAAGCTCATCTCATTGTGCTGGTTTTAACCTATAAAGCCCTAAATGGCTTAGGATAGGAATATCTAAATTATTGCCTCATTCTATCAGCCTGAACAGAATTTGAGGTCTTCAACAGAGGCATTTTCCAACACCCCAAGAAGTTAGGTTGGTAGGTAAATGAAACAGGGTTTTCTTTTCAGCACTTTCTCTGTTGTGGAACTCCCTGTGATAGCCCACCTTTGCTTAGTTTCTGTCAGGCTGTCAGACCTCACTGAGAGGCGCTCTGTATTCTCTCTCTTACAAGCCAACCTAAAGGGGAAATCACAGTAGTTTATATCCTGACAAAAGTTTTCTAGGTTCGTCATAGCTGACAATATCTCAGTAAAGGGTTAATACCAGAACGACATTTCAAGATTTAGCTGAGTACCTTAAGTATAAGTATTCTCTTTTTTAAAATCATTCCAGCAAGTCCAAACTTTCTGTATTTTTTCACAAGTTTTATTTGTCTCCGTAGCTTGACAATATAGTAACAAAAGACAAACAAATAGCAGGAAAAATGTTAAGTTACATTCTTAAAAATAGTTGCATTCATAAAAATACAATAGGATCCCTGTATCCGCTGGATCAATAACTGCTGATTCACTTATCCGCGGGCTGAAAATACATACTAAACATATTAAATGAAAATACTGTACTTGCAAATACAAATGTAAGATGTAATTATCAGACTGGCCACTAAAGGAAACCACTGTCATTTTGCCTGGTCTCAATGCAGGTTCTCTCCAGTGCAATATCTGTCTTGTCGAACTCAGAGCTGGATTGACTGGTGAAGCAGGAGGAGGAGCGCAAGTCTTAAGCCAAACTGCCTCCTAGGATTGATTTCCCACCTCCTGCCTTTTCCTGCCTTCCAGCTAGCCCTTTCCTCAAGACTCCCGGGTAAACAAGGAAATGGATCCTTAATTGCTTTCAAAGAAGAGAAACCCACAGAGCCATTGAGATTGTATGTGTGTGTGAAAGAGAGAGAGAGAGAGATTTCAGCATCTTGATGAAGGAGGGAAGATTTCAACTTGGCTCGTCTTGCTCATGAGACCCCATCAAGATAAAATTACAGATATGGATGTGGGGGGGGGGAGTCCTGGGTCCAACAGACTGTTAGCTATAATCAGTGCTTTTCACTAACTGCAGGGGGCCTTGGAACCAATCCCCTGCAGATTCAGGGGTCCTAGTGTCTAGGAGCCTATAACCAACTAAGGCAGAGAATCAATCTCTGAAAGTTAAGACATTATATGCTTCAAAAGATGCAAAAGCTTTCTTTAAAATGCATGAAGAAATATCAAAGTTCTCATAAGGAGAATATACAGTATCTACCCTGTTTCCCTGAAAATAAGACCTAACCTGAAAATAAGCCCTAGTATGATTTTTCAGGATGCTTGTAATATAAGCCCTACCCCAAAAATAAGCCCTAGTTAAGTGAAAGCCCGCCCTCCCCCATTGTGCAGCAACCAGAAGAAGATGACGTGACTGTATTTGAATAAACGTAGATTGTACATGAAAAAAATAAAGCATCCCCTGAAAATAAGCCCTATTGCGTTTTTTGGAGCAAAAATTAATCTAAGACCCTGTCTTATTTTTGGGGAAACAGGGTAATAAAAACTTTATTTAGCTCTAAGCATATTAAGACACATATAAAATCAATATGCGCTCTTCTCACCCAGTTTTAGCCAAGTTATAGTTAAAATTTATGTAATATCCATCGTTCTTTCTGTGTGTAGTTAAGATGAGTCTCACAACTTCTTCATTCTCTGATGATTTCCTTCTTATGGAGTGAGAAATTACCGATTATTTTTATAGTTTAATCTATGTTTACATAACCCGCTAACAAGCAGCCACTCCTGCTGATCAGCGGGGTTGTTTATTTTACCTGCTTGCTATTACTAGTAAGCAGAAAGAAAAACAGTTTGATATCACACCTACCTAGAAGAAAAGCAAAATGCATTTGCACCTGTTATCCATTAGTTGTCAGTATTTACTATATTTGTATCTTGTATATGGATTAGAAAACAAAACGGGATAGTCGGTTGCCAAAAAGAATTACTTTATTTTTAGGCAGTTTTAGGGCTATCTTCTATACCCTCATAATGGTTTTAATTCTGAAACAGTCAAGGTAGGAAACCCTCACAAGGCAACCAAAGCTTATATTCCAAGTTACTGATCCTTCCATCTTGAATGCTGTTTTAAAATGTATTTTGTGTTACATTTTTAAAGTTTAATTATTAGTATATGTTTATTGCCTATTTGTTAATATTATTGTGATGTTTATGTTGTTATTATTTAAAGTTGTTATTATTGTCTTATTTTGTGGTAAACTGCCCAGAGTGCCCTTTATAGCCAGATGGGTAGAAAAAACATTAAATAAAGCAATTATATTTCATGTGTCCTAATTTGCTTTCTAGAATACTTCTTAATCTTTTTGAAATAATGTTTTTGAGCAACATTGTTTTAGGACACCCAGATGGAAAGAAAGGCCGTTAAGGAGCTACTACTCCTCTCTTTCTTCTCATCTTCCGTCTTCATCTTCATCCTTACACTGTTCACATTGCTGGACCATAGACATTTGGAGCAAAATGGTGTTCCACAGTTTGTGCCTAGATTTGTACAAATCATGGTGTCATTTGACAAATGAGGGCATCAGTTTCTTATCCTCACTTCTGCCCTCTCCCCGCACTCAGCTGTTATGTCTAGAGGTGCAGTGGCAGGTAATACTTCCACTTGGCTAATTAGGATTCTGAAGGATTCTATTAATTAATTAGGATTCTATTTTATCAATTACAGTGGTGCCTCGCTAGACGATTGCCTCGCAGGACGAGGAAATCGCTAGACGATGCCTTTTTGCGATCGCTACTGCGCTTCGCAAAACGATGTCTCTCTATGGGGAATTTTCGCTAGACGATGAGGTTTCCCCATAGAAATGCGCCGACTAGTGGTCAAAAGCTGTCAGTGCAGCTGTCAGTGCATTCCGACGGGGACCCTCACTCGCTAGACGATGTTTCCCTATGGGAGATTTCGCAAGACGACGAGTTTTCCCTTTGGAATGCATTGAAGAGATTTCAATGCATTCCAGTGGGAAAACGTGCTTCGCTAGACGATGTTTTCGCTAGACAGCGATCTTCGTGGAACGGATTAACATCGTCTAGCGAGGCACCACTGTACCTAAAATTCCAGATTTTAAAGGAGAATCTGTTTTGACAAGATATTGAGATAATCTGTGTAAGTAAAATAGTGGTCCCTTTCTCAGCTTAGTTTTTGGTGGGGGTCATGGCTGCTCTTGCTGCTGTTATTACTGCCACAGCTATTATATTAGAGATGTCTGGAACATAAAAGTTGGTGTTTTAAGAGCAACCATGAAATTACCTTTTCCAGTTTCATTTTATCTGCATTTGCAAGGTGAAACATAGAGCAGCTAGAGCTGTGAGGGTTTTTTGGTTTTTTAAAGACCTTGATATCTCAAGGCCATTGGCTGGTTCTCCTTGTTTGTGTCACACTGTTTTATTTTTGTTTGTGCTTAATAGTGTTTGATGATAACTACAAGTCCCCCTTGGGATTTGCTAGAGCTGCGTTCAATTACAGACTGCTGTTCAGTCACAGCTGCAAGGAGAATGAATGGAAATTGAAGGTGCCATGCACCCCTGGAAATGAGACCCCTGACACCACTCATTCCGTTTAATGACTCAGACTTGACTTGTCAATTGAAGCCAATGACTTTCATAACTCCCCTTGAGTACTGAGCCATGGAAAATAATGAAATGTTATTGGACCTGGCCTGTTAAATTAACCTGCACCCTAACCATATAATGCAGAAAATTGGATTGCATTTTAATCTACCTGACATTACAATTGAAATTCATATTTAAAAAGAAGCTCGAGGCTTCAGATGTGTAATTGGAACATAACACCTTGAGAAAGGTCTGAACCTCTATTCTATAGGATCATCTCTCTATCTCTCTCACTTACACACATACATAGATACACATACACACACACAGGAAGAAGGGTGGCAATACACTCCCCAGAATCTTCCAGCCAGGATGGTCCCTAAATTTTGGAAGTTGTAGTACTAAACAGCAACAGACAAATGGCTGTTGCAAAGTATGTGTAGGACAGCTATACAACTACGTGGTTGCACATGAATGGCAGAGATAAATGGTGTGCACTATTATATCAGAGGCCTTGAATTTTGAAGTGCCTATCAGTATCAAAGACCCATATGGTCCCTTCTAGCTCTGCAATTCTAAGATGATGATGATGATTGTGATGGTTGTTGTCACTGTTGTTGCATTATCACTGCACAAGAATACAGTGGTATGATTGTGCTGGCAGAGCAAGGCAATTCTAAAAATGAGGGCAGCACAAACAAAACTTTGAAACTGGACTTTGGATCCACACCAAATTTGGCACAGTTGTAGCAGACATTCTGCTCTTGCTGTGTGTCAAATTTCGGGAGGTGTAGGCAAATGGTTTTCAAGTTATGATTTTAAAAATAAAACTGCCCCCATACAGAAACAAGCAATCTTTAAATGCCCCCAGCTTTAAAACAGAATGAATTAATTGAAAAGACCAGTCTTGCTTATCTTGAAAAAGAATGGTTGGTCCACCTGCTTCTTAAAAAAATTGGAACTAGTCCAGGCTTCTGGGGCTGAACTATTGATTTTCAAAAACGGTCATTCAAAAGAGAAAAGCAGCCACTTTGTTCTAAACTGAGCATGTGTGGAACAGGCTTACCAGTGAAACTGTTGCAAAATAGATACATTGTTGTAGCTTTGTGGCCTAGGAAGGGAGATGTTTGGAGGTCAATGAAAGGTCACAGAAACAGTCAAAAGACAGCTAACTGACATGGCCAAATATTCTGGCTCCTGGTATCTAAATGTTGGGCAAATTTTAAATAATGAGAATTTTAAGAAACAGGTGGTGCAAAATGAAGGTACAGCTGTTTCATGTATTATTGAACTGGAGGCGTGTAAAGCATATATTCAAGAAACAATTATGGCATATGCTTCACATAGGAGATGAGATAGAATTAATCAGGAAGAAAACTTGGGAAAGATGGTGAAGTTTTTTCTACGTCAATTTGCAAAATATTCTCCAGATATTTATCAAAGATTACAGCGTGCTAAATATGAATTGAATAATGTGCACTCTGCTAAAGCTGATTTTGCATTGACGTGTACGCCAGATATATTGGGAAAGTGGTGAGAAAGCGGGTAAAATTTTGGCACCTTGTGTAAAGCAACAAATAAATGAAATTATATTCTCTTGATAAAGGGGAATCAAAATAGTTCATATATAACACCAAGAGAAATAAATTTAGAACTTCTAAAGTACTATAAATTGTACAGAAAAAATGTGGCACTATAGATTGTGATACTGAATTTATCTTTTGACAGTTATCTCTTCCACAGCTAAATACACAGGAAAAGGAGATCCTTTCAAGACTTTTAGAGACAGAATAAGTTTAAAAGGTTATCTTGAAAATGAAAGATGGGGAGAAAACACTGGGACCAAATGGTTTCCCTGTAGAAGACATATGTGGATCTTCTGGCCCCTAAGCTTTTTTTGTTTCTATCAAAATGCCTTTGAATCAGATGTCTTGTTGACTTCAGTGTAGGATACATGAATTTCTCTTATGTCAAAGTCTGGTAAAGATCATACTGACTGTGCAAATTATAGACCAGTCTCCTTAATACAAATGCTAAAATATAATCTGTGGTTTTTGCTAACAAAGTCCAGGCTGTAATATCTACAATAGTATATCCAGGTCAAGTGGGTTTTACTCAACATAGACAGAAAGCAATCCAATTTTTATTGGTAACTAATTTGATAGGGATGAATGATTATAGATTGGATTCAGATGCACTTATTTCATTGGATGCTGAAAAAGCATTTGATAAAATATATTGGCAATTAATGTTTGTAACATTAGAAAAATTTGGATTGCCACAAGAATGCATAAAATAGATTAAAATTTTGTACCTCTGCCCTAAATCACAAGTAAGGGTTAATGGAGTTCTTTCTTATCCTTTTTATTTGGAGAGAGATACAAGATACAAGAGTTGTCCCTTGACTCCATTGTTGTTTGATTTATGTTTGGAACCATTGGTATGTCCTATTAGACATAATAGAATGAGCTATGGCTTTGCTCATAAGCAAGTAGAATTTAAATGAGCTTTATATGCAGATGATTTGCTGTTATTTATTAGCACACTACAAATATATATACATATACTAGAATTAACTAAAATAATTGATTATTTTGGTAGAATCTTAGGATACACAATTAATTGGTCAAAATCTGAGCTAATGCCCATGGTTATTATAAAATATTTGCATTGTATAGTAAATGGCAATTTTGTTTGTGTCCAGATGTATTAACATATTTAGGTATTTTGATCCCAAAAATATGTATCTTACGGAGCAGCAGCTTCTCTGAATGTTAAGCAGAACTTCTTTGTCTGGAATGTGCTTAGTGGGAGACTGTTTTATCCTGACAACCTGTGATTTGAATGAGGGAAGGTGACCCACTTTCTAAGTCCATAAGCCATTAATGCATTCATGCTACCTTGAAATATATTATTTAAACAAGGAAGTGAGATACACATGGAACAATATAAGTGAGGTTCAAATTGCCTTCTAATACAGAAATGTTTCAATCTACTGTTGTATATTTTATGGAGAGCTAGCTCAATCTGTTTGCTGCTCCTTAACTTGTATTTTTCTGTTTACAGTCATCTTAATCTAGTCAATCATCTTGTTTGCTGTATATTTTTCTAAAAGGATTAATGTGTCAATAGTGAGTTAATACTTATTTTCTTTCTTTCTTTCTTTCTTTCTTTCTTTCTTTCTTTCTTTCTTTCTTTCTTTCTTTCTTTCTTTCTAGCCAGTGAGACCTGCAACGATTTCCACCCCATGTTCTTTACTCATGACAAGGCATTTGAAGAGTTCTTCTGTATTTGCATCCAGCTGTTGAATAAGACATGGAAGGAAATGAGAGCAACTTCTGAAGACTTCAACAAGGCAAGGTTATTGTGAGGGAACAGAGCTTGGGAGTGTTACCTTTTTGGACTACAATTTCCTGCTGGAGGATTCTAGAAGTTGTACTCCAAGAAGACTAGGGCTTCCAAGTTCTGGGAAGGGAATATTTTGAAATATGTCCCTTAGTTTTCTTGTCTTATTCATATCTGTCTTTAGGATTTAATTCATATTTTGGGGAAAATGATAGTGCTGTTGAGACACTGTACCATCTTAGAAATGGACTTGAGGCAATTATTTATTTAAAAGCATATTCACATCAAAATCTTCTTACACATGGAAAATGTTGGAAGGTTTCTGGCTTTCTTCCTAGGACAAAGGTTGGTTGTGTCATACTTTTCTTTCAACAGGAATGTGATCCGTGTATGCATTCTTACTGTGAGATTATCTAGTCCAGTGAGGAGATTGGACCACATGCATTTTATAGTACATTGCCAGCACCAGGTTTTCTTGATTTCGTCCTTCTAGGGTTAAGAGGTTCTCATTGTAGGGTTTGTTGTTCTTATTGTTTGTTTATTTTTGTTTTGCCTTGATTTGTTTTGCTGTCACCTAAGCTTTAATGACCATTTCCATATATTTAATGAATATTTCCATATGAGCCATTTGTATACGATTAAATGAGACATTGTGTGAAGTACTCCCATATCAGATTTTAATGCGATTACAGTATATTGGCTTTTGGCTCCTGGGACACAAATATCCTTCTGGAAGCTACTCAGCTAGTGTAAGTCTTTAATCATAACTGAAGAAGGAAAGCTCTTCCATTTGATTTTTCATTAATCAAACTAAATTGTCCATTCTGATCTGGCGGGTAGCAGGCGTTTTACAGGCTGCTCCAGCTTCTATGCTCATTTAGGTCTTTCATTGCTGGGAGGACAGGTATCCTTCCTCTGTGGTTTGGCTGTCAGCTTCCCCATTATTTCAGCTTTTTTTAAAACTTTATTCCCAATACTGGAATAAATTGAATAAATTGTTGTCTTGATGTGCCGATTTTGAAAAAAAAAATCTCATGTAGCCTGAAGCACTTTATAAGTAGTAAGAAGTGCCTGGAGTTCATTTTCTCCTTTTTTTTCTCAAATCTTTTACTTTTTAAAATCTTGCCTTCATTAAACTTGTTGTGTTTTCTTGGCTATAGCCATGACAGTAACATGCACTACAAAAAGGCATTGAACTTCCCTTCCTTTTAACAGGAAATTCTTGCTGGGCCTTTGCCTTTACTCTTCATGCTGAAAGGGGAGAGCATTGACTTTTGGATTCCCTCTGTTTTATAGTGCCATACCTGGGTATATGAATTATTCATATCACATGGGTATTGTAAGGGGACGAAGATGCACTTGGTTGACTAGATACATGGAGGATAACTGTGGGTTGTCTTTGCTACATTTTTTCAGTTTCTCTTGTAAATTAAAAGGTGACCTGAGGGCTAATTTTCTATGCCAATTTTATAGAAGGTACTCTGCATGCAAGGTTTGACAAACATGTTATTTCCAGTTCTTGATGCATCTAGTTGTACACTTAGTTAGCATGTGTGTAGGTAAATAATAGGGAATAATTGTCCATGAACCAGGCTATGGTACATATGTGTCCTCTATCAACTAATTCATAAATGATTACTGCACAAGACAGGAAAACATATTAACTTGTCTCCCCTCATGGAGCAAACCCATTATGCAGTAAGAGAAAGAGTCATATGCAAAGTCAAGCTGGCTTCTGTCCAAACTCTTCAAAATAAAAGTTTTAGATAAAAGTAGGCTTTTAACAAAGATGTTGTCATGGTTATGTGGTGTCAGGTTGGAACTGACTTACAGTGACCATGATAAGGTTTTTAAGGTAAGTGAGATACTTAAGGAGCGGTTTTGCCAGTTCTGCACCCTCAATGAGTTTCCATGGCACAGCCAGGATTTGAACCCAGGTCTCCTGAATTCTAATCCATCACTCTACCCAGTATACTACAATGGGTATCACCTTTTAAAAGATGAGCCCCCTACAAAAGCAAAATATTTTATATTTGTTTACTCTTCAGAGAGTAACTATCTTTTCTGTAACCGGTTCTAATAATATATGGTTTATTTTTACTGGCAAACTCTTGTGTAATTTCCATTTTAAAATAGTAATGCTGCCAAATACTGTCAAGGAAAATAAATTGAAATTATCTCGGAAATGAGGGAGGAAAATATGAGATACCATTACTTCATATATCCCTAACAGCCAATTTAATGTGGTCCAAAAGCAGGGGCAAACAGGATGGGTAGAAATGCATTATTTTCCACTAAATGCTTTTCCTTTTGTCATAGTCTAACCCCAGAGACTGCCAAATATGCTGACTCTTCTCTTTTACTCTGTAGTGCTGAGAATAGACCACACATGCATTCTTGCCCCATAAGAAGAATGCTCATTTGTGTGTGTGTGCACACCCGCATGTAGAGGTGTCTGTATGGGTGCAGATGAAGAGGACACGCTCATCAATTTCAAATCAAATCAAATTTTGTAATTGCTCTACCACTCATATACAGGAGCCAATTTGTGGTAATGCCCAGGGTATCTTTTTCAAAATTCCAAATGTGCCCAGGGCTTAGAAAGGGGGATGGGAGGGTTCCCATGCTTCAAAAAAACTACCTATATTTGTGATTCAAAAAATTAACCACTTCTTATAATGAAATGAAAGGAAATTCATAAACCATCCCAGTCTCCACAGAGTTGCTGGTGGATTGAAGACTGGTGTACTGCCACCATGCCCTTGTCCCTTGGCCACCTCAACTTGGAACCAGACCCCTGTCAAAGGATTCTGAGCGGTTAACATGTCCTTCTCTCCTAAGGTGCAAAACACTGGGTCCAGGTCTTCCTCCACTCTCCCCACTCATCTCCCTCAGATCTTGTAGAGGGAGATAAATTCTCCTCCATTTTGTCCTCCTCCTCTGCTGTTTATGTGGGGCTGTGGCCAGCTGGGCCTAGCCCCACCTCCTTGCACAGGTGTGCTTCATTCATTCCCAGCTTCTCCCCCCACACCTGAAGCTTCCACCTCCCTCTCTGTACATTGCTGGTGCCCAGCAACTGGAGTATCTGTTGGACCCACCATGGAGGGGCACCTGGAGCATCCCCCTCACAGTCTGCAATTCAGATTAAACTATAGTCATGAAATTTATTCTCCTTTTAAAGTAGACCATGATTTCCTAACATTTGCCATCTGTTACTCTTAATTTTGGTTTTGAGTCTTTGTCCAATATTTACTTTCAATTATAGCTGCTGAAACTAGAGTGCATGGTGTGTTTTAAAATGTGCCTGCTGCGAATCAATATTTAACCAGGTTATGTACGTTTAGTAGTTTAAGCAGGTAACTTTTTTTATTTACAGTGTTATAATTAAAAATCTGAATTCATACTGAGATATTTGAAATATGTTTTCTTGCTTGTGTCATGAATGTTTTATCTTTCCTGACAAGGTAAGTGAACATCCAACTGAATATAATGGTTAATAAAAAGTTCCTTTTTGGCTTGATGAAGACCTTTTCCCAATGGATTTTCTATTATAACCATAGCTGGATATGGTAGAAAGTGAGGGGGAAAGCACTTCTCCCTCCACTTTCTTGCGAGGAAAGTGCTTTCCCCCTCCACTTTCTTTGCAAAAAGCTGCTTTCCCCCTCCACGTTTTGTGAGGGGGAAAGCAGCTTTTTGCAAAGAAAGAAATTTTGCGTTAGAAAAGTGGGGGTGTCTTATACATGGAAAAATATGGTTTGTTTAAAAGGAAGATTTTTTTAAATGAATAGTACCTTAAGCAACTTCCTCTGAAGAACAATACCCTGTAGTGCATCAGCAATGAACAAGGCCATTTGAGGTGGGTGTATTTCATATACCAATTTTAAAAATGGCTGTGAAGTACAGGAGTTCAAGAGAAACAAATTCTGCACTTTAGGGATCTCTGCAGCAAAAACACTGGTGGGTAATGGAGGAAATATTGTTTCTATACCTGGCATTTGATTTTTACATATTTGGACACTATGTGAAACTGCTGCTTCCAATTTCAGGATCATTAAAAAACAACAACTAACAAGACTGTCTTCAGGCAGCTGATCTAACGTTAATGGTTAATCCACACTGTGTTCCTCAGAGAGCCAAGTATTGGTACTGGAGACTTCTCTGATAGCATCCTTAAGTTACTTCTTGGAAAACACATTCACAGATATCAAAATACATTATTCAGGCAGAGGCAGAGCATTTGTTTATGCATCCATTCTTTCATTCTTTCATTCAGATTTTTACCCCACCCATCTGGTGACATGCCACTATTCTCAACGGCTTATACAGATAAGAACATAAAAACACCCAACCCCCAAACAAGACAAATATCATTGAAAGGAAATAACACCCCCCCCCAAAAAAAAACTAGTGACAGCAATCAAAAATTAAAAATAAACAACATAATAGGCATTCATGTAGAGAGGGTATCCAGAAAAGCTTCTCTGAAAATACGTGTTTTGATTGACTTTCTGAATGCTGGGATAGAAAAGTCCTGGTGTACCTCCACTGGCAATGTATTCTGTAATGTGGCAACCCATAGCAGCATCACGTGAGTGGAGCAGGTGGAATGGGTGGACGATCTCTGGGAGAGGCACTCTTAGTTGTCTTGAAGAAATAATAGCCAACTTTTCTTCAATATTGTATATGTTTTATAGTGCTTACCCAAATTATAATTCTAGATTATTTATTTATGGAAAAGTAACTGATAACAGAAATTTAAACAATTAAATAGCTAATTAGCCAAAGGATTCTCTATTAACTGAAAACACATGCACACATACAGAGAGAGAGAGAAAGCACCCAAACACAGAATATGTTATCTAAAATATAAACCTTTTTGTTTCTTTCTGAAACTTTTGGTAAGAACTCTCACTTCAAAGAAGTTAGCATATGCAGTTAGTTTTTTTCCGTAGTTTTATAAATTTGTGAAGTAGAATAACCTAACTGCTTCTCTGTTGACCAAAGTAAAATATGTTTTTCTCATGTATTCAAGGAAAAAGCTGGTGATTCCAAAACGTTACACCTTTTTGTTGATTTCAGGGTAAAATGTTCCAGCAACCAATGAATTGGTTGGCCCTTTGAATGAAATCACCAACTAAAGTATTGTCTGCTACACATCTCTGACATTGTTAGGGTCAGCCACTGAGGAAACCAAATATACACAGGCTTAATTTAAGATTAGGTATATTTGTTTAGAAAAGGAAAGATGTAGATACAGGAAAATTCAAAACTTTCACATTCAGACCAAAGATATGATAGAACACTTAGGCTGTGGCTACACTGACAAGCTGAAACAGAGCAATTCAGGTTTTCTGCAGTTTGATTTACAGCCTCCCTTCTAATTCCATTCACTTTATGTGATCACACAGAGGTCATAGATTGATTTGGAACCAGTGTCCACACTGGCTCCTCATAATGTGATCCACATTTCAGCCTATAGTCTACCCTCCTTCCTTCCTTCCTTCCTTCCTTCCTTCCTTCCTTCCTTCCTTCCTTCCTTCCTTCCTTCCTTCCTCTGCTAATCCTTTTATGGTTCGCTTAAAAAAAATCCATAGAGGTAATCTAGCATTGAACTAGTATATTAATGCAATGACTCACTGATGAACTTATTCAAATTTTAAAAAAAAACATTCAGGGACACTCAGACAGTTTGTGGGATGAATGTTCCCGCAGTCTGTCTGAGTGTCTCTGAACTTCCCCTAAACATCATGTCCCAACGGCCTACATCCCACAGCACCACCCACAGACACTCCCCCCTCCTTTTGCAAAATATAAAAATTGAGCACATTGGGGAAAGTTCATTTGAATTGTTTTGGCCTTAAAAAACTAAAGCCCCCAGCAGCAAAGGAGAAAACTCTGAGTGGGGAGCAAAAGGGCCCGACTGATTCGAGTTGGCCTTTGCATGGAGTGATCAGTAAAATAAAATTTGAATACATCCATTTATATTGGGAGCAAATATGTGGTATTTGATCATGTAATTCACAGCCTTAAAATAGTAAAATAGAAATGTTAATTGCTAGCATTGGGTATTTGCTTGGTCGGGTCACAATTCTGGAATCCTGGAAGTCATAAATTATGAATCTTGAACAATGATTTTAAATATTCTTAATTTCTCCTCTGAAGACTAGTTATGCTGACTTATTTAATTATGCTAAAATCTAAATAATAATAGTGTATTATTTTGCTTATTCCTATCTTTTTGTTGCTTTGTTTTTCTCTGGTTTGGTGAGGTCAAGCTGATCTTCTGTGCTTTCAGATAACCACCTATCTCATGTCACTCCATGTGCTTGCAGTCCATGCTCAGAACAGTTTCAACTACTTCCTTCAATTCTTGTATCTGCCCTAGGCACATTTAAGAACAGTGACAGAGTTGGACATCACCCTGCTGATGAAAATCTTACTGTGATTTTATACCAGTACTGTACAGTGCAAACAATATAACTTTGGGGAGTATATTGCCTCCAGTTAAGAAGTCATCATAGACAGTATCTCTTTTGTGTGCTGTGTTCTATGATGATGTATAAGAGGTAAAGTCTATACTTTAGACAATTTGACTTCTAAACGTATGCCATTTGCATTATGCTTGTGAGTGTCAGTAGTAAGATTATAGGTTCTGTTTATGACCTCTTAAATCAGGGGTCTCAAACTCAATTTACCTGGGGGCCGCTGGAGGCAGAGTCTGGGTGAGGCTGGGCCGCATCAGATTTTCCACAAGAAAAGCTTTGTTTAAAAAATTCCAATCTTCTCAAATCTCTTTATTTTTTAACACAGAATAAGATGAAAAAATAAATAAACAAATTAAGAATTAATAAGAAAATAAATAAATCAATCAGTAATTAATAATAATAATAATAATAATAATAATAATAATAATAATAATTCTCTAGTGAGCTACTATATGTGGTTTCTTCAGTCTTCTATATCTGCTGTATTCAGATTCAAATATCTGCATTAACAGTTCTTTAACCTTTAATCTTCTAAACATGAATTGTCCTGAACATGAATGGAACATTGAAGAACATGAACTGTTCTTCTGAACATGGCTTCTCTTGCCTACTCCTTGCTGCTAGAGACCTGGCAGCGCTTCCTCCTGCATAGCCGAGCCACATTTGGCTTGAGAGAGGAAGCAGTTGAGACCCTCAGTATGGCTTGAAGATGATCATCAGTCAGTCTGGACCTGTACTTGGACTTATTGAAGTTCAAGGTGGAGAAGAGCTTTTCGCACAAGTATGTGCTCCCAAAAAGGCACATGGTCCGCTTGAACATTCGGGAAAGCTCAGGGAAGCTGGGGGTCAATTCTCTCAAAAATTGCCCAAGCTCGTCTGCTTTTCCACTCACCTCCCTGAACTTCGCTTTGAGTTCAGAGTTGCACTGCAGGCCAATGAGCTCCATTTGAAGCACAGGAGGGGCATCTTGCACATCAAAGGAGAAGGGGTCCGCAAAAATTTGAAATGTGGCTCTGTGCATCCAGAAGGGGGGCCCTCTCCCTGCCCGGCAGTCTTCTCCCTCAGGGGTTTGGTGCCACCGGGGCTTCTGCTTTTAGGTCTCTCCCCCCCCCCGCTCTTCGCGGGTCACCTGGCGAGGCTGCTGCTGCTGTCGCCTCGTCCTCTCTGCGCTTCTCCTTCCCCCCGCCTGGCGCTCCTCCACTCCCTGTGCACACACACCCCCTAGCAGCTGCATGCACTGCTTCTGCAAGGCTGGTCCCATCAGCAGAGTAATCTCTCCCCCCTACCCAAGGGCTAATGGGGCTTCCTGGGGCTTCTTGACTCCCACTCTGGCAAGATGCCGTGGTCTTGCCCAGTGTGGCTCAGGGAGATGGGGGGAGGGGAGCGCGCGCGAGAAGGCTGTTCTCTCGGCAGAACTCCCTCCCGCGGCACGTCTGGGCAGGGAGTGGAGGAGCGCCAGGCAGGGAGAAGGAGAAGCGCAGAGAGGACGAGGCGACAGCAGCAGCAGCCTCGCCAGGTGACCCACGAAGAGTGGGGGGGGGGGGGGAAGAGAGAGAGAGAGAGAGACCTAAAAGCAGAAGCCCCGGTGGCGCCAAACCCCTGAGGGAGAAGACTGCCGGACAGGGAGAGGGCTCCCCTTCTGAACGTGTGGGCGCTTCGGGGGGGCAGGCGGGACCCAGCCCCTACGAGGCGGGGAGGAAGCCCCACGCTCACCAAGTAGGTGCCGCCGCTGCTGCTCCCGCTCCTTAAACTTTCATATTAAGGCGGGGGCCACAAACTATTGTCCCGCGGGCCGCAATTGGCCCCCGGGCCGCATGTTTGAGACCCCTGTCTTAAATAAATTGTGTCATATAACTCAGATAGATCCCTCTGTCATAGTTTTTTATAGTATTCCTGCAGTTCTTATTTTCCCATCCACTCAAAAACACGTACAGCTTTTTTTAGTCTTCCTAAACTTTCATCATATATATCTGTTCTTTCTGTGTTTGTGTACCCACATAAGTAACATTTAGTATGATAGTCATAAGTCTAAAAGATGGAGCTACCAAAACATTTTTTTAATTAGAATCAGTATTAGCTTGCCAGCTCATTGGCAGACTTACCACATATAAATTCCATATCATTAGCTCTCTGCAATTTGGTTTTCGAAAATGATAATTCCTACAAATATATATATTTTTTATCAGTTAGGTGAATATAAATAAGAATTTTCTTTGGTAATTCTGATGTATTTTAGAGCTAACATGTAGCTTATTATCATTAGAGAAGGTTTTAATGGAAAAATAATATTAGTTATAGTGAAAACCTCTTAAGAGATGATAATTGGATACACTGAGGGTTATCAAGTCTGCTTCATTAGAGTCTATTTCATCAGCAGAGATGTGGAGCTTAACGGTATGATGTTTAGCATCTCTGGGCAGATAATTAAGAAATATCTTGCATTTGTTCCATTTTCTGTTTCAAGTATCCTTCTTTTAGCATACGGAAAATATAGTGGTGAAGTTGGTTTCATTTTTATATAGTTAGATATGTATGGAGAGTATATTTATGCCAAGGGAGTGCATGCACAAACTATATTTTTCAGGATTTTTAAAGCATTCATATATTTGGTTCTATTCACTGATTATTTTCCAAGAACAAAGCTCAACATAATGGGAGTTTTGAGTGTCTTTTTGGTTCTTGGGTCATACTGGGAGAAAACACTGTGAATGTGCCTTTTCATATATGTCTGTGACACATTTTGAGAAGTCTTAATTTTTTCATATTCACATCTAGTGAGAATTCAGGCTGAATTTGATCTAGAAGCCTTTTTCTTGTCTTTTCCTGTCCATTTCATCTTTAAATCTCTTTTCCAGAGCTGCATTTCAAATGAGTCTATTTTTCCCCTGTCAACTTTTTTCACTGTTGAGCTTTTGCATCCATGCAGACAGCAAATAATTAACCATATTTTGACTTTGTATGGAACTTTGCTTTAGGACAGAATATCTTAGTACCTCAAGTAGCCAAACTTAGACTGCAGTCATTCACCCCAACCTCCTAGTACCTAACAAAAAGCCAGGAAGCTGTTGCTGTGTTGTTGAGAAGCTGTTGGTGCAAGAGTCAAGAGAACTATGAAGATCTACAAAGGCTTAGGATAAATCTGAACTGGAATCCTTAGTTCTGATGTTACACATACATGGGGCCAAATATCAGAAGCCCCATAGTGGTGGTGAAGGTGGTGTTTGGTGTCCAGAGAACACTATCACTGATCTGCTGTATCTCCAGTAGAAAAGTAGAAATAAACAGTTTTTTATTAGCTGACGCTTAAGAATGGGAAGAATACAGAGGAAGGAGAAGAAATGGAACAGGAAAGATAACAAGGGATGGAAGTGAATCGATGCAACCATGGGTGCTTGAAGCTGACTGTAATTCGAGTTACAGGTTCCAGTTACTGATTTTCAGTGGACCACCCTCCTTTTTACCTCTTGCCCTCCTACTATTCATCAGAGGGGCTTCAAGATTCAGACTAGAGTAGAGCCATTCAGTTTCTGTGTTCCAATGGAGGAATGTCTTGGTGAAAGGGTGCTGTGCTTTGCTTTCCATCACAATGGCAGGTGAGCTTGAGCAACCTTGTATTTAATTCATGCTTTGGGTTACCAGTCTTATAGCTGATTTGAATGAACAAGTAAATGAAATTCGTCTAGTTTATTCCATTCCATTTAATTTGTTTTTAATGAATTTAATTAAGGATATAAATACTATTTAATGAAATAAAAATAAAACATTCTTTGTAAATAATAATTTCTTCTGTGTAAGCAGTGGTAGGTGCTTACGGTTTAATACTCAATACATTTATTTTAATACATTTAAAATATTAACAATTCAGTTGGTGCTATCTATTTTCCAAGCATGTACATATGTAGTAAGCTGCAGAAAAATATAAGAAACAAGGACATCTCAAGGAAGGTACACACTTAGAAAAATAAGAATGTTCTAGCTAAACTAGCTCTCTTACTTATTCCTAACCCATACTTCTACCTCAAAGGAGGTCTCCTCAAGCATAGGCAGACCCATTCTTGAAAAACAAAGAAACCTAAGGATAAGTTCTCTCCTCTTCCCAAATCTCTCAGGCTTCTTTATACAAAACAATGCTTGATGTTACAGGTGCCTTAATCACCTGTCATTGCTATTAATCCCTTTCAAATCTAGGCGAATGGATTGCTTCCTTAATGGGGCTTCATCCCTCAGTCCAAATTATTAAACCCTCAAGAAGGAAGACACTTCCCCAGCAAAGTCTAACAAACATATCAAAGCTTGTTTTGAACTATCTATACATCGGATAAACAGGATAGCCATAGATCATTCCCTTTGAAATTCATCTTGGCCAATTCTTCTCAGCCATCACAGGTGTGAAAAGGTTTCTTCAAATGTTTAATTGCTCCCATTTGGTCTTCCCAGCACACCCATGTTTGTGTTCTCTGCTTGCTACTGGAGGGTTTTATTGTTTTGTGATTCCTTCTTCAACAAATTTAATTTCTAACTTTTTAAGCCCTACGAACACAACTAACAGATTTAGAACCACACTGTAGAATTGGTTCGTAGTGTATCAATGGTTAGTCATGGAACTTCATTACTGTATAGGGCTATGCCTGTTCAAGGATATCTTCAGAGCCCCATTTTTCAGTATTTTTTAATCTATGCATTTCTAACTTTAATGGTTTTTAGTTTTGAGAGCATTCTTGTTTATTTTCCTACTGAAATTTTTGTCCCATATATCTTCTGTCTTTCTGTATTTATAACCATGAACTCAAGTGTGAAATCCACTAGATACGGGCCCAGTTCAGAGATGAGATTTAACTATGATGATCACCAATCAATACTTGTTGAGTTAATCCTGGTAAAAATCCTGACAAGACAACTTATGATGTAGCTTGCATGTTACATAACACAGAGAGATGATAGAAAGGCGGGTAGTTGGCTTAATCTTGGCATGCTCAGATCAGATGTAACACATAATGATGATTAAACCATGGTTTGTAAACCCACTACAAACCTTAGTATTATATCTTTATTTGTGGTCAGTTTTTAGTCAGGGCTTTAAGTATCCAAAAATAACAAGCGGGACATGCAAGAAAATGAAGCATACCTCCATCTACTAACAGGAATGTTCCTTTTTAAGGACTCAGCCAGCCTGGAACAGGACAGCCAGTATGATGTAGTAATTAGAGTGCCGTGTTTCTCAGGAAACTCAGGGCATGTCCAGACTGACCCTTTTGGTGGGGCTTGTATGGCCAAAATAGGGTTGGATGAGGTTGTGGGGAGGAGTGATATGCCACTTACTGCAATCCTGTCCTCCACTTGGCTGTGAAACTCCCCACTCTCTCTGCTGACCTATCTCAATAAAGTTGTTGACAGGACAAGGTGAACTGAGCAGAGACAAATATGTTATCTTAAGCTCGTTAGAGGAAAATGGGATATAAATGTATCAAATATATAGATATTGGAAGCTGGTTCAGGACTCTTAAAGTGGAAAGAGGTGGATAAAAAATCAGAGATGGGCACAAACCAAACTGCAAAGCAGAAAAACTGACAAACTGGGCTGGCTCCAAGTTTGGCGTGTGACCCCAAGGATCCCATTTTGCCAAAGCAAAATGAAGTGCCAAATTTCTTTCCCCTTCAGCAAAATGGGATGCCCACCCACCACCTTCCCACTGCCCCCATCACCACCGTCTCTGCTCCTACAGCCGCTGCCGCAGCTGCTGCCATCCACAGAGGCAGCTGGTGTTTCCTGCAAGGAACTGGGCCTGCTGCCTCTGCACATGTTCCTGCCGCCCAACTGATAGGCAGGCCCATGCTCAGAGGCAGCGAGCCCAGCTTCTCTGCTTCCCAGTTCATTTTCCAGGGGTTCGTGGTGGTTCGTGGTTAGCCACAAATCATCACAAACCACCAGTTTTCCTCTTCATGCCCATCTCTATAAAAATACATATTTTTCTCCACACCATTGAAGCTTCCTTGTCCTGCCATTTTGCAGAGGTCTCATGTTTGAGCCTAGGCTGGTTATGGGAAACTGAAATAGTGAAATGTGTCTCCTTTTCTGTCTTTAGAGATATCTAGTGTAGGGGAGAGTAGGATGTCTTTAATCTGGTGGTATGCACCTACCTGTCGTCTTTTTTCAGAATTCAGGTGTCTACCTGTTGAAGTTTGAGCTGACTAATTATCCCTCCTATCCTGCATACCTTCAGTTTCTCCCACCTCTGACACGCACATCGACATCTTGTACACCCTGTACAGGTTGCTTTGGAGGTTTAATTCTTTGTCTTTTAATTTATACTTCTAGGTATCTAAGCAGTCAGTTGTGTATGTAGAAACCACTTCTTTGTTTTGGCAGTTGTTTCCAAACTAATCACTATTTAGCCACCTACATTCACTCTTGGAGGGAATTCTGTGTACAATCGGTCTAGCAGTATGCCCGGTTAGAACCATAATCATAGCAGAAGAAATAAATTTGCTTTATTTTACTCATAGCAAAAGAAATGTTTTGCTATATTTTACAAATCATTGAAGTGCATGAGGTCTGCTTTGCTATATATGGAGTTTTCATTTCAGGAAACTGTGTCTAAAAGTCATGTTCAACTGTTGTGTTTCATAGCACAGGTTTAGACATTTAATCTGCAGCTGTGGAGGAAACACAGTAATTATAGAGCAGGCAGTGACAGTTCTTCTCTACATAACCTTAGAAACAGATGGTGCACACACACTTGAATTTTATGACTGATTCACATAACCCTGACTGTTGATACTCTTCAGTCAGTCCAGAGAATGTGGATGGAGTAAAATAAAAGTTTTACCTGAAGCCCAAATCCTGTTTCAGGATTGACAGTGACATTTTAATTTGAGATCATGGCCACTTGTTCATGACATCTACATTTCTCCCAGACTGGTTTTTAAGAATCTCTGTGGTTTTAAAATAAGCTTAATATTGATTGCATGCATTGCCCCATTAGCAAGTACACCACAGATGATAAGTTAGCAAGAAGTCACTAGAGAAAAACATTAGGTTTGTGCTATTCAAACCAGCCAAGGTTGATTTATCAACATGTGAAGTGATATAGTCAGACTTGAGCTGTCAGTGCAACTTGAATAATTTAGTGCACTGAAGGGGTCAGTCATTGTCTGCTTCAAGTGTTGATGGAGATCATATCATCATGGTGGTTTTTTTTTTTCATATGTTCCTATTTCAGCCAAATTAGTGGTGCACAGCATATGGCTTGTTGCTGCATGAATTCCTGCTGATTTAATTTCCGTAAGCATTAAATACCAGGGTTTCATTTTGCAAGCCACAATGCATGGAATTCAGCCTGAAAGCTCCCTAGACTATAGACCTCATTATAGCTGAATAGAAGAGAAGGAAGGGAGATAAGGTTCCGGAGGTTTTGTTTCAGCTGAAGCAAGGTTATCTCAGTGAATGGTGCTGTTGACAATGGTTTTTTTTTAATAATTCCTCTTAGCAAAAAGAACGATTGCTCCCAATTTTGCTGCAGTTTCACTTTAAGTAACTGTAGTCTTTATAGTGCTCCAGCAAAGGAGAGGAACTTTCATCCTCTGTGTTCTAAAACTGCCCCATCCCCTTATGGCAATAAAAGTATTTGGTTCTTTCTCAAATGTAGTTTTTCATGGAATGGAGAACAAGAAAAGCCATAAAGTTCATGTGTAAAGGCAAAATCATCTACCTACCAACTTCTTAAAGTATGACCAGAGGGGCAAGATTATATGGCTGGATCTTTTTGCATCTTTAAGTTTTCTGAAGAATTGTGGTTGAACTACTACTAAGATGTTGCCAGTCTGCCATTGCCATCATCCCTCACAACTGACGACAGTGCTGGCTATAGCTGATAGGCATTGCAATCCAATAATACTCGGAGGAGATCACATATTGTCCACCCTTGTATTAGAGCTTGGAAAGCACTGGCCAAGGGCAGCAGGAAAAATGAGGCAGGGAGGAAACAAAATTGGCATCTGTGTGGGCTGGATTGGAAATAGGCTTGTTGAAGAAAGAAGTCCAGAGAATGCTCTGTAATCACATGGTCTTCCTGCTAAAAAGAACAGTGTCTGCAATCACTTATATAGCGAATGATTTTTTTTTATTAGTGGAGATGAGGGTATATTTAAGGGCTGCCTTGCTGGGCATTATTCAACCTGTGAAGAATTAAAGGTGATGTAATAATGAGTTGAATGTTCTATACTGTACTTGGTTTTTGCTAATGCGACTATCTTATGTATATTTTTAGCACACAAGGTGGGATGCAGATTATCTTTTCTTAATGAAAGTACATTTACTAGATGAAAACAAACATCACAGATGACACAGATGTCAAAATGACTTTTCCCCACTAGCCTCACAACTGCAGCCCTCATGGGAAGGTTGAAAGGGATAATTCAGTCATTTGAGTTTTCATGCAATTTGTAAAATGTCTATGTGAAGTACTATAAGGTGAACAAACCAATGTGGTTCTCTGAATAATGTTAGCATTAAAACAGAGCAAACAAAAGTAAGGGGGAGGGAGGCTTTAGCTAATGGAGAATTCCAGCAGCATGACCAGTTCTCAGTGATTCAGACCATCCTATTGCTTATTTAGAACAGGGGTTCAAAATCTTTATGGCCTTGCATTCAGACAATATCACAAAGACATACACACATACATGAATATACACACTTTTGTTATGTGCTGTCAAGTAACTTCCAACTATGACAACTCTAACAGGGGTTTTCAAGATACAGTCATGTGAAAAAGAAAGTACAGCCTTTGAATTCTATAGTTTTACGTGTGAGGACATAATAAAAATCATCTGGTCCTTAGCAGGTCTGACAATTAGGTAAATACAGTCTCAGATGAACAACAACACATGACATCTTACACCGTAACATAATTTATTTAGCAAAAATAAAGCCAAAATGGAGAAGCCATGTATGAAAAACTTAAATACACCTTATGATTCCATAGCTTGTAGAGCCACCTTTAGTAATAACTTGAAGTAATCATTTTATCAGTCACTCACATCATTTTGAAGGAATTTTGGCCCACTCTTCTTTACAACATTGCTTAAGTTCATTGAGGTTTGCACACATTTGTTTATGCACAGCTCTCATAAGGTCCTGCCACAGCATTTCCATTGGGTTGAGGTCTGGATTTAGATTGGGCCACTGCAACACCTTGATTATTTTCTTTTCCAGCCATTCTGTTGTGAAACCTTGACATCTGAGCGTTCAGCCTGGAGGCAGGCGGTACAGCATGGCCTCTCCCATTTTGAAGAGACCTTTGTCCAGCAGGCCGAGGCAAAGAGGCAGTCCCAAAAGCAGCAAAATCAGGGAGCTGGACAGGGGACAGATTGTATTTGTCTTCAGTGTGGAAGGGGTTGTCACTCTCAAATTGGCCTTCTCAGCCACACTAGAGCACGTTACCATAGTCTCTCGAGACTGAAGGATGCCTACATTCTGTTGTAGATTTGCTGGTGTGCTTGGCATCATTGTCCTGTTGCATGACCCAATTTCAGCCAAGCTTTAGCTGTCAGACAGATAGCCTCACAATTGTCTCTAGAATAATTTGGTATACAGAGGGGTTCATAGTCAACTCAGTGACTGAAAGGTGTCCAGGTCCTGGGGCTGCAAAAGAAGCCCAAATCATCAACCCTCCACCACCATGCTTGACAGTTGGTATGAGGTTTGTGCTGATATGCTGTGTTTGGATTTCACCAGACGTGGCACTGTGCATTATGGTCAGACATCTCCACTTTGGTCTCGTCTGTCCGAAGGCCATTGTTCCATAAGTCTTGTGGTTTGTCCAGATGCAACTTTGCAAACCTAAGCCATGTTGCCTTGTTCTTTTTAGAGACAAGAGGCATTCTCCTGGCAACCTTTCCAAATGAATCATACTTGCTCAGTCTTTTTCTAATTGTACTGTCATGAACTTTAACATTTAACATGCTAACTGAGGCCTGTAGAGTCTGAGATGTAACTCTTAGGTGTTTTGCATTTTCTCTGAGCATTGCACAATCTGAGCTTGGAGTGAATTTGCTTGGATGTCCACTCCTGAGAAGACTAGCAACTTGAATGTTTTCCACTTGTGAATAATCTCCCTCACTATTGAATGATGGACTTTAAATTGTTTGGAAATGGCCTTATAACCCTTCCCAGATTGATGGGCAGCAACAGTGGCTTCTCTGTGAACACTGCTGATACTTTTCTTCCTTGGCATTGTATTAACACACACCTGAATGCTCCAGACCAGCAACCTGTTAAAACCTTGGCTTTTATAGAGATAGTCACACTTGCTGATGATTAGTGTCTTAATTCCTATGGAAGCAGTAAGGGTGTACTTAGGTTTTCACACATGGCTTCTCCATTTTGGCTTTATTTTTGTAAATTAAATCATGACATGGTGTAATATGCCATATGTTGTTGCTCATCTGAGGTTATATTTACCTAATTGTCAGACCTGCTAAGGACCAGATGATTTTTATTATGTCCCAATACATAAAACCATAGAATTCAAAGAGGGTGATCTTTCTTTTTCACATGACTGTATGTGAAATGTTTAAGGGATGGTTTCCACTGCCCCAGGGAGTTTCCCAGGCCAAACAGGGATTTGCACGAAGGTCTTCTGGAAGCAAATCTGACCCTGTATTTACTACATTATACTATCTCTTAGAAGTGCACTGCCCCTCCCATAAATACACTTTTTGGTGGACAATGAGGAGGTTCACACCTTTCCTGCCTCCCAGGTATGGAAATGAAAACTTTCCCCATTCTGCAGTTACCACCACAAAAACTGCAGTTTTTTCACTGCTGAAATAGCAGTTGTGGAAACCATGTCAATCAGCACTGCCCCCCTCACAACAGAAGAACTGGTTATGATGATAAATGACTGAAGTTCCCCTGTCTTGGAGAGCTGCCCAGGGAGCAGGTTATGCACCCCTGACATATAAGGCAATCAGTATTGGTTGTTGTGGGTTTTCCGGGCTGTGAATATCCAACAAACTGCAACAGAGCACAGACAGAGTTCTGACTCCTGTCCTCTGAAGATGCCGGCCACAGAGAGTTGCAAAATGTTAGGAAGAAAAACCTTAAGAACACGGCCAAACAGCCCGGAAAACCCACAACAACCATCGGATCCCGGCCATGAAAGCCTTCGAGAATGCAATCAGTATTATCTGGTTCATTCTACTTTCTGTGGTACAGAACTTCTGTCCCTTCATTCAGTAATGTGCTTTTCTTTCATACAGTATTTCATCTAATTGCAAGTATACCATGTATTTAAATATGATCACCCTTTTTTTCATTGAGTGCAGTGCAGCATGCACAGCTGCTTTGCCATATGTAAGGAATCCTACTGAAGTTAATGGATTGTGGACAGCATCATCAGTGCTTGATGGATTACAATCTAATCAGTGGGTTCGAGCACCGAGGAACAACAACAGTGACCAGTCCAATTTTCACATTATTTTCTATGCACTGTTCTAGGGATGCATTCTCATGTACCGTTGTTACATGATCCAGAATGTTTAAGAATAAACCTACAGTTGTGTAAATGCGATTTCATTAATCTGCAGTTGTGGAAATCATTGGTTGGAATCTTCATCCATATCTGATATGCTGGATCATGTGATACATTTCCCATTCAAATGCAACCTCTGGGAGCCAGAAGATGCAGTAAGCAAGAGCTCTAAATGTGACCTTGACAACAAATGCATTAGAATCTGTGGAGCAAAGCATTTAACAGCTAGCTTTAAAAAAAAAAATTAAGAATGCTTATCTTTTCTAAATGGCACCAAATGTTTATTTATGCAATTAATGAACCTGATAAAGGAACTTATTTATCCCTATGTTTCCCTTGATTATGTCAGGATTCCTGAATTAACAAAGCGCTGCCATCTACACAGTTACCGTGGCCCATGTTGGCAATTGTAAATAGCCTCTAAGATACAGAAGTAGTTTCCTGTAACCTTCCTTGTAAATTTGCCTATCCTCTATGTTTCTGGTACTTAAAGATTTCCATGCTTTACTGAAATGGATTAATGCTAAGTTGCCTCTATTAAACCATGAAGCAGATAAATATCCTAGATTTCAGTATAGTTCCAGCTCTTAATTATTTAGCTTTTTAAAAAGCTGCTATTGTAGAATCAGTTGTTATAACTGGACGAGAGTACAGTGATGTTGTTGTTCTGGTAAAGCAAATCAAAATTCTACAAGGCAATTCTAAAAATGGGGGCAAGTCCAAACAAAAAAGTTATAACTTTGAAACTGGACTTCTGATCAGCGTCAAATTTGGCTCAAATGTAGCAGGCAGCATGCGCTTACTCGGTGTCACATTTGGAGAAGTTTGGGCAGAGGATTTTCAAGTTATGATTTTTTAAGGTAAAAGAAACAAGTGATGTTAAACATTCCCAGATTGAAAACAGATCAAACAAATTGAAAAGGCCAGTCTTGCTTATCTTGAAAAAAAAATGGTTGCCTTGCCTGCTTTTTTTAAAAAAAAATTGAATGAATCCAGGCTTCAGGGGCTGAAATGTTGATCCTCAAAAAAGCCTTCAAAAGGGAAGAACTACCATTTTATTTTAAAAAATAGATAGAGCAGGCTTATCAGTGAGAACATTCCAAAGCAGATAGATTGTGGTAGCTTTGTGAGCCAAGAAGGGATATGTTTGGAAGGCAATGAAAGGTCAGAGAAGCAGTCAAAAGACAGGTTTTTCTGTAAGAATCAAAAATCAGACTTGCTTTAAAGAAAGTAATGGAATGACAGTTCTCTAGAAAGAGGGACATTTTGTCATGGATCCCAGGGAATTAGCATAAAATTTTGTAAGGCATATTCAAAAGTATTTCTGCATTACAGAAGTACAGAGTTGTGGTGTTTGTCCCAGCCCTGAGTGTTTTGAGTAAACATCCTCTCAGGATTTATGAGGTCAGGTTCCTGACACAAGTCTTCAAAGGAAAAATCAGCTCCAAGTCTGGGGCCCTCTGAATTTTTAACTCAGCTAGCTGACGCTCAGGATAAGAAATTTTTAAACTCTTTCCTGGCCAAACAGGCATTGGTGCTGGGAAAGGGATTTTGTGTCTTGTTGTAAAAATATTTTAAGGATATTTTAAAAGAACAGAGAACAAACATTCAGAAGCTAAGCTGTTTAAACCTCTCTCACTTTCCTGGCTAAATTGTCTTTTCTAGGAAGTTTTGCTCAGGTCTTGCAAACTAACAGTTGTAGCTTTTGCATTCTGCAGAGGAGGCATGGCAACAGACATTTACTGAGAGGTAAAGGGACGTGGTGGCGCTGTGGGTTAAACCACAGAAGCCTCTGTGCTGCAAGGTCAAAAGACCAGCAGTTGTAAGATTGAATCCACGCGACGGAGTGAGCTCCCTTCGCTTGTCCCAGCTCCTGCCAACCTAGCAGTTCGAAAGCATGTAAAAATGCAAGTAGATAAATAGGTACCACTACGGTGGGAAGGTAACGGTGTTCCGTGTCTGGTCGCGCTGGCCACGTGACCATGGAAACTGTCTTCGGACAAACACTGGCTCCATGGCTTGGAAACGGGGATGAGCACCACGCCCTAGAGTCGGACATGACTGGACTAAATGTCAAGGGGAACCTTTACCTTTACCTAAATGGCATGTATGTTTCTCCATTTTATGTGTTGCACTCAACTGACTTTTGCTTCACTATTACATTGAGTCCAAAAACAGCCCTTCAAAATATTTTGGCACAAAGAGATAAGAGCCCCATCCCAGCTGTTCTTGCTTCTGACTTCTCCCAGCAATCATAGTACAGATCATGTGCACATCTTCTGGGATCCTCTATTACTAGGTAATTCTACATGAGGGAGGTTTCTGTTGGAATTTGTGTGTAGTGTATGTATACATAAATGCCCATTTTAAAAAGCCAGAAAATTCAGTTATTTTAATTTTTAAAATCCCAGTTTATGAATGTAGGATATCATGTTTCTGCATCTATGGTTCAAAACACAAAGAAATGGCCTGATAGTGCTACACAGTGTCATGCCCACGTTGCCATTCACAGTTGTTGAAAAACCCAGCCCTGACAATTGCTTTATGTTTATGTGAAAAGTGGTTAACTGATGGAAAAACAAATCAGCTTCTGGGGTTTTCCCTTGCTTGGTGTCACTTTGTGAATATTAGTGAATGCAAGAGGGTGTACTGTAGACCACCTTGACTGCTATGGTTCCATTGGTGTTGTCAACATTCAGACTCCTATTTGCTATGCAAATCTTGTCCAGTTTATCAGGTAATATATTTTTATTTTTATTATATTTTGCAAATGTTTCTGCTAGTAATGAGATAGCAGGGAAGAGAGAACAAACAACATTGTATACCCTTCTCTTTTTTTAATACCCTGATCATAAGTGAATCCTGCTTCCATTTGTATAAGCTTGTGATCAGTTGTGCTTAGCTGTTTTCCTGTCTCTTCAAAAAGGGGATATAATATAGTTTGGGGTAGGAATGTCTTGTGGACTGAATGGAGTTGGGCACCATACCCCAAAATATCTGACACGCCCAGATTCAGTCATGAGCCATCCGCTATTGAGGGATGTATTTATACATACAGTTTCTCTACCTTCAGTGTGAATGGTAAGGGAAAGATGTGCTCTGGATCTCTACTGGTTGTTTCACATCTAGAGCAGAAAGACTTGCTAATGCATTTATTACAGCCAGCACCATCAACAAAATAGTGCCGTATACCTTTATCGTAATGTGGACATCTGCTCAGCGAGGGATTCCCCCAAGCATGTTGGGACTTCCCTCCTGTTTCTCAGTGGTGCTGTTAGCAGTCCAAGCCAGTCAATACTCACCGTCCAAATGACATTGTAGTACAGTAGTTGGAGGAAGCAGTCAGTGTGTTCAAATGAAATTGAGGCAACAACTGAAGTTCCTGATCAGCAGGCACAACAAATTCTAATTGCATGAAATTAAATCCTTCTGATCTATTTTGGTAAAGATATGCATGGTGACCCCCACATCTCTGTATTATTCTAAGGGCTTTTCTAGTTTTTACTATAATACATTTGCACTTGTTACCCATCTGTTTTTTATAGCTACATCCATGTACATGTGTATTTAGCAAAATGTATTAGGGTGCCCTTCAATGCGCACTTAACATTACTCCCCTTCCTCTTCCTCTCCCTCTCTTTCTCCCTCTCCCCCTCCCTCTCTCTCTCTCTCTCTCTCACACACACACACACACACACATGCATGCATAAACACAGACACACACATCTCATGATTTTGCTGTCATAGCATGCATATAAAATAAACTCCCCATCAGATATGCAGTCCAAAGGGTGGGTAGTGGGAGATGAGATTGCATTTGATTATGAGGCTGGCAGCAGATGTTCTACACAAATCCAGCTCACTGCATCCAGTCAGTTTCCATGGTGATGGAATCAGTAATTGTTGAGCTCAGGCTCTCTCCCTCCTCATTTTCCCTACAAGGTGGAAGCTGGGAATGCATCCGAACCCTCGCTAGATAATTCCTCAGCCCTAAAATCTAGCAGGAAGGCTAATGGAGTAAGTGATGTACGAGAGAAAAGGCGCTATTATTTATTTCCCCTCTGCATGATATGAGGAAGACTATCCTTCTAGGAAATATGGTCTCTGAAGATACTAAATAAATGGGCAGGAGTTCCCCTGGAAAAAAGCAGACTCACTGATTGGCTGCTGTTTGTGAGGGGCTTGCCAATCGCAGCACAACTGGGCTTCAGCACTCTAAACATAAGCAAAGCTGCATGCGTATTCTTTTTTACTTCAACTGTACACCACGCAAAGGTGTGCAATTGGGCTCTGTTTTCACATGGTTAAATGAAAACGGATCTCATTAAGGAGCTTCATCAGAGAGGCCATCTGGTGTTCGGAAATACTGTTCCTTCCACAGAAAAGCATTAAGTCATTCTCTTGTAGCACCAAAGCGAAATTGGTTGTCGTGAATAATGGAGCCACGGGATTTCTGTAAGTAAATATCTGGAATTCTTTAGCCTGCTATTTGAGCTAAGAAACCATAAGAAGCACCAAGTTGGCAAGTCATTAGGGATTTTTGTCTGTTTAAACCGAGCAACGTGGTGGTGGTGGGTGTTAATGGCTTTAAGTGTGAAGAAAGGTACAGTCAGTATTTACTAGTTGTTAGCACTGACCTGTCTTAATTTTGGCATACTGCTAAGGATTAGCAACGTGGAAACTTGCTCTTTAAAAATAATGCATCAATTTGATTGGTTTTATAAATTTTCAAAAGTTAATCCTCTCTTGTAAACCACAAGAAATGAAAGGAAAAAGTGGACTCTTTCTCTGGTGTGATTCTAATGTTTATTATACTAAGGTACAATATAATAAACATTAGAAATCACACTAGATTTCATAACCGTTTTTGAATTTAAAGCTAATTCAGATAAGCAGTCATGTAAGTGCTGTACTCTGTTCTCAGCATACCTAATTACTATTCTGGTCAGTATTTAATTACTTTAAAAATATTGATCAGTCCAGAAATGTTTCTGTGTTAGTGATGCCTCTGAAAGATATAAGACCTCTTTCTACCTTGTACAAATAAGCATAGAGAAAATTTAGTGCTTGATTGCACATTTTCTGTGAGTTAGAAATTGAAATTTAATTCACCCTGATTTGGCAGTGTAAAGTGCAGTCCTATGCCTGTCTACTCCCAAGTAAGTCCTTTCGAGTTCAGTGGAACTTACTTCCAGGTAAGTGTAAAGGGGATTGCAGCTTAAATCATTACACAAAATCCCTCTCATGTCTCTCATTATGTTGGCTTCCATCAAGAATGAATGTTATTCATTATGCTTTATCTTTGGTCAAATCCATCTGCTTTCTGAGAGCACTGTTGCTCTAAGGTCCTCTTTACACTTTGCAAACACTGGAGGGAAGAGCCAAAGAGAGGACAGAAATGGGGAAAAATATGGGTCACAGAAAGTTTCTGTTTACTTTTCAGAATCCGTAAGTCTGGAGGCTTTGGGATTCTCAATGTTCACATAGGATATTGAAAGGTTTTTGCTGCACATGATTTCTAGGTATCTATTTCAGGATGATGTGATGAGCTGAGCTGTGTCTTCTGAAATTGCACAGTGTGTAAGTGGCCAAATCTTTAAAATATCTCTCCAGGGATTGGTTTGCCCAACTCTAATTCCAATATACATTGATGAAGACAAATGTACTGTATGGATGGAATCTGGGCTTGAAAGAGTGATTGAATATTCGTATGAAGTCCTTGACCAAGTTATACTTTTCTGGAGGCTATGGAGTAAGAGCTGTGGCAAGGACTGTGAACATTTCTTATGTGTAAATACTGCTGAGAGTTCTGGCAGAACTTGGCTGAATTTGTATATGACATTCATCAGTATTAGTTTCATTTATTAGTAAATCCCAGCTGTACTTCATTCAGATTTTTCCTTGCTTTTAGAAGATAGCTAGTAAAATAATGGGTTGAATCCAGTTTTAATCATATCTAGAAAAGACCCATTGAAATCAGTGGGACAAGGCATGACTGCGTTGTCCCATTGGTCTTATCAGGTCTGTATGGTGGCTGATTATACACCCAGCCCAATTTAAGCAAGTATGCCTGTGCTGATGCCAGGATAGATGTGCTGGGTGTTACCAGGGAATTCAATATAATCTATATTTATCAGGCATAGTGAAAATGTTAACCTTTAAATGAGATGCCTTTTTTTCAACACAATAACTTATTTCCCTTTATTTATATGTCTCTTTTCCATTGAGCTTTCTCTCACAGACACCATTCTAAATAAAGAGACAACAATCTCCCAAACTTCAGACTCCTAGTGGGTGACGTGTGTTAGAAAACCTTGTTGTGGGCATTCATTGTTGCTACTTAAGACATTGGGGTAGTGGGGCACGTGAAACTGAAGACTAAGTATCCATTTTCTTAACTGTAGAGAAAGCAGTGTTTAATTGTAAAGGTTCCACCAGATGCACTTTCTACCCATTGCCATTCATCCTCACCAGAAAAAAGTGATCTATTTTCAAACCATCATAATAGAAAAGCATCTACTTAGTCCTTGCTAACACTCTGGGGATGTAATTCAAACAGAATATAAATGTGTTGGCTTTAGTTACTATTGATAGCCAAATGCTGTTTGGCTGCTAGAAATCCTGCATCTCTGATAACCTTGTTTGAATGGATTTGTTTACTTGTCTTTCTCTGTGCACTAATGGCTGAACTGCAAAGGGATTGGGAAAGGGTAGGCTTTTAATTGCTAGGCTTTGGGTCATAAATTGTGACAGTCTCATTGGTTCCCAGCCACGATGATGGCTGAGTTATTAAAACAAGCAGTGCAGGTAATGCCACATATGAATTACAGTTTGGGCCTGAATAAGATCTTTTCTTGCTCTCACTACAAGACTATTATGCATCATACTGCAGCTTCATAAGGAGATGGTTTCAGCTTCATGAAGCACAAAGATTAGGGCAAGCTGGTTGACTCCTACAACTGTGAAGGCTTGGCAAAAGTGATTGGAAGACACTGTAGCTGTGATGTTTTACGGTGCCTGTCATTGGTTCTGGTTGGCATGGAAATCACTGAACTTGATGGGCTGACTCTGCCTTCAAACATTTGAGACTATATTTAAATAGAAATTGATCTGGATTCTAGTTTTTCTTCAGAAAGCCTTTTAACAATGACTCCTCCATTTCTGCCTTTCTGAAGCAGATCAAAATGGTTAGCAAAGGTAGTGTACAGAAGTGAAAGATGGCACCCAACGGATTCCCCCAACTATTGATTTAACCCAGCTGGCTTTAAGCTATATACATTGCTTGCTTTAAGCTGTTAATTCATTCTGGGTGCAGCTTATAAAGACTCATTTGCAGAAATATGATTTTGAATAGTTAATTACAGAGGCATGCAAGCAGTGATAGCTCTCTTTGTATGCATAGGGTTACATGCTGCTCCAGGATATAGATCTTATACCACTGCTTGGAAATTACACTTTCAAAAATGTATCCAAATTGCTTGAAGGGCATCTAGAACATGTAAGATTTATTTAAACAGAAAAGGTCTTCTCCTCACCAATTATACAGACATAGAATTAGATAAAAGTTGAAGGAAGAATAACCTGAAGTTTGAATAAACAGCTTCTTTTTGTACATAATTTTCTCCTATGAAATTATTTATTTGTTCTACAGAAATAATATAATATAATATTAATATTAATATTATAATAATATTCCTTCAAGTCAAGGGAATGCTTCCCATTGTGCTATGAACCAAAATGTTGATATATAAACTGTAAACCTATTGAGATACAATAGGATGGAGGATGCAAACCCCAAAACCCAAATGATCATTTTGGTTAGATAGAGATACTTAGCTGCCTGCTGAAGATCCACATTGACTGCTTTTCTTTAGGTTACTAAAGATTAATGTGTTTTGCAAGGAGGGGTTCTATCTTGTTCTAGAATCCAGACAATTTGATCCTCTGACTCTCATCAACCCCAGCAAGCATGGATGATTATCAGGAATCTTGAAATTTATAGTCCAGCAGATTGGAGAGAGACATAATTTTCCATCCCTGTTGTTATTCCTCTGTATCTTTTCGTAATCATTTTTGTTCATATTATGAAGCTCATTATTTTGGTAGGTTCTCCCTTTGAGTGCTTGGTTATATTCTTTAGTTGAAGTCACAGTTCAGTGTTCCTGTCATGACAGATCTTAAAATCCACCCACAGCACAACAATTAGCCTATATAATCTCAGTTGTGGAATTCAAAAAGCACAGAGCATAATGGAAGTAGGTGCATTGCATTGAAGAACTAATCAGGGATGCTGTTTGGTATAGGAGATTGCTAGGAACGTAGATCCGAGCAGAGAGAAAAACTGACACCCCACCCCCCCCCCCACCCCACACTAATGCACAGAGCAGTCAGGTAGATCCTGAGCAGAGATGGGCACGAGCTGAACCACGAGCCAGAAAAAAATACAAACGGGGCAGGTTCGTGGTTCGGCGTGTAGTTCAGTTCAGGGATCCTGTTTTGCCAAAACAAAACAAAGTGCCAAACTTCCCCCCCCCCCAGCACTTCATTTTGCTTTGACAAAATGCTTCATTTTGCTTCAACAACCCCTCCCACTCCCACTGCCCCCATTGCCTCCCTATCTTGTCTTGAAGCCATTGCTGCCACCTCTTCTGCAGCCGCCGCCACCATCCTGAGAGGCAGGAGGCCCAGCTTCCATGCAAGGAGCCATGCCTGCTGCTTGTGCTCAAATGCCTGCCACTCGGCTGATAGGCAGGCACAGGCAGCAGGCCTGACTTCTCTCAGGGTGGCGGTGGTGGTGACAGAGGAGGCGATGGCAGCTTCCAGACAAAGTAGGGAGGTAATGGGGGCAGGGGGAGGGGTGGGCAGTTAGTTCTCACCGGCACAAATTCAAAAAAACAAACTGCAAACCGATTTGCTTTTTTTGGGGGGCCATGATAGTTTGTGGGTAGCCATGAACCATCACAAATCACTGGTTTTCCAATTAGTGCCCATCTCTAATCCTGAGTTTTCTTTTGAAAATTTGTACACTGCCTTTCAATTGAATGATCCTCAGTGAAGCTTATAACAGCTTGCAGTAGCGCAGAACAAAATCACAGCTAGCGAATGGGATCTCAGTGCAGTTCTCTTCCATTCTGAAGTCCAGAGGTAGGGAGACTAGATTCAAGACTCCTCTGGGACTTCAGAATAAAATTTAAAAAACGCATGACATGGCATCACCATGTTTCAAGTTTTTTCCTCTCCACATTCTCAAAAAGGAGGAGACAATGAAATGGAGCGGTGGCAGTGATAAATATAGCATGTGGTGGCATTACACTACACAGATCATTTTGTGATAGATTACAAAGGAGGAAGAGACAGAAAGATCCCGCTTTTATCTGTCCTAGTTGTACTCTCTGCTACTGCTTCAGTGGAAGGTAGAGGAAAGGTCCAAAGATATGGTTTGACTGTTCAGTCTTGCTAAAGCTAGGGAGGTTTCTTCATTTGCTGCCTGAATGGGAATACACTTGAGAGCACAATGTTATGTTGACTTGGGTTGCATGGTACAATGAAGGTGGAATATAATGGCAAGAAGCATATTCTTTCTTGGCACAAGCTAAATGCTAATTGCTTCTGTTGAGGGGAAAAAAGACGAGTGTGTCAAGGATGCTTAGAACTATTGTCTCCTGGTAGTTGCTGAACTGGATTTTACACACATTACTGTTGGAGATTATGTAATTTATCATTTCTTCCCCCCCCCCCTTAAGCTGACAAAATATCACATTCAAATACTCTTTGCCTGTTAGTATCTGTGAGGACAAGACAAAAATGGATAACAAACATCATCTGATCACATTTAGTAAACTAGAAATTTTATTTTGTGTTGATGTTCTCAAGGAAAATGCAACTTGGGAAGATTAAGTTTAATAGACGGGTGCGGGGCAGGGGAAGTAATCTGTGACAGCAAAATGAGTTAGGGCATCTTGAAGACTTGCAAGCTTTATTTGGCATATGCTATCCTGGATGCCATGATGAAGTGAGTTGTAATCCATGAAATAAATAATTGTGTGCTGTCAAGAAAATTCTGACTTATATCAACCATTTCAGGGTTTTCTAAGTAGAAATTGCTTTAAGATGCAGCAAGACACTTTGGGATTTGTTTTGTTTTAGTCCATCTTTTAAAAATATAGCCTATATTCGTGTGACCCCTTCCTCCTGGTCCATACTTCCCATTTCTTTATGCAGTTCATACTAGTAGAACCTGACACTACTAACATGATAATGAAACAAGTAAATGCAAGTATGATGGGCCTGTGAAGGTGTTCCAATGAGCCCAACACTTAACTTTTGTTCTGGATTTTTTCAGTATATTACTCAAAAATGTTCTGCATTTCTTTGAAGTTCCCTGAACAATAAGAACTGCCATTTCTGACAGTTTTTACAGCCCCACAATTGTTCTGGCATTGTCTTGACATTCTTCTACGTAGCATGCAAGAACAAAAAAAAATATTTTTGGCAGCCTCTTCCAGGAACCTCAAGGGCTTGCTGCCTGCACCCAGCTGATAGGCAGGCATGCACAGAGGCAGGGACTGGCTGGGGAAGGAAAGTTGGTTCGCTGTAGCTCTGATGCACCCATCTATCAGCTGGGTGGCATGCAGTCCCAGTCCCAAGCCTCAGCAAGCGGGGCAAATGACTCACGACTTGGGACTTGGGCTGGACAACTTGCCAACATCCCTGCTGCTAGCACACAACTTGCATGCTGGTCCTCACCAGTGCAGCTGAACATAGCAATAGTATAGAAATAAACAAGGCTTAATTTTGAGATAGGGAAGCCTTTATTTTTTGTGGATTTCACCTTCCATAATCTCTAGATACTGGCCATGCTGGGTGGGCTGATGGAAGTTGGAGAGCCAAAGATTGACCGCCCTACCTTAATCTCTGGATGAAGCATACAGAATGGCAGTGGCACTCATAGGTTTAGGTCCAGACATTCCCCAATATATAGAAAATGCATATGGTAGGATGGAAAAGAACCATGTGTAAATACCTGCTGTTTTTTGACACTGAACCACAGCCTACATTGGCAAATACCTGCACAAACAGGCTCATTTCATACAGTCAGCTTATGGAGCTTATTTATGGCATAGATTCACATTATAGGCTCTGTGTGCAGTGGTGAGATTTTGCAAGCAACCAAGACTCACTCCAAAACTTGTCTCAGGTAGTCTTTGCATGTAGACTATATGTATATACTTGCACAATCATTCCTAACAACATATAATTTTGTTTTGTTTTTTAAAGGTAGTTTTAGTTCAGACATTTTTGGCAAAAAAAACAGATGCAGGTTCTGCTATAGCAAGAAGAAAAAAAGATGAGCCTGGATGGAGCTTGCAAGGACCTGGATGTGATATTTTGTCTTGTGGATACTCCAGTATGAGAGTCAGTTTTAATCACTTCCAAGTGTTTATTGCATACATTAATCTGAAATGTTGTACTTAAATGCAGGAAGTCTTAACAGACTTTGATACAGCCAAAGGCATTCATTAATTGGAACTTCAGTGTCTGCAATTATATTATTTTGAACTACTGAGCTAAAACCATCATTAGTCCTAAGTAAAGCAGACATACTGAATGAATGGGGCTTGTTGGTCGCAAGTATCCAAAGTCTCATTGATTTCATTGTCTGTTCTGAGTAGAACATATGTTGATAAAGCTCAATTTAATGTTAAGAGGCAACTGAAAAAAGTTGTTAATAATAATCAAATGCTGCATGGAACAAATAGGTCAAATAATATCATTAACGTCAATAGTAGGGTACCGCTCGAAGCCTGAGGGCCAAGAGATGTATTTCAGTATGTATGATAGTGACAATCATATGGCCTGTGGTGAAGGACATACAGAGATCCCAAGCCTGTTTTTGTGGCCACTGAATCTACCACCTGCAGGATAAGCATTTCACAGACAAGAATTTTTTAAATCCATATCTTCTATTAAAAAAAAAAAATCAGGAGAATCATACCTCTAGAGACCACAGTTGTGTTTTAAAACATGATATGCCTCCCACATTTGTTTTATGCCCAAAGAATTTTTTTAGAAATTTTGGAAGTATTGCTAAAATTGGAAGGGATCTTTCAGATACTTTTGGTTTCATTTTGAGGGGCTGGTGTAGCCCTTGAAAGTTCCTGTCAATAGAAAAAAAAAAAGGCCCCTGTGAATTTTGGAACTGATTTTTCCCTGATGCCTGGACTGCGTTGTCCTCTCTGGTAACCATACCATATTTCCACTTATCTGGAATATAGATGTGCAGGGTGTTCTCGGGCAGAACCTATTCCTTACCAGGCAGTTAGGATCTCTCTGGATTGTTTCTTCTGCTTAACATAGCACAGACCACTTGTCAGTGCTTGTTTGTCCAAAACAGTAGTGATTTAATATTGTGTTAAGAGTGGACAGAGTGTTTCACCTTAATTGTCTCTCTGGTCTATATGATAACCCTGCAAAGTAAACATTCAGTCCGTACAACAGAGAGGAGAGGGTGGTATGGCTGAAGAGTGGCTTACAGTGACTGAAGAGTGGGAGCACAAAGCGCTACTGCCTTTTAGTTTCCTACATTAAGTTGTGGATATGCAGTCTGTGTGAACACGTCACTTATCCCAACTGTTGCCCCTTAGCACTGAAGTTGGCACAGAGAATGAGTACCTGTGAAACTCTTTATAAGTCCTTTCTGATTATGTTAATAGCTGAGAGATGTTGCCAAAGCCCCTGAAGAGATGACTTACATTTGGGAGCTGGTGACCAGCGCCTGCAAGTACCATATTTGCCGGCGTATAAGACTACTTTTTTACCCTGAAATACATGCCTCAAAGTGGGGGGGTTGTCTTGTACGCTGGGTGCACTTCAGTTGGAATAGACATACCGGTAGCTTCCACCTTTTTCCCCTGAATTTCCAGTGCAGAGAAAGCCTCAGGAAGCCTCCTAATAGCCCGCCCATCAGCTGATCGTCGGGAGAGGGGAGAGGGGAGGGGGGAGGAGTGGAGGAGAAGACAAAATGGCCACAGCCACATGGCTGCCTGGAGGCTTTTCAGCCATTTCGTCCTCTTTTTTAATGTTCGTAGGTCGAAGCACCATTTCCCATAGGAATGAATTGAAAACCAATTAATCCGTTCAGGCCGAAGAAACGGAAGGCACTGAGGCTTTAAGAAGGGGGGAAACCTCCAACAACACACAGTAAAACGACCTCCCTTGTTGTGGCTTTAAGAAGGGGGGAAACTTCCAAGAACACACAGTAAAACGACCTCCCTTGTTGAGGCTTTAAGAAGGGGGGAAACCTCCAACAACACACAGTAAAACGACCTTCCTTGTTGAGGCTTTAATAAGGGGGGAAACTTCCAACAACACACAGTAAACTCAGCTCCCTTGCTGAGGCATTAAGGGAAAAAAAGCCACCAACAAAACAGCACAGAAACATATCCGCCCCAGCCAAAACCCACCCAGAATTTTTTTAAAAGGAGAAAACAGCAGCTTACCTCCTTGCAGACACACACACACAGGCTCACTCGGAAAGCCGGAGCTCTCTCAACTGCGACACACCCTATACAGTAATGGCCGACAGACGTAAAGCACCAAGAAGCAGCCTCGGCGCCACCTATAGTTAGAAAGTTGAATTGCCCGCCTTTTTTCCCTGCCTGTTTCTGTTTTCCTGCATGTCATAAGCATTTGAATATAAATTAACATGTTGAAATCAAATCTGATGTTCTTTTACCTTTTATTTGGTGTGTGGAAGGTGTGTGGAAGAGGGGGTAGTCTTATACGGCGAGTATATAACAAACTCTATATTTTGAGTGGAAATGTTGGGGGGTCGTCTTATACGCCCAGTCGTCTTATACGCCGGCAAATACAGTAACTATTATTAGGAACTATTGTTGCGAACTCTGACAGATAAGAGACAGGAACCTGCTCTGTTCCTCCAGACTGCATTGCTTTAATCCAGAATAGCATTCCTGGACTTCTGTAAATCAGGCAACACAACAATGCACAGCCAGGAGACAGAAAGTTTCTGTACCAAGAACTGGAGAGTGAAATATACCACTTCATTTTTGTCCTTACCAGCATCTTTTGGTCTGTTTCAACTTTACAATTCTGATTTCCTTCCAACTGTACCTTTCGGTGGTCTCCTTGTCCTGTTTATCTTCTTGTAGCTAAAGGTTAGCATAGCAAAGAATAGCAAGGGAGAGACAAGAGGGCCTTCTTAAATGAACAGTGCAAAGATATAGAGGAAAATAATAGACAAGGAAAAACCAGAGATCTGTTCAAGAAAATTGGAGATATTAAAGGAACCTTTTGTGCAAAGATGGACATGATAAAGGACAAAAATGGTAGGGACCTTACAGAAGCAGAAGACATCAAGAAGAGGTGGCAAGAATACACAGAGGAATTATACCAGAAAGATCTGGATGTCCCGGACAACCCAGATAGTGTGGTTGGTGACCTTGAGCCAGACATCCTGGAGAGCGAAGTCAAGTGGGCCTTAGAAAGCATGGCTAACAACAAGGCCAGTGGAGGTGATGGCATTCCAGTTGAACTATTTAAAATCTTAAAAGATGACACTGTTAAGGTGCTGCACTCAATATGCCAGCAAGTTTGGAAAACTCAGCAGTGGCCAGAGGATTGGAAAAGATCAGTCTACATCCCAATCCCAAAGAAGGGCAGTGCCAAAGAATGCTCCAACTACCGTACAATTGCACTCATTTCACATGCTAGCAAGGTTATGCTCAAAATCCTACAAGGTAGGCTTCAGCAGTATGTGGACCGAGAACTCCCAGAAGTACAAGCTGGATTTCAAAGGGGCAGAGGAACTAGAGACCAAATTGCTAACATGCGCTGGATTATGGAGAAAGCCAGAGAGTTCCAGAAAAACAGCTACTTCTGCTTCATTGACTACGCAAAAGCCTTTGACTGTGTGGACCACAACAAACTATGGCAAGTTCTTAAAGAAATGGGAGTGCCTGACCACCTTATCTATCTCCTGAGAAATCTCTATGTGGGACAGGAAGCAACAGTTAGAACTGGATATGGAACAACTGATTGGGTCAAAATTGGGAAAGGAGTACGACAAGGCTGTATATTGTCTCCCTGCTTATTTAACTTATATGCAGAATACATCATGCGAAAGGCTGGACTGGATGAATCCCAAACCGGAATTAAGATTGCTGGAAGAAATATCAACAACCTCAGATATGCAGATGATACCACTCTGATGGCAGAAAGTGAGGAGGAATTAAAGAACCTCTTAATGAGGGTGAAAGAGGAGAGTGCCAAAAATGGTCTGAAGCTCAACATCAAAAAATCTAAGATCATGGCCACTGGTCCCATCACCTCCTGGCAAATAGAAGGGGAAGATATGGAGGCAGTGACAGATTTTACTTTCTTGGGCTCCATGATCACTGCAGATGGTGACAGCAGCCCCGAAATTAAAAGACGCCTGCTTCTTGGGAGGAAAGCGATGACAAACCTAGACAGCATCTTAAAAAGCAGAGACATCACCTTGCCGACAAAGGTCCGCATCGTCAAAGCTATGGTTTTTCCAGTAGCGATGTATGGAAGTGAGAGCTGGACAATAAAGAAAGCAGACCGCCGAAGAATTGATGTTTTTGAACTGTGGTGCTGGAGGAGACTCTTGAGAGTCCCCTGGACTGCAAAGAGAACAAACCTATCCATTTTGCAGGAAATCAACCCTGAGTGCTCACTGGAAGGACAAATCCTGAAGCTGAGGCTCCAATACTTTGGCCATCTCATGAGAAGAGAACACTCCCTGGAAATGACCCTGATGTTGGGAAAGTGTGAAGGCAAGAGGAGAAGGGGACGACAGAGGACGAGATGGTTGGACAGTGTCACTGAAGCTACCAACATGAATTTGACCCAACTCCGGGAGGCAGTGGAAGACAGGAGGGCCTGGCGTGCTCTGGTCCATGGGGTCACGAAGAGTCGGACACGACTAAACAACAAACAAAGCTAAAGGCTATATTCTCTTAAAGTTTAATTTCCAGTATCCCACATTTCTACACAAACAATTAATTAGGGTTTGTTTATAAGTCAACCTGTTATTTTAAATACCAGCCTATTTACATAATATAGGCGGATGAGAATTTCTGCTAAGCTGCTGCAGCAGCAATTTGGGCTGTTTTGTTTCTGAATCACTGCTAGTAGCATCACCCTCTGGGTAACAATGTCCTGTATTTGTACTTGCTTAAAGAATTAGCTTCAGTGGGGAGGAAATCTTATATATGTCTGGCTAGAGTACACAGTTTATCAAGATCCGTAAGAGTAGTTAATGAAATGACCTTTAGACCAAACAAACCATTTTCATTATTGCATATTCAACCAAATATTCATCTGATCTTTCACTTTAGCGACTAGACCAAATTGCCTTTTCTGTAACATTAAGAAAAGGAACAAAAAAGAAGCTCATAATAGATTCAAAGCCCTAAAGAGCACAGCATCATAGTTTAAATATAGCTTATTAAAAGTTGAACTACATGTTTCATATGCTTGGTTGAAACATGATTTAAAAAATTCATTGAACTAAAAATCCCAGAGGTTGCAGCTACTATTTGATGCAGGCTACGGCTATCAAAAGATTATCACAGCACATCATTCCTCTGATCATCAAGAAGTATACATTTCATCCTGATTTCCCTTTGGAGCTGAATGCTGTCTTTTATACTATTATAGACATATTTTATTCATCCTGAATACCTTTTAAACTCCTGTGAAAATATATATGCCAAATGTGTCCATAGGGTGGCCAAAAGCATAGAGTAATTTGATCAGAAATGTATTCTCATCAAATGTGTTATGATGTCTGTTGATTATAGGGAGGTTTGTTCCACTGTTTTCCCCCAACATAGTAGCTCAATTGCAACTTCTTATTTATAGTCATTCATTTGCAACATTAATCTACCACAGTTTTTCTTGAGTTCCTCTCCCACAATAGGCATGTATGTGAACCAGTCAGTTTGCAGGCAATCTGTGAGAAATTTCCAGCCCACCAGATGTTGTTGAGCTGTAATACCCATAATATCTGACTATCAGCCATGGTGGTTGGTGCTCATGAGAGCTGGAATCCATAATATCTGAAAGTCCACAGCTTCTCCAATCTTGCAGTCTACCTCTGAAAGTATTGTATTTGGAAATAAGAGGAAATTACAGCTTTACCTGTTCAGTGTGCATGCATAAAACATTTGAAAAATCACAAGTGTGAATGGATCATGCCAAAGTTATCCATACAGGAGTGCCATGCAGACTAAACTATCATAATGTGCTCTCTGTGGGCTTTTCCCTTAAAGATTGTTTAGAAATCGTACAAAATGCACCTGACTACTGGAGGGGGGAAAGATCATGAAATACCTAGCTTGCATACCAGTTGCACTATTTGCCTGTGCATTTCTAAACTAAATTTAAAGTGATTGAACATGTAAAGCCTTATACAATTTGGGATCAAATTACTTGAAGAATCACCTTCACTCATTTCGGCTTGCCTTCACTTTGAGGCTATTGGTTGAAGCCTTATACTGAGAGCAAGTAGGCTGTCAGGGACAAGGGAGGAGGTTTTTGTCAGCGGTGTCTGCATGGTTATGGAAAACATCGCCAATTTGGGCGAATCAGGCCTCCTCTGTGTATGCCTCCAAAAGAGCCCTGCAGGTATGCCTGTCTTCTGTTGCTTTTTCCTGAATCAGTTTTATTGTGCTATTGAACTCAAAAGAATTTAGCTGCAATTATTACTGTATGTTGTTTTTTTCCTGGGGTGGATATTTTTCCACCAGATCTTTTTAATGTTTGTGAATAAATACCAGGAATCACTGCCTCAGGAAGTCTCTGTATGAATGCAACTGTGGCAGTCATGTGCCACAGCAACCGGAAACAGCATGACCCCAGAGTGCTTACAGCTTGCAACTTCACTCAGCAGAAGAGATAATGAGAGAAGATGGGATGGGAAAGAGAGTTGAAAAGCAAACAGGAATGGGATGGGAGAAGAAGCACAGAGAAGGGAATCAGAAGGAGGAGGAGATCCTGAAGAGGTGCAGGTGGAAGACCAGAGGTGAAGTGTGAGGCAGAGCAGACAGGCAAAGGATGGAGAGCCAGTCAGGTGAAGGGGTGTAGCATTGATTCAAGTGGGCCTTCTCTAAGTTGCAACTTATTTTAGCACAGTAAATCAGAAGTGAAGTAGACCCATTTGTATCAGTGGAAACTATTAAGGAGATTACTCACTAAATCCCCACTGATTCAATGGGCCTACTTTAGTGTGACTTTCTAGGTTAAGCAAAAGGATTTCAGCCAGTAAGTAAACGCAGCCCAGGGTATATAGGAAGCAACCTTATGCAGAGTCAAGAATGTTGGTCCATTGAATTAACAATTGAGCAGCCACCCCCTTCAAAGGGAGAAAGATCTGCATGGTAGTAAAGGGTGTGATGAGAGGAAAAAAACTGAGTGAGGCCACCCACATTTTTTCATACATACTTGCACATCATACATACTTGCACACAGACATTTGCCCATCCATTTCTCATCTATTTCTTCTCTTACACACACAGATGCCCATTGGTTGGTGCAAAGTGAGACAAGTCCATGGCTTGGATTTTGGAGGAGCTAAAATTCTATGCTCCCCCATTGTACTCTATATTTCCAAGGCAGGAATTTTCAAAAGAGTGAATCAGAGGCTTTTGTGAAGACAAATTAAAATCCCAATTGGGATTGCAACCACAGAGGTAAAAGTTCTTAGCAGCAGTAATGGAAGCCAGGGAGGAAAGACCCACATTATACATGAGAATTGAAGCCTACAATTTGTAAATTTGGGATATTGTACTGTACCCACAATTCAGAACGCCAGGAAATGGCCCAGTATTGACAGCAGGAAAAAGGATACCAAGCTTTACATAGCAAAGGGTAGCCTAAATATTTACAACACCAATGGCAAAAGTCAAAATGGTCTACAAGATATACCCTCTTATGCTCACTACCATTCTCAAAGTGACACCAAGGAAGGGAAAATCCAAGAAGCTGATTTATTTTTTATTGATGCAAGAGTAGGTGATACCTTTTATTGAACCACTAAAAATAAAACAAATAGCAAGCTTTTCTGGATGAAATCCACTACTTCAGGCTATAAGTACCCCCCTTTATGGATGGTGCAAAAAATTAAGGTTGCAAATTTGCCCCCACTCTCTCTCTCTCTCTCTCTCTCTCTCTCTCTCACACACACACACACACACCTTGCTTGAAAAAAGTTTCCTTTAGCTGTGGGGGTGCGGAAAGACAATGCAAAGACACAGCAGCTTTCAGCTCAAGTAAGGGCGCACAATTTGGTAGAAATAGCCAATTGTGCCAATTTGAAAGTCAGAATAATGGTTATCTCTGGTTTATGTGAAGAATTCACATGGCTGGTATTGAGAGTCCACTTTGTCTTGTAGGTGGTGTTGGAGTCACGAACTTAGCAGGCTGATGGGCTTTGTGGTGATCACCAGATAATTAGGATAGCAAAGAGTCTCTTAGAAATAGACGTTAAAGAAGTCAGCCACACACACAGGGATGTCTGCCAGCAGTGCTCCTGGTGGGCGGCTAGTAGAAGAGGCAGAATAACACCGAATGGGTTCCCAATGAATTCTGCCCTGCCCCCAGGAGGACTGTGCTTTTATTAACCTTACAAGCTCACAGATAGTTGACAGTATACAGATAGTTTACAGAGTCCAGATAGGACAATGGTTACATCATGCCATTATAATTGGCCTAAGGAAAGGCTCTATGCAAGCTCTCTAGCACCTATGAGAAAGAAGAAGAATGGTGGGCAGTCATGCCCCTCAGAAGCAGCTGTGACGTCATCCAGGAGGGTTTGCCCTCTACTGTAGATTAAGCCAACAGTTTAGCAACCTTGGGAATGGCACCCCCACAGGTGGTTTATGTGTCCTGTCATCAATGGTATTGGTTAACAACTTCTCACCCAAACACAAAGCATTTGTCAGGGTTGTTCTTCAACAGGTATAAATGATAGCGAGCATACTTCATATAATGAAAAGACAAAACTGACCAGAAAAGATTATATTTCTGGGAATAGTGGGGTTGGGGCACTAGGAAGACCCAATATGAGACATATTACCTCAGTAAAAGAAACCATAGCTGTTAGTTTACAAGACCTGAGCAGAACTTACTGGAAAAGACAATTTTGCCAAAAAGGGGGGCAGTAGGAAGAGATTTGAATTAATGTGATATCAGTTAGGAAGCTGTCAGGAAGACATGGAGGAGGATCTTATTTCAACAATAGATATGAAGTGACTGCCTTTACTGGTTTATAATTTATTCCTTAGGAGACCGAGTCTAAGATCTCACCTTTGATAATCCCAGGTTCACCCGCCTGAGATTTGAGTTCAATAAGCAGTTGAATATTAGCCATCTCTGCATAGAGGGAAGTTGACCTAGCTTATTCTTAACAGATTTTTGATGACATGACAGGGTCATTGTCAATGTTCTAAAGACCCTTGAAACCCTAAGCCTATATTTACCCAGTTGGAATATGGTAGCAAACAAAACTTTTAACCAGGTGAGTCAGATGTCATTACAGTCTCTTTCAATAAGGGGAATCTGGGAGAGAACAGTTTTAAGGTTTCTTTGATAGATACTTAGAACAGCTTATTCAGATTTTGAGCAATTGTGACTTTCCTCTCAAGTGTGGCAACATTTCTTTTGATACTGGGGATATTTCAGGAGCAACCTGATCTTGAATTAAAATTACAGTCCCTTTAGGCTCTGAAGCATTTGGCTGCATTTTCTTTGTAGACCACAAGGCCAAAAGTCCTTGAGCACTGCAGTTCAAGAAGACCAAAGGAGATATAATTTGGGCATTCAAGCATAGCTGGTCTTCTTGACCAATTGTAGTTGTCTAACACATTAGTAAAACTTCCAAAAGGAGCAGTTTCACAAACAGTCACTGTATTATATAGAATGTAGTTCTTCTATTCAAAGTTGAAAAATCAAACACAGTAGTAGACACACTCAAGATCTTTATTGGGCCTAAAATACCACTTTGGATCCTAGCCATATGGTAGAATTATATCCCCCTTTACCCAGTGAAAAGTGGGGGAATCAGGTTATCTACCATCCTAAACGTCTCTAAGAAGCAATATAGGCTTTAATTAAAGGTAAAGCAAATACTATTACTCATCCATTACCTTGTCATATTTTTATTATGCCCTGCAGTGCTGGAAATCTGTTTACCAGCACAAGCTTTCATCTTGAGAAAGTGCAAGGGCCTCTTTTTTAAAAGTATCTAGATTTCACATTTTTATTTGAATTGCCTTTGTAATCCAAGTGCTTTTAAGTATCTTACATAAAGAAATAAATATGATGAAGTGTGGAAGTTATTTAAAAACCACTTAGAAGTTACACTTTCAGAAGAATCATTGAGTCCTGGAGCATATTTTAACAATAACAATATGACTTTAAAAACAGAAGAAGTCAGAAAGACCAACAGTTTGATGTATGAGATGCTGGTTAAAGCAGGTCTGACAGCAGCACGCAAATACTTGAATAAGAGTTTATCCAATCTGCTCTTAACCACTGCTTTTATGCAAGTACAATAATCCAGCATTAGATCATAATAGCCTCTCTAAACCATATGTCTTACGTTATGCTTGAAAATTCCTGTTTTTGTTTCTGATTCAACATTTTATTTAGTCCTGTAAAAGGCATGGTCACTGGGGATCTCTTTGTATGAATCCATGTAGATTATGTGACTGTAGTCATGAAGTTCTTATATTTTGATAAGGAAGTAAGAAGACCTATGCTGGATGAGCCCAAAGGCCTATCCCATCCCCCATCTTATTCCTGTCATGTCTACCCATGCTTGAGAAAGGCCCAGAAGCAATAATACCACCGGTTACTCACATTTCTCCTCTGATACCACAGGTAATGTGTAGACATCATTATAAGTAGCCATTGATAGCCTTATCTTCCATACATGGATATAGACCCATTTTTAGACCGTCTAGGTTGGTGACCATCACTCTATGTCTTGTGTTGCTCAAAGTCCATTACATTTTTATGTAATACTCCCTCATGATTCAGAGCTTCTGCTATAGCTTTGGTATAGTTTGACCACTAAGAATTAATGCTACTTGATTGGAAAGTCAAAGCAGCAGAAATGAAGGAAAACAATGGTCACTCATAGTTACCTGATGGTTGGGAACATACTATGAAACGGGGTCACCGTATCTGTTGAGGATTGAAACAAGATACCTAAAATGGAAGCAGTTAAATTTAGCCAGTATGCATAATACTTGTATTTCAGAAGTAATTGGCTGAGGTCAAGACTTCTGCTACTTTGGAACCAATAGTGCTTTGGAATGAGAATCTTCACATTCCTATTTATCTACTAGGCTTCTGCTTACATTTTTAAAATAAAAACTACAGGTACATAGATGTGTATGGTTTCTTCCAGGAATCTGTAAAGCTGCCCTTGAAACATTGAACTATGTACGTGATTCCTAAATTTACATTTCTTGTTGAAGTATTTTGTGAGTGTGTTCCTATACTTATCTTTAGTAGCACAACTTCTGATAAATAAACTTCTGATAACATTACAATGATGAGATGCCTTAACATATTTAAAAGACAGGGAAAGGGTGGAATTAGGTGCTATTTTCTTGTAAGGTCACATTACATAATTATTCATAGGAGTTTAGAAAAATTGGAAATTTCAGCTGCCTATTCTTTAGAAGCATAATTTTGTATGCTTGTGAAATAAAATGTTTTGAGGAGAGAGCAGCTTCAGTTACATCATGGGAATTCTGTATTTTAGGAAATCCTCAAGAGAGTACCACGTGCAGTTGTGCTGAAAGAAGTGATGTTCTTAGGTTGGCCTATTATACCACACCAAAAACAAAACCCCATGATATAGATGTGAATAAAAGTTGCACTTTCTAATTTATATGTGTATCTGCAAACATATGGAAAAATAATTTAAGTCATCATATGAATTCAAATACAGGCATATCACTATCTTGGGGAAGACTCTGAACCAGTGATTTGTGTGCCAGCTCATTCTCCTGTTATCTAAGTGCTACGGGTTGAAAGAAGCCTTCAAGGCACTTGGGGCATTCTTTTCTTCTGGTTGATGAAACTGGATGGGGACCAGGCAGCCCACAAAAAGAAGATCCCTTCAAATAGAGGACAGTTACCTATCTGTAAAGTGGGATACATTACATGGCTGTCCTATTTGATTGCCCCATTGATGTAATCATGTTTTTTTTTTTTTTGCTTTTGTATTTTCTGCCTTTAAAAAGAACTCACTTGAAGCAAATGTGTGTTCATACTTTAAAACTGAAAGACCCTCCGATTTTTAAAAAAAGTTCTAAGGATGTACTTTGTCTCTCCCTGGGTTAGGATGATAAGCCAAAATTAATTGAGCTAAAATACTGCTTTCATTAAAATCACTTAAGCTGATTCTACCTTACATGAGATATATTTTCCTTAGCTCCATTTTACAGAAGATTAAGCTGGAAGTTCTCCCTTCTTTTTTCTTTCCACTTTCTTTACCATATGCCATTCTTATCAACATGCAAGTCTTCAGTTAGGAATGATACACACTTTAGCTGTAAAATATCACATTATGTCAATGCTTTGAGGGTTTTTTCTCTCTTCTACATTGTCTCTATAAGTGCTTTTTCCTGTGTTCTCTTTTTTCCTAACTAGTTAACAAAAAAATGCTGTAGAGACAATATTGCATGATGATTTGTCATCCTCATCATCCTCAGCCATAATTGTTACCTTTTCTTCTAACATTTATTTTCCATGATCCCTTTCCTCTTCTGTCCTTCCAGTCCATTCTCATATCTAACAGTTTTGTAGATATGAGAATGGGCTGTACAATACACAATACCATGTATAATGTAATAGAATTCTTTCTACTGAGATTGTTGTATTCAGAATAGTGCACCTTTATCTTTCAGAAACATAAACATCAATCAAGGGGCACAGCCAGTTCACAAGTAAAACAATTAGCTGGGCTGCATCAGGGAGGTTGTTAAAATGCTTAGCATTTTCATCTAGAATACATTTGTAGAATTGGCCAGAGGCAGCCTGGTGCCTTCAAAGTAATATTGCTTGATGCTTTTAGCAGCAGGGGCACCTCCCTGGCACTACTGCAGATTAGAATGAAAATGGAATAATTCTGGCCTCCTCAAGATATCGTCTTGTTAATACTGATTGCTATACAGTTTGGGAAACAGTCTGTGTAAACCTCAGATTAGAACTCTAATTTGAAGTGAAGATGAGTCAAATGTTATTGCTCTTTCCCAGTTGGTTCCCTTAACTCCTACCTTCTTTCAGTTCATAGTTTTCCTTTCATCTTATCTGCAAACCCAGTGCTTAAAGCAATTCTAGCCATGATTGAATGTTGTTTGAACACATCCACTGTCTCTTAGGCCAACTTTCCAAGGATGCTGCCTGAAGTAGAAGTTTAATTGGTTCACCATCTAGAATTCTAGCCCAACTCTTGACAGCAGGGTCTCTTTGCTGCTAGGCTAGGTGGCTACTACTTTTGAATGGCTGAGCATTGCTTGTTTTTTTTTCTGACAGTGCTAATATTATTTATTCTTCATCTCCCAACCCGATAGTTTCTGTTGAGTTTTTATAACAACTTCATTGCCCATTTAGCATTCACTTTGGGGAAAGGCATTTATGATAAAAGCAAAACAAAAACTCAGCTGAAAAACATGGCCTTACTGCTGCTGATTGTCTTGGAAAAATAATGCCAAGACAAGTATCTTTTGAATGTCATATTGATTTGTTTCTTCTCTTCCTTCCCCTCCCCCACCTTCTCAAGATGCTGAATGTATCCCTTGAATAGTAGAGAGTTTACATTAGTTTTAATATTTAAAATCAATTATTTAAAAATGTTGCTACATCAGTCAGAATGTTCCATCTTAGGTGTTGTTTGTCTACCATTTACAAGTTCTTCTATGTGGGTTGGAAGGAAAGGTGCTTACATGTTGTACCCCTCAACTTAGTAACCAGACCTCCAGCAGAGGTCTGGTTACTCTGTATTTCAATAGAGGCAGACCACTTCAATGGTTTATATGAATAACTCCCATGTTACTTTCTCTTATGCTTTCCCCTAGTACACCTGATGGTATATGTGACAAAATTTGAGTCACTGATTTCAGAGCCAGAGAAAAACAGGCCTCTAGCTAAACAGTGTTCCTGGATCAGTAAGCAAGTATGCCCCACAGAAGTGTGTAGCTACTGTTCACTTCAGTGGGAGAAAATAGCATGGTATCTACTTGTACATTGATGGGAAAAACCTGTCCCCTCTTCGCTTTCACAGTGTAAGCTCAACAATGCTCCAGTCGCCCTCAAAATAACAAACATTTGGCTGTAACCAAAATAAGGTCATGTTTTTATGGCTTGACGAGTATGTATATTCTAGTGACTCCAGCTAAAGCTTGTACAGATTCACCATCTAGGAATCTCTTTTGTCTTTCATTTGCATCTGCTTCTTTTATCTCAGGGCATTAATTTATGGCTTTTGCTTGCTTCCCTCCTGATGCAAAGAGGAAGTGATGTCTCACTTTCTCTGTTTCCCTTCCATCATTAGAACAACTTCTGGTCTGAACAAACATCTCAGTTACCTATTGAAGAGGGAGAGAAATAAACTTAAGGATTAACATTCAGTGGCACAAATTGCCAAACATCGGCCGGGTTTTGTCTGAAAGCTAAATTACAACTAATTTAGGTCATTCTGGTATGTTTTTTTCCCCCACATTATGTCAGGGATGTACATTTAAGTTCCTGTAATCTGTAGAATTCTGCTGCGTGGCCATCTACAGCCTTGTCCATTTTGAATGCATTCCAGTCTGTTAGTCTCAGAATCAGCTACGCTGCTGCTGCAATTCTTCAAACTGGAAAGCATTCACTATTTGAATCACTAGACACGGAAATTAAACAGGAGACAATGGCTTATATATGTATTTAGAATCTTCTTATCCTATGACAATGTATCTTTTTTCCTCCCTTCTTTTCAGTTCAGAGCTTTATAACCTGACCAGACTTTTGAAAGAAACTCTTCCCTTCTGGCCTAGGCAAGAAACATGGCACATCCCACTACTCCTGTCCTGATATTGCATTTACACACAAGATGAGGATGTGCACAGGTTAGAAATTTTGGGTAAATGGATAGATTAGATCTATCAAATCTAGATTAGATCCATCAGATCTTTGACCAGACACATCTTTGCAATGTACCACTTCCAGAAACATTTAAACCATCATGGGAGGGATTTAAAGGGATATTGAAATACATGCCATACTTTCTTACCAATACTTTACTGCTGTAGCAATGTAAAATGTATAATGTACAACTTGACCAGCATATAAACTTGTTTTATTTAGCATATTTATGAAATTTACAGAGTAACACTGTACATATTTGTCAGCTCTGAGCTCTGCCAGATGGCATTTGTTCTCCATAATGTACTTCACTCTATACTGATTTTATCACTTTTTTTCTTACCATGCATATGATGTTCCTCCTGTCTTGCTTAATACAGTGAGTTTTCCTGCGACTTTAAGTGCTTTTCTTCCTACCAGAAAGTGGGGATTATTATTATCTCATTTTGTTCCAGGAGGCAGAATATAGCACCAGGTTGCATTTCATTGAAGTTCACATCTACAGCAAGAGCTTCCCAGTTGGAAGCTTTTAATTAGCACTTGAAAGCACTCAGAAAACAAACAAACAAAATTCCCAGCTCCACCACAAAAGCTCCAGCAGGAATGTTGATATCTTTAATACTTTTCCGTATCTTAAGATATTTTTTTAATTTTAAGAGAGGAGAAATAGATTTGTTGGGATGCAACTCCCAGCCCAATGCATGGTCCTCTGGCACCTTGTAGCAAAATTGTGGGGGACAGGCAAATGCTTCATCTGGAAGAGCCTCAGTTTCATATGGAACTTCCTTTCAGGTAAAGGTGCATAGAACTGCAGCCTCAAAAATGTAGATACCTTCAAATTTGTGAATATATCCAGTAACAGAGGGAGCTGCAACATATTGCATGATATTCTGCCAAACCCCATGTGTCTTACCTTTCGCCAGCTAATGCATAAGTGGAAATAGCCATCCATACATTTTACAGTATAAAAAGTAAATGACCAAAACAGATATGGCTGATGACTTGTAACTGAAATGGAAAGTATTGGAGAGCTGCAATTTTTAGTCAGTCTCCCTTTCTTTGAGCAGTGAGATGTCAAAGAATTCCTGTGCTTAAAGAGTAATCACTAGACAAAGCAAGCTAAATTACAAACTGGGAAGTGAGAGAAAAACTCCTGCTGTGACACTCACACACAACTATCCCATGAGGATTTTCTGTTCTGGTGACTAGCTATCTATAACAGTCTATTTTGGCCCAAAGTGTACTTGTCTATCATGAAGATGAGAACACCCTCTAGGTGCTGCAGTGCATCTTAATTTGAGTGTTGTATATGGCAATGACAACATAAATTAACATTATCTAATTAGCTAAAAATATTAATGCTACAGACTTTGAACAGGTTTTGTCTTTAAAAAGTATTTCATCCACTCCAAAAGATCACACACGCATGGATGTGCACACACACACACACACACACACACACACACACACACACGTCTATGTGTGCACGCACGCGCGCACACAAACAAACAATGTGCCCTTCACATCTCTGGATACACCACTAATCCCAGTCTGTTTATGTGCAATCTGTGGTTAAGAGCCATCAAATGCCCAAAGCAGAGGTTTAATATTAGCTCAAATACTGTAAAAGAGGCAGTTTAAAGATTCATTAAGCAAGTGTTAAGAATTCAGGTGATGTACATGAGCTTCTTGGAGGATTATTTCACCTGTGCAAACTCTGTTTATTTTCCCACATGACTGTGTGTGTGACTATAGTATTACATGGAAAACATCAATGTGAACCATAAATGGCACACAAGAAGAACTGCAGCAGTTTTTCTGAATATGACAAATGGAAAGATATAGCCAGCCTTTCAGTGCCAGTATGAGATCCTGAGAGGATCTGCATGCAGTGAATGCACTCTGTCTCTGAGCTGTGTCCCTTCCCCTTCATAACTGGGCATATTACATCTTTACAAATGTTTAAGAATGTAGAAAACCCCATGGTACCAAACAAGACTCTTGATCCATCAGCTTCAAAATTGTTGATACCAGTAGGGAGATGAATGAAGCGGCATGTGGCTCACCCCCCAGAGTTCCTCTTCTGGCCCTCCTAGAATAATGAGAATAATAGAAAAAGCTTGTCCATTTTCTCTCCCAAGTGAGAGAATTGCACCTATAGGGACATGATTCTCCTCTGAAACAAAATATTCTTTGGTAGACAATATTTTTCTGAAAAACAATTTTTTAAAAAATCAGAAGTGATATTCTAGTCATTTCCTGTTCAAACATGGGAGGGCTTTTGTGCAGACCTTGAAAGGTCCTAGAGATGGGGAAATGGCCTTCGGTGTCTGGAGCTTGTCCACTCTGATCTAGAGTAGATGGGCATGGTTCTCCAGTGAGTCAACATGTGTCTTACCTGGAAATGCCAGGAATGGAACCTGGAACCTTCTACCTGTCAAGCTTCCACTGAGCTGTGTCATATTTGCTGCCAGTTCATGTTAGTGTTTCACTGTACAGGTATCTTTAATATCACTCTTGAAGAAGAATTTCATTTTAAATGTATTTGCTATTTTTTAAAAAGGTTTTCTTATATTTGTATGGCCATAGGAAGCGTTCTTCATATTCTTAGGCTAAAATGCAGCTAGTCAATTTATGACATGAACATGTGTGTGCTACTACCACTATGCATTTTGCTTTCATGCATTTTGCTATGATAGGTTTTATTCTAGGAAGATACCTGTGATTTTTCATTCTTATTGACAGTGTCAATTGTGCAGCAATTACAAGACCAGTTGGGTATTTCACCAAGAGTCTCCCAGACATTCCTGTAATATTTTTGCCTGGGTTTCCCTAGAAGAAATGAGGCTTTCAAGGGTGGATGGCATGTCAGGACACTACAATAATAACTGTTCACATTCCCTGTTTTTGAAGGGGGCAGGGGAGGGGTACATTTCAGAAACATGTTTAGGGTATGTTCTCTAGGAAAATTCCATTGTTTGATATGAAAAGAAACTGGGGGTTGCGACAAAGAGGGATGGCAAAATTTGACAGAGCTGGCAGGTAAATATTGGCTTTAGACACACAAGTATCTATAAATAACTTGTGTGCTCCAGAAACTCCACAGATGGTGATGGGGCTGCCAGGCTATTGATTTAGCCAGAGTACTATGTGCTAAAAAGCACAGCTGTCAGCTTTGCTGGTCTCATTCTGAGGGATGGTGCTGCTCCTGCTGAGAGCTGTGAGGCTCTCTACCATTTTTTCTCTCCAGCAAGCAGAAAAGTTAGGATGATGAAAATCAGGAGAAACCTTGAAAGAGGAATACTACAAAAAAAAAAAAAAAAAAAAAAAAGGAAAATATGAATTATGAGAAACATTATTAGCCTCCTGCAGCTTGCCTGACCTGTCTGTATTAACTCATCTATTTTCACTAATTCAAAGGATTCCATCCCACTGCAGGGGGAATCTTCTTAGCTGAAGATATATATGTGTGTGTTTAAACGGAGCAACAGAGTGAAAGGAAATGTTCAGAAAGGAAAAGGAAAATCTTTTCTTTCCTTTCCTTCCACCCTCACTTTAGCTCTAGGCAGTATTAAGTCAAATTAAAAGATATTGTTCCCTAACCCGTTGACTCATACAAAGGATGAGAAGACAGAGAAAGGCAGAAAGACATGAATCAAAGCAATTTCAATGACTGTAGTCACAGGACATCATTCATCTGCGATTGTACAGATCTGGGGCTACATAAATTGTGACCTGTCAAACTAAACATAGGCCACCAAGCAAACACAGCCCGTAGCCTAGCAGGGGTTCATTATAGATGTTAAATTTGTTACCTGCTTGGAGTGGCAGAAGCAGGGGTGGCTGTCAAGGATAGGATAGATTTTAATACATGGCCGTGCTCAGCTGGGTAGGTCACAGATGGTGCATCCCTAGTAAAGATTGCCTTTTACTAAATGTTTATTTAAATTATCTTACAATGTGGCAATCCCACTAAATCGAAGGACAATTCAGAAACGGGGTGGGGGTGAGGTGAGCAAAATATTGGCCCACCAGATATTTGGGGCTGTGACTGGCATAGTTGTTTACTTTGCAGCATGGGTCTGATGGGAGTTGTAGACCCCAGATATCTGGAGGGGCATGAGTTTCCCATCTCTCTGAAAATAGTGGTGAATAGTTTTAGTGTAACTTAATTGACATACATATTTTGCATTTTCATATGGTACGTTATCACATAATTCAGAGAATGTTCAGAGGAAAATCTCATTTTTATGGGCTTCCTTTGCTGGCTGGATAGCTCAGTGAGTTAAGTATCTGGCTGTGGAACTAGAGACTGGGAATGTGATTCCCCACTGGGCCTCCTGGGAGAAGAGCCAGCCTTCTCCCAGGAGGGACAATGTAGTTTTGGGCAATCTGCATGATTCCATAGTGCTACCAGGAGCTGGTAAACCACTTCTGAGTACTCTTTACCTAGAAAAAGGTCACCACAAGTCAGAATTGATTTGATAGTGTGTACAGTAGGGCCGCCATATCCTCAGGATTGTTATTCACTTATCCGTGGTTTGCCACAGCCCTATATATAATATACAAGAGCACTCCATTGTGGCCTTTGTCCCACCTCCTTCATGTTGTATGTTGTATGTAAGTGTTCCCTAATACCCATGGTTTCAGGCATCCACAGTAGATCATATAACCAATCTCCTGTGGATACAGGGATTCTACTGTAATTATTTAATTATTTGTTTATTACTCTGATGAGTATTCTGCTGATGCCATTGTGCAAGCCAGAGATTGGCCCATTGAAACAAACAGGGCTTACATTCATCTAAACAGGTGCCAGATATCTCCTTATACAGATCTGAAAGAACCTGACCATACACACAGTGGGTTGTTGTATAGCTGAGGGGACAAAAAGAATTTTGCTCTCTGTTTTCTTTTCCATGCACATCCAGTTTTAACTACTGCTATTCCTTCTCTCATGATAATTGCATTCCAGGTGTGATTACTAATGTGCTGTGCCTTCCTCAGATAACTCCCTTTCTATAACACTTAAGGAATAAGATGTTCTCCAATCCCCCACCAAAAAAAAGCACCCCAAAACAGAGTACTGATCCTAGTCCCCCAACTTATTTTCAGGCCAATCATATTCTCATCTACCTACAAACACCCCAATTTGTTTCTTCAGCTTTTATGCTTGCACTTTACAACTACATTATTGTAATGTAACCCAGATAATGATGAGCTTCTCTTTAGAAATGTCACTTTTCATGTCATCAACTTCTTCAAAGGGATTAACCAAAAAACCCCACCCCTGTCTCTCCAAGGAAACAAGGAAAAATTGATCCAGTGCTTTAAAAAAATTGAAGTGACTTATAATTGCTTCTTACTAATTAGAGGTTTGTTGATTGATGGTTCTACCACATAGAATATTCCTCTCTCAATCTGATTTTAGATAACAGATTTTGGCTTAAAATAACATCTGAGTAACTGAGCTAGAACATATTTTCTGCCTCATCCAGTATAAAACCCTCAGAATCCCATCTAGATGATAATCTACAGGTTCATAATGTTCTATCTTATTTTTAGTTTCATAGAAGATTGAAAATTCAGAACAACGTATTTTCCTTGTTGGAGGTTGCACACTTTAGAAATAATTTAGAAATTAATGGTTGTCCTGATCAGAGAAAAGAACAAAAATCACCACAGCATAAGGATAACAGAACTAACAATATCGTCCATGAGCTTTGGTTGTGTGTGTGAGCATTCAGAAGAATCAATTTGCCTCACAAATTTACCCAGCATTACTATGTGAGTCACTTCTTCCATTTTATATCTAACTGCATTCCCCACTGGTTTACCAAAATACATTTGCCCTCTTTGGATTGTATATATTCTGAAATAACTTGATAAGTGGGCACAGCCTTTTGTCTGCCTAGAATATAATTATGAAATACAGCTAACTTTATTAATATTATTATGAGCAAATTAATTATAGGCTCCATAACTGCTGGAAACAAATGGACAGCACTGCTTTCATTTAGTTTTCTTTATTCTCTGTGCACATTTCCTCCAAAGATTATTTTGCACTGCTTACATACTTACATGTAATTAGGCCAATTCTTTTCTCACTAGAGACTGAAATGCAGAACATTATTTTATCTTTATATTATAATTCCAAATTGCTTCTCCCAGGGTGTTTTTCTCTTGAACCTGCAATAGACTGATTGGCAAAATTTGGTGTATAATCATGAACAAAATCTTACCCATGAAACTTAGTGGTAAATTTCTAGTCTGCACACAGTTTGCATAATAATCCCTGCACAATTAAAATGGTGTTCTAAAATATTCCTTCAAAATCTTGACGTGAACAAAGAAAAGTCAAAATCTATAGGTAGAAAGGGAAAAGATGGAATAAACTAACTTCAGCATATGGCCTATGCCTGGAGAGTAGTGTATTATGGCGTGAACACTGTTTAGATACTGCTTGATTCAAAAGTATGTCTGACTTTCTGTCATTTGGTTTTCTTTTTTCTTCATAAGGAAACTTGTTTATAGAAACAGAAAAGTTTTGCCCTGTCTCTGCAGAATATTTGCCAGAAAAAAAGAGTCTGGGGTAACACTACAAATACTCCTCCCCTCCTCCCCTTTTCTTAGGCTGGTTCGAGTATATGCATTGAGAACACCCCCATACCCCTGAGCTTCTTCAAGGGCCAAGTTTGTCTGTTTCTCAATTAGAGTTCTAACCGCCACATCATTAAGCCTCAAACTCTTTAAAATGCCCCAAGAAGCTTTAGCACAGAGTAAAAAGACACTCTGAGCACTGCTTGCATGTAGCAAACTGAGGATTTTATACTGGATGAGGCAGAAAAGATTGGTACATGTGACATCCATTAATTCTAATGGTTATAGATTACTGAGGAATGAGAGTGCTGTAGGCTTTTGTACTATAGTAAATGTTTTTCAGAGGTACATATTTTTCCACATGGCAACTACTGGCCAAGAAAATGGGTGTTCATGGCTTTCCTGTTTTGGTTTGTAGCATGATTCTGATCAATCCAAGTTACTTGGTCTTAACAGAGAGCTTCATAAACCACATGCTGAATAGCTCAACAGAGAATTATTGATGTCTTGTTGCTTTAAAGTTAGGTACTAATACTAGGCTTCAGCTTGGGCTGTGGTTTTTTGCTGATATTTTGCCACATGGTTGTTGTTGTTTAGTCGTTAAGTCGTGTCCGACTCTTCGTGACCCCATGGACCAGAGCACGCCAGGCCCTCCTGTCTTCCACCGCCTCCCGGAGTTGGGTCAAATTCATGTTGGTAGCTTCGATGACACTGTCCAACCATCTCGTCCTCTGTCGTCCCCTTCTCCTCTTGCCTTCACACTTTCCCAACATCAGGGTCTTTTCCAGGGAGTCTTCTCTTCTCATGAGATGGCCAAAGTATTGGAGCCTCAGCTTCAGGATCTGTCCTTCCAGTGAGCACTCAGGGTTGATTTTCTTCAGAACAGATAGGTTTGATCTCCTTGCAGTCCAGGGGACTCTCAAGAGTCCACATGGTACTTAACCACATGGTACTTAACCACAATGAGTGGTAAATAATCCAGACTTTTGAAATGTGAATTAACCTGGATTCTATAAAAAGACTCTATAAACAGGTCAAGACCTTGAAAGCCCAAAAGCTGAAATCATTTTTCCTTGAAAATATTAAGCCTGCAATCTTACTGGGCACCAGCATAGCATAACACTCTGCCAGCATAGTAAGATGGGATCTCCCACTTTGCCATTGCCAATATACTGTACAGGCAGAGATCCCCACTGTGAATTACCAGTTTATACGTCGACAAAATGGTCCTGGGTGCCTCTTTGTGCACAAGTGCCATAAAAATGTTTATAAAAGCTTGCACTGTGTCTGCTGCTCCTTATTTATTTATTTATTTATTTATTTATTTAACTTATATGCCACCTACACTACCCAAAGGTCTCTGGGCGGCTTACAACAATTAAAATACAGTAAAAAAGATAAAACAATTAAAATACAATTAAAATATATACTCTAAAAATTGCCATCAGGACCCACAGTTGATATTATTTCAATTAAAAGCCTTCTAGAACAGGAAGGTTTTGACCTGGCGCCGAAATGTCATCAGCGTCGGCGCCAGACGAATCTCAATTGGGATGGCGTTCCATAGTCTGGGGGCAGCTGCCGAAAAGGCCCTTTGTCTACAAGCCATCCCTCTTACCTCCTTGAGGGACGGCTCTTTCAAAAGGGCCCTCTGGCTAGATCTTAACTGCCGGGTAGGTTCATATGGAAGGAGGCGGTCCTTCAGGTATCCAGGGCCCAAGCCGTTTAGGGCTTTATATGTCAAAACAATGTCAAAACAAACACTTTGAATTGGGCCTGGGCAGCAACTGGTAGCCAATGTAATTTAAACAGAATCAGCTTGATGTGTCCCCTAGCGGCCCCACCACTCACCAGCCACGCAGCTCGATTCTGGACCAGTTGCAGTTGCCGGACCATCTTCAAAGGCAGCCCCACGTAGAGCGCATTGCAGTAATCTATATGAGATGTTACCAGTGCATGTGTAACTGTCAGGAGACTCCACTCGTCCAGGTAGGGCTGTAGCTGGTATAATTTCCGCAGCTGAAGGAAGGCGCCCCTGGCCACCGAGTCCACCTGGGCTTCCAGAGTTAGACTGGGGTCCAGGAGCACCCCCAGGCTGCGGACCCTGTCCCTTAGGGGGAGTGTACCCCCATTCAGGGCAGGGAAATGGCCTTCCAGCCTGTCCGGCGAAGCACCCACTAACAGCACTTCCGTCTTGTCTGGATTGAGTTTCAATTTATTAACCCTCATCCAGTCCCATTATCAGGTCCAGACACGAGTTCAGCACAGAAACCGCCTCACCTGGATTGGTGGAAAACGAGAGGTAGAGCTGAGTGTCGTCAGCATATTGCTGATTCCTCAGCCCAAACCTCCTGATGACCTCTCCCAGCGGTTCCATGTAGATGTTAAACAGCATGGGGGACAGTATCGACCCCTGAGGAACTCCATGACATAAACACCATGGGACAGAGCAACTGTCCCCCAGCACCACCCTCTGGACACGGTCAGCCAGGAAGGAGCAGAACCACCGTAAAGCGGTGCCCCCAACTCCCAACCCAGCCAGCCTATCCAGAAGGACACCATGGTCGATGGTGTTGAAAGCCGCTGAGAGGTCCATGAGTATCAACAGGGTCACACTCCCCCTGTCTCTTTCCCGGCAAAGGTCATCGTACAGGGCGACCAAGGCAGTCTCCGTACCAAAACCCGGCCTGAAACCCGATTGAAATGGATCCAGAAAATCCGTTTCATCCAGCAGCGCCTGGAGTTGCCCGGCCACAACCCGCTCCAACACTTTGCCCAAATAAGGGAGGTTCGCCACTGGTCGGTAGTTAACCACCAGCCTTGGGTCCAGGTTAGGGTTTTTTAGGAGTGGCCGAATTACCGCCTCTTTCAAGGTGGTAGGGACCACTCCCTCTCTCAAAGAGGCGTTCACGGCCTCCTGGACCCAGGTGCGAACCCCCCTGGCAGATCTTCCAATTAGCCAAGATGGGCAAGGGTCAAGCGGAGTGGTGGGAAAACGGACAGATCCAAGCACCCTGTCCACATCCTCAGGTCTCAACAATTGAAACTCATCCATTAATACTTGACCTAAGCACGGCACACTGGACGCATCCTCTGATTCTGCAGTAACGGTGGAGTCCAACCCACTGCGAATCTGAGCGATTTTCCCCTCAAAATGAATGGCAAACTCATCACAGCGAGCTGATGAGCAGTCCGGGACCTCCACAGATTTCCCAGACCACCCAAAACAGCTCTGCTGGACGACATTCTGAGGAAGCAATACGGCTGGAGAAATATTGCCGTTTCGCCAGCTGTATTGCCACAAAATAGGCCCGATAATGGGCTCTAAGTCGTGTTCAATCGGACTCCCAGCGGGATTTCCTCCACCTGTGCTCCAGCCGTCTCCCCTCTCGCTTCATCGCCCACAGTTCAGAAGTATACCAAGGAGCTGTCTGGGCTCTGAGTGCAGGGAGAGGGCGCTTAGGTGCAATCGTGTCAACCGCCCGGGTCATCTCCCTGTTCCATAGGGTGACCTGAGCTTCGACAGGAGCACCAACCATATCAGACGGATAATCCCCCAGAGCATTCAGGAAACCATGTGGATCCATTAGTCTCTGAGGGCGGATCATCTTTTTTTTTTTAAACACAAAACACAAATACAAAACAAACACAAACATATATGCGGGGAGATAATTTCATGTATCCATCTAGCATATAAATCTGACTACATAAACCATCTTGCCCTACCAAACATATTTAGGCCATATCCATCTAATATATAGTTCTGACTACATAAACCATATTACCCTACTAAGCATATTTAAGCCATTGTTAAGCTCATAGAGTAACTTCCTAGCTTTATAATAATTAACTACGTGCATTGTCTAATGTACAAACTTAAATCTATATTGATCTTATATTCAAGCTACTCTTAATTGCATAGACCAAACTATAATTCATATATTACTTAGTGTCTTCATGTTTCTGACTTATCATCAATACCTTCTAAACAATTATCATCAGAATATATAATCTAATTTAAGCATTATCTGTACTTATCAACCATTTAAAACATTCAGCAAGTAACTTTCCAATTTTTGTTATATTTCTTAGCTCCATGTATAGACCAGGGATTTCTGATTACTTATAGCCTTGTGAATCTAGGAATTCATTTCCTACATTCTTTTTACTAGCTTTTAAGATGCCATCTATAAAGTCTCTATAGAATCTTTCACCTGCATACCCCTCTATCCAATACTCATCATAAGCAATTCTAATTTCATCATTAAGGTAACTTATCCACACACACACACACACCAAATGTATACCTAATCTTGTCTATATAATCAGTATAGTAATTCACTCATATTTAATCTCTATATATGTACCATAGAAACAAAAGCTTCCAATATTATTATTCTTCATTAACCTTTCTAAAATTCATAATTACATATGCTTATCTACCATTTAGATTCTCACCTAGCCAAAATTGTTCATAGTGTAAATTATTCATATTGCTTTATGTGTAACTATATATCTCTCAAAACCAAGAAATTTTAATCATTTAATCAGGGCGGATCATCTTAATAGATCCCCCACCCTTGCAGAGGGGAGAAGAAGCTAATAGACTAAACTTGACCAGGAATGGTCAATAAATGTTAAGGACACAGGCCCTTAACATTAAAACCAGGCAAATATGTTCATTTTCTTCTGTTGAAGCCTGAGGCTCACAGGAAGCAGACACTGTGAAACCTAGTCTCCTCTGAGAGGGTCAGATTCAGTTAAATCAGATCAGGTCATGTCTTTCTAAGCAGTGGTCATGAAACACTGGTGGTATTTTTAAAGGGTCCTTCCCTGATTCTGTATTTCTTGCTTCTACAAGAGTTAGGGAGATGGACACGACTTGTCTTCCGAGTCCGAGGATGATAATAGGATATAGGAAAAAATGGCAATTGTTCTCTTCTGGGTGGAGCAGCTGGCATTTAATCTTCCTCTATGTTGTCTTCAGGGTGTTTTGAGTGCCTAAAGATAGGGTGATGACATGGTTCATGTGAGCAGCTAAATGTAAGTTTATGTTTCAGAATGTGGGAGCATTAAAATCTCATGTCTTTCTTTTCTTTACCTTTGCCTTCATTTTTACATATTCCAAATACAACAGATTCCTCTGTCTCCTGTGGTACATTTTAAAGTGCCCTATATGAAAGCAATGTTGTCTGTGAGTACCTACGGATGTGTGCATAAATTATGACTTGGAACTACAGCCACTTTCCTACATCTTTATTGTGCATTTGATAGCTGTACTGACCAGTGATTAAAATGCTGATGCACTTGTCACCATCGCGTATCTTATTATAGATTTCATTTAAGTTGGATATTTTTCTGGGTCTTTTTGTTTGTTTGTTTGTTTAATGTCTTGGTTATTGTTTACTATTGAATCTTCATTTGTGTTGTGGATGCTTTTATTGTACACCGCCCAGAGTAGTGGCCTGGTCACTAGATGGGCAGGGTAAAAATTGAATTAATTAATTAATTAATGCCTATCGATACTTCAAGTATATTATCCGCGTTTTACATATTTAAAGCACCAGTGTTGCATTGTTAAATGTATTGATATACTTGTATTCCATCATATGCTTTTTCTGGGGGCACTCTGAGGCTGTATAGCTTGCCCAAGGCTGCACAGGCTGGCTCTTCTCCTGGGAGGCACAATGAGGAATCGAACCCCCACCGTCTGGCTCCACAGCCAGGTACTCAACTCAGTGAGCTGTCCAGCAGGCGTATTTCTTCACTATAGCTGCAGTGTTGCAAGAGAAGCCCTGTAATGACTTTTTACCAGCTTTTCAAGAAATATTGGTTGCCTTTATGGGAATGTATGAAGTCAGACTCAGTTTTGCCTACATAGATTTCCAGTGGCTCACCAGGATTTCAGTTAGAGGTCTTTCCCAGCCCTGCCAAGATAGTCCATTGCTTAAATCTAGGCCTTCTTTATGCAAAGTGTGTGCTGTGCCCCTAAGCCACAAGAGAGCTGGTTCGTCCATACAGAAACCAAATGATCATCTATGCAGAGCTCTTTGTGCTTGATCCAAGCAACAGATTATCTCAGGAGAGGGAGGGCCCCCCAGAATTTCCAAGTAAGAGGCCACATCCTAGTTGAAACCTAGACTCTCCTACGTGTTTGACCTTACTTGTTCCAAAGCCTAGGGCTCTTTACAAGACGGCTGAATGTGTTAATACTTAGAATAAACACGTGCTAATATTTGCATAAACTTGAAAGGAAGGTTTAAAAGGGGGAAGACCATTCTTCTGTTTCAGTGTAGCATAGTTTCATCTTGCCATATCTGTGATAGATGCATTAGAAGTGTTTTATAACATCAAAATTCTTAGGCAGCCTTTAGATCCAGCTGCATTTAACAGATTGCAAATCGTTTTAATGGAGCCTGAAGCCTTTCTGCTATGGAAAATAGCAACACTTATCCAAATCTCCTGGTGAAGATTTTTTTCCCTAACAAGGCACTTTCCTTCTCCTGGGGAAAGATGAAATTTGGAAGGTTTGCTTGAAGGTGTCATTTTCCACAGTTCATCTACTTTCACATATTCTGCTTATCTACAGACATTTCAAAGATGTAGATGGATAAAGGTACAAAGGTGTAGTGGATAAAGTGACAGACTAGGACTCTGGAGAACAGAGTTTGAATCCCCACTTGGCCATGGAAACTGAGTGGGGGATGGAACTGGTAAAACCACTCCTTGAATTTCTCACCTAGGAAGCCCTATTATGGTCACTATGACTGGGTTCTGACTTTACAACACAGAACACAAACACATATACACAAAGATGAACAGTCCACAACTTATGATAACTTGGGTGGGGACTATGCAATGGATGCTTCAACCTGCGGCAAATACTGAAATATGAGAGTATTGTATTCTTAATTTTTTACCATTGGGACTGAAATGGTGTGCTGCACAGTTTTTCCATAAGAACATAAGAAGAGCCCTACTGGATCATGCCAAGGGCCCATCTAGTCCAGCTTCCTGTATCTCACAGTGGAGCCACCAGATGCCTCTGGGAGCACACGAGACAACTAGATACCTGTCTCCTGATACCCCTCCCCTGCATCTGGCACTTGAAGGTACCTTCCTTTTAAGCCTGGAGATTATACATCCCCATTGTGGCTTGTAACCTGTGATGGACTTTTCCTCCAGAAATCTGTCCAATCCTCTTTTAAATGCATCTAGGCCAGATGCCATCACCACATCCTGTGGCAAGGAGTTACACAGACTAACAACACGCTGGGTAAAGAAATATTTTCTTGTGTCTGTTCTCACTCTCCCAACACTCAATTGGAGTGGATGTCCCCTGGTTCTGGTATTGCGTGAGAGGGAAAAGAGCTTCCCTCTGTCCACTTGATCCATCCCCTGCATAATTTTATATGTCTCAATCATGTCCTTTTCTCTAGACTAAAGAGCCCCAAATGCTGTAGCCTTTCCTCATAAAGGAGGTGCCCCAGCTCTGTTAACATTTTAGTCGCTCTCTTCTGGACCTTTTCCAGTTCCACAATGTCTTTTTTGAGGTGCGGCGACCAGAACTGTATGCATATCCAGGTGCGGCCTTACCAGCATTTGTACAATGGCATTATAACGTTGGCTGTTCTAATTTCAATCCCTTTTTAATGATACCTAGTATAGAATTGGCCTTCTTCACTGCCGCCGCACACTGGGTTGACACTTTCATCGAGCTGTCCACCAGCACACCAAGATCTCTTTCCTGATCCGTCACGGACAGCTCAGAACCCATCAGCTGATAACTAAAGCTTTAAAAAAAAATTGCCCCAATGTGCATTACTTTACATTTTCTTATATTGAAACGCATTTGCCATTTTGCTGCCCATTCTCCCAGTTTGGAGAGATCCTTCTGGAGCTCTTCCCAATCCCTTCTGGTCTTCACCTCCCGGAAAAGTTTCATGTCATCTGCAAACTTGGCCACCTCACTGCTTATCCCTGTCACCAGGTCATTGATGAACAGGCTGAAAAGCAGTGGTCCCAGGACAGATCCCTGAGGAACACTGGTCTTCACCTCTCTCCATTGTGAAAATTGCCCATTGACACCTACTCTCTGTTTCCTGGTTCTCAACTAATTCTCATTCCATGAGAGGACCTGCCCTGTTATCCCCTGACTGTGGAGTTTTCTCAGCAGCCTTTGGTGAGGGACCATGTCAAATGCCTTCTGAAATCCAGACAGATAATATCCACTGGTTCACCTGCATCCACATGCCTATTGAATATTTATAGGCTTTCCAAGAAAGCAAAGCCTATAAATATTCCTCTCTTCTGTCCATGGCTGCTGTACATGTTAGATATTGAAAAGGGTTTTAAGGTGCCTTGTCTGACAGCAGACATAGATCTAGAGACAGATACAAATATCTTATAGTTCTATGCTGCTTTTGCAAAAGCTGATTCATATAGTCAGCAATACCTCACTTAATGTGATGTGAAAACATACACCTGTGCTATCCTGCATTATGTGTATTGGATTATGTGCTGGATTGTATTTTATGTAATCTACAGACCATTAATCTGCCAAACAAACAAAGCAAACAAACAAAAAATAAAACATACACACAAATATGTGCTGATGACATTATAGGGAAAGGAATTGCATGCACTTGACCAAATGACCAAAGTAAAAACTCATTAGCTCTGGTTTATGATTCTTATACCCCAAAATCCTTGGATTTTGTTTATTTTGTTTACACTTTTATTTATATTTATGCAAATTAGAAAGCAAAAGTATTCATATGCAAGAGGAGAAAGAACATTTGGGGCAGATGGAAGAATATTGCTCTGTTATAACTAATGCTAGCATGCATGCAGGCACATTTCTGGATTTAGTAATATGAACAATCTTCAGACTAATGAACTCCCTTCTTTTGTCTTCCCTGGCTCAGCCAAACAATACAGGACAAATGATGGTTAGTTTTAACTACAGTTTGTTCAGACAAGCCAACTTCAAACTACAACTTACAATCCTGATTTGTTCTGATAAATGTTAAACTTGTGGGAAGTTTGACAAAGGTTTAGTCTCACAAGTTCCCCTAGTTCCCATGAAAATACTGATCTTAAAAATACTGATTTTAAAAACTGGCAGCACAGCTTGCCACTGATCTTTGGAGATAAACCACACTGTTGCCCATGCTTCAGTTTGAAATGTTAAACTAGCATGACCTTACCTTTTTCTTTCTCTCATCTTTATCAAGTTCAGAGGTTTCTCTTATGATTCAGTCACTGTAATTATCCTTCCAGGAATCAAACGTTTATTGCAACATTCAGCAACTTCCACTGAGAACCAGAGAGTCGTGATTTTCTGCTGCTCCTTCCTAGGAGTCTGTGTTTTGTTTCTACTCAGTTGTCAGAGAACTGCAGAGTCATGGTTCTCTGCTTCTAATCTGAATACCAATAATAAATAAATAAATAAATAAATAAATAAATAAATAAATAAATAAATAAATAATAAAAATGACTGAAAGAATTTTATGTCATGAATTAGATGTAAGCAATGAATCTGATTTACACAGAAAGACTATTTAATGAGATTAAAATAAATTTATTAAAAGCAAACATTAAGCTATTTTATTTTTAAATAAACTTTTAAAATTACACATGTTCAGTAGTGTTATTGTATGCTTGCTGCTTCTTCACACTGTTTTGGAAAAAATGAAATTGGTATTTACCCACCCTTCTGCTGTCATGCTGTTACCCTTCTAGGTTGAAGTCCATTTCCTTCAAGTGAATTTGTAGCTACCTCATCTTATATACTTATGTTGTATGTATGGATTGATCAGAGCAAGGCAGCATGGAAGATACAGTCATGCAATGGTTTCATGCGTGAACCCTGCACTTCAGCACACATTTGCAACCCAGAATGTTGAGAGGGGTCAGGTTTGCTTGGTGTTTCTTATGGGGGGGGGGGGGGGGAATGACTTCAGAACTTCCAGGAAACCTTCTAAGATTTCTTGAGGGAGGCAGGCAGGTAATATGCTCAGAAGTCTTTCTGCAAGAATTAAAGAGAGAGAGAGAGTGGTGTGGGTGGGTGTGGGTGTTCTCCTCACTTTCTTTTTGAAAGTGGGAGGCTGTGAGAATCACATTCCTACTTAGAAAGGATACAGGATTCCAGGAGGCAGAAAGGTGGAGCAAATGCCGAGAGTGAGCCAAAGGTAATTGCTACCCACAATAACACCCCTGTTGAACTTACGCTGACAGCACAAGTTATGTAACTAAGGAGAAATGTGAGGTGACCATCTGTAAAGTCCGTGGCATGCAAGACATTCAGCACTTGCAAACATATCTTAAAGGGAATTTTTACAAATACTTCCCATGTTCAGTCCTGTAACAATGCAAAGGTTTTTTTCCTGATATTATTATGTCTAATACCTAATATTTATAAAGTATCAGAATATACCAGTAGTTTTGCTGTATACACTTGTCACCAATTTTACACAATCTGTTTTAAACTGTTCTGAGAAGTGAAGTATATTCTGAATATTATTTCAGAATAAGTGGCATGGTGGAACCAATGCTCATGAGACTGATACTCTGGGACATTTTAGTTAGCAATGATGCCATATTCTGACAAATTCCTTCAGTTTCCCTACCTCCTCTGAGCCTAGCCGCAATCCTCACAGTACCTGAGGAGCAAAGGGGTTTTGCTTGCAATATAGGGCGAAATTCTACTTGTGCAAGTATAATGTGAACTTATGCTTGTGTAAGTGTCCTGTTTCTTATACCCAGCAACAGGGAATTGCATATTTCAACTGGGCAGTCACTTGTGTGATTCCACTTGTGACCATTGCGCAATGCACTGGTGGAAGTGCTTCTTGGATAGCACTTCCGCCTTGACGCTCTCATAGTTGCCACGGGCATAACATTGAGTTATGCCTGTGTAGCTACCCAAGAGGGTTTTGTCCACTGTATTATTACAGCTATCCCTGCCGTAATTCAATAAATTATTTTATTCAAAACCAAGTAACTTACTCTTAAAGTAACAATCAATACCCATTAATTTTAGAAAAGACTTGCTCCTGCTGGAAGAGAAAACTAGAACTGGTTTGTTTGTTTCCCTGCCTCCCTCTCCCCTCTCTCCCAAAAGGAAATTTTTTTAAAAATAGCTGCAATATTTCATTCTCATTTAAATGTCAGATGCATAATGGAAAATAGTAATTTGATATTACTTTTTGAAAAAAATCGTAAACATGTTTGATAGATGAGTTAAAGGAAGAATGTGGGCATAGCAGCAGCTACATTCTCAATATACCTCTGTCCCCAACATGCTGAGAACAGCTATTTATCACGTTTGGTCTCATCAGTCATGTACGTTTCTTCCAAAGAAGCCACACATGCTTCTTGCTATTTTCAAATGTGAATGTCTAGTGTCCTAACATTGCAATTGCTGTCATTGTTTGTTTTGCTGAGGTAGCCTCTCCCCTCACTTAACTACTTTGGCTGCAGAATGCTGCAGGTGGTGATTTGTTTTCCATCAGGTTGTTGAAACACAGAGTTAAGTATTCTGTTGTGTAGAATCCATTTTAACATAATCCAAGAAACTGAGTTAAAAGCAGTTCCTTGCAAATGCTTTGAATGGCTAGGAGTAGGCATTCTGACTATGGTAATGTGGCATTTTCAAAGAATGCAGTTATGGATAGAGGAATGTAAACATAACAGAGTAAAAGTAACTCTTAGAATGCATACATGTGTGAGCAATCAGAAGAGTAGTCATTGAGCCTTTTGTAATTTGAGTCCTTCCTGAGTAATACTTTTTATTAAATAAAACAATTTTTTAAGTATGAATGATGTTTAAGAATGTAACCTATGGACTTTATTTGTGATTTACATTTATTTTGTTGGTCTTGCTGTACACTTTCTCATTTTTATGCTCAGAAGCGCAATGTTAAGAAGAAAAAAGATTGCATGAGGTTATGTTGAATTTTTCTGATTTGTCACAGAGATTTTTCAAATTATTTTGGGTTGAAAAATAATCAGGAAGCAATGAATTTGTATATTTATTGCGTCTGCCAATGGAGAAATTAAGTTTCCCCAAGTCACGTTTGCCCAGCACTAGTGTGCCAAAGTAAAACACAAGAAGCTGATGGACATTCATGTAGAAATCTCCAAAGCAAAAATGTGGCAAACTTTATGGAAAATCAGTGGGGCCAAAGTCATAGATTTGTTGAACGTTTAGCTGCAATCTAGTGTGCCATGCTCAGTTGTACAGAAAATGGAAGGTATACAGCAGAGCCACAAGATATATTTTTGATAGGTTAGCCATTAATTGTCTCTGTGCAAGGCTGCCCCAAATTGAGTGTCACGATGCATGGAGGAAAATTATTTAATTTGGTTAATTAGGTCTCCTGGATTTGTCATTTTTTTGTGTACCTTAAATGTGAATATCATGGATGAAGAGGAACATGCTGTAAACCTAATGACCGTATTTTATGTCCAAGTGAGTGTTTGTAGCAGAGTGGCCATATTTGTACCCAGTAATTGCATTAAAGCAGCTGTGAAAGTCTTGACAGTAATTATGCTAATTTGTTTTGTTTGAGGAGAAAGCACCATATCTAGTCACACTGAGACAGTACCGCAGCAGGCAAGAGCAAGGGAATGGAAACTGCTGAAGGAAACTCTGTAGGAAGAGAAAATGATTAAAACAAGATTGATTGGCTGGGTCTAAAGTGTTCATCTGTATTCTGTTCTCTGCTGTGCTGCAGAGAAAAAAAAGAGGGGGAATAGCTGTTCTGGAATAAGGAAGAGTGGAGGAGAAGGGAGGGAAAGAGGACGGTATCTATCAGAAGCAAGAAGAAAGAATGCTTAATTTTCCAAAGACTACAGTTAAACAAATGTTTCTGCTGCCTGGCAGCCCTTCCAGACATTTGTTGGGGCAAAATTACAAGGAGGCAATTTGTCTGCAATAATAGGCCAGGCAAGATAGCCTGGCTATGCATATTCTCAGCTGTACTTTCTCTGAGCTCTATCTGTTGCTGCTAGCAAATATCTTTCCAAGGCATGCTCCAGTGGATGAACGGGACCATATTTCCTGGACATCTTTATTGAGAAGTAGAAACCCATGTCCAATTCACAGATGAGGAAGATCGAGGAAGGTAGGCCCATCGTGCTGTGCTGTCTTTGCCTTGGAAAGAGGATGTCCGGCTGGCAAACCTGTTACTGAAAGGTGTAGCTGGCCATACTGTGATAAAGTGTGGTGAAATTTCCGTGAATCTGAATTTCACCTTCCTCTTTTGATTGCCAATTGTATCATCCTACTCTTTGAACCTGCCCACCCCAGGCCTGCATTTTTGTGGGATGCGAAGTTCTAATGCCATACAAAACAGTAATTGGGTTATGCTTCCATGGATACTCCATTAGTCATTTGTGATCTTGAACAAAGAACTTTTGTAAGGATTTTCTACCCAATGTCTCAGCAACAGTTCATACAATAGGGAAATTATTATTTGCAAATAATCCTTCTCAGTCACTGCTCCCAGATTCGGGAACTCCCTCCCACAAGAGGCTAGGCTGGCCTCATCTTTGCTGTCCTTCTGCAAGCAGGCAAAGACCTTTCTCTTCAGGCAGGCTTTCCCTTAGTTGACTGATTGTCTAGGAGACAATAAGCCGGATGGTTTGTATTTTGTTGCTTCTGAATCTCTTTTTAGTAATGCTTTGACCTAATATTTTAAATATAATATTATTAACTCTTCTTCAGTTAATTATTTGAATTATTTACTGCTTTTAGCTTTTAATATTTGTTTTTAATGATGTAAGCTGCCTTGGGTTCTTTTTTAGAAGAAAAGCAGGGTAAAAATATTTTAAACAAGCAAACAAACAAACTTGCCTTTATATACTCACACTCTACTTCATCCGACCTCCACTGTAAATCCTTGTTGCTCTTTGGTTATACCTTTGCTTTTTCCTGTGCCTGCTCCTTCCTCATACTTTAGTTGTGGTTCTGATGCACTTCTACTATCCTGGAATCTCAGCTGAAAATCTAAAACCATTAATAAAACAGTAAAGCATTTGTAAGAGCAAAATAGTTTTCTTGAGACAAGAGAAACTCTTGTTACAACTGTCCCCTTCACAAACCAAGGAGCAAATTTCTATCCATAGAAAATTAGCAAAATGCTCCCTGTTTTGCCTTGTGAATCAGGACATGAAATGGAAGGAGGAAGTTGTGGGGACAAAATTATAAGAAGGAAGTTTGTAGTAACGGGGGGATGTGAATTCCACAAATTCTAGCATGCATTGTCCCACTTATCTCAGTGCTTGGAATAAGATGGAGCACTCATATGTTTCCATTTATTTCAAGGAGGCTCGTTCCATGTGCTGTAAAAAAGGCCTAATCAAAGAGCTTGGAAATAACAATTTACAAGTAACACAGCTATGGATAATCAGTTGATTTCTTTATGTAAAGTGAAAGCAATGAAGTTAAACTACAAAAAGATAGTAAGAAATGGGAATAAAATTAGTTTTGGGAGTATAACAACTAATGTTTTTCATTATTTTTGTTGACAAACTCCTGAGTTATACTTGCAATAATGCAACTGGCATAACTTTTGGAAGTAATTTGCCACATGTCAGCATAGACATGATTTGCCACATGCCAAGTTACATAACTTTGTAACCTACAGCAATTTGCCATAAAAATTTACATATTTTTTTATTATTACACTAACATAAAATATCTATAGGATTTTGGTCTCTGAGATTTACTTACTTTTTATTTACTTTTTTATTCAGTTATAAAATTATTTACCTTCTAGATAACTTTATAGGGACGTGGTGGCGCTGCAGGTTAAACTGCAAAGCCTCTGGGCTGCAAGGTCGAAAGACCAGCAGTTCGAATCCATGCAACGAAGTGAGCTCCCATCGCTTGTCCCAGCTCCTGCCAACCTAGCAGTTCGAAAGCATGTAAAAATGCGAGTAGATAAATAGGTACCACCACGGTGGGAAGGTAACGGCATTCCGTGTCTAGTCGCACTGGCCACGTGACCACGGAAACTGTCTACGGACAAACGCTGACTCTATGGCTTCGAAACGGGGATGAGCACCGCGCCCTAGAGTCGGACACGACTGGACAATTGTCAAGGGGAACCTTTACCTTACCTTCTAGAACACTGTTTAGGGTATTTAGAGGGGACATGACTAAACTTCTTCAAGTTTTATGCCATTTTAAGACTAAAGAGACTACTGTAATGCTTTCTACATAGGGCTGCCCTTGAGTCTAGTACAGAAACTTTAGCAGGTCCAAAAGGTGGTGACCAAACTGATTACAGGAATCAACAGATATGAACATCTGTATCCAGTTCTAGAATATCTCCACTGGCTACCTGTTTGTTTTCGTGTTTAATTCAAAGTGCTGATTATTACCTGTACTACAGCCCTAAATGGTTTAGGACCCCAATAGCTGCTGGAATGTCTCTCCTACAAAACAAGCTACCCATCCAGCCTTTCCCTTGCACTCATTAATGTTAAAAACAGCAACACCTAAGCAGACCAGAAAAGTTACTACTAGAAAGCAAATGTTTTTGATTGTGGCCCTTTTCTAAATAGTAGTTTGTGCAAAGAGATTGATAAATAGCTATAAGAAAAGAAAAGGAGAGAAAAGAAAAGGGAGAGTAATATAATGAGTTGTGAAATGAGCTACTAAATACCAGTCAGTAGTCAGCAATAACTAATTACTTTTTGAAGGCTGAGTGATGAGTTATTTGACAGATACTTTAAAAAAAACAACCTTTCCAGGCTATGTGTGCTTTCTAGAGCTGATGGGAGTTGAAGTCCAACAGAATTTGAAAGGTCACCTACTCCCCACTCCTCCTTTGTCTCAGAGATTTTTCTTCCCCATAGACACAGCAGACCAACAAAGAGAGGAGAGTGAAAGAGACAGGGCAGATGAGCACAAATGATGACAAAGGGATTTGGAAGCGGATAGGCCCAAAGCGGTTTACACATGGACAGCCTGTCTAGATGGCCATTAGTGAAATGTCTGGACAAATCCTCCTGACACTGCAAAGCAACCCTAGTCAAGAAGAATCTGAGAGGTGCTGATAAAACAAAGGCAGGCTTAGATGAAAACAAGTTTGTTACCAGATGGTACCTTCTGACTAGAGAAGTTGTTTGTAGGAGCCCCTTGTGTTCAGCTCCCCAACAAAAAAGCTGCTCAGCTGATCAGTCAAGTATAGCTTTCTTGTCACGTTTTGTATGTCATGATTTGTGTATCAGTTTGTCTTGTGCTTAGTGGTTGCAGTGGTCATGGCTTCATAAACCTGATTAATTCCGTTTACTACTTTGAGGAAATTCATTTTATGATGAGCAATTTCACCCAGAATAATTTATTTAGGCTTATAAATTCAGTCATCGTACCATTTTGATGAGCTGAGATTAGTCAGTTTTAATAACAGCCTCCAGTGGCTGGAGGCTCAGAATGTCTTCTAGTACCCTACTGTGTCAGTTCTGCATGTTGTTAGTTCAATACACAAAGCCCAAGAGATCTACTTTTTAAGAAACATATTAATGTATTATCTGATAGTTGCAGAATTTGCACTTTAAATCTGGTACTTCCCATAACATACAGTGAGATTCTAGTCCCTCTATTCTAGTAATTTCAGTTTTTAGAAAGCATGTAGGCAATCATTTAAAATCTTCCCCTTCCTACCCATATATTAGAGGATGGAAAGAATTTGTTACTGTCTTTTTCTTTTTTAACAGTAATTTGTTGATACTGTTGTTTGCTGTTGTTAGTAATGTGGTACTTTTAACTATACATATATTTTTCAAAACAGACTGAAAGATACAAAAAATGCCTCCAAATTCCCTGCAAATGATCCCTGCAAAGGGACATTTTAGGAGTAATTGGTAAACATCACTCATTGTACCCCAATTATAACAATGTTACAAGATATTACATTATTTTGGAACAATAATGTTGCTTCCTCTCATTACATAAAACAGTTATTGTAGCACTGAGGCAGAAAGGTCCTCCCAACACATGTACATCTCCCCCCACCCCTGATTTTAAAATAAAAACATCAGTTATGAACAATTTGCTGCTTTTTCATGAGGCAACTACTTCACTCCACCTAAAGGAAGGACTGGCTTTGGGAATGTGCAGCCCAGTTTTATCGAACCACAATACAATTCCTGTGTGTATTACTGCAGCTTCTTTGTCTTCCAGGGCCACTTGAAGCATATTGACCTATAAATGTCATGTGCGACAATTACACACAACTCTGATTATTCATGTGCACATTCAGTGCACATAATGCTTGTGACATCTTTTTGTCCCATCAGTGGGTTCCGTTTATTGCACTGGAGTTTTGTGTTGTGGGATTAGGTTGTTGTCCTAATTGTATGGAAAGTTCTTCCTGAAATAATGAAATAATTAAATTCTTTACATTTTTCGTGTTCAAGACATTATGTATGGTTTAATTGGTCTTGAAAGATAAACGTTTAGGTTCAGTATCTCTGTTATTATTCTGTCCCCCACCCTGCCCTCTCTTTTCCATCTTGCTCCTGGACTCTCCTTTTCGTTGCCATTTTTCTTGCTTTTAATGGCCACCATCTGAGCTAAAATCTAGGTAGTTTTAGAGAATGATTAATCATGTATTGAACAAGGTAGAAATGTTGTCATCTTTTCTTGTAGGATCAATGTACTAAAAGCTGCAAATGGTGTGGATAGTATTGTGGGTATTTTTCTCACATTTGACATTAAAAAAATGGGGCTTGTTTTCGCTTTCTGAAGCCCCTATCCATGGTGATAGGTTCTTCCCTTATTCTCAAGTATAGACCACCCCAGGCTTCTGGAAGATTATGACAGACATATTAAGGACAGTCTTGTGAAGTCTTGCAGTTGAAGTGCCATTGACATGTTGTTGTAGCCCTGGAGCAATCTTTTCTTCTATTACTAGAGGCTGCAGTTGATTTATCAAAAGCAGAGCAGGTGTGACCACTGGGTACATCTGTGGCTATTCAGACATCAACATTTCTCCCAGTTCTGCATCTGCACATGCTTCTTGGCTTACTCTTCTCAGCTCTTATTGGATCTTCTTTGGGCGTATCCAGATAAGGTGTGTCACTTGAATCAACATGGATTGGAACCATGATCCTTTTTCCCCATTGATCTCGATTTACTCACTCAAAGTTTCCATACCTGTAGTCAAGTTTTTTTTCAGTGTAATCCAGAGTTTCCACATTACATGTCCCCTCCCTTCTTTCTCCCATCTTCCTCCCTCATGCACTCCCCATTCTCCACCCTATCTCCACCCCTTATCTCTTTCCCTCTCTTGATGTTGCCTAATTCTCTGAAAGATCCATTTGAGAGAGACTTAACATACTGGGGGTGAGAATGGGGACCAATCTGTCCTTTCACCCATGCAGTTGTGGTTGAAGTTGAAAAGTAAGCTGTGCTTATCTGGAATTGTTGAAGATATGTTTCCACACATCTCTCCACCAGCATTCAGTTTGGTAATGGAGTCTTTCATGTTGTGAGGAAGGGAGTGTTGAATGGTTCAGCAACTGAGCGGGGAGACTCGTCATCCCGCCCCTGGCTGGAGTGGCCAGCAGGGCAGGAAGATGGAGAAGCGCTAGCCAGGCTACATCCAAGATTGGCGCGATGAGCAGGACACCAGCTGCATCCACTGTGCAGCAACCCGTAAGTGGACAGGTCGGTTTGGGGAGGTGGGACTGAGCTTCTGGGTCCCCTGGGTCGGGGATATTCGTATACAAATAGGAATATTCCATCTCTAGTCCTCATCTCTAGTCCTGTGCTGCACTAACCTTTCTATTCCATAATTTCACATACTGCAAGCCTGTTGGCTCTGGAATATACTTCTATGCTGTGTCCCTCATACCCATAGACCTGGGGTTTGGACAGGATTTTTCAGGATGGATTTACTGCTGCTGTTTATGCCTGTCTTCTGATCTAGTTGTTAACAGTTGTTCTCCTTGTGCCAAGAAATCCTTTGATCAATTATTGACAACACTGTGGAATAGTGTGAGGAGACTGGCCTTCCTTTAAAAGTGTTCTCTGCTTGAATTTCATCATTTCTCAGCCAAGTTTTCATGATTTTTTCCCTGATTCTTAAAATAGGTGCTATATCTTGCTAACAGACCTGTTATTGTATTTGTTTATATAAATAAACTCTCATTGCAACTCACTAATTAGCCACATTATTTGAAGGCTTTCTGTCCTTTTTCTTTACTGATGGAAGATGGCATTTCACTGTATCTATACTCAAATATGTCTGCTAAAGGGTCTAGTCCTCTGTCATTATTCAGAAACTTCTTCATATTTATAGAGAATGGGAATGTGGATGTGTGAGACTGTCCACTCTGTCCACTTTGCCAGAATTTGTTAAACATTTCAGCATTTTTGACTGTTCAGTCCAACACATTTAGACATATTTTTTAAAAAGTTGCCAAGTGGTTCTTACATCATTGCCATTTTCCTTATTTCTTATAAATGAAAAAATAAAATACATTTTTTTTCTTTTCATTGTGTGTTTTAAATTTTAAAATCTGCAAACAGCACATAAGAAGATGCTATTGTTGCAAGTATTAACAGCAGTATAGCAGCGGTCTCTCATGTAGAATAATAAAGAGTTGATAACTTGATGTAATCTGTTACCCATCTTAAGTCTTGTTGGCTCAGCAAATGGCATGGGTTCAGGATGATGAGAACAGGGCACTGCACAAGTATGCCACCGTAGCCTCTAAGATGGTGCAGACTCCCACAGAACAACAAGATTATTGCCTCCAAACAATGTGAAGCTGAAATGTTGCCTGAGAGCCTTTTGTTAAATTAATGGAGGTGGGCTCACACTAACGTTGTATTTCGCTTACGTACAAGCTCAGCTCAGTGCTCATCTGTGTTGCACTGTCTGCATTGTACAGTATGCAGTCTGCAAGTTTATTGCACAGTGAATTTTTACTTTTTTTATTTAGCTATACATTTGTCAAGGTGTCCTATTGTCCCCCAGATATTTTGGACTACCATTTCTTGTCACCCCTGGCCATTGGGCCTTCTGTCTGGGGCTCATGGGAATTCTAGTCCAAAATATCTGGATGGTACCAGATTATCTCCCTCTGATCTGCATTGCCAGTTGCTCAGTCTCAGGTACAATGGCAAGAGTTATCCTCTTCTGCCCCAGACATTTTAGCTCTTATAATTTGAATTGCATAATCTGTTTCTGTGATGAGCATACATGAGGGTTAAGCCTTCCTTGAAGATGGCTTCTCTGCTCTTAAGCCACTATTCCCAATTTTCGTTATGCTTGTCCCTTAGAATGAGTGTGGCTCTCAGTCTCCTGAAAGTCTTGGGTTTAAATACCCATATCGACCATAAAACTCACTGAATGTTAATCACATGCTCTCAGCTTGGTCTGCCTCACAGGATTGTTATGAGGATAAAGGATAAATTGCCTTGAGCTTGTCAGAGGAAAAGCGGGGTATAAATGCAATAAATAAATTAATGAACCAGACATCCTTGTTAGGGTCCCCGCATTGTGAAGAGGGGAGTACACTACATGTGGTTTGTGGTAGTTGCTTTATTCTAAGATGGCTTCTCCCATTCCCTGTCTGTAAGGTGGAAGCAAACCTTTTGTTTCTTCTCCTACCTTGGTATCTCATAACAGAGAAAACAGAAGTAGCACATTTAATTCCCCCATTATCTCTGAGCAAAACTGTCAATTCCTGAAACGGGGGAATGGGAGACAGATAAAATATTGCTGGACAGTTTTCTGGATAATACACCACCCACGAGGCATTGTTTTATTTTGGCCATAGCTTAATCAAACACAAAGTAGAAAGAAAATAGAATACTTTCCAACTCGCCTATCCTTCAATTCAGTAATAAACAGTTTCATATAGACTGTCATATTCCACTGCCATGTTTTTTATTTGGACTATTAAACCTTTGTATACTGTAGTCATTTCATGGTTGCTTTGCCCCAAAGACACATAATAGCATAGAGGTACTGGCTTCAGTTGTGGAGGAGATGCAGGGAGACAAGACAAAAAGCTGGGGAGAATGAACATTTATTTGTGTATACAAAAGCTTAACCCTAGAGCAAATGGAAGAGAGGGGAGTGGTGCTCCTTGAACAAATTGACCTCATGCATTAAGTGGCTGGTGATCATTATCCAACTGTGTCTAAATTCAAGGCATAGCCCACAGCAACCATCCTTTGCCAACTTTGCTTTGCCAGGTGATGTCCATGTGCCATGCTCCAAGAGACTGCCATCAGTAGTGCACTCTCATGGGCAGAAGCTATACTGGTCCCATGAGTCCAGACTTGTTAGCGCTATCCTCCTTCCCCCACCGCCGCAAAAAGTTTTATTACCACTGTGAGTGGATGCCAAACATCAATACAGTAATAGTAAAGACAAGGTATTTACATGTACCTGAGAACATCATAATGGCTGAAGATACACAACTCCTGCAAAATTAAAATGACCACTGGGCCCAATAGGCTGTATAGTTGATACACTAGGGAAGGGAAAAAACATTCTGGCCCTTATGCAGCAATCCAGTCAGTATGGAAACTATCCTTCCTTAGGATGCCAGGGCAAAAGAGAGAAGAAGGGAGGGTCACCATAGCTGCCAGCCTAGAAAGACCAGGTGTCACGTTTGATTGATTTATTGGTTGATTTGATTTGATTTGATTTGTATACCGCCCATCTGGCAACCCAGGCCACTCTGGTTTTGAAGGACCTGTCATGTAAAATCAGAGAATCCCGTGAGCCCTCCCTCAGCAATATGTGGTCTGTTTTACACACACACGCACTGCTACTGCAAGTAGTTCTCTCTTTTGAGAGTCAACCAAAAGAAGAAGAAAAATAAGATTTTTTTTCATTTCCTTTCGCCTTACTCCCATTTAACAATGGACTAAAAGAGTAGTGTTCCCATCTCTGGATTCTGTTTGGACTGGTCCATATTTTTAAGCCAGCCAACCTTATTTGTCCTTTCTGGACTCATACACATACTGATTCTGATCTTTCCAAATGTTACGATACAGTGCTCAGTTCAAAACTCAAAACATTAGGAGACGTTGCATAGGAAAACATCTGTACTGGAAGAAAATGCATACAAAATATTTAAGTTGGGGGAAATGTATACAAAAATGGAAAAAAACTGTAGTATTTGTGAGCTTTGTGAGCACCAACAATATATTTTATTTTTGCTGTAGAATTAGAATTATGCCAAGTGGTTATTCATGGTAGACTTTTAATTATGATAGTAGGTGTAAAAGTCTCCTCCATGATCCATTATTTCTCCTGTATTATAGCCATTAAATGCAAAGCAGGCTGAGTTTGTGATGAGAGAGCTTTTTTTTTTTAACTTTTCCTTTCACATTCTCTTCTAATAAGATCTGTGCTTCTTATTTTCCCCATTTACATCATCACTGCAATTTTGGGCATGGCCCGATGGCTGTAATCAGTGGATCTGATGCCCCTTTTTAGATCATCCTGCTGTCCCCAATGCATTGTGCTAATGTGCTTTATTATATGTCTAACACCAGCAAGTGTGTTAGTAGAGAGAAAAAGGGCAGGATATAGGAGGGGGAAAAGATATTCCTTTAAGACACATTGCATACTCTCAGTTCTTTGCTAAAATACTGGCCTGAGTATAAAGGTAGCAGCCATTCATACATACTTTTATGTGCAGATTCCTCTACTTATTTTAGATATATTGATCAGAATCCTGTTGGCTCAGCTCTGTGTACATAAGGTTGATGATGTCATTAGCCACATCCTTGTATCTTTAACTAACTGTTTCCTGATCTCCATTTCAAGATTCTAAGGCCCGCTAGGGATCCCTTTTGACTTGGAGAAGCCTTTGGGAGCCTTGGAATGGGGGGAGTCTTTAATGTCCAAAGTCTTCTCAAGGTTAATTTAAATAAATAAAAATTAAATAAAAGGGATCCCTAGGGAGCCTTGGAACCTGAATGCAGGGGAATAGGCAAATTTTAATGAAAATAAAGATAAATTTCCATGACTGATGACATCATTAGCCTTACATGTAGAGCTGAGCCAACAAGATTCCAACAATTTGATGCTTCATTTTCTTTACTGACACATACTGGTGGCCTATGATCTTAGCAGGATTTGTATCCCTTACCTGCAGTGGCAAGATTAGCTCCCCCCTGCTCAGACCACAGTATAGTCACTTAAGTTCAACTTCTACCAACTTCTCTTTACTAGTCTTTGAGATAGCTGTTGCTTCCTTATATAACCTCTCCTCATGTTGATGCATCTGCAGTTTGTTCCATTAATAAAATGAATGTTTCTGAGTCTTTCTAGTTGCACCTGCAGAATTTCAGCAGTTGGTCACCCAAAGCCAAATGATAGAAAGACAATAGGAAAATAATGGTATATAGCAGGGGTCCCCAACCCCCAGTCCGTGACCCAGCAGCGGTCCGCGGCCTAGGCAGGACTGGGCCACTGACACAGATCTCCTGCCCCCCCGTGAGTGCTCCCAACACGTGTGTGCCCCGTGCATGCGTGCAAGCGCACTCCACCCCTGTGAGTGTGCCACGCGCATGCAAGCATGACATCCTCCCGTGCGCGAGCGTGACAAGGCCCCCCAACAGTTGGGAAAAGGTTGGGGACCACTGGTATATAGGGTGCATCATGCCGAAGGACATTTGCTTTTCATCTCTTATAGTCTGAAACAGATGGAAAAACAAGACATGTATTCATGTTCAGTTCCCCATAGATTTATTTTCTTTCCTGCCTGCAGTAATTAAAAAAGCTTATATGCTTATTTCCACAATTAATGATCCATTTCCTCTAAACTTTATTTACAGAAAACACACACTTGTACATCAGTGATGGCAAAGCTGTCTACAGATTCTCAGAGTGTGACTATACTGGAGCTTGTGTAGTTGCAGTCTGAGAATATGTAAACAGCTCTGCAGCCTGTACTACATTTGAAATCACAATCAGTGCTCACACAGGGGCTGCGGATTGATTCAAGAGTTCACCATTCATACAGGATGCAGTGTGAGTCGTATTCTAACCCACAGTCCTTTTTTTCTTTCTTTCTTTTGCTGATCCTTTTATGGTTTGCTGTGCAGCATCTTTCTCATTTAAAGCTACAGACTACTATATTTCTCAAAAACATTTATATAAAAAATAACATGGAAAAGTACTTAACAGTCTAAGAGTACAGAACATCAAAAGGTTGAACAGTAATTTTGCAAAATACATCATAATTCACACATCAGAATGATTCAATAACCACAGCCTTCCCCTTACCATCTGTTACTTCTTTCATTTACTTTCAAGTAACCCATGCAGGAATTACCTCATCTCTGGTCCCAGTTTATCATGCCAATAGTTTAAACCATATGTGAGAAGTAGCTTACTGGTAATATATTTACCCAATTCCATCTCTCTGTTCTTTTGAATGGGACTAAGAGAAACCAGTTGCAGTGAGGAAAAGAAAGAGGATAGTAGTTTGAAAGCATTAAAATGCAGGTAGCTCCTGATCTACTGCAGAAATGCCTGCCTACACACCACTTTCAAGAGCACAGTGGTGCGTGAGGTAGAAGTGGTCCCTTGTATATTATTATTACTTATTAAATATTTTCCTCTTTTCCTCAGACATTTTCAAAGGAAAGCAGATAAGGGTTCATAAGGGTGAAATAAACAAATCTTACAATTTTTAGGATGAAACACAAAAATACTATTCTTTGATGCAATATTTGAATTAATATTTATAATGTTTGATAGCTTAAAACATGCAATAATGTAGAGTCAAAGTAATTGTGATTGTGTTTACTGACCCCTTAGCTTGCAGTTCATGGTAAGAACTCCAGTTTGAGGGCTTTTTACAAAAGAACAGTAATGCCTGAATTCTTTCCATACCAGTGTAAAGTATTCTGCTCATATTTAATATGGAACAGCCTCATTAGTGGTAAAGGGTCCTGTAGCAAAAAGGTCCAGAGAGAATACATGTCTCTTCCAACTGCATGTAAATTATTTCCTTGGATTGCTCCCAGTCTATAAGAATCACCTTTCAAGGAGGGACAGATTTTACAGTTAATCTGTGCAGTAAATGTGTTGTCCAGAGTTTTGGTGTGAAGCTGGCAATTAACTTAGTGTTAGTTCAATGTCATGAGCTTAGGGAAGCATATACAGGTGGTATTCTGGCATAGATTTTACTTGTGTCAGCTGCTTGAGATCTTTCCTTCTAATTAACTTATTTGACTGTCACCTAATTTGCCCACTCACGGCACAGAAAGAAGATCAAGAAGTCTGATCTTCCTTCCAGGAAAGAACAATCTATTTTTGCATAAAAGTAAATTCTGCAGCATTGCGATAAGAGTGTGAGAATGAGGTAAGAAGAGACAAGAAGATCAAATGGTATAAGAAGCTGTCAAAAGGTGACTAGATAGAGATGATCTCAGAGTGATTAAAATGATACATGCAAAGTTAATCTTACATAGTGGCAGGTGGCTTGAACACACTGTTGGCTAGAGGTTAAATGATATAAACCTTCAGTCCAGACATGCCATTTGGCCTCAACCTCTTGTCTCTGCATTTGTGACCTCTTACGTTGATTTAAAGTGACCCACAGGTTGAAAGTGGAGCAGCCTCCTTGAAAGCACTGTATTTTTCAGTGTTCTGGATCTGTCTTATAATAATGAAATGAGAGCAACAGTTGTAGCTATTTTTAGTTCTGTGTACCCAGTTAGTTCTGTGTACCCAATTCACATTGCTCTATGTGAATCAGTTGCAAGAGAAGATATTGTGTCCTGTAGTTTTTTAACAGCTGGTTTATTTTATTGTGAGTTTTCATAGACAAGAACCAACTTCATCACTTATGTGGGTGGACTAAGGGCTGCTGTATCTTCAGGGCTTGAAAAATGCACTCGTCCACTCGTCTGTGACGAGTGAAAAAACACTGCTTGACGAGTCACAGCTCCCTCCCTCCCTGCCTCCTTACCCTCTGCCCGTCTCTCTCTCTCAATGATCCTGCAGTCCTCCCCTCCCCCCTCCTATTGCAAAAGGAAAACTGCCCTCTTCTTGCGAGAAGAGACTTCGAGCAGCACATAGAGATATAGCTCTGCAGGAGAATGTAGAGTAGTCTCATGCTGGAGAATATGGAGCTTCCCTGCTACCAATTTCAACCCAACGACCTGGCTCCTTAAAAGGCCGGGCGCTTTTGCTTTCAGTTTTATTTTTGCTGGAGACATTCAAAAGAAAGGCATTCAAAATACAAGCTTCATGACCCCACAGGCACGCAGGTAATAAAGCAACCCAAGTCTGAGGGTATGTTTATTTGGGGTTTGTACGCATTGTTACGTAGAAATAAAAGTGAACAAGTGTCTAGTTTAAATTTGTTAACATAAATTGCAAGGCTATAGTCCGGTCATGCTGACTGGTGAAATTTTTGACTGACTGGTGAGACATTCTAAAAATTTTCATGCCCTGTGTATCTTATTCAGAGTTAATCTATACCACGTTCCATTTGAAGAAGCTGCATGTCAGTATTCCTCTAAGTCACATAGTCACAATTTAAGAGCTATACAGTGTATGCAATATCCTCTTTTAATCTGTTGTGAGCTGTGCATTCCTGGGTAGGTAGCAGTATTGTGTTTTGCTGAAAGATAAGTCTTGTTAACAGAAGTCTTCATTTACCTCAGGTTTTTTTGCAGCTGTATCCCAAACCTAAATGTGTGACCTCTCTCCTTGCGATCTTCACTCATCCAGGTCTGCCACTCTCAGCCATCCAGAAGTCTTCTGCTCTCTGAAATGTCTCCACCTACCATTCCTTGCTTCCCCTTTTCCTCTAACTTTTCAGAATGTCTCTGTGTGACCACTTCTCTCATTTTCTTTTGTCCCTCTCTTCAAAATCAAGCTTTCTTGGGAAACCTTTGGCTCATACCCCAGTTCTTGTAGCTTATCATGGTAGTGCACAACTTTGGGGGCATCTGGCTGCTCCCGGTGTAGCGGCTGAACCTGGTGAGATCCCACCTCCTTTTCTCCAGAAGCCTGACTAATCAGCTGGGCCGTATGAGGGGGCTGGTGTTCCCTGCATTCTGAGATTGCTTTCCCAACATTAGTAGTTACCAGTGGCAGTAAAACAGCAACCTTGGTGGAAATCACTGAGGATGTGAGAGGTAATGGTGGAGACCCAGTTTGCAGACAAGCAGAGGTTTATTCCTCATATTTGAGTTATTGTTGTTTGCACCATCCCTCTGAGAGTACCTGGCTGTTACTCAACAAGCCTTTGGAGCAGCTGAAGACTAACAAGGTGTAACACGTTTTCCTGCCAATGGCCACTGACAGAAATGGGGCAGAAAGCATGAAAATTCTCCTGCAGATTTCCAGTAGGCTTCAACAAGGTCAAGCAAAGCAGTCTTACAGCTTCCTTGTAACCCTTTTCTCTCAGAGCATCCAACCAGAGGTTTTGTCCCCCCCCCCCCTTCCCCATACTTTCAATAAAGACCATAGGGGCTTTTTAAAAGTCCCAAAATGTTACAGTGAGCCAGCCGAGGAGTATGTCTTGGGACATTATAAGAGAAAAGGAGATAATTGATTTTAACAGCAAAAGTGTTTAGCAGGAAATGAATGGGTGGCAGAGGTGATGGCTATGCAAATCTCTAGTCTTGGAACAAACTGTATAACTGCTTTACTGAAATACTGCTATATCTTGTTAAGACAAAATGTGTACTCATTAGATTTGGCAAAAATAGTCCTGGCCCTTAGTTTAGTCTGCCTTTAGAAGACAAATGTAAAGCAAGGCTGCTTGACTAGAAAAGGAAGATTTATCATTGAGAAGACAGAAAAAGTACTTTTTCCTAGGCAGAGTAAGGAGAAATTGAGAGATCTGTGGAGGTACCAAAGAGACTCTGTCAGTGACATGACTAGTTTCATTATCTGTTCCCTGTTTCTTCTCAACCTCAATCATCTCTATAGCCCAGGGTAGTCAATATGCAGCTTGTGGACCAAAGTCAGACTCCCAGCACCTAGAACAGGACTAGGGAACATGTAGTCTTTGCTGCAAAGCTCCTCACCTTTTCTTATGAAGGAATGAAGCAAATGTCACCGTAAGAACCAGACCCCACCCCTCACCCCCCAACTCCTGAAAAATAAAGGTTTCTGGACACATTGAAGGCTGAAAGGTTTTATTTAGTATATGTTTTTGTGATCTGTAGCCCAATTCTATAGTCTTTAAGAGGCCATGGCCTCTTTTTTGTATGTGCCACAACTGGCTAACAGGGCCGCACCCTTGGAAATTTCCAGAGGAGCAAGGAGAAAGTTGGCTCTTTTTTATGACCTGGGAAGGTATGGAAGATGATGTCTGAATTGGATTGATTTTCCTGAGCCTCTTGAAAAGAAGAACTTCAGGATTTTGAAAAGAGACTACAGTTAGAAACAGTGTCTAGCTTCCCAAAGTTGAAAACAATAAAGGGTAACATGGATTTTAGTTACTTCTTTTCAGTGTTTATTGCACTAGAAAGAGAGTAAAGCAAGGAAGAAAACTTAGAAAAATTTTGTGGCTAGGAGGAAGTTTCTGATTTAAATGCAGTACTTTTTAAATTATGGATTTCCCCCCCTTAGGTGTCAGAATGGAGCACACTTAATGAGAAGTTGTCAGCATCTAGATGAATGCAGGTTGTTGTCAGGAACAAATTAGTCTTAATTGGAAAAACTGAGCTTCATTGGAATGTCTGTCTTCAGTGATATGGTATAATTATTGCCAAAAAGGCAGAAGCAGAACAATGAAGCTGCAGAGTTCTGAAAAAAATTATTTGACTAGCATTGGTACCTGAATAAGCGATAAGTAACACTCTTTTATTCCAGGATTCTCTGGAGTCTTTTTGTATTTATATTCTAAACGTTTATAGTACAACTTCCACTGCTTAATAACTCTAGAAAAAGTTTTTCAATTTTTTCTGGTAATGGTTGTTTCTGGTCATTGGAATTGGAATAATGCCATGATTACTATTTTGGAATAAAAGAGAAATTGTTTTAAAAGGGTGAGATCCAAAGTGCTTTTGATTCTTTGACAGGGATGTTAATAAGAAATACTATTCCCTCTAAATTAGAATCAGGATTTCAGAATTCATCACTGAAATGGGCTCTTAATTTAGTCTACTACAAGGCACATAACATCACTTTTTAAAGGATTTTTCCTTTTTAAAGCATCAGTCTTATTTTAGACATTCATAATCCTGCATTCTATAATAAATGCCTTTTAGTAAAGACACAGGAGTAGTGTATAAAATATTGATCTCAGCTCTCCTCTTTTCAGAGCAGGTTATATTTTGGGGCTGCATGCAGTAACTACTGGGCAAATGGTCCAGAAAAGCAATGGCACTTGAACTATCCTGTCCCTCATTCTCTCAAGTGACTTGCCTGTAAGATATAGCAAAGTGCTGGATAGAACACAACTGGGTTGAATGTGAACTGTGATATCTTGGACTCTACATTTTTAAGACTCCCAGCACCCCTACTCCACCTATCCTCTCCACAACCTCCCCCCAATTTAGAACTATTTAAAATTGCTTAGAAACTTCCCTTCTAGGGTGTATGTGGGAAAAACAATATTCCCATTGTTAGCAATACAAATCTGTTCATGTGGACTTTGAATTCATCAGGAATATTGTTTAGATTATATTTTGGCACTACAATTATTTTAGTGGTCTTTTTTAGCTTCGCTCTAATTTTGGATATTAACCGTTCATAATCAGTACCGTAATCCTGGGGTCCCCAACCGCAGCCTGGTCCTTGGCCTTGGCAGGACCGAGCCACTGAGACAGATCTTCTCCCCCCCCCCACGCATGTACACCCCCCACGCACACATGCCCCCCATGCACACACGGGTGCCCCGCCCACCCACGCACAGACACCGCCCCCCCAACTAGTCCGCGGTTCGGAAACGGTTGGGCACCACTGCCGTAATCGACTCTTAGTCTTGTTTTGGCTGAGAGAAAACACCTTCTCTATCTCCTGCTTCCAGTTACATAGTATATTTGGTTTCTGTATTGACCATATGGTGATGTCCACATGTATAGCCATCTGTTTGGTTGTTTGAAGCATGTGTTTGCACTAAACAGATAGTTTTGCAAAACTCTATGAGTCATTGTCCTTCATTTCTGACTCCTAGACCAAATTTTCCAACAGCATTTGGTTGCGCTTTGTTCCTTACTTTTGCATTTCAGTCACCTTTGATTATAAGCATGTCTTGTTTTGGTGTGTGATTAATTCCTTCTTCAACGTTTGCATAAAAGCTTTCAATTTCATCTTCAGCATTAGTAGTTGGAGCATAGACGTGAATGATGGTTATGTTGATAGGTTTTCCACAGAGTCTGATTGATATTATTTGGACAGATCTTGGATTATAGTCCCTAACTGCCTGTGCTCCATCTTGCCACAGTATTCAAGCTATAAAAATTTTTAAACCATGCTATAAACTCCCCACATGTAAGCAGATTGAGACAGGTTTTAAGTGGGCCACAAATTGTTGGATAATTGATGTGTTATTTATCTACTTTTACTGCCAGGGATGTAGAGAGCAGTTTGTTTGAACCCATGTGGAAAATGACTTTGCTGGATCTTTGCCCTGTGCACCTTGACTGGTGTGGGATGGGGAAGGCATCTTCTGTTCTAGAAACCTTTATGTCTTGAACCAGCCCTGTTGCCTCTCAGTCCATGATATTTCTGTAAAATGAGCTTGAGTGCCAAGGAAGTTGCTCGTCATTCTTAGTCTGCAGTAAACAAAAACAAATACATGCTCTTTGCTCTTGTACTTTCGAGTTTTTTCTTCGGGTTGTTTTTATTTTTTGTTTTTAGTAATAAATCTGTAAGGGGTGTTTTAAAATACTTTCTTACCTGACAGAATGGTCGAAGGGTTGTAAATAAGCAAATGCTTGAGGTGTTAAATTTTGCCAGGCAAGACAACAGTTGAACAGAATGTGAAGTATGGCTGTTTGGACTGATTCCCCACCACCACCACCACGTAATACAGATCCCTCATCATGTTAATTAACTGTGTCTCTGTAGAATTTTTCTTTTGCATAATTAATTGCTACGCAGATTTACTGCTCTTAGCTGGCCATTTCTCCTTACATTCATCTAGTTTAAATTCTTCATGGCTCTCATTCAGGAGCAATCTCAGTGTAGCAATCTTCTTAGAGCGTGTGTGTGCGCGCACACACACATACACAGGTTTTTTGTGCATGCTTTTTTGAGCTCCAGGCAACATAATATGACTTGAACAGAAGTGGGTGCATAAGGACACAGTTATATGGAGATTGGGTAAGCCAGGAAAAGGCATGGGAAGAATAACATCCCGTCCCAAAGGCTTTAATGCTCTAGTCAGTACTTGTCAATGAAATACATTTGTGCCTTCCCTGCATTTCACTGTGGGTTTTCTCTTTCTGTGCTAAACCAAACATTCAGTGCTCAGCGTAGCTCCTGCCTTGTTCTGTTTTGAGGTGAGGAAGCAAATGACTTTGCAACACTGCCAGGTTTGAAGTCACAGCTGCAAATGCCATTTGAGTAGCATCTTTTCCTTACATTATGCAGTGTTGGGATCTTGGGTACTTAAGTGAAATTTGCACAGAGAGGACAACAAAACAAACCTATGCAGACTCTTTGTGTTTCCACAGTTTTGGGCCTGCGGACCCATATTAGCAAGGAGAGGGTTGCATTTCTTTCCAGTAGCATTGCCAGAACCCATTGCATAAGAAGCATTGGGTTAACGGGAGGTAATGTTTCTTCAGCAGATATGCAGATATCTTCCAGAATGTGTTTCTTGCATTCTGAGTACTTGTCCTGACATGGGTACTGCCCAGAGGCATGAATCTCCAAAATGGTCAGGGCATTCCAATCAGAATGTGAAGGTGTCACTCTTCTGGACCATGTTCCTATGGCCAGGCTGATTTGGGGATGCTGCCAGTTGTGGTAAAAATGTAACTTTTCTAAGCTATGAAAACAACATAGAGTTCTGTGACACTTTAAAGAGTAACAAGTTGTATTTGACAGGACCTTTTTTGGGCTATAGCCCAGTTGTCCAGATCCCTTGTTGGTTTTACTGCTACAGATTAACATAGTTATGACCTTGGGAATTTTCCAGTTCTGTTAACAGTCTTTTGTTTGATGGCAGTGCTGAAGCTGGTAAGACCAACAGTGATGAGCAAAGGAATGGGAAGTTCTCCATAGTTCTGTACCTAGTGCATCTGTTTTAGATGGGAAAGACCAGTGGCAGTGGCAGTCCCCATTGTATAAGAAGAATTGTATTAAGGAGAGGTAGTGCTGCTTCAACTGATATACAGGTATATTACAGAATATGCTTGTTTTCCTCTGAGTACTTGACTGATACCAGTTCTGCCCAGTGGAGTAAATCTCTAAAATGGCCAGAGCACTCCAGTCAGAACTTGGAGACCTGACTTTTCAGTCACATCCAGAAAATATCAGAGGAGTAGAAGAAATGTGCTTAAGTGCTGGAGAGTGGGTGTTAGAAGGAGTATTTTTCTTTACTGCCTTAAAGGGAGAAAATCCATTTCAACTAGGAGTCTCAGAGGAAGAAAAGCTATCATAACTCTGCTAGCAAGTCCTTAAAATGTTGAGGCAAATCCTAGTGAAACCCCTAAATTGAAGTATGAGTGGAAGCTGACAAAGGAGCTCTTTAAATAAGCTATCCACACTTTTAACTGGAGTCTCCACAGAAATTAAAATAAAAAAGATCCTGATCAATTATTCATTTCTTACTGGACTCTAGGCCAAACCTGATTGAGGCTGCACTTCTGTACACACAGCTGTTCGGAAGCCAGTCACATTGAACTCTATTTACCAGAGTGGTGGCTTCATGCACAGACTCATCCTTAGTTTGACAGTATCTAAAACCAGCTGTAGGAGCTTCTCAGTTGGGAAAGGTGTCACCCTGATTTCTTATGAGGGCTGGGACAAGGTGGGATATTGGAGACCCCTTGCTCTAGCAGACATGATTATGTGTGGGGTATGGCAAGCGAGGGCACACATAGATACTGGAATCCTGAACTTGGTGTTCCTTGAAAACTACAGTCATGCCAACAATCCATAGGTAGCCTTACCTCTGCAGAAACCTTTGGTGGCAGGCCTAGGGTGGAAGCCAGTGGTGTGCAGAGAAGAGGCAGGGAGGAGCCTTGCTCTGTGAAAGCCTGGGACAAATTGCTACAGTTGCCATTCCACTCTCTGAGCATCTCTGCTAAAAAAAGAAGAAGAAGGGTTTATCCATACTGCTTTACTGTTCAAAATGGTGTACAAAAGCATAATTCGAAAGGCATCAAGTATAGTGAGTGGTTTTTACAAAAATCATATATCTTGCATATCCAAGCACAGGACGTTAAGACGCACAGTGTTCTGACCTATACACCAAAATTAGAGTTCTAACATTTTGGTACTTCTGAGTAGTTGCAAGGTTGTTCCTGGAAGGAAGTTGCATTATGAGTATCCAAAGAGAGGACTGATTGGATATTACTGAGACTTTTTTGCTTTCATTCACAGGTAATGCAAGTGGTGAAGGAGCAGATAATGAGAGCACTGACCACAAAGCCTAGTTCTCTGGATCAGTTCAAGAGTAAACTTCAAAATCTCAGCTACGCAGAAATATTGAAAATCCGCCAGTCTGAGAGGATGAACCAAGAAGATTTCCAGTCTCGTCCAATTTTGTAGGTGTTCTGCAAATAACTTTCTTCACTCCCTTCCTCCTTCTTAGAAGGTCTAACAAATGTAAATATAATTGGTTAGTTGTTTGAAAAATAACCGTGGCAAGCCAGAGCTGTTCAGGACCATCACTTGAAAGCCACAAAGTCAACCAGTCACTCCTACTTGAAATGTATTCATGCTTTTCTGCAGAGAAAAATAGTCTATTTTTCTTCTCCTACAGTAGATTCCTCTCATCCCTGTAGGGCTCACAGTAATTTATTTGCAGCAAATGATGCTTTGACATTTTCACCCTTTGTCATTGTGGCCTTTCCTCCATGGTTTCCTTCCAGAAAACAAAATGTCACCATCAGTGAACCAGACAAAACAAAGCCTTCAGGAGAAACACAGCATCACAAGTACCCTGAGAAAACAGTGAATTTCTGCACTGTCTGATGCTGTGGGGAGGAGGGGGGACCCAAAGTGGGGAGAATTTACTTTTAAGTCACTCTGTGTTCCTTTTGCACTAATGTCTGTTGTTGGAGACAGAGATTATCAGTCCAATTTAAATCCTCTTTCAGGACCATATTCCTAATTGAACCAAAATAGCATGGCCACTACAATAGATCTTAGAGAATTTGTAACAGCAAAGTTCAGTTGAGTTTGTAATAATAATTAGTAATAATTGCATGCCATCAAGTCAATTCTGACTTATGGCAACCCTTTTCAGGGTTTTTTCAGGTTGAGAATACTCAAAAGTGGTTTACCGTTCCTTTCTTCTGGGGGCCCCCTGGGACTGTGCAGCTTGCCCAAGGCCACACAGGCTGAGTGTTCTCCCTGGAGACACAGTGGGAAATTGCACTCCCAGGTTCTGGCTTCTCAGCCAGATACCTAAGCTTCTGAATCTTGCCCCTTATATAGTTGTAGTTTCTAGATTTTCTGTTATTCATTCTGAAACGTAATCTTCATAATATGTCAAGAAACGTAAGTATCACAGCAAACTAATAGATAGAGCCAGCAGTGTATCCCAGTGACAGAATATGAAATTGACTTTGAATGGTGAATATGCATGCATTTTCTCTGAAAGTGATTAATACCCAACTGATTTTTAAAGACCTGCGGCTTTGTCATCTGATTTCTTTAAGCACTTTAACATTTTGTCCTTTAGTTTATTGACAAAATGAGTCTGTTCTGAAGAGAATATTTATAGCACTGATGTTCACTAGAGGCCTGCCTCCATGTTGTTGTTGTTTAGTCGTTTCCGACTCTTTGTGACCCCATGGACCAGAGCACGCCAGGCCCTCCTGTCTTCCACTGCCTCCCGGAGTTTGGTCAAATTCATGTTGGTAGCTTTGATGACACTGTCCAACCATCTCATCCTCTGTCGTCCCCTTCTCCTCTTGCCTTCACATTTTCCCAACATCAGGGTCTTTTCCAGGGAGTCTTCTCTTCTCATGAGATGGCCAAAGTATTGGAGCCTCAGCTTCAGGATCTGTCCTTCCAGTGAGCACTCCGGGTTGATTTCCTTTAGAATGGATAGGTTTGTTCTCTTTGCAGTCCAGGGGACTCTCAAGAGCCTCCTCCAGCACCACAATTCAAAAGCATCAATTCTTCAGCGGTCAGCTTTCTTTATGGTCCAGCTCTCACTTCCATACATCACTACAGGAAAAACCATAGCTTTGACTATGCGGACTTTTGTCGGCAAGGTGATGTCTCTGCTTTTTAAGATGCTGTCGAGGTTTGTCATCGCTTTCCTCCCAAGAAGCAGGTGTCTTTTAATTTCGTAGCTGCTGTCACCATCTGCAGTGATCATGAAGCCCAAGAAAGTAAAATCTGTCACTGCCTCCATATCTTCCCCTTCTATTTGCCAGGAGGTGATGGGACCAGTGGCCATGATCTTAGGTTTTTTGATGTTGAGCTTCAGACCATTTTTGGCGCTCTCCTCTTTCACCCTCATTAAGAGGTTCTTTAATTCCTCCTCACTTTCTGCCATCAGAGTGGTATTATCTGCATATCGGAGGTTGTTGATATTTCCTCCATAGCTTTGTCCAAAAGGCCACAGAATTACTCTTTTCAAAATCTACATTGAGAGACATATGGACAGAGAAGCAAGCATGTTACAGAATGTTGGCAGTAGTTGCAGCACATTGCTATGTGTATGTTTTGCTCATCCAGCTTTATTGTGGGAGAAACATGCCCAGGGACCAAGTCTAATCAAGGAGTTAAAGTTCAAGGGCAGGAGCAGTGTGTCCATGGCAATGGCATCATTCTTCCTTAACTCTGTCTTTTGAAATCATTACAGACAACATTTAAAAGAATGTGCCATGCAGACATGGCCTTATTTTGTTCAACCTAGGATATATAGTTGTAATATGTATAACATAGAACATATAGAAATGTGTATAAAATATATGCAATTTCTTTGTGTGAAACAGGGAAGACATAAAAAAGAACCAAAGGATCCAAGCCACCTCTGCCTGCCTGACTGCCGATTTTGAGGCACACAGCATTGCTTCAAAGGCAATCGTCTCTTCTGTTCAAATGGAGATGCAACAGAGAGTGCATTTCATGCAGAGCTTGGGAAGGTTAACCTTTTGGACTATTAGTATCTCCAGCCAGCAGGGCTACTTACTGCCTGTGCTCTCTGGGAGATTCTGGAAATTGTAACTCTCAGAAAATTACTTTTTTCAATCTTTGATTTCTCGTATTGATAGCATTGCCACAAAATGAGGAAAAAGGCAAAGCCAGTGATATGAGTCAGGTCTATTGACAGGACAATACCCAAATTTTGCAGTTTTTTAAAATATACAGTAAATGTTCTTCCTCAGGGGAAACTAATCAATACAAAAATCGAAACTAATTAGAATATAAATGTGTGTGGCCATGGGTCAATTTCTTTGCAGAAGAAATTATATCATAAAAATACAATTTCAGTACTGACATGATTTGGGTTCCCTGAATGAATAAAGAGCTTGTTTCTTAAATGTCAAGACAGATGTATTTTCCTTGTTAATATTTCATTTCTGTGGCTTTGGCTCTAATACAGCCTGGTGCCCTACAGAAACATTAAACTACAACACCTAGCCAGCACAGCAAGTTGGGATGATGGAACACATCAATTTGAAGGGCTTCAAACTGGGGAAGGCTGGCCTGGTTCACAAATCCAAGGCCTTGGCCCCTAATTGTTGGCCACACAACATTGCTCCATCCATCCTCAAATATGCAGTGTTTAGGATCAAGACTTTGCCACAAGAAGTGCAATGTAGTGACCAGAATCCTGTTAACTTATGAACAGCCGCATAGATCAAATAATGTAAATCTCAGCAATGAATTGCCACCAGTTAAGGAGCCCATGCTTGTATTATTCCTTGTCATGCATCAAGCCACACAGTTCATAAGCAGTGAGAAATACAAACATCCACTCCTTAAGTAGCAGCAGTTCACCACTATGTTCTACACTGTAGCTCCTCAAGATTCAATAGTTCATATTAATTTTTTAACATTTGACATTTAAGAGATAAAGAAGTGCCTATAGTATCCGATCTGTCAGTTAATTACTCAGTTGAGCTAGACCAGTGGTTGGCAACATGTGACTCCCCAGCACCCACATCCTAAATATTTAAAAACAACTTTTGAATGAAAATAAAACTCAAAAATTTCCCTAAGAGGGTAAGGGGCAATTTTGCCACATGGTGGGGGGGGAGAGAGACTCGTGGAGTTCTCAACAACCCATTTAATTTGTTTAAAATGTATACTTTGGATCATTGGAGGGTGCAAGGGGCATTTTCACTTTTGAAAATCATTGTGTAAGAAAAAATATTTGGGGTGCAATAGGGGGTGCACAGTCCAGGGATGGAAGTGTGTGGCCCATGAAACAACTCCCTAAAATAAAAAGAACACCTGGAGCTCCAGACCTACGTGGAAGGAAGCTATGTACACAATGTGAGATTTGATGCATTTCCTTTTTTAAAAACATCTAGCTAGATATGTCTAAGTTTATGTTTCTTCGTTGTGTGGTCCATTCCCCATTTCCTCCAGGGAGCTAAAGGAAAAGATTCAACCTGAAATTTTAGAGTTGATTAAACAGCAACGCCTTAATCGCCTTGTTGAAGGAACATGCTTTAGAAAACTCAACAGTCGACGGCGGCAAGGTAATAGCCAGAGTTGTTTTTCCTGCCTGTTTACTTCCTCTCTCCTTTCCGACAACTGAGGACAAATCTTTCCTGTTGCATTGTTAGGATGCTTTCAGAACCAAGAGTCTTGTAGGCTCTGAAGTGGTGCAGCTCCTCTATGTCATGGGGCTGGATCTAAATGTTATAGAAATCTGAAGCTTTTGTTCAAAATGGCAGAGTTGTATCATATTTTTTCCCACCACCTTCACAATTAAATGGAGTGATGGAAGAGGGAAAGATGTATTGATTATGGTGAAATCACAAAACATGACAGGCATCTCAAAAAGAGGCTGCTTTGGGGGGTGGCAGCATAAATACTGCCATTTCTAGCTTCAAACTAAACATGTGTTCTGGTCTGTGTTGTTCAGACCTGCAGTTCACAGTGAATTTTTTTTAAGTGAGTTTGGGATTATTCTAAAAAGGGGAGTGAATGCTGGTGTGCGTCAGACTTCCTGAAGAAATATGGTAGCAAATTTTTAATATTATATCCCAAATATCTATTTTCAGATTCTAAAATATGAGTTCCTAGTCTTTACTATTTCAGATAATCTTGAGTAGGATGTCCAGTTATTCCTTTTTTCTCTGTCTTTCTTGATTTTTTAAAAAATGCTCTAAGACTATGCTGGTAAAAAAATCCTTTGCTTAGCACTACCCATTTGATTATGTCAAAAGGCAAACACTTCCTTTTAGACGGAGTATTTTTTGCAGGGATTTAGGACAGGTATTAATTTGCATTTTAACCATCAGCACTGTTTTAGATTCCTCTCTAATTCTGCATCTCAGACTATCCCCTTGTTGTTTCTCACTGACTTCCTTTAGTGCAACTGTCTATTAAAACCATTTGCACGTTTTCTGTTTATCCTGACCCAGAGGGATCTGCCACAGTCTCTCTGAAATAAAAGCTTTCTTACAGTCTTTATTTTAGCACATCTATCCACTTAATGGATAAGTGTTTTCTCTGCCTCGTGGTAACCACATAACAGACATTTCACATGAAGGCTTCACATAGCTATTTTTTCAGGGTTTTACCACACATAATATTTCTTCATATCTTGTGGAGACTTGACAAAATATGTAGTGTAATTTTTTTAAACTTCTCAAATCAGTATGTGAAGCTGCTGATTGCCATAAACTGAAAAAACCAGCAAGCCATCTAAAATACTTCTCAGATAAATGAAATGAGGGAGTTGTGACAGATGGATGGCAGAATTATGCAAGATCATATTTGTTTTATTCTGCTTGTCAGAACCCTGAGGAAACACCCCAAAATCTACAACTATTTTCCCCAGTTATGGTAACTACGGTTTGTTTCAGACAAAGCACCAGGCAGCTGCTGCAGTTTGAGTCACCATCAGCTGATCTTGTTTCAGATGAGGAGGAAAGGAGAGAGATAGTTTAGATGAAGCCATATTGCATGTCTGACAGATCCACATTCTATGGATTGTGTATTAAATAAAGATGGCCTTGAAATTAGAGGCCCTAATCTCTCCATTTTGAAAAGGGAATTGGTTGGCATTGACCTTGTATCCTCATGCTTTTTGCAGTCTGAGCCAGCAAACAAATAGTATTATCAAATAAGAATTCCTGAGAAACACTTAAAATATGTAGGAAAAGAAAACAGAGGAGATCAGAGCTGTGCGTTCATGTGGTATCTCAGGAAAAGTTTGAAGACTGAATGAGGGTTAAAATACCTGCTCAGAAATCCTCTTTTTTCCTTGCAATGTACTAATTTGTTCTTTCTGATTTAGGTTCTCTTTGTTATGAGGCAGATCAATAATTTTAACAACTTTTTAAAATTTTTGTCAGACAAATTTTGGTATTGCCGACTGTCACCGAACCACAAAGTCTTGCATTATGGAGATTTGGAAGAGAGTCCCCAAGGAGAGGTCCCACATGAATCATTACAAGATAAACGTAAGTTCCTGAGATGTCACAACTCCTCTGTTTCCAATTTTATGTTTAGTGTTTTTGAAGAGGACTGAGAATATACCACACCGAATCTTAAGTAGAGGAGGCAGGTAGGTGGGATGGAACAGAAGAGTAGGCAGAGGTGGGTATTTTACTTTTTGATGGCTGTCATTCATAGAATCCCCCATTGGCCTCTGCCTTGGTGGCTGTGGGAGTCTGTGAGTCATAGACCAAAAAGGTAATATCTCCTGTCTTCTTATGTTGACTGTAAAGTGATACCAGGGTGCTCAACAGAGTGCACAAGAGATAAGCGGAGAATTGTTGAAATCCACTTGTACATTTCTAGGCAACTGATTTGTTTTATCTACATGCCTCAGAAGTTCATCTGGTAGAAGTACATCTCCAGTCTGTAATCTAGTTTCTGGTTGCAGCAGGCGTCCGCAAGCTGAGAGGGACTTTACATCATCTGACTCCCACTTTTAAATTGGGAGCCCCTAGAAAATGTGAGGGTAGTGGGTGACCAGGTCAGAAAAGTGTAAGTGGAGGTAGTTATTTTGTCACTACTAATCAGCAGTTGGATTATTCCTGGAAAAGCTTTATTTGCTGCAGCCTGTTAAGAAAGCCTAAGTGAACAGCAGAAACTTTTCTGTCACAGCATCTTCTGAATATCTTTGAATTGCCTCGAGTAGCTCAAGTGTAAGATTCTGAGGCAGAAATGTTCCCAAGATAGTTCTGGAACTTCCTGCCAAGGCAGGCCAGCCTACCCCCCTCCCCTATCCTTTTGCTGTCAGGCAAAGCCTTTAAAAAACAAACGAACATACAAAAGGTAGAACCTTGGCATCTAAGGTGGGCTTTTGCTCAGGGGAGCTAAAGTTGAGTAGCCAGGCTCTTTATTTATGTGTGCTTAGCCATACTTTAATCCATGTTTATAATTTAATTTTGTTTTAGTCTTCTCACTATTGACTGCCTTGAGTGCTTCTTGCAGGGGGCAGAAAATCAGGGTGTAAATGCAATAAATATGTAACCCTTTTTTCATTAGTTCCTCATTTATTATTGATATTTCAATGTTGGTGCAGTGTGGTGGCTAAATGGTGAGCTGTGAGTTCTTTGGTTCAGATAGAACTTTGGAATTGGGGCAGAGAATGTGTGTCTTCTAGATCAGTGGTTCCCAGCCTTGAGTCTCCAGATGTTCTTGGATAACAACTCCCAGAAATACTGGCCAGCACAGCTAGTGGTGAAGGCTTCTGGGAGTTTTAATTCAAAAACATCTGGTGATCCAAGGTTGGGAACCACTGTTCTATATGATTGCTAGACATGTCAGTCCTGGCCTCGGATGGGGACTTCAGTGCTATATGTTCCCCATCACTGCTTTAGCCCTAGGCTTACTAGATAATTCTAAGTCAAACTGATATCTCAGATGTCTATAAGATTGTAATTATTTCTGTTGCAACATAGAAATAATACAGATCTACCTTATAGAGTTTATTTATTTATTACATTTTTAGCCCGCCCATCTAGTCATATAGACTACTCTGGACGGGTAACAACATAACATATAACAAAATTACAATTTAAAATGACAGTATGTTACTAAAAAAAACAACAACAAAAACACAATGATCCAAGATGGAAAGAACACAAGAGTTGTTGGAAAGACAGCTGAGATACAGTATGTGAGGCAGTTTGAACATGAAAGTGGTGTATGTATGTAAAATATTGCAATGTGGTATTTAAATATAGTAATATAATCAGTTTTTCCAACAAGTAATTCGCCATCTGACATCTCTCTATAGCTTATAGTATCTGATAACTCTTCATTCTGCTGGCTAGAATCTAGCCTACTGTTCTAAGCACTGCCTATTTATTAGTATTTTTTAAAGGAACCAAAAAAAACCTCCATAACATTTCAAAGTAATAAAGGTGAAATGTACTTGTCCTCCAATGGGAACGGTAGGTGTTTTCCTTTAAGTTGGTTGGGTGAAAGGTACAGAATGGAAAAGAGCTTCTTCATGGTACAAATTTGCAGTCATTGGCACTCATTTTCCTTTCTTAGAGCGGCCTTCGGCTTGTTTCAGTCTTTTTCTGCAATCCTTCATCAGAATCTAGGGCAGGGTTTCTTATCACCGCACTAAGCTGGTATCGGGACGAGTTGTTTACTCCTCCTCGTGAGAGAAATTGTGCAGAATGACAGAGAGGAGTGAAAGATGATCATGAGGCTGTCTTTGTAATATGTGTTCAGTAGTTGAATTCAACTCATCAGACCCAGGCTTTATTAAGTGTGAAAGCATGCTGTGCAAATTAAAATCCATGCTGGAAAAATGTGAGGCATTTTGCTGGATTTTTGGCTTTCAGACAGAGTTGTTATATTGAATCCAGAACAGGATTCTCTGACTCAAAGAGTGTGCTTCACTGTACTGGGGGTAAAAACTGCTGAATGGTAACTGTTCTGAAGAGGAAAGCTGTGTCAGAGTGTGTAAAGAAGGATACAAACATTGCTAGTCCACTCGAAAAAAAATGTGAATTGATTTGTTGCCTACCATTGTCAGACATACACCCCCATTAGTCATTTGTAGCTAATTGGTGACTTGAAAGAACACCCATTCTTCCAATTCATAAATGATTCATTCATCCAGTCCAGGTTTTATTAAGTGTGGCAATCAGGAAAGCAGATAATTTGCAAAAGTGATTAAATTCAGTATACCATGCTAGTAGATAGGCTTGGATCTTCCCCATTGCCCTCACATTCAGAAAGATGAAACTATGCAGAGGTGGTGTGGATACAAACATGTATGTCACTTATATATATGGTCAGGAAAGTCTATGTACCAAGCAAGGCAACTATAATTACCATCATGATAAACTATGACAATTATCTGGGTTTTTGATCTGTCTTCTGTACTGGGGAAACACCCCCAAAAAAGTTTACAAAAAAACATAGTAAAGAAAGAAAGGTGTCTTGATTGAAAGTCCCAAGAAAAACGTCCAGATCTTGAAGACTAATATATGGAGAAAATCCTAGCATTTCAGTTATGTCTTGCATAACTTTTCCCCCCCTGTATTCTCGAAGGCTTTCTCGACTGTGGGATATCCTGAAAAGGACAAAAAGCTGATCCCACAGCTACAAGTAGTTAACACCCCACACACTACACCAGAACACAGACAGAGTTCTAACTCCTGTCCTCTGAACATGCCGGCCAGAGAGACTGGCGAAACGTTTGGAAGAAAAACCTCCAGAACACGGCCAAACAGCCCGAAAAACCTACAACAACCATTTTATTTCCTCCTTGCAAATTCGACTGTCTTACACATTATTATTTCTCTCTCTCTCTCTTTTTTGATACAGTTCCTGTTGCTGATATAAAAGCAGTTGTTACTGGGAAAGACTGCCCTCACATGAAGGAGAAAGGAGCTCTTAAACAAAACAAGGTATCATTTCAGTAAAATCCAATAACATTTTAGTTGCAAACTTTCCTCTTGAAAAAAACACAGTCTATTTGTTCATTCTGTTTTAGAGGATTTGTGTGTTTCATTTTAAGCACTGCTTTAATTTTTTTTTTAAAAAAATGGTTTCATCACAGAGGCTTAAAACAGGCAGCATTTAATAGCGTCATATAAATCCAGAAGAATAAAATCTGTCCATGACTAAGAAACACAGTATTTTAAAAAAATCATTTCCTGTCTGCGTGACCATACCAGACCATACTTGGGCAGGGGTGCCCAAGGGGTCCTGGAGCAGCAGTGGCTGGTCTTCTCTGAGGGGGCAAAAGATGACGGGGCGCTTCAGCCCAGTCCTCTGCCTCTGAGTCAGTTGAGGATGACAAGTCCTTCTCTGCCTCCTTTAATCCTGGCCTCCGCCACCCCAGCTCCACCCCAACCTCCAGGTGCAGCTCATCCAATTCTGAATTCCCACCTAGGGCCCTGCTCCTGTCTTCCACACCATCAGGTTGCCCTACTGCCAAGAGGTCCACCATGGATGCAGGTCTGAGGCAAATGTCCCTCTAAGGATAGCCAGAGCATCCCCCTCACAGTGCGCTTAGCCTGACCAGTAGAAGCCAAATGAAACAGAGAAGTGACACGGCACTTTGTGAAGGTCCGCATTTGCCACATCTGCAGAGGGAAAAGAACTCCATGGTTTTCAGACAGTCAGAGGCAAAGGTTGGAAGTTACTTGGTTAGATTACAGCTCTCAGAATCTCCCAGCCAACATGACCATTGGTCTTGCTTACTAGGGGATTCTGGGAGTTGTGATGATTAAAAAAAAAGAATATTTTTTTCCAAGTGCTGATCCATGATATGTTTGAGTATGTTCAATACTAGAAGTAGCTAGCAGTACAAGCAGGAGGAAGAATGTCACCCGTGTTCAGACCACAAGCCATCCTTTCTTTGCACTGGACTGGCAGTGTCAGAAGGACACTAGTCTTGGAGACTTGTGGTGGCAACAGAGAGGAAGTGGCTTTTTAATTCTGTTGGAGGAACCATCCTTTATGTTGCTTTATTATTCCAAACCCCCAGTCTTTAGAACTGTGGTTGAAGACAAACTCGGGGTCAAACTACATTATACTTATTTAGTGTGCAGTTTTGCTTTATTTTTGTTTTGTTGCTACAGGCATAGTGACAGCATTTGGGGATGATAGTAGCACTGAAGGGGTATCCCTTCTGCAGCCACACCATGCAGATCCTTGCAGCTACAAGCAACAGATAAAAGTTCATGTTGGCACCATTAGTGACTTTTTTCTGTCACTTGTAATTATGCAGGACAGATTTTGGTAGGACATCAGGATGGAAGGGATTAAATTCCCTTGATGACCTCCAAATAGGGCTGAGAGAGTTAAAACTTTGGAAAGACACAGCCAGTGACCTATAAGGACTGATAGAATGATGGTAGTATAAAAGGATTCTTAAATTCTAGTTCCTAGCCATTTTTGTACTTTTCGCAATTCATAATCGAAGCAATTTCTCTTTTCAAAAAATTATTGAATTTATTTTACTTCTAAATATTTGATATTTCCAGATATTTCAAACCAAATATTCTAAATTCTGGATAATTAAATAATTAATTTATTTTCTTTTTCTGGAGGAAGAAAACGTGTGTATTGCCATGGTTGTTTGGTACACCATTAGGTTTTGAAGTAATTGCTGAATTGTATGCAGACTAATGAGCTGAGTTTTAATCTTGCCTCTCCTGTAATTCAGACACTACTGCCCTAAGTATCTCCATCAGTATTCTCAGTGTCTTTTTGACAGAAGTTGACATCCTTTTGAAAGTAAAAGTTCTTAAAATGTGACCACAGAGTTCCTAAAATATGACTACATCTACATACATATCAGGATCCTGCCTTTTATCCAATCACTGGATTAATCCTTTTGGTAGACACAGAGATACACAGGTGTATTTACACAAATTCAGTCTTCTTGTTAAAAATAAATAAATAAACTATACATCCTGGAGTCCCCAAGAGGATGGAAGTACATAAATGCTGCAAATGTACAAGGAGAAACACAAAGGAAGGAAGGAAGGAAGGGATAACACAAAATATAACTGGTCTGGATATGTCTTTTTAATTGCTTCCTTATACATACATTGAACAAGAGAGGAAATTAACCCTAAAGGAAAAATCTCGGGCAGCAACCTCTCTATGGAACCTGCTATCTGGCTGGCTGGATAGTTATCTGTTTCTAAAGTGATGCAATAAGTACCAACATTTAGCTCCCTCTGGCTGGATCCCATGACACCTCAGTAAAGTATTAAGTCCAAAATAATGTGAGATTGCCAGTGAATATGTTGGTCCTTCCTATGATAGCATGAGGGAGTTGAATGTGGGCAATAAAGGGATTAATGGATTTCAGTAATTTCATTTCAGCTTCCATCATATGATGTCTAGAAATCAGGTAGAACCATTCAGGAGTTTGACAGACCCTAGAAGTTGCTATATTAGCATTTGAAATACACTGCAGTCTGCAGAAAGCTGCATAAGTAAAGGAATGTGGAAGTGGTCTGATTTCTAAGGACAAGTGAGAAATTTGTTCCACTGGCTTTCTAATGGGTTTACCCAATTCCATACCTCCTCAACTGAAGATGAAGGCAAATGCAATTTACAGCTGGAAAGCTATACATTTTGCAGCTCTGATGATACTGTGGAAGAAAATGGTATGTCCAGCAATGGTTATACTAGAAAAATATGTAAAAACCATTGCATACATTTCTAAAATGTGCACAAACATGCTTTCTTCAATGGGACCATGCATCTGTTAATGTGTCTATTAATGAATGCAATTGGAAAGGCACACTGAAGAATGAACATATTTTTTTCATTTAAAAAACTGTATGCAACTGGTATGGAGACGGAAAAAGGAGGAATTCCACAGAGATAGACTTAGCTGGTCTGCCCATCTTTACTGGTTTCCTTCACTGACATGAACAGAGAACCTTACAGCTCTTTCAGTTGATGATGGCCCCATGGTTGTAGTCAGGGCTCCTGGTAGGCCCTTGTGGATTGAAAACCCTTGATTTCATGTGTCCCACAAGTTTCACTACTGGACAGAGTTTCTGAAGGACACCTTCCCTCCTTATGACCTTCATTACACCTAGCAAGTGCCTGCATCTTTATGCATTGGCAGAGTAGAAGTGACAGAATGCTATTGCCACAAGCAAAGAATAGATTTGGCAGAATGTTCTTACTGGTTGTTTCATCATTGTTCTATATTACAGTGTACAGCTTTCATCCTTCTAGTGGGATCATTTAGTAGTAAATAAGCACAATGTCAAATGCAAATTGGATGTCATGCATCTAGCTTGGTAGGGCACAGACCTATTCAGTTGTTTTGTCTGCTGTTCTTCAAAATTGGCTTTAATTCCAACTGGTCCTACCAACAGTTTCATTCTTATAAACCCTGATTCCTTTTTGATATTATGCTCACACAATAAACAACCAAGTGTACAAAACTAGACAAAAATATCCCATAACTTCAGCAGGCCTTTACATCTAGAACATCAGAGAGACTCTTGGCTAGATTAGATTCAGTTTTGCATCGCCCCCCCCCCCCCCCGCTTCTTGTGTGGCAAATGAGTAGGAGTCTTCAGCGCTCAGAAGCAAGGAGTTTCATCTTTTGTTTGGGCAACAGCAATAGCATAGCTCCTTGTGCTCCTCAGATGAGCAGTGTGACACTTCCTAAGCAGCTCAGCAACTATCTCTGGAAAAAACAGGTGTCTCTTTCCTTGGGAGACTGTTGAGCACTAAGGTAGATGTTGGTGATCTGATCATCTAAGATTTTATGCATACTACGGGAGGAAAAAAAAACTGATGATACAGCTACCCTGCTGCTGCACCACTTCAAAATACAGATGGCAGGGATTACATCATTGAATTCTTCCTAGCTAAAAAAAGCTCTCCCTGCCAAACATGCAGCCTCTGGTAGATTACCCCCAAGGAAAAGGAGTCCTCAATACAACAAAGGCTGTTCATCACTGTTTTAACTGGGAAATGTTTATGTAAATTTAGATAAACAGACCAGCATTGGCTAACATACACTGCACTCTTGTGCAGTGCAGGAAATGCAACATAACCAGTCCCCTACAATAGATTAGTATTGTCATGCTGCTAAATTCATGTCTGGTTAAATTTAAGCCTACAAAACTTTGACTGTTGTTGTTTTTTTAATTAAGTTTCCCCCACCCCCTAGCCATGGATGCACACATGCATCACTATTATTACTTCTGCTTGTTTAGCAAACAAGAGTCCCACCGGAAATATTGATTAATTGAGCAAACTCTGTTTATACTATACATACTTGCTGGTTAAAATGTTAAATGTTTTCCACAGTAGTTGGTGTTCATATAAATTATTTGACTCATTGTATTCTTTTTTTTGTCTCTCTTTCTTTCTTCCTTTTCTCTGGAAAAGACAGAATTATTACAATTAAAATATAATATATGGTTTTACATTTCTGATGAGATGTAATTCCAAAATACCAAGAACAAAGTTCATTTATCATAAGATTATTATAAATGCAATTTAATCTAATTGCTGGTCTCGAGCAAAGTAGACTCATTGATTCAGGTAAACTAGCAACCACTCAGTATTTAATTCAATGGCTATAGTCCTGTTGCACAGTTATGCAAATAGCATAACTTTTAGAGGAGGGTTGCTGTAAGTTAAAAGTCTGTGTAGATCTTCTCTGTTCCATACTAAGTCTCATGACTCAATATGAAACAGATAATGTCTGTGGAGATTTATTAATATACTGCAATTCAGTTCTGAAAGTCATATTGTTCACATAACTACGCAACAGGATTTCAGCCATTGGATCTGTTTCAGCTGGAACTAGCAACTGATTTGGCCTTTTTTGTTTCATGCATGCTGCCATAATATATTAATTTGACCCTTGAAATACCTTATGTCCTTTCCATCACAAGTCATCCCTTCTTCCTCAGCAATTTAACTCAGATCTGTATTGGCAGCAGTCAAATGATAGATAATCATTTCTAAATCCTTCCATAATAGTATTTTTAGAATAGGTAGCCATGTTAGTCTGTGCTAACATACTGGGCAAAAACAAAAGGAAAATTTAAAAAAATAAAGAAGACAAAAATGTTGTGGCACCTTAAACACTAACTGCTATATATTAAGGTGAGCTTTCATGGATGAAAGCTCACATTAAAATATAGCTGTTAGTCTTCAAGGTGCCACAATGTTTCATTTTTGTTTTTGACTGATACATTTCTAAGTTTTTGTATTTTCAAGTAAGTATCCAAAAAAGACATGTTAACTGTTTTGCTGATATATGACAGCCTACTGCTTTGTGAATATATTATAATATTCAGCACCAGAAAAAATGGACAGTTCCAGAATACATGAATTGCATCTGCTTAAAAGTCTATTCTGTTTGTTGAAATAAGGATTTCTGTTTGTTTCAGACTTGTACTAGTGTTGCACATTTTTTTTGGCCAATAAACCTTTTGTATGTCAGAAGACATATATCAAAATTATGTAATTAGTGCCAGATCTGAACGCACTGGAGAAGGAGGGATCTAAGATTTCTCATAGCACCAGTGAGTTCCATTCTCCTGATTTTTCAGACACATGTAATAGTTAGGTACCATTTTTTTAAAAAAAATGGATCCTATTCTGAGGCATCAGATCTTTTTTTAATAGTCTTTTTATGTCAGAAAATGACAAAATGCAGCCTCCATTTGGCCCTCTCCCAGGGCATGGGAAGCAGGACATACCAGATCTTCACAAGGCAAAGAAAGAAAGAAAAGGAAAAAGGAATGGAATGGAATGGAATGCTTTGTTCCGGGAGGAGTGGATTTTGCTTTAGGGAAATTGAGGCTGTAGTCCCCCCCCCCCTCCCCCGCCAACAAAAAAGTCAAACCCGGAAGTTGCTCTCTGGTTTTGTTTTTTCTCTTTCTTTCTAAATTTTGCCATTCTTGATCTTGCATGCAAATTTGGCCATCAGGCCCACCCAAATAGTCCAGCCAGTGACATACATACCTTATACATGTACCATCTTATCATTCACTTATTTTAAAAACTCAATTCTGCTTGTATCTCAAAGCGCCGGTTGCAAATCAAAGCAAAATGTTGCGACCGGAGCTGGTTGTAACTCAAATTGGTTGCAAGACAAGATGGCTATAAGTCGAGGCACCACTGTATTTTTAATTTCATCTTCATCACTTTAACAATAAAAAGTATCCAAATTGTAAGTTATAATATGCTGGAAAAAGAATTCTCTCTTGTCAATCAACTACAAAAGTATTTGGGTGCTAGCTTTCCTATAATGATCATTAGCATTTAAGAAATTCTTTATGTGTTCAGACTCTTTCTGTTTTTGCAGTAATATATTTTGTTTCCATGGCTTATGTTCATAGCCTGCCATTTTTAAAGTCTCAGTAATTTGCACCACTGCACAAAGAAATGATGCCAGATTTGTGAGAACAGAGATAAATTTGGCCCTTTAATGGGACCATTACTTTTAATATATGAGAGCTGAGAGAAAATGACTGCCTAGCTCTGAGCAAATTGATAGTGCATCAGCAGGATCAAGCAAGGGCCATAATCGCTGCTGGTGACTTCTACAGAATTCTCCTTTGCTGTATTTTAGAAATATAACCATCTTAACAACAGCTAAAATTAGACTTCCACTGCTCTCCCCACATTCACATCACAAGACCATCGCTCCTTGTATTTAGGTCTGTTGTCCAGCAAGTATTTCCATAACAGTTGTGTGCTGTCTCTTAACTCCCCTGGGCTTGCCTGGCATGAGATAAAACTCCAAATTAGCCTTCTTTAGTAGAGGCGAATATTGCAGGGTCATTCAATTTCTTGTGGGATTTATTAACCAAAATCATAGCAACCCTTGGATTTACTGCACTGCAGAGACAATAAAGAATTTTATAATACCATAACGACCAAAACATTTATTATGATATAAGTTCTTGTGAGCTGGAATCCACTTTATCATTGTCAGAAACGATGTGCCCTGCTTCTCATTCCACAATGAAGCCCAAAGAAACCAATGACAACGTAGAAAAATACACACAAATACAATACCAAAAATAAAAGAATATGTGTCCTATGAAATATGTTAAATTTTATAATCTTGTTAAAGTACTATAAGGTTCTCTGTTATTTTTGCTTCAGTAAACTAACATGGGAACCAGTCAAGAAGTTGATCTCATGGAATGCTGAGACCATGGCTTAGTTCACACTTAACAATAGTTAAATGGGAACAAGTAGAAAGTACCCTTGGGTTCACATACACTGCTACTTCCCTGTCCTCATTCAGGATGATCAAGCAAAAGACATTAGAAGTAGTTGATTCTTGTAAACTAAGTATAGACTCTCCTTATGTCCAATTTAGGATCTTTGGTTAGTTTAGACTATGATCTGTTGAAAGAGATTATGATTGTTAACCATGGTTTAAACCTGGTTTCTAATTCTTCTTTAGTACATGCGGCAGGTTCATCTTGTGAGCTAAAACAAAAGCAGCCCATGAATTTGCTGCACTGCAGAAAGTAAGCTCTTGTAATACCTTAAAGACTAAAACATCATAGCATAGGACTTAATGGACTAGAATTCATTTCATCAATGTAATTGATAATGTAGCATGCCTTTCCCTCCACATTACAACCCACCGTTTAAACGAACCAACATTTATCCTTTTTAGGTGTAGTATCACACAGTTGTTAGTTTAAAATAGGAAGTGGTACTGCCAGTCTCTTCTGTAGAGATACCTCAGGAAGAGAGGGAAGAATCTCATCTCCTTGTTTGAACCCCCATATCTATTAAAACCCTCAAGGAAGTGCCTTCTCTCAGTCCCACCACTCTCACAAGCATGACTGGTGCGGACCTGAGAGAGAACTCTTTCTGTGGCTGCTCCCAGATTATGAAACTCCCTCCTTTGGGAGGTGCAATTGGCCCCTTCCCTCCTTTCCTTCTGCTATCAGTTGAAAATGTATCTCTTTAGAGAGACTTTTGGAGAGCCAGGAGGCAATTGAGATGGGGAGATTTTTTTAAAAAAAAAATCTTTGTTTTTAAAATAATGTTTTTAATATGTATATATCATAGTTTTACATCTTCAACAAATTGTTTTAATTGATTGTTCTTTTTTTAAAAAAACATATGCTGCCTTGCATCCCTGCTTTTTATCTGAGACTTGCTGCTACTTGTTCATGTGGTGTTGAGCTATGGTTTAATGTTATATGTGACTATAGAACTGTTAAATAATCATAGCCAAGTCCAATGATACATGATTTTCATTCATTCTTTTCAGGAGGTGCTTGAGCTAGCTTTCTCTATATTGTTTGATTCAAATGGACAACTAAATTTCATTGCTCCTGACAAGCATGAGGTAAATTTGTTTGAATGTTAAGAAGAAAATTAAGCAGAGAAAATTAGGTAGTTATGTGCTATCAAGTCAGAACTGACTTACAGAAACCCTAATAAAACTTTCAAGGTAAGTGAGATATTTAAGGAGTGGTTTTACCAGTTCCATTCCCCAGTGAGCTTCCATGGCTGAGTGGGGAATCGAACCCTGGTCTCCAGAGTCCTAGTCCATCACTCCATCACCACATGGGATCCCAAGCAAAAAAAAGAAAAAAAGAAAAAGGGGGGGGGCTTTTATTCTTGCTGTCCTGTGGCTGGGTTGAATACTTTAGCTGGTGAGTATTCCATCAGCATCAACCAGGAATATATTAACATGATTTGCAGGAGATGATGACTAGGTGAATCACAAAACCAACAAGAGGTGGAGTTTTTCAGAGATCTCCAAAATGCTAGTTAACTGATACTCATTTTTTGTGATACAATTATGCTATTGCATGCAGTGTGAGTCCCACCTATAATAGTTGGCAACAAACTAAAGTAATATGGACATGAAGTTAATATATATTTTCACAAAGAGAAGGAGGAAGGAAATCAGAGATATGTCTGAAATCTAATTGTTAGTAGACCTACTGAATCAATGGGCTTTGGTAAATCAGAACCTAGGTGTATCCCACTGATTTTCACAGGATTCTAATTGGGACAAAGAGAGCCCATAGTGCATCCTGATTTTAAGGCCAATTTTCACAGTTGGATAAGTTTTAAAATATTTATACCTTGCCCTTTCTCCTAGAAATTCAATACAACAATATTTTTTAAAAAATTATAGTGTGACCTTTGAAACATCCTGTCATATTAAAAGATTCAAAAATAGAGACGGGTTGAAAACAATAGGTTAAAATCCCATACCAAAGCCCCTCATGAAAAGAAAGCTTCCAGAAAATTATCAAGGAGGAAGTGAAGCAGTCTTCCTTCATAAGGGAATTCACAAGCCAGACTGAGCTGCTAAAATGATTTTCTCCTTACTCACAACTTTAAGGACATATCTGGGATTGTTTGGACATTAAAAGGGCTTCTGAAAACAAGCAGGAGAAAGTGATAGCCTAGGTATTCTGGTCCTAGGACGTTCAGATCTTTAAATGTCATCAACGACATCTTGAATCATGCTCAAAAGAAATGGGAAGCCAATACAGCCATTTTCACAAGAGGTTTACTTGCTCCTTGTACACAGTCCCAGTTTAAAATTAAGCTATTGCATTCTCGAGCAATAGTTTTTCCAAATACTCTTCAAATTGCATTGTGTAATTAAAGTGTCTGTCACACTGGTCAGAGTTGCCTTCTCCAGGAATAAGCATTGTTGCTACACCTACATTGATCGGGCAGAGGTGCTCCTGGCTAAAGCTGTGGCTTAGTGATCCAAAATCAAAGCAGAGTTCAGAAGAATTCAAACAATGACGTTGTATTAGAAATCCATTTGAGTCCATCAGTCTTCTGGTGGTGACCACTCTCTTTTGTGAAGATGTGGGGTACTGCTGAATCTAAATGTAGCCTGGTGACAATTTATCTATGAAAGTATTTATCCATGACAGCTATATTAAGTTCCCCTACAATCAGATCATTGTCATACTGGCTACCTACTGTGATTTTTAGATGGATTGTTATGCATTACTACTTTGACTGTGTTTTTAGTATTGCTGGTGTTTTCCATCTCTCAGAGTGATATTTGTTTGTTCCTTTTTAATATTTGTATACTTGTTTTTAGCTTTAATATTATATTTTAATGATGTAAGCTGCCTTTTTATACTCATTGTTCTTAGCTTTAAATACTGTCTTTTAATTATGTAAGCCACCATTGTATACTCATTGTTTTCAGCTTTAAATATCGTCTTTCAATTATGTAAGCTGCCTTGGGTCCTTTTTAAGGAGAAAGGTAGGGTAAAAATATTCTAACTAAAATAAATACCTACCTACCTACCTACCTACTGAGCAGCAGAAAAGTCCCACAGTTGCCATGGCAGTCATGAATAACTGAGCCACTCTAACAAGTAGGCCTCAGTACGAAGAACAAAAAACCCTTGAACTGCCAGTCTATAGGATTCTAGTGGCATCCTCAGATAACTTTGGCTAGCTCAGGTAAAAAGAATGTTGGCCAGCAGGGTGAATGGTGCACCTCAGAATCCCTCTCCAATCCTGAATAGAAGCAGCCCATTGGCTGTGTATGGGGGGGGGGGGCTCAGACTATAGTTTATTGTGATGTCCCCCTCAGAGCATAAGCTGCCAAACTGTCAATTTCAGCAATATACATGCAGAACCCAGCAAAAAAATTGATGTGGTATCTGGTGATAAAACCCCGATACAGCCCCCAACTCATCCTCTCTGTTCTACTCAGTCTTTTTTTCCCTTTCCCTCCTCTTGTTCTTTGCATAATAGGTCTTCCATTTTCCCTTCTTTTTTAAAAAAAAAACTGGTCTGCATATAGTGAGCTCTAGCTATTTTTAAGCTGAGAGCTGTTTTATAGCACATGGCCAGCTAAATTTAAAATCCATCCTTTGGTATGGAATCCGAGATAAACCTTTATATAATAAAAATGCTGCTATCATTGATTCAATTTCCACTTGTAAACTAGGACACAAACCAATGTGATTGAAATCTTTATTTTTAGACCATACCATTCAAGGCCTTTTGTTCACAGTTGCGTAAATGGCTTTTAGTAATAAATTCAAGTGGTTGATTAAATAGGATTTGACTGTTGTTCATGGAGTCCCTGAGGACTGATGCTGATTTAAAACACTTATTTAGCCCATGTTTATCTGGAACTGTCAGCTTCAGGAAATCATGGCATTTTCTATGCATTTCTTTTTTAAGAGATGGGGAAATTTAGATCTTTATAGCTAAATCCAGCATCCAGAATGCAGTTTTTTAAAGATGCTAAATTGACATAATTCTAGCTCTTAAGGAAAAGGTAGGGACAAGATTCCACATTTCCCATAGTGGGTGATAATACATAGTGTGATGATAGATATAGATGTGGTATTCTTCTTTAGCAATAACATGAGTTGGTATGTACTTCCCTTTTGTGTTCATTAACAAAACCAAGACTGCTTCCATAAACACACAAGTATGTAGGCAGGGATGGTTGTGAGAAAAATGACACAGATCTTGATGACCTGCACCATCAGGTTTCTACTTCTTTCTAAACATCAGATTTCTGTTTCTGTTCGTGAACAGGATGTTGCAAGACATTTGTCCCATGCTTTTGATGGTTAAGGATGTAGGCAAAACTGAAACAAGTTCATAGTGAAGGAAAGCAGCCCTTAACCAAATGGCCAAATGGGGAGTGAAGGTTGTGTTTGTAGCATTACTCCACCATGGATGTGGAATACAGTTCCTTTCTCTCCCCTTTAGTATTGCAAGAATCATCAGAGAACAGGTGCAGTTTTTCTTCTCCCATGTGCTGATATATCAACAGAAGTGGTGCTCCCTTTTTTATACATATATTTACACATCTTTCCCCTCCTGAGAACAATGCATGTGCTCCACATATAAGTACAGTTGACATGCCTCACCAGATCAGAGATATGTGTATTGCCACTTTGGACTCTAAACACAAGTGACTTGTGTTCCCTCTCTCCTTCTGTCTACTTCTGTGAGCACCCAGAACTGTCCTGGGATGAGTCACTGCTGTATAACAACATGTTCAAGATAAGGCAGGTTTTTATTTTAACTAACAATTCTTAGTGTAACTTCAAACTTGAAAAATTATTATATATATACATACTGCCTGAAATGGCAGGGCATACTAGAGATGCCATGGATTTGTCGATGCATATATTTGTGAAAGCCAAATTAATGCAGCTCTCTCTCACTCCCTGTTCCTCTCTCACTCCCCCTCCCCCAGTATTGTGTGTGGACAGATGGTCTAAATGCTCTTCTTGGAAAGGACATGATGAGTGAACTGACACGCAATGATTTGGACACTCTACTCAGTATGGAGATAAAACTGCGCCTCCTGGACCTAGAGAACATACAGATTCCTGATGCTCCACCACCAATTCCAAAGGAACCAAGCAACTATGACTTTGTATATGATTGTAACTAAAGTTACTCTCACTGCTGAGATTACATTTAAACTGGAAGTACTATAACTGGAGACGTGTGTTTTTTGGTGGATTTTTTTTTTTTAGGAAGAGAAGAAGAAAAAGATATGCACATTGGACTTCACTTCAGGGGTCCTGCAAAACACTTATTTCCCTTTGCTTTTTACCCTTTGGTCTGACATCATCTTCCCCATTGCTAATTTAAAAGAACATTGCTTTCATTAACTTCTCATCATTTGGCAAACTGGACTTAAAAGTCCCCCTCAGCAGAACTTCCTTGTTTTAAAATGTTCATAATAAAAGGACAGTGTGGCCAAAGTACATGACCACCAGACCAAATACAGCATTATTGGTGCTTTGGCTGGAAGAAAAGAAGTAGTAAAGCTGCTGAAAATGGTGAGAGGTGTCTTCCCATTGCTCACTCCTGACCATGGAATCAGCTTGAGCTGACCTCAGTGGAAATGAAGATTAACTGCTTGCAGCTTCTCTGCCATTGTTGTCATAATCCACCACTACCACCAGCATCTATCCAAATACCATTTGTGCTCTGTCCAGTGACTGTTTCTTAAGATAATGAGTCCACAGGTCTTTGCTGCAAATATTTTAACCTTTTAATAGACACATAACAGTATCTCACATAAATAGATAAAACACCTTGCTGTTTTATGTCCCTGTTGTGTAATTACATATCACTAAAACTGGTAAGAGTCTTTGTCCAGGCTGGGGTTGATTTTTGTGTATGTGCAAAGAGGCAGATGCCATAGATATTGAAATGTTATGTATTCAGTTTGATTCATGAGAAAATTGAGAGTTTTACAAATTTGCAAGCAAAAATTGGTTTTGTACAAAATATTTGAACAATTCTTGCCAAATACATATTTAATTAAGAACGCAATAGTATTTGTGTGTATTTTTTTAAATTATTGTCTGTGTTATAAATTCCATATGGTACCTGGAATGCTTGACCCGGGAGAAAAAATATGCACCAACATTCCCTTCAGCACTGCTGTTGAATAAAATTGGGTTTGTGCTTATTTGTGGAAATGTGTGTCTTCATTCTCATGCTGTCATATATTATTTGCCATTTCTTGAGTTTTACATTTTGTGGATGAATTAATAAGTTAACTGTGAGCTGAGCAAACATTCTGCTGTTGCAACTAACCTGAAGAAAAAAGAATAATCAGGATTGTGGTCTATGATAATGAACTTTTGAATCATTTTCTTAGAAAGGGACCATAACACCATCTAGTCTAAAAGACTGCCCCATGCGCCCACCTGCCTCACAGAAATCTCCTTCTATCAGAGCTGAGAACCCATGGACCACCAGATGATGTTGGACCCATAGCCAGGGGTTATGAATTATAGGAGCTGTAATCCAACAACATCTGCAGGTTGATTCCCCACCTTTGGCCAGCACAAATCCAGGCAATATTGTTCCACCTGCAAAGAAAGTGTCTCAAGGGATGCCTGGAGGTCAATAGCCATAAATGACTTATGCATATAATTGGAGCACATGATGTGGAGGAAGACAAATTATTCTCAAGGTTGCAGTCAGTTAACTGGAACTGGTAGTGGAGGGATGATTCATTCCTATCTCCTTTCACAAATGTTTTGATCAACATGTACACAACTTATTTATTAGGGACTGCTACTTTTATATTTTACGCTCAGCTCTGGATACTTATGCACTGTATTTGTGGCTTCTGTTGTAAATGAGCATGCCTCCTTACCTGTAATTACGGCTGCACAAGCAAGCAGCCATATATTGTGCTCTTAGGAGCAGAAAGCATTCCATAACCCAAATCAAAAAATAGGGATGCCCCAAACAAATAGAACTATGAAACTGGATCTTAGATCAGCACCAAGATTGACACAAATGTATAAAAAAGCCTGCTCATGCTCTGGGCCAAATTTGAGGAGATTTGGGCAAAGGATCTTCAAGTCATAATTTTTTTAAAAAAAAGTAACCCTGCTTTACCCCTGTGCAGAAACAACCAACCTGGAGCTCCAGCTGATTGAAAACAGATGAAATTCATTGATAAGACAAAATGTACATACCTGAAAAAAAGACTTATCTCTTTTAGGTCCTTTTTTTTTTTCCTTCCACAGAAATTGAGCCATTCAAGGCTGTATAACATAGTCTGCAATTATTGTTTTTTAAGCCTGAAAAGCTCTAAAATCACTGACTTTTTTATAGCTTTGAACATTCTAACAGACTGAACTATTTCCATAGCATAGCATTCTGACCAATCAGAATGTGTCTTGAGTCAGCCAGGCAGCTATACAGGGCAGGTGCCAGAAGTCTGTCACTTTTAACCCTGCCATGGCATTCAATGTGAAAGACAGCATTTAACTTCTTCCTGGCCAAACCTAACTCCAGCCTGTGAAAGTGCTTAAAAAGATATTTTTGAAAAATAGATAATATTCAGAAGCTCACTGTGACATTACTGTATTTTTGCTTTGTTGCTGGAGGTGATCTCAAAGCAAGTTTTACCCATTTTACACATGAGTATGTTTACCTAGTTTACTCATAAGCTTACCTGGTTTACTCAGGAGTAAGCTTACCCATTTTGCTCACAAGTATTTAAAAATAAATTTTTAAAAATAGAATATTCAGAAGCCCACTCATTTAAACTGTGAAAATACTGGTTTTTTGATTTGTTACAGAGGATGATCTCAAAGCAGGTTTTACTCAGTTTACTCACAAGTAAGTTTACCTGGTTTACTCACAAGTAAGGAGACAGCAGCAACAGCAGCCAATGACAGCTGCAGCATGAAGAGAGAGTATTGAGGTGAGGGTTAGGGAGACAGAACGGAGGTAGAAACTCCATTTCCCCCCCCCCCACCTTTCTCACTTTATATGACTTCCAGAATATCCTATCATTAAGAGCTCTGCTCAAATCTCAAATCTTGCAAACCAACATCATGTCACATTAGGTTGTAGAATCTATAAAGGTGTATGGCATTTAAATGTAGTTTTGCCTTCAGGCCTCATTTAATCCAGACTTAGCCTTTTTTAGAAATTGGAAGTGACCAGCCTGCCATTTCCTATTTCTGACTAGCCAGAGTGCAATGTGTTGCATTTAAATGGCAAATGGTTATCCCAAGTTTCATGGGAGAGGTGAAAAATTGAGAGGCTGTGGTGCAGCCCACCAAACATCCAGGGGTGTGAACCAAGGTCTCCTTGCCCCTCAGAGGTTGCCTGGCCTGTTATAAAACACAATAAAAGAATCAAAAATTTTGTGTTTCTCAAAAATAGTCATAAGCAGATACCATGCATCTTTCTTTGGCTTATACATCTATAACTTATTCCCAGTGATCATGTGACTTGAAATATCCTTACGAGTGCTGTATGTCAAGAAGTTATGAGATTCTGTTTACTGATCTGACAACCTTGGTTAGTAGGTGTGTACCATTCCTTAAAAGTGAACATTTGTAGATTTGTGAGTAGACTGATATTTACAGCACTGGAATCTTTCTGACATGCCTAGAAGGTAGATAACATTGCCCTGTAGGTGTAAAAACATTTGCCCAACCTTCTGCACTAACCTCATCAAAAGGAGTGGTGATAGTTCAGTCTTCTGATTTGAGAACTCATTTGTTCAAGGCCAAGGAAAAAGTTTATGTCCTTGATTTGATGTTCATTCAAGAAGATTGTTGTTTTTAACACTGAATATTTAAATTGAAACAAAACATATAATGACCGTAAGGTGTGTTTTTTAAATTAGCAGAATTTTAACTAAGAGAGTACTGGTCTCCTGGAAGATCCTAAGGTGGATTTGGGTGTCATCAACACACTGGTGGAACCAAACCACAACATTCTGGACAGCTTCTTTCAGTTTTTCATGTATATGTGAAATAGTATGGGGAATCATGGAACCTTGAGACATTCCACAGGCTAGTAGTCAAGTTGTTGAACAGGTGCCCCCCCCAGCACCACCATCATTCGCAATGTAACACCACATAAGGGAAAATCCCAGTAGGTGACTCCTTTTTTCGTCAGTCAATCACTTTTCACCTAAACATAAAGCAATTGTCAGGGCTATTTTTAAACAGGTGTGAATGGTAGTGAGCAGAAGAGGGTATCATGTAGACTATTTTGACAGCTGCCATTGTTGTTCTCAACATTCAGATTGCCCTTTGTTATATACAGATATACAGCTTGCCATCCTTTTTCCTGCTGGTAATGTGGGCATAATATAATCCAGCATTATTGGGCCATTTCCTGGCTTTTTGAATTGTGGGTACAGAAGCACAATCATAAACCAGAGGTGTGACATTTGCCCTTGTGGCCCCTGCTTGTCTTTCCCACACAAAGGCTCACGTCACGTTTTCTTCTCGCTGCCACCAGTGGATTTCCTCAATCCACAATATAAATGACGTTTGTCAGAACACTTGTCTTGTGAACAGAAACAGAACTTATTTATTGGAGTGAAGCAGATTGAATAATAACAGAAGTTCTTTAGATACACGTTATACATAAGCAATTCATCAACAGTTCTCTCAGTACATACTTCTTTTCTCTTGCTATATCATTACCACCTTCTCTACCTATTCTCCTAACCAGCTCTATTTCAGTATCTGTTCCCTCTCTCTCTGACTAACTAACCCTATCTGACTCCTCCTTCTCCCGCCAAGCCTCATGTAGCTGCTGACTCCACCTCTCCAGTCCTCTCATAGGTTCATGCAAATCAGCTCATGAATATGAATGGCATGAGTGACGTGGGCGATCACCACAAGAGGGTGTGGGTTTTTTTAAAAAGAATTGAATAATTAAATAGAAGAAAAGCATGAAAAAAGCCAGAACCACTTCCTTTCATTTCACAAAGAATGTTTATAACTGAACTTCTGTTGTTTGTTGTGAATAGAGGTAGTGCAGCCCAATCCAATGCAACCTGAAGAACTAAACCTTCAACTAACAACCTTTTCATCAGATTTTCATTTTAGCTTGGCCACTCACATCCACTCTTTCATTGCCATCAGAGATCAGTTCAGAGTTTCCATTGCCCCCCTAGTTTTGATGAGTGTTAAAGCGGATTATCAGGAACTGAAGATAACATCAGCCCAATTTCTCCCAGTGATTTCATGTAGATGTTAAAGGTCTTGGGAAGCAGAATAAAATTCCTAGAACATCACTGAATTAAATGTGTATATCTTTTTTTCTCAATCTTGGGGCCATGAAGATTGTTTGGTTCCTGGACAGAGACAAAATAGGCAAAGTCTGGGATCGAGAGGACAGATACACCATGCCTGCTCAGCAGAAAGCAGTAATGTATTTGAATTACCTCACTACAGTAATGTTTGCATGTGTATCAATGTACCCAGTTCCTGTATTATGACAGACAGTGTGTCTTAGCAGGAACTAGGCTATCTGTTTACAAATATGTATTGTTTTGTGAGAGAACCTTTTATTTATTTCTTTGATTGATTTTTAGATCACTCCTCTAGAGGACATGCTACTGGGCTGTTTATAAAATAAAACTCAGAACCCCGCATAACCCCAATAGCAATACATCAATATGGCAGTTCAATTACCTTGATCTAAAATTAATACAAAACAAAAATCACAAGATGATGATGATGATGATAATAATAATAATAATAATAATAATAATAATAATAATAATAATAATAATAATAATAATAATAATAATAAAAGCATTCAGAGGATAAGTTACTGAAGGCAGCTTTGTTGAGTTCTGTCTTCACTAATTTTCTGAATGTCAGGCAGGAAGGAGGCTGGTGTACCTCAACTGGGAACTTATTCCACAAATTGGGTGCCACCAGCAAAAAGGCTCAATTCCTTGCTGTCACCTTTTTTACCTCCCTCGGTATGGCCACTTTTAGCAACCTGCATTGAGAGGAGTGGGTGAAACAGGTAGCTGTTTTCTGAGAGAGAGCCATCCTGATAAGTACTGAGATCCTAAACTGTTAAGGGCTTTATAGGTCATAACCAGCACCTTGAATTGATCATGCGTACTGACAGGGAGTCAATGCAGGAAAGCCAAAACTGGGAATATATGATCAAATTTACTAGTTCCAGTAATCAGTCTGGCACTGCATTTTGGACCTGCTGAAATGTCTGTACTATTTTCAACTGCAGCCTACATAGAGAGCATTACAGTAATCTATTTTTGAGATTACAGCAATGTAAACCACTGTTACCAGGCATTTATTATCCAGGAAAGGGCACAACTGGGCAATCAGCCAGAGTTGATAAAAGGTACTCCAGCCCACAACCAATATTTGAGCCTGCATAGAGAGTGCCGGGTCCAGGAGTACTCCCAAGCTGCAGACCCAATCCTTCAGGAGGAGTGTAACCCATCAAGGCTAGGTAGATTTCTCTTTAACCAATCTGATAGTCCTCTTAACAGTAGAATCCATTTCTTACCTGGATTCATTTTCAGTTTATTGGCCCTCATCCAGTCCATTATTGAAGTTAGGCAGCACTCAGGACCTGAACAGCATCCTCTGAAGATGGAACAAAAGCGAGAAAGAGCTGCGTGTCATCAGCATACTGGTGACAGGGAACCCTAAATCTCCATAGGACTTCATGTAGATGTTAAAGAGCATTGGGGAGATGGCCAGCCCCTGTAGGACCACATAGCAGAGGTTCCAAGGAGTGGAGACAACATCCCAAAGCTGTACCATCTGGGATCAGCCATCAAGGAAGGACCAGAACCAACAAAGATCAGGACCCCCAATTCTTAAACCCAGAAAGATACTGCATCAAAGGCTGCAGAAAGATCCAGGAGGACCAACAGAATTGCACACACACCCTTCTGCCTCCCTTAGGAGATTATCTTGCAAGATGATCAATGCTGTTTCAGTACCATACTGGAGTGCTAGCTGAGATTTTTCAAGATGGCCACTCAGTGGTGACAACTGTCCTGTGGCTTGCTCCTTTTTTTAACCTTAATTATTTTAACCTTACACTCAGGCATTTTTATTTACTCCTCATACTTTTGGGGTGTCCTGAGGGTATCTAGAGGCTACACTGGTGGTCTAAACTGACTTTTAAACACCTGGATTACTGTGGATTATTGGAGCTCAAAGAACTGGCATAATGGGGAAGAAGAAGAAACGACAGCGGACTGCTTCTAACTCTCCTCCCAATGTTGCTAAACAACTGCGGCTAGATCAGATGGACCTATTTGTGACAGAAACTGTAAGTGAGTCAGCTATAAACATCACTCAAGATAAGTTCTCTGTTTTGGCTACAGATTCCCAGGAATCTAATGAGAAAAAGTCAATTATTGAAACCCCCTCCTACTGACTTGAAAACAGCAGGACCAGCTATGAAACAAACTGTATCTATTCAAGCTGGTGAAGGGTTAGAAACCTCAGAGGAGGGTGAAGATTTATGGACCCTGGTGGATAAGGGGGTGACAGATCCAACTATTGAGATTAATGGGGGAGCATTGCATAGCTACGGGGAAGACAGTGAAGGCTATATTTCAGAAAATCCAACATATTGCTGATCAACTGGACTCCCTCCAGGACTTACTAAAACAAACAGGAAAAGAATATCCACACCCCCACATGCGACAGCTCCAGGCACAGGGGGAAAGTAAGGGAGCCCGTCCCAGTGGAGGAGGAACGGCACAAGACTTCTTTAAACCAAACATAGTGAAAACAACCACTTCTCGACGCCTTCTCGTAACTCAAATAATCATAGAAGTGATGGACAATCATATAAATAAAGGAAAACGGACAAACAGGAAAAAGGTTCTCACTTCCCTGAGTAAATTGTTGCAAATAGAGGTGAGCTACGGATGGAGTTTTACAAGCCCACGATCCCCCTCATGCTTTGCAGGATGAAAAGATTTCTGAGCACCTTCTCCATTGCAACAAAAAGAGTCTTTTCGAATGTGTCTCCAGATCCAGATATAAAACAGACTCAGCAAACTTTTGTGGAGCAAACAGTACTAGCTACTCCTCCGTTGACCACAAGGCCACAGCTAACGGGCTCTCGGCCAAAACACAACGTAGACGAAGGTCAGCTCAAGGCACAACAGCAACAGGAAAGATTGCAGCAGCGATCAGCTGCATCTCTACTAGCAGTCAGAGAACTAGTCTCTCTAGATAAGCTGGAGTGCCTGACAAAGTCCTTGGAAGAATCTCTAGTAAATTTAAGAGGGTTCCCAGCTGTGCATAGCTCAACAATAATGCCAGCAGGTGGGATGATGCAAAAACCTCAAATCAAGTCTACTCTAGAGTTCTTCAAGGGCCAGGGGAAGACTCCCAATTTGGGCCACAACTGGGGCAGTGTTGCAAAGCAGGTAAACAGTATTACTCAGATGGTAACTGGGCAGGACAAAACTGAATCCAAGGACTTACTGATGCAAGTGGATATTGATGGAGATTAACTTGTGGAAGAAGCCACAGCCGCTTTTAAAGATCTACTCAGGGAGGAACAAATGAAGATTATCACTAGCCTGGAGAAAGTGAGGACCGACTTTTAATTAACATCACAGAAGTCCCTATGTCACCTCCGATTACTCATGCCACAGAGGACACCACCCTGCCAGCTGATCTTTCATCAATCATTGAATTCTCCACTCCACCCTCCATTTCTTTAGCTCCCTCTGGTCTGCATCAGCCCCTAGTCAGAGCATCTACCAACCACTACTCCATTTCCAACATCGTGGCAGTGGCACAAACCCATCCAGGAAGACCTGCAGCGGATGATCTGCTACTTCATGACCCAGTAAATTCACTTCCAGAAGACACAAATCTAGATCTCCTTACTAAACTACAAGCTGAGAATTGACTGAATAACTTCTCCTTAATTCCTGAAAATAGAACCTCATTTAAAATTCTTTTGTGGAACATAGCAGACTGGAAGGGTAAATTTAAAGATAGCTCATTTGTGAATTACATCAAAAATTATGATATTATACTATTACAGGAAACGCGGGCTGTAGACCAAGTACTGCTAGGAGGGTATAAGGTGTATTGCGAACCTGCAATTAGGGTCAATAACAAAGGGAGACCAATTGCTGGCCTAGCTGCAATGGTTAAAACTTTCTTAAATTCAGAGTATATCGAATTGCCTATCTCTCAGTATCATCTATTGGCTATTAAGATTTGTACTCCTAACAAAGTATTGATTCTAGTCAACATATACATACCCCCGGGTCTTAATAATCTACAACAGTTTCAACAGTGTAACTCCTTAACCAAATGCATAGAGGATCTTGAGAGGAGGTTCCCACTGGCTGAGTTCATCTTGGCAGGTGATTTCAATGCCAGGATGGGAAACGATCGGATATTTCTGAAAGTGTTAGATGTGGACTGTGATACTTCCCTTCCCACCTGTTGCACCTTCAGCAGACAGTCCAAGGACCATGTCTGTAATACAGCGGGAGTCTCATAAGCTAACATGTGCATCCGATTCAATTTAATTTGGCTAAATGGTTTAGCAGAATTCCCGGATGCAGGGGAATACACACACATAGCTAACCAGGGTTCCAGTGTCATTGATTATATTTTGATATCACTTTCTATGAAACCACATTTTGGGGTTGGTGATTTCACCATCAGTGACCACCTCCCTTTGTTTGCAGAGGTGACCTTAGGAGTCAATATGAGGGCTGCCTCCCTGACTCCATGGAATGAATCAGCAATTGGGATCAAAATTAACTGGAGTAATTTAACATTACAAAAGTTCCAAAAATTACTATCAAGGAATGAGTGTAACAACAGTTTGATTTCTTTAATAAATGTGGCAGAACCTCTTGAAAAAATCAAAGTTTTCAATGATTTTATTCAGCTCCTATGCTCTGAGTTAGGATGTACACCAACCTCCTTAAGGTGCAGCAATCCTACACATGAAATATGCTGGTTTGATTTGGATTGTAGGATCCTGAAAGAATGCATCCATAACTCCTATAGAACATATAGACAGTTGGGCACCCCTCAAGCACTATTTAAATACCTGTTCCTAAAAAAACTTTTAAAGGACTGTATAAAAGAAAAAAGGCAAAGCTTCATTTTAGAGCAATGGAACATGCTACTACAGGCAGTGACCCTGAAAAATAATAAGTTTTTCTGGGCCATCGTGGCTGATTCCTCTAGGATGGAGGGGCACGACCCTACCAAAATATCATCCGAAAGATGGGTCCAATATTTTTCCAAGCTCCCCTTTAACAAAGATATACCACCTAGTGCCCCGTCCACCTTTTCTACAATTGAGCTCACATCCTGGCCTTAAAAGTGGAAAAAGTGGGTCACTTCCACCCACCAGGATGAGCAGCTAGTTGTCGTTTCTCCACTCGGCTGAATCTAAATAAAGTTTGAAATGCTATTCCTCCCCCTCTGAAAACTGTGAGTAATTCTGCTTAATGTTTCTAGGAAACACATGAGGAAAGCTAGCTCGGTTTTGGAAGGTTAAGAACTGAACAGTTTGACGTAGTTTGCAAGAACCTCTTATCTAAGGAATTCTGCTTTCGCTTTCTCCCCTGGCTTGCGGTAGTTTGACGAGTTCACTAAATGCTTTTCATTAACTTTTCAAGTTAATGTGGGTCTGAAAAGAAATCTCTAATCCTAAGACATTCATTCTGGTGTGTTAATGTTTTGAAGCCCACATATGCGAAAAAGCAGAGATAAAAATCACAATCCAGTTTGGAAAAGGCAGGTGAGACCTTCGGATCGGCCCTCCGATCAGAGCTTAGAATGTGATTTGAATACTCAGCATCTGAAACGTATCTCTTCTGAATTGCAAGAAGGTGAGAGTGAGAGTGAGACAGAGACAATACACATTTCTGTCTTGCAAAAAGGTTTAGAGAGCGGTGACATTGTACAAGAAGAAGCCATTGAGGGGGAGGGAACAGAAGATTCCCTGTGCAATTTTACGAAAATGGAAAAACTGATGGCTGAGCTGATGCAATGTGTGAGAGATCTTGCCAGGGATTTACCTTCCCAGATGGACAGAAAGCTCTCTGGAGTGGTTCAAGAGCTTCAGGAAGTAAAAAAGGGCTGCAAAGAGATTAAAGAGGAAGCTAGTGAAATGAAAGCAGATATGAAAAAAATTACCCAAAAAATAGAACAACTTGAAGGTCGTGTGAAACAAAATGAAAATAAATTAGATGCACAACAACAGAAAACAAACAAAATGCAGATGAAATTAATTTATCTGAAGGATAATTCTAGACGCTCGAATATAAAAATAATGAATTTTGGGCTACAGAGGGGAGATGACCTTAAACAGGAGGTTATGACTTGGATCAACAAAGTAATGAATTCCCAGGATGTGGTTGCAGAGGATATATGATATTTTATGATATTTTATGATATTTGTAAGCCGCCCCGAGTAGACGCTGTCTAGGGGGGCGGGGTAGAAATCTAATAAATAAAAAAAATAAAAATATATAGAGAATTCACTTCATGGAGAACCCAAGAAATAAAGGCCCTAGAACAATAATAATGAAAATTTTCAACTATGTCAAAAAAGAGCAACTCCTTAAAGTGATAAAAGAAAAACCTGAATTGCTGGTATACAGAGGCAACCTGATCCAAATTTTTCAAGATTTAAGCAATGAATCTATTATGTGGAAGAAAAAGATGAAGCTCGTCACATCAATTTTGATTAAGAACAGATTGAAATATAACTGGGGACATGCAAATTTTCTTAAAGTTTGAAAAAAAGGAATTCTTTTTAGAATTTCTTCCCTGGAAGAAGGAATGGATTTGTTAGCTGCATGGGGGTTGCTGCAAGAAGATCAAACAGTGGACATCCTGAATGCCAAGGAAAAATCCACTGAGTAGAGAGGAGCAGTTGGTGGCCTAATTTGAGCTGAATTAATCATTTGCCTGACTTTACCCCCTTTGCCCCCCTTTTTTCCCCTTCTTTACCCCCCTCTTCTTTCTTCCCCCCAATTTTTTTTAAGAGGGGAGACAGGGAGAGGATGGGGAGAGGAGAGATTAAGAACTGAACAACAACAACAACAACAACAACTATTATTATTATTATTATTAATAATAATAATAATAATAATAATAATAATAATAATAATAATAATAATAATAATAATAATAATAATAATTTAAAAAATTAAAAGGAAGGAAGAAAAGAAAAGAAAAAATAAGAAGAATCAGCTGAGTGGAATGGAGGAGGTGGCTGTGGTCCTGGTGAGTGGGGGTGACGTTCCCCCCCGGGAGTCACATTGGGATTTAAAGCAGAGTGACAATGTGAGGGGAGAGAAAGAAGATATATGTGGGGTGGGGAAGGGATAAGCTGTTAAATTGTTTAATGTGTTTAGGTGTTTTTTGTTTTTGTTTTGTGGAATATGTGTGGCACTATGGGACCTAAAAGGAGGAGAGATATTAAACGACCATAGGGAAAAACATAAAAATTGCTACATTAAATGTAAAAGGACTGGGATCTGTTCTGAAGAGAAGAAGAATAGAAACTTTGCTGAGGAAAAATAAGGTGGACATTATTTATTTGCAGACTCGTAAATCAAAGAATGGGGTGAATGAGTTGAGATTATAAAATGTAAATATTTATGAAAAAGGATATGGCACTTCAAACTCTAGAGGAGTGGCAATATTAATCTCCAAACATTGTGAATTAGTGGTAAAAGATAGTAATGGCAGATATATAATAATATAGGGATCAATTGGAACAGAAGACTATACTTCAATAAATGTTCATGCACCTAATGTAAATCAAAGAGAATTTTATGAATCTGTCCTTAAAGAGATGGAAAAGGTTAAAAAGTGTTATGTTATTATGGCAGGGGATTTCAATATGGTACTAGACAAAATTATAGATAAATCAGCACACAAGAGCGATGTTGTGAATAAACAAAATACAATATTGAGTAAGATGTGGAGTGCAACTGATCTTAAAGACATATGGAGAGAGGTGAAAGGAGATGAAAGAAGATATACTTATTATTATTCTGTATATAATAGCTACTCTAGAATAGATTTTATATTTGTATCCCAAAATTTAATCTCAAAAATAGTAAATACTGATATTAATGTAATAAAAATAATGGATCATGATGTCGATGGAGATAAGGACAAAAAAAGACTACAGGGAAGCAAGAAGATGGAAAATAGATTCCAATATTTTCCAACATACAGATGTAATGGGTAGAGTAAAGAAAGAACTAATGGAAATATGGACAATAAATGAAGTGGGCGGGACTAAAACAGGAGTGATATGGGACACCATGAATGTGGTCATAAGAGGAATTGCCATAAGGGAATCATGTAAACAAAAAAAATTAAGAGAAGAAAATATAAAAAAAAATTGGAAGAAACAATAAAAGACTTAGAAAGTAAATATTTTATAGATAGAGATAATAAGAAATTACTAGAGATTCAAGCTAAAAGAAGAGAATTAGAAAGTATTGAATTAGACAAAGTCCAGAGAGATTTGATGTATTTAAAGAGAAATATTTTTGAATATAGTAATAAAAATCAAAGTTTTTGGCTAGGTTAGCTCAAACTAAAAGATCAAAAAATACAGTTGGACTAATTAAAGATGAAACAGGAAAGAAATGCAGTTCGATGAAAGAAAAATTAAAGATATTTCAAAAAAATTTCAAAATATATATAAAGGAAGTAATATATCAAAATATGATATAGAAAATTATATTAAGGCACTTGTGAAAAGTAAATTAATAGAGAGTGACAAAAAAGAATTAGAAAAGGGTATAAATGAGGAAGAGATTGCTGAGGTGATCAATAAAATAAAAAATGGCAAAACTCCAGGCTTTGATGGATTGGGCCCAGAATATTATAAACGTTTTAAAGGAATTTTAATTCCTAAGATGAAAATACTGTACAACAGTATATTGGAACGAGGAAAAATACCAACATCGTGGAAGCACTCATTAACAATTCTTATACACAAACCAAACAAAGATTTAACAAATCCAAGTTCCTATAGGTCTATCTCGTTAATAAATCACGATGCAAAGATCTTTACAGCAATATTAGCAAACAGAATGAATAAATTTATTACCAAATATATTAAAGAAGATCAAAATGGTTTTTTAAAGGGAAGACAAATGGCTAATTTAACTAGGTGGGTTTTAAATATTGTATATGATATAGAAAAAATAAAACAAAAGCAAATATCTTATATTTGGATATATTTAAGGCCTTTGACTGTGTAGAGTGGCCAATGCTAAAGACTCTTTTAAAAGGTTGGAGATTTGACAAGAAATTCACAGAAGTAATAGATCAGTTATATTTGGATAACACTTCTGCAATAATAGTTAATGATGGAATAACAGAACAGATATCCTTAGGTCGAGGTACAAGACAAGGTTGTCCCATTTCTCCAGTTCTATTTAATTTGGTTATTGAAATGTTAGTGAATGCAATTAGGAATGATAACTTAATTAAAGGTATAGGTTGGAACAATAAAATAAAGATTAATTTATTTGCAGATGATTCATTATTAACGATTAATAACCCCTTAGAGAGTATGTATGAATTAAAAACCATTTAGAAAAGTTTGGGGAAATAACTGGATTACAAATAAATTGGCAAAAATTGGAAATGATGTTGTTTAATCATAATAAATTAGAACAGGAATTGTTTGTTGGTAAATATGATTTTAAGGTATGCAGTTCAATTAAATATTTCAGTATAGATATTTTAAAGGATATTCAGAAAATAAAAGAACATAATTAAAATAAATTAAAATGGGATATTAAAAATAAATTACAAGAATATTCTAATTTGAAACTTCCTTGGTTTGGAAGGATTGCCTTGACGAAAAAACTAATTACTAAGGAATTAAGAGATTTTTGATAGAGATATAAAGTTGAATCCAGAAATGGCCTTGTTATCAACATTTGTTACTGAAGATTATTATTTTATAACTAGAGAATTGCTTACTAATTTATTGTTTGCTGTGAAATTAATTATAGCTAGGAATTGGAAATCTAAACTTGAATTTCAACTGGAAGAATGGTACAATGAAGTTTGGAATCTTGCTGTAAATGATAAATTGACTTGTATCCTAAAAGTTAAGAAAGGGGAGATAAAAAAAGACATTTTTAATGATATATGGGGTAGATTTATTGAATTTATGTTAAGAGGAAAAGGTAAAGGGTCAACACAAGGATCAATGCAGTTCTCGAAAGGAGGACAATGAGAAGAAGAGCTTTCCAAAAGGTCCTGATGGTAGTGGGGAGCACAATTATTTTAGTTTGTATCTTGTATCTTATCGTCACAAAAGGGTGACCACTAGATCTTTTGTATCCCAAGAATAATAATATTAAACAGCAAAGGACCTCACAAGACACATTTAAAAATGCAAAATGAATATACTTTATTACCTATTGATTACAATTCTAAATAAAGGGGTTTCATACATTCAGCACATTCACACCACATACATACTCACCAAAGAGAGAAGAATTATTTATTTGCATTGTCCAATTTCCAAAGAAAGTAGTTAGTTCCAAAAAGCCTTTTGGTCTCAGCAGACAAATTATGGTTGCCCAGACCCCTCTTTTTATATTCTTTTTAGGCAGGTTGCTAGCTGGGCATGCACATTAGATGTTTCTTTGTTTCCCCCTAGATATATGGTCCTTATCACTTATTGTGAAGTATGGAATGCTTAATGTGTCTTCCATCACTTAGTGGACAGGTGTGGAATCTGCTTGCTCAGGAGGATCCTCGTACCAGGGTCTTCTTAATCCCCTTTGCTCTACTCCCTCAGCAGCAGATGTTTTTTGTCAACTTACCGAAAGCATAGTTCAAAACGTTCAGTTCAAGAGTTGAATTTCTCACAATAAGGGCTTATAGCCAGAAATACAAAGTCCCATAGTTCCTCTGGGTTTTGTTGGTCTCCATCTTTGTGTCCTAACTCTCTCTCTGGTTCTTCACCTTATCCAGGCCAAACATGCACGCACCTTACATTATATCTTGTATTTTGTATCTTGTAAAAATTAAAATAAATAAATAAATAAAAAAGCAGGAAAAGTGGCTGGCCCCGATGCTATTCCACCAGACTTAGTGAAATGTGACCCGGATTTATGGGCTTCAGTACTTGCCCCCCTCTTTTCTGGTATAGACAACACTGGGTCAATTCCTAAAGCCTGGACCAATGTCATTGTGGCCCCAATTTATAAAAAAGGGGATCCCTCCCTCCCAGAAAAGTATAGGCCAATTAGCTTACTATCAGTGATTGGGAAATTATATGCAAAATACCTATTAAACAAACTCACCTCTTGGACTGACAATCAATCTATTCTTGGCCCCGAGCAAGCTGGTTTTAGGAAAGGCAAGTCCACAATCGACAATTGCCTGATACTCTTGCACCTTATTAATTAAACATTAAAATATGCTAATGTCAAACTGTATGTGGCCTCCCTTGATTTAAAGGGAGCTTTTGATTCAATAGATAAGACAACTATTATGGGACAAATTGGAAAATTTGGACATTGATAAAAGACTGCTCCTCCTCATAAAAGGTTTATACTCCGCTACAACATGCCAAATTCGACTTTCTCGAAGAGGGGAAGTAACCAACCAGGTCCCAACTAACAAGGGAGTGAAACAAGAATGCATCCTGGCTCCCTTACTGTTTAAACTTTTTATGAACAATCTCGCACCCTTTTTGACAAACTTTGATGACCACCCTCCCAAATTGGGAACTCATTCTATCCCGATACTACTGTATGCAGATGATGCAGTCATTATTTCCCACACTCGTCCAGGCCTAAAACGCCTGATTAATGGATGTGCAGAGTATCTGAGCCAAAATAAAATGCAATTAAATTATAAAAATACTGGTTTTCACCAAAACATGGAAACAATTTCAATGGAACCTAAATGGAAATCACATAGAACAAGATAAACAGTATAAATACTTAGGTGTTCTTTTTTCATTATAAACACTCTTGGGTCCCCCATCGAAAAATGGCAATAAATGTAGCTAGGATTACTACCCAATCTATTTTGCGTTTTTATTATAATTCAGGAAATTGGTTTGTCCCAGCAGCATTACAAGTTTTCAAGTCCAAAATTATTCCACAATCCCTCTGGTTTCCCAATTTGGGCAAGTGCTATGGATCGATCGATCGAACAACTACAATCCTCCTTCTTATGCAAAGCGTTAGGATTACCTAGATGCGTGCCCTACTCGGTGCTCTGTCTGGAGTCCAGAGTATCTTTAATACAGACTGTAGCTTGGTTGAGATTATTCAGATTTTGGTTAAGTATCCATTACAATTCAAACATGGACAGCTTTATTATACCAGCTTCTACGGGTCTCTGTCCCGCTTTTTGGGTCAATGGTCCTCTTGAAAAAATTGAATTCAATTGGTATAGATAGTGACTACCTTGGAGCTCTAAGTCAAGAGCTAGCTTTCCAAATTATTAAAAGAAGAATTTTGGATATTGAATTCCAGGACCTTTGTAGTACTGCCAATAAATTCTGTTCACCATTGTTTTTCCATATTCCTCCTAAAATGGGTAAACCTGCTGCCTACCTTTCCTTGCTCAAATGCCCCCAAAAACATAGGGCCTTTTCTTTGGCCAGATGTAATGTCATGCCTACTGCTATATTATATGGCAGATTTAATGCAGTTCCCTGTTCTGAAAGGCACTGCCCATGTGAACAGGGGGTGCTGGAAACCCTTGTTCATATGTTTTTGCATTGCCCGCTTCACTCGATCGGCCGATCAAGGTTGATAGCCTTAATTTTATTAAGGCTGGAAGGGACGTCAGATCTGGATAAAGTCTGCTATATGCTGGTGTCTGAGATGACTGATATTGTAGAAAGAGTCGCAGACTTCCTTGATACTACCGTTAGGAGACGAACCGTTGTCCCTTTAAGGATGTCTAACACTTTTCTGCCCTCTTGATCCCTATATATGTAGTTACCTAACAAACCACTGTGACTATGTCCAATTTCTACTTATGCCAATAAAGGTTCTTTCTATCTATCTATCTATCTATCTATCTATCTATCTATCTATCTATCTATCTATCTATCTATCTATCTATCTATCTATCTATCTATCTAGCTAGCTAGCTAGCTAGCTAGCTAGCTAGCTAGCTAGCTAGCTAGCTAGCTAGCTAGCTAGCTAGCTATCATACTGCAGTCTATATCCCAGTAGGGATCCAGGTTGAAAAGCATTCAGACATGCAATCTCCATCACTTGTCTTCTGTATTATCACAGCACCAGGATGGGTTATCTCTATGTCTCACTAAATATATGCAAATTCCTAGATTGTCAAATCTCCAACACTTGTCTTATAGCTCAAGGGTTCCCCAAGAAAGCAGCACCTACATTTTCCAGAGATGTTTCCTGAGCTACTCTGTAAGTACATGAAGCTACTGGATTGGCATTTCCCAAGGAACTGAGAAGTCATTTTTCTTAAAGACTTAAGACTCCAAAGCATTTGCCATACAAGATGCTTAGGGGGAAATATGCAAAGCTAAATAGAATCTATAGTTATAATTTCCCCCAGTTTCCTTGTTTTAAAGGCCTATTAAAATATAAAGTTATCTTCTAAAACCATGCTCAGGGCCACTATATATTCAAGCAGAATTGTGCATTAAAGCTATTCTTGAACTGTATCACTTCAGTCAACAGTTCAGGATTGCCTGTTCAAATGTTCTTTTATATTGTTGTTTTTTTAATTACACAAAGATGGAGAATCATTTAATCATGGCATCTCAAACTACTGCCTGAAATGACAGATTCTGTTCATCCTCAGCACTTTGATATGTACTATTTTTCACATGTGAAATGTAGTTAATTGTGTCATGACACCATCAGACAAATTTCCAATGGGAACTTCAAGTCCCTTATCTAGGAATGCTGATGAGCCAGCTATTGCTGTGGACCCAGGCCCTCAACAGTGTGAAAGGCAGCACATCCACACAGAACCAGTGCAGCTCCCGATTAAGACAAGGAAGCTGGACTCCCTCACAGGCCAACAGGTGATACCAATAAAAGGCAATAGCCTGACTGCAGACTCTCAGAAGCAGTGCTTGGCTCTAGGAGAGTTCTCCTCATGGGTTGGGGCTTCCTCATAAGCAACAGGCCTTCCTAAGAGTTAGCCTTTTCTCACAGGGCGTCCTAGAACTAGATGGTTCACCTGAGCATTGGGTGCAGCTCTCAGCAACAGTAGCCTCAGCGGCAACATAAGCTTCTGCTCCCCAAAATTCAGGGTTCAAAACAAACTGTTTACGACACTTAGTACCTTGGTGACCAAAACATCGTGCTGGATGCCACACTGTGAATGACCTGGATCATATTTGTTGTGCTCTGTGTTTCTCCTTCAGAATACTGTTCTTTTTTCTAGCTATTTAACTTAGACTGTGGACTTTGGTTTGGATACTTTGGTTTCAGAAACTGAGCTGGTGGTACAGGGACGTGGCAATGGAGGGAAGAGGACAACAATTAAGCAGCAGAAGAGAAAGAGCTCTGGTTTCAAATGTCCCTACATCACTCCACAGAGCATGCAAAGCAGACAAAAAGAGCTTGAACTCTTTCCGCAGGAAGGCATTACTGAAATTGGAAGGATGAAACTTACAATTGGAAAATACAGATGCATAATATAATTCCATCAAAAGGAATTAATGAAACAGGAAAAGTAGACGATTAACATTGTATCTAAAGGATGTATACTGCTCTGAAGAGATTCATGAACTGGAGCATGAAATGCAGTTGGAAAACATTTGGGAAAAATAAAGAGAGAGAGAGAGAAGCCATAGTGACATCACTGTGCTGGTGTGATGGAGACGGTATTTGGATAATACCCTACTGGGCTAGATTACTAAACATTCAAAGAGGAGAGACATAGTAATAATGGGAGATTTCAACTGTTCTTATATCTGATGGAGGGGTGCTGTCACCCAAGCAAGATGGCTGCTTAGACCAATCACTGCCTACCTCTACTAAACATTGGCCATTACTGCAACTTAAGATCACTATCTTCTTCAATCTACAATCATGTACAAGAGAATGCTCCCTGCAGCAACTGGCTTGAAAGAAAAAGAATTGATCCCTTAATTAGACTTCAGAGAAAACACAGTGCAACTTTTTGTGAAATAGTTTGGCCCACCCAAAACTAGAACTAGATTTTGATTCACAGATCTTTGGCACAGAAGTGCCAAATACTGAAACCTTCACAAAACCGAGGGATGTTCTTACGAGATTCTCAAGGTACACCACAAAATAAAATATTGATGTGAAAGTAATAGTCTAAGACTCTAAACACTTAAACTATTAATGAGAGATATGCAAGATAATGTTCTGTGTCTTATTTACTCCTATTTGCTTTTCAACCACAAGAGGCCTACAAGGCCAAAGCAAAGACCCCCATGACTGCTTACAGCAGAAAGTTATGGTTGTTCTTTTTTTGTTCCCCCACAATCTATCCTCAGTATTCATGTTGTTTTTGCCTTTCTATGCTATGCAATTTTGTTTTACAAATATAGATACTGGTTGAATTGAACTGTATGTAGCTAAGGTTCAGAAAAGAAAATAGGTGTTAAACCTCTTTTAAAATCATACAAGTTGATATGGTCTTTCAGTAGGCAACAGACACAAAGAAAAAAATGGCCCTTAAGTTCAAACATCTGTTTAAACAGGAAATCTGTGCCTTAGCCAACTGAAAATTGCATGGTACTGCACTAGTAATCAGTGCAAAATTGCCATTTAGTCTTGAAACTTGTTATATTGATCTGGAGGATAGATAGATATATGCATAAGTGGCACCATTCATGGCTGCTGCTACACTCTGGCCTCACTGTACAGCCCCAACATACAAAAATATTTTCATGTATATAATATTCTTCAAAAAAATAACATCTAACAGCAAAAATACCCTCATAATAGCGGGGAATTTTAACAAGGTCATTAACCCCAGCATTGACAGACAAGCATATTCTACTGAAAACTAAGGAAAAACAATTCTTTTATGACATTACTTCTAATCTCATAGACACCTTGAGATTTCTCAGTCCTAATGTATGAGATGACACCTATTACTCCTCCCACCATAATACATATCCTTGCATAGACTATTTCCCATCCGGCTTCAACACAGATCCTAGATGCAGACATTCTTGGACCTTGCATTCACATACCTATAATTAAGGCTATGTTAGCATAACTGCTGGCATAAAAAAGAAAAATAAGGCCAAAAGAGCTACTGATGAGAATAATTAAATAACTTGAAAAACGCCATACAAAGAGAAGAAAAAATGATATATATCAGACCCTACTACTTAAAAGAGCAAAGCTGGAATTTCTTGAAATGCATAGAATAATAAAAATCTTATTTACTTAAGGCAATATTATCAATTTGGTGACAAAAAATCAAAATTATTAGCTAGCCTACTATATAAGGGAAAAAAAACCCCTAAAGCTGCCATCTCAGCAATTAAAACAACAGGGAAATCTGATTTAGGAACTGGAAATGCATTGAACCGTTCTTTAGCAATTTATACAAAAATTATAACCCCTCCCCACATCCCAGCAATCAATGAATATCTTAAAAATAAAAATAAAAATCTGAGTAGCTGCTGAAGGAGGTTTCAAACAAGCTAGGATTAAAAAAGGGCATGTATAAGAAATGGAAGGAGGAGCAGAGAACAAACAAGTAGCCAATATTTGTAGAAGAAGGTTAGGGGTGCTTAAAAAGGAGCTCAGGCTTGCAAGAGAGGTAAAAAAACAAAGCCAAAAGGGTTTTTTTTAAACAATGCTCAAAGCAAGAGGAAGAACAAGGCAATGGTAGATCCACCACAAGAAGGGGATGGAGAAATGGGGGACAGATAGAAGGCAACTTTTCCTCCTGTCTTCTCCCAAAAGGAGAACTGCTCTCAACCTATTGCACGTAGAATAAAGCAGGGGGCGGGGACTGCTGCCTAAGATAGGCATATACATATAGATATGTTTTAAACTGAAGAAAGTAGGAAAAACCACTGGGCTAGTCAGGTATAATCTAAATCAAATCCCTTATGAATACACAGTGGAAGTGAAGAACAGATTTAAGGAACTCGATTTGGTGGACAGAGTGCCTGAAGAACTATGGATGGAGGCTCGTAACATTGTACAGGAGGCAGCAACAAAAACCATCCCAAAGAAAAGGAAATGCAAGAAAGCAAAGTGGCTGTCCAATGAGGCCTTACAAATACCAGAGAAGAGAAAGGAAACAAAATGCAAGGGAGATAGGGAAAGTTACAGAAAATTGAATGCAGACTTCCAAAGAATAACAAGGAGAGACAAGAGGGCCTTCTTAAATGAACAGTGCAAAGAAATAGAGGAAAAGAATAGAAAGGGAAAATCCAGAGATCTGTTCAAGAAAATTGGAGATATTAAAGGAACCTTTTGTGCAAAGATGGACATGATAAAGGACAAAAATAGTAGGGACCTAACAGAAGCAGAAGACATCAAAAAGAGGTGGCAAGAATACACAGAGGAATTATACCAGAAAGATCTGGATGTCCCGGACAACCCAGCTAGTGTGGTTGCTGACCTTGAGCCAGACATCCTGGAGAGTGAAGTCAAGTGGGCCTTAGAAAGCATGGCTAACAACAAGGCCAGTGGAGGTGATGGCATTCCAGTTGAACTATTTAAAATCTTAAAAGATGATGCTGTTAAGGTGCTGCACTCAATATGCCAGCAAGTTTGGAAAACTCAGCAGTGGCCAGAGGATTGGAAAAGATCAGTCTACATCCCAATCCCAAAGAAGGGCAGTGCCAAAGAATGCTCCAACTACCGTACAATTGCACTCATTTTACACGCTAGCAAGGTTATGCTCAAAATCCTACAAGGTAGGCTTCTGCAGTATGTGGACCGAGAACTCCCAGAAGTACAAGCTGGATTTCGAAGGGACAGAGGAACTAGAGACCAAATTGCTAACATGCGCTGGATTATGGAGAAAGCCAGAGAGTTCCAGAAAAACAGCTACTTCTGCTTCATTGACTACGCAAAAGCCTTTGGCTGTGTGGACCACAACAAACTATGGCAAGTTCTTAAAGAAATGGGAGTGTCTGACCACCTTATCTATCTCCTGAGAAATCTGTATGTGGGACAGGAAGCAACAGTTAGAAGTGGATATGGAACAACTGATTGGTTCAAAATTGGGAAAGGAGTACGACAAGGCTGTATATTATCTCCCTGCTTATTTAACTTATATGCAGAATACATCATGCGAAAGGTAGGACTGGAGGAATCCCAAGCCGGAATTAAGATTGCCGGAAGAAATATCAACAACCTCAGATATGCAGATGATACCACTCTGATGGCAGAAAGTGAGGAGGAATTAAAGAACCTCTTAATGAGGGTGAAAGAGGAGAGCGCCAAAAATGGTCTGAAGCTCAACATCAAAAAAACTAAGATCATGGCCACTGGTCCCATCACCTCCTGGCAAATAGAAGGGGAAGATATGGAGGCAGTGACAGATTTTACTTTCTTGGGCTCCATGGGCTCTTTCGTGGGTGGTCATATGCTAGACCTGGTTTTTTCCACCAATTGGAGCGAGCGTGGTCTGATGGTGACTGACCTTGTATCGGTCCCCTTGTCATGGTCAGATCACCACCTAATAAAATGTAATCTCTCAGTGGCTCTCCCCCCTCGCAGGGAGCATGGACCTATTTCTATGGTCCGCCCTCGAAGGCTACTGGATCCCATAGGATTCCAGGATTCCATGAGAGGGATTTCGGCTGATCTGGCTGGTGCTCCTGTCGAGGCTCTGGTGGATGGCTGGTATACCGCCGCCACCAGGGCTGTAGACACGATTGCTCCTAAACGCCCTCTCCAACGCAGAGCTCGGCCTGCGCCCTGGTTTAATCAGGACCTACGAGCGATGAAGCAAATTAGGAGAAGGCTAGAGCGCAAATGGAGAAAGAACCCGACGGATTATAATTGGATATCTGTCAGGGTCGCAACTAACCTTTACCATGCCAAGGTAAAGGCTGCTAGCCGTGCACATCTCGCTAACCGGATAAGCGAAGCTTCAAACCAGCAGGCGGAGCTTTTCCGTATAGTGCGCGACCTATCCGGAATTGGTCAAAGTGATGGGCCTCCCTCTAGTATTTCACCAGACCAATTTGCAGTATTTTTAAAATCTAAAGTGGAGGCCATCCGCCGGGAGCTCTCTCCTTTTTTGGATACAGTGGATCGAGCAGAGATGTCCAGCGCTCCGCCTTGCCCGGTGATTATTGATCTTTTTCAACCGGTGACGCCAGATATTGTGGACAAAGCGCTTGATCGCTATCGGGCCACCACCTCATCCCTTGACCCTTGCCCGGCCTGGCTAATCAAAGCAGCCAGGCCTATAACAACTGAATGGGCCACAGCAATAATTAATGGGTCTTTCCTTGAGGGCAGGGTACCCCTTGCCCTCAAGGAGACGCTCATTAGGCTCATCAGGAAGAAACCTAGTTTGGCGGCGGACGAAATTGGCAATTATAGGCCCGTCGCCAATGTTTCTTTCATTAGCAAGGTGGTGGAGAGGGTGGTGGCCGATCAGCTTCAGGCTCATTTGGATGAAACAAATGCCCTGGATCCGTTCCAGTCGGGTTTCAGGCCACGCCATGGTACAGAAACGGCATTGGTCACCCTGTATGATGACCTATTGAGGGAGGCTGACAGGGGTAAAATGTCTCTGTTGGTCCTCCTCGATATCTCAGCCGCCTTTGATACTGTCGACCACAGTATCCTCCTGAGGAGGCTCTCCGAGTTGGGAATTGGTGGCCTGGCGCTTGCCTGGCTCCGATCCTTCTTGGAGGACCGTCCTCAGAGAGTACAGCTTGGGGAGAGGGTCTCGGCCCCGTGGAGCCTCAATTGTGGGGTGCTGCAGGGCTCGATTATCTCCCCAATGCTGTTTAATATCTACATGAGGCCGCTGGGTGGGGTCATCAGGGGGTGTGGAGCATCGTGCCATCAGTACGCTGATGACACCCAGCTCTACATCTCCTTTTCTCCAACAGCAGAGGATGCCGTTCTGTCCCTTCAGCGCTGCTTGGAGGCTGTACTGCAATGGATGCAGGAAAATGGGCTGAGGTTGAACCCGGACAAGACGGAGGTCCTGAGGGTGGGTGGCCCCACCATCAGCGGTTTGGGAAACTCCCTCTCATTTGGGGGGGTGACTCTCACCGCGAAGAGTGAGGTTCGCAGCTTGGGGATCCATCTGGACCCGGCGCTCACCATGGAAACACAGGTGGCGTCAGTGGTCCGTTCCGACTATTTTCATCTTTGGCGGATTGCCCAGCTGCGTCCCTATCTTGATGTTGGGGCGCTCACCACTTTGGTACACGCGCTTGTAATCTCGAGATTAGACCACTGTAATGCGCTCTACGTGGGGCTACCTTTGAGGTTGATGCGGAAGCTCCAAATGGTGCAGAATGCGGCGGCCAGACTCCTTAGTGGGGTGAGAAAATACCATCATATCTCTCCCACTCTGGCCGCTTTGCATTGGCTGCCCGTTCGGTTCCGCGTTGATTTCAAAGTTTTAATGCTTACGTACAAAGCCCTAAACAGTTTAGGGCCTTGATATTTGGTGGAACGCCTACTCCCACCAAAATCTACCCGTGTCACTCGATCTAGCCAGGAGGTGAGGTTGAGGAGCCTAATGCCAAGGGAGGCCCGGAAGGAAAAAACAAGAAACCGGGCCTTCTCGGGAGTGGCTCCTCGCCTTTGGAATAAGCTCCCTCCTGAGACCCGTATGGCCCCTTCGCTGGGCATTTTCAAAAGCCAATTGAAAACTTGGCTGTTTAAACAGGCCTTCCCTCCAGCCACTATTTGATTGATTTTTTTTTCTTCCATCTTGATCTATTGATTATTGATGTTGTATATTGTTGATATATTAAATTGTTTTGTTTTAAGTGCTGTTACCCGCCCAGAGTGGTCAACTGACCAGATGGGCGGGATATAAATACAATAAATAAATAAATAAATAAATAAATAAATAAATAAATAAATAAATAAAATGATCACTGCAGATGGTGACAGCAGCCACGAAATTAAAAGACGCCTGCTTCTTGGGAGGAAAGCGATGACAAACCTAGACAGCATCTTAAAAAGCAGAGACATCACCTTGCTGACAAAGGTCTGCATAGTCAAAGCTATGGTTTTTCCAGTAGCGATGTACGGAAGTGAGAGCTGGACCATAAAGAAGGCTGACCGCAGAAGAATTTATGCTTTTGAATTGTGGTGCTGGAGGTGACTCTTGAGAGTCCCATGGACTGCAAAGAGAACAAACCTATCCATTTTGAAAGAAATCAACCCTGAAGGACAGATCCTGAAGCTGAGGCTCCAATACTTTGGCCATCTCATGAGAAGAGAAGGCTCCCTGGAAAAGACCCTGATGTTGGGAAAGTGTGAAGGCAAGAGGAGAAGGGGACGACAGAGGACAAGATGGTTGGACAGTGTCACCGAAGCTACCAAGAAGAATTTGACCCAACTCTGGGAGGCAGTGGAAGACAGGAGGGCCTGGCGTGCTCTGGTCTATGGGGTCACGAAGAGTCGGACACGACTTAACGACTAAACAACAACAATGTTTTTAAGATTGCTTTTAATTGTGTGTGTGCTTCATAACATATTTTTTCTGTCTTTAATATTTGCAAATTCTTGGAGAACAGGTGAGGTTGCCAAAGACTAGAGGTAAACAAATATCATCTCCATCTTCAAAAAAGGTAAAAAAAAAAAGATAATCCAAGCAACTAACAACTAGTGAGCTTGACATCAATACCAGAAAGGTTTTGAACAGATAATTAAACATCCAGACTGTGAACACTTAGAAAAGAACACTGTTGAATTCTAGCAGCCACCATAAATTTCTCAAATAACAGGTCATGCCAGACTAATCTTATCTCATTTTTGACTAATTTACAAGCCTGGTAAATGAGGGGAATGTTGTGGATATAATGTATCTTGATTTGAGCAAAGCTTTTGTCCCTCATGATCTCCTAGTAGCTAGGGTTGGTAAAAAGTTGACTAGATGATGTTAAGGTGGATGACAACTTGTAATCACAGAGTACGTACCAATAGTTCCTTGTTATCCTCAAGAGAAATAACAAGTGGGATTCTGTCCTGGGCCCAGTGGTGTTCAGTATCTTATAAATGACTTGGAGTAGAGCATAGAGAAGATGCCCATTAACCTTGCAAATGATACCGAACTGGGAGAGGTAGTTAATGCTCCAAAAGATGCCATCAGGATTCAAGATGGCTTAAGCAGACTGGAGAACTAGCCAAAAAGCTAAAATGAGTTTCGGCAGAAAAACAGGTGAAGTTCTACATGTAGACAGGAAATGCACAAATGTAAGATGGGTGACAGCTGGTTTGGCAGTAGTACATGTGGAAAGGATCTTAACATGGGTCAACAATGTGACGCAGTGTCAAAAAAACCAAACGGATGGTATCCAGATCAATGGAAGTAATAGTACCACTCTATTTTGCTTTGGTCAGACCTTATCTGGAATGCTATGTCCAGTTCTGGGTATCACAATTTAAGAATGATCTTGACAAACTGAGAAGTGTCTAGAGGAGGACAACCAGAATGGTAAATGGTCTAGAAACCAAACACTATAAAAAAACAGCAGGGGGAGCAGGGTATATTTAGCCTGCTGAAGAGAAGTCTGAGAGGCAATATGATGGCCATCTTCACATAACTGAAAAGCTGTTACTTGGAAAATGGAGCAAGCTTGTTTTCTGTAGCTCCAAAGGGTAGGACCCACAATAACAAATTCAATTTACCAAAAAGGAGGTTTTGCCTAAATATTAGGAAGGACTTCTTGCTAGTAACAGCTGTTCAACAGTGGAAAGGTCTGCTTCAGAGGGAAGTGGTCTTTATTTCATTGGAGGTTTGTAAACAGTTGGCCACCTGTCAGGGATGGTCTTGCTATGGATTTCCTACTTTGGCTGGGGTTGGACACAATAATCCTTGGGATTCCCTTTAGCCCTACCGTTCTGTCACTCTCTGAGTCCCTGTTTGAACTGAGGCCAGTGGCGAACTTTGCTTGGCTGCTTGCCCACACAGTAGACTACTTAAATCTGTGAAACCTCAACACTATTAGTGTGCTTCTGTGACACCCACTGGAAGTTACTGCCAGGAAGCAGAAGTAATAGGTTGACTGGTTTTCTTAAGCCAGCTTGATAGTAAATGGCACATAATGATTTGCTTCTGCCTGTGACATTCCTGTGATAAGCAAATAAAGGGAAACCTTGACATTTGTGACTTGAGGATGCATTTGTGTCTTCATCAGACATGAAAAACAAAACAGGAGTTGGGGAGGAAAGCTCCATGGGCTTCTTGCAACATAACAATCATTCCTTGAGTGATTAATCTCAGAAAGAATTTTGTCTTCCATGACATTGTGTTTTGTTTTGAATTACTTTTGTCTTCTTAAATTGTCATTATGTGATTTTAAGGGTTGATTGAGCACTGTAATTATATTCTCCTCATATTAAGCCTTGAAAGTTTAAACACTTGTTCACGCTACTCTAAAGTGAGAGACTGCTACTGTTCAAGATATGTCATCATGTTTGAGCCCTTGATCTTCAGATGTCTTCTAGCCAGTCCTCTCTCTCTCTCTCCTGTCTATTCCCAAATATGCTCTTTCTGCTCTAACTGGGAAATGATCTGCCATATGCTTGCCAACCTTCTTTAACTCTTGTCTTTTAAATTTCTTTTTAATAGGGTACTTACCTCTTTGCAGGAGCAAGTGATGCAGTGTCTACATTTCTGCCTGTCATTGTCCACTGTGAAACCAGGTGTCCTAATAGGCTATAGCAGGCACATTATTTCACAGTCCTTCTGCCTGCTATTGGCTTGTTTCTTTGATGTCAGCTTGTGCTAGGCAACAGAATGCTAAGAAGGCCAAAGGCAATTTTCGGAACCTTAGAATAACAAGCTTTTGATGTTGTAACTATTGCCCGTATGGCATAAGCTTTCAGATAGCAACCTGTTGTTGAAACCTGATGGAAAGATTATTTTACAGTGGCTCAGGTCCTTCCTGGAAGGGAGAACTCAGAAGGTGGTGCTGGGAGATTCCGACACCCTGACTACTAATTCTGCAGGGTCCCTCAGGGTTCTGTTTTGTCTCCTATCTTATTTCACGTCTATATGAAACCACTGGGAGAGACGGTCCGGAGTTTTGGGGGTTACTGTCACCAGTATGCAGATGTCACCCAACTCTATCTCTCCTTGCCATCTAAATCTGAGGAAGCTGTTTTGGCTCTAGCTCAGTGTCTAGTATCAGTAATGAACTAGATGAGGGTGAATTAAATGAAATTTGATCCAGACAAGACAAAGGTGCTCCTGATCAGTTGAAAGGCAGATCAGGGAACAGGGATGCAGTGTGTGATGGGGTGACAATCTCCCTGAAAACCCAGGTATAGCCTGGGGATATACCTGGATTCATCTTTGAGTCTGGATGCTCAGGTTTCAGCTGTTACCAGGAGTGCATCTGCACAGTTAAAACTAGTGCACCAGTTGCACCTGTTCCTGGAGAAATCTGATTTGGCTACAGTGATACATGCCTTAGCTACATCATGGCTATAACATGCTGGGGGTGTGTGTGGGGTGCCTATGGAAAGTTCAGGATACTTCAGTGGGTCCAAAATGCAGCAGCCAGATTGCTAACTGGGGCTGGGCACAGGGATCACACACAAACACACATTACAGCAGCTCCACTGGTTTCTGATCTCTAGGCAGAATTCAAAGTGGTGGTTCTCACCTATAAAGCCCCAGGCCTGGCCCAAGCTATCCCAAGGACCACATCTCCCTATTAGTAATCTTATAACTGCAGAGCTGGAAGGGACCCTATGGATCATCGAGTGAAGCCGTTGTCAAGGAGGCACAGTGGGGAATTGAACTCCCAACGACCTAAACCACTGAGCTATTATGAAGCTCTAGAGTGTTAAGATTATCAGGAGGGCCCTTCCTCTCAGTCCCACCAACTTCACAGGTGCATATGTGAGGACACAGGAGAGAGCCTTCTTTGTTGCTGCTCCCCCACTCTAGAACTCCCTCCCACAGGAGGCTAGGTTGGCCCCATCTTTACTGTCCTTCCACAAGCAGGCGAAGACATTTCTCTTCAGGCAAGCTTTCCCTGAGTGAATGGCTGCTGAGTGGGTTTTTTTAAATGGATTGTTGTACCTGACTGCTTTGAATGTGTTTTGGTGTGGCTCGTGTTTTTTGATATTGTATTCATTGATCTAGTATTGTATACTTATTGTTACTAATTTTAAATACTGTCTTTTAATTGTAGGGTCCTTTCCTTTTTAAGGAAAAAGGCAGGTAAAAATATTTTTAAATAAATAGATGGAGATACATATACAGCTTAAGATCTCCTTGTTGATGTACAGTTAGCACAGACTGTAGAAATATGTCCTGTTTTTCATTCCCTTTCCCACTTTCAAAATCTTATATTTAATTCATATTTGGCTCAGCAGGTGTCAAAAAATTGTGTCAATACCTAATATGAATCTTCTGAGACGAACTTATTCTATTGTCTCAGATTTTAGTGTTATTCTTTTGTAAGATCAAGTAGGCATACAAATGTAGTTTTCCAAACCTGCTGCTCAAGGGTTTTATTTTTTAAAGAAAACATACTTTAGATATCTTTCTAGTGTTTTTAGTCTTCATTAATTACAACAGTCTTGAGCATAGTGTATTTGCTAGAATGTCTGGTTTTATAGCTTCAAACTTGTTTCCATGAAACTTGGACATCTGAGTTGTTTGTTCCAGTGGCAGAATGGTGTAAAATTGGCCGGCTACAACCCACAAGTGTTGTGTCTGTACTAGAAGATCTGTCTCTGCCAGCAAGAGAAGGAGGAGAAACCAGAAGGTGAAGAGGACTAATTTGGCTAGTTAGGTATGTGAGGGCTTTTCTACACATAGCAGTTGATGTGGGCTGGAGTAGGCAACATAGGGTTGCTAGGAGGTCTGATATGCCATTTAGTGGCAAGCCTTGCATCTAAATGGCATACCGACCTCAAGTGGCCCTATTAGGTCCACAGCAGCCTGCTGTCAATTTGCCAGTATTGTAAAGTGGCTTAATAAGACAACAACTTCAGGATACTGTGAAATTAATCATATCCCTGGCTCCATAGAGGGGCCAAGGAAGTGAAACAAAAAGTTAAGTGTGTGTTAGAGCAGCAAATATATGCTGCATCACTTTAAAAACAGCATTGGGTGTGTATATTATAAATTAGATCTGTGTATTAGGTATATGTTTTAGATATCCCTACTAGATACGGGTTATTCATATTTGTATCCCCGTGGATACAAATATGAATAGCAGCACCACAGGTGCCATGGAGGCCCATTCCCTCCTCCCAGAACCAGCCAGTCCACTTACTGTTCGCTGAGCAGCACTCAGGCCTGTCATTCTCATTGTCACGCCAATCGCAGAAGGTGCCTGGCCAGCTCTTCCCCACCCCCTTGCACAGCCAACCACTCACTGGCTGAGCAGGGAGACTCCCCGTCCCACCTCTGCACTGTAATGGTTGGTTGTGCAGGGAGGCGAGGACAAGCCAGCCGGGCTCCTTCCATGGTTGGCGTGACAACAATGATGATGATGGAGCTAAATGCCTTGTGGTGAATGCTGAGTGGACTGGCCAGTTCTAGGGGTGGGGAAAATGGGCTTCCATTGCACTTGTGGTGCCGCTATTTGTATTCGCATCCCTAAGGATATGAATACAAATAGCCCATGTCTAATCCCTACCTAATTTGTTGTTGTTGTTGTTTAGTCTTTCAGTCGTGTCCGACTCTTCGTGACCCCATGGACCAGAGCACGCCAGGCCCTCCTGTCCTCCACTGCCCCCCGAAGCTGGGTCAAACCCATGTTGGTAGCTTCGATGACACTGTCCAACCATCTCGTCCTCTGTCGTCCCCTTCTCCTCTTGCCTTCACACTTTCCCAACATCAGGGTCTTTTCCAGGGAGTCTTCTCTTCTCATGAGATGGCCAAAGTATTGGAGCCTCAGCTTCAGGATCTGTCCTTCCAGTGAACACTCACCCTACCTAATACACATATCTAACTTGTAATACTAGCCTAATGCTGTTTTTAAAGTGATGCAGGACATATTTACTTCTCTAATACACACTTAATCCCCCCCCCCCCCACAATTTTACCCTCCTCAGAACTGAGGAAATGTTTAATTTGCCAATATCATGAAATTGTTATTTTTGTGATATTGGCAAATTAATAGAGGAAGGCTTGCTTTGGTTCATTTCCAGCGATCACACATGCTGTAAATGGATCAAAACAGAAACACCAGAAAAGTAGAAGCCCCTGACAAGGGCCAGAAAGGTATGGGTAGGAATGATTTTGGGATGATTTGGTTCACTCCAGCAGTTACATCATAGGGGGACCATCAAAAGGAGCAAACCAGCCCGTCCATGAAGCAGACCCAAGAGCGGGCTAAACATCTATCTCTTCACACCCTGAAACATATAGACATCATTAATCTGTTGATAATAACCAAATGATAAAAATCAGAGTTTTGCAATGTTACTTTTTTGGACTACAGTTGTTGGAATCTATCAGCCAGTATGGCCGTTAGTGGGTGATTCTAGGAGATGTCATCCAAAAGAGCAGCTTCTCTTATCTTTGATAACAATAAGAAGCTATTATGTTATCTTGTGCATCCATTTAGGTAAGCTATGGTTGCAGATGGGAAAGTTACTGGGTCTTGGAAAAGATGACAGCCATTGAGAGAATTTGAAAAATTGAGGAAGGGAAGGTGGTACAATTATTTCCTTGTATATAAAAATATATTCTAAACCTTTCAGTAATATATTTCTGAAAGCTGCCGTTATAATGCCTGATTGTATCAGGTTTGATTTTACCATACGAACATTAATTTTAGCTTACCAAAGTAGTGAATTATTTTGAGCCCTTTTGTAATTTTGCTTCTGAAGGCTTCAGGGATCATAAATAGAGCTGTTTACATCTCTCCGTGGGCTGGATCCAGTTGCTTAGATAAAAAAAGTATCCATCCAGTAAATGAACATGAAATTTCATTCTGAAATGTTCCCACAGTTAATACATTTTTCTTTCTCAGAAGAGATTGGTGCGCTATTCAGAATGATCAAACAGATGTGGAATGTCAAAATGAATGGGAATGAATGATTTATGATGTTATCCAGGATATTAAATGACTACCACAAGAAAATTGGATACTTTTGTGCTGCATGTCACCTGCCTACTGGGAAAGGAAACTGAAGTCTGCTCTGTTCCTGCTTTTCACCTGATGAGCACTCAGTTGTGTTATATGTAATGCTGCACCAGGGACTAAGAGTTCTATATATAATTAGCACACACCTTCACATGTTGTTAACTGGTTATATAGCTCTAGAACTTCAACAACAGAATACCGTCCTAGTTAAAGGCTCTGTGATGCATTTCTCTAGAATAGTGATTCCCAGCCTTGAGAAACCCAGGTGTTCTTGGACTGCAATTCCAAGATGGATGGTGGAATTTGACGTGATCACTGACACTGGGCTCCTGGAAGTGGAGCTGTTTCACTCTTGTGCACATGTATGCATCACCCCCTGTGATCAGTCACAAGGACGGTATGTGCCTGCCTTCCTTCCTAGTAAGCAGCATCCTCTTCGAGTTAATTGTAGAAGCATGTAAACATTACATGCACATAACTGAGTTGTTTGTTCCAGTACCAGAGATTCATTTAGTACAGTGGCCTGAGTCCAACTGGTAGTCCCAACTAAAGCAGGCCCATTTAATCAATAGGGTTTACGTGAAGTCACTACAATTGATTCAATGGCTCTACTTCAGTTAGATTAGGCCACTATCTGAACAACAAAGCTTTCAAAAATTGTCTATAGCTGTACTTGGAGCATCCTAGAGAGCTTGTGAACCCTGGGGCAGGTGCAATGTTGGGGGCCCAGAGCTTGCAGAAGTTACCTTTTTTGATTCAAATTTCCAGAATCCCCAGCCAACAGGGCCAGTGACCTCTGGAAAAGGCTGCACTTTTGTCTGTTTCAGAGTAACAATATGGCAGGGGTGTAGCTAGGGGTATTGCTCCCCTCCCCAATCATTGCCTGTTACTTGTAAGCTTGTGACCAGTGCCTCTTGTTTCACACTTGACCTGCCTTTTCTCCCCCTGTGGGGATTGCCCCAGACCCCTAGGTGCTACCTTTGATTAAGTCTTCCGCCTGCCTCTGTTCACACTTGACTGGCTTTCCCTTAGAAGTGTTTCTCCTGCCTGAGGCAATTAAGTTGTGCTCTGAGTCACTGCCTGATTCTACTTAGGCAAACATGGAGCTCTCTAAAAGGAAAAGCTAGAAGGTGAACTGGCAGGGTTCTTATCTGACCTACTTTTAAACAGAGGGAAAGGAATATGTGCAGAGCTTTTGAAGGCTGGAAGGGAAGAGCTAGAAAATGCTGGTGGTTTCCCTCCTACCTGGTTTGTGTGCAAATGACTTGGTTGGCACTGCTTCCAATGAAGAAGTTAATCCCCTGAATTATTTGACACAAGGCCTTGCTTCATTTTTTTTTTTTATTTCTGAGGAGGTGGAAAGATTTCACTCCCTGGCTCACAGCCATACAGAAAGCTATGTGGGAAATCATCTAAAGGAAACTGGGAAATAAGGGGTATGACAGACAGAAGAAGTCACAGCTCCCCTCAGTTTAAATACATATACCACATTCAGCAGTGGGGGAAGGGATATTGTACAGTAGAACTTCACTTTGAGGTAATTTATTGAAGAGGAATTGTTTTCACTCGGAGCAACTCTTTTACTGGAATCAGACATGATTTCATCTTTTTCGTAAGACACATTTTTGCCAGGCAAATCAAGGCAAATATACATAAAAAGCACATGCACGCATACATGTGCAGGCAGACACATGCACAGACATCTGTGTGTGCACACACAAGTGCGCGCACACACCTTTTAAGTGAGGTCAAAAGCACAGATAGAAGTTACTTTCTTGGATGGCAAGAAACTCCAGAATCCCACAACCCCACATTACTGTTCTCATTTCTGATCAAATTGTGACTTTCACATGCCCTTTCCTAAAACTCACCTTTTCCCTAAATCCTTTAACTTATTAAAGGCTGTAAACAATGTTTTGGTTTTACTTGCTAACTTATTGGCCAAATGACAATTTCATTCCACAAATGGAAATATATATCTATATTGGCCACATTTTATTTATACTTGACAAACAAATAGCATGACATTAATTTAGAAAATTAGGTTTCAAGTAAATTTACTTGTTGTGAAACAAGGACTGTAAACTTACTCAACAGCTGTAAAATATAGACACGATCAGTACATACCTATTACATAGTAAATTACATGCAAAATGTTAATATTTAGTTATTAAACTCTCTATAAATGAATAAGAAAGAGTCTATGTAGCTAATATGTAGCTAATAAGAAATATCATATATACATAAGGTCAACACCTACTTGTTTCATGTTAGATACAGAAGTACATACCTACACAGACTATTTTGATTGATTGTTGGTGGGTAGATGGATACAGGCAGCTCCAATTGTACAAGCTCAAGTTTCGGTTTCCAGCATAGTCACCAAAGTCTAAATATAAAAAATGGAAATCCTATCCCATTTGGGGGTATAGTGGGAGAAATGGGCCCAACAGTATGATCCCTGTTTTCATGTTTTGTCTAAATACAAGCATCTTTTAGTGTCTGTGTTTTGTTTTCTTTTTCTTTTTTTGGGGGGGGGGAGCTCCATGCCTTTGCCTTACCTCATCCAGGCCCTCTAACTGTGAGTGCCAGTCAGAATTGTGAGTGTGGGTATTTTTCTTTTTTTTGCGCTGGCATTCCCCTGGGCAACTTGGCTATGTTCTAATGTGGGAGGATTCCTCCAACTGCAAGCAATTAGCTTAAAAAGGTTTCAGCTGCTTCCTGCTGCTATCTTCCCAGACTGTTGTGGTGGGTCAAGGCAAGGCTTCTACCTCCTCCTTCCAACTCATTTTCTGTAATTTCCTCCTTCTGTTTTCATCTACCTCCTCTCTGTTTCACAGAGCCAAGAATAAGTCCCTGACAATAGCTAAAGTGGGTAATACTTGGTGAAGAGGATAATGTGATGGATGCAGGCTGTCTCTGATCAGGCTACTGATTTCTGCTAACAATTTCTGGGGTAAGTGTTTGGATTTTTAGAACCATTCTGATCCCATCCTTTCTTCATCTGACTCCTTTTTGAACAGGGCAGTAATAACACTGGCCATCACAGTGTGCACCTGCACCCGTTCACATTCATGTCACTTCTCTAACTTCTTCGCCCCTCCCATTGTAGTTGTTAGAATGTAAGTTCCATATGAATAGTTATATCATGTGCCATCAAGTCAGAACTGACTTATAGGAACCCTAATAAGGCTTTCAAAGTAAGTGAGATATTTAAGGAATGATTTTATCTGGTCCACTCCCCCAGTGAGTTTCCATGGCCTTGCGGGGATTGGTATCCAGGCCTCCTTGTTCCTAGTTCATCACTCTGTCCCCTACACTACACTGGATATCCCTTATCAACAGAGTCTTATCTATTTTGTTACTTATACAACTCTGTAAAAAGCTCTATACAATTACTCTGCATATATACGAATATATTTCTGGCCAACTCAGTCACTTGCTGAGCCAGAATAATCAGTTCAGTTGGTCTTTATATAAGTTTGCCAAAGGCAAAATCCCTTCACAAAACAAAGTGAAGAGGTCTGTTTGATGTGTGCATGTGTCAAGTCCAACATGAAGAAGCAGTCACTTTTTCTTCAGAATCATGTGATCAGTTTGGGGCTGGAATTTCCCACTGAACTTCTTCTGATGATAAATTCGTTAATCTAAAGATGTCACAAGACTGTTATTTTTGCTGCAACAGAACAACCTGGCTAGCCCACTGGAAAATCTTTTAAAAGAATCTGAAAATTACATGTAAAGAGCTGTGATATTCAGTAAATGACATTTTTCATAAGTAACAATATCTCCATTTTTTAAAAATGAAAGAAAAGAAAGAAAACTCTGGCATTTCTCATACCCAGTCAGGTATGGCCATATGGACTATGAAAGAGTCCATATGAGAGATACAGGAGACATATCGTATCTAGAGATCACCCATTAGGTATCTTCCAACATCATAGGAAGGAAGTAAAATATGAAAACTAGGAGAGATGTCTAGGTTATTCCTGTTAGACTAAAGCATCAGGGGGAAAATTCCAACTTTGAACATGGAGATAGCATGAAATGTGACAGAAATTGCATTAGAGATCTAATGCAGTTATGCCAGGTATATTGTAATGGGGGATTGCACCTTGCATGTTGGATTTTTTAAAAAAGAGAGAGAGAGACATTATTCATAGGATTTTCTCAACACACCCATCTCACAAACATGGATGGTCATGAAACAGAAGTGGGCTATAGTTGAAAACACTTAGAGTTTTATATGCAATGGAGCATGCCCATAATCAGTATGAGGCTTTTTCTTGGTGTACAATATAGGTTACCTATGCACAGAATTCATATTGTAATATTGTTTTCAACATATCCTTACTTAGAGGGTCATCCTTTAAAGGGCAAGACTTCGAACTGAAAAAGAAATTCAAAGTGATGTTTTAAAAGACAAAGGGAGCTGTGGGATACTCCCTTACATACCCCTTTTGATGGGTTTAAAATACAATTTAACTGCCGTGATGCGCTGTATTTCTGCAGACAATAGCAAAAGCTACTTTACTCCTATATTACTCCAGCATTGTGGAACTAGTAGGGATCAGCATGTTGTGCTTTAAAGAAAGACCAAAAAGACAAAAGAGGCTGGTTTTTTTCATGTACTTTTGTTGAGAATTGCTATGATATGAATGATTTATACTGACAAAAGAGGGGTAACTGAAAATGTTGTGTTTTTTCTATTTCTTGCTCTTGTGTAACCTTTCTTTCACTTTCTGACTGCCAAATCACCCAGGAAATTCTTCATCCAATAGTGTCCTGAGAGCCACCAATCAGAACACCTGTGGGAAGTGGGAATTTTGAATCTGTAAAAGGGCCTACATTGGTTGGAACTCAGTGAACAGTGCTTTCTCTTTTGCTTCAGATTTTCCTTGAGGGTCTGCAAACTCCTGGCACATCTTGGATTGTCTTATCTGCTTGCCTGTCTGTCTCCATATTGGATCCTTTCCTTTTTCCTTTCCTTTTTTTTTTTTGCCATTTCATTTTGGGGTGGAATCCCCCCCCCCCATTTATTTGGATTATTTTTGCCATTGCTTACCACTGCCTGCTGGACCCAAAGAAAAGAAGAGAAAGTGTCAAGTCTTAGGAGGGAAAGAAATTTCTCCATATTCTAGTACAGTGGTGCCTCGACTTACGAACGTCCCGACTTACGACCATTTCGAGTTATGACCAGCTCCGGCCGCAAAATTTTGCTTCTACTTGCAACCGGAGCTTCCACTTACGAACAGAAAAAGGCAGGGGAAAAAGGCAGGAAATTCAAATTTCTAACTGTAGGTGGCGAAAAGGCTGCTTCTTTGTAGCTCTTTCGCCCCAGCAGTTAGAGAGTGTGCGTTGGAGGAGGAGGCGTGGGACTGCCTCCTTCTGCGAGCGTGTGTTTGTGTTTGCAGGGAGGCTTCGGGCTGCCTTGTAAGGTAAGGTGCTGTTTTCTGCTTTTTAAAAACTGTTCTGGGTGTTTTTGTAGCGTGGTTTTGAGCTGGAGGGGTTATGTTTCTGTGCTGTGATGGGTCTTGGGGGGTTTGTTTGTTTTTTGGTTCCCCCCCCCATTTCCGATGGGTCTTGGGGGGTTTGGTTGCTTTTTGGAGTGTTTTTCCCCATTTCCGATGGGTCTTGGGGGTTTTGTTTGTTTTTTGGCTTCCCCCCCATTTCCGATGGGTCTTGGGGGGTTTGGTTGCTTTTGGGTTTTTTTCCCCATTTCCGAAGGGTCCTGCATGCTTCCCTTGCTTTTTCCTTTGTTTTCTTTGCATTTCCGACCTGCCCCCTTAGTTCTCTGTGCATTTCTGATCTGCTCCGTTTGTTTTCTGTGCATTTCCAATGGGTCTTTTTTTAAAAAAAAATTCCCCTTTTTAAAAATTTTATTTTAACTATAACATAAACATAAACATAAAATACATAAACCAAAATACAAATTAACTGTGTTCCCCACCACCATAGATGGGACCTCTTGCGATAATCCTCTTCTTCCTCCATCTATATTCTTCTTCTTCTTTTATTGTCCTCTTCTCCAGAACTGCATTGATTCTTGATTTGGCGCTTTCCCTTTTCCTCTTGTTAACACATATTCCAAAAATCTGCCCCATATATCATAAAAATTATTATTTTTTATCTCTCCTTTCTTAACCTTTAAATTACAAGTTAGCTTATCATTTATAGCTATATTCCATATTTCATTATACCATTCTTCCATTCGAAATTCAGATTTTGATTTCCATTGTCTAGCTATTATTAATCTAGCTGCTGTTAATAAATTAGTAATCAATTCTTTTAGTCATCTTATCATATTCCATATTTTCAAATATCGATAACAGAGCAATCTCAGGATTAAATTCTATATCTTTTTCACATATATCATTTAGTTCTTTAAAAATTAATTTCCAAAATCTTTGTACTTTTTCACATTCCCACCACATATGAAAGTATGTACCAATTTCCTTCTCACATTTCCAACAGACATTCAGATAACAAGCATTAATTTTATTCAATTTTATTGGTGTTAAATACCATCTTAAACCCAATTTGAAAAAAAATTCTCTTATTCTCACTGACATAAATCTTAAAAACCTCATTTTCCACATCTTCATTCTTCATCATTTATTCTTTTTCCTAAGTCTTGTTCCCACACTAACTTCAATCCTTCTTTCTCACTCTCTTCTTCTTCTAAGTCAAGCAGGAATCTATAAATTTTACTCACTGCTCCCTTTACTGAATCAGTCATCTGAATATCTTCATATGATAATAGAAATTGTTCATACTTCGTATATTCTCTACCTTTATTATATTTCTTTACCCATTTCCAATGGGTCTTGCACACTTGATTGCTTTCCCCCCCCCCCCTTCGGCCGGAAGGGATTAATCATGTTTCCAATGAGTCTTGCAGTGATATTTTTTTTGTGTGATTTTTTCTTCGGCCGGAACGGATTAATTGCATTTCAATGCATTCCTATGGGAAATGGTGCTTCGACTTACAACCATTTCGAGTTACGTCCATCTTCTGGAATGGATTATGGTCGTAAGTTGAGGCACTGTAGTTCTGTGTGTGGGGAGAGAGCTTTGATAATAATTTTTTTCCTCTTTTCTTTGCTTTTCTTGTTTTTTGGAAGAGAGGGCTATTTCCCACTCCCCCCCGGGGTTTTCCCCCCTACTTGATTAATTTTAAAAAATACTTAGTTGGTTAATTTACTGTTTATTTATTCTGTTAAAAGTGCATATCTCACTCAGTAAATCTGGGACTGTTTTGTGCTGTTGGTTTCTTAAGTGTGTGCCAGACACAAGTGCCTGCCTGCCTGCCTGTTTCCTTGACTCTTATTTTTAATGTGCTGCACTGTTCAGAGGGTCTATATAGTGCTGTGTGAGTAGAACAGCTGTATTTTGTTTTCTAATTTTTGGATACTTTACTTCTTTCTGAAATCTTTGGTAGGTGAATTAGGCTTTTTCTCCTGCCACCTTTGATTGTGGAGTGCACTGAGGGGTGACGACTGCCAATCTTTCTTTCTCCACACACTAGTGCCTACACAGGTCTGATTATGATTTTTCTTTTTCAGGAACTATTGCCTGCTTTGGGAATAGACTGATTCTCTGTTACCTTGCCTCTCTATTTTTGTTTATTTTTTGGAGTATTTTTTTAAAGTAGGAGTTTTGGAGATCCAGAAAATGTGAATGGGAAAGCCAACGTGAAAGAAACCTGAAAGAGGTGTTCCCTTTTGTTTTTAAGCAAAAGGATCAGCACACAAAAAACAAAAGATCTTGTGGAAGAAGCCAAAACAAAAGAAATAATTTTTAAAAATGCTGTGTATATCCCTATAAACCAGTGTTTTGTTGTTTAGTCCTTAAGTCGTGTCCGACTCTTCATGACCCCATGGACCAGAGCACGCCAGGCCCTCCTGTCTTCCACTGCCTCCCGGAGTTGGGTCAAATTCATGTTGGTAGCTTCGATGACACTGTCCAACCATCTCGTCCTCTGTCGTCCCCTTCTCCTCTTGCCTTCACACTTTCCCAACATCAGGGTCTTTTCCAGGGAGTCTTCTCTTCTCATGAGATGGCCAAAGTATTGGAGCCTCAGCTTCAGAATCTGTCCTTCCAGTGAGCACTCAGGGTTGATTTCCTTCAAAATGGATAGGTTTGTTCTCTTTGCAGTCCAGGGGACTCTCAAGAGTCTCCTCCAGCACCACAGTTCAAAAGCATCAATTCTTTGGCGGTCAGCCTTCTTTATGGTCCAGCTCTCACTTCCACACATCGCTACTGGAAAAACCATAGCTTTGACTATGCGGACCTTTGTTGGCAAGGTGATGTCTCTGCTTTTTAAGATGCTGTCTAGGTTTGTCATCGCTTTCCTCCCAAGAAGCAGGCATCTTTTAATTTCGTGGCTGCTGTCACCATCTGCAGTGATCATGGAGCCCAAGAAAGTAAAATCTGTCACTGCCTCCATATCTTCCCCTTCTATTTGCCAGGAGGTGATGGGAGCAGTAGATCATGCTATCTGGTAATCATGGGAGCTGTAGTCTAACAGGTCTGGAAGGCACCAGGTTGAAACAGACTATACTATACCATTGATCTGCCTAGTTCACTGCTGTCAATATGCTGGGATTTGCTCTCAGTGCTCTTGCAGCCCTGTTACATAACATTCCTTGAAATGGAGAAGTCTGGGATTGAACCTAGAAAAATCATAAGCATATCCAAGATCTTCTACATGACTAGACCAGATCTTGAAATTAACTAGTTACAAACAACTAGTTCCTTGTAAGAAATTCTATTTCAAAACACAATTAGGGTGTTGCAAACTTATACTACAATTGTAATTCAGTCAGGGATAATTTCATTCTTTTTGCTAAACAACTGCAACTTCTCAGTTACTCGTGTAAGTTACAGGGATGTGGCAGAGGTTCAGGAGAAACATCACATGCTTCAAGTGCTGCCTCCTGCTCTGTTGTGAATGTTTAGGCAATGGGGTAGACAGAAAGAGCGCGTATGTACTTTGTATACAGGTCAGCAGCTTATAGCCATGAGATATTGCTCGGGATTTTTCAAAGAAACTAAAGGTAACAATTGTTCTTACTTTAAAAAGATGGAAACCAAAGAGTCACTTTTAAAAATACTAATTATAATGCTAAACTGATTAATTTTAGGGCCTCAGAAATATGACTGTAACTAATCTATTTTTAAACGTAGCCTTCCAACTGCACCGGAACTTGTGTGTGTGTTTTGTCAGGGAGGGGAAGAGAGAAATGGCAGTATTGGCACCTCTGTCATCTACACCAACATTATGCGTCTACACCTTGACAGTAGCCAAGAAGAAAAAAATAAGGGAAGAAAATATCACTCCCTGTCCTTTAATTACATGCTTTAATGCCAAGCCCAGGAAGAATACCTAATATTAATTAAATGAGAGTTAAATAACTTGAGGATTAAATTTTCCCCCCTATTATTATCAATTAATACAAAAAAGTATGTCACTCTGCAGAAATACATTCCCAGCAGTCTCCCTCTTTTCCTGCACCACTCCCACTGGCAGCTGGACCTCCGTCTCCCACCCCAGTCTCATCCTGACTGCCTGGAGACATGGATAATTTATGCCCCCCAGGAGAATTCATGCCCCCGAGACCTGGAATCCCCCAGTTCGGAAGCTGCATCAGATGCCTTTTGGATGTGCACACATACATTCCGAAGGGCCCCCTTCCCCCGTGGCAGCCCCTCCCTCCCACTCACACCTGCTAAACTGCCTCCAGCTCTGGCTGCGACAGGGGAGGGCAGGGAGCCCTCCCCCTCTACATCCCTGCCCCCCATCCTCAGGCACATGGAAGACTGCTATGGCTCCCGTGTTTCCCATGATCCCCGGAGCCTGGAGCCCCATGGTGGGGGAGCTTGGGAAGCGTAGGGCATCCGATGGTGCTGAGCCTCCTCGTTTCCCTGTTCAGAAGCAATGTGTTGCGCCCCAGGATGGGAAAGGAGGGAGACTCTCCCAAATCCGCCTCACTTCTAGTGCTGGAGGGAGACTTGGATCACAGCAGGAAAAGCGAAGAAAGGGTCTCCCTCCCCTGGGCAGGCATGCTCAGGTGACTCGTTCTCTTTTGGTGCTCAGCTGTGAGTTGGGGGGGTCTTTAAAATGGTAAAATAAAAGAAGAAGATTTAAAGAAGAATAGAGAGATGCCTCCTACATTCAGTAGGAGTGGAAAGTGTAGCAGAGTTACAAATGTGGCTTTCTTTGTGGGTTCATTAAGGCAGACACTCAGCAATACCTGGTGGGTGCATGGTGGATTCCACAGATCCACCTCTTGACGTGAAGAAAAGCATAAAAGAAAGCAAGAGACACTGGGACTTAGGAAGCTCTGTGAAGGAGTGCAGAAGCCTCCATTTTGGGCAAGGGCAGAAGGGCTTGGTGATGCTCAATCCCCTCCACAACAACCCCAAGGAAGCAACAGAAGTGAAGCACAGACCTGAGGAGGAACAGGGTTCAAAAGCAAAGTGGTAGAGGAGCAACTGAACACAATAGGAAGGAGTGATGAGACACAATGTATCTCACTTATTCTGAATTTAAATGATTAAAACAATGGGCAGGATTACAAAGAATACAAAGGTAAAGGTTCCCCTTGACAATTTGTCTAGTCGTGTCCGACTCTAGGCGGCGGTGCTCATCTCCGTTTCCAACCCATAGAGCTAGCGTTTGTCTGCAGACAATCCTCCGTGGTCACATGGCCAGCGTGACTAGACACGGAACGCCGTTTACCTTCCCACCGAGGTGGTCCCTATTTATCTACTCTCATTTTTGCATTTTGCATGCTTTCGAACTGCTAGGTTGGCGGGAGCTGGGACAAGCGACGGGGGCTCACTCTGTCGCGTGGATTCGATCTTACGACTGCAGGTCTTCTGACCTTGCAGCACAGAGGCTTCAGTGGTTTAAAAGAAGGAAAGGAAAGGTAAGGTAAGAAAGGGACCAAACATTTTTATAGATGTTCCACTTTGACCCAGGACCGCCAAACTATAAATGATAGACGGGGGCGGGGGAGTGTGAATTGTTTTATGATGTCATTGTATTTGCCAGCTTGCCAGTGTACGGCACACTGGCTAGTGAGATGACCAGAGACAGAATTCTCTTGAAAGGCAAGGAGCTTAAAGGGACTCAGGAACTGGAAGCAAAGGAGAGGCTTCCCGAGGAAGATGAAGTCACTGGAAGTGGGGCCAAGAGGAGCCACAGAGGGAGTCCAGAAGACAGAACTCCCAACCCAAGAAAGAAAAAGGTTAGTCAGGCAACAAAAAAAGTTGCAGGAGAAAAAAGGTTTGCTCAGACATACCAGGACATCACTTGTTGCTGCCTGAGTAGGCTGAGAGGGGCTTGGCCAATCACAAGTGCCGGGGGAGGGGGGGAAGCACAAGCATGAGGGCAAAGGGAGGGCAACCTCTGGAATCCCCTGCTGCCCCTCTGGCTCCTGATTGGCCAGTGTGGGGTGGGGTTCCCTTGCCTACCTTGCTGGCTGGCAGGGGAATTCTAAGGATAGGTTGTGGAGAGGCCGACATGCGAACCAGAGAGGGAGGATTGCCACTCGGGTCCACCTGCCCAGTATAAAAAGAGGGAGGCAGCTGCCCCTTCTTCTGTTTACTGCACACTGGCAGGAGCAGAAGGAAAGCATTTCAACAGAAGATTCTCTTGGCCACAAGGAACCGGGGGGGGGGGGGTATCAGCTTTGCAGCTACTGCAAATAAACAAATTGCACCTAACTCAGCTGACTCCTTCAGGAGTTTTAGCAGAGAATAGGAAGGTCCAGAGCATGGAGAGGGATGACAGAAATAAAAAAGGATGGACAACAGATCAAGCTCAAGCTGGACAAGATTACAAAGGCCACAACCCTGATTCTGCATGCTTGTAGTGGGACTACATTCAAGACACAGCCTTGAAGTTTGAAATGAGCCTGAAGCAAACTGGCAGGGATAGAAGCTGGCAAGAGTGGGAAGAGTCCAAACCATCTCACTCTGAAGGCAAAGGAAGAAATCAGAGGAATGAAAAGAACATGATTAAAAGGGAAGATCTAGAACCCTTTGTGCAGCCCATAAATTCCCTGCAACAAATGGGCTTCAAAAGAAGGTGTTTCAGCAGATGGGAAGAACTCTCTCGCCAGGACCAGTTCCAGCACAGATTCAGTGAGTCAAGAACCAAGTGATCAATAATAAGAAAGCATCATGCCAGTTCGATAGGCAATGTGTTGGCAAGTACGCAGGCATGGGAATATGGATTCGTCACTTTATCCTGGAACTAGATCTGAATGATGAGAAGGGATCCTAAATCCTGAGTGCCTAGAACAACTCCGTCTGGTCCCTTAGACTATTAAACATCTACGAAGCTGCTGATTTCCTGGAAACAGATGTGGAAGCACTAAGTAACTGGGGAAAGACAAGAAGAGGAGGACAACCAAGAACATGGTGCTCCACTCCAGGAGGACGTGAAAGCTTGGAAATGGGGTTTCTGGGTTGTGTATTTAGATTCAGTGCAAAAAGAAGGCGCACACCCTTAGATCTTTTGGGGTAGTTGCCCTGAAACAGGAATTGTTAGGTGAAACCTTTTCCTCTTTTTTAGAGCCTCCCAAAACAACACATAGTAGGAGAGGGCGACTGAATCCTGTAGCTGTAAACCCAGTGGAGATTCAGGTGCAGGAGAAGAAAGACGTGCAGCCATTCTAAGAAGCAGAGGCTTTCCTTTCAGGAATAGAAAACAGGGTGATCGGTTTTGAGTGGAACAGCCATGGGGCCTGGAAAAATCCCCATCCAATTTGGGAAGGGTGCCTCCTCATCTTGCAGGGTCAGAAGAGCACAAGAAGAGACTGGAGTCCTCCCTTTTCTGTCCCTACAGGGCAGGGGGCTCTTTTCTTCAGCCTAACCCCAGCACAGAAGGCAAATCTTCCCATATTTTTCCCATCCGAGATCTCATACGAATAGAAAGGGACTGTCATCGTTGTCGATGCTCATCCACTGCCTTCAGTCATCCCCCCCCCCCCAGTTGTCCAATACAGAATAGAACTTATTTCATGGAGGACCTGGGGAAGGGGGAAGCATTACTCCTCGCCCTTCCTTGCTCCCTCCCTCCTCTAGTTCTGGCTGCAGCAACCATGATGGCAAGGAGGAAGGCTCACATCCTGCCCTCTCTTGTGCCACTCCAGCCTCGTGCCCCTCCCTCCTTCCTACAGCAGGGGCTCTGGACAATCACACTATTTTTGAGTAGGAGTTTATACCTGCCCTTCAAACCCCCTTTCTCCTCTCTCTCTCTCTCTCCCTCTCCTACCCCTCTTCCTTGCCCTTCCTCCTTGGTCATAGCAGGGTTTCAAGTGCCAGGGAAAAGAAAGACCTGCCAAGCCCTCTGAATCCCTGGGTTGGGAAGAGGGGTGTGATGCGCTTCTACCTTGTGCCCATATCGCCATCCGAGCCAGAGGACAGTTGGAAGAGCAGTGGGCTGCTCTTCCCTCCCACTCACAACCACTTACCCAACTCTGGCTGTGTTGTGCAAATGGGGGTGCCAAGGGGCCAAGCTTTCTCATGGCTTGGCCCAGATTACAAAGATGGTGCATCGTAAAGTTCACCTCAAATATGAGAGAAGCTTTACGCCCCCCCCCCCCCCCCGAGTTCTTCCCTGGCCAGGATACCAATCCAAACCAGGGAAGAACTGAACTCTCCATCGCCTCCCTTGAGTCTCCAACATTCTCCCTCCCTCCACTACTCCTGAGACCACTTCACCCTTCCCATCTTCCTGACAGACTCCAAGCCCCCTCCCTTCCACTCACCGGCCCTCTGGCCCATCTCCTTCAGGATGAAGATGTGGAGGCTCAAGGAAGGGTTGACGGAGGGATCTCACAGTTTTGTGCCCTCACTGGGGTCCAACACAATCCAATTGAAGGCCAATCTGCTTGGAAAAAGCCAAGCGATGGGCTTTGATTCAGCCCAAATGAGGATACATGGGGGGGGGGGGGAAGAGTCACCCATCACTAGATGGCAGAAAAGGAAGAAGGAAGGATGACTTCCCTCCCTCCCCCTCCTCCTCCCACTCCCCATCTCCCCTTCCTCTCTTTTCTCTTCCTTTTCCTCCCCTGCCCCTCTGAGGCTGCCAAGGCTACCCTAAGAGCATTGGAAGAGCCAGAGGGAAATGGTGGAGGAAAAGAAAGAGAGAAGGGGAGCAAAGAAAACTGAGGGGTGGAGGGGGAAGGGGGAGAGAACCCTCCTACCTTCTCTGCCATTGCACCTGGCACTCTCACTGGAGCCCCACACATGCTGGAGCCCAGCAGCTGCAGCCGTCAGGTAAGGGTGTCTGGGGGTCCACGAGTGGGGGGAAGAGATGGGGTTCGCGGAGGGAAGGGGAGGGCTCAGGTCTTTCAGCCAATTGGGATAATTGCATCATGAGACATTTCCTAATGTAAAGAAATGGCTCAGATTCCAGGTGTTCTGAAGGACTGGGGCTCTGGGAGGCACAGCAAGTCAGACTGGTGGGAAGGGAGGGACACAGAGAGGGAGGGGTCTGCTGAGAGGGAATGGGATCCTGAAACAGTGTGACACCAAAGATTGCAATACTGAGGCAAAGAAGATTCCATGTAAAGTGATGCTGATATTCCTTCCCATCTTTCCCACTGGTCTGCTCTGGTTAGTGTCCAGGATGACTCATCACCATCTTCCAAGGAGGGTTTCTATTCAGGAAAAGAGAGAAGAGATTTGTGAAAGAGGTCTACACCCTCTGAGGAAACTCCTCTGAACATGGCAACCCCATTGGTGGGAGTTTGAAAATGGGGAGAGTGCAGAACATATGATGGCCTTGCAGATGAAGTTTGGAATCAGAGAGGAAAGGGAGTCTCCTTGGCTCCTAGTCAGATGGTGAGGGTTGGAGCCAGGGTGGGAGGAAGGGAGGAGCTGTGTTGATTACGTTGGGAGGGAGGAGAATGGGACCTGAGGCCACATGTCATGGTGGAACCCAGGCAAAAATGGGCAAAGACTCCTTTTCTATCAAATCGCAATGACAAATTGCAGGTGGTTTTGACCAGTGGAAAAGCATTGTGAGTACACCTGGGCGTCCCCGAGTAATGGCATGCAGTTGGACAATCCTTCACTTCCAGAAGCATTGCACTGCAAACTTGCTGAGGAGCAAAATGACCCCAGGGTCTTATTTAGGACCACAGATGGCAATAATTTCTGTTAGGATAGAGTTCCTGAGAGGCCCCACAACCAATATTTCAAAATATTCTAAAGTGTGCAACGCTGTTATGGAAAGGAAGGAAGGACGGATGGACGGTAAATCATCTCCCAGTGAGTTTCTATGGACAAATAGGGATTCAAACCCAAGTCACCTGGGCTCCAGTCCAACACTCTGTCCACTACACAACACTTGCTCTTGTGCACTCATAGCCTTCCAGAAACCAGCAGGACTGCTGATTCAATGCTGAAGCTCATTTTTTTTTACCTGGTTTTTGGGTGGCCTTCTTCTTGTCATCTATGGCTTGATGAAACTACCACACAGCCATTCATGTTGCCGGTTGTTCTTTTGAAAAGTTGGTTTGGCAGGAGCTCATTGCCCAGCATCGGTGTTTATCTGACAGCTATATAAAATAAAAAGACATTGGAAAGCAAATCAACTACACATGTGTTGTTTGTGAATGTGTTGAATGTCCTCTCCAACGCAGGTCCTTGCAAAAGATGACCGATAGAAAAAAAGGCTGAGGGTCAAACCCAAATATTTCTGTGTTCATGAAAGCAGTCCTCCTAACTCCTTCTGTGCCCTGCAACGAAGAGGTCCCCTCCCAAAGAAAACGGCACTTGGATATTTACAGGCATGGTTTCAGGAGAAGGTTCCTCAAGATTATTCGGTTTATCCCACTCATGCAGTGAGGTGCTTTTTCCTGATATCCAGTTTGTCCACCAGTTGGGAGTTTTACTTCTTCGTCCTATATGAGGTAATAATATTTGTCAATGTTTATATGTGGAAGGAGTCTCTCAAGTCTTCCGCTTTCCCACTTGTGTTAAATCAAGGTGTCTGATATGGAGGACAGTCCAAATTATTTGGACCCCTGAGGTGGAAAATCCTACCCTCACACACCTCTCTGGGAGCCAGCATTAAACATAACATATGGTGTAGTCCTTGCTGGAGACTTCAAACCGGCTGCCTTACTCAGCCTAGTCGCAAAGCGGCCCCAGACCTGTGAAAGGAGAAGAAAAGAAGACAGACATGAGCTCTACAGCAAAAGGTGGAAGGAAACCACAGACCAAAAATCAGCTCGGGGACTGACTCCTGCTTTTTCAAGACGGTCTTACCCTCTTGTGATGTCTGGCATTCATCCTGGCTTAGGAATTTTGAAGCTGTGTCCCAAAAAGGGACCTTTTGCAAGCTCTTGGCAAGAGAGGCAGAAAAGCAATATGAAAACCTTCTCGACAAGTTCTTCTGAAACTTTTCCCTATCCAGGAAGGGATCCTATCCCTGCCCTGGGCCCTGAAGTCATTTCTACCTTCTTGCAATCCTAATAAGGATTTCGTGGTACAAATGTTACAGGACAGGACAGGTTTGTCTTTGCCTCTCCCCAAATGGTTTCTGTGGCCTAGGAGGGACTTCAACCTCTTCCCCCGCAAACTGGCTTCCTGAATCCCTGCCTGACACTCTATCCACTATGCCAGGGGAGCTCTCAAGGGCTAATATAGACCACCTCCAACCCTTCTCTTGTCCCACTAGGAAGATCCATCTTGACCAGGTGAAGGCTCAGCCTGACTGTTAACTGTCTCTCAGTTTGCAGAGAAACAGAACCTCTCCAGGTTGTGACCTCATTCTGACATCAGAGGATTCTGACCTATGGCTAGGCTGACTAGGAGAATGGTGGGGGCTGCAGTCCAAGAAAGCAACGTCATCAAGCTCTGCTTGGCATGTGATTAGTTTGCCCTAGGCTACACAGGCTGGCTCTTCTCCCTGAAGGCACAGAGGGGAATCAAAGTGCCATCCTCTGACTCCACAGCCAGATACCTAAATCACAGAGCCAGCCAACCAACCTTTGTAACAATACCCAAAGAAACTGCTATGGCTCCTGTGTTTCCCATGGTCCCCAGAGCCTGGAGCCCCATTGTCGGGGAAGCATAGGGCATCAGATGGTGCTGAGCCTCCTCATCTCCCTGTTCAGAAGGAGCCATAGCAGTCTTCTATGTGTCTGAGGATGGGGAGCAGGGATGTAGAGGGGGAGGCCTCCCTGCTCTCCCCTGTCGCAGCCAGGGCTGGAGGCAGTTTAGCAGGTGTGAGTGGGAGGGAGGGGCTGCCATGGGGGAAGGGGGCCCTTTGGAATGTATGTGTGCACATCCAAAAGGCATCTGATGCAGCTTCCGAACTGGGGGATTCCAGGGCTCGAGGGCATGAATTATCCATATCTTCAGGCAGTCAGGATGAGACTGGGATGGGTCCAGCTGCCAGTGGGAGTGGTGGAGGAAGAGAGAGAGACTGCTGGGAATGTACAGGGTCCTCACTAGCCTGTCTTGATGTTTGGCTGATGGTGGAGACCATGGGTGTGGGAAGACATGGCATTGCACTCTAAGAATACTAACCTGCAAATTTTGAAATATGCTGTAGAAGATGATAAAAAGAACAGATTTAAAATCAAGATCTAGGAACTGGATGGCCAGTCTGAATAGCACCAGCAGCAAGATCACCTGGAAAAGGGCAGAGCCAGCCCGCTCCAGGAGATGCCTTGCGACAGATGGAAGTGAATCTAAGTTATCCTCAAAGGTGCATTCAGTAAGTCTGGAGCTACCCTCTCTACCACCTACCCCACTAGAGTGGACAATCATTCTGCATGTCTTGGTCCACTTTGCTAAAAATGCCAAAGGAGAGAATTTACTGTACGTTTTTTTTCAATGTTGTTCAGCATATCAGAAGTACATTAAATTGGAGCTGTAAGCAGATTAAAAATGACAAGAATCCCCAGATTCATAAATGGGAGGAATGTATTTAACCAGTAATTCAGTTGTTTTGGGTAAGTTGTATTTTGTCAGGAGGGAGAAATAGTTGTGAGGATAAAATTGCTCATAATAAAAGAAACTGTTTTATTTGGCAATATTTTGTGGACATGCAAACGTCTGAAGAGAACATTAAAATATGCATTATGGCCATAATCTTATATTTTAACTGGAGTAGTGAGTTTGCTTTAATAGACTCCTCAGGCTTTTATTGATCAATCTACCTGCAGCAATACTGATTGATAAGATGAGGATCAAAGTCACACATTATTTTCAAGGTTAATATGCTTCTGACATGTTAGTGTAAGATTTAGGCAGCATCCGCGGTTGCTACCACTCCATAGAAGTAACACACCTTCACTTTGTCCTCTATTCCTAAGTCCAGTAGTTACTAGAGATGTCTGCCAAAAACGAGATGCCCTTTGGACCGTACCTCAGCACTTCAGGAAGCAGGGCAACTTGATGTGGACTGCTTTGGGCATAATGCAAGTCCTAACAAGAACAATGCTTCCAAAAACATTATGTTTGCTTATTGGGTGTTTGAACAAACAGATGGGTAAAACATTTTAGTTTTTCTTTCTTTTTTTAAAATAAAGACACAACATAAGGAAAGACAATCAAAAAAAGAAGAATACACATTTGTTAATACAACTAAAAAACACACAAATATTATCTAAAATTAGTGCACCCACCAGCGGGACCAGTAGAGATACATTTCTTCCAAAGGTTTGATTACGATACCCAATAAGCCTCCCAAAAGAACATTACCTCTTGTTTGGGTAGCCGGGCTACCAATAAAAAGTTCAGACAATCTTTCCATATTTCATCAGACGTATTCTCTTTTAACAATCATTTTTTTAAATTTTATATCCCATCTCAATTTATCATTGATTGCTTTATCCCATACTTCATCATACCATTCAGTCAATTGAAAAAATGCTTCAGTTTCCAATTTCTCACAATCATTAATCTGTCTGCCATTACAATTTTCATAATTAACTCTTTTTTGCCCAATTATACTGTTCTTCTTCAAAAATAGACAATAATGTACTTTTTGGGGAAAGGTATATTATTGGTAGATTTTTTTTCCATTTCTTTAAATACTAACTTCCAAAATTTAAATACAACATCACACTCCCACCCCATGTGGAAATAAGTACCTACGTCTTTCCCACATCTCCAACATATAATATCTGGAATCAATAACAGTTTGACAAGTGACCAATTTATAACATTTTACTTTTTGAAAGAATTGTTTCCATGCATAAGAGCACTTTCTATAGAGATGAAGCCTGCCACCTTTCAGAGAGGTCAAGCAAAGGCTGCTCTTACTGTCTAGAGATTTGCTCCCAACTCTGAAATAATTTTTTTACCAATTTGTACAAAAATGGCACATGCTATGTGGATGATCCCTGGTAAGCAGCCTGCAAAATTTCAGACAGGTAGACTCAAAAGTTATGGAGTCATGATGGACACTGTTTATGACTCTGTTTTTCTTTTCTGCTCAGCTGACGCAAACTGTTGAGTTCTTCCTCTTACACCCCACCCAAAAGAATTGTGACTGCAAGGACACAGAGAACCCTGGAAGAGTTGATCTCTATCTGGATGCTAGGGCTGCCCATCAATATACTCCTTCCCCTTCTCTTTCCCCATGTCTCCTTGACTGTCATTTTTCTCCTATAATGAGCTTGCAGGAGAAATGGAGCCATTTTAAGTGGATGAGAATGTGGTTGTCTGACTGTCTTTACGTCCTCCAGAACTTTGGACCTGTCTAATTCACTTCAAAAGATTTCACTGAGTTCTTATTTCAACTTGGAGAAAGCTTGAATTGCTCTCAGAAGGCACATTTCACATCAAAAAAGTGTAGCAGATTTGTAAATTTGGGATTAAATTAAGGCTTTGCTCTTAAGCATGTTAACTCTAAAACAACCAGGAACTGTTAACTATGAAAACCTGAATATGGGAACATTACCACAAAATATTCAATCATTTATCTTTCAGAAATCCAATATGAGGTACAAAGCTTCCTTCCTCCAAAATATGTACCCTCCTTTCAATTTTCATGCTACCATGGCCAGTCCTGTAAATCAATGCAGGTCTGCTCAAGAACTGAACAGAACAAAAACCTCACCAAGTTCACTTAAAATTACTTTAAGAACATTGTGTTTAGTATTGCAGCCTGATAGTGGTCTTTTCTTCTAACCAGAGTGGTAATCTCTTAAAATTACATTGTAAGCTCTCTCTCACTTCTGTCAATGTTTTCTTTTTAAAAGGACATATTTAAAAATATGGGCAATATGCAGATGAATTCAAATTCAACCAACTGATACTTGATCAACCACTCCTACCTTGGGTGACACACCAAAAGAAATGAAGGCAAAGAGAGAGGAAGGAGTCTGGTAGAGGAGGGGAAACTGGGGGTAAGAGATGAGGGCAAGGAGTAGTAGTGATAAGGAAGAGGATGGTAGGGATGTTGTTAAATAGGATTGATTGCTTAATACTTATTTATTATTTGTTCATTCATTTGACTTTTATACCGCCCATCTGGCTGCCAGGGCCACTCTGGGCAGTTTACTACTAAAAAACATATAAACAATAATAGAAGATAGTAAACACAATAGCAATCAAAATCAAAATTAAACATACATGAAACATAAACTAGCAACATAAATAAAAACTGAAAAATAATTAGGATAGTTTAAAGGTAAGATGGCGAAACAGGTAGTATAAAATGCTGGAACGACCATTACGTTTAGATGGTGAGCACTCCAGGAAAGCCTGCCTGAAAAGCCACATTTCATTTAAAGCTTCCCAGTGAAGGGGCCAGGCAAATTTCTGGTGGAAGATTGTTCCAAAGACAAGAGGCGACTGCCAAGAAGGGCCCGGTTTTGGTCTTCTCTTTCCGGGCCTCTCTCGGGGTCAGTATTCATAACTGCCGGGCCTGGAAAGATAGTGTAGAACAGGTATATCTCATTGGAAGGAGGCGTTCTGCCAGGTATCAAAGTCACAAACCATTTAGGGCTTTGTAAGTCAGCATCATCACCTTGAAGCTGACACAGAAATGAATAGGCAACCAGTGCAAGGCGACCAGAGTGGGAGAGATGTGATTGTATTTCTTTATCCCAGCCAATAGTTTGGCTGCCATATTCTGGACCTGTTGAAGTTTCCGTCCTGGCAATAAGCAGAGTGATTAGCTAGTGCAAAATGTCTCTAGGCTAATTGACAATAGTTAGGCTTTAGCCTTTGAAGTGCTGAAGCATTCCCGGGTAGGTGGGGCTCATTAGCCTTGGAAGGCAGCCTATCTAGGAGAAGGAAAACTCCGATTTCAAACCTCCACTGCCTTGTGGCTATATCCGTTGATGGAAAAGGCTTCAGGAGTAAACCTTGAAGCAAAATGGTAACATCTCGTATAGATTACTGCAATGCGCTCTACGTGGGGCTGCCTTTGAAGACGGTCCGGCGACTGCAACTGGTCCAGAATCGAGCTGCATGGCTGGTGAGTGGTGGGGCCGCTAGGGGACATATCAAGCCGATTCTGTTTAAATTACATTGGCTACCAGTTGCTGCCCGGGCCCAATTCAAAGTGCTTGTTTTGACATATAAAGCCCTAAACGGCTTGGGTCCTGGATACCTGAAGGACCACCTCCTTCCATATGAACCCACCCGGCAGTTAAGATCTAGCCAGGGGGCCCTTTTGAAAGAGCCGTCCCTCAAGGAGGTAAGAGGGATGGCTTGTAGACAAAGGGCCTTTTCGGCAGCTGCCCCCAGACTATGGAACACCATCCCAATTGAGATTCATCTGGCGCCGACGCTGATGACATTTTGGCGCCAGGTCAAAACCTTCCTGTTCCAGAAGGCTTTTAATTGAAATAATACCAACTGTGGGTCCTGATGGCAATTTTTAGAGTATATATTTTAATTGTATTTTAATTGTTTTATCTTTTTTATTGTATTTTAATTGTTGTAAGCCGCCCAGAGACCTTTGGGTAGAGTGGGTGGCATATAAGTTAAATAAATAAATAAATAAATAAATAAATAAATAAATAAAATCCGGAGCCAGAGTCCCGGAGGCAGTTTGTGATGTTTTGGCAACTCCTGCGACGTTGCTGGAACCAGTTGTATTGGCTCTTGCCTTTCCATTGGACTATTTCAGTGATGTGGAGAGGGGAGATTTGCTGCTTGGGTAACAGCCTATCCTCCATATTATTTTACCCAGGCTTTGTGCTCTGGAGAGGACACTCCAGCTTCACATACAGCGTCGAAATAACACGGGAAGTAGCAGTTACCGGTTATAAGTCTCTGCTCGACTGGCGTAGAGCGTGACGCCAGGGGCTATTTCCGACGGTGGGAGAGGTCATTGCACCTCACTAGGTAGCTACCGCCCACCTTAAGGTGGGCAGCCTCCAGCCAGTAAGGTGCTACCTTGCCACAGTCTGTTAACCCCATGGGGTGCATGAGGTTTAGGGTGAAAGCCGACAAGCAGATCGATAACCCTGCACCATGCAACAATCATAAGAAAACCTCTGCCCTAAAGTTGGGCACCTGGAATGTTTGGACAATGACCCCTGGCTTTTCTGACGACCTGCAGGAAATAGACGACGTGCGCAAGACAGCTGTCATCGACATTTATTTATTTATTTATTTATTTATTTATTTATTGCATTTTTACCCCGCCTATCTGGTCGAACGACCACTCTAGGTGGCTGCCAACATATATAACAACATGTAAAAATATAACAGAGAAAATTTTTTTTAAAACATCAATAGACAAATTATTCAATATGAAAAAAGGAAAAAAGAAAAGAAAAAATATATATAAGAAAAAAGGAAATCAAGTATTAACTGGAGGGAAGGCCTGCGTAAATACATATATACATTACTGAAACAGCGACGTCTACATTGGCTCGGACATGTTGTGAGAATGGTTGACGGTCGGATTCCAAAAGATCTCCTATATGGAGAATTAGTGCAGGGAAAGCGCCCCAGAGGGAGACCACAGCTGTGATAAAAGGACATCTGCAAGTGGGATCTGAAGGCCTTAGGAATGGACCTCAACAGATGGGAAACCTTGACTTCTGAGCGTTCAGCCCGGAGGCAGGCGGTGCAGGATGGCCTCTCCCAATTTGAAGAGGTACTTGTTCAGCAGGCCGAGGAAAAGAGGCAGTCCTGAAACCAGCAAAATCAGGGAGCTGGACAGGGGACAGATTGTATTTGTCTTCAGTGTGGAAGGGATTGTCACTCTCAAATTGGCCTTCTCAGCCACACTAGACATTGTTCCAAATTGGCCTTCTCAGCCACACTAGACGTTGTTCCAAGACCTTCAGAGCACGCTACCATAGTCTCACGAGATTGAAGGATGCCTACATGAGCTGAAGCATTGAATTTTTATTTTAGGAAAAAGTTGGTTGTGCTAAGGTAAGTATTTTGCCAAAGAAAATAACTTTCTGATTATATGTAAGACTGACCCATGGTAACATGGTAGGAATGGAGAAGGGAGAAGGACCACATGCTAAACTTGGAGAATTTTCTCAGACAGTGTAGGAGACCTTCAAATGGAGAGGAAAACTGTAGAGAGAAAAGTACTGCCACCCAGTTCTACTGCAAATATTTCTTTCCCTGTATGACTAGAGTCAGTTGCTGTTGCAAAAACTCTGCAGATATACTGAAAAATCACAAATCTTCCTTTATCTTTGTATCTTAACAGTCTGATTGCACTTTGCATTCTTCCATTCCCAGACTTGCCACCTGAATTAGACGGTTCAACCTGGACTTGGTTCTTGACCCCATCTGCCTTCTTATTCCAATAGTCCCATTATTCTCTAACACTCTTTCTTTGCTATCCCACTATAGCATTTTTAGCTGAGCAACTTAAAAAAGAAGATGGGAAGGAAAGACCTGCAGCTTCAGTCCTTCCTCTTTTGCTTCTTGTGTGTCAATTTGATCAATTTCTCAAGTGAAAACCGTTAAGCTGGAGAAGTTGCAATCCGGTTTCCTGCATGCACCGAAAGCTAGTTCAGGGTTCTGGTCTTGTATATTAATTGAACAGCAATAGATTATGGAATGTTTTTGGAAATGTATCCCTGGAAATGTAGGAGCCCTGAATAAACTGTATTCAGTAAATAAGAAACGATGGATTTTAGATAAAAGTGACACATTTCTTTGATCTTGAGGGACTTCTGCAGTTATTTCATCCAGTTGTCAAAAGTAACTGTAGTGTCTGGGATTAAAGAAACAGACTGATGTTGGTGTATGAATAATGCATTTTTCATCACAGTGGAAAACTTAAAGTGCCATCTGTGCTATTATGATGTATCTGTACATTTGCAGCAAATGTTTGCAACTTGCAAACACAAGAAAATAACCTCTCTGTGCCATTCTTTAAATTCAGTTTCCTTGGTTTCTCCTGCTTCCAAGTATTAAACTAGGTAGACCTTTAAAAATACAGCTAGCAGGTCCTCTCTTATCTTCTTTTATAGTAAGCACAGACAGCACGATCCAATTTGAGACCCAATGGAAAGGCAGGAAGTGTTAAGCTTCCTCCTCCCACTGAAGTTCTGACCCAGATCTTGTGGCTTGTGCAACTTTTTTAAATAATTTTTATTTTTTTGCCCAAAGCAATCCATTTAAATGAATGAAACTTATAGGGGCAGTAAAAATTGCAAGTACATCCTGCTCAGATATGGTCCAGGATCACAGGTTGGCAACAGGTTAAACTCCTCCTGCTCCACACTAAAGACTGAATCTAGACTGAGTCCTCTTTATTTAATCTAAACTATGAAATATAAAAATAGCTACATCTCTAATGTGATGTTTAACTGGACTCTTAGCTACTTTTCTATTCTTTGCGGAACAAACACGTAAGATTACTAGTAGAGAAAAAACTCAATCGTGAATTAACCTACATTTTGCATTCTAGAAAATAAAAATGTTTAGTACTAAAAACAGTGGCATCTAGATTTAACACATGAATAAACAGAAAACTGCTTATTGCAAATACATGTCTCAGGAAATCAAACAGATAACTGTACAAAATCAAATTAACTACATAATTTGAAGTAGTAGATGGAGAAGCTATATTCTTTCTGCCAAACAAGTCCAGGGCCAAATTGGGCAACTGACCATGAATGGTTAATAATCAAAAATTAGAATAAAGATAAAAAAAGAATACTGAAAGAATATTAGTGCCAAAATATAATTTAAACAACACTTCTGATGAATTTTAAAGTCCATATAAAGAGTAGATTTGCATTACTAAACTCAATTGACCATGAACCAAAAAACCTGCAGATTGAAATGAGAGGCATTATCAGGAAGAAATGCAAAAATCCTATTATGTTAGTCAAAAGAAAAGGCTAGATGGAGGACTGAAAAAACACTAAGCATGGTTAAGGACAGGCAAAAAGCAAAAGTAAAAGGTTGCAGGTACAGGGTCAAAATCATAAATGCAAATTCTGAACAACTAGAGACAAAGAGAACTATTACAACGATCCATGCAAAGAAATAGAAGAGAACAGCAGAAGAGAAAAAAATATCTAAGAATCTAAGAATAAGAAAACACTTCCAGAAGACCGAATAAATCGATTTAAACCAAGATTAGGGATGCTGAAAGACTAACAAAAATAAAGAGGAAGTGGAAACAATATACTGCAGAACTATACAGAAGAGACACAAGGATTACAGATGTCTTTGAGGAGGAATCCTATAAACAAGAACCTACAATTTTAGAGAGTGAAGTGAAAACTGCACCCAAAGTACCTGGAGGAAATTAATCACTAGGAGCAGAAGTTTTCCAAGCTACAGAGACTGAATCTGTCAAAATTCTAACCAGAATATGGTAACAAATATGGAAAAGAAAACCATGGTCCAGAGACTGGAAATGTTCAATGTATATTCCAGTTCCCAAGAAAGGTGACATCAAGAAGTGCAATAACTGTAGGACCACTGCACTAATTTCCCATGCAAGCAAGGTGTTACAACAAAGAATTTCATCATATACAGTATATCACAGAAGTGAGTACACCCCCTCACATTTCATAAATATTTTAGTATATCTTTTCATGTGACAACACTGAAGAAATGACACTTGGCTACAATGTAAAGCAGTGAGTATACAGCTTGTAGAACAGTGTAAATGTACTGTCCCCTCAAAATAACGCAACACACAGTCATTAATGTCTAAACTGCTGGCAACAAAAGTGAGTACACTCCTAAGTGACAATGTCCAAATTGGGCCCAAGTAGCCGTTTCCCCTCCCTGGTGTCATGAGACCTGTTAGTGTCACAAGCCTCAGGTGTGAAGGGGGAGCAGGTGTTATTGCTCTCACTCTCTCAGACTGGTCACTGGAAGTTCCACATGGCATCTCATGGTAATGAACTAAGGATCCGAAAAAACAAATTGTTGCTCTACATAAAGATGGCCTAGGCTATAAGAAGATTGCCAAAACCCTGAAACTGAGCTGCAGCACGGTGGCCAAGACCATACAGCAGTTTAACAGAAAAGGTTCCACTCAGAACAGGCCTCGCCATGGTCAATCAAAGAAGTTGAGTGCCTGTGCTCAGCGTCATATCCCGAGGTTGGCTTTGGGAAATAGATGTATGAGTGCTGCCAGCATTGCTGCAGAGGTTGAAGGGGTGGGGGGTCAGCCTGTCAGTGCTCAGACCATACGCCGCACACTGCATCAAATTGGTCTCCAGGGCTGTCGTCCCAGAAGGAAGCCTCTTCTAAAGATGATGCACAAGAAACCCCGCATACAGTTTGCTGCAGACAAGCAGACTAAGGACATGGATTTCTGGAACCATGTCCTGTGGTCCGGTGAGACCAAGATAAACTTATTTGGTTCAGATGGTGTCAAGTGTGTGTGGCGGCAACCAGGTGAGGTGTACAAAGACAAGTGTGTCATGCCTACAGTCAAGCATGGTGGTGGGAGTGTCATGGTCTGGGGCTGCATGAGTGCTGCCAGCACTGGGGAGCTACAGTTCATTGAGGGAACCATGAATGCCAACATGTACTGTGACATACTGAAGCAGAGCATGATTCCCTCCCTTCGGAGACAGGGCTGCAGGGCAGTATGCCAACATGATAACGACCCCAAACACACCTCCAAAACGACCACTGCCTTGCTAAAGAAGCTGAGGGGAAAGGTGATGGACTGGCCAAGCATGTCTCCAGACCTAAACCCTATTGAGCATCTGTGGGGCATCCTGAAATGGAAGGTGAAAGTGTGCAAGGTCTCTAATATCCACCAGCTCTATGATGTCATCATGGAGGAGTGGAAGAGGACTCCAGTGGCAACCTGTGAAGCTCTGGTGAACTCTATGCCCAAGAGGGTTAAGGCAGTGCTGGAAAATAATGGTGGCCACACAAAATATTGACACTTTGTGCCCAATTTGGACATTGTCACTTAGGGGGTGTACTCACTTTTGTTGCCAGCAGTTTAGACATTAATGGCTGTGTGTTGCGTTATTTTGAGGGGACAGCACATTTACACTGTTCTACAAGCTGTATACTCACTGCTTTACATTGTAGCCAAGTGTCATTTCTTCAGTGTTGTCACATGAAAAGATATACTAAAATATTTATGAAATGTGAGGGGGTGTACTCGCTTCTGTGATATACTGTATGAAATGAGAAATGCCTGATGTTCAAGCTAGATTTTGAGAAGGAAGAGGCACTCAAGAGAATTTCAGAAAATTACTCTATGCTTTATACACTGAAGCAAAGCCTTTGGCTGTGTGGATCATGAGAAATTATGGATTGCTCTAAAAATGTATTGTGTCTAAACGTTTGATTGTCCTGAAGTGCCACTTATATTGTGGACAAGAAATTACCGCTAGGACAGAATATGGAGAAACAAAAGGGTTTCCTGTAGACAAAGGTATTAGGCAAGTGTACATTTTATTACTCTGTATGTTAAAACTATATGGAGAACATATCATACAGAAAGTTGGATTAGATTTGAAGGAAGAGTGAAATTTGATGCGAAAAACATATATAATTTAAGATATGCAGATGACACCATATTAGTAGCAGAAAGCACCTTTAATCCAAATGGAAACTGCAGACAAGAAATCAGAAAGAGACTTGGAAAGGCAACAGTGAAGTAAGTATAAAAGATAATCAAGTGTAAGAAATATGTCATTTTAGACCAAGGTCACATCTGATTCCTGATTGCTTTGTCCAGATGTGAAAGCTGGACTATGAAGAAAGCTGACAGGAGAAAATTTGATTCTTTTTATATATGGTGCTGGACAAAATCTTCACAGATACCATGGACTACCAGAAAGACAAACAAGTGGGTCCTAGTTCAAATCAAGCCTGAACTCTCTCTAGAAGTAAAAATGATGAAATTGAGGCTGTTGTACTTGGGACACCATGGTGAGATTAGACTCACTGGAAAAGACAATAATGCTAGGAAAAGTTGAAAGCAGCAGGAAAAGAGGACCAAATATGGTCCTAAGTATCAAATCCAGTGTGTGAAAAATTAGCATTAGCCTCTGTTTCATATATGGTATGGGACGGAGCCTTGACAGGCAATGGGAGAGTGCTGCAAAGAGACAAGTGCATCAAGTTAAAAACCTCTACTGGGAGGAGATAATAGATTAAACAATCAGCTTTAGAACAAACTAAAAGATAATGAGTAAAATCATCAACATCATCATCTTAAAAGTGCAGATCTGGAAGGGACCCCGTGGACCATCGAGTCTAGCCCCTGTCAAGGGGGTACAGTGGGGAATCAAACTCCCAACCTACCTAAACCACTGAGCTATCTAGCAGGCCTCTTGCCAGATGTTCTCCTGTTGACTGGGTTGTAGTCCATTTAACTGATGACCAAATACTTTGTACTGTAGCACTCAAATCCAAAAGCTACTAAGCAATAAATTAAGATTTTTAAAAAAAATATTGTTAGTGCATTTAAAAGAGGTATTGTTTAAGACAGTGGTCCCCAACCTTGGGCCTCCAGATGTTCTTGGACTACAACTCCCAGAAGCCTTCACCACCACCTCTGCTGGCCAGGATTTCTGGGAGTTGAAGTCCAAGAACATCTGGAGGCCCAAGGTTGGGGACCACTGGTTTAAGGAACTACTAAAACCGCCCAGAGTAGACACGCTCTGGATGGGCAGTATAGAAATCTAATAAATAAATAAAAACAAATAAAATACTAGCTGCTGTTTCTGTAACAGTGGATAAAACATGTAACTCTGAGAAACAGTATGAGAAGCCACACATACTCCAGTATCAATAATATATGTTTGGAATGTTCCGTATTATCAAGGCCCAGTAGATATGGGATACAAATGTAATCACACTTGCACACTTTAAGACTGGATACCCAAGACCAAAATATGTAGGCAAGTTCTCCCAAATAATCAGCATTGCATCTGTTCATCTATAATAAATCTGAAAATCCTGATGGTTGTAGAATCAAAACATAGTATACTCTAGCATCATAAGGAAAAAGAGAAAGCAGAATAACAACTCTAACTGTGTGTCTTGCTGTTTGTTGTTGTTGTTCTTGTTCTAGTTGTTAAATACAGCCTTTTCATGACTTTCACAAGCATAGAGCCCCCTTGGATTAAAAGGAGTGCTTCCTTCTTAAAAGTTCAGTGCACACTTATGAGAATGCTTGAGCCGCTGCTGAGCCAAGCTTCAGCGGCACAGCTCGCCTTTGCCCCCCTCCCTGGATAACGCAAGACTTTCAGTCTCACGATAACTGCTTGGGGGAGAGGGGGGAATGTTAGGTTATTTAAGGGATGTTTCCCCCTCTCCCCGCCCTCTTCCTTTCCTGGCATCAGCGAAGGATAGAGCTCTGATGCTTGGATCTTTACTTGCTGCATCATTGACGAGGCCTACGAGGAACAACGCTCAGGAGGCTGGGAGGGTAGCATCGGCTCCCTCCTGCAGTTTGATCACCTATTTTGTTTGATTGGCATTCCTTTGTTTAATTTCGCTTAATTTGTTATAAGATTTATTTATTTATTTTGAATATTTACTGTTGCTGGGAATTGGGTAGTTGCAAGGAGTGGGCGCGACCGCGTGGCTTGCGCGGATCGTGCTTTGGTGCAATTGGGGTTAGGAGCGAGTTTTTGCTCCAGAAATAAAAATAGAAATAAATAATTTTTAAAAAAGAAAGAAAAGAGATCGGAAAGGGAAATGAACTAGCGGGATCTGGTAAAGGACTGAGGCAATTGTTTAGCCGGCCCGCGGACTTACGGTTGGCAAGGTCCGGCTAGATTCTAGACGGAGGTGCAGTCCAGCCTCTTAGGGCTCCAGCCATTCGGCGTGCGCGGTGGGGCTGCTTGGCACCTCGGCCGCTAGAGATCCGATCTCTTCTCTCCCCCCCCATTCTTCCCCTTCCTAACAGTCGGCATTTAGAGGAGACTGTTGGCGCTTCACTCGAATAGCGCCACCTGTTGGGTGTTTTTTTTTTTTAAAAAAGTGGTCACATAGCGAGGCACTGAAGCGAAATTAACATTACCATTTTCAACGGCCTTGATAAATTAGGGATTTTTTTTTAAAGGGACAACAATTTTAATCTTCTATACCATAAAATATATACACATAAGAATAATAATAATAAAAAATATATTTAATTAAGTTCATAGTTTGAGTGAATCATTACTTTTAGGTGAGAACAGCAACCCCTATTTGATTTTTAGATTGAAGTAGAAATTAATTAATTAATTATAATTATATAAATTGATACTTGAGGTAGGAATTGTTTAATACAAATTAATTAAGTGCATTGATTCATTTAATAGCATTAATTTGACTTAAGAAGTTAATTACAGAAAATTACTTACGGAATCCAGTTCATTGAAAGTGTAGTTTGGTTAATTAAAAAATAGTTAGTTAATTACAACAATAATAATTAAGTTGATTTAAATAAGTGCTTCTTAATCCTAGGATAGGAGTGCATTGCTGTATCACAGGTGACATCTGGGAGTATAAACTGGTCCCCGTCTTTTCTATAGTCAAGTAGCGTGGGATTATTATCTGACTTGGCACCGAAGCTGGTGAGACGCATAGTGCTCTTTGACTAGTTTTGAGCGCTAGATCCATAATGGCATCACGCAAAGGTCAGGGTAACAAAAAAGGAAAACAACCAGAAAAAGGCCAGTTCCACAAGTGTCTCCACCTCCGTCTTCATCAGATGAGGAATTCTGGCCTGTATGGCAGCAGCTCCAGGAGAAAATTTCCGCTCTTGAGGCTGAATGGCTGGCGAGGCAGACCCCACAGCCTTGCAAGGCTCAGCCATGACGTTCAGCTAGGGAGGCCAAGAGCCATCGTAGGGCCAAACGCAAAGCTATAGCCGATGACCTAATGTCCAGATTTGCTATTCTTGAAGCGGAGCAACAGCCGGATGGGACGTCCAGATGTGATGCAGACGGGCGACTGCAACTCATTGGTCACGCGGCAGAGATAGGGATAGAAGGTCATCAACCCCCGCAGCATCCGTATCAGCGGCTACGGTTTATGGCAGGCAGGACGCTGGTGATGAGGCCAGCTCTGAACGGCTTTATGGCAAGGATGAAACAAGCATGGCAGCACCTTCATGAGGTGAGTTGGCTGCTGCATGGGGCCCTCATTCACCGATCCCTGCTTGGCCTTGGGCTGGAAGTGGACAATTTAACTCCCCCTTTTACATGCCTCAGGACACACAGACTTTCAGGGCCCCGAACACTACATGGCCTTGTTCAAGCACACAGTTTGGTGGATGGGCTGCACCATATACCCAGGGTGCATTTCCATCCCTGTTGAATGTTACGGCCGGGGTAGGGGTTTGGCCATACCCATCTGTTCCTGACATGGGTTACAATACCGTGCCTTTACGAGCATTGCCTTTTGGTGACTACTCAATGCCCCTGGGTGATCATCTTACCCCGGCGACCCAGGAAAAAATATGAAAGGGCGAATATGTAGATTTATTTGAGTTGCTGAATAGAAATGTGGAGAAAAAGGATTTAGACAAGGAAGATGATAAAGACAAGGAGAGATGTAGGAGAAAGAAGCCAGATATGATTTGGTCCAATTGGCTACCCGGATTCTTAATTTACGCTGGGGTGGTTGTGAACGCCCAACCGTGGTGGGCGCAATCCCTCTTTCAATATTTGGACTTGATCTACAGGGCGTATGTAGATTTTGCTGGACAGGCGTGGTTTCATTATGATGAATCGTTTCGTATGCGCAGTGCGATTCATCCAAATCTTCGTTGGGATGAGCCCCTGCCGGGTCTTTGGCTACAGTCTATGACACCAACCAGGCCTAATTTAAGGGATAGGTTTGATAGTGGACATCTGAACAGAAAGATGGCCCTGAATCAAAATCCCCATGTAGGAGCGGGGCAGGTGGTTCAACCCCGCCTGCTCTGCTGGGACTACAACGCCAAGGGCACTTGTATTAGGAAACCATGCTGTTTCAGGCATGAGTGTTCAGCATGCGGGGGTCAACACCCCAATTCATCATGTTTCAGGGCTAGGGCTCAAAAGCAGAATAGGGGCCGAGGGGGAGGTAAAAAACCCAGTAGTGGCGGGGGTAACGCTGGAAAAGGGCCCTAGCCCAATTAGGGTTACAGTGTTGGAAGTTTGGCTGCGTGATTACCCCTGCAGGGAGGATGCTAGTTACTTATTAGATGGTTTTAAGTATAGCTTTAGGATCCCGGTGGTTGGTGAGCACAAGGCATTTTTTGTGCAAAACTTGAAATCGGTGTGTGGAATGGAGGATGTAGTACAGGAAAAAATCACCAAAGAAGTAAAGGAAGAGAGAGTACTGGGACCCTTCGCGAAGGCCCCTTTGGAAACCTTAAGGGTTTCACCTTTGGGAATAGTTCCAAAAAAGGCCCAGGGCGAGTTTAGATTAATACACCACTTATCCTATCCAGAGGGAGAGTCGGTCAATGATGCCATCCCTCAGGAACTTTGTACCGTGCGCTACATCTCCTTTGATGAGGCGATTTGCATAGTAAGAAAGTGCGGTGTGGGTGCGGAGTTGGAAAAATGTGATATTAAATCAGCTTTTCAGATTTTGCCAGTTCATCCGCAGGATTTTGATCTGTTAGGATTTCATTTTCAGGGATCTTTCTACATCGACAGAGCATTGCCCATGGGCTGCTCTGTTTCGCGTGCTGCATTTGAACGTTTGAGCTCATTTCTTGAGTGGAAGCTCAGGCGCAGGGTGGGCTGTAAGTCTACGGCCCATTATTTAGATGATTACCTTCGTTGTGGTGAAAGGAATAGAGGGAGGTGTAGACTCATAGACTCATTCTGAACACTTTTCGATCAATGGCGGAGGAGTTAGGTTTACCCCTGGCAGAGGAAAAAACAGAGGGACCAACCACGTCCCTAACTTTCCTTGGTATTGAGCTCGATACTGTGCAACAGACATTGAAGCTGCCTGATGACAAATTAGCTGACCTTAAGATTCGGATAGCATCCCTATTGCAAAGGAAAAAGGTCTCTCTGCGAGAGCTTCAGAAGAAAGATACTTTGCCTGCAGAGTTGTGGCGCCGGGACGTGCCTTTTTACATCGTCTTTGCGAAGCAATGAAGGGTCTGCATCGCCCTTTGCACAGGACTAGGGTTACATGTGATATGAGGGAGGATCTACAAGTTTGGAGTCAGTTCTTAGAGGAGTTCAATGGAATATCTTTCTGGAGAGGTGAAATAGGGCTTAAGGCAGACTTTCAGGTCCATTCGGATGCTGCAGGCTCCTTAGGGTTCGGAATTTATTTTAGGGGAAAATGGTGCACAGGCACATGGCCAGAACATTGGCATCAGTCTGGTATTACCAGGGATTTAACATTCCTAGAATTCTTCCCAATAGTAGGCGTGCTGTGGCTATGGGCAGAAGAGTGGTCAAACTCTGTTGTGCGGTTTTGGTGCGATAACCAGGCGGTGGTTTACATTATAAACAACCTTACGTTGCACTCAGAACGGGTCATGACAGTAGTTAGGGCATTCACATTGAGGGCCTTGCATTTTAACATTCTAGTGCAGGCCCGACATGTTCCAGGTATAGACAGTAGATTAGCTGATGCATTGTTGTGTCAACAGATCGAGCGGTTCAGGGAGCTAGATCCAGGAGCCAACGAGTTCCCAGAGATTCTGCCCCCAGAGGTTTGGCAAATTGGTGCAAAGACGCGGAAAGAGCAATAGGCTTGGCCTTGGCACCAAGGACACGGAAGGGGTACTTGGCTGTGAGTATAGAGTTTCAGGAATTTAGGAAGATGGTCAACCTGGAGCAAGTTTGGCCTGCACCAGTGGATCACCTTCAACAATTCATTGTACATTTGAATAGAATGGGATTGGCGCCTGGAACTATACAGGGTAGGTTGTCAGCACTTGCTTTCTATGACAGGATTAATGGCCACTGGGATTATTCATCAGATTACCACATTAAGAAAATGATAGAAGGGTGGTCTAAGGAAACGGGCAGAGTTCGGGACACCAAGGCTCCCATATCACTTGCGTTGTTAGAATGCATTTGTAAGCAGTGGGAGTTTCTGTGTAGGGATGAGTATGAAATTGTTTTATTTAAGGCAGCGTCCTTGTTGACGTTTTTTGGCCCTCTCAGGATTAGTGAGGTAGTGGCGGCCGGAAAGGGTGACAAGACTAGGGTAGCTCTGCAATGGCAGGATGTTAGGGTTGTAGACGGGATGGTTCAGATTAACATTCGCCGATCCAAGGCCAATCAGCAGGTTAAGGGCGCTCAACTTACACTAGGGCGTTGCCATATAGAAAGCATTTGCCCTGTAAAAGCCACGAATGCATACCTTGCAGTTAGGGGACAAGAGCAAGACTATTTTTTTTCAGCATTGAGATAGTTCGCCTTTAACAAAGTATCAGTTCTGGAAATTGACAGACTTAGTGCTGGATAGAGTTGGCGTGCAGGGATTGAGATTTGGCACACATTCCTTTAGGATTGGGGCAGCATCCACTGCGGCAGCCTTAGGATACAGCACAGAGGAAATTAAGCGTTTGGGTTGGTGGTCTTCCTCCAACTATCGTAGATATATCAGAACACTTCCTAATGTCTAGGCAGGGGCCTGGTTTTGTTGTATCTTCGCAGGTTCCGTGGTGACGGCAAGGCGGAGGCACGTTGTGATTATGGGCCACAGCTATGTTTATTGGGCAGCGCAATATGCAGCTGCATCCCCATGGGGGAGCAACCTGGGCATTGGAGCCAGAGCCCACATTGAATGGAGAGGGCTGCGTGGAATGCTGTGTAATCAGCTATGCAGAGCAATGGCCTTTGCCCCTTTTCCACCAGATTTGTTGGTGATACATCTGGGTGGCAATGATCTGGCCAGGTATCGTGGAAAGGCATTGATCCTGGATGTTTTACGCGACCTGAAATGGTTGAAGGCCACGTATCTGGCCATGCATATTGTGTGGTCGACGATCGTCCCGCAGTTGGCATGGAGAGATGCCAGGAATTTTTTCTCCGTTAACACTGCACGCAGGAGTGTTAATCAGGAGGTCTGCAGAGCGGTCTGCTGCGGCCTTGGATCGGTGGTTTGGGTTTGGATGTCTTCCTGGAAGACATCAAGGGGGGCCTGCTTGCTGAGCTCGATCGGCTCGATGGCGGGCATGGGACTTAGCATGGCTAGTCCCTATGCTGTGGCGGGTAGTGCGGATATAACAGTTTTTTGGTGAGTCCCATTGCAATCTCAGGTAAGCTATAGCCCATCTGACCTCCCAGTACTGCGGATCATGCGATTACAGTGCTTGGGGGGAAAGATGCGCTGGGGCCACAACTGGACCAACAGTCAACAAGGAGAAGCTGGCTTGAGGTCCGGTGGTCAAATTGCGGCCGGCCAGGTTCTCGCTCTCTTTAAGACCATGAGAACTTGGGGCCAGGGACTCACCCGTTTGTTGATTGGGGGGTCCTTTGAGACCTCTGTGCTTTAACTTGCTTCCGCACTACGGCAGGACCCCCTTTGCCAAAGGATGGCAACATTGATTATGCTTAATAAAGTGTGGCCCGTGTTTAATCCATAATTCTTGTCTCGCACCTTTATTCCGGGATTGGAAGGGCAATGCTCGAGCCACTGCTGAGTCAAGCTTCAGCGGCGCAGCTCGCCTTTGCCCCCCTCCCTGGATAACGTGAGACTTTCAGTCTCACGATAACTGCTTGGGGGAGAGGGGGGAACGTTAGGTTATTTAAGGGATGTTCCCCCCTCTCCCTGCCCTCTTCCTTTCCTGGCACCCACCCGCCTGCCCTATATTCTAGTGTGAGTTTACCTGGTTGCCTATGGGGCCGGATAGGAATTTTTGACCCGTATCCTGATTGGCATTTGGATGCGGGGATTTTTCACCTATCCCACACTGGAGCAGGGTGTTGGCACATTTTTGGGTGGAAATTTGGTCACACCGGCGGGTAGTGCGAATATAACAGGTTTTGGGTGAGTCCCATTGCAATCTCAGGTAAGCTATAGCCCATCTGACCTCCCAGCACTGCGGATCGTGCAATTACAGTGCTTGGAGGAAAAGATGTGCTGTGGCCACAACCGGACCAACAGTCAACAAGGAGAAGCTGGCTTGAGGTCCGGTGGTCAAATTGCGGCCGGCCGGGTTCTCGCTGTCTTTAAGACCGCGAGAACGTGGGGCCAGGACTCGCCCATTTGTTGATTAGGGGGTCCTTTGAGACCTCTGCGCATTAACCTCATTCTGCACTACGGCAGGACCCCCCTTTGCCAAAGGATGGCAACATTGATTATGCTAAATAAAGTGTGGCCCGTGTTTAATCCATAATTCTTGTCTCGTGTCTTTATTCTGGGGTTGGGAGGGCAAGAGAAAAACGTGTTTGAAGCAAAAGGAAGGGAGAATAATTTACTTGACTAAACAGAGCTAAAGCAAATGTTCCTGATAGCCCCTCCTGCCAGTGCATGTTGTACATGTATAGTTTAATAAAACCTTGCACCAAGAATACATATTGTGTGAAATGTATGTGTACTCAGTGAAATATTTTTAAAGTATTTTAAAATCTGGTTGTTGTGGGTTTTCCGGGCTGTTTGGCCGTGTTCTTAAGGTTTTTCTTCCTAACGTTTCGCCAGTCTCTGTGGCCAGCATCTTCAGAGGACAGGAGTTCTGACTCCTGTCCTCTGAAGATGCCGGCCACAGAGACTGGCGAAACGTTAGGAAGAAAAACCTTTGGAACATGGCCAAACAGCCCAGAAAACCCACAACAACCATTGGATCCCGGCCATGAAAGCCTTCGAGAATACATATTTTAAAATACATATAGATATATAAAATTACTTCACAGCAGGTATTCTAACAACAGGTACATTTGTTGGAAATACTATTTATATTTTAATTGAATTGGCTTGTTAAATTGGCTGAAAAGGACTGCAGGAAGGGTAGTAATAAGAATGCCAGTCAGTCAACCAGCCAACCGCCCTGTGGAGCACAAGAGCAGAAGTATAGTGCAGCATGATTTAATGATTCCAGCAGGAACTATAAAGCCAGAGACTTCATAGAAACTTTTTGTATTAAAGCAAGGAAGCTATAAAGATGAATGCCTTCCAATCCCCTACTTTCGTGTTTATACCATTTTCCATTGATTTCACAGTCTTGACTTCTGCAGGATAAATGAGAGAAAAATCGAGTTTGCCATCTCTGTGGTTTGCTTCATATGAGCTATTTGTGTGTTTGGTTTGGATCCCTGAATACAAAATATATGTGCTATTTGATGGATGAATAGGACTATCACATTTTTAACTACCCTCTGCTTTGAGTTTATGAGAAGAACTTTGCATATATTATCAGACAAAAATGCTTATGAATGCACATAATAGCAAGCTGATTTTGGAAGGGCAAGGTCTTGTTACAGACATAAGAGCCAAGCTGAGATTTAAATGCTCACTTTGTAGCTCTAGATATGAAGGGCCCATGTGTATTTTTATAATTATGCACCATCAAGTCAATTGATAGTTATGGTGAATCTTTTCTAGGTAGAAAGGGTTTCCTAGGTAGAAAGTACACAGAAGTGGTTTACCGCTCCCTTCTTGTGGGTGTTCTGTGACTTGCCAAAGGCTACACAGGAAGACTCTTCTACTTGGAGGCACAGTGGGGAATCGAACTCCCAACCTCTGGCTCTGCAGCTAGACATATGAGCTATCCAAGTATTTTTATCCTTTCATAAATTGATGTTGAATTATATCACATTACAATTAATAAGTGTTCCAGTCTCTAAAACTAAACACTACAAGTGTCCCATACCACGATTCTTTCTGTGTCCCTTCTCTACAACCCCTACTACCATATTGTTAAAACCCTTGCTATTGCATCACCAATCCTATGTATCAAAGATAACAAAGTTCAGAGATAAGAAAGGGGAACTGTCCAAGAGTGAGCACAACACGGCAAATGCTGTTTCAATAATGGTTAGGCTCCGAGTAGATTGAAGATGATGATGATGCCTCACCTCTTCCTGTCTTGTAATCATGATCCTATTGCAAAGCACACTTCCACCTTACAAGGTTGTTTGACATGCTACCAGATGGATATTTTACCTCCAGTTTTGGACCTACCATCATCTCTCTCTTTCTGGCGGTTTTCCTGGTGGCAGAATGAGAGCAGTTTTAAAGGTAGTGTATTTTTTTAAAAAAAGCAAAAAGCAGTGTTGCTGCTTTCACCCATTTGTCTGAAATGTGCCAGCCCTCACCCTCTTAGAAAAAGCTATTAGGCTACAAATTTCATCCCTCCTTACCAAAAAGGCAAATATTTTTTAAAAAACGGAAGTTATAGCCATCTGTTTGTTTTCCATATAATAGTCAGTGGGGAGACATATGAAACTTCTCCCTACCAAAGCACCATCCTGAGCTGGACCTCAGCTGAGGGAGGTGGTCTTGAAAGGAAGCCTAATCAAAGTATACGTTTACTGCATAGGCACCCCTGTTAGCACTGAAGTTCACACACATACTAGGACTCTCCCTGCATGGTCTGGGATGGCTCACATGAGAATCTGAAAGTGCATGGAGAATATATGGCATTACAGATAGTCAAAATTAGAGACAACAGTCCTGAGGGATTACAATCCATTCTTAAGCATTTCATATTCCAAAAATTTTACATTTCAAACAAAACCTTGCAATTTAGGGTGCACATTTTAAAAAGTATATTCAAGTGTCATGGGCTACTATCTGATATGTGTTTAAAATGTTCTGTAAAAGATTAAAGGAAATCTAGGCATCATGGTGTGCTGTCTTCTTAACAAAAGTTCAGCTGAGAGGAAGAAGGAAACTGGATCACTAGACAAGGTACATAGATGTCATCTTGCATTTAGTATTCTTGGGTGACTGCTGTGTACAGAAGAGACACCCTTTTTCATGGTGGCTTGTTCTGTTTGTAACACACGCACACGCACATGCACATGGACACATGAGTTGAGTTATCCAAATATAAAATCTGACAGCAAAATTATCTTTAAAAGTTCACAACTGTCAAGGAAATACATTTGCTAGGCTACTAACAATCAGCTTGGTCTTCTGTGGTGGGAGCAGGTGGTGAAGGCACTGCTGCTTTCATAGCCTTACTAGTTTACTGTGGCCAGAGCAAGAAGTGGTGGTGTAGATTTCTCTTCATTCATTACACTGTAGTCAATCAAAAGCAATTACGTACAGCTCCTCTATGGATGGTCTCACAAGAATGGTCCCTCCCTATAAGTATGTTGATGAAATGATAGGCTTTAGAATGGGCACATCCACATCCCAGCCCTGCCATGTCTCAATGTTTTGAGAAGTGGAGGAAGACCTAGCTAGTAGTGTGCTGTTTCCAGTACACCAGCCCACTGCATACTAGCTCTTTTGGATAATCATTGTATTTGTAGTCTACAGTTTTCAACACTGTTCTGGCAGTACTTTTGAGGATCAAAAGACAAAATATTTCTTTCAATAGCTGAAATTCTGTTGCACAGTGTACACCATGTAAGGCTGATGATGTCATCAGCTGCAGCAATATTTTGAAAATTAAAGTTAAAGTCAACAGTTTATTGATTAATTGATTATAAAGACAAGAAACCCAGAAGAGCCATTATTTCTCCCCAAACACCCTAAGGCTCCTTTAGGATCCCTTTTGTCATGTGGAAGGTACTGGAGGCTGCAGGAATGGGGGCAGGAAGTCTTTAATTTCTGAAAATCACTGCCACAAGTAAAATAATTCAAGGTGTGGTAGTTTTCAGCAATTGAACACTCCATCTGTCCTGTATTCCCCAACTGTATCCCCATGATGTAAAGGATTCCAAAGGAGCCTTGGGGGGGAGGGTATTGGAAATGTTTAATTTCTGAAAATTACCACAGCTGATGAAGCCATCAGCCTTACATGGCATAAATTCTGGCAACAGGATTTCAGCCAAAATGACTATGTGTGTATAAACAAACAGCTGTACCATACAGAACTGGATTTAGACCTTGGGCTGTCTGGGGGACCTTCAGGTTCACGGGGGGCTCACACACAGGAATTAAAATACACAGCAAATCACCAAATTTACACATCAAAGTCCATTTATTGCATGTCATTGGAACTTATACATACATTGAAAGGTTAAATGAATTATATATCTGAAGTAAATACATGTATACATTTAAATACATGCCAACAAAACTTCAAGTAGATTCTTAGACAAGACAAATTACAAAGAACATAGCTCTGCTGCTATGTACTCCTTAGTTTTCATGGATAAATTGTTGGAAGCCGCCCAGAGACCTTTGGGTAGTGTGGGCGGCATATAAGTTAAATAAATAAATAAAATAACAATGGCTAACTCAACAATTTACACAATCAAATTAAACTCTGAACCAGTCAACGGAAAAGTTTTAAGTTTATCTAAGCTAAGTACAGTAAATTTTATCAACTTACAGCTATATGTATCAGACTAGAATATCTGCATAAAGTATTTCTTTCTACACTTGGCATCTGAAAAATCTTTAATGAACTCCTCAAACTGTATCTCTTTAGAACACTGCTCTCTACATCTAGCAGGCACAGGGCACTTAGTCTTTCATGGGCCATTGTGGTTCTCGGATAATTCTTTATTGCTGCCAATTTGCTGAATGATGTCTCTCCTGAACAACTAGTGGTCATCACTAAGGGCTACATTAACACTTGGAAAGGTATCAGCGAGTTCTTCATCATGGAGTAAAACCACCTGTTGAGATGGAGTGAGACATGACCTGAGCTTGGCAAAGGCTGCAAACTGGACAATTTTGTCTATGAACGCCTTACTGAAATCACAAGGGAAAGGAGTGATAAGTTTCTCAGCTTCAGTTCTTTTCTCTACATCAGGCACACAGCATAAGTTGACTATAACTTTGAATCTGTCATACACTGATTGGTATGCTATCTTGCATTTTTGTAAGGCACTGAAAGTTCCACATCTGAATTCTTCACTTGAGGAAAGTAAAACTTCCTCTGAGACTGATGTTGGATTCATATCATAATGTTTATTTCTTTTTTTTGGCCTTCCCTGCAGTTGCTTTGTAGTCTGTGTTGCCACAGAGGTTCCTGGCATCGAGTTCCAACTCTTCATACCTATCCCAAAGTGATTTCAGAAACTTATCCAGAGAATAACACTTTCTTCAAGTCAACTTCAACTCCTTGAATAGTTTTTGTGTGTGCTGTTGAACTGTTCAAGAATTAAGTTCCAGATCTTGGCCATCAGAGCAGCTTCAAGACATTTTGTCTACCAATATCTGAGCTTCATGTCTTGCTCCAAGTCACATTCAATATCTCTGAGGGCAATTTGAATGCAGTTGTATCCATCTACAAGGGCTTCAGTAGCATCAGCTCTTGCTGACCAACAAGTATCTGACAGGGTCTTCACAGTGCTCTTTTATTCCCTTCCAAATATTTCATTAGATTTGTCCATCTGTGAGTTGATGCACAAAAAAGGAGTACATCCTTTGTATGAAACCAAAATAACTAACATCTTCAAGGTAGCAAGAGTCGGCAGACTGTCCAACAAGATTCAATGAGTGAGCAGCACAGAGAATGAAAATTGCTGCTGAGTTATTACTCTTAAGTCTAGCTTACATTCCTGTGTAGTGACCAGACATACTGCTTGCATTGTCATAGGACTACCCTCTGCACTCTTCAAAATTAATACCTTCTTTTTCTAGAAATCCCAGCAGAGATGTATCCAGAACTTCAGCCTTCTGAGAGCCAGTCTGCAGGAAAGTTAAAAACCTTTCTATCAGCTTCCCACAAACAACATATCACACAATGACTGTTAGCTGGTCAACATAAGCCAGGTCTGGTGCTGATTCTATGGAAATTGAGAAGTACTTGGCAGTTTTCAGTTCTGCTGCAATATAATTCTTAACATATATTGCCATCAGCAGAATAAGTCATAGATGACTGGTGATAAGTATGACTGTTTGCCACTTCCAGGATTACCAAATTCTTTAAGGTGATGCATCAGAAATGGATCAAATTGTGCAGTCAGTTCCATAATTCCTTTTTTTTAAAAACCCATTATACTTGGCTCCTATGATCTCTTTGCTACCCCTAAATGCTAAAAAAATTGTCATGGCCACATGCCACAATACTTCAGTTCAGTATTTCTTGTTTTCCTGCACTTGTTTTTCCAACTCCCTGTCAATATGAGAAGATTCCCTACACTGAGAATTGAACTTCAGCACAGAATCTCTATGGCCTTGGCTTTGTTCATGAATTTTCATTTTTTCCAGTTGTTAAAGCCATCCTAGGTGGAAAACCTGTCACATAATCTGGACATCAAAGTACAACAAAAGCAGTAAACAGCACCCTTTGATGGGCTATACAGAAACCACTTTCTGAAATGCTGCTCAGCATTGTCATGATTAGTGTGAAACATTAAATTCTTGAAATAATGGTGATGTCCATCCAGTTTGTTTTGACCTGATTGATAATGACATTGAGATTCTGGGTAGGAATCAGAGTCATTTTTGTTTTGACATAACATAGCTGCTTTTGACCAAAAGGACACATGCTTTTCTCTGACAGGAAACCACATGGCTGGGTCTGGATCACGCAATGGTGCTTCATCATCCATGTCTGAATTATCTGTAAGATATGATGATCTATCACCTTCAGTGTCTTTATTTGATATGTTACTCTCATTTTCTGCAGATGTACTTGGGAGAGCTGGAACTGGTTCTTCATCATTAGCGTCTATGTTTTCTATTATCGAAGCAGAGAAAAATTCTGCAAGGCATGTTGTCTTTGCCAAGACAGCAGCATTTATTTCATTGCTTTCTCTTCTGAGCCCCAGGCAGCTGAATTTTACGTGGCAAACTGGGTCTCCTGTGTGAGAATATATGGTCATTATGAGGTTATGCACATATGCAATCATAGGCTATGCTCCTCAAGGGTGCAAGCGCTCTATGCATCGTTCACTTGACCCACCAAAATTCATTTAAAACTGATACAATATACCCAGGGCTGGATTAAGATTTTTAGAAGCCATAAGCACTGAAAAGATTGTGGTGCCCTCTACGAATATAACACACAGTGAGGCCCATGGCTTGAAAAAAAAAAGTACAATGGGCACATTATATGCATGAAAATATGGTATTTTAATTACATAGCATGTGGCAAAAAAGAATCACATATTGTATACAAAACCATATGTACAATCAAATTACCAGCTTCCAGTAAAATCATTGACTTTCACACTTTGATGAATGTAGTCAGATTTTGTCAGAATTTGTAAACTGAAGCCTCAAACAAGAGCTTAAATTCCCTTTTGGGGTGTTTTTAACAGTGGCTGTTATTTCTTTGTCTTGCATATATAGTGCAGAGACCATGGGTCTAAAAGACCAGCCACTCTTTTTATCCTTATCTCCAGCCACCCTCCCAAAATACAGAAGTAAACACACACACATACACATACACACAGAAACACACACCAAGCAATGATGATGGTGACTGATCATTTCACTCAAAGCATGAGTTGTCTCGCTAGGCAGGTCTTTATATTTTTCAGTTTTTACTGATTCATACTCAATTCCTTCAGGTAGGGAAGTGTTTTTCTTGGGGCTCTCGAGGGAGGGAGGAGAGAGCCAAGGATGAGGGATGGATAGATGTAATTGGTCAAGGAGAGTACACTATTTGCATCATGGTCCATGGTAAATCCAGCACTGAAAAAAAAAACTTCTGTGGTGCCCCTTGCCCTTGTTGGTGCCTTAAGCATGTGATTATTTTTTTAAATTGTTAATCCAGAGCTGAGCAGAGACATGAATCATCACACAGAAAGTCCTTCTGGAAAAGGAGGATCCCTAAAGCAGAAGAATGAACTTGCCCTGAGAGACTCCTGCCCAGTTTGCAAAAGACAAACAAACAATACAGGAAACTCCGTATCGCAGAACTTTATTATATAATTTACTTGCTTAGTATTAGACAGAACATTATTAATATTTATTGTTTGATGGTTTGATATGGTTGTTGATGTTGATACTTTTGTATATCACATACTAATGCTTTAAGTTTTGTTTAGCTGCAACACGGAGTTTCCTATGTTGTTTGTTTATCTTCTATTCCGTACTCCCTAGATTTTGATCAGCTTGCAAAAGACCAGATATTTGATCTCCTTGGCTGAAGGAAAGATCTGGAGCAGATCCCCAGCTCTTTCCAGCTAAGTGGAAGTAAGCAGATCTGTTCCAGCTAAGTGGAAGGAAGCAGGAAATCTGCTCCAAAGTTTTTCGAGAGCAAAGATCTAGTCTCTGTCCTTTTGCAAACTCTGTGTGGGCCTCCCCTTCCTTTGGGACCCTGCTTATATTGCTTAACGGTTAGTTCAGGCACTTTTACAGATGATTACAGGCAAAATATTGTTTTAATAAAAGAACATTTTAATAAAATAAACTATTTTTTTAATTCTTATATTTTTGTATAGGGTTCTGGCAGGGGTTCCTGGGGCAATTTCCCCCTTATAAATCCAGCCCTGGTACCATATAGTGCCCTCTTTTCTTAGAATGAGAGTTATAGTACTCTGTGAATCAGCTAAATTGCATTCGCTTTGTACCTATTCATGGATATACGAACAGTAGATTTCTTCTCTTACCCTATGTTTAAGTTTCAATTGAATTAGGTTTATGGGCGGGGGGAATCTATGATCCTAGTTGCACCCTCATATTAATCTTACCACACTTGTTAAGAAAAGAGGAAGAGGAAGGCCTGGACAAAACTCTGTTTCTTTGAGAGAAATCTCTCCTTGAGAGGGCATTTCCTTTTGCTGTTGCTTTTCTGTTAAGAAACCAAGGCTTCAGAATTTACTGGTAAGGGATATTACATTTGATTTATGTTGTACTTGGTTGATGCTAGCTCTTTTTGGGCTTGCCTTGGGTTTTGTGCTTCTGGGGGTAGAATGGCACCACCCTACAGCTGTCCACTGTGGAATGATGTGGAAAGTGTCACCTGTTCTCTTTTTGCCAAACGTGACAGTGGGGAGGCTGTAACTACTGTAGAAGGTTCAAGGGCATACCTAGTGACTGCTTGATTTTACCTTTGCTTCTCAAAACTACTGTTGTTGCTGCTGCCACTGATGCGGCAGCAGGCAGTTTTAGATCCCATGGCTGGTACAGTGCATGAACATGCTTGTAAGTTAGGTGGTAGGAAGGTAAATGCAGAAAGAGAATAACTATATGAAAATGAGCAACATAGCTCTCCTAAAGCAATATTACATTTTTTTTACTTTGTTTTCTCTGTGTTTTAAGATTACTTTACCAGGGAAATTTAAAGTATTATTATAATTTGCAGTTCCTAACACGACTTTTTTTTATGGCTTTACCTCAAACAATACTGTTAATAGAGCAACTAGTGGAGTATAATATATGAAAAGGTGAGAGCCATGGTTCCAGAGCAGTGTTTTGGCACATATGAAATAGGCCACTTCCAGTGAGGTTCAAGGAGCTACTCTAAGAATTCAGTATGGTTCTTTTCTGTTATGTGCTTTGCTTGTGGCTGGTACAGAAGGTATGACTTCCTCATTGAGGACTGCAGTAAGTGATTCTTTCCACCTGGTATGCAGCGGCTTGCTGTGCCAGTCAGGTAGTTTCCTCTATGCACATCAATACTAAGGAAGGGCAAACAGCTCTGTGTTTGCCTGGGAAAAATTGGATGGTCTGTATATTACACTGCAGCACAAAAATGGTTTGCCACATAAAGACCACTATCAGATGGAATAATCTTAAGTGAGCGTAACATGAATGCACTGAGTTAGGAGCATGACAATGCAGGAGGTTGGGGGCCACTTACTGTGTCATTTGCAGAGCTAGAGGTCAACAGCGCTTCCTTTAGCAACTCCTCTTTTGCTTCTTTACAATTGCTGTTGCAGAGGCTTGTCATTGTGGTTTGTAAGAATTAGGGTGTGGGAAACAACTTCCCTGTTTTCTCTTTATTGCTTTTCAGTAAATCCAATTAGTTTTGTATTGCCAACCCATGTGAGAAAACTTGGAGTTTCCCTGCCTTATATGGAAATGGAATAGATATTCACAACCTCCCAATGTGAGAAATGGTCAGGTGACTGATAGGTTATAATAATCTTTGAACTTCAGAGCTGGAAGGGACCCTATAGATCATGGAGTCCAGCCCCTCTCAAAGAGGCACAGTGGGGAATTGAACTTCAAACCTCTGGCTCCGCAGCCAGAGACCTAAGCCACTGAGCTATCCAGCAGTCCTTGCCACATTCTAGTTCCTCAAATTATTTGCATATTATGCAATTCACCTTCTCATTATACAAATCTTGTGGTACGACGGAAAATAGTTGACCAGTACCACAACCTTACTAATACTAAAAAACCCTCTTTTCAAAATTTATTTACAGAATCTACAAACCTTCTGATTCTGGGCAACACAACCTCTTTCCTAGTTTGGAACAAGGGAAGTGCCTAGACTAAAGAACTTGTGGTATGCCCCAGGTACAGAGTGTGCAAACAGATTGACCAAGAAAGAGTCACAAAAACATGTTAGTGAAGTAATACACATTCAGAACAACAAAACCTCCACACATGACTATTAAATACAGAACCTACAAGTGTCTGATTATGACTATGCTAAATCTTAGGTCCACATTCTGTCTGAAAAAGGGGAACAGTCATATTGATTGTTGCACTAATTACTGAAATAATATATGGAAAATGCTTTGTATGCTCAAGAAAAAACACTTCTAAATAATATTGGTCAGTAATGTAATAGTTATAATAGAATTACATAATGCCTCTCCAGATTGCCTTTTCCCTTAGAAAAGAACTAGTTTTTGTTTTCAAAAATGGATTTCTGGGCCAGCTGTTTCTGAGTAGAAGGCTTTCCATTTTTGACATACAGTTATTTTTAAAAAGGTTAATAGAGCAATGCTATACATCTCTACTAGAAGGAAACAGCATCAAATTCACCCCAGGGATGGCTGGGACTCCATGCTGACTAATGATGTAAATAGGCACTGGGTTGCATGAATATAAGCCATGTAAACCACAGTCAGCCAAGCAATATGAGAATTCCAAGGGCTGAGTATGAGAGGCTGAAAGTAGACTCCATTTTATTCCGTTTTGGAAAAAAACAGTCTGCTTTGGGCAGCCACTTCATGATGCTGGTGGTTGTGATCATTCCCCACTGTTAGCTATCCTGGCTGGACCCAGTCTGAGTTGCAGTTCAACAACCTCTGGAGACCCACAAGTTGTCTACCTGCTTTTTAGAAACTGAAGTCCATGAGCTCTGTTTGTAAGCCATCAAACCTGACACCAGCTGCATGTGACAGCCCACCAGGAGCTCTTGGCTGACTGAAACTTTAAAAGCGAGGAAGTTGCATAACATCAAGACATCCCCTATACGTGGCTTTTTAGCAGTGTCCTGTTCAGAGGTTTAATTTATTTTTCAAGCCTGGGATAAATACCAGGCTAAAACCTCCACCTATCCAAACTATCTGGCTGGGGATGAGGGAGGCTGTAATCTAAATTCTGTGAATTACAGTTAACACTATTCTTTATCTCTCCTCTATTTCTTCAGAATGAGAATGTATTGGAAGCCAACTTCTTCAACTTTACTGCTCGTTTTTATGCTTTTGCTCAATGGCATTTCATCCATTCCATACAGCAAACACAAACTGCTATACAGTGGAAAAAACCACAGATACACATGTGTGGGTACGTATGTAATAATAGATTTTTATTGGATGTTTGGATGTTTATTTTTGTACTTGCTCCATATCTCATTGACCTCAAAGGGGGATAGTAAACTTCTATATGAACTTATATAAAGCTACTAGAGGGCTAGATTCAGTGTTAACTGTAGACATAAATGAGTCTTGTTAGTCACAACTAATTCAATGGGAATTCTTTAGATGCTGGACTTACCAACAACAGTCATGAAGAAAATGTAGTTTGAAACTCATTAGTACACTGACCTTCCTTCTCAATAGCAAGGATGTATATCATGCCTTGTTGTGTTATAGTGTTGTACAAGTTCCAAAACAAGATTTAGCAGAGGAAATTTATTCTTCAGCAAAATTTGTATCTGTACTATACAAATGCCTTTGTCTCTGACGTTTCATATTCAGAAACAATTCCCAGCACTAAATGATTTCTTACCAGATTTCCAGCCCAAAGCCTTGGATGGAATCTGAGCATTCAAAACTATCCATCTGTGCATCAAAATAATATAACCATCCCCTAGCTACATGTATTAAATTTTTAAGAAATATATATATATATTCCAATGTTGTATCCAAGAAAAAGGTGGAATAGAAGGTTTTGTTGGTTTTGCATGTGCAGATGTTTGCAGCAGACATTTTATCCAGTATCCAAAGCTGCAACTACCTAGGAGAAAAAAATGCAGGGATTGGGACAGGCTAATTTCTATTTTTTAAAAAAATAATAATTCTAATTTTTATTAATTTTTTTAATCATGCAAAGGGAAATGCAAATCAGCCCAGAGTACACACACACACACACACACACACACACACACACACACACACACACACACACACACACACTCCCCCAAATCCATAATTTTTACACTTCTGGGGCTTCTACTCTTAGAAAAAAATCTGGATCCGTTCACATTGGTTCAGGCGTGTGATCACCTGAACTGGTGCAGAAAAGGGAAGATAAGCCAGACATGCACACATCTTCTCCTTTGACTATTGTCTCATGAGGGAACATGAGCTGTATGCACACACACACACACCTCCTCTTAAACTCTTGCCTTTTGATGGAAGATGACCTGGATGTACATGCATGCACACATGTGCACATGTACACACCTTCCCCCTCAACTCTTTTTAAAATAGCTCTCCTCTCTCCCTGAGCAGAGAGGAGGAAGACAGCACACAGAAGATTTTTTTTCTTTTAAAAAGCATGTAAGGGCAAAGCCTCTTTGTTTTTTAAACAGCTTAGGAGAAAGCTAGTAAGATTAGGAACCCTTGATAAGATCTTTTTAGCAGTTCCCTTTTAACAGCATCACCCACTGGGCTTTTGCAAACGCGGTATTAACAAGGGTTTCCTCTTTCTCTCTGTATGGCCAACTGATGCAGAGAGACCCCAGGGAAACCTGATTTTTTCAATGTGACTTCACAGTGAATGAATGTAAGTGAATTCACATTTCCCTCTCTGTGTAGTCACACTCATACTGAGCTTTCTCTGAGCAGAAAATCCTGCCACTGTAGTGATGGGGATCATGTCACTGTGCAAACATTGGCATTGCACAAGTGGTGATCTCCTTAAGGAAAAGCCTACTCATTATTTTCACAGTGGCTACACTAGCACAAGTGACATGATCACAAACTAGAAGGATCTTTTGCTTAGCAGAAGCTTTGTAAGTTACTAGCTTGTGCTTGCAAGTTTTGTTATGCCCTCATTTCTAGAAAGAAACTTAGATTGCTGATTTTTCTGTTGACACTCTAAGGGTCTAAATGACATTCTTTCCAAACTATTGCACATAAAAACTTTCCATGCTGTCTTCCCACTTCTTTGTGCATGTTATCTTTCACAATGAAACTCAATTACAATTCCACTCTGTTGATGTGGACAGACAAAGCACTACTGAAGTATTTAAAGGAACTATTGTTGATGTAATATAATCCTTCTTGCCTGCAGATTGAGGCCATTTTATTGCTCCCTGCACAGCATAACTGGGAGATTAATTATGAAGTGCCCCTTTGTTGACAGCTGTTGGCCGAAATCCTGTTGTGCAGCTCCATGTACATAATGTGGAAGCAACTTCAGTTTCTTAAAATGAAGGTTAACATTCTTACAATGTGTCATACGATCTCATGAGAGATATTTAAAAAATTGTTGCTGACCCCATCACACCTGACACATGGCCACAGAGTTCTCAGTCATGCAATGATTCAGGATGGCTTTGTTACTGCTCTCATTGTAAGTGCTAAAGGAGAGTGGGGTACAGTGACAGTAAGTGAATAAATCTTTTTCAGAATTCAACATATGAACTTTGACAATATTCAGTGCATTGCAGTAATTGCTTGCACCACCCCTGGTGCCAGCTGTTAGTACCAAAAGTGGCATTGAGCACACACAGTTCTAGGTTCTTCAGGTTTGTAAGGAACAAGACCCAGGGAAGTTGTTAATCAGGGATAATCAATAAGGATTAACAGTCTCAAAACAAAAAAGATCAGAAGAACAAGCACTCACCATGTGTTGGCTAATTGCATAGGGCAGTAAGCACTACTAATCACTATGCATGCAGATAATTTACCTAATTATAGTTGCAATTGTGGAACTAATTATTCATTAGCAACCACTACTAAAGTCAATGGGGTTATTTATAAGTAGGTATTTTCAGTGCTACAAAATGTCTTTTAATCATGGTAACAGCTTATGTAAATGAGGCATATAAAGCTTTTTAAAAAATCTGTTTTATTATTATTATTCATACATACAAACATACAAAACAACAGAGTAAGACACAACAAAAACAACAAAAGACAACAAAAACAAAACATCCATACTACATATATAGATCAGAGATTTCGCCATCATCTAGGTCATCTAATATCATCAATCGGTTCTTGTAAGTACTGGTTCGCCACGATCATTTCTTCCCCTATGTTCCTGTCTCTTTCTGGACCCAATTGTACATCAGCTTCCAGCTTTCCTTTACAAAATGTCTCAGTTGATCCCATACTGCCTCTGAAAGCATATCTAGTTCTGCAATATTCAATAGCTTCTATATCTCCATTCTTCCATTTTTGGGCCCAGAGTAACCTAGTTGCTGTATATATATACAGTAGACTATATTTTATTTTTTTATCAATGATCTCTGGCATTATATTCAATAAATACATTTCTGGTTTAAAACTTTGTTTTTGCTGGACAATTTCTTGTGACATTTCCCAAACCTGTAACCTAATATTTTTTTGCTTTTTGTTTTTTCACATGACCACCATACATGATAATAAGTCCCTGGATTATTTTTTTTTTACATTTCCAACAAGCATTACTGATCCCTTCTGACATTTTTGCCAATCTTACCAGAGTAAAATGCCATCTATAAAACATTTTAAGGATGTTTTCTCTAAGATTAACTGGTTTAATCAACTTATAATTATCTTTCCACATTTTTGTCCAGTCATCTATATTGATGTTATAACCAAAGTTTTCTGCCCATTTAACCATCACCTCCTTCACCCTCTCATCTTCCAGATCATAGATAGATATGTATACATTTTTTTGATTATTTTCTCTTTTGTGTAAATCCATAGTTCATCCACCTGAACTTTCCCCTCAAAGAAGCCCACATTTCTATCCTTTTTATATCTTGATTCTGATTTCAACATTGACCACCAGTCTGTTGATAGACCCAGTCCCTCTAAATCTTGTTTATTTTTCAGAATTTGATCTTTAGTTAAGTCTTTATACGTGAGTACAGCTCCCTCCAGGCTTAGCACTTTTAATGTAAAAGCCTCTTTTGGGGCTACCCATATTGGAATTTTCTTATAGGTTTGCACTTGAAATTTTTGCCATATTTAATATAGAGCTTTCCTCACAATATGTTCTGAGAAATGTGTCTGTTCTTTGCTTTTTTAGAAATAGCAGTTTTGGTAAAATGTTCATCTTTATTATTGAGATTCGTCCCATCATTGAGATTTGTAGCTTGTTCCAGTCTTCCAAATCTCTCTGTATTTCTTTCTGGATTGACAGATAATTTTCTTTCATCAAATTACTTGTCTTTTTTGTAATAATGACTCCTAAATATTTAACCTTTTGTACCTCCTTAAAACCAGTTTTCATTATCAATTTTTCCACATCTTCTGTATTCATATTTTTAGTCAGAAAATTAGTTTTTTGGTAGTTTATTTTAAGTCCTGCAACAGCTCCAAACTCTTCTATTGTTCCCAATAGTTCTTCCATACTATCCAGGGAATTTTCTAGTTTCAATGCTAAGTCATCAGTGTATGTTTGTAACTTGTATTCTTTTCCCCTGATTCTGAGGCCTCTAATTCAATTATTTCCTCTTATTTGTCTATTCAGAATTTCTAAGGTTAGAATAAATAGCAATGGAGATAGAGGGCAGCCCTGCCTCGTGCCTTGTTCGATTTGGATATCTTCAGTTATTGACTTTGATCTTAGCCTTCTGTTTGGTTATATTGCTTTAATTGCTTGTAAAAAATTTCCTTCTGCCCCCATCTTCTTTAATTGCAGTAGCATAAACTCCCAGTTCACATTATCAAAGGCCTTTTCCGCATCTAGGAAGATCAGCATCATTTGTTTTTCTGGATGGGTTTCATAATTTTCCAAAATGTCTATTATTGATCTTACATTTGATGTAAGTTTCTGTTTAGGGATGAAGCCTGTTTGATCTTTATGTATCATTTCAGTAAGTACCTTCTTTAATCTAGTTGCCCAGATGGTCGCATATATCTTATAATCAACATTCAAAAGAGAAATTGGTCTGTAGTTCTTAATTTGTTTACTTTCCGTCCCTGCTTTATGTATTAGGGAGATATGTGTTTCTTTCCATGAGTCTGGGATTTTTCCTCTACTTCCAATTTAATCCACTAACTTTTTAAAGTGTGGAGTTATGGTTTCTTCCAATGTTTTATAATATTCAGCCGGGAGACCAACTGGTCCAGGGGCCTTACCATTTTTCTGTTTTTTCCATGCCTCCATTATTTCGCTTGTCATAACTAATTTATTTAGATTTCCTAATTGTTGGGGGTTAAACCTCCAGTTAGGGAGTTTAACCAGATAATTCCATTGTTGCTGCTTCTCAATTTATTTATTTATTTATTTTTGGTAGAGGTTAATATGAAATCTTTGTATTATTTTTTGAATTTCCTTTTGTTTGTATGTTTCTCTTCTCTTTTGTGCATGAAAATCTATCGCCAGGCCCCGAAAGTATGCTTTCGCTGTATCCCATATGATTGTCATTTCAGTATCTTGAGGTTTATTAACTTGAAAAAAGAATTCTAATTCTTTTTTGGTTTTGATCAAAAAGGCTTCATCCCTCAGTAAGTAATTGTTAAGTCTCCATCCTCCTCTTCTTAAGGGTTGTCCTAAAGTCATTGTTATTGGGTTATGGTCTGCATATGTATTTGGTAGTATTTCAATTCCTTCCACTTGGTGTGTCATTTCCGCTGAAATCCAACAATGATCTATTCTTGACCATGAATTATGTCTGTTTGACTAAAATGTATAATCTCTTTTCTGAGGGTACTTAGTTCTCCAGATATCAATTAGGTTATGTTCTTCTGCCATTTCTAAAAAAACCTTGGGGATAATATTTCTCCTCTTTTTCCTTCCCTTTCCACCCGTCGCTGAGGTATCGTTTTGCTTGTCAATTATTGCATTGAAATCCCCCATAATGCATATTTTCTTTTCATGTCTTTGTATCAACTGATTTCCCAATTGTTCATAGAATCTTTCTTGCACTTCATTCGGTGCATAAATGTTTACCAGCAGAATTTCTTCTCCGTCTTTATGTACCTCCACCATTAATATTCTTCCATCTGTTGAGGCATACACTAATTTCAGTTCTAACTCCTTTTTTGTATACATTGCTACCCCTTTTTTCTTTTGTTGATCGGAGGCTATAAAGACTTTGCCCAATTTAGAGTTTTCTAACAAATTTTTATCTGCTTCCTTGATATGAGTCTCTTGAATACATATGATTTCTGCTTTGGCTTTGAAAAGTTTATTAAATATTATTTTCCTCTTCTGGGGTGAATTCAGCCCTTCAATGTACACTGAAAGTATTTTGATTTGTTTAGATATCTGCTCAGCTTTTACTACCAGTTTTATCTTTGGCTTTTTCCATGCCTCTAGTTCTTCTCAGTGAGGGTGGAGTTCTTTGTCTTTTACGTTCTGCTTCTTCTGGTTCCTCTTCTGATTCCTCATCGGAGAACTGTAGGTCTTCTTCTGTCAGCTTCAGTTTATGTTTCATTTCTTCCACGAAGTTCCTGGCTTTCATTTTGCTATTCAGATTGAATCTTCTTGACTTCCACAATTTAAGAATACCCCTTCTGGTATTAGCCATGTAAATGGAATTTTCCTATCTATCAGAATTTTAGTAAGGAAGGAGTATTCTTGTCTTTTTTTCTGCATGCTCCAAGGCACCTGTTTCAGGATATTAATCTTGGTCCCTCCAATTGTCAGGTCTTTTTCTTTGTTGACTTTTAATATTCTCTCTTTCATCAATCTTCTTAAGAACTTTACAGTGGTGCCTCGCAAGACGAACGCCTCGCGGGACGAAAAACCCACAAGACGAATGGTTTTTGCGATCGCTATGGTGCCTCGCAAGACGGCTTCTTCTATGGCCATGCTTCGCAAGACGATTTTTTCCCCCCCAAGATCGATGCCTCGCAAGACGAATGAAATTTTTTCTTCTTGCGAGGTTCCCATAGGAATGCATTGCAATGCATTCCTATGGGAAACTGCTTTTCGCAAGACGATTTTTTCGCAAGACAGCGCTACTCGCGGAACGAATTACATTCGTCTTGCGAGGCACCACTGTATATGAATTTCTTTTGGCAGTTTGTTTCTCCTTGTAAAGGTATTCCCCACTTTAAAAGTTCTCTCTATTGATTGTTGCAGCTCTTCCTGGGTTAACTCTATTTGTGGGGCTAGTTCTTCTGATATTAATCTCTCTAGATCTTCTGATTCCTGTTATTCCACATTTTGTATTCTGAGAAAATATGAGGCTCTGCCCATTTTCAAGAACATAAGATGCTCTTGATTCTTATTTTTTTCTTGTTTAATATTTTGCAATTCTTTTTCAACTTCTGTTAATCTCTGTTTCACTTCCGTGATGACCTGTGTAAAGGAGTCTATCTTCTGGTTATTACTCTCAATTCCTGCCTTTAAATCTGTTCTTAGTTCTTGCATCTGTTCTGACAGTTGTTTAATTATATTGGCTTGCATATTGTGATGTGCCCCTTGCGTGTCCCTGGATTATTTCACTAATCTAAGGCCCACACCACGTTCTTATTTACGCAGCCACCAGTTGATCTCTGTCAACATTATTTACTGGGAAGACTGAGGTCCATACTGCATGTAACTTTTAACAAAACCAAGTTTATTGGATACAGTTCAAATCTTGAGTTTCACTTAAGTAGATTCCTAAAAGACATTAAAGCTTTCCGTAGTTTCACAAGTTCTTTCGAATGTGATTAAGAAGGATTCAGGGCAATCTCCTTGTCTATACTGAGGGAATTTCTTTAAATCAATCTTGGATAGAAATAACATTCACACTTGAATTGTTATTGTTATTGTTCTGGGCCTCCAATTCTAATTTCCTCATCTCCAGTTGAAAATGCATTTCACTTTCTTTTAATTCCTTTTTTCTGGCCTCAGCTCTCTCTTCAGCCCTGGCTTTCTCTTTAATTTCCAATTCCTTGAGCCTATATTCTTGTTCTAACCTCCATCTTTCAAAATCCTGGGGGCTTAGAACACTTTCTTTCTCTGAGGAAATCACTATAAGTTCCTCAGGTCCCTCCTCTTGAACTTGAGGGTCTCCATTTCCCTCAGCCTCCTGAGGTTCAACTTCCTCCATGACTGATTTTTTTGTTCTTTTGGGGGGTATATTTGAGTTAAAGTGGACTGGGTTTTCTTTCTTTCTTTTTCTATTTCTTTTTCTATTTTTAAAAGGACCTATCTTTCAGCTGTTTTTCTAGTAACTATATTGTGCTTTACTTAGCAGCTCTCTCTGGCTGCTCTCCAGCTCACAACCTTCGTTACTATGTTTCCTTGTCTGAGCAATTCCTGCCTCCAGACACCAGGATAATTTTCTTTTTAGCTTTTTATTTTCCTATCACCTCAGATCTGTCCTGACTCTGGCTTCCACTCTTATCCACCACTGCTCCCTTTCTCTCAGATCTCTGGATTTCAAGCTAGCCCACTGGGTCTCTCAAATCCTGAGGTAAAAAGAAGTTTTCTTTAGAGTCGGTTCCCTATCTTAAGTTCCCCAAACCTGGGTTCAGAAGCCCCACCACTAAGCCTTTCCACAAAAGCTCTAGCAGGTTACCCACTTCTTTACCACAGATCCTAACTAAAAGGTACCCATCACTCCAGAAAATTCACTTTCAAACTTTGGCTTCACTGGATTACTTCATATCCTGCCGCTGTACATCAATTGTGATGTGCCCCTTGCATGTCCCTGGATTATTTCACTAATCTAAGGCCCACACCACGTTCTTATTTATGCTGCCACCAGTTGATCTCTGTCAACATTATTTACTGGGAAAGACTGAGGTCCATACTGCATGTAACTTTTAACAAAACCAAGTTTATTGGATACAGTTCAAATCTTGAGTTTCACTTAAGTAGATTCCTAAAAGACGTTAAAGCTTTCCGTAGTTTTGTAATAACTTATTCCACACTCAACTCTCTCTAAATTCTACACTCTTAACTGCTTTTCAACTCCCCACTGACTATCTGCTCTTCCTATCTTCACCCCTCCCTTTATGTTCCACTGGCTCCGCCTCCCAACACTCTTATTGATGCATGCCGATACACATGCATAGGCAGGGTGATCGCTATACATATCCTGCATTGCATTTTTAAAAGGGTCTTGGCTCATTAGCTTGGTTAGATTCGATGCTTGACTAGGAGAGTCATCCTTGCAGCAAGGTTTTCTCAGAGCCATGAGATATCCCGCTGCACTCGCTGCTCACCCCACCCCCTCCTCTGTTTTAATAGTAGTGCTAAAATGTTGTGTGGGGTGGCAAACAAAAGACTGCAAACTGCTGTTTATGTGTAAGCAATTTTTCAGTGTTGCCATTTCACCACAGGAGGGTCAGATTCATGAGTGGCACCACCATGTACCTCAGCGACACTGAATACTGGGCAGCAGTTCATTAACTTAATCCACTGGAAGGGAGAGAAAAACAGTTTTGGGCCAATGGAGCCTTGAGGAACTAAATCACCTCTAAAACCTAACTCATTTCAAAGAACTGTAATGTCAGTACCAACCAAAGGCAAAGGAATGGCATGGGAAATGATGGGTGTGATGGTAGACTTCACAATTAGCCACAGCACCAGGATGTGGAAGGTAAAAGAAAACCATCACAGTCATGGAGTCACCTTCAATGCCCCTGGTGAACCATCTCTTCTTGCCCTGTGCACCATTGAAGGCCTGCCAGGCATCGAGGCTGTTGTGCCTCAGGCAGAAACTGAGGTTGGTCAGCCTGTCCAGGGGAGGGAGGAAATCAAGAATGGTGACAAGGAACACCTAGGAAAAGGAGGCAGGGGGCCATCTCTGCCTGCAGCTAGGGATAATAAAGGTGGGAGAGACAGGCTGAGGCGGGAGCAGCAGAGCCCGGTGTGATGTACCTAGAGGACGAAGCATCTTTAGATGGCCAGAGGGCACTAAGAATCTCCAAATTTGTGGAATATATCAGATACATTCATATATGTTTCATTTGGACAATAATGATGCACAGCACCATTGTGGAGTTGCATTCATAGTAATAAAAGGGATAAATGCCACTTAGACTGTTTTCTATTACACTGCTTGTTTCATATTCACACTGAGCTATGCTTATCTAGATAAAAGGAAAATCCACTGACATCAAATGCATTGTACAAATGTATGCTTTACTTTTGATAAAGACAAAAAACATCTAGAAAAATTCTGTGATGAGTCAAAGCTGTTCTAAAATATACAAAACAACAACATTTACATTTCATAACAGGATATTTTTTAAAGGTAAAACTGGGAAAGGATTCCCTATTTTACCTTTAAAAAGATGACACAAACAAAATATTGTAAGGAACAAAATAGATTATGTGCTAGTCAATACCAGAACAGTATTAAATTGGTGAAAACTGGTCCTGAAGCAGAAATAAATTAGAATCATAATTTTTGCCCCTCTAGTTTACTTCAAATGAAAAAGAATACAAAAACAGAAAAAACAAAAAGAAGCATAACAGTTAAACAACTAATTAATTCAACTGTACTTACTGTTGGAAGAACTCAAGAAGTAAATGTGTGGTCTTATTGATCACATAGAAATAGCTCAAGGGTCAATGTTATTTGCTCTAAAATGACAGAAGTATTAGTAAATGTGATCAACTGCTACCTCAAAAGTGGAAATGTAAATAAAAAAAAGAAAAGAAATGGATAACAGAAGGAATATTAAGGGTAATGAAAGAGATGAAAATGACAAAAATGGTGATATCAAATACAGGGAATTATGAAAAAACATGAACAAAATAGAAATGCCAAATAAAAATGGTACACTAAGCAATATATAGAAATAGGATACCTTATAAAGGTCACTATTCCTTTAATGTGCATAAAAAGATGGAGGAGGTAGCAGACATATTAAAAAATGATGGTGCCCACTTCTGATGCATAATAATAAATCTGTGATACTTGATGTCAAGGGTAAAATCACAATGTGAGGTGAATATATTAAAGATATATTTGAAAGTAACAGACCAACAGAATTTATTATACCAGATGCCAATATCAGTTGGCAGAAATGCATAAATCCAAGTTATGAAATATGATATACTTTTTAAAAAGCCACAAGAGCTCCAGGAGTTGGCTATGTTTTTGCAAATGTATTATAGGAAATAAAAGAGGATGACTTAGATGTTTTCAATCAAATCTACAGAACAGGAATCATTCTTGAAATCTGGCTGGGATCAGCCTTTATTACATTACCCAAAAAAGGATATGACAAATCTTGCAGTGACTACAGAACAATAAACTTAATCAGGGTTTCTTAAAAATAATACACAGCAGAAGCTACAAGAAATAAAAAGGGGAAAGGTAAAAGATAAACAGTTTGGATTCAGAACATTTTGAACCAGACAAATTGACTCTGTATGCTTGTACTTGGAGAGAGATGCAATGACATGTATGTAAATATGTACATTTGTTTTATTGACTATGAGGAAGGCATTGTCATAGTGCTGGTAAAAATAAGCATCTTGATTCAAAAAGTGTTCATATATTTGGCAACTGATACTGGCAAGATAAAGCTGCCATGAAGGTTGGCGAGCAAATGATGGAGAACATAAAAGATACAAAAAGGATTATGACAAGGTCTGTACTTTTGCCACTGCTTTTCAGTTTGTATTGTGATGCCTTCTGATGACCTTCTTTGATAGTTTTTTAAAAGAAAGAAAATGAAGATCTCGTTCTGATAAAGTAGTCCTATTGCCTATGGATTAGGTCATCTCTGCTTAGTTGCTTCCTCAACTGTTGCCTCCCAGCACTGGCTCAGTTGTATTAGGTAAAGGTAAAGGTTCCCCTTGACATTTAGTCCAGTCGTGTCTGACTCTAGGGGGCGGTGCTCATCCCCGTTTCCAAGCCGTAGAGCCAGCGTTTGTCCGAAGACAGTTTGCGTGGTCACGTGGCCAGAGCGACTAGACACGGAACGCCGTTACCTTCCCACCGTGGTGGTACCTATTTATCTACTTGCATTTTTACATGCTTTCGAACTGCTAGGTTGGCAGGAGCTGGGACAAGCGACGGGAGCTCACTCCGTCCCGTGGATTCGAACTGCTGATCTTGTTTCTTGATCTGAAGCATTGACATCTGATTAGGACATGGCTACAAGAAATAAGCAATATAAACAGAGCAGTCATGGAGAGATCCAAATTTCAATCTGTAAACCTGTGTTTGCTCATACACAGAGTGACCATTTAATTCTGTTTCAAATTCTGACCATAAGTGGCTTAGGAACTCCCAGCGAACCACATGTTATGTTATGTTATGTTATGTTATATTATGCCTTGTCTCTAGGGATATTCAGAGCTATGCTTTCCAGAAACACATGGTTCTATATAGAGCTGGGTTTAGAGGTGGTTGCTTCCCCCTATTTTAATAGTCAAATTGATTTAATTATGCTTTAATTTTTTTATTGTACTTGTTTTTTAACTATTGTGAGCCATCACAGATCCCGGTTTGGGGAGAAAAAGTAGGAAGCAAATCAAATAAATAAATGGTCTTTCTTTCTTTTAATTTTTATATCACCCATTTAGCAAACTTGCTACTCTGGGTGGTGTACAACAAAGTGCAAAAAAACACATATTATAAACCAACCAACTGTAACTAACACTAAACTAACTATAATTACACATAGCAGAATAAGCAGCAGAAAATGAACAGAGAGGTGTTATTTCATTCTTCTTATTTCCTCGTCTGTCCTGTTAACTGAGAAGGGCTTGCCCAAAGGCTTCCCTAAAAAAACCTCTGTTTTCACATTACTTTGAAAACCTTTCTAATAGTGTAAGTGGCAAGCTAGCTTACAGCTAGAAGGCAAATCTCATCTTTCTAGTAGATCTCTGGGTGGTTTGCAGCAGATCAGTAAGAATTTTTGCCTCACAATTATTTGCCAACAGCAGCAACATAATAATATTCCCTCCCATCAAGCATGCCATTCTAAATTGTACAACTGAAGTGATGGAGGTTGGGAGTAGTCAGTCCTGGATTGCAACCTCCATTCAGTTCTAGCACACAAACCGAATTCCTGAGTCCAGAATTAACTCCAAGTACATGTCTTTTGCACCTAACTTCAGTTGCTGAAGTCTGCCCACCCCAAGCTAGTCCCATCTGTCTGCCTACTTCTCTCGCAGCAGGCTCCTCCACATATCCTGCTAGTCTTTTAGCTGTATTTTGCAACTGCTTAACTTTGGCTGCCCTTTGCTATGCAGAGATGAGACAGGCACCAGCACACAAACTATCCATGCAGTAAGCCTCTTAATCTTCAACTACAACCGGCTGCTGTTCATTGGATCACTAACCACAGAGAAAGGCACATTTCACCTTCGCCATGCTCTGTATAATCCTGCTTCATTTCTCCAGCCATGGTGCACAGACCTAATCTGTATGTTGGTCGGATATTCTGGCCCAGTTCTATCCAGGTTTCGTCAAATTCTCACTGTGTTTTATGAGGTATGCTCCCAGGTTAAACCTCAGCCTCAAAACTCTTTAATGTCCCCTATAAAAATTGTATTTATAGAAAAGCATTGTTTACATTCTCATTAGGGGATCAATTGCCTAGGGAACTGTTTCAGTAGCATTTGTTTTCTAATTTGCCATCTTTGATAGCAAAACTCACCTAAATTAAGTAGATAAGAGATTTAAAAAGAAAAAGTGAATAATTCAACAATTCTCTCAATCAGATACTAAAATAAACAGATGGTATACAGGCATCCCATATACAGTTATCAATACAGTATCCTAGCTGAATTCTACAAAGAGTTCAAGTCAGGTTTTAAAAATACTCCATTCCCCCCTCATTTATATGGGTTTTATCTGAATTAATCACATATCCTCTTACTCAATTTTTATATTACACATGACTGTCAATCTAGTCTCCTTCTTTAATCCCATTACTCTTCTGCATTTCAACAGAATGCTTGGTCAGTATCTGCTGCAATTTTTGAAAAAATTGTAGGATGGATATATATATTGCCTCCTTTTTAGTGCTGAAAATTACTGTTTTGTTATGTGTGGTCAAGTAACAACCCTAACAGGGTGTTCAAGGTATAAGAGATATTTACAGGATACTTTTACCAGTGCTACCCACCAGTGTATTTCAAAGGCAGAGCTGGTCTTCAATCCCAAGTCTCTTATTTATATCCTTTCGGGCATTTTAACTGGTGTCCCTCACAAAAGCTGACTTGATTTTACACCCAATTAAATATAAACTCTGAGTGCTTATCCAGAGTTTCACTATTTTCTTTCTTTCTTTCTTTTTTTACATATTTATTTAAGGACAAGGTAGGGTGTACAGAATTTAAGGGGAGATAGGGGAAAGGGAAAAGAATTTGGGGGATAGGAAAACACCGAGTATACAGTCATCTTATCTATTCATATTACCATAACAAATCAATTTTCTGCTTTTTCACAATTTGATTACCCTCCTGCTTTCACCTTATAATTTCATTTTAGTTTAATTCTATGTTATTCCAACATTATCTGGTAACTGCAGCCATTTATACAATAAATCCCATTCAGTTTCCTTTTGAACTGCACAGTCTTTCAGCCCATCTGACAGGATATCCTTTTTTATCACTTCCCATATTTTCACAATAAATTTCTCTTGTTTCAGTATCTCTGCTTTCTTAAATTTTTTAGCATAATGCTTTTTAGTTTTGGAAGCTGCGTAGGTCACTGGATGACTCTTTATCCCCTCTATGTTACCTGGTGTCATGCCCAATAAAGGCAGTTCTAGAGTTTGTACAACTTCATTTAACTGTTGTTTGGGATCTAAAGTCCCCTCTTTCATCTCTTTCATCAGATCTTCTATTTTACTAAGACCTTCATTCACTTGCTGAAACCCTGTCATTATTGTCTTTTGCATAGTACTCTGCCATTCTATTTCTATTTCTTGTGAAACTATTCCAAAACTTTGAGATTGGACAAACCAATTTTCCAACATTTGATGTCTTAAATTCTTGGAGGTCATCTTAGATTTTCCAATGAGTGGGATTTGTATTTATGATACTATATCCTTAACCAAAATGCTCACCCCCTAAATGTCCTTCAGCAGATTCCACAATTTTATCAACAAACTAGACCCATAATCATAAACCTCCCCTTAAAACTTCCTCAGATCTTTGTCCAAATATTATAGTATAGAAGACAATTTTTAATCCAGCCAATTCAAATAGAACTGTGGCACAGTTATTTCTTCTTCTCCCGAGTCCAGCAAGTTACTATTATCCAAATCACGCGTTGTCCGACGGAGAGAAAAAAAATCCAGACCAAACAACAGTCACAAGGTCTCAGACTCTCCAGCAGTTGTCCTTGTAATCTTATGTTCTTTCCATTAACCCGTGATCTTCCACAGTTCAATCGACCACGTCAGCTCCTTCTTTCTTCTCCAAAAACAAAACAAAAAACCCAACCAGATTCTATTATCAGTAAGTTCACAGAGTCCAGAAAAGGGAAAAGAAAAATACATCCAAGCCAAACTGCATTCACAAAACTCAGTCTCTTAAATCCTGTCCAGTGGTATTACCGTCTGAGATTTTTTTCAGAAACACAAGATTTATTTTTCTCGTCTCACTCTCTCGGCTTTGAAACCAGTCTGCTGTATTAAGAGTTAGTTTCGCTTTTAAGCAGACTGGAATGAGAGGCTCGCCGCTGCTTTTCTTCTTTCAGCCAAATATTTTCACTCTTTTTTTCAGCTTAATGAGGCTATTTCATAGATCAAAGGCTTCAGCTTGCTTAGTTGTTGTTATATATTTTTGATGCTATATTGGTTGTCTTCCTCTCCCCCGGTAAAGGAGTTACTCACGGCTCAGTGCCAATATGGCTCCCGTCTCCAGTCTGTGCTCGGTGATTTCTTCAGAGGGAAGAAGTCCGGGTCTGCGTCCCTTTCTTCTCCTTCTGATGCTCACCATCTGCTTCGGAGAGAATTCTCCTATACTCTCCTTCGGTCCCCATTTCAAAAGGGGGACCCCAGACCGGACGGTTCCAGTTTTTCCAGAGAGCTCTTCTCTGGAGCTGCTGGCAGCACCGCAACAAAGCTCCGCCTCCTGAAATTCCCAGAGTTTCACTATTTTCTGAGTAGTTTTTGCATGTATTAAGTCTGAGGAGGATTTGATTTCAAGGGAGAAGAAATGCCGAAAGTGGTTCTTCTTCTGGATATAAAAATCTAAAACCTCTGATATAGCATATTGTTCTCAACTGTTAATTGCATCCATGGAGCTGATTTTCGAGGTTTTTCTTTTGTGCCAAGGTAATCATCAGCTTCTTCAGAGTCTGAGAGTAGCAATTAGAAACTACAGCCTTTCTAAAGCAGGACTCACCATGGCTAAATATATAAACCATACTAAACTGTGGCCAGTGGGCCAGTCTCTGTAGTGTCTTGCTATGTTGCTGAAGAAGAAAATGCAGACATTACTCTTTTCCAGTTTCTGCTGCTGTTAGATTTCATATGATATGCATATGCTTCCCCATAATGTGGATAGGAATTTCATGTACAAATATACAGACATTTACGGCTTCAACTGCAGCCCCACACCAACCGACCAAGCCTTCTAAAACACTTAGTAAAATGTTCTGCAACCCATAGATGTACAAGAACTACTTGTTTAAAAAAAAGTGTTGATGGAGAGTGCTCTTCAGACTTCGAAGTCCTGAATTTAGCGCTCTCCTCTCCAGAATACTAAGTCTATAGCTTCACTACTTACTATTTGTGCCTACAATGATTTACATGTCCTTGGGAGTTACTTATCTGCCAAGAATTAGGGTATCTCCTAAGGATGAGCCTTCTGTAAAAAGTAAAGACACTTTTCTCAACTCACAATTGAGTGTTAAAGTAGAACTTTGGGTGTTGAAAGTGATAAGATAATTGCAAATTGTTTTAAAGAATACTGTAGCTTGGTTGTTGGAAACTGTTTTTCTCAACGGATTGCCATAGCACTGTGTTAGACCAGTGGGAGTTGATTGTTTTGTGTCCCTGAAGCCATTATGAAGCTGGAGGCCCTGGTTTAGTGAGGTAAGCAATACAAAAGAGCCCCAAGGGGTTTAAGTGAATTCCTTCAGCTATTTCACTCAAACACGTCAGGTGCACAGAGGCCTGTGGCAGATTCCATATTTTAATAAAGCAAGAAAAGAAAACTCTTCATTGTGTTTTTATAAAGATGTAAAGCCTTTGAGAACAGATATTTGCTTTCATAAAGGTCATGTTTCTTTCCACAGAGAGGAGGCAATGGACTTTGTTACATCTACCCTTATTTTCCATTGAATTTGAACTACCTTTTATTGCATAGGGTTCTGTCAGTGTTTTAATAACTAAGATAACTAATTCCCCTGAGCTGCTGAAGGCGAATAGCAGAATTAAACAATCATAATTCATGCAGACTGTTCCTCCATGTTTATTTTTGGGGATTTCTTTCAAAGAGCATTACTGTGTAAAGCACAACATGCTTGAGTTTGTGTAAGGGGCTTCAGAAACAAAAGTATCACCAGTTTCAAACACATGAATTATTGAAGGAAAAATTAAAGTTCTTAGCAAACTCTTTTCTTGAGCTTTCTCTGGTTCACACATGCATACTCATTGACATTTGCACACCAGTAAAATGGGATTGTGTTTGTTTCTCCCTGTTCTCCTCCTTATTCTTCAGGTGCTTTTTAATGTTAATATGTTTACATATGAATATTCTATTGCATTTTTTTGTTGATCCAGAAAGGCAGCTTATAAGTATTTAAATGAATAAATATTAAAACAGATTAAATGTCAAGTGTCAAATTCCCTTGCAAAGGCCATGGCTTAGAAATTCCCAGGCTCCATCCCTGGAATCTGGGACTCTACATGACTGTGTAGGCTGGGAAAGACTCCCACCTGAAGACTTTATTTGGCTCGGTTACTGCTGTTCTTAAGTGGATAAACTTTGTTCTTCTTTCTTTTCTTTCCCCCTTTTTCATTTTGGAGGTGGTTAGGCAGATGCCTTCTGTCAGTACGTTCAACTTTCTTCTAGCATTATAAAATTTGATCTACTTCTGTCCTTGTCACCATAGCACCCAGTTCTGCAAGTACAAACCAGGTACCCAAGGGCTCTACAGTCATTTTTCTGTAGGAGAAAATCTGTACAGTGGTATAAGAGAAACACAGTTCACGTATGTAGTATACACTGGTACAACACAATGGCTAAAATCCACTAGTAAGTCATGACTACAGTAAGCCCACTGAATCAATGAGGATTTGGTGAGTCAACACATCTCTATAAGTTCCCTTGAGTCAATGGGCCTACTCTAGTACTGGTTTACTTCTGGATTTCAACCACTGTGTTAATGTACCTAAGGATTCCTGATGGGTAGGCACACACACACACTCCTTGGCAATGGTAAGCTATTCTCTATTACCTAAATTAGTTTGAATGGGGTCATAAAGAACACCACTAAATCTATGTAAATATAATAATGATGTTGGATGTGTTTCCTTTATCTAACATCTGTATGCCAAACGAAAGGCAACTCGTTTGTGCATTGCTTTTATCTCCCTCCATTGATAACCATTCTAATTAGAATTTCCTTTGTATGTTTGCTGCACAAGTAGATTAATTTAAACTGTCTGTTCGGCTTGCCAGAGGGTTTGTGGCCGGCAAGCTCTTGCTTTGACTTTATTAACTTGGATGTGGGTTTTTTAAAAACCCAACAAAAAACCCTCTAGTCCTTTGGAAAAGTCATTTTCTTATTAAACACACTCTGTTTTTATACAGAGATAGGAGAGCAGCTCCTTGGAATGTGAATGTTCTGATTACTCCTGCTGAACAGACGTCCCCCTCATAAATTAATAGAAGGTGAAATAGACTATGTTGCAAGGCCATTTAATTAATGCACATGTCAAGCTTTGAAGGGATGATAAACATTGTAATACCAAGATGTATGCTGAAAATAAGGAAATGTTTTTCATCCTGTTAAGAAATAGAAAGCCTCTAGCAAATGCCACCCCAAAGTCAATCTGTTAAAAGTTGCTTTTTAAAGAGATGCATACTGCTCCAATGTTTTGAAATGATGGGCGAAAATGGAGAAAGGGGTAAAAAAGTGAGTAAAGAAGTCTTCAAAGTGAACAGTTTCTAAAGATAATGGGATGGATTCAGAGTTAGCCATACTTAACACAGCTAGATTGTTTAGGAAGTCCAGCTGTATTTACAATGGTTCTAAGTCTTTTTAACTTCAGAAAAACTGGAAAAATTGCACATGCTTAATGAATGCTGCTCAAAAGCAGAGCCTTGATTACTGCCCAGAATCCCCATGTGTCCACAGTGACTAGGAGATGCTGGGAGTTCTGGTTTTAAAAATGACTTTTTCAAGCTCTGCTCAAAAATTCTTAGTTTAGCTGTATCATGTCTATGTTATTGAGAGAGAACTGCATATAGCTAATTTTGCTTCTACCAGATTCACTTCAGTAATACTAATATTATTCAGTAGACTTCTATCTCTGAAACTAATAATGAACCCAATAATTAAAAGTCTTGTGCTCTTTAAAAAACTTGACAATCTGACACCAGTATGAGTAATTTAACAATGTTTTCCTTAGATTGTAAAAGGTAAAAAAAATCTTGTTATTTAAAGAAATGTGTTTATTCTCATGAAACAAATCAAAACTCTATGGATTCCTGTAGTTGTTCATATACATATGTAGCTGGAAAGCTGGCAAAAAAAGTCTCCAAATTGAATGATTTCTAAAAATAATGGTTTGGGTTCAGAGTCGGTCGTACTTAGCACAGATGGATTGAAAGTTGTTGGAACTAACTCAGGTACCCACAATTTCACTGGGAACATCTGTTCCAATTTTCATTAGGTTGGGACTCAATCCAGTATGACTATATGGAGTATACAATTGAAAGACAGAATACTCTTATCCCAAGCATCCCACTCACTATGCCAATTACGTATTTAATATTAGTATGAAAATATACTCTAAGTAACAGTGTCTAAACAGCTCCTCTGATCTCTGTCCTGGATTAAAGCCTGTGGCATGTAAGAGAATATGGCTTTTAAAAAAAGAGGAATCTCTTCTCTTAAGTCATCTGTGACTCAATTTATTTATTTATTTATTTATTTATTGCATTTATACCCCGCCTATCTAGTCGAACGACCACTCTAGGCGGCTTCCAACATATATAACAACATATAAAATATAACAAAAAAAAATTAAACATCAATAGACAAATTATTCAAGATGAAAAAAGGAAAAAAAGAGAAAAATATATATATAAGAAAAAAGGAAATCAAGTATTAACTGGAGGGAAGGCCTGCATAAACATCCAAGTTTTCAGTTGGTTTTTAAAAATACCCAGCGAAGGGGCCGCACGAATCTCCGGAGGAAGGTTATTCCAGAGGCGAGGAGCTACCGCCGAGAAGGCCCGGTTTCTTGTTTTTTCCTTCCGGGCCTCCCTCGGCATCAGGCTCCTCAGCCTCACCTCCTGGCTCGATCGGGTGATATGGGTAGATTTTGGTGGGAGTAGGCATTCCGCCAGGTATCGAGGTCCTAGACCGTTTTGGGCTTTATACGTAAGCATTAAAACTTTGAAGTCAATGTGGAACTGAATGGGCAGCCAATGCAAAGCGGCCAGAGTAGGAGAGATATGCTGATATTTTCTCACTCCACTAAGGAGTCTGGCCGCCGCGTTCTGCACCACTTGGAGTTTCCGCATCAACCTCAGAGGTAGCCCCACGTAGAGCGCATTACAGTGGTCTAATCTCGAGATTACAAGCGCATGTACCAAGGTAGTGAGCGCCCCAACATCAAGATAGGGACGCAGCTGGGCTATCCGCCAAAGATGAAAAAAGGCGGTACGGACTACCGACACCACCTGATTTTCCATGGTGAGCGCCGGGTCCAGATGGATCCCCAAGCTGCGAACCTCACTCTTTGCGGTAAGAGTCCCCCCCCCAAATGTGAGAGAGTTTCCCAGACCGCTGATGGTGGGGCCACCCACCCTCAGGACCTCCGTCTTGTCCGGGATTTATATGCAATTAAGTGGCCATATGTGTGAATAGTTCCCATTTATAATCTGCAGTTTTCCATCAAAATGGCTTCAAGATGTTTTAAATGAACCAGGGAGTAGAACTAGCATTCAGAAGCTATAGCAATTCCTGTGGTGATGGCGAAGGGAATTCCATTGTTACACTTATATGAAAGGAATCAGAGTCTGGAATCAATATCAAAGACGGTCTTAGAGAAATTGGCTCAAATACTGTTGCTTGGTGTAGTAAATTGCACTACAGTGGGACCATTGAATCACTGGAGAATTGTTAACTCCTCCCTAAGTTCCATTGATTTAAATGAGTGTACTTTAACTGTGACTTACTATGTTAAAATAAGTTGCAGTTAGAGTTGGCTATTTGAATCAACAGGACTTATGGAGGAATTAGCTGAATAAATCCCCATTGATTCAATAGGCCTACTCTAGTGTGATGTGTTATGCTAAACAACATGATTTTGGCCAGTATTTGTTATGGAAATTAATCTTCTGATATGTCATGGATACTGTCTGCTGGTTATGGCTTCATGACCAAAAGTGACTAGAAGTGAAGTTAGACCCAGCAATATCCATCTATAGGCAAGAAAGCAACAGATTGGACAAGTTGAGAGTGGATACATCACAGAATCTTATCTGTTTCTTCCTCTACTGCCCCATGTATGCACAGAGTTGCTTCTGCTACTATAGTTCCACATTTCTCCACTTCTAACACCTATATAACAGAAATTGCTGGTGAATCAGTCTGGTTTATCATCACACTGGTTTCTAACACTACTACAGTTTTGTGCATCAACAAAGATCAGCAGTGGATGTTTACAGTTAGGAGAACAGTGCATATCAATCCTACATTCCAATGAAATTAATGGATGGGATTTCCAAGCAATGTACATGGAAGTAGGAAGCTAGTTTTACCCTGAAACTAAGACTTTGATGGTACACACAACTGTGCAGCACCATATTTCTTTTGAGATGGGCCACAGCTCCAGGATAGGCAATAGGAGTTAAACATTTCTTGGCGTTGCCTCCTATCATGGAAATACACAAAATCAATGAGTTCAACTATCACAATAAACTGTGACAAATCATATGAAACCACCAATTCACAACATAAGTAAAAAAAACCTGGTATCATTTAGCAGCAATCTAGAACATTTAATTAATTTTACATTAATTCAAGATTTTTGAGAGCCATCGCATTCTTTTAAATACGAATAATACATGAAGAATAGTTCTGTACAGCTAGGTTGATGCTTTACCTGGCTACAAAGGCAGGGGTGTATTGTTTGATTTTTCATTGTGCCTTATAGGAGAACATGCAGTCTTTGTGGTCTTTGGTAAGCTACACAGTCCCAGAGCACCCCCAGAAGTTGAGAATGATAAATGACTTCTGAGTATTCTATACCCAGAAAGAAAACTCTCAAAAAAGTCACCATATGTTGTAATTGACTCAACAGCATGTAATTATTATTCATATCTAGTAATCTAGCATTCAGGTACTATGATTGCATCCAGAAGGGACCTGTCTTCTTTCATGTTCTCCACGTGTGCATAAAATCATCACTTACTTTGCTATACTTCCAGTATATGGCCTTGGCAATAGGAGGATATGCTTAAGCCAGTCACTGTGATGTCAGAGATGACATATGAGATGTTTAAAGTATTTTCTTTTAGATTCACAAGTGACTAAGATGACATTAATAAATCTAACTTTCCAGTCTCTCTCTTGTCACTCTCTGCATGTGGTGAGCACGAGTCTGAAAAAGAGAGCCTTTACTCCCTATAGAGACTCTCCATGTGCTCTAGATCCCCCCCCCCAAAAAAATCAAGATTTCTGATCATATAGAGGCTGCATAAATAGAGGTTCTTCTCTCCTCTTCTGACTATCACAGTCCATATAAAGAGAGCCATGATGGAGGGAGTAGGGCCAGCTTACTCATAAGTAGAGATGGGCATGAACTGAACCACGAACCATAGTACCAAAATACAATTTAAATAACATTTCTGATTAAAGTCCATATAAATAACATATTTGCATTGCTAAACCTAACTGAATGTGAACTAGAAGAACTGAAGATTGAAACCAGTGATATTTTGATGGAATAATGCAAAGATGCTATTCCTATAGTCAAAAGAAAAGAAAAGCCTTAATGGAGGACTGATGAAACATTTTTAAATACAATAAAGGGGGACAGAAATAGGTTCAGGATCCTAACTGTAACATCTCAGCAACTCAGCAACTGTCATGTAGAGACAAAGAGAACTTTTACAATAATCATTGCAAAGATATGGAAGAGAACAACAGAAGAGGAAAAACGAGACTTCTTCCATAAGATCCAAAAAAATCAAACAGAAATTTAAATCAAAATTACTGATCCTAAAAGGCAGTGATGATCATGATAGAGGCAGACAGCACGCCCAATATTTTGGAGTGAGACACTCTCTTGTCCTCGTCCACAAATTGCCCTTGCTGAAAGATCAACAGAAAAATACGGTATCTGAACAAGGTTAAATAAAGAAAAGATGGAAACAATATACTGGAGAAATAAACAGAAAGAGATACATGGATAACAGACTCCTCTGAAAAAGATTTTTTGTGATAAAGAACCTGAATTTTTAGAAAGTGAAGTGAGAGGCAGTTTCGGGAGGAATTAATTACCAGGAATAGATGAGATAACAACAGAATAATTTTAAGCTGCAGAGACTGGATCTATCAATTACTGTAATTTTAGAAGAGGTAGCCATTTTGGTTTGTGCTAGTGTATCAGGCCAAAAACAAAATAAAAATAAAAAATAAAGAAAACCAAACATTTTGGCACCTTAAAGACTACTACCGTGTTTCCCCGAAAATAAGACAGGGTCTTATATTAATTTTTGCTACAAAAAAGGCATTAGGGCTTATTTTCAGGGGATGTTTTATTTTACAGTCATGTCATCTTCTTCTGGTTGCTGCACAATGGTGGAGGGCAGTGTTTCACTTAACTGGGGCTTATTTTTGGGGTAGGGCTTATATTACGAGCATCCTGAAAAATCATACTAGGGCTTATTTTCAGGTTAGGTCTTATTTTCGGGAAAACAGGGTATATTTTAATGTGAGCTTTCATCTGAGGAAGTAGATTTATCCACAAAGGCTCATATTAAAATACAGCAGTTAATCTTTAAAGTTTGACAACATTTTTGTCAAATGTTGACAAAATCTTGACAAAAATATGCCAACAAATATAAAAAAGAATATAACGGTCCACTTCCCAGAAACTTTCAGTATAATACAGTCCTGAAGAAAAGAGATGCCAAGGAGTACTATATAACCATTGCATTAATTTCCCATGCAAGAAAAGTGATGCTCATGATTTTGCAAGACTTTTACCATAGAGTAAGAAATGTCAGACGTTCAAGGTGAATTCAGAACAGAAAAAGGCACTAGAGATTATATTACCAATCTGTGTTGGCTATTGTAGCATACCAAAGAATTTCAGAAGAAAAGCAGTTTGTGCTTTAACAATTACAGAAAAGCTTGCTACTGGATAGATGATGAAAAGCTATGGATTATTCTAAAAGAAATAGATGTGCATGACTACAGAGAAGAAATTAGAAGATAAATAAGCCTTGAAAAGGCAACTACAAAGGGACTAGGAAAGATCCTTGAAAGTAAAGATGTGTTTCTAGAAACAAAAATCAAGATAACCCATACTATATCATTCTCAATTGCTATAGAAAGAAGTAAAACCTAGCAAGAAAAGAAAATCACTCATCCAAATGTAGTGTTGGAAAAGAGGTTTACAAAAACCACAGGCCATCCAAAAGACAAGTAAGTGGGTGCAAGAGCAAATCAAGCCTGAACTCTCTCTGGAAGCGAAAATGACCAAATGGAGACTACCATACTTCAGGCATACAATGAGAAGACAAGATTCAATAGGAAAGATAATAATAGTGGGAGAAGTGAAAGGCAGGAGGAGACACAGAAGCCTGAACATAAAATGAATTAACTCAGTGAAGAAAGCCACAACCTTCAGTTTATTTATTTATTTAATAAATAAGTTCTGAGCAGGATTGTTCATGATAATTAATAATTAGTTAATTGCTATTAATTGGGAACACCTTGCTAGCATATAACAACAATAAAGCTATAGAGGAAAATTTATTTCGTGGTTAAGGTATCTGACGGCAGAGCCAGATGTTGCAAGTTCAATTCCCCACTGTGCCTCAAGGGAGTAGATCCTGCCTGTGTGGCCTTGGGCAAGCTGCACAGTCTCAGAGTGCCCCTCAGAAGAAGGGAATGGTAAACCACTTCTGAGTATTTTCTACCTCGAAAACCCTGAAAAGGGTCACCATAAGTCAGAATTGACTTGATGGTACATGTTATATATTATATGCACATGCAAAAGGTAAAAGTGGATCTAATTGTAAAATGTTTTGATTAGAAAGTTTAAATCATCAGAAATTTTCTGTCATTGGGTGTTTTGGTTTTAAACCTTGGATATTCTGTGTTTCTTCTTTTGTTGCTGAGAATGTACTTCCTGCACTTTCTTTCTACTTCCTGTCTGTAATAAGCCAAAACAGGCGTTTTTGTTTTTTGTAACCCTCTCACCTGCCATCTCTCATCTCAAATTACGAGCAGTATTCTTACAATGTTAAGTCCTCTCATATCACAAATGCTCTTCCAATCATGGTTACTTTCTCTAATTCATGACAAAAATACTGAATGGTTAGGATGAATAATGTCTTGCATTGGAAGGAATGAGAGGGGAAAATTGGTTCTGGAGAAACATGGAAGAACTATACTTCACAAGCCTGGCTTACAACTTGTAAACCACGGTGGCCACTGTAATTACAAAGAGTGAGGCAGCCCCTTTGGTAGAAGATATTTATGTATCATGAAAGGGCAGCAAATTTTCAGATATTTATTTTGTTTTATTGTGTCATTATTGCCAGGAGGAGGCAGAGGTATTTGAGGGATTTGCTCTCTTATGTCCCTGAATATTCAATTCTTCTCTTTTCACAATTGTCTCTTAAGCCTGTGGCTCCTGGCAAACCAGGAGTGGCCGGGGGGGGGGGGGGGAGCACAGCAACAAATAGTGCTTCTCCCATCTGTTATGTCAAGGTACAAAGAGAATGGTTGGTCCCAGACACTTTTTTTTTATTATTTGAAAGGAATTCAGGCTGCAGGGGCTGAAATACTGATCCTCAACAAAAAAAAGCTTTCCAAAGGGTAAAACACAGTTGCTTTTTATTAAACTATGTGAAACAGGCTTCCAGTGTGTAGGTAGAAGCATTGTTGCAGCTTGTGAGCCAGGAATTTAATAACGTGACCATGGAAGATTGTCTTCGGACAAAACGCTAGCTCTATGGGTTGGAAACGGAGATGAGCACCGCCCCCTAGAGTCGGACACGACTGGACAAATTGTCAAGGGGAACCTTTACCTTTACCTTAATTGCTACTAAAAGGCCTGTAAGGTTAACTTTTCTTACAGTAGCATAATTTTATTTAATGTTTAAATCAATATAAGTAACAAGCATTTTCCTGTTCACATTTGCAGGTTGTGTGATTACAATTTCCATAGTAGAACAACTTGCTGAAGTCCACAACTCTACAGTAAAAGAAGCTCTGGAAAGACTCTGTGGCTTCTTTTCTGGTAAAGACCAATTTTCCATGTTGTCAATCTGTTCTTGGTTTACTATAACTTCACTTTTACATCTCCTAAATGTCATAGCTACTGTCATAAGTCATAATGAGTTAGATTAATGAAATTGAACAGTATTGATGATAATACATGGGGTCTATTTTTATTTTCTTTCTTGTGATATTATTTAAAAATTTATCTTGTCTAAGGCTGTAAGAATAGAGCAAGTAACTAATTTGAAGGACCAATTTATAAAATCATTAGACATAATCTTTCTTATTTTAGATTGTCCCTCTTCAGGCTTCAGATGAGAAGAGACGTATCTGAAAATACTTATCTTTCACCCTAGATAACATCATGTAAGGAACAGAGCTGTACTAGAATCCTTCACCCTGACATGTTCAGTTTCAATCTGCAGATTACTTTTGTGGCTGTATTCCAATATACACTTCTAAAACACCTTATGGTGCAGGCAGAGTTTTTTTTCCAGAGAGAGAGAGAGAGATGTGTACCATGACTCCAAGATAACTTTACTACATAGACACAATCAATTCAAATCCCATTATGTGGTTGTACATTAGTTTATACTTACTTAAATCACATATGAGGTACTAAATACAAGTGACATTGATGACATGATTTGCATTTGTGTACATTCAAATATTGAAAGTAGAGATGGGCACAAACTGTCTGAGTGAGTGGCCACTGGAGGAGGTAGAAGAGGGAACTGCAAACAGCTGCCAGTGAGTGGCTGGCCACCGGGGGGGGGGGGTGTTGCCGCCCGTGCGTAGGTGAATGCGCAAAGGAGGGAAGGGAGGGAAGCAAGTAGCATCCATGGAACACCTGTGTGGGCGCCGTGCCGAACTTGGCCAGACTGCAAAGTGCGGTTTGTGTCCATCTCTAATTGAAAGTAATCTTTCCCTCTCCATAAAGTAATGTCTCTCCACCCACCCCAGTGCAACACATAGTTCTGTGGGAAGGGGGAATCACACGTGCACCAATGAAACTTTTATTTCTAATGTAATTGCCATTGGAGATTGGATGGGGTTTAATGGAGGTCACACCTGCAGACATCTGGTATTCTTTAAGTTTCACCTGTCAGGTATATTCTAGGAGAACAACCGCCCAGCTCTTTCTGTGCTTTTATCAGGTTATTCCTGCAGAGGTCAACTCTATTTATGCCAGGTAGGGTTGTCAGATTGTTGCTTTGACATTCACTCTGTCCAAAATTATTGACAAATTGGAAGAACAAGAAATAGTTGTGACCAGTCTTCAGTGTGACCTCTTGTAGGAAGGCAGGTTTTGTTCTGACTGTGACATAAGGTCCTAAGACAGTAAACTTCTTATCAGAAGCTGAGAGCATTGTTAGTCCTCCAGCAACAGGTTTCTTTAGAACTTCATGCCAGATTAACCTGCAAATGAATCATATGTTTACCTCTTAATGATCAATCACAAAAACAAAGTGATCTAACTTTCAAAATGTGGTCAGAAAAGCTTGCGATAGAAGAAACGGACATGTTCTACCAATTAAGAAAGCTTCATTTCCAAATGCAGAGCTGACCATCTTGAGCAGTTTGATTCACAAAAAAGAAGAAAAGAGGCAAATGAAGGGTCTGGCAGAAGCTCCCACTTGGTCCATTGTTTAAAGCCGGGGTCCCCAACCCCAGTCCGTGGCCCGGTACCAGGCTGTGGCCTTGGCAGGACCGGGCTGCGGAGACAGATCTCCTCCTGCACATACGCCCCACACACGCATGCACGCCCCCACACATGCACACACAGGTGCCCTGCCCCCCACGCATGCACGGGTACCCCCCCACGGACGCCCCCCGCCCCCCCAACCAGTCCGCGGTTCGGAAAAGGTTGGGGACCACTGGTTTAAAGGGACAAATTAACAAATCATCAAAATGGGGCTACCTAATAATTAATGTGCAAATGAAGAAAACTTATGAGAAGATTGTTATTTTTTAAAAAAGCAGAAATCTATGATCTACCACTTCTCTATGAAACTTGAGGGCATCCATATGTTCTTTTGAGCAAAGCTTAGTGATCTCTGTTCCAATCTACCTGTCAGTGTAGCCTCTTTGTTGTTTTCTAAAAATTCCTTATTTCGTATAGTTTTTCATATGATAGTTGATTTAGATAGTTTAAGAAAATGTTTCATTCAGCCACCTGCAAATTGGTCCCTCAACCGAAACTAGACTAATTATTGTTGCTCTTCTAATGATTTTGCCATTTAAAAAATATGTGTGGTAGTCTGTTTGGTGGAGTCACGGCAGACAAAGTACCATGCCAGTTCCAGAAGACTATCAGAAGGAAAAACTGAGAGAAATATAAACAAAAGAGACTATTTTTGCAAATTTTCAACAGCTGTACTTTTTTGTGGCTATATTTTGGTGGAGGGAATTTCCGAAATGCCTCACTTGGTCTTTCCAGTTATCTCTTTGATGCTGTGCTTAGAGCTAATGTGGAAGAAATTGCTATTTTAGTATAATCCCCAGAAGGCCCATCTAATAGGAAGCTAGGCTGGAATCTGAAGGAGAAAATTTCTTTTAAAATGTGCAACACACTGATATACAGATTAACATTTCACAGTTTATGGGAAATAATCAAAGGAACCTCACGTGCCTTCTTCATGTGCAATATTTTAGCTCACTTTCTATAGCTATGCCATACCAGCCATTTGCAAAGGTCTTGCTGGTAGAAAAACAAGTGAGCCCCAGAGGTGAAGAGTACATTTTGTAGAATTGTTCTCGCACCCTGTTATCCTTTATTGTCTAACATGTTAACTAATGTTGATTAATTAATCAACAGGTCCTAGGATGCATTGCCATTAGACCTGCACACACTAGTTGGTAATTAATCAATGAACAATTTAATTGGTGTGGCAAACTTTAATTCATGAGATCAAGACTGAAATACTATTGAGCTTATTTTAGAAACCATTTTGACTTTGATGTGTTGCTTTAATTTCAGATTAGAAAGGAAATATGAAATATTATTTTTATAATCTTTGAGATTGATAGCAAAGGAAATTATCTACCATTTATTTGGGAGCCTCAAAAAATGAGTTATATGGATGCCTTGGTCTACGTGTGTGTGTGCATGTGTGTTTATAAGGAATGTTTCCAAGCTCTGCTTTTGTTAGACTATATTCTAAATCATATCTCCTCGGTTACCTTTATTTATTTATTTATTTATTTATTTATTTATTTATTGCATTTATGCCCTGCCCATCTAGTCAGTTGACTACTCTTCAATTTCATAAGAATCTCTTGGATACATATGTCTATAAAAGAAAGAATCGAAAGTTGCCCAGTAAGCTTAGTAAAGAAAAATTGGGTCTCTAGCTGAATCCCAACCTCCGGCCACTGTTGATCACATTTTGTCCTTTCTATAAGCCCTTTTCAGGTATTCAGTTGTGAATTTTGTGTGTGTGTGTGTGTGTGTGTGTGTGTGTGTGTGTGTACCTCTGCCATCATACCCCTGTTGTCCCAACCTTCAAAAAAATTATTTCTGTGTCTCTCTCTCTTCCTTTTAAACTACAGTTACCCAAATATTCTGAGGAATTTTGGGAGTCATAGTACATAAAAGTAACTTTTTTCCAAGCCCATTTTTCCCAATGTATAGGAAGTGGACAGAGAGGATTTGTGTCCAGCAAGTCTGACCCCACTCTTCCATTCACATACTTGTGAGGGGAGAGTGTTGGCTCTCAAATGACTGCTTCATGCTGGAGCCAAAACTGACCACAGCTATAGTGTAGTGTCTTATTTCTGAGCTTCCTGCAACATCTGGCTGGCAATTGTTATGACAGAATGGTGTGCTAGAATGACTTCTTAGGTTCCCAAGTGTTCAGATGTTCCAGGTGTTTCACTACAGTCTTCTGAGTGTATTGACTTTTTTAATGTATTGTTTTCCAGAAATACGGAACTTAAAACGCATTTGCTTTCTAATTTTGGATATATTTGGACCAACTGTAATTAAACTGTGAGTATTAGTGAAAGTCACTATTTTATACCACCACTTTGGAAAGGGGAGCTGGCCTGGGAGCAGTAGCAATGATCAGGCTGGGGTAGTTTATAAATAGCCATAGATCTTACTGGCAATAGCACACAGAAGAGTTTGGTTTTGACACTGGGCAGTAGTCTGCATCTGACCAACAGCACCATTCAGCTGTCATAAACTTTCATGCTGACTGAGGCTGGAAATAAAGCACCCCCACCTCCCAGTGCAAGGGGACTGCCACTGCTCCTCATTGCAGATGGCAACACTCATGCGGAGGGAGGTGGGTGAAAAGGAGGTAGCGGATTGAGGAGGTGGCAGCAGCATTAAAGTGACACCACATGCCACTTTAGGAGACAGAGAGAAGCCACAGCAGCTGTGGCTTCAGGAGAGCCCTTTCTGATTTGTGCTGCTTCCACAGCCTCAGTGCTTCCCAGCCAGCTATTTCAATAATGCCTGGCTTTGATGGTATCCCCACATCCAAGGCATTGTGGGAAAAGTGGCCCAAAATCTTAAAACATGATATCAGCAGTGGGCGGATGGTGGCACCAGATCAGCAGTTCACTGAGACAACTGCCTCACTGGCTCCAATTGCACTGCCTCTTGTTTTTCTTTCCCCTTCAAAACTAATTACGGTGTTTTGGGGATAGTTCAGCTTGTACCTAACCAGGAAAAGCAGTGCTGAAGAGGGCAGGACCCTGGATATGTGCTTGTGTTAACACTGACACATACCTGAGGATCCTTTTTGTTATACAAACACTTTGGAAGATGCTACACAGACACAGAATGCATGCACAGGTTTGAGAGAGGAGTTGAGCTGAACTTACTGAAATGCTAATCAGCTTGTATGCAACTTTTCTCATTAAACCATCTTGCAGACTGTGCTTCGGGAACCTTCATATTTCTCCTAGCCTGTGTTCTTACTATTGGCATCTTAGAGCTTTTTGAACTATTTCTTTTCACATTAAAATTGGAAACATGAAAGCTCAGTGATTATGTAATTATACTCTTTTGAGAGCTTGTGTACCTAAACTAAAGATGAAATCGTTCTTCCATAATTAAATATTCAAAGTCATTTAGCTGAATTTGTCATGTATTCAACAGCAAATTTGACCAAAAAGGAAATATTGCATTTGAGAAGTATTAAAACAGTATTCTGTTGGGCTGATGATCAATGTTTTGTCCTTATTTTGCATATAATTTGCAAAAACATACACAGCCATGTTGATGCTTTATTCAGGAGTTGTATCTTGTTCTCTGCTTCTTGAAAATTAATTATTGTGAGATATCAAGTCAATTCTGATTTATGGTGATCCTTTTCAGGGTTTTCTAGGTAGAGAGTACTAAGAAGTGGTTTGCCATGTCCTTTTTCTGGGAGCACCCTGGGGTTGTGCAGCTTTCCCAAGGTCACACAGGCTGGCTTTTCTGGAATGCACAGTGGGCAATCAAATGCTCAACCTCCAGCTCCATAGCCAGATACTTACCATTGAGCTAGCCAGCCAGCCTACTTCTGTTAGAAGATTTTAAATGATGTGTAGAAGCCAGAAAATAATTGTATGATCTGGTCCAAAGCACTAAAATAAGATCAAATATTCCACAAACTAATATGTGTTTGTGGAAGAACATCTACTTGTTAACTGAAGGAGTCACTAGTTTTTAATAAGAGAACCTCTACTGTTGTTTGTTTTTGTCCTATTTCTTTTCAGAATGGAGACTAAAATGAATGCTGATATGCTGTGCTATTCTATTCATGTGTGTCAACAGCGGGCTGGACAACCACGTTGTCATCTATATGATCTTCCTAAGGTGGGTTTGAACTAGGAATCTGGAAAGAGAGCAAAGTTGAAATTGGAAGAGAAATAATTGAATTCCTTTGCATTGCATTTGGTTCAAGAAGGGAAGAATCAGCATATTTGAGAGGTGGTTTTCCTCTCAGTCTGAAACCTATAGATTGGTTCATGAACAAATTTTAACAGGTAAGTTGAACCACCAATCAGAGCAATTAAATTTCGTACACATAATTTTGTACATAAACAGCTCACAGGTTTCCAGTCATGCCAATACATGTTTATTGTTTTAATAATCCAAGCTTTTGATGGCAATATCCTGCACCATCTTCTTCAGGGAAAGTAAGATATCAAAGCTAACCTTTGGTTACTCTTATATAACACTGGCCAGTGCGGGGTTGTTGTTGTTGTTTAGTCATTAAGTCGTGTCCGACTCTTCGTGACCCCATGGACCAGAGCACGCCAGGCCCTCCTGTCTTCCACTGCCTCCCGGAGTTGGGTCAAATTCATGTTGGTAGCTTCTATGACACTGTCCAACCATCACGCCCTCTGTCATCTCCTTCTCCTCTTGCCTTCACACTTTCCCAGCATCAGGGTCTTTTCCAGGGAGTCTCCTCTTCTCATGAGATGGCCAAAGTATTGGAGCCTCAGCTTCAGGATCTGTCCTTCCAGTGAGTACTCAGGGTTGATTTCCTTCAGAATGGATAGGTCTGTTCTCCTTGCAGTCCAGGGGACTCTCAAGAGTCACCTCCAGCACCACAATTCAAAAGCATCAATTCTTCGGCAGTCAGCCTTCTTTATGGTCCAGCTCTCACTTCCATACATCGCTACTGGAAAAACCATAGCTTTGACTATGCGGACCTTTGTCGGCAAGGTGATGTCTCTGCTTTTTAAGATGCTGTCTAGGTTAGTCATCGCTTTCCTCCCAAGAAGCAGGGGTCTTTTAATTTCGTAGCTGCTATCACCATCTGCAGTGATCATGCAGCCCAAGAAGGTAAAATCTGTCACTGCCTCCATATCTTCCCCTTCTATTTGCCAGGAGGTGATGGGGCCAGTGGCCATGATCTTAGTTTTTTTGATGTTGAGCTTCAGACCATTTTTTGCGCTCTCCTCTTTCACCCTCATTAAGAGGTTCTTTAATTCCTCCTCACTTTCTGCCATCAGAGTGGTATCATCTGCATATCTGAGGTCGTTGATATTTCTTCTGGCAATCTTAATTCCAGCTTGGGATTCCTCCAGTCCAGCCTTTCGCATGATGTATTCTGCATATAACTTAAATAACTTATATGCAGGGAGACAATATACAGCCTTGTCGTACTCCTTTCCCAATTTTGAACCAATCAGTTGTTCCATATCCAGTTCTAACTGTTGCTTCCTGTCCTACATATAGATTTCTCAGGAGATAGATAAGGTGGTCAGGCACTCCCATTTCTTTAAGAACTTGCCATAGTTTGCTGTGGTCCACACAGTCAAAGGCTTTTGTGTAGTCAATGAAGCAGAAGTAGATGTTTTTCTGGACTGGTTCTTTAATGTTAATTTGCCTGAGTTTGGTCTGAATGTTTACCCAGCTGGTTTTGATTGTACCATGTTGTATTTAAGGTTAACTTTGTTTTAGTTGATATCTTGCCTTCCCAGATGAAGATGGCACAGGATATTGCCAATGTAAGCTTGAATTATTTAAACAATAAACATGTATTGACACGACTGGAAACCCGTAAGCTGTTTATGCAGAGCGTTCATCATGAAAGACTGAGATCTCTAACCTAATTTAGTATCTTTCTAAGTTCTTGCACTTTACCTTGTCTCATCCAATTAAAGTTTCATTCATTTGTTTATTCATTAATTTCTTTTTCTCTCTCTTTTTTTTTTTTTGCCACTCTTTCCCTGAAGAGTAGAAGATAGGACCTATTTTGTCCTCAAACAACCTGGTGAAGTAGATTAAACTACAGATAATGCAGGGGTGCACAATCAATTTTGCCTTGAGGGCCAAATCTGGGGCAAAGTCATATCAACAGGATCATGTGCACATGCACATATGCACCCATCTCTGTAGAGATAGGTAAACCTCCCCCCACAACTACTTGTTGAAACCTAGAGATTGCTGAGGGGAGAAAATGAAAGACTCCACAGACAACAAATCATCTTCCTCAGCATTACTGTTTCTCCTTTGCTGCTAGAGTTCAGAAAATAGTTTTCTTGGAAAAGGACTTGTGGGAATTTGGGAGATGACTTTAACTTCAGCCTGGAGCAATCTGCAGTGTACCTGCTGTTTCTCTGCTGCTGGTGGTGGCGGCGGCAGGGAAACGGGATTAGACAGAGATGGGAGACTTAGTAATTAGTTGTTAGCTAGCTGTTTTGAAGTCAAGACAGATCCTGAGGTTGCTTACAGTTCACTAGACTGTTTTCTGCTAGCTTTCTCTTCTCTGGAGTTGGGAGGTGCTTTTGCTTGTTACTTCCATATAACCAAGGGTCCTGACTGAGAACATTGCTAATAGTGATGCTGGAATGGCATCCCCTGTTACCCCCATTGCCCAAGACATTTTCTCTGCTGGGTGAAAACTTGGCAGGGCTTCCATCTGGAACAGACATCAGCTAAGTGCTGCATAGGCCATGGGTTCTGCTCTTCCGACTTTGTTCACTGGGGGGAGGTCTGTGCACAACTTCTTGGCATGGTGGCTAAATGGATTCTCCCATGTTCATTAGCAGCAGGTGTCTATTTGAGGGAAGCTGGGGCAAAGGACAGAAGAAGGAAATCATTTTGCAAACTTTTATAAATGTACCTTTTATGAGGTTCTCAAAAGCAGCTGATTAGAGGCAAAATCGTGAATCTGTTTCAGCCACCAGCAATTTTTAAAAATAACTCTGTTTTTTTCTTTATATAGAGTTAATTTTTTGTGGTTGATGATGGGCATGATAACTGATGCAATTGCTATTTAAAAACTTACTGAAGCTATGATCATGCCCAGGAGAGCTGTAGTAACTAGTCTGTGTGGACAACTTCAGGGATTTGTACCTGCCAAGGAACTGTGCATTTATCTAATCTTGCTGTCCAATACAGACCATCCAAATGGTTAGGAATACAAAACACTCAGGTGGAAAGGGAACTTTTCTTGCTGTAGCTTCTGGCAAGAGATGATTCACTCATTTTGTGGTTCATTCTCAGGCTTTGAAGTGACATTTTATTTATTTATTTATTTAATTTATATGCCGCCCACACTACCCAAAGGTCTCTGGGCGGCTTACAACATTTAAAATACAATAAAAGGACAAAACAATTAAAATGCAATTAAAATATATACTCTAAAAATTGCCATCAGGACCCACAGCTGATATTATTTCAATTAAAAGCCTTCTGGAACAGGAAGGTTTTGACCTGGCGCCGAAATGTCATCAGCGTCGGCGCCAGACGAATCTCAGTCGGGAGGGCATTCCATAGTCTGGGGGCAGCTGCCGAAAAGGCCCTTTGTCTACAAGCCATCCCTCTTACCTCCTTGAGGGACGGCTCTTTCAAAAGGGCCCCCTGGCTAGATCTTAACTGCCGGGTGGGTTCATATGGAAGGAGGCGGTCCTTCAGGTATCCAGGGCCCAAGCCGTTTAGGGCTTTATAGGTCAAAACAAGCACTTTGAATTGGGCCCGGGCAGCAAGTGGTAGCCAATGTAATTTAAACAGAATTGGCTTGATATGGGTCAGATGTGATATATAACTAGCAAACATTAAACTGGGTCAGATGTGATATATAACTAGCAAACATTAAACAGGAGAAAATAGAGCCGCTTCCTAGTTTTCTATAGAAAAGTCTGCTTTACATATAACCAGTTGCTCAGATCATTATGTAGCAGATGAATAGTGTCGGCTAATTCTTAGTATACATGTATTATAGAGACAATACAAGAGATGCAAGTCGAAACTCTTTCATATTCAAGACTGTTCCAGTTCAGACAGTTCAGTGCTCTGCTGAATCCTTTACCTAATGCAGAACTGGACCTGTGCCTCTCTCAACCCCATGCGTGCTCTGATCGGAGTCATTCAAGGGCTTTACACTTACTGCTTTACATGTGTATATTCTTTTCCCAAAAAAACAAAAATGTTAGTGGCTTGTATATGTTGGGGGGTGGGTGGGGATATTTCTGATCAAGGAATTGTGTTTACAGCTGTTTGTGCAATGTAGTGAAGGCTGAATTTCATATAATTCACAGTTACAGAGGAATTTACTGAATTCATATCCCAAATCAATACGTTCTTAATATTTAGGGCTTCTGGCCCAAATTAGATATAGACTTCCCCTATCATTAGAATAAGAGTTTTCTGAAGAAATAAAAACTAGCTGATTATGCTTAATTCATTCTGCATTTAGCAAATTAGTTTGCTTCTGTTTTCTGATTGGCCATCAGGAGGTAGATGCAGGCTTCATTTGCAAGACTGATTGTGCTTTGAAGGAATTATATCCCTGGAGGGAAAATGTCATAATAGCAGGAAATATGCATTTCCCTTAATGTGTGAGTTGACTTCTGTCTGATGCTTCTCGTTTTTATTTCTGCATACATTAAAAAAATCGATGAATTGCAGAGTTATTATATTTGTTATATTAAATCAATTGTGGTGGTGGTTTTTAAACCACAGTGCTATCTATTTTTTTCCCAACCTTTTATTCATACATATCTAAACATACAAACTTAAAAAACACTAAAGATCTAACAATAATAAACAAAAAACATTACAACTAAACATCTATCCTTCCCTAGTGGATCAGAGATTTCATCGTCGTCTGGTCATCTGAGTATCATCAAAGGATTCCGGTGAGCACTGGTTCACTATAAACTAATTTCCCCCCTAAATTCCTGTCTTTTCCTGGGCCCAATTATATATCAGCTTCCAGCTTTGCTTTACAAAGTCTCTTGGTTGATCCCGTAGTGTCTCTGAAAGCATGTCTAGTTCTGCAATGTCCAATAGCTTCTTTAATAGCTCATCCAACATTGGTGTCTCTGCATTCTTCCATTTTTGGGCCCAGAGTTACCTAGCTGCTGTGAATATATACAGTAGACTATAGTTTATTTTCTTATCAATAATTTCTGGCATTATATTCAATAATAACATTTCAGGTTTAAAACTTATTTTTTTGTTGAACAATCTCTTTTGCCATTTCCCAAACCTGTATCCAATTTTTTTTTGCTTTTTCGCATGACCACCACATATGATAATAAGTCCTTGGATTTTTTTTACATTTCCAACAAACATTGCTCATCCCTTCTGACATTTTGGCCAATCTTACAGGAGTAAAATGCCATCTGTGAAACATTTTAAGGATATTTTCTCTAAGATTCGCTGGCTTAATCATTTTATGATTCTCTCTCCACATTTTTATCCATTCATCAATATCGATATTATACCCAAAGTTTTGTGCCCATTTTACCATCACCTCCTTCACCCTCTCATCCTCTAAATCATATTCTAATATGTATATATTTTTAATTATTTTCTCATTAGTGTAAATCCATAATTCATCCACTTGAACTTTTCCCTCAAAAAAGCCCATAATTTTGTCCTTTTCGTATCTTGATTCTAATTTCAACATTGACCACCAATTTGTAGCTAGACCCAATTTCTCTAGATCTTGTTTATCTTTCATATTCTGATCTTTAGTTAATAAATATATGTGAGTAACGCTCCCTTCTGATTCAATACTTTCAATGTAAATGTCTCTATTGGTGCTACCCATATTGGAATTTTCTTATAGGTTTGTATTTTAAATTTTTGCCATACTAAGCACAGCGCCTTCCTCAGAATATGTTCTGCAAAAAGTGATTGTTCTTTGCATTTCCCATACCACACATATGCATGCCAGTCCATTTTTAGATCATGACCCTCCAGTTTCAATAATCTTTGATTTTCTAATGTTATCCATTCTTTTATCCAGACCATAGCACATGCCTTATAATATAGTAGCTAATTTGGTAATCCTAAACCACCTCTTTCTTTTAAGTCTTGCAATAGTCTAAGTTTGATTCTTGGTTTCTTGGCCTTCTATACAAATTTCGAAGTCAGGCTGTCTAGGTCCTTGAAGTATTTATAATTTAGTAAAATTGGTAAATTTTGAAATAGAAATAGCAATTTTGGTAATATCATCATCTTTATTATTGAGATTCTTCCCATCATTGAGATTTGTAGCTTATTCCAATCTTCCAAGTCTCTCTGTATTTCCTTCTGTATTGTAAAATAATTTTCTTTCATCAAATTACTTGGTTTTTTTGTAATAATAACTCCTATATATTTCACCTTTTGCACCTCCTCGAAGTTAGTTTTCATTATCACAGTGCTATCTATTAACCTGGTCTCATGACAACTTCCAAGAGAAAATGTTTGTCTGGGCTTACAGTATTTTCTATTTTATACCATTAGAAACAGTCAGAAAATTTGCATTTCTTAATTCAATATGTGAAGTGAAATGACAGATAGATGTTTTACTAGTGGTTGTTAAGAGTTGTTCAAAAGTCAGTGGTGGGTGACAAGTACAGCCAAAAACAGATAAGCAGATTAACAGATGTAAAATGGAGAAACAACTGTGTTTAAACCCAGTATAATGGGTAAACATGGATCACCATTGTTCCAGGGTTGAAATTAGAGGGGGCAGTGAAAATAAGAATGCTAAAAGTGCAAGTAAAGAAAATTGTCCAGACGGTTGTCATAAAACATACAACAACTGAATAGTAAAACAGATATGCCTGCATGCATGACTAACACATATAATGATATTTAAAAACCCAATCTTGTTCCAGCCAAGCAAGATAGAACTGAATGTGTTGATGTGTTCTTGTTCAACTGTTTCCCTTTGTAATCTGTCTTTGGATTCTTTCATTCAAGGATGGCCACCTAGAAGTCAAGGTAGACCATTACTATGGTGAATCTTTTGCCTTTCCGTTACATTTCATACTCTTCTCCTCCCATGTTTGTGTAAATCTGAAACTGAAATCCTGTTGTTTAGTGTAGTAAAATGCACTAGAGGAGGCCCAATAAATCACTGGGAATTTGGTGAGTCAATGTCTGCATAAGTTCCATTTATTTAAACTGACCTACTCTGTTATGTGCTGTCAAGTCAGAACTGACTTATAATTACCCTACTAAGGTTTTCTAGGTAAGTGAAGTATTTAAGGAGTGATTTTGCCAGTTCCACACCTCTAGTGAGTTTCCAAGGCTGAGAGGAGATTCAAACCCAAGCCTTCTGCATCCCAGTGTGTTACTCTATCCACTAATACCACATTGGATACTGGACCTACTCTACTTGTGACTTATTTTAGTCTAGTAAGTTGACACTAGAGTAAGTCCATTTGAATCAATGGTGTTCTTGTTGGTATTAAGCTAGCAAAAAAAGATCTTTAACACCAGTGAGGTGGCTAACCAGCAGGTGGAGCTCTATTGAGTGGTCCACAGCCTCATCAGACTTGATCAGCAAAAGCCTCAGTATGGTGCGTTATCTTGTGAGCATTTCACAGCTTTTTTCATATCAAAAATTCAGGCCATCCAGTGGGACCTAGACTCCTCTGACAGTTCAGTGGATTGATCTGGGACCACCTGCGCATTCCCCCCGCCCCAGTCTATCTGGATCAGTTTCATCCTGTAACAGCAAAAACCTGTTTGCCTGTAACAGCAAAACTAGAAAGAACACTGGGGCATTGCAAACCTATCACCTCAGTGCTCTATTCTTGCCCAGCTTGGCTACTGAAAGTGTCCAGTGAGGTCACTGTGGAGTAGGCCATTAACATCATAAATGCTTCACTGAAGGAGGGTATTATGTCCTCCCGTGTGAAAGAAACTATTGTTCGGCCCATCATAAAGCATTCCATTGTGACGGATGATTTGAACAACTTTAGGCCCATTGCCAACATCCCTTTTATGGGCAAATTGATTCAGTGGGTGGCGGCAAAGTAGATCCAGATATTCCTGGAGGAAGAAGAGTGTCTAGATCTGCTTCATTCTGGGTTCAAGCTGCACCATGGCACCAAGACAGCACTGGTTGCACTGCAGAATGACCTGTTCCGGGAGGCCTACAGGGGAGATATGACTCTGTTGATTCTCCTTGATCTCTCAGTGGCCTTTGATATAATCAATCACGGTATCCTCCTGGACAAGCTGTTTGGAATAGGGGCCAGAGGGCTGGCCCTTAGCTAGTTCCAATCCTTTCTTGATGGCCGGGTCCAGAGAGTTCAGCTTTGGGAAGAATTATTGACCCTTTGAACCCTACGTTGTGGGGTTCTACAGGGGTCATCTATCTCTTTTAACATCTATGTGAGGCCTCTGGAAGAGGTCATCTGGAGATCTGGAGTGAGTTTTCATCAGTATGCTGATGATAAACAACTCTATCTCCCCTTTACATCTTCTGCAGTGGATGCTGTCTGGATCCTAGAGTGCTGCCTAACTTTGATTCGGGAATGGATGAAGGCTAATAGGCTGAAACTGAATCCAGAGAAAACAGAGGTGATGTTGTTGGGGGCTTTCCAGAAAGAAGGTTACCTCCCTAGGCTGGATTGTGTCATCCTTCCACTTAGCGATCATGTTCATAACTTGGGTGTGCTCCTGGACCCAGTCATCTTTTGAACATCAGATATTAGTCATGTCCAGGTCAGCTTTTTAATCAACTTAGACTGATTGTCCTGCTATGCCCCTACCTAGATAGGGGGTCCCTAACAGCACTGGTACATGGTCTGGTGATGTCTAAGGTTGATTTCTGTTGTATTCTCTACATGAGTCTGCTCTTGAGACTGTTGTGGAGATTCCAGCAGTGCAGAATGCGGCAGCCAGACTGGTGTTGGGTATGAATAAATTTGATCACATCTCACCAGTTCTGGTTCACCTGCATTGGCTTCCTATTGTTTTCTGGGCCAGGTTCAAGTTTTTAGTTTTAGTATGCAAAGCCCTTCACTGTTTGGGAACCCCCCACTGGTCTACAGCACAATTGCTTCTGAAATAAATGTAATCAAACTTTACTAATTCTGGGTCACTGAAAATGGAAATGATACTTAAGGTTATTGATTGGCTCTAGTTCATTTTGGCTGCAAAATTGGAGATCAGGAAAAGTGGTGGGCCCCACACATATGGTGCATTGCTTGTGCAACAAATCTTTGCCAGTGGCTGAACAGGAAAAGGAAATCTATGCCTTTTGCAGTGCCAATGATTTGAAGAGAGTCAACAGATCATACCAGCAATTGTTACTTCTACATGGTGCTTCCTGTTGGAAAGGGTGTGTCAAAGAAGAAAAAGTGGGCTGTGCATTGTTCAGACATTCTATCAGCTAAATGCCCAGTACCCCACAGAGAAGGACTGCCAGTTCCCAATGCACCAGAATCATTTTCACTTGAGTCAGACAATGAAAAGGAAAAGGATGAAACTTATGGTCCTGAACCATCAATATCACAGGACCCACATTTCTTCCCATCCATCTCTGAACCACACTTCATAACACAAGGTGAACTGATTGACCTTGTCAGGGATTTGGAACTACCCAAGAGTAAGGCAGGGCTGTTGGGCTCCAGACTACAGCAGTGGAATCTCCTGGCAGGTGATGTTAGGGTTTCCATGTTCTGTGGCCATCAAAAGGATCTTGTCCCATTCTTCTTCCAGGAAGGTGATCTTGTAGCCTGCAACTTCGGTGTGATGGCAGCCCTCAACATGGTTGACAGTCCAGATGAGTGCAGACTGTTCATTGATTCACTGAATAAGAGTCTTTTTAAGCCGTTATGCTACATAATGGCAATGTTTTGCCATCAATTCCAGTTCGTAATGCAGTCCATATGAAGGAAATGTATGTCAACATGAAACAACTTTTGAAGTGCATAAACTGTGACCAACAGTAGTGGCAGTTTTGTGGTAATTTGAAGGTTGTTACTCTCTTGTTTTGATCTGTGGACTGGATACACAAAGTACTGCTGGTTTCTCTGCAAATGGGATAATCGTGCAAGAGATTCCTACTACATCAAGATAGATTGGCCAGTCTGACAGTCCTTGAAACCTGGGAGGAAAAGTGTTCAGCATCCACCACTTGTTGAATCAAGGAAGATTTTGTTACCATCCTTACACATCAAGCTGGGTCTGATGAAGAACTTTGTCAAGGCCTAGGACAAAACACAAGCAGCTTTCAAGTACCTCCATGGAAAAATTTCAAGATGAAGTGAAGCTAAGATAAAGGAAGGTTTCTTTGTTGGTCCTCAGATTTGTGGACTTCTTTGAGATGGTGCATTTGACCATGCACTGCATGGCAATACAGCATGGAAAGCCTTCCAGTTAGTGGCAATATATATTTTTTGTAAACAACAAGGCAGACAACTACAGGTTGTTGATGGAAAACCTCCTCAAGGCATACAAAAGCTTTGGTTGCAACATGTCACTAAAGATACATTTGTTGCACTCTCATCTAGATTTTTTCCACCAAAATGCAGAGCAGTGAGCGATGAGCATGACAAGCAATTTCACCAGGACATTGCAACAATGGAGAAATGCTATCAGGCCAAATGGAGCCGATCAATGCTTGCAAACTATTGCTGGACAGTGACAAGAGATGCTCCATTTAATGAATACAAGAGACAAGCCAAGAAACCAAGTAGACACTGAATAGGACTAAACTAGGTACATAATAGGTTTTTTTCCCTTTTGTTTCATAATAAATTTTATTTATATAACCCTTTTGCTGATTTTTAAAGTATTACATAAATAGGACAGGTGAAATATATTAAATCGTAAGCAACCAGAAACACATGGAAAGACATAGGTTTACAATTTATAATCAAAACTCTACTATCTGCACAATATGCAGAGACAGAAAATGTAAAAACTTAAATATCTTGGAAACAGTAACCAATGAGTTGTTTTAATTGTCATATTTGAATTCAGCACATCAAAATACACAATAAACAGCATATTTTATCTCTGAAGCAGATGACTTCTAAAAAATTACAGACCAGTGATATGTCGGAGTGTCTCTCCCTCAGAACATCAACCTGTGTCACCTTTTCTCAGGCCTTACTTCTCCAGGTTTCCATACCAAGAAAGGCAAAGAAAACTGTCACCAGAAATCATTCCTTCTCGGTCATGGCCCCTTATGGAATGGGCTCCTGGTAGAAGCACTTCAGGCCCCCTCTTTCCTGTCCCTTAAGAGGATGTTAAAGACTGTCCTGTTTCAAGAGGCATTCAAAGGATCCTCTCTTAAGTTATTCTATATGTGTTCCCTGTGTTGCCATCATTTTGGGTTTGTATCTGTTGCTTGTTTATTTGAGATGTTTGATGTTGGGTAGTTGGGTTACTGTTACATTTTTCTGTTGTAAACTGCTTAGAGTAGTGCTTTGTACTAAGACAGCAGTATATAAATGCAAACAAACAAACTTACAGAGGAGCTGACTCATCAAATCCCCACTGATTCAATGGCCTTCCTGTAATGCAACTTAGTAGACGGAACAATGAGATTTCACCTTCTGTTTACACGCTGCCTACACAAAGCTGAGGTCACACTTTGTGCATCTGAAGATGTGGGTTATGATCCATGAAAGCTATTGCCAGATAAAACTTGTTAGTCTTTAATATGCCACAGAAGCATAAAGAAAAAAAATAGAGGGTGGGATAGTGTGATGTATATATAGTGCAAGTCTTCTTCAAAGCTATGGTCAAATATATACAGTGGGGCTCGCTCACAGATAAGTGAGTATAGATTGTAACTGCAGTGGCTACAACTGTGGAAATAAATTGGTCATGCAATGCTATGCAGTTATAAGCCCTGAATTTTCAATCAACATTAAAACATTCTGGAGCTAATGAAAAGGCACAGAAAATGAAAAAGGATTTCACATAACATCCTCTCTCTGTCTCACTGATAATCATCAAACAGAAGGTTGTCAGGAATTTTATGTATGCTGCTCTGAACTCCTTTGGTGAAAATGCAGGATATAAATGTAATGTATACATATATGCATACATCAATAAAAGACAGAACACTGGTTACATAAACAGTTTTACCCAGAAAACAAGCATGATGGAATACTGTTTCATTCATTTGACTTTTTGAAGCCTGGTAAACCTTCCAGTTAATTAATTTGTTTTGAGAGATGTCTAAATCAATTAGAATAATGAGCTAAATTTTATCCCTCACAAATAATGTTGACAAAGGGGGAAAAAAGATATCCTGTTTAAGGAAAGCAAGTAGTAATCATAACAACAACCAACTGCTCTTGTTTACTATTATATTTGGATCTGCTCTGTTGCCTAGAAAAGTATGCCTCTCTTATGTGTCGCAATCAATCCTTTTGGAATAAAAAATATATATAAATTGGACTGAATTTAACTAATTTGGTGAACCCTCTGGACTGAAAACCTTGCTTCTAAACTGTATCAGGTAACAGTAACAAAACAGATGGTCCTGCTTCAATTTTATTCATTAAGCACAATGAATAAACATGTGTGATAATAGAATGGTTTTCATTTCTATTCAAGAATACTTTTCACTGTTGATCAGTCTACACCTTGCTATTCCCTATGAAACTTTTCCATTGTGGAACTATTTCTGATTCTACATTAAAGAATCCACAGCTGGTCCAAGCTGTTCTGCCGCTGGAGGCAGGAAGCAAATAGCATCTCCAACATTCTGCCATAGCAGTGATGGCACCCTTCACCACACTAGAGGAGAAGGAGAAATGGTACTATTTCCCTGTTCTCCCAGACTGCCAGGGAAGGCAGTAGCAGACGTGTGCCAGAAATTTCCCCATGCGCATCTGTCTGCTCATTCTCCCTGGCTGAAAATGAGTACTATGACTGTTGCCATAACCACCGTTTCCTAAAAGAAAGACATGCTGAGCCTGGCCACAGGGTAACTCTAGTTTCTGAATCCATCTTTTCCTCCATGAGGTTACATTTGCCCTTCATCAGTTCTTTCTGCATCTCATTTATTCTTAGGAAATCCTCAGAGATTACAAAAACCAACTCTGAAATAATGTCCAAGAATAGAAATCATTTGCTCTTTCAGACTTGAAAACACTTAAAGTATCTAGGGGCTCTCAAATCCAGTGCTCAGCTTATATGTTATCCACTTCTTGTTCTGCTTCTCCCATGTTGAATACATCTCTTTTTGAAGAGAACACTGAAGAAAATAGGAGTTAAGTAGTGCAATCTATCTCCTGCTAACCATTCACTATCTTTCCTAAAGAGCAGCCCATGTCTCTTCCTCTGTCTTCCTCTTTCCCCTAACATACCCAATGAAACTTTCTGTTATTTTCAGCTTCTTTCCTCTTGGAGAGTAAGCACACATCAGTACATGAGCAATGTTAACTTATGGATTCAGTCCTTCAAAATTCTGAAATCTGAGTACAGTTCCCCTTTTGTAAAGGAATCACGCCCACTCTTCTCTCTAAGAAAATAGGAAAGCTTTTTCATCTGTGGAGAACAAAAGCAAGAGATCTCCTCCTTGCAGGGACGAGTTAAAGGAAGAAAATGACATCAGCAATCTAAAGTGGAAGACATTTAGGTCCAGCAATAGGGTTATTACCTTTTGGGCCAGGCTGGAATAATTCCCCAATGGAAGGAAGGGTCATTTTAAGGGAGATTGTTCCCAGCAAAGTGACCCTTTCTGTGCAACCAGACAGGCACCTTTCCTACTGTCTGATCACATCCTCAGTTTTCATGATTTACCAACCCTCTCAAACGTTTCTTCAGGATTTCCAGCCATCACATCCCACTCAACTTTTCTCTATGTGTTAAAAAATTAGTACAACAGTTGTGCCTGATTATACTCCATTTTGTCTGCCTTCATTGCTACCAATTCCAAGATGGCATGGTCACTTTCCCCTAAAATTCCCTTAAAGTACTCTAAAGTACATTTCATGTACCCATTATATTATCTCAGCATTTACTTCTGTCCTACTATCGTAGCACCATTGAGAGTGTCCTAACCTATGGCATTCTTGTATGGTTTGGGAGTAGCTCTGTAGCAGACAAAAAAGCTCTACAGAGAACCATTAAAATTGCCCAGAATATCATCGGGCTCCAGCTATCAACCCTGGATGACATCTTCACATCCCGCTGTCTGAGGAAGTCACACAACATCCTTAGAGACTTTTCCCATCCTGCTTACCACTTCTTTGAACTGTTGCTGTCTGGCAGAAGATACAGAACAATTAAGACTCGGACCACACATTTTCTGAATAGTTTTTATCCCAGAGTTATAATTGCACTTAATAATGAACTTAAAGACCACCAGTAATGAACAGTTGGACAGTGTTACTTAGCCTGCGGTGTAGATGTTTGAATTTTTAGTGGGGGATTTTTAGTGGGTGGGGAGTGTTTGGGGATTTTTTTATGTGTGTGCATGTGGGTCTGGTCTCTGGGTGTCTGTGTGAATTTCGTTGTATGTGTATACTTTGTATAGACTTACAATGACAATAAATTTATTTGTATTGTATTGTAAGAGATTAAAGCCTTCAATAAACTTATACATTTTTGTCAATCTAGAGTGCAGAATGCAACATAGAAATGTGATCAATGTCTAGTATTCCTTCATTCTTATTTCTCTTCTTTAAAGTTGGCACTTTACCAATGCCACTTTCATTAGCTATGAGTCCAAATCTTGGCTCAAGTCCATTTTCAGTGTAAAACAGTAGGACAGAACTTCTAGCTCAGAAATATGGGAAACTTTTAAAATTCCTTAGACTAAGAATAAATTTACTGAATCTCATGGAATCAAACCCCGGCAGAATAGCTCACTATTTGGATTGCTTTGACTTAGAATGACTTAGCCTACCCCTTTTCAGAGTTATCTCTATCCTTTTTGGCACAGAGATAGGGCTACAGGTTTTTTTTGGCATGATTCAGAGTGCTCCTAATTAGCCCACGCAGATGGTTAGTCCACACCAAAATAAAACTGTGGCCAATATTACCCAAGGTGATAACCAGACCACAACTTCTCCTGTCTGGATGTGCCCTCAGTTCCATTGGACCAGTCCTTCAAACTGATGCCTCTTGTACATTTATAATGCATTCTTTAGTCAGTTGAGCTAATTCTGGGGGCAAGCCCACCCTGAGATATAAAGATCTATCTCAAAGCATGCATACCAGCTCAGCATAAGGCTATTCTGGAGGAGAGATGCATAGAATCTGTACAGGAAAAGAGAATGTATCATGAAGCCATTTCCCTATAGTGTTCTGTTCAGTTGTAAATATATTTGCAAAAATTGCAACTTGTCTGCAAATGAATAACTGAACTTGCATCTCCAGTGAAACCATGAAAATTAAAGGAGATTTGAAATTAACATAGCTTTAAATCCCTTTTAATGATGAAGGGCAGAATATCAGAACTAAAAGGAAAAGACAAGTATATTGAAAATATCATCTACCTGACACTCTCCACAGAAAACGCAGAACTGCATTTGTTACACATGAAGAATAGCAAATGTGGGAAGATCACTGAAAGTGAATGCCAGTAAAAACATTTACATTTGAAAAGAACAGGAATCAATGGGAATGCACCCATTGGCACTGCAAAGCAATTTATTTCAACATTTCTGCTGTAAAAAAAAACCCCCACAAATATATAGATGTAGCAAAGCATTTCCTGTTCTTGTCACAACTTTGTTAGCCCCTCCTGCACCTACTACCCAACATTGCTCCATCACAGTGCCACAGTAAAAGACACACTTTTTGTTACCTTGTTTTTTGTGCTATTGCAGACATTGGCTCAGTTCCAGAACTGTGTCCACCATTTAGAAATGGCCATAGGCCAAGTTTGTAAGTTTGCTGTCCAGATAGCTCTTATTAAATAAAAAGAGGCATGTAAAAACTACACAACATGTTGTAATCCAAGGAATGGACTAATATTTTCCAGCATCTGGGTCTATTCACGGGAGGAAGTTGTACCTGATGGATGTCTACCTGTCAAGAGAATGCCCAAGGGGAAAACAGCAATCCTCCTCAACTCTACTTATGATGATGTCCCATATTTACTCCTTGAAACTACTGCCTACAAGTTTTATATAGTTGCGCATGCAATTGTGTTACTATGAGATCAGAAGCTGTCTTTCTGCAATTAAAACCAAATTTAGGCTGGGGCTATTTGTGGGTATATATGAGGAATAAAGTGAAGGGAAGGAGTTCCTGTTGCACAGGGGTGGGCTATGCATGAACAAGTTTCTGGATGACATGGCTGGATATAAGCAAGTCATGTTTCTTCACAATGTGGTTTCTAGATCTCTCTCTGGACATAATGTGTGGCAGTTGTTACAGACCGGTGGAGCTATTGACAAGAACCCAGGGACATACACATATGAAAAACCAACCACCTTGCTGGTCCCAGTTGAATCCAGCTAGCCTGTTGCGTGTTACCTGTGTTTTCATATATCAGGAGAGGTCCAATGAGAGCAGTCCTGAGCATTACTTCTATGAACAGATTCTGATTGCTTCAATGAACATGTCACAAGCTCTTTAATTTAGAGCGTGGACATCATATGATTTCCACACTAGAATGGCTTGAGGTGGGAGAGGAAGTCACTACTGTTGCATTTCCAGGTTAAAGTGCAACTGGTGGGACAGTGGATAAAGAACTTGAATCAATAGGATAACGACATGAGATTCTTCTGCATCTGGAGATAGTGAAAGTGTCCTTTACAAATTCCTTTAAAAAAATTATATCAGCTATGCAAAAAGAAAATTGCTAACCAGCCTGGCTTGATCTGTAAAACTGTATTTCAGTAATTAGTATTGTGATCTGGAGAGATAAATGGGCAGACTTGTCAATTCTTTTCTGATCCACTGCACCCCAGCTTCACCCTGTCCTGTCCGGGATACATATACTGTACGTTGCCTTCTGCATCTAAATAAAATCCTCTATTTCCATTAATAATAGTTTTACAAGTGATGATGATTGCAGGAGCACAGATATTTAGTAAATAGGGCTACCTTTGAAGAGAAGTAGAAAAATCAACTGATTCAATTTGCAGTTGAAAAGCTTTTGGCCAGATCTGGTTATATAATGCCAATGCCTCTGGTTTCCCAAACTCTAACAGTATGAAAATAGCTTAGGAGCATGGTGAAGCTTGCCTGCTTTTTTAGGTCATCTGGAAAAGTCCTGTTGTAGCTCTTCTGATATCAAAATTTAAATTAGCAATCATGTGTAATAAATGTTACTGAAAGTTTAAAGAAAATCTACCTCTAGAATGCCTGTTTTGCTTTCTCCCTGAAAAAGTTCTGCAATAAGACTGCCAGGTCAGCAGCATCAGATTGTCTGAGATTTCAAGCCAAACCCTGAGACCAGCATGGGGTGGGGAGTGGGTGTCAGGTTTTTGTGATACCACAGAGATGATGAAAGTAAAAAAATGATCTTGGTTGCTTTTCAAAAAGAGGTACATCTAATTCTCTTAAAAACTGTCTCCCTTCAGAGTAAAATGGAACTAACTTCAGGGTGTATAAGGGATTCTCTTTCACTGAGGAAGACCCCGAATCTGTCATTAGGCAGAATGAGAAAACCATCTCACAGAACAGATCTTGGACAGGTGGCAATTAGAGATTGTGTATGTCTGTGCGTACGCAGAGAGTATGGCTCAATAAGAAGCTGATGGCATATACCAAGATCCAGATCTATAGAGCCTGTGTCCTGAGCACACTCCTGTACTGCAGTGAGTCCTGGACCCTTTGTGCACGGCAGGAGAGGAAGTGGAACACGTTCCATATGCGTTGTCTCCAACACATTTTTGGTATCACCTGGCAGGACAAAGTTCCAAATAGAGTAGTCCTAGAACGAGCTGGAATCTTTAGCATGTATACATTACTGAAACAGCGACGTCTACGTTGGCTTGGGCATGTCATGAGAATGGCTGATGGTTGGATTCCAAAAGATCTCCTGTATGGAGAATTAGTGCAGGGAAATCGCCCCGGAGGGAGACCACAGCTGCGATACAAGGATATCTGCAAGCGGGATCTGAAGGCCTTAGGAATGGACCTCAACAGATGGGAAACCTTGACATCTGAGCGTTCAGCCTGGAGGCAGGCGGTGCATCATGGCCTCTCCCATTTTGAAGAGACCCTTGTCCAGCAGGCCGAGGCAAAGAGGCAGTCCTGAAACCAGCAAAATCAGGGAGCTGGACAGGGGACAGATTGTATTTGTCTTCAGTGTGGAAGGGATTGTCACTCTCGAATTGGCCTTCTCAGCCACACTAGACGCTGTTCCAAGTCCTCCATACAGAGCACGTTACCATAGTCTCTCGAGACTGAAGGATGCCTAATCTAACTCAGTTTCCTTTTCTTACAGGAATCTTACCAGGCCCTTCATTAAACTTGAAAACAAACAAATCTTTCAGAGTACTTTTGTTTTGGAGAGCTGGTACTTAGAAAAGAGCATTTCAGGTGTGCCGAATTGGGAAACCACAAAAGACTCCAAAACAAAAACAGAGAGCCTGTTTTTTGTGGGGGTTTTAATTCAGGTTAATACAAATGTTCCATATGTCATGGTAATGTTCTTATCTTGGAAGACACAGATGTTCATGTCACTAGTTCTGCACTAGTTTCAATTCAGTTAGTTCCGTATGATACCTTGCTGCCTTTAGGTGTAGTGATTGGAATTATCCAGTTACCAATGTTTAAATAAAATTCAAGTGCCAGTACTAGTGACTGATGTGTGTGTAGTGGGAGTGGAGAAGGTATCATTTTCATTCTTTGCTTCAAGTAACTAATGTCTTGGATGTGTCTGCATGGAGCTTTCAGGAACTGGAATGCAACCCAAAGTCTCCTCTATGAACACTGTCAAGCAGAGGTTTGCTTGTCATGGCAAGCCAAGTATACTGAGGCATGACTCTCCAGTCTTTGACAGATCTATATTCCCTGAAATAAAACAAATGAGGCCTTACAGCTAAATGAATGAACATTTACAAATGGAATGCTAGGGAAGGTAATTGGATTAGTGATGGCAGATACAGAAAGAGACAGTTGTTAATGTCCTCTGTAGATGTTTGCTGCCACAGCCAACTAAGCCCATAGAGGTGGATGGGTGGAGGTAAATATAATATACTGGATTATGAAATGCTTTATTTTATTTTTCTAGGTTGGGTTAAATGTGGCTATAAAGGAATCAGAAAGAATGGCGGCAACTCAGATCTCGGTAAGAGAAGATGTCTCAATGAACATTTCGCCTCATAACTGTATTTAATCAAACATGGTTAATCTCAAAGCCAGATAAATAAAATATGTCCAGAAATGTTCCTGCAAGAACATTAAGCATGACTCAAAATAACTTTTTATTGTTATATTAAGAGGCCAATATTAAAAAGAAAAAGAGCAAGGGGGGAAAATGGAAATGGGGATCCAAGAAGGAAATTTCTTACCTCTACAATATTATGTCATCAAGTTGATTCTGACTTGATGTCTGAATCAACTTGATGACCCTTGCCAGAATTTTCTGTTCATAGAGTAATCAGAAGTAGGGTATCATTTCCTTCTTCTCTGGGTGCTCTGGGACAGTGCATTTTGCCCACGACTACAGAGGCTAAAGTCAGCAAGACTAAACTCAGCAGTGGACAGAGGCCAGAGGATTGGAAAAGATCAGTCTACATCCCAATCCCAAAGAAGGGCAGTGCCAAAGAATGCTCCAACTACCATACAATTGCACGCATTTCACACACTAGCAAGGTTATGCTCAAAATCCTACAAGGTAGGCTTCAGCAGTATGTGGACTGAGAACTCCCAGAAGTACAAGCTGGATTTCGAAGGGGCAGAGGAACTAGAGACCAAATTGCTAACATGCGCTGGATTATGGAGAAAGCCAGAGAGTTCCAGAAAAACGTCTACTTCTGTTTCATTGACTACACAAAAGCCTTTGACTGTGTGGACCACAGCAAACTATGGCAAGTTCTTAAAGAAATGGGAGTGCCTGACCACCTTATCTCCTGAGAAATCTCTATGTGGGACAGGAAGCAACAGTTAGAACTGGATATGGAACAACTGATTGGTTCAAAATTGGGAAAGGAGTACGACAAGGCTGTATATTGTCTCCCTGCTTATTTAACTTATATGCAGAATACATCATGCGAAAGGCTGGACTGGATGAATCCCAAGCCGGAATTAAGATTGCCAGAAGAAATATCAACAACCTCAGATATGCAGATGATACCACTCTGATGGCAGAAAGTGAGGAGGAATTAAAGAACCTCTTAATGAGGGTGAAAGAGGAGAGCGCAAAAAATGGTCTGAAGCTCAACATCAAAAAAACTAAGATCATGGCCCCTGGTCCCATCACCTCCTGGCGAATAGAAGGGGAAGATATGGAGGCAGTGACAGATTTTACTTTCTTGGTCTCCATGATCACTGCAGATGGTAACAACAGCCACGAAATTAAAAGATGCCTGCTTCTTGGGAGGAAAGCTATGACAAACCTAGACAGCATCTTAAAAAGCAGAGACATCACCTTGCCGACAAAGTTCCGCATAGTTAAAGCTATGGTTTTTCCGGTAGTGATGTATGGAGGTGAGAGCTGGACCATAAAGAAGGCTGACCGCCGAAGAATTGATGCTTTTGAACTGTGGTGCTGGAGGAGACTCTTGAGAGTCCCCTGGACTGCAAAGAGAACAAACCTATCCATTTTGAAGGAAATCAACCCTGAGTGCTCACTGGACGGACAGATCCTGAAGCTGAGGCTCCAATACTTTGGCCATCTCATGAGAAGAGAAGACTCCCTGGAAAAGACCCTGATGTTGGGAAAGTGTGAGGGCAAGAGGAGAAGGGGACGACAGAGGACGAGATGGTTGGACAGTGTCATCGAAGCTACCAACATGAATTTGACCCAACTCCGGGAGGCAGTGGAAGACAGGAGGGCCTGGCGTGCTCTGGTCCATGGGGTCACGAAGAGTCAGACACGACTTAACGACTAAACAACAACAAATTCACCAATTCCTTTAAACTGAGGTGTGAACAGAGCAGGTTGTGTTGGATGAGTCTGATTGAAGTCTAGATATATTGGTATTGATGTATTGTGTGTTTGCAATGCAAATATTTTTGCTGTTTGCAAAGGAATTATGATATTGTTTCTTTCCAAGTTATTGCTGTGAAGCTGGTCATAGAAGTAAAAATTCAGTCTACTAATTAGCCCCTAGGTTAATGCCAAGCAATTATGCCAAAGCAATAAACAATATGTTATAAATAAGCACTTTCAGTTTAGATGTAGAAACATTATAAAAAAATACATGCATTAACTTCTCTGTTAATTATTACTACAAATTAGTTGCATAGGGAAGGCACACATGATTAATATAGTAGAATTATATATTATTAAGTTCCCAGGGAGTGGGTGAACTGCTGTGGAAGAAGCTAGAGGAAGTTTCAGTCTGTCTAAAATGTGGCGTGTTTGAAGTTAAGGCAACTGTAAAGTAAAGCTACTTAAAAATTATAAACTGAAAAGGGAAGGAAATGTCTTGACCCTACTTACAGAAAGGTTGAGACATACATATGCCAAAGAGTAAAGAAATACTGTGCTTTTTACTTATTTATAGTATGAGCTTCTCCCTTCCAGACTGGCTTGCCTTCCTTTCATAAGCCGTGTTCACTTCAAAGGATTCTCATAATGTAGAAAGTCATCACTCAGTCTCAGGTTGATAGCAACTGACATCTCATACGTCAGGGTTTCTAAAATCCATGGCAGCTCATGGGGCTTTGAAAATCCATCCCTCTGGTTAAATCTGCATCAGCAGGGAAGTTAGTCTTCCATTTTTTTTACAAGTTGCTTCTTCAAAATCACATGTAAGTAGTTTTCTTTTAATCATGTTATATGGCTTTAAATGTTCCAGCCCATAGTGCTAGAGGAGGTATCTGAAATCTGCAGATGGATTATGTCATATAGTATTTTGGTATGGTAGCTGAGTACTTAGGGTTAGTTTCTACCCAGAATGATAATGATAATGGTGATGATTATGATGTTATACCTATGAGAAGATACAGTTTTAACCTTGTGTAAATTGCCCAGGGTAGTGCTTGGGGTGGTAAATAAATAAATAAATAAATAAATAAGATGCTTCACTTGTTATTGTATCAGTGTGTTTTAGAGAGCTCCCAGTCATATGACTGTTTTGGTTTCTCCTTTACAGAGTATCACGGCAAATATGCAGGTTTCATTTTTAGTGGGAAATTTTAATGGAAGATGATCCGTGTTTTCCTGTTCTCATAAATACTTTTCCAATATAGTAAAATGAACCCATGGCTGACAGACTGCTCATTTTTAAAATAAAAGTAAATTATATACTGCATGCATAGTTTGTTTAAAAAGATATTGCAGTTGGTCAGTTTCAGTATGTATAATAAAAGCAAAACAAAAACATAACAGTCTTGAAGACTGATGTATTTATTGTAGTGTACATTTTTGAGGATTCTGATCCAGTCTTTCTGACTCACGGAGCACAACATTTCATCCATAGGTTTATATGCACACTATATATGGGTACCGGGCCAAGGACAGAGTGAAATGGAGACCTGTGTCTTTTTTTCTTAAGAGACAGTATCCATTCAATGAAGCAAAAACTACATTGACAGGGTAAGAGCGATGCCCAAGAACAATGTCAAATCCAAGAGAGAAAGGGATATTTACTGTATTGTCACTTAATGCTGCCAAGTGAAACCACTCACATTAGTGAGTTCCCTTTCATGCTGAACAATCATACTTCCCTTTCACAAGCATTGTGAGACGAGCTCCTGAACAATCATAGACTTAAAACAGGCTATACAACATGAATGCAGAAACACTGCTAGAAATGTAGAAACTCTGCCCCAACATCTGCAGTTCCCAACAACATCAGAGATGCATTTACTTGTTCTTCTCCCAATGTGTTATATGGTATCATCACTCAGAAATACACCTCTGCATTCTACATTATACAAACAGAACACTCTACCAAGAGGATAAATCGATACATATCAGACATCAGAAAGGGCAACCCACAAAAGCCAATGTCAGCAAATTTCAACAGTATACTCTGTGAGTGATCTTGAAGTGATTATTACAGAGAATTTTAGTATTAAAGTAGAATTTCAGAGGGACATTTCAAAGTTATCCATCTATTTGTCTATCCATCTATCTGTCCGTCCATCTGTCAGAATGACTCTGGATGCTGGAATAATCAACTGCTCAAAAGACTGAGTAAATGTACCATGGACCTATGTGTAAATATATATGTGAATGGCTAGCTTTTGTAAAGATTCATGATGGATGCATACAATACACCTAGACACATCCAAATCCCAACCAATGAACAAACCTACCAAACAACAAGAACTTTATACTATGTGGTTAGGTCATGCTTTCTGTATGCAAGACATTTCCATCAGAATTATTTTTTTCCTTGTGTACAGAAAAATCCATTCTGCTTATTAAATCATTCAGTTTAATATCTGAAAAGCCTAATTCAATGGCAGCATTTCTTATCAGGTATATGATAATATATATTTATTCACTTTACTAACTTTGTTAAGGTGTTAGCTGATAATGTTTCACAGTCTATGTACATTTGTTTATCAGGTAGGAAAAGCAGTCATCATTACCATGTCCCACCTACCACATATGTACTTTTAAATCTGTGTGCTGAGAAACTGATGTATAACCCCTATGAACTAATAACCTCTCTTCTGCTTTTAGGAAACCATGCATGGGCTATCAAGCATATGTTCACTTCCTTTTCTGAAGGACCTGTGTAAAAATATTGAAAAGTATGTACTATTGGCTTTGTTTTTTAAATATGTCTCTAAATGACTCTACAGTATGTTTTACTTCGCAATAGAAAAAGACGTCCTGTGCAGAAGCGTCACTTGACATGATAGATTCCACCCACCACCGACCCATCGAGAAAAGCTTAATGTTCAACAACAGGGTTGGTTCTGCTGTTAGGCAGAGTAAGACATCCACTCAAGTAACAGAATGTGGGTGTTGCGAAAGATCAGTAACATGTTTGTTATTTAATTTGCTATTATTGCATTTTATTGTTAGAGTAAAAAGAAGCACTTGAGGAATTTTTTGCCAAAATATTTTGTTGTTGTTGTTGTTTTGGGCACCATGAATGTTCACTTGGGTGGGTAGGTGGGAGACTGTCTCCTACTTGGCATTTGGCAATAAAATGTGGTGCTCTGTCCCTGTTCAGCAATTTCTCCTGTCAAAAAGGGGTCATCAGGGAGTTTTAGTCCCTTTCCCTCCATCGCACATGCTGCTCCTTTCCCCTTTCCACAACATCCTCTGGCACTGATGCAGGAGCCTCATGGCGCAGTGGTTAGACTGCAGTACTGCAGCCAAAACTATGCTTATGACCCGGGATTCAATCCCAAGTGGTCTGCTCAAGGTCGACTCAGCCTTCTTTCCTTCCGAGGTAGGTAAAATGAGTACCCAACTCACTGGGGGGGGGGGGGGAATGTGTAGCCTGCATAATTATCTTGTAAACCACCCAGAGGGTGCTTTAAGCACTATGAGGCAGTATATAAGCAGCACACTTTGCTTTTTTTGCTTTACATGACTGGACTTACCTTCACACAGGTGCAAGACTAACCATTTATTGCTTTTTCATGTCCCCCATAATCAGGCAGCAAATGGATAATTATTTAATTTATTATCATAGAGCTTGTGCTGCCAGGAGAGGTGTATTATGAGTTTTCTGCCTCAGAACCTAAACTAACTGGAATAGCCTTGGGTACTGTGTTAATTTTATAGGACGGTGCTATTTTTTGGTCTGACTCTGGGGAAAATATGTCTTGGGCCACCCCCAGTCATTGTGGCCATCCTGGCTGGTGGACTATGGGATGTTTGGCTCCAAATGGTAACTTTTTGAAAGCTGTGTTGCACCATATTTACCATGAAGTCATGGCTGGGCAGTTATTGCTACCAAGCCATCTCCAGTTCAGGTGGCAGGTGGTGGTAATGGTAAACCAGTGAGGAAATAGAAGCATGGACACTTGCCTTCCATAAGTGATAATGGAGTGGCTTTTTAAGAAAATGCAGCAAAATTAAAAGAAATAATGTAAATGATTTTGTTCAGATACCTTTCCAGGATCTGCATATACACGCATAAGCTAGCTGTTAAAATGTCATTAATTCTACTGTATTATTAAATGGACTTCACTGAAAGTTGTTTAGCAACTTTGTACAATTCATTACTTTAAAAAGAAAAACAGGAACGGCATGCTTTCCTTTCCTCCTGTACAAATTTCAGTAGTTTAAATAATTTTTATATCCATTCACTTGAAATTGCTCAGATAAACATATATAGAATTCTACAGTTAGCCACTGTTAGTTTGGGTGTACGGATATAATCCAAAAACACTACATGATGTTTGAAGTCTATTGACTCCTTTGCAAAAAATTTAAGAGGTACCTTTTGAAATTAACAGAATAAATTTCCTGACGCTAGCCATGACTATTTAGAAGCCATTATCCAGGCTTACCTGGAGATGGCTTTTTTTGGCTGGTGACTCCATGAGACTAGGCAGCATGGCAGCTACCATCTTGGCCTGATGGTTGTCTTCCCAGCCTCCCCTGAGGTCATGCAGGCATGTTTAGCCAATCAGAGGTGGTGAGAGGTGAACCGGAGAGGTGGGATTTTCAATTCAGTCTGTCTGTCGAGTATAAATTGAGGTGCAGCCTCTGCTACTGGCCTTTCTGCCCAGAGCTTTTCCCCACCCACCACTTCTTCTGTGTTCAGTAAAATGGTTATCAGTCAATCTGCCTTTTGTCACAGCTTTGTTGAGAGTGTTTTTTGGAGCATGAGGATGGATCTAGGTGTAGAAGAGGAACCCCACAAAGGTGGCATTCTCATAAGGTGCTTTCCCTTCAAGGGGGTGGGGCAGTGAGGCCATGCACACTCCCAGCTTGGGGGTTATTACACACTCCCTTCCTCTGATGGTAGATGAGGCCATTCCAGACCTGTTACCTTGCTTACCATCACTTCGCAGTCAGGTCAGCTGATGCAGGGTCCATCTTCCACGTTAGAGTTAGGGTTCATTTGCAGCTGTAACCAATAAAGTTATGGTAAGTTTATGCCAAAAGATGGTTCTCTCTGTGTGTGTGTGCGTGCATGCGTGCGCACCCCCAATCCCCAGAGCCATTAGCCTTACCCAACAAGCTTATGGTTGCTTACGATTCTATGGATCTAAATATGACTTGGTATGTCAGTAGTCCCTATGTTTTGCTGTGAAAATAGGGTTGCAAGAAGATTACTGGTCTGTTACGACAAAAGTCTAGCATAAGTTTATATCCCATCCATCTGCATCTATAATTTTGTATATGCCGGGAGCTCCTTTGTTTGTTTTCTTCTTAATTTTCTTGGTGTTCCATGTACCACCATTCCAGCATACATCCACAGTTTTTTACTGGTTCCTCTTCAATAGTATAACTTTATGCCTGCAATAGTGCAGCCCTGTCTTGCTTTCTTTATTTGGAACAGGGTTACCATCTATTCAGTTACATTAGAGGCACAGGAATATCCCACTCATCTGCCTTTAGAATAAATAGAAATGTAAATGCAGCATAAATGTACTGCCATTTGTTCCCACCATGCTGACATTAATGAGGTTTTAAATCATGTAGCTAGTGTTGGCTTTGTGACCCAGATCCCCCGTCTTCTATTAGAAGCTGGAAATGCTTTGATATCCCTTACATTCAGGTTATAAATAAATGTGTGCGTGTATTGTGGAAATGTCACTGGAATGTGCCTGCAAGATTTGTATAATGCCATGTTTTGTGGTGTCCTTGCTGTCTCCAAGTATATCCAAGATGCCAATGCCTACAATTGACAGAATGATTTAGATCTACTAATCTAAGGTGGTTGTAATGATGATCATAAAAGATAAAGAAAAATAATGGATATGTTATAAAAAGAACAAGAGATGAAGAACTGATAAAAAATATTGATTATAACATCTCTGAACATGCAAACATAGATTTTTACAACTCTTCTAACTCACACTAAATCATTTATGACTCTTGCTGTTGAAACCAGCAGAGGAAAACCAAATGACCAAAAAAAAAACCTCAAAATGAAATCCCATTTCAGATAAATGATACTGTGTCAGTCAGAGATTTGCATAATACCATTCATGATGCTAAACTCTAGAGCTTGCTAGTAAAAAGCAACTGTGACGTTCACCCCTCGTGGCCCCTGTTTGTCTCACTAAACACAGAGCTCACAAGGTATCCCAAACGCTTCTTGACACGCTGCCACCAGTTGATCCCTTTTATCAACCTAGTTTACTCAGAAAAGACAAAGGTCCATTCAGTACAGACTTTTTAATAAAACAGGTTTATTGATTACAGATGGTTTCTAGAATAATTCATAAGCATATTCCTTCAGTTTCACCAAGCATCAATATTAATCTTCTATATTAAATATCACAGGTTACTAATCACTCCTCAGACTAATCACTCCTCAGATCCCCCAAACTATCTCTCTCCCTCTCTCTGATTCCTAACCCAGACTCTCCAGACTCTAACTGACTCCCTCTCACTTCCCAGGCTCTGCCTTTTAACATCCCTTTCGGCCCTGCCTCTTAACCACATTAACATATACTATGAATAATTCATAACTTACAATGCATAACTTAGGGTGTTCGCCACATACCTCCCCCCTTAAATATGTTTGTTTGGGAGGGGAAACACGTTTTCCATCCTAAACAAACATGCATTATTGCATAAAAACTCTACTTACCCTCTGGCATCATTTTGCAAGCAATAACAACATTTTATATAACCATCACAATATCTTATCACTTGAAACATTCCAATACAGTACAATTACATACTTTACCTTTTAATTTATACTTACGACATTTAATATTAAAACTTACTGAAATATAACATATTCATGAAAATTTTACATAGATAATTAAACGGTTACTCCATAGTCCATTCAGGTTTATTTTAAAAGTCCTTGAATCATTCTCCCCGTCTCAGTTCAACAATATTCAATTTTTCATCACTATACACAAAGAGAACATTTATTATAACATTATCAACTTTGTTTATCCCCCCCCCCCATTAGTCATTTGGCTTTCGAGGCAAGGTATCAGCATCCACGATCTGAGTCCTTTTTACGCTTTGGATTACAAAGTCCAAGTCTTGCACGTTCCTGCTGTCATCTGCTTGGCACAGCACCTCTCCAAGTCCAACGCTCGATGTATCCGTGAGGATGGTGAACTCCCTGCTGTAGTCAGGTGCGCTGTGGACTGGTCTGGTCATTACCGCCTCCTTCAGCTGGTCACACAACTGCTGGGACTCAGGGGTCCCTCTGATGATCTCTGGCTCCTTCTTCCGCGTTCTCTTCGGTCGACCAGCGGTCATCAGGCCCTCTGATGTCCACTGGATGTCCTCTGCTTGCCGTTCCCCAGTGAAGCCTGCTTTCTTTCTGGCACGGGGCTTCACTTTCTCAGCTGGGGAAAGGGTAGGCAGTTCCCTCTCCTCCTCCCAAACATCTCTGGATGCGTCCTTCTTTAAGATGCCAGGGCTTACGCCTTCCTCCTCACTCACAAATTCACCCACAGGTACTTTCATTGCAAAGTTTTCCCTATGTGGGGGACCACTATCACGGGTCACTTTAAGATTCTCAGGAGAGTTTCCTTTAAGTGCACTCTCAACCGATTGGTTTGTTTTAGATGCACTGAGCTTGTTATCTGATTCTATTTCTTTCTTCACTGATATGCTAGGTAGGGGTTTGCTTTGCAAGATTTTAAGGTCTATTTCAGCTGCAGAGCTAATATACTCGCTAGCCCTCCAGTGCTGGTGCAACATATCTATAGGTTCTGACCCTGCCAAAAGCAATTTACTCCCCTCTATGGTTCTCAGCCTCACTACTTTGTCCTCAGGACATAATGCTCTTTCCTGGGTCTCATGCAAGCCTTTCTCCTTTCCAGGAGTACTTCCCAAGCTTGGCTCTGCCACTTCTACGGACTTTTCCCTATATAAAAGATCCTTATCCAGGCAAGATCTCTCAGGGCATTCAGGAGACAATAAAGTAGGCGAACTGGCCTCTTCAAAGCAATCCACCAAGCTAGTGTCCTCCTTCTGCTCCTGGGCAAAACTACTTTTATTTGGGTTTTTCAAAAGCATGAGATCAGCTTCAGAACAGCTATTAAGCTGACTATCCAAGGAACTTTCTCCTTCCAGGCTTCCCTCTGCTACAGTATCCATTTCTACTGCAGTAGGTGATTTCTGGCCCCCTTGTAAGCATGTAAGTACAAAAGCACTCTTAACATGCTCTATCAAGTCCCAACCGATTAGAAAAGCAGCCGGTATTTCCTCCCTATGTTTCCCAGGGACAATTAGCTGTTGGTGGGGCCCTCCCCCTCTATGAGGTGCCTTTAAACCCTCTCTATAAGTCAAGTCTTTATCAGTTATAGACCTCTCTGGGTGTTCAGGGGTCAGTGGAATGGGATTCTCTTTTGGTCTTCTAATACCATCATTTAAAGTACCATCTTCCTTCTGTTCATCAATACAGGAAGTATCATTAGGGTTTTTCAATATGACCTCCTCAGCCATTTCTGCTACCTCAGGATTTTCCTCTAAACGGGGGCATCCCTGGTTTGATTCAGAAATTAGGGATTCCATTTTTCCCTCAGGGATTGTTAACTGCTCTCCCAGGGCACATGTTACCCCAAAAGCACTCTGCACATGCTTAGTTAGATCTAGCCCGATTAAACAAGGTGCTGGAATTTGATCAGAAATTGCCACATCCCAAATTCCAACCCAATCTCTATAGTTTATCTTTACTTTAGCCATAGGTAAAATCACTGGAGTAGAACTTATTCCCTTAATTGTAACAGTTTGGTTTGGAAGTATTTGTTCTTTAGGAACTACATCAGGATGACACAGGGTTATGTTGGAACAGATATCAACAACTCCCACATAAGACTTCTCATTAATAAGAATTTCCTCTCCAGGGTTCTGTACTAAAATATTTTCTGTCTTTACAAGAAAACACTGAACAACCCTGGCTAGTGGCAGATCAGAATTCTCTGTCGTGCTAGTTGCCATGGAGACAGAACCACCATTGTTACAACTTCCTTCAGTGGCTTCGACTGATTTTAAACAGTAAACTTTCTTGGTCTGATTATCATCTTTTCCATTTTTATTTTTGTTTTTCGTACAATTTGATTGAAAATGCCCAAACTCTCCACAGTTATAACACTGTCTATAAGTCCTTCGATCATTCTGAGGCGATCTCTTAAACTTTTCCTCAGAGTTCACTCACTTCGGCGGACTAGGCCCTGGCAACTCAGGCGAGGCGCTACTCTGGCCTTCTTTCCCTGATGTATTTCTGAGGCAATTTTTATTGAAGGGCCTCTTATTGTTGTCCCAGTTTTGCCTGTTAAGTTTTACCTCAGAGAACCTGGGGTTTCGTATCTCACTTATGGAATCTGCATTTTCACCTGCTTCTATTAAATTTCTAGGATTTTTGTCTTTAACTAAGTAACGCAATTCCCCAGGCAAAATAGAATAAAATTGTTCTAACCCAATCACATTTTTCATCTGTTCTAGAGAAGTGACATTTTCACGTTCCATCCATTTGTCTAAACATTGAACCAAGTTAGCCCCTAACAGAGAATAAGATTCTTCAGGCATTTTGGTAAGGGAACGGAATTTTCTCCTCAGGTGTTCTGCATTTATGCCAAATCTTTAATATACCATTTTTCTATAGGCTTCAAAATCTCTACCTTGCTCTAGAGGCATCTGAGAATACAGTTCAGCTAAATCTCCACTTATTTGTGATCTCAGAATTATCATCCTTTCATCATCCTTGATATCAAAGTCCCAACATGCTCTCTCAAATGAAATGAGGAAAGACTCAGGGCAATCATCTTTCCTATATTGGGGAAATTTCTTTAAGTTGATTTTTGAGAGATTTCCCTCACTAGAGTTGTTATTGTTATTACTATTATTGTTTTGAGCAGCGATTTCCAATCTTTTCATTTCTATTTGAAATTCCATTTGTCTTTTTTCTTGCTCAGCTTTGAGCTGTAGTTCCTGAGCTTTCTCTTCAGCTCTGGCTTTTTCTTTCTCCATTTCTAATTGGTTTTTCATAGCTAACTCCTCTAACTGGGTTTTCATAGCTAGCTCCTCTAATTGGGTTTTCAGAGCTAGCTCCTTCAATTTAAATTCTTGTTGTAATTTCCATTTTTCAAAATCCTGGGAGCCTAGATCCCTTTGTCTCTCTGAGGCACCCTCATCTGTCTCCTCCTGTTCCATTGAAGTTAAAGGGTCTCCATTTCCCTCCATTTCTTGAGGTAGAACCTCAGCCTCACGACTCCCCTTCTGGCTACGTTTGGGTGGCATATTTACGTCTGAGTTGATTAGTATTGAGTGTGTGTACTGATTTTAAAAAGGACCTGTCTTTCTGCTTTTAATCCCAGTAACTATTGTTGTTGCTTCACTCAGCAGCTCTCTCTGGCTGTTCTCTCTAGCTAACAACCTTTTAGTTACTGTGTCTCTCTATGTCTGAGCTATTCCTGCTCTCAGACACTAAAATAATTTTATTTTCCAAGCTTCTGTTTTGATTTTCTATCCCCTCAGATCTGCTCTGACCTCTGGCTTCCACTTTTATCCACAAGCGCTCCCTTAACTCTCAGAGCCTTGGATTTTAAGCTAGCCACAAGGTCTCTCAAATTCTGAGGTAAATAAAAGGAATTTTTCCTTCAGAGTTGTTCCCTATCTTTAGTTCCCCCCAGATCTTGGATCAGAAGCCCCGCCACTAAGCTTTTCCACAAAAGCTCTAGCAGGTCACCTACTTCTTCACCACAGACCTCTGACTAAAAAGGTACCCACGACTCAAAAAAAATTCACTTTCAAACTCTGGCTTTACTGGATTGTTTCGTATCCCACTACTGGACACCAATTGTGACGTTCACCCCTCATGGCCCCTGTTGTCTCACTAAACACAGAGCTCACAAGGTATCCCAAACGCTTCTTGACACGCTGCCACCAGTTGATCCCTTTTATCAACCTAGTTTACTCAGAAAAGGCAAAGGTCCATTCAGTACAGACTTTTTAATAAAACAGGTTTATTGATTACAGATGGTTTCTAGAATAATTCATAAGCATATTCCTTCAGTTTCACCAAGCATCAATATTAATCTTCTATATTAAATATCACAGGTTACTAATCACTCCTCAGACTAATCACTCCTCAGATCCCCCAAACTATCTCTCTCCCTCTCTCTGATTCCTAACCCAGACTCTCCAGACTCTAACTGACTCCCTCTCACTTCCCAGGCTCCGCCTTTTAACATCCCTTTCAGCCCCGCCTCTTAACCACATTAACATATACTATGAATAATTCATAACTTACAATGCATAACTTAGGGTGTTCACCACAGCAACCAAGAAAAAGTGTGAAATGTTTGCGTTTGTGTAAATGAAGGGATGAAGCAGGATTCTTGGGAAATGAAGTCATGTCTCAGTGGTTAAAAGGGTTAATCAATTTCTCTCTCCTTAAAAGTCACAGCTTGAATGCCTTTATAAAAGTCATGTTTCTTTTCCCCAATCTCTCAGGAGTGCAAAATACAGAGAATCATGACGATCTCATGTAGGCTAAAATGTGACTGAGGCCCACAGACCATGCAGAGCCATCTAATACATGTTTATTCAGAAATCCAGTAACTTCAGTAAGGTTAACTAGACTTCATTAAAAGTGGATGGATGTTTCCCACCATTTTTCCTGAGGTGTGAAAATAGTATGAGCTTTTAATTAAGACCATTGAAGCATAGCTATGAATTTCAAATCTCTTGCAAATAATGTTTTCCTAGCCCATTAGCTCATTTGCTCATGAGCTCTCAGACTGATGTGTAAATAGAATAGCATTTATTTGTCACCCTTTTATCACACTATTCCTCCAGGGAGCTCAAAGTAGGATACATGGCTTTTCACAATGACCCTTTTGAGTACCATGTGTTACATTTCATTCCATGGTGATCCTATGAATTAATGACCTCCCTAAAAAAGCCTTACTATAAGCAAATTAAAGGCAATGGCTTTCTTTATTAAGTCAGGCTATCTTGTGTTAGATCTTTCTCTTTTCCTACTAACTTCCATTTTTCCTATTGTGATAGTCGTTTCCAGTGCGTTTTGTCTTCTCATAATACATCCAATGTACAATAGCCTCAGTTTAGTCATTTTAGTTTTTATAAGAGTCTACTGAAAGTTAGCATGCGATCAGATACAGGTTTAGATTGCATTTGGGAGCACTGACAGCATAGTCTGGTTAATTCTGTTTGCTGGTGACCAGACAAGATACTGTAGATCATGAACCAGCCAAGTCTTGCTCTGTTCCCTGTGTGGACCTTTTTGGTCAAGTGGCAGGGTTGTCCTTTTTTTTGAAGCAAGCTGGTGCAATCAGAAACAGATGGAAGGGTCACTTTAAAGGGTACTTTTTGAGATTGCACCCTGAAAGCAACCCAATCCAGTGCAGTCTTTGTATCCTTGTCTGATTGCACCTAAGCAAAACCCACTTACATGTCTTTTTGGTAAAAAACAAAATGAGACTTTGTGCATAGATGAGACTTAAGAGAGTGATTGGCCCAAGGTCACCCTGCTTGGATCCAGTCTAGTACTCTAATTGCCACACCAGACTAAACCCAGTTTTTAGTACCAACAACATGAGATCCATTAGAATCAACAGAATTTGAACTGGTGTTGACTAATATGTCCTATTCATTTCAATTAGCTTACTCTGGTTGGGAATAAAACTGCATTTATCCCACTGGTTCTAAAACTGTAGCAGAAGGCAAGGAAATGTCCCGGGGGGGGGGGGAGTCATTTTACTTATGGGAATGGGTGGGTAATTATTTTCAGTTATTTTTGGACATAGAAAATGGTGCAACTATGTTTACACAAGTACATATACAGTATGTCACAAGTGGCAATATAGACAGAAACAAGAAGTTTGAGTTCCTATTGTGTGCTTTCTTTCTCCTTTCTGCTGTACAGTGTCTTTAACCTATAGCTCCTCTCACACTCATCTTCCTCTTTTCCAAGGTCAAATACAATTACCACATGGTTAGAAACAGTGCTTCTTTGAGTGCTGAAATATAGCTGTTTATCATAATGGATGCTTTCACTCAGCTCAGAATTTTGCATTCTATCAAGATGTCTTTTGTGATTGGTCATTGAAAGGTAAACACAGGTTGGGGGATTTTGCAAGTCCATTTGCTCAAGCTTGTATCTGAGGAAATTATGCTGTTCGGGGAAAAACAGGTTATAAACTTCTGAACATGAGCTGAGTATCTTGTTCAGCTTATTCAGTTCAGCAGCTGGAAGTAACAGAAACTCTTATTTTGCCCAAATTTCTAGTTTCCTTCAATATACCTTCTCTTTCCTTTTAAAAAACAGGTATTTTAAAATTATTTCAAGCACCAACTTTCATGTATGAGAGAATGTGAGAAATTTTTTTTTGTTCTATACCTTTCTTTCTTTCAAAAAAAAAGAGTAATGTCTTGTTTGACCCTGGACTGAGTACATGTAAATATGAATTAGGAAAGGTTGGCATGTATAAAGATCCTTGACCAATTAATTCATTTCAGATATGTGTAAATGAGGTTTGAAATGTTCCATTGACCATGCTGGCTGGTGGATTCTGGGAACTGGAGTTCAAAAAAATAACCTTTTCAATCCCTTACAATGACCAATAAAGAATTTTTTAACTCCTGGACCAAAGATCTTTTAATTTTAGTACAAACTGCTACTACAGCCAGAACATAAGCATAGAATTTGAAACAATAAAGCATACAGTAGAATGATAAATTGAACTTAACTCTTCATAGCACTTTCAACAAAAATAACTTGTGTACTGTGTTTGTTCTTGTCCTTCCCAGAGTTATCAAGTCTAAGTTACCTTATAAAGACTTTGACGGAGATAAATTCAGTACTTTCCCAGTAAGTAAAGCCATATGATAGCAACATGATGCATACCAGAGTCCCTTCTAGCATCTATAAGGCCACTTCTTTTATTAAAAACCAAACTAATATAGAAAAGCTTGTTCTTTATGGTCCTGAAATAGTGTTTGCTTTATGGCAAAGAAAAAATGTTCTTTTATAGTCTTTCTGGAGATTTGGTCATGACATTACTTCACCCTGAGAAGCAAATTGCTCTGTCAGAGAGTGTTATGTTCATTGAATTATTAATAAAAGGTGAAGCAAAGATATCTGAAAGAATAATAAAATTTCTGGGGTGTCTTATTTCTGCATTAAAATGAGCAATGTGTCATTTTTTCTAAAGATAGTTGCGAGGGAGATGGCAGTCTCTTTTCTCCATTTCTTTTAGTTAGATTTTTATTTTAGATGTTTACTGCCTCGAAAAGGGGAAATAACTATGCAACATTCTATCTGTACTTTTTTTTTTACTGCTTAGACCTTAAGAGGATATTACTGGAGAGGCAGAGACTGTGATGATACAGAGGCCTCTGTACATCCCGGCAGGCGGTAATGAGAGTGTTTTGTTTCTTTTATTATAATGACCACTCCTTTTAAAATAAATCATGTCATATTCTGAAAGAATTAAATCTTGAAAGCCTTTAATATTACAATACAATTCCAATTACCCTGATATATATATGGGGGGGGGGAGAGGAATTTTTGTTCCATCTAATTTTCAGCCCCGCTGGGTGGGGCCCACTCCCCTGTGCGTATGACTCCGCCCCGCCCCTCACGTGGAGTTCCGTTGTGACTGGAACCAAAGGGGCTGAAAACGATCACTGTGGGTGCACGGAGGAGGAGGAATGCTGCATGGAGGGGGCGGAGTTGCGCTCGCAGACGAGTATATTAGAGGGAACTTTGTGACAGGAGCTCATGTATGAATTTTTCATGAGGCTTTGTACAGTGAGGAGGTTTGAATACCTGAAATTCAGATCATAAATATACTGTCTGGTACATTAACGTTTCTCAGTTTCTCTTTCACATTGTTCTTCTGCATTACAGAGAAACATCTAGTAATACAGTTTCTCACTTTCTTTTCCACAAACAGTTGCTCCTAAATTTTTTAAAATGCTTGCCTATTTTAATCCTACTTTTTAATCAAAAAGGGGTTAATTTAGCTAAGAGTAAAACTAGAATAAAAATACAATTAAAAACTTTTCTTAAAAAGAATTAGTAACAATAGAAGTTAAAGGGGTAGCAAAAGACACCTAATAAAACATTGAGAAGACCTCTGAATAGAATTAAAGCATTTAAAGATATTTTTAATGATATATGGGGTAGATTTATTGAATTTCTGTTAATAAGAGGAAGAGGTAAAGTCCCAATACAAGTATCAATGCAGTTCTGGAAAGGAGGACAATGAGAAGGAGAGCTCTCCAGAAGGTCCCAATGGTGGTGGGGAGCACAATTATTTTAGTTTGTATCTTGTATTTTGTAAAATTAACCAAAAAAAAATTAAAGCATTTAGTCAAAAGCTTGCCTTAAAAGGAAGACCATTACCATTTTGTAACCATTAGACATTCTTGGAGTGATCTTACTTGGGGAGCAGTTTCAAAGTCTGGGAACAGCTATTGAAAAATCCATCTCCTTGGTCCTAGCTAGATGCATTTTGAAAGTATGTTTACCAAGTCTGATGTGTAGGACTATAAACTTTTCAGGTTTTTACTTGTTCTTAGATTCTTTAATTTGGTTATGGTGCTTTATCTTCCAGATCAAATTGACATGGCCTTCCACCACATTCTTGTAACTGTGTAACTCTTGACAGAGCAAGGCTAGATTAGGGCAGTGGTTCTCAAACTGAGGTCTCCAGATGTTCTTGGACTGCAATTCCCAGAAGCCTTCACCACTTGCTGTGCTGGCCAGGATTTCTAGATGTTGCAGTCCAAGAACATCTGGGGACCCCAGTTTGAGAACCATTGGATTAGGGGATTTGGCAGCAATCTAGAAGAACAGCTGTTCACCATAGATACTCTATTGCTTTTACACCTTATGCTTCTCTTTCACAATTTTTTGCCATTGTCCAGAGATTATCAGTATAGGGCTGCCATATAGTTTTATTTCCCTGTCAATTTTTGCAAAATGAGCTAGAATACAGGCATCTTCTGTCAGTGGGATCAAACTGATTTTCTTTGATCTATAAGAGAGTAAACAGTCCCATGGAATGTAAATGTTTAGTAAATATGTAAGCTATATATTTTACAATGACTTGGAAATTTGAACAAACCTGGATGGTGAAGGACTAACGCATACACAATATGGACTGGTGTAGCAGGTTGTGGTTTCTTCAATACCACCTCTATATCCTCCCTGGAAAGAAAACAGGATGCACTGCTATGCTGACCACACTGACAGGAAACCTTTGACTCTCTGCAGTCTGGGAAAGAGTACTTTTGTTCTCTTCTCCCTGGTATTGCGAGACCACTTTATCTCTGTTTATGTTTAGAAAGATTTGGAACAAAACATTTTACATTATATTTGCCTTGCTGATTTAAAACAAACTGCCTACTGCCTGCTTAGTCAATTTCTGCAAACTATTCTTAATTCCTTTTTGTTTTTAGCCCTGATAACTGGGATGCCAAGAAGGATTCCAACTGTAATGGTATATGGGTGAGTTGTTCAATGTTATACTTTAACATTTTGTTCCATTATCTCATCTCCCTACTTTGAAATGAATCTAGCAGTTTTTACTGTATGGACTCTTGAAAGAGTAGGCTTTCCCAGGTCCCAAATAACAAAACCATTAGTTCCTCAACAAACATAACATCATCAGTTCTATCACATCTGATGCTTGCAGATAATGAAATAGTTGGAAAGTCATCCCAGAACATGGAAGTATGTTAGATTTAAGGCATTAATATTAAGTTCATTCTTTATTTTTCCAACAGACATTATGATGTGTCCTTTGCAGACAATACACATCTGTGGACATACCCCATCCGCAAAGTAGAAGGCAGCTATACCTCATTTTGAAGATTCTCTAAATCAGTTGGGCCCAATCTTGCCCCTATAGTAGGTTGAGTTAGCAGAGCCAACAGTGTATGATATTTCTCAGGGCTCCTGGGCATTTAGACCCAATAACATCAAGAGCCCTAAGCCTACCAATAACTCTTTGACCAGTTCCAATTACACTTCTTTACCATAAAAGTGTAAGAAGCTTTAACAGAAGGTGTAGAGTCATTTCCCCCCCCCCCCCTCTTCTGTATGGTTGTAGAGGTCAAAGCGACCTATTCCTACTGCACCCACCTCCACGTCTACAGGACAGTTTCAAATTTTTTTTAAAAGGGCTGGCTTCAGGCAAAGCAGGGCCATGACAAGCTAAAGGTCGATTGTTTTACTATGGATATGCTTCTCTGCCTCAGTGTTAACATGTTGAGGAGCTGGATCTTTGATTTTGATGCTTCTCAAGACAAAGCCACAATTTTTGGGTCCCAGTTTTCTAGTTGGTATCTCCAACTTCAGATCAATCACAAGAGGCCACGTTATTTTGAGGCACTGTCTCTCCCACAGCTTCGCAGAGCCTTCACTGAACTTAGATTTCAGCAGATGCCCCTCTGCATATCTCGAAGGGAGATACAAAAGAATTCCAGTTACGGAACACAAATGTGTATTCGGCTGCAACCAGATAGAAGACATAATTCACTATTTATTGTTCTGCCTCCTCTATAAGGACCCCAGAGAAAGATTTTTGTTACTTATTATCCAGTCATTCCTTAATTGCACACCATGGAATTAGTATTAAGATTGCTTCCATTACATATGCTGTAGCACTATTTGCATTGGCAGCCAAGAAGCTGAGGTCTGGTTTTCTGAAGGACCATAATGCCGTTTAATTTAATGGTCCATAGTTTAGTTGGATATGCTCAAAGAAAGATACATTTTAAAACATGTAGTTCTAAAATATATGTTTTTAAAACCTGGATTTTCTTTTTATATCATACATTGCATATTGTAAAGGCCTATGACCATAAAGTTTTGACTGACAGTCTCCTGTGAACAATTTTTGATAAATTCTCTTTTGCATTTGGAGCAAAAACCACTAGCCTCTGTGAAAGATGAAGCTGAAATTAGTTACATGGCAAATAATCCCAGCTTTTTTTTTTAATTTTATTTTTTTTTGCACTTAGAGCCAATGACTGCTTTTGCTTCAAAGGGCTTCAAATGCTAAAAACATTTTTCAAGCTTCTAACAGCATTGCTGAATCTATATTGTCGATGTTGACAAAAGTAAAAGGGAAAAAGAAAATCTTAAAAATGAAAAATATTGCATTTTCATGAGATTCATTTCCAGGTGAGAACATATATAGGGGACTTGTATTTGCACAAAGTGGATTTTGATCCATAAACATTCACACTGATATATACCGTGTTTCCCTAAAAATAAGACAGGGTCTTATATTAATTTTTGCTCCAAAAAAGGCATTAGGGCTTATTTTCAGGGGATGTTTTATTTTTTTCCATGTACAACAATCTACATTTATTCAAATACAGTCATGTCATCTTCTTCTGGTTGCTACACAATGGTGGAAGGCGGGGTTTCACTTAACTGGGGCTTATTTTGGGGGTAGGGCTTATATTACCAGCATCCTGAAAAATCATACTAGGGCTTATTTTCAGGTTAGGTCTTATTTTCGGGGAAACAGGGTATCTGTTAATCTTTAAAATGCTATAGCATTATGCCCCCCCTTTTTTTCCATATTTCCCTTCCTTTCCCTTCTCATCCATGGGAGAGTAGCAGCTAGTAAATTTCTGTTGTGTGACATGGAGGTGGTGCATACTGTATTTTGAGAAATTAATTGTTCTGGTCGAAATAGCTGTGCAGAACAGGGAGACGAGATTTCTGTCAATGTCCACTCATTCTACTCTTCAAAATGGCTTGCATGGTAATATAAAGGTCTAAGTGAAAATGGTTATGGAATTTTTGACTCTTTTTTCTGCAGATAGACAACTTTCCTGACAGTGTGTGGGTGTTTCATTTTTGTAGGTGTGAGTAGGTGAATTTCTATACTGTGGGACAAACAGTCTTCTCCAACTTCATTGTTTGCAGAAGATTCAGGTCATATCATCCTCAGCTAACACTGTGACCTACTTAAAAACAAAATCTAGAATGGGAAGGGAAATCTTGAAACAATGGGAGCACTTTTAAAAGGCCCAATACTAAATGTGCCAATAGTGGCCAACCCTGAAGGAACCCTGTAAATCCCACTGTTTATTTCAGAACTAACCATTTTAGTTATAAGTGAATGCTGCTAATTTTACGAATAACATGTTTTTCATTTTTTAAAATTAATAGTGATGAACTCTACTGAATTAAATTTCCAATTTCTAATGTTTGACACAATTGAATTAATTTTTAAGCCTAACATTCCAAGCTTTGAATAATCTCAATTTTACAGTGTATTGAGTAGACAACAATAGCTTTTGTAAAGCAAGCAGCAACTGACTGCTAATACATGCTTGATTTATTTATTTTTAATTATAGGGGCTGGGAATCACGGAGTCATACAATAGATTCCATTTTTTTTGAAGGGAGGTTTAATTTCTGTTTCTTCTCATGGCCCATTGTAGACCATTTAGAAAAAAGAGGGGAATTTCAAACGTCTTTGTAATATAGCATGGGGGTCTGCTGTTCAAAGAAAAAAAAATCAGAGTTGTAAGCAGGCATTCTGAAATTCTTGAGTGCGTCTTACGCTGGAGAACACAACCTGCAATCCTCTGAAGACTGATGAATGGCTCCCTCAATTCTCCCCCTACTAGTTATCAAATTCCTACCACATCAGCCAGAGGACTGAGATTGCTACTTACCTGCTGTGCTATCAATGGACTGAAAAAAGCATTTCCTATCAGGGTTAGTAGATGAAATATATTTTAGCCTTCCAATCCCTTCCTGGAGGAAGAGAAGTTCCCTCATTACCTGGAAGCTGAGTCTTGGACTCAGGGTTACTGGGATGGGGATGAAATTCTAAGTTAACTCTTCAACTCCTGAAAATGGTCCTTAGTATGAAATAGATGCCATTATATTCTTCAAAATTTGGTTTGGATGCTTAGATTCTGTATTTCTATAGCTAAGGCATGTGAATTCCGCTTTTTTTGGTCAGAAAAAATGTTATCCTTTTAAATGAGGGGGAAGGGTCATATACATTTGTCTGCCACTTCTGTGGGTCTATATAGTTAGCGGAGGAAATGCCTTATATTAGACATTCCCTACTAGAGACCTTCCAGAAGTGCTGAATGACAGATCCCATCATCCTTGGAGATGGAGATAATAGCAGTTGGTGTTTGATTTTTGCTTGTGGTTGGCTTTCCCAAAGGTACGCAAACGGGCATGTAGCCAATTAGTTGAATACTTCCTCATTTTTCACTGATAAGAAAGATGTGCATAATTATGGGAAAGGACTAGTATGTGTCTTTGAGCAGAAAATATGTGAAACTTAATACTCATGTAGGAACCTTGGGGATTATTGCAAAAATCAGAAGGTTTTTCTAGGTTTAAGAGCAGCGAAGGTTCTTGAATTATGCTAAAGGAGTTTAAGGAAATAATAACAAAAAAAAGAGGTGGGGCTCAATTCTAGATGGAATCTGTGGAACAGAAGAAAAACATGGATTAAAACAATATAGAAGAAAGGGCATTATGACAAATCTTTTCATTTGTTGTATATTTAGCTCCAGATCCACCTTCAGTCCTGTCTTGAGGAGCCAAAGAGTATCTTTTTTGAAGATTTAGTTCTTAAAGAACTCAAAAAGCTTCAGAATAGTAATCAGCAAATCTGGTAAAATTTGAATAAGCAATAAATTGCTGCTATAATTAACTTAAGGATATGGGTTAGGCACTGTGGCTGTCTGGAATAAAAATGAATACCTCCCAGAAGTCTGTAAACGATTCCATAACAAGACACACTATTTGCAAAACTGATCCATCAGAGACAGCTAAGGAGGAAATACTCCAGATAGCAGATAAGGCTCCTTGGAAGAGGATAGACATAGGAATGCTCCTGCCTAAGGTACATAAAGATTAAATACTGAGTATATTGTGTCATATTGGGACATGTACTTTCTGGGAGAGGTTTTCAGTTGCCCCCAAGGTCACCTTTGCCTTTACACTAGAACTGGAAGCCATAGTTTTAGTGCACAACACCCTCCTGAATCCTGCCTCTAGCCTCTAAGGTTATTCCTCTCCTCTTATCCCAGGCATTCCTTCCCTGGCACCCACCCTTCCACAAATTCTCTGCAAGGAAGGCTGCTGCCACCACCATTTCCTCCCTCTCCCTCAGGAAGAGAACAATCTTTCTTGCCTGACTCCCACCCTGTCATGGATTCCAAGCCCACAAATCACAGGATCATCTTCAAGGAAAGCTGCTGCCAAAGCCATTTCCTACCATTTTCTCCTTGTCACACTGTTTCCTATCCTCCTTCTTCCATGGATCCTCTCCCTCTATCCTAAGAGTTCCCTACTGGCACTCATCACCAGATTGTCTGCAAAGAAGCTTGTTGACACACCAGTTTCTTCCCCCTTGCTGGGAGCCGGGCATTGTTTGCCCATTTTCACCAGCCCCTGGATTATGTGTAGCAGAATTCCCTAGTAAAAAGGTCAGAGAGCTGGGCACTTGCTCTCTTGACACTATACCAACATAGATCAATATGGGGAGAGTCATAGTAGAGTGGGCTTAGCTATTGATCCCTCCCCCCCCCCGTGTACTCTATGCCCAGCTGGCACTCATCACTGCATCCTCTGTAAGGAAAGCTACTGCCAAGACAATTCCACATCACCCAGTTCTCACCATTCATGAATCTTGGGGGCAATGGGGCTGCATGCTCTTACTGGGGATTCCTCACCTAGGTGCCACCTTAGGGTTCTGGGTATTATTGTTCCCTTGTCACCTTGTGAGGGATCCTAGTTCCCCCTTTGTCGCTCCTCACTGAGTCATCCGCAAGGAAAGCTGCTGCCAAACCATGCCCCTTCTATAGCAAAGAAGTGATGCCTTTGTATGATGTGAGTGCCTGCAAAGGCATCTGGAAACATAGGTGCTGCTTGTTCTTAGCAGATCAGGAACAGTTGACCTTTGAAATGAAAGTTGTATCTTAAGGGGTAGGGTGACTGAAATCAAGACACTGGCATAGACGGCCAGGGACCTGGTCACTGCCAGCTCGCCTCCATGGGCAGATACAGCACAGAGCATTGAAGGTTAAGCTTTTTATTTGTATATCTAAAAGGGCTTAGCTTAGTCTCTTTCAGGAGGTACAAGAAGCCATACTCATATAAATAATAATGTTCAGAAAAAGAGCAATGCTTGGAAGGGATTGAAGACATCTGCCTGTCTTGATGAGGAAAGGCAAATGGGAGTGGGGCTGATTGGCTTGAATGCATAGAACTGGGCTTTTCTTTTGCTACATGCTAAGCCTACTTTACCTGGAAAAAAGGATGCTTATGGCTCAGGATAGAAGAGAACAAACCAAAGAGCTGGTTCACATGGGTCTGTCCAGCCATGAACAATCATATAGACCTTCAGCAGCTTTGCTTAGAAAGAATGGCAAAATGTTTGCAGATAAATCCCAACATGCTTCTTTGGGAAAATCAACTGGACGGGCCTTCTTGGGGCTGTTCACAGGCCCAGACACACATGTGCATGCACATGCACACACACACACACAAATGAATACATTAACCTTCCCCATGGGCACCACTGGGATTTGGCAGAGTACTGTAGGAGATGCAAGCTTCATTTACCTGTCAGTAATAGGCCGGAGTCAAGGGACTTTCATGCCCAGGTGAGAGAATAATGACATCCCCTGGTCTAATCTCATTTGCCTTGGGAAATATTGACTATCTGCCATCAGCCTAGGCCCACACAGGTCTCTCAGCAGCTTTCCTTGCAGAGGATAGATGGATGCCTGCAGACCCCCCCCCCCCCAACTGGAGGCTCTTGGCCAGTGTGGCTACCAATGGAGAACTATATAGAGATGTGCAGTAGCACCCACTCAGCCAGGCCATGACCTCAGAAAATGTTTAAGGGGAGGTGCAGATCCTAGGACACCTGTTAGAAACTTGACCCAAGTGGGTTAATGGACGGAGAATAGCTTTCTAAGAGGAAAATAATGTATAAAAGTATGTTCTCCTTGGTGCAAAGGAAGAAGAGGATGGTAGACCAAGCCTATGTCAGATAACAAACAAGAGCTCAAGACTGCATCTCCATAAAAACTTCCTTTTCCTTGAGAAAGGCTGACTCTTCCACCAACTGACCCACACAGGTGTCTCCGCAGCTTTCCTGGCAAAGGATGAAGGGACGTGTACACAGAAAATCTTCCTCCAACCAGAGGCGCTAGACCAGAATGACATCATTGGAGAACTGGATAAAATTTTGCCATTTTGATTGTAGTTCTGCTGGAGGAATCAGAAAGGAGCAAGGAGATACAACATTTGTCAGATCTACCTAGACAGTTTTTAAAAACTGGTGTAATATAATGACAATGAGTGTCCTTCTAATATGAGCAGTATAGAAGAACATGATCAACAGTTTCCATCATGCCAGATTGGTGGGGCAGAGACATTGCTTGTAGGAGACATGTAAGTGTCTCCTTTCAAAGCATGCTGAAGGAAGTACATTACAACAGCCAAGGTGAAAGCTTTGTGATATTTAGTGATTTCTAGATGGTGAAGATAGTCTGTTGGAGTGAAGATTTTACTGAGATTCCTGGTTGTCGAACAGCATGAAACACAGTCTCTGACCACCTCAGATTAATTGTCTGATGATTTCCTTAGCTTTTGTTAAACCCAGGTGCAAAAGGACTAGGAGTGATAATCTAAAGGACTGTAATTTCCTCTTAATGATTCTTGCTCAGTCTGAGGCATAAGTGTCAGTTAGGATCAAGAGAGCTAAACTAAAAAGATAGAGATTGAGCCTGAGCCATGTGCTGATCAGCTGGTGCAATGCACATGCCTCAAGAGGGATGATCCCAGTTTCTATCCTATATAGGGTGTTGGGAAAACAACATGAAATTTGATTGTACAGCCTCTAGAGGTGAAAATCTTTCTATGTCCATAGCTGAGAGCCATTCATAAGTTGGGCCACTATTTTGCCCTGGAAAAACTTTAAGGCTGAAAGGTAAGCCATTGAAAAAAGGAACTCCACAGTACATTGAAAATTGAACCTGTCTTGTGGGACACGCAGGTAGACTGAACAGGTTGCAGCAGTTCACTGACTTAGAATATGCAAATCTCAAGGCAAAGTAAAGCAATGGCTGGGGGGAGGGGGAACAGATCCTAATGCCTGATTGTTGTGACCCACCCTCTCAAAGTTTATACAACAAACATCTGTCCATAATCACACACACAATCCTAATAGTTTAAAAAGTAATGTTTAGGAAACCAAAGGTGCAATCAGACAGTAAGAAAGGTGCACGTTTGATCACATGGAAAACAATTGCTTTGCTCGGAGCAATCTCCCTTAAAGTGACACTTCTGTCTGTCGGGGAACACTCTAGCCCAAACTCCACCAGCAATAGCTTCCCTTCCCCATCTGCTCCGGCAGCCAACCACTCAGATGAAGAGACAGGACAGGGATCCTCCCTGTGTGGTGGTTGAGTGGTTGGCTGCTGGAGGAGACACAGAAGGGAAGCCTGAGCTCCTTCCTGAACTGGGCAGCCAGAGATGGAGGACATCCCGGATGGCATGTGGAGGCTTGTGAGTGGGGCAGCTGGCCAGGGAGTGGGGAGAGGGAACACACGGCACTTGTGGTGCCACGTCAATGAATTTCATCACCCCAGGCTGCCTTCAGTCATGCCCATCTCTGATTGGAAGAATGGACTGCCTGTATTTTGTTCATGATGTTTCTGTTGCTAGTGCAGCAACTTTTAAAAGAAAATGTATGAGTGCAGGAATTAATTAATTAATATATCTTCATTGAAGATGGGGTGGAGAGCTGCAAACTCATGCTTTCTTCTTCTCTTTCAGGGTGTTGATCCCAAAGATGGCATCCCCTATGAGCAGAAATTCTGTAATGGTAATTTGTTTAATTTTTAAAATACAGCTGTGAAGATAGTCATATTCATTTTTTACAAACCTTTTGTTACAATTGTCCAGATTCATTAAAATATATAATTCTCTGTGCTCTCTCTCTCTCTCTCAGTATGTGTGTGTGTGTGCACGCATGCACGTGTGTGCGTGCGTGCATAACTACATAAGAAGCATAAACTTGAACTGGTAGTGCAATCATCAGATACCCTGATTTTTCTCAGAGGCCAAACTACAGGAGGACTTGTTCTCTGCATGGGAAACAGAAGACAATTGTACATGGTGTTGATTGGGTAACAGCTTTGCTGCTCTGGGGGTGGACTGGATCACTCCAGCAAAGACCTCATCTTATCACTGTCTTTAGAGCCTTGTGGTACAGTGGTTAAACTGCAGTACTGCAGCCAAAACTCTGTAAAACAATGTGGGTTCAATCCCAGGAAGGTTAACTCAACCTTCCAGCCTTGCGAGGCTGGTAAATTGAGTACCCAGCTTGCCGGGAGGGGGGGGGGGGCAATGTGTAGCCTGCATAATTGCATTGCAAACCAACCAGAGAGTGCTTTAAGCACTATGAGGCAGTATATAAGCAGCACACTTTGCTTTTTTGCTTTTAGGAGCGAATCAGCTTGTCCCTGCAGTGGATCAAATAGCAAACTAAACGCTCATGTAGTCAGCCTCTTAGTCTTTTTAGGAAGATAGGAAGTTACCTTATGCCAAGATAGTCCATCAGTCCATCTAGCCTGATATTGTCAACTCTGATTGACAGCCACTTTCTGGGATTTCAGGCAGCATTCTTTCCTAGCCTTGCTGGGAGATGCTGGAGACTGAACCTGGGGCCTTCTAGATGCGAACAGTATATGCTATAGCAATGAACCACAATACCTTGCCACCCAATGCAAGATCATTTACAATCTGTGCTCCAAAAGATTGTATCCACTGTGAGAACCTTTCCAGCTGTAGAGGAGCAAAGGCAATATACTTTGCAGAAGGCAAAACTGTGGAGCAAACACAGACTGATTCAAATGTTGCATGTGTGTAAAATCAGCTATGGATTAAACTAACCTGGAATTTACCCCAGATCTGGTTTGTACCACAGCTCCTCTACTGATCTTGTCTTCTGTTCAGTATGGCTTTATGGCATTATAGAGCCATTAGTAGGTAGTAAGTCAAAGCCTCTCTGTGCTGCAGTTTGTCATTTCTGGGTACAAATTACTGTGTCAGGCCATGGATATTTCAAAAAGACTCGACGCATGTTTATGTACAGCTTGTAATTTTCCTCTAATAGACCTCCTTTTGAGCAATGCTCTCAATACTCTGTCTTCACTGAATGATTTAAAGTTGTTAGATATATAGTAGATACTAAAAATTTATGTTGCTTACAGCAGAGCTGACATTCAAGTACAAATTCAAACCTCCAAAGAGGCCTAATAGAAATGGGTCTAATTTCGCATGCACTTTTAAAAAAAAAAACTGGTTCCTGTATCTGCTTTTCTAGATTATTTTATACTGCAGAAAAATCTTATATCATGTTTGGAAATGAGCACAAATGGCCAATTCATTATTTTGATTGCTCTTTGTGCACTGAGCCATTTGCATGGATTTTCTTAAAACAGTTGTGCCTGATGCAACATGCAACTTGCCACTGTGGGAAACGTTAATGAGGGCTTTGCAGTTATTAATAAAATACCTTCTTCAGGCACAGATTCCAAGGGGATAATCATTCTGGGAGATTCAGCTGCAGCTCACTTTCACATCCCTCCTGAATGGATAACAGCCTCCAAAATGTCAAAGGTATGCCATTTCCTTTTCTCATCATACAAATCGACTGTTTGAGAATTTACCTTTTTCTCTGTTACAAAACATGCCACTTTCTCTTGAAAAATCCACAAAATAATGCATCATCATCTACTATATAATACATTACATGTATATTAACAAACCAAAAAGACCAGAATCCTTTCTTTCAAGGAGACATACAGTATGTACAACCTGTTAGTACTATACATACTATAGTTCCTCCTGTGTGTCTCATTTTTTTATTTATCATACAGTCATTATTTTATCCTAGTGAAATGCTCATCATTAGGATAGACTAGATGGAAATAATTTTTATTTTAAAGAAATCTGAAAACAATAGCAGAGGCAAAAGTATGTAATTGGTTGGGAGGCATCCTTTAGCCAAGCTATATCATTAGTTGTATGTCTCTGGGGATCTTAGTCATATGCCAAGACTTCCAGTCTTTAGCTTTTTGTTTAGTAACACCACTTAGAAAAGAAGTGAGCAAAGTGCAGCATGTGAGCTGTAAGTGGACCATTTTTTTCCATCCTCAAAGGTCCCCAGTAGCCTCCTATGCAGAAAACACACACAAATAACATTTTTAAAGAACTAAAATTTGCAGCTCCTGGAAGAAATACTGTTTATACTATATGGGTTGCAGGGGCAAGGTCCCTCCACCAGCCATTTAAAAACAAAACAAAACTAGAAGTGCCATCCATTTTTAAATGCAGAAAATGACAATTTAGAAGTTTCACACAGGGAGCTAGATGCACACATTCATCCCCCAAGCTCTTTAGCTTCCCCATTCATGATTTAGAAGAACAGCCTTTTCCCACACCTAGGTAATAAAATTGATAGGTCATATTTTCCATAAGAAAGCTGAATGGAGTCCTGCCTAATAGGTGAAAAGGGCTCAAATGTCTTAAATCCCTTTAGTGGGAAACAGGCAGGGTAGATATAAAATGAATGAATTAACAACAGCCCAAAACAAAATAGTGGTTAGCTAGAATCAGATATAGACAGATGCAAAAGGATCCTGAAAGGGTGAAGCCAGTTACTAATAGCACCCCATCAGTCATACTGATGATAATTGGCATGTAAATGAACAAACCTATGTCTGAGAGTAAAACTAGATGATGCATATTAGCATGTTATTAAAAAAAGAGGTAGTTTGTCATATAAGGTATTAAAATACAGATAAGGGGGTGCAGTAAAGTTGCCCTGACAATAGAAGTAAGTTTAAAATTGAGGCTTGGAAATAGTTTACTATAGTCATTGAAAACCATTTTTAACTTTACCGAAACAACAGGCCAGCTCCAGTTTAGCAAGGTCACTGAATCATAAACATCCTGGCAGCTGAATTTGTTACAACTTAGATACACAATATGCATGTCTGATAGTTTGCACTTTTCATAGTTCCAATGTCTTTGCCTCCAGATGAAAATTTACAAAGTGCTGTCATTTTAATTCAGGAAAGGAATGGTCTACATCTGTGACATGTTGGAACTCTCTGAGGAGAGAATGAGAGGGGGGAATGCAACTTAGAAAGCAATTATTCAGTACCAATAATTACAACATGATGGACAGCATGCAAATTACAATCAACACTGTTTGTAGTTTTAATTTTCTCTTTGGAGAACCCAACAGATTCGAATATTCTAGATTAGGAGTTGTTTTTCTTTGTTTATGAGAAATCATTACTGAAATGACACTGATGACAGTACAGGTGAGAAATGTAGTAAATTTGAAGCAGTGGCAGTTAAGATTAACATGCCTAATAAATAAGGAAGCAACACTGGTGATGATGATAAGTAAAGACAGTGGAGCATGAAAGTAATGTGTTTAAGCTATCATTTTAGATTGTGTCAGCATCATGCTGTCCTACAATGGTCAAATAGTCCAATTTAGCCAGAAGTATATTGCTCCAAATGTAAGTGCTTTCTGCAGCATTTTGAGGTACTGCTTAGTTCCAGGGCTGTATCTTCCTTGTGTGCACTGCTCTCGGACCTGAAAGCCTTCCCTTTCCCTACCAATCCTCAATATGTAGTCACAAAACCTACCTTCAGTCAGAATGAGATAGCTGTGATAAACCAACAGATTTGGGGGAAAGCAGGAACTAGGTAAAAAACGGAATGGAACAGAACAGAATGGGGACTTCTTAATTAACATTGATGCCAAAAACATTGGGATGTGCTGGACAAACATCCAACAATATTTTAGACTTCAGACCTAATGAATATTGCTCTTTCAGTAACCCTTTATTACCCCCAAAACTGATGGAACAGAACACCAGTGGCTCGGAATGGCAACTTCCGGGTATGATAACCCAACGAAATTCACAACACGAATGTGGCTAGATGAGATGGATGTAGCAAGCCACAAATCATCTGCAGAAGCATCATCCTGGTACCTGTTCTGGGCAGAAGATTGATTTTGCAAAAAAAACCTACCCAGAATGGAGACTTCCAAATAGGACAGCCCCAACAAATTCACCAGACTCATCCAACTAAAGGGACCAAATGGAATCAGCTACAAAACGCCACCCTGCTCTCCAGAACAACAGAAATATTAATTAGGTTTGAGGTCTAAAATATCATTTGGATGTTTGTCCAGCACCGTTTTTGGCATAATTTTTTATTAAGAAGTCTCCATTCCATTCTGTTCCATTCTGGCTTTTACCTAGCCTCAGGAGAGCAGAGACCAATGGCAAGATGCTGGAAGAGACAGCTTTGTCTACTATGCTAGTCCACTGCCTTCAACAGAAAAGATTGTTGTCCCATTATCAATATAAAACAAGGTTTAACTGCCAGCCCAGTCATCTTATGGGTATGCAATCAGAGATTTGCAGGGTGTCATTTGAATGTTTGCATCAATGTTTTGGGCTGGCTGTAGAGCTGATTATGGTCTAGGACTCATTTCTACTTTGCCCTGAAATCTGCTTCAAATATCCAGGATCTGACCTGGAATATGTGAAGTATTTTAATACCAAAGACTTTTCTTCTTATTTATATATTGAATATATTTATATCTTGCTGGTTTTTCTATGATGGAACTCAAGACAGAGCACTCCATATTCCTGGGCTGCCTCCCATCCAGGTCATATTTTACTGATTAGCCAGAGTTTGCCTCACAGCATCTCAAATCATTAAAGAATGCCCACCACCGATCCCAGGGCAGAACATTATTGTCACATACACATATTGCTCTGTTGAGACATCATGCAGATATTAACAGACTTACTCCTCAGAGCAGACTTCTTACTGTCCTGATGAAACTAAAAGTCATGTGATCCTGTGCAATGGCTAGGGTGATACTAGCCCAGGAAGACAGTCATATTCTGTTCAAAACCCATGTAATCTCCAGCAATAAAGAGAAGAGATTGCCAGCCCCCAAATATCTATGTAACACATTTTCTAGTTCAATGAACACCTACTTGCTAATTTAAAGTATTCAATTTGATTAAGGGTATTAACTGAATTTTAAACTGCTTGAACAGCTTTCCATTTTTTTCATGCTAGCTAATAATCAAGCTAATTACTAAAGTTCAAAGACAAAGGTGGGTGATACCTTTATTAGATCACTCAAATTTCACATACCGAATGTGGTGTAGTGGATAGAGTGACAGACTAGGATGCAGGAGGCATGGAATCGAATCCCCACTCAGCCATGGAAACACACTGGGGGTTGTGGAATTGATAAAACCACCCTTAAATACATAACATACCTTGAAAGTCCTGTCAGGGTCACTATAAGTGGGTTCTGACACATAACTAACTAAAATTTCATGAACAGAAAGCAGCTTTTGACTCCTAAAGGAGTCTTCATCAGGCTAGGCATAACAGAGCTTGGGGTGGTGCAGAAAAACATATAAGTTCCAAAATTTACACTTAGATGTGTGGGTCAGGTTTCTTTATTTAAAGCAAGTTCCAAAATGGGGGCTGTTTCAGAGTTAACTTGGAGGAGGTAGGTTTCCGATTTCTCCTCTGGCAGTGTAGATTAGACTGCCCCTCCCAATCTTGTTAGAAATAACTGCCAGTCACTCCTCTCTCTCTCTCTCTCTCTCTCTCTCTCTTTCTCGCACATACACACACAAATATCACCTAGTATCAAAATACATGAGTACTGAAGCTCACAGATGTATGTCAAACCCCAGATCTAAGATGCTGGGATAAAATTTAGTTTACATACAAGCTAAGTCAGTTGCAGCAAAATTAAAAATATTATCTAGTAGTTGTAGAAAGGTGTTCATAGATCTGCTTGGGCAAATCTAATCTGCACCACTAGAGAGAAGATCTGAAACTTGCCACCTCTGAGATAGCTCTGCAAGTCCCATTTTGGAACTTGCTTTAAAAAAAGGAACATGGCCTGCACATCGCGGTGTGGAGTTTTGGAACATTAGTGGGTTTTTTCCCCCATCATTTTATTTATTTATTTATTTATTTATTTATTTATTTATTTATTTATTTATTTGACTTGTATGCCGCCCGCACTCTGCAAGAGTCTCCGGGTGGCTTCCAACATCAATTAAAACAGTTCAGTTAAAAACAGACACTAAAAACCAATACGGTTGCATCCACTCTACAAAAGCAAAAGCAAAAACAATTTACAAAAACAATCTAGATCCATGACTTATTGATTAAAATTAAAACCTTCAATTAAAACCTTCAATTAAAAAACTTCCGGAATAGGAAGGTTTTAACCTGGCGCCGAAATGTCAGTAACGTCGGCGCCAGTCAGATGTCGTTTGGGAGGGCATTCCAAAGACCGGGGGCAGCTGCCGAAAAGGCCCTCCGCCTACAGGCCACCCCTCTCACCTCACTGAGGGACGGCTCTTTCAGGAGCGCCTTCTGGCAAGATCTCAGTTGCCGGGTAGGTTCGTATGGAAGGAGGCGGTCCTTCAGGTATCCAAGGCCCAAGCCGTTTAAGGCTTTATATGTCAAAACAAGCACTTTGAAATGGGCCCGGGCAACAACTGGTAGCCAGTGTAACCTGGCCAGAATCGGCTGAATATGTTCTCTCGCAGCTCCTCCACTCACCAGTCGTGCAGCTCGATTCTGAACCAGTTGTAGTCGCCGGATCGTCTTCAAAGGCAGCCCCATGTAAAGTGCATTGCAGTAGTCTAAACGGTTTGTTACCAGTGCATGTGTGACTGTCATGAGGCTCCATTCGTCCAGATATGGCCACAGCTGGAACAGTTTCCGCAGTTGCAGAAAGGCACCCCAGGCCATCAAGTCCACCTGGACCTCCAGTCCAGGAGCAGCCCCAGACTGCGGACCCTGTCCCTCAGGGGCAGTGCAGCCCCATTCAGGGCAGGGAAATGGCCCTTTAACCTGTCCGACGAGCCACCCACTAACAGCACTTCCGTCTTGTCTGGATTGAGTTTCAATTTATTAACCCTCATCCAGTCCCATTATCAGGTCCAGACACGAGTTCAGCACAGAAACCGCCTCACCTGGATTGGTGGAAAACGAGAGGTAGAGCTGAGTGTTGTCAGCATATTGCTGACTCCTCAGCCCAAAATTCCTGATGACCTCTCCCAGCGGTTCCATGTAGATGTTGAACAGCATGGGGGACAATATTGAGCCCTGAGGAACCCCATGCATAACCACCATGGGGCCGAGCCATTGTCCCCCAGCACCACCTTCTGGACACGGTCAGCCAGAAAGGAGCGGAACCACCGTAAAACGGTGCCCCCAACTCCCAACCCAGCTAATCTATCCAGAAGGACACCATGGCTGATGATGTCGAACGCCGCTGAGAGGTCCAGGAGTATCAACAGGGTCACACTCCCCCTGTCTCTCTCCTGGCAAAGGTCATCATAAAGGGCAACTAAGGCAGTCTCTGTGCCGAAACCGAGCCTGCAACCCGATTGAAATGGATCTAGAAAATCCGTTTCATCCAGCAGCGCCTGGAGTTGGCCAGCCACCACCCGCTCCAACACCTTGCCCAAATAATCTGTGCAATGCCCTGGCTGATGAAGACTCCTGCAGAAGTACAAAAGCTAGCTTAGTGGTCTAAGTAAAGGACCGTGCTGTCTTCAGATTGTGTACAAGGGGCATGGGGCTTTTTGCTGTTATTGTTACACTAAGGTGTATGAGGTCAAAACCATGCTGATTTGTTCACCTTCTTTTCAGAAAGCATTTTCAAACATTCTTGAAGTATTATCAAATGAACTTGATTGGCCTCAGTTTTCAGGAACCACTGGATTTTTGAATTCCACAATTGGGTAAGCTAAGGAGAGAGAAAACCAGAATGAACAAACATGGAGAGCTGCTCCATGTTGGAAATACTTGAGCATTGCTACCCTTCTCTGATGTTTCATAAATGATATCATCCTCCACTTCTAAAACGAATGTATATGTTAACTGATTATGCTGAAGGAATTTGTTAGATTTTCATTTTGAAATGAACTAACATGAGTTGCACCTAATTAATCTCCTGATCAGAATGTTTCCTTTTGTATTTCAGATTTTACTATGTAATTCTTAGTTTTAAAAATATATTAAAACATTTGAGGGAAATATATTTAATATATATTTATATTCCCGTTATGGGAAATGCATTCAAAAATATACAAAATGTGAAAACATGTTTAGAAATGTATATTTTAGTACATTTAAAATGTATATTAAAATGTGTTTCTTTGTGTAGAAAAGGATTAAAATAGACTTATAAATGAACACACACAAAATTGGTCTGTACTATAAACAGACTGCTCCATCTTTGATACTGAACACATCAGCCAGTGTCCTATTGGGAACTTCTATAATCAAGTGAAAAAGGAATAACACTTTCTTTGAATTCTATGGTTTTATCAGGACATAATAAAAATCATCTTGTCCTTAGCAAATCTGAAAATTAAGTAAATACAACCTGAGATGAACAACACATGACATATTATACCACCTTGTACATCTTTAGTACAAGCAGTTATAAAGATTTATTTTACAAAAATAAAGCCAAAATGGAGAAGCCATGTGTGAAAAACTATGTACACCCTTATTGCTTCCATAGGAATTAAGAGGCTAAGTAGCAGCTAGGTGCTGCTAACCAAATGCCCTTCAGTAGACATGGGAACAAATTTTAAAAAATGAATCGCGATATTCATCAGAAATCGCTGATTCGTGTAATCTTCATCACTTTGTATTTGTCAGTTTCAGAGGCCCTAACAAATACGAAGTGACAAATAGTTACCCTTTTTATTCATCCTTTCATTGGGCTTGGGCCCAAAGAGCAAGATAGGCTGCCAGAACAGCTGTTACAGCAGCCTAGTTTGCTCTCTCTGCCTATGGGCCTGTCGAACAGCCATTTGACAGGCTTGCTCTCTGCCCGCACAGTCCGCCCCCTGCCCCCTTCCCACTGCCCCCCCCCCGTCGCCTCCCTACCTTGTCCTGGCCCATAGGCAGAAAGAGCAGGTAGCTGGTCAGAACCATGCCGGCTGGCTAGCCTGATCTCTCTGCCTCTGCAGGTGTCAATCAGCTGATTAGCACCCACAGAGGCAGAGAGAGCCTGCCGGCATGGTTCTGTCCAACTAGCCTACTCTCTTTGACTCTGGGTGTGGCCCATTGGCAGAAAAAGCAGGCTTGCTGGACAGAACCGTGGCTTTCATTCCAGCATTGCCACCGCCACTGGCAGGCCAAGGTAAGGAGGCAAAGAGGAGCAACGGAAAGGGGGTGGGGGGCTCACCTTTTTTTTTTTTTTTTTGACAGCCACAGGCTGTCTAAAAAACCCAACAAACTGACTAACCAATTTGTGGTTCATCGGATATCCCAGGAGAAGTTCATGGGCCATGGGTCATCAACCTTGATGACTCATGAACCATGGTGGTTCGTCCCCATCTCTAATCATCAGCAGGTGCGACCACCTCTATAAAAGCCTAAGTTTTAGCAGTTTGCTTATCTGGAGCATTCAGGTATGTGTTAACACAATACCAAAGAAGAAAAACATCAGTAATGATCATAGAGAAGCAATTGTTGATACCCATCAATCTGGGAAGGATTATAAAGCCATTTCCAAACAATTTAAAATCCTTCATTCTACAGTGAGGAAAATTATTCACAAGTGGAAAACATTCAAGACAGTTGCCAATCTTCTTAGGAGTGGATGTCCAAGCAAGTTCACTCAAAGTCAGACCATGCAACGCTCAGATAAATGGCAAAAAACCCAAGAGTTACATCTCAGCCTCTACAGGCCTCAGTTAGCATGACAGTACAATTAGAAAAAGACTGAACAAGTATGGTTTGTTTGGAAGGGTTGCCAGGAGAAAGCCTCTTCTCTCTAAAAAGAACATGGCAAGATGGCTTAGGTTTGCAAAGTTGCATCTGGACAAACCACAAGACTTCTAGAACAATGTTTTTTGGACAGATGAGACAAAAGTGGAGATAGTTGGCTATAATGCACAGCACCACATTTAGTGAAAACCAAACACAGCATATCAGCACAAACACCTCATACCAACTATCAAGCACAGTGGTGGAGGGGTGATGATTTGGGCTTGTTTTGCAGCCACAGGACCTGGACACCTTGCAGTCATTGAGTCGACCATGAACTCCTCTGTGTACTAAAGTCAAATGTGAGGCCATTTGTCTGACAGTTGAAGTTTGACCGAAATTGGGTCATGTAACAGGACGATGATGCCAAGCACACCAGCAAATCTACAACAGAATGGCTGAAAAAGTAAAGAATCAAGGTGTTGCAATGGCTCAGTCAAAGTCCAGACCTCAACCTGATTGACATGCTGTGGCGGGATCTTATGAGAGCTGTGCATAAACAAATTCCCATAAACCTCAGTGGACTGAAGCAACGTTGTAAAGAAGAGTGGCCCAAAATTCCTCCACAATGATGTGAGAGACTGATAAAGTTATACAGAAAACAATTACTTGAAGTTATTGCTGCTAAAGGTGGTTCTACAAGCTATTAAATCACAAGGTGTACTTTTCAGCTATTGAATTCAGAGAAGGTGTACTTTCTTTTTCACATGACTGTATGTGCACACCTAACATTAGGCAAGTAGTTGCAATATACAGAAATTCATGTGGTGTGATTGGTTGTGCTAACTGATTGGAACAGATCCATGTCCCATCACTCCCAAGAGCAGGAGTGTGATCTAAGTAAGAAAAATGTGCACAACTAGGGAATGTTAAAGACTCATTAGTTCACTGCCTTTCCTGTTCTGCAGACAGTTTCCTCCTGGCTCAGTTTGCTTCTCCCTTTAGAAACTTGTGCTATAAATCTGTTTCTTGCTTAGCAATAACGTAACCAATTTTTTAAAAGGCCTTTCCCTGTTTGTCTAGCCATTTTGTGTATGTGCTGGTCTAAAGCGTGTAACCTCTGTGGAATGTTGCTGGTGATACCTAGATCAGTAGTTCCCAATGTTGGGTCCCCAGATGTTGTTGGACTACACTTCCCAGAAAGCCTGGGCAAGATCAGCTAGTAGTGAAGGCTTCTGGGAGTTTTAGTCCAAGAACATATGGGGACCCAAGGTTAGGAACCACTGATTTAGTACAAGCAGTTATGAGATATGATGAAAAGTCTACCTGATCAATATCATTCAGACTTCATGGAAAGCCTATCCACAAAGCCATCATTCAAGTCTATGTTACAACTACAGAAGCTGAGGAAGAAGAAGAAAGCTCCACGAAAGTATTCAGGAAGACATTGATCACACCTCAAAACAGGCTGTACTGATAATCATCAGTGACTAGAATGCAAAAGAGGAGACAACGCAGAACTAAACACTGTTAGAATGCTTGACCTAGGAGTTAGAAATGAAACAGGAAAGCAGTAAAAATAAAAAAATTGAATAAAGCCAAAGGAGAATATTTTAAGAAGTCATAGTATCAATATATCATTTAAATAACATTCCTGAATAATTTACGGACCATGTGAAGAATAGATTTGCATTATTAAGCTCCAGCAACCACACAATAGAAAAACTGTGGACTGAAATAAGCAGTTTAATCCATGTAAAAAGACTATCCTTGTAGCTAAAAGGAAAGTAAGCTTCTATGGGTGACTGATTAAACTCTTGAAATTACTGATAGATAAGAAGCAAATATTCAGCAGCTTGCAAGTATGGGCAAAGAAAACTACTATACTATGAACAGCCAAGAAATAGATGAAGTCTACCAAAAAGATGAAGTCTACCAAGCCGGAATTAAGATTGCCGGAAGAAATATCAAGAACCTCAGATATGCAGATGATACCACTCTGATGGCAGAAAGTGAGGAGGAATTAAAGAACCTCTTAATGAGGGTGAAAGAGGAGAGCGCCAAAAATGGTCTGAAGCTCAACATCAAAAAAACTAAGATCATGGCCACTGGTCCCATCACCTCCTGGCAAATAGAAGGGGAAGATATGGAGGCAGTGACAGATTTTACTTTCTTGGGCTCCATGATCACTGCAGATGGTGACAGCAGCCACGAAATTGAAAGACGCCTGCTTCTTGGGAGGAAAGCGATGACAAACCTAGACAGCATCTTAAAAAGCAGAGACATCACCTTGCCGACAAAGGTCCGCATAGTCAAAGCTATGGTTTTTCCAGTAGCGATGTATGGAAGTGAGAGCTGGACCATAAAGAAGGCTGACCGCTGAAGAATTGATGCTTTTGAACTGTGGTACTGGAGGAGACTCTTGAGAGTCCCCTGGACTGCAAAGAGAACAAACCTATCCATTTTGAAGGAAATCAACCCTGAGTGCTCACTGGAAGGACAGATCCTGAAGCTGAGGATCCAATACTTTGGCCATCTCATGAGAAGAGAAGACTCCCTGGAAAAGACCCTGATGTTGGGAAAGTGTGAGGGCAAGAGGAGAAGGGGACGACAGAGGACGAGATGGTCGGACAGTGTCATCGAAGCAACCAACATGAATTTGACCCAGCTCCGGGAGGCAGTGGAAGACAGGAGGGCCTGGAGTGCTCTGGTCCATGGGGTCACGAAGAGTCGGACATGACTTAACGATTAAACAACAACAACCAAAAAGGAAAAACAACAGTTCTTTTCCTTGTGATTGAAGAAATCAAAGTGAAATTTAAACAAAGATTAGAGATGCTGAAAGATTGAGATGTGCCCCTGCATCACTTCAGTTAGCTGCAGTTAGCCATAGCAATTTACACAGGTGACCCAGGGGTCACCTTGGAAATGGCTTCTTGTGTTTTGACTTCCAGGTTTTAGACAGCTACACTCGTCAACCACAATTCTGAAACAATACGTATAATATCTTCATAGAAGGCAACCTGTTTCAATCAAACCATCTTTTAAACAAAGAACAAAAAATGATGCATGCTTTTGCTATATGGCCTTCACAATTATATCTTCATCTTGACCTTGATGCACAAGAGCAATGACATCACTTAGTCTGGACCTTTCTGGTTGCTTGGAGAAATGCCTGAATAGTCTGTCAGTGCTTTTAAGCTTTCCCGGTTGTTAAAAAATATGTGCTGCAAATTATTTCCTTCCTTTTATAGTTTATTTACATACCTTTTGTAAGTTCGCTCAACAATAGAGAAAAAAAATTCAGAGAGTAAAACTTAATGGCCAGAACTGTATTAGGATTTTTCTCCAGAGTAAGTGAACTAACATAATTTCATATGCCAAGCAGCAAAAAGAATGACTCTTCGGATTTCTGAACATTTGGATTCATTTGTTGAGCCCATTCAGACAGCTCCCAAGTCAGTCTGGAGGTGCATCTAGCCAGGTTGGCTGTCCCAGCTTGATTCAGGTCAATCTGAAGTTTGCTATGACAAATACATTGCAGTTGGCATTCGCACAGAATATATATTTATCTTTGACAATTTTGAGGGCAAAAGTCCACACTGCACCTTAAATCACTACAATTTTCACTGTGATTACATGTTGCTTGCCCTCCTGTATTATTAACACCACCTTCTTCCCCACCTCTCATTTTAAAAAAAAAGTGCCAAGTGCTGAATTGAAATAGCAACTTTTAAAACTGCAGTGCTTATCTGTCATAGAAAATTGTTTGGAGGAAAGGCAAGTAGTGTTCACTTGTGGGAAGTTCCCATTGTACTGGCAAACTGCACCCTACTAAAGATATGCCAGTACTGTGGGAACATCCCCCTAAATTGAACACCACTTGTCTCTCCGAACAATTTTTTAAATTATATTTTTTCATGTGGATTGTGTCAGATAAGCACTACAGTTTCAACAAGTTGTTATATCAATTCAGTCCTATGACACTTGCCTTTTTTTTTTTAAAGACACCTTGCTGACAATGGCAGCCTAGGACATACCTGCCACTCTCCATTTGGACAGATACAGGTGATCACACATGCCAGAAACTGGGGGGAAAGGCAATGTAAGCAGAATGCATCAGAAAAACTCTAGCTCTTGCAGGCTGAAAACGAAAGCAACAAATGTGCATGAAAAAAGGCCAGGACTTCTAGTAATTAGCTATACTTTCTGTAGATAATGGAAATTACATCAAATTTAACCGTGACAACTCTGGCACAAGCTGCGGGGTAAACTGTAGTGTAGTCACACCCTGAGTTGGATCAGATTGTTTTCAGAATTGTCACATTGGGGTTTGTACCGAATTTTGTGGTCAGGTTTTGGAGCAAATTTAGGAATGTAAAGAGATGTAAATGTAGCAAATTACTATGCATATAGCAACTTGTAGGATTCGTGTTTTCTTCAGTATTCCTCACAAAATAGTTGCACTGCACACGGAAAATAATTAAACACAATATAATAAAAGTCTAAGGCAAACTTTTAGCCACAAACAAATAATTCTCCCAACCCTCAGCAGTGTGTGTGTGTTTGTTTGCTTAATTTCTTACATTTGTATACTGGCTGATTAGTGCAAAGGTATGGCTTCATTAGCTAGTGATGGCAAACTCTGGTGTATTTGTTTGCAGCTTTGACCTGTAAAATGAATGAGTGGTAACTCCAGTTCCAACATTGGTCCTCCAATTAATTAAGATGAATCCCTTGAGGCAGGCAGTAAGGGAGAGCTGTTAGAACATACCTCCTTATCTAGATGCTGCAGCTGCTCCACACACCAGCTTCCCTCCCACAACTGCCCCACCCGTGTCATCGGCCAAAGAGGGATGGACCCTGGGAATCCCACTGCCACATAGCTGCTGCAGCAAATACAGTTTAACTGTCTGTATTCAATAAGAAGTTTTGAAAACTGGGTGTAAAATCTGAGTTCAAATTCCTTTTCAGATGTGAAGCTCAGTGGCCTGCCTTAGAAAAATCTTTATCTCTCCATTCAGCCTATGTCACAAGCCATATAATAATATAATAAATACTGTGAGAATATTTAGTCACAAAATACCTTCCCTTAAAATTGTTGAGTAGAAAACCAGCAAGTTTTTTTTATTATCTTTACTGCTCTTAATTTGTTAGTTTTACAGTGAATTCACTAACCATTTCTTTGTTATCTTTGTTCCAGAGGATGGACAGAGTCATTCTACTTAAATTTACGCAAAAGAAACCATTGCAACCACAGAGATTACCAGCAGCTTTCCAAAAATGGTATGTCAGTCTCATGCCTCACTGGCAAATAGTGCAACTCTGCTCAGCATGCATAGAAATGATGAGACCTCAAGGCTGGGGGGAAAAAGCCCAAGTACCTGCAGCTTGTGTTCATGGGAAGATCTGTAATTCAGCAGTAGAGCACATGGGGTTGCATGCAAGACAGGAAAGCCTCACGTTTAATCCCTGTCATCTCCAGGTCAGGGCCAAGAAAGACCTCTTTCTGAAAGTCTAGGATGCTGCTTCAGTTCACAGTAGACAGGACATAAAACATGTAGTCTTCCAGATGTTGTTGATAGCAGCTCCCACCTCTCACTATAGCCATTAAAGAATATGGGAGATTCAGTGCAAAAGCATTAGGAGCTGCACATCTGGAACACTACATATTCCTATTCCCTGGTGTTGACAATGACCACACAAAGCTAGGTAGTGCAATGGTCTGGAGTAGCATATTTTAGGAAGAATGCTCCTAAGGCAGAAGAATTGTAATAATGTGTTAAATATGAACAAGCAAAAACATGAGAATGTACCAAACAAATAAATATAAAGAAGGAAAGGTAATATAAAATCTTATTTCACACATAAAAACAAAAGTAAAAGCAAAGTAAAGTATGATGCTTATGTAGCACTTCATAGCACTTAGAACACTCTCTGGGCAGTTTATAATTTAATTATGCAGCCTACACATTTCCCTGGTTACTCAATTCATCAACCTCAGAAGGATTGAGTGAACCTCAAGCTGGCAACCTGGGATTGAACCTGGATTGTGAGCAGAGTTTTGGCTGCAATACTACAGTTTAACCATGGCGCCATGAGGCTCCTTAAACCACATGCAGAGATTTATTAATAACAAGCAATTTAGAAGCAATATATAAATATATAACTAGGTATGGTGCTTACAAAATCATTAGATGCTTATAATAAACCTAATATTAACCAATTAAAATATGATTTGATGGATACATTTTGCCCACCTGGGTTCTTTTCATAAGCATGAGAGTGAATATTCTTCTCTTTCTTCCAAACATAATGCACTTCCTGGATCAGACTTTTCATGTAATTAATTCATGTACTTTGGTAGTTTGAAAAACAAAATAAAACACCTCAGGCAATGGGCTGTCTGCTTATTAAAGATTCCATAGCCTGGACAGATATGGCTTTAGCCACAAATAGCCTCATGCAAGCTCCAAAATGATCACTTGAACTTTACTATTAGAAAGGCTGCCCTTGTCTTTCCCAAAGAATGTGGTCTATCTGTTTCCAGTAAAAAGAAAACAACAACAACAACAGCTTGCATTGCTTCAAAGCAGTGTCTGCAGACATTAATTTTGGGAGTCACAACTCTCAGGTTTACTCTTCCAGCATAGTCATGGTGGCTGGAGGGGATCCCAGGAGATGTAGTCCCTATAAGTAACTTTGTGAACACTGATTCAGCGTATCCAGAATCAGAGTGCTTTCCCCTTTGGATTCACCATGGTATTCTGTAATGCATGATTTACTGAAAGCCTGTTCCTGAACTCACTTGCCTTCAAGTCTATAATTTCAAACCTGTGCTTTTCATCACACTTTGTTATGATAGATTTTGTCTTGAGTCGGAACAGCTCATGTTCCATATCCATTAATGAGCGGTCCACTGAACATTAGAAATCCCAATATTTCATGGCAGCATTGAGTGCCATTAGAAAAGGGGAAATGTTATCTTAATCTTGCTTGCTTGGACAATCATTGTTAACCTGGATGCAATATAGGAAGACCTAGAGCCCCTTTGATTTGCAGCACTAAATTTTCATGTTTGCTTAAGGCTTCAGAGAACAAAAGGTTCATTTAGCAGTAAGATAAGTGACAACTATACTCTTCTGGTACACAAACCTAGCCATGTTCTTTCTCATTCTCAGTACTTTGTTCTGTGCTGACTCCATAGCTTGTCTCCCGGAATCACAACTTCAAATGTGTGGCCTTTACAAAACAATTGTCCCTACACTTGATTTTCAACATGCTGAAGTGTCACCAGTTTCTGATGACTTTTAGCAAAATACCTCCTAGAGATGGCTAAAGCAAAATGTACCTCAACAGAGGAAGAATATATAAACTCACCAAGATTGGTGTCCAAAATGAGATAAAAGTTCCTGTGTACCATTTTCAATGGCTGAAATCCAGCAGTAGGTCACAACTGGAGTAGTTCATTGAATCAATGAAACTTATGGAGGAGTTGACCCAGGCTAAAAGACTAAAAGAATTATTCTTTCCTAATATACATGTGGTATTTAGCTCTGTATTTCAGCAAATCAGGGGTGCTCACCTTATGGTCTTCCAGTTCATAGTTGGACTACAGTTCTCATTATCCCTCACTGTTGTCAATGCTAGCTATGATAGGAGTTACATCCCCAAATCCAGAGAACAACTACTTATTGCTTGAAAGAATAATTAAACATTAAATAGCGATCACCAATATAGTTAATGGCAGTAGAAATAAGTAAAACTCTATTTGTGGGTTCAGTTTGTTTTTTGAAAAATCCAGCACTGTGTCCCTACTGAGCCACTAGATTTTTCTCCTCTGAATTTTAGATTCATAACATGATTCCAGAGCTGGAAGGTAGGATTCTCCATCATAGCACTACCTTTCAGCTAAACATGTCATTCAAATGTGCTAACACCAAGTCAAGGGGAAAAGAGTGTCATTGCAGTTATCAAAGAGGCAAGTACATGGGGTTGGGGGGCAGGAAACATCTGATTTGCTACAAAGTTTTTCAAACTGGGTCCCTGCTGGTTTCCACAGGTAAAATTACTGTAGCTGGCCACACCAAGATGATCAATAAAATACAGTAGTCCTAGAATGAGCTGGAATTTTTAGCATGTATACATTACTGAAACAGTGATGTCTACGTTGGCTTGGGCATGTCGTGAGAATGGCTGACGGTCGGATTCCAAAATATCTCCTGTATGGAGAATTAGTGCAGGGAAAGCGCCCCAGAGGGAGACCACAGCTGCGATACAAGGATATCTGCAAGCGGGATTTGAAGGCCTTAGGAAAGGACCTCAACAGATGGGAAACCTTGACATCTGAGCGTTCAGCCTGGAGGCAGGTGGTGCAGCATGGTCTCTCCCAATTTGAAGAGACACTTGTTCAGCAGGCCGAGGCAAAGAGGCAGTCCCAAAACCAGCAAAATCAGGGAGCGGGACAGGGGACAGATTGTATTTGTCTTCAGTGTGGAAGGGATTGTCACTCTCGTATTGGCCTTCTCAGCCACACTAGACGCTGTTCCAAGACCTCTATTCAGAGCACATTACCATAGTCTCTCGAGACTGAAGGATGCCTACCCTGCCACACCAAGATGATCAGCTATTAAGTTGGAGGAGTCCACAGGGACAGAAGCAGAAAGATGTGAAAAGAGCCATCTTTGCTGAAATCAACAATTTCCACCAGGACCACTTCCCTTTGTCCTTTTTTTAACTTTTTGATTTGTCCAAAGTGACATAGCACTAATCTGGTACAGCACTATCTTTGGCAAACATAATTTATGCAAAAATTGTTTGGATGGAAGGGTTACAACAGGTGCTCAGTTGAAGGGAACTGATATAATAGCATCTCCATTGACATTGCTTTGACTGCCACTTAAGCAATCACACATGCCAAAAAGTGGAGAAAACAATGTCAGCCAAATTGGAGCAAAATAAACTATCCCCTGCTGGCTAAAAAAAAGAGATGATTCCCCAGTGTATATAATGATTAACTGGTTCTATTTTAATTATTTACTTCACTGGAAACTAAGCATAACAGTGTTTTATATATGAGTAGTCTGTTCCTTCAATTGTGCTAAATCTAATTTTATCTAATGTTTTTGATCATTTAGGTGGCTCTTCAGAAAATATTCTAGATCTGTTAAAAAGGTAAACACTTAACAAGATTTGCATAGTTTGACCAACTGTAAACTATCTGGTTCAATATCCCACCATTCTAACTTCTCCAAACTTTCCACTGGAGTAAATATTTCAAATTGTTACTTTTTCCTACAGATAGTATCTTGATTACATCCTGAACTCTTTTTTAGTTTTATTGCTCTGTGGTTTTGCTGCCCATATGAATCGGTGGTTGTGTTCAGTTTTAGATTTTTTAATGGAAAATGCAAGACATAATAGTGAAGTGACAAAATGTAGCACTCTACATGACTCTTCAGTGTTGATCTATGGATGATTTCACAAAGTTTTTTTCATTTTTTTTTTCAAGATTATAGTTTGTGTAGGACAAAAAGGAGATCCATTTTTAATTCAGATTTGTATTTTTCATCTCAACAAGTAATACGTTTTATTTGGCACAGCCTTTGGTGGATTGCAGCCCACTTTGTCAGAGGTATAAACCATAGCCTCAGTTGGCAGACATGCAGGAGGTGCAAAACCATGTGAGGGAATGAAGTTCAAAAGCTGCCACCAAGTGATAATCTTAAAAGCAACCATTATTGAGAAGTTGCAAGGACAGTCTAGCACAGATATGCAAATTAGTAGTAGTGAGGGAAAGTCTGACCAATCCTAATGTAAAAGGGAAAGTTAACCTCTCAGAAGAGTCAGGGAACAGAAAGTATAAAATTGCAGACAACTAAAATGGCCTATGGAAGGACAGATCCTGAAGCTGAGGCTCCAATGCTTTGTCCATCTCATGAGAAGAGAAGACTCCCTGGAAAAGACCCTGATGTTGGGAAAGTGTGAAGGCAAGAGGAGAAGGGGACGACAGAGGACGAGATGGTTGGACAGTGTCATCAAAGCTACCAACATGAATTTGACCAAACTCTGGGAGGCAGTGGAAGACAGGAGGACCTTGTCCTTGGGGTCACGAAGAGTTGGACATGACTTAACAACTAAACAACAACAACAAAATGGCCTAAACAGTAGTCATAAAACAAACAAGAATTGGTATATAATTTAGACAAACTTGCAATTGTGATCTAGCCACGTAAGAATCCTTTGTTCGATTTCCAAGCACAAAATAGCTCTTGTTCACCGATTTCTCACTGGAATCCATGTCTGAAGTTTTTCTGTTCAAGGCTGTAAGCTGTAAGATCAGAATCAAAGTCTCCTGACAGATTAAAGTGTTTATTAATTGTATATATTTATTTATTTTATATACTACCTTTCTGTCAGAGCTAAGACTGGTTCAAAAACAGTAATACAAAAAACAGTAATTTGCAAATGTTATAATATTATTAAAGCCATTATAGTATTAAAGTGTTTTCCTCCCAGGCTTTTTAAATAGTGCTAAATTTTATGTCACATTTGTGTCCATTCTTTAGTGCAGAGAGTTGCTTGCTTGCTTGCTTGCTTGCTTGCTTGCTTGTACTGCCCATCTGGCTGAAGGCCACTCTGGGTGTTTTACAACATATAAAAGCACTTGACTAAAATACAATCAACACAACAAAGAATAAAAATAATGAAATGTGAATAATAATGCCGTCAGAGCATAAAAATACATTAACATAAAACATTCAAAACATTGAAAACATTTAAGGTGGCGGACTTGATCAGGTAGGCTAGCTAACAGATCTTAACAGATCTGTGTTCATGAGTATAACATTTTCGAATGCCGGCCTAAATAACCAGGTTTTTAGTGATTTTTTAAAAATTGCCAGCAAAGGGATCAAACGAATTGCAGGAGAGAATTCATTCCACAGCCAAGGAGCAACTGCTGAGAAAGCCCAGTTTCTAATCTTCTCCCTCCAGGCCTTTCTTGGAGTCAACATCCTCAGCCGGTCAGCTTGGGATGTTCTTGTAGGATGGTCAGGTCCTGTTGGAAGGAGGCGTTCTGCCAGCTACTGAGGTCCCAAACCATTTAGGCCTTTATCGGTCAAAACCATTACCTTGAAGCTGGCATGGAAACAGATAGGTGACCATTGCAAGAGGCCAGAATTGAGGTGATGTGATGATATTTATTCACTCCACTCAATAATCTGGCTGCCATATTCTGTACCTGTTGAAGTTTCCGTGACAGCCTCATGGGCAGCCCCATGTGGAGAGTGTTGCAGTAGTCTAATTTTGAGATTACCAGTGCATGGACCAACATGGTGAAGGGCCCGGTGTGAAGATAGGGACGTAGTTGAGCAACCCGCCTGAGATGGAAATAGGCAGACCAGACCACAGATGCTATCTGAGGGTCCATAGACAGCATTGGGTCCAGTAGGACACCCAAACTACGAACCTCATCCTTCACAGAGGGAATAACACCCTCAACAGTTACCTGTCAAACCTATATAAAATGCAATGAGGCATTGCTGCAGAGAAAAGCAAACACTTTTTAAGCTTGTTCATCTCTTGGAACCACACAGTGCTGGGTTTTGTTTTGTTTTTGTTTTTTGTTAGCAATGGATTAACATGCTACCCTACCTAAAAACATCCTCTATCCATGGGGGGCTGAGTCAGACAAGAAGGAGTTCAATCCCTCTTCTAGTCTGCTGTGTGGAGAAGGAAAAAATAGCAGTCATATAGAGAACTAAGATAACCACTTCATACCCTCCATACCAGAGGATGCCATGCTAAGGGCCCCAATCTTCTTGGCTAGAAAATGTGATGGGGCAGAATAAAAAAGAAAACTAGGGTTAAAATAAATATGAAAGACTTAAAACAGCCCTGCTTTTTGCAAAAAGGGAGTAACAAAACCAGAAGAGATCAGTAGGGTTGCTTCCCTTCCAGAAGGAAACAAACTTCATCTGATGGGGTTTCTTTTCTATCTTTCTTTTTAAACTCCTCCTTGCCTCACTCAGCAGAAGAAGGTTTCACTATAAGGTCACTTTTACATTTGAGTTACCTGGACTTTACATTTTGGTAGTGGCAAGAAAATGAAAAGAAACTACAGTACACAATTACTGTACTTTAATTATTATATTGTTATTATAGCTATTTTGATTATTTGTTTATTGCCTTATTGAATGATAATTGCTTACTGTATGTTTTTATCATTGTAATTATGTTATGGTTGTATTTTAACTGTTTTTGACTATTGGAATGCGCTCTGGTATAGAGCGCAATATAAATAAATATTATTATTATTATTTAAAACTCATGTGAGACAATCAATCAAAACCCATAGTTCTTATGCTTAAGGAAAGAGACATGGTTTCTAGATTAAGCTCACTCCAAATCTTCTCCCTTTTCCTGAGTGATCTGACCAAGAGTGCTATTACATGGTGGGGTGGGGCTATTTGAATTAGGTTTAGTATGATATCTGGAAGGGTGACTACACGACACACATGGAAGCATAGAATATTTTGCCCAGGAATCATGTTTTTTATTGGAAGCAAGTTATTTTACTCTTCTACCAAAGGGTCATTTATTTTAACCTGGATGTCAAATTGATTTATTTTCAATCATTTCAGCATATGTGCATGCCTCTGTCAGTGTAAACTGTGTCTGTTGCCTTGCTGCATCTCATAGCCATTAGCTGCTGTTTTTGTGGGGTTATTTTCAAATTTTTTATTATTATTAAATTTATTAGATTGGGAGCTTCCAAGCTTGGGAAGAAGGGAGTGCTTTTCCCCACCTTCCCTTTCTGCTGGCTACTTTAAATTTATGCACTGGTGGGTCTTTCCTCTGGCCAGCTGAGCTCCTGGATCCCTCTCTCCTTCAACATCCTCCTGTCTGTGTGTGTTTGTGTCTGTATGTGTCTGTGTTTGTCCCCTTCTCTGTCTCTGTCTCCGTGCGCATATTGGAATGCCATGGAAGCTTGCAGTCCAATCTATTTTATTTTTTTCTGCCCATCATATTATGCTGGTACTATTTCAGATAGCAAGCACTTTTTTAAAAAAAAAATACAAATAGCCTCACAAAGCAATGGTTAGTGGTTGTGAGAGGCAATCAGCACAAGGGTGGGCGGGTGCAGGACAAAGCCTCAAATGCAAGAATTCTAAAAGCTCATGTAGCCCCCTCAACCAATACACAACACAATTTAAAAATAGATTAAAAGTTTTCCCAAGAGGACATAAACTCCAACCCAAAAACCACGTGACTACCATGTGACTTATAAAGTGATTTCAAAGACATTGATCCATCTTCTGATTTATTTTATTACTGTAACCATGCTCTTAATCAGGCAGTGCAGTTTCAACATGTTGCTTTCCATTTCTTTCACATCAGACTGCATGGATATGAACTGTGCAGTTAATTTTGTAGGCACAAAGTCAACAAAGAAGTGGTCTCTTATCTTTATAGTAATTTTGTGTTCCTTGTAATAGAGGTGTGAAGACATCTCATCATTGTCCTGATCTGAGCCACTGAAATGAGACCATCTGTCAAGGAATTTCTAATGTTTGCATGAGATCTCTTCACAATAAAGCTTACATGTGATGAAGACAGTCTTGCTGTCATTCCTTCTAGCTCCTCTGCCAGCTGAGATTCCATTTGGTCATCATAATGAGTTATTGGTAGACCTAGATTCTGTGAATCTGTCTAATCCTTTTTAAAACATGCAAATCAGCGACTGTCACTACTATGTATTCCTTATATAGTTGAGAATCCCTTGTGCATCTTGTTTCCTTTGTAAATGCCTACTAAGGGAAGAAACTGCTACGTTATGCAAAAATTGCCTTTGCAACCACTACTTTGTCAGTAGTGGTTGCCATCACCAAGACAAGTGTCTTTGATGATAGTGACTAGCCTCCTATTTTGTGACTGGACGTACTTGCTGCAAATGCCTGTGGGTGCACTTTGAATCAATATGTTCAGTGTAACAGAAATGTGTTGTATGTTACTATATATATTTACACAGAAAGAAAATGATCAGCTATGGCTTGTGTAACTTTTTAACTCTCATATTTTTAATGCTCTTCATTTCTAGCTTGGCAAGGACTCAACAGTTTGACAAGCCAGCAGTCGTTATTTTTGCATTGATTGGGAATGATGTCTGCAATGGGTAAGGTTTCAAGAAACAGGTGGACAGAGTGTATGCACACCTGACTTACACGGATCTGGCATTTCCTTTTCTTAGGTAACCTGGGCTCAGGTAACCTGGGCGGATTGGGTGGATTGATGGTGAAAAATGTTAATACCCTGACTAAATTTCTGTTCCGTGGTTCTGGAATTGAGAGAGAAACCATGGCAATTAAACTGATATTAATCTGAGCTATATTTGTTGTGTTTGTGCAACCCTACTCTTCATCATTGTCTCACAGCCACGTAAGATGCCCGCCCTATCAGCCACCTGGATCTTGTCATACTGAACGTCTGTGTTTTTCCAAGTACACCTTCATAAATGGATAGACTAGAAAGTAAAAGATTTAGATATTTAAAAACATATCTGAATCCTTTACTCGCTAGTCTATCCATTTATGAATATTTCAATACAAATTTCTCTGGTTGTTGTTTTCACTAATTTTCATCTGTTGAACTAAAAATTATAAAGATGATTATTAGAATGTTAACAGGAGTAATGAATTAGTTGCCATCACATACTGCTACAGTATGCATAGGCTTGGTAATATGCTCAAAGCTCAGCAAGATTTTTAAGAACTTCTCAGTAACAGGTACCATGACATTGCCTAAATACTGTTCTGTGAAATACAAAGGGGTGGCATTCACTATACAGCAGCGTTGAACACTGGGATCTGATCCTGTGAATTTTTTTTCCTTCTATGCTTTTGCTTTGCCTTTACTTCTGTTTTATATACTTTCCCTCTCTGGATGTTTCCCTCTCTTGACTTGCTACCGTGCAATCCTCTACATGTTTTTCTTGGAATCAGTGTGATCTACTCTCAAATAAGTGAGTATAAATTCCCACCCTAGAGGCTTTACTTTGAAATTCATTGAGTTATACAGCAATCCTGGAAGTCAGCTTTGGAAAAAGAATGCATGTCATTATGCAAAAGAATCACTAGTATGGGCCAATGGTGAGATCCAGTTGTGGCCCCAAGAGACAATCTTTCACAAAAGCCCAGATATTAATGCATTACAAAAATGGCAGTGGGAAAGGGTCAGGAGATACATAAAAGAGGTGGTATTTGTTCTATAAAAAGTCTGCCCCAGTGTGTAGAGCATTAAAACTGCCTTTTGTTTTTGCTCATTCCAGAGCTTTTCTGACTGAAAGAGGGGTACAGATCACTGCCATTGTTTTTGCCTAGTCTAACTAACACAGATGTAATTTTGTGGATGTGAAACATTAACATCATTTTTCAGGAATGTATTGGATGTAGTGAAGCAGAAGAATTAAACTGAATGCAGTTATGTTTGTTTATTTTAAAGATGGTTGCTTTTTAAAAAGAAGAGCTAGTGACATTTTGTAGTTTACTATTTAAATACAGTTGTTGCTATGTGACATCAAGTTGTTTGGTGACAATATAAACTAATGATAACCTATCATTAGCAGCCCTGCTCAGTTCTTGCAAACTAAAGGCCATGTTTTTCCCTTATTGAGTCAGTCTGTTTCATGTTTGGTCTCCCTGTTTTCTTACTGCCTGCAACTTTTGCTAGCATTATTGTCTTTTCCAGTAAGTTTTTTCTTCTTATGCCATGCCCAAAGTATGATAACATCAGTTCAGTCATTTTAACTTCTAGTGAGAGTTCTGGCTTGATTTGATCTAGAATCCAATTATTCATCTTTGCCTGCCCAGACCGGAATAAAGAGTCGAGACACAGAAATATGATAAAACTAGGGCCATAACTTTATTAACTATTTAACTTTAATTTTAACTTCCCTTTTCACAAGGGAGCCTATTGTAGTGCGAAATTATATTCTGAATCCATTGTACCTTATACATCCGGATCAGACCACCAAGTGCGAGTTCCTATTACTGAAGCATGCTGATCTCTATCTAGCATGACTTCACCCACAATCTGTGGGACTCCCACCAATGCTGCAGTCACCGAGCCAAATGACCCTAGTTGCACTGCAGCCCAGGAGATCCCCTTAATTCCCTTCCCCCTTGAGAGAGGCGGGGCTTGTCGCGGTGCTGCCAGCAGCTTCCGGAGACGCTCCCGGGGAAAGCTGGAACCGCCCGGTCTGGGGGTCCTTCAGAAGATGAAGGGCCAAAGGGGGGACTAGGAGAAGTCTCCCTGAAGCAGTTGGTGAGCAACAGAGGGGAAGGAAGCCGGGCAGCAACCTGGTATTTCTTCCCTCATAAGAGATCACCCGAGCACAGATCGGATGCGGGAGCCATATTGAGCAGTGAAGCTGTGAGTAACCCACCCCCTACGGAGGAGAGGAGAACAAACAGATACTGCGTTGAAAACTGACAACAATAAAGTAAGTTGAAGCCTTTGATTTATGAACAGCCCCATAAAGCGGAAAGAGAAACTAGAGTGCAGAATATTTGGCTGAAAAAAGGGAAGAAGCGGCTAGCTTGCTTACCGGTCCTGCTGCCTCAGAAAGCGAAACTAACTTTTAGCCTGCACGCTGGTGAAGGCCAAACACTGAGAGACTGAGAGAGAGAAAAAAACTGATTCTGGAAATAATCCCAGGGTGACATAATACAACTATGGACTGGACTTAAAGCTGTTATCAGTCAGGAAAACAGAGTGAAAAACATAACATCGCGCTGCCAGATTTCTCAACAGTGAAATCTCAACTAGACAGAGTGCCATCAAAACTTTGGAACTGTATAATATCCCTGGGGGTGGGGAAGCTTTGGATAACTTTAGATAATGATAGACTGCTCAAGTTGGAAGGACATGATTTACAGTTAGGTTGGCATGCTTTTCTATGGTACAAAAAAGATAAAGAGCAGAAAAGTTTCAACTCACATATGATAAGAAGAGCCTTACTAGGGACTTGGAAAAAGATCATCCAGCAGATTTACCAAAAAACACCAGGCTGGGTATCACCCATAGAAGCCTTTACACAACTTAACCTCATGACAGAAGCGAAAGTTTTAAGATATCAAGAGCTATTAAAAAATGATTGTGAGTTAAGGTCCAAAGAAGAGTTAGAAACACAAAACGTATATCTAGACTGGTGGTCCAGAGCACAAGTGGAATCTAGGTATAGAAAAGATAAAATAGAGGGCTTTTACACAGAACAAACGATATTCGATAAACTTCTGCTGGGCTCAAATGATAAAGTAATTAAGAAAATGTATGATGATTTGCTTGAAACTAAAATGCAAGATGAGATGGTAAAAGAATGTATGATTAGGTGGGCACAAAATATAGGACGTAATATTGATATTGATCAATGGTTGCAAATATGGAAAAATAACATAAAGCTCACAAAATCGGTAAATTTCAAGGAGAACATATATAAGATGTTTTATAGGTGGCATATGACTCTGGAAAAATTGTCAAAGATTTATACAGAGGTGTCAAATGTGTGTTGGAAGTGTGAAGCACAAGAGGGAAGCTTTTACCATATGTGGTGGACTTGTAGAGTAGCAAAACAGTATTGGATAGCAGTACATACTCTGTTACAATAAATACTGCTTTGTAATGTTCCACTAACCCCAGAATTGTTTTTACTGAGCATTATACCAGATAATATAGATAAGACAAAGAACTACCTAGTTATATATATAGTCACTGCAACCAGAATTCTTTATGCTAAGAACTGGAAGAAGTCGGAGATACCAAAACAAGAGGAACTCATTGAGAAGATATGGGAAGCGGCAGAAATGGATATTCTATCAGAAGTGTTGAAAGACTGTCCAATACAAAAGGCAACTGAACAATGGGATTTATTATATAAATGGCTTGAGTCACCAGATAGTGCTTGAATAACATAGAATTAAACTAAGATGTAACTGTAAGTTGAAACCTGGAGGGCAATCAAATTGTAGAAAGGCGAAAAGTCGACTTGATATCACAACATGAACAGATTGGATGACAGTACATTTTGTGTTTTCCTTCCCCCTCTTTTTCCCCCCATATCCCCCTCTACCTTTTGTACTCCTTACCTTATCCCTAGTTGTTAAAAATAAAAAATATTTTTTTAAAAAAAAAATCCCTTCCCCCTTCATATAAATCCTGATTCCACCAATCAGGGAGATGGGATGACCAACTGGAGCTCACCAAGCTCTTACTTCTCGCACTACCCGCAGTTGCGACCAATTAATGTGCACACTTGATGGGTGAAAACACACCATTTACAGCCAATTACAGGAACAAATCAAAAATTCCCATCCAGCCCCGAAGGAACCAGCTAATCACACTCTTACTTCTTAAAGGGTGGGTAGGCGGGCCACGACACCCACGCTGGAAAAGAGGCCGAGCTAGGGAGGGAGGCAACCAATCAAAGCCCTCCCACTCCTCCCCCTCAGCCTCTACATCACTCTCCTGCACTCGCTCCGTCCTGAGCAGGCAGGCAAAGCGCTACCATGGCGGCAGTGGTGGCGCCATGCAGAGCGTTCCTTCTGGCAGTCTGTGCTGTCTGTAAAATGTTCCTCCAACATACCATTTTTAATGAATAAAAATTTTTTTCCTGTCAGTATCTTTCGTTGTCCAACTGTACATGATAATTAGGAATACTATAGTATGGATGATCTTGGTCTCCAGCAATTAGTCCTCACACACATATCTTCTTTGTTCCTCCATAACTGCTTTCCAAGTCTTCTTCTGATTTCTTGGATGCAATCCCCCATTTGGACTGATAATTGAACTAATGTACAGAAAAGCCTTAACAAATGCAATTTCCTCATTGCCAGTATTAAAGTTATGGAATTCTTCTATAGCCAGTATTGTTTATCTTCTTTGTGTTCTACTGTAACTCTGATTTTGCACTTTTTTCTCTAACTTCTAGTCGTTTTTTCAAATCATTGCTATTTTCCACAACTATTGTGATGTCATCCAATCATCACTCCTTCAACTAAATCCAATCCAGCTTTTCATTTAATTTGTTTTGCATAAAGATTGAAGAGACAGAGAGATAAAATACATGTTTGTCTGACACCTTTGCCTATGGGAAGCCATTCTGTTTTCTCCATATTCTGCCCTTACTGAAGCCCTTCAGTAGAGGTTACACATCAGGACAAATAAATTTTGTGGCACGCTCATTTCTTTTTAAATGCTCCATCGGTTTTCATTATCTTCACAAAGGATTTGATATAATCTATAATCTATAAAGCACAAGTTGATTTTCTTCTGAAATGTATTTCCAATATGATTTCTAGTACCTCTTCCTTTAATGACTCCAGCTTGGGCATTTCTCACACCATACATGTAAAGGGCTTTGTTGCAACATCTTGAAGGTCAATTTGCATTCATGAGAAATTAATACAATGGCCCAATAGTTACTGCAGTCTTTGGTGTTTCCTTTCTTTGGAATTGGAATGTATATTCAATATTTCCAGTCTGCAGACCATTGGTTTTTTTTCCCATATATTTGACATATTTTTGTTAGGATTTTGTAGATTCAGTTGGTGTGACTTAAAATAGTATCTAATATTTAAAATCATTTTGATTGAAACAATGAAGGTTCTATGTTTAATTCAGATCTTTGTGCTGGAAAAAGGTAAAAAAATGTAGTTCTATGCATGGCAGAATCAGTGCATCAGCCAAAGCACTGTTAAAAAGGCCAGTGTTTCATGCCAATGCAGCAAGTTACAGATTGGGAAATGGAGGCATTTGTAAGTGACAGAAATAATGAAATTGGCAGCTATTGTACTTTCCAGTAGAACCCAAATTGCATTGGCCAAATAAGGAGGATGTACAAAAATATAGACAGATGGCATATATCTCACATCCTACCAAGGCACAAAAGTAGGACAGAGAAGCAATAATAATAAAAAGGGAACATGAAAAAATAAATGAATGTTGAAGGACGTGTGTGTGTGTGTGTGTGTGTGTGTGTGTGTGTGTGTGTGTGTGTGTGTGTGTGTGTGTGTTTGGAAGGGGGAGGAAGTAGCATTGCTGGATTTGGATTTGCTGTGCTTCCTATAATTCATCATTTCTACAGTATTTTTTTCCCAATGGTATATTTTATCTGTGACATAAAGCCATGATAACAAAGAGAGAAACAAAACCTGACTGACTGGGGCCAGAGGCAATCTATGGTTTGAGACAAGGGACAACTGAAACAAGTGATAGAATGAAATAAAATTTCCTTGATCGTAAATCAGCTCTTACAGAGACTTCACTGCCAAAGTGCCCCCAGTTTGGAAAATGGTTTATCTTGTAACTGCTTCTGTTAACTGCTATGAGATCGTGTGCATGTACAAATGGAATTGCTGTTCATTATTTAGTGTTTTTTTAAAGAAACTACTCGTAATCTACAAGAAATAAATAATTTTGTGGGGCCACCTACATTAATCCCATAGAACATTAAGTTAACATGAATGTTCAAATAGAATCATAGGGTTGGAATGAGTCAAATTAATGTTGGAAGTGAAGTGCAACCATATGTCTATGGGCAAAGGAATACAGACAGGTTTCCCTGGATAGTTCCCTTCTGTGCTGCCTAATCTGTCTCTTCCTTGCCTGCAGACTGATATTCTCAGCATGACATCCTTTCTTCCTGCTCTCAGATGCAAGCTTCTGTTTCCCAGGCATTTAACTAGTATAGCATCTCAACCTCCTGTTTACATTGAAACCCTACCTAGAAATCTTTGTTTTCTTTCCCAGTGGTCTCCTCTCCAAGTATTCACCAGACTTTGCTTGACTTCCAAACACAGCTTGGCTTTCAAAATCAAATGAGATAAGTGTGTTTAGGGTGGTGTGATGTTGGAGCGTTTCTGTCTGCAGGTGTCATTGCTGTGGTAAACATCTTTTCCTTTAATCCAATGGTCTTCACTACTTACTCCAAGGACCAGCTTTCATGCATATTCAACATTAGTCCAAGTTTCTGTAGCTTGGTAGTCCACTTTCTAAAGAGCCCCTAATCATTACAGCTCAATAGCTCTCCTGATTTTATTGAGTCCCTAGAATAGCCAAAACCAAGCAACTGGCTCAGAAGGTGTCTGAATGTGATCTAATCTAAATCTAGTCACTGCATCCCTTATACTATTGAAAAATGAACTTGATCTGATTATTGCATCTGCCATACTCCTAGAAAACGAATGTACCGTTTTGTATTCACAAAGTTACCTCTCTGCTAGTTAAACAAAGTATAAAAATATACCAGGCAAATCACCAGAAACATGCTCAAACAGGTTATGGATTACATTTTTTCTTTCTGTTCCACTCTAAGTACTATGCTGTTTTCTTTTTCTTTCATAGGAGACCTGATACAGTGAAACACATGACAAGACCTGATGAAATGCGCATCAATGTCATACAAACTCTGCATTATCTAGATAGCCAGCTTCCAAAAGGAAGCCATGTGCTTTTAACTGGCTTGGTAAATGGTGACATCCTGTGGGATAATATGCACAGCCGTTACCATCCTCTTGGTAAATATTCACTTCCTTTTTCTGTTATGGATGTATGTCTGAAGCTCTCACAATTGACAACTGTTTTAGAAGTGATGGACTTCCTGAAAGTCGTTGTGTGATGCTAGACCCATTTGCTCACTTATTTTGTCCCCCTTGATTATCATGCCTAGACAGAAGGCCAACTTTTAAACAGAAGTCAGTAGATTTAGGGTCTCTCCAGATAGCAGCCTATCTGGGTCCATCAGCAGTACCTTGTAAGTTCAAGCAGTTGTATACGGATATAGATAATTGAAGAGTCCACTAAAAATCAGACCTTATATGATTCCCATCCCATAGTCCTAGAGTACACATGTTATTAGGCTATTTAGTTCAGGCTATGATAAGCTTGCAGTGTTGTTTGAAAGGGAGAGGGAGGGAAAAGAAAGAAAATGGGAACACATATCCCGACATAACATTTTTGTCTGTCATGTGCTTGGTCATATCCAGCTTACACACTCAGTTGTGTACTTGGTTGCACACCTAGGTGCATGACAGACAAACAGGAAATTGAAAACAAAATGCTTGTGCAATTTCTTTTACGTATGCAATATTTCACAGTAGGTTTCTGGTAATTGCTCGGAGTTGGCATTTGTAAAAATGAGTATTTTTGCATAGATAAAGAGCAATATCCTCTGATAATTGAACAATAAATCAAGCTGGCTGGATAGCTCAGGGGTTTAGGTATCTACCTCTGGAGGCAGAGGTTGGGAGTTCAGTTCGCCACAGTGCCTCCTGCAAGCAGAGCCAGCCTGTGTGGCCTTGGGTAAGTTGCATATTACTAGGGTGCCCCCAGAAGAAGGGAATTGCAAACCACTTCTGAGTACTCTCTACCTGGAAAACCCTGAAAAAGGATTGCCATAATACAGAATTGACTTGACAGCACATTATTATTATTATTATTATTATTATTATTATTATTATTATTATTATTATTATTATTATTCATCTTCTTCTTCTTCTTCTTCTTCTTCTTCTTCTCAATATTGGAGTAGGTCTTTTTGCTACAATAAAAACATACAAGATCCAACCATGCTAACCATTAATTACATTGAACGTCACAAAGAATATAGTATTATGTACCTATACTGCATACCTGTATTGAACAGGTTTCTAAATCTCTACTAATATCGAAAATATTCTAATAGAAACTTAATGTGTTGCACTATATCCAGCCAGAAAGGAGTCACCAGTGAACATCCATGCATCATACGTCAAAAGGACGTGCTATTACACCACCACCACTTAGTTGAATTGATCATTTCTCCTTAAAAAGATGGAGACCCAAACATCATTTTTTGCTGAAAGAAATTTAATTTTAATGTAGAAAAACTTTACATGTTGAGGATAGGGAAATTTTCAATTGGTTAACTTATATAGTACAGTCTATCTTGTTTTTCCATTCAATTCTGACTTCACTGACATCAAATTTAGTGTTTTCCATTGAATATTTGTAAACTAAACTTGTTGGTTCCAGTTTTTCTAAGGATGCAATTAACACTTCCAACAGACTAATGAAGCACTTAAAGCTGATGGCCCATATACAGACACTGAGGTGTTATAATTGTAGATGTGGCCACACAACAGGAAAAGTTGATGAACAGCAGGAAAAGAAGTAGACTAAATGTGAGATGGATTGACTCCATAAAGGAAGCCATGGACTTAGGTTTGCTGCAATTGAGTAGACCTGTTAATAACAGGACCTTCTGGAGGTAACTCATTCATAGGGTTGCCGTAAGTCAGAGGTGACTTCGTGACACATAACAACAATAACAAGTTTGCAATGTTGAAAATGGCAAATATTCTTAATATATTGATATAATGTATAAATGCCATTGCCATTCCTTTTTTTTCTGTAAAAATGTTTGCCTTTCATTTTCTGACTGCACTTATTCCATCAAGTTAATATATTATGAGAATCATATTGTAATTTTAATGGGGAAATTTCCACAAGGCTCATTAGCTACAAAAGTTAAGTGTGGGGTGGGTGGCAGTGGGAGAGATATTCCTTTCTTGGAATGGACAGTTCATGAAAGGATCCAGGAGCAATAACAGAAAACGTAGAATGCGCTTCAAAGGTTAGTTGAATACAACAGTATTTACCACTTGTTTGTAGAACTCAAAAGGTATGTTGAGTAAAGCCAACTCAAGTCTGGAAAATGAAATGCATTTTCAGGGGAGTAAAACATCTTATTGTGCAAAAATAAAAATATAAATGCAAATATAAAAAATGAGGCAATAAAGGCCCCATATGCATTTCCTCTCTAAAATATTAATTTTATGGAAATAAGCTTGGGGACTATACCATGGAATACCGCAGGTATGCATGTGTGTTACTCTTACCCCAATACGTAATCTATCTAAACTGAGAGCTATTTCAGCAAACAATATAGGCAAGTCTAACGGAATCATTTGAGTAAGAGCCTGAGAACTAATATATCTAGATCTCTAATAGCTCCTGGACACCAATAAAATTGTCGGTTGAAAACAATCACAGTGAAATGATAGTCCCAATAGCCATACCTCAGATTTAGACTAAATAATAGTATAATTAGAAAGACCCCCAAACTATTAATTAATTATACTATCAATTATCCAGTAATAGATTATTTGGTCTCGTAATTAGCAGCTGCATCAGCATACAAAACTATCTTTTATTTTTCATATATAAACCCACAAATTCCTGTATTTTGTTTCATTGCACATGCTTAAAGCTCCAAGCATAAAACAACTCTCTTGGATAGTCTGACTAATTCATGATGCCTCATGGCAGAGGTGGGAAATTTAGTAGAAAAGTATTAACTGTTCCTCTGACCAAACCTTTCTTTTATTTTTCTTCTCCCCATCCTTTATAACCTCATCCTTTATAACATCCTTTATAATCCTCACCTCTCGCTCTTTTTAACTGGCTGATTCTCAAATGGATCCAAGTCATACTCCCAGGCAGTTCAATTCTGTTTTCTGATACCAGTGTGGAGCTTCTATGTGGTATTAAGTGTAGAACACAAGAGGACCACCTACACCCTTCCAGGCCATCCTTATTAACTGTTTATTTAAAATCTTTCAACCTTACTCTATACAGCTAATTAAATGATGAAGGCCAGTGCGTTTACACTCATTCATTCATTGTTCTTCAAATGAGTTCACATGAGACTTCACAATCTTTTCTATTTAGCTCTTAAACCTTTCTTTTTTGTTGGAAAGTGCTGAATCACAAGTGTTTGGTTAGAGCAAGCCTTATCCCCACCTGCTCCTGTCCTGCTCCTTTGTTCACAGGAGTAACTTTTGTCTCCTTCTGAGGCTCAATATGAATTATGGGATGGGTTTCAGACCTTGGAACAGAACCTGAATCAGTGCCATATAAGCTAAAAGAAAGAAAGAAAGGAAAGAAAGAAAGAAAAGCTATTGAACCTGTACAGATTGTCCTAATGATCTTGGGAAATCAGTGAGTGCTATCAACAGGAGTCGGGAAACTTGATAGAAGCGATGAATTTCACAGCCTCACTTTGCAGTGAAGGAAAGACAGACAAGCACCCAACTCTTATTCAGCAATAATGCTGCTCACAAAGAAAGCCACATGCTGATCAAGAACTGTAGCACAGAAATAGAAAAATGAAAAAAAATGAAAATAAAGCAGAAGTACTGTGATGCAGTGAAATAGGTAGACAGGTAGCAATTGGAAGATTTCGGGATGGTGCATTAACGTAAATTGATGGGGACAGATGGCAGACAGGTGAAACAAGGGGAGGAGCATGAACTGGGTGGAGTTCACCCAGAGAAAATAAGCCAAAGGAGAGGGCAGTAATGGGTTCAAAATGATGGGGGCACAATTTGAGAGATGTGGACACCCCAATGTACACTGGGATCCCCTAGAACATCCAACAAGAATTGCCCTTGTGTATCTGGACCGGAAGGATAACATCAAAATAGTTCAAATTAGCAGCAGCAACCTCAACAAAAAGGAATGCCCCAGAACAACCTGGAGTAACTCCACTGTGTGGAAGATTTTGGTTCAGAATGCATTTGATTCCTAAGATAATATATTTGGCATTTTGGTCAAGATATGAGTATGTCCGAGAGTGGCTGAAATCAAACTGATAAATTTTGCCAGCATTTGCTGGTATACATTTCAAATTGCCACAGATTAAAAAGTCAGCATTGGTATTTATTATTGTGTGCTGAATTGTGTGAGGGGGTGTGTGACAGCAGATGCCTTAATGAGCATCAATTCACAGATGATATTTACACCATTGGATTTATTCCAGCAGGTAGAAGTGATAAGCTTCAGGCCAATATAGCTGGGGGGGGGGGGGGGGGAGATGCAGGACAAATTGCCAAGCAGCCTTCTCTATTCCATAGAAAACATATTATGGGAAATCAGTTGTGTATTTAGGAGTGTTTGAATTCAGCTCAGCTATACAAGAGAGGTATGTTTCCCCCCCCCCTCCAGACAGAACCTATTATTTCCACCTTGAAAGCCAAACCATCTGAGGTATAAAAAGTGAAAACCATGATTGTACACAGTCACCTTCAATCTTCCTTCTTGGCGTGAAATGGCTAGATTTGTTTTGGAGAGTGAAAGGCTTGTTAATGGGCAAAGCATCAGCCATTCACCCTTGGGATTTGAACTGGCTGTTATATGACTTGGTTCTCTCACTAGTTCAATTGTCTGAGAAGAGAGGGGAAAAGGTGTATACTGTATATACAGGGTGACTAACAAATAATCTGTATTTCAGGTCTAAGACAAATGTTGCCATGGAAATGTGATCTTACTCTTATACTTACAAGTCTGAAATTGGTTTGTAGGTCACAATATTTTTAATAAATGATTTGAGGGGAGAGGCTTTCTCTCTTCTCCTTTCCCCAGAGACAGATAGGATTAGTACTAAACTAAGACATGTTTATATATTGAAAATGCTGTATGATTATTCAGCAGGGGTCCATTTCTTTTTCAGAATAATATGGCGCTTGAAGAAATTACAGGGATACCTTGGTTGTGTGAAATGTGACTGGAGATGAGGATTCTGTTGGATAGCAATAGAGCATTTTATAGGGGACTCTGCTATTTGTGGCACCACAACATGCATGCAATGCGGATCTGCTGTATGAATCAGCTTGTGATAATCTCCCTGTGGATGCAGTTGCATAGATAACATATGGGAGCAAGAAAAGGCCAGTTTAAATCCCTTTTAAAAACCATTCTTCCTGATTACTGGAGATAGTCTTCTTTATTCCAATTTATTGTAGTAAATCTAATGAGTAAACATTAGGATAGATGCAGAGTGATGGATAAAAACTAAAAAAACCAAAATTGAATTGGTCTCCTTCAGATGTTGCATTCAAACTCTTTGTCCCAAAAGGCAGAAACTGCTATCCACTGCATTTTGCTACCATTGCCTATGCAAAGTCTATGAGGACTGGAATGGACATATGCCAACCATTACATTGGCCAAAACACACTACAAAATATGGTGTCAACATCAAGAAGTAGCCAGGGAGTAACTAGAGAGTAACTGACTACTAACTGAATACAAACTTGAGTATCTGAATACAAACGTTATAAAGTCCTTGTCAGGCAGACTCCTAGAGGGTTTCGGTTCTGTAAAGGATCATGATAGATTTCATCATTGTCAAGTTTAAAAACATTTATGTTTTCCAGGTCAGTTAAACAAAGATGTCACTTATGGACAATTGTATTCATTTCTTAGCTGTCTTCAGGTGAGTTGTCCAAATATTCCATGCAATTACATTTTAGGCAGAAAAATGAAAAAGAGGTAAGGTCATGCCTTCAATTTGACTACTTCTTTTTGGTTTGAAAGATTTGGAGCTACTCAAAAAATTTCCTTTAGAAAGGATAAAAAAATAATCAATGACTGAGAATTATTGAGGAGCATTATATTCGCAAATACTTATGACAGCTGTAGATAAAATATGAGCTAGTCATAAAACATTCGATCAAGGCAGACCTTGCCACAAGTTGTAGAGGACAGCCCTTTGAAGCAATAGTAATGAAAGTCATTCTTCCTCTTCCCCACTGGTAATTTTTGGTGCTGAGCTCTTGAGCTTCTACATTTATAGGGCCAAGTTTGGAGTACTTAGTATCAATATAGCTTTGGAAGGGAAGTATAGGCCCCTTTCCCATTAGGGAGGGGGAGAATGTGGTGTGATAGCTTCCTTTTTGAGGGGACCAACCAATGTTTCAATTACATGTGTTAAGAGCATTAAATTAATGGACTGAATGCTAATAGCAACACGTTAATTTTCTAATCCAAAATGCCAAACTATGCTCTGGGTTATTGTCATTCACTTGCTGTGTCCACTCTCTATCTCTGAAAATCTAATGCTATTTGAAAAAAGCTGTCTTATCCAAATGTCTGTGTTCTGAATGTCACTCCAGCCAATCAGTTAACTTTGTGTTTTTGCACCTATTTCCTCACACCCACAAAAGGGTTGAATGTTATTTTCCCACACCCCTACAGGTCAATCCATGCAGAGGTTGGATGTCTTCAAACAGCACACTTAGGGAGCTGACCACAAAGGTATGTACAATATCAAAATGATTTTAAGACGTATGTGGATTTTCATCTCTCTAAGGCCAGTATGTGGGATTGTTTTGTAAGAAAAGTAGGGTGGTGTTATTAATAGTAACAATAATAATAGCTGTCACAACTACTGTTACTGCTACTACCACCTCCTGAAGAAATCAGGTCTCCTGATTTTTATTTAGGCGAAGAGAGGAGGCTATTTCAGCTTCAGATTCTTAGGTTGCATCCAGGTTCTTACAAATGTCTTCAGTATGTGAACAGACTGAAATGTCTTGTTCTTCAGTTCAAATCTCCAACAGATGACACATGGTTGTCTCATGGAATAATACTACTATGAATGAACATGTATGCAAGATTGCAGGGAAGGCTTCTCATTTACCTGGCTTTCCATGCACAAAGGAGATCTGGCATAGCGATGTTTGCAGACAAGGTGCTTGCTTCCACATGCAATGCAGTCGTAAGGGAAATTGTGTCATGAGTTGCCTCGGAATCTGAATAAGTTCAGAGGAAACGTGATGAAAACAAATGACTCTTGAGGGCCATTTCACTGAAGTAGTTTTGCCCATTCCCATTTTAACCCCAAGATGGATCTGTGCTGTCTATGTACCAATTGGAAATTGAGTATGTATTGAATGCTTATCTTTTCTAGGCCTGTCTCAAAGATTTCATCCTTGCAGGTGAATGTTGCTGCATACACTATGTTTCTACTACTCTCTGAATAACATTTTGATCAAGACTATATAAAAAGCCAGTAGATGCAGAAATTGGGTTTTGTGACTAGGTTTTGTAACTAGCACGATGTTGCATTTATTTTCCTGCACATAAGTTGATGCCTTTGTCCAGTCCATGTGTTGTTTTATTTTTCTTTTATCGAGAGCATCTGGATCAATCTAGTTGGGGCAAAAAAACAAAAGGAACTTGGTAGTTGGAGTCTACTACCGACCGCCCAATCTAAGAGAGGAAGCGGACAAAACTTTTGAAAAACAAATTGCAGGGTTTTCAAAGAGACACAACGTAGTAGTGATGGGAGATTTCAATTATCTAGATATATATTGGGAGGCAAATTCTGCCAAGTATGGCCCTTCCAAGAAATTCCTGACTTGTGTGGCTGATCATTTTCTCTTACAAAAAGTGGAGAAAGAAACTAGAGGATTTGCTATCCTTGAAACAGAGATGACTTGGTGGGGGAAGTGGCAGTAAGGGGAACTCTAGGAGAGAGTGACCATGTCCTTCTAGAATTCTTGATTTTAAAGTAAATGAAAGCAGAGTGTAGCTGCACACTTCTACTGGATTTTTAAAAAGTCAATTTTAATAATCTCAGAACAAGGATAAGTAAGGTCCCATGGCAGGAGATCCTAACAAGAAAAGGAATCCAAGAAAGGTGGGAGCTTCTAAAAAAAGAAATTCTAAAGGCACAACTACAAACATTTCCAACAAGAAAAAATTTAGGAGGCGGCAAAAAAAGGCCAGTGTGGCTTCACAAAAAGCTCAAGGAGAACTTAAATACCAAAAAAGACATGTACAGGAAGTGGAAAGAAGGCCAGGCCACCAAGGATGAGTACACACAACTAGCAAGGAAATGCAGGGAGGGCAAAAGCTGAGAATGAGCTGAGGTTACCTAGGGACACTAAAAGCAATAAAAAAGCATTCTTCATGTATGTGAGTAGCAAAAGACAAACAAAGGACATAGTGGGACAGCTCCGCAATGGAGATGGAAAAATGATAACAGAGGACAAAGAAAAGGCAGAGTCGTTCAATTCCTGTTTTAATTCAGTCTTTTCCCACAAGACAATGAACTTCCAAACAAATTGGAAGTGCAAGTGGGGGGGGGGGGACGACAGGATTGCAGCTGGAGATTGATAAACAAATAGTCAAGAAATACCTTACCACCTTGAACGAGTTCAAATCTCCAGGGCCGGATGAACTGCATCCGAGAGTACTGAAGGAACTGGCTGAAGAACTCTCAGAACCACTATCCATTATTTTATTGAAATCATGGGAAATGGGGGAGGTGCCAGAGGATTGGAGGAGGGTTAATGTTGTCCCTATCTTCAAAAAGGACAAAAAAAAGGAACCTGGGAACTACAGGCCAGTCAGCCTGGCATCAATCCCAGGCGAAATTCTGGAACAGATCGTAAAGTGGTCATTGTGCAAGCTCCTAGAAAACAATGCAGTAATAACTAGAAGCCAACACAGATTTGTCAAGAACAAATCCTGCCAAACTAATTTGATCTCGTTTTTTGATCAGGTCACCTCCCTGATAGACAGAGGGAATGCTGTAGACATAGTATATCTTGACTTCAGCAAAGCTTTTGACAAAGTGCCCCATGATATCCTGATTAGCAAGCTAACTAGGTGTGGGCTGGATAGATCAAGGGTCAGGTGGATACACAATTGGCTACAGAGTCGTACTCAGAGGGTGATGATTAATGGGTCCTTCTCTAACTGGGAGGAGGTAACAAGTGGGGTACCCCAAGGCTCACTCCTGGGCCCGGTACTCTTCAATATTTTTATTAATGACTTTGATGAGGGAGTGCAGGGAGTGCTTGTCAAATTTGCAGATGATACCAAATTGAGCAGAATAGCTAATACCCTAGAAGACAGAAACAAAATTCAGAATGACATTGATAGGATGGAACACTGGGCCGAAAGCAACAGAATGAAATTCAACAGGGATAAGTGCAAAGTGCTGCACCTCGGAAAAAGAAACCAACTGCACAGTTACAAGATGGGGGATACCTGGCTCAGCAAAACTATGAGCGAGACGGATCTTGGAATTGTCGTAGATCACAAGTCAAATATGAGCCAACAGTTTGATGTGGCTACAAAAAAAGGAGTGGGTGAGTGCTCCAACACTGGAGGCATTCAAGAAAAACTTGGATAATCACCTGGCAGATATGCTTTTATTGTATTCCTGTGTTGAGCAGGGGGTTGGACTTGATGCCTTATAGGCCCTTCTAACTTCATTATTCTATGGTTCTGTGATTCTATGATTCTATTTTGAGCTTCTCTGAATTCCTGGTGGAGTGTAGGCTAAGAATTATTTTAGTAAAATAATAAACACACCCACATATCATTATTTTCTTATTTTTCCAGAGAGCTGCACAGCTTTCCAGTGTCCTGAAAGAAATAGCAGTATCAGAGAAATATGCCAATTTTGATGTTTTCTACGTGGATTACCCATTGAAAGAAAGTAAGATTATACAAGAGTTGAATAAACTGCTACTTGATGTCATTAAAAGGAGGGTCTATGCCGAAGAGCTGAAAGAGTAATTTTCAACTGATGTTGCCCAAATATAGTGACAAAATTTGGACAAATTTAAAGTGTGGCCTAGAAATTATCTAAAAAAAATGCATACAGTGCTTTTTTTAGAAATGGGGGCACCACATCCACAATTAATAATTACTTGTTGCAGCTTGAAAAATAATTATGGCCTAGTTTAATTACTTTTTCAAACTGCAGTAGTCAGTCCATTACTGGAATGAGGGAATATACCTGCCAATGCCTAAAGGTGGCTACAGTCTATAGACTTGATTTTATTGTTGCAGCTCTCCGCATCAGTTTTTATACATTTCCTTTGGTAAGATTTCATGAATTCTGCACAACTAGATCCCAACAACCACTACAACATGGTAAAGGACAGTCGTTTTCATTTTTTCCCCTCAGGGAATCTGCCCTACAAGGAAATTAGTGGTCTGTGAGGAATTAATAATATTCCCAGAACTGCAGAACTGAAAGGGACCCTATGGATGATCGAGTCCAGCCCCTGTTAAGGAGGCACAATAGGGTACTGAACTCCCAACCTCTAGCTCCGCAGATACCTAAACCACTGAGCTATACAGATACCTAAACCAGATACCTAAACCACTGAGCTATAGAGATGATTGGACGATCTTTCAGCCACAGATAAAGAGCATCCAGAAGATCAGTTGTATGCCCTATCAGTCCCAATGTTCCTGAAACTTCTAAAGAACAAGGCCCATAATTTATCCATAGTCCCTGACAAAAATGAGACTGGCCAAGAATTCAATGGGATGCCAAATTCCATTTGAAAAGGAGCAGAGATGGGATTGATGGCTCCTCCTCCATATACAGCAGTGCAAAATTGGGTCATATTAATGCAAAATGGAATGACTATAGGTATGAGCAGGCTCCAAAATTCCTTTTTCTCACCTGCCAGTGGTAAGCCGTCCCTCCTCCTTTGGCCTGTACCTCCTAAGAACTCTGCTTGATGTGCTGTTACCACAACAATCTCCCCCTTTTATACAGGGGAAGGTCAACAGCAGATAAGAAGGCATGAAATAAGTTGTGCAAGCTCATCCAGCCTCCAGGATAACAATCAGCAACATCTACTACTTCAGCTCCAGTCTTAGCCAGCTTTCAGAGAAGTTACTGTTGCAGAGTTTTGAATTTCTGGTTAAATTCCTCCAGCTGCCCAGCAGAACTGCAGGAATTCATAGAACAGAATAGCTTCAAGTCCCACAGATTAGTCCACCCCTTTTCTCATTAACTGGCACTTACAGTCTTAATAACTCACTCAGAGACATTAATAGGAGAAAGAATGAACAGTTTCATTACTTACAATTTAACAGGTAACAGCAAGCTAAAAACATGACTGATTTTACAAACTACTTCCCTCCCTAAAGAGAGGGAAAGAGACACAGAGCAGAGAGGTGGGGCTTTCTTTGAAATCAGAGGCAGGAGAGAACAATTGGTTAGTGCTGTATAGATTGACAGTCACCCCAGCTCAGAAAAGTCCTCCCAGCCACATCTTCTCCAGGCAGTATGCGAGGTTGTAAAAACTGCAACAGTTACTTATTTTACTACAATTCCCTCTCACCTGTGTTACCAGTAACATTTCTCATTCTAACCCCAGCAGAACAGAGTTGCCTCATTTGTCCTTAGCAGTTCCATTGTTTGCTACAGTCATCAACATCAGTAATAGTGGCAAGACTGCTGCCATATTTGGTGATACATTATTTGGATTCACTTAGTGGGTTGGGTACCTTATTCTGCTGAGATTATGGATCCTGAAATAATGGCCTTCATAGATCCCACCAGGCTTGCTGGTCTTCCTTTGGATTTGGAAGCATGCTGAACACAGTTTGGTGTTAAAAACAAGAGCCCACCTCTCCTTTGAGAAAGGAAAGGGATAGGTAGCTAGCAAGATTAGCCAGACTGCATGGATCATTGCTTATATCATTGGCCCTGCCAGTGCATCTTTTACTACAACTCCCACAGTCCCTTGCCACTGCTTGTGCCAGCTGGGGCTTGTTCTGCATCACTGGTGTTTATGAATGTGCCCTGTCCATCCAAATGGGACTGCCAACTGAGCAAGGAAATTGCATGTGAATATTTGCTGCCAATTCTGGATCTTTCTCGCTCAAGCTAGACAGAAGTGCTTGGACGCTTACTGGCCACAGTTTTTTAGTATTCCTTTCACTTCGTTATGCAATCACTTATTCTTTACTTACGATATATTATTAATGGAGAAGTTGCTTAAATCAAAATCATTCTGAATGCCTTCTTAATATTTTGTGCAAGCTATTATCTAACTGCTGATGAGCCAAATTACTTTGATGTGTTAAATATATTATGTCAAATTTAGGAGGCTAGGGAGTGAGGAGCAATGTGATTTACCTTCTCAGATTGATAAACAGAAGCCATCACAACACACCAGACGCTTTGGCAATGAATTTCACAGCCCCATAAGCATGTTTGCAATTAAAGGCTTCTGCTTAGTGGAAGCGGCAATTGTCAAGTTTCTCTTCTAAGCTGCTTTTGCTCTAATCACTGACCCATTTTTCAGTTTTGCTAAAGTCAGGGGAAACCATTTTTGGAGTCTCAAAATATAAATTATTTAGCAGCAGTTGCAAGTTTTACTTTTTACTTTTCTTTTTCTTTTTTCTTTTGACAAAATCCTGACTTCTATAATTTCAGAGTTCTGGCACTGAATCCATGACGGACTGGTCTCTATTCAGTATCTGTGTATTTATTAGGTGTCCCTCTTCTCCAGTGCTCTCTCCGGCTAAAATATGGGTGTTTGTATTTTGAAGTCTCCATTAAACTAACTGAACCATTTGGCTCAGGCCTCACCTCATGGGGGCTCACCTCAGCCAAGAGTGCATGACTGTTTTGTGAATATATTTTTTTAAAACATGCTATTCATTACATTCAAATATGGTTTACCCCTCTTCCAAAACACTGAGGAGCCATCACAATGTGAAATGATCTGGGACTCATTTGAGCTCCTGGAGGGACTGACAACAGCTCTCTACTGGATTGCTGAAATGAACAAAACATGGGAGGCAAACCAGGCATCCAAAACGCTCCTTGATTCTAATGCTGAAAACACATTCTTGTGTGAGTTCCCATGGACACCCTCCTCCTTCATTCTACTTGGTATGTTTCCCCTGTGCCACCATTTTGCCATTGGCTCCAGCTTACAGTACAAAATAAATTTGATCTAGGAAGCCTGAGGTTTACCCAGCCCTGCTCTAGAGTGGGAAGCTGAGTTTCTCTGGGTGAAAGTAGGATCACCTGTATGTTTGTGGCTAAGACTAGAACTTATTTTCTTGGGTTAGATCCAAGATCTGCTTTCTGAGGCCAAATGCCAGCTCTGCAGTTCTAGGATTATGATGGTGATGATGCATTCTCCTAAGAGATTATGCTTCTGCCACCCCTTTATCTGAGTTTTCCTCCTTCTTTCCACCATAGCTCACCCCCTTTATCAGTGTTGCCTTATCTTTTGTTCAACATTTTCAAAGAATCCGCAGTTGGAAGGATGGAGCAAGAAGGTTTATTTCAGTCAGCCTAGTTGCTTGGTCTAAATTTGAATCCAACTCACGAAGCATTTGGGAAGAGGGTCTCCTTGATTTAATTGGCTTATCTAAGCTGTGATGCTGCAAGAGATACAGTTTGAGGGCAAGTGGTCAAAATCTCATGCTGAATCTGATTTAATGCAGTCTGGATAGTAAAAGTGGAAACAATGCTAGATTGGCCATGATGCATACAAAGATTTTTTTTCCCTTCATCTTTGTTGCACCTCTGAGATAGCTCTTTACAGTATTTCCAGACTTTCTCAGCTCCATATGTATTAATTCCAAAATCCATTATATTCCATTTCTGCAAATGTCTTCATTATTGTTTAAATCCACATGAATATTTGTATTTAAATATGTATTTCCAAGGTTTGTTTGTTTTTAACTCACAGAATACACAGACAGAAAGAGATTCTTCCTCAAAACTTAATTTTTTGTCAAAAATCTAAGATGTGTGGGTAATCATGCCTTGGTTTAAAGGAGAACAGCACTCCTGGAAGCCGTGCTACCTTCTGATGGTGTGTGGGGTGTGTGACCTCTGGTGGATTTCTGGGTAATGGGCTTCTAGATCCACCAAAGTTACACATTAACAAACAAAATGTAATATAAATAATTCAGAGTGAAGAAAGATGATGTATCTAAATATTTCAGGGCCAGATGCATGTAAGGCTAGAAGTTTATCATTTGTTTTCATGCGCTGATGACCTTGAAATCTGGTATCGAGGAAGATGCCAATAAACCATAGAAAATAGTAGTTCTAAATCAATATTAATTGTAAAATTTCTAACTTTGTCTCATTCTTATTCTTACTTAAAATGATTACAAATGGTTCTACCGGCTTTTATTTTCAAAAACTTACCCTTGCATTACTATCTTGGAAAATCCTGCCTGGAAGGGAAGAGGATTGAATATAGTACTGGCTCCGACAATGTTACATAAATCATCATAATCTTCTTGTGCAGCAGGCATCTGCTAAAAATACTGCCTCTGATGCTATGTGAAGTGGATGTGATGTTTGGATGTGTGGTGCATAATTGTCTCTAATTATCTGATTTGCAGTTACTGAGCTGTGGCACAAGTTGGGAGGAGAGACCTGGCAGCTGATAGAACCTGTGGATGGCTTTCATCCTAATCAGGTAAAAAGCAGGGATGGGATGAGTGGGAAGAGGATAAAAGGGACCCTAGCAATAAAAGAAACCTCACTGTCCACTGGGCCACGTACTCATGCATGCAGTATTGTCTTTCCATGAACATCTTGGTGCTTGATTGCAAAGAGAAAGGCTCTTTAGGCAACCTCTGTTGGGTCTTTAAGGACCACTGTCTGTCCAGATAGTGCTGTTTGGCTGTCCTTCTGTAGTGAGAATTCAGAACAGATCAATGTAAAACCACTCATTGGGCATTTGATCATAGTCTTTAAAAGAATTGTATCAATATGAGAACCTGTTTGGTGGCTGGGATTTTGTTGAGACACAGGAAGTCCACCCCATTCTCATTAACTGGCACTTAAAGTCTCAATAACTCACTCTGAGACCCTGGTAGAAGAAAGAATTAAAAAAATGTTTCTTTACTTGCAATTGCTTTAAATTACAGATTTGGGTATACTGTTTTCTTTGCTGCATATATACTAGCAACCAAATGAACAGATCAACAGCAACAAACAACTGCCACCAACCATCAAAAGAGAAGGACAGAACACTCAGCATAGAGGAAGGGCTCTCTTTGAATTTCAAACTCTGGAAGGAATGGTTTTTCGTGCTGGATAGATAGACAAGCACCCTAGCCCAGAAAAGTTCCTCCCAGTCACTCAAACTATAGACAGTGCATGAAGCTGTAAATAAAACTCCACCTTCTGCTGTCAATTTGCCATATCATGAAGTGGCTTAAGAAGACAGCCATTTCAGGACACTGGTAAATTAAATACTTCCTCTCCTCCTCTGGTGAGGCAGAGGAAATTATTTGTTTAAAAGACTCTCTTAGGGCAGCACAGGCGTGCTACATATAAAAACATGAAAAAAATTGAAAACTTCCTCCCAGAAGCAATAAGAGACAGGAGGGGGCAACAAGGTGCATTTTTTCTGTTTTGTCTTAAAGGTCGAGAACCTGCCTGCAGCCAAATCCACTGCCAGCCAGTGTAACTTTAAGCATCAAAATATAATCACTTATACACCATGCTATTCATCCTGCCTTCCAAGGACTTCCACATGCATTGACATTACCAATAACCATGAGCCCATGTTATACTTTGGGCATATACTGAGAAGACAAAACTCACTTTAAAAAATAGACAAAAATGCTGTGAAAAGTGAAAAGTATTATTTTGACTTTAATCTGACCCCAATTGGCTAAACCTACTGAGTTTACTAAATTATCACCTCAATTCCCAGATGGAAGACTCAAGTTTTCTGTGTCACACCCCACCCCACGCCACCCCCAACCAAGCAGAGACATGTCTGTTTCAAAGAATGGCCAAATGGGATGGTGTACGTGCAAATGGCCTGTACCTCTTTGTTTGAAGAATTGGGGTGTGATATCCAATCCACAGCTGCCTCAGCAGTAACTTTAAAACAACTCTAATGCTGCCTGCATCTTTCCTGACTTACATTTAAGAAAGACATGCCTGGCAAAATCTTTCTTGACATGAACTTTTGGATTTTTAAGTTTTTCACCTGACAAAGTGGTCTTGATCCACAAAAGTTTGCATATTGTATGATGATATATTTTTTAGTGGTCTATAAAGGTATCACCTACTCTTGCACCTGAGCAGAACTGCTAATGATAGGATTTTCTGGAGGTTTCTCATCTGTAGTGTCATTGTAAGTCCATAGAAGGAGCCTCCCAAACAGTGGGAAAGCATTATGAGTAGACTCGGGCATCACCTGGGCAATGTCCTTCACTTCCAGAAGCATTTCATTGCAAACTTGCTGATGAGAAAAATAATGCTATTGAAGTCGCTCACTTCTGGTCAGGAAGTCTTGACATTCTGATTTGTTTATGATATTGTCTGTATTTCACATACATCCATAATTTTGGGTTGTGCAACACTCTGATACAAATAAAGAAAGTAAGTCAAAAACAACTTGATGGCACTTAAAAACAACACAAGATGTTGAACAGACATAAAGTATGTGGTTAATGTTTGCTTCTTTTTTCTCCTTTGAGTTCAGTATTCAGTCTGATACCAAGTCACTTTGTTTCACCCCATACAAATGTGTAGTGCTTCCTATCCTTAATGGGAAATGGTTGCCATTACTGGACCCTTCTCTTGGATTTTCCATTATTGCATCTAAATATAAACTTTTTACATACCATTCTGTCAATATAGATGTGTGTACAAGCTGACACAAATTTATACTAGGTGTTTCAAGCATTATTCAAGATTTTCTGTAATAAAATGAGGCTGTAATATTATACACTTTTACTTGAGTGTAAGGCCCATTGAACTAAAATGGTTTGAGTAGATATATATTGGGCAGCCCTGAAAAATGACATTTACATACAAATACTTCTAAACAGTATTTCTTAAAACAAATAAGAAACATCAGCAAAATAGCACTTTATAAACAATACCAGCTGAAAGGAAGAAAATTCCCCATTGGAAATTATGGACTTCACTTAGTCACAATTAACTTAAATCCTAGCAATTCAAGTAAGTATACTCAAAATATGATCAAGTCTGGATCCAGCCTGTAGCCCAGCCTTTATATAGCAAATGAATTCCATCTCAAATACAAAAGATGTTGTTAAAGGGTTTGGTCTAAATCCAATTGTTATCTCTAACTAGAGTAGGGCCATTGCATGCAGGACAGGCCAAGTGAACACTAACATAAGCTCTGTTGATTCAAGTGGCCTAACAGTTAAATTTAGCCTTTTATCTCATATACCTGCTTGCAACTAGTTTATACCGCATTAATCATTATAACCTCCAAGAATCTTGGATTGTAGGGAAGGGACTGATAATTACATTAGATAACGTAGTAATGTTATATAAGTCAGTGTAATAAACCAATAAATTAATTATGGGGTGCTCATTTTATCAGACAATCAGGTAATTTCCATCCACTTAATTGAATAATACTCCCCCAACAATATCTTACATGGAACATTTGGGCTGCAATAGAGAAACAAATTAATTTTATATCAGCATTTGGCCCACTGACTTCTACTGGGTCTTGACAGCAATCACTGTCCTATTCATACTGGAATCAACTTCTCCCTAAAAATTTTATAGAACTATATCGTTTCCTTTCTATCCAGTCCATGCCCCTGGTCTCCTTGGCAACAACTGGATAGGAAATACACATCTGGTTTTGCATTATGGTTCTTATATACCAAGAGTAGGCCCACCCCAACCACCACAGAAATTGATTAGGAATACTGAGAGTAACAGTTCAATATCTGGAGGATCATAGTTTCCCCACCTCTGCTGTAATAAGCAACGTATATCATTTCACTGGGAAAAGCCCATTGGGGGGTGTGTTTTAGCTTGAAATGGCTTCTGTTCAGACCAACCTGCCACTGCTGGATTTTACAATAGGAAAACTGCCTAGTTGCTTCTAGCAGTAACTATGAATGTGTCGGAACAAATGATTTCTGCACTGGAACTGCTTAAAATTCAAGTAGAGTTTTCAGAAACAAATCACATCTAACGGGAATCAGAGCTCCTACCAAGTATAGCATGCCTAGCAATTCCATTCTTAAGACTGTGTTTTAATGAATGGCTTCTGGAAGTATATGTATTGGATGTAGCTGTAAGATTATACAATTCCACCATCTCCTGTATCATTTTAACCAGAAAAAGTTGTATTTCCCTCTTCATGATGCCAGCCTCTGCTGTTCAACTCTCAAATAACTATTTGGGGGATAGTGTAGCTTTAAAGGCAACATTTGCATGAATGGTTGATTGTTTTGTACATATGACATGACTGTGCATTTCAACAAAACTTTATAAAGCAAAATAATCTGATGGTTGTTGTAGGTTTTTCGGGCTGTTTGGCCGTGTTCTTCAGAACACGGCCAAACAGCCCGAAAAACCTACAACAACCATCGTATCCCAGCCGTGAAAGCCTTCGAGAATACATCAAAATAATCTGGTTCAAAAAGTTCTAAAGCATTAGAGGTTGCCAACAGAACCAGTCTGAATATAATCTGGAGATTTATGTTTGCTCTATATGGACAGGGCAAAGCTTAAGGCTCTTTCCTCCCAGTTGACAAAATGTGTTTGTCAGAAAAACCCAAAGCTGGAAAAATCCATCTGAAATGTGTATGTTTAAACAGATTGAGCTGAAAATGACCCCTTACTTAGCTCTTCCCTTTCTTGGATGTACACCTTAACATGGTGATGGGGTTTGTGTATGTCAGTGAAGCTGACTCCATTAATGACTCTGGACTCTTAGCAAGGGCCACCCAAGGTGAAATGGTCACAGCTGAGAAAACAGACTAAGATGCATCCAACCTTTTTAAGGGTAATTGTCACATAATCAGCAGAAGAGAATGGATAGTTCCAGTGGTGATGCGGGGGGGGGGGGGCAGCTACTGGGCAGCAGCAGTAGCTGAAGATGACACTGGTGGAGGAGGTAGTGGTACTGATACTCAAGCTAACTTTTATTACTATTGCACAAAAGACTGCAATGGTAAACCACTACTGAATTTTTCTTTCCATGAATGTTGGAAGTTGAGACTTCCAAGTCAGAAAGCATTCAATCAGCTACTTGGGAAAAGCAAAGGACAAGTACGAATAGCGCTGTTACTAATGACACAACTAAGTTAAAGCCGAAAGGATGTCTAGTGCTGACATGCATAGACATCCGATGTTGCACAACACATACAATTCGAACATGGAACAACAGAAGTATGAATCAAGGTAAACTGGAAATTGTAAAGCAAGAAACAATGTATGAACATTATAGTGCTTGGTATCAGTGAGCTAAAGTGGACTGGAATGGGATATTTTCAGTTATACAGCTATGAAGTGTTCAACTGTGGAAATGGCAAGCTCAGAAGATATGAAGTAGCTCTAATACTGAGTCAAGATATAGCACACTCAGTTAGGGGCTATAATGAAAGGTATGACCAAATAATATTAACCAGACTCTATGGAAAACCTATCAACATAACCATCATTCAAGAATATGCTCCAACTACAGATGTTGAAGAAGACGAAATTGAAAGCTTTTATGCAAACATCCAGGAGAAAATTGTTCACACACTAAAACAAGTCATGTTTATAATCATAGTTGAGTGGAACACAAAAGCAAGAGACAAAGCAGAACCAAATGTTACTGAAAAATGTAGTCTAGTGGTCAGAAATGAAGCAGTAGAATGACTCATAGAGTTCTACAAAGCCAACTATCTGTTTATTGCAAATACATGTTTCAAGCAATTGAACAGAAAACTGTACACATGGACCTCACCAGGTAGCCAATATAGAAATCAAATAGGCTACATAATGGGAAGCAGAATATGGAGAAGCTGTACTCTCTCTGCCAGAACAGGACCAGGAGCAGATAATGTTGTTGATCATGAACTGTCAATATCCAACATTAGAGTAAAGCTGAAAATGAGCACTAAAAGAATCCTAGTGCCAAAATATAATTTAAGCAACATTCCTGAAGAATTTAAAGTCCACAGAAGAGATCTGCGTTACTAAACCCAATTGACCATGAACCAGAAGAATTGTGAATTTAAACCAGAGATATTATTAGGAAAGAATGCAAAAAGGCAATTCTTGTAGTAAAAAGAAAAGAAAAACCTTGATGGATGATGGAGGAAACACAATGGGAAAGGACAGGGAAGAAGCAAAAGTAAAAAGGGGCAAAATTGGGTCAGAGTCCTGAATACAGCTTTTCAGCAACTGTCACATAAAGAAAAAGAGAACTATTACAATAACCAGTGCAAAGAAATAGAGAACAACAAAAGGACAAAAACAATAAGTCTTTTCCAGAAGATCCAAGAAATCAAAGGGAAATCTAAGCCAAGATTAAGAATGCTGAAGGACCAACAGGAAAGTGCACTATCTGACCAGGAGAAAATGAATAAAGTGTGGGAACAGTATGCTGAAGACTTCTACAGAAGAGATAAAAGGATGACAGCCTCTTTTGAAAAGGAATCCTGTGATGAAGAACCTGTAATTCTACAAAGTGAAGCTGCTCTGAAATCACAGGAAATAAATAAATTACCAAGGGTAAATGGGATTTCGATAGAACTATTTCAAGGCACAGAGACTGAATTTGTAAAAATCCTAACAAGAATACACTAACAAATATGGAAAGCAAAACACAGACTGGAAACGTTATATATATTCCATTTCCCAAGAAGGGAGATGCCAAGGAGTTCAGTAGCTATAGGACCATTGCTCCAATTTCCCATGCAAGTGAAGTGATGCTCAAGCTGTTGCAACAAAGGCTTTTGCCCTGTAAGGTGGGAGAAATGCCTAATGTTCAAGTTGGATTTCAAAATGGAAGAAGCACTCAAGATCATATTGCAAATATCCACTGGCTACTGGAGGATAAAGAATTTCAGAAGATCCGTCTATGCTTTATAGACTACAGTAAAGCCTCTGATTGTGTAGATCATAAGAAACTATGAGTTATTCTGAAAGAAATGTATGTGCCTCAGCACACGGTCATCCTGATGTGTAACCTGTATTGTGGACAAGAAGCTACCATTAGGACAGAACATGGAAAGACAGAATGGTTTCCTATAGACAAAAGTTTAAGACAAGGATATATTTTATTTGTTTATCTGTTCAGTCTGTATGCAGAACATATCATATCGAAGTCTGGACTAGATTCACAGGAAGGAGGAGTGAAAATTGGTGGAAGAAACATCAATAATTTAAGATATGCTAACAACACTATCTTACTGGCAGAAAGCAGCAATGACTTAAAATAGCTTTGAGTGAAAGTGAAAGAAGAAAATGCCAAAATAGGACTGCAGTTCAACCTTAAGAAGAAGGAAAACCTGACTACAGAAGAACTACACAACTTTAATGTTGACAATAAAGAAACTAGAATTGTTAAAAATTTTGTTTACCTTGGTTCAATCATCAATCCAAATGGAGACTGCAGCCAATAAATCAGAAGATTGAGATGGAAGGGCAGCCATGAAGGAAACGGAAAAGATCAAGTGTAAGGATGTGTTACTGCAGACCAAGACCAAGATGTGGGTGTGAAAACTGGACAGTAAAGAAAGGTTACAAGGGGGGAAATCGATTTGTTTGAAATGTGGTGCTGAATGAGAGCATTGCAGATACCCTGGACTACCAGAAGAATGAAGAAGTGGGTGCTGGATCAAATCAAGTCTGAACTATCTGTGGAGGCAAAAATAATGAAAATGAGGCTGTAATACTTTGGGCATATCATGAGAAGGCAAGATTCTCTGGAAAAACCAATACTGCCAGGGAACACTGAAGATAGCAGGAAAAGAGAAAAACCAAATTAAAAAAAATTGTTTTATTTAATTTTAAATTGATTTTTAATTTAATTTACTTTGAAATATACTGTACACCTATTTATTAGCTCTGAGAACGTTATGACATGAATGGTGATGTATGTGTCATTAATTTAATTGAGTTGCTTATAGCACTTTATTTTAATCACATCATTATTTACATCTGAGTGCAATTTCAAAGATGTAAGCAGATTTACACTGTAAAAGGAGACACCACCACAGGGTGAACAGCTTGAAGTAAAACATATTAATGAGCTAAGAAACTGTTGTCAAAGTGTACCAGGCAGACTAATCTGCTTTTCAGACCAGTTTGCAACAGAGATTTCATTTATCCTTTCCCTGTTATGTTATGTGCAAAGGAAGTCTAAGGAACCAGCACACCTACTCAGGATGAGATTTCTTCCTTTACCAGCAGCCAGGTGTCTTTACTTAGAGAAGGCCAATGTGGCTACACTAATCCATGCAACGGTAATCTCAAGATTAGACTACTGTGATTCATGCTATCCTTGAGGACAACTTGGAAGCAAGAACTGGTACAATATGAGGCAGCTAGGATATCAGGTGCTTCCTGTTAAGATCATATGACACCTATTTTTCACCAGCTGCATTGGTTGCCAGTGGTTTTCCAGGTTCAATTCCAAGTGTTGGTTATCATCTTAAAAGTTCTACATGGCTTGGCAACCATATATTTATCAGACTGCCCTCTACCAGGTGCCAACTGCCAAAGCAGTCCAGCCTAGTGTATTCCAAGAAGATCCTTCCACGACATTGTCCCCATGCTCTGGAATTCTTTTCCTGGGACTCTGCAAAGTATAACATCTCTGAGGGGATTCAGAAGGAGATGTAAGACAGGGTTGTTTCAGAGAGCCTTTGGAGGCTATTCCACCACTTACATGTGTATTTTTATATGTTCATGTTTATGTTTTTGCTAGGTTTTATTGTATTCCATCATTTATATAGAATATTTTATTGTTATATGCATTGTTATTGTGTTGTGTGCCATTCTAGGTCACTTTGGAGAGAAGAAAGGTGTATGAATTAGTAAAATAAAATAAAGCTCTTCCTCTCAAGGTACTGAAATGAAATTTTGATCACTTCTAGATTGCTTCTGCCCTTGGAACAAGAATCTTGTGGGAGAAGGTACTCCGTAAATGGCCTTACATTCTTGGAAAAGAAAATCCATTCAACAGGGAGATTGCATCAGTCTTCAAAGATCAAGGAGGACACTGATTTCAAATAGGAATGGGAAATCTTTATTTCCTATCCATGGTCACATTCTCTTGGTGGTAATTTATCAAGGGCCACAAACTGGCAAAAGTATTAAAATTCACTTGCAATTTTCCCCTCTCTCTTTTTTTTTGTAATAATAATATTTGCATGCTGTCATGTCAATTCAGAGTTATGGTGACCCTTTTCAGGGTTTTCTAGGTAGAGAATACACAGAAGTGGTTTACCTTTCCCTTCTTCTGGGGATGCCCTGGGACCGTTCAGCTTGCCCATGACTACATAGGCTGGCTCTTTTCCTTGGAGACACAGTGAGGAATCAAATTCCTAACCTCTGGCTCCATAGCCAGATACCTAAACCACTGAGCTATCCTGCAGCATTATTTGTCTTCAAACTATAAAACCATACATTTTTTTTTTACTATGGGCAAATTAAAAGGTTTACCTGATTTATTTTGAGAGAAAATGCATGCTGCTGTGTAATTTTAATCTGAAAACTGGCTATCTGGTGTCTAGCACTGAAAATACTGTATGTCAAGTATAGGGAGACTTTGGGTCATCTCTCAGATAAAGTTTTAAAAACATTTTTTTTTTTTTTTTGAGGTGAAGCTTTATCAGAAAAAATAGTTTCAGAATTTTGCTGAAAGAAAACAAACTTAATGGGTGGGGCAATATTGGACCAAAATCAGCCAACATGAAACTTTGTTTTCTCACGTGTCTTACTGGGAATTAAGGATTTACTTAACTCTCAGACATGGAAGTCAATGAGACTTAGATATTATTCAGTGGCATTAAGCACCTCCTTCTTTAAACTAGAGTACTGGTTCCTAGGTAGCTTATCATTTGTTTTTAAAATATATTTGGTTTTGTACTCAAAACAAAAGGCACTGAGAGTTGTGGGCCTAGGCAAGCTTACCCAGCACACTAAGGAAGGAAGGAAAGAAGGAAAAAGATCAAAGATTAATCCACAGGCCATCTTGTACAGGGAAAAGAGCAAGATGATGGCATTACATGAGAAACTCTACTCCAGTATAGAGGTTTCCTATTTATTATGCAAAAAGATCTACAAGAGCAACGGTATTAATACCCCCACAGCAATGTTACTATTGTAGATACAAAATTGTGGTCTATATGAAAGACTCAAAGTAATACTCCGATCTTTGCAAAATACACTATTAAAAGCAATGTTCCCTCTAAGCTGTGTGGCCTTGCGCCCCTACAGCATTGGATTGGGGCCGCGCAGCCAAGTCAGAGTTGGTGCCCATTTGCTTTCAGTCATAGCTGGAACCCCGCACACATGAGGCGGGGCTCCCACCCCACACTAGCAAAAAATTAGAGGGAACATTGATTGAAAGTCTAAAGTATTGGTAAAGGCACCACACATCTTATTTGGTAACACAATGAATCTTTCACTAACTAGTGTTATGTCCCTAAATCTGAGCAGACCCCAGGCTGCAGGAACAAAGGGCCAGAATACATATAACTGACTAGATCAGCAAATATAGCTTAGCTAGCCAAGCAGTGCACATAGAGTTGAAAAGGTAATGGCAAGTGGAAGAATGGCCATATCCAGCCAGCACTTCCACTTATATGGTGAGCAGGCAGAGCGAAATGAAGTCTGCTCCACTCTGGTCAACCAATCCTGCTTCCCCTGATGGCAAATGGACAGCAGAAAGACATCACAATGGCAGGCCTCCCAGCATCATCAGCACCATACATGGAACCATGTGGTGCTTGCCATGCTACAGCAGTTCAACCAAGCAGCCATCCTGCTAGCCCAAGCCTCCCACTCCAGGCACCATCAGGTGACTAAGGTAAGTCTGGGCCCCATGTTTTCCTTGTCATCTTCTCTCTGGGGCCAAATGGTAGGTAGCTTAAAAGTGTTGGGCCAAGCACAGAGCTCTCTGTTCATTGGTCAAGTCTGATGATAATTGCAATTTGTCAGGTTTATTGAGACCAGTGGATGCTAAAATGTAAACAAGCAAACCTGTAGTTCAGTGTACTGTGAGACATGCTTTTGTAGTATTTACTGTCTTCTTTTGAATCTGGAGATTCTATTCATGATAATCAGCCCTCCGAAAACTAATAACAAGTTGCAATAGCATTATAGTGATACATAAGTAAATCAAACAGATGTTATACAGCACAGTAAGACTGAAACGACAGTTTACCCACCCGGAAAGTTCTAGAGCTTTTGTGGTAACAAAAAACACATTAGAATAAGGCCCCTCCCCCCTCATATAAGTACCTTAGCGCCAAGGCTCCCCTTTCAGTTGTGTCAACCGCCACTACATTAAGCAGAATGGTGTGACAGTCGGGAGGATGGGCGGGATGTGTGAATCACAGAGGTCCACTCGAAGAACTACAATTACAGGTGGGTAACCTGTCGTTCTTCTTCATGGCCTCTGTGAATCACACCCTGGGTGACTAAAAAGCTGTCTTACCCAGAGGCAGGGTGTCATGTCAAGGTAGAGGCTAGAACAGCACGTCCAAAGGCCGCATCAGACTTCTGCCGGAGATCAAGTCTATAATGCCGGATGAAAGTGGACGGCTGTGCCCAGGTGGCAGAGGCGCAGACGTCTGGAAGAGGTACGCCACGTAGGAATGCCATAGAGGTAGCCACTGCTCTGGTGGAGTGAGGGCGAATCACCTTCAGGACTGGTTTGCATGCCAGCTGATACACGAGGTGAATGGTTGAAGTGACCCATCTGGATATAGTTTGAGACGTCACCTGGCGACCTTTAGTAGGTGGTTGGTGACTTATGAAAAGTCGAGGTGAACGCCTGAAAGGTTGGGTGCGTTGGATGTAAAAGGCAAGGGCTCGCCTAACGTCTGAAGTATGGAGGATTCTTTCTTGAGTTGTGGACGGTGACGAGAAGAAGGAAGGAAGGATAAACGGCTGAGAGAGATGGAATTGAGATACGACTTTGGGGAGGAAAGAAATATCCATGGATAGTTTGACTTTGTCCGGAAAAAAATGTAAATAAGGATAGTTGTGACATAAGGCCGCTAAATCACTAGCTCATCGAGCTGAGGTGATGGTGACGAGGAAAACTGTTTTAAAGGTAAGTAGCCATAAATCAGTTGAAGCTAAAGTTTCGAAAGGAGCTTTAGTAAGTTGTCGCAGTACTAGTGTTAGTGACCATTGCGGGGAAGGCGGATGCGTATCTGGGTAGATATGAGATAGACCTTTAAGAAAATGTTTCAATGTTGGATGCTTGAAGAAATCAGCTGCCGGAGAGTTAGGGGGCTGATAAGAAACTATGGCGGAGAGGTAAACTCTCAAGGAAGAGAGGGAAAGGCCGCTAGACTTGAGATGAAGCAAAAAACGTAGAACAGTAGCAAGTGATGGGTTGATAGAAGGCAATGAAGAAGCTTCAGTGAAAGATTTGAATCTGTTCCATTTATACAGGTAAGCCTTTCTAGTGGAGGGCTTCTTTGATTGATGGAGGACGTTCATTAGCGAGGCGGAATCCTCCACGCTGCCAGGTGCAGAACAGGTAAGTCTGGGTGGAGTACTTGGGTGTTGTTCTGCGTGAGGAGGTGCGGCAGGCGAGGGAGGTGGTGAATGTCTGATGAGAGATTGTGAAGGACTGGAAACCAGGGTTGTCTCGGCCACCAAGGAGCTATAATGATGGCATCAATATGCCGATGACACGCAGCTCTACATCTCCTTTTTGCCAACTACAGTGGATGCCGTTCTGTCCCTGCAGCGCTGCCTGGGGTCTGTATTGCAATGGATGCAGGAAAATGGGCTGAGGCTGAACCCGGACAAGACGGAGGTCCTGAGGGTCGGGGGGCCTACCATCAGCGGTTTGGGAAACTCCCTCTCTTTTGGGGTGGTGACTCTCACCGCGAAGAGTGAGGTGCGCAGCTTGGGGGTCTATCTGGACCAGGCGCTTGCCATGGAATCCCAGGTAGCGTCAGTGGTCCGCACCACTTATTTCCATCTCTGGCGGATAGCCCAGCTGCGTCCCTATCTAGATGTTGGGTCGCTCACCACTTTGGTCCATGCGCTCGTAATCTCGAGATTAGACCACTGTAATGCTCTCTACGTGGGGCTGACTTTGAGATCTATGCGGAAACTCCAGATGGTGCAGAATGCGGCAGTCAGACTTCTCAGTGGGGTAAGGAAACATCAACATATTACTCCCACTCTGGCCGCCTTGCATTGGCTGCCCGTTCGGTTCCGCTTAGATTTCAAAGTTTTAATGCTTACATATAAAGGGCCTCGTTACCTGATGGAACGCCTTCTCCCACCTAGATCTACCCGTATCACCTGATCTAGCCAGGAGGTGAGGCTGAGGAGCCTAATGCCGAGGGAGGCCCGGAAGGAAAAAACAAGAAACCGGGCCTTCTCAGCAGTAGCTCCTCGTCTTTGGAACAGCCTCCCTCCTGAGATTCGCATGGCCCTGTCGCTGGGCATCTTTAAATGCCAACTGAAAACCTGGCTGTTTAAGCAAGCCTTCCCTCCACCCACCGTCTGAATTTTTGTTATTTTGTGTTTTCTCCCAACTTGGATCATTGTTTATTTAGTAATATATTGTTATGATTTTAAATTGTTAAATTGTTACATGATATGTTGTTACCCGCCCAGAGTAGTCTATATGACTAGATGGGCGGGCTATAAATGTAATAAATAAATAAATAAATAAATCAGGTTTGTCTTGTTGTAGGCAAACCACGACCTTGTGGAGAAGCGGGAACGGCGGAAAAAGGTAAGTGAGGGTCTTGGGCCATCGGCCGACGAATGCATCTCCTTGGGAGTGTTTGCCAATGCCAGCTCGGGAGCAGTATTGTTTGCACTTCTGATTCACACAGGAGGTGAAGAGGTCGAGAGTTGGTTTGCCCCATCGTTTGCATAGGCGAAGAAAAACTGATTGGTCTAACTCCCATTCATGAACTTGAGAGTTTGTGCGGCTGAGTAGATCGGCCAAGTCGTTGTCGTGGCCGGCAATGTGTAATGCCGTGAGGCAGATATGATGTGCTAGGCACCACTCCCAGAGGTCGACTACTAAATAGAGGAGACTTGGAGAGTGAGTGCCACCATGTTTCAGAATATAGTACATCACCGTGGTGTTGTCAGTGGCCAACAGCTCTAATTCATTGATGTGAAGCGATTTCTCTCTGGAAGACCACTTGGCGTGGATTTTGAGAGATTTACAGAGCTCCCCAGCCTGTGAGGCTGGCGTCGGTGGTGACCTGTATTTGTGGTTGTGGTTGTCAGAATGGCCGCCTGACGGATAGGTTGGGAGGAAAACACCACCACTGAAGTTGGGAGGTGAGTTCTGTGGTGACCCTTAAAAGAGTGTGAGGAGGGTCTGTGAGCGGGTCGAAGAGGGCAAGAAACCACGACTGAAGAGATCTCATCTTGAGACGTACGTGCTGCACTACTGAAGTCATAGAGGCCATGGTGCCTAGTACACATTGCACAGTTAAGGCGGGTACCATAGCATGAGGGGTGAAAACTTGAAGTAATGCGATGAGATTTTCTCTCTTATCTGGAGGAAGAAAGGTGCGAGCTTGTGTGGAATCTATGTATGTGCCTATATAATGAATAATCTTTGTAGGTTTCAAATTTGATTTTTGTTCGTTGACAGCGAGACCGAGATCGCGAAGGATAGTAAGGGTGAAGTGAGTGTCTCGTTGGGCCTTGCGACGGGAATGAGCTACGAGGAGCTCATATCGTCGATATATGGAAATATGAGAATTTTTTGCAACCTGAGGTAAGCAGCTACTGGTGCCAGGCACTTGATGAATACTCTTGGAGCTGTTGCAAGGCTGAAAGGAAGCCTTTTGAATTGGTAGGCTTGTGATCCTAGTTGAAATTGAAGGAATTTTCTGTGTGAAGGATGTATGGAAATATGGAAGTATGCGTTTTTGAGATCTATGACAGTGAACCAGTCGTTTTTGCCGAGTAAAGGGAGAACTGATTCGAGGGTAACCATATGGAATTTTGTGGTAATGATGTATTTTTTAACTCTCGTAGGTCTAAGATAGGGCGAAGACCTCCGTCCTTTTTGGGTACGGTGAAATAGCGAGAGAAAAACCCTTTGTTGTGTTGTGAGATGGGTTGTATGGCGTCTTTCAGGAGTAAATTTCTTTTTTCCTCTTGTAGGGTTGGAGATGGTGGAGTGATGACGTGTGTTGCCAGAGGAAGTTGGAAGAAATGGATGCGGTAGCGATCGCGGATGATGAACAGTACCCAGGCATCTGTAGTGATGGATTCCCAGACAGGTAGGTGTTTCCAGAGGGCAGGATGGGTGGAGTGGTGTGCGATCTCGGTCATGAGAGCGTCAAAAGTGATGTTTGGGCTTGCGGTCGTTGTGCCTAGTAATGGGTTGTTGGCAGGGTTTATTTCTTTGATTTCTGAAATAGGGTGTATAAGATGTTTGTTTTGGAGGATCACATTGGAATTTTTGATATGAGTTGTATGGTCGTCTCCATTGATTTTGATGGGGGCGTTGTTGGTAAGATGGATAAACTCCCCAATGTCTAGCTGCTGATCTTTTCTTTTGCACATTTTCCAAAATATCATCAGTTTCAGCATTAAAGAAGCCTGCCCCGTCGAATGGAAGGTCTTCAATATGTGCGCGGGCATCCTCAGCCAGGCCAGCTGTTCTTAGCCAAGAGAAACGTCGTAAGGCTACTGAAGTAGCCATTAACTTTGCTGTAGCATCTACCATGTGCCTAGCAGAAAGCATCTGTTGTTTGGCAACGGAAAGACCTTCTTGTTGAAAGGTTTGGGCGAGTACTTTTTTATCTTCTGGTAAAGATTCGACAAAGGTTGACATATTGTCCCAAAGGAAATGTTGATATGTACCCATGGCTCCCTGGTAGTTAGCGACATGCATGGTGAATGCTGCTGATGAATAAAGCCATCTTCCCATTGAGTCAATCCTTCTACTGTCTTTATTTGGTGGTATGAGGGTTTGTCGATGTCGAGATCTGGATTGTGAGGCTTCGACAAAAATAGAGTTTGGAGCTGGTTGTTTTTGAAGAAATAGAGCTCCAGGATCATGGACTCTGTAGAGGTTATCGATTCGTTTAGACATGGTATGGGAAGAGGCTGGTTTTGTCCAGGATTGTTGAGCGGTGCTGAGTAGAGACGGAAGCATTGAGATGTGTACTGGAGTAGTTGTATCTTTAGAGATTGAGTCGTATAGATGATCGGCCATTTCTGTTGAAGGATGGTGGATTTGGAGATTGAGAGACTTAGCCATACGGATCATAAGTTGGGCGTACGTTTGGAAGTCTTCCGCCAGTGATGGTGGGTCAGCATCGACAAGGTCGGATTCCAGTGAGGTAAATAATACTGACGGCATCTGAGGCCTGGATCCGTGATCGGAATAATCAGGATCACGCCGGGAGTCGACGGATTGTTGATCAGCTTCTGTGTCGATAGGTTGAGTGTCATAGTATTGACGTTTGTGGCTCGATGTCGATGGAGGCGGCATGTCCATGGGCATTTGTTGGTGTCGAGGATTTTCGATATCGAGAGATGTCATCCGAGTGTCCATGGATGTCGTCTGATATGGTTGAATGTCGGTGTCGAACTCGTGGTCATAGTGATATCAAGTTCGATGGCTTGGTTCTATCGGGCGATGGAAATCGTGCATCGATAGAGGGACAGAACAAGTGTCCATGGACCAGAATGGATATCAAGGATCATCGATATCAGAGCCTGTGTCTCGGTGATGTCGAAACGGAGGTTGTTGATGAGCTGGTAAAGCAGTGGAGTATATAGACGCTGGAGATGCCGAGCGAGAGGAATGATTTTCCTCGTCTGGAGTAGTGGGAAAATATCGGGAGGCTGGAGCTGTAAAAGCCTCGTGTGGAGAAGAAAATTGCTCGACCGTCCTGGGTCTTTTAGGTGCCAGGTAGGGAGCAGGTTGGAGTCGATGTGGGTCACAGTGATATGGCCGTTTCGACACTGATGGCTGTCGAGATCGAGGCCCACCATGAGAAGGTATGGCCGAGCTGGATAGAGCAACTGGCTGATTGGCGGTTGCGGTTTGTCCGGTCGAGCACTGGTCGGGGCAAATGGCAACCCGGTGAGAGTGCTGAACACGGGTCTGAGCCACGCATGATGAAATAGACGGCTCCAGGGACTGTTGGGGCCGATGTCTCTGAGGCGGTTGTGGTGAACAATCAGATGTTACTGAATAAGGTATGGTCTCTAGTTGTTGTTCGGAGTCGACCCTGTCAGGTGAAGCAACTACAGAAGGGTTGCTCGAAAGAACAGAGTGTTGAGGACTGGGAGGAGAAAATGTTAATCGATCAACTCTGTCATCTCATTCCGGTGATTGGGAGCAGGGTTGATGAGGGGATTCCGTCATCGTCAGAAGGCGAACCAATAGAGATTGATTCGGCGGTTTGTTGAGGCTGCTGAGAAATGACTGCAGCCTTAGATTTATGCTGTTTATGTCTTTTAGGTGGAGAAGGCTCCGGAACCGAAGAGGCTTCGGTGGACATTTGACATTTAGTGGAGGGCTTCGATATCGAGGATTTCGGTATCAAGCGCTTCGATTTATGGGTTTTTGAAGTTTTAGACGAAGTGGATGGAGCGTCGGAGTGGGATGGTGTGGTCGATGGACGTTGTTTTCAGGATTCAGAAAGAGCCTTCACCATTGCTTTGGTTTGTGAGGTGGCCTTACAAGGAGGTTGGGCCATTTTGGTTGGTTGAAGGGATTGTTCCCAAATATGGAGTTTTAATCTGGATAAGCGAGAACGGAGGACTCCGCGCTTGAAGTTCTTACAATGCTGGCAGGAGGACGTCTGGTGTGCCTCTCCCAAGCAAAAAAGACACTTGGCATGGCCGTCGGAGAGTGGTATTTTGATATCACAGACCACGCAGTGTTTAAATGGGCCCAAAGGAGCCATGAATAGGAGAAAATAAGTTGAGGAGAAAAAACAATGATTGCGGGGGGGGGGGGTGCTGCGGACAGAGGCCGAGCGAAGTAGAAAAGAAAAAATCTCTGATGATAATGAATTTGATCTAAAAGTTTAAAGGAAAAAAGATTGATCACAGGAAGGAATCAAGAATAAACTCTCTTTCTCTTTTACTCACAGAAGCAGAACTATGAGGCTCTCAACGTGGCGGTTGAAAGAAAACTGAAAGGGGAGCCTTGGCACCAAGGTACTTATACGAGGGGGGAGGGGCCTTATTCTAATGTGTTTTTTGTTACCACAGAAGCTCTAGAACTTTCCAGTGAGGCTCCGTGCAGGCGCGGATCACCCAGGGTGTGATTCACAGAGGCCACGAAGAAGAACAAAAAGTAATTATGGATCTGCTTTGCATTATGATAGCTGCAATAAAGCTTGAGAAAAGGCCTCTATATTGTACCATTTCAGGGAACAACAAAATGGAGACAGCTTCTATTATTTAGTGTGTTATTAAATCATAAACTTAGGTGAATTTTAGCACTGCACTTACTTTTTGCTTTTCATCATCTGAATATATCAAGTAAGAGGTACAATTTCCAGAAAGAGTACATCAATGCCAATGCCAAGCCCCAAAGCCACTAACATATTCAAACATCATCTGGGGAGACAAAAACAATATCCTCTCATGTGCCAGCTGTTTTAGTAACCAGCATTTAACAGCTGAGAATATTTGTATTTTCTATCTTTTTTCTTTTTAAACAAAGGCCAACCTATAACAGAGTTGTAATACTGTATCACGATCCAGCCTATCTGTAGGATGTCTAGAGTTTTACTGCAGCATATCTGGAATCTTTGTGGTAACGTTCTGATAAAACCTATTTAATAAAAGTGATCAGTGCACAATGCTAAGCATTGCAGTTTTTCTTTGATCTTGGGACTGTTAGTGCCACCTGCTGGGTTCAGTAACCAGTCAGCTGAACTTCACAGCAGTCATCACAATAAATCTGATGACTTTTGAAATTAGTGTAGGCCTGTTTTATCAGACGAAACTTATATAGCCAGATAAGGTGACTGGTAGGTCTACCATCTTCACACGTTTAAAAAATCAGCTTTTTAAAGACCTGTGTGGATCTGCCATATTTAGTCTTTCGCAAGTACAAGGTGCTCCTTCATCCACATGTATGTTTTCAACGCAAAGTTGTCTCTGAGTTTCACCTAAATCAGGACATCATATTACCTACCTTCTTCCTGGAACAAGGCAACATTGAGAAATCTCTACATGCACTGGACATTCACAGGGCACTAGCCTTCTACATCCAAGAACCAAATCATGGAGAAAATCTCATACTCTTTATAGGCTAGGGAGGAAACAAAAAGGACTGCAAGTTTTTCCACAAAGACTGTCAAAATAGATCATAGATATATTTACCTATGAACTACAACCCAGTGCCCCCTTCTGCCAATCAGAGGACACCCATTGAGATCTGTTACTACTTCCATGGCCCTCCAGAAGAGTGTACTCATAGAGTAGACCTTTGGTCTAGATGGGCAGGGTAGATGTCTAATAAAATAAATAAATAAATAAATTCCAGACATCTGTCATGCTTTACTTACTTTACTTTATTAGATTTGTACCCCGCCCCCCTAGACAAAGTCTACTCGGGGCGGCTTACAAATATTACAAAAACACAATATATACAAACAATTTTAAAGTCATAAAACAACAGGATTATTAAACAATTAGACAGATGAATGTGGCCCCAACTGTCTACCTTCATGTGACACTACAGAGTTGATGCCAACTCTCAGAGAGATACCAGATTTGGCACAGCCTTACTATCTTTAGTACTCCAGTAACATCTACCCATCATCCAAAGGTAAGTTTGCTATTCCCTCATTAGAGTGAGTTCACAGAGACCATGAAAGAGAAGGACAGGTTATTTACCATTACTGTGGTTCTTCAAGTGATCATCTGTGAACTCACACATACCACATGCCTCTTCTCTAGAGGTTCTGCTAAACTTCAACAGCAAAGGAACTGAATTAAAAGAAGGAAAGCTGACGAACATGCACAGTACAACAGGTGGGGTCTCTGCCAAAATGCTGCTCAGCTCAGCTATATAAGTTTCCTGAACATCTCTGCACAGGCGCAATAGAACCCTTTAGTGTAAGTTCACAGATGACCACTTGAAGAACTACAGTTATGGTAGATAATATATCCTTTTTTGTAACAAAAGTAGGATGTTGTTAATAATAACAATAATAATAACTGCCACTACTACAGGTACAGCTACTACCACCACCTAGCAATCAGGTCTCCTGAACTTTAATATTGCTAATTGTCTGTTTCACTTCAGATTCTTATATTGTATTCAGGTTCTTTCAAATACTTCCAATATGTGAATAGGCTGCAATTTTTTTGTTCTTTGCAGGGCAAAATTCAGTTCAAATTTCTAGCAGACTAACCACATGGTATGTCATGGGACAGTGCTACCTATGAATGAACATGTATACAAAATCACAGAGAAGACTTCTAGTTTATCCAGCTTTCCATGCACAGGGGAACTCTGGGACAGAAAGACTTGCAAATACGTAGGTGCTGCCTTCCGTGTGCATTCTGAAACCATGTGGTCATAAGGGAAATTGCACCATGTGTTTCCTCCTTCCTGAGCTACCTTTCAAGGCTGTTGTAAAGATTATTAAACGATAATGATAGCAGCAACATAGAGATCTCTGATTTGTATGAAGTCAGGAAAAAAGACTGAGTCACAGGGAAGCCTTCCAGCAACTTAGGAATCACATGACTCCCAGCATCTTTTTTACGTGGTGAACAGCAAAATCTGTATCATGTGGATTCTTCTTCTGAGCAAGGCTGTTAATGATAGGATCTTCTGGAGGTCTCTGTTCATAGGGTCTCCATAAGTTCAAAGCAATTTGATAACACTTAAAAACAACACATGTTGAACAGGTACAAAGCATGCAGTACAAGTTTGCTTCTTTTCCTCCTTTGAGGTCAGTATTCAAGTTTGCCACCAAGTCAAGTTCTTTTGACACATATAAAAATGTGGTCCTTTCTGTAGTGAAATGTGTTTTCTGATTACTGACCCTCCTATTATTTTCCATCATTGCTCTAAATTAAAACTTCCTATACCACCTTTCTGCCCATATGTACTCCAAGTTCTTTCATCCTATTGCCAAATCCTACCCCAATTCTGGAATTCTTGTGACAGTATTCCTTATTTTAGTCATATAATTATTTGTTTGGGCAGTAGATGTGACTCCTGTTGTAGATTCTTCAATTTTTGCTTATTATGCATTAATTACCACAGTCCATTCCTGACTCCCAAGTTGTAGTTGTTCTGTTGTGTCCAACACTGAATCTGCTTCAATGTTTGCCCCTTTCTGAATCCTCTAGGATGTTTTGTGAAGATTTAAAGGTTAAATATGTATCCAGATGTTTTCCCTTTGGTATTGCAGTGGCCTGATACATTATTTCTTCCGTATGCCTATATATTTGCTATGTTTGTGCATGTTTGTTCCTGGTTGGCTCTCTCTCCAGAGTAGTGGTTCCTTGTTATAATTTTTAGACTTTTTAGCTTTTATTGACTGACTGAAATGTCAATTTAGTTGGGCAATAACGAGTACTTTTCTTGGGGCAAGAAATTAACTGTGCACCCATGTTGGTGATTCAGAGTGGGCTAGCCAATGTTGAGGACAGAGGCCTTGTTTTGCCCCTACTAAAACAGTATCTCTTAAAATCCTACACTGTATTCACAGAATTAATCCTGCTCGTTAGTTGTTCTTACTTGTAAAATAGAGTAAACTGAGGAAGGTAGTTAGGGTAAGGTTACTCTTGTTCCTTTGCTTGGCCAGGGAACTAGGATATATACACCACCCAATTACGATGTAAATCCCTGTATTTTCTGGCACAACGGAGTGGGCTAGGGCTTCAGACAGACAGGTTACTTACCTGTAACCATGGTTCTTCAAGTGGACCTCTGTGAATTCACACAATAGGGTTTTATCAGCGCCTGCGCTGGTCTCTCGGAATCTTCTAGAGCTTTTGAATAAAAGTTACAAAGTTTAAGTTGCCCCTACCACGCATGCTCCACCCGCCTCAGCCCTCAGTTCCATTTATCCGCCACAAAAGCCTGAGCTCACTCTAGACAGAATCAGTCCAGATAAAGCTAGTGACGGACAGCGGGGAGGCTGGGCGGGATGTGTGAATTCACAGAGGTCCACTTGAAGAACCATGGTTACAGGTAAGTAACCTGTCTTTCTTCATCGTGGCCTCTGTGAATGCACACAATAGGGTGACTAGCAAGCTCACTTACCGGAAGGAGGGCCGTCACTGAAGAATGGACGTCAACACCGCTCTCCCGAAACTCGTCTCCTTCTTAGCCCTAAGGTCAAGTCTGTAATGTGTTACAAATGTAGACACATTGGACCAGGTAGCTGCTCTACAGATGTCTGGGACATCGACACCACGCAGCAGGGCCGTAGATGTTGCCACAGCTCTGGTGGAGTGTGCCTTGAGACCTTCAGGAGGCGTTTTGCCCTGCAGTTCATAGGCAAGGGAGATAGTGGAGACAAGCCATCTGGAGAGGGTAGACGAAGAAGCAGGAGAGCCTTTGTGTTGTCCATGAAAACATAAGAACAGTCTTTGAGCCGCACGAAAATCTTTAGTCCGTGACACATAATATGACAAGGCTCTTTTTACATCCAACGAGTGGAGCATGCGTTCAATATCCGATGTAGGATTCGTAAACAAAGTAGGCAATATAAGGGGTTGATTAAGATGGAATTCAGAGACAACCTTAGGTAGGAAAGATATGTCCGGGTATAAGGTGACTTTATCTTTGAAGAATTGAAGATAAGGAGGATCAGATCGCAGGGCAGCTAATTCGCTTGCTCTTCTGGCCGATGTAATGGCAACTAGGAACAACGTCTTGAAAGACAGCAGACGAATGTCACAAGAGGCCATAGGCTCAAATGGGTGGCGCGTAAGCGCATGGAGGACCACTTGCAGAGACCACTGAGGTATCGGGGGTTTTGTAGGTGGTCTAATGTTGGAAAGACCTTTCAAAAAGGATTTGAGGGTAGGATGGGAGAAGAATCTGGCAGAGTCCGATTCACGAGGTTGAAAGGACACGATTGCTGAAATGTAAACTTTGAGGGTGGATAGTGCTAAACCAGAATCAAACAGGTATCGAAGGTATTGCAGTAAGGTGGATAACGATACAGGGCACGTCTGGAAGTGATTTGATCTTGCAAATTTGAGGAAATTCCTCCATTTATACTTGTAGAGGAGATTGGTAGATGGTTTTCTTGCCTTGTCTAAAATCTCCTTGATCGATGGGTTATCATCCAGGCTGTCAAGTGTAGTGATTCGAGGTCTGGATGTAAAACCTGTCCTGAGTCCTGGGTTAGGAGATGAGGGACGCTCGGGAGCTTCACGACATCTATTGCCATCATCCTGAGAGTTGAAAACCAAGGTTGACGAGGCCACCATGGTGCAACGAAAATTGCGCTGGACTTCATCTGTCGAGCCCTGACCAGTGTCCTCTGGATGAGTGGTATGGGTGGAAACAGGTAGAGTAAATCTCTCTCCCATGGTATCATGAACGCATCTCCCAAGGAGTGCGTGCCTCTTCCCGCACGGGAGGCGTATGTCATGCATTTCTTGTTGGTTTCGGAGGCAAACATGTCTATGACCGGAGTGCCCCATCTGCTGCATAGGAGATGAAAGATCTTGTTGTCCAGCTCCCATTCGTGGGTGTGCGTTGCAAGACGGCTCAATCTGTCCTCCAGCTGGTTGTCTGTGGTGGAGATATGTAGTGCAATTGGGTACACATGATGTTGGTAGCACCATTCCCAAAGGTGTATTGAGAGGAAAAGTAGGGACATGGAGCGTGTCCCTCCTTGCTTGTTGATGTAGTACATGGTCGTGGTGTTGTCTGTTATCACTTGTACACCACGACCCTGCACTAGTGGAAGGAACGCCTTGAACGCCTTCATCACAGCAAGCATCTCCAGATGGTTGATGTGTAGATGTGTTTCTTGAGTAGACCACCGGGCATGAATCTGGTGGGACCCGCAGTGGGCTCCCCAACCTATGGGGCTCGCGTCCGTGGTGACTTGGACAGTCAATTGTAGTGGACGAAAAGGTCTGCCTAGTAGGAGATTTGGGCTGAATGTCCACCATTGCAGCTGTTTCACCAGCTCCACTGTAACCGACAAGCGCTTTCGAGGAGCATCTTGAATAGGGTCGAAAAGAGACAGAAACCATGCCTGGAGAGATCTCATTTTCAGGCGAGCATGCGCTAATGCCGATGTCGTAGAGGCCATCAGTCCCAAGAGATGTTGGGCATGCCTTGCTGATACGGTGCAGTGTGGTCGAAACCGTTGAACCGCCGTTTTGATTTTCCTTATACGGTCTGGGGGTAGGAATATTCTTGCCTTGAGAGAATTTATCCTGCCCCCTATGTAGTCGACTGTCTGTGATGGTCGAAGGTGGGACTTCTTGTGGTTGACCGCTAGTCCCAGGCAATTCAGCGTGCGAAGAACGAACTTGGTGTCTTGGAGAGCTTTTTGCTCTGACGGAGACACTATCAGCCAGTCGTCTATGTAGGGAAATATCTGTATATTGTGGAGTCGAAGGTAGGCTGCCACAGGTGCCATGCACTTTGTGAATGTTCTCGGAGCCGTTGATAGTCCGAAGGGAAGAGCACGGAACTGGAATATGGTGTTCTGAAACACGAATCTGAGGTACTTTCTGTGCTGTGGGTGGATGGTGACATGAAAGTAAGCGTCTTTGAGGTCTATAACCACAAACCAGTCCCTTTTCTTTAGCAGGTGCAGAATGGTCTCCAATGTGACCATCCGGAAACGTCGAGGACGAAGGTACTTGTTTAGTTCCCTGAGGTCTAGAATGGGCCTTATACCGCCATCCTTTTTTGGCACAGCGAAATATCGGGAGTAGAATCCTCTTGCTAAGTCCCGCATAGGCACTGTTTGAATGGCATGTTTTCGTAGAAGAGTGAGAATCTCTTCTTCTAGAACAGGATCGAAGGATGTGAGCTTGACTTGTCCTAGAGGAGGAAATTCTGTAAATTCCAGACGGTAGCCGAATTGAATAATGTTTAAGACCCAAGCATCTTTTGTGATTTCTATCCAGTTGTGAAGATATGGGGAGAGTCGAGTGATGGAGCCGTGATCTGGTGGGTGCAAGTCAAAGGTACTGTTTGGACTTCTTCGTTGGTGGTTTGTATGATTGGCGACGCTGTGATGTAGACTGTGGTCGGAATGTGGAAGTAGAGGAAGAGGCCTGGAAGGATCTGTTCTGATTCTGGTTCTTGAATGGGCGGTAGGACTGTGTGGCATGTTGTTGGTATTGTTGTTGTTGTGTGTATGGTTTACGCCACTGATATTTGTTTTTTGGTTGTTGTTGAATGGCATATGATTTTGCTGTTTTCTTTATTTTATGCAGATTTTCAAGGTTGTCGTCCGTTTTTTCGTTGAACAGACCCTTGGCGTCAAAGGGTAAGTCTTCCACACGGGTTTTCACGTCTTCTATGATGCCTGAAAACCGAAGCCAGGCATGTCGCCTCAACGACACGGCAGACATCAGTGTCCTAGCAGCAGCATCTGCTGAGTGACGGGCAGCTAAGCGTTGGTGCTTAGAGACTGTCAATGCCTCTGCATAGGTATTCAAGAAGCCCTGTCTGGTGTCATCTGGGGCTGCCTGAAGTGCGGGAAGTATTCTCGTCCAGAGCTGTCTTTGATAAGCCCCCATTGCCGTTTGATAATTGGTGACACGGAGCAAGAAGGTCGTGAGGGAATAGATTTTTCTTCCTAACACATCCAGTTTGCGTCCTTCTCTGTTGGTGGGAGTGACGTGTGATCTTGTAGATGGTCTCGAAGAACTAGATTCTACAATCAGAGAATTTGGTACCGGATGTTTGGTCAGGAAGGTCGTGTCTTCGCCATGTATGCGGTACAAGTTCTCTGTTCTGCGGGATACTGGAGCAGAGGTAGATGGTTTATCCCAGCACTCTTTAATAATGTCCATGATAGCCGAAATGAATCCTAAGCTGAGTGGAGGGGTCCTTTCTTGATTAATATCCCCGAAGATGAGGTCATCTGATGGAGGGGGTGTTTCAAGTGTTTGTATTTTCAAAGTTTTTGCCATTCTTGAAATCATTTGCACGTACGAGGAGAAATCCTCAGAAGGAGAGGATGGATGTGGATCCCCAGCATCCGAATCTAATGGATCTCCTCCCACAGGTGTTCTCCCCGATGCATCAGAAGGAGCGTCATGTCCCTGGTACGAATCATCTGAGGAAAGAGATTCGTCCCCATCAGTAGACAACAGGTGTGCATCTGCTTTATGCTTTCTGCTCTCTGATTCAGAATTTGGAGGTATCGACGTCGAGTGTGTTCTTTTATGTGCAGTCTTCAACGTCGATAAGGGTTTAACAGTTTTCGTCTTGATCCTCCCCGAATGTTTCGAAACATGAACCGTCTCGACGTCGGCATGTTTTCGATGTCGACGTCGAGGAGGAGAAGAGGAAGAAGCAGAAGAAGAGGTAACATACACATATTTAATCTTCTTCCTTCTAACATAGTCGCCTTCGCTCGACGTCGAGTTGGAATCCGAATCTTCCCTTCGACGTCGGCGTCGAGATCTCCCATGGTCAATGTCGACATAGTCACGTTCGTCGTACTTCGATCTATGTCGACGTCGAGAAGATCGAGGCAGGACTATCACCTCTTGTCGAGCTTTTCCGCGTCGATCAGGTAAGACATGTTTAGTTTTAGATGTCTTCTTTCGGGGTGGAGAAGGTTCCCTCGATACAGAAGACACCGGCGTCGAAGGTGCCGGAGAAGCCCGCCCGGTTGAAACAGGGCTTAGAGGGGCAATAGCCTGGCTAGTTACGGTGTGGACTAGCCGGCTCGGTGTCGGAGACCGACAAGTTCGCTCAGATGCGATAGGGGAGGCAATTGCCCGCCGAGATGGAAGGGATTCGGCGACCTCCGAAAGGGATTCTCGATCCCTAGACGAATCCTCCAGAATCGGGGAGGGTAACGACGTCGAGATCGGAGGAAGATGTTTTCTAAGGTCTTTGGTCTTATCCCTTTTGCTTGTCGACTTCGTTTGCTTTGTAGGGTCTTTTGAAGACGACGTCGACGAAGTTTTCGACGCGGAGGTAAGTTTTTTCGCCGTCTTTTTTGGAGGTTTTTCCACGGCCTTAGGTGGGGGTGCTGGGGTTGGTGAGGCAATGCGAACCTCCGAACGAGGAGTAGCGGATGCATTAGAGGCGGTTTCCATGTCGGAGGGTCTGGATGCCGACAACGTTTTGTCCCAAAGGAACAATTTCAAACGTTGTTCACGCGCCTTAAGGGCGGCCTTGGTGAAGCTTTTGCAATGTTTGCAAGAGTGGGGACGATGAGATTCTCCCAAGCAAAAAAGGCAATAGTCATGTCCGTCGGAGAATGGTAACTTACGGGAGCACGACTTGCACCTGCTAAAAGGTCCTGATCGGGACATAAAGCAGGAAAAAGGGGAAAAGGACTCACAGTAAAGAAGATAGATGGTTTCCGGCGATGATTGAATTAGGAAGAGATTATTTAGGAGCAGAGCGGCAAACCGCAAGAGCGGAAGGCTGCAATCAAGGAGCGTGGCCGTAAAAAGCGCGGGAAACACAACCAATTCACAGTCCAAAGAATAATCCAAGACAGTCCGATGATCAAGGGGCAACAGAGTAAATTCAAAGTCCAAAGGCAGTCCGATGTTCAAGCCGATTTTCAGTCAAAATATTCGTAATTACAGAGCTCTAACCGAGAGGTTCCAGTGCGCGAAGGCGGTAAAATGGAACTGAGGGCTGAGGCGGGTGGAGCATGCGTGGTAGGGGCAACTTAAACTTTGTAACTTTTATTCAAAAGCTCTAGAAGATTCCGAGAGACCAGCGCAGGCGCTGATAAAACCCTATTGTGTGCATTCACAGAGGCCACGATGAAGAACCCTTTTTTTTTTGTACAAAAGTGTCTGTAATGTTGCACTAGAATCAAATCAATTTATTAAACTTGGAGCTTGACTACATGTCACAATACTCCTTTTTTTGTATCAGGTTTGACACACTTGAAAGTGAATTAATAATCTCCAGTTACGCAAAGTATGCGTTTGGGTTTTTTTTTTGCCAGGAAGTGAGTTTTCTTAAACCCCCACGTAGGAGTTATTTTAAATCAATTCTGGTCACACTTTTTCTAAAACTTATTTTGGTCTGTGCTGAAAGTGTCTGTGGGGTGTTTTTGCTGAGTTTCGGGTGCCAAGCCCAATGGGTGCTTTCTCTTTTCCCCCCTATCTGCTTCTATTTTAGCATTGATTGCATCACTGTGCCAGTTCAAAACTTATATTAAAAAAGTAAATATTAAAAAAGGCGATTTAGACCAGTGGTAAATAATTCTCTACTCAAAACACAACATAACACAATGGCCGTACAGAACTATGATGTATTTGGATATGATGATTCCTAAAGGACAGTGTTGTGGACTGTGTTGTAGGTTGTTGAATAAAAGTTGCTCAGGCATCAGCTGTCTCAGGCAAGCTCAGCTTCAAGAAATGCACATGGTAGGGTTGAGGTGAAGAATTAAGTTCCTGATACTGAGGAAAAAATGGGATCCAGAGGATATGACAAAGCTTACAACCAGACTAAAAGTTATTCCACGAGGATGCACATACGGACACAAAACCCATGTGATGCTAAGTAAAATTTTAAAACCCCAAACCAGCTCCCAATTTAATTCAACAGTGAATTAAATAATTCATTCCCTCAAATAAACAGTGAAGACTGTCATATTATTCTACACAAAAAAATGCTGTTTCCGTTTTTTCCCTATCTACTGTCACTGTTGGAACAAGGGATGACTGCTTTGTGTGCCCAATCAAGTAATATTCTGGCAAATTTTTATCTGGATACAAGCAAGAGTGAACAAACTCTGAGGACCAATTTTGCCCCGAGCACTAGCTATGTATTCTCTTCCCAAATATATTTTGCCTCCTACATTCTAAAACAAGTTCCTATGCCTTGCTTTAGGAGAGAATTGCTGTTCCTTGAAGCTTCCAGGAGTTGCAGTTCCTTTTTTTTTTCCAGTCCTGGGAGACAGAAGAGCACAAAAATTACTCATGAGGTAACATACAGGGATTCTATCCTGGCGATCAGTTCTTGGTAAAGGTAAAGGTTCCCCTTGACAATTTTTGTCCAGTCGTGTTCGACTCTAGGGGGCAGTGCTCATCCCCGTTTCCAAGCCATAGAGCCAGCGTTTGTCAGAAGACAATCTTCCGTGGTCACATGGCCAGTGCAACTTAGCCACGGAACGCTGTTACCTTCCCACCGAGGTGGTCCCTATTTATCTACTTGCATTTGCATGCTTTCGAACTGCTAGGTTGGCGGGAGCTGGGACAAGCGACGGGAGCTCACTCCGTCACGTGGATTCGATCTTACAGCTGAAGATCTACAGACCTTACAGCACAGAGGCTTCTGCGGTTTAACCCGCAGCGCCACCACGTCCCTTGACCTACATACAATTCAGTGCACAAGACAACAATACCCATCATGTTGGGAAATCACCAGGGAGAAAAGAGGCATTTCCCTCCCCTCCTGTTGTTTCTTTCTTCTTTGAATGTTTCCTTCCTCATGCAATCAATGGGAAACATGCTGGGGATACTGTAGGTCCAAAGCTTCTCTTTGTGGAGCAAAAGGCCCTGTAAGTACATTTGATGGAAATAATTGCAGAATTTGTGTGATGGGGAATCCTGAAAGACATTTGTTTAAAAACTTGCTTATTCACTCACTTTACCTGGCATATCACGGTAGGAAACTACACTGTAATGTCAGAATCAATACAGAACTGCATCACTGCAGCCAAAATACATGGAATTGAGTGGTCACATCAGTGTCACCATTTTGACACACTAGATAAAATCTTGTGGCCTAGGTTCAAGCCCATATGTATATATAACTTTAAGCAAGTTTATTTGTGTATAGCTGTAGCCATTACAAAAGAAGTTTGAATAGGATAAAATATCAAATATAGTATACAAATAAAACCATCTAAAAACATTATCATGTGAAACAGTTCAATCCTCAGTTAAAGCATGATCATTATAACTACAGAACTTCCTTCTTAAAACCATTGCTCTAAAAGCAAAGTCTTTTCAGAAATGTATGGCACCTTATCCCCCAATAGAAAATTTATCAAATATGCACCAGATCTATCAGATGTGAGACCTAACTCTTGGAACAAAGCTACTCTCTGATCTTTATAGATTGGGCAGTCAAATAAATACAGTCAACCCTCGACTTACGAACTTAATCCGTTCCGGAAGGACGTTCTTAAGTCGAAAAGTTCGCAAGTCGAATCAGCATTTCCCATAGGAATGCATTGAAAACCAATTAATCCGTTCCGGCTGTTTTTGGTTCTTAGGTTGAGGGGCGGTTTGCAAGTCGAAGCATTAGTTCCCATAGGAACTAATGCAAAGCCGGTTAATCCGTTCCTACCACTAGGGGCAGATTTTTTTTCTTTTTTCCCCTTTTAACCTAAGATGACTTAGGTTTTAAAAAAAGGAAAGAAAAGAGGGAGGGAACAGACACCTTTTCAACAGAACACCTTGAAAGTTCAAATTTCGCGCTTTCCCCGCCTCCCGCGCGTTTTTTCCCCGGTTCGTAACTCGAAGCAAAGTTTGCAAGTCGAGGCTATGTTTTTCTATCAGAGCGGTTCGTAAGTCGAAATGTTCGTAACTAGGGCCGTTCGTAAGTCGAGGGTTGACTGTAGTGGGTTATTCAACTGCATTAAGTTTCACATGGGCAAACTCTTTCCTCCAAGGGGATCCGTTGGCAACGTCCTTCAACCACTGCAGAACTCATAGATTGATAATGTAACGCTGTAAAAGTGTTTCTCCATTTAAAATGTGATGTACAGTATTAGTAAAATACTGTGGGCGAGGTGTTTGAATAGGTAACTTAGCATACCAGGGTGCACATGTTGACAGACAGGCAGAAAAATGGTCAGCTCGAAAATCATATTTTAAAATATGGGACTTCAAGTATCGTGCTGCCATTTCTAAATTAAAAACATTTAAAAGATCATGAGAAAGACCATACATATCGATAATTTGTACAATTTCCTGATTCCAAGATAAAATTATCCTATTGTTAAAATTTAGCATCTCTTTAAAAGCAGCCAGTACTAGATCCGATCCTATCCCTTTTTTCAATTTCAGCCAGAATTTAATAGCATGGGTGTGTACTATAGCCTTCACAGTGCAAAGGCCTGCTTCCAACCGGAGAATACAGGTCTCAGTTCCTTTAGGAAGGCCTAGGATAGCTCGCAAATATTTATTCTGGGTCGTTTCTATCTTCCCCCCCAATTTCCAACAGATAAACAAATATATTCCACTTCCTCATGGGTGGCAATGAGATACTTAGACCCAGATGAATTAGCACCCACAGAACCATGCCCTATGAGCCAGGTGCAATCTGCTAAAATGGTACAGCCAGTATGGAATTTAAACACTAGATGTCATAATGAAGAACATGACATCACTGAAATAGAAAGTAATAGCATGTCTAATGCAGACCTGGGAGATGGAGACAACCCCATGTTACCAACCGAGGTAACAAAAACCAACTACCATCCTTTCCTGTGTAATCAGCAGGAGGCATCAGAAGAGGCAGCATTGGTTAGGAGCCCTCAGCAATTTACTAGGCTTAACTCAGACACCACTTTAGATCTTTGTCTCAGAATGCTCTCCTGGAATGTGGCTGGACTGCCAAACAAGATATAGGGTAAGAAGGTAATTCGCTTTCTTAAAAAATTTCTTATTGGCCTCCAGGAAACCTGGATTTGCTTTAAAGCAATCTGATATCACCCTTGAGGGCTATAACTACTGGCTGAAACCTGCCTGCGAGTTAGCAAAATATGGTCGGCCAAGTGGAGGCCTGATCATTTTATATATCAACCAAATATGACATCAAATGCACTGAGGTCAGTGTAGCCAGCTCCAACTTTCAATGTGTTAAGATAGCTAACTTAGTCACCAATACTAACATTTATCTGATAAATATCTATTTTCCACCAAATAACTCCAAATATAATTTTGGTGACACCTGGGGAGATCTGGACAAATTTATGGAACAACTTGAACTTATAAGTCATGGAGCATCTACAGTCAACCCTCGACTTACGAACGGCTCCAGATACGAACATTTCAACTTACGAACCACTCTAATAGGAAAAAACAGACTCGACTTGAGAACTTTTTCCGAGTTACGAACAGAGAAAAAAACCCACGGGGAAGGCAGGGAACCTCCCTCCCCCCTCCCCCCGCAGCAAGCGCCACTTTCAGAAGCCTCCCGGGGGCAGGGGAGAAGCACCATTTTTTTATTTCCCTGCCTTCCCGGCAGCCATTTTGTGTTCTTCTCCGCTCCCGCCCCCCTCTCCCCGCCTCTCAGCTGATCGGCGCTGGGTCTCAGAGGCTTGCCCATCAGGTAAAAAAGGCAGCGGCGGGGGATGGGGGGGGCGCCAGTCCGGTGCGCTCCCTTCCCATTCCTGGCGCGGGTCTACTCGCGAGTAAGCGCCATGGACAGCGCGGGTCTACTCGCGAGTAAGCGCCGCCGAAGCTGCGCAAGAGGAGGAAGGAGAAGCCGCGGGTGCTGGTGCTTTGCTAGGGAGGCTTCGGACAGTAAGGTGCTGCTTTTTCTTTTAAAAAAGTTGTTCTGGGTGGGTTTTGGAGGGTAGGTTTGGGCTGGGGGGGTATGTTTCTGTGTTGTTGGTTTTTTTGGTGATTTTTTTTTTTGCAGTCCCACCGTGGAACTTGCTCAAATGTTTATTTTTGGATGTTTTTGTTTTGTGTGTGTGTGTGTTTTGCAGTCTCAGCGTGGGACTGCAAGTGTTTTATTTTTCATTTCTTTTTTGGGGTGGTGGTATTTTTTTCTTCGGCCGGAACGGATTAATGGGTTTTCAATGCATTCCTATGGGAATGCATAGTTCGACATACGAACTTTTCGACATACGAACGTTAATCCGGAACGGATTAAATTCATAAATCGAGGGTTGACTGTATATATAACTTTAAGACAACGCACTCATTGGTAGGCAATCTCTTTGATATACATTTTCTTTATTTGTGCTGAAAATATCTTGTTCATATTTTAAAGTATCAAGAAAAAAGCAAATATTGAAAGTGATAACAGAAAAGACGATGAAGAAGGGGAAAATATTAGTGTTTGTGAAGGCATAGCAGTTCAGTGAAAGTATTCTGTATGATACTTAAAGATATGTGCTGCAGCAGCAACATAGTGCATAGTGGTGCCCAGTAAAAAGCATTTGTGAAAGCTGTGTACCTGCTATTTAACAGAGCAAACTCTGATCAAAGTTATGTGGAATTATCTAATAGATTCAGTTATAAATGCCTATGGAGCATACAGGCTATCGGTTTGCATCTTATAGTTTAAATGGAAATTGTACAGTTCCCTAGTGTTTGAACATCAGCAAAAGTTTTAAATTCAAAATATGAAAGAAAGAAATATGACTAAGGAAAGAAGGGAATAGTGAACGTTTATTTTTTTTTAAAGCAGCTTCAAGAAAACATTCCAGATACTTGTATTCTGGAACATGTGCAATTTACAGCATAACTGCTCATACCTGTAATCCATATTATGTGCAAAATCATGCACCAATTTGTTTTCTTGTTAACAATTGTTTTCTTTGCTATTGGGATCTATGACTGGTCTATGTCATCCTTATGCTAGACAGGTACGCTTGACAAATACTAAGCACAAAAACATTAAATTCCAAAAAATGCTTTCTAAAAGGCCCATTTTCATTTCCAAAAAATGCCTTTTTATGCACAGGATACCAATGTTCCTGCTTCAGCTCACCACTAGAAATGAGAAACATCAAGGCATTCCTGTTAAGAAAAATATATGTCCAGATAAATCTCAGTAGGATCTCTTTCCTTTGTCCCCATATTTAATTTCTTCACGTCTTGAAATAAAGAAAGCTCTGATAATTAATAAAATGGGTACTTTAATAGTAAACTTAACTACACATTTGAAAATTATATATATAGATATATATATATATGTATGTATATAAAATATTTAGCACAGTGAAAGAGCTTAAAACAGCTACCTAACATGTTCCAATGCTAGAAGAGTTAGAACTCTAGAGGCAGCAAAGAGTCCAGTAGTATATATACCCCTCCTAGATTTTAAAGCATGAAGTGTAATGAATAATCCCAAAAGAACTTCTCCAAAGGTCTGTAGTAAAAGAGCAACATAATGTGCATCTGACTTTGTAGGCAAGCTCTTATGGGAATTCCTCCCCAAAATTCAAGGCTTTCCAATAGGAACATAGCAAGCATCTGGCTGCCACATGCGAAGGTCAACAAGAACTTGATTGAGTTTTTTCATCCACAGATTACGCTCCTCTTTAGTATCGGCAGATAACCAGTTCCTTTTAAAAAGGAAGAATAAAAGGAGATAAAAGATTAATCCACCGGTCATATTTTACAGGGGGGAAAGCAAGACAATGGCATTACTTGAGAAACTACTCCAGCACAGAAGTATCCTATTAATTATACAAAAGGATCTACAGGAATAGCAGTGTTTGCTTTAAACTTTAAACATTTTTAAAATATTTTAAATTATTTAATGGATTCTTATTATTGTAGTTTGTTTTTACTCTGTAATGTATTTTGTTTTAAATATTATTTGTTCTTAAAGCAATATTACTACTACAAATGTTAAATAGTGGTCTATATAAAAGACTCAAATGTATACTCTGACCTTTGCAAAAGAGCCTACCGAAATTCTATACTATTGATAAATGCATCACATATTTTCTTACTTGGTAACACAGAGTGTGTCTTTGCACTGGCTAACCAGTGTTTCCTTGTCATCTTCTCTCTGGGGTCGGACAGTAATTAACTCAAAAGTGTTGGGCCGAGCACAGAACTCTCTGTTGGCTGGTTCAATATGACGATTAGTGCAATTTGCGAGGTTTATTGAGCCTAATGGATGCTGAAATGAAAACAAACAAACCCTTAGTTCCATGTGTTTTGAGACCCACTTTTACAGTATGTCTAGTCATTCTCCTCAGTCTGGAGATTTCATTCATGATAAGCAGTCGTCTGAAAAAATTAAAAGTTGCAATGTCATTGAGAATTTTTGTGAGTAAATCAGACAAGTAATTATGGGTATGATTTGTATTATCATGACTACAGTAAAGCTTGAAAAAAAGCCTTTAACTCTTTCAGGGAAGAATGACAGGTTACAGCTGTAACTGGTTCTTTGAGTGATCTATGAATTCACATGTATGGGTTTCTATGTTTACAAATAGAGCAGCATTACAGAATGTTCGATAGCTACGGATGTTTGGCAAGAGCTCACTCCCTGCACCACACATGACCAAGTGCATCCAAAATAAATTCTTCCTAGAGGAATCAATAGTTCATGACACTGAGAGAATTGTGGATTATGTGAAATCATGGGGAAATCATTATTCCTTTCATGCAGAGATGCCATAACAGGGGCCTTTCACTCTGTAAAAATTGTTGGAGGAGTCATTAAGTCAAAGAGGAGAACTCTGAATTGGTAGAGCTTATATCCCAGGACCCCCTTCACGGATTGCTGCCTTGTCGTGGCGAAGGGGCTTGAGTAATTCAGAGAAGCTATGGGCTATGCCGTGCAGGGACACCCAAGACGGACAGGTCATAGTGGAGAGTTCTGACTAAACGCGATCCACCTGGAGCAGGAACTGGCAAGCCACTCCAGTATCTTTGCCAAGAAAACCCCATGAACAGAAACAAAAGGCTAAAAGATATGACTCTGGAAGATGAGCCCCTCAGGTCGGAAGGCGTCCAACATGCTACTGAGGAAGAGCGGAGGACAAGTACGAGTAGATCCAGAGCTAATGAAGTGGTTGGGCCAAAGCCGAAAGGACGCTCAGCTGCGGACTCGCCTGGAAGTGAAAGGAAAGTCCGATGCTGCAAAGAAAAATACTGCATAGGAACCTGGAATGTAAGATCTATGAACCTTGGTAAGCTGGATGTAGTCAAACAAGAGATGGCAAGAATAAACATTGACATCCTGGGCGTCAGTGAACTAAAATGGACGGGAATGGGCGAATTCAATTCAGACGATTATCATATCTACTATTGTGGGCAAGAATCCTGTAGAAGAAATGGAGTAGCCCTCATAGTCAACAAAAGAGTGGGAAAAGCTGTACTGGGATACAATCTCAAAAATGATAGAATGATTTCAATACGAATCCAAGGCAGACCTTTCAACATCACAGTAATCCAGGTTTATGCACCAACCACCCATGCTGAAGAGGCTGAAATTGACCAATTCTATGAAGACTTACAACACCTTCTAGAACTGACACCAAAGAAAGATGTTCTTCTCATTATAGGGGACTGGAATGCTAAAGTAGGGATTCAAGAGATAAAAGGAACAACAGGTAAGTTTGGCCTTGGAGTTCAGAACGAAGCAGGGCAAAGGTTAATAGAGTTCTGTCAAGAGAACAAGCTGGTCATCACAAACACTCTTTTCCAACAACACAAGAGGCGACTCTACACATGGACATCACCAGATGGGCAATACCGAAATCAGATTGATTATGTTCTCTGCAGCCAAAGATGGAGAAGCTCTATACAGTAAGCAAAAACAAGACCTTGAGCTGATTGTGGCTCTGATCATCAGCTTCTTATAGCAAAACTCAAGCTTAAACTGAAGAAACTAGGAAAAACCACTGGGCTAGTCAGGTATAATCTAAACCAAATCCCTTATGAATACACAGTGGAAGTGAAGAACAGATTTAAGGAACTAGATTTGGTGGACAGAGTGCCTGAAAAACTATGGATGGAGGCTCGTAACATTGTACAGGAGGCAGCAACAAAAAACATCCCAAAGAAAAGGAAAGGCAAGAAAGCAAAGTGGCTGTCCAACGAGGCCTTACAAATAGGAGAGAAGAGAAGGGAAACAAAATGCAAGGGAGATAGGGAAGGTTACAGAAAACTGAATGCGGACTTCCAAAGAATAGCAAGGAGAGACAAGAGGGCCTTCTTAAATGAACAGTGCAAAGATATAGAGGAAAATAATAGAAAGGGAAAAACCAGAGATCTGTTCAAGAAAATTGGAGATATTAAAGGAACCTTTTGTGCAAAGATGGACATGATAAAGGACAAAAACGGTAGGGACCTAAGAGAAGCAGAAGACATCAAGAAAAGGTGGCAAGAATACACAGAAGAATTATACCAGACAGATCTGGATGTCCCGGACAACCCAGATAGTGTGGTTGCTGACCTTGAGCCAGACATCCTGGAGAGCGAAGTCAAGTGGGCCTTAGAAAGCATGGCTAACAACAAGGCCAGTGGAGGTGATGGCATTCCAGTGGAACTATTTAAAATCTTAAAAGATGAGGCTGTTAAGGTGCTACACTCAATATGCCAGCAAGTTTGTAAAACTCAGCAGTGGCCAGAGGATTGGAAAAGATCAGTCTATATCCCAATCCCAAAGAAGGGCAGTGCCAAAGAATGCTCCAACTATCGTACAATTGCACTCATTTCACACGCTAGCAAGGTTATGCTCAAAATCCTCCAAGGCAGGCTTCAGCAGTATGTGGACCGAGAACTCCCAGAAGTACAAGCTGGATTTCGAAGGGGCAGAGGAACTAGAGACCAAATTGCTAACATGCGCTGGATTATGGAGAAAGCCAGAGAGTTCCAGAAAAACATCTACTTCTGCTTCATTGACTACGCAAAAGCCTTTGACTCTGTGGACCACAACAAACTATGGCAAGTTCTTAAAGAAATGGGAGTGCCTGACCACCTTATCTATCTCCTGAGAAATCTATGTGTGGGACAGGAAGCAACAGTTAGAACTGGATATGGAACAACTGATTGGTTCAAAATTGGGAAAGGAGTACAACAAGGCTGTATATTGTCTCCCTGCTTATTTAACTTCTATGCAGAATACATCATGCGAAAGGCTGGACTGGAGGAATCCCAAGACGGAATTAAGATTGCCGGAAGAAATATCAAGAACCTCAGATATGCAGATGATACCACTCTGATGGCAGAAAGTGAGGAGGAATTAAAGAACCTCTTAATGAGGGTGAAAGAGGAGAGCGCAAAAAATGGTCTGAAGCTCAACATCAAAAAAACTAAGATCATGGCCACTGATCCCATCACCTCCTGGCAAATAGAAGGGGAAGATATGGAGGCAGTAACAGATTTGACTTTCTTGGGCTCCATGATCACTGCAGATGGTGATAGCAGCCACGAAATTAAAAGACGCCTGCTTTTTGGGAGGAAAGCAATGACAAACCTAGACAGCATCTTAAAAAGCAGAGACACCACCTTGCCGACAAAGGTCCGCATAGTCAAAGCTACGGTTTTTCCAGTAGCAATGTATGGAAGTGAGAGCTGGACCATAAAGAAGGCTGACAGCCGAAAAATTGATGCTTTTGAATTGTGGTGCTGGAGGAGACTCTTGAGAGTCCCCTGGACTGCAAAGAGAACAAACCTATCCATTTTGAAGGAAATCAACCCTGAGTGCTCACTGGAAGGACAGATCCTGAAGCTGAGGCTCCAATACTTTGGCCATCTCATGAGAAGAGAAGACTCCCTGGAAAAGACCCTGATGTTGGGAAAGTGTGAAGGCAAGAGGAGAAGGGGGCGACAGAGGACGAGATGGCTGGACAGTGTCACCGAAGCTACCAAGAAGAATTTGACCCAACTCCGGGAGGCAGTGGAAGACAGGAGGGCCCGGCGTGCTCTGGTCCATGGGGTCACAAAGAGTCGGACACGACTAAATGACTAAACAACAACAACATATCCCAGGACAAACCTCAGGTATCATCTGTGGGATGGCCATATAAAGATGTGAAAATATGCATCTCTAAGGTCCACTGACACAAACCATACTATGTTGCAAAGGAATGGGACAAATGTGGTGAAAGTGACCATTCAGAATCTCCCTGAATGAATGACGTAGTTCACCGAACAGAAGTCAAGGATGGATTTGCCTCCATCCACTTGGGAACAGTGAAGTAGCAGAAGAACCTGGTACGATGGATACTTTTGATGGCACTTTTTTGCAATAAAGAGATGACCTCTTCCTTCAGATGAGGGATTGACAATGTAACTCTGAAGATTCTCAATGGGAAAGGACTTTGAATTCCATTGCAAAGCCCTTCCTGATGAGGGTAGGGACTCAGGCATTGTTGGTGACAGTGTACCACAAAGGGTAATGGAGTTGTGGCATGAATTTGGAAGAGGCGGTGTTGGACAATAGGTGAAGCGAAACATCAGTATGCACAAAATACGACAGAATTTGAAAACAGCCAAAAATCCTACAGCTTTAGAAAAATTGTAGGCCCAAAATGCTTCTAAAAATAATTCTAAAATACAGGAGCATATTTTTAAGCGTAAAAAAGGAACAATGAGAATGTTTCAATTACATTCTAAACATGCAAGAGCTTATAGTTAAATAATGCATATTTAAAAACAAAAGACAGAGAATACACCTCTTAAAATATTAAAGTTGTTAAGCTTAAAAATCTATTGAAGAAAATAACTTTAGTAGCCTCTAATTATATTAAGAACACACATATAAAGTACAATACTGTGATGTTTACCCATGTGGCCCCAGCTTGTTTCACCCAACACAGAGCACATACGAGTATCCCAACACGCCCTTTTCCTCGCTGCCACCAGTTGATCTCTTTATCAACCTATATTTCCTATGAAAGACTGAGGTCCATTCAGTACTGAACTTTTAAACAGGAACAGGTTTATGGATTACAAGTTGTTTTAGGACTAGTTCTTAAGCACATTCTTAAAGTTACACAAAGCTTCAGTATTTCACTTTAACCTCTTCTATCTTAATACAAGTCACACTCTGACTAATCACTCCTTAAACACTCTCCCTGCCTCAAACCCCTAAACTCTTCTTTCTCTTCCAAACTCTGTCTCAGACTCTGTCTCTCACTGAACTGACTAGACTCTGACTCACCCCTCCCTTCTAGTTTCTCTGGCTCTGCCTCCCAACAGCTCCCATTGGTGCAGGACAATATCTTTATATATATAGGAAGACAGGGTGTTCGCTACAAATACATTTTCTAAATTATCACCTAGCCATCTGCCAGTTAAATTCTATGGAGGAAAATCCATGATGCTTGTAAGCTGCCTTTGTGTACAGCTGCTCTACTACTGATTATTGGTATCCAGTGTGTGTAACGCAACATGGAGCTTTCTTGTTATGATGAGTTGAATTCCTTATGTACATGTGTCCTGTGTCCCCATATTTATAACCCTTTGTTTTCACTTCTCCCATCTGCAAACATTCTCTTGTCCAGGGTCTGCAAGTTCCAAGGGCCAGGAAGTTCAACAATTTTTTTTACAATAGAACATTCTATTGTTCCTGTACAGTAGGTCTTCAAGTTTTTCGTTATTGTTTTGATTATCACTTTTTTGCGGCATCTAGAGCACTAGTAGCCTATAATTATATTCATCTAGACCAACAAGACCTAATGATATTGAAGCTCTAGGACATTGGACCATTGCAATATTTGACTACTATGATCATCAGTAGGGTGTGTTGTAAGACCTACAAACGCCACTTTTATGTTGCAACATCCACATGCCTGGTCAAGTTGATCTGGTGAAAGGGCAGCCTGTGTGCTTCATTGCAAAAGCTGTTTACTGTCTTCAAGGAGATGGACGGTGAAAGCATCCAGCTTCTCCCATAGTAATTGCTGGAAAGCAGCTATCATGGCTTGTTAGTTGCTTTTCTGTACTGCTAAGGGAGCAGGGTAAAAAAAGACAGTGACACAGCATTAGCAGCTTTCTTCCCTCTTTATCTACAAGGGAAAATACTGTTTCTGGTGGCCTTTTGACTGGGCAGTCTCCACAATTACAGAATTTGGCTGGGAGCGCTTAATAAAACCAAAGTCCCTTCATCTTGAATACTGTTAAGATTCCTGATTCTCCTTGAGGTAGGAGGTATCAAGGATAGCTTCAGTCAGAAATGCTGCACCAAGATCAATAGTGCAGGAAAAAGTGGAAGCAAAACTAGTAATGAAGAAGGGTATGCACACAACTGAACATGGCACTACATCTAAAATACTCAAATATAAAGTAGTACCCCACCCAATATAATCCGATGGGAGTGGTGAGAGGGGATGGTGAATCTGGAGCTGAGCTGGGAAGCATCTGAGATGAAGTCATCATCCAAATCCAAGTATTCCTGATGCAGGCTCTGCTGAAATGTCACAGCAGTAGAGGCCTGAGGTCTATTTCAGATAGGAACAATTGGTACTGTGGGATCGTGAGAAGCCGTAGTCATTGTGGCACTGAGTGCTGGCTGGAGGAGACTGAGGCAGCAAAGGTAGGTATCCAGATAGGATAAGCCACTAGGCCAGAACACCTTGGCTATGGTACTGTGGAGACCAAGACAGGTAGTGATGCCTGTGGTAATAACATTCCAGGTAAGGAGATGGCAAGTAGTAGGATGGTAAGTGCTAATACCAATGATGTGAGGTTGACGGGGTGACCTAGATTGACAGGATGACCAAGACCAGTGGTGAGATGTGAGATGGCAAATAAGTGAGGCCTTGATGTAGGGCAGGACCGAGGCCTTTATCAATACTGTTCAGTGTAGAACAAGGGGTGCCATTCCCATCTGATGGTTGAGAACAGACAGAATCAGGCGAGTATTGATCCCAATGTTGGTCCAACTTTTGGTCCTGATGGAAAGGCAGGGTAGTTCCCACAGGCCTGGAGTAGATGGGCGCAGGATGGTGCTTGTTCCAGTGTCTCTCCTTCTCAGGTCCAGCCAAGGCACTGAATCTTTTCAGCCAAATTGTGATGTTCCAATGCAATCAACAAAGGTTGATTCATAAGAAAGTCCAGAGTTGGAGGTAATGAGTTTGAAATATGAGTCAAAGAGGAGTGCAGAGGCACTGTCATGTCCATAACCAAGGTCAAAGTTGGTGCAGGTGTTGCTGATGCTAGCAATAGTCAGTTGCCTAGCTGGCACCGATACTTAGAGTGATACACAAAGGTGGAATAGATGATGTCATAGTCATGGCTGTTCTCCAAGTCAATGCCATGAAAAAACACTTGGTCAGTAGTTTTTGTGAGATCAGTTTTCTTGTGTCTTGGTTTCTTGGTTTTGGTTGGTTCTGCATCAATAGAGGTGCTAACATAGGTGAATATTTCTTCAGCCTAGGCTGGCAAAGATCCTTGCTTGGAGTTGGTAGGGGAGAGGCTGAGGCAGAGGAATTTGCACTGACATCTTCACAAAAGCTGTTACTTTAGAGTTGGATGACACCAGAGCTCTAGTCAAAGTTGAAAAACATTCCAAGATCAGTCGAAGGAATGCACCGAAAATGAAGTCAAGGGGTGAGCCAAGGACTATACTAGGGGATCATTAGCCCAACAGATACTGGTTGAAGCTGTGTGCAGTTGATTCTGGGCTGACTTTCAACTATCTTGAGGGATATCTCCAATAGGTAAGAACAGAGCTTCAATTCTCAAAGTCTGAATCTCTGCTTCATAAACCTTCCTCAGATAGTTCTATATGGAACCTACCCAGGCTGGATTACGTGATTTTTTTTTCTCTGACACTGAATATTCTCTAAAGAGATGTGTAGAGACCATGAATTTGGGGAGAGCCCCCAAAAATATGAGGGAAAGATTAGAAGGTAGCGTTCAGTTAAGTTCCTCTGAAGTCACTCTTGCAATGAACTAAAAGGAACTGAGGAAATTCACTTTGAATGTACTTGGTCATTCTCCGTGCAGGGGTTGGATGGGGCTCCTAGCAAAAGTAATCAGATACTGAACATTCTGAAATGTTGCTCTACACAGATGTAGAAACCCATATATTTATTCACAAAGACCACAAAGAAGAACAAAATGAGACGTCTATTATTATTCTAGTAAATAATGAATTTAAATGAATTTTAACTCACTTTTCGTTTTTCATCATCTGGGTATGTCCAGTAAGAGATACAATTTCCAGAAAGAGCACACCAGCGGCGATGCCAAGCCCCAAAGCCACTAACATCTTCAAACATAGTCTGGGGAGACAAAAAAAACATATCCTAAGTTCTACCATTCCCATAAATTGACTACTTCATTCCACATCTCAGCAAACATTCACTGAGAGGCCCATCCCAGTACCAGCTTGTTGTTGTTTAGTCGTTAAGTCGTGTACGACTCTTCATGACCCCATGGACCAGAGCACGCAAGGCCCTCCTGTCTTCCACTGCCTCCCAGAGTTGGGTCAAATTCATGTTGGTAGCTTCGATGATACTGTCCAACCATCTTGTTCTCTGTCGTCCCCTTCTCCTCTTGCCTTCACACTTTCCCAACATCAGGGTCTTTTCCAGGGAGTCTTCTCTTCTCATGAGATGGCCAAAGTATTGGAGCCTCAGCTTCAGGATCTGTCCTTCCAGTGAGCACTCAGGGTTGATTTCCTTCAGAAAGGATAGGTTTGATCTCCTTGCAGTCCAGGGGACTCTCAAGAGTCTCCTCCAGCACCACAATTCAAAAGCATCAATTTTTCGGCTGTCAGCCTTCTTTATGGTCCAGCTCTCACTTCCATACATCGCTACTGGAAAAACCATAGCTTTGACTATGCGGACCTTTATCGGCAAGGTGATGTCTCTGCTTTTTAAGATGCTGTCTAGGTTTGTCATCGCTTTCCTCCCAAGAAGCCCCAGTACCAGCATCCTATACCTAATACTTAATTTAAAGTTACTAAAACAGCCAGTTTGTGAGAGAAGGAGAAGTATTAAGTATAGGATGATCCCAGTACCAGCATCCTATACTTAATACTTCTCCTTCTCTCACAAACTGGCTGTTTTAGTAACTTTAAATTTAATAGTTGAGAATATCTGTATTTTCTATATTGCTTATAATTTTTAAAGAAACTTATAACAAAACTGTAATATCATGATCCAATGTATCTCTAGGATGTCTACACTTTTACTGCAGTACATCTGGAATATTTGCAGTAATTTTGTCATAAACCCTATTTAATAAAAGTGATTGTTGCAGCACAATGATAAACATTGCAGATTTTCTTTGATTTTGGGATTGTCGGTGGTTTTTAGAGCACACAGTGCCACCTCCTGGATTCAGTAACCAGTCAGCTAAACTTCACAGCAGTCATCACAATATCTACATTTTGATGACTTTTGACATTAGTGTAGGCCTGCTTTATCAGACAAAACCTAGATAGCCAGATAAGGGATGGGAAGCTCTATGTAACTTACCAAAAAGCCTCTCTCCTCCACACAAGAATCTATGTGACATTTAATCCTGAGATATATATGGCCTTCCAGAGGAGTTAAAAAAGGAACCTGAAAAATAAGTAGGTGAAAGATTCACTCTTCTAACAGCCACTACAAGACAAACCACCACAACATTCCCAAAGAGCCACATTTACTCCTTTAAATGATTAGTTTTTGAAATACTGTGAGGTTCGTCATGTATATTCCAGATAAAGTTGTAAATGCTCAGATTCGAGAAAGTTTTGTCAAGTTGTCACCAGCTTCAAAAGAGGAAGTCATTTCTGGCCATTTGATAGTTGGGGGTTCAAGAAAACCCGCACTGCAGAAACAGGGCTCCCTACGCCTGCCACCCCAATTGTTTCTATCAAGTTGAAAGAAAATGGGAGTAGCAAAACACTGGTGGAACAAGACATGAGAAGGCTGTTAAAACATATATGGCACAGGCTTCTCAGAAACAAACTTCCAACAAATACACAGAAAAGCCATAATTTAGTCTTCAACAAACTCGCATATGTGACCGATACATTCATTTCCATTAATCCAACTTCCAGGATTATCCAATGTTTTTAAATAAGCACTTCAATTATGAAAAGGATCCCTCTCATGTAACAGTGAGAGCAGAGAAAGAACATAGAAAAAGGAGATTGTTCTTATAGTCCAGCTTTCCACAGCCTGGTCCTGCCCAGACATACTGGGATATAACTTCAATCGTCACCAACCATTTACTATGCTAGTTGGGACTTAGTGGTTAAACTGCATTAACTACAGTCAAGCCTCTGCTTAAGACTGAGTTCAATCCTGATGGGCTCAGTTAGCTGGCTTGAGGTTGACTCAGCCTTCTTTCTGAGGTGGGTAAACTGAATACACAGTTCAATGGGCGAGCGATGTGTAGCTTGCACAAATGAATTGTAAACTGCACAGAGAGTGTTTTAAGCACTATGGGGTGGTATACAAGTAGTACACACATTTAATACAACTTTTCATTCAAAACAACTGGAGTTCACCAGATTTGGAGAATCTGCTATAGGTCCTGATATTTGGAGCTATCTCCAACCTTATAGTTGGAGCCCGCCGTGTTTGTCCTCACCAAAGGTCACACGGCGGATAGCATTTTTAGCAATATGGTATTAGACTTCTCTTTTGGCATCAGGGACTAGCTTTGATTACTGAGTTCAAGGGCCAAAACTGTCCCTTCATGAATAAAACTGCCATTTGTCCAATAAAATAAAAAAATCCCAAGTAATACCTGTTGACCTTAGGTCAAACTGACTACTTGCACCTGGTTAGGTGTTTTTCCCTGCCCCCCCCCCCCCCCAACTATATTGCTGGATGATCCAGTCAAGATCCCAACAAGTGCAGCTGGTATGGGAGTTCTGCAGTCAGGCAGCAGCTTGGAGAACTGCAAGTTTTTAAACACGAAAGACACATGATACCAGAGGTAGCTTTTTAATGAAATCAGTGTTAGTTGTACTGATATGTATTATTTAGACATTGGGTACAGCAAAGCAATATCCAAGAGACAAAAGCATCCCTCCTTGTAGCAAGACACAAACACTGAACCCTGCATGTTGCTGGACAAAGCAGAAAAAGACCACTTTCCCAAGAAACAAAGACAGCACACTTGAAGGACCAAAATACTGTATGGTTGTTGTAGGTTTTTCAGGCTGTTACTGTATCTTTTCCAAAGTTTGTTCACAGAAGTACAGCAGATTCTAGATAGGTGTTCTGTACATATACAGAGAAAAAAGGTAGCTAAACAGCACTATTTAACTGCTTTTATGAAATGAAGTACGTCCCAACACAGAGCAAATCTGAATAAAAGAAGTGAATTTAAAGTGTGCTTTGTTTAACTAGTTTACCAAGTCCCATGGCACAGGCTGAGCCAGAAGCCTCTGTTCAGCACCTGACATATCAAGTTTACTTGTTATTCTTTCATTCCAAATACTTTCATTCTGTTCTTGGACTAAAACTCCCAGAAGCCTTAATCACTACCTCTGCTGGCCAGGATTTTTGTCCAAGAATGTCTGGGGACCCAAGGATGGGAACCACTGCTCTGGTCTAGCCTTCAGGTTTCACACCTGTCAACTCCTCCTACTTAGCATATGACCCTGCTTATAAAGTAACAGGACTGGAGACGTTCACTTTCACTTCAAGTGTCTAAACCAGTTTGTCATTAAAGGCACCCTTGAAATTGTTACAGGAATGCAACAAAATTCTTCTCTTCTGTACATACAGACATATTGTTTTAGCCAACTGGAGCTCCAATCTGAGCTAAGGGGTTATGTGTAATAAAATTAGCCACTAGACTAAGGAAGGCAAGCCAGTATGACAATCTGCACACAAATACAACGGAAGAGTAGATTGGTTAAATCAACTACTCATGCTCAGGGCACAGCAGTAAGATACACTTTGAAATGCTTTTACTTTTAGCACACAATTGGGAAAATAATCTATTTATGCACAGAAAATAATTTATTCTGGCTTCCCATCTTTTCTTTCATTTAGGATGACACACTGAAGGATCATGCTCTTTTAGTTTAGACAGGTATGTTTTGCACCAATTTTCTCACAAAGTCACTCTCAACAGGCAACTATTTAGCTCCATCAGTGCTCCTCCTACTCCAGTATACCACCTTCAGGCTTAGTGTGCTATAACACGTAAAGAAAATAACATGACTCTGCTAGGATGCTTCAGAACAGGACATACACAGAGACCTTTACCAAAATCAGCCTTTTAAAAAACCTACCTAGAACTACCTCATGCCCCAAATAATGTACTGCTGTGCTTAAGAGTGGATTGTATCTTTACAGACTTGAATATTAATGTTTCACTTTGATTTCATTTTCAACATTTTCACTTGATTTAATATAGCCAACAAGTACTTGACCTACACCTACACCTACACCCACAGAGGTTGCATCCAGAGCCCAAAGCACAAAATTCTATCCTTTTTGGTAAAATAAGAACCACATGTTCAGCAGCTATTGTTATTCGCTGAGATAACATAACTGGAACAAAATGCCATGTGGTCTAAAGTTCTACTGGAGTTTTCCTCTGTATGTAGATATATATGCCTGCCTATAGTACAAAAATCACAAGCAAGTAGTCCCTACTAGAGATGGGCACGAATTGATTCAGTCTGCTTTGTCAAAATTCATATGCGTGGCACCAAAGGTGCCACATGTTCCCTCCCCTCACCAGCTGCCCCACTAAGAATCTGGCACATGCTGCCTGGGTCTTCCTCCTCAGGGGACTGTCCTGTTGGGGCAGGAGCTCAGGCTTCCCTTCCCTGCCTCCTGCAGCAGCTGACCACTCAACAGCTGCGCAGCAAGAATCCCCGCCCACCTCCTCGTCTGAGTGGTCAGCTGACGGAGGAGGTGGGGAAGGAAAGCCTGAGCTTCTGCCCCAATTGGACAGCCTCCCAAGGAGGAGGACCCAGGTGGCATGTAGCGGAGAGTGGGGTGGGAGAGGGAATGCACAGCACCTGTGCTGCCACATGTACGAATTTTGACAAAGCAGGCCAAATCAATTCATGCCCATCTCCAGTCCCTACACATAGCCATGAAGATAACGGGCTGCAGCCACCAGTGCAGCAAGAGCTGAACCGGCATATTTGTTCAAGGGTAATGCAAGAATACTACTTGGGCAGTTTCAACACCTGTGACCTAAGTCGTTATCATTTTCACAAGCAGGTTAAAAGTGTGATTGAGAACAACAAAAATCTTTTCTTCATCATCATCTTAGAACTGCAGAGCTGGAAGATACCTTATGGATCATTGAGTCTAGCCCCTGTCAAGGAGGCACAGTGAGGAATCGAACTCCCAACCTCTGGTTCCGCAGCCAGATACCTAAGCCATTGAGCTATCCAGCAGTTCTACAGTCTTAATGTGTCTAATCTATTCCTATTTAACTTGGTAGCTGATGGACTGAAGCATATAGCTGCAACACATATCCCACTATCCAGACGTAAAAAAAGAAGCTTGTAAAGATTAATAAATTTCATATTACAAAATATAAAGATAACATCTGCTCCCATGGTTTCTAATGGCTGAAGGAGGCAAAGCAAACTATAATTGCAACTCGATTTTTTCTTTTGTTTTTGCCTGATAATTCAACTCAAAGGACATTTACTTTTCAGCATGCAATGTTTTTTAAAAATGAAGTCTTACCTCTGCATAGCTAGGCTTTCCCTGAACCTACCTTCTATTTATATAGCCACGAAATACATAGATGTGGGCTAGTAACTCAAACAGGTCATTTTGAAGGCCAATCATTCATAGAATCACAATAGCTGACAGCCACTTCACAGCACAGAAGAGCAACAGTAACTCCAACAGTCCCTATGAATCTACTATAGATCCGTTTAGCACACAAGACCTCAAAAGGGCAGCATGAAGTGCTCCTGAAGGGACATTCTTCTGTAAAATTAGCATTAATCAAATATTCCATTTAAAAATTATGAAGTGGTCCTTGAAGTAGCATGTTGTAAAGCCATAAACAAAGTTTAGTGGAAGACATAAGTAGCATGCACTGGGAATTCTATGTTTTTTGAAGAAAACACAGCAACCTTATCCTGGAACAAATAACCAAGCAGCTCTCTTTCCTTAACTCCATAATTTATCTACAAAAAAGAAAGAAATGGGCAACACTGATCAGAACTAAAAGCAAAACAAAACAGGAAATAAAGGCAGCAGCATAACACTTCTGATATGCATTTGACAATCTCTTTAAGCTTTTGAGCTGTACATCGGAATACATGCCAACAAACTCAGTAAGTTTCTGAAAAAAATTAAGAAAGTTATAAAAATGATTAAACAGTACCTAAGAACCAGGACGGAGTTTAAGCACATAAGCTTACAAGTGAAGCTCCGCCTTTACTTCCTAGTTTAATCCAATGTGTGCATGTTAATTTCCTAATTCAAATTCCTAAAGTTCCTTTTATCCCCCAAATAGAGGTACTATTTACAAAAAAAAAATATAACTTGATTCATATAAGCGAAGTACCACCACCACTTGAAAAGAAAATGTAGGAATAGCCAAGAAAACTTGAACATTTTCTTTAAGATATGAAGATAAATTTTAGAAATTCTAGCAATGCCTATAAGAATTTATTTTTGCTAGCAATTAAAATGTGAAAAAAACTAGGCACCGACTTGCTATCCCCAGCAATATTAATTACGCAGTTGAAGGACCCAGAATTTATAAAAACAGATAGACAGATAGCCAAAAAACTTTGTACTTTCTCTATGTAGCAATCATTTAAGTCAAAAAAATAATCATTATGCATGCAGTATATTTTTTTTAATGCAATAGCAAGAAGCACAAAGAATTTTGGGTTGACTAAAGAGAAGGAAAAAGTCACTCTTACTGAATAACTTGATTACCTTGTCCAGCTGGAATTTGGTACTCCCTACTGAAGACAGTGAAATCGTATGTGAACCAACAAGAACGAAATTACTAGTGCGCACTGCGTTTGGACCTCCTGGACTGGACATTGCTGTTGGGGGGGGAAAGTGTATTATTAAACTGCAACAACTAATAATCTAACCAACTAAAACCTTTTAAAATTCATTGGGAAGAATCCTTGAGTTAAATGTGCAGTACTTTGAACTCCCTGAAGCAGAAAGTTAATTCCTATGTACTGTTGGGTACTGAAAGACCACGGGTAAAATTCTGAACTACAGATTTTACATATGCATATTCGATAAATGTCTCTGTTAATTCGCATTTACACCTGGGCAACTTGCCGTCTCACAATCGAATTTCCAGCTGTAAAATGAGAAGAACAATCTACTATTTTATAGGGGCACTGGATTAATGGGGAAACAGAACATCTCCATTATATGCAATATAGTACAAAGATGCTTACCTGGTGCAAGCAGATTACTCTTCTGTAAGAAAGAAAATACACACAGAAACAGGTTATCCAAGGAACATTAGACACTACGCTGGAGGAACTGGATTATGTTTTAAAGGGCTGGCTCATTCTTGACTTTTTAGTGGAAGGGTGAACAAGCTCAGGAGGTTTGAAGGCTAAATTCATCCCCCATCTTCATTTTTTTAAAAATTAGTTAACAGAAAGTGCCTTTTTAAAAAGTTTGAGGTGGGCCATTAGGGCAACCCTACAAGACTCCTGATATTATTTTAACCTGCTTGAGCCTCAGGAGCAGAATTTGACCATTTTTTGCAGATCAGAAAGGAAAGATAATTAAAGCGCTTTTTTGCAATAGGGCTGCAAAAATGCCCAGGGGGGAGCATACAGCCTGTGAGTGGCACTTTGCCACTCCTGCTGTATTGAAAAAACATCAAACCCACTAAGAACAACCAACCAAGAAGTCAAGCAGAATTATACTTCACTGTAAATAATGGTCACAGCCAGTAGCCTTGAGGTGAAAAGTTAGTTTTTTGAAAATTATATTAGTACTTACAGTAGTAATGGATGTCAATAATCTCTTTGGAGTAATTGCCTATGATATTAGAGAAGATACAATAAATATCAGCTGAATGGAGTATAAAATTAATTAGAAATGTTATGTAATTATTGTTATAAATGCAGGCATAACAAAATAGAGCTACTTAGGTTTTAAGTACGTATGGAAGCAAAGCCAGTTAATTCTTGACTTAATTAGATTTGCCTGAATGCAAACTGTGGTCCTCGAAGCATTGTTCTGTGCACACATGTACACACAGACAGAATATGTTTTTTCTCTAAAGAAATTATGCTCCTGATAGTCTACAAGCTGGTACTTCTAGCAGGCATTGATCTTGAACTACTTCAGGATGTCTTTTGCCTTGTGAATCCAATATACTGAAATACTAACTCTGAGCTTATTGCTAATAAGCTTTAGGAACATGTTAGTCAATAAACTGTTGTACTCTATGCTGAAATTAAAACTTTTTTTTACACTTAGAATTAAGATCTTGTAGTAGAGGTGAATGTCCTTGAAGTATTACACCTATTCTCCATACCTTTGACTTAGAGGATTTTTTCCTTTTGTCAGCACCTGTGGATTCTTTCTTCTGCACCTTATACAGAAAAATAAGACTTTAAAACCTATTGCTCTCTGAAGTGTTCTCTCAAAAAGCCACATATCAAACAGAATGATACATACCAAACTATACACTTCAATATTTATTTCAAAGTCACTGGACACATCTTGCCTTTAAAAAAAATAGGAGACAAGGTTATATGGATTCAAAAAGTTGCAAATAAATATTTAACGTAAATACCCTGTTTCCCCAAAAATAAGACCTAACCTGAAAAAAAGCCCTAGTATGATTTTTCAGGATGCTCATAATATAAGCCCTACCCCCAAATTAAGCCCCAGTTAAGTGAAACCCCGCCCTCCACCATTGTGCAGCATTGTGGGGCAACCAGAAGATGACATGACTGTATTTGAATAAATGTAGTGTTGTACATGAAAAAAATAAAACATCCCCTGAAAATATGCCCTAATGCATTTTTTGGAGCAAAAATTAATATAAGACCCTGTCTTATTTTCGGGGAAACACGGTATATAAAAATTAATTAAATTGCTATAGAAATACTTACAGTGTAAATGTTGTTGTAAAAGAAAGAGCATCACCATTCAGGGAATTTGAAATACTTGCTAATGGCGTAGCAACCATATTTTCTGCTCCTGCTTTTAATATGATTACGTAGTAGTAGTTTGCTGTTTCTGTAAATATTTCAGCAAGTTATTATAAGAATAGCTTTAGGAAAGCAGTTCAGACAAGGCTGGAGACCAAAATATTCTGTCCAAAATTTTTGTCACTAGTCAGCTCACAAAATTAATGAAGTTACATATAAAAGCTTACACAGATTTTTAAAAAATCAGCTTCTAGAGAACACACTGTGTTAGTCTGTGTCACGATGCTGGCAAAATTAAAACGGTAAAAAGAAAAAAGGGTATCAAAATACTGTGGCACTATAACAGATTTATTTCAGCGTGAGCTTTCATGGTTCAAAATCCATTTCAACCTAAGGGAGATGGTACTAGAATCTGCAAAGATTTTAGTCTAAAACCTAACCCTCAATATAACAAATATTCATATCCTGAGTATAAGCAACCAAAACCCATTCAACAACACATTTGGTAGTAGAATAACTACACGATATAGCAGAAGCCACAACGCTACATAAAATCCTATACTGTAATTAATTGATTAATTAATAAATATACAGTGGTGCCTTGACTTATGAACTTAATCCGTCCCAGAAGATGTTCGTAAGTCAAAACATTCGTAAGTCAAATCAGCATTTCCCATAGGAATGCATTGAAAACCGATTAATCCGTTCCGGCTGTTTTTTGTTCTTATGTCGAGGCGCCGTTTGTAAGTCAAAAACCGGTTAATCCGTCCTCTACCACTAGGGAGAGAATTTTTTTTTTCAAACCTAAGATGACTTAGGTTAAAAAAAAGGGCAGGAAAGGAGGGAACGAACACCTTTTAAACAGAACACCTTTAAAACCAAGCAGCTTTAAACCAAACCAAGCACCTTTTAAACCAATTTTTACATTTTAAAATTACAGTACCAGGCAGTCCAAAGTCCATTTCCCGCTTTCCCTGCGGTTTTTTTTGTTCGTAAGTCAAAGCTCCATTCGCAAGTCAAAGCCAAAATTTTGTGAACGGAGCTGTTCGTAAGTCAAAATGTTCGTACGTTGGGGCGTTCATAAGTCAAGGCACCACTGTACCATTCTATTAGTGCAGGCCACTGTTTTGACCCCATGGGGATATAGCAATAGGTGTTACCTGAGTTTTGAGCCGCACCACATACAAAGTCTGGTTTTAGGGGGAGGCGCATTTCAGACAGAGTAACATATCCTCTGGATGGAGAAACGCCACAAGGCATACAATCAACTTTCTTCTTACTCTGAAGACCTTCATTTTTCAGTCTGTTCAGCTCTTCCAACAATGCTGTTCTTTTTTCAGCTGTACAAACATGACATGGTTTTAATTGTTTTTCTCAACAGCTACTCATATTTTCTGCTTTACACAAGGATTTCTTGACTGGATTGTAACTAAGGTGCATCTAGTTCAGCACCCATTTCCAATGGAAGTCATCCAGATGTTATGAGGTGCTCCAAAGCAACATACAAAAAGAGATGGTCTTCTTCAGTTTGCCCTCCCCATGGGATGTCTGCAGGCATTATACATCTGAGATGTTCATTTTAAGTCTAGAGACTGAAAGCATGCAGACTTAAATAAAAATAGAGCATAGGCCACATATGTCTACTAAGACATCCTACTCAATTCAATAGTTTATTCCCTGATATGGAATTGACTTCAATTGTTTGTCTGTGCAGCTCTTCCAACAACACTCTTCTTTTTCCAGCTCTAGAAACATGACATGTTTAAAACTTTTTCTTACTAGTTACTTATTGTTATATAAGACAGAATAGCTGATGGTGCATGGAGCAAACCCTAAAGTCTTAACTAATCATTGCAGAAATTGAAAATGAATGACAAGAAACATGCTTATTATGAAAATGTAACAATCAGCATCTCTACTTTTTTCATGGAAAATCATAAGGCAGATGCTTTGGTTTTATAGGCTATGAATCCAGTTACATCTACAAAATTCTAATTTTAATTGCTACAATTATTGAATGAAAAACCACCGCACTTGCAATAAGAAGTAGTCTTTCAGCTTCTGCTTCTTCTTGTGATCCTTTGCCATGTTCCTCATCAATACAGCAGTTCAGAGCCTGACTGGCTTGATGTATGACAGTTTGTTGAAGGTTTATTTCATTATTCAGTTCCTAAATATAGTTAAGTATGTCAACTTAGTAAAATTGAAGGACCGGAGGAGACATTCCTTATTTACATTGTAACCAGTACCAGTTCTTTGAGAATGGAGCCACAAAATACACATGCACCTTGCAAAGTACTGTACATCTGAAATGCAAGTTCCTCATAGTGCAACATACAGATCTCACGTGATGGGACTGAGAAACAGTGGGGTAAGAAATGCACTGCAATTTTTTGTGTGACTTACTAAAAAAATGATGGTGTTTATTTAAAAGTGGTATATCAATTTTCTAAATCATGTCAGATATATACACTGTAATTCTAGAAATTGAGAGCATGCAGACTTAAATAAAAATAGGGCAAATTTTATATGTCGACTCAGACATCCTATTGAACTCTAAACATGCAACTTTTAACTCACGCACAGGAACATGCAGAGAGAAGGATAATAAGATGGGACATTGCTGGAGCTCACATAGCCTTGAAACTCAATATATGTGGAAGCACAGAAATACTAAAGCCTGTGCATTATTCTAGGAAAGAGTTGTGTATATATGTATGTGTGTCTGTATGCATGCATACACACGCACACATCCAGACACACTGTATTACTAATCATGTTCTGGGTAGTAATGAGTAGAGATGTTCTAAGACCAACAGTCACATTGTACATAGCACTTTGGATGGGAAGAAACATAATTTTGCTCTTTTGTTAACCACAGATAACTAACAAACTGAAGAACTACACATTTCCTACCTGTTCAACTACGAACCAGTTCAAACAGAACTGACCGATTTATTTATTTATTTTCTTATTTATTTAAAATGTTTTTACTCTGCTTTTCTCTTTGAAAAGGAACCAAGGTGGTTTTATCATTAAAAGATAGTATTTGAAGTGAGTATACAGTGAGTATACTAAAAAGGTTCAAACAAATACTATACTAACAAAACAGTAAACAAAAGCAACCCCAAAACGCATTCAATGCAGTAAGGAACAACTAAACATATAAAAACCCCTCAGGCAGCAGGGTTACTAAGGGAAAGCTTGGCTGAAGACAAAGCTCTTTGCCTGTTTGCAGAAGGATAATAAAGATGGGGCCAGCCTGGCCTCCTGTGGGAGGGAGTTCCAAAGTCTGGGAGCAGCAACAGAGAAGGCCCACTCCTGTGTCCCTGTCAAACACACCTGTGAAGGTGGTGGGACTGAGAGGAAGGCCTCTCCTGATTATTTCAGCAGCCGAGCAGGCTCATAAAGGGAGATGCAGTTCTTGAGATAGCTTGGGCTCAATCCATTTAGTGCTGTATAGGTTAGAACCAGCACTTTGAATTTTGCCCGGAAATGGATTGGCAGTCAGTGGAGCTGCTGTAACAGGGGGGGTTATGTGATCCCTGTAACCAGCCCCAGTTTAACAATTTGACAGCCACATTTTGGACCTGTTGAAGCTTTACCTAGATATTAGTCGTGGTTAGACCTAGTTCTAAGGCTTGAAAACTAAGCAGCTAGTGGTTGCAAACAGCTTTAAAAGCAACAAAAGACTGAAATCTAAACAGTTTAGATTTGGAAAACAAGAAACAGCAAGATGGACTTATCTCAGCAATATTTAATTTTTTTTAGAAATTTACAGCAAAACACCAGCTACCTGCAATTTACGTTTAATGTTAATTTGCTCAGAAGCTCCATTCCTGTTCTCCTCAAGCCGGCCTGACACATCTTCTTTACGAACAATTACTTGCTTTATTGAAGGACGATCAGTTTCTTTGAATCGCTGAGACCGATAGGCATCAATACTTCAGAGGGAAGAAGTCCAATTTTAGAAAGATACAGAAGCAGGTTATTTGACTCAACATATTTCAGGAAGGGAAGACATAAGGAGGGACTTGCAAGTAAAATCATCGTCCTTTGGATAAATTGGTGGTTGACTGATCTTGGGAGCATTAATGGCACTTATGATCTTAGTCAGAGTGCATTTAGCCTGAGGCAGCTGGCTCCATGAAATAAACTGAATGGTGGCTAAGCTAATAGGTTCTCTTTACCCTTCTCTACCCTATCGTTTCTTCCATAATTTTAAAAGTGACACAGTATTGCCCTTTTATTTATTCTGTGCATCCCCTGCTCAAAGACATGTACACTTAAATGATGCTGAAATGGCTTACCCTCTTCTCTAAGTTTTCTAACACTACTACTTCAAGAGACCTGACAAAAATTTAAACAAGCTTTTTGAACTGGGAATTATTACCTATACAGAAGATTGCGTTCCTCTGACAAGGATCCAAAACTACTTCCAGACTCAGTTCTACACATAGATGTTCTCTGCAAAATACTGGAATTTGGACTATCATTTGCACTTCTCCTCTCATCAACTGACTTACTAGGGGAAGCAAAAACCTGAAAGACAGAGGGAAAGCAGACATAGATATTTGGACAATCTTCAAATTCTGAAGCAAAATCACACTTTGTTAGGCTGAAGAGATTCTGTTGTGAATACAAGGAACATACAACTATGTCGAAAATGTGAAACTGCATTTTTTCCATTTCCCAAAAGCTTATGCTATTAACCAAGACATGTATAAATATTACTATATTAAATACTCTTCCTTACCTCTGGACTTACAACAGCAACAGACTCTGTTAAGGGTGTTAAGAGGGACATTGATGAAATATTCAGTGTTTCTTCCTGTTCATCTTCACTGTCAGCTTCTAAGGTCATAGTCATCTCTTTTTTAAGCTTTTCTATATCAGGGCCATCCTCCTGAAGAACTTCATCAAATATGTCATTTATCACCTTTGAACTATTCATCTCGTCATTCACCTCAGTTTTGTGTTCTTTTTCTGAAAAATAAAATCAATGAAAATTTAACATTAGGTAAATATACGTAAACAGAAGTGCCACATATTGACTAGAAATCAAAGTGATACAAAGAAATTAGAACCAGAAAGTTATCAGATCAAAATTCCTACTTCCTGGCAAAGCTTAAAATACAGAGAAAATGGTCAAGCAAATGTTATGGGGGGGGGGGGTGTTGTTCTCTATTTTAATGCAGTTTTACCCAACATAGCGTCCTCAAGATATTTCAAACTAGATATTCCAGATATTTCAACATGCTTCTCTATTGGCCATGCTGACTGGAATTGAATTCCTAAACATCTGGAGGGCAAAAGGATGGGAAGATTGGTTTCAACCCAACAAATCAAAACAAGGACAGTATGTGTTTTCTCAGTTAACATAACATCTTATTTTCTTAAGTTTTTAATTGCTTAGGTCTTTCTGGATGTAAGGGTAAAAATTCATTTGACAGACTTGTGTATATTTAAAGACCCAGCTGCTCCCTTGGAGCGTGTACATTCAAGAATGATTAATCTGTGTAATAAACTGATTACTACAGTCATTGCATATTAAAAAAAATCAAAGCAAGGACAAAGAAAAGCAACAGACAATGTATTTGAGAACAGACTATACTCTATAAGTCTTTATAAATGCCTCACTTTCCTGATTTTAAAAAGGAGTGTCAGCGACTCTGCCAGCACAACTGTATCATTTATACTAACATCAAGTCCAAACTGTTTCCAGTCAAAGACCTTTGTCTTCCAGGCAGGCCTTTAAGCAGCAAGTTATCTCAGGAATGCTGGTTCTTAACCTGCAGGTTTTTTAATCTTACTGAATTGGTTGTATACTTGATTTTTTAATCTTAATGTATGTTTAATTGTTTTTTAAATGTGATATTCATATAGTGTTTTTAAATTTCTTATTTTATCTGTTGTTAGCCTCCCTGGGTCCCCTATGAGTAGAATGGTGGCATATAAATAATTTAAATTAAATAAATAAATAAAACATTACAATTCAAGGCTAGCAAAATTACTACAGATATTACTTCACAAGTATAAACTCTGTCAGAAGCTATCTTGCAAAAGTTTGGTGCCAATGGACAAGTGATCCTCCATTTTACACATGGATTATCTCACTAACAGAAGAAATGCCTCAAAATCTTCCAAACACCAATAAGTCCAGAGTTGCCTAAAAGATTAGGAGTGGCCCACTGTGAAGGATTTAAAGCTTCTTAAGTCTGGAAAAAACTTTTGAAAGGTAAAAGCCTACGCAAAGAGACCAAATCAAGATACAAAGGCAGCAAGTACAAACCGTTATGTTTGTCAGGAAGTTGCTCAAGCTTTGAGTTAGATGTTGATTTTACAGCACTTTTTGGTGAGATAATTTTCAAAGGACTGTGTTCTTCTATTTTTTCAAATTCTGAAGTGCCTAGAAGATTCCAAAGAATGACACAAGTAGAGCAAGTCGTTTTAAAATAAAATTTCAAACTCCCAGTGAGATCAAGGTGTGATGCATTGTGACCTGTGTTCAAATATAGATTTCTTGACGGGCTGAGGGATTTCCAGTCTGCACTTACCGAAGAGACTGAGTTGCAAAACTCATTCATCTGACATTATCTTAATTTTATATTTTTAAACAGTTCTAAGAGGCACACCCTATGGTTCTGGATGCTTCATCAATATTTGATGACTATCAAAATGACATATGTCCTTCACTGTTTCAGAGCCTGTTAGCTTATTTGCTTGTCATTTCTGTATCAAGCCTAGGTAATAACAAGATGCAGGAATGGTCACCAAATATACCATGCTCATCTAATCAATAAGGCTGTTGTTTTCTATCCAGGGAGAGGGAATGGGATGACAAGGCATGAAAGCCCAACAATAGCTCTGTCAGAAATTTTTGCATAGGCCAGAATATATGAATTCTGCATTTCTCAAAGTTCTAGGAGAAATCTGTTTTGATTCCATTTACTAAGAAAGAAAGACACAGATGTGAAAGATGCCAGACAAACACACTAAACTAAAAATCTAAATGAGAAAATTTCACACACTAGCTCACCCGTCCCTGACAGGTTACCCTACATATGTTTTGCTCTGCAGCTTCAATCAGTCCCATTGAGCAAAGGAACATGGGAGTTGAAGTACAAAATATCTGGAGACACAGGTTGAGGAAGATAACTGATTTTTATTGAGCCTCATCTTGACCTCTCAAGAATCAGGACAACCCTAATTGCCAACTACTCCATTAACTACTGTTTCTTCTCCTACAAGAGGAGAGAACAAAACTTCAAATTCTCATGTGAAAAATACTGTACACTGATCATTAAAAATACCTATATATTCTGAAGTATAAATTAGGCTTTTAGAAAACATATGAAGATCATAATAAAAAATATTCAAACATTTGCTAAGCTATAATTGTTTGTAGTCAGTCAGTCTTAGATTATAGTGTTCTCACCTGGAGAAATGCTTTCTCCTACTTTCTCAGGTATTGTAGCCTTTCTTTCTGCTACTGTCTCAAGTACTGCAGTCTTTTCTTTGGCTAATTGGCAATTGGTATCCGAACTGGGAAGATGCTTTGGAGTAGCTTGGGACTGAACCTCCTAGAAAAGGAACATACTTCATGTTCAACCTATATTTACCATGACTGTAGCAAATTGGTACAATTAGGTAAAAGAGAAGTGGCTTAATCTAATATGCTTATATAGTAATACATTAGTTTATAGAAAGGGTAGGGAATCTTTGAGGATTAGTTAAAATTGTAATGAATATCACAGGAAAAATGCAACAAACCAGCATGTAGAGATCATGTGACACGGTTTACTTCTGCAGGAATGAGCTCTGATATATATACACATATATAGTCTGGATACATTGTTCTTCCATGCAACATATGTAGGGCAAGTCATAACATGATAGCTGAAGCATTTATCTAAAGATATTAAAACAGATGTTACTGATTCCTTAAAAAGAAGTTCCACTGTGTTACCAATTTTGTTTCTGGATGTTTCTTCTTAGAGTCGCCTGTTCTTCCAGCACTCCACAAGCTGCCCCTGTCAAACCGACCTCGAATGCAAGCAAGTTCTTTTTCACGTTCCTGAACAAATGAAGAAGTAATGTAATCTGAATTTGTGTATCTCTTTGCGAATCTGATCCAGTATTCAAGCCTGATCATTTCATAAGGTTTTGAGATGACTAAAAGGTGTACCTGTTTGAGCTGCTGTGCTATGCTGGCAGTTGTGGATGCTTCGTTTTGTCTAAAGAGTCTTTCTTGGATTGTCTTGGTATTTGGAGTGATAATCGGAGTTTTGTGTCCTCCAGTGATAACAGGACTCTGTGTACTATATTCCTGGCAGCGCTCTCCAAAACGCTCCAGAAAAGGCTTAATGTTTGATCCTCCTATAAGAACAAATGGGTTTGCTTCATCAACAAAGTTAGGTTCTTCATGATTTAGAAATCATGCTGAAGTGCAGCATTAAGCTGTTCTGCAAAAGCAGTCCTTCTGAACTACATTTTCATGGCAGCTATTAGATTCAGCATGTGAACATGTTCTAATAAATTATTGAAATGCAGCTAAGGGCAAGCAGACTTTCAAGATGCCTATAATATGCACCTCAAAACATGGTGCTGCGACATACAAATAAATAGTAAATGTTGTTATAAAGACTGAAGATTTATTACCAAGTTAATTTACAAACATCTTTGGCCTATATCTTTGGAAACCACAAAAGCACTCAAGATTACCACAGTTTGGATAGAGATGTCCTCAAGCAGTCACCAAAGTATGCAACCAACAGATTTGAAAAATCTGCCATGAGCAACCAAATGAAATAGATGACAACATTAGGCTCAACATATTTTCAGCTTTCATTAAGAAATTTTGGATATTTCTAAACCATACATAAGCAAACATGGTGGAAAAGATTCATCTAATGCACTTAAGGTCAAAATCAACTTTTAAAAGAACTGTCGGCAAAAACCTATGTGTGTATTACCATACAAGGTAATGTTCTGTTCACACTTTTATTCTGCTTCTCCTAGTGACACTTAAAGCAATACAGAAATTTGTTTTTTTTTAAAAAAAAATATTTTAATTACTTTGGAACAGTGGTCAACCAAAAGGTCATGACAAAAATATCACCCCAGTAAGAAAACAGGCAGACTAGGTAGGTAGGTAGGAAGGAAGTTGAATTAAGTATCTCATCCAAATATCTCCACATTATATTTTATGGGGCTGCTATCAATGGCTATTTATCAGTAGTATCTTACAACAAATGTAAATTTACAAAAGATGCCAGTCTTGTAAATGAACCTCCCTGAACGTTACTGTAATTTCTCTTTTGCAGGTCTGCTAGCAGGTGCTCTTCTATGCTGGAAGTGAAAGAGGGACATCCCTCATTGATTATCTTACATGATTCTTAGACTGGCTGTAGCAGAGAAACTGGATGCTCCATTCCTCCTCTGTCAGTCCACCCACTCACCTGCATAGAATTTTCTTAAGCATCTTGCTCAAAATTCCTAGTCATTGATACTTAAATACTAGCACTAGGCTCAAATACAAGGCTGTAATATGGGAACCTGGTCACAAGTTTTTTCAATCAAGAAAAAATGAAGAATTTATAGAATTTTGCTATATTCCCACTACTTATCAGAAATCTGGGCGTAAGCACCTCACCATATCAACAGATCCTGCACATATTTAGAATCCCAGATGGGTTGACACACAACACTGTAGGTCACCTCTTAGTAAGCTACCATCTACAACAAATCTAATACGAACGCAGCAGTACAGAATCTTATAGAGAAGTGTCTAGTAAGTTACATATCACTGTTGTTTAAGTAAGGAGAGCATGACACATGACAGACTCTTAATACCAAAACAAATTAAAAGCAAAGTTATATTTGTAAAAACTGCAACATTAAACAAACTGCGCATTAGAAATTCCCCCCAAAAAATCTACATTGCTGTCCACAGACAAATGTACACTTCATTTCAGAGGTAGGGAGTAACTAGGCCCACAGAATGCCATTTATATCGCATTGCAACATTTTATTTGGAAGTAACCTCCAACAAAACAGTGAGACTGTAATGTACAATGATGCATAAGTTTCAGAAAAAATTGTGAAAAAGACATAGGTAGGCAATTAAATAAGGGAGCCTGTGGTTCAACTGCCATCTAAGCAACATTTTGCTAACTACTAACCACTCATGGTTAGCTGATGAAAAGAGGAGTCATGTTCTGGGATTTTCCCTTGCCCAGAAGTAAGCATCATTTATCTCAGTGAGACTCACTAGATTCCCAAACTAATGACAAGAAATTTGGGTAATGGCTACAGAATATTTCACTGAGTGTGTGCAGCCACACTTCATGAATATTGTCAAATGAAAAAGATGCATCTTTAAGGTCTGGTATCTTTTAAATGACAGGACAGATCAAATTCAAATAAAGAAAACCTCATATCAGGAATTATTTTCTTTTGTGAAACACGAGTGTTTGTCATTTGAAAAATGACAATAGCAAAAAAAAAAGGGGGGGCAGCAGGGTTATGAGAGTTAAATCAGAAACTGCATCTTTAAAAATACTTGTCTGATTTTCTCCCAATTTGGCACACAGCAAAGCCACACTACCTACGATCTGCTAAACATGGTCCTGATTCAAGAGCCCATTCAAACGTCTTAACAGTTTGTCTGGACTGCCCACTCCTATCAGAAATAGCTTATGAAACATTGTTTTGACGGGTCAAACAGTATCAGAGGTTCACTTGTGTGTACCTTTAATTAGAGCAATCCTCTCTGTTTCCATTCAGTTGATGGATAGAGCTTTGCCATGGGTCTAATATATGTTTGCTGATATATTTAAAGCTTATTTATTTTATTTCAAGATGTCTATACATAAGCAGAACTGATTTAACAATTTGGTAATGAATAAAAGCCAGTAAGACCAGAATATGAACAGTAAAATTGCTCAATAACTAAAATAATTTGCATCTGTTAGCCTTATATGTAATATAACACATACATACATACAGTTTATAAATTGCATTAAAAGTTATTCATTGCAATGTATGAACATTATAAATACTGCAAAACTACATGTACCATTAACGGCTAATAATATAATGTTGATAAATAAACAGTAAACAGTTTACTCCAGGTGTGCTTAATTAACCTAAGTTAGAGATAGTCCTGTTAGAGGTTTATTATTACCTAAACCACTCTATACAGCTAAAGAGATATACAGTCTTTCATAGGAATTCATCCTCAATGCAAAAACATTAAGAATGTCACTTTAAATAAGGAAATAATCTTTCACCTGGTGTGGCTGGCTTTTCCTTGTAATCAGTTTGTACATGTGTTCTCTTGGTTCGCTCCTCTTTGGCAGGAACTTGTTGGGACAATGGTGGTTTCACTGGTGGTTTAAGATTGGCCTTTTCTTGTGGTTGTCGTTTTGGTGCATCAGTTTCTTTAGAATGGCTACTAATTATTCCTGAGTTATTTTTTATAGAACTATTAGCTCCCTGAGAGTAGAAGGTAAAAACATGTTTCACTCAGCTCAAACAGATAACAAAAGTTATTATGCAAGTATTATTTAAGATTACATTTCCAGATGCAACACTGACAAATCTGGAGCCACTCCTCCACCACCAAAGTGTGTTTTTAACTGTTCTGGCAAAAGGGTAAACTAGTGCCCCATCTCCTCCGACCGCTACTCTTACTACCACCTTTTAAACCAGAATCTTCAAATAGGATCAGCATCTCTCCCCATGCATAGAGCATCTATGTTTGTTAACACTTGTAGCACTTATGTTTAACATAAGTAGCTCTCAGAAAGTAGAGTACGATTATATGTTACTACTGTGCACAACTGATCCAGATCATGAGTTTGCTATAACAGATTAGCCATATTGTAACAGTTCTCCCATCCATAATAATTCATTCTGTAAAACAGCTTGCATACCACAAGCTTCTTATTTTCTTTCCTGAAACTGCCACTCCTATAGCAGAACTCATACTTTATTCATGAAATGGCATTGTGTTCAACAAGACTTTCTCCCAAGTTAAGCATGATTAGGATTGCTGCCTAATATTGTCGGTCTCAATTCTAAAGATAGAAAATCACATCAGATTAAATATGATCACTTACCAATATCTCAGAGATTGCTGACTTATTCACAGATGACTCAACAGCCCTTTGCGAACAAGACACAGCATCCTGCTTCACACTGCCACTATTGATTCTAGCAGATGCTCCACTCGTAGTGGACAATTTGGATAAACAAGCAGTACCAGGCTGTTCTTGTGTATTGTTTTGCTTTGCAGATGGATGACTTAGGTCATCTTCCCAGGAACCAATTGTAACAGCAAGGTTAGCTAGACGGCCTCTTCGCCCTATTGGGGTGTCCGTTGTAAGAGGTAGTTGTTTAGGCGGGGAACTGACAGATTCTTTTGATTGGATGGGAGACATGCTGGAACTTTCAGATAAATCTGTAAATTGAGATAGTACAGAGAGGCACTATTATAAAGCAATTTGGCACTTGTTTTGTAGCGAACCAAAGAACATATCTTCTGTGGGAGTACGCCAAGCACAAAAAAGGAGGGAAGTCACTATGTCTTTCATGTGCTCTCACAGAAAAGACACAAGAATTGAGCTACAATGGGATTCACATTTCAGTTATTTAGCCCTTGAATCACAGAGGCTCAGGTAAAATATTCCAGAAGGAAATATAATGGAAATAAACTATTGTATCACCAAGCATTTGTCTGATTCTAGTAGTCTGAATTACCAACATGAAGCAGCAACATTTTCACAAGGTGAAAAAGAGTTCTTCTTCCTTTCAAGCTGTTGACACAGCTACTTATGGGCAGGCAGGCAAAATATCCGTAGGCTTCATTTATTAGTCTGAAACAGACATTACTTTGCACACACTATGGAAACACTTCGCATATTGATGATTGAGATGGATACGTGCTCTGAAATCAGTCTTTTTAAAACAGTATAGTGACATGAAAAGACTGAACTCTCCATTTTTGCTTGCTTTTATAATTGCAGAATTTTCAGTTAAAACTATCATATAGAGCCGTGATGGCGAACCTATGGCACGTGAAGCCCTTTCTTATGGCACGTGAGGTATTGGCCGACCCACCCTCCCTTGTGGAGGCAAACCTTATGAGCCGGCTGCAGCTGGGATTCCCCCTTCCGCTGCCACTTCCTGGTCCTCTGGGTCAGTCGCTATGATTCCCCCTCAAACTTCCTGTTCCTGGTCCTCTGGGTCCGTCCCTATGATTCCCCCTGAAACCGTCACTTCCAGTTCCGGACTTCCGGGCGGCACGACAGCCACTGGTTTCTTCCCCCCCCCCCTCATTTTGGGCACGCGAGCCCAAAAAGGTTTGCCTCCACTGATATAGAGTGAAACACATACCACTATCCCAGCAGCGTCGTTGTTCAGCCAACTTTTGCATACGTGTTTTAACTGAAGCAACAGCAGGTGGTTCAGATTTAGGATCCTGCTCTTCAGTCTCAGTGGAAGGAGCAATCAGATGAGAAGTAGGATCCGTGTCAGGAGGAACACAGGTTATGGAAGAAGAGTGATTTGGGTATGTATTCTCAGAGTTAGAAATGGGAACCTCCGCATTTTCTGAACAATGTCTTTTGGATGGCGATGGCTTTGTATTTGATTTTTCTATAGACATTTAAAAAAAGAGAATCTGTTCAATAGGATGTTGCACCTAATACACTGCAGCATTCCATTAGGAGCATATTAAGAGTATACATAGAAGAGCAAGGGTTCATTCTGTTTTGACTCCTCATGTTAGACAATTCCCAATCATTACTCAATTATCTTCCTCCACATCACATTACCTGCTAAAATGACTTAAAGACTCAGACTGTCCAAACATACAGCAACAGTGATGCAGACGGCATATAGGTCCAGAACATTATATCACTATTAGCTAACTGGATAATTCACATTGGTCCACAATGTTTATTTAATAATATTTATACACTGCTTCCCCCTAAATGTCACCAATGTGGTATACAATTCAAACAAACACATAGGAATAAAAATGTTAAAACTTCATTCATACTACTACTTATAATTTAAAAGAAATTGAAGAGATTACCTTTACTATATTTTAATGTCAGTTTGCTAACAGGAGAAAAGGTTACATAAGACAAGCACATTTGAAACTTCATACATAAATGTCTGCAAATAGCAACACAATCTCATTCTGTGAAAAATACCTTCTTCATTAGACTGAAGTGTCTGGTTACCAGCTTCTGACAAAGGTTCTCTGTTTCTTTTTGTTTGTGTTGTACATCGTGCTCCTGCTGTGGGCCGCCCACCCATCTTCTTCTGTAAATTCTCTCTCCTAGCACGTGTTCGTTCTAGAAGTTTCTAAATATTTCACAGAAAAAATTATGAATAAAGTTTTGGTAAACATACTCAGTTTCAATGTATGAAAGAGTAGAGCAGCAAACCAGGTGTTAAAATGGGGCAATTCTTCCCATAAGCTCCCTACAAACAAACTAAGGGAAAGATAAACAGCCTCACTGTACTATCAAACAGATCATTTTACTATATGGAGAGAGATTACTGGAAAAGTGTGGGCATCTACAAATGTCTACAGAGCTTGACTCAAACAATCAAAATGCAGAGACGTTAGGCTGGAATTCTGTTGGATTTTTATGTGTGAGTAAGTGAAAATGGAATGTTACAGTTGCTAATTCAAACATACTAATAATATACTGGTAATGTGCCTGAGTGCATGATCAGCACGTGACTACATATGACTGGTACATAGTTTCAATTAGCTGCTATGATTTCTGCATTTTTGCTTTTTTTTTTTTAAGCCCTGGGGAAGACAGTAGTCAAAACTAAACAACCAGAACAGTAAACTTGTCATTTGTAAAGTGGCAGAGCCATTTTAATTAGAAAGGCCTTGAATGATCAACAGACACAAATCCTGTACTAGTAAAATCACTAACTACTTATACTGCTTTAAAAAAATGGTACATAAGAGTATGAATCTTTACTGTGTCACCACGTTACTCACTACTCTGAAGGTAGTTCAAAATATCATTGTAGGGTAGTAATGCTGAGAGGAAAAGATCCAGGATGGATCCAGCAGGGGGAGACGTACAGCTCACGCAACCAAGCATGCAGTAAGAATCAGTTTGCTCTAGCTCTGAAAGTGTTTAGACAGAAGACTTTGTCTCAGAAGTCAACACCATCTTTGGGCAAAATCCTGTTTGTATAGTTAATGCTGGCATAAATCAGCTTCCAGAATTTTTTTAAATCAAAACCTTCCTATTCCTGCTTTTCAGGGTCTAAGGTTCCCCAGAGCTTCCTTTTGAGGTTCAGGATCCTTGGAATGCACGAGGAAGCCTCTGACAGTCAAAAATCACCACCAGACTGCTGTTGGCAGTTCCAATCCTAGCAGTGATAAAGGGCTCTCCCTCCCCATCCCAAGGCAAAAGGGAAGCCTAGGGAGCCTTGGAACCTGAAAGAAGGGATAGGAAGCTTTTGATTCATTTAAATGAATTATTTCTAGTGGCCAGATCCAATTTCTGCCGGCATATCTACACCAATGGAGTTTTGCAAAACATGTCAAGCTGCAGGAGTTTAGCATAGGATTTTCCAAGAAGTTAGCTAACCTTTGTTAAGCCATGTCTACCTTCTTGTTCTAAATCACAGGCCTCAAAAATTGAATTGCAATATTTATTGGATTTACCAGGTTTAATCTGGCACACACCTGCATCATTCAGTTTCAACTGGATATACAATGTTCCTTTCAAGTTCAGTTCAACTGATTCTCATGACCATTTATGGGGATTATTGTAATAAGATATCACACTGGCAATCCCCTCAGAGCTGCATATGGAGAACTTAGAAATGAAAGTATAAATTCTTCCCTCCACAGCCCAAAAAGAGAACTAATGCAACCTCTCCTATATTACATAACACGTATATGTAACAGGCAAACACAGATCGGGGATGATAAAAAGTCAAACAGTCAGAATAGAAACAGATCAATCAAGTAAAAGTATAAGGTACTATAAAGTATGCCAACATAAATGATAGTTCAATTTCAATTAGATCGTGAGTTTTAATCAAATGCAGCAATATTTAATTAATTTAAAAGAGACAAAGGCTGCAAACAAAGACTGTAAAGAAATATGTGCATGTATGGAGAATTATGGAAAAGAGCAGGCATTTCCTTTTTAGCTTCAGTATTCCATGTTATCCAAAGGACAAACCACTTGAATTTTAAAAAATAACTTCTCATTTTGGCATTGGAAACTGTCAAGCAGTAACTGCCAAAGCAGCAACAGAAGGTGAAGGAATCACCATGATTCTTTATGACAAAATGCACACATTTGTTTAGACAAGTTATGAGTAAAACTTTTTCACTTTCTTTTAAAATGATGCACACACAGTGATCTTTTATCAGGTTCACTGCTGTCTTCTCTGAGCAGTGGCTATTCACGCTCCGAAGCAGCAGAAGTGAGCCATGCCACCTGAGATTATTTTAGCTGAAGATCATAGTTTTCTGGGCACCTTAAGAATGGGAAACAAGTGTTCCAACTCTCTGCTATTACTCTTGTCCTAGCAAGTCCATCTTTGACAAAACTTGGAAACAGGCTTTCATTGTATTAAGTGCTTTAAAGTTGCAAAATCCAAGTGAAATAGGTTATAATTCAACAAAGAACAGATGTTGTTTATTAGTATATATCCAAAAGCAGAACATGAAGTGTTAACTTTTAGCATTGTAATTCTGTCCTAAATGCCCACTTAACACAAACATAATAAATGGGTCAGGCCATAAAGAAGATATACAGCCTTTAATAGACTTCAATATTTAGTGACTGTCTTAAGGCAAAGGAAACAGAAAATATGCTATTATACTATTGTAAATATAAAACTAAAGCAATCCTAGTTTTCTGCAACAGTTGATTGAACAGAATGAACATCTGCTTTATATGACTACACAAGATACAAATTTCTCTCTGACTTCACTACCTGCAATCCCACCTCTGATCATGTGTAGCTGGAGTGTGTGTGTGCATAACATGAATAACTTCATCTGATGACATGGGAGGCTTAGTCACTAAAGCTCATGTTATGCCAACTATGTTAGTCTTCAGTGTGTCACAGTATTCATAGAACAGTAATTTTCATAAGCAAAATCTTGTATTTGATTTTACTACATTATTGCTAATCAAAAAGTAATCCACTGAGTTTTTGTTCCAAAACGTATCTGGGAACACACAACTTACTAGTGTTGACTAGAGGTTTACTGCTCTTCCGATCGTAACACACAATTAGATACACGGCATGTAAAATGAGGATGATTTACCCGAGAGTTCAGAATGCTATTTCATCATGCCAACAGAGACCATTTGTATAATTCATTTTCTTTGATATGAGAATATTTAATGTAACTTTGCAGATTAAAATGAAGTGTCTTCCATTATACCAGAAGGAAGATTTTTGATCACAAGGCTGGCATTAATTATTTCAGTTCTTGTTTAGAAAAAATCAATGCTTTGCATTTTATATTATCTTAACAATATCTAATGATCTGTGATGGAGTTAGTGGAACTTGAAAGAGGTTTCACAAATTTCATGATGAAATAGCAGACACTTCATTACAAAAGTACAGTATGTTAATCAATAGTTATGTGAAAAACAAGTTTGATAGCAGTGGATAGTACTCAAAAAGAAGTTCAGCAGGATCTATGAGGAGGGTGTGGGTCCTCTGGAAGATTTCCAGAACACTGTAACACACCCAGTGAAGTTCAGTTTAATAAAGAGAACTGAAGAAAGAATCTTTTCATAACTAGTCATGTGAAGTCATCAGCTACCAATTAAGGAGAGAAAACTGAAGGTTTGAATACAAGTCACCAGCAAAAAGATGTTGGCACACCACATGTGTTTAACCTAAGGTACTGCTCTAACATATAATTTAAATTATGGACACTGAGTTGCTTTCATCCTCTTAAATTGCTTTATCAAGAACTGAATGCATTTACAGTACAATCCTATATCAGAGGAGTTCATCATCAGGAAAATGTGCTTATAAACAGTATTATAAATGTTAATAATTTACAGTTGCAGTTTTATCAAGGTTACAAAAGTTAGACAGAAAAACATTGTGTTAGTTTAAATTTATGAAGTTGCAATCCTACACATTTTTACCTAGGAGTAAGGCCAGATGAATTCTGTGAGATTATACTTCTGGATAGGATTGTAGTTGGTTAAAATAAGAATGTTTGCAACCACATTTAATTGACACATGCATACCGTGTGTCCCCAAAAATAAGACAGGGTCTTATATTAATTTTTGCTCCAAAAAAAGGATTAGGGCTTATTTTCAGGGGATGTTTTATTTTTTTCATGTACAACAATCTACATTTATTCAAATACAGTCACGTCATCTTCTTCTGGTTGCTGCACAAGGGTGGAGGGCAGGGTTTCACTTAACTGGGGCTTATTTTTGGGGTAGGGTTTATATTACGAGCATCCTGAAAAATCATACTAGGGCTTATTTTCAGTTTAGGTCTTATTTTCGGGAAAACAGGGTATAAACAATGGACACAGTTCTAAGCACACAGAATTTTATTTTTATATTTTAAGTTTTTTAAATAAAACTTGCTTTAAAAGAAAACAATACTTTAAAATCATACTTTCTCAACTCCGTTTCGAAGGAGAAATATTCCGGTGAAGACCTAAACAACTCATAAAATTGTGTTACTGGAGCCATATTAACGAACACAAAAGCAAACTTGTTTGGAAATGCCACACCCACTAGTCTCATATTTTCCTAGTGAGTCAGGAAGAGAAAAAGAAGCAGTTTCTATGTATTCGCAGCAGATTTTTAAAAAGGAAAGAAAAAAGCTACAGAAAACATTTCGCGAGACAACTATTTGCATTATAAGAGAGAAGACAAGTCCTCGTTTCTACTTTACTGGCTTTGTACAAAGATCCCTGGAAGAACTCACTCTCAATTTGTGGTCCCGGGGGAAAGCGGGAACCGAGTAAATGCAGGCCAGCAGGATCACCAGAATTTGGTCCTTAAACCTCACGAACAGCTTTTGTAAAGAGTGGTCATTAACAAAGTCTCACCCCCCAGCAAAGGCGACTTCAAAGAGACCCTCTAATTGACTTTAATTGCTTCCCCAAAGACCCCAAACCCGAAAGCAAAACAGGAAATGACACACGACTTAATATTAAAACAATACCCCAAATCCAAATCAAGGCAGGCTGTGCGGATAAGGAGATGGGAAACTCGTATCCTTAATGGCATTTGAACGCAACACGTTCTACTCGCAAGTCAGTCCGCTGTGAATTGAACCGGGTTTGGTCGCAGGGAAAGGCACATAAGACTTCGAGGAACCGTACAGCCTTGGCGTGCTTGGCCAAGGTCAGCCCCGCTCAATTCAATGGGACTTACGGCAGAGAAAGCGGACATGAGGGAAGGTCTGCCAAGACAAATAGCCGCTTTCTATGAAGTAGCTTATCTCGCTCGCTCGCTCTCCCCCCACTTTCCTCCCTTAGAAGAAGCGTGTTCCCACCCGAAGGACGAACGCCTGTGTTTCCCAAGCCTCCCACCTGGTCCTCATTCACTGTGACAGATTTACTAATCCCTTCTATGAGCAAGGCTGCCCTCTCACCTCGGTGAAGGGGTCCATGGCTGCGGGAACCGCCAACGGCGAGCAAACGCCTCTTCTTCTCCCTTCGCCGCGTCCACGCCTCGCCCGCCACTAGCTCGAGCTCTTCAGATTTGAATTTCAGCGCCTGCCAGCCGGGCGGCCCAAAGCGCATGCGCCCCAGGGACCGAGCCGTCCGGCTCCGCCCAGCCCAATTACAGGAGACCCACGGATACGGGCCCGCCTCTTCCTCCTGCCGGCCCACTCGCACATACAGTACTTGCCCCCTTGCATAAGGGAGGTCAACCTGACCGGGTGTTTTCGCGGCTTCAAAGCACACTAGCCGGCTTGTACAAAAATAAATAAATAAATAAAAATGGTAGGACGTGCCAAGAGTGACTGGCGAGAGCGTTAGCCATTTAGGTGGAAGTACGCCCTGTAAGTGCGGAACCAGAGGCGTTTTTCTCCCCGTCCCCCATAACCCGTAACGGTATGACCAGGCCGGGCGACTTTTCAGTCTTTTTCAGGATGCGGAATTCCGCGCAGCATGGGCTGCTAATATCGAGTCTGGCAAAGGTCGCGCTCCTTCCTACGGATAAAGAGGGATACCCCTGCCAGAGTTTTTCTCTGTCCGGCGAAGCTCCTGTGTTAAAACACGACGTGCCTTACCAGGGCAAAGGGCGGCGACTCTGCCAGCGTTTCAGAAATAAATGAGCGTAACAGGGTTACTCTCTGGGGTCTTCCAGTTACAGCGTTTCCTTTGCCCCAGCGCACGGTTTGGGTGCTGATGTCACCAGTTTAATTTGCAGCATATCAACTATGGCATCAACTCCTGGAATTCCCAGTGTGGTGTGTAGTGGACAGAGTGCCTGGACTAGGACTCTGGAGAATAGGGGCTGAATCCCCACTTGGCCATGGAAACTCACTCGCCGGGAAGACCGGTCCTTAAATATCTCACCTACCTTGACAGCCCTATTAGGGTCGCTATAAGTTCCAACTTGATAACACCCGCACACCCTTTATCCTGATGTCTTACAAGTGGATTCTGGCAGGGTTTTTTTTTTTTTTTTTTTTTTTTTTTGCTCTTCTAGGGAAGTGTGTGTGCACTGTGTTATACAGTATTTATACTGATACTTTTCGTGTTTTATTGCCCCACTTCTGTTGTATCTGAGAACTAGTGTTCTAATCTATAATGCTGGTGGGTGTGTCCTCTTTGACTTATATGGTCATCTGGCCATCAGAAGTGAATTTTGATCCTAAGTTGTTCTTCTACCTGCCCAATGGTGAATTTCCCTCTGCTTTGTTTTGGGAGCTTTTCAACCATATGCTAACTTGGAACTAACCAAGTGTAGCACTAAAGCTGTATAATGATTTTTTAAAAAATATAGCAGTGTCATTTGGGACAGTGAAGTGATGCACTGCAGGTACAGAAAGGAATATTGTCTGGCTGCTACAGCCGCCTTTGCTGTAGTTTTCCCCAGTGATGTGTGGTCTTCAAGTCCCACAAGCTTTTCAGCAATACTGAAGTTTAGCATTAAATCAGTATCATCATTTTTACAAATACAATTTTACCATCAGTGTCACTCAGAGGGTACTGCAATAGTGCATGGTTGTCAGCAATTTATCACTAGAGATCAGGTATCCGTATATGAATACGAATATCTCTGTCCCAGATGGACCTAATGAGGGTCCAGCCCCCGGGACCCGACTGTCCACTCATGCATCCTGCCACGGCAAAGGTCCTGCTTCTCCTGTCAATGTCACATGGAGCTCCACTGTCTCCCTGCTCGGCTGGCCACTCCAGGCAGGGAGCAGGAGGAATCATTCCCATCTCAAAGAGTCATCTGAAACTTCTCTTATACAAAGATAAACATACGTATTATTGTTCCATCTACTATATTGCTTTGGAGTTGCTTGATACCTAAAGACTCTGCTTATTTATCATATATGTTTTTCTTGTAACCCACCCTTTCCATGTTGTTGTTGATTTGACTTATATGCCACCCCATAATGCTAAAGCACTGTCTGGACGATTACAACCTATGTATGCAAACAACACTTTGCCCCACCATGAGCTGGGAACTCATTTTACCAGCTTGGAAGGATGGAAGGCTGAGTCAACCTTGAGCCAGCTAACTGAACATGTGTATGCAAAAACAAGTCCCAATTAATAATAGAATCATAGAAAAGTGAAGTTGGAAGGGGCCATCAAGTCCAATCCCCTGCTCAACGCAGGTATACAATCAAAGCATATCTGCCAGGTGATTATCCAAGTTTTTCTTGAATGCCTCTAGTGTTGGAGCACTCACCAACACCTGAGGTAACTGGTTCCCCTGTCGTACTGCTCTAACAGGAAGTTCTTCCTGATATTCAACCAAAATCTGGCTTCCTTTAACTTGAGCCCATTGTTGCGTGTCCTGCACTCTGGGATGATCGAGAACAGATCTTGCCCCTCCTCTGTATGACAGCCTTTCAAATATTTGAAAAGTGCTATCATATCACCCCTCACCCTTCTTTTCTCAAGGCTAAACATGCCCTGTTCTTTCAGTCTTTCCTCATAGGGCTTGGTTTCCAGCCCCCTGATCATCCTTGTCACCCTCCTCTGAACTGGTTCCAATTTGTTAGCATCCTTCTTGAAGTGTGGTGTCCAGAACTGGACACAAGACTCAAGGTGAGGCCTAACCAGTGCTGAATAGAGGGGGACTAGCACCTCGCGGGATTTGGAAAGTATACGTCTATTAATGCAGCCTAAAATAGCATATGCCTTTTTTGTAGCCACATCACACTGTTGGCTCATATTTAGCTTGTGATCTACAACAATTCCAAGATCCTTCTCGCTCATACTTTTGTTGAGCCAGGTATCCCCCGTCTTGTAACTGTGCAGTTTGTTTCTTTTTCCGAGGTGCAGCACTTTGCACTTATCCCTGTTGAATTTCATTCTGTTGCTTTCGGCCCAGTGCTCCATTCTTTCAAGGTCATTTTGAATTTTGCTTCTGTCTTCTAGGGTATTAGCTATTCTGCCCAATTTGGTATCATCTGCAAATTTGACAAGCATTCCCTGCACTCCCTCATCAAAGCCATTAATAAAAATATTGAAGAGCACTGGGCGCAGGAGTGAGCCTTGGGGTACCCCACTTGTTACCTCCTCCCAGTTAGAGAAGGACCCATTAATCATCACCCTCTGAGTACGACTCTGTAGCCAATTGTGTATCCACCTGACAGTTGATCTATCCAGCCCACGCCTAGTTAGCTTGCTAATCAGGATATCATGGGGCACTTTATTAAAAGTGAGCTGGGAGGCACCTCCCTTATGAGGAAAGGCTACAGCGTTTGGGGCTCTTTAGTCTAGAGAAAAGACGCTTGAGGGGGGATATGATTGAGACGTTTAAAATTATGCAGGGGATGGGTCAAGTGGATAGAGAGAAGCTCTTCTCCCTCTCACACAATACCAGGACCAGGGGACATCCACTCAAATTGAGTGTAGGGAGAGTGAGAACAGACAAGAAAATATTTCTTTACCCAGAGAGTTGATAGTCTGTGGAACTCCTTGCCACAGGATGTGGTGATGGCATCTGGCCTAGATGCCTTTAAAAGGGGATTGGACAGATTGCTGGAGGAAAAGTCCATCGGAGGTTATAAACCATGATGGAGATGTATAATCTCTAGGCTTAAAAGGAAGGTGCCGCAAAATGCCAGATGCAGGGGAGGGGTATCAGGAGACAGGTATCTAGTTGTCACATGTGCTCCCAGAGGCATCTGGTGGGGCCACTGTGAGATACAGGAAGCTGGACTAGATGGGCCCTTGGCGTGATCCAGCAGGGCTCTTCTTGTGTTCTTATAAATACTATAATAACAGTATTTTTACACCACAGGGCATTATTTAAATAACACAGGTGTTTGAAATTATTTACTTTTCCATATTTTAAAACAGAACACTGTTAAATTGAAGCCAATGCAAAAAAAAAATTAAAAGCATGATTGTTTATTGTTTTTAAAATTAATTTGAATTCAAATTCCCTTATAAACTTTTGAGGGCAGATGTAACTTTTGATTTTGTTATCTCTGAATTTCGTGTATAGACGATGCACAGATACACATGTATAAACAAAAAGCCAGTGGCAACTGAGCCTTTTTGTTCACTGTACTGATTGTGTATGAAGCTAGCGAAGTCTCTTTGCCTACCACTTGCCATCCCTCTTGAGATGATAAGCAGAAGATGACTGTTTTTCTTCATGCACAGAATAAGACATAGTTCCATATCCCTCTCTACCTGAACAAAGGAAGTATGGGTCAGAAATTATCAGGAGAACGGACGCTCCCTGATGTGCTTCATCTCTCCAGATAGGTCATGAGGGTGGCTAATCCGGCCCATAAAATTAATCTTGTCACCCCAATAACGGAAACTGACAAAGTCTTCCTATTCCTGAGAAGGTACTGTCACCAAAACTAGAAACAGTACCTGAAAATCCAGGTCTGTTTACTGAGACTCTGCTTGAGACATTATAAAACTGAGAGCACTTTTACTAACCAGTTCATTGATCTCCATAATCTAGTAACTCAGAAGACTTTGAAACTGAGAGATGAGTGCCTGAGCACCTGAATTACAAGTGTTTCAACATTACTGATTTTTTCAATTTTTTTGTTGTTGTTCAGTTGTTCTGGATTTAAGTATATCTTGATGGAGTTAAACATTCCCGGTTAATGTTGTATTCTTAAAAGAGACAGTCAAGAATCTGTCCAGGTTTCTGATGGATCTGTCTATACTAGGGTGTTAGATATTGTTGGTCTGTAATTCCCATCATTCTGGATGTAAAAGGGTTCGTCCATAATCTTGGACAGTTCTTCATTGTGTGGATGAAACGACAATGCTGGTATTTCATTAAATAAAGATTTATTTATCAAACTTGTTTGATTATCATTAACAATATCAACATGTTCATTAAACGACAACTGGTTGGGAGTACTGTCCCACATTAACATTAATGGTTGAACTAACGGTTCTTCTTCTACCGGTAATAGCGGGCAAACTTCTCTTGATCCGTAGGCTTCCTGGTGTATCCGCTCCGGACTGCACATATTGTCCCGCAACATGGGTGTCGGCTCCACTCCCCTTCGGGTGGTTTCCCCCCCAGTTGTTGAGGTTTGGGAGGATGAACGTAGCGTATCGGACCTCTTCCCTTGGGATAGACCACTACTGTCCATTCCTCTGGTTGTAGTCCCTCTATCACTGGTTTCACAACTCTAGGGATCGTTTCTCCCTCTTTCCCTTTTTCAAACACTTCTGGTTTATCCTCTTTATTTAACTCTTTTCCCGGCACTTTAAATATCTTTTCATCATATGGTTCTAACTCTTTCCACTCATCATCAACTATTACAATCTTTTGCGTTTCACGGGACTGACCGTTTTCCTCTGTCGTGAGGAAAACGTCCACTTTCTGTCGAGACCCTCCTCTCGACTCCCCCTCCTCTTTTATATCTCCCGTCCCCTCATCTCCCTCGCGCTCTTCTGACCCCTCCTTTTCCTCTGCCACTTTTAACCCTTTCATCTCCTCTTCTAATCCACGTGCCTCTAATATCTCTTTCTCTTTTTCCTTTTCTCGACTTTCCCCTTCGTGTGGTTGGTTTTCCCTTTCGGACTGCTGAGGGGACGGCACACTCTCATCCTCTTTCGTAGCTCCTTGCTCACACTGGACCATTAACCATGCTGCTTGGATCCATGCGAATTGATATCCAACAGTATTTGGTGGAGCTCAGGTTATTCTTCCTCTAGGCTTTCCACAGTGCCCTTCCAGGAGGGATAGTGAGAGGTAGTAGCTGCTATTCTTGTTTTTTAAAACTGTCTCTTTGAATCAAACTATTCAAGGCCATCAAATTTTAGGTATATTTTGGATGTTTATTAGTCAGCTTTCAAATTCTGAATGAAGGAAGAGAATTCAGAAACTTGAATTCTTAGTAAACTGATTAATTTATTTTGCCTTACTTAGACTTGTGTTTAAATCCATTCTCCAAAAATAACAATGTAATTTCAGTGGTACTGATTTCATAAAATCTTCTAAAACTAAACTATACTTATGGTGCCTCAAGTAAAGATTCAGATATAGTAGGATGACATCACAGTATGTTGACATCATAAAAGCCTCAACACAATGTTCTAGAAAACCTTGTGAAGTGTGTCAGTTAAGATACAGAGGATAAACATACTAGTCTAGCAGTACCAACTTAGTAGGACATTCAGACCACCTGGTAGAAAGCTAAGTTGAAAAATGAGAACTTTGCCCCTTTTCCAAAGGTCTAATTTTGTGGTCTAATTTTTCAGAAAATGCAGCACAAACTGAAAGAAGAGCAAAGGAACGTCTGATTCAAACTAATACTTTTAAACAGCATTCTGGATCACTTGGATAGATACAAGCAAGGAGGGATATAATGTAACTCTGCAGAACTGGACTTCATGTACTGCAGAGAATACTCCTACTATGATACTCATTTTAATTTGATAAAATAATTTTATTTTGCTCAGGTAAGTCTAATTTCCTTTGAAGGTACTCTTGCTCAAAGAAACTGCCTGTCTGCCCCAGAATGGGATTTAGGTTTAAAACTTCAGAACTGAAGCATTCATATTCACACATTAAACATAAATTAAGAATTTGCAGGAACTGAGGGCTTGTCTACACTGACTCTTTTGAAGTGGGCTGTTGCAGGCTAAGCCAGTTTGTGTGGGGTCAATCAGACATCCAGTATGCCGTTTGGTGTGATCCTTGCATCCAGACACCATATGCAGCTCAAGCTACCCTATTTGGTCCACCTCCCTCTGCTGTCAGTTTCCCATATAATGATGTGGCCTTAGAAGACTGCCACTTCACAACACTGGTAAATTAAACACACCAAAGAAGTCCCCCTCATTGCCCTCTCCCATCTCCTCCTGCTTCCTGGTAGAAATTTTTAATTAAAAAAAATTAAGTGATGCAGTATATCAGTACTGCTCTAATACACTGTAAGAAATTACTGCCTCTGCCCCTTCATGGAGCATAAGAACTGTTTAATTTGCCAATATCCTAAAGTAGCTCTGTTTTTAAACCACTTCATGACATGGGAAACTGAAAGTGGAAGGTAATTTGATAGCCACAAGCTCACTTTGGTTTGTTTCCAGCAATCACATGCACTGGAAATGAATCAAAATGGAGCAATTGTACCCACACCAAAAATATAGAAGCCACTGAAGGTACCCAGAAAGGTGCAGGTAGGAATGCTCGGGGGGAGGGGGGGCTGATTTTTCTGATCACCAGAAAAAGGAGCGAACAAGCCCATCCCTGCAGTGAACCAAGCAGCAGGACAAATGCCTATCTGATTGCACCATGAAATAAATTATTTGGTTCAAATAATCCAGAACTAGCATTAGAGACAGCTCTCCTCCCTCGCTACACATATCTATATAGACATATTGGAAAAGACGGGGAAACACCTTCAGTTTAAAGTAAGAAGTTATAGTTGAAAATAAACCTTCAAAACCAAACAAATGCAGGCCATAGATGAATTCCCATCTCTCCGTGCATGAGATGCATGTGACAAGACACTGATGTACCCCTTCTGTACTTTAACTTCTACCATTGGTAAACAGTACAGCATTACCCTGCTGGGTACTCTGCTCCCTATATAGGGCATTGCAAGTGATGTGGAAGAGGGGGGGGGGGGAACAATAGTTTTGCAAGTGTTCATATCCACAAACAATAAGAATACAGCACAGTCCTATCCATTTATACATAATATTTACTAGTCCTGTCTGATTGACCCATATTTGGGGAAATGAAATCTCACTGCCCATATCTTGTTGGAACTGCAGATTGCAGAAAGGTAGGTATGCAAGTATTGTGTGCTATATCCCTCCAGGCACTACTTAACTTCTCTTTTTATCCCATCTTGAACTATTGTTGGTCTGTATATTGTTGAAAAACTGTTAATATATATTTTGAATTGTTTTTATCTTGTATGTTGTGAGCCGCCCAGAGTAGACTATGTCTAGATGGGCGGCATATAAGTGCAATAAATAAATAAATAAATATTATTGCACACTCAATCATGGAATAATAGAGTTGGCCTATAAGGCCATTGAGTCCACCTCCTGCTCAGCGCAGAAATCCAACTTAAAGTATATCATGCCCTGGGTACACAGTTGATTGCAGTGAAAACCACATGCATGATTACACATGCACCAAAACTCAACAGAATCCTGCTCACAGTGTTTGGGTTAGGTTAGAAAACCGTAAATTTCAATCTATAACTGCCATTATCCTTTGTTCATGAAAAGCATGACAAGATCTGTCAACAAAGGTTTAGAAGGTGAGACTGAGATGCAGAATTGCAGCATCAATGAAAAGTGGCCATATGAAAAGGTTGCCAAAAAAGAAAATAACGCTCCACTACTCATTTCTACATGCTTTGAAAACCATCAAAAAACCCATATATTTGTCATCCTAACTATAATATTGGACCAACAACTGACTAGGCACTTTACCTCTGAACATCACAGCCTATCTGAAATCTCAGTGGTTGAGACAGAAACATAATCAAATCTAAATACATTATACAAGAGGGCGAACTTCTGTATTTATGCTCATGGCCAGAATCTAGGACCAAAAGTTTCTTACCTGGATACATAGTGACAGTTGAAAAAGAGGTTGTTATGAGCTACTTTAAGAATAGTCATGTTCATATTTACTCAGAAGTAAGTTGTAATGTGTTCACTTGGGCTACTATCAAATAAATAAATGTTCATACGATTACAACTTGCAACTTACTTAAAAAAAATTTAAAAGTACTTCACAAAATAAACAGAAGACTTTAAAATCCATATTTAAACCATAACATAAGCAATAAAATGTATCAAAATATACACTTCTCCTTTCAGCAATGCTGGCGTTAAGGGTGCTGGTCCTCTGTATAGTTCAAAATTCATGTATAACTCTTATGCTCCCCAGAATTTAAGAATGAAGCATGAACAGTTGACTCTCTCTCTCCCTGATGTAGAGGCTGAATTAAAGATGTTTAGAGCCAAGTAGACCCCTTTGACTCCTTCAGTGTTGAACTCATTGAGTTCTGGGTGGCCAGGGGCACATTTATTGAATATTTATGTATTGAAAAAATCTGATTATAACCAAAACTATGCTGTTCAGACCTGTGCAATTCAAGGGAGAAGTGTACTAAAATATAAAACTGCAGAATCAGCACTAATGATAAGAAAGGCCTCCACAAAGATTTGTTTTAATAATTTTAAGAAGTATACAACTTAGTGCTACCCAAGTAATGTGGGGGGCACAGAATGTTAGAGATCAAACAGTGGTACCTACCACCACAGAAAAGGCCCATTTTTATGTTGTCGCCTGATGATCTTCCATGAGGTACAGCATAATCAGAAAGGCTGCCTCTGAAGATCTTAATGGTCTAATAGCTTAATGATCTTGTACATGGAGGCCTTTCCAAATGGGTCAGAATACTTCACAGGCAACCTCCCACACCCTTCTGGACTCAGATCTATTGGAGAACATGATGCTACTTCCTTGTCTAGAGCTGTCTGGTCACCAGTGCCCCATTCCCTGAGATTTCAGGGCTAGAATGTAAGATGAGGTGTGGGAGAGGGGCTTGAGATGTCACAGAAGGGTGTCTTTGTGATTTCTGCAAGGGTAGAGCAAGCATGGTTTGGAAAGGGAGTCAGAATTATTTTGGGGCCAGCTCATTATTGAAACAAGCACAAAGGCAACCTAGACAAACAAATTGAACAACATGGCAATCTGCGACCAAGGAGAAAAGACCACATTTTTTCAGCAGCTGGATAAGTGGGGAAATGCTCCCATTCTTGCTGCTGCCTACACCTTCTAATGCATGGATAGGCAATTTTGAAGGGCTTCTGGGCCAAATCTTTGGCCACATCCTTCACCATGAGCCACACTGTGCCCAAGAATGGCAGGCTTGTATCTTTAAAAAAGAAAGAAAAGAAAAGATGTCATCAGGCAATGCCTGGAACAAAAAAAAATCAAAACTGGTGAGTCTTAGGGCACCACCACCAAAGCAGGAATCCACCCCTTTATTTATATATTGGTGGCCCTAGAAAACAAAACAAAAAATACCCCCATGGGGTTATATGTAGCCCATTGGTGCATGGAGTTCACTTTTGGTTTATTTAAAATATTTTTACTCTGCCTTTCTCCTTAAAAAGTAATCCAAGATTGCTTGCTTACATTCGTAGAAGATACTGTAATGATAATGTCCTACCTTAGCTGCAGCACACATGACATGGGGGAGTATTGCACAGACCTATGCTGTGACTGTGGCTTATGCAAAGCTCACTGGTAGCCAACAGGGAGCAGGAACAGCTAGAAATGGGTGTCAGGCTTTAAAGTCACCAGACATACTCAAATCAAACCTCAAATGCCACTTATCTTGTTTATCTTACTGGAGACCCAAGAGAAGCCTATTAATTCTGCAAGACTCCTCTTGGTGCCCTGATACCTGGGGTCTATCCCTGTCCCAAGCCTTCAAAATCAAGATTAAAACAACAACAACGATGCAGTGAACAGTATGTAGAAAGATAACTTACTGTTATTCATATATACTGGAATGTTTACCAATCATGCAAAGTGTTACAAGGTTCATAATGTTTATGAGATATATTTGCATAGTATGGAATACAAATAATGCAAAACAAGAAGAAAGCAAAATGAAAAAAAGGAGAAACAATCTGAAAATCAGCTGTAAAGATTCAGAGTTATTTAACACACATAAAAAAATCATTGTAATGGTATTAAAAATCCACAGTTCACTGGAGAAAGGGAACAATCCTGAGAATACCACATAACACAAAATAACATTTCCTTATAAGGTGTGTAGCACTAGCTAACTGCCAAAGAGAGGTGACGAATTTCAAACTGTGGTTTTCAAATGAAGACACATACCAGAAACATACACAAACCGAATACATGCTACTGGATCTCATCCAGTAATAACTGAGGGAGAAAAAAAAATGACTGGAAAATGATTTCATTACAAAATGAATGTTTTGTATCTCTTAACAAGCATTTGTTGAAACATGTCTGAGCTAATTTAACTATAACAAAAATAGTTTTGCCATGCAGCCACATACAGTTTTAATTTGTTTTTTGCCATCTTAAACATTCCGTAAACAAAAAAATCTAAAATGCACAATCAGACTACTTGAAGTAGAGAATCATAACAAAAAGAGTAAATGTGACAAGATGCCATCATGGCCTCTAAATTGTCTTTTGAAAGCCAGAACAATTTAATAAAATTCATTGGCTCTTTGAAGGAAAGTAAAATAATTGTGAGGACATGAATAAGCAAGAAACCTGTATATATATTTCCCCTTTCCCAAAGAAGTAAAACAGTCTGTTTTACACACACATTCTTCTAATAACAATGTAAATCTCCTACAACTCATATGCTATTGAAGCAAACTTGGGAGAACAGCTCCTGCACTCATTTCTGCATCTGGGGCAGCTTTGTTTAATTTTAGAAAGGATGAATCAGTGGAAATGAAATGAAATATAATTAATAGCCTCAGAAAAATACTGACTTTTGACTCATTTCTTTTTATTCCAGGATGAGAGATTATGTAGTAAATATTGTTAACTTTGTCTCATTTAGGGCTGGAGAACTAGCCCTCCTGATTCTAGGACTACAGCTTCCATAATTCTTTACTGTTCTGGGTGCTAGGACTCCTGGGAGCTGATGCCCAAAACATTTGGCAAGCTACAGCTTCCCCACTTCTGATCCAGCAAGATCTCACAATTTTGGAACATAATAGATTCATGCATGGCCCCAGCAATTGAGACAATTTATTTATTTATAAGGATTATCATCTCAAAATAATAATTCCTTACTCTCCATTAGAACACCAAGCCCTCAAAATGAGCTCTCGTAAATTGCAGTAAAGCAAACAGCTTCTGTAACAAGTAATGCAGTATTACAGAGCTGTAATTCTTTGCATGTTTTCTTGGAATTTGTGACTTACTTCTTCTGTATACATAAAATTGGCCTATGCACCTGATGAGTATGGGCAAGTTCACTAGGAAACTCTTGAAAGGACCAAGCTAAATATGGTCCATTCATTTTTAAACCCAGGCCTTCATGTCTGAAGCAAGATCAGTTTTTAAAATAAAAGAACAGATGGGTGTGCTAAATGCAATCATCGTTGTTGGTGAGTTCCTTTGCCCACCACTCACCACCCCCTTGGGTTGATAAGCAATGAACAGCTGTCTTTTTCCATACACAGAGAAGCATGTAATTCCATGTGTTGTTATCCTTCTGCGCTGTCAAGACAGTATTGACTTATAGGGCCCTAATAGGGCTTTAAAGGTGAGATATTTAAGGAGTATTTGTATCAGTTCCACATACCCCAGTGAGTTTCCATGGCTGAGTGGGCTTCGAACCCAGGCCTCCTGAGTGTTAGTCCACTACACCACACTGGTTTTCCCCATGTAATTCCATATCCCTCTCTTATATGGGGAAAGGCTAAGCTAATGTTGGAGGAGGGGAGAGCTTGAAAAAGTTGCTATTTTTCATCCTGATGTACCTACTTTCAAGATATTGTAAGAAAAAAGTAGGGGAGAAGAGTCATGTATTTCAACTGAGTGCACTGATAAAAATACAATGTAACAACTAAATTAGGTTAGTTTACAATTCTAACAAATAATAATCCTGTTGGAGTTCATGTATGATTTGCATAGTTTCCCATAGATAATTGCAACAAACTGACAGTGGGCCAGGGCATATTTATTTATTTATGTCATTAATTTGTATACTGCCCAATTAGGGCAGAGCACTAATCTGGGCAGTTTACATCAAAGGGAAACAAACACAATAATGTAATCACAAAATAAAACAAATCATTGAGATAAAAACAAATAGTCAAATTAATCAGAAAAGAAAGTTAATACATCTAAGTGTAAAACTAAGCAAACCCAGACAATGGCAAGACCGTGGCATAAATATAACAAAACATTAAAAGAGGATGCCCTTAAAAGCTTCATTGAACAGCCTAGTTTTGAGCATCCTCTTAAAGGTTGGGAGGGAGGAGGCCAGGTGCAGCTCTACTGGGAGTCCATTCCATAGGGATGGTGCCACAAATGAGAAGGCCCTGTTTCTTGTAGATGTTTTCCTGGCCTTTCTCGGTGCGGCAACCCATAAGAACATTGCCTGTGGGGACGGGGTGGTGCAGGGTGATGTTCTTAGGGAAAGACATTCTCATGTGACTACACACCATCAAAGCAGGCTTAGCACCTTGTCAGTATGCTGTAGCAAGTTATGCAAAGCTTTCATGAACATCAGTATTACAGTATGGCTAATGTAAGTAATAAATAAATTGAAATCTATATATTGCCCAAGCAAATTTCAAAAATATAAACTGATAATATCTGGTGCTTTCCTTCTCTTTAGGTGCTTTATCCATGCCTTTGAGGCTTCCTAAGCACAAAGCAGCTTCTAAAAGGAAAAAAGGTATCTATGATAGACTGATAACACAACACTTGAATCATCTAGGGTCAAGACTGCAAAAGACTGTAACATACACAAGACTATCAATGGCCAAAATCCTGTTGCTTAGTGTAGTATATCACACTAGAGTAAGCCCATTAGGTCAGTGGGGATTTAGTGAATCAACTCATCTATAAGTTTGACTCAAGCAAGCCTACTCCAACTGCAGTTTACTATGCTAAAGTAAGTAGCAGTTCTGAGTAGACCCGCTGAATCTGTGGAACTATCTCACCAAATCTCCATTGATTCAATGGGCTTACTCTGATGCAATTTACTACACTAAGCAGCAGGATCTTGGCTGTTATGTAGAACAAGTCTGTCATTGTAAACTTAAAAGTAGTTGGTTTATAGGTTTTATACATATTAATGAACTAGTTTCTGGTATACAGAGTACTTTTTTTTTTAAAGGAGGGGATGTCGTGGATCTTTTATACTCGCAGATCTGGGAACAGAAATAATCGGTTGGGAGCCATTGACTCTCCAGTTCTGGTTGGAATCCAACCCCAATGAGGCCCCACCAGCAGCCTCAAGGGTGGGCAAGGGCAATGGGAATTGTAGTCCAACAATATCAGGAGTCGGGGTTTTCTGAAAGTTGAAGTCGAAAATACCTGGAGGGCCAAAACGCTCCCACCTCTAGGGCACGCCACAAATTTCTTCCGACGGCTGCCTGAGCACAAACTCGACTGGCGATGGGTGGCGTCTACGCTCATACCGCTTCTCGCCTTGGCCCAACTTCCCCCCTCGCTTTCTTCCAGAGCGTGGGCTGTCCTGTACGGCTTCCCACCCTCGAGACTACAAATCCCAATATCTCGCCACGTTCACGCGCTGCCTCGCCGACGGGGAAACGTGGCGGGGAAAGCCTTCCCAGTAACGACTGAATCGCGCCTCCCTTTGCGCAACCGCAAAGCCTCGAGGTTTCCTTTTCCGACCGGGGGTGTGTGTGTGTGTGTGTGTGTGTGTGTGTGTGTGTGTGTGTGTGCTTGGAATGCGGGGAGGGGGGCGGTGGTGTCCTAGCAACGGGGCAGAGGCGCTCCTGGGCGGCTGTCTCGGATGTCCGTGAACGAGGGGGAAGCACAAGGAAGGGAAGGGAGCCGGTGTGGCTCGCCGTCGGCCAGGAGGTGGTGGAAGGAGGAGACCGGAGAGGCTCTTTGCTCCGCGGTCTCGGCGTTCGCCTCTTCCTGTGCCTAGAAAGGGCGGGAGCTCACCCCTGGTGGTTGGTCGGTGGGGCTGGCCCCGCTCTTCATGCTGGTCCTGGGCAGGACCCCGTAGGCTTGCAGGGGGAGGCCGGGAAAGCGGAGATCCAGAATCCACCCTCCACCCACGCGGGCCCACACATCAGAACGGATGATGCTCGACTCGATTCGTGTCACTGGTGAGTAGCAGTGTCTTCATTTCTTGCCTCGTCTGGTGCCTTCCGCTGGTTGCCTCTGCCGGCAGTTTCTGCTGCCCACAGAGTCGTCGCGATGGGGTCTAGAGACTAGAGTGATTTTGCCGGCCAGGCTTCTGTTGTGCAGCCACTTTGCCTCGATGTTATTCCGGCACTGGGATAGGCATGTGGCCAGATAATCGCCACCCAGTGTTTGCTTCTTCCTCCTCCTGCCCCCGCTTCTGATGAGCTGGATCATCCACCTGCATGTTTAGAGTAGAAAGCTAGGCCTGACTCGACCCTACCTGTGCAGGCTTACAGCGGGGGGAAAAGAAGATATTCTGAATCCAGCAACGATAATGGAAATCTCAGGAGTAATTAATTTGTTCCTTGAGTACCTATTGATATCTGCACCCCCACCTGGCTCTTGGCTTAATTAAAAATGTGGCACATATGTGTAGTGGTGGTTGAACAAAATTGACTTATTTTGTTCTGAATGGATAACCTTTTCCGTATCCGTAAATACTTGAGCATAGGGTTAATGGCAATGCTTTGTCATTTTACTTCAATTTTTTAGAAACATTTTTTAGAAAAAATTGCCCTTACATTTTATGAAGTAACATTACAAAGCATCGCCATTAGTGTATTTCCCTAACAACATTTTCAATAAGGATTTGAATCCCACTGCCATTTCTGTACATTCATCTCTACTTTTCTAGATTGGCACTTCCAAGTTATGAATATGCCTTGTAAATTAAATGTGAAATGTGTAGTTTTCCACCAATTCAAACTAGAAGAACAGAATAATGCAGATGTGAGACAGTCCTCCTTTTCAGGAGCCTGTTCTGTGCTGTGGCCTTGAGCAGTTTGGATATCCTGGGGGAGAGAGGAGGACGTAATTAATAATAATAATAATAAAAGCAAAAGTTCAGTGGTAGAGTAGACCATTTTCCCTCAGAATCAGTCCTTTGTCTTGACCGCTGGAATTTTATCTGTAAACTGCACAGAGTGTGAGGATGGGCAAAGAACAGTGCAGACATACACTGCTTGTTGATGAAAAATTACAGGCCATAATTATATATGTGAAGATTTTCAGTCATCCAGGTGATGTTATCTGGAAGTTGAACCATGGCAACTGGACTTCTTTCTTATTAGGTTGAAACGTTTCGCTACTTATCCAAGTAGCTTTTTCAGTCTGAGGAGAGTTGGTAGGAGACCCCTGATATATGTTGGTTTTACTTCCCCCTGGTCTGAATAGGCTCCTGAGATGGACAAGGGGGGGGGGTGTGTGAGTGAAAATCCCACTTCTGCAGTCCTTCTCCACCTATTGTCATGGGTCATTAACAGCCAGCCTTTAATAGTGCTCTTTCTGGTGGGTGTGGTCCTGATCTTTCTGGGGACTGATGAAAGGGGAGCATGATAAATGGGAGACAGATTGTATCTAAGGCCTCCACCCCCATTGAGTGAGGTATTTTCTATATGCACATGTATGGCCTCCCTGACCCCTCTCTCAAACCCCCTATCTTTCAGTCCAAAATGAGTACATTTTGGTCATTAAATGAGTGTCTTCTGTCCTTCAAATGAAGGAACACTGCTGATTGTGGTTCTGAGCCGTTGCCCCTCCTGTGCTGGGCTATTCTCCTGTGCTTTGTCCATCTAATGAGCTTATTACATGGAGGATATATCAGGGGTCTCCTACCAACTCTCCTCAGACTGAAGAAGCTACTTGGATGAGTAGCGAAACATTTCAACCTAATAAGAAAGAAGTCCAGTTGCCATGACTCAAGTTCCTGACCGGCCATTATTATTTTCTGTAGATGCAGAGCATTACTGAAGAAATGATATAGCAGTTAGAATACCCTAAACCACATGTATCAAACTCAAGGCCCGTGGGCCGAATCCGGCCCACTGGGCTGTTTCATGTGGTCCTTGCAGTATACCAGGGGTCCCCAACCCCGGTCTGTGGCCTTGGAAGGACTGGGCCGCCGGGACAGATGAGCAGGAGGTGAGCAGCAAGTGAAGCTCCGCCTCCTATCAGCGCGCTCCCGACTCTCCTTCCTTTCCCTGCCTTCCCGACATGCCCTGGAGAGGTGGGGCCTGGCTGGCTGGAAGGGTGAGAGGCGTGCCTGGGCTGGGCAGAGATGGGGTGGCAGGGGGGTGGCAGTGTTGCCTTGCCTTCCTCTCCCTCCTCCATGTTGTGCCAGGGCTGGCTGGGCAGGGTGGTGAGCCAGGAGGCAGGCTAACAAACCTGATCCCTAGCCCCACTGGGAGATCCATGTGCATCCCCGTGGCCTCTCCATCCACCCATCGAGGACAGGCATGCTCTCAGGGGTGCACAGCCGCGCGGAGAGGCGTGGATCTCGGCCGCCCCCGTGCCCTCCAGGCAGCATGTCCAGCCTGGACTACCTGGCCGCTGAGTGCCTCGTGTTAATCGCCGCCAGGGCTCTGATCCACCCACCCTCTAAGGGCCGCGATCCCAAGGCCCAGGCAACATCAGAATCCTCCTGGTAGAAACTTTCAAAAAACTGTTCTGGTTTTTTAAGATCTGTCTGTTTCTGTTGCTCTGTTCTGAGAACAGTTATGTAACAATTTGGGCAATAAGAAAACCAATGCATTTGCTGCTTTATTTCTGTGAGGACTGATTCTTGAAAGGGTTGCCTATGCCATTTTAAAAGCAAGTGGACGTAACATTAGAATGTACTACTGAGCTCACACTCTTTGTAGTATAGATATAAAGAGTAGATACATTTATATAGTCTTACAGATACAACCGGCCCTTTGAGGGCAACCACAATGCCGATGCGGCCCAAGATGAAATAGAGATTGACACCTCTGCCCTAAACTATTAATACAGCCATAATATTTCGCATTGCTTTGTGGTGCTTTCTTCTAAAGTGCCTTTGGAAAAGCATGGACAGATGGATGATGCATTAATGGTACATTTTGATAGGCTGCTGTTAATGATTGGTTCAATAGTTACTGAAGGGATTACATTTACTACATAACTTTTGTTCTGTAGTGATATAAAGAGTAAATGTTGTTTGGAAGTATCAAAAGACACAAAGATCTTAAACTGATAAAACACTAAGGGACTAATAGTATCTATGTTAACAGGGCAACATTTCATTCAAAACAAAGCATTGTTCTGTCGCTCTTTCTTCCTACTTCTAGACTTCAGTTTTAAGTTCTTGAAGTCTGGGATCACAATGAAAAATAGATTGCATCCTTAGAACTAGTTCCTGTAGTAATACCTACATACTGCAGGAAATGAACATATTTTACACCCAGTTGTACAAACTGGAAATAAAGAAGTTTTAATTGTATGTGGTAGTGGGGGAAGAAACCAAATTCTTGGTGGGTTGTACCTGACACATGCCCCATCACTTGCCCTGTAGACAGTTGAGAACATTTGTTACTCGACATACTTTGTAAACTATGAAACTCATCTGCCTGTATTTGACTGAATATATTTGCTTTGATAGGCTACATTCTTTTAACTGAATATCTAAGGGTGGGATCACGTGGGGAAATATTGCAGTTTGGACTGCTTATAGAGAGGTCCAGTGTAAACTATTTCTCGGCAATCACATGAAGGACAGGGAAATGTGCTCCTGCTTCACCCCAGCCCATCCCCAAGCTGAATGTTCTTGGTCCTGCTGCAGGGCTTCTGCTTTGAGAGGCCAGGCTGGAGCAACTTCCTAGCAGACAGAAGGGTCGCTACAATGGAGATTACTCCCATTAAAGTGATACTTTATAGTGTGATCAGGCACATGCTTTTGCAGCCATCTGATAGCACCCTAAATAAAAATTTTAAAAGCCAATTTAGAGAACCCATGGCAGTTAATTTTTAATTTGTTCCAACAACTGCTTGCTGAAACAACTGCTTATATATGTCAGACTAGGAGATAGGAGATGTGGGTTCAAATCCCCATGCAGCCTCACTGTGAAGTGGAAATGGTAAAACATTCCTTAAGCATCTCATATGCCCGAAAATCCTATTTTAATTGCCGTAAGTTAGAAAGAATTTGACAGCACTTAACAGCACTCAAAAGGGAAGGTTGTTACTAGAGCACTTGTAAACTGAGTTTTGGAAGCTGGGATGTTTATTTTTTACCACATTCTCTGACAAATAGGTCCCTGAAAGCTGAGGAGATAAGATCTCCTTCATTGCAGCTGGGGAAGGAGGCAAGTTCCCTGGCTGTCTCCCCATTTTGGGAATGCTATCTGCTACTCTGGCTTTCCTTAATTTTGTTCCTTACAAACATATTGGACTTTGGCTGCCATCATGCTCAGTCAGCCATTGGCCACCATGCTGTCTGTGGATGATGAGAATTGTTGCCCAATAGCTTGAGAGGGCCCAAAGTGAGAGAAGATTGGATTAGACTGCCTGTTCTCCAGGAACAGCCCTAGCCTACCAGGTAAATCAGCAGGCTGAGTTCTTCCTTGCTAACAGATTTACTTCTTCACCTTCCATATGACCCTAGCATGCTGAAGCTATTTACAGGGGTTTTCTGTGCTGTTTGCTGTGGTGTGACTATCAGTGTGCAAATAACAGCACAGAGTCACCAGAGACAGGGAGGGGCAGAGTTTTTAAAAAATCAAAAGAGAAGGTGTGATATAGATATAGCATTAAACAATAGTGCGATCCTCTCCAGAAGCCAGCCTCTTCTCTAGGTTGGAGTAAGATCATGCCTGCCAACAAAATGCAATACTATTTAAAAAGAGATATCTTAATCCCTTTATCTTTGATACCTTGAAGTGAGGCCCTTGGTAAATAGCATATAATTCTGTCCGGGTATTTGACAAACAGAGATGTTGTAAAAGCAGCTTTTGCCTGTGCGTAGAGATTGATTAATGCTCTTCAAGAAAATTGTATTGTCATTCCTGTACTTAAATATTGGGTAGCTTTTAGTCATCTAGCAGTTGTAGGGCTATAAATCCCATCAAACCTAGGCAGTATAGTTAAGAATGAGGATAATAGAGGTGCTAGTCCAACAGCACCTTGAGGCCACAGATTGCATATGCCTACCCTGGTGTTTTTTTTTTCTTGATTCAGCTATCTGTTTTGATTTTGGCTGTGTAAGAAAGTCCAGGCACTACTGAGAGCTTTTTTTTAAAAACTGTTCTTTGAAAATTCACCCTTCCCAGGTGGGCTTGGAAAGAAATTAGTTGTTTTGCAACAATGTGATCAAATTTAGTGTGGCATGAAATGAAAAGGCTTATCTGTGTAGGTTGAGCTGGTGAATGGTATAGTAGAAGCTCATGTCACTAATGTGAACCTTTCACCCTTTTACATTAGGCCATAGCATTATTTTAAGCTGCCATAAAATTAAGTTGGAGCATGAGAAAGCAGTAAGACGTATCTCCCAGAGCATTTCGCATGGAGAAGAAAATGTATGTAGTGTTCCATTTTACAAATGTCTGCTCAGATATGTGCCATATTGAGATCAGTGGTATTTACTCTCAGGTGTATCAGATTGTTAGCTCAGGTGGCATTCCTTTGCACGGTCATTTGAGAGGAACCATCAGTTAACTTAGTGGGTCCTGCTTCACAGTAACAGTCAGAGGAATGAGCTTGTTGTTAATCTATGCTTTAACATTGCATCCAAGTCAGCCTTGCATTGTTCCTGTTTCTGAATTACTCTAGACCTGGGGGTGGGGGATGGGAGAGAAGGCGAACCTTCAGGTGTGTTGGACTGCTGCTCCCAACAGCATAGGCAACATAGCTAATGCTGAAGACAGTTGGGAGTTACCATCCAGTGCTACTGGGAGGGCCGCAGTTTTGCCAAATCCTCGGTCAAATGAGTTTTCCTTTTTATCCAACACAGTCTGTTATCATAGGGTGAGGAGCAATATAAAGGATGCTTTTATACAGCCCTTAGTGTACCATGCAAGGAAGAATAAATGGTTGCCCCTAAGGACATTACCCATTTGTGCTGTTCAGTTGTTTTCCTCATGTCTAATTTGTGCATGTTGTAAGGGAGGAAGGGATGAGTATCCTAGCTCAGCTTCCCTTTGCCATTCTCATCACCCTGGGCATCAGGGAAGGGAATGTGTTACCCTCTGGATGTTGTTGAACTGCAGTTCCCATCATCCCTCACTGTTGGCTGTAGGGGCTAGGGCCAATGGGAGTAGAAGACATATCTTTTCCACCACTGATCTGCATAGGTGGTGGCTGCCAGCTCTTTCCTTGGACAGTCTTCACAAAATTTTAGAAAACCGATTTTCTAGGATTCCAGAACCTCAAGGAGAACTTCCACAGATAGAGGAGACTTTTCTGTGCAAACAGTTGCCCTCCAAGGGTAGAGAGTCTCAAGAATATCTGGGAGGCATCCTTGCTCCTCTCCTTGAGGGTAGGAGATGTTCAAGAGCACCCTTGAATAAGGGTAGTTTGATTTTTGGCAGTGGGATAAGCATTACTGTCAAGGTAAGCTTCCTTGAATAGGTCTAGTGGCCCTTCTGGCTGTCAGATTCTGACAGTTGGCATTCTTAAAACAAGCGTTTTTCTACTTCTGGAAAATGAATTTTGAGCCATTCTTTCTCCTATACTGAAAGAAAGGTGAAGAATTACTCATTTCTGCTTTCGTTTTAAATAACTGTGTTGCACATATTTGCTTTTGAACAATACCTTTCCACCTTACTCTGAGGTATGTATGTTAATATGCAGCACGAACAGTAGGATTCTTCCCCTGCTTCAAGTTGAAAATTGGCCCTTCCAGACTGACACTGTGTGGGGTTTGTCATCAGTCAGTCTTGCTGACCTCTGTGGAACTTCTGTTCATATCATCATATCTGGGAGTGTGCTGTTGGTTTACCAAGGACTGTTTTGCCTGGCTTTTGCCTGGTAGGCTTATCATGACATTTGCTAGAATAGCAGTTTGTCGAGCCCTCACTTTGGCATGCAATAGTACTATTCTAGTGAGCACCTTTGGGATAGGGTTGATTGAAAAGATTAAATCAGACTTGAACTATTATGCCCTGGGCACTTTGCCAAGCATAAAGCCAAGCTTCTCCATGTGCATCATATCTCTGTAAGCAGAAGGAAGGAGCTAAGTACTTTTGCTTCTGCCTTTCCATTGTTTTCAGCAAGTCTGAATGAATTATTTCTTTGCATCCTCACTCCAGCCTTGAAGTATGTTACATTATGAACTGAGCTCAGTAACATTGTTCTTGTAAATATGCTCTTTGTAGGGATGACTTAGACAGGACTTAGAGGCAAGAATTTGTTGATGTCAAGTAAATGAAAGCTTTAAGTATTGTTATTGTTTGTTGAGAGGATTAAATCTATTTAAACTATCACACTACCATCCTGTTCCATGATTGCTCGCTCTCAGTTTGTGCATTCTCTAATTGAATTCAGTGGGGAAAGAACACTTACATAAGAGCATAAGAAGAGCCCTGCTGGATCAGGCCAGGGGCCCATCTGATCCAGCTTCCTGTATCTCACAGTGGAGCCACCAGATGCCTCTGGGAGCACCCGAGACAACTAGATACCTGTCTCCTGATGCCACTCCCCTGCATCTGGCATGTTGAGGTACCTTCCTTTGAAGCCTGGAGATTATACATCCCCATCATGGCTTGTAACCTGCGATGGACTTTTCCTCCAGAAATCTGTCCAATCCCCTTTTAAAGGCATCTAGGCCAGATGCCATCACCACATCCTGTGGCAAGGAGTTCCACAGACTAACACACGCTGGGTAAAGAAATATTTTCTTTGGTCTGTTCTCACTCTCCCAACACCCAATTGGAGTGGATGTCCCCTGGTTCTGGTATTGTGTGAGAGGGAAAAGAGCTTCTCTCTATCCACTTGACCCATCCCCTGCATAATTTTAAACGTCTCAATCATGTCCTCCCTCAGACACCTTTTCTCTAGACTAAAGAGCCCCAAACGCTGTAGCCTTTCCTCATAAGGGAGGTGCCCCAGCCCAGTCATCATTTTAGTCGCCCTCTTCTGCACCTTTTCCAGTTCCACTCTGTCTTTTTTGAGGTGTGGTGACCAGAATTATACGCAATACTCCGGGTGCGGCCTTACCAGCGTTTTGTACAATGGCATTATAATGTTGGCTATTTTATTTTCAATTACTTTTTTAATGATACCGAACATGGAATTGGCCTTCTTCACTGCCACTGCACACTGGGTTGACACTTTCATCGAGCTGTTCACCAGCACACCAATATCTCTTTCCTGATCCGTCACGGACAGCTCAGAACCCATCAGCCAATAACTAAAGTTTTGAATTTTTGCCCCAATGTGCATTACTTTACATTTTCTTGTATTGAAACGCATTTGCTATTTTGCCGCCCATTCTCCCAGTTTGGAAAGATCCTTCTGGAGCTCTTCACTATCCCTTCTGGTCTTCACCACCTGGAAAAGTTTCATGTCATCTGCAAACCTGGCCACCTCACTGCTTATCCCTGTCTCCAGGTCATTTATGAACAGGTTGAAAAGCACCGGTCCCAGGACAGATCCCTGGGGCACACGGCTTTTCACCTCTCTCCATAGTGAAAATTGCCCACTGACTCCTACTTCCTGTTTCCTGGTTCTCAACCATTTCTCAATCCATAAGAGTACCTGCCCTCTTATCCCCTGATCGTGGAGTTTTCTCAGCAGCCTTTGGTGAGGGACCACGTAAAATGCCTTCTGAAACTCCAAATAGACAATACCCACTGGGTACATTGTGGTACCTTAAAGACTAACCACTATATTTTAATGTGAGCTTTCATGGACAAGTCCACTTCTTCAGACAGCTTGTAGAGAAGTCACTGACCCCTGTATGGTTTTTGATCTTCAGCGCAGAATGAGACAAGGAATTTTTTTCTTTTGTTGAAGTAAACCTGGTTTCTCAAAATAAGTCTTGGAAAAGTAAAAAAAAATAATCTTGTTGATACCGACAGATATGTCAACAAAGAGGAAAAATACAGTTTCTTATTCTCGCACAAAGGAATAGGAAGGCAAGAATTTATATGTCTAGTTTGAGTGAACATATCTAAGCATTGCAGTACATAGTTCCAGCTACTTCCTTTCTCTAGAGTTCCTTATGTCCCTTTTAAAAGTGCACTAGGAAGCCATGGTCTCTCACTGGTTGGGACTTTTGGATTAACACAAGTGAAAAATGAAAGAGGCTTTCAGTTTTCGAGTCTTTCATAGCTTCCCGACTGAGAGCATTGGAAATCCATAAACTTTGAGATTCTGAAAGAGAGGATATCAAAACTTACAGATTTTCTCCATCAGGACACCTCCATTTGACTCATATAAGTAAAATCTTTCCCTTCTTGTCATTGCCTCACTGCTGCAAGGCCCAGTCTTCACCTGTGCTCTCACCATTGCCTCACTGTCACTAGACCGGTTCTTCCCCTCCCTATCATTACCTCCCTGCCACACATTCCATTCTTGCTGTCTTCTCTCACATCATTTTCTCACCAACCACAAGCCTGTTTCTTCCTGTCATTTTTTTCATCACTGTAAGCCTGGTTCTTCCCCCTCATGTCATTGTCTTGCCTCCACAAGTCCTGTTCTTCTACTGCTCTTCTTACATTTCCTCCCTGCTGCCACTATGTTCCCAAGCCCCATTCTTCCCCTGTCATTGCCTTGCTGCTGCGGCCCTTCTCCCAAACCTGGTCTCGCCCACCCCTTCTCCTTGTCACACCGGGCTTTTTTACTGTCAGAACTCTGAATGAGAAACCCTAAATGAAATAACTCAACAGAGCAATCATGTTTGGGTTTCTTAATGGACCAGTACCCACAGAGACCAAAACCAAATGAAAAGCCTCCCCAAAAGAACCCAAATAGAACTGATCTCAAAAGTTTTCCTCATGCACATTTCTAGTGTTCAGCATGTTTGGTTTTGAAATCCTAGATTTTGCCGACTTCTTTCACCACAACTGTTGTTGGGACAACTATTACTGGTCTCCTAGCATGCAAATTTTTGTTTTTTTACCAACAGTTATCTTTAGAGATGGGGGTATTCGTATATGAATACGAATATCCCCGTGCAGCTGGAGTTAATGAGAGTCCAGCCCGTGAAGCCAGACCATCCACTCACATGTCTGCCGCTGGCACCGCTCATCCTTCCAATCGCTCCTGAGTGCCGTTCTCTTCCCGGTCATCTAGCCAATCCTGGCAGAGGGATGGAGAACGAGTCTCCCTGCAAGGCTGCTGAGTGGCTAGCCAAGCAGCGCTCCGGAGCGATTGGAAGGAAGAGAGGTGATGCCGCTGCTGCTGGACATGTGAGTGGACGGTCCAGCCCCAGGGGCCAGATCCTCATTAACTCCAGCTGTGTGGGGATATTAGTATTTGTATACGAATGCCCCCATCTCTAGTTATCTTCATTCGCAGTTGAAGAGTGCTATAAAGATTTATGGTTCACCTTGACATCATGAGGGGGCCTACAGATAATTAGTTTCTGAAGTATAATCCTTCAGCCATTTTGAGAATAGCTGCTTATACACAATCTTCATATTTAAAGATGTGAGAAGAGAGCACTTTCTTCTGCATTTAATGTTTTTGAAATGTTGGGGGTAGGTTTGTTTGTTTTCAAGTTTAAAGGATAATCTCAAATTAGTCTAATCTGTTTATTCATTTGTATGAAGCAAATATTAGTCGGGAAACTTTGGACATACAGTGGCTTGTTGGAAGCAGGAAGCTTGGTTAAAGTAGTATTTCCCTCAGCCCTTTAAAAATTGCTTTGGGTGGCAGTCTTCATTCTGTGTTGGTCATAAAGGATTAAATCCACAGGGCAGATCGAGTGGCATTTCTGTGACTGTTTCAGTAAAATGAGTAGAGTAATTTTGCTTTTCTTGTTCATAGACACCTACACATGGACAGAGATGTTTTTGGGAAGTTCAGACTCATGCAGTGTTTGATTGTGTGTGGAGGTGACACAGTTCAGGCATTTAGCTGTGTTTAATTTTTCAGCTGAAAATTTTGTTCTATATTACAATGTAAACATTTCATATTGCTTGCTAAACACAACCCTGTGAGAACAGGGAAATAGCATTATAAATTGAATTTGTCATTCTAGTGTCATTTTTGTTTTGTTTTGTCTTCCTTTCACACAGAGAAACTCCACTGGCCGAAGGAAGAGCTCTCTAAAAAGACAGTCTTGAGTCCTGAAGAACACCAGTTCATTCTTAAGAATGAAAGCAGTCTCCAGCACCTCTCTAGGTCTGGAATCCTTAAGGACACCTTCACCACAGGCACTAGCAGTTACAATGTCCTCCTGCAGAGCAAAGAGGGAAAAAAGCACCTTTACCAGAAGCATGCATCAGCCCCCCACAAAAGACTTCGGAAGTCCACCAAACCTGCTCATGTTTCACAAAGCAATGAACGCCACAAGATTAAGGGGCCACGGTCTTTACTCAGAAATGGGTGGTATTGCCTCAACAGACAATCCTCCCTCTTTGTCCCCAATCCAGTACCCAGCAGTGTCAAGTTAGCACGCAGCATTTCTGTTGCAGGGAGTAGCATTGGCTTGCCAGCTCAAGTAAAAACCAAAGTAAAAAGGCACTCCTTCACCAGCCTAACCAAGCCAAAGCAGCTGCAGATGTCCAAAAGCTGTATAAAAGAGGGAGACACCAGCGGGCGAAAATTCTGTATCCTCACTGCCATCAAGCCTTCCAATGTGGAGAGAGAGAAGATTAAGTTCTTCAAATCAGATTTTACCTACAATCCTCAATTTGAATATGCAAGTTCAGTTCTGTCCAGTGTGTTAGCAAAGCACAGCCAAGCATCCAACAGATTTCTCAAACAGGTAAGAATGCTTTTACCACAAATAGTTCTCATGCACTTATCACCATTCGTGCCAGTCCTTTCCCCATGTTGTTTTTATGTCTGTTCTCTGTGAATTTTGAACTTGCTGCCACATCCTAATTTATTAAACCTCCCATCCCACCCAAGCATGCCTGCCTGCATGAGCACAGAAATTATGAGACGTTGTGTCAGGTAGGGCAGGGGATTCAAGATTGGCAGACAGGTTATTATGAATTTTACTTGCTTTGGGTGTATTTTCACACCTGCTTATTTAATGGACTAAATAATAAATTTACTGTATTCTTTTTGTTATTGTTAAAATTGATATTATAATCATATATAAAGCCAATTAAAAAAAACTTAAGTAGTAGTGGTTTATCAAAGTAAAAAATTAGAGAATGGTTATGGAAGGGATCAGAAACAAAATCCTATTATCACACTGGCCTTGTATAAATCCATAATACGTCACAGCTGGGATACTGTGTATAGTTCCAGTTCTCACATGAACAGAAGTATGTTGTGGAATTGGAAAAGGACCACCAAAATGACCAGGGGACGAAAAGTAATTCCCCTGTGAGGCAAGGTTGCAGTGTTTGCTCAGCTTAGAAGAAAGACAACTATGCAGGTGTATAAAGTTATGCAGAGTGTGGAGAAAGGAGGTATAGAGAAGTTCATCGCTCTTTCTCAAACCCAAAGAGGTCATCCACGGAAGCAAAATGGTAGGAGGCTACAAATAAAAAATTAATCTGAAATTTAGAATGTATATATTAATATGCAAATATAGTATTTTCCAGCCTACATTACACACATCATTAGAATCTAAGCCTTCACTGTTTAAAGTATTAAGAGAAACTAACCAGGGATCATATGCAGATCCCAGAAGAAACCCTACCAAAATATGTTTTATGAATGCTACTCACTCAGGATGACTGATTCCCAGCTTTGTTGGCTTTTGTTCTTCAGTGGTGCCACTGCACAGATTCACAATAGCTGAGTACACAGCTCAGTAGACAGATTCAAAATAGCTGATGCAGTCCCCTTCCTTCTGCTTCTCCCAGCTCCAGGTGATGGTCCCTCTCTTGGCTTAGTGAAACTAGTCAAACCTTAAAGAATGTACACTGCTTCCTTGAATTGCAGTAACTGAGTAGCATAGTTTTCGTTATACACATTTTTAAAAATAAATAAATATTCAACAATCCTTATCCATCCCTATGTGCCACCTTTTTGGGTTCCTGTGGAGCAACTGTTTTTTTCAGTGCGGGTAGGACCACTTCATTTTGATTTGGTTCTGACATGTTTGTTCACTGAGATCAAACCAAAGTGGATGGCTGAAGCTGTCACTTTACTTAAGCTGCTTCACAATGTAACAGTTATTGATTTGAAAGCTTCCTCCTGCTCCTCTTCAAAAGGGGAAACAGGAGATGTGAAGTTTTTTGGGGGTTTTTTAAGCCCTTTGAATCCAGTGCTTAATCGGTTGCTCAGCAAACCAATTCAGTACTATGTCACATTAAAATGATCTTTTAAAAATTGAAAACTTCCTCTTACTCCCCATAGAGAAGGAGACATGAAGAGTTTGATTGTTTTTATTATTTTCCTTCTCCCCCCCTCCCCATTCCCTTCTTTTTCTTTCTTTCTTTCCTTTTTAAGGGAAGCATAGACTAAATAGGGCTGCTTGAAGTGCAGTGTGGTGTCCTGCCCTCAAACCACCCAATCCTTGCATGGGGATTCAGAATCACCCCAAATCGCATATAGCACCTTTGTGCAACCTCAAGCAATTCTATTTAGCCTAATCCAGCCCGATTCAATTTGGTCATCTAGTCACACCCTGTTCTTCAGAAATCTTGGTCTGTTTGGCTTCTTCTGAGCAGTAGCATTTGACTGATGAGCTGAATCCACATTTTAGATTAGCAAGCAGAAAGAAAAATATATGGACCAATTTTTATAATCAAGACGTTATTTAAAGAAATGGAAATTAGGTTCTTTTTGCTATATTTGCACAATTTTATGGTAGTATAATTACTTGTGAAAAATATTGGTATTGATGATTCAAGGAATGAAGGAAGAAGTCAATTATCTTTTCTTGCTTGCCCTGCAGTTACACTGAGTGCATTAACATGTATTGATTGTGGATAGTTGTTTAATTAGCATTGGATACTTTCACATAATACATTTTGTTCGCTTAGGCAATGGATTGGTTTCTGTGCCCTTGACCTTGTTTGAAAATCTGTGTCAGGGACTGGCAGAGAGCAAGATTTGCCTTAGTTGAGACATTTAGCTACCTATTTTGGAATACAAGGTCTGTTATCCTGTTCTTTCTGGTTGGATTATTGGATTGGATCCAGATTTGGGCAGATGCAACTGTGCCTGTGAATGCTACGCAGAAGGGCAGGTACTCTTACTGAATTTCAACATTGCAGGATATTTGCTAATACTGCCATTTAATACCATTGAACATTGGCCACACTGACTGTGACTTCTGGGAGCTGAAGTCCAACAACATCCAAGGACATGAGGTGTGGGGAGTATACGGCCATTTCCAATGTTGAATTTGAATTCCAAACTTCCCTCAACCATTAACTGCACTGCCTAGAGTTGATGAGAGTTATATTCCTACAGCATTGGGTGGCCACATGTTCTCTTGTCTTAATGCCTTGTCCATAAGCCCAGGCTAATCAAAGAAACATAGATGATGAAGGCTTCTGATGGTGACAGATTTCTTTGCTTCAGCCTAGCTCTGCCTCATTCACATATGAAGTAAGTGATTTTAACAGCAGATGGGGTGCAAGGGTGAGGGAACATAACGCTTCAGAACCTTACCTGTCCAGAACCTTCTGAGGCACGTTTCTCCTAAATGAACTAATTCCTTGTATCAGAGGATGTCTGGGTACCATGGTCAGTCCTGCATACCACATTTGGAGAATGATACAAATCCTATTTGGTTATTATTCAACCTGACATTGTGAATACACTTAAAGGGAAGCTCATAGAACCCCACCCCACCCCGGTCACTGCAATCTAACAGTTTCAGAACCAGGTTTAAAGATTAGAAGATTCCTACTCATAAGTAGTCTGTAACGTATGAGCAAGTATCTGGGTTCTTCCTCATGTGTAGAGCCTACACACAAGCAATGACCTTCCCTTCAGACCCAGGTCTGAACCCATGAAGAATGAATGGAGGCAATGTTAAATGCTACCCTGTATGCTAAATGCTCCTCTCTAATTATGTTCACAGTACTGGGTTGCCTAATAACTGAATAGGGCTATAAAGAAATTGAAATGAAGATAATTAGGACAATACCTCCTATTGGGAAAGGCTGGAGAAACGACCTGGGGTTCTATTCCAGATAGCCGGCTCAAGGTTGACTCTGCCTTCTATCCTTCCGAGGTTGGTAAAATGAGTACCCAGCTTGCTGGGGGGGGCAATGTATAGCCTGCGTAATTAACTTGTAAACCACCCAGAGAGTGCTTTAAGTGCTATGGGGCAGTATATAAGCAGCACACTTTGCTTTGTAACTTAAGCCCATTAGAATTTTCCTGCCTCACGAAGCAGAAGAAAACAAGTTTATGCTTTATCTTCTGTTTGACAGCCCATATGAGTTCGATTGTCACCCCATTGTCTTCTCCAGGTTAAACATATCCAGTTTCTCCAGCCTTTCCCATGAGAGTATAAATCAGTGATTCCCAATCCCAATAAATTGCAAGGCTATAGTCCGGTCATGACTGGTGAGACATTCTAAAATTTTTCAAGCTCTGACAATAGGACAGTTTTTCCTTCCCATGCATTGCTTTTTTTAATGACAGACATTAAAAGAGCTGCCTATCCTCCACATGTAATTGGACCAGATCTAGGTTAAAACAAACAGATCTTCTCCTGTGATACCTAGTTTGGCTACAACCTTTAAAATTTCATTAGAAGCCCATGGAAATTACGCTTCTGGTATTGAGGACCTGGAAAAGCTATCTTCAAGCCTCTTTTGTGTTTCCTTCTTATCCTTTGTTGCTGTTGGAAAAAGGGAAATGATAAAATAAAATGATAAAATATTAAAGGGAACAGTCTTTTTAAATGAAACAATGGACTGTTGAGTAGAAACTGGATCTCTATAATGACTGAAGGGTGTTATGAATACCTGTCAGAGTCCTGTGTGTCAAAGACTTTGTGATGGAAACTGGAAAACTAGCACACTGAATTATTTAGTTCACTCATGGTTGAATTGTACATTGCTCTTCTCTTGTACAATAGAAACCTTCATTTTCCTGTAAGTATCTAGATCACAGACATATAAGTCAGAATCTGCAAATGTCAGGATGGCCACCTGCCCCACATTACTTAAGACAATCCTCTGTTTAAAGGGCTACCCAGTCTAAATCCAGTTGAAAAGCAAACAATGGGAAGAAGAGAGAGCAATGGTCTTTAAAGTTGTCCTATATTTGTAGGCCCTCCACCATAATTAGTTGAACAAATGGGAGATGAATATCAGTTATCACTCTCCATGTGGTTTAGCTGTCATGATTTTTAAAATGCTTGCATTATAATCTCATTAGGAATTCTGTTAACAGTATGAGAAAAGTACATGTTCCTGTTAGGAACATGAATCTCTCTGTGTTTTGCTCTTGTTGAGAAACATGAAAAAGATCCTTCTTCTTACAGTGAAATTTCTCTGCATCAGTTTTTTTTCCTCCACCAGATTCCTACAAAAACTCACTGATAACCTCACAGAGTTTTTCTGAAGTTTCCAGTATTTTTTTTCAGAAGAAACACAACTGTGCAGAATTATTACAGTTTTGGCATTTTGTCTGCTTAGCATTCTCCATAAGAGGTATTGAGTGGTGCAGTCTTCCCCAGAATCTTGCACAGGATTCTTTAGAATTTGGCCGATTTTGTGCAGAATGGCCTGCTTCTTGCACAGATTTCCCCAGAGTGCTGTACAGGATTCCCCAGAAAAGGCAGAATTTGGCAGTTTCCTGCATAGAAAAAGCAGTGGGGAAAGTGGGAGCAGGGAGAGGGAAGAATGGAATCGGGGACATTGCATGAAGCTAGAAGCTTTGGCAGCAGCAGCAAGTATAGTGAGACTCAGAAAAACAAAACAAAATTTTTAGTAGTTATTCTATCTCTAGCTCTTATATCGATAGTATAGGATTTTAAAGAGCTCAAGTGGAAAGGATATATTATGTTAGTTCAAGGGTAATCTAACAAAAATTAAAGACTTTGTTGTTGTTGGAACAGTGATATATGCTCAACCAACCCTTTTATAATATATATCTCCCATTTTCCTCCTACAGATCAAGAACAAATTGAAGGGAGGGACGTGTTCAGAGATTAAAGTGCATTTGGAATATTGTTAATCTGTGATGCACAAAAAGGACTCCTTTCACAAATTTATTATATAACTTGGACATAAAGGCCCTCACTGCCTAAGGATGGGGGTGGACAAAGTGCAGTCCAACAGTTGTGTATGTCCCACAGGTGTCCAAAGGTGATCCCCAAGTATCCTTGCATCTCCCCACCCCCAGTTTAATGTTTTTTATACAGGTTCTTTTTTGGGGGGGAGCTGAAAAAGTCCCCTTGTGCCTTCTTAGGGGTGTGAGGGGGCAATTTTATCATGTTTTGAACTCCTCATAGCTGGGAAATGTTTTCTGTAAAAAAAGAAAAGTGCTTTGAAATGTTGGCCACTTGGAAGGATTGAGGGGGCTTTATCAGCACCATAAAAGAGAGAGCCTTTTAAAAAGAAATATATATTTGGAATGGGTGGGGTGCAGGAGCAAGTGAAGCCCTCCAAGGTCCAGGATTCTATGCATGCAGCCCTTGGAGTTCTTGGAAGATGACCATCCATGCTCTAGGGATTAAGCAAAACTGGAAAAGAGAATTCAGGACAGAGGTGTGCAGAGATCATTGGAAAGTGTTTCTCTGTGTTAAGTCTTAAAGGGGCCCTATCTTCTTTTTCTTATGGCTACGCGATCACCAGAACCCTATCACTTCTCTATTTAGAAGCTAAAGCCTGTTTTAACCTTTTTATCTGATATGCTCTTGTCCTTTTTGCAGGCTATCAAAATCATGGAACTGACTTTGCAAAAATATGGAAGCTATGAAAATTTTGAGCAGGCGACTGGAGGAAGCTTGCTGCCCAAAAGTCGCATCTGGAATCATGTCAGGAAATACATGGCGAAAGAAGGCTGCCTAGGCGAGGTTGGGTCACTTATCCAAGCACTACCTTAAACTGCAGAATCACGGCTTACCCGTGAACACCCCAGTCATATCCTCCTTACAGTGCAATGATATCACATTGGTTGCTCATTGAGAAAGGCTGCAGCAGCAGCTACCCATCTGGCTCTGAAGATGGAGCAACATGATGGTGTTATTATGTGAGTCCTTCTATAGTGGAGCAAGACAGAAGAAGGTGGTAAGGAGGGGCCCCAGAAGTGACTTTAATTCACTTTAAAAATTGTGGTGATCTGTCATGGAACAACCTCATTGAAGAAGATTACCGTGGTTTCCCAGATCTCATTGCTTGTTGCAAAGGGGGGCCCATAACAATTCAAGCTTCAGGGCCCCAAAAATGTAGGTCCAACACTGCTTCTTGGTGGGTACTTTCTTGTTTGTTTGTTTTAAGCACTTAAATCCTTTTTTTTTCTGCTTCAGGATGAGACATTTGTGGGTTGCATCCGATCAAAATAATCTAAAGATTAAAAAAGAAATCAAATGAAGTGAAAATAGCTTAGTATTTTTGAAGGCAAGACAAAGCAGCAGATAGCAAAAGGCTGACCTTTGGCCCTCCAGGTATTTGGGAGTTCAGTTCCTGTCCACATCCCCCACTATGGTCAATGGTAGGGATCTGAGAGTGGAAGTCCAAAACATTGGGAGGACCTCAGGTTCACCACCCCTGATATACACCAAATGGCATCAAAGAGTATTAGCATAAAAACAAATGCTCAGGGTAAAAGTAGTCTTCAATAATAATAAACTCCAAGCATCTAGAGACCTTTTGCTATAAAGTTTCCAGTCTGGTACATAAATCCTTCTGAGAAGGAATAGCCAGGATCTCTTGGCCTGGATCAGGATATTCCAAACCCAGTGCATGGCCTACGAGGAGACCCTGTGTTGCATTTCAAGAAATCAGGATTCAAGTGTTGGTGAGACAAACAGCAGACCCTCCTGTCCTGATGACCTTAGGGAGCAAATAGATTCATACAATGGGAAATGACCCTTCAATCTAGCCTACAAAAATACAGTTATAGTAATCCCATTGTGAAGTAATGCCTACATCATTTTGTGTGTTTTTTTCCACTATAATAACATGAGAAAGTTTTGGGGAATATTTACCTGGAATATGGAAGTGTTTTGTCTGCTTATTTGTTTTTTGTAATAATAAGTATATAGAAATGCGAATGCCACTAAAATGGGAAGAAAATGGCTTTGAGATCTCAAGCTTCTCCTTTTTCTTCAGATCGTGGTTCATCTTTCGGAAGATTTGCTTTCTCGGGCCTCAATGACAGTGGTGAATGGCCGACCAACTCTCACAATTAATATTTCCACTGCCCGTGAACACTGGCTGGAAGGCATGTTGAGGCATGAAATAGGTACACAAATAACTAATGCGACTGCTTTATTGAGGTGTACCCACAATTATTTATTATGTGCCCTATTAACAAAGAGTCCTGTTGCTTAGTGTGTTGACCAATAAGGCTTCCTTTTATGAAGACCCTGGGGTTGACACTTGAGAGATATGGATCCAGTAGTGGGATGGGTGAAGTAAGTCCCTTCATTTGAGAAACTGGAAGCTGTTGTTGACATGCCAGGACACTTTTTTTTTTTTTACAAGAAATGAAGAGCAGGCAAGGGATAATGCAAACAAAGATCCGAAACAGAGGTTATTTTAAGAATTTATGTAACTCTTCCAAGCTCTGATACAGCTTTAAAGAAATGGTTTCTTAGACTTCAAATATTACAGGACCCAGTAAGAAGTCAGTCAAGGGTCTGGGAGATCGCGTAAGAAGGAGAGAAATGTCTCTTAGGAGGCTGGGCTGAATTAATGTCAGAAATAATCACAATAGTTACCTAAACCACATGTTTCATTCATCCATTTGTAACAAAAATGGCAAGGAATACACTCACAGAAAAATGGTTTTTGCCTTACTGTAGTATCTTCCCATAAGGGACGTGGTGGCGCTGCGGGTTAAACCGCAGAAGCCTCTGTGCTGCAAGGTCGGAAGACCAGCCGTCGTAAGATCGAATCCACGCGACGGAGTGAGCTCCCGTCGCTTGTCCCAGCTCCTGCCAACCTAGCAATTTGAAAGCATGTAAAAATGTGAGTAGATAAATAGGTACCACCACGGTGGGAAGGTAACGGCGTTCTGTGTCTAGTCGCGCTGGCCACGTGACCACGGAAACTCTCTTTGGACAAACGCTGGCTCTACGGCTTGGAGACGGGGATGAGCACCGCCCCCTAGAGTCGGACACGACTGGTGTAAATGTCAAGGGGAACCTTTACCTAGTATCTTCCCATATTGCTAGGCTTTTTCTTGTTTTTTCAAAGCCGGTTTGTGCTCAAGGCACATATGAGCCATTTCAAATTCTCTGCCCACCCCTCCTGAACTGGGAACCAGCTTGAGAAATGATTGGTGGGAAAATGGGTAAGAGTAAATGATGTAATCAGAAAGTACAGAAGAAACACTTCCTACCATGCTGGTTCTCCTGCCCCTGTATTAGGCTTATTTCCACACATATGGTTCTGGGAACTTGTTTGCCAATGTAACTCTATTCTGGTCTTCTCTGCAGGGAAGAGGGAGGATAAATGAAGGCAAGTATTCTTACTGAGGCTTGCACACGCTGGTTGTGTCTTTGTTAGAGCTCAGCTGGCACTTTGAAGCCCATCTGACAGTGGCTGAAATTCAGTGTTTTACTCCTTCTGCCCCCTCCCAGCATGGGGCAACAGTGCTGAGTGGTAAAGCTCCATCTGATGCATTGGCTGGGGACTGGGTGACATGGGGGCACACTTACTCTAAGATTATCCAGCCAACAGAGAGAGGTGGGATGGGCAATATGTCTGACACTCTACATGGGTCCCGACTCCTACAATAAACATTGAGCCTATCCCACCAAATGCAAGTCCTCCCACATAATTTTTTCTGAAATAAACTGGAGTCTCAGAGGAATTGATGTGAAAGCAAAGGCTTGGTGCATTGTGTCAACTATCAAAATAGCTTATTTTGTTGTCCCTCACCCGGAGCAATCCTGAAAGGAGATATCTTTGTTTCTGCTCTGTCAGCAATTTCAACGTTTTTCGGTTAATGTTCTGGCATTAAGAAGAATTGGGCAGCATCAGAGCAAGAATTAAAATAGTGCATGAAACCCTGGATGCTGAGAAAAAAGGAAACAGATACAGCAGAGTTGCTGAAGTGTCCTCTAACTCCACAGCACTCCTGCACAGATGCCCCTGAAGAAAGATATTATCCAAAATGTAATTTAAAAAAATGCCCACAGTAAAATGCCTGCTGAAGTTTCTTCTATTCCTAGCTGCATCTTCCGCCCCACAATTCTGACATTACTTGGTAGGCTGATTTTGTTTTTGTTTTTTATTAGGAACTCATTATCTTCGGGGCATTAACAACAACAGCCAACTGTGGAGCAACTGGAATGGGCGTCGAAAGCATGGGTTAAAACCCATTAACCCCACAGAGGAAGGCCTGGCAAGCATTCACAGTGTTTTGTTTCGAAAAGATCCCTTCTTGTGGAGAGCTGCCCTCCTGTACTACACTGTCTACCAAGCTAGCCAAATGTCCTTCCAACAGCTCTTTCAGGACATTGGGAGATTTGTCATGGATCCCAATACGAGGTGGGACTATTGTGTTAGAGCCAAGAGGGGCTGGACCGATACTTCTCAGCCAGGTGAATTGTGGTGGTGGTTTCCTTTTTCAGGTCAAATATTTCTTTTGAGCAAGCTAAAGAGGTGAAAGCCTTACAAGTGGAAGCCATAAGAAGTTCAAAAAGGCAAGAACCTTGTTGGGCATACGGCATAGTTGAAAATGCAGATTATTCAAAAGGAAATTTTGTAATCACAGTATGAACAGTTTGTTTGATCTTCTGTTGAGATGCTTGATCTTCAAGATCACAGTTTGGCCTTTAATAGCTATCATCAAAGTGTTGCCCCAGATTGTCATTGTAGGGAATTCTTTGCTCCAGGCTCTGTTCATTTATGATGGTATACTAGGATTAAGAGAATTAGCAGCCTAGTGATAAAAATTTATATAAGATGAATGGAACATATTCCATTGAAAAGCTTTTGTTTTTTTCCCATAGTAGTTAATCCACCCAATCTAAAATGTTGACATGGAATGTTAGTCTTCCTTCCTTCAGTAGAATTCAGTTATCTCTAAATACTTTGCTTAGCCAGGGTGTTAGTCAATCTACTGATCCTCTAATATGCAGCCTGATCCTAAGAATATTTGTCTTAAAAGTAAACTCCATTGAGTTCATTGGGACTTAATCTTTAGTAAGTCTGTTCAGGCTTGAGGTTTTACAGTACAATCCTGTGTATGTTTGCTTAGAAGTAAATTCCACTGAGTTCGAAGTGACTTATTCCCATGTAAACAAACATTGAATTTGCAGGAGCTGAGCTAGACTGTTCATGATACAGTGTTTTGTAGGTCACTTAATAATAGGGCTGCCATGGGTCGAGGGCAACTTGACAGAAAACAGCAACCATGCATAGGATTGCAACATTAGTCTGCCTTTTTTTAAAAAAATGTAAAAATCATGTTTGGATATACAAGGCTTGATAATCTTTTCTTCTGCAGACTTACATTGGAAATGTTTTCTCCAATATACTGTAAATTCATTCTTTCAGGCTGCTTCAGTAAAGATCAGGTCTACTTGGATGGTATCCTCCGGATTCTGAGATACCGGCATTCTATTGATTTCTTCTTGCTGACAGCTCTTGGAAAGGTGAGTGAAATGGTTGGGCATGGAATAAACCAATATGAAGTGTTAACCTACGTGGAGTATACACTCTTTAAAATTAACAATTGAAGATTTGAGAACATTGACATGCAAGTTAGATAAGAATAGGCTGATCAGGAAATTAGTAAAGTTTGCTGAAAATGTTGAGCTTGGCTACCTTGTTGTCATGGTTTTCAGAATCCTCAAACTAATTGCTCCTGGTTTATATTCAGAAGTCTTATGATAATTTGGGGGGGCATCTTTGTCTTTTGCTTGGAAAAGCCATGTTTTTGTTGAGATTTGCCAAATACAAACATCCAGTTGGGAGCTGGTCCATTTGTTTACCTCCATGCTCTTGAGCAGCACCCATGGTCTTGTTAAAGCCCCTTCTAGAAGGAGCTTCACATACTCCCCCTTACATTTTATGCTTTTTAGAACTGTTTTCATTGTTTCTGTTGATACTTGAGAGAAGAAAGGTAACTGATACCTTCCTAGCAGGCCTGTTTGGGTGGTACTGCTCTGAGAACATCTGTCCTGAACTTTTCCCATCTCTTGATCCTTCTTATGCAGTGCATGATTCCAACAAATAGTACTTGAAATGCTGAAATAGGGAAGTAGAGTGACAATGTGAAATTAAGCCAGACTCAATTTAGTCCATAGATCAGGAGATGGAGACCCTTTGGCTCTCCGGATGTTTTTGGTTTCTACTTCCAGAAGCCCCAGCCTGGTAAGAGCTTATGAGAGCAGTGATTCAAGACATTGTGTGAAGGCAAAGATTTCCACCCCCTTGTATTCCCTTCCCTGTCATGTAAACTGTTTGCTAATGAACATGTTAGTATATTCACACTTAGAAATAATGACACGTATCAATTCTCATCATGAAAAAAATATCAAAAATTAAGTAAAAATTACAATGCTGAAGTGAGGTTGTTTGCTATCCTATATCTTTTCAAGTGGATCTAAAATAATCTCACTTCTTTTCAGAGGCTCTACTAACATTTTCTAGCCTTGCCCAAGCCACGGTTGTGGTTGAGATAGCAGGTGAGTGTTGCAGAGGAGGGCGGGCAACTCTGACGGACAGTTTCTTCTTCCTAAGTCCAGCAAAGATTCAGGTGGGCTTGGGGGTTTCTGATGTAAGAACAAGAGGAAGCTGTCTGTTCAAGTGCCTTCTTCTAGCACATTGGCTTGTTGTTATTTGTTGTGTAGTTGTGACATGAATCAAGTTGATGTTTATGATACCGGTGTAACTCTGCTTTCTGTAGTATTCTGGGATGGTTTATATGCATTGAGAAGAAGTTGGAATAGTTTTAGGTCCATCTGAAAAGGCACTGGATAGTGTCCCTGCCCATCACACTCCACTCCAAGCTTCCTGTGCTGGTCTCCAAAAAAAGCAGGGGGAAATTGCACATCTATTTTTTGAAAAAAAAAAGTCTCCCATACATCATTATACCTATCTTTGGAGGTCTCTTCCCATGTTTTTTGTTTTACACTAAATATCCGAACTGGAGTCAGTCAGACCACCTTTAGAGAATTAAACACTGAAATGAGATTACTCCAGAATGAATTTTTTCCCCTAACATAGGTATCCTATGAGGATGTGGATCGGCTCAAGGATTTAGGGATCACTGAGAATATGAGGTTGCCTCACTTCTTGCAAGACTATCGTCGCTACATGGAACATTTGGAAAAGATCATGGAAGTCAATGAATTATCTGACACTGAACTCCAAGCTCTTGTACCCTAGATCAGCCACTGGGTTTTTTAAATCTACCATTCACATCATTTATATCAGGCTGGAGCACATGGATCCCGAATTCATAGAAGATGATTCACTAACATTATTTTTATTGCCTGACAAAATCTATATTCCTCAGATCTGCTTCTTTTGTGTTGTTTCTTTTTTAAGAAAGATAAACCATGGCTACAGATCTAGATGTTCATATTTAGATTAAAAATCTGTATGCTCATTTCCACCTGATTTTATGCCATATAAAATATTCTGTCAATTCCTCAAAGTTTAAATTATAGATGAAACACAGACTCATCTTTTAAGAAATATTTTATGTAGAAATGTCCTAATTTCTACATATTTGACAGGTTTTTGAATTATTTCATTTAGGGCATACTTCTATTTACAACATAATAGACCCATTGGCTTGTCTGTGGGATTTGGGTACTCAGTAAGATGTTTAAACCGTTTTCAAAGATTTAAAGAACTTCTGTACAGTTTGCTATGATCAGCCATTCTTTCAACTCATCACTGTGTATCCTGCTTTGTTTAGCAGAGCGATATATTCACAGACATGTATTTATTAGTCCTAGTATATATAAAAAAATACTAGTTTCCACTGCCAGGTTCTGATCATATATTAACATGTTGACTATGTTTCTTCATAGTCAACATGTTAATATATGGTATGTAACTGAGTGTGTTGTTTCTTTTTCACAAGAGATCAGCAGTCTACACTGTGTTCTTGCCCACTTTCTTTGCAGTTTAGCTGTGGGAACCACAGAGTCATTGGTTACACAGTGTACAGTCATGGCCAAACCAAAAACTAATCTTCAGACTATAAAAGAGTCTTACTGGATTATTCCAGAATTAACTGGTATGAAGATTACAGCCTCCCAGGATTTATGATCACATCGTTCTATTGATATCAGTGGGATTATTTGTTCCATCTGTATTTTATGAAATATAATGTCTCCCAAGTATTCATGATATTCCATGAGATAATTTCTCTGTCTTGCATACATACTTCAGGGAATTTAATTCCAGAAAACTGCTTTTTTGTTGTTGTTCATGTGTTAACAGTATTGCAAGAGAAAACAGTGGATCAGGTATGGAAATTCTTCATTGATTGATAATCCATATGGGAGATGTGCACACATGTAAGGTATTTGTGGCTTTAGAGTCAGTGTACATCTTCATTTCACTATAGATGTGTGTCTCTATAGTAGTACAAACTTAGTTTTCCATCTATAAGTGAATAGACTGTTTCCTTACTGAGGGATGTTTGTTATCCAACCAAGGAGCAGAATCAAGCTTCAAAACCCTCTTCCTATTTATTTTATTTATTTATTTCATTATACCCCGCTTATCTGGTCAATTGTGACCACTCTAGGCGGACCACTCTATTCCACATGCTGTTCATTTTCCATTACTCTCAGTTTTGAACTGGTTCCTTTCCCTTTATTGCTTGTACACACCTGCAGTACACACCCATTGCAGGCCTGACAGGGGTGGGGAGAGAGACAGACAAGTTTTCCTAGAACTGCCACTCTGTTCCAGCACCAGAGATCCACAGGTGTGAGCAGCTTTCTGTTTGTGTTGCTGGTATAAATGCTCATCCACTCTGCATTGTGCTTCTCATTAGAACCCTATAGAACTAACTAGCTGGATAGGTCTTCTGATACAAGTGGGAAAGTGTATCTATACACATGGTTTTGGCTAGGTTGAGTCCTGTAACCACAGAATTGCTCAAGCCCTATCAAAAGAATATTTGCCTTTCCTTAGGACTTCAGAGGCTGAGCCTGCTTCTCTTGAATATATTCAAGTCACTCAGGTAGCACAGTGTTATGAAATGATTTTAAAGAAGTGTTTAAATCTTACACAGAACCACATGGGAGTTCCAGGATGGAATATCTTAATTTCTAATCTGCTGATGCAGCTCTAGAGAACTTCGCTTTCATTGATGTAGTAACATCACCACCACAGCAAATTCAAGCACAATGGAGATCATTCCAACTTAAAAATTGTATATACATGGGTTTATAATGTTGAGAGTTGATTACAAAGCCCTCATTTATTAAGAGAACTGGGCAATATTTAATAATCTAGCTAGATGCCTGAAAATAGCATTCTGCAATGGGTTATTGTTCGAGTACAGTTTTTTTAACGACTACAGTTTACAGAACATGGACCAAGAACACACATATGATAGCCTTAAGTTTCTATTGTTGGTACAATTTATAGCTTAGGTGCCCTCTTTACCTCACTGAATTCAACAGGATCATGGGCTGAATGCACAGTTTGAACAGATAGTATTTCTCACAGATGTCGTATCTGTTTAGATCAAATTCTATTAATGTAAATGTATGTGCCATCAATATTCTGTTAATGCAGGTAAACACACCAGCAACCTAAACAATAAGCAACTCAAGAAAACAAACCCTACAGTAATGTTATATAAGCTCCTGCCTTGGTGTTCAATTATGTGTTGAGCAGAATGGGCTATAGACCCCAAATTGTTGTACCATAGGTTACTACAGCACAGAGCTATAGTAACATGCTATCAGGCATGCTGTCTTCCCAAGTGCTAATATATTAGGGATCAACATATTCTTACCCTCTCCTTGGTTTCTTGCTCTGTATCTCCAGCCTGAACCTGCTCCAGCCAGCACCTCCAGTCCTTTCCAATTGCAACACAAGAAACAACTAGTATATAGGAAGATTGACAGGCTTCATCCTTAGTGAAAAGTGAACTGTTGTAGCACACTGATGTGTGCTACAGGAGTGAGCTTAGGGAGTGAGGGTGGTTTTTCTGTTTTTCTTTTGTGTGAACCTAGCTGGCATTGGCCCTCTTTTGCTTGTTATAAATGAGATTGAAAAAAGAACGAACTATGGCCCTTTTGAGCATTGTGACATGTGAACAATATGTTTCACATCTCTCAGGTTAAATTGCACCCATCATTAGGATACAGCCATTGGGAAAAAGGATTTGCACCAAGGAAACACTAAGCCAAACAATTTTTAATCCAAAGTTCAGAATTCAGGTTTCCAAATAAAATAGTTGACTGCTATTGTTATTAAATTCCTTAGACACATTTTCCCTTAAAAAGGGAGAGACAAGTCATGTTGTAACAATGTTTCATATTAATTTATCTCAGTTGGATTTTCAGCACTGTAAATAGTAATATGAAGTAATTAGGCATCCTTTTGGTCGGTGGGAATGGTTCCCCTAGAGCAGTGGTTCTTAACCTTTGTTACTCAGGTGTTTTTGAACTGCAACTCCCAGAAACCCCAGCCAGCACAGCTGGTGGTGAAGGCTTCTGGGAGTTGCAGTCCAAAAACACCTGAGTAACAAAGGTTAAGAACCACTGCCCTAGAGCACTGGTTACCTCCTTATAGCTTGGCTACAGGTAGCAGTCTTATATTTTAAAATGTGTGGATTTATGCATTAATTTACTGCACCTCAACCACTGGCTGCTGTTCTGCAGTGTGTTATTGGAAATCTGCTCCCGTTCATTGCACATGTGGCTGGTCAATGATGCATCTTGTGGCAGAGCCTCCTCGCAGGCACACAGAATAACTGTGAAATATTAGTTATGCATCCTTAGTTCCTGCATTCTGTTGTTGTAAACACAGTAGTTGTCTTGTATTCTGTTAACAATGGACCTTAAAAATAAATGTGGTGCCATTTAAATGCTTATTATTAACACCCTATTTTTCCGACTCATTTGTATAGTTCAGTGCAAGTCATGACATTTATAGTCAGCATAGTACAAGTCCCTCAACAAGAGAACCACGTCATGCTATTTTTCAGCACCAACTTGTTCTCTCCTCACCCACATTTTAGATTGTAATTGTGGTTTTGTAAACAGTTTGATTTTTTTAAAAAAAATGCAACAGTCTTGCTATTAAATTGTAGTTACTGTGTCCTCAAATAAAGAAGGGTCGTATTTCATCTGTATTGGACTCTCTGGAAAGTCTTCTTGATGGTTATGTGCTGCTGATAAGACATTTTCTATTCAATAGAGCTATTGTTCTTTTCAATGAACAAAACAATTATTCCTGTATATCTTTAATTTAAGGAGTAAGACTTGATAGCCATGAAGCCTACAGAAATGTATTGTAACAGCAGTTCTTTAGATACTCACCAATACCGTCCAGAAATAGAAATATTTCAGCAGCAAGTATATTCTGGCCAGCATCTTACCTTTTCAGTCCACTGAGAAGCTACTGTAATGAAAAACACCCCTGTGGCACCTGACATAAGAACATAAGAAGAGCCCTGCTGGATCACGCCAAGGGCCCATCTAGTCCAGCTTCCTGTATTTCACAGTGGCCCCACCAGATGCCTCTGGGAACACATGAGATAACTAGATACCTGTCTCCTGATACCCCTCCCCTGCATCTGGCATGTTGAGGTACCTTCCTTTGAAGCCTGGAGATTATACATCCCCATCATGGCTTGTAACCTGCGATGGACTTTTCCTCCAGAAATCTGTCCAATCCCCTTTTAAAGATATCTAAGCCAGATGCCATCACCACATCCTGCGGCAAGGAGTTCCACAGACTTAACACGCTGGGTAAAGAAATATTTTCTTTGGTATGTTCTCACTCTCCCAACACTCAATTGGAGTGGATGTCCCCTGGTTCTGGTATTGCATGAGAGGGAAAAGAGCTTCCCTCTATCCACTTGATCCATCCCCTGCATAATTTTAAACGTCTCAGTCATGTCCCCCCTCAGGCACCTTTTCTCTAAAGAGCCCCAAACGCTGTAGACTTTCCTCGTAAGGGAGGTGCCCCAGCCCAGTCATCATTTTAGTCGCTCTCTTCTGCACCTTTTCCAGTTCTCCTCTGTCTTGTTTGAGGTGTGGCGACCAGAACTGTATGCAATACTCCAGGTGCGGCCTTACCAGCATTTTGTACAATGGCATTATAACGTTTGCTGTTTTATTTTCAATCCCCTTTTTAATGTCACCTAGCATGGAATTGGCCTTCTTTGCTGCCGCCGCACACTGGGTTGACACTTTCATCGAGGTGTCCACCAGCACACCAAGATCTCTTTCCTGATCCGTCATGGACAGCTCAGAACCCATCAGCTGATAACTAAAGTTTTGATTTATTTATTTTTTGCCCCAATGTGCTTTACTTATATTGAAATGCATTTGCCATTTTGCCGCCCATTCTCCCAGTTTGGAGAGATCCTTATGTGGCTCTTCACAATCCGCTTCTGGTCTTCACCACCCGGAAAAGTTTCATGTCACCTGCAAGCCTGGCCACCTCACTGCTTATCCCTTTGTTGCTTGGTAAGTTCTGCCTCCTCCTTGGAGATGTTTTTGAGAACTGTCATCTCAGGATCCAGCTGTGGGAAATTCCTGGCCGGCCAAACCTCCTAGACAAACAGCTCTGGCTTGAGGTAAGGTTGAGGAGAAAGCCTGGCTGCAACAAATAAATCAAAACATGTTTTTTTTAAATAAGGTTTTTTTTTAAATAATACTGCATTGATAACATGGTGTTTAGAATACTAATTAAATGTATTCTAGTATACCTAAAAAAAGACAGAAAATGACAGTAAATATATTCTAATGCTTTTTTAAAAAATTAACCTTATTTTAGCACTATCCACTTGAAATCTAGAATGGCTTCCCTGCCAATTACTTACAGCCTTTCTTTCTTTCTTTCTTTCTTTCTTTCTTTTTTCTTTCTTTCTTTCTTTCTTTCTCTTTCTCTCTCTCTCTCTCTTTTTCTTTCTTTCACTTGCTTACTAGCATCTTACCTTTTCACCTTATCTTAGACATTCCCTTATGAACAGTGGCTTGTCCCAATCAGAACTCTCCAGTCTCTTCACAGAACATGTTATGAGATGAATTATAGTTACCTGTCATTGTTCTCATGTGAATGTAATAGCAGGGCATTTCAAAAAAACAAGACAAGCAAGAAGCAAACGCGAATACAAAATGAAAGAAATTAGGTGAGTCATTTAAAATCATTGTAGGCAAATCAATGCTATTGGCTAAAAGCAGCTTTTTATTTAGACCTCTGACCCCTCTTGTCTCACTCTTTGATTCTGAAATCAAAATAGCTATAATTCTCAACTGCTGGGTGGCTGTGTGATTTAGGGATCTGGCTGTGGAGCCAGAGGTTGGGAGTTTGATTCCCCACTGTGCCTCTTTGACAAGGGCTGGGCTCAATGATTTATTCTATAGCGTCCTTTCTAGTTCTGTGGTTCTAAGATGATGATGATGATATCTGTCCATCATGGATCGAATGATCTGCTTTTTAATCTTTTGGGAAACAGCAGTGTGAAAATAATTGTATTATTACACTGTCACCTGGCTAGTACTAAATGAATTGTTGCCACCAAATTGAGTAGATATGCTGTTGTAGCGTACACCCTGTCTTCCTATATATATAATGGTATTGGCCTGCACCAATGGGAGCTGTTGGGAGGCGGAGCCAGAGAAACCAGGAGGGAGGGGTGAGTCAGAGAGAGAAAAGTCAGTCAGTTCAGTGAGAGACAGAGTTTTGGAGAAGGAGTTTGGGGGTTTGAGGCAGAGAGAGAGTGTTTAAGGAGTGATTAGTCAGAGTGTGACCTGTATTAATTAAGATAGAAGGGATTAAAGTAAAATACTGAAGCTTTGTGTAACTTTAAGAATGTGCTTAAGAACTATTGCTAAAACAACTTGTAATCAATAAACCTGTTCCTGTTTAAAAGTTCAGTACTGAATGGACCTCAGTCTTTCATAGGAAATATAGGTTGATAAAGAGATCAACGGGTGGCAGCGTGTTAAAGGGCGTGTTGGGATACTCGGGTGAGCTCTTTGTTTGGTGAAACAAGCAGGGGCCACGGGGTAAATGTCACAGCTGTCTATACAGCTAATGCTAAAGAAGGCTAGGAAGGGGGAAAGTAAGCATTCAGAAGCTCCCCTTTTCCCCTCAAGATCTTTCTTGAAAAACTGGAAACCAAAATGAAATATTTTATTTTACAATAAATGAAGGATGGTGTTCACATGGCTATTACTTCCCTATAACTCTTTATAAGTACCTATGGAATGTCATGTTAGAAAGAAAATTCCCAGTATTCTTCAGAATACAATCTTCAATTCTGCTAAGCCTTCCCCATCCTGCTACATGGTGGCAAGGCCTTTGCATCATTGAGCCTCTGGTTCCTTTTGTTTCTGGGCCACTTCAGATTCTTCCATCTTCTGTAGTGCGCAAAAAAATGGTCTACATTTGGAAACACACCAAATCAAGAAGTAAACAGGTATGTAAAAGAGTAGAGAAGCCTGTCTCAATCAGGCAAATCTGTTTTTAGATGTAGCATGGCAAAAGTAAAACTGAAAGATTAGAAGCACCAGAAATTGCTGACAGAACTCGGAAAGTAAGAGTAAACAGCATGAAGCAAAATTACATGAATTTAATGAATCTTGGATTCCATTTTTCCCTCCTCCCTCAGCTCTTTTTCTGAAAATGAGTGTTTTCTCTCTCTCACTGTCTGACCTAATGGTAGTGAACAGTTATCGAACACAGTATATCATAACATTAACTGTAATGTAATGTTGATACTATCTTCTACTTTCATCATTAACTATTTGCCTGCTTGTTATAAACTGGTAAAACATGCAAAATGGGAAGCTAGATTTCTCATTATTTAGCAGGTTCTAGCTCCATTTTTTAACAAAATTAAAAACGCATATTAAATACATATGACTTTTGTCTGAAAAAAATATACAGCTAAATGCAACATACCCAAACACAGTAATTTTAAGAGCAAATCAAGTTACACATAATATACAGGATATATTTCAGGGGTGGGCAACCTCAGTAGGTCTGGGGACTCCACGTAGTCGCAGAGTTGCAAGAATTACTCTGGCAGGCCATATACTGCCCACTGAAAAGTCTTTGTAGCCATTTATTATTTTCCAAATATGAACAGAAGATGTTTGCCAGAATAAGTGTGGGGATTATTTGGGGGTAACCATTCCACCAAATAGCAACAACCTCAGATATGCAGATGATACCACTCTGATGGCAGAAAGTGAGGAGGAATTAAAGAACCTCTTAATGAGGGTGAAAGAGGAGAGCGCAAAAATGTCTGAAGCTCAACATCAAAAAAACGAAGATCATGGCCACTGGTCCCATCACCTCCTGGCAAATAGAAGGGGAAGATATGGAGGCAGTGACAGATTTTACCTTCTTGGGCTCCATGATCACTGCAGATGGTGACAACAGCCACGAAATTAAAAGACGCCTGCTTTTTGGGAGGAAAGCAATGACAAACCTAGACAGCATCTTAAAAAGCAGAGACATCACCTTGCCGACAAAGGTCCACATAGTCAAAGCTATGGTTTTTCCAGTAGCGATGTATGGAAGTGAGAGCTGGACCATAAAGAAGGCTGATCACCGAAGAATTGATGCTTTTGAATTGTGGTGCTGGAGGAGACTCTTGAGAGTCCCCTGGACTGCAAAGAGAACAAACCTATCAATTCTGAAGGAAATCAACCCTGAGTGCTCACTGGAAGGACAGATCCTGAAGCTGAGGCTCCAATACTTTGGCCATCTCATGAGAAGAGAAGACTCCCTGGAAAAGACCCTGATGTTGGGAAAGTGTGAAGTTAAGAGGAGAAGGGGACGACAGAGGACGAGATGGTTGGACAGTGTAATTGAAGCGACCAACATGAATTTGACCCAACTCCGGGAGGCAGTGGTAGACAGGAGGGCCTGGCGTGCTCTGATCCATGGGGTTACGAAGAGTTGGACACGACGTAACGACTAAACAACAACAAAAACCATTCCACCAGATATACTGTGATTTATAATGATAATGTACAGTGTCCAGAACTGGTGTTTGTGTAAGGTTTGTGTAACTTGCCACAAATAACTGAGGCTGACCACATTATGCCCGAATGCACAACTGAGATGTACCCTTGGCACCCCATTAATTAGCATTAATTAGCTGCAACAAGTTATACAAAATATAAACAGAAATAGAATTCTGGCCACTTTGAGTACTCTGGAGAACAAAATAATAATAATAAAAATAGGCTTTAAGACTGATGAGAGGAACTTCAAGATGGCAACTTAGCTCTATAAAGGCACTAAAAATGTAAGTATTGTAGATTTTCAACTTTCTCCAAAGGCCAACATTTTACCTTTTTTTCCAAACAATTCCACACACACACCTGTAGCTTCAAAATTTCTTTAAATTTTACATGTCTAGTCTGTACTTTGAAGTAATCCATTGTAGTGTTTGTGGTACCACTGAATGTTTACCAAATCAAGATGAGAGAACCTTGACCTATTTATTTATTAATTTGTTTATTTATTTTATTATTTGAATTTATATCCCGCACCACCTGGCAACCAGGTCTCTCTGAGCGGCTAACAACAATATAAAGATTATAATATTAAAAACACGATAAAAATAAATTAATACATGATTAGGGAAATTAAAACAGATGGCAATAAAGGTGGTAAAAAGGGTGATGGAGAGGATGGCAAAAAGAATGGTAAAAAGGGAGGGCGTGATCCTAGTGCTCCGGGAAAGCCTGGCGGAAGAGCCAGGTCTTCAATGCTCTTTTGAAACCATCCAGCGAGGGTACCAGGAGGATCTCAATAGGCAGGTTGTTCCATAGGCGGGGGGCAACCACCGAGAAGGCCTGGTTTCTTGTTTAGAAGAATCTATCAGAAGAATCTGAAAGAATCTGAATTTATCAGAAGAATCTGAAAGATGAGCTAGATAACCCAAATTAGTTATATTCCTTGAGTAGGATATTATAAATGAATAGAGCAATTACACAAAGGAGATAAATTAAGCTAGTTTAATACCTGAAGATTCTTTTCAACTGGATCTGTTCTATAAATAGTAAAATCTGATGCCACATAGTTAAAGCAAAGTATATAGATTTAAATTGGCTTTGTCCCATTATTCTGATATTGCCCCTTTAATGTCTGATGGTTGACTCAGTATCTAGTTATATGTTTTCTGCTTTTATCTTCTAGACAGGATATTTCCTGACAGAGGAAGAATAAATATGAAAGACAAACTTGAATAATACATCAATAGGAGGGGCCTGTTCACAAAGTTCATGTTCTACACTGAGAATCCACAACCCTACCCAAGCAAACCTTTTTGCCAGAAAAGAACAATTTCTTAAGAAAAACAAAAAACTAATAGTTCCAACCAACATCATAGCCATTTCAGTCAACCAGTGTTCACAAGACAGCGTTCATGCTCATATGTGCAATGGGACTGTGAAAACTATCACAGAGTAACCATAAACTGACATGCTAGTCTTAATGAGAGCAGAGCACTGATTAGATGTAAGATGTAAATTCTGTATGACCAGAATTTGTAGTAGCAATTTAATAAGGAAAATTCCTTCTATTCTGTGTTAACTTCCAAGATGACAGAAGTTACTCAAGTGTGCGAGGTTAGGAAATAAGTTTGTACTCCCACCCCCACACTCTGCACTCTTCTCATAGGTAAAGGTTGCCCTTGACATTTAGTCCAGTCGTGTCTGACTCTAGGGGGCGGTGCTCATCCCCGTTTCCAAGCCATAGAGCCAGCGTTTTGTCCGAAGACACTCTTCTCATAGATGCACAGAAATGAAATATCAGGTTTTCCGACGACACTGTGAGGATACACGGAGGGGATGCTGTCCTCTTCAGGTTACAGTTCTCCGCATGAGGAGAGTGATAGCAGAGGTTGGCAGGGCAAATGAGCTCCCTTCTGCATTAAGGCTCTTTCCCAAATGCCCATTTAGGGCTTGCTTATGCCCAATTTCAAGATTCTACTTGAAGTGATACAATGAAAACTTGTGTCACGTGAGACAACATTCACATGGCAGGGTTGTATTTTGTTTTGGTCACTGAAATATCCCACACATATCACAGTGCACACTAAAAACTCATTTGAAAAACTGCCCTCCTGAGGGCTACATCTGTTATTGCACTATTTTATTAGAATTTAGAGAAAGAGAGAACATTGAAGTACAGTATTAAAAAGTGCATTTTATTTGAAATTATTTGGGTATCCGAGCAGAGAAATGTCCACCACTGTCTTCATAAAAAGTCACATATATTCCATGGCAATGGGATACCATAAAACATCTGTAAAGGGGCACAGAGGTAGGAATGGGAAAAGGAGATGTTAAAAGCAGAAGCTGATTCTTTCTTAAATGGGAAAAAAAGGCAGTTCTGGTTCACCATCAGGCCTTGCGCAAAAGGATCTTCGGACTAGTCCTTTCATGAAGGCAAATGGAGTTTCAAATTTCCATTCATCATCGTTCATGTTTGCTGTTTAAGTCACTGCATTCCACCATCACTCCATTTCCATTTCGAGTCATATCCTTTCTATTCCAGTCCTTCTCTGTGTAAAATTCAGCTAATACCGGGCAGTGGCTTGATGCTACTCCACCCCATGACCAGTTATCAGGGATCCAGGGGTTTGTAAGACCTTCTCTTACAACTGCCCAATGACCTGTATAAACAAGTTTGCAAAGCATTAATGTTGGGGGAGGAGGAATCTATTGGTAACACAAAAGCAAGCATTTGCTTTCTGGTGCAGAGTCTGGAAAATGAATGCAATGTTTCAGAGTTTTGAATTTTTGGTTAATTTCCTCTATTTGTGCAGCACAAGTGTAGAGATCCATAGAGCAGAATAGCTTCAAGTTCCCCAAAGTAGACCACCCCTTTTCCTCATTAACGTGGACTTAACAGTGTCAATAACTCACTCTGGGACATTAGTAGGAGAAAGAACTAAAACCATTTTCTGTACTTATAGTTGTGAACTGATCAAATCAGCAAACTGACAAACATGACTGTTGTTCAGCAACAGATTTTAACAGACTCACAGCTTTCAACAGACAGAAGAGAGGGAAAAAGGCACAGTGGAGAGGCAGGGTTCTTTTTGAATCAGAGGCAGGGAAAGAACTATTGATTAGTGCTGTTAGTAACTGACAATCACCCCAGCCCAGAAAGGTCCCTCCCAACCATACCTACTAGAGGTAGCATGCGAGGTTGCAAAAATTCCAACATGCATTACCCTTAATTGGTTAAAATATTCAACAGTAAATTAAAATATTAATATTTTGCTTATTAAATACCAGTGACATAAAGTTTTGGTTCACTTTTTTTGGTAACGATTAAAATTTCACAGTATTTTAATTTGGGGAGAAAGTCGGGGTGAGTTGACTGTTTTAATAATTCTAAACAATTTTTTATAATTTAATAATTTGACAGTTATCACTTTATTAAAGAAATGAACTAATCATATAATTTTTTCTTAATGCTAACTAAATTAAAGTAACACTTTCAAGCTCTGCTGCAAAACTATTAAATCTTAAGTAGTTGTCAGCCTGCTCTGTGTCCGAGTGTAATGGCAGAAAGCCTTGGATGACTGCTCAGGTCTTTTGAAGATCAGTGTAATATAAATAATGGAGTTGGAGGGACTACAGAAACAAGCATATATGTAAGAGCACCGTTCGTCTGGTGCTCCTGGCCAATGAAATCTTCTGCTGCAGAAATAGTACATTCTCAGCCACAGTCGACGGCTGTGGAAAGAATCCATATAAAGTACAAAACAAGCTAATACAAGATAGCATGAAGTTATATTTCCACTTAATAAGCAGCAGACACATTGCAGGAGAACCTCTTTGATCAAGTTACTTCTGAGCTTGTAACTGTCATAACAATAAAATACATATTCATTGAAGCCTGCTATTTTGAATTTTCATCTTCTCCTGAAAGGAAACCTTACCAGTGAAAATCTTCTTCAAGCTACGGTTTATCCAGATGTTATCAAGGGATTTGGAACCCTGAGGGTTCTTCGTGCTGATGTTGGTAAAGGTACTGGCAGGAACCAAATGGTGGAATTTTTCCTTCCGTAACAGGTCGTGGTCACTGCTGTCTGGAGCTTGACCAAAGTCTCCTAAAATGATCACATCTTTTTCCCCTAGGGTTGGCAACAGTATTAAAAGATAGAGGATATGTGTGTTAAGCTGTGGATTGTGGAAAATGACATAAAGAAGACTGTCCAAACTCTCAGTCCAAAACCATTACTCCTTCAACTCACCAACCAGAGATTCTCAGCTCCTTAAAACAATTCTGCCCAGCCCCTGTGGCTACTTCCTAAGCAAGGAATTCCTTCCATGAACATGTATCTGATGCCACCATCTCTTCCACTAATTTCTCCTTCAAAGATATGGGTTTGCTCTTTTCCCCACAAGACTTCTAGGCATTCAGGCACATTCATAAATGTATGTACTTGTTATAGTATTTGCTCACAATCACTCACCATTGGAGATAGGCATGAACTGAACTACAAACCAAAAAACCTCCCATGAATTGGGATGGTTCATGGTTCGGTTCGTGGTTCGGTTCATACAAGCTGTTTTGCTGAAATGAAATTAAGTCCTGAACTTTTTTCCACTCAGCACTTCATTTTGCTGCCTGCCCCCTTCTCATTGCCCCATCACCTCCCTACCTTATCCCGCCGCCTCGTCCCCCTCTGCCGCTGTTGTCATCACTGTTCCGCCAGCAGCGGCACAGCCTTCAAGGAGCCTGGGTGCTGCCTTCTGCACAGGTGCCCGACCCAGGTGGTCACCCTGATCAGCTGGGAGGTGGGTGCAAGCACAGAAGGCAGCACTCAGAATCCTTAAAGACTGTGCTGCTGCCACTGCCATTGTTATTGCCACCACTGTGGCAGTGGCATAGCAGCATCACAACAGAAGAAGGTACGCCCCACCACGACCAGGCACAAACTTTTCTGATTGGTTCATGGTGGTTCACTGTCAGCTATGAACCATCACGAACCATTATTTTTCAGGTTCGTGCCCATCTCTAATCACCATAATCATCATCCACTTGTTGCCTTTTGTTGTCTTGCCTAGTTAAGACTGCAAGCAACCCTTTTTTTCCTTTGGTGTATAAAACCCCATTAAAGGCTATGTACCCTGAATAATAAAGTGCCACACACAATGAAAATAAAACAGTGTGGCTGATAGTGCTCCACACCAGTCCATGCATTCAGACAGAATGACACAACCGGCTGTACGTTTCTTACTATGTGAACCCTCCTCTTTGTCTAAGTGCCTCCATTTGTTCTGAAAGCTGACAGTACTGGCCATGTCTTTGGGAAGATATATTATCAGGCTCTGCCACCAAAGGAAATGCACTGTTGTGATGCTGTACTGACAAAGACCAGAGATTCAACATTGAGGAAGTGTCCACAATGAACATACTAGGAATCACAGTATTTTGTGAAAGCCTAAAATGTATTTCTGCAGTACAGATGTTGAACTGTTATTAAAATAGATTGATTAATAATGAATTGTTTTAGCAGATTTTATTTACTTTGAGTAGGAAATACTTTTAGAGTATCTGCTGTTGATGTGTCTTCTGCTATGCAAGCAGCCAGCCAGCAGAGGGAACTCACACTCAATAGCAAACTCAATCTCTTTGTCCAGCACAGCTTCACCAGGCATAGGACAGCTCCACCTGCAAACGACTGCAGTTGCTGCTCAGAACACTACATGCTTCCTGCACTGACTAATGGTCCTTTCTGTGCAGGGAGAAAGCAAGCACCCCTTCTTATGATACTCCATGCATGACAGATGCACCTCTCTGAGTATTGCACCTCTCTCACTGTACAATTTGTAAAACAAAACATGTAACTATCACATAGGTTTTAAGTTTTATTTCCTAGATGTGTCCTGTCCTGAAAAGTAACAAGTCATCTCAAGTGTTTTGCTGCTTCAAAACTGATCAAATACCTCTCTAAAACTATCCTACTTTAAGGAACAAAAACAAGCACAAATTAATACTTGGCTAATAATCAGTAAGGCAATTCGCCAGAAAATCCTAACATATTAGGACATAGCTAACATTGTAAACACAACAAACAGAGAGTGGAGCTACAAAGCAGTTTCAAAAAGGGATGAATGTGCATGTTCAACCCCAGAAGTCCACGTATACCTGTTATTTCTTCTTACATTGGTCCCTCTAAATCTGTTCCTGACAGTTTCCCATCCATTACATTTCTCAGAATCCTACTGGATCTTTTCCCTCCTTGTTTTCCCCACCCAGTTCTCAAACCTTCTTTCCTTCAACTTCTATACCATCCATCAGTGAAAACACTCTCTGAGCAGTACACAGTGCATCAAAATGTCCTTGCAATCATGCAAACAAACCCACAAAATGCAGTAAATACAATAAAAACCCTGTCTCTAACTGAATCAATAACCCTCACATTTTGACACAGTTTCTTTCTAATTTATTCATTTTTTACTTTTTGTTTTTCTGATGTAGAAAAAAATACATCACCATCCAGCAGTGGTGTAAACAATTTGGAAAGCACCATTTTTTGTTCTGCTTTGACTCTGTTGACACTAGTTTCAACTTTACATCATGTGGACACTGGGATGTAGAAATGGAATCAGAGGAGCAAGGAAAGGTGTATAAACGATGAGGCCTTTAGTAAAGAAGCAACCTGTGCTGATGTCAGGGGGATTTTCCTTCTCAGTAAATATGCTTCAAACCACATTGCAAATCTCCCTGAAGGTAATTTATTTTTAACTTCATATGAACCAGAAATAAATCAATACTTGCCTAATAATCAGAAAAATTACTCCAGAAGTTGTTAAAACACACACCTTTGGGACAGTGGAGGGAGATGGAATGCTAATCATATGTTTTGCTTTATATCTAGTTCTTTAAAGTAGTGCTGAGTTCAAATCAAGCCCATAGAGCACCCTATGCTTAATTCAAGGCAATAAAAGCTAGCAAAGCATAAATCGTGTCTTGCAAATCAAATAAAAGGTTACATATTTGTGAACAGTACTCTGCGCACTTTTTCCTGAAACTGGAGATAGATGCTGGTTCAGAATGTTTTGAGTGCTGACCTTGAAAAACTGAGCTAAGTCATCTAACTTTTGTTTTAGCTTTTGTTAAACAGTAAACAAAGGGTTAGCCTCTCATCCCCCACAACTGAGGCCAGTAACAATATTAACTATGGTGAGATCATGACAGCTTCACAGGAATCTCTTTGACTCTAACCCCTGAGGGCCAGAAAAGGGGCTGGAAATTAGAAAAAAGGAACACAGCCCAAAGGTCTGGTGCATTAACAGGCAACCTAGCCAGAGTCCAGACTAGTGGCAAATCTGGAAGTGTCATATTTTAACACAGTTTACGTATAAAACACAGCCAGCAAAGTGCCACTGTAAAAGATATGTTCCCTCCTGGAATGAAGAGGAGAAGTGGTCTTTTCTAAGATGATACCTGCTTGGGAAAATGCAGGTACCATCAAAACATAGTGCACACTTTTTAAAAATATATTATTTTCCACACAAATTTAAACATAATTAATCAACTAATTCATTAGATCAAAATGTATACACTGGATGCCAATGGTTCTGACATATACCTTCTGATGTTCTTACACATTCACAAAGAAGAAGAAGCCTAGCACAGGGCCAGTGTAAAGTGACTACACTGATCTGTTAAAAGTTGATGTAAATTTTAAAAATCACAATGAAGAATCTGAGTGAGCAGTTTTCATTATTTTTAACAGAGCTGGCTGATACTGAGGAAAAATGTAGCCTTACCTTTCAGTGTTTCCTGGAGAGTCAGTGCAAAGGCTGATAATTTGTGGCTACTGTGGTTCTTCACAGTGTTTTCTCCCATTGAGGGCAATAGAGTCAGATGAAGATTGACCAGAGTTAGGTCATTCATTCCAACCTAGACAGGTGCAAGCAATGGTAATGAAAACATGTCAGTAGTAATGCTTAATTCTTTTAGTTGGCCAGTAAATACTAATGAAATCTATTAGCAACCAAAGATGTTTGTATTGTTCAATCCCAACATTTTGTGTTGAATTATTCATTAGGAGAAGACAAACCTGTTTTGAGCACTCTTACCCTGAAATGTGCAATGTATGGTTGAGGATAATTCTGCCTTCCATTACCATTTGTCTGAGTGTTCTCACAGGAGGTGACATCCTTCAGCTCTATCCCTGCAGTCGTGTCCCACAAGAACCCAGAATATTCCACACACTGGGATGCAAAAAGGAAAAAGGTAAGCTAGTTAAGGTAAGGCACTATTCATTTCAATAACAACTAACTTATTTCAGTTGGGCTCCTCTAAGCATGACTACATCTGGATTCAGTCCATATGGATCCACGCACACATATATCTTGACTCTCGATTACCAAAAAGAGCTGAACTGACTCCAGCTTTCGTCCTATTCTTGCATTATAACCTGTGCACACTCAACAAGAGAAAAATGGAGCACTCTAGCTCCACTCCTCTCTGTATCGAAGGTTGACACTCACCTGCACTTGGGAGTGTGACAAGTCTGAGAGTGTGAGAGCTCCAATATCCATGGACACTCCCCACTAGAGACAGGCACAAACTTTGATTCGTAGGTTCATGCCAGTTCTGCTGCACATTCCCTTCTCCCGCTTCCCCGGCCAATTACCCACTCACCTGTCAGAGCGCACTCCTGGCAGGAGCATGGGTTTGCCTGTCCTGCCTCCTTGTCTGAGTGAGAGATCAGCCAAGGAGGTGGAGCAGGGAAGCCCATGCGCCTGCCGGACACTAGTCAAACAGCCAAAGAGGAGCACGTGCTGAATAGGGCTATTCTCTGACTTGAGAACTAATTAGTCATTCATGGGCAGCTAGGATTACAAGAGCAAAACTGCACATTTTTTAAAATTTTCAAACAGTACAATAATTACATTATATACAAAAGAAAGAGATGTAGGTTTTATTCGAAAAATAATGAATACCTACAAACGTGGTGAATAACAGATGAAGAAACATCCAACAAAAAAGCAAAACTGAATGTATATTTATAACTGTAGTTTATTTATTTATTTATTTATTTAACTTATATGCCGCCCACACTACCCAAAGGTCTCTGGGCGGCTTACAACAATTAAAATACAATTAAAATATATACTCTAAAAATTGCCATCAGGACACACAGTTGATATTATTTCAATTAAAAGCCTTCTGGAACAGGAAGGTTTTGACCTGGCGCCGAAATGTCATCAGCGTCGGCGGCAGACAAATCTCAATTGGGAGGGCGTTCCATAGTCTGGGGGCAGCTGCCGAAAAGGCCCTTTGTCTACAAGCCATCCCTCTTACCTCCTTGAGGGACGGCTCTTTCAAAAGGGCCCCCTGGCTAGATCTTAACTGCCAGGTAGGTTCATATGGAAGGAGGCAGTCCTTCAGGTATCCAGGGCCCAAGCTGTTTAGGGCTTTATATGTCAAAATAAGCACTTTGAATTGGGCACGGGCAGCAACTGGTAGCCAATGTAATTTAAACAGAATCGGCTTGATGTGTCCCCTAGCGGCACCACCACTCACCAGCTGCGCAGCTCGATTCTGGACCAGTTGCAGTCGCCGGACCGTCTTCAAAGGCAGCCCCACGTAAAGCACATTGCAGTAATCTATACGAGATGTTACCAGTGCGTGTGTAACTGTCATGAGACTCCGCTCGTCCAGGTAGGGCTGTAGCTGGTATAATTTCCACAGCTGAAGGAAGGCGTCCCTGGCCACCGAGTCCACCTGGGCTTCCAGAGTTAGACTGGGGTCCAGGAGCACCCCCAGGCTGTGGACCCTGTCCCTTAGAGGGAGTGTAACCCCATTCAGGGCAGGGAAATGGCCCTTCAGCCTGTCCAGTGAACCACCCACTAACAGCACTTCCGTCTTGTCTGGATTGAGTTTCAATATTAACCCTCATCCAGTCCATTATCAGGTCCAGACACGAGTTCAGCACAGAAACCGCCTCACCTGGATTGGTGGAAAACGAGAGGTAGAGCTGAGTGTCATCAGCATATTGCTGACTCCTCAGCCCAAACCTCCTGATGACCTCTCCCAGCGGTTCCATGTAGATGTTAAACAGCATGGGGGACAGTATCAAGCCCTGAGGAACTCCATGACATAAACGCCATGGGACAGAGCAACTGTCCCCCAGCACCACCCTCTGGACACGGTCAGCCAGGAAGGAGTGGAACCACCGTAAAGCGGTGCCCCCAACTCCCAACCCAGCCAGCCTATCCAGAAGGACACCATGGTCGATGGTGTCGAAAGCCGCTGAGAGGTCCAGGAGTATCAACAGGGTCACACTCCCCCTGTCTCTCTCCCGGCAAAGGTCATCATACAGGGCGACCAAGGCAGTCTCTGTACCAAAACCTGGCCTGAAATCTGATTGAAATGGATCCAGAAAATTTTAACCTTCCTTTTCAAAAGCTGCAAATATATGTTTTGATAAGTCATATAAAAGTGGGAATGATAAGCCATTCCATAAGAATACTGTATATATTCAATTCTGCATAATATCTCTTTAGACTTATACACATTTTAATCAGCACTTTTATGGTGTGTGTGTGTGTGTGTGTGTGTGTGTGTGTGTGTGTGTGTGTGTGTGTGTGTGTGTGTAATGTAAACTGTAAATATATGTTTTGGTACGTCATACAGAAGTAGCTATGTTAAACCATTCCATAAAAAATACTGTATATTCTCAGCTTTCTAGAATATCTCCTTAGTCTGGTATACGTTTTAATCAGCAGTTTTATGTTGTCTCTCTCTCTATATATATATATAACATAATGTTGTTTTGAAATTCGTAAATAAATGCACTGGGAAACATAATTCATATTTAAGCAAAACTCTTTGGGTTTAATGCAATTGTTAGTCTCAATCAATGGGACTTATGTAAATGACAACTTAACTGAAGACCCACTAATTCAATGGTTCTATCGAACTGGCAATAATAATTTGGTTTAGCCCTTCATTTTCCTGGCATAAAATTTGCTGCAGTCTGACAAAAACAAAAGTAGCAAAATCAATAAAAAGGTCCAGGAAAAGCAAGTTATGAGCAGTCAGCTCAAAGTAGAGGGAAAATAATAACAAAAAAAGATGAAAGGTTCTACCTCAAACAAATATAATTACATCTCTGAGTGGACAAACAGAAAATTTATGAAAAACTCATGGTGTTTAAATGAGAATACCTTCTGTGGTTGGCCTGTAGATTTCTCTGAAACAACGGCCTTCCAACATCCCCGGGGGCCCTTCCACCTCCGAGTGTTTGGCAAAGTTGGCTGGTTCAGTTCCGTGCAGAACTGCAAGAGGATCAAAGTGTAAAAATCACTGAATAGACCTTTTTGAGGAATTTATACAAGAAAAGTGAAGGAAGTGTCACTCTTTTTCACGCACACAAAGATCAGACCCTGAAACTCAGTAAAGTACAGTATGTCAAAAACACTGTGCTACCATCCTGCACATTTCTACTTATTATTGCTTGATTGTTGCTTGATGCTGCACACTCATAGGAAGCTGAGCAAATAGATATGAACAGCAAAATTAAGACATAGTTTCAGGCAGGGATTTTGATGAGCTACCAGGACAGTTACCTCAACTGGGTGCTCAACTGGGTACTTCTCAGTGTGTAACATGAATTCAAACAACCCTCCTGCTGTGCTATGAAGAACACACTGAGCTGAACGCTGAAAGGATCCTGTGAAGCTCTGGGCAAGTCCCCATCTAAACAGGAGAGCAGACAGAGCATATGCTCACAGGGGTGCTCAGAGGGCCCTCCTCAGAGGGGTGGCAGCTCAGCTGCATCAGAGTGTGGACACTGTGAAGTGTGTGTTGCAAGTTCAAAGTAAGAAAAATGTGTACCAGATCTCTGCCAAGAAAAAGCTAAATTCCATGATTTGTATAAACTATGGAGATTTGCATAATTATTCCTTAATTTACATTATTCCTTCTGCTTTTAATATTTGTTATGGAGGGGGTCAATAAGCTCCCTAGCACACAATAACCCTGGCTCCTTGGCACACAAAATCTCATGGAGCACCTGTCCTGGCACATACGTCCAGCCTTGTCTTTTTATCCATAATTGCTACAAATATGCTTTTTTCTAAAAATTAAGTACTGTATAAAGTTCTCAGGATGTTGGATTCTATGGCCAATATCCAGAGCTTTTTTTAATTGGAGGGGGGGATATCTTCTCCTTGGGCCTGCAGAACTAAAATATACATATCTCCTGTCATATTTTTTTGTACATGAAGAAAATGAGGTAAGTGTACTATCACTCAAAAAGAAAAGAATGTAAATACAGTATAAGGTTACACCAACAGCATAATTCAACCAAAGTTTTACACATGTTTCACTCATGTAAATTAGTGGAATGTTAGAAGCCTGTTTAACATTGGGGTGTGTTACTTTATTTTCTTGCTATAAAAATCTTAATATTTTTGAGATTATTATCTTAATTTTTGTTTTCAGTTTTCAGATACAGTACTGCCATTTTCAAACTGCACGAACTGTTAGGCAAATGGAAACCAACAAGAAGCAACTCAATTTGCAGATATTTTAAATTAATAGGTCATTTTTTTCAATGCCAAGAAACAAAGTCATCAGGGAGAGGAAAAAGATGAAAGGCTTATTGGTGAGAGCATCAATTTTAGGAGACTTATAAATGGTTCAGCAAAAGAACTGAATTCAAAACATAGGAGAGAAGAAAAGGACACTCAGGAACCAGCCCTGATTTTCAAAGAAGTGATGCTATTTTACATCCAGTAAAACATCTGAAGGAGAATTCAGAAGCAGCCTCAGCAGCTGGAACGAGCTAAATAATGCAATAACTATTATAAAAAAAAATATATACGTATGCCCTCTCCACAGAAAGGGAAGATGGCTGGTCTCCAAGTGTTTCAGTCCCCATTCATGCTGATTTACAGCCCCCTCAGCCCTTTTAGAGAACTGACTCTTGGTACTGTGCAGGAGGTGCATTGATTAGGTCAGCCTTAAAATAGTATTCTCACTATACCAAGCACAACCAGTGGTAAATGGAAGGCAATGCAGTCAAATCATTCTTTATTAAACTGGGTTCTAAGTATAAGAATTTATATTCAACTAAAGTTATCGAGTTACAAGCATTTATGTTGCCCTTCTGTTTACAAAGGAAGGGGAAAGTGATTTCCACCAACTCCTTCCTCTGTCTGCAAGCCCTCAATCATATCTCACTCTGTTCTCCCCCAAAACACCTCTGGGTGCTAAGAAGCTGCAGAGGAAAGAATGAGGCAGGGGGAAAAAACACCCAATTTCATAAACTAAGTTTGTGGAAGGAAAGTTAGGATCTGGGCCATTGTTATCATCATCATCACTATCACTATCACTAAGACACTATGACTGCATTGTCAATGTATAGTGTTTTTTTTTTTTACAGGATGACCTAACAACAAAGACATGCTCCTAGCCCAAGGAAGATTAGATTCAATAACTTTTCCATACTTCTTTCTTTCCTGCAATCTATTCCCACTGCAGAAGACTAAACGGTGCTAAAAATAAAAATAAATAAAAATAAAAATAAAATAAAAATACAGTATTTTTTAAATTAAAAAATAATGGCTGTTTAAAAATTTTAAAAGGCTTGAGAAAGTCCATACAGGATACATACTGACACCTTGTGAATTCTATAGTGCCAGGAACCACCACTGGAGTTGTAGCTAGCATTTGTTTGGTCCTGCATCATTTTCCAATATTTAAGTATTTTTAGAGTGAGAAGACCAAAGAACCTTATCTAAGATAAGGGACCTCAGCCACAAACTGGAACAAGGACTGCACTTATCTTTATGGTACAGGTATCCACAATAGCAAGCCAGAGTATAAACTATGGGATGGATTTGACAGTGCCTACTTTTTAAACAAAGCAATCTATCACAACTGTATGGAGTACTAGCAGATCTCTCTTCCAGTTGTCTTGATATGAACAACCGTCTGGTATTTTATTTCAAAACGAAGCCTCGTTTGCTGAATAAAAGGATAGAATAGAAGATGGCTCAATTGTTCCTGAAAAGAACATATTTATGTTTGTTGCAAAGTTTCTAAGAGAACCAACAATTCTGCTGGTTTAGCTGTTTTTTATTTTTGCTGTTATTGTTGTTGTTTTACCAACAGACGCATCACATTTGAAAAACCTATCCTAGGAGGAAACAACCAAACATATTGTGGCATCTTAAAGGCTACCACTTACAGCTTTGCTCTAGAATGTCGGCTCCGCTGGCGCTTGTCGCCGAGCGGAGCTCCTTTGCCCTCCCCTCGGGATAGCACGAGACGCGCTATTCTCGTAGATACCTGGGGGGGAGGGGGAACATCCTTAAAAGGACACTCCCCCACGTGTTCGGCCTCTTTCGAGGCTTGCATCCCACCTGCCCGCCCGATATCCAGTGTGAGTCTGACTGGTCGTCCTATTGGGGGCCGGATAGGAAATTTTGACCCGCTACTCAATTGGCTGAAGTAGTCGCGGGGATTTTTCACCTATCCCACACTGGCATGTGGTTAATATAGTTCCATTGCTATTTAATTGTTTTAACGTTTGGTCACACGGCGGATAGTGTGGAAGGAAACTGTATCGGTGAGTGCCCATGGAGTTCAAGCAGTGCGTAGCGGGTCTGAACTTTTGGTGCTGCGGATCGTGAGGTTACAGTGCTGGGAGGAAAGACCTGCTGGGGCCCTCCCTGGGCTGAGGCCCGCCAAAGGCTGGGGGCTTGCATGCCCGGGGGGGGGGCTTGATATTTCGCCAGCCGGGGTCATGCTGTCTTAGGGACAGCACGACAACGGGGCATGGGACTCGCCCGTACAGGTTGGTCAGGGGGTCCTGTGAGGCCTTCGGCACCAAACCTGATACCGCACTACCGCAGGCCCCTGGTTTCTAACCCATAAGTTATGGCATGTTGATTTAATAAAGTGTGGCCCTATTTATACCCATCACCTGTGTCTTGCCTCATTATTCCGGAGTGGGAGGGCAATGAGCTTTTGCTGGCTACAGTCTAGGGAAATTTACAGAAGACCTTCTTTTTGTCAGTTCAAGAATAAGCTCACTGGCAACTGAATCCAGAGCACAAGAGTGTGTGTGTGTTTTCCTACAGGAGGAAATGAAGCTGAATAGCAGAACACATGCTTTGCATACAAAAGAACACCCAGAAAGTACTAGTCCTGAAAGCAGTACTGGTTTCTCTTCCTCCTCTATCATAAAAAGAACTGGTTCCTCCTGTACCACCAAAACCACTTCTTTCCAGTCTGCTAGGATAGTTCTGAGCTATCCCTCACCCCAACCCTTTGCTGGCTACATTTCAAATTCCACTGTGTTCCCCTCCAGTTCTTGCCCAAGAAGGCTAAGTAATTTGGTATTTTATACCATTGGCCATCAAAAGCCAGTAGAGACCTGAAACAAAATGTTGCAGAGCATAGAGTGTTCCTTTTCAATGTTTCTGCCAGTAAAACATGTCCATCTCCATTCCATTCCCCCTCTCACCGGACTTTCCTAATAGTGGTCCATATCCACTGAACATGCTCAGTCCTCACTGAAGCTTTTTTCCTAAGGGGTTTCCTCCCCTCCCTATACTTCTCCAACTTGAGAGTAAAGAATGGCCAAAGACATAATGGACTTCTTTCTTTAAGAATCTCTAGATTTTCCATAGTTAGCTCCCACCACAACCAGCACACAACTGCACCCTGATAATGCTGCCTGCCCAAGCATTATACCAAGCCACTTTACCAACTCCATGTTGACTGGCGACCTCTGGAACTTTAGTCCAAAAAAGTAAGTTTTCCAAGCTCTGTTCTTGCTAGAAAAGTAGAGGCAGATTTTTGAGAAAGCAGGGATATTGATTGTCTTTTTCTCTACAGTAGTGTGTTAGCAAATTGCCACAAACTGGAAGGGAACTTGTAATTTAACTTTTTATTCATGGAAAAACAGAATATGGCATATTGTTCTAGTTGAAAAATTAACTCATCAGCACTTAAACAACCACATTCCCAAGGTGATTTGGAAGCCGCCTAGAGTGGTCGCAAGACCAGATAGGCGGGGTATAAATGAAATAAATAATAATAATAATAATAATTTTTTTTTCAACACTGTGATAATAAGAATGACAAGACTTATTTTCCACTAGTCTCCCATGCCAATCTTTGGTGCAATATTCTGATCTGATACAATTTACAATGGTACTATATATACTTTATACTATTTTTATACTATTTTATACTATTAAAAGAGAAAGAGACAAGGAATATGGCAAACAGCCTCCACTGTACAGGTTTTTTTGACATCTTTCTTCACACTTTTGCGTTGCTCAAACCTTCTTTGTTATACATAGAGAATACAACAGATCTTTAACATGGGGATTAAGGGAAAATCTTTAGCTACTTGCTCCACAAAAGCCAGAAAACGTTGGACTTTATTGTTAATTATATACTATAACACGCTGAAAACAATATCCTCTAATTTCTGTGCTGCAATGGCAGTCAATATGACCCACTCTTATGTTTTATTTGCTGGCACAAGAAGTCTTAGGCTCAAGCATTAAATTAAAGTGGGAAATTTATGTGGACTTTTGCAATAATGCAATTTCATCAGGTCAACTTGGTTTAATTAATTTTAATATGCATCAACTTTGATAAACCGGCAAACTGCACAAATCAAAAACAATGTGTACTAATTCAGTTAGTTTTGGCTGGATGGTTTAATAATTAATCTTGGCAAGACAAAACAAGCAAGCCAAGTAAGTTACACAAGACCAAGCCAATGTGAGCATTTGCAGTGTTTGCAAATGCTGAAATTTTAGCATATCCTTCAAGTTCTAAAAGTTTTTGAAAAGAAAAGAAAAAGATTATCAACTGACTCATAGGATGACAGACTACTCCTCTGGGAATATATACCTGGATATTTCTGATCATCTCCTCCTGTGGGAAAACTCACCCACTCTAAGACACAAACTTGAGAAAGGATCCTGGAGCCTGCCATCTGTTAAAGAACAGGCTTAGAGTTCAGTTGGCTGAGATCTCAACTGACCCAGAACTTGGAAAAGTTATGTTTGGCCTATTACTCACAGCATTCTAAGAAAGTAACTTTCCTGAGCTCTGAACTTAAGCTCATCCCAGGGTACTATGGTTTTCTGCATGGACCGTCTATCAAAGGTTAATGTAGCTCACTAGTGTCAATGGTGGTGGTAAGAGGTATAGAGCCAAACAAAAGAGAAAACTGATTTCCCTTCTTGTGTGTTCATTCTGAGCATTTCTGACACTGCTACACTGGAGGTTCAAAGAACAAGTATGAGCAGAGTTAAATCAGACTCGGACACAAGATCTCGGATCAGGTAAACATAAAATACATGACATCAATTATCAGACAAGATTATTGAAGGTTCTGTACACTTAGGAATAACATACGAACATTGTAGACAGAGATGGAAAAATGTTTTTGTTTTGTTGCACTCCCAGAATTCTGCTGCCAGCATGGTCCCTCTTTCCCATCTCTGACTGTGGATTTTTAATAAACTGATGGATGTGGACACAATTTGCACTACTTGTGGCCCCTCCCAAAAACTGTTGAATGTGTGGAATTCTATTTCAGTGCAGTTCTTTCCCTATATTCTTATTAACCTAAGGATGCTATCAGCTGAGTTTTTTATTGTGCTATTATTCAGTCTCATTGGTGTGGCTGAGGCTGCAAATACATGGTCAAATACCATGAGATTTGCTCCACTTATAAAACGGTTAAATTTGAAATATTTCTATTGATCACATGACGCAAAGGCTATTTGAACCAGTCCAGTCATTTTTACTCCCAAAGCCGATTTATTTTCTCTGCCACTGCAGGCTTCTACCTTTTCAAGCTGGAATGATTTGAACAGGCTTTTTCCTATGTGATTGTGATACATTATTGCAAAGATGGGGGGTGTCTATAGGTGATAGGCAGTTCGGGCGTGATGTTCAGGACCAGGGGAACATGTCCCCACATTCTTTCCTCTCCCCTGATCGCCCTCACAGCTGACAGGCAATGATAACAACTCTGGGATGGTCAGATCAGTTGTAAAAACTGTTATTATACTGGCCTTCTAGATCAAGTTCCAGTCACTTGACTGGATCAGAGAAACTACAAACTGGGAGCAAGACACATTCTCTGAAGCTAGATTTAATAGAATAATAGAATCATGAAGTTGGAAGGGGCCTATCACATTATCGAGTCCAACCCCCTGCTCAGTGCAGGAATACAAATCAAAGGATATCTGCCAGGTGGTTGTCTAAATTTCTCTTGAATACCTCCAGTGTTGGAGCACTCTCCATTTCAGCAGGAGAAGTTCACAGTGCTTATGTTTCAGCAAAATGGTCAGAAGAAAGCCACTCAGAAACAAAGGATCACTCAGTTAAAACCTGAAGTGGCATGGAATGGTTGAGGGATGAGGGAGATGGGCTGCCTAGGTAAGAGAATGGTTGTGGGGTGGGAATCACAAGTTAGGACTGCCTAGGTAAAGCCAGAAGAAATTCAGTTACTATAGCAACAAAACCAACAAAGCCAACGAGTTTCCTTCTGTCTTTATGGCCTGATTTATCAGTGCATGCACAGATTGATACATGCAGTATATTCTACATTGCATGGGTACAGTATGCAGTAAAGTACATGGTTAACTAGGCTGATTAAGAGAACTAAACCACCACCCCCTGCCTTGCAGGTTTGTACTTAAGCCAACAAAAAGTGGGAACTTTGTGTGTGTGTGGTGGGAGAGGCAGTATTCATTTAAGCAGCACTCTCCTTTCTGCTTAACAGTCAACTCATGAACAGTCTGCTTTGCTGTGAAAGTGATTTTGAACTAACAAAGATAACAATGGGTTTAATCACTATGAAAAACTGATCTGGCTGAAATAAACACTGAAGCTGACGGGAAGGGGAGGAGGGAGATGGCTGCTGGAAGCCCATAGGACTCCATCCTTTTTAATCCACAGACTCTGTCCAATTCAAAATGACATATAATACAGGAAGAAATATCAGTATGGAGAGCTAAAGGAACAACTTAAATAAAACTTAAACTTGTTTCCACATTACTGCATTTTGTTCGATGAAAAAAACAAAAACAGTTCTAACGCAAAACACAGGCTTGGATCTATATACATTTATACATCACTGCCCTGACAACAAACTTAATCATAGAATCATAGAAAAGTGAAGTTGGAAGGGGCCTACAAGGCCATCAAGTCCAACGCCCTGCTCAATGCAGGAATACAATCAAAGCAGATCTGCCAGGTGATTATCTAAGTTTTTCTTGAATGCCTCCAGTGTTGGAGGTGTTAATGGCAGAATGACAACAGAAGAACAGCTAAAACAAAGACATGGCATGTTGAGTATTACCTGGCAAAGAAAAACAGGAGACTGGGGGAAAGAGGTGGAGTTGAGAAGGATGTGGCTTACTGGGTATAATGTTGAATGGGAGCACTTCTGCTAGTACAGGAGCAAGAACTGCAATATTTTGTTGCAGGTCCTATTCTACAGTATTTTGCACAACTAATCAGAAAGTCACAAAAAATGAGGAAAGCAAGAAGAAAATATTGTGAACCAGAAGATCTCTATAACTAAAATCCAAAGAGTTACTTTAAGTACCATCTTGATGGGATTTTTTAATTTCACCTCCTCAACTTGAACAAGTACACTGTCCTTGATGCACAAAGCCACAATCATATCAAAAGTGCTTTGAAGCTCATCTTAATTTTCTAAGAGTTTCTTGTGAAATGTTAGTGAAACACAAGTGCTACAATCCCTTGGACACTCAGAACTAGTTGTATGGCTCTCTGGATCTTTGCCTGTTAAAAAGGCAGACGTACAGTACATAATCTAGTGGTTAATGAGACTGGCCATGAGAATACTCACAGAGAAAAGATCAAGACCTAACAGTTTGTGCCGTTTGTGCCACAGAGTGGAAAAAAAGAAAACAGTAGATTTCCAGCTGGGAAGCAAATTTCATTCCACTGACATAATGTAATTTGCAATGTATTGGGGGGAAGGAGAATCTCTTATTTATATGGCATGAGTCACAGTAAATAGAGAATCCTGTAGTTAATATATGAGTTGTGCTCACATAAATTTGTGTTGCTTTACAAACAAGTTTAAATACCTTTTCCAGTGAATCTCTGTCAACCAACTCCTGCACAGCCAGAAGCTTGATGCTGTAAGAAAAAGAGGGAGAGGAAAACAGAAAATATGTCATTCAAAGCTATGTGGAACTAGCTCCTGGACACCTGAAAACATTAAGCAGCAAGTTATGAAACACCGATTACAAGTTGGCCAATCCTTTACAAAAGTGTAGCCCCTGTGCCATTTATGGGCACAGTCATGAAATCGACATCTCTCTGTGAACTGCAAGCAACCTGCAAGAGATTCCTTCACTTATACTCATGAGGCTGTATGCTCTGTTCAAAACAGATACAATTTCTGAAAAGTGCTTTTTACTCTTTGGCCACAATTTTACTATACCAAAACTCAGTACGTAAGAGCCAAAGGAATAAAATATATACCACACTTTCGTGAATCTGGTGCCCACCAAATGCCACATCATTGGGCATGTGGGCAGCAAATGATGGGAGTTGTAATTCAAAACATTTGGAGAGCACTTGATATTTTATTACATCTGAAAGAAGGTTCCTGGAATGTTACTGCTGAAAGAACTGTCATGTAGTATCAGGTCAATGGGAGAAGCATTCCACTGTCAGCACTGACCGACTAAATGATTTTGGATAATTCAATTCAGACAACTCTAGCTATTCATCCTGAAAATCAAGAGTCATATTCCTTTTTTCCTTTTCAAGAGAGGTGTTCCACCTCAGAGCTAACAGAGAACATGACTACAAAGAAGATTACCCAGGGTTGATGCAAACTTCTCTATGTTGCACCCTAGCATTTAAATTGCTGCCACAGTTTACACAGAAATCTTAATTATACAAGGAAGGAACGTATCAAGTGTCCACACATCACTTAGCCATCCATCTTCTTCACCCTTCTCTAACATTATCACCACTCTCTTACCCACACCTTTCACTGGCATTCCCTTCTTTTTCTTTTAAAGTTTAGCAAGAGAAACAGCACTGAAAATGACAAGACTTTGTAAGCACTTGAATTTGCACTGTATCTGTTTAGCAGCATAGAACCAAACTAGGAGAAAGCATGTTGTTAAAATGCAAATTACAAAATACATTGCAGTCGTAGTCCTTAAGAGTGTGAACAGAAGGCAGGCGAAAGGAGCAAGGTTCATTCACACATCCTACTCTGTATATCATTGGTGATGTCATCTAGAAACACCCAACAATGGCCTGAAAGGATTGATATAGATTATCACTGTAGTAAAAACCAAGAGAAAAGAGTGCATCTGGAAGCACTATCAAAAGACATCAAATTTTACCACATGCCAAAAGATTGAGTCTACTTGTGATCAGTGGCAATGCTGTTTTGTAAAGGGAGTAAGTATCAACAGGAACAGTGAGAAACACGACATAAACCATCTAGATGCTTTCAGACAGAGCAACTATAACCTTGTGGCCCTTTAATAATGAACCCACTTGGTGGATTGTGGCCACTTTTACAGATGCAAGTGTATCTGACAGACATTCATACAAACAAGAGGAACTGGGAAATATAAACTGTAATGGAAATGCCATTCCATTTGATATTTCCTTCCTCGCTATGTTTATATAAACATCTGTCTATTGAGGCTACACTCCATGCATCTGAAGAAGTGGCTTATGCCAACTAAAACTTGCTAGTCTTAAGATGTCATAAGAGTCTACTGTATTGTTTTTGCATGAATGTAACCTCTTTTCTTAATATGATACTTTGTTAGAAGATTAACTTAAGCTATGGGTCACCACTGCACCTTGTGGGCAGGTTGCATCAGCCAAAAGAAACTAATAAAACCATGGAAAGGTGTCTGTTTCTCATTATTCTAATACTGAGCTGCATATTTCAGGAAATCTACTTCATTTCATAATAATAATCATGTTAACTCTGTCAACATTTTTTGTAATGTGCATTGACAGATACAACCACATGTTCCAAAATGTAGTAAAAAGGAAAGGAAAAAAACAGAATGAAGATCATTTGTCTGTTTACTGTTAATTTCAGTCAGGCTCCTGTGTTGACTAATTGAAAGCATGAGGTTTCTAAAGAAGCATAATCACCAAGCAAGGATTTATAGCACTGCATAGTGAAGCAGAGATCAATTTATCTAAATGGGTGTGTGGCAGTCTGGCATCACTGCCTTGTGCAGAAAGCAGAACTGATTGGACATCTTCAGTGGTTTTCCTAGGACTTGCAGTGCAATTCATCTAAAAATAGGAGGCAATTATTGCTGGCTGTCCAATACATTACATTCCTCCAAGGTTTTACAAAGGACTACAAAGGTTGCCTTCTTTAAAAAAAGAAAGAAAAAAAAGCACCATTACATAGCCAGCCACAGGAAAGGATCATCTGCAGAACAGGTATAGTACAGAGGCCTTAGACTGAACTTGCAAACTCAAGATTCTGCCCAATTGTGGGGTGAAGAAGCAAGCTCCAGAGAAACTAGCCTCACTAGCAAAAAAAATCTAATCTTTACACCAAAGCAGCTCAAGTGGTAAGGCTGGACCCCAACAAAGGATCTTGGGTCAGGATTACTTTGAGATCTGAGTAACTAGCTTCTGGTAGCGCCTCTGATCGCTGTTGCCTCTCCCACATCCAAAACTTAACACAGGCCAAACATGGCAGTAACCTACAGCAGGAAGGTTCATTCACCCATTTCACACCAGTTTGCTTCATCCCATCAAGAACAGTCTGTATTTCAAATGAAGCACGGAAGCCAGACTGACCCTGCACAATATATTGTTTGCTTCATCCTGGTATTACTAAGCTGTTCCAGAACTTTCACACAGTGCAGCCCCCCAAATCAAGGGAACCTGATCAGCACCTCTGTGTCCAACAAGGAAAAAACAAAAGTCTTCAGCTGAAAGCAGTGACTTATGTACAGGTCTGGGGCAACTAGCACTGCAGGAGAAGTGAGCAATCTGAATCAAAGGAATGAACTATGAGAATCCTTCCCTCCCTCCCTCCTTCCTTAACTAGGGGAGTGAGTACTTGAGAAGTTACAGCCAGCCTTTTTACCATACACTTGGACCTAGTTTATTTTAACATTTCACAGTGTAACATAGCAGGATGATACAAACAAGAGGATCTCAATCTTTCAAATTTTATAGACCACTAATCACCGTCACAAAGAACCTGATATACAGTCATGACTTCTATCATTTTATGTATCAGAACATAATAAAAATCATCTGGTCCTTAGCAGGTCTGAAGATTAGGTAAATAAAACCTCAGATGAACAACACATGACGTATTACACTGTGTCATGATTTATTTTACAAAAACAAAGCCAAAATGGAGAAGCAATTGTTGCTGCCCATCAATCTGGGGTTATAAGGATATTTCCAAACAATTTAAAGTCCATCATTCTACAGTGAGGAAGATTATTCACAAGTGGAAAACATTCAACGCAGTTGCTAATCTTCCCAGGAGTGGACATACAAGCAAATTCACCCCAAGGTCAGAACGTGCAATGCTCAGAGAAATTGCAAAAACCCCAAGAGTTACATCTCAGACTCTACAGGCCTCAGTTAACATATGAAATGTTAAAATTAGTGACAGTACAATTAGACCAAGACTGAACAAATATGGTTTGTTTGGAAGGGTTGCCAGGAGAAAGCCTCTTCTCTCTAAAAAGGACATGGCAGCACAGTTTAGATTTGCAAAGTTGCATCTGGACAAACCACAAGACTTCTAAAACAATGTCCTTTGGACAGACGAGATAAAAGTGGAGATGTTTGGACATAATGCACAGCACCACACTTGGTGAAAACGAAACACAGTATATCAGCACAAACACCTCATACCAACTGTCAAGCATGGTGGTGGAGGGGTGATGATTTGGACTTGTTTTGCAGCCCCAGGACCTGGGCACCTTGCAGTCATGGAGTCGATCATGAACTCCTCCTTATACCAAAGTTTTCTAGAGTCAAATGTGAGGCCATCTGTCTGACAGCTAAAGTTTGGCCAAAATTAGGTCATGCAGCAGGATAATGATGCCAAGCACATCAGCAAATCTACAGAATGGCTGAAAAAGAAAAGAATCAAGGTGTTGCAATGGTCCAGTCTAAGTCCAGACTTCAACCCAATGGAAATGCTGTGGCGAGACCTTATGAGAGCTGTGCATAAACTAATCCCTGCAAACCTCAATGAACTGAAGTAAAGTTGTAAAGAAGAGTAGGTCAAAATTCCTCCACAATGATGTGATAAAGTCATACAGGAAATAATTACTTCAAGTTATTGCTGCTAAAGGTGGCTCTACAAGCTATGGAATCATAAGATGTACTTTTCACACATGGCTTCTCCATTTTGGTTTTATTTTTGTTAAATAAATCATGATACGGTGTAAGATGTCATGTTATTTACCTATTTTTCAAACCTGCTAAGGACCAGGTGATTTTTAATATATCCTGATATGTAAAACCATAGAATTCTAAGAGTATGTACTTTCATTTTCACATCACTATAAATCATGAAAGAAATAAAATACTTCTTTCTTCTGAGAAGGACACATATATGTTTATAGGCATCCTGTTACATATAGTTACAGCCTGTTTTACAGTTGCATTGGTGGTCAAAGAAAGCATGTGATTAGGAGAGACATGGAGTATCCAAACTCACTATCAGCAAGCCAAAAGGGCACAGATGGATAATGCATGCCAGACATAAAAAAACAGCACACTATATTTGCAGAAAGAGATGGCAACATGATTAATAATGAATTCTAATTTATTGTTATTAAAATCCTATGCCACACCCCAGACTCCTTCCATCTGTCATCAGTAGATACATGTACAGTACCCTGGTTGAGAATGACTGAACAGACAACCTGTTAGGAAGGCATTTCAATTACATTTAATATTTTTCACCTCTGCATGTCTCTATAAACGCCTGTCTATTAAGGCTACACTTCAACTGGGAGAGAAAGGCAGGATAAAAATCAATCAAACAAACAAACGAACATTCATTCATGAATCTGAAAAAGTGGGCTGCAGTCCTCAAAAGCCTATGTTAAACAGTGTGTTAAGTTTTTAAGGTGCTGTAGGACTTCTTGTTATTTCTGAAAATGGCAGAAAGCTTAGCACAAAAGCATCAGCAGCTTAAAGCTTTGTTTTAGTTAGTCTGATAATTAAAACATCTACCCTTGATCACTTGCACTAGGAAAGCAAACTCTGTATGTTAATGTAGTCAGAGAGTTAAGAGTTCTATTTTGAGCCAATTCTCAACAACAACATTAACTATGCCTCACACTTATGCACACCAATATTAGCACCATTTTCAAAACTGACTACTGCAGTTTTGATATAAGATCTATTTCCCCCCCCCCCCCCCTTCCAGCTCTAAATAATTTACTCTGCTGTCAAATGAGGCTGCAGGCCATACTCCCACAGAACTTCTCTTCAACTTTCCCACTCTGGCTTTTCTTCCACCAGTAGTAAAAATGTTTTTAAAAATAATTATATGACAAGGACTCCAGCAGCAGGTGCAGCCAAGTATTGCATTGGTTTGCAAATCAGCAATCAGGCTCAGGAATGCATGCTTCTGTCCCTCACTCATTAATGTAAATTCCCTTCCATAGTTAGCCTTTACTGTGATTCAGCATCTTGGGGGAAGGGAGCAGGATGGGGATGGGGGTGGGGGGCATGCATTTTGGAGGCTGGATTCTGATGTTCAAATTGTGTTTTTCAAAGAGTCAGCATTACATGCTCTCTAAACACTATTCATAGTATATCATTGCTTAAAAACAAATGTTTGTGTTTACACAGAGTCTAATCTATATTTGTTTGTTCTTACATTTATGAAGGGTGTTCAGCCCACCTCACTGTGGCTAAAACAGATCTATAGTTAGACAAAATCGCCAAAGAATTTTTTTTCAAAAATATTAATGATGCATGGCAGGAGCCATTAGCTTCTGAGAGCTTTTGGATTTAACTTAGATTTGGATGAGTCATTCTACCGATTTAAAAAATATATCTCCTGGAACAATAACAAGCAACATTTAAAATAAAGATCTAACGATTAAAAACAAAACGCTTGGCTTCCAACTTGCAAAACACAAACATTATTTTGTAAATAAACAAACTATTTAGTATGGCTCCTTTGTTCTTCTGATTTCTCTTGTGGGTTGTTCTTGATGCTTCTGAAATATCCTTTTCTCCATTTAGTTTTGTCTCATGGATACAGTGCTATACCTCCTTGATTTTGGTGTGTGCAATTTTTTAAAGAAGTGGCGAATGATTTCCCATTATGCAGCAACAAAAACCACAACAAAAACTAAAACTGAGGGACTGTGGAAGGGACCTGGAAATAGCAAGGAATTATTCCTTTGAGGGGCTTATCATCTCAAGAACTTAATTTTGCATCTTTGCCAAATAATTTTAAATTCACAAAGAATTTTACCAATGTGAAATCAGAGCTGAAAGCTAACATGTTTATCTGAAACATCATTAGAAATTGGAACAGAAAATCAAATATAATTTAAGGCTGTGTGGTTCCCTGGCTTTATAGTGTCAAAGCCAAATTCTGTTCTGTTCTTTCAGTAGGAAACTACATGTCCTACTAATTTGCAGTGGGTTTTTTTCTCATTTGCACACTGCAAACTTTCAAAGTCTAACTGATTTCTTTCTTCTTGTCTCCTATTAAAGGCACTAGAGCAGAACCAGAAAAACTGAAATAAAAGGTTGCTGTTACATGCCACTAATTTGCCTCAGACATAAGAGTGATCCTAATAGGGCTGTGGGACTTTTATTCTCAGCAAGACTTAAAGGCAGTTAACATATCATTATTCTCCCCATAACTGCATTTTTTTAAATTATCCCATAGACTGATGAATTATTTACATAAGCTGTCAGTCCCTTCAACTAGAAAAGCATTTTTAGCACTAAGATTTCATACTATGTCTTTGCAATATGTGGAAGGATGCTACACCCAGACATCAACAGCACAGCATTTCTGAATGTGCAGAGTGCAAGTACTAGAGGGTTTTCAACATTTACTACACTGCTCAAACTTGCCTGATATTAAAGTTGTGGCAGACAGAGTAGGAAGATTTGCAGCAGCTGCACCAAAATTGAAGAGAAATGTTGCAAAGATTGATACAGTTAATTGTAAAGATTTAATTTAAAATTTATGATATTGTTTATATTTTTTATTTATTTGCATTTTGTTTTTAACCCAGTATTATGTGAATGTATATATTTTTTGTATTTTTTAGCTTGTTAGAGCTGTGTTTTTAAGTCCACTCTGCAGGTGTATATATTTCTATTTGTTTATTTTATTTATATTCATTTATTTAATATTTTTACCCCGCTTTTCTCCTTGAAAACGACATAAGGCAGCTTACAACATTGAAAGACAATATTTAAAGTTTAGAACAATGAGTATAAAGAGGCATCTTACATCATTAAAAGGCAATATTAAAGCTAGAAACAATATGTATACAAATATTAAAAGAGGGAAAAAATGTCATTCTGAGAAATGGAAAACCCAAAAAATGGAAAACACAATAACAATCCAACTAAAAATCAACACAATAACAGTCCATCTAAAAATCACACACAGGTAGCTAGATTACTAAGGGAAGGCTTGCCTGAAGAGAAACGTCTTTGCCTGTTTGCTGAAGGCCAGCAAAGATAGTGCCTGTCTGGCCTCCTGTGGGAGGGAGTTCCAAAGTCTGGGAGGAGCACCAGAGAAGGCTCTTTCCTGTGTATCCACCAAATGCACCTGTGAGGGTAGCGGGATCAAGAGAAAGGCCTCCTCTGATGGGCAGGCTCATAGAGGGAGATGCGGTCTTTTAGACCAGGGGTCCACGCCCCAGCAGCGGTCTGTGGCCTAGGCAGGACCAGGCCGCAGACACAGATCTCCTGCACCCCCGCAAGTGCCCCCCTGTGAGCGCCGCTGTGTGCATGCGCGTGAGCGAGCTCCGCCCCCTGCGAGCACACATGCGTGTGAGTGCGCTCCTCCCCCCTGCGGTATCCATTACTGATACCAAACACTGATTTAGAGCCAAAACAGCTTCCTTGGATTTAGGTGGCAAGGTGAGATAGAGCTGAGTGTCATCCGCAAACTGGTGACACCGAACACCAAAACTCTGGATAATCTCTCCCAGTGGTTTCATGCAGATATTAAATAACATAGGAGACTAAACAGAACCCCGAGGGACTCCACAGATCAGAGCCCAGGATGTCAAACAGGAATCCCCCAGCACCACCTTTTGACTTCTTTTCTCCAGGAAGGACTGGAGCCATCATAAAACAACGCCCCCAAGTCCCATTTCAGAGAGATGTGTCAAGAGGATAATATGGTTGATAGTGTCAAAAGCCACTGAGAGGTGCAGCAAAACCAACAAGGACACAGATTCCCTATACGGTTCCCAGTGTAGGTCATCCACCAAAGTGACCACAGCCATCTCTATCCCATAACCAAGCCTGAAGCCAGACTGAAATGGATCTAGATACTCTTGTCTCATCCAGAAACCTCTGGAGCTGAGAGGCCACAACCCACTCTAGCACCTTCCCCAAAAATGGGATATAAGATACTGGTTGGTAATTATTCAGTATTGTGGGATCCAAAGAGGGCTTTTTTTCACAATGGCCTCCTTTAAGCATGCGGGGATCATGCCCTGTTGCAAGGACGTGTTCACCACTCCTCCTACCCAGTCGACAGTCCCTTTCTCACAGATTTTATGAGCCAGGAAGGGCAAGGATCCAGAGCACACATGGTGGCCCTCACCTCTCCAAGGGTCCTGACCACATCATCAGGCTGCAGAAGCTGAAACTCATCCATTAACACAGGGGCCACAATTACATTCACAAGACCTGAATCAACTAAAGCATCCAAATCAGAGCAGACTGGAGCAATTTTGCCTGCAAAGTGATTTAGGTTTTAATTGCAATTCTAGTTGTGGTTAAATGATCAAAGTGGTTAAATCAAGAATAAAGATACCAAAATATTATAATACCCTAACAGGATTTTCTAAGAATGTGAGATATTCAAGAAATGGCCCAATGAATTTTTATGGTTGAGTGGGGATTTGAGTCCTGGTCTCCTGAGTCCTAGTTCACTATCTGTCCACTACATCACAATGGCTCTGAGATGCAGTAATCTAGAACGTCCTCAAGAATCACCATGTAGCAGATCTCAGAGGGGTCTTAATGTTGGCTTCTGACTGCCAAGATCTATGCTGTTCCTCTGTATCCTTCTGACTCAGCCAGGGACAACTTCCTCAAATCACCTAAAATTCACATAGCGGACAGACCAACTGTCTTATACTGCTCAGAATCCTGGATCAGAACTTGTTTTAAAAACAGAAGGCTAAGGAAGCAATGACCCTTGCTGGGGTGCTCGGACTCAGACAGATGCCCAGAGATATGAGGAGTCAACGTAGTCCATGTTCCCCAGTGTGGGACGGGTCATCTGGTTGCCATCACACATTCCTGAACTTTGCACACTGGTGTTCTTTATAGTTTATTAAAAATGGCTAGAAAGATGAGCAGAGAATGGCTGAAAGATACAGTAGGTTAAAGATATGCAGCTTTGAACCTGGTTAGTCTTAAGAAAATTTTGCATAGCTTTTTGAAGAAAGAGCAGGCTAAACATATAAACAATGATGTAAACAAAGTTAAGTAAGGGTGCAGGCCATAAGCCAATGTGAAATTAGAGCTGAAAGCTAATATGTCTGTCTTCATTAGAAACTGAAACAGGAAACCAACAGCAAATCCATTTTTCTCTTAAAATTTTCAGGCAAGTCATATTAAAGCAGAGCTGGGAATCACACATGGATTTTTCTTTCTCTTTTAAAATGAAGCAGCATGTTCCTTCAACAGAATTGTATAACTTTGTAAACATCTTAATCGTTTCATGCAGCAAACTGCTACAATGGGGAAAATAATGCTACTGTCCTTTCTCAATGTCCTATCAGAATTTCTCAAAAACTATAAATATGCAGCTGTTTCTCCCTCTACCCACTCACCATAAAGTGCTTAATAGTGCTATATGAAATTTGAATCCTAAGATTTGAGAGTTGCAACACACACAGCCATTGCTCCCATATGCTACATATTGTACCAATATTGCTAATGTTTTCAACAGAAATTGTGAAGTGCTTTTGACTAATACATTCAAACAATGTCAGCTTTCTCTGTAATTCAATTTCAGAACAGCATTATTATTTTATTTTACTCTGGTCTGCAAAGCAGGAAGATGAGGTGGATCTGTATATAACCTAAACTAAGTGCTGTATCTAAAGAGAAAGGACCAAGATAAATCACAATTTCTTGTAAAGCTGTAGAGAACAGTTCCTGCCAATATTTAGGTATAATATGGTTGCCTTCAACTTGCAGTACAACAGGAGAGCAAGAATAATCTTTCCATTCTGCTACCAGCACAGCAATTCTATGCACCAAAAAAACCAAATAAGAAAAAAAGAAAGAAAACCCCTGAAAGGGCAGAAGAATGCTTCTGTCTGATACAAACTATTGAGTAACGGCAACCAGAATTAATAGAATTTTTTTGTTAGCATGACTGGATTATATCCACAAAAGGTCATGTCATAAATTTGTTAGTCACAAGATTCTTTTATTTATTACCTCAGGCAGAGCATCAGGGGGAAAACAGTTTAGCAGTATTTGTATAACATATCTGAAGTACCTGTATGCAGAATAACAATATTGTTCCATCCGCGTCGAATGCTTTATCATTCTGACTGTTTTTAAACAGGCCTTAAAAACCTGGATATTCCGGTCTGCCTTTAAATGAATCAATGAGCATTTTAATTGTATAAATTCTTGCTTTACTGTGCTGTCACTTTAAATGCTTTATGCTTCCTTTTGTTGTTGTTATTAACTGAATGTTATATATATATTTTGAATATTTTACTTTATAAACTGCCTTGAAGAAGGTATAAAATGTGCTGCAAGAGGTAGCATAAAATATTTTAAATGAAATACTTTACCTTCCCTGGTGTAATGAATTAGGTATATACTCCTGCCACTCTGCCATGTCCATGCCTTATACCATAAACAGCTTATGCAGTATTATTCTTGCAGAGTCACTTCTGTGTTGCCGCTGTTAGCTAATAAAGATTAAATGGACTCCCAGCCAAAACTCAAGCTGTTGTCAGAAGATTACCCTTGAGCCTTAAGATTTCTGCAGCTTGCTCACAATGCATCTAAACTACAGACCTAGATCACAGAACTGTGGCATTAAACGTCATTCCTTCTCTGGAGACAAATGTTCAGGAATAGGGAAAATTTCCTAGCATATATTTCTCTGCATAACCAATAAATTACAGACACTTAATATTCTCAGTGATTTAAATATCTGCGAGTAGAGCCAGCCCGTGTGGCCTTGGGCAAGCTACACAGTCCCAGGGCATCCCCTGAGGAAGGGAATGGTGAACCATTTCTGAGTATGCGCTACCTGAAAAACCCTGAAAAGGGTTGCTGTAAGTCAGAATCAACTTGATGGCAAATTACTTTTATTAATATTCTTTGGTGGAAGGCCACAACTCAGTGATAGAGTACATGCTTTGTGTGAAGACTATGGTTGTAGGTTCAACGTCCAGCCATCTCCAGTAAGGGCTACTACATCAAACTCTGAAGAATCCCTATCAATCAGTGTCAAAAATACTAGGTTAGGACTCATACATACACACAGTGGTGTTGCTGCTGGTTGTTCTGGTATTTTTTGTTGCAGATTTGAAAAGATCATCCTAGTATATGTGTTCACACATGAGGAGGGTATTTGTTGCCAGATTAACGCACTGGTTTATTCTGGTACCAGCTGTCCATACACATCCAGAATTGCTCCCTGATGTCCCACTCCTAACACAGACTGTCTTCCCCTTTTGCCTGTATTCTCTATGCCCATCCCTGTTTTATGCAACCACAGGGCACAGGGAGGCGGAGAACAACCAGCAGAAAAACACACACAAAAACACACTATCAAATGATACTCACCCACAAAATGCACAGATCAGCACAGAACAATGAAGGACTAGGGTCCACACAAGCAGATCTTGCACTGGAGCAAATCAGATCAATGTGGAAGAGGAAAAAAAAAAAACACCAGCACCCAGCAGTGGGGTAATATAACCCAGAAAGTGAGGATTTTTTTTTTGTCACACTTGAGCTCTGTTGACATTACTTTCAGCCCTGATTCTGTGGACACCAGGAGGCAGTACTGGTGCAAGGAGAGCTGAACAAATGGTCAGTATGGACAAGCCATTAGATGGAGCAACAGTCTGGCTCAGTATAAGGCAGCTTCCTATGTTCCTAAGTTAGGCTCATATCAAACCAATATATTTGCAGTGTGCACCTTCCTTAGTGCCAGGGCTGACTTATGGTCCCAAGGATAGCATTTATTATCTATTCAACCCATCCTTCTTACAAATCCTGTGTTTTTCTCAGTAATTAAAGAAAAAAAGAAATATCACTGGTACCAATCCTCAAGTTCTCCAATCAGATAAAGTAAGAAAAGGACACTTACTAATTGACCTGGGATGTTCTGCTCTAATTCTGGACCAACATGATAATTCACTACTAGAATAATAAATTTATTATGGGAGAGCTAAGTAATAATCAACTTTAAAATACCTGTTGGTTGGTTTTATGTGTTGCTGTAAGGGCTCTCCATGTTCACTCAAGGTCCATGATCTTAGCACATGCACTTTTAGGCAATACAGATCTGGTATCCGTTGCTGTGGCTTCTTCCACCTTCACCACTGAGGTACAGCTGGACAGCTGTCGAGGGCTGAACAATGGACCTAAGAGCCAGAAGTGTCCATCTGCTGGAACAGACACATGGAATCTATGCAGCTGATGGTACTATCCCATGTTACAAGTACTCAACTGGCAACTAAAGCCATCCACATAGTAACTGTGCAGCTCAGTAAGATTCTCTTCTCTTAAGCGAATGGGAACATATCTCATTCTGGCCTTCTCACCAAATGACTAGAGAAGAGCAGCCTAGCAACTAAACAACAATAACACTGTCTCATGTGGTCTAAGAGACAGAGGGAGTTCCCATAGCAAGCTGAACGCAAGAGAACAAACCACTAGTTTCTAACGTCTAGTCATTCTTCCTTTCACCATGTGTCAGTCTACACTGTCAGCAAAATCTTTATTAATTCAATATTAAGTTTTGCTTCACTTCCCAACATAAAAAAAAGGTTAGAAGCAGTTTACTCATAAAATGTAAATTACTGTATATCCATACAATCATATAGAAATGATTACAACACAATACAACACTAAATATTCAGCAATAAAAACATCATTTAAAAAAACCAAAACACTGAAAATGTGTTTCCATAATACACAGGTTTAAGTAACAAATGTTTTCCCCAACTCCACTCAGGCTAGACCAATTCTCATAAAACAATTCATTTGCTCATGTTTTTTTCCTTTAAATTATGTTGCTTGTGTGTGTACAGGAATATTTCCTTCAGCAAAACATTTCCTCAAAAACCCTTCTGCACACAGAAAAAATAGCATATATGCCTGCATAACAGGCTGCTTTTTTATCAGCCAGATTTTATTTCATAGGGATGGGTACCTTTCATGTGGGGAAAGGTATTCAACTCTACAACCCCTTTCCTCCTCTACAACTGCAGTCAAAGGCAGGGAAATCTAGAGTAGCTTTATCATCTGTCAGTTACATGTACATTTCCTTGGACACATGGCATGGCTTATCCACATCAGAGAAATGGCAAACGGACACTTTCTGGATACATCCTACAACTACTCACCAAAGCAGAACATCTTTACCTCCTGCTTGTCAGAGGCAGATGTGTCAGAATTCCTGCTCTACACATGCAATTTACAAGTGTGGCACACGGATCATGTGAGCACAACAACTATTTGCATGACTAAAAGCAATTGATCAAACACATGTCATGTACTTATACATATGACATGACTGATTGTGACTAATTTGGAGGAGATCCAGCTCATCTCTCAGCCCTGGGTGGAACAAAAGATCTATGATCCCAACTGAGGATTGTTCCTTGATTGCATCTCTCTGATCCCTTTCTGTAGGTTATGATCCTTAAAGCTGGTGAAAATGGCAGTCCAGCAATATTTGGAGAACCACAGCGTCCCACTCCTTCTTTAGAAGGATAAAGAAAAAAACAGTTGGTGTTGTTAATACAAATGCACACAATACATCATTTCTCACATTTCAGTTGTAAATTGTTTATGTATTATAAACTGAAACCTGGTGAGGGTTCTTAAAACATAATTTACTAAGAAATGAGTAGAGGGAGCTACAGAGCCTGTTCATATGTGCCTAAAGAGTTTCCTCATTGTTTTATTACTGACCTTCCTAAGGTCACACCCGAGGACCTGGGTGTGAAAGATTATTATAATGGGAGCTCAGTTGCTAGACCTGGTGAATGAGACTTGCACTCATTGGGAACCTGCAATCCAAGAACACTTAACCTAGAAGTAGGACTTATTGAAATACCCTTCAGTATGGGTTATTTATGAGTAGGAAGGCATGCACAGAATGGCACTGTCAGAACACAGGACTTCCTAATAATACACATATTTTGCCTAAACTAGTCCAGTTATATATCCAAACTAGTCATACATACTTATAAACCCATCTGTCTTCTGTTATCCAGCAGGACCCACTGCATGTTGACCTGAATAATTATCCACCCCCTTTCTGGGGAAAAAAAAGTTCATTCTAAAGCCTTAACTCTGCTTTTCACCTGAAATTCCAAGTTAATTTAGAATATGTTTAAAATGGCAGACACATACTACATGTTTCTAGTTAAATAAATAAATAAATTTTGCATATTACAGCAGACTTGGCATTTCTTCTTCCCCTTTGCCCTTCTCATGATTTATCACACACAACTGTAGAAACTCCCTGAGGAGCGTATTCTGACCAGCATGAACTTTGTAAGAGCAAGGTCATTGAGCTCAAGTAACTTAAACACCGGCAAAAATCCAAACAGACGTCCTAGAGGTTACTAGGATTCCTTGTTGAGGAAGAAGAGGAACATGTTTGTTTCATTTGCAATCTAAGAAAAATGGGAATGGCTGAGAAGTAGTCTTGTGACATATATAGGCAAGAATCTACAAATTAGTACAAGAATTGACTAACAGTAAAGAGAAGCTATCTCAAACGTCTTTTCACAAACAAGAGTATCCATTTCATTAGGATTACAGAATCATACTCTGCAACAACATCTCCTAACCCCCTGCCCTCCAGATGTTCTGGACAACTCTCTTCATTCTCTGCCATAGATCCCAGCCTTGGGAAGCACCAGCTTTGGAAGACTGGTTCATAATTATTTTCTATTCTATTGCCTGCCAACAACTTTGAATCCAGAATTCTAGTTAAATGGATAATTTAGAGAATAAAAGTCTTGGCAGCTACATGTTATATCTGAATGTCCAGGATTAAAGTACATGGCCAGGAATAAGTACACAGGTTGTTCTTATGCTAAAACTGAGAGAGGGAGATTACCAATCTGGAAGGTTGCTGGCATATTTTTAAAGAACAAGGGTTGGAACATCAAATATTGTTGAGAATCAATCATATAATGTGTTCTGGAGGACTAGCTCATGTTCCTGCCCCAGTGAGTGTGCATAATGCTAAGAACAGTACTGGCATATACCTGGTGCTGGAGATCTTTGTCATATTTGTCTGTGTGCATGTATGCATGTTATATTCCCTGTGTCTTTTACTGTGCAGTTGTCTGCCTCTCTCAAGTCCTGCCTCACTTTTCCACATGTGTATTCTGTCTCGTGTGTGTGCACGAGAAAGCCCCCATTTTGTGCTTCACTTGAATTAGCCCATTTACTGGAAATATAAGACTTTGCTAAAAGTTTTCAGGGAGCACCATGAATACAATTCTTCTGACTTACCAGAGCCTTTGTGTTTCTGGTAGGCACCAACCCTGCCTGCCCCTCCTTCTAGTAACTTTTCCTCTACAGCATTTACTACCACTGTTTTTAGAATGCATGCCACAGCTAGCTAGCTTGGGTCTACGTACGTATACTTCTCAACTACTTCCAAACTGGTCCGGCAAGAAGTAGGACATTTATTTGCCCGTATTTACATGTTTAAATCTATCTGTTCACTTGAATATTGAACTATTAGACAGATTAGTTTGATCATCAATCCTTCTATATGCTATAATCAATCATGCTATTTGTTAGTGTTTTAAAATGTTTTCATCGTTTTAAAATATTTAACTGTATTAGTTTCTTCTAATGTGACCTTGCTGGTTGTATCCCACCCTGAAAACCGTCAATACAGAGCAGACTAGAAATGTTTGGATGAACATTTTAAACTTATAGCAATTTGTCACTAAGGTATGCCTTTCATGTAATTACACAACAGGATTTCAACCAATGTCTGTTTCAGTTATTAACTGGCTCCACTCTAAATTCATGCCACAATTTCTATTGAAACTGCACATAAGAAATTTGATTTCCTAATTTTTTTTTAATTTGAGGACTCAACTACACATCAGAGTACTCCTGTTTTTGCATTGGGTTTGACATGCTGGAAAGCAATTTAAAAATCCCCAACTACACAATGTACAGCTAAGTGCACATTTTTTCAGCTGGAAAGCAGGTTTTTTAAAACACCCATGTAGGGATAGTTTATTTTAAATAAATTCTGGTCATGATTTTTTAAAACTTGATTTAGCATGAGTGATCACCTGTGTTGGAGTAAATAGTGTCTGTGGAGATTTGCAGGGTTTGCCAAGTTTTGAATCCCAAATACAACAGGTTATGGACTGCAGGATATCCTGCAATCTGAACAATTACTCCCCCCCCCCCCCGGGTAGCTTTTATTTCAGCGCTGCATCAATCTAGTGCTATGCCAGTTCAAAACTTATATTTAAAAACTGATTATTTAAAAAAACAGAAGGAGACAGGGGACTGAGTGCTGCTCTCACTCTGACATCTGCACTAAAACTCACAATTCTTGCTCTCCCAACCTCCTCCATCACACCGGCAAATGGAGCTCTGAAGCTTCCTCCTCTGCCATGGAGCACAGGTAGCTTCATGTCTTGCTGGGAACCTACTCTGCTCTCCTCCCTTGATTGATGCAATCAATAAATCCAGTGTGGCAACTTTCTGGAAACTCTTCCTCACTGGAATGCAGGATGGTGCCTTCCTTCTTGGCTCTGCAGAGCTCCTAGCAGTTAGAGAAAGCAGGGTGGATGGTCTTCATAGCAAGGAGGAACCACCACCACCACCTCCCCACCCTCCTCAACCCCCAGCCTGAGAGGAGCCTTCACCAAGTGGAAAGCTGGGATAGACTCACCCTCCCCCATCTATATAGAGGTAAGACATGGGGGTGCAGGAGGTCTTCCTAGGCCATCTTCCATGAGGACATACACACCAACTGAAAAACCATGTGACATTATATTGATTTCTAAAAAAACTGAAGCAGCTCCCAATTTAATTCAACACTGTAGCAGTGTCCTTAGTTGCCCAGCAATTTACTATTTTAAATAAAACACTTATTCTCTTTGCCTCGTTATTAACTAAAGAAATGCTTCAAAAGAAAATTTTCTGCTTCTTATAAAAGTATAAAGGAAAAATAAGCTTGGATTGCAAATACAGTATTTAATATACAAGAGACAAGAATTCACAGCTCCTTTATTGCTGCAACTTAAGAGACACACAGTGTTTGCATGTGTGGGCTTGGTGATGATGGGTGAACTCACACTCTGTTCATGTCAAAATCTCACCAGAAAGAGTTGTTTCAAAATATAGCAACAGGGAAAGCAAGTCATATAATTAAAAATGAAGAAGGAGTTTTTCCCTACACTGACTAAAATCTCTTGGACCTGGATTTCTCATTTGGAGTAGGGGTGGGGAATTGTTCATATAAAATAACATAATTTTATGTTCTCACTCTATCACAACATTCTTATGATTGTAATAGAGATGTTAAGCAAATCAAAGCATTGGGGGGGCTGGGTGCAATGCTGAACTCAAAATCTCAGTTCATAGCTGGAATCCTGTATATATTTAATTGGGAATAAGTCAATGATACATCCTAGGAAAACTGATTGTAATAAAGGTTAATATCCAACTAGTAAGGCAATGAACCACAAAGGAGCCTTAAATACAGAGAGGGCAGCTAAGAAGTCATCCAAAATGTATTTATTAGAAAACATTAAATGACCCTTCATCCTCATAGGTACCAAAGTGAGGTACAAATACAGTAAAAATAAATTGCAACAACATCAAAAACATAGAATTAAAACTTGGGATGGGTCATATGCAGCCATCTGGAAATTTTGTGGAAAGTCCCCAGTCCCTTCCACCATCAAATTTGATGTGCCACTTTTTTTTCCTTTAAAGCAAGAGATGTACTCAACACACACAGAGAGATAAACACACACACACACACACACACACACACTGCTTCTAAATTTCCCTGAAGTGTGATTTCCCCTCTTAACAAGGTACATAGAGAACACATTCTTTGTTTTAAAGGGGAAACCCCACTTATTTTCTGCCACTGCTGCCACAACAACAAATATGGCAACAACAGAAGCTGACTCCTGGAGGTTGTTTACCCTAGATCATCAACAGCAACAAACCAGCAGATGTAAACCAGGTGCCACAGTTGAGAAGGCCCCTCCCTTGCTGACAGATAGTACCTACAGAAGAGCCTCTGCTGGTGATATTAAATCACATGTAGGAAGAGGTGGATCCTATAGATGTTTAGGTCGCTAGTGCTTAGGGTTTTAAAAAACAACAACAGTAGCCACCTGAACTGGACTTGGACACCAACAGGCAATCAGTACACGTTGTTCAGAACCAGTGCAACCCTTCTCTGTTATTGGCTGCTTTAATGGCTTTTAAACTAGTACATTATGCTGTAGATCATGAAATTTTTATATGCTATTTTTGACATTGAATACACAGTAAGATGGTACACTGTTTTTTGTTCTGCAGCAAAGAAATATTGATTAGCTGGTCAAGAGTTAAGAACTCCTTCCAGGTTATTAAGACAGGAAGATGTTGTTAAGATGAAAAACGACTCTTGTGTTTTCTTCCTGGTATATCAGAAAGAAGCATAATAGCGTGGATGGGGAAGCAAACTGCTAATATATCTGTTGCAAAGAACTGACTTGTGCACTTACTAGCAAGGCTAACACAATACACCCCATCTTTCTCCACCAAGCATGTGATTTAATTGTGAGGATTACAATTAGGAACACTCAAGGGGGATTGGATATTGGATTTCTTCCTTTCCTGACTTGTATAGTGACTGTGAACAACTACAAGACACCTCCACTGCAGGCATATCATTATCCACATCGATGCTGCTGCAATCTTCAAGAGCACATAAAGCAGAAATTCTGTTATGTTTGACTTGTTTCTTTCTGCTCTTGTTCTTATCGTATCATGCAAGGATGGTGGTGGTGGGGAGTTAATTACCAGTAATCACTGTTCCAGGAAAATATTTCAAAAGAATATTCAAGAGACAATATTAATGCAAGATTAATACCATTAGGAAAAAAACTCATGGGGGAGAAAGGAAGGTAAGGGCTTCAGTGAAATGCCTGGGGATGTACTAAGCCATTAAAAAGCCAGCTAAGATTTAAGTGTTGGCAGAAAATGCACAAGGCCCCTGTATACAAGTCCCGCTGAGCTCACTTGATAGTACCTGTGAATCTGACCCTAAATTGGAAGGGGAAAAAAGCACAACTGTGGCAGGCAGGATTAGGGCACCAGCATATGGATCATCCTTCTCCAATGCAGCACCTACAGAGGCCACAGCAGTAAAGAGGGGTGGACTGCTCATGTGAGGTTTTGAGCCCATTGCCTCTCTGAGATATATGCATATGCCTTTGGATTTTTAAAACTGTGACCATTTTAGAAGATCGGAGAGAAAAATCTTTAAATCGATATTTTTGGGGCTAAAACTCTCAGAACTACCGAGCTTCGTATTCATATCCCGAGGGAATATGAATACAAAGCTCCCATGTCTACCTGAAACCCTTGGCAATAAAAGAAATAAAAATTTTTGCCCACCTTTAGTCTATTAATTTTGAATGAGGACTACAATGTATTTTTGGTTGACTGGTTTTTACCATAATGTTTCACATGAATTACTGTGTGTGATACCGTACTCAGAGGGATAATTATTTCAGTGTTCCATGCATGTATGTCTTTGTACAATATCATAAACTTCTATATCTGAAATCAATAACTATGGATTAGGATGCTTAGGGTGTAAATTATGTGCTTTAATGAAAACCTGCACAATTCTTGTAAAGACAGGCTATGCTACGATGTTATTGAAAAAAAAGGTACTGAAGGTATATGACTTACAGAGAATAACTTCTCCGCTATTCTTGGCTGATAAAGCCATTCAAAACTTCAAATACAATCAATCTTCTTTCAACACAGATCAGTTCACTCTGTAGTATGTGACAGCACAACCGGGGAAACAAAGTAATATTCCAGCTTTATTCCCATTCATATAGTGTCTAGTACCAGGTGATTTGAAAGCATTCTTTATATTGGCATCATTTTTAAAAAGGAAAAAAGAAAATCTGGCCAGACATAAAGTGAAATAAGTCATTTAAACTTGGTTATACTGGTTTCAACCGCTGAAGTGTGAACATCTAGGACTGCATTAGTTGTTCTGCTCCTATATAAACCAGGCCAGCTGTTAAGATCTTCACCAGAGACCCATTTCTGGGCAACACCAACTTCTGAAGTGTGGTGGCATCTGCTAGAGGCAAACATACTACCCAGGAATCCCTCTCCTTGTCTGAATTTACCAGCACTAAATTTCACAGTATTTAGGGATCATGTAGAAGCAATCCTATTTACTGAGTCTCCTCAGCATCTTGGAGAATTTCTAAACCTTCCATGACAGGCTTATGGTTATTTTATATTCTGCCTGGTGCTACTGCTGTTTTGTTTAATTACTACAGTACATTGTTAGTTTTCTTTTTCTTTCTTTTTTCTTTTTTTCTTAGCATGATGAGCCATGCTGCAATTTTTTATGTATCTCTAGAGGACATAAATATTTTGAAATGAAGGCAGGCATAAAAACCACTACTGAAAGGCCATGGCAATGGAGCCGTGAGAATCCATCCACTCCAAGGCTGCTGCATGAACTGATGCACCCATGGTTTTCGGATTACAACTCCTGGAATCACCCAGCTAGCATAACCACCAGCCATGCTGGTGGGGGAATTCTATAAAGAATACTGCTAAAAACTAACTTTTTCAAGATCTCTAAGGAACAGGGAAGGGCCCCATTTGCATGGCTTCTCCCATGCCCACACCACCATCCTACTTTTAAGTGGAGCCGTTCACTGCTCCTCCTCAGCATTCCCCTCTCCCTGAATAAGCAGGGATGATGTTGACATACATAACTGAAGGCCTAGGGCAGCGATGGCGAACCTATGGTACGCGAGCCATAAGTCCCCGGATCGCTACCCCTCCCCCCTCCCCCCAACCGCAGCTGAACCTCAGGATCATAAGCCACCTATCCCTGCTACCTTCCTTGGTTGTAAATCAGGCACTTGTAAAACAGTTCTTTTGAAGATCGTAGATAAAGCTGCTTTATTGGTCACTGCTGTAGAAGAGCCCCCGGCAGTTAATCCGGCTTGTGAATTGCTACTTTCACCGGATGTGACTGCAGGCAGGAGGGAAGGCTCCAATTAAGGCGGGAAGGAAGGCGCGAGAGAGGGACGGGTGATTTCATCAAGCTTTTAAAAATGTAATGAGAGGAAACGGGGTCATAGTGAGCTGAAGCAACTGACTGTAGAAAATTTAGGGAGGGAGGGAGGGAAGGTGGATGTGCACGTGTGAGGGAGACTGACTTTCATAAAACCATGAAAAAAGGAACCTTCCAAAGTGTGTGTGTGTGAGTGTGAGAGTGAGTGAGACTCTTTCATAAAACCACGAAAAAAGGAACCTTCCAAAGTGTGTGTGTGAGAGAGAGAGAGTGAGTGAGTGAGACTCTTTCATAAAACCATGAAAAAAGGAACCTTACAAATTGTGTGTGTGTGAGAGAGAGAGAGAGAGAGTGAGTGAGTGAGAGAGACTCTTTCATAAAACCACGAAAAAAGGAACCTTCCAAAGTTTGCTTTGACTGCAACACTAAACAAAAGGTCTTACAAACAAAAGACTGTGGCTTTCTTTATTGAGTTAATCCATCTCATGTGCAGTCTTCCTCTTCCTACTGCATTGCACTTTTTCCTGCATTGCTGCCTTTTCCAGTGAGCCTGTCTTCTCATGATGCCACTGTAGTACAATACCCTTTGTTTGGTGATTTTAGCTTCTAGGGAGAGTCCACACTTAATTTGCTTTACTTATCTTTCTGATAAGTCATGATATCTGTAAAACCCTTTTCCAACACTACATTTCAAATAAGTGAAATGTGTCTATACACTTTATGTAGTGTATAAATTGTAGGTAAACACTAAAAGTTTGCACTCCTATATATAGCTGCTTTTTTGAGGGTGGCTTACTTTGGAGGAAACAAGTCCAGGATTTCAATGTACTTAATAAGCTTTATAAATAGGGTGCATTTAATTAGATGTCGAGCTGGATAAACACATTGGCAAATCAGCTACCATGTTCTCTAGACTCACAAAGAGAGTATGGCTTAACAAGAAGCTGACGGCATATACCAAGATCCAGGTCTATAGAGCCTGTGTCCTAAGTACACTCCTGTACTGCAGTGAGTCCTGGACCCGTTGTGCACGGCAGGAGATGAAGTTGAACACATTCCATATGCACTGTATCCGATGCATTTTTGGTATCACCTGGCAGGACAAAGTTCCAAATAGTGTAGTCCTGGAACAAGCTGGAATTTTTAGCATGTATTTGTTGTTTAGTCGTTAAGTCGTGTCCGACTCTTCGTGACCCCATGGACCAGAGCACGCCAGGCCCTCCTGTCTTCCACTGCCTCCCGGAGTTGGGTCAAATTCATGTTGGTAGCTTCGGTGACACTGTCCAACCATCTCGTCCTCTGTCGTCCCCTTCTCCTCTTGCCTTCACACTTTCCCAACATCAGGGTCTTTTCCAGGGAGTCTTCTCTTCTCATGAGATGGCCAAAGTATTGGAGCCTCAGCTTCAGGATCTGTCCTTCCAGGGAGCATTCAGGGTTGATTTCCTTCAGAATTGATAGGTTTGTTCTCTTTGCAGTCCAGGGGACTCTCAAGAGTCTCCTCCAGCACCACAATTCAAAAGCATCAATTCTTCGGCGGTCGGCCTTCTTTATGGTCCAGCTCTCACTTCCATACATCACTACTGGAAAAAGCGGACCTTTGTCGGCAAGGTGATGTCTCTGCTTTTTAAGATGCTGTCTAGGTTTGTCATCGCTTTCCTCCCAAGAAGCAGGTGTCTCTTAATTTCGTGGCTGCTGTCACCATCTGCAGTGATCATGGAGCCCAAGAAAGTAAAATCTGTCACTGCCTCCATATCTTCCCCTTCTATTTGCCTGGAGGTGATGGGACCAGTGGCCATGATCTTAGTTTTTTTTGATGTTGAGCTTCAAACCATTTTTTGCGCTCTCCTCTTTCACCCTCATTAAGAGGTTCTTTAATTCCTCCTCACTTTCTGCCATCAGAGTGGTATCATCTGCATATCTGAGGTTGTTGATATTTCTTCCGGCAATCTTAATTCCGGCTTGGGATTCCTCCAGTCCAGCCTTTCGAATGATGTATTCTGCATATAAGTTAAATAAGCAGGGAGACAATATACAGCCTTGTCGTACTCTTTTCCCAATTTTGAACCAATCAGTTGTTCCATATCCAGTTCTAACTGTTGCTTCCTGTCCCACATATAGATTTCTCAGGAGATAGATAAGGTGGTCAGGCACTCCCATTTCTTTAAGGACTTGCCATAGTTTGCTGTGGTCCACACAGTCAAAGGCTTTTGCGTAGTCAATGAAGCAGAAGTAGATGTTTTTCTGGAACTTTAGCATGTATACATTACTGAAACAGCGACATCTACAATGGCTTGGGCATGTCGTGAGAATGGCTGACGGTCGGATTCCAAAAGATCTCCTGTATGGGGAATTAGTGCAGGGAAAGCACCCCAGAGGAAGACCACAGCTGCGATACAAGGATATCTGCAAGCGGGATCTGAAGGCCTTAGGAATGGATCTCAACCAGCAAAATCAGGGAGCTGGACAGGGGACAGATTGTATTTGTCTTCAGTGTGGAAGGGATTGTCACTCTTGAACTGGCCTTCTCAGCCACACTAGACGCTGTCCCAAGACCTCTATTTAAAGCACGCGACCATAGTCTCTCGAGACTGAAGGATGCCTACACATGCACAGCAGTAATTTTGCGTTATGCTGTTGGCAACATCATGAGAGAAGAGCTGGTGAAACTGTTGTCCTTGCCTGGAAGAACACAAGGAAGAGATATCTACAATGCTGTGATGGAGGATTTTTTGTCACAAGACGTAAGAGCAGAAAAAGTAGTTTCAGTTACTAGTGACGGGGCACCTTGCATGGGGGGGGTTACATCTGGTTTCATACAGTTCTTTGTTAAAGAAGTAAAACATCTGGTCATTCAGTTTCATTGTATTATACATCAAGAAGCTCTTTGTGCCACGGAAAACAGCAAAAAATTAGACAATATCCTCAGATATGTCACAAAAATGGTGAATTACATCATGGCTCGTGCTCTTAATTTTCAACATTTTCAAGCACTTCTTGATGGGATCCAGGCACAGTATAATACTTTACTTAAGTACAAAAATGTCCGGTGGCTGAGCAGAGGACGAGTCCTGGAGAGATTTGTAGCCTGCTTGGATGAAATTAGGTTGTTTATGACTGAAAAGGAGTAAGACTATCCACAGCTCACTGATATGGCCTGGCTTACCAACCTCATGTTTTTTACAGATTTTACAGCACACGTCAATATACTGAACAAAAAACTGCAAGGTTTAGGGAAAATAGCAGAAAGGATGTTTTGTGACATCAGAACATTTGAGAGAAAACTGCAGGTCTTTGAGAGAGACCTTGAAAGTGGGCAGCTGAAATATTTTCGAAATCTAAAAATGTGTTTGGAAAATTCTACAACATTTACGGACAATCCTATAAGCCATCAGGAAATCTACAAGGAATTTTCTAGCATTGTAGCAGCTGCAAAGGAGAATTTTAGGAACAGATTTTTACATTTCTGTAAAATGGAGACAATCCTGTGTTTTCTTACTTCTCCAGATAAATCCAAATGTGAAGAACTTGATCTTTCCTGCTTATACTGATTAGATTTAGGAAATCTGGAAATGGAGCTATTGGAATTTCAAGAAAATATCTGGAAAAATAAATTATATGACCTGCATGCAACACTGGAGAAGACAGAGTGCGAAGGGATGACAAAGGACAGCACAGTTGGTAGTTCTGAAAATGAAATCCTTAAAGTGTGGAATTCTCTGCCAAATAATTTTAAGCACTTGGGATTGCTCTTCTTACTTTGTTTGGGTCATTTTATGCTTGTGAGCAGCTGTTTTCAGCTTTGAATTAGATCAAATCTGATACCAGAAACAGACTGACAGGTGACCTGAGTGCTGCATGTGTTGCTCTCAAACTAACGGCGTATGAGCCAAGGTCTGACAAATTATCAGCATGCGTACAACATCAAAAATCACATCAATTGTGCAAAAGCATGCCAAATTCAAACTTTTACCTAATGCAGTGTTTGCAATCTAAGACACTAGTTTAGGAGTTGTTTAAAGTGTGTTAAGCAAGTTTAGTTTTCTTGTTTATCTTGCTCATACTAATACAGGTTGACTTTTACTTTTACTAATCCAACACCTGTAGAAGCAGGGAAAGGACCTGGAGTAAGGCTTGCCCCATACAATTTCAGTCTGGCATATAATCATATTACAAGTTGAGTATATCTTATCCAAAAATACATGCACAGAATTATTTTAAAAGTTTGTATAAATTACCTGGCTTCAGGCCATGTGTACAATGTATTACTTCAATAATTTTTTCCATTTACTAGAGTTGATGGGTTTTTTCCAATAAAAAAGTGTTTGTATCATTGAAAGCTCTGTTATTGTGTATTTATTTGAAGAGAAAATGTGTTGATTAGTTCAGACAACTGTATGAGTTGTTTTTTTCTAAACTAAAACCTCAGTATTCAGGTTTAATTGCAGTGTTGGTACTTCGAAAGAAATAATTTGGTTTTGTGTTGCAGTTTGGGCACTCGCGCTCAAAAAGGTTCGCCATCACTGGACTAGGGGTACCACAGAGGTTTATCTGTGAGCCTTGAGGCAAGGAAGGAGAGAGGGAAAGAGGCCAGGGCCAGGGTGGGGTTACATGCAATAACTGCCACTATTGTCAGGGAATAATACCTGATTTTGTACTACCCCATGACTAGGTATCAGTGCTCACAAAGAAAAACAAAAGAACTGTCCAAAGACAGTTTCAAGACATTGTGTGTGACACAGTATGTTAAAGTTAACACATGAAAAAGAAGTAAGAACTCTTCTAAGATGATGATGATATGTAAAAGAGGAAATTCCAGCAAGTGGCGCTTATAAATGCTGCCTCTTCTGAAATTCCTCTCCTTCAGAACTATTACACATCGTAATCTCCAGTAAGTGCTTTTCATTTAAAATTGTACTAAGCCCTGTCCTCTTTGTTATGTCAGCACCTTAGATTATGGAGACAAAGCAGGAAAGCTCTATCTCTTGGGTTTCTCTTTTTTATGTGACATTATTAAAGCCCTGATAACAAAATATGGCAACCCTATTTGTCAAGCAATTTTACCCTTCCTTACTTTGTCATGTAACTGCATTATAGTTGGTTTCATTAAGATGAATGTGTTCCCCCCAAATTACAGTCAGACTATTCAAAGGCACACCCTTGGGTCTATTGTTTTTTTTTTAACCAGACATAAAACCAACACAGCATCATACTCTTGAAGAAACTTGGGAAGAAATAATTTGCAAAGAGAGATGACAAAAATTAGCTAGGTTTTCTTACAGCTTGGTTTCCAAGGAAAATAAGCAATGCTTCACTGTTGCACTACCCACATCTAACAGTATTTTCCTAAGGATTCACACTCTGAATTCCATGCTTTAAAAATAAAAATAAATCTGCCAGAATTGAGCCAGTGGATCCAAAGAATCAACTATAATCTCTGAGCTATTTTAGTACGCTGTTAAGTAACAGCATGCTATAAAGTTTTTTTTGCCTTGCAGCCAAAACCAAAATATTCCATGCTGCCTGGAAGCCAGGCATACATTTCAGTGCAAGCAGAAGGACAGCAGCTTTTAAAACAGAATTGGTTTGTAAATGCTGAAAATGGACCAATCTGTACAGCTGAAATATTAAGCATGTTATGGTAGGAACCTAGTCAAACTGCAGCCTGTTCTTCCCTCCTCCTACAAGCACAGGAAGTTTTCTTACACTGATGTCATTCGTGGACTAAGCTTAGTACAATTTTAAATGAAAAGAAATGCAAAGAGAACAAACCTCTCCATTCTGAAGGAAATCAACCCTGAGTGCTCACTGGAAGGACAGATCCTGAAGCTGAGGCTCCAATACTTTGGCCATCTCATGAGAAGAGAAGACTCCCTGGAAAAGACCCTGATGTTGGGAAAGTGTGAAGGCAAGAGGAGAAGGGGACGACAGAGGACGAGATGGTTGGACAGTGTCATCGAAGCTACCAACATGAATTTGACCCAACTCCGGGAGGCAGTGGAAGACAGGAGGGCCTGGCGTGTTCTGGTCCATGGGGTCACGAAGAGTCGGACATGACTGAACGACCAAACAACAACAACAAATGAAAAGCAATCACTGGAGATTACAATTGGGAGTATGAGACTAGTATGTTTTGGAGGAGGAGTGCTTAATCCTTTCTTGCCATTTTCTAGCTTCATGTTATCCTCTCAGCTAACCACTTTTTTTTCTTCCAGTGGAAATATATTGGGCTTATCTTCTTCCTGAGGCTAAGAAAGCATCTGGAGGTGGGAGAATTTTTGATCAAATAGATAGAAGGGAAAGCAAAGTTTAAGGAGCTCTTTTAGTCCCCTGCATTTGCTTCTTATTTAAAACTTCAATCAACTGATGCCACCAAATTCAAATCATATGGGATCGTGTGCACACTCACAGATTGTCAATAAACCTAAGCATGTCACCTATTCTTGGAACTTTGCTTCTGACATTCACATTCAAGCTTATTGCCATTTGAAGTTAATTAACTTACATAAGAGCTGGAGGTACTTAAGATGTCAGATCTGCCAATGAACTCTCTAGCTATCTGTTACTTTATGCATATACTTAACATCTTATTTTTTCCTACTACATAGTCAAGGGCTCCAAGTATCTAATGTAATAAAAACACATTTCAAAAACACACAAAAAAGCTACAAGTCAGAAAACTATGGAAACAATATACACAGCAGCTGAAATCCCATAACAGCAGCACAGTAAGCTGCAACTAGAGTAGGCCCACTGTATCAATGGGGATTTGGTAAGTCAACTCCTTCATAAGTTCCAATGATTCAAATGGGCCTACTCTAGTTGTGATTTACTACACTACACAACAGGATTTTAGCTGGTAAGAGGCAAAATTATTACCTATCACATTAGAAGATTGGCAAATCAATGAGTCCTTGATGGTACGGCTGAAGTCATGGAACCCCCTATTAAATGTTGCTTAAGATAGAAGGGGAGCTACAGTGACATCTAAATCTCAGTGTTCATTAGTTCATTGCCAATGGAGTGTAGGAACAATGCATGTTTTACTATAGAAATCCTTCAATCCACCTTTTGGAGGACTATGAACAGCAAAATACCATGAATTTGCTTTGTCTGTTTCTGCATGTTGATCCCTCCTGCCTTGTCTAGTTTGCCTAAGCACAGTTTGCTGTGACCCCCAAAGCAGGCACACTACAGTTGATACTAATCCTAGCTGGCCTCCAATCTATTATTTCGAACAGAAATGAGAAGCATTGGTTTTGGACTACCTCTCCCAGAATTCCCCACCTGGCAAAACAGCAGCCATGCTGGCCCATGTTTAGCAGGAAGTAGTCCCAAAAGAAGAGTACTGTATCAGGCAAAAATAATAATAATAATAATAAATAAAGACGACAAAAATGTTGTGGCACCTTAAAAATCAGCTACTATATTTTAGTGTGAGCTTTCATGGACAAGTCCATTTCCTGAGCAAAGTAGATTTGTCCACAAAAGCTCACAGTAAAATATAGTAGTTAGTCTTTAAGGTGCCACAACATTTTTGTTTTCTTAATTAAAAAAAAAATCTTTTCTTTTTGGTCTGATATGCTGGCAGAGACTAACATGGCTTACCTATTCTAAAACGACAACCAAAAGAGGAATGTTTCCCATCTCTGTGTTGAAATGGGTTTGTAAACCAGGGTTTGAAGGTAAACTATGGTAATTACAGCAAACTACAGTTAGGCAAAGCAGGCAAGACCAGCTCCATTTCTGAGGGGCCCCTGACATATGGCCCTCCAGCAGGGTTTCCATTACATTGCTGTCCCTCCCACTCCTAGATGTCCTGGTGATATTCTGACTGGCACAGGATACCCACCATTTATTTCCCACAGTGCTAAAGTTATGCTGGGATCATTATGGAATATTAAAACAGCAGATGTCTGTCTAGCCAATGATGAGCAACAGATTATTTTAAAGGGAGGGTAGGAAATACACTGTAAGGAGAATAGTTGTTGCCACGGCACTGGGCCCAACTACCCATATATGCAACTGCCCATATATGCCACATGGTCACACTGGCCCAAGAACCAGGAGAAAGAGAGAGGATCAGGACACGATAGTGAAGAAGGGAAATTAACCACCACAACAACAACACAAAAGTTAAACAACTGACAGAAAGGGAATATATCAAATGACTGTGGAAAACCTTAAAATCAAAATTAAAAAGTGGAAATACAATCAAAGCCATAAAAACATGGGCAGTTCCAGTAATTAGATATCCAGCTGGAATAATAGATTGGACTCAAAATAAATTAGAAGAATTGAATCGAAAAACATGGAAACTAATGAACATGTATCATGTACTACATCCAAAAAGTGATGTCGACAGATTATATTTACCATGAAAAAATGGAGACCGTGGATTACTGCAAATACAGCAGGTAGTAGAGAAGTAAATAAGAAGCCTAAATGATTATATCAATACCCAGAGAAAAATTACTTAAGGCAGTGAAAATGGAGAATATTTTGAAAACAAAAGAAACAAAGGCTCAATATAAGAAACAACAATTTGAAAAGAAATTAAACAGCTTGAAAAATAAACCACTACATGGACAACACCTGAGAAATATTGATGGAAAGCATGATCATAATTCAACATGGACATAGCTAAAACTGGGGACCATTAAGAAAGAAACCGAAGGCTTGATTTTTGTTGCACAAGAACAAGCACTCCAAACAAATGTGATGAAAGCTAAGATCCAAGGAATTAGTGCTAACAGCAAATGTCGACTCTGCCGAGAAAAAGATGAAACTGTGTCACACCTCATCTGTGAATGTCCAAAGATTGCACAAACAGATCACAAAGTTAGACATGATAGAGAGGCAAAATTAGTGCACTGGTCATTATGCAAAAAATATAACTTGCCAGCCTCCAAAAACCTGTGGGAACATCAGGTAGAGAAGGTGTCAGAAAATGAGAAAGTCAAGATCTTGTGGGATTTCCGGATCCAAACTGATAAACCCCTTGAACAGAACACACCAGGCATAGTAGTAATAGAACGAAGAAAAGTCCGGATCATTGACATTGCAATTCCAGGGGATGCCAGAGTTGAAAATAAAGAATTGGAAAAACTAACAAAGTACAGAGACCTGGCAATTGAAACATCTCGCCTCTGGAAGAAACACACTTCAGTGGTCCCAGTAGTCGTTGGGGCTTTGGGAACAAGATCAAGAAACTTCACACAGTACTATAAGCAGTTGCAGATCTCAGAAATCACACCATCAGAGCTGCAAAAAAAACGGCAGTATTAGGAACAGCATACATACTGTGCTGATATTTAACAGATACTTCAGTTTTTGGTTCAAATATGTATCTGTTATATAATACCAGTCAATGTTTTTAAAATTTTGACTGTGCCTGGTGTTTTTTAACAACAACAACAACCAACTTTGAACTGAAGAGCTGGAAGGGACCCTCTGGTTCATCAAGTTCAGCCCCTGTCAAGGAGGCACAGTGGGGAATTGAACTCCCAACCTCTGGTTCTAGAGCCAGAGACCTAAGCCACTGAGCTAGTACAGAACAGATAACGTTTTGGACTACAATTCCCAGAATCCCCAGCCAGCACTGTAGGTGACCACACTTGCTTGGAGGTTCTGGGAGCAGTAGTCTAAGGAAGTAACTTTGCTGAGCTTTGGGAGTGGCAAATGCTTTCCCCCACTGTCTCTGACAATAGCATGGTGATTTGACTTGATTCTGGCAATGGCATGTACTTTTTTTTTATCTAGTGAAAGGTGCCATGTGTTCATCTGAGCAGCAAGAAACCGAGGATGTTAAATATTACTTTCCCCAATAACCTTATGATTTCTGATCAGTTTAAGAGGATTACCCCATAACTATCCAAAGGGTGCTTATAGAAATGAAATTAAATGCTTGATAATTTCTCACTGCAACATCCTTCTGATTATTCAGAGAAAATATTTTCACTCCTCCATGATAGCTCTGTGACACAACTTTCGACTTCCCTGTTTAGAATTCAAGGGAACTTCCTAGCCAACTGTTGCCCACCCTTTTTAAACTAGAATTACTGCCACTGTCTAAAACTATAGCTGTTTGTTTTAGGAGAAAAAAGAGGAGGGAAAAGATGGATTTAAACTAGACCACATCAAATTAAATCAAATTAATAAAAATGTGTGGATAACTGAAGGCCATCTTTCAAAGTTCAAAAGAGATGATTTTCAATGAAAATACATAAGATTTTGAAATAGAGCTTGCTTCTAAAGAAGAGATGGGCATGGCCCTTCAGATGTTTGTGCACTACAGCTTCCTCACCACTGCTGGCTAGGACTGAACTGGATTTTAAGCCAAAGCATTAAAATATCTGGAAGGTCACAATTATCCTTCCCTAATCTAAAGCAAGAGCCAGATGTTTCTATTACAAAAAACTTGGAATTCAGGAGTCAAGACAATAGGGGTGGATGTGTCCCTATTTGTTAAATAAATAAACACACACACCATTTTTCTAAATCAGCAACAGCTGCAGGTAGAATAACAATGACAACTGACTTCAGAGTTCAGCAGGAACGCACTAAACCATTACATCAGCCAGCCCTGCCGAGGTCAATGACCAAGAATCACAGTGGGAAGTGCCTGGAACAGACACAGCCTGGGGAAAAAACACTGCACATACGCTGCTGTTCTGCAAACCACAGACATGTGAGAAAAAGGAGAAATAAGCTTCATATGATTGGCAGTTTTCCTGTGATGACACTTCAGAGTGACCAACTCAGCTGCAGATGTAATAGCTTTAAATTTTTTCCTTTTTCAGTGAACCAATAGTTAAAAGCTTCCAATTCTATTTAAATATAAAATGACGCTCACAAATACCTGGAGCATCAGCTGAAATTATGCTGCAATCATTTAGATTTATTCTGCAGTGGGGAAATTTCTTTTGGTACATTTGTTTTATTTATTACATTCAAACTATACCTAGTTAAACCAAATGACAGTAGGAATCTTTCTAAAAAGTGTATAATTAAAGGCACTATATAAAATTAACAAATGAATCAAATGAAATGGGAATTTTCTCTTGAGTAGGGAGGGATGAGGACTGCACAGTCCTTCCGTTGCTTCGCCACTGGGGATGCTGGCTAGGGCTGAGGAGAGCTGCAGCTCAACATTTCCAAAGCTTGGAGGAGACTTTTAGACAAAACTTTGTCATAAGGACACACTCCTACCCATACTGATATGGGAGAAAGCCTCAATGTTTCCTTGCAGAGTATTATACTGTAACTTCAATGTACTGCAGTGAATACTTACTAGGAACATTTTTTAATAAATGCATTCAGGACAGTACATTACTTTTGCTTTGTATAACAGAGCACATGGAACTTCCTAAAGTATCTCCTTTTACAAAGTAGCTCCTCAGAGACATCAGCGAAGACAAATGTTATTCAGATTTTAAAAGTTCTAGCTATGGAACATTTACATTCTTCTATTTTCTTGCCCTGTGCCTGTTGCTGTCTGAAAAAAGACAAGTGTTTGCATAAAAAAAATCCTCTACCCATTTACCTGGAGGCAAGTCGCCCTGAATCCAACAAGATCTGCTTATTAGGAGATGTATCTAGATTTGCAATTGTGAAATGTAACTCAGTGGAAATGACCAGAGAAGGATGGCTTAGCTATACTGTATTACAGTGCCATTTTCCCAATGCCAGCTCCATAAACAGAATTATACATGTAAAAATGTCTGTCCAGTCATAAGAAACAAAACACGGTGTCTTGTAAATCATAAAAGTGATAGTTGGACCACAAATTATTTCTTAGTTTATTAAGATCAATATAAACAAACGGAGATCTGAAGGAGGACAGAAGACAAAGAGAAGAAGAATTAGGGACCTGGCTGGGAATATGAAACAAAATAGAATATTGAGGATTCAATCAGCCCTCTTCACGCATTATGTAAAGGCATGAGGGATAAACATTTAGCAGCCAAACAAAAGGGTACTATGCACATACCAATGTATGTCTGTAGCAGAGATTGGTAAAGTTACCTTTCTTGACTAAGTTCCCAGAAAACCCTAGCTGGGACAAGGAGCGCCCACGCTGGCAGGAATATTTTGCTATTTTGTACATCTCTGGGGTGTAGCACTCTACCATATATGGTAAGGTTTCCTTTCCATTATATTACACACTTTAAGGAATTCAAACAAGGCAATCCACCACTACCTCTATATTTGATCAGAAAAACAACTTTGCCCCTCCCCAGATCTATCACAGGTTAACACTCTGCACCCGCCTTTCAAATTTCTGCAACAAATAATGCAACTACATTTTGAGAGCAAAGTGGAAACGGCCCTTAAAACAAGAAAAGCAAGGCTTGTTTTAAATAAATCTTCCCATTGTCCTGAATTTTGATTTTTAAACACCACCTCTACCTCACCAGTTTTTTTCCCCCCCAACGCATACTCAACATTCCATGGCCAATGAACATGCCCAATTGTCTTTGGGCTGGTTCTCTCCACCTCTTTGTTTTTTCTAAAATTGGTTTCATTATATTTTTGCAAACATCTAGGCTCCTCTGGGCATGCGGATACCTTCATCTTCCAACTCAGTTTGTGCCATTTTGGCTTCAGTCCTTTTGGCACTTGTTACTTGAGCTCACAATCAGAGGGAGTGTTACTGTGATTACATCCGGAACACACAAGATGAAATAAAACTCTAAATATGTTTTCCCAGGTCCATCAAGTTCAATGGAACTTATTTTCTAGTAGATCTGTCCTGGGTTGCAGTCCAAGTAAACAGTTTCTCAGGAAGTTGTCGTCTGTCCTACTGAAATGAATGGTCTTGCACCGCTCCCACAATTTCTGTTTTTTTATTAACCAATTATATACTAACATCCTAAATATTATTTCCAGATAATGTCATAATGCAAACAGCACTGAAAGTGCAGAGGGAAAAGTTACCGTATTTTTCTGTCTATAAGATGCTACTTTTTCCTAAAAATTAAGGGGCGTCTTTTACACAGACATAAGCTGAGACAGCTGAAGAGAGAACAAAACGGCATGTACCTTGCCTCTCTAAACAGTCTTGCTTCAGCCACGAGGCTTAGTTTCCTACAGTCAGGAGACTTAGCTTCCTCCAGTCACGGGCCTTATGGAACTGACATCAGCTGATCCTGAACAAACCAATTGGAATACACCTCCTTGGAGGTGGAGCCTGTAGGCTCAAGATTCAACGGAGACAAATGTCCGACGTTCCGAGCTCAGAGGCTGAATCCTCAAAGCTAAGTTTTCTTAATTTTGGGGTTAGAAAATTGGGGGGGGGCATCTTATAAACGGGGGCATGTTATAAACGGAGAAATACGCTATATAGTTCCATCAGGCAAAAACCTCTTGGAGAAGCACAGACTGCCCCTAATTAAAGAGACCCCACTTCAATTCCAGGTCACACACTACACAGAGACAATTACTCAAAGTTGGGACACTTTAATTAACAGCAAACTGCCACTGCCAGTCACATCATTTCCCCTGTGCCAGTGCAAGTTGCACAAGAGGGTTTTCTCCATTATGTTCCTTTTGGACATAACAAACTGACAGTCAGGGCTTCCCCTTCATCCAACCCTCACTATATTCAATCTTGATCTACTTAAACTACAGTTCCTTGTCCCATACACAATAGAAAAGTGGTTTCAGTCAAGTTACTAACAAAGATCTTAGAACAGAGGACATGGTTTAAGACCAGTCAAATTAGTAAGTAAAAGTAACAGGAAAAACTAGATTAAATAGACCAGGACAAAAGTGCCAAAAGTGCTGAGTAAGGAAAAAGGAGGTAAACAGAAGACAAGAGACAGGTGTAGACTTGATACACATTCCTCTCTTGGTCAACCAAAGCTTAGGAAGCCAAGACAGAATCAATGAGTTTAAAATAACCTCTCCAAACTCTGTGCTTAATGTAGAATCTGTAAAACAGCATGCAGCTACAGCATCCTTTTTTCAGCTTAAATGCTTCCAGAAACAGATATCACTCAAATCAGCCCGTTTGCAATTTCTAGTCATTTCCACACATGCCTCCTGGAGCTATAGAGAACTACTCTGCTCCATCTTCTGCATGATAGCTGTTCACGCAGAAGAAGGCTGCTGCCCTGTCTCCCCTTAATTTTTTTTTACAAAGGAATAGCTGGAAAGATTAGGTGAAAGCCTGGACTTCATGGTTGAGACAGGGTGCACATCCGTTCACAGAACAGGAAGGTGGCAGTCCAGACTTACACAAGATACTACAGCAGTGAAAAGGACAACATTCAGAAGGTATACAAGGGATGGAGAGTTAGGGAATGTTTTTAAACTAAATGATGTCCTTTGAAAAAGACACTCCAAAAGAAGAGTATACACATAACTATATTTTACAGAGAAAAGCAAGTGGTTAAGGAAACATGAAGCATCAGGAGAGGGTTGCGGAAGGGGAAGGTGTTTTTTGTTTTGTTTTTAACTACAAGGGTGTTTCATTTCCTGTAACATTGGTGCAAAAAACTTAAGTCAAATAAAGTTCTTACACAGTATTTTATGTGGCCAGTGCAATTGACCAATACTGAACTGGGCAGATATAGTAGGAAAACAGTGGGGAAGACCAGAGATTTAATAATATAGGTTAAGAGGATGCAACCTGCCAGTCAGGATTATCCCTTCCATCTCAGTCTTTTTCTTTGCCACACCCTATGCTTTCTGCTCTTATTTCTGGATATTATTCTGCCAGGAATCTTCATTCCCCCAACTTTGCCACCCTCAGGCTTCCTGCCTTCTCTAATGCTCCACTAATCTCTCCTTTTTAGGAGTGCCACTAAGGTTGCAGAATTATCCTCTAAGGGCTTAAGGAAACACTTTGGATATATTAGTCTTTGGAGAAAAGATCATCAGTCCCCGTCTCAACTGCTGCAGAGCCTGCAAGGGAGTCTGAAGGTCCAACAGGACCAGTTTGTGATTTGTCCATGACAATAGCACCGCTCATCACTCCACAATCCTCAGATTACTGTTTCCCAATCCAAAATGTCACCTTGTAAAGTGTTTTGTACAAAGCCCAAATATATTGTCCCATCATTATTATCAGCACAGCCATTAAATCCTGAATTCCTTCAGACAAGACAGCCTCAATGTGGAAGGAAAAATCCTTCCTGACCACCAGTCTTGGAGTTCCCAACAAGACAAACTTCTCCTAACTCAGTGTGAAACTGTTGAGCAGCAAGACGGAAGATGCCTCCTCAGAATTCCAAACCTAGCTCAAGTTCCTGAGAAAATGTATAGTAGGCATCAGTGACAGCTTGGGGTCAGTGCCAAGAGCACATTTCATGAGATTTTGGGGGTGAGGCCCTCTCCATCCCAGTTCATAAACCATCCATAATAATAATAAGCATGTACTATATTTGATCAGATGAACAGAATTCTCATAGATCAGGGAAGGGTGACTGCAATCTATCTGGGGAACAACTTTGCCCCTCCCCCCCCCTGATCTATCACAGGTTAACACTCTGCACCCGCCTTTCAAATTTCTGCAATAAATAATGCAACTACATTTTGAGAGCAAAGTGGAAAAGGCCCTTAAAATAAGAAAAGCAAGGCTTGTTTTAAAGAAATCTTCCCATTGTCCTGAATTTTGATTTTTAAACTGCCTTTGAAGCAAAACCTTTCCGCTTCTTTTAGATGGTATTCAGCAGGGTGTTTTTTTTTTTTAAATTGCAATATTATTTTTAGGGGTGGGAAAGGGCCTGCAAAAACAGTTCTGAGGAACATGCAAACCATTTGCTATCATACACACCCATGTCCTGTACTTAATAACAAATACCTTCCTCTGCATATGCTTGCAAGTACCTTTATTCCCACCACTATTAACATATCTACCGTACTCAGGCATTGGAGATATGCCATGAGAAGCCCTGTCTCCAAATGAGGAAGGAAACGGACTAAGAATAGGCAGCACACATGGGAGGAAGAGAATCCTGTTTCCTGTGGCAATTGGATTGGTGCACCTTTGATCTCAATCACCTCCAGTTCAGGAGAGGCAAGGATTGTAAGCTTTAAGAGTCTGCTCAGGTGCCACCATCATGGAATAACATGATGACCAAGACCAGTCATTTTAGAACAGGCCAGTTATGGAATTCTAGTCACAGTCTGCTCCCAATCACTTACTTGTGCAGGATTATGTGTTAGTGGTTATTGCTTTGTAAGACCATATGGTACATTATAAAAAGCAAGGCTATCTTGACAACAGAAGGTATTGTTTGATTTAAACTCTTTTGTGAAAGGGCAGGAAAGATGAGGAAGAAAATCTAAACTTAAACACAATAATCCAAGTACATTAAGGAAAAAAGATACAAGCTATATTGCACACTGATTCACAAGGGGAGATTTCTATAACATATACAGAACAATCTGTACCTGTTTGCTCTGACGGAAGTCATGTTCAGTTCAATGAGACTTGCTCCCAGATACATATGTATAAGATTGCAGCCTCAGTAATTCATTTGCCATATCTTAAATAGCAGCAACAAAAAACTTCACTAGGCAAACATGGATAGTATTTGGCACACTGAATAGCACCCTGAGAATCTCAGTCACTGTATGCTGAAAAAGCAGGTCTACAGTCCTTAAGGTCATTGGAAAAGATTGGAAATGGACACAGAATTGTTTATCCAAGGTAAGGAGCAGATTACACTGGTTAATGACCTGAGCTTATACTCTTTAGAATAGCCTTTTTTCTTCGCAATTGTGCCTATTATTCCACTCAATATTTACTCACTGCCATTTTAGTCCCTGCCTCAAAGTTTTCAAATTATTTTGATAGACTGTGTCTTCAAAGATCACGCAGACGTGTAGACAATGTTGTCTTCTCATAAGCCCACAATGCATTTTGAATACATTCTGGATTCGAAGGGGTTACAAAACATACACCTTGGCTTGAACACAGGTGATGCTAAACCAGGGATCATCTTTGCATACTTTTGTAGCTACCCATTTTTATCTCAAGACTGTGTTTTTCCCTGTATTTTTTATTACACCAGAATTTTTCTTGGATATATTCCAGGGTATTATTAGAATGGGTCCAGGAAAATACACAGAGATAAAGGAAGAGATAAGAAATAAAACAGCCACACCTTCCTGCTCTGCCAAGCCAGCAAGCACTTACTATACAAAAATAAACCAGCTGAGGTATATAATGTTTGTAGATGTTTTGAAACACTTATTGTAGTGGACTAGCAGCAGAGTCACTTGGTCCCAACACATAGGACTCCTTCTGCACCAGCACCATTATGGAGATAGAAGAAAAGAGGCACTCAGAATGCAGATCCACATACAGAATATAATGCTTTGCTTTAGAGTCTAGAGGAAGAAAACACCCACAAGCTTATAGACATCACACTTGCAAAAGGAAGTTCAGAATGCATGGGCAGACTACATGGCTTCCTCATATCTTCAAAATACAGCTGGAACCTTTTTCCTGCAGGAGAATGCAAGAAATACCTTTTCACTCTTGCCTAACAGATCTAGTCTAGATGCAACCACAGTTGTGGGACCCCCCATACACTAGCCAAATCACTCCTCATCTCTCTTTAACATGTTTGTCCCAGTTCCAGATGATTGTGACATAGTAAGAGGACCACCTTTTTAAAAAAAAATTCAGCAAACCACAGGCACAGAGAAGACATAAACGAAGGTTTCCAGTTAAGAACAAGCTGCATAAAGAAACAGAAAATATGCTGCTCAGACAAAGCTAAATTCCCCAGTAATCTCCAGAATGAAAAGATGATCAAAGGACGCCAGAGGTTCAGAGGTTTACTACAGGTTAATGACTCAAGTAATTCTGCAAACCCTACAGCCGCAAGAACACCAATACCTCCTATGAGTTAAATACTGTAATTGGAGTTATAAAAATAATGAATAATCAAGTAAACCTAGCCACCCACAAATTTAAAGAGATGGAAATGATTCATTAAAAGGAGAAGGGTAAAGAAGCGCATGGAGGCTGTGAAAAGCTAGAATATTTATTCAAGGGCATAGAAGAAGCTTTTGAAAAGGATTAACACAACTGGTGTGCCAAACAACATGAAACATAACTGGATTATGGAATCTACTAAGGGGTGGAAACAAATATCCTACAATACTTCTGCTGCAGGACAAGATCAGAAGGATTTGTTTTCCTCACTTTAGAAGATGGGGAGAAGGACCATGGAGGTCTGGCTTTCTAGGCTCCAGGTAAATACTGTCCAGAAGCCACCTGGTCTAGTCCTCCCTTGTTCAGCTGCTGCTCTGAGTTAATCCAATCTTCCAACAAACTCATCTAAAGGTAACACATTCTAAGCACAGCAATTGCCTTGAATATGTGCTTTGGCTTGTTAAACCTAAGAGTAACCATATCAAATAAGCATTAGGAACAAGCACCAACTGTTACAAAAAACATTTTTTTTAAATAAAAACAAAGAAAGTCCGCTACACAAGTCTACATACATTAGGGTTTAGACCAGCAATTCCTAACCTTAGGTCCTCAGATGTTCTTGGACTAAAACTCCCATAAGTCTTCACCACTAGTTGTGCTGGTCAGAATTTCTGAGAGTTGTAGTCCAAGAACATCTAGGGACCCAAGGTTGAGAACCACTGGTTTAGAACCTTTTCAGTCCTGTGGACTGGACCTAGGGTTGACTCTGAACCCAGGGGCTGTCTATGCACATGCACACAAATTTGCACATTCCTCCTTCCATATTCAATACACAAGTATGCCTGCATGCATTCTTTTCTTCCCCGTTTCCCCATGTTGTTATAAAAAAGTTTACCTTTCCTCTCTGGGAAATCTAGTGAGCACTGGAGGGAGTGGAAGTGAAAGTTCTCAGTCTCCAGTAATCTCTTCAATGAGGTCACGCCTTCTCTACCACCACTAGTAGCAAAGGGGGAATTCATCATACAAGGAAGACTGATACAGTTCAGGAGCATCAGAATGGCAGCTTTTGCCCTGCCACCCAACTGAGTGTCTCAAATGTGGAAAGTTTAAGTGAGACCCAGGAACTGCAAGCTGTGCATCCCAATATTCACAGGCGTTCAAATATCACTTTTACTGGAATTTGCAGGAAGGCAAGTGCATTATAATTGAGGATAATATGATCAAACAGCTTAGGTTGGAAATCCCATGTATGATAGATAAATCGATAAATTACACATGTAACTGGCCTAATCTAGTCTTGCTGAGTCATATTAACATTCATCTTTGTACCTCACTGATATGTCTGGAGTCAAGAAGTGTCAGGACACCACTTCAGGACTGCCCATAGTCATGCAATTGGAATCAACTTCTATTGCTGATTGTCATCTGAAGCTTATCTTAATTGGAAGTTTGCCAACTTCACAGTCTATGTTGCCCATGCCTTTGACTACCTTCTGACATAACACAAAACAAGCACAGGAAAACTCCTCCCATCACTCACTGCCACACCAGGAAGTTTTGCCCATTGGAAATTTCTGTAAAAAGGAACAAGCCCAGTAAAAAAGTCAACAACTCTAATTAATTAACATGAGCAGCTGCATGATTTATCATCTGAGTTATAACAGAATAATTTCCTCCCCAAAAATAATTATCAGAGACTGAGATGCAACTTCTTTTAGGACAACCATTTATGGAAGTCTGAGTTCTGATTTCAATTGAGTGACTTCTTTAGGACAAACATGGAGGCAACACACTATATATCTCTATCTGAAGCCTACAATCTCAAACTTCAACAACATGTTTTCTGCTTCAATATTGAGTTTCCCTGTTAAAAAAAAACCTGGAATGTCAGATAGAAGAGTTCTGGCTTGTCTTTTTCAGGACATGTTAGTCTTCTAGATCTTGGGAGTTCAAGTGTGGAGCTATTTCCTACACCTAAACCTTGTGGCACAGGACAGGAAAGGCGATAGCATAGTTACATGATCAGAACTTGCATTCCACACATGTTTACTTGGGAGTAAATTCGACTGAAGATATGGGAACTATATTTTTGAAAGCACATTCACTGGCCTCCTTCACAAACTGAATGAATGTTTGTAATTCTATATAAGGCATTTTTCAAGGTATAACAAGCTGATGTAGTAGTTATACGCATGTAACTAGTACTGGGGAGACCAGGGCTTAAATTCCCCTTCAAAAAAGAAGCTGGGGGATTTCTGATGAATCATTCTATTTCAGCCTAACCCACCATGCAGGGTGTTTGCGAGAATAAATGGGAAAAGATGGAGAAATACATATGGTGCCCTGAGCTCACTGGAAGAAAGGTAAGATAGAAATATAACTAATATTAAAAATATTTCAAGTCCCATGTGTTCCCATATTTAGAATCACAAAATGAACTGTAGGTATAGATACCCAGTGTGGTGCAGGAGATAGACTAGGGCTCAAGAGACTGGGTTCAAATTCCTGCTTGGTAATGGAAATTCCCGGGAGGGGGTGGCACTGGTAAAGCTGCTCCTTAAATATCTCACTTACCTTAAACGCTCTGTTATGGTTGCTGTAAGTTGGTTTCAACTTGACAGCACATAACACACACAGCTGTAGATATATACTGGACTTGGAAATAGTTTGCCGCTAAAAGTGCTACACTGTGTCATAACTATACATCCCAACTTGTTCACAACATACATAATCAGTCATTCCCAGTTTACAAACAAAGCTTCCCATAAATTATGGGAAAATTCTCAAAACCAGGTATGCTTTCTACAGTAATACAGGTTTCTCATACATTTTGGATCACACAACACTATGTTGCAAAACAAGATGATTGCAGCACAGTCTTCATTACCAAATGTCTCAATTGCTCATTATTTCCTCCTGATCCAACACAAACAAACTTCTCATTGCTCCATAATGCTTATGAACAAAACAAAACACACTACAACATAATCTAGCAAACAGACGAACCTCCACACGGTGGCCGTGAGAACAACAGTCATCATCCAAATGCATGTTGAAGTACAAATAAAAAATAGAAATACAGTAAAAGTACTTTAGTAATAATAATATAGTTGATTATGAATCTGAAAGCACTTTAGCCTAAAATACCCAACTACATCTTTTCGACATACTTTTTCCAACCAGAAATTGAGAAAGCAATCACTGGTGTGTTTTTTAATCGTATCTCCTTCAGAACCCAGCTTTTACTAGAAAAACAGAGGACTTGCTTTTCATGATGGAATGGAAAAAAGAGAAAAGAATTACAGTATGTATGACAAACAGCATTACTTCAACATCAAGAATAATGAATTCACCCCTTACTGGACTTTGGATGAACACCACACTGTTTTCAAGCAATGTTTGCCATAGAAACGCATACTTCAGGACACAGAAGGGACACAGCTCAGTGGCAGAGCCCATGCATTATTTGTAGAAGACTGCAGGCTCAATTCTGTTATCTCTAGGTAGGACTGGGAAAGACCCTTGCCTAAAACTCTGGACGGCCACTGCCAATCAGTACAACAAATAAGGTACTACATCGGCCAATACTCTGACTTATATAAGGCAGTTTCCCAATGCTCCTTGAGCACACTGCCTTAATCTTTTTTTTTTTCTAAGCTAATTGAAAAGATGTCTGCAGTAACTTCACTGTGACCATTCAATATTCTCACCACTGGACAAAGAAGTCTTTGCCCTGAACCTGTGGACTCAAATACCTGTACAGTATTGCTAAGAGAATTTAAATTCTACAGGAAGTAACTCAGATTGGAAACATGGATTGGCCCTCATACATTCACTTTGTAGCTGATTTAAACATGAGTGTTGCTGCACAAAATATCAAGACACTTACATGTGTTAAACACTGATACGCTGCCATATTGCTGGCCTGTGCAAGTCAACAACAGGAGTGAAGTTTTACATCAGCATGGCCATCTGGCCACAAACTACAGGTGTATAATTGGCCCAGGCATGGGCTAGCATGGAAGAGCTTTTCAAAAGAGCTTTTATAGCTCCAATGTGGGTAAGGTGCTCTATCGTGTAGTCTCACAATTAAATCATTATTTACATTTATCAAGATGCAAAAATCTGATCCATTTGGACTCTCAGGTGCACAGAATTTGGTCCACAGCTACTTAAACCTCAGGTTCAAACTACATGTGTGATGAACCGTGGCCCTGCCCCAGTCATACAGAAAGCAGGGCGGCATCCAGTTTAAAGACCAAAACGGGCACATGAGTGCAGAATGTACCTTCTCCTCTCTGCCCACCTCCTCAAGGGTACTGGGCCCAGCCATGCTCACTTCCACTTGAAACAGATTGTAGGGAAGCAACCGTGGACAGGAGGAGGAGGGATTAACATGGATTTCCCCACATGTCCCTTCTACTTTTTAATTAGACTCCCACTTTTCACTTTTTTATGTGACTGGAGCAAACTGAAGCTAAATAGGATAAAGATGTTTCTGCCAAAAAGTGAAACCCCAGCAACAGAATGCACCAGCTGAGTGGAACCTTGTTCTCTCCTAAGATCTTCTTCAGGTTTAAATTACCCAAGCAAAATACAATAAATCAAAAACTCAAGGATGGTTGTGCTGTGTTTAGTTCAACAGTCATGAAAAGAAGAAGAAGAAATTCAGTAAGAGAGAAAACGAAATCTCCAGGATCTGACCAAGAGGTACAGCAGCAAATGGTATCTTCCAACCACTGAAATCAAAGTGCACAGTACCCATAAATTATTCTGGCACTTAAGGCAGAGAACCCAGAAACACTGCTTCCTATCCCTCGCAGTGAAAAACAGACAAACATTTAAAAATATAATGGAAAGGTAAATTAGTAACAATTTGATACCCATTCATGCCACCCAAAGCATGCTGCCTGAGGCAGCCACTTAACTCTACCTAATGACAGAGCTGATCCTGAGAGCTTTCAGAAATAGTACTGCTTAATTACCACATAGCAACCTATTGAGTAAGGTGGCTATTTTCTTTCTGAGACAACCTGAACAGATGCTTTTTCTGGGATAACAAAAGCTGTGAAGAGAGACCTTAGTAACATCTACTTGAAAAACAGTTGTTTCTGCTTCTTGGTGGTGTTCATGATTCTTGTTAACAAAGAAAAAAATTCTGCACAAAATTCCACAGAGATCAATAAGGTTTAAATTAAACATCATTATGTCCAGAGGTGGCACGACTATAAACACATGACTGTGGGTCTGTAGATTAACAGATTTGTCTATGATGGGGTGAGCAAACCAGATGTCAGACTGCAATTCCCATTAATACCTAGACAGCATAGCCAATGGTGAGGGATGATGGAAACTGCAATCCAACAACACTTGACAATTTATGGGATATAAATCCCCAAACCCCGATCTATAGGCTTATAGGTGAAAAGGGAATGGTTGAGTCAGATTTCAGGATTTATTATTGGGATAAATACACAGATACTGAACTAAGAAACTAGGAGTGAAGGAACAGAAAAACCACAAACACTGCTTAATTGCCCGAAACATTTCCACAGCACCCATACCTGTTTTCCAGCAGGGTCATGCACACAACCTCACGCACCCCAGGATTGTTGGCTTTTTCAACAGAGCAGTTTTGCAGATTCCAAGTGGCCACCCTCACCACAGGCTTTCCATCCCTCAGCCCACCAAACATTTCAACTGTGGGCCGTGTGGAGATGATCTGAGTTGGCCCTCCTGGTGGAAAATCCAAATCCTCACTCTGCAGGCTCAATGAGGTGGGACTTGGGTGAGGCTTGACAGTGAAATTGAGGCCACCATTGGTATTAGTTGAAGGAGGCCTGGACCGCTCCGCAAAGATCTGCTGCCGGATTTTGTCCAAAAACGATGAGTTGATGCAGTCCATTTTGACTAGATCCTCAATGCTTTTGAAGGGACCATGCTCTCTACGGTACTCAACAATACTGTTGGCTATTTTCTCTGTGATGCCACGGATGCTCATGAGTTGAGCAGGTGTGGCTGTGTTAATATTGATCTTAGCAGCAGAAAGGTGGTCGAGGTGCTGGTCCTTTCTCAAAGAGCTGGGCGAGTGCTGAGCAGAGTTGCCCTTGCTGCTCACACAGATTTCAAACTTTACCTGTTCTAGTTTGGCAGCTCCAACCCCACTCACCAAGGCTAAGTCTTCAACTTTCTTGAAGCCACCAATATACTCTCGATATTCCACAATGTTTTGGGCGACCATTCTGGTAACCCCAGGAAGAGTCATGAGTTCCTCCTCTGTGGCTGTATTGATGTTGAGTCTCTCCTGGTTCACTAGGATGTTGCTGAAGTTGCACGCTGCGCTAAATTTACGACTGTGGCATAGGTCTGAGGGGTCTCTGGGGATGGAGCGGTGACAGCCAAGGTTACCCCCCATTGTTTGTATGAACAGCAGAATAATCCAAGGTCACTTAGTTTTAGTCTTGCTGCTCTAATGGAATATGGTTGTTCTCCAGGAAGACGGGTGCTTGGCACTGTCTTGGGTTCACTCAAGTCAAAATGACTACCAGTCAGGCCACTTCAGAAGATGAGCTAAAAGGAAAGTGCCTCAATGAAAAACCTAAAAACAAATATTTCCTCATGAGAGGGAGAAGGGGCTGTAAATACTGCGCTTAAAATCAAACTTGGCAGCCGCTGGGCTATTAGCTGGCTTCTGAATGGTACTTCACCAGCGAAACACAGGGGAAAGTTAAAAATATTCTGAACACACACAGAGGCATGCATGCAACACGCAAGGACAGCCACAAAACCTGCTAGTCAACAAGCCAGCCTCCTTTCCTTTCGTTTATTGGGAGGGAAGGCGTTCCCCGTCCCGATCGTCTCTGACAGGACGAGGAAGTGGTGTCCCACATTGAAGAGAGGCAAGACCGAACGGATCCACCAGAGCGAGCCCTTAAAAAGTGCCAGCAATACAGCGGGGGTGGGAGCGCGACATCCCAGCGCTGCGGATCCCGGGCAAAAAAGCCGTTCTCAGTGGAACATTTCGGCGGGGTTGCACCCGATCCTCGGGAGGGATGCGCGCTTCCTCGTAGGGCGGCTGCTCGCCCAGTCCTCCCCTTTCCGCGTGTGAGTCTGTCTTTCCTTCCTTCGCCAGTCGATCCGCCACCTTTCTCAGGTCTCTGCGAACCCAGAGGGAGAAGGATGAGGAGCGGAGGAAGAAACCCAAGCAATAATCTCCGTCCTCTGGTGGGCTTTCGTAGCCCGGCCAGCCCACCACGGCCGGCCTTCTCGCTCCCTCCTCGTCCTAGGAAATCTGTGTGGCTGGACTCGAGAGTTCAGAGCCGCTCTCCGCCAACGCGATGGAGCAGCGCCCTCGGCAGCCACCCTCCCAAGCGAGCAGCACCTCCGACCTCTGCCTTCGTCGCTGGTTTACCAGAGTTGTTATGTGCCAGAGGATAGAAAGCGCGGCGGCAATGGCCGGCCCGCCCTCCGTGCAGGGGAGGCGGGGCCTGAGCTGGTCTCGCCGCCTATGCGAGACGCGCGCCAAGGCTCTCCCTTTACCCTACTGATAGCTGGCTGTAGCCCAGCTCCAAAAAAATGGACGCCGCCAGGGCAGAAGTCCAGCGCCTGTCCTCAATCCCAGACGCCCTCCACAACGTCCCACGCAAGCCCCGTCCCGCCGCCTTCGCTCCTTCAGTCCCCGTGTGATCGTGTCTCTCCGACGAGCCTACTTATTCTACCCCCTGCGCCGCGTGACCAGTGCGCGCCACATAAAGCCATGCCCTAGGTATGCGTTCTCAAGGCCCGCGCAAAACCGCGACATTTTGATACCTGAGGCGCAGGAGCAAATGTCATCCTGCTCCTCCTGACCCATACGCACACGCCCGCGGGCGGACACTCAAGGCGTAGCTATGATAATGTCTCCCGAGAAAGATTGATTTCCGCACGTGAGGCAGAAAATCCCACAACCACCTTTCCCATCTCTGTAAGTCGCCTTACAAGAACACCAGGCTGCTAACAAAGGGTCTTCTGGCACCTTAAAGATTAACAAGATTTATTTGAAACAAGCTCTTGTGGACTTCAGCCTGATAGTCACAAAAATTCATGTCAAATAAGACATTTATGTAGATCCGCACAAGACTGGTGGGTCATTTTCTTGGAACAGACTACAGACTCACATGGCTCCCCATGGGAAATTTGTACTGACAAGCAGGCATGTTCATAGATACTGGTATTAGATATAGATATAAATATTAAATGATTGCTACAAGCAATTTTGAAATAACAGGACCTTTATTTATTTAGCAGTTAAATAATAAATGGCTCCAAGAGCCTTTTGACCATGCTATATTAAGTCATCTACAGGCAACCAAACCACGGCACCTCTTGAGAAGAAGGGAATAGTTCCCAGTGCATCATTCAGTAAATATGCTTTACCACTGCTGCTTCTGCCTCTTGTTTTCCACCAAAACAAAACTGTCAAGAAACTTCAGCTGGTCCAAAATGCAGGAACCAGATTTCTGACCGGGGCTAGTTACAGGGATCATGTTACAGCAGCTCCACTGGCTGCCAATCCATTTCTGGGCACAAATCAAAGTGCTGGTTCTAACCAATAAAGCCCTAAATGGCCTGGTTCCAAGCTATCTCAGGGACCATGTCTCCCATTATGAGTCAGCTCGGGTGTTAAGATCAACAGGAGAGGCCTTTCTCTCGGTCCCACCACCTTCACAGGTGCGTCTGATGGGGACACAAGAGGGGGCCTTCTCTGTTGATGCTCCCAGACTTTGGAACTCCCTCCCACAGGAGGCCAGACTGGCCCCATCTTTGCTGTTCTTCCGCAAGTAGGCAAAGATCTTTCTCTTCAGGAAAGTTTTCCCTGAGTGACTGGCTACATGAGAAACTTTGTGTTGCTTGTGAAAATGAAACTATAAATGGACTCAGTTCTGTTGGTGCTTAACTCTGTAATATCACAGAGGACTTAGTCAACCTCCAGATTCATTGAAAGATCCAGGGAGACCTGATGAATTTTACATCAAGCTACTTCTTTCTGAACAAGACTCACTTATTACACGCTCTGCAGCAAAATTTTGTGCAGCAGCAATGGCACAGCACTCCCTTATAGTCTCCTGAGGACACAGGTTGACTGGTTTTAGCATGAGGGTGGTTTATTGTTGAGTGTAGAGAAATTTTGTGGTCCCAGCTGAAGGGACAAAATGTTTACAAATGTTCACAAATATGTAGGAAGGACTCCCTATACCCCAAAGCCCCTGTCCAAACCAGTTTGCCCTTGACGATCCAGTGGTTCAAATGATAGCTATAAAAATGCTGTTACTGATTCTCCCCATATATTATAACTCCCCATATATTATAACACAATCAATTATCTGTTGTACACTTAAATAAATTCATTCATGAGTGAGTGACTTTTGGATGGATAGTTATACAGTACATTACTGCTCTGACTGGGTCTTTAGTACTACTTGTGTTTATTATCTTTTAATAATGTAATCGACTGTTGTATACTTATTGTTTTCAGCTTTAAATACTGTCTTTCAATTATGTAAGCCACTTTGGGTCCTTTTTAAGGAGAAAGGCATGGTAAAAGCATTTTAAATAAATAAATAAAACAAATAGCAAGAATTACAAAACCTCACCAAATCTTTTGAGGAGAAAAAGACTGGTAGTGGTAGTGTAGGTTTTTCAAGGTTGAAAGCAGTACCGAACAGCTGTAAATTAAAATACATTGTTGTCATTCCATTTTTCCTTTGCTTCTTCAAGAGTAGGCTGGTGAATTTACACAGTTTACAAATGAAAGATTGCAAAAGCTCTCTATAGAGTTCCGTGAGAGAGAAAAGAAGTTCGTGCAATAAAAGACTCAAATAGAAGCACCCTATTTCCTATTTATTTATTTACATTTCTATGCCACCTTTCTCCCAAGGTGGATCACAAGTTAACCAGAACCAATAACAACCAAATTTAAACCACAATGAAATACGACATTAAAAGCAATTAAACATAAACAGAATTAAAACTGTATTCTCGAAGGCTTTCACGGCCAGGATCTGATGGTTGTTGTAGGTTTTTCGGGCTGTTTGGCAGTGTTCTGAGGGTTTTTTCTTCCTAACGTTTCGCCAGTCTTCAAAATACAGAAGTACTGGACAACACCAGCAATCATTATGTTAGACTGCACAGGGAAGCCATTGAAATCCACAAACACCAGCAGAGCTTCAACAAAAAAGAAGAAAGTCTAAAACTCAACAAAGCCTGGCTCCCAGCACTGAAAAATACAGCCTGTAAAAGGTCAACGAACTCTACCCAGCCACAAGGACCAGTGATCACTGCACACAAAAGACCAGCTAATGACACCCATCAATCACAGTGACAGATCATCTCTCCCCCTTATCACAACAATACACACACAACAAAAAACACGCTGATCACCATAATCACCCAATCTCCTGAAAAGGACAAAACGCTGATCCCACAGCTATAAATACTCAACTATCCCACAAACTGCACCAGAGCACAGACAGAGTTCTGACTCCTGTCCTCTGAAGATACCGGCCACAGAGACTGGCGAAACGTTAGGAAGAAAAACCCTCAGAACACGGCCAAACAGCCCGAAAAACCTACAACAACCAGAATTAAAACTATTTCTTAAAACTATTAAAAAGATATTTGGAACTCATTAAAACTTTAACAACAACAACAGAAACAACAACAACAGAAACAAAGGCTCAACATAAGAAACAACAATTTGAAAATAAATTAAACAGCTTGAAAAATAAACCACTACATGGACAACACCTGAGAAATATTGATGGAAAGCATGTTAATAATTCAACACAGGCATGGCTAAAACTGGGGACCCTTAAGAAAGAAACCAAAGGCTTGATTTCTGCTGCACAAGAACAAGCACTCCAAACCAACGTGATGAAAGCTAAGATCCAAGGAATTAGTGCTAACAGCAAATGTCGACTCTGTCGAGAAAAAGATGAAACTGTGTCACACCTCATCTGTGAATGTCCAAAGATTGCACAAATGGATTACAAAATTAGACGTGATAGAGTAGCAAAATTAGTGCACTGGTCATTATGTAAAAAATATAACTTGCCAGCCTCCAAAAACCTGTGGGAACACCAGGTAGAAAAGGTGTCAGAAAATGAGAAAGTCAAGATCTTGTGGGATTTCCAGATCCAAACTGATAAGACAACTTGAACATAACACACCAGACATAGTAGTAATAGAATGAAGAAATGTCTGGATCATTGACATTGCAATTCCAGGGGATGCCAGAGTTGAAAATAAAGAATTGGAAAAACTAACAAAGTACATGAGATCTGACAAATCTTGCTTGTGGATGAAAAACACTTCAGTAGTCTCCGTAGTCATTGGGGCTTTGGGAACAATATCAAGAAACTTCACACAGTACTATAAGCAGTTGCAGATCTCAGAAATCACACCATCAGAGCTACAAAAAACAGCAATATTAGGAACAGCATACATACTGTGCTGATATTTAACAGATACTTCAGCTTTTCATTAAAACTTGTATCTGTTATATAATACCAGTCAATGTTTTTATAATTTTGACCATGTCTGGTTTTATTTATTATTATTATTATTATTATTATTATTATTATTATTATTATTATTATTATAATAATAATAATAATAATAATAATAATAATAATAATAATAATAATAATAATAATAATAATAATAATAATAATAATAATAATAATACACAACATCATATGTAACACCCTATGTTTGTTGATTGACATCAGTGGGCACAATCCCTTTTGGCGATCCTTGTCCTCTATGTCTTCCTTTTTGGTGACACAAGGATCACCACTCTATTCTAAATATAGGACTGAGGTGCTTTGTTTAGCTTATTTGGTGTTAGTTTGTGTAGGCCAGCCATAATCTCTTGCCAGACATATAGTATGGATGTTGCTGCCAGGCTCAGCCCATCATTCAGTAATGTGAGGCAACTACTACAGATCCTGGATTGTGGGGGCAGCAAGAGCAGCCACCTGGACTATTCTTCCTGATCTTCCTGAGCAATGTATGCCACAAAACTACTTTATTCTATAAAAATGATCTGCTTCTGTCAGGTGTGGTAGAAGATATTCCCCTGCCAGTGTTCAACTAGCAGTCCAGTTAGGTTCCACTTGTGAAACCAGAATGAAACATCTTATCCTTCACTTCAGGTAGCAACATTTTGTGAGTCAACTCTAATTGCTAAATCCATAAATCCCTAAATGACACTATGGAGTAGGAGAGTCCTAAAAGAACAAAATGTAAAACAATTGCATTTTGTATCACAACCTGAACCATCCCCATGATCTATTGCTTGTTTGCATGGAATGCTTAGTGCTTAACTAAATTAGATCTAGATTTAAAACTATCACAGAATTATCTTTTGCAAGTTGTTAGTGGTACAGCAAATATAAATTGGAGAAAAGTGCAAACATATTTTCAAGCCTCTCTACCCTCCTGGACCAGAAAATGGAAGGTTAATTGGACATGGTCACATGTCCAGTTAATCATTAATAAGCTTTAAAAATTTAATTAAATTATGTTTAAATTTATGCTGCATTACAACACCAAAAGCCTTACTAGAATGAAGGTGAAAATCTCATTCATGACTTTACTCCTCCCTTCCTCTTTGCCTCTGTTTTCAATTTAAGAGAGAAAGAAATGACTGCAAGGATTTGTGAATATTCTTATCCACTTTACCAAAAAAACTGTCTCTCGATTTCCCTTTCTCTCTCCCATACCACTTATTTGGCTTACTTGGAGATTTCATTAGGCTGGGCAAGTCAGATCTTGGAATGGAAGGAGAAATGGGGTTTATTATTCCCTAGTTCATTGACAACCTGTCGCCTGGCAACAGCTTTCTTTCCCTGCTCTTTCCCATTCTTGGCTAACCTATTACTGCAGAAACATTGGTGCAAAAACCCGATTAAAGTGAAACACTAATTAAATTGCCCATGTGCATTAAAAAAGTGTGTCATTAAATTGTCTATAATACACTACTATCAATCTCTAATCTGGATGAAATTATATAAACAATATCTCAGTGTTAGGCATAGTACCTATATAAAACACATGAAAAAAATACACATGCAGCCTTACAATTAAGCAGAGTAAGGTGGCTGCATCAGGTGGCAGATTTGATGTGTTATGAGAAGGCAGCAGGTTGTTGGTTTCTAATTTTTGCATTTTTACTGCTAGAGATAGGGAGTGGTACTTTAAGGCTTTCATTGCTTCCAGTGCCAAAATAACTTGGTCCAAAATCTTATGGCCACATTGTTGATTAGAACCAGTTGTAATTAGAATAAAAAAGGCTATTAATCCATTTCCAGGCACAATTCAGTGCTGGTTATAAGCTATTTAGCCCTATACAGCTTGAGTCCAGGCTAGCAGAAGGACTGCATGGGAAGAACTTTGCTTGACTGGATGTTAAGATGCTAAGGGGATATTTTCTTTATTTCCCACCACCCTCCCAGTAATGTCTGCTCAGGATGCAAAAGAGGGTCTTCTTGGTGGCTGCTCTCATGGCTATAGAATTTCATTCTGAAGGAGACTTGGCTGCCCCCCCTCCCTATTGAGCTTTCTGCTAGCAGGCAAATATTTTTTTAATTTAGACAGGCATTCAAGTAAGTGCCTTTTAATGGTGGGTGGGCTGTGTTAATTCTTTCTCATTTTAATGGAGTAACTTATTTAATAGTGTTTTCATACAATTTCATAATTAATTGTATTAATTACAATTAATAGTGTAACTTATTGTAGTCTGAAAAGTTACATTGGATCCTGCAATGGGGAAAAGCGGGATATAAGTGAGTTAAATAAATAAACCATGTTATTTTTAGGTCCTTTGTACGGTGTCTTCAATGTCTGGGATGGCATCCATAATTGGCACCTCTGCCTTTTTTAGCAAAATATCCTAGACTGGCCCAACACCCAGAGTAAAACACTCTGTCTAAGTGACTTACAATCTAACAATGGACAATGGCACTAAGGAAGAGGAGACAATTGCTGAATTGAATAGGGTACTGCAGGGCTGGGCTGGGTAACTTTGGCACATCTGGGAGTCATACCCTAGAACTTGTGGGTTGTGCACACATATACCATAATCACAACTGAGCAGCAGATGGGGAAAACATTTTAAGTCAAGGAGGAAGTGCTAGTTTTAAAGGACTTCCATGTTTCTGTACATGGTTTGAGAGCCCAGGGGCCACAGAAAATCCAGCCTTGACAGACACATGCATCTCATGGACCACATGCTTCCTCTCCCTGATGAAGTGGGTAGAACTCACCTTCATGACAGTTGTTATGTAAGATAAGTCAGAACTCACAGCAAGTACCTCAGCCAAGATCTGAGCACAACTTACTCCTAAATTTGCACCTGAATGACGGACAGAGCAGCAAATTGTATTGTTACAGTATATGGGGCATGTGGGGTTCTGAGTTTTATTCATACTCTGTACTCCTTACGTCAGGCTCAGGTACAGTGGAGCATGCTATCCTGTTAATATTGCAGAAGTAAGATTCAGCTACCAGTCCATGCTGCTTCTGTGTGTGGAATAGGATCAGGGAGCGTTATCTTGTTCTTTGCATGAGGCAGGAAAATACAATGGGTGAGCTCTATCTATAAATGTTGTACAGTAGTTGTCTTCATCCCTGGATTAAAATCTCTGTTCAGTTTTGTGGCTTTCTACAAATCTTTATCTCAAGGTGCCTTACTTACTTGCATGAGTTTGTTGTAACAATAAAGGTGAAGCAGAATAACCTGATAGATAATGCCCTGAGTCTCTTGGACAAAATTTGTTGTTGTTTAGTCGTTAAGTCGTGTCCGACTCTTCGTGACCCCATGGACCAGGGCACGCCAGGCCCTCCTGTCTTCCACTGCCTCCCGGAGTTGGGTCAAATTCATGTTGGTAGCTTCGATGACACTGTCCAAGCATCTCGTCCTCTGTCGTCCCCTTCCCCTCTTGCCCTCACACTTTCCGAACATCAAGGTCTTTTCCAGGGAGTCTTATCTTCTCATGAGATGGCCAAAGTATTGGAGCCTTCAGGATCAGTCCTTCCAGTGAGCACTCAAGGTTGATTTCCTTCAAAATGGATAGGTTTGTTCTCTTTGCAGTCCAGGGTACTCTCAAGAGTCTCCTCCAGCACCACAATTCAAAAGCATCAATTCTTCGGCGGTCAGCCTTCTTTATGGTCCAGCTCTCACTTCCATACATCGCTACTGGAAAAACCATAGCTTTGACAATGCAGACCTTTGTTGGCAAGGTGATGTCTCTGCTTTTTAAAATGCTGTCTAGGTTTGTCATTGCTTTCCTCCCAAGAAGCAGGCGTCTTTTAATTTCGTGGCTGCCGTCGCCATCTGCAGTGATCATGGAGCCAAATAGGATGAAGCAAATGTGATACATAACAAAATAGGTCAACCCTGCTCCCCCATTCTTACTCAGAACAGGGCACACTGATGGATCCCTCTTGCACCTTAATTTCAACTCCAAATGAACACTACAGCACAATTCTAGTCACCCCACTTTTATATAACACATCAACAGTGATGTGGAAGAGCAAAAATTAAACAATAACCCCAATAAGCATCTATAAACATTTCTGAACAGCAGTTTTGTAGTACAGTTATATCTACTGTTATATATAATCTTAGTAGTCCAATACTGATTCATACTTAACAGGGAAAAAGCTTGTGTATAATGTATAGTGAGTGTTTTTTCTTGTTAGCACGTCATGGATTTCATGTTTTATGTTTATATGGACTAGATGTGATGTTCAACAAGACAAATGCATCAGTGTGCCTACGTATCATGATCCTTTGAACGAGAACGCCGGTGTGATTTATTTTTTCTCCTCTAGGAACTTCCTGATTTTTGAAATGCATGAACATATAGATACTAATATTGAGAAAATTAAGTCTGTCTTTACTGAACAATTTCAGGTAAGATTTTTTTTTACTACCATATAAATAGACAAAGCAAACAGTTAACAGTATCATAATACCTTGGGCTCACCTTATAAGGCAGACTAACTTCTAACAACCAGTTCTACCTGGACCTCTAAGAAAGGCAGATCCTTTAACAAAGGAAGAGTTTAAGCCTTAATTTAAGCCTGTCTCTTATAGAAGTAGATCCTGCATACTACAAGGTGTTAGTCATAAATCTGCCACCGTAAGAGGGTAGCATGCTACTCATACTTCTCCACATACTTCTCAATATTTCCACATACATTCCAGAATCAAACATCATTTGCAAAAGCTAGTTGTTTCTAAGGAGGTAGCCACAATTTTCACCTTATAATTACCAATCTGCATTATCTACAAGGGTAAAAGGCTAAAAGAAACACTTCTAGCTTCCAGAAGGTGTTAGGTTTGAATGATAGAATTGTAGCATCAGTGAATAATAACTGTAACAAAAAGTTTACCAAATCATTTGTGTATATGTGGGAGAGAACATGGCAACCTATCATGAGGTATAACTATGGAGTAGTTAGAACCACCATATAAATCATAATTAAACACTATTAGATTAATATCTTATCTGGCAAATTGTTTTCATGGGTGTCATTGGTCATATGAATATTGTGTCACATTGAAAAGAAGCAGTGTGCTCACAGCTATATACCCACTACCTACATTTTTGTACCTTTTCAAACAAATGCCAGGAAGTCAAGTTTCCTGTTAGTTATAATCTTCAGTCAGCCTCTGATGCTTATCTTTACTTTTTGGGAGTCTAAAGATGTAGAGTGTAATTCCATTACCCATCTCCTTTCCAGATCTCTTGCCAAAATGAAAATAAAAACAAAATGTAATCAAACAAAAGGCTCTGACAAAAATTGCAGAAAGAAACACTGAGTAGGAAAATGGGTTATTAGTTATGATACACTATAATGTAATGCACTACATTTTCAAAGCAGGTATACTGTAAACCAAACTGTATAATTCTGAAGCTGTGGCAGTTGCATCTTTGCACAAGGGAATTTTAAATATACTTAATCATGGGAGGGGGAATTGTTGTGTTTTATATGGTCTCAGTGGCTCTTGAATTGTCCAGTGGTCTGAAATGAATATGTTTTCCAGTAACTTGGCAAAGGACTAGCTGCGATTAAAATAAGAGTCATTTGATTTCAAAGCTCACATAATTATGGGCCTCAGTGGATTGCATTTATTTCTAGATATATCTATAGAAGACCAGCTTCTTATGATGCGGATGCTTTGTATAAGAATGTAATCTAAGCTCAGTCACTAATTCTAACCTCCAGAAATGATAGATATGCCTGTTGGCATATAAAGCAATAATGCATTAACAAATATTGCGCTATTTTGTTAAGACAACTACATTGCTGTATTCCCCTCTCCCCAACAGTTGTCAGCTGAAGTGTTGCTTAATTTGTGTTTGATGGGTATGTCCACAGAAAAATGATCTCTAATAATTGGGTTTGAGGAGAAATAGGGGATTGGATGTGGGGGCCTGGCATTCTTGGGAGCCTGTTGATGTTCACGCCCAAGCAAGGAGCCCAGTGGCAATCCCTGCAGCCTTCTGGCTCTACTACTCCTTTGTTTTGCTAGCACTACAAGTTCAACTGTCAAATGAATGAGCAAGAACAAATTAATTGCTGGTGTTATGTTTCTACTGATAGGGATGAGAAGAGAGGTCCTTGTGCGGTTTTCTCCTTTTCTGCCACTCTGTCTCAGACAACAAAATGTCTTGGGCTAGAAAGGCACACATGGAGCCAAGAGGGTTCAGAAAGGCTTTTCCTGACTGTATTCATTAACAGGCAATTCTCCTCCGATACTGGCCATGCTGCCTAGGGTATTCTAGAAGCTATAGTCCAAAAAAAGAGGAACTTTCCCAGGTTCTGAATTATAGCATCAAACTCTACTAGAAGACAGTGGTAAGGAATGGAGAAAATGGCTCACATCCAGCAGCATTCAGAAAACCATCACTCCTCTCTGCTGATTTGGCTCACAAACTGAAAACTGCTTGTCCAGAATGGATGCATTTTTTGTTTAAAGCTTTCTCCTGAACTGAGCAGAAGAGAGAGAGGTGGAGCAGTGGGAGGGAGGTAGAGGGAGGCAGGAGAGAGGAGACATAAGAGGAAGGAGGCTGTGAAATATTTCGCAGTGATAAAAAGTATCCGTAACATATCCTTTCAGTTTATGGCACAATCTACATTAGAGGCTGATTCTTTGTACAATGTGCTTTTATGTTGTATCTCTGGCTATACACCATGGAAGCAAAAACAAAGCTGGTGTAGATGCAAATTCTACCATCAGAATCAAAGTTCCATCTTACAGTTATTACAGCAGCACAGAGTGACACAGTTCTCAGAGGTTCTGTTGTTTTTAAGCTGCAGCAATTAATCTCATTGCAAAGATCTAGAAATCTTGTTCAAAATGGCACCATCCTCAGAACTGTGTAGGAGGCTGATATGCAATAGACCCTTTAAAAGTTAGTTCTCTGTCCTGCTGTTCCCACTGTACAAGTGACAACAGCAAAGCACAACATTTTCCAACATTTGCCTCTTTCCTTATGTTTGTAAGTAATTTGCCACCGGGGCCAAGGCTCTCAGGCCATTGTGTGACCGGAAAGAGCTGCCTGGATTGGGCATGGAGTCAGTGTTACATGGACACTTGTGTTGTTTGTGTTGGACTGCATGGCTGGGGGGAAGATTGTTGTTGTTATGTGCTTATAAAGTCAGAACAGACTTATAGCAATACTAATAGGGTTATCAAGATAAGTGAGATATTTAAGGCATGATTTTTCCACACCCACAAGTGAATTTCCATGGCTGAGTGGCGATTCAAATCCAGGCTTCCTGAGTCCTACTCTATCACTCCATCCACTACACCACGCTGAGTATCCCGGGGGGGGGGGGAGATTAGCGGGCTATATAGCTTAGTGAGTTGGGTATCTGGCTGCAGAACTAAAAGTTGGGAGTTTGATACTGTACCTCCTGGGAGACGATTCAGATAGTATAGCCTTGGGCAATCTGCACAATCCCAGGGCACCCCCAGAAGAAGAGAACGGTAAACCATGTCTAATTACCTTTATACATAGAAAACCCAGGAAAAGGTCACCATAAGTTGGAATCAACTTGACACAATGTAATTGTCATTATCACACATGGGCAACCCACAGGCTACGGGCTATATGTGGCCCATGGAAGCTTTCCATGCAGCTTACATGGATGTCCAAGATGCCACTGACATCCCCCGTCCCTTTCAAATATGTGGCAGTCTGCATGGTGCACAACTTAAATGGAAGGGGCATTAGATAGGAGACACACACAGAGAGATAGTCACACTGTATGACTCCTCACTATATTAAAACATGAGCTCTTCTACTGCCAAGTTAGCTGATTTTGAGAAACGGCTGTTCTCAGTGCCAATTAGCTGGAGGAGAGATGTGTAATGAAATCTCAGTGCAAGGGCAAGGAGATTTAATCTACCCCCATCTTCACACATTGGGATCTGAGGAAAGAGACAATAAGCACGTCTGCATGGCTGTGTGCAGGCCTTGATCCACATATATTCTTCAGCGTCAGAAAGATTGTCCAGCCCTGAACTATAAAGACTGTAAACCTGACTTTCTAAAGGGATTGAAATGGAGTGAGATAAACACAAAGACTTGAAAAGTTTTTTGGGGGTGTGTGAAGTAGAGGGAATCAGTGGCCATGCTGGGTATGGAATTTTGAAAGTTGCAGTCTCTCTAAGTGACCTTTCTGTGACAGGATGAAGGCCTGCCTCAGATGGTTCACTCCAGAGATGAGAAAAGTTACTTTTTTGTGTTATATCTTTCAGACTTCTGCAGCCAAAATGGTCAGTAACCACACACACTGTGGGATCTTGGAAGCTGTACTCCAAACAAACAACTCTTTCTGTCCTTGAGCCATCCCAGTGCTCCTGTGCTGCAGCACTAAGACTCAGCCTGAAGGCTGGTAAATGTACTGCCATGTAAATGTAGCACCTACACAGATCCTCCCATTGTTCTTGCTGCTTCTGATGGGCACTGCATTGCGTCTCTTTAGATCTCAGCAAGTCTGTTTCATTGCTGATCTTGAACAGCAGGCAAATAAATGTAGCAAACTCAGAAATAAACGGTTTCTGAATAGCTGTAATAGTTACTTGTCTGTCATCCAGAAGAAGAAGGCTATTTAGATTTCCAGACTATACAGAAGACTGCAGCGTTGTAACATACAGATCTCAGTAGGCAAAGCTTCTGAACATTTGTAACAAAAGTACTGAAAAACCTCAGAGGACCAAGATCTATATAGTATGTGCTATTTTAGAAAATACTAAAATGCAGAGCATAACCAGAAGGGGGAAGGGGGAAGTTGGAATGATCTGGTTCACATTTAAAAGGTTCTTATCTTTGAGGTGTGATTTATTTTATCTCACACTTGAGTGATCCTTTCATTCACACAGGAGATATTTCTTCACCCATGAGAAGGATCCAGACAGTTCTTTAGATTGCTCCAGTTTGTCCCCCTATTGATTACTGATGCCTCCTCCCCTCTCCTGCCTTTTTTTTTGAAGATGTCGTTCAGCAGGCCACAGTGACTTCCCCTCTTTTCTTGTTAAATAAAGTGACACAACAATACAGCAATGCATCAACCTAGCATGGTATACATATTACACATAATGTACCAAAATATATCTCCAGTGTATTAAACTTGCATTATGCCAATCAGGGAATTTTTTTTTAAAAAAAAAGACAAAACAGAGGAAAGGTTTTCTCCATCCTGTCTTTTAATGTCACAACTGACTAAATATGCCACTGGGTTGTCACCTCAGATAACACCACTCACCACTCTATTTGGGTTTGAATTAACTAACCACATGGGCTATAGAATGGGATAACCAGGAACACTCACAATCATACAAAATCATGCAGCCCTAGTGCTATGCCAGAAAGGAGCAGGACAGTTTGTTAAAGTGGTCGGTTGAATCGTTCTTATGTGAACCATGGTGCACTAAAAGTGAACCAAATAGCAAGCTGTATTCCCATCTGATTGTCCTGTTTGTGTTTTCGGGTTGAAATTATCTTTATTGCTGCTTCTGCAATTAATGCTGCAATCCTATATCCATATATACAGTATAATCAGAGTAAGTCCATTAAACACTGTGGGACTTATTTCGATTTAAACCCACAAAGGATTGTACTGTGCATCATAAAGAATAAAGCAGTTATGCTGATATAATCATTCCCTTTTGATAGAATTAATATTCTATGCACAGTCTCCAGCATCTCTAGCTTCCTGTAAATAAGGTGTTACTCTCATCTAGCTAGAATTAAATCTCCATCCATCAAAAAAGCATCAGCAAACAACATCCGAAGGCTGAAATAAATCTGTGTGACTGGAAAAAAAGGAGTTCAGAGTGACTGGTAATCAGAGTCCAGTGAATAACTTCTGTGAAAAGATCTTCAAAAAATTACATCTTGAACTACACCTGTGGACTCTTCCCATATTTCTTCTTCCTCAAATTCTATTACTAGCTTCCACTCTTAATTCTCAGTAGCAACAGCATGTGGGAAAGCTATATTTTGGAAACTCCTCATATTGGTTGACTGATTAAATTTGTATACCGCATCATCTAGTGGTATGCTAGTACTCTGGGTGATTTCCAACATAATATGACACAAAGAATAAAAACCCACCCACCCTGTCCAACCCACAGAAATGTAAAAAAACAATGCCCACCAAAGCCAAGATGGAAAATACAAACCAAAAACAAAACAAAACAAAAACAAAACCAACATTGAACCTGACAAACAGCAATTGTAGGGGGAGGATATCCTGAAATGCTTCTGTGAAAAGCAATGTTTTTGAATGCTTTCTGAATATTAGGAGGGAAGGGGCTTGACACACCTTCCATAGTGAGGTGGCCACCACTGAAATCCCCTAGGTTCCATTGCTAGTGGCCATGTGGGTTGGGCAACGCTGGGAACTGAATTCCAAAAAAGTAACTTTTTCAAGTTACAATTTTATACCTGAAGGAAAACTTTACGCAGCAACCTGTATACAGTATGCAAATTCAGGCTGTGTACATTTTTTAAAAAGCCTTTTTTTTTTGTTCTACACATTTTATCAGCTTCAAATTAGAGCCTGGGAACAGTTTATTTTTATTTATTTTTATTATTATCCTCTCCTTTTTCTGATAGAATTCCCAGAAAGGTTCAACCAGCATCGAAGCTGTAGTTCAAAATGTAAATTTTCTTAGATATGGTCCAAACATTTCCAAGCATATCTTCACAACCCTGAGGGCTAGAGAAAGTAATGAGAGCAGCAGCAGCAGCAAAACTTGGGTTCTCAAGACAAAGAATAGAATACAAATAAAAACTCAATCCTTTTGTGAAGTATAAAATATAAATCATTTATTTATTTATTTATTTATTTATTTAGTCAGGTTCATATGGGTGCCCTCTGCTAGTTAAAATTCCATCTATGAAACTTAAAACAGTTGACCTAATAAAGGTATCAGCACAACATGGATTTTGGAATTTGTCTATGAGCAAACACAGATTCCCCTGCATATAGTATCTGGATGCTACCTGCCATATTATCATTTTCAGGTGGCACACAGGAATAAAAACACAGAGTACAAAACAATATACAATTGTCCTAAAAACCAAGCCTGTAACAAGTTGTCAAATCCTGACTGAAATCAAATACTGAGGTAAACAAAAAGATCTTCAACATGTGCCAAAAGTGAAAAGGCACCAGTACCTGGTTTTTTAATTTACAATATTTTAAAGAAGAAAGTGGGAAGAAGAAAGTGAGTAGACTCCATCTCCCTGACATCTAGTTTTCTACACGGAGAATTATTTTTATTTTTTATTTATTTACTTATTTTGGTATGATGAAACATTCAAGTATGTGAACTTCAGCCTGAAGTGTTACAGCCAAGAAACACATTTATCTCTACCTGGTGAGAACAGAACTTGTGACAACAGAATGGATCACTAACAGGTGTTGTGAATGAACAATGCCTGTGCCCTTAGTCTATCCAGCTGACTGAGAGATTTGTCTGTTGTAGAAAGTTATCATTATTGTCCTTCCCAGCATGCTTGGAATTATTATCTGTAAAATAAACAGTACGTGACAAACAGGGTTAAAATATGTTGCTAATATGAAGAATGGATATCCAGAGTGGCATACTGGATAGATTGATGGACTAGGACTCTGGAGACCAGGATTCGAACTCTCACTCAGCCATGGATACTCATTGGGGAGTGAAACTGGTAAAACCACCCCTTAAATATCTCACTTACCTTGAAAGCCCTGTTAGGGTCACTATAAGCCAGTTCTGACTTGAAGGCACATAGCAACACAAACAACAATACGAAGAAAGAACTATTTCTGAAAATCCATTTGAAAACCCTTTCTCTGTGAATCCTCTTGGTATTCTGATGGTAACAAGGAACAGATGAATGTAACTTTTTTTAGTAGTACAGTATGTGTAGCCAGTTTTCATGACAACTTTGACGGTGATGCACAACTTATTTTTCTGCATAGGTTACATTTGAACAATATTTTATATGTAACAAGGTGGTCAGAGGAAGTTGCTTTTATGTATTCCCATTGGTCTGTGCAGCTCAGTAACTTCTATGGGAGGAAGGACATACACCTGCCATCTTCTCTAGTGAAGCCAATGGTTTGGGATTGTGGGAGTTGCAATTCAACATCTGGAGTGCATACCTGTCCTACTGTCTAGCAGCTGTTCCTCAGAGTTCCAGGGTCAAATTGCATGAAATGCTGAGCTTAGGTTAAGAAGCAGATAGCAAGGTTTTCTTCCAGGGATTCCTTAGAGTCTCGTGTCTGAACAAACATACTTGTGAATGACGCCCTTGTTTACTTCACAGCGGCTAATCCTGCAAGAAAGCAAGCTGGTTTGCAAATTGCAGAAGTGAGAAAAACTTGTTCTAGAAAGGACAAACAGATTTCTTTTTTCATTTAAGGAAGAGCTACTTCTAAATGCAGAGCTAGACATTTTGTGTATTTTGACCTTGGACAGGAATAATTCTCAGCTTAATCTGGAGATGCCAGTGACTAAACCTAGGACCTCTGTACATACAGCAGCCATTTGCAGTTGAGTGAAGTATGAGCTAAAACTGCTGTCTGGTATGCCATCAGAGTTTTTAAAAAGTTTGTGATTAAGTATTCTGCTATGATCATGTGTAGATCTCAAAATGCAGCCAAAAGGGAAACCAAGCCAGAAAAGAAAAAAAACAGTCTTTCACAGGCAAGGGACCATGAAAACTGGCCCTGCTTGTGAGCAAATATTTTCTATTACTGGAGTTTAACTGAAGCTCTTATTGATCTTATGATCACATCAAAAGCATTCTTTTATAGTGTCATAGCAGAACATGTATAAATGATGTTGTAGAACAGGTATATCCATTAACCACTGATTTATGACCTGATGTCATCCAAATACCTTGTTAGCAAGCTAACCTGTTTACGACCGCAGTATGCCAGTTACATGTGTATGGCTCTGACTCATATGGATTTCTGTGGTGACACTTTAAATTGCTTGGTATGTAGCATGTAAAGCATCATTCATTTGTTTGCTAACATTATAAAGCTGTCTGCATTGTCTCTTATTTCCTGTTTGGAGAAAATGCATACACCACAAAAATAAAGCAGAATGAACAAAATCCAGAACTTCTGGTAGCCAATGTCATTTTGACAACTTAACAGTCTGGACTACACAAAAGTTTTATCATGTGTAAAGTGAGGTGGAAGATGGGCACATCTCCATGCACTTAGAAAACTTAAACATGAAGTGTTGCATATGAGATTTTGCATTAAAAAAGAAAAGTTCAGTGAACTTATGTATACCTGGTAAAAACTCCTTCTGGAAAAATGGTGAGACACTTCATGGCATAACCATTATCAGACACCAGGGGAGCCACTGATCAAGGGGTAATGGCACAATCTACTCTGCCTTCCATTATACTTCCTTTCCACCCACCCCAGTTGGAAGAAGATGAAGAGGCTGAAGCAACTGTGTTACAAGCCCTTCCCTTCTTGTACTGTCTGTTTATTAGAAGTGGCAAAAGCATCAGAGCTGAGGAAATATCAGGACACAAGGGGAGCGGCAAAGAAAGAGCAAATTCGATTCTGGAAAAGCACACTCTAGCCTGATATAGAGGAGATAAACTTTGGTCTACTTCAGATTGCAAATGAGTGGGGTTCATATGACCACCTCATCTTGTAGTCTGAAGGTGACCAAGCCTTCTCAGTAAATGCTGAAGATATTTCAATATAGACCTTGCAGGAATGGTATCTAACAATGGTATAATCTCATGAATTTGCACTTATAATCTTCCTAGGAAGTCATGGCTTGCCAGGTCTGGCTCTTGGAGCTTCTAACCAAGTCTTTTCATCAGTCCAATCCTTTGAACCAGAGATGCCAAGAATTGAACCTAAGACCTTCTGCATGTATAACATGTGCTCAACCTCTCACCTATGATCCTTTCCCAAATATTTTTATAATACTTGAAAGTGATTTAAGCACTTCACACATATGCAGCCTTTTCTGAGATGGACTCTCAATGCCAAATTGCTATATGGGACTCCAGTTATAGTCTTTTTAATACAAGTTTTTTTCCTGCTCTCCTTGCTTCTTGTTTTTCCCTTTCCCTCGCACTCCATCTTAGACTGACTCCACCCTACAACTTACTTGCCTAAGACTGCTCCCTTCTTGTATATTAGACTTCAACCTCCATTATCCCTAGCCCAAAAGGGGATGTCTTATGAAATGGGGCCCACTGGTCTAAGCAGAAGGCCATTTATATACACACCATTTGTTTACACCAGAGTCCTGAGTTGAAATTGGCAGGAAACCTAGCATTCTTGCCTTGGAGGCACACTGATCTAACTGGTTTCCCTTCTATGGCTTCAATTCCAGTAACATCTCCAGATATTGCTACATATTTCTGTTCAATGGGATCAAGGAAGATTGCCTCTGTAACTCAAGTCCAGTTTAGCCAGCTTAGGTGGTGACATGTCACTGAAGGCACAACATGAAGGTAATCTGCCCATTGGTTTAAGAACATTCAGTGTATGCTGGATGATACACCACATAGATGTGGGAGATGGATCTAAGGGGTCGGGTCGGGGTATAAAACAGCATTATGGGAATGGATTTATTCAACAATTTTGCTATAAATCCTAATGCAGTGTCCTATGATCTTATACTATCTAAGCCCATATAGCGAGACCATTAAAAATCCCACTGAGCTCTTAATTTCAGATCAAAGGGGAACGTTAGCCTGAGCAGGACTGTACCATGCGTGCATTGGAGCTCATAGGCTCAGAATATATTGTTGAATCGGGTGAGGCGTCTTTTTTTTTTTAAATTAATTTAATAATCATACAATTAGTAGGGTAGAAATAGGATTGAAACGATAATAACAATTGCAAAGCGATCAACTATTTATATAAAAACAACTGTATAAAACAGGATTTTTCAATATATTAGTAAATTTACAATATCATACTAACAAAAAGAGACACATCAATATCCCCTTGTCATTTTGTACATTTCACTTCTCAAAGCACAGCTGAAAGCAGTGAACTATATGAGATAGAGATCATTTGTGCTCAAAAATGATTTCAGAAATGGAAGTTAATATCAGCAAATATTTAAGTGTGCAAGAGGCCCATACCATCCAGCAAAGCAACAGTATTTACTCCGACTTCACAAAAATATAGGGATTATAATGTTGACTGATGTTTGATGTTGACTGAGGGCTGGTGAAATCTTTCAGAAAATAAGATAAAAGGAATCTATGTTATAACTGACCTATGGGAAATCTAAGTCTTATATCATTGTACCCCATGCTGTACTGTAGTAACTCAAATATCAAATATGACATTGAGGGGAGTAGGGATAAAGGGATAGAACTACAAAGATGTAAGACAGCTCATGGGGTGCATCAAGTCCTATATGAGGCAAGCTGTTATTTGAGACTCAGCTGAAAGAGAGCAAACTTGCTCAGTGCCCCAGATATTAGAAAGATCAGGAGAAGCATTAAGTCTTGTCATCTGTTGCTGGACCAGATACAGGTCTTCAGTTCTATCCATATAAATAGACACCATTCCTTCATTACCACCCCAAGGATGCTGGAGCAAAATGTGCTGACCTCTTCTAACGTTCAGTGGTCTCACCTAGAAGGACTCAATTAAGCAGTGTGTAGACACACTGTGTTCCCTCAAAGATCTGTGCTATACAGACTCTTTTTCTGCACACATCCCTTTAAATGATAGTCATTTAAACAGAAAGTAAGGAACGTGAAAGAAAACAGAAATATATTCAGAATGTTTATCTGGACTGTAGAACTCAAAACAGATAGACTGTATAAACCTCACTGCCATTGAGCAGTGTTTCTTCATTCTAGCAGTACCATTGTGACTTCAATTAGCAATTTGCGTTGGTACTAAATACTATGAATAAGTATGGCAAGAATTAGCTCTAGGACTATAGGCTGCTTGTGAAATCAGCTGTCCTTTGTTTTGATCTCATACACTACCAGACAACTAATAAATTATTATCATACTTTTAAGCATAATCTCAACTGCATATGAATATTATATAACTATAATTGCTAGTTTCTTAACTGTACATATTGTGTGCAGCATCATAGCTATGAGAATGTAAACTGATAACGTTGCATAGATGAATCAGGTGAACATACACAGAATGTTGGTTTTAATACAACATTTATTTTTGTAGCATTTAAGAGGCTGCTTTACAGCATTGATCTCATATATCCATGTTTCTTCATTACAGCGCAACCCATCTCCAGAGAGCCATCAACTTGGGGGCTAGGGTGAGAGACCTCTCCGTCCACCAGCACAGAGGAGTTAAAAGATGAGATGGGACTCGACTTCTGTGAAGTCCCCTGGTAGATCTGTGGAAACCTTGTCAGATGTACAGCAGATCTACTGGTGGCAGTGTTTGTGGCCGTTTTAAGTCCCAAACAGGGTATTTGGGGCTTGTGGACAGTTGCTGGGGTGACCATGGATCTGCTATTTCCAGGGCTTTCTACACTATTTCCCTGAGAGGCCCCAGGATGGAGCCAGATGTTATTCAGGATCCTGGTATCATTAATGGCTTCCCCACTCCCACCAGGTTTGAGTATTCAGGAAAATATGAATCCACTGGAGCTATGGGGGGGATCAAACACCCCTTAACACCTCCTGACCAGCCAGCATACGCTAGCAGGGGTCTGGAAATGGTCTGTCACTATGATTCCCTCAATTTGTGCTGTGATTTATGACTCTGTTACTCAAAACCCTTCCTCATAAATGGAAGAAAAAGAACCCGCAGCATGGTGGACTCTAAGAGCTGAACAGACACCAAACTGATTTGATTTCAGAAGATTACAGAGGAGTGGCATGCATGCGTTCTGTTTCAGACTTCTGATGTGTCTGAAGAAGTGGATTGAAGTCCTTGAAAGTTCACACTGAAATTAATCTATTAGTCTTAAAAAGGTGCCCCAATACTTTCATTTTTCTTTTTTCTTTTCTTTTATGTTTTGTTTTTGTAACTGATTATAGAAAAATGTTCCAAGTAATGCAACCAATCCCCTGCCCCCTCCAAAAACCTGAAGTGCTGAGAATGGGTCAAAAGGACAAACTGCTTCCACTCCAACTGACTAGTGCAGCAAACAAATACTTAATTAGAACTTCCCTAATTATGATTTTCAGTGCCTGGGGATCTCTTAGCCTGGAGCCCTTCTAGGCAAGGCCATTCCAACTAACTATGATTCAGCTGATACAATTAAGACAGTTCCTTGTTATATCTCTTGTTTTCACAGCAACAATCCCAGAATAATGGTCGGCAGCTAGGAATTTTTAAAAAGGGATTTTGCTCTGTTATTGTTGTATTTTCTATGTCCCCCCCCCTATATTTTTCTATGTTTTATATTTAAAAGAGAGAATTAAAATGGTTTCCAAATATACAACAAACTAACAGAACAAAAGTGACAGTCATTGGCTGAAATCCAGTAGTAAGTTTCATCTAGAGTAGGCCCATTGAATCAGTGGGAATTTGGTGACTCAACTCCTCTGTAAGTTCCACTGATTCAGTGAGCCCACTCTAGGTTGTGACTTAGTACTGGATTTCAGCAATTCCTATTAACGAAGAAAAAGTAAAAAATTTTGGAGACGTCAAACAATGCTCCAACAAAACAGAGAGTTAATTAGGGAGTTAACTGCTTTCATTTGCTGTGCTGGGTGGTAGAAAGTGCAGGTGATTTGTTCAGAAAGGAGTTATTATTTGGAAATATAATAATTTTGTAGCAAACACCAGCAAAAGGCATCCTATTTCTTTATACCCCAGAGAGCCAGTGCCTTGTATTGGATAGAGTAATGGACTAGAACTCTGGAGTCCTGGGTTTAAATCCTTTGTCAGCCACAGAATAGGGAGGATGGAATGATAAACCACTTCTTGAATATCTCATATAGCTCAAAAAACCCTAAGTCAGAAGCAATCTGAGGGCACATAATAGCACAAAAATAGACAATGCATGTGCTTACAGACAACCCACTGGAAGATGTCCAAATTCTGCTGTTTTGGTCAGGTGAGTTCCATTTTCCCAAAGACTGAGGAATGAAGAGGCAATTCTTTTTTTTTTTTTTTTTTTTTTGCACAGATTTAGTTTCTTTTTCACAAGAAAATACAGTAGGTCCTTCGAATAGTATTCTTGCTGTAACTGAGAAAGGCATTATGTTTTCATGTCAAACAAAGATTGAAAACAAAGATTGGAGATCACAGGAGCAAAAATGAAACAGATGGTGTACAAAAGGGTGGACTTTCCTTTCTCTAAAGGTTCCACAAATTCATTCTAACCTTCAAGGTCTCCACAGGAATTCTTTCCAGTGGTGTTGGGGGGCAAAGATCCATTGCAGTATAATAGCATAATTTGTGCGCATAGGACATGCTCCTCTAAAACAACATGTGTATATCAAAATAATACATAGAGTGAGGATTGCAGGAACTTGCCAGCTTATTGTGGAATATGTGTGTTATTCTGGAATAAATATAGAGCAAGCTCCAGGGATCCGCATTTGGCCCTCAAGGATCACATTGCTTCAAAAAGTTGGTTTCAAAACAGGAAATAATCAGAATTTAACTTCCAGGTTTTTGGGAGGGGGTTAGAAAAAATACCAAAATTCTTTATCATGTTTTAAAGCAGAATAGCTTTTCTGGATGTTTCCAGCACATTGGCACCATTTTTTAAACCTCACCAGGGCTTCCATCCCAGCTTGCCAGTACTGGAAGGCTTCTCAGCTACTGACAGCGCTGGGTCAGGGCTCAACATATGGCAAAAAAGGAGCCACTGGAGCTATCTCTTCGGCAAGAACAGCCTTGCTGCTTGACCAGTGCTGCAGACATTACTGGGGGGGGGGGGCACTCCAGTGGCTCCTTTTTGTTGAAAATGGCTAGCTACAGTTCTGCCACTGATTGACTGAATAGGTGGGTCAAGGGAACAATCATGCCCATAGCTGGAGATCTCGTGGGTGCTTTGCTTGTCTTATAGCTTCTCAAAGAAATCCACAAATCAATGAGAATGCCTTAGTTGACCAGAGGAGGAGGAAGGAAGAAACAGAGCAGGCAGCCCCGCCCTGCCCCAGTCTGCCAGTGTCGGCACTGATAGAGGGCAGGGTTGTACAATCAATGAAGGGCTTTCTCTTTCCTTAGGAGGGAGAGAATTAGAGATGGGCATGAACTGCTGGTTTGGTGGTTTGTGCCAGTTCATTTATAATCCGAACATATGTTCAGTGCTTTGCAGTTCCACCTCCTTCGTTGGGTGCCCACTCAGAGGCAGTGCCTTGTCTTCCCTGCCCCACCTCCTCTGGGCACCGCCTCTGAGTGGATGCCTGCTGGAGGAGGTGGGACTGCAAAGCACAGAAAACCCGTCTGGCCAATAAATGAACCAGCACAAACCACCAAACTGGCGGTTCATGCCCATCTCTGGACAGAACGATGGCAAGACACAATTCCTGCCACCACCTTTGCCACTGCTTCTTCTTCCTCCCAAAAAAGAACAAAAACAGATTTGTTAGAGAGAAAAAGACAGACCATTTCTATAATAATCTTAGTTTGATGGTTCTGGAAGACCTCCCTCTAGAACATTAGTTCCCAACCTTGAATAACCCAGGTATTCTTGAACTGCAATTCCCAGAAGTCTTCACCACCAGCTGTGTTGGTCAGGATTTCTGAGAGCTGCAGGCCAAGAACACCTGGGTTACTCAAGGTTGGGAACTACTGCTGTAGAAGGACACATGACCTTCAGACTTCAAGATTTTTATTTCTGAAATAAATCAATTTGAAATGCATGAGAAAAATACCAAAGAGTAAAATGAAGTGATAGCAGAAGACGACAGTGAAGTTGGATACCCAGTTAAATGGAATAAATTATTTGATGAAAATTTGTATCTTCTACCTCCCTTTTCCTCCAGAAAGAAAGGTTGAAGTTAATAGCTGGCATTGGCCAGCACATGACTCAGCTCTGCAGGCATCAGCAATAGTACAAGAACTTTCCATACCATTTAAGTTCCTTGCAGAACACAGTTATGTTCAGCAGGAGCCAGCTGAAGCAGCAGAAACAACTGTGTCCTTTTATTCTGAAAACCAGGATGACAGTTTGAAAATTGAACTCTTGTGGTTTCACCACTCTATGAAATATGTGTAAACAGGAAAAACACCAGCATTGTCTGGAACATGGGGAAATATTTCAACTAATGTTTTTTGCAATTATCTTATCATACTTGGGTTATATCTCACTCTTTCAATTTCAAAATGTAAGTTGGAATGTTAGGTAGTTTCCCCAGAGGTTGCAGATCGACCGACCCTCAGATTAACACAAGAGAGGATATTCAGTCCTAAGCCTCAACTACCCACAACCTAGGTGGTCTTTCTCTCCCCACCCTTGTGGACTTCTGGACTTATATGTTCTTTATTTCTTGTTATCTACCAAGGCTTCCTTCCTTCCTTCCTTCCTATCCTGATGCATCTCATCTACCTGCCTAAGAGCATTTTCCCCCTCCTCAGTGCCCTTTTTCTTTTCTTCTGCTCTTTCTTTTCTCTTCTCTCCTTCCCTTCCCCCATCCCACTAGTCTTCCTTCCTTTCCTCTCTACTCACTGAGGGCTTGTGATCATGGGTCAATTGGATCAGGATAAGTAGGGTCATTTAAGGTCAAGTAAAGGTTCAGTATGCCATTTAGTAAAATCCAAATGGCATACAAAGTCAAGTGGCCCTATTTGGCTCACCTTCCTTGAGGAAAAAACCAAACACAAAAATCCCCTCCTTGCACTCTCCTCTTATCTCTTTCTTGTGGGAGGAAGTTTTCATTAAAAAAAATCTAAGTGGCATAGCACATCAGCACTGTCCTACTGGATGTTTTAAAGCAACTTTTTGCTCCACAGAGGAGCAGAGGAAGTGTTTCACATCCCAAGTTAATGAAGTAGCTAAGTTGTCTTCTGAAGCCATTTAGCAATATTGGGAAACTGAAAGCAGAAGGGAAATTTAAAGCCATAAGCTCCCCTTTGGTTCAATCCTAGCAATTGCATGTGCTGGAAATGAATCAAAATTGAGCAAACCTACCCACAAAAAAATAAAATAAAATAAAAATAACCCAAAACAAAACAAAAACAGTAACCCAAGACAGGGATCTAGAAAAGTGCTGGTAGGAATACTCTGGGGAAAGGCTGGTTTGCTCCAGCAATAATGTCGTCTGGTCACTGGCAAAAAAACCAAACCAGCTTGTCCCTACAGCAGATCAAACAGCAGGACAAATACTTATGTGATTGCAGCCTCACTCTTCTTTCCTGCCTTAGCAGGTAGCAGGGCCCTATCTCTCCTTCAACATTTTCAGGAGTTCAGAGGTTCTGAAGAATAAAGCAGCAGCTGTGCCTCACATACTATTCTCCCTATGATGCCTCAAGCCCACAAGGAACTGTCTGCAGCTCATCAGGAGAAATCAATAGGTGAAGCCCAACTGTAGTTTTCTCTCTGCTAGTTAGAGATATCTGCGCCTAGTACACTGAAGGTGATATCGCAAGGATCAACGTCCTTCGTCTGGTCAGTAGTCTTGATTTAAATGAACCCCCCCCCTTTTCTGCTGTTATCAACCGTTTTAAATTATAGAAGATCCTGTTAAAACAAATCTCTCCCCTCCCCAATATAATATTTAGTGTGACTGCATCTAACACTATCTGTATACACTTTGGCATACGATACAACATTTTTCAATACTTCTTATTGCAAAGTAATAAATATAACAATTGGAGCTAAACTATATAAGGATCACATAATGTTTGGCCATACATTTATATAATACAATTATATAGTATTAATGTGGGGAGCCATTTGGGAAAAAAGAAACAAAGCAGCGATATTTGTATATTACCAAAGCAAGCTTCTTTAGTCCCCAGCTGCACTGAGGTTGGTTAGGACACCCCCACAAATCACTGAAGTTTGGTCCAGTGTTTGGGGGCTTAAGAATGCTGAAAGGTGAACAAAAATACTTGGCACCAGTTGCTATAGCAAAAGAAGAAAGCACCAAAGCAGAAGGAGATTGGTGTCTGAAGTCCTGTTAAAAATCATTACTTCTCTTGGAAACTCTGGTCCCTGAGCCCTTGGGAAGACTCAGTTCAACCTGATCAGACTCTGGCTGTGGTCAGACTGGAGAAATGCCCCCCTTCTTTCTCATGTCTTCTGGTTCCTGTGTAGTCACTCATTGAGGTCACATGGCATATATCCTGTGATAATGGTTCATATTTCGTTAATCGTTCCTCCTTTTAAAGGGTAAATTAGATGTAGTATGTTTGTCTACACCTCTCAAGCGGGACATATCCCCTTCCTCTTTTTTTTGCTTTTCTCTGCCCCACTTCTCCCCCTTAAAAAAAAAACTTGTGTAGGTACATCGCTGTGTCGGCAAAACGCCCTTGCTGCCAAATCAGCCAGGAGCAACACTGAAGCTTTTCTTTGTTTTTTTGCTGAGCCAGTGGCAGCGTTGTGGCTGCCGCTGCTCTCCTGACTCCAGCTCTGGCTCCTTCATGTTCTTTGCTTCCTGTTCTGCCCTGCACCCCTCGCCAATCCCCCTGCTCAGCCACCGCTGCCACCGCCCTCAGGGAAACCGTGAGTGGAAGAAGTTTGGGAACCATTGCAGTAGGGGGACTGATGCTCCATATGCTTCCTTTTGGCCATTCCTAGAGAATTTGGGGGGTGGGTGGGATGTCCTACTATTATGCCTGTCTCTTCTACTTCTGAGATAGCCTTCAACGTCCTCCTTCAACTCCCTCCATCGACCCCCTTCTCCCTTTCCCTTTACAGTCCCCAAGTATGTCAAGCCTTATTTGACAGAAGCATACAAATGTGCTGACATTCCACTTTGAAAATTGTTTTAAAAAGAAGAAGAAGAAGAAGACAGACGCCAGCTCTTGGGAGACATGGACCCGCACGCCAGATATATAGGAAATAAATTGATTTAGGAGTACACACTCCATGGAATGCAGGTAGTAATGCGCAATGAAATATGGAACAAAAGTAGTAGTAGCCTCCTGGTGGGCTGGATTTGATGCAGAGATAGCACAGAGGGGTAACAAAAGAATCAGTAATGGTTGTGCATTGTATGAAACCTCCCCCAAAAAAGAGTCAAAATTTACGAGGAGTAACTTGGAAACATTTTGCAAGTCTGACTGCAGCCTCTGTTCATTTCACCTGACTGAGCAACCGTTCCGCATCTACACTTGGTGAGGGCGGGAGGTTGCTATTTTGCTTGTTGGACTGCCCATGGTCTAGACTTTTCTTGCTAGACAGCTATACTGAGTGTTAATGACACTTAGGATTGAATATATCCAAGCATGTACAATCTACCAACTTCCCTTCTATAGGGGGAGGGGAGAGGGGGGGAAACACCTTTTCTACTGTCCCCCAAATTTCCCTCCTCATAGATATCTTTGGAGAGAAATCTCATTAGACTTTTTGGCTGTCTTGCTGTGTTTTCCACATAGAAGAAAACTACCTATGCCCTAGAAATCAGCATCTTTGGGATTTTCTCTTGGTGGGAGGCAAACAGAAGCTCATTCTCCCCTTAATCTCATTTGTAAATCAAATTCCTTTCACACCAGTTCCATGAAAAATGATGGGCATGCTCTCTGAAATATTCTGTTTAATGGATTTTCATATTTTTCTGCTTGTTTGTAGTGGTGGTGGCACATGGGGATGGGGGGAGATTCTGTCATTGACCGTTTCTTATTTCAGCTCCTGAGAGCAGCAACTCAGTCACTTCCAATCCCAGAGGCACACTTCTGTCTGAACTCACCTGCTTGCCGTAGACTTTAGCTTAGAGATTAATGTCTGTGACTAATGACATCTTCAGCCTTTATGCCAGCAAGGTTATGTCAGGTCAGGGATTCTGTCACCTGCACATGTCCCAAGAGCCCTACAGAACTTTGTAGGTCTCTAGGGAAAAAATCAGAAGCCTGCATTCATCACAGCTGGCATTTATCCCAATTAAGAGTCAATTCCAGAACAAAACACCAGACAATCATTTCCAATCATATCAAAAATTCATCTGGGTTTCAAGGTATAAGTCTTTTCATTGTTGCAATAATTCTAGGCAACACCAGCTCATCTAATTCTACATGCTTTGTTTATCCACATTGCTTCTAGGATCAAGGATGGGCTGGTTAGCAATGGCCCATACATCATGTGGTCACCAGGAAAAGGAGTGAAACAGCCTGTCCCCAAATGGGATCAAACTGCAAGACAAATTCACATCTACTCACACCCTTTGTCTTTGTCTTTGTGGTACAATAATATATGCTAGGGAGTAAATCACATTTAATTCAGCAGGACCTATTTCAACAACAAACTGCATGCACTCTGAACCAAAATTCCCTGCATTGAATCTCTATAGTCTCTGAGTGGAGTCTCACTAGGTATAAGCCTCTCTATCTCAGCCTCAGAACTACTCATCTGAAAAGAAATACTCCACACTGAAACATCACATGTTCTACTTGTAAACTGATAAATAACATGTAGAGACAGCAGACAAAGAGTATGGAGGTACCCACATGGCCATAGTTTTCTACCTGCCTACTAATTCACACATTGTCAGGCTTGGGAAAGGTCTATTATTAGATTATTACCACAAAAGCTGCCAAGTATCCAATGTTTACATTGCTGCTGCTATGCACCATCAAGTTGCATCCAACTTACAGCAACCCTAATAGGGTTAATAATAATAATTGTGTGCCATCAAGTCAAATCTGACTTTCCAGGGTTTTCTAGGTAGAGAATACTCAGAAAGGATTTACCATTCCCTTTTTCCAGCGGCACTCTGAGACTGTACAGGTTGCCCAAGGCCACAGAGGCTGACTCTTCCCCAGGAAGCACCATGGGGAATCAAACTCCCAACCTCTAGCTCCACAGCCAGATACTACCTAAACCGATGAGCTATCCAGCCAGTGCCTAATAGGGTTACAGACTAGGAAATAAGTTGTGGCAAAAACATTTCATCACATGCAAACAATAGTTTGGAAGTAGTGAGTTGTTTTATGTATTACCTACAGTACAGATGAGACATCCTCCTTCCTTAGTTCTTATTTAGGGACATCAAACCAGTTGAGTACCCAGTCCGCTGAGGAGTAAGTTGCTGTTTGCATAATTAGGTTGTAAAGTGCTCTAGCACTATGGTTCAATGTATAAGCTGAAACTACAACTACTACTGAGAGGTAGAAGTAAATGTGTATCGTTAAGAACATAGGATGCAGGCCCATATATAAGTAAGAATATCACTCTTATCTAGCCCAGGATTGTCGGCTCTGACTGGCAGCAGCTCTCCAAGGTTGCAGGCCGGATTCTTCTTATCTAGCCCTATCTGGAGATCACGGCTATGACATAATGGTCTCCATCCAAATACTAGCCAGGCCTGGTTAGTTTCCAAACTCACATGAGACCATGTGTATTTGGCATGGTATTTGTGTTCCATGCAGAGGAAAAATTCATTCAAAACCTAGTCACTGTAGGTGTGACCTAACTGTAACACAGCCAGATGCAGCAGAGTGATCATTAAATCAAACATTTTTTTCTGGCTGCTTTGCAGCCAATGTTGGTTAAATGAGAAGGACTCAAGCATTATTCAAGCTGTGGAGCTGTTCAATAATTCAGGACGGTGTGCCGTAAACAGGAGAGACAGCCCAAATCAATCAGGATTGTGTGCATCTTTTGTTGGCTGAGCACCTAATTCCCAGGCTTAACCTCACAACATACAGTAAGTTGCACTGAGTTCCTGGAACACCACTGCAGTTAGTTGAGAGTTTTCCTGGATGCAATGGGGATGAGGGGGCGGGGAGAGTATCTAACCGCATCTCAGAATTTTAAAAGGCCAGATAGTACTGAAAAATAGGCTCCCAGATATATGGTGGAGGGGATGGAATGACATCTAGAAATGCTGTCATGTGCATAGTGTTCTCTGATGGTTAGTTTAGAATGAATTATACATTAAAATATAGCAGGTTGGCACTACTTGCACTAGGCCAAGAAATAGTTTCACGTACAGGATGGCCTTCACTTCCAGGTCCCAAACCTGCATCCTATAATTTTATCTCCTTTGTAGGGTGGGCAATCACATCTGCGCTACTGGACCAACCTTGCAGCAGAGGGAAGTAGCTCATGTTCCAATTGGCTGAATTATGAGCCCTGTCCACATATTTGTATATGGATGCAACAACATGGACAGGGAGGTGGGGCGAGAGTGGCAAATCTGAATATGTGTATATTGGGATGAGGAATGTGTTGTTCCCTAGATGTCATTCAAGTGTGACTCCAGCATCCCTGACCATCAGCTATGTTGACTTGGGCTGTTAAGAGTTGTAGTCCAAGAAATTCTGGGCAGCCACATGCTCCCCACACATGGTGTGTATGGTGAGGTTGCATTTGCAGCTATGATTCCACACAGCTGATGTGATGGAAAGCTCAGAGTGTTAGACTGAGACTTGGGAGATCCAGGTTTGGACCCCCACTTGGGATGAAACTCATTGAGCGACCATGGGCTTGTCATTATCATTCAGCCTAAACTATCTGTCAGGATAAAACTGGGGAGGAGGATCATGTGACCATCTTGCAACCTCAGAAAGGCAGGATATGAATATAACTAACAACAATCCAAATTTCACTGTATTCAATGTACTCATGCTCAGATTCTAGGCAGTTCTGTCAGATATATGGAACGTTACTTTTTCAGCTACAGTTTCCAGTATCCTTAGGCACTGAAGAGTTCTGGGAATTATAATTTAAAAAGTAACATTTACCATATATGTGTACAGTACTAGGTAGCAATGGTTCATGTACTGAACAGGGGGGCAGCTCCCCTCACATTTTAGAGGAGAAACACCCACAATTGGTCTATGACCTTCAAATGGTTTTATGCTATGTAGAACACAATGGAACAGCCAGCATGGTGCAGTTGACAGAATGTCAGAGTAGGAGTCAGGAGACCTGAGTTCAAAGTCCCTCTTGGCTATGGAAAACCCAGAAATAAATAATCAGTGCTCTAAAGGTCCATACTGTAAGTATTTATCTGGCCATATGTGCTCGTCTGAGGCTCTGCTAATATTACCCACTAATGTCATCATTTGTGATGCTGAAGTTATTATCCCAAACATTGTTTGGATGGTAAGGTCCCAGGAATGGCCATCTAGCCCATTCAAATATCCAACTTTCTGAAAAATCAATCATTATGTTGCTTTTACCCCCTACAGTCCTTCCCAATTACCCTATGGGATCTTTCAAAGAAACTAAGCACAGGGAATGTGAATGAGCTCCGAAGGCCTAGAGAAATGTGTGTTATGACATTTTATTCAGAGATGGGCAAGGTTGCTTTTGGGAAATACAACTCTCACAATCCCCCAGCCATCTGGGAGTTGTGGTTTGAATGGGTGGATGAGAGACGATAATTTCCCTTGTCTCTGGCTTTATTGCTGTAGGCAGGCCTTGATTTAAATATTGTCCTGACAACTATATGCAAGCTGCTTTGGGCAAAGACACTGGGTAGATATAAAGGGAGAAAAATATATACACTGTGCTTTGATTTCTGTAATGACTTCCCAAAGGTGTGGCCACCACCCAGAGAGGAAAAATGTTTGGGGTTTTATTTTTGGACTTTGCCAGAATCCCCTAGTGAGCATGCTCAATCTGATCATATTTCCGGGGTGTGTGTGTGTGTTTCTCTCAAAACTGTAATCCCAAGAACAACCGTGTAGCGTCTTTGTGATGATCAAGAAGATCTGCCGTAGAATGTGTGTGCACAGGGACAACTAGCTATGGCTGAGATATTTATTTTCTGTATGGATCCCACACCCAAACATGATCAAAAAAGTGTCACATGACAAAAAAAGCAGTTTGCTCTTAAAGTGTTGATTTGGTCTGAAAAACTCAATACACAGCAATTAAAAATGTTATCTCTGACACATTCATCATTTTTGTGACCACAAGCTCTGATTTTTGTGTAAATAACAGTAAACTTTGTAGTAAAGTTTTACTACTGTGGCAGCACCCAAGGGACCTTAAAATATTCAGATTATCTGATTCTTTCTAAATATATTCTTTCTGCATGCTCAACTGCACCTTGCACTAATTTATGTCAGATTTAAATTGGTCCTAGTAATAACATAGCTATTTAAAAAACACTTTAAATTCTTCAAAGGAAAATAAAGGGAAAAGTGGGAATGATATAGTAGTCAGCATACAGGAATATTAATTGTAATGCATGTGGGGAAAACCTGCTACCTGTCTGAACATGTGTGTTATGGGTATGTAGAATCAAGGACCTAAGAGAAACTTTATTTTTAAAAAAGATTTTCCACAAGGTTGTCTTAATAACAATGATGATTATGATGATGATTATGATGATGCACTATATCCAAAAAGTGATGTAGACAGATTATATTTATCATGAAAAATTGGAGGCTGTGGATTACTGCAAATACAGGAGGTAGGAGAGGAGGAAAAAAGAAGCCTAAATCAGTACAAGCAGAGAAAAAATACTTAAGGCTGTGAAAATGGAGAATGTTTTGAAAACAATAGAAACAAATGTACAATGTAAGAAACAACAATTTGAAAACAAATTAAACAGCTGGAAAAAAATAAACCACATCTGAGAAATATTGATGGAAACATGATCATAATTCAACATGGACATGGCTAAAACTGGGGACCATTAAGAAAGAAACCAAGAACAAGCACTCCAAACCAATTTGATGAAAACTAAGATCCAAGGAATTAGTGCTAACAACAAATGACTCTGCCAAGAAAAAGATGAAACTGTGTAACACCTCATCTGCGAATGTCCAAAGGTTGCACAAACAGATTACAAAATTAGACATGAAAGAGTGGTAAAATTAGTGCACTGGTCATTATGCAAAAAATATATGTTCTTCCAAGATACCAAACATGATGATGAATGAATTAGGTACAATGCATATGCCACTATCTAGCTCCATTTCTTTTCAGAATGGATGAGAGAAATGCACCATAGGTCTTTCAAGTCTGTTAACTAAGAAATCTATATCGACCCTCCATGTTCTGAAATGGTATGCCACTGAATAGTCATGGTGAGGAAGCAGCAACAAAGAGTCAGAGATATTGCCTTGCTTCTTGCCAAAGTCACTTTCTGGGACTGTAATGCCCAGAATGACCACCCAACATAACCACTGTGTGGGCTGAGATTTCTGGGAGTTGTAGTACAAAAGTAACTTTTACAAGGCCTACTAACTAGATGCTCAGTCTATGCTAGGTGGGCTACCTTTGAGTCTTTTATGATGGGCAAAAAATCTACATGTTCTTTTACGGCCAGAAATACATATTTTAGAAAGGACACTATGAATAAAAGTATGTGATATATTGTGCCTAAGCAACTGTGTTGTACGGTAGACTAAAATGTTCTGCACACAGACAGCTAAAATAAATTACATTAAAAAGACAGGGATGTTAATGCAAAGAACAAGAAGGTGTTTTATAACAACAACAATAACAACAACAATAGACATGATAGAGTGGCAAAATTAGTGCACATAATGACATTATGCAAAAAATGTAACTCAACAGCCTCCAAAAACCCATACGAACATCAGGTAGAGAAGGTGACAGAAAATGAGGAAGTCAAGATCTTGTGGGATTCCTGGATCCAAACTGATAGACACCTTGAACAGAACACACCAGACATAGTAGTGATAGAACGAAGAAATGTCTGGATCATTGACATTGCAATTCCAGGGGATGCCAGAGTTGAAAATAAAGAATTCAAAAAACTAACAAAGTACAGAGACCTGGCAATTGAAATGTCTCACTTGTGGATGAAATACCCTTCAGTGGTCCCCATAGTCATTGGAGCTTTGGGAACAATATCAAGGAATTTCACACAGTACTATAAGCAGTTGCAGATCTCAGAAATCACACCATCAGAGCTACAAAAAAAACAGTAATATTAGGAACAGTATACATACTGCGCCGATATTTAACAGATACTTAGGTTTTTGGTTAAAACTTGTATCTGTTATATAAAACCAGTCAATGTTTTTATAATTTTGAGTGTGCCTGGAGTTTTTGAATAATATAAATCTTAGAAGTGCAAGGCTGGAAGAGATGCTATGGATCATCAAGTCCAGCCCCTGTCAAGGAAGCACAGTGAGAAATGAATTCCCAACCTCTGGCTGCGCAGCCAGATGCGTAAATATCATCATTCTTGTTTGTAGCAGGAGTTCCTCACATTTTGTGTTATTAATGCATTAAGTTACAGTTATGGATGTACCAGAAAATACAGGGAAATACTATATACTTCTCTCTAGTGGTTAGTTCTGATTTTGCACTTTGAAAAGACAAAATAAATACTTGTTATTTAGGATTGATAAGGGAATAACATAAAACTTGAAAATTTCCTGTCAAAAGCCTCTAAAAAGTCTTAAAGTGTTTTTTAAGAGTAACATTGAAAGTAACCAGAAAACTGTACTTGTTATATCAGAAAAGTAATTTTGTAATTATATGTTGCATTATTTTTGAAATGCAACTAAGCACTGAAAAGGTCATTGGATATATAGGTGGTCTGTTGAGGAAGATGGCCATGCATGTAGGGATGTGCAGGGAAATCTCTCAATATTGACTTTCTTATGTTTCTCATAATTCCACCTGCATTCTTCTCCCATCCTTGGCTCACAATAGGTTAGAATATTAGAACATTAGAATATTTATGTGGGGCCCCCTCCCTGTATTTTAGAAATGCTAGGTATTTTTGTATGCACTTTCAATACTTTCCTATTTATATGCATTTTTTCACATTTTAAGCCATTCATATTTTTAAAATGTACTCATAGCTTAGGGTGTATTTTATATATAAGCATCACAACATACATATTTCAGAGCCTCAGGTATTCTTGGTACTAAAACTCCCAGAAGCCTTCACCGCTAGCCGTGCTGACCAAGATTTCTGAAAACTGAAGTCCAGGATCATATGGGGACCCAAGATTGGGAAACACTGCTCTAGAATTATGAACTTTAGTCAGACTGAACAACTATCTGGAGGTCGTTGATTCTACATCAAACTGGTGGTGGACTGGACTTCAATTCTGTTCAGCCATAGACAATCCAGCCAATGCTGAGGGATTCTGGAAGTTGCAGGCCAACACTGTCTAACAGGCTATATGTTCCCCATCCTTGTTCTACATCACAGATGTTTTGTTTGTGCTAGAAGCATATTTTTTTTCTAGTTTTAGGTAATTATCAATTAACTAATTCTTAATGAATAAGATTTAGACTGTATGTGAACTTTTTTTGAAAGACACCACAGATAGTCCTCTTGCTTTCCCTTTTTCTGAGGTGGATAAGGTTGTGTGATACTTGCCAGAATCTTATTGGTTATTTAAGCTATGTAAGTGTAATAGTGTAAACTGCAGCAGCAAATTGCTACTATTAGTAAGTCACCATTTTTGTTCTTTGTCACATGCCAAGTCACAGAACTGGTGTATGATGAGGAATGCAAGTGGCCATTCATTAACTAGAGGAAATTCTCCACTGTGATTTACACCATAGCATTTATACCAGCGTAAATAACCAATGGGCTTCTGGTCAGCAACTGGAGAAAGTCAAGGAAGGTGTAAGGTTGTCCTCTGAATGCTACCTCACCACTATCTCCCAACCATGATGGGGTGAAGGGGAATCAAGTTAAGATAATGCACTAGCTACCGGTGATATTCAAAATATATATATATATATGATTGTTCACAGAAAAGAATCAATTAATATCGAGATGGACTATTTTGAAGCTTTCACTTAAGCTAATATTCATGAAATTAAGGGCCTGTCCAGACTGGCCATTTGGTGCAGGCTCGGTTTGGGGTACAAAGGATCACTGGAGGAGGAGCCATGTGCCATTTGGTATGCTCCTCCCATCCAAACAGCATATTGACCCTTGGCTCATCCTGTCATCAGTTAAATGCTTCTCCTGATCACCTGCAAAGGGTCAAGGCAACCGAAAATTTGTTTTTATGTCTGATACATCATTGTTGATGTGATGAATCACTTCAATTAAATTTTAAAAATACTTTTCTTTGCCTGTCTGTGTATTGCCTGTCAAGAGTCTGTCTGCAGCTGTGGTTTTGATCGGCAATATACAGACAGGCAAAGAAAAATATGTATATTTTAGAAAATTTAATCAAAGTGATTCATCGCATCAGTGACGATCTAGCAGATACAATAAAAAAACTCACTTTCTCTGAACCTCTACAGGCAAGTCACTTCAGAATATTGGAAATTGATACCAGAAGGAGCTGCAAGGCTCTAGTTTAGTCCAGTGGTCCTTCAACTGTGGTCCCCAGATGTTCTTGGATTGCAATTCCCAGAAGCCTTCACCACGAGATGTGCTGGCCAGGATTTCTGGGAGTTGCAGTCCAAGAACATCTGGGGACCCAAATCTGAGAACCACCGGTTTAGTCTGTTCCAAGCACCCACACTCACTGGGAACAGACTAAACTGCAGCTCTCCATTCAGTATTGAAATAGTATAACCCCCTGGCAGGGGTTCAGAAAGGTGCTGGTTGGTGCAAATTGGTCCGCTCCAGTGATGCTCACGTGTGTACATTGGAAAAAAGAGCAGACTAACCTGAACCATCAGCACACCAAACAGCAGAACAGGCTCTAAGTTGCTTTCCGAAAGAGAATGCCTCTCTGCCATAACACTCCAAGAAAAGCTTATGTCAATGGTTCTTAACACAGTAGAAAGTCCATTACATATTACCTCTTTTTAAGTAACATAGTCTAGATATTTTTAGCCATTTTAAGAGGCATTTTGACAGGATTTTTTCACATTTATACCTTTCTTATATGTTTCCAAGGTGAGCATACACAGCTGGTGTATGCTTGTGTGAAAAGAGAAGAGATGCTGCAGCTGAGTGGCAAAATTGCACAGGTTGTTAGATGCCATGCCTATGAGCAGCCTTCTCTAATCTTAGACCAGCCTTTTCCAATCTGACATTTTCTGGAGATGCTGGAATGCCCTGAACTACAAATACAGCACAGAATTGTCTATACTTCCTCATCCTGCAGATCCCTGGATTCCATAAGATGGAGCCATGGCAGTTAAAGTTGAATTAAACTGCTATCACTTTAGCATGTAGAAACACTCAGTGTCTCTGTATCATACCTCTCAGAAATATGGAATAACCACCTGCAGTTCTGCTCATTTAGAAAGCCAAATGGGCTTCACCAGCATTGCTGGAATGCTGAAATAACTAATCTTTTCACCGAAGCACTTTTGCTTTTCTAATCAGGCATTTACATTTTAGTGAAATGCAGTTAACAAATGGTATTTGCACAAATTGGTTGGTGGGAGGTCTTTTTCTTTCAATTAAGCATCTCTCAAAACCTAGTAGATTAGAAGCACCTGTGTTTAGGGAAATCACTGGACGTAAGTCAAATTCAGCTAGATGCAAAACAGAGAAAGGATCAAAGAGAAAGAGAAAGAGATTATTCATAATATGTCTTGAAAGGCACTTTGCCTGAAGTTGAAGAATAATTTACCAAAGTGAGTAATACTATCACCAGTCTCCAGCTGTACTGTTTCTTTTCCTTGACAAATACAGCAGTTCTTCTTTTCCCTTACATATTCGGGGAGATGTTAGAACAGTTCTGGAAAAGGTTTAGCTATACTGTACCTGCAGATCTTGAGCTGAGACTTACAGATAACTAGAATTGACAGAGATGAGGAGCCCTGTTACTTGGGTCCCCACTAGACACAGTATGGCTTTAGATACATTCTGATAATACATATTGGGGGAAGAACTTTAAAATTTGATTGTGGCAGGTCTTGGCAAGTTAGTCCTAGTGACACACAGTGTAGCAGTACAATAATAACAACAACATGTTCCCGTAAGTATTTGAAGCATTTCACATACACATAAAGCTAGGGTGACCACTTTCACATCATGAAAAAGGAAGGTATGAATCAGCAAAAGGAGGATAAAAGAGGCCACTGATGTGTGTGTAACTGCACATGTGAACTGATATGTAGAAATGAACTTTTTGTTTAAAAAGAAAAAGTCAGAATGACAGTAAATCTCAACATGTGGGAAAGAGTGATAAGGTGACTAGTACACTTGCTGAGTCTGCTGTCCAAGTAGTAACTATATGGGCAGCTTCAAGGCCTCTGATTTCCCTCCTTGTGGTTGTTAGTCTTTAAATCAAACTTGGACTTGATGGCTGTTCATATGGAAGACACCTTCAAAAGGAGGATTTCCTGTGTCTTAGGATTGCCAGGTTTCAGGGTATGGCTCTGAGACTCGGGTTTTGAAGTTAATTCCCCAAGTCTAGAGCATCAGACCTGAAATCCCAGTGAATGGGAAGCTGCCAACCTGATAGTCCTAAATGTTGAGGTTTATGCTCACTGCTTTGGGGTGTGGAATATAGACATGTTCAGAATCACCCTTGCCTTTTTCATTACCTTATATAGTGCAGAATTGCTGGTGTTGGTGGTAGAATTCATATGGCGACTTTTAAATTAATCTCCGAGATTGTCTATCTCTGCACACACCATTTTGCAGTTACTGCACAAAGGTCTTCCCTCTGTGATATCAGGGGGCATTTCAAAAGCACCAATCCCTAGGTCACAGGCTTGAGCCTTGAAAACTCAGGGAATGAGATGCTCCTGGCCTGGCAACCCTGGGCATGGCAGCTCTTCAAATGGAAGCCTGTCCTCCATAAAAGGGGACATCAGGCCACCCAACAGGCAACAGGACTGAAATATTATCAATCTATATGATTATTTCTGTGCTACAGATGGAACTAATCTGAAGCTTGGAAGATACAGTAGCTATGGGAAAGAAGACCTTTTTAATGATGGCTATGGGATGCTCTTCCTATGTACCCCTTACTATGCTTGGTGCCCACATTGCTACCCTTTTAGGGCCAGACTAATGCTTTGAAGTTTTTTGGCCCCTATGGTTCTACTGGTGAGTTTAACTCCAGTACTGACTGGTTATTTTTAGCTTCTGCAATTTGCACTGTACTTTACGGTATGTGTGCAATTGGGTTTTTAGGTTGGGTTGACTTTTCAAGATTTATTGTTGGCTTTTTCACTGTATTATTATGTTTTTCCTTCACTTTGTATGCTCCCTATACAGCTATGATATATCAAAGCACACTGGCTTATCTAAAGTCACTCAGCACATTCATAACTGAGATGAGATTTGAACCAAGGACTTTCTGGCTTACAGTACATGCTCTTAACTGCTATGCCGTATCACCACCAATAAGGATAATATTACTCAGTCACTCATCTGCTTGGAGATAATGCCACTACTAGATTAGTGTGACATCATACAGTTGCATAATTGGAGCACCTAATTCTTTGGGTTTTGTGTCACATTCCTAAATGGAAGGCTGAAAGCTTTAAAGCTATCCAATAGTCTAATTTTCCAGATTATATAATATCTGTTTAATCTTTTATGTAACCAGAGCAGGGATTATGTCCATGTGAGTGCCTACGAGCATCATTCATTCTATTCTGGCAGGGGTGGGTGGGTGCAGAATTATACTTGCAGAGTGAATGGTTGATGTCATCTATTATTGGTATGTTATGAATGGAGGCAGCCTTAAGAACAGAGGAGGTGGACTAGACATGCCCTGTTTGCCTATAATTAACATAATATGCATGTTGCACATCTGCTGTGAAGAAGGCAGGATGGTACTGCGGAATTATCTATCACAAAATGTAACCACCAACTTTAAATGACGAATTCATAAAGGTTATCACTTCCTAATGGTTGCTAGGCACAATGGCTGCATTTTACCTTCAGAGAGGCAGCATGGCTTCCAGTACCAGTTGTGGGGGAACATAAACTGTGGGGAGAATTTGCTATTGCATTCATTTCCTCCTTGTGGGCCTCCCAGAAGCATCTAGCTGGTCCCTATAACAACAAAATACTATAGTCAATTTAGATGACACCTATTTTCATCCAGTTTCTTCACAGTAATGTTTCTCTATATATCAAATGAATGGGATGATGTGCAAAATCCAGGTGTGATACAGAAGACTAACAGCAGAACCATGTTAAGGAGTAAAACATAGCTCTTTCTGTGATCTCCAGTCGTTGTATGAGCCAGAGGTCACCCTATTGAAAGCAATGGACCTTCTGCTAGCTGGAAGTGAATATTATGCTGGTGGTGAGTATTCTCCACATACAAACGCCAAGAAGAACCATGTTCACAATGTACTATTGCACACACAGTAAAAACAGACTACTGTGATCTAAATGTGTTATTTTTAAAATTTAAAGTAGCTGTGGGGGTGGCTCTGATTTTGATCAAAGTTGTGGTACTTGCAGAGGATTTATGAATCCTGCCATGCACCAGATTTTGCCCACTTAAATTACCCCCTCTATGTTCCTATCTCAGAGTGGAAAATTTACTTTAGTGGACTATAGTTCCCCGAATCTCTCAAGCTGTACAATATAAGTAGCACATTGTTAAAAGTAGGAAATCTATTAACTGCGGAAAGATGTTTGATTACCATAGCATCAACTTTGTCACCCTCACAGCTAGCAAATTAGCTTTCTTTGTGTTGTGATTGATGATGAGGAGGAAAACACAGCCTTCACTTGCAAGTCAAGTTGCTCAGGCACAAACGTCTGTGGAATCACTACCGGCTTCTAATGACATTCCATCTGTACTGTCAGATTTGACCCTATGTGTGCTGTGTAGAAACAAAGAGCTTCATAAAGCCATGTCAAACTTCTAAACCCCACAGCAGCTGAATGGATCTGAAAGTAGGTCAGGAATGCCTTCCATTCTACAGTCATGCTGTCGTACTACAGTACATGACATGCTACGACAGGAATATAGAGAAAATATGTGCCAGCAGAACTAGAATAAGACAGCTGGGAACGACTTTAAGTGGGCATAATTCCATGCCTGTAATGATTTTCACTCATTTATTGCAAGTGACACATCAGTGGTGGTAAAGACATAATTTCTGAAAGACTTTTGGTGTACTGGTTCAGGTTCCCCTCCTTGGACATCTTATAGCAGACTGAAGGCAAGTCATTTCTATGGAATCATAATGGTTTTAACATTGTAGACCAACTTTGTGTATGACCATATACACAGGATGGAACACAGAAAGTTGCCATATATCAGGGCACTGTTCACTCTAGGGCTGAGTAGTCCCCAGGCTGTTCCTGCTGCACCCATCAGCCATCTCCCTCTCAGAAGATAGAGCTCTCTGTATTATGTAGCTTGTCCTGCCCCCTCTCAACATGCTTGCTGCATTCAGATGTGGGAGAATACAGTACACCACTGCCAGTGTTGAACTAAGATTCAACTGCCAGTCCATTCAGCTTCTGGCCATAAAATGGAAGGAGGTTCGATCATGTTCATGGTACAGTGGTTAAACTGCAGTACTGCAGTAAAGACTGCTCACGAACGAGTTTGATCCCAACAGACTCAGGTAGCCTGTTCATGGCTGACTCAGCTTTCCATCTTTCCAAGGTTGGTAAATTAAGTACCCAGCTCTCGGAGGTAGGGTGCAATGTGTAGGCTGCATAATTACATTGTAAACCATTGAGAAAGTGCTTAAAGCACTATAAGTGGTATATAAGCAGCACACCGCTATGCTATGCTATGCTGTGCTGTGCTATGGGCTTTGCCTCAGTCAGCAAAATGTCTTGGCCCAGACCAGGTCCACTTGGACTGACTGTGGTTCCTTTGTTTCTCAGAAAGGTAAAGATGCTTCCCATTACCTGTTCCCTGCATAGGGTTAAGTGTCTCTGTACCTTTTACTACCTATCTGGGTTAGGTAGTTACACTAAAGGAATCGGAAGGACTTTAAAAAAAAAAGGAGCTTCAAGAGAAAAGGATGTTTGTATTGTGGGCTATGACTAGACTGGCTGGGGAATTCTAGGGAACTGTACTCTAAAAATTACTTTTCAAGTTCTATTTGTTTCTTGATAGTGGTAGAAATATTTGCAGTCTGCTATAGGCACATCTAAGCAAAAGCAGCTTTATGGAACAGGTTTGTGTCTTCTTCCACTCTTTGCTGTTGTTTTTAGTGGTTTTCCATGCATTTTAAAAATCATCATGATCTCTAAATAGTTTTGTGCCACAAAATGAAGTCACAATGCTATTATTGATCCCTGTTCAAGAGGCTCACGTAAATGGTGATGCATCTTTCTGATGTCTGCTAAATGTTTTTTTTCCATTTCATTTCTAATTTAGCTGCTTAATCTATAGTGGAAAGATTTTAGTTGGTGCATTCATCCTGATATTAAATCTCAGGTTTATTTTTCTTCTGTTGAGGTTTTTAAAAAATAATTCTTAGTTTCAATTTTTGTAAGCATCCCTAGAAATGTCGTCAAAGAGCAGGAAATAAATTCATTAAACAGTGACATCCACTCCATGTGATCACTTCCCCTTAGATTCTTCTCAACAGGAATGACATACTTGTGGAACATGTGAAGCTGACTTTCTCCTTCTTTCACTGCTAACTCACCCAATCGTACAGAGCTTAACAGCACATTCTTATGCAGGTCTGCTCAGAAATAAGTCCAACTGAGGCTGTGGTCACACGAGCCAAATGTTGCCTTCCTACTGTATTCTCCATTGCATTTGTATCATAAATTAGCAGTCACACAATGCATGACCATTAGTGAATAATTTATCTGTCAAGGGTGCTAACTGCAGATCATTTCTCCCTTGATCACAGGCTTCTACTTTTATTGTTGTAAAAAAAATTTTAAAAAAATGTTGCATTGCTGCATGTGTGAATGATCTTATTGCAGCTTTTTTGAACTACTGTCACCGTGCATGTCCTTTGAAAATGTCCATTAAAAAAAATATTCCACGGCATTTGTGTCGATGCATAGGTTAATTTGGTTGTAGTGCCCAAGTTGAATAATAATCCGGCACCACAGTGTAGCCTGTGAAATAATTGAAGGAAATGGTTTGGTAACCCAAAAACACATTGGGACGCACATCCTGGAATAAATACCATGCGACTGCAAAGCACAACAGGAACATGATTAAAAATTGTGTCACCACAGGGCGACATTTCGCTGGTGTGACTGCGGCCCTTGTTCAGGGGAACTCACCAGCAGCTCAGTAAGTAAGTCAAACAGGATCTCTTTTTTACCGGCTATCAAACGTGAACCTCATTGTAATATCTGCCTCTCAGGGTGGACGGCATAACACAAGGGTGAGGCGTCTTTGGCCATTCTGAGGCTTTGGATTGTCAATCCCTTCAGCTCCACTCCACAAAGCCAAAGATTTAAAAAAAGGGGGGGGAGTTGTTTCACCATTTCCCCCCCGTTTTCTTCTTTTTTTCTTTTGATGATCCAGCTGCTCTTTTTTGATCAGGAATGGGGAAAATAGCGTGATGTGGTCCCATATTGCTTTAATCATTAATAAGGCTTTTAAAAATGTGAATGTACCTCTGTGTAAAAAATGTGTTTAACCTTTATGTTAATATTAAAATGGCATTTAATTTTATGTTATGTTACAACCCCAAAGCTTTACCAGAATGAAGGGGTAAAATCCTGTCTATAATTTGGTTCCTCTTCTCAGCCTTTGCCTATGCTTGAGAAGGGAACAGCCTCATGGATTTTTGAATACTTCATTTCTCACTCAACTCCTACCAAAAATCATTCTCATGCTTTCCATTTCTCCTTCTTTCATAATCTCATTTCATTTCTTTTAGCTTATATAAGGGCTTTTTCATCAGGTTTAAGTCCTTTTCAGGTTTCACCTCAAGAAATGCAGAATCAGTTTTCTCACGTAACATCTACACACAAAGGGCAACTCCCATGCTTTCCAGGTCTGCAGAACTGTGACAACTTGTGTATTTGGACTTACTTTCTCTCCCTGCTCACCACATCAGCCAGAGTCCTGGAGGACTTACAATTTTATACTTTATTTCTCTAATATAAATATTCTCCAGCCCTGTTTTGGGATTTTGCTCTCAGACTAAAGAGGCGTATTTCTATACTGTTTTCCTGTGAGGAAGACAGGCGAACAAAAAGAGCCTCTCTCAAAGTTACTGAGCAAGTTTCCTGGCTTTGTGTCAGGTTCAGCCTGGAACTCTCACCCCAGCCCAGCACTTAAATTTAACTATACATTGTTTCTACCTTACCTTTCAAAGACTGACGCCCAAATCACACACACTGATTTAAATATATATCACCACCTTTGTTACTGAACTGGAATTGGGATAGATAGCTGTATATGGTTCACAACTATAATGTCCAATATAATTTCATTATACACATTTACACACACACACCTTTGCTCCCAATAAACTCAAGGCAGTTCACTCTCCTCCTCACTTTACCCACATGTCAAAAACCAGCTTGGCAGCATTCCAGAAAGGCTGAAGTTTGCTGGATTTGACTATTTTTAAAGCAGGTACAAGCGTTGCTCCTCTTGCAGACTTCACTGAAGTTAATCCTACCAGAGCACAGGATAAATGTTCATACAAAACTTCCAACTTAAGTCAGCCTGTTACCTTTTAGTAGTGTATTGAGTTAAATTGCCTACTTACTTTCACAAACATCGAATTCAATTGAAAACTCAATTAATTTTCATATGTGAATGTCTGTCTCTGTTCTCAGCAGTGCAGAAGGGCCATTCTAGTCTTACAGCTTATTCCCAAAAATCTCATCTTTTGAGTATCTTGAACAACTAGAAATTACAGGTCTAAAACAGCATACTGTGAAATTCAGTAACAATAGAAAGAACTCCACTTACAAGTATTGCTTTTGTGAAGAAATAACTTTATACTATATGGCTTTCAGGTTTTGGACTATTTTTATTCCCAGCCATCTGCATCATGGAAAAATTGTTAATCTCAACACCTGTTTCTGCTTGATCTGATTTTCTTTAGCTTACAATTTAATTCTGATGCGTAAAAATCACTAGCTTTTGAATAAAATAGCTTCTCAGGAGGATATCTTGAGTGTTGATCCTGTGCTTCTAATATTTCTGTCATGAGATAGGATTGGTGTTTTTTTTTATGGCAGGATTTTTTGGACGAAGTCCAGAAAAGTACACTTAGCATCCATGTGGGAAAAAGATGGAGTCAAATTCTGTCACACTATTTCTCCTTTAGATGTTGCAAGGAATGGAACACATGATGAGAGCCAGAAATCCAATAACGTTGACGGGGTCAGATGGTTTCCACCCCTGTTTTACAGTTTAGGATATATTTTGAAATCTGAAAGCAGTAAGCAGGTGTATTCTACCCCTCCCCATTCTACAGCCACCCAACACCCCTCTATGCACAAATATTTATTTATTTAAAGAAACCATTATGTTAATTAGTTAAAACATTGGAATTTACAAATAACATCTTATTTCATAAATACGTTTGACACTAACAAATTAGTAGTGACAAAGTACACATACACATTTTATCTGGGTAACAGGATTATCGAAGTCTGTGTTAGTTATGAGGAAATCACTGACTTTCTGTATCTGTCTCTGAAAGCTGAAAATAAAAATGTGATAGCCCTGTCTGCATAGCAAGGCTCCTGGACTACAGCCCTGCTCCTTGTCCTTTCCTTTAAGCCTCCTTTCCCACCCTCCCTTCTTTCGCATTCCTTTCTGTTATCACTGCATAGCAGAAGTGGGGAACATCATTCAGCCCAAGGGTTATTCCCTTTCATTGCTTCCTGGCTAATTTTCTAAAGGTTGCATGCCAACAATGAGCGGGTCCATAATAAAAAGTGGGCAAGGCTGGCTCTTTCTCTCTCACACACCATTCTTTCTACACATCAACAAACAGATGTGCATTTTCACATATAACACCAACAATTCAGGAACTCAGTCTCATACACAAAGGGCTAATTTACACAGAGGTATTGCCTCTGGTCATGCTGAGGTTGTTCAATTTTGGGGGTGTTGTGTCCCTCCCCCTCCCTGATTTGAACATATAATCCCATGCACATTATGAGGAGGGTATTTGTTGTTGTGTGTACTTGGATGCACTGGGTTGCCCCAGTATTACCTGTCCACACACATCCAGAATTGCTCCCTGATGTCTCACTTCCAACAAAGCTCTTTTTTTACCTGTCTTCCCCACTCTTTCCTCTCCTAGTTTTCTCCTCTTCTAGAGGGCCTGGAAGAGTGGAGATTGATGAACAGACCCCCAACAAAATGGATGGATGAGCACAGAACAATGCTGTACTAGGCTCCACTGGAGCAGATCATGCACTAGACTAGAGCAAAGCTAAAAGAAAAGGGAAAAAAAACACAGCACCAAACAGCGGTGGTATATAGCACCCCTGAAAGCAAGGCTTTGTGTTGTTGTTGTTTTGTTTGTTTGTTTGTTTGTTTTTTGTTTTGGTCTTACTTTGATTGTGTTGACACTAGTTTTAGCTTTGCATTGTGTGGAAGCCAGGATGCAATGCCAGAATTGTAGATGCAAGAACAAATGCTCAGTGTGGACAGGTTCAAATACTCATATTGAAACCCACACAAATTCTTATTCACATGAACATACATTAACACACATACACAGATGAAGGTTCCCCTCCCTGGGCAGCAAACAGACACTGAAGGAAAAATATTTTCAGCAAATACACCTGAAGAAAAAAATAACCATGTGCCATCAAGTCAATTCTGACTTACAGCAACCCTTTTCAAGGAGCATAGCTGGGAAGGAGAGAGCTTAGTACTTCCCTCTCTCTGCACTGTGGTAAAATCACAGGTGTGAAAACCAGGCCTGTGATTTTACCACAGTACATAGAGAGGGGAGAAGTAGTTCTCTCATTCCCAGCTAGGCTTCCCGAGGTCCCTGCATGGTGAAGTAAGGCTTGAATAGGGGACAATCCCACTGACATTAATGGAAACTTTTTTTTTAAAAAAAGCTTAATTGCTCTGCAAAGGAAGTGGCAAAGAAAGGAGACTTTTGGTTAGTTTGAATAGCCACGCACACCAGCTATATCCAGCCTGGGGACCCCCAGTTCTCCACCCCTCTTCTCAGCTGTTCCTTCAGCCTCCTTTTTTGGTGGATCCCATATCCCTTAGCTTGCCTTTGTCCTGCTCAGACTGAGAAGCTTTCCCTTGCTCACAGGATCTAAACTTCTAACTGTACAGTCCCTAAGCAACAGAATATTCTAAAAGATCACATCAGCTCAGCTAATCTTTGACAAAGGCTTCACTGCCACAGCACAATAAAACAGAGGTTAGTCATAGCTGTGCACATCAGTGGGCCTTCATTTTCGAACATTTGCGGTCTGTAGCCTGCACCGATGCATGCCTATTCAGCATCCTCCTCCACTGTCTATCAAATAAACAGCAGCTCACCTGGTGCGCATGACAGTATGCTCTTTAGGATGGAATTAGGTCAGATGATGATATTTAATTCTGTGAGCGACCTTTTAAGAAGCGTCATTGGTTTTAAAAGGCTTGCCTGTGAGACTGATGGGAGGAAATGAAAAAAAAAAGTTCTATTTAAAGTAGAAATGTTTTTAAAAGGATAGAAGATGGATGGATGATGGAGGAAGGATGGGGGAAGGGAGATGAATGACTTTTCACAGATATTCCTTGTGGCACAGCAGTATAATTTCTTAGTTTCTCCCCCCTTTTTGCAGGTCTGTTTTGTATCCCTGAACATGCTGATCTTGTCTGATTTCTGAAGCTAAGGAGAGTGAAGTCTGGTTGGTACTTGGATGGGAAACCCCAGGTAATACCAGCAATCCCCAGAAAGGGCTAGGAAAGAATCTTCTTGAAAACCTGGAGTGCCACTGCCAGTCAGACTATATATAAGTAAGCTATTTGGTCCAACAGTCTGATTCTGTATAAGGCAGCCTTCCTATGCCTACCCTAATCAATATAGGGATATCTGCATGGGATGATCAGCTGTTACATCTTACACACTGTTGGAACATCCTATAGATTATATTCAGGGTGAGCCCTGTCACTCATCTTCCTGGCTTTTCAGAGCCCTGCTGCTGCTGCTGCTATCAGGAGCTACAGTGGTCTTGCTGTTGTTCCCTTCTGCCATGTAGTCTATAAGAAAGAAAGATATATGCAGTCCTGAAAGACATGGAAATGCAGTGCATATATTATTCATCAATCTGGCTCTACCAAAGAGCTCAGGGAAACACATAACCCTAGACATCCATTAGTTTCAGGTGTATTTACATTTCTACAGAACCTACTGAGTTTGATGACTCGCAGTGAATTTGAACCTAAGATTCTTGAGCCCAATGTGCGTTGTGTTATAAGCTTGTTCCCATTATATGTTGACTCCGGGCTGGATAAGAAATGATCCTGCTTCAGTATCCTGCTTCCATCTGGACCAGGAGGAGGAGAAAAAGATGGCCGGGGTGGCATGCATTCCATAATCAGACATGATATTTGATGATAGTTTAGCTCAGTAATATATTCCATTGTTGACATATCTTCCGCTTGCCTCACCCTTCTTTTTTTCTGCCAAGGTATCTTAATAACAATAATAATAATTAATCATCATCATCATCATCTTTGAATTGCATTGCTGGAAGGGACCCTATCGATCATTGAGACCAGCCCCGATCAATGAGGTGCAGTGGGGAATCAAACTCCCAACTTCTAGCTCCGCAGCCAGTTACCTAAACTGTTGAGCTATCCAGCAGTTGTTCTACTGTAGTGGTGGTAGATGAATAAGGAAAAGGTTAGCAACACGTGGTTAGTCACTCAGCTTTCTGAGAAGGTAGTCTGAGACAGTGCAACCCACCTAAAACCACACCATGAGATATATGTGGAATCTGGTCCACAAATGGAGAAAAGCTGCATTACACCAAAGGGGATCTCAACATTGTATTCAGTAATGCAAGCTCTAATAGTCACTATCTTTTGCTTGAAGTTATACGCAAAAACTTGGGACTTCATTACTCTGTTGCTTAAGCTTAGACCACATTAAGCTTGGGTCACAGGAAGAGGAAAGAGGAACAGGAAGAAATATCTGTGCCTTAGCATACGACAGCCATTTTGGTTCCATGCTGAGCCTCTCTGTTTTGTGTTCCCTTCTGCCATACAGGAGTGGCTAGAAGAAGTATACATATGCACTCAGGGTGAGTTCACACTCCTCCACCAATGAATTGTTGTGCCCTGTGAACTTTAGAAACCTGGTCAAAGACCTCATTGCCCCACCGTAGCTGCAGCTCGGCTTTTGCTCATGTTTGCATACTGTCTCTCAGGATGTGGGGGCTGGTTTCATTCTTTAGCATCCTGTTTTAATAGTTTCTCAAAGTGTCATACAAGCACGTTCACAATGTCTGATTTGTTGGATTCCAGTTCAAATATGTTTTTTAATAGGGTAATGAGCTGAGATGGGGAAATCTTCCCCACTGTATGGGAATGATATTTTTAGCACAGTAACATGATGAGACTGACACATGCCCACCCTTCTTTCCAAAAGTGCATATGTTGAAAGGTAATATTTCAAACTGGCACAGATCTATGCTAGTGCAGATGAATTTAGGAGTTAATGTACAGAATTTGGGGAGTGACAGAAATTCAATTAACTGTAGATTTCTTTTGCTTTTCTTAATTATAATAATCAACATCCAGCTGGTTTTTGTATGTTTGATATTCCATTGTTTCCTTACAGGTCAGACTGGTGGTGATTCTTGTCCAGAATTAAGATGATCTATATGGAGCAGCCCAACATTAACGAAGGAATTAAAGGGAACTGAATGTGGGCTGTTTGACAATGCGTTCTAAGCATAGCAGCCTCGGGAGATTTGGGCTTACATCTAATAATACCACCTTGAGTTAAGCTATTTTGAGGAGACTGAAATACTAGAGGAATCCTTAGAGGAAAGAGGGCAGACCTTCAGCTGCCGGGCTTGTCACTTTGCTTGCTGGTAGGAGGTAAAAATAAGAGGGTGTGCAAGGCATAATTAGTGCTGTTAATATTAGCTACAATCAACTCAGGGAGTGAGGTGTTGTTTTTTGTTTTTTCAAGGAATTGCTCGTTAATTAAATGCAACAGCTTTCATGCTAAATTCAAACTAAATTCAAGGTCTGATCAGGCTATGGCGACGAATGCTTTCGTTACATCCCAGCAGACTCTATGTGGGGCTACCTTTGGAAACTGTTTGTAAACTTCAGTGGGTCCAAAATGCTGCAGCCAGATTTACTGGGACTGGTTTCAGGGATCACATAACCCCCTGTCACAGCATATCCACTGGCTGCCAATCAGTTTAGGGCACAATGCAAAGTGCTGGTTTTAACCTATAAAGCCCCAAATGGCTTGGGTCTAAGCTATCTCAAAAACTGTATCTCCCTTTTTTGAATGTGCCCGGGTGTTAAGATCATCAAGAGAGGCTTTTCTCAGTTCCACCACCTTCACAGGTGCATTTCTTGGGGGCACGGGAGAGGGCCTTCTAGTCACTACTCCCAGACTCTGGAACTCCCTCCCACAGGAGGCCAGGCTGGTACCATCTTTGATGTCCTTCCGTAAGCATACAAAGACCTTTCTCTTCATATAGGCTTTCCTTAAGTGACTGGCTGTCGGAGAAAGTTTTTTAAATTTATTGTTGTGCCTTGTTGCTTTGAATGTATTTGGTATTTATCTTGATTACCATTTTTAGTGTGGTATTTGTTTGATCCTTTCAAAAATATTTGTATACTTACCATTTTTAGCTTTTAAATATTGTCTTTTTATTTTAAGCTGCCTTGGGTCCTCTTTAAGGAGGAAGTTAAGGTAGAAATATTTTAAACAAACAAACAACATGTGGAGAGCCTGTGATCAAAAGAATTCCTATAGCTGCACAGCAGGAGTGTAGAGATTCACAAAGTAGAATACCTTTAATTCCCCAGAGTAGACCACCCCCTTTTCTCATCAACTGTCACAGTCTCAATAACTGAGACTTTAGTAAGAAAAATAATAAAAAAATGTTTCATTTACTTACAGTGAACAGATAACAGCAAGCTAAAACATGTCTGCCCTCAACAACAGGTCTCAACAGACTTATTCCTTTCAACAAATTGCAGAGAGAGAAAAAGAAGCACAGCAGACAGATGGGGCTCTCTTTGAATCAGCGGCATGGAAGGACTGATTGGTTAGTGATGGGTACCTTGATAGTCACCCCAGCCCAGAAAAGTCCCTCCCAGCCTCACCTACTGGAGACAACATGCCAGGTTGCAAAAAACTCCAACATTTCCTTTTGCCAGTAAGCCTTTGTCTTTGGACAGCAGATCTATACCACCTATTCTTCAATTCCCAGTGGCGTATCTGTAAAACTGTGGAGAAAAGGACACATATGTCTTCCTCCTACATCTTCCCTCCATGTATACAAGTTAGTGTTTCAGACAGGCAGATGTGTGGTTCTGGAACAATGGTGGGATTGGGCAAGGAGCCACGGTTCACCCTGCAGAGCAGAGCACTAGCCACAACAGTGTATCCCGTTTAGCATTTGGGTGATTAAAAAGATGGTCAGTGGTACAAACTGAAGAAAGGTAGAGTCAAAGGTCATACAGTAGACCAAGCTGCTGGTTTGAAAAGAGAAAACAAGTTACAGCTGAACCCTGCCCCCCACCCCCAAAAAGCCCAAGATCTCCCTTGGACACTCTGGGAAGACAGTCTGAGGCTGAATTCACCATGTAATATATGTAGATTTAGATATATAGATAGGCTTATGGAATAGATATGATTGTGGAAGGATGTTTGTCAAGATAGGCTTTAAGTAAATAGGTCACAAAGTTAGGGTGCTGCACAGTTCCACTCTCAGTGATTGTCATTTAAGTTACTTAAACCCCCATTTAGGGATTCCCACCCAATGACCCCTATTTTCCTTGATGGCGATCAAGAAATGGCCGGATAGTAGCATAGATTCAGAGACAGAGTAGGTTGGAATGTCTAATATAGTACAGGCCCCAATCAGTATGACCTCTTTTTGAGTACAGAGTGACAAATCACAGGGCTTCTATACATCCCTAATGCACATCCTTCAAAGCTGTGTGTCCGAGAAATCAGATGTGCAAATGAAGGCCATGTTTTTGTAAATGACAAGTTATACAACAAAAACAAACTGATCTGTAGAATGTGTATCAAAGCAAGCTTGTGTTGTCTTTTCCATCTTAAGGGAGCTCTGTTTCTAATAATATGCACTCTGTATTATCTCATCCAGATGCCCAACCCATTCATTTCAAAAGCAATTTGCTGTGTGGCACAGTTTGTAGTCCCTTAGAGTAGCTAAATTCTGTAATTTTCATGGATCTAATTCCCTGGTACATGTGTTTAGGACTGCAGCCAAAGTATCTGTTCAGCTTTGAACTATTACCCCCAAATCCACCTCTCAGATAGCAGATCCTTCAATCAGTGGGCTCTTGGGTAGACACATTCTTAATATACTTGTCATCACTGAGCATCTGTTTACCAGGCTATGGCTAAAATTAGGACCCTCAGTCAGAACAGCACAAACCATAGATTTGTTTACTTTCTAAAATGTGTGAAAATGCTATTCCCTTCCCTACATAACTTGCCATTTATAATGTTTTCCCTACCCTGAAAATAACCTGTACTGAGAACAAAGAGATCCAAATTCAGTTCCTAACAACTAAGATATATTAAGACTGAAATTGAACAAATGCTCCTTTTCTTTTCCAAAACCAGTTTCTTTTTAAACAGTGAAATGGGAGTGCTTGGACAATCAGCCTTACCCAAGGCCAGCCATACTCCAAGGCCAAAACTGCACACCCAGTAGAAAAGTGGGTGGAATTTGAAGCTACTTCCCTCACACAACACAGACCTTAGAGCACGTGGCTGGATGCTGATGTTGGTAGCAGTGGTGGCTGAGGAGTGTAGTGGCAGTGGCAGAAGCAGTGTGGAGAGGTTTGAGGGCCTAAGAGACCCACTTGCCACCACTGCTGCCAACACACTCCCCAGCCACCGCCACTGTGGCTGCCAGACAGCTGCCTGCCAGAGAAGCCAGCCCTGCTGAGAAAAGTCTCTTTCATGCCAGGTGACCTGCAGAGGAATTCCCCACTGCTGCCACCCTAAGGTAGAAGGGCTGAGGATCTTTCAGGCATTCAGGCTGCCCTTTACTATGTAAAGTATGGAATCCCTTTTCCTGCTCTCAATATGGGCACAATTTTGTACAGCAATATTGGGCCATTTCCTGACTTTTTGAATTGTGGGTACAGTAGCACAAAATCCCACATACATAAACCAGACGTTTGTTTGTTTGTTTTTGGAATAATTGAATATTAAAACGTGTGTTTTAAGCAGATTCGCACCTTTTTGCTTTTAATATATAGCAAAACAATTTGCTTTGAATTATTGCAAACGTATAGCTTCCACCCGAAGGTCCATATAGGCAGCTTTGTGGATGGGAAATCACCTTCTGTTAGCCCATGATTCTTGGTGACTGATCTATAGTGTGAGAGTTCTTTCGATGCCATTAGATAAGTTGTCATGTGCCACCTGGGTTCTCAAACCACTAGTGGGGAAGGGAGACATAATAGAACTGACTAAAATTTTAAATTTACCAAATATTCTATGGCTTGAAGTGAATCAAAAATGCATCCACACATGCATATTCCAGTCAAGGTCATAACAATCAATTCCAACCAAGTTATTTTAGCATTTGATGCAGAAAATCCCCAAATCTGGTAGTAAAAATACAGAAGGAAATTAATAATTGATATTTTTGCTGCATTTTCATGATACAATCTGCAACCCGAGGCAGCTGCCTCACCCCTCCTAATAATAGGGGCAGTCATCATCCTCATCCACAAACATACCACCATCTCTCCCTCTTCGTGTTAAATGTAAGGAGGAGATGCAAGTAGAAGGAATTTATGTACTAATAGAACAAGATGACAAACAGTACAAACAAGATCACTGCAACTAAGGAAGTATGTTTTCTTAATTTCTGCTGCACACACCTGTTTACCAAAAAACATAGAGACAGAAAGCTGACTAATATAACTGTTTCGCAAGACTGGCGCAGAGTCAGGTAAATTTAGATCTTATGCAAGCCTTTTTCCTCTTTTAACTGGGAAGGCCACACTTACTAGAACTTTGAATCTGCCTTTCCAGGCACACTGTTGCAACTGAGTATGGCTTATCTTTCACTTTCTAAAGGCATCTCATGCCAAAATCTGTGTGTACATGGCAGAGGAATCTTGAATTACTGTACTTCAAGCTTTGGATCTCACAGCCTGCAGAGGCACAGTAATGTTTGCACTATAAATAAAGGTCGCTATCAAAAACTATCCAGTTGGGATAAGTCCAGGACATGTCTTGGACTGGCTCTTTGATTGCATAAACAAGGATCCTGGCAGGTAAATTTACCAAATAATCTTCCAGATGTGAGTTCTGCAAAAAGAATACAAACAGCTGGTTATGCTAAGACCCCTTTTTAAAAATGTACATTCTTAGGCAGTGGCGTAGGGGAGTCAGGGCTCATAGGGTTGAAGTCTGGAACTTTCTGAGTAGCAGGAATCATCTGCCACCTCCCTAGGCTACCACCTGAATCCACACAGTAGCTGGGACAGTATATTGTTGGATGCTATCATGTTGTAATGCAAAGAAATTGAGTGTGGTTTGCTTTTGAATGGGCAATTAAGAACTATCAGCTTTACCCAAAAAAGAAGACCCTCTCCCTCACTGAATGATATGGATCTCCATCCAGCTGCCTATATTTTTAGACCTGTCTGGGACAGGCTGTCTATTCAGATTGTAACGATGAGCAGCCACATTTTTGCAATGTTCTATCTCTAGTTATCAGAGGGAGCTAAGCCAGCATCAAAGAGCTGTAGGCACTAAGTTCCAATCTTTTATTTGCACTTGCTCTTCTGAATGGAGTACCTCACATGCCTCAGAATTCAGATTCAGAGTTTGAAAAAGAAATGGCCAGTATTGTGTCCAATATTTTCATGCACATGAGATCCAACTGTGGACACCACCATGGTGATGTGGTTCAGTGCTGGCCTGGTCATTCATGATCAAGCACACAACTGGTACCTTGTTATCACCAGCTTCCACAGATGAACTGTAGAGCTAGAAGAGACCCAAATGGTCAAGCAGAAGCAGGAAATTCACAGCTAAAGCAATTGTGAAAAGGCTGAATATGTAAATACTAAACAGAATACTGGTCAATGTAAAGCAACCAGTACTGCTCTGAACAGAATATATCACCACCACCATTATTATCATTATTATTAGTACTAGCAGCAGCAGCAGCATTTGTTGTTGTTAGTGCTGTATGAGTTCCTTTAACAAGTGAGTAGGAAACTCAAAATGCAAAATGCAAAATGTTTAATTTATTTACATGTCACACTGTTTACTACCTGATAAATATACACAGGAACACAGCCTTAATTTTCCTTAAACTAAACATTTTTTTTTCTTAATTCTAAGACGTTAATATCTCACAGAGGACACTGATTATTATTATCCATTATCAATCGCCAGCTTTGCCTTATACAACATTGTTAATGTTTCAGCACTAAAAGCTTATTTACAGGGCTTCTTATAAAAACAAATGAGCAAAAACCTGTGAAATATTTCAGACTGTGAAATATTTCACGGCCTGAATCCATTGACAAATTTTGTTGAGACCATGGTGAGGGAAAAAGTAAAATACACATTAATCCAGTTTCTTATTCCATGTACTTATATATCTTTTAGGGACGTGGTGGCGCTGCAGGTTAAACCGCAAAGCCTCTGGGCTGCAAGGTCGAAAGACCAGCAGTTTGAATCCACGCGACGGAGTGAGCTCCTGTCACTTGTCCCAGCTCCTGCCAACCTAGCAGTTCGAAAGCATGTAAATGCGAGTAGATAAATAGGTACTACCACGGTGGGAAGGTAACGGCATTCCATGTCTAGTCGCGCTGGCCACGTGACCACGCAAACTGTCTACGGACAAACGCTGGCTCTATGGCTTGGAAACGGGGATGAGCACCACCCCCTAGAGTCGGACACGACTGGACAATTGTCAAGGGGAACCTTTACCTTTACCTATATATCTTTTACTAGTTGGCAAGGAAATTATGTTGAGCTTTCCACTGATCATATGACATTCCCTTTGTTTCTGTGAGTAGTTTTGGTTTTGGTTTTGTGAATGAAGTCTTCTTTTAAAAAACCAAGGAAGATTAATGGCCCTTCCTTGAGAAAAACATAGGGCAAGCAGGTGCTGAGAAAATTTTAGAAATAGGGCTGTCAACCTATCCTAGCTATATTCATGGCTGCTTCTGGCACTGTTAGTGTTCAGATAACATTAACTGAGTTGGCCTTGAAGAACATAAGATATGACATGAGTAAATAAGGTCTACATTTGGCCAATTTAAAATGGCACAAGATAAATAAAAGCTTCAAGTTAATGCACAATCCTTTGTTGGCCAGAATGGAAAGGTGAACTCTTGGTAGCATATATGATGAAAAAAAGTGACTGTGAAATAAATAGGCTGTTTAAGAATTCAAGCAGACGCATCGTTGAGAAAAAAGTATTCAAAAGTTAGGTTACAATTATCTGATTAGAAATGGTTTTAAGATAAAAATCAAGTCACAATGTTCTTTTTAAAAAGCAACAACAGCTAGAGCATAATCAGTTTTTACCCAAACAATTTTCTAATGACTAATTAATGTTTTGTTAATGAATTAATGAATTGTTAGCATGCATACATTACTGAAACAGCAACGTCTACATTGGCTCAGGCATGTCGTGAGAATGGCTGACGGTCGGATTCCAAAAGATCTCCTGTATGGAGAATTAGTGCAGGGAAATCGCCCCAGAGGGAGACCACAGCTGCGATACAAGGATATCTGCAAGCGGGATCTGAAGGCCTTAGGAATGGATCTCAACAGATGGGAAAGACGTCTGAGCATTCAGCCTGGAGGCAGGCGGTGCAGCATGGCCTCTCCCAATTTGAAGAGGCACTTGTTCAGCAGGCCGAGGCAAAGAGGCAGTCCCGAAACCAGAAAAATCAGGGAGCTGGACAGGGGATAGATTATACAATTTGTCTTCAGTGTGGAAGGGATTGTCACCCTCGAATTGGCCTTCTCAGCCACACTAGACGCTGTTCCAAGACCTCTATTCAGAACACGTTACCATGGTCTCTTGAGACTGAAGGATGCCTACAATTAATGTTTAAATTTTAATAGATCTGCTTTGTTGATATACCAAAATGTGAGATATGTAACAAATGAATAAGCAAAACCTGCCATGTATTCAAAGGAAAAGCCATACTTAATATTTTTATTCCTCATTATAGTAATGTTCTGCAACCATATTATTAGCAAAACTATAATTTAATGGAAGAGCTCATGCTTCACATGCAACAGGGCTTGGAGCAATCTCTAGCATCTCCAGGTAAGGCTGAGAAAGCATCTGACTGAATCCCTAGAGAGCTGCTGCCACTCAGTTTTGGCAATACTGAGTTAGACGGATAAACAACCAATCATCATAATCATCATCATCATCTTAGAACTGCCAGAGCTGGAAGGGATCCTGTGGATCATTGAGTCCAGCCCCTGTCAGGGAGGCAAAATGCAGAACTGACTCCCAACCACTGGCTCCATAGCCAGAAACCTAAGCTATCCCACATTGCTTGCAAGGCAGCATCCTATGTTGGTAAGAAAATAGAATGAAAGCAAGTCTCAGTTTTCAGCTAACTGGGAAGATTTTTTGCCACACTACATCATTATCTACATCATTATCGTTTAACCCTAGTAGCAACTTAAAAATTCTTCCTCATCATACAGAATTAGAACGTGGTGTATTTTATTTGCACTTATTTTAATAGGGAATGGACTTGATGATGTGTAGGGTCCCTTCCAGCTCTCCAGTTCTCAGATGACGACAGCAATGATGATGATGATAATGAAGCACCTATTTCTGAAAAGATCCTTGGCCTATTCACAGGATACACTAAAGGTTCAGGGATGTTCAGTCCCCTCTTTATTTTCTGCTGTAAAAGGCAACAGATGTTTTTCATCATTTTTTACACAATATTCAGAACAGTCAGCATCTGGATCAACTTTCCTGAGGATTTGAATTCATCCACCCTCTAGGTCCTGTTCCCAGGTTCTACTGAACTTTTGAAGCACAGATTTGTCCACCAGCTGTTCCTTGGCAGAGAACAATGGAAGAAATAATACTTACATGTTTGCACAGAGCTCTCTTGGACTATTAATAGCTGATAGAAAGGAAACACTGAGAATGCTGGCTAACACACATCAACCCAAGAGAACACAGCCTTAGCCCATGTTTAAAAAATAACAATACAGACATTTCCATTACAGTTTGAAGTTGTGGATGTTATGAACTTTCAAAAACAATTACTTCATATTTTATAATACAATAATACTGACAAGAACCGAGAGCAATTCTTCACTGTACAGAAACCACTACTTCAGTTTGCTTCTAAAGCTCTTTCAGCCTGCTCCAGAGTATTTTTTCTTCAGAAATGGGAAAAGGTACTTTTTGAACTACAGGTTCCAGAATACCCTAGCCATACTGTCTGGAGTGTTTTGAGAGTTACAGATCACTAAAATAAATTTCCCATTTATATTTTTCTTTGCAAGCGTGTTCAACATAGAGATTCCACACAGGTTTGTTGAGTTTTAAAAGTTCTAGCACACATTCTGTTGAACTGAACAAATGATTGATGAAATTTCAAATAATGTGAATCAGTGAAGGACACATTTAATCAGGATTCTTCTGTCACGGAAACATGAAGTATGAAGAGTCCTGTAAAGTCTGGGTGTCCATTTTTAGCTCCTTGGCCTAATTTGAAAAGCTGTCTGTAAATTTCTGGCTTTCAACCAGGGATGGGGACTTGCAAGTCGTGACTGAGTCCGACTCAAGTTGCACCAGCAACTTGACTCAAACTCAACTCAGGTTTTTTTTAAGACTCAGACTCAACTTGTGACTTGTACCTGTTAAGTCCAAGTTGCATTATCAAGTCCCTATGGTTTTAATGGAGACCTGAGTCTGAGTATTTTTTTTTAAAGGAAGGGGTGGGAGGGGGCGGGGAAGCCTTCATTTACCTTGAAGAAGGCAGCCATCTTCTGGGCGAACCAAAGGAGGTGTTTGGAGTCCTTATATAAGCCCCCACCCTTCCACAGGTGACTCCCTTTTTAAGATGTCTTCACCCTGTTGCAGGACAGCTGTGAGACAGTGAAGGGCCCACCCTTTCTTCCTCCTCTTCCTTGGGCCTCTTGGGGTAAGGAGGAGTAGGAGTAGGAGATAACACCCCCAGCACAGGTAAGAGGGGGTGTATTGTAGGGAGGTTGTGGCGGGGGCCAACTTCCCAGCCAGCACACGTGATGCACCCCCTCTTACCTTCTTGTCGGTGGCCATCTTCAGAGGCAGCAGGCCTGTCTTCCCTTGCAGGAGCCCAGGGCCTTCTGCCTGCATCCAGGGTCCTGCCATCCAACTGCTAGATGGGAAACAGGGGCCAGCAGGGGAAGGGAAGTTGGCCACTGTTTCTACACATGTGCCCACCTATCAGCTGGGCGGCATGCAGTCCAAGTCTTTGGGTCCTGTCCCCAGTCCCAAGCCTCGGAGGGCAGGGCAAATGACTTGCGACTCGGACTTGAGGCTTGGGACTCTGGACCTGGACCCAAAGACTCAGACTTTGGACTTCAGCCAGACAACTTGCCAACATCCCTGCTTTCAACTGCCCTGAAACTTAGAAGTGTTCCTCATATTTCCTGTGAAAGCTAAGGACTTTAGTGCTTAAAGACAAAACTATTGTCGCTAAAGCAAGAAACATGAAGCGAATATTTTCAAAGTGGAGTAGCAGAGAATTAATTCTTCCCAACAAGAGGGACAGGATTAGGCTTTTCCTTCTGCCCCTTTGACTCCCTACCTAGCCAGTAGTGGCAGGTGCGTACAGCAACCAGTGGGGCAGAGGACAAGGCAGGCCATGCCAGTCATGGACAGATCATACACACTCAGATAAGTGTTCCGCTGAATGCACACATCTACACACAGATATAGTTAAGAAAGCTTTCTCTTTCATATACATTATTGCCCTCCTGTACTCAGATTGAGGTAGGCATCCTTGTACGCCCAAATGAGCACACATGCTCAGTCAAGAAGGTATTCTACCCAAAACACTGCATTTAAATCAATATAGAACCTGGTCCCACTGACAATAAGAACTAGAATATGTCACAGTTGAACTGAAATCGATCTTGAATAAATCTATAGTCATGTAATATTTAATTTACTGTTTCCATTCACTTGCATTACATTTTTATGTGTTGCCTTTTAAGTGGGGAGGAAAACACATACATGCATAGCTCAGCTCCCAAGCATCAGGCAGATTCACAGAGAGGGAGAGAGGGAGAGAGAGAAAAGGAAAGACAGATTTGGAGTTACCATGAGGGATGTGCAAGGATGGTTTCTTCCCTCTGGATGCAAGAAATCCAAACGGGCCAGCAGAGGAAGAGGAGGAGGAATCACCCTTCCCTTTGGGCTCTGGCTCCTGGAGAAACTCTCCCTGTGGGGAGTTTTGCCCAAACTCTCAACGTCTTCAGCACCTAGAAGAGGAAGAGGGGGAAATCTGTCTGCCTCCTCCGGCTGCTCTGTAGTAGTGGAAAAACATGATTCCACATTATTTTTATATGTAGGATCATCCCAAACCACAAAAACAAGGGTCCCAGGCATGCCTTGGATTGGTAGTCTGTGGGCACAGATGGGATCTTTGATTTGACCTGGGGAGGGGGTGGAAGGAGTTCTAGTTTCTCAAACTCTCCTGCCCTAATGGGTGTTCCTGCTTTTCCAGACCTTTGGACTGCCATGTCCCCTTTCTGATTCTCATCCTCTCCTGTTTTTCTCTATGGTTCCACTGCCCCCTTGCTTTCTCCTCAACCTCTTACGTACTATCCTCCCTGCTTCCTTAGTTAAAAAAAATATGTTGATACACATTGGTTATCATCTAATAATTTTTGAAAAGAAAAGAAAAAGGCAGTTTTAAAAGAAATTTCTCAGGGTGGAATCAGACACCATACACCAACACCTGGTGACATTCCCTGTGATCTTACTAGATGATGTTCAGTGATAGCACAACAAGCTATGCCCACTTCCAATGCCTGCATGGCCAGGGGTATTTCAGAAATCCCAGCTATGGAAATTGTGTGGTAAAAGTGCTATATAGACTTACAGGTGCTGGTGCAATATAGAAAAAGCTAGCCTCTGGAACAGATTTTGAGGTGATGTAGATCTGCCCCATGACTTCAAGTAGCATTTTTTCCACATCCTATCTGGAGATGGGAAAGACTGAACTGTTGACCTTCTACATGCAAAGCACACACTCTATCACTGAACTACACTAATCTTCTAGATCAGTGGTTTCCAACTTTGGGTAACATAGGTGTTCTTGGACTGCAATTCCCAAAAGCCTTCATCACCAGCTGTTGCTGGCTGGGGTTTCTGGGAGCTGCAGTCCAAGAACACCTGGGTTACTCCAGGTTGGGAATCACTGTTCTAGAGAAAGCTACTGTCATTCGGAGTAAATCACTTTTCCACAATTGTGAAGATTGCACAATTGCATTACATTACTGTAAGAAGCTGCTTTATATTTGAAAAGACTCTTAGATATATTTCCTCAAAACTTCCATCACAGCACAGAGTAAATTGACCCAAAGGTGAAACACTACACAATATGAGGAAGGAGCACTGTTTTTGTTTGGCACTTTCAAAAAGCATTTCAGGAAATCCATCATCTATAATTGACCCAATGTTGTAGCTGAGAAAGCAGGGAGAAACCAACATCAAATAAAATAACTTTAAGAGGAAAAAAAAGATTTAAGAAGTTTTTGACTCAGGTACACCTTCATTGGTTCTGTATTGTGCAGTAAAGTTATTTGTTCTGTAATGACATTTTCCCTCTGGGGCAACAAGAAAATCACATGATACAATTACTGTTCATGAGCTAAGAGTAAAATTACTGACTTTGAAAATTACATTGGAATGTAAACACTCCTGTTTTAAAATTCCTAAAATAAACACTTTTCTACAGTATTTATAATAGCCCAGAGGAAGCATTTGACTTCACTTCAACATGAACACAATACATTCCTGGGCAATGACAGCGTGCCCCTTGTGTCCACAAACCAGGAATTCCAATGACGTTGAAATAAACTTGTGAATTTGGGACTATACCATGCGTTTATGCAACTCTCAGGACTTGTCTGTTAGTCAGTGGGCAGGCTTATATGCATATTATGCAAAGAAGCGACCATTGTGTCCAATTCTGCATCCTCTCAATATCACTGTTGTGCAAAGAATGGAGACAAGGAGAAGAAAAGAAGTGGAAGCTTCACAGAGTATTCCACAAGGAAGTTTTTTCTTTCTTGCCTGCTTACCTAATACCGGATTTTGGAAGCACTCGATGCAAAGTTGTTGATAATACCTTGGTGACGGACAAACAGAAGTAGGTTCTTCACATAGCATACTGCTGACAGTTTCAAGGTTTCGAATAGGTGATTTCCAGCGTTTCTTCCAGCCAAATGTTTCTGTGTTTCTCAGACTGAGGTTTAGAGAGTATGTCAATTTTGTATAATTTCAGACTATCTGTTCAAGATACACCTGTACCTCCAATAAATCCCTTCTCGGGAAAAAAAAACTAGGATTAGTGTTGCACCCCTGGAATTTCTCACCACTTATAGAAAAGGGGAGAGTGCAGCGATATAATTAAGTTTACATTAATTTATGGGTTTATACCTTGCCATTTAGAAAATCACCTTATGAGGCAGCTCACAAATATTTAAAAACAGTTTCTAAAATATACAACAATATTGTTTGCCCGGTTCCCATTTCTTGATCCCTAATTCCTAAATGCTGTTTATTTCTATATTCTGTTGAGCTACAACATTTGCTGTTATTGTATAAATTTAATAATAATTTTTTTGAGGAAAAACACAATGGCCAAAGTGCCTTTGCATACCTATCCAAATGGTTTAACTTCTGGAGTTGCTCCACATTAAGAAATCAGTGTAGAGATTACCAGTTTTACACCAATTCATATAACTTAGAATACAGTTGATCATGTTTATGGAGGGCAATTCAACCCTGGAAGTTACGCTGTTTGGCCTACCTCAACGTACATATATAAAAGGACTTGGGCCAACAAGGTAAAAATAATAAATGTCACCTTTTAAAATAAAAGCTAGTCAGTACATCCAAATTTGAAAGAATAATTTATTAATTTAAAATATTTTATCCCACCTTTCTCCTTCAAAGGACCCAAGGCGGTTTCATTATTATTATTGGCACTTAATCATGCATTGTGTGATGATAGAAACTGGCATACATGTCTCAGCCTTAGCTAAAAGTTGCCCTAAAATACATATGACAGAAATATTCAGACTTTTCCAACTAAAATTGATATGGACATCTAATGTGGGTAGTGCCTTTATGAAGAATTTGGATGAAAAATAAATGAATTATACAGTGGTGCCTTGACTTATGAACTTAATCCGTCCCAGAAGATGTTCATAAGTCAAAACGTTCGTAAGTCGAATCAGCATTTCCCATAGGAATGCATTGAAAACCGATTAATCCGTTCCGGCTGTTTTTTGTTCTTATGTCGAGGTGCCGTTTGTAAGTCAAAGCATTAGTTCCCATAGGAACTAATGCAAAACCAGTTAATCCGTCCTCTACCACTAGGGGGAGATTTTTTTTTTTTAACCTAAGATGATTTAGGTTAAAAAAAAGGGCAGGAAAGGAGGGAGGGAGGGAACGAACACCTTTTAAACAGAACACCTTTAAAACCAAGCAGCTTTAAACCAAACCAAGCACCTTTTAAACCAATTTATACATTTTAAAATTACAGTACCAGGCAGTCCAAAGTCCATTTCCCGCTTTCCCCACGGATTTTTTGTTCTTAAGTCAAAGCTCCGTTCTCAAGTCAAAGCAAAATTTTGCGAACGGAGCTGTTCATAAGTCGAAATGTTCGTATGTCGGGGCATTCGTAAGTCAAGGCACCACTGTATTCAGTATTTAAGAGTTGATTAACAGTTAAACAGCACATCAATGATTGGATGGCGTTTCAGAATAATCTCTGATAATACTAGTTTGAGTACCAGGGCCAGCTCTGCTTTAAAGCAAAGTGGAGTGGCTGCCTTAGTCAGTAGGTCTGGAGTGTCAGAAAGAGCCTCATTGTTATATAGTTATTTTGCTGTTACTGCATATTTACTGCCAGGATCGGGAAGAGGTGCATGTAGGAATTTTGTCAAAATAACTTGACTGACTAATGCAATTAATACATCTTGATGTAGGAGGCAAAGGGCTATTTCATTTGTTCCTTTGCCTTAAAACCAGTTTATTACGATTTTTCTTCTATGTAAAGCCTAGAGGTCCTGAGGGACGACCTGGACTCGGAGCTGCTCTCTCTGACATTCACACCACAGACAGAAGACTTGATGGGCTATTCAGTGAAATTTGCATTCTTTCCCCATCAATTCGCCCCCTAGAGTGTTACAATAAGGAAAGACTGCTGAAGGAAAACAAACCTAAACCAAAATTTGATAGTTGTGTACCCGTGGGCCTGGCCAAACTGGCAAGCTAACTTCTATTCTATGTTTCAATTTTCAGCCTTTGGCCTGTTTATTTCAAAGTAAATTTGCCCTCTGTGGGGTAAGTCATGTGGAAGTGCATGGAAGATGCCTGAAAAAAAATTAAAACATGACAGAAGCCCTTGCAGCTTCCAGGAAAGACACACAGGGAAGATTTGTCTGAGACACTGTTTTTTAATATAAAGCTGAAGGAATTGTTCTTGTGCTTGTGGGAGAAGGGAATTTGAACCTCCAGCATCTGTCCTAGGAGAGTACTGCTGCCTGAACTGTGCATGTTCCAATTACCCAGATTAGCCCAGTAACAGAGGTAGAGTGTGGGAAAATATGAATTTGACCTACACTGTTGGGTGGTTTATGGGTAAGGAACTGAAACACAAAAGGCCTCTTTGTCCTTTGGTATGAAGTACAACAAATGGACTTTGTCTTCTGCCTTGAGAAGACAATGGAGGAATGAAATTCAAACACCATGGTGCCCTATCTGCTCAATCTCATAAGAAAGAAAGCCTTAATATATTTTCAGCATGAACATTACCGTGTTTCCCCAACGCATTAGGGCTAATTTTCAGGGGATGTTTTATTTTTTTCATGTACAACAATTACATTTATTCAAATACGGTAATGTCATCTTCTTCTGGTTGCTGCACAATGGTGGAGGGCAGGGTTTCACTTAACTGGGGCTTATTTTTGGGCTAGGGCTTATATTACGAGCATCCTGAAAAATCATACTAGGGCTTATTTTCAGGTTAGTCCTTATTTTTGGGGAAACAGGGTAGTCTTGTCCTGACCTCTCACTTGACTACCTTTAGAGCTTTTATGTAAGTCTTTTGTGAGACTGGTATTGAAAATAAATGTGTACATAGTATCATCCGCTCTGGCCCACCCCCAAAATGTTTTTCTAGATGCCTGAAATGAAGCCTGAAGAGGTCATTTTGTGAAACATGCAGGTCCTTCAATGAATCTGGAGGGTGACAAAGTCCTCTGTGACATTACAGAGTTAAGCACCAACAGAACTGAGTCCATCTATTGTTTCATTTTCACAAGCATTTACAAAGCGACGCAAATAGCAAGATATGTGTTGTTTTCAGAATGTAGACTCCGTCATTATGCAGGGTTGCCAGGAAAGCAATATTTATTCTCTGAGAGCAGCAGACCTGAGAGCAGTTTGCTTGGCACAGAGGCCAAGCAAACGGGGCCTGGAAGGGAATTTCTGAAACTGGAGGTAGTAGAAATGGGGAATGAGGAGAATATGGATAAAGGGCTCCAGAATATGGGTAAAGCCTGGCTTATCAGCTAATATAGCAACCAGAGCCATGCAGTGTTTGTTTGATAGTGACCTGGCAAGCAGCAAACTATGCCCAGCAGCTGCAGTGCTTGCTGCCATTCCCACTTCGGCTCACAAATTGTGTGACTTCATCTGCAAAAGACATGACATATGGAACATTATTCTAAGCTGGTGCTGGGCTTGTGGAAGGCTCCCTCCCAGGTGACAAAGAGTTTTTGCCCAGGCCTGGTATTGGCGCTGCTTCTGTAACAAGAAGGCCTTCTACTCGCAGTGGGACCAAGTGCATGTCCTTGCCTTGCTTCCAATGATAAAATAGGATCAAATGCACATTCCCACTGGCTCTCTCCCTAGTCTCCTCTCCCTTGGCTTTGGACAGAATGACGTAGCACAAGAACAACGTGCATACAAACCCCCTGGTGTTGAACCAGTGAGCCCTCATGCCAGCCAGGGATCAATGACCCAATTTGGAAGGCATCTGACACACAAAACCCAAACTTTCTTCTTGGCTGGTACCTTTCACCCTGAGATTCCCCTCCCTGTCTGGAGAAGCATAGGAGTTCCCTGAGACTACAGCAGGCAACCTGAGGACTGGCAACCTTGAAAGAAAAGAAGAAAAAAAAAGGGGGGGAGGCTAAAATAAGATTGCATTCAGCTGGCCCTAGATAATTTTAAACTTGATCAGATTATTTGAAATGCTAGTGTTTTATTTTAATAATTTGCACCTAATTAGTCTTGTCTTTCTCCCTTAAAAGCTGTAATGCCCCCTCACTAACAATTTTATGTTAGAATAATATTCTTAGAACTGCAGAGCTGGAAGGGTCCCTATGGATCACTGAGTCTAACCCCTGTGAAGGAGGCACAGTGCGGAATTGCACTCTGACTCTGCAGCCAGACAACTAAATCACTTATTATTATTATTCAAAAACACCAGGCACAGTCAAAATTATAAAAACATTGACTGGTATTACATAACAGATACAAGTTTTAGCCAAAAACCTAAGTATCTGTTAAATATCGGCGCAGTATGTATACTGTTCCTAATATTGCTGTTTTTTTGTAGCTCTGATGGTGTGATTTCTGAGATCTGCAACTGCTTATAGTACCGTGTGAAATTCCTTGATATTGTTCCCAAAGCTCCAATGACTATGGGGACCACTGAAGGGTATTTCATCCACAAGTGAGACATTTCAATTGCCAGGTCTCTGTACTTTGTTAGTTTTTTGAATTCTTTATTTTCAACTCTGGCATCCCCTGGAATTGCAATGTCAATGATCCAGACATTTCTTCGTTCTATCACTACTATGTCTGGTGTGTTCTGTTCAAGGTGTCTATCAGTTTGGATCCGGAAATCCCACAAGATCTTGACTTCCTCATTTTCTGTCACCTTCTCTACCTGATGTTTGTATGGGTTTTTGGAGGCTGTCGAGTTATATTTTTTGCATAATGACACATAATGTGCACTAATTTTGCCACTCTATCATGTCTATTGTTGTTGCTGTTGCTGTTGTTGTTGTTGTTGTTATGAAACACCTTCTTGTTCTTTGCATTAACATCCCTGTCTTTTTAATGTAATTTATTTTAGCTGTCTGTGTGCAGAACATTTTAGTCTACCATACAACACAGTTGCTTAGGCACAATATATCACATAATTTTATTCATAGTGTCCTTTCTAAAATCTGTATTTCTGGCCTTAAAAGAACATGTAGATTTTTTGCCCATCATAAAAGACTCAAAGGTAGCCTAGCATAGACTGAGCATCTAGTTAGTAGGCCTTGTAAAAGTTACTTTTGAACTACAATTCCAAGAAATCTCAGCCCGCACAGTGGTTATGTTGGGTGGTCATTCTGGGCATTACAGTCCCAGAAAGTGACTTTGGCAAGAAGCAAGGCAATATCTCTGACTCTTTGTTGCTGCTTCCTCACCATGACTATTCAATGGCATGCCATTTCTGAACATGGAGGGCTGGTATAGATTTCTTAGTTAACAGACTTGAAAGGCCTATGGTGCATTAATTTCTCTCATCCTTTCTGAAAAGAAATGGAGCTAGATAGTGGCATATGCATTGTACCTAAATCATTCATCATCATGTTTGGTATCTTGGAAGAACACTTATGAAAACAAACTCACAAAAATCTCCTTAATGCCATTACTATTGCCTCAGGCCCTGCCTCTCCAAAACAGTTCCTATCCCAGCTATTCTAGGAATGCCTTAACTTGGCACCTAAGTTTCCTTGGCTTTTTTTTTTCTTGCCTGCCCATCTCCCTTCTCTTTTGTGTCTTGTCATTAGGTTGTAAACCCATGGCCAGGGCTGTTTTGTGTTGAGCTATAAGCCCCTGTGGAGCCTTTTCATCTGAAGGGCAGGGACAAAAACGCTTCAAATAAATCAGCAGTGACGACTAGGTCTAACAGGAAATTATTTCTGGCTATAGTCCACTTTACGTTGTTGTCCTTGGTTGTGCTGGGGATGTCCTGAGTCTAGTATTTTTTGCTTCAGATTTGAATAGATCATCATGGTGCTGGTTTCCCCACATGGGAAGGGTGTTTGTTGCTGGATGCACTGGGTCACTCTGGTATCACTTGTCCACACACACCCAGAGTTACTCTTGGGGGTTTCACTTGTGACACAGATTGCCATCTCCTTTGACCTATCTTCTTCCCTCTCTTCCCACCTGCTAGACACCCTCTCCACTTCACCTGCCTGAAATGCTTTCTAATTTTTTTTAAATTGGTGCAGACGTTATAACAGAAGCAGGCAGGAACAGAAGCTCAATAGGAGGAGCAGTAGTAGGGTTGGAGGAGTGGAGACCGACCAGCAGAAACAAACCTCCAAGGAAATGTCTTCAAATGACAAGACACACAAGGTGAGCCTTGCATCAAAGCCGTGCAGGGATCCATGTGACCAGAAAGAGCACTGAAGCAAATTGGAGCAAAGGAAAATAAAAATACACTACCACTTATCGATGGTGTTGAGAAACCTGAAAAATGAAGTGGGGTAGTTTCATGCTTTGACTCTGTTGACATTAGTTTCAGCCTTCTGGCATGTTGACATTAAATTGCGGTATTGGTATCATTTGTGGAAGGAAAGGAAACAAATGTTCAGTGCTGACCATCTGCCTAGTGATGAACAGAGCTTGAAACATTATTTTTAAAAACAATCGCTTATAGAGATTTAACACCACTCAAAGTTACCAGTATACCTATGATTTAGTGAAGCAACTGTTTACTTTCTAATTTATTGGAAGTAGCTAATTGTTTTTAGTTAGTTTTTCATTCACCAACACATGGATCATTACAAACCAGCATTCAAACCATGCAATATTCCTCCTGTACCGTTCAAACCACTCCCTTAACTGCAAAGGTAACTGAAACATTAGTTATACTGCAAAAGATGTGAAGTTAGATATCATGTTAGCTTACATGCATAATGCAATATAACCTGGTTACTGGGTAAAGTAACTGATGACAAATAAATATATGTTTACAACTATTTATTTCCAAGCGCTGGTAATTACTTTGTTGAGACTAAATTTAATTTGCATGATAACAATTTAATTGCATAGCATGGAATGACTTACTAATATCAACAAGCTTCCTGAAGAATACACAGACAAACACAGGAAATAAACCAGCGTTTTAAAAAGCAGGTGTGAAGACTACAGAAGCATGTGTGTTCCCACATATCTCATGTGTCAAAGTTATGCTACATCAAAAAGATACCAAAGTCAGATGGAACAGCTCAGACCTCAAAAGATGTGGCTTTAAGTGATTTTAAGAGAGTAGAGTTTCATGTACTGAATGAGGGAAGGGCCAGCTGGTATCACCTGTCTTTTCTGAAAAGAGTAATAAGATACCAATTAAATAGGGCAATTATTTTCCAAAGCAAAAGAAATAGAAAGTGGGACTGTGATGTGCTTTTGGAAGATGTCCTCTTGAGACTTTGCGAAGAAACACACAACTGTAAAATAATCATTTAGCAAGACTGCAGGAATATAAAAGAAGTGCTTTAAATAAGAAGATGAAATTAAACAAAGATGTTGGATTTTCTTTCACAATGGTAAACAGAGAAAGTACATAATAGGGATTCTAGGTCCAGGCCGTCATCATAGATTGAATGGTGCTATGAGCATTCAGACTAGTGCTATAAAAATGGGAGAGTATTTCTTTTAAGGCAGAAAGTGGATTTGTCCATTGTTTGTATTCATGTTGATAGGAAGAGCTGCTGGGTAGTTCAGTGGTTTGGGTAGCTGGCTGCGGAGCTGGAGGTTGGGAGTTCAGTCCCCCACTGGGCCTCCTTGACAGGGGCTGAACTTGATGATCCGTAGCATCCCTCCCAGCTCTGCAGTTCTAGGATTTTTCAGCAGTCAGACTTGCAGATTAAACCTATATTTACGTTCCATGCACCAACCACAAAAAAAGTGCACTGAGTAACAATAACAACAATAATCTTAGAATTTCAGAGCTGGAAGGGGCCCTATGGATCATCAAGTCCAGCCCCTGTCAAGGACGCACAGTGGAGAATCAAACTCCCAACCTCTGGCTCCCCAGCCGGATGCCTAAACCATTGAGGTATCCAGCAGTTCTGGATACAATATAGTTGGACAATTAATATCACATGCTTATATATATATATATTTGCATGAATATAGATTGTGGCATGCCAAATTTGTTATTCTGGGAAGTTGGGAACATTTGTGGTATAAAACAGATGACAAAAATGTTGCCATTCTGACCTGCAGGACTGTAGCACTACCCACTAACTAAATAGACAGTTGAATTTGAGGTGAAAGGGTTGCTGAAAGTAAGCCAGTAATATCTTGAGCAGCAGAAGTCATTACAAGTGACAAGTTCACCAAGCCACACTGCAACCTGCATTTCTTCTCATGAGTATAATTTCTGAGCTGTACTGCCTCAGCTTTTGTGTTTGCAGAAATGGAGGCCAGCTCTGCATGCATTGCTAGATGTAACCTTACAGCTGTACACCCACCAATGACTTATTCAGATTGTAATGCTCACCTTCTGTCTACACTATTATAGCAGTCTGCTTCCACTGTAACTGCCATGAGTCCATCCTATGGAATCGTCTGGTTTGTAGTATGTTGAGTTAGTTAGATTTATCTGCTTGAGAATTTAAATACACTCCCCTGAACCACTGCTTCAACCAGGTAGCAGAGACATGTTCAGTGGCTAACTGCAATGTATAAATTGAGGTATTGTCCAACAATTTGTTTCTTTCCTTGTGGACCAGCACTTCTACTTAAAAAACAAACTTATATGTGGAGAATTGTCAAGCATATCATCACTTGAAAGAAGCTTGCTGGCTTACCTTCCGCATACAGAAATACTTTTGGCTTTTATTTACAGTATATTATATAGTGACCCTAAATTCCAAGGTCTGGAGATTTTGCTTGCTCAGCAATGGATTGATGGTGGTATGATTATATTATGCTGGCCATGCAGAATTAAAAGCATATCTAGCATGAGTGCATGGAACTACTGGCCAATTTTCAAGTCACAGGGTTCTCTCTTGGACCATCAGTCACTGACATGGTTTCAGTTGAAGAGGCAAAAACACATAATTTATTGCACTGCAGTTCTATCAGTTTATTGCTTAGTGAAGGGGTCCAGAGAAAGAAATGCGAATTCAGCAATATTAATAGCTCTTGAAAGCTCAACGGTTCCCTTTCAGAAAAGGTGGCACGTTAATGACAACTGCTCAGCCACAGGAATTTGGCAGGAAAGATCTTTCTCTCACTCTCTGCAAAGTGAGAGTTCAAAGCCAAAGTTTGGCAAAGTTACTTTTTTTGATACATGTTCCAGAATCCCCTAACCAGCAGGACCAGTGGGCATGTTGGTTGGGAATTTTGGGAGTTACAGTCCAAAAAAGTAAAATTGCCAAGCAGCTATGAAGGTAAAAGGTAAAGGTTCTCCTTGACATTTAGTCCAGTTGTGTCCGACTCTAGGGTGCAGTGCTCATCCCCGTTTCCAAGCCATAGAGCCAGCGTTTGTCCGAAGACAGTTTCCGTGGTCACGTGGCCAGCGCGACTAGACACGGAACGCCGTTACCTTCCCACCGAGGTGGTACCTATTTATCTACTTGCATTTGCATGCTTTCGAACTGCTAGGTTGGCAGGAGAGCTATGAAGACTTAAGCTAAAAATAGACAATAGCATTTTAAGACAGGTGACTGTCATAAATTGGTGTATAACTGCCGTGACGTACACATACATTTTGTGGGCCTTTTAGTCCAGAGATTATATCTGGTATTACGGGTTTTGTAGTATTGCAGACTGCTGCAAAACCTGTAAGCAGAGCTGGCTATGAGCACACAGGAAGCAAAATCTCTCTGGCTTCTTTGATGTTACCTGCATATCTTTGACAGAGAAAAACTATCAGATGTCCCCAGAATACTAGAATAGTGATGTCAATGAGATCTTAGCTGTGAGGGTACTTAATGAAGCCAACAACATCTCATGTTAGGTTGTTCTCTCTTCCTATTGCCCCCTCCCCCAAGCTATATTGTCTTTTCCAAGAAGTTCTGCTTAGGTCTTGCAAACCAACAGCTACGGCTTCCTTTACTGAAACTATATGTCTCATTTTAGGAAGCTGAGTCATGGCAACTGGACTTCTTACTTGTTAGGTTGAAACATTTCGCTACTCATCCAAGCAGCTTCTTCAGTCTGAGGAGAGTTAGTAGGAGACCCCTCTATGTTGGTTTCACTTCCCCCTGGTCTGAACAGGCTCATTAGAAGGACAAAGGACTGGGGGTGAGGGATAATCCCACTTCTGCAGTCCTTCTCCACCCATTGTCATGGGTCGTTGAGGGTTGTTAACAGTGATCTTTCTTGTGCTAAGGGTCTCCTCCAACACCACATTTCAAATAATGGTAGATATTGTTATTGTAATTATCAGCCTTTAAAATCATATTGCACTTGAAAGGCTAGCCGCCTTGACTGGGTTGTTCCAGCAACTGCAGCTGTGTGGTTACAAGCTCCTGAGAACACCGATCTCCTTCTGTTCATACAGAGTGTAGAGCTTAATCCCTCTTATTCCCAATGGACCAGAACAAAAGGCAAGGCAGATGATGGACTAAGGTGAGCATGTGTGCGTGCACGTGTATGTATGCACATCCTGGCCATAACCCCCCATGGCATTGCACCATTTGCACCTTGGATGGAAAAGCCCATCATCCACAATAAATGCATCTGGAAGAAACAAGATCTGATTTTTCAATTTTTCTGGATTATAGCATTAGAAGCTTCTGTGTGTCTTCAAGGGAGGTGAGCAAAAAGTCCCAGAACTGCCCTGTCTTCCAGGAAAACCAAAGCAGCCATGCTCACCAGAGCCTGGAAAAGTCCCTTTTTTTGACATGAACTGTCAGAATCCTTCATTTAGTGGCCATGTTGCCTGAGGGATTCTGAGAACTGTAATCTAAAACAGCAACATTTCCACACTCTACCCTTCATTAAATGCATCCACAAAGTGTGCAGGGCATAGCAGTATATCATCATGAGATACCACTGTGAGGATACTTTAGGATATACAAATTAAATAATGCAAAGTTTATGTGAACCCAAACTACTCACCCCCAGAGAAGGCTGGCTAGTATCAGTCTGTTTTCTTTGAACCAGTGACCTAGAAGGATAGTGGGCTCTGTTTTGCTGGAGGTCTTCATCTGAGGCTGGGCAACCATCTGCCGAGGATTCTTTTGCACTAGTTGTCCTACATTCCACAAACAGCTGGATTACAAGGGTGGTCCATTCTAGCTTGCAAATATCGGTTTTCATCCTACAGTCTAATATGGAGGGAAACTGGATACCATTGTTTTCCAAAGCCATGCCCACATGGGAAATGATGAGCAGGAGTGCTTCACAATTTCTCCCTCATAAGCAACGACAGTTATCATAATGAAACTGGGAGTTATTGCCAGTAGCAGTTCAGGAGCCAGAGTCTAAAACAGTCCATTTGGACTGGAGAACATTTCTTGTCAGATACTGTAAGGAGTCTGAATGAAGACAGGCAGTTTCTTTTTGATCAGGAGAGAAATGGGATGCTACCTGGATAGGGGAGAAATCTCTCTGGTATAAAGAATATGCAAATGATGCTTTGATGCTCATCGTGGAAGTAGCAAATGTGATTGTGTGACTATAATTGGCTTCTGATTTCAAAGTGAGAGTCAGATTAATGTCCAGCCTTTGTTTTTGCTCCCAGGATTAAGGTATAAGCAAATATAAACCCACTCGAGCAGATCAGCCCAACATATGTATTTACTCAAAGATAAGCACAATGGAATGTCATGGTTAAATAGTAGCTGACTATGAGACAATATAGTTAGGGTCAGAGCTTCAGAAAGTCAGTCTTGTAGACTTCTAACCCCCAGCATGCTTCAGTCTGAGTAGCTGATGATACACTTTTTACACTCCACTTTTTTTGTACTGTGTTTCTCATAATTTTTTATTGTTAAATTTGGTCTTTGCAGTGGCTGCTTCAAGGCTATTGAAGTCCACAGTGAAGAACTGAACTCCAGACCTAAGTCACTGAGCAGTCCAGCATTTTAAGACCAAGTTGTCAATTATCTTTGAAGAATCACTGTGACAGTGAGGCAAATGGAAACACAACATTCATTGAGACTTTGTTCTGCTTCCAGTTTGTGCTTTTACTAGTTCCCAAAAGGCGGAGGTCAGCGGTGGCAACATTTAAGAGGAGAATGGCATTATATCATTCTGTCAGCTAAAAAGATGCACCTTTGGGGTGGGGGTGGGAAGGTGCGGAGGGAGATGAATGGAAACATGACAGCTTGGGGCAAATAATTGCTTGCCTCTTTATGCAGGATAATGTCATGTTCAGCTTTCCAGCCAAAATGTTCATTTACAAAGCAATCCTACGTATGTACACCTAGTTAGAAGTAGGTCTCACTGTATTCAATGCACAGGTGCATAGCGGTGCAGATTTAGATTTGTGTAACCCAGGCTGTAGAACCACAAATGGGTAAGGGGCCAAAACCCTCACTCCCCACCCCCAATCCTCTTTCTGTTTACGGTAGTCATGTTAACAGAGTGGGGCAGACTAGTAGGGTGAGCTTTTGAGTGTGAATCAGAAGTATCCACTTAGAAGCTCATGATAAGGTAAAAGGAAGATCCAGCAGTCTAAAAAGAAAGTAACTTAAGGGCAATGATCTACAAGTGGTCACTTAAAAAAAAAAAAACCCAGAGAGGGGAAGATGCTCAATTCTCGCTGGTTGATGATCCATCTATTATCCTCCACTGGTTGCTTTAAATACTATGTTGCTGCACCTATTTTGTCATAGATGTCATTGGAGGTGTCATTGCATCCTAAGGACCCAGATCAAAGCACTGGGCTGAGTTTTCCCACCTTTGAATAAAGACTGTTTTCACTCACTTTCCTTTACAGAGAGAAGGGGAAGGAGGAACAATGCTCTCATTGGATGCTTGCAAATAGCAACTGCAAGGATTTGTTCCTCCTGCCCTTTCTCTGCACAAGAAAAATTTGGCAAGAGCACAGCCAGAAATGAAATCTTTGCTGTCTTTGATTAGTGATTTGAGATTGCAGGAATTCGCTTTGAGACAACTCCAAGCGAGGGCCAGATGGAAAGACCAGAACTTGCCTGTATAGGGAGCTTCTGTGGGGGACTAGGTAAAAGCCAGATCAGAACAGGCCAGAACAGGCACCTGTCTTGATTAAAAAATGATTTTAAAAAGTAATGGGATGGGATGGATACACATCAGTACAATATTTTAGAAATCAGAGCCATGAAACACTACTCTCCGATCAATCCCCTAATGTTCCCAAGTAGCAGGAACAGAACAAGATGCTGCAGAGTGGCAAGTAGGATAAACCAGCCAAATCTACAATGTGCACACAACTATGTATCCGGGTAGAATAAACCAACCAAGTCCAAAACATACATGCAAATAGATGAGACTAATGAAACAAGCCACAAAATATGGAACCACTATTGCAGTACCTGTTCTGGGCAGAAAATCCTTTCTTTTTTCTTTTTCTTTTTTTTGTAAAACAGCCCAGAAAAGCAGCTTCCAAATGGGACAACTCAACAAAATTCAGTCATCTTTTGAAACAAACTTTTTCTTTATGTTGGTGTCTCCTCCTCCTCCTCCTTTTAAATGAAAGGCTGGCACCCATGCCTTAGGGTGAAGTGAGTGGGAGATGGTGCCACTTGCTCTGGGTGCCCAAAAGGTTGACCACTATACATTACACTGAGCTAGAGAGGCAAGTCATCTGATTCCGTGTATAGCATCTTCCTATGTTCCTTTGGGATAGACTAGGATAGGACTTCTATGAAGGGAAGCCTTTACAGCTGTGTCATGATGTGAAATTTGGATGTATAGAGTGTTAAAATAATTAAGTGGGGTGTAGAAAAAGCGGTCCTGAAAATGTACACTGTATTTTAAAAATGAGGTTTGAACAGCAGTTTACTAAAAGTCATTGAAAACAATCAGCCAGCTCTTAAGCTGAGTCAAGAAGCAAGGTCACTGTACAATATTACCTTGCAAAAGAACCGCTTTCATAGCTAACAGCCAAGCATAAAAGAAAGGACAAAAAAGGCCCTTGGTACTTGAGTAAGTTAGTCTACTAGCAATTTAGACCCATAGCATTTTCCTTACCCAGTAAAATAGGATCCAAGCAACTTAGACCCAGTGTAACCTGCTGATTTAGGAAGTGTTAGTCAAAATAATAACACTTATCATGGTGGCAGTTTTTCATATTCTGATTTATAGGAATTGTAATTTACAGGAGTTGTAAAAGCAATAGAAGTTTCCATTATAAATGTTCTGTATATTAAGCTCTTGTAACTTACTACACAAGCAGAAGTCAGTTGTTTATATTTGAAGGGAAATGTAAACACCTGAGAGCAATATAAATACAACAGGACCCCTGTATCCATGGGGGATCGGTTCCACGATCTACCATGGATGTCTGAAACTGTGGATACAAGGGAACCCTAAGACAAAGGCTACAAAAGGGTGGGACAAAGGTCAAAAGGGAACACCTTTATATGTTGTATACAGAGCTGTGGCAAGCCACGGGTAAGTGGAACTGCTGATATCGATCCTGAGGATATGGGTCCTACTGTTTAGGGAGGCAAGAGACATATACATGCAATGTAACACAACTCAACATAACACATCACACACATTGGATACCAACAACACTGATATCAGGGAGCATCAGACATCAAGCAGCTACGGCAGCAGCAGCTCAAAGCAGATGAGGACAACATGGATTTCCTCCATAGATTCAAACTGGTTAGGCTGGGTGAGCACTTAGAATTATTTTCTGCACGCCTCTATTATAATATGCTTAAAGGCTAAACATTATTTAAAGCTATAATGCCTTTTAAATGATGTGTTTTAGAGATCCATTATCTGCTTGTTCATTGTGCTTTTTAAGGCTATAAACTCCTGCATTTTAGAATGTAATTAAAACATTCTTTTTAGTATTTTATTGTACTTTTTTGCTACTGTATTTTGGATTGAATTCTGACTTAAGTATTTGCCTGCAACTTATGTTTAGTTTTCATATATTTTTAAGCATTTGTGCCTACAGTTTTTCCATAATTGTAAGACTTTTGGATGTTCTTAACAACTCTGAAGTATTTTTGTGCTTATGGAACATACAGTAGAAGCAATGTAGATGAATAAAGCTTGTAGAAATAGACAAGATGATGTTGCCTGGAATCGTTGCAACCATGAAAAGACTTAAACCTCATACCCAGAAGATTTTTGATATGATTGAAAATGGTTATCTGATTTCTTTCTGGAATTAACCCTTTTTTTGGGATAAATGCCAGCTGTGGTGAACATAGGTTTCTGATTTTTTTTTCCATAGAGATCTATAAAGTTCTATAGCACTTTTAAGAGGATGTTCAGGTGTCAGGCTCTCTCACCTGACAGCTGCACCTTGGATGCCTTTTCTGTTTTATAAAGAATGCGTTTTCCCCATCCTTTCAAAAATCCATAGATGTGGTTCTGACAAGATTCCAGGGATGGAAGAGAGAGCTGCACCTAACAATGGGGCAGGGGCGCGGGTCGCCTTGTCCTCTCCAACTGGAGTGGATGTGAAACAGTTTGAGGGGAAAAACCGTGGTCTGGGGCTGCTGCTCCAGATGGGCAGCTGCAGCACAAATGCCTGATATGACTTAGATTCCATAGACAGGTGGCAGTGCTAGTTGGAATAACTACTTATCATATTTATGAAAGAAACAATTAAAAAAATCCCAGTGCCTCTATTTATTAAAAGTAGTAAATATACCATGCAACTGATCCTGTGGAAGGTCTCTAGCATGATGCAGAGAAGGGACTCCATTACCACTGGGTTCATGGGCATGTAAAATAAATGGTGTGATGCTGAGGCCATCTGACGCAATATGCAACCATACAGTACGGGAGCGAAGCATTGCAAGGGGACTCCCACGGCCTGTCCTGCTGCTGTGGAACTTTGCTCTGATAGATTGGGACAAGTGACCCCTTGGAGAGAGACAGCCACAAATGACTCAACAAGCACAAAGTTCAGGAAGCACAAAAGCCTCCTCCGGCTTGCCAAAAAGGGTTACAAAACAGCAGTGTTCTTCAGAACAGCAAGTCTGGCCAGTTTGCTTGTAAGTGAGCTTCTGAAATGCTGAAAGAGAAAAGAAAAAGAAAAGAAATGTCCCAGGAAAAGGGCAACTCTGGCAAGGTTGTTTCTCCACAAGCTCCCCATGGAGACCGACTGTAGTTCAACTTGCTAAAACCTCAAATTAGTTCTGGACAAGAATGGAGGATACCCACAGCCTGACTCCAGGTGGACAGGCATCAGTGCACCGTGCTGGGGGCTGGCAAGATGATGTAATGTTTGATCCAGCATTTCACCAACTGATCAAAGGTGAAATCTAACACTTTCTGCTGGTATCTCAGGACACTAACCTCAGTGATCTCAGATCTTGGAAAGTTGCACATTAATTTCTTTTTGTTATCCATTATAGTGCCTGGAAACTAATTTATTGCCACTACTTTTAGCATTGATAAGACATTGACACAATATTTGAAAAACATCCAATCAAAAGTATCGAAAATGCTCTTAAGAAGTATATTCCAAAAGGAACAAGAAAACATTACTCATCCCACCTCTAGTGTAACTTCATTCCCTGTCACTGCATTATGTTTGATATAGCCTCCATTACAAAAGACAGACAGCTACTGTCATTTATAAACCAATAATTCCAATTTCTAGTGATCCCCACCCTCCCTCCTTCTTTAATAGGTGTGGGCAACCTCTGGAGGCCAGCATTCATGCAGCAGGATCCACCAGCTCTCAAAATAAAATTGCAAGGGGCTGAAAGTGCACAACTGTTTTACAGGGTGGGTGGTGGAACCCTTTGGGATTTGAGGGAAACAAGGCATAGGGAGGGCTATGCCTTGCTCTGATGCAGAATCACAACAGCTTTCCCCCATACCTCATTTGTGTATGTGGGAGAGAGAACATAATTACACAAAAGGAAGAATTCATGTATCCTCCCCAATTCCCTTCTGTAAGTAGAGAAACAATCTTGGTTCTTTTCCTTTAGAGAAGTGGTTCCTAAATTTAATCCCAGATGTTGCTGGAACAATACTCAAATACATCACTGAGCAGAGCCAGAGGTCATGGATTTTAGGAATTGCAGTCAGCGAACACCTGGGAACCCAAGATTGTGAACCACTGTTTTAGAGCAGCCGTCCTAAGTTTTCTGCTAGAGGGTATCACGGGCGTCTGAGAGAGGACAAGGGGGCGCTTGTCTCCCCCTCATCCTAAATTTATTAATGTACACAAACAAACCACTCTATTTTATAGTGCCACATGCCATGAGTGCAAATTATACCAATGTACCACTACGCAGCTTTGTTCTCAGCTTGGAAAAATTCCTCTGGATACTCTGTAAGAACACCGGTTTGGGAGATCTGCTTTAAAGAGAATTGTGTGAAGCTGCTGGAGGGGAAGCGATCAGAGAGATCAGGCAAAGGAGTCTTGGATTAGACGCCCAAATGATTATGACACAGGTCATATGATTGTCTTGGCTTCAGGACGCACTGCCTTTGACTTACATCTTAACATTCCCTGTTGTCGTCAACAGGAAAAATAAAAGGCAAATATACCCATGACAAGGTCATGACTGTTTCTAAATTTAAAAGAGAAGGGTGCTATTTCCTAACCTATTAATCCTTCCTGTAACAAGACTGATTTATACACAGAGGAGCTCTTCCCGTATTGTTTTCTTTCAGTGACATTCCAGAATGTGCAGGCAGGCCAGGGTGTTTTTAAAACAAAATTGATTTAAATTATTAAATTACTTTTATCTAAATAATCAAAATATCCAATTTTTAAAATTTAAATCATTATTTAAATCAAATCTACCTCAAGGAGGATTTGTTTCAAATTCCTTGGTTTCTCAGTTCTGTCTTCCTCATGAAAATCACCTATGAAATATCCAGTTTTAGGTGAACATGTGCCCATTTGGCCATTTGAATGGCCGTAGTGTGTTTCTTTAGAGAGGACAACTGCTCTGTTTAAAGGACTCTTCAGAGTCTTACATCCCCATCCCACCCCCCATGGTGGGACGACACGGACAAACAAGTATACCATATTTTTCCGTGTATAAGACACTACTTTTTCCTAAAATCATTACACTAAAAATTGAGGGGCGTCTTTTACATGGAAGTAAGCTGAGACAGCTGAGGAGAGAACAAAATGGCCCATACCTTGCCTCTGTAAACAGGCTTCCTTCAGTCATGAGGCTTAGCTTCCTACAGTCAGAAGACTTAGCTTCCTCCAATCACAAGCCTTATGGAACTGACGTCAGCCAATGTATGATCATTGAAGAAGGTAGAGGCACAGTCTAAAATTTGGATATATCAACTAAGGAACATTTATCAAACCCTAGCAGATGTCTTTTCCAGCTCTTTATTAAAGACTTGTTTGAACATATTCTGTTCATTTGCCTCTTGACAACTGTTGCTTTCAACAGAAAATCTAACACAGCAGCGGTATCCACTAACAATTCACTTGGCTGCTGTTCACGCAGCACAAATGAACTCTGAATGAAATCACAGAGATAAGTTAGAGCAGGGGTGGGCAACTGTGGCCTTCTAGATGTTTTTCATAACTCCTCCCTTAATCAGAAACCTTATGAAACCTTATGAAATGGTTACCAATAAGTCTTTCAATAACTGCTGTTGGAAGTTCCTGTATTCACCATATTTTGTGTAAGGATCATGGGCTGATTATCTGTAATACCAATGCATCTACCACTAAAATGTAAATTAAGATTATGCAATGTATTCACAGATGATTTTACTGAGCTATACTCATGATTTTTTTTTAAACAACTATTTGGCATGATGAAGATGATCTGCAGATTTCGGAGCTTTGTGTTACTAGTAGCTCAAATATGGTGGTCCAATAATAACACATGTTTATATTGTTGTGTGTAAATGCAACAGGATGAACACCTGAAGCCCTATATATTTGATGTCAAGAGTTAATAAAACAAAGCCGAAGCCAAGATTATTGCTTTATCTAGAGATTTGTCATCCATCTCAAGCAAAATCAGTATTGCACTGCATATCACAAACACACAATCTGTCTGTCAACTGTTTATCTCAGGGCTTGGGACATATTTTTTAAAAAAGAAGTCATTGCATTATTCTTTACTGTCAGACAGGCAGGTTGGAATTACCATCACTGTTGTCCAATATAAGAAAGCAATTTATTGTGTGTCTGTTATTATTGTGTTGTTTTACCAGCAGATCAGATAATCATAAGGGTTCTATGTTGTAGACTAAACAAACAAAAATACTTTCCTTCGAAGCTATTTTCTATCTTTTCCTGAATTTGTGCATTAAAAATAAAGGTAAGCAGTAATATAGATCCATGGCATGAAGCAAAGAAATATCTCCTAGCAGGTATGACAGGTCCTATAGGTCCACCTTATTTATTTTCCCTTTAACCATGTATAAGCACCACATTCTTATCTCCTTGATCATATTCTTTGCCCCCTTTTTTCACAGTAAGATTGTTTGGTCATACCCTCGGCATGTACTTAGAAGCAGTGTTCCCTCAGGTGTGGAAAATTGCTTATTTGTCAAGGCACTTGATTTTCCTCACCTCTGTATCTTGGATTTAATTGAGCTTTGTTTTGTGATTGGTCATTAGATGGTAATCATGGGTACAATTATTGAGGCTATTATGTGGTGGGATTACTAGCTAATTGTAGAAATACTTTTTGCCTTGAGGTCTAGTTTGACTGTGACTGGCAGAAGCTTTTCAGGGGTCTGAGACAAGAGTTCTTCCCAGAGATTGAACCTGGAACATATTGCAAACAGAGCAAATGTTCTACTACTAAGCTGCAGCCCTATGCAGTAAAGAAGGATATCTGACAGGATATACAGAGTCCCTTATCACACAATACTTTAGCCTCTCCATTAAAACTCAAACATTATGGATGAAGACTGGCTTGGCACTTCTGATTTCGGATATAAAATACTGCTCTTCCTTCCCTTGGCAATATTCAGAGAATGCAGTCCAAATATTTCTTTGAAAAGTTAATCAGATTAGGATCAAGATTTTTGCAGGACCTCCTGCTTCTTATGAACCTCCCCAACTTCTCAGATCTTCTTCAGAGGCCCTTCTATGGGAACTCTGTGTTTAGAGGCTGGGTGGACAGAAAGTGGGGAAAAGCGTCTTTTTTCAAAGTTTGGCAATGTTGCTTCTCTGGACAACAATGCACAGAATCATGGATAACTTTTCCAAGCACTCATCTTTTCTGTGGTGGTACTCCAGTGGTGGAATATGCCTCCCTGGATTTTTACCTGGCATGAAGCTTGTTTGAAATAGCAGGTTTGCTCTGAATAATTTTGCTTTAGAAAATTCTGCTCCTGTTACTAATTATATAAAGTTTTATATTGTTTACTTTAACTAATTGAGAGCCAGCTTTCGTGGTTTTTAAAACTGACAGACAGAAAAAAAGTTCAGTGGATTACTGATGGACTGCTTTTCAGCCAAGGCTCTCCTAGCAGTCTAAAATAATAAAGCAAAAGCATAATATAAAGTAGGGCAAGATTTAAAAAAAAAAATCTAGCCTAAATCCTACACAAATGAAAAGATTTACATGTGAAGATGGTACCTGGGGAAACTTCTCTGGAAAAGGAATTTCAAAATTCAGGGGTGCCGGAGTGGGGAAGACTCACAGGGATACTCATACCTTGAGTAAGCCTGGAACTGTGCCTGCCTCCCAGGAGCTTTGAGAAAAGAAACAAACTGTAAAGCCATCGCTACAAAAAATGGTGCTAATGAAATAAGCTGTGCGTTTACAGAAAGAGAGAGAAAAAATTGGTTTCACTAGAAAGTCTGTTTGCATTTCTCTTTCCTTTTCAAACCATGCTGTTGCTAAGGCCCCTTTTGTTCTATATCTGCACAAAACATCTATATTTATATATATGTATATAAAAACACCCAGCAGTACTGACACAAACGTTAACACTGCCAGCCTGGCTGTAATAGTAACTTGGGGAGTCATGCGAACTTTGAGCCAACTGGGCTTAATCTCACGAGGGACATTGTCACCCCAATGCTTGTTTCTCCTCTCATTGGTTGCTTTGGAATCACCTCATTGGCAACTGGGAGGAATCCAACAGCCAAGGTTAGGGCACTGAACTAAACAAGTTGGAGGAATTCATAGTGGAAGATGGGGCAGGAAGAATCTAATGTCCTTTATTTCCAGATGAATAGAAAATGAGAAGCATACTCTGTACACGAGAGAAAAAGTGCAAGCTAAAGTTTCCTGCAATAAATTACATCTTAGGGGGAAAAAAGTTGCTGTTGGCTTCAGTGGCTCATTTTAAGACCAGGAGTTCAAGCTCATTTACCAAGCAAAATAATTCCAGATATATAGCTATACAACATATACTCTAGGATGGGATTCACACTTAAAAGTAACCTCACTGAAATTGGTAGTACTTCATACAGTTATGACTTAAAAAGGATCCACTCTAACTATGAAATCTGGATCTCACCCATTCTGTATTGAGACCAATATACTTTGCATCTGTTTTAGGAACACATGCAGAAATGAGTCATGTCTCCAAAGGGAATGGCTAGTGATCCCAAGCACTGCTTAGTCATACGCCAGGGTGTTAGTGGCCTTTTTGCTTTTTCCTTTAAACAGCTGATCAATCTACTCCCTACTATCACACAGCTTGGAAAAGTTACTTTTTGAACTGTAATTCCCAGAAACCGCAAGCCACATCACCACTATTGTACTCCAAAAAACATTTAATTTTCCCCAACTCTGCAACCATGTTGTATCACACTCTGTTGGAGTGCTCCTCTGTATTTAAAGTAGTTTGCCAATACGGCACTTGAGGCTGGCAAGCAGCAACTGAAGAGAGCCAAGTCTTGGGCTCAAAGAACTCCTGGCACGGTCTTTAGATCTTGGTCAAGTTTCACATTTCTTTGTTCAAATTCAGCTTTACCTCCGTAACACAATGTCTCTTTTGCATGTCTTTTCCAAAACTGCACAAAAAACACTATAAATATATATGTAAGTAATAATAATAATAATAATAATAATAATAATAATAATAATAATAATAATAATAATAATAATAATGTTCTGCTCCTTATTGAATGTTTTCTGCCTTCTTCCTTTTTGGATTCTGTAAATACGGGTTCTTAACAAAGTAGTGATTATGTCTTACTGCTTTCTATGCCAATAAAGTTGTTGTTGTTGTTGTTGTTGTTAATAATAATAATAATAGGAGGAGGAGGAGGAGGAACAGCAACAGCAGCAGTAGTAGTAAGTAAAGGAATCAAGCACAACACTTACATGAGCTGCAAAATTAAACTAACACATTTTACTGACACGACGAGAGTCTATCTCTCCCCCACCCCACCCCGAGTGCCAAGCTCTACTCTGTATAGTGCTGTCACATTTTAGATGTAAAAAAAGAGAAAGAGAAAGAAAAAAGTGCTAAGCTTACAGTTAATTGTGTTGTATTTCCTAATTGCTTATTTTGATGTAAGCTATCTTGAGCAACCTTTTCCTGAAAGGCAGCATACAAATCTTGAAATAATTAAAACACATAATAAATAGCTTCCAGACAGCTAGAACTTAAGTATAATGTGGACATTATGCACGCTACTAGGCCTCTTGTTTGAAAACTGTCTTTCCCCCAAAGAAGCAAGGATTTATTACAACCACATACCTATTTCCTGGAGGGTGGCGGTATTTGAAGAGGGAAGATTGTGGATGAAGGCTAATATAATAATTTTTGTTTGATACTTTTCTTGCCTGAAAAACTAAATAAAAACATAGGCAATACAATGTTGTGTAGGCAAGCTTTAGACAATCATTTCCTCAGCTGAAAGTAGGTTTCTAAATGATTGAGAACTGTATTCTTTCAGTGAGGCAACCCGAAGAGATAAGAGAAGGCTGCCACCTTCTGTTCAAAGTCTGATAGATACAAAACTCAAGGACAGCCCTGCTGGTCAACTATACAATAAATTCTGTAATTGATGTTGCAGTAATGCTTTGATAATGGCAATCCAAGATTGCACAAAAGTCTTTGTGGAGAGATTTTTGTGTCTTTATGGTGGCATAATCAAGATATTGCCACAACATGGATATGTTATGTTTCCTTTACTATTTTATGGTGCCTTATGCTCTAATCATGTGAGGATAGACCAAAAAGTCTTGCTACCTCCTAGAAAACCAGGATCAAAGGGACAGAAAAACCTCCAGAGGAGCTTCAGAGGCTACTGATATGTGACAGAATCCCCTTGCTCCAAGCAGATGTGCCTACCGTCTGTACTGTTTTGAGCAAAGTTTTTTCTTTCCTCTCAAAAGATATATTTAAGTTAATGGCACAGGTCAATGGAGTGACGGACCAGAGAGCAGCCAATGTTAAAAGGGCTCCTGGATATCAAAAACTGGCAACATCCTCAAATAATTTCCTAAGTGTCCTCATAGTTATGGATATGCTATCTTAAAGAAGAAGGAGGGGGAAAGGGTGCAAGGTGAATTTGATTTAAGTCACGATTTAAATTTTAAAAAATCAGATTCTTCTTCCAGTTTAAATTTAAAAAATTAAAAAATTTAAATCGTGATTGAAATCCTTTTTAAAAATTTGATTTTTATCCACCCTGGGTAGATGTGATTACGGATGTTCCTGGTCACGGAAATCTAGCACTTGTCTACATGGCAGAATTAAAATGATTTAATTCTCAATCCCCTTTTCAAACTGCCTTTGAAATTGTAGTCCACTGGGGGGTAGTAGTGAGGGGTGAGGGCTAGATGCCTGGGTGACCACAGTAGAGGCTAAGGAGGTAACCAGAGAGACAGTCTTCCCAATCTCCAAAAGAACATACCATAAAATGGGGGCGGGGGGGGGGGGGAAGCAAAAACAAACAACTCAACAAGGAGTTCTGACAGCATCTAAAATTTATGCCCCGAAGTAACAGTAATATGATATAAATAAACCAGGTGATGCATGATATAGACTTTTTTTAACACAGCATGAAGAAAAACAAGCATTGTGGCAACTTAATGACGAAGGGATTTACTTTAGTGTGATATTTCAGGGTTTAAAATTCACTTCTGCAGACATACTGAGTACAGTATTTAGCTACATGTTTATATACCTGGTGTATGTAATTGTGTGGGTGGCAACCAAGCAAAGAGGGACACAAGCAGAGATAATGAATTTTGAAAGTGCCAAGTCATTATTACTCATAGCAGGCCTCAAAAATTAAATTCTGAAAACATGAAACTTGTCACTTTGCATATATAGCTATTATTCAGGATCTACAAATAATTTTTAAAATCAACCAAGTTCACAAAGATATTCGAAAACTCCACCCCCAAATTCCTTTAGAACATGTTCAGAAACCCACTGTCCATTGGCGTCTGGTTTGGATTCAAAGAGCTGACATTACCCATCTCACCCAGTCGTAAAAATATACCCCAGAAAACCAGCACAGAGCCATGCATCCAAGCAGTATACACAAAATACGTCCTATGAACACATAACAATACATTCCAATGCAGGCCTCTCCCTTGAGTAGGTCCCCACCAATTCCCACAGCATCTTCCTAACCCCATTTCCCCTCTCGATTAGATACAGATAGCATCTCTTCTGTTATTCTGTTATCCTCTGCATTCTGTTCAGGGTCTTAACATGCTCTGTAAAAGGTACTATAGCAGCAGTAGCCAAATGTGGCCTTCAAATGTCAGACTGCAACTTCCATCAGCTCTAGCCAGCACAATGATAAGAGATGAAGCATTGCAGTCCAGCAACATCTAGAGAGCTACACTTTGTCTAGCTCTGCATTACTGCAATGCTAGCCTGCAACAATAACACCACGCACGAACAAGCAAGCAGTACCGTCAGTAGATTAGCAACAGGTAACTCAACCAATGGCAGCACCTCAGAAAACAACTCTGGATTTTGCACGTGGGCAGGAAACCCATAACAAACCATTGAAGGGAGGTTGAGTGTTGCTTAGTGCTGCCCTGTTCCCAGCCTCCCTGTTCCCTCTACTGAGTCAGAAGAACACACTGAGCCTGTGCAGCTGTTGTACATGCCCGATATTTTCCCAGCCAGTAACGAAAGTAGGGCATTTCATTTTGCTTCCCATTCTCTAAATCCAGTTCTGTTGGCTTTGAGTTTAAAGTACAAAGTTACTTAACTGCTTATCTGACTTATTTTATTCGCCTAAGATAAGGCTTTCTTTCCATCAGCAATGGAGGCAATGACTGGGAATAAAATAACAAGACAAGGAAGCAAATATGGCACACTGCCACATTCATGTTAACATTTCCAGTTACAAATGAATTAGAATCTGAGTGGAAGAGATGGGGCGCCCCTTCCCTTACTGCACAGGGCTAAATTTGGATATACCAGTGTCAGTAACATGGCACACAAGATGACTCAGAAACGGCAAAAGGTCACCCTGACTTATAGGAGCTTTCCAAATTTGTCTGCCGAGAGGGAATTTTTGCTGAGCAGATTGGCCTCTTGGTTTTCCTCGCCCACAATGTGAATTGACATAGGGTGGATGTGTCTCTCTAGACACCACTCCCATAAACAGCTCTGTCAGATACAGAAGGGACATCGAGTTTACATAACACATAGCGGTCATGTTGTCTGTAGCCACTTGTTCTACCTTGCCCTTCATTCGTTTCTCAAATACCTGAAAGGCTTTTATTACAGTTAGCATTTCTAATTTGTTTATATGTAGGAGTTTGGGTTTCGGATCAATAAGCAGGAATATGGGAATTCCTAAAACTCTTTTCCATCCTTACTCTGTTTATAAACAATTATTAGCCAGCAGTAAACAGTCAAATACTAATTTAGTTAACTTATACCCTAGACAGAGAGTTTATTGCCAGAAATGTATCCTCTACTTCAGCTTTTAAAAGTTGGGTTATAAATGTCACTATATTAAGTAATTCAACACACTACTTGACTGACATGGCCAAAATCCTATTGTGTAAATATATGCCTGTGCAAACTGATGATGTCACCAGATGGAGGTTTTATCACTCATTAAAAGTTCTTATTCCAACTCTCCCCCAGGTTCTGAGGCTCCTTCTGGATCCCCTTTGACCTGAGAAAGCCTTGGGACAGATGGAGAGAAGCCTTTAATGCCTGGAAGTCACAACCAATGGTCATGAGCGATAAAAGCAGGTGGCTGATCATCATCAGCTTGCACAGGCATACAATTACACAATAGGATTTCAGCTATTATTTTCACTAGAGAACTAGTCACTAGCTAGCACTGAGAAAAATGGAAGCTACATTTAGGTAGTGTCAAAGCTGTGTTGAAAGAACAGGAAATCTGTGTGAGACACTTTTGCATACAGTTGTGATTTTAATTGCTGCTTGGTTATGATTTTAGAGAAGGGACGTGGTGGCGCTGCGGGTTAAACCGCAGAAGCCTCTGTGCTGCAAGGTCAGAAGACGAGCCGTCGTAAGATCGAATCCACGCGACGGAGTGAGCTCCCATCGCTTGTCCCAGCTCCTGCCAACCTAGCAGCTCGAAAGCATGTAAAAATGCGAGTAGATAAATAGGTACCACCTCGGTGGGAAGGTAACGGCATTCAGTGTCTAGTCACGCTGGCCATGTGACCACGGAAACTGTCTTCGGACAAACGCTGGCTCTATGGCTTGGAAACGGGGATGAGCACCGCGCCCTAGAGTCGGACACGACTGGACTAAATGTCAAGGGGAACCTTTACCTTTACCTATGGTTTTAGAGTGGGTGTGAATGAGCAATCATTCTACCAATAATCATGATGTTGTTTATTTACAAAGGAAGTACAAAGAAGTTAACTTGAAATTGAAGTAAGTTAACATTTGGGGGTTAACAGTAGACGAAACACTGAATAAAATATATCACCAATATCACACATACTTACACAAAGTTTATAAAAATAATATATTTTTCACATGCAGCTTTCAAAGTGCTACCAAAATTATTCAGAAATAATTAAAGCAACCTTCCTCTTTATAAGAACTATGTTTTTTGATCTCTAGAATCATAGAACTATGTAGTTACAAACTACTTCAAGGCTCCTTCCTGACACAGACAATCCAGAACTTAAGATCTGACATATGGCCATCCAGTCTCTCCCCGCACTCACCTTCCAAGGAAGTGCAGACCACTGTCAAACTGCCCCTACTGTAGGGAAACATGTCCTTACATTGAGCTGAAATCTCTTTTCTTGTAACTTGCAGGCACTACCCTTCACAGCAGCCAAAAACAAGTTTGCTCCATCATTTAGGCAAACAGAATAACTGAAAATGGCTAGCAATTCAGCACACAATCCATCTCTTTTCCAGGCTAAACACACTCAACTCCCTCAACTGTTTTTTTCATGACTTTGTTTTCAGACTCCTTCAATATCTGTGGCATCTTTTCGACAAAGTTCAGTTACAGCCCAATAGTTTCAACTGAAGTAATTTTGAAGAACTAGACTGGGATCCTGTTCAGCTAAATCACTTGAGCAGTGACATAGCACAAGCAATTTGATTTCTACAGGATTTGCAGAGGAAGTATCCAAGTCCTCTTTGTTTAAGCACTAATTTAGCTATTTGTAACAAGATCTCAGTTTCCATAAGGACAATGCTTGTGCTAGTGGGACGCCAAGCCATTGTTGTCAGCCTGCTTTATGGTACATGGTATAGCGAACGATGTATCTAAAACTGATGTTGCATTAAAAATGTGAACAGCTGTAAGTCCACTTTCTCCAGCCCTGTTTCAGTTCCATATCCAAATCTGGACTGAATCTGTAAGTTTATTCAGGTGTATAAACAACTTGAAAAGTTATCAATGTCTGAAAGTGAAAACAATGAGGGGAAAAAGGAGAAATGCCACAAATTATCTTATCCAATGTTATAAAAGAATTGAGACAGGAGTATGTTACATCACAACATTGTTTATTATGTGACTTTTTACAATACAAACAAAAATACAGAAATGCAGTATATGAATACAGCTAAATGCAAAATGGTGACTTTTCTCAAGAGGCCATGATTCTCATTTCTAGAAGACAGACTGCACACAGGTAGAAACAGCTTGGTAATTAACTCCACATTTCTCTAGAAATGACCTATAAATGCATTTTCCTGCTACTTACCATAAAATGTAAAAAGGGAGTTAAAGGAAAGTTTTATTCACTGGTTCCTACCGTATGAAAAAAAAAACCTACATTCTATTTAGCAGGGCCAATATATGGAAAAATATCTAAATTATATGTTATTACAAAAATGAAGCAGTAATGAAACTCTTTTGGCTAAAGTAGTTACTAAATAAGAATAGCATATATTTAAAGAATCCAAAACAAAAAAAAGGGTTGTTATAAAAAGCTTTTAGGTGCCCCATAAGCCTACTCATTTGTCTTTCCATGTGTACTTTTAAACAATGGAAGTGTCAAAAATAGGGTCAACTGTGTTAGACTAAATTACATTATTATATATGCTGCACTGAATGGATTTTTTTTAATAACAGAAGCTTACTTCGTATTATATTATGGCAATGTATCCTTATGGAAAACCTTCCCAACTCCTTGTATACTGGAATATCCTGTAAACAAATCAAACCACTTGAATATGATTGTACAACACTAAATGTTATTCTGCATAAAAAAATGACTTCTGGTTTTGTTTTGTTTTTTTAAAAGAGTACTTAGAACCGTTTTATTTTCCCAAGTACACAACACTCTAAACAATTCAAGGCATCTCAAGTGCCATCAAAATTAACATTTTTTTTGTCATGCTGTTAAATCCATAGACATGGATACAACTGGTGCAAGATTGGTCAAACAGATCCAACACACACGGATGTCCAGGCTGGAATATTGGCAACTAAAACATAACTGGTGGTCAGTAAATATATTTAAAATATCTTCCCTTTCTTTTTGTTTTTTTCCAAAGTTCTGTAAAAGATAAAAATAAAAACAAGATTGAATCAGATGTATTTAGAGGTGTGATTTTGTTTTTTATCAGCATGACATAATACGGCAATCTGCTATACTTTTCAGTCACAATCTGATGTCAGCTTAAAATATCTATAGAACAAATATAAGTGGTTCAGTAGTCTGAGATAAGAGAAAAAAATCTCGAGTCTCAAATCAAAGTTCTCAGATCCAAATGTGAGAAATATAGTGGCAAAACATATTTATAGTGTGAACTTTTCAGGGCAAATGCATAAAGAAGACAGTTATTTGTCAAGGCAAAATAAAGACCCCAACACAATATACTATTTTATCTAAATAGGGTAGTATCTATACAATATGTACAGATAATCAGATATTCAAGAAATTGTGAGAGCCCCCCCATATACATTTCACAAATTTCTTGTATTTTAAGACCTAGAACTCAAAAATTCCAATATATTCAAGTATTCTTAACTAATGTGACATTGTTTAAAAAATTGTTGCCAAATGTTTTACACTGAGGTTTTCACAAAAACAGCTACTTTTGTGCCAGAAAAATACTGTATTCATGAAATAAAGCCTGAAATAGTACCCAGTTTAGAACTTTCACACAAACACGTTTATGTGCCTTGCTTGGACAGCTAATGAAGCTTTAGCTTTGATGCAAGCTAAACAGCCTACGCAACGTCTTTTCTTGATGAAATGTCACCAACGTCCCCTTTTAATCCTACCACACACCTATCGTATTCCCCTTTTACTCCTGGTTCTTCTACAGTGCTTTCTGAATGCTGGTCATGACACTGGCCATCTACTTAAAGCAGACAAATCTTCCGTACAAAATTTAATAGAACAATGTTATACTATTTAATATAATATCAATTCTTTTGTTTAACTAACTTCATGAAATATACCCCTATTCTAAACTGAACAGCAGTGAAGCAACAAGGACTGAACATGGCTGGCCAATAAAATGTGTTAGGAATTTGAATCCTTGGTAGGCAATTTGTGAAGATACATTTTGACAGAGGAATGACAATCCAATGCATACATGGCAGATGCCACTGAAATGAAATGAAATGGAAATTGAAAGAGACCAAAGCCGGGAAGAGGGCGTCTCTAGTTAAACGCCATCACAGCCAAATAGCATCTATTTCAAACTAAATGTGGAAACATTTCTAAGGACTAGTTCTGACAACACTAATATGTTCACTGCTTAAAATGCAACCACACCAACTGTTTCAGGCTGTGTTACAGTTACAGCACAGCGTTGAAAAGTCTATTTTGTCTACAACCCCGAGAATCCCTCGGCCAGCATGGCTGGGTGTGTGTGTGAGATTCTGGGAATTACTGAAAGCCATACTTCTCCAAGTAGTATGGAGGGACGCAGGGACGTGGTGGCGCTGCGGGTTAAACCGCAGAAGCCTCTGTGCTGTAAGTTCTGTAGATCTTCAGCTGTAAGATCGAATCCACGTGACGGAGTGAGCTCCCGTCGCTTGTCCCAGCTCCGCCAACCTAGCAGCTCGAAAGCATGCAAATGCGAGTAGATAAATAGGGACCACCTGGTGGGAAGGTAACAGCGTTCCGTGTCTAAGTCGCACTGGCCATGTGACCACGGAAGATTGTCTTCGGACAAACGCTGGCTCTATGGCCTTGGAAACGGGGATGAGCACCGCCCCCTAGAGTCGAACACGACTGGACAAAAATTGTCAAGGGGAACCTTTACCTTTACCTTATACTTCTCCAAACTCTGTAAATATCTAAAATCCAACACTCTGCCTAATAACGACATAGTAAATTCCCAGATAACATCACAACGATCATGGGATTTTGGCCATACTACAAACAACTGCTGTGAGACCCCCTCATTACCTTGAAGAATTTTGTTGTTCCAAAATACGCTGCTGGGCTTCCCAGTTCACCTTTTCATCCTCAAATTGGCGGCGTTTTTCCTCTAGTTCTTTGTGCTGGGCCTCCAAGTTCTTTTTCATTTGCTCATGACGCCGCTGGAGCTAGGAAATAAGAATGTAGAACATGGACTTTGAAGCTCTGTTATATTACATTGTAAAATTGTAAAACTAGTAGCCTGCTTAGGCAGAAAATACTAGATAGCCTGGGAGTAGCCTCCTGTCTTGTACTAGTGGAACTCATAAACTGAATATAGAGCTGTGATGATAAGGTATTATTGATGACTATTGATGATAAGGTATATGCTGATATACTGACTATAACTGAATAACTAAAAGGTGGGAAAGGCAGTGTAGCAGGTCAACAGAACTTTGGGGACTGATTGGATAATTTGGGGGAAATTATTCATGATGAGTCTACCAAATCTTTCTAAAACTGCCAAAAAAACAGCCTCTGCACCTTCATCTGGGGCTCCCAGTCCAGTACAGCAAAGATCAATGCTATTTCAAGAAAAATTTCAGAAAGATATACAAGCAATGCTCCAGAAGATTCAAGATACAGTTGTATTGCACAAAGAGGAGACAAAGAGAAACCAAGAAGAATCAAGAAGAAACCATGAAGAAGCCAAACCTAACCAACAGAAACTGGAAGAGAAATTGGATAAAATCAACGAACAGATATGCATGATGAATACGCAACTCCAAGATATCCAGCAAAACACCACAAAGAACCAACAAAGAATTGAAAAATTGGAAAATAACGCGGATGAAACAGAAAAGAGATTGGATGAATTGAAAAAAGAAAACCACAAACTGGTTCAAGCTAACAAAAATCTAACAGATTCAATCGCAGTAATGGAGATGGAAAGAGCCTCAAATATTCTTAGATTCCAAAACATCCCAGAAGACAAACAGGAGGACTTATCAGAATTGATGGCAACCATTTTGGCAGAGGCACTGGGAACTGGAAAAGAAGAGTTGGAAAATGAGATAGACCAAACATATTGATTAAATTCAAGCTATGCGAAAAAGAATAGAATACCACGTGAAGTACACGTAAAGTTTGTGAAAAGATCGACAAGAGACGAAATATTGCAAAAGACCAGTGAAGACCCAATACAATACAGACAAAAGGAAATTGTGGTATTGAAACAGATACATTGGAGAATAAGAGAGGGGAGGAAAGAATATCAATTTTTGACTACCAAACTGAATAGGAAAGGAGTGAATTTTAGATGGCTGGTACCTGAAGGGATCCTGATCAACTGGAACTCAAGAAGATTTAGGCTTGACTCCATCCACAAAGCAAGAGAATTCCTTGAAAAACATATAACCTTCTTCAAAGAAGAAGCACAGGGGCAAGATATAAATGAAGGAGAAAGTAGAAAACAGAGAGAGAAAACACCAGAAGAGGAGAGTGAACTAAGTGAAGAAGAGAGTTGGAAAAAAGATATTGGACAAGATCTGAACAAAATACAAAGAGAAAAAAGGAATACCAGGGCAACAAACCAAAATATAAGTAAACAAGATGGAGAACGAAACTGGGATCTTCTCAGTGAACATCAACGGCCTGAATGCGCCAAGAAAAAGGAATCGTGTCTTTTCAAAACTGCAAAAAACCAAAACAGATATAATCTGTCTACAAGAAACGCACATTAAAAAGCAGCATTACAAATATTTGATTTTCCCGAAGATGGGGAAACTCTAATATTCAGCTGCACAACAAAAGAAAAGATGGGTAGCTTTATATGTGAAAGAAATGCTAAACTCTAAACATATCTATTCTGATGAAAAAGGGAGAATCTTAATGGTAGAAATAACAATAAACTAAAAAAAGATTTTGATGATAGCAATATATGTACCTAATAGTAAACAAGAAAAATTCTAGAAGCACGTTGTATAGATTAAGAGCTTAATATGTGTTGTAGATGTATTAACAAATGATTATAAGCTGAACCCAGGTGACACGATGTTAAATAAGCATGGATGGATTTTATAAATAATAATAATAATAAAAAGAATTTTTTTTAAAAAAAAGAATGTAGAACATGGTATAGTACTCATCTATGAGGACAAGGATTCACCATTGTGCCAGCAACTGATAAAAAACAGTTGCATTACTACAGGCCCTTTAGTACTGACACACACTTCTCATACAAGAGAGATCTGCTTATCCTTTCATCTGACATTGTTTGAGGTCACTTCTGAAGCTGAAAAGACAAGATATATTTTCACTTTTTGATGTAATAAATCAACACACTGTGTTGATGCAGACCAAGCTGGTTGCATTTAAATGTCACTGAGTTCAATGGAAATCGAGACAAACCATAATTAACTTTCCACATTCATGTTAACCAGAAGTAAACACATTTCATTTTCTAGACTCAACCAATGGGAAGTGGTCCCACTCTAGACAGTGGAATGGAGGGTAGGGAAAAGTGGTTAATTGAAGGTGAAGACATCTGTAGATGGAGCCAGGGCTCAGGACAAGCCATGGTAGGCAGAGTAACTTCAATATTACATTGGACAGTTTTTAAAACAACTTGTAGACCTCTACTTCTTAGTCAACCAATTAATAAAACTGAAGATAGCATAACCTCTGTGTTCTTTAAAGCAACTGAAAGAAACAGGGACAGATACATCTGTAAATTTCCATTTCTCTTGGTATCCCACTTTCCCAATCTTATGGCTTTGGAGTTTTTTTTGTTTTTTTGTGTTTTTTTTACAAGCCTGTACATATTGCTGTGTACGCTTCTCCTAGTACATGCACTGTTGTGCAAAACACTGCCTCACATATGCTTTTTTGCCAATAATTTCCCCAATATAATGAATTACTGTACATTATTTTCACTGAGGTATACTTTACACTAGTATATGCACTTGCATTTTCTCGAAGAAAAGCACCACAGAATTCCAAAATATGCACATATAAAATTGTGTTTTAGTTCAGGAAGCATAAATCTGATACATTAGATTTATGAAATTTTCAAACAAATAAATTTCTCCCATAACCCTAGTATGAAGCCTACTGCTTACTAGTGCTCATTTAAGGACCTTACAAATTACCAAACTAAAAAATTAAGGTGACTGGTACAGAAATGAAAGTGCTTTAACCAAAAATATATCATTCTTATTCAATTTGTATCCAGAACACAATTCAAGGGGTTTCACAGTAATTCTGCAAATCCCAAGGCAATATGGGTGCATTCTTTTCAAAGAACAGCCTTTAGAGTCAGAGAGCAAACCCTTCTTGAGTTTCAAGCACAGCTTGCAAGATGGTATTGAAAGGAGATCAGTTTTAAAATACTGAAAGACTAGTGAACATTTGCAAGTCCTTGGGCATATCTCAGTGGGACTTGTCAGCACATAGGAATAGAGATTTATTGATTATTTCTTGGAATTCCTTCCAGCTTTACTATTCTATGATTCTATTTAAATTGGGATAAGCAAACTCTGTACTGTGGACTCTTTGTGACTCCCAAACCATTTTTGTATCCCCTGAGGGGGGAAAAATAAACACAGCTGTGGTTTGGTGGTACAACATTTGGTAACAAACTGTAACCACTATTGTGGTCTGCTCTTTTAAAAGCTTTTTTATTCCATTTGATTAATTAATTCTTTCATGATTATCTGCAATTTCATTTTTAAAAATGAAACTGGCTGTAGTGTCTCCAAATATTTGCTGATGGTTTATGATCAGGAAGGTTTCCCTTGTGTCATGTCTGTACTTTCTTGTCTATGCTCTGCTTTTTGATGCTGAAGAATAACTGTCTTCCAGCAACCTAGGAACTGCAATATATTGTATCCTGCTGGAATTACAGTGATGCCTCGCAAGACGAATGCCTCGCGCAACAAAAAACTCGCAAGACGAAAGTGTTTTGCAATTGTTTTGGTGACTCGCAAGGCAAATTTTTCTATGGGCGTGCTTCGCAAGACGATTTTTTTTTGTTTTTTTTTTAAAAAAAATTTCAATGCATTCCTATGGCAAACCGCGCTTCTCAAGATGAAATTTTTCGCAATATGACAGGACTCACGGAACGAATTATTTTCGTCTTGCGAGGCATCACTGTACTATCATTCCTGCTGCCAGTAACTGGGAGCTTCTGCTGCCTCATAAATTAGGCTGCAATACAACCAGTGCAGTACAACTAAGATCATGGCCACTGGCCCCATCACCTCCTGGCAAATAGAAGGGGAAGATATGGAGGCAGTGACAGAGTTTACTTTCTTCGGCTCCATGATCACTGCAGATGGTGACAGCAGCCACGAAATTAAAAGACGCCTGCTTCTTGGGAGGAAAGCAATGACAAACCTAGACAGCATCTCAAAAAGCAGAGACATCACCTTGCCGACAAAGGTCCGCATAGTCAAAGCTATGGTTTTTCCAGTAGCGATGTATGGAAGTGAGAGCTGGACCATAAAGAAGGCTGACCGCCAAAGAATTGATGCTTTTGAATTGTGGTGCTGGAGGAGACTCTTGAGAGTCCCCTGGACTGCAAGGAGATCAAACCTATCCATTTTGCAGGAAATCAAGCCTGAGTGCTCACTGGAAGGACAGATCCTGAAGCTGAGGCTCCAATACTTTGGCTACCTCATGAGAAGAGAAGACTCCCTGGAAAAGACCCTCATGTTGGGAAAGTGTGAAGGCAAGAGGAGAAGGGGACGACAGAGGATGAGATGGTTGGACAGTGTCATTGAAGCTACCAACATGAATTTGACCCAACTCCGGGAGGCAGTGGAAGACAGGAGGGCCTGGCGTGCTCTGGTCCATGGGGTCACGAAGAGTCGGACACGACTAAACGACTAAACAACAACAACAACCAGTGAAAATGAATGTATGATAAATTAAAATAAATAAATAATATTGATGGATTTTAAATAAATTAGTAATTCAGATGTTAACTAGACATTAATATACGATTAAGTTTAACAGGATTTACTGGTGGAATTCCCTACAATTATTAATTTATTATGGGAACAATGGAGATGAAAGATGAACTAAATTGTTTTCTTTAGTTAAAAAGCCCCATCCACTTCTGCTTGGGCCATACCCCTTCAGGAGTGTTCCTGTCCAACAGTCTGCCAAACTTAAAAGTGGCCCTCTCCTCCTCAGAACATGGTTCATGGAGCATGCTAATATAAATATTTTAGATTAGATTAGGCATCCTTCAGTCTCGAGAGACTATGGTAACATGCTCTGTATGGAGGACTTGGAACCGCATCTAGTGTGACTGAGAAGGCCAATTCGAGAGTGACAATTCCTTCCACACTGAAGACAAATTGTACAATCTGTCCCCTGTCCAGCTCCCTGATTTTGCTGGTTTCGGGACTGCCTCTTTGCCTCGGCCTGCTGGACAAGTGTCTCTTCAAAATGGGAGAGGCCATGATGCACCACCTGCCTCCAGGCTGAATGCTCAGATGTCAAGGTTTCCCATCTGCTGAGGTCCATTCCTAAGGCCTTCAGATCCTGCTTGCAGATATCCTTGTATCGCAGCTGTGGTCTCCCTCTGGGGCGCTTTCCCTGCACTAATTCTCCATACAGGAGATCTTTTGGAATTCGACCATCAGCCATTCTCACGACATGCCCAAGCCAACGTAGATGTCGCTGTTTCTGTAATGTATACATGCTAAAAATTCCAGCTCGTTCTAGGACTACTCTATTTGGAACTTTGTCCTGCCAGGTGATACCAAAAATGTGTTGGAGACAACGCATATGGAATGTGTTCAGCTTCCTCTCCTGCCGTGCACAAAGGGTCCAGGACTCACTGCAGGACAGGAGTGTGCTCAGGACACAGGCTCGATAGACCTGGATCTTGGTATATGCCGTCAACTTCTTATAACTATTCTCATTTCACTGGAAATACATTTTGCAGGTAGTTATTTAATGAGTGACAGTTTCAAAGTGCTCAATGGACAATCTTCCACAGTACAAATATTCACATTTACAATATTTGTTTTGTTCAGATGTCAAAATATAGTATAAATATAGTTATCTGTACCTCAGCTTCGGAGTCCTTCAATTTCTGAACTTTTTCTTTGACCTTCATTTCAAAGACTTGCTCCATTTCCATCTCCATTTTTTTCATCTTTGCCACATGCTCTCTCCGTTCTTCTTCCATTTGTGCCAGAGGGCTCCTGCCATAAACCAATGATGGTTGGTTATTCCACTTTCTTTTGTAAATACATGATTGGTAAAAAGTCAGCAGACAAAAACAAGAAGGAAGCAAGCAAGTGAAATAACCCTCAGGTAGCAGGTGCCTAACAAATTAATGATGTCGTTCAAAATCCCTTATCCTATTATTGCTTTTGTACATCCACAAAGAGGATAAAACCACAGGGGAAGGTTGATGTACCATTTACAGTGGCACAAATTCCAGGGAAAGGAACACTGTGAAGGAGAGAAACACCGCACTGACATAGCAAGCTTTTAATACCACAGATCTGTCTGGTGCATATCTGACAAATCCTGACATATTATGAACTTACCCATCCAAGTGTTACATAGTACATTTTTTTCAGTGAAGGTTGTTTGGGATTCAATAACCTAAATTTCTACTACTACCCTGTTTTCCCGAAAATAAGACCTAACCTGAAAATAAGCCCAAGTTAAGTGAAACCCCGCCCTCCACCATTGTGCAGCAACCAGAAGATGACATGACTGTATTTGAATAAATGTAGATTGTTGTACATGAAAAAAATAAAACATCCCCTGAAAATAAGCCCTAATGCATTTTTTGGAGCAAAAATTAATATAAGACCATGTCTTATTTTTGGGGAAACAGGGTATAATTATTTATTGTATTAATCTACACACTTTTATTCCTACATTGTGTTTGGTTTACTGTGCTGAAATCTCTTGCACTTATTGACTGAACTGATGTGATGGCCTGGAATAGCTTGGAACTAATGGAACAAAGTAACTTGCATTCAGAGTCTGTAAGAAAAAGGAAAGCTTCAATCTGGCAGGGATCAAAGCTTCATAGCAGTGGCAGGTTACATCCTCAAAAGAGGACCTGTGATTTACAGATGGTGACAAAACATAGTTGAGGATCAAAGGGAAGATACAAAGGAGGCTAGACAGGAGAAGCCTCAGGAAGAGATATCTGAAGGAAAGGTAGATACACTAGGGAGAGGACTAAAATGGTATCTTTCTTGAGGAAAGAAACTGGGAGGTAGGAGAAAGTTGTGAAATGGGGATCAGACTGGGAAGAAGACGTAATGCATTTTGTTAGGTCTAAAGTCCAGATTCAAGCTGGGGAATTCTCCCAGTTGTAGCTACAATGGGCAGCAGCAGCCCAAAGGATGCAAGAGGACAATCGAAAATAAGATGTGTTGACAGGAGCAAATGAATTTCTTTTTGATTTGAACCAACCAGTCAATCCTATGGGTGCAAGCTTCTACCAAACGAATCACACTACAAAATACTTTAAAAGTTTTCAACTGTCTCATTGCAGTATTAGGATTCTGCGAGTTAACCCTAATTGTACACTTAAATAGACAGAGCTGTGGTATTCATCTGAGCCATTATACTGAGTGCAAATACTTAATTCTTTCTCTAGCTAACGCATCCAAATCACACATAGATTCAAACACCAGAATCTACTCTAGGTTACAACCTAAACATGCTACAATCTGATCACATCCATATTATTATTTGAGAAAAGGAAAACAAGGAGATGTGCCCAGTAATACAAGTGCATTGAATACGTATAAATATCATAACTTGCCTGGATGTTCATGCAAATACAAAACATGAAAAAATATGTGAACAAGTAACATCAATCAAATGAAATCCAACCTTCACTTACCAACCAGAATTACAATAAACAGATACTGATATTTCTTAAATATTTACACTTCAAAATTGTAATTACAGTAGAACTATAGGCCATATGATTTCAATTAACCATTTTCACAATGCCTCAGCCATGTGGGGTAGAATTTACCCCATCACTAATGTCATCACATTAAGGAGCCATAGGATGCCATTGACATTTCCTCAACCACACTGGAAAGTACCCTCAGTTACATTGTATATATTGGTAGGAAACATCAGTTTCTCAACAATTCATCAGCTTCATTACCAAAAAACAGTTTCCATGGCTCTTGTCAAAAAAAACACAAAAAACCTAGAAGGTACAGAACAACTTTATATAAGACTCAATAAGCCATTCCACTGGGAAAGACCTTAACATTTTTGTCTGGTCATTACAGATCATTGTATGAGGAACTGACTCCAGAGGGCTAGAAAGAAACAGCAAATGAGTTCAGAGTAGTTTAGAGAGGATGGAAGAAAGAACTGTACCTCATAAGCCTGAGGTTCTGCTATAACGATAGTAGTTATGTCAAACTAATATTTAATCGAACGAGTTTGTAATTTTTCCTAATGAATAAAAGGCTACAAAAATCAAAGTGCCAATTAAAATAGGTCCTATTGCCAAAATTCCGTATATACTGAGAAACACTCTCTACTATTGTTTATTTTCATTGAGACTGTATTTTGTTTATTTTAATAAAGAAAGAGCCTCATCCATGGCTTCTTATTAGTACATCTGTCACCATCAGTAGAACCTGACAAATATTTCAGTAAAATAAATTTTACCATCGGTATTGTAAGCTTGCATTGTTTACATGTTTCTTCAGATAAATCCCTTTAAAAAGAAAACAAACACAGAATCTACAGCATCTTTCACTACCTCAAAAAAAAAAGTGAAGTCAGCTGTCGTCACTGTCTAGATTTCTTCAAAACAGACCTTTCAAGGAGGAATGTGGAAACTGATACTTGGAAACAATAATTCTGGAATGTTTATTAAAGCTAGTGGTACTCAGATTTGAAAGGCTTATTTGTGCGTTACCCTCTGGAGAGAACTCTGGTGAGAGTCTCCAGGTCTTAGTTATTGCAAAAGAAATTTACGAATGAATAAACCTGTGCTATTTTTGAATGTCGTGTTTTTCAGATTCAAACATCCCAGTTTGTGCCCAGTGTATAGAAGGATGTTTAAATCTAGACAGCCAAGATGATGCCATGTTCAAACAAAATGTAAAACCTCCTAATTCACATAACTCCCTTGTCCAAATGGCGAGGGATAAGGCGTGTGCACCAAGTTGACACTCAGATCAGGTCGGCTGTTTTCTCTTGAACCCAAATGCAAACAGAAAGAAAATCTCTGCAAGCCATTTACAAGATATCTCTACTTCTTCTTTTTGACTAATACTGTGACTAGATATTTCTGACACTTTTTTCTGGTAACCAACTACAACACTAGAGGTGAAACATGAAATTTGAAGAGCATTTCATACACATTTCACCTGTAAGCACTAGAAAGCTGCAAAAAGTGGATTTTGATCTTTTACTCTCTTTGTGAATAAAGACTCACAAAATATTTAACTTAAAGTTAGGAAGTTTAAGAATGAAACCTATTAAAGCAAAATAATTGTAAGAGATGAAAATAAAGTTTGTGAAAATTACACTTCACATCCAAAGCCTTATTTGTTTAAAGCCTTTTGTCTTAAGTCTTGAAAAATTTAAATGACCACTTACATGCCTTCAACTGTGTCAAATCTAAAAAACAAAAAATACAGAAGCTTAGCATGCTTAAATTAAATGTCAAAAATAAAAGGCAATAATTTTAAAGGAAATTCATTAAGGAATTGTAGCTATTTTTATTTATATGCTCCCCAGAAGCAAGATTTTCACTGTAAAGTGACAGATGGTTAATTAGTTAAATCTAGTTAAGTTTTATTTTTCAATATTCTGTTAGTCAAGTACACTCAATTGATGCAGACTTAGTGTGCCAGTCTTCTGAGAACAGTTCACCAGTATTGGTATGCAAAGAAAGCATACTTGCTTAAAATATATTTAGATATTTTAGTGACATTAGTTTACCCTCTCACAACAACATTAGTTCTATAACTACTATGGCATACATTAAAACTGAAATTTAAAATGAAATATATAATATTGCAGAAACTCCATTTAACTGGCTAGGAGGTCTCAAAAGGCTTTTTTTTTTGTAAAAATATTATAAGATGGCAAGTATTAACTCATCACCCCTTCCTGCTTTGTACAGATTCTTCCAGCTTTATAAAACTATTTCACAAATGACTTCAAAGTCTGAAAATACTTTGAAAGTTTCTGAACTAAAAAAGGATCTAGGATTTCCCCCAAGAATACTATAACCAGATCAATTTAGAACCTTTCTAGGCCCCATTTCTTATCTTGTATGCCTTCCTATCCTACTACAAATGACAAATCCAAGAAATCATACGCAGGACACAAAAGTCCACTAAATAATGCCTGCCCACATATGGCTCACAGTTCCACAAGCAGAATGGGAATGATGCAGGTAAGTTCTGCTGCATATTTACAACACAGCTAGGTACTGTACTGCTGTTATGCTAGATGCAAGTGGCACAAAGGGTTGATAAGTTTAGTGGAATTCTAACCTTGACATCAGAATCATTCCATTAGCACAGAACTGACTAAAAAAAAAAAAAAAGCAGAAGTACATAATTTTGAAACTTATACAGTGGTGCCTCGACTTACGACCATAATCCGTTCCAGAAGATGGACGCAACTCAAAATGGTCGTAAGTCGAAGCACCATTTCCCATAGGAATGCATTGAAATGCAATTAATCTGTTCTGGCTGAAGAAAAAAAATCACACACACAAAAAAATCACTGCAAGACTCATTGGAAACGCGTTTAATCCCTTCCGGCCAAAGGGGGGGGGGGGGAGAAAAGCAATCAAGCGTGCAAGACCCATTGGAAATGCACAGAAAACAAACGGAGCAGATCGGAAATGCCCAGAGAACAAAGGGGGCAGGTTGGAAATGCAAAGAAAACAAAGGAAAACGCAAGGGAAGCATGCAGGACCCATCGGAAATGGGGAAAAAAAAACCCAAAAGCAACCAAACCCCCCAAGACCCATCGGAAATGGGGGGGGGAAAGCCAACAAACAAACAAACCCCCCAAGACCCATCGGAAATGGGGAAACCCCCCCAAAAAGCAACCAAACCCCCCAAGACCCATTGGAAATTGGGAAAAAACCCAAACAAACAAACAAACCCCCCAAGACCCATCGGAAATGGGAAAAAAACACTCAAAAAAGCAACAAAACCTCCCAAGACGCATCGGAAATGGGGAAAAAAAACCCAAAAAACAAACAAACCCCCCCAAGACCCATCACAGCACAGAAACATAACCCCCCCAGCTCAAAACCACGTTGCAAAAACACCCAGAACAGTTTTTTAAAAGCAGAAAACAGCACCTTACCTTACCAGGCAGCCCGAAGACTCCCTGCAAACACACACACACACTCACTCAGAAGCAGAAGCGAGGCAGTCCCAAGCCTCCTCTGATCGCACACTCTCTAACTGCTGGGGCGAAAGAGCTACAAAGAAGCAGCCTCGTCGCCACCTACAGTTAGAAATTTGAATTTCCCTCCTTTTCCCCCTGCCTTTTTCTGTTCGTAAGTGGAAGCTCCGGCCGCAAGCGGAAGCAAAATTTTGCAGCCGGAGCTGGTCGTAACTCGAAATGGTCGTAAGTAGGGACGTTTGTAAGTCGAGGCACCACTGTATTCCACAATATCCCATAGACCAGGAGGGCTGTGCAATGTTTAAGCATACAGGGCTCTCCCATACCAACTATTTTAGGAGATAGCTCCCATTCCCTAAGGCAGTAATTCCCAACTTTGGATAAACCAGGTGCTCTTTGGCTGCAATTCCCAGAAGCCCTCACCACCAGCTGTGCTGGACGAAGGTTCTGGAAGTTGCAGTCCAAGAACCCCTGGGTTACCCAAGGATGGGAAATATTGCTCTATGGTATGCATCAGAGCACATGCTACTGGGTCTTAGAACACAACAATCGAATACAGTTCGCCAGCATCATTTGAATGTGAAATGTTCACAGCTGAAAGCCAAGGAAAGTTACAGCAACAATAAAACCAGATATAGTCTGAGAATCATGTTCCTGACAGTTCCTAAAGTAGTGTTAGGGGAGAAAATACTAATGAGAGATAACTAGCAGAGTTGATATGTTTCGTTGAACTTTTATCTTTGTTATGTTGACTTCACAATACTGATGAGTAGCTGCAGAACAGTGGTTATTTCAGCAGAATCATAGATTATTTTGTTATGTCCACAAGGTGTAAATACATTTTTTAAATGCTTAGATCCAGAAGAGAATCCGACATAGAAAATGTAGGAGTACCTACCTAGATTTATAGACTTTTGGAATACATTCACATTTCAACATCTGATACCTGAGGACAGTTAGGAACTAACTCATTACAAGTCTATTATAATGAAGTTCAAATGATTTACTTAGGAAAAGGAAATATTACATGAACAAGGTACAACTATTTCATATCACAACTACAACACAATGGGAGAGAACATCATTCCTTTTGGGATTAATTAATTCTATTTTTTACAGTTACAGGGTATGAACTCATTAATTAGAGAAGGGGCAATATCCTATGATGCAAGAACTGGTTTGTGTTGTGTTCTAGTTGATGCTGAAGCAACAACTAGAATGAGTGGAGAATGGAAACCAGTAAAGAAAGAAGAAAGAAAAGCTAGTAAGTCAGACAGGGAAGGCCAAAGAAAGGAGACAGTGGAATCTGCACTGAGACAGTGATGGACACAACTGGAGATGAGAAGCTGATGGTGTCTGTAGTGACTGGTAGGCTATGGAGCAAAGGTAGGTGAACTGAAAGCTAACATAACCAGGTGCAAAAGAGGATAAGCAGGCAGATAGTTAACCTCTCTTTCTCACACTATTATTGTGTTGACATTTTTAATTTTTCTTTTCCAACCACTCCAGGATTGGTGGTGGTTTACAAAACAACTTTTTCAGAAGTGTGTGTGTGTGTGGGGAATCTTTTTTTCTAAAATCATTATTTTAAATAAATAATTATTTCTAAAATTGTTAAGGATAGCAGTCAGTCTTGCCTTAATTTTATGAGGTGATCAAAACATACCTGTGTGCATGTATGTGTGTGCATATTTCTTCCTCTTACATTCTATGGGTGGTGTACTCTGCATTTGCAAAGCTTCTTCCCTCTTTGCTTGACCATGGAGACAGCTGCTGCTGTGGGGCTCTGCAAGCATAGGCAGCACTAGGAATACAACTTACAGGAAGGAAAAAAGAACTCCTAGTCCTATAATTTGGTGGGAATTCCCCCCACTGCCAAATGATGGAACTGGGAGTATTAAAACAGCAGGAGGTAGAGCAACCCTTTTACCTCCATGCCATTTCTGTGCATCTTCTTCAAAGTGCCCAGTTGCACCTTTATAAGTTGTGAGGATTCCCTGTGACTGGCAAGGGTGCATGGGGCATGAGTTCCAACAGAGACTGCTTCCGTATACTCTTAAATTACTTTCCAGGCCTTGCAACTGTAGTGGTAACATTATTTCTAAAATAAATTTTCCAGGTTATACTCTTCAACTCATTTACCTCAGTCTGACCTAACATCAGATGTTTTTAGTTCACCCATCAGAAAGAGCTGACAGATTTCAAAATTGGATTTTGTTACACACACACACACACGGAATAAGGTATTGTTTCTTGAGCTGTGCAAGAAAGTGAAATATGAAAAAAGTAAATTATTTTATCTTCCATCACCTATCCATTGACAACGCACATTCTATAAACTAGATAACAATTTCCTAATGCAAACCTATGCACATTTTCAGTATACTACATAAATGTTAAATTGTGTACCCCACATTATGAGATAAAACATGCGCCAGTAACGTATCACAGCACCTCATCTATGATGTCTCAATAAAGCAAATTAAACTTTGTATTAGTAGGCATCCTTCAGTCTCGAGAGACTATGGTAACGTGCTCTGTATGGAGGTCTTGGAACAGCGTCTAGTGTGGCTGAGAAGGCCAATTCGAGAGTGACAATCCCTTCCACACTGAAGACAACTACAATCTGTCCTCTGTCCAGCTCCCTGATTTTGCTGGTTTCGGGACTGCCTCTTTGCCTCGGCCTGCTGGACAAGTGTCTCTTCAAATTGGGAGAGGCCATGATGCACCGCCTGCCTCCAGGCTGAACGCTCAGACGTCAAGGTTTCCCATCTGTTGAGGTCCATTCCTAAGGCCTTATTTACGGAGAATATGACTTCTGTTAAAATAAATAAGTGAACCCAACTTCAAGTCAGATAGCCTGAAGTTGTAAGAGATTGCGTTTTCCCCTCATTAGAATGGCTAAAAACTAAGGTAAAACTTGATTGTGATTTCTAGCAGTGTAGCAACCTATCAAAATGATTGATTTACAGCAAAAACATATACATTTATATTCACTGTGACACCTGGGTGTTATATACTGCATCATTACTTTTGCTACCAACAGACAAATCACTGGCTTCTAGTTCAGTGACACCAATTTTGTTCTGAATCTTTTTAATTATTTTAAAAAGCAAATAATGTTACTTTGCAAAGGTGTTGGTTATCTCCCTCTCAAGAATATGTACTTTTATACTCAAAAGGTTTTTTGCCCCATTTTTGCAATCCCAAAAGGGCACTAACTGCTCACCGTGGAAAAGCACGAACACAGTGCACAAATTAAGCACATTAACAAGCAGTGCACAAAACACTAACACAAATCCCATGAAAACCAAAACGGTAAATGAACTTAAACAACAGAGTCAAATACTTCTTTTAAATGTTTAAATGTTCTTAATCACATTTGATTATCTTCACCAGGAGCTAGAGGGAATGTCATTTTTATAACTGCCACCAGAAAAGCTATTCAAAGAATTGGACTGAAACACCAAAAGGAAGACAGCCAGTACAAGATGCAAGTGAAATTGAGCTTTTTACAACTCTTTATCTTTTAAGTCTTGTATCAAAAAGGCCACCTTTTTCCAAGATGGAAATGTGGGTACTATCTGGACTTTCCCCAGTAAGAGCTAATGACAAATCAACACTTCACTCCAGCTTAAGACAATGTAAAGCAGATTATAAAGATGCACAGTAACAGCAAAATAATGTTATGCCATGGAAAAAATAATATTAAACCATTATACACAGTTACATACAATCATTACAACAAACTATAATCTTGGCACTAGTAATTTTCATTTATTGGTAGGAAATCCAACCTATTAACCATCATGTTTAGTTACTATTGGAAAAACTCCATACATTGATTTAGGATATGGAATCCTCATTGTAAAAGATTCTGATACGGTTATTTGGGAACATTTCAACCATTTTTGAATTAGAATTGAACATATTCATATGCTGTAAGAAAATCCCGAGACTGGCATTTATGATTTTCACATGCTATTGAGGATGCTAGAAGTGCAGAATGCATCTGTTAAGCATGACTATGATTTAAGACAGAAATTCCCAGTTAAGTCTTGTAGTTAATAGCTGACATCCAATGCAAGTCTACACAGGGCGGAATACAGAACAGCTGTAATTTCTCACATTTTTAGGCTGCAAGTCGTTGTGTTCAGATGTTGCAATTTCAACTAAATCGTCTGCATTCTCAGTACTATCAGCAGGTGCAGTGGAAACTCCTAAACCCGTCATTTGCTACTTAAGAATGAGCAGCAGGAAAATGAATATGTGTTATACTATGTAGTGATAATCAATTTGGACAAAAGGGTTGATGAAAAGCTGCTGAAATGATATTTAGTGTTTTGGGAAATCACTTCTGTAGATGCTTTGAGATGCTTCACACAACCCTTGGATTACTGTCCCTGGTTCCAAAAGATGTGTCAGCTGCAAGCTCCTAAGAAATAGCTCATCAATTACTACAAGAGCTATAATAAATGTGGACAATTCCCCAGCCATACTAAGCTAACATTCCCTTTCTTTGAAGAAGTCTGTATGAGTTATTGCTTGCTTTCCAAGTAGAGATATTTACATCCAAGAGCAACGATCTATAAAATTCAACAGAAATATAAGCAAAGAACACAATCTCCTTAAACTTAGAAAAAGTATGATTTTCTGTAAGAATATGATGATTTAGGGACAAGCCTCAGGTTTATACATTGTCCTTTCCTTTGACATAGTCACAAGAAGATTGGGAGCTTCACCTTTATAGTAAATGTTTAATACGATATAGAATATAGCTTAGTCCAGTGAAGGCGAACCTATGGCACGCATGCCACCTGTGGCACGCGGAGACGTCTCCCTTGGCACGCAAGCAGAGCACTCCCCCCCGCTACCCACCCCACCCCACCCCCCCACAGCCGAACCTCAAACTGCACCATCGTCAGCCACCTCTTCCTGCTATTTTCCTTGGTTCCAGCACTCCTTCTTTAAGAGATCGGAGATAAGCCTGCTTGATTGGTTACAGCTGGCCCCCGGCAGTCAATCCGGGGCTTGTGAAGGACTGCTTCCGCCCTGGAGGTGACTGCAAGCAGGAGGGAAAGGCTCCAGGTTAAGGAGGGAAGGAACATGCAACTTCATCAAGCATGTTTAAATGTATGTACAAAATGGAGGGAGCGAGGGGTGTGGGGGGGGGAAGAGAGAGAGAGAGTGTGTGTGTGTGACTCAAAACTGAAAAAGGAACTGATTCAAGGAGGGAAAGCTCCAGTTGAGGGAAGGAACGTGCGACTTCATCAAGCTTGTTTAAATGTATGTACAAAATGGAGGCTTTGTGTGTATGTGTGTGTGTGTGTGTGTGGGAGAGAGAGTGTGTGTGTGTGACTCAAAACTGAAAAAGGAACTGATTCAAGGAGGGAAAGCTCCAGTTGAGGGAAGGAACGTGCGACTTCATCAAGCTTGTTTAAATGTATGTACAAAATGGAGGCTGTGTGTGTGTGTGTGTGTGTGTGTGTGTGTGTGTGTGTGTGTGTGTGGGAGAGAGTGTGTGTGTGTGTGTGTGACTCAAAACTGTTAATCTCCACTGCATTTAGCTCTGCAGTTTGCTGAGAACAGCAGAAGTCTGAAGTGTGTAGCAATTGCGTTTCTCTATTTCTCATCCCCTAAGCAGGCAAGAGTATCACAGTTTATTCCCAAAATCTGAATCCCAGTCTTTCTGCTCCTGGTCCTACTTTGACTGCAACACCAAACAAAAGGTCTTACAAACAAAAGACTGTGGGTTTCTTTATTGTGTCAATCCATCTCATGTGCAGTCTTCCTCTTTTCCTACTACTTTGCACTTTTTCCTGCATTGCTGCCTTTTCCAGTGAGCTTGTCTTCTTATGAATAGTCTTCTGTCTGTGATTCGCCAGGCTCCCTCGCTGGGTGTTTTGAAGAGCCAACTTAAGACCTGGCTCTTTAAGCAGGACTTCCCCTTTGTCACTGCTTGAGCTTTACTCTTTTATTTTAATTTTCTGTCTTTATTTTTTATTTTTTTATTTGATCGTTTTTCCATCTTGAGCTACATTATTATTACTATGTTTAAATTGTGGTGTATAGAGTGTTTGAATTGTTTTAATCCTACTTTGTTGTAAGCCGCCCAGAGTAGACCCTGTCTAGATGGGCGGGATATAAATTCAATAAATAAATAAATAAATAAAATTATGATGCCACTGTAGTACAGTACCCTTTGTTTGGTTATTTTAGCTTGTAGTGAAAGTCCACACTTAATTTGCTTTACTTATCTTTATGACAAGTCATGCTATCTGTAAAACTCTTTTCCAATAAGTGAAATGTGTGTATACACTTTATGTAGTGTATAAAATGTGTATTAAAAGTCTGCACTCCTATATATAGCTGCTTTTCTGAGGGTGGTTTACTTTGGAGGAAACAAGTCCAGAATTTCAATGTACTTAATAAGCTTTATAAATGTTGTTGTTGTTTAGTTGTTAAGTCATGTTGGTAGCTTTGATGACACTGTCCAACCATCTCGTCCTCTGTCGTCCCCTTCTCCTCTTGCCTTCACATTTTCCCAACATCAGAGTCTTTTCCAGGGAGTCTTCTCTTCTCGTGAGATGGCCAAAGTATTGGAGCCTCAGCTTCAGGATCTGTCCTTCCAGTGAGCAGTCAGGGTTGCTTTCCTTCAAAATGGATAGGTCTGTTCTCCTTGCAGCCCAGGGGACTCTCAAGAGTCTCCTCCAGCACCACAATTCAAAAGCATCAATTCTTTGGCGGTCAGCCTTCTTTATGGTCCAGCTCTCACTTCCATACATCGCTACTGGAAAAACCATCGCTTTGACTATGCGGACCTTTGTCGGCAAGGTGAGGTCTCTGCTTTTTAAGATGCTGTCTAGGTTTCTCATCGCTTTCCTCCCAAGAAGCAGGCGTCTTTTAATATCGTGGCTGCTGTCACCATCTGCAGTGATCATGGAGCCCAAGAAAGTAAAATCTGTCACTGCCTCCATATCTTCCCCTTTTATGTGCCAGGAGGTGATGGGACCAGTGGCCATGATCTTGGGTTTTTTTTTTTGATGTTGAGCTTCAGACCATTTTTTGCGCTCTCCTCTTTCACCCTCATTAAGAAGTTCTTTAATTCCTCCTCACTTTCTGCCATCAGAGTGGTATCATCTGAATATCTGAGGTTGATATTTCTTCCAGTATGTCCATTTCCTCTCATTACATTTAATCTTAATTCCGGTTTGGGATTCTTCCAGTCCAGCCTTTCGAATGATGTATTCTGCATATAAGTTAAATAAGCCGGGGGACAATATACAGCCTTGTCGTACTCCTTTCCCAATTTTGAACCAATCAGTTGTTCCATATCCAGTTCTAACTGTTGCTTCCTGTCCCACATATAGATTTCTCAGGAGATAGATAAGGTGGTCAGGCACTCCCATTTCTTTAAGGACTTGCCATAGTTTGCTGTGGTCCACACAGTCAAAGGCTTTTGCGTAGTCAATGAAGCAGAAGTAGGCATTTTTCTGGAACTCTCTGGCTTTCTCCATAATCCAGCGCATGTTAGCAATTTGGTCTCTAGTTCCTCTGCCCCTTCGAAATCCAGCTTGTACTTCTGGGAGTTCTTGTTCCACATACTGCTGAAGCCTGCCTTGGAGGATTTTGAGCATAACCTTGCTAGCGTGTGAAATGAGTGCAATTGTACAGTAGTTGGAGCATTCTTTGGCACTGCCCTTCTTTGGGATTGCGATGTAGACTGATCTTTTCCAATCCTCTGGCCACTGCTGTTTTCTCCAAACTTGCTGGCATATTGAGTGTAGCACCTTAACAGCGTCATCTTTTAAGATTTTAAATAGTTCAACTGGAATGCCATCACCTCCACTGGCCTTGTTGTTAGCTGTGCTTTCTAAGGCCCACTTGACTTCACTCTCCAGGATGTCTGGCTCAAGGTCAGCAACCACACTATCTGGGTTGTCCGGGTGCTGCATGTGTTGCTCTCAAACTAACAGCATATGGGCCAAGGTTTGACAAATTATCAGCATGCATACAACATCAAAAATCACATTGTGCAAAAGCATGCCAAGTTGAGTATCCCTTATCAAAAAATACATGCATATAATTATTTTAAAAGTTTGTATAAATTACCTGGCTTGTATTACTTTAATATTTGTTTCCATTTACTAGAGTTAATGGTTATTTTTCAATAAAAAAGTGTTTGTATCATTGAAAGTTCTGTTATGTTTTGAAGAGAAAAGGTGATGATTAATTCAGACAACTGTATGAGTTGTTTTTTCTAAACTAAAACATCAGTATTCAGATTTAATTGCAGTGTTGGCACTTCGAAAGAAATAATTTGGTTTTGTGTCGCCGTTTGGGCACTCGGGCTCAAAAACGTTAGCCATCACTGGCCTAGTCTAACCAATTTCCTTCTTTTCCTATGGCATGGGTACAAGGAGACATTTGGTTAAGAGGGATTTGCAAAGTAGAGATAGAATGCTCATTCATCCTCCACCGTATGAGTCTGCCTATGTATATATATATTTGTAGGTTAAAATGTATTTTGGGGTGGGCCCATATTAACAAGGCTTTCATAGACTAATATAAAAGCACAAAAATGTCTCCTCTTACGTTTTGCTCAAAACTGATCTTCAGAGGCATTTTTCTTCAACTGCTCAGACAACATAAACTGTTGAGATCACAACTTTGCTCTACCATTTAAAAATTTGACTAGATGATATACATATATACAACATCTTATGTATATAAATAAAAACAAACTAATTTTCCATTACAGAAAAGTGCCATTTAAGCGATCACTTACTTTGTTAACTGTCCTTTGTTTTTGTTGTTGTCAACTCCATTGTATGTAACAGCTGCCAACTTTCTGCTTCTGTAGTTCTCATAATGGACATTATTAGTGACATCCTTCAGGTCTTGCATGTGAGTTCTATTTAAGAAGAGGAAGAACCTGTCATTAGTGCTCCTTTCTTCAACAATATCAAATCATTGCAAACATAGTAAACTTAAATAAGTGTCTTGACACAGTGCTTTAAAATACAAATGTTTTATAATCTAAAATCTGTCTGCTTGACTGAAACAAGAACACTTACAATTATATATACACCATAATTTCCCTCCAATTTATCTGGAACAATTTTATAATTTAGTTATAAAGGTTTTTGTTCTAATAACATTCACAAATTGTATGATAGCTTTGCTATATTCAATAGGACTACTAGCAAATATCCATCTCTAGTCTCCTAATATAGTCCAACCATTTTAAAGAAACTCATCATCGAGTCAGCTTCTGTGAACATTGTTAGATGACTGAGGTGAGACATGATAACACTTTTCAAACACTTGAAAGGAGGAGGGGCAGGATCTGTTCTTGATCATCCCAGAGTGCAGGACACTTAACAATGGGCTCAAGCTACAGGAAACCAGATTTAGTCTGAATATCAAGAAAAACTTCTTGTTAGAGCAGTACGACAATGGAACCAAATACCTTGAGAGGTGGTGAGTGCTCCAACATTGGAGGCATTCAAGAGAAAATTGGACAAACATTTGTCAGATCTGCTTTGATTTGGACGCCTGCATTGAGCGGGAGATTGGACTCAATGGCCTTATAGGCCCCTTCCAACTCTACTCCATTAAGTAAACTTGTGGAATTAATGTTGCACATTAATCAATGTTACCTTATCAACATGTTTCTTAGAATTGTGAAGTCGCAGTGTTCACCATTTTCAACTGTAAGAGAAAAGTTCTTCATTTTATTCAGAGAACAGTAGTGAGGGATGAGTGCTTACTGTAGTACATGAAACTGTTTACCATAATTGCTAATATCACTGAACCAAAGAATGGGCGAGACAGATCTAGTCACCATGTTCATTTATTAAGATGTCAGATGTATCTTATGTTAAAATAAAAGTACTCAAAGTTATTGAAACAAACAAACAAAAATTGACAGCTGTCTTGACTATGCAAATGAAAATGCACAACAGAAAACCAAATTAGCTACTGGAAAAATTTTTTTTGCCATGTGTAGTGCTTCTTTTCCACCTGTAGCTTCCACCTAACCCTAACCCTATTCTAGAGTTTTCCCAGGCTGTGGGGTGGACACACCTGGATTTACTTCTAGCTATACTAAAGTCTTTGATTTTGTCATCAATATATCACTTCTATGATCACAGACAATAGTGGAGATCCACAGTTAATATGAAAAAAAAAGTGCTTTAAATCTTTTCCATGTTTAATCTAAAGCAGAAAAGGACAGGGTGCTCTCAAAAATTGATCACTCCTTACTTCAAATTGGCAACAGCTTCCAGGTCTTAAAAAAAAAGTCTCCTCCTCTCCAGACAGATGCATTTAGATCTGGGATGGAGAAGTCCTGTACTGGCTCCTCTCTCCCTCAAATCTGTTAACTTAATCCTGGAACCATTTTGACAATAGTACTGCCCCAAAGTGAAGCATTTCAAATATATAACTTAAAACACGTGGAAAATTTGTGACCCCACAGGTATTTATTTGTCTATATTGCCACCATCCCCAACCAATACCTATATTGGGTGGAGCTGATGAAAGCTAGTCCACTAACAGCTGGAGTGCCACATGTCTTCCAGCAGGTCTCAAAAGTACAAGTTTCTTGCCCTGTTATACAAGTATCACACAAACTTTCAATGCACTTACCTTCTGCAACGCCCCAAGGATACTGCCTTCCTCTAACTCTCTTGCCATTGACTTCAATTATAGTATTGCTACCTACTACAGCAAGAGGTAAACGGTCCTGTAAGAGAAAGGAGTATACTTGTTTTCATGTATAAGGTACTGACAATCGATCAATAAACATATTATTCCTTTGAATGCACAGAATATCCAAGTTACCGTATTTTTCCGTGTATAAGATGCTACTTTTTCCTAAAATCATTACACTAAAAATTGAGGGGCGCCTTTTACACAGAAGTAAGCTGAGATGGACTGGAGGAATCTCAAGACGGAATTAAGAATGCCGGAAGAAATATCAACAACCTCAGATATGCAGATTGACAGGGTCTTTACGGATAAGGCAGCGCCCTTTCCTTTGCCCCAGCAGAGGTTTATCCAATTCAGGTACCAGTATGCAGACAAGCAATGAAATGAGAGTCCATTAAGGTAAAAGAAAAATTGTATTGTAGCAGTAGTCATACATACAGAGTTGTCTTTCTTTAGTCCATTGGTCATACATGATAAAGAATTCAATATCAGTCCATTTACCATAGCATATATCCAGAGTCCATAGCAATATCCAGCATTGTAAATCAGTCCTTCAGAGTAGCTCCTTCTCTCTCCTCGTTTGACCCAACAACCAAATGCTCAGAGGCTGTTAACTTTGTTGCCCCTAGTGGCCAATCAGAGATTAGCTCCTCCAGGCTTCTTCTTCAGCATTTTATTTCCACAGCTGGGTTAAATCAAACTGGTCAGCTTGTTACTTGCACAGCTGAAGTAATTGATCAGACTCTTTCTTACAAACTTTTCACAAACTTTGATTATCAATTCTTACAGGGCTATTCTAGGCCTGTCACAGATGATACCACTCTGATGGCAGAAAGTGAGGAGGAATTAAAGAACCTCTTAATGAGGGTGAAAGAGGAGAGCGCAAAAAATGGTCTGAAGCTCAACATCAAAAAAACTAAGATCATGGCCACTGATCCCATCACCTCCTGGCAAATAGAAGGGGAAGATATGGAGGCAGTGACAGATTTTACTTTCTTGGGCTCCATGATCACGGCAGATGGTGACAGCAGCCACGAAATTAAAAGACGCCTGCTTCTTGGGAGGAAAGCAATGACAAACCTACACAGCATCTTAAAAAGCAGAGACATCACCTTGCTGACAAAGGTCCGCATAGTCAAAGCTATGGTTTTTCCAGTAGCGATGTATGGAAGTGAGAGCTGGACCATAAAGAAGGCTGACCGCTGAAGAATTGATGCTTTTGAATTGTGGTGCTGGAGGAGACTCTTGAGAGTCCCCTGGACTGCAAGGAGAACAAACCTATCAATTCTGAAGGAAATCAACCCTGAATGCTCACTGGAAGGACAGATCCTGAAGCTGAGGCTCCAATACTTTGGCCATCTCACGAGAAGAGAAGACTCCCTGGAAAAGACTCTGATGTTGGGAAAGTGTGAAGGCAAGAGGAGAAGGGGACAACAGAGGACGAGATGGTTGGACAGTGTCATCTAAGCGACCAACATGAATTTGACCAAACTCCGGGAGGCAGTGGAAGACAGGAGGGCCTGGCATGCTCTGGTCCATGGGGTCACGAAGAGTCGGACACGACTTAATGACTAAACAACAACAAGCTGAGATAGCTGAGGAGAGAACAAAATGGCACACACTTTGCCTCTGTAAACAGGCTTCTTTCAGTCACGAGGCTTAGCTTCCTACAGTCAGGAGACTTAGCTTCCTCCAGTCACGAGCCTTATGGAACTGACGTCAGCTGATGATGAACAAACCAACTACAGTGGTGCCTTGACTTACGAACGCCCTGACCTACGAACATTTTGACTTACGAACAGCTCCGTTCGCAAAATTTTGCTTTGACTTGCGAATGGAGCTTTGACCTACGAACGCTGGGAGCCCCCGCCGGGAGCCAGAGCCTGGCCGGCAGGCCATTTGAATTTCCCGGGCTCCTGCCTCCCGGCGCGGGGTCCTTCCCCGCTGCTCGCTTCCCAGCCAGGCTCCAGGAGGCAGAGCCCAGCTGGGAAGTGAGCAGCGGGGACGGACCCCGCGACGGGAGCCAGAGCCCGGCTGGGAAGCGAGCAGTGGGGATGGATCCCATGCCGGGAGGCAGGAGCCCGGGAAATTCAAATGGCCTCCCGGCCGGGCTCTGACTCCTGGCGCGGGGTCCGTCCCTGCTGCTCGCTTCCCGGCTGGGCTCCGGGAGGCAGAGCCCGGCTGGGAAGCGAGCAGCGGGGACGGACCCCGCGCCGGGAGCCAGAGAAATTCAAATGGCCTCCCCGCCGGGCTCCTGCCTCCCAGCGCGGGGTCCGTCCCCGCTGCTCGCTTCCCAGCCGGGCTCTGCCTCCCGGATTTTTGAAATGCTGGAACGGATTAATCCCGTTCCCATGCATTTCAATGGGAAATGCTGATTTGACTTACGAATGTTTTGACTTACGAACACCATTCCGTAACGGATTAAGTTCGTAAATCAAGGCACCACTGTAGAACACGCCTCGTTGGAGGTGGAGCCTGTAGGCTCAGATGTAGTGTCTGATGTTCTGAGCCCAGAGGCTGAATACTCAAAGCTAAGTTTTCTTAATTTGGGGGTTAGAAGGGGGGGCTTGTTATAAATGGGTGTGTGTTATAAACGGAAAAATACGGTAAGTACCAACAAGAGAAGAAATTTCTAAAACATTATGTTTGAGGCAGCTCAAGGCAGCTTTGCATGTAAAATGTCCTAAGTTCAATCTATCTGCATGGATATAATTAGGACTTCTAGTTAAAAAGTATTACAATCAGCAGAGGAAAATATCTGCTTCAGACCTTTCAGAACTGTTGACAGTTAAAGAGCAGATAGTCCTGGGCTTAATGCATTAATGATCACATGCCCTTTCTCAATTTAATTATTAGGATTTCCAAAACTTTTTACATTTGAATAATGCCCACAATGCATTTATCCTATTATCACATAATAGAAGAAATAATTTACCATCACTATCCTAAGCACACACATATGCTTAGGATAGTGACGCACACATGTGCGCGCGCGCACACACACAGAGAGAGATTCTTTCAAAACTAGTGAATGAGAGGATGTAGAAATAAGTTAAAGAATGGGAGGTTAAGTATCTTTGATAAAACTGGTTTAAAAGACTATTCATCTATATGAGGATTACTGGAATCAGCCACCAGAGGGTGCTATTGGTTCTGATTTGACTGAAGTATTTTTTAAATGTATTAATAGAAATAAAATTGGAAAACACTCAATTATATTTTAGCTACGTAAGAGCATTTTTTGGTTTAATTCACATTATGAACATAAATATAATGTACACAAACCTTTGGATATCAGAAATCAGGTGTGAACTGTTTTTACTTCAAAGTTTATGTGAACATGTAATGTGCTGCTCATTCATATAAAGAAAAATAAAGATTCTATTTCCTTTTTAGGTTAATGACCCTGAACTGGAGTTGATCTCAGTGGAAGCAAGTTGGACAACAGACATGATTTGAAATGTGCTTGTTTCAAGTAACCATAATTAAGTCTAACCACAGTTTGTATTTGGTTAGCAACAGGAGTTGTGGTAAATCTTCAATAGAAGCAAACACTTTCAAACTTATCCTTGAAGCGGCAAGCTCCATTGGAAGGAGGGACAGTGAATGAGCTCAATGCTCACTGCTGATTGCTCTGATAGCACTCAATTATTCTGGCATTTTGTCCAAAGCTAATATTGTCATGAAGTTTAAGAGAAATCTATTTACCATATTACATACATCAAGTCCAAAACATTTTGAAGTGGTCCTCTGAAATGTGCAAATATGCAAAATAAAAACCTTTTTCAGAAACCATGGCCACATAAAAGTTTAACAGAAACACATACAAACTTATTTTATTAGCCATATAACCCATTCAAAGTGCAAACCAAGTCAATTAATTCTCCAAGAAAATAAATACCATTGTATGAGTGTGAATGCTTCTTTTCTATTCAAGAAGATATAGATAGAGGGGACTGCAAAGATGATTCGTTCCAAGAAATGCCACTGCTACTCTTCCATAACTTTCTACGGTTAAGACACAGCAGTTTTGGAACACACCGGTATTTTATTAGACTATATTTCTGTATTTCCCACCAACTTCAAAGCAGAGAGCTCTACATTCCTTTGTGAAGGTCCCTTTCCACTGAAGTGAAAAAGGAAGCCCATTTTCATAGACTTCCGTGCTTCTTTCACAGACATCCATGAAGGTCTGGATACGAAGCTAGTTACATTCATTTGTGAACATTTTGCTTCAAGACACATTAGGTACCTTTATCTTTTTAACCAGCTTATTTTCTTCTTCATCATCTGTTTCTGGGAATTCATATATTTTAATTTTGTGCTCTTGGATTTCTTTCATTATCTGAAAATAAAAATATTGTTACTAGAAAACTAAAATAATTATTTAGGCATGCTTATGATGGAGGCTATTTGGTCTCTGTTTACACACAAATCACACTAATCTTCGCTGATACTTGAAACAGAAGCACCACAAAATTAGTCAGAACAGGTATAAAATTCATATGTGTTTGATTTACATGATCTTTTTAGAAACCTAGCATATAGAATAGAATCAAAGGGCCTATAAGGCTATTGGGCCCAACCCCCCGCTCAATGCAAGAATATAAGTCAAACAGATCTGTTTGTGTTTTTCACACTAACATGAATATGAACTTATCAGTAAAATTTCCTCAGTAATTTTTACACAAGGAATTCTTAACTATGCAGCATTTTCCCCTCCTGATCTATGCATTAGATCAGGCATTGGACAATCCATGGCCCATGAACTGCACGAAGTCTTCAGAGGCCCTGCAGCACCCTAGTCTCATCTCATTCTCTTCCGACCTCTCCTAACATACCTCTTTTCCTCCAGACCCAAACCACACATGTATGACATTTTAGAGAATTGAACCCTATGGTTTCTCTGAAGAAAAGATCACAGAGAAAGGAACAAAAATATGGAGCAGCTTTTGCTGCTGGAGTCCACTGTACTTCATAGATTCTATTTCAAAATTCAGGACAAATCATTAACTTAACCTAACACAAACAATGTACATGAGAAGACAGGAGAAAACACCTCAGCATTATTCATTAACTGAACCTGCTTTTGCATTTTAGCAAGGAAAAAATTAGCAACTTAGGTAGTAACATACCCATTCTGGTGTGATGGCACACCAGAAGCCACTCATCAGGATAACCCTGATGTATACAATGGAGATAATTTTATGGTGTTTTAGTTCTTCATACAGGTTACAGTCTAAAAGAACACAGAGGTGGACATAATACATGAGCATTTCTGAAGCCCCCAATTTCATGCCAGGACAGCCTACATTTAAAAACATAACACCTTTTTTGTATACTTCCTGCCTAAATGGTTCAGAGTGCTGCTAGACAGCATTCAGATGCTCCTTACAGCAGTAAGACAATTTTTATGATAGAGGAGCAAGTTCTATTTGCTAGAATTGATAGATTTTGGCTGAAATCCCATTCACTCAACTATGCTGCATAAGATTGATGATGGGAGGGAGCGTTTTCAATTTCTGAAAATTGCTGCAGCCAAGATGAGTTTGTGGTGGTAATTTTTGACAACTACAGAGTTCTCCTGACCCCGGTCCCCAATAGCTTCCCATGACAATGGAGATTCTATGGAAGCATTGGTACAGTGGTGGGGGATCAGAATTTTTTATTTCTAAAAAATTGCTATGGCTAATGATTTACAGAATAGGATTTCAGCCTTTGTCTCTTTATACTGCATCCTCTTTGGGAAAATTCTCCAAAAGCTCGCTGTTATTCAAGCATTAGAAGAGATTCAGTTTGGATGCCTAATGAACTAATTTTATGCAGGGCTAAAAGTGGCAATTTACTTATAAAAGAATACATTAACATAGGGTGAACATAACAGAGGTACACAGGTAAAAACAGAGGCAAAGCCAACATTTCAGTCTGGAGTCAGGCTATAAGCCTAATGCAGTTTCTGTACACATGCATCTCCTACAAAACTGGGACACTCAAAATGTGACACAGAAAAATTGCTTGGACTTTCTCTACAGTCTGACTGAATGCACTGATCCAAACAGGAATATCATACTATTAACTGGGCAATGGGTGTAGCTTTAAATACAAGTAAGGCCAAAGGGTCATGATACCTGCCAGAAATATTAGAAAGTTGACAACTGCCAACATTTCAATTAGCTAAGTTAAATCATGTTAACAGTTAGAACCAAACTAATACTTCAAAATTGATATTGTTTTTATTCTGCGTTTTGTGAGCCGCCCTGAGTAGACTATGTCTAAAAGGGCGGCATATAAGCAAAATAAATAAATAAATAAATAAAATAAATACTATCCAGAAAAAATATCCAAAATATCTGAACTGTGTGACTTGCCCTAGAACATTATTCTTTAACGTCCAATGAAAACTATTAAGAAAAAACATAATTTAAAAATAGATAATAAATTATCACTACATTAAGCTATAAAAGCCATCAATAGGCACTTTAGCTCAGCTGAGTTAAAGATAATACTACAGCATCATCCAAGTGCAAGCAATAACAGAAGCCACTAAAGTCCACACTTTATTAAATGACCATCCATCATCCTTAAAACACAGGCCAAATCATTCATGAACAAATTGAAAAGATAAGAATGCAAACATAGTTCTATTTAAGCCTGTCTGTGGTCATCTCTATTCACCCTGCACAGTGTTGCTGGGGAATATGACTAGGTCTGCCTGTGGCTGGCTCAATGGCAATCTACCAGCTGTAAGGAGAACAGAATACTGAACTAGGTAGTCCTCTAGTTGAGGTTCAGGGTTTGTATTATGCCTCAATCCTAAATCCTCTAGCTTGACAAATCCTTTGTAACACAGCAGTGAAATGCTTGAGGGACCATGGAGAAAATGTGCCCCCTTCTGAATGCTTAAAATTGTCCCCATATAAGGGCCTGAACAGGAAAAAAGTGTTGTACAGCAATGAACACAAACATTTCTTTTAGGGGTGAGGACGCAGTGTTACAGATTGTTGCTGACCCCACTATTAGTAGTTTGACACTGGGAGGAGGGCACAGTTCAAATTGTGAAATGCTGATTATATTCTTCACAATGGTTTTTGAGGATCTGAAAAACACAACTTTCTGCTTTCTCTTTATAAGGCAGAAGCAGGTACTCCAGGTTAATAAATAACCAATATTTTCAGTGCTTTCCATTTGTAATACAGACACTTTAAGCTTTAATTGCAAGCTAAATTTAATTAAATTTAATTACTAAGTGCAAGCTAAAATATAATTACATTGGAAGCTAAATTTGGAGGCAAAGGGTGTAATTCCATTTTCTGTCAGTGATATGCAACTGAATTACACTTAATGCTTCCAGCTTGTCTTACAGGTAGTCACAGACTTGCATGCACAAACCACAATCAAATGCACTGTTTAATTTTCAACAAGTACATCAGTTTACAGAGTAAACATTACAGTAGTGATTAACTATTACTAACTAGAAAAAAAAAGGACAGATGAATCACTAACTTCAACATATCTGCACAAAAGCTGTAACATCTCAAGCATACTTTAGGTTGCTTTAGTTTGATAATGCTTTTTTCCTCCACTTGGCAAATTTTTGGCATTCATTTTTTAAACTTACATGGGAAGAATGAACATTTTCACTGTTGAGATAAGATCAGTGAACACACTTCCCTGTCAGGAATTACATTACATTATTCATGCCTTTTGCCTTCAGGGAAGAAGCTTTCTACCACCCAAAATACATATTCACGTGCTGAAGTGTTATGAATTATTCTGAGGAATAAGTGCTGAAGTTGCATTTTGGAACAAGAAAGTAGAATAATTATAAAGAAGAAAGCAATTTTATATAATATTAAAATTTCCATTCACCTGTTTTTTAAACTGTTGGCATTCTTCAGGTGTAAGTGTGTCTGCTTTGGCAATAAGTGGAATGATATTCACTTTTTCATGAAGCCGCTTCATAAACTCAATATCCAAAGGCTTAAGTCTAACAAAAGAAACAAGAAGTGTGATTCTACAAATAGGGCTTCCAAACAAAACAGTTAAAACAAGGTGTACAAAAGCTTTGCAAAGAAAATAAAGAATATTCTGAACACCTAAACTGTAAAACCTGCATAACATAATGTACACAATGAGACATCAGTGTCTAGTTAATGCTTACTCTAAGTTGTTTCAAAAATCTCTTTTCAGGCCTTATACACATCAATGCGTAAGGATTACTGTAATTTTGAATCCTTTCTTCAAAATGAAGAACTATATGTTACATTTCTAGCTACCCAAATTATATACATACAGCATATAGATTGGGATTTGGGGACAAATTTAAGGAAATTGTTTTCATTTTGATTTATATATAGGGATGATCTTGTAGACAGTATTTAACTAGATGTTCAAAAAACCTTTGTGAAAGTTCTTCTTCAAAGTTAAACAGTTATGGAATAAGAGGAAAGCTTGTTTTATAAAACAACACCTGAATAAAGAACTAAAGGCAGGAATCGATAGGCAGAACGGAAAAAAGCAACTCGGCTTCACACAACTCATGGAATTCAATGACCCAAGGTTTACTGGCAGAGAACAATTAACGGATGAATATCTCATGCAAAGTGCTATGACAGCTATAGTATGATAGCACGAGAGCCAGTGTGGTGTGTAGTATTTAAGAATGTCAAACTGGGGCTTGGAAAATCCAGGTTTGGATTCACACTGAGTCACAAAACTCATTTGATGACTTTGAGGCAGCTGCTTTCTGTCTGACCTACCTTTAAGGGTTGATGAGAGGGTAAAGTGGAAAAATTAAGAACTATTTACTATATTCTACCTTAGGCTTATTGGAGGAAAGGAAAAATATGTCCATAATAAACACTTATTAAATAAATAATGGGAGATTTAATATGTAAGCTTCAATTGTTGGGATGCTAATCGTGGTCAGGGGAGAACAAGCCTAACTACTGGGCTTCTTGCAAGCATCTGGGTGGCCAAAGGGGAAAGATTTGCTGCCTTCAGTGAACCCCTTATATACAGTCATGTGGAAAAAAATGTGCACCTTCTTGGAATTCTATGTTTTTTTACATATCAGGACATAATAAAAATCATATGGTCCTTAGCAGATCTGAAAATTAGGTAAATACTCAAATGGAACAACAACACGTGACATATTACACTGTGTCATGATTTATTTTACAAAAATAAAGCCAAAACAGAGAAGCCATGTGTGAAAAACTAAGCACACCCTTTCTGTTTTCATAGGAATTAAGAAGCTAAGTAGCAGCCAGGTGCTGCTAACCAGATGCCCTTGAGTAACTGATCATTAGCAAGTGTGACCACCTCTATAAAAGCCAAAGTTTTAGCAGTTTGCTGCTCGGGAGCATTCAGATGTGTGTTAACACAATGCCAAGGAGGAAACACATCAGCAATTATTGTAGAGAAGCAATTGTTGCTGCCCATCAATCTGGGAAGAGTTATAAGGCCATTTCCAAACAATTTAAAGTCCATCATTCTACAATGAGGAAGATTATTCAGAAGTGGAAAGCATTCAAGGCAGTTGCCAATCTTTCAAGAAGTGGACATCCAAACAAATTCACCACACAATGCTCAGGGAAATGGCAAAAACCTCAAGAGTTACATCTCAGACTCTACAGGCCTCAGTTAGCATATGAAATGTTAAAGTTCATGACAATACAACTAGAAAAAGACTGAAAAGGTATGGTTTGTTTGGAAGGGTTACCAGGAGAAAGCCTCTTCTCTCTAAAAAGAACATGTCAGCACAGCTTAGGTTTGCCAAGTTGCAAAGTATTCTAGAGTCAAATTTGAGACCATCTGTCTGACAGCTACAGCTTAGCCATAACTGGGTCATGCAACAGGACAATGATCCCAAGCACACCAGCAAATCTACAACAGAATGGCTGAAAAAGAAAAGAATCAAGGTGTTGCAATGGCCCAGTCAAAATCCAGACTTCAACTCAACTGACATGCTGTGGCGGGATCTTATGAGAGATGTGCATAAACAAATGCCCACAAACCTCAATGAACTGAAGCAACATTATAAAGACGATTGGGCCAAAATTCCTCCACAATGATATGAGAGACTGATAAAGTCATACAGAAAACAATCAAGTTATTGCTGTTAAAGGTGGTTCTACAAGCTATGGAATTATAAGATATACTTAGTTTTTCACACATGGCTTCTCCATTTTGGCTTTATTTTTGTTAAATAAATCATGACACTGTGTAATATGTCATGTGTTGTTCATCTGAGGTTGTATTTACTTAATTTTCAGACCTGCTAAGGGACAGATGATTTTTATTATGTCCTGATATGTAAAACCATAGAATTCAAAGAGTGTACTTTCTTTTTTCATATGACTGTAATTTAGCCCAGAACTGAGATTTTTTTCTCTAAGCTATATTTAATATTAAACTGCACAGACTATTTAAAAGGAGTGCTTAATTATTGCTGCTGAGCAAGTTGTTCTACCCAGTATTTACTGATAGTTGTTTTATTCTAAAATTAGGAATTGATTTACTTAGGAATGTGCAGCGATGATCTAAAATGAGTGGAAGCAGATTGCATAAAGCAAGCAAACAAACAAAATGGTTATAACAAGGTGCTAGTAGAGTACAAGGATTTCTCAAGTACCAGATGTATAGATCAATACATGGAACATCTATGTTAAGAAAGTTGCACATTTCAGATCTAATTATTTATGTCCTAAACAATTAGCAAACTTCTGGAATACAATGTCATCTGTCTAATGCACTTACAAACATGGATTTCAACGCACACCCTCCCAGCCGGACTGGATGGTTGGCACTAATTGAGTTTTGTGCTTTTGTTTAAATTATGCATCTATAGGATCTCACTTGAACCATCTTACCCATTTAACCCTTCTTTACTGGAGATAGGAAAGGGACAGTTCGATTTATTCTTGCTTTCTAAATATTGTAATAATAAACAGAGGGCGATGCAAAAATGGATTTCTAAACTAAATGGATAAGAAAGTAATAACATGGAATTTTTAGTTAGAAGGCATTCAGAAATCCCACTGATCTGAAATTTAAGAAAACAGTTTTATTCATCTGAGGAATTTGGGTTGCTTTCTGCAGCAAAGGTTGCAATCCTGCCCTCTTATATGGGAATACGTTCCAATGAACTCAATGGGGTTACTCCTCACAAGAAATGACTGCCAGGCCCTATACTCCAATCCTGTAAGTATCCTATATTCTTATCCTGGCTAGCAAGTTACTGATAGCATCTAGTAAAATAGGAGAGTAGTAAGACTTTTTTCCTGATATTACTGGGTGCAACGTATTTTCTTTACTGTATTTTAAAACAGCTTTTCTTTGAAGCATCTGAAGAGGTATTCAAATAGTTTAAAATGTATCATTATAGAAGAGGATATATAATATGTATAAACTATGTCAGATATCTACTTCAAAAAGTCTTAAGTTGGGTTTATGTAATTTCCATCAATATCTGCCCTAAATTTACAACAAGATAGATTCAGGCAATTTCTTCACATTCCTATAAGTGGTCAGAAGCATCTGACAATGATTTCCAAACTAGAAAGCAAGACCAAACCCCACCCTTATGTTGCTTTCTAGTGTAAGCATATGTATCGTATAATTGCCCATCTCTCACACAAAAAATGTCAATTAATGTGCTTCTGTGTATCAGCTGCTGAGAACACACAAAGAAATATCTTAGTGCACTGATACGCTGTTTGTAGGTGTTATAAACTGTAGTCCATGTAAATATTATTTATTTACTGTATGTCATTTATATGCCGCCTTTCTCCCAGAACTCGGATCCATAAATTGATGAGACCTGAATTCCAGCGGCTGGAACACTAAATTTATTTATTTATTTATTTATTTATTTAACTTATATGCCGCCCACACTACCCAGAGGTCTCTGGGCGGCTTACAACATTTAAAATACAATAAAAAGACAAAACAATTAAAATGCAATTAAAATATATACTCTAAAAAATTGCCATCGGACCCACAGCTGATATCATTTCAATTAAAAGCCTTCTGGAACAGGAAGGTTTTGACCTGGCGCCGAAATGTCATCAGCGTCGGCGCCAGACGAATCTCAGTCGGGAGGGCATTCCATAGTCTGGGGGCAGCTGCCGAAAAGGCCCTTTGTCTACAAGCCATCCCTCTTACCTCCTTGAGGGACGGCTCTTTCAAAAGGGCCCCCTGGCTAGATCTTAACTGCCGGGTAGGTTCATATGGAAGGAGGCGGTCCTTCAGGTATCCAGGGCCCAAGCCGTTTAGGGCTTTATATGTCAAAACAAGCACTTTGAATTGGGCCCGGGCAGCAACTGGTAGCCAATGTAACTTAAATAGAATCGGCTTGATATGGTCCCTAGCGGCCCCACCACTCACCAGCCGCGCAGCTCGATTCTGGACCAGTTGCAGTCGCCGGACTGTCTTCAAATGCAGCCCCACGTAGAGCGCATTGCAGTAATCTATGCGAGATGTTACCAGTGCGTGTGTAACTGTCATGAGACTCCGCTCGTCCAGGTAGGGCCGTAGCTGGTACAATTTCCGCAGCTGAAGGAAGGCGCCCCTGGCCAACGAGTCCACCTGGGCTTCCAGTGTTAGACTGGGGTCCAGGAGCACCCCCAAGCTGCGGACCCTGTCCCTTAGGGGGAGTGTAACCCCATTCAGGGCAGGGAAATGGCCCTCCAGCCTGTCCGGTGAAGCACCCACTAACAGCACTTCCGTCTTGTCTGGATTGAGTTTCAATTTATTAACCCTCATCCAGTCCATTATCAGGTCCAGACACGAGTTCAGCACAGAAACCGCCTCACCTGGATTGGTGGAAAACGAGAGGTAGAGCTGAGTATCGTCAGCATATTGCTGATTCCTCAGCCCAAACCTCCTGATGACCTCTCCCAGCGGTTTCATGTAGATGTTAAACAGCATGGGGGACAGTATTGAGCCCTGAGGAACCCCATGACATAAATGCCATGGGACAGAGCAACTGTCCCCCAGCACCACCCTCTGGACACGGTCAGCCAGGAAGGAGCGGAACCACCGTAAAGCGGTGCCCCCAACTCCCAACCCAGCCAGCCTATCCAGAAGGACACCATGGTCGATGGTGTCGAAAGCCGCTGAGAGGTCCAGGAGTATCAACAGGGTCACACTCCCCCTGTCTCTCTCCCGGCAAAGGTCATCATACAGGGCGACCAAGGCAGTCTCCGTACCAAAACCCGGCCTGAAACCCGATTGAAATGGATCCAGAAAATCCGTTTCATCCAGCAGCGCCTGGAGTTGCCCGGCCACAACCCGCTCCAACACTTTGCCCAAATAAGGGAGGTTCGCCACTGGTCGGTAGTTAACCACCAGCCTTGGGTCCAGGTTAGGCTTTTTAAGGAGTGGACGAATTACCACCTCTTTCAAGGTGGTAGGGACCACTCCCTCTCTCAAAGAGGCGTTCACGGCCTCCTGGACCCAGGTGCGAACCCCCCTGGCAGATCTTCCAATTAGCCAAGATGGGCAAGGGTCGAGTGGAGTGGTGGTAGAACGGACAGATCCAAGCACCCTGTCCACATCCTCAGGTCTCAACAATTGAAACTCATCCATTAATACTTGACCTAAGCACGGCACACTGGACACATCCTCTGATTCTGCAGTAATGGTGGAGTCCAACCCACTGCGAATCTGAGCGATTTTCCCCTCAAAATGAATAGCAAACTCATCACAGCGAGCTGATGAGCAGTCCGGGACCTCCACCGGATTTCCCGGTTGAAGAAGATCCTGGACCACCCGAAACAGCTCTGCTGGACGACATTCTGAGGAAGCAATACGGCTGGAGAAATATTGCCGTTTCGCCAGCCGTATTGCCACGAAATAGGCCCGATAATGGGCTCTAAGTCGTGTTCGATCAGACTCCCAGCGGGATTTCCTCCACCTGCGCTCCAGCCGTCTCCCCTCTCGCTTCATCGCCCGCAGTTCAGAAGTATACCAAGGAGCTGTCTGGGCTCTGCGTGCAGGGAGAGGGCGCTTAGGCGCAATCGTGTCAACTGCCCGGGTCATCTCCCTATTCCATAGGGTGACCTGAGCTTCGACAGGAGCGCCGACCATATCAGACGGATAATCCCCCAGAGCGTTCAGGAAACCATCTGGATCCATTAGTCTCCGAGGGCGGATCATCTTAATAGATCCCCCACCCTTGCAGAGGGAAGAAGAAGCTAATAGACTAAACTTGACCAGGAAGTGGTCTGACCATGACAATGGGGTCACAACCAGCCCCTCCACATCCAAACCACCATCTTCCAGTCCCGTTGAGAAAACCAGGTCCAGGGTATGGCCCTTCTCATGTGTTGGGCCGATGACACATTGAGACAGCCCCATGGTTGTCATGGCGGCCATGAAGTCCTGAGCCGCCCCAGTCAAGGCAGCCTCGGCATGGATGTTGAGGTCCCCCAGCACCAACAGCCTGGGAGTCCTCAACACCAGGTCCGAGACCACCTCCGTCAGCTCAGGCAGGGAGACTGTTGGTACGCAGCAGGGTGGGCGGTACACCAACAGAATCCCTAATCTGTCTCCCAAGCCCAACACACAATACAGGCCCTCAAGACCTCCTCTCAAAGGGATAGGAAGCCTGGTCAAGGAGATAGAACTCCTATAGACTATAGCAACTCCCCCTCCCCGACCCTCCGAGCGACATTGGTGCTGGACCGAGTACCCAGGCGGACACAGCTACTCTTTGTTCCTTGAATTCTGAGCGTCTTTCCTAAGGTCAGTTTCAAGCTACTTAGAATGCAGTACTCTCATTTATTCGGAGAATCATAAAAAAACAAGGCCAAATGCAATGAAAACAGTGCATAACAAGTCAGGTAAAGCAATTTCTTTCTTAAATCTAACCACCACCACCACACCATTACCATGAAAAAAGGATGAAATTCATGGTTAAGAGAGCAGATAAATTTTATCATAAAGAAGTATAACAGATGGATGTTTATATTTTGGCAGTGATTAGGCTACTATACAGCCTCTCTCTCAATCCTGCCACCTTCACAGATGCATTTAGTGAGTACACAGGAGACGGCCTTCTCTGTTGCTGCTCCCAGACTTTGGAACTGCCTCCCACAGGAGGCCAGACTGGCTCCATCTTTACTATTCTTCCGCAAGCAGGCAAAAACATTTCTCTTTAGGCAAGCTTTCCCTTAGCGACTGGCTGCCTGAGTGGGTTTTTTTAATGGATGCCTCTGCATTACTGCTTTGAATGTGTTTTCATGTTTCTTTTGTTACTGTTTTTAGTATGGCATTTGTATAATTTTTTTTAGTATTTAGTATACTCATTGTTAGCCTTAAATACTGTCTTTTAATGATGTACGCTGCCTTGGGTCCATTTTAAGGAGAAAGGTCATGCAAAAATATTTATTTATTTATTTATTTATTTATAAATAAATAAATAAACAATCTTCAGTAAGTATCAATAAAAATAGTATGAATTCATACATTTCCAAGAAAGGAAGATTTTGGTAAGCCAACAGTATAGACAACTTCTATATTGGAATTTGTGGATTTGACACAAGAGAAGCAGATGAAACTGAATCCAGATATGGCTGATAATGAAGACTGGCAGAAACTGTGAGCTATGAATATATTCAGAAAACACTGAGTAACGACTGAGGTCAGCTCTTTGTCTCCAACTTCTTCCAAGTTGTCCTTTATTTCAGATTCAGAATCAGAGCTATCATTTTGAGTTCTAGGTATCAGAATACAACCAGAGAAGTATTACAATCTTTAAACGTTAGCAACAGTGAGACAAACAAGGAAAATTCAGCCAAAGGTGGAAGATATTTCTTCTGGCTGGTGCTAGTCAGGTAACCTTTTGCATGATCCATTACTGGAAATGCTGACTGAAATCTTCAGTTTAAACTTTAAGTCTATGCTCTTCTTCTGTTTAAATGCTGCATAAAGTTATGAATGAAAAAGAATTACATCCAACTCTTGTTAATGTGTAGTGTATATCTATGTGAGAACTTGTTGATGATCTATCTGCTCATTTGCGTTGCTCACCAATAAGTGTTACAGGCATAATTTTCATTGTCAGTAATCACTCTTCAGTGTTTTCTATGAATCTTTTTGTTATATAACTACAATCTAAAGATCACTTTTTCCTTCTTCATATACACTACGACAGAGATTGATTCTTACCATATAATCGGATGTGAGAGATTCTATTTCAAATTCTAGTTATGATATTTAAGGCTCATGATCAACTACAACTCAATCCTTCCCACAAACAGAACCCTTATGAAGTCGATAGACAAAGAAAAGGTGCCCTTAATGGCACTGTGAAGTTCAGTATATGGTATTAATTACAAACTGAAGTGCTCAATCTTTCCTTCAACATGCAGTGGGGGGGAAAGGATGAATCTTTTGGAATACCCTCTGACAGAAATAAGGCTGGGAACCTAAGATAAGTGGTAAGTGGCACTAAGAGAACCAAGATGCTTATTTTGAATGTATTAATGATATCTAAAACACAATCTTTACATTCTGCTACTCCAGATTTAGGACACAGAGCTTCTGCTAGAGTTTGACAGAGAAAGTACTTAGAAACTAAACCAAAGCTATTCCTGTTTAGATACACATCATAACTTGTAAGATGAATGTCTGTGCTTGAAGACTTTTGAAGAGTAGTAAGAGAATGGTAAGTTACATCTGCTACTGACCCATGTCCTGAGGGAGCAATGAAGTATAAGCAACACTGCACTCTGTTGTCTGGCATCTGACGTCTGTTCACACGTGATTCTGCATTTAGATAATCTTCAAATTTACTGTCAATGTAGTCAATAACTGGCTGCCAGCTAGAATATACAAATACACATTTTAAAAAATTATTCATTTAAGTTCAAACAACTACTGTACCTGAGCAAGCTGAAGGACACAATTATGTGATATGTGTCCAAATATTGCTGATATGCTGCTACAAGGATGATGAAAGGGATTATGTAGTATTTAACACTTACTTTTTGCCAGAACTGTAGCTAGCCTGAAGACTAACATTCCCAGTTTACTGATTTTTGGCACTATCAGTAAAGAAGAAGCATCACTACATCATACAATCTGCTACTCACCAGAGGACAGAATAGCTACTGGTCTCAAGTGAACAGGCAAAACTGTTTGTGCACTCCTCCTTCCTACACATTCCACTGAATTTCCTTCTCCTCTTAGCATATACTATTGCCTCATATCTACCCTTATTACAGCCACTGCTGTAAGAATGCAGATCAGTTCTAATGCTTGCACAAGAATGCACTCTCTCTTTCTCATTTTAACTCTTCAATCAACTTTTAATGCAGGGCCTTCCATGTTTTCTGGACTTCCACTCCCAAAAGACCCAACAAGGATGGCCAACAGTAAGACTCACAAAATGCTGTGGTCTAGAAAAGTTTGGAAGGCCAAATGTTTCCACTCCTGTTTTCAAGTTTGGAGAGCGGGAGAGAGAGAGAGAGAGAGAGATGCACATTATTCCTTTGGGTAGAAATAAAACAGCAGCTTCTGTAATAAGAGAAAATTAAAAAATCATAGTTGAGGAAAGAAGACAAATGACAACAGTAAGTAGAAAGTGATGGGACAAGCTAAGAAGGTGTTCAGACTAAAAGCGCAAGACGTTTTCCCTAATTACTGGTAAAGATGAAATATTATTTAATCTAAAAGATTAAAGAAACAACATTGGAGAAGAAGGAACCTTAATGCACAAATAAGGCAGACTGAGTGCAACTAACAGTAGTGGGGGGGAAACAACACTTGAAGTAACCAAAGAAGTACTCTTGACAAAGTAACAGATTTCATCTTATGACATCACTGTATTATGGCAAACTGCTTCACACTTTATACTATAAACAGCCAAGTAATTGTTTACGTCAAAGCTAAGCAAAACAAATAAACAAACAAAACTAAAGTCATTGTAGCCAAATTTGTAAAAATATCAGTATAATCTGACACTTGTAATAGGGATAAAGAAAACACAAAAAATAGAATTTAGTCAAAGAAATGTAGATGTTCTAAGTTAAAAGCCACTATTCCAATATTAGAACCTTCTTACCAATTGCTATTATCCACTGCATCGCCAAATCCTGGTGTGTCTACTATTGTTAGAAGCAGCTGGACACCACCTTCTTTAATTAGAACTTTAGACTGCTCTACCTGAAAAGCAAGAATGAAGAAGACATAGTCTATACATCTGAAATATGGAAGTGGTTTTTCTCTAAGTCAGGACAGGTATCTGCAGCCGTTCAAGATTCTTTATCCTTACAATTTTCTGCAGTCCTAATGTGCACAGTTGGTAACAAAGAGTTGTAGGACAGAAGCATTTGAAGGACTACAATTGCCTACTCCTTTTTTAAGTAAATAAAACTGAAAAATAATTGCAACTTCCTGGATAGAGATAGGCACGAACCAGCAAGTCGACAAACCAAGAACAATGAATTTCTGAAGTTTTTCCTGGTGAACCATGAATTCGTTCATTGGTTCGTTGGCACTATTTTTTTAGCCAACCCAATGGCTGTCTAAAAAACAAAGAAACAAATCCCACTGCCCCCACTTCCACTGCCTCCATCAACTCCCTGCCTTTTCCTGCTGCCTCCGCGGCCATTGCCATCTTTGGAGACAGCTGCCCGGCTTCCCTCCCTTGGAGCCAGGCTTACCATCCCTGAGTATGCACCTGCCTCTCAGCTGATAGGCAGGCATATATGCAGAAGCAGCCAGTGGGGAGTCAGCTTCTCAAAACAAAAAACAACAACAAAAAACCCCAAAACAAAACACTGAGCTGGCCGGGCTCTCTCTCTCTCTCTCTCTGTGTTCTTTTAAGAGTCCCTGGGGCTGTCTTAAAAGGAAAAAAACACACCTCTGCCTCCCATCTGAGCCAGCCAGGCTGGCTCCTTGCTAGCTGACGCCTCTGCACCTGCGTCCTCCTCTCAGCTGATAAGCTGGCAAATGCACACAGATGGACGGCTAGGCTCCCAGAGGGGAAACCAGGCTGCTGTCTCAAAAGATGGTGGCAGAAGCTCAAGGACAAGGTAGGGAAGTGATAGGAGGGGGGCAAAAAAGAAAAAAAAAGTGTGCTGCTTATATACCGCCCCATAGCGCTTCAAGCACTCTCTGGGCGGTTTCCAAGTTAATTATGCAGGCTACACATTGCCCCCCCAGCGAGCTGGGTACTCATTTTACCAGCCTCGGAAGGATAGAAGGCTGAGTCAACCTTGAGCTGGCTACCTGGGATTGAACCCCAGGTCGTGAGCACAGTTTTGGCTGCAGTAGAGCAGTTTAACCACTGCGCCACGAGGCTCCTCGGGCAGGCTGTGGGGGGCAAAAAAACAGGAGTTTGGAAATCGCCTAAATTAATTGGTTTGGAAAGGTTTAGGTTCTCCAGTTTGGACAAGCCTGAACTGATCCGAATCAACAAATTAACGATTTTTGATGAACTTCCTGATTAGTTTTTACCTTCGTGCCCATCTCTAAACCTGCATACAGTTACTAGAGTCCTTTATTATTGCAAGAATACCAAGTCGTGTTCTCAGTTGTTTATTTTATTTTTACTTTCATGTATTTTTATATATGAGAGACTGTACTGGATCAGAGCTTTTGTTCTTGATATAATTGTCTTGGATCCTGAGTCACTCTTCTTTGCATGAATGGATTTCTTCCATTCATGGAAATGACTCCACTCTAAGGAACCCTCTTGCTGGGAGAAGGGAAGAGAAACAATTTCTGTTAATTTCCTCCTTCCCTCTGTAGCCTGAGCACAATCCCCCATTTTGTTTCAAAAGGTATCTCAAACTCTGGAGGAGATTTAGGAGGCACTGGGTAAACTGACAAAGGAACAGGAGCACTCTAAGAGCAAAGTTATGATCATAGCAACTTTCATGCCTAACTTTGATTTTGCCCAGTTAAAAGCAGTTTATAGTGCGGAATTACATTTGTGTGGCATGACTATTCATCTTGTAATGCACATTCTCTTTCCTGTAGATTAACTACAGGAAAGGTCCTGAGGGTGGGTGGCCCCACCATTGGCTGTTTGGGAAACTCCCTCTCTTTGGGGGGGGAGGGTGACTCTCACCGCGAAGAGTGAGGTTCGCAGCTTGGGGGTTCATCTGGACCCGGCGCTCACCATGGAAACCCAGGTGGCGTCAGTGGTCCGCTCCGCTTATTTCCATCTGTGGCGGATTGACCAGCTGCGTCCCTATCTTGATGTTGGGGCGCTCACCACTTTGGTCCATGCGCTTGTAATCTCGAGATTAGACCACTGCAATGCGCTCTACGTGGGGCTACCTTTGAGATTGATGCGGAAGCTTCAAATGGTGCAGAATGCGGCGGCCAGACTTCTTAGTGGGACGAGAAAACATCAGCATATTTCTCCCACTCTGGCCGCTTTGCTTTGGCTGCCCGTTCGTTTCCGCATTGATTTCAAAGTGTTAATGATTACATATAAAGCCCTAAACAGTTTAGGACCTCGATACCTGGCGGAACGCCTCCTCCCACCTAGATCTACTCGTATCACTCGCTCTAGCCAGGAGGGGCGGCTGAGGAGCCCAACGCCGAGGGAGGCCCGGAAAGAAAAAACAAGAAACCGGGCCTTCTCGGCAGTGGCCGAGAAGGCCTTTGGAATAATCTCCCCTCCGAGATCCGCTTGGCCCCTTCGCTGGGTATTTTCAAGAGCCAACTCAAGAGCTGGCTATTTAGGCAGGCCTTCCCTCCTGCCACCATCTGACTTATCTCTTTTTTCCCCCCATCTTGAATGATTTTCTTACTGTTGTTAAATTGTTGTTTGATACTATTTGATTGTTTTTAGTTTACTTTTATTGTGAGCCGCCCAGAGTAGACGTTGTCTAAATGGGCGGGGTACAAATTTAATAAATAAAATAAATAAATAAAATAAAATTAAGTTAACAAAAGAGTTTTGTTGCACATAAAAAACTAACAAGTTTAATCTGGCATGAATTTTAGTGGAGCGTAGCCCACTTCAGATATGGCAAAGCCATTTTTGAATGCACCTGAAAAAAAGGACTACACTCCATGCAGGCTGAATGTGTGCCACAGTTCTGCAGACATGCTAAAAATCCACACAAAGATGTACGCATGTCAAGACAGAGATGTGTTAACGGTGAAAACTGTACCATCAAAGAACATGAATAGGATGTCTCAAAGAACACCTGCACAACTTATATTCATGAACAGCAATTTGGAATACCACAGTATGAATGATCATGGCCCTAGTCTTCAACACATTCTTATACTTTAGTATCTTTCCCAGTTTCTTCATAGACATCCTTCCAAATCTCTATATTCTATTTATTTCTTGGCTGCAGTCCCCACTTTGATTGATGATTGAACTAAGGTATAGAAAATCTATTTCACTATATTCATGGCCAACATTAAAGTTATGTAATTCTTATGTAGTTATTACTTTTGTCTTCCTAATGTCTAGCTATAATTCTGCTTGTGCTTTTTCCCCCCCTTCAACCTTTTTTCTTCACCAATCTGCAGTTGGCCCTATGTGTGTATATATTTGTCCCTTTACTCAGGCCCTTACTCTTCACACAGCCAGCCAGTCAGGTACTGAACTTGGCACCACTCAACTTGAATAGAAACAATAAGCTTTTATTAAAATAACAATGTTAAAAGAATGTTGGCATGAGGAGTGGTGAATGACTCCTTCCCAGCATGCTTAAAGGAGATAATAGTAAGACCATTGTGGAAAAAGCCCTCCTTAGATCCCACAATCATTACTGACTTGTCTCTAATATTCCATTCTTGGGCAAGGTGCTGGAGTGGGTTGTGGCATCTCAGTTTTAGAGGTTCCTGGATGATATGAAGTATCTAGATCCATTTCCATATGACTTTGGGCCTGGTTATGGGACAGAGACTACTTTGGTGGATGACCTACACTGGAAACTGGACAAAGGGAGTGTGTCCCTGTTGGCTCTGCTGGATGTCTCAGCAGCTTTCAATATCATCAGCCATGGTATCCTTCTGGACCATCTCTCTGGGATGGGACTTAAGAGGCACTGTTTTACAGTGGCTCTGGTTGTTCCTAGAGGAGAGAACTCAGATTGTGGTGTTGGGGGAATCCTGTTGAACACCTCAACTGCTGGCCTGTGGGGTCCCTTAGGGTTCTGTTTTCTTTCCTCTGTTATTTAACATCTACCTAAAACTGATGGGAGAGGCTGTCCGAAATTTGGGGGTTTGGTGTCACCAGTACACAGATGACACCCAATTCTATCTCTCCTTGCCATCTGAGCAAGCTGTTTTGGCTCTAGATCAGTAATGGACTGGATGAGGGCAAATAAACAAACTTAATTCAGACAATACGGAGGTGCTCCTCATCAGTGAAAAAGCAGATTAAGGAATAGCGATGCAGCCTGTGCTAGATGGGGTAGCACTCCCTCTAAAAATACAGTTACACACACCTTGGGGTGATCCTAGATTTGTCTCTGAATCTGGATGCCCAGGGTTTGGCAGTGGCCAGGAGTGTCTTTGCACAGGTAAAACTAGTGCACCAGTTGTACTTGTTCTGAAGAGATCTGATCTGGCCACGATGACACATGCCTTAGTTGTATCATGGCTGAATTGCTGTAACATGCTCTATGTAGGGCTGCCTCTGGAAAGTGTTCAGAAACTCCAGAGGGTCCAAAACATGGCTGCCAGATTGTTGACTGGGGCTGGTCACAGGGATCACATATCTCTCCACCCCCCCCCCCCCGGGTTACAGCATCTCAATTGGCTGCCAATCCATTTCTGGGCACAATTCAAAGTGCTGGTTCTAACCTATAAAGTCCTAAATGGCTTGGGTCCAAGCTATCTCAAGGTCTGTGAATCCCATCATGAGCCTGCCCAACTGTTAAGATCATCAGGAGAGGCCTTTCTCTTGGCCCCACCACCTTCACAGGTGTATTTGGTAGGGACACAGGAGTGGGCCTTCTCTGTTGCTGCTCCTAGACTTTGGAACTCCCTTCCACAGGAGGCCAGGCTGGCCCCATCTTTGCTGTCCTTCCACAAACAGGCAACCTTTCTCTTCACGCAAACTTTCTCTTGGTGACTGCCTGGCTGAGTTTTTAAATGAAAAAAAAAAGCAAGTTCCTTGCTGCTTTGAATGTGTTTTTGGTGTTGCTTTTGTTTACTGTCTTTTAATGGTGGTATCTGTTTGAATCTTTTTAGTATTTATATACTTACTGTTTTTAGCTATAAATATTGTCTTTTATTGATGTAAACCGTCTTGGGTCCTTTTTAAGGAGAAAGGCAGGGTAAAAATATTTTTAAACAAACAAACGAATAAAGAAATCTAGCACAACTCTTTACTCTCTCTCTATTCCTTATTCTCCCCTGTATCTGACTGCTCTCTTCAACTACTCTTTCAGACCCCTAGACTCCAAAACCACCCTCTTCCCATCTCTCCACACTAGGCTGTTCTCTATATCAGACTTAAGACTCTACTCACAAACACACTCCCACTCCTTATCTAGTTTCACTCACAGCCAATCAGAACCATTCTTTCCAACATTCCATAATCCTTAGTCACCCACTCCTATCACATACTTCCAAAACTATATAAACAATACACTTAAATATAACCAGGCATCACAGCTACCTTTCTCACAGTATGTAATTCAAAAATAAACATTTTATTTAATCGGATAAAAAAATACGTTTTCATTACGTAAATCACACAGTCTCGTGCCTTGTAAATTTTTCATTCAGGCGCATGAGACCTCAATTTGGGAACCCATGATGTAGAAGGTGTGACTGATCAGTCCTCCTAATACAGGTCAGTATTTTATTGAGTTTCGCCTGAATGGAAATTCCTTTCAGTGTAGTAATGCAGGACTGCACTGCTTGCATAACTGTTGTTGCTGTATTTTTGCAATGCCTCTGCAAGTACACGATCCCATACAATTGCAATGGCAGGATTTTCTGCTCTAAAGAGGATGCTGGCTGCTAACCTCAGGTATGAGGTGAAACCTCTAACTGATGCAACTAGCTTGCAGTCTCTACTGTGGGACATTACTTCAATTCAGATCCCAAAACATATAGTCAGGATTATTTTTGGATTATTTTGCTTCTTTCCTCACTCCCTCAAGCTCTGCAATGCCCAGCCAGACAAAGGATGCCACTGAAATCAAAAGCTTGTTTTTAATCTTTCAGAGATCCATAAATGTATTACCAGCTCCTGATTTTGGAATTTGTCTCCAGGTAGGCAGAACATGCAATTAAGATATTTAAAATCTCTACCTGCTTGTTTATGATATAATACATCCCCTGTACATGTGGGATACTAGGCCAGCTATGTTGTACTGTATCAGTAAGATATCTCATCAAGAAACTAAACAGCATATTCAAGGCAGAAATTCTCAAAGTTCTTTTTTAGACTCTTGACTTGACACTTTTGAGGACAAGATGAACTAGAACTCCAGTTCCAAGATATTGAGAATGACAGAAGTACGAGGGGGGGGGGGGGAAAGGGGGGGGCTGCTGACTTAAAAAAAAGTGTTCCCTATGATGATAATAACCACACCAAGCTCCCATTAGAATTTCAAGCATCTGTGTAAGAACTGCACGCTGCATAGAACAGGTTATTAAGAACAAATCTAACTAGGAGACGACAATTTACATCTTATTTTTCCCTTCATTAAAAGGCAACACTGCAGTGTTTGTACTCTCATCTCTTTGTTAACAACTCTAGTTTAAAAACTGTTGGCTTCCTTAGTGTTTATACCTTATGCTAATAGCTGTGCACTAGAGGATTGTGGGAGGAACACCTAGCCCCTGATGGGGGTCCCGCGGGGCACCCCAAAACACTGAGGAGCTCTCTTGGCCTCTGGGGTGACTGGGGCTGTGCAGCCCTGTTCTGAGCGGGAGGTGCAGCCAGGCGGTCACCATGCCTTGGGGGGGGGCAGGGCACAGAAGGGGGCAGGAGGTGCAAGGGCCACTCCAACTTATACCTTGCAGGGGAAATACCATGGTCATGAAAGTGGTTTTCCCAGGGTGAGGCTCATCCATTGCACTTCGGGTGTGCTGATCCCTGTGATTTCCCCAAATGTGGGGAACTCAACTGCATAGTTTGTGGTAATGGGGGATGCCTTGATCTTTTTCCCCTCATCAGGACCTATTGCTAAGGCAGCAAGTCCTGGTGATGTCTTGTACTGTATTGCATTCTCCCTCTTTTTCTCCCCACTGGCAAAGGATCAGGGCAAAAGGAGTCATCAGGGGGCTGCTTTAACTCCTTTCACCCTCTTTCTTTGCTGCTGGAGAGAAAGAGGGGGAAGGCTATCTCAGACCCACTGCATTTCCAAGGGCAGGTGTGGGGATTGCTTTTCCCCAATACGGTAGATTTCAATGCGTTCCTATGGGGAACCGTGTTTTGGAAGACGATCTTGCAAGCCACCACTTGCACCCGGCGTATAAGACGACCCCCCCACTTGGAGGCATGTTTTTCAGGGCAAAAAAGTAGTCTTATACGCCAGCAAATACGGTAATTTAGAAGATCACATATTATATACAAAATATTAGGTTATAAAACAGGAAGCTAATTTAGCTTTTGAACTAACACAGAAATATTCTTTTCGCACTGGCAAGAGTCATGACTAATGTTCCCTCTAATTCTCCGCGAGCACTGGGCTGGGGCTCCACCCCACACACATTGGGTTCCGGCTGTGACCAGAGCAAGTGGGCATAAACACTGGCTCTGCTGCACAGCTCTGATGCAGTGCTGCACTCCCACACAGCTTAGAAGGAACATTAGTCCTTACTGACACCACACTCAAATGCAGACATTCCCAACTGCTAGACTTTCAAGGGCCAATTAGTATGTTACAAGTTTCTACAGAGATGTTTCAATCCAAAAGAGTAAAAAGCAGATTTAGGGTCACTGGTTTCAATGGTCTCAGGTATGCTATAGAATGGTGGACGGTGGTAAGACCCCCAATTCAATCCAGCGTACAAAAGTTGTGAAGCAGGATAAATACATACGTTGCACTATACATAGTTTTCCACTACAGAAATATTTCTTCAAGAAGTGAAGTATATGAAGTAACTTCTTTGTTCTCCACAGAACTATCAATTTCAAATGTATCTAAAAATCTAAAGTGCTCACTTCTACAGCCAGCATGTACAATTTATCATTTCTAATACTTAATGTCAAGATCTTGTCCTCCTGACATATTTAGTTTATATTCTAATACAATATACAGTACAAAGTTCCAAGCAGAGTTCATCACCATGAACATTCCTGTTGGTCAGTTTAGCTTTTTCTTAATTAAAATGTTTATCCATACATGGTCAAATTCTCTCAAAGCAGTGCCATCTGGAAAAGATCCAGAAAACAACTGTAAACTGTGTCAATCTCCACTAGGAGCCTAAATTAATCCTATCTAGTTTTAGAAGTATTCCCCAGGGATTTGGAGAAAATAAATTAGCTCCAGTCCTGGAATTTAAAACTTCCCTTGACAAATTCATTCCAAATGGTTATTTTCCCATGCACTTAAGCAGGTCACATTACATTCACAGTGCTACACTAGATTTTGGAGAATTAAAGTTTGTTATCTATAGCCATCTCCTAAAGAGTGATTCATTCTGTAGTCATCTCTTTTTACATTTCTAATGTCTACTGAACCAGAGGTTTCTTAACTTGGGCCCTAGATGTTCTGACCACTAGCTATACTAGCTACAGCTTTTGGGAACTATAATCCAAGAACATCTGATACGCCAAGTTAAACAGCCACTCATTTACACTATGAAGTAAATTCTACCCACACATGAATCTGAAGAACTGTAAAGCACAGAGAATTATCATGTTTTTTGGAATTATGAAGCAATAAAGGTTTCTACACCTCCCCTATCTCAGCTTGGAAATAAACACTTCACATTTATTGCAGATTTTTGCATTAATGAGCATTTGCTCTTTAAAGTGGTTTCCTCAAAAACTGCAGATTATTTGGATGCACTACCTTCCCTGCTATTATAATTAACTTTATGAATGCAAACCTATATCCTCTGGATCAATCCCAATTGATTTCTCTTGTTTACTCATTCTCTGATGCTTCAAGTAGGCTGTCCCCCACCCCCACCTTTTAATTTCATCAACCATTTGTTTAGACATTTTTGATACTCTTCAGGAACTATTCAGAGAGGAAAGAATGTTAACAATGTTGAACACAAGAACTATCCAATAATCACTGTGCAGTCTGGCTGCTCCCAAAAACCAGAACAGGGCTTCCCAAGCCTATCTGAAGCAAGAGGACTATACATTTATTTAAACAAATGCTCTTTCACAGTCAGCTCACTGCAGTACATCTCTACAGAGATTCTGGGGAAAGTGGAGTAGAAGACACACTAATCTACTGTATATTTCAATTGCAAAGTGCATCAATATTGTATTTTTACCATTCTATCTGGAAAAAGTAATCCTTATTGAGAATAATATGTTGTCCCAAAGCAGAGGTGGGGGAGATTTTTTTAGGCAGAAAATGGAGTTAGTTTCTGCTAACCATGTTGTGGTAACATATGAGTAGTAAACAGGGCTACTGCTGGCATAAGGCTTCACTGTGAGTACGTAGACTCCATTACACACAACATTCTTCTTCTATACTACAATTAGTTTTTTTAAATCTTCCACTGAAACCAGTGTATGCTTTTTACAAGCTTAACAGCAGTATGTGTGGAATGAGCAGAAAGACTTTTATCTCTGATGAATCCCATCCTGACTAAACTGATTGGCCAGATGGGCAATATCAGGTCTCTGGGCCAAAAGTTTCCTATACCTAACTGAGAATAGACACAACACTGGTATCGACCACCACACAGCCAAACAAATCAACAAGAGTAATGATCTCACACCCTCAGGGCTGCTTTCTTTTGTATTTTAGAAAACCTGATCTAGTATAATCAAATGCTTTCACAAATTGCTGGATTGGGGGTGGAGGGAATAACTCTTGCACTTCACAGCTTTAAGAACACAAATCCAATCTAGATTTTAGATTAGGCATTCTTCAGTGCTCTGAATAGAGGACTTGGAACAGCGTCCAGTGTGGCTGAGAAGGCCAATTCGAGAGTGACAATCCCTTCCACATGGAAGACAAATACAATCTGTCCCCTGTCCAGCTCTAATCTACACCTTCCATTAAAAAGACCCTCCCTCCCTTGTGGCTTCTTTGCTCAGTTATTCTAAAAAGCATCAACATTGTACAATGTATTTTCAATATTGCCTTTCTTACCCTGCCTGATTCCAAATCTTGAGGAAGGGCTTGAGAGAAGAATGTTCATTTCATTGCTTATGCTCAACCCAACCAGGAAATGAGTGACAATGTTTGGAGAGAGGAAGTTCCCCTCAACAATTTTATGGGAGCAACTGCCCCAACACTATGACATGAACTTACTGCAAAATGTATTGAGGTACTGACAAAGAATAAATCAGAATCGATTCACTTTCAAATTGTGCTTCCTACAATCCTGTAATGAATGCAACTTCAAGTACACATTTCCTCGTCATTATATACCTACACTTTTTTCATAGTAGTGACAGGATTAATGGCTCAGAGGGAAACTGAACAGAATCACTGAAACTGTAGAACCAACTGTCAAACATTCAAAAGCAAACAGTTTTTCTCATCTCGATCTTCTAGTTAAAAGAATCCTCTCCAAGAACAAGAAAGAATATCAAATATCAGCATTACCTATTTATTACATTTTAAAATAACAAGTGATGCTGAGAACTGTATGCTGTATTACATTGGTTCCCAACCTTGCGTAACCAAGGCACTCTTGAACTGCAACTCCCAGAAACCCTGGCCAACACAGTTGGTGGTGAAAGCTTCTGAGAATTACAGTCCAAGAATACCTGAGTTACCCAAAGTTGGGAATAATTGCTGTATTAAAATCACATAGCATAGTATTGCTTTTATTCTGTGCAACTCAATGTATATTTGTTGTCCAGAATCCGAATAGTCTTTGCATAACTTGCTGCAAGTAACTGCTAAGATGCCAGTATCCAATTTGGCACATGTCTGATTGTGCAAACAAGACACACCACAGCACCCATTAATTAGCCATAGCAAAGTATGCAAACTTTCAGCAAACACCATTAGGGTTCCAGATATCTACTTAATGTTCAGTAAGATGGCTATTACCTCAATATTCTTTCACATTAAGTGAGGCAGATTGTGTCCAAACATGAAGTGGGGGTGCCCCAATTTGAGTTCTCTCCCTAGATATTTAAACATTCTCTCATGCCTGGCTGAAACCTTTTTTCACCCCAACTTATTTGGTTTTAAATCTTTTAAAAGTCACTCAGGGCAGTTCATTTACATTAAGTTGCAGAAATAAGCTTACACATAATAATAAACCTGCTTTTGATTTATGATTATGGTTTATACTAAATACTGGCCTAAATCCTATTCATTTAAGTTCTGTGGCATCAGGCTGATGATGCATCAGCCAGGGCAATTTCTTGAAAATTAAACATTTCCCCTTCCTATTCTGAGGCCCCTATAGGTCCTGAGTAATCCCCATTACTACGAGGAACCCATGGGGGACCAAGGGACAGAAGAGGGAAGTCGTTAATTACTGAAAATCACTGCTGGCAGCAACTTTTGGTAATTAAAAACTTCTCCCTCCCATCCCTTGGCTCCCACAGGCTTCTAACAATGAAAGTGATTCCCTGGGACCTAGGAACAGGAGGGCCTTGGAAGAGGAGGGGAAATGTTTCAATTCTCAAAACGTTGTCCTGGCTGTGGAAATTACATGAACAGGATTTCAGGCATTGTAATTTGGAATTAACAAGGATGTTCCTTTTGGGGATCTGAACAGTGGGTCTTTTTCAGTAACATTGTCAAGGAACTACTTACTTTTTTGTAACGTTGAAATGTCACACAGACAAGACTCAACCTTTTTCAAGAGGCTTCATTTTATATATCTGATACTAATTATAATATGTGTTGCAACACATTAAAGTTTACATTGTTTGGAATAAAAGGATGTGGCAAGCCAACAAATATTTTAAGAAATGAAGCTACCACAATGCTATCTAATCTAGACATTTTAAATAGACTTCCTATCAAGAGATATGCAATCTTCAGCAATCATAAAAAGTTAAACAAGGAGTTCAGAAGGCATTTGTCCAGTTGTACCAAACAATTATTTAACAGCAAAATAGTAGTAAACATCCACATATATATTTATTCAGATAAGTGAGATCAACCATATGACATTAGTCACCTGATGGGAAATTTCCATTTGCAGATTAGAATATATTTAAAAATAATACAAGATATTTTGTTCTATGCAAACCTGTACTGTCTTCTTAATTCTATGCGAAGGTCCTGGATATTCTGGAGAATACAAGTCTGTCAGGAATAATGAGTTGATTAGTGTTGATTTCCCCAATCCAGATTCACCTGTGTAAAGAGTAAATATGAGTACAATCAGAGCGATCACAATATTGTTTGACATGATACATTCTCCAAAGCAAATTGTAAAACATTAAATATTCTAGAAGAAAGACATTGCTTACTGTGAAAACTGCAAATTAAGACTAGTCTCTACTTTCCAGTGTCAAAATTAAAATATAGCATATACATAATTTTCCCCCACATACAACCAGCTTTATGTTTTCCCACTAAATGTACCAATCACAAGCCCTGCATCTGTATTAAGGAAAAGGCTGACTTAGGCATGATTCATATATGGACCATACTGGAATGACTCTATCTTGCTCAATGAGCAAAAAATGTATCTCATACAAGGGTAATTTACTGTCTCCTCTTCCCCTCTGCAGTACCCCACATCTCCTAAAAAAAATTACTTGCAAAGTTCAAAAAGTCCTCTGGAATGCTACAGAAGTGGTAAACAACTCTCCTTATGTCCTTGAACCAATGCTTCTCTGGATCCAATCCAATGTTTACAATACAGCACACCCATTTGTGTTGCATGATATATTTTTGAGCTCCCGCGAAGCTCATTAGTTTTATTTTTAAAAGTATGTAAAGATTAGTTTTATTTTTTAAAATAAGCAAAGATAGATATAGAGAAGAAAGGCATCCAGCATATCCAGGTTTTGTCAAATGAGAGGCAAAATAGAAGTAAGTTTCAAAATAGAACACTAGTATAAACAAGGTAATTGTTTTTTAAAATTATCAGGTCTTGGAAACAGTCTCTTTTCTGTGTAGTCAGGCTTCCTAGAAATTTAATTTTAAAAAAACAACAGGAATATCTGTTTACTAGAAGCAACAGCAAGATGATTGCATACTTAACAGCAACACTCTTTCACACTGCATTTACCAAACTGTCCTCTCACTTCATAGTGAACGTTGTGTCACAGATCACAGTGTTACAGATTATCAGTATATATTAACAATGAATTAGTTTTAACACCCTGAAAAGTAGTTAACCCCCATGGCAAATATTTTTTAATTACTGTATTAAAACGAATGAGAAATACATATACTGTAGCAAATCTAATATTGTAGGAAATGCCAATATATAAATCTTGCCTATCATTTATCTCCATGATTTGTAGACAGTTTCAGGCATGCACAAAGTAGAACCTCTCTTCACCTTCAAACATTAACCTGCTTCTGGACTTAACAGATGGAAGCCAACAATAAGTTACAATGGGAGTAGGGCCACTGAAGCAACAGAGCTTACAGAGGAGCTGACTCCTCTGTAAGCTCTACTGATTCAATAAGCCTACTGTCGTTTCAACTCACTAGTGCATTTCTGTCAGTGTAGTTTTATTTGCTACTGAATGGATGGCAAGAACCCTTTTAAAAAAAATTACTGGGACTGTATTCCCCATTGTGTAAGCTGTTGTGGGAGGGTGTGCTGGGTGGGGAGGTACATTAACGGGGCATAAGGAAAAGTAGGCAGGACCAACCTTTTCTTTTTCTGCCACCCTTCCTCTTTCCTTCTTCCTCCCCCTTCAAAGTGCTGCCCAGAAAGAGAAAAAAACTTGCTACGGGCATCATTTGCCATGGGGAGGGGGAAGACTGTCCTTTTTTTTCTACTCGAAAATTGTGGAGATCCACTCTCATCCCCATTCTTTTAGACTTTACTTCTCTGCCTTGATGCTGTAAGGTTTACATAATACAAAAGGAAATTTACAAATATGGAAAACTCTGTGTGTAACCATACAATTATTTGCTTTCCAAGTCCACATTAATGTGTTTCCTTACTATTCATTTTTCCACTACTCACACTGAAAACGTATATATTTATGCACTGATTTTCTTAATACAACATGTAGCATTCCATGACAAAGGTTCTTATAACTTAACTTCCCCCATTCTGTGGCTCCCAAAGGCTTCCCCGGGAACAAAGGGATCCCTAGGGACCCCCAAACCTGGGAGAGGGAGTAGAAAACTTTTAATTCCCCCAGAACAGCCGCAGTTGGTAACATCATCACAGTTGCAATACAATAACAATCCAGCCAGAATTATTTAAGTTCTAAAATGAAAAACTTCAATGTATCAAAATAAGACAAATATAGTTGCTTCTAAAGTTTTACTAAGTGCAGTTATCAGAGAGATGCAAGCTAGTGACAGATGCTAAAAAAGTTGCTTTTTTAAATTACAATTCCCAGAAATTATACTCCAAGATCTGGAAAAAAGGTGAAGAAATAAATAAATTCTATAATGTAAAATAATCTCTCTCTGCTGCTCCTCCTCCTCACCCTAAATATTTGCCCTGTCTAAGCAATATCACTTGGAAAGATAACAACCCAAAGTGTAAATGGAACAAACTGTTTATTCCAGTATGGCTAATGCACATTGAAAGAATGACAATGATTACTTCAGTATAGTGCCACTGAAGTTATTGGCTCTCACAGAAAATCAATCTGCAGTGGAAAATGGTTGAGGGCTACATATAGATGAAGGCAGCTTATGGTAAATCACTATATAACTCTCACAACATAATCAATGGGCTCAGAATAACCTTTCCAAAGATGAAGAGTCTATAACATAACAAATTGCTCAACGCTTGCTCTTTGCTGTCACTGCATAAGCAGGGATCTATAAATTTTGGCTGCCTTTAGCAGTCAATTGGTATGTTCTACTAGACTAGCTGTGAAATCTAATTCTTCAAAAAGCTTTATCTTGTTCTCTTCTTTTACCAAGATTTCTTCATTTGTAGCCTAAAATCCCTGCAAGCTCTGATTACTGAAGATGACTTGAATCTCCCAAAACAAGCAATTTGTTCAGCTCTTTGAATCTCCTCCCTTTAGAACAGTAAACAGTGAATAATTGCAGCCTTTCAATTATCAGAGAAAAGGGAAAAGACACTTGCCAGAGCTGGGAAGGGCAGAGGCCATGGGATCCATGGTAAGTGCTTTCTCAATTTAATGGAAGGAGAATGAAGCACCAAGTTTTATTCAGTTTTAGAAGAAGTAGCCATGTAAGTCTGGGCAAGCATATCAGGCCAAAATTTTATTTATACTTTTACCCTCCTTCCACCATTTGTACATAAAACATTCTGGGAAAGGGGGCCTTTGTCAGGTTTGTCCCTGTAGTAGGACCTCCACATCTGCAGGGGATTAGTTCCAAGACCCCCCACGGATGCTGAAAAAATGTGGATTATAGCAAATGCTATTTTAAGAGTGAACGCTATACATAGCATGGTCTCTGGCTCCCTCTAGTGGTCGGTTCTGGTAACTTCATCTTTAGAAATATATATTTCTAGGATTTTTTTTAACATTTCTAATATTTTCAGACTGTGGATAAGTGCATCAGTGGATACTAATGCCACAGATAAGGGGTCCTACTTTAAAATGTTATTTTTCATTTGCCTGACTAAGTTCTCTCAATTTCCCTGACCACTATTCAAATATAACCACAAGTTAAAACATTAATATGCCACACTGCATTAATTGAAGGATTATAAAATGTTCTACTCTAAGTTTCAAATGTAAAAATATTTGCCAAGATATTTAATATGTGCTTCATTAAATGTTATCTCCCAAAGCATCTAATTTTAAAAAAATATTTATATGCCATCTTTCTCCTAAAGGATCCAAGGCACCTCACGGTATTAAAAGAAACAAAGTTAAAAGCTAAATAAGAAATTATTACGTCCGTTTTGAAACTACATTAAAATTGCACCAATTTATAGAAACTTCAATTCTATTTTTGTTCTTGCATTAAAGTTATACTAAAAATTATATAAAAACAAGTTCCAGCAAATGCTCTATCCAAAATGGTAACTAAAGCCATATTATGAAACTCATAGTTTTGAAATCAGGTTAAAAATTAGAGCACAAGTTTTTTTTTTTAATTAAGATCTGAGGAAGTGGCTTTTATCCACAAAAGCTCACATTAAAATATTACTCACAGTTAGTCTTTAAGGTACCACGTTTTTATTATTTTATTTTCCTTTTCTTTTTGCCTGATATGCTTGCATAGACTAACACAGCCATCTCTTCTAAGATATAAAGCTATCACTTCTACAATTTTCTCTTTTTTCTTTTGCAACTCTTCTAGTGTCTGATTAATTGCTTCCTCTTCCATTTTGACTTCTTTTCTCAGTATTTTTTTTTTAACATTTTCAAGGTGTTTTAAAGTGCTGACCTAAATCTTGCCAACATCAAAATGTTAAGCAAGGTAGTGAAATCAGAAAGGAAACAGATTAAGGCATATATAAAAAAAGGAAAGAAGCGCTTCCTGGCTGAGACCATATTATGCTGGCAATCGATATCCAAAACTTTAAATCATGGCTGAACTCCTGTTTCATAAATTATTCTGTGCAAGGCTGATGACAAAATCAGCTGCTACGATTTTTAGGAAATGAAGCATTTCTGATTCCACCATTAAGGTTTCAAGGTACCTATAAGATCCCTTTCATTATGAGGAAGCCACTGGAATACATGGTGGAAGTCTTTAATTTCTGAAAGCTGTTACCAATAGTAAAGTCAACCAGTGGTAACACTGGGTTCCCAAAGGAGTCTTAGGACCTTTTGGTAGAGGATGGAATCGGAAATGTCTTCTTTCCAAAAAATTGCTGTGGCTGATGACATTATCCCTAAAGTATCATTAATTCCTCAGAAAGGCTAACAGTAACTAATTCTGGTTGATAAGTCTCAAAGAAAACATACACACAGTAAGTTTATTCAACAGTTTGGAACAGTTAGTTGTGATTAACTTGGTATCTCAACTGAATCATGGCCATCTTCCACAGCTATCAGATTATTATTATTTGAAACCGATCTTGCAATGCCTTTCAAATGCTCTGTCTCGCTGGCACATATGGCTCACTTAATAAAACTTTTAAAAAATGGAAAATCTGCAATACCACAGTAAAAGTTAAGACTCCCAATAGATTTTAAACTACACAGGCTTATTTAAGAGCCACACATGAACAGCCACACATTAAAAAAAAAAACACAACCTGTTCAATTTAAGCTTCTTGGAAATCCCAAAGTGAAATTTTGGATGGAACTATTTGCACTGGATGCATCCTTCTATCAATAACTGAGCAGAAATCACTTCAGTGTCATTTGCAATTTCTAATAGTTTTAGAGGTCAAGCTTCATTTTTTCATGCCAATTTAAGTCCTTATTTTGCATAGCTTTGTTTTTTCATGGTAGACATTATCCAAGGCTAGTCAAGATCAACTTTTTGGCTTGTATTTCCAGTTCCAGCCATTTGAATACCAGAGCTAGCTTGCTGCCTTCTGGTTCTTGATGGGCAAACTGGTTTTCAGAGAAGATGGCTTTGGATCATCAGATAAATCTCAGAAGTAGATTGTTGGCCAGATTGCTGCCAGTCATAAAACTGTGGCGTGAACTGCGCTGGCATGATGCAGGCATTCAGTGGTTCTCTCTCGTGCTGAGATAGGGAGAATCAGGCATCTCAAATGATTCAGGGCACTATATAGGGAATGGTAGTAGCTCCCCAGCAAGGGTTTCTTAACAAATATACAGAAGAGAGATGGAGAAAATGAAGAGACCAGTAGTTGACTGAAGGGAGTTTCCATGTGCCTTGGTGGGGGTGGTAATGTTCAATGTGGTAAGCGGCAAAGAGGTCGAACTTGAATTATCTTTCAGCGTAGGGGCTGCAGTTGTTGTATTTTGACTTGTCTGCGTGGGTAAAAGAAGAGCCAAGAGCAAAAGCTCTAAGCCGAGCCGCGTAGTCAGGGTGGTCCCCATATATCTGATCGTGGTGCAAAGTGCCCGCCTTGAGCCCCCTTCCAGTGCCGCGCCTGAGATGCCAGTATTAAATCTGACAGACGAAAACAGAAATTGCAGTGCTATGTCATGTCCAAACCTCTCAATATTACTACTAGGGAAAGAACAAATTGTACTCAATATTGTTTGACCAATTCCATTTAGTATTTGTTGCTTCTTTTCACTTTTATCCTCTAAATCAGTTGTTCCCAACCTTGGGTCCCCAGATGTTCTTGGACAAAAACTCCCAAAAGTCTTCACCATTAGCTGTGCTGGGCAGGATTTCTGGGACTTGTAGTCCAAGAACAACTGGGTACCCAAGATTAGGAAACACTGCTCTAAATAATCACTGTAGCTTGTCTTGATCATTTTCCATCATAATCATATACTAAACGTATTCAAACTGTTTGGGAAAAGGTAATTTGGGGGGGGGGGGGGAGAGCCTGTCAGCATCAGACAGACTACAGTTTGAAAACTATCAACCATCTCCAGTTCTGAAAATTCCAATTTCAGACTCATTCAGAGTAGAGATGGGAGTATCCCTGGGGCCGGACCGTCCACTCACACGTCTGACACTGCCACTGGCCCCGCTCTTCCTTCTAATTGCTCCGGAGCTCGTGGTCGGCTAGCCACTCCTGGCAGAAGGAGGGAAGATGAGTCTCCCTGCAAGGCTGATGAGTGACTAGCCGACAAGGCGTTCCAGAGTGATTAGAAGGAAGAGCAGGGCTGCCGCCGCTGGAGGATGCACGAGTGGGTGGTCTGGCCCCAGGGATTGGACCCTCGTTAACTCCAGCTGTGCAGGGGTATTCGTATTCATATATGAATACAAATACCTCCATCTCTAATTCAGAGTCATATCCATAAATCCCTTCCAAAAGTATTGTCTCATTTCAGGTACGACCACTTGTTGTTTTCATTCTTCATCTGCAAAAAGCTATGGTGACCAGACATCTCTATGGCTGCTGTTCACTAGATAAGATCGTTTTCATTTTCTATGGCCCACTGAGACTCCGTAACACCAGAAGCCGAGCTTTCATGGAAGACTGATTTTGCAGCTACAAGTGCAAATCCTCAAAGGCAGCTCCTGTACTTCTAATTTGTCAGCCAATGCAAACAGAATTGCTGCTGTACAGAAACTGTAAGTTTTTTTAATTATTACATCCAGTCTGATAACATGTTTTAGTGTGGTATATGTAATTATGTGGCAAGACTAACCGCACTAATTACACAGCTACTCCTCAACTAAACTAAACTATATTTTGCAGGATACTGTACAACTTTCTACTATCTGTACCTTGTAAGAGAAACCATTTTATTATCTGTCTCCTGAAAAATAATGGAACTAATAGTGTTCAGATTTTAACAATATAAAGCAAACCGGTACACAATTTATAAAATGCAACAAGCTAGATTGTAGCCTGAACACTATCTTTGCTTTTGGTTTTCTATTACATTTACTAAACCTAAACAAGACACATATGTTGTCCAGTCACATTATAAATTGTATACAATTCTAGTTGTAGGTATTCTTACACATTATATGTGTTTCATTAATGTTTACATTTTGAATGTATTAACATAAGAACATAAGAAGAGCCCTGCTGGATCAGGCCAAGGGCCCATCTAGTCCAGTTTCCTGTATCTCACAGTGGCCCCACCAGATGCCTCTGGGAGCTCCTGATACCCCTCCCTTGCATCTGGCATATTGTAGTATAACTTATGATATGCTTAGTACTACCATGGGTACTGAGGTCAACATGCCTCCCTTAGACTGAGCATCAGTCATAAGCATTTAACTGATGGTGTTTGCAACACTAGCTTTTTATTTAAATCCATTTCATCAGTTGTCATAACAGGAGTCAGTTATCCCATCTTTCTCTGCTAAAAGAAAACACCCTGGGAAAAGGAAGTTTTTAGCAAGTATAGCATTTCAATTTCCAGTTCTTGTTGCAATAACAAAACCTACTGTTATCCAATTTTAGCATGGAGAGACAGGAGACACTTCCAACCACTCCTATGCTATGTATAAGAAGTTGCATGAAAACAATTAACTCAGCTTATATACTCGTAGATTTGACTGTAGTACTTTGCTATTCTCTGAACCTCTAACAGTACTGGCAACAGTTCCCTGTACAAATGTCCTAAAGACCTCTTCCATATACCAGTTTGAAATACCACTGGAAAATTCTTTATTACTCCCACCCAAGGAAGCAATGCTTTGTCACCAATTACTTCCAACCAAAACAGTACTTTTACAATCTTAAAGCTTTATTAGATAAAACTCTTTTTAAGATGCCATGCAAGGAGTATTGCCTTTTCTTATTTTGCTGAATACACATGTTGATCCCAGTACCCATGTAGTCATATCGTAAGTTAGTCTACAATACATTCAAAATTTAAACATGAATTAAGAACATATAACATGTAAAAATACTACAGTTAGAATTGTATAATATCAACAATGAAAACAAATTCTGAAGAAGAGCACTGTAATCAGAACTTGGGAGACTAAATGCAAATTCTGAAGCTCTACACAGCCCTGCAACAATCACTGACATGGAGGAGAAAAGTGAGATGGAAAGAAAATCCCAGAAACATGTGAAATTTTACCATTGTCATCTAAAATCTTGGGTAAGAATGAGTGAAAGCCACTTGGGATCATCTACCTGAATATATGCCAAGCTGCCAAAGTTCATTAATACGACATGATCAATGACTGAAAACACTGCTTTGTTTTCAGCACAGGAGCTAGGCTATGGTAGGTCTGAAGCACTATCTATAACTTACCTCCCGCAAACAGCTTACTAACAAAAGATTCCAAATGTTTCTTATTTACTTCTATTAACCAGGAAGGAAATTGATTTACTTATCTGCAAATCTACCAGTCCACCCATTAGATCAATTTAAGTGACAATACCTATCAAATCAGTCCGATTGATACCACAAACTCCCAGAATATGGGTGTGCCATTCAGGGTAGGTCGGGGGGGGGGGGAGGGTAGACCTTAGCTACCAGAATTCTCCAAGAATTCGCCAGGCAGATTTCAGGGAGTTTGACTTCATTTCACTCACCTGCAAAAGGCTGAGGACTCCAAGGCTATATAGCAATGGTTCTCAACCTTGGGTCCCCAGATGTTCTTCAACTACAACTCCCAGAAATCCCGGCCAGCACAGCTAGTGGTTAAGGCTTCTGAGAGTTTTAGCCCAAGAACTTCTGGGGACCCAAGGTTGGGAACAACTGCTGTATAGCATTCTATACCTTGTTTCTGTTGCAAGTCTTTTTGGGAGGAAGTTCCTACAAGGCTTCCTAGGTATGGAAGTCCTGCTGCCCTTTAGCTGTTTAAATGCATATTTCTGGGTTTTTTTATTAAATATTTTCAGGCAGTGGTTAAGTGACTCAGGGGATACTGATCCCATGGATGGGGAGGTCCTACTGTACTTGCAGAAAGTAGCCTAGGTCATTGATTGATAAGGAATTAGGCAAAGTGTGGCACAACTATGCCTACATCTAGACTTTTCAGAACACAGAAAGTGTTACACTCTACCACATTGAACCCCCTTTCAAAATAGTCTTCATCAGCCACCATCTCAGCCAACTTGACTCAAACACAGAGAGTTTTAGGTGCTTCAGGTGTTTGGGCACTATGCACATGTAATAATTCACATAGCCGTTACTTAATATTTTTGGAGACAATTTAGTTCAGTTGGAGACTATATGTTTTGCATGAAAAAGGTGGAAAGGTTTTAGTTCCTGGCATTCTAGTTCAAAGGGTCAAATAATAGACAACTGGAAAGACCTCTGCTGGAAAGCTACTGTTACCCAGAAAGGACAACGGTGGAAAATAGGGGCAAACAGACCAAACTGGCACAAAGGTGGCAATCTATGTTCGTATAGTGCTGATTTTATGTAACAATTCTTGAAATAAGCTGCAGAATTTTTTGAGATCTTATGTTCAGGCTATTTTCAAGCAAATATACTTTTTCAGACTTGTCAACTCTTCCTTCCTTCCTCCCTCCCTTCCTCCCTTCCTTCCTTCCTCCCTCCCTCCCTTCCTTGCTGATCTTTTCTCCAAAGAAACCCAGAATGGGTCACAACACATAATAAAATATTCCATATAAATGATTATATATGATGAAACCTTTATTCTTGCACAGAAAATGTTATGTCCAACTTAAGAATTTTCAAAAGGCTGAATAGCAAATGCTACAAATTCTAGAAAGGTTTACATTACATCTCATCCTATGAAGCAGACAGCACATTATGTTTATGAAATTAGTCAGAATCAGGGTGTTTTCCTTGTAGTGTGGCACTGTACACATAATAGAAACACTACACTAAATACACCACAGAATGGTTCAATACATATTTCTTTCCTAATTAATTCCTAACTTTGCTAGCAGTAGCTTCCAATTCAAAATCTGCAAGGTACACTATTTCAGACTCAAGTCACCATTGAAGTAAAAATAGCCTAGCATCCAGTGTGATTCAGTAAGGACGGGAGTAGCAAAGGGAGAAAAAATGAATTGGTGCACATTAGCATTCAAACCCTTTTACCTGCATTGTTCAGTCACCCCAAGAGTTTCCTATGCCAGCTTTAATATTAAAAATTGACTTCAAAGAATGTCATCGGCAAAATAACTGGGAGTAGTTAACAAGCCCCCAGAGTAAATTAATAAATGAAGTCCAGGGAGCATGCCTGATGACATGTAGCTTTTGTTTGTAAAAACATGAATCATTTTGTTCCTCTATACTACAACTCTTCTTGCAGACATATATTTTATTTGACCATTGCCTACCTCTCTCATTGTTCTATTCAGAGAAACAGAAATGCAGGAATTTCACACCCCTAACAGAGAAGCCTAACGAAATGAGCCAAATAAAACAACTTCTGAATGAATTTGAATTAACATTTTTTAAAAGAAAATAAATGCAGCTACCCAGGCAACAAATAATGAGAGCAGTAAAATTGGCAGAGATTCATTCTTGGCAATTTTGCCCTCAACACTTTTTTCATTTTTTATGCATGGACAAGTGCCAGTCAGGTCATGCACCGAACAGAACAAATTTTAGGGGGAAAACTGGTTTAACACTTGTTACTGTAGTTTATAGCAAGATAAGTACATGGATATTTAGTGATGTGGTTGGTTGTTCACCACTGACAAATGCTATATTTCTAAATCCTGGTAGAAAGTTTTAAGTACAATCTCCAAGATGTTCAGAATAATGCTCCCTCATGCCATTTTGTGGCTTTTAAATCCTGCACGCACTGAGTCTTTGCTGAGAGTAGTGACTGACATCTTATGCCATTGGAGGACAGACTGAAATGTTCTTCATATAGTTATTCAAGGTATGAAGAGAAGAGGAAGGAAAAAAATATTATAAGCCATTATTTTCCTTACCTTTAAATCTGACATATGATTAACTTCTGTTCATTTAAGACCACTGGAAGTGGAAAAGCAATCTAAAATTACGCACAGTGCAAAAACCCCAAAGTGACTAGAACTACACTTCCAATTGAAAGGTGAGAATTCCTTATTAATAATGGCTTTTAATGGCTATTATATGTAAGCAAGATGAAAGAGGGAAAAAAAAGATGTTTAAAGGTGGCTAACTATATATTTTATATCTGAGTGGTCAGTCAATATACCTTTATATTACTGGCTACATATGGCAGCCTCTCTGTATTAATGATAAAGGAGAAATCACTGAATTTTGTTTGCTATTTGAAGGGAGTGGGTTGTTAGCAAAAAATCTCACTCCTTTCTGTGCTGTATAGAAACCCTTTTGGTAGTCATTAGCAGTCAGTCAGTAATTTGGGCTACCCAGTTTGTTTTTTACGTTATTTTTAAAGGCACTAGGATGAATAAAAATTATGTGGAGAGACATGGAGTTTTCTTTATTTCCTTTCACAGTACCACCAGTTCATACCCAGCCCACACAGCTGCCTATAGGAAAGAAGAGGACCCTATGTCAGAAAATGTGTTATGAAAGATAGAGGAGCTCTGCACACACACTATGAACTAGCTCCTTAGCCTAGTTTCTTGTAGAAGACTGAGAGGGTCCCTGTTCATCTATTCATTGCCTGGTTCTGCCATTCACTGCAAAAGGAACCCTTTCATGCCTGCTTTTATCTCTTGCAGGCTAACTTAGAAAGGAGAATATAAGGGCCCATCATTTCTGGCAGATTGCAATGCATAGCCTGCAAAGGTTTGCTGCATTCTGTTTAACATATTGACAACTTTCCTTACACAAAACTGAGGCATTTATGTTTTTAAATTTCAAAATTATGCCAATTGATACCATTTCATGCACTAATAGAGTTATGAAATATTTTATGTTGCTAATGCAGTAAAATAAGTTTAGATTTGATATAAAAGTACTGTATATACTTCAAACTTCCTTAAAACTGTTGTCTGACCCTAAAAAAAACACCTTTCTCTTGCTAGGAAATGTTATCACTCAGCAAAGTGACAGGCATTTTTTTTTCAGAAGGAACAGAGTTTGGTCTGTAAACTGGAAAAGGATGGTGTTGGACCCGCTACAACTCCATGGGAAGGTGTTCTATGAAATTGACATCATTACCAAGAAATCCTCCTTAACTAGTTTCCTGTCAAACTTCTATCAGTACCAACCCCTGGAACAGGCCTCTATATGCTGAACAGAAATTACTGCAGGGTATGGAAGAATAATTACATTACAATAAATAAATCATGGGTAGAAGATTTGGTTAGCCACTCCTACTATCAGAAAAATCAGGGTGGGAGTGATTGGCAACTTATACTGGCAAGACTACTTGATCCCAATAACCAAGGATTCTCTAGTACACTAATTATGACATATAAATGAGCCTGTGTGAAATAACTACATTCTACAATCTTCTAGGCAAAGCTGTTGTCAGAAGTATACTTCAAATGCCAAAATCGGGAGCAGCACTGAAAAAGATATACCCTGAATTACTTTTATCACTTGCCAAATAGGATCAGGAGCAAGAATTTCTATTTCTTGCAACAGGTACCATCACAAACCTCTATGTCATAGTAACCTAGGGTTTCAGAATCTTACAGAAGGTAACGGATCACATAAGCATCACAAATAGACATCAATTCATGAATTTTTTTTAAAAAAATACAAGGTTCCATTTGAAAAAAGATTTGTGATATTCCTTTAAAAAAACTTACCTACTACCATGAGTGTGAATTCAAAGCCTCTTTTCACAGACTTTCGATAAACTTGATTGGGGAGATTTGCAAACCCCACATATCCCTCAAGATTCTTCTGTTGCTATGATAAAAAGAAGAATACTCTTATTTTGTGAAATAATACTCACATTCTAATACAATTTTAGTTTGATATTTCTTCCAAAAACGTATAAATTGCTTAAATATTGTTTTTCTCCTACTTCTGCCTGTATCTCTTGTAAAGATTTATTATAATCAACCTTATGGTTTTTAATTACCTAAGTATTCAGCGCCAGAACTCAAGACTCCTGTGCTTTCTGTTCACTTCAAGTTCCAACTCATCTACAGGGTTTTTGACCATAATTGCAAAACAGCATTGGTGTAGAAAGTGCAATGCATTTGCTAAAAGAATACTTCCAGGGAGGGCTGCCATCTGCAATAGGCACTGGACTTCTGCCATCTGGAAAATATTCACATTTAGGCATTTGACTGGCCCTGGCAACCATTTCAGAAAAAGCATAACAACTGCCCAGTGGCAGATGATCTGCTGCAACTGTTTATTTTGAGTCAGATCTAATTTTAAGGAAACCTAGGAGAAGTCTCAGTTCTGTAGTTTAAAAACTAATATGTGGAAGTGCTGCGTCCTCGTAATGTCCACTTAAATGCAAACTCTGTATTGTCATCTTATGAATTTAGACTAGAGAGGAGCCAGAGGAGCAGAAAGTCTTTCTAGATTGGTGGACGATATTACAATTAGACTTGAGGTATGTAAAAGATAAAACAATGGACTTTTATGAAGAACAAACACCATTTGATAAACTACTGCTAGGCACAAGTGACAAAATAATTAAAAGAATGTATGAATATCTCTTAAATATGAAAATGGAAGATGAAGTGGTGAAAGACTGTATAACAAAATGGGCACAAAATATTGGTCATAATATTGATTTAGAACATTGGACGCAAATTTGGCAGAATAATATTAAACTTACAAAATGAGTAAATTTCAAAGAAAATATATGTAAGATGTTTTATAGATGGCAAATGAGTCCAGCAAAACTTTCAAAAATGTATAGAATTGTTTCCAACAAATGTTGGAAATGTAAAATACAGGAGGGTACTTTCTATCATATTTGGTAGACATGTGGGGAAGCAAGAAATTACTGGAGATTAGTACATGAAATGTTACAAAAAACTGTATCTTGTACGATATCATTTAAACCGGAATTGTTTCTATTGAATATTATTTCTGAGATTGCAGATAAAGAAATGAGATATTTGGTAATACATGTAATTACTGCAGCTAGGATACTATATGGGAAATATTGGAAGAAAGCAGCAATACCGTCCCTAGAGGAGCTGACAGAAAAGATACTGGAAGTGGCGGAGATGGATGTACTAACAGAAGCAGTAAATGAAAGGTTATCTCAAAAAGGACTCAAAAACTGGAAATGATTTTATAGCTGGACTCGAAATATGGATTCAAAAGCATAGATAAAAGAAGAATGTGAAGGTCCAACTAGGGAACGGAGAATTTAGTAACTACAAAAATTCTGGTAAAACTTGTTAAATTATGTTTTTTTAAATCTTCCTCTTTTAGCATAATTGTATAAGTAAATGTAAAAGTACTCTCTCGCTCCCTAGAATTTTACTTTCCCCCCACCCATATCTATTTCCCCTGCCCCCATCCCCCTACTCCCAATCCTATTCCCATTGAAAACGAATTTAAAAAATGAATTTATTTTTCTTAAACTTTAATTTACTGACATTTCTTAAAAACATTATGGTACCTGTAAATCTTCTGAAGTGTCTAATTAAGACTCATGTTTAACACACACAATACATAAAACAGAAAAAATCAGTCAGATCAATTTCAGGCAGCATACAATATGGTCTTACTAGCACAAACAGTGCATTTTACGTTTATCTAACAGAGAAAGGCTTATCTTTCTTTACTTTCTTGAAAAGTAAGGAGGAGGAACATATGTGCTCCAGAGTTTGAGGAGCAGTGTAAAGCCTTCAAAGAGCAGAGAAAATGTTAAAAAGAAGCTGAGAACCATGTGGGCAATGTGTGGCCCAGATATTGTTGGATTGCAACCTCTACCCCCCTTCACCACTCATTACATCGCCTAGTACTCCAGGCAGTAATTTCCAGAGAGAGATAGACAGAGAGCTCCCATCTGTGCTAGGCACAGCACAGCCATTTCTTCAGCCATTTATAAAAACTCACAGCTTAGGGCAACAAATAATTCACTCCCTGCATGTAATGTCAAGAAGTGTAGTATGGAGGACTTTTTATTGGAAGACTTTTAAGTGGATGCTTATACAAAGTAAAAATCTGCTCAGACATAATAAGTCTTGCAAACTAGAAGATAACTAATCTCCTCCAAGTAATCAAACGTACAATAAATTATATGTACAGGTATGTGTATAATGGTTTCCCAGTGTGGAGCAGTAGATATATGGATTAGGACTCTAGAGAACAGGATTCAAATCCCCACTCAACCAAGGAAACTGACTGGAGGAGTGGAACTGGCAAAACCACTCCTTAAATATCTCACTTACCTTGAAACTTGTTTGGGTTGCTATATGTCAGTTCTGACTTGACAGCATATAACAACAATGTATACAATAACCTGTGGAACTGACTGCACCGTGTTGACAGACTTGCAATGTAGTTTAATGAGTGCTTACTCAAAAGCAATTTTGCAGAACATTTTCCAGTGTTCAACCAATGGGGGCCATATGGCCCCCCCTGGGGGCCCCTGGCACATTTGACGAGGGCCACAGACTGAAACATTTTCTATTTTATTTTTCTGTTCATCAGTTTGTGTTGTATCCTTGTTTGACAGGGGGCCTGGAACCTGAGAAGAGCTCCTAAAAGGGTCATGGCCAAAAAAAGGTTGAGAATGGCTAAAAGAATCACAAGATAGGAATGGCAAAATAATGTCATAACTCAATGTAGTGTCACTGATACTAGCCAAAAGATGCCCACTGAGCTATAACTTCATTCTATATAGCACTTATAAGAAAATACATACTGGAAGAGTAATGACAAAAGAATAATGTTTACCCAGAGGCAGATGTAGTGCCAACAGCTTCAAGGGAAATAAGCTTACATGGAATAGCTACTTTCAGAAAAGCCATTTTCATCCACTGCAACAAACCTATATATGCAGAAAAAAATACTGTCCTCCAGAAAAGTCAACAATACTTACTGCTACTTTGAAAATAACATGTGTCCATCATTTCAATGGTCCATGTGTAGACACGCCACAGCCAAAAATCACAGTGAAGAATTCCAGTATTACAGCAAACCAAGCAGATCCAGCATTCCCAAGGAAGAAAAGAAGGGAGAGAAAAAAGAGTTACTTGCATTTGTTCAGACCACAAAAACAGCTGTAATCTGTTTTTATGAGTGTAGTATCTGTTACCTGCACTATTGGTTCAATGAGTTGTTTCCTGTTTCTAAACAAAGCCTTTTCTGAACACAGGAAGGCTCTAAGTATGACATTACATTTAAAGAACAAATTGTGCCACTCTCTTATGATTCTGACTTGCCATTTTAACAACGTAATTATTTTCCTCCAGGGTATATGAGTGGGCATCAAGGGCACTTCAAAAAACATTTCCAACTGTTCTATGCCACAGTACGGAACCTGTGACCCAAAGAGACCTTGATAAAGCACAAGTCAAGTACGAGTTAGACAAATACTGTTAGACAAATTTCCTTTTGACTAAGACAATGTGGCAGGAAAAGGGTTTACCAGCCTTGTACTATGCACTGCTGGACTCAGCATAACCTTCTATAGGCAACATTGTACTACTAAACTGTGGTTCAGGACTTCCCAACCATATACGTATTCCACAGTAAATATTTTATTTCAAGTAAAATGACACTTTAAGTACAGTACATTCCTACTTCTATTTATTTAAGTAATTTGTATACTGCTTGATTTAGTGCAAAGCACTACTCTGGGCAGTTGACAATAATGTAAATTAATCATCCCAGCTGAAATGGATAGCTCAGTTGTTTAGGCATCTGGCTGAGGAGCCAGAGGTTGGGAGTTTGATTCTCCATCGAGCCTTCTTGATGACGGTTGGACTTGAGGTTCCATAGGGTCCCTTCCAGCTCTGCAGTTCTAAGATGATGACAACGACGATATACTAAACCTGGATTAACTGCCCCACTACCCCAAATCAAATCAAATCAAACCCAAATCCAAGAAACAAACACACCACACTGATGGCCAACAGGTAAAACCATGTTCATAATTAATGCAGGGGGAGATTCTCTCTAAAGGCTTCTTTGAAGAGACTGGTCTTTAACAGCTTCTTGAAGGCCAGAAGGGAGGGGGTCTGATGAGTCTCCACAGAAATGTGGAGCCACTACCGAGAAGGCTTGGTTCCTCATGGAAACTTTTGCCTCCCTCAGAGAGGTTATCCATAGGAGACTGGCCTGGGTGGATTGACTGGAATGGGCTGATGTTCTTTGAGGGAGGGGCTCTGACAGATAATGGGTCCCAAACTGTTAAGGGCTTTATATGTTAGTACCGACACCTTGAATCTGGCTCGGAAAGGTGCAGGAAGCCAGTGCAGCCAAGCTAGAACTGGGGAAATATGATCAAATTTCACTACCTCAGTGATTAACCCAGCTGTCGCATTATGCACTTGTCACCTTCAAGGGGAGCTCCACATACAGAGTACTGCAATAGTTGATCTTTGAGATCACCAGAGCATGGACCAGTGTCGTACAGGACCCCACTCCCCATCAAGTTAGCAGCATAACTTGGCAAGCAGACAAAAGTGATTGAAGGCTGGCCTCCCCAGGGCCACTATTTGATATTTCCAGGAAACGCCAGGTCTAAAATCACCCCCAAGTTAGGCACTCAGCCCCTAAGAGGAAGAGAGAATCCATCCAACTTAGGGAAATAACACTCTAACTTGTCCAAGGGTGCCCCAACCAACAAGACTTCCATCTTATCTGTGTTAAGTTTCAGCCTATTTGCACTGGTCTGTTCCAAGGTCAAACAACACTTCAGCACACAGACAACATCCACTATAGAAGATGTAAAGGAGAAATAGAGTTGTGTGTCACCAGCACTACAAAACTCTGGATGACCTTCTCCCATAGATATCAAAAAACACTGGGGACAAAGACAAGCCCTGAGGAACCCCACAAGTGAGGGTCTCCCCCAGCTGAACTCTCTGGACACCATATCCAAGAAAAAACTGGAACAAGCCAAGAGCCAGCCCCCTGATCCCCAGTGCCAATGGCCTGCCCAGGAGGATACCATGGTCAATGGTATCAAAAGCTACTGAGAGATCAAGGAAAACCAACAAGGTCATTCCTCCCTTACTCGCTTCCTTTTAAAGGTAATTGTGCAGCGTGACCAGCTCTGTCTCAGTACCATACTGTGGCCTGCACATGGCCCTCCCATAATGACAAGTTTATCACATGTATAGCCCATTCCACTGTAATATCACTGGCCAATTTTAATAGCCAGAATGAACAAGGACTGAGTGTTGAGGTGGTAGGTTTACAAGTTGCAATCACCCTGGCCATGCCCTCTGATTTAACAGAGTGAAACTGATCTAGCAAAATTGGAGAAGACAGTGTGCTGAGGGTTTCAACATGATCAACCACACTGCTGGTAGAGTCTAGATCACATCAGATGGCCCCTTACTTTTGCCATAAGTCAGGATGTGCAAATTGTACCTCATGGGAATCCAAAAATCCATGAGAGCTGCTCCTCCAATAAAACAAACCAAAGCTAGTGATTCTTTGCTCTGGGAAGCTACGACTCCTGAAGTAGGAGTTAATTTGTCTTGAACCCGAGGGATGGGTCCCTTAAGGCTCCCTACCAACCACAGAATTTCCCTTTTGGGCAATTCTTGTTTACTATTTTAATGTACCTAAAAGGCAACTTCCAGATCATGAGTGGACCATGAGAGGCCGAGAGACAAATATGGTCCCCCAAGCCTCCAGAGTTTGACCACCCATTACAGGGTACAAAGGAGAAACTCAATAAGCGGTTTTATTATTTTGATGTCCGTATGATATGCCGATTTATCTTTTAGAATTAGTGCTACTGCTGCTCCTCAACAATGGCCACCTTATGCAATCTATGTCTTCTGTATCTGGACGGCACTGTACCTCCTAACAAATACTAGAAGAGATAGCTGCCTCAATCTTCAAGCAACTGTAATAAGAAGTAAGAAAGATCAGAAATCAGAAAATCAGTTTAAGGAACAGGATACCAGAATGGTCAACAAAAGTAAAATCACAATGGTACTGGTATAATGGAAATACTACAAAAAAAGAGAACAAAAACACAACCAAAAGTAATGCTACCATGTTAGTTTCTGAAATTCAACACTGGTGAAGATTCTATTGCTGCTGAAGTTAATGATTTGTGACTGTGGGCCAGTGCTGAACCAGTGAAAGACTTCTGTCACTGAACCAGTAAAAGCTTTGTGAGTCAGTTATAAGCAAGCAAGGTACTACACTAGTTCCAGAAAACATGGATATAAGAGACAAAATAAGAGACAAGGGACCATTTTTGATTCAATGGAGAATGTGAAAACAGGGAACCACTATTCTGTACACACATACGTGAGCAGAGATGCCATGGGATCAGTACGGTAAGACTGTTTACTTTATAGGCTATGACAAAATCCAACATGGCAAAATGGTGGAGCTGTTGGTAAACAGAGTTCTTGAATCAGTCAGTACTCAAGTAATGATCAATGAACATCGGTGACAAACATGAGCAACATCTAGGTTTTTAGTCTGTAATAGGACATCCTCCCCAACTGCCTTTAACTAAATGAACTCTTCTCTTCTTATGCCTGTTTTGCTTATAACTGGAGATTATATAAGGACATGATCAAAACTGTAGGAGGATAATATATCCAACAGTTAGGTTTATACAGTTTACTAACTGTAGTTACCAAAGTTTACTTTTGAAATAGTGCACCCTAAAATATGTATGTTTGGGAAGCATGAAACAGTATGTACAGAAACACCATTAAAGTAAGAATATGCTTAAATATGCACATTAGTAAAAATGTAAGCAAAATGTCCCAGGATGCCCCCAGAGGAAGGGAATGATAAACCACTTCTGTTTAATCTCTACCTAGAAAATCCTGGAAAGGGTTGCCATAATTCAGAATCAATTTGATGTATTATTATTATCATCATCATCATCAACAACATCATCATCATATGCATCAGATGCATCACTTGTTACCAAAAAAATACACCAAAAAAACCCAAAAACACAACAATAAACCCTTGATGAGGTAGGTCTGCTTACTATATAATCTTAAAAGCTGGCACACAAAATACTCTCAGTCTCCTTTATAGTTCCCTATCTCAGCTCTGCCTCTTATTACTTTGTGCAGCTATAGATCTTACATATTATTTTTGGATCAAAGTACTCCTTGATCTTTAGGTACTGCAAGCTATCCCAAACTGTATCATCATACAAAACATGATAAAAAAGCTTTTGATCTCCACTTTATCTAATCCACTTCATCCAATAATGTGCAATGCTGAGATGGAAATGTCAAATCCCCTTTTCTCATTTATAGAGTTAGGCATTATGAAGCCAGTACATTCTAAATCCTGCCAGCACCTCTGCACTATAGTTGCTCTCACTGGGGTGGTGCAGATTGGACAGAACTACTCAGATAAAGATATGAGAAAACAATTCATTAACAGAGGCCCAAAGAAAACCTTTATCTTACAGACAAGCACTGTATATCACACAAATACATACATAAAGTCTATATTTTCATTTGGCAAAACAGAATATTTACTTTACAGGACATCAAGACAACCACTACAATATTCCAATATCACGGTTAGCAGACTGCTTTTTTTTTAAAAAAATCTGTTTCATTTGTATTCTATATAGAGTCTGCACTGGATGAAATGAAGGTTGTACTAACCTTACTCAAATAAAACGACTGCATCTTCTGAATGTGTCCTATCGCCTCTATGTAAATGTACTCCATTAAGTTTGGCTTTGCTCTGGATGTTTAGGATGACAGTGGAGGGCACAAAAAATGTACAGGGATGTATGTGGCTGCATTCCAGTTCAAAGTCATTTGCTGACCAGTTATCCTGCCTGGTGTAATAGAGCAATATAGTGTGTCAGGAAGCATTAATTTTATATCAAATATGGCATGTTGTGCACCTGCAGAGCTGTGCTTCTCTCTCCAACCAGCTGATAAAGGCAGAAGTACAACACAAAGCAAAGTTGGGGTAAAAGTACTGCAGCCCTCTAGTATTTGGATTCTCTTCTTTTCTCCTTCTCCAGCACTGATCTCAGCATTACTGGTCACCCTACTCCTAACAACAGAATAAATCTTTAACCTGCATTTTTAATTTCAAAGCAATGAGGCTTCTTTTGATCCCCTAGTAGCAGGTATCACAAGACCATTTTTTTAAAAAAATTCAACAAATAGTTTTCCTGTTGGCCATTAACTAATTACATTATAACAAATCTAAATATATTTTGCTGTTATACACTACATTTACCTATTTTATTAGGCTCAGAATCACAGGTTATGAAAGCACAATGTGTCCAGGATGGATGGACCTATGTAACCAGTTCACTCCCAATTTGTTTTTCCTGCTCTCCTGAGTCAGTAAACAATGCAGCCTACTCTAACATACAGGAATACAATCACTATTTTCTCCAGCCAACATAGTTAACAGCTGTACTGGCTGGGGATGAGGAAAGATGTAGCATGTTGCTGTTCTAGGTCACTTGGGGTAGGCCAGCTCAGCATTACAAAAACAAACATGAACGTATAGCCAACAAATAGCTGTGCAATTGCCACCATGAACCAGGATCTTAAACACATTTTTAAAAAAATAACCTAATACAAAAATGCACACTAATGTAATCTTAAAGTCTAATATAATAAAAATTAAAACACAAAATGACCAAAAGCATTTACAAAGTCTTCACCAATGACATTCAGCATATGTTTTAAAAATGCATAATAAATAGGGCGAAGATTTCTATGACATGTCATTTTTTTCTGCAATGTTTATTTGAATTTGTAAGTAAGTAAAAACATGTTTAAAAGTAATCTGGTGAGAATTGTATGGTTTTTATTTTGCCTGGAAAGTCATATTTTGATATTTTAAAAGCGTTACAACATATTTCTGCTTAATTTTGTAATAAATGTTATGTTTTGTTCATATTTTGACCAAACCCTCCCAATGGCTTCAACATGTCTAAAAGTAGATGTTCGGTGAGTGTAAAATTCCTGCATTTTGTTCAAGAGTTTTGGGAGCAGGTTTTCAGTAAAAATGGTGATACTTTGTTTTGTATATTTTGGGAAATTAAAGTATCAGCCCAAAAGCGTTTTAATATTCAACAACATTGAGATACCGCAAAACATAGGAGTTGTTTAGCAAGATTAACTTTGCTGACAACAGGAAACATCTCTTTTGAGAGAGGTTCTTCTTCAACTCCAGATTCATAAAATACAGAGGTGCCTCGACTTACAAACTTAATTGGTTCCGGAACTCCGGTCGTAACTCGAAATGGTCGTAAGTCGAAGCACCATTTCCCATAGGAATGCATTGAAATGCAATTACTCCGTTCCGCCTGAAGAAAAAAATTACCAAAAAGAAAAAACACACCAAAAAAACCACTGCAAGACCCATCGGAAACGCGATTAATCCGTTCCGGCCGAAGGGGGGGGGGGAAAGAAAAGCAAACAAACCATGCAAGACCCTTCAGAAATCCAAAAATGCAAAGCAAAAAGCAAACAAACTGTGCAAGACCCTTCGGAAATGCAAAAAAAGCAAAGCAAAACGCAAACAAACTGTGCAAGACCCTTCAGAAATGGGGGGGGGGGGGCAAAAAGCAAACAAACCCTGCAAGACCCATCGGAAATGGGGGGGGGGGAAGCAAACAAACCCTGCAAGACCCATTGGAAATGGGGGGGGGGGAAAACCCCAAAAAGCAAACAAACCCTGCAATACCCATCTGAAATGGGGGGAAAAAAACCAAAAAAGCAAACAAACCCTGCAAGACCCATTGGAAACAAGGAAAAAAAACCCCAAAAAACAAACAAAGACTGCAAGACCCATCACAGCACAGAAACATAACCCCCCCCCAAGCCCGAAACCATGCTGCAAAACCCACCCAGAACAGTTTTTAAAAAGTAGAAAGCAGCACCTTACCTTACCAGGAAGTCCGAAGCCTCCTCTGATCGCACACTCTCTAACTGCTGGGGCGAAAGAGCTACAAAGAAGCAGCCTCTTCGCCACCAATGGTTAGCAATTTGAATTCCCCACCTTTTTTCCCTGCCTTTTTCTGTTCATAACTCGAAGCTCCGGTCGCAAGTAGAAGCAAAATTTTGCGGCCGGAGCTGGTCATAACTCGAAATGGTCGTATGTCGGGACGTTCGTAAGTTGAGGCACCACTGTACCCAGTCAGAATTTTGTAACAATCCCTGTACAATGATGGTTACTGAAAATATTCCCTTAAAGAAATTAGGTAGTGGTAGCCTCAGACATTTCTTAAAGAAGTACACCGGTCACCTGATTCCAAATGAATCAACTGTAAGGAAAAATTACATCTCTGACTGCTATGAAGATGTGTTAGGAAAGATAAGATCTGCTGTTGACAACAATAAGATATGGATTTCAATAGAGGAAACAAGTGATGTAAATGGAAAATATGTAGCTAATGTTATTATTGGCACTCTGAAATATGTCAAGCCTTGTGAAGTATTTCTTCTAACATGTGAAACTCTACAAAAGGCAAACAATTCCACTATTGTTATGTTCTTTGACAATTCTATGAAAGTACTCTGGCTATATGGTGTAAAAAGGAGAAACATCCTCCTCTTTATAATAGACACTGCTGCATCATGACTAAGGCAGCCAAGGGACTTAAACTTCTATATCTGAAAATGATCCATATCACATGCCTTGTACATGGTTTACATAGAGTGGCTGAAGAGATTCCAAGCAACTATCCTAGTGCAGACAAGATAATTTCATTTCAAAAGGGGAAAAATGTTCATTAAAGATCCACTTCGACTACAAAAGTTCAACGATGTTGCTCCTACTTTGGCTCTGTCCACAATCTGTTGTGACATGTTGAAGGACCTGGCTGGAAGCAGCTGTCGCGATTTGACCCTTTTTGGATCCCACACCTCTGGCACCTATGTGGCGTTGGACCCACTCGTGCCTTGGTCTGTCCACCTAGACTCAGACCTTAGATCACACCAGGGCAAAACTAAACTCTTTCCTTTCTTCCACTGCTGCCACCAGGAGATCCCTAGATCCCCATAACTCCTTTTGAAAGAATCAGGTCCACTCTTTAATGAAACAGAAAGATCTCTAGTTTATTTGCTTATTGGTTTCAGTATTTTAATATTCAGTTGTATTCCTTCTCCCTTCCAATCACTGGTCAATCACTTCTCAGATCTCCTACTATATTTTCATCAGTCTAATCACAATCACATAAATCTCTGAACTCAGCTAATCAAACTCCTTCCAAAACTCTGATCTCCTTTCCCCCCCCTCAGGCTCTGCCTCTTATACTCTGCCTCTTGGCTCCGCCTCTCAGCAACATAAATGCATGACTCACTCTAACTAAACCTGAGCCATGACCACATTTAAAGGAGAACGCTACAGCAGCTATGTAGTATTCCACAAAGTATGATTCCTTGCAGCAGACTGTTAAGGAATTTGACTGTTGTGAATTTTCCTCCATCAAGATTGCGCAAGATTCATTTTCTGAAACCCTGGCTGGAAACTTGGCATATATAAAATCAAGCTTCAGTGGATTCTCAAGAACAATCACCCACTTTGAAACTTCAGGAATGGAACTTAGTGATGAACTGAAAACTGTGAAACTGAGGGTGATTTAAAGCAAGCAAAGAGAAAAGTGACTAAAAAAATTAGTGATAAACTGCAAAGAGTGCTGCAATCTAATCTGGGTTATTCAACACTTTGCAAAATAAATAACATAATATAATGTTGACTGAGCAACATTATATCTAAAAGTTGGACCATAGTTTTATGATAAATAAATCAAAATATGTAAGCCAGAACATAAAACCCCTAGCTTGCTGTCTGTTTTGCAGAGGATTTCGTGTTCAGATGCAACACTAAGAAAGTCAGGGACAAAAGTTAACTCACCAAAGACAGCCAAAAAAATGGTTGTGATGGAACCCTCACCTATTTTACCCAGCAACAACAGAAAGAAAGAGATTGGCTGGAAGAAGTCAGAAAGGAGAGCCAATCCAGAGGAGCCAGCAGGTGATATCTAAAGAGCGGAAGAAGAAGGAGCAGAGAGGCAGTTAAATTGTATCTAAGGAAAGGAGTTTGGTCTTGAGTGGGCTGTATAAGATAATTACTTTGTAGCAGGGAGAACTAGTTCTGGCCTGGGAAAGTTAACACTTACAGTTCATGTAACCTTAAGCTTATGAATGTCCAGTTTAACCCTTGTGATATTTCAATAAAGAACTTATTTTTATTTCAATTTAAAAACCGCTTGACTCTTATGATTTGGGCTTAAGACTAGCCCAGCAAAAGTAAAGGGCAGTTTAAAGGACCAGGAGTGGTCACATGGGCACTCAATCAAGTCAAACCTGAACTCTCACTACAGTAAAATTAAGTAAACTGAGGTTATTCTCCTGTGCACATATAATGTAAATGCAGAACTGACAAAAAAAGACAATATTGCAGGGAAAAGTGGGGTGGGGCAGTAGGAAAAGAGAAAGACCTAACATGAGATGGGTTGACTCAACAGAGGAAGCCACAGCTCTTAGTTTGCAAGACCTGAGCAGAACTTACTGGAAAAGACAATACTGCTGGGGTGGGAGTAGGAAAAGAGAACAACGAATGTACCCTCTAATTTTCAGCCCCACTGGGCAGGGCTCCGCCTCTCGCACGCACGACTTCACCCCTGTGTGTGCGTGCAACTCCGCCCCCTCCCATGCACGCACAGTTTCGTCGTGACCAGAACCAAAGGAGCTGACCATGATCACTGCACGGAGGAAGATGAAAGCTGCGCAGAGGGAGGTGGAGTCACGCACGCCCAGCTTAGAGGGAACCTTAGCTCAAACAACCTAACATGAGATGTTGGAGGTTTGTAAGAGCTCAGCAGAGCTATTAAGGACAGGACACTGTCGAAGTCAGTAACTCATATAGACACCACACATCAGAAGTGACATAATGGCATATAGGATCTTTTCTGTTTTTTTCTTAATTACCAAACAATTGTACAGTGACAAGATGAGTGGAATAGGCCCCAAATCTCTTAACACTGAATAAAACTGTCCCAAGCCACAAGTGAGCTGATGAATATTTGTTCTCTGTTCATTTTTATATCTTTAAAAATATTTGAGAACCAGAACCAGAATCCCATTTTAATGTCAGTTTTGGCCAGGAACGGAGTTCAAAAAGTCTACTCCTGACAGTCATTTATTTGGTCCTGATTGACAGGGTCAAAAGTTCAGTTTCTCCCTTCCCCCCCCCCCCCTTACAATCTGCAACAACTTTTCTAACTTTGGAACCTTGTAACTCATAAGGCAGTTTATAAGAAAGTCACAGTTGTACCCTTTGGAAAGGCCTTTTTTGACCATCAGTTTTTCATTCCCTGCAGCCTAGTTTCCTTCCAAACTGGGGGCGGGGCAGGGGAAGCAGCTGGGAACACATTCTCTTTCAAGATAAGCAAAATGGGTCTTTTCAGTTTATTTGATCTGTTTTAAATTTGCAGACAAAAAAAAATATTGCTTCTGTCTTCGAAGGGGAGGGCGTTTTTACATTTTAAAAAATCGTAACTTCAAAATTCTTGCCCAAACTACCCCAAATTTGGCACAAAGAACAGACTGTCTGCTACATCTAAATTGGTACTGATTCAAAGTCAACTTTCAACTTTCTAGAGCTGCCCTGCAGAATGTTGATTTCCTGTGCTGCACAATCACTTATTTTTCAATAATAAATGGCCTAAGTAATACACAGCTCATTCACACCTGGCCAGGAATCTTACCATTGACAAGGAATTATAATCAGCCAATAAATATACCTCAGTGGTTTAGGTATCTAGCCGCAGTTCAATTCCCCACTGTGCCTCCTGTGAGTAGAACCAGCCTGTGGGGCCCTGGGCAAGCTGCACAGTCCCAGGCACCCCGAGAAGGGAATGATAAACCACTTCTGAGTATTCTCTACCTAGAAAACTCTTTAAAAAAGGGTCACCATAAATCAGAATTGACTTGATGCAACCATCATCATCATCACCATCATTATTCGAAAATGTAGTGTTCTAGTCAAAGTGTCCCAGTTCATTCCAAAATATCAGTGACCCAAAACCTGACCTGGCAATCAGGTAAGCACTCAGAGAAAAATGTGCCCTTGTGAAAAAGTTAACATCTCAACAGTACTATACTTAAGTAAGCTAGCAACCAAAAGAGCAGAGGACGAGCAGCACAATAAATATCATTATTTTGGTGCCTCAAACACAGCAAACTATTCATACTGTTCAAACTCAAACTCTGTGCCTTTTATTGCTACTGTTGTAGCTTCTTATTAGTCTATATTACCAGATATAGCACTTTTAAATTTAATTGAAGATCAAGTGTTAAGCCACTCCTACCAATAAGAATATACAGCAAACATCTTTTTGCAAACATCTTTTTTTGTTTTTAAGATGTTAAATTCAACTTAATTTTGCAGCCTATGTAAATTATGCAGTTTGTTTTAATTAGTTATCATCTTGTTGCTGTTGTTGTTTTGCTTTATATTCCGCCCCACAGTGCAAAAGCACTTTCTGGGTGGTTTACGATATAATTATGCAAACAACACCTTGCCGCCCCCCCCCCCCGTGACCTGGGTACTTATTTTAATGAACTCGAAGGGATGGAATGCTGAGTCAACCTTGAGCCAACTACCTGAATTCATCTGAATTGAACTCAGGTCGTGAGCAGAGGAGGCTTGACTGCAGTACTGCAGTTTATCCACTGTACCACACTGCACCACAGGGTTCTTCACCTTATGTGATCTTCATGCTGGAATCCACAAGGTACTTCTCAATACTAAACAAACTGCCAAAAACATAGTTTCCTTTTTTTGCCATGAAAGCTTACATGAAGGATAGAATAAAAATAAAATGCACCAATCACACTAAAGCTTGGTACAGATCAGTGACCTATGCCTGATTTGTTCTAAGATTACGAGATATTGGCTGGAATCCTGTCGACTGAACTGCATGGGCATGTATAGAGATGATATTATCAGCCACCAATATTATTTTTTAATTTAAATAAATACATTTAAAGCTTCCTAGCCCCTCACCTCAAGGTTTTGAGCTCCCTAGAGGTCAATCTGGGGAAGACTTTGAGAACCTCAGGACTTGGGACAGAGGGGCAGCTTTAATATCTGACAATTGTTGATGCCAGTCAAAAGGGTTCACTAGGGAGCCTTGAAACCTGAAAGGGTGGGAATAGGATGCTGTATATTAAATTAAATTGTAATGTTGCTGGCTGGTAACATCATTGCCATTTATGCCCAGAGTTATACAACAGGATTTCAGTCAGTGTCAGATAATCAAACAGGTTACACAAACAGGTCTTTATGAATATTTCAGTGTGTTTAATTTCACAGAAGTCCACAGAGTTTAACCAGTGAGAAATGCCAGTGAGCTAAACAAAGGAGGCTCGACCCTAAATAGCAGCACACTCACTCATGCACAAAAATTCATTGAACACCTCCAAAACACTCAGTTCAGGCCCTCAAAGCAGTATGTGAATCACATAAAACCTACAATTGCAGGGGTGGGCAGTGAGTTGGAATTCAACTCCCAGCACTCCTCATTAGCTATGCCGGCTAGGACTGATGGTTACTGCAACACAACATCTGGAGGACCGATCTTTGCCCACCATTGTACTACCAACACCATCTATTGGAAATGCAGTTTAGCAAACAAAGGAAAGGAAAGCACCCAGGCCATTCTGAGGGGGGGGGGGGACCCTATCCTGATAGAAACATTCTTTCCTTTTTATTTGTGTTAGAACTTCCAAAATGACAATCTTAAGCATGCTTATTAAGGAGCATTGAACTCAGTAGGACTTGCTTCTGAATAAACATATTAAAGATCATGTTGCATGCTTGATAGATAGAAATAAACAACATCTGCAGAAAGGCATCCAAACAAAAACAAGTCCACTATATTGTCAAGAAAAAAATGAAGCCATTTGGGTTATTTGAAGATGCTCCAGAAAAAAAATGAGACCAATTTATTAATGACATTGAAAATTCAAGTATCAACATCAGAAACGAATGTCCTTTCATTTATATGTTCAACAGAATAAATTCCATACTGTCTTGAACACATTTTATTAGAGGAAACTCCCATATTGCTCTACATTAGAAGCTAAACCTTCAAATGTTAAGATTTGGCCATAATGCTAGAACCTACAGGGCTACGTATAATACCATGGATAAGATGATGCTACAGTCTTATCACCTAAAAGTAAGAGCTCTGGCTTGGCTCACATAAGGGAAGGTAGTTTTACAGATAACAAGTACACTTCTATTAAACTAACAGGCAACATCCAAGTATGTATATAATTTATGTCTTTTTCCCAGTGCAGGAATGCAACAGATGGTTAGCAAATTCTGGTAACATGGATCAACAAGGCGACAATTTAAGAAAATCTGATGATAAATATCCAATTAAAATATCCTGCACAGATAGACAAGGATGAAGTGTTGGTGTAATGATAACACAACTGCAGTCATCAAGATTTCCTGCATTTGAAAAAAAGAGAAGTTGATCCCATGGTGCCAACAAGACAGGATTTAAATAGGGTTAGAAAAACTATAGTTTAAATTCTAATGGGGTTAAAAATTAGTAGCTGTTTGCCCATGGCCAGCTTTTGAGGAAGCAATACCACACATTTTCATGCTTCTATTCTCACATTAAACTGTCAAAGACCACAAATATCAATATATGACACTTCTGAACATGACAGGTTAGTAGGTTTGGGTAAATTGTACGTGAAGCTGTAGTATTAAAAGTACATTTTAGACATCTTCTATAGACATCCATTCGTCTTCTCAGTCTTGTTTTGTTAATAGCAAAAGTGATCTGCAAGACAAACACATCTTACAGAATATGTAACTTGATTTGATGTGCCAGTCTAAAAAAAGCAAAAAGTTTACTATTTCCAGAAAATAGTGCAACTCCTACCTTACAATGGATTATGTCCACTGAACTTCTAATTTCTATGTAAGTGATTCATTATGCAAATATGACTTTATTTTATTGCACACACTTACATGACCATATTTTTTTTAATTAACTGTAGGATATGAGTTGCCAAAGCTAATTGTCATAGAACAGCAATAATATTTTAGGCAAGATCTGTACCTTCTCAATTATTACAACAGTCATTTTTTTGGTTGGAAAGGAAGCCAAAGATGGTAGCCTATTCCAACAGCAATCTCCCAAGCCAAATTCAACTCTTGTAGCAAAAATAAACAGCTTTGGTTGCTTATTCCTGCTCCAACTGTGGACTCTGGTGAGAACAATCCAAGAACATTCTAACCCAACAGCTTCCAAACCTGCCTCCCCTCAGTAGGAGCAGTCTGTACAGTCCCTGGATAATCTTCAGGGCAGAAAATTGGCCCTCAAATCCCCTGAGGTTGACTGCTTCTCTGCTATGCCATTACAGTCAACTGCTCATAACATTAAAATGTTATACATAGCTGGATAATTCCTAGTAAACTCAACAGAATTGTATGTTCACAATTATCCTTTCTAGAAGTGAGACAAGGTAACGCCTGTGTTTAATTACTTAATGACAGCAAATTAAATCCATCCTTAGTTCAGCCTAGAGTAGACCCAATGAAATCAGTGGTACATGGGATAGTTTTATTTAACAAATTTCATGAGTTTCTTTTGAGTCTACTTTGGATGGGGTTTAGCATTGGACAGCCTTAGAGCAATAAACCTTGTTTTGTTAAAAAAATAATCCAGCTAACTAACATGTTTTCAGATCAACTTTGTGTCCTACCTACACCATTAAAACAGCAGTTTTTTCTTTGACATTAAGTGAAGGCAGCACACTAAACTAAAAAGCAGATATTGAGGAAATAACACCTCTTCCTTAGTATACATAAAAAGACATCCAGTGGCAAGATTCAGACTTAATTTTACTTGGAGACCGAATGATTTCAGTTACTCTACTCCAAGTATAGGTTATGCCTTGATGAAACTCACTGTGAAGTATTAGACTACTGATGCACAGAATCAGAGTTTGCACCTTAATGAAGTGCAAGGGTTCTAACCAGCCAGCCTTATTGTAGTGATTTGCAGGTAACCTTTAAGGCATCATCTCCACAAATAAGCTGAGCAATGACATTTCAAGTATTAAATACAGGTTTTTCTTACTTTAAATACATATGCCAGACATAGTTATATCAGCTGTATCACAACCCTATAAAAAGCAATGCTGATGACATGTGAAAATTTACATGACATTATACAAGGATTAGGAAAAAGAGGACTTAACTACAATTCCCATGAAACAACGATGTTACTCTGTTTGAATATGTGGTAGTTATTTTTCAGTTCCACATAGAGGTCTTTTTAAAAAGAGAACTGACATATTTACATCTTACAAAAGGCCTTGAAAAGGAACAACAAACAAATCAACCACACCTAGGAGATGAAATAAACTAACACTTTTTCAGTCATTTTAAATATGTAACCTAGTTACACCCAGACATAAAGATATCTTCAGAGTGCTTTCCAGGGTGTGACCAAACGAGAACGAAATCACATTGCCAATCTTAAATACATTTCAAGAACATCTCTCCCAAAAGAAAGTTTTCCAAATTATAACAGCTTTTACTTGGAGAAGCCCAGGAGTAACTAGCCGGAGAACAAACTGCAATGTGTCCCATCCCGGGCTACGACCAAATATACAGTACCTTCGTTTCTGCCCTTCCTCTTTCTTCCCTGTTCTGGGCTTTCGCCTGCCCACCCGCTTGCCTCTCGCGCAGTTTCAATGCCTCAAGCAAGCCCGATTCATCCAAAATTCGGGGAGAGGTAGCAAAATCGAATGAGGATGGGAGAAAGGAGGGAGGGGAGGGGAAAGTAGCTCGGAGAGCTTTCCATTTCCAGTGTTTTGGGTTCTGCTGCATTAAAAAAGTGAGGGAGGGAGAGCGGCAAAGCGAAGCGCGCTAGAACAGAAGACGCAGGAAATGGGGACCGCGCGCGCGCGCGCAACCGCGCTCTCCGAGGCTGCGGCCAGCATTTCTCGCAGCGAGGAAACGGCGGGGCTGGAGCCGAAAGCCCTCGTCAGGAGAGGAAGGCAGAGAGAAAGATGATGGGTGGGGAGCTTAGATAATAAATGCCTTCGAGGCGCAAAAGGCTGGCGCGCGGGGAGAGGGGGGGGGGGACACAGAGAGATTTTCCTCTAGGAAAGAAAACGCGCTTCAACCCGGGAGTTATTCGCAGTTCAAGGGTGGGGGTGTCTCCCCCGTGAGGCTTAAGACCCAAGATCGCCCCCCCCTCGACATTGCAGAGGGAGGGGCGCTACAGCCGCGGTTTCAATCCACTCCTGCCTGGGCGTGAGGCGGGCGGCGGGCAACCCTCGGCGAAAGGGCGAGCAGGAAGCGCGGCCGACGGTGGCACGGCCAGCGGTACACCTTCGCCAGGCACGGGCGCCAGCTCGAGGGAGCAGAGAGCCTGAAGGCGCCTAAGAGACGACCAGGGACCCCCCCCTCCCCTCCCCACCCCACCCCCACCCCACCCCTCCAGCTGTCACGGCCCCCCCCCCCCGCCCAAGGCAGCATCGGCCCGCTAGCTCCTCATTCCGCGCTGGAGGAACCCGGGATGGAGACTCACCCATGGTGCTGGCGGCGGCTGTTATTGCTAACGTTCCTCCTCCTCAGCCGCGGCGGCACGGAGCGAGATAACCCCCTCCCTCCTCTGGCTGGTGGTAGTCCTGCTGCCTCTGCTACTACCGCCGCCCTACCGATTCTCCAAAGCCCCTACGCTGACTTCCCAGCGTAACCACCGAGCAGCCCAGCAACGCCTACGCAGACGTACAGATGAGAGCCCGAAAGGGCGGGTGCGCTCCCCGCCCTCAGCCTCTTCCGGCCTCGTCCGAGATGTCGCGAGAATTCTTCTCACTCTCTTTTTCACCCCCCCCCCTTTTTTAAAATCCTGCCCGCCACCGCCTTCTTTTCGCCCTCCTCGCCATCTTTCGTATTTGTTAAAGCGGTTTCCGCCATTTTTGTTCCTGGAATGCTCTTCCACCCCGGAAAAGATATAACGTCCGTCTGCAAAAGTAAGCAAGTGCATGCTTATGGGTTTGTTTCACGTATGTTTTAATTGCTAGTCTTTAGCAAGCCTTTTGAAACGGCTTCTGGCGTTTACAACGAAGTTAAATGAGATTTGTAAAAAAAACAAAAACCCGAAGATCATGTTGCCCAAACCAAAGATGGCTGGCAAGGCGAGTGCGTAAATCTACGGCGAACGAGCTATTCTTGTAGTAGAGTATCGTTTTGCCCGTCGCCTAACGCAAATTGCGCGTGGGAGCGATTGATAGGAAAACGTGCGGGCCGTTTTTAGTAAGGAACTGACGCACGGAGGTGGATACGGGAGGCTGAATGGCCAACGGCGGGGCCGTAGTCAGTGAGGGTGGGAGCTTCAGAAAAGTGGAACATGTTGTCACGTGGGAACGTCCCGGGAAGGGGTCTGGTCAAGTGATAGGGCTCGGTAGTGGACTCCGTGCTTCGGCGTTGGATGTGTGTCGCTGAAATACACGCTCTGTACACCAAAAGAGCACGCCCTCAAATTTTTCTGTTCAGTAACTGTAGCCGACTCGGGTTATTGCCATGCACACGCTCAAAGAACCTGAGCTGAACATTAATGAGCGTCCGAGGACATATGCTGAGTTCTTAGACCAATGTGGATGGCAAGCATCATTGCATAAGATCTGCATCCTCAGTCGTTCTAATAATCTCATGTCATTTCAACAATGGCTCCGCTGGCTGGGGCGTTCTTGGAACTGTAGTAGGAGCAAATAACTTCTCCAAGATCAGTTCCTCAGGAAAGAAGACATAGAAATCTTCTGCTAGCAAAGGTTTTAAGCTGCCAGCTGTTTTGTACTCTGTTCAGTGACGTGACCTCTGGGTTCATCGGAAGAGGTGAGCTCGGGCAGGCGAAAGCTTCTGAAAAATAAAAACTAGTTCATGTTATGGGTACTGCATGACTATTTCAGATTTCTGTATCAAAATTTCCTGTCAGTCTTTTCAACATGAAGTCTTTCCTACCATTAATAAAGCTAAAAATGTTTTTGTTTTAAACTGTTTTAAGGTTCAGTGTCTTTTTAAAACCATGAGGAACAACTTCCAGGCCTCTTGAGTCACTACTAAAAAAGGGGTCAGTGAGAAGGCCATCTCTGGCACATTTTGAAGCACAAGTAGGCTTGTACAGATGGGCCCATCTTTGCAATAGCCTGGACCCAGGTTGTGTAGGCCTTTATAGGTGAGGTGAATGGTTTCTTTAAAGATTTAATCCGTATAGATACCGTGTTTCCCCGAAAATAAGACAGTGTCTTATATTAAATTTTGCTCCAAAAAACACATTGGGGCTTATTTTCAGGGGATGTTTTATTTTTTTTCATGTACAACAATCCACGTTTATTACAACAATCCATACAGTCATGTCATCTTTTTCTGGTTTATTTATTTATTTATTTATTCGATTTCTATCCCGCCCTTTTAGACAAAGTCTACTCCGGTTGCTGCACAATGGTGGAGGGTGGGGTTTCACTTCACTGGGGCTTATTTTTGGGGTAGGGCTTATATTACGAGCATCCTGAAAAATCAAACTAGGGCTTATTTTCAGGTTAGGTCTTATTTTCGGGAAAACAGGGTAGGTCCCAAACTGATACCCAGTGTGGTGTAGTGCAGTGGTCTCCAACCTTTTCCCAACTGTGGACCGGTTGGGGGGACGTGGCACGCTCGCGGGGGCGTGTTGCGCTTGTGTGCATGCGCGGGAGGGATGTGTTGTGCTCGCGGGGGGGCGGTGTGTGCTTGTGCGCATGCGCGGGACGTGCTCGTGGGGGGGCATGAGTTCTGTGTCCGTGGCCCAGTTCTGCCTAGGCCACGGACCGGGAGTTGGGGACCCCTGGTGTAGTGGATACAGTGGCAGACTAGGATGCTGAGTGATGGATTACAACCCTGTTTTTCAGTTCAAATCCCCACTTGGCCATGGAAACTCATTGGGAGAGTGGAACTGGTAAAACCACTTCTTAAATATCTTACCTTGAACGCCCTGTTGGGGTCACTATAGGTTGGTTCCAGCACAGAACATACACACAGGTACTGTAGTGCTTGCACAAAATGGATCATCAACCTTATTTATTAATTTATTTATTTAATTTATACCACCCGCACTACCCAAAGGTCTCTGGGCAGCTTACCAGCTAGGAGCAAATTTTACCAGCACAGAAGGGAAGAGCTCTCAAGCCCATTTGTAGTTAATGTGAGGACTGATAAGAGGAACTGCCTGACCTGTTAAACATGTATCCCAAATCATAAGGAAAAATACATCAGCCTTAAGGAGGTCCATCTGGTGTTCTTGACAATAGCACATTGATTTCAATATGAATTACACTTTGTTTTTGTTATTGTTGCTGTTTTCATGAATATTATATTTGTAATCTAAAGCTCACTTTGTTATGTTTTCAGGCTGAAGTCCTGTGTACATTTATTTTGGAGTAAGCTCCATGAACCCCAATAGGGTATTTTTCAGCATAAGCATATATACCATCAGGATGCAAACCTATATGAAATGCATGTATTATAACAAGATTAAAACATTTAGAAACCAGTTTTGCCCAATATCAAAACTGAGTTCAGATCTGGCTCTCGTTAAGTATAAAGAACCTTTATGGCCATTGTCACTGTCACAGATGCAGGCTCTTGGCTCTAATTGTCACCCTTAATATTATTCTCCTAGTGGACACATTTGTTATCACGGCCTAATATATGCTTGCCTGACATTTTTACAGTCAAGCCATGAGTTATGTTTACAAGTGCTTTGTGTGCTCATGTTCTCAAACTGAGGAGAGATAAAAATGAGTAAGAAACACTATGTCATTTTGGCGCTAGATAATACAAATTCTCAAAACTGCGTATAAAACAAAACCAGTAAAGAACACAGGGGTTGTCGAGTCCCTCCTGTCTTCACAAATATAAACATCAACACAATTTGCACTGCACAACTGTATTGGAAAAGCCCAGCTGCTCTTGTTCTGTAGTATGTTTACTGTATTTCATTGGTATACATTCATTGCCTCAATTGTCTAATGAAAGAGGCTTTGATAGATTGCAACCCAATGATGCGATCTTCGTGAGAGGCACACACATACACTTATTGTCTGAAAAGGAAAAAGGGTGTTTTGTTGAAGCTGTAGTGCTGTATTAGTGGGAAAACTCTCCTCTCTCCATAGAAAGGGACTGTGTAACTCCTTAGTTGTGACTATGTACACATAGAGATTATGTGATTAAACAAAGTTCTGTTAGGATTTAGAGCAGAGGTGGACCACTGTGGGTCTCCAGATGTTTCTGGATTGCCACTCCCATCATTCTTCACCATACTGACTAGAACATGTGAGAATTGTAGACCAAAAACTTCTGAAGACCCAGAGTTCCTGTCCCTGTATTAGATATACAATAGCTGAAATCCTGTTGCTTAGTGCAATGTCACAACTACAGTAGACCCATAGAATTAGTGGGGAGTTGGTGAGTCAACTCCTCTGTAAGTTCTATTGATTCAATGGGCCTCCACTAGCTTCAGCTTACTTTAATAAGTAACAGGATTTCAGCTGGTGCCATACTTTAAATTATTAGTGATAATGTGCCTTCAAGTTGATTCTGAGGTATGGCAATGCTTTCCAGAGTTTTCTACATATCGAATACTCAGAAGTAACTTGCTGTTCCCTCCTTCTGGAGGCACTGCAGGATTGTGCAGTTTACCCAAGTGTACAAGATTGCCTCTTCTCCCAGAAGGCATAGTGGATAATCAAACTCCCAAATCCTGGTTCCACAACCAGGTATTCAAGCTCACTGGTAGTCCAGCCAGCTTTATGCGCAATTAAAAATGGCCTTTCAGATGTTTCAGACTACAAAACCCATAATTACTTTCATTTGGCTATGCTGGGTGAGACCTAGGAGAGCTGAATTCCAAAATAGATACAGAGGCAAACATTCCAGGACCTTAGACTAATCTACTGATTATTTTGTTGAGTGCATGTTATGTAAGAGGTGGATTTTGGCAGTATGACTTTCTTGATTTGGAGACATATTGTTTCAGTTCTTCTATACCTTGCCATTTAGGCATAATAGATTATTCTAATCTTTACAATGTATAGTATTGACTGTGACTGGTATTAACTTTGCGGGCTACAAGACTCTGAGATTGGTTGTAAAGCAATCCGTTTGACCAGCAGATTCTACAGAGGGGCATAATTTTCCTTCTTCAAGTCTCCATTGAGGCAGTATTAAGTAGCATTGAGCTAAGCATTATTTTTATACTTCTCATCAAGTGTGAATATATCTGAGACAGGAACTGCACAGTTAGCTTCCTTTAGTGAGCATACGAAGAAAGAACACCAGCCTTTCCCAACATGTTTCCTATATTCTTAGTTATATGATTGAATGGCTAACTTCATCATTCTGGGCTCTTGGTCAGGCTGTGCCCATGGTGTTCTGATATTTTGCTCACATGATTTTTTATTAATCTGTGATGTGCACACCCACTACTGATTTTTGCATGGATTTATCCCTTGACCTTATTTTAACAACAACGTTTTCCTCTTGAATTTTGCAGCATGAGGAGTGTTAAAAGAATAAAAATATACTGGAATGCAGTTAAGTGTTTATTTTGCAATGTTAATGTTCTATACCTTTAAAAAACTGTAAGCTTAAGGAGATAGGTGGTATAAAGGTTAAGGTTTCTGAGAGTTCCGAGTGTAATAGTAAATCCTGCAGAGACCTAGAACAAGATCTATACAATTGAACATTGAAGTCTTTGTGGAGTCATGACTGTACAGTAATCATTGGGATGAGAGGAAAGCAGAAGAAAGGGGGCCAAATGCATAGGTAGAGCTTACCCCAAAGAAGTCTTTTGCAGAATCAGTTCAAGACTTAGGACATACTGGGTTAAATCCAATGTTAGTTCCAACAGGAGTGGAACTGTTGAAATGGATGGGACTTGTTAGTAACAAGCAAAGAATGTTTCCATTGATTTCTGTAGTTCTGATTTTGTTGGAACTGACATTAGATTTGGTACATTAGATTTACCTACATTTTAATTGGGATTTTAACATTTATTGTTGTTGTTGTTTAGTTGTTAAGTCATGTCCGACTCCATGGACCAGAGCACGCCAGGCCCTCCTGTCTTCCACTGCCTCCCGGAGTTTGGTCAAATTCATGTTGGTAGCTTCAATGACACTGTTCAACCATCTCGTCCTCTGTCGTCCCCTTCTCCTCTTGCCTTCACTCTTTCCCAACATTAGGGTCTTTTCCAGGGAGATTTCTCTTCTCATGAGATTGCCAAAGTATTGGAGCCTCAGCTTCAGGATCTGTCCTTCCAGTGAGCACTCAGGGTTGATTTCCTTCAGAATGGAAACATTTATACATGTGTATAAATAAATCTAGGTATTGCATGAGAAATCTATATATATAGAAACCTTATATAAACTGAAAGATGAACAGATAGATGAAAATCTTGTTTCAACTAGTTACAGTTGGGAAAGTTACTTTTAAGAAACATGAATATAATGGCATGGTGGAGTCATCCATAGGGAAAAATAAGAGGAGGAGGATTTTGAACCCAGAGGATTTTCCTACCACTGGTGAGTTTTGGATGGCCTGAGCAGGTAACTAAGCAGTGGACTTTTGGATTTCTTGGACTTTGCCTCGCCAGAATTCTCCATTTCCTCAGCTTGAATTCTGCGAGCTTTCGCCAGGAAATTAAATTCCTCACAGGAATTTTGAGTTGCACACAGGTGGAGAAGTAAGGCTTTGTCAGCCATTTTATTCCTGTGAAGAAGACAGAGGAAGTGAGTTGGGTGGGAGACCTAAACTCTATAGGATCTGCAAGGGATTAGGGGACTGGTAGTCTCTCTGGCCATTATTCACAGTAAGAGTGTGTCTCAAAAAACAAGTAGTACCGTAATTCTTTGCAGCTCCCACAGAATTTAGGCCCTCACACTCATTTACTGTGTTTTCACAGAAACAAAATAGCTGACAATACCTTCATTCCTCACCTGTAAGTTAGTGAAAACTGTAGTGGGGACTTTAATTTCTTGGCTACCCCCCCCCCCCATTTCTGGCTGGAGCATTCTGGAGGATGATGTCCAAGAAATTTGAAAGCCCTATGCCTCCACGTAATTATGTTCATTTTTCTTCCATGCTATGGGTAGCTCATCATTTGTACTGTACAAATTATATACAACTCATCATTTGTACTGAATGCAAAGCTTGACTCGTGTAGAGACTGTCCAATCAATAGATCCAGAGTTTGGAAAGTTACTTTTAAAAGTAATTTGCTGCAGTAGACCTCAAAGCCCTCAATAGTTACTTTACAAAATTTATCATTCAAAAGGCGTTGAAACCATCTTACTGTTACCAGCCACTGGCCTATGATATAAAACACATTCCCTTCATTATCTTTGTCTCGTTGCCTCAACATCCACAGTAGAACATGAGCCAGTCACAGCATATACTAACAACGGAACCATGAAATATTCCTTCTCCATCATTTAGATAGGCCAAACCCCAGAATTATAACGTTGAAAAAACCGAACATTATAGTGAAAAAAAGGAGCAAACTTACCTTTCTTTAAATTATGATGCAATGTAATTTTATCATCCTTTCTTACAAAGGAATTACAAGCAACTATTTGTAGCTAGTTACTACCAACCTCTGAATAGCTCTTACGTGAATAGCCAAGTACACATCTGCATGAGCAATGTAAACAAAGCTACTTAGATGCATGCATTTCCCATGCTAGACTGGACTGAATGCTTCTGCAGCGTGGTGTGTAGAGTCTATAATTTTCTGCTTCAGGTACTCAGAAGTTAATTTTTCCAGCCTCTGTGCTGTTTTTGAGAGCTGAGTTGATTTAACTGTATGTATTAGGAAACGAATAGTCTAATGGATGTGGCACTTTATTACTGGAAATGAAGATATACAGTGGTACCTCGACTTACGAACTTAATCCGTTCCAGAAGATGGTCGTAACTCGAATTGGTCGTAAGTCAAAGCACCATTTCCCATAGGAATGCATTGAAACCCCATTAATCCGTTCCGGCTGGGGGGAAAAAATCACCAAAAAAAAACAAACAAAAAACCACTGCAAGCCCCATCGGAACGTGCTGGGGCCGGAAAAAAACACACACCAAAAAACAAAAAAACATCACAGCACAGAAACATAACGCCCCCCCCCCCAGCCCAAGCTCACGCTGCAAAACCCTGTATGTACTCACTCAGAAGCACAAAGCAGCACCAGGCAGTCCGAAGCCTCTCTGCAAACACACACTAACCGTTGGGGCGAAAGAGCTACAAAGAAGCAGCCTCTTCGCCGACCAACGGTTAGCAATTTAAATTCCCCACCTTTTTTCTGATCGTAACTCAAAGCTCCGGTCGCAAGTCGAAGCAAAATTTTGCAGCCGGAGCTGGTCGTAACTCAAATTGGTCGTAAGTCGCGGCGTTCGTAAGTCGAGGCACCACTGTATCATTGAAATAAGCTCAGGCACCAGCAGTGCTTGGAAAAGGAAGATTGAGTTTAGATACCAAAAAGTCTGTCCGAAAAATAAAATAACCACTATTGTTGAACTTGCTTAAGCAACTTATATATGGTTTTAATGTTTACAAATAATGGAGATGGAAGTGCTATAAAGTTAACAGTGGTTTTATCATAAGGCAGAGTGAGGAAACAATCTTAAGTGGCAGATACTGAGGTAGCAATGGGAGCTGCTCAGCTGTCCCTCCTGAATTTCCTGGCCATTGCGTTCAACTAGATTCAATTACCAGTATATTTGGCTTCTTTTAGGGTGGATAAAAATCAATTATTTTTAAATCGATTTAAAATTGAATTTAAATTTTGAAAAATTATTTTTAAAATTTTAATTTAAAAAATCTGTTTTTTTATTTAAATTGTGATTTAAATCAATTTGATTTAAAAGAAATCCACCCTCACTTCCATACATGGAATAAAGGGAAGGTAATATCTTGTCTTTTACTTATAGCAGCAAAATGTTTTTGGCCAGTCCTGAATCGCAAGCAGGATAAGGGGAAACACATGTGTCCTGTTATTAAGGTAATCCAGCTGAAGCATGGAGACACAACTGGAATATGGAGACCCCTAAGCCAAATCTGTTCACTGTAGGAATCATACCACTCTCTCATTATGCATACAGAAATATGTGGCAAGATTATTATTAGTGATAAACTGAGAAATCAGACCACTTTCTGATTTGGTTGCTGAGGGTCCATCCTGCCTCACTAACCAGAGACAAATAAACTGGAGTTTGTACTTTCAAAATGGTGAAATCAGCCATTGTATACAAGGTGTAACACATCTAGCAGAACTTAGTGCATTTTAGTGAAGGATCTAGAGACTCCTTGAAATCAATAGGATTTGTTCATTGTCTTTTCTAAGAATGACTAAATTTGGATTCAGCTATAAGTCTGTGATTCCTCTGTTCTGCCTTAAGAATCTGACCATGCAGATTTCATCAGTTGTTACCAAGCTTTTATTCATTTTTTTTCTTTTTGCCCCACTTCATCTCTTTCATTCACCTCTTTTCCTTGTGACATCTTGCTTGATTAAAAGATTGTGAGGTCCTGAAAGATTGTCCACCATTTTGTAAAAATTTTGTTAGTCTTAGCGAAGGCGTTGCCCAGAGCTTAGAAGGAATGCCCTAAAAGTAATAAAACACGTTGTTTCTGTAGATAAAGAAGCAAAATAACACTGGGGTGAATAGTGTTGTTAGTTTTTCATGTACTGAGTAACATTTATGTATTGCTTCCAAAACATTTTGTTGGAAGGTCATTTGGGGGTAATTTTAACTGTCTTTTTATCTTGTAAAATATGTTACAAAATGATGATGATAATAATAATAATAATAATAATAATAATAATAATAATAATAATAATAATAATAATAATAATAATAATAATAAAGTATCACTTCTAAAGCAATAACTAAATGTTTATTAAAATATTTCAAGTCATAATATAGTATAACAATGGATTTAGGATCTTTTTCCTTGTAACTTACTTTGTTGTATGTGTCGTGTTTCAAAGTAATCCTTCAGAAGTCTTCATTATTAACCAGAGCATTACTGGAAGAGATAAGGATATTAATAAAATATTCTTTAAACCAAATTTCTATCTGCCAGCTTAAAGGAGTTTTAAACAAGAGTCTCACAAAGGGAATCTTATAAAGGAGTGAATTCACTGACATTTTAAATAATTACATGATCAGGTCATATAGAAACAAAAGCGACAGAACTTCATGATTTAGTGTCTGCCAAAATGACAATAGTAATTTCCAGGACAGAGCTGTTTAGGTTTACAGGTTCAAATTGCTTTGGCAATATACAGAATTGCCAGGGTACTGAAAAAGATGTCTGTTCAACTTACTGTCTTGTGCAGAATCATTTGCTTGTGATGTCACATTGGATAAATGCATGATTTTGCAAAATTGGCACAGTTTAAAACACAGGAGCTTTAATCTCATATGATGGGAGGGCAGTGTCTTACACAGCTCTTACTGCTGAGATAGTCAAGCAATTAAAAAAAACAAACCCAAACCAGGTCCAAAATGCAACAACATAACTGTGTCTAGAACACAAAGCACCTGGTGAGACAACACCCCACATCGTATGACTGTTCCCTGATGAAACATTTGTTACCTTTGTTTAGGAGAACACCCTCCATGCATGCGAGGATTCTAGTCTGCCTTTTTAGGCATCCGTATTCACACACGCTCTGGCACCACCCGAGCCATTTCCTTTTGAACTCCTTCCCTTTCCACTCTCCGCATTTCCCAGCTGCATTCTTTTGCTGTGTCTCTCATGAGAATTCATCATAGCTCACAGCAGTTTTCGGTTTACTTGTGCAGCTCAGTATCATGCAAAAATTGCTGTATGCACACTGTTTCTTCCTCTCCTACGCCCCAACCAAATAATACAGACTCACCCAGTCAGCATTTGGAGATCCTGCTCCTCTTTCCAGACCACAGTTCACATTCCCAGAGGGTCCCCCTCCCAACCATCTGGGTAGTATTTTCAGAGGATTGCTGGTTTCCTTAGGAGGTTTTTGTTTTGTTTTTTGGCGGGGAGAGGAAATTTTGTTTGAATCAACTGGGTATATATGTACAGATATCATAGTCCTTCCTGCCATCACTGTTGGTTAAATGATGACTGTTATGATAATCATTTATGTTTGTAGCTTTTGCATTTCTGTCCTCCTCCTACCCAAGGATTTGCATAATTATTTACCTGCCCAGGTAATTTATATATTACTATTTTAATGTTTTCTTATTGTTTATATGTACTTATATTAGATGCCAAGCACTATTTTATGAGTGGTTTAGTTTCTGTTTCTGTGTACGGCTTGATTGGCTATGAAAAAAATAAAGTATTCATATTTGTATTCACCTGCTTAGGTCATACTTGTTGGATGTGACAAATTAGTCCCCTGCCCACAGAATCTTATGCCAAATGAAGCTTATTTATTTATTTATTTTTTATTTATTTAATTTATACCCCGCCCATTTAGACAATGTCTACTCTGGGCGGCTTGTTGAAGGGGCTAAGAAACTCTTACTTGGTTTTGCTGCCACTAACTGTGGTTATTCTCGAATCTTACTGTCATAGAAATGCATATACGATTGCAGCCTCATTATAGTTACATGGTAGTGTTTCTATGTTATTGTACAGCAGAGCAAATTGACATTCTACAAGGCACTTCTAAAATTGGGGGCAGCCCAAATAAAACATTATAACTTTTAAACTGAACTTTGGATCAGCACCAAATTTGTGACATATGCAGCAGATGGTCTGCTCTTGAGCAGTACCAAATATAGGGAAGTTTCAGCAAAGGGCTTTCAAGTTATGATTTTTTAAAAGTAAAACTGTTTCTCCCCCTTTGTTTTGGCAAAGGAATTCTGTGTCTGGTTGTAAAAATGTTTACAAGATATTTTAAAAAATAGAGAACAAATATTCAGAAGCTCACACAAAGCTGGGAAATTACTCTCCCCCCCCCCCCCCTTTATGGCTGGGGATGGTCTTACTCAATGTTAGCAGAGCTTTGGTACCTATATCCTGTCACAGTTTCAATCATTCTATCCATCTTGTCACTGTACAGTTATCTGGTGATTAAGAAATAAACTCTAAAGTTGTTTTGTGCCATCAAGTTACTTCTGATGTGAGGTGACTATATGTGTTAATGACCTAAAAATGTCATATCCTTAATAGCTCTGCTCAGTTCTTGCATCTCATGTTACACAGTTGTTCCTTCTTCCTACTCTCCCCCCCCCCCCCGCTTTCTGGCAATATTGTCCTTTCCAGTAAGTTCTCCTCAGGTCTTGCAAACTGACAGCTGTGGTTCCCTTTATTGAGACAATCTGTCTCAAGTTAGTGCTTTCTGTCTTCCTACTGCCTCCACCCCACTTCTCTCAGCAATATTATCTTTTTTGGTCAGTTCTGTATTTTCATTATATGTGCACAGAAGAATAACCTCGGTTTACTCAATTTTGCTCTAGTGAGCGTTCAGGCTTGACCTGATCAAGCACCCATTTTTCTGCCTTTCTGGCTATCTGTGGTATCTGTAAGGCTCTCATTCAACAATACATTTCAAATGATTTTTGTCCCTATCTTTCTTCACTATCTTTCACATAATATGGATGCCTTTGACCTTGGTTTCCAGTGATAATCTTGGCTAACTCCCAGCCCTCACTTTAAAAAAAAAAAACTCAAAAGGCGAGGAGACATCTTTTGGAAAACATGCACACAACATATTCACCAAGCTTTTGGTCTGATACAGCTTTTCTTGCTCAGGTTGTCTACCCCCAGGAAAGGGTTTGAAAATTGGAACATAGCTTTTTAGTCTGCATTCTATGGAGCAGGCATGGCAACATTAGTTTACCTGAGAGGTTAAAGGGTGTTTATGTTTCTCCATTGTATGTGTTACTCACACCTTTGCTTCACCATTTCATTAAGTCCAAAAACAGACCTTCAAAATATTTTGACACAGAGAGACTACAGCCATATCCCAGCTGTTCTTGCTTCTGTCCTGTTGCAGCAGCCATAATATAGATCATGTGTTCATCTTCTAGGATTCTCTAGTGCTGGGTGCTACATGAGATACGTTTCTGTTGGAATTTGTACGTAGTGTATATATACTTAAACTTGCATTTTAAAAAGCCAGGAAATTCAGTTCTTCCAAAAAAAAAAAAAAAAAATACCACACACACACCACACCTTCCAGTTTATGAATGTGGGATATTGTGCTTGTATGTCCATGATGCAAAACACCAGGAAATGGCCTGATGTTGCTGCACAATATTGTGCCCACATAACTAGCAGGAGAAAGAATGCCAGGCTTTACATAGCAAAGGGTAGCCTGAATGCTGACAACACCAATGGCAGCAGTCAAGATGGTCTACAGCAGGGGTCCCCAACCCCCAGTCCATGGCCCAGTGCCGGTCCGTGGCCTTGGCCGGACCAGGCCATGGAGACAGATCTTTCCCCCCACGCACTCCCCCACACACGCCCACACGCACAGCCCCTTCGCGCATGTGTGCGAGGGCCTGCACGCCCCCGCAAGCAAGTGCAGCACCTTCGAGCATGCGTGTGAGCATGGGGGGTGCCCCGCCTTCCCCCACACACAGACCCCGTCCCCCCCAACCAGTCCGCGGTATCAAAAAGGTTGGGGACCACTGGTCTACAGGATATCCTCTTGTGCTCATTACCCTCTTGTGCCTAGCTGGTCATCTCAGCCTCCCAGGTGTGGGCATTAGTGGTGGATTGAAGACTTGCATACCTCCTCCATGTCTTCGCCCTTTAAAGGGCTAGAACTATACCCTGGTTCAGGAATTTTCTACTACCAGTAGATTGTCTTTTCTGAGCACTGTCACATTCCCAGGGGTTTTAACAGGCAAAAGTCCAATAAACCAGTCCAATATCAAAAGTCTAGAAAATGCAAAGCAGATACCAAAATGCCAGAGCCAAAACACAAACCGTAGTCAGAAGTTAGAGTCCAAAGCCAAGGGTCCAGAAAACAAGGTCCAAGATAAGCAGGAGCATGGATGCAAGCCAGGGTGTTAACTTGTTGCTTCCACAAGCTTGCAAGCCTCTGGGTGCAGATTTTATAGCAACAACAGTCATCTAAACACCTCATCCTGCTAAAACTCAGGGCTGGTCGACCTGATGTTCCTATGGGAAGCATTCATGCGGGCTTCGGATCTTCGTGTCATGAGTCCTTGCCGAAGCTTCTCCCTTACTTTGGCTACTGGGGGAGAAGAATCTGGTGGTGATTCAGCTGCCTGCAATTCTGATTGCCCAGCATTCTCCTCAGCTATAATTAACCCCTCAGATTCCAGATCTTCTTCGGCTGAACTCATGACAAGCACACAGAAGATAGGATCTGATTCCTCTGCTGCCTCTGCCCACTTCTCTCCCCCAGATGCTGTTGAGAAGAATGAGTCCACCTCCCCTTTCTCCTTTAAGTCTGGGTCCTGCCAGCTTGGCCCAACCTCCGCCCCTCCCGCAGGTGCAGCTTATCCACCGCCACCTCCTTCATTCCACCTAGGGCCTCTCTCTATCTCTCTCTGTATTCTCATGCTGCCCTGTTGCCAGGGTCTCTATCAAGTCCATGAGAGGGGGCAAGGGGCAAAGGCACACAACCCACCAGGGACAGCTAGAGCATACCCCTCACAGTGACCCAGGTCTCTAGTCCATCACTCTATCTACTACACCACACTTGTTGTTCTTGTAACATTAGGTCAGTATAACTTGCATTTTAATAAATTGTAGTGGCACTACATCCAACATAAATGGTGTGACACAACACTCCTGTGAAAGTTTCACACTCAGCACAATTGACAATCTTATAACACCACATTACTATGCTTTTAATGAGCTGTTTTATTTCTCTCTCTCTCTCTTTTTTTTTAATTATTTCATCAACAATGAAACTGCATTGACTTTATTTGCTAGCAAATCCAACATGCCTCATAATGTAATGATTTTTGCCACTGGTCAATAAATTTTGTCCTGAGTTCAGTGTTAAGGTTGAAACTGAACAAATAAATGAGACTAAATAAATAAGTAAGGTTCCTGATTTTATTCTGAAAGCCACACAGCTATGAAAAGCTGCTCACATAGAGCTCTCCACAGAATCATAATTTCAAGTGCTCCTTCAGATGCATAACCCTAAGGGCACAGCTTGTATTTTTCATTTATGTTAAGAGCGGCAGCGGCCAAGTACTAGCTTTGGGGTATGGCTATAATGGAAGTAGATTCTTGCTAAAGTGTTGATTGGACTTATCCAGTCCCTCTTTTTGACTCTGCCTGTTTCATTGAAAGCATGCCTTCAGAACAAGCTCAAAATGATGCAAAAGTCTGTGTACTTGATCATTTTGTTGGAAAATTATCAGTGTGGTCATGAAATCCTTTAGTCGTTCAAATAACCCAATCTATTATTTTCATGCAAATCTTCATTTAGTGCTAAAAAAGCAGATGTGCATGTGTAGTACCCAAAGAGAGAGAGAAAGGCTGAGGCTTCATTCAATAATGGCTAAGCAATCATTGTAATCTCAATCAAATTCTGCTAAGCACGAAACTTTCACAAGAGTGTTGTGTCGTGCCATTTATGTTGGATGCATTCCAGCCCCACTTATGAAAAGGCAAGTTCTGTTGACCTGTAAATGATGATGATGATGATTGTCATAATTGTCATCATCATTATATTGTTAGCAAGCCATAGTAAATCACAGTGAGTATTTCATCATAAATACATGGGAAAACAATAAGGAAACAAAGTCAAAGATAAATTATGACAGTGGTAGCTGGTGATTCCAATTTTAAGAATCCACTCTGAGTTTTAATCTGCACATTACAAGCCTTATCCAAAATGTTAGACCTATTTGAGGGATAGCCCTTGGAGAGTTTCTGTAAAGTTCACAACAAAACCTAAAATGGCTTTGCAGCACCTTGAAATGAGAACTCCCAGTTGTCACAGAACTATGGAAAGAAAGTTCTCTTCAGTTCACAAAGATGGCTAGAACAAGAAGAGGAAGTGATGCACGGCTTCCATTCATTCATACATTTTTTACCACATGTTCACATGAGTCGTTGGGCTCATTTGATTGGGCTTATTGGTGCTAGCATAAAGGTTGCTTTATATGAAACTTTGCTGCTTTCTCACTTCTCAGTGAGAAGTAAAACAAACATCTGAATGTTTTTTTAAAATATATATTATTAAAAAAAATCTCTAGTTCCTAGACTCCTCATCATTGCCTGCAGAGCTTGGGGCACAGTATGAACAAGTATGTGAAGCATGTGATATTGCTCCTTCACTATTTAATGATGTCATATCCTCATAACAATAACGTAACTAAAGCTGCACAAACAAAGAGTTGTCCCTCATTATGTTACAATCAAAAGGTAACATAGTTACACTTTTGTTACTAGGAAAAGTAATTCAACTACAGATAACTAACCAGTTACTTCTAAACCATGGGGTTCTCTTTTTTCTGTTTAGTTGTTATTATCCAGATTCAAGGATTGGGGAAGAAGCTTTTTGGAACCAATCCACTAAAGACCTGTCCAGGCTTCTAGGGAAGTTGCATACTGTATATTCAAATATGAATTCATAAACTCCCTTGGGAAATTATACAATAGTATATCAAATACATAATTTCTAAAGGATACATTTATACCCTGCATATTGTTCTTTAGAGCTTTAAAATGTATTGCCTGGATTGTTTAGTCAGAGTTTACATCAGTAAGATTAATATTGTAGCTAAAATCCTATTGTTTTTTGCATAAGGCCTGTATGATTTGCTGTGGCTAACTGATGGGGTGTCGGTGCAGATCTTGGTTGCACAATTGGGCATGTTACCAAGCACACAGCCAAGATGTGCCCTAACGCTTCGTCAGCTAACTACAACTGGCTGCAGCATGTTTGCAAACCTTATGTGAGCACCAGTAGGATTTTTATCAGTTTTTAACTTAATCAGAATGCTTTACTATGAATATTTCAACCAGGCTGGAAAAAATAATAGGCAGCAGCATCCCTTTTTGGTAATTAGTTGTTAAGAAATATTGGGAGGATGGTTGATGCAATGAACTACTGAAGGTTACTTCTACATAAACTGTGACACAAAAGAGAGTGAAATGCTCAAAGTGTCCACAAAGTTCATTTATAACTCATTTATTAGATTATTATTAATTACAACACTATAAATTAGTATTAATTTATAGAAAACAGTAGACTAATATTTAATGCCATTTCTGATTTATCAGAGGCACCAAAGCTTTAAGAAACAGAGTTTTGCCAGAGTTTTAAAGAAAAGCTAGCACAGTAAATGAGATCATCAACGTCTGTGATTACATGTTCATCCAGTAGCTCTCTGATTGCTTCAGGGTACATACTCTTGATCTTGTTCCAAATGTCTCTTCAGTTTAAGCAAATAGCAAATACATATCTTAGCTTGTGGGAATTAGTTGCATGAAGGCAATCAGATACTGTTCTGGCTGCTACATGTATTCCTGCAAAGCAATTCTGAAAGACGGTTACATCTCTTTTTTGTTTATTATATATTTCATTTGGACAAGAAGTCAAATTTCACATGCACACATTTTCTTATATGAGACATTCTAAAAGTTTGTTTTGAAATTATCCCCATTATTCCCATTGATATATCTTAAGCATTAGTTAATAGAGCATGCCTTAAAGGGTCAATCCACTGTTAGGGTTCCCAGGTGTCAGAGTGTCACCTGAAGTCGAAAGGAATTGTTGTGACTAGGTCTCCATACAAGAGAAATCTCAGGGTAAGTTGCTTTTGGAGGAAAAAATTGTGTGTGTGTGAAATACAGAGAGAGAGATTGAGAGCGATAACATGAAAGCACGGGGCCTCCATCTCTACACATTCCCTGCTGGTGTCAGGGCTTCTTGGCTCAGTAGAAAGGTGTATGAATATGTGTTGCACCTTCCAATGTTGGCACCCTAAAAAAGCTTATACTAAGAGAATGGCATCGAGGAGAGAGCTAATGATACTTGTACTTGGTCCCATTGTACCATTTGAAGTTAGATAGGGTGCAGAGTGCTAGAATTTTGACTCATGAGATTTCTTGGTGCACAAGCCTTGGCAGTAGCAATCAAGCCCTGAGGGGTAAGGTCCTGTGCACTAGTGATAAGCCTTAGTTGCAGGAAAAGTAGAGGTTATAGAAATCTCCCAGTGTGTCATATCTGGTGTAGATGTAAAACTTAGCAAGAATAGCAGCAACTCTTTCTGTTGATGGGCATATTTTGCCAGTTGACTGGGTGCAAAAACACACTCATTCCCTTCCTGGTTCTGGCTTGAGGCATTACTCGTTAACTGGGTTCTGCAGGGATTTTGGGTTCATTTATCAAGATTACCTTCATGTTGTTGTCTGAGAAGCAGTTTTTCTCCTTTCTACCAATCCTTCCCTGTCTTGCCTCTGTGATATCATAAGAACCCCCATCTGGCACCATGGTGTTTTGTAGGACCATTGACAATGTGGCCATGCTGTAGCCCTGCCCCGAAAACAGTTTCTCCCAGAAGGGAAATTGGGGCTTTTCTCGCTGCAGCATGTGTAGGGAGTTCATTAGAATCACTAGTTTTAGTAATTTCCCAATTCCAGTGGCTATCCTTACATGTCCTACAGCCAAAAATACTCTGGTATTCCATGTTTCTGAGTGTGAAGGTACAGTATGGCCATGTCGTGGCTGTGAAAAACAACGCTTGGTGTTCGCTGCAGAGAAATTACTATTCTCCTGTCCATCCCCAGTGATGGGACAAGAGCCACTAATTTTTTCTGACTTCAGCAACTGGGGTGGGGGGAACAGTGAAAGGGAAAACAAAATCAAAATGAATCTGGAAATTAAGAGACTGATGGGAACAAGAGAAAGATAGGAAGAGGAAAGAAAAAGATAATCTTGCTTTCATAAAGGGTGGTTGTATAACTGAGGAGCTGAGAACCCACTCACTGATTACAACTGTGAGTTCTGCATGAAGTAGTAAGTATAATAAGTTCTAAAGCTGTCACATCGTAGAGGCTCCCCACAAGATTCCAACTCAATGTTATCCTTTAACTTTAGTTGCATATCTGCCATGATAGATAAGTATCTCTCAGGGACAGGAATCTCCCAGAGATATTATTGTTATTGTGGACTGCCTGCACTGGCAAATGGGTTGGATTAGATGATCTTGGAGATCCTTATGATTCTAGGTGCAGTGGACAGGAGATCCTCGTTCTTTTTTTTAAATCAGATTTTCATTGTAACATCAAAATAATGTTGTGAACAAATGTGCTAGCAGAGAGTCTTTTAGAAGCCAGGCACTTTACCATAAGGGAAGGAGGCTCTGAATTAGGACACAAAAAAATTAAATTAAATTGGTATCTCATTGACTATGCTAAAAATGTGCACATAGCACAAATATATTTAGATTTATATAACTCGTTCATTATATGCACAATTTTCTCCTTGGTGAAGCTCAGTTTGCAAGGCTGTGTTGTCTAGGTTGGATTGGGTTGGAGACTGATCTCACTCAAAACTGCTTTCAGAGATGCTGAAGTCCAGTCACGTGATGTGGGCGTCTCCCCCCCCCCCCCCATAATTCTGCAGTTCCAAAGGGTGTGGAACAAAACTAATGCTATCAAACAGGAACAACAATGCCCTAAAAGGAACATAGGAGTTGTAGCTTTTTTTAAAAAAGAGACCTGTGGCTTGTATTGTCTCTGCTAGTGTACTTGAGATGAAGGAAGACAGTGAGAGTTGGAAATACAGTAATAGCCCTGTCTTGCATTGAGCTAACTGCTGAGAGAGACTTAGAACATGCTGGACTAACCAGATTACCTTATGCTGAAAGTCTGAAAAAGAAGTTGTTAGTTGAATTGTAGCTGCCAGAGAATGGAGACAGTTGCCAGACCACAGTTCGTTAAAGTGGAGCACAGAGTCTTCATTAAATGACTTTGGAAAGAATATCTTATTATTGATTAGGAATAGTTTCTGCATTTACGTATTCATCTGTTTCTGCATGTAAGGATACATTTAGACTGAAAGGAGGAAAAAAGCACAGTTATTCTGCTTTCTTTTAATACAGTTGGTCAGTCCGTGAGTTTTTTTATCTCTTGTGTATAGCCTTCCTACCTAAAATTTTCTGTTTGTATCATCCATTGTACCATTTATTAAAAAGTAATTGATTTTTAAAAATTCTGTATCAAATGGTACAATAGATGATAGTCCTGACTGATAGTGCAAGACTAGGTGCTCTGAAGTGCACCGTTACTTACTACATCTTTGCTAGCTGAATTACCCAGTGTAATACTTGCTGATATACAATTAACAAATATAGTCTCATCTGCACACTGATGCAAATGTGCTTCCTTCTGTACAAGGAATGCTCTCAATCAGCATTCCTGTCAACAATCAGGAGGAAACCGGGACACTCACCCTTGTGTTGGAGACACTGAAAGCACTACGTCAGCTACATCTGATGGAAGTGTCAGGTGTTATGAAAGCAGTTGCCAATTTAGTCTACACCCTTGAATATTTTCATCAAAACGTTGGGCACTGTGTTAGCTGCAGGGCATGTTTCAGCTCCCTGACATGATAAAATTGTTTTTGAACATTACTTAAGTGCCCCCCAATTGCAGAAGAATGTAGAAATGTTTACAATAATGAGCAAATACACACACACACTGAAAGCATTAAAGCCCTCTGTCAAACCTGACACCTGTCAAAACATCATAGATGTCTTCTTTGAGAAAAGCAATATTCAAGACCAATGAAAAACTGGCAGCAAATGTTTTTGGCCTTCTGCACAACTGTGAAAATGTGAAGAAATTATGGCTGTGACTACATGGTCAAATACCACGGGATTTGTGCCATTTATAAAACAGGCAAATTTGAAGTATTTTTTTTTAATGGACTATAATTTTTTTAGAAGTTATCTGCTTCAGAGATAAAATGTGCTATTTATTTTGTATTTTGATGTGCTGAATTTAAAAATGACAATTAAAACAACCGATTGGCTATTGTTTCCAAGATATTTTTTTACATTTTGCATCTACATATATTGTGTAGATAGTAGAATTTTTATCATAAATTGTAAACCTAGGTCTTTTAATGTATTTATGGTTGCTTTACATGATAATATTTCAAGTGTCCTGTTTATGTAACTTTAAAAATCAGCAAAAGGATTATATAAATAAAATGTATTATGAAACAGAAGGCAAAAAACTATTATGTACATAGTACAGTGCCTACTTGGCATTTCTTAGCTTGTCTCTTGTATTCATTAAACGGAGCATCTCTTGTCACTGTCCAGCAATAGTCTGCAAGCATTCATGAGCGGGCTCTATTTGCCCTGGTAGTGTTTCTCCATTGTTGCAATGTCTTGGTGAAATTGCTCGCTGTGCTCGTCGCTCACTGCTCCGCATTTCAGTGGAAAAAAATCTAGATGAGAGTGCAAAAAATGTAACTTTAGTGACATGTTGCAACCAAGGCTTTTGTGTGCCTTGAGGTTTTCCACCAACAACCTGTAGTTGTCTTCCTTGTGGTTTATGAGAAAATGTATTGCCACTAACTGGAAAGCTTTCCATGCCACCTTTTCCTTGCCATGCAGTGCATAGTCAAATGAATCATCTCGAAGAAGTTCACGAATCTGAGGACCAACAAAGACACCTTCCTTTATCTTAGCTTCACTTAATCTTGGAAATTTTCCATGGAAGTACTTGAAAGCTGCTTGTGTTTTGTCCATGGCCTTGGCAAAGTTCTTTATCAGACTCAGCTTGATGTGTAAGGATGGTAACAAAATCTTCCTTGATTCAGCAAGTGGTGGATGCGCAACACTTTTCCTCCCAGGCTCCAATAACTGTTGGAGTGGCCAGTCTATCTAAATGTAGTGGGAATCTCTTGCAAATCCAATTTACAGAGAAAACAGCAGTATTTTGTGTATTCATTCTGCAGACCAAGCAAGAGAGCAATAACCTTTACATTGCCACAAAGCTGCCACTGATGTCATAGTTTATGCACCTCAAAAGTTGTATCATGTTATACGCTTCCTTCATATGGACTGCATGACCAACTGGAATTGATGGCAAAATATTGTCATTATGCAGCAAAACAGCTTTAAGACTCTTCTTTGATGAATCAATTAACAGTTTCCACTCATCTGGATCGTGAACAATGTTGAGGGCTGCCATCACACCATCAATGCTGTTGCAGGCTAAAATTGTTCTTCCTAAAAAACAAGTACTGTCCAAACCCAGTCACAGATTTATTCATAGATCCAGTCAAAGATGTATTTTAGTCATTTCTAATTAAAATTGAGATTCCTTCCCTTTATAACTCACTTATTCTCTCTCATTCTCATGTCAAGGGTCATATATACTGACTCAATAGCATATCTTGAAAACTAGAGCCAATCAACAATTTTAAGTATCATTTTCATTCTCAGTGACCCAGAATTAGTAAAGTTTGACTACATTTATTTCAGAACATTTTGGCTGTAGACTAGTGTTACATGACCCAAATGCTGATTTGAGTTAATCCAGCCATTTTTGCTCCCTAAGCAGCTTTTCCCCCCTGTCACTGGGGGCTTCTACTTTTTCAAGCCAGAACTATTCAAACAGGCTTTTCCCCTCATGTGGCTAGTTGTGCTACATTCTTGTAAAGATGCGGGATGGTATGTCTGTTGGTGGTGTTCTGGTAATGCAGGCAGTTGAGGCATAGTGTTTAAAAGAACATGCCCCCAAATTCTTTCTTCACCCTCAATTGTCTTCCAAATTTTTAATTTGTTTAAAATTTCTTACATATATGAGATTTGCACTAGATCACCCTATCACTTTATCACTGGGTCATCATTATTATTTCCTGTATTTACACTCCATAAAAGGATCAGCAGAGGTAGGAATAGAGGAAGGAAAGAAGGGGGGCTGTGGGCTGGAATGCAGTTCACATCACATCCAGTATGAAGGGTGAACTCCCAAATCAATCTGCAGCCCCTGTGTGAGCACTGGCTGCAAACTCAAATTGCATCCTGCAAATAGTTGTAAGTTGGCATCTGCTGGATCAGCACTTTGATGTTAATGCTGATCTGCTGATAATATGATGCCAAAGCCATTTGCTCCTCTGCAGTTGTATACCTAAATAAACTTTTATTTTGTAGAGTTCAATATGAGTTAAGGTATATTTTTGACAAATCAAGTGGGTGGTCCCAATAATGTACTATTTAATTTAATGTTATGTAGACGAAGAAGTAACAATATTCATTTTACTCTTCTATTTATTTATCTTTTCCTCATCTACTGTTCTGAAAATAAGTACAGTATTATTTATGGACACATTTTGTGCACGAGGGAAATAAAATGTGCAAGAGGACATAGGTTTCTATGCAGTTGGCAGTATAATCATTCCTCATTAAAGGTTAAACTGCCAACTGCATAGAAACCTATTTCCTCTTGCACATTTTATTCCCTGGTGCACAAAATGTGTCCATCTGCATGGTAGAATAGTGACTGCTCTACCAGTTCCCAGCTTGCACTTGGTCTCATCGGCTTAACATAAAGGTGTTAATATCTATATGATGCTTACACAATAAGGAACTAGTTTGTTGAAACACAGCTGCCTTCATTTTTGGACTCTCCTGCAGGCCTGGCCAGAAGAATTGTCATTATGAGCTCCTGCACTTCAAAATGTAATACCACAACACTGAACTTCACTAGCAGATATGATGGTGTAGGTATTTCTTCTTCAGCATGGGTCCCGGTGTCTGATGTGACAATATGATATATCTAATGTGTAATGGAGACATGTAGTACCTTGTGAGGGTATGGGTATGGCCTCCTCTGGTTTTAACAAAGACTCGGGAGTCGTTTCTCGTAGAAAATCAAAACTATGTTTTATTTGAACACGGGACAACAGGTCCCTTTCTTCAACATCAACGTCCATTCCTTCTCTCGCCGCCAACGGGTCCCACGAGGGCATCCAAACATCCTTATCAAAGGGGTTATAATCCAAATTGTCCCAAGGACCTTTCAAAAATGGGTTACTGTTCTCCAGGTCTACGGGCTCCGTCTCTGGGTCTAGTAACGGGGTGGTCTCCTCATCTCCCCCCTCTGCCCCCCGGAGATTCTCCTCTCCCCGGAAACGGATCCACGGTCCATTAGGTATCCCCTCCTCTGGGCCTCCTCCAGACGCCATAATCGGCGTTCTCTTTCTTCTCTTTCTACCGTCTCTTTTTCTTCCCGGAGTTGTCTACGCCACTCCCGGGCTTCAGACTCACCCCAGTAGGACGGCCTCGGAGGTAAACCTCTTCTCCTCCGGTAATCCGCTTCCTCTCTAGGGACTCATACCTTCTCACACCGTCCCGTCCATGGGTCCTCTACCCATATCATTTCCCAACCCCCCGGTATTGTATCATCCGGCCTTTTTATATCCCCTATTCCCGCCTCCACCAGGGACCTTCCCCTTTCCTCCTTTCCCGCCAATTCTACCCCGGTCTGAGTGGCTACTGACACCTTTGCCAGTTTCCTTTCTAACTCCCGGGTATCCACTCCCCATTGTACAGTCTCGACGGGTGGCGTAGGTGGATTTGTCTGCACCTCCTGTTCTTTCTTGAGGGAGGACGACACTCCGGCGAGAGCTTCAACCCTCTCGCCTCGATTCTCACATACCTATAATGGCTGTTGTATTATAAAAGGCAATAGATGATATTTTCAAACTAAGCATGGGCAAACCTCCAGATGGCAAGAGGCCTAATCCGGCTAATTTAGCCATAATTAAGCTACAGTCCGACATATCACAAGCAGGCAGTCCCCTAGTTAGTTTTTGTGGCCCCTTGCCTGCTGGTCACTGCAGTAGCTGCACCACAGCAGCACTATTTCAGCAACATCTTCGCACAAAGTGCCATAGCGATGATAAAAGGCCTGTTTTGCTTTTAGAAAAACACATCTACATACTCACAGGGTGAGCAGGGAATATACACCTTGTCTAAGAACCAGTTGGTATGTTTGAGAGGTTTGTTGAGTGCTGACTAGTTCCTCTCACTGGCTGAAATCTAGTAGTAAGTCACAATTGGAGTAGGCCCACTGAATCAGTGGAACTTACTGAGGAGTTGATTCACCAAATCCTCAAGGGGCTTACTCTAGTTGCAACTTAGTACTAGATTTCAGCCACTGTATTTGAATGGAGTTAAAAATGGAGTTTGTAACCACTGCTGTCATACCACTGAGAAAAAAATGTGTGAGGGAAGGAACTGCTCACCACAATACACATAAAAAATGATACCAAGGGAGTGCCTGCAGCATTTATGTTGCCACCATGCTTCATACCGTGACTGTAATCACAAGGATTGAGTTAAGAGCAAACTACATTTTCCCAGATAAAAAGCATTACACCTTGAATGCAAAACTTAAAATCCCATGACTGTCACTTTCCTTTCAATGAAGAGACTGGACTGTCTGTGTGGCAGTGGGACAATCTACATATGCTAAGTAGGCTGCTTGTGCTGCGAGGTCTCCATAGCACAGCCCTTCCTCTCAGCATCCAGTTGGCAGTGCTTGTCCTGCACAATCCATCATGCTGGGGAAGGGAGGGGAGAGCTGCACAAATGTCTAATAAAGTCACACAGTGTCCTGTCCTGATAAACAGGACAAGCAGGATTTTGGCCCAGTAAGTAACATGCATATTCATAGCAAAAATGATGGTGCAGCAAGGCCTCCTATTTTCTACTACAAGAGTGCCAAGTCTGAGGTTTGGAAATACTGCTGCTGTGCTGCTTTCTGGGTGTGCCCTTGGGAATCCTTCAAGCTAGAGTTGAGGAAACCTGTGGCATTTGTTTATACATTGACCAAATACCGGGATTCCTCTGGGCTATAGTGAATGTATTTATGGCTTTCCCTAAATTCCTTTTGTATCTTTTTGCAAATTAGAAAGATAATCCTCATTTCTTACGAATGACTTTTGGAATATCTCTGACATCAAGCAGAAAAGAAATTGAACTGAAGGCTAAACAGACTTTGAATGCCTTCTTTAATATTTATCAGATATGCCATGTATCACTAATCATATCCATTCTTTCTGCCCTAAGCATTCAGTAGACTTTAATCAAAACTGGGCTATCATTAGCTATTTGAAAGAAGAAAATCTAAATATGCAAAAGCAACCCCTTGTTTCTAAGTAGTATTTTTTATTATGTTTAGATATCATAGCATTATCTAATTGACATTGTTAGCTACTTTCACCCTTCACAATGTGAAGCCAGAAACCCACCAAAATAAAGAATGTGTGTTCTGAGAAGATATTAGGTTACAAGTCTTTGTGGAGTATAGAAAACAGACTGAAATTTTGTGGGATAGTTCTGTGTGATACATAAATAACAGAGGATTTGGTTACTTTTCTTGATGAACTGGGAATCACATATGAACCTAAAAATGTTGATGACTAATTTGAAAAAAAAAATTAAGCTTCCTGGGTATAAAAGCTGCCATTATAAGCACAGAAATCCAGATCCACATTCCACAGTCTATTACAGCTCTGTTTGAACCTGGCTCATAAAAATGGTGTTATCTCATATCAAGAGCTATGAGTTTAGTCTTGATCACTGAGGATTCTTCACTGAGAGTGAGTCACTGTCCAAGTTATTTTTCTACTAGTATCCTTACCAGGTTATTCATTTGGAAAAGAGCTAAAAAGATTTCCTGTTAAGACAGGGATAGGGGAAACATGTGGCATTCAAGTGGTTGTTGGACTGCAGATGTGATCACCCCTTTAATATAGGCCTTGAAACTGTGGCATAACAACATCTGGAAGGTCACACATTCCATTTCCCATGACTAAGATAAGATGTGATATCAAGATGATTCAAGTGTTGCTGATTAATTTATAAACAAAAACCACTTATTAATGCAGTGTCAGGGAAGAGATCCCATTGTATTATTAAACTGTTGTCAGCCATGTGTGTATTTCTATGCCCATACATATTCAATTAAACAACAGCAAAGCTGTGCAAAAGTATGAATGGCTCTTTCCTTATCAATTGTCCAAGTGCAGAAAAAGGGAAGAAAATAATCTGATGGGAGATTTGCCATTATTCATGAATAAGAAATGATGAAAGAGGCTGTGTTGGAATGGAATGCAAGGTGCCATTGTAGAGTTTCTTTCTTAAAATTCATTCTTAGGATGCAATCAGGTGAAGACTTCCTGTGATGTAGCTTCCATGCATGTTGCTTTTTTAAAGGGAAAAAAAGCCTAAAACAAAGCCTAAAACCTTTCCCTAAGAACTAATCAGGTTACACGGGGGAGGGGGGCAGGACATATGGCCCTCGAGGTGTTGCTGGAATGCAGGTCCCATCACAGTAGCTAGTGTAGGCGATGGATGATGGGAATTGTGGCACAACAAAATTTGTAGGCTTTCCATTCCTGATTTAAGACCACAGGAAGAACTGTCCTGTCTAGTTTAGCACCTTTGTTCCACAATAGGCAATCACAGTGATATTCTAGTTATGTTCCTCAACAACTGGTATTGAGAGGCATTCAGCCTCCAAGCATGGGATGTGCACCTGAACAAGCAACATTATCCTCCATGAATGTGTCTTCGCCTCCTTTAAATCTGCTGAATCTCTAAGGCAGGGGTCTCCAAACTTTTTACAGTGAGGGCCACACAGGATATTTTCAAAGTTTTTGAGGGCCAAAGGAACAGGAATGTGTGTGTGCGAGCGTGTGTGTGTGTGCGGCCACGCAAGCACCCCCGCACACCACCTGCCTGCACGGACGGACGCCTGCCCGCCTGCCCGCACCTGCACCCCCGCACGGACGAGCCCCCCTGCATGCACGCACCCCTGCCCACCCACCCCCCATGTGCGCACGAGCTGAAGGGAACAGGCCAGACAAAAGGGTAAAGTGGGCCGGATGTGGCCCGTAGTTTGGAGACCCCTGCTCTAAGGGATCATGAAGGAAGACAGACAACTTAACTTTTTTATCTACCGGTTCCCTCCTTCAAACTCTTACTCCCCCAGCTGCTTTTATCCCTCTGTGTAGGAAGAAATTTGACCTTACTCTCTATGGGGCTGAAAGTAGGCAGGTGCTAGGTGATTTGAAGCTGGAAAACAACTGAGACAAAAGAGTTAAGATGACTAACTTCAGTTGCGGCACTGGAGCCTGGAGCCTAGATAGCAGAGCTTGAGAATAATTCATAATCACCATCATTTTAGAACTGCAGAGCTAGAAGGGACGCTATGGATCATAGGGTCCAGCCTTTGTCAAGGAGACACAGTGGGGAATCAAACTCCCAACCTCTAGCTCCACAGCAGATACCTAAACCATTGAGTTATCCAGCAGTTAGTAGCATAGCTACCTGTAACTATTTACTTTCTGCAACATGGGAGTAACTAAGTTACATTTCAGAAATAACAATAAATTTGAAAAAAATATTTTTGGGTTTGTGAGTAACATTTTTAGAGGCATTTTGGCAGGAATATTCAAGTTTTATGTCAATCTCTAACCAATACAGTTTTGTTCAAATATATTTTGGTATTTCCATGATGCAATATCAGGATTGACTACTAGGGCGTGATCACATAAGGCAATTGTTCCCTAATTATACTCATTAGATTGTTGTAGAAATTTCTGATCCGATCACATGACACATGACCATTTATTGAATCATATACCCGGCCAGCAGTGTAACTGTGATTTATTTCCCCCTTGCTGGGAGGCTTCTATTATTTTGTTCTGATGGTGTTTCAGTATATTCCTTAGTGGTATGACATGTGTGCACAAACCTATCTATTCTTTTCCGGAGCCAAGTCACCAGGATAGGTGGCCGCCATTACTGCCATGTGGCTACCCTGCTATATTTTTTTTAAAAAGTCAGAACCGGTATGTCAATACATAGTTAAATTTATGTCAATTGACAGGTATTACAGGACATTGGTAGGTGTTGCATCAATCCACCTACTGTCTGGCAAGCGACACAGCTCTGGATGGGGGTGCTGGGTCCACTGAGTGCAATGAAGTCCTTCTAGAGGCACTGGTGCAACAGAGAAAATTTTACTGAACAGAAACCCCTACCCTACATATTGTTGTATAGTTAATTTAAAAAGGGGGGGCTGCAGCACCCCAGAAAACAAGACAGAAAATAAATAAGTACCACAGTATAGCCGACCATAACTATTCAAATAGGAGTAAATGAATCAGTAACATTAAAACACATTGGGATGTTCACTCAGGTATGTATACCACATGATTGCCATTCAGTACAACAAAGGTATGGAAAGTGTTGTTAAAACAGCGGGACATTTCCCTGATGTGACTGCAACCCTAGACGGAACCAGATGGTAATTCCTTGTGTTGTTTTTTTTTCCTGGAATGCAGCATGTTAATACGAGACAACACATTTTCCAAACAGAACAATGAAAATGGCAACAAAACTGGGTGCTTCCATCCAATATGTAACACGAGAAGTTCTAATTTACAGAGGGAAACATTTTAAAAAATGTTTTAAGTTCTGGGTGAGTATTATTGGTGAAGGAAGGGAATTAAGTAAATGGCTTTTTACAAGTCTGGGAACATGAGTGTAGCGATCACCCTGCCTTGGCTCATGTATGAGGATATTTGCATTCACCAATGGGAGTTGTTGGGAGGCGGAGCCAGAGAAACTAGAAGGGAGGGGTGAGGCAAATAAGAGCAGTTGGTCAGTTAGTCAGTTACAGTTAGATAGTCAGAGGAGAGTCTGAAGTGAGAAGGCAGTTAGAGAGTCAGAGAGGAGAGTTAGTCTGTGAGGAGTTAAGGGAGGCAGTTGAAACTTATAGAGAGTTAAGTGTGAAACAGGTTATTACAAAACCGCTGAATACTTTAAAGTCTTTGAAGAACCTGTTTATGTGAACTGTATCCAACAAACCTGTTTTGTTAAACTTTACATGCAGTATGGATCTCCATCTTTCCAAATAAATATTGTTGACAGAGATCCACTGGTGGCAGCGTAAAAGGGAACGTGGCGTGTGCCTTAGGTTAGTGAAATAATCTGGGGACATGTGAGAGGCACGTCACAATTGGTGTACAGCGGCGGGATACGAAGTAATCCAGTGAAGCCAAAATTGGAAAGTGAATTTTCTGGAGTCGTGGGTACCTTTTAGTTAGAATCTGTGGTAAAGAAGGGATAACCTGCTAGAGCTTTTGTGGAAAGGCTTAGTAGTGGGGCTTCTGAACCCAGGTCTGGGGAATTTAAGATAGGGAACCAACTCTAAAGAAAACTTTTTACCTCAGGATTTGAGAGACCCAGTGGGCTAGCTCAAAATCCAGGGCTCTGAGAGAAAGGGAGCAGTGGTGGATAAGAGCAGAAGCCAGAGTCAAAACAGATCTGAGGTGATAGGAAAATAAAAAGCTAAAAAGAAAATTATTCTGGTGTCCGGAGGCAGGAATTGCTCAGACAAGGAAACATTGTAACAAAGGTTGTGAGCTGGAGAGCAGCCGGAGACAGCTGCTGAGTAAAGCACAACAGAGATACTGGAAAAACAGCTGAAAGAGAGGTCCTTTTAACAATAGTAAAAGAAAGTCCACTTTAACTCAAATATGCTCCCCAAAAGAACAACAACAACAACAACAAACCAGTCATGGAGGAAGTTGAACCTCAAGAGGCGGAGGGAAATGGTGTCTCTCAAGTTCAAGAGGAGGGACCTGAGGAACTGGTATTGATTGCCTCAGAGGGAGAAGATATTCAAAGCTCTCAAGATTTTGAAAAATGGAAACTAGAACAAGAATTTAAACTGAAGGAGAAGGAACTAGAAATTAAAGAGAAAGAGAAAAGGAACTAGAATTTGAGCAAGAAAACAGGAGAAGGGAATTTGAGCACAGAGAAAGAGAAAGGGAAAGAGAAATGCAGTTTCAAATTGAGATGAAGAAATTGGAATTAGCTGCTCAAAATAATAATAATAATAATAATAATAATAATAATAATAATAATAATAATAATAATAATAATAATTATTATTATTATTATTATTATTATTATTATTATTATTATTATTCCAGTATGGGAAATCTCTTGAAAATCGACCTAAAGAAATTCCCTCAGTATAGACAAAGAGATTGCCCTGAATCCTTCTTAATGTCATTTGAAAGAGCTTGTTGGGATTTTGGAATTAAAGGTGAGGAAAGAATGGTCATTTTAAGGTCTCAGATAGGAGGGGTTTTGGAAGAAATATATTCTCAGATGCCTCTGGAAGAAGCAAGAAATTTTGAGGCTTATAGAAAACTTGTATATTCCAGATTTGGGATTGATGCTGAACACCTCAGGTGGAAGTTCAGATCAATTACTAAGAAAGCTGGTGAGTCATTTGCCCAAGTAGGTGCGCATATGAATCAATTTTTGAACAAGTAGTTAGAACAAGAAGATGTGACCTCCTTAGACCAAATGAAAAATGTATTTAGATTGGAGCAATTTTATTCTATTTTACCAGGGGAACTTCGATATTTAGTAAAAGATAAAGAACCCAAAAATATACAACAAGCATCTGAATATGCTGACTTTATTAGTGGGATCAGAGATCCTAGGTTTTCTGAAGTAAAACTGTACAGACAGGGTTGGGACAACAGCCAGAAGCAGCAGTCCCATAAAAATTACCTCAGACAAAAGTCAGATAAGGAAAGCCAGCTTAAGCCTAAGCATATGTTTCTAGAACCAAGTCCTCAAAAACAAATTAACCCTGAAGAAAAACTGGATAGGTCTCTTTATTATGAAAGAAGGGCTAATAAACAATGCTTCAACTGTGGAAATATGGGACATTTTTGGACTAATTGTGTGAAAATTAACAAAAATAAAACAGATAATAAGGTTGACTGTCAGCCCAGAAAAGTGTTTTGCCTGAAGCCTGTGGAGCCCGTGACAGTTGGAAACAGTAACGGTTGCTCTGTTGCCATCACAACAGACTTGGCAGAAAGCCCAGAACTGCCAGAAGGCCGGGTGGTACAATGTTTCCTTATAAAAACAGACCAGGCATTGCTGGATAACTCAGGGGAGTGGATTTGTATTAATGATACAAAATATCTGGGTCTCAAAGATACCTGCTCGCATGTAACATTATGTCACCCAGACATGGTTCCCAGAGAACAGGTGATAGAAAATTAGACAATTACCATCAAAGGCATTAGTTCTGATCCAGTAACTTTACCCATGGCCGGCGTAAAAATAAATGGTCAGGGATGGGTTGGAGAATGGAAGGTTGCTATATCCAATCAGATTCCAGCTCCTTGTTTGATTGGCTTAGATCTCTCCAAACATGTGCAGAGTGCTTATGTGGTAACCCAATCCCAGGGTCAGCAGTTTACAGTCCTTGGGGAAAGATTGGGATTCCTAACCTCTGAAACCAACCTGGAAAGTCCCAGCTTAGAGGAAAACCCTGATATAGAATATAGAAGATATTGCTGAAGCAGCACTATTGAAAAATCCAAACAATACCTCCTGTAGCGATCGCCCTCGTGGCCCCTGCTTGTTTCCCCAAACACAGAGCTCACAAGGTACCTCAGCACGCCCTCTGATACGCTGCCACCAGTTGATCTCTTTTATCAACTTAGTTTACTTAGAAAAGACGAAGGTCCATCCAGTACTGATGTTTTAACAGAACAAGTTTATTAATTACAGATGGTTTCTGGAATAATTCATAAGCACATTCTTCAAGATTCATCAATCATCAATCTTAACCTTCTGTATTAATTATCACAGGTTACACTCTAACTAATTACTCCTCAGACCCCCAAACTATCCTTCTCTCTCTGATTCCAGACTCAGACTCCCCCGCTCCTCTCTCAGGCTCTGCCTTTTAGCATCTCTTTCGGCCCCGCCTCTTAACCACATTAACATATAACATGAATAATGCATAACTTACAAAGCATAACTTACGCCACACCTCCTTTATTAGAGAACAAAAGAAAGATACCACACTGATTCCGTGTTTCTAAAAAGCCAAGGAATCTCCTTTCCCATTATCACTTGAACACCCAGAGAGGTTTAAAGTTGATAGAAACCTGATATATAGGGAAGTTTTATTAGCACCTCACAGGAGTGGAAAGGGACATAGCAGACAATTAATAGTCCCTGTGAAATATAGGGAGAAGATCTTAGAGAAAGCTCATTAGGCTGTGTTTGGAGCTCACATGGGTGTCTCTTGCACAAAACAAAGGGTTGCACAAAACTTTTATTGGCCAGGAATGGGTCAGCAAATTAGGCAGTATTGTCAAACGTGTGATACGTGCCAGAGGAGAGGTACCAGAAATGACAAAACTAAAGCTAAGCTGTGCTCATTACCCATTATTTCAACCCCATTCCGACGTTTAGGTTTGGATCCAGTAGAACCCATGAGTCACCAGATGGGAAAACAAGTACATTCTATCCATTATTGATTTCGCCATTAGGTACCCAGAAGCAGTACCCTTACGTAACAATGAGACCGAGACAGTGGAGGATGCTTTAGTCAGTTACATGTGTAGAATGGGTTTTGCATCAGAGATAGTCACTGATCTAGGAACCTCCTTTACATCCAAATTAATGAAGAGGCTATGGCAAGTCTGTGGAATTTTCCATATAACATTGTCCCCTTACCATCCACAAACGAAGGGACTAATAGAGAAGTTCAATGGAACTTTAATGAGGATGATACGAGCGTATGTGGCAGAAAACCCTAGTGATTGGGACAATAAATTACAATCCCTACTCTATGCGTATAGAGATGTCCCCCAAGAAAGCACAGGATTCAGTCCGTTTGAACTTCTCTTTCACAGAAAAGTATGCAGGCCTGCTAGATCTGTTACGACAGAACTGGGAGGATTATAAAGAAATGGACCCTGATTCTGTGGTAGATTACTTGGACAATTTGATCAAAAAACCTTACAAAGATCCCTAGAAATTGTTGTTGTTTAGTCGTTAAGTCGTGTCCGACTCTTCGTGACCCCATGGACCAGAGCACGCCAGGCCCTCCTGTCTTCCACTGCCTCCCGGAGTCTGGTCAAATTCATGTTGGTAGCTTCGATGACACTGTCCAACCATCTCGTCCTCTGTTGTCCCCTTCTCCTCTTTGCCAGGAGGTGATGGGACCAGTGGCCATGATCTTAGTTTTTTTCATGTTGAGCTTCAGACGATTTTTTGCGCTCTCCTCTTTCACCCTCATTAAGAGGTTCTTTAATTCCTCCTCACTTTCTGCCATCTGAGTGGTATCATCTGCATATCTGAAGTTGCTGATATTTCTTCTGGCAATCTTAATTCCAGTTTGGGATTCCTCCAGTCCAGCCTTTCACATGATGTATTCTGCATATAAGTTAAATAAGCAGGGAGACAATATACAGCCTTGTCATACTCCTTTCCCAATTTTGAACCAATCAGTTGTTCCATATCCAGTTCTAACTGTTGCTTCCTGTCCCACATATAGATTTCTCAGGAGATAGATAAGGTGGTCAGGCACTCCCATTTCTTTAAGAACTTGCCATAGTTTGCTGTGGTCCACACAGTCAAAGGCTTTTCCATAGTCAATGAAGCAGAAGTAGATGTTTTTCTGGAACTCCCTGGCTTTCTCCATAATCCAGCGCATGTTAGCAATTTGGTCTCTAGTTCCTTTGCCCCTTCGAAATCCAGCTTGTACTTCTGGGAGTTCTCGGTCCACATACTGCAGAAGCCTACCTTGTAGGATTTTGAGCATAACCTTGCTAGCGTGTGAAATGAGTGCAATTGTACGGTAGTTGGAGCATTCTTTGGCACTACCCATCTTTGGGATTGGGATGTAGACTGATCTTTTCCAATCCTCTGGCCACTGCTGAGTTTTCCAAACTTGCTGGCATATTGAGTGTAGCACCTTAGCAACATCATCTTTTAAGATTTTAAATAGTTCAACTGGAATGCCATCACCTCCACTGGCCTTGTTGTTAGCCATGCTTTCTAAGGCCCACTTGACTTCGCTCTCCAGGATGTCTGGCTCAAGGTTAGCAGCCACACTATCTGGGTTGTCCGGGACATCCAAATCTTTCTGGTATAATTCCTCTGTATATTCTTGCCACCTCTTCTTGATGTATTCTGCTTCTGTTAGGTCCCTACCATTTTTGTCCTTTATCATATCCATCTTTGCACAAAATGTCCCTTTAATATCTCCAATTTTCTTGAATAGATCTCTGGTTTTTCCCTTTCTATTATTTTCCTCTATTTCTTTGCACTGTTCATTTAAGAAGGCCCTCTTGTCTCTCCTTGCTATTCTTTGGAAGTCTGCATTCCATTTTCTGTAACTTTCCCTACATCTACTTTCCCTACATCTACTTCTGCTTCATTGACTACGCAAAAGCCTTTGACTGTGTGGACCACAGCAAACTATGGCAAGTTCTTAAAGAAATGGGAGTGCCTGACCACCTTACCTACCTCCTGAGAAATCTATATGTGGGACAGGAAGCAACAGTTAGAACTGGATATGGAACAACTGCTTGGTTCAAAATTGGGAAAGGAGTACGACAAGGCTGTATACTGTCCCCCTGCTTATTTAACTTATATGCAGAATACATCATGCAAAAGGCTGGACTGGAGGAATCCTAAAACGGAATTAAGATTGCCAGAAGAAATATCAACAACCTCAGATATGCAGATGATACCACTCTGATGGCAGAAAGTGAGGAGGAATTAAAGAACCTCTTAATGAGGGTGAAAGAGGAGAGCGCAGAAAATGGTCTGAAGCTCAACATCAAAAAAACTAAGATCATGGCCACTGGTCCCATCACCTCCAGGCAAATAGAAGGGGAAGATATGGAGGCAGTGACAGATTTTACTTTCTTGGGCTCCATGATCACTGCAGATGGTGACAGCAGCCACGAAATTAAAAGACGCCTGCTTCTTGGGAGGAAAGCGATGACAAACCTAGACAGCATCTTAAAAAGCAGAGACATCACCTTGCCGACAAAGGTCCGCATAGTGAAAGCTATGGTTTTTCCAGTAGCGATGTATGGAAGTGAGAGCTGGACCATAAAGAAGGCTGACTGCCGAAGAATTGATGCTTTTGAATTGTGGTGCTGGAGGAGACTCTTGAGAGTCCCCTGGACTGCAAGGAGATCAAACGTATCCATTCTGAAGGAAATCAACCCTGAGTGCTCACTGGAAGGACAGATCCTGAAGCTGAGGCTCCAGTACTTTGGCCATCTCATGAGAAGAGAAGACTCCCTGGAAAAGACCCTGATGTTGGGAAAGTGTGAAAGCAAGAGGAGAAGGGGACGATAGAGGACGAGATGGATGGACAGTGTCATTGAAGCTACCAACATGAATTTGACCAAACTCTGGGAGGTAGTGGAAGACAGGAGGGCCTGGCGTGCTCTGGTCCATGGGGTCACGAAGAGTCGGACATGACTTAACGACTAAACAACAACAACATAGAGCTTCTGGTGATGTCCTTGTGTAGAGTCGCCTCTTGTGTTGTTGGAAAAGAGTGTTTGTGATGACCAGCTTGTTCTCTTGACAAAACGCTATTAGCCTTTGCCCTGCTTCATTTTGAACTCCAAGGCCAAACTTACCTGTTGTTCCTTTTATCTCTTGACTCCCTACTTTAGCATTCCAATCCCCTATAACAAGAAGAACATCTTTCTTTGGTGTCAGTTCTAGAAGATGTTGTAAGTCTTCATAGAATTGGTCAATTTCAGCCTCTTCCTCATTGGTGGTTGGTGCATAAACTTGGATTACTGTGATGTTGAAAGGTCTCCCTAGAAATAGCAGGGGACAATTTGAAGGGTGCCCAAAATAAACAGAAAACTTGGTATGACAGAAAAGCTAGAGAAAGAAAGTTCAGTCCTATAGATGAAGTACTAATGTTAAGACCTATAAAAGGTTTCAGTTAGCTTGGGAAGAACCGTACACCGTGGTCTCCAAAGTGAGTTTGGTCAATTACATTCTCCAGGGAGGAGATGAAAATCGCAAAGTAGTCCATATAAACATGAGTTTTGGCTTGAGAAATGCCCCAGCCATGTTTCAAAGGCTGGTTGATAAAACCCTGTATGGCCTGAGAGAGTTCACCATGGCCTACATGGATGACATAGGTATCTTTAGCCTGACTTGGGACGAACATAAGTCCCATCTAGAGCTCGTGCTGCAAAGGATACTGAGTGCCAGTTTGACAATAAAAGCAGCTAAATGTCAAATTGGTAACTCCTAGATAAAGTACCTAGGACATTTAGTTGGAGGAGGGACGATTAAGCCCCTAGATGGAAAGATAGAGGCTATTGATACGTGGCCCATCCCAAATTCCAAAAAGAAAACCCAAGCTTTCCTTGGACTAGCCGGATATTATAGGCGATTTGTGCCCAACTTCAGCGAAATAGCTGCGCCGTTATCGAATTTGACCAGAAAGAAGCAAGTGGAGAACATTTTGTGGACTCCAGAGTACCAGGAAGCCTTCAATCGCCTTAAGACAGCGCTGACCTCGAAGCCTGTTCTTGTTGCGCAGGACTTCAACAAGGAATTCACCATTTAAACCGATGCATCAAACGTTGGACTTGGAGCTGTACTGTGCCAGTCAGATGACAGCGGGACTTTACATCCAGTAACGTTATGTGAGCAAAAAGCTCCTACCTAGTGAAAGACATTCATCTACTATCAAGAGAGAATGTTTAGCCATTGTCTGGACACTGCAGAAACTAAAGCCCTACATATGAGGAAGGAAGTTCATTCTCTACACCTATCATTCACTGTTAAAATGGATAAGGACTATGCAATCGAACAGTAGTAAATTGTCCAGATGGACCCTGATTCTACAGGACTTTGATTTCGAGATCAGAAGCGTCAAAGGGTCCCTGAATGTGGTTGCGGACGCTTTGTCCCAAAGGCCTAATGATTAGAAAAATTCTATATTAAATTCAAATGTTTATAACTGTATTGATTGTCTTAAATGTTTAAAGTGGCAAGTTTGACTTAAGAAACATCGTATTAGAGAGAAAAATTTAATATAAAGTATTTATAAGTATTGGTAAGATATTGTTAAATTTGCATGTACTTAGCTGTTTGTTTATGAGGGCAAACTGGTAAGTTTCCCCTCATAAAACAAACTTATTAAGAGGGGAGGACTGTAGCGATCACCCTGCCTTGGCTCATGTATGAGGATATTTGCATTCACCAATGGGAGTTGTTGGGAGGTGGAGCCAGAGAAACTAGAAGGGAGGGGTGAGGCAAATAAGAGCAGTTGGTCAGTTAGTCAGTTACAGTTAGATAGTCAGAGGAGAGTCTGAAGTGAGAAGGCAGTTAGAGAGTCAGAGAGGAGAGTTAGTCTGTGAGGAGTTAAGGGAGGCAGTTGAGAGTGTGGAACTTATAGAGAGTTAAGTGTGAAACAGGTTATTACAAAACTACTGAATACTTTAAAGTCTTTGAAGAACCTGTTTATGTGAACTGTATCCAACAAACCTGTTTTGTTAAACTTTACACACAGTATGGACCTCCATCTTTCCAATTAAATATTGTTGACAGAGATCAACTGGTGGCAGCGTAAAAGGGAACGTGGCGTGTGCCTTAGGTTAGTGAAATAATCTGGGGACACGCGAGAGGCACATCACAACGAGTAATTAGGGATGTGCTCTTTCATGCCATTGGACTTCAATTTCCACAATTCTGCAAGAATTCCAGGTATTGTAGCCCAGAAACGTACATCAGCACAACTATAGGTTTTGCTTCCCTCCTCCCAAGAAGGACTTTCTCTTTTTTTAAAAGTATTTTTATTATTATATGACACATCAACAAACAACCATCACAAAGTATAACAACAGGGAAGGAAAAGGGGGTAAAACAAAACAAAACAAAACAAACCATAAACACAGGGAAGTATTTGCTTTCATTCAATATCTAATATACTCTTGACTTCATGACTGTGATACAATACTAGAATCCATAATCTATAATATATTCTCTACTCATATCTGTTTCTGGGCCCAATCATAAAACATTTTCCACCTTTCTTTAACATATATTCTTGGGTTCTCACGTAATGTCTCTGACAGTCTATCCATTTCTGCAATATCTAGTAATTTTTTAAGTTGCTCTTCTTTCTTTGGATTTTCCCGAGTTTTCCACCTTTGGGCCCAGATCAGCCTTGCAGCTGTAAATATGTGCAGCAACATATATTTAAATTTTTTATCAACAATTTCTGGCATTATATTCAACAAAAACATTTCTGGTTTAAAAGCTATTCCAAGAAGGATTCAAATGACTTACCTGCACCATTGGGTCCTCCATCCTTCATGTTTCCTGTTGCTTCCTTATGTTGATTTGTTTTTTAAAATTGGAAAGCTCCCACAGTACTTCCTGGTACTCATAGTTCTTTGTGAGATGCCCTCTATAGAACACAATGGGTAGCAAGATCGTGACTCCCAAGAAACACCACAACATTTTTTTAAAAAATTAACAATAGGAAGCAACAAGAAACAAGAAGTTGGTTGTGCATTCCAATACATGTCCTTTCTTGTGTACCTGAAACATTCCAGTGTTATCAATAACACTGTCAATTCGTTTAGCCAAGAAATATATTTCTGTTGGCTTGAGCGCTTTCCTTCTTGTGCCAGACATAATAGCTTTCTTTCAGCTTCTGCAAAATCTGTGTTGTCAAACTGTGTGCAGTATAGTCTGGCAGTGGAATGCAAATAATTTCAGTTGCCTTTTTTGTTTCCACAGCTAACCTTTGTAGTCCTGCAACATGGCCATAGAATCATGTATCACCTTGTAATCTAGGGTGATGATATTTGCTTATGGACTGAAGAAACTGCGTCTGTATGATGAGATATTTGATGTTGCCCTTTCTCTTTTGCATCTCCCTATAATTATGCTGCACTGAAGATGCTCTCCGTCTGCGGCCCTACAGGTGCTAAGGGACTGCAACTGCTATGAGCTGCATTGAGCATAGGCAATGGTAAGGATGATGGTGGCTGCAGTCCAGCAATATCTGGAGGGCCCCAAGTTGTCTGCACTAGGCCTTGAAACCTGAAACTCCCTAAAAAGGGAATATAGACCTTTTCAGATGTACTCTTCTATGGTTGTCAATGAAAGAGAAATTGCAGAAGGTCATGCCAACTGTTTTGAGACCTTTTCCATAGGAATTTGCAATACAGTCCTCTCTTTCCTCTCTTCTGTTCTGTGAAAACATAAAGGTGCTAGAAAACATCATACAAACATTTAAATAAAAAAAATTCCCACTGTCCTGAAGCTCTGTCTCACATTAAGTGGGTGGTATAAAAGTGGAAGAAATAAATAAAATAAAACATGAACGTAATAATTGTCTTTGTAGACCAGATTCACCATTTTTCCTAACCTACCTTTTTGCCTGGCCCTTTTTTAACTGGATGACTCTGCATTTTCCTCATAGTTTAGAATTCAGAATTAAAAATATGCTTGACTGTAGGGGAAATTGATTTTTTTTTTGGGGGGGGGGCAGCATTTTCAACATAGAAGATACATATCTAAAGGATTAAGCACACTCCTCCCACAGTCTATTTCTAAAACTGCTCTCACATTTGCATTAATTTAACCTGTATGGGTTTGGGATTATATGTTCACCAAGCAACTATGACGTTCTGCTACATCTGACTGTAACAAGGGACTGGATGTAATCAAGTCAGTTGACTTGGACTCCCCGATATGCCGGAGTTGCTGTCCAGCAAGAACTGGAGGGCCACAAGTTCCCTGTATTATGCCTTGACACCTGAAACTCCCTGATAAATGGATGTTTGAAATTTGCAATGCTAAAGCAGACAGCCAAGGGCTAGATATTTTGCATATATTTTATGTTAGGGAGTGGACAAAATGGCCCCATGCCATGTAATCCCTGTGTTGCTTCCTATCCAGTGGTACTGCCATGAATTGCATCATTCAAAATATGCATTAAGGTTTCTCAGTTTAGTTTGGTGCCAAAAACCACACCAAAATATTTGGATGTTTTATTAGTGCTTTCCCTCAGATCTTCTGGTCTGCTGCTTATAATTTGTGATAGTGTGTAATTATGTGAATTGTTTTCTGTTCTTCAACCTCAGGCCTCTCCTTTCGCCTGTGTTGCTCCTCCTTCCAAATCCCTTCTGTAATTAAACATTAAACATAGGATAAAGTGGTAAGATCAACTTGTCTTCTCAAGTCATTTAAGACTTAAGACATTTAAGAGTTTTGTGGTGACTTTAAACAAGGCTGTCACATGGCAAAACTTTCTGCTCTCTGCTTTTGACAAGCTGATAGTTCATTTTGTTAATCTTGCTTATGGGTTTTTGAATGGTTAGAACACCTGGATATGGAGAGAAATGACAGCAGTGGATTCTGTTATACTACAGTGGCTAAAATCCTGTTGCTTAGTGTACTTATATGTGGCAGCTAGACTAAGCCCATGTGAACCAATGGAATTTATAGAGGAGCTGACTCACCAAATCCCATGGATTTTCAATGGGCCTACTCTAATGTGGCTTACCATGCTAAGCAACAGGATTTCAGCCAATAAATAGGAGATTATGATTTTGATCCATGTTCTACTGTTACTCCAATCATGCTTCTCTTGCTTCCATGTTAGCACTTCTATACAGTTGAAATCCTCCCTTCTCCAAGAAATTCACGATGAGAAATGGGACTGAAATCTCATCTCATATTTTGTGGACAACTGTGTTGGTCTCACTATTTTCAAACCTGAATAAGGGAATCTAATGCTGAAACATGTAATAAAGGCAGGCTGGTTTGAAAACATTTTGCTGCCCAAGGCAAAAAAACCCAACCAAGATGCTGCCTCCTCAATTCCATGCTCAGAAGCAAACCAGGCTTGTTTTTTGCAGCAAATCCAAGGAACCAATAGTATAGTTACTGTTATTATATAGCTATTGTTATATTGATTGGTTACTTAATTATGTTTTAATTACTTGTATTACTTTATCATGTATTTATTGTTGCCCACCATAGACATTTTATATGGAAAGGTGGGGGTAGACATTGAATAAATCAATAAAATATAGTATCTCATGCTGGAAGCCATTGTTATGTATTTGCCTAGTGTTCTGATTTCACTGGTTTACTGTGGCACTGTTTAAAAAGCACTAACTGCTTTCAGTGTTGTGTTCTCTGTATAGTAATTTAATTTCAAACTAAGTTAAAACGGCAGTCCTATAGACAAGGGTTCCCAGTCTTGGGTAACCCCTGTATTCCTGGACTGCAACTCCCAGAAGCCTTCACTGCTAGCTCTGCTGTCTGGGGTTTCTGTCAGTTGCAGTCCAAGAACATCTGGGTTACCTCAGCCCAGAAAGGACCCCCTCAGCCACACCTTCTCCAGGCAGTATTCAAGGTTGCAAAAAACTCCAACAAGGATCTGTAAGGTAGATTATGTGGAGAGAGACAGTGATTGATTGACAGGACCAAGATCACCAGAACATTTTGTCTGAGGAAGTGGAGTTGATCCACAAATGCACACATTACAATATAACAGTCTTTAATGTGCCACCACATTTTTGTCTTTTACTTTGTTAATTTTTTTTAAAAATTTTGTCTTTATCCACCACACCACACTGCCATCTGGTCACTACTTCTCATACTACTTAGCAAAAATACACTTTCAAGAGTAATGTTGACATGGATTCCACTCTCTTCCTGTAATCTGTTTACTGTGTTAATTACACCATGGCTGATTTTTTTTTTTTTTTTGCCCCTTTAGGAAATTGAAAGTACAAGCATTCGTGTTTTTAATTCTATTGTTGCCATGTGACCTCAAGTTGCAACCAACTTATAGTAACCCCAATAAGGCTTTCAAAGTAAGTGTAAGGAGTGGCTTTAGCAGTCCCACACCTCCAGTGAGTTTCCACGGCTGAGAGTTGATTTAAACCATAGTCCATCACTCCATCAACTGCACCACACTGGGTATCTCATTAATTTTAGGGTACAATAAATTGTGGGAAAGCTATTTACAGGCCACTTTCCTAGTTTACAATACTCCATCAAATGAGCCATGTTGGGTGTACTTATTTCCTCTCCCCTCCTCATACAAAAGAAAACAAGGAAAAAGAATGAAGCAAAATCCACAAAAAAGCTTGTCTGACTAAAGATGCTTTATCTAATTGTTATTTTATAAGCAAGCATTTTTAAAGAGAGAAAAATTGAAAAAGCAGTGAAGTCTCTGAAGTTTGGGTGTGAAACACACACATACACCCCCCCAAAAACATGCATAGGAGAGAATGAGGATATTTTGCTCTTTACGAGATTTTTTTTAAAGAAGTATTATGCTGGTTTGTTCACTGTCCAATTAGTATGGATGTTCTTCCCAAGTCTTCTGAGTGTTTGCTGTCTTTGGTTGTGCATCTGATGTATTTATTTTGCTCTTCTCTCTGCATGTGTAACACTGAACCTCTTTGTTCTTTTCATTCACAATTTAATGCATATTTCATTTTCCTCCTTGGAATTCTCTCTGACCTGTGTTTAAAATGCTGATGGCGCAACTGCTCTTCCTTTAGGTTCATGCTGTTTTGGGAGAAGTTAGGAAGGAAAGAAGAAAGCCTGTGAGTTAATTCAGGCAGGAGATGCTCCTAAAATAGAACAATAATTGAAGCCCGCAGCATGTACTGATTGTTACACTTCAGGTCCCAGCCTTTAGCCTCAGGAGCCTGTGGGCTGAAAGGTTTAGATACGTCTGCCGGTTTAACTTAGATTTAGATTGACCTGGCCATGACACATATATACAGAAATATTTGTCATTTTCATTTTAAATCAAGAATATTGTTAGACTGCATTTCCTATCATACCTCACTATTGGTTATGTTGTCTAAAGCTGGCCAGAGTTGCAGGTTGACATTCGGAAAACCACACACTTCCTCCCTGCTTTAAAGCTACTCCTCTCTCCCTCAGCTGTCTGCGTTTCTCCAACCAGCACAAGATGCACGAAATTAGATATGCACACTGTCTTCAGACAAATGTGCAAAAATGAACCGAATCAGGGGTATTTGTGCAATTCCGGGTAGAATACAGGACAGAGCAAGGACCTGTTGTTCAGCCACAGTTCACCACAATAAATTCTTCAGCATTCATGGGACTGAAAAGGTGGTCAACTGTTTGAATTGGGGAAAGGAGAAGAAAAAGGGAATACAGTAGACTGAGCTGCTTGAACCAGATAGCTGAACGTCTCACTAAAACCCAAAATCTCCACTGGACACTCTAATCACTTAGGTGCTAGGGAGGGCTACATCACCTTGCAGCCACCCTACCAGTCATTTTGTGGAGGTGTAGGGTGTAGAGTACAACCCATGCTGGTGTTTAAATAGTCTTTTTGCATTCTAGAATATTATTTTTCTTTGTTCTCTGACTCACCTTAGGGTTTGTTTACATGTGGAAAAACCCTGGTTTTGAATCAGGTTTAGCATGTTTCAAATAAGTTTAAAAAATTCTGACTACACAACACACAGGGAAGTGCTGGGAAGCATGTTTTTTGGTTGGAAAGTGAGGTATTTTACTCAGCCACAAGAGGGTCATTTACTTTAAATTGCTTGTGAAATTGATTTATGTTGAATCGTTGTTTTTTTTACATATGTGAATGCCTCTGTTGGTGTAAATTGTGTCTGTTGGGTTTGTCAAGTAATATATGCCAGGATCCTGGGTTTCAGGTTGCAGGAAAACCTTGCAGTCCAATCTGAAAAGAGAGTGAGCAGAGAGATCAATGTTGGGTGGGGGAAAGCGCTTCCTCCTACACAAGCCTAGAAGCTGCTGATATTCTCAATTTGGTTAGTTTCTCTTTGCCATTCACTGTTGTGCTTTTCCTCTTACGAGCCCTGGCTGCTGGTTCTTTGGCTCCCTCTCCTTCTCTACTCCCTCTCTCTCTGTGTGTGCGTGTCTGTCTGTCTGTCTCTGTCTCCCGCGCATGTGTCAGGCTGCAGGGAAAGCTTCCAGTCCAATGTGTTTTAGGTTTTTTTCTACCTGGCATACTGCACTAGTACTATGCCAGATTGCAAGGAATAAAAAATTGAATAAATGAACTTTCATACCCCTGTATTTTGAGCAGCATCCACATTCTCCCAGCTTATAGATTGAAAATCTTCTAGTTCAGTTGTTCCCAACCTTGGGTAACCCAGGTGTTCTTGGATTGCAACTCCCAGAAACCCCAGGTGCTGGTGGTGAAGGCTTCTGGGAACTGCAGTCCTGGGTCACCCAAGGCAGGGAACCACTGTCCTAGTTTAAGCAGCTGGTAACAGGCAGAGTGTACGTAGATGGAATCGACATATTTAAATGAAGTAGCTTGTAAAGGCATGTGGTAGATAAAATATTACAGGATAATAAGGAAGGGATCAATTTCACCTTTTAAATTAGTACACAATATTTGGTTGATTACACTTGCAGTGATATAATAAAAAATGAAGTGACTTGAAACTGGTTGTACAAAAGCATTAAGTGGCCTTGGCTGCCAGATGGGGAGTATATAAATCAAATAAAAAAATAAAAAAATAAACCATTCTACTTTTTGTCTAAACAGCATATGAACTATGCCTTGTTTTGTGATACTTATCATTGTATTGGTATCCATTCTATGCTTGCCAGGTTTGTTCATTTGCTCTTTGCCTGCCTCCCTGCCCGCCCACCCACCTATCAGAGCAGAGCACAATGAAATATAGGTAAGTCCAATTTTACCTATATGAAATATAGGTAAAATTAAAACAAATTATTTTTTTAAATAATTAGACAATTTTTGACCAGAAGCATTATCAGTGAAAAAGGTTATGTGTAGTTGAAACACAGTTCCAGTGCATTGCTTGCTCTGAAGTAGGAAGCACTGTGTAAAGTGGGGCCAACTTACTCATAGAGGACTGAAAAATCATCTGGATGTTGTTGGACTCTAGCTCCCATCATACCCACCAGCCTGTCCCAAGCTGAGGGATGAGGGGATGATAGTTCATTAGCATCTGTAGCATCACAGATTCCATACCTGTGCCCTTATAAGTGTGCCAACATTAGGCAGTTTTATTTTTCTGTCCTGCTGCTATGTAGATTATAGCACACAATGAAAAAAAAAGATCTTCTCTGCACTAAGCACCTTTTGTAGCAGTTGGAGATGTGTCTTTACCTCACTTTGTGCCACCGATTTTTTTTTTAACTAACCAGAATTGGAAAGTGCCCTGCTTCATTCCCAGAACAGAGGGTCCAAATGTAACTGTCTCCGATTTGTAACTCTGTTTTCTTCCTTCTTCTTCCTGTCTTTTTTCATACTGGAGGAAAAGACAGAATGGAAGAGGGAAATTCATATTATCTGTACATGATCTTCTGACTGGCAGTGTTAAAAGTCTTCCCTCGGCAAGTACCACCAGTATCATTATCCTGTGGTAATGCTAAATCATAAAAGTACCCCAGGCTATATGACAATCACCTTATTCAATCACAAAATAAGAATTAATGAGTGACTAATGGGTGGCAGACTGTCTCCTTGTATGACCACGGTTCTACAACATGATCCCTTTGCTATAGTTTGAGGTTGAGCTTGGGTTTAGCTTCAGCTTCTCCTAAGCCTTGAAAGGAGCTCAAGATAAGTCCTTTCCACATCTGCCACTTCTAATATGAGCTTGGCAATCTGAGATAAAGGTCCTGGCCTGAAGGTCATCGAAAGGCCTGTTGCCTGGAGGCAACAACTGAGCTTTCCCTTCAGGGGGTGGCACATATATCTATTAGCAGGATTGTTGAATTTGCACATTTAAGAAGCTAATTTCTAGGGATTTTCTCCTATGAATAAAATCATATCTTAGGAGTGGACAGGCAGACTGGTGAGCTGGTGCAGAGTCTGATGGATTTAGAGGTGGAGCGAAGACAGAATTTGGATATGAATTTGTGCACTCTCTGAGATCAGCTAGTGAGGTACAAACCCTACCTTTTGGCACAGTGAGACAATGGTCTCAGGTGAAAGGTGCTGGGGAGCAATAGCAGAGCCCTGAATATTCTTCCTGTGCCCCCTGACATTCTCTTCTGTTGGAGTTTGGGACCACATGCCTTCTTTTAGGGAGGACAGTCCTCCATTTCAAGGCTGCCACAGGGCAATCTTTTAGATGGTATCCTCTACTTGAAGGGCTCTCTAGTCCAAATCTAAATCAAAGAACTGTAAGGAAGGTGATCAGGGACCTTGAAGCTGCCATCTGCTCTGAGTATCACCTGGACAGCAGACTCAATGGGCATACAATGCACTTGATCACTATCTTGGCCACACATGTGAGATGCATTGTTGTTGCTGTTTAGTCATTAAGTCGTGTCCGACTCTTTGTGACCCCATGGACCAGAGCACGGCAGGCCCTCCTGTCTTCCACTGCCTCCCGGAGTTGGGTCAAATTCATGTTGGTAGCTTCGATGACACTGTCCAACCATATCGTCCTCTGTCGTCCCCTTCTCCTCTTGCCTTCACTCTTTCCCAACATCAGGGTCTTTTCCAGGGAGTCTTATCTTCTCATGAGATGGCCAAAGTATTGGAGCCTCAGCTTCAGGATCTGTCCTTCCAGTGAGCACTCAGGGTTGATTTCCTTCAGAATGGAAACATTTATACATGTGTATAAATAAATCTAGGTATTGCATGAGAAATCTATATATATAGAAACCTTATAGAAACTGAAAGATGAACAGATAGATGAAAATCTTGTTTCAACTAGTTACAGTTGGGAAAGTTACTTTTAAGAAACATGAATATAATGGCATGGTGGAGTCATCCATAGGGAAAAGTAAGAGGATGATGATTTTGAACCCAGAGGATTTTCCTACCACTGGTGAGTTTTGATCTTCTTGCATTGTAGTTCTGGTTAAATTATAAAATTATCTCCATTTTTGCATCTGCACATATAAAATAGGATATGCAATTTCGTCAAATCAATGTCTTTTTTCGTCCTCATTTTTGTTTATATATGAATGGCAACCCTTCTGGGGGACAGAGCCGTGTAGGTTATGTAGTCTCTCTGCCTCTCCTAAACTGGCCTGCTGCCCTCTGACAGAGAAGAGGAGGTTATCCTGTCACTAGTATTGAAGCAAGGCCCAGATAGCCATCTATTCAGCTTCTCTTAGTGAAATGGTCCTGGCTGCAGCCATCATTTTGTCAGATTGCCACAGCAGCTTCTACAGTGAAGCAGATACTTGCTTGGTCAGAGATGCAGTTACATGATGTTAGACTCTGGAGCTAATGGTCATACTGGGGGAGGGCTGCTCTTTAAATGGTAATGTGTATTCCTCACAACAAAACTGGTGTACTAAATTCAGAGGAGTTGGGGCGTATGTGTGCTCCTGGTATTTTTGCTGAATAGGGCCCTGGATTTCTCCCCCCAAATCCTGATCAGAAGGCACCAGTATGATGAAGGGCAAAGCCAGAACCAAGCACTTGAATTTATTGGCTTCTGGTGACCCAATACTGTCTACTTACGAGAACAATTGTATAGTCAGACAGAAAAAATACTGTGTGATTGGATACCCAATCCTGTCACCTTTTTTTCAATGCTGGGACAGGTGTACCAATTAAAAACTCATCTCTTTGTGACATGAAAAAATTGGATAAATATAGGCTATCACTATCAAGCTATACTGTTTCAATTAAGATGATGATTTTATCTTGGTTTACCTATCTTTTTTATGCCCTACCTGTTTAGAGTTAAGATAATTTTAAAACTGCATTGCAGTTATAGTCTTTCCCAGTACAAGAAGGCAGGGAAAAGAAGCAGGGGTTACCTTCACCCACCGTCAATCTATGCATCGTCAATTATATTATCTGAACAAGCTGAACAACAACCCCAAACAATCAATAAAGGCAATCACACAAGCCAAAAGCAAGTCAAAATAAAGAAAGTGGAAACACTACAAAAACAAACAAACAAAAATACACCCCAAGACCTAGAGGCTGGACAATATATACCACATACTCATACCAAAAAAAATGGATCTACTTAGGATTAATGCTAGGATCGTATAGCTGATAGAATAAATATTGAAAGGAATAGTAAGAAACACAGCACAAACAACAGGACAAATACTTATCTAGTCACTCCTTGAATAAAAAAGTATTTGCTGGCTGGTAGAAGGACAACCCCCTTCACGGATTGCTGCCTTGTCGTGGCGAAGGGGCTTGAGTAATTCAGAGAAGCTATGGGCTATGCCGTGCAGGGACACCCACAGGGTCATAGTGGAGAGTTCTGACTAAACGCGATCCACCTGGAGCAGGAACTGGCAAGCCACTCCAGTATCTTTGCCAAGAAAACCCCATGAACAGAAACAAAAGGCTAAAAGATATGACGCTGGAAGATGGGCCCCTCAGGTCGGAAGGTGTCCAACATGCTACTGAGGAAGAGCGGAGGACAACTACAAGTAGCTCCAGAGCTAATGAAGCGGTTGGGCCAAAGCCGAAAGGACGCTCAGCTGTGGACGCGCCTGGAAGTGAAAGGAAAGTCCAATGCTGCAAAGAAGAATACTGCATAGGAACCTGGAATGTAAGATCTATGAACCTTGGTAAGTTGGATGTGGTCAAACAGGAGATGGCAAGAATAAACATTGACATCCTGGGTGTCAGTGAACTAAAATGGGCGGGAATGGGCGAATTCAATTCAGATGATTACCATATCTACTATTGTGGGCAAGAATCCCGTAGAAGAAATGGAGTAGCCCTCATAGTCAACAAAAGAGTGGGGAAAGCTGTACTGGGATACAATCTCAAAAATGATAGAATGATTTCAATACGAATCCAAGGCAGACCTCTCAACATCACAGTAATCCAAGTTTATGCACCAACCACCGATGCTGAAGAGGCTGAAATTGACCAATTCTATGAAGACTTACAACACCTTCTAGAACTGACACCAAAGAAAGATGTTCTTCTCATTCTAGGGGACTGGAATGCTAAAGTAGGGAGTCAAGAGATAAAAGGAACAACAGGTAAGTCTGGCCTTGGAGTTCAGAACGAAGCAGGGCAAAGGCTAATAGAGTTCTGTCAAGAGAACAAGCTGGTCATCACAAACACTCTTTTCCAACAACACAAGAGGCGACTCTACACATGGACATCACCAAATGGGCAATACCGAAATCAGATTGATTATATTCTCTGCAGCCAAAGATGGAGAAGCTCTATACAGTCAGCAAAAACAAGACCTGGAGCTGATTGTGGCTCTGACCATCAGCTTCTTATAGCAAAATTCAAGCTTAAACTGAAGAAAGTAGGAAAAACCACTGGGCTAGCCAGGTATAATCTAAACCAAATCCCTTATGAGTACACAGTGGAAGTGAAGAACAGATTTAAGGAACTAGATTGGGTGGACAGAGTGCCTGAAGAACTATGGATGGAGGCTCGTAACATTGTACAGGAGGCAGCAACAAAAACCATCCCAAAGAAAAGGAAATGCAAGAAAGCAAAGTGGCTGTCCAACGAGGCCTTACAAATAGCAGAGAAGAGAAGGGAAACAAAATGCAAGGGAGATAGGGAAAGTTACAGAAAATGGAATGCAGACTTCCAAAGAATAGCAAGGAGAGACAAGAGGGCCTTCTTAAATGAACAGTGCAAAGATATAGAGGAAAACAATAGAAAGGGAAAAACCAGAGATCTGTTCAAGAAAATTGGAGCCATTAAAGGAACATTTTGTGCAAAGATGGACATGATAAAGGACAAAAATGGTAGGGACCTTACAGAAGCAGAAGACATCAAGAAGAGGTGGCAAGAATACACAGAGGAATTATACCAGAAAGATCTGGATGTCCGGGACAACCCAGCTAGTGTGGTTGCTGACCTTGAGCCAGACATCCTGGAGAGCGAAGTCAAGTGGGCCTTAGAAAGCATGGCTAACAACAAGGCCAGTGGAGGAGATGGCATTCTAGTGGAACTATTTAAAATCTTAAAAGATGATGCTGTTAAGGTGCTACACTCAATATGCCAGCAAGTTTGGAAAACTCAGCAGTGGCCAGAGGATTGGAAAAGATCAGTCTACATCCCAATCCCAAAGAAGGGAAGTGCTAAAGAATGCTCCAACTACCGTACAATTGCACTCATTTCACACGCTAGCAAGGTTATGCTCAAAATCCTCCAAGGCAGGCTTCAGCAGTATGTGGACCGAGAACTCCCAGAAGTACAAGCTGGATTTCGAAGGGGCAGAGGAACTAGAGACCAAATTGCTAACATGCGCTGGATTATGGAGAAAGCCAGAGAGTTCCAGAAAAACATCTACTTCTGCTTCATTGACTATGCAAAAGCCTTTGACTGTGTGGACCACAGCAAACTATGGCAAGTTCTTAAAGAAATGGGAGTGCCTGACCACCTTATCCATCTCCTGAGAAATCTCTATGTGGGACAGGAAGCAACAGTTAGAACTGGATATGGAACAACTGATTGGTTCAAAATTGGGAAAGGAGTACGACAAGGCTGTATATTGTCTCCCTGCTTATTTAACTTATATGCAGAATACATCATGCGGAAGGCTGGACTGGAGGAATCCCAAGCCGGAATTAAGATTGCTGGAAGAAATATCAACAACCTCAGATATGCAGATGATACCACTCTGATGGCAGAAAGTGAGGAGGAATTAAAGAACCTCTTAATGAGAGTGAAAGAGGAGAGCGCAAAAAATGGTCTGAAGCTCAACATCAAAAAAACTAAGATCATGGCCACGGGCCCCATCACCTCCTGGCAAATAGAAGGGGAAGATATGGAGGCAGTGACAGAGTTTACCTTCCTGGGCTCCACGATCCCTGCAGATGGTGACAGCAGCCACGATATTAAAAGACGCCTGCTTCTTGGGAGGAAAGCGATGACAAACCTAGACAGCATCTTAAAAAGCAGAGACATCACCTTGCCGACAAAGGTCCGCATAGTCAAAGCGATGGTTTTTCCTGTAGTGATGTATGGAAGTGAGAGCTGGACCATAAAGAAGGCTGACCGCCGAAGAATTGATGCTTTTGAATTGTGGTGCTGGAGGAGACTCTTGAGAGTCCCCTGGACTGCAAGGAGAACAAACCTATCCATTTTGAAGGAAATCAACCCTGAGTGTTCACTGGAAGGACAGATCCTGAAGCTGAGGCTCCAATACTTTGGCCATCTCATGAGAAGAGAAGACTCCCTGGAAAAGACCCTGATGTTGGGAAAGTGTGAAGGCAAGAGGAGAAGGGGACGACAGAGGATGAGATGGTTGGACAGTGTCATCGAAGCAACCAACATGAATTTGACCCAACTTCGGGAGGCAGTGGAAGACAGGAGGGCCTGGCGTGCTCTGGTCCATGGGGTCACGAAGAGTCGGACACGACTAAACGACTAAACAACAACAAGAAGGACAACAAGAAGGGGACCAGCCTAGTTTCTCATGACAAGAAGATACATAGTCTGAGAACAGCTACTGAAAAAAATCCTTTCTTGCATCTCATCCAACTGTGCCTTTGAGGATGGTGGGGCAAAGAAAAGGGCCTCCCTTGATGAGTTCCACATTTTGGCAGCTTAGTATGGGAGAAATGGCCCTTCAGATAGCCTGATCCTAAGTTGTATAAGGAGCATTTTGAATTGTGCCTAGAAACACATTAGTAGCCAATGAAGTTGCTGTAACAAAGGGTTTGCATCATCCATGTGACTTGCAAACTAGCACATTCCCTGTACAGTTTCTGTTTACCCTGGCAAAGTGACTTTCCTCTCCGTTCTAGAGGCAAGTGTGACAGGACTGTCTAGTTCTGCTGTCTTGCTTACTTACAGCAGTTGCAGCTTACGCCACAACAGCTGAAGGAGCAAGATAGGATCGGACCTGATTGCAATCCATACACATTCCTTAGTCAAGAAGCTCACAAGAATGTCATATTATGGTGACATGACATCTGTTAATCAAAGGGAGCCAAATGATACTAATTCAAGGGTAAATAGGCGGAAATGTGTCTGTGGTAATTAAAGTGGGACATACTGTGTAAACAAATGTCATAGCTAGACTTGTTACACTTTAGGAACAACTTGAACTCAAGTGAAAGAAATGGGAGAAAAATGATGATAGGAAACTGTTATAGGGCTCTAGGGAAGGATGAGAAAGCAGAACAGGAAATGTTTATGTAGATAAAGGCAGCCTGTGAAAGCAGCTAGGGCAAGAATTCCAGCCTGTTTTCCTTCAAATGGAATTGCAATTAGGAAACATTAAAGAAACAAGGCTAAAGTCTGCCTTCTACTTTCTTTACAGTGAGACTCAAACACAGTCAGCATTTGAAAAATGGAGTGCAGCAGGGTTCCACATTTGTCTCCCACATTTGACTTCAAAATAACTCAGTTCTGATTATAGCCAGTTTGCTGACCTTTGGTCATGCTCCCTGGCTGATCTGTTTTCTCAGGCATTGTGGAAATAGCTGAGGGGTTGGTTTTGCTTTAAAAGGATGAGACATTTCTGAACTAACTTGGTTGTTTCTCAGCTATAGGAAGGGAGGGGACAACTGGGATAAGTTGTGAGATTCAGATATTTATGGACAAGAAACGGTGAAATATTGGTTCTAGTTTTGTATTTTATTTACAATGAATATCAAAGTGGGTGCCTTTATGATCGAGCCGAGACATCCAGCGCACTGTCATGTCCGATGAGAATTACCCACTTTCAGCCGGTGACGTCACTTGAGGTTGACAAGGTACTTGATCGCTGTTGTGCCACCACCTCCTCCCTTGATCCTTGCCCGGCCTGGCTAATCAAAGCGGCCAGGCCTGTGACAACTGAATGGGCCACTGCAATAATCAATGGGTCTCTCTAGGAGGGCAGAGTTCCCCTTGCCCTCAAGAAGACACTCATTAGGCCCATTAGGAAGAAACCGAGCTTGGCGGCGGACAACATTGGCAATTATAGGCCCGTTGTCAATGTTTCCTTCCTTAGCAAGGTTGTAGAGAGGGTGGTGGCCGATCAGCTTCAGGCTCTCTTGGATGAAACCAATGCCCTGGATCCGTTCCAGTCAGGCTTCAGGCCATGTTACGGTACGGAAACGGCATTGGTCGCCCTGCTTGATGACCTACTGAGGGAGGCCGATAGGGACAAAATCTCCTTGTTGGTTCTCCTTGATATCTCAGCCGCCTTTGATACCGTCGACCATGGTATCCTCCTCGGACGGCTTTCCGAGTTGGGGATCGGTGGCCTGGCTCTTGTCTGGCTCCGGTCCTTCTTGGAGGACTGTTCCCAGAGACTCCAGCTTGGAGAGAATGTTTCAGCCCCGTGGCTCCTCAATTGCGGGGTGCCGCAGGGCCTGATCATCTCTCCAATTCTGTTTAATATCTATATGAGGCCGCTCGCTGGGAGGGGTCATCCGAGGGTGGGGTGCTTCGTGTCATCAGTACGCTGATGACATGCAGCTCTACATCTCCTTTTTTCCAACAGTAGTGGATGCCATTGTGTCCCTTGAGTGCTGCCTGGGGGCTGTACTGCAATGGATGCAGGAGAACGGAGTGAGGGTGAACCCGGACAAGACGGAGGTCTTGAGGGTGGGCACCCTCCTATCAGTGGTTTGGGAAGCTCCCTCTCTTTTTAGGGGGCGACTCTCACCACAAAGAGTGTGGTCCGCAGCTTGGGGGTCCATCTTGACCCAGCGCTTACCATGAAGTCCCAGGTAGCGTCTGTGGTCCGTACCGCCCATCTACATCTTTGGCGGATTGCTCAGCTGCGCTCCTATCTTGGTGTTGGGGTGCTCACCACTCTGGTCCATGCGCTTGTAGTCTCAAGATTAGACTACTGTAATGCGCTCTACATGGGGCTGCCCTTGAGATTGATGCAGAAACTACAAATGGTCCAGAACACAGCTGCCAGACTATTAATTGGGGTGAAAAAATGTCATCACAGTTCCCCCACTCTGGCGGCCTTACACTGGTTGGCCATTCGTTTCCACATTGACTTCAAGGTATTAATGCTTACATATAAAGCCCTAAACGGTTTAGGACCTCGATACCTGGCAGAGCGCCTGCTCCCACCTAGCTCTATTTGTGTCACTCGATCTAGCCAGGCTGGGTGGCTGAGGGGCTTCACCCCGAGAGGCCCGAAAGGAGAGAACTAGAAACCGGGCCTTCTTGGTGGTGGCCCCTCACCTCTGGAACATCTTGCCCCCTGAGATTCGCCTGGCACCCTCGCTGGGAGTTTTCAAGGACAAGCTGAAGACTTGGTTCTTCAAGCAGGCCTTCCCCCCTTCCATCACTTAGTTTCCTGTGTTTTACCATCTTGACTTTGCTCATCTCTCTTTTTGTTTTGATATTGTTTGTTTTAATTCTTGGTTTTATATTGCTCGGACTGTAAGCCGCCCAGAGTAGATTTGTTTAGAATCTAGATAGGCGGGGTAAAAGCCGAACAAACAAAGAAACAAAGAAACAAAGAAACAAACTCCACTCATGCTTCAGTCATTTTTGTCAAAAGCTGGTAGCAAGTCACAACTAGAGTAGGCCCTTTGAACCCACAGAACATGCAGAGGAGTTGACTCGCCAAATCCCCACTGATTCAATGGACCTACTCTAGTTGCAACTTACTACTGAATTTCACCATCTCCTTGTAGCTCATTTCATGATTAAGCCAAACAGAAGATGATCATTTGATATTTCCCAAAATGTTTAACTGTCTGGGTTATTGTTGGTTACCTCATTAATACAGTGGTGCCTCGACTTACGAACGTCCCGACATACGACCATTTTGAGTTGCGACCAACTCTGGCCGCAAAATTTTGCTTCGACTTGCAGCCGGAGCTTCGAGTTGCAAACAAAAGAGGCAGGGAAAAAAGGCGGGGAATTCAAATTACAGGACTAACTGTTGGTTGGCGAAGAGCTTCTTTGTAGCTCTTTCGCCCCAACGGTTAGTGTGCGCGCGTTTGCAGAGAGGCTTCGGACTGCCTGGTGCTGCTTTCTGCTTCTGGGTGAGTACATTTACAGGGTTTTGCAGGGTGGGTTTGGGTTTGGGGGGGGGTTATGTTTCTGTGCTGTGATTTTTTTTTGTTTTTTGGTGTGTGTTTTTCCCCAGCCCCATCGCGTTCCGATGGGGCTGGCTGAGGGGGGTGTTTTTTTGATTTTTTCCCCCCAGCCCCATCGCGTTCTGATGGGGCTGGCTGTGTGTGTGTGTGTTTTTTTTTTTAATTTATTTTTTCCCCAGCCCCATCGCGTTCCGATGGGGCTGGCTGTGTGTGGGGGGTGTTTTTTTTATTTTTTCCCCCAGCCCCATCGTGTTCCGATGGGGCTGGCTGTGTGTGGGTTTTTTTGGATTATTTTTCAGCCCTATCACGTTCCGATGGGGCTTGGAGGGGTTTTTTTTTGGGGGGGGGGGTGATTATTTTTTTTGTCTGGAACGGATTAATCGCGTTCCAATGCATTCCTATGGGAAATGGTGCTTCGACTTATGACCATTTCGAGTTACGCCCATCTTCTGGAACGGATTATGGTCATAAGTCGAGGCACCACTGTAGTTAGAGTGATAATGGCTGTCCTTGGAAATCTTGCATTGAATTAGAACAGCTATTAAGTGTATTAAGACAAATGAAGCTATGTTTGTTATGAAGCTGCCTAGATTTGTACACAAGCCTTGAAATTTATGGGTATATGAAATATACAGAATTGCTGCTTCAACTGGAAACCTGATTAGAAAAAAGGATACTGCTATAGTCACAATACAGGAAGGGATGTCCAGTAAGTAGAAATCAGATTAGTAAATGAGTTTCCACCACAGAGGAAATGACAATTGTGGGGTTTGTCGTTGCCGCTGCCAGTGTTATTTGTAATATCTGTTTTATCTTTTATTTCTTTCAAAGTGGGATAGTGCTATTTCAGTATTAAAGACAGTAAAAAATTATAACAAATTGGACTATAAGGCTTTCCTGCAGCTCAAAATTCATTACTTGACAAACCCTACAGACACAATTTACTCTGATACAGGTGAGCTCACATGCCAAAATTATTCAAAATAAATTGCATCCACAACTGAGTTAAAATAAACAGCACTCTTGAGGTTGTTTAACATATCTTGCTTTCCAAACAAAAAAATGCTTCCCAACCAAAAAAACTGCACTCAGTTGTATATCATGTAAACAGGTATTTTTAAATCAATTTGAAGCATGCTAAACCTCACGCAAACCCAGGAATTTTTCAATTTGTAACCACACCCTCAGTTGCTTTTGGCAGCTGGTAAATTGAAAAGTGAAGCCACAAACATTATATTGACATTGGATCTCTGTACAGACTCAGATACATCCTTTTGTGACTGCCCCTGTATTCCATAAACTATCATCTGTTAATTTACCAAGTTGCTTCTTCAGAATGTAAATCTCACTGCCTACATAATAAGATTCTGGTGGCGATTTTTCTAACCATCTAATCCCACTGCATATTATTTTATGGGAGAAACTGCAATTAATGGTGATAGCAGATTTGTCTCATTCTTCAGCTTGCCAAATGTAGCATTACAAATGCCTGCATGATCTTCTAAGCATAAAGGAAGTAGCATGTTTTATCCAAAACATTCTATCATCATGCCATGACATTTTTATAAGAAAGGGGGGAAACATCCTATGTGGGTGAAATGTTGCCTCCCTAGTCTGCCCTTGTAACTGCAAACCTTTATTTGTCTGCAGATCAGATGGAACACAAACAAGACACATTTGCTCACTACAAACTTGATAGCATTTTTAATCTTCTGTGAGACCTCTCGTTAAAACTGCAGAATGGTTGTGGCTTCAGGGTGTTCACTCTGCATGGGGATAGACAATTTCCAGTGATACAGGGACCACACTCTGGACCTCTGAAGCTCAAACACACTACCACTCCTCTAACCTTTTTCTTTCTTTCTTTCTTCTCAAATTTAAAAAGGCTTCTCACATCCTCTACTGGCTCCAAGGAACAATTTATCTCCTTCCCCCTCCTTCCCCTCCCTCTCTTTTCCTGCCCTTTTTTCTAAGCCCACACATCCAGCTCTTTCCTTTCTTCTGCCTCCTGGTTCTGATGGGAGGTATCTTGATAGCCCTCCTCTTTCCAGGGAAGAGAGGACGACACACGGGCAGGAGGTGGCTCCCTCTCACCATCTTTCTCACACTCATATACATTGTTGTTGTTTAGTCATTAAGTCGTGTCCGACTCTTCGTGACCCCATGGACCAGAGCACGCCAGGCCCTCCTGTCTTCCACTGCCTCCTGGAGTTGGGTCAAATTCATGTCGGTAGCTTCGATGACACTGTCCAACCATCTCTTCCTCTGTCGTCCCCTTCTCCTCTTGCCCTCACACTTTCCCAACATCAGGGTCTTTTCCAGGGAGTCTTCTCTTCTCATGAGATGGCCAAAGTATTGGAGCCTCAGCTTCAGGATCTGTCCTTCCAGTGAGCACTCAGAGCACTCATATACATACTACCTCTAATAAAACACAACTGCTTGTGAGTTGTAACAATTTTTTTTAAAATGCTGAAAATAACAAATAGATTACTTTAAGCAGAGTTTTCACTCAAGAATGTGAAAAGCCCCACTGATGACAAGCAGAGTGTGTGGGTTTCCAGTGCCCGCACCTCAACATTAGGCAGATTGGCATGTCACCTCCATGTTGCCTGGTAACTGGGAGATGCAAAAGGGAAACCTGTAAGGGCAGAGATAGGGCACGGGAGAGCTAAACCTTTGGAGGGCAGAGAGGGAAACAAAAGGCAGCCCTGAACCTGAAGGGCCTTGGGCTTGAACGGGACTCCTTTCTGAGGCTATGGGAAAAAATGGGAGAGGAGGACCCTGAAGTGAGCCAAAGGGAGGGAGGCAAGAAAGAGGCATTGCCAAGGAGAGACAACACCAAGATGTCAGCGGTTGGGCCTGGCCCTCAGTCACCTAGGAAGCATGACCAAGTGTCCCAAGAAACAGAATACAACACAGCTGGCAAGTCCCAAGTCCATCAACACCTCTCCTGCTATTGAGGAAAGAGAGCCATAAAGAGAAACATGAGGTCAAAGCCTCAAAGAAGGATATATGGGTGGCATACTAAAGGTGAGGGAGCCACTTCCAGTTTGGGAGCCTGAGACTAGGCTTTGAGGTTCAACCCTATGAAGAAACAAAGCATAGGTTGAGAAGTAAAAAGAAAGGGAAAGGAATATCCTGAATAATTACCACTACCTAGCTTGTATGGAAAAACAAAATGGCTAACATATTGCTGTACCATGTTAAAATGGAATAAAACTCAGTTATTGTTTCAGGTTGTTTTGTACATCAATAACCTGGAGAGGCAGAGTGGAAGGAAGTTTGGTATTCATAAGGTATATTTTCTGTTTACTGTGGCAGGCTGTAGAAAGCACCATCAATGCTAATGGGCTCCACGGCCTCATGATGCCCTAGTGGCACCCCATGGTAGCACAACAATAAGCAAACAGAAAGCACCACAGCCTATTAAAGGGGAAAAGAGGACACTATATATAAATTTACAATGCAGGAGCTAAAAAAGATACAATAAAAATATTTAAAAGTATGTTTTAATTATAAAAATGCAAGCACTTATAGCCTAAAAAGGCATCCTATATATACAAAATTTCACATCTTGACACCTGAGAATATAACTAAATAGGGAAGGCAGTATAGACATTGAGGAAAAACTACAATGAAGAATCTACTCACACATTTGTTTTGGTACAAGAAAAAGAATGGTGTTGTATATCATGAAAGCACAACATACAGTCTGTATATTCAGCTCCCATTTAAAATGAAGTGGAAAACTGCCAAGGCAGTTCAGCATAGTCACACTTGACTTCAAAAGGAGAAAGTTCTGAAGAAATAAGAAGATTGGTGGAAAGAAGCTTAAATTGAGTATGGAGAGTTACAAACCTTTCCAGAACACTCAGGGTTGCTCAAAACCGCAATAACAGGAGTTCAGATACAATGTCTATCATAAATCAAGAATGGTACAACTAAGTTTAAGAACAGTGTAAAGGAAGAAAATGGAAGTCTCACTCAAATAAGAACAAACATAAACACAAAAGCTAGAATCCTATGGCTTATATACATTGACAGTGTGGGCGGCATATAAGTTAAATAAATAAATAAATAAATAAATACAGCAGAGTAATAAACCACAGTGGCAAATGGCTGGAAGTTAAAGGAGTCACTTGTCACACCCCACTTGTATGATTTGGCATGTAATGAGGAATGATTGCTTAATTAGTGGCAATTTGCCACTGCAATTTACACTGTTGATCATACTCTGTAAGTAACTCTGTATGTAAGCAGTAGGATTCTGTCTAAAATTTATTTGTTGGTCAGAACTAAATATGGACAAATCTCTTAGTTTTGCTTTCTAAAACATTCAGAGTTTACCAAGCAAAGCCTGATTCCACATCAGTTTGCATTTTTACAAAAGTATAAACACATTTCCCGCCATGTGCTCCAAAATGTATGTTTTGTACGTAATTTGTAATTTCCCTCATTGCTGATCTGTTTCTCGGCACAATTCAAAGTGCTGGTTTTAACCTACAAAGCCCTAAATGGCTTGGGTCCAAGCTATCTAAAACAGTGGGTCCCAACCTTTTTCACACGAGGGACCGGTGTAGTTGAAGATTATTCTCCCAGGGACCGGGGTGAGTGGGTGGCGTGCATCCGTGCGTCCATGCTTCTGTGTGTGCATGCGTGCGGCATGCGTGCGGTGTGCCTGCAGGTATGCGTGTGTGGGGTGCGTGCAGGAGGCAGGTGGGGGTGCGTGCATGCATGTGGGAGGTGTCTGTGAGTGCAGGCGGGGGCGTGTGTGCACGCGTGCAGGTGGGCGGAAGTGCGTGCCCGCACATGCGTTCTTTCGGCCCTCGAAAATCTGTCTTGGCGGCCCGGTCCTTCCGAGGCCACAGACCAGTACTGGTCCACGGCCCGGTGGCTGGGAACCCCTGCTCTAAAAGACCACTCTATGAGCCTGCCCAGACATTAAGATTATCAGGGGAGGCCTTTCTCTTGGGCCCACCACCCTCACAGGTGTGCTTGGTGAGGACACAGGAGAAGGCCTTCTCTGTTGCTGCTCCCAGACTCTGGAACTCCCTCCCAGGGGAAGCTAGGCTGGCCCCATCTTTGCTGTCCTTCCATAGGCAGGCAAAGACCTTTCTCTTCAGGCAGGCTTTTCCTTAAGGACTGGTGGTCTGAGAGGGGTTTTAAATGGACTTTTGTGCTCTCTTGTTTTAAATGTGTTTTAATATTGATCTTAGTTACCAATTTAATATAGTACTTGTTTAATTCTTTTAAAATATTTGTATACTTACTGTTTTAGCTTTTAAATACTGTTTTAGTGATGTAAGATGCCTTGGGTCCTTTTGGGGAGAAAGGCGGCACAGAAATATTTTAAATAAATAATAACTAGGAACTTTGGAAGAACTTCTTCCTAATTAGAGTCCTATTGTTATGCGACTTTCCATAATGGATGAATTTTATACACATTTTTAAATTAGAGAACTGCACCACAAATGTTAGAAAAAAGAGCAGTTTCACTCTACTCTGCACAGTTGTTGGGAAGAGAGATTTTTATTGATTCATATTAAAATATGAATTTTTCCCTTTACCTGTAACCAGAACCCACCTTGTCCAATGCAAGTTAATCTTTAGAGTAATTTCAAAGATTTTATTTCATTTACAGACTAGTGTGGCAATAGAAATAATAACACAAGTCCTTTCAGAACTTGGGATTTTTGGATTTCTTGGACTGCAAATCTCATAATTCTTCATTATGGGAGTTCTACCTGACAGACACCTTGAATGTGGTTCATCTGGGAGAAAGGCCTAAACTGGAAGGCTTTGAAGCTTAGCTTCACTGAAGCTTCGTGTTCACATCCTGGTGCTAACTGGAGGTTTCTTTTCTGAACAGGAAGCTAGATGGAGCTTGGCCTAGCCAAGCCTCAAAGCCATCCAGTTTAGGCTTTTCTCCCAGGTGAACCATATTTAGGTGTCTATAAGTCAGGCATGATTCCCAGAATGGAGAATAATGGGGTTTGTGGTCCAAGAAATCAAAAAATTCCATCCCGAAAGATGATATCCAAGGTTCAGAAATTAACTAGTTTTAACAAAGGGATCCAAAGGCTATAAGAGATTTAGATGGCTTGGCCTAAGGTACAGATTTTGGGATTCACAGTCATGTTTTTATTTATTTAACTTATATGTCAACCTTGTTCCGGGGCTGGGACTCAAGGTAGCTTAACTTAAAGATCTGTGCACACTATGAAATTTGCTGTGATCTGGCTGGTGGTTAAAATGTCCTTATCTTCATGTGTAGGCATCCTTCAGTTTCGAGAGACTATGGTAACGTGCTCTGAATAGAGGTCTTGGAACAGCGTCTAGTGTGGCTGAGAAGGCCAATTCGAGAGTGACAATCCCTTCCACACTGAAGACAAATTGTACAATCTGTCCCCTGTCCAGCTCCCTGATTTTGCTGGTTTCGGGACTGCCTCTTTGCCTCGACCAGCTGAACAAATGCCTCTTCAGATTGCGAGAGGCCATGCTGCACCGCCTGCCTCCAGGCCGAACGCTCAGATGTTAAGGTTTCCTTATCTTCAATGCAATCTGTTTTAACGCTTGGTACTAGTTGGCGAAGGCAGAACGAAGAGCTATTTTGCATCTCAATGAATCATCCCCAAAATATTGCGTGTTCTAGCCCTGTGCCAGAAAGATACGGGCCAGCTCTTAAAAGGGGAAGGATGGATCGCTATAACTAGAAGCATGAGCAGATGAGGTCTTTTTTTCAATGCCAAACAGTGCTGTCAGGGAAACATATACTATAACTATATGTTAGTGTGGACAGGGTCTAAACACTATAGCTGAAATCACACACACACACACACTATTGTTAAAACAAAATAGGCAGAAACCTCTTCTAGTCACAGAGTGTATTTGTCTCTACAGACACAGTACTCTGTGTGATCTCCAGCTATCAGCTGTGTGAGCCAAAGATGGCCTCATTTGAAGCAAGGAGGTTTTCCATTTGCACAAAAGGTTGGTGAATTCCCCCTTCCATATGTAGAACAGATCATTTTGTGTGCAGTTAAATACAAACTGGATTCTGGACAATAGGTACAAATATTAAAGTATAATTAAAACCACTATCATATTAAAATATAGTTAACCTTAAAACACTTTGAAACATCTGGTAAAAGACTACTGATAATTTACCTCAGAAATGGGGAGGGAGGCACTGTATCTAGTCCCAAATCCCTTGCCTTTAGCAGGTTATCAGCTGCTGAAGAGCTGCTAAAATAAAGAAGTGATTGCCTGCCAGCAAAAGGATAATTAGAAGGCAGCCATCCTAGCCTCTTTAGATAACGAGTTCCAAAGCCTGGAAACTGCTGCAGTAAAGATCCATCCTGTGTCCTTATGAGGGTAGCAGGTACCAGAGAAGGGGCCCTCCTGCAGATCTTAAAGCATAGGCTTTGAGATCTGTATGGGAGAAAGCAGCCATTCAGACAAGGCTTTGTTTGTGTTTATATTAAAAACGTTTATGTAAAATATGTTTTCTGTCAGCCCTGATTGCAACATAGGTACCTGGAAAGACTAACCATCTTCCTCTCCATATTCAAACCTTTGTCACGTTTCATGCATTAAAGAAACAAAGAAAGAAAGAAAGGTTACCGCTAGCGCTATTAGGCATCAGGACAGCAGTTTCCCCTCAGTAAAAGAATAGGGAATGAGGGTGGGGGTGTAGCATAGTGATCAGTCCTCCTCAATTGGCAGCCTTCAGTCTTGGGTGGCTACACAGTGATGGAGAAAACACTGGCTGGCTATTTTTAAGTCAGTGGAAATTCTTTCTTCCCCACATCCTGGCAGCACATATTCGAAGATGGTGAAGGTGGGGTACTTCCTTGTCAAAGTACAACAATGCTGCCCTCTAGTGGCATACTGGTTATGTAGTTAATACAGAAGTTTAATTCTCCTCTGCCATCATCAAACAAAGCATACTGCTGGTCACCTGAGTGTTCTTGTGTGCTTCTTACGAGGACACTTCTTGTATGTTCTCAAGTTATGTGGCACCAAGGAACAAAACAAACTGACATAAACATCCACCGACTATACATGCTTATTCAGACTGCATGTGGGACAGACATACAGAAGAATGTACACAGTTGTCACCAGCAACATACGGTTGAAAGTAATCTCAGAATAAAAGTATTCTTATTTGTCTGGGCCGGGTGCCACCACCCTTCTAGGACAGCTACTTTTTCTCTGGCTCTGTTCCAGGGTTTTTTTTAGCAACAACCTCTTCCTGTGCCAATAAAACTTCCACATTCAACATTATGGTTTGTTTCAAACTATTGATAAAAGTGCAGAGAGAGCCACTGGGATTGCATTTAGGATTTTCTGCATGCAAGGCAAATGCTCTTCTACTGAGCTATGGCCTGTCCCCTTGGACCACAGCCTCAGCCAGGGGCCTGGGACAACCGATTTGTGCCCTGAGTCGGATTGAAATATGCTGAAGCCCTAAATGAGATCATGATGAAGGGGCACCTCATAATATGAGGCCCTGAACAGTAATGTACTTAGCCAATACATCCATTTGGTAATATGCATTCCTCCAAAAGAAAAAAAATTCCAAAACTGTGCTCCCTCCTTTGTTTTGTTCTTCCCTACTCTCTGCTTGATCCCTATTACCTTCCTACTCCATTATTAGGCTTGCTACATTATCAGTTGGCTGGGTTTTGTCTGGATTTTAAACAAGCCAACCAGTGCCTGTTTAGTCTCTCAGATTCTGAGGGTTTTTTCTTTTTAATACGTCTCTAGCCAGTGGTTCCCAACATTGGATCCCCAGATGTTCTTCGACTAAAACTCCCAGAAGCCTTCACCATTAGCTGTGCTGGCTAGGATTTCTGGGAGCTGTAGTCCAAGAACGCCTGGGGATCCAAGGTTGGGAGCCACTGCATCTTGCCTTTACAGAACCAGAAACATAAGACAAAACATACATGTAAGTAGCCAATGAGTGAAACTATGCATAAGTAAGAGCAGCAAATAGGTAAGTAAACCAAATATTATGGGTAAATGTTACCATTGTGAGAATGTCTGATCCTTGTAGAGCTGCCTACAAACAGATAATTCTGAGCAATGAATGCTGACTGGGGAGTTATGGAAGCTGTAGTCAAAAAGGAACTTTTCCAAACTGTATATATGGATCTTACTGCATTTCCTGTTTTGGCTGGATATTAGAGTCAATGACTCTTGAGACTCTACACTTCTGCTTCTGTGATTCTGTCAGTTTGATTCTGAGACCTTCCAGAAATGTAAATTCTATTTTATGTTCCATGGGCTTCTGGGAGTTTAGCCAGAAATTTAGTTGGTGCTACACAGAGAAACAGAAGGGGCAAAAGCATGGGGTGGGAGAAGGAGTACAAATTATTTTAATTGTTCAAAAAACCTCTGGTTTATGAACGTGGGATATTGTGCTTTTGTACCCATGATTCAAAAATCCAGGAAATGGCCCAATATTGCTGCACAATATTGTGCCCGCGTTGCCAGCAGGAAAAAGGATGCCAAGCTCTACACAGCAAACGGCAGCTTCAATGTTGACAACACCAATGGCAGCGGTCAAGATGGTCTACAGCGGTGGTCCCCAACCTTTTGGAACTGCGGACTGGTTGGGGGGGCGGGGTCCGTGCACGGGGGGGGCGGGGGCACCCCTGCACTCGCGAGGTGTGGCACATGTGCTGGTGGGCATGGTGTGCTCAGGGGCATGCGCGGGTGAGCAGGGTGTGCTTGCGGATGGGCATGGCACGCTCGCACGCATGGGCGTGGCATGCTCGCGGGGTGTGCATGCCCGCAAGCGCGCCGCACCCACGCCCCCCTCACCATGCAGGGAGGGGGGAGATCTGTCTCCGTGGTCCGATCCTGCAAAGCCCACGGCCCACCACGGGCCGTGGACTGGTGGTTGGGGACCCTGGTCTACAGAATACCCTCTTCTGCTCATTCACACTTGTTGAAAAACAGCTCTGACAATTGCTTTATGTTTGGGTGAGAGGTGGGTAACTGATGAAAAAAAGGAGTCAGCTTCTGGGATTTTCTCTTGTGTGGTGTGACTTTGTGAATGGGAGTGGTGCTGGGGGACTCCTGTTCAACACCTTGACCATTAGCCTGTGGAGTGTCTCTGGGTGCCATGTTTCCCCATACTATTTCACATATACATGAAAAACCTGAAAGAGGCTGTCCAGAATTTTGTGGTCTGGTATCATCAGTGTGCTGATGACACCCAACTCCATCTGCTTTTTAAGATCTTCCAGGAGGCCCTTTGCCCAAATGTCCCCACATTTGGCACAGAGCAAGAGCAGACTTTCTGCTACATCCGTGGCAAATTTGGTGCTGATCTAAGGTCCATAGTTAGAATTTTTTTGTTTGGGAGTTAGGTTAGGTTTCATAGTTAGAATTAGTTAGTAGAAATAGTTAGGTTTCATAGTTAGAATTTTTTTGTTTGGGACACTTCTATTTTATGATTTGCTTTACAGAATGTTGAATGCTGCCAATGCACGATATATTGGTGCCCTAATTAAAAGTCTCTGCTTGTTAACATTATTTAGCACAGGGGTCTCCAAACTACAGCCTGCAGGCCACATCCGGACCACCTTGCCTTTTTATCTAGCCAGGCGTGCGTGTATCTTCCTCAAAAAATGTGGAGCATATATGATGTGGCCCTCCCGCTGAAAAGTTTGGAGACCCCTGGTTTAGCATATGATTGTTGTGAATATAAAATTTCTGGAGATTTGAAAAAATATGAAATTGCAATGTCTTTTGTTAAGAACCAACTCAATATGTATTCTCTTGAGTGTACAACACTTTGAATGGCTTACTTAAATATATATCCTGCTAAATAAAATGGGTCTTACTATTACTGTTACATGCCATCAAGTCAAAACCAACTGATAATGACCGTAATGGGGTTTTCAAAGTAAGTGAGATATATAAGGAGTGGTTTTACCAGTCCCACACCTCCAGTGAGTTTCCATGGCTGAGTGAGAATTCAAAAAGTATACTTTCAAGCTCCATGAATCTCATTCCATGCTACAGTATGACTCATAGCAGTGAAACAAAACGGCAACTAATAGGCATAGGGACTTAGAAAGGATGTACCACATTGGGTTGGAACTTGCTTCTGTGTTAAGTCAAAGATGACTAAAAAAATGTTTTTATGTTATTTTCTAGTAATAATAAAATATTTGATCTGTAACTGAAGAAAATGACACATTGTATTTTCCCGGTTTCTGCAATTTCTCCTCAGTTCCCCTTGCATTTCCCCCCTGAAAAACAGATGACAGCATGTCACTCGGGATTTCTGTGGATTCTCATGGCTCTAGAGCAGGAGTCCCCAACCCCTGGTCTGGGGCCCGCGCCGGTCCGTGGGCTTCCTTGAACTGGGCCGTGGACACGGATCTCCGCCCCCCTGCATGCACAGTGGGCGTGTCGTGCTTGCGGAGGGGCGTGTCGTGCTCGCACACATGCACGACACACCCCTCCGTGAGTGTGACACACCCACCCACGACTGTGACGCGCCCACGCCCCCCTGCGCACAGAGCCCGTACCCCCCAACCAGTCCGCGGTCCCAAAAAGGTTGGGGACCGCTGCTCTAGAGGGTTGGGTTTTTTTTCCTGACAGAATGACCGTGATCTCACAAGTATATCATCAGAAGTCCACATTTGGCAAAATGTCATTATTTATATACACAAGAAATGTAATGTACAAGTTGCTTTGGCTGGGTCTCCTCTTTCCATTTTCTGCTGAAACTGCCTTGTACAGTAGATTTGGCTGAGAGGTTGGCCCAAGAATATTAAATAAACTTGGTGACTAAGGAGATCTGAATTGGGGTCTCGCTGTTCGAAATCCAACATCACACCCTGCTCAGATCAGTGGTTGCTATATGAATGATGTCGAGGCTGAAATACCCAGGTAGACAAACAATGCAGCAATCAATGTCCTTAATCTGCACAATATAGAAAACCCCATATTATTTTATATAATGCTCTATTATGCAAAGACTACCTAATATTATGTAAATCAAGCTGCCTGGATCTGGAGAACTGGCGTTCGGCAAGCCAATCCATTCTTGCCGTCTTGTTTTTGCGATCCATTTTGCTCACTTTCCCATCTTTTTTCCACCTTTCGGGGGCGGGTGGGGGATGGTAGCACCACTTTTCCGATTTCTGCAGTTGCGTGACGAAACATCATCAGACCCTGCTTCTCCAACAGGGACTGCAATGACGTGGGCGAACTTCATTTGTCAAACTTTTCCCTGGCCCGCCGCTGTGACAGGCATGGAAACCCTGCCAGAAGACAAGGGGGGAGAGCTAGCCAACTTTCCCTCCGCGCGCCAGCCGTTCCCACACTCCCGCGCCTTCACTCCCAATTTTCTGCTCCACCTCGGTTGTCGGCGCGCTCGCGCTCGTCCCCGCCCCCACGTACACGCCCAGCCTGTTCCGGCTGCCGCCTCACAGCGCCCCCTGGCGCCCGTCCGCCCGAAAACTCGCCGTCACCCAGCGCTCCGCAGGCAGGGCGAGGGGGGGGGGCTTGTTTTTCCGGCGTCCATTTTAGGCACGCTGTAGGGCCGGGGAGGGGGCCCCCGCCGCTTGTTTAGGGGGCCGGCAGCGCTGCTGGCAGTGGCCTACGTCGAGGCCCAAGCTCGGGCCCTTGTTGCGCGGGGCCGGTGTGTGACGCCGCTAACCTGCGTCCTTCTTCCTTCCTGAGTCCGGCCCGGGTTTGTCCTGAGGGAGAAAGCAGTTCGCAGCGGGCAGAGATGGGCGCCCGCGGCCCCGCCGCTTCTCGGAAACGCTCTTCTTCTCCTCGCCGCTCCTGAGCCTGCTCTTCCTTTTCCGCCCTGGTCTTTCTCCGTAGCGCCTGGGCCACAGGCGACCCCGATGGAGAGCCCGGCGGCGGCTGGGCCGCCCGTCACCCTGATCATCAAAGCGCCCAACCAGAAGTACACCGACCAGACGATCAGCTGCTTCCTGGACTGGACCGTGGGCAAGCTGAAGTGCCACCTCTCCAGAGTGTACCCCAGCAAGCCGGTGAGCCCCGCGACCCCCTTCCCAGGCACTCGAGCACCGGAGGCTGAGGGGCAGCGAGCTGCCTTTCCTCTGCCCGGCTGGCTGGGGTCTCAGAGCCCTAGAGGTCTCCCGGGTGGCATCTTTGCCTCCTCCGGCCCTCCCTCCGGCCCGGGCCCCGGCGACTAGAGAGGGCCACTTCCGAAACACTGTTCCGCTTTTGTTTTTCTTGGCCTGCTTTAACTGGCCCGCCTGACACACACAAACTGAGCAAGAGACTTGACACCTCCCCCCCCCCCCCCAATCTTTGTACTTAGGAAGGCCACCGTTGCGAAAGGTCTGCGTTGAAGGCATGGCGAAATAAAAACGCTGTACACGGTAGCCCTACCCATATCCACTGGGCAGGCAGTCCAGCCACTATTGTAAATACTTCCCATATGTCTCCGCCTTGTAGTAGTAATTCTCGAGAAAATGAAGCCCGAGGTCTTCTAATCTGAAACCATAGCAAACAAGTAGGCCTTCTTTTTCTCTCTTCTCATGACAAAATCTCACTTCTCCATGGTGTACTCTCTCCAGCGATGAGATTGCCGTCGAGGCCCTGGCCTTCAGAGACCAGCCCGGCTGCCCTAACTCTTGCTGCTAAGCTTGTGTATCCTTTCTTTTTTAAGTGGCAGTTACAGGTCTGTAAGGTGTCCCTGGAAGTTACTGCCTTTGCATGACATTATACTAAATAACTTCTCTCTCCCTCTCCCACTCTCCCACATATAGACATCATTGTCATTCTTTCAGAGTTCTAGTTCACCAGTTAAAAAGTGAAGGCTATGTCGCAAGATATCTACATCTGTGCCTGAAATGTTTCAACTTAAAAATGCAGTGTGAATGCAACGCTTGCATGTTCACAAATATGTTTTGTATATGCACATTTATCAGAAAGTTGAAATTTCCTGCAGGTTATGTTGGTTGGATATACAGTTGGCAACAGGCTCAGGTTTGATTCTGCACACTGTGCAGAATAGTCCAGAAGCATTGGTATAATCAAGAGATTATATTAGACTGCAGATAACCATTTGAGTGGCACTGGGATAAGCCATTGACACTTTCCTTAGTGTAACACCTCACTGAACTGTCCTTGTAACAACCCTTCATTTTTCTCTGTTTTGAAAATCTTAACTTTACTAATCAAAGCAAGGAATGCTTTAACTGTCACATCACATCCTGCTATAGTATATATGACATTGGTATAAGTAGCATAGGCACCTGCTCCATATTGTCTGCACTAAAATCTTGACTCTACAAGAAGGTGAATACCTTACCTCCGATATCTCTCTCTCTATCCTGACACTTCATTGGTCACACTCCACTATTACTGTCAAATTTGAATGTAAAAGCGAATGTCAAATATTTTTAGTTCTTAACAGATTACACACTCATCTTCATCCAGTTCTACTTGCTCTGTAAAGAAATAAGATCCCTTGACATTGTGGATTGGAGGGAAGGTTAATTTAACCTAAACCAAGAAAGGAAGCTAATTTTTACACATCTGAAATGTTCAGTATTTTTCAGTTAAATTTTATATAGCACACAATGATCAAAATCCTGTTGCTTAGCATAGTGAATTGCACTAGAGTAGGCTTATTGAATCAATGGGGATTTAGTGAGTCAACTGTTGATTCAAATGGGCCAACTCTATAACTGCAGTTATGCTAAAGTATACAGTATAGCAGTTAGAGCAGGCCCATTTGAATGACATAGTTGTAGAGTGGAAAAAAGTGTTGTGTTGTTGTTTAGTCATTAAGTTGTGCCGACTCTTCGTGACACCATGGACCAGAGCACGCCAGGCCCTCCTGTCTTCCACTGCCTCCCGGAGTTGGGTCAAATTCATGTTGGTAGCTTCGATGACACTGTCCAACCATCTCGTCCTCTGTCGTCCCCTTCTCCTCTTGCCTTCACACTTTCCCAACATCAGGGTCTTTTCCAGGGAGTCTTCTCTTCTCATGAGATGGCCAAAGTATTGGAGCCTCAGCTTCAGGATCTGTCCTTCCAGTGAGCACTCAGGGTTGATTTCCTTCAAAATGGATAGGTTTGTTCTCTTTGCAGTCCAGGGGACTCAAGAGTCTCCTCCAGCACCACAATTCAAAAGCATCAATTCTTTGGCGGTCAGCCTTCTTTATGGTCCAGGTCTCACTTCCATACATCGCTACTGGAAAAACCATAGCTTTGACTATGCGGAAAAAAGTGTTATACCAAAACTATGTGGAAAAAAAGTGTTACAACAAAACAAAAAACTAGTAGCACAAAACTTCAAAATAATTATATCAAAAGTGCTCCCCACCCCCAGGACCATTAGAAATATAACCGATTCTCCTCCGAAGAAGTATAGGACTTAAGTGTGCGTATACATTCATGATAATTTTTGTAACCGTATCATGGCTAAAGGTAATATGGTCGCTAGTTGTACATGTATAGATTAAATGTAAACATTGAACTTTAATAAATAAAGTGTTCTTTAAATATTAACTATGGGTGGTAGGAATTCAAGTTAATTCTTCTTCATCTCCAAATGTTGTTTGCAATTTTAATACAGTACAGCTGGGGGGGAAAAGATGAATTCTTCCTTTGTTCCATCTCTTTAGTCTACAAAGGATCAGAGGCTGGTGTATTCTGGCAGATTGCTTCCTGATCACCTGCAGTTGAAAGATATTCTCAGAAAAGTAAGCCTCATTTTAACAATGCAGAATTGCTGCTTATAAAACCCTCCGCAAATGTTGAAGAAATCTCTATAAAATTCTTTTAAATTACACTGACTATTCCTGTGGTAGAATGGAGCAGTTCAAATATGTGCAACTGTTTAAAGAAAATTTAATAAAATATATTTTGTTGTAGTGTAAAAATTAAATGTGGTTAATTATCTGCGTGACGACAATCATGATTATGAGGTTGTGGCTACTGTATTGAGCATGCCTGCAAACTGGAAATAGGCTTACATTATAAATTAAGGAAAGGGACAATAAGGCTGAGGAAGGCAACATAACTGTCTATTTGCTTCTTATCAGTTGGCTGAAGAACAGCTCACTTTCGGGGGGAAAACATACAAGTGGTCATGAAAGGAAGATGTACCCTGTTTCCCCGAAAATAAGACCTAACCTGAAAATAAGCCCTAGTATGATTTTTCAGGATGCTCGTAATATAAACCCTACCCCAAAAATAAGCCCCAGTTAAGTGAAACCCCGCCCTCCACCATTGTGCAGCAACCAGAAGAAGATGACATGACTGTATGTGAATAAATGTAGATTGTTGTACATGAAAAAAATATAAAACATCCCCTGAAAATAAGCCCTAATGCGTTTTTTGGAGCAAAAATTAATATAAGACCCTGTCTTATTTTCGGGGAAACACGGTATATAATTTAATATGAGCATTTATAAAACATAGTTGGGAGCATTTGGAACTTCATGTTGAAGGTTGCTCTGAATGGAGGGAATTCTAGGCTGGGAGAAAACCTATGGTATGTTAACTGTGTCCTAGAAAAAAACTTTCATTCTGCAAAGATCATAAAGCAGATCCTTTTACATCCATAGAACAGCGGTGCTTATCCTACATTGACCAAAATTCTGTTGTGCAACTATGCACGTGCAACTTGAGGTTGTGTATGGTAGCAGCATGAGTGCTGAGGTGGAAGTGATATTCCCAAAGCACTTCTGCTGTTGCATTGGGCAGTTGGTCATGTCTGGGACACGTGACTGTTTGAGTAATTCCAAAGCACAATTACTTGTTGAGCGTAATGCCCAGCTCATTTACACTGGTGTAACTTTACATTGCATCAGCATGAACAGGATACTGGCCAGTGTGTTCATGTTGAATTCGAGCATATCCCTTCATCCGTAGATAGTCTGAAGATAATAAGATGGCCAAAAACATTGCTGAAGCTGTATCTTAGAATTTCTGTGAGTATGAAAGGAGTATACAAAAACTGCTTTTCTGAATATTATTTGACACAGTAGTATAGTTTGAAAAGTTTTGTCTGCAGAATTTAGGCAAACATATTCTAGGAAAAGAAGACTTCCTTGAGGCATTGAAGACTTGTGGAAGGAGCAGTTTGTGCACACTGTTTCTTCTTGAACTCTTTAGACAGAAAAGTTATACTGTAGATAAATACGTGGAAAGATCTTCACTGTTAGAAAAGAGACACTAGATGTCATGTTGGAAGAGTTTGGAGGGGTTACTTTGAAAGCTTTGTTTTCTTACAGGCAAACAAAAATAATTTGCAAAAAAAGTAGTGTTTGTGATACAGTTTCTTACACTCACATACGTTTCATGTTGCCTGATAAGGCTAGGGATACTCTGAACTCATGAGACAATTCCCATAGCTGATACACTGGGGAGCCCTTGTTTATATTTATGGTGTTACACTTAAGGAGAAGAATTATATAAGGTTTTCTGAAAATGAAATCCTTTCACAAACAGTAACAATTAGAGATGGGGGTATTCTTATGAATACGAATATCCCCCCACAGGTGCAGATAACGAGGGTCCAGCCCCCTGGGGCCAGACCGACCACTCACAATTCCGCCACTGCCACGGACTCCAGACTCCCTTCCTATCGCTCTGGCGCTTGCGATGGATTTGCCACTCTTCAGCTTGGCAGAGAGGCTCATCACCCTGCCTTCTGCCAGGAGTGGCTAATCCATCGCAAGCTCTGGAGCTATAGGAAGGGAGTCTGGAGCCCGCGGCAGCGGCGGAATTTTGAGTTTGTGATGGATTAGCCACTCCTGGCAGAAGGCGGGATGACAAGCCTCTCTGCCAGGTTGAAGAGTGGCTAATCCACCGCGAGCTCCAGAGCGATAGGAAGGGAGTCTGGAGTCCGTGGCAGCGGCGGAATTGTGGGTGGTCGGTCTGGCCCCAGGGGGCTGGACCCTCAGTATCTGCACCTGTGGGGGGATATTCGTATACGAATACCCCCAGCTCTAGTAACAATTATTACAGCAGTATTGTGAGTCAGTCAGTAGTCATTATGTGAAATAAATGAGTGGTTTTGGCAGTTTTGAATATCTTTGTCTCCTGTGTATTATGACATGCTGGTGTCATTCAGGAATACAATATGGTATTCATATTGTATTCCTGAATGACTAGTGGAAAGAAGGGGTTCTATGATATGAACATTGGTAATCTGGATTGGGGCTAAACTGAAGCATTGCAGGCAAGTGTTTGTCATATTCTAGGTATTAGCCTCAGTCTACAGCTGAGTTGACAATGTTGGTTGGTGGTTTAGAAGTGCACAAATATTCCTGAGACACACAGGCATTGAGAAGCAGTCATTCCAAAATTCCATACTAAATTATGCAATCTAGGGGAATGCCCCTCATTGATAGGAAGTAATATCTTACACTGTGACCACTGCCCTGAGCTTTGTGCTGCAGTTTGATCTCTGAAATGCTATTTAGTTGGAATTCCACATGTGGTATGTGGAAGATGACGTATGTGCACAAATGCAAGCATTGAATTCAGATGTTGATAGCAAAGCTCAGATGAGTAATAGAAAGGATCTTTGGCTTGGGGGAATTCCTAATGACTAAACCATCCCTCTGTTCCTACAGAGGAGGCTGATATTTAAGGATATGTTTATACATTTTAACAAGAGAATTGTATTTTGGCAGTAAATGAACTTATATTATTATTTCTGCTTCAGAAAAAAAACGGGTTTTACCATATATTAGTATAGCTTTTTCAAAGATTCATTTGAAACAGATTTTACTTATTTGAATACAGAAGCATTTGCCATGTTCCTGCATTTCAATTTCAGTAATATTTGATACAAAATACGGTAACACTTCTAAGTGTTGGGTAAGTTGAACAGGAGCATCTGTGGTATTCATCTATAATTGTGTATGGTTTCTGACAGAAAACTTGCTGAAATAACTCATTTTTATTTTAGCAAGATGAATATCATATGGTTCATCTAGTATGTTCTTCACGTACACCTCCAAGTTCTCCAAAACCTGACAGCATTAGAGAAAACCATGATTCATCACCCTCTAGTAGCATCTCGGTGAGTTGTCTTTGTGTAAGATGTAATCATTTGAAGCTCTGTCAACAATACTGTTTTAGTGTATAAATCCTGACAGTAATACTTCCATTCCTACTTATTTCAGTACATGTTACAGATTATGGTCTAAATAGAGTTGCTGGTCTCAACGAGAGCAGACACATTGGCTGAAATCCTGCTGCTTAGCATAGTAAGTTGATGTAGAGTAGGCCTATTAAATTGGTGGAGTTTTGGAGAGTCAATGCCTCTAAATCCCATTGATTCAGATGGGTCTGCTTTAGCATAATACGTCTCAACTAAAGTAGACCCCTTTGAATCAATGGAAGAAGTTGGAGAAGTTGACTCACCAAATCACAATTGATTCAGTGGACCTATTCTAGTTCAACTCACTATGCTGAGCAACTGGACTTCGGCCATTTGTTGCAACTCAGCACTAAAGTGAATCGAGTTGATTCAGTGTGTCTGTACTAGTTGGAATGAGCAATTGGATTCAGGCTTATAATGACTTTTAGAATGATAGTAGCAGGCAAGGGAGAGAACACTTGCGAATGTCATGGTATAGGCAGAGACTACTTTGATCTTTATTTATTATATTCAAAACAACCACATTGTTAGTTCTGGAGCTGTGATTTTGTTTTTCAGATCAGTGTTTGACTTCTGAATAGTGACAAATCTAGTCCAGTAAGTGTTGTGTGTAGGAAGAAAAAACATGTGTATATTATTAGTCAGAGTAAAGTTTTCTGGCTTCAGATGTAACTAGAATCCAGGGTGGATTGGTAGTGCGGGATAGGATACTGGTTTTTTAAAAACTCATTCAAAATATTTTTTAGCATAAAATATGTAATTCTTTCTACATCGGATGGGAATTAATAATTACATTTTATTTTAAGAGTTCAGAATATTCAAGGTCAACAACTCCTTCCTCATCTCAAGAACCATTACATACAAACGTGAGCAGTAGCTCCAGTGGTGTCAGACATCGTAACCTTCCACAAGCACAAAGCAATCCAATGCAAAGCCATCCATTCTCATATGTGATGCAAGGGTAAGTATAAAGTAAAATGTAAATAATATACAAAATGTAGATAATTTTATTGTTGTTTGAGTTTTATGTAATCATTGCTTTATTTTTAATAAGTGTTGAAAGGTTATGTTTGGCGGCTGAAACATTAAAGTAGTGAATACCAATCAAGTTAGAAAAAATGCCCTTGGATATAAATGTGCCCCCAAAAGATGTTGAGGCCAAACACCTGGGTGTCTGTTGTTACAATGAGCATATGTAATAGAGTTTGAAATTTGTAGGAGGAAGGAGCTTATATTATTGTGTTCTTCTATGTTTTATATGATTCATTTCTTTTTCATTATTTCTGTCATGTTCTTGGAATCCTGGGTTGAGTGATGTTCTAATTATCTAGTGTTTCATCACCATCTGATAGGCACCCATTTAAAGACTTATTTGTTCCATCTTAGTTTATGCAAATACCACATATCAAAGACAGTGATTCAATAAATGTTTTTTGTTCATTTTGTACCAGGCTGGAAAAAAAAAGAAAGACAAAAATGTTTTTTGCTTCTTTGAGAGAGCGGGGGGTGGGTGGGGGGAGAGGAATTTGAACTGGGTTGGAATTGGTGTTACATTGTCTTCCTCCTTTTTATCTTTTCATCAATTTGACTTAATTTTAGACACCTCTGTTCTTTGCTTGTATCTTTCTATGGAAGATTCCAAATTGATAATGAGGAGGGATTGTCTGGAAATACTCTGGTGTACTCTGGTTTTGTAATTGGGAAAATACTCTATGAGAAAAATTTGGACAGCTGTGATTCTTAGGAAATAGTTTCCATTTAATAATGTCAATATGACATTTCTATCAAAGCCTAAAAATGTAGAAAAATATTTTTGCCAGTGTGCCGTCTTAAAAATTATGAGAATAGTGAGGTTCCTTTAACATATGTTCTAATCTAAGTGACCAAATCTGTCAGTTTGCAAAGTATGTCAAAATGCTACTGTTGTATTCTATATGGTCCAGAATCCTGTACCCTTTTGACTCTTGCATAAAGGAAACCAGATAAGTCTTGGCATCAAATGGCTGCTTATTGACAACATGCTGGTTGCATTATCTGGGCAATGCTCCATTGTGCAGTTAGGTACACACCCAACAATGCAACCAAACCTCTTTAATGAGTAGTGATTTTGTGCTTACATGTTTTTCCTTACTCAAGTATAAATTGGCAATAGGATTCTGGCTATGGTTGTAAAAGAAATTGATACTTCAAAGCTTTATTGAAATTAAAACTGACATAACAAAACAAAAATGGCTTTGCTTTGTTATCCAGTCTATGAAACCACATTCTTTAGTTCTCAAGTTAATTAATCTCAAATAAGTACCTAATTCAGTGCTCACAATAAGAGACGATACACATGTGCAACACTGCATATTTCCTTCTCATAGATGGATTTAATTTTGCAAATAAATGTTAGTACATATTATTATTATTATTATTATTATTATTATTATTATTATTATTATTATCATCATCATCATCATCATCATCATCATCATCATCATCATCATCACATTTGCAAATATTTTAGTTTGTTGACTTGTGTGTTTTGTAATTTCTAGGTCTTTATCTCTATACTTTAGTACTTCTGTTTTGGTCACCCACTTGATCCAACACATTTTTAACATCCTACAGAAAATATCCACATTTCAAATGCCTCTAGCTGTTTAAATAGTAGTTTGTTTTATAGTCCACAATTCCACGCCATACAGTAGAAATGAAAATACATAGCAATGTACAGCACACATTTTGAAGGCCACTTGTTGCATATTTTTCGTCTTGGGGAAGCTGGTCTGTATTATTGCATGACTAGGATCCCCTCATTCAATTAAATTCCTTGGTTAATTGATCTGCTGGCACACTCTTGAATCTTGAACTACATTTTTTGGGGTGCTTATTTTTTGTGATTACCATAAACTTGGCTTTCTTAATATTCATTTTTAGACCATGTTTATTGTTTCATTGATTTTACGAAGTAACCTTTGCAGACAATCTAAATTATCAGCCAGTAATATTATATCATCTGCATATTGGATATGTGCCAAAGTGTTTGGTTAGATATTGTTGATAACTTCTCCATTGGCAATGATAACATTGTATGTATTAGAAAGTGCTGCTTTCTTATTTGTATATTAGCAACTTCATCTGCTTGTTGTGATGGACTTTGTCAAAGGTGTTCTAGTAATCTGTGAAACAAGCATACATATGTAAGTACATCATCTAGGGATGTGCTGTCCAGATTTTCTGGACTGCAACCCCCAGAATTCTCCAAGAACTCCCCAGGTAGAATTCTGAAAGTCGCAGGCCAAAATCCACCCCTACAGTTACCTGCAGACACCTACACCTATGTTTTGCTCACTTGGACCAGGACCTTGTCTCGGAGGCTGCTTGGCTGTCTTGGGTCTCCCTCCTGTAATGTAAAAAGCTACCATGTACTTACTGGGAGCTGTAGCCTCACTGCCCTCTAGGCTTTATTGAGGGCACTTCCTGAAGAACTGCAACATCCAGGAAGCACTGCAGCATTTTTATTTTTTTGGACATTAAGAATAGGTAGTAGGCCCAAGGCAGCCATGCAGCCTCCAAAACAAGGCCCTGGTCCAGGTGAGCAAAATGTAGGTGTCTACATAGCACATCCCTCATACCATCTCTCCCTGTTTACATGAATGCAGAGTAGTGCTTCCATAGTTCCACATCCTCTTCTGAATCCAAAACTTCATATCTCATGCCTTGTCAACTCTGTCATTTATTATTTTAAGGACACCTTAAGCAAACTTTAAGAAAGCTTGTTCTGTAGTTGGGATGGACAATTAGATTTAATCCTTTATAATTAAATAGTTTTTGTAGATGATCCAATTTAAATGAAATTATCAGTACCAGCATGGTAAAAATCTATAGGCATAATCACTGAAATACATTTGGATTTCTATCCTGTATCCTTTTATGTGGGAGTCAGTCTTTTTGAATTTACTGGAACTTCTGAATAGATATAAGATTCCATTGCTTAGCCTTACTTTTTTATATAAAAATGGTAACATCTCTGACTTCTTGAGGTTTCACACAATAGATACAGCAGATAACTATTTTATTTTGAACCAAGCTCTGCCAACCCAAAAACTGTGCACATTTAATTTAGTTTATCTTTCACTGAGAACACAGTGTTCTGCCTAGTCATTACTTCTGTAAAGTGCTGGGATTCAGATATTATGTCTGAAAGCATGGAGAGTGGTAATCATGGTTGAGATGTGAGGATGAACGAAAGCCTCCTGCATCCCCACTCTACTCAGAAGTCTGAAGACCTGCACATCTTCAATGCAAAGGTCTGCAGATCAACCTATTAAACACAGTCGACTGAACATACATAAAGCCTTCTGTGCAGATCTTTGGTCTAAATAGTCAAAGCTCTACCTGAGTTCTGGGTGTGAGTGGATAGAGGGACAGGGCATATGTTTGTGCACCCTCTCTCCTGCCATTATCAGAGCACTTCATAGTTATGTAATGTAATCTTGAAAGGTTGGGTTTTTTTTTTTGCCTGTATATGGAGACAAACAAGCACAGGAAACTCCGTATTGCAGCTAAACAAAACTTAGAACATTAATGTATAATATGCAAAAATATCAACAACTTATATCAAACCGTCAAATATATGTGAACAATGTTCTGTCTGATACTAAGCAAATAAATAATATGATGATAAAGTTTTCCAATATAAATGTGTACAGTCCAGTATTCCTACTCATAAAAGATCAAAGTCTAAGGTCTGGAAGTGTTGAGTAAAAAGTTCATTCAAATGTACTCAAAGTCTTGGATCCTTGGGGTAATTGACGAGCTCCGAGCATAAATAATTGTCCACTAAGCTTGTTTTGTGGTATTTTTACTTCTTCAGAAGATATCCCTTGGACCTCCAAAATGCTGGAAACAGGAACATTCATGAAGCTAAAATAGTTTTCAAACACAATAATAATAGACCTCATTTTGGTGGTCATACTCTCCCCACTATTAGGTAATGTAAACAGTATCTCACTTACAATATAATTCAGTATAGTTAATTTCCACATGCTAGCGTCCCCTTATCAGTATGTTGGTTCTCTGCTGTAAATCATTCCCAGAAATCAAGGTAATTTATACTCCCTGGTAGCTGTGAGAATTTCTTAAAGGGACTTTCCTCTCTATTGTATTGTGTTGCATATTCCCCAAAGTTTATAAAAATGGCCTTAGACAATCTGAGCAAGGGCCATGCTATAACAGATTATGTCATCCTTTAATGTGTTTCAAAGGAGACAGGCAATTTTTTCTATGCAAGGAAAAATATTTTAAGTCTCTGCAGGTAACATTAAAGAGATCAGCCATGTTTCTGCCATTTGTATGACAGAATTTTTGTTATCTCTAGTTTCCCTTAATTCCTTCATCTTTCTCCAAGTTCCTTACTCTTAGTACACAGATGAATCAGCAAGGTCTCCTGTGACATCCTGCAGCAGCCAATTTTCTTTCTGAGATTGAATTGTGGTCTGATGCAATACAGTTGCATCAACTCATGTTGTTGATACTGTAAATAGTCTGTGTTGTTGCCTGTGACGTGTCCCCTGTGATCCCAACCTGTTTCCCTCAAACAAAGGGCTCACACGGTTTACGTTCCTTCTTTCCTTTGCTGCCACCAGTGGATTTCCTTTATCCACGCTGTAAAAGATATCATTCAGACATTTGCTGCCAACAGAACTTTGTTTATTTAAGGTTATTAGGGGAAATCAGAATTTCAGATGTTCTTTATTCATTTCATGTTCATATAATCAAGTCAATATACATTCAATTACCACCTGCTTTATGTGTTCACTTTAATCAGTTTATTTTTATTATTATTATTATTATCTCTCTTTACTTTTCTGACTATCTCTCTACAATCACCTCTCTTCTCCTCTCTTAACTCCCTCTAACTGTCTAACTGATCCCGCTCCTCCAGTCCTCTCATAGGCTCATGCAAATGAGGTTCCGCTCTGAGTGACAGAAGTGACACAAGGCATTCGTCACATACCTCCCCCCTAGGAAAAGTTTGTTTCATGGGGGAAACCTTCTTGTTTACCCTCATGAATAACGCAATACACAGACTTTATCTAACACATTTTTACTATTTTATGCTAAATATTCCATACATATATTTCTCTTATACAGTATCTATGCATATATTCTGTTATCAATTCCTATTTTGAGCAAATTAAACTTATTGCTATACACATTTAAACATTCAATACACTTATAACCTTTTGCATCAATTACATCAATACAAATCACAAATCACATTACTTTTACATTTATATACTACTTACCATTAATTTAACAAGACATTGCATTTTACTTTGCATTTCAACACATGAACATAACCAGAACATTTGCTACCACATTACTCTCTGTTATCCATTTATTAATCATTGGGTCTTCGAGACCAGGCGTCAGCAACCTTATTCTGAGTCCTTCTTTTGCTGTGGGTCTCAAAATTAAAGTCTTGCAGATTTCGTGTCCCTCTTGCAAGTTTGTTGTTTGTGGATTTCACAGTTTGTACTTCCACATAAAGCTTCAGTCTTTGCAATGTCCAATCAGTCGATAATCTCCAGTTGTCAAACAAATGTCTCTTACCTGCTCGGACTTTCCTGTTGATCAGAGTCACATGATGCAGGTTCCCTCTGTCCTCCGTTTGGCACAGCACGGCTCTCAGCTCCACACGTGATACCTCGATGCACGCGATGAACCCTTGGTCATATTCCGACACTACAAGGACAGATCCTGAAGTCCACACTCTCCTCCAAGGCTCGTCAGTTACTTGGCACTCTGATGTCCACTCGACCTCTTCCAGTTTCTGTTTTCTGTTAAAGCCTGCTTTCTTTATGGCTTGTGGCTTCACTTTCTTAGTTGAGGAAAGGGCAGGCAGTTTCTTCCCCTCCTATAGACCATATATGGCTGTATTTTTCTTTGTGTTCTTACAGCTTAAGCCTTTCTCCTCATCTACCACTTTACCTATAAGTATTTTTGTTGAGATGTTCTCCCTATGTGGGGAACCGCTATCCCAGGTCACCTCCAAATTTACCGGCAAGTTTCTTTGGAGTGCATTCTTAACTACTAGGTCTATTTTTGATACACTGAGATTCTCATCTGATTTATTAGGTAGGGGTTTGCTCTTCCAGGTTCTAAGTGCTTTTGTCTTATCATTCCCAGTACCTTGTCTTTGACATGTGTCACAGCTCTGACAATATAATTTGACCTGCTTCCCCATTCCAGGCCAGTAAAAATTTTGAGCAATTCTTTGCTTGGTACATGTAATACCTAAATGTGCTGCAAATATGTCTTTGTGTGCCTTTTCTACTATTTTGTCTCTATATTTAAAAGGAACCACTAGTTGTTTCTGTATGCTTTTTCCTCCCCTCATGGGATTCACTAGTACCTCTCTATATAATAGGTCTTCTTTTATACAGTATCTCTCAGAGTTTTCTGGGGTCAAGGGCCCTTCCTTAGCTTGTCTAAAGCACTCACTTAAGATAGGGTCTTCTTTCTGTTCTTTTCTGAAAGATATATTATTAGTATTTCTCATGGTGATTAACTCAGCTGTTTCACTCCTTTCCCTTTCTTCAAGAGGATTTTCATATTTTTCCTCAAGGGCTTTACTCTGTTCTCTTTGGGAGCGAGTTGTTATAAAAACACTTTTCACATGCTCAGTTAGATCTATTCCTATTAAACATGGGACAGGAATTTGATCAGATACTGCCACTTTCCAGCTTCCCATCCACCCCTTATATTTTATGAGAATTTTAGCCATTGGCAATACCACTCTTTCTGCTCCTATCCCTTTAATGGAAATATTTTCATTTTCTATTATATTTTCCTTAGGGATTATGTCTGGATGACACACTGTAACTTGAGAGCAAGAGTCATTTAAGGCTAGATACTTATTATCATTCACATAAATTACATCACCGGAGCTCCGAAGAAGGTCTTGGTTACTTTCTATTATGTAGCATTGGACTATCCTCGCCAAAGGAGGTTGCTCTTGGCTTTCTGCCTTAGTTGTTACTGGGGTTGCTATGGTAACATTTTCAACTGCCTCTGTGGTAGCTCCCTTCTGCTGTATACAATATACTTTCTTTGGCTGATTGGAATTTCCCCCTTTTTGTTGATTAAAGTCCCTTGCCTTTTGATTCTGGCACTGGGCCCAAAAGTGTCCTTTCTCTCCGCACCCATAACATATTTTGTTGGCTCTGGATTCAAAATACGGGTTGTCAATCTTTCCTTCAGAGCTATTGTGTTTCAGGTGACTCAGCTCTGGTATGAGGGTTTGCTTTTAAAATGGCTTCCAGCTGCTTGGGTACTCCTGAGGTATTCTCTACTGGGTGGGGTTCCTCTCCTTCTGTCGTCCCACACCTTCCCGCCAATTTTTATTTCAGAGAGCCTGGGGTTTCTGATTTCATTTATATCATCTGCTTTTTCACAGGCTTCTTGTGCACTTTTAGGGTTTTTGTCTCTTACTAAATATCTTAATTCACTAGGTAAAATTGAATAAAACTGCTCCAGCCCTATTATATTTTTCATTTGTTCTAGAGACATGACTTTCTCACGCTCTAACCATTTTTCCAGATATTGGACTAGCTTCGCACCTAATTGTGAATACGATTCCTCAGACTTTTTGATTAGGGCACGAAATTTTCGCCTCAGATGTTCAGCATTAATACCATATCGAGAATAAACCAGTTTTCTATAAGCCTCGAAGTCTCTGGCTTGATCTAATGGCATTTGTGAATATAGGTCAGCTAAATCTCCACTTATTTGAGATCTTAATACTACCATTCGTTCTTCCCCTATCACATTAAAATCCCAGCAAGCGCGTTCAAAGGAAATTAGAAATGATTCTGGGCAGTCACCTTTTCTATACTGGGGAAATTTCTTTAAATCTATTTTTACTAGATTCCCCTCATTAGCGTTATTGTTGTTATTATTTTGAGCTGCCAATTCTAATTTCTTCATTTCAATTTGAAATTCCATCTCTCTTCGTCTTTCCTCAGCCCTAGCTTTTTCTCTCTCCATTTCAAAATCCAATTCCTTTTGTCTTTCCTCAGCCCTAGCTTTTCCCAATTCTAATTGGTTTTTCATGGCTAGCTCCTGTAATTTAAATTGTCGTTCCAATTTCCATTTTTCAAAATCTTGTGAGTTTGGATCACTTTCTCTCCCTGAGACCCCCTCATGAGCCTGTTCCACAATTAGAGGAACTTCATCCTCTTCTCCTGAGGTAATCCTTGAGTCTCTTCAGGATCTACCTCCATTACTATCTTTTTATTTCTTTTGGGTGGCATTTTGAAGTGTGTATTTCCTTGAATAATCTGGTTTATTTTACAGAGAGATAGTCAGGCCTCCTTTTAAAATACTCTTTCTTTTTCCTTCTCTATGAGATACTATGTATCTCTCTCCTGGCAGCTTAGTATGGCTACTTTCTCTGGCACTCCGCCAGCCACTTGTTTCTAGTCTGAGACAGTTTCCTTGCCTCCAGACCCAGAACAAATTCTGATTTTCTTTGTCTTTCAATCCTTGTTCCTATTACCCCAGATCTGTTTTGACCCCGACTTCTACTTTTTCTCCTCAAGCGCTCTTTTAGCTCTAGGAGCCTTGGAATCTAAGTTAGCCTTCTGGGTCTATCCAAATCCTGAGGTGACTTTTACAGAATTTTTCCTCAGAGTCTTTCCCTTTCTTTAGTCTCCTAAGATCTGAGATCAGAAGCCCCTCTACTAAGCTTTTCCCCAAAAGCTCTGGCGAGTTACCCATTTCTTCACTCCAGATCTCTGACTAACAGACACTTGGACTCAGTAAAATTCAATTTAAACTTCGGCTTTACTGGAATCTTTTTCGCATCCCACCGCTGCCACCACTTTGTGACGTTTCCCCTGTGATCCCAACCTGTTTCCCTCAAACAAAGGGCTCACACGGTTTACGTGCCTTCTTTCCTTTGCTGCCACCAGTGGATTTCCTTTATCCACGCTGTAAAAGATATCATTCAGACATTTGCTGCCAACAGAACTTTGTTTATTTAAGGTTATTAGGGAAAATCAGAATTTCAGATGTTCTTTATTCATTTCATGTTCATATAATCAAGTCAATATACATTCAGTTACCACCTGTTTTATGTGTTCACTTTAATCAGTTTATTTATATTATTATTATTATCTCTCTTTACTTTTCTATCTATCTCTCTACAATCACCTCTCTCCTCCTCTCTTAACTCCCTCTAACTGTCTAACTGATCCCGCCCCTCCAGTCCTCTCATAGGCTCATGCAAATGAGGTTCCGCTCTGAGTGACTGGAGTGACGTAAGGCATTTTTCACATTGCCATTGAAGATAACATAGGATCTTTCCATTCTGAAGGATCTTTTCAATATACTCTGCAAGCTGTATATCATGTTAGTTCCTTCTAAAATTGTTTTAGTACACAACTTTGTTAACTGAATATTTTCTGCGGGACAAGTTGCTGTAGATTTAAAACATTTTAAATTAGTGTAACATCACACACAGAGTGGTTATCTTAATATGCTTATTATATTTGTCAGTTTCTTCTATTGCAGAGTGGTACAACAGGCTTTATAACTGGTACTAGACAAGGGAATTTTTTTTTCAGAATCCTACTCCTATATGTTTTCTAGAATTTCCCCAGGCAGAATTGTGGAAGTTGCAGCCAAAAAAGAAAGTTCAGAGACTAGCTTTTTTCATATCCATCAGTTACTGCATCACCATGATCCTCTGTTTGGAACAAAAAGGAAACTGTCTCATGCAATGCTTCATGAGGGAGGGGATAGTCCCACTGCACAGTAGGTTCTGTAGAAGGGGCTGGAGTCTAGAAAATTCAAAAGTCCCATGCCTATCTGGTATAATAAGGCACAGTAAGTACAGTAAGACCCCCCTTATCCACGGGATCAGTATCCACTGATTCACTTATCCATGGTCTGAAAATTTTAAAAATATGAAAAGAAAAAATCCAGAACAATTTTTCATATGTACTATCAGAACTGGCCACTAGAGGGAGACCATGCTATGAATACTTGTTAGTGAAGAATACATAGCATAATCTCTGGCACCCTCTAGCGGCCAGTTCTGGTAATGCATGTGAAAATAATTTTTTTTCTGGTTTTCCTTTTACCATGCTATATGTGTGTGTTTGCTATTATTCACAGTTTTCAGTATCCACGGGGGCATGGAACCAATCCCCAGTGGATAAGGGTATCCTACTGTAGTACTTTGTCAAGATTATATGAGGCCCACATCTTAAGCATACATAAAAGCTGTCTTGAGTGCAGCCCTCTGCTCTGAAGGAAAATGGCAGTGAATGACTATGTGCGTGCTTTCATTCCCAGAGTCAATCGTGATACTTTGAAAGAAATAGATAAATGACTTTTTGTAGAGATCTTTCCTCTACGAAACCTGTATTGGTATAGTTGTTGGACTTGTTGCAATACTGGACTTCTGCATGGTTACAAATTACTTAGAATAGGACTTTCAAAATAAAAAATTCTACAGTAAACTGAGGGATATAAAACCACCAGAAAGATCCATGAGGCAAAAATGCTGTATGTAAAGCAGAAATTACAGTAATAGTCTAATTACGTTATGTCAATTAAGTGAAAACCAATCATGTAATCTGCCTCAATTCTCTTTAGCAATGTAGGTAACCAATTTTCTGGACAAGGGGTGCCAGCTGGAATTCCAGTGTATCCTTCTTTCAGCCCTCTACAGATGATATGGTGGCAACAGATGTATGTGCGCCAATATTATATGCAATAGTAAGTACAAATGGTGCTTTAATTCACTTATTTTAGTTGGTATTAAAATAGCAGGGTGGTGACTAAGACATAGAATACTTATGGTTATTCATCATCACCATAGGTCATGACAGCTACAGTTAATGAGAGATGCAGGCCAAAACATTTGTAAGGGTGTGACCACATTAGTGAAAAAATGTGGAAAATGCTACGTGTTTGGGACAGGCAGATATGCATTTTTTTAATGACCACATGACACAAAAGCAAATGTGAATCAGCCTGGAGTGCCCCCCCCAACATCTGTAGTTTTTGCCTCCACCTTTGCGGTTTCTACTTTTTTTTACCATCAGATCCACTTGTATCAGTTCAGGTGGTGTGATAGCTTGAAATAGTGCAGAAAACTGTGATCCTTTGGTCTCTGCTTTTCCCTTTTGGGCAGAATATGCCAATTCTTCTTTGTTGTTGTTGTTTTAAATAGCTTGATGCACGTGCTGTTATGGTAGGGCATCTAGATGATGACAACTACAATGAAGAGAAAGAAGAGGAAATGAGAAGAGGAAATTGCCACACTGCCCTTGTTTACAGCTTATTAAGTAGTTCTGTAGCTGAGCTATGGTAACAAGCTGAAAACAAGGCTGTTCTGTGTTGCAGCTTCACAGGAATTGAATTTGCATTTCTCTCTCTGTATAGTTGCACTCTAAGAGTAGAAACAGAACTACGAACATTTCTCTCTCTATAGTTGCACTTCTCAAATCCTGCTTGAAGTACATCTACTTGTTTCTACTTTAAAATGAAGGGATGTTTGTTGCTTCTGTGTTACTATGTTCATCATTTCAGGAATGTAATTTGATCAACTCAGGCTTTATTGGCTAGGGTTGATGGGAACTGCATTCCAGCAAAATATGGAAGACAACAAGTTGCCCATGCCAGGTGGAGATCTTTCTTACCAGTTTTTTTTACATATAATTCATTATGTGTGATGAAGTTTGTAATGTATAATGAGCATGAGTAACCTTATTTATACAGGATATATCAACTGATAATTATGAAGTCAATTTGAAAATATGCATGAAAATAGTTAACTAGTGAGGCTAGTTTTTCAGACACTCTTAAATATTTATATTACAGTCAAGCTGCAGTTTCAGCCCAGGCAGTACCCAGCACTGAATCAGCTAGTCCTCCAGCTCCACAGCCCACAAATTCTGAGCGTGCACCAGCAAATGAGCCCCCAGTAGCACCAAATGTAATCCCACAAGAGAACAGACCTGCAAATCAGAATGTCCAGATGAATGCTCAAGGAGGTCCAGTAATGAATGAGGAGGACTTCAATCGAGATTGGCTAGACTGGATGTACACATTCTCCAGAGCAGCTATTCTCCTTAGCATTGTATATTTTTATTCCTCTTTCAGTCGGTTTGTGATGGTGATGGGAGCCATGTTATTAGTTTATCTGTAAGTAAATGCTACTTATTTACATATAGAAGTTATTTGTAAATTGAAAACATTTCAGAATAGGGCTGTTCGAAGACTTCCCTAATCTGCACCTGGCAGATCAGTGCATGTAGGTGGATTAGTCCACAGTTCTACTTAGTTTGACAATTAACCGTTCAATTGATTTCTGTAAGTCTACATTAATTATAATTAGATCTGAATTTAGGTCTTTGTGAAGAGAGTATCAGTTGCACAATCAGTTTAATAGTGGTGCTGTTTAGGTTTTTTGGCCAGTACTATTGTCTGTTTATCTAAATGAAAATAGAACATTTATTTATTTATTTATTTATTTATTTATTTATTTATTTATTTATTTATATCCCGCCCATCTGATCAATTGACCACTCTGTGGTGTTTCTGCATTCTTTTATGAAGAAATACCATTGAACATTATTTTAATGAGATAAAATCTACTGGTACGTTTTCATTAGCCAACTTAAAACATATTTGGGAACAATGGCAGTGCAATGGTGACTCACAAGACATAATTACATGAAGTTTAATTGATATTTTCTGTAAAGAGAAGAACTGACAGAAGTATTTGATTTCTATGAGTACTTGTCCTTTGCTGATTGCAAGAACATTCTATCAATAGTTCAGTGTGTTTCACCCACAAGAGTAGGATCTTCACAGCTTTCTTAAAATTCCAAGTTTTCCTAAACCATGCAGTTTTATATGAGATCAAATAGGAATCTCTCTTGTTAATCTCAATTTAGTGAATACAGGCATCTGTTTTGGGCTGTTCTTTTCTATTAATTTTGTGCATGTGTGTGTTGTTAGACACCAAGCTGGGTGGTTCCCATTCAGGCAAGAAGCAGTCCAGCAGCCTGCAGCAAACAATGTGGACATGAATCATGATGGGCAAAATGTAAATAATGCTGGACTTGAAGAGATGGTAAGTGAATGCAAGAGCAGAAGTGGTTTACAGTTTAGGATGTACTTACTGCTGTTAATTAAAATTGAAGTCCTTAGGTTAAGAGGTGAATGTGGGTTCTGATTAGAGATGGGCATGAACCAGGGTGGTTTGTGGCTACCCATGAACCACGAACTACCCTGAACCCCAGAAAAAAAAACAAACACTGGTTCAGAGGTTTTCTGGTTCATGCCTGGGGGAGGGGAACCTAATGTTTCCACCCCTCTGCACTGTCTCTGAAGATGGTGGCGACGAAGGAAGAAGGCAGCAGGACCTGATAGGGAGGCACAGGGGGCATCCGTTTTGCCTAAGCAAAATGAAGCTCCAAGAGGAAAAGGTTCAGCACTTCATTTCATTTCGGCAAAATAGCTTGCACAAACCGAACCATGAACCAGCCTAGTTTGTGGGTTTTTTCGGTTCGTAGTTCAGTTTGTGCCCATCTCTAGTTCTGTTTCTATGCAAGTTATTGGAAGGAAAGCATAATTTAGCACAATTGAACTTCCAAGTAAACGTGCATAGGATTGTGCTGTCAAATTGTTAGTTTTCAACATTCAGATACTGGGGTGTGGTTTTTTTGGTGGATGTAGTTTCTTTATAAATGTATTAATTTCTTCTCTGGTTGAAGGCAGTTATAAAAAAAATTGGTTTAGATCAAGGTGAACACAGTGTGACCTGTGGGTTATTTGCAGTCACCCAAGGGACCAAATATGAATTTCCAGTACTCTCTGCTTAAAACCTTTGCTCAGAAATTTCTCTTCTTCCCTCTAGGGGTCAGGGGGCCCAATTTTGCCATATTTTCCCTGCCCAACAAAACTACTTTAAGAAAAATATTGTTGGGAAACACAGGTGCATAAGTGGGTGCAGACTTCTATGGCCCAGGAATGGCAATGTGTGAACATTGCCTGTCCTTACTTTAGATCCTTTTTGGCCTTTTGACTAAGATCAAGTGTAGTGTAGATTTCTTCTCCTTCCACCCAGGAAGGCAAGGATCACATGACCAAACCTTTTCATCCCTCAGTGAAGATCCTTATCTCTTCCCTCCAGTGCCTTTTTCCTTGCTCAGCATCTCATAAACTCCACACATATTTTTCTTTTTTCCTTCTGCTTCCTTCTCCTGATCTTCCTTAGCTTTATTTTGCTGCCTTCAGGCACCAATGCTTAGAGGATTACTGATCTAGACCTTAAAATGTAAAAAGACTCACCCTTATTAGGGTTCAAGGAATAGTAAAACACTTCTGCAGACTCTAGAGTGCTTGCCTCTATCACAAGAGTAGATTCTGCTAGAGGTTGCAATGTCTATCCTTCCAGGAGAAAAAGATGTCATTGCTGGGTTTCCACATCACCCAAGGCAATTACTGGCCAAAATCCTGTTGCTTCATGTAGTAAATCACATTAGAGTATATCAGTTGAATCAATGGGAATTTGGTGAATCAACTCTTCCTTACGTTCCATTGATTTGAATGGGCTTACTCTAGTTGTCTTACTATGCTAAAGTTGCAGTTAAGAGTAGGCCTATTTGAATAAGTGGAACTTATGGGGGAGTTGACTCAACAAATCCCATTGATTAGTGGGTCTACTGTGCAATTTACTATACTAAGCAACAGGACCTTGAACAATGTATTTTCCAGCTTGAAGCAATGGGTTTGTTGTCCTGTGCCTTGTTACATTTATCGGTCTAGTCATTATATCATCCTCCAATGCAGTACAGGCAGTTACTTCCTCCAAGTTGCCAATTTTATCATTCCCTAAGACTGTTCAAGCTGTTCTAGTACCATGATGGCTTCTGCTTCTTCAGTGCTGATATTGTAGCAAATAAATAAGCCTACTTAATGAGAGAGTCTGTATTTTAGGAGAGGAGTGTGTTTTAAGCAGGCCCCTCCCAAACTATAACCATTTATTAACAATCACCAGTGGTAGACCAAAATTTTTGGTCAAATAATCCCAGCTTCTCTGAGCTAGAGTGTGACATAAACCCATCCTTTTGAAAGCTCTTCTCTTCAGAATGGATAGAATATTGGCAATATGTGCCAGTTTTAAGTTTCTGTATCCATAATACATCCTGCTTGGAGAATAGAGTGAAGATACTATATACCTTGCAGGCAGCAGCACTGCATAATAAATCCTTTAATATTGTAAGTATCTTGGATTAATATTGTAAGTATCTTGGATTTCATTACTTAAGATTTTTTTGTTGTTTTTAAGGAGCGTCTTATGGATGACGGGATTGATGAAGACAGTGGAGAAGATGTCATTGATGTCAATGCAGAACAACATCCAGGATTTATGGCTTCTGCTTGGTCCTTCATCACCACTTTCTTTACATCCCTCATCCCTGAAGGGCCTCCACAAGTTGGCAACTAAGCAAAAGAGGAACTTCCAGCAGAGACATAGTAGAGCAGCTATGCTTTGACTCTTGGGGGGTGTTTTAAATACAGTGCAATTTCAAAAAAGATTTATAATGTAAACTTTCTGATAATGATGTATAAAAATGTGTATTGTTTCCCTTTCAGCTTTCTCCTGCTTACCAATATTTTCAGCAAATGTGAACTACAAAATACTTTTTAAAAACTTCTTTGAAGAAGAAAATGTTAAAATATTGGTCTTCCATGTTTTTGTTTTAATTATGTAAACACTGAAACAAAAAGCTTGTAGTTTGTATGTAATGTCATCCCTTTAAAAAGCTGTTAAATTACAGATGTCATGAATAGTATTTCAGAAACAAGAACCTTCATACTAAAATGGAACATGTGTAGGAATCTTTGTATGTGTGTGTGTTTTAAAACTTACTTAAAACCAAATCGACACCACAGTTTTAAGAATGGTAACACAGCCTTCCCAGTGACATGCATCTCCCTCCACCCCACGTCAAGCACAGTTATAATAAGCAGCTCTTCAAAGGGGATAGCCAGTGACGGGGCACACTGCAAGCAGTTTAATACCTGCTTTATCTTTAAAAAACACATGCTGGGAAGTGCAGACACATGTGACTACTTTTTTTAATTTAAAAAAACTATAGCAAAAAGAATATTCATCCTTTTGAATCCTTTGGTATTTCTGTACATTGCAGCTGGTGACTTGAGCAGGTCCGGGGACCTGTCCCCCAGTTGCTATGGAGCATATGCTCACTGAACATTTGTTCTGTTTTTTAAACTGACATTAACTAGAGGTTTATTTCTGTGTTTTGTTTTGCCTTTTCATCCAAACCTACATACATTTTCACTAAAACAGCCTTCACTTTACAGAACTGATTTTTCTGGTTTTGTATTAATATGGATAATTTTTAATGAGTGTTGGTTAGCAGATCAGGAGTGCACAAATTGGAGGTGGAGTGTGGTCTCTTGCTGCTGGTACTGGAATGTATCGACACATTGGACACCATAAGCCTTATGGTCACTGTTCTTTGTGGAAAGGCTGGGAGCTTGCAACTAAAGTAACTAAGGTATCAGGGATTTGGATTGTGTTATGTACCTTTTAATTGCTGCTGCCGTGATTGGGACTGTCAGCAGCACTTTTTTTTTGTATTAAAGGCTCCTCCCCCATCTTAAGGCTCCCAAATGATCCCCCAGGTTGAAAGGAATCCTGAGGGAACCCTGGAGCCTGGGTGTGAAATAGGAAGCTGAATGAGCAATAAAGCCCATGGCTGATGGCACTGTCAGCTTGTACCAGCGTAACTTTAGTCAAGGAATTTGGCCTAAATGTATAGCTTAGTATGGGATATTGTGGACAACTATCAACAGAGATTGGTAAATTAGAGAAATTTTATGAAAATGGAATCTTGATATAAAGTACAATGAAAAATTGGAAGAATGTGATAGGTGTATCCTAGAGGTGGAGGATGTTGATAGAGCTGACAGTTCCAGATTCTTAAAGAGTTCCATGAGAAACTGTAACTTTATACTTTTACAATTAAGATCTCCAAGTATAAATTCCTGTGTAGTCAAAATAGCATCATCCATACAAAACATGTCAGGCCTGGAGGAACTTCAATGTTTGCAGTTCAAAAAAAATTTCAGAGGGAAAAAAACTGAAGCAAGGACAACCTAAAATAGCCTCAGTGAGCATAACATGCTGACAGATTACTGTGTAAAACAAATGGCAATACTAATAGAAGTATTCTAGAAGAGGGTGTGTAGCTGGTGGAAAGTACAGAATATTTTATTATATTGCACCTTGTTGCGTCCAGAGGGCACAGCAATAAATTGCCAATGCCTAGAATATAGATTATCCTGGAATTCCTCAGCAAGTAGAAATTTGATGAACACATGTTTGAAAGTTCATGTATCATACCTTGTGCTACTTTGACTTTTCTGATGAGGGCACACTCAACGCCAAACCTGTGTTTGCTGGCTTTATTTGTGAGGTCACTTACCCTTCTCTTGGATCTGCCATCTTTCTAAATGACCAATTTACATGTAACCGACAAAATCCATCTCTGGATTCCTCACCATCTTTTATCCCCTTCATATTTTATCCCTGTTGTGAATTGTCCATCTGATTGAGGAAGCACAGCTGAGGTGAAAAAGGGCTTAAATATTTGATTTAGGTCAACCCTCATGGAATGAATTTTCTTTTCAAGTTGCATTTGGGGGGAATAAAATACATCATATGTTCCTGTAGAAGGTGAGTAGCTAAATATATATAGATATCAAGAAAACACTGCAAGAGAAAAGGATTAAGCATCGTCTCTAAGCACCACTCCCATAGGCTGCTTTGAACGACTAAACGACTAAACAACAAAATGCCACATCTGGTTTGGCAATGTATGAAGAGTATCATATATGCCACTAGATGGAGCAATGGGCACATATATCACCAGTGAAAAAGGACACTCTTTGAATGCAAAAATAGGCAATACCTTTATAGACCACTAATAATCATCATACCATTTATAAGCTTTCCTAGATTAAAATACCACTTCAGGTTTGTACCAGTGTGAAGAACTTAAGGTCCAAATGTTCATGGCATGATGGGGTTTGCCCAGCACTTTGCTCTTGAACGTAAACTCCAAAAAGTTCTTGGCAGAGTGGAAATTGCCAGGCATGTCTCTCTTAGATGTCTCTCTTGGATGTAATTCCAGAGACTGGTTGCTGTTTTATGGTTACATCTTAGGCAATTCGTGGATTGAGTGTAACAACCCAATTCTCCAAACAAAAAAGCACAGGCCATGAATGGAAGACTTTATTTTCTGTAGATGTTTTTAATGATCAGGAGAGTGAAACACTGGTGGTGGTGATCAGGTCTTGTGAACGGAGAAGAGGAAATCAGGAAGGAAACATGCAAAGGTGTTAAATGCTCAAATTTTCTTTAGCCATTTCAAATATCACTTTTTATTTTTAATTCACTAGAGGTTTGCCCAGATGTTTCAAGTGAAATGAAAATTATTACTAAACAAAAAGGTTGTTTCATATCCAAAATCCTGTCTTGATTGTTTATATCTTAGTAAACTAAGATTCTGTAAGTCGGTTGGGAATTGCTAACACTTGTTTTACCCAGGATGCTTGAAAGAGAATGAATATGAGGAAACAGATTGTTGTTACATCCTGTTGAGCATTAGTAATTGGCAGTGTATGTGTCTGAAAAGGGAGAATCATCTATATTTCATTATTGAAATGGGCTGTATATTATTAGCTTAATATTGGGGAACCTGCAGTCTGCAAGTCCTTTTCAAATGGAATTCTGGTGTCTCTTGGCCCACTCCAGCTTCTATCCATATGGCAATTCCACTAATTTTTCTTAGGCTGTGTCCACACTGGCATATAGATTGATACATGAATTGCTGGTAGCATGGTTTAGATTGGAAAAAAATGACTGTGCCCACACATGTTGCTACTCAGAACAATCTATCCTTCCCCTTTAAGAGCTACTGCACACCCTTCTGGCACAGGGCTAGGGCATGCGTTCTTTTTGGCACAATTCAGTGTGATCCAAAAAATCTTTGTTTAGCCTGTGCAAACAAGCACCTTTCACCAAAATGACACTAGGGGTGATATTAACTGCAGTGACAACCCTGTGACATAATAAGTGGATTGTGGCATTGAAATGGATAGAGGGACATCCCCCCCCCTTTTATTATATGTTTCTCTTCTGCTTCATTTAAAAAAAACAATTACAAATGCTGCTGACAAACTGGAGATGTTAGTTACATTTTACTTAATGACTTGCTGAATTGGTTTGGAAGATAATACCGAACTGTGATTGTTCCCGTCAATATCATGATTGTTCTGTTGTTCTTTAATTAGTGTGTTCACGTTGTTACTAATGCTGTTGTAATCGTATCCCACAATACTTATTTGTGGAAATTTGTAAGTAATGGCCTGAAATATAAAATAATGTCTACCATACTAGGCAGATACATTTATTCATCGAAAAGCATATACTGTATGTGAGTACAGGAATGGCTCTATCCACTATTGGGTGTGCCTCCCAACAGGCGTTCATATTTAAAAGGCTCTATTCCTCTGAGTTAGTTGCTGCTAATTAGAAGAGAGATAAAGCATCCCCCCTTCCAATACAGTAGTAATGCAAAAGGTATATAAATGAAATATAGTACTGCTAGAGAATGATGGTATTGTCTGGTTTATCTGATCCTAAGGCATCTGTGACCAACATAATCAAGATGAAGGCACATTCTGTGGATTGTTTTTCTATTTTAAGCATTCATCTGATATAATCCAGCAATTTTCATTAGTAGAAGTCAGGGTTCCATTAGAAAGTATAAATGGATATGTCCTTCATCTCTTACTTGATCTAATTCCCTCTGTCTTTTAGTTATTTTAATGTAATAAATTCTGATGTGTTAAATATGAAGAATCAGTCGGAGAGCTTGACTTGGTGTGGCACTAATTACAGTTAGTATCTGTGCTTCTAATTCCACCTGTGCTTGATAATAATTTCTCACCTTTGGTCTTAGTTTTAAGGCTCAAACTAGACATTACTAGAAAATGCATATTCCCTGCAGTTAATTTATTTTCCTACTACTTTGAGAGTTCCTCAGAAACATTTGAGTTTTCTCAGAAATGCTTATCTAGCCACAGCAGTGAGACTTCAGATTAAGTCCATGCTTACTTTCCAGTAATGAGTCACAAAATGAAGCACACTAGATGCAAGATATGGAGGTGAGGAAAATCTTGTACTGTGACAAACCACTTGAGAGAGCCCCTTTTCTAAAAATGTTGAAATATATTGTCTAGATTTGACCTTCAGCTACAAAAGATTTCAGGGAAATTTAATGTTTTGTCTTCATTTGGAACATAACTGAAACCTTGTATCACAAAACTGCTTTATGATGATTTGGCATCTATGCTAACAAACTTACAAAGTAAGTTTTGAGAGATTCTTTTTAAAAGAACAAAATTAATCAATCAGTCATGGTGTATGTTTGTATACTTATGCTGACTGACAGTTACAGAATTCTTGCGCTGAAAAGTACCATAATTTTTGTGAAGTTAGGAGAACTTTTCAATTAAACATCAAGATGCTTAAGCCAGGCAACACAATTGGTCTTAAGTGATGGAATTCTTGACCACAGACATAGATAAGAATAGACAAAGAAACATAGGAGACAAGAAGGATGTAAAAATGCCATCATGAACTTTTGTGTCTTGAGAGAACCTCTAATCTAATGAGAATGGATTTTGCTGAAGAGATTGTGCAACTGCAATTAATTATTCATGGCAGCGACATCATTAGGATTTCATTTTGTTTAAAGGCCTCTAAATGACTTAGAAAATTGGGTTAAGTTGAAGAAGGGTTTTCAGGAAAAAGAATGGGAAAAGCTTTTCACTGTATTGACTTTAATATTTTCCAATATAGGAAATAGACACATTATTCTTCAACTCTTAAAATCCATACTTAAAATCCATCTGGATTTAAATTTTTCTCATCCCTTAAAAGTAGGAATAGTTTTGTTCCCTTAATGCAAAGAATATTTGGATCAGCTATGAGAAGTTCAATTGTCAAATGTAACTTCTAAGGCCTCCCTTACTATTGGCTATATTGGGTGGGTTTGGTAAGATTGCACTCAGCTATGGATTTCCCACTCCTGTTCTAAGGACTAAATCTTAAAAGGACAGTACTTCACACACAATAAGAGCTAAGGGCTTCTCTAATGAATATTAAAATCAGCATGATGAGAACTTGTAGCCATGCTGTGATTTTCATCAGGAAATATATCAATTGTGGTTCACCTCATTTTGAACATTTATGATTAATTTTATGTTTAGAGGTTTTCATAATTATAGATACAACCCAGTCAAATGATAATGCTCAAATTTAGATGTGTTCTGCATCTTATGCAACTTTCACAAACTGTGTCCTTTTTTCAGTAGTCCACAGAAAGAAATCAAGATTTTTACAGTCGGCTGAGTTGGGTATAGATTCTTGACTGAAAAGCAGAACTATGTATTTTATTTTGGTATCCATCTGCACTATACATTGAAACAGTCTTCAAAACGGCTCTAACTGCCACAAGAATCTTAGGGATTTTCTGTGGAAGTGCTAGCACCCTTTCCTAGTAATTTCTCTTTCAATTTATGCATGTGACATTCAGGCTCTGGGAGAACTCGTTTTCCTATTTTACAGGTCTCTTCTTGAGAACAGCAAATGAAGCAAGCAGCTACATTGAGTCAAAGTACCAGGGAGTGGCTAGATCAAACAACAGGGGCTGGCCATGCTTTTGTGCCTAGCTTATGAGTTTCCAGGATACCCAATGCTGTGTAGTGGATAGAGTGTCAGACGAGGGCTCAGGAGATCTGGGTTCGAAAGAGGTGAAACCACTTTTCTAAATATCTTACTTACCCTGAAAGCCCTATTAGAGTCGCTATACTGTAAGTCAGTTCTGATGGCACATACTGTAAGGTAACATAAGAGTTTCCAGGGATGTCTGACTTAACTCTATTTGACTTGGAATAAGAAATCACGGTCTTGTTCAAAAAGGTAATTCCTGCGTTGTTCAGTACAACCTCAAGATGATGTTTGGTTTTATTATCCCAACCTGCAATATTGTGTGACAGTAATTTTAATGGAATTCTTCGAGACTCATGACAACCCTTCCATGCTGTTTGAGGAGGGTGGAATTTAACAGACATAATTTCAACATGTTATATTCATCAATTCTTTCGAGGAAGACATATTGCTAGATCTTTTGAATGTAATTTAAGGGCCAAAGCAGATATCAGATCCACCCTCGTAAAATAAAAACAGCTCACCCTGAAAAACAGCTTAGCACAGTGACAATGTTGTAACCAATGAGGTTAATCTGAGATGCAATTATTGCTAATTAAAAGCTTTCCCCAAAATATGTTATGCTAATTTGAGTGCCGAGTATTGCTGTGCTCCAAAAGAGACATTTTTAAAGGCATGGATGTGTGAGCCTGGGGACCATGCTGGAGTCTGCTTGTTTAAAATGTCTGGCTTCTTCTCTCCTCCACTCCCGTTTTCTCTCAATTGTTTGTTTATTCATTTCCTTGTAGTTCCCTCTGCCAATTCACGGACATCATTCAGAAACAGATTTAAACTGAAGCAGACAGTCTCCAGTTCTGGCTGTCATTCGGACAAGTGGGTTTGTTTAAAATGGGCTGTTTGCAAAATCCTTGGAACGGCCAGAATGCACGCCTCTATTTCTTCATTTCAAAGCATGTGGATGGGAGAGAATTCTCATTAATGGAAGACACTCATGTGCTACTAGGGTTGCCAAGTCAGCAGCATCCCGTTCCCTGAGATTTCAAGATTAAAACGGCAAGTCCTGGGGCAGCCCCTAGTGTTGTCACAGAGGCTGGGCAGACAAGAGTTGTGAGGGGGCAGAATATTCTTCTGGGCCAGTTGAATATAACAATAGACAGAAGGAGAATCTAGATATTTGGATTAATATACCAGCTAACCAGGTGATATGGCAACCTGGAGCCTGGAAAGGAACAACAAAATTTTCAACTGCCAGCCAGGTGGAAAAATATATCCAGCAACTTGGTTACCTCCATTCTCACTAGTGCTTACATCTCAGGTTGCCTTACCTATAGCACACATGTCATGTAGGGAATTTTTTCCAGGCCCAGTACTGTCATTGGGCTCATTGTCAGCCCACAGGGAACTTTTTCCCCCCTCCAGCCCATATGCCACTGCTGCCATGGCTTGTGTGACAAGAAGGCTCAAGAGCTGCAATTCTGGTGCCCTTCTATCTGTATTGCTTCAAATGGAACAACAAGCTGCCTTGGGTCCTTGTTAAGGAGAAAAGTGGGCAAACAAACGAACAAACAAACAAGCAAGCAAGCAAACAAGCAAACAAGCAAACAAGGGCAGCAACCCACTAGCTTTGTCCCTAATCATCTCCACTTGCTTCTGGCTATTTAGTGTGGCAATATTTTTGAAGTGCAACACACACATAAATGCTTTCAAGCTGAGTTAGTGAGCCCTGGCATCAACTGGAATGGCTTGCCCAGGCTTAGTTTGAAGCCACCCCACAACAAAAAGTATACTTTTCTGCCTCCAGTGCTGCTCACCCTGAGAAGTGTCTCCCCAGCTATAGAATTCCAAGTCCAAGTCTCCAACCGGCATAAGATGATGCAACCTTATGTGCCAGTGATGGTAGAACCATGAGACACAATTGCAGGTCTAAAAAACATTCCCAATAGGACATACCTGTAATGACATTCTGGAATATCTGGACAGCAGTACATCATGAGGCAATAGAGACTTTCTAGTCATAAATGATCACATGCAGGAAGCTTCCCTTTTGAGTTCCATGCTTCTGCTGAATAGGTCACATTCTCTTTTAGAGCCTAACTTGCTGGTGTGTTTTAGTATTGAAGTAGATGTTTTTTGGATAATGTGATTTTGATGTGCTAACCAGGGATGGGAGAATATGCAGAGAAGTGGCAGGTAATGTGTGTATATGCTTAATCCCTCCCTTCATTTTCTTTTCCTCACAAATATTGTTGGGTTCTCTAAGAGATTGGTGCAGTGGTTAAACTGCAGTATTGTAGTAAAGACTCTGCTCAGGACCCGAGTTTGATCATGACAGGCTCATGATTGACTCAGCCTTCCATCCTTTCAGGTTCAGTAAATTGAGTATCCAGTTTGCGGGGGGTGGGGGTGGCAATGTGTAGCCTGCATAATTAAATCGTAAACCTGCAGAGAGTGCCTTAAATGCTATGGGGTGGTATATAAGCAGCACACTTTGCTTTGCTTTCCTTTTCCTCATCCATTTAGGATAAGTTGTTGGAAGGAGAAGTTGTAGGCAAAACCCCCTGAGAATCAGAAAAAGAACTGAGTAAGGCCCTTTCTCCCTGCAGTCTGTCTCCAGCAAATATGCACTCTAGCCTCTGTCTCTGTTTTTTTCATAGTAGAAACTCTGATTTCAGGCACAGAGTGTGTGAATCTATGGACCTAAGTTTGGACAGAAGAAATTGCATAAAATGGTTGAATACAATTGCTGATGTTTTGCCTAGAAGTACAGTTTTTGATATCCTGCCAACCTAGCAGTTCGAAAGCATGCAAATGCAAGTAGATAAATAGGTACCACCTCGGTGGGAAGGTAACGGTGTTCCGTGTCTAGTCCCGCTGGCCACGTGAGCACGGAAGATTGTCTTCAGACAAACGCTGGCTCTACGGCTTGGAAACGGGGATGAGCACCGCGCCCTAGAGTCGGACACGACTGGACTAAATGTCAAGGGGAACCTTTACCTTTACCTTACAGTTTTTGATAAGGGTTTTCACTGCTAAGCTAAGTGACAGTCCAAGTGGCCAATGAGATGGCAAAGCTTTTCCTGGATGCAGCTGGAAGGTTGGTTACGTAGGTGAATGTTCTCTCATTTTGTGCAAGGAAGTATATATCCTTAGTTGCTTGCAGGATGTTCTGAGCTGAGAAGAAGAGTAAGGAAGAGGTGGGGAAAGACGCTTTTTTGGGCTACAGCTCTGAGAATCCAACATGGGCAGTGATTGTGTTGACTGTACATTTCTTGGTCCAGAAAGGTAAATGGTCTCTTCTCCAGAGCAAGATTGGAGGGTTACCCAGAATATACCTACATCCTCCTTAAATGAAGGGTCCTGCCTGTGCATATCAGCACATGTGTTGTCCCCTCTCCCCTTATCATATTCATGAAATTACAAGCACAATGGGCAATGGGGATGGCCAAGATCCCACTCTTCCTCTCAACGGGATGTTTGTTTCAACATTCCTTGTATTAACTAGAGTTGTGACATTGGGGGAGAAAAAGTAAAACATTCTAGTTAGGTAGTGGATTTCTTTATGTTGTAGTGATGCCATTGCAATTATTTTTATTTCTTTGTGCACAATTATTCAAAGACAATTACATTCTTGATTCTTCTTGGTCTTCTGTTTTCTGTGTCAAGCATCCCTTGTTAACAGTGCTCATTTCCTTTGTTTTATTAATGAAAGAAGCTGACGGGTTCTTGGACATGCATCTGCAAATACTGTGAAATTTTGTATGTTGTTGTTCTTGCTTGCCACATACCCTCCACAGGAATCCTTTATACAGTTTATACATTTTACAGCTCTGTGTTTGAGGCTCAGAAAGAATCCTTGCCCTTGAAGCCAAATGCTTGGCTTTCAACACCATTTCCTTCCTACCAAAGGGAGGGTGGGATTCCCAGCCTCAGGCAGATTTCACAGCTCTCAGCTGAACTGAAACACAACGTCTGGGGACAAGGACCATCCTCCACAAACATTGGTAGGAAATGTTTTCCATGTTAGCTCAGCTTGTGACCACACTGGGAGAATTTGTTTTCACACCAAAGAGATGACTGATTTCTCTGTTTGGGGGAGGAAAACCTATGACTGATGGTAGAGATGGAAAACTCTGTCCTGGCAGAGGCTACAGTCAAGAGTACTGATACTGAAAAGTACAACAGTAATGTTAAACATATGTCATTGACAAAATTCATCTTGCCGTTCCTTTTCTGTTTTTATACAAATTCGTTTCAAGATGTAAGTTATGATCCAACTTGAACCACACACAACTATTCTCATGCAACAAATAATGCTCCCTGGACATAGAACAGGAATATATATTTGTGCACACTGAAAGAGTTATCTAACCACATTATCCAGTTACTGTTGGTGGCATGCATTATTGTAGTTGCAAATGCATATCCCAATGTGCCTTTCCATTGCAGTCAATGTGTGTATGACTCTACTTTAGCACCCACTACCCTGCACATCCATTGCTGAATCAGGGCCAATTGAATTAGAATATCTCTCAATTTACCAGGAACAGGAAAGAGGTTTACTAGGAGACAGCAGGGATGTTGGCAAGTCTCTGGGTCTGAATCCCGATTCTGAGTCTGAGTATTTGGTACCAAGTCCTGAGACCCAAGTCCGAGTCCCTTTTTGAAACAAGCTCTTTTCCCCAGAAAAACGGGAGGGGGTAGGTGGGTTCCAAGTCGTGAGTCGAGTCTGAGACATTGAAAAAAACAAAGAAACTCAAGTCAAAGCACTGGTGTGACTTAGGTCTGACTTGACAGCGAGTCCCACTGCTTGAGTTCCTATCCCTGGGAGACAGTGGGCGTTCCAGTCTTTGATGCTCCATCGCATTCTGGTTTCAAAAGCTTCCTTACTTTTGGCAACTTTTGGCAACTTTAGCTTTTGTTGGAAATTCATAGGATTTTATCGCTTATGATCATTCTTATTTTTTACTTATTTGGAATGTAGTTTGATGTTTGTACTGAATGTTGGAATCTCCTCCCTTGTCCATGCCCAAGGTAATGGCCAAGACTTGCTTAAAAAATAACTGCAAGCAGAGCCCCCATTTCCTTAGGGCCTGTTTCCTTTGGATTTAATGCCTCTTGTATTTCAATAAGGCTTATGATTATTCAGGCTCATTTTCTGTTTTCAACTCTACCCAGTTTCAGATTAGTCCTGTCATTCTCAGGCAAGTGGTTTGGCAGAAAAGTACTTAAAGGCTTCCACAGAGAAGGCAGCCCACCCTGAGTTTACATAATTTGCTTTCTCGCCTCCTTCCCATTAATCTCTACTAGGCACTTCTACCACATCTTTGCACAGGTAATAATTAAAGCAGGGGTAGGCAAAATGATAAAATTTATAATTTAAATTATGATGGCATATACCAAGATCCAGGTCTATAGAGCCTGTGTCCTGAGTACACTCCTGTCCTGCAGTGAGTCCTGGACCCTTTGTGCACGGCAGGAGAGGAAGTTGAACACGTTCCATATGTGTTGTCTCCGACACATTTTTGGTATCACCTGGCAGGACAAAGTTCCAAATAGAGTAGTCCTAGAACGAGCTGGAATTGTTAGCATGTATACATTACTGAAACAGCGACGTCTACGTTGGCTCGGGCATGCTGTGAGAATGGCTGACGGTCGGATTCCAAAAGATCTCCTGTATGGAGAATTAGTGCAGGGAAAGCGCCCCAGAGGGAGACCACAACTGCGATACAAGGATATCTGCAAGTGACCTCAACAGATGGGAAACCTTGACATCTGAGTGTTCAGCCTGGAGGCAGGCGGTGCATCATGGCCTCTCCCAATTTGAAGAGGCACTTGTTCAGCAGGCCGAGGCAAAGAGGCAGCCCCGAAACCAGTAAAATCAGGGAGCTGGACAGGGGACAGATTGTATTTGTCTTCAGCGTGGAAGGGATTGTCGCTCTCGAATTGGCCTTCTCAGCCACACTAGACGCTGTTCCATGTCCTCCATACAGAGCACATTACCACCACCACTAAGCTCCACTCCTTCCTCTTACGCCATGCTCTTTTGGATATGCAAGCTTTGAACAGTTGACTAACTGGAAAAAATGGTCCCCACACCCACAGAATTTGCCAACCCAGTAGTAAAGGATTTTATCCAGAAATATAGCAAAACGCTTGGATGGATGGGTGGGTGAAAAGCAGCAATAGTGAGGGGAAAGGACCTGGGAGCTTTGGGGATTAGCAATGGAGCCCTTTTTGTGGGCTTTGCCAGATACCCACTAATTCAAACCATGCAACTGGCTCCCTCTTAGATCATGGTGACTTTTGGAAACCCTCAGTGAGTCCCCTCAAGGTACACATCTAGCTAGAAAAGGAGGAGGGAGCTACAGGATTCATGAGACAGATGGCTTCAGTGCATAAGTATCAGCAGTGGGATCCAAACAGATGGAAATAGAAAGTGCATCTGCTCATCAGAGGATAGGTTACTGATTCCCCCCCCCCCCTTTGACTAGGGTAGATTTTCATATGGAGTGAAAGGCTGCCAAAGAGTGGAAGAAGGGTGAAAAAGTGGAACAATGTGTGTGGTCCTCAGGCCAGATTCCAACATATGGAGCCTGAGCTTGCTGTGAACAATGCCTGTATGCGTCAAACACATCCAAGATACTATTATGAATGCAGTGTCATATCTGGGTGCTGTAAATTGGAGTTGTTCTAACCAGTTTACCTGATATCTTTTCAATGCTTGCTGGAAAGATTCTCTTTGTGGCTGTGCAGAAAATGGCTTTGAAATGGCTCTCCAAGCTGAAAACCAATCTCATCTGAAACTGTGTTTTGCTTCTTTGTGGAAAATATGCAAGGTCATCAGCTGCAGATGGTTTTGTCAGAGATACATAAATCATTCAGAGTTTGCTTGATATCTGGCTGAAATTCACTTAAAAAGAGAACATGAACCAACTTACTTTAACGATTGAAAAATTTCAGTGAGCCAGGGGTCAGTTATGAAGGTTTCTAAATAAAGAGGTCTGAAACCAGAGTAACTATGAGGTGCGGTTCTACATTATACCCAAAACGTTTTGCATAAAGGATAGAAGGGTTCATTCAATACTTCATAAGTAAAATGAATGGAGAAAAGTACATGTGGGAAAACAATCCCTGAAATAATTGCATTGTCTAGTTACCCCTTGTGTTTGCAGGGTCCTGCTGCTCATACAGAACTCTTCATTTCTTGAAAGTTCTCCCCCATTCAGTGTAATGGAGGTGGACTGGTTTCCTTTCATGTTTTCCTTGGTCACATGCGCAAGGCTGTTTTATCTTCAAAGAAATGGGAGAAGCAGGCTTAGATAAGAGCTCCATATGCACATAAAATCCTATAGCAGATATGGATGCGGTAAGAAGTCAGTGACAGTAGCATTGTGTTATAAGTTTTAATTTCTGTTTTTCATTTGTAATTGGAATTTTTATTTAATTAATTTAATTTTTCACATACATTCTTATTAACAATTTTAGTGGGGCTGACGAAAGAGTAGTAATCTGGCTAAGGAACCCCTAAGGAAGCACCAATTAAGTTTCCAGGTAGTATTATATTTCCTTACTTCTTTAACTGCACAATGAGCCTGTGAGATAGACTATATTGATATTCCCATTTTCACAGCACAGAGCTGAAGCTAAAAGGTAGTTATAAGCATTATCCAGAAAATTCATGACTGAGTAGGATTTCTCCTTCAGTTTCCAGATTCAAGTTAAAATGCTTTACCTACCTTGGACAAAGTTGAATCAAAACATGAGGCTGAAAGACAAATGTAGAAGTCAATAGAAGTAGTAAACATTTAAATCGGTGTAAGATAGAAAAGGCAGTACAGTATACTCGACTCCAGAATCTAGAAGATAATGTAACGATAATGTAACAGAAAGATCTTCACACAACTTGCTAGTTGTTGACTTAAGAGGGAATTCCATTGAGCCCAATGGGTCTTACAGTGAAGTGAAGAATTATGTGAGACTTACTTTTGAGTTAGCAGGCCTAGGATTGTGCACACTGTGTTCCAGCAGATGTTCATGTCACATCCCACTTCATTTCTGAAATCCTGAGATGGCCTTCAGCAAACAAATGACCTCTCAGCCCAGCAGGCCATCTGCAATCTGAGAACAAAAATGCTGACGTATCTGAGGGGATTGTAGTAAAGATTATTCAGATAATATATATGAATTACTGTGAACACTCTTAAATGATATATAAATATGAAGTATTATGATGATCAGCAAACTTAAACCAATTTGCTATTTAAGTAATTTCCAGTTAAATTAATGTATCTCCCAAACAAGTGTCTTTAGGATCTAGTTGTTATAGAGGATATGCTTGACTGGACTAAGTTTTGCCTACAAGATTAGAAATGACTTGAACTCTAGGTAACAGAAGCTGAAGTACTTAAATTCCCACTTTCTACATTAACATAACTAAATCAATTTCAGCCCAGATAGATAGTCAGCTCAGTAGCTAATGACCAAATGAAACAAGCTGAATAACTGTGGTCTTTTATATAATCTCACACAATTATATTACCTCCCAATTACTTTTTTGACCTTTTAAGGACTGCACTTCCCCTAAAACACACACTATCTGCAATTCTGAATGTCCTTCTAATGCATAATGTACTGAATAAATCAATAGATCAGGAAGAGTGAGTATCTGACTTGTAAACTCTGTTTGTAATACCCAGTTCAATGAAAGATACATTACTTGTTTCAGTGATATAGTGACTCTTCCTCTTGTGCACGAACGCTCACATTAAAATATAATAGTTAGTCTTTAAGGTGCCACATGTTTTTGTCTTTTTTTTGTTTTGTTTCTTTGGATTTTGTTTGATATGCTTGCACAGACTTGTTGTTGTTGTTGTTGTTTAGTCGTTTAGTCGTGTCCGACTCTTCGTGACCCCATGGACCAGAGCACGCCAGGCCCTCCTGTCTACCACTGCCTCCCGGAGTTGGGTCAAATTCATGTTGGTTGCTTCGATGACACTGTCCATCCATCTCGTCCTCTGTCGTCCCCTTCTCCTCTTGCCTTCACACTTTCCCAGCATCTGGGTCTTTTCCAGGGAGTTGCACAGACTACCTCCTCTAAAACTCTTCCTCTAAAAAATCAGCGTTGATGCCTGTCTTTATATTCCATACTCTTGACTCAGCTGGTCTCTTTTTCCAAAATGTTTAACTGAGAAGAGATTTATATTTTTACAGATTATTTGGTTGGAAAGTTTTAAATAAGCACAGGGAGATTATGACACCCTTAAAAATTATTTTATTTTTAAGCTGTATAGAAAAACTCATTCAATATGAGTGATTTAAATTTATGGATATGGAAAATGCTTATTGAAAATGTATGTGGGTTCATAGGAATTTTGATATCTTGGCTCATGAGGGAGCTGAATTTAAGCTGAACTGCTCAATTCCATAATGGCATTTTAATGGTTTTTATGGTTTAAGCAAACTGTATGATGATCAGAATAGTTTTATGTGGAGGGTATATGACAGGTCATGAGGACAAAATCCATGCAACGAGGACAAAATCCATGCATAGTCAAGCTGGTGAACTGGCTGACCTCTATATAGCAGTTCTTAAAATGTCAGAAATCACCTGTGTGTTGCTGAGGATTCCAAAGAATATTTATGATTACTCTCTGTTAAATGCATCATTCTTGCTTTGCAGGTTTCACTACTTAATTTACTTTTCATGTACCAAATCTGGTAAGCAACGATGCACAGTAAGACGGTCTTGGCATCTGCTACACAACAGTTAAAATCCTTTCCTTTCTTTGAAGTAGGGATGTGCACTAGCACCAGAATTTGGATTAGGAATTTGGATATAGAATTGGGAATTTCAGCCCTTTTGATTCAGAATTTGGAATTTTAAGAATTCAGATTTCCAGATATCTGGAACTCTGTTACAGTCAATATGAATACTATATTGTTGTTATTTCCCCCTTAAAAACACACAAACAGATAAAACATTTTAAAGGATTTCCCCGTGTTTCCTCACACCTTCCCAGTGATTGTACTGAACAAATAGCGTGCACACCAACAGCCAACAGGAAGTGTTTGTAATGGGCATACTGATTGAACCCTGAAGAGTGGAAATGCAAGCAGGAAATGCCAGCAGCATTGGGGAGGCAGAGGACAGGTGTATTGCGGAGTGGGCAAATACCCTGGGCAGCACTGACAGGCAGATTGGAGCAGCAGATACTCTGCAATGGGTGGGAATTGTACTAACAGCAAGGGGCACCACACAGTTGAATGAGTGAACACAATCTTGGATTAGCAGCTGGAAGAATGTGAGCAGAGCATGCCATTCTCTCTTAGTTCAATGGGACTTCAGGGAAGCTCTGTAATCGTAAGTTGACCTTAAAGAAAATGTTTTTCTATAGATCTAGGTTCCAGGCATGAGCATTATGAACTGACAATGTCCCTTGCCTGAGAGAACACTCTCTCACTGGGCATGCTAGTTGTTGGGCAAGACTGAAGTCCCATTGCCACCTTGGCCAGATTTCCCCAAACAGACTCCTTCTCAGCCCAGTAAGACAAGGGATTATATTAGGTGTGTAGGTGTCTTCTATGCCCTGCAAAGCACCCTGAACTACTAGGTTGACAGTATGAGCCAGACAATGCACCCCTTTCATCTTCCCAGGCTGCAGTGCTGCCACCACGTTTGCCCCCTTGTCTGTGACAAACAGACCTTGCCTTTCTGTGGTTAGACTCCATTGTTGCCGCATGTCCCTCAGAGTCTCCAGAATGTTGTGAGCTGTGGGGCTGCCCTCCATCACAGCCACATTCAACAGAGTCTGCACGTATCCTGCTCTTATGTGTTGCCTTATGCCTGATGTCTTCATCTCTCACCAGTGGCCTGTCAGGGAGAGATAGGCATGTTTTGCACCCTGGCTGCACTAAATGTAAAATGTACCACCTGTACCCTGGGCAACAGCTGCTGTACCGGTTGCCTTACACTCGAAGAGAAATCTGGCACCATTCTGTGGCTAAGGGTTGTTTGAAATGGCAATCGGTAATGGAGTACTAGTTCTGCCACAAACCTATAGAAACCAGTGTTCTCCATCAGAGAGAATGGTTGGTCATCTAGGATGCCTGAGCAATAGGTTTCACTTCTTCCTCTGGCAAGGAAAAAATAGTGTTTTGCTTTCTAATCTATAGGAGTAAGTGAGACTCTAGTAAGAATTACTATTACAGATATTAACTGTTAAATTTAGATCCGTATATATTTGGAACTCTCTGAATATGGTCTCATTTGTTGAATTCCAAATATTTCCAAATCTGTATGCACATCCCTACTTTGAATACTGCTTGAATTGGGACCAGTCCATCCTTATTGTCGCTACTGAATTTTGTGTGTGTGTGTGTGTGGGGGGGGCAGATTAAGACCTATGGAGGCTCTAAACTCTGAAAAGATTTATGGTGCCCCCTACGAATATAATGAGTGGCAAGTCCCATGACTTAAAAAAGCCCATATAACACACACATTATGTGCATGAAAATACAGTAATTTAATTGTATAGCATCTGGCAAAAAAGAACCAGATATCACATACAAAATCATATGTACAATCAAATTACTGGCTTCTAGCCAAATCTTGTACTTTCATGCTTTGATTAATATAAACAGATATGGTTAGAATCTGTAAACTGAAAACTCAATCAAGTGCTTAAAACCCCTTTTGGGGCATTTTCAACATTTCCATGGCAAATCCAACACAGAAAAAAACTCTGTGGTGTACACTTCCCTTGTTGATACCCTAAGCACATACTTATTTTGCTTAATAGTTAATCCGGGCCTGTATGTATGTACATGCATGTGCGCATGCACACACACACACACACACACACACTCCAGGTGTATATCTGAGAAGAAAACAAAAGGATAAGACTGCAGGTTTTCTTGGCGGGGGGAGCGAGACTGAACAAAACAAAGGAAGCTGAGCTGAGCTGCATTCTGCAAAAATCCTCAGATGTGGGTGGTCCCCAGTAACTTAGTCGGAGAGCATAGTCTTCTTCTTCTGATAAGCCTGTAAATATATCACAAAAATGGCACAAATCTCTAGTGATCTAAACATGAAAAAGTGCTAGCACTGCCACTATTCCAGAAAAATTCTAGTGCAGATTATAAAGTAGTCACTCTGCAAGCACCTCGAAAACATTGCAGTAATAACTAGAAGACTCCGCTCTGTTGTTTAGCAGGGAGGCTATAGAGTATAGGCTCTGTACATATCACTGGGAGTAACTGTCACGGAACAATGCGATGCAGAATTCCAGGAAAAAATGCCATGGAGGGATAATATATTCTATGATGTATTTTAAAATACCAGTTAATTACATAAATAAAAACAAATCAAGCTACTAATCATGACTAAAATTTGCAGGATTATGCCTGGTCTTACTCATCCTGAGAACAGGAGGAAGAACTGCTTATGCTCATGTTAAGTGGGCCTGTGCTTCCAAGGCGCAAAGACGCTTTATCTACCTTTGCATTGAGACTTACCTTAGTTATATATTTTCTACACCATTCTCATGTTTCTGCTGAGTCAGCATCCTGATGACTTCTGTTTGCATTTTAGCCAATACTTTCTTCCTTCTTTCACCTTTCATGCTATGCTCTTTGGTTTCTTTCCCACTCTGCTCTATATCCTTGTTCTGCAGCTGTGCTCCCTTTCCCCCTCAGATCAATCCACTTCAATAGTTAAAGCCACAAAGTGGGTCATTTAGCCTGGCAGAGTGAAAGCTCTGATGGCAGCTCAATCACTTTAATCTTTTAAACATACTCCTTAAATTAACCTCCAGTAAAATATTGCAGTACTGTAATTAGGTGGTTTACATTTTAAATGCTTCTCCTTTTTATGTACTTTCCCTCCATAATACTAAACCAAGCAAACCAACTGGATATCTGCTGTCTTTATAGACAACAATTCTTACAATCAGGAGGCTACAGTTGCAAAAATGGAAGAATGTCGGAGACCTGTGCATGCTGGGGAAATGAGGCTGTCTGTAACAGTGGGGGGCAGGCCTGACCCTCTGGGATGTTCAGAGCAAGGCATTGGCTCACCTTTTCAGAGATATAGATTGGAGAGGTGTGGATCTATTGCTCTTCCTGGCCCATCATTTGAGGCAGGGGTCCCACCTTGCCTCAATCCATTGTTTCGCCACTTCTCTGGTTTCTGAGGTCATCATAACCATAAGAGATGTGTGTTTATCATGATTGCAGTAGTTGCATTTGATGCCCAGTACCACATTTGGCATGTTTTCCTGAATTTCTATGGCATTAAGTCCCGGAAATGGATGAAATACCTGTTGCAATAATCAAAGCAGAAGAGAGCTCACTCTGGTACTATAGATAGGAAGTATACGTTCTATAATTAACAGATTTTCTTATTAAGGACACATAGCCCTTATACAAAATTTAGCAACCATATTTATTGCTATTGAGATAGGGAAGTAGACAGAAAGATAATTTTGTAATTATCATGTGTTTTGCCTTATTTAATATTAACAATTCTGTAAAAAATGTTTTACTTATCATTTGTGTTATGTTAGGTCTCTTTGACCACTCCTTAGTAGTGGAAAGACATGGTAAAATAAAAGCAACAACAATTATTGTTATTATTATTTAGAAAGCCCCAGTGGCTTATTACCTGCATTGTGCCTCCTATTAATGCAATTGTATCTTTATTCAACTTGTTGATTCCATGTTTCAGGACAATTCAGACTTAAAGCACATGTTGGGGCTGAGTGCAATTCAACTCTTGAGCTGGATGTGTTTTGGATATCAGTAGTCATGAACCTCCACGAGCAAAGCACACCACTGCTAGAAACTGAACTGAATAATGAACTGAAAATTAAAACTAGCTGCAGTTCTAAGCATGCTTTCTGCTTAGTAAAAAAGAGTAAAAAAGGCTTAAAATAAATAAATAAATAAATGTATTCTTCAAACTCACCTTGTTGATTAAATGCAAATTTGCTTAATTGCCTAAGCAGTATAATCTATGAATTAAATAAATCAAAGCTTAGGTAAAGGTAAAGGTTCCCCTTGACATTTAGTCCAGTCGTGTCCAACTCTAGGGCACGGTGCTCATCCCCGTTTCCAAGCCATAGAGCCAGCATTTGTCCGAAGACAGTTTCTGTGGTCACGTGGCCAGCACAACTAGACACGGAATGCTGTTACTTTCCCACCAAGGTGGTACCTATTTATCTACTCGCATTTACATGCTTTCGAACTGCTAGGTTGGCAGGAGCTGGGACAAGCGACGGGAGCTCACTCCGTCGCGTGGATTCAATCTTACGACTGCTGGTCTTCTGACCCTGCAGCACAGAGGCTTCTGCGGTTTAACCTGCAGCGCCACCACGTCCCTAAAAATCAAAGCTTACAATGCCTTAAAAGAACACAGATGAGTACAGCTTCATTATAAAACATTTAACTAGCTTTGCTCTATTTCTTCTTGAAGTTAAGTAGAATTCAGAATATGCTGTGTGAATACTGTTTTACATATATTTCGAAATATAGCTGAGGAAAGGAAAAAATGTCTCTCACTTATATAGCTTAATCAGTGTTTACACAGTTTTACCAGGGCAGGCTAGTCTCATCCGCCCAAGGCAAAATGTTTAGCTCAGTGAATTAAATATGGAGTCATTCCAATTGCTAGCTGAAGAGCAGCGATCCCCTTTTGGCCTCCACAACCACTGTGGAAAATCAAATGAAAAGAAGACCCTCGAGCCTGATGGAATTAAACACTGTTGAAAGGCTTCTAGTTTTTCTAGTATGAAAATGCCACTTGGCAGACAATTTCATGTTAACAAATATTCAAAGAGATAAGGTTCTGCTCCTTTCTGTATATCCTGAACAGAGGTTAGAACTAAATGCTTGATTTTAATGGGTTTCCCAATTAAGTTATGGGGACAACACATTTAAAATATTAGACAAATGTAAATAACTATGTTGAAGTTAAGAAATTACTGGAACATAAAAGGCAGTTTAAGTTGAATCAGAACAAATTTTAAACTTCTTCACAATCCTTGATTATTGTTTGAGGCATCAGATCACTAAGATCCTCTCAGTTGCAGTCACTTGCTGTGGCTGAAATGAAGATCAGTCAGGCTAGTTTGGGGCAGCAGTGGTGGTCCCAGAAGCATCAATGTGATGCCACTAAGGGCACAGTTACACTGCTGATTTGTATCGATTTCAGCTCCAATGTATTTTAAATCGATTTACAGTCATGCTATTTTTATATCACTGTGTGTGTTCACTTTGAAAATTATTACTCCAATATGAAGTAGGGGCTTAAAACTACTTTGGGAAACTACATGTGAGGTTTTACATCATTTCATTAACCAGCATTAGATGGGCACAAACTTTTGTAGTTACTGGCATGTAGGGACAAGTAGAACTATTATAATAATCAGTACAAAGAAATAGAAGAGAACAAAGGAAAAGAAAAAAGAAAAACAAGAGATATCTTCCAGAAGATCCAAAAAATTAAAGGGGCACTTAAACCAAGATTGAGGACATTGAAATAACAATAGGGGAATATATTATCTGAGCCACATAAAATGAAGAGCAGATGGAAACAATATACTGAAGCAAAATACAGAAGAGAGAGAGAAGAATGACAGATTCCTTCAGAGAGGAATCATGTGATGAAAAACCTGCAGTTTTACAAACCGAAATGAAAGCTCCTTCAAAGCACTTGGAAGAAATAAATCCCCCAGAACAGACCAGATACTGATTGAACCCTTTCAGACTACAGAATCCATCCGTGTGACTATGTGAAATAAAATGGAAAACAAAACAATGGTTCACGGACAGGAAGCATTCAATCTACATTCCAATCTCAAAGAAAGAAGATCCCTAAAAGTGTAGTTACTACAGGACCATTGCACTAAGCTCTTACACAAACAAAGTGATGCTCAAGATTTTGCAATAAAGACTTTTGCTATATGTGAAGCAAGAACAGGCCCAATGTTCAAACTAGATTTAGAAAAGACAGTAGACATCATATTGCAGATACACATTTGTGCTGGAGTGTGCCACAAAATCTTAGAAAAAAATCACTTTATGCTTTACAGGGCAGAATCCTATTACTGTTTGCATAAGATTTGCTTAACTTACCATGGTTAATTATAGCTAATTGATGAGATGTCAGGGTGTCTGCTCATTTGCCCAGCAGTACAACTAAGGTGTGCCTGGTTTGTTATCTGTTACTAACAATTAGCTATCAAAAGTTATGCAATGTATTTTTTAAATCACATTGATTTTTTAATCACCGTTTAGATTTTTTTCTTGTTTTTCTGGCTTATTACTATACAACTGATGGAGATTGGCAGCTTTCCTTCACCCCTCTCCCACTTACATTCTACCTGGTAAAGCTTGTTCACAATTTCATAGTGATTTATCTGACTATACAGATACTGTTCTACTGTGGAGTTTTTGTTCTTTCCATGAACCAGCACAGCTGTCTATGCTGTTCAGACCTTCTCTGTCACTTCTGTGCTTTAGCCTTGTCACCAGCTCTGGGCCAGTTTTGCCTGTAGATGGAGTGAGACAGACATTTCAGGCAATAGAGACCAGTAGTAGTGGTGGGGGGCAAGGACATGCAGCAAGGAGTTGAAGAAGACCATGTGGCCAACTCTTTGTGCCCTAAAATAGCCTGCAGTCCACAAGAGACACTGTGCGATTGGTAGTGTCAAAAGAAGACATCTGATTGGCTTCTCTGTGTAGAATGAGAGATACTGTGCCCTTTTGTGTGTCAGCAGGACAAAGTTGTGAGCTGGTTTGGATGTCAGTAGCAAGCTGAACTCCAGAATGTTCTGTTTCCAGCAAGGTTCCTTTTCGCTGTTGCTATGTTGCTATGCTTGCAGATTCAATGGAATGCATTGTTCCCAAATCCTGATTTCCCAGCCTTCTCATCATTATTTTAATTGCAGTTTCCATCTTTGCCATATAACAGGGGCAGCAGGTTCTGCTGGCCACCTGGATGCCTTTTGTCAAATGGCAACTCTTAAATCTTGGCTCAGTTGGGAATTAAAATATATGAATGCAAGGCCTGGATCTGGTCCAGTCATATTGCTCACCCAACAGGCCACTGTGCATGCATTCTGACTTCTTGCTTACATTTATATTTCATTGATATATATGATTAATAAAAGAATAAATATGTTTTGGGGGCTATAGACCAGTGAAAAGCACTAGGTGCTACATTGTTTAGAGGGTACAGTTTGACACGGCTGAAAAGATGTATAAAGGTAAGAGAACAAAGGCAAGAGAGACAGTCTCACAGAGACTCTCTTGAGAGTCTAGTATTGGTCCCCTGCAGGGAGAAAGGTAGCAAATAAATAAATAAATAAATAAATAAATATTGGAGACCTGGGGAAAGAGAAATATTTAAATTGTATGAATCTGAGTTTTAGTTGTGTGATTTTTGAAGCTCTACCTCTTGACACAGTGCTGTGTTGATCAACTCATGATAACAGATAGCTTGTCCCTTTGAGTCACATGATCCCACATTTGCAGTGACCCCGTCAATTTGAGAAACATTGCCCTCCACACGATCTTCTGCTCCATTCTCCTAAACAGAGCTCACAAAGGAAAAACTGTAATAACAATTTGTCAAGAAATGTATGAAGTTCTTCCCTCTTTGTTTTGACTTGTAAGACATTACTTCTAAGGAAATTGACTTATTTACAAGCAACATCAGAGGGGAAAGACTTTGATAAATTCCTTAAAGATAGACTCTTTAGCTCTTTAGCAGAACAACTGAATTTTGGTACCACTGTGAACTTTCTTTTCCTGACAATAACAATGTATCTTTCTGAAAGTTACACAAAACAAAACAAAACAAAACACAGTGAATTAGATGCAAGAGAACAGTTAGGTAGCCATACAGACGCGCCCCATCACCCTCCATGTAAGGCAAATAAACAACTGCCTGGATTTGCCTCTGTGAGCTAGTATGTTGGCTCCATTCAAGGCATGAAAATATAAACCTGTGCATGATGATTCAGCAAAGCACTTCACCATGTCCATGACTTTGTAGAATTTGAGAAAATATTGTTATTGCTGCTACATTCCCCTTCATCTCTTGTGTATGTGGTGTTCCTCTTTGTACTGAAAAATAATTCCTAGTTCTTATCCTGTTACATCTGTTGTATTAAAAACAAAGCATCCCTTCCTACATGTTGAAATGTTTTAACTGTCTTCTTCTGTATTCTCATAGCACTGAGTTGGTACAGCTGAAGGGGAAAAAAACTTTCATAGGTTTATAACTAACCCTGTCCTTCTGTCAGCAAAATGGACACAATCCATGGATTCAAATCCCTCTCCCTCCTGCACACTCCCAATCTGCTCTGGAGGATTAGAGGACTTCCCAGAGGACGTTTGTGAATTGTGCAAGTGGAGAGCAGGGGAGGGAAGAAAAGAAAGAGAACTCTGGTTCTGCAAGTAGATGTCTGCTCACATAATCTTTTAGACCATACCATTCATTCTGTTATCATGTAGAATTTTCTGGTGTGTCTTTGTGTTGTGGATATAGATATATAGTTTTACATATTGGCTTCACCCTTTTTCCTTATTTCAGAGTCATAACTGTTTAGGGTTCAACTCCATCATCATTCTTGGTGGTAGGATTTCAGTTTAAATGCAGGTTGAATATATCTTAATAATAATCATGTGCCACCAAATTAATTCTGACTTATGGCAACCCTTTTCAGGGTTCTCCAGGTGGAGAATACTCAGAAGTGATTTACCATTCCCTTTTCCTGGGGGCACCCTGGGACTGTGCAATTTGCTCAAAGCCACATAGGCTGGCTCTGCTTGCAGGAGGCACAGTGGGGAATCGAACTCCCAACCTCTGACTCTGCAGCCAGATACCTAAACCACTGAACTATATGTTATGCATGTACATGCACATGAAAACTGATGGCTTGATTCCACTGACAATAAAACCTACTGTTGTATGTGCTTCTCCAGAAAACCCCCCAATAACCTTAAATTTTAATATACATGTGAGGTACGTGAAGTCATGGAGCACTGTGGCAAGGGAGAAAGTTTTTCTGCTTCTCTGTCAGAGATTTGTCTATTTTCGGGTAGATGTGGAATCAATTATGAATATCCCACCTGCTTTTAAAAAAATTCCTGCTATCTGATACAGCACTATATCAGGTAGCAAGATTATTTTTAAAAGCCAGTGCCCACTGGCTTGCCCTTCCACCCACTCTCTGGCCCCCCTCACCTGCCCGATTGCCCCTTCACCTGCCTGGTCACCCCTTGCTTGCTCACCACCTTGCCTGCCCAATCTTCCCCATTGGTTGCTTGCCACCTGGCCCACCCAATCACCCCTTTGCCTGCCTGGTTGCCCCCTCATCCACCTGTTGTCCCCCCCTTGCTCACTAGCTTGCTCACTCATCACTTGCCCATCCGTCATGCACCTGTCCCTGCACCCTCCCACCCTCACTCCTTGCCCCTTATTTCCCCTTTTACCCCTCCTGTCCTCCTCCCCCTCCCTTTCCATTCTCCCCACTGCCCCAACCTGTCCTGGCAGAGAGAACCCACCTGAGTGGAGACAGAGATGGCAGTAGCAGGGATTCCAAGGAGGACTAGGCAGCAGTGGTGGTGAGGATGCACACACCACCACACAAGTTTTGGATTCAGGCAAAAGTCCACATGACTTTAGCCTGAGTTTTTTTAAAAAAAGATTTCTCTGCCGGTTTATCCTGGCAGTGGGAATAAGCCCTAAGATTGCAATCCTATACCTGTTTAGTTGAGTAAAAGTCTCAATGAACTCAAGGTGATTTATTTGTGGTAACCACAATACTGTCTTAATTGATGAGGCTGAACATTGGTTGTTGGTTAATTATGTTTCATCAGTACAGAGATTATGAAACTTGGGTCCTAGATGTTCTTGAACTACAACTTCCCAAAGCCTTAACCACTGGCTGTGCTAGCTAGGGTTTCTGGGAGCTGTAGTCCATGAACATCCACAGGCCCAAGATTAGGAAACACTGCTCTGTTGCATCTTTCCGCCAAAACACAGTCTTCTCCTTGGCCTTTAAACAGAGGACAAGGCACTGCCGATCAAATAAATGCAAATAGAACCGAGTAGCATGGATTGGGAATGGGTGGCCCTTTGGATACTGATGAATTGGGAGTGCTTCATCTGCCATTTAGGAGCCAGGTGACTCCCCTCTTTAGACATGCCTCTAGTGTTAGCATAGCCCTAGCTGGCATAGCTAATGACAAAGGATGATGGCAGTTGCAGACAATTCTGTTGTCCAACCCTGTAAGAGAATCTTTGACAATGGCTAAAATCCTATTGGCTGTTATGCAAAAGGTACAACTTTTGCAGGCAAATTGAGTCAAGTTAAGAAATCTCTGTAAGCACTATCTGTTGCAAGCTTAGTTGCAATGCCTAAGGAGATTTCTCAACTTCAGGCAATTTGCCTCCAAAAACTACACACAGCACAACAGGTTTCGGCTAATATATCCTGGATCTGCATGCCTTGGTCAGCAATCTTCATATAAGCACAGGAGTGCTATCAGCAAGATGTCTCGATGTTTCTCTGTTTTTATCTCTGAATTGTTAGAAGATATGTATGTTTGGAACATGGATAATACGCAGTGGTCAGAATCCTATTTTACAAGTTATATCTTGTAACTCGCATGTAGAGATGGGGGTATTCATATACGAATATTCCCACACAGGTGGCAATAACGAGGGTCCAGCCCCATGGGGCTGGACAGTCCACTCACTGATCTGCCGCTGTTGCAGACACCGCGATTCTTCCAAAGGCTCTGCAGGTCGTGATCTGCGAGCCACTCTTCAACCTTGAAGCGAGGTTTGTCCTCCCACCTCCTGCCAGGAGTGGGTAGCCAATCACGATCTGTGAAACCACTGGAAGAATCGCGGCATCCGTGGCAGCAGTGGATTGGTGAGTGGACCATCCGGCCCCATGGGGCTGGACCCTCTTTATCGCCACCTGTGCGATAAAGAGATATATTCATATTCGTATACAAATACCCCCATCTCTACCTGCATGTCATCAGCCATGGCCATACTGTGGCTGTTTTGGGGGCATTGAAAGCTCCCCCCCCCAGGTTCCAGGGATCTCTAGTACTCTGCATTGACCTAGATAAGAATTTGGGAGCCATAGAACAGGGGAGGGAAATCTTTGATGCTTGAACATTCCTGCTGGCAGTCCAGGTGCTATCAGGATTCCCTGTTTGCCATAACCAGATCAATAGGGTAACCTGATCCTATACAAATGGAAGAGTAGGCAATACCTTTAAAGACCACTAAAAATCATCATACAATCTGCGATATTTCATGGATCAGGACCATCCATTTCATCAGGCGTGTACCAGTGTGAAGAAATTAAAGTCCAAAAGTTCATGGCAAGATGGATTGTGCCAGGAAAGTTACCCTTAGATGTAAAGTTCAAAGGTTCTTGGGAGGCCCATTTTTTTAAGATGTAAGTCAAGAAAGACACAGGTTGCATTAGAGCTGTTGCTTTAAAGTTACCGCTGAGGCAGCTGTGGATTGGATATCACACTCTAGTTCTTCAGAAAAAGAGGCACAGGCCATGCACGCACACACCTCCCCATTTGGTCTTTCTTTGAAACGGCCATGTCTCTGCTTGGCCAGGGAGGGGTCTATAAAGTATATCGTGGTCCATAAAGGTATTGCCTAATCTTGCATTTGTATTGACCACACGGCTCCCTGATCCTATACAGGAATGCTGCGAACCTCTGTGCAACAGAGCATTACAAGTTTCAAACAAGATTGCAATCTCTAAAAAGAAAATGACACCCTTCCTCTCATTAGGAAACTCCCTTTTAAAAAAAAACTTACTAATGTTCCAATAACTCACTGACATAAATTAAAAGTGAAAGGGAGAAGGAGAAGTTTTAAATCTGTGTATTTCTTTTGCAATCTTGCTGGTCAGATTTCAATGACTAAAGATCGGGTGATTGGCTTTGCCCTGTGCTGAAAGATTGTTTCCTTCAAACCTGCGCTCTAATTTCCTCTCTTGTAATTGTCTCTTCCACATGGTTACACCAATGTGCAGAGCATGCGGCCATATGATGTGCTTATGGCACTGGACAGTCTCGGTGTTTGCAATCACATGGCAGGGCTTTAAATCCCATGTTTTGGAACAGTCAGATCTTAATGCGGCTTGGCAGCCAAGGCAGAAGCCTCCTTGTGGACAAATGATCCCCAGAGTACGCAAAAATTAGCTGAAGCTCTGGCAAGATTATCTTGTTCAGAAAGGCAACAAGAGGTTCTAATTATAAAAAAGGTTTTTTATTCAGTGAGGCTTTGGATGGCGGTGGTGGGGAGGTACATTAGACAGAAGAGAAGAGAAGAGAAGAGGGAGGGAGGGAGGGAGAGTTAGTTTGATTCATCACATGTACCAAGTCTCACAGTGGGATTAGAAAGGACACTAATTTAAAATAGAAACCCACTGAGCTACAAATATTATTTCTTTTTTACTCCAGTGGAGTTATACATTTTATGTCAATAAAAAGCTGTCTTAGCTGTGCTAGGATAGCTGCACTTAACAACAGCACTCCCCAACTCAACCCCCTACAACCCCCACTTTTGCAATTAGATCCCCCCCCCCCCAATATATCTGTTTCATCTTGGGGAGGTGCTGAGAAATTTCTGTTTGAAAGGTTCAGTCCCTGTCCTCTCTCAGAAAGATAATCTTGGGAAAAGGGAAGAGCCATCAAAACTGTTGAAGCAAAAGGCACTGATGTGCTTTCTCTCAGTACCAATCAGAGAAGTTAACCTTCCAGATGTGTCAGACTCCAATTACCATAATCCCCAGACAACTTGTGTTTCTTGTGCCCTAGCCACTTTATGCGTCATGGCCAGCGGCTATGATGGCTGGAACATCTGGGGAATTGCAGTAGAAAAACAAACAAATCGTGTACATTTTCTAAGCTCTGGTCCATAGAGAAAAAAGTTCCTTGCATCAGAAACTATTAAAACCCCTCTATCTGAACACAGCAGAGTGAGAAATGTGAGCTTGGGGAAGATTATATATATAATATATAATATAATATAATAAATACACCTTGCTTCTCCCTTAAGATTAGTGTATCAGATTGATGCCATTTCCTGAAGAATTTTAAAGATTTATATTACACCCTTTTTCTTTTGAGGAGACAACTCAGGAAACCTGGGTTCAATTCCCCACTCAAGTTGTGAAACTCATTGTGTAACCTTGCATCAGTCACACACTCTTGGCTTTACCGACTTCACATGTTGGGAGGAGAGCCACACACTGTTCTGAGCTCATTGGAAGAAAGGTGGGATATAAATGTGACAAATAAGAAATATAGCTGGCTGGATAGCTCAGTGAATTAGGTCTCTGACCGGGGGGGGGGGTAGTGTTATCCCCCACTGTGCCCCCCCATGTGGCTTTGGGCAAGCTGCACAGTCCCAGGATGTCCCCAGAAGAAGGGAATGGCAAACCACTTCTGAGTATTTTCTACATAAAACCCCCCAAAAAGAGTCACCATAAATTGGAATTGACTTGATATCACATGATTAAATTAAATAATAAATATAACAGACAATGATAATTAAGGACTGGTCTCTCAAGGCCTATTAGAGCAATGGCAATTGACTTGAGTGCATATGTGAGAGATGTATCGAACATGCTTTGTTCTCACTTTAGTTTAACTGCTACATTGCAGTGTCTTCAGCAGTGGCTTTTGCTGGCTGATTTTTTTGTTAACTTGAGCTGGAAACTGCTTGTTGCTGTTTTGCAAACGTAAGTCTCTCATTGGATATAAAATATCTCCATAGTGCTAAATTAATGATGCAAAGGATGCATTGCCAGAATACCTTGGCTAATATCCCTCCCAGTACCTGTTGCCCCACCTGTCTCCGATAAAAGATGCACTGCTTTGTAAAGCATTCCTAGAACTGGAGAGAAGAAACATAGGGTTTTCCACATTAAGGCTACTTTCCTACCTGGGAGTAAGTTCCATGAGTAGGCATACATATGGTTACTTAAGAAGCTAAAATGCTTCACAAGAATGCTATAATTTGCTCCACACTTTAATGCGCTGAACTCTTCAGATCAAATTGAACTGTGTCACAGACCCCATTCCATATTAAATGAAAAGTAAGTGGAGTGGTCAGTGGTGTCTACATTGCTACCTTATATCTGTTTCAAAACCCGAATGTTAACTGGTTTCTCTCTAGAGCAGGACCACTGGGGAAGCTCCAAAGAAGTTCAACTCTCTGCCCACCCCTGGCTCCCTGCAAGCCTTCTGCTGTGTCTGTTTGTTTGCAGAGAGCTTGTATTAATACACCATGCTGACTGAGACTAAGCAAACTAATAGACTCTTTCAGCACCTCCATCGCACCGCCTGCTGTGGTAATCATTCAACAGCCATGGCTCGCTGCAAACAGCAGCACTAAACTCGCCTTTCAATTACTGGTTTATTATTCTAAGATGTCTTGAGAGGTGAGTGGTGATAACCACATGCCAATACGGCAAGGAACTCTGTGTGAAGTTCCTCGTGGGACATTGCCAACACAAACAGGGGTCCAAGCAGGTCTCTTAAACTGGTGACTGACAACCTCTCACATAGGCTTAAAACAGCCATCCCCGAAAGGGAAATACCACTGGTTCCAAGCAGAGAATTCTTTTGGAATTGCAGGAGAGCTCAAGAGACAACCTTGGATTTTTCATCCTCTGAGCTGGGTTTTAAGGTCAGGAGGAAGGTGTGATAGCTTCAAAGGAAATAGTCAAGTTGGGTTGTGCTAGGACAACACTTCACCACACCTCTTGGAAGGATGTCACGGGGACACTTCTCAGGGAGGGAACGCTAGGTTGGGTGTCATGAGTTTCTGTTTCCTTCATATGAAAGGTAGCAGACTAATCCAAATTCAGGGACACAATTTTCCAACATGCTTCTTAAGGCTCTGTGATGATGCTGTGTTGCTGACTTCCTCACACTCTCTGGATTACAGTTGGAAGCTGATGTCTTGATTATCCTAGAAGATAGACATCATGTGGGGTCTTTTGGAGGGCACAGAGTGCATCTGGGAAGAGGGAGCCCACACAGTGTGCTAAGTGTGCTTTATCATCACTCCTTGCCCAGCAAAACATATACAGGGAGATAATTTTAATACATGTTTGTATCTTATCAGAAAGCTGGTGGAGCAGAGGAATGAAAAAAATACCATAGCTCAAGGGTGGAGGACATGGTTTGAATGCAGAATGCTATAGACTCCGTTGCTGGTGTCTCCTGTTAAAATGGTTGGGTAGGTCACAGATGCCAGAGCAGACAGTGTGGCTGGATTAGATGTGAATAGCCTGGCCTGTTCATTTAGACCCAAGAGAAGTGTTCAAGGCCGCTACCAATTAGGAATGTAATGAATGATTTTAAAAGGAACAAAAGTCAGTACCTTTCCCTGTCTTCTTACACTAGGATTCCCCATTGAAACTCCCCTCCCTGCATGATTTCTCACGGTTGCCACAATATGCCACGTCTGCACGTTTTGCTTTTTCTTTACTGTGCAGGAAACATAAAACACGGTGCAAAATCAAGCAGTTCCTCTGCAACTCCATTGGATTGTTGTGCAGGATAGGGGGATAGTCTGCAAAAGAGAGAGGTCCCTGCAGGAAAAATCTTGCTGCAAGAAGATTTTTTTTTTAAAAAAAGTTTTTTCCCATGGAAAACAAGGCTCTGGGACATTCACACCCCTATTCACATTAATATTAACAGAATGAAAACAAAATATTAATGAAAACAATATACAAGCGAATAAATTAAAACCCTGTTGTGGAGTTACAGCAACAGAAGGGAAATTGCTGTAACTAATGGCATAACCACAGAGATGTTTATCCTTAGATGATGTGAACTTATTTGTACCACACCCTAGCATTCAAATTGCTGCCATGGTTCACACAGAAATGTTCATTTATCCCTGGAAAGTTTGTTTCATGCACCCACATATCACACAGCCCCCCTTCTCCCTCACCCTTCTCTGCTGTTAGCACCACTTTCTTACCCACTCTGTTGGCTGCCTCCTTTTTAATGTTTTGCAAGTGAAATATACTGAACTGGCAAGACATGGTAACCATTTGAATTAGCATTTATCAGTTTAGCTAAGCTATAATGCTAAACTAGGAGAATTTTTTAAATATAAAATGCAATTTAAAAATTGAATTGCAGTTGTAGTCCTTACTAGAGTGAGCAGAAGGCACCCTAAAGGTGCAGGGTTCACTCCTAAACTGTGTGTCGTCAGGGATTTTATCTGATACGCCCAACGTATATATACCAATATACGTACTCACACAAGCCGAAAGCTAGAGAAAATAATATGAGTGGAAATGCTACAACACACACACACACACACACACACACACACACACACACACACACACACACACACACACACACACACACAATTGGCTGAACAAGATATACCACAAACTCATATGAAAAGATTAGATCTACTTATGATTAGTGCTAATGTAATGTACTGACAGAATAAATACCTAAAGGAACAGAAATAGCAAAAGGAAAGAAGCACAGCACAAACAGCAGGACAAATGTCTATCTAGTTGCTCCCTCACAGTGTCTAATTTCCATTAATTAAGGAGGCTCTGGAAGTGGGAACTCTTAATTAGTGGCAATTTGCCGCTGGAAGTTACACAATTTCTCTTCCACCAATGTAACTATGCAACAAGATTTTGGTCAGCATGGAAAGCACAGCAATGAAAGACATAGCTGACACCAAGACAGTTAGACCTCCTTTATCAGCAGACCAGCTTGTGAATCGAAATGTATTTGCCTGCTGGTGGAAGGACAACAGAGACAGAGAGATACAACACAACCTCCCTCAGCAAGGAGTCCCAGTGTCTGGGAATGGCCACCAAGAAGACCCTTTCCTATATTACTTGCTGTGTCTCTGATGATGGCAGGACTCAGAGAAGGAACCAGCATAAAGCAGTTTATGTTGGGGTTGGCTTGCCATCTTGGCAATTACAAGTTTAACTGTCTGATAAATGATAAACTATACTCACTCCTCATAACCTCTATAGACCTGGGAGGGGACATAATCCATCTACTGTTACAGAAGACGTAACTATTTAGTTATAGTTGGTTGTCAAGCATGAAACTGCACATGCTATATCACAAAGTTCTTTAGGAAGACTATTCATTTCAGAAACGGTTTGGTATGGAGATAGGGTGAGCTGCCTTTGGCCAAGCATGCCAAGGAGAGAGCCGAAGTTTCCTTGGAGGTACAAAACCAATTATATTTGCTTTTTCTGAGCCACTGCAGTTAATATGGTGAGCATTCCATCTATTTTTGATGAATGAAGAGAAAACCAGCATATCCTCCTAGGCTTGATCTCCTAGGGTCAGATACTGTATTGCTTTGGGAGAGGTTTGGACTGATACATTTCTATTAGACCTTGGGCTCAAGTTTAGTTATACTTGAATACAAAGAAATCAATATGATTTTGTTAGTCATGATTTATCCCATGGACCTCAGTGGATCACCTCTATACCTGATTAAATCTGGAGAACCCCCCATTAACGTCATTCATTTATTAGCATCTCCTTCCACTCATAACCAGTCAATCATGGGGTATGAATATTCCTAAAATAGCATCCAGCCTATTTCAAATAATTGGCATCTTTCAACATAAAGGAAATTTCTACTTACTCTCCCTGAGGCAATCTCATTCATTACAAGATAAGGAATGTAATGCAAGTAATAAAATTAGTTAATTTGCAATGCTTCCTTTGCTAAAAGGGGCTGTTCCACTCCCTGTCTGGAGGGTGGCATATTCTTAGTGAGCAGCTTTTATGTTTGATTGTATAAATTCCTTCTTGTATTTTGGATAAGATTTGCATGAAGAAATGCAATAGGGTACTGAACTGGTCCAACCAAGCTGCTTTTTTGAGTGATCTCAGTAATAGCTAATTATTTTGTGGACTAAAATCAGATAGCATACTTTTCTCTTTCTACATAGCCAAATATTTATTATTATTACTATTATTATTTTCAGTGGATAAGAATTACCACCTGTGGGGAGAACTTTGAAATCAACGCGGAAAAAAATGGGCAGCCAATGCAAGGCAGCCAGCGTGGGGAAAATACGTTGGTACCTTTTCACCCCTGTAAGAAGTCTGGCTGCCGCATTTTGTACCATCTGAAGTTTCCGCGTCAGTCTCAAAGGCAGCCCCACGTAGAGCGCATTACAGTAGTCTAATCTTGAGACTACGAGCGCATGGACCAAAGTGGTGAGCATCCCCACATCAAGATAGGGATGAGCTGGGCAATCCGCCGAAGGTGGAAATGTACGGAACGGACCACTGAAGACACCTGGGTCTCCATGGTGAGCGCCGGGTCCAGATGTACACCCAAACTGCGAACCTCACTCTTGGTGGTAAGAGTCACCCCCCCAAAAGAAAGGGAGTTTCCCAGACCACTGATGTCTGGGACACCCACCCGAAGGACCTCCGTCTTGCCCGGATTCAGCCTCACTCCGTTCTCCTGCATCCGTTGCTGAACAGCCCCCAGGCAGCGCTCAAGGGACGAAACAGCATCCACTGTTGTTGGAAAAAAGGAGATGTAGAGCTGAGTATCATCAGCGTTCTGATGACACGAAGCCCCACATCCCCTGATGACCCCTCCCAGTGACCTCATATAGATGTTAAACAGCATTGGAGAGATAATCGAACCCTGCAGAACCCCATAATTGAGGCTCCACGGGGCCGAGAAACTCTCTCCAATCTGCACTCTCTGGGGACGGTCCTCCAAGAAGGGATGGAGCCAGGCAAGAGCCAGGCCACCGATTCCCAACTCAGAGAGCCTCCCCAGGAGAATACCGTGGTCGACGGTATCAAAGGCGGCTGAGATATCGAGGAGGACCAGCAGAGACATTTTGCCCCTGTTGGCCTCCCTCAGTAGGTCATCAAACAGGGCGACCAATGCCGTTTCCGTGCCGTGGCGTGGCCTGAAGCCCGACTGGAATGGATCCAGGGCATTGGTTTCATCCAGAAGAGCCTGCAGCTGATCGGCCACCACCCTCTCAACTACCTTGCTGAGGAAAGAAACATTGGTGACGGGCCTATAATTACCAATATCATCCGCCGCCAAGCTCGGTTTCGCCAAGATAGGTTTGGATCCTATCTATCTTTGGCACAATGGACTCCATCTAGGCTTAACCTTATTTCTTGTAACACTTCCAAAACTAATAAAACTTGACAAACAATACCCCATAACTAAAGTAACAATTTTTGGGTTAGTTGAACATACAGCAGCTCATTGAAATCAATGGCTTACTCTACTCTGGCTTAGCCTATCTGCAATACAAACTGTATTGTCATATGGTGGCAATACATTGCCACCATATGAAAATACATTGTATTGTCATAGTTATGGATGTTGCACAATCATTCCCAAGATGCTGCAAGTTATGATGCACTGAAATGTCTTTTTGTAGCAGCAGCAACAGTACTACCAGGCAGTAGCATTCCTCCCTACCTGTGTATAATCAAATATGTTGAACAGATGGAGCTCAGTTAAGTTGGAAGCCCAAGCTTTTTCTTGTCAAACTGAAAATCAACAGCGGCCTGATATAATCTGAAGAGGTTATAGAAATATCTGCTGAAATAAATTTATCTTTGAGCGATCAATATATAGTCTATTCTTTATCTCTAAAGCTTATTAACAATGTAAGAAAAATAAATCAGAGCTAAACACTAATTTCAGATGTAGTAGACTTTTCTTCCTTCAAAAACATAAATCCTACAAGGAGGAATGTGCGTTTAGAGCTGAACCATATCCAAACCACTGAGAAAATATCCTTGCCAATATAAATGGATTTTGATAACTTGCATTTGACTTTGTCAGAGAACTAACCAAAGCCTTATATATATGTAAAGATCCGTGAGCTTTATTGACTTTATTCACACATAGGATTGTTAAGATAACTACAGTAAAATTAAGCTTAAAGAAGTACTAATAGAGAAAGGGGTAAATATAACAAGGAGTTGGATGAAAAAGATGAAAGATAAAAATATTATAAAGGAAATTTTGGGGGAAGAAGAGGTTATATCTTGGCTAAATGTACTCCAAATGGAAAATTGGACAACAGAGTGGACTAGAAAGGTAGGAGAAATTAGAAAATTGACAAAATTTGAGGAGATCAAGTTCAAGGGGAAGGAAACAAAAGAAAGGGCACAGTTAGTGTAATTTACAAGATTTTAACACATGTTGGATCTGAAAAAACTAAGATGAAAAAACAGTGGCAGGAGGATTTAGAGGAAGAGGTCAAAGGGGAGGAATGGAACACTCGTATGGTCACAAAGAATAATGAATAATATTTCTATAAGGGTAAAAGAAAATTGTTATAAGGTTGCATGGAGATGGTACTTTACTCCAGTAAGGTTGAATATAATATATAAAAATGTGCCATCTCGATACTGGATATGTAAAAAGGAAAAAGGGACCTATATGTATATGTGGTGGACTTGTGAAATAAGAAAGAAAGAATGGGCACTGATTTTTAAAGAAATTAGATAAATTATTGGATATAATATTCAAATATCACCAATTATTGCCCTCCTAAATATAATTAAGAATGGCCATCTTAAAAAAGAACAGAAAGAGTTAATAATTATAATGGTCACAGTAGCAAGATTAATATTTGCAAATATTTGCAAAGAATTGGAAAAGTGACAAACAAATTAATCTTGAAGACTGGTACAAAGAAATGTGGAGTTTAGCAATTAATTATAAGCTAACATGTGAAATGAAAGTAAGAAGGGGAATGATAAAGTATAATGATTTTAAAGAGGTATGGAATTTATATTTGGAGTATGTCTTTGTGAAAGGGAAAGCCAGAAGAAGAATCAATGTATTTTTGCAGTGGAATGGAGTGAAAAGCATTAAATGATATTTTTGGTTACCTAGTCCCGAGGGTGAGGGTGGCACAGGTGGGGAATTCTAGTTGTATTGTGTATGTACACACATTTTATGTTAGTTATGTTATTATTAATTTTCTTTAATAAAAAAATATAATTACAGTAATTTGACAAACAATGGAATGCTTAGTAGGGGAATGTCCCTCTATTAGGATGAGTGAGGCAATCACTTCTGACAGTAGATGCTGGGGGGCAGAATGTGACAACAAGATGTTGGAAGGGAGGGCTCCATCTGCCAGTAACCTACCTTGTTCACTGTAAACAACTCTGCCGCTTTCAGGTGTGGTGGTGGACACTGCTTTATACTATTTATTTATTTATTTATTTATAATTTTATCCCACCTTTCTCTTTAAAAATGACCCAAGGCAGTGTACATGAAAAAAAAGACAACATTTAAAAGCTAAAAACAGCAAGTATACAAAATTTTAAGAAGAATTAAACAAGTTTTATTTTAGAAGCAATAAATAAAATCAATACTATACTAATGCCAGTATTGAAGTAAAAGGCTGGTTTGGCAAACAAAATGGAGTGCGAGCACCACATTGTCCTTGGGAAATTATTTGATCTACCTCTGTTCATGTCAAGGCATCCTAGTTACTAGAAGAGTATGATGCAAGCAGCCCTTTGGATCTTTGCCTTCCTCTTCAGCAAGTCATGGCAGAGAAGGAGATCTGACTGTTAGAGGGAGAATCCGTAGTGCCACCCAACTGCTTTCAGCATTGTTTATGTACTAGTTGGCTGAGCATGCATAGAAAGAATGAATCCTGGCTGACATGAACAACTGAAGATGACAACAACGTTATCCCCACGCCAAATGTGCTGGCTGCCCAGCATAGTAACTGTACTTACTTGCCTTCACCATCTGTGACGTCCAGGACAGGCTCATCTAAGCTGGTGTCCTCCAGATGTGTTTGGCTACAGTGACAACCATGTTTACTGGCTAGCATGCTGTCTTGGGGTGTTGATGCAGCACAACACATCTGGAGGATGCAAGCTTGGAGAAGGCTGATCTAAGACAACTTGTTCCCCTGGTGTCATTCTTCTTTGAATAAATTCATTTGGGTTTCATTCTGGCTATGGGACCCGAGGTGACACATGTTCTTCATTGGAAAGCTGTGTGGATGAATTATTCTATGCTGATTCTTTTTGCTACTTCTGGACAACTGTTGTGCTCCAAATGTTGTTGGATTACAATTTCTATCCACCCTATCGAGGCATGGCAAAGGTGGGGGATTCTGGGAGTTGCACTTCAACTACATTTAGAGGGTCATAGTTACCCATGCTTTCTTTAGAGCAGTGGCGGCGAACCTTTTTGGGCCCGAGTGCCCAAACTGGGAAAAAAAAAAAAAAAAAAAAACAACCCAGCGGGCGGCATGCTGCAGCGATGGCGGAACCAGAAGTGGCGGTGGCAGAACCGAAAGTGGCGGCAGAAGGGGGAATCCCGGGCACGGATGTGCCTCGAGACCCCACTCCAGATCCGGCGCCAGTGCCAGCTGCTCTGGATCCTGGCCCGCCGCCTGTCGAAGCGCCAGCACCGTGGCTGCAGCCGCCTCCTGAGGTTTGGCTGTGGGGGTGGGGAGTAGTGATCCGGCGACTTATGGCTTGCGTGCCCGCAGAAAGGGCTCTGCGTGCCAGCTGTGGCACGCGTGCCATAGGTTTGCCATTGCTGCTTTAGAGCTATCAATGGTTTTTGATACAGCATCAAACACAATTCTTCCAGCAGTGCTAGATATCTGACCAACAAGTTGGGACCAATCCACTTGTTCTTAGCAGAATGTATTCAGTATTAATATATTCGTTCTGTATGAAGCTGCTGAGAGAAGTCAACAGGAACTTATGAGCTAGCTGCTATCAATGAGATGGGGACATGGTTCTACTTGTTATTAATTGGATATACAGAAGCAGCTGTCTTTGAACCAGTTAGCAGTTGCCAAGAGGGTAATGACAGAGTAGCTGAAATTGAATCCGAAACAGACAGAGCTAATGCTGGCAGTGAGTCCATGGCTCTGGAAGTAGCAATTCAGCTGGCAACAAACACAGTGGCAGTCATTACATGAGGCAGTGCCGGCTCTACCATAAGGCTCAATGAGGCAGCTGACTCATACTGTATTCCTGCAGGTGGGGAGTGATGGCACAGTGTAAAATAGAGCCTTCCCTGAATCACCTACGCTTTCTAGACATGAAAAATAAGTCTTTGGATCTCAGTGAAAAAATAAAGTTTCCATACTTCCAAACACTTGTTATAAGAAACAAACCTTCATTTACACATTTGGAAGGCTCACAGAAGTGACTGGAGAAATTTGTACATAAACAATGTGCACATTTAGAAATGTGGCCAGCAAAGAATGTGCACATGCAAGAATGTTTTTATCAATTTTAAAAATATACTAGATTAAAAACAGGATGAAAGAATGGAGAAAAATGGAATGAGAGGGTAGATTGATGACAACATTTGAAGACATTATCAAAAAAGGAGGAGATGGAAAGTAATTAAAATTAGAAAAGAGATAATAATTGCAACATATAAGATGTTGATAAAGGATGAATATGAAGTAATTGGTCTTAAAGAGGTATAGCAAGGAGATTTAAAGATATTTAAAGAGATAACCCAAATTATAGGTATTGGTATACAAAGGTGACCAATGATAGCTTTGTTAAATATGGAAATACCCAATTAAAATGGGAAAAAAAGGAATGAATTATTATTATGGCAACAGTGACAAGATTGATATTTGCAAGGAATTGGAAGAATAATATCCAATTTAATATGGAGGTGGGGAACACTTGATGTATCATGTATTATGAGTTTTGATTTGAATTTTAGTTTATGATTTTGTTCTTAGTTTTCTTTTCTTTTTCTGTCTTTTTATTTGTTATATTATTGTTTATTATAAAAATCAAATAAAATATATACTAGGCAAAATATATAAACAAATGTGCACATTCAGAAAGATGCAGGTAGACTTAAAAAAACACACGGTTACCTGGAGACAGAGGTTTTCAAATCCTTTTTGCTTCTTTGAAGTGTGGTAAAGCTAGATAGTAAGAGGTTGATAAGGAAGTTAAATCTTTTAAAAAGTGTATTAAGGCAGCAGATATGCTATGCACTGCATCACTTTTTTAAAAATTAAAGCTAAATGGGAACTTCTTTCCAGATTTGGGGGGAGACAAGAGGGAGCAACAAGGGGGATTTTTGTTTGCTTTTGTTGACCAGCTCTTGACCAGAAGAGAAAAGCAAACACCCCTCCCGCCCCCTCCAGTCTCTTCCTATTTCCAGAAGGAAATTTACCATTTAACTTACCGAAAGTGAGGCAGTGCAGGAAAAGGCAGGGAAGGGGAATGTCATTGATTGAAAGGGGGACACATTGGAGTGATCCGAAGACCTGGCTGGACCCTTCTCATGGAAGAGAAACGATCAATCAGTGTGAATGGAAGGATCGCTTAAATGACAGATAAAACAGATTGCACTAAAGCTAAGAACCTTTTAACCACAAAGTAGACTGCTCCAACTCCCCCTCCACACACACCCCATCTCTGGATGTGCCCTTACTTGAAGGCTGGAAAGGGAAGGAAGGAAAGGAAGGGAAAACTTCCCTGTATATCACACATTTAGCAGTGTAACTAAGGTCACTTTTGCAAGCTTTAATTAGCACAGAATATATTCAGGGCCTTGTTGCATTTTTCCTACTACTCTAGATTTTGTTTTGTTTTGTTTACATTTCTTCCCCATGTTCTTCTGCTTGCTTAGGATCAATGCAGCTCAGCCAACAACAACATGTTGCTAAGTCAGTTGTGACTCATGGTGACCTGTGCCAGGGTTTTCTAGGAAGAGAGTAGGCAGAAGTGGTTTTCCATTCTTTTCTTCTGGAGGTGCTCTGGGACTGTGACTCTCTGGCTCAGCAGCCAGTTACTCAGTTCACTGAGTTAGCTAGCCAGCTAGCTCAGCTAACAGGAGATCATAATTCTTCTGCTTGCCTTACTGTGCCATTGCCATGCCTGTCTCAGCTACAACATTAGAGTAGGTCAGCCAATTACTGCCAGAGATCTCATCCATGTGTTGCCTTGAGTTTTAGAATCAGAAACCCATAGCCAGCTAGAACAAACAAATCTAATGTTACCTATAACTCTTGTACATAAATGCTAGGTCCTCCAATTATCTTTCTGTAGATCAAACTCAGCTAAGATAGCTCAATAAAGAGATCTTTCACATGGATTTTGTGGAACTGTCTATCATGATGGTGCGAATTAGGCTGCAAAATCCTGATGTCTCCTTAACCATCTTCAACTATGTCCCGATGTTATCACCATGAAGTGAATGTTTGGGTGATTTGCAAGAGTTTCTGACTCCCAGCTGTCTAACAGCAGCAGCAAAAAAAGTCACTTATCACCACCAGTAGCTTAAATTATATTTTATTATTAGCTTGGGGTATTGTTATCCTGGAGTATGTAAAGCAGAAAGACTTGTAAGCTCTTAGTTTTAAAAATAAAGGCTTTGATGCAGAGTTTTTGAATTCTGCTTTTTGCAGCAGGATCCTGTTGGTAGATTTAGGGATCTTATCAAAACCAAAGTACATCCCACAAGCAAGAAATCTGCCCACACTTCTTGTAGTGTAATACATTCTGTATTTATGGGTTTCTATCCAACCTACACATTTAAAATGATTTCCATGCAACTTGGAAAGAAAAGAGTCAAGTTCTTTGTATCCAAGGTGGTCATGGCTGGCCAAAAGCAAAATAGTTAAACCATCCTGATAGTCACATGCCTGAAGAAGGCTATTGGGAAAAAGGGAACCATCCCATCAATTTGGAGAGATTCAAAGTAGCCTAGATGCTGTCTCTGGCTGCTGCAGTCAGCCAAAGTATTATGCTGCTTGCCTTGTCAGCAAATACTTGAGAGAGACACACAGAGAGAGAAAGGATAGTTCCCCACCCCCTATCTACATGCATATTGAATGATCCCCTTCCGGTTCTTCAGCAGTCTACCCAGCACCCATAACCTGCAGAACTCTGCCATTTAATCCATTCCCCTGCTGCCTCCTTTTGGGGGCCTGTTTGTTATGCAGCCAGCATTCACTCAACATAATGGTTGCTACCTGCCAATGTGCTTTGAGGGATATTGTTAGCATTAAATTTGCCATTTACATTTTCATGTTTGACATAATTGAGGAATGAATGCTCTTATGAAAATTAAACTTGTGGTCCTCCTGGGCTGCTGTAACCCTGTTAAAATGTAATGCGATTCCTGATGCGTCTTCTTTAGGTTTTTATTAAATAGAATATCAGTATGACTAATTCCCCTGGTCTAAATGTAAGCTGGGAAGCAGCATTATTGATAGGACTGAGTACAAATGGCCCTCTATGCTCAGCCTCTAATGGCCTAATAATGCATTATACTGGAATCAGAAATACTTTGAGTTGTAGTGCTTATTGCCATTATTGAAAACACCTGGATGCTCCATTCATCAAGGTTACGTCGAAATGGGGCCATTTGTTTATTAGTCTGTCAGTAAACATCTTTATTTAGTTTCATGTTCCACCACTTCGGGTAACATTTGGAGAGGGGAGCATGATTGTACAGGGCCTTGTTTTTTGTGGTTTCCCAAGATTGGTTGTTCTTGAGAAAGAAAGATAATGAAAAGTTTAGAGTTTAGATGTAGCTTCATAAAGAAGATATTTTCCCCTGTTCCTGAAGAGCAATTTTTTTAAAGGACACTAATTGGGGCCAGTCTTTCGGCAGACCTTCCTTGCATCAAATCCCAAACATGCAGTAGTATCATTCTAGTACTATATCAATACTACATACTATTAGTGTGTGCTACAGAGTGTAGACAACTTGCTTTTCAATGCCCTGGGGGTTGCTGTGAACCCAGTCAACTGAACTGGGAATTTGAGGAATTGGTGCCTTCTGTGTTTTCACCAAATATCATATGGGAGTAGAATGAACTTTCACCTTCTCTGGGAAGTTTTGAAAACTAGCTATGCTACCCTTCTCAGATTACAAATGCTTGAATGGAAAAAAAATTGTTATCAAATGAAACTCTTCCTTAATTAAATCTTCAGTCATATGAACATTTTATGTCCTACAGTGTACCCCCCAAGGTTGTAAATTATTGCTGCAAGAGAGTGCATCAACAATCTTGTGCTGGCAGAGCAAATGAACATTCTATAAAGCAATTCTAAAAATGGGGACAACCCAAACAAAAATTGTAACTTTTAAGGTGAGCTTCAAATCAGCACCAAATGTGGCACATTTGTAGCAGATACCCTTCTCTTGCTCTATGCCAAATTTGGGGATGTTTAGATAAAGGGTTTTTGAGTTACAGTTTTTTAAAAAGTAAAACTGTTTCACCCATCTGTTCAGAAATATTTGATACTAATTGTCCCCAGATTTAAAACAGATCATATAAACTGAATACACCAGTCTTGTTTATCTTGATAGAAAATGGATGGCCCCACTCAATTTTTTTATTTGGAAAGAATCTGGGCTGCAGGGGCTGAAATATTGATCCTCAAAAAAGGCCTTTCAAAAGGAAAACCAGCTGCTTTGTCAAAAGACTGAGCATGTGTGGTACAGACTAGCTAGCAGGAGCTTCGTAAAATGAAATGTATACATTAATAGGCAGAGAAGGGAGATATTTAGAGAAAAAGGTCTCAGAAACAGCCTGAAAAGAAATATTTTCTTTGAAGTTAAAAAAGAAAAACAGCTTTGCTTTAAGGAAAGTAATGGAGTGACAGTCCTTCAGAAAGGAGGATATTTTGCCATGTATCTTCAGTAAACATACTCTCAGGGTTTCTGAGACCAGTCTCCTCACATACCTTTTCAAAGGGGAACTCAGCTCTATATCTGGGGCAATCTGAACTTTTGACCCTGTAAATCAGAATACAATTATCTGACTCTTAGCTAACTTTTTAACTTCTTCCTGGGCAAGCAAGCTTACTGTAATCATGCTTGCAATGGGTTTTTGTGTCTGGTTGTAAAAATAAGGCACAAAAATAATATTAAATATTTTTTAAAATATATTTAGAAAACATTATTATGAAATATATTTTAAAAAGAATAGAGAATAAATATTCAGAAGCTCACTTATTTAAGCTGTGAAATTACTATTTTTTGCTTTGTGACCTTACTTGATGTTAGCAGAGCTTTGGTGCCTATATTCTGTTATAGTCTCCATTCCACTCATTGTGTCACTATACAATAATTTAAACCTTGGCAATTAAAAAAAAACTTCAAATATGTTATGTGCCATCAAATCACTTCTGATGTCTGGTGACTTGATGGCACATAACATCTTTGAAGATGTTAATGACCTCCCAAATGCTCTATCATTAACAGCTCTTCTCAGATCTTGCAAACTTACAACATCTCATGTTAGTTTGGTCTCTCTTTCTACTACTTTCTCCACCAGCAATACTGTCTTTTCCAGTAAGTTCTGCTCAGGTCTTGCAAACTAACAGCTATGGATTCCTTTGTTGAGTCAACCCATCTCATGTTAGGTCTTCCTCTTTTCATACTACCCCCCCTTCCACTTTTTCCAGCAATATTGCCTTTTCTGGTCAGTTCTATATTCTCATTATATGTGCAATGTATGATAGTCTCAATTTATTTATTTTTCCTCTACTGAGAGTTCAGACTTGACTTAACACCTATTTATTTATCTTTCTGGTTGTCTGTGGTGGTGTTTGTAAGGTAATCTTCCAATGAGTCGATTCTTTCCCCCTGTCTTTCTTCATTGTCCGTCTTTTACATTGTACAGTATTGATAATTTTGACCTTAAAATGACCCATTTTAAAGCTGCTTATTTTTCTACAGTAGCCACTAGGTGGTGCTAATATCTTGCCATTCACAGAGTAGGAAAAAAGGAAAGATATAGGTATTGCCTCCTCTGTTGAATTATAATGTGATTTGTTGGATTCCATGTGTCTAGATCACTAATAATGGAATGATAAGTATGATGGAAGGAATAGAGTAATTTAGTTTAAATGAACAAAATGTATTGTTCCGTCAACTCAAGGCTGCACAAATGGCCACCTTAAAAATTCCTCTCATTGTTCAGCGTACAAAGTAAAATGCATGCAATTCGTAAAGGCAACTGCAGTGGCAGAACACAATTAAAATGAATTTCATGACAATGTTTTCAATTGCCTTGCATTCTCGCTGATTTCTTAAGTAAACAAACTTAATTAGCAATCAGAAGAAGAGGGTGTTCAGGAGAAATTTAGAAGCTGAGTAGTTTTAAAGCCCTAATTAAGACGTGGGAGGTTCAAAGTCCATTTTCTCCCCAATTCCATTTAGCAAAACCCTAAAAGGGTTTCTAAGATTCAAGGAACAGACAATATTTCTAATTGTCCTAAGTACTGGACAATAGTTTAATGTTTCTAATTATTCAAGGAATTGACATTAAGAATGCTGCAAAGGACTACCAGTAAGCAAGATGAACAGAGGTATAAAGGCGGCTTAAAAGGTGTTGTTATGTCATTATAGCCTAAAAATGGATGCTGCTTAGATAAGGCAGGCAGTGACATCTGGAATGTAAAACTTAGGAGGTTATTATGGACATGAGATAGTTAGATCAGTTCCAGAGCAAATGGTGACTATTGATGACATTTTTGTACAATAATGGAAAGTGCAGTCCTCTGTCCAGTTGTCAGAGTCACTGGCCATTCAACAGTGTATCATGTTATCACATATCACCCACCTGTAGTAACCCCTCCACAATAAGCTACACCTATTCTAGACAGCAATGCTTTTATCTCATGGGCCTTGGGTGGTAGGCTTCTGCTTTTGTACAGAGAGCAATCTGTCTTAAAATAGCTACCCAACAGCAACAAGAGGACACACAACAAGGATACAAATGCAGGGACCAGGCTTGGCAGCCAACCCAGATGCCACTCTGTCCTCATATCTACTCTGGCAATGATATCTCAAGACCTGACAGTATTTAGTTCGCTCACAGCGTTAGTGTTTCATTCACTTGCCAGCTTCCAATGTGATATATCCCATCTTCTGTCAGCAGTGTCCTTCTGCGCTCTGCCCAGGATGTACAAGCTTTACACCAAGGCAGGGCATCCCACATGGGGGAAGCGATGAGGATACACTTCCAGCCAGAGACCTAATGAGGATTTTAAAAAGAGAAAGTGAAGGACACCAGTCTGTCCTCAATTATTTCACATCAGAGACGTCTTTTCTGCAATCAGGCAACAAGGAAGTAATTTGGGAAGCAGGTGAACAAAATCAAGACATTAACAGGCCAATGACTTTATTAATGACCAAATTTTACAAAAAGGGTAGCAAATATAAACTCTCAAACTGGGTGTTATTAAACAAAATTAACCAAAGCAAGCATTTTTCAGAAATGTAGAACAGATAAAAGTAAGCTAAAAGTGCCCTTTCAATCAGGTTGCTTGTCCCTCCAGGTCCAAGTACATTGGAGACCAATCTGATTTTCCCCCCTCAAACATAAGCTGGGCCCTGTTTAGCTTATCTGCTACAGCTGGAGTGCAACTAGTTAGAAACAGCTAATTGTTCATAATGAATTAATTTTGCCCAAAAATGAAGGTGTCAATATATTACATCATGGCTGCAACTAGGCATGTGACAATCTTTATATAAATGAAATCAGAGCTATTTGTGCATTTGTGGGGTCCTTGTAGGGCGGAGCAAAGAGCCACTGATTGCCCATGAGGTGGAGCAACACCCCCATGTATCTCTTGTATTAAATCTGGCATTCACCTATTGCAATTGGAAGTGGAGAAAGAGAAAGAAAAATGGAGGAAGGTGATAGAGTATGCTTTTAAACCTTGGAAATGAATCTTTCTTGTCTTTCCTGCTGCAAATTCACCGATTAAATGGCCAAAGCTTTGTGGTGGCAGTACGGCTAATTTCAGATCAAGAGAACATGAAGGGTGGGGGCATAGGGAAGGGATGGAAAGTGTAGAGTAGCAGGCTCCATGCACTGTGCGGTTCAGAAATCATCAAATATGAATGTGTCCACTGCTCTTTTGAAGTCCCTTCCTTCCTTTGTTGTGGCTATCATAGGAAGCTGATCTGGACCTTCTTCAAGTGGCTGGGAAAAAGAGAAAAAATAAAAATAAAACCAAGTACCTAGCTCTACAGACTGTCATTGATGCCCTTCTGTCTTCCCTGCACCATTCAGTTTATGATCTGGCCTTGCCATTTGCTTTTCCTGAATCAGCGCAACAAGCTCTTCATGACGAACCAAAAACTTGCAAATGTCATAATAATCCTTGATAAGGATTGGATCAAAGTGTCACCAAAGGGCACAGGGTGGATTGGCTGTGATCTATGTGCCCTTTATTTGGGCACAGAACAGGTTTGGGAACCTCTACATATCCCTTATCAGAACATTCGAATTAAAAAAAACAAATGCACCAATGAACAAGTGGTGAACAGAAAGGGAAAGTTTTATTTTAAAAATAAATTATTTAATTAGCACTGTAAACATTCTTACACCTGCTCAATATGTTGCTATACACACTGAAGCAAAAACTTCTGAAAATACGAAGAATGTCACTAGGAACCATAAACAGAAGTTGTTACTGTTCCATTTTCCCCTGAATAAGTGATTTTTAATTATTATTTTTAATCTATTTATTCTGTCATTTGAAAATAAGACAAGGGATGCAGGTCTGGGGAAACATAGGAGGTGCACAGTTTTATACAACACCAAGCTGTGCCATAACAAGAGACTGGAAAAGTATGGCAATTTCACCCTCAACCCCTGAGGTGGACATGTGCTCACATCATTCTAATTCTGTTTGTAGACATTTTTATACAGAAAAAAAAGCTGATCTTTACGAATGCACAAATTCACGAATGTACTGTGACCCCAATAATACAGTTTATTGTTTGCTGATGCATGAATTTGTAAGATGTGTTTCGACTGAAAGTTTGAAATCCAACTACATTTAAAATCATCATAATCATAGAGTCAATTTGTACTTCACTATTTCTCAGGAGAGTTTAGAGCAGCTAGCAGTCTGCATAAACACAAACAAATATCTAAAAATCAACAAATTACAAATATCTAATATAATAAATTACAAATGTAAAATTGGAAGTGAGTTGCAAGAAAATCAGTAGGAAAACATTCCTCACTGGTTCAGTGCTCTGTCATCCACTCCGGCAATCACCATATGCTGCTGTAAGGTGAACAATAGTAATGCTGTGACCCTGTGCACTCCCAGGAAAGCTAAAAAGCAAAGCAATGTATATGTGTGTGTGTTATGTGCCACTGAGTTGCATCTGACTTGTGACCTTAATAGGGTTTTCAAAGTATTTGAGATATCTAATGAGTGTTTTTACCAGTGCCATCTTCCATGGCTGAGAGGGGATTTGAACCCAGCTCTCCTATCACTTTATTCATCACATCTTTTAAAGCAATATATGCTATCATCTAAAGAGCAACTCTTGAAAGACTATCACAACCTCTAGGCTTCACTCATTTTTCCACATAAATGCACTACCACTTTCAATATGCTGTCACTTATTACATACTAAAATAAAATTTGCAAAAATAAATAAACATCTACTCCAAATACAGTCTTTCCTGTAGATGGCTCTATGTCATTGCAAAATGTAAGAGTGAGATCCATCAATGTACCAAGTAGATTTTGCTCTCTTTAGCCTGTCTAAAATCACCTTTGCAATTGCTGAAGTCTCACACCAAATGCGATCTTTAGTAATAATAATTGCATACCCTCAAGTCAATTCCGACTTATGGCGACTCTTCCCAGGGTTTTCTAGATACAGAATACACAGAACTGGTTTACCTTTCTTTTCTTCTGGGTGTGTCCTGGGACTGTGCAGCTTGCCCGGGGCCACACAGGCTGACTCTACTTGCAGGAGGCATAGTGGGAAATTGAACTCCCAACCTCTGGCTCCGCAGCCAGATACCTAAACTAGAACTATATGTTATGTGTATGCACAAACATGAAAACTGAGGGCTTGATCCTACTGACAATAAAACCCACTGCAAAAAAAGAGAGACTTAAATGTTAGCATACACATGAGATACATGCATGAACAGAGCACTGTGGCAGGGGGGCAAGTTTTTCCAACTTATGGCAACCCTTTCCAGGGTTTTCTAGGTACAGAATACTCAGAAGTAGTCTACCCTTCTCCTCTTCTGGGGGTGCCCTGGATCTGTGCAGCTTGCCCAAGGCCACACAGGCTGGCTTTTCTCCCTGGAGGCACAGTGGAGAATCAAACTCCCAACCTCTGGCTCCACAACCAGAGACCTAAACTGCTGAGCTATCCAGCCAGCAATGCAATCTTGACTGGTTTCAAAATGTGTAGTGTAAGACTTCTAGAGCTATAAGAAGAGGAAGCCAGGGAGGCAAAATATTCTTTTGTGCAAACCTGAAGATAATGGCAGGATGATTTCCAGCTGTGTGCAGAACTTAAATTTATGTCACTTAATTAAGCAGTTAGAGGTGTGCATGAACTGAAAAAATTGTGTTTTATGATGGTTCGTGGTTAAACAGAAACCACGAACCATGAACCACCACAAACCCTTGGAAAAATGAACTGGTTTGTGGATTGTTTTTCTGGTCTGTGCCTGGGGGAGTCTACCTGCTCCCATCACCTCTGCCTCTGCCTCTGCCTCTCTCACCATGGCGGCATGCTCCAAGGCAGCGGCAGCAGGCTCCTGGCAGGGAAGCCTGCTGCCTCTGAGGATGACACTCACAGTGGAGGCAGCAGTGGTGGCAGGAGCAGGTATGCAGAGGCAACGGGGACAGTGGGAAGGGGGATGGCAGGCAAAGGGGGGAAAGTCTGCCGTTTCATTTTGCTTCGGCAAAACGGGAACCCTGAATTGGGTTGTGAAATTAACCATAAACCAGCCCGGTTTGTTGGTTTTTTTGGTTTGTGGTTCATTTCGTGCCCATCTCTGCTCATAGTTGTTCTTACTATGAATTTATTTCTAAAGTGCTTAAAATTTAAAAGGTGGTGTACTAGGAAAAAAAAGAAGAGAATCCCTGCTGAGATGTGTATAATCTAAATAAAACGAATGCAAGAGGGTAAAATATGGCAGAAGATGTGAACTAACTCCACTGAAAAGTATTTGAGGCTGCAGCAAGCGAACTGAAAATCAGTCTGTAGTGGTGGATCTATGATGGGTATGGCAAATTTCCACATGCAGATAATCACAAGGTGATCATTCCTCTGTGAGCCATATAGTTGACAGGAATTTGGTCACATCTTTTAGCAGATGTACTGAAATCAGTCCCAGAAGTACAAGCTGGATTTCGAAGGGGCAGAGGAACTAGAGACCAAATTGCTAACATGCGCTGGATTATGGAGAAAGCCAGAGAGTTCCAGAAAAACATCTACTTCTGCTTCATTGACTACGCAAAAGCCTTTGACTGTGTGGACCACAGCAAACTATGGCAAGTTCTTAAAGAAATGGGAGTGCCTGACCACCTTATCTATCTCCTGAGAAATCTATATGTGGGACAGGAAGCAACAGTTAGAACTGGATATGGAATAACTGATTGGTTCAAAATTGGGAAAGGAGTACGACAAGGCTGTATATTGTCCCCCTGCTTATTTAACTCATATGCAGAATACATCATGCGAAAGGCAGGACTGGAGGAATCCCAAGCCGGAATTAAGACTGCCGGAAGAAATATCAATAACCTCAGATATGCAGATGATACCACTCTGATGGCAGAAAGTGAGGAGGAATTAAAGAACCTCTTAATGAGGGTGAAAGAGGAGAGTGCAAAAAATGGTCTGAAGCGCAACATAAAAAAAACTAAGATCATGGCCACTGGTCCCATCACCTCCTGGCAAATAGAAGGGGAAGATATGGAGGCAGTGACAGATTTTACTTTCTTGGGCTGCATGATCACTGCAGATGGTGACAGCAGCCACGAAATTAAAAGACGCCTGATTCTTGGGAGGAAAGCGATGACAAACCTAGACAGCATCTTAAAAAGCAGAGACATCACCTTGCCGACAAAGGTCCGCATAGTCAAAGCTATGGTTTTTCCAGTAGTGTTGTATGGAAGTGAGAGCTGGACCATAAAGAAGGCTGACCGCCGAAGAATTGATGCTTTTGAATTGTGGTGCTGGAGGAGACTCTTGAGAGTCCCCTGGACTGCAAAGAGAACAAACCTATCCATTTTGAAGGAAATCAACCCTGAGTGCTCACTGGAAGGACAGATCCTGAAGCTGAGGCTCCAATACTTTGGCCATCTCATGAGAAGAGAAATCTCCCTGGAAAAGACCCTGATGTTGGGAAAGAGTGAAGGCAAGAGGAGAAGGGGATGACAGAGGACGAGATGGTTGGACAGTGTCACTGAAGCTACCAACATGAATTTGACCAAACTCCGGGAGGCAGTGGAGGACAGGAGGGCCTGGCGTGCTCTGGTCCATGGGGTCACGAAGAGTCGGACACGACTTAACGACTAAACAACAACAACAACTGAAATCAGCGGACTTCAATAAGTCATGATTGATGTTAGCCTCATTGATTTCCATGGCGAAAATCCAGAATCCAAACTAAAGTAGGCCCATTGAGGCAGTGGGAATTTGACGAGTCAACTCCTCCTCCATAAATTCCACTGATTCAATGGGCCTACTCCAGTTGCAACTCACACTGGATTTCAGCAATTGTGGCTGCTCTACAGTAAGTATGACTGCACCTATAGTGAACCTATTATCTGTAAGGTTTCAGAGACTATGATTATCTTTTGATTTTCATGAGGGAATTAGACATTGCAACCAAGAATCAAGTTTTTGTGTGTGTTGATGAAACTATTTTTCTCATTATAGCCACAAAATCATTTGGCTACAAACCTGGAAATTATTATATAGTTAGGTTCAAATTTGTCTTAGCCCTCTTTCCTGTTGTGCCAGCTAAAAAAAAGCATTTATTTTCTTATTTCATAAAATAGAATCCAGGGCATATGAGACATAAAGGCTGCAATTAATATTAAATACTTACGGGTGCAACACTATGCCTACTTACCTTCAAGAAACCTCTACAGAATTCACTGCAGCTCACATATAAGCAGGAATGCAGAAGATTGCTCTGTCCATTCTGGTCAGTTCACAAGCACCATCATATTATTTATTAAGTGCATATGTTTAGGGAATGTATAGAATTAAAAGCAATCCAAGCCCTGCCCATCAAATAACAGCAGCCTTCCCTAACGTAGTGTCCTTCAGTCATTTTGCACTTCAGCTCCCAACAGACTCAGCAAAACCAATGTTCACAGAGTAAACTGTCATCCAAAAAATCTGGGGAACACCAGGTTATGGGAGGCTGGCTTACAATCTCATGTGCATCATTGTGTTCTTGTACTCTTCGGCATAAATATTTAGCATTGTGATGCCAAGGTGTTTTCAGATTTGAGCAAACAGACACTGGTCCTAAATTCATGTATTCTTTTTTTATCACTCTCCTATTCATCAAGTGATGACCTGCATGTGTGAAGTAGCCATAATCAAGAAAACATGGAGTTCATCCGATGTCCTTTCAGAGCAAAACTTTTTGTTTTGGAGGTTGTGGGGGCATCTTATAAGAATTATTGAATGATGAGGAATGAAATACATGAATGTATGTACTGTATTCTGTTTTGACCACAGGGCCAGTAATACTATTTCCAAGTTCAGTAAGAGAACCAAGATTTCTCACAAAACCCAAAGATTAATTCTTGATTTTACTCAAATTTAACCTGCTAAAATGAAGTTTCTGGCTCCAAATAATTGGTTCCATGTACTTGATGGAGCTTTGTGTTTATTGCATGGCAGCACCCTGTGTCATGTGGCAAACACAGATGACTCTCAAAAGCAACTTCTGACATGGCAGAGCCAGCAAATATGTGGGCTACAGACATTATGAGGTTCTGTTTCTCATCAGCCCCAGCTGGCCTGTAAGAGATTATGGGAGCTGCAGCTGTATTTCCAAACTCTATCATATTCACAAACTATAATATTTTGCTCACAAGCTGCCTCAATTTCAGCAACTGTCCAATGGTCAAAGAGTGGAAGAAAAATACAAATAAATAAGGTAGGATCTAGACTGAGATGTGTGCAACCAGAGCAGTGGAAAAAGATTTCTTCATTCTCCTTGGAAATGCCGGAGAAGCAGCTGAGGCTTTCTGCTGAGTTGGGTATCGGGCAGGGCACAGAGAGGATGGCCTAAAACTGGGCAGAGAAGTATTCTCCGTGATTGAAGATCTGTGCATTGAAGTTCCCTCCATTGCATTTCCAGGGACATATTCTTTCCCATGGAGCACTGGGCATCCCAATTTTCAAAGTCTCTAAACTTTTAACGTAATAGTGGAGAGGGGCTAAGGAGCCTGCTGTGGTGAGGAGTGGATGGGAAATTCTGCTCGCACAAGCCCAGTTATGTGGTGTCTAAATTCTGGATCCAACTCACAATTTTTAGACCAGTTCTACTACAACCATCCACTTCTGAATACAGGGTCACAAAGTATTCATGAGAGGAGAATTGGGCCTTATTAAGCACATGCTCAGAGCAACCAACAAGCTGCAATTTCAAATAATAGCTTTTTGTTATGAAGAATCCTCCCCTCCCCTTTGATTATTTGAAAGGCCAGACTAGATATAGTGGAGGCCAAAATATCATTAAAAAACAAACCCAAAGTCTACCACTAATTAACTTCTTCCTCAAAATAAATTGAAAGTGCTCCTTTATCAGAAAAAAAAGAGAGAGAAATTGTATCCCATGAGGATACCAAGAAATCGATTTTTCTGCTTGAGATTATGCGGCCTAGCTATATAGGCTTAAGACTTTTAATTTGCTTACCCCATAGATAGACTGGTTCAGCTCTATACATCTTACGATCAATGAAAAACAGTTTACCTAAAACTTAGGTCCATTTTAAAATAATTCCATTAACCAGTAATAAAGGCCTTCTATTAATAAGATTACTACAGAGTTTTGAGCAAAGAGGGTAAGATATGGTATTTTATTTCTTAGTGTGGATGCTGTAGGATTTCTTTCAAAAGATGAAATGGAAACAATAACATATTGGGGACTAAATTAGATTTTTCTTGAACCTTTCTTATTGAAATATAGTTGGTGCCATTCTTTTTGAAGAGGAATAGAAGCTCTTGCACGACTATGAATATGTTGGAATATAACAGTTTTGTTTTGGTTGCATAATTTCTACAAAAGTTACAAGTGAATTACTATTGTTACCTGACTAAATATAGCTTCTAGGGACAATCGGAATTTACTACAAACACCCTGAGTGTTCTAGGAACAACTGGGGCTATTTTTTAATTTTTTTATTTTTTGCTAAACCTAAGTGAGTGTAAACTTGATCTGTTCCTTGAATTGGAGACCACATAGAACTTCAATATGTGATAGCTGAAATCCTGAACCATACCTATGCATGCATACCACAAAGCTGTGGAAGCAGTAGAGAAAACCTGGGCAGAGTAGAAGTAATACCCAAAAAGCACTTCTGCAGACATGTTCCACAACAGTCGCAATGTGAACCATGCAATTAGTTGCACAATCCAGCTGCACAACGCTGGCTGCCTGTGTGTAACATTCCAAACGTTTCTGCCAGCAGAACTTTATGCTATGCCAGCTTGAATAGGATTTCAGCCTATGCGTTACACATCTAATAAATAAATATTTTGAAAACATTGATTATTATTTTGAAAGCCCCAAACGGTATATCTTAATCTTAGAGTGTACCTTCTTTTATGTAAATCTTCTCATTCCTTGAGATATAGGAGTAAGGTTCTGCTCTGTGTAATTATTTTTGTGAAGTAAAATCTACTTGTAGGTAGGGTTGCCAGACGTCAGGCAAAAGGAGGACATGTCCTCCTTTTTAGCCTAATGTCCTCCGTCAGGCAGGCAAAGATAAAAACCTTTAAAATGTCAGGCTTTTGTATATTTTATGTTATAATTTTTGATGGGAGGGGGAGAGGTGGAAGGACCCACCCTCCCCCTGTCTTTCCCGCCCCCCGTTACCTGCCGCCGGTGCTGGAGCGCAGCCGTCGCCCCCTCCCGCCATGGCGGCGGCTGCTCGGCGATCCGCCATGCCAGCCCAGCCCACGTGGAGCCCAGAAAGGCAGCGCGAGTGGAGCACCGCCTGCTGAGCCAGGCAGAAGCAAGCAGCGCCCGAGCGCATCGATGGGAAGGCGAGCGCCTGGACTGTGTGTGTTCAAAGTCCCTTTCGGGGACTCCAACTCCCACACTCCCCAGCCTTGAACTTATGACCCTCGGGGGAGGGGGGGCTGCCTCATTCAGTTTTGCCCGGTGCCGCAATCCTGCAGCTGGGCCGGGGTGGGTTCGGGTACAATTGGCTGTTTAAATAATGCTTTTTGGTATTTTTAAAAAAAGCCTCCATTGAACTTATTTTTATTTTTTAACATGACTGTTTCTTGGTCGGTTCACTAAGAGACATTTATTGGCAGCTATTGTAATAAAACTGTATTGATTGTGGGTTTAATCCGGAACGATTAAAATGAAACATTCAATACGTCCTCCTCTGTCCTCTTTTTTGTCTTTCTATGTCCTCCTTTTGGTACCTATGTATCTGGCAACCCTACTTGTAGGTGATATTAATGGTACGGTCAGTTCTGCATGATATTCATGTGATAAACTGTATTGGTGCAAAGTCTTCTACAGTGATAACGACAAAGAATCTTGTTGCACCTTGAAGACTAAAGCAGAAAAATGGAAATGGATCTGCTGTGAATTTGCACCTGGGAGGTCTGGTCCCCCTCCCTTCTTGGTTTTTCCACCAGTTTTGCACTAATGTGCTAAGTCCATGGTTGTAGTAATATTTTTCACAACCCAATTTTTATAACAGTGACGCTGTCCAGATGTATGGTGGTAGGTGAAACAAGGGAAGGAGAGTAAGCAGGGCAGAATTAGGATGGACAACATCAGCAAAAAGGGGACAACAAGAAGGGATGTAGTGATATATCAGGGAAAAATTGGAACTCTCAGTGTATCAAGAAACATCCAAAAATCCTTTTACGAGATGATGATAGACGATCCTTTTAGAAAGTGTAAAATGAGATATCAGTAACAACAGCAACAACATTATTAAAAATAATAAAAATAAAGCCTAGGAAACAACCTGGAACAACACCATTGTGTGTGGAAAAGTCATACAAAACAGAAGAGCTGATCTTGTGTTGGTGGAAAACTGAGAAATTATTTTTGTCAATTTGGTGCTATTCTACTGTACATTTGACTTTAATCATTTCCCCCCACTTTCTGTAGTCACTTCACATGTGAGATTTTAATACATTTATTTCCCGTACTATCTTTAAGGTGTATTGAATCTGTCTTCTATACTTGAGGAAGATCTGGAGTGGAATGGAGAAGGTGCAAAGAATTTATTCGCCTCAACGCATAATGTTATTCTTTAGTGGTAGGCCCATTAGAGGCCCCTATTTACTACAGGCACTGCATGTTCTATAATGGCCTGAAAACATCATCATCATCATCATTTATATAATGCTTCACAGTTTTCAGACTGTTTCCCACAGAACTAAAGCCTTTTTTAAGCCTCAAAAAAAGAGAGAATGTCTGTTTTATAGCTCATTCATATTATTCATTGCTACTATTCTTTAAACTAGCATATTGTGTCAACTATACATAATATTTGAAGCAATATGAGCCAACAATTAAACTCTTAATGGTTTACATTAAGCTATGCAAATCTATGCATATTGCCCCAGAACTAAGTCACTAAGTCTATTCTCAAGTATACAGACAGGACAGATTTAGTAACTAATTCAAGGTCACATATGTTTGTTGTTGGTATTATAATGACATATCCATCTCAGGATCTCTAGAGATTCACTCTAGCAATAAAAACTCTCTGTCATTTAATTTTGCTATGCCCCCTAAGAGATTCAACCCCTGCTGCACTAACTTAGGGGAGTTAGGCTATTTGAACTGTGAAGGACACTGTTTTCTGGCATTGGTTTTGATGGCAGGCAGCAATCTGATGATTCCCATATGAGCTTTCCTACTTTGAAGTTTTAAACTATTCCTCCCTTTTCAAGTTCCATTTTCCACTGTGCCCATTTGAGGTTGCTAAAATATTGATTCTCTCTTGCTGCAGCTATGGATCTTCCTCAGTGCTGTGCATCTCTCCTAGGGCTCAGACTTGCAACCAGAAGTGAAAAAGTTTCTACTCTAAATAGGGGTGGAGATGAATTTTTCATTCCTTGTCGTTTGGGTGACTGGAAATTCACAATGTGGTCTCCTCGGATTGAGCTCAAGACATTTTGTTGCTTGAGGCAACAAAAAACAGCACCCTCAGCCCTCCTTCCGTCAAAGTACCTGGGGCAGTAAATCCCTCAAGTGCCTCTCTTATACTCTGGTAGTAAAAATGTAACCATAATAAGTTAAATTATGAAGATGTGACATGCAAAATAAGCTGCCTGAGGTGGCTGCTTCCCTCTGCTCAGAATGGCCATGTTTGCTGTGGGCTTCTCAGATATATAATTTTAAAAAGTAACTTTCTGACTTTGGCTGCCTAATACTATGACAAACATAGTTTCCTGCTTCTGTTCGGTGATACCTTTTCAGAAACCAGGCCAAAACAAGGAGGACAAGTAGAGTTTTCATTCAAATGAACTTCAAGTGTGGTCATACCTCCTATATTCTACCACCCGTTGCCTGTCTTATTTGGCCATCCTACGAAGATCTGATGCATTACTAATTTACATGAATTAACTTATTTAGGCTAAATGGCCAGTGGCAACCTGTGGTTCTCTGTAAGCTGTTTGTTTCCCACTTCCAGTTTTCCTAGTCAGGGTGATCAATGGTATGGGATGATGGATGATGGTAGTAATAGTTCATCAGCATCCAAAGGCTCACAGGTTCTATGCCCCTTCCATGTGCCCTAGTCACATTTTTGTTGTTGTTTAGTCGTTAAGTCATGTCCGACTCTTCGTGACCCCATGGGCCAGAGCACGCCAGGCCCTCCTGTCTTCCACTGCCTCCCGGAGTTGGGTCAAATTCATGTCGGTAGCTTCGATGACACTGTCCAACCATCTCGTCCCCTTCTCCTCTTGCCTTCACACTTCCCCAACATCAGGGTCTTTTTCAGGGAGTCTTCTCTGTCACATTTATTGAATTATCAAATTTCCAAATGTAAAAAATCAAGTGTCATAAAACATTTGTGTGCTGAATCTGTTCTGGGTTACTTGAAACAGACTTTTAAACCAGGCTGCACTATCTCCACTTGAAATCTTACTAAGTTTTTTCTTACAATGTTGTTGTTATTATGAGCTGTCAAGTTGCCTCTAACTTTAAATGAATGACCTCCAAAATATCTTGTCATTATCAGTTTTGCTCACCTCTTACAAGCTCAAGCCTGTTGCATCCTTAATAGAGACAATCCATCACATATATGGTCTTCCCCTTTTCCTGGTACCTTCAACTTTTCCTATCATTCTTTTCTATTGTACCCAAAGTATAATAGAACTGTTGAGGACAGGACATTTTGGAGGTTACTCATTCATAGATGTGCCATATGTCAGATGTTACTTGATAGCACATGACAAGAGCAACCCAAAGTACAACAGACTTTGTTTTATCATTTTTGCCTTTAGAGAGATTTCAGGCTTGATTTGATCTCAGACCCACTTCCATGATCCAGGAAGACAAACACGTATATTGAAAGTGGATGGCTGCCCACTGCCAAGATGGTGTCATTGGGAAAGGTTGGCTTCTTGGAACTTGGTCTGCACTAGAGATGGGCATGAATCAGAAAAATTGTGATTTGTTTTGATTTGTGATTTGTCAAGGTTGATGAATCATGAATAACAAATTTACATTTTTTTCTGATGCATAAATGAATTGATTAATCATGTTTGCCTTTAAAACCCTATAAAATGCCCCCCTAGCACCTAGAGACACCAAAATTACAGAGAAGATTCCCCTCACTCTCCTCTACAAGTCCTACACGTCTGGTGAAGATTGTGTTTCAGACATCCAAGTAATACACCCACAAATTGGGTCACCCCAGGAAACTGCCCTTTAGGAGCTGGCTTGAGGAAACCTAATCTTCACTAAACTAGGAGTAGAGTCAGGGGAAGCTTCTGTGTGATTTTGGTGTCTCTAGATGCCTGGGGGGAACTTTCCTGGGGGGCTCTTTGTGGATGTGTAACTCAGACATCCAAAACCCAATCTTCACCAAACTTGGAGGGAATTGTAGAGGAGAGTCGGGGAAGCTTCTCTGCAATTTTGGTGTCTTTAGGCGCCTGGGGGAACATTTTATAGCCCAATGAATCAATGAATAAAAAAATCACTAAAATCCATTGATTCATATTCATTGGGACATTGATTCATACAAATACAAATCAACAAATTAAAAAAAATTGATGAATTTTGCAATTCATTTTTCAATTTGTGCCTATCTTTAGGCTGCACTTTATGAAGAAGGATGCTGGCAAAAGATGGGTGGAACCCTTTCTGGCCAGAAGACCTATAAACAAAATCCATCTAGGCAGGGAGAAGGTATTCCAGAGAACAAGAGACACTAGGTACTGAGGACAAGAGTGTCAGTGATGAATCAGAAAACGAAATGGTGGTAAAAGACAATAAGGAAGCAGCTGGAGGGAATAACCCATGGTTTCAAACATCTCTGTAGCAATGCATAGAGCATGAGAAGCAAACAAGATGAACCACATCCAAAGTACAAAAGGAACTAGAAGATGTAACTTCAGTTGTTCTTGGAGTACAGGTGAGGTCCCTGAAGACTAGAGGCAGGCAAATGTCCACATCTTCAATATCAGGGGAAATGGATTCGGACAACTCCTGACCAGACAGCTTATTGGTAACAGGGATGGTTCTAAAACAGATAATTGAACAGTCAGTTTGTGTTCATTTAGAAAAAAGTGGTGAATACTAAGAGCTCCATGATTTGGTTCTGCCAACTCTGCTCCATGGCTTCCATGTAACCTGGTTCTTTGTGTGACTGGGGGGGTTAGACTTCCCTGGGGTTCCATCCATTTTAAGAGGTGGGTAGCTCTGTCTTTCCATATTATAATTCTGGAATTCTTTGCTGTTCCTTCAAGATTCACAGATGTTCTTTGAAAAGCCTTTGGCCTTGATTTTAATTGGGGGGGCTGGATGGTAGCCAAAGGGTGGATGTGAATTTGGTGTAGTTTTTCACTATTATATTATAATAGTTTTTCACTATTAGCTGCTACTTCTCTCTGTACCTCACTGGGTGCACTGTCTTCTGGGTAGTTGATTTATCAATAGGGGTTGGCTTCAGACATTTCTATAGCTTTCACAGAGTGCTATGTGTACCTGTTTTGCATGGGCTGAACTATGCCATGCCAGACTGGCATATTCACTGGCAGAGCAGCAAAGGGCCATGGCTTTAGTTCCTAATGTTTGTGCTGTGTGTTCCGATTGGTTACTGAAAGCTTTCAAAGAGTTGGGGTAGACAGATGGATTTAGCCTGGGAAAGAAAATACTGAAAGCTGATGTGACAGCCATCTTCATATTTTTGAAGGGCTGTCATATGGAAGATAGAGCAAGCTTGTTTTCTCCAGCTCCACAGATTAGGACCTGAACTGATGGATTCAAATTACAAGAAAGGAGATTTTGACATAATGTTAGGAAAAAGTTCCTGACAGTAAGAAAGACAATGGAATAGACTATGTCAGAAGGAGGTGGAGTCTTCTTCCTCTGATGTTTTTAAACAAAGGCATGATATCCATTTGTTGGAGTGCATATTTGTTGGGGTGTAACTGTGAATTTTCTGCTTTGGACTGCATGATCCTGGGAGCCCCTTCCAACTATATAGTTCATATATATGATCATATATATGATCATATATATGATTCAGTGATTCCGATAACTTCATGAAGACTTCTTTGTGAGGCTCAAAACTGCTGTAGAAGTGCCTCAAATTAGTTTGGGAAAGTTTATAAACCTCTCACGTTGGCTGATGTATCCATACCTCCTAACCTAAAGTTTTATTTTGGGGTGCTAGTAAAAAAACAACAAATGCCGCAATTCAGGAACACTGATATTTGTGGCAGAACAAATATGCACATCATAGATGAATGGTATCACCCCTTTGCTGTACTTGAGATGCAGCATCGTTTCTTAGTGTCCTAGGGCAACAGCTGAGGCCCTGGAGTCCCACTCCAGCTGTGGTGGAGGCAGACTGCAGCTCTGCCCATGAGCAAGTTATATATACTGTAATAAGATAGACCAGGTTGCTTCTGAACCATGGAAGTGTGCCAATGCAAATATGGCGTTAAAACGTCTGGACCATGCAATATTGGTGTGTGTGAGTGAGTGAGTGTGTGTGATATCCCTTCAGTGAGAAAAACAGGACAGAAATCCTTTTGCTGCATTTATGAATATTCTGGCTTCTGCTGTATTCTTATCCACCATTTCCCTTCCATCCTGCATTTCAGACAGCCAGATAAGAAAGTAGAGGGCAGCATTAGCAGCTCCGTCTCCTTTCCCCTTTGGCCCTCGCGTTCTCCTCCCTCAGCTCCACACCTCTCTGTCGGCTGGTTGCTTCTAAAAGGATTAATTAGGAAGATGTGAGCAGGGGTTGGAACGTCAAAAAACAATCGTCACTTTCCTATCTGACCCCTATCACCAGCTGCAGAATTAACAAATTGAATGTCGTCAGCAAACAGGAGTTGCAGATGATATGAAGTTCATTACTAGCAGTGCAGGGCTTGTTGTTCAAAGCCCATTTTAAACAACTCTTGCTGATTAAATTCCTCACAGGGACCCTTGCCAGACGCTGTTAGAAAATATGGACATCTAACAAGTCTCTTTCTCTCTCTCTTTTTAACATGTGCCAATTATTTGTCTCCTATCTGCAGGTGCTGGCAGGGATCAGTGCTTTGGCCTCCCTGTCTACAGTCTTATCCATTTGGCGCCTGATGTAGCACTCTCACATTACCAGCAGTGGGGTTCTGGTTTTGACGGAGAAAAGCCCTGAGTATAACTCTCTTCTCCCCACACCTCTCCCCTCCCCACACTTTCCTTTCACCTTCCCATTCCCACAGCTCTCTTAAAAGTGCCCCAAAGTGACAGGAGCAGACCCTTGGTTATCCTGTCAAAGATGTTACAAAGGCAGCCACATAACTGGAGAAAGGGGAAAACCTTGTTTTAATGGCATACAAACATTCTCCTTTTTTCTTTCCTTTCCTTTCCTTTTCATTGCAGTTTGGCTTGAGCTTTGGTTTTAATTTTGTTTGAGCAAAATGCCTACTCAGCAGTAGGTAATGTACTATAGGTGTTAAGAATCTCTTTCTTTCTTTCTTGGTTTACATTCTGCTCTGGGAACCTTGTTGTTGCAGTTTCAGATTCATGAGCTGACCAAGAGAAAAGGCCAAACCATATGTTTCATTAATGTACGGTTATATTTAACACAGATAATGTCAAAAGTTCACATGGCATCTTCAGGATGGTCCAGAGGCAGGGAGGCATTGCCCTTCCTGTGTAAATGGCAGCTTCAGAGGAAGGATTGGTTTCAAGACCTTCCTCAGCATCAGAGGAAAGGGTGATATTTCGCTCTGTACTCACTGTGGTCCTTGTAATTGCCAACGCCTTGCCCCCCCAGTAGATGGTTTCCAAAACACACATATTAAATGCAACGACGCATATAGTAAAATGTGCTGTTCATCTGAAATGGGAAGTGGGAGACCTGTAGCTGGTGCTTAGAAGTATATTTCCCTCCTCCTTTCGGCCCCTTGGTAATATTTACTACTACTTGGCATGGGTAGTGACATCATTGGGCTTTAGGTTTCTTTGTTTCTGCAGGTAGTAGCCAATGAGGTCAACCACAGACAGAGTAACTGGTAGTGTGTTCATGATATATGCCATGTTTTTCTGTTACTTGCTAGACATTAATGCAGAAAAGAGGAGGAGGCAGGACCAGCCCTGCCATTAAGGAAAGTGAGGTAGCTGTGTCATGGAGTAGGTCCTGTGGCATAGCTGCAAACAACAGAAGGGCAGGACTGCAAGTGCCATGCAGTCTCCCTGTAGGCAGACTGAGGGATGCCGTCATGTTGCCCTTTGCCTTAGGACAGCATGAGAAACCTCCAGAGATTGAGGGGGCACACTCACCTATCTTTGGGCCTTGGAGGGCTGGGTCTGCTCCACTGACCTTCACCTCCTCAGATTTTCATATGAAAATGGGTGAATTTTTTTTAAAATGATAAAGACCCCTTGCACAATCTAGTGGCCTAATTTTTTTAAATAAATTTGGTGGGGAGGTTAGTGGAGGACCCTGGAAAGATGGAAAAATTGTCTCCTTTACAACCTAGAGGCCACAAGAGGAGTTTTGAGTGGTTTCTCTCTTTTTTTAAAAAAAAAATGTGAAGTTTGGGGGTCTTTGGTGCCTTACCGTTGCTTGGGCTACATATGGGCCCCTGGAGGGTGATTGCAGCCCATGGACTGCACATTGCCCATCCCGGACGTAGTGGAAAGTTGGAAGCATAACGGTTTGGTCTGGCCCTAGAGGAGGAGATCCTGAGCTGCTGTTTTCAGTTACAACCCCACATCCCCTGTCAGGTTTAGTTAGGTTTTTACAGCCCAATCCAATCCAGATGAGCTCAGTGTAATTTACTTCCAAGTAAGTATGCTTCAGATTTCAGACTGATTGTTGGATGGATGATGAGAAAAATACAATGGACGCTTGGGTAAAACCTAGTAGAAATAATGAACATTTAGGGAAATCTAGGTGCTGAACCTCGTCTCTCATGGGTTTTTGGTTTCAAAAGCCCAAATTGACTTTTTTAATTGTTCCTTTGTTCAGTTTTCTCCTTTACCCTTTGATTAAACCACTTAATTCTAGAAACTAGATCAGCTGAGGGAATTTAATCATATAGTTGTGCTTTTCCACTGAAGAAAATGCCTTACAGTTTGAATGACTCCATAGTCTAATGAAGGGCTGGTTCACATAACTATTCCTGCTGCTTGATAATATATAACTTCATTGTCTGGGGCCTGATGGCTCTCAGCTCAATCTGTGAAGAACTGACATAGCCAAAAATTATTGTGTGCATCTGAAACTTTGGTTGTGGTGGAAGTTCCTTCTGTGATGATTCATCTAGGGTGGCTTCAGACAGAAACAGATGCTACAGATAACCCATAATTACAGCTAAAATCATGTTAGTGCTGGAGAAACACTATTCAGGCACTTCTGTATTTAAGAAATCAGATTTCAAAGGAAACCCATGCATAAGTCCTGAAGAAGAAGAATCAAAGCAACCAAGCTATTTTGCAAAATCCTGGAGGTGAGAGAAACTCCTGCTGTAACTCTCACATAAGATCAGCATAGATTTTGTTCTTCTGATTATGAATTATCTCTAATGGCACTGAGTGATGAGTACATAGGAGGGGACTGGCCCATTGTAACCTACCATAAGGAACAGCACTAGACTTAAATATATGGAAGTACATCCTGTCATGTGCACCCCAAATATGCACCACACTTAAGGAAAAGTATTAGAAGAGCCATAGACCTGTTGCTTCTCTGCATCTCTACACTCTTTTCCATATGATAGTGTGATATTACTAAACTGTGCATCTCACCTAGAAATTAGAAAAAATTAATTTGCTTGACTACAGCTCCCTGAATCCCCCATCTTGCATAGGATGGTTCAACAACAGGAATGTCTTCAAACACTGATTTCACCATTCTGCCGCTGCCAGGTAGGTCAGAAAGACTCATAGTGCAATGATGTAATGGTACTTGGTTATTTGTGTTGGACTTTACAAAGAAGGAAATAAAGAAGCACCAAGTAGTAGTGGCAGCTTCATGGCTCTTAAAATATCTAGTTAATATCTGAAACAGACCAGCCATGTAGGGCACATTCTTTCTAAGTTAATTAGCACTGGGAAGTACTTCAACACTTTCATAAGTTTGTTAGCTTGACCTTTGATGTAAAGTCTTTTGCTTTGATATCATACACTCCATCACTGGCTCAAATACAGGACCTTAGCTACTAAATCAAACAAGAATTCTCAACAATATTTTGGATACTACAAATTATAATTATATCTAAGGTCTGGCAAAGAGACTATACTGGAGAGGCTTAGGTTAACATTTACAACAGAAATAGGTTACAGCTTACCCTTTAACGTTACAATCTGAAACCACGAAGCATCATAATTAAAAAAATACTTATGAATATGAATGAATCAATCATAAGATTCAGTTTTCTTAATGTTGCTACTGTCGTGCGGTGTGGAATAGAAGGCGAAAGCTACATGTTTCACATGTCCAGACTCTGTCTCCTCTCTCTCAGTTTTCAGAATATACAGATGTGTCCTTGATGGAAGGAAACATTATTTTTAAAAATAGATTCTCTCCTTATTATAACAGCAAGTGGAGAAATAAAGTGTGATTACTTCATGAGTCATTATTTCACAGCCGGGACCATACTGATGCTGTCAATAAACAAATGGGCTAGCCTGGAAATTCTGCACCAAAGAGACATCTCTGGGCTTCCAATAATCTTTCTGTTTCAGTGCAGACACCATTAGAACGTAGGGTGGTGGCGCTGCGGGTTAAACCGCAGAAGCCTCTGTGCTGTAAGATCTATAGATCTGCAGCTGTAAGATCGAATCCACGCGACGGAGTGAGCGCCCGTCGCTTGTCCCAGCTCCTGCCAACCTAGCGGTTCGAAAGCATGCAAATGCGAGTAGATAAATAGGGACCACCTCGGTGGGAAGGTAACAGCGTTCCGTGTCTAAGTCGCACTGGCCATGTGACCACGGAAGATTGTCTTCGGACAAACGCTGGCTCTATGGCTTGGAAACGGGGATGAGCACCGCCCCCTAGAGTTGAACACGACTGGACAAATTGTCAAGGGCAACCTTTACCTTTACCTTTACCTTTACCTTTACGGTCTAAAATGAAAACATGCTCCCAAACGAGTATTTGTGAAAACAACACTCCAAACATGGAAGACTGTTTTTCCGTTCTTGTTCAGACAATATAAATGTACTCGATTCTATTAAGTGTTCTTTATGAACTGTGACAGAAAGTGCAATAAAACTAATGTTGGGACTTGGGCCTTCAGCAAGATGCATCTTGATTGAAGAGGGCACCAAGGAAAGTACTGTATTCCGTAGCTGAACAAAACCCCTAACAGAGTTAGCAGGCAGTAAAAGTGTAATTAATGTCATGCAGTATAAAGATTTACCATTTTCTGCAAGAACTCACCCAGCCCTGCCCTTAAGGAGGTTTCTTTGTGCTAGTCAACAACATGATGTACGCTATTTACATGATATAGCTTTGTTTCCCAAACAGCAGGTCAATTTGTTTGCTTGCTTGCTTGCTTGTTTAATTTATAACAGCCCTTTGTCCTGCCAAAGGGACACAAGATGCCTTACAAAGAATTTAATTAGCAAGTATCAAAATGATTTAAAATATAAAATTGAAATATTAACAATAATTGAATATATCAATAGTTAAAAAATACTAAATTAACCCCCTTTACAATAATTCAAAAATACATTTAAAAAGAAAAAAAGTTAACTGCTCCATGAAACTATGTCCTTACCAGCAATGTAATTATTAAAATCCTGTTGGAAAGGAATGCTTGCTGTGGAAAGGAAGCCAGCCTGGTCTTCCTTGGGGGGGGGGGGGGCGTTCCACAGCCTGGGAGCAGCCACCAAAAGGCCAACTCTCATGCAGGCACCAACTGTGCTGATGAGGAACCAAGAGAATGATCAGTTCCTTTATGGTTTGTTTTGGACACCCCAAAACTGACATTCCAGACAGGATCTTGAGGCCAGTCAAACCTGAGCTCTCTCTCTCCCCCACCCCAGTAAAACCTGAGTATATTGAGCTTAGAATGTAGTTTTCCCTAATCTGCTGCCTTTCAAATATGTTGGACTCTCCTATCATGCCACAACTAACCTAGCTGAGATACTGTACTAAAGTTTCTCCCACTGCCTGGGGGAAATCATTCGGCAGCGACCAGGATGCGGAAGGTTGGCCCAATCACTTTCGCAATTGCTGAATCTGTCCTCTAAAAACTTATGAGATGTACCTGATCTTAAGAGACTCAGGGGCAGAGGGAGATCATCAGGGCAGTTGAAAAATGGTCTCCTCAGTGGTTTTACAGAAAGGTAATAAAATGACCACTCCACCTTCTCCTGTTGAGACGTTTGGCTTTTTTTTTTTTAAAAAAAGTGGCCTAGGTAATTGTCAGTGTTAATAACCTCTTTTACGACAGTATATATTTCTGATTTGCCTTGCTAATATCTGAGTCCCTACTTGTAATTGTGTTTTATTATCATTGTCATGAGAAGTTTTAGATTTGATTAACAGGCTTTGGAGGTATTTGATTATATTTTTGTTTTATACTTTCTTTTAAGTTTGTGCAGATCCCATTTTGTTGAAACTTTTTTTTCCATTTTTTTCTTTTTCTTTTTGGCTTGTTTAGCTGAAAGTCTTTCTGCTCTTTCACCTTTCAAACAGCAACACAAGCAATGTTGCAGAGCTTTGAATTTCTGGTAAAATTCCCTTTTACTACACAGTAGAAGTACAGAGATTCACAGAGGAGGACAGCTACAAGTTCCCCAGAGTCCATCCCTTTCTCATTAACTGGCACTTAAAGTCTGAAGACATTCGTAGGAGAAAGAATTAAAACATTTTTTACTTACAATTGGTTGAAATTACAGTATGCTGCCTTCTTTACTGCACACATATTTAGCAACCAAATGAACAGATCAACAGCAAACAAACAATTGCCACCAACAGACTAAAGAGAGGGAAACAACACTGAGTAGACAGATAGGCAGGGCTCTCTTTGAATTCAAGGGCTGGAAGGAATGTTTGGTTAGTGCTGGATAAATAATCACCCCAGCCCAGAAAAGTCTGTCCCAGTGAAATAAACTGCAGGTAGCATGTGAGGTTGTAAATAAAACTTAAACAAGCAAAACATCAGCAAAAATATATGTATTCAGAAAGGTGACATCACTGCAGTGCATTCACCTGGTGTATGGATTGGTTTGATAAGGCTGCCACAGCCATTCTAGATGTGGAAAGCATGTGAAAATAGGTTTGTTATAATTTTCTATTTTATCGCAAATAAATATGAGGAGAAATTGGATTATTAAGAACTGCTAGATCAAGGGCTAGGAGTCTGATTCCCTACTATGCATTCTTGACAAGGGCTAGACTTGATCATCCATTAGGTCCCTTCCAGCTCTGCAGTTCTAAGAGTATTGTATGAACTGCTGGATAGCTCAGTGGTTTAAGTCTCTGGCTGCAGAACCAGAGATTGGGAGTTTGATTCTCCACTGTGCCCGCTTGACAGGGGTTAGACTTGATGATCCATAGGTTCCCTTCCAGTTCTACAGTTCTAAGATGATGACTATTGTTGTTGTTGTTGTTGTTGTCAGGTTGATCATTGACTCTTGATCTGAATTTGGGGGTAGGACCATCTTCCTTACCTGTGTTTCAAGTCTCGTCCTCTGTGTTTTGACTCAGCTTCTTTACAGATACTGCTCTAATACCACAGACAGCTGTGCTTAATTGAATGTGTGTGCTTCTCTTGTTATCACGTAGAGTCAAGCTCAGTGGCAGCAGGCACAGTGCACATGGCACAGCTAGAAACACGGCACAGCAAAGCTGCTGTGCTATCGGTGACTATCAAATTAATTTGCAGTTTGATTTTCCATCTGACAGTGCCTTGCCTTGAACTGACATCCTCAGGGGGTGGCAGCTGTAAGTGGCCATTTGCATCAAACAATCTCCCAGTCACTTTTGATTATGAGGACCACTTTCTCTTCCTGTTAATGAATTGCTCATGTCTGTGAGATTACCACTACTCATTTTGTTTTGGCTTAAATCATGAGTCCGTTGGGTACAGCTTTTTGCTTCCATATTATGCAATAATACTCAGAAGCAGGCCCTGGTAAATGAACTCAAGCCCATAGAGCTGAACACAGCAAAATGCTAAATGCTGCACACATTTGCTCTGAAGAGCCAAGGTGGTGAGAAAGCTGGAGAGGAAATTGGGAGGTCCAGATTCAAATTTCATTTCAGCCATGAAACTTGCTGAGTGGCAAAGCTAGTCCGTATCTCTCAGTCTAGCTTACCTCATACGGTTGTTGTGAAAAGCTTGGAGAACTTACTTTTTGGGACTAACCTTCAAGAATAAGCCAGCCAGGGCAGCCAGTAACCCTGCTGACTGGCAGATTCTCAGATTTACCATTAAAAAAAATTAGTTTTTCAACATTCTGTGGAGAACCACATATTCCACTTTGAACTCCTTGACAGAAGGCAAAATATAAAGGCAATAATATATAGAATACGCAAGATACCCAGTTGAGATTGAGAGTATGGCTCAATCATATATTCCTCTAACAGGATGGGAAGCATTTTGCTCTGCTATCAGCTGAACCCACTACACTGTCTGTTTTTTTTTTAAATAAACCTGAAGAACCTGTGAGTGTGGAGTCAGTTCCAATGATAGGCCCAGCATCTGCCACAGCGATAGCTCTAGGTTTTTGTTTTGTTTGTTTTTTCAGAAGGAGGGGGCTCTTGGGCAAACTGCTCTCATTTGGCGTCCTCCCTGGATTGGACTATTCACAGTAGTCATACTGGTACAAGGATTCTGGTAATTATGTCCCACCCTCCAAAAGGAACATTTTGAAATTCTGGAATTCATTTGGCTGTCCTCCTAAGCTCTGTCTACCTCTTTATTGTTGCAGAGTTTTGATTTTCTGGTTAAATTCCTCTAGCTACATAGCAGAAGTGCAGGGATCACAGAGCAAAATACTTTCAAGTTCCCCAGAGTAGTCTGCCCCTTCCTCATTAACGGGCACTTAAAGTCTCAATAACTCACTCTGAGACATTTGTAGTAAAAAGAATAAAAGGTTTCATTACTCACAACTGAATAGATCAAACAGCAAACTGACAAAAACGACTGCTTTCAAAAACAGACTTCAGTGGATTCAAGAGAAGGAAAGGGACACAATGCAGAGAGGCAGGGCCCTCTTTGAATTCAGAGGCAGGGAAGGAATAATTGGTTAGTGCTGAATAGACTGACAGTCACCCCAGCTCAGAAAGGTTCCTCTCAGCCAAACCTACTAAAGGCAGCACAAGAGGTTGTTAAAAACTCCAGGAGTTACCTGGGGTGGAAGACAAAGGAAATGGAGGGAGCTGGTCTTTCTTTTTGCTCCCACCACTGCACTTTCTGTTCCTCAAACAGGACAGCCCTCCAAAGTGTTAGGATAATTGTGTTTGACTTATTCAGAGAGAAAAGAACTGGCCCCGTAAAAGCGGGCCCGACCCCTCCCTTCCTTTTTGCTTTTCTTCTTGACTCAAGGACTAATGTTTCTTGAAAAACAAAAGATCCGTTTACTGAGAAACAACATGCTTGTAGTAGATAAGAATGGAATGCAGGGGCCCAGGGAGAGAAGAAGATCCGTTTACCTGTTCTGCGCATGTTTAAAAGGTGTTTTTACTAATCCAATGAATTTTCGCCAGCTAACTTTCTGACCTTTTTAGGAGATTGTGCGCCCACCCCAAATCGCCCGGAAGGGACAGGCTATAAGAGATTGTACCATTCCCTTTGTTCTTTGGAGAAAAGCCTTTGCCCCGCGTGGTAAATTGTTTTTCTCCCCGCTTTCTGCAGCAGGCGTTTTTCTTTGCAATAAACTAACCTCACAAGAAGCCTTCGTGTCTCAGTCTCTCATTTTGGGAGCTTCCTTCCTGGGAAAACCGGATAACAGTTTTGGGGGCTCGTCCGGGATTTCCTAACAGCCCCGGTTGGGGCCGGGCAGCAGCCCAGTTGAGGTCAGGCAGAACGAGGGCGGCGGTGAAGTGAACCGGAGGGTACCCCTGTCTCCTTTTTGGCAGCCGCTTCCTTCCCGACGCTTCGGCTGCTCGGCATCAAGAACTCGGAAAGAGGCACGAACGCAAGAGGTCCTCCAAGCCGGCCGGCCAACGGACATTGGTAAGTTAAGGTGGGGAAACTCCGAATGGGTTGGTTGTTGTTGAATGAGTGAAGGATTGAGTGGGCCTGCAGTTCCCTACGGTAGCCGTTGTGTGATCCGGTACCCTGGGTCAGGTCGAGAGAGTGGTTGTTGCAATCCTATTGTGTCTGCGTTCAAGAGACCCCTTACTCTTGTCGCAAAACCCCTTTCCCTTTTGTATTTGTCTCCCACGGGATGGGAAACCAGATGTCTAGGAAGGAAAAGAGGTCCAGCGGGGACCAAAAGAAAAGGAGGAATTTCGAGGGGGACGCCCCGGCACCAACTCCGAGAGGCGGAGAGGAGCTAGGAATTCCTAGCAATAGCCCGTTGGGGAAGCTGTTGCTACATTGGGAATCAGTGAAAGTACAGGAGTTTCAGTCAGAGCAGGAAATGGTCCGTATGTGCACAGAGGTCTGGACCAATTTTGAAATCAGTCCAAGATGGCCAAAACTCGGATCCGATAATTTCGATGATATTAAAAGGGTGGACAACTTCTGTGTTGCTCATCCGCCCCGTACTGCCTATGTCGATTCCTGGATGTGGTACATTATAAAATTTGGACCAGGAGTTAAATTGGCAGTAAGCAGAACCCTATTAGATACCAAGCTGAAGGGTGAGGAAATGTCTAAATTTGACCCCTTAGAGTTTGTTAACTATCAGCAGCCCATAGCACCGCCAACAGCACCACCAGAGGCTGCTGAGCAGTTAGCAGCGCCTCCTTCTTACGAAGAGGCAGGGCGAGAGGATAGGAATTTGGGCCCAACCCAGGCCAGTCCCTTAAGCGCTGCCTCCACCATAGAGTATTCCCCTTCTGTAGACCCAATCAGAAAACAAGTTAATATACTGAAGAAGGTCATAGAACAGATGGAGCAGACCCCATCTCGACCAAACACCAGGTCCAGGACACGGGCAACAGAGACAGCTGAAGTAGCAGATGAATGCCCCGGCGCATCAGCCCAGTACCCATTAAGGGAAGTCCCAATGGGAACCAGGGTTGGATATGTAGAAGTCCCTCTAACTAATTCCGATATTCGGGTAATAAAACAACAACTGCCTAATCTTCCAGAAGACCCCATTGGGTTCGTGACAGGACTCAGGGACGCTCTAGGGACTATGGTTTATAAGCCCACTGAATTGTTACATATTTGCAAACAATTAGCAGGAGTAACGTATACCAACCAAGCGTTGGGTCATGCTAGAAGGCTTTGGCAGGCGCAGGATGGCGCCCGAACAGAACAGATGGCTAGGGAGAGATTCCCTGAGATAACCCCGGGGAACTGGGACTTTCAGGTTGATAATATTAGGGAGCAGTGTGGGGAAATGAAAGATTTCTTATTAAAGGGACTAGAAGCAACAGTCCCTAAAACCGTTAGCATGAAATTAGCCTTTGGACAGCCCCAAGGAAAAGATGAGAGTCCAGTCGAGTATTTAGAAAGGCTAAAACGAAATATGCGACGGTATACCGGACTAGACCCAGAGGATCAAGCAAATGCAAATATTCTGAGGTTGGAGTTTGTGTCGGGGTGTTACCCGGACATAAAGTTCAAACTACAGAAGATTGATGACTTGACAACTAAACCTATAGGAGATTTGTTGACGGAAGCCCAGAAGGTAGTGGCAAGGAGGGAAGAGGAAAAGGAGAAGAGACAGTTGAAACTGATGGCACAGATGGTGGAAAAAGTTGTAGATAAGAAGATCCCCGGAAGTAACCCTCCATGGGTCGGGACTCGTGGACGGGGCCGAGGGAGAGGAGTGTACAGCAACCAGGCAGGTAGAGGAAAGTTTGTGGAAGGTAGAAAGGATGAAGGGGGACAAGGGCAGGTGAAGGAGGCACGACGGCCCCCGTTGCCCCGTGACTTGTGCGCGAAATGTGGTCGAAATGGGCATTGGAAAAGAGAATGTTATTTAAACAGAACAGAGGCAGAGGAGTTGACAAGGCTGGCAGCCTGTTATGAGGACTGCGAATAGGGGTGTCAGGGCTGCCTGGTAAAAAGTCCTGCCTGCGCAGAGCCCTTGTTAACTTTGCAGGTGGGCAAAGAGGGAACAGAAATCGAATTTTTGGTAGACTCAGGAGCCACAAGATCTAGCCTGAGCCAACCTACCTGGGAAGGACGACTTCCTCTTTCTGGGGGACATTGTAACATAGTAGGTATAGAAAACCTAACGCAACGGGTTCCTGTTCTAAAACCCCTAGAGGTGCTAAAACCTGGGTCACATGAAAAGCTGTGGCATGATTTCGTGTGGACCCCAAATTCAGGAGTGAACCTACTAGGTCGAGATTTAATGGCCAAATTAGGAATACAGATATTGCTTAAAAACCAGGTGTGTGAGGTCAGGATGGCCGCCCTCAGGACTGAGGATGAAGCCGAAATTGACCCAATAGTATGGGCGAAGCCAGGAAACCCCGGCCTTATGAAAGTTACTCCAGTGAAAATGCATTTAAAAACAGAGGTACCAGTGTATAGACCCCAATATCCCATTAGACCAGAAGCTGAAGAGGGCCTTAAGCCCGTAGTAAAGGAATTGCTGGATGATGGCCTTATTGAACCCAGCGATTCGCCTTACTGCACTCCTATACTACCTGTAAAGAAATCTAATGGGACATGGCGAATGGTTCAAGATTTGAGAGAAGTAAACAAGGTAGTGATCCCTAGGGCGCCCATAGTACCAGATCCCCATACGATCATGCGAAAGATCCCCGACACTCACGTTTGGTACACAGTTATAGATTTAAAGTCAGCTTTCTTCTGTGTGCCCGTGGACTCAGTGTCGCGCCCAATATTTGCCTTTCAGTGGCCTCACCCAGAAACAGGTAAACTAACCAGATGGCAGTGGCGCGTATTGGCTCAAGGCTACACAGAAAGTCCAACTATTTTTGGGGAAATTCTAGAAGAATTGCTTCAAAAATGGACCCCTCCTCCGGGAGTACTTTTAACGCAATATGTGGATGATTTGCTTTTGAGTGGAGCGGAAGGGAAAACGGTCAGAAAGGCCAGTATTAGCCTTCTTAACTTCTTAGGCAAACAGGGACTCAGAGTATCCCAAGAGAAATTGCAGTTTTGTGAGCCAGAAGTAAAATACCTGGGATTAATACTAAAGCAAGGAACTAAGTGCATCAACCCCGAGAGGTTGAAGGGAATCCGTAGTTTGGAAATGCCAAAGACTAAGCGACAGCTCAGGAGCTTTATCGGAACAATTAATTTTTGTAGACAGTGGATTGAAGGGTTTTCAGAAATAGTCCAACCCTTTTTGAAGAAATTATTAAAGGATGAGCCCGAAGTATTGGTGCTAGAAAGGTCAGACTATAAGCTGTTTGAAAGAATCAAGGAGATTTTGTCATCGGCCCCCGCTTTGGGGCTGGCAGACCCAAAGAAACCTAGCCACTTATTTGTAACCGTGGGTAATGGAGTTGCCAAGGGAGTGCTAGCTCAGAAGAAGGCAGGACGATACCAACCGATTGGATATCTATCTAAACATTTGGACGTTGTAGTACTAGGGTGGCCTACTTGTCTACAGGCCTGCGCGGCAGCGGCAGAATTGGTTAAATTAACTCGAAAACTATATCCTTTCGAGGCAATTGTCCTGCATTCTTCCCACCAACTTAGAACTATCCTCACCCATACGGCTAGGCGATGGATGACGGATAGTAGGTTGTTACAAATTGAGGCTATTCTCCTTGAAAAACCCGATCTGGTGCTAACCACCACTGAGCACTGTAGTCCAGCTGAAGGGTTATCAGAGACTGTCAGGAAAGAAATATGTAATGAGCATGATTGCATTGCCCTAACTGATCTGCAGACCAAATTTAGAGAAGACCTCCAGGAAGAAGCGATAAAGGAGGCATGGAACTTATACACGGACGGGTCTTCCAGAGTAGTGAACGGGAAAAGAATGACAGGATATTCAGTGGTAGAGGACGGAGGACTCGAGGTTGAATCTGGACCCCTTCCCCCGTCCATGTCTGCTCAGACTGCAGAGTTGTACGCCCTCAAGAGAGCTTTAGAAATTGGGAAAGGAAAATCCGTAAATATCTGGACGGACTCTAAATATGCTTGTGGAGTAGTGCATGTTTTCGGAAAAATTTGGAGTGAAAGGGGGCTACTAACATCCCAGGGAAAGAATCTAGCCCATCATCAGTTAGTACTAGAAACTTTGGAGGCGTTGAGCCTCCCATCCAAGGTGGCTATCATTCACGTACCAGGCCACCAAAAAGGAAACGCCCCAGAAATAGTTGGAAATCGATTGGCTGATGAGTTGGCAAGAAAAGCAGCAGAAAAAGAGTTAGACCCTGCTCTCTTGGCAGCTCTCCTACCTACCAGTAAAGAAATATCCACCCCTTTGGTATATTCACAAAGAGAGTTGGAGTTGGCGGAAGCGCAAGGAGCTACAATGGTAAACGGCATACTGGAATTAAAAGATGGAAGACAATGGCTACCAGAGGGGGTGATCAGAGAAGTCCTCAAGGCACTGCATGAGGGAGGACATTGGGGAGTTAAGGCTTTGATCTCAGCCTTTCTGCAACGATATGTGGGGAAGAAAGTGTGGTCACACGCCAACACCATTTTGGCTCACTGCATTCCTTGCCAAAGAGTAAATAAGAACAACCCGAGAAAGGCAGAAATGGGAGGAAGACCTTTGGCCGTCCACCCTTTCGAACATTTACAGTGTGATTTCATTGATATGCCCAAGTCTGGAGCGTGGAATCATTGTCTGGTAGTAACTGATCAACTCACTGGTTGGGTGGAGGCTTATCCTACGACCAGGGCAACGGCAGGGACTGTTTGCAAAATCTTATTAGAACAAATTATTTGTAGATATGGATTAATCCAATCAATAGATAGCGATCGCGGGACACACTTCACTCAGAGGGTGCTACAGCGAGTAGCTGATACTTTGGGTATAACTTGGAAACTACATACCCCGTGGCACCCTCAGAGTTCAGGAAAAACTGAGAGGATGAATCAGACCTTAAAGAGACAAATCATCAAATTGATGCAACAGGCGCAATTGCCCTGGCCAAAGGTTTTGCCCCTAGCCTTATATGCTATAAGGACCAAGCCGCATAGCACTACAGGACTCTCGCCCTTTGAGAGTCTGTATGGAATGGGAATTTGGGATGTTAGCACACAGAGAATTAGCCCCAACCTAGAACTTTTCAAAGATGCCTTTATAAGAAAATACCTGCTGGCTCTGTTCTCTATTCTCTCCGATAATAGGGAACGAGGCATCGCGGTGCAGCGAACGCCATTGGAGGTAGCAGTGCATTCCTTCCACCCCGGGGATTGGGCTTACATCAAGGCATGGAAGAGTGAACCGCTCGCCCCAAGGTGGCTTGGCCCGTTCCAGATCTTGTTGACAACAGAAACTGCCGTCAGGACCAAAGAACTAGGCTGGACTCACCACACTCGCGCCAAACACTCAACTAATCCTGAAGGACGGTGGGAAGCTGTGCATGTGTCTGAGGACGGACTAAAGACTATTTTTAGGTGACAAAAGTAATGTCCAGCAGGCAATTGGCGCATAAGTATTGCCCCTTCTTTAGTGTGTTCCTGGAAGCAAGGAAGGTCAATAATCTGGTTCAAACTTGGAAGGTATCCTTAAAAATTAGCAGGAGTCGGTGGGGGTTCTATTTCTTTAAAGGGTACTCAATTGGAGATCAAGTAGTATTGGAAGACGCGGAGACAATCAATAGGGAGGAGGAAAGAAGAATTTTTAACGGGGTTTTTACAGAATTGTGGGATTCTCAGTGGTGGCACAATCAGTACTGTAAGGTCTGCCCTATTACGAAGAATCAAGAACTGTGCGAAATTACCGATACTGAGAGTAGTTCTGAAGAAGAATCAGAGGAGGAGTGTGTGATTTCATTATCTGATGACGAGGAGTTAGATGAGGATTGTCGAATTACATTATTTGGACGAATATTGTAGAGTAATGTCCATAGTTCCCTATATAACAGGTAGTGTTTGCCCCTGGTTTTCCTGTTCAATCAGTCGAACACCAAAGGGAGAGGTAGAGGCGTGGATAGTGCGAATACAAACTACTTCCTATTGGGACACTGAATACGAGGGGTTGGCCTGGGGCAACCAGTTGATGGTATACAAAAGAGTTAAAGGCAAGGGCCGTGGGACCTTGTATACTAGTACTAAGCTGGCCTCAAGCTTAGAGTTTTGGCATAATCGAGACTGTAAGAGGTGCCCCCTTATCAAAATTAGGGATAGCAACATCGACTCTGGATCAGAGTCAGACTCCGATTAGGTCGTTCCCCGAAGGGAGTGACCTTTCCGCTCTCACACTTTCACCTCCCGGCAGCTTGTTCGGAACTCCAGGCGATATCCGGAACTTTAAAGATCCCTTGCTAGGGATAGATCCCTTTGAGCCCTATTGTCTACTATATTGCCACTTTTGCCCTCACCATTGGTGTGCCAGAATAACTAAATTTGACGAAAGCCCGACATTGAGGTGGTATGTGCTGAAGGTGGGATATTCTGAGAGGTTGTGGGCCGAAAGTCTGTGGGCTGTGGAAACACCAGTTGCAAGCTATCGGTGGAGGGTTCGACCCGATAGCTCGACGCAGGCAAAAGCCATTCCTAAGGGATGGCTCCGCTACGCATCTTCGGTACACCACGAGACGTGTTGGAAGTGCAGGAGCGAAAGCCCTTGGTCCGTGCCCAGCCCAGACTCAGAGGACGAGGAATGGAACTCCCACTACCAGTGGCGGTAAAGCCTACCCCTCTGATGTCTTGGAAGAACATCAGGCAGATGCTTATTGGTAGACCAAGGGTAGACGGCAAAGTGATTACAGTATTAGGGATCTTTCTGAGCCTTATTCTGCAAGCGACAGGGTCTACTTGTCCTTGTGTGATAACTACCAGGAAAGGGAATCAGGAACATCAAACATTGCTCTACAAGTCCGTCTATAAATGCATGGGCAATACCTCTGTATGTCGATTCAACAATGTAGAATATACTGTCTGCAGTAAAGGGAGTCAGGAGCCAGTTTGTTTTGATCCTAAGGAAGATCCTGAAAGGATCTGGGTGGAGGTCTACGCCCTGGCAACCCTTCAACGAACGTTGGTAGCTAGAGCTGAACGAAGAGAAAACCACCCTATATCTCTCATCTTTGATGCATGCGTTGCAATTAGTCATGGAGCCTTTCAGTTCACTAAGTGTGGGGGAATGGAATGGGTAAAATACTATAAGGCACAGCACAAATATATGGGATCCACTAGAAAATGCGGCCCCATGGGGGACCATGGATTCGGATTCTACACCAGTCCGACTTGTACAGTATGGGCTACCTGGTCCACTGCAGATAAAACTGCAACTTTGGAATCAATACCTGCAAAACCCGGCTGCACTTGGGGTACCTGTAACTTTGTTAACTTTACCATATTACAACCAAAGATGTGGGATGAGAAGAACAAATGGGGAACTTCCATGTGGGATCAGACGTTCAGTATACTCATAGAGGGAAAAGGAAGCAAACCTAAAGCGTTCCTTAAAATTGTCCAGACTAAGGAATATAAAATAGGGGAAGATTTGAGGAGATACCAGACCTTCTGGAGAGAGATGGAAACGGATCCTTGGGAACAATCTTTGACTCCCAGGACAACTAATCTGTTTGTTGAACTGGCACAAACAATAGCTACCACTATGAATGTTTCAAATTGCTACATTTGTGGCGGTACTCTTAAGGGAGATCAGTGGCCTTGGGAGGTACTTGAGTGGAGTCATACTGTACCATACAATCTCTCAGGGATACCCGAACACACTATCAAAACCAGGTGGGAATTGTCTAATAATCTTTTAGGAATGTTTTGTATCCAACGTACTCCCGACATAATAAAGCGCCCTGTTAAGTTGGGAGATTCCAATTGTCGAAACATTCGCATCATCAATGGTACACAACTACTTACTTGGGGAAACGTATCTATTAACCCTTGGATCAATTTAACAAATGAGGCTGCAACCCTCTGGCATAATGGTAGCTTAATGGGAGATGGGCACGCTCCTGCGGGGTTGTATTGGATATGCGGGAAGATAGCATATTCTCATCTAGTGCCTAATTGGATCGGGACATGTTTCTTAGGACACTTAAAACCATATTTCTTCATGATTCCACTGGAAAGGGGAGTAGACTTGGGATATGTTGAGCAGTCCCTGGCTAGAAAGAAACGAGAGCTACAGATAGGACAGTGGAAAGATGACGAATGGCCCCCTGAACGGATAATTGCTTACTACGATCCTGCAAGTTGGGCCCAAGATGGTTCATATGGATACAGGACCCCAATCTATATGCTCAATAGAATTATAAGACTCCAAGCTGTAGTAGAGTTGCTCACTAGGGAAAATGAACAAGCTTTATTATTGCTAGCTAAACAGAACACGCAAATTAGGAATGCTATATATCAGAATAGATTAGCTCTAGATTACTTATTAGCTTCGGAAGGGGGTGTGTGTGGAAAGTTTAATTTGACAAATTGTTGCCTTGAAATTGGAGATACACAAGACGCAATTGCAGAAATTACCGGTCAAATGCGGAAATTGGCTCATGTCCCTATTCAAAAATGGGCTGGAATTATGGATGACACTGGGTGGTTAGGAGGGATCTTCAACAACTGGAAACAAGCACTATTCTTCCTAGGTATGATCATGTTTGGACTAATGCTGTTACCCTGTATTATACCTCTTCTTAGAAGCATGATTAATTCAGCAGTTCAGGCGACAATGCCAAAAACGCAGATGACTGTAAGAGAATCTGAAATAAGCTACAAAATCATCCCAGCCCAGGACGAAATTTATAATTGTGAATAAGTCAAAGTGTGTAGAAAAAGAAAAGGAGGGATTTGTTAGGATAATTGTGTTTGACTTATTCAGAGAGAAAAGAACTGGCCCCGTAAAAGCGGGCCCGACCCCTCCCTTCCTTTTTGCTTTTCTTCTTGACTCAAGGACTAATGTTTCTTGAAAAACAAAAGATCCGTTTACTGAGAAACAACATGCTTGTAGTAGATAAGAATGGAATGCAGGGGCCCAGGGAGAGAAGAAGATCCGTTTACCTGTTCTGCGCATGTTTAAAAGGTGTTTTTACTAATCCAATGAATTTTCGCCAGCTAACTTTCTGACCTTTTTAGGAGATTGTGCGCCCACCCCAAATCGCCCGGAAGGGACAGGCTATAAGAGATTGTACCATTCCCTTTGTTCTTTGGAGAAAAGCCTTTGCCCCGCGTGGTAAATTGTTTTTCTCCCCGCTTTCTGCAGCAGGCGTTTTTCTTTGCAATAAACTAACCTCACAAGAAGCCTTCGTGTCTCAGTCTCTCATTTTGGGAGCTTCCTTCCTGGGAAAACCGGATAACAAAAGGAAAAGGAGTATCATGAAAGCCTAGGAGCTTGAGAGTCTGGCACAGGGCCTCCTGCTGAGCAACAGGCCATTGTTGTTGTTGTTTAGTCGTTAAGTCGTGTCCGACTCTTCGTGACCCCATGGACCAAAGCACGCCAGGCCCTCCTGTCTTCCACTGCCTCCCGGAGTTGGGTCAAATTCATGTTGGTCGCTTCGATGACACTGTCCATCCATCTCGTCCTCTGTCGTCCCCTTCTCCTCTTGCCTTCACACTTTCCCAACATCAGGGTCTTTTCCAGGGAGATTTCTCTTCTCATGAGATGGCCAAAGTATTGAAGCCTCATCTTCAGGATCTGTCCTTCCAGTGAGCACTCAGGGTTGATTTCCTTCAAAATGGATAGGTTTGATCTCCTTGCAGTCCAGGGGACTCTCAAGAGTCTCCTCCAGCACCACAAGGTTTGTCATCGCTTTCCTCCCAAGAAGCAGGCGTCTTTTAATTTCGTGGCTGCTGTCACCATCTGCAGTGATCATGGAGCCCAAGAAAGTAAAATCTGTCACTGCCTCCATATCTTCCCCTTCTTTTTGCCAGGAGGTGATGGGACCAGTGGCCATGATCTTAGTTTTTTTGATGTTGAGCTTCAGACCATTTTTGGCGCTCTCCTCTTTCACCCTCATTACGAGGTTCTTTAATTCCTCCTCACTTTCTGCCATCAGAGTGGTATTATCTGCATATCTGAGGTTGTTGATATTTCTTCCAGCAATCTTAATTCTGGCTTGGGATTCCTCCAGTCCTGCCTTTCACATGATGTATTCTGCATATAAATTAAATAAGCAGGGAGACAATATACAGCCTTGTCGTACTCCTTTCCCAATTTTGAACCAATCAGTTGTTCCATATCCAGTTCCAACTGTGCTTCCTGTCCCACATAGAGATTTCTCAGGAGATAGATAAGGTGGTCAGGCACTCCCATTTCTTTAATAACTTGTCATAGTTTGCTGTGGTCCACACAGTCAAAGGCTTTGATGTTTTTCTGGAACTCTCTGGCTTTCTCCATAATCCAGCGCATTTTAGCAATTTGGTCTCTAGTTCCTCTGCCCCTTCGAAATCCAGCTTGTACTTCTGGGAGTTCTCGGTCCACATACTGCTGAAGCCTACCTTGGAGGATTTTGAGCATAACCTTGCTAGTGTGTGAAATGAGTGCAATTGTACGGTAGTTGGAGCATTCTTTGGCAGTGCCCTTCTTTGGGATTGGGATGTAGACTGATCTTTTCCAATCCTCTGGCCACTGCTGAGTTTTCCAAACTTGCTGGCATATTGAGTGTAGCACCTTAACAGTGTCATCTTCTAAGATTTTAAATAGTTCAACTGGAATGCCATCACCTCCACTAGCCTTGTTGTTAGCCATGCTTTCTAAGGCCCACTTGACTTCACTCTCCAGGATGTCTGGCTCAAGGTCAGCAGCCACACTATCTGGGTTGTCCGGGACATCCAGATCTTTCTGGTATAATTCCTCTGCGTATTCTTGCCACCTCTTCTTGATGTCTTCTGCTTCTGTAAGGTCCCTACCATTCTTGTCCTTTATCATGTCCATCTTTGCACAAAATGTTCCTTTAATATCTCCAATTTTAATCATCCCAGCTACTGCTGCTGGCACATACTGCTGAGACAAGTGGCATTTGTCAGTGATTTTCTCTCTCTAAAAAAAACAGGGGCAATAGTTTTGTATGAGTTTGTGGCTGTTATATCACACCTGGCAAGTGAACCATTGGCTGAAGCAAGTTTTCTTCAAAGCAAAATATGTTTTTCATATTGCATGCAGTTTCCTGGGGTGATCATGAGTTGCCTTCAATTTGTACCTGAGGTGGAATTTGAATTGAGGACTTCCTGGCTCACGGCCCACATGCATAGCTATTCACAGTATTAGCTCATACTAGAAATCTTGCTTTGACAAACCTGATTATGAGAATAGGTTTCAGCCTTAACTGTAGCAGGAATTAAGAAAAATTAAGTCCATATAATGCCTTTCCAACAATATGACTTATTGATCCCATGTAGTAGCAATAAGTGTAGAGATTGGTTACTTGTGTTTCCATATTGCACCAAATAACTGGGGGGCGATTATCTTCAGAGATCTATACAGGCAAGTTCTTCTATCAGCCACATGGGAAAATGTTGCACATCATCTGATTGCATGCTGATTAATATCTAAGTCTTGCCAATATATATGGAAGCTTTATTGGTTTTCTAAAATCTGCTGCTAAACCTCAGCTGCCTTTTGAAATCAAGTAAGCACAGCAATAAACATCATAAAAAGATGGTATAAAGACCACATATTAATCATGAACTGTACTAGTTAAAGTAGGCCCCGCACCAATGTACACAGTTACTTTTTATATTTTTATTTTTTATTCTCCTAAAGGATCCAAGGTGGCCTACAGTATTAAAAGAAACAAAGTTAAAAGCTAAGATAATAAATTATTACGATATTAAAAAACAAATATTAAAACTTATCAAAAAGAGCAATATTAAAAACACAAGTAAAACAACTGATTACAATAAGCCCCTTTAAAAATCCTCTTGGTAAACCAGTCCTTTAAAGGAAAAGCCTGCCTAAAGAGAAAGGCCTTTGCCTGCTTGCAAAAGGACAGCGAAGATGGGGCCAGCCTAGCTTCCCCTGGGAGGGAGTTCCAGAGTCTGGGAGCAGCAACAGAGAAGGCTCTTTCCTGTCTCCCCACCAGGCGCACCTGTGAAGGTGGTGGGACCGAGAGAAAGGCTTCTCCTGATGATCTTAAAGCCCCAGCAGGCTCATAGAGGGAGATGCAGTCTTTTTAAATATCTTGGACCCAAGCCCTTTAGGGTTTTACTGGTTAAAACCAGCACTTTGAACTGCAGTTGGAAACCGATCAGCAGCCAGTGGAGCTACTGTAACAGGGAAGTTATATGTTCCCTGGAACTAGCCTCAGTTAACAATCTAGCCTTTTAAGGACCTTCTCGCTTGTGGCCCTTCTACAAGCTCCCAGTGTGGGCTATTTTCATTATTCTCCTGATTGCTAACATTTTCAGTTAGCTATGGTTTTAATGAATTGCTTTTATGGATGGAAAAGAATTTCATTGAATTTGACAGTCTTGATGAAAGTAGCATTTATACCTCTCCTGAGACTTGTTGTGGGGAAAAATATATCTCACTTGAAGAATTTGCACATTTTCAAGATTTTGCGGTATTTTGGAGGGAAAAACAACATATACAAAACTATGTGCACATTTTTAAAGCAAGTGGCTAAAATGTGTTCAATTCAAAAATATGCCTAAACATATTTTAATCAATGGAGGGAAATGTCTAACTTACGTAGAATGTGAAATTGAGCTAAAATGCACAAATAAGTACAAGGGCTGCACACAGGTCTCCTGGTCCATTCTGGAGGCCCATTTGGCCTGGAACAATTTATGCCCCATACAACTCAATTTGTTCTTGTGGCATGAATAAATTTGTAAACCTGTAATTGCATCAGAAAACCAAAAGAGATGTGATAGACCTAAAAAGGAAAAGGAAACTTGCTAAATTTCAAGCAGCTAGGGTCAAGGGTTTGCATACTAGGAACCATTAAAGAAATCTGCTGTATTAAAAAAAAAAGAAAAGCCGGCTGAAGAGATTTTTGTCTCATTTGAATTGTTTTGTGCTCCAGAGACAAATAAATTTGTAAATTCACTTTGCTTCACCCTGGAACAAAATCTGACCATTCTGTTTAAAGCCACAACTCATACAAAATCTGTCCAAATTAGGCTGATTCAATTTGGAATTTGTGACTTGTCCAAATTTTAGCTCTAATAAATATGCACATTCAGAAAAAATATGGAAAAAGAATATGTATACATTTGAGCGGGGAAAGGGGAAAAAATTCTTGCAACACAATTTGAAACAATGAAAGGAAGAAAATCCAGGTGGGATTTGGAGATATACAAGGAAATCAAGACAGAAATTCTCATATTCCTAAATAGAGTTAATGAATTATTATATTGTCTCATCTTTGCTTTATTATTATTACTTAATAACACAGATAAAAATGGTTTCATTGTATCTTGCTTTTTTTGTAAACCACTTTGGGTTTGTTCTTTTTTATGAAAAACAAGAAATTCTTAAATAAATATTATTACAAAAGTGCATCATAAACATATTGTATTGACTTTCTAAACTCAGAGGAAAGAATTCTCAAGGAAGTTGTGCATGACAGTGCAGGAAACCTGGGGTTGTATTCAGACACGCATGTGAGCCCACGCCTCTTGTGGACCCACAGGTTTTTGGATGTTCTAAAGTTCTTTGTGGTTATGGGTCACATGTATTCCTGTACTGTAGGTGTTTTCCTTTCACATAGGTGTGCGAAGGGTTATAGTATCTAACCTCAAGCAGCAACATGGGCAGGAGCTATATCCTGGCCTCAATTCACTGTTCTGAAGTACAAGATAGGTCTTTTTTACTTAACCCCCAGTTTCCCTTTACCAGGTTGTCACCAATTACAGGTAATATCTGCATGATGCATTGGACATTTAACCATAAGAGTCAGTCAAAGAAATTCCATATAATATTTTATTTTTTATTTTTTTGACTGTTCATTCCCTTTTGCTTGAATTGGAGAAGATGGCATAATATACTGATGTATCAGTGTAGCTGTATTAACCTGTAACAATTTGGGGAAAAAAATGGGTGGGGCTCTGCTAGAAGGTTTTATCCCATCAAACCTCCACTGGGACCCTGCCTCGTTCAGTGAATCTAAAGGGACCTTCACCCAGTGTTATCAACCACTTGTAACCCTCCCTTGTTTCTCCCACTGCTGCTTCTGTCTTAATTGTTAAGGGTAATAGACTGAATAGCTGTGAAGTGCCTTCTGACTGGTAGTGTGATAAAAGCCTGAAGCTGCCCTAAACTATCCTTTACACATGGTGCCGGGAAGTCAAGTATTTTCAATACAGAAAATTGGTAATGTGGTTGATTACAGCATCTACAATGTCTTATTAGAAAGACCAAACAACCTGTAGTTCTAGCGGCAAGGGAAGCAAGTGTCAAAAGTGATTTAACTTAGGGTGTCCGCATGCTCCCCTTTATGTGGGGACAGTCCTCTGCTTGGAGGGCAAGTTCAGTTTAAAGGTAAAGAACCCAAACGAGGGAGAGCAGGAGCTTTGAAGTTGCCACTTGACAATTAACACCTGGGCCACAGTTGTCTTGGCGGGCACACACGCCAATATGCATTTTGTTAATAGTGTAGCAGTAATTTTTAAATTTGCATCTGTGCAAATAAATATTTTGATAATGCATTTCTTCTCTTTTAGTGATGCCTATCCTATTTTGTCCTGTGCGTCTTCACTCAAATGCCAATTCGCGTCTTCACTCAAATGCCAACCCCAGTGGGGTTGATTTTCCAGAAAGTTTGTTGAAGATTGCATCCTTTGTTGCCCACTCCTGCATTCCAAGACGACCTCCCTCTTCAGATTCTTCTTTTTGTCTTCTTCACATCACCAACAAGAGCCTCTAATTTAACTCTACACTGATTCCTGGTTGTTGCAATTTCGCAGTTCATTCCATGCTAATGCTCTGGCTCACTGAGGGGTGCTTCTCTTTAACTTCAAGCATGTGGAGAAGGAGGGGATTTGTTCCCTATGATTTAATCTGTGATAGGATTAAAGTGGAATTGCTGCCTTTTTTTTAAAGTGTCCCCTTCCTCCTTTCCCTCCCCCATCTCTCCAATTACAACACTAATTTCAGTAATGGAGCATTAATAGAGTAATGGGCTGGCGAAGCCAGCCTGAAGGAACTGTAATGCTCAGCACAAATTGAGTAAATAAACCATATATTAGATTTCTAAACAATACTTTTAGTCTTGTCCCTAGGGAACAGAGTTGTCAAGACTTACTTAAGTCAGCCCTACAAAGTGTATGCAAAAAGAACCCTCCCTTCATATAAGCAGGTGGGGGGCGGGGACACAGGGACTTAAAGCAAGGATGGAGCTCTTTCGTACATGTGTATTCTGATGATCCAGAGAGAGAATGAAGTGACAGGGATGACCCTATGACTCTGGCTCAATTTATTTATCACTAACATTGCAGATGCTTGGTTTTCATTTTGTGCCTCAGTAAAAAAAAGTATTTGCAAAGAAGGGATTAAAATTTGGTATGGAGAAATGCAAGGTGAGTGGAGGGGTTGATGTCGCTGGAACTTTGCAGGGCCCTCCGTCCTTACTGCTGCCGTGAGGGCCTTTTGGCCCCGCTGTGCCTTGGCCTTACTGACTTGGTCTATTTGTCTCACCTATCCAAGCATGCAAAGGACAACCAGATTGGAGAGACAAGGTACCAACACTCTTTGGCTCTTTACTCTAACTCTGGGTGCTTGCTTGGAATAGGCCTGGAGGAAGAGGAAAAGTGAATGGGCAGCCGTAACAGTGGCAAGGAAGAGATAAGGTCCACTCACCTGAAAGCCTCCCTTCCTACAAACCTGGAGCTAGTACCTGAAATCTTACACAGGAATATGGCTGCTGCTATCAGCTATCATGGCTGGGTTCAGTGTTTCAGAACCTCACTGAGACCATGGTTATCCTTGCTGTGCAAGGAACTCAGGGAACTGGGAGCACTGTCACATTTTATATGGAACAAGGTTGAGAAAGCTGTGCCTTTCTAGAATCCAAATGCTGTTGGCTAGAAGCTCCAGCATCTCTAACCACTGGCCATTCTGGCTACCTAGGACTTCTGGGAGTTAGGCTTGAACAATATATGGAGAACGATTGGTTTTTCACCACTGACACAGAGCCGGAATATGCTAGAGGCCTCATGTGAAGAATATCGACTGGAATACTCCACCAAAGCCTTAGGAACTATGGATATGTTGTCACTTCAGAACAGGTACTGGCTAGGTTTTAAGAGTTAGCAGCAGGCCATGCCCTGTGCACAGAGGGGACTAATGACCTCAATTTCCAGCAGTGCTGTGAATCTGCTCCAGATTTTGGATGGCACATTATGGAAGTTATCCAAAATGCTGAACCTATTTTGGGGGATAAGATTCAATATTTTGGATAGCACCTGGAACATGTAAACTAAAACCTGGATTTGTACCCTACCCGAAATTGGAGTCACTTCCCCCACACTGCCCATGTAAAGCAGGAGTGTGTGATCTCAAGCACTGTTCTTTCTCTGGCTGCATTGAAGAGACAGGGTGGAAGGAAAGAGGAATATCTCTGGGTTTGCATGTACTCCATGTCACTCAGGCATCTATTACCGACAGCACTAGTAGGACTTCAGCTTTAATTTAGCATTCCATATTGTTGCTCTGGAAAACTACTCTTGTGTTTCTCCTCTCTTATTTTCATCAGGATCTTGAAGGCTACCACTGATCCATGAGCAGCAGTTTTGCAGTCTGTGAGATGCTCATTTGCCCCCCAATTATGCTAATTGCTATTATCTTAATTAGCAAAATACTTCTTGAAATGCTCAGAGTATTAACCAATAAAAGCAAGCTAATCGAATTGTTGAAGGATGTAACTAAAGTTGTGTCCACATCAGCACTCTTGTTGAATTCCATTCCATTTGTGTCACAGAAAGATGCTAGAGGGATGTGAGTATCGGATTCTGAACCAGCTGCATTCTTCGCAACCAGGCGTTTATTTTCTGCTAGCACATTAAGGCCACAATCCTATAAACATCTATCATAGAGTAAAGCCCATTGAACTTAGTGGAGCCTACTTCTGAGCAGACATAAATAAAACTGCATTCTTAAAGGAAAGTTCCATGCTTATTGTAATGGAGCTAGCAAAACTGTGCTCAGGTACCATTGTGCCTCCCATTATGCCTACCACCAAGCCCCCAGTGCCTAGTTATGACCACCCTGTGAGGCCAGTCAGAGAGGAAGGGCCAGTTTGGGCCACAATGCTACGGATCTGACTCAGTTGCCAGGGGTACAGAGGATGGGCCTGGAAAGACAGAAGCTGCCCACTGCATGTGTGGCATACATGAAGATGTCGGGTGAGAGGGAGGGCCCTAGGAGGCACAGGATAAAATGGGGAGGCAGCACAAAGGAGGGAGAAAAAGATGGTGAGAGAAGCACAGGGAAAGGACAGAAGAGAAGCACAGAGGGTGAGGAGATGTGGGGCCCAGTGGCAAGTGGACTGTGGCTTTGTTGACCTGCCTGGTATCAGGCCCCACAGACTATATACTAGCCCAGGTGATGACAACCAGCTCACCTCAACCCAGAAGAGGTGATAGTGTTGGAAGTGCCTGGCCTAGCTTCTTGGTCATCAAGAGAAGGAGAACTGATTCCCTTCAGGTGTGTGTGTGGTGGGGTTAGACACATAGATGAGGAGAGCAGACCAGGATAAAGATTATGTATGGTCCAGGGAGGGTGAGCAGAACCACTCCTGGTCCTGTTGCCCCAGGATGTGGGGAGATTTAGGGTGGAACCAATGGCCAGGAAAGGTCAAGGGACTGCAATGTGTTGGTTTTAAATGAAGATAAGAACACCTCAATTGCCTGGATCCTATGTCACTTTGCCAAGAGCTCTCCTGCTCATATTGGGCCTGTGGGACCACACTTATTCTCATGGAAGTGAACCCCATTGAACTGAACGGACTTTCTTGTACAATCATGTAGACTGGTGCTGTATGTTAGGGCTAAATTCAATGTGACACTCTAACCAAAATCCTCATGCATAGCTTTGCAAATGGTGTAACTTTTGGAGGCAAATTGCCCTAGGTTAAGATATCACTGTAAACATTATCGGTTGCACACCAAATCATACAGCTCGGTGTGCAACTGATAATATCTATGGTGATTTCTTAATTTGGGGCAATTTACTTCCAAAGGCTGTGTAATTTGTGTTACACCAGCGAAACCAAGATTTGAGCCATCATTTTAAATCGGGTGTATAATAAACCTATTAGTATTTTGGATTACATCTTTCATAATCCCTCATAATTGGCCATACCAGCTGTGGCTTTGGAGAGCTGAAGTCTGAAACATTTAGAGTGCCAGGGGTTTCCCACTGCTAGTTTAAACACTGAATGTGCAATAAAATAAAATAAAATAAAAAGCAGAATCAAACTGTAGCTTCTAGGGAAGGAATTTTAACCGTTTTTCACTTACTGCAATCGTGATCAAAATTACTTCCTTGAACCTGCTATTAAAATACCTCTGTGGAGAATGATTTCATTATACATAATTCCATTGCCCTCCCTACCACTTTGGGAAGGAATATGAATACATGGCAAGGTTATCCGCGTAATCCAAGGAGGAGAGAGCAAACTTCATGTTGCCTTCTCTCCATCACCACAGCTGCCTCTCAACTAATAGCACAGGATCAGAGGAAAACCCATGTCATGCCTGTGGATGATTAGATGCTACCATTTGGAAGACACTGTGCTGCTATTCAATCTTTCTGAATGGGTTTTCTGTGGTAAGACCAAAGAAACAGTAGAGAAACACAGAGGGTTACAAATGGATGACAGCCTCAGATGAATCCCTTGAAAAAAGTATGTGATGAGGCAGAGTGATGGCCCAATACAACCTTTAAAGAGAAACATTCTGGTTGTGGGTGCAAATATTAGTGGAGCCAGCTAACTGAGGCCATAAACAATGTTAGTGATAGCCTATAATGAGAACTGAAAGCACATTAATGTTGCAAAGGGGTGACCGAAGCAGTCTTCCATGTTTGTGAAAGCAGACATCAAAGGAATCCTATGCTTAAATCCTAAAGACCTATCACTGAAGAATGCAAGTTAATTTGCATAACCTGAAATTGTGCTGTGACACTCAGAGGTTCACATTAGTTAACAATGTCTCTTTTGTGGTCATGGGCTTCTTCTAACATCTGTTTCCCAGAATGCCCCAAGATCAGAACATTTTGATGCCTCCTGAGACAGACGTTCCCAAAAAAACCTCAGAAAAATCATAATAGTACACATTTGCCAATTAGCTGTCCTTTAATAGTGTCAACAAAGTGTTGCACTTCAGGTAGGACGTGGTGTAGACAAAGCCATGTGAGAAGCATCCATAGATAAGTGCTCCCATGAGTTAGTCTATAGCTTTATTGAATGTAGCACATTACCGGATACTGTTGTATAAATGCTATAAATGCCATTTTTGAAACCTCTCTTTTCTGTGCATTGCTTTTCAGCTGAAATTATCTAGTCAGCAACACAGGAAAATGCTAGGTACAAGGAGGTTTAGAAGTAGTTTATTAAAAAAGAATGCAAGGCTGAATACTGTAGTAGTAAACACAAGTATCTTTTACACACAAAATACTCCAAACATAAAACAGACGAGAACAAAACAGTGAACTCCTTAAGTGAAACCATATTTTGGAGCCCTTCTTACCTGCAAACTCATTTGGAAATCTCCTTTCAAGATTATGAGCCAAAATAGTCTTTCAACCCATCCAAAGTAATATAGCATTGGGAATATTTTGCTTTTTATCAAATGCAATCAAATAACCTTATATTTGAGGCAATGCTTCTTGCCTTCCTATCATGAGCTGGGAGGCAGCTACCATGTTTTGAACTATGAAAAAAGTTTGTTTTATTTATATGCCATCCTTCCTCCTCATAGCTCAGGGCAAAAAACAATCAAATGAAGATCCACAGATAAAACCACAAGTATCTAAAATTACAAATTAGAAATGTCTGCTAAAATACAATGGAAACAATACAAGCAGGGAGAGCAAAAGACTAATCAAGCACTTGGGTGTTTTCTAAAATCTTGCACAAATAAATATATTTTTAATGGCTGTCTGAAAAGCAAGAACTTTGGGGTTGCTGGATCTCTAACAGAAGACAATTTTATAACTAGGATGTCATCACCAAGGAATCCCCGCCGCTTACTTGTAAAGGCCCTATGGGCCACACTATAATAAGGCATCACAAGCAAAGCAGAACTCATCTCAAATCCCAAGTGGCCAGCACCAAGGAAGGCGGTCCTATAATAATGTGTGTCCTGGAACATTTGGGGGTTTGGACACTAATACTAACACAGCTAATTATACTTAGTGACTCACCAGCAGAAGTTGCAGACATTTCAGAATAGATGTCTGGAGGTTGAGTCATGGCAACTGGAACTCTTTTTTATTAGGTTGAAACGTTTCACTACTCATCCAAGTAGAAACGTTTCAGCCTAATAAGAAAAAAGTCCAGTTGCCATGACTCAACTTCCAGATAACCTCACCTGGATGACTGAGAATCTTCACAGATATATTCAGAACAGATGGTATGTCATTCCTCATTGCTTCTGTCAACGCCTGGGTAGCAGCCTTCAAGGGAAATCTCATTGAGACTGCACTGTAGTAATCCAACTGGGAAGTTATTGGAGCATGGACTACTATGGCAGATCTGGTTGTATGGCTCTGTTGGAAGAATAGGACAGGTGACTCAATATACCAGTTCTGAGACATTCTTAAGATACAGATTCATTTCTTCAAAAAATCTACAGTTTATGAATGTGGGATATTGTGCTTTTGTATCCACAATTCAAAATGCCAGTAAATGGTGCAATATTGCTGTACAATATCATGGCCACATTGCCAACAGGAAAAAGGATGCCAAGCTTTACATAGCAAAGGACAGTCTGAATGTTGAAAACACCAATGGCAGCAGTCAAGATGGTCTATGGGATACCTTCTTGTGCTCACTACCATTAACACTGTCACCAAGTAAGGAAAAAACCCAGAAGCTGATTCCTTTTTATCAGTTAACCACTTCTCACCCAAACACAAAGCAATTGTCATGACTGTTTTTCAACAAATGAGAATGTTAGTCTATATCTAAAAAATCAGAATGTTAAAACAAGTTGACCAAATCTCACCAACTTTGGCACAGAGCAACATGAGACTGTCTATGTGTACTGTGCTAAATTTGGTGCTGATCTGATTTAAAGTTACAAGTTTTTGTTTGGGCTGCCCTCATTTTTACAATTGCCTTGCAGAACGTTTTTCTTCTACCACACAAAAACATCATTGCACTCTCATGCAGTGATAATAAAGGGATGTGTCTATCTAGGAGTAAACTCAATTGAACACAGTGACGCTTATATTGCAGTAAACATGCAAAGACTCACACCTTCAGTTTTAATGGGATCTGTTCTGTAGCATGATGAAACTTATGATTAATTGTGTCCCAACTTTATCTGCATTTTTGTGATGCACAGCCTCATTGGAAGAAATAAGGTTGTGCACAATCAGCAGCACATAATGTCTTGCTTTGCACCATAGCTAATGGCAACAGACTGCAAGAAATGAAGTTGACATGCAGCATAATTAATGCGAGCACATGATGTATCAGTTACACTCTGTCATATGACAGGGACCTCTGTTGCTAGTATAATGAGATTGATCAAACTGACACCACTGAATTAATTGCTCAGTGTTTCTTTCGAGAGCTGAAGCCCTGAAACGCAACAGGTTCAGCTGTGCCCTCTGTCCATTGGGCTATTGCACAAAATGAACATTTATATTGAAACACATTGTTCTTTGGTCCAGTGTGTGTGTGTGTGTGCTTTCAAAATTTTAGAGTATTTGCATGCATTGCACTTTCTGGTAAATGGAGGGATTTAGCTTGGATTTAGGTTTAGATATAAGAGACCATCTAAACAGAAAAAGACAAGAAAAAAAATCAATATTAAGTTGTACAATTGCTATTAAAAGAACTGAATACAGTGAGACTTACTGGTATTATAAGAATTAGTTGATCTACCTGCCAAGGGACAACCTCCTGGATAACAAGGATTATATATCTTGCATTTCCAGCCTGTGAATTTTGGGCCTACTCTTTAGGTCCTTGAGGCAAAGATAATTTAATTAAGACAACAAAGACCAGGTTGATGCAAGGTAGGGGATTGCTCTCCCTCCCTCTCTCTTTCTGTATCTGTGTGTGTATGTCTGTCCATGCAGGAGGAAGAGTGTGGTGATAGGTGTTAACATCATGGAAATGCTCTGAAAAGTTCCAGGGTGAGGGTTAGACAGTGTAAGGAACAGTTTAATCTTTTCTTTGGCTCCACAAACACTGAAAATGCAGACATACTGACTGCGCTACAACCAGTCTAGCAAGAGACTAGTGAGTACTTCCAGGGCACCACTTGGATTTAAGATGAAGCAACACATTATGAGTGCAAATGCAGGCTTAACTTGCCTGTTTTTAGCTTGTAATGGTAATGTGAAAGCAGGAACCTGCAATGAAGGATCAGTGGATAGGGGGCAAGAAGAAACCCGTTTCTCAAAGGATTCTCCCTATAAACGTCTCTCCAAGGCTATTCCTTGCCACCCCCCTCCTCAGTTCTGGCTATAAGGTTCAACCTCTGCTTGTCCAAGGTGGAAATGAGATGCTTGGGAGAGAAACTGAGCTGCACACAGGAAGCTGAGAGGCAATTGTCCAAACTGACCAGCTCCTAAACACAGCCCCCACTGCCAAATATAAAAAACACAAAACCTTAGAAGAAAAGTGTGAATGATTAGTTAACTGCTACTGAGTTCTTATTGAAACAGAAACAATTAACCCTTTCCTGCTTCTGTTCCCATCTCTGGTCCAACTGCTGGTGGAATTGCCTGCATGAGTGTGGGAGTTGTGGGGGGGGGGGGGAAATGGGCAAGTTGAGTGTGGGTGGCTTTAAATACTCTCCACTCCCCATTTATGATGATCAAATAAAACTTCAGCATGGGGACCTCGGTGACATATAGCTCCATCCATAGGCTGCCTTCCAAGTCTTGCATTATTTCTGTTGAAGTGCTGTGCGTACTAAAGCAAATTGGCTTAATTTGCAACACACAAACAAATCCCTAATGCTCATCCTCTTCTCTTGTCGAGACTGCAACAAAATTCCTTGCCCTACCATTCCTTGCAGTTCCTCCCACATAAGGATGAGACAAATGGGGATTTACATCTTCAGTCTGTACCACTTCAGATTACAGATGGGCAAATGTATTTCTGGTAGCTACCCTGTAATGAAGAACTCTGCTTGTAAAAAAGAATGGGTGGACTGACTTATTGTACATCTGTTGTGGGTGTGAACAACAATATGTGCTGGATGGGAGGACAGTGTGTTTTACATGGTGTGTACTATAGGCCAGAGGTTTTGACCATTCTGACATGTGTGTGTATTTTAAAGCAGTTTAGAAGTAATTATTTTTTTCCTCAAAGAAATGGGAAATAGTTACTTTTTAAAACAATTGCAACTACAACAATAAGGGAACATACGTACCTTGGAATGATAAAAGTAGCTAACTACTTTTTAAAAGCAGCTTTCCAAGATCTCAGCTGCACCATACCAAAGTCTAGGTTCACTATTATTCCTTAAGATGAAAATGAACAACCATCCAAATATTTTGTTTGCCTGCTTTTACTATCCATGTGATCCCGTCGATAACTGGCCATTTTTGACAGACTGTCCCACAAAGCAGAATACTTTTGAACAATGGTTTCCTTCTTGTCATAATTGTTCACAGCTTCACATCTTCCCTGCCTTTCCCAGAGAGACAAGAATTTGGAAAGGGAGTTGAGATGAGATCACTGCTGGGTGCAAAAGTGACAGGAAAGCTGGCTACACCACTCAAGGCTTCACAAACACTTTTCCCACGAAGCAGATGTGATATTATTTCCCTCTCCACAATAGTCCAGAGACATCAGCACTTTGGAGACTGTGCTCAATGGCTGTTGTGGTAAAACCTCAAGAGCACAGATAAGACCCGGAGCCATGGAGCCATCAAAATGTGAATATCTCACACTAGGTTCACATTCCTGCCAAAAAAACAAACCAAAACAAACCCAACAATGGCTGGTTATTTTAAGCAAATTTCAAGTTTATAACCAGGGATTTTAAAGGCAGAAAATGTACTGCCAAGAAGGGTCTTCTAACTGAATCTACCTTGAACCAAGACATAATCCCTCCTTCCAGGCACATAGGCTGCTACTAATAGAAGCTGTCGTCCAGAATGTCTGGGGCGAGGGAGTGACATCAAGTGCCTACCTGACTTTAAACCATTAGATCTAGACCTGCAGAAGACTTTGCCTTTATACAATAACCCTTTAAGTGTTTGAAGAGTGCTATTATCTTTTATTTCTGTTCAGTAATTATAATGCCTACAGGCCAGTAATTTGAAAATGGAAGCCAGTACCTAGCCAGGCTTTATGTTGGGGGTAAACAATTTGGTGTCAGCTGGATATTCTGGGTTACAAGTCCCATAATTTCTTAATATTGCACATCTGGCTGAAGATAACGGGAACTGTCGTTTGGAACATATTGAGTGTCTCAGTCACTTAGCTTATACTAATTACCATTTTGTCCCCACTTTCCCCAGTGGTTTGGCACATCAGGGCAACTTCTGCAGGATCCATTTTCTTTGAAGTGTGAACCGCTGGAAACTTCAGATGCACTCATACCCCAGATTTTATCTGATATTGCAATAGTTCTTTTCACAAAGCCTCTTCGAAGTGTTAGTTCAGTAAAATGGGGCTTAGGATCTCTCACAGAATTCTCAGAACTACACCAGGCAACAATACTTAGGATCCATGGCAGTTAACATAGCTATTCTGTTGGACTTTAGTTACTACTTGGTTCATGACCAAGCCTTTGGATATTTCTGGGTTCTGTACTTCTCCATCACTGAAGCCTTAGTGAACCAACAAAACAGTCAGAAAGCTAGACAAGAATTTTGCTTCTCTGAAAGAGGACAACATAGCAGAATGAAACTCATGACTTCATCCAGCTACAACTAAGGCTGCAGTCAAACTAGAGAAATGTCCCCCTTCTTTCTCACGTCTTCTGGTTCCTGTGTAGTTGTGCATTGTGGTCATGTGGCATAGTGATAGTGCTTCATACCTTTTTAACGGTTCCACCTTTTTAAGGGTAAATTAAATGTGGTACATTCATCTACACCCCTCAAGTGGGACATATCCCCTTCCCTTTTTTTCTTTTTTGGCTTTTCACTATCCCCTTTTAAAAAAAATGTGTAGGTACATCGCTGTGTTGGCCAAACCCCCTTGCTAGCCCCTTGTGGCACCCCACGGGTCCCTGGGATACTGCTAAATCAGTCAGGAGCAACGCTGAAACTTCTCTTTGTTTTTTCGCTGAGCCAGTGGTGGCGTTGCTGCTGCTGCTACTCTTCCAGCTCTGGCTTTGGCTCCTTTGTGCTTCTTTGCTTCCTGTTCTTCCCTGCGCCCCTTGCCAGTCATCCTGCTCTGCTGCCACTACCATCCTGCTCAGGGGAGCCACGAGTGGAAAAAGTTTGAGAACCACGGCAGTAGGGGGACTGATGCTCCACATGCTTCCTTTTGGCCATTCCTAGAGGATTTGGGGGGGGGGGATGTCCTACTATTATGCCCGTCCCCTCTACTTCTGAGATAGCCTCCAACATTCTCCTTCAACTCCCTCCATCGACCCCCTTCTCTCTTTCCCTTTACAACCCTCAAGTATGTCAAGCCATATTTGACAGAAGCATACCAACGGGCTGACATTCCACTTTGAAAATTGTTTTAGAAAGAAGAAGAAGTTGGATGGCAGCTGTTGGGAGACATGGACCTGCATGCCAGATGTATAGGAAATAAATGGATTTGGGAGTACACAATCCATGGAATGGAGGTAGTAATGCACAATGAAAGGCAGAACAAAAATAGTAGTAGCCTCCCGGCAAGCTGGTTTTGATGCAGAGACAGCACAGAGGGGAAACAAAAGAATCAATAATGGCCTTGCATTGTCTGAACCCCAAAAAAGAGTGGAAATTCACAAGGAGGAACTCGGAACCGTTTTGCAAGTCTGACCGCAGCCTAAGTCTAAGGCTGTGATTATCCAGCTAATGACAGTGCCATCTTCTTTTCCATATCAACAAGAAGTCAACTAATATTCACTTCTTGCCTTTTCTCATGGAGTTTTGTGACTTGGAGAAATCAAATAAATGTTTTTGAAAAGAAATTCAGCTATAGAGAGTGTTTTATGGGGTGGTATATAAGCAGCAGCACACTCATGTTGCTTGATTATTACAACTGAAGACTTTTAGTGCAAGAAACTTCACCATTTACTTAATCATGTTTAAAACCTTGCTTCTGACACTACAGCATGGAAAGTGTAGAAGACATCACAACCAGCAAGGTGGAAGACAACAGAGGGTATGGCTACACAGAGAAGTAACACTAGATTAAACTGGGTTGCTTCAACATCTTTAAAATTTGGTCCTTAACATTTTGTGCTGCTGAAATTGCTGGAGTCATCTGCACCAATAAGATAAATTGTCCTGTTCAAAGAGTCCACATCGCTACTGGCAGAGCTGGAGTGCACAGATTCGGAGCTATTTACGAGAATGAAGCTATTATTTTACTTTCATAGACTAGACAGATAATTTTCTAAAGGCTGATTAAAAAAAGTTAGACAACTTTGTTTGACTTAAAAATGTAAGAAGAATCAGCAAAACTAATTACGGATAAGAGAGATAAAATGTCAAAAGGAAAGACCACCAAAGGACAGGGGCTCCCAAAGGAATCTGGACAGGAGCCAGCAGGTAACAAAAGTACAGCTGATTATCACAACTTAATTCCCCTTTGCTTGAACAAATCCTGTTGACACATGCAGGAGTTTTGCCACAGTAAAACTATCACATTTTACCAGCTGATTTGGGTGCTGCTGGTACATCTGCTTCAATGGAAAACATTATTCTTGATGTGGAAAAATAAGTAAGTGATAACAGAAAAATCATGATTAAGGGTTGTGCTTCACTCAGAGAGGTGGCTACAATGGAAATTCTCCCCTGCACACTCATGCTGAAATCCTATGCTCATCAGGAGAGCACCCAGGAACCCTAGGAAATGTCAGATCTCTCCCTTAATCCCTGCCCTTTATGTAGAAGCATAACATACATGTTCCTGCAGTTTTGGATCTCTCCCTCTTTTTTAAAGAAACGTAACATTGGTTGTGAGGCTGACTCTCTGCACTGTGAGACTACAGTCACCATCTAATGCTTCCAAATGTCCAATGAAGGAAAGTCCATTACTCTCCAGGGCAGTCAATTCCACTATTATACACCCCTTTCTGTTGCAAAGTTCTTCCTTTATCTTTTTTTGTAATTTGAATCCATTACTTTGGGTCCTACCTTCTGGAGCTATGGAAAAGAAGCTTGTTCCATCTTCCATAGGACAACCCTTCAAATAGTTGAAGATGGCTGTCGGGTTGCTTCTCAGTTTTCTTTTCTCTAGGCTAAACCTACCAAGCTCCCTCCGCTGTTTTTCATGGGGTTTGGTTTCCACACCTTTTACATCCGTCACCCTCCTCTGGACACATTACGGCTTGTTAATATTCTTCATAAACTGTGGTGCCTAGAACTGGACACAGTGAGAGCTGATTAAAGCACAATGGAATGGTACTATTACTTCCCTTGATCTCAGAAGGCAGTAATGGTACTATACTTCCGTTCATGCCTGAGTATTTGTTTGTTTAATACCATTATGTTACATGGTTCTATCACATTTAGCTTGGGGTCCACTAATACTCCTAGATCCTATTCACATGTAGTATTGCCAGGCTAGCTGTCATCTATCTGTCTTATATCTGTATAATACAAAACCTTCCCTCTAAGATCTGCAGCAGGTATGAGAGAGGACAATATGATATTCAGCTTCATAATTTGCCCATCAGTTCCCTGAACGTTTGATTTCTCTTCAACATTTCCATCTCATTCTCAGGGCCCTTCTGACTTCTTTTGGTTACATATCTGAGCTTGCCATCATATTGCAAGGTAGCCAAGGCTGCTGCACTTGTTTCTCTGTTCTCTAACACGTATGCTCATCACTCTGCAGCTTCCCTGGCTGTTCACACTTCCTGATCTGAAAAAGTCCTATGGAAGGAGTTACCACATAGTATCTTCCCTTGGCCTCTCACTGAACTGTGGGAAGTTGTTGGAGGGAGGGGGGATTGCCAGCTGCCACAAGTATGACTGTATAAAGAAAGAGGGGGCATGCATACAGTGAAAGACAGCATGTGTGCCTTAGCCACCTGATTAGTAAGCTAAGTGCAAGAATCTTGAACCTCACCCATGGCATTTATCTGAGATTAACTCACCTTTGTTTTTTTTCCCAAATGGGAATTTCATTTCTACCAAAATTGAATTAATATAATCAGAATTTCTCATGGGAGGATTTTGTTTTGAGTTTTTATAACCCCATTCCACGCAAATACTGTTTGTGGCCCTCATCTCATTGCATGTGACAATCTCCTTGTGAGTCCCATATGTCCAGCTCTAAGCTTGTGTGAAACCCAGTCCAGTGGTGTAGTGGGCAGGCATGCCAAGGAAACAGAGCAAGTGGCATTATAAGGATGGCAGTGATCATTTGTGCTTCAATTTTGCGAGGCTGAGATGCAACGTGGATGTGAGGAAAGTTGGATAGGACCTACACTACAAGCTTTTTCATCTGTGTCAGTATTTCCCCTTCCAGAATGGTACTCCTCAACTTACAGTCGTGCATATTATCTGATATCTTTATTATGCAACCAAGTGCATCATACCAGTGCACTTGAGTTGTAATTGTGGAAACATGAGATAAATTTGAAAGATCACATGAACAAAATTGTATCACTTTGTAACACAAATCATGTCACTGTGTAGTCCTTGGATTACCTCCTGGTTGATTGTAAGATAAAGCCTGACTATTTTTGGTTTTAAAAAATATTTTACATCATTTAACCACATGCAGCAGTTAGATTTTGCAGTATGTTAATAGTATGGTAGCCTCTGGTCTGCTCCTTCAGACTGAAGAAGTAGATTTAAAGTCTACAAGAACTTATGCCAAATAACACTTGCTAGTCTTCAAGATGACAGAAAACTCCTTGCTGGAAGTTGAGTCATGGCAACTGGGCTCAACTTCCGGATATCCTCACCTGGATGACTGAGAATCTTCACAGATATAAAACTCCTTGCTGTTTTCACATTGGGTAAAGTGAGGCAATTCTCCCAGGCAGCAGATGTTAGAGGGCATCTGAGCCCTAGCTTCATTCCCCACTGCTGGCAGACACACTTGTGTGTGTTACACAGCCTGTCCTGCTATCCTCAAGGGTGGTGGAGGATGCTATTCTATCACCACTGGTGACATAAGGATGAACTGGCTGCTTCTCTGTGCGGAACTGGGGTAGAGGGCAGAAAAATACCTAGAGGCTTTTCTCTCTGTTTGATGTTTGTTTAGAGAGGAGGGTTATGATGGTGGACAACGCTAGCCACCGTCAACCTATAACTCCCCCCACATATTTGGGAAACAGGAAGAAGGGGTTCATTAGTCAGTTAGGTGGAGTTTCACTATTTGAATTGCTCCCTCTCTTATGCCTCTACAGCAGAATTGACTTTTGATCCCTGCCCTCCAAATAATCAACTATTTGCAGATGCTCGTTGTTTATTGAAGCAAGAGGATTGTGAGGTCACGACCAGCTCAATGCAGAAACAGGATTTCTTTAGTGGATATTTTCGTTTGCAGGCTGTGCATGGGAAGTGTTGGTTTTCAGTGACATTGTCTACTATTGTTTGTACATATTTGATGTTGTGTGTTTTTTCTTGTCACAACAATGCAGATATAAGACAAAATGTCACGCTGTGAGATCTAATTTTTCCCCTCTCCCCATCCCACCCTGTCAGAATATATATATATAGTAGGTAGGGAGATAGCTATAAGAGGGAATGTTGTATTTTAAAAGTTGTTGGAGACAGCAAAGTTATGCTCACTCTCTTTAATACTAACAAACCAAATGCTTATAACTCTTATCAGGCAGTCTCTGCAATGTCTGCATCCCTTCACTAATTTCAACAAACTGTCCTCTGGAGTGGGAAGATTAGCCCCGTGTGTATGTTTATTCTCGGTGGAATTATAGCCATGTTCCCGTCAAGTGAGCAAGATATGAAAATAAAATCTTGTTTGTATTTCTTCTTCTCTCTGTCCAGCAATGGCTGAGAGAAACTTTCAGTAATCTGATGTGTAAACACACCCTATACATTTTAGGGGACTTCATAAGTTTCAAAGGCATAAGAGTCTTTCGCTCCACTCCTCTGGTTTTAATGACCTGTACACAAGAGGCTCTTAAAAATATATATATATCTATATGTATTCCATATAAATGGAAACATTCCAGTTCATAATTGTGCTGTTATATGCAACTCTGTTATGTATTCTGTATGCACAGAGAGAGAGAGAGAGAGGGGGGGGGGGAGAGAGGGAGAGAGAGAATTAAATATTTATGCTCTGGAAATCCTGCACCAAGGAAAGCAGAAGTCCCCAATTTGCATTAAATATTTTAACTCACTTAATTCATGTTGTTATTGCTAGCCAATGAAATGCATAAGGAAGGACCCATGCAAGTCACTTGAAATTTGCCCCAAGCAGATCTACTTGGTCCATTCAGCAAACATTGCCCCTACTCTTTCATAAACATATTTACAGCAGTATGGGCTAAAGATCGACAGATCTGTCAGGCTCAGTTTTGCTCAGGTTTATCATTTTGCCATTGCTAAGTCCCTTCCCTCCTCCTCCTGCATCAGACTACAATTTTTTTAGTCAGCACTAACACTCATACGCATATAGTGCCCACGTTTTCCAAAATGTACAACATTTTGTATTCATTTTTCAAACCATATATATATATATAGAGAGAGAGAGAGAGAGAGAGAGAGAGAGAGAGAGAGAGAGAGAGAGAGAGAGAGAGAGAGAGAGCTCTCTTCAGCGGTCTTTTTGGGGTTTATAAATAATTTTTGTGCATGTTTCTCCAAAGATGTTCATTTCCTCTGTGAACTGTTTCTAATATATGCACTTAGACATATTGTGTTCTCTGAACTACACTGCAAACCTTGGGAAAATATTGGTTTTGAGGTCTAATTGTGTTCCAACTTGTGTTGGGCTGTAGCAACCTGATTGCAAAGCCAGGGGCTGGGAATGTGAATCTCCACTGTAGTTCCTGGGAAAGGCACCAGCCCTGATTACCCCAAGTATTTGTGGCTGACTGGATTACATGTCTGGCCACTTGTGAAGAATTTGGAAGCTGCACAGTGTAAGAATGGCCTACAGAGATTGACTGATAAACTGCTTTTGAGTCCTCTACACCTACCAAACCGTATGAGGATTGCCATAAATGAGAAGTGAATTAACAGCACATACTTAAATTACTGTTCAGGTCTGTGATATCTGAAATTAATAAGTTTACATAGAAATACAAAGTGAACAAATCTCTCATCCATGCATAAGATCTGCCTACTTGGCTTTAAAGAAACAAAACAATACCACCTTGCAATTTTTAGGGGGCACACACTGCCTTTGACTTCACATTTCAGTTCAAAAAATCCCAGAAAGACCTAGGTGGCTTTTTATTGAGGGACCATAGTTATCTGAATATTCTTGTGTAGCAAGAATGAACCCAATGTTTCATACTATGCCAAAGTGTCAGTTTGGTTGTAGACAGATTTAGACAGCACTGTGAAAACATGCAGGAGGGTGAAGACATAAAGGAGAATCTTTTCAGTGACTGCTCCCAGGCAGTAAAACACCCTGCCAAAGAAGGCCAGGATGGTCTCTGTTGGAATTCTGTTCGCATCATTGCATGCTGTCTGAAGTTTGTTTGACTGGGAGTGACTTCTCTAGGCTGAGATGATTGTTCTCCCAGGCTTTGAATTCGAAGAAAGCCCCACCTCTCTGCTAAGAGTTCCTTTCCCTTTCTTTCCTCAGTTGGTGGTGCTGTTATTTATTTGATGTTGATCTGCTCAGTTGGTTGCCTAGTATGTGTATAGTAAAGAAAGCAGCATCCACAAGTCAGTAATTTCAAGCAACTGTAAGCAAAGAAACATTTTTATTCTTTCTCCTACAAATGTCTCAGAGTGCGTTATAGAAAGTTTAAGTGCCAGTTAGTAAGAAATGAATGGATTCTGGGGAACTTGTAGCTATCCTCCTCTGTTGATCTCTGTACTTCTACTTCATAGCAAAAAGAGAGTTTTACCAGAAATTCAAAACTCTGAAAAAGTCTCCTCCCTGTTGTCCTTCTGCCACCAGGCCAAGCTCTTTCTGTTCTGTTCTGACAACTGACTGGATTTTAAGAAATGGATATTAATAGGGGATGTTCTATTCTAAGAAGTATTTTCAACATACTTTTAATTGTTTTAAGCACTGTTTATTCAGTGGTTGTTTTGATGATAATATGCTTAATAACTTTTTAATATTGTAATTTATTGTGTTTTAAAGCTGCATTTACTTTAAAATATTTTGTGAGCCACTTTTTGAGTCCTTTCATTAAAAGAAAGGTGGAATGTAAAAATGAATGAAATGAATAAAATAATGAGTATAGCAGAAACAGTTACAGCTGCTTAATTTATGGTGCTTTGAAGACCTTGGCTTGGATCATAAGAAAACTTGAAGTAGTTCATGGAAGGAACGTTTCACATCCCCTGCTCTCCCTTGAAGCCACCTGCTAACGTTATCGATGAACAACGCACATCACTGGGTGTGCTAGGCCACAGTGATCGACTAATGATTTATACATACACATTGAAAGAGCCTTGAAAGAAACAGCTGCTTCCATGTCACTTTGATACTAACCTGCTCTTGTAAATACTTGCTCGTCACGTTATGCATAGTAGGCTGGCGCCTTATGTACCACCCGAAAAGGAGGGCACAAAGAAGACACAGGTTTCAATAAAATGTGCATGTGCTCACTTTATATACCAATTTAGAAGGGATATTATACTATAAATATATCTCTGCAGGCATTTCTATGATATTACTCTCTCTCACCATAATGGGGAAGAGGGCACACCTTCTCAGGCTGGTATCCAGATGCCTTCAATGACTCTGCACTACCTTCTTGTGTTTCTTTACCTTTAAACCAAACTTGGAGCAGATGGCCATTCAAACTGAGGATGCCCTCAAATAGGGGTCTATCCTCTATTAAATAAGACTTGTGGCTGCCTTAGAGAGGGGCATTCTCCTTTCTTGCCGTTCAAGAGACAAGCACTCTCTCCAGGTTAAAGCCCAAGTTTTGAAATCTGGTAGATGAACATATCCTGATAAGATCTTTGCATGTCTTTTTAGACCCAGGAGTGACTCCTGGAAAACACTATGGGAAACATAGGGAAATAAAAGGCAAAGCTTGTGCCACTGTTTTTTGGATGCACAGCTAAAAGGGAGCAGGAAATCCAGAGTGGCTCAATGCACTAATGGATCCCCCATCCGCTTCCTGACAGTGAAACTTTGGTGCCATAAGTCTGAACGCAGAAGACACTCACAAGCCACAGCTATGGAGAAGTCACAGCTGCTTTTGATGGCGCAATGGACAGCCTCATGCCAGGACACCAATCATTAAGAAAGCTTGCAAGTCAAACTTTCTCCAGGAAGAAAAGCTGCTGAAAGATCTGTGATTATTAATGAGAGCTTTCTTTTTCCTTCATTTTGCTTTATCATTGATGGAAAGGAAGCTTGTAGCCAGCGTGGTGCATGGGAGGGATCTGTCAGGATGATGTCATAGTGAAAGGGAACAGAACTTGATTGTATGTCGCGCATACTGGCAATCTCACTGCATTGGTCCAGAGTGGCTCCTTTATCAATTAGGTAATGTCTGACCCAAAAGAGTGGAAGTTCATTTGTTTTTGCTTGATGGTGTTGATATGTTAGCAAACAATTTCAAAAGAGCTCGAAGTCCTTTTTGTTTTTCTGAACTACCAGTCGCTTAAACTGAACAAAGAGACGGAAGGTTGGATCTAGACTTTGTCATACTACAGAAGAGGCTCATTGAAATCAACTTCAAACCCACTGATTGTAATTGGTCTCTCTTAAAGAGGAAAAATTCAATGCCAAGCCATTGAGAACCATGCAGTCTGTCTACTTCAGGAGCTGGGAAAGGGTAACCCTGTAGGACTACAACTCCTATTGTCCTTGCCATTGGCAATGCTGGCTAGGGCTGAAGGGAGCCCAGACACATCTAACGGACCACACTTTGCCCACCCTGTTCTGCTCCAATCAAATGTTTGGATCCTTAGGACTCACACATGAACTTGCTCTACCCTTTGAGTGCTACTTATCCCCCAACAGCAAATGCAAAAGTAACCACATCTGAGATGCACTGAGGATCTATAGGCCTTGGCCACAGTGCACCTCAACAGATTTGTCTCAGTAACAGTTACTCACACCGCTTCTGTTCCTCAGGGTGGGGAAATTTGCCACATAGGAACCACACATATATACTGAGATCACCTTGGGGAGTTAGCTACTTTGGAATTGGTATCCAGTTTTTAAAAAATAATCATACTCTATGTTTGGCATGTGCACTGTCTCTGGACAATAAGGGTATTGAGTGATCATGGGGTGGAGAAAAGTGCGGCTATTCAGCCCCAGGGTGAAGCAACACCATGATGGATGCCATTTGGCATGTGTAGGGTTAAACAGATGGTCAACTATTTGACTTAAGGAAAGGAAAAATCAAAATTAACAGAGCAGATGATAAAGAGAAAGATCGCCATCCCTTTTTGCATTCTGGAATATGTCATTTTCTTTGTTCCCTCACTCTGCTTAGATAACTAAACTTTGCTGAAATACTATTATTATAGTATCAGGCTTGTGTGTCTGTTATTGTGGAAAGATGACTGTTGCATGGGCTTTGAGTGGATGAAGCACACAACTGGGCACTGTGTAGCCTCCTCAGGTCATAGCTGTTTGTGTGTCCCTTCCCCATTTGTAGGAATGTTTTCTTTTTAAAATGAAAATGCATAGATAATCTATATACATTTTATTCAGGTGCAGAGTTGATTGGGGGGCTTCTGCACACAGCTGCTATGCGAATTATAATGGAGAATAACCTGATACACAACAGACAGTCCAATGCATAGAAAAAATGTAGGACAAAACACTAAATGAACACAACAAAAATACTTGTACCAGATAAAATGTGAGAAAAGCTGAGCCCACCTTCATATCCATATGGTTTAACTATAGCTCTAATCTGTAAAACATTACAGTTAATCCACAAAAGAAGGGAAATTATTCTCTACTAAGATACACTCATAATGTTGAAGGGCTAACTGAAGAAGCTGAGCTTCTTGAAGAGTTAAGAGATGTCTGCTTGGCCTATCATGAACCTATGTAATTCTACTTCTTGCAAATTAATTTGCTTTTGTTTTATGTTTTAATATCAGGGATAAATACAGGTTTTACTGGCAAATCTGAACAAGGGCTTTGAAACATGCCTGGAGGGAAAACTTTGTAATTGCATTTCTCTTTATGTATTATTTGACCCTTAGTTATACCTTGTTATTGGGAAAAGGCATTGGTTATGAGTAATTAGTTGTTTGTAACCTAACTGCTTCCAACCTCTGCTCACGGGCTAAGCAGTCTGTCAATAGTGTATATTTTCAGTGAACTACATGATGCTGTACTGACATTCAGATGATACAAATACAAGGCAAAAGTAGAACAGGAAGGCATTCATAGTTGGAACAGAATACCTCTGACATAAGTGGTGTTCTGAGATCTGATCCTGTTGGCATAACACATCAGTAAATCAGGACTAGGTTATTCCAACCAGTGGAGTTACGCACTGTAACAGCAGGAAGAGAGATCTCGCCCAGGAAGACTTCAGTTGCCAAAACACAAGTGATGTGTTCATGTCTGCTGAAGGCCCTTTTTTTATCCCTCAAAAAACAGAACAGTTCTGCAAAGCCCCTTTAAGTCCTTGGTATGTTAAACTGATATTAAATGAAACCCAGCCATTGCAGCAGCGGAAAGGAAAAATACTGCTGAAAGAAAATGGTATCTATTGGTTAGCCTTTGGCAGCCCCCTTTTCTGCTCTATCCTCAGTCTGAGAGCTAAGTTTAATGTGTGGGGAAACCACATAAGAATCACCTTAGAAGTGGCCAGGATGTTGTGCTAATTTTGTGTGCGTGCAGGCCTAGTGGAATGCTGTAGACCCTGTAACCCATGGAGCCGGAGAAGAGAAAGAGAGTCAGTGAATGAGTGAGTTCATGGAACTGCTGAGTGGAGAAAATGCAGCTGAGACCAAAATTGATTTAGGAGCTTTTCTTAAGTAAAAAAAATTCATCACCAAAGAGCTTTCTTCCAAGAGCCTTTTGAGTAACTCTGTGTTTATATATTGCCATTTGCTTGACCTAGGTTGCCAATACTTATAGTAATGGGCTTTATTTTTAATTTTTTTTTATTTTTTATTTTTGCTCCCCTTTGCCTGACAAACATATGGAAGTGGACTTGAGAATAAGCCTCATCAGAACCATTGGTGACAAGCTGTGGAAATTTGTTGTAATATAAAGAGGGACAATATTCTTGCAAGGAATCACTTTGCCACAGATTAAAGAGTGACAAATATAGGTCAATGAGGCCCCTCATAATCTATTGAGTGGAGTGCTTTGGGACTAGAGTCTTTTGAAATAAAGAACTGTATAATATGATAAAATGAAATAAATTGCATTGCAAGACAAATCACGTGGAAGAACTCGGACACACTGGCTACAGTCCAGCATGGAACTAGATATATTCAGGCCCATAGATTTCAGTTGGCTTAGGGACACCTAAATCTGTAGCAAATGGCAGACAATGAGTCATGTTTAGGCTGAGAAGATGCTGAGGAGAAAAAGGCTGCTGTGGCCAGTGGTGCAATCAGGGTAAGATTTCAGGGCAGAAGACCTTTTGAAGCAGGGGTAGGTGACATGTAGCCTACAGGCCACATGCTGCTTCCAGGAGCCCAAACAAACCCCAAGCAGGTCAGCACTCTTGCACCCCAATGTCTGTCTGTCCATCGCATTATGGATACATAATAATATAATATAATTGTGTGCTGTCAAGTACAATGTATGGTGACCCTTTCCATGTAGAGAATACACAGAAGTGTTTTACCAATCCCTTTTTTGAGGGGGGTGTGTGCTCTGGGACTTTTCTACAGGGAAGCACAGGTGGGAATTGAACTTCCAACCTCTGGCTCCACACCAGATACCTTACTCACTGAGCTATTAAGCCAGTGATACATTTTAGCAAATCAAGAAAATACACGAGTAATATTGGCACTGTATGACACAAGCAGAACAAACTCTATCTATCTATCTATCTATCTATCTATCTATCTATCTATCTATCTATCTATCTATCTATCTATCTATCTATCTATCTATCTATCTATCTATCTATCTATCTATCTATCTATCTATCTGAACCACTGCCCCCACACCCTCAATTTTTTTTTTTTAAATGTGGTCACTAGAAAGCAACAGGGGCTTTTTTCTCTAAGATAAAAATGAGTGGAAGTTGCAAGACTGGATTCAGGTCTTCAAAGTCCAGGGATGGGAGGATGTGCACCCCCTGAATCCTCTGGAGATTGCATCACTGAATTAAAGCAATAAATGTTAACATCTGAAGGGGGTGGAGATATACCCAAAGGGTCCAATAAGTCCATTAATTCCAGAGTCTAAAAGTACCTCATTGCATCACTGGCAATCTCTTTAGTACTTGCTTAAAAGATGGAATTTCAGAAGGTGCAGCTTTTCTTATCCATACATGAAAAAATGCATTTGCTAAAATCCCTTCTACTATGCAACATAAGGAGCTGCCTTATAACAGAATCAGATAATTGTTCTGTCTCATTCAGTATTGTCTGTACTAATTCACCTTGGGAGTTTTTCATAGAAAGCATATGCTCTACTATTGAGATATAGTAATTTCCCTTAAATGTATTAAAGATCCATTTCTTTAGGAAGTCTGATTGCTGAGGCATTGTGCCTTAAGCAATTGCGTGCCAAAAGGGAAAATATTCTAAAAGCAAGAAATACACATTTTGTTTAATGTGTAATTTGACCCCAAAACAAATACTCAGCACTGGCTTCTAATTTGCTGCAATGTTATCCTGGTTGGGTAGAATTATATTGGATTCCCCTTTCTTTCAGCTGAGGTGTTTCAGCTCCCATCCCATGCTTTTCTGCTTCTTCCATTTGTTTCAGTGAGTTTGTCAGGAGATAGTGCTGAGGGTGGCCTTCCCCAACTTAATGCCCTCCATGTGTGTCAGATTACAGCCCTTTATCCCCAGCCCAGCAGGGCCATTCATCACATTGACTAGAGGTGATGGAAATTATACTTCAATATATTTGGAGGTTCGTAAGTTGGGGAAGGCAGCCTTCAGTGTTATATCCTTCATAAACTGTATTCCTAGCTTTACCTGGCATCAAAGACTTCACAGAGGCCTTTGATGGCAACCTCACATGAATTTCCCTCTTGTCCTGCCCATCCAATTACTGGTTGATGTCTTTGTCTTGCTTGTCTTGTGATGCCGGAGCTGATTTATTTTTGTATTTTATTTTCATTGTTACTGTTTGATTTATTGCTTTTTGTTTGACCTCATCATTTGTCAACTGCCCAGAATAGTGCTTTACAGTAACTGGGCAGTATCAGAGTTTAAGAAATAAAATAAATAAATAACCAATCACATAAACACTGGACTTTTTTGGTTTGATTGTATTAAAATAATATTTTTTAAAAGTTTATTTAAATTCTGTTGATGAGCAAAATAGCTTCATAAGCCCTTTTGCCATTGGGATTTGTCCACAACAGGGATGGGATTATTAATTAAAGGGAAAAAACATGAAAGAGCCTTTTCTTTTGTTTTCATGTTCTTCCACTGATTTCCAGAAGAGTCTCTAAAACACATCTGGTTCATATTAACAAAAGAGGGAAACATAAAAGTTTCATGTTCTTTTGTGTTTCCCTCTTTAATTTAACCTTTCTTTTACACGTTGTGAGTCAAATCACCCAGGAATTTTTTTCATCCAATAGCATAATAAGATGCTGCTAACAGCCAAACAGAATGTCCAGAAGAGGAGGAGAGGGAGTTTTGAATCTGTAAAAGGGCCTGGAGCCGAGTGGATTGCTCTTTCTTGGTTTCAGTCATTCTTGGTGCATGTGTGAGTTCCTGAAGCTTTCAGTCTTGTGCTGACTGACTGACAGCCTACCAACTCTATCTATCTTGGATCCTTTCCAATCTTCCTTGATATATATAAAAATTTTGGTGGGGAATTTCCCTCCATTTCCTTATTTTAGCTGCTGCTGGGAAGCCTGCCTGCACCAGCATGCCCCCTTGGGATTATTTCTTAACATACCCACCTACCAATGTTTACAAATAGGGCAGTTTTATTTATTTGCAGAATCCCCCTCTTTTGGTACTTTCCTTCCTTGGATGATTTTTGCTACCTGGTGCTGCAGTGGACTGAAAGAAGAGAAGAGAAGGCAGCAGGTGGTCAGGTGGAGAGAAATCTCCTCATATTCTAGTCCTTTTGATTTGGAAGGAGGCTTTGACTGATTGATTGATTGATTGATTGATTGATTGATTGATTGATTGATTGGGTTGCCTTTCTTAGCTTTCTTGCTTTTCTGGGTCTTTTGGGACAGGGAATAGTGTGTGTCATTTAGGTTGCTATTCCCTCCCACCCCAGTGTGCTGGGGGTGCTTTCCATGTCTGATTGCTTTTTAAAAATTCTTTCTTGGGTAATTTACTGTGTATTTATTCTGTTGAAGATGTATATTTTGATGGGTTTTGGGGGGATTGTTTTGTTGGGCTGTGGTTGTTTTTGGTTGTACTAATGCCTGATTTTGGATTAGACTCCCTGTTACTTTGCCTCCACTTTTTGGACTAGTTTTTATGGGTTCTTAAGAATGTTTTTGGACTAGTGCCAGATAACACAAATGGGGGGAAATGAAATGAAACAACCAAACTGAGGCAGTCCCTTTTATGTTAAATGAAAGGACCCATGCAGAAGAAACAAAAATGAAAGAGGCACCCTCAAAAGGACTCAAAATAAAACAAAAATAAAGTTTTTGCCATGCCTATCCCTAGTCCACAAACCGTGCTCCAGTCATACATTCCATTCATCAGAACACGGACAATTTTAATTTCTGTGGGGTGTGTTACTGTGTTGACCTTGAAAGGCTGAGGTTTGCAACACTTTTCCCATTGCTTTTGCCGTATGGATGTCCGTGTCTCTGTGGTACTTGTGCCTCCTTGGTCTATGCCCTCTGTTTTAAAAAAATGGGCTTTTTTTAAAAGCTTATATTTATATCTTGCTGGTTGTGTTGCCAAGGAGCCCTGAAAGAAAGCAGAGCTGAGATAACTTCTAATCCACCTTTCTGTGATAATGTGGCGCAAGTGAAAAAAGCCAGGGTTCCATTCTCTACATTGTGGTAAGACCAGGGGCCTTCAATAGACACTGGAGACTGGAGCAGGGGGTGGGGAAGGTTCCCAAGGACAGTGCTGTAGTGGAAGCAAAGAATATGTTTCTAGAGAGTCATAGGTTTTTTTTAAGAAATGGAAATGGTCAAGTGTGGTCAGGCCAATTGTCTGGCAAAGTATGGAGGGCGGTAAATAATTTTCAGTGTAGAAACAGAAATGATGGTCCTGTTGGTGCAAAAGGATATGGATAACCATAGATAGACCTAAATGAATGTGGTGCTCTGTAGTGTTACTTAGTTCCTTAACTATTCTGGTGTTGTGCTGTGAAAGAGAGGACGGGTTTTTACTGAGAGTTAGGTCACAGTAGCACACAGGAAATGCTGAAGTAGAAACCGTAGCAGGACCAGAAAAGCTAGAGTTAAGTAATCAGCCCTATGTATGATGGTAAGCCAGCAAGCCAATCTTTTCCATCTCTCTGTCAGCCTTGCCTGCCTTATAGGGTAGTTGTAAAGGGAGTACAGAAGGCAGAGAAAGCATAGAAGTCATGACTAAGACTTCCAGTGACCTTAATGATGCTGACAATATGTTAACATTGATTAGAGCAGAAGTCCCTAAAAAGACTTCAGGATTTTAGGTGAAAGCTTCATTCTGCACTGTGCTTGTTAAGAAGGATTCTCCAATCCAGACAAATAATTGCTACAATTTAATGTAGCATGTCACATATCTCATCATAAAAGAAGTCACATATAAGTGACTTGTGTGATGGTTTTATCTACTGTCAAGGTGGTAACTGTTGATGGGCTACTGCAAGGCCCTTGCTCTCTGTTCTTAGGTTTCTAACCTTAATTTTGAACTCTTCATCTTTAAACTTGATTTGGATCAAGCAGCCCTTCAAATGGACATTTTCAAACAGAGAACTGTTTGAAATGGTCCCTCACCAAAGGCTGCTGAGAAAACTCCACAGTCAGGGGATAAGAGGGCAGGTCCTCTTTTGGATTCAGAATTGGTTGAGAACCAGGAAACAGAGAGTAGGTGTCAATGAGCAATTTTCACAATGGGGAGAGGTGAAAAGCGGTGTGCCCCAGGGATCTGTCCTGGGACCGGCGCTTTTCAACTTGTTCATAAATTACCTGGAGACAGGAATAAGCAGTGAGGTGGCCAAGTTTGCAGATGACACAAAACTTTTTAGGGTGGTGAAGACCAGAAGCGGATTGTGAAGAGATCCAGAAGGTTCTCTCCAAACTGGGAGAATGGGCGGCAAAATGGCAAATGTGTTTCAATATAAGAAAATGTAAAGTAATGCACATTGGGGCAAAAAAATCAAAACTTTAGTTATCAGCTGATGGGTTCTGAGCTGTCCGTGATGGATCAGAAAAGAGCTCTTGGTGTGCTGGTGGACAGCTCGATGAAAGTGTCAACCCAGTGACAGTGAAGAAGACCAATTCCATGCTAGGTATCATTGAGAAGGGGATTGAAAATAAAACAGCCAACATTATAATGCCATTGTACAAAACGCTGGTAAGGCCGCACCTGGAGTATTGCGTACAGTTCTGGTCGCCACACCTCAAAAATACATAGTGGAACTGGAAAAGGTGCAGAAGAGAGTGACTAAAATAATTACTGGTCTGGGGCACCTCCCTTATGAGGAAAGGCTACTGTGTTTGGGGGTCTTCAGTCTAGAGAAAAGGCACCTGAGGGGGGACATGATTGAGATGTATAAAATCAGGGGACATCCACTCCAATTGAGTGTTGGGAGAGTGAGAACAGACAAAAGAAAGTATTTCTTTACCCAGCATGTTGTTAGTCTGTGGAACTCCTTGCCACAGGATGTGGTGATGGCATCTGCCTAGATGCCTTTAAAAGGGGATTGGACAGATTTATGGAGGAAAAGTCAATCGCAGGTTACAAGCCATGATGGGGATGTATAATCTCCAGGCTTCAAAGGAAGGTACCTCAACATGCCAGATGCAGGGGAGGGGTATCAGGAGACAGGCATCTAGTTGTCTCATGTGCTCCCAGAGGCATCTGGTGGGGCCACTGTGAAATACAGGAAGCTGGACTAGATGTGCCCTTGGCCTGATCCAGCAGGGCTCTTCTTATGTTCTTATACTCTGCAAAGAAGGGCACACTCTATTTGCTGACATGAAATAAAAAGTAATCCAGTGCAACGTATATTGTGCAAACAGGTTTACTACTCAACAGCTAGATCCGGCAGACAGACACCATTTCCACATTGTCTTTATACTTTGGACATACCCTATTCATGTTGTCCCAGAGACAAGGCAGAAGGGGAAAACATCAGCCAACCAATAGGAAAGCTTTCATCTAAAGCAGTGGTTCCCAACCTTGGGTAACCCAGGTGTTCTTGGACTGCAGTTCCCAGAAGCTTTCACCACAGCTGTGTTGTCCGGGGTTTCAGGGAGTTGCAGTCCAAGAACACTTGGTTTACCCAAGGTTAGGAGCCACTGATCTAATTTGCTTGAAACATTATTGCTGTCTAGCCTTCTTCAAGCATTATAATTCATGTCCACTCATCACAAAGAATGGAGTGTTCCAGCAGCCTGATGAATCTTTGGTTTCCTTGCCCTCTTGTCCCTGGAGCACAACAAAATTTTGCTATCCATGTACACCCTCAGGATCTCAACTCACATGAAGAACATATACTGATAGTGTACACAGAATTACATGAAGAATGTACACAGACACTTGAGTCAGGGACCCAGGTCTCCTAAAGAGTGTGAAAGGATAACAGAGGTCTCTTCCTGTTCAGACTTGCCACCCTCCTTGTGTAGGAGAATGATGGAAAGGGTGGAAGTAGAGCACTCTGTTCTTTGCATGGTGAGTGGGCATGAATTATAATGCCTGAAAAGGGCTTCTATATTCTGGGAAAGGAGCAAGAAAACAAAGTGATACATAGTTATTCCTAGAGAAGCTCTGCATTTGACTGGTCCAGAGTTCAGAATATGGAGGCATAATAATATAATATAATTGTGTGTTCCCAATGTATGGTGACCCTTTCCATGTAGAGCAGGGGTCCCCAACCCCAGGTCCGCGGCCCAGTGCTGGTCCATGGCCTGGGCCGCGGAGACAGATCTCCCCCCCCACATGCACTCCCCCCCGCAAGCCCCTTTGTGCATGTGCGTGAGTGCGTGTGCCCCCTGTCAGCACCCCCACCCCTTTGCACATGCGCACGAGTGCTCCCATGCCCCCTAATTGCCCCCGCCCCTTCGTGCATGTATGCGAGTGTGTGCGCATCCATGCGAGCGCCCCCCGGCCCTTCACACATGCGTGCGAGTACATGCGTGCCCGCGTGAGCGCCCCTGGCCCTTTGCACATGCGCACACGTGGGGGTGCCCCACCTTCCACACACACAGACCCTGTGTCCCCCCAACTGGTCCGTGGTGTCAAAAAGGTTGGGGACCACTGTAGAGAATACACAGAAGTGTTTTACTATTCCCCCTTTTTGAGGGGTGTGTGCTCTGGGACTTTTCTCCAAGGAAGCACAAGCAGGAATTGAATTCCCAACCTCCAGCTCCACATCAGATACCTTACTCACTGAGCTACTAAGCCAGTGATACATTTTAGCAAATCAAGAAAATACACTAGTAATATTGGCACGATATGACACAAAGAGAACAAAGTTTTCTGTTTCTGCCCCTAAACCCAGAATATTGGGGGGGGGGGGTTATTTAGTTTACTAAAAAAAAAAAAAAAAAGAACTCAAAGACATAAATTTTAAATTTTAAAATGAAAACACAAAGAGAATTTCTGTGGTTGATATTCCCCTGAAAATCTGAGGTAATTCATACAGCAGACAGAAGTGCAAACAGAATGTTGTCACCAAAACAATTGACTCAGCTGTCCACATTTGCTCCTGTGAGGCCAGCCAGTTTCTTCTCTCACTGCTTTTTAAAGATCTTTTTAAAAAACCCTCCTATTATTAGTATTATTATTATTTTGTTTCTAAGCCTTTGTTGACATTGACAGCTCATCCTTCGGCCATCATTCATCCCAGTTACTGCCAACTTCAGAGAAAATAAAAACCCTGCTCCCCTAATCTGATTATTGGGCTGGCAAATCAAATCTGGCCCCTCTCAGTGTCCCCTCAGCTGGCTGTCATTAGGAGCAGAGGCTGGCCTTTGGCAGCGCTCCAAACACCACCTAACTGAATTTGAGATGCTGGAGTCTTGACAGGCCAAGGAAGGTAATTGAAGAGCTGTGGGGATCTTGTAAAATTTCAGACTGCAGAGATTACACAGGGGATCCGGGGACCCATCTGTAGCAGAGATGGGGACATTAAGAAGCCACGGTCTGGCCCTTCATTCCTTTCTCTCTTTCTTATTGTTGATAAAGAGATTGGAAAGAGAGATGTCAAATTAGGGAGAATGCAAACAGCATTGGGTTACCGGACAGGGCCTAATCCCTGTTATAAATAGAAATGAAGGCTTCATTTCTATCTTGAGCACACAAGAAAGTCTCACAGACTTGTTTCCAGGGAAATATGCTGAGAATCTGGGTGTCAGTCATTTTCTCTCTACCATCCTGGAGTTGCATATCAAATCAGTCACTTGTTTGCTGTTTTTTTGTTTTGTTTTGTGAACTAGATATTGTATGACTACAGTAAGAAAGAAAGATAGATGTTCTTTGAATAAAATCTTTTGGAAAATGTTCTATTCTAGCCTAGGTAGACAATTGACATTTTAGCTGAATTATTTTAAGTCATCTGTAGGCCCATAATCTCAGACTAGATCTATATTTTCCACAACAGGGCGGTATGTACGTGTGCACTGTGCTCATACTTTATTTGAGGTAGCATAATGGCTTTTTTCTCACTTGGGAACCAGAATTCACACCTTGGTTAGCATTGAGTGAATTTCAAAAAGAAGTCCAGCATTTTGAAACAGAACTGAACAATAGTACACAAGCTTGGATGTGAACATCTTCAGGAAGGAAGAGGTGTAGATACAACACATCAAATGTATAAACAACAACTTGAGTACAAGTATAAAGTCTAGCATGTCATGATTTGCATAGTGATCACATAAGTATACTATATTAATTATTAGACCTCACAATGTAGCAGATTTCTCTAGAGGAATTCTGTGAGACTGGAAATCAATCATTTGTGTAACTGTATTTTATAGAAAAAATAGAGGTATGTGAGCATCTGGTTTAGATGTTCCACCAACACATCTGTGCCAATGGGTTAGCTTCTCAGCTAATCTATGTGGCAGATCCTAGCAAACCATTATTGGATGGAAGATCTGGCAATGTTTTTCTTGTGATGGGCAATCACCATATTTGTGGTCCTTCATAAAAGTGCTTCAAGATAGTTTACAATTTTTGGCTGAATTTTGTTTGAGATCAGAATGAAGATTAAATTTTAATATTTGTTAAAAGGTTTTTAAAACATGTTATGTGCCTTGCCTTTGATACGGAGCTCTTTATAATCATACCAATTAATAAAAGCTGTTTTCTTCACATTTCTACAATATGACAAACAAGGTCATTTTAGCATTTCACAGTTGACAGTGTTTCTCTGCATCTTGAAATCTTTCCAGTTCTTTATCCAGAAAGAGAATTTTCAACAACTTCCTGGTCAAAGGGGGAGCAGCCAGATTCTACAGAAGAAACTCCAGATTTCAAGACTAGTTCAAGACTTCTTTCTGCTGGAAGTACAGTTCAAGATGGCACCCCCTCCCCATTGCGTGCCCAGAAGCTGGCTAGACTAGCCCCTGAAGTTGGCCTTAGCACTGGAAGTGGGAGAGGAAGCAGGCTAGTTAACTTTTGTGGTGTATATCACTCAGTCCAAAAACAGTAGTGAATAGCTGAGAAGTCTAGGAGGAAAATTAGGGAGCTTCCACTGTTGTCACCTAGGGGCTGAAATGTAGCAGTAACTCACAACTAGAGTAGCCCATTCAATGGAACTTACAGAGGAGTTGACTCACCAGATCTCCACTGATTCAATGCGCCTACTCTAGCTCTGACTTGCTACTGGATTTCAGCCACTGTCTGCTTGCTACCTGAAGGAGTTGCCTCACTCTGCCCATCTTGTGAGATTGTTCCTTAAGTGGTGATTTGAACCCAGGTCTCCTTAGTCCGTCACTCTGTCCAGTACACCACAATGAGTACCTTGCCCCCTCTGAAAACTCTCTTGCATCATATCTTCCCCTTTCACTACAAGGAGAGATGCTGCTCCCCACTCCACCCTTTAACATTGGCCTGTTAGCTGCATGGACAAGCACGAAGGCCTCACTTTGTATAATGGTTTAATTATAATGTCAATGTGGATTCATTAGCATGACAGCTGTCACTGTAAATGGGTGAGTGGGGAGGCTTTCTGAGCCCCCAGGGTCAGGGTAATTGATGTAGTGAACAGCATAGTGTATTTGCTAAACAATGGGGTGGGCCTGTATCTTGACCTGAGAAGGGCAATCAGTGTAATCAGAGAATCGATAGCAGCTGTATTTTCATCAAGGATCAGAGTAATACAGCCACCTACACGCTTGCTTGTGTCTTGGCTGCTACCGCCAACATGGGAAGCATAGACTCTCAAGGACTTTTGTGACTGGTGTGCTTTCTGTTGGAGAAGAGAAGAGAGAACAAATAATTCCTATTTCCCATTCCTAGCCATTGCTCTGGACATAGCAAAAGCAAATTCCCAAGGGGATGCCTTTTTGTTCCTTGGGGGAAAATTGTCCTGTTGGCTACGTATTTCCATGATCACAACTACCTCTAATATAAGAGTAGTTATGTGCACTTATTTCCAGCCCTTGGCACCATGTTACACTCAGGCATCATATCCTGCTTCATGGGGAACAATCCTTTGTGCGATGGCTTGTATATTTCAAGGGCTATTCAGTTGAGGTCTAGTTTAAAGAAGCATAATAAGGCACAGTATGGACCATGAAATTACTCATCAACTCTTAGCAACTTGGATGTCAGAACAAGTGAGTGCCCCAAGTCACAGTTTCCTTGACACAGTGAGACATACTGTATTTTTATTATAGTTACTATTTCTAAATATGCACCCTCACACATAAATTAATATAGGCAAATTTTACAGTGATTATCCTTGTTCATCATTTTTTTGGTTGGTGTCAAAAGTAAACAGTTGGTTGTAAAACACTTTTCACTGTAACCATAATTCATAACTTTTGGGGGCTTTTGAGACACTTACCTCTGAAGCAATTTGCTATGTAATTTGCTACTGTTAACACAGCAAAAAAAAGGGAGGGGATATTGAGCAGCTCATTCCATTATTCATTTTTCATTACATAAAAAAACTTACCAATTGACAAGAGAATGCCTAAGGTGCCAGTATGGTGTATCTGTATTAATGAAAAGGAAAAACTTTGAAAAGAGAGGGAAAACAACCTGTATTCAGCATTTCCCCTTAACATTAGATGTGCTATGCACACTGTTTGCGGGTGTAACTGATCACAGTCTGAACTATGCACAGGAGGTTAAGTATGCGCTGTGATAATCTAATAACAAGAGAGTGTCATTCAGGCATGTCTTACCTTCTGAACTTGGCATACATAAAAATCTTGGGATAAATACTTTAAGTTTATTCTGCCAAAGTGACTGAAAGTAGAAATATTCTATGTAGACAGTCATGCTGTGAACATCTTCTAGTGGTTGGCTCAAAATATAAAACAAAACTAATAATATTGCTAATGGAATAGGGGATGAAGCAGGTGGAAGGAAGAGGGCTGACTCAAGAAGAGACTTGCGCCCATGTGCATGCACACCCACACCCCCACACCATTTGTTGTGTCGCCTCCATTGGTTGCATAAGTGCTTTTAAAATAATGAAATTACTTCCATCAGAAAGAAAAGAGATGCCTGCATGATAGGGTGTTGTTGTTTTTAAAGGGGGGGGGGAAGGAGAAGAGAAGCATAACTTACATCCTTAAGAATTATTATTTATTGTAGTATTTGTTCTCGCCTAATATCTGTCTTTTTGCACAGCACAAGACAAAAGAAAAAAAAAAGGAATGGAGAGAGATGATGAACCGAGGGAGAAAAGTATGGAAGTGTCACATCAGTGTATCTTTTACATGTCACAAATCAAGGATGATCTTTGATGCCTGAATCATGTTTTAATCAAAGCATGCTTTAAAAGAAGGTTCCAGAAGTTTCACTTGTAAGATAGACATGACATTGCAGAGCTGATAAAGATACAGGAAAAAAAGCCAACCAGATTGATTTTATAGCTTTGATTATCTTTGAGCTGGCTTGATAAAGATATTATACCAATGGAGATTTTTACCTGATTAAGGGGGTGAAATGATGCATGTTTACAGTGATCAGGACTTTTTAGCATAGAAGAAAGATGTGTTGAGGAGAATCTAACAGGGCTATATAAAATATTAATTGAGTGGAAAAGTAGAGTGCAGGCAGATACTCCCACTGTAGTTTAATACTAGAAACTGGGTGCGTGAATTAGTTGTTTGCTCAGCTTGACATGTCTCACCATTCCTCCAGTGATCTCAAAATGGCTTATGTGGCTCTCTTCACCCTACTTTATCTTTACAACAAACCAGTGGGCAAGGTTCAGGATTACCAGACAGCCTGACAGAAAGTGACCGGCCTAAGCCCGCCTAGAGAGTGTTGTGGGTGAGTGAGGACTTCTATGACCACGCTGGCCCAACTTACAAGACCAAACTATTAAAAATGAAGACTGGGTAGTTCAGTCATTGTGGTGTACTGTTTAGAATACTGGATTAGGTCTAGAGAGATGTGAGTTCAAATCTCCACAAAGGTATGAAGCTCACTGGGTGACTTTGGGTTTGTCATCATCTTCCAGTTTAATCTACCTGACAGGGTTGTTGTAATAATAAAGTGGGGAGGAAGGCCACATGCACAACTTTGAGCTCCATGAAGAAAAGGCGGACAGGCAGGCAAGGAGATATGGTGAAGTGGTAGGGCTTATTTGCCTCACATATCTTAGCCCTTGGCAGCCTCCGGTCAAGTGGAATGTGACATTAACTCTAAGCAGGGAAGGGTCAGATGGCAATGGCAGACAAGCAAGGAAGATTAGAGTGTAAATAAATATATTTAAATACATGGATTAGACTATGCTTTTAAATATTTGTATACCATGGTTTAAATTTAGATTTTAATCTGTTTGTTTTAATTAATTGTTGATTTTAAATTTTCATCCACCATCTTGGGTCCCCTCTAGAGACGAAACACAGGATAAAAATAAAATAAATAAAATTAGTGTAAATTTAAGGAAAGATATATTTCATATGTGGGAGTTCACCAATAAAGTCTAGCCCATCCCTTGGAAGACCATACCCATTCCCATGACACCTACCATCAAACCTTTCCTTACTAAAATGTTGCTTGTAACTGAAAAAAAAAGCCCTTTCAATTCTCTCTCTTTTTTAAAACAAAAGTTACATTTTTGGTAGGGAGCCCATGGTGCAAGGGTCCTCAAAATATGCTAAAATTGTCCATTAGAGGACTTTTGAGCCCCCCTTTTTCCCCAAAATATTTTTTTATTTCTGGCCAGTGTGGGGTGCTGGGTGCCTGAGAGAATCCTTCTGCTAAGTCCTACCCCACTGGTGCCATTGCTTGTGTAGCAAGAAGCCTCATGATTTGCAGGCTGACATCCTGCCTTGCTGTAAACAGCACAATGGCCCCAAGTGCACACACCCAATGGTTCACTTGCCCCTCTCTTCCCCTTTCTTCTAGCTCTGTGGTGCACTAATATTGCACAACTGCAAGTCATGTAGCATCATCTTTACAATGAAGAGCCCTGGTGCCATCTTGGAGTGGGTGAAGATGGGTGCCTGGCTTTAAAGTCACCCCACACTCCAGAAAACAAAATCTCCCCCCCCCCATTCTTCTGGCACTGTTCAAGATTTGTCTTCCCTCCTGGATCCCTCCTGGAAATCTTGGGAATTTCCTGGGATGCCACTGAGTGCCTTGAGAGCTGAAGAACCCTAGTTATGATCCCCACTAAGATTGGGGAAAAGAGAGTATGAAAAAGCCGTACTTTTGGGATAATACTGCAAATGATGAAAAAGATTAAGTTACCCCTTAAGTTACAGTTGTAAAATATAATAATTATAGTTTCATAACTGGGAAAACAGAATTGATTAGAAGTAACCAGAGCCTGAAGAAATTAGTTTTTAATATATAAATTATAGAATTCTCCACTCAGCATGGCCTCAGCCACATCATCTGGGAATTCTAGAAGCTGTAATCCAAGATCCTAACTTTTCCAGGCTCTACAAGTGACAAATTACTTCCAAGATCTGCAAATGGGGCGAGCAGGCTGATGAACAGAGGTGTGCAGATTTTTTGTTTTTGGACTACAGTTCCCAGAATTAACACAGAAATATATGTAAGAAATAAAATATAAGAAATAAATAGATAAGAAGGGAAGGGAAGTGTGTGTGTGTGGGGAGGGGGAGCAGGGCTCCTACATCTGTTTTTAACCCTACAAATTCTTCCCTCTTCCTTCCTCCTGGGAAGAGACCATCCTGAAATCCAGAGGACTGTCAAATTGTTGTGACATATTCACGTGAGCCAGAGGTCTGGGGTTGGTCACTCCGTCTGAGTTGACTGACTTGATCTTATCTGAATCAACCACTCTTTCACAAACAAGGACTAACTCAACTCTTGCATGTTCAAACAAATCAGCCACACACCATGAACTGTACACTGTGTTTGGGTTTCACTGGGGTAATCTGTGCCTCATCTCTGCACTGGAAAACAATGTTCACAGTGGATGGACTCCCAATGTGAAGGAATGTCTCCTTAGCTTCTCTCATTCTGAGGGCTGAACCTGAGGACAAATCCATGAATAAGACATCTCACAGCTTTTGTTTATAAAAGCAGAAAGTAAAAAAGCACCCAGGGAGCACCCTGATTCAAGCTGAGGTTACGGCATTGGGAGAAAAGGGGTTTGACACTTCCTTTCATAGTTTTTTCTGAAAGATTTTCCCCACTGTAGGTTTTTTCCCTTACTACATGCCCAGTTGCAGCTTGTGAAGGGAAGTATTTTCATTGCAGAAACAATACAGAAGACAAGGTAAATGCTCCCCTTTCTAAGTAAAATGGACCCTGTCTAATCAAGTGCACACATAGAAGCATACATAAGAGTTCTACTGGGCTATAGCAAAGGTCCGTCAGCTTGCACTTTCTTCCCAGACTGGCCAACTACATGCTTATGTGTAATCCACTAGCATAAAACCAGAGCTTCAACCTCACAAGTTACAAACAACAACATTCCTTGTAACACATTATCTAGACCCATTTCAATCTGGTTTCAGGCCTGGTTATGGGACAGAGACAGCTTTGGTCACCTGGGTGGACAACCTATGCTGGGAACTGGGCAGGGGGAGTGTGTCCCTATTGGTTCTGCTGCACCTGTCAATGGCTTTTGATACCATCAACCATGGTATCCTTCTGGGCCGTCTCTTTGGGATGGGACTTGGAGCCATTGTTTTACAGTGGCTTCGGCCCTTCCTGGAGGGGAGAACCCAGAGGGTGGTACAGGGGGACTCCTGCTCAATACCCTGGTCATTGGCTTATGGTGTCCCTCAGGATTCTGATCCCCCCCCCCATGTTTTAAACATCTATATGAAACCATTGGGAGAGGCTGTCCAGAGTTTTTGGGGTTTGGTGCCACCAGTATGTGGATGACACCCAATTCTATATCTCCTTTCCATCTAATTCCAAGGAAACTGCCTTGGTTCTAAACCAGTGCTTGGCATCAGGAATGGGCTGGATGAGGGCAAACAAATTGAAACTTAATCGAGGTGCTCCTGGTCAATTGGAAGGCAGATGAGGGAATAGGGATACAACCTGTGCTGGATGAGGTTACATTCCCCCTGAAAACTCAGGCTCACAGCTTGGGTGTACTCCTGGACTCATCCCTGAGCCTGGATGCCCAGGTTTCAGCAATGGCCAGGAGTGCTTTTGCACAGCTAACACTGGTGTGCTAACTGCGTCTGTTCCTTTAGATACCTGATTTGGTTACTGTGACACTTGCCTTAGTTAGATCCTGCTTGGATTACTGTAATGCACTCTATGTGGAGCTGCCTCTGAAGATGGTTTGGAAACTTCAGCTGGTGCAAAATTCATCAGCCAGGCTACTAACTGGGACCAGTTATAGGGCGCACATAACATCCATGTTACAACAACTACACTGGCTACCAGTCCATTTCCAGGCCCAATTCAAAGTGCTGGTTATTACCTATAAAGCCCTATACAGCTTGGGTCCAGGCTACCTGAAGGACCATATCTCCCCATATGAGCCCTCTCAGCATTTAATATCATCAGAGGAGGTCCTCCTAGCAGTCCCATTGCCAGCGCAGGCATGGCTGATGGGGACAAATGAGAGGGCCTTCTCTGTGGCAGCTCTCCCTTGGGAGATCAGGTTGACCCCCCTCCCTTTTATCCTTCTGCCAACAGCTGAAGACCCATCTCTTCAGTCATCATTGAATCCCTGAATGCCTTTTTAGGATCTTAGTTTTTAATGATTACTTGCTTTTAATTATTCAATTGTATTTTAATTAGCATATAGTTTAATTGTTTTTAATGTTTAATTTACTATGTTTTTCACTCTATTCTTTTTAATATTGTGAGCCGCCTTGGGTCCCCTTGTTAGGAGAAAGGCAGCATATAAAACAAACAAACAGGCCCAAATCTTGTTGCACAGTTAGTCAGAAGGCATAACATTTAGCAGCAAGTCATGTGATTTAGCATGCAATAGATCAGTGATGGCAAACCTATGGCACGCGTGCCACAGCTGGCACACGGAGACCTCTCCCTGGGCACGCGAGTGGAGCACTACCCCCCACCCCCCCACAGCCGAACCTCAAACTGCACGATTGTAGCCACCTATCCCTGCTACCTTTCTTGGTTGCGGCACTTGTAAATCAGTTCTTTTAGAGATTGGAGATAAGGCTGCTTTATTGTTTACTGCTGTAGAACAGCCCGGGGCAGTCAATCCGGCTTGTGAATTACTACTTCCGCCGGAGGTGACTGCAAGCAGGAGGGAAAGCTCCAATTAAGGAGGGAAGGAAGGTGCGAGGGACGGGTGGATTCATCAGCTTGTTTAAATGTAATGAGAGGAAACAGGGACATACTGAACTGATGCAAATCATTGCTGAAAATTTAGGGAGGGAGGTAGGTTGTGTGTGTGAGAAACTGACTCTTTCATAAAACCATGAAAAAAGGAACCTTCTAAAGTGTTTGTGTGTGTGTATGTGTGTGAGAGAGAAAGAGAGACACAGAGAGACTTGACTCATAAAACCAGAATTACAAAGGCATCAAAAGCTAATCACAATTGGTGGATTGCATTGCATTCAAAAGTACCCAGTAAAGGATTTCGGTAAGATTGTATTATGGTACACACTTGCTTTTTTTCTGGCCAGCCTTACAAATTGCTTTCTGTTTGACAGAGTGGGAGGTGGAAGTAATTTTAAGGCATTTTCCTTATAGTTCTATTTTTAATCCAAAATATGGCCCTGCAATGTCTTTTTCTGGTAAGTAGGGAAATTAACAAAAGAAGCCTAAACATGTTTGTCTTAAAACAGCCTTTGATGAAAAGATTTTTCTGCCCTCTGCACCATTTGAAATATTTAAATATCTAATATTTTATTATGTGATTATTTAATTGTCATTATATTTTATGATGTTTTATATGTTGAATTTATTTTATACTTATAATTAAGTTTTTTGTTTGATTGTGTTGTGAACCACCCAAAATAGCCTGGCTAGATGGGTAGCATACGAAAGAAAGAAAGAAAGAAAGAAAGAAAGAAAGAAAGAAAGAAAGAAAGAAAGAAAGAAAGAAAGAAAGAAAGAAAGAAAGAAAGAAAGAAAGAAAGAAAGAAAATTTTAACTTGGCAGCAATAGGTCAAGGTTTGAAAAATTATAGTACTATAGAAATATATCAGAAATATATCATTAGAGCTTCACCATATGTTATGGGATGGAGCTCTGCAATCCTGTGATGTAACACTTCTAAAATGCAATGCTATCCATGTTTATACAAGTGTAAGTCCCTTGTAGTCAATGGTGCTTATTCCCAGGGTGTTTATAGGAAGACAGGCTTGATAAATGATTATTCATTAATCTTTCTGGATTTTTAAAGGACGAAGTAACAGCATGAGTACTTAATCCATTCATTGGTTAAGTATAACATTCAGAATGCCTCCACCTATCTTTAATTGAATTTAGTTATGCCATTTATCAGGTTCCTTAGGTGATCTTCGTTAAGATACTGGTTAGATCCCGATCATCTGAGGCTTCAGCAAAGTCCCCAGACTCTGTTTTTGATTCCCAGGGTCCCCAAACTGGGAACATTGAGAAACGCTGCCATTATAGATGTGACCAGTCATGGGATACTCTGCAAAACAAACTGGTGAAGTGAAAACAAATGTAGCTTTTCTCTCGTACAACAGAGATGGGGCTTGAGCTTTAAAAAACAGTACTCTTCAGGGAGGCTTTTCAATCCAACCCTGTCTGAGCGTCTCCCATCTGGTCCTCTTTATTGTGAAAATTTGTTGGTGCCATTGGCTTTTATGGTTTTGATTTGTCATTGCTGTTTCTGTTACATTTTAGTGTCCATAGTTTGTTTGTCCTGGTTTGTAATTGTCTGTAAGCCGCCCAGAATAGTGCCTTGGGACTAATGGGGTGGTATATAAATTAAATATAAATAAAATGAAAAAAGGAACCTTCCAAAGTTCATCTCCACTGCATTTAGCTCTGCAATTTTTGCTGAGAACAGCAAGTACAGTATTTCAAGATTCTGTTTAGACTCTAAATTGAACTGGGCAGAACTGGAATATTTAGCAGAGTCTCACTAACAGCAAACACCTAGTAAAAGACAACCAACACACCTGGGACTAGCTTTCTGAAGTGTGTAGCAATCATGTTTCTCTGTTTCTCATGCCCAAAGCAGGCAAAAGTATCATAGTTTATTCCCGAAATCTGAATCCCAGTCTCTCTGCTCCTGGTCCTGCTTTGACTGCAACACCAAACAAAAGGTCTTACAAACAAAAGACTGTGGCTTTCTTTATTGAGTCAATCCATCTCATGTGCAATCTTCCTCTTTTCCTACTGCATTGCACTTTTTCCTGCATTGCTGCCTTTTCCAGTGAGCTCGTCTTCTCATGATGCCACTGTAGTACAATACCCTTTGCTTGGTTATTTTTAGTGAGAGTCCACACTTAATTTGCTTTACTTATCTTTCTGACAAGTCATGATATCTGTAAATCTCTTTTCCAACACTACATTTCAAATAAGTGAAATCTGTGTATACACTTTACGTAGTGTATAAAATGTAGGTATACACTTAAAAAAATTGCACTCCTATATATAGCTGCTTTTCTGAGGATAGCTTACTTTGGAGGAAACAAGTTCAGGATTTCAATGTACTTAATAAGCTTTATAAACAGGGTGCATTTAATTCAGTGTAGCATTTTGCACTTGACTTTTTTCTAAAACAGCTGTCAGTTGGAAGAATCAATAAAGAACCAGACAGACAAAATGTGTAAATGACATGAGTTGTTTTTTCTAAACTAAAACCTCAGTATTCCGGTTTAATTGCAGTGTTGGCACTTCGAAATAAATAATTTGGTTTTGTGTTGCTGTTTGGGCACTCGGGCTCAAAAAGGTTCGCCATCACTGCAATAGATAATGCTTATGGAAATTTCCTAAATTATGAAAAATTACAGCTTTTGTGCAGCTGTGTATCAGGATTTTGGCCACTGGGTATGGGAGTCAGAGGGGGCAGCAATCCTATTAAAAATAATAATAGAACAATTGCTAGCATTTTTAGGTTTTTAGTGTAATGAGTAACACTCATTATTCCAAAACATTTTTGAAGGGTTTGATTGTGGTCAATTTTTATATATTTAAAAATACCCCCAGCCATTTTTTAAATTGTAATGCATTACATTTTTGAAGTAAATCATTAGTGATATATTACAAATAACATCTTTCATTTCTTACAAGTCATGAGCAACAATTTTTTCCCCTAAAAGCTATCACTAACTAGTGAAAACATGGTATCCACATGTTTTTTCTTACTGATGGCATGCGAGTTTGGCCTAACCAGTAGGAGGGAGAAGGAGGAAGGAATTCAAGCATGCTTTTTTCTCTCTTCTGCCTCACATGCCTCTCTTTGTGAGCGAACTGTCATGCATCAAGCAAGGATCAGACAGGTGGACAAGACAGGAAGGCGAGACAGGCCAAGAGTAAGAAGGAGGGATTGGGCTAGCCGTAGAGGATGAAGAGAAAGAGAAGGCATGTGCATTGATCCAGAAAAAGACTGATACTGAGTGTGGGGCAAAGGGGAAGGGGGAGTCCATCGCAGGTTGCCCAGATAAAATAGAAGCCTTGTCTGACCCTCTAAACAGTGTCCATATGCAAGCTCACCAGACAGTTTCCTCAGGGTGCTGTAGAAGGATATTTTAGGGGTTTGCATTTCCTTCTTGCCCCCACCTCTAATCATTTATCTCCCTCTTTTCCATCTCTTGAGCTGTAATCTCAATTCAAATCACAGAAAAATGATCTTGAGTGATAAACCCCTAAGCATCCAGAGTAAGAGGACTGAGTTTCCAGCTGCAACTCTGTTGTCTAACTTATGCCTCTTGGAAAGCTGATGACATCATTGGCAGTGGCTGATTTTGGTCATGAAAGGCTTCCTACTACTGTCTCATGGCTTTTCCAACCCTTATGTAATCCCTTTCATCATGTGGAGGAAGGGGGAGCTGTGAGACAGAAGGAGGAATTCTTTAATTACAGAAAAATCTCCTCTGCCAGTAGTGTCATTCTGTGGCAGTGGGCTTTGGTAATTAAAGACTTTATGCTTGCATCCTGCAGCTCCCACAGTTTCCATGTGGTGAAAGGCATAGCATGGTAATCAGAAAAACTGTGGCACATAAATAGGACGTTTTTAATTACTGAAAATCTCTTCCTGCTGGTGATGTCATCACCCCACCAAGGCATAAGTTATTTGACATAGTTATCATCATTGTTTAAAGCTACAATCAACCCTATCATGCACCCTGGAAGTAGCAAGTTACATTCCCACTGAATTCAATGGGGTTAATGCCATTAATAGAGCATTTGTAAGTTTTACTGCTTAAAATGGAGAGAGTGTTTGAGGGGTTTTCTTGGGGGATCCCGAGAGAAATGGCTAGCTTTTTTTTTTAAAGTGGTGTAATGGTAACACATTCATAACAACACAACAAATTGCATTTCCAGGCTGAAGTAACAATAATGATAATGGCCTGATGCTCAGGCAAAGTAGTGAGCAATGCAATAAGATCCTTTTAAAAAGCACATTCCAAGCTCTTTAATTTACTGGAAGATATTATTGTATTATTGTATTCAGTCACTGTATAGGCTGCCATTTGCAGGCATATTAGATATGATGTTATTGCATCACTTGCTGAAGGTCAATCCAAGAAGTTTACTGCAATGGAACTCCTCCATAACCCACCCATGGGGCCTGGGGAAAATACAGTTTGATCCCTTGTGATTCACACCTCATGGAAATCAGTTGTCCCCAGGGTGAAATCTCTGTAGGCATCGAGATTTGCAGTAATCATCAGGGGCAGAGGTAGAGAGCTCAGTTTGCATGAGCTCCAACAGCAAAAGCTTCTTTAAAGTGCTAACAAGGTGCTAACTGGCAATGTTCACCTCTCTCTCTCTTAATTTTTTTCTCTAGTGATAGTCTGTTTGAGCACCAAGTTGAACCTTCCCCTTTAAAAAAAATTAATGGTTTGGAGACATGGAGTGTTTGGTTGAGGGGAACTCTCAAGCATTCCTCTCCCTCTGATCCGGCAATCACACTGGGCCGAAAATGGACAAAAGCGATGTCAAACTGATCAGAACAAATTTAAACCATCCCTGACAGGTAAACAATAACAACAACAAAAGACACTCCTCCTCTCAAAAAGAACCAATTCTGCAACAGGCTCCCTTGCACTGAGCTTCATATCGTGTAGTCACTGGGTTTTAGTTGGAATTCATCAGTGGCAAATCTTACATGAACTGTGGTATAAATGACCAATAGTCCTAGAAGCCCCAAACAACATGACTCAATAGTCAAAGATTCTGGGAATTGAAGTCTAAAAACCTGAGGAAGCACTGTTTGAGTGGAGGATAAACTGGTGCCTCTGAGAGGAGGCATTATTTCTCCACACTGAGTCACTACATCTAATACAAAATTGGCAGATTTTTGCATAATCCCAAAGTACTCGACAACATATGAGAGAGACTTTTGGAACTGTATGTACAATGTGAGTTAAGACTGTGGAGAGCTAAGCCCAAAAATGTTCCATGGGCTGTATGCACATAATGGCTATAATCCAAAATTCAGTGGATTTCAATATACAATTAAATATAGTGAGTTGCATCTCCAGTGGTGTCTTTAATACACTCCCTAGAGGTCTTAACCCTAATTTGACTCCTACTTTAATAGTTTTCAAGTTGCCTAACTTCAACACTACTCCTGAAGTTACTATAGGTTACAATTTGATTTTAAGGGTTGTCCTTATTGAAGTATAATGCATTAACTAATTGTTTCATGCATCCTTTCTTTATTCTCTCTCTCTTTCATGTTATTTTATGTTGTACTTCAAAATAATTATCCCAGGTAGGAAAGTCTAGAATCATCTCAATAGTACACTTAATCCTTTGTTGATATATTTTGCTGCATAGATGAAAAGCAAGATTAAGTGGCTACTGTATGAAACCTCGGTTGCTGCTATACAATATTGCTTTGGTGACCTCAGTTCGCTTTCTGCTCAGTTTCATTCTGAGTATCATGTCACACAATGTGTTGCTCAGCTTGGATTATTAATTACACCACTTTGTTTGACTTAACTAGGGATCCAGTGGAGTGGGTTCAGTTTAACTTTGTTGTCACAAGTTGTGGAGTCCTGATCCATGTGCTAGTTGCGTTAAAACCATCTGTTATACTAGATGGGCCAGACATACACCATCATGGGATGTGTCTGCCCTGACAGATTGGTCTGGTCTACAGCAAAATCCCACTATATTTACCTCAGGCAAAATTGGTGCATCATCACTATCAGATGGGTTGAGGTGTGATCATTCTCCCATTTCTTCAAGGCAGGTTTCCTCAATGGGAAACATCACTTTGGAAGGAGGGGAAAAAAACTTTTGGAATCCTCTTTCCAACTTTCTCGTACAAATGCTCAGAAAAAGCTGTAAATCCGTGCTCTTGTTTAGCGTGGCATGTACTCTGCCTCTAATCCAATTGCTCCCCAGTTTGGTCTCTGTACAGCCTCATTCTGCCTGACAGCTATTTAATAAACCTATTTGCTTTTCTTTGACATGAGGCAGAAGTGGTGGGTGTTGAAGAGCTACAAGGCCCTGGTGGACCATGAAACCTTGTCCCGCTCAACACTCCTCCAACGCAGCACAAATAGATTGAGCAGAAGGAGAAATTAACTCAACTCATGGGCTTCATTTTTTAAGCACATATATGAACCAGTATGTATTCACATTAATGAATTGCCTTCCTTTCCTCAAAGAAGACATATTCTTCTTTCCTGACTTGAATCAGATTTACACATTCAGCCATCAGATCTAGGAATTTCCTGTTGTCATTTGCTTCGTCTGCCAAAGCAAGAGGGCCTCTTACATACTGCCCTTCTGCTCCTTTTTTAAGGCAATAGGACACTGGTTAAACTAATTTTTAAAATTAATTCAGTGTAATATAAACTTTGGTGTATGAAATATTGTGGCACGCATGAGTTTAGAAATGCTCACTTAGAAGTAAGCCTGTATAGAATTTCAGTCTCTCTCTTTCCATGTCTCTCCATACTTGGCTGTCAAGCAGCACAAATGAGCCTACAAAACTACCTCAAATTTGCCTCAGTTGACAAGGTTCTTCCCCTCCCCCCATACCATCAGAATGAATGAATGAATAGTTTATTTGCGGTTGTTAACCCAATCTTACATAATACTAAAAGATATAATACAATAAAACCTTATAGAGATATACTGTATTAATAAAAAGATACACAGTTTACATAATAAAACCACTTATAAATAGAGCACTATGTATGGCTTGCAGAACTAAAACCTCTGGCAATCATACATCTGCGGGTGAGCATAGCAGCATTACAGAATCTGGCAACACAATTTGTGGTCTGTAAAGACCTGTCCAAAAGAAGTAGCTTCACATAGAATTCAATGGGCCCCCCCGGAAATTTGTGAATAACAGGATGAATAAATTCCTTAAGTAGTTCTTGATAGAAAGGGCAGCATAGAAGGACGTGGGTCACGGTTTCTACTTGGTTGCTTTTGCAGGGACATAAGCACTCTGAAAAGGAGATATTTTGGAATTTCCCATCCAAAAGTTTGGAAGGGAGCATATTCAGTCTAGCTAAGTTAAAAGCTTGTATTATCTTTGTGGACATTAGGCTAGAAAAATATGAAGTCATTGTGAAAGCACTGTATGTAACTACACTGTTAGTACCCATCTGGCTCACATGATCATGAAGTTCTATATCCCAAATCCTACATTTGACTGCCGCTTTGGTGTTGGTGTAGCCCATCACTATAAGGGTATTGGGAGAGAAGCGAATTTGTTGTATTTCTTTGACTACAAAGGATTTCCAGTCTAACTGGAAAGCATCCAAGAGGGTCAATGGTGCCAGACCTTCTGAGAAAAATACAAGTTTTAACCAATAGTTAATCATAAGAACTTTGACCCGTGCTCTTATGGAAACTAGAGGCCTCCAAGCGAAGGGCTACATTGGGGATACAGGGAGGCACGGCCAAAATTGATCTCAAAAATTTGGTCTGTATGATTTCAAAGAAATGTAGAGTTGAGTATACAAATATTTGGGAGCTGTATAGCAATTGAGAAATAACTGTAGTGATCACCCTTTGTTAGGTATAAGTCATGTATTATTCATGTTCTATGCTAATGTGGTTGAAAGGCGGAGCCGAGAGAGAGGTTAAAAGGCGGAGCCTGAGAGAGTGAGTCAGAGTGGTTAGTTAGTCAGAGAGAGAGTCAGAGTGTGAGAGTCAGAGTTAGGAAGAGGTTAGTCAGAGAGAGAAGGAACAGATATTAATAGAGCTAAGCTGGTTAAGATAAATAGATAGAGAAGGTGGTAATTAATTATATGGCAAGAAGAATGTATAGAGAGACCTGTGAATGATTTGCTTGTGTACAATGAACATCTGAAGAACATCTGTAATTATTATTAACTTTGCTACACTTTAGTAAATAAGTTCTGTTTGCATTTACCAGACAAGTGTTTTGACAAACGTCATTTATTTTGTGGACTGAGGTAATCCACTGGTGGCAGTGAGAGGAAAACACGACTGGAGCCTTTGTGAGGGCACAAAACGTAGGTGCCTCAAGGAGGTGAATGTCACAATAACCTTGCCCTTAAAGACTTGAACTGCTGAGGGGACGTGTCGTCCACCTTTAGAGAAGAAGAATCTAATTAGAGCTGCTGTACTTTTCTGAGCATTCAGTAACAAATGTTTTAGTTGGGAAGCCCAGGAGCCTGTGGAGCTAAATACTATGCCCAGATATTTATAGCACAAGACCTGTTCTATAGGGTGATTATTTATTGCCCATTTATGTTTGATTCTCCTTCTACTGGTTACAAGTATTTTGGTCTTCGTATAGTTTATAACCAATTGTTCCTGGTTACAGTAAGAGGAGAAAGCCTTCAAAAACCTTCTAAGACCAACACAAGTTAGAGACAGTAATACTGCGTCATCAGCATATAGTAACATGGATAGAGGGCGTGAGAATAATTTGGGAGGATGGAAATCAGGTTTTGATCAATTGTCCACAATGCCATTTATATCGAAGTTGAATAGAGTGGGGGCTAGAATACAGCCCTGTTTTACCCTATTATACACTGGGATTGAGTTGGATAAAGCTCCTGTTGAATTACAAAGGACTCACAAGCTGGTGTTTTCATAGAGGCGTTGAATTAACATGAGCCTCCTGTCTATATTTCTATCTTCAAACTTGGCCCAGAGTTTGCATCTTGGGATGAGGTCAAAGGCTGACTTAAAGTCAATAAATGCAGCATACAGGGCACCGTCCTTAGGAGACAAGTATTTGTGTGCAAGATGGTGGAAAATAAGTCCCTGATCCAAGGTAGACTTTCCTGGCCTAAAGCCGGCCTGCTCCTCTGCCAATAGGTTCTCTGCTTGTAGCCAATTGGTTAGTTTACTCAGAAGATGGCTAGCATATAGCTTGTTGACAGTGCTGAGTAAGCTTATAGGCCGAGAGTTGGCCGGACATACCATCAGAATGGTATGACAGTTGGAATAGTTGGCATATTGTGACACAAATCAAATATGCCAACTATTCCAACTGTCATCAATATATAAAGATACATGGCACAAAACCTTATGCACCAGTTTGTCTGAAGTTGAGTTGCCATCATCACATCATGTTTAAAAATGTCATTCAATTGAAACAAATAGGAGGAAAAAAATCAAGCCCTATCTTGATATGCAATTATAGTTAGGGCCAGTATGGGCACGTTTCTAACTCCAGAATGAAGAATGAAGCCATATAAAATTGTTAGGCCAGTACAGTAGGATCCCCATATACATGGGGATTAGTTCCATAATCTATCATGGGTGCCTGAAACCACTGATATGAGGGAACCCTATATACAACATACAACAAGGGGGTGGGACAAAGGCCACAAGAGGGCACCCTTACATGTTATATACAGTATATCACAGAAGTGAGTACACCCTCTCACATTTCATAAATATTTTAGTATATCTTTTCATGTGACAACACTGAAGAAATGACACTTGGCTACAATGTAAAGCAGCGAGTATACAGCTTGTATAGCAGTCTAAACCACTGGCAACAAAAGTGAGTACACCCCTAAGTGACAACATCCAAATTAGGCACAAAGTGTCAATATTTTGTGTGGCCACCATTATTTTCCAGCACTGCCTTAACCCTCTTGGGCATAGAGTTCACCAGAGTTTCACAGGTTGCCACTGGAGTCCTCTTCCACTCCTCCATGATGACATCACAGAGCTGGTGGATGTTAGAGACCTTGCACACCTCCACCTTCCTTTTCAGGATTCCCCACAGATGCTCAATAGGGTTTAGGTCTGGAGACATTCTTGGCCTGTCCATCACCTTTACCCTCAGCTTCTTTAGCAAGGCAGTGGTCATTTTGGAGGCATGTTTGGGGTCGTTATCATGTTGGAATATTGCCCTGTGGCCCAGTCTCCGAAGGGAGGGGATCATGCTCTGCTTTAGTATGTCACAGTACATGTTGGCATTCATGGTTCCCTAAGTGAACTGTAGCTCCCCAGTGCCGGCAGCACTCATGCAGCCCCAGACTATGACACTTCCACCACCATGCTTGACTGTAGGCGTGACACACTTGTCTTTGTACTCCTCACCTGGTTGCCGCCACACACGCTTGACACCATCTGAACCAAATAGGTTTATCTTGGTCTCACCATACCACAGGACATGGTTCCAGAAATCCATGTCCTTAGTCTGCTTCTCTGCAGCAAACCATTTGCGGGCTTTCTTGTGCACCATCTTTAGAAGAGGCTTCCTTCTGGGACGACAGCCCTGAAGACCAATTTGATGCAGTGTGTGGCGTATGGTCTGAGCACTGACAGGCTGACCCCTCACCCCTTCAACCTCTGCAGCAATGCTGGCAGCACTCATACGTCTATTTCCCAAAGCTAGCCTCTGGATATGACGCTGAGCACGGGCACTCAACTTCTTTGGTCGACCGTGGCGAGGCCTGTTCTAAGTGGAACCTGTCCTGTTAAACTGCTGTATGGTCTTGGCCACCGTGCTGTAGCTCAGTTTCAGGATTTTGGCAATCTTCTTATAGCCTAGGCTAGTGATGGCGAACCTATGGCACTCGTGCCCCAGGTGGCACGCGAAGCCCTTTCTTATGGCACGCAAGGTATTGGCCCACCCACCCTCCCTTGTGGAGGCAAACCTTATGAGCCGGCTGCAGCCGGGATTCCCCCTTCCGCTGCCACTTCCTGGTCCTCTGGGTCCATCCCTATGATTCCCCCTGAAACCGCCACTTCCGGTTCCGGACTTCTGGGCGGCACGACAGCCACTGGTTTCTCCCCCCCCCCCTCATTTTGGGCACGCGAGCCCAAAAAGTTTTGCCTCCACTGGCCTAGGCTATCTTGATGTAGAGCAACAATTTGTTTTTTCAGATCCTCAGATACTTCATTACCATGAGGTGCCATGTGGAACTTCCAGTCACCAGTCTGAGAGAGTGAGAGCGATAACACCTGTTCCCCCTTCACACCTGAGACTTGTGACACTAACAGGTCTCATGACACCAGGAAGGGAAAACGGCTACTTGGGCCCAATTTGGACATTGTCACTTAGGGGTGTACTCACTTTTGTTGCCAGCGGTTTAGACATTAATGGCTGTGTGTTGCGTTATTTTGAGGGGACAGCACATTTACACTGTTCTACAAGCTGTATCCTCACTGCTTTACATTGTAGCCAAGTGTCATTTCTGCAGTGTTGTCACATGAAAAGATATACTAAAATATTTATGAAATATGAGGGGGTGTACTCACTTCTGTGATATACTGTATATAGGGATGCAACAAACCATGGATAAGTGAAACCACGCATACTAATACCCCTGGATCTGGGGGTCTTACTTTACTTCATCTCACAGGGTTTCATGGTGCATAAAACTGAATCTCAGCTTCATTAGGAAACAGGATATATGGGCTGGAATACTACTGATGTTCTCATAAATATGTTTTAATATTGATCTTAGTTATCATTTTAATATAATACTTGTTTAATTCTTTTTTAATATTGTATACTTAGCGTTTTTAGTTTTTAAATACTGTTTTAATGATGTAAGCCACCTTGGGTCCTTTCAGGAAGAAAGGCGGAATATAAATAAATAAATAAATAAATAAATAAATAAATAAATAAATAAGGTTTGCACAATTTGCTGTGGCTAGTTGCAGTTAATTGACAAGATGGCAGAATACACCTTTGTTGCACAATTGGGCATATGAAAAGGCCAGCTAACGAGAAGTGCAGTTCTGCATTAAATTTAGTTGTGCTTCTTCATCAGCACATTGTTCATTTGTGTTCCTTCCTTATATGTATCATGTGTGTGCATGCACACACATGGCTGTGTGTAAACTGTCCCTAACAGTATGGTTTAATGGGAGACTTTGTTGAGCACAATCAATAAAATGTTTTTTGTAAAACATGGTTGCAAATTTGTGTTGCACTAATTAATTCAGTGAGTGAGAAAACCTGCCCCTGCTAGACTGTGCTCTCAGTTGTGGCAACTAGCAACATTTGCTTAGAAAGCCTTGATTATCACAGTGAGAAAAGTTTGTTAAAACTACAACTTCTAAACAAAAATTGCATTAATGGAGTATCACATGAGCAAAGTCTGAGCTAATCTAAAGGCCCACTGATAAAAATAGGGCAGTATTAATTAAAAGAACATGGTATTAAATAAAGTTGGATTTGAAGAAACGCATTCCAGATTATTCTGTGGTTAGCCATAAAGATAAATAATGTCTCATTACTACTATCGCATACTGGGTTGAATTTATATGCAGTATGACTGCTCTGAACGAAAAGTTTCCAGGCTTCTCCCCCTTCCGTATTGATTTCTGCTGAGAGAACATCAGTGTAACTGTGTGTGTGCTACCAAGTCCTCCATGCATAAGGAGATATCAAAAGGTCCTAGTGGGCTGGACATAAATTTTGAACCCTCAGAACTTTATTTAACAAACTTCTAACTCACTATAACTTACTCTCCCTTTTCCTCTAACTGGTAGGCGATCAACCCCCAAAGTGGAGCAGTTGCTTCACCCTCCTTTTGGTTTATGAAGTTATCTGAAAGTCTTCATTCTATTCATGCCTCTGCGTGCAGCCATGAGCTGGGTGTACCTGTCTCTGTATGACTAGCACCTCTGCCTTCAAATGCCAGAGGCACTCACACTGCTTTTGTTTCTCCATTGGTGCAGCAGTGCAGGTGTCAGAGTCATAGGGGCAGAATCTAGGGGATAATAGTTGTGTCTCCTCTGAGCAAAGGCATTGTGGAGCCATGTGGAACAGGGGGCTTGTAGGGCTTACTTGGGTGACTCTGGCTGAGAACACTCCAGAGCCTGCAGTGAAGTCTCTCCTTCTTTGTCCTCTGTCAGCCTCTGTCTCCTATCTGTGGTCATACTCTTATGCTGCTGCCTCCTTTACATTCTTCTCTCCTCCTCCTTTTATACCCTCATCACTTCATTGTTCTCTTCACTTCCTACAAGTTTCTACACTTCTTCTGGTCCACCCCCATCCTGAGCCTCACCTATTTGGAGGCTTCCTGAAGATTCAGCAACCCCAGTAATCTCGAGCCAGTGTTCTCTTCCATTTCAGGGTCATTGACCTCCCATTGGCAACCCTGGAGTCTGTGTCCTCACCGCTGGCTGTTCCAGGGGTGTCTGCCATGGACAAGGGCCCCCCAGATTAATCATGGTGAGCACTGGTGTCAAAAGCAGAAGTGGGCCTGACCCCGAGACCTTTTCCCACTTTGATAGACTCCTGAAAAGGATTCTGGGAAATGTTCTATGATGCAATTCTGGCCAAGTCCGTAAGATCTCACAAGTCAATTAGTGTGACTAGAATGCACCCAAGAGTCTTTCATAGACCATGTTTTAGGTAATTTTAGAATCTGGGAATAATGGCTACTCTCTTATTGAAGTCCTGCTGAGCAGAATGTGTTGCCCAAATAGTAAAGCATATGCAGCCATTGCTGTTGTGCAAACTGCAGTGTCCACAAATAAATCCCATGTTCTAGTTGTGCAATGGTAACAGTTGAACAACTGGTGCAACCCCACTTTATCACGTTGGTGCAACTTTCCATTCAGTAAGATGTCAACAAGATACTGACCAATGGTTTCAGGCATGTCCCCTGTTGAGATGACAATGGCTGTTCCTTTACTTAACTTCAAAATATTATAAGCCAGCCCTGCTGGATTTGGAGGCCTGATGCTTCTCTGATGTCACCATTTATACATTGCACAAGAAAGCTGATAATGAGAGGCAAAGTGGTTTTTCAGGTAAGTGGATCCACTATTACATCTTCAAATTGAGGAACATCTCATGAGATTCTGAACCCAGATACCAACCCCAGATGCCATTTTAAAGGTGTGTTATCTAAATGGATTCTGTGCTGCATACCTCCATGAGGTATGTTAGTCATGACCTCCTAAAACACCCTATCAACAGTAGTGGAGGCTGTCCCCACTAGACAGGTATAGCACGTTAACTGCCAAAACACAATTCCAAGGAATCCTGGTATTTGTGTCTTGGTGCGCTAGTTAAATTTATCTGCCAGAGGGTTCTAGTGCTCACCTTAAAACCCAGCAGAGATTTCTAAGTACCCCACCAAACTCCAGATCCCTGGCAGGTAATCAGTTTAGTTCAGAGACACTAGAAACCTGAATGTAAAATTTTGTGTGATGGTAGTTCAACTGACTACTTGTCCATCTAGTGGGATTTCTGTTGAAATTTTCTACTCTAATCTTCCGAGAACTTCTGCCTGAGGTCTTTCCCATTGCCTGCTACCCACTTCATCTAACTGCAGGTAGCAAGGATGGAGCTGGGAACCTTTATCAAGCACAGCACCACTCAGGCCCATTTACAGTGAGGGAGAAGGTGGGTCAGAACTCAAGACCAGTTAGGGTCAGGAGGACCACACAGTCAGTGTTACTTCTCTTGCAGCTTAAAACATGGCGCTTGCCTGCACTTTCATGACTTTCCAGGAAGTAACATAAAAAATTCATTGAAGAAATATTGACTTACAAGCTCAAAACTTGAAGATGTTTGTCAAGTACCCCAATTTGAAAGTTATAAAGTCTCGTGACATGTAGGAGTGCTGAACATTACAGAACCACCTGTCCTCGTAGTAAAAAGAAAAGGGACATGCTGGAAGTTGTCAGAAGGAAGACTTACTGTCAGGCTGATGAAGAATATGGGGAATGTCCATCAGCGCCAATTAACACTGGTTGAATCAGGATCAGAAAGAGCCTCCACCTAGTTGAGAACTTACTCCCTACCACAATTAATGGCCATGCTACCCTTCCCTTCCTGTAGATACAGATATTGCTTTGTCCTATCAAGATGGCAATGTACTGAAAAATTTGTAGAACACCTTAATAAATAATTACTGGGATATCCGATTAGGACCGGCCCTACCATTAGGTATAGTAAGGCTATTGCTTCAGGCAATAGATTTTTTAGGTTATGAAAAGGCAGAAAAATGTTAGTTAATTAATGAGTGTAATAATTTTTTACTGGTCAAAGTGGGAAGAGGTACTTCTGTGAGTTCTTGCTTTTGTGGGCCAAAATTATATGACCTGCCCGGAATACTGTGCACCTTGTCTTTGAAGTGGGGGTGGTACTTTTTGCTGCCTTGCTTCAGGCAGAGAAATGTCTTAGAATGCCCCTGTTTCTAATCTACTTCTTTGGCTCTATGGACCAGTATTGTTTAATCTTTTCTCAGACCCAGAATTCAACTATATTACAGGACACACATTTAATTTTTGAGTTAAATAAATATCAAGTTAGATTCGAGAGTACTGTTCCTAGTGTAATTCCCACTTAGGCCGAGTGTGACTCATTTTGGGATCACACCCCACAAGCTGAAGACCAGTGCAATCAATTGATCTCTCAAAAGAGCATCACGACCTCTTGGGGCATGCACTTGCAAGGGCAAATTTCACAGCTTTGTGTCCTTTAGTTCAACCTTATTGATATGGGCTCGCTATGGTTGGAAGAAGATTTTGAATAACCCAGCATGCTGTTTGTCTAGTGATCCACCAGCGTATGTACATAGTTTGAGGAACAGAGAGTGAATAATCAGGAGATTTGTATCACCATATTTAAATTAATGGCTGGCCGTCTTGAATTCAACCAAGTCAACAAGCTTGATTTGCAAGTCTGAAAAGCACGATTCGTTCCTGCTCTTTAACTTATTGCTTTCAAAATGGGAATATGAATTTAATTTGGTAATGAGCTTGATAATTTAATTTACATGCTTTTAAAATCATTTGCCCATATGAGTTGTGTGTGCTCACTGTCAGTTCCTTAAAATATGACAAGGCTTCACTTCTTTATTTTTGATTCTTTGTATTTTCTTTGGCTACCAAGCAAGAAAACTCAGAGTAGCAACCTTGCCAATCATTAATGAAGAGAGTGAAAGAAAGCCAACACATGAGTGGAAGCAAAGGCTGTCTCCCTTCATTTATTTCTCCTTTCTATTTATACACAGATCCTAGAACACATTAATATTAGGTTACATTTTTATACTGCCCCCCCCCCCCAGTGTTATTGGACTGTAACCCCTTTAGCCCTCAGCATTGGGCATCTTGCATAGGACTGCTGGGAGCTGCAAAGGATTGATGGGATAGCTCAGTGTCTTAGGTATTCAGCTGTGGAACCAGAGGCTGGGAGTTCAATTCCCCATGTGCCTCCTTGACAGGGACTGGACTTGATTATGATGATTATAACATCTGGAAAACCACATGTTCCCCATCTCTGTTCTATACTTGTCATATGTATGTATATTCTATATATGTCATGCTTGTCAATGACATATTCTGCATCTTAGAATTCTCAGAAGGAAAGGGTTGCCTTCAGAGTCATAACTAAGGATTGGAACACCCTTTTGATGGTTCTGTCCACTGTGTGGACAGATGCTTCTAATCTGTTGGATTAGAAAACCAAAAATGTCTACACTGCTAATGAATGAGTCAGGTAAAGGTAAAGGTTCTCCTTGACATTTAGTCCAGTCGCGTCTGACTCTAGGGAACGGTGCTCATCCCCGTTTCCAAGCCACAGAGCCAGCGTTTGTCCGAAGACAGTTTCCGTGGTCACGTGGCCAGCACGACTAGACATGGAACGCTGTTACCTTCCCACTGAGGTGGTACCTATTTATCTACTCGCATTTACATGCTTTCAAACTGCTAGGTTGGCAGGAATAACTCAGAAATAAGCAGAACCATTCCGCCAAACATTATTTCCAGGCCAGGCCAAATTTGGATTGAGGCCAACCATGTGAACCCCACATCTCTTCTTCTTTCTCTCCTTGTGAGAGATTCAGACTGAGAGATGGCCCAGGCTCATGCAGTGAGCTGCAGAGAGGACTGGAGTTTCAGAACTCAATCTCACTACTGCTTCCTCATTTCAACTCTCATTTAATTGAACTGAAGTATGAGACAAGTGGTGCAACTGGATTGAACATTGGTGCAGAGGGGATGTCATGAACCATCCCTCCAGATTTGTTCTTCAATAGGTACTCCCCTGGAATTTTGGCGTGTTCAGGTCTCAAACCATGCGTTGCTTGAAACTGAGGAGTGTTGTGTGACCAAGGTTCAGTCGTACTAGCAGAAAGGTGGGCAGAGTGTGGTTCATGGGCACACTGGGATGCCAGTGCGCCCCCATCCCCTGAATACCCTGAAAAAATTGTGCCTCAAAATAGCATATGGCACCACCAGAAGCCTCTAGAAAATATGATTTGCCATATTTATATAAATACTCGGCCTGTTTTAGGTAAAAAAAAAGAGGCCTTTCCTTTTAACCAATAGTGACAAAACAGAACCAGGCAGCTTTTAAATGGCTTTAAAATGGTAAACCATGCCTCTCAATGACTTCAGAATATCGTCTTGCACACTTTCAACTGAAATGAATGGAGTGTGCCCCAGAGAGTAATTATTTCCAAGCGACTTCCAGAAAAAGTTCCTGCTGAATTTGCAACTCAGGGTAAAGACAGCTTTGCTCTATGCTAAAAGTGCCACCATAATGTATAAATAATACATTAAATGCTAGGTTGATATTGTACCTTACCAGTTTGTGGTGATAGATTTACTATATAACAAGCCCGTCAGATGGACAAAATCAATGGAAAGGCAATTTGAAACAATGCTCAAGTACTATCTTGCCAAGCCATGATATAATAAGAGGGCAGATTATTAACATATGTCAGTATGTGAAAATGCAGCTACTCTTGTTGTGGTTATGACCAGTCCTCTGTAGGTCTTCTTTGTGGTATGATCTCTATTGGTACTGATGCTAGAGGGAGATGGGATTAGACTTGCCATTCCGCTGTTTGTATGAAAGAGCCATATATGCACACTGAGAATGGCTCTTCTTCTTGTTCCTCCTCTCCTAGAGGTTGGGCAACATCATGGTATTCTGACTTGGGATACAGCTGCTCTAACCAATTATGCTGTATTGCACCCAAGCCATTATCTCAGGTTTTTCAGCCAATAAATTCTCCTTTCCACATTCCCTCCCCCATCCATTTGCCTTGAATGAGCTGTAACAGTTTGTATCTTTTATTTCACATTAAGCGATGAAAGGGTTCTAGCTTTCTGCATTTTAAAAAATGATTTCTTAGTCTTCATTCATTTGCCTTAGCATTTCTTCATAGACGACCTTCTCAGTTAAATAAATTTTTAACTTCCTATGAAAAAAATGACATTTCAAATGCATCTGCCTTTTTTAGATAGCTGCCTGTGTTAAGATTCATGATTGCATGCCATACAGTAGAACCTGTGATACATAGCAGTGTGTGGCCTGGTGTTCTCAGTGGAGAACACCAGGCCACACACTGGACCTGGTGTTCTCCACTGAGCAGAGTGAGTGTGCTCCGATGGTGACTGACCTAGTGTCTGTTCCCTTGTCATGGTCGGATCATTGCCTAATTAAATGCAATCTCGCAGTGGCTCTCCCTCCCCGCGGAGAGCAAGGACCTGTTTCAATGGTTCACCCTCGAAGGTTATTGGATCCTATAGGATTCCAGGACACAATGAGAGGGATTCCGGCCGATTTGACTGGCGCTCCTGTTGAGGCTCTGGTTGATAGCTGGCTGGCTGCCACCACCAGGGTTGTTGACACAATCGCACCTAAACGCCTTCTCCGGCGCAGAGATCGCCCTTCACCCGGTTTAATCCAGAGCTGCGATCAATGAAGCGAAATAGGAGAAGGCTAGAGCGCATATGGAGGCAGAACCCGACGGAAAATAATCAAATAGCTGTCAGGATCGCGACTAACCTCTACCAATCTAAGGTGAAGGTTGCTAGTCGACCTTACTTCGCTGTCCGGATAAGCGAAGCCTCCAACCAGCAGGCGGAACTTTTCCGTATAGTTCGCGATCTATCCGGAGTTGGTCATAGTGATTGGCCTCCCACTAGCATCTCACCTGACCAATTTGCAGCCTTTTTAAAATCAAAAGTGGAGGCCATCTGCCGGGATCTTACCCCCTATTTGAAAACAGTGGATCGAGCTGAGACGTCCAGCGCTCCGTCATGCCCGATGAGACTTAACCACTTTCAGCCTGTGACGTCAGATATGGTGGACAGAGTGCTTGACCACTGTCGTGCCACCACCTCCTCCCTTGACCCTTGCCCGGCCTGGCTAATCAAAGCAGCCAGGCCTATAACATCTGAATGGGCTAGGACAATAATTAATGGGTCTCTCCAGGAGGGCAAGATTCTCCTTGCCCTCAAGGAGACACTCATTAGGCCCATTAGGAAGAAACCGAGCTTGGCGGCGGACGATATTGGTAATTATAGGCCCGTCGCCAATGTTTCTTTCCTTAGCAAGGTAGTTGAGAGGGTGGTGGCCGATCAGCTGCAGGCTCTTCTGGATGAAACCAATGCCCTGGATCCATTCCAGTCGGGCTTCAGGCTGCGCCATGGCACAGAAACAGCATTGGTCGCCCTGTTTGATGACCTACTGAGGGAGGCTGACAGGGGCAAAATGTCTCTGCTGGTCCTTCTCGATATCTCAGCCGCCTTTGATACCGTCGACCACGGTATCCTCCTGGGGAGGCTCTCCGAGTTGGGAATTGGTGGCCTGGCTCTTGCCTGGTTCCGTTCCTTCTTGGAGGACCGTCCCCAGAGAGTGCAGATTGGAGAGAGTTTCTCGGCCCCGTGGAGCCTCAATTATGGGGTTCCGCAGGGCTCGATTATCTCTCCAATGCTGTTTAACATCCATATGAGGCTGCTGGGAGGGGTCATCAGGGGATGTGGGGCTTTGTGTCATCAGTACGCTGATGATACTCAGCTCTACATCTCCTTTTTTCCAACAACAGTGGATGCTGTTTCGTCCCTTGAGTGCTGCCTGGGGGCGGTTCAGCAATGGATGCAGGTGAATGGACTGAGGCTGAATCCGGGCAAGACGGAGGTCCTTCGGGTGGGTGTCCCAGACATCAGTGGTCTGGGAAACTCCCTTTCCTTTGGGGGGGTGACTCTTACCACCAAGAGTGAGGTTCGCAGTTTGGGTGTACATCTGGACCCGGCGCTCACCATGGAGACCCAGGTGTTGTCAGTGGTCCGTTCCGCACATTTCCACCTTCGGCGGATTGCCCAGCTGCGTCCCTATCTTGATGTGGGGGCGCTCACCACTTTGGTCCATGCGCTCGTAGTCTCAAGATTAGACTACTGTAATGCGCTCTACGTGGGGCTGCCTTTGAGACTGACGCGGAAACTTCAGATGGTACAAAATGCGGCGGCCAGACTTCTTACAGGGGTGAAAAGATACCAACATATTTCCCCCACTCTGGCCGCCTTGCATTGGTTGCCCATTCGTTTCCGCGTTGATTTCAAAGTTCTTACGATGACATATAAAGCCCTAAACGGTTTAGGACCTCAATATCTGGCAGAGCGCCTTCTCCCACCCAGTTCTGCCAGAGTCACTCGTTCCAGCCAGGCCGGGTGGCTGAGGGGCCTAATGCCGAGGGAGGTCCAGAAGGAGAGAATGAGGAACAGGGCCTTCTCGGCAGTGGCCCCTCGCCTTTGGAACAACTTGCCAGTGGAGATCCTCCTGGCTCCCTCTCTGGGTGTTTTCAGGAATAAACTTAAAATCTGGCTGTTTGGGTAGGCTATCCCTCCTGCCATATCTTAATTTCTTATACTTCGCCATCTTGGACCTATATGTTTTTGGTTTTATTGTTTTTAAATTTGTAAACCGCCCAGAGTAGACCTTGGGTCTAGATGGGCGGGATAGAAATCTAAATAAATAAATAAATAAATAAATAAATAGCACTGTACAATGCTCAGTCTAAAAATGTTAACTGGCCTTTATTGCATCAGATAGTAGTCTTGCTAAGGTACTTAAAGCAATACGGTTGAAGTGGTATTTAATACCTTGCAGATCAAAGTAGCATGTTCAGTTCCTATCTCTGTAACAAAAGATACCAAACACATATTAAAGGTAGATGAAGTAATGGCCACTTCACCCATAGTTTTATTGGCTACGGCAACAGAAATAAATTTGGTACTGCATAAAGCCATAAGATCCAAGTATCAGATTAGCTGTTTGCTGGCCGATGCATCTTCCCAGTCTTTTGTTGAGCAACCCATCGAATGATAGGTATCTGTCCCACAGATACAAGATCATTGACAGGAGCCCACTATCTGTTGTGAAAACCAGTGCACCTCTCCCCTGAACAGGATGCACCTTTCTGATTTTCACCCCAAGATTGCCACAGGGATTCCTGTCCTGGGAAAGAGGCCCATCCACTCCAATTCCCCAGACCGGATCTGCCTTTTGTGCATACATGAAACAACACACCAAATGAAATAAAGTCATGATGAAGATCAAGTGCTAACAGAAGTGTACTGAAGCATATAATTTGAATTATTGTTAACCCATATATATCCCTTACTGTATGTGAGAAACAGTAGGCCAACACTTTATCTAAAAGGGAAGGGAGAGTAAAAATGAAGACTCAGTTGCAGAGAGCTAGGGAGACAAATATGTACTCTATAGGCAGATTGAATTGAAAATTTCTTCCTTCTGGTCCACCTAAGGGAGTCTCACCCAATGGCCAGCCAAGCTTCTATCTGATTAGTCAGTAAGGAAATTGGTGGACACTGTGCCAATGCAGCTGTGGTAGTTACTGGAAGTCAACCAGGTTGCCATGGAACATTGAGGGATACTTGTTGATGTGTTCCTTGGCCACCAGGCCATAACTGAGCTCTTGGTGAGTTAAGGATGAGCCTAGTTTTGTGCTCAGTTGGTGCTTTGAAAAGTCTAAAGTTAAAACAAGATGTCTTGAAGATTAAGAAGTTTTATTTGGTGTAAGATTTTGTGTACTGTAGCCTTTATCTGAAGAAGTGAACTATAGCTCACAAACAGCAAGGCCAAATAAAACTTTTTAGTCTCTAAGGCATATAAGATTCCTTGTTATTTTTTGCTGCAGCATGGCTACTCCCCATATATTTTCAATTCTATTGAAATGTCTGTAATTCAAGCTTAATTTGTAATTCTTTACAGAACAATAAAACAAACACACCTAAGCCACAGTCCTAAGCTAGGTAACAATGTCCTTGAAATGAAAGGGACTTCTTTTGTGTCAGCATGGTTGTGTCAAAAGCTCTTGAGTTGTGCCTCCTCAATTTTTGGCAGCAAGACATGCCATGTCCCTGCTTGGTTCTTTAAACTGGGATGAGGTAACACAGGACATGTCTTTGAAAATGTGACTGCTGAGTGTGCCATTGGGCAGAGTGAGGCGTTTGCTTCAGGCAGGAGATACAGGGAGGCAACAGCAGGATGCTAGAGAGAAAACTGTGGTCTGCAACTTGCCTTCCCTCCTTTAAGCTATCTGCCAACTTTCAGGTGTATCGGAGGATCCACCATCCCATTGCCTGCACTGAGAAGATGTTCAACTGCAAGTTCAGATGGCATTTGCACGCAGAAGGGGAGGGCATGCCATCTTCTTCATCATTTCGGGCAGCAAAACAGGAGAGTACTGTTAGAATTATTCAAGTTTTGAATCAGACATATATGTAGGACACTTGTGCACATGTTAATAATAGCGAAAACTCCAGTAGAATATGGTCTTCACTGCTCAGTGCTCAGCAGGTAAGCTCCTATTTACAGAGAGTTCTATGCGAGAACCAGATTACATATGAATCTGTATTTCGTGCATGTCAGTGAAGAAGATTCCTTGCTGCTTTTACCTGGAAGTCTCATGACTTTCTATAATAGTTAAATGACAGCTAATGAGATGAATAGGACACAGACATGTGAGAACTTCTCTGTCTTGATTTCATTGTTTTCTCTGAATCCTATCCATCTGCATTTTCTCCCCATCCTTTTTTTCTTCCATCTTGGGTTGTAAGATTTGAGGGGGGGGGGGGGGTCATATGGAAACTAGCATTAATTTTGGAATTTGCTTTTCCTAGTACTTACTTTTAGGCTCATTTTTCTAAAGAGACATGCTTTTGAACATATTTTCCCCACTGACTAAGGTTGTGTTTATGCACAGCTTTCAAATATATGCATTTTGACTTGGGTACATTTATTTCTGTGCGGTTTGGAAAAGAAAGGGAAGGAAGAGAATACACAGCTTGAAGTGTCTTCCCAGTGATAAGAAACTGTAAAGGGGAATCCAGCCACCTGCCTCTTGCTTTCTTGCATCCACCATTCACTAAAATAAATCAGTTCCAGCCCCTTCTTAGTCACCATGGCTGGTATTGTCACAGAGTACTTTTTACTCTACATGGGAGACACTTTGACTTCACTGTTCCAAGTCATAGTGCAATATCACAATACTTTACCATCTGCACTAGTCATCATTTGTCCCGCACTCCATCTTCTCCACATCTTTTCCACATGCATTTTTCAGCAACTTCCTGCCCCCTTGTTCCCAAAACATATCCGATTGCCTCCTTACTCCACTATCCAAGAAGAGGGCTAAGTGAGCAAGAATATGAATGTCAGGGTTCGGTAGGAGAGGCACCAGGACCCAGTCCAGGGCAAGACCACAGGAACAAGGTAGAACCAACCTTACAGCCCAAACAGAGACCAACCAGCTGGGGTTTTGAGTCCAAACAGTAGCTGAGTAGAATTGTACTGGTATCACAAGGTGTGGGGGTGAAGGCTCAGCTCCTGGTAGGCTACCCCCTACAACCACCGGGAGGAGCCGTTTCCCACTGGTCAAACCTTGGCGGGACAGGTGGCAGTGTAGTGGCCTTGGGTACCGCAGTAAAGGCAAAGCCCTTTGTCACAATGGCATTGCTTCTCAGCAGGGGTTAAGCGGCGATGAGAACTATCCACTTGCATAGGCTCTGGGGGTGGGGAAAGCCCAACCTCAGCATGATAGCAGCTGTTCTCAAACCGAGAGTTGCGGCGCTCACATTCCCGCTCCACCAAACGAGTGTCTATGTTAATACAGAGGGTAATGAATTCATTCAAGGTGGTAGGCGCAGTGACACGGGCTAGCTCATCCTTAAGAGCAGCATTCAAGCCAGCCTGGAAATGGAACCACTGTGCCGCTTCATTCCAGGCAGTATCAGCTGCAAGGCAGCAAAACTCAGCTGCCTAGTCAGCCACTGATCTGCAGCCCTGCCTTAGTGACTGCAGAGCCAACTCCGCTGACTGCTGCCAGTTCACGTCCCCAAACATCTGCTCAAGAGCCTGCAAAAACACAGTCAGGTCTCTCAATGAGGCATGGTCCGATTCCAGCAGAGGAGACACCCAGGCTAATGCTGGGCCTGACAGTAAACTGACCATCAGTGCCACCTTGCTTTGTTCACTGGGGTAGGCATCCAGACATATACAAAAAAGAAGCTGGCATTGGTTAATGAATCCACTTAACTCCTTGCATTCTCCCAAAAAACAGGCTGGCAAAGGGGGTGCTGGAGCCCAGACTGGTGGTGAAGATGCTGGCACATTCTGGAATGCAGCAACCTGGGAACGCAGGGCCAGGACCTCTGCTTGTAGAGCCTGGATGACATGGCTTACATCTGTGGACATGATGACTGGGTCAGGGTGCAATTGGCCTCAGCAAACTGTCAGGGTTCAGTAGGAGAGGCAGGGCAGGAACAACCAGGCAGGCAAGGAAAGAACAATAGCACAACCAGAGACCTTTGTTGCTGAGGCAGAGGCCTGCAGGGAAGGCCTGTTCTTATATAGCCCAGTCCTCAGCTTTCACAGGTGGCACTCCTGAGGAAATGGGCAACAGCTGCAGGGAAAGGGCCCAGTCCTGCAAACCTTAGAGCACTTCTTCCCAGAGAGATGGGGCCGATCCTGCCTGCACCAAGGTTGCAGGGCTCCGGTATGGCTCCAGTTCTGACAATGAAAGAGAGCGAGATAGACAAATATAATCATCATCATCATCATCATCATCAGCATCTGGGTGACATGCTGACTTTTGTGCTTTGCTGGTGTCGGATGCTCCCAAAGGTCACATTGCAAGTGATTTACATAGCATAATCAGAGTGCTTTCCACTAGTTTTACCACATGCTCCCATACTGTGCCCCCCTGTGTCTCTCCCTCACAGTGAAAGACCCTCCCCTTCCTTCCTTTTTTCCAGTCCTCTCCCCCAGATGCACTTTTAATTAGGTGGCTAGGCATCATCAGAATTTGTTTGTCACCATGGTATGTAATTCTCCAATGGTATCAAAACTTGATCATCTATATTGCGATCTGTTTTGCTCACGGTAACTTGAAAACCACTCCTCACATGAAATTTACATATTTCTTCATATCCAGGATGGAAATACCTTCAGCTTTAAAATGTTTGAACGTGGGAGAAAATGGAGCAGACAGATCTAACCATGCTTAGACTACTTAATACATCAATCCTGGTCCAAAGACTAGCTTTGATTTGGTTAATAGTAGCAGGTGCAGCATCTTAGAAAGGAACAAAAGACAGAACAGAGTTAGCAGCAAACTATGACATGTTTAAAAAACAAACCAAAACACAGAAAGCAGATTCCTTCCTACAAAGGAGTTGCAAAAATTCTGAATTTCCAAATATTTTGAATTCACACATCATAATATTGAATTCAGTAATCTTCTTTCAGCTGTATTTTGTTTGGTTTTGTAAATTTTATGGTTTTTGTTCCACCTGGTTTCATTTCCTCATGTTCGGTTATTAGTTCGGTTATTTTGTGTTATAGCTTGCACTGCTGAGAGGAAGAATATTGCTTACAGTCAGACTGCAAATATGCTGTGGAAGAAGGGAGGAGGAGACAGGGGACACAATAAATTTAATTTTGCCTGCCTGAAAGGGCCATTCTCCACCAATGAGATTAAAATATCACTGGCACTAGAAGTCTGTCCCAAGTATATTTCTTTTCTGTCAGCAAAACATTCCCCTCTTGCCCTCTCTTATCTAATGGCTTCTCTTCATTCTTGCTCCCTGCCTCATTACTGCGGAAAACCTGATGGCTTCAGACTCTAGTCTTTCAGGCTTGGAGCCCTAACCGACGACAATGATCAGAAAACCTATCACTGTCAAGAGGCTAAGACCAGCCTCTCTTTGCTCAGAAAAGCACCAAGTTTTCAAGAGATCTCATGCTAATCAGAAGCATTGGCAGCTCTCAAAACTTTCACAAAAGATTGTGTTCCATGTCTCAGCCACCACTGGATCTAATTTTCATCTGAATCTCTGGGATTGTGCTGTGAAGCTTTCTGTTAGTCTGGCAGTGTTGCCAGATTGTCCGTTTGGTATCTGCCTGCCAGAGCTTCAGAATTGGTCCAAGACTTTTTGCTGCCTGAGGTAGAGAAGCAATACACACATCCACTAAAAGCAAGGTGTATAGTACTTAACAGTAACAAAGTTAGTTTGGCACATCAGCCATAAAATCCCCAAAGCAAAGATAATGAGGAAGAAAAGAAGGAGTAACAAAATACAGCGACCCATTCAGTTTTTACTCATCACACAGATTTTGCTAGCTCTCCTAGTTAACAGAAAGGAACAATTATTTGATGCAGTGAAAAAGGTTCTCCCCAAAATGATTCCCTTGGAAGACCATGAAATCAAAGCCGCTAATGCATCACAGTCCAGCAGTGTCACAGTAGAGACTCCCTCTGAAGACATTTTATTGAGGTCTCTGGTGACTTTGAGGTCAGCCAAAGTGTGTCCTGGAAGACTTAAGTGTCCTCCCACTGGTGTCAGAATGTTGGAGTCTTTTTTTATTTTTTATTTTTGGATATGCGTCCATTTATTCTCTGTTGAATAGAGGATGAGCAGTTTGCCCTATGGAAACAGTGTATGATTTTTATATTGCTTCACAGGAAAGCTTCCAAGGTTGTTTACAAATACAAGATAAAATGAAAGAATAAAATGTAATAAATAAAAGTATGCTTTTTAAAAAAGCTTTTACCAGTTGCCAGACAATAACAACACTAAAGGTGCCAGATGGCCCTTCTTTGGGAATGAACTCTGGAAACAGGGTGCCATGACTGATAAGACTCCGTCTGTCTTGTTGTCACTTACGTTTACCATCTGGAGGACAGACTCTAAAAATGGCCTTAGGATCAAGAATAGTTTTTATATGCTGTAAAGGGTTTCCTCTATGCAGGGAAAGCTTATTGCTCAGATGCAGAATGTGATGTTCCTGACCTGGCAACCTAAATATGATGCCATTGCCTTAAGGAATAGAGGCCAAGGGGAAAAATGGGAGACCCTGCATATTTCCCTGTGTTGAAGAGCAGAGCTGTGAATTTCCTACAACCTGTTGGGCATACCTTGACCTAAATTAGCTCACTGCCCTCAATGGGTACATTGTCCCATTGCTAGTACTGAAACTGGATTTATTTGTCAAATTTATTTCTCTGCATACAAAGAGAGAGACGCCATTTACTTCTTTCCCTCAGGCACCAAAATTCCTTGGGCCATCCCTATAAATCTTCCCATTTATTCTGTTTTTGCTTTTTCTTTTATTTGACCTAAGAAGCATTCATTGGCAATCTGGTTAAAGGTCAGTTTTGCATCTCTGTTTCCTGTACAATGAGTCTGCGGTGTTTTGCCACTCAGCACAGACAGAGTTCCCCCCTTATCAAATGGCAGAATTTCTGCAACCTTCTTCCTGCCTGGAAGTTGCAGACATGAGTGGGTTATAGATAGATAACTAGTCTGACCCGTCTCTTGCAGAGAGACACCCTGTAGTTACCTTGTCTGCCTGCACTTATAAGCAGTGAGAGACATATATAAATATAAATTCTCTTTAAAAAAACACAAAAGTCTAGCCCCAGCTCTGCAGATTCCTATGGGACTCTGAAAGGAAACCAACTGGAACCCATTTGTTCTCTTTGCTCATTGCTTTCCCAGCCTTATCCAAAAGCAGCCAGCCTATCTCTAAAGCGGCAACTGTGGAAAATGTGCCCTGGCCACTTGGTGTGAAAGATAGGCGAGACTCCGAAAAAAAGTCTTCTCTACAGCTTATCACCTTTTTGCTGGCTCCACAACAGGCCAGTGTCCTCGTGCAGGAGGAAACAGGCTGTCTGTAAGACTGAACAGGGCCTCATCAACCGCTGATAAGATCCCCTGTGAATTTGCAGACTCTTCTGGGCTTATTATCCTTTCAAATGCCATGGAAGCTATTGCAGGGCAGACTGTGTGTGCCTGTGTCTTTTGGCCGTGCTGGCTGGGAGATTCTAGGACCTATAGGGCAGCTTTGAAGTGCACGGATGTGTGCGTGCATGCAGACACACAACAGATCACAAACAGAGGCTGGAAAGGTTTTGGGGGGGCACTCTCTTAAAATACTTCAGCTAATGTCCATGCCGTTGGGATATACTGGGAGTTTGTGGAAAAAGTAAGTTTTCCTATCTCTCAGTGGACAGAACCTCCTTGTTGAAATGTATGCCTGACATGCCCAGCACTATTGTCATGGAGACTGAGGTGGCCACCTCAGGTGGCAGATGTTGGATGTCATATAAGGGCGGCAAAGGGTTGTTTGCTATTCTTGCATTTTTACTGTCAGGGACAAACAGTATTTGCAGGACATTCTGCCTCATATGCTCAAATAACAGGGCTGATTTTGTGTACTGTGCACCCTGATTTGGGGTGGGTGGGTGTATATGTGAGGGCAAAATTTGCTGCTCTGCGTCATTTATTTATTTATTGCTTTAATTTATATACTGAAGCGTCTGCAAATTCACAGGGGATCTCATCAGTGCTTGATGAGGTCCACAGCACTACTCTGGGCGGTTCACATTAAAATACACAATCGTAATAAAATAATATAATAAAAACCATATAACAATCTAACCACATGAAGACAGAAGGCACTAGAGCAATGATAAAACTAAGCGAAAGATAAATCATGAAAATAAAAATAACAGTAACTGGACGGAGATGTAAGATCACCTCAACTCACCTAGGGTCGGAGTGGAAAGCCTCCCTGAAGAGCCAGGTCTTCAACTGCCTCTTGAATGTCGAGAAGGGAGGGGGCTGGGCAAAGCTCCTCCGGGAACTGGTTCCACAAAGATGGAGCCATCACAAAGAAGGTCCTGCCTCTCATAGAAGATTTATGGGCCTCCCTCAGGGTGGCTCCCCAGAGGAGCCTTGTCTGCAATGATCTGGTGGATCAGACAGTTGACATTGGGGAGAGACGGTCTGACAAGTAACGTGGGTCCAAACATCAGGCAGCAAAGTATCTGTGACCAGTCCTGATGCCTGAACTGAATGGAGAAATAGAAGCCACTATTTAGAACTCACCTTAACATTTCTCTAGATTACATGCTTTTCTGTATCTAGAATTAATGCACCTTTAAGAGGAAAACATTGCCCATTTAGGCAAACCCAACCTTGCCTCAATCTGCTTTTTGGCAAACTAGTTTTTGTTTTGTAATTACTCGTTTGGACCTCAACAGATGGGAAACCTTGACATCTGAGCATTCAGCCTGGAGCCACGCGGTGCATCATGGCCTCTCCCATTTTGAAGAGACCCTTGTCCAGCAGGCCGAGTCAAAGAGGCAGTCCTGAAAGCAGCAAAATCAGGGAGCTGGACAGGGGACAGATTGTATTTGTCTTCAGTGTGGAAGGGATTATCACTCTCGAATTGGCCTTCTCAGCCACACTAGATGCTGTTCCAAGTCCTCTATTCAGAGCACGTTACCATAGTCTCTCGAAACTGAAGGGTGCTTAATCTAATTTAACTCATTTGGAAGACAGCAAGGCTTCCTTCTCATGTCACCTTGAGTCCTTTTTAAGAAGAAAGGTGGGATAGGAATATTTTAAATAAATAAATAATAAATCATGTCTATTATCTCAGGCACACCCTGAAAGGGCTACGTTAGCTGGAGGGATAACCTTGTTAGAGGAGAAAAAAGACTTTGGCTGTAATGTGTGATCTTATGGTTGGCACAATATGGTTTAGCTACCACAGTACTACATATTTAAGAGGGACCAAGTTGAGGAAAGCTGATGCAGTACTTAACAAAGTGGTTACACGATCGAAGTGTTAGACAATCACCAAAAAGTCCTGTGTTCAAATTAAAGGAAGTTACAATGTTTTTTAGGTGTGCATTAGGCCCATCGCTATTATTCTTCCTCTTCTACATGAGAAGATTTTAGGTGGGGCCATGAATTCATCTGAGGAAAGGCAAAACTGAAAAAATGTAAAACCTAAAAACATAGGCCAGTGTACATGACTGAATTTAATTGCTGCTCTGAAGGAATAACAAATGTTGGCTGTAACTTAGTAACAGGGGTGGCCCCTGTCATCTGTCTTGCATTTCTATACCGAAAGCAGCAGTGCTCTGTGACATTGATAATCACTATGTCATGTTCCTTTGAACTCATAGTTTGCAGGACTTATGTAGGACTCAGGATAACACTTTGGGCATCTGATGAGATGGCCTGTATTCTACAACAGCACAATCACCTGAGGCTCAAAGGTGCTGCAAGGATCTTTTATGCTTTTTTTAACTGACAGTTGTGTTTCTGTCTAATGGGAACCGGGCTGCAGCCCTATCACTGTAAAATTCTGTGTGGGATCAGCATCGCTGGCAAGCCCCTATCTATTGAATGCTAGCACTCTGAAGGGAATTGCTGAAGCCCATGTAGGGGAGGATGATAATTCTTTGGTTGATAAAGAAGGAGTCTGATATCCTCCTTGGTTGCTCGAAACATGATTAGCATGCCATTAAGGGCCTGAGCACAATGACAACTCACTTATTCAAGGCCAAAGGCACCAGGGCCTCAACAAAGAGAGAGACTAAGAAAAGTAAAATTCTACATGCCTACCTTCCTGGATTATTTTGGATTTACTTCACTGATCTGTCAGTGCTGTTGCCATTGCTGCACATTGGTCATATCGGTGACGGATATGACCAATGTGCAGCAATGGCAGCAGTCTGGTCCCACTTTTATGTAAAGAATTCCAACCTATGGAGTTGTGGCATTTGTACTGCAGTGAGGTACCTGGGATTCTCTGCCAGAAAGCTCTAGCACACTCCACTTCTGAGCACCTCACCAAACTAAGGTCAAGTGCTTCCAGAATTGGATTCCTGTGTGTGTATTTAACCTATATATGATAAATTTTGCAGTGTTCTTTGAGGCCGACATTCATCATGAATGGACACATAGCAAACATCAAAGTACTGAAACTGTGTAAAATACAGAGCCAATGTCTTCCAGAAAGAAATGACATTCTTGCTTCCTTGCCACATGTGACCATGAAAAGACTTGGAGGGATGTAGTAAATGTACTCTCTCATCTAAACAGCAAGTCCTACTTAAGAGGCAGCAGCCATATTGGAAGCAGTGTGCAAGTCTGGACTCTGCTGCTGAGACCTGCTGTCCATGCAGAACGACAGTAGTTGCCAGAATTATTACCAACTTTCCAGAACTTCCTGCATCTTATTCTCAGCTTAAATGACAGCTGAGCTTTGTGAAGCTGTCAGTCAGCCAAGGCTTCCCATACCATTTTTTGCCAAGGGTGGGGGTGGGAAATATTTTGGACTATGCCTCCTACAATCCCTTACCTGTAGGGGGTTGGTAGGAGTTGCTGGCAAAATGTCTGGAGGAGGGCTAAAGGTTGCCTTCCCTGATGAGGTTGACAAATGCTCCATCTGGTCCAACTTTTAACATATCTTCAGCTCTTTAATTGTGATGCTCATTTTCAAGTGGAAAAGAGTATTGTGGTCATCTTCACATCAAGGTGATCCAAAATTTATCAGAGCAATGTTTGCTTGTCCTCCTCTCTCTTCCTCTTTCTAGCTCTCTGTCCTTCAAGACAGGGGTTCAGAAGCTATCCACAGATTTTTCAGCCATTTCACAAACATGATGTAGAACAAAAGATCTTGAAAAGCATGCCCCAGGCTTTAGGACACAATCCCCTTAAAAGGTAAAAAGCATACCAAACAACAACAAACTTTCACTCATTTCACATGCTTTGCATGTCTGTATTCAATTGAATCAATTATACGAGGCTTAGAACTGAGCAACTAGACCCATCACCATACAGCCAAAAGGCCTTCAGGTTATAATATCTTTAAAAGGGGTGGTCAAGTAAAGAGACACCCAGGTAATCAGATACTGGATGCAATGTGACCTTCATTTCCTAATGCTCAGCTACTGCACAAGACTCTGAACGAAACCTCATACTTGGATTCATTGCCATTTGTCTCGCCACTCTGCCCTTGACAGTCAGGAAGCTGTTTGATGATGATTCAGGTTAATAGTTACCTACTGGAAAAGTTAGTGCTGAAATGGGATATGGAAGGATACAGGATTGTGACGACATTAAAGGCCATGATTTATTTTATTTTATTTTACTGTTTTATGCATGAGACAGACAGTCCTTCAGAAAGGGGGTCAAGTGTTATGAGCATGAGATGCTCCTTTATGCACACCAATCTGAAGTGCTTCTTGTGCAGATATAGGAATTGGTATGTTTTGCTATCACCAGTGAGTAGAGGACTGGTACCTGCGGGTTAAACCGCTGAAGCCTCTGTGCTGCAAGGTCAGAAGACCTGCAGTCGTAAGATCGAATCCACGCGACGGAGTGAGCCCCCGTCGCTTGTCCCAGCTCTCGCCAACCTAGCAGTTCGAAAGCATGCAAAATGCAAAAATGCGAGTAGATAAATAGGTACCACCTCGGTGGGAAGGTAAACGGCATTCCGTGTCTAGTCACGCTGGCCACGTGACCACGGAGGATTGTCTGCGGACAAACGCTAGCTCTATGGGTTGGAAACGGAGATGAGCACCGCCGCCTAGAGTCGGACACGACTGGACAAATTGTCAAGGGGAACCTTTACCTACCATTGTTCATTAGCACTAATAATAATAACCATGTGCCATCGAGTCAGTTCTGACTTATGGCGACCTTTTTCACAGTTTTCCAGTTAGAGAATACCCAGAAGTGATTTACCATTCTCTTCTTCTGGAGGCACCCTGGGATTGTGCAGTTTGCCCAAGGCCACGTAGGCTGGCTCTGCTCATAGTAAATTCTCGCTTGTCTTTTCCTGCTTCCCTGCCCCACCACACCATGTTTCCTCACCCCTGCTGTAGCAGGGGCCATTTTTCTCTTTGCTGGTGAGAATAGTGAGGAATTTCCTGTCATTCTTAATGAAATTTATTGGCAAAATGATGCTATGTGTAAAAACTGCCCTAATAGGTAATAATTAATAATTATGTGCCCATCATGTTGATTCCTACTTCTGGGCCAAGGCTACATAGGATGGTTCTTCTCCTGAGAGGCACAGTGGGAAATCAAATTCTGAACCTCTGGCTCTACAGCCTGCTACACCAACTCATTGAACCATCCAGCAGGCAGTGGTGGGATTCAGCCGGTTCGCACCGATTCTACAGAACCGATACCTAATGTACTATCGGTTCTGCAGAACCGTTTGCTGGCCTGCTGAATTCCACCACTGCCCCCATCCCCTGCAGCCAAACCTCAAAATGTAAGCCACCTCTCCCTCCTTCCTTGGTTGCGGCACTTGTAAGGCACTTGTAAACCCTCCGCACTTGTAAATCCTCCGTTCTTTTAGAGATCGGAGATAAGCCAGCTTGATTGGTTACAGCTGTACAACAAAGCCCGGGGCAGTCAATGACTGCTTCCGCCGGAGGTGACTGAGAGCACGAGGGAAAACTTCAATTAAGGAGGGAAGAAAGGTGCGAGAGAGCGACGGGTGGCTTCATAGAGCTTGTTTAAAAGTAAGATTGTAGAAAATTTAGGGAGGTAGGGAGGGAGGGTGTATGTGAGAGAGAGACTGGCTTTTATAAAACCATGAAAAAAGGTCGTGACTGCAAGGGAGAGAAGGCTCAAAGGTGCGAGGGAGGGATGGGTGGAAATGGACATACTGAACTGAAAAGGAAATGGGCATACTGAATGAGAGGAAATGGACATACTGAACTGAAGCAACTGATTGTTGAACATTGAGGAAGGGTTTGTGTGTGAGAGAGAGAGAGAGAGAGGGAGAGACACACACACAGAGAGAGACTTGACTCTTCCATAAAACCATGAAAAAAGGAACATTGCAAAATTTAATCTCCATTGCATTTAGCTCTGCAATTTCTGCTGAGAACAGCAAGTATTTCAAGATTCTGTTTAGACTCTAAATTGAACTGGGCAGAACTGGAATATTTAGCAGAGTCTCACTAACAGCAAACACCTAGTAAAAGACAACCGACACACCTGGGACTAGATTTCTGAAGTGTGTAGCAATCATGTTTCTCTGTTCCTCATGCCCAAAGCAGGCAAAAGTATCATAGCTTATTCCCAAATCTGAATCCCAGTCTCTCTGCTCCTGGTCCTGCTTTGACTGCAACACCAAACAAAAGGTCTTACAAACAAAAGACTGTGGCTTTCTTTATTGAGTCAATCCATCTCATGTGCTGGAAAACAGTTCTCCCGGATTGGGGGGGGGGAGTCCTGCAGAAATCGAATCCACACCCCATCTCCTCAGAATCCTCCTGAGATGAGAGCCACACCAGCCCCTCAGATGGGGCTCCTTCGTCAACCCCTCAACGCCCTCAATTTGTTCAGAAACCCCAAGCGGGGTTGAGAGTGAAAGCATTAATAAAAATTAAAAGGTAATAATTGTACAATTAGCTGTTTAAATAATGTTCTTTGGTATTTTGAAAAAACCTCCATTGAACTTATTTTTATTTTTTAACATGACTGTTTCTTGGTCAGTTCACTAAGAGACGTTCATTGGCAGCAATTGTAATAAAATGGTATTGATTGCGGGTTTAATCTGGAACGATTCAAATGAAACATTCAATATGTCCTCCTTTGTCCTCCTTTTTGTCTTTCTATGTCCTCCTTTTGGTACCAATGTATCTGGCAACCCTATGCCTGCCTGGCTCTGCTCTTCTGGGATGGGCAGGGCTGGCCAGGCTGTCAATCTAGTTGTCTGTACCTCTTTTACTGTTCTTATTGCAGTATTTAATGCATGAATTATTAAACTACCTTTCGGTATATCTTTTGGTATAGTTAAAATGGTCATTAGGACATAGAACCTGTTGTTAATTTATTTGAATCCCACCACTGCCAGCAGGTAATAATGTTAAATTTTGCACAAAATGTAGCTCTTTTGTAATTGTACAGATTGCAAGAATAGACCAAAACTAAACTGACTGGTGCTTTTAAAAAATAATTTGAAGCACAGGAGCAATCTTCGAATTTTGAAGATATACATATTTTGTTAAAGCATTTGTCTCATGGAAATTAATCAATAATGAAAGGAAATGGATTTTCATTTCTAAATGATCGGTATGACAAAACTGGAAGAACAAATACCCACCTTCTGTTTATCAATGGACTGAGGACTGCTCATCGATACATATAGTGGTGTGTGCTTTCGTGACTAGAGCGACATCCTGGAAACCCAAATCAGTGGACTCCCTCTCTCCAAAGAAGGGATTTTGAGTAATTTGGTGGCACCATCTGTTCCTCCAGCTTCCCTATTTCCTGTTGCTTCCTGTTGTTGATTTGGAAGAAAAAGGAGGAGGAGCAGCAGCAACAGCAGTGCTTCTTAGAAGTCACAGTTCTTTGGGAGGTGCCATCTATAGAGCCTCCTGGGCATCAAGATTATACCTTCCAGAAAGGATTTTCTAAAAATTAAACTGTTGTTATTGTTCTTGAATTTCTGGCCTTTCTGATTCCTTTTTTAAAATCTGGGTAATTTGGTTTTAGATTTCCATTTGGACATATTCTTTTCTCTACTTGTGTGCTTTACTTTTCCTTGTAAGAAAGAAAGAGAAAGAAAGAAAGAAAGAAAGAAAGAAAGAAAGAATGAATGAATGAATGAATGTTTTTATGTGTGCTTTGCTCTCAAGGATAGAAGACAGTAGTGATGTTCTTCACAAATTATAGGGGCCTTGAGGGAAAAATAAGAATTCTTCACCTCACCCTTGACTAGAACTAAGGAACCTTGCGCAGTGTTAAATGTCTCATCAAGGAATCTCATGTTGAGTCAGCTTATACGAATGAGAACATGGAATTTAGTGATTATTCATTCTGTCCAAAATCACCACTGATGGTAGGTGCTGGATGTCAGCTAAGCAATGTGTGACCACTTCTAGGTGTGGTCGGTGGTGGTCCACCATCACATTCAGTGTGGAAAACTGAGGGAAAATATGAGGGGGAAAGAAGCTGGGGAACCTTCAACCAGCTTTAAAAACACTGGCTAAATTCCAATCAGGGGCAAAGCTGGCTGAGCAAATTCCAATTCTCACATCTCTTCCTAGAGACTGTAAGTAATGAATTAAAGCAATGCAATTACCTGCAGTTAGTTACTTTACTTTGGCAATGAGGCCTCAACATTCTTTAATACGAAGCCAACATGTTCTTTAATACGAAGCTTCAACACAGAGTTTCCTGGAGACATCCAAGATCGAAGCATTGGCATCAGTTCGATTTGATCCTCACTAGACTTTCTAGCCTTCCTAGTATTACGATCACACGCAGTTACCAGAGTCCTGATTGCGATACTGAACACTCCCTGGTGTGTAGTAGAGTAAAACTGCGAACAAAGAGATTGTATCACACGAAAAAGGAAGGAAGACCACGTATTGACATCAGCAAGACTCGCAATCAAAGAAAAGTGGAGGAATTCGCCCAAGCGCTTGAGGAAACCCTTCCAGGCCCGGCTGATGCAAATGCACCTGAACGATGGGAACATTTCAAGAACGCTGTTTATAACACCGCCCTGTCCACATTTGGCAAGAAGACCAAAAAGATGGCAGACTGGTTCGAAGCCCATTAGGAGGAGTTGATGCCAGCCATCGAGGAAAAGAGGAGAGCTCTAGCAGCATACAAAGCCTGTCCTAGTGAGTACAACTTACAGGCTCTTCGAGCTGCTCGTAGCAGTCCAACAGGCTGCCAGGAGATGTTCCAACGATTATTGGCTTCAGCTCTGCTCTCAGATACAGATAGTAGCGGACACAGGTAACATCAAGGGAATGTATGACGGTATCAAGCAGGCTTTAGGTCCAATACAGAAGAAATCTGTTCCCTTGAAGTCTGCTACAGGTGTGATCATCCAGGACCAAGCACAGCAGATGGAACGCTGGGTGCAGCACTACTCTGAGCTATATTCCAGAGAGAATGTAGTAACCGAAGAGGCATTAAATAACATTGAGTGCCTGCCTGTCTTGGAAGAGTTGGACAGCGAACCAGCTTTAGCAGAAATAAAAGCGGCCTTGGATTCCCTCGCCTCCGGCAAGGCACCTGGGAAATCAACAGATGGGAAACCTTGACATCTGAGCATTCAGCCTGGAGGCAGGCGGTGCATCATGGCCTCTCCCATTTTGAAGAGACACTTGTCCAGCAGGCCGAGGCAAAGAGGCAGTCCCGAAACCAGCAAAATCAGGGAGCTGGACAGGGGACAGATTGTATTTGTCTTCAGTGTGGAAGGGATTGTCACTCTTGAATTGGCCTTCTCAGCCACACTAGACGCTGTTCCAAGTCCTCCATACAGAGCACGTTACCATAGTCTCTCAAGACTGAAAGATGCCTAATCTAAATCGAGGCCTCAACATAGCATAACGTAACAAGTGGTATATAATAATTTTTTACATTAGGAATACCTAAACCTCCTTTTTTGGGGGCCTTATACCAATATCTTTTATTTATTCTAGATTTTTTACCTTGATTACAAAATCCATTAACTAATCCCTGCCAATACTTAAAATCTTCTTCTTCTAATTGTATTGGGAGCATCCTAAATAAAAAGGTAATTTTTGGTAATATTTTCATTTTAATCATAGCGATTCTCCCAAACCATGATAGTTTCAATTTAGAATACTCTTGCAATTTATCTTTACTATCACTTTTTAGTTTATTAAAAATTTTCTCCTTTAATTTTTGAGTCATTTTAACTATATTTATACCTAAATATTTAATATGATTACACATTTTAAAACTATATTTATTTATAAACATTTCTTGTTCCTGTTTATTATGATTAAACATCATTATTTGTGTTTTTTGCCAATTAATAATTAATCCTGTTATTTCCCCAAATTTTTCTAAGTGCTTTTTAATATTATCCATACTCTCTAATGGGTTTTTAATAGTCAATAATGAATCATCAGCAAATAAATTAATCTTAATTGTATCATTTTTTCCTAATCCTTTAATTAATTCATCATTTCTTATTGCATTAGCTAGCAATTCTATAACCATACAAAACAATATTGGTGAAAGTGGACAGCCTTGTCTCGTACCTCGGCCTAGAAAAATCCGTTCCGTTAAACCATCATTAACTATTACTTCTGAAATATTATCTGAATACAATTGGTCTATAACCCCTATAAATTTTTTACCAAATCCCCAACCCCTTATAAGAAGTTTTAGTGTTGGCCATTCAACACAATCAAAAGCCTTAAATATATCTAATGATAAAACAGTTGCTTTTATTTTTTTTCCTTTTCTATCTCATATATAATGTTCAAAACTCATCTGGTTAAATTATCCATTTGTCTTCCCTTAATAAAACTACACTGGTCTTCCTTAATATAATTTGCTATAAATCTACTTAATCTATTTGCTAATATAGCAGTAAAAATCTTAGCATCTTGGTTTATTAGAGATATGGGCCTATAAGATCCCGGATCTGTTTGATCCTTGTTGGGTTTTGGAATAAGAATCATTAATGAATGTTTCCAAGAAGCAGGCATTGTCTCTCCTTCCATTATTTTATTATAAAACATTTTTAACTTAGGTATCAAAATGGAAGATTTATTTGAGAGATTATATACAATAAAGAGAAATTAATTTGGTGGGATACGGAATCCTCAGAAATAAATGGGAATGTTGAAAAATATTTGTTTAATGTAGTAAAAAGAAATACAATAAATCAGATGAAAAACCCCTTTTTAAGAAATATGTTAAATATATGGAATAGATATATAGAGAAGCTATGTCCCTCGACTTCACCATTAAAATTAGTGACTGAAATAGAAAATTTTCCTATAAACCTAAAGGGTTTAGTAGATTTGTTTAAGGATAAAAATGTTGCAAGATTGAAGGATTGGATGAGTAAAATGAGATCGAAGGATCAGATTATGGTTAAACTTCAAACTAATAAACTATCATGGTATAATTATATTCAATTAGACAGTTGGACAAATGAATGGTTGAAAATTAATGGTAAATGTAGAGAATGCACTAAGTACGAACAATTTCTATCATCACATGAAGATATGCAGAAAGATGCTTTGATGAAGGGAGTAGTAAGTAGAATATATAATATAATTTTGGAACAAGAGGAAAAAGAGATAGGAACAGAAGGTTTGAAATTAATTTGGGAAAATGATTTAAAGACAAATTAAAATAGAGGATTGGATAAAAATGTGGAGGATGAGAGTTTTAAGGTTAATGTCAGTAAGAATAAAGGAAATTTTTAAAAAAATCTGTTTAAGGTGGTATATGACTCCTGTGAAATTGAATATAATAAATTCAGATTACTCTAAAGCTTGTTGGAAATGTGATGAAGAAATTGGCACGTATTATCATATGTGGTGGGATTGTAAATTGGTTCAGAAATTTTGGAAACTGATTTTTAAGGAAATATGTGATATATTTGGTAAAGATATTGAATTTAACTCTAAAATTGCTTTGTTGTCAATTTTTGATAAGATAGATCTTGATTATTATTCGAAGGAATTGATTTCTAACTTTATGACAAGTGCTAGAATATTAATAGCTAGGTTTTGGAAAGATAAAAATGATATTAAATTAGAAGATTGGTATGGTGAAGTATGGGGCATTGCATTAAATGATAAATTGACTAGTGAACTCAAGATGAAAAGAGGGGAAATAAGTTCAAATATTGTTTATGCTATTTGGGGTAGATTTGTTGAATTTGTATTAGTGAAAGGAAAGGGGAAAGCCTCTAAACAACAATCTATACAATTTTGGAAAGGAAGTTTGTAATAAAAATATTGTTCAATGGGGTCCCGTGGGTATGGGGGTGCACGGTAGAATTTAGTGTATAGTAAGCACTATTATTTGTATTTTTGTGTTTGTTTTTGTTCTAAAAATAATAAAAACCATTTATTAAAAAAATAACAAGTGGTAACAGCATTTTTGGGATTTTTTTTATGTAACAAAGATGTTATTCTTATTAAAGGGCCTTTTAGACAACTTTTGAGACATTTTCACAGGAATTTTTAAAGCCATATGCCATTCTTTCTAAATACCCATCCTGGCAGATGATAAAGCTTACATTCAGTGTCTTCTGGGGTATCTTCAGACCTTCTGGGAGCTCCAATATGTTGAGGAGTATTAGGGTTAGGGATGGAGTTAGGATTAAAATAATCCCCTTAAATGTTTTTCATGTAAATGGATTGGATTTTCAAACTAAATAACCATGAACAAAGCATTTTCATTCTGTTCTGCTAACATTCTGCTCTCTCTCTGTTCTTCAGTCGGAGAGGAGCAGGAGAACAAAGCCAGATTCTGAACCAAAGCACAGAGTGGAACAGTTTTACCTGACACTGCAACATCAGGAGATGTGGTCACACCCTGACATCATCAGTCCCATGTTGGGGGAGGGGACACTGCCCTCTCACCTCACCATGGTTCCCCACCCCTGCTGTAGCTGGCCATACAATGTGTGCAGTCTCCATGTGGAAATGACTATTCTGCTTTGCTAGATACCCATATATATTTGTATTGTGCTCAGTGCATAAAAGCAGCACCTCCAAAATCTCTTAAGGCGTGGAAAGCAAATAGGTTGCACCTAGCCTTTGAAAGACCTTTGTTATGTCTTGAGCCCTTGATCATAGTGATTTATAGTGAAATACAGGTACAAACCAGCATCCCCAAGCTGGTGTTCTCCACATGTGATGGCTACAATGGCCCATGTATCTGGAGGTGAACAGACCAAGGAAGGCTGTATTAATCTCTATTCAACTGTATTGGTTCAGACGTGCATCATTATGAAGAAAGGTGCCGGCGCCGTGATTTAAAATGGCTCAGTAAAATCAATTCCTGTTAAAGTAGTTATATATCCAGATGACAACTTGTTTAAAAAACAATTCCTTGTCCAATGAATGGATACTGCTCTCTAATTTGGTCTGGAGTCTTCCCAACCTATCTCTGGCAGATAGCCAGATATCAACTGAGCGCCACTGCAGGAAGGTAAGGAATTGTTTTCTAACATAATAACACATACTCTGTTCCCTTTGTGATCTAAGAAGCCAAAGCATCCACTATGATGGATAGAAAAGCCCTGGATACGCAAATGCAGATTTTCCTCTCACATGCTAAATAACAAAGTTATTTAGCCATTTTCAAACAAATTAAGAAACGAATGTTGAATAAACTTATGGAGGGCACAGTTTTTATGAAACCACATGTAGTATTACTAAATTTTTAAAAAATGGTTTAAGTGAGCAAGATTGCTCGAAAAAAGTGTCAGGATGCCTATTGACTTATCTCATTTATATCTCATCCCAAAAAAGGATCCTTTAGGTAACTACCACTAATGGAAGTTAACCTAGCCTCCCTCAGCAGATAATTCCAGAGTTTGAAAATGGCCATTAAGAAAGCCCTGCACCAACATTTATCAGACAGGTTCCAAAGAGGTTTCTGTCTTACAGTGCAACTATACAGCAGGAAAAAAACATGAATCTATCCACCTGGTTTCCCTGGGTAAATTTGCTTTAGCAGGGAGAGTGGAGGAAATTGGCAGTCTGCCTTGTTTACAGCTTGTTAAGGTAGCTCTGCTGTGGTCATCCAGATTTGCAGGAGGCGCAGCTACATCAAAACGGTGTTAACAAGCTGCCAATTAGTAAGAACTACCTTAACAAGTTGCCTATTAGCAAAATTTCCTCTCCACTGTCTGTTGACTCCTCGCTCTTTTCCACCCTTTGATCCCCAGTTCATGGATCAAATGCACAAAAGCTCACATTGAAACAAATTTGTTAGTTTTTACAATGAGACAATATTTTGTCCATGTTTTTCTCTCTCTCCCTCCCTTTAATTTTGCCAGCATGCTGAAATAGGCAGTGGATTTATACAGCAGGACAATCTGCTCTATCAATGTAAAGGCAAAGATGATGGCAATTTTGAAGCCCTGAGAAGGCCAGATTACTGCTGCGATATGATTTCCAAAGGATTGGGAAATATCTTTGATTGATTGTAGTCAACATTTTCCTAAAAACGTCTTGAGGGAAAATTGACTGTTTTCTATAAGTTTTTTCTAGAATTAGAAATATGTACAATGTAGTATCTTTTTGCTAAGTCTAGTTCCAAAGGTCTAGCGTCAATATTTTGATAATACAGGAAAACTGAAGTGTTATATATTTTTGTCATTGTTTTTCATCTTTAGGATGATTTACGTAAATTAAGTGTAAATCATTGCACTTTAAAAAGAGAGACATAATTTGTGTTTTTTATACTTTCCTAAGGAAAAATGACAAAGGTAATATTTCTCAGTTGAAATTTGAGAGTATACAGTATATTCCTTTATGTGATTGTGTGTTTCCCTGTCCTGCTACAATCAGGCATAGCCATTACTTGGAGTCGCATGATCTTAGCATATGAGTAAAATGGAAAACTATGCCAAATGTCAGGATGGTCAAAAGACAACATACATACATACTTTATTGTTACAGCATCAAGCCATACATAAAACAAAATTGAAAGCAGAGCTTCAGGTACTGACATATACTGCAAAAACCAAATCAAATAAACAAAAAGCAACAAAACTACAAATATAACAATATAAGACCAATGTCTAAGGGTTTGGCTATCTATTCTGGCTTCTATGGCATGCCGCCCAAAATTTCGCTACCAGTTCTGTAGTAATCCGATTTTGATCATTTAGCAATTGGTTACAGTAGTCCGAGTCTGATTGGCTTGTTATGTCTTTTAAGAGAGGTGTAATATATTTTCCTCGAATCTTGTTATGCCTCACTATGGCTGTTGTTAAGACAACAGCCATAGTGATTTCAGTCCACTTTGCTTTATCTTTGTACAGACCTGATCCATGGACCAAGAACGAAGGTTACTTCCAGACATTTGGCTTCCAGCATCACCAATGGAAAGGACACTGCAGCTCTTCTATCTCTTCCTCCTTAACTGGTTTGTGTAAAAAAAAAAAAGGGGGGGGAGGGACTGGGAGAAGACAAGAGGAGGATGAATAAGCGATAACACAGTCCTGTAAGAGTTGGTGAATTGAGAGAGAAAGATTGCTCATCTGGAACTGATCTTTGATATAACTAGTTACAGATAACTTGTAATTTCCTTCTATTTTGCTCCCTTTCCCAGTAACTAATGTATAGCTCACACGATGATTGTAACTTGGTGAAGGATAACTTTATTCCTTTTGTGTGGTAGCCACTTAGCTTGTGGCCTCACAAAATGATGGAGGAAAATTATCATACAGATCAGATGCTGGCTTTCTGCTGCCTCTTCCTTTGTTTGGCAGTGATGAAGTGGACAGCTTGCTTTGTATTCCAGACAGACGTTTGTAATATTCAGTCTTTTTGAAAAGGTAATTGAAAAGTAAAAAATTTTATTTTTTAAAAAGCAGGATTTTTTTTAAATGGCAGTTATTAGCTATTTTTTGAGCCTTGACCATATAACTTCTTATTACATATTTACAACTAAACTTCCTAAATATGGAAGAATCCTCAAACAGTATTTCTACATGCTCCAGCCAGTGCTAAAAAGATTGTCAGAGTTCCTCTGAACATGAAAGAGATGTGGAAGTGCTCATGACCTTCTATATGCATGCTAACTGCCTCCATTCTGCTGGGAGAGAGAAGTAAATGGAAAGATACACGGTGATCAGGCAAAACAGCTATTCAGAACAGACAACCCCAGCTCTTTTCTCTAGTCCAACACTTACAAGTCTTGTCTCCAGGGCCAGAAAAGCAGTTTGCAGGTTACAGAGAACCAATCCAGTGTTTTTTCTCAGCCACTTAGCATTTTTCTTGTAATTTCTGAGGATTTTTCCTTTAAGAAAAGAACTCTGAAGTTAAGTTTGTTTGTTTGTTATACTGCCTATCTGGATGAGGCCACTCTTGGCAGTTTACAACATATAAATACAACAATCAAAATACAATTTAACATAACAAATAACAGAAATATTAAAATACAAATAAGCAGTAACTCGAAGCATAAAAATACATTTAAAAACATTCAAGATATTTAAAAACGTTTAAAACATTTAAGATAGCGGACTGGTCAGATAGGCTAGTTAGATTCAGCTGAGTTTGCAGGTATAACATTTTCAAATACCTGCCTAAATAGCCAGGTTTTTAATGACTTTTTAAATATTGCTAGCAAAGGTGCCAAATGAATAGCAGGTGGTGGTTAATTCCACAGCCAAGGAGCAACCAGCAAAAAGGCCCATTTTCTCATCTTCTCCCTCCAAGCCTCTCTCGGGGTTAGCATCTTCAGCTGGCCGGCTTTAGATGTTCTTGTAGGGCGGGCAGATTTTGTTGGAAGTAGGCGTTCTGCCAGGTACTGAGGTCCCGAACCTTTAGGGCTTTATAGGTTAGAAACATCACCTTGAAGCTGGCATGGAAACGGACAGGTAACCAGTGTAAGGTGGCCAGAATTTGGGTGATATGATGATATTTATTCACTCTACTTAATAGTATGGCTGCCATGTCTGGACCTGTTGAAGTATCTGTGACAGCCTCATAGCTCCCCCCCCCCCCATCTTTACAGATTAAAAGCAAATGGAGGTCACTTTTGCTGAGTTGAAATAGTAATTCAAAGGTGAACAATGTTTGCTTTCCATCCCTATGAAAAAATGTATTAAGATTCTGGCCACTATGTGCAATTTTATCTCTGGAATGAGTCACAAGCCTTTGAAAGGTACCATTATTTGAAGACAGTTACATTCCATTCTGTTGGTAGTATCAAAAGATGAGGAAATGGGTATTTCTATACAGAATTGTGAATCCAATAAATTACTTTACCATCTCTACCTGAAAGACACAAAAGCTTCTCTGAGCTTTTACTGACAAGGCAACAAAAGCTGCTGACTGTGGGAACTCGTGTATCCCCATTTGCACATCAACACCTATTTCACAATGAGGGCTGATGGATGAGAAGGTGGTAGGAGACAAAGCTTCAGACTCAGTAACCACTGAAAAGGCAATCCATTTTCTCCGACAATGTGTGATATTGTTAACAAGAGTTGAACTGGGCGTATTCACCAAAAACATCATGTTCAAAAGATGGGATGGATTCAAGTAGATCAGAATGTCAAGCCCACTGCAAATCAGCACACTTTTGAAAATGAAATGTGCATGGTAAAATCAACCTTGTGCCCTAGGGAAGCATTATTTAAAAATTATGAATACAAGAATGAGAGCAGCAGGAAACCATACTTATTTTTTACACTGCCTTTTACACTTCATGTATTTATTTATTTATTTGAAACATTCATAGCCTGCTCTGTATTACAAGATCTCAGGGTGGGTTACAGAGCCATATAAAACAACTTAGAAACACAAGATCCTTAAAATAATTTAAAATCAAATACAAATTTAAAACATTAAGACCATGGCATTAAAACCTGCACAGGCCACAATCCTCAATCCCCAATGCTTTGACAAATAAGTATGCTTTGACCTGGTGCTCAAATGATGCCAGTGTCGGCACCAACCTAGCCTCCAAGAGGAGAGCATTCCACAGTTGCGGTGCTACGGCTACGAAAGCCCTCCTACATGTCTCCACATAAAGAACTGCTCTCAATGGACCACAGAGGAAGACTTAGTGTTTGGGCAGATTTATATGGGGAGAGGCCCTCTTTCAAATATCCAGGTCCCAAACCATTTAGGGATTTGTATGCAAGATGTATGTATACAAGATGCCTTATGGAAATGTTAAATATGGTAAAATACTATTGACACATTATGGCTATGGGCTTCAATTCAAGAAGATAGATAATCCTTGAAAATATCATAAATACAGTCTAATTTACTCAACTGACCTGGGAAACACCAATATATTGAAACAGAAATATGATTGCCCTAGCTCATGGACTTGGTTGGATGAAAAATGTACAATAAACCGTGATGACTCGTAATTAAGGAGAAGACTCTTCATTAGTCTAATCAGACACCCATCTCACCTCACATTTTGCTAAGAGATTTTAATGAAAATGCAGTGCCGTGTCTCAGACATGGCCATTATCAAGAGGTGCTCGCAGTGGTGCTCTCCTATCTCCAGCTCCAGAAGTGAAACAACATCTTTTTAATGATGTAAGCCATCTTGGGTCCTTTCAAGGAGAAAGGCGGGGTAAAAATATTTTAACTAAATAAATAGGTGCCCCTTTCAGATCTTTTCCTCCTAAAGCAAGCAATGACAGCTCTGTGTCATTTGCCTTTGTCATGTGGTCCAATGTCCAAAAATGACAAGAAGATGTTTGATTTAGCCATTTATTTCCCTTCATGGGTTGATAGCTCAGTGAGTTTGGCATCTGGCTGCGGAGTCAGAATTTGAAAGTTCAACTCCCCACTGTGCCTCCCAGGAGGACAACCAGGCTATGTAGCCTTGGGCAGGTTGCACTGTCCCAGGACACCCCTCAAAGAAGAGAAGGGTAAAACTCATCTGAATAAACCTAGAAAACCTGGAGAAGAGTCACCATAAGTCGGAATAGATTTGATGGCACATAATAATTATTACATGAGCCAATTTGGTGTAGCGAACAGACTAGAACTCAGCAGACCTGGGTTCCAATCTCTGCTTGGACATGGAAATTCACTGGGGAGGGAGGGGTAACAAAGGAAAACCACTCCTTGAATACCTCTCAAACCTTGAAAACACTGTTAGGGTCACCATAAGTTAGAAGCAACTTGACAACACATAACAATAACAAGACACATCTCCCTAACAAAGGGAAGGCTGAGGAAAGCTCAGGTTAGAAGTAGACTATCTAAAATGAATATTAAAAACTATGCATACAATACATAGTAGCTATCAGCAGGCACCTTAAGATTTCATCCTTAAAATTTTTTTTTTTCTCTTGGTGGAATTTTATGCATTCCAAAGGCAAAACATTTGGCTCTTCCAAACTATTTTTATGAGGCCCTGGGATAAATCCCCTCTGACAAGTATGAGCTGGTGATATGCAGATAGGGAAGGAGCTTAGTCAGCGGCAGAGAAATCACCTCAAACGTCTAGCTGGTAATAGAACATTAACAAAGGACTCTTGTGGGACATCACCTCTTCATCACCCCTCCCTGGAAAGGCATGAGAGGTAAATGACAGCAGCTTTACTCAAGCTGATGAAATAGCTGGTTGTCTGATGGGAGGGGGGAATGCTCTTGAGAAATCAAGCTGCTCTTAAGATATTCCACCAAAACGGCTATTCTTTTATGCTGTCTGAAGAAGACATACAGTGGAAAACAAGCTTTCCTCTGACAACTGTACAAGATGTCCAAATAGGTATTAAACTATCCCACCATTTAAACAATGTTCAAGTGGATATTGAGCTGTCCTAGCAATGGCTCTGCTATTAGGCAGAGTGAGGCAGATGCTAGGGAGCAGCAAGACTAGTCCCCAGATGTTCTTCTAAAACCTTTGGCCACTCCATCTTTTGAATGACAGGGTTGTGTCTGGTGTAGTCAGCTTTTCACATGGAACTAGAAGGAGCTGGGATTGTCTTGTCTTTTGCCTCAGGCAGAAAAAAAGGCCTTCAGATAGACCTGTTACTGTTTCTTTAATTGCGATTTAATATTATAACTTGTGTTATTAAACCCTGGTGAAATTAAATCAAATAGATACTAATTATTCTAAGCTGTGTTGGAGAGAAAGTCAGAAAATAGGTACTTATTTTCACATGTGGTGAAAATGTAAGAATATATTCAAATTTTGGCAGTTGGTTTTCAAGGAATTAAATGAAATAATTAAGTTAAATATAGAGGTTTGACTTAAAATAGCCCTTTCGTCAATATTTGACAAGAAGCAACGGAGTTGGACAATGAAAGAATTAATTTCAAATTTATTAACAGTGGCAAGATTAATGGTAGCAAGGAACTGAAAAGCAAAGCATGGTTATAATTAAATGAATGGTATAAACAAGTTTGAAATATACCTATTAAAGATAAGTTAACATGTAACATTAAACTAAAGAAGGGTTTGATAAATAAAATATTTTTATTAATATCTGGGGTGAATTTATCAATGTTGTATTAATAAAGGGGAAGGGTTGTACACCAAGAGTCAATGCAGTTTTTGAAGCGACTGAGACTCCATAAATGCAAGGAAAACTGGTAATATCTCCAAATGGTCCCAGATTTGGGGGGGGAGAGCACATAATGCATTATTGTATTGTTTATATGGTTTTGTGTTATTGCATTTTTAAAGGTATGTTTCTTTTTTGTTGTTTGTATTTTTATTTTAATAAAATTTATTTTAAAATACTGTTTATTTAATTGTGACTTAAAAATTGTGTTTTGTCTATCTCTTTTAAAAAATATTTTGTGAGCTACTTTGAATCCTAGCTTAGGGAGAAAGATGGGGAATAGAATAAATAAATAAATAAATATCTAAGTAGGTCTTACTGGTCAAAATCCCATTGTTATTCCTTAACTAGAGCTGGCTCATTGAATCAATGTGAATTTGAGATGTCAAAATTTATATAAATTCAATTTATTGAATGTGTCTATTCTAGTTGTGACTAACAATTGGATCAGGTTATTGAGTTTATTCGGATTTACTCCCAAATTACTGTCTCTAGCTTGCAACCTATCACAAAAAAGCCACGTGCTTGACCCTCTTACCATTCAAATACAAGAAGTAAAAATAATTCTAAGTTTTCAAATGGTTTGGTATACAAAGAAATCATTTATTGATCTTAGGTCTTATTGGTCTAAATCATTCTGATGTCTCTGATTTTTAAACAAGATATCAACTATGGGGTACAGGATTCTCAAGCGCCCATCACACTTGCATCAAACTAAGCCCCACTTTAGAACAGTTGTAAATTGCTAGAAATGTAAGCAAAACAGAACCAGTTATCTACAGTTCTGGAAAGCCACTTAATTCTCAGGTCAAAAGCCTGGAGTTTAAAAAGGAAAAGGGAAGAGAAGTTAGTATTATATACTTCTTAAAAGTGATCTCAAGGTCAGGAATCATCCGTCATGCTCATATGTGTAGGTGGGTGTGTTCCAAATGATTGATAAGGCTTTTTCTTTTTATCAGTGGAGCTATATTTTGTTTAATTATGTGCATATCGGGAGAGAGTGTACAGTGGTATGTCATCTGGCAAGTGACCACAAGAAAAAGAAGAGAAAATACCAAAATGAAAAAGTATTCCTTTCTTTATGAAATGGCTGGATTTCTCCATGCTCATAACTCTTTGGCAGCACACTTAAGTGACTTCATGTACTTCATACTCTCCATTCACCAGCTCATTTGGACAAGCAACTTCTCTCACAAAGGGCCTACTCAACTGAGGAGTGTTGTGATTTTATATCATGGGTGGGTAACTTTGGCAGGTCCTGTTTCAAAGTTTCAGAACCATTTTTCTTCCAAATCTCAACCCTGGTCCACACTCATGATGAGAGAGATTGAGAGGGAGAGGGAGAGAGAGAATGCTGAGGCAGTTGGTTTTGGGTGTCATGAAAGGGCAGCAATTTGCTAAGTTTCTAGGTTATTATTGTTGCTTTTGTTGCAGCACTTTTGCAACCAGACAGTGGAAGAGTTATTTGTATGATTTTCTGGTTAGGTGCTGAATTGATTGGATAGTTTGGATAGTATGCACTTGGACATGCGCTGCTCACCCCAGTCAGCAAATGTTTTGGATCAGCATTGCTGGTGAGGAAAGGAATATCTCTGGACTGATGATAGTGAGATTCTTTCCTGATGTGTCTCACAGCTCCAAAAAGATTTCTTCTTTTTCACCCTAAGAATACCTATTTCTTGCCTTTTCCAGTCTGCTGCTCTCCAGATTTGTTGGTTTACAAAACCCATAATATTGGGGATGATGGGGATTGTAGCCCAACCAGGTTGGGGAGGACTGGTGACAACAACAGATTAACAGGATTTACTGTAGGTTGCTAAGCGATTTGCAATTGCTTGCTTGCTTTGTTAGGGCGCCTATCCCTCCACACCTTTCTTTAACATAATTACCTTAAATAGGTAAAAGAAAGTTTTGTTTTTTCTGTTGAGATGATTGCTTCTCAGTCTGCATTAATGTGATCTTACAGCTGACTGAGCACTCCCCTCTGACCTTGCCTTCCTTTGGGAATGAGGGCCCGCTAAATTGACAGTTGGGATCACCAGCTCTGTTCAAGGCAGATTAGCAGTGGCTTAGCTAATTAGTATTTAAATGTCCACTAATGTTGCAATAGGCTTGTCAGTTACAATGTTACTTAACACTGATCCAAGTTTTTGTTTTTAAATAAAGTTTTATTTGCTTTATTTCTTGCAAACATCGATGCTGTACTCTTTAGTTGGAAAAGTTCCCATGACTCCAAGAGACAACAGAAGAGAGGATGTGAGAGTTCCTTTTAGGTGGATTTTTAGAAAGGGGGCACATCTGCAGTGAAGCTTCAATGAATGCCCAGTTTTATCTACAGTGAAAGTCATCTTGATCATTCCAGCAGGCATTTAGGGCAAACCCATGAAATTAGTGAGTAAAAAAAAGTCATTAGGTTTGCATTTTCCTAGAAGTTTTTTCAATTCACTCCTCATGAGACTGGCAACAGGCAAAAGTGCATGTTGTCTCAGGAAATCTATACACTTCCAAGTCTTGTCCTGTAATTCATCAAAGAAACATTGTGCACAAGAGCATGTGCACATTTGGGAAGTGCATATTTTAAAAATGCACAGAAACACACTTCAGTCAATGGGGAAAATGAATTTAAGAAGTGGTGTAGTGAAGTGAATTTTTACAAATTAACAGAAACATACAGTACAAGAAAAATGCCTACCAAAGTACACAGAAATTTCAGGAATGAGGGAAAGAGTCTTCTAACCTGATAAAGAACTGATGGGGATTGGGAGGAACCCAACGAAAATGAAACCAACGGATTTTCATATCCCAAATCAACAGGACTTCCATCAACCATAAGTGTTGCAAAACTCATTGATTTCAATGGCTAGGACTAAGCTTAGTTCCAAATATATATATTCTTTCCCAGTTTTCAAATTAGCAGCACCATATAATTAACTATTTATAGCCATGAAGACATGAAGCTGTACAGTCCAAACTTATACCCTTTTACTTTGAAGTAAGACCCACTGGCATCTGTGGGGCTTCTTCTTAAGGATGGATTCAGTGCTCAAGCATCATTTCAAACCACCAGGCCACTATTGTGCAAATAGGACCTCAGATAAAGATGTCGTGAATCCCCAGAGCTCTAACTATGGCAGAAAAACCAGGGCTTTGATCCAGTACAATGAAATTTAGAGGGCATTAATCATTGCTGCATAAGGAATATGAATTTGCCCACTCCAAGCACACACATAGCCCTTCAGTTACTCCTCCCTGAGCAGAGGGAAACATACAGAAGGCAGGCTTGGCAGCAACGTTCCCTCTAAGCCAAGTGGGCGCACAGTGCTGCATCAAGGTCATACAGCTGAGCCAGTGTCACTGCCCATTTGCTTCCAGTTGTAGCTGGAACTCCATGGGGTGGGGTGGGGGACAGGGCTCCTGCCCAATACTCCAGAAAATTAGAGGAAACATTCCTTGGCAAGGAAAGAATATGGCCAGCAGTCCTCTATCTTCTCCCCAGATATGCCAGTCCCCTGTGACCCAACCAATGGGCAGCAAAACCTTGGGCACTACAATCGCTTACTACAGGGCTCTGTATCTTCATCTCCTAAATAGATCAGGAGCCCTTTTGACATTCCAAAACAGGAGTCTCAGAATTGGGGGAACAGCATGTGAACTGGAGCTCCCATACCTTTAATAGTTGAATGGAAGAAAAGATGTCAGCAAGTGGAGCTTGCGTGACAAATTATACCTGCTGAGATTCCTGCTGCTACACAACTATGAAAGGTACAGGATTCCTGTTCTCCTTTTTCTCATGTAAGATTTGGCAGGGGAGCAGGTCGGCCAGGGGACAAGACACAAGAATATTTTCCCTTACCCCATTCCAAGGCATTCTGCTGCCAGGCTATACAGTGACAGGTTGTTTCCAGGCCCAGATGTGAACATTTTATGGGGGTGGGGGAATCTGTGTGGTATGCCATATATTAATACGAATCAACCCTACCCTCATCTAGATACAGTATTTACTATAAGCTGTCAGGGGCTGGAACAAGCTGTCAGTTGGCCTGCATTTCTTCCTCTGAATTTTGAGGTGACTCCCCCCGCCCAAAGTTAATCTTCAGTTGCAGAGAGAACCCTTGTGTACTATTTGGCTTGCATCAAGGCCTCATCCTATGCAGTTAGGTGCAATTGAGTTTATTCAGTTCAGTTGGTTTAACTTGAGGAATGTGTGGCTCTCCAGAAGCTGCTGGACAACAACTCCCATGATTCCTATCCAGTGGTAAGGGATTATGGCACTTGCCATCCAGCAGTAATAGGAAAAGCCACAAGTTTCCCTTCCCAGCTTAGGTGCACTAAATTTTGCATGGCTTTGGCCTTTCAGTGTGATTACTGAAAACTCTAATTAATACTGTTAGTATAAAATTATTGCACAGTCTTCAAAATGTGCTGACTGTACAAAATAATCTCTATATTATAGTGCCTCTTTTCTATGGCAACTTTTAGTTTGTACTGAACTAGTTTTGACCAATTGGAAGAAACAGGAGCAGTCAGATACTGTTACAACCCATGCCCACCTAGAACCGGAATTTAAACTGCAGAATCTATCTAACAAGTCTGAATGGACTCAAAGCAATCAAACCATTCCTTTTCAGAAAATACTTCTGAACCAACTACCTTTCAGTAAACACTTTCAAATAAAGCTTCAAGAACACTTTTACTTACTTACTTACTTACTTGTACGCTTGTTTGTTTCTTTTTTTCTTTGCTTCTTTGTTTGTTTAAATGTGGAAGACTTCTGGCATTCCACGTGCTTTTGTTGTGCCGTACTGTGAATGCTGCTAGCACTAATAAACTGAGGTGTGGAAGACTAGCCTCTGCAGCGTTACACAGGACAACAGAACCAAATATTTGGCCTGTGATAGCCCAAGTCCAGCTATATTCTAATAAATGGCTCTTTATTCCCAATAGATATTAGTTAATCATAATCCCTGTCTGCACTGAGGTGGCTGAGTGTCTGCTACTGTCCTCTAATGCAGTCATTCCCAAGCTTGGGTAACCCATGTGTTATTGGACTGCAGCTCCCAGAAATCCCAGCCAGCAGAGCTAGTGGTGAAGTCTTCTGGAAGTTGCAGTCCAAGAACATCTGGGTTACCCAAGCTTGGGAACCACTGCTCTAATTGATGGAATTGACACTATTGTTAGCTTTGTAACACAGTTCTGACAGGTCAGTGCTGTAGGACTGTTGAACAAAATGATTTCCAAGAGCAAGCTGATGAAGGCAGCAAGGCATCGTGTACAACAAATGTTGGGGGGAAATGGCAGCAACAGTAGTCTGCTGCTTTTAGGGGAAAGGACATGAGCTTCTCCTTGGACATAATGCCAAATCCCACTTAGTAAGGTGCTAAGTACTCTCTGACAGAAGAAAAATGTTCATCTTCATTGCATATAAACAGAATGCAAGATGGTGCACTCTGTTCAGTTTTTGAATGCTCATATGTCAAGGCCTCAGTATGGTCAACAATCCAGCAGTGGTGTGAATATAGACACTACTAGAGCTCCAGGATCCTTTCTTCTGTGTGCAGTTGCAGCTGAAACACATGTTTCAGCCTCAGTTTAGATAATTTAGTGTCTCCAGGGACTGAATTAATTCTGCTTACCTATCCGTCCAATATGGTAAATGGATCTTCCTAAAGAGAAAGGATTACAAGGTGGCTTCCTATTCCAGGGTGCTTTGGTTATCTCTGGCGTATTTCTGTATCCTTTGGTAAGCCTTCAGTCTTCACTTTCAGTTTGTTTCACAATTCTGCCTCCTGCTTTTGAATGTTGGTTCTCAACAGAGGTGGAAAGTACTGTAAAAAGTTACAAATAACTGATCCCTAATTATTACCTGCAAATTGCTTTGCAGTGTTGAACAATACAGCCATCTGTAAGTCAGAATTGGCTTGATGGCACATGGTGATGATGATGACAATGACAACAACAATGATGACATCATGACCAGAAATGGGGAAAATTAATTCTTTGGCCAAAACAGCTCCCAGAATATTCCAACCTGCATTGCCAGTGGCTGTAGTCCCAAAAAGAACTTTCATGCCTAAAATTTCCCTCAGACAGCAAGTAAGAAATGGAAAAGACAATAATTTAGATTGGAAAAACAGAGAATAGGGAAAGGGTTAAACATCCTCCCCTCTATGCAGCAGCCCTGCAAAAATTAGCAGCATCCCTGCATTTAGGAGTCTTTTAAAGGAGTCTTTTGTCTCTCTTGCCTGCTTTCCGAAAGAGTAGCACTTACAGGATTTGGTGAGTTTACACACAGACTAGCTTTGGTTTTCAGGTATAACATACAGTTTGGTCATATGTGTTGCTGTTTTACCTACTTGGAGTGAAAATGGCTCCTCTTAATTTAGATTGTATTTGGAAGGCCACATCCCTCTGTATAAAGTTCAAAGTGCCAAACGAAGGTAGTGTCAGCTTAATGAAACTTTATGGCATGAAAGCTCCTAAAGGGTGCCATTATTTTAGATAATTTCAGCCTGATTTTCTGCTTCAATGAAGGCACAAGGAAGCCCTCTGCCCGCTAAATGTTTTGCACAGCCAAGTGTTAAATCGCTTCATATCAGAGCTGAACCTCAACCTCATCACTCTTAATCTTTCTGATTGGTTAAGTCTTTCTTTCTGCCTGAAGATTGAAAAACAGAGTGCCAACAATCACCAGGTCAACTCATTCTGTCTGCAAAGAAAGGCATTTCATCTCCCCATCCCCACAGATGAGAGAGAGAGAGAGAGAGAGAAACGATTCGGCATTTTAATTTCTCCTGGATGGAAACTTACCTGAAATTTCCAGGAGCTCATCAGTGCTTGTGGACTGACATTAAATAGAATGAGGCAGCCACCTCAGGCAATATACTGCATTTTGAAACTGATGAAAGGGCAACAACTTGTTACGCAGCTGCTCTGTTATTGTGTTTTTATTAGCAAAGAGGGGAAAATCCTCTTCAGCCCTTAACATGAAATGCACACTAATCTAAAATTGAGCAACCAACGGGGGGGGGGGGGGCAGGTGTGGAAGTGGGGTGCTAATTTGGTGAGTGACAAGGGAAAAGTAAGCCACCCAGAGACCTTTGGGTAGTGTGGGCGGCATATAAGTTAAATAAATAAAAATAAATACATAAAAGGGAGAAAAGTGACTTTTGGATCACTGGAAAAATTTCAGAGGGAGGATAAGCTGAACGTTGTGGCTTTTATCGAGATAAATGGCTGTACCAAGATATTATTGTAGGCCTGGGGACTTCTCTCTTCAAGTATTTTATTTCCTCTTTAAGTAATGTTCCCTAGAGTACACTTCTCCATTTAACAACACTGGAGTTAGGGGCATTGGACTCCCCCCCCCGTGTAGTCCAAAATCTGTGTATAACTCTTATACACCCCCAAATGTAACTACAAACTATAAACAGTTGATTAACAGACACACACACACACAAACACCTCCCAATCCACGTCAGCCTCCCAGCATGCCCCAGTACCTTCCCCAGCTGCCACATGGAATTGCCATGACAGTATTGGGGGCCAGCTCAGCTGCAGAATCAGACCGGGGGCTGCTGCACTGCCAACAACAGGACCCTAGGTAAGCCCGAGACACACCTTTCTCAGGTCACTTCATGGAGAGGAAGAGCAGCACTTCATTTATTTATTTATTTATTTATTTATTTATTTATTTATTTATTTGGGGGAAGCTGTGTATAAAACTGCTGCTCAGATCTGTGCAATTCAAGGGAGAAGTGAATTTATATTATTTTAAACAATAATCACATCTCTAAGAACTATGTTCATGCTTTTTTCCAACGTGCAATACTTCTGTCACATTGCAAGCTATGGATCCAACATAGGACTGTCTCCCTACCCTGTCTTTGGCCCTTCCTCCACCTTCAGTTTGACCTGCAGACTAATGGGTGCCATCTGGTGACAAAGTATCTGGACATCACAGCCAAGGTAGCAAGAGTTCTCTTGAGAAAGCCTGGGATAAGGTGCAGGTGAGAAGCACCCAACCCTTGACCATTACCTGGACACACTGGGATTTTATCACACACAGGGAACTTAAGGTTTATGGAACTGCAATTTTGTTGACTGGAGCGGGGGAGCTACTTAAGGATCCCATTGAAAATACAGTGAAAACAGACACTGTTCTTTCTGCTCCTGGACCTTCCTCTTGTGCTATGGGAATAAAAAAAAACTTTATGGCATTATGACAGCACTGATGACAAGAGTAATAATGCTCACAGTAATTAGGATGAGCAGAGATTCCATTTCCATTACAGGAACCGATCAATATTTTCTCCTTTAATGTTCCTCTCTTCTATCTTCTCCCTTTTTTATAAAAAGGCCCATTGAAAAACTAAAGTCTTAAAACTAAAACCCCCTGAAATGAAACAGAAAGTAGTTAAAAGGATATTTGGAAGCAACATGGAATTTTAAAATCAAATTTGTAATTTTACAAATGAAACTAATGTAATTTGTGTACTGTACATTTCCATTAAAGCTTTGATGTCACTTCAATATATATGCACTAGGTCTGCATTTCTTTTAAGGAGATTCCCTTAAATTAAAGACAAAAAGAAAACAAAAAATACTTTGATTTGGAGATGGGATCCTATTGGCATCCTTTCAGTGTAAGAGGTGTAGGATATGATCATCTCTGTCCTTTGTTGAATATTCATAGACTTTCACTCGTGTACTGAAATCATCTTTGAAGCAGGGCCAGCCCCAGCCCTACTAGTATTATTTATTTCATTTATTAAAAGTATTTATGTATATGATTTTTTTTTGCTCAGCAAAGCTCTGAAAGTCATATACAATAGACAGATTAAAATTATTAAAACAGATGCAAAACATTATTTTAATTAACAAGTTTGATGTTTAAATCAATTTTAAAACCAGTCTCAAAGAACAAAGGCATTTTGGAACTATACAGTTTTGGCTGCCTGCTGGCAGTTTGACAGGAGTGGAGCTACAGGAGAAGTTGTAGACCAAAACAGCCAGCCCAACTTCCCTCAGAAGGGATTTCCATAATCAAGGTGTGGCTATAAAGAAAGACCTGTGTGATCTGCTCATCCACCTAGCCTTTTGAGGTGGTAGGATCTGCAACAGGACCTCTGCTGAAGAACTCCAGTTCTGGGTAGGCACATTTGGAAAGTGGCAGTTTTTCTGACTTCCTGACATCAAGCTGGTTAAAACTTTGAGAATCAAAAACAATGCTTTGGATTAATCTACATGAGGTGGTTGTTTTCCGGTGGTATTCAGGTTAGGCCAACACCCTGTTGCTTCATGTGAGTGCACAAAGGCAATAGCAAAAGCACCTTCCAGTGGTTGCCAACCTTGGGTTCCCAGATGTTCTTAGACTAAAACTCTCAGAAGCCTTCAACACTAGATGTGCTGGCCAGAATTTCTGGGAACTGTAGTCCAGAAATTGTAGACCAGGAATTATTGGGAACCACTACTCTAAACCAATCTGCTACCTTCAGGTGCAGTGAGTATAAAGAATGATTTAATTACCAGTTGTTGACCTTTGTATAAAGAATTACAGGAGAATCTATCTTGTTCTTCACTCCAGGCAACAAAATGGCTTGGGCAAGCCTTAGGTTGGATTTCTTTTTGCTCAAATGCAAAGAAGGGCCTCTATCTACCAAAATTATGGCTTTCTCCTTCCTATGAGCACTAATATTTGTATATGGTTTCCAAATAAACCTAACAAAGCCAGAAGGCAGAGAAGACTACCTGGATCAGATCAGAACCAGATATTCATTTTAAAATAAAGGATTTTATTGTTCTGGGTTTTATTGGATTGGTCAATGTTGTAAAAAAAGAGTAATCAGTTCTGTATGATGCACACTGTCCATTTTACAGGGACAGCCCTACCATTAGGCAAAGTGCGGCAATCTCCTTTGGTATCGGACCCTGAGGGATGGAAGCCAGCAGTGAGATGTGGGGGGGAGGGAGTTTGTAAGGTCATCTGAAATCTCTTCGGGTCTGCAGTCAGGCAAATTTCAAGCAAACAGCATTGGAGGAGAACATTGGATTTCATTGTGCATCGTTACTATAAGGCCTGGGTACCCATTTCTGCCACCCATCTACCAACAGGCATCAGTGCCTACTGGCTCAGAGTGATGTTATCTATATGTATGGTGTACAACTTACTCTGGGACATTCACAGGTTCTCTCACTCGCTCTGAGGCACACACACACACACATACACAGAGAGAGAGAGTCTTACAGTGGGCTACAACCTTTAGTCTCCGTCTCATGGAATGGACGAGTGCTGAAAAAAGATTCAAATAGCACGTTATTTATCAGAGGCCCTGTACATATTTTAGCATTGCTGTTTTTTACATTTATTGTATGAGGGTGCTTCAGCATGAGACTTTCTGGTGGAAGTTTTTTGTAACTATGCATGCTGCCTCTAGTAGGTGTGGCTGGGAGGAGCCTTTCTGGGCTGGGATGACTGTCAATCACTAACATCACTAACGAATTGCTCCTTCCCCACCACTGATTCAAAGAAAGCCCTGCCTCACTGTTCTAGCTCTTTCCATCTCTGGAGTCTGTTGGAAATAGCAAGTCAGTTGAGGCCTGTTGCTGAAAAGCATGCAGTCATGTTTGTTCTTAGTTTGCAGTTTGATCTGTTCAACTGTAAGTGAAATCTTTTATTCTTTCTCCTACTAATGTCTCAGAGTGAGTTATTGAGACTATAAGTGCCAGTTGATGAGAAAAAGCAGATGCACTAAACTAGGGAACTTGAAGCTATTCTGCTCCATGAATCCCTGCACTTCTGCTTCGCAGCTAGAGAAATCTACCCAAAATTCAAAATTCTGCAACACTTTTTTATGCTTTTGTCTTTTTATTGTGTTGCTGTGCAGTGACCACACTGACTGAGAAATTCAAAGAGTCAACAGCCCTAAAGAGTAACTTTTCAAGGCTTTGATATTATCAGTTTACTTATGTCCTGACATCATTGTATTGTGTTTTCTGCTCTTAATTCCACATCCTTGGTTATGGCTGCCACAATACCATTATTAACACAATTAATTATCTCCAAGAATGTTGATTATGATTACATAAACATCCTCATCATTGCTAGAGTGATTATCTGTCTATCAGGTGAATACAGGATGTTCTTTGAAGAGCAAAGATAATGAATAAGGAAACAGCTTGTATTTTTCTGGATCAGTTTCTGTTTTTTTGAGTCTAGAGCAATAACTTTTTTTCTTTACAGCCTTTACACAAGGCTGTAAAGAAAAATACTTAATAATATATGTTGGCACATTCTGGAATTTCAGCATATCGTTTACCTTATTTGAATATGTAATATGAAATCAACCCTCTCAGAGTTCATTATTTGTGTCAGTATGCATCTTCACTGCATCCCCAACCCCACAATGTATATAAATCTGTGGCTAAATATTTCACCCCACCTTTCTGACAAAGTGGATTATAATCCATAAAAGATCACACTGAAATAAATCTGTTCGGCGTGCATCCTGTTGTTTTCTTCTACTGGCTAATATCAGATGTCTGCCAGCAGAACAGTCAGAAGAGGGGTGAAGAAGGGGTTCAGTGAGAGAAGAACAATGTGATGTCAGGGGCAATCCTCTTCTAGCACATGGACACAGCCAGAATGACAAGCAAAAAGTTACACCAGTGGGACAGGAATCAAAAAAGAATTTCAAGCATCCCAAAGCTGATAAGTGTTTAGATTTAGCAGAGCTTTACCTGGTCTTGAGTCCCATTAATGCCAATCACTCCTGTTAGTTAATTATTGTCATTCAGTGGTTTAGTTTTCTGGGTACGGAGCCAGAGGTTGAGAGTTTGAGTGCCTCCTTGACAAGGGTTGGACTCTATGATCCATAGGGTCCCTTCCAGCTCTGCAGTTCTAAGATTATTATTACTAATGTTAATATCAGTCCCTTTAAGAATGACTACATCTGGAATGACCCCTTGCTTTTAATTACAAAAATGAAAAATTCCAGGATCATTATACATCTAGGAGTTATTAGTATGCAAAATTCATATTATAGACCTGCCGGTTATGGGATTCTGCCACACTGTTAGCCAAAATATGAGGGTTGTTTTGTTGTTGTTTTGAGCCAGCGGGCTTCCCTACATGGCTGGTGGGCTGCATTTGGCTTGGTGAGTTCCAAGACCAGCAGGCCCAGCCTATGAAATAATGGTGACCTAATGCATGGCAGTGGCATGTCAAAGCTAATATTAGCTTGAATGCAATGCTAAATCTCCTGTCATGCATAGAATGTAATTATCATTAAGGTTGAAAAATGGGAGAGATGTGCAGTAGTGGCAGTTTTTCTCAGGTTTATGTAAACACTGACTAGAAGAAGTAGGCTGGAATGCTTGAATCAAAGAGTTCTCCCTGCCCGTCACATCAGCACCTTCAATCTCTAAGCGGCTTCCACAGAATCATCTGGCCTCAGTGAGCACACAGCTGATAAAAGCCTTGGCTGAAGTCAGTGCCGATCTGCTAATTTAAGAGGAAGGTGGCCTCTAGTCACTGTCCCTAAGAAAGCAGCAGTTCTGGCACCTCAATTTCTGAAAAAGCGTTAGTATTTGAATGAAATACTCATGATGGTCAGAAAAGAAGACATATCTTGATTGTTACCAGAGAGAGGCAGACACCGTATCACCCATTATCCAGAATTCACAGTATATATATTCATCTTTAATCTTAGTTAAAATGCATGTTCCTCATGCTGTTGCTGGACACATGTGACTAACCCATGACTTTAACCCTTTCAACTCTGCCTGTGGTTGTTGCTTAGGATTTGTGGTCCTGGATGGAATTATGTGTCTCCCTCAGTGTCAAGGCATGGGTGTCCATTACATCTCAGAAGAAGTCAGGATGCTGAACGCAAGGCTCGCAGTCACACGGCCTCACACAAATTTTTCATTTGTAAGCACTGCTCAAAGTAATGAAATGCTCTTGTGTCCTGTTGCTTGCTCTGTGTTACAATACTGGCATCTGTTAAGAGGTATGTTTCGTAACTGTTGTAAGAAACGTCATGTTTCCAGTTATTTCTAGGAAAGCCGTCCTGAGGCATTTATATTCAACATTTCAGCTTTCAATTGTGAATGTTAATGGATTTTAACATCTAATAATCATATTAAGGTGGAAATGTGTGTGCAACCTGCTTGGGCCCTTTCTGCAAACAATGTTAGGGCTACAATACATTAACACCTTGTAAGTCCACCTGCTTCTCTGTGGACAGGAGTTGAAGCCAGAGGCACTACATGCTAGCATTTTCAAAATCAACATCTATGAGCAAGATTACACTATGAAAATGAGTGACCAATTACTGGATTGAGATTTTTGAAATAGGGTTATAGTCATGTGATAGTCACACGTTATTTGAGTCAGTGTGTTGTCCTCTTGGGAAACCTTTTAATATGTTTTTATGCTGTGTTCTATATCAGTTGATGGGGCACCCACCCGCCCTCGCGCTGTCTACCCACCCCTGCTGCTGTGATGTTATTTTTAATATTTTTAATTTTTTAATTTTGCATTTTTTATTTCTTTCAAACTGGCATATCACTCTGTCAGATGGAGGCTCCTTGCCTAAAAACTTCTGAGTGAGGATGGGCGGGAGAAGGGAGGAACAACGAAGTGACAGCCAGCACTATTAAGAGGGAAGGCAAGAGAAATTAACCAGAGACAGTAACAAAGCCCATTAGCTTCTAGGCTTGTGAAGGAGGGAGCACTTCCCCCCTAACGCTGGGTGCATTTTCTTTCTTTCTTTCAGACTGGCATATCACTATATCAGACAGAGGCTCCTTGCCTGAAAACTTCTGAGTGAGAAAGCCAGCGAACAGATGGGAGACTTGCAAGGGAGGGAGTATTTTCCTCTTCACGCTGGCTTCCAGGGTTTTTTAAAAAATTTCTTTCAAACTGGCATATAGCTATACCAGCATTACAGACAGAAAAAAAGAAATTAGACTGTAATTTTTTCTTGCAGCCTGAAACCAGTGATCCTGGCATCCATTACTTGACAAACTCCACAGACACCATTTATAACAACAAAGGCATTCACATATGCCAAAACCATTCAAAATAAATATATTTTACAAGCAAGTTAAAATAAATGATCCTCTTGCTACCCAGTAAAATACTTCACTTTCTGACCAAAAGATATATTTCCTGGGGGACAACATCTGCAGTTCCCTGTGCATCATGTAGATGGAATTTTCTAGATCAATGGTAAACATTCTAAACTCAATTCAAAAGGGGGGGGGCGAGTATGTGTAACCGTGCTCTATGTTTATTTCAGATACTCAGAACTGTATCCAACAAACATGTCTGTTGCAGCAAGATGTTGATCGATAAGAACATCATTTGCTTCTGAATCATGTCATTTTCCTTAATCCTGTACTTTACCCAGCCCTAATCCTAGGGAAGGGGTGGAAAGGAAAGACTAGATGCTGTCTAAACTGGTTCAGTGTTTATTAAAAATTTAGTTGGGATAAATGTATTAATGTAGACTTACAACATTCAAGTGGAGTAAAAAAATAAAATAAAAATGCCCCTGGGATAGGAATTCTTCAGTAGAAGTGAGACAAAAACTGAATACGTTGGAGAGAGTGAGAATGTTCTTGTGTGTTGAAACCCTTTTTGCAATGTCACACAACTAAACAGGACTTTTATCAAAGTGTCCTGGTGATAAAAGCCTGGGATGCAGACGAAGGAGGGGGGACATACATGAGAAGTAAAGACTTGGAGGAAAGAGTCACAGCTAATGAAGAGTAATGTGCTTGTTGATTCATTTTACTTCAGCTGCATACAGGACTACAAATTAAGAGAAATGACTTTAACTTCCTCCTGGCTCTTAGCTTCCTATCAGGAGCATGTTTATTACTGATAACTTTTCAAAAATTACTGTAATGGTGGCCCAGGCAGGAAAATGGGGGTACCACAGGGAGGGAGAAATAGATATGACTGGAAAACAAAAATTCCTCAGAGCTTCATCCTCATTGGACCTCTTTCGCTTTTTATTTCAGATAAGAACTTTCTGTGAAAAGTGAAGTTCCATTTTATGGTGCTCTGAAATACCAGCATTCAGTCTGGTGAGATCCTGTGCTGTCCACATATCTTTCACTCTTGCTTAGAAGGTTTCTGCGTTATAAAGCAATGATTAAATACTTTAAAATTCACTTTGCTCATTCATTCAATTTAAAACAAGTAATTTATAATAAAAATATTACTTATCTGGAACAATTTAGATTTTTCCAAGCGTTAATTTGAAACAAGGAGTAGGAGGAAAGATCTGGAACAAATACTATGAAAGACTGATGAATAATAATAACAATTTCCATCAGGCAGGACTAGCCCAAGACTTTTGCTGCCTAAGGCAGAGCAGCACATGATCCCACTTCCCCAGGTCAATAACTTCCCAGGCCAATCAAGTAAACCAATACCCTAAGTACTTCTCTCTATTTTCCTGGCAGTAAAAACACAATAATTACAAATTAAGTATCTAAGAATGTGCTATTGTTTCATGATGGCTAGACCTGAGGTGGCTGCATCACTCTTGCTAATGGTAGGACTGGCCCTGCCATCAGACCTACCTTTATCAAGCCAAATGCAGCCCAGTGTATATGTACTGTATGATGGCCCACACTGGGCACCATAAATCTCTTCTTTCTTCAATCTGGCCAGAATATCAGAAACAAGTGGTTGTTGGATATCTGATGAGCCACATGTAGCTCAAGAGATTTTTTTTTTTGAGGGACACAATGTGGGGGCAGCTGACTCCATCTTAAAAGTATTGCTTGGGAAAAGGTGAGAAAATCTGTAAAACACTGTAAAACAAAAATGCATCCAAAATAATGCAGTTTTACAACATTATGTTCATGCAGGTTAGAGAACGTGCATTTATGTGTTCACCCCCAATACAGTAAAAGCTGTTAGTATTCTGTATGTTCTATATCCCACAACCTTCTCAAACTTCAAGGCATCATACAAGAATGTCAACAGAAATTTCTCCATGGAGGTGCAAATTTGCACAGTTGTATGTTATCATAATTTGCATGCCGTAAAACCCTATATATATCCCTCTGTGTGCATTAAAAAAAAATAAACAACATTTAGTGGGAAGGAGTACCTTCCTCACCTTGTGGGAAGACCTATGGCACCAGACAACTGAGAAGGTAAAATAAGGAGGCATACCTTATTCTTTCCCGCCTAATTTGACCTTCAGGGCTACAATCCTCTGAAATAGGTGAGGTGACTGGCCCAAGGGTTTCAAAGTAAGCTTCACAGCTGTGCCTGGATTTAAAGCCAAGTCACTCAAGCCCTAGTTTAATATTCTAACAGTAGTACCATGGTGGCTCACAGCAGCTGCCACCATTTGGCAGGTCAAGTATGTACCAAGCCATGGACTTTATGGGGTCACTTTGGACCAGTGGTTCTCATTCAGCCTGACCTACTTCACAAGAATAAAGTGGGGAGGAAGATAGCCCAGTGGTTTCCTTCAAGTACGGGAACTAAACAGAGCTCACAGTTCATCCACACAAAAATCTACTCCTGATTTTTCCAAGTTTTCTTTCTTCGTTTCAATAGTATCATTTAGTATCATGGTAAGAGAATTTCTCTACTTGTTCTACTGCTGTTGAACAGCTGGGAGTCAGAAATCCTTCCTGGTCTCTTGCACACCATCCAGAGATCAAGATCCAACAGCAGTTCCCAGCCATCTGTGATCTACGCAAAGGGCTAAGAATCCATGAAGAGCTCTACTGAATTAAACCAAAGACTTATCTAGCCCAGGATTTTATTCCCAAAATGGCCAACTGGGAAGTCCACAAGGAAGATAAAAGGACAATGCAACTTACTGTTTGCTTCCCTTACAAACTGGTACTAAGGGACGTATTGTCTCTAATACCTGATCCATTTAGCCATCATGCCTGGTAGTCACTAACAACTTTATGCCCCAGGAATTTGTCTAACCCACTTATAAGGACACAAGGACTTTCCTTGTCCACCAAAACCCATAACTTTTTGAGTCATTTTAAAAGAAGATATAAAGATTATGAAGATGTGTCTCCTCTCCAACATAGAGAGGCACAACCTGCATTCAGAAATGGATGCAGTCATTCCCTCCTCCACAATTCCGTGATTGGATCTTTAGCCTTTATTTCAATGACTGCCAAAAGGATCTAACAAGACACTACATTTGAGAAATGGAGTTTTTCCAGCTGAACAAAAAATAGTGTGTTTAAACTTATTGAAATCAGTGAACCTAAGGGATAATGAATTGCATTGAACAAGAATATATTTCCTGAATAGTGTTGGTTCCTTTTTCATGAGGAAGAATGAGACTGTAAGATGCAGCTCCATCCTTCACATTAAATTTGCATTCTTTCTGCTATTTCTTAAGGAAAATTACATTTTTATTACTTTTGTGACCAGAGAAACTGTGCTTATTTTTAATTTTCAAATGTTTTTTTTAATAATTTTGTTTAATTTTAAATTATGAATTTTAAATTTTGCTTTGTTTCATTAAAAGGTGGTATGTTGATGCTAAAGGAGAGGTGGAGATATGTCAGGGCTTCTGAGAAATCAAAAGGGAGTGACATGCTAAGCAGTTTAAGAACTGCTGATCTGAAAGTGCTTTCTTCTCAAAGTTTCCATTCTGCTCTCCTGGATCTGATGCATCTTTCACTACTTTGTTCTTGATCCAACATGACTTGAGTCAGATATCTGATAGGTCTACAGAATGCAGGACTTCATAGTTATTTATTCCTGTTACTGGCCTGTAAAAAAAAGTGATCCATCCTACTTTAAATCCCCAGCTAATGCCCATTATTCTCTTCCATGAACTTGAAAAATTCATTTCTGCTCTATTTTCATTGAAAACCACAGGGGCTGCAGTATTCATGACAGTTATAAATTCTGAGTTTGAAAACAATGTTCTTGCCATTCATAAACTGGAAAAACTGGAAAAGGAAAAGAAAAACTTCTTCTTTGTCTCAAATCTAAAGCTCAGATGTCAAAGCTGAACAAAATATTGTATTTAAATATACAAGGATGAGAACCTGGTGAAATCCTGGCACACACCTTAGGCAGCAAAGAGCAAGAATGATATCCTTTTGATCAAAGCATACATAGTATGCTGCCTGAACTGTAGTGAATTTAAAATTTATTAAGTTTTTAGAATTCTATTATAGAGGCCGAGACCTTGAGAACAAGAGTCAGATATATTCTTTCTTCACCTTGATCTTCCCTGCCTAGACTTCGTACAGCATCACCTTCTTCCTGCACTTTTGCGTAGGGATGAAATTGAAATTGAGGCACTGATCATGAATATGAACAGCAGATCTCCAAGGCTGTATGAGTTCCCCACTGAATAATATAAAGCCTTTTCAGGTCTCTGACTTCCAAAACAATATCACTTGTATAACAAGATTTTGAAGAATGATTTCCTGCCAGCTTCAATTTTTATTGTTTTTTTTTTTCCTGTGCCATCAAGTCACCTATGGTTTATGGTGATCCTTGCAGGGTTTTCACCATATGGGAGATATTCAAGGAACATTGCCACACACACCCAATTAATTTCCATAGGAAACAGAAACTTGAACTCATATCCCAGATATGAAGGGTCTCTTATTATTTTATATGTCTCTGATTTTATCATGATTTTATTTGATCATATTTGTATTTTAAACAATTGTGACAGCTTTTAGCTAATACAATAAACTTGAACTTGTATCCTAAATTCTAGTCCAACACTCTAACCACTATACGACACTGGCTGTCACCTTCACTATATGATCCATATACTGTATTACTGTAATTCCTAAACTCGCAAAGACAATACCCAATGTACAAACTTTAAACCCATTTCTCTCATGTATGTTGTTGCTAAGATATTAATTTATATTCTGCTAATAGACTTTAAAAGATCTTTACAATCTTGATCCACCCAGACCAGGTAGATTCATAAAAGGTAGACAGAGTTCTCATTACCTCAGACTGGTTGTTGATTTTACTGTTCTGAGAGGTCTGGACAGGTTGCTATTCTTATACTTAACACTGAAAAATCATTGGACATAATATATTGGCAATTTATGTTTGCTACCCTTGCTAAATTTGTTCTCCTCCTAAATTTTTGACATGGATTGACATTCAACTTCCTTAAACTTGTCCCTTTAGGCAAAGTAAATACACTCAAAATGAGTGTTTTTCCTTGGATTGTGTATGATGTCCATACAAGCACTCTTTGTGTACCTTGCACACAGTTCTATAAATTTAACACACTGCTTTGAAAATTCATGTGAGGCTCCACGTAATCCTAAATTTCTTTGAAGAAAATGAAAGTCACATTTCATGAAGGTTGACTTGGCTTTCCTGGTCCTAGTTTATATCATCAGGCCTATTTGCTAACCTTTACGAATTACTGGGATTATGTCTCTTGGTTGTGTTATCCATCTCGGGACCTTTGAAAACCTCTGCTCTGATCCTGTTTCTAAATGAATAGCTTTAAAGTCTGTGCTTGTTAAGACAGATTTTGTTCCCCCAACAATGTTTGCAGTTAGAGAATTATTGAACATAATGGCATGATGGTTTCAATCTGACCCATTTTTACATGCCAAATGAACATTACGGGGCAATCAAGATGTAAAAAACTGGGAAGAATCCTCTTATATGAAAGAATTGGGCTGATAAAACAATTCTTACTTTGGACCAACTGGTTATGATTATGAGTTTCTGGCATTTCATTGACTCAAGATTAGATATGATGTGCCAGCGTTGGGGGGAATGACAATATTTATAATTATCATGGGGATAAAGCCAGCCAGTGTAGCTTTGGGGGGTCTGCAGAGTCCCAGGGAGCTCCCAAAAGATGGGAATGGTAAACCTGAATACCCTGCCTAGAAACCCCTGGAAAGTGTTGCTGTAAATCAGAACTGACTCCATGGCACACAATTATTACTAACATGGTCCTGCAGCACTAAGTGCCTCAGAGTTTCCCTCACTCTTAAAAACACTCACAGAAGGAATACAGGGGGGGGAAACAACCATAATATTGTTTACAAATATTTATTCTCAGTTAAAAAATATCATATGCAAGGTTTCAAGAAAGAATCAAACATGGAACTGAATTACCCTATTTTATCATGATGGCTGAGCAATCTAAGGTTAGGTTGTAGTTTCCTCTGGAGGTGTGGGTTCAAATCCCACTTCTGAGAAGCATTTAGTTTTGAGATCCAATGTGATGTAGTAGAGAGTGTGACAGAATAGGATTCAGGAGACCAGGGCTCAAATCCACACTTAGCCATGCAAACTAATTGGGGGTGGCACTCGTAAAATCACTTCGTAAATATATTACATAACTTGAAAACCCTATTAGGACTACTGTAAGTCGCATGTGACTTCAACACACAACACACATTTTGCCTTAGCTGCTGTATCCATGAATCTTAAGCTGTGACTTTTTCAGCAAAATATTCATGTTTAGGAAACACTGAGCACTGTGACATCTTCTTAGTAAAGGTCTGAGTACGATATCTAACTGCTGGTGTGGTAACTTACCTGATGCAATTCATGTGTTAAGCATATGCTCCGGTTATGTTCAGTCATATTTTTTTTGTTATTGTTCATATTAATTTTGTGCTGGATCTGATTTTGGTCAATACATGTGTGCTTTAAAATTATTTACTGGTTAAACACTAGCCAGCAAAACTGAATCCTCTGTGCCCTTACTGTGGCTAAAATAAATGCTTACCTCCTGCCATTCAACAGACCAAAGACCTTGCAATTCTGTCAACATACAGGCACAAAGCATATAATAGATAATCATTTTGTATAATTATATTTTTAGATATATAGGACCTTGCGTAAGGATACATTGTTGTTGAATCTTTACACTTTTTCAGCAAGATTTATTTTGTTCTTTCTTATACTTTGATGTATGAAAATCTGATTTTAAATTATTTTAAAAGTAAATATACAAAATTTTAAAAGTAAGTTTTACTTTGTTTAGCTAGATTATTTAAATTGTACCTGAATACTATTATTTATCTTCCCTTGCTCAACTTCAGTATGGCATCCCCTGCCAGCTACAACAAAATTGAATATTAAATGTTTGCTGCATGTTTGTCATTTCAATCACTGTGAGCTGTCTTGGGTCTCCTCACCTGGAGAAAGGTGGTGTAGAAATAAAACAAATAAATATGAGTAAGTATGCATGCTATTTCCAACATCAAGATGACCGATTTCAGGAGATTTCCATGAAATTATTTTCAGCACATAAAAGACACTGTGTGCCTTGTATTGCTTTTCTGCCGGGATTATGTTAAACTGCTTGTACAGCTGTACTGATGAAATCCTTTATGTCTGTGCATTCCAATGAGGCCCTGATTCGATTTTCTGGACACAGGTCTGTTATTGATCCATGAAATTAGGGCAGGATGAGGACTCACGATTAGCTGAAAGACAACAACCTTTGCCCATTCTCAACCACAAATGTATTTCTGCTTCAAAGAGATGGCAAATGTATTCCATGGAAATGAAGGCAGTGATGTTCTTGGGAGGAAAGTGATGACACTGTGGGGAAACCAAGGCTGGTTTTTGCCTGTCCCTTAACAATCCTGAAGACAGGGTCCCTTGATGCACACAGCTGCTTCTGCATGGGATGACTGTCATTTGGCCCACAGAAAAGCCTTGCCGTTGCTCTACCATTCTACACTCAATTTGCACGAAGACTGAACAGGGTAAACAGAATTTTCCCTGTTCAGTCTTGGTAGGAACTGAGCGTAGGATGGTACGACTGTACTGAAATCAAAGGTGTGGGACCTAGGACTAGCCAGGTGATATATACCACAATGCCCATTGTGATTGGGTTCTTTTAAAGTCGGTGACAGTTCCTCACATTTGACGGGAAGAAAAGACTGAGACTGCGTTAACGGATTAACAGTTCTTGATTTATTCACATTCGGAGTTTCAACATCGAGACCAACCGGGTCAAAACATGATAAATCGGGCAATTGTCCATAACTAGCTAACGGGGACCCTTCGTTCAACTTCAACTTAGTCATTGTGGAGGTGGTCCAAACCGCTCGCGATCAGTAATCTTGCGCAGGGGAGCACTCCTCATTGCACACACCGTCCCACAACATGGGTGTCGTGCCCAATTTCCCTCCTTCGGTGGGCTGTTGTATACCGGATCGGGGCGAATCACCTTTTTCCCTCGTCCTTGACCGCGCAGGAACACTATCACAGTCCATTCCTGTGTCTCATAGACTGCTTCTCCTCCACTAGAAACTTCAGGGTTCGGAAGTAGACCTCCCACTCTCAAATTGGGGAAGTCCTTTAACAAGTCGCATGCCTTCTCCTGAGTCTGGTTCACTTTTCCTGCATCTATTTTAGCTTGATTCTCTTTCTTCTCTTCCTCTATCACTCTGCTCCCGAACCTCCTTTCTCCCCTTTCTTTTATATCCTCCTCCCACATAGAGAGTTTTAGCTCCTCCCCTTTGCTTCCTCCCTCTTCCTCTATCAGACAAACCTCTATCTCTTTCTTACTGTCTCCCAGCACTCGCGTCACTTCTCCTATGTTACCCTCTTTCATCTCTTTTTCCTCCTTTTCAGGTCTTGTTGATGAGGACGGCACACTTGTACCCTGTTCTCCTTCACACCCATAAACAATTGGAGTTTCCCAGTGGGCTAAGACAGATGGGCATTGTAGTGTAAAACATTTGGATGCAACCTATGTTGCTGATGCCTCACATATGCAAACAATTCAAGCATGGTGATCTCAAGGAGTGACATGTCCACCCCCATCAGGGTTTGTACCTTCTAAAATTCATACAAGGTCTGTTCCCTCACTCCTACAACCCCAGTGTGAACAACAATATACCAACATTAGACCTGGAAGAATATTTCTAGTAAAGAGTGAGGTCTCATTCTTTCCCAGTTGTAGGAATATTACCTTATTGGACCACATATCCCAGATTTCCCTGGCCAGCGTAGCAATTGGCCATATTGACTGGGGATTCTGGGAGCCATGGTGTAAAAAAGTGATTTCTCCAAGTTCTTGTGAAAAAAGGATTGTTTCCGCAGCAACTCTATTTTGCGGCTTGATTGCTGAGAAAACACCATTTCTCAATACCAGGTAAACCTATCTGGGAGAACATCAGCGGACCCTCCTCTGCATGCAACCACTGGACAGTCCTTGATAGTTTCCAGAATGGCCTCAAGATGTCCATTGAAGGAGCAAGGCTCACTCTCTCATAAGACAGAGTGAAGCGACTGGTTCTGGTAACAAGTCTGGGGAGAAACAACAACAATCCCCTGCTGTTTCAACACCCAGCAAATGAAAGGCACAGCAATGTGTGTCACAAAGCCTGTCTCACACCCCTAAATTGCTGGTTGTTCCGCTGTATGGAGGAAGACATTGTTCTGGCATCTACATTGTAGTACTATTCAACAACCCACTCAGCTTTCAAATGTGGAACAGGCAGGGGCACCTGTGATGGACAGATAGATCATCTATGTAGCAAGTAGTCATGTCAGAGTATGATTACACAGTGGGGAAAATATTGTATGATCCACTGTGGTTTGCAGTATATCAGACTGGGTTTCTCCAGGTGAAATTGCCATAGCTGTCCAGATGACAATTGGCAGGAGTCAACAGGGCAAAGGCAGAGAGCTTGATTTGCATGGAGCTTCAACAGCAGAAACTGTCTTAAGGTGCTAGCAGGCTAATTGGCAATTCCTACCTCTTTTTCTAAGTGAACTAGCAATAGTCTGTTCCAATACTGCCTTGAAAACCTTTTAAAAAAACTTTCTGGATTGAAGCAGATTCCGTTCCAGAGTGAAGCAGAAGAAACTAGAGCAGTTTAAATTATCTGCAGATTCTAAAAGGGGTGATGAAAACTCAGACAAAGTGTTTCTAACATACAAAGACAAATAACCTTTCTAGATGGGAGTAGCCTTTAGTGATCTGTTGGGTTGTTGATGGCACATTGATCAACTAGTCAAGACACATATGATAAAATAAGTACTGTGATTTTGGAATCACAACCAAGCTTCATCTCTCATTAAGAATTCTGAAAATAAACTTCCATTTCCGTTCTGTAACCTTCCTCAGTTTACATTTATATCTAGATCAAGGAATAAGTGCTTTACTGGAAACCTATAACTAACAAGCATCATCAGCTGTGGCTTAAGTCTTATGTACCACTTTAAAAAGACAAAGATCTTTTATTTCTTGCTGTAAGTGACTGTATCTGTTCCAGAGTGGGTGGGTACTAAACTTAGATAGTAAGTGGGCACACTTGAGAAAGCCAGATTAAGGGCACATCTGCCACACCTGCAACACATCTGTTCCCTGAGCACAGCTCCAAGGCGTGGGCAGAAAGACTGACTAGAAGCAGTTTTGCCTACAATACTCCCAAAGGTGATGGCACTGCACCGCGCACCCTCGTCCCAGGTCATAGATACTCATTTTCCACATTTTCAGGTGTGTGTTTTTTTTTTCTTTCATTAAAGAAACTTACACATATCTACAAATATTTTCAGTAAACCCAAGAACGTTCAGTCTATGCCACGTCCAGATTAGCTCAGGGCAGGGTACTTTGGATACCAGATATTTGCATACAAATTGGATTAGATTCAGTATTCAAACACCACTAATTCCTACTCTTGTGGAGAGCCTTTCAGAATCCCAGAGCTCTCCCTCTTCAGACCCTTTGCCCTCCAAGGCCAACAGAACTGAGGACGGAGAATGCAAGTCCAGCACACTACCCTCTAAGTGTGGTAGATATACATGAATAGATAACAGATCGACACCACCAGGAAAAGTGGTCTGCTCTGTATCTCTTTGTCTACTCTTTTCCAGGTACTGTTGCTCCCTTCCTTCCTCCTTCTTTTCCAGTGCAAGCTAGATTTCAATTATAGCAGTTAAGGAGGAGGGTAAGCATCACAATGAGCCAGACTGGAGCAAGAGGAGGGACATGGCAGCAACATACCTTCATGTTAGCAGGTCTGGCCCAAGATATTTTGCTAAGGTGCAGACGATGCATACATATGCCACATACACAAGTCAGGTAACTTAGTGATTCCAGTTGACACCTACAGCCAGCCAAGTTATTTTGGTACCAGAAACAGAAAATTCCACAAGCTGTAGTTATTATTTATTTATTTATTTATTTATTTGTTTATTTATTACATTTATAGCCCGCCCATCTAGTCATATAGACTACTCTGGGCGGGTAACAACATATCATCTAACAATTTAACAATTTAAAATCATAACAATATATTACTAAATAAACAATGATCCAAGATATATATATAGCTTGTAGTTATTATTATTATTATTATTATTATTATTATTATTATTATTATTATTATTATTATTATTATTATTATTATTATTATTATTATTATTATTATTATTATTATTATTATTATTATTAATTATATATACACAATAACTACAACTTGCTCTTTCATGGTGCCCCCCCTTCAGTCTGCTGGTAGGGCCAGAATTGCACATTATGGGTCCACTAAAACATGGCTGCTGGCTAGGTGACTGTAGAGAATGATTCAATACTCATGGAGGAGGAGTTATGAACCAGAGTGTGGGGAATTTTCTTTTTGGACTACAACTCTCAGAATCCCCCAGCCAGAATAGCCTTTTACTGTATAGTGCTATAGTGGTGGGTGCTCATGAGTCTCCATAGTCAGAGTCCAAAAATGCAGGTTGCTAAATTGATCCAGGACAACAACTGAGGATCCGGACTTTTGTAAAGATAATGGTCCTTATTTGCCCATTCAAGATCAAAACACCCCCAGATACTTCATATTACCCCAGGGGTACTTTGCACCAATGTCTTGAACCTGGAAATTGTAACTAAGCTCAGAGAGAACAGGAAAGACTCCAGGATGGGAGGAACTAATTACTTCATAGTGTCTCCTTCTCAGAAATACGTGAGAAGCCTGTGAGCCCTGGCTCTGCTAACCACTGACTTTTTGTCCACCAAAATGGGGAGAGGCTGCCAGTTGACACCATTGTGAACGTTGCACTGTGAAATCAAAACGCCATGTTGCTTTGTTGGCAGTCTGGCATCATGAGTCATGAGCAGCACATCTGGCCCACTTTTTGTGCTATTTGCCTCAACCCCAAGCTTTACACCATCCATGCAGAGTTGCAGAGAACTCAAAAACCCATCTTATTTCCAACATTTTAGTGATCCAATAAAGGTAAACGCCAGATTTTGTCACAAAAACTGCAGACAGGTGTATTGATCCGTACCAACAAACCAGTTCCAGCCAGTATTTTATGCATCTAACAGGTCGTAATTGCCATATGAAGATCAAGCTATCTTCTTCACACACACCCATGCACAAATACTTTGCAATACCACCAGAAGGAGCTTGTCTCAGTCTGTTTTTGCTAGAAGAAAACATTCTCCATCCCAGCTACTGTGAGGATTGCAGCTAAAATATAGGGCAGCCAGGGGCATGTGGTAGATGAAGTTATCATCCAGGTTAGTGAAGGCCTCAGTGCTTCAATATTGCAAAGCCCGCACCCACCTTCCTATGCTACTTGTGGGCTCCCAGAAGCATCTGGTTGGCTGTTTCGGATAGGCCTTTGGCCTGCAGGACATTCCTTATGTTTTATGACTTTTCCTCTGCAAGTTTCATTAGTTTTGAAGTTAACACTCCGCTGTTTATGTTCATCGTTACATTCAATCCCTTTTATGTAGAATCCCTCTCCCAGTTTTTACTGGGCTATACAGTTGAGCAATTTCATTTGGGAGTGATAAATGAAAATGTTTCAATTGTTTTGCTGTTTTTTTTTCTCTTTTTCTTTCCATGAAGGAACTTCCAAATATGAACTAGCTAAGTGGATTGAACTTCTCTGCTCCCTCTCTCTTTCTCTCTCAGTCTGCTCCTTGTCAATTCACATCAGTTTAAGGTCAAGAAAGCTAATAGGGAACAAGGCGCTACAAGATTTGAACTCAACCTTGCTTCCCTGAGGAACACAACTGACAATTAGCACAAGGATCAGCATCAAAAAAGAGCAACCCAGCATGAAGTCTGTCTAATTAGTCATATGAACGGAGGGCTTCCCCTCCACTTCCTCAAGGAGCACATGCCTGTCAGATCTGATACAGAAGAGGCGGCTCTTTCCAACATAAGGTTGAAAAGAGGTTGAGAACAGGTAACACCAGCTGAAGAATTTAATTAAACCTTTGCCTAGCACCCAATTCTGTATGATTATACTGGCTTCTGGTGCATTCCCTTGGAAATGTTTTGCAAATGAAGTAGACAACCACTGAAGAGGGCAGCTAAAACTCCCAAATATGGGGGGGGGGGAGCACCACCCCACCACCAGATCATCTCAACAGCCACTTTCTTTGTATCAACTGACATTTTAAAAAGTAGGGCAAAATGTTGGATATGAAACCTTTGCCAAGTCTAATTATCTCCATCTCAGTTCAGAAAGCTTGCATATTTCTCTTTTTTAGAAAGACAAAAACAAAGAGCATGACAAAAGGAGTAACTAACACCTCTTTGTTCGCTGAAAACCACTGGACCATTCATTTTCAGCTTTGTGTTCAGATGTCACATTGTAGAAGTTAGCACTCCGTTCTTCTGGCTGAAAGCCCAGTAAAACAGCCTCGCTGGAAAGTCAAAGATCAAGTGTGTGCTGCCTCCTAGAACATGTCATTTATTTCAGTGACATGTTGTAACATGTTTATTGTGAATTAATTAGTACTTGTGTTTCTATCCTGCCCTTCCTCCAAAGAGCTTGGGACCATGTACATGGCTTATGGCTGGTAGAAGAGGCCTGACAAGACAAGGCTGAGAGACAGGGGCTAACTGATGTCCCACCCAATTAGTTCCATGACTCAGTGGGGCTTGCACCTGGTTAGTAAAGACATGAACCTGGGCCAGGGATCCTAAACACATCCCTGGTTCTTCCGAATCAGTTTGTTACTCAACTGAGTGGTAACTCACATAAGACTACTCTAGATCACTCCACAACAACTCAGTGAGTTAGATTACATGAGAAGAAAGTGGCTTGTCCAAGGTCACCTGAGCTACTCCTTGGTTGTGCTGAGATTTCAACCCATGGTGGGATGGTGTCCTCCCACATCCCACGGGTGTGCAGCTGAATATTAGTGCAGTGCTGGTGAGAGGGCAGTGGGCTAGATTATACACAGAACATAGGTTCACGCAGTTCTACCTTTCAACACTTTGCCATTGGTCTACTGCATCTGCTTGCAAGGGCTACCACCTCCCATGGTTTATCAAGGGCATCCACAGAAATACAAAGCCTATACCTATGTATTGCTGACCTATGTATTGCTGACCTGAATAGGTAGAAATACCTATGTATTGCTGACCTGACTGTAATTTTGACTTGTGCAGGTTTTAAAACATAGCAGGTTTGGTATTCCAGGAGTGAGGAGCCTATGGACATCCATGAGGTAAGGTAGCAGCACTATTGCCAGTTGCATCCTCTGTGACCCATAACAGCATGCCTAATGCTGATGGCTGTTCAGCCACATCACTGACTACACTGCTTTTTAGCACAAGGTATATCGTATGCATTGTACTGATAAGTCTTGTGTGCAGTAAATTTTTGCTATATATCAGTCCTAATTACAAACTGTACACCTGTGGAAGTTAGTGTGATTGCCAGGAAGAGGTACTCATTTCTTGCTTCAGCTCTACCATGCTCCATAAATACAAACACAGGCAAAAATGCACACCAGGGATCGTTATGGTGATTACGTAACACAATGGTTCCTAACCTTGGGTCTCCAGATGTTATTAGACTATGACTCCCAGGAATCCTGACCAGCACAGCTAGTGCTGAAGGCTTCTGGGAGTTGTAGTCCAAGAACATCTGGGGACCCAAGGTTGGGAACCACTGACTAAACAGGTAAAAGCCAGGCAATTAACTGAAGAAAAAAAAAGTACTGTGTTGACAGCTGAAGGAAAATTGTACCAAATAATGCCATCTGCATTCCCTCGCAGGGTGACTGTCAGAGAAAGGAAGATAACTGTTTCTAGTCCAGGAAACAATTATCGATGGTGATATTTACTGCTGAGGCAAACTCAGGGATACCACATGAATACAGTGACAAGTTGATTTGCCTTGCAAGTGTGGGTGAGTTTTCTATTCATGAACATAAAAAGTATGTGAATAATGAAGATTATTTGTTTCCCATTTTAAAATTACTCAGTGTAGTAGTTGCTACCCCAGAAGGGAAAATGTACAATTGGCTGTTCATCATAAGAATGGGGTAGTTTTTTTGAACAGAATGTAACACATTAGAGCAAAAGACTTTAAAGTCTTCAGTATTCAAGAGAAAAATCCCCTGAAATTTGACACATTGCTTATCTATAAAATGGGTAGCAATGTCTACTTGTTATTTCAAAATTGCTGCTTTTTAGAGGCCACTTGGGGCAGGATGGCCATTTTTCTTTTCAAAAAAACCATTTTTTTAAAAAAAATTAATAAAACATCACATATCACTAATGGGTTAGAAAAATGTCAAACACATCCCCATTACTGCTAGCATTAATATATTATAAAAATTTAAAGGAACTAACATGTTAGTCATTCCATCAATATTTCCAAGCTCTGCTTTAGCACATGAATCATTTGTGCTGTAGTGGCAGTTGCCACATCTGAGCAGATGTTCATGTTGACCTTGGTCTACATAGAATGTCTTAACTAAACTGAAAATCTTTCCAGTGGGTAAAAGTATCAAACACCAGAAAAATAGTGAGTTAAATCCAGATGTGCTTAGAGCAGGCCCTCTGACATCAATGGGATAAGTTAGTCACAACTAAGTTAAGGCCTGCTGATTTAAATATGTCTACTCTAAGCAAAATTAAGCCTACATGCAACCCACTCACAATTTTAAAAAACCCTTAAATATCTTGATGGTATTGGGTTGTGTGGAATCTAACAGTTTTCTGCTTGATCAGATATCAACTGATCAAATAAATGTCTATTAGAATTGTTCCAATAGAAAAATCTCTGGAAGATCAGTACAGAATGGGATTCTCCTGATACGGTCCTAGCAAATTTGCTGAAAATGTAGGTGTCTGTGTTGTTATTATCTCTGCAGCTGTTCTGGATCTGTGCTTTAAAGTGTTGTTAAGGAAGCTTTATCTCAAAGTTGTTGTGGTTTGGGGAGACACTGGCATTTTGTACCAGCACCAGCAGTTCAAAGGAAAATGCAGGAAATAAAAATGGAAAGACCAGAAAAGTTGAATACATTTTGAGACTTTGTCATCTAAGGAGATTCTCCTGGACAATACATCTCACTGAATTGGGGCAGCAGAATTCCAAAATGAGGTACTTCCTCATATCCATCAGGCTAATACTATTGATGTACTATACCACTGGGACATTCTTTATATGTTAAATTTTCAACCTGCAGAGTAGTTCAGGGCAGCATACATGTGTGTCCCAAAACGTTTCATGGCTGAAAGAGGGCTTGAATCTGTAAATCAATATTATGCTGGCCTGTACAATACCTCTGGAGTTATTCATGGACTGTAGAGCCTATTTGCACCCACCACTAACTTCTGGTATGTAGGGTTCCATAGAAGTTCTGATCTTAATGATCCTGGGTTTTATGGCAGACACAACTTGTTAGTGCTGTTGCAAAGTGTATTTGGGGCCTGGCTTATTTTATTTCTGCTCCACTCACTAAAACCTATGCACAGAGCTGCTGAATTAGAATTCATTTATAAACTTGACATCAAATTTGGGCTCTGAAAAAGTAGAGTGGCAAGTTCACTAGAGAAAATAATTGTTCTTTTTCAAGAATTTAGGCACATTACGCATCCTGCAACACTGGGGACTGGACTAAAACCTCCCTGTTCTACTCTTTCTTAAGTTGTTCTTGGTTATATTTCTGCTCTATATAGTAATCTCTTGCACTGCTTTGTGTTTTTCCAAGCTCACTCTGTAAGTACATTCATATCTTACACCCATAGACACCTTTGCTTTCAGTATTCACAGGATACAAATGTGACCTGCAATGGTGTTTGCAGTGTGAGGTGCTTTCATTTAAGATGCCAGCAGGTGGTACATACCTTTTTCAGCAAAATTCTGCAATATTTGCATTCCACCTTTGTCTGTCCATATTTACTAGGTTTTCCCCAACAATAAAGTCAGAGTTCTATGACAAGTAAGCATGCTTAGTCCTTAGTGGGTTGGGTGTACGTGTGTCTTTCCTCCGGGTTTTGGGGGCTCTGGCAAATATGGAGGCTCTCAAAACCTGCTGATACTTCCCTCTTGTGGATACAAAGTGTCCACTTGGCACATAAGCAATTACACTAAAATGTGTAGGATATGCCTGTTCATTGAAGACATGCATTATGTACTCAAAGTCGTGGTTTCTGATAAATGAAAATTTATATCATAGAAAAAGTGGCTATATTTTCATTTGCCACAAGAGTATTTGCTGTTTAGGATATGAGACATTGATATGGTTGTCATTCAAGAACAGTGAGCAACTAAAGGCGCTTTAGACGTTGTTGGATTGTAACTTCCATCATAATTAACATGAAGTAACTTTGCCAAAGTTGCAGTTCAACAATTTCTCTGACATGCTTGTCTCACACACACACCTATTGTCAAATCTGACACATATAGTACCACAGTTCCCTCTTTCCTTTGGTCTTGGGTTCCTGTGGTCTTGGTACAAAACAGCCAATGTAAAACTGGATCTCCACCTCCCCATTTGGGGATGAAGACTGTTAACTAGCTTTTCCAGTGTTAGCCTTGCTTTTCACTATGTACATAAGAAATCCCTGTAGTTTATATGTGCAGGACTAAGGAAATCTTCCAGTTTTTGTGCACTGGAAACTGTTAATCAGAAGGCACTGGTTGTGGTCACAATGATGGTATATTCTTTAAAATAGGCAGAGACCGTTTTCTGATTGGGCCATCCTTATGCCCACCTACATAATAGCAATGCTCACTTTGAGCAATTGCCTGCTTGCAAACATCTACCAAAATAATAAAAGTAGGCTATAACCCTAAAAATAACTTCATTTAAATTGATTTTATTTATTTAAAATATTTTTACCCTGCCTTTCTCCTTAAAAGGATCCAATATATAAACATGTCTAGTGTGAAATATGTCCAATCCCATGTCAGATGGCCACGATCCACTCCCAAGCAAATCAAACAGTAGTTGCCTGTTCATTTTAGGCGTTTGCACGTGTTGGGCTACTGCACCCTCACAGAAAGGTATATTAAAGGCCTTGCATGGGGAAGGACAAAAGGCAGCTCAGCGGCAGAACACGCAGCAGGCAAAAGCCCCAGGCTCAAACCCCAATATCTGCCCTGGGGAGCCCGGGGCGGAAAAGACTCCTGCCTGGAATTCAGGCGAGCAACTTCCAGTCACCAGGCCGCCTGAGGATTACGGGCGTTGTTGTTGTTTAGTTGTTGTGTCCGACTCTTCGTGACCCCATGGACCAGAGCACGCCAGGCCCTCCTGTCTTCCACTGCCTCCCGGAGTTGGGTCAAATTCATGTTGGTCGCTTCGGTGACACTGTCCAACCATCTTGTCCCCTTCTCCTCTTGCCCTCACACTTTCCCAACATCAGGGTCTTTTCCAGGGAGTCTTGTCTTCTCATGAGAATGGGCATTGTAGTCCAACACAATAACGAAGTAAACCTCCCTATGGCTGACCTCACAGAAGTTAGCTAGCTACCTCGCTTCACAAAGCCTTTGGCTGTTTACAAGCCAAAGCCAGAGCATACGTCTTATTGATCCGAACCGTACCAACCGAGGCCTTTGCAAGCACTACAAACTGCAATAAGAGGCAGCCTCGAGCAGGCGCTGGAGATGGGGGGGGGGGGGAATTTATTACAAGGGGTCGCGATGGGCAAGCAGGTCTGCCTGTTGCTGAAGGTTTAGGACCTGGGTTCGGTCTCGCTAATGGGGGTAAAGCTCCTCTGGCGCCATCCCCCCAGCCCGGCCTGATAATGGGACTGATTAAACAACACAGTCAGCGGGAAGGGGGGGGAGAGGAAGAGAGGCGAGGGCTGGCAATAGCGGCGCCCCTTGCACCTGAAAACACCCCAGCGCCGTCAAACAGCCAGCCGGAGAAACAGGAGGCCACCGCCCAGCCTGCGCACCTGCGTAGAAGGAGGTGTGGCTGCCTCCCCTCCTCTGATTGGTTGCGGCTGATCCTTCCAAAGCCCAACAGAAAGCGCCGGCCTCCCGCGGAAGGCCCATTGACGACGACGTGAGCGGGGGCGTGAATTTAAAGCAGCGTATCAGGCTTGGCTTGGCAGTTTGAGGGACGGGTCGAAAGAGCAGGAGGGAGGTTTTGTTATAAGGAAGAGGCGGAAGGGGGAGAGTTTTTTCCCCCTCTGCCTCGTCTTCCAATTTGCCAGGATTTGGAAGAATCTTGGTCTGGAAAATCCTAGGCCCTTCAGATGCTTTGGACTACAACTTCCATAATCCCGTATTATTAGCCACGCAAAAAAAAAAAAAGGGTTCTAAAAGTTAAAATCTAAAATGTGGGCGATCACAAATGTTTCCTCACGCCTGGTTTCCCTTAAGTCAAGGAAGCTTTTGCACAAAGGTCACTTGTAGCGCAATGCACCAATGATGCGGTCTTAAAATCTGTTTGAGAACTCAAAGGACAGCACAGTTTTATGGCGTTTGATTGGTCCTATTAAAAGTATTGTCCGACTTTTGTGTGTTCTCCATGATGGAGCAGTAAAGAACTACCTTTCCTGTTTCTTAAATTTTGCTCTCTTTTTTGGTTACATATCAAAGAACGTCAATAAGTTGTAGTATGAAGTTATGTGTGTGTTGTTGTTTTTTTAAAAAAAGATATCTTAAAGATCCCCTCAAAGGTGATGAACTCTGGCTAAATCTGGTCTTCATAGCTTCAGGTTGGGGGCTTCTGATTCCTCAAATAGCCATGCATTACCTCAGTTTTTGTGGGGTGACCCCTCCATTTGAAACTGTTTGAATGCCTCTCCTACCATTTTGGCCCCTGGCAGTGAAAGCATTGTCAAGAAATGCTGTATTTCTATGGTTCCCACCTTTTTGCTTTGGCCTTGCCCAGTATCCCCCCCCCCCCAAAAAAATAACAACAAATTATCTCATACTGAATTCAGTCCTTTGGCTGGAACTGCCTCCTCTCACCCTTTTTCTTCCACCTTATATTTATTATGATATTCCTAGGATCTTAATGCTTTTTTCCTGGGGTGATGACTTGTATCCCCCCCCCAAAAAAATAACAACAAATTATCTCATACTGAATTCAGTCCTTTGGCTGGAACTGCCTCCTCTCACCCTTTTTCTTCCACCTTATATTTATTATGATATTCCTAGGATCTTAATGCTTTTTTCCTGGGGTGATGACTTGAGGAAGGAGGACCTGAGTGGCACATCTACAAGCATGGATATTGATGCATTTATGGCATGATCTAGACCCTGAGAAGCAACCTGAGGTCCCATGTGCTTTATTTGTGCAGTATGTCTAAATTTCATTTTTCTCCTATTGTTTAAGTCAACTTTGTGTCCATGGCAGCTACTACTCATGGCACTCCCACATGGTCTCCCAACCACATCCAGATCGTTTAGCTTCAGAAAAAAAATGTCTGCCTCACATGCTTCAGAGAGATCATACTCAAAGGGAGAAACCAAGGCATATGCTGAATAGTCATGCAATAATTTTCAAAGAGCTAGCTTTGTTGGCCTGCTTCAGAACAGAACAGAACAAAGACTCACACTGACATTCATTTGTCTTAAAGATGCTACAAATTTGTTTTGTTTTCTGATTGCTTTTGTTATACATATGTCATGTGTTCCACGCTGAAAGTATTTTGCTTTGGTTGAATTGTGCCCCGGCTGTATATTCAATACATTTTCTTCATAGCTGTGGAAACAGATTGTACAGACATGTCTGTGTATCTCTTTTAGTGTCAATACCAGCAGTTCAAGGGAAAGTGAAGTGAAATTAGACATTGATAGCTGTATAATGTCTATATGTATACTCTTCTTTGTGTCAGAAGCAGCACAATACAAATATATCACATAGTTTTCACCCAATTATGGGCAACGTCAAGAGCATGTAGGGCAGGGGACATCAAGTCTTCCACAGTACGTGCTGTGGGGCATGGAATGCATGACATAGGAGTGAATTTTCCAGTTCTTTTCCACACTCACAAATGATTGTTAGCAGTGCAAAAACCCCATGTTCTTAGGTTCATGCTGACTATGCCAACTCCACTCAGTAGCCTATTAAGTGACTTCCAAGTGACCCAGTTGTCCATGTGACTGGGGGCTAGACTTTCTTGGTGTTCCATCCATTTTAAGGGATAGGTAGTTCTTTCTTTCCGTGCTATAGTCCTGGCATTCTTTGCTGCTCCTTCGAGAGCCACAGATGTTCTGGAAAAAAACTTTCCTTGATTTTAATCTGAGAGGGTTGGGATGATAGACAAAGATGGATGCACATTTGAAGTAGATATTTTGAGTCTTTCACTCTTTCTGGGGACAACCTGGGGCTGTGCAGCTTGCCAAAGGCCACACAGGCTGGCTCTTCTGGGATGCATAGTGGGAACTGAACTCCCAATCTCTGGCTCCACAGCTAGCACCGAACTATCTAGCCAACTATGCACTGCATATGGAGATAATAAAAGTCGAACAGCAGCATTGCAAGGCTCCAGAATGTTCATCCCAGGGGATTCTTTGGACTAATAATACACTTCCTTCAATGAGTGGGTGCGAAAAATTCCAGAATGAGTATGTGGACTGAAAGCAGCTTCAACCTCATCTACTTGGGAATGCAGTGCTGTGCACCTAAGAGTAAACTCCGCCGGACTTACTTTTGAATAGCCCTGTATAGCAGGGATGGGGGGGTACCTTTGCCCTCTCAGATGTTGTGGACTTCAGTTCCTCGTACCCAGCATGGCCAGTGATAAGAGAGGACTGGAACTGTGTGTTCCTGTCACTATCACAGCAGTATCCTATGCTTAGTTATTCAGAAACACCTGTCAAGGTCTCCAACGAGTCAATGTTTAGGATTGCAGCCCTGCGCCTCCACACTCCCTACGGTCACTGTTTCGCACAAGAAGGGGGAATGACGAGCAACTGGGCTCTGATAGCTCTGTAGGACACACACACCCCGCTTTGCACCCACATCCTCGTGTTTCAGGCAAGATGCCCTGCCTCCCCCCCCCCCCCTCCGCGTTTCGCGCTGGCTCGCTTTTGCCCTTCGGTGGAGATCCGGGCTGTGGCCGAGAGGGACCGAGGCGTCCCTCCCTCACCTTCCTCTGCCCTGCCCGAGGGAGCGCGCACCCGCCGGCAAAGTGTGACTAATTTTCAGGAAAGAGTTACGCGGAGCGCGAAAGCTTTTAGCACATTATCCGCTGGCAATAAGACTATAATCTAATTGTCAACCCTCGGGTCTTAATCCAGCCTTCTTTCCCCCTTCTCTGTCTCTTCCCACCCTCGGATTTGCATCGGGTGGAAGCCTAATGGGCTTACAAACGCCTCGCTTTGCGCAGCGAGATGGAGGTGACATTGAAGGCAAGCCGGTGGTAAAATGGGAGCGAGGGTCGTCGAGGGCGCGGGACTTGCAGGACGGCGAGGCGAGAGTGGGGATCGGGGGCTGGGACTGGCAAGAGTCCCTGAGAAGGCAGGAGGCAAGGCAAGGGAGTATCTCCTGCGCCAGTCCCATAGCGACAGGTGACGGCTTCGCAAGAAGACTTCCGAAAAGGGCCCGTTTCCTCGTTCGCAGCGGAGATGGTGCCGGAGAACTTCCTGGTGGATCGCTCGAAATGTCCGCAAAAGTCCAGCTGCAGATCCACTGGCTTGGTCAGCTGTGAAGCCTTGGCCACGCTTGCCTTTCCGCAGTCCCACCGAGACCCCAGTCTTTCCGCTCAGCGTAGCTTGGGGACTGCCCAGGATACCTCTAGACCAGAGGATCCCCCAGTACAGGAACTGGGACCCGAAATGTGAAACCGAATGTCGCAGCGTCTGAGGGCTTCTCAACCGTCCAGTTCTCCCGTTGAGAGCTTCCACCACCCCTTCCCGGCCATTCCCTCCTCCCTCCCTCCCCTGCCTTTCCCCTCCCTCGTTTTCCCACTGACATCCAACATTCTCGGCAACGGAGCGTGCTGAGACCCAACTGGCCTATTTGGGGGTGGCAGGAGTTTTACCTCCTCTAGGTTTTATTTTTTTAAAAAAAACAAAAAACATATTCTTTGGTATCTGTGGTAATCCATCGGTGGCTACTGACACGCTCCTAATTCTCCCGGGCCCTGTTTGGGCCTCCTTTTTTTTCCATTTTTTTTTTGTTTGTTTGTTTTGTTTTGGCACTCATCGCCTGCTAGAGCTTGGGACAGATATGTTGTCTGGGCTACAAGTCCCAGAATCCCTCAGCCGGCATGGGGACTAGAGAATTCTGGGAATTACTGCCCCCCCCCCAAAGTAAAAATGTCTAAGCTCCAGCCCTTTAGAGGGTGTGATAATTTCTAGTCATGTGTAGGGTTGAAGAATTGATGCAATGGGGTTTTGTTTCAGTGTAATATGCACTCGGGGGCAGAAGGACGAGAAGGAGAAGGCATGCAGGTTGAGAGTGTGTCCTGCTGATGAGGGAGACTTTCTTCTATCTGTGGAAATCAGGGTTGCCAGAGAACTGTCTGTTCCCCCCGGCCTGTGATTTGACACTCCAGGGCACTTGCGAGCCATGGAGGGAGCCCTCCTGGGCTCCTGCAGAAAGAGCAAGGGCTGTGGGCAAATGCCCCATATTTGACCTTGAACCTGTTGGGCCAGGGTGAGCTCCCTTCTCTTGGAAGGAAGAGAATTGTGAAGGGAAGGAAGAGAGTAGGTGCATTGTGGCAAAGAGGGAAAAACAATACGTCAAAGAAGGAAACATCTCACCTGCTCCTTCAGATCTGGGGAAGGTATATATATAGGTCAAATATATGTAAAAGATAAAGAGGAACACCTGGGGTAAAATGAGCACTTGAAACATTTAAACACCGAAAGTGCTCAGCACTGGGTAAAGGGTGGCCCATAGATTTTGTTGTCTGGGTTTATTGGGTTGCCATCTCCGCCATGTCCTTTATTCTCTTCACAGGGGAGAGGGCAACAGCAGTGTAAACAGCAGAAGGAAGGAAAGGTACCCCCATTTCCCCAGAGTTCTGGGATGTTGGGAAAAAAATGGATCCCTAAAAAAAAGGAGGATTACCTAAAACAAATGAGGTAATGGTTCCAAGGATCCTTGTGGAAGAAGGAGGATCTCCGTGGTCAATTTCAGCTGCTCATCCACTTGTCAATATAAGTCAGTTGGGAACTGAAACATTTGTTTGCTTAATGGAAATAAAATAGGTGCAGATCCTGGCTGGCAGCTAAATTTTTCTTTAAGGCAAGTGTTCTTGAAGATAGCCGAATCATTAAGGGATCCACAGGGCCAGCTGTGTGGATCACTGTTCTTTTCTGAACAAATTGCTGCTGCCTCTCAGCCTCTGCTACTTGAGGCAAAAGCCTCACTCTGCCCAGTGAAGGGGCTGATCCTTCTTCCCCTCCCCATCCACAAAACTAACCCTACAGTTCTCAAATTATTTTTGGAACAATAGGCAGAAATGGGCTCCCCCCCCCCCTCTCCTTCTGTTCTTAGAGTACCTAGTCAATATGGCCAGTGGGTAATTCTGGGAATTACAGTCCAGAAAAGCTGCTTTCCCAAACTCTCACAAACTAAGCACTCCTAGACTGCAAGCCAATTTACACTTTCCTGGAAGTAAGTCCTCTTGAACTCAGTGGGGATAATTTCTGAATAGACACACATAGGAGTGCTGATCCCTTTATGTATTAACCCAGAAGTTAAGTTTCATTAGACTCACTCTCTAATCTTTTCCTTAGGACTGTTGCCTGGATCCTAACTCTTCCCAGCTGATGTATGGATTGGATTTAAATGCTTTTATGTTCTGGCCTGGTTGCTCTGGGGGATTTGTGGTCAGGGGATGTTTCATTCTTTCTAAAAACATCCTAAGGACATTCTTTCTAAAAACCCAAATGCTAACCTTTTGTGCATGTCCTGATTTTAAGGCTGAGCCTGCGATCCCAAAGGCACTTCCTAGTTGAGAAGAGGGGAGAAAATCTCCCACAAAACCAGCCAGAGTGGGACATATTTATCATAGGTATCATCAAAAATCAAAAATCTAAGTTCCCTCCTGCACATGCTATTTTATTGTTATAGATTTCAGTGTGCAGCCCTGGAAGGATTGTGCTCCTTTGTCAGGCTGCAATGGTGCCACTTGAAAGATCACTTAGTTTCACTTGTTTGAAACTTTTTGACAATCCTATAATAAAGACATTAGACGCAGTGTGGTGTAGTGGACAGAAGAGATATACTTCCGAATCCGCCTTCTCTCCCCTCCCCATGGAGACTCCCTGGTGTGTATATCACAATGTTGAAACAAATATCTTAAATATTTGAAATAGTCGGAGATGTTGTATATCTTGGTTCAGTCATAAATCCAAATGGAGACTATAGTCAAGAAATCAAAAGACATGGAAGGGTAGCAATGAAGGAATTAGAAAAGATAATAAAGTGTAAGGATGTGTCACTGGAGACCAAGGCCAAGATCATCCACACTCTTGTACTTCCAATCACCATGTGCAGGTGTGCAAGTTGGACAGTAAAGAAAGCTGACAGAAGAAAAAATGATTCCTTTGAAATGTGGTGCTGGATGAGAGGCTGGACTGCCAGAAAGACGAACAAGTGGGTTCTAGATAAAATCAAGCCTGAACTATCTCTGGAGACAAAAAAGGTTGATGCTGAGGCTGTCCTACTTTGGGCACATCATGAGAAGGCAGGATTCTCTGGAAAAGACAATAATGCTGGGGAAGGTGGAAGGCAGCAGGAAAAGAAGAAGAGCAAATATAAGATGGATTTGCTCTCTAAAGGAAGCCATGGGCTTGAATTTAGAAGAGCTGAGCAGGGCAGTTGAAGACAGGAACTTAGGGAGACCAGTCAATCATAGAGTCACCACGAATCGGAGGCAAGTTGATGGCACATAACAACCACAAATGTCTCACATACTGTGACAACCCTATTAGAGTCCCTACAAGATATGCAACTTTACAGTCCAAAACGAACATAAAGGTATTATTCAGCCTCGAAATTTCTTTCTTCTCTTCGATCCCATGGCTTCTTTTATTTTTCAGAACTTTGAGAACTGCACTAGAAGCTTCGGTGGGTACAAGGGGTGGGAAAAATAGGCAGGGCTCTTGTTATTTTATGTAAGCACAACTGATTTCAAGCCTTTAGAAATGAGGCCTGTAATTGGAATCTGCTTTTAGAAACGTACCTTTAATCATTTGTTTTTAAAGTACCTAAGCTGAACATTCAGATATTGAAAAGAAGTCTCTAAAAAGAAGGACTGATTTAGACTAACCCCGTTTTTTGACTTTCATTCCTAGATAACAGGCAGTGCCAGACACAAAGCAACTCACAGGGAATCAATAATACGGCGAAGTAATAAACATGACCTTAATAATATTTAGGCAATGAAATTTGCTTTTCACCCACCCACCCACCGAGACACACACACACTGCTGGGGAGGGGAGGGGGTTGAGAAAAGTATAGATAAGAAGAGATATAGGGAGTGGTGGGTTGGATCAAAAATCGTAAGTGTGTAGAAAAAAAATCAGTGGGAAAACTAAGTCACGAGCTGGGTGGACTCACTACTAAAGGATGCCACAGCCTAAAGTTTACAGGACCTGGGCCGGTCTGTTGATGACGGGACCTTTCGGAAGTCCGTAAGGGAGGCTCCCGGACCTTTCGCCGCAGTAGAGGAGGAAACGCGGCCGCTTGCAGCTTGCGGGAACTCCACCTGCTGAAACTCCTGCTTCTAACAAAACCATTCAAGGTGCAGGAGGTGCTCTGCCATCCCTTGCATCCGACCACCCTGCTTAACCTCCTTGAGCCCTTCGGCCCCAATCCGGCAACCGTGGCCTCGCCTAGCCCTTCCGCCTGGCCGACTGATTCCGCGCCCTGAAGCGCCCGTCGAGCGGAAGGCAGGCGGGGGGGGGGGGGTGCCCCTCCCGACCAGGCGGGCCCGGTGCCCGGTCTTGGGCGGGGGAGGCGGCGAATCCGCCCCCGGATCGGTTCGGGTGGGCTTCAGCGTCTGCGCAGCAGCAGCAGCGGAAGAGACGGGCTTCGGGCGCCGGGCGCTCCGTTCGCGGGAGTCCTCGAAGAAGGCGGGGCCGGCGGGCGCCGCTCGGCCCTTCGGTAAGGCCCGGGGCCCACGTGACTGTCACCCGCGGGAACGCGAAGCCGCCCTCTTCTAACTCGCCTGCGCGCGCGCCCCGGCCTCTCTTGGGCCGGCAAGTCGGTCCAGACGCGCGGCAGCCCTAGCAGGGGCCCCGAGGCACGTGGGACGGGCAGCTAAGGCATGGGTTGTTGTTTTTTAACCGGTGCCCACCCACTCGCCGTGAGTTTCCCTGGGCGAAACAGTTCCCCTGAATCCCTAACTTCGCTCGCTCAGAGGCACTCCCTTCCGAGCCAGCAGGCATCCCCCCCCCGTCTCTCAGTCTTCCCCCCCCCCCAAAAAAAAAACCGACGCGTTTCTACGGGCAGGATTTGGAACCCTCTCGTGTTTCCTGGAGGCAAACCCTCACGGGGTGTGAGGTTTGGGTGGGCGCGCTGCCGCTTCGGAAGGCGAGATCCGCAGCGCTGCGAACTGCTTGACCGGGGGAGGTGGCCCCGCGTCCCCATCCCTCGCCTCTCTCCGCGCCCTCCGGCGTCTCATCTGTTGACGGTCGGCAAAGACGGCGGCTGGGCCGTTCTCTGCCGGAGGCAGGAAGAGAAGGAGGCGGCGGGGTCCACCCGGAAGAGGGGCCAACTCCACAGAAGCGAGGTGCCGGCCGGCCAGCCAGCCTCGTGTTGATCGGCGGAGGAATGAGACGCGGTTTGCTGAGAGAGCAGTAATCGGCACTCCGCACATGTTCAAGGGAGCCCTCACCCTCTCCCCACTTGGCTAAACTAGGCTGCAATCCTGAGCGACGAAACTAACAGGGAATGAATGCTCCCTGTGCTCGCTCGCTCCTCACTTGCGGATCCCTTCGTCGTGATTAGCAGTATCTGTCGTCGCCAATGTCTAATAAAGGGAGGGAGGCTTCCCAGTCGCGCTTCATTTCTTGGCCGTGAGTCCTGCTGAGCTCAGTGCGACTTCTCTCTCAATTAACAGATTTAAACGGGGCAAACCTGTAGAGGCGGACTCAAAAGTCAGTCCCATTGAATCCCGTAGGGCTTACCCACCACTGGGCAAAGTTAAGAGCTGGACCTACTGAACTCTGAAGAAGCCCAAGGGCTCAGTCATTAATGCGTTTAAATGCAAGCAGTGCGGCTTAACTGGTGAAGTGGATCGGAGCGGTAAACGGGAAATTCCGAAGCTACCACACACCAGTTCCCAAGACAAGAAAAAATAGCTCACATTTTCCAGATACATTCCAAGGCGTGCAATTCGGGAAGGGCAGGGACTGGGTTTAGAGGGGTGGGGGAGAATCTGGAGGGATGCTTTCCCCTCTTCTTCGAAAAGCAATGCATTCCTGAACGAGTTATAATTTTCGTTAATCCCCTGGGCAAAATTGAGGATTTGTGAGCGAGCCGGGTTGTAAGGAGCTCAGTATCGGGGCGGGATGCTACGTCCAATTAGGAGGCTCGATAGCGTTACCAAAAATTGTATATCATTCCAACAGATTTGATATCTATACACACATAACACATACACACACTACACAGCTATAGCTATGGATACAGATGGACACACCTTATCAGAAGGGCACAGTTTTTAGTTATGCTGAGGAGCCTCTTATACGTATTTGGCTCAGTATCCAGGACCTATAGATACACATGCGCAAACAAAATGTATATAACCAAATAGCTGTTGAATCTGTACACAAACGTAGCTGTTTAGAGGCCCCTCGTGATAGGAGCCCCTAATTCTAGTTGATTTCCGAGGCCTGTAAATCTGGCGCTTCCGGCATTCCACCCACGCTTGGGAGTTCCTTCGGTCCGTTTTAACGACGCTTTCGAACAACCACGGACGTTGCAGCCCTTTCCTCCGTTCACTAAAAGCAGAAGAATATATCAGGCGATTCTGCGATATACGTAACAGCATAAACTATATTACATCTGAAAGAAGTCCTGCGAAGTTCAGTGTGTCTAACTTCTAAACAAGCGTGTATAGGACCAGAGTACTCTGGTTCCCATCGGATTTAGGATGGGGTTTTTACATCCCGTTCTTGTGTCTATGTGGGAGCAGAATTTAGATTGACCACACAAGGAATTAAACGTTATTAAGTGTAAGGAGGGACAAAACTTTTTAAAAAACGCATTAGAAATCTCTTAGGTTAACGCCCCTTTCTGAAAACACATTTATTTGCGGGTAAAAGCCGTTTGAGGAAAGGGACAGCTTCCACCGATCTGGTTTCGGATCCCAGTCGAAGCTTACCTTTCTTTTAGAAAGCTTCTGGAAAAATGGCCGCTGACGTTCAAAGTAAGCCTATCATTTTAAAACTGACTTTTCGAAATCAACGTGTAAAACAAAACTTGTAAGGGAATTAAATCTTCCTTAAAAGCTAAATGTTATATTTCTTCAGATAAAGGCGGGTTGCAATCCGATATGCTGTCGTTTGTTATGAAGTCCCATTGATTTACGCCTGAAGAGACATGCACGGGATTGAGCTATTATTGGCATGGCCCTAGCAGGACCGGAAAAAGAATTATGTTTTGGGAAAACTCAGAAAGGGATAGGGAACCTACCAGGGAAGCCTGCAGTCTCTTTGTGCAGTCACTTTCTATTTAGAATCGTTTGCCACCGATCCACGCCCTTGTCGTCCCAGTATCCATTCGTTTGGTTAGCATCCTTCGTTAGTTACGTGCCGTCAAGTTGGAACCGATTTATAGCGACCCTAGTAGGGCTTTCAAGGAAAGTGAGATATTTAAGGAGTGGCTTTACCAGTGCCACACCCCCTGTGAGCTGCCATGGCTGAACATGGATTTGAACCCTGGTCTCCAGAGTCATCGTCCGTCACCTATCCTTAGCATCTGTGAAAACAGATGCGATCCCATATTATTCAGCGAGTCGAAAATGGCCCCGTGAAGAGCACTTCTCGGATTGGAAAGCAATTTGCTCCTTTCGAAGGAGTAGGGCGATTTGCATCCGAGGAGGATTTGCTTTCTCCGGTATGTGAATTAATCCCCGCAGTCCCTGGGTACGGGGTATGTACTGGGCCGCGGGAAAACTCAGCTTTCCTATAGAGAAAGGCCGGCCTGTTCGCAGATACTTCCACTGGACACGGCCGGCTCTCTGTCGCTCCCGGTCCAGTTGCCTTCCCTCAAGTTACCTCGCAAAGGTTCGCTCAGCGCCAAGAAGCCAATATACGCCCATGGAGCGATCCTAAGCCTGGTTCTTCCGAAGCAGCAAGTCCCACAAAGACTGGATGGAAATCTTGCCCTCCAATTTAAATCGGAGTTGTTCGGGCGAGCTTATGTTAAAAACCAGAACTCGCTTACTCTTAAGCACTCAGGCAGCTTAACCCTTCCTGGCTGAATGGCTCTCGGCCGATTCTCTTATCCCCCTCCCGACCTGCGTCTTTTCACCGTGCCTCGCACTTGTGCCGGAAATTTTAACTGGAATCCAATAAACTCATCTCCACCTTGTATCTGTATTTAAGATGGGCCCTATGATCCTCACGTTATTCGAGAAGACTTCAGAGCAAAGGGTTAGGTATACTAGTCTTCTTACTAAGTGTAAACCAAATCTGCAAACCCGTGGAGAGTAACGTCTACGTCTTGCTCGTAAGGACTGGGGAAAGGATTTAGGTATTTGTTGTTGTTGTTGTTTAGTCATTAAGTCGTGTCCGACTCTTCGTGACCCCATGGACCAGAGCACGCCAGGCCCTCCTGTCTTCCACTGCCTCCCCGACGGAGTTGGGTCAGATTCATGTTGGTAGCTTCGATGACACTGTCCAACCATCTGTCCTCTGTCGTCCCCTTCTCCTCTTGCCTTCACACTTTCCCAACATCAGGGTCTTTTCCAGGGAGTCTTCTCTTCTCATGAGAAGAGAATTGGAACCAAATTCCAACAGCAGCCTGTTTATAGTCCAATTGTTGTGTTTCCGTTTTCAGGAAGCCCCCCCCCCCCCCACATACACACATCGTCTGGGGCGGAGCACTTGGGGCTGGTTCATACTCATACCTACAGGCTGCATTACTTGGAGCAGAATCTGTGAACTGTTGCTAGCAAGAGAAGTAAGACAAATGGGAATTCGAGACAAAGGGACTCCGCTGAAAAGCAGAGTTGCCCTGGCAGTTCTCTTCGTGGTGTCAGAACTCTAAGGGTTCATTCACACGTGCAAGCTATTGTCTGACTGCTCGGTGCAGGGACCTTTTCGCAATCTATTGTATTCCTGGTGTCTCACCTAATTTTCTGTAGCCACTATTGCCCAACGGCCAAACTAGGTGGAAAAATGAAGAGGACACGCCCTTTTTCCAGGTATAAGTGTCGCTTCGTTCACACATACTATTCCAGAGAGTCCCGGGGCAGTTAATATCAGGGCCACTTAAGGAAATCCGCCTTTTGATCGGAGGGCTGCAAAATCTTTTCATACTCCTTTTGCTCGAATTGATCCTTAGGCACAGGATCAGGCTGGGAGAAAAGGACAACCCAACTCAAAGGACAAATTAACGTAAACTAACATAACAGCAACTAAGGTCAGTTCCTTTCAAGAATCATTTCTGAGGGCAATCTTATACATATCTACTGAGAAGTCGAATCGAATTCATGGCACCTTGAATTCATTTAGGTTGCCAGCCTGTGAGCAGGACGGTGGGTTGTGACTTGTGAGAAGAAAACCGGAGGAATGGCGGGAGCCGACTGTGCACACAGTGCACGCCCTCCGGAGTTTTGATCAGCGGGGTCGCTTGACCTGATTGCAGGCAGAAGGGTGCTGTACTGGAGCCAGGGCTGACTGGGACAAACTGTGGGGACTCCGAGTTTAGCAGGGAAGATTACATCATCTGCCTTCCCTGATCCTTCTGAACAGAGCTGCCATCCTTACAGTATTAGCCCAGGAAGAGGTGGGAGGGATTCCAGAGGGTATACAGGATTTTCTTCGTAGGGGGACAAAGCTGCATAGTATCCTGTTGCCTAAGCCCCGCACCATAGCCCTTGTCACTACAACACAGTGCATCAGTGTGTGTAGGTGAAGTTTAGGGCGGGGAGGCAAGTCCCTAGTCAAGGACACCCATGGGGAAAAACGGATTTTATCGGAAAACATGCTGCTGTTTTCCTAATGCAAAGTGTTTGCGGGTGGCTCGGTCTTCCGTGAGAGCTTAGGATCCATGAGCTTTGCAAAAGACCTGTTCCTGTTGAAGGTGAAAACTGCAAGAAATGGACTGTTGACTCTGAGATAAAGTGTATCTCTCTGATGTTGTGAAATAAAATCTCAAGGAAGTTTTGACGGGGTTGGCCTTGGGGGGGCGGCATGTTGTGTCCTTCTCTTTCCGCTTTGTCAGGCAGTCTCAGGTCTCTTCAGCCAAGTCCGACACTCACCACTACGCTGCTGCCCCGTTGCCACCTTGGTTTTATGAACATCAGCCGATCTTCATATTCTATGGACTGTTCTTATGTGCACAGGAAGACACACAGATGTAGATCAGTAGAACAGGCCACATTTATATATTCAGCTCTGAGGACGATCATTGTCAGGCTCCATCCCAGCTGTTCTGCTGCCTGAAGATACGCTTTCCGTCAAGGTGAACGGTAACCAAAGCCAGCCAAGATGGGTTTTCGGCGGGGGCTGCAAAGCAGAAAATCCCACATGCTTCTCTCCCCATCTCTGGCAACGAAAATACAATAGTAAGGTATTAAATCTTTAACAATTTGTTGGCCTTTTATGACACTTAAAATCTGCTGCCTGAGAGAGCCCTTTCACTCTGCCGGCTGTGGCCGCCGCGCCTGACCCTCAAAAGGTATCATTATAACACTGCAGAGGAGCCACTCCATGGAGAAGTCAATAAGCAGGGGTTGGGGAGGTAGACCCATTACTCTGTTACCGCAGCGAAGGCACCCAGGAGTCTCGCAGGAACTCAAAGACGACACAGTCTCCTTTTGACAGAGACTGCGGCGGGCTGCCTCCCACTCCCTCGGACGCGGGGGAAAGAAGCGGGCTGCAGTCTGCTAAAGCTCCTGCCCAGTAAAACGGAGTTCGCCTTTCAGGGGCCGGAGATTCTTTCTTCCGCTTGGATAGCAAACCACCGGGGCCAGTCAGCGGCCCGGTTACTCCTTGAGTCTATTCACACGCCATTTCAGTCCAGGGACTGTCCTGCAGAATTCAAGGGCGGAGGGAAAGGGATGCTCTCAACAGGTTGGAAGGCCTCCTTTCCCGGATCAAACGGTCAAATGCTGCCTTTGCCGTAGCATTTTTGCCTAATTAGATGTCCACTAAGTACACTTCGACAGCACAAATCAGTCCCTCCTCCCCCGAAAGTGAGATATAACTTTGCCGTGCCCGCCCCCCCCCCCCGCCCGCCCGCCCGCCCGCCCGCTTTCTTTTTAAGCTGCCAGAGGATGCGATGGCCCCAGAGGTTCGGCGGAGGCCCACGTGGGCTGCAGCGTGGAGGGCTGCCCTCCTGGAGCGGAGCCCCTGCCTGGCTCGCGCGCCGGGGAGGGGGAACCCCCTCCGTCAACACCGGCCGAGCTGAGCCGTCGGGGCTGGGAAGGAGGGCGAGTTTGGAGCACCCTTGCCCTCTCCCCCCCCCCGCCCCCCGCCCGCCCTTCCTTTCCTGCGGGATCAGGGAGCCCTGACGTGGCCAGGCGCTGATTGGCCCACGGCCGATAGGATCTAGGCGGCCTGCAAATTAAGGCGGAGGCGAGGAGGGCGACGATCGCAGTGCGCGCCCCTCTTGGCCCCGCAAATTGGCGCTCAGCCTCCGCGCAGGGACGACGAGCCCGCTCTCTTGCCGCCTGGCGCGCCTCGATCGCGTTGGAAAGGAAGGCAAGAGATGATCGCTGCCTGACCTGCCGCCCGCCCGTCCTTTCGCCGGCCCCTCGTGCTTCCCCACCCCCTGCCTCCGGCTTGCCTGCCCGGCCTTTTCCCTTCCCGATCTGTCTCTCCGAAGCGTCCACAGTTCCGCCTTCCCGGTCAAATCTCGGCTCGGGCTGCCTTCTCCAACTTTGTGCGGGTTGGAGAGGGAAACCGTCGCGGGCTTGTCTGGCTGCGAGAGAGACACACAGGGAGGGAGGGAGGGAAAGGGGGAACATCAGGGGAGAAGGAAGCGACCAGTCAGTCAATCGTCGGCGCTTGCTGTGGCTTCGCGACCATGGAGTACACCGCGTCCCCCAAACCTCAGCTCTCCTCGCGGGCCAACGCCTTCTCCATCGCGGCGCTCATGTCCAGCGGGAGTTCCAAGGAGAAAGAAAGCCCCGAGAACACCATCAAGCCTCTGGGTAAGTCCACCCTCCAGATCGCGGCCCACCCGAGCTGGGGAGGGAGCGAACCGAGGGCCTCCGCGGTCCAGGTCACTTCGGAGACGGGCGGGCGTGGGAGTGCAAAGGGCCCGATCCGCTCTTGACCGGGTTGACGGTCGGTGTTTCTGGAGAAGATGGGGCTGTGGCTCCACGGTGTCCCGGTTACCGAGTCCACTCGGAGCTTACTCTCCAGCCGATCTGGGACTTTAAATCAGAGTAATCCCAAAGAAAAGCCAAAGGAACAAATACCGACCCAAATGATCGGTCCATAAGCCCTTTAAAAAAACTGAGCGGGAAGTTTAAAATATAAACCGAACCCAGTATCTGACAAGTAATCCTGGAAAAGAGTTAAAAAGCTAGCTATTCTGCCGACTTTGCTAAAGTTTATGATCCGACATATTATTGGTGGGGATGGAGATGGGAAAGGTTGAGCCGGTTTTAGGCAACCAGGAGCCGATGTTTGAGTGATGGTGGCTCCGCTCTGATTGTGGTGTCACCGATCCAACAGCCAGGTCGAGAAGTCGAAGTTGCAGTCTGGGGACATTGAGCTCAGTTGTTTTTGTTTTGCCCTGTCCCCTAGTAAAGAAAGAGGCAGGAATCGTTTCGGGGCCCTCCGACCGGAGAAGATATTTTTGATTGCTGTAGAAAAGAGGCAGATCGTAGAATAAGCTTAGCCCAAGGACAAAGCCTTTGAGGGCTACTGACTTTTTCTTCCATTTGTAGAACCGTTGTTTATAGTCTTTTTTAAGGCGGGGGAAGGAAGGAAGGAAGGAAGGAAGGAAGGAAGGAAGGAAGGAAGGAAGGAAGGAAGGAAGGAAGGAAGGAAGGAAGGAAGGAAGGAAGGAAGGAGATCTAATGGAAATGTGTAGGGCTGCAATTCTGGAGGCATTGACTTCACAATAGGGCGGAACTAGCATCAAAAACGAGGCATCTTTGCTTAGAACGGAGCCTCCACCTCCTTCTAATGCAGTGTGGTTTATTACCACCACCACACCCAGCAAACCTGCGTAGGATCCCGCTTTAAAAAGAAAAACCATTTACTTTGATGGGTCTTCCTTTTTAGTACAGGAATGGGCCGTTCTGTTTTGGGGAAGAATTGACATTCAGAGTCCCTGAAATCGGTGGGATTCTTGCCCAGGCAACAGTCCTGTCGCCGAAGGCGCTCAAAGTCTGGGATCTGGAATTTATGAGGTGGAATTAGGTCTCACTAAAACAACAGCAACAACAAACCCCGAAACGAAATAACATAAGGAAACATCGAATTGGAGATGTTGTCAGAGAGAGTCTTGAGTGCAAAAAGCAGAGATGGGAGTCCTCTGAAGTAAAAGGTCTCATGTCCGGTTGCAGGCCGGGACAAAACTTGGATGGGCTCAGATTTTTTTATCCAAGAGTAGGCGGCCGATGCCTTTTGACAGCGATCCTAAAGCCTCTTCTGTAATCTGCCCCTGTGCTGTAGGTGGATGGCACTCAGGTCCTAAAAGTGCTTGCTTCCACGCCGTCTTCCCTGAGCTCGATGGGATTTGGTTCCTTTCAGACTTGTTGAGATCGAAATCTTAGATTCACCCGGGTTTTGCTTGAATATCAATCCCACAGCTCCGGAAAGAATGAGCTTCCTCTTCCAGAGGTAACTGCATATTATTCAGGATTTCGCTTTAAATACTGTATCTGATGAGGCTGACAGTCGCGCGTGTGTGTGTGCCGATGTGTAAATTTTCTTCTTTCCTAAAAAGTGTCAGAAGTTGACAGAATTTAACACGAAAATACACCCCTCTTTTAAGGAAGCTACAATTATCTTTTTAAAAGTTTCCTCTGTGTCCCTCCTTAGCCCGTTTATTTTAAAGTACTGTTTTCTAGGCGCAGAACTTTAGAACATTTGGATGACGACCTTCCTTCGGATACTTTTTCCTCGGGAGGAAAGGTTAACAAAAGACTTACCCCCTTATATTTGAAAAACTTCCGTCGGTTTTCTTTATGACTGTTTTTAAAAAAAACAGAAGCCGTTTATTAGATATTCTCGACACTTCTGTTTTTGTTAGTCGCCTGTTGAAGCAGTACTAAACACAATGCATTTGAAACCGCGTTTATCTTGCCTAACGAGAAAAGAAGATCCAGAGCTTTCACGTGAAATAGTGCCTTGATCAAAACTGACCATTGCAACGAAAAGTATAACCAATCTCTGGATAGGGGCAATACTTTTTCTTCTGGGTTATTGACGCGTGTGTTTATGAAGCTTTAGACTAGTTCATGTGATCCTTTACCAAGAGAAATTTCTGTGACCATTCTTTTCGAAGTTCCGTTAAGCAGAATTGCCTTAATGCTGCTCACGAGCGCTTTTTGGAAACCGTGAAAGTTCGCGCAGTTCTCTTAGGCATCGCTTGTATTTTCACGGCCGCGCTCTTAGGAAAACGTTCGGCCCCTGCCCTCTCAGCGGCTCTGAACTTTTGCTCCACCTGGTGTTTTGGAGTTCAGGTCCCAGATGCCCTAGCCAGCATGGCCAGTGGCCAGAGATTTGGGGAGCTGGCAGATCAGAAGTTCAGAACCACTGGTCTAGGTTTCTTAACTGAAAGGAGCAATCAAGTTCCGCTTTGAGGTAAGTAAATAACAAATAAAGGACCATATATTTTGTACCTGGTCAACCCACCAAGAGGATCACCAGGAGACTGATCCTCTTAGTAATCTCGATTTTTGTCTGAGTAACGGTTTTCAAATTGAGTCTGAACTCTGGCTGAGAAGAAACCTCCGGCCAGTCTCTTCAAATCCTCCTCCTGCGGAAGTCGACGGCAGGTAGGTTCGTCGGGATCGCGCTCCAGTCGACTTGCTCTAAGTATGCAGCCCCGGCCTGCCTCTGGCCTTGGGTCGCCGTTTGATCCCTTTGGCGCCCTCGGGCTCCCTGTGCTGAACCTTGCATGTCCGCCTAGTGACAAGAGCCAGGCTCAGAGACAGGGTGGGCTTCGATCCCGAGATCGGTTCCGCTGACCTCTACGGTCCGTCGCCCCACTGAAGTCCAATGGAGAGAAGTGTGAGACCCGACTCTGTTGGTGTTTTGGAAGGCGCAAACGACAGGGGAGGACCGAGGGGTCGGCGCGGCTGGCAGCAAAGTCTCAGCGTTTCCGCCCATCTCCCCGTGTCCCTGTCGCTGCCGTCTGAGTTCCAAAACATCTCCTCCTGCCCGCGCAAGGGCTACCAGATGTTTTGTGCCATCCGCTTTCTCCATTCATACTTAGAAGGGAAAAAAAGTTTCTGGACTTTGCAACTGTATTCCTCTTTGCATTTCCGGCTGGGGATGCTCCCATCCCACATGGAAGTGAGATGTTCTGTTGAAACTATTCCGTTTGAGATCAGGAGTGCAAGGAAACAAATTAAGACGCACACTGGACAAGGGACAGGCGCTCAAAATTGCAGCAAAAGACGCGCCCGACCGAGAGCAGTTTGCTTAATTCCCTGGAGGGAATTTGGCTGTAGCGTTGTTGTTCTTGTTCTTGGTTTCAGACATGCAGTGTTTAGAGTGCAAGACATTGCGCGGTGCGTGGGGGTGCTGATTTGCCGGTAAAAGTGGTAAGACCGTCATCAGTTCAAGGTCTTGAACGGGGCTGCGCGGGACGTGCGTGCAGTCATTTCAGGGGGGCTCGCGCAGGAGAACTTACTGGTGGATTGGGCCCTAAGGAAGGGATAGGTCTAAGGATTTATCCGTAATAACGGTGTGCTGTAGAAAATACACATCTTTCCCTTTCAAAACCAACCCTGTCTGTAAGAGGACCCTCAAATCTGGCGTTTGCAGGGACTTTACTTCGGATGACCGTGCAGAGGGAGAGGGAAGCCAGCCGCAATGTTTTTGGGATTTTAATACTCCGGCTCCTAAAAGGTTCAAGTTTATTCATTCCTATCGAAGTAGCTACTTCGGTGGAAAAGCTGATAGCGGAACAGATTTTTGGCCTGTCCAAAAGGCACCAGAGAATCGGAACGAAGCCGCCTTCTTTTGCCGAGCCGGGAGGCGTTTGAGGGGGCTCTCGCCCTGAAGCCCTTCCCACGGTGCGTACATTTGCTGTTGCTTTTGACGCAGGCACCTCCATCGCGACCCGCAGTCCGATACAGGTCCACCATCTGGGAGCCGGACGTCCGGAATGGCTGCGAGTGAAATCGCACAGGTGGCTGTAGGAGGCGGCGGGACGGCTCTTCCTCCGATGGGATCTGCGCTCCCCTTAGGCCGGCGTCTCTTCCCCACCTCACGCTGGGCCAGTCCCGCCCGAAGGGTGTTGCAGCCCGCGAGGCGGGGGAGGGAGAGCGGGGCCGGCTCGCTGCTTTGGCTGTGCGGTCCCGGCCTTTCTTTCGGGTAGGTCCGGTGAATTGTCCGGGGTAACGGCCCGCTCGGATTGCGGCCCCCGAGGGAGGGGGGGGTCAATGCCTCCTTCTTGGGACACGGTCTAATTCTGGGCTTCCCCGCCAAGGCTCGCTCCAGCTGCCTCCCGTCTCGGCCGCGATAATCGGGGCCAGTAGACGGGCTGCTCCCTGCTTTCCATCAAAGGGACCCGTCCCTTCCAGGCCGGCATCCCGAACGGCCTGGGCGCGCAGCGGAGGCGCCCGGCCGGCCTTCCGGGAGACCTTCCTTCGCCTGCGCCACGATCGGCCCGGCAAGGAAAAGCCGCCTGCTGGTTCCGCCCCGCGCCTCGCCCTCACGGGGAAGGCGGCTTCAGCAGGAGAACTTCCCGAGGGACTGGATCGGGGGGCGCTTCTCCTCTCCAGGACATCCTCCCCTATTTCCACCGAAGCCCGAATGTTGATCCCCAACCCCAAAGGGATTAGGCCGGCCGGCACGAGGAGGCCTGTGTGCCTGCTGGGATCCTTTTTCCTGGAATCTCCTTCCCGAGCTCTGCACGGGGATTTCCTTACTGGGGCCCCAGTAACTGTGAGCCCAGTACTATTGTCCTGCCTAGAAATATACAGAAATAGTGGCAAGGATCCATTTGTTGAACGGGGCGCTTATATATCACAAGGCTCTCTCCAAATCTTTGGAAAACAATCCCGTCTGGAGGCACCGGCGGGGGAGTAAAAATTCAAAGCGGGACAAACCCAGATACCGCTTGGCTGAATTTTTGGCATCTTTCTCTCTCTCGTTCTTTCTCTCTCTCTTTAAAACTTGCTTTGACTCCCCCCCCCCCCCCGGCAGCCTGTCAGTCTCGGGAAACTCTCCGGGAAGGTGCGACCCAAGGCTCCCCAGTCGTTGAACCAGCCTTGGATTTAGCAGTTCCTTACATTTATATCGCGCTTCTCCTCCAGGGCGAGCCGCCCCTTTCCTAGTTCTGAGAGTCCCGAGAACTCCGGCATTAAGGCAGCGCTTGGCCCAGGGTCACCCGGGAAGTCCCGAGGCCGAATCGAGATTTGACTCCGGGTCTCCTGGATCCGAGGTTCGACGAAACTTGTCAAATGTGCCTAGGATTTAACGCGTCATTTTAAACTTAGGGATCTTTGGAGTTCAAGGGGAAGAAGTTCCGAGAATGTTTAGCGGCGCAATTTAAAGTATGCCTGTTCGGAAATGAGTCCCATGGGACTCAATCGAACTTATCTCCCGGTAAGGGTGTCAAGGAGGGAAACCTAAACTTCCCTTTGAAATCCGAGGTGGGTAAAAAGTGCTTTCATTTTCTGTAAACACTTCAGTACCTGCAAATACTTGAATACATACTTAAATACCCCCGCCTTGTTCCCCTCTGTAATTCGCCCTGTATTTTATGCACTGCTGATGGACCACATTTGTTGCTTCTCTGGAAAACGTCTTGCCAAACACACCATACCTGCAGTCGCATCTTGAATGCCTTTACCTGGAAGAGAATCCCGACTACTTCAACAGGACTGTGTTTGAACGGCGTATGGTTAGCATTCCAGCCTCTAACAATCGGTGTTTTTTTTTTTAATTTATCAAAATAACTTATTTCCTTAACTCTGAATTCAAATTGGCGCTTTTTAATTTTTCAGCCCCATACCTACCGCTGCCCTCAAGAGGTGCAGCTTGGAACAATTTTCCTGATAATTTAATCCTCCTTCTGGTTATTTGAAAAGCGTAAGATCTGTTTTTGCAGCAAATAACTTTTGTGTGAGAGCTCCCGTTTCATGCCAAGTGTCTTCTCTTGCAGTTACTCTGGACCTGATAATCCTAGGGTTCAGTGAGTGTGAAACTGGTGCTTTGACTCTATCACCCCAGCCTTCAAGGGAAGGCTCACATAACTTTCCCCCAGGAATTAAAAAAATAAAATAAAATAAACCCTGCATGTAGAAAATTGGTATCAAGGCTCTTCTAGAAACCCACCAAACTTAACTAAGAAAGACCATCCATTTCTTCTGAACTGACCCACCCCAGGATTGTGGGGTTTACCACCCCAGTGGGGCTGGGGCAACTTTTGTTGTAGACAGTGCAAGCCCTGTCCTGTTTGGCCTTATGGGCCAGTTCACTCTCCCCATCCCGTCCCTTTATTTATATGGCATCAGCCCCTTTCTCTTGTGGTAAAATAAATTGTTCTATGCAAAAGCTTCAAGGTCCTAAAACTAAGGGCTCAGAAAAGATGAAAGAAGTGCCTACACTAGTTCTTTTCTGTATGAAAATAAAATTCAGAGAAGAGAATAGCATTTTAAAAAACAGATGCAAACAAAAAGAAAGACGCTGGATGCTGAGTTGATGAATTAGGGGAAGAGTCTTCATACACATTTTCATCATAATTAATTGGGAAGCCTGGGAGCAGCCACTTCTTTACTGTGTAAAACAGTGTAAATTTATCTCCTTGTTTTCTGCAGTTTCCAGGGGGGGAAACTTGAGATTAAAGTTCATTTATCCTAGTAAGCAATGGTAAAAAAGTGACAGTAATTTTTGAGGCTCTGCTTTCCCAAAGTGTGCATACTCACTCATATAAGGCAGAAAATAGAGGGGGGAAAGACTCACTAAAACTAGCGTTCGTTTACAAAGAAGTTGCCAATTTTGTAAATACCAATTTTATTTCTGGGAACCTTGGAATCTTCTTCCAAGTTATCCATTTCACTTCTGGCCATTAATGGCTTTGTACTGAAATCTTCCTGGTGATTTTCAAAGAGATAACTGTGCTACATCTTATTTCAGTACCTATAATCAAAACAAAAGAAAACAAAACAAAAGAGGAACTATAAACCCTATATACCCTCGCTGGGTGTTTTTAAGAGCCATTTAAAAACTTGGCTATTTAGGCAGGCCTTCCCTTCTGTCAATTCTTAAATTCTAGTCTTTTAATTTTTATTATTCCCATCTTGAATACTTTATATTATTGTTTCAATTGTTTAATTGTTTAATGTTTTTAATGTTTTATATATTTAATGACATTTGTAAGCCGCCCTGAGTAGACGTTGTCTAGGGGGGCGGGGTAGAAATCTAAAAATAAATACATAAAATAAAATAAATAAACCTGAGGTTTAAGTACTATATACTGCATGTGTCTGAAATGCACCGTCACATTGAAATAAATCTGTTAGTCTTATAGGTACCACAATACTTTGTTTTGTTTTGTTCTGCTCTCTTCTTATTCCATGTAAGTCTCAGTTTCACTTCTAGATTATTTATTTATTTATTTATTTATTTATTTATTTATTTATTTATTTATTTATTTATTTCCCACCTTTCTTCTTGAAAAGGACCTAAGGCAGTTTACATCATTAAATACAGTATTTAATGCTAGCAACAGTGAGTATACAAATACAAAAAAGGATCAAATACCACACAAAAAATACAAGCAACACCAAAACACATTCAAAGCATTCAGAGCAGCCATGGACAACAATTCATTTAAAAAACTCCACTCAGGCAGCCAGTCACTAAGGGAAAGCTTGCCTGAAGAGAAGGATCTTTGCCTGCTTTCAGAAGGACAGCCAGTTTCTTCCTTCCTTCCTTTATTCCTTCCCTCCCTCCGTCTGATGTGGTGATTTGTTATTTCATTAGGATCAGTCCTCTCATCGGGATGTTGCCTTTTCTCTGTGTCTTCCTTTCAGAGCAATTTGTGGAGAAGTCTTCTTGCTCTCAACCTCTGAATGACTTACCTGGTTTGGACACACATGGAGACTACAGCAGTAGTGGCAGCCCCTCCACTCTGTGCACCGAACCCCTCATCCCCACCACCCCGGTCATCCCCAGTGAGGAGATGGCCAAGATCTCCTGCAGTTTGGAGACCAAGGAGCTTTGGGACAAATTCCATGACCTGGGCACTGAAATGATCATCACAAAATCAGGAAGGTAAGATACAGGGATACCACCAGTGGACTTGGGAGGCAGAGCTTCTCTATGCCTTGGATCAGAGATGGGAAGCACTCCTTGTTTGGATTACAGCTGCCCAAATACCCCAGCCATCATGGTCCCTGCCCAGGCTGGCTGAAGTGTTCTGGCAGATGTAATTAAAAGAAAAACTTCCTTCATCTGTGTCTTTAGCGTATTGGAAAGCCCCATCAAAGAGACTTACTTCCACATAGGTGTCTGTGACATTGTAGCTTCAAAGTGGCTTCTGTAGGAAACCTGGTGTGTGTGCAAATATACTTCAATAGGAGAAAGAGGAAATCTAAATGTAAAAGCCTGAAAAATGAGGACTTTGCTACAAAAACCTAAACCTAAGCTGTAGGTTTATCACATTTGAAGTAGCCAAATTGTGCTAGAACAGCTGTCTCAACACAGTGTCCCATCACCCCATTATACCAGGGCCCATGTAGCTGAATGTGTTGTGAATTTGTATCACTGGAAACTGTGTCTGAGCTGTTATCACATGATGATATGAACATTTTGTCTCTTCTGATCTATGGACGTGGTTTCACACATCTATGTCATCACTTGAAGCTGAAGTCTCTGGGTAGCAGACATGCGTTGTGTATCTGCCCGTGCTGAGAGCTTAGATCTATAAAGCAGTACACAGCCTCTTTTATATTGCATTTGCCCTTACAACCTCTAGTGGACTTCCAGTATCTGCTGATAGGTATTATTCACACTGTTATCCTGTAATGTGAATCACTGAGAAAAGTTCTGTGCTTCCTTTTATTCCACTTTTGGGTGGTGGTGGTGGTAATGTATAGAGGATCAAATGAAAATAACGGGGACCTTGTTATTGCATTTTAAAAAAAAAAGCTCAAGAGTATTGCTTTGGATGTACATATGTGCACTTGCTTCTAATTAATAGTATTTGACAAGTCTGAGAGAAAAAAAACATGAAAGTTAACTAAGAGCATAGAGGTGGCTAAAATCATTGTTAAAACCGCTATTCTTTTTATTAAAAATAATAATTAAACTTACAAATTAATAGCCAGAAACCTGTGACACAAGTCAACCAATGTAAATCTCAGCAGTGAATTCCTGCATGTTTATTTAATTATTTATTTAAACTATTTTTAAACTGCCTTTCTCCTTTAAGAGACCCCAAGGCCCCAAGAGGATATAACAATTAAAAGACAGTATTTAAGCTAGTAACAGTGAGTATACAATACTAAAAGGATCAATGAACACAATGCAAAAAAAAAAAAAAAAGCAACATCAAAACACATTCAATGCAATAAGGTACAGCAATCCATTTAAAGACCCCACTTGGCAGCCATTCACTCAGGGAAAGCTTGCCTCAAGAGAAAGGTCTTTGCCTGCTATATACGTATATGGTGCTAAGCTAGTCCAGAGTCTTGCTTTGCAGACAATCTTCTGTAACAGACTGTTTTTTTAAGAAGGAACATTGACTGCACCTCCTGAATTCATCTCTAAGAGAGCTTTTGGTACCCATATGCAAATCATTCTGTGTGTACTTTTCCGTGGTGAATGGCTCCAAAAGTCAGCATAAGATAGTGAAGAGTGCCGTCTGTTTTTTCTCCTTGAGGCTGAAAGTTGGGAAGACGGCAAAGAGAAATCACTGCTGTCGCTACAGTTTTCCATGCATGTTCAGGAGTCAGGATAGGTGTTTGCTGTTGTGCTTGCAGAGTCACACAACATGGTGTGCAACAGCAAATGCCTACACTGACTTCTTAATTCTACACTGACAATTCATCCTGGAGCTCTACCACTGCATAACTAACTGGATTCTGACAGGTGTCATTGTAGGGGATGGTATCCTTTTTTGTGAAGGTGTTGTTGTTGTGGAAGGAGACTTTGGTGGTCATTAAGTGCCATTCAATTGCTTCTGAATAATGGTGACCCCATGAATTAATGACCTTTAAGAGAAAGGCCTAACATGAGATAGACTGACTCAATAAAGGAAACCACGGCCTTTAGTTTGAAGACCTGAGCAGATCTATTAATGATAGGGGGAGTTTACCAGGAATAGTTTACAGTGGCACAGCAAAATAGTCTGCTGAAACAAAAGCAGACAGCTGTGCTGTTATCGCACCTTAAATGCATAAATATTTAACTGCAGTATAAACTTCTGTGGATTAAATTCTTCTTCATCAGATGTGGGAACTCTTTCTGTTTTGCAAAGTACAACATCAAAAATGTTCACTAAATAGTTGGGGGAAGTGGGACTTTGTCACGTTGCTTCTATTCTGCTTTTTTATTCTCACAGTCTATGAGGTAAATAAGGCTCTGCTGAGCAGAGGTTAGTTTACTCATATTCAGTACAAATGGAGAAAAAACAATGTTGAAAAGCAAATGATTCTAAAACTGACTTCATTTGAGAGGCTTTTACAGCCTGCAGAAAACTGTTCCTGAATGGAAGCACTGCTAAATTAAGGGCATAAATTGTATTGGCGGGGCGGGGGGGGGGGGGACTTTTGTTCTTGTTTTTATGCTGGGGAAGTTGTCTGCAACATTCTTACAAAATGTCCTGGCAAATCCATCCCACCTCACCCCAATCCTGAGTTGCTTATGTCAAAAGCACGACTTCTAAGATTCTAATTATGGAAGCTGTTCACAAAGTTCTCTGGCAGATATTCTTGGGATCTTACCAGAGTCACAAGGCGTGTATGACAGTGGTGCTTTCCACTGGGAATCCATATCTCATTGCAAGTAAAAGATGAAATGAAAATGACATTATTGGATTAAATGTTGCTGTCCTGTAGACGGTTGAGATCCACACAATTCTTCCAAAAATTAGTCTATTGCATGGAAAACAATAAAAGGATGTACTTTAATAGACTACAGCCATTTCATTAGAGGCATGGAGTGTTATCTAGCATATAACATGTGTGTAAGGTAGGTAGGGGTGGCTAAGATGGTAGACACTGAGGTTAAAGGGAAATTAAATGCAGACAGTATTGACAGTGAACATCTAATCTCTAATGTTTGCCACCAAGAAGACTTTACTGATAACACAAACATCAGATGTTAGGTAAGCCAATTAATGCATGCAGGGTGATGTGAAACCATTATGCAAGTACAGGAATAGAACACCAAGCGATGTGGCAAATGGTCCAAACTGGAGAGTGAGGAATAGCCAGATATGTAGCCTGGATCTGTTTCCACCTCCCTCTTTCTTTTTCTAGGAAACAAAATAATCAGTATGCTTCCTTTCTCCTTCTCACTTGCTGCTGCTGCTTATTTTTTCCAGCTAGATAGATGAAGACTTCCATGGTGTCTGTGTATTGGCTAAGCAGACCTACATGCACACAAGTCAACTTTCTGGGATTCTGTAACTAAGTCTGTGGCTCATTCTTCTGCACTATTGCTTGAATGGTTTTTCAAAAGTGATAGGCCTAAATTTTCTGTTTTAATGGAATTATGAGTTTCCAGAACAGTAACTCTTGTTCCGCAACCATAAGCTCAGGATTAGCCCACTGGACTCTGCTAGCATAAATATCACATGTTCTTATACCCAGTTTAGCTATCTGGTGATAGACTAGAGCTTCCTAATCAATTCTAACTTGACAGTATCTTCATGCATCTGATGAAATGGCCCATAGTCCACAAAAATCCATGCTCTAATAAATGGGCAATTCTTTAGAGTGTCAGAGGGTTCTTCATAGTTCATGCTTATCTTGAGTTAGGCTGGGTAGCTAACTGCAGTTTGTAGGTCCCACCATATGCCCCCCCACCTTTGTCTCTCTCTCTTTTCCCTCTTATACAGACTCTGTTTGGCTCATTGCATCTCTGCCCCATTTCTCAGTGTGGCTTCCTAGAGGGAGCCCCTCATTCTCTTGTGTTCCCACATATTAGGTTGCTGCTTCAGCCTCCCTCTCTTTAACTCCTCCTTTTAGAGCTTGCTTGGGCTGGCCATATGCCTGGAAGAGGATATGAGGAGAGTGTCCCCACTGGGGGTTCCCAGCTAGCGTCTCCTGAGATGTTGTTGGGAACCATATGTGGCAATTGAGTTTTACTTTCAACCCCCTCCCTTCCAAATATATGAATTTATAATGTTTAAAGTATGGAATTGTTTCAGTCAGTGTAAGTTCTGGGGAGATATGGCTTGTTTTAAATATCCCCAAACAGAGAAATACAGGCATGTTTGGAATTTCCCTTGTCTCTCTCTCTGGTGGCCACACTATGTGTCTGTTTCTGATCAGGTTCAAAAGGGTTCTTTTCTCTGGTCTCTTATTTATATGCTCCTCATCTTATTTGCTTCTGTCTCTTCCAGAAGAATGTTTCCAACCATCCGGGTTTCCTTTTCGGGTGTGGATCCGGAAGCCAAATTCATTGTACTCATGGATATTGTTCCAGTAGACAATAAGCGATACAGATATGCCTACCACAGGTCTTCGTGGCTGGTTGCTGGCAAAGCTGACCCTCCTCTGCCTGCAAGGTTAGTCCATTGGCAAACAATATCCACTCACTCCCACCCTACCCCAGCCCTTGGTTTCATGTTGCTTTGCCAACACTGAAAATAACCTGGAATCTGCTCAAATCAAGCTAAAGGGGGGAAAGTCTCATAGTGATATTTATATGACAATCAGGATACATGAATTATTCTGTATCTGGTCCATGCCGGTTTCAAATGTATTTAGTCCAAACTCTGTTCTGCCCCATTTCTGGGATTTTTTTTTTAAAGTGGAAACATCACATAAATTTTTAACTTTTCCTAACATATGCATTTTGCATGCAACTTTCCTATGATTATATTCTTAATGTGTCTTTCCCTAATGAACACATTTACAATTTTTAAAGTTCAAAACTCGAGTGCAAAATCCAGAGAAATCTGAAATCTGATAAATATCTCTACACCAATCTGAATATTAGTTCATGAAATGTGAATTAGGCCAGATTCCTTTAAAGTTAGGATCAAACAAAAATTTCCAAAGTTCCTAATCCATGATTCAACCAGATACGAGCAGATTTTTCTCCCATTTGAACTCCTTCATTTTTCTCAGCATGATCAAGCAGTTCTTTAGCTACGTCTCACAAAACTAAACTAAGGATATGCTTCCCCTTCCTTTACAAGTGTGCACAGAGAAACATATACAAATTTGTGTCAGCTTAAACAAGGGCTGGAAAACATGTAATGCCACAGATGTTTTTTGGATTGCAGTTCCCATATTCCTTCACCATTAGCCAATCTGGTTAGGGCTGATGAGGACTGCATCCCACTGGCATCTGGAGGGCTGCCATGTATTTCCTATCCCTAGTTTACACAAGAGTCTTTAAGAATGTATACACTATATACATATATATATATTCTCGATACAATTCTTCCCACTCTTGTATTGCAATGAAATCCAGGCATACTAAGCCGACTACAAAGCAAAAATATTATATTACATTTTGATGCTGTTCATGAAACATTTATTTTTTCAGCTGACAGCTAACCCATGGGACATATTTATATGCTGTAGTCAATTAATGGTTGATTTGCTGTGCCAAGACTGAGATGTGATTTTTTTTTTCAACTGGAGGTGCATGTCTTTCACCTTCTATGTTAACATAACTCCTAAATAATAAGTGGAGAGACATGGAATTTAGTCTGGAAGAGAAATCTGCAAACCAATCTATTATTTCCCCCCTCCCTGCCCAAGTTAAAGTGTTTACTGTTCCCAATTTCAGTTCTGGTTTTGGATACCTTCCTGTTCCTATTGATGATGGCAGGATTATAATGTGGTTCAAATGTCTCTTCCCTGACTTCCACACCAAGGCCTAAATATTGAACCTTTGTAATGATGATTCCAACCCTTCCTTGTGTACAATGGTTGTAAATCTAATGTGCCCCCCCCCCCCCACTGAACTTCACCCAGACAACAATGTCATTTGGCTGTAGGAAACTCTACTCTTTCTGTTGCAAAAGGAGATGAATAAACTGGGTGCCCAGTGGCACTTACTATGGATCATCCCCATTCCTTCCCTCCTCACTTCCTAATGAAGATTATCTTTACATACAATGGGCTGAGTAATGGCTCCTGCAAGGAAGACAGCTTGAGCTGATCTTTCATAAGAAGTAGCCATCACATGGTAAAGGGTAGAGTGGTGTTTCAGAGGAAGCATGGGATCTTCATGTCATCAGTGCAGCCCTCTTCTGAGAGAAAAGCTTGGGATCCCCCTCCCTTGAAAACCACCATGTTATGCCAATGAAATCTTTCTGTAATAATTAAGTCACATTTCCATAGTCACAGGTCTCAGTCCAATTGCTAGTCCCAATGAAAAGAGACCCATTGAATCAATGGCTAAATGGTGACTCAACACTTGTGTAATTCCCCTTCTTTCAGTGGATCTGTTCTAGCTAGGATCAAGTGGATTCAGGACATGGCTCCCCCCCATATTTCTTATAAATATTTTAATATCACTTTTTAAAAATAATCACCCAAGGCAACTCACAGAAGAGAGAAAGGGAGAGATAACAACAACAACAGAAACAATAAAAATGATAATTTAAAATTACACAGTCTCAAGCAGTTTAAATGCCCACCAGCATAAACATCTAAGAGCCAATAAAAAATTAAACGAAACATTAAACCCCAAAGGAATAACAAGATTTTCAACACATGCTTATATAAAGAGAAGAGAGGAGAGAAAGGAGGGAAAAGGAGTAAAAAAAGTCCACATGTGCTACTGCAAGAAGGCCAGTGTGAACTTAACGGGCAAGGGATGGAGTTTTTGATGCCACTCTTCAAGCCTAAGTAAGTTCATATGAATACAAGGGGTCCTTTGGCTCAGCCATTCTCAATCTTTTCTTTGGGGCAACGGCCATAAACACAATATGAAAGAAATGCAGGCCAAATCAGGATTGTATAAGTCACACAATAAGGTGATGTGCGAGGAACTGTTTCCAATCAATGGCCCCCTTCAAATGTGCCAGGGGCCCCGAGGAAGACATAGGGCCCTTGTTGAAAATGGCTGCTTTAGACCATTGATTTCCAGTCTTAGAATTCATGAACATTGCTGATTGAGAGGGAGGTGGAGAGTTGAAGTTCAACAATGTCTCTGGACTCAAGGGTGGGATCAAACGCTTTAGATAACCTGCTTGTTGGCTATTCAGAACCTTAAAACTCAACATTAGCACTTCAAATTCACTCCTCCCTCACAATCCCCACATAACTAGTTCTATACAGTTAGCAGAATTTTGACTTATGTTGAAAAATAAGCGAACTAAAAACTAAACCCACCCTATTCCACACAAAGCCCATTTATAAATATTGGGGATTATTTGAAAAGTAGTTTGCAATATTGCCCCATGGATGGCAGTGCGTGGAATTTTTATTTTTATTTATTTGAGTCCAAGTCCCAGACATGTTTACAAGGAGATCACAAAATGTATTTGCCAAAGTGGATAAAAAGGCCATACAGTTTGCCAGAAAGACAGGAGAGGATTCCTCAGCTATTTGGAGAAGAGTGTAGGTCAGTGATGGCGAACCTATGGCACGCGTGCCACAGCTGGCATGCGGAGCCCTTTCTGCCAGCACGCGAGCCATAAGTTGCCAGATCGCTACTCCCCCCCCCCCGCGCAGCCAAACCTGAGAAGGCGGCTGTAGCCGCGGTGCTGGCGCTTAGGCAGGCGGATCCGGAGTGGGGTCTCGAGGCACCTCCATGCCGGGATTCCCCCTTCCGCTGCCACTTCCGGTTCCGCCGCCACCACGGCACGCTGGTTTTTTTTTCTTCCCCAGTTTGGGCACACGAGCCCAAAAAGGTTCGCCACCACTGGTCATTCCAAGTATTCAGTGACTTTTGCTAATAACCAGAGAAGGATGAGATCACATATTGCATGTGTGTGTGTGTGTATACAATTCCCACAAGATTCTTGTTAACATGATTGGTAGCTGGGGTATTTTTTATGTCCAAAGAAGTCAGTTCTCCATCTATGTGCAAAAACATCATTTTTTTATTGAATCTGAACTGGCCCCAGTACCAGGTTGACGAACATGTGGCTCTCCAGTTGTGAGGTGCACTTCTCATCAGTCTTAGCCAACAGAAGCTAAGGGTGCAGGGTCATGGGAGTGGCCATCCAGCAACATCTGGAGAGTCACATGTTCCCCATCCCTCCCATGAAATTAATGTTTGGACTCAAGACTCCAGTGTACCTGTTGTTTGTCCTTCTCTTACTGTAAAATTAGATGCAGCCTCTGGTTCAGTGTCAGATGTAGTTCTTCTGAGTGCTTGCAGCAGCTGTCCCCAATTTTGTGCCCTCCAGATATTCTGGACTACCATGCCTAAGCTTCTTCACTATTTGTACTGCTGGTTGCAGCCAAGGGGAGCTGAAGTCCAAAACAGCTTAAGGGTACCAGATTGAGACAAACCATAATATATTACCAGTACTGTTAAACAATAGAATGAGAACACTTCAAGCAGCATTCTTGCAGCTGATACGACCAAAACATGTCTCTCTAAAAAAAATCTAGTGTGCACTGCCACTTCCTGTGTAAGGAAGTGATCATTTCTAGCATGCAAATCTATTTGCAGTGCATGGAGTGAGCTGAGTGACTATTTTCCTACTCATCTCATTGTGCTTTAGAATTGTACAGTACCTGATGATGCAATTGAGGCCTTGTATACTGGGTGTGTGTTTGGAATAATCTAATCTCAGGATCAGTCTGCAATTCTGTAAAATGCTTCTGTTAACTAAAGACCTGGGTCCAGCTAGTTCCTTGCATCCTATCTGAGGTGTGGTTGTTTTAAAATTTAGTTGTTTTTTAAAAACAAAAGTTAGGTGTGTAGTTTTATGGGTTTTGAAAATAAATTTAAAACTGAATTTATGTATGGAAAGAACAATATTAATATAACTAAAGTATTCACTAGCATTAAGAATGGGGGGAAGAAGTTTGGTACAGGATCATGTATTACAATCATCTTTATGTTATTTCTATGTGTCAAATATTTTTCATACATAGAAGAGATTCACTGAAGCCTCTGAAGCTTACATTGTTCATGACTTTCAGTGTACTCAAAGTGTGATTAAATTTAGATTCACAGTGCACTGATAAAACATTTTGATGCATGAAAAATGCTGCAACCACAATGGAGGAAGTGGAGTGCATTCAAAACAATGTCGAGCTTTCTCAAAGTAGTTCTTCCAGTATGGTGTCATCCTATAGTATCTATCTTTGTCTGCCTGTTTTGTATAGTGCATTTTGTATACTACATGTTATTACTAAATTAGTAACAATAGTAACTAAAGTTAGTAATACTAATTAGTAATAAGTTAGTATATAAGAACGTTGTGTGTGGGTGGACATAGACAATCCATGCTGCATCCTTATGGTCTAAAATATAAATATACTCATGTGTATAGTATACAAGTTCACCTTAGTATATAGTATACAAGATGCAGCACAGAGACAAATTAGTTTGTTCGAAGACATGGCATACAGAAGTTAGGTTTGTAGCATTTTGCTGCTGTTTGGGAAAATAGTTTTAATTCCGTTTTTTAACCTGCTGCGTCAATTTAGCTTTCATTTTTAAACTTTGTTTTCAATTCTACTTTATTATCTTGGTTTGAATCATTTGTTCCTATGTACCTTGTTGATAAGGTAGGAAATCAACCAATCCATCAAACAATTGCTAGAATCAATTACAAATTATGTAATGCAATTTGAAAATATTTATTCATTAGATTTTAGACATCACTTCTTTGTTGCAACGCTCAAAACAGTTTATATCTTCTAATAACGATTTACAATAAAATGGGCTCTACTAGACAGGAAAAATAAGGCAGTGAAGGAAGATAAGTTTATACAAGAATCAAATAGTTTCTTCTACTTTTTACATCCAGCATGGCTGGGAATGTGGCCATCACCTCTAGAAGGCATCATGTTTGAGAAGACAGGCTTATAAAATAACCTATGTAAGAATCAGACAGAATTGTCCCTGAAGGATATGTTCTACTATTGCTTCTCTCTCAATCAGAGCAAAGTGGGATGGCTAATAGTGGGACAGTTAATGGGTTTTTAATTCTGTATCTATTTACAGCACATTCTTGTATATCAAAGATCATCCAGCCCATAGTCAAATGCAGCCAACAGATTATCCTCAATTACTTATCCACAGATTACTTACTCTCCTTTCCTTGCAAAGCAATTGAAGTTGACAAAAATGTCCTCTAGCACCCGTAGGAAGCTTTTTCATACAAACTGTTGTCATGTGGGGAGAAATTTTTTTTTGGGGGGGGGGGTTCAGAGCCAAAGGAGGAGGGAATAACTCTCCAATCCCTATGGTCTTTCCAATCACACACAAACACACACGCATCTTCCCATAAAATTCAATGGGGCTCATTCCCAGGAAAATAATCTACAATCTAAGTAGAGATCAGACAAGTATAGAATAGCACTGCTGAACAGATTAGTGGTAGTCTTTTTAAAAAATGTACAGATCAATTAAGCAATTTTTGTTAAAGGCAAGAGATCTCTTTCTGAAACAATTCTGCTGTTTCTTGTTGTTGCTGTTATGTGCCATCAGGTCACCTCCAATTTATGGCAAACTTGGTAGGGTTTTGGAGACATATAAGATGTTGAAAAAGTGGTTTGCCATTTCTACCTCCTATTGAATTTCCGTGGGCAAGTGGGGACTTAAACACCCTCTCCAGTATATCACACCAGCTATATCTGCACTTCTGTTTCCCCAGAAGCAATAGATTTTTCAAAAAGCCTTTAAATTAAAGAACAGGCTTTTCTGGAGTGCTTCTGTCTCTGTTATATTTCCAACACTCAAGGGCTGCAGTCTTCTGCTCATTTCAAATCAGTGAGACTGACCTCTGAACAGACATGCATAGATTGCACCTGAATACACACACACATACCTGTGTCCACCTCCTCAGGAGTCCAGTCTAATGAAAACAGCAGGCCTTAAATGTGAGGGGAATTGTCTAGGAAGAGGCTGCATATCATGTATGCCCAAAAGGAAGCCAAATATTTTTTTTTCTTCCAACCACTGGAGATGCTTCTCTATATATGTGAAAAATCAGATATGACATATCCCAGAGACATCTTCTTCTAATACCGATTTTGGAATTATTTATTTTCAGAGCTTCAAAATGTCATGCAACTTTTAGTGTGTATGTGTTTTGTTTTCAATTACACCTTCCTGAGCACCCAGCATGGCCAGTATTTCAGCTACTAGAAGCTGTAGTCCAAACAGCATCTTTTCTAAGTGTGGCACATATGAGGGAATGTGCTTAGAAACGAGGCTTCCTACTGGTCTCCTGACCAAAGTAGTATGGACTGAGTTTTAATCTAAAACTTTTGTTCTCCTCTGCTAAGAGGGTCTCTTCCAAATTCAGCAGAAACACTTTCAATGGCTGGAACAGTAAACATGGAGTTGTGATATCATGCTTCAGTTATTTCAATAAACCCTTTCTATTATCACCTTCTGGTTTCTGAGACCCCTGACACGAAAGCCACATTTCTATCTATATGTTTTAAAGTAGGCATTAAAATAGTGACATACATGCATTATGTCTTTTGCAAGATTAGGCCAAACAACATTAACTTGTTGATCTCGGAAAAAGACATGCACATTCTGTCTTGCAGAAGTGATTTTTCAGAAGGAAAGTAAGAAAGAAAGGGGTGGCAATCACCGATGTAGGTAAGGACTGGTGACATTTTCCCCCTGGGGCACTCCCCACCTCATTTCTATATAGAAACAACTTTCAGCACTACAACTACAGAAGCTGAAATTAGCAAGAATTAGTGAGTATCATTTGAAAGCAGTTCTATTCATAACCCTTCACCATGGATAACCATGAAATCCTTCCTTTCCTGCTGTCAACAGGCAAAGCAACTTTTTCTTTATGCTTTGAATGCAGAAGGCAAAATTCTTTTAGGAAGAAGTTCTATTGTAAAACTTTTCAGTGATTCCCATGAATAGAAAACTGTCACTATTTAGCTTAGATGGCTTTAGGAACCAGACCAGAAGTTTGAAAGACGTATCAGCCTTATGAGTCCTAGCTTGTTGATAAATCTTCTGCTTCCTTTTTAATTTCTTATGTGTGTGTATGGAGGGAGGGGCTGTTTCTCTTTCCCTAACTTTGTTAACAGAGTATTGATTAGTACCCTTGATAATACAAGCCACCCTTTTATTTGCTCTTTACAAAGTATAATGTTTTCGTAGTCCATGTACACTTTGATCCTGTACAATGCAAACTATTTGGTCAACAGCAGATAAAAAGAGAATCCCTCTACCTTCCTTGTTCCTGCTTAAGCACTGACTATTTATTATATTTTATTTGTCTCACTTCTCAGACATATCTCTTATACTAGGATACACAGTGTGGTGTAGTGGATAGAATGACAAACTGGGACTCAGGGGACCTGGTTTTGAATCTGCACTCATACCTTAAAAGTCCTGTTAGGGTTACTATAAATTGATTCTAGCTTGATGGCATAACATTTTAATAATAACATAATGTTTTAATAATGATTATTATTTATTTTATTTATTTATTTAAAATATTTTTATCCCGCCTTTCTTCTTAAAAAGAACCCAAGGTGCCTTCAAGTCAATTATGATGGCCCTTTCCAGGGTTTTCAAGGTAGAAAATACTCAGAAGTAGTTTACCGTTCCCTTCTTCTGGGGGTGTCCTGGGACTGTGCAGCTTGTCCAAGGCCACAAAGGTTGGCTCTACTCCTGGGGGTCATAGTGGGGAATCATGCCCCCAACCTCTACAAAATACACTGAGCTATCCACCTAGCAACATAACTTTTTAGTTATTCTTTTTATTCTTATCCATTTTTTTACATCCCTTTGTCTCCAACGATATAGCCTTTCCTCAAGACAGTAGACCTTGTTGCCCACACTTTCTACCCTCCTGGCAACTCTGTGAGTCAGGCTAAAGTGTGACAGCATGTCTGGCCCAGGGTTATCTGTCATGCTTCATGGTTTGCCGGGGATTTGAATCTGGATCTCCCACGTCCTGTGTCAACATTCTAACTCAGTCTTTGCCAACTCAGTGGCATCTAGTTATCTGACTTCTATGCTACCCTGGATCTCACTGAGTTTTTATATCAGCCAGTCGTTGTTATTTTAAGCTCCAAATAGCTCCAGGGTAAAGCTATCACTGTCCTTTATTGTCTACAATGATATAGCAATGAACATGCTTAACAATGATCTAGAATGGAAGCATTAAACATTAGCTAATGATATAAAAATATCCTTTAGGTTACAGAGGAAAAAGCCCAGGAAGTATTACAGCTTTTAAAAATAAACATTTATTTATGATCCAAGCCAGCAAATGAAGACATTAATGAGTGTGTTTTAGACATATCTGATGAGAATTGTATTTACTTGAAACGGTTCCACTGATTTCAGTGCCATCTCTATGCCAGGAACTTAAATTGGTTTGGAGCTCCTTTAATGTGGCTTCATCTTAAGTGTGCAGTGTTGGGAATAAATCCTGCCGTGTTCGGTGGAGTTTCCTCCAAATAAGGGTGCATAGTTTTGCCACCTTTTGGAACCTACTCCCCAAAGTTTCCTTTCACTAAACATATCTTGTACTGATTCAGTCTCCTATGTTCTACAGGTGTCTTTATATCTACCTCTTGTTCATGGGTGGCAGTGTTTTGGCTGCCTAGGAAACACACTTGGACAACTGAATACATTACACAGAATTAAAGATCAGATAAGATGAGTCAAATGCTGCTTCCTATCCCTAAGCTCATGCTTTTCCGGTTCTCTCCTGTCACTTTTGTTCCACCAACAGCAGAAAGTGGGTGCATGGCTCCTGCCCAGAACATCTGCCCATGATTGCTATGAACTCTCATCGGAATCATACTTGGAAATAATTGTGCTTTTAAAAAACTTTTGCACATTTTAATATTTGCCTCCCAGGAGAGGAGCCACTCTATGTAGCCTTGAGCAATCTGCACAGCCCTGGAGCTGTAGCAGAAAAGGGGAATGGTGAAACACTTCTAGGAAACCCTAGAAAGGGTCACAGTTGAGTCAGAATGAAAAATCTTTGAGGTGCAGTCTTACCATGCTGAAATGACCAATCAAAATGTTGGCAGTGATGCAATTTATTCACATCTCTTGTTTCAGATTAGTTATGAGGACACTTGATTTCTTCTTCATTGTTAGGACTTCAGATTGGATGGGTGCCTGAACTTAGGCAGGCAAACAGCATTGCTGGCTGGGCTGTTCCTGGCAGTTGCAGCTGTTGATGCTGTATGATGACTTGGTTACAAAAGAACAACATCCTGGCTTCAGATTGGCTTGACTGACATTGAAGGGCCTTGTTATCTGTTGGTTTTCTAGGCTGTACGTGCATCCGGATTCTCCATTTACAGGGGAACAATTGCTGAAGCAGATGGTATCCTTTGAAAAAGTGAAGCTCACAAACAACGAGCTGGATCAGCATGGTCACGTGAGTAGCTGGCTCCATGGGAAGGGAAAACAATGTTAATGCTCTGAGGTAATGACATCTGCTGGCACACCTGCTGGAAAGGGGCAAAATACATGGAAAGGTGCCATGACTCCAGGGAGGCTGGCATTATAATCAGATAGCAGTAAAAGAGCTGTGAAATTTCATGGGGTATTCCTTGGAGTAGAGAGAAGATTCTAGCATGGGTCCTTTGAAGGAGAACGGTGGGGTTAAAATATTTTAAATAAATAAATAAAATAAATATACCTCAATTATCCTTCCCTTGCTTCTTGAATGTTAGGAACTGGGTGTCATAAACAGCCTCCACTAGCTGAGCCAATCTGTCAGGATTAATATGATAACAACATGGCAAAGAGATATTGCTTTTCTCCAGCAGTACACTCTGAAGGTGTCTCGAATCTTTCTCAAATCTTGGGAGACAATGTATCTATGGTGAAGACATTTCATGGATTATTTTATATTAATTACCAGCAGAAGTACCCAACTTAAAAATCCTTTAGTCCCCTCCATCTCAGTGCAATTTGTCTCCCACCTCCTAGGTAATTCTTCTCTCCTCTTACCTACTAACTATCCATTGTTGCAGATGGTCTTCCTCTCCACTCACCCACATCCACTCCAGTGCTTTTCTCTCTCTCACTGAGTTGAGCATTCTTCCTCTTTCTTTTTCTACCCATTCTTTTTTCTCTTTACTTACTCTTTCCTCCCTCCTTGTGCTCTTTCCTCTGTTCTTTAGCTTCTCTTCCTCCTCTGTGCTGTTGCTCGCTCATTGGTTTTCTCTTCTTCCACCAGGAGGGTTGCTCAATCTTGCCACCTGCTTGCTTTCCACTTTACTTTGTCAGGCAGCAGGACGTCCCCAGCCCTACAGAAGCACTGCAGAGGGAGTCCATAGCCATGATCAGCATGTTGTTTTCTTTCTCCTGTCTAGAAGCTCTCTGGAGAAATGAAACTGCCAGGCCTGACTCCAATTTCCCCTCAGCTGATTAGGGAACTTTGCCATGGAGTGACTGAAGAGGACACTTCCGGCTACAGAGAGATTAAAGTTAATTAATTTTATTTATTTATTTATTTATAAATAATTGGGTATAAATCCAATAAATAATATTGGCTATAAATCCAATAAATAATAATAATAATTTAATGTATTTTTACCCCACTTTTCTCCTAAGAAAGGACCCAAGGTGGTTTACAACACTGAAACACAATATTAAAGCTAATAATAATGAATGATTCAAATATTAAACAAATTAACAATTAGATTAAGAATGCAAGCATTACTAAAACAGATTTAGAAGCAACAAAATTCAAACCATCTCTTTTTAAAACGTCTCCTAGACAGTTTGTCATTAAGGAAAAGCGTGCCTGAAGAGAAAAGTCTTCACCTGCTTGCAGAAGAACATTTTAAAAAATCAAGTAACCCTGAAGAGTGCCCAGGGCCCCCACTTCACATGTTGAATTTCAGGTGTTAAGGTTTTGCAGTCTTGGCATTGTGGAGGAGACACAAACACTTCTTAATTAATGTAGCTGAGATCAGGGGGGTGAACTGTGGAAGAAGATACATGCTTAATGCACAAAGCTCATTGAGAACATATCTGGCAGATGTCAAGAATGCTGGAAAGTAGATAGGAATGTTGCTGGCCCAAAGTGAGAACTGACAGCCCTTCCCTTCCCCATTTCCCCCCTCCTCTAGATAATCTTGAATTCAATGCACAAATATCAGCCAAGGGTGCATATCATCAAGAAGAAAGACCATACAGCTTCCCTGCTTAACCTGAAATCTGAAGAATTCCGAACATTTATTTTTCCAGAGACTGTGTTTACTGCTGTCACTGCCTACCAGAACCAATTGGTGAGTGTTTCCAGACAGTTTGATAACTCTTGTCCATTCGCTCTTTGATAAATATGACATGGCCAAAACTAGAATATAAGATCTGAGTGATGGGGACTAGTATTTGAGTTACTGTTGGTGTGGCCCAGAGGTCTGGCTTTCTTAGCCACTGGATGAAATCCTGTTTCACAGCTCCATGTGTGCAGAGGTGATGATGTCATCAGCAGTAGCAAATCACCACTAATTAACAGCTTCCTTTGGAGATTCTGTAGTGCATGCAGATTTGTTGCATTGTATAGAAGTTGTGTGCACCCCTAAAATCAGCTTTAATCATTGGGTAATCAAGAGGATTTTTTTTTTTTACTGATAATATCATCCCTGGTGCACACATGGAAATGTGCAACAGGATTTCAGCCAGTTTTAAGAAACTACATGTGTAGGGGGCAATCTGAGGAAAGGTACAGAAAGCAACAGTGTGAGTTGTGGATTTTTAAAGGGCCCTTCTTACCTTCATCCTTGGTTCTCAGCACTGCATGCTACATTATCAATGCACAACTATTGCTGGAAAACACTTGGTGTTTCAGCCGCCTTAGGCCACCTGAGCCAAACAATCTGAGCACAGAAAAGTAATTCTCTGAACCACAAAAAACATAATAGGATGTTTTTACTCTAAAGAAAAAAGTAACCTGGAAAATTCTGTCAGTTTGGATTAGAACTCCTGAACCAAAGTTTTCTGCCCCAAATCACTATTCTGTTGCTTTCAAAGTGAAATGGGAACTGAGGGAGATGATTCTCAGTGAGAAAGTGATGTGGGGGTCCCATCCAGAGGATTCTGTGGTTGCTCCTTAATGGTCTTTAAGGTTCTCTACCCAAAGACCATTTGAGGGCCAAGCAACCTGTTGAATATCCAAACTTTGTAAGAAATAGTCAAGGAAAGCTGTAGCCCAAGAACATCTGGGTTACCCAAGGTTGGGAACCACTGGCTTACTGGGTGTCACTAACACTCAATCTAACCCACCCACTTCATGGTTTTGTTGTTTTAAACATGTCCCACATATACCATGTTGAATGCTTTGGCAGACAAGCAGAATAAAAATTATTTTACTTATTTAAATAAATAAAAAATTCCATACTGGAGTCTGCATTTTATTATTATTACATGCTGGTGAATGCTAGTTGTCAAACAGGGTTTGGAAGTCATTTCTTTCTCAACCTTTTGAATAGTTTTCTAAATTATGCCTGGAAACAGTTTTTAAATAGAACAAGCAGGGCAAATGTCTTTTCTTGAGCCAGTTATACAACAGGAGCCCTCTAGAACGCTCCACAGACAAGGTTAGAATGAAGACCCTTCCTTTGCGAGCACATATGCTCCAGCCCTCTTTGTTTTGTAAAACCTCAAAATAGCTTTCTGACATACTTCTCAAACCACGTCAGAAAAACCTGTCTGTGATCCTGGATGAAGTGCTCCCATCCAAGCCATTTGGGGAGGTGTTGCTAGAGAATCACAAGACCAGGACTTACATCTGAAAGAGGCTCCCTTTCCCAACACCTTGCTGATACAGACAAAGCCTGAGTTTTCCGATGAAGCATGGAGGCAGTACAGATGATCCACCCCAAACTGCATGCGGGGGACAGCAGCCACCTCCTGTGTAGATAAATTACACCAGAATGCGGGTAAATTATGCTACTATGGCCAGATTTTTTGGGGGAGGAATGGGGAATTATAGAACTTCTTGGAATTATTTCTAGAGTCTTGAGGAAACAACCAGGAGGGTCAGGAAGAACAATTGGGAGACCACTGCTGTGGATCTACATCATTGGCTGCCTGAGGCAGCTGCCTACTCTTCCTAAAAGCTGAGGCCAATGTTTCCACAGACAGTGTCTTGTTGGGTACACAGATCACTTCTGAGAGGCTGATACAGGAAGAGAACTTTGTTTCTGTATCTGGATTCTTTTATTGGTTTGAGAAAAATATAATTTTAAAAGTTTCTAAGCTCAAAAAAGAGGAGAAGGGGACGACAGAGGACGAGATGGTTGGACAGTGTCATCGAAGCTACCAACTTGAATTTGACCCAACTCCGGGAGGCAGTGGAAGACAGGAGGGCCTGGCGTGCTCTGGTCCATGGGGTCACGAAGAGTCGGACACGACTTAACAACAACAACAAAGCTCAAAATGTTCCAGGTTTTTGAACCCTATTTTCTAAAGGAACTTGCTACATAGTAATATATAAATTATTGCTAAATATAGGAGTACAGGATTTAATTAGTCTAGTTCAAAACAAAAAGGATCTACCCAATGACTATGCATTTACTGGTCCTACAGACAGATTAATTTCTAAACTTGTAATTAAGCGCAGGGCCCATTAAAACAAGTAGTGTTTTCCTTGATAAAGCAGTTTTAGAAAGCTCTGGTCTAAATCTCCAGCACATACCATTAATCCTGCTGAATTTCCCAGTGGAACTTCTTTAGAAATCCCAGAGATGGATACTGTCGTATTACGTATGACTAATGAAAATGGAACCTCTTTTATTTTTACCATTTCTTTCAGTGCAGGTTTTAAGGGAGATGATTACATTTCTGCAGGTTATTAGATAAGGGCTAAATACATTACACTTTCAACAAACTATCTCACATTTAAGATTTAAAGGTCATGCATTTGTTTAAACAGTCAAGCCACTGAGAGAGAGTTGAATTGTAGGTCACGTTTCATTTTGACAAGGTTTCTTGGAGATGTTCTCATGATTCATTTGAAAACCGGTAAAAAATAATACGTATTGTTGTTGTTAATTTTTAAAATGTGGCATCATAAAAATGCTGCAGCCTGTTTCCCATTATGATCAAACTGCATGCTTCAAACTGAGCATCGCTGAAAAATAAAACAGTTCTAATTTTTCCCAGTGAATAAATAGGTATTATTATTCCACAAAAGCACATCCCCTCTCTCAGGGCTAATCTAATAATTAGTTGGTAGCTCTAAATGTTCACACCTAACAAACAGTGTTGCAAACCGTTTTCCGTACTGCCTTTCCTCCAGAAGTGTATTAAATGTCACGTCATGAAGTGCATGATATACTTTTGTGCTTATGGTAAGCATGTTTAGCAATGTCTGTCAAAGCACCTCCATGAACTGAGAGAAGCTTTCCATTTATAATTACCTTAAAACAGAATAGACTGGTTTTATTCCATTCCTACTTAGGAAGACGTCTCAACTCACTGCTCTGTTAACATGTGCCACAGAATGAAGTATGACCATTTTGGATTAGTTAATGTAACTTGGTCTGTTTTGGGGGTAAAGAGGCTGATGATATACCTACTATTGGATGGTGTTGGGGGACATTCTGGTTTCACTACTGAGTTCTAATGAAGTTACACTCCCAATTTACAGAGGGACAAGGAAGAAAATTTGGATTCCCAAATTTTGGGAGGTTTGTAAGACATACTTGGTGGATATTGCTGTATGACTATGGGTAATACACTGTTGACCTAGTTATGCCTGCAGAAGAATGACTGTATTCCAAGCAAGGGAAATTTCCCACAGTGAAAAACTGCCCTCTTCCCCTAAGGATTTTCTAACTTGCAAATAATTCCCTCCATCAAGTGCAAGCTCTGGAAACCATAGGATGGGAGGAGGAAGTTTTTCATTACTGAAAACTGCTGCTGGCTTATGTTACTAACAGGGGAAGATTTTCAGTAATGAAAGACTTCCTTCCTTTATCCTGACGTTCCTATGGCTATCATTCAATGGAAGGGATTATTCAGAAGAGCTGCAAGAGAAAAGAATGAAGTCTTTAGTTATGGAAAATCTCCCCCTGCTGGGGATGCCATTACCTTTCTGCAGGCATAGCTATAACAACAGGATTTCAACCAAAGTGAAGGGGGCTTCTTTTTGGTAAGCAAAGGTGTCTAAAATCATAATCATATCATCTTGTTATGCACATTTTTGAAGCATTCAGTTTTCTTTGAAATTCCTTGAAAGCTTTGCTTGTGCAACCACTAGTACTTCTTACTTTCTATTTAATTTTCCAGAATCCCCCCTTTTTAAAAAAAATTTCAGAAATTCTTCCCTTCCCTCAAACTTCCTCTTATGTCATCCTGAGGAGAAATGCCAACATTGCATCCAATGTTGCTTTAAGATAAATTATGTATTGATTAGTCAGCAGGGTTGTTCACCAGCAGTAGCCCATTCTCTAAGATTTCAGGGCAAATACCTGAGATCTAGGGGGCATGCCCTTTTGATGACAGAAGAATTGTGTCATAAAGCCATAGGGGAAATGATCCTTCAGCAGCAAGTACAAAACGGAGTATGTGCATGACAGGTAGGCAACATGGAAACATAATGATGCATTTCAGTGGTTCCCAACCTTGGGTAACCCAGCTGTTCTTGGACTGCAACTCCCAGAAATCCCAACAAGCACAGCTAGTGGTGAAGGCTTCTGGGAGCTGCAGTGCAAGAACATCTGATTTACCCAAGGTTGGGAACCACTGATGTATTTAAAGATCAATGAAGCAGTGTTACCAAGTTTCTACTTTCCAAGGCTGTTGGGAGTAGTGATAGGTATGATTCAGCAGTTCGTGCTGGTTCATTTATCAGCTAAAGAGGTGTTTGGTGCTTTGAAGCCCCACCTCCTCTGGCAGGCACCCACTCAGAGGCAGAGCTCTGGCTTCCCTGCTCCACCTCCTCCAGGCACAGCCTCTGAGTGGGTGCCTACCAGAGGAAGTGGGACTGCAAGGTGCCAAACACCTGTTTGGCTGCTAAACAAGCCTGCACAAACCACCGAATTGGCAGTTTGTGCCCATCTCTAGTTGGGAGCTATTTGCAGGCTGAAGGTTATAACACAGTAGGTGTTGCTTAGCATAGTAAGTTGCACTAGAGCAGGCCCATTGAATCAATGAGGATTTGGTGAGTCAACTCCTCCGTAGGTTCCATTGATTAATGGGTCCACTCTTGTTGCAACGTACTTTAGCATAGTAAATCACAGCTAGAGTCGGCCCATTTGAATCTATGGAACTTATGGAGGAGTTGACTCTTGCTATGTAAGCTAAGATGCTGCTATGATCCCAACCATCTCCCAACCAGCTAAGATCCCAACCATCTCCCAATTCCTGCAGACCCCCGTGCTTCAAGTATGATTAAATCTGAATCCAGCAGCAAATGTAAGAAGCACTAACTTCTGGGCCACAAGGCACCCTGAGTCTTGATTTGGTGGTGGTAGAACTTAATCATAATCTTAGGAAGGAAAAGTTAGAAATTCCCAACCTCAGGTGAAATTAATATTCTTGAAACTTGAGGGTAAAAGGGCTTGATATGGACGGGTATGTCTGAGTCACTTTTCTATGAAACTTTTCTCATATTCTATCTTCTCTTATTCTCTCTTTGCAGATAACCAAGCTGAAAATTGACAGTAACCCTTTTGCTAAAGGATTCAGGGACTCTTCTAGACTCACTGATATTGAGAGGTAATAGGGACCTTTTGTTTACCTTTTGTTCAGATAGGATAATGAGGAGTTGGCATGAAAAGTATCCTTCTGCGTCTCATGAAGCTGTATATTTAACAAGTTTTTCCCATCCCTTAACAAGGTCTTAAATGCTTTATAAACAGCTTGGATGGAGCTACTTAGAATCTTACCTACTGTTTCAGGTGACGTCTCCCCTAGGCTGTTTCCACATCTTCAGATATAAGTATATCTAACTTTATGGATATTTGGTGACAGCATTTCAGTTTTTGCCTTTTATTTGCTGTAATACAGTGGTGCCTCGCTAGACGATTGCCTCGCAGGACGAGGAAATCGCTAGACGATGCCTTTTTGCGATCGCTACTGCGCTTCGCAAAACGATGGTCTCCTATGGGGAATTTTCGCTAGACGATGAGGTTTCCCCATTGGAATGCATTGACTACTGGTCAAAAGCTGTCAGTGCATTCCGATGGGGACCCTCACTCGCTAGACGATGTTTCCCTATGGGAGATTTTCGCTAGACGACTGAGTTTTCCCTTGGAACGCATTGAAGAGATTTCAATGCATTCCAATGGGAAAACGTGCTTCGCTAGACGATGTTTTCGCTAGACAGCGATCTTCGTGGAATGGATTAACATCGTCTAGCGAGGCACCACTGTAATTATAATAATATAATAATTATATTTATTTATATTCTGCTCTACACCAGAGTACATTCCAATAAAATCAATATTATGTATATATACAGTGTATTAACCTGTACATCAACATGTTGTTGTTGTTTAGTCGTTAAGTCGTGTCCGACTCTTCGTGACCCCATGGACCAGAGCACGCCAGGCCCTCCTGTCTTCCACTGCCTCCCGGAGTTGGGTCAAATTCATGTTGGTAGCTTCAGTGACACTGTCCAACCATCTCGTCCTCTGTCGTCCCCTTCTCCTCTTGCCTTCACACTTTCCCAACATCAGGGTCTTTTCCAGGGAGTCTTCTCTTCTCATGAGATGGCCAAAGTACTGGAGCCTCAGCTTCAGAATCTGTCCTTCCAGTGAGCACTCAGGGTTGATTTCCTTCAAAATGGATAGGTTTGTTCTCTTTGCAGTTCAGGGGACTCTCAAGAGTCTCCTCCAGCACCACAATTCAAAAGCATCAATCCTTCGGCGGTCAGCCTTCTTTATGGTCCAGCTCTCACTTCCATACATTGCTACTGGAAAAACCATAGCTTTGACTATGCGGACCTTTGTCGGCAAGGTGATGTCTCTGCTTTTTAAGATGCTGTCTAGGTTTGTCATCGCTTTCCTCCCAAGAAGCAGGCGTCTTTTGATTTCGTGGCTGCTGTCACCATCTGCAGTGATCATGGAGCCCAAGAAAGTCAAATCTGTCACTGCCTCCATATCTTCCCGTTCTATTTGCCAGGAGGTGATGGGACCAGTGGCCATGATCTTAGTTTTTTTGATGTTGAGCTTCAGACCATTTTTTGCGCTCTCTTCTTTCACCCTCATTAAGAGGTTCTTTAATTCCTCCTCACTTTCTGCCACCAGAGTGGTATCATCTGCATATCTGAGGTTGTTGATATTTCTTCCGGCAGTCTTAATTCCGGCTTGGGATTCATCCAGTCCTGCCTTTCGCATGATGTATTCTGCATATAAGTTAAATAAACAGGGAGACAATATACAGCCTTGTCGTACTCCTTTCCCAATTTTGAACCAATCAGTTGTTCTATACCCAGTTCTAACTGTTGCTTCCTGTCCCACATAGAGATTTCTCAGGAGATAGATAAGGTGGTCAGGCACTCCCATTTCTTTAAGAACTTGCCATAGTTTGCTGTGGTCCACACAGTCAAAGGCTTTTGCGTAATCAATGAAGCAGAAGTAGATGTTTTTCTGGAACTCTCTGGCTTTCTCCATAATCCAGCGCATGTTAGCAATTCGGTCTCTAGTTCCTCTGCCCCTTCGAAATCCAGCTTGTACTTTTGGGAGTTCTCGGTCCACATACTGCTGAAGCCTACCTTGTAGGATTTTGAGCATAACCTTGCTAGCGTGTGAAATGAGTGCAATTGTACGGTAGTTGGAGCATTCTTTGGCACTGGCCTTCTTTGGGATTGGGATGTAGACTGATCTTTTCCAATCCTCTGGCCACTGCTGAGTTTTCCAATCTTGCTGGCATATTGAGTGTAGCACCTTAACAGCGTCATCTTTTAAGATTTTAAATAGTTCAACTGGAATGCCATCACCTTCACTGGCCTTGTTGTTAGTTGTTAGCCATGCTTTCCAAGTACATCAACATAACACCCGTCAAAATAAGCAATAATAAAAAAGAATCAACCAACTACTTTAAAAAAAAGCTAAAGAGTTCAAACAAAATACACTGGTCACTGACCTCTCCCTACACCCAACACCTATGGCTTCAAGTTGAACAGATAGGTTTTCAAACCTTGTCTTCATTTGTCCAATTCTGGTTCCACACAAAGATGCTGGGAGAGAGAATTCCACAGCTTTGGAGCCAATTGGGAAAATTCCCAAAGCCTGGAATCTGCCACCTTAGTCCAAGGTATGTTGAAGTCTAGATCATGTCTGTTCTCATGAGCTATAACATCTCTTTGTTCCATGACATGTTTCGGCGCTGCTTCAAATATTCATGAAGGTCATGCAGAAGAGGTATTGTTGTACTCTATAGTCCTAGAATCTGCACATTTGTGTTGTTTGTGTAAAAGAAGCTCATGCTGTACTCCAGGCAATTTTTTGGCCCCGACTGTGTTGATTTCCTACCACCATAATCAATCTTCTGGCAACCTGCCTGTTGCCACTGTTGCTGCACTGAGGTGGCAATGACAGTTGTGGCATATGGTGGCTATCACCAAACTGCAGTAGTAACTGTAGCAATGGTGGCAATTAGGCATGCATTAAGTACATTTAAAATGGATTTGCTGGTATGTCACACAATTTCTGAGGCCATGTTGTATGTCAGTTGCAATTTCCTCTCCTACTTTTGCTGTCAGATTGCCAAGTGGTTACTACTCAACATACAACTATTTTCACTCTTTACTCAGCTGAAGTTTTAGAGTGTGCATAGTTGTTGCATGGCTCCATCACAAGGATTCCTGAGCTACTTTGGTAAAGTATCTTGAATTTTCTGCTTGGGAGCTTCAGTGCACTCCCCAGAACTACAACAGGACATTCCAAGGGCTTCATGAAACTTCAGATCCCAGAATTCCATGGATTAAAGCCATAGCAGTTACAGCGGTATCAAACTGATATAGCAGGATAACGTAGACAGGATCAGACAGGTATATATTTTGCTATGAAAATGCAATTCACCCTTCAGTTCCCAATGTTGTGCTGTGAGTTCTGGCCTTTTATAGGCAAATACAATACATTTTAAATATCTTAGTGTGAACCACTGAGATGGAGTGGGTAGAGTGACAGACTAGAACTGAGGACACCTGGGTTTAAATCCCTGCTTGACCATGGGGACTCATAGAATCATGAAGTTGGAAGGGGTCTATAAGGCCGTCGGGTCCAACCCCCTTTTTGTGGAGCCACACTGGCCTTTTTTTGCTGTCTCCCACTTTTTTTTCTTGTTGGAGATGTTTGTAGTTGTGCCTTTAGTATTTCCTTTTTTAGAAACTCCCACCCTTCTTGGACTCCTTTTCTTGTTAGGATCTTCTGCCCTGGGACTTTATTTATCCTTGTTCTGAGTTCATAAAAATTGGCTTTTTAAAAACTCCAGCATATATGTGTGGCTACACTCTGCTTTGGTTTCCTTTGAAATCAAGAATGCTAGTAGAACATGGTCACTCTCGCCCAGAGTTCCCCTCACTGCCACTGCCTCCACCAAGTCGTCTCTATTGGTTAGAATCAAGTCAAGGACAGCTAGTCCTCTAGTTTCTTTCTTCACTTTTTGTAGGATAAATTATTAGTCACACAAGCCAGGAATTTCTTGGAAGGGTTAATTTGCCTCCCAACTGATATCAGTATAATTGAAATCTCCCATCACTACACATTGTGTCTCTTTGACATCCTTGCAATTTGTTTTTCAAAAGTTTCATCTGCATCCTCTCTTTGATTGTGTGGTTAGTAGTAGACTCCAACTACCAGGTTCCTTTTATTTTTCACCCCAACTACATTGATCCAGATGCTCTCAATGGGACAGACAATCTCTTCCTCCTGTATTTCTGTGCAGGAATGAGTATTTTTGACATATACTGCAACTCCACCTCCCTTTCTATCCTTTCTGTTCTTTTTGAACAATTTATATCCTTCAGTTGCTGTATACTAGTCATGGGAATCATCCCACTAAGTTTCAGTTATTCCTATCAAGTCATATTTTCCCTCCGGGACTGAGATTACCAGTTCTTCTTGTTTGTTTCCCACACTCCTGTTGTTGTTGTTTAGTCATTAAGTCGTGTCCGACTCTTCGTGACCCCATGGACCAGAGCACGCCAGGCCCTCCTGTCTTCCACTGCCTCCCGGAGTTTGGTCAAATTCATGTTGGTAGCTTCGATGACACTGTCCAACCATCTCGTCCTCTGTCGTCCCCTTCTCCTCTTGCCTTCACTCTTTCCCAACATCAGGGTCTTTTCCAGGGAGTCTTCTCTTCTCATGAGATGGCCAAAGTATTGGAGCCTCAGCTTCAGGATCTGTCCTTCCAGTGAGCTCTCAGGGTTGATTTCCTTCAGAATGGATAGGTTTGATCTCCTTGCAGTCCAGGGGACTCTCAAGAGTCTCCTCCAGCACCACAATTCAAAAGCATCAATTCTTCGGCGGTCAGCTTTCTTTATGGTCCAGCTCTCACTTCCATACATTGCTACTGGAAAAACCATAGCTTTGACTATGCGGACCTTTGTCGGCAAGGTGATGTCTCTGCTTTTTAAGATGCTGTCTAGGTTTGTCATCGCTTTCCTCCCAAGAAGCAGGCGTCTTTTGATTTCGTGGCTGCTGTCACCATCTGCAGTGATCATGGAGCCCAAGAAAGTAAAATCTGTCACTGCCTCCATATCTTCCCGTTCTATTTGCCAGGAGGTGATGGGACTAGTGGCCATGATCTTAGTTTTTTTGATGTTGAGCTTCAGACCATTATTTGCGCTCTCTTCTTTCACCCTCATTAAGAGGTTCTTTAATTCCTCCTCACTTTCTGCCATCAGAATGGTATCATCTGCATATCTGAGGTTGTTGATATTTCTTCCGGCAATCTTAATTCCGGTTTGGGATTCATCCAGTCCTGCCTTTCGCATGATGTATTCTGCATATAAGTTAAATAAACAGGGAGACAATATACAGCCTTGTCGTACTCCTTTCCCAATTTTGAACCAATCAGTTGTTCTATATCCAGTTCTAACTGTTGCTTCCTGTCCCACATATAGATTTCTCAGGAGATAGATAAGGTGGTCAGGCACTCCCATTTCTTTAAGAACTTGCCATAGTTTGCTGTGGTCCACACAGTCAAAGGCTTTTGCATAATCAATGAAGCAGAAGTAGATGTTTTTCTGGAACTCTCTGGCTTTCTCCATAATCCAGCGCATGTTAGCAATTCGGTCTCTAGTTCCTTGGCCCCTTCGAAATCCAGCTTGTACTTTTGGGAGTTCTCGGTCCACATACTGCTGAAGCCTACCTTGTAGGATTTTGAGCATAACCTTGCTAGCGTGTGAAATGAGTGCATTTCTCCTAGCATTCGTATATAGACACCAGAGATTGTGTGATTTGTGACCTGCTTTTCTTTGTACATTTTTATCAAAATGATTATTAATGTTGTTATTATTGATCCCCATTAGAACTGTTCAGTCCATTCCTCTTATTGTGCATAAAGCTTCATCTCTCTTTACCTCTGTGATTGTGTCTCCCTCCCCCTTCCAGTTCAGTTTAACGCCCTCCTGATGAAGTTCTTCATGGCCAACACATTCTTCCCAGTCCTTGTTGAGGTTCAAGCCATGTCTTGCTAGCAGTCCATCTTCCAGGAAGCTTAGCCCGTGGTCCCAGACACCAAATCCCTCACGTTGACACCACCTTCATAGCCAGTCATTCACCCGGAGTATTTCCCTTTCCCTTTCTTTTCATCTTCTGAGTACCAGTAGGATGGATGAGAAAACTATTTGGGCCCAAATGTTGTTAGGTTTCCCTCCCAGATCTTCAAAGTCTGATGTGATCTCTTCTAGGTTGCTCTTGGCTGTGTCGTTTGTTTCCACATGGATGAGAAGAAAGGGATACGTATCTGTGGGTTTTATGAGTGATGGCAATCCTTCTATCACATCCCTAATCTGTGCTCCAGGGAGACACTGTACCTGGTGGGTCCATGGATCTTCCCTGCATCATGGGGTGATGCCAATGCTAAAACAGCTCCTTAAATATCTCACATACCTTGAGAACCCTGTTAGGGTAACTGTACATTGGATACTATTTGGCAGCACATAACAACAAGAAGACATCCCAGAGATTAGGAAATCCGGTAGTGATAAAAATAATTCTAATGCAAAGATAAATGTGTCAGCCTGGGAGATGAGAAGGAGTAGAAAAGGTCTTCCAATTTCAGTAATCGAATGGTGGACCTTGAGGGCAGCTTGCAGAGTTAATAGAGTCTCCAATGCCACTTCTGGAAACAAACAATATTATCAGTTCCATTTACATGCCTCAGTGCAGATCGTTTGCAAGTGCACGTTCACACCTTCTTGAAAGGCAGATATTTGATTAGTTCTTGTAATCAGATAATCCATTTTCTGAATGGGCTTCCTAAGGCAGGCATAGTTCCGTGTATGTATGATTTGGGACATTAGTTGGGTTTCCTATGTTCCAAACATCCAAATATGCTCCTATTCATCATGTACTGCAAGTCTTTGAGTTGATGTAAATAGTGTAAACGTGGGACAAAGCTTTGGATTTAATTTCCAGATATTTAAGTCTGCCTTTTCCCTTCTTAACGAGCCTTTAGGGAGGGAAGCAAATCAGATCAATTGATCTTTAGAGACCTAAAGAAATCAAATTAGGCTGGAGTCAGTTACTGCACTAAACCACCTAGTAATTGGATTGCTCCTTGTAACTGATTGAAAACAGCTTCTATCTGCAACAATATATGCTGGGCTTCCTTACAGTAGTTCTGAAAGAAACACACATCTTTTTATGACATGATGACAGACATTGCACTTTTCTAGCCTAATTAGATATACGTAGTTTTATAAAAACATGACTCTTCACATTTTCAAACTTCCCATTTAAGATTTACTATTAGGATTTAATTTGAACTGGAATTTAACCTTGGAATTTGTGAGCTCAGCCTGTTTTCTATGCCAGAATTGATTCTTGGAGCACATTGAATAAGGGCAAAAAATAAAAGTGCTCCACAGCATACACAGAGTCTTCTTCCTTCATGACAGAGTACCTTGTAACAAGCAGATGATACATCTGAATTCAAAACCTAGCTCAAACCACTTGGCCTCCATGCAGGATCAGTGCCAATTCTTTTGGTCATCATGCTTTTAAAAGCTTTATTTGCTGTATTTGGCAGCCTTGCCTATTCTAGTGGCCTCTGATGTGCCATTGGCCATGGGGGTTGGAGGTGACAGGAGTTGTACAGCACGTCATGTGCATGGCACTAGACTGTGGAAGGCTGTTATACCAGATTATCATATGTCCTGGAAAACCATGAATTCCCAATCTGTTATTCATTGTTAGGCAATGCTCCACTTCCTCCGGTATCTATTCATTATTCTGTCTTGCCCCATTTTTCAGCAGTAATGATTTATGGCAGTATGTGTCGTATTAGCACTGCTAAGGCCCCTTTGTTACACATAGTACTTGAACACTTTTTAAACTACACATCTGAGAGTCTAATTTCTTTTCCTGCTTTTTTCTGCATTGAAAAGATGGTGAATTTAGTTTTGTGCCTTCCTCCCTACATTCTTCTTGCCTGACTTCCATGTAACGGAAGAACAGTAGTGCAATTCTATACATCACTGCTTAATAATAAGTCCGACTAACTTCAGTGGACATACTCTAGGTAAAACTGCACAGGATTGGAGCTTTGATGGTTATAGTGGATTTGAGCCAGATTTACTTATACTTAGAATAGGTCCATTAAAATCCATAGAATTCAAATTAGCAGTGACTGATTTTTTTTCATCAATTTCTGTGGACCCTTCGTAATTATTATTAAGATGGAGCTAGTCCATTATAATCATATGTTTCTGAAACTGATCCTCCCTTGCTACTTTTTGATAATGAAGTTGCAGGCTCAGCACAAAAATGGTATTGAGGTCAGAACTTGGAAAACATACTTTTTAAAAAAACTACTATTCACATAATTCCCCATCTTGGCTATGGGATTCTGGGATTTGTAGTTCAAAAAGTAATTCTTTCAAGCTTGCTTTGGATTTTATATATATATATTCTTGTGTTATGATAACAGATCCTTTGATTTCTTTCTCTCTCTCTTTTAATTGTAAAGATACACCCTTAAATTTCCAACTCTGAAAAGTGAAGCTCTTTGGTTCAATTCATGACCCATCCGCCCTGGCTTCCTCCCCATTAATCCTATCATCAAAAATAAAATGGGAGATGTTTAAAGGATAGACATTGATCCTACAGCTACCCTGTCCCAAACATAGTCCAGTAGAGAGTGAGTTCCAGATGTACGTAACTGTCTTTGACTTATAGTCCTTTTCTCTCTTCCCAATGCTTATTTCCGTACAGGGGGGAAAAGATCTTTTGAGGAAGTTTAAAATGGAATAACTTCACAATGCCTTTTGAATGACAGTGTTAGGGAGTCAGTGTCTAGAAGCTTCTGGCCAGATGCATATGACTGAGGCCACTTGAATGGATCTTTCCCAATCATTTCTGCTGTCTTAGCTAGACAGCTCATGTATTTCTGATATTAGTGACACACATATTGTGTGGGATTGCACCATGTGGCACTCACACTTTCATTTAATTACATCTTTTTTGGTCCCCTTTTAGCAATATTCCTTCCCCCTCCCTTTTTTTTTTTGCATCGGGGTGGGTGAATTTACTTTTGTGTATTTGTCTGAGCCCATTTAGGTGAATAATCTCCAATCCTTTTTGTAATCTGGGCAGTCTTCCAAATTTGCTGAAAGGCAACTATATCAAAAGGAAAGGCTTGGAATACTAAACTAAAAAGAACACCTTCAGGCTGATAGCTGCCAGCCCCTGTATTCCATATCTGGCTGAGTGTAGTGTGTGTGTGTGCGTGTGCGTGTGTGTGTGTGAAAGAGAGAGAGAGAGAGAGAGAGAGATGCCATCAAGTTGCTTCTGATTTATGGCAACCTTAATAGGGGTTTCAAGGTTGTGAGATATTCATGGGGTGGTTTACCAGTGCTATCCCCCTCAGGGCATTTCCATTACAAAGTGGGGATTTGAACACAGATCTCCGGAGGTAGATTGACATACTATCCACTGTGCCATGCTGGATTTCCTGTATATTTCCTATAAATTAGATTTCTGAGATTTCTTTTTTCGTTATTAACATTCTTTCCATGAAAGCCTTTAAGGAAGGAGGAAAGGGAAGGAGAGCAAGTGAGCAACTGAAGAGTGGCTTTGGTTTTTTTTTAATTGCATATGTATCCAATATGTGACCCAAACAGACATTCATGGTATTCCTGGACTGCAGTAAGGTGCCTATTGGTCTGGCTGTGACCAGAGCTTGCAAACATTGCTAAGTCTCTAAACCAGGCTCCTGGCTATTTTAACTGGGGGATTTCAGCAGTTGTATCCAAAACAGTATGTATGTATGTATGTATGTATGTATGTATGTATGTATGTATGTATGTATGTATGTATGTATGTATGTATGTATGTATGTATGTATGTATTTGCTTGCTTTGCTCTGGCAATAGCAGCAGGCTACAAGACACTCCTGCCACACCTTTACAGCACAACACTCTTGCCTGCTTCCTGACTCAGCAGACCTGGGATGAAACCATACCAGCACACTGGTTAAATAGGAATTATTGCTTAAATCGATGTGGGAGTACCTTGGGATGCTTCCAAGACAGATGGAACCTAGGCAGCACTTGGGAGAAGTTATATATGTATTTTTGGACTACAGCTTCTGTGTGGGCTGAGGGATTTGGGGAGTTGTATTTCTAAAAGTGATTTGTTCGAGATCGTCTCCAAGTGCTACCAGTCAAAAGATGTTTTTCAGTTTTTCCATCTTGCCCTCCAAAGTGGACTTAAGAAAAAAGATGGAAAAAAGAGTAGGAAAAAATGAGGGGAAATGTAAGGTCCTAGTGCCTGCTCCACATTAAGGCAGAGTGACTGCCCTGAGCGTGGCTCAGCCCACAGAGCATCACTGTAATCAACAAGAAATCAGTTGTGGTAATCTATCTGCCCTGATGTACACTTCCATGTCTGGTGTCTCTGTCTATGTCTTTCGCTCCGTATGTATATTGCTTAGGAAGCCACGACCCACTGGAGTTCCCTCACCCACATTCCCCCACCCACATTCTGTGTACATATGATGGGATGGTTGCCCAAGTCAGATGTGATTCTTTAGATGCACAAACACTCTAGATCCATGAACACAGTGATTGGTAACTTTCATGGCAATCAGCTTCTCTGGAATGTCTTGTAAATATACAATTCAGAGAATTATCGTTCAAAGATTTGCCCAGTAATTGAGTTGAAACAAAATGGGAAATATTTGAAGACCAGTCAAAGGGCAAATAATGCTTTCTTCTCCCTTTGGTTTACAAACCTTTCTTTCTTTTCATGCATTGCCCTATTCCATCCAGTCTTGCCATGTTGTACTATTTTAAAGCAGAATTTTAAAATTTATTCCACTTCAGAAATGTATAAAAAGTTCATGCTTTGCATCCGTCTTCTCTAATTGTATGCTCTTCCGATGTATTGAACTACAGTTTCCATTACTTCCACTCTGCAATGGCTATGCTGTCTAAGGATCTATTTCATATTTATTTAAAATATTTATATCCCACCTTTCTCCTAAAAAAGACCCAAGGTGTGGTTTACAAAATTAAAAAAGAAACAATGGATGGTCAGGCTCACAGCAGAGCCCTAGTTGGAAATGCTGCTGTGATTGTACAAGGGTTCTAGTCACCATATGTTTATGGTTGATGACTGGTTTCCATGCTTTCTCCTCTGCAGAAACAAATAGTAGTAGAGACTGTGATTTTTTAAAAATAACCTTTTTCTTACAGGCATTATTCACTGATGCTATGGTTCTACCTCTCACTCTGCCACTCTCTGAAAGTCTGAAGTCTGTACTTGTGTTTTTCACCCAATGAGAATATTATACATTGAAAATTGTGGTTTTCTAACTCAGTTCTCATTGGACTAGTGTTTGGTGGAACGTATTTGATCCTGGGTTGTGTCTCCCAGGGGGAAACTTTGAGCAGCACACTTATATGCTCTTAGCTGTTTGCTAAAAGTGGCCACTTTCTGCAATTTCCTCCAAAAGGAAAAAAAAATAAAACAGAAAATGCCCATTTTTTTAATGGTAAAAATTTGCCATTTTCAAGCTCAATATGGTGCCTTCTCCAAGCTCCTTGAGATCACTTACCTGTGCTATATATAGAGTGGAGTATTAAGTGTGATCATGCTGTAGTATTTAGGTGGGGTGGAAGTTAAGGTCCAAAAAAAGGTGCATCAACACACCCATGTTTTGAGTGAAGGGTCTGAAATTCTCTGCTTGAGGTTCATAGCTACAACCATAACTTTTTTGCTTTAAATCAAGTTATAATATGGCATTCTGGTAATATTGTTAGAGATGACATGGTGAGATAATTGCTCTCAATGAGTCCTGGCAGGTGCGGAAGCTGCAGTGTGTATATACTGTATCTTTCACCTCCAAGGGCTTCACAACTGATTTCAGAGGGGCAACTCCATATATGTATAGGAATCCCTGCTTGTAAAAGTAACTTTTGGAGAATATCTGAGGGCTTCTGGGAGTTGTAGTCCCCCAAATTTTTGCACGCTCTGGTAGGAATGCATGGATTGAACTCTCAATTGAAGTAAATGGAAATATCTGCTTGCTCACGAGTTCTATGTGTATATCAGGCTACATCCAGAGGCTAGATCAGAAGCAATGACTTTGACCAATTATTGCATGAAAATCTTTCTACTTTTGACTCTTCTTTAGAATTCTTTTTGATGACCAATACCACCAAAGCCTTTTTAAAAAAAGGAAAACAGGATTAAGCATTAAAGGAAATGAATATCTGTCTATAAATAGGCTCAAAGCTTTTTAAAGATTAAAGAAGAATTGCATAATTATTAACCAGATGATTGGCTCAATATGCATTATCTTTGAAAAATGTGAATTTGTGCTGTATATAAACACCCCAAATTGTATTTCTATCTCAAATTGCCATTGACATATTTTTATGGGGTAGAATTCTAATAGAAAATGTATTGATCTGTCTGCTGGTAATTTATTGAATTATCTCCATCTGCTTATGAAAAATGCCATGGCAGGGGCTGCCAGCTTATAACTGCAACTTGTAATTTACATTCCTGCCCAGATACATATAAGAAGAGTTTGTACTTCCTAAGACGACACGTAAAGCTTCTGTTTGCAAGTATGTTTACAAATAGGCCAAGCAGATTTATGCAGATCAGGTCACAGTAAGACAAAGGGAAAAAGTTGGAGGGCACTTGTCAAGTTATTTCTGCTGCTCCTTTTCTTTGCCCCAGGACACAAAAATATCCCTTGGGCCAGGGCAGGTACACACTACAGGACAGAAGGGTTCCCAAGCCTCAGTGGAGCATCTTTTCCTGCTAGGGAGTGAGACTGTTAGTACCAGAATCCCTAGCAGGAAGCTGATGTTCCCTGTGTTATTTCAGCTGGAGATCGCTTCCCTGCAACTATCTGCACTCGTCTTCTTCCTGTGCCCCAATATATGTTTGGGGGCTTTGGGGAAGGTGGAGACATCCGTGCCTTACAGAACTGAGATGTGCCTGGCTTACAGCAAGTTACAGTCAGGGCTATATTCATCCAAGTCCTCATGCATATTGACAAATAGGGTTCCAGGTGCTGAATTACAACTCCCATGAGCTCTAACCTTGAAGTTCAGTGGTGAGGAATCATGGGAACTCTAGTCCAACAAAATTTAGAAGGCCTCTTGATATTAGCAGAGGCATTTTATATCTGTTGCTTGAGTTCTATGTATACTAAGATATTGGATTATGTTTTCTTAAGGATGTATTCTCTGCATTATCTCCCTTCTCCCTTCCAGGATCAAGCTGGTTACAGTTAGGCTTGCTAAGTCAGCAATACCACCTTCCCTAATATTTTAGAGCTGTTGTCTGAGAACTGGGTGGAGGAGGGCTTGTGCTGTCACAGAGGTGGGTCAGGCAAGGTTTGAGACAAGATGGAACTGTTTCATGGCTTGTGAGAATGGACACAAGGGCAACCCAGAAGCCAGGGTGGGGATAGGAACTATTTTGGCAGTTGGGCAGGTGGCATAAGGCTCTCAGCAGCTGCAGCAGTTCTCGGAAGCATATACTACCTTTCTGTATGGTCTTACTTACAGGAGACATGATGAATGGGAAGTTGTGTAAGGCTAATTGCTAGCCCACAGGGATGCCCCCCGCCCCCCCAATTTCTGTCCCACTCCTACCAGGGCTGGCACAATAAGAAGGCTCACAAGTTGCAACCCTAACGCTCCACTCTCTGCTTTGCTCTGCCTGGCACAACAATCCATGCATGTATTCTCATCTCTTTCTCCAGTATTTTCTCCATGACTCTGGCTTTTTGATACTCCTGCTTTCTATAAGTGCAACACCTATACAATACACAGGGCCCATGCTGAGCCTGTGACTCCTGGCCCCAGATGGGAATGGGCAGAGATGTCTGTCTGGGGCATTCCTGGCCCTGAGATTTGTCCCCTTGCCTACAGAAGCATAACAATTTCCTGAGAATTGAGTTGGTAGCCTGGAAATTGGCATCATCATTCATGGTACATCATCTGTTAGTGGTACAAATTGCTATGGCTGCTGAACTCTAAAGTCCTTGCTAATATCAGCTGTATTTATTATTTTGTGCTGTTCCAGCTCTTGTTGATCTCTACACATTTTTCTTTTGTTCCTTCTTGCATTTCTCTTTCAAATCCATAATGTAGGCAATGCAGCTCCTCTCCTCTCTCTCTCTCTCCTTCCCTTGTAAGATCTTCTGCGAGATAACTCTGCTACGGCCACTGTCTTCAATCACTTAAAAGGCAATAATTCAATTATATCCTCTTCTCAGTAGCAACTGCCATTGCTTTCTGTCCACTTCCAGTCCCTGCAAGTAAATTACTTTGATAAAGATCCCCCTCCCTGACACTCCTTACTCTCTTTTTCTCTTTCCAAGAGAAACACATGTGTTATGATACCAGTGATATTCCAAGGACAAAACAATTCTCAGTTCTTTACTAACAAAATGGGGAAAATGTGATGATTCCTATGTGCTAACTGGTCACCCCTTGCACCCCAGATTTTTTTTGTTTTTTGTTTTTATGAATGTCCTATGTGTTGTTGAAATGTAATACATTTTAAGCTAACCTGTGTTGCTCCAAAGCATATCCAGAAGGGGTCTCTGCCAAATGCAAGATTTAAATGGCTTCAATTAACTGGATTGTCTATGGGAGCAGGGAACAGGCAGCAGATTTGGAAGTGCATCAGGTCAGATAGGTCTCTGGGGGACCCTGTGAGCGAAAATGGCTTTGTTCCTAAATAGGTTAAATTGCTAAATAGCTGTAGCTCATTTTTGCTCCTTAAAAGCTGTGTCTGTGAATGCTGTTGGGTGCCCATTTGTCAGATAGTACTGCACACACACAAGCCTCTCCAAGGCCCATTTCCTTGACCAGAAGGTCAGCCATTGGTGTCTGACCTGCATACATTAGAGAATACTTCTCTCTGTAAGGGCTTGCCTGGTAAGAAAAGTCATTTAGAGGAGTGAAGCTGTTTTTCGGGTATAGGCTTGCCAGCTCTCAGGGCACTGGCTGTGCTACCCAGAGCCTTCAGCTGGGTAACAACCCTAGGAGTGAGCAACACTGAGGGAGCAGAAAGCTAGATTCTTGTATGAGTGAAGTGTCTTTAAAGCTTCAATGTCCTTCTCCATTGGCCCTATCATCCTGTCTGGAGCAGGGGAAGGGCTCAAATGCAGTAGAGTGCCTGTTTTATGACTTAAGAGACATTTGTCACATGAGCCTTGGCAGCAGTGGCCCAATCCTGGAGAAGAAGCTCCTCTCATGTGTTGTATGACAAGAAGATCATTGTTGACTTATTTGTTTTCAGCTTGAGTAGATCTGTTGAAATTATGTTTTTAAGGTTTTGTCTAATAGGTATCAATGGAATACAGCTGACATAGTCTTTTTTGTTAAAACAAAACTGCACAAACCTGAAGTCCCATTAGTTCAAAAGAGGCTGAGCACATGCTACCATTGTCTTCCAATTGTATCAGGGGGAAAACGGGTAATTAAATAAGCATCTAGGTGGTTGTTCAGCAATGCTGATGTTGGATGTTGTCTTTCTATAGAGAAAGTGTTGAGAGCCTTATTCAGAAGCATTCCTATGCCCGATCTCCGATCAGAACCTACGGAGGTGAGGATGAAGCTCTGGGAGATGAGAGCCAAGCAACACAAAGCCGAGGTAAGGGGATGTCTGATCTGGGAAGAGTGGATGTTCAGAGGTGTAGTGATCTTAAGGCAGGTGCAGCTTATGGAGCTCTTGGTTTGGTACCCGACAATGAGTCTAGAATTTGGGGAGGGTCTACCTAGGAAAACCATTTTCTTTGCTTCAGTTCATGCATTGCCACAAATCTAAGTGTGCAGAATGGGTGGCTTGTACATGGTTTTGACCTTGGCAGGCAACAGCCACTCACTGTGTCATGCAAAGAAGCCCACAGAAGTCAGTAGTCTGGGGGGGGAAAACCTCCCAGAGGAGAGAAGAGGAACATGGTTATTTCTAGGGCAGTTCATTTAATTTCTGTGCTGGATGCTGGGGAGGGGAACTTCCCTTTCCTGGCAGCCCACCTGGTTTGCAGCTGGAGTGCAGCATGCTGCCCCTCCCTCATCTTCATACTGCCATAATTACCTGGCAGTAGGTCAGGTTTCACCTGAATTCTAGGCTGAATTCTGTTTAGACCATCCACTGGTCCCACATGTCTATCTTCAGAGAGCAGAAAATGAAGAAAGTAGGGAAGACAGATAGTAGAAGAAACAAAAGGCAGGAAGTGGCATTCTCAAGAACCCTGAGCCTTTGGAAAAAAAACTCTCTAGTTAAATTAGTGACAGGTACAGGGGCATCCTCCCCACTGGCAATACCTGGGAGGAGACAGGTGTTCCTTGATTCATCTGTCAGACCCTGTCAAACTGTGGATGGCTTCACACATTGGCTATGTTGGAAAATTACAACCTTGCAGTCTTCTTCTTTTAACCTGTCTCCTCCCAGTTCATATGTAAGCTATGTGCCAAGATTTGAATTTTGTTGATGGCACTTTGTTTTTGTCGTCGTTGTCCTCCTCCTCACTGGTTCAAATGGAAATCACTTATGCTTTAGTGCTGCAGTCCAGCAACTAGACTGCAACTTCTACCAGCTCTAATCAGCATAGCCAGTGCTGAGGAATGATGGGAGGTATAGTCCAAGAACATTTAAAAGACCACAAATTGCCCAGCGTGTTTGCTTTGTTTCCAGGGTCCGCTTTTACCACATCCGATAACTTGTCCCTCAGTTCCTGGGTCTCTTCGACTTCCAGCTTTCCAGGATTCCAGCATCCACAACCCTTGACTGCTCTTGGCTCCGGCACTGCCTCCATAGCCACGCCCATTCCACATCCCATCCAAGGATCCCTGCCTCCGTACAGCCGCCTGGGAATGCCTCTCACCCCTTCAGCCATTGCCAGCTCCATGCAGGGAAGTGGTCCCACATTCCCTTCTTTTCACATGCCTCGGTACCACCATTACTTTCAACAAGGGCCTTACGCTGCCATCCAGGGACTGCGCCACTCCTCAGCTGTCATGACCCCCTTTGTATGACTGACCCTGACAGAAAGGAGAGCCAAGACATGGCACGAAAATCCTGGCGGATGTGTCAGAAAGGCCTGCAGATGAAGAACAGAGCAACTCCTAAGAAAACCAGTTGGCGTAAAACATTCTGGAGTTTGATGTCTCTCCCGAGAGATCAGAGCTAGTGTGATGGACGCAGCTTGGAGGGTGTAAGGAGCTCAAAGGGGACTCCAAATGGCACCAGGTCTGTAATTAAACAATGAATGAGTGGAAGGTGCATTGTAACCACTGGATAAGAGACTATGTTCTGACAATAGTGTATAGTTCAGAGCCTGGGAGATGTTTTTTGTTTGGCCAACAACTCCGAGAATACAACAGCCAGTGTGGTCACTAGCCAAGCTGTGGCACAGGGTGGTGGTGGCATTCTGAGATTTGTAGTCCAAAGAAGGAAGTTTCCAAGCTCTAGTATATTGTGTACAGTTTCCCCCTCCCAACAGAGGCAAAAGAGGCAATACTATGTTATTAATTTCACTGCTTTTTCTGAAGGGGGGGCAGGGGGACTGTTTGGTTTTCAGCATGTTTGAGTGATTTCAGCTTTAGGTCCACTACCAAGGAAAGCAGAGGAAAAATACTGTTCATCTTTCCCTCCCTTGCTATTAATTGCTTTATATTAAAATATCAGTCTCAGCCCATTATGACTATTGGACAGATTCCACTGGGATTCCTCCTGTATGAGTCCTGTGGGAATGAATGTGGTTGTGCAAATGCAGCAGTGCTCTTGTGAAACTGAAAAGCATGTGCTCTTGTCCAACTCATTCCCCCCCTCCCCCGAAACTGAGTTTGGGGAGAGTATGACCTGTTCAATGTTTCTGCACCCCAAACCACAAAGCAATGTTTTTCCTATATATTTCTTTCTCCATTTGCAAGGCTATGCCACTTCAGGCTTGGCATACAGAAATGTGCCTCAAAAATTTGTTTCTGCTTCTTGGATGGACAAAATGTAAGTATCAATTAGCTAGAACTGCATTAGTTTTTGAAGATCTCAGAGTCTGACATCTGAATAAGAAACATCTTCACACTTCAGCCTAAAGCAGGGTTGGACAAAATGCATTCCCCTCCCCCAGTGCTTTTTGTGCCATCTTCTTTTTCTGGGTGAAAAAAACGTGAATTACAGGTTCTAGCAGCCCCCAGAAGTGGTGACTCACTTTCTAAATAGGCCATAATTTCCCCTGCATCATTTAGCAGTTTTCTAAAACTGGAATATGACTTCTACCCAACAGAGGGTGTTTTGTGGTGTGTGTGCGCCTGTGTGCATGCATGTGCGTGCATGTGCGTGCATGTGTATGTGCATGTTTGGTGTGTGTGTGTGTTTGCATCTTGGGGCAATCTGTGAGGGTCTTGTGAGCAGACCTTGTTAAAGATGCCCAGCCATGCCCTAATACCTTGCATTTTTTTATTGAGCATATTAGGGTAAAGTAGCAATATTCACCATGCTTTACTGACAGCAGTGGAGGTGACTGGTGGAGAGAAAGGGAGAGGAGAGGGGAAAGAAACTTATTTTTAAAAGTATGGATTATTTTGTGTTGTATTATTTTCTTCACAACATTTCACGAAGGCTAAAAGGATTTTCCATCTTCTCACTGCCCACATCTAGCACAGCCAATAATGAGGGTAAATGACAGCTTGAATCTGGACAGCCATGAAGTTGCCCACCCCAACCAAGAAGGATGGAAGAAACCAAGCCCCTTTGTGTGGTTACCAATTAAGCCCATTTAATTAGGATGTGAAATAAATTTTTATCATGGGTAGACATAACGGAGCAGAAAGGCACATCTGGAAATGAATCAAGAAGCCCTTCCTAATGTTATATTTAAATCATACAATGGGGTGAGCACCTTGTGGTCCTCCAGATGTTGCTGGACTGCAATGCCTATCACCCCTAGCCTGCATAGTCAAGAGTGAGGGATGATGGGACCACCTTACAGGCCACAAACTGCCCATCCTTCTCCTGAAAGATGAGGTGGCTTTCCCTGATCCTGTGAGATCAACAGCAGGCTTGACTGGAACATGTTGAACATTGCTGCCAAGAATATCAGTGCCAAAGCAATTAAACCATCTTTTCGTTCATAAATCTGCAGTGCTATTTATCTTTACCAGAAGGCTCCGCGGAAGCACTCTGTGGAGTTGGGGTCTTACCCACTTTCCCCAACAGACTCTTTTGTATTTTTGCCAAGAGATGTCGAAGCAAAAAGATTTTACTAGCTTTACAGAATTTCATCCGTATGTCAGTGACATAAAAAGAATGCCTCCCGTCCTTTCCTCTTAACCATTTACTTTTCCATAAAACTTGAAATGCTGGCAGAAATCCAGTGACATCAAATACAGGTGGTCAGTGTTTACTCTTTGGGATTGTTTTGTGGCTTGTAGACACTTGTGGCATTCTGTGTCACAGTATATTGAACACCAGCTTCACTGTTAGAAGATGAAAAATACTATTCTTCCTAGAGACACATTTCTTGAAAGCTCCTAAGTTGGTATAGTCAACCTGCAAATAAAGTCTGTTGTTGACTTCTGAGGACCAACCATCGAATAAAAGCAAGACATTTTCCACCTTCTGGTAACATAAACATCCTTTACCTAAGGAAACCCTTCTGTAACTATGAATCTGGATCTTGGACAATTTGGCCTTGGTCAGGAAAGCAGAAGATAGTTGCTAGAAGCACACAATGAAATTCATTTGAAAGGCTGTAAGTTCTCATGGTTTCTGATTACTCCATAGGAGAATTTATTCAGTACATGAATCATATCAACACATTTAAGAGTCAGAATCCCAGAATAAGAAAACTGAGAAACAGTCAACATATTCATCAAATTGCCACAGTTCTCAGAATGCAGAGCAAATTTTTGATAATTATTCTAAGCATGCTAACTTATAAAGAAATCCAAAGAACTGGGGAGTTGACGTCAAAGAAATTGATGTGGTGGTTCTCTGCTTAGTAAGAGCTGTCAGTTTGGCGATCCAATCTTAAATTGCATTCCTGGTTATTTACATGAGACTAGATTGAGACTGTTGTGTAGAAATAAGCATTGGGTCAAAATGGTGCCTATAATGCATACACTGAACTTCAGGTAAATGGGGACTGACTCTTTTTCTTCAGTGCTTCATTATCTGCACTAAGCATTACCTAACGCTGGAGCAGATGGGGCAGCCATTGCTTAGGCACTGCTTCACATCCACATATGAGCACTGAAATTATTGCATTACGATAAACTCATTTAGGATTTAGGCACAGAGAAATGCTTTCACTTCATTTATTGCAACTTGTTTTTCTTGTGCGTCAGATTTTTCTCTCTCCCTTCTTGTTTGTTGCAATAAGTATGGGCCTGGTTCTTCCCATTTCCTCATGTGAATAAAGGTTTATTTGTATTTGTAAGAGGCAATTTCAGTTTTTGATTTAAAATATCAGGATTTTTAAAGAAGTTCTAGGCAATTATTTCAGTCAGTAAATTGTGACACTTTATAAATAACTATTAAAAAATAATTTTGGACAAAAAATACAGATTGTTGTATTTTACCTCTGACATGTTCTAAATAAGTATTTAGTTCTTTAACACCAGAAATGCAAGGACCGTGTTACTTTAAAAGAATCTCTCTTAATAGAGTGTATTACCAGTCTATTGTTTGCTGTGTTGCATTGTTTTACTGTGTGAGCACATTCACCATGTAATGATGTGTGTGTATAGGGGAGATGAGGCCAATGTGTTTTATGGGGGGGCAAGGAGTTGAGTACATAAACTAGGAAACAACATCTAACAAAAAAGTTTTTGTTTTAAGTGCAATATATTTATTTCTGCCAGAAATATAATATCAACATTATATTTGAAGCACTAAATGTGATTTGTAAACAACTTAAAATAATTATGTATCACAAAGTTGTACATAGATGCCAATGTGTGGATATTAATTTTCTTTCATTAAAATATTGTCATTTTTAAATATGATATTTATTTATTGAATTAACTTTACTCAGTATGGTTTGGAAATGAAATCATCATACTAAGGATGGATTCACATGGTATTTACAGAATTGCCTGAAACTGAGCAAGCAAGCAAGAAGCTGAAAACAATTTGCCATTGGAAATCTCCCCATTCCTAAGGTTGTGATGCAGTAATGTTGTCACAAGGCAAGCCACAAACCTGCATGCATAGTTGGGGGAGTGGGGGAGTAAAAAACATGCCATTTTGAAAAAAAATTGTGTAAAAATGCACATTTTACAATCAGAGGGCCTGATCACATGAGGCAAATGCTCCCCATGTCTAATGATACTTTCCATACTTCTGTTGTACTGAATTGTGGTCATGTGGTATATATATCTCGACAAACATTCCCATTTGTTTTAATCTGACCGATTCATTTCTTCCTATTTGAAACGTTATGGCCAGTGACACTGTGGAACTGATTTATTTTCTGTCTTGTCTCCAGGGGCAGTCCAGCCCCTTACTTTACATTTTTTTAACAGTAAAAAATATAAAGCCCCTAACCCATGCCTCTCTCCCTCCCTCCTTCCCTCTGCCAGCAAAGACTGGACATAGCTGCTGCCATCCCTGCGCTAAGCCCCACAGGGTGGGCACGCTTCTTTGAGCTGGCATCTTGGTCCTGGCCACTCTCCCTTCTCCGTATCCCTCCCTCTGCCAGCAAAGGCTGGGTATACCCTCTGCCACCCCTGTGCTGAGCCCCCATGGGGAGGGAGGGCATGCTTCTTCGAGGAAGCACCTTGGTCCTGGCTGCTCTCCCATCTCTGTTTTCCCCAGTGGGATTGACGTTCACACATGCAACACTGGTAAGGAATGTTCCAATACATCATCAGGATACAAGAACAGAATCCTCCTAGAGAAGGGGAAATAAACCGCAGCTACACCATTGCCTGAGAAAATGATGCGATAATGGCCATGCATCATGTGACTGGAAATTTATATAACATTCTAAGTGGGGTATAACTGGGGAACATTTGCCTTGTGCAGTCAGGTCTTCTAAGACATTGGACCACAAAACCTGCAGTATAGCGAATGCCTGTGGATGATGGGATCGTAGTGCAATTTATCTCCAAACTGCCACTGATGGGGAATGCTTTCCTAAAACATGGGACCTAATGATATATTCTCTCAAGTTTTTAATCACTGATTTTACCTCTTCCACCACTCATGTTTCAAACACCATGAATTGTTCGTATGGATTGGAAAAAGAATACAGCAAGATGTATTTGTTCCAGTTAGAGGACACTGATCCCCTACAAGTGCAATAATGCTCAGAATCCTACTTGCTTATGTATGATTATATTTAAGTGCCATAGTGAAAATCACAGCTGCAAAATTGTATCCCTGGTTGCATAACAGTCATATGACTGGTGCATGAAAAGGACTACAAGCGGTGACTCTTTACCTGGGTGCAACTCACCATACCACTGCACTTACAGCAGTGGCGTAGCATGGATTTCCAGCACCCGGGGCAAAGCAAGTATTGCACCCCCCTTCTTTCTCCCAACTGCCTCCTGGCTCTTGCAGGAGGGGGGAGCTCATCAAAGGTCTCACATGGGTGGGGAAACTGGAGGGAGCAGCCCCAGGCCTCAAGCCCAGCCCAGAATGAGTTCACGGGAGGAGGAGGAGGAAGTCTGCACATGATCAGAGGCACTGGGAGTCAACGTGGGCCCCCACGGTGATTCCATGCTCCAAAATGGCTCACGCCTCACTGCAGAGGGCTCCCCCTCTGTCTGGAGCTCCATTGCAACTCCAAGGGCCAGCCCGCTGCCTCTCCCTCTGCCGAGCTCTGCAGCACAAGGAGCTCCTGTTCCATCTTCATCCACCTCAGGTGCAGAGGCTTCCTAAGGGTGGCAGCTTCACCAAACTCAGCTGGGCAACCTGAGGCTTCAGGAACTCTGGGGGAGCCCTTGTGTTGGGCCTGGGTCAGGGCCTGGGGCTGCTCCACTCCCCTTCCCTCCCTGGCTTGTGATGCCAGGCTGGGGGGCCCCTGCTCCCTCGTGGCACACCTTCGAAACACCTCATCTGGAGAGGGAGGAGGGAGGGCTCCATCTGAACCAGGACAAGGGGCAAACGAGGCAGTGCCTGACAGCAGTGCTGTGTATTATCCTGGTCCCTCTTCCCACACATGATATCAAATACATAGTGTGCTGTTTAGGAATTTCTATCCCATTTTTTAAAACTCTAAAATAATTTAGTTTGGTACCAGTGAATAAATGGGGACTTAGACTTTCTAGTCTCTGACATGGTTTTTTCTTCTTCTTTTCTCTGTTTTAACATTTAACAGCCTCATGGTGCATGAGTTTATAAAGAATGGAAAAGTTAATTGATAACTGTTCAGTTCTTTTCTTACCTTCTGTGCAAGGCATGTATGTTGGGCAAGGTATTTTAGAATAAAAAACAAAAGGAGAGGGAAGTTTAAACCACCCATGCCTGTACACTGGTCTGAGTAGGATCAGGATGGCATATATTTTCTTCGGAGGGAAAAAGAGATAAATAGCAGGGCTGTAATTAGGATGAGAGCACAGGGGCTTTGTTCCTGGGCACCAAATTTAGAGGGCACAAATGAAAGTTCGGAAAGGGGCACCAGGGTCATTCCTTAGAACAGATTCTCATTAAGTCTCCTTTAAAATCAATCCAAGTTCTAGCAATTCTGGATCCTATATTTTGCCAAGATATTTGCCGTCTAGCGAGGAGAAACAAGTTTTATTTAAATCATCCACAAGGTGGCATTGCTGTACTATTGGGGTTATGTAGTGGGTTACAGGGAGTAGCCTTCAACTAGGGCATTATTTTTAGCAGAATGTGATTTGCTATGAATGAGTAGTCAGCAAATTATTAAAAACAAAAATATAAGAATTATCTTAGTGGGTAAAACCAAAGAATTATCTAGCCCGGTATTCTGTCTTAAACAGAGCAACATATGAAGGCAAATTCACCAACTCGTCTAGACAGGCACAGGAAAACATCTCCTATTGCTTTACTGCTTTACTAGATTTGATAGACAGACAGACACTGCTGATGAATATAGTGTCTTGATCTTTAACTCCAATGGGTAATAGTAAGTGTGAAAAATATACAATTGAAGTGACTTATTAAAACATGTTTTTAAAAGTATTAAAATTCAACTAATTGTACAACCAAGAGTTGCAACCAAATGTTGAAGTATATACCATGCCTTTAAAAGCAGTACTATCTGTTCAGGGCTCTGGACAGCTTCAAACAGGGATCCTATATTTATGTTTGGGTCTCATGGGGGTAGGGTTCAGGAGGAAGTAAAAGGTCATTCTTCTGCCACCCCCATCCTGAGTTGCTAGAGGGCTTCCGGATCAGAACCAGAGCCACACAACAGAATTCTGGAGTAGGAAAAAAAAAAAAGGGGGGGGGAAGTTTCTTTCCTTCATCCTGACATATACAATATCTATACAGATTTTGTGGGACAATACATCTTTCTGATTACATGGCTCACAATTTCTGTAAGCCCTAATTCTTCCTACTTGGCATTAGCTCTTACTATTTTAGAACAATAAGCTAATAAATGGAATACCTGTTGAAGGCTTCCATCAAAAGATATCCTGTTTTCAAAATGACAAACACACTGCGACTCAACTTCATCTGGAATGAATGATGATTCTATAGCCCCAATGTCTGGTATTTTGAGGTACAGAAAATAATTCTTCGCATTTCACTTTTCACACACCACTGTGCCTCCCTGAAAGGGCTGAATTACATGATTCATAGGGTTCCTTCCAGCTCTGTTCTAAGATTATTATTGCTATTATCATTGTTTCATTGGTACTGCAGTACAAACCCATGCTGGCTGTAGCAGGTTTAGAATGAGCAGAAGCCTTTGTGCAGGACATCCTTCTTGTGCTGGATGATCAGAGATCTGCCAGCATAATTGCTGTGCTGGCTAAGGTCATATGGAAGAAGAGCCAAAAAAGGGATGCAGAAGGAGAGGAGTAGGGTAGGAGGTGAGTTATGCCACACCCAGCCCCAAATCACAGCTGCTATGCCAGCACAAAGCTCAGCCAGGGTATGGGTAGGCCTAAGTAATGCTCAGCTTCAGCTGGCTTAGTGTCAACTTAATTAGCCCTCAGACATCTTGGGTTGTTAGGACTGTGCCCTTAGAAGCAGAAATGGGCTGGAGTATAAAATGTATTAATGGCTGTTTATAAACTAAGGTACTGCCTTAGAGAGAAGGTATTAATAATGTTGCTTTAATATTTTCATACATTTACTAGAGCAAGACCACTGAAAAAAATATGATATATTTCCTAAATGCCACATAGATATTTTGCACACTGTCAGTGCCATCTGTTGGTTACATGATGGTATTTTTAAATATAGCAATTACATTTTACTAGAAGGAATGTCTGTTAACTGTGTAACACTGTAACTATTTAAGTTATATTCAACTATTTTAGACACAACTCTTAATTTTCCATAAGAAAAAATAAATAGCAAATTTGCCAATTGATTAAACATATTTAACTTGATCACCAAGATGAAACTGATTAAACGTCAAGTTCACTTCAGTTACATAGCTGATGCTGGATCAAGATCCCATGTGAGGGAAAAGTCTGGTCTAGAGCAGACGGTTCTCTTGGCAACACCAGTCTTGAGGGCCCAGTATGCCCATGTTTGTGTGGTCCATGTGCATGAATGATATGTGATGTTATCTGGGTCACTGAGGAGAAGCAGCATTCACTCCTTCATTATTCACAACATGAATTCAGAAAATATATCCCAAGCAATAACTTCCTCTGGTGGACATTCAGCCATTGGACAAGACAGTTATCTCTAGGTAAAGGTAAAGGTTCCCCTTGACAATTTGTCCAGTCATGTCCGACTCTAGGCGGCGGTGCTCATCTCCGTTTCTAACCCATAGAGCTAGTGTTTGTCCGCAGACAATCCTCCGTGGTCACGTAGCCAGCGTGACTAGACACGGAACGCCGTTTACCTTCCCACCAAGGTGGTACCTATTTATCTACTCGCATTTTTGCATTTTGCATGCTTTCGAACCGCTAGGTTGGCGAGACATGGGACAAGCGACGGGGGCTCACTCCGTCGCGTGGATTCGATCTTACGACTGCAGGTCTTCTGACCTTGCAGCACAGAGGCTTCAGCGGTTTAACCCGCAGCGCCACCACGTCCTACTGCCCTCCCAAATAGGAAGGAATGACTTTAAACAATTCTGTATCTGGTCAAAAATCTATGGAAAGATCAGCTGCTCCTTACTACTGATTGCAGTTGAATTGTAAGCATCTTCAGTAATTTTATTTTATTTATTTATTTAAAATATTTTTACCCCACCTTTCTCCTTAAAAGAACCCAAGGTGGCTTACAATTAAAATACAGTATTTAAAAGCTAAAAACGGTGAGTATACAATTATTTAAAAAGAATGAAACAAGTATTACTATATATTAAAAATGGTCAATAAAATCAATACTAAAATACATTTCAAAACAATAGAGAACAATCCATTCAAAGAAAACCCCTCTCAAGCTGCCAGTTCATCAGTAAGCTGATGAACCGTACTTGCCAAATGACTTACATAAACAAAACAAGTGTTTGATCCAGTGTGTACTTTATTGTTCATGACATTAAACCATACTGCAGTAGGTTATCATGGCACACCAGATGGGTTCTATTTATCTGTAGGTTAGGGATCTACCGCAAGGACTTCCTGTTTCTGTATGAATACCTGTCTTTGTTTCCCATATCACGGCAACTCTTTCATTCTCAGCAGTGCTGTCCCTCCCAAACCACCCCTCTCCGTATTACAATTACGCTTTAAAAGGCCTCGTGGCAGCACAGAAGGTGGTGGTGGGGAAATGTGGCATCTCCCATTAGTTATTGGATTTTCAACAGGAAAATTGCTGGGTCAGATGGGACTCTTACATGGCCTATATCCAGCCTGCCAACCAGATCCCTCTTCCATGGTACAGAGAGATAAGATTACAAAGAATTAAAGGTGGTTTACCTCTCGAAACAAAGACTCTGACATGGTGGCTTCTTACTAAATAAATTGACATTTAAGATATTGAAGAGGTGCCACTTGAAGAGCACCTGACAGAAAGAACACCTGCAACAAATTTGTGCCTATGAACTACTGCCTGAATTTGGTTCCCCCTCCCCTGTCATGTTTTTCCCTTTGTGGTGTGTCTTTAGATTGTAAGCCTAAGGGCAGGGACCATCTTATTGATATGCATAAGCCTTTTTCAGCTGACACTTTACATACATACATACATACATACATACATACATACATACATACATACATACATACATACATACATACATATTCTGAGCTGTAAAAAATTGATAGCACCATGGAGCTTTCTTTAAACGCTATATCACCATATATAAGATTTTTTTTAAAAAAAATCTTTCTTTTCTCCTGCTGGCATCATCCACAAATGTCCATCACGACTTATAGTAAGTATTGGAAGCTGTTTAATCTGCAGACACATTTGAGAGTATATCTGCTGCTATACACTATGGGCAGGGTTTCATTGCTGTTCTAAGGAAAACTGTGGCTGGTCATACCTCAAGGGCAGCATAATCATGGGCAAAATTGCATAGCTGTTCTGTGGAAGACTGTGGCTAGTTATATTTAACGGGAGGACTGAATTAGATTGCATTTTAGCTCGTTCTCACTCTGCTTCTATAATGTTCAGCTCATAGAAACTATCTGTGCATGACAGTAATACTATAACTGCTCCATGGACCGAGCACTCCACAACTGCTCTAGCAGTCTCCAGCCTGCAATTAAAAAAGCCAGGAATCATCCTATTAAAAGCATAGTGGTTTATGCATACCCCCTTGTGCAATTGGGATCAAAAGAAAACTGTGTGTGCAACAAGTTGTGCACATGAGTTATTCTCCCCCACCCCACCCCAATAACAAGTGCAGCTTGACCCATTGTTGCCAAATTCACTCTCAAGAGGATGGTCTCGGAGTTCCAACCTGGCTTAGGGAACATCTTAAGTAGAACCACAGAGCTGTGGAACCACAGCCTCCCCTGACAGGGTTCCCGAATTATCTCCTTCCAACCCCGACATGTCCTGTTTCTGCTGCTGCACAGGAAGAGGCTGCTGTTGGAAGGCCTCCATCTTCCACTCCTCTGCAGGTGGAAGGAGCTTCACAGCATTCTGTGGTCTCTACAGCTGCTGTCTTTCCCAGACAATATGCATTTGCTCTATGAAAATTTTTTTCACTCTCGTGCATCAATACATTTTTTTAAAAAAACTTTCATTGAGAGAATCGTGGGACATTTTCAGGGGCAGCTCATGAACCAAGCCAGGGAGGACCACTCCTCAAAAATAAAATAAAAAAATTAGAGGGAAGGGAGAAGATATCCCTGCTCCTAGTATGAGCTCCCTGTGGTTATTTTTTTTTTTTACTTCAGTGATAATTACAGTATAGTGAGGGAACTGCTGGATGGTGGTTTAGGCATCTGTCTACAGAGCCAGAGGTTGGGAGTTTGATTCCCCAGTGTGCCTCCTTGACAAGGGCTACACTCAGTGTTCTATATGGTCCCTTATAGCTCCGCAGTCCTAATATTATTAAAAAACAAGATTTTGGCAGGTGTCTCAGAAACATTAGATAAAAGAAGGGTCAACTGGAAGAACAATGTGGATAGGGAAGGCTAGTGATCGGACAACAAAGATACATACTTGAAGGCACAACAGAATTAGATGACAAGTTCCAGGGAATTCATACAGAGCCCATCTTCCAGTAGCAAACGGAGTAAAAGAATGTGAGGTTAAACATAGGTGAACACAGTCACATGAATGTGCAAGTCATCCCACAAAAATAGGTTGCTAATATGGCTACATATTTTGGTTACAAGGAGAATCAAAAGACTGTTCCAACAGCTTAATTGGTTACCAATCCAATTCCAGGCCCAATTCAAAGTGCTGGTTTTTGCCTTCAAGCTCTCAACAATTTATCTGAAGGACTGCATCCCGCATATGAACCTCTCAATCTTTTACTATCTTGTCGGGGGAGACACCCTTCTCTCACTCATGTCAATCTAACAGGCAAGGACAAAAGAGAGGGCCCTTTCTGAAGCTACTCTGCTCTGATTGTCTCAGGAAAGCTGAGAACAATAAAGCCAGGAACCTTGATTCCATTCTGAATCTAGTCTCCCAGTGGAGGTCACTCATGGTAGAGCAATCAAACTGAGGCTGCATCTATCCTTTTCAGGAATTAATGGTCATTTCAGCAAATGAGAATTGATGCACATGGTGACACTTTTAAGGGGTGAAACGAAGCAGGAAAAGAGGAAGACCAAATACAAGATGGACTGACTCCCTAAAGGAGCCACAGACTTGAGTTTTCAACAGCTGAGCAAAGTGGTTAAGGACAGGATCTTTTGGAGATCACTCATTCGTTAGGTCTCCATGAGTCATAGGTGACTTGATGGCAAATAGCAACAACAAGAAGAAGAGATACAAGAAGCAAATTGTTAACTACTGATGATGTACCACTGCAATTTACATGACTGCATTTAATATGGGTGCAACTCACCAAGAGGATTTTGGCTTCTAATTCCTCATTCTGTTCAACTCTAAGCCCTTTAGCATCAGATTTCTTGTGTGGCAGTAACTATTTACCAACGGTACCGGTCCATGGGCTTCCTTGAACTGGGCCGCTGACACGGATCTCCGCCCTCCCCACGCACGCACGGGGGGGCGTGTTGGTTGGGGACCCCTGACATACAATATGTGGCTCTTTTGTGCTATATGCTATACAATTAATTTACTGTATTTTCATGCATATAATGTGAGCATTATAAAGTGTTTTTTTTCAAGCTGTGGGACCTGCCATGTGTTATATTCATAGGAGGCACCATAATCTTTTCAGTGCTTAGGGTCTTGATCTGGCCTTGCTTGTAAAGCATGTTGGAGTTTTAGAAGAGGTAGCCTTGTTTAGTCTGTGCAAGTGTATCAGGCAAAAACAAAATAAAAAAGACAAAAATGTGGTAGGTGCCTTAAAGACTATTGTATTTTAATGTAAGCTTTCATGGAACTCTGCCCACTTCTTCAGACATATGAAATGGCTTCCAACAAAGCATGTTGAAGAACTGACAATTGGTAAAAGTTGGTTTAAAACTAAACAAATAAAAAACAAAAATAATGTCAAGGGGAAAAAATAGAAATGTTATAACTGATGGTTATAGACTATGTTGTGAGAATGGCTGATGGTCGGATTCCAAAAGATCTCTTGTATGGAGAATTAGTGCAGGGAAATCGCCCCAGAGGGAGACCATAGCTGTGATACAAGGATATCTGCAAGCGGGATCTGAAGGCCTTACTCAACAGATGGGAAACCTTCACATCTGAGCGTTCAGCCTGGAGGCAGGCGGTGCATCATGGCCTCTCGCATTTTGAAGAGACACTTGTCCAGCATGCCGAGGCAAAGAGGCAGTCCTGAAACCAGCAAAATCAGGGAGCTGGACAGGGGACAGATTGTATTTGTCTTCAGTGTGGAAGGGATTGTCACTCTCGAATTGGCCTTCTCAGCCACACTAGACGCTGTTCCAAGTCCTCCATACAGAGCACGTTACCATAGTCTCTCAAGACTGAAGGATGCCTAATCTAAATAGACTATGTAGAAGAATATATCTATCAACAGCAGGTAATAAAGTGTGAGGCGTCTAATCAGATAGCAGAAGTGGAGACAGAAATAAGTCTTGTATAATCAGATTTTGGTAAACAAAGCAAATTCCTTAAAAATAAATTTTAAAATATCTAAAATGAAGATGAATTTACAATCAATGTGTGTTGCCAGTATGCTGCACAGACCTGAACTCTAGCAAAATCCGTAACGGAAAAGTTTGCAAAAACTGAAAGAGCAATGGAAAGAGACATGCTAAATGAACTGACTAGATCTTCAGGGAAATCTCAATCCACAACGGCACTTGGTAAATAGTTACTGCCACACAAGAAATCTGATGCTAAAGGGCTTAGAGTTGAACAGAATGAGGAATTAGAAGCCAAAATCCTCTTGGTGAGTTGCACCCATATTAAATGCAGTCATGTAAATTGCAGTGGTACATCATCAGTAGTTAACAATTTGCTTCTTGTATCTCTTCTTCTTGTTGTTGTTGCTATTTGCCATCAAGTCACCTATGACTCATGGAGACCCAACGAATGAGTGATCTCCAAAAGATCCTGTCCTTAACCACTTTGCTCAGCTGTTGAAAACTCAAGTCTGTGGCTCCTTTAGGGAGTCAGTCCATCTTGTATTTGGTCTTCCTCTTTTCCTGCTTCGTTTCACCTTTCCAAGCATTACTGTCTTAACCAGAGAATCCTGCCTTCACATTATGTGCCCAAAGTAAGACAGCCTCAGATTCAGCATTTTTGCCTCCAGAGATAGTTCAGGCTTGATTTGATCTAGGACCCACTTGTTTGTCTTTCTGGCAGTCCAGGGTATTCACAAAGCTTTCTTCAGGCACATTTCAATTTTTTAAAAACTATTACTTTATTTATATCCCACTTTTCTTCAATTCTTTTTTCTTTTTCTTTATTGGTATCAGAGCATTGCACAATTTAAAATTATGGACATACGTGAAATATAAGTAAAGTTAAAAGCAAATTAAAATGTTAAGATAATTAGATTTTTTTTCCAGAACAAAGCTACTTCAATACCATTATCTCAACCATTTGCTAGAACTTCTTTTGTACACAGGGTGGGGCATAAATTGCATCCATATAATTGCATTGATTGAATTTCTCCACAGTCACAGAAACTTTGTCCTTTATCCAAGGAGCCCCATTTTACTTGATTATTCTTTGATCTTCCTACTTCGCTTCAAAGTCTAGTGACTTCCAGATAGTCCAGGCAGAGGCTTGTCCTGGTGGGAGACACTCTTCAGCATTCATCCATTCAGCAAGGAGTGTTGTTTTTGATGTATTCTCGAAGGCTTTTCACGGCCAGGATCTGATCTCGTTTCGCCGAGACTGGCGAAACGTCACGAAGAACAACCTTCAGAACACGGCCAAAGAGCCCGAAAAACCCACAACAACCAGTGTTGTTTTTGTTCTCCATTGGTTTAGCATAGCTTCTTCAGGTTTAATATTTAGAACTTGAGATGTGTGTAGAAAACTGTTCCTCAATTTTAGCTGTCCTCTAGGGCAGGGGTCTCCAACCCCCGTGCCGGTCTGTGGGCTTCCCAGGACTTGGCTGTGGAGCCGGATCTCCGCCCCCCTGCACGGCGGGCATGTCACGCTCTCTGGGGGGGGGCGTGTCATGCTCATGTGCATGTGCGGTGTGTGTGACATGCTCGCATGTTTGTGCGACATGCCCCCTGCGAGCTTGACACGCCCCCGCGAGGGCAACACCCCCCCCCCAACAAGCGTGGGGGTGCCCCCGCCCCCCCCAACCGGTCCATGGTTCCAAAAGGTTGGGGACCGCTGCTCTAGGAGTTGGTGTCCATGAAGTGGATGAGTTTGATACTGTATTACCTGATTTCGTTCATTATTTGCTAGCACGTCAACGTACTTCTGGAGGGCCTTTGCCAGTCAAATAATAGCCTTTTTCAATGTGAATAGGTTCCACACAGCCAGTAATAATTCTGCATGATTAAGAGCTACATCCACTTGTTTGGCATGTGATGATTTATACCATATGGCACTAGGATATTCTGCCAGCCTGCCCCATTCAGTTTCCTAAGCATGTTATTTCTGGTGGCAACTTTCTGTTTGGCATTTAGACAATTTTTTGTAGGTCAAGGTTCAATCCAGAATGACACCCAAATAGGGCAGTTAGGCCAATGTTCCAAAATCTTGTCTTCTCAGCTAACTTGGAGCTTCCTTTCTGCTTCTCTGTGCTATACGTGGAAGGCACATACACTGAGCTCAAAGTATTATTCTCATCAGTTGTCCTCACAGCAACGCTGTTAGGTAAATCAAACCCACAGAGCACTGTTTCCCAGCCTAGGACCCACAACCCCAAGGGAGTCACAAAGTATTTTCTAGGAATTTGCAGGTCACCTTACAGGTGTTGCAGCCCTTGTTAATGTTTTTTTTCTTGACCTTTCAGAGCCAGATATTAAAGTTAGCATATATGTGTATGTATGAGAAGCAGGCCCTTTGGGGAAGAAAGAAGCCCCTGCTTTCTGAGAAGGGAATGACTTTGCCCTATTAAAAATGCCTTTTTCTGCAAATGTGGCCGGGGTGTGTGTGTCACAGCAGTAACTTGGCTATTATAAAAGGTGGTCACAACTTGAAAAAGGTTGGGAACCACTGCCATAGAGTGACTAACACAAGGTCACCCAGTGAATTCCATGGCTCAAAGAGGAACAGACCTTGGATCGTCCAAGTTCTTCTCTGGCACTCTTAACCAAGGTACGCCACACTGGCCCTTGGCCTTTGCACAGCAATCTCCTCATATGCACTTATCCCTGGCTGTGAGCCCTCTTCTTGTGCCTTAAAATAAGAAGCCTCTGGACAAGGCTGTACCCCATATGCTCAAGCCTAGAGAGCAAGGTAGGCTTAAGGCCCTAATAGATACTGGAAGGGATCCCACCCCTCCTTTGAGAAGTGAAGCAGGAGTACAGGCTGGAACACATCGCTGGAAATAACGAGGCCTGGGAGAAAGGAGGGCAAGACTAGTAGTGCCAGGGGAGCAACTTCATCAAGGCGAGGTCAGGGGGCGCGCTCAGGCGCCACGCCGCCCTCTCGCGGCCGTTGTCTTCACGCGTCCCCGGCAGCAAATCACGGGCCAAGGCGGGGAGGGGATGGAAAAGCGAGCCCACGCCTGGCGGACCCGCGATCTTGCCACCGGCTCCGGTTCCGGTTCCTCTGCCTCAGCGCGTCTCCTCGCCCCCCGCCCCCCGCCCTTGGCTTCTCGGGAATGGTCGCCCTGTTCCCTCCAAGCAGCTCGGGCTCCTTTCCCTCAGCGTGCCTTCCCCCTTTCCCGCCTTTCTTTCTCGGGAAGTCAGGAGGATGGTTCGGCCACGGAGAGGCGAAGGCAAGCAGTCGCTGCCGGCGCCTCCCAATCGCTGTGGCTACGAAGGATTTCAAGAGGGAGCTCCGCCTCCGCCTCCGCCATCTCAGGAAGAGGAACAGCCGGACGCGAGAGGACAGGGGGAGCCCGAGCGCAGCTTCAGCCGACCGGCGGCGGCGGCGGCGGCGGCCCCCGCCGAGACCGAGCCTTCCACTTGGATCCGTGGGCTGCAGCAGTCGCTGAAGAGGCACCTGCCGGGCGGGGCGGCGGCGGCGGCGGCTCACGCCATGAAGCGAGGAGGGTCCAGCCGGAGAGGGGCCAAGAGCGACTGCCAGAAGCCGAGGAAGGACCGCGCGGGCCCCGCGGTGGGCGGATGGCAAGGCTGGCTTCACGGTGAGAGACCGGAAGGGGAACGAGGGGGAAGCGACGGGTGGCGAGAGGGGGGCGGGCGGGCGGGCGGGGGGAGGGAGAATGAGGCTGTGCGCCATCCCCGAATTTGGGCGGCCGAAGTGACAAGGGGAGCGTAATCTTGTGAACATGGACTAAAGTTAAAAAATGGGGAAGGAGCAGATTTCTTGCTGAGATTATAAGCATCTTGAGAAACGGATCGGAGAACATCTAGATTGCATTATCAAGATGTCTTTATTAGGGCAACTTACCTCCCTGAATTCGACAGGGATTGCCGCTTCCAGAGTTACAGAGAAAACCAATGTCGTATCCAGTAGTTGTGTAAGACGTTGTTCTTTTTGAATTAGATATGCAACAAGCCTTTGTTTACTTTTTGCCGCGAGCCGCGAGCAGTTCCTTGATTGATTGATTGATTGATTGATTGATTTTGCTTTCCCCGGTTAGGAGGGATTTGTTGGAGGGGTGGCAGCACAGATGAAATAATGCCCGTGGGAATCTTGCCATAGTCCAGTATTTATTTATTTATTTATTTATTTATTGTATTTTTACCCCGCCTATCTGGTCAGACGACCACTCTAGGCGGCTAGAGTAGTGCTGCTTATACATTTTTAAACTGCAAGCAAAGTGATATTTGGATATTCAAGACTTTTAGCTTGTTCCTGTGAGGTGGAGAGTGCTGTTTATATAAGAGTGTATTTCTTTATGTAGGTAGTGTTCTCTTAGTTTGTCTTCTCAGTCCTGATCTAAGCAAATCTGAAATGTATGTCCTTTACCTTAGTAGTGTTGACTACAACCTAAATCCAACTGGTCATTCCCATTAGAGTAGACTGGTGGAATCAGTGAGATTTACATGTGTTGGCTTAATCAATCAGTAGTTGATCGGATGAGTCTGGTCTAGTGGAACAAGAAACTTAAGCCTATGGTTTTAACTAAGATAAATTAATATGTTTAGCTAATATTTTCAGACAGTATTTTACATATTTATATAGAACTGTAAATCTGAATAGACTGAATCCAAATGTGCCTCCATAGGGCATGTTTAGGTATACACATGCATAGGATTGATATTTATGTCACTTAAACTTATTAGCCAGAAAACATAAAGTATGCTTACCTTTGGGCTTATGTAGCTACATTGGAATTTACAGTGGAGTTATATCCAGAAAAGTGAGATGGTCTGAAGCAGCTTCCTTAATTAATTAATTAATTAATTAATTTAAAATATTTGGTATCATCTTTCTCCTTAAAAAGGACCCATAGTGGCTTACATCATTAAAAGACAATATTTAAAAGCTAAAATAAGTATACAAACAATAAAAAAGAATCAAATACCACACTAAAAAGAGTACAGTCAACACCACAAATACATTCAAAGCCACAAGGCACAACATTCAATTTAAAAACTTATCTCAGGCATCCATTTACTAAGGCAAAGCCTGTCTGAGGAGAAAGGTTTTCGAGGAACGTAAAGTGCAGGAAATAATTGGTCTTGAGTATGTTCAATGTACAGTGTTATATATTCTCAACTCTACTGTGTACTATAGAAGAGATATAAGCACTTGAAATGCGGATTTAGTTTGAGATGTAGAAATTTCTTGGATCAAGAGGGTGGCCATCAAAGAAGTACTACAGCAAGTGAGTATATCCAAGAAATTTTAAAACATAAAATGGAGAAAGGCAGAGTGCTTCAATCATGTAAGAAAACCCACTTGAGTACACATTGTGACATTGATTATTTGAGGTAGAATAAATGGGGGGCGGGGACTTTGAAGACTGCTTTGGATACAGTACAGCATAATTAGAGCTGCTGCATTGAAAGTCAAAATGGTCATGGTGACATCTAACCCTGGTAGAAGAACAGGAAGAAGTAGTGTTAGTTAGGTAGATAAATTATTTATATGCCACCTTTCTCCCTGTAGAGGACCCAAGGTGGCTTACGACAGATTTAAAAACGCTATATAAACATCATATTTAAAAGAAATTAAACATATACAGTATTAAGATTTAAAAATCAAATTTGAAAACAATTCAAAATGTTTAAAACCTGTAAGCTAAAACATGCCGTTGTACAAACAGTACATGCTATTGTGCCAGGAAATTCATTTTTGGCATTCTGTCAGAGAACTAATAGCTGTATTTAAATAGGAAATATTAACAACAACAATATTGAAACTAAATGGTGTCATTCATATTAATAGAATTTGGATTGAATATGGAGTAAATTTATATTACTACATTTTGTTGTTTGAAAGCTTTGTATTAAATGTATAGTAAAATAAAATATTTGATGCAGCTTTGTAAATGTGTCCACTGTTTTTCAACCTCAGCAAATTTTCAGAAACATTAAGTTGCTTTTACACAGACACACAAAGGAGTTTGAGTAATAAAATGTCTAATGAAATTGTTTTCCTCTTTTAAACAGATGCTCTGATAGAAACAGGAGTCTTCATTGCAAAAGTGGATAACAAGATATGGCTTACCCTTCTAATTGGTGAGAAGATGTATATTTCAAATGATAGTTTTTAACGGTGTGCCCATTAACATATCTACTCAGAAAAAAGTCCTAAGTTTAGTTGAACTTACTGTGATGTATACTTGCATGTAATTGCAGGTGAAACCTCAGACATTAATATCTTTTTCATTGCACAGAGTAGACTACTTGGGTGCATAAAGTATTCATGTGAGTTCTTGTAAGAAGATGTAAAACAATATTTCCACTGCTTGAGTTTTTTCATTTTCTTATCTCAAAGACCGTATCTCCTTTTATGAGCCTGCCTGGGTGTTAAAATCATCAGAGGAAGCCTTTCTCTTGGTCCTATCACACTTCACAAGAGAGGGCCTTCCGTCACTGTTCCCAGACTCTGGAACTCCCTGCAACAGGAGACCAAGCTGGCCCCAACTTTGCTGTCCTTCCGCAGGCAGGCAAAGACCTTTCTCTTCAAGAAGGCTTTCCTTTAGTGACTGACTGTCTAAGGGTTTTTTTTTTAATTACACTTATTTTTGTTTTTATTGTGTTTTTAGTATTGCTTTTACTGTGAGTTTTAATATATTTGTTTAATTCTTTTTCCAATATGGTAATAATTTATTATTTTTAGATTTTATATTGTTTGTTTTTAATACTGTAAGCTGCCTTGGATCCTTTTAGAAGAAAGGCTGGGTAAAAATATTTTAAATAAATAAATAAATAAAATAAATAATTAGAAGATAATATCTAGACAGTCATATCAAAGTAGGATACATGTGCAGCATGTCAGATAAATGCACACTGGTTTTTATACCATAGGTTTTCATTTTGCATAGCAGAGGTTTCATGAATAGTGTACATTCATGTGCCTTTATAAAAGTATTTATGGAATGTTTTCTTATTTGTTTATTGCATTTGTAGTATAGCGCAGAAGTAAAATCAGTTGACAGTATTCTGTAAGTATAATAACATTGTGCTGCCTTTGGAGGAGGAGCCAGTATGTCAGTAACATAGTTTGGGGATCTCTTTTATATCAGGCATACGCTGACATACACAGTTAAATATTAAAGTATAGGAAAGCTTTGTTTAAATGAATATCCTGGCTTTTAGGGCTATTTCGTATATAGAGGCCCTGAGGATTAGGCATGTGCTTTTAGAAGTTAGCGTAAAGATTGAGATTGAATCTAAGTAACTTTTTTTCCTTTTTTTTTTTTAAACAGCTGTCATTGTAGGAATTCTTCACTGGTACGTATATCTGTAACAGAGGGCCACAGCAGACAACTATGTTTCTCTGTCAAGGTCCAAGTACAATTGTTGCCTATCTGTGCTTAAACCTTAGGATTGGGGAAACAATTCTTCTGTCCCTAAAGGCAGTGTATGGTGGTAGCGTCAGGTCCCAGAATTCCTCACTCCTTTGTTTCACAAATGCACCTCACTCCCCTGTGACAGTCATTCGTGGGTGGATGCATGTACATGATGCAGGTAGAGCGTAGTGTTTGGGGTCCCTATTTCTGCTTTTAGCATACAAGAAAAAAATGCATGTCTTTCAAGACAGGCCAAACTGCTGTAGAATAAGTTTGATGGGCTGGGCAAACTGTTGTGGGTCTTATTTTTTCTTTTCACCAGCTTTCTTCAGGTAGAAATGAGGTCATATCAGGAAGAAGTTCAATTGGTGGATTTCATATAGTGAGAAACAAATGCTTTTTAGACTTTCTTCCTTATATATCAGTGATAGAGCTGAGACTTCAAGATGAAGAATCTACTTAAGATTCTTTAGTCTCCAGTTGCTTTAACTAATCCTGTTCAAACATCTGCAGTGGCAGATGTTCAGTTGTTAAAATGAATCTTAGTAGTACAAATGCAGGGTGGGGAGAATCTGAGGAGAAACGTCTTGCTGCCTGCCTGTACACTACCTGTAGTACTGAGCACAGTCACACTAGGTGAGTGAATGGTCTGGGAGAGTTGGAGTAGAGAGCTCCATCTCTTCTCCAGCAGGTCTCTGCATTATTATGCTGGATGCATAGAAAAAAGTATCATTCTGTTTCCAATAGAGAAACCAAATGATTTTCTTGGAGAGAGGTGGAGCACATTATCCCTTAAGTAGCCCATATGAAGAAGCTCCATTTTCTGCAACCAGTGTTAAAAAAAACTGCACTTAGGAAGGAGAGGTATAACAATCTATTCCTTCTCTCCAGTTTTCAAGATATACTGGTAAAAACAAGAATTGTGGACCAGTAACTATTTTGTGCTTTACTTACAAAGAAGTTAAAGTGTAATGTTGGGATCAGTTTGTCTTCAGATTTATTTTTTCCTTGTGTTTTTCCTTGTATAGGTACTATATATCAACTCTCTTTGAAAATGACCGCCATTTTTCTCATCTTTCAGCTCTGGAAAAAGAAATGTCTTTCAGAACCGAAATGGTTAGAGCTTATACTTTAAGTGGAACTATTACTTTTAAACTTGTTAACCATCAGTTGTTTTCCAAATCCTTTGTAGCAAGGTGAATCAAGCCAGGATGCAAACTAGTAATGTAAGAGATGTTAGGATATCATATTTAGTATTATTTTTTGTGAACTGCCATGAATGTGGCTTTCTGAATCAAACAGGTATTTCAAACATTCATTTATATGATACAGTATAAATAAGTGAATGGATTTCAGAATAACTGCTTTGTCAAGTCAAACATGAAACAACTTACCTGGAATATGAAGATGTGTGCTTATGAGGTTAATTCAATTTTTTCCATTTCTTTTATTTAAAAAAAGTAAACAGTTTTCATGAATATCTCTGTTGTTGGAGAATGCTGGAATATATGCTGTTTGTCTGAAATTAGAGCAGCTATTCACTGCATTATTTGTTTGTTTGTTTGTTTGATTGATTGATTGATTTATATACCGCCCATCTGGTAGCCAAGGGCACTCTGGGCGGTTTACAACAATGGACAGAAACAATAAAATAACAAAATAAGACAACATCAGAAATTCATGTCTGTATCATGTCTGGAACACAGGTTCCCTGTTCATGTACAACAACAAACAACAACCTCTTAGAACTGTAGAGCTGGTTAGCACTGTAATATGCTACAGTGTATGTCAGGAAATCATTCTATCCCATATATAAAATAAGTACATTGAATTGGATTTTAACTTAGTCATACCTAAGAATTAGCTATTCAGAATTGTTTGTCAGTGATTTAGGCTATCAGACAAAATAATTGGTTGGATTGAGGTGGACAGTGTAAAAAGTGCATTAGTTGTGTAGGGTTAGGTGCAGTCACAAGCCTATTCTGTGGACTGATCTTGGAATGGCAGAACTGCTTTGCTGGCTAAATTGTGTTGGCAGAAGAGCTAAAAAATAGGATGGAGAAAGGGTGTGGTGAGGGAGGAGTAGAATAAGACCATATCCAGTCCTATTTTAGTCTAGGGACACAGCTACAATACCATCACAGTGTTATGCCGGGGTGAGAATAGTTTTCAATAATTTCCAGATCTTGGAATGTTGGTACAAAAGGTCTCTTTAGTTGCAATTTTAGTTAGAGGACCCAAAGCCTAATAGATTAACATTCATGAGTGAAGTTTTTAATTTATTAAATTAAACATTAAGTTATTTGATTTTAAAGAAAACTCTAGGAGAAAATGGCATAAGTTACTGTAGTTGCCATCATTCTCCTTAGGGGCATTTTGTTGTTTACTCCATTGAGTTGGCTCCTTTTCAGTTTAAATGGACTCCTCCAGGTGACCTTTTTAGGTGCATTCTTGAAGGCTTTCATGGCCGGGATCCGATGGTTGTTGTGGGTTTTCTGGGCTGTTTGGCCGTGTTCTTAAGGTTTTTCTTCCTAACGTTTCGCCAGTCGCTGTGGCTGGCATCTTCAGAGGACAGGAGTGCACCAGAGCACAGACAGAGTTCTGGCTCCTGTCCTCTGAAGATGCCGGCCACAGAGACTGGCGAAACGTTAGGAAGAACAACCTACAGAACACGGCCAAAGAGCCCGAAAAACCCACAACAGCCATCTTTTTAGATGCCTTGGACTAGAAGTTCCATAATTGAGTTACAGGTTCAGTGGGACTGAAGTTAATACGTATAACCTGATAGTTATAATTAGTAGTTTTTTTGCTATTAAAATAGTTGTTGTGAGGGATCTTCGCTGATTAGCATCACTTACATTTATATTCTAGGGTCTTTATTACTCCTATTTCAAGACCATCATTGAAGCACCGTCCTTTTTTAATGGTGTCTGGATGATAATGAATGACAACCTGACTGAATATCCTGTTACAATCAATACACTGAAGAGGTTTAATCTCTATCCAGAGGTAAGTCTTTTTTAAATGTAGTACTGCTTTTGTCTGAAGCTTAATTCCATCATGTAGTGGAATACATAAATCTTATTTAAATGAATGATACTTTCTGTACAGAATGAAACACCCTTTCTTAAGAATAAGCCTAGAATCAGTGGGGTTTCTAATAGATGTATTCAGAGCAATGGTGGAGGTCTTCTCAGTCTTAGCTAGTTCTGCCACTGGTGAGAGACCATGGGAACTGCACTCTAGCAGCATCTAGAGGCCACTTGAGAGAAACACTCTATAGTAAGCTTGTCCTCCCTCCACTGCAAATAATAATATTAGTGTCATTTCTGGTTCCTGTTTTGCAGTTCCGCCTAGGCAGCAAGAATAATATCATTTTTGTTTTGGAGTGGGCATGGCTTGCATGCAATAAGACAACGTCATTTTGGCATCCTAAAATTGAAGAAGAAAATTTATACTCAGCAGCAATTTGCTGCTGCTGCTAACATTCCTGTTGCACAGGCGGAAGCTGTCTCACAGGATTTCAGCTAGCGTTTCTATTCCTCATTCAAAAAGTGGTGGTGTAACTCCACCCCATGTCCTTGCTTTCCTTACATAGAAAGTGGTTGACTTGAAAAGGAGATGTTCCTGTTTCCACTGAGTTTTTTCCCATATGGGCAAGATCCCTGATTTTTCAAGATTCTTCCTTGCACAGACTGCCTCCAGGAGAGCAGATGCTTCTTTTCAAACATTCTTTTCTATGTTATGTAAGAGAGAACTGAGACAGATGTGACCAGGAACTCCTATGGTTATGTGTTGAAGAAGGTAAAGGTTGTAATACCTGCATAAACTAATGTGCTGTGAGTAAAAGCTGAGCATGTTCATGTCAGAACCTAGATGAATTTTTCTTCGGTGTCAGAAGAGAGGGCTGAATGTACGATTGCCGTTTTTACTACCACCTACTCTTCTGGGTAATGCCTGACTCAATATCATTTTTTTTTAAAGGCCTGGAGTACAGTATTTGTGTGTATGTGTGTGCCTATGTGTGGTATAGTATGATCATGTTATAAATATTATTGTAAAGTTAAAATGAGGTGTCTTAAGAGACAATAGTATCTTACTCTAGCCAGATATTAGTGAATAACCACAGATCAGCCTCTTTAGTCAGTGAGATAATATTATGCAGAGTTCCTCTTCTGAAGTTATAATCCTATTTTCTGCACAGGTTGTACTTGCAAACTGGTACCGCATGTATACGGGGATAATGAATGCTGCCGGTATTAAGACACAACACTGTTGGAATGTGAATAGGGGAGAAGATATCAGCCCAGTGGAAAGCTGCGAAGGTGGGTGTTGCTTCTTGTGCGTTTTGGATGTTACAAAATCCATAGTGTGAAATGACAGCACGTGGTTTACCAAGGCCCTTTTCTTATTTTTAAAAAGGCAGGTTTTTATTGTATTTTTTATAACCCAATTATCAATACAATCACATATATTTAACAATCCAAATAATACAATCCAGTCCTGTAGTCCAGGGTCTCCAAACTCTGGCCCGCCTTGCCTTTTTATCCAGTCCAGCGGGTGGGTGGGCGGGAGTGCAAGCAGGTGGGTGGGAGTGCGCATGTATGCGCATGTTTTCCTTCGGCCCTCAAAAATGTGGAGCATATATGATGTGGCCCTCCCGCTGAAACATTTGGAGACCCCTGCTGTAGTCCCTTAATAGATTCATTCTATCAAACTTAAAAGACAATGGACTAGCATTCCAGATGACTTCTCAAAATGTCATCATCTCTATTTAATTCCAAACAAAAAACTAGCAAAGGGTGCCAAGTTTTAATTAAATAATCTTTTTTTATTTCTCTTCTAAGCAGTTTAAGATGAGTAGTCAATATTTCAATAGTGCTGTTGCCCATATTCTGTCCAGGTATCTTTGGAAGGAGAATCTTTGAGCATTTTCCCACGTTCGGGCAGTTCAATTCTTACAGCCTGTACAAGAATCGCCAGCAACTCTTTATCAACTAAATTATCATTCTCTCCAGTAAATAATGAACACAATAGTAAATTTCCTATTGCGTTAGCTTGTCCATCCATTCTGTTATATCATGCCAGAATGATTTAACCTTCAGACAGGAGATCCACATTTATTTCAATGATCCTTTGGAACCACAATTTCTCCAACACATGTCTGGTATATCCTTATTGATTTTAGGAAGTTTGATAGGATGCAAATACCATCTGTGAACTGTTTTTAATACCATTTCCTTAGACTTGGCCAATACTGATTTATAAGAGTGTGTAGTTATTACTTTTTTCACGATTCTTCTGATATAGCAATATTTAGTTTCATTTCCCAAACTGTCTTAACTCCCATATAATTACCATAGTCTTCATTATTAATGTTTTTATAAATTACTGAGATTAATCCTCTTTTTAAAATTAAAATCATTTTCTATACAATAGTTTTTTAGTATTGTGAGCTCTAATAGAACCTGAGGTATTACACAATTGGGTAGCAGAATTTTTTATTTGAATTAATTGGAGCCAATTAGTTTTTATTTGAGAAGTTTTTTCTTTTAATTGAAATTGGTTTTCCTCTTATAAATAAAGTTATATAAATTCCAATTTCTTCCCAGTGTTTAAATTGTGCATCCTTATCTTGAAATTTAAAGTTAGGATGTTCCAGAACAGGAAATATTGGAGGAGCCAAGACATTCATATATTTATGCCATATACAAATTAATTCATTAGTAAAAGGATTCTGTAATTTAGCCCTATTTCTTGGCAGTTCAGCTACCGTATGTGTAAGAGTTGACAGCACAGATATCCCCAGGTCCCTCCAGTTGAGTCTAGTTCAGGGTCTTGTTCATTTGTTTAACAGCCTGGGCTGTTTGAAAAGCTTTATAATAATTTGATAAGAATGATATAGCCAATCCCTCTCTTATGGTTGGTCTATATTTTGCACTATTTATAAATCTTAGGGTTATACCATTCCCTGCTATAAATATTTCAAATTTTTTTTGCCAGAATTTAATTTTTTTCATTTCCTATCTGAAAGGTATATTTTTGAATACAAATAAAAATTTTGGTAATATAAGAGCTCTTACTATCACAAGTCTACCTAACAAAGATTTTTTTTCTTTTGTGGAAATAAACATAGTCTTATAATTTTTTAATGTTTTGATTTATAATTTTTGCTAGACAGATTCTTTGATATTTAAAACTAGAATAGCAAAGGTCTAGTTTAGACATTGCTTTAATTTCTTTTTGTTCTAAAGGAGCATTTATACACTGCAGTTTAGATTTCTGTGGTTGATTTTTTTATCCTGTATGCAGGGTGGATTTGATTTAAATCAGATTGATTTAAATTGATTTAAATTGATTTTTTTAAAAAAATCATTAATTTTTATCTGACTGTATGGCAGTTGACGTTTTTCAATATTTGTTTTAATGGCTCTATGTTTTTAAATAGATGCTTAAACAAGAAAAGCATGTTGTCAGTGTTTGAATGACCAGAGTGAATATTATAGGGCAGTGGCGGCGAACCTTTTTGGGCCCGAGTGCCCAAACTGAAAAACAAAACAAAACCAGTGGGCGGCGGCGGAACCGAAAGTGACAACGGAAGGAGGAATCCCAGGCACGGAGGTGCCTCGAGACCCCACTCAGGATCCGTCGCCAGCACCAGGTGCTCCGGATCCTGGCCCGCCACCTGTCGAAGCGCCAGCACCACGGCTCCAGCCGCCTCCTGAGGTTTGGCTGCGGGGGGGGGGGGGGAGTAGCGATCCAGCGACTTATGGCTTGCGTGCCCGCAGAAATGGCTCTGCATGCCAGCTGTGGCACGCGTACCATAGGTTTGCCATCGCTGTTATAGGGGATGAAGGATCCCCTTGTCTTGTTCCCCTATGTAACTCAGATTTCTCAGATTCTGCTTCATTAATCATAACTGTGGCATGTGCCTCTTCATATAGAGTTTTTTTTAGAACTAAACTAAATATTTCACCCATATTCATCTTTTCCATAAGGTCAAATATACCTCCATCCCACACGATCAAATGCTTTTAGTGTATCAAGTGAAAGTATTTCTATTTTCTGTTTCTTTAGTGTATCTATATGTAGAGTAATGCTCTACAAATTGCATCAGACATTTGCCTACTTGGCATAAAGCTATATTGATCTGTTTGGGTGTAGCTTATAATAAACTATTCAACCTCTGGCCCAAGGTAGATGAGAAAATCTTTTGATCTTGATTTTCTAACGTAATGGGCTTGTATGCAGATGGGAGAGTAAGATCTTTTTCTGATTTGGAGATTGATATTATTCTAGCTAATTTCCAGAACTCAGATATTTTCTCTCCAGTTAATATTGTATTATTCATTTTTAAAAGGTGTCTGGTAGAAAAATCATAGATCTATGAGCTGTGAAGTCTTGGTGTTTTCTCTTTCTTGAGCTTTTTAATAGCTGTTTTTATTTCAGTAAGAGTTATTGGAGAATTAGGTTGAAGTTTATGCACTTCTGAGATTGAGGTAATTGAAAACAAGTTTAGAAATGTTTTAATACCTATATCTGATATTGTTTCTGTTGCATACAGTTCTTCTTTGTATTCCTTAAAAGTTGTTGATAACTGGCACTGTGATGTTACCATTATCTTATGTATGTTTTTTATAGAAGCAATTGTCTTTTTAGCGGCCTTCCTGTTTACTGCATATGATAAAAAATTAGGGTTTTTATTTCCATATTCATAATAGTTCCTCCTTAAATAGTTCATTGCTGCTTGGGTTTTTGTGAGCCTGCCCCAGCCGCAACTGGCCGGCATAATAGGCGGACTACCTTGTCCGGCATGGCAGGTGCGCTTTCTCAGTGTGCTACACATGGATCCTGGAGTGAGACTAGGGAGAACACAACTGTGGGGATGGCTGAGCTAGAGATAAAAGGCAAGCCAGAAGACTCAGAAGGGGAAGAGCACTGGCAAGATGCCGAAGAGTGGGCTGCGATCGAGGGAGAAGTCTGTGTTGAAATGCTGCTGCAAAGGGAGCTGGCTGCAGCGCCTAAAGAAACTGCCAGGGTAAGACGAGACAGGGCAAGGCTCCAAGAGCCAAGGCGCTTGGAAAACTAGAGAGACGCTGGGTGCTGCTGGGGACAAACGCAGGCCAGTCCCCTGCCCTCCCGTCTTGAGCCCTGACTCTCCAGCTACCACACTCAGCCTGGTTTCTGCCTCCACGCCCTGCACCCAGCCATCTCCTGAAGCAATTTCTGCATTGCCTTTGGTTGTGGTGCCCTGGAGGGGGTAAATACGAATGTTCCTCCTGTCAGGGACCAAGGACTAGGGGTTTGGCCTCAGAAGGGCAGCGTGCCTCCTGCCTGCAAAGTCCTGGTGGTTTTCCTTCAGAGACATTCTGAACAAGCTGGACTTATTAACTTTGGGAGTGAAGTAAGTCACTGGCACCCATAAAACTGTGTTGACACGTTGGACTCGGATCATTGGAGGAGCTGGATCTTGTTGGGGACTTGTCCGCTACTTGCCCAGAAGGGCCTGAGTCCACAAGGCCTTCTTCCTTCCCTTGCCCAACAGAGCCTGGTCTGACAAGAACTGTGTTGTGCCTGGCCCGGAGGGGCCCGATCCTGCTAAGAACCTTTCTGTTAGCAGCCCAGGAGGTCCCAGGTCTGCAAAGGGCTACATATCCACTGCCTGTCTGCCAAAGCCTATTTCTGTTCAAAGTTAAGCTGGACCCAATTCTGTAAAAGACTTTTGGTGCAAGTTTTCTCCCTTTCCTCAGTTTAATAAAGCTTCTTCATCTGCAAAGACACCCTCTCTTCATGGCGGGATTGGCTCACAGTTTTGCTTGTATCTAAGTCTTCTGGTTCTGCTTTCGTTCTTGTCAATTCAGTGTATATTTTATTAGAGCCTGATTTTTTTTATGTTCCTCTGATAGTCTCTTTATTTTAGCTTCTAACTGTTCTTGCAACCTATTTCTCTTTGTTTCTTCTTGATCCATTATACATTTCTGTCTTCTTGTGTGGCCTAATCATACCTAGAGGTTCATTCTCTCAGTGGAGTTGTGGCAGGACAATGGATTGGGAGTGAGGTAGCAAAAATCATTTATTCCACATGGAGGTACACTCAGTGCAATACCAAGATGTACAAAGACAAAGGAGTTTGCCTACAGCTTTTATAGTATATTTGGACAGGAGGGAGGAGGATAGCAACAATTCCACCAATCAGCAATTTAGAGGTGTTTCATCTCTTTACCAGTCATGAAGCTGCATTTAGAAAGTTGCCTTGTAAAGCAGGTATGTCCTGGTGGGCTTCAGACTTGCAGACGATGAAATGAGGAAGGCCATGGAATGAGGAAGTGTTTGCCTCAAACTGCCCATTTATCATTTGTTTCATTCAAAAACTTGATATCTGTTTTTAATTTTTTCAATGATTTGTGGGCTTGAATATGCTAGAACTTAGCTTCCAAATCTTAGGCTTCATTGGAATATTATTAGCCCACTGGACTTTCATTAGTGCATGGTCAGATGTTAATATAGGAGCAAAATCTACCTTAGCTAATAGTGGTGCAAGTGATTCTGAAATAAATATATGGTCTATCTTTGAATAAGTTAAACATTTGGGGCGGTGGGGGGAAATGTACTCTCTACCATTTGGATTTAATCCACCCATCAATTAAACCTTCCTTTGTCAGTAATTTTCCAATTCTAGCAGCCATGTTCCTAGTTTTTGATTATGTATCCCTTTTTATATTCAAAACACAATATCTCCTCCCAGGACAATTTCTCCCCATGTAAACTGCCTAGCCTTTCTCAAAAGAGTTTCCATAGATTTTGCCTCGCCTGTATGAGCTAATAGTTATATCAATCTATTTCCTACTCTCCCTGTTACCAATATATATCTGCCATCAAGATCAGCTGATCTACCACTTAAAATTTAGAAATTTTCATGAAAATTGTTGCTACCTGCCTAGATTTGTTTGTTCCTTTTGCACTAAATTGCTCTCCTAGAGATGGATGCTTTATAATATATTGCCCTAGCTTTTTATGATGTGTTTCTTGTAGCAATAACATGTCAACACCCAACTTATGAATAGTCTGCATAATTCTGCATCGCTTTGCTGGGGAACCCAAACCATTTGTGTTGAAAGAAATTATATTTAAGTTGTCTAACCTATTGAATTTGTTAACTGTGCTCATCTTAAGTAGAGTATATTAAATGATGTTAACTGCTTGTACTGCAAAACAGAATTGTCTGCATAACCTTCCTCTTCTCCCCTCTACCCCCTCTCCCTTCCTCATTCTCCACAACCTGCATCTTTCATCCCTTTTCTCCCTTCTTCCCCCACCCAACTGATGGCATTGAGGTCACCTAGCCTCCAGCTCACTAAAATGAACTGTTCCATATGGGTTGCAGTTGTTGGACCAAGAACTGCTACTCCTATGACAAAAGCTCATTACTCTCCCAGCCTGCATTTTAGTATATAGATATATAAATATAATGACCTTTTAAAATGTCTTGCAACTATGCGGTAACTGTATAAGCTATTTCTTAACTATATAAACGTGATTTAGTTTACAGTCCTTCCAGGTGTTTTCTTCACTCTTAAAATTAGTCCAGCAAAGTAGTATGACATTATAGCTGGGTTGCTTATCATCTTCTGCCAGACGAAGCCTGCTTATAATATACTATTAAATGTGAAACCCAGAAAATAGATAAGTAATATTTGCAAATAAATGCGAAAATGGAAAAATCAAAGAAGATGGCATGAGAAAGTAGATGGGATACCTCTTCAGAAGCAGAAGATCAAAGTGATTTGGTGGAGTCTTTGGAGGACCCTAAAATGGTGATGGGTAAGATGAAAGGGAGGGACAAAAGAAAATCAAATTAGCTAGTGAGCTCAATGAAGATATGAGACAGCTTTTAAAACAATTAAATAAAGGTGAACAGATATGAAAGCTCCATTAATGTGAGTGAAAGAAGCAGTGCCAGAAATAAAGACTAACATTAAACAAATAGGGAAGACTGTTAATGATGTTTTTGAGCTAGCCCAGCATTGTCAGATTCAAAGTGATGTTATGGAAAATGAATTAAGAATATTGAAAGATAAAGTTATGAATCAAGAAAAACGTAATCACTGTCGAATCTTGCATATAAGGAATTTTAAAGAGGGGGAAAGGAGAGAGGACTTGAGAGATATGGTCTTGAAATGGATTTGAAACCTCTGTCTGGATTTAAAGATTTTGTCAGAAAATTTGGAAAGAGTTCACAGAGTTGGGTCCTAAGCAAGAAACATGATGAAAAGATATAAGATTCACTCGTTATACAGTGAAATTAACAGTGCACCATGCATTAAACAACATAAAATAATTGTTGTATGAAGGAGACAAGATTGAAATCTTCCAGGACTTGGCTGTTGAATCCATTAGGAAGCGCAGACAGTGGAAGCTGTTTGCTGAGGCACTTTGGAACCAAGATATGTCTGGGGATTTTCCTTCAAATTGATCACATGGTTTGGATGTAAAGCTAAGGTTATTTCATCACTTTGGAAACCCAGAATCATAAACATGCAATGAATTGGCGTGAACATGATGTCCCCTTTCATATTCATTGTAGCAATAGACATAGTGGAATAACATCTTCAGAGCAGAAGCTATACTTTCCTGCTCCAAAGCCCTTGACAGAAGTCACTGTGGATGAATAATCTGCATTAATTCCCTCTTGCAATAGTTGGAGTGGCTTTTTCTATGTGTGTGGCAAGGTCACTCACTGGCTTGGAGACACACCTTTCTCTTCACTTCCTGTATTCAGCTCAGAGTACTTTGGCTGACAGCATGTTTTAGCAATCCATGAAAGTTGGGGAAGATAGGGTAAGGAGAAAGACCTGTGCCTTGCCAGATTCCTGTATGTTCTGCTTAGAGAATTAGCTTTCTTCGTACTTTTTATATTTGAGTAGTTGGATGGGTGGCAAATCAGGGTTGTACATCTAGATCTGTTTTTGTTTTCTCTCCCCCTCTATACAGTATTGCAGTCTCCTAAATGTAGAAACAACAAAGTGTAATTCTTGACAGATTTATTTTTCCATATCAGATGTGCACTATATGTAGTGTTTACATAATTCTGTTCCCCTTGGGCTAAATCAGATGTTAATCTTGACTACCGTCATTAAATCATTGGGGTTTAAATATTTGTTTAACAAATTCTCTTCATCCAGTGAATCCGCTCTGCTTGGAATCTAGCCCCTTGTATCCATGTTTTTCTGGGTTAACAACTGTCATCATTGTAACTGCCTGAACCAAGAATATTAACAAATACGCAATGTGAAAGTGGGAAAATGGTCTCAGTGAGCTTAACTCTCTTTATTTACATGACTGAGATGAAAATTTACACATGTTAGAAGAGTGAAAATTATTGATTTTAAAAACTAGAGCACAAAATAGTGATTTTAATTTAATGTTATTTGGTATTTGGTAGGTTTGGGAGACCCTGCTTCTTTTTATGTGGCTATAGTGTTTCTTCTGAATGGATTAATGGTATCGGTGTTTTTCCTATATGGTACATATCTCAGGTAAGATGCAGAAAAAGAAATGCTTAGTTTGGTAAATTAATATTTGCTGGTATTTAAGTTCTTAAATATATACTGCATGTTGGAAAATGTGCGTCTTTCTCTTTTTGCTGCTTCTCAAGCACTGTAGTTCAGCATGACAGTGATTACAGTTTCTTAGAATTTATTCCTATAGGACACTTGGTTCTCTTGCAATGTAATCCTAAATGGGGTCAGGGATTTGCTGGTCTGCTTGCAAGCCAGGGTAGAAGATGATTGTGTTATAGAATATGATTCCCTTTCCCACCCAGCAGACTGGATTTATGTAAATCTTTCTGTCCTATAAGTTACAGTGGAAGGAAATGGGCTTGATCCTAAGGCTCCTTGTGAGGGCCGGTCTGGAAATTCAAGATTGCTGCTTCCCTGGAATGCCCTGGGTTGTACCTTACTTCCCCTGAAGGTTTCTACAGGTGCATGGGAGCTCTCTGTCAGCAAAGGGCTAGTTCCATGAGATCTGATTTTCATCCAGAAGGTAGCATTAGAGGGTGAGAATCACAGTTTTAGCTGTTACATTTCAGAGAAGACTAAAGAAGCAGATGTAACACTTATTAATATATTAAGATAATGTCTGACCATTTTTTTTTGGCAATGTTTAAAATATCTGGTTTAATGAAAAATGTTCATATTTTGAGGGTTTCTGAACATAAATGTACTTTGAACTTCAGTTTATTCAAGCTCTAGGATGTTAGGTGTCATTTCATTTGCCTCAAATTGCATTTTGCCCTCAGTTCAGTTTAAGAACTGCATTTCACTCCTTTTTTATCAGACTGAAGCAGCTCATTTTAAATGTGAAGTAACCTTTTTATTACTTCGTGTATGAAAAATTACACTGAAGGAATCTTTCTGGATGATGAAAAGCATTTTTGCATAATAATAGAATTAAACAAATAATTTCTAGTTAATACTTTCTGCAGAGCTGGGGAATATTTCTTGAATTTTCTGGTGCTTCTAAGTGCAATTCTGTTTGTATGTCACTTATTTTGATTGGAGAATTTTCCCTATTCCTTAGAAATTTAATTATATCTGAATTCATCTTTGGGCCATTTGTAGAATTATCTTTTTAATGTTCCTCAGTCTTGGCTCCCCATATGTTCTTGGATTACAACTCCCAGAAATCCTGGGCAGCACAGCTAGTGGTTAAGTGTTCTGTGAGTTTTAGTTCAAGGACATCTGGAGACCCAAAGTTGAGAACCATTGGTTTAATAGGTTTGTATGCTTGTGACCTACTTCAAGTATTATGTGCATGGAAGTATTAACATACATTAATGCTATTAAATAAGAGAATTATGTATGTATTTAAGTAGAAAACATGTAGCTTGGTAATTATAGATAAGGCTGACTTCCGGGGAGGGGTTTGTTAAGTAGTCCTGAGCTTTATGTGTTCACAGAGGCCTTAGTGATGATATTCAATACAACATTCTCAGATTCTAACTTCAGTAGTTTTGCTTCTGAATTTTGGCTCAGGACATGCTTACTATAACAAATCTTTCCTGGGGTCAAATATAATGGGAGCTAATGATCAATTCTGAAGCAGTAAAATTAAATTGTACATTTTTATCAGGATCTAAAGATAAAAATAATGTCTTCAAAAACACTGAAACTAAGTTAAACTATTTCTAAAGAGTTGTGGATTTTTCCATACATGCTTGAAAGATTCATGAAAGATGAATAGTAGCATCTGCCTATTTATGGGAATATGTCTAAAGCTTGGATGTCAAATGGGGAGTTACATGTGAGCGCCCCTGCCCATAGCAGCCTAACACCCATTATTTAAGAAATAAAAAATCTGCTCAGAAAGTCCCATCATGTTCCCAAGGGGGCACAGAGAAACTGGATGACAAATTATGCCACAACTTTTCCCAAAGGTACAGGGATCAATTTCACCATGCTTTGCTTTTGCCTTAGCGGTTTTAGGCACAAGGTGCTTTTTCCAAACCCAGATGTCATATCTCAGGTGTACAGTAGATGCTTGGATATTGACTCACAGGCTGCTGAGCCAGTCAAAGAGATCCTTGATTCAGGGTAACTGGATTGTGTACAAGGGCAACATAGCTTTTGTTGTTGTTGTTGGACTATGGAAGGTACTCTGAATTGTCAACCAGAGCCAAGCAAGTACTTCAACCATAAAGGAGGTGGACTGAGCTGTCTGGTGAGAAAAGTAAAGATTCTAGATCCTTCTCCCGGTAGAGAGTTTTATACATGATTCCCCTGTGAAACAGAAGAGCCAGTGCATTTTGTGGCAGAGACAAAAATGTCTCACCTAAGGATTTCCTGTCTTTTTTTCTTTGAAGTTGCAATCCTGAAACTCTAGAACAGGAGGAGCAGTGTCTATGCTGGTGGGGGAATTCTAGGAGTGGCAATCTAAAAAGGTAGTTTTTCCAGGCTCTGCTACTGTTCACTAAACCACATACTGATATAATGATATGTTTTCCTCTCTGGTCTCCATTCTGCATGGCTAGCAGCTGGGGGAAGAGAGGAAATACAAAATTTTAGCACATCACTTCAATTTATTTAGCTATATATATTCTTTGGCTTGGACACATATTCTTTGTTTTGTCTTTTTATTGTATTTTAAATGTTGTAAGCCGCCCAGAGACCTTTGGGTAGTGTGGGCGGCATATAAGATAAAATAAATAAATAAATAAATAAATAAATAAATAAATAATATATACACACTTTATTGCTTTATAGCTGATCAGGCTGTAAGCAAGATAAATTAAACCAGTTTTAAATATAGTATTTAAAATCTAATGTACGAAATAGGAAGGGACAACTATATCAAAGCTGGGTTGCTCTCCAGCCTACTTCCAGAGGAGAGGATGTAACGCAGCCCGCGAAGACATCATTTAGCTATGTAGCAGCATCATGCTATCATTAAGCTTACATTTGAACTCAGGTTGTCTGAAATGACATAGAAGGTTTTAATTTTTAAAATATGACACATAAACCACACGTTATTGCAAAATAAGTACCACTTAAAAATGATGAAAAGAAATTTATCATCCTACTTCAAAAGCACTGTGAAGGGCAAACATCCAGCACAGCAGGAATGGTGATGCATTCTGTTGTACATGCCATGGCTATTTAAACCTGTCTGTGCCACTTAGGTTGCGGTCTTTGCTTACTTGAGGGTAAACCATGTTAAATTACCATCATCATCATAGAACTGCAGAACTGGAAAGGACCCTATGGATCATCAAGTCCAGCCCCTGTCAAGGAGGCACAGTGGGGAATCAGACCTCTGGCCCCACAGACAGATACTTAAACCAGCAGTTCATTGATCGATTTCTGAGTGAGCACTTTGTTAGAAGCATATTTGTATGAATGTCTGGCAGTTTATTACCCTTATTAATTTTATTTCCTGATTTTTTTTCTGCTGTCAGATTATAATAATTGATGGGAGTGTTACACAGCTGAGAATTGTCCTATGATAATAAAACATTTTGGATTTTAATTTTTAAATTTATCTTAGTGTAAGGTCCCAAATGGAATTTGGGACGCTTTGCTGTCATCTGGAGTTGACAAAACAACAGACGCTCTTTTCTGTAGCTTTCCTTTTCTCTTGGTCTTGACTTTTTCTCTCAGCTTGCATTACTTCTGTAAATGATTTCTGGAGCCACCACGAAAACATCTCCGGACAGAGAAGACTTTATCTCCTAGCTGCTCCCCCACATTCTTATCAGCTGTGCTAAGAATAAGTTTTCTCTCCTCCCGTTCCTTCTCTTCATCAAGAAGCCTTCCGATTACATAATTTGAAGACAGATCTGTTTCAGACATTGATTCCAAACTGGCTACCACCAAATCAAACATCTCATCTAGGGAGCTGAGAATCATGTACACTTTATGCAAATCTGTAAACTGCATACCACATCTGCATCATGTCATCCAAATGGGCTGACACCTTTTCACCCGGTTTCAGTCTGGATCTGTACAACCTCCTTGTCAAAAGGACTTTTCCAGCTGCAGTGTCCCAAACATACAGACACTTCATAGCTTCCCAGCACTCATGGACAGAAGTCAACCCACGTACATGAACTAGCTGGTTATCTTTAAGACATAATATAATGCTGGCAAGTGCTTTTTCACTCATTTCTTGCTGCTCCTCATCAAGGACAGCAGGTGGAGCTTGCACTATCTCCCATCAATGGTCTTTTCCAAGAAGCATCTCCATTTTTAATGACCAGTGCAGATCATTACTGGCATTTAGCCTTGCAATAGGGAAACCTCCCCCGGTCATGAAGCTGCCGGCCTGCTGGCTAATTAATATGCAGTGTCCGTTTCTAGCCATCCTCTACCACTCCTGGGCTTACACACAAGGATGCTCACCTCTCTGGACCTCTGGCAAGACTTCCAGCACCTCTGGATAGGCTCCTCTCACATCCACAGTGACTCACCTACGTCTCCACAGCTCACTTGGTGCTGCTTGGGCACTCTGGAACACTCTGGCAATGTTCTGGGTAGCCCCTGGGCCCATAACTCAATGTCAGGAACTCATGCACTCTGGTTCATGTACAAAGAGTAAATTCTCTATTATGCGCCACAATATCCTGACATGGTCCACCCACATCCCCTTTTCTTTTTGCTCAAAAAGTATGCTTGTGCTTTATAGGAGATGTTAGAAGCAATTTACTATATTTAGAGGGGCCTCCATATTCCATGTTTTATCTTGTGGCCACTGGAGTGTGCAAGGATCATTTAAAGTTTAAACTGGATTTTTTAAAAGGTTAACCCAGGTTTTAGTTAACAAAAATCCTGTGACTGAAATCCTATTCATAGCATAAGCCAAATCATAACTTCTGGGTTGTTCCTTCCTGGAAAAAAAACACGTCCGTGTCATAGTTTTCGGGAGGTTCTACACACTGATTTGGTGTGAATCGAAGATTTGAAGGGATACAGAGTTGTTGGTTAAGCCAAGCATCACAACTTGGCATATTCTACAAATGGGATTTCAGCCATTGTATCAGCCTTCAGAGTTGCATTGAAACCACTCTGTTAAAATAAACAAATATGCATATTAGCCTTTTGGGGCAAGCCCTTCTGCTTTTGTTTGCACCCTTGCAAATGTGGAGTCCAGGCTGCTGGCAATTCTGACAAATGGCCCTTGCAATGGTGAGATCTCCTAGCTCCTGAAAAACTATGTTTTACCAGGTGAGAACGTGTTTCAGCAGTGCTCTGGTTTACAGATACTGTTCCCTGTTTTTTAGTATAGCCATGAAAAGAGTTAAGAAGCTTTTGCCTGTTTTTGATTTACTGAAATTTTGCATTGTGGTGATGAAATATCAGTGTAACTGGTTTGCATCTAGTGGCAGAGAATAGATATAATGGCAGAGAATGATATAGATCTAGGCTAAGTACAGAATCAGATGTACCCTGGATATTGTATTTATACGGATTCTGTAACTAGGATAATAGTTATGCAGTCATATGAAAAAGAAAGTACATCCTCTTTGAATTCTATGGTTTTATGTATCAGGACATAAAAAAAATAATGTGGTCCTTAGTAGGTTTGAAAATTAGGTAAATGCAACCTCAGATGAACAATAACACATGACATATTACACCGTGTCATGATTTATTTAACAAAAATGAAGCTAAAATGGAGAAGCCATGTGTGAAAAACTAGTTACACCTTTACTGCTTCTATAGGAATTCAGAAACTGCGTAGCAGCCAGGTGCTGCTAACCAAATGCACTTGAGTAATTAATCATGAGCAAGTGTGACCACCTTTATAAAAGCCAAAGTTTTAGCAGTTTGCTGGTCTGGAACATTCAGGTGTGTGTTATCACAACACCAAGGAGGAAATACACCAGCAGTGATCGTAGAGAAGCAATTGTTGCTTCCCGTCAATCTGGGAAGTGTTGTAAGACAATTCCCAAACAATGTAAAGTCCATAATTCTACAGTGAAGAATATTATTCACAAACAGAAAACATTCAAGACAGCTGCCAATCTTCCCAGGAGTGAATGTCCAAGCAAATTCACCCCAAGATCAGACTGGACAATGCTCAGAGAAATGGCAAAACCCCCAAGAGCTAAATCTCAGAGGACAGGCCTCAGTTAGCATGTTAAATGTTAACATTCATGACAGTATAATTAGAAAAAGACTGAACAAGTATGGTTTGTTTGGAAGGGTTGCCAGGAGAAAGCCTCTTCTTTCTAAAATGGAGATGTTTAGCCATAATGCACAGCACCATGTTTGGAGAAAACGAAACACAGCATATCAGCACAAACACACCAACTGCCAAGCACAGTGGTGCAGGGGCAAAGATTTGGGGTTGTTGCAGCCACAGGACCTGGGCACCTTGCAGTCATTGAGTCGACCATGAACTCCTCTGTATACCAAAGTATTCTAGAGTCAAATGTGAGTCCATCTGTCCAACAGCTAAAGCTTGGCCGAAATTGGGTCATGCAGCAGGATAATGATGCCAAGCACATCAGCAAATCTACAACAGAATGGGTGTGATCATGGTTAAAGTTCTTTACTCCTTTCGATGCATTTGTCTGTAAAGGAGGTGACGGTAGCCCAAAATCTTCCAATAAAACAGGTTTATTGTCTAACAAGTTATCAGTCTCAAACATGATCATATTACTTGGTTCTGCTTTTAACAACAAGTCATACTTCTTAACTTCCATCAAACCAGGTAACTCTCCTTGCAACGAAAGAGGAGATGAACGCTTAACTCTAGGTGTCCATCTCTGCCTAGTGCCCAAGTCGCACTCGAGGAGGCAATCGGGCGGCAGAGGCAGCAGCAGCAGGAGGCGGAGGAGCAGCCGCGCTGGGCCGTCCCTCGCGGCTGCATTGGGGGGGTCGTATACACGGAAAAAAACGGTACCTAAGTTTCAGGCCTACTAAGGACCAGATGATTTTTATGATGACATAGGTAAAACCATAGACTTCAATGAGGGTATACTTTCTTTTTCACAGGACTGTATATATAAATGACTGTAGTATTTAAAGTGAAAGAAATATAAAGTGAAAGAAAACAATGTTACCTCTAATGCTTGCAAAATTGCTACATTTCTTTGTCCCCCCCCCCCTTCCTACAGTGGAAGCAGATCTGGTGGTCTGCTTACAGTGGCATGCTTTTTTTTCAACCATGGAGAGGTAAGTAATTCAGATTTTACAATCAGTTATATAATGTGAAATCAGATATTTTGCATTTGAAATGAGTAGTGTTGATAAACCTTTACATAAAAGTTAAATGTAACCTAAACTGCCTTTAAAAGAATCGAAGATTTGGAAGCATCCAAAGTTATTGGTTAATATCTCCTTACTTCCCTTACTTATACTGATCTTCTTTATAAAACTCCAAATATAATACATACTGTGATATAGGTTTTTTTAAAGCATTGGAAATAAGGCCCAGAAAGGTCAGTGGAGCTTGATATTCAGTAACTGGGTTGAATACACTAGTCTCCCTCTCGCTCTCCCTCTCCCTCTCTCTCTCTCTCTCTCTCTCTCTCTCTCTCTCTCTCACACACACACACACACACACTAATGTATCACCTACTCCTGCACTGTAACATAGTCTAGTGGTTTTTATAAAACAATAATCACATAGGGTTTTAGAAAAACAAAATAAAATGCAGTTTAATAATAATATTTTTTAAAATTCAATTTAAATTTTAAAAACCCATTGTTTTCTGAAAAAAACACTGACTTTTATCCACTTGACTATAATACACTAGCTAGAATCTCCTGTAGATTTATGCCAGCATAAGTAATGGAATGAATCGTGATGGTGAATTGTTAACTAACAAGTTATATATATATTATATATATATTAGTGTATTATAGTACTGTACTATATATAGCCCTAGCATTTTACACGAAAAGGAGTGTGAGGATTCTAAAGACACCCCCCCTTTTACACACACACCCCCCCCCCCCGATAGGTGCTTCAAACTTCACCTTTTGTTTTAAACTCTCAACATTTATTAACATAGGTCCAATGGGGACAGCAGTAATAGTCTCAGTCATCAACTTCTCTTTTCCCTCCCACGGGGTGAGGAAAGGGTTCCTGGGACTTTCTCCCAACAGTTCTTTCTCCGTTTGGTCCTTCTGCCCAACAGTTTTAGTGGTCTGCATCAGTTCTGGAGTGGACCTGGTGGCAGCAGCTTTGATGACAGTGGCACAGTTCTCTCTCCCTTCACTCCACTTCTCCCTCTGTCTTCTGGACAGCCCACCAATTCAAGGACTCGGGGAAAGGTTTGGTCCACCCTGGGGTGGAGTTTTCTTGCACTTCTCCACTCAGTGTTCCCATTCTGCCCAGGCTGCTAGCTCTCTCTCTTTCCTCCATCTCTCTTTCCTTTCCCTCTCTCCCCAATAAGAGGGCTTCTTCAGGAGTTGAGACTGCTGTCTCCTCTTGGCTTCCTCTGCTGGCACCATCATTCTTTCCCTTTCCCTAGTCCAAGGACGCTTTAAATTATCCATTCCCACCATTCAGGCAATGTTTTTTGTTCCTCCTTTTTACTCTCTGTCCATCCTGCCTCCTCTGTTCCTTTCTTTTTCATTCCTCTATATATCTTTTCCTCTCCTCTGGCCCACTCCTCCTCTTCTTTCTCCTTTTTTGCCTTTTCTTCCAAAACAGGATCTTCGTTAGCTCCTTCTCTCCTTGCTTTTTCCCTGCCTCCTGATTCTGAGGGACGGGAAGAGGGGGCGGCACACAGGCTGGCAGGTTCTTTCTCACATCCCCTATCTCACAAGGAGCCATTCATTTCATGATTTCCTGTTCATATTTTCTGGCACTTTAAAACCCTAAAAGTATCCTTAAGAATTACTCCAAAAAAAACCAAAGGCAAGGCACTAGAGAATGTGTTTTAGAGGCTGCCATTTGACAACTGATGAAACAAAATGAAACTGATAAAAATAGAGCCTCCTTTGTGTTCTTTGTCTTTTGTAAAAATATGAAAGTCCCATCTGTATTTAGGACTCTGGTGACAGATAAATCTAAGAGCATCCACGGACCATGCACCTGTTCCTGTCCAGGGAGTACAGCTCCATTCAGCACAAATAAAACAGTGGGACTATGTTGGTTTTTTCCCCATATATAGTATACTGTAGACAATGGAATGGAGTTAATTGAAGCATAATGAGTAATAAAATCAGAAGAATATGATAGAGTAAATGGTAATTTGTCAAAACAAATTACAATTCATTTTCTGGAACATTTTTAATATTAAAGGATAGATTGGTCTGGTTTTAGGGTCATTGCTGTGTTGTTTTGAACATATGAATTGCTGGTGGAAGTTTCTACAGTTTTTGTGTTAATGTCTGTCAACTTTATCTGCAAAAAAACACTTGTTTTGTGGAAAAAACAACCCCAAGTATTTAAATATATAGGGAATTAACTTAATTTTATTTTCTAGAGTACTCGTGTGATGTGGACTCCTCCTCTACGTGAAAGCTTCTCTTATCCATTCCTTGTCATTCAGATGCTATTACTAACATATATTCTCAGGTATTTCCTTTTGTTCACTACTCAAATAATTAAAACAAAATATCCAAACAAGGTATTGATTTTTACACTCCTACATACATAGTAGCATGCTACAGTGGTGCCTCGCTAGACGAACGTCTCGCGGCACGAAAAACTCGCTAGACGAATGGGTCTGGCTAGGTTTTTTGTGCCTCGCAAGACGATCGTTCCTATGGCCGTTTTCCGCAAGACGAATGTTGCGGTTTTATTTTTATTTTTTGTTGTCCAGCACCAGTTTTGAAGATCGCGCCCTTTCCCCCTGCTTCGGTAAGGCTCCGAACGGAAAAAGGGGAGAAAAAAAAAGAAAGCCTTTTTCCGTTCGGAGCCTTACCGAAGGCAAGGGGAAAGGGCCCGATCTTCAAAAATGGTGTTGGGCTAGCCTCTGCAAGCGCCGCTCGCCGGCTTTGGGGGTCCCCCGGGGCTTACCTTGCACCATCCCAGGACTCGCGGGGGTCCCTCCGCGCGGCGATGGGCGTTTGCAGAGGTTTGCCCGGCACCATTTTTGAAGTTCCCGCCCTTTCCCCCTGCCTTCGGCAAGCCTCGGAAGGTTAAAAAGAAAAAAAGAGAAAGCCTTTTTACCTTCCGAGGCTTGCCGAAGGCAGGGGGAAAGGGCGGAAACTTCAAAAATGGTGCCGGGCAAACCTCTGCAAACGCCCATCACCGCGCGGAGGGACCCCCGCAAGTCCTGGGATGGTGCAAGGTAAGCCCCGGGGGACCCCCAAAGCCGGCGAGCGGCGCTTGCAGAGGCTAGCCCAGCACCCCGGCGAGTCCTCGGATGGTGCAGGAAAAGCCTCCGAAGTGCTCTGAAGCTGGCGCGCGCGGTTGCGGGGCACCCCCGCCAGTGTTCCGATGGTGCAGAGAAAGCCATCGGAACACTGGCGGGGGTGCCCCACAACCGTGCGTGCCGGCTTCAGAGCACTTCGGAGGCTTTTCCTGCACCATCAGAGGACTGGCGGGGGATCTCCAAAGCTGGCGATCGCGGCGAGGGTACCCCCCCGCCAGTCCTCCGATGGTGCTTCCCCAGCTCCCTACCTGGTAAGTGACTTTTAAAATATTTTTTTCCCATAGGAACGCATTAATTAGATTTCAATGCATTCCTATGGGAAAACGCGCCTCGCAAGACAAATTTTTCGCAAGACGGCATTGACCGTGGAACCAATTAAATTCGTCTTGCGAGGCACCACTGTACTTCTATTTGTAGAATGTTCACTACCAGAAGTTGCATCTCTGTCTTGTTTAGTATTGATCTTGTCAATGACATTGACACAAAAGCAGAGAGCCAAAAATGTTGTGAGGAGGCCCTCATACTGCCAAAGTGGATTTTAGGTGTGTCTTCATGTGAGGCCATAACCCAGCAACAAAACCTCTGTGGTTGCTGCAAGCATGTACCTTGCTAATGGCTGTTTTTTTTCATTCTCTTTCCTTTCTTCATTCAAATTAGGTTAGCTTAATTTAGGAAGAAAATGGTTTGCATGGCAGCAAACAAGGCCGTGGTGAGGAAGCATGTGACTTGCTAGTATCTTCTCATTTTCAGGGCTTATGGAAAAATACTGTAGCTAGTTTTTTAAAAAAATGTATATAGCAGTATATATGAGAGCCATTGTGGTGTTGTGAATACAGTGTCAGACTAGGACCCGGGAGACCTGATTTCAAATCTCCATTTAGCTGTAGAAATTCACCAGGATGGAGTGTACAGTACAGTACTAAAACGATTCCTTAAATAGCTCACATACCTTGAAAACCCTATTGCCATAGGTTGAACGTGAATTGACAACATGGAACAACAGTATGTGTAATAGAACAAACACATATTGCTTTACCATCTGCCCATTGTACATTCCTCCTGCGCCAGCTTTAATAATAATAATTGTGTGCTGTCAAGTCAATCCTGTCTTATGGGTTTTCTAGGTTGAGAATACACAGAAGTAGTTTATCTTCTTCTGAGGGCACTCTGGGACTATTCAGCTTGCCTATGACTACATAGGCTGGCTCTTTTCCCAGGGGACACAGTGGGGAATTGAACTCCCAGTGTCTGGCTCTGCAGATACCTGGCTGCAGAGACAGATATACACTGTGCTATCCAACCAGAAAAGAAAGGACTGATGTGGCCAAATGTCAAGTTGATATGTATACAGGATCTTCTTGAAACTGCTATCATATTTTCTTCTTTTGATTTAAGGCTGAATAGTGGACTCAAGGTGATTTTATAATGGTTATTAAAAACATAGTGTATATATTTCCATACTCTTTCTCTCTATAGCATAATTTCTGGCACTGTGTTTTGCATATCTTTTGTGAACTTTCTAATTCATAGCTCATTTTTCATAGTCTGTATGAGTGATAATTTACATCATTATTGAGCTTATCGAGCGCTTTATAAATTGTGTTTTAATAGCTGAAACTCTTTTAACTATTCTTTTATTCTTTTTCCCCAAGGACTCAGAATATTAATAGAAGAAGCCTGATTGCACTATCTGTTTCTAATGTTTTTTTCATGCTTCCGTGGCAGTTTGCTCAGTTTGTTCTTCTGACACAGGCAAGATAATGAATTATAACTATTCAATTATAAGTGTATATCCCATCTTTTAAAATAACTGTTCCAAGCAGTGCACAGAAAAAATATGCATATGTATTTAAGCAACTGCTAAAATTCCCATTATGAGTGTATTCCTTTTCTAGTCCAGATTCAGTGAGAAAGTCACATCCAGCTAAAGAACAGGCCTAGTGAAGAGGGTGTTACTCATGGGCTCCCTTCAGGCTGCAGCTATTAATTTTTTTCTGCTAGTATAGTGGGAGGATATGCATGTTATATGTATGGTTTTACAGGCAATCTTGGAGCATATTCTGAATTGCATGTGAGCATAGATTAAAATAGTGTAAATATTGCCAAGTCAAGTGATCATCATGTAGAGACCAATATTCTATTGAACTTCCACTGAATGTATTCATCCAGAATTACATTACTTGCACAAACGTGCAAGTGGTGATCACCATGAATAATGCCTGACGTCCATTTGTGAGCAGCAATTCTTGCACAAATGGCATATTTCTGCTTTATTGTTCTGGTGGAATTTTCTGGTCAGCTACAACTCTGGAGAGTATCGGCCATTTAACAAGAATCAAAGCCAGGATGTAATGTTAACTTTAACTTGGTTAAAGTTAATAGGTTTAAGATGCAGTTTTTATTCCCTATGTGTCAGTAGACCTTGTGGAACTCTGTGGAACAAGTTTGGAGTAGACATGTATAGAATTCCACTGTTAATTATGATTTGGACTTAGTTTGATTAAATATAATCTGCTACTCTTATCAGACGTTCCCCTCCACACAGCTATAATAATTTTGAATATGACAACAGAGCTGTATCTACTGGTCTCATGCTACTGTTACGTCCCTGACATGGCCCACACAATCATGCTTACTAGCCACACTCCCCTAATGCTGGGGAAAATGTTTATAAAGATCTGAAATATGTGTTCAAGCTCTTCCCATGGTTTGGGAGTCCTGATAATCAGACCTTCCATAGGTAAAATATTATCTATATTAAATAGGTGTTGCATCCTCTTTTTGCTAAATGTTACTAAGATTGTCTTTGAAAGGCAAAGCATTGTGAAATGACTGTGCTTCATAGTTGTGGCTAATTTCTCCAGATTATTTGTAATACAACTGCTAATATCCAAGCTGTTGCTTTGGCATATATCAGAATTTGTATGTGTTGATAGAATTTACTTTTAGTTACTTCATTCTTTTCAATTGCAGGTTGCATCCCTTTTTGGTGTATATATTTTAGGATTCATTGATTCATCCAAACTACGGAAGATACTTTATGCACATATGGTAATACTTAGTATTAATCTTGTTTCATATTTAGAAGTAAAGCCAGTTTCTAAAACTTAAGTAATTTTAGATGCAGGTTTGGTTTGTACTGAATCCTCGGCAGAGTATAATCTCTTTTGATGTAGCTAGTGCACACACAGCATATCCACACACATAATAATATCCTCACGCCATATCCACACAGTTCATACAACCTTGCAGCCCTTAGTTCTCTGGGCAGTAAGTGGGTGTGCTTTCAGCTATATATTACTGGGAAAACCTATAGTTGGGGTGTTCTTTCTGGCAGGAAGCAGAAAACAAATTTCCTGCATCTGCCAGATAGGGGCTAGGACAACTTTCCTGTTTGCCCTGGTATTCCTCTCTGAGGCCTGTGGTCCCTGGCTGATGGCAATAGCCACCTTCCCTTCAGCTGTGCAGTACCAAGGCAGCTCAGGCTAGTAGGAAAACTGGACAAAGGAGAATAATTTGCTTGGAGAATTGTTCTTATTAATAAATGGTATTGATATTAGGGGCTTCTATTATGTCCAGTCTTCCTCCCCATGTTTTGGACGTACCATCCAGCCTGGAGATTTAGAAAAGTTTCTTCAGTACATTTTGACAATTCAGTTGGCTCATCAAAGATATTGTTACATTGTTGCTTCCGATTACTTTTCCTAAATAATAGACAAATAAGGTTATCTACAAGTTTTCTTGACAATTTATAATTGAAACTGTGACCACAATATACAGCTGGTAAGAGAAAAATCTTAAAAGTTTTTTTCAGATGTTTTGTTGTAATTATTTTGTAAGTGTGTATTTTGGGGTATGTGTCTTTGACTAAGAATGTAAATGGGTTGATTGTAATACTTTGCCAGTCTACCTGGGAATAAGTCCCAGTGAATTGAGAAGGTCTTGTGGTACAGGTAAGATTGCACTGTCACAGTGAAATCTATATAGGACTATGCATACTTACATATTCAGAGGTGAGGTCCATTAAATTCAGTAGATTTTATTCCTAGGAAGGTGGGTATAGGGATGTCATCTTAAGTGTACTACATAATATAATTTAAAACAAGTTTTAGATATATAAATGTTAAGTATAAATGTGGTACTATGGCATGCTGGTTCAGCAGTTTTTGCCAGTTTGTTTATCATCCAAACAGTATTTGGCGCTTCAGAGCCCTGCCTCTGGTGGACACCCACTTGGAGACAGCAGCCCGGCTTCCCTGCCCTGGCTCCTCTGGGCGCTGCCTCTGAGTGGATGCCACCAGAAGATGCAGGGCTTTCAAGTGCTGAACACCTGTTCAGTCAGTAAATAAATGGGCGGTTCGTGCCCATCTCTAATGGCAAGTGGAAGATGAGTAGGGATAAACTATAGTGGAAACAATATCACTCTCTATTCTGAACATTGTGAGGGATTTTTATTCTGAAAGATATTCTAGGAACATAGATAACCATTATTTGCAGATAAAATAACGATAATGGCCAAAATCTTGTTGCATAATTATGCTGGCAAAAGGGCAATGGCATGGATAATAGCAGCAAATTGCTATTAATGACTGAGTCTCCAGTTGGATTTCAGTGGAGAGTCAAAGTGAGGATTTGTTAAATTAGTGGAAATGTACCACTGCACCATAATGACATTGCCTTTCTTCAAGCATAAACACACAAGATTTTGACATTTATCTTTAAAATGGTCTCAAGATACCACCACATATGTTTTAAAGTTTAGTGTAATTCTGTGTCTTCAGACTCATGTATTCTTTGGTACTTTAGCTATTACATTAAATTATGTTTGTATACTTGTATCCCTTTAGGCATCACTCGCAGTATGTTTTGTCCTTATGTTTGGAAACTCTATGTTGCTGACATCTTTTTATGCTGCTGCTTTGATAGTTAGTTGGGTAAGTTAGTAATGGAGTACTCAATAATGTTTTGTCTTGCTGTACTGAATTATTGCAGTAATTCACAAGATGCTTAAGCATTTATTTATCTATTTTAGTGCAATCTTTCGGGGCAAAGCCTTACATGCAGACTTTCAGCTTAAAACACTCTGAATATGGTTTACAACTGATTAACTTCATATATAGAGTGGAATATTGTATTATGTACAGTTGACTAACAGTTCTTTGATGGTGATGGTGATAGTAGAAGTTTTACAATTTCAAATGATTTACAGTTCACTTGCAGTGTGTCTGTTCTAGGCCTCAGTGTCCTTCTATTACCCACCAACCTCTGCTCCGTTTCAGAGTGCCTACGCACCAGAGTCTTTATGCCTTGCTCTATTTCCCTCCTTTTATGGTTCAGTGTTCAGCTTGTGCAATACTATTTTAAGTGTGAAAAGATTATAGATTTGAAGAGCAATATGTGTGTAAACTGTGTTTACTGTCCAGCCCTCAGATATAAAGGAGGGGCATGAAATGTGATTCTTCTCCTTCTGATGGCCTTGTCAGTGTCAGCTGGTAGCTTGCAGGTGGGGTCTCAACTGGAGCTGTATCTTAGCTCCCCCTCCAGGGGAGCCATTTCCAGTTCAAAAATAACATGTGTCAAAACTTGTGGCACATTTTTCAGTGAATAAGTGGGGCTCCTTGTGAGTATACTCATTCATATAAGAAATTCTGGGCACACTGTGGGTCTGTATGCCATGACTTAATCGTGGATGAAGATTTACTGCTCTTAAGAACATAATGATATATGTAAGAATCCAGTTTTATCAGCTGAAACCCTTTTAGAGATCCACTCACACCAGTCACTCCTATCATTTATTCAGGATCACCCTATCAACACTGCTGTCTCTCTCACACACACACTTGTATAACAGATTCGAAACAAACACACAAAACATACAGGGCCCATTACACTCCATAGCCCTGGCCTTCTTCCTCCCCCCATCTTGTTCAGTTACCTTGATCCCAGGCCTGGTCTGCCTTCTTCCAGCTGTCACTATGTCACCTTGTCTCTAGCATTCCCCTGGGTCATTCCCAGTCTCATTCTAAATAATTCCATTGCCATGTTCAGTCTTCCTCCCAGCTTACCAAATGTGAATAATAGGATCCTCCTTTCCTAATTGCAGAGGATAACTGAGAGTTCATCAAAGCAAAACACAGGCCTCTAGCTCACTATCATCTGACTTCTGACAAAAGTGTCTGGGTCCATGTGTGGTCCAGAAACATTTTGGGAATAAAGATGGAAGGCAGATAGAGCCTATTCTCTCTTTTCTTAACCGGTTTCTAGGCTGTCCTGAAACAGAGATCTAACACAAACTGCTTTTAGATCTTAATCTTCAGATTACACTTACTTGCACAAAATTTCTCGCAGCTGCATGCAAGATATATAAAGATTTAATAGTTATTATTTTAAGCTATAACTTTCCTTTAACTCTTTTTTCCTCTGTTTTAGTATTGTGACTGCCTTATAAATTTAACCTTTATTATGTTCAATGTCTTTTGCTGGTCACGGGCCATAATAATAAACCTAAACTAAACTACAGGTTTCAGTAGAGCAGTTTGCAGGTGCAGGAGGAGGTATCTTCAGGTTCAGTGCATAATGCATTACCTACCACTGAATTAGATATTGGCCTAGGTTCAGAAAGCAGTGATATTCAGATAAGAAATTTTGTACCTTCTGAGCTCATGTATTTGCAGGAAAAAAGTACATAAGTAATGGAAGTATACTTGTGACATTCTCTTGACTTTCTCTGAGCCTGCAGCCTTCAATGAAATCCCCTTCTCTTCAAGACTTGTTCTGGATTCCAGTGCATTGCTTTGGATAGCTGTAGATGTCTTCATATTGTCTCCTTTTTGGGATATATGGCTATCAAGATCTTTATAAAGATCTGTCTCTCAGCAAATAATGACTGGTGGTTCCTAAATGATTTAAATATTTTCTATTCTCTGTAATAAGTAATAAGCAGTAGGTATGGATTACAAAACAGGGACGTGGTGGCGCTGCGGGTTAAACCGCAGAAGCCTCTGTGCTGCAAGGTCAGAAGACCAGCAGTCGTAAGATCGAATCCATGCGACGGAGTGAGCTCCTGTCGCTTGTCCCAGCTCCTGCCAACCTAGCAGTTCGAAAGCATGTAAAAATGCGAGTAGATAAATAGGTACCACCTCGGTGGGATGGTAATGGCATTCCATGTCTAGTTGCGCTGGCCATGTGACCACGGAAACTGTCTTCGGACAAACGCTGGCTCTATGGTTTGGAAACGGGGATGAGCACCGCCCCCTAGAGTCGGACACAACTGGACTAAATGTCAAGGGGAACCTTTACCTTTACCTATGGATTACAAAAGAAACAGAAGTTGCTTTATTATTTACATATAATTATGTCTGAGTCCTCACCATTTTCCAGATAATAGTCACTTGATTACAAGTTATGTTAATACTCAATTACAAATCTGTGCTAAACTTTGAAATATATCTTCCCCTGAACTCATACACAATACTTCTAAGCTGTGTTTTTCTGATTGCCTTTCCCAGTCCCCATATCTCTCTTTCATGCTCAGCGTTCCAAACAGTACCTCTCAGCCAGACTCATTCTACATGCAGATATGCAGTCTCTGCCATTCGTTGCACCTTGTCAATCACTTCACATGTCTTGTAATATTTACCATGTTAATAGACTGTACAGAAAAGCAAACCCACATTATATTGCAGTACTTGGAAATTAGTCAGTTGAACTAAAGGAAGAATGCAAGTAGTAGAACTACTACTAAGCCCCTGCGGGGCTTAGGAAAGCAACCATGAAAGGGCTTCAGGATCAAAGGGCTGCAATCGTGCAGCCCTTTCATGGCTGCTTTACCCTAAGGGAGCCTTCCCTTCCTTTTTGTTAAGCCCTGTGGCTTTGCAAAAGGCAAGGAAAAGCGGTGGTCAAAGGGAGCCCTTTGATCCCTGCTTTTCCCTTCCTTTTGCTAAGCTCCGTGGCTTAGCAAAATGAAGGTAAAACAGGGATCAAATTTTCTCATTTGGGGTTAGAAAAGGGGGGGGTCGTCTTATATATTGGGTCGTCTTATAAACGGAAAGATATGGTAGTCACGGGATGCAGAAGTGGCAGTAATGAATGATGGGTGTCAATTTGGTGATTATGCACATTTATATTAATACTTAAAATGTTAGCTTTAAGTATCATACATTCTTCACAGATTTATATTTATTGCTTTATCCTTGTGGACAACAGTTCAGGAAAATATTGTGTAAATATTGCTGATTTAACACTATTATTGAACAATTTCATTCATTTAGGGCATTTTGGAATTTGGTCCGAAGTACCTGAAACTGCATAGAAAAAATGTTCCTCTATGGGTAAGGATTGACACTTTCTGGTGTAAATATTATCATATGTACTAAATGTACAAGGATCCTGATCAATAATGTTTCTACAAAAATCAAATAGTTGCATGAAAAATTATTATTTTTTAAATACTGAGGATACTAGAGGTAGAGACCCAAATCTGGCCCCTTTCATTCATATTATGAAGTTTCTGGGCCACCAGTGATGAAGATCAGGGAGCAGAAGAATAGTATCCACCAAGTACAGGCTTACCATCTGTGCACCCATCATGGTAATTGGCATTTTGGTAGGACTATAATATTAGGCTGACATATGATTCAAATAAGTCTAACATTTTGTGGTTTCATCCTTCCGTACTGGAGCACTGTTTCATTAAATGCTGCACTGCTGCTTCTGTTCCATTTGAATATGTCCATTTTACAGGCCATTGAAGGTTTTGCATGTCTCTTTGGGACCATTACCTTGAAGTCCTTGATGTGTCTGATATTTGGAATAACTGATGATGTAAGTAAGAACATCACTACATTATACATTTGATTTTCAAATCCTTATTTCATGTAATACAAACATTTCAGATTGAATGCACCAGCCATTGGATTCAGATGGAACGATTCTAAGTGCAACTTACTTTAGCGATTTACTATGCTAAGCAACAGGATTTTGGCCACTGTCTGTTATCATAACGCTACCAATCTAAATCTTAGCAACATGAACACAGTTTCCCCTCATAGTCTCTGTCTCTTGATGAATCTGTCCATTATCTTACCCTATTTTTCCATACCAAAACCCTATCTGGTACTTGTAAGCTACCATAGTCTCTCGAGACTGAAGGATGCCTAACTTGTAAGCTAACTTTTAGTGCAGTGGTTCCCAACCTTGAGTCCCCAGATGTTCTTGAACTAAAACTCCCAGAAGCCTACAGCACTAGCTATGCTGGCAAGGATTTCTGGGAGTTGTAGTCCAAGAACATCTGGGGACACAAGGAAGAGAACCACTGTTCTAGTACCTTACCACCTCCCCTTCTCACTCTGAGCCAGTCACCATTCATATATATTCAAACATATTCCCCATCAGGCATTCCACATCTGTCAAGCATTTTTCATACATACCACTGACAATACCCAACACATTACATTGCAGTACAAAGACTCAAACTATAATACGTGTAATATTATGAGACTTGTATATATTTCAGTGAGCAGTACTCCCCCTTGCATTCTATGCACTACTTCTAGAGAATTCAAATAATTAAAACAAATACAAATTCTGTCTAGAGTTTGGCTTTCAAGTTCATATTTGTATGGCTTCTTATTTGCTTCCTATTAAGTCTGTGTAACTAGGATATGTTGCCCACTTAGGTGGGAGTCAGCCCTCTACGAAACTGAGTTGCAGCACCTGGCTGTAGAGCCAGGGAGCAGGAAGTCAAATCCCCATTGCACCTCCTGAGAAAGGGGCTAGTAGATATCACCCTGAGCATATGTGACTGAGGGGGTGAACAAGAGGAATATGGTGCTCACCCAAATAACCCAACTAAAATAACCCGTGTAAACTGGCTAAATATAAATTCTTTACAATACCTATATATTACAAGACCATACCAATTTAAATATTCAATCATTACAGAGTCTATTCAGGTCCAACAATTTAATCATTTGGGAAGCTGAGAGATCTTGCTCAAGTATGTGTAGCTCGTGCTCTGGAAGACTTGGATCTGGATTTTAAGTCCCACACATTTCTTTATATTGAAATTTTCTTGGCAAAAAGCTTCAGTTTTTTAGTTGGTACTTTAAGCGGTCCTAGGTAACCCGGCTGCTTGCATGAAAACCAAGTTTCACTTTCTTTCTCAAAGCTGGGGCTGTAGGACTTTACTGGAAAAAAATCTAAAACGTACAAAAACAAACTTATTTCCAGAACACCCCCAAACAGTATCCCTTCATTGCAGCCTTGTTGTCACATACTCACTGTTCATAACCACACAAACTTCCCGAGAACCTCTCACCAGGTAGCAGTTCACATCTGTTCTCAAATACCCTCAGATCACTTGATCACAGCTGTTCAACCACTTCAGCAGAGAATCTTAAAGTTACAGTATAGATATGGTCAACAAGTTACAAACATGATTCCTTATTCGTACTCATAAAAAGCATGTTTTTAGATCTTTTCCCAGTAAAGACCTGCAGCCCCAGTTTTGAGAAAGAAAGTGAAACCTGGTTCTTTTTTGTGGTGTCCATATATGCATACAAAATGGGTGTGTGGGCCTGCAAGACACCGCTTCGGAAAGCTCCAGAGCCTCAAAAATGAAAGTGCCTTAGCCTATACCATGCAAGTGCGGCCCCGCTTTCCTCAGTCCTTTTTTGTCTGCCGTTTCATGAGGAGGCATTGCCCCCACATTACAACAGCTACAGACGTACGATTGGGACCTTTCATCCATGCTTGGGATGCTATTACTTTGGATGCATGGGTCCTCAACATCATAACCTACGGATATGCAATAGAGTTTTCCACTCTCCTGCCCATGGGCCACGTCCAACACACTCCACCTTCCCCTGTCCTCCAGGAGGAGATCCATATGCTCCGAGCAAAAGGAGCCATCTGAAGGATATCTTCACCACATCCCTGATGGCTTCTTCTCCCAGTACTTTACCACACCCAAAAGGAATGGAGGGCTATGCCCCATGTTGGAACTGTGTGCCCTAAACAAGTTTATCTCTCCAAAATGTTTCAGGATGGTGACATTACAATCCATTCTCCCCCTGCTGCACTGGGGAGATTGGTTTGCGTCCATAGACTTTCAAGTTGCATACTTTCATATCTCAGTTCACCCACGGCATCGTCGCTTCCTAAGCTTCTTTGTTGGCAATCAGGCCTACAACTTCCTACAACTTCTGTGCACTTCCCTTTGGACTGTCCACCACCCCAAGAATTTTCAGCAAGTACATGGCGCCAGTGACGACATTTCTCAGAACCCAAGGTGTCACCATCTTTCCCTACATTGATTATTGGTTCTTGGTAGCACACAAAAAGGACACTCTAGCTACCAGCATTGCATACACCCTCAAGGCTCGGGCTACAAGTCAATGCAGAAAAGTCTCACCTCATTCCATCAACTACATCGGAGTACTTCTCGATGCTACAACTGCGGGGGCCCTTCTGCCTCAGCCACGGGTAGACACTATCATCTGGTCCACCCAGAGGCTGACTCAGGCTCCACACTGTACGAGTGTTAGGCCTCATGGCTTCCGCAATGGCAGTCCTACCACACTCCAAACTGTGGATGTGGCCACTACAATCCTGCCTTCTTGCCTACAATGACAAGCGGAACCCACCAGAAAAAAAGTTGTTTCTTTCACCTCAGGCGACAACTTTGATGGTTGACAACCGACCACCTCCTCCTCCTTGGTGTCCCCTTTCACCGGCCACATCCCTCCTGTCTCATAGTTGCAGATGCCAGCACAACAGGAGGGGGGGCACTGCTGCCACAAAGAGGTACAAGCCACATGGTCTGCACACAACAGAACCCATCAAATCAACATCCTTGAACTTCTGGCCATCCTCAAGGCCTCCGAGCCTTCAGAACCATGATACAGGGCCGTACTATTCAAATTGCCACAGGCAACACCATGGTAATGCATTACCTCAACAAACGGAGGAACCAAGTTACTAAGCCTCCTCTACTTCTCAGGACTTATATGGGAATGGTGTATTGCCCACCAGATTCTCCCCTTGGCAACTTATGTCTCAGGTACAGACAACAAAATGACAAACCATCTCAACCGCACAGTGATACTCATGCACAAGTGGGAACTCTCCCAAAAAGTATACGCTCAGCTACTCTTTTGCTGGGACAAGCCTACAGTTGACATCTTTGCCAACGTTGCCAACTCTAAATGCCCTTGTTATTGTTCCTGAGTAGGCAGGGGCGTGAATTCTCTTGGGAATGTTTTCACCATACACTGGACTGGAATCCTCCTCTGCATTTTCCCACCCTTCCTTCTGATCCAGTGGACGGTCGTCAAAGTCATCCAAGAATGCTCAGTCGTGATACTCATCACCCCATGGTGACCTCGTCAACAGTGGTTTACCACTCTCCTCCTCACAGTGACTGACCGGTGGCGACTGCCCCCAGACCAAGACCTCCTCTCTCATCACCAGGGCAGGGTACTCCACCCAGATGTCACTTACCTGAATGTCACTGCCTGGAGGATATGCCTCTCTTTGCAAGCCAAGCGAGACCGCCTATATGCATATAAGTGAAAGCTTTTCCAGCTCTGTGCATCCTCACAGGGTCTGCCACATTCACCAGCATCCATCTCCACTGTCTTAGCCTTCTTTCTCCACCTCAAGCAAATGGGACTTTCCATCTCTGCTATCAAGGTCTGACAGCCATAGTGGTGCATCAACCAGCTGACCACCCATCCTCGCATTTCTTCAAACGTCAAACTGTCAAAACATTCTTCAAGGGCTTCCAGAATGCCTGTCTAGATGTGAAACCACCTCATGACCCATGGTCTCTCCCACTGGTTTTATCACAGCTCACTAAAAACCCTTTCAAACCACTGGCTACAACTGATCTCTGTCTTTTAATACTTAAGGTGGCACTCCTTGTGGCCCTCACATCGGCCCATTAGGCCACTGAGCTTACAGCCCTTCGCTGTGATTCCACTACCTCATCTTCTCACATGATAAGGTTACTCTCCACATGAACATTACCTTCCTTCCCAAGGTTGCATCTTGTTTCCACATCTCTCAACCCATCATCTTACCTGCCTTCCCTCCATCTCCACAGAATGACCTGGAACAGTCCCTTCACTCCTTGGATGTCAGATGAGCCTTGACCGTTTACCTAAACAGAACATAGGACTTTAGACAAACAGCTAAACTCTTCACTTCCTACCAAGCTCCCAAAAAGGGACACACACACAGTTTCTTCTCAAAGATTCTCCAAATGGATCTCAGGCTATTGCCTTAGCTTATAAACTGGCAAACAAGCCCCTACCTCGGCTCTTCAGCAGTCACTCCACAAGAGCCATCTCCTCCTCTGTGGCCTTCATCCAAGGTGTCGACATCTAAGAAACCTGTAGAGCAGCAACTTGGTCCTGTCCAAGTGACATTTGTCACACACTACAGATTAGATCTCAGAGCTCAAAAGGATGCTGCTTTTGCACGAGCTGTCCTATCCTCTATTTGGCGTAACTCCCACCTCCAGGTTATAGCTTGCTACTCACCCATTTTGTGTGCATACATGGACACCATGAAAAAGAAGACTTGGTTACTTACGTAGCTATGTTTCTTTAAGTCATGATCCATGTATCCACACAATCCTGCCCACCTCCCCTCTTGTTCCGCCCTTCTCTATTCTTCCTTGTGGTGGACAATTGGGACTGCAGAAAGGGGGGCATGCTTGTGCAGTATAGGCTAAGGCACTTTTGTTTTTGAGGCTCTGGAACTTTCCAAAGCAGTGTCGTGCAGACACACATAGCCATTTTGTGTAGATACATGGATCACCACTCAAAGAACCATAGTTACGTAAGTAACCAAGTCTTTTCATGCAAGCAGCCAGGTTAACTGGGATCTCTTAAAGTACCAACTATAGAACTGAAGCTTTTTCCCAAGGAAATTTTGATCTCCTGATTTTGGGCAAGCTGCATGGCCCCAGAGCACCACAGAAGGAAGGACTGGTAAACTACTTCAGAGTGCCTTGTACCCAGAAAACCTTGGGACATTTGCCATGAATAAGAACTGACGTGATGAGACATAATTGTGTTATAATTGTTACGTTTACGGTATTGCCTACAGTGCCAATTAAAATGAAGTAAACTCAATGATAAATAAGAGTAACGACTTTAAAATGAACAAAACATAATATATTGTAATAAAACAATTACAGACAATTGAATGAAATGACAGATTTGGCATGACATGTAAAAGATAGTGATGATGGTGCCAGGCAAATCTCCCTGAACATGTAATTGGGCTCGGACGTAATCAGAAAGTGGCCCTCTTTCTGGTTGATACCTGCCTAACTTCCAAAGGGGGAGATATCTGAAGCTCTGCCAATTAAGCTCTTGATTGACAGAGAAGTTTGTGTTTGATTTTTTAGATTATGAAGGTTAAATACTGGGAAGAGATGTTCATCATGGCAAGTTCCAATTAATAAACAAGTACCTCTGTTCTGAAAAAGTTAAAGTTTTTTTTTTTTGTTTAACACATCCCAAGGACAGTCCCATGTATTGTGATCAGCAAGCCTGGACATTACCCAGTCATAAATCATTTCTGGCATAGCAGCCCCAATCAGGGAATGATCTTTGTGCTATAGATGCCATTTGAGTGCCCATAATAAAGCTTGCTCTGGAAGCACTGCGAAGTTGCAAGCCTTGTATTAATGACTGTGCCTCTGCAGTACAGGTCAGCTTTTATCTTTGTAGTCCAGGAACCGCATACAAACTGTTTTTATTCGACTTCTTATTATGAGTTCTCATCTAGACCATTATATAGACATAGATTCATGTATTTTAAAAATGTATGCCAGTTGTTCTCCAAGGAGTTCAGCATGGTTAAACATCCTGCCAAAAACCAGACCTTACTTTCATAGAACAGACATTTCTGAGCATGATTTTTAAAATCTTACATATAGTGATATCTTGATAGTCAGTCATATTCAAAAATCCTAAGACTTGATCTTCCAATTTTTGCATCGTGAACTGCATGAAAGAGGAACTGAAACATATCCATAGCCTATTGAATTCAAAATACCTTATTGCTAGCACTGCAAATCAACTGTTTGTCTGCAATTTCCCATTACTTCTTTCTTAGTCATGAACCACTGTAGGTTTTGTAACGTGATCTGAAGTCTATATCTTTTGCAATTGTGTGAAATGTAATTTAAAAAACAAACAAAATAATATGTCTAACAAATATTCTTACTGTTTTCTTCTTATTAGGCTCATATAACCAATCTTTTAAAGGCAAAATTTACTAGTTATAGAGATTTTGATACATCAATGTACACCTGTGCTGTGGAGTTTGATTTCTTGAGTATTGAGGTAATTTAAACTTGTTGATAAGAAAAATAATAGTTTTTAAGCTTTGCCATGTTGCTTTGCCTTTTTAAACAAAATTATTTTATTAATTTGTGGCTGTGTTGCTGTTTTCTTACAAGACAAAATTGAGTCTTTTAACTTTTTATAAAGAAGCTAGGTAGAATAGAATACTTCCAGATTTGAGTGGTTTCATAGGATGACTGCATGGTGGTTCTGCTTTCTTGAATGCAACCATGTTTCTTACCCTGTCCATATATTTGTTAGGAGTATGAACTAAAGATCCTTGAGAAAAAATTACTGACATATATTCTTCAGATTTGCAATGGCATAGTAAACAGAAATATCAGTGTGAAGACAAATATTAATACAGTTTGCCATTGGGGTTAAGCTTTTTCATTTGCCTTTGTCTGTTGATGATAACCTTTCCATGACAGAGGAAGTCACAAGTTTTGGGCAAGATTTATGTAAACCATCAGACTTACTACCGTATTTTTCGCTCTATAAGACGCACTTTTTCCTCCAAAAAAAGTGGGGGGAAAAGTGTGTGCGTCTTATGGAGCGAATACTGTAAAAAAAAAAAAAGGTGCAATTTAAATTCTAACTGTAGGTGGCGAAAGAGGCTGCTTCTTGGTAGCTTTTTCGCCCCAACAGTTAGGAAAAAGCTGCAGAGGAAGGCCAGGTAAGCTCCCGGAGGTCTACGGGGGTGGGGGGTGGGTGGCGATTTCGGCCTGCTAGGCCCGCGGGGGGTGGTGGAAGACGGCTGGGAAGGGTCTGGGAAGGGAAGGGAAGGTGGCGGTTTTGATCCTTCCCAGCCATCTTCCATCCCCCCCCCCGCCCGCGGGCCTAGCAGGCCGAAACCGCCACCTTCCCTTCCCTTCCCAGACCCTTCCCAGCCGTCTTCCACCACCCCCCGCGGGCCTAGCAGGCCGAAATCGCCACCTTCCCTTCCCAGACCCTTCCCAGCCGTCTTCCACCCCCGCGGGCCTAGCAGGCCGAAACCGCCACCTTCCCTTCCCAGATCCTTCCCAGCCGTCTTCCACCCCCCCCCCCCCGCGGGCCCAGCGGGCCGAAATCGCCAGAATATTTTTTTTCCTGTTTTGCTCCCCTAAAAATTAGGTGTGTCTTATGGAGAGGTGCGTCTTATGGAGCGAAAAATACGGTATGTTATAAGAAACATGCCAGAATTAATTTTGTTAACTTTTAAGAGAGTTTTGCCTGGTCTACATTTCAGACTCAGGAAAAAAAAAACTACATTATTTTGTTCTCTTGTTTTAGCGCTTTCAGTGTGTTCCATTTACTGACATTGCAGTAGCTTCCTTTGCTAATCAATGTAAAGAAGGGCTTATCAGCTGAGAATAATGTTGAATCTTGCATACTCATACAGAAGATGACTGTTTTATCTAATGTAATATTAATAATTAGAAATGGGCATGAATTAAAAAAACAATTCACCAAATTCATTCAAAAATTGAATGATTCTTTGATTCATATTTGTACGAATACGAATCAATTTTTAGTGATTTTTGAATAAAATGTCAATTTGTTTGGATATAAAATGCCCCCCCCCCCCCCCGGCACTTAGAGACACCAAAATTGCAGGGAAGCTTCCTCTGATTTTCCTTTACAAGCCAGCTACTAAAGGGCACTTTCCTGGGGGGGGGGGGCACTTTGTAGGTATATAGCTTGTATGTCTGAAACCCAGTCTTCACCAAACTTGGAGGAATTGTAGACGAGTGTCAGCAGCTTCTCTGTGAATTTGGTGTCTCTAAGTGCCTGGGGGGAACTTTCCTGGGGGGGGCGTCCTTGTGGGTTTATAACTTGGACATCCAAACCCCAATCTTCACTAAACGTGCACGGCTTGTAGAGGAGAGTCAAGGAAAGCTCCCCTGCAATTTTGGTGTCTCTAGGTGTTTGTGGGGCTGTTTATAGGGTTTTAAAGTAAAAGATGAATTGACAGATCAATTTGTCAATTCATCAGAAAAAATAAATTTGTGATTTGTCAATCTTGACAAATCATGGATCAAAACAAATTACAGTTTTTCTGATTCGTGCTCATCTTTGTTAATAACTTCATAAGTTACTATATTTCTGTTCAGCATAAAATGAAAGTAAAATAATATATATGAGAGCTGTGTTAAATATGAACACTAGTTTAATCTCTCAAAAGTCTGTGACAAAGCTTTGTTCTAGTTTGAACAATTGTGCTCTACAAACTCTGGGTTTTGTTCTACCACATAAAAGTGTGTATTCAAATGCCACATTTGAGTATGTGGCTAGCACACACGAACACCTAAATATTGTCAAATTCTCTCAATACCTGTGTCAAACATACATTCTAATTTTGTGATGTATTCCCCCTATTCCTGCTGTTTGCTTTGACCGCAACATGAAACAGATATACTCAGAATGGGGGACTGGAGCATGCCAAAGCCGTATCTCCCTGTCAAAATGTATTCCAAACATCTGTGCTAGTTATAATTAATGCTAGTCAACATGAGCCACGTTTGCTTTGCCACTAGCATAGTGCAGCAAGGTGCACATTTTTAGCAGAAATATCTGGATATGCAAATATCATGTGTTCATAGGTTTTTGTGTGACATATTGTATCTGTCCTAGGACACATGAAATCTTAAAACAGTCCTGTAGCATGTTTAAACTCCCGAGTAGTTATCCAAGATATACTTACTTGTTCTTTGTCTTGTATGCTGTGCTGAAATTTGGAATAGGCAACATAATACAATACTAAAGCTAAAGGAGTACAACATGCGAGTACAAACTGTAACTCTTGAGTGGAACCCAACTCCATCCTGAAATTGTCCAAACAACTATTAGGGATCTATTGCAGTATGTTGTGAAAACTAGAAACAAAACAAGTCAACTCAGTCTTTCCGGGGTCACTTACTATCTCCAAGGTATTGTTTAGTTCCAGGGTCGTAAATCAGAAAGCATAAATACTACTTGATGTTATATGGTATATTGCCAGAGACATGACATGTACCTTGGAGGAGTACAGTGACCTGAGCAGCAAAAAAAGCTGTAACTTGAGGTATTTCACATACAGAAGTTACATTGTTTGCAAGCCAGCATAACTAGGTAAGAGGATTTGGGCCATTATTTGTTCCTTTTCTTTTCACTAGTGTCTATGGATCACAGTTTCATCTGTATGGTACTGCATAATTGTTTCTTTCTGGTATCAGGTTTGGAAATTCACTTCTCTGATTACAGGGTGCACTGTTTGTAGCAGAAATGGAGCAATTAATATTTTCAGTAGTACAAACTGATGTGTAATTTTTAAAAATAGTATTTATTACATACATTTAAATGTAGCAGGAATATAACTAATATAATTAATGTTCATAAAAGGTTGGGTTCTTCATCGTGGCCTCTGTGAATGCACACAATAGGGTTTTGACAGCGCCTGCGCTGGCCTCTCGGAATCTTCTAGAACTTTTTTATAGAAAAGTAACAAAGTTAGCATTGCCCCTATCGCGCATGCTCCCCCGCCTCAGCCCTCAGTTCCATTTTACCGCCTTTGGCTAAGGAACCTCTCAATCCTAGAGCTCTCGTATTCAATATAAATATTACTTATACGGACTTGACTCGGACTGCCTTTCACTATTCTAAATCTCTATTGCCCCGGACCACGGACTGCCTGACGATCCTTACGTTTTTCAAATCGCGAATCGATTTCCCGCCTTTTTTCCTGCTGCTCGCGGCAGCGCATTGGGCTCCCGCTTACAGGCCTCCATTCTTTCTGTAAGTCTTTATTCCGTTTGCTGCTTTATGTCCCCCTCCGGACCTTTCAGTCGCTGTTCGTCCTGTTCTCGCAAACTTCCGTTTTCGGACGGACACAATCTCTGCCTGTTTTGCTTAGGCGACTCTCACCAGCCTCAATCTTGCAGGCATTGTAAGAAGTTTACCAAAGCAGCCCTAAAGGCTCGACAGCAACGTTTAAAAATTTTTCTGTGGGACAAGACCCTCTCAGCGTCAAAACCGTCCGAAATGGAAACGGCTTCAGTCCCTTCTTCCACCCCAAGATCGGAAGTAAGGATTGCCCCTACAACTCCACTTCCGACGTCGAAGCCTACCGACAAATCTGTCAACAAATCTGCCAAGAAATCGACAAAAAAGATACATACCGCGTCAAAACCGTCGACCTCCTCCAAGGACCCGAAGCAGAAAAAGCCTAAGAATAAAGAAAAAACAAAGGAACACCGTGTTTCGGCTCCTTCTGTCTCGGCGTCGTTGCCGTCAACCATCTTGGAGGACTCTCCTCGGGACCGAGAATCTTTGTCGGAGGCGGCTGCCTCACTACCATCCCGACACTTTGATTCCGGTACGGGCGGAGGGGATAGGTCCCCCACCGCTAGCCAGCTAGTGGATACCCTTACTAGCACGGCTATTGCCCATGACAGCCCTGTTTTTACCGGGCGGGCTTCGCCAGCTCCATCGTCGGCATCGATTTCATCGAGACCGGATTCTCTACCTCGTAAGAAGGCTGCTAAATCGAAGCACCTTTCTCCTGCTCGACACCGATCCTCTCGACGTGAGGTGGTAGTCGTCCCTAAGTCATCTCGGCGTCGACACAAATCCAAATACATCGACCCCGAGTATGTCGAGTTGGATAGCAGGAAGTCCCGTCGTCGACACGATGATTCGGACTCGGATTTTTCTTCGAGCTCGGAAGACTACCATAGAAAGAAGAAGAGGGTCAGATATGTGTATTTGTCGTCCTCTTCGTCGTCGTCCTCTTCTTCACCACCTCGACGCCGACGTCGACAACATCTCGACGTCGAAAAACAGCGATCTTCTACACAGGCTGAGAAGGCTCAAACTACCACACGTTCGACGTCGAAGAGTTTACGTTCCGTACATGAACCTCGAACGTCAAGAACTGATGTTTCCAAACAGACTTCAAAGAGACATCACTTACCTCCTACTTCAGACAAGGAGGAGATGATTTCCTCGGACGTTTCTGACCATGACGACGACATGTCTGACGCTTCAAGGGACACACCTATCGAAGGGGATACATTAGGGTCGGATGCAGGTGACCCTCACCCATCGTCCCCGTCAGAGGATTTTTCCTCTTATGTCCAGATGATCTCGAGGATGGCCAAGACCCTCAACATGCATACTGAACAACCCCCTCCTCCTTCTGAAGACCTAATATTTGGAGATATTAATCAAGAAAGAACCCCTCCACTGAGCCTGGCATTTATTCCAGCTCTGATGGAGCTTATTAAAGAATCATGGACCCAACCAGCTATGTCTACACCTATAGCTAGAAGAACTGAAAATTTATACCGCATCCATGGGGATGACACCAAGTTCCTCACAAAACATCTGATTCCAAACTCCTTAATTGTGGAATCTAGCTCATCCAAATCGTCAGGGAGATCTCAGGTCACACCTACCAATAGAGAGGGTAGAAAACTAGACGTACTAGGAAGGAAAATATATTCCTTAACAACCTTTTTACTTCGTGTCACGAATTACTTGGCAGCTATGGGGGCATACCAAAGACAGCTGTGGTCGAGAATACTCCCAGCTCTTCAAGCAGCTCCCGAAGGTAGCAGGCAAAATCTCCTCAATACTCATGCAGAGGCCCTCACTGTCTCAAAACACCAGAGGTTGGCCTCACGTCATGTGGCAGATGCGGCTTCAAAAACTCTCACATCTGCCATTGCTCTGAGACGGCATGCATGGCTAAGATCCTCTAACATCATCGAGGATGCCAAAACACGGATAGAAAATCTACCTTTTGATGCCAATGGCATCTTTAATGACAAGACGGATGACAATCTAGAAAGTTTACACAAAATTAAGAAGACGGCCAAATCTTATACCATCCAGCAGCAGCCTAGGTACAATAAATTCCAGTGGCGTAAACAATACCCACAACAACAATACCGCCAATCGACTTCCCAGCCTTATCGCTCTTTCAATAATCAGAATCAAGCTAGATCTTCCCAAGCTTCATCTGCTACATCCAATTTTCGGCCTCAACCCACACAACGCCGGCAATTCTACAAACCTCAAGCAAAAAAGTCAAAACAGTACCTTTGACTTCAACATACCATTGGACAACAATCACGTAACTCGACTGTCACCATTCCTCCACAACTGGCTAAACATCACAAAAGACTCTTGGGTCTTAAGCATTATTCAATTCGGCTACCGTCTAGAATTTATAGATTTTCCTCCTCTAGGACAGGTCAAACTTACGTCCTACAGTCCAGTTCTAGAAGAAGAGATTCTTACTCTGCTGCGAAAACAAGCCATTCAACAGCTACCCATACGGGAATTGGCAAAAGGTTTTTATTCCCGCTATTTTGCCGTACCAAAAAAGGATGGAGGGATCAGACCCATTCTAGACTTAAGAGCGCTAAATACTTACCTTTATCCACGCCGCTTCAGAATCGTCACTCTGGAATCCATCATCCACCTGTTGAGGAAACAAGACTGGTTTATAGTAATAGATCTGAAAGACGCTTACTTTCACATCACCATTCACCCACGTCACAGAAAGTACCTTCGGTTTATCTTTCAAAACACCATTTATCAATTCCGTGCTCTTCCATTCGGACTGTCCACAGCCCCACGTACGTTCACGAAGTGTATGGCCCCAGTAGCAGCTCACCTTCGTCTCCACGGAATACAAATCTACCCTTACATAGACGATTGGCTGGTGGTATCCCCGTCAAGAAAAAGAGCACTTCGAGACACCAAATTGGTGCTCCGCACTCTGAAGACCCTCGGTCTCTCTGTCAACCTCAAAAAGTCCCACCTCGTACCATCACAAGTGGTCGACTACATAGGAGCGAGACTGAACTCTATAGAGGCTCGGATGTTTCTACCACCAGAACGTGTAAAGAAAATCAGCAAAGCTGTTCGCAAGTTTCAACCACATGCACGCGTCACGGCACGACACGCTCAACATCTGCTCGGCCTCATGGCCTCCACAACATCGACATTGGCTCACGCACGTCTGAAGATGCGTTCTCTTCAGGCATGGTTTCTAACTCTCTTCGATCCCCTTCAGGACAACCCGAGAAAGCGTCTACGTGTCACGCCAGAGCTTGCGAAACAACTGAGTTGGTGGACTTTCCAGCCACACCTTTTCGTCGGCCGACCATTTCGTCCCCTACAACTCACAATTCAGGTCACAACGGATGCCAGTCCCACAGGGTGGGGAGCACATTGCGGACTCCATCAGATACATGCGTTGTGGTCTCAGAAAGAGACACATCTACACATCAATCATCTGGAAATTTTAGCAGTCATAAAGGCCTTCCGGGCCTTCCTCCCCCTGATACAGGGTCGTGGTGTACAAGTGATAACAGACAACACCACGACCATGTACTATATCAACAAACAGGGGGGAGCTCACTCTATGTCCCTCCTATTCCTCTCAGTACATCTATGGGAATGGTGCTATCAACACCAGATTTTTCCAGTGGCCCTGCATATATCCACAACGGACAATCAGCTAGCGGACAAGCTCAGCCGCCTGACAGGCCAGACCCACGAGTGGGAGTTGGACAGCGAGATCTTCCTCTCACTTTGCAACCGCTGGGGATATCCCATGATAGACATGTTCGCGACTCAGGCCAACACAAAGTGCACCATGTATGCCTCTCGTGCGGGGAGAGGCAAGGACTCACTCGGGGATGCCTTTATGATCCCTTGGAGGTCCGGCCTTCTATACCTTTTTCCACCAATTCCGCTCATCCAGAAAACCCTGGTCAGAGCTCGTCAAATGAGATCAGATGCGATTTTCATTGCACCGTGGTGGCCCCGTCAACCGTGGTTCTCCACCCTCAAGATAATGGCACTGGACTTTGTCAAGTTACCACACCTCCCATATCTTCTCACTCAGGGTACAGGCAACATCCTACACCCAGATCTCGAATCCCTGCATTTGACGGCGTGGAAAATCACCCATCGATAAAGGAGGTCCTGGAGAAGGCTAGGAAACCATCTACTAACCTCCTTTATAAGTACAAGTGGAAAAACTTTCTCAGATTTGTCGAATCAAAGAGTCTCCAACCTTCCCCGGTTTCTCTATCCACCTTACTTCAATATTTGCGTTATCTATTTGACTCTGGATTGGCCTTATCAACCCTTAAGGTTTACATATCGGCTATTGTTTCATTCCAACCTTCTGAATCAGACTCCGCTCGGTTGTTCTCCCATCCTACTCTCAAATCCTTTCTAAAGGGTCTGTCAAATATGCGGCCACCTGTCAAACCTCCTGTGCCGCAATGGTCACTTCACGTTGTTTTGAACGCACTTACACGCCACCCGTTTGAACCAATGGCATCCTGTGACATTCGTCTACTATCATTCAAGACTCTGTTTTTGGTAGCCATTACTTCAGCAAGAAGAGCAAGCGAACTGGCTGCTCTCCGATCTGATTCCCCTTATCTACAATTTTTCAAAGATAAAGTGATATTGTACCCAGACGTCTCCTTTTTACCTAAAGTTGTCTCTGATTTCCACGTTAATCAACCTCTTATATTGCCTACTCTATTTCCTAATCCGACCTCAGATGTTGAACGCATGCTCCACTCTTTAGATGTTAGGAGAGCTTTGGCGTACTATGTGTCACGCACCAAGGACTTCCGTGTGGCGCCAAGACTGTTTATATGCTTCCATGGTCAACATAAAGGCTCTCCAACGTCGTCTTCTACTCTCTCCAGATGGCTTGTCTCGACTATTTCACTGGCCTATGAACTACAAGGCAAAGCTCCTCCTGAAGGTCTCAAGGCACACTCCACTAGAGCTGTTGCAACATCTACAGCCTTGCTGCGTGGAGTTGATGTGCCAAACATATGCAGAGCTGCCACTTGGTCTAATGTGTCCACATTTGTGACACATTACAGACTGGACCTTCGGGCTAAGAAAGAGACAGGTTTCGGGAGAGCAGTGCTGACTTCTATTCTACAGTGACGGCCCTCCTTCCGGTAAGCGAGCTTGCTAGTCACCCTATTGTGTGCATTCACAGAGGCCACGATGAAGAAAGATAGGTTACTTACCTGTAACCATGGTTCTTCAAGTGGACCTCTGTGAATTCACACATCCCGCCCGGCCTCCCCACTATCCGTCACTGACTATGCTTTGATGAGCTCAGGCTCTTGTGGCGGATAAATGGAACTGAGGGCTGAGGCGGGGGAGCATGCGCGATAGGGGCAATGCTAACTTTGTTACTTTTCTATAAAAAAGCTCTAGAAGATTCCGAGAGGCCAGCGCAGGCGCTGTCAAAACCCTATTGTGTGAATTCACAGAGGTCCACTTGAAGAACCATGGTTACAGGTAAGTAACCTATCTATTTCTTTTTATTTGGTTACTTCTAGGGGCATCTCAAACACATCAAGACAGTGTTTTTTTTTTCAGTGTTCCATTATGCTGCTCATCTCTAGAATAGCCTAGAAATGTATTTGTGTGTGCAGCTGTATATACTTAAACATGCTAATAGAGAGTAATATATTTCTGTTTTCCTGTTGTACGTATCTTCAGTCATGTTTTATGTTAACTTGAATTCATCTCTGAAGGAAACAAAAGCATGGATTTGGTATAGGCTAAGAGCAGAGGCCACAATGTTGACTTTTTTGGCACTCATCAGGACCTGCACTGTGGCTATGCTATTTTTACACTTGGAGGCCAAAACACTGTAAAGTTGTGGCCCAAAACATCATGTTACATGGCAATAAAGTTAGCTAGCACAGATGTCTGGCATAGGTTTTGTGGGAGAGAAGATCTCAGCAGCAGCAGCAGCAGTAGTAGTTTTGCATGCTCCAGTCTCCCCTCCCCACCAGTGTATCTGTATTATGCTTTGAACAGAGACCCAAGAGGAGGGACATGAGGAAAACATTGGTTCTGAAATAGAAACTATGTTTGGCAAAATGTTAGGAAAATCTGACAACATTTTTTGTATGTGTGTGTTAGCTTCATACCAGTGTGTAAGGTCTGAACACACACTTTTGTGTAGTGAAATGAGCCCCTAGGTTTGTACTATACAAGGATACAACAGTAGAACAAAACTTGGGCATAGGTTTGGGGGGGAATTGGACTACACATGTTTTTGTGTATGTTGAGGAAAAACCTTATATCTTTGAGCACACTTCTTTTTGTGGCAGAATGAAACCTGAGGTTTGTGGAACACAATGGTTCAAAACTAGAAGAGAACAGTGGCTTCTGGGGAGATATTGGAGTCTGGGTTTGTAGTGAACACTGCTACATATGGGCTGTGTAGGTGCCTTTGAGGACACAGGAGATTATAGTGCCTAGGGATTAGTCCCTGCTTCTTTGATATACAGTATATAAAAATACTTGAACTACTATGCAGTATTACTTTTCCATCATTGTTTTTTTGCAAAGAAAAGCATCCTTTAATGAATTCATAAGGTCATAAGCTCATTTTAAAGAGTTAAGCTCATATTTTATTTCAAACCAGGTTATTTTAAAAATAGAAACTTATAGCTGAAACATTTTAATCAAATTGTGTGCCATTGATTGTATTAACCCTGCCAGAATTTAAATTGCATCTAAAATGAAAAGAGATAAAGAAGTAACCATAGTGGTTTGAATTTTTAAAACGCCATTATTTACTAGTTCATAATAGTCTTTTGTGTGGCCGTAAATCAGAAAGGTGTATGAAGTGTTTAATGTCTATTTTAAATATGCAATATAACACTGGTGGCTACAGTCTGTAGGTCTGAATATAGTACAGGGCCTTAAGGGCTGTTGAGTCTATTTGCCCAATATATCCCACTACTTTATTTATGGATGATTGTTGTGGAGCACCCAACAATACAGAAATTAATTAAAACCTTGCAGAAGACTGAAATATTAAAGGCCAAACTGGACTCTACACTAAAACAAAATGTCATATTTAGTCCCCTCTGATATTTACAGAGTTCTTCCTTACATTACCCACCAGTGGTAGCCAGTGATAGGGAACAGAAGGGGATTCAACATCTTGTACAGTGGTGCCTCGACTTACGAACTTAATCCGTCCCAGAAGATGTTCGCAAGTCAAAATGTTCTTAAGTCGAATCAGCATTTCCCATTGAAACCCGATTAATCAATTCTGGCTGTTTTTTGTTTGTATGTAGAGGCGCCGTTTGTAAGTCAAAGCATTAGTTCCCATAGGAACTAATGCAAAACCGGTTAATCCGTCCTCTACCACTAGGGGGAGAATTTTATTTTTTTTTAACCTAAGATGACTTGGGTTAAAAAAAGGGCAGGAAAGGAGGGAGGGAGGGAACAATGGGGAAAAGAGGAAAGAAAGAAGGTCATCACTGGGGCACACAGACCCCTCAGACAAAGGTTTGTGCTTTTAAGCACAAAAAGAGAGAAGACAGAGAGAGAGAAGACAATTGGGGGGGAGAGAGTTTGGAGTCTAAAACACATTTTAAACCCACACATGCTAAACCCACACATTTTAAACCAACACATTTTAAACCAAACCAAGCAACCAAACTCCATTTTAGAGCACACCAGCCAGCACAGACCCTTGCCAAAAAATTTCTGATTTTAAAACCAAAAGACTAAAATCCATTTTAGAGCACACCAGCCGACACAGACCCTTGCAGAAAGGGTCTGCAAGACCCATCAGAGCACAGAAACATAACCCCCCCACCTAGCCCAAATCAAAAAAATCAAAAAAAAAAAAGCCAAAAAAAAAATACAGTACAGTACTGGGCAATACCAGGCAGTCTGAAGTCTCTCTCCGTATCCACACTCTCTAACCGCTGGGGCGAGCGAGGTAGCAGACAAGCAGCCTCTTCGCTGGCCAACGGTTAACTGAAAGTTCAAATTTCCCGCCTTCCCCGCGGTTTTTTTTTCTGTTCGTAAGTTGAAGCTCCGGTCGCAAGTCGAAGCAAAATTTTGCGACCGGAGCTGTTCGTAAGTCGAAATGTTCGTAGGTAGGGGCGTTCGTAAGTCGAGGCACCACTGTACTATGACACAAAGCATTTTTTTCTAAACATAACAGAAACAATAACTAGTAGTTACCATTTTTGGCAGTAACATAAAATCGGATGTTATTTTTAGTATCAAGTTGGCAGTGACAGTCACAGTCATGTAACAGTGAATGTAAGAATACAAGTAACAGGTTAGCTTTCCTCCCAGACTTCATGCTTTCCAAATGTTTTGGGCTACAACTCCCTTTACCTTGTCCCTCATGGTCAATGATCAAGAATGATGGGAATTGCAGTATAAAGCATCAAGACTACACCAGTTTGAGGAGTGATGCTTTAAGCAGACAAGGGGTCACACACTGGGTTTTTCTTTATGTTCTCTCAATCCTTTTTGTTTTGTGTTTTATTTGTCAGGACCTAATTATGCAAAGCACCAATCTGTTTGCATGCCATTTCTAATCTGGTTAGTCATAGCCAGTCCTGAGACCTTGCTTATGTCTGACATGTGTGTGCTTAATAGTAGTATAAAATAATTGTGTAATTGTGTAATGCTTTGAAATTAGATAGTACATTATGTGGAATTTTGGAAAGTTGTTCCATAGCATTTTCACATTAAAAATTGGCTGAATTTCTGTTGTTCAGATTTAGGCTGCATAAGACTGATAACATCAGCAGCAAAGGCGATATTTTGGAAATTAAACATTTCTGACTTCTCTCTTGAAGCTCCTTTGCAATCCTTTTCATTGTCATAAAGCTGTGGGAACCAGGGGATTTTTTTCTTTAATTACTGAAAATTGCAGCAGCCAGTTGTCACCTCTCTCAGTAGCAGCAATTTTCAGCAATTAAGGACTCCTCCTTCCCATCCCATAGCTCCCATAAATTCTTGATGATGAAAGGGATTGCGTGGGAATCTGAGGAGCTTTAGAAGACAAGTAGGAAATGTTTAATTTCTGAAAAATTGCCACTGATGAGAATGCAATCAGTCTTATGCTGTATAAGTTACACAACAGGATTATGTAAACTTTGTACACCTTCTACAAAGAAGATGGTAAAAAAATATCTTAAAGTGAACAGATATATTTTGGACACAGAAAGGTGAGAGAAATGTTTGTGTGATACTGAAGTTGTTAGTTGTCTCAGAAGAAGCAGCTGTACGTAAAGTTTCTAAACATAAAATTTACTGCCTGTTTAAACTGTCCATTTCAGACTCCAATAAACTACATGAAGACACTGCTGCTCCCAGTTGTTCTTGTTGTTTTTTCAGTAATTGTTGTGAAGGTAGGTTATTGCTGGTTTTGTGTCTGGTTTATGTTTAGCATGCATTGTATATCGAATGGATGCAATGAAATTAGAGTAGTACACTGAATGCAGGTTTAGTTCATGTGGTACTAAAACATCATCCAAAAGGGGATGATCTTCATATGCACAAGTGCTGCTAGGGCTTCCACAGTCCAGAAAGGCCCCCAAACGACTCCTAGATGATGTTAGCCCATCATAAGAAAAGCTACAGCATTCACAGAAAAAGAAAGTGCTATTATGGCCAGCCAGCTGAAGTGACAGCCATGCACTGTCATTTTAATTTAGACTGTTTTTCCAACTGAGTGGCAGTCAGTTGAACCAGTTAGACAGTAGCATGGGTGACATTGCTACCAATGAAGTGACTGGACCAATGATAAGCAGACCACTCTTGTTCTCGCCTGCTCCTACTTTCTCAAGACAGCATCTGATTTTGTTCAGTTTGCTTTCCCTTTCACACTTGGAAAAATAGTTTACTTTTAAATGGTATGCTGCTTGGTAGACAGGCTGAAGCAGCACTTACCTTTTTAACTGTTTAGTCCTATCAGCCAGCAGAGAGTAGGAAGAAGGATATTGTTTGTGTTGCTGCTGTTACATTACTGAGCTGTCATGGAGCACTGGCATAACAGGGGAGTGATCATGGGAAGGGGCCTGCTTAAAAGCATCTTGTTTAGAGCCCCCTCAAACCTGGTAGCATGTGTGTTCATATGATGTTGAGTATCAGACCTCCCTTTTTATGCACATACAAAGGTGTGCATGCTATTTTTTTTTTTCAAAGAAAATGAAATCCATTCATTTGTCTCTTAATTGTCTGCTTTGGGACAATTATTGTTTTGATATATAATGTGTAGGTACACTTAGCAGGCATTGAACTTGGCAAAATGCTTATCTATACCTTATAGAAAATGGAAAGCACAGTCCAGAAACATTGGGTGAAATACAGTGTTGCATACACAAAAGGCAGCTTGTGCTTCCTTTTGTTCACGGACTGAAGAGAATGTATAGAACAATTACCCTTTCTGTGCTGCACCGTGACAGGGGAATCAAAGGAAATAAGGTACCTTTGGGGGAGCAGTGCAAGGTTCTTCTGCCTGATTTCAGGTAGTTCCGCCCGCCTGCCCCAACCTGGAAGATGCATTTCATAGTGTGTTGTAGGCTGTCCCAAAGTCTTTGAGGAGGGTTTTCAGGACTATAACAAAGGATTTGGGGGACCAAAATTGACTGTGTGAGCTTCCTTTCATTTGTGCAACAGTGGATTTCAGCCATTAGGCAAAATTAGCTCCACTGAAATACCTATTAACAAAGCGGAATTTTGTCTGTTCAGGTACGCTAGGCCAGTTCAACTTTGGCATGTCTTGAAAACAATATTCTGCCCCTGGCATACTGCAGGGGGCTCACAGACTGCCCAAAATGCCAGAACACACACTTACGTGCACACACACATACAACTGGATGTGACTCAATCTACCTTCAGGTTTGAAAAACAGGCACTTTGGCATGTTACACAGTGCAGTGAGAGGATTGTGACATATTTAAAAGGCGAATTACCACTCCCAGTGAATTCTAGGATCTGCACTTCACCTTTTTTTAACAGAAAAAGGGAGGAAGTGAAGGACCAGGGCCCACAAAAACAGCTTTGATGAGTCACATGGGGCTGTAATGCAGCACTTTGCCTGTCCCAATCTACAGGAATTAACAATGCAATTCTACACATGTCTACTCAAAATCCAGTTAAGTTCAATAGGACTTGCTTCCATGTAAGTGGGTGTGGAATTATAGCCTACATGGGTTTGAGAAAATGTTAACACATTTATTGTCTTAATCATTTGTTCACAGGCATTTCAGTACATCATGGGTCACAGAAGAAGGTAAATATATTTTTCTCTCTCTCTCTCTCACACACACACACACACACAATGTAGTGAATTGCTGCCCAAAGAACTACCAGTATTTTATGTAGCTGAGCCTTGCTCCTCTCATGTACTCCGCCATCCTTTCACCTTTTGATGGGACTCTTGCCATTTATTCTGGTGTTTCTGATAGCAATGTTGTCTCTGCCTCTTTCAGCTACTGCTCATATTAAGAGAGTGAGTCAGTTACTCGCACTAGGCATTACAGTAGAGGTTCTTATACAGGCATAAGATGCCGTGCTACTTTTGGAAACAATGTTGGCTGATCTTATGTCCTGGAAAAAGTTATTTTATAGGTACTCAGAAGCAGTGAAGGGAAACCTAGAATCCAAATTTTGAGGCTTGTTCAGTTTTTACTAAATGAAACAGAAGTACTTTAGTTATGTCTCAGGCTTTCTACTGATGCTTTGATGATACTGGTATTCTGAAACAGTGTAGGTTTCAGAAGACACAAGTTTTTCTGTCAGCATGCTCCAAACAATCTTTAAAAAGATTTACAATTCATAATTCACTTGGAATTAAAGCAACATTTGAATTATAGGGTATGTATATAGCATAATGTGCGCCAGATTTTTAAACGCTGTACAATCTCACAAGATTAAAAGAGACAAAAAACAAGTTAAAAGCTTTATTGATGGATCTCTTGACATCTGGATAAAACTGTCGCAAGCAAGTGGCAAAAACATGCAGTTTACCTTCTGAAGAAGTCTGCCCTTCAGATATTCAAAGAGCGGAATCAGTTCAAAACATTTATCCAGAAGAAATGGTTTTCACTTTCTGGGTTGCCTAGAAGACATTGTCAAAGCCACTGTTTCTGATGGGCTCTTCTTTTCTTCCTTCAGCACTAACCTTGTACCCTGATTCCTTAATTCTTTCCTAGTATTAAGCAAATGGAAAGACGGTTTTTAAAAGAGGCAGACAAAAAATAATAATAATAAGTTATTCGGCTTGCTTAGTAAAAAAGATAGCAGAACATCACCCCTCCAGCTGGATGAAGTGACATACAAGACAATGCTAATTCTCTATCCCCCTCAGGGGGGAGGCAAGAGACAGGGAAGTTCTTCTTCGTGGCCTCTGTGAATGCACACAATTGGGTTTAGACAGCGCCTGCGCTGGTCTTCTCGGAATATTCTAGAGCTTTTTTATAAAAAAGTAACAAGTTAGAATCGCCCCTATCGCGCATGCTCCACCTGCCTCAGCCTTAGTTCCATTTTACCGCCCTGGTGCTTGGAGCTTCTCGGTTAGAGCTGTTCTTATTCGATCGATCTTTACGGTTTGATTTTCGGTTTTTGACGCGGAATTCTTCGATTATCTGACTTCTATTGCCCCTCGACTACGGACTGGACTTTGTTTTCCCCTGGATCACGATTCGGCTTTGATATACGGTTTGCGGGCTTTCCCGCCATTTTTGTCGTCGTACCGCTTCTATTACGGCCTCTTCTTGGCTTCAGGAATTTGGACATTTCGGACTTCTTGTGAGTACGCTTTATGTCCAGCTCAGGGCCATTCAGTAGGTGCGCGTCGTGTTCTCGTAAATTGCCATTTTCGGATGGTCACGACCGCTGCCTTTTTTGTCTGGGGGAGGACCACCGACCCAACTCTTGCAGACACTGCAAGGCGTTTACTAAAGTTGCCCTCAAGGCCAGAGAACAACGGCTGAAACTCTATCTCTGGGAGAAAACGCTTTCAGCGTCAAAACCATCTATCATGGAAACGACCTCGACCCCCTCAGCGACTCCGCGTTCCGAGGTGCGTCTCGTTTCCCCGCTCCCGTCAGCGTCGAAACCCACCGAAAAGTGTGCTAAAAAGTCGTCGACGTCCACGAAGAAAACACCCTCCTCGACGTCGAAACCTGTCTCGACGTCGAAGAAAACATCTACGAAGAGTAAGAAGGGCAAAACCAAGGACACCCGTAAGCAGATTCCGCCTGTTTCGGAATCATTGCCTTCTCCCATCTTGGAAGACTCGTCTCGGGATCGAGAATCCTTCTTGGAGGCGGCTGCCTCTTCACCTTTGCGTCGACCAGACGTTTCTCCTGTCGGACCCGAGAGATCTCCGACCCCTAGTCGACTGGCGGATATCTTCCTATCCAGTGCGACTTCTGCCCCTCATAGCCCTGTTTTTACCGGGCGGGCATCTCCGACGCCGTCCTCACCCATACCCTCTTCGAGGCCCGTCTCCCCTCGAAAGCGGACGGAGAAGACCAAGAATCGATCGCCGGATCGGCGTCGAACAGGTCGACGTGAGGTGGTTGTTCTTCCCCACCCCTCTCGACATCGACACAGGTCGAAGCGGCAAGACCCTGTGTATGTCGAGGTCGATCGCCGTAGCTCCCATCGTCGACATGACTATTCGGACTCCGAATCGTTTTCGACCGACGAGGATTATCACAGGAGGAAGGTGCGGTACATATACGCTTCTCCATCCTCGTCTTCAGCATCCTTGTCCCCACCTCGACGCCGACGCCGAAGACATCTCGACGTCGATAATTCTCAAGCCTCCGAATCTAGGCAGAAGGTTAGCACTGCTCCAGATCGGGCTAAGGCCTCATCGACGTCGAAGGGGGTGCGGGCGAAGACCTCCTCGACTCCTGCAGGTGCAGACCATTTTGCACCTCCTAAAAAGAAGTCAAAAAGGCCTAGACACTTACCTTCAATCTCTGATGAGGAAGACACACTTTCATCGGTCACATCCCGCCGAGGTGAGGAAGTTTTATCAGACTCCTCCGGAGAAACTCCTATCAAAGACCAAACGGTCCAATCAGACGCTGGAGATCCTCATCCATCATCACCCTCAGAGGACTTCACGTCTTATGTGCAGATGATTGCCAGAATGGCCAGTACGTTAAAATTGCAAACGGTACAACCACCTCCTCCCACAGAGGACCTCATATTCGGAGACATTAACCAGGAAAGGTCTCCTCCACTGAGCCTTGCATTTATTTCTACATTGATGGAACTCATCAAAGAATCTTGGAATAAACCATCTTCATCATCTCCTGTGTCTCGCAGAACAGAGAACCTATACCGTACAAATGGAGATGATACTGACTTCCTTATTAAACATCCTGCACCGAACTCTATAATAGTCCAGTCCAGTGCCTCCAAATCATCAGGGAGGGCTCAGGTGACCCCTACGAATAGAGAAGGTCGTAAATTGGACGTCCTAGGAAGGAAGATATACTCCTTCACCACACTTTTACTTAGGATAGCGAACTATCAAACAGCTATGGGTGCATACCAGCGGCAACTTTGGTCTAGGGTCTTACCCGCCCTCCAAGCTGCCCCCGATGACACCAGACAAGGCTTCCTTAATACCTACGAAGAAGCAGTCACGCTTTCCAAACACCAGCGTTTGGCTTCTCGTCATTCGGCAGATGTGGCCTCGAGGACATTAACATCAGCCGTCACCCTACGGCGACATGCATGACTTAGATCCTCTGGGTTTGCGGACGATGTTAAAGCGCGAATAGAAGACTTACCTTTTGATGCCAAAGGATTCTTCAACGAACAAACTGATGATTTGTTGGAAAATCTGCATAAGATTAAAAAGACAGCCAAGTCATATACCTTTCATCAACAGCCTAGGTACAACAGGTACCAATGGCGTAAACCGACCCAGCAATACCAGCAGCCCGCCGCTCAATCCTACCGACCTTTCAAGAATCAGAATCAGAATAGGTCATACCAAACTTCTTCTTCTACCTCCACCTTCCAACCACAGAATACTTCGCAACGACGTCAACCCTACAGGCCGCCTGTTAAGAAATCCAAACAGTTCCTTTGACTTATACGTACAATCATTCGTACCCTGCCATCTCATTCGACTAGCTCCGTTCCTCCACAATTGGACCAACATTACACAAGACTCTTGGGTCTTAAGTATTATACGCTACGGATACCGTCTGGAGTTTTTAGAATTTCCTCCTCTAGGACAGATCAAGCACACTTCCTTCGACCCTGTCCTAGAAGAAGAGATCCTCACTCTTCTACAAAAGCAAGCCATTCGACACGTACCACCTCGAGACGTCCCAAACGGGTTTTATTCCCGTTACTTTGCAGTACCAAAAAAGGACGGAGGGATCAGACCCATACTAGACCTCAGAGAACTGAACACTTACCTGCATCCAAAACGTTTTCGTATGATCACCTTAGACACCATTCTCCATCTTCTAAAAGAAAACGACTGGTTTGTGGTTATAGACCTCAAGGACGCTTACTTCCACGTCTCAATTCACCCCTCTCACAGGAAGTATCTCCGCTTCAGTTTTTGGAACGACATCTACGAATTCTGCGCCCTTCCCTTCGGGCTGTCCACAGCCCCTCGCACTTTCACAAAGTGCATGGCTCCAGTCGCAGCGTTTCTTCGTCTGCACGATATTCAAGTCTTCCCCTATATAGACGACTGGCTAGTGGTATCGCCGACCAGAGAGAAGGCGTTACAAGACGCCGACTTCGTTCTGCTAACCTTACAAGAACTTGGACTTGCAGTGAACGAGAAAAAATCCCATCTGATACCTTCCCAAGTCGTCGATTATATCGGAGCAAGACTAGACTCCGTCCGAGCTCGAATATTTATACCACCAGAACGCATAAGGAAAATACGCAGAGCCGTTCACAAGTTTCGACCACGGTCAAGAGTCTCAGCACATCATGCCCAGCAACTCCTCGGCCTCATGGCCTCCACAACATCTGCAGTATCACACGCGCGCCTGAAAATGCGATCTCTTCAGGCGTGGTTCCTGACAATGTTCGACCCTCTTCTAGACAGCCCAAGGAAACGTCTGTCTGTCACGCAGGAGTTGGCTACTCAATTAAGGTGGTGGACATACGTGCCACATCTTCTTGTCGGTCGACCGTTCCGTCCCTTACAGCTGTCAATACAGGTGACGACGGATGCCAGCCCCACGGGATGGGGAGCACACTGCGGACCCCACAAGATACACGCCCTCTGGTCCTGTCACGACCAGCAGCTGCACATCAATCATCTCGAGATGCTGGCAGTGATAAAGGCCTTCCGGTCCTTCCTCCCTCTCATACAGGGTCGTGGTGTACAGATAATCACCAACAACACCACGACCATGTACTACATCAACAAGCAGGGAGGGACACGGTCCATGTCACTTCTGTACCTGTCCATACACCTATGGGAATGGTGCTACCAGCATAATGTCTTCCCAGTAGCTCTACACATCTCTACGACCGACAACGAACCGGCGGACAGATTGAGTCGTCTCACGGGACAGTCCCACGAATGGGAGCTGAACGAGGACGTCTTCCGCATGCTCTGTGTCTGGTGGGGTTATCCCATGATAGACATGTTTGCAACTCAGAGCAACAAGAAATGCAAGGAGTATGCCTCCCGTGCCGGCAGAGGCGAGGATGCTCTTGGGGATGCTTTCATGATCCCATGGGAATCAGAGCTTCTGTATCTCTTCCCACCAATTCCACTCATACAGAGAACTTTGGTCAGGGCTCGACAACAGAGAGTAGACGCCATTTTCATTGCACCATGGTGGCCTCGTCAACCCTGGTTTTCCACCCTGAAGGAAATGGCTGTGGACATGGTCAAATTACCAATGGTTCCGCATCTCCTCACTCAGGACTCAGGGAACATTCTCCATCCCGATCTGCAGTCATTACATCTGACAGCTTGGAGGTTCACCCATCCATACAGGAGGTGCTAGATAAAGCAAGAAAGCCCTCTACAAACCTCCTTTACAAGTACAAATGGACTAACTTTTCAAGTTTGCCCAAGAAAAGCAGTTACAGACTTCTCCTGTTTCTCTCCAAACCCTGCTCACTTATTTACGTTACTTGTTTGATCCAGGCTTGGCGTTATCCACCCTTAAAGTTTATATTTCAGCAATTGTTTCTTTTCAGCCCCGTGACTCTGATTCGTCACGACTTTTCTCTCACCCTACCCTCAAGGCCTTTTTGAAGGGTCTGTCTAACATCCGACCTCCTGTTAAGCCTCCTGTGCCTCAATGGTCTTTACAACTCGTTTTACGCGCTCTTACGCGCCATCCCTTTGAGCCCATGGCATCCTGTGACATGCGTTTGCTGTCATTTAAGACTTTGTTTCTGGTTGCCATTACTTCGGCGAGAAGAGCAAGTGAGTTGGCAGCTCTTCGATCCGACGCTCCCTACCTACAGTTCTTTAAAGACAAGGTTGTTCTATACCCTGATGTTTCATTTTTACCTAAGGTTGTGTCTGATTTCCACCTCAATCAATCACTAACGCTACCAACCTTATTTCCTCATCCATCCTCGGACATCGAGCGCATGCTCCACTCTCTAGACGTTCGAAGAGCCTTGGCATATTATGTTTCACGGACTAAGGACGTTCGTACTGCCCCAAGGCTATTCCTCTGCTTCCAAGGATCACATAAAGGATCCCCTGTCTCCTCTTCAACGGTTTCTCGTTGGCTTGTCTCCACTATTGCTCTAGCTTATGAACTGCAAGGCAAGACCCCACCAGAGGGTCTGAAAGCACATTCCACCAGAGCTGTTGCAACATCTACAGCGTTGATGCGTGGTGTGGATGTTCCAGATATCTGCAGAGCAGCCACATGGTCTAATGTGTCCACCTTTGTGACGCACTATAGACTGGACCTTCGGGCCAAAAAGGAGACAAGTTTTGGGAGAGCAGTTTTGACATCTGTCCTGCAGTGACGGCCCTCCTTCCGGTAAGTGAGCTTGCTAGTCACCCAATTGTGTGCATTCACAGAGGCCACGAAGAAGAAAGAAAGGTTACCTACCTGTAACCATGGTTCTTCAAGTGGACCTCTGTGAATTCACACATCCTGCCCGGCCTCCCCGCTATCCGTCACTGACTATGTCTATGCTAAGCTCAGGCTATTGTGGCGGATAAATGGAACTAAGGCTGAGGCGGGTGGAGCATGTGCCATAGGGGCGATTCTAACTTGTTACTTTTTTATAAAAAAGCTCTAGAATATTCCGAGAAGACCAGCGCAGGCGCTGTCTAAACCCAATTGTGTGAATTCACAGAGGTCCACTTGAAGAACCATGGTTACAGGTAGGTAACCTTTCTTTTTCATCTGTGGGAAGTTTTGGATCTGCATCTCTGGAGCCTGTGGCAAAAAGTAGCCCCATGACTGCCATTTAGAGGAAGTTGGTGCATTCTGAGGAGCCTACCAGGGAAGGGAAGTTGCAGCAGTTATCTTTCCTGTGCTAATTGTGTTACAATGAGAAACTTAAAGGCATTGGAAGGCCTAGCACAAGGCTGAACAAACATGGGCACCAATATTCAGGACTGGGAGAAATCCACAATTTTAGATTGTAGGGGTTCCTCCTAAACATTTTGGTTTTTTTAAACTCCTGATTGAGCAGCTGTACAAGTTCAGATTTTGATTTCACCAGTGATTCACAGATCACACCAATATAAGGGCATCTTCTTTAGCCCCAGACACATTTACTTCAGAATGCTGTCCTGGTGTACATGGCTGCTCGTTGTCAGTACTGGGATGCAGTGGTTCCAAAACAAGCCTTCAGAATCATTAGCCCACAATCTGAGAATATTAAATTGCCAGATCCCTCTGCATACCAGATCCCTATGTTTCAATATGAAATTCATCTCCATGGTAGCAAAGGAGAGAGTGTTTGTGATTGGGTTCTAACTTTAAGACAGGCGATTCCTCATTCTTTATGAAAGTCATTACAGGAGACGGTTTAATATAACGGTTTAATATCTTTTAATGGAGTGGATGAACAACAACTTCAGTGGGTCCAACGGGACCAGCAATCAACAATGTTTCGGGCCACACCCCATGTAGTCCCGGCATTTCAAAAGTGTCTTTTAATGAGGGACCATTCCAAACTTCTCATGATTGGTAGGTTTCCACAGGGGATGACTCCTTACCACACAGATAGTCCCGCAACATGGGTGTCGAACCCAGTCACCGGATTGTGTCATGCCAGTTGGTATTGGGTCCGGACGCACTACCTTCCTCTAGGGACCTTTCCCCCTCTGGTAAACGTAGGTGGTCCATTCTAACGGTTCTACCTCTCCTAGTTGTACTTCAATTCCCCTCCTTCCTTGCCCTTCGGAACCTTCCTCTCACGATTGTCCCCTTTATGAGGGAAAGAGAATACATAGGGCCCTTCAGCACTTTGTGAAATCCCCTTGTCCTGTTCTCTATCTTCCACCTCTGGGCTTTCCCACTCTTCTGATCCCCAAATTCTTTTCTTCCTCCTTATCCCCTCTAGTCCATCTCCCCCTTTCTCCCCCCGCCATCAAAAAACCTTCCGTTATTGGTTGATCTCCTCCTGCTATCGCTTTCCTGCCTTTTTCTCTTTCCAAAATTCCCGCCTTCTCCTCCTAACGTCATAGCTTGAACCATTGAGGGTAACAGGGTAAAGACAGTGCTGAATCCTTTCGCCTTGGATGAGTGAGGGGACGGCTCACTTCTGGGTTCAGGCACTTGCTCTGGTTCATCCTCACAGTGCTTAATAACAAAATGGCCAAAATCTTCTTCACATAACATTATGTGATGGAAGCTGATGATGACATCAGCTCATACCACTAAAAATTATTTTAAATTAATTTTAAAAATTCTGTCCCCCTGTTCTGAGGTTCCCTAGGGCTCACTTTTTCCATGGGGAAGCCTTTGGGGTGGGGAGTGGAGTGAGCTTTAATCACCAAAAATTGCTGGATTGCTGCTGGCAAGGTAAGGACCGCTGCTGGCTATTTTTGGTGATTAAAGGCTCTCTCCTCTCCAAGGCTCCCAAAGGTTTCCCTCAGAGCAAAAAAGAGCCCTAGAGAGCCTTGGAACGTAAACAGGAAGATAGGAATCATTTAGTTAATTTAAAATAAATGTTAGCGGTGTGAGCTAGTGACATCAGTTTCTGCTGCGCAAAATTACATGAACAGGATTTGGGTCAATATATAATCCATAATGTGACATTCTTTGTAATATATTATTCAGAATTTGTTATCTGAGGACATAAGTTGTAATCCATGAAGGTTTGCACTGAAGTAAATCTTCCAGTCTTTAAGGGTCCACCAAAGATTGGTTTTTGAATTTCATATATGTACATTGTAATAGACTGAGGTGAGATGCTGCACATACACAACTTCTAGGGAGTAGATCCAAGACTTTTGCCCAAAATTCATAGCTTGCGTAGGCAGTAGCTTGCATTCTAATAGCTATGAGCATAATAGGAACAAAGCTTCTTCCTCTTAGTCAGAAATTTATCACTAAGAGAAGCAATAGACAAGGGACAGGAGCTGCTGGGAGGTAAATACATTTTTACTGTGTGTTTGTCTATTTGCCTCATTTATATCCAGCATTTCCTTTAGTGAACCAAAGGCAGTGTACTATAGTTATACTATATATCCGCAATGGCTTGTAGTTATACAAAGTCCAGACAAGAACTTTAGTCATGTTTGAATCAAAAAGAAAGGAACTTAATTTAAAAGACACATTTAAAAAGCCTATGACTGAGAATACCTCTGTATAACGTTTCATTTAAGAGTAAACAGCAATATGTCTAAAAGCTTTCTTAAAAATACTTGAAAGAACTTCAGAGTTCTTATAATAGGAAAATATAAAATGAAAAGCATTTCTAAGCCTTAGCATGTTGTTAATGCACACACAAAAGTAATATAACTGTACAAGCTATTGCTCACCCAGCTTGGCCAGGAAAGCCTATGCTTATGTGAAGTCCATAGTCTGGTGCAGCATTTTTCATAGAATCATAGAAGAATGGTTGGAAGGGGCCTATAAGGCCATCAAGTCCAACCCCCAGTTAAATGCAAGAATACAAATCAAAGTAGATCTGACAGATGGTTGTCTAAATGTCTCTTGAATGCCTTTAGTATTGAAGCACTCGCCACCTCTCTAGGTAATTGATTCCATTGCCATACTGATCTAACAGTTCGGATGTTTTTCCTGATATTCAACTGAAATCTGGCTTTCTGTAACTTGAGCCCATTGTTGCATGTCCTGCACTTGCGGGTGATCGAGAGCAGGCCTTTCAAGTATTTGAAAAGTGCTACCATGTCTCCCCTCAGTCTTCTTTTCTCAAGGCTAAACATGCCCAGTTCTTTCAGTCTTTCCTCCTAGGGCTTGTTTTCCAGTCCCCTGATCATCCTTGTTGCCCTCCTCTGAACTTGTTCCAAGTTGTCAGAATCTTTCTTGAAGTGTGGTGTCCAGAACTGCACCCAGTACTCAATATGAGGCCTAACCAGTGCTGAATAGAGGGGAACTAGTACCTCTCAGGATTTGGAGACTGTACTTCTGTTAATGCAGCCTGATATAGCATTTGCCTTTTTTTGTAACCACATCACACTGTTGGCTCATATTCAGCTTGTGATCTATGACATTTCCAAGATCCTTCTGGATTGTAGTATCGCTGAGCCAAGTATCCCCCAACCTGTAACTGTGTGTTTGATTTCTTTTTCCTAGGTGCAGTACTTTGCACTTATCCCTGTCGAATTTCATTCTGTTGTTTTCAGCCCAGTGCACAAACCTATCCAGATAATTTTGAATTTTGTTTCTGTCTTCCAGGGTATTAGCTTTTCCACCCAATTTTGTGTCACCCACAAATTTGATTAGCATTCCCTGTATCCCCTGATCCAGGTCATTAATAAAAATGTTGAAGAGCACAGGGTCCAGGACTGAGCCCTGGGTTACCCCATTTGTAACCAGTTTGAGAAAGAGCCATTAATCACCATCCTCTGAGTACGATTCTGTAGTCTACTGTGTATCTACCTGACAGTTGTTTTATCCAGCCCACACCTAGTTATCTTGCTAATCAGAATATCATGGGGCACTTTGTCCAAAGCTTTGCCGAAATCAAGATACACTATGTCTTCAGCATTCTCTCTATCGGGGGGTTAACCAATCAAAAAATTATATCAGATTAGTCTGGCAGGACTCTTGACAACTCTGTGTTGGCTTCTAGTTATTGCTACATTGTTTTCTAGGTGATTGCATAGCGACTGCTTTATAATCTGTTCTAGAATTTTCCCTGAGATTGATGTCAGGCTGACTGGTCTGTAGTTCCCAGGTTTTTATTTCTATGCTGCTCTAAGGATGTTTGCCTTGTGTCACTTCCATTCTCTGTCTCGTGCCTCTCTTCCTCTTTGGATAAGATGTCTTACTCCTTAATAACAGTGTATGATCTATCCCTATATTTATACCCCTTGTTCTATGACATAGTCTACACAAAAGGTCTCTTAGCTGGCTCAGGGAGCTTATCGCTGTGAGAGCATTCTGATACAACAGTTTATTGGTACCCTTGTGATCCACTATACCTGCAACTATCTATAGGTGCCAGTGGTGTGGGACATATTAATGCCCATAGATGGTGTTGCAGAATAACATATAATTTTATGCCCCTTTTCAAATCAATTAATTATTACATGTTTGTGGCTAAAACCTCATAAAACAAATGACATAATATTTTGTGGTATCTCTTTGTTAATTAACAATTTAGGTAAAACACAACTTAAGTGGCATTTTCCCCTTGTTCTGTACTCACATTACATTTCTGAATTGTTTAATCTTGGTGAAAACTGGCACGAAAATGAATAAATTTGTTTTGTCATGTTTTCTTATCAGTAGCTGTGCTCCCAAAGAAACTAGTTGTTTTGCTAAGTGGTGGGCTTATTTTGTAAATAGTGAAAATCAAGCCAAACTCATGCCTCACTTTCACTTTAAAGCACTTTAAAATCACTTTTTCCCCCTGTAAAGGTAAAGGTTCCCCTTGACAATTAAGTCCAGTTGTGTCTGACTCTAGGGGCCGATGCTCATCCCCATTTGTAAGCTGAAAAGCCATCGTTTGTCTGTAGACACTTTCCGTGATTCTGTCACCCCATAAATTCAAATTTTTCTGAATATTGACAGACTTTTATTTAGGCAGTATGATTGTCTAGTTGTAAAGGCTGCATTTTACCTTTAGCCTCAGAAACAGTGTGCAAATGATTAGCAGTTGATGTAGAATATGAGCAAAAGAGTATAGTCACACACTTGTCTTCTGACTAGCATGCCACTTCCTCTGTTATGGCTTAGACATGTAGGTGGAGCTGAAACTCACACACACACACACATATAAGTTTATTGCGTGGCACACAGGCCGTTGCAAAGTACATCAAATAAAAACAACACAATACAGTACAATTCAATACACTATAGTAAAAACAGCTAAAAACCTCTAACATCTTAAAAAAACAACTCAACTAAGTGAAGGTAGTTGCTAGACAGTATCTGATGCTAATAACAAGCATCTATCATGGAAGGGGGAACCCCAAGGGTACATAAGCCTAAATAACCGCTTGATTAGTAGTAGTGGGGGCTACAAGTTTCATTTTCATAAGTATAGATATAAATCTTGCCATTCGAAATGTAATAAATTTATCTCTGTCTGAGAGTAGGATCCTCAGCTTTTCCTGGACAGGTCTTCCAGGATATTTTTCCAAAATAGGCTTCAGGAGCCTTTCACAGTGGATCACGAATAGAGGACAGTAAAACACAACATGTACTAAGTCCTCAACTGATTTTTGGTCGCAAGAACAAACTCTCTCACAGTATGGAATTTGTGTGTAACGTCCTTTTAAGCTAGCAAGTGGCAACATATCAAGACGTGCCTGAGTGAAAGCTTTTCTATAGTCAAAGCTCACTAAATTGGCAAAATAAGAAGGAAGATTTAAAGGCGGAGATGAAATAATCTTATAAAACGGGGCCGTTTTTAGAGTGCCTAGCAAACCTATATCTGTTTGGTAACAGAGATCAAATAATCTCTGCTTTAATGAGCTTTTTGCTGCAGACAGACCAAGGTGCCTTACATACTCTTCTGAAAATCCAAGTTTGGCTACTAGTTGCAGTACAGAGGATTTCCACGTTCCAGAATTCATTTCCCCATATGATGATGTTAAATATTCTGACTGAGTGGTAAACAAAATTTTCAGCCAATAGTTAATTATTGATTTGTTGACTAGTGTCATTATTGACATTATTGCCAATTCTAGTCTAACTAGCGCTGAGGGAGTTGAAGGAGGTACTGCCAACAATAGTCGGGCAAATCTGTTTTGGGTTACTTCTAATGGGTATACGTTTCCAATTCCCCATATTTCAGCACCATAGAGAATCTGGGGGAGTAACTTGGTTTTATAAATTTCACGAGTGGGAGGGATCAAATGTCCTCCTCTAGTTCTACAAAATCTAAGTATGCCAAACATGGCTTTTTCGAATTTCTGCTTTGTAAAATCAATCTGAAATGCCCAGGAACCTGACTGATAAAACATCACGCCTAAATATTTAGAGTGGGTTACCTGTTCCAATATTCTCCCATCCATTGTCCATTTATGTGCCTGAGGTCTTCTACTGAAAACCATAATTTTGGTTTTCTCATAATTAACTTTAAGAGAGTTCTCCTTGCAATAATTACTAAATTGTTTTAATAATCTTCTAAGGCCTATTTGAGTGTGGGATATTAGCAAGGTATCGTCTGCATAGAGTAATATTGAAATAAACTTTCCACCTACTCTTACAGGGAAAAATTGCAGTCCAGTTAACCTGGCAACCATATCATTGATGTACAAATTGAAAAGCAATGGAGCTAGGATACAGCCCTGACGGACACCTTTAGATGTTTTAACTATGTTAGATAGTTGACCAGAAATGCCAGTTCTGACCTTTAGGGAAGTATCAGTATGGAGGTCTTTGATTCTTTGTAGCAATCTAGGATCTATTTTAAGATTTATAAGTTTTTCCCACAAACGACCTCTTGGGATGGAATCGAAAGCAGCTTTGAGGTCAATAAATGCCACATATAATTGTCCTGAAGATGCGATAGCATATTTGTTAATTAGATGGTTAAGCAGAAAAATATGGTCCAATGTTGAATGCCCCTCCCTAAAACCAATCTGTTCAGGAGCTAAAAGATTATATTCTATTACCCAATCTTCCAATTTTAAGAGGAGATGTCTTGAGTAAAGTTTGCCTATTACATCGAGCAAACTTATAGGTCTGTAATTGGCTGGGTCCTTTAGCTCGCCTTTCTTATAGATGGGCACGACAAGTGAAGATGACCATTCTCTAGGGGTGCCGCCCACCCTATCTATATAAGTAAATAAGGTAGCTAGGATCGGGGCCCACCAGTCCTGAAAAGATTTAAGTATATCCGGGGGGATGAAATTTTCCCCGGGAGCTTTATTGCTCTTGATTGTTGAAATCAATGTTTTTATTTCCTTAATTGTGACTGGAGGCCACATTGTTAGATCACAGGGGGATGATATTAGAGGTAGAGATATTTCGCTAGTAGAGGGTGGATCATTGAATAATTTGAGGTAATACTCTTCCCAACATTCAGTGGGTACATAAGAATCCAGATCATGGCGAAACCTCCCCTCTGCTGATGCGATCAGTCGCCAAAATTTTGCCGTATCTTTCTGGGACAAAGCCAGAGCAAGTTCCCGATAAGATTCTTTTATTGAGGCTTGTTTTTTCTTTTTGAGAAGCTGTTTATAATTATTGCGGAGATCAAAAAAAGATCTGGGTAAACTTTTAGACTGATTTTGTTTGTGGAATTTAAGAACTCTTCTTAATTGGTGCTTCATAGTTTCGCACTCTCTATCAAACCAACTGATATTAGTTGGTCTGCTTCCGGGTGATAGTCTTACCCTCTTGGTCAAGAAGGGTCTCAAAGTATCTATTAGTTTACCATATCCTGCAAGGGCAGTGTTGATGTTTGGAGCTGCCTCAATTTCCCCTTTCAGTTTGAGTATAGGAGCACTATACAAAATTTGTTGTATTTCTTGCTGGAGTATGGGAGACCACTTCAGTCTAGTATCTGCTGTCACCAACACTTGATCTATTGGGAAAGAACTATCCTCCCCATTATTTAATGAAGCTTTAGGGGTGTGCATGTAGAATATAAGAGGCTGATGGTCACTTTCCGGCTGTGTACCCACTGTAAAGTATAAAATTTTATCTAGTAAGAGAGGGGTAATAGCTAAATAATCAATCAAACTAGCTCCATTTTTACTGAAATATGTGAGCTCCCCCAATTCATCACCTTGGAAATTACCATTTAATATTACCAAATTTAGCTTATCAATCAGTTGCCAAAAACTTTTTCCAGTCTTATTCAGAAGAGGATCTTTTGTATTTCTTGACTGATTATAAAAGTCACCAATATGCTCGGCATAGGCAGATCTAAAATGGCCATTGCCCAGACGTGCATTAAAATCTCCAAGCAGTATTGTTTGCACTCCATGAAATTTTGTCTCAAGATCATATATGTACATTTCTAAATCAGACCAGCAATGCTCATAATAGAAAGGAGATGAATAAGGTGGAATATAAACATTCACAACCAAAATTTCCCAGTCCTTGAAGGTCAGGAGAACGGCCATTGCAATAGATCTTAAAGGTGGTAGTAGTAAAACAGCACAGACCACTGAGGTGGATATCAGACAAGCCAACCCTCCGTTTGGGCGACCTCTAGCTACTGCAGGAGTTGCGGCGAGAGTGTATGAAGTAAATCCATTCAGTAACAACTCAGATAATAACCACGTCTCCTGAATAAAGATAATATCAAAACTTTTCATAAATGACAAAAATGATGGATTTTGAGTTTTGCTCAGCCAGCCAGACACATTCCATGAAATGCATTTTAGATGGTGCTCGCTTTGAATTGCAAATTGTCATTTTGAAGCAGGGTAATCCATGGATGATTCTAAGTCAGGCATTGAACTCGCCATTGAATTTATTTCAATAATATCAGGAGGGTTACTCCGGGCGTTATCTAGGGGTGCCTCAGTTATCAAACAGAGATCGGGATCGTCTGCAGGCACTGTCAAGTTGGAACTGGGAACCCTTTTATTTATTATTATCTTGGGCTCCAGGGGGATTTTTATTCCGTCCTTGACCTGTGTCTCCACTGAGCATCCTAGTGTGGGCAATTGATGGATTGCTAGATCTTCATTGGAATTTGGGGGCTGTTCTAGATTCCTCAAAGTTGCAACCAGGGAGTCCAGGCGATTCACTAAGGACGCCCGCACATCAGTTGGCAATTTACTAAAGGATGAAATAAGATGAGTCTCTACCTCCTCTTCTGGCCAAGCAAGGCCTGGGTTGATCTTTTCTGTTACATGTCTATCATCCTTATAGTTTTTTATGAAATTTTTGTAATCATTGTGCCAATCAGTTGGGTGATCTTCTAAAATTTGAATAAGGTCTTCCTCTGTATGTTTCTCCTGGGCATAAGCTAGGGTCTCTCCATTTCTCTAGTGTATCCACACAAGAGAGGTAGGGGATGTGCTATGTTTTTAAAATATCGTACAGCAGTTATACCCCTCGCAGCTAATTCCTTTCTTCTGCTATAAATCCTATTAGTTATTATGCTATCTCTGAATGTTGCTATCACACGTGCTTGGGTATAATTGTAGAATAAGTAGTCTACATTTAGAATTTGGGACATGGAAGTTAATTCGGGGATTATAGGTTCTAGAGTGCTAATCAAGTTCCATTTGCGTTCATTCTGGGTAAGTATCCCTTTTCGTTTTGGATATCCACAGAATGCTAAAGTGTTAGCCATTAATCTTAACTTCCATCTAGTTCTATTCTCAGGCTGCATCAACTGGGCTGTTAATTGGTTATTCTTCTTAGAGTTACTATTTATCACATCAGTCCATAGATCATTTCCCACTATATCTATTTTATCCTCAATGTCCTGTATGGGGGGAGTAATAGCTATTTGGTCTAAATTTGTTAGGCCCTGGCCAGTATCTAACTTTTCAGAGTTCCTTTTGGATCTAGAAGATTTTCCTTCTTTCTCTGGTTTCCTCTCAATAAGTTTAAATAAATTATGAAAATCCATCTTGTCAGATGACTTTCTTGTCTTGCTTGTGTGCTTAATATTTTTAGTCTTCTTTGTACACCCATGCAGACTCCCTACCTGTGCCCTGTTTTTAACCTTTTTAGAGTTTTTTTTCCCTTTGGGCAAATCATCCAGTGGAACTGGGGGTGCGGTACCTTGGTCAGTTTGTGTATTATTGTTTCTGGGTAAATTGCTTATTGCAATTAAGTTGGTTAGTGTAGTTAGTAGCTCATGAGATTCGAAGAGGAATGATTTAATTAACTTCATCTCATCTAAGATATCTTTTACCCAGTGGAACAGTGTGCTGATATCAGACTTATCACTTGCCTTAATTATTTTTGGCAGGGGTCCTTTTTCTATTTGGGTGCCTCCTTGTGTTAATTCCTCTATTTGTTGTAATATAAAGTCATCTACCTCCCTTCTTCCTTTCTTCTCCACCCCACTGGTGTCCAAAGCATTTTCTGCAGCTGCTAGTTCCATTGCAAGGTTAAGACCAGGATCTTCTTTGTTTAATTCTATTATTGTACACCTATTCTCAATTGACCAGTTTAAAGTTTCATTTGTGTGTTCAATGCCCTCATTTTTGGGAGAAAAGAAATTAGTGATTTTCTTTTGTCTCCCTTTCCTCCCTTTCCTCTCTTCTAAAAAGCTGCCATGTGCTGGGGAAATCCCATGTTTTTATACCCCTGTCTAGTAAAAACCATTATTCAATAAAATCAGATTATTACTATAATAGGCTAAATTCAGAAAATAATAATAATAAGATAATAGGAAAAAAATAAAAAAGTAAGATAATAATAAACTATGATCAATTCTATACATATATAAAACTATAAAACTATAAATGCAACAAATTCCAAATTCGGTTTGACTAATCAATACTAAGTTCAGAAAATACTCAAATATATATATAGTTATAATAAGCCCATCAACCAGAATTAAAAGTTAAAAACTAAATTAAAAACATGTTAAAAATTAAAATTAAAAATGGTGGGGAGCTCCCGGCAAACTTGAACGCAATAATAGAAATATGAACAGACACAGAGCAGGCACTCCCAAATTTTCTTTAGAGTTCTTAAGAAGCCCACAACTGAGTGTCCGAAGCTGAAACTCATGTTTCCTGGAAAGCTGGGCTTTCAGAGATAGTAAATGTTCTGTTACTGAATAGGAAAGCAGGTTTCATCTCATGGAGTGTTCATTCTCGAAAGTGGCAGTAAACTATTTTTTACCCTTTTATAGAATGGTACTCCTATATCTTTAAATAGTTTTCGTACCTCTCTGTCCCAGCATTAAATTCGTCAATGGTAGTCAATGATCAGTATCAGTATTCTTTATTTTCATTAGCCATATGCCTTTGCAAGTAGTAAATGAAAGTTACTCGGATATGAAACCTACAGACTAAAAGCAAGGGAATAGATACATAATCACCCCCTATATCTACGGGCAATTGCTTCCAGGCCCGCTGCAGATGCTGAAAACCATGAATAATAGCAAATATATACATAGCATGGTAAAAGGAAAAATCCAGGAAAAGGGATTTTCACATGTATTACCAGAAATGGCCACTAGACCATGCTATGGAGAGATCATGCTATGTATTCTTCAGCAAAGGGAATACAGTGGTGCCTCGCTAGACGATTGCCTCGCAGGACGAGGAAATCGCTAGACGATGCCTTTTTGCGATCGCTACTGCGCTTCGCAAAACGATGTCTCTCTATGGGGAATTTTCGCTAGACGATGAGGTTTCCCCATAGGAATGCGCCGACTAGCGGTGAAAAGCTGTCAGTGCAGCTGTCAGTGCATTCTGACGGGGACCCTCACTCGCTAGACGAGGTTTCCCTATGGGAGATTTCGCAAGACGACGAGTTTTCCCTTTGGAACGCATTGAAGAGATTTCAATGCATTCCAATGGGAAAACGTGCTTCGCTAGACGATGTTTTCGCTAGACAGCGATCTTCGTGGAACGGATTAACATCGTCTAGCGAGGCACCACTGTATATACTGTGGTCTCTAGCTCTCTCTAGTGGCCAGTTCTGGTAAAGACATTGTGAAAATACCTATTTCTAGTGGGTTTTTGTTTTTCCTTCTAATATTTTTAATATTTTTAGACCATGGATAAGTGAAACTACAGATACCAATTCCATGGTTCTGAGTTCCTGCTGTATATTGCAGATTGTACTGCCATTTGTTTGTCCTGCAAGAAGAAAAGATACATAAAAATCTGATGAGGCAAATTATTTCTCATATAACCAAGGACAAATTAACTCTTTGCACTCACCTCTGTAAAAAGAGCAAAACAGTAATACATGGGCAAGTGTTTCAATACTGACACCATAAGGGCATGTATGATTTTATAATGGAATTGTTCTGAAATGAATCTCAAGTAATGTTGAAGGCATGATATTATGTTGTGCACATGAAAAGGTCCATCTGTATGTAGAAACTGATAGCAGTTGCAGATACTGTGCCATTGTATTATGGTGATGTAAAAATAATCATACCAAGCACATGATTTTTTTGTGTCAGATAAGTTACTTTGTTGTTCAGTATCATACAGGCACTGCTCTAGTTCTTGCCTTGCCATAGTCAGTGGTTGGTGGATGATGAGGTGACAGTCCAAAGGCAGTCCATGATGCTGTGTTGCCCTTCTGCTTGCTTTCTCTGTGTTGCTGCTGCTAAACTGTCTCACATCTGTGCATTTTTATACTTTTGTTTGTATTGACACTCAGCTACCAACATCAGAGCAGTTTGGCTATATGCTAAGATGCTTATTCTATGAAAATCTACTTTGTCTCTGTTTTTTTCAGTGATTCACAACCCTAGCAATTTTTTTTTTCTTACAGTGATTCCCATAACATATGCTAATGTGTGAGACTACAGTCCCACTGAATTGGTACAAGATCCAGTGGCCTCTGTAGCCAACTGCTAGGTTAGGGCTTTGTAGATTGTCAAACATATGGACTGCCCACGAAGCACTGTGTTCTTCTTCCTGGGGTCCGTGTAAGCACACAAAAGGGGTTTGTGTCTGTGCGAATGCCGCTTCAGAAAGTTTCATAGCCTCAAAAATGAAAGTGCCTCTCTGCCTAAATTGTGCAAGCACGGCCCCGCTCTCATCAGTCCCTATTTGTCTGCCGCTGCAATAGCACGCAAAGGTCTGCTCCGAAGCCTCTTCTTACTTGCCTGTGCTTTTGTAAATAAGTTCTCTGCCTTTTTCCTTCTCATCTGTATTTCCTTGTACCTTTCTTCCTAAACAAGAATAGAAAAGAGGGGGCAAGTAGAAGGATTAGTTTTAGCCACGATTTTCTTTCCTGTACCTTCCCCCTCCCCTCACAGCTTCTAGCCATCCCTTTTTTTCTGACGATTTATAGCCTCTGCCTTGATGAAGAAATCTGCAGCTTGTGGCAAAAAGATCCCCTAATCTGATGGGCAGGGCACCTGCATATTTTATTTTGGAGAAGCCCACTTAGTCCAGTCCTGTAAGATTTGTAAGAGCTTCACTGCCCTTATTCTCAAAAATTGCCAGTTTTGACTCCATTCCTTCCTCTGGGAGCAATCTGTTTGGGCCACGAATTGCACTCCTGGGCATATTGGTGCCCCCAAACCGCTATTTCCAAGCAAATGGACCAAATGACTTTGTCAGGAAAAATGCTTGGACTTGAAACTGGACGGCCCTTTGATTTCAAAACCAATGAAGAAATCAGAGCACGGAAGCAAAACATGTCCAGCAACCTCTGATATCGAGGCGGTTAAGCAAAAGAATAAACTGCAATCTCACAATGCCGAACTCGCCGCAGGTACCTTGAATTCCCAGTTACCTATCCAAGAGCCAGCCTCTGCTCATATCACTGACACCCAATATAAGGTCTCGGTTTCAAAGGGTGAATGCTTTAGCTCCTCTGTGCAGAGTGTCACTGCCTTTCCAAGAGCAGCCTCGGACCTCTCTTCAAGAGCAGTCCCTGTCTCTTCCCGTGTCTGAAGGTGGCCAGTGGTTGAAATCAAGGTCCCTCTCCCTGACCCAACAATCCCCTTGGGTGGGACACCATAACAGGGAGGACAGGAGATCGAGATCACACTCAGCTACGCAATTTCTGGCACGTTGATATCACCCATATTACTCGAGGTTTCTCTCACTGGATTCTTGATACCATGAGGATGCACGCTACGCTTCTTCTACCTGCCTCAATTTGTGTGTGGTGATCTGAGATGGTCATCCCTATTGCACAGGAGCCACTACCAATCTTGGGACCATAGCAGACTTTGATCCCATATATGTATTCATCATTGATCTTGAAAAACACATACTACCAGCTCTCAGTACTGATCCCCATGTTACCATGATCGGTATCGTGACCCCTTCCGTCATCAAGGGTCCCAAAAATCGTTCTCAATCTCGAATCTCACCAAGGCGCGAATACAAGCCCTGGTGATCTACCACACTATGTCTCCAACAGGGGCAGCACCTCTGGATTGGATCTCCCCAGCCAGCCTCCCACAGCTTGGCTCTTCGCCCTACTTTGTCTGAAATGCTTTTGCCCCTCCCCCAATCCGGACTTTCTACTTACCTCACAGCCTCCTCCTTATTCTCACCACCTTTTGGCAACACTCGCAGGATCTGCAGAAGAAAGGCAACCAGATGACACTTCGTCTGACTCTGAGCCAGAAGAGGAGAGGGAATCTGTTGCTGCCCTGGAATCGTCACCTGGTTCTGACATACGAGACTCTTCTCTCTCCTTCGTCTTACAATGACCTGATAGAAAAATGGCAACGTTACTACATCTTCCAGTCTTCAAACCAGTACCACTAGCCAAAGACTCAATTTTTGCCCAAGTTCACAAGAAAACCAACATCCCCAAAACTGCCTTGGGTCTTTTTTAAGGAGAAAGGTGGGATAAACATATTTTAAATAATAAAATAAATAATAGAAATTGTGATGTTTGAAACTTTGACTGGCCTTATTAGCCAGTCACAGCAAGTTTTGCTCAAATCCACCAACATCTTGCAGGATCTAGAACTTCTGTAGGGTCCAACAGGTCAAAGCTGAATTCCTGTTGAAGCATCATATACCGAACTCTATCATTGTTCATACAGCCCAAATGAGATCCAAGGGTTCTAAGCTAAGAACATGGCAGCAAGCATCAGCCTACACTGACATGCCTAGTTACGCTTGGTGGGCCTCCTGGAAGACTTCCAGGTCCTACATATATGACCTCCCCTTTGATGGAGAGGGCCTCTTCAACACTAAAATCGATGATTTCATGGAGGACTTTTATAAAAAGAAAACATGCCAAGAAAATGGTCATCAACAGATACCGCTCAACACCTCCCCACTTCTGCTCTCATTAGAAGTGACCTCTCCCATACACCAATTATAAATAATCGTCTGAATGGTCCAAAGTATTGGATTGGTCCACTTAGCAACACATCAATCCTGCCTCCTCTGCTGCCAAGTACAAACAGGTGACTTTCACCAAGAAGGCAGACAGGAAACCAAGACAGCAGTTTTGACGTGTCCCAGCCGAAGCTTGACACACACATTTCTCTCCGTCCACCACCCCTTACCTCTGCAGCTGCAGACGTACACTTAGCACCATTTATCAATACCTGGAGCACTATCACCTCAGATGTGTGGATCCTCAACATCATAACCCATAGATACACTATAGAGTTCTCTACACCATAGAGTTCTCTACTCTTCCTCTTACAGGGCACATCCAACACACTCCACCTTCCCCCATCCTTCAAGAAAAAATCTCCTGAGAAAAGGAGCCATATCAAGTGTGCTTTCTCATCTCATCTGAGATGGCTTCTTTTCCCGGTCCTTTTCTGTTAGCGCAAGAATGCGGAGAATCAGCAGAGTAACTTCTGGTCCAGGTGGTTAAATGAATCACGCACACACAAGCAGCTTCTCCAGCACCAGACGTGTATTTACAAGCTATATACAGAAGTGCAGACCGGCAGCATAACAGCATGACACTCATCAGAAAGAAGAAGAATACATCTGCTGTACAGAGTCCACATATATACTTATTCACAACTATCTGTGTCCAATCATATTAGATATTGCATCATACATGAGTCAGCACTTTATGAATCATCATGACTCAGCATTACAGCACACCTGTTCAATATGGCTACTCATTAAGACACTTTGTACTGCTCAGGCCTGTAAATTTTACCTTGACATTTTCCATGCCCAGAAAGGATGGCAGGCTGCATCCTATATTAGTCCTCTGCACCCCTGAAAAATACATCACTCTGAAGTGTTGCTGGATGGTGAAACTGCAGTCTATTCTTTCTCTACTCCAATGAGGAGATTGGTTTGCATCCATCGATCTCTACAATGCGTATTTCCACATCTCAGTCCACCCACAACATTGTCGATTCTTCTGCTTCTTTGTCAATCACCAGGCCTATCAGTTCCGTGTGGAACTGAGAGGTCTGGGTGTGTATGTGTGTGTTCCATGCACTTCCCTTCAGATTTTCAACAGATCCAAGTCACCAACATGAGTTTGATGGGAAGAGGAGCATACTGCCACCACAGGGATACAGACGCAGTGGTCCACATGTGAGAGGACCCATCACATCAACTTTCTCAAACTCCTATCCATCTTCAAGGCCTTCTGGGTGTTCAGAAATATGATTCAAGGCCCAATTGATTCAATTGCCACAGACAGTACTGCTGCAATGTATTATCTAACAAACAGGGTGGCACCAAGTCTCTGAGCCTCCTCTACCTGGCAGGTCTCCTCTGGGAGTGATGCATTGCCACCGGATTTTCCCAATAACAGCTCACGTCTGGGGCACAGACAATGAAACTGCAGACCGCCTCAGTCAGACAATGACTCAAACATACAAGTGGGAACTCTCCCACAGAATATATAACCAACTTGTCTCCTCCTGGGGTGAGCCTGCTGTAGTTATTTTTACCACTGCCAGCAACTCAAAATATGCTCACTACTGCTCCTGGGCAGTCAGGGGCAAATATAAGGGATGCTTTCACCATATATTGGACTCATAACCTTTTATACATGTTCCTTCTCTTTCTTCTTATCCAGCAGATGATTGTGAAGATCTTGTGCTACCAGTCCAAAGTGATACTGATCGCCCCTGGTGGCTGCACCAGCAGTGGTTTACAAGCCTCCCCCTCATAGCAACAGACAGGAGGAGGCTGCCTCTTCACCACAACCTTCTCTCTCGACATCATGGCATCGCTCACCTGAAGATCACCACTTGGAGGATATCCCCCTCCTCGCCAACATCCTAAAACAGGCCAGAAAGCCCCTCCACTAGCCACCTCTGCCAGTACAAGTGGAGAAAATTCCAACTTTACATGTCCTCTCAAAATCTGCTGGACTCTCCAACTTCTTTACATACTGTTTTGGCCTTCCTACTATGCTTTAAGCAGCAAGGCCTCTCCATCTTCTCTGTCAAGGTCTGTCTCACAGCCATAACAGCTGGCCATTTATCTCCCCAGTTCTTCAAACATCAAACTGTCAAAATGTTTCTGAAGGGCCTTCAGAATGCATGTCCAGATGTGACTTGGTCTCTCTCACTGGTCCTCTCTCAGATTTCCAAGCCAAACCACAATGGACCTCCAACTATTAACTCTCAAGGTGGCACTCCTGGTGGCCCTCACATCGACCTGCCGGGCTGCCAAACTGACAGCTTTACAATGCAGTCCTCCGTACCTTATTTTCTCCCAGGACAAAGGAAGACACCACATGGACATTACTTACCTACCTAAGGTGGCTTCCTGTTTTCCTATGTCTCAAGCCCTTATTTTACCTACCTTTTATATTTCACCGCAGAACGATTTGGAAAGATTACTGCATTCCTTGGACATCAGGAGACCCTTGGCCTTCTACCTAGACAGGATGAAGGTTTTTCAGCACCCAGGCTTTTTGTCTGCTCTCAGGGTCCTAAAAAGGGACATCCAGTCTCCTCTCAATGCTTCTATAAATGGATCTCTCAAGCCATTGCCCCGATTTATGAACTAGCAAATAAACCCTAGGGGAGTCTCCTCTTCCACTGCCTTTTTATATTGTGTAGATATACAAGAAATCTGCCGAGCAGCGACATGGTGTAGACCATCAATATTTGTCACTCATTACAGATTAGACCTTCAAGCCCAGAAAGATGTTGCATTTGGATGGGCTGTTCTCTCCTCAGTTCTGGCATAACTCCCACTTCCAAATATAGCTTGCCAGTCACCCCTTTTGTGTGCATACATGGACACCACGAAGAAGAAGACTTGGTTACTCACCATAACGATGGTTCTTTGAGTGGTGATCTGTGTATCCATACATCCTGCCCATCTCACCTCTTGTTTCGCCCTTCTGCCTTGCGGTGGAAAACTGGGAGAGCAGGGCCGTGCTTGAATGGTGTAGGCAAAGAGGCATTTTCGTTTTTTAGGCTCTGGAACTTTCTAAAGTGGCATTTGCATAGGCAAATGGATTGCCACTCAAAGAACCATAGTTATGGTGAGTAATCATGTCTTCTGGTACCTAATGTTTTCCTTCATCAGCAGAGATTTAAAAGATGTTCAAAATAAGAGCTGCTTTTATAAAGTGCAGAGCATTTATCTAGGTCATTCTGAACAAAACCCAGCTATGTCAGCTATGAAGAGTTTCAGCTTTTCATTTTCCTAGAAGTCTGTAAAGTTCTATAGGGCTCTTAGGACCGTGTTCAGGTGTCAGCATTTTGACCTGACACTTGTATGTGTATATGGAAAAGGTAGTATAATTCTTGGAGTGTCTTATCTTGTTGTGTAATCCATCAAGTGGATTCTCACTTGAGGTCTCAGTGAGCAGACAGGTAAAAGAAAGCGCTTTTCCAACACCATTTACAAGGAAAATGCAGTTGTTGTTTTTTACAGTGATTTGAATATAAGCAAGTTCTTATATTCTGCCTGGACTGCAGTTTCTTTGCATTCAAAGCTGCTGGCAAGCACAGACTTTAATTCATTGTCATTTCAGGATGTTCTTTTAAACAGTGCTTCCCCAGAAAATGATAGTTAATCAACCCTGATACTGGAGTTCTCAGGATACATCAGAGCATCTGTATGTGTATTGGTGTATGCAAACTCTGGGTTGGTGTGGACTTACAGCTTTTTAGTAATGTAAGAAATTGTATAAATTTAGAATATTGCAACCCCTTTCAATTTAGTTTGCTGGTAAATCGAAGATTTAGTCCATAAATAATCAGTGTAGGAAATATTGCTAAGCACAATATTTATGTTGGTGTTTTGTGTTTGTTTGCCCAGACAGGCGGATCCTTTTATTCATGGAGAGGTAAGAGTCTCATCCTCCATGGTTTTAGTTACCATTTGTTTCTGCCAGATGAATTAGAAAAATTATTTTTCTAAGAAATGGACTAAGGGCTGCAGAACATTGAAACAGGAGACACAAGGAAACAGAACTTGTTATTGAAAGCCTCTGGGAAGCAAGATTGTCTTCTGTGGCAAAATTAATTAGCCCATTCAGCCCTTCAACTTCAGAATGGTTGGTGGATTATGGATTTCTCCTTGGAAAGAAAGTATATCCCTCTTTTAGTAAGATTTAAGAAAGGTGGTATTAACCTGAGAAATAAATTAAGGTAAGAAAAGTAGTAAGACTCCTAGTTCTGACTGGTTAAGGTGGAGGTGGAAGAAGCCATGGTTGCCCCATCTCTCGGAAACAAACAGGATGTCTCCTTTTAGAAAGGTTATCCAGGGAAAATATGAGAAGGAAAGTGAGTAACATCAGTAACACTAAGTATTGATCTAAGTTGAAGGAAGGTTCAGATAAGTTACAACGATGAAAAGATAGTTTAGAAAACCCTGAAGAGGTCACTGTCAATCTTCCTACTCCCTCCCATTGCAAAGACATCAATCTCCAGCGTAAGCAGAGTTGCACCCAGTATGACATGGGGATTCTGAGTAACTAGAATCTGGTTTCTCCCCAACTTCTGGTAGCTGTTTTGCTGCCGAATACCAGTGACAGAAGACTGAACTTGGCTCCTGGACCTATTAGAGTTGCCAGTCCCTGGTGTAGGGGCCATGACTATGCAGCAATAGAGTGCATATTTGTTTGAATAAATGAGCTAATCTTTGTACTTCTGAAAGTTCAGAGTTAAGTTTCATGCTAATTATTGGATGAGAGTGCTAATGTGAGGTAAAATGGATAAAATCAAATTCAGTACAATAATTTAGATAAAATACAGAAATTTAGGCATTTCAGTTAAAAAAACAATAATGTGGGGCGGAACAACAGCAGTTACAGCAGAAATTCAGAGTATCCAGTCTTTTCCATGTATTTCATTCTGTGGGATAGTCATACTTCTTCACTGTTCTTTTCTCCTATTATTATTTCTAGTCCATCTTTTTTCCTGCCCATCATCAAACAAACAGGGTTAAAAATATATGAATGCATGACTCCAAAGAAGGAAGAGTTTAAGTAAAAATGCAACAACAGTATATTTTTTGTCCAGAATCCAGTTGGTGATTTACCCATGCATAAGTGAAATTGTGTATGTTGCAAGCAGTGAACTACCATTAATTAATGAGATGAAAGTCTTTTGAAGTGCTTTTAGTGAGCAATTAAAATGTTTCCTTTTGTGTTTTATTTGCAGATAGTGTACCATGCACTGCAGCTTATGTTTTTTACAGTTCTTGCTTTTTTAATTATGAGATTAAAGCTGTTTCTAACACCTCATATGTGCATTATGGCATCTCTGATATGTTCAAAACAAGTAAGTTACATTTTATTTTTCATACTACCTGATATAGTGGAAATACATTTACAATTAAAGCATCTCCATATGCCAGCTACGTAATTATTATCTTTCATTATTTTGTTATGAAACTGAAATTGTTTGCTGTCATTATCACATACTGGCAGAAATTCAGCAGTGTAATTTATGCTGCATAAAGCTGGTGATGTCATCAGCTATGATACTTTTTTCAGGAACTAAACCTTTCTGAATTGTCCCGCCCTCAATAATCCTGAAATTCCATTAGGATCTGTTTCATTGGGAGGAAGCTGCTGGGGACTGCAGGACAGAGAGGCCTTTAATTTCCAAAAATCTTATGCAGCTGATAACATTGTCAGCTTTATTCCTGGTAAATTACACTGATGGATTTCAGCCAATGAATATATAGAATAGCAAAAGGTCCCCCCAGTTTCATTCTGCATGTTCCTCTTGAAGATGATAGTAACTTTAATGGATGTTGTTAAATAGGGCTTAAAAGAGCAGATTGTTTTAGATTGCTGTTTACTAAAGCTTTTATTTTATAATGTTGTGATTGTTGGTGCAGATATATCAAGTATTTTATATTTTAGTTTCAATTAATTATATTTTGTTTTCTAATTTTGTCCTATCTTTTTGAGGAGACTTTACCTCAAATGTTAATAGAAATATTTTAAGTAAATGTAAAAAAACGCTGTCATCATTAGTGTACAGTGTACTAGTTTCTAAAATTCTTTCATGTAATGTGATTAAACTTTTCAAAAATGAGTTGAAAAAGAAGCGTGAGTGGTCCGTAAATGTAATGCCTTTTTATTTCCTTGTGTAGCTGTTTGGATGGGTCTTCCACAAAATCCAGCCTGCAACATTTGTCATTGCAGTTTTAGCAATTATGTCATTTGAAGGAATAGCAAACATTCAAAAGGAATGGAAGGTTAAGGGAGAATTTAACAACTTGCCTCAGGAGGAACTTTTATTGTGGATAACAGCAAATACCAAACAAGGTAAAAAGCTAAAACTGACCACCACCACCCATTTTGTGTTTTATGCAGCTTCAGACCAAAGGATCATGCTCTTGAGCATTTTTTTCTTTTTTCTTTTTTAGTGTAGTTATTGTATAAGACTAAGGATTAAAGCCAGTTGCCCAAGCTAGAGTAGAACCATTAAATCAGTTGCTGATTATAGTCTTTGTTCACACTTATGTAAGTAGCATGAATTAAATGGTTTTCTCTAGTTGGGACTAACAATTGGATTTAAGTCCAACAGAGTTTTTGTAAATATGGTCTACAAATTACTGTTAGAATACTAACACATTTACTCTGTACATGAAACTTTAATATGTATTTTGAGGTATGGGTTATTACTTCAAAATAACAAATAAGGATTTGTAGGAAGAATTTGAACAATTAATGGAAGTAAATATAATTTTAAATTTGCCTCTAGAAATGAAATAGTACTTTTGAAATAGTTATCAGATAGTAGTTTTATGCATCTTAATGGGTTCTGATTTTTATAGTGTTTTTTTTATCAACTTTGTGTATTTTTAGAGTGCTGTTTCCATTTGTTCCAGTATTTTTAGATACTTTAAAAATATATTTCAGATGCAGTTTTTGCAGGTACAATGCCTATAATGGCAAGTGTAAAATTGTCTACCCTTCGACCAATTGTGAATCATCCTCATTATGAAGATGCAGGGTTACGGTAAGTCTTTTCATTCATATTTCAATTTAGCTATGTTGTAATATAGCTCTACACTGTGTCAGCATTTTATTGGCTGTTAACCTGATAGTCTTTGTTCAGCATGGAAGTATATGCAACAAGGCTTCTAAATACTGTGAGAATCATCCATGCCATTGCCACTCTGAATTACACAAGTGGAGTTTTGCATAGTCTGGGGCTTCTTAGGGAATTTCTGAAGATTCCATCACAAGTACCATGCTTTATAGCTTATTGCTGTAGTCCTCCCTCCCTCCCTCCCTGCCCCTTCTATGATTTTGTGAGCAGCTGTGAGAATATGCAAGCAAAAAGGTAACATAACTTGTAGATAACAAATCAGGACATTACAGCTATCTTGAATCAGTCAAGTCCTTGAATGGAGGTCTTATGAGGCTTTTTAAAAAAAACCTTTCCCTTCCATTTTATTGATTATGCAGTTGGACTACATATTACCAAAGTCCATGTTTAAAAAAAATGGGACCTAGTGACTGGAAAATAGTACGTATGAAAAGATCCAAAAGAAAGCAGTACAAAGCTTGTTTATTATTTGGGAGAGGAATTAAAGTTGACCGTTTGATGCTCACTTGAAATCACTTGGGCAATTCTAAGTTGACTTGTTAATTGGTTTAACATGGCATTATGCTGTTGAGATGTATTGGTTTTTTAATTGCTTAAAACATAAACTTAGTGATTGATGTTAAACAAAACAGTTTTACGGTAGAGAAAGATGAGCGAACAGGTAATTGATTTATGTGTCCTTTGGGTATATAGGCTTATGAATTCTGTAGTTTTTCCTGGCTTAAATAAACAATGTCAGCAAGCCTGACAGCGATTGCCAGCAAAAAGTAAATTCCTCTTATAAAAGATGAAGCCTGCAAAAAGAAAAGAAATACATTAAGAACTTGATATCCCTTCTAGCAGGGAGAGCTCTGCTTTTCATTTGAAAACATATTTTCTTTGTTACTGCAGAGCTCCTGTTTGGGGATATGTTTGTGTTTGTTTGTTTTTTAAGTATTTATACTGTGTACCTTTATACAGCAAAAATACCCTGAATTCATAATTTTTCTAGAAATGGAAACATGGATAGGGAGAGTTCAGCTCCAGCCTTTGCAGAATCCAAATATTTATTTTAAAAACTGAACATTTAAAGCATGTAAAAATATTTCAAAATGCACACCCAGTAAAAACATTTTAAACATATTAATGAGAGAGGCTATCGATTTCATATCTTCCAGGATGACCATGGGTCTATTCCATGTGGTACCTGGCCCCATTCATGTAGCAGGGTACACTCACAGACCTAATTTCCTGTCCTGGGCAAGTGATAGTGATCTGAGTGTGGAAGAACTTTCTATAGTTCTTTGTTCATAGAGAGATCACTACCTGGTGGAGTTTACACTCTGCTAATCTGACCAAAGGTGGGTTAGAGCTCATGTAAAGGTCTACTCTGTGACAATGGCTACAGTGAAGAAATTTTGCTTCTTTGATGCCATTCCATGTGTACAGAGCTGCCCAGAGGATCTGTTTCAAGTAATCTAGGGTCTGTTACACAGCCACAAGAACAATATGCTGACCATTCAGCATCCCACTGTGATGAATTTGCACAATACTTTGCAGACAAAGTCACTTGGATGCTGTAGCAGATACAGATCCTGTATTTGCTACTGCATTGGAGGTCCTGTGGATAAAATTTTGGTGCCTGCTTGTCCTATGTTTAATGGATAGGTTTCAATTTGTGCATCTCAAGGGTATGGACAGGATCATTGGAGAGATGAAGGTGTGCTGGATCTTTGTCTTTCCTGGCTCAAAGAGTGATTGGGTGAGTGGATAAAAGAAATAGTGAATGCCTCCTTTCATCATGTTAGGGTTCCATCATGCCTAAAAGAAGCAATAGTGAGATTGCTATTGAAGAAGCCACATTTGAACTCCACTATACTGGACAATTGCCCAGTTTCCAGTGTTCCATTTTTGAGCAAGGCGCTAGAGCATGTGGTGGCTGCTCAGCTTCAGGAGTTCCTGGATGAGATGGATTATCTAGATCCATTTCAGTCTAGCTTCAAGCCTGGTCATGGGACCAAAACAGCTTTGAAAACGCAGGTGGATGACCTACACTGAGAAATGGACAAAAGGAAGTGTGTCCCTGTTGGTCCTGCTGGACCTCTCAGTGGCTTTTGATACCATCAGCTGTGGTATGTTTCTGGGCCATCTCTCTGGAATGGAGCTTGGAAGCACTATTTTACAGTGGCTTCAGTCATTCCTAGAGGGGCAGTCTCAGAAGGTGGTGCTAGGGCACTCCTGTTCAACACCTTGGCCATTAGCTTGTGGTGTCCCTCGAGGTTCTGTTTTGCCCTTCATGCTATTTAATCACTGGAAGAGATTGTCCACAGTTTTGGAGTTCAGTATAAGCAGTATGCCCAAATCTCTCTCCTTTCCACCTAGCTCCAGGGAAACTGTTCCTGTTCTAAACTCATGTCTGTTGTCAGTAATGGACTGGATGAGGGCAAACAGATTGAAACGTAATCCGGACAAGACAGGGGGCTCCTTGTGAGGCAAAGGAAAAATGAGCAAATAAGGATTCTATCTGTGCTGGAGTGGGTTAAGCTCACCCTGATAACTTTGTAGCTTAGTTGCATTCCTGGACTCATTCCTGAGCCTGTGTGCTCAGATCTCGGTGGTGACCAAGAATATGTTCGCAAAGTTAAAGCTGGTGCACCAGCTTTGTCCATTCCTAGAAATGTCTGATTTGGCTATGGTGACATATGCCTTAGTTACATCCTGCTTGTATTACTGTAATATGCTGTGTGTGGGGTTGTTGAAGATAGTTTGGAATTTTCAGCTGACTCAAAATGTTGTGGCCATGCTACTGATTGGTGCCAGTTACAGGGAGCATATAACTGCCTTGTTACAACAGCTTCACTGGCTACTAGTCTGTTTCTGGGCCCAATTCAAAATGCCAGTTATGACTTACATGGCTTGGATCCAGACTATCTGAAGGGCCATATCTCTCCATATGAACTTTCTCAGCTCTTCAAGGAAGACCTTTCTTTCAGGTCTGTTTTGTGAGAGTGCAAGACAGAACCTTCTCTTGGCTACTCCCAGATTATGCAATGCCTTCTTTTGGAAAGCTAGGTTGGCCCTCTCCCTCTTGTCCTTTTGAATAATGTTTGGAAAATTGCTGGTTTAGATTGTGACAGCCAGTGTAGTAATGTCTGGTGCATATGGTTCAGCTCATGTTGATTAATCTTACAAAAGGGCTACCATTTTGTTTCTGGGCCATTTCAATGTTCTGGTTTTTACCTAGCAGAACTTTAAGGGCTTGGGGTCAGAAGATCTCAAGGGCCACCTTCTTCCTGATAAGATTGCCCATTTCTTATAGTAATCTGAAGCCATGCTCTGTTACCTGCTTACTACCAAGTGAAGTTAGATTTCATGGTGGAAGCAAGTCTCTTCTCTGGTAGCACTTTCTCTGTGGAACTCTTTCCAAAGGGATTGGATTGACTTCCTCAATACTGATATTCTGTCATGAAGTGAATATTATTTTATTTGGCCTAGTTTTTCACTGACTGTTAGTATAAGTTAGGATGGGGAATTTGTCAGACCTCAGGTGTATAGACAAACTTATATTTAAGTGAACCCAGAACATGTTGATAGTTCTGCAGCAAGCAAGACCAACTCACCACTTTTTATTTTGTCATACCTACTCATACTTGTTTGTCTAACACTTCTCACACCAGCAGCTATTGTCACTCTGCCAATTGTGCCCAACCAGGGTTCTGTGTTCACTGTCATCCAAGTGACATTTACAGTAGAGTCTTCTCATCTCAGCCACAGTACCATTGACATTCTCCTTTTCCTTGATACCAGCCCTCATGTTCAGTATCTGCACTGCCCACATCACCGAAGTAATCGTTCCAAATTTGTGGCACCGGTCTTGTCAAAATTGGAGGGAAAGTCCATTTTATGTTATCTGTGGAGATGCCTGACACTCTGGAAAAAATTGCAGATTTCATTAGCTCAATTGTGAGAAAGCGAAGCCTCGCTTACTATTAAATGTTTTAGGGGGGTTTCGTCTTCTTCTTTCCTCCCTCCTGGATTCTGTATGTCTGGGGTATTTAAAGCACCATTTTTGTTATGTTTTATCCTCTTTATGCCAATAAAGGTTGTCTTGTCTTCAGTATCATACAGACCTCAGTACTGATTCACATACCAGTTTGTACTGTTAATTCAGCTACGTTGTGATCTTTCATCATTCTGGTAACTGTTTTCCCTATTATCAGTTACTCATGATAGCTTTTACCCTATGTTGAGAGGATCTTAATGAGTTAGTCATCTCTTCTAATTCAATCTCTCATTGTGAATCTGATGTGGCTTCTATGGCCTTCACAGTGCACACTGAGTCTTCATCACCAGATTCAGTTGTTAAGAATCAAGGTTCTCCTTCTCCATCACAGAATTACTCCTTCCAAGCTGGTCTTCTGATTCATGTGGCAAAGTGTCTCCAGATACCCTAGCAAGCACAAGGAGCCTCCTAAAGATAGCCTAGTCTTTTCAGCAGTCCACAGTTGAACAACGACCCAGTCATGTTTCTGAGGTTGTCCTCTCTGTTATAGCCCATTAATACCATTTAGCATAAACTGTTCTCCCCGCTCGTCATTTCCTGTCAGGGGAAGGCACTCTGGCAGAGCTCTGTATAAAGCTTGTATTTTTCACACTAAATGTGCAGCTCCTAACTCTGTCATAGTTGCTTCAGTTCACTGGAAATAGTCCTTGTCCATTGTATCAGTATGGAAAGTTATGAGCAAAGATCCCCTTGATCATAAAGTTTATTCTGAAGTTCTTCTAGGCCTGAAGATTGCTAAATAACGGCCCTATATGGGAAGGCATCAGTTTCTCCTTTGGGATGAAGTTGCCTCCCTGTGTGCATTTCTGTTGCTCAACCAAGAAAACTTTCTCCATCTCCTACCACTCCAGTCTTCCTACAAACGCAAGTCCACCTTCAAAGTCTCAACCGTCTTCTTCCTTTCTTCCTGTTTTGTTATACCTTTCTTCAGCAGCCCTACTGGGGAGCCATCGGCCAGTAGAACCACATGAACAATTCATTGGAAGTTACTCTTGGTGCTTCACAGTACCAAATGGTCTTTACCTAGTTCTTGACCTATGATATGTCAATGAGTATATAACAACAAAATGCTTTTGAATGATTGTTTCTAACCTTCCTCTAAATTGTCACAATCAATTTGATAGGCCTATTTTCATATAGTCATCCATCCATTGCATTGCAAATACCTCTGTTTGCTGCTAACAACCTCACCCAATAACACATCCTGCCCCTCAGTCTTTCAGCAGCTCCAAAGATTTTTACCAAATTCATGAAGGTTATTGCAACCAATCTAAGAAAAAAAAGGCTTAGTTCTGTTTCCTTACATGAATGATTACCTGGTTATTGTCCCTACTGTATTTCAAATCACCACCAATAATTCTGCTATTGTTTGATAAATGAACAGGGAGGTTCAAAATGCTGCTCAGCCTCACACTCTACTTTTGGTCTTGGTTTAACTGCCGCAACATCTGTTTCATAGCAGTTCATATGGCTGGTAAGACACAAATAATAAGGAAATGAGCAGTTCCCCTCAAATAATACACAAATGGGAGCTTTACTCTCAGCTCTTCTCAGCTGAGAGTTTGAGATGTGGCATTGACCTTGAATCAGTGCTTTCACTTTGACATGCAACTGGAAGCTACAGCAGCACTGCAGTGGAGTAGGGAACTGCTGCAGGTTCCTATGAGGTACCATTTCTCTCCTAGCAGGACATGACCTTGTATATGTTTGCATCCTTCCCCTGTTCACCAGGATCATCTTAAAATGTCACTGAGAAACACTGTTTCTGCCACCAATGTCCTGCTAGCCCCATGGTGGCAGAAGTAGCCATGGTTTCTGTTCCTCTTATGTCTCATCAGATCTTCTGTCAACTAACTCTCTAGTCTGATGTTATCTCAAGAGAATCAGCATCAATTCGCCATTTCAACATCTCCACTCTCAAACTTGTGGCATGGAGGAGCCGACTCTAGGCAGAGTGACACCCATTATACAAGCTACAAAAAAACTATCACTCAACTACAAATGGCATGTTCTGTTGTTTTGCCACAGTCCATGCCTTTGACTGGGGACAGTTGTTCACTTTATTAAGTTAGGCAGTTTCTGCTGTCCTTGTTGGATTGAAGTGCATCCTTTTCTTCAGTTAGGTTTTATTTAGCTGTATTATCAGGTCACCTTATTTCATATTCTGCTTTACGTTCTTCACTTTTCATATGATGTGAATTTTTAAAAATGGAGTGACACATCAATTCTCAACACTTGTCCTATTGTTGTCACCTTAGAGCAGGCTTGTCCAACCCACGGGCCGCATGCGGCCCAGGTCGGCTCGTAATGCGGCCCAGTGCAATTTTTTATTTTTTAAGAAATTCCGAAGTTCGAATTTCCTGCCCTTTCCCCCTGTCTTTTTGCCTTCGGAGGTCTCAAAGGGCTTCCTCCGATGTCGGAAAAAGCAGAACCTTACCTCCACTGCCGCGCCTTCGGCGGCGCTTACTCGCGAGTAGACCCGCGCTTTCCGCGGCGCTTACTCACGGGTAAACCCGCGCCAGGGATGGGAAGGGAGTGCACCGGCTTCCTCCTCCTGCTCGGCAGAAGTAAAAAAGTTCCCTGACCCCCTGCTCTAACCTTGAGCACTCACTGAGAATTGCAACAAGTTCCATCAAAGCAAATATGGATGCATTGGTGGCTGAGAAACAATGTCAAACATCTCACTAACTTCATTTTCAAGTAAGTTTAATATGTTAACTATGTTTTCTATGGTTTTTTTGGATGATCAGGTATCGTTACTGTTACAGTGGTGCCTCGCTAGACGATTGCCTCGCAGGACGAGGAATTCGCTAGACGATGGCTTTTTGCGATCGCTAATGTGCTTCGCAAAACGATGTTTCCCTATGGGCGATTTTAGCTATACGACGAGTTTTCCCCATTGGAATGCATTGACTAGCGGTCAATAGCTGTCAGTGCATTCCAACGGGGACCCGCGCTCGCTAGACGAGGTTTCCCTATGGACGATCTTCGCAAGACGACGACTTTTCCGTTGGAACGCATTGAAGAGATTTCAATGCATTCCAATGGGGAAACGTGCTTCGCTAGACGATGTTTTCGCAAGACAGCGATTTTCGCGGAACGGATTAACATCGTCTAGCGAGGCACCACTGTATTTTATTTTATGTGCGGCCCAAACCAAATTTTCATCTTCTAATGTGGCCCAGGGAAGGTGAAAGGTTGGACACCCCTGCCTTAGAGCCTCTCCTTAATATCTGCTCAGCTCATGAAACCTGCTTTTGGACTATTAGCCATTGCATCTTCAGACCTACTACCAGCCAGAATGGCTTTCCCTGTAGCCACTACCAAGACACTCCATATAAGAGAATTCTTTGCATTGGAGGTGGCCTACTGCAATTGGGTTAGCACAAGAATAGTTTTTTTCAACCTTTCACCTCTCCCAGGCGTTGTTCTGCCAGTCTTTTTTCCATTACCTACACTGATGATGGAAAGAATGTTGCATATATTGGATACAAATATATCCATTCTATGTTCAGACAACTCCATTTAGAAAGACTACACTTTTTGATTCATTCTGGCCATAAAAAGTGATTTCTAATATCTTCCTAGTACCTTGCCAAAAAAATGCGAATAGATAAATAGGTACCACCTCGGTGGGAAGGTAATGGCGTTCCGTGTCTAGTCGCGTTGACCATGTGACCACGGAAACTGTCTTCAGACAAATGCTGGCTCTATGGCTTAGAGACGGGGATAAGCACCGCCCCCTAGAGTCAGACACGACTGGACAAAATGTCAAGGGGAACCTTTACCTTTACATGAGAGTGTCAGTGGCCTAAGACTTCCTCACCAGCTGCTCTATCAGTGCAGCAGCCACTATCACTGCTTTTCTGAAAGAAGCCTTCTTTTCTGAACTGTACCAAGCAGCAAGTAGGTCTCAACTATTGAACATCATTCAACATTGTTGCCTAGACACCAAATCTTGAAGGGGTGTTTCTCCTGGAAGAGTAGTTATTTCTGTTATGCTTCTGTAGATACAGATACCTACCTGCCTTCCTTTCGCATTTTTACAAGTAAGTTTGCTGGACTTTATCCATACATGCCATGCACAAAGACCACAGCAAAGTAAAATAAGATTACTTACCTGTAACATTTGGTCTCCAGGTAATCATCTGTGCATTGTTTTTTGTTTCGTCTATCTCAGGCTCTGCTTTCTGTCACAGAAAGATGTAACTGTTGCTGTTCCCTCCCCTTTGCAAGTTGACTAGCAGAGAACCTTGGTTTCTCATTCCAGAAGGCAATTGTCTCATATTTGAGCTTGGGTTATCCTGGACAGGGGAGAGTGTGCCCCTGTTGGTTCTGCTGTACCTCTTTTTGGTATCCTTCTGGCCTTTCTCTCTAGGATGGGACTTGGAGTTTTACAGTGAGAGAACACAGAAGGTGGTGCTGAGGGATTCCTGTTCTACACCCTGGCCATTGCCTGCAGGGGTCCCTCAGGGTTCTGTTTTGTCTCCTGTGCTATTTAACATCTACATGAAACCTCGGGGAGAGGTTGTCTGCAGTTTTGGGATTCAGTGTCACCAGTATGTGGATGACACCCAACTGTATCTCTCTTTGCCATCTAAATCCAAGGAAATTGTTACAGCTATAGATCAGTGTTTGGTATCAGTAATGGACTGGATGAGGGTGAATAAACTGATATTAATCCAGACAAGACAGAGGTGCTTCTGGTCACTTGATAGGCAGAGCAAGGAATAGAGATGCAGCCTGTGCTGGATGAGTTTACACTCCTTCTGAAAACACAGGTGCGCAGCTTGGGGTTGCTCCTCGATTCATCTCTGAGCCTGGATGCCCAGTTTTTGTTGGTGGCCAAGAGTGCCTCTGCACAATTAAAACCAGTGCCCAAGCTGGGCCCATTCCTGGAGATGTCTGATTTGGCCATTGTAACAAATGCCTTAGGTACATCCCGACTGGATTTCTGTAACACACTCTGCCCGGGACTGCCTATGAAAAGGGTCAGGAAACTTCAGTGGATCCAAAATTCAGCAGCAAGATTATTAACTCGGGCTGGTCACAGGGTTCACATAACTCTCATTACAGCAGCTCCACTGGCTGACAGTCTGTTTCGGGGCAGAATTCAAAGTGCTATCCAGAGGACTGTATCTCCCTTTATGAGCCTGCTCAGGTGTTAAGCTCATCAGGAGAGGACTTTCTCTTGATCCCACCACCTTCACAGGAGTGGGCCTTCTCTGTTGCCGCTCCTAGACTTTGCAACTCCCTCTCACAGAAGGCCAGGCTGGCCCCATCTTTGTTGTCCTTCCACAAGAAGGCAAAGACCTTTCTCTTCAGGCAAGCTTTCCCTCACTGACTGGCTGCCTGAGTGGGTTTTTTAATGGATTTTGTGCCTTACTGCTTTTAATGGATTTTTGGTGTTGCTTTTGTTTACTCTTTTTTTTTAATGTTTAGTATAGTATTAGTATGCTTACTGCTATAAGCTTTAATATTGTCTTTTAATGATGTAAACTGCCTTGCATCCTTTTTAAGGAGGAGGGCAGGGTAAAAATATTTTTCATAAATAAATTTGTGCCCCTATGGTTGCTTTGCATTCAAGACTGCATTTATAAATGTTTATTCTTTGAGTCTGAGCTGTCATTGTCTTTGTGTTTCATTTCCTTTGGTTCTCATCTTAGTAATTGTGCGTATTCTCCAATGATATTAATAGAGAAGTATAAGTACCCTTTGCCTTAGAAGTCTATTCTGTGCCACTGATGAGGTACATTGTATATAAAAATGTATGCCAGAACAAATCAGCTGTTTCCAGGATGCACAGTCCTTGTCACTTTGCTTCAGTGATTAAATATATATTATTTCCACAAATTATTTTTCATGGTTGGTTGATATGTACTTGGTTTTCTCTTCTCCAAAGGGCAAGAACAAAAATAGTTTATTCCATGTATAGTCGAAAACCAGCAAAAGAGGTGAAAAGGAATTTAGTAAAGATGAGAGTGAATTATTACATTTTAGAAGACTCTTGGTGCCTCAGGCGAACTGGGTGAGTAACCAGTGGGAGGTCTTGCAGACTGCCCTGAAATGATAAAGAGATGGAACGTTATCTGTACAAAGACAGGGTAAAATACAACGTGTGTCCTCATTTTGGAGAGTCTCCTGCCAGTCCCCTCAGGAACATATCTTTATCACTTTTGAAACATTAAGAGTGTGTGCACCTTTGAAATCCTAATAGGATATCCTAGTCTTAGATACTGGCCAGAATCCTGTTAACAAATTACATAATCATTAATTCATTAGTATAAGTTTTTGTGGAGAACAGCCACTAGTTAAGAAGTTGGCATTTGCATTGTCATGTGACCAGTAAGTGACACCAAATGCAAACACTGATTTCCCAATTCAGTTCACCACTGAGATTTACGTCAGCAGGCCTTAGATTCTGGTTGTTCTATTTTTAATTTTTAATTCAAACTGATGGTAGATCTATTTGAAAGTAATAAAATGTAAGTGTTGCTTTTGTAGCCACTCTTAAATACAAGATGATCTTACATTTTTCTTTGCTCTTTACATCATGAATATTAGTAAATCCAGTGTGCTCTCCAAATATTCCATGCTGTTGCTGTGCTTCCTTGATTATATAACATTGGCTTTTGATTTTAATAGATGCTGTGATATTTGTTAACCTTTAGTAAAAACTGACAATTTGATAAACCTGTGTTTTCATAGTAACATTATGAAGGCACATTTCAGCAGTACTGGGAGGCATTATTTCATTGGACAGAATCCTTTTTGTTTTACCGGTCATGCGGTGATCTATTGTGAGTGAAGATTATGTTTCTCACCTTTTCCACAAGTGGTTTGTCCCATGCAGATACTCTTCTGCATGGGAAAGTTCTATGCTTTCCAAAGGCCAGTCTTTGTTCAAATGCAAGTTAGAGATTGTGTGGAGTGCTGTGCACACAGGGCATTACACTCTGCATTTCCTTAACTAGGACAAGCTTTGTGAACAAAGTTTCATGCTGCAACTTAAATGTACCCTAGAATAAAATTCAAATTGCAGTGTGCAATATTCATGAAGGGAAAGCATCCCATGCCCATCTCTCCTTTGTAAACATCCCTCTGGACAATCAGAACCTCTTGAACAATTTGGTGGACCTGTTAAAGGACTCTGCCATGGGGAGAAATCACTCAAATTGGACTTGGAGGTAGGTTCATTGACTGGGTAATGAAAGGAGGGTTTGTTTTTTGTCCTCTTTTCCTTCAGCAGTACCCATCATTTTTGTTGTTGTTTAGTCGTTAAGTCGTGTCCGACTCTTCGTGATCCCATGGACCAGAGCACACCAGGCCCTCCTGTCTTCCACTGCCTCCTGGAGTTTTGTCATGTTGGTAGCTTTGATGACACTGTCCAACCATCTCGTTCTCTGTCGTCCCCTTCTCCTCTTGCCTTCACACTTTCCCAGCATCAGGGTCTTTTCCAGGGAGTCTTCTCATGAGATGGCCAAAGTATTGAAGCCTCAGCTTCAGGATCTGTCCTTCCAGTGAGCACTCAGGGTTGATTTCCTTCAGAATTGAAGTACCCATCATAGCCTGTCACAAATTGTTCAGAGGCCCCCAGGCTCAGAAGCTTCAGGGGCAGCAGATGTCACCTTTCTTAAGTGATATCCAAGCAATTGTGGAAAAAAAATATTCTTCTTCATGTATTCATCTCTTGTGTGATGGAGAGAGGAGGAATATCTTCATTGTCTCATCCCCTCTGATGCCTTCCTACCAACTTCCTTGCATTAGAGTGGGGAGAAGATCTGAAATGGGGAACCTGTTCTTCATATGCAAACTCCTGATATAATTTAGGTTGTTCAATCATATGAAATTCTAATCATGTCAGCATCCTCTATGCATATAAGGAAGTGTCCTGCACTAGATCTTCTGAAAGATATGAGACTAGTAGTGGACATGATTGTCTGCTTTCTAGCGACCAGTGCCCAACTGAATGGAAGGCACACCATACAGATCCTCAGTCTCTTAAGGGTAATCAAAAGGGCAAGTTCAAATGATCATTCTGGGTCAGTACACAATGGAGATAGGAGCAAATGGTTCAATGGATCAGGCAAAATAATAGCCAACATACAAGCAATTATACCATAAACTACAGACCTACTTGCATGTCAGTTCAAACAGGAAGTGTCCAGATTTATCCTGAGAAGATCAATTGAGGAGGAAATTGACAAGGCAAGAGAAGCAATTAGAGATACAGACTGGGTTGTTGACAGGGTGGCAAAGCAAGTAGACGTTCAACATGCAGGGCAGGGTTGTCACTGTTCTGCTTATTACAGTGATGTTCTCAGCAGTTGCCTTTAATTGAGGCTTTTGAAGCTCAGGGCTGTCTTGTGTCCCATCTAGGACTTGAAGATTGTATTCTTTCCAGCATCATGTCTGCTGAGGAGAAAGGCCCTCCTCTCTAGGAGGTATTTTACTCCCAAGGAGGCCTGCCTTGATGCAGATACTGCAATGGGTTCCCTCATGCCTGGCTTATGGCTTTATTTGCTTTTGCTTTCTTTGGCTAGGAGGAGGCCCTATCTTCTCCTCAGACTTCAGACCCCCTGCCTCTGCAATGTTTTCCTCAATTGCCTTGGAGGGTCCTGGCTGGTCATGAGCTACCTATTTCCCTGTTCCATTTTGTTCCAGATGCTCAGGATCCTCTGTGTGGAGGATTCCTCCAGTACAGGCATGACATGGTCAGGATCACCTAAAGCAGCCCTGTTCCTCCTTTCTGTGTTGCTCATCACATAGCTATGAATGTCTGAAGAGGCATTTGTTTCACTTGTATAAAAATAGTTTTGTTCTTGCTTTTCCCAACCAAATGCCATTCACTGATAGCATTTTATATGTATCTTTTAGGCCTGGCTGTAGCATGGCAGAAATTTGGGATCTAGAAGATACTACCAATGCTGGAAAAGTTCCATTATGCAACGTTATGAGCAGGAATTCCAGACCATACTTCAGAACAGTATTCAACAACAATATATTCAAAGTATTAGAAGTTACTGCAGAATGACAGTACAACATACTGATTAGAATACTGGACTTGAAACATAAGAAAATGAAAATATTTTCAAATACAGTAGGATCCCCATATCTACAGGACCAGGATCCATGGTTTCACTTTCCAGTGGTTTATCACAGCCCTATATACATCATACAAGAATGCCCCATTGTGGCCTTTGTCCCACCTCCTTGTAAGTTTTATATATATAGGGTTCATACATCCACAGTTTCAGTTATCCATGGTAGATTGTGGAACCAGTCCACTGTGGATACAGGGGTCCTGCTGTATGACTATTTTATTCTTGGGTCAGTTCTTTTAAAATTTGCTGTGCAAATGTTTATGTTTTAAACAATAAATACTGATCCAAAGCACATAAGGAAAACTGGGTATCTTTAAACCTTGAATAACTAGGAAATAACCAACGGTGATGCAGGATTTTAAGATGCCATACATAGTCATAACATATTGTTAAATTCATATCCCCGGCATGCTTTTCATATCATTTTTTATAAATCTGTATAGTTTTGTGAAGAAGTTGAATAATTTCCACTATTGCATTTATATGCAAGAGACTGTTCGTTTTATTGAAACTTTTTAAAAGGTGTCATTGATATTTTTAGGTCATTCTAGAGGTAAATTGTAGTTTTTAGATCATTTTAGAACTTTTGTTCTATGTGAAGATTGTTCTGAACAACTTTGGCCTTATACACAAGAACATACAAAATACATATTCTGCCATTTTTCTTTGGGAGTTGCCAGAATCAGACTACTGAAACTGGAGATGCCGACTCAGAGGCAGCACCCAGAGGAGGTGGGCAGAGAAACCAGAGTGCTGCCTCTGAGTGGGCGCCTGCTGGAGGAGGCAGGGCTGGGAACTGCAGAACATCTGTTGGCCAGCTGCCAAATCTGCACAAACCGGTGATTCGTGCCAATCTCTAACTGAAACTCATTTGCTGTAAGCCGTATTTTTGCAACTAACTATTGAAATGTTTGCTATCACGAGGGTAGATAAAGCTAACAAATTTTGCACATATTAAACTTTAGCAAGGAGATTGTTTGCCTTTGTGCAGTAATACAGAAGACATTTGCTCTTTTTGCAGAAGAACAGTCTAAATTGATAGGACATAATACGTTACACAAGAAATAAAATATAACCAGTCAGCCAGGGTAAAACAAAATATCAGATAAACTCTTTTTGTGTGTGCAGCTTAAGTACACATCTTCAAATAAAGTTATCATTTGACAGGGAAATCAGCAACATGACAAACATTAATACAACAGTATTCTCTTGTCAAATTTTTATAGAAGTGTAATTTGATTTCTGCCATGAGTAAGATTCTGGTGATGATGCACACAGTTCGGATTTTTGTTTGGTAGTCCAGATTTGTTGCAGCGGAGGAAGAAGATATGCTGCAGAAACAACTACGTATATGCTTTTTGTGTACACAGGAACTGCCAAAAAAGCTTGCAAGTCATTTAATCCACAGCCATCTGGAAAAAAATTTCAATCACTGGTTGAATTTACTTTCTGTATTGCAAATCAAAGCTTTTTCTTTCAATTGCCAGTAGCAGTGTTTTGAACCTACAGTAGTGTAGCAGAAGCTTGAGGCAGCACAGCCTAAGAAAGGAGAACCCGGAAGTTGAAAACCTGTTATCGTTAAGATGCAGTTGGAGCCCATTTTCCATCACTTCTGATCATTGACCATGCTGGTGCAGGATGATGGAAGTTTTAATCCAACATCTAGAGAGCCTCCACTAAATAGTTCTAATTTGAAAAACTTGTATGTTTTAAATTTATTAGACTGGACCACTAATGAAGGATTGGACAGTGAAAAAAATAACCTTCAAGAAGTAGGAAATAAGAGTCTTTATTTTGTAATTAAATATATAATACAATGCAAAAATATTGTATTTTTATGAATTTTGTGCAAATTGTTGATGTTCATGGTTAATAAAAGCTTTGTTCATATTTGTGCTTCCATCTAACCATCTTTTCCCAGCAAATATTTAGAGACTGAAAGACTGTTCCAGAAGTTAATGCTGCATAGTCACTTGTTCCAAAATAAATTATTTGATTTCTTAATTCCCCCCCCCCCCCCCCCGCTCATGAAGGTCTTAAGCTTCCTGTGCAATCCCTTTCATTCTCTGGAAGTCATTGGGAGCCATGGAGCTGGAGGGGGGGTAGTCTTTAATTACCAACAATAGCTGCCTCAGGAATGACTTTACTGGCGGCGGCAGCAGCAGTTTTCACTAATTAATTACTTCCCCACCCACCCCGGCATGCAGCTCCCAATGGCTTCTTGACAACAAAAAGGATTCCATGGGAGCCTCTGGATTTTTGTGGGGAGGGCTTGGAAGTGTTTTATTTTAAAAAAATCATTGTAATGTTATAGAACAGGACTTCAACCAGAAAACGTTGTTCATCTACCCTTGCCCCACCTACTACTGAGTTGTAAATATTTTCTATTAAATTTGTTTGCAGTAATTACAAGGTAATATCATGATACAGCCGGTAAGGCCTTTCAGGAGGCATGTTGGCCCATCTTGTTTATTATTATTATTATTATTTTAAAAATTATGCTAAAGACATAAGAAAGAGCAGCACAGAGAGAGAGCTGGAGAGAACACACAGGAGACATAGAAGTGCAGTGATAATAATAAAAAGATCTATGCATAAACTTTTGTAAAAGGCTTCCAAAAATCTGAAGATTTGTCCTTGTGAAGTTACAGTCTATATCCTATATATTTCTATGTTAATAGAGATGCAAGATCTTCCATTAATTAAATGACAGGAGGTTAGTATCTGTCTTTTAAGACAGCTCTGGAAAATCCCTGCCAGCATGTCAAATGTTAAAAGGATTATGGAAGCTGCCATCCAGAAAGTCTGAAGGGCCAATAGTTCCTTATCCCCACTTCACAGCAATAGCATTAAGTGTGACTTTTGGGGGGTGGGGTGGGCATTTTTGATGCATCCTTGACCTGTTTTAAGTGCATACCGACTCTTATTTATCTTACTCCTGCTCAAGATAAAAAGCACACTCCTTGCACAGATAGTGGTAGGCATGTTAGCATACAGACTACATGTGTTAGCTTGATTGTAATAGCTCTGCTTCAGTTTAGTATGTGACTGCTGTTAAGCTTACTAATGTTGGTGATTGTAGTTGGCCAAAAGGGTATAGACCAGGGGTGGGCAATTAATTTCTATAGGGGGCCACATTAAAAATCTGAACTGTGTTCGGTGGCCGAACCAACTTTACTTAAAAATAAAATGAAACAGTGATGTTATGATTGTTTTTATTTTAAACTTGTTAATCTTCATAAATACTAAAGAGTTTTTTTGCGGTATGATAAAGATAAGCAACTGGCGGCGGGCCGGACAGGAGCGGCTCGCGGGCCGCATGTGGCCCGCGGGCCGCACTTTGCCCAGGTCTGGTATAGACAATGTGCTATAAGCAGAAATTGGCAGACCATGGCATTCCATGTAGGAAATAAAGACTGAAACCTTGTTGCTTAGTGTAGTAACTTGCAACTAGAGTGGGCCTATTGAATCGGAACTTATGCAGGAATTGACTCACCAAATCGCCAGTGATTCAGTGGACCTACTCTAGTTGTGACTTACTACACTAAGCAACAGGATTCTAGTCAGAGACTCCCTTTACAACAGCTAGTGGTAGTATCATGGTGCAGGAGTACATATGTTGTTTGCAAATAATGATTCTTCAGAACACCACCAAACAAAGAATTAAATACTGTACCATTCTGCCTGAACAGACCTATCAGACTGAATCTGTGGAAAAAACGTATGTTCTGGGCAGAGCATGCAAACTACAGGATAGATCTCTTCTCAATAGCAAACGTTTTTTTAATCATGTTGGAAACTTGTATTTTCAAAAGGTAAAATAATTTTCCAAAATAAAAGCTCACGTGATTATGATTAACTAGACATTTTCCACTGAGAGCAACTGTACCACCACCCTGAGTGAGAACTGGTTCCATCTGAATAAAAAAGTAGTTTGAAGCATCACTTCAGTTAAGCTTTCTTGGGTGCTTCAGTGACGTGGGCAAAATGTAGTTGAAAAACAAAACTTGAGCAATATTATACAAGACATTAGGGGAAAGCCACAAGTCTAACAGAGCAAGAAGCAGGTGCTCATGCAGCTAACAAATTTCTGTTTTGCTTTCCTTTAAAAAAAAAAAAAAAAACGTGTCCTACTGAGCTTCCACTGATTGGAAAGTTCCACCAGTACTGTATTGGGACAGGTATTGTTATTGCACAAGGGGACAATAGGTTTTCTTCTGGAGATCACTGCTTGCTAGATGAATTGTATAAGATCATTTCTCCTTGTATGTAGGAGTTGCGTTATAGTACTAGCTGCAGAGTGTTTCTAAAAACTAAGCTAAAACTGACTTATTTGGGGCAATTTAAAAACTGGTCAGTCTTTCACCTGGGGGACTACTCACTGCCTCAGAATGCACAGGTATTTTTCTTTCATTATTACATTTCAACTCACACTTCCTCCAAAGAGCCCAAGGTGGCATACTTAGTTCTCCCCTCCCATTTTATCTACTTCCCTATGAAGTAGGATGGACTAGGGCTAAAGTAAATGGTGTACCAGTCAGAAGATTTGAGTTAATACTTACATTTCTGAAAGATTTAAAAAATTAGTATAAGGGAAGCTGAAGAGGATTGAGGGTCAGTATGCAGGAAAACAGTTTTAACATTTCTTACCACTATGTTCTTCAATTTTTGTGTTAATCCAGAGAAATACATTTCTTTAATAAAAGGCAGTTTCTGAAGCTTGCAGAATAAACATGCCTACTTTGTCTCTGAGAGACTATGCTGGCACAAGATCAAACAATGAACTTCCTGACTGAATGGGTTTTGAACCAAGGTCTTCCTAATCCTGGGCCAAGTCTTTAGCTTCTACATAACATTGCTTGTTTTGATGTGTGGCGTGTGTCTTGTGGTTTGCATGGCCTAATGTTTCTCTTGAAGTACAGGCGAACACAGGGTGGGGGGAATGTTTAATTAAAAAAATAGATAATGCATCTGTCATTTCTCAAGACCATAGAGCTGGCATTTGTTTCTGAATCTTTGTGGTGTATTACAATTATGGCTTGTGATTTGGCCATACAGAAAGACCAGCTAGCTGCTTGAGTGGGTTCAGCAGCCAGATAAAGCTGCTTTGTTACTTTCTGGTTGAACAAAATGTATCAAGATCTTGGATTGAATAAGAAACAGAATTAAGGTGTATAAACCTCCTGCTGGTTCTTTGTAGAGTTGTGGGTTGCAGTTATAAGTGGAAACTAAAGAAAGATATTAGAACATAATTTTGAAAAACAAAACCAAGGCCACCTGTTTTGTAGAACTATTTTAAATCAGATTGTTCAGAGTTTTTTAAGCTGCGTACTTAGTAACCACATGAATTTGAAGGATAGTTAAAGAAGCTTTGGATGTGGGGAAGAAGTGACAAAACTTAAATCAGCCTTCCAGCTATTGGGCTACAACTATCACAATTTCTAGCCATTGGCCATGCTGACAGGAGTTTATATTTGAAACATCTGGGTGGTTAAAGAAAACTGACATAATCAGTGTCCTAATTTCAGCTGTAATCAGAAGCATCTAGTCCTGTTTTTAAAACTAGAGAGCAAATATGTGTTATATGTAGAGATGGGGGTATTCGTATACGAATACGAATATCCCCCCACAGGTGCAGATAATGAAGGTCTGGCCCCCTGGATTAGCCACTCTGCAACCTGGCAGAGGCTCGTCATCCCTCCTTCTGCCAGGACTGGCTAATCTATCGCAAACAACGGAGCGATAGGAAGGCTCCGTGGAGCTCGCGGCAGCGCCAAAATCATGAGTGGTCGGTCTGGCCCCAGGGGGCCGGACCCTCATCTGCACCTGTGGGGAGATACACAAATACGAATACCCCTGTCTCTAGTTACGCCATCAAGTCATAACTATTTATAGCTACCTAGGTCATCACAAAGACTCTTTTCCAACAACACAAGAGGCAACTCTATTTATTTATTTAATTTAATTTATACCCCACCCATCTAGACCGAAGTCTACTCTGGGCGGCTAACAATAATAGATGAAATAAAAACAATATAATAAAAAACAGTACTAATATAGTTCAAGATGGGAAAAATATTCAAGTGATGACAGGAGGGAAAGCCTGCCTAAAGAGCCAGGTCTTAAATTTGCTCTTAAAAACACCCAGCGAGGGAGCCAGACAGATCTCTGGGGGCAGACTGTTCCAAAGTCAAGGGGCCACTGCCGAGAAGGCCCGGTTTCTTGTTCTTTCTCTCCGGGCCTCCCTCGGTGTTAGGCCCCTCAGCCGCCCTTCCTGGCTAGAACGAGTGGGAGGAGGCATTCCGCTAGATATCGAGGTCCTAAACCGTTTAGGGCTTTATATGTCATCATTAACACTTTGAAATCAATGCGGAAACGAACGGGCAGCAAATGCAAGGCGGCCAGAGTGGGGGAAATATGCTGATATTTTCTCACCCTAGTGAGAAGTCTGGCCGCCGCATTCTGCACCATTTGAAGCTTCTGCATCAATCTCAAAGGTAGCCCCACATAGAGTGTGCTACAGTAGTCTAATCTAGAGACTACAAGCACATGGACCAGAGTGGTGAGCACCCCAACATCAAGATAGGGACGCAGCTGGGCAATCCGCCACAGATGGAAATAGGCGGAGCGGACCACTGACGCTACCTGGGTTTCCATGGTGAGCACCAGATCCAGATGGACCCCCAAGCTGCGAACCTCACTCTTCATGGTGAGAGTCACTCCCCCAAAAGAGAGGGAGTTTCCCAAACCACCGATGGAGGAGCCGCCCACCCTCAGGACCTCCGTCTTGTCCGGGTTCAGCCTCAGTCCATTCTCCTGCATCCATTGCTGTACAGCCTCCAGGCAGCGCTGAAGGGACGGAACGGCATCCACTGTGGTTGGAGAAAAGGAGATGTAGAGCTGGGTGTCATCAGCGTATTGATGGCTCGGAACTCCACACCCCCTGATGACCCCACCCAGTGGCCTCAAATAGATATTAAACAGCATTGGGGAGATAATCGAGCCCTGCGGAACCCCACAATTGCGATTCCACGGGGCTGAAACACACTCCCCAAGCTGTACTCTCTGAGGACGGTCCTCCAAGAAGGATCGGAGCCAGGCAAGCGCCAGACCACCGATTCCCAACTCTGAGAGCCTCCCTAGGAGGATATCGTGGTCGACGATATGGAAGGCGGCTGAGATATCGAGGAGGACCAACAAAGACATTTTGCCCCTCTACACATGGACATCACCAGATGGGCAATACCAAAATCAGATTGATTATATTCTCTGCAGCCAAAGATGGAGAAGCTCTATACAGTCAGCAAAAACAAGACCTGGAGCTGATTGTGGCTCTGATCGTCAGCTTCTTGTAGCAAAACTCAAGCTTAAACTGAAGAAAGTAGGAAAAACCACTGGGCTAGTCAGGTATAATCTAAACCAAATCCCTTATGAATGCACAGTGGAAGTGAAGAACAGATTTAAGGAACTAGATTTGGTGGACAGAGTGCCTGAAGAACTATGGATGGAGGCTCGTAAGATTGTACAGGAGGTAGCAACAAAAACCATCCCAAATAAAGGGAAATGCAAGAAAGCAAAGTGGCTGTCCAACGAGGCCTTACAAATAGCAGAGAAGAGAAGAGAAACAAAATGCAAGGGAGATAGGGAAAGTTACAGAAAATTGAATGCAGACTTCCAAAGAATAGCAAGGAGAGACAAGAGGGCCTTCTTAAATGAACAGTGCAAAGAAATAGAGGAAAATAATAGAAAGGGAAAAACCAGAGATCTGTTCAAGAAAATTGGAGATGTTAAAGGAACATTTCGTGCAAAGATGGACATGATAAAGGACAAAAATGGTAGGGACCTCACAGAAGCAGAAGACATCAAGAAGAGGTGGCAAGAATACACAGAGGAATTATACCAAAACGATCTGGATGTCCCGGACAACCCAGATAGTGTGGTTGCTGACCTTGAGCCAGACATCCTGGAGAGTGAAGTCAAGTGGGCCTTAGAAAGCATGGCTAACAACAAGGCCAGTGGAGGTGATGGCATACCAGTGGAACTATTTAAAATCTTAAAAGATGAGGCTGTTAAGGTGCTACACTCAATATGCCAGCAAGTTTGGAAAACTCGGCAGTGGCCAGAGGATTGGAAAAGATCAGTCTACATCCCAATCCCAAAGAAGGGCAGTGCCAAAGAATGCTCCAACTACCGTACAATTGCACTCATTTCACACGCTAGCAAGGTTATGCTCAAAATCCTACAAGGCAGGCTTCAGCAGTATGTGGACCGAGAACTCCCAGAAGTACAAGCTGGATTTCGAAGGGGCAGAGGAACTAGAGACCAAATTGCTAACATGCACTGGATTATGGAGAAAGCCAGAGAGTTCCAGAAAAACATCTACTTCTGCTTCATTGACTACGCAAAAGCCTTTGACTGTGTGGACCACAGCAAACTATGGCAAGTTCTTAAAGAAATGGGAGTGCCTGACCACCTTATCTACCTCCTGAGAAATCTATATGTGGGACAGGAAGCAACAGTTAGAACTGGATATGGAACAACTGATTGGTTCAAAATTGGGAAAGGAGGACGACAAGGCTGTATATTGTCTCCCTGCTTATTTAACTTATATGCAGAATACATCATGCGAAAGGCTGGACTGGATGAATCCCAAACCGGAATTAAGATTGCCGGAAGAAATATCAACAACCTCAGATATGCAGATGATACCACTCTGATGGCAGAAAGTGAGGAGGAATTAAAGAACCTCTTAATGAGGATGAAGGAGGAGAGTGCAAAAAATGGTTTGAAGCTCAACATCAGAAAAACTAAGATCATGGCCACTGATCCCATCACCTCCTGGCAAATAGAAGGGGAAGATATGGAGGCAGTGACAGATTTTACTTTCTTGGGCTCCATGATCACTGCAGATGGGGACAGCAGCCACGAAATTAAAAGACACCTGCTTCTTGGGAGGAAAGCGATGACAAACCTAGACAGCATCTCAAAAAGCAGAGACATCACCTTGCCGACAAAGGTCCGCATAGTCAAAGCTATGGTTTTTCCAGTAGTGATGTATGGAAGTGAGAGCTGGACCATAAAGAAGGCTGACCGCTGAAGAATTTATGCTTTTGAATTGTGGTGCTGGAGGAGACTCTTGAGAGTTCCCTGGACTGCAAGGAGATCAAACCTATCAATTCTGAAGGAAATCAACCCTGAGCGCTCACTGGAAGGACAGATCCTGAAGCTGAGGCTCTAATACTTTGGCCATCTCATGAGAAAAGAAATCTCCCTGGAAAAGACCCTGATGTTGGGAAAGAGTGAAGGCAAGAGGAGAAGGGGACGACAGAGGACGAGATGGTTGGACAGTGTCATCGAAGCTACCAACATGAATTTGACCAAACCCCAGGAGGCAGTGGAAGACAGGAGGGCCTGGTGTGCTCTGGTCCATGGGGTCACGAAGAGATGGACACGACTTAACGACTAAACAACAAAGTAGGGCTTTCAAGGTATGTTAGATAATTAAGGAGTGGTTTTGCCAGTTCTAGCCCCCTGTGAGTTTTCATAACTGAATAGGGATTCAGACCCAGGTCTCCTCAATCCTGGTTTTTCACTATCCAATACACCTCACTGGGTATCTCATAACTTGGCACTTTGAAAAGCCAGCAATTTGAAATATATGTATACTAAGGGGGGGGGGGGGGGGGAAACACAGGCTATTTAGAGAAAGGTTAATTAAGGACTTTTGGTGCCCCTCCTTGGTTTTCCTGGTCTTCCTCTTAGAGTGCTTCCACAATGAACAACAATCAAGGAGGTATGGTCTAAGGGTATCCAAGCTGCTAACAATTGTGTAGGAGAGGCAGTTTGGCTATTTGAATGTAAGAAAACAGAACCAGTATGATACAGTGGTTAGAGTGTTGGGACTTGGAGAAATCCAGGTTCTAGACACTGCTGAGCCAGAAAACTCTCTTAAGTAACTTCGTGATAATCATGTTCTCAGCCTGATTTACCTTACAGGCCTGTTGTGAAGATAAGGTGGGGAGGAGGAGAGCTATGGATTCATCTGAGAAATGGCAGGATACAAATGGGTACAAACAAGCAAATAAATGGTGCACCTGCCAACATCCCCCTCTTCCACATCTGTCACAGGTATAGGGTTCTATTTTCTTGCATTTGGGCCTTTATATTAAAAAATAAAATGTATAAGCTACTGCTGGGCCAAAGGAACTGAAGTTACCCAGTCAGCATCACCTTGTGGGACAATTTATCCTGCAAGGACCAGAATACTATGCCTCATCTCTAAACACAGACAGAGAGTCCAGGATCATTCTTCGATTAATGATACTAAAAGCCACTGAGAAGTTCAAGAGAATTAAAAGAATTACATCCCCACTACCCATTTAAATTAAAGGATGCTTTTGTTGCAAACCAGGTCTGAAGCTAATGTGGACTGGCTCCATACAGTACTACTGGAGGTGAGAAGCTATCACATGCTCCAATACCTTGCCCAAGAAGAACAGATACAATACTGGGCAGAAACTATCATAGTGGATCTAAATTAGGTTCCTTCAGGGGTGGCCTCACCACTGTCTATCCTTGAAGGAGGTGTAAGGAACTGTGAAGCCCAAACCAGCCATTTCCATCCCTGGCCGACTATACCACAATGCAGACTAATCAATGAAGAATTAGGTGCGTCCTAATCCAATAAATCTATCCATTTCTCAAACTGTGCTACACATAGAAACATGACTATGATGTACTAGGCCCATCTAACTCTTACTCTATCATAACATGCAGTGTGCAGATACCATCTGATCTAATTTGTATCCAAATATTTGCAGTACAAATTGGGACTAAACCACCCTAAATGGATTTGGAGGCGACCTGCACCAATTTGTTCTTGGGTTTCTGCAAATGTGGGAAATAAAGGGTTTTGACTTTGTTTGTCATAGCCCTCTATGACTACTTTCAAAAAGTGCAGGACCTTCAGTTCAGTGGACTTTCTATCCTTCTGCCCTCCCTCAGAACTATGCTTAAGGAAATGGTGATGGAGATGTGGACAATGTCTCCTTAGTGTCCCCAGTTGATAGCCTAGCTTGCCCAAGTTTACCCACTCATTGCCTAGCCCAAATCAGAAGGCAGCATGTTTTACATCTACCTACTGTGGAACATCCGCAGCAAAGGAGTTGGGGGGAAAGACTCAGCAAATGAAGGCCAGTATATACATACATACATACATACATACATACATACATACATACATACATACATACATACATACATACATACATACATACATACATACATACATACATACATGAAAGAAAATAGAAAATGATCATTCCAGGGAGAAAGGTAATCCCTAGTACTACTTTTACCTATCCAATCCAATGTGGGATGGATCAGTCATCCATCACAGATTCGTGCACACACTCAGTTCTAAGTGCAATGACTCAGGGTAGCTGCCTAGAAGAAAAAGCAAGACAATTGTAGAATGTGATCAGTCCAATGAATGATGTATCTGCCTCTGCCATGCCTGGAGATGAAACAGCTGACTTGAGTGGATGGGGAATAGATAAGAGTCTGGTGAAGTCAATCTGGATCCCTCCCTAGGGTTTGGTGACTGGACTTTCTAGAAGAGGCTCGGGGTTTAAATGGGGTTTCAACTGTCAATCTCCTTCTAGTCTGGTATTTCCTTCTCTTCTCACAACGACCATCACCAAGAATTTTTGTAAGTAATTCAGCATTTGTAACTCACCAAATACCAGAGCAAACATAAGTGATTTTTAAGATTGTGTGAATCAACCTGAGTGCAACTGGGGACTTCTCGAAATGTCTTGGGTCTGCTCCAGTAATATACAAATACCCAGTAATGGACCTTCCCCCCCACCCCGAAACTGGAGTAGATCTCTAATCAGAACAGCATTAAAGCTGATATAATAGATTCAGGTCATTGCATCCCGGGGCCACATCAGGGAAAGCTCTCCTGATCAAGACTGAGCAGATGCAATGGAAATGAAGCAGTGAGATGTCCTTGCACGTTGCAACAGAATGAGATGAATTTTGAACCATGTTTGATCATATTTATCATCTTCCACTATTTGCACACTACTGGGCACTGATTTTCAACATCTTCATATTCTTGCCCTTAGTATAATGGTGAGCTGAGATGGCTGCATAATTGGCTCAAGAATACCTGGAGATGGTTTACTCAGAGTCCAGGTCCTTTGTTCAAAGTAGAAAAAGACAAGGGTGTTGGCAAGACCATCTGTGGGAGATGGCTAGGCGAACTCAGAAAACCATCTGAATTGATCAGTCTTCTTAACTGAACTACCTAATCTGGTCTTCCACCCCTGGAGAGGTCACAGGCAGACCTCAAAGGCAGGAACAATCAGGTAATGATCTGTCTACAGCAGTGGTTCCCAACCTTGGGTAACCCAGGTGTTCTTGAACTGCAACTCCCAGAAATCCTGGCCGGCACAGCTAGTGGTGTAGGTTTCTGGGAGCTGCAGTCCAAGAACACTCAGGTTACCCATGGTTGGGAACTACTGGTCTATAGCAAGGAATCCACAGACCTTAGGAACAAGGCCAGAGGCACAGTTTTACCTCCAACAGGTGAATTCCCCTTCACTTGATCAATGTATGAAGAGGGAGTTACAGATTTCCTCTGAGATGCTGTAAGAGTCTGGCTTGAAAATAATTTAAAAGTGTATGAAATAAAATTTTCAAGCACTGGGCTGCTTGTCTACTAAAGGGATGCAATATAAACAGCTTTGGGGCGGTAAGGTAAAAACATGTTTGTCATGGAAATCACAATTTTCTTCTATTTTTAATAAACAGCATTTCTTATATGAATGATCTAGGGATTCTTAACTCCAAGACATCTTTACATCTTCTCAGGAGGATATTCCAGCTCCTAAAAATTAATACTCCACCACAAAAAAAGAGCTCAAATTAAATGAATACTTATACTATTTCTAATATCTTATTCTTTTACTCTTTTTACATTTTATTGCCACAAAGCTTCCTGTACCCAACATGTTCCCTGAGCTCCTGAAACGCATGATATCTCAATATTGAGAAAGTTGATTCCCAAATATTGGGAAGCAAGGGTCAGAATGGATGTGTGTAACTACCAACAAATGATTCCAAAAATTTAATGACGGGAACTAAGCAAGCTAACAGCCTGCAGCTGCCACAGCTGGTAGAAACTGGAAGGGGAAAAATGAAATTAAGATCAAGGACTCTACTGCTTTCTGCTAGGAAAAGAAGAGGGTATAGATACTTCAAGCTGTAATTGAGTTTCCATAATCATATTTCTTGTGTGTTCTCTAAACAATATCCAGAAATGATAACCTATTGCTTGTTGTTGTTGGTCGTTAAGTCGTGTCCGACTCTTAGTGACCCCATGGACCAGAGCACTCCAGGCCCTCCTGTCTTCCACTGCCTCCCGGAGTTGGGTCACATTCATGTTGGTCGCTTCGATGACACTGTCCATCCATCTCGCCCTCTGTCGTCCCCTTCTCCTCTTGCCTTCACTTTTTCCCAGCATCAGGGTCTTTTCCAGGGAGTCTTCTCTTCTCATGAAATGGCCAAAGTATTGGAGCCTCAGCTTCAGGGCTTTTGCTTACTTGGACAAAATAATTAGTGATTTGTAAAGGGAATTTGCAAGAGGAGAAGGGGACGACAGAGGACAAGATGGTTGGACAGTGTCACCGAAGCTACCAAGATGAATTTGACCAAACTCTGGGAGGCAGTGGAAGACAGGAGGGCCTGGCGTGCTCTGGTCCATGGAGTCACAAAGAGTCGGACACGACTTAACGACTAAACAACAACAAAGGGAATTACCGTGGTTAGATTTTGGCTGGGAGGTTTGAGATAATTTTAGAAAGAGAGAAAGAGGGACACAGCATATCCTCGAACAACAAAGCACGAACAGATCAACATTTTCCCATACCTTGTCCTTCATCACAAACTATCTAATAACAGGAACAGATCTTCTGTAAAGCTAATGCATCTACATTACCTATTCAAGGCCAAGATACCCTCAATACTTTGAATGACAACAGGAGCAACTCACAATAATTTATTATTGCTGGAAAAAGCTATTCCCATCACAATTAACCTTGGAGGGAATAGGGAAGACTAGGGAGGGTGAGAAATTTGTTATTACCACTGCCAATCAAAAAGTCGTAACTAGAGATGGGGGTATCACCCCGCACAGGTGGAAATAACAAGGGTCCAGCCCCATGCCACTGCCGCAACCTCCATGGAGCCGTCCAATGATGACAAGTCTCTCTGCCAGGTCGAAGAGTGGCTCACAGATTGCAACCTCTGGAGCCATTGGAAGGCTCTGCGGAGGTTGCGGCAGCGGCGGAGTTGTGAGTGGACCGTCTGACCCCATGGGGCTGGACCCTCGTTATCGCCACCTCTGTGGGGGTATTCGTATTTGTATATGAATACGAATACCCCCATCTCTAGTTGTAACACTTCAGCCCTGTAAGCCTTGGCCCCACCATGGTGGTGGCAGGTATATCTGCCAACAATCCACCATCATGTCAGCAAATTGCAGCAATGTGTCAAATAATCAATGATAGATCTACATACAGCTTCTTCCAGGGATAGGAACCTTCTTACAGAGGCCTACAAATCTTCAGAAGCTGTTCAGGCAGGAAGAAGCTTGCTAGTGGCTTTTCAAATAAATTGTCATTTGAGATGCATTCCAAAGTGCCACATCTAATTCAACCCATTTGTCGTTTGCTAGATCAGCAGCATTTTATTCCCAGAGATTTCCCTGAGAATTTAACTGGCCTGTGCACAGTCATATGGTGTTTCCATAAATTGCCCCTCATGTTTGCTTCCTTGTTGTGTGTGTTTTCAAATCAAATAAAAGTATAATGAAATAATTCTAATTCTGCAGTAGAACTAGTTTATCAACTTGGAAGTGTTCGAGCTTCATTTGCAACCTTGCATGCTGCCTGTAGTTTGTTTAACTGAGAGAGACTTTTCTGGACTGAGGTGATTGTATCCATTCAGCACTAACAAATCATTCCTTCCAGCCTTTGATTTCAAAGAGAGCCCTGCCCCTTTGCTGAGTCCCCCCCCCCCCTCTCTTTCTTCAGTTGGTGGCAGTCTGTTTCTTTGCTTTGATCGGTTGGTTGCCAGTATGGGTACTGTAAAGCAGCATACACAAAGCTGTATTTTCAAACAACTATAAATAAAGAAATGTTTCTTACTCTTTCTATTATGCGTATTGAGATCTTAAGTACCAGCTGGTGAGACAGAGGTAGACTCTGGAGAACTTATAGCTATTCTCCTCTATAAGTCTCGGTACTTCTCCAGAGTAATTTCATTAGAAATGCAAAACTTTGCAACAGAAAGTAACTGCTAGAAGAGAGCAGAGACATAAGCAGACCTTTCAGTTAAAGCTTGAGAGAAAGGCTCTGTAGCACATTGACAGCAGTGGCCTAAATCCAGTTTGCTGTTCCATCTAGACCATACCCATTGAATTGATGGGATTTGCATAAGTTTTGAGTGACTCACTGTCCAACAATGGATCAAATGAATTTACTATAACTGGGACTATCAATTAGATGTAGGTTGAACTTTTTATCCTGTGCAAGAAATGAACTGACAAAGTCATGAGACTTATCTGGGATTAGAGCCAGCAACAAGCTATTTTCTATACTTGTAACATTATTCCCCCAAAACACATACCCATCTAAGACAAAACAATAGTTTTGTTATTGGCAAAGGAATTTCCCAAATTTAAAGGTATTACCTGCTTTTGGACCACATTTTATTCATTGACTACTATCATAGTGAAAAGAGTTCGCAGAGTTCGGCCAGCGAGTTTGGCGCAGAGTTCGGCCAGCGTCCTGGTTTAACCAGGAGCTGCAAGCTATGAAGCGAAATAGGAGAAGGCTAGAGTGCAATTGGAGATGGGATCCGACGGACTATAATAAGAAAGCTGTCAGGATCGCGGCTAACCACTACCTGGCTAAGGTGAGGGCTGCTAGTCGAGCGCACTTCGCTAACCGGATAAGCGAAGCTTCAAATCAGCAGGTGGAACTTTTCCATATAGTTCGCGATCTATCCGGAATTGGTCTAAGTGATGGGCCTCCTACTAATATCTCACCTGACCAATTTGCAGCATTTTAAAAAATCTAAAGTGTAGGCCATCCGCTGGGACCTCTCTCCTTTTTTGAATACAGTGGATCGAGCAGAGATGTCCAGTGCTCTGCCTTGCCCGGTGAGACTTGAATTCTTTTAGCCTGTGACGCCAGATATGATGGAGAAAGTGCTTGATTGCTGTCGGGCCACCACTTCCTCTCTCGACCCTTGCCTGGCCTGGCTAATCAAAGCAGCCAGGCCTATAACAATTGAATGGGCCACAGCAATAATTAATGGGTCTCTCCAGGAGGGCAAGGTCCCCCTTGCCCTCAAGGAGACACTCATTAGGCCCATTAGGAAGAAACCAAATTTGGCGGCGGACGACATTGGCAATTATAGGCCCGTCGCCAATGTTTCCTTCCTTAGTAAAGTGGTGGAGAGGGTGGTGGCTGACCAGCTTCAGGCTCTTTTGGATGAAACCAATGCCCTGGATCCATTCTAGTCGGGCTTCAGGCCGCGCCATGGCACAGAAACGGCATTGGTTGCACTGTTGGATGACCTGCTGAGGGAGGCTGATGGGGGCAAAATGTCCTTGTTGGTCCTCCTCGTTATTTCAGCCGCCTTTGATACCGTCGACCACGGTATCCTCCTGGAGAGGCTCTCCGAGTTGGGAATCGGTGGGCTGGGCTCTTGCCTGGCTCCGATCCTTCTTGGAGGACCGTCCTCAGAGAGTACAGCTTGGGGAGAGTGTTTCGGCTCCGTGGAGTCTCAATTGTGGGGTTCCGCAGGGCTCGATTATCTCCCCAATGCTGTTTAATATCTATATGAGGCCGCTGGGTGGGGTCATCAGGGGGTGTGGGGCTTCATGCCATCAGTACGCTGATGACACTCAGCTCTAAATCTCCTTTTTACCTACCTCAGTGGATGCCGTTCTGTCCCTTCAGCGCTGTCTGGGGGCTGTACTGCAATGGATGCAGGAGAATGGGTTGAGGCTGAACCCGGACAAGACGGAGGTCCTGAGGGTGGGTGGCCCCACCATTGGTGGTTTGGGAAACTCCCTTTCTTTTTGGGGGGGTGACTCTCACCGCGAAGAGTGAGGTTTGCAGCTTGGGGGTCCATCTGGATCCGGCGCTCACCATGTAAACCCAGGTGGCGTCAGTGGTCCGCTCCGCCTATTTCCATCTGTGGCGGATTGCCCAGCTGCGTCCCTATCTTGATGGCGGGGCCCTCACCACTCTGGTCCATGCGCTTGTAATCTCGAGATTAGACCACTGTGATGTGCTCTATGTGGGGCTACCTTTGAGATTGATGCGGAAGCTTCAAATGGTGCAGAATGAGGCGGCCAGACTTCTTAGTGGGACGAGAAAACATCAGCATATTTCTCCCACTCTGGCTGCCTTGCATTGGCTGCCCATTCGTTTCCGCATTGATTTCAAAGTGTTAATGATGACATATAAAGCCCTAAACGGTTTAGGACCTCGATATCTAGCGGAATGCCTCCTCCCACTCATTCTAGCCAGGAAGGGCGGCTGAGGGGCCTAACACCGAGGGAGGCCCGGAGAGAAAGAACAAGAAACCGGGCCTTCTCGGCAGTGGCCCCTTGACTTTGGAAGAGTCTCCCGTCAGAGATCTGCCTGGCACCCTCGCTGGGTGTTTTTAAGAGCCAACTTAAGACCTGGCTCTTTCGGCAGGCCTTCCCTCCTGTCAATACTTGATTTTTACTTTTCTATTTTAATTTCTGTCTATACTTTTCCCATCTTGAATGATACTAATATTACTGATCTAAATTGTTGTTTTAACTGTTTTATGATATTTCTACTGTAAGCCGCCCAGAGTAGACGTGGTCTAAATGGGCGGGATATAAATCTAATAAATAAATAAAAATAAACTGTTACTGGATGCGTCCTTCAGGATAATAGGCCCTGTACATATGTAATTGTGGTTTGGTAACTATAATTGGAATGTCCTTGACCTAAAATATTGTCATGAGCTGTCAAGTCGGAACTGACTTACAATGACCCTAAAAGGACTTTCAAGGCAAGTGAGATATTTAGAGAGTGGTTCTACATACCCAGTGAGTTTCCATGACTGAACAGAGATTCAAAGACTGGTCTCTTGAGTCTTTTTCTTACTCTACTACACCAACTGGATATTCCTTAAAATATTAATACTAATTTGGAAATCACAACCCTTTGGTTGATTCCAGGTTTACATCTACTTAAATTAATATTGGTCCAACTGCTTTGAGTGTGTCTAATTGTGACTAAACTTAGAACCCATGCCTGAACAGCAACTTTTTCTTTCTATTTCAAACAGAAGCTGTACTTCAAATTGAGTGAAGGGGGAAATTGCTAGCAATATTATTTATATCCCATTTCATATAAACTGACATTAGCAAATATGGAAGTTGGTGCTTAAATCCATCAACAGAACGCCATCTGCAGTGAAGAGACTTTTTTATTAGAGTAAATGATGTATTTAGAAGAGACAAAACAGAGGGCTGATATGTCCAGCTCCATGACAGTGGGAGAGGTCTGTGGAAAGAAGTGAAATCAAGGCTGAGAGTACCTGTCTCTGATTTAAATTATATGAGGCAGCACACATTTAGAATCATAGTTCCCCTACGTGGAAAAAAAAGATATCTATTTGTTTTAATCACAACCTTTTCTCTGGTGTGTTACAACCTAGCTTGCTTTGTTTTGAGATCGGTCCTTAGTGATAAACCCAGGCTTAATTTGACACTCTTGTGTGCTCAGGCACATAGCTCTGAGGGAATCCTCTTGCAGGAGACAACAGAGTGAACAAGACAAAGATGGAGCACAGAGAGAAGCCTCACCACCTGCTTCTAATTTTGTTGCCATCTGGTGACACATGGGCCCTTTTTCAAGCAAATTTGCACTTTTCTTCACTTTCAACAGTTGAATCCAAGGAAGTGTTCTTGAACCAATTCCTGCCCCAAATGAACAATATGCAGAGGTTGTTGTGGGTTTTTGGGGCTGTTTGGCCATGTTCTGGAGGTTTTTCTTCCTAACGTTTCACTAGTCTCTGGTGAAACATCAGACTGGTGAAACGTTAGAATGAAAAACCTCCAGAACACGGCCAAACAGCCCCCAAAACCCACAACAACCGACCGTGAAAGCCTTCGAGAACACAATATGCAGAGGCTTCCGCAGAATTCTTTTCTTACAATGCAGCTCCTCCAGTCATTGCAAGACACAGATGAATGGGACTCCAATGGGAGTGAAGGAAAGTGAGAACATAGATGAGGGAGGATGGGTCCTGCATATCAGCCTGCTGGGGAGAAATAGTCAATAAATAGTCAAGATACATAATAAGGAAAAGGGTTTGAAGGTACAGCAGTGTGTATGCGCGCGTGCGCGTGCAGTGTCTATTCTGACTGGAGATTCTGGGAGCTGTAGTCAGTCCCTTTTTGCATCTGTGGTATCTGGGTATGTAGCTTAGATATGGGGATATACCCCATTCTAAGAGCTCCTCCAGAGGTTCTAGCATACATAATTATTCACTGATTTAAATAAGGGGCTCATTATTATCATGATGGTCTTTAAATCTGCATAAGCTTTACATAATGAGGAATAAATGACACTAATAGAAATTCTACATTAAGTTATGTTTTAAGCAATCTGGAAGCAGATGGGCTGCAAAACTCTCTTCAAACAGAGGTTAAGGTTCTGACAGCAGTGCACTAAGGCATAATGTATACTTTATTAAATAGGTGGTGGAGAAAAAATGTGTTAGCATCAGAAAAATTAACTAGAATTATTAGCCTTTAAAAGTATAATTTTAAGCTTAGTGAGTGATCAAAAGTCAAAGAAACTCTGCAACTCAGCAATAATTCATATAGTTACAAATAAGGAGTTATTTATGTATACTGTATATTAGTATTCGAAATATTCATTGAGATCTGGATGTTTTCATAAATTCTTTCACTAATTGCGATTCAATTAGTTGTTCAGATATCTTGTAAAGGACAACCAAGGTTTAAATCCCAGACTGACATTTTTATGTAAACAAAGAGCATTCTAATTGAGAATTGATGAATTACGTACCTAATCAGGCCGTTACCTTCTCTCAACATTGTTTCTGCTAACTCATGTACTGTCAACATTTAGACTGTAAGCTCTACAGCAGTGGTCTCCAACTTGGGCCTCCAGATGTTCTTGGACTTCAACTCCCAGAAATCCTGGCCAGCAGAGGTGGTGGTGAAGGCTTCTGGGAGTTGTAGTCCAAGAACATCTGGAGGCCCAAGGTTGGGGACCACTGCTCTACAGGACAGGGGTCTGCTTCTCTTTGTTCATGCAGCTCATTTAAACAGTACACGGATGTTGCATACTTGGAGCAGACAGAAACTACAGATGCAGTCATACTAGAACAAATCAGTGTGGCCAATTGAAATCATTAAGGGCTTATCTACACAGATTCTTTTGGAGCAGACTGGTGAGGGCTTAATAGGGTAACTTAACATCATGATATGAAGTGTGATATGCCATTTGGTGTGATCCTTGCATCGAAATAGCATATCAAAGCTCAAGCAACCCTATTTGGTTGGGCTCCTTCCAGTTGGGATTTCTGATATTCTGAAGTGGCTTAAAAAGCGAGCCACTTCAGGATATTGGCAAATTGAATACTTTTTCAGCAATGTTACACTGCAGTAGACCATTGCTGATGCACTGCATCACTTGAAAAAAAAAATATTTGCCTTGTCTGAAAGGGCCAGTTAAGAAACTGCCTGCAGCTGAATTCACAGCTTTAAGAACGGCAATACAGGGACAGGAATACTGTCTGGAAACTGCTGCTGCCAGTCTAGACAGCTGCAGGGGAACTGGTGGTGGCAATTTTCAGATATTTAAGCCTGCTTCTTCACCCCACTGTCCCCAAAGACTTCCTCATGACCAAACGGTTTATAAGTGAGCCTAGGAATCCTTGGGGTGGGGAATGGAAAACTTTTAACTCCCAAAATATGGCAGCAGCTGATGACATAATTGGGCTTAACTTGTATAACTTTATATTACAGGATTTCAGTGAGCGTGACCTAGTACAGTGTTTCAGGTATGAGCTGTATTCAAGGAGTAATTTACCATTGCGACCCCCTAGTGAGTTTCCATGGCCAGGTAGTGATTTGAACATAGGTCTCCTGAGTCCTAGTTTGAAACTCTGTCCATTACACTCACTCTCAGTGAGATTAGACCTATTGAAATATTACTAACTATTCTAATACACCAAGACCCCACCCACTATATGTGTTTTAAACTCCTCATAAAGTGTTGAACTATATATATTTCCTATAAGCCACAGGAGAGTATGAGAGGTATAAAGAATTGTGGACTGAAATATTTATGAATAATGTCTCAAATTAAGACTCATAATGAGATGGGATGTAAGGACCCAAAGAGGTTGTAGAGCAGGAATGGAACGGATAGTTGTAGGAATGAATGGAAAGTAGGAATGGAAAGGATGGTTCTTTACCAAAGTTCTAACAAACGGCTCATCTACCAATATCTCTTCATTAATTCCCCACTCTCTCTACAAGTCACAGCTTGGAAAATTATTTTTTTTTTAAAATAAGTTATATAACTTGTTAAAAACCCAAAGAAATAACCTGCCATAACAGTAAGCTGCTATGGAACTGGAACTAATTTGTTCAGTAACTTGTTATGTTGCTTATTACATTACATTTTCCTTTTAAATTATAGTTTGATTCTTTTATTTTAAAATCCATCTAAAACAGCAAGGAAATGGCTAAAAATTGGGATGAAAGTTCAAAATGCCTGAAGAAAGTATTTTTAGCTCATGGTACCAGTAGATATGACACATCAAAAAGTAAAGAGACAAAATACCCAAACACTATTTTTTTTCACTGGGAGAATAAACTATATTACCATGTGTAATGCTATCTGCAAACAACAACATGACGGCATGTATGTATTGCAATGAAAATATTAACTCGTATCATTATTTTCAAGCTTTGCTGCAAGCAAACAAACAAACACAGAGAACTCTTCTGCACTTCAATTGTCTCTGAACTCTCAATGGCAAACTATGTGTGTTGGTCACTTGTACATAATTTTGGCAGTATCTTTTTCTTTTATAAAATGTGGATACAGAGGCCACAATCTGCCCAAGAATGTAAGAGTCAACCTGCAGGATCACACCCAGAGCAATTTAGTTCAGCATCCTGTTCCGTATACAGATTGCCTGTTGAGAGCCCCGAAACAGGATGTGAGGACAATAACCTTTCCTGTAATTGCTCCCCAGCAACTGAATGGCATCCTACCTTCAAATACGGACATTGAGCACTATGACTAAGAGCCATTAACAAGCATGTCCCTCCTTTAATTTGTCTAATTCCCTTTCAAGCCCAATTGGCGTCACCATGCTGTGTGCAGTAGCACTTTCTTTTGTGTATCCTACGTTTTGTAAATGAAGACAATGTTCAGGGAAGTCTACACATGGCTTAGCATCACATCTCATTTGTACTTCCCAGGGAAAAGAGTCACTTCAAATGCTAGCCCACTCATTGGTCCATAAGAGTCACATGTCTCATCAGCAGAGTAGACTTTCAGTCTGACAGTCATGAAGGATCTCTAAATCAGGTCACAAATTTATCCCACCTTCTGGCTTTACAATCCATATCCAAAGGCTGCATATTCAGACAATGCAATATTCTATCCACCTGTCTTGCTCCTTTAAAAATAAAGTTTGTGTAAGAGAGATTTCACCCCTTCACGGATTGCTGCCTTGTCGTGGCGAAGGGGCTTGAGTAATTCAGAGAAGCTATGGGCTATGCCATGTAGGGACACCCAAGACGGACAGGTCATAGTGGAGAGTTCTGACTAAACGTGATCCACTGGAGCAGGAACAGGCAAGCCACTCCAGTATCTTTGCCAAGAAAACTCCACGGACAGAAACAAAAGGTTAAAAGATATGACACTGGAAGATGAGCCCCTCAGGTCAGAAGGCGTCCAACATGCTACTGAGGAAGAGTGGAGGACAAGTACAGGTAGCTCCAGAGCTAATGAAGTGGTTGGGCCAAAGCCAAAAGGATGCACAGCTGTGGACGCACCTGAAAGTGAAAGGAAAGTCTGATGCTGCAAAGAAAAATAGCGCATAGGAACCTGGAATGTAAGATCTATGAACCTTGGTAAGCTGGAGGTGGTCAAACAGGAGATGGCAAGAATAAACATTGACATCCTGGGCGTCAGTGAACTAAAATGGACGGGAATGGGCGAATTCAATTCAGACGATTATCATATCTACTATTGTGGGCAAGAATCCCGTAGAAGAAATGGAGTAGCCCTCATAGTCAACAAAAGAGTGGGAAAAGTTGAACTGGGATACAATCTCAAAAATGATTTTGTTGTTGTTTAGTTGTTTAGTCGTGTCCGACTCTTCGTAACCCCATTGAACCAGAGCACGCCAGGCCCTCCTGTCTTTCTTTCAAAATTGGGAAAGGAGTACGACAAGGCTGTATATTGTCTCCCTGCTTATTTAACTTATATGCAGAATAATCATGCGAAAGGCTGGACTGGAGGAATCCCAAGCCGGAATTAAGATTGCCAGAAGAAATAGCAACAACCTCAGATATGCAGATGATACCACTCTGATGGCAGAAAGTGAGGAGGAATTAAAGAACCTCTTAATGAGGGTGAAAGAGGAGAGTGCAAAAAACGGTCTGAAGTTCAACATCAAAAAAACTAAGATCATGGCCACTGGTCCCATCACCTCCTGGCAAATAGAACGGGAAGATATGGAGGCAGTGACAGATTTTACTTTCTTGGGCTCCATGATCACTGCAGATGGGGACAGCAGCCACGAAATCAAAAGACACCTGCTTCTTGGGAGGAAAGCGATGACAAACCTAGACAGCATCTTAAAAAGCAGAGACATCACCTTGCCGACAAAGGTCCGCATAGTCAAAGCTATGGTTTTTCCAGTAGCCATGTATGGAAGTGAGAGCTGGACCATAAAGAAGGCTGACGGCCGAAGAATTGATGCTTTTCAATTGTGGTGCTGGAGGAGACTCTTGAGAGTCTCCTGGACTGCAAGGAGAACAAACCTATCCATTCTTAAGGAAATAAATCCTGAGTGCTCACTGGAAGGACAGATCCTGAAGCTGAGGCTCCAGTACTTTGGTCATCTCATGAGAAGAGAAGACTCACTGGAAAAGACCCTGATACTGGGAAAAAGTGAAGGCAAGAGGAGAAGGGGACGACAGAGGACGAGATGGTTGGACAGTGTCATCGAAGCTACCAACATGAATTTGACTCAACTCTGGGAGGCAGTGGAAGACAGGAGGGCCTGGCGTGCTCTGGTCCATGGGGTCACGAAGAGTCGGACACGACTTAATGTCTAAACAACAACAAAAGAGAAATTTCATATATTTAAGAAGACACAGCAATCTTTCCTGTTAATGGAAAACGTGCTTTATAAATAGGTCAGTGATCATGGATTATAAAGAGCCACATGCTTATTTTTACTTACAGAACATACTTTTATTTCATTTTTAAAGGGTGGACCATTAATATTTTCTTAAAATTGTGTTTTTATATCACTTGCCTTGGGTGTAGCTTGCTGTGAGAGAGGAGCAGCAAAAGAATATGAGAGTGTGCCGTCCCCTCAGTCATCCGAAAGGGAAAGCCAAACAGATGAAAGGGAAAGTCAAGAAAAGGAAAAAGGAAAAGAGATATTGGAGACACGTGGGATGGAAGAAGAAATGAAAGGGTTAAAAGTAGTTGAAGAAAAGGAGGGGTCAGGAGAGCACGAGAGGGAGGAGGAAACAGAAGGTATAAAGGAGGGGGAAGGAGCGAGAGAGGGGGCTCGGACGAAGGTAGACGTCTTTCTAACGACTGAGGAAGACGGCCAGTCCCGTGAGACCCAAAAGATTGTATTATTTGACGATGAATGGCAAGAGTTGAAACCTTATGACAGGAATGTGTTTAAAATGCCGGGGAAAGAAATAGGTAGAGAATATAAACAAGAAAGAATTGAGAAAGAGAAAAAGAGTGAAACCCTCTCAAGTGGTATAAAACAAGTGATAGAGGGATTACAACCTGAGGAATGGACAGTGATAGTCTATCCCAAGGGAAAAGGTCCTATAAAATACGTTCATCCCCCCCAAACCTCTTCAATTGGGGGAGAAACCCGTGGAGGGAGAATGGAGTCGGCACCTTTGTTGCGGGACCTTATGTGCAGTTCGAAACGGGTACATGAGGAAACCCACGGATCAGGAGAAATTCACCCATTATTACCGTTAGAAGAAGAGGAACCGTCAGATCGACCGTTAATGTTATTGTGGGATAGTTCGCCCAATCAGTTGTCGTTTAATGAAACTGTTGATGTTGTTAAAGGAAAACAAACGAGTTTTATAAATAAATCTTTATTTTGTGAAATACCGTCATTGTCATTTCATTCACCTCAAGAGGAACTGCCCAAGAGTTTAGACGAACCCTTTCACACTTGCCTTGTTTATATTCTTGTTTTATTCAAGGGAATTACGGAACAGAGTATGGATTGCCAAGATTTATTTTGCAAAAGATAACATGGCCGGAAAAGAATGTATTTTTATTTATTTATGTTTTATATTAAACATAAACAATTTCAACAAATTTCACTTCACAGAAAAACAAGTCTTAACAGCAACAGAAATTTAAAAACACAGAATAATACTGGATAAATATACTGCAATTCTGGAACAACAGAGGATACAAATCTGAAAAATACTGGCAGCTTTATGTTAAAATTAATACTATATAGTTGTTCAACAGTGGAAATCAAAAGGAAAGGTAATTGTTCTAAAACATGGCAGTACCAAGGAAAGGGGTTTCCCTGAGAAACACTGGAAGGGAATTATAAGAGATAAGACATACATTATTGTTGCCATGAGGATATTTCCAGAAATGGCTTCCTCCATGGCAAACCATTTTCTCCCTGATATTAATGTGAAATATCATTCACCATATTGATCAAGATCATCACTGTGAGTCTCTTCCCCCCCCCCCCCCCGGTTCCCAACAGACATGGGGAAAGTTACTTTTCTGCACATGGCCATGTGGATTCTGGAAGCTGTAGTCCAAAAAGCAACTTTTCCTGTTTGTGAATCCTGATGGCCACTAGGAAGAGTGTGGCTGGCATATTTTAGTGAAAAAAAAGTTGCATATCAGTTTCAAGAATTGTTGGTGTCCACATTTGATGGATATGGGATACATTATCTATGTGTCAGAGGTGGGGAACCTTGTGGCCTTCCATACATTGCTGAACTGTGAGAAATGTTATGTGGCTGGTGTCCCTGTCACACAGATGTGACGTATCTACTGGTACCATGGGAGAATTGCCAGCCAGTCAGAAGTAGGGAACTAGGTGCAGAGAGAGAGAGAGAGAGAGAGAGAGTGCCAAAGGAAACCCAAAGAGTTTCCTTTGGAGGGTGGCGACAGGATAGGGATAGGGATGACTCAAAGGGAAGGGTCAAAGGATGACTTATTTCCTCTTGGCCCTAAACTGTACAGAGATGGGCATTCCTTGCCCTCAGGTCTGATCGGAAGCCCGCACCCCAGCAAAGAGAAGGGGAAAAATCTCAGCGCCAGCTGAAGCTTAACAGCTTGAAGCAGAAACAAAATTATTTGGGCCTTTGTTAGAAAGACTGTGGTCAGTTTGCATCACTGAACCAGAATGGATACTCTGGAGTTCTCTTTTATGGATGTGGTCTTATTAGCAAGCAGCTACTGTTCCCTTACTGGGTTTACAGAATCTTTCTAACTCCCAGATGAAGTTCTTAAATAAATTTCAGTTCAGCAGTATATTAAGAGTGTTGGTTAAAGGTAAAAGTAAAGGTTCCCCTTGACATTTAGTCCAGTCGTCTCCGACTCTAGGGCGCGGTGCTCATCCCCGTTTCCAAGCCGTAGAGCCAGCGTTTGTCCGAAGACAGTTTCCGTGGTCATGTGGCTAGCGCAACTAGACACGGAACGCCGTTACCTTCCCACCGTGGTGGTACCTATTTATCTACTCGCATTTGCATGCTTTCGAACTAGGTTGGCAGGAGCTGGGACAAGCAACGGGAGCTCACTCTGTTGCGTGGATTTGATCTTACAACTGCTGGTCTTCTGACCTTGCAGCACAGAGGCTTCTGCGGTTTAACCTGCAGCGCCACCACATCCGTAAGAGTGTTGGTTAGGACTTGACAATTAAGAGATATCTGGAGAAAAAGTCCCTCTTGATACTGCCTCCTTCCCCATCTTTGGGAGACTTTTTGGATTTAAAAAAAAATCAAAAAAAGTAACCTTTCCAAAGGCTGCTCCTTCCCACCGCTGCCTCCAGCTCAAAAATTTGATGTGAAACTGAAAGTGGAACTTTGCAAGAACCGAATTTGTCAGTGTGTCATATCAGGCCAGCCCTACGTAACTTGTGACCCACCAGATAGACTACTTCCCAAAGGCAAGTGAAACATCTTCTGCTGGCTAGAATTAAGTGCCAGGTTCTGCTGAGTCCCACCTTATCATATGAAGGGGTCTCCAGATTTGAGGAGGACCACACACAACAGAAAGAGCTCAACACTGTCAAAATAACATAGACAGGGGAAAAAATATCACAGTCCAATACAAAGTCTTAAAAGATTACATCCATTTTGCAAGCTTAATTCTTACCAGTTACATGTTCTGCAATTGCACATGTTTTGGACTTTTGCACATGCTTTCCAGAAATACTCAAAACTGGATCCATGGCTACTGCAAACAAGCAGTTTCCCCTGGCAAAGTTCAGCTTTTTCCAGTAATGTAACTGTTTTCTTATACCACCCTTATACTGTCTTCATCACCTAACCCGTCTTATTAACTTAGGTGGCAATACATGTATGATGAATTATATGTGAATTATATTCTGTAGAAATATAACATCATATTTTTAAAAGGAAGTGCTCTATTTACACTGAGATAGGCTGCAATGTGGGTGAAAAGGAACAGCAAGTTGCAAATCTGGGAAACAGTTTTAACATTTAATTTCTGCTTGGGTGAAGCATACATTGCCCACAAGTGTGTACAGCTCCAAAAATACAAAGACTTTTTGCAATGTTTTCACTTTCACCCTTCAGAATTAATGTGGTATTTATAGTCCCAGATCACCTCAAATATATTCTGGCTTGGACAAAACATGCATCTCCTGCCCTTCTGTTTTCTCTCTGAAAGTCCCCAAATTTTCCGATCTTTTCCTTTGCCTGGAGAACAATAAACAAACAAACAAACAAACAAATATTGAAATGAGTCAACAGGATGCCAGTGGTAGACACATCAACTTTTACAGAATGAGCCAAATAGTCCTAAATCCAACATTAGTCCTGCTTAGAGCAGGAGCATTGAAATCCATGGAACTTAAACTAATTGTGGCTAACAATCCCATTCATTTCAACGGGACTGCTCTAAGTAGGACTTGGATGGATTAGGCCAAATAAAAATGCAATCTGCAAACCATCACAGTGCTTCTTAGACAAGTTTGCTTCTTTTTCTGTTAATGCAATGACAGTATAGCACATCCACACTGCATCTGAAAATTGGACTGCTAGTATAGAAACAATTTGAGGGAGGAAATAAGGAACCAGCTATTCTTTCACTGGTCTCACTGGTCTCTGTGATCACTCTACTTATACTTCTTCCTGTGTAGCTGGAGTGTTTGTTTGTTTAATGCACCTATATTCATTTAAAGAGATATCAAATATAGGATTGGGGGAAGAAACACCCTCCCTTGTCTCCCTACCAGACACCCATGATGTTCAACACATTCCTTGTTCATGCAGTCTCAGGAAGCTTAGGTTTATACCCACTGCCACACAGGGATGCATCTGTAACAGAAGCACCCATACCTCTCCTAGCATAGTGGTACTTATCCTTTTGAAAGGGAGGATTGATACTCTGACAGCCTCACATTACTGCTTTTCTCCAACATCCTTGACAGTGTCAAAGAATTTCACAGAGATCCTGATTCCTGAACATTTAACTTTCAAGGGTCAGGGCATCCTATTTCTAATTTCAGCTTATCACACTATACACTGAAGTCTTATTGAGGTGTTACAGATCTGAGCAGATTAAACACATGAGGAGGAAAAGCATGTGTTAGCAGATGGACTGCAGTAAGCAACAGCTAAGTTAACATATGGTCTCAGACCCTGAATATTGGAATAGTTAGCATGGCACACGTCTCCCTTTGGAAAGAGACCACACTCATACCTTGCTTTTCTCAAAATATATAAAGTGTTTATTAGACAAATACATTGAGAAAAGAGAGATAACTGGAATCCCAAAAGCCATCACTACCTGTTCACCTGTTCAGAATAAAGCAAGATGTCTCCTCTTTCTTTCCCTGAACAGCATGAACAAGGATTTGAAAAGGAATGAAAAATCACCAGGAACCTTAAGAGTGTGGGTTTAGGTTGAAGAAAGGCTGGTGTCGGTCACAGCAGGTAAAGGACAGTCTAGGAAATGTTAGGAGATCCTCTTCTCCCCCCCTCCTCTACTCCATGCAATTTTTTCTGTGTAATCTGAGTTGCACCCAGTCACCCCCCACAGCATGCTCCCTAGGGGCATTGGGCCAGTCATGAAAGTAATATTCAGCTCTTCCTTTACGTTCACCATACCTCAAGGAGAACACCTAGCCTTTCTCCTCTCCACTGTTCCTTCTACATTTGGAAGCTACAAGTCTACAGAGGCTTGTTGCTTCCCACCTGTACAAAGTTGCAACAAAGACTGGAGGGGCATGATGCTCTCCATAAAGCATGGTGTGTGCGTGCAGTAATGAACAACTGAATACTTTTTATCTCTCATCCTATCTATTTTATAGGATTGATGAAAGGATAAGAGTGGGCATGTGAAACATCCTGAGCAACTGGGAGGAAAGGACGGATACAAAAGTAACAATAATTAAAGAAAATAAATTAGGGGAACTTCTAGCACCTGAAAGCATGGCAAACAGCATCACTGAAAATGCAATATATGATAGGATTGATGGCACTGTTTAAAGCTGGCAGGTTCTGAATAATCACTGCTGCATAGAAGCGTTCTTTGGTCTCAGGCAGGACACTGAAGTTGTCCAGGATATCAAAGAGAAAGTAAGGACTCCAGCAGAGCACAAAAGCTGCAAGAAAAGAAGAAAGACATTGGAAACCTGACCCTATTCAATGTTGTGAGTAACCCTGGGAGTTCTGAGCAAAATTGTCTTGGCAACTCTCACAAGCACATTTTTTTCAGACTACAAAGGGGAAATGTAATTAGTTCTGAAGAAGTTGATCTGTCCATTTCCAGTGTCATCCTCTAGAAACAACCAGGTATCCCCAGACCTGTTGATGTCAATGGATTTCTGCATGACCACTTCTGTGCAGGATCTGGCTTTCAGTATATAATAGAGCAGCCACCGCTAAAAAAATACACGATGGTTTGCTTGCTTTTAAAAGAAGGATATATTTTAACCGGTAACAGCCTCTTTGATGGATTGCAGCTTTTAAAAAACTGAAATGGCTTTGCAACACTTTCTCAGCTGAGAACCTCAAAGGCATTCCTACGTCTACTTATGGACCTCAATGAACCAAATTACGCTTTTCTATGTGCTTAATCTATTTCCTGCAAATTCCCAGAGGTTCACTGACAAAGGAGCAGGAACGTTCAACTGTAACAGCCTCATTTGTGCATCGTGTCTGCAAATAAACTCTCTAAGAGGAGAGTGTAGTGCACAACCCTTTTATATCAGTTTGCCAATACCTCTGGATTAATCTGGCCAAACAGAACGTTTAGGTACTGTAGTATAATCAAACACAATAGCACAATAGCATAAAAAAGAATAGATATCCTGACAAGCAGGGAAGGAGAAACAAAAAGTAAGAACACCATAAGGCAGATGTTGCAGTAGCACTAGAGGATGCAAATGGAAGAGAGAGAGCTTCACACACGCCATGAAAAGCAATGACCTCTTATGCACTCTTCAGTTGCTCAGTGTGTGGCAGGATCCCTGTGTGGACTGCTTTACAGTTTGTATTCTTTTGTGTGTTTTCCTGGCACGAGCTCACCTCCCTTGATTTGGGCAGGGTAAACATTGCAGATTGCATTGGACTCGCCCTCCCTGCCACCTACAGTTTAATTTTTGGACCGAGTGGGTGTGGGTGTGATATACACTGGGATTTACTGTGGCTTTGACTCTTAAAATTGTATTTAAATTATTGGCACAGTAAAGTCTGCCGTGATCCTTCTTTTCTCCCATCCCATTATCTTTAGCCCTTATCGTTCCCTTGGTGGTGTTCCTGCGGCATCTCACTTACTTGCGTTAGGTTTTTTGTTTGTTTGTTTGTCTGTTTTAGCCTCTTTCTCTGCCGCTGCTGGCATATGCTACCACTTACCAAGAATTACTGCTACACTATACTTGACCGCTTTGATTTTTGCCTTGGATATGAGGCCTCGACGGTTGAAGCTAGCACAGAATTTGCCATCTGCAAAGAGAAGAAAGGCAGAAACCATCACACAGGTGTGATTGGAAAATGGACCTGGAGTCAAATGTTACTTTTTTATTGCAACTTCCAGAATCCTGAAGCAGAATGGTCTATGATGGCCATGCTGGCTAAGGGATCCTGAGTATTTGCAACAGAAGGAGGCTCATGAGCTGGAAAGGAGGGCACCTCAGCACAAAATCTCATGGGAGAGGCTGCCCCACCAACCCAGTCATGATTGATTTACGGTTGTAATCCAGAAAGCTAAACATTCCCAAGCTCTGCAGGGAACTGTTCCTCAGCATCTCCAAAGTTTGATCAAATTGCTAAAGAACTATTTATTGGGAATGTCTATGATCCAAAGGTTTACAGTTTTCTCATTCTAGAAAGCAACTTTTCTAAGCTACATTTAAAGTTAAAAATCATATCCATCCATCCATTTATTTACTACTTTTCCCATTTATAAGATAACCAAGGTATTTAAAACATCGTATTACAAAAGAATAGACAGGATTTTAATAATTCCTACCTAAAGTTCAGTACAGCTTAAAGCAGCATAATTTGTCAAAAGAATTTAATATAGTGGATGGGGTCATGTTAGATAGGAATCATACAATTACAAATTAATAATACAAAATTTAGAGCAAAGATGAGACTGTGTTATCACATATGTGAAGTATCACATAAATGAAGTATTCTTTCAGCTTAAAAAAGAAAAAAGGAAAAAATTCCTAGTCATTTTTATAACATATCCATCATACAACTCAGGCACAAGCCTTTGTATTATTATTGTAAGACTTTATTAAGAAAGTAATTTGACTCTGTACATCTGAAGTAAATCAGTTCTTAAACCTATATTATATAATATATATCAGCTGTTTAATATATATTTTTGCTAAGCTACATTTAGGTCATGTTCACTAAACTGTTAAGTTTTATATAGAAATAAAGTGCTGTAAAAAGAAGTATTGTCTATCACAGCTCGATAAATTCCAGATACAGAACACCCCTCAGAAAGCAGTATAGAAATATTTTAGATAGACAGACAGACAGACAGACAAAAAAAAAAGATAGATAATCTCTAAAAGCATTTTTAAGGATACAAAGATACGTTATTTTATGCTTTACAGTTTACAAGATTTCATGAATTTGGAAGCATCAAAAGGTGCTAAGAAGCAGAAAATTTTTACATTTTCAATTAAAATTGCATGTTCAAAATGCAAGTTTGAATTGACTTCATAATTTTCTTATTCAAAGGCTGAGGTATTTAAATATATATGACTCTCATGTAAACTCTATATGATTGGATGAAACTAGTAAGGTAAAGGTAAAGGTTCCCCTTGACATTTAGTCCAGTCGTCTCCGACTCTAGGGGGCGGTGCTCATCCCCATTTCCAAGCCATAGAGCCAGCGTTTGTCCGTAGACAGTTTCCGTGGTCACGTGGCCAGCGCAACTAGACACGGAATGCCGTTACCTTCCCACCATGGTGGTACCTATTTATCTACTCGCATTTTTACATGCTTTCGAACTGCTAGGTTGGCAGGAGCTGGGACAAGCGACAGGAGCTCACTCCGTCACGTGGATTCGATCTTACAACTGCTGGTCTTCCGACCTCGCAGCACAGAGACATTCCTACACTGGAGGAACTTTATCTTGGCTTGTATTATCCACATTAGCATAATGCCATCAAGAGTTTGGGAAAAGGTGTAAAATACTTGTAGCACAGCCCTATGATGTCTACTTAAAAGTAAGCCCTGTTGAACTCAGTGGGGTTTACTCCCATGTAATTGGGCATAGGAGTGCAGTCTTAATTTAAACTGAACATAGAGCACAGTTAGCATGAGAGGACCTGTGGAAACCAAGGGAAAAGATAACTTTAGAAAGCAAGCTAACCATGAATTCATTACATATATTAACACAATTTTTCTCTATCTGGGTTTTAAGATGACCATTGTATGTGTCTCTTTAATATTAACTAATACACATTTGATATATCAGTATGTCAGTATAAATGCGTTTGAAAATTTATAATTAAACAGCCCTAAATTTTCTGTTCCTGCTCTAAATCTACTTTAGTTTAATGGAAATGAATTGGTTTATTTCAGTGGAAAAGTGGATGTGTACTTTGACTCATTAGGCCATAGATATTAGGAATATAGCATGCTTGCTTTCAGTTTGTTAATTTGTATGCTTTTAATAATTCCAAGTATAATGCACCTACTTGGCATTTATATTTCTGGCTCCTGGTTGATTAACAATGACCCTTTTAATAACTTCTGTGGTAAATACACACTGCTGGTTTTTAATGCCAAGGTGAACATTCTTGTTTGGAAGAGTTTTCCTGAATTACTTACCAGAGCAATTGGACACAACCACAGCATGGGCTTTACTCTTAGCCCATATTGTCCGAATCACAATGAAGTAAATGACACTATAGACCGGAAGAGAATAGCAAAAGCAAGATTAGTCCAAGAACTGTAACCATGCCTCTGGATCAATTTGCCAGTACTGTGTGGGTTGGATCCAGATTTAATCATACTTCGAGCAGACCCACTGAATTCAGTGGAGCTTAAGGTAACTGCATGTAGAGTCTGGATAAAATATGATTAGGCAACAACCTCCAAAATTTCCCAGGCAGTAGTGGTCATATCAGCTGGGCATTGTACTGGCCATGCTGGCTGAGGGATTCTGATAATGGCATTCAAAACAAATTTAACAATAAAAATTAAAAAAAATACCTAGCTCTGCACTGTCCTCACTCAGATTATGGACAAGATTGGATAAGCTTCCTGTTAGATTTCTCCCTCACCTGTTCAACCTTCTGTATCACTGAGTATTGCTGATCTTATGGGCAAGAGAGGGGAGAGCAGTCAGGAATTATATTCAGGTTAAATATTTGCAAAACAGCAAGGTTTTCCATTAAAACCTCACACCGGATAAACGTCAGTGCCACCTTCAGTGAAAAAAACACTGAATTAATAGGCTGGATGCAACAAAAGTAAGGTAAAGTAACTATTTCAAACAAGATTTCAGATAAAACAGTGAAGCTTAACATGCACATGTTTTTGCAGCAGCTCAATATATTTTGGAGAAAATTGAAGCTGCATAATGAAAAATAATTACTAAGTCTCTTCTGTATTTTAAATTTGTAAATTTGCAGTGACTCACTAGGACAGCGATGGTGAACCTATGGCACGTGTGCCACAGCTGGCACACAGAGCCTTCTCTGTGGGCACGCGAGCTATAAGTCGCCATCGAGAAATACTTACCCATCCTCTGATCCCGGATTTTGGCACTCCCCTCTGCTGGTGCAGTGGTCCAGCAGAGGGGTGCAATGGCAACCATTACTGGTCTAGCCCAATGGGGGATTGGAGGACCAGTAAGTATTTCTTTGTTAATACCGCCCATAGGAAAAACAAACAAACAAGCATTTAACCCTTGCAGTGCAGGAGCAGTTGTTTTTTCTAAACTAAAACCTCAGTATTTGGGTTTTAATTGCAGTGTTGGCACTTTGAAATAAATAAGTTGATTTTGTGTTGCAGTTTGGGCACTCGGGCTCAAAAAGGTTCACCATCACTGCACTAGGAACATACCCCGACACAGAAGCGAAGGCTTCTTACTTGCTTGGCAGAGGTCTGTTGACTGCAACCTGGAGAATGGATAGCACAAGTGCAGGGAGAGCTGACGCTGATTCAGCTTGTTCCTGCCCCTGTTTTTTTGTCCCCTCTCTTTCCTTGTCTGAAGAAGGATACAAAATTGGCAAACAAAAGGACATTCGTTCTTTGGGTTGTGAGCATGCCAAAGTATGTATGAAGAGAAGCCACCTGCAAACCTTTCCACTCAATACAAGGAAGTCAGGGATTGACACACATATAGAAGTTGGGGTGGATTTTAGCTGCCTGAGATTAAGACTAAGATGGCACCCATCCCAATCCATGTTCAGAAGCCAAACAGCCGTTGGCTCTTTCTTCAAAACTGACAATGAAATAGCCTCCTTTTCTTGGCGTAGTGGAGCTAGTAACAGAAGATTCTTAACATAAAGTGTTCTGTCTGCCCCTCAGGGAACAGTTGGAGATTTCATGAGGAAGAACAAGATGGTGCCACCATGACCTCTCAGCACCTGCTGCCTAGAGAGGTTATCACTTTCTGTCTAGTGGTAGTGTCCACCCTGGTTGAAGAATACCACAAGACTTTTCTTGTGCCAGGTGGGAATATTGTGAGCTGTAGTCCGGCATGTCTGGAGGACATCAGTGGGCGGGGACAGACAGTGCAAGATTCTGTTACAGGTCCCGCTCATATTTTTCAGTACTGAAGATCTGATTTCACAAAATTTTGCCCTTCAGAAAAGGACAAAATTATGAATTTACATCTGAACAAGTGATCACATCCCATTAACCTTCATAAACTATCAAGATTCTTACCTGATAATAATCAAGGGAATAAAATACACCAGGAAGGCAACAGTAGTCATGTAAGGGATCCAATAAGAATCATCTGGCCAGGCAGCCCAACATTGTACTTCTCCATTGGATAGTTCCCGTTTCCCAAATATGATGAGTGTTGGAATTGAAAACAAGAAAGAGAGGCCCCAGGAAATCACAATGAGAATTTTTGCTTGCCTTTCTGCTCCAGAAAAAGGAAAGAAAACAAAATATCTTATTAATACATGTACATCTTGTCTGACGAGCAAATATGGAGATAAACAAAATATAAGCAGGGGCCAATAAGATAAGAGAGTTTTCCACAGTGTGGAGAGAAATTTTGTTGGTTGCATTCTGTGGGATAATGATTTATGGTGTGTAATTTTCAGATTCAGAATACTGAGGGATGGTTTACTAAATGTCTTATTGTAAAGGATGAAGGATAATTGAGGGGCTATGTCAAATCTCATTGTCCTAAAGATGATCACTGTGATTTCAGTGTGTTGTTTCTGAGACTTCAGTCAAAGAAATATAAGTCACAGCAACTGAGTTTCAGTCTCTCTCATTCCAGCTGAGAACAGCAGAATGAATTAATTAATATTCCACGTTTCTCCTTAAAAAGGACTCAAGATGGCTTACATCAGTAAAAGACAATAATTAAAAACTAAAAACAGTTGTACAGATATTAAAAAAGAATGAAACAAATATTATATTAAAAATGGTAAATAAAATCAATACTAAAAAGACATTTAAATGCAACAAGGCAAAATAATCCATTTAAAAAAACCCTCTCAGACAGCCAGTCACTAAGGGAAAGCCTGCTTGAAGAGAAAGGTCTTTGCCTGCCTATGGAAGGACAGCAAAGATGGGGCCAGCCTAGCTTCCCCTGGGAGGGAGTTCCAGAGTCTGGGAGCAGCGACAGAGAAGGCCCTCTACTGTGTCCCCACCAGATGCACCTGTGAGGGTGGTGGGACTGGGAGAAAGACCTTGTGAATAGTAAGGGAGAATAAAGCAAACTAAATAACACCTGTTGCCTTGGTTTTTCCAAGGGACAGGGCACAACTCACCGGCAGAACGTCAATAGTTCTGGCATGCAAATGTCTGCTGGCCCAATCTCTAGCATCCTCAGTTGAAATGATTTCAGGTAAAAAGGCAAGGAAAAATGTCTGTTCGAGGCTAGCACCAACACAAGGCATCCATAGGCAAATGCTGGGAATTAAGATCTGTAGGAGGTTCCACCACTGCTGCTACCTGCTCATGAATGGGATATTATAGAGGAAGGCATGGCTGGCTGACTAGTGAGCAGGAACACTCTTTGCTACAACATTTTGTCATAGGTCTCATTTCCTCTGGATAATTTCATTTATGTGAATGGCATTCCTGCTACCCACAAATTTGTTGTTGCCTTTCCATTAGAGAGGGCTTCATTTGTCTATTCCTCGTTGACTTTTCTCCCCAGGATAAAAGCCAAGGAAAATTTACCATATTTTGTTAAAGTAATGTCTGACATTTAGTATAATAGTTATACTAAAAGTCAAGGCTAGTGTCATTGCCATTTGAAAAAAGGAAAGGGGGCCTGACCTTCTCCCAAGAAGAGAAAGGAATCAATTAGAAGAGTATGTTGTTAATTGTGTATGGTTTGCTTGCCCTGAAAGGTTATCTGCTAAAATGAGGCTAATTCTCCAATGAGCTGGAAAAAAAGGAATGGGAAACTTCTTACCGCCTTGAAGGAATTTCATTGGATGCACTATGGCATGGTATCGGTCTATACTTAGTGATACTAGGACATAGGTTGAGGCATACAGAAGGACAACCTACAGCAAAAAGAGGGAAGCAATATTTTATTAAGATAGAGTGGGTCGGGAACGTTTGGAATATGCTTTTGTCCTTTTTTTTTTTTTTACATTTTTAAAATAAAACAAAGGCTGCAATCCTATGCCTTCTTGTTGTTGTTTAGTTGTTAAGTTGTGTCCGACTCTTCGTGACCCCGTGGACCAGAGCACGCCAGGCCCTCCTGTCTTCCACTGCCTCCCGGAGTTTGGTCAAATTCATGCCTTCTTACTTGGGAGCAAACCCCGTTGAACTAGAATGTATATGATTGCACTGGAAGTCAGGAAGGCCTGTCACCCTCCTGACATCGCTACTTATTTGTTTCTGAGTTCTATTTATATCCCACTTTTCCTTCAGTATGCTCAGGACAGTATACATACCTGTCCTCTCCTCCTCCATTTTATCCTCCCAACAACCCTGTGAGGTAGGTCAGGCTGAGAGACTGACTGCTGAGGTAACCCCATGAATTCCATGACCCAGTGGAGATCTGAACCAAGGTCCCTTGAGTTATCATCCAACACTCTAACCACCACACTCACCAACCCTTGCTAGCTGGGTGAATAGTGACACCACCCCTGTTTTAACAACCACAACCATTGAAAAGAGAAGTTTTTTGGGGGAGGGGAATCATATTAGTTTGTTCCATCAAGAACAGCAAAGCCTGGTGGCATCTTAAAGACTAATCAGCTTAATTTGGCACAAGAGTTTGAAGACATGTGCCTGACAAAGTAGGCTGCCATCTTGGAAAGCTTATGAGAAATAAAACTTGTTACTCTTTCAGGTATCAAAAGATTTTTCATTATTTAATTAAAGGAGGATCAATCAATAAACATAAAATCAACCAGTAGAATTCAGTCCTGCAATGCATATTCTTTCCCTTCTGAAAAGTTAAATTAAGGCTTCGTGTGTGCTTCTTTGTATAGCACACTTTTTTCTCCATCCATCCCTCCTTCTCTCCCTCTCACCCCATCCTCAAGGTAGGGTAATTTGAATTTTTTCACAATAGGCAAGTCATTATTTAAGGAGTAAGTACAGCAAGGTGCTCCAAGAGATTTTTATCGTTATTGATACCTGCAAATAGCGAACAATTCGGCAGACAAGATCAGGGGCCATGAAATCTCCAGTGAAGCGCCAAATTATATCTGTCATTATATTTATTAGGCCTGTAAAACAATCTGTTAAAAATATAGAAAAATACAGTTAGAGAAGAAAACAAATATATGACTGCTCTAGTGTCATTATAGACTCCAGGAGACTCCAATCTGCAAGTAGGCTCACCTCCAAGTGTGAAGAGCAGATAGTCAAGTAGCTGCTGTGAGCCCTGATTGGAGGTTAGAAGAGTAAGGAGAGCAAGGAGCATCAAAAATAGGAGGGCATTCTTTACCAAAAAAAGGAAGATATTGTTGCATTAAATTGTGTGTGCTAATTTAAATTAATGTATGCAAATATAATCATAATTAGATATTATTACTATAATTCCAGTGGAAATACGCTACTGCTCATCATATTGCACAAGATTGTGACTTGGTAATAATCTTGAGACACAGGTAAAGATGGGATAGTAATCAACTAAATAAGACCTACCCTGTTTCCCTGAAAATAAGACCTAACCTGAAAATAAGCCCTAGTATGATTTTTCAGGATACTTGTAATATAAGCCCTACCCCCAAAATAAGCCCCAGTTGAGTGAAACCCCGTCCTCCACCATTGTGCAGCAACCAGAAGAAGATGACAGGACTGTATTTGAATAAATGTAGATTGCCATACATGAAAAAAATAAGACATCCCCTGAAAATAAGACCTAATGCGTTTTTTGGAGCAAAAATTAATATAAGACCCTGTCTTATTTTCGGGGAAACAGGGTAGTGTTTAATAACTCACTGAAATGCCTTGCTCCTTCTATTTTCTGCAGCTTACTACAAACAAATATATATAGAAGGAAATAAAAGCCATTGTTGGTTTGTTCCTGTGAGGAAAGTATGAAGGGAGTGTCAGGGTGAGCTGGATTAAGGGACTGCACTCGCCAGTAATTTGAGCCTTGGATATAGCCTCCCTCCACCATGCCATCCATCTGCCTGGCTCCTGAGAGATTCAGAGAGTGTGAGAGCTTACACATAAAGCCAAACAGTTCCTGGTAGTTTTTAAAAGAGCACCAAAGCCTTTCTTACTACCTTGATCCCCAATGCAGTGATTTTGCTCTCCTCATGCATTCCTAAAATGTATTTATTACTCTGTACTGGAATACATCTCAGTCCAACAGTCCTTAAAAAAAGAGACACAGATATTGGGATTTAAAGGTTTTAGAGATAGGTTTTTGTTTCGATTTTAGAATGAAGGAAGTATGGGGGAGGAGCCTGCTTTCATCCTCCTAAGTCTAAGATTCAGCTATTTCCTGTAGATGAGGTTCACACTCACCTTGGATTGAGTCCCATTGAATTTAATGAAGCTTAAGAGAGATATGTATAGGATCATGCTATTTGATTCTTTGTTCAACTACAGCTCCCAGAATCCCCCAAGCAACATGGCTGGTGACTATCCTGTGAAGGGTGCCAAGACTATTTCCTGGCTTTTTGCCTGTCTCTAATACATTAGTCAATCAATCAGAGATAGAGAGATCCAATAGATATTTGTTTATTCTCAGCTGGGAGCAAACAAATAGTTGCACCTTCACACGCAGGAACATGCGAGGAAGAGGCGCGCCGTGCTCATTACAGAGTATACTTTTATAAGCCTTCAAATTAGTAAGGGGAGGCAAAGGACAGGAACAAGAGCAGGAGCAGGAGGGGGAAAGGAGTCTTTGCAGACATCATCCCTCCTAGTTCTGGGCGGTTGGACTCCCATGTTCCTTATCACTGACCAAGGACACATTCTCAGCTAGACTACTGTAGTTAGTTACAAGCAACAGTTATTCAGGTAGCCTCCCTCCTTTGTCTATTCTTCTCTGATAGGCAGAAACCTTGATACATTAGGTTTACACATTTATGTAGCAAAGCAATTTACAGAAAGCAAGGTGGCAATGGTTAGGCTAAGATATATTTTATATGTATTATTTTGACCCCTTCACCTGGCTGAGAGATTCCAGACAGAGTTGTTTAAAAAAGTATATTTTCAAGCTCTGTTTTGAATCTTTCTCCCTCTTACAATATGACCCATAGCAATGCCACAAAAGAGAAGCTAGAGGGGGTGAGGTTTTGGGAAGGGAGGTTTTTTTTTGCATGAAGAAAGTTAAGTTTTAGAATGAAACTGGGATTTTGGGGGTCTAATAAAATATTCAATGTGAGGAAAACAACATCTTGATTACTCAGTTGGCCCTCCCTTCCTCCTGGATTGTTTTCCTGAAAATAAGATAACACTGTATCATGCTTGGGGAAGCCCAATGGTATGCTTTTGGCTCTGTAGGTTTTTTTAAGTGAGCATCAATAAAAAATGGTAAAAATAACAGCTGTCTCATGAGGGCACTGCTGGAAGCCCATGTCTAACAAAATGCCATTATTTATTTATTTGTATGCACCAGGAATAGATGTGGCTTTTCTCTATATATTATTTTTTAAAAAATATACAGGGTGGGCTTGATTGAGAAACACTAACTGGCCCAGGAATGCCAAGTAAACTTTGTGACTGAGCAGGATTTGAAAATGAATCTCCATTTTCAGAACCCGGTCATTATACTTTACCAGCTCTCTCAGACAGACTAAGAATGCCAAGACTGAAACATATTAGTAGAAACAATGCAACAATTAACATACTTAACTTGCATAATATGGAAAATCCATACTGATTTATGCAGTGTGCACATTTTCATATTGTGCAAATGAAACTGCAGATTAGGATACCCACCTTGGAGAAGTGGAAAATGACAATGCTAAGAAGGTGGGCCAACTGATAAGCTAAACAGGCACCAGATGCGTAAATATGGGTAAAATCCAGCCAGCCAGAGGATATAACAATCCTACTCCTGAAGCCATGAGGATGAATCCCGAAAACTAGGTTTCCCAAATCAGCAGCATGCCTTTCTGAGATTTCTGGGCCAAATCCTGGAGAATGAACTCCACGTTTTGAGGTCAACAGCCAGAAGTTGTGGGGCCAAAGGTCACACCATTGCTTCATGTATATTCCTTCCTGGAATCCCTCATCACACTTCCAAGAGCTGAACACTTCCCCAGAACCTTGTTGATGGTCCTCTCCCCACATGTGTCCCAGGGCAAGAGGAAATGCAAGCTATCAGAAAGTGAAGTGAGTTGATCTAGGAACACAACAGCTAGAAATGAAGGGTCTGGCCATGTTTTAGAGCATTGGGTGATGAGGCAGGGTTTATACTGGATTCCCAAGGGCATAGCTAGGTTTTGTGCACAAACTTTGCACTAACACTTCTGTAGCAGTCCCATAGGATCAAATAACCGATCCACATTAAATAGAACAGAATCCTGGTCTTTTGTTCTGCTTGTGCAACACTCCATTGCATGAATGGTTAGACAATTTATCCTGCACAAGGAGAAACTCACATAGACTCAGAAAGTTGTTCAGTCACTCAGACAATGGACTGTTGCATAAGCACAAGGAATAAACAGGATTCTTTCCATATTGTGATACCCAAGATCAATCTCTCTTATTTTTTTTCTCTAGAATAAGTGTGTGGCCCTGATCCAGACTGGGATCAGTGTACTCTCTGAGTTGCTTATTAATTTAAAATCTTCCTCTCCCCTATGAAGCAGTTTAAAAAGAATAACAAAATTTCCATTGGACCAATGATTTACACTTCCTCCACCCACATGATTGTGGCAGGAGGGGATGCTTCACCCTCTCCCTTCCACCATATCTCCTTTTCCTACCTATGGTTTCTCCATTCCTGGATAGGATTTAAGTAGATGTTTGTGAGGGAAACACACAGTAGAATCTGCAGGAGAAGAAGCAGTTAATTGAATGTGATGTCCCTTATTACATATCCATTTAATTCTACAAAACAGACAGCACAGTCCCTGCAGCCTGAATCAGTTTTGAAGCTTTTGTTTTAGAGACTTTGTAATCAAAGGTTAAAACTGAATGTCTCTCCAGAAGCTTCTGGGAGAGGTGAACAAATGGTCTGTAGAGAAGAGAAGAACATGCTGAATTTTTCAGTTGCTAGACAAAATCTCTCCTTCATCGACAACTATGTAACAGGGATGGGGACTTGAGTTGCAGGATGCGCTGTCAAGTCAGACTTAAGTCGCACTGGTGACTTGATTCGCAATTTGGAACCCACCCACCCCTCCCTTTTTTCTGGGGGGGGAAAGCTTATTTTTAATAGGGACTCGGACTTTGGGATTGGGACTCAGGACCTCATACTAAAGACTCGGACTCAGGACTTGGTACAAAAGACTCAGACTCAGGACTTGAACCCAAAGGCTTGTCAAAGACCCAAAGATATCCCTGATATACAATAAAACAATAAAAATGACAATAGTGTAAAAATAAGAACACAAACAAAAGTGTGAAGAATACCATCATGATAAATGTAGTTATCTATCTGTATAGCAACAAGACAACTTTTTCCCCTTTGACCAGCTTCCAGTGAGAGGAAATATAGGTACATGGCCTCCAGGGCTCATATATTTCCTTCCCTCCACTGTCAAGAGCATGTTGAAGGAATCGTTCCTGTTCCATTCCGACAGGCACCTTTCATCCCCCTACAGCAATCCATTTTCTGCTATTAGCAAAAGAAGTTTGCAGTGGTAGACTTCTTCCACACCTGGACCTTCCTCCCCCACCCTGAGGAATTGAGGCCCATCATATCCTCTGGCTCATGGGATGCCCTGCCAGCAACTGTATGATTGTATAGATTTAGGGGTAGTTGTCTTATAAATATAAAGGTAAAGGTTCCCCTTGACATTTAGTCCAGTCGTGTCCGACTCTAGGGGGCGGTGTTCATCCCTGTTTCCAAGCCATAGAGCCAGCGTTTGGCCGAAGACAGTTTCTGTGGTCACGTGGCCAGCGCGACTAGACACGGAACGCCGTTACCTTCCCACCAAGGTGGTACCTATTTATCTACTTGCATTTGCATGCTTTCGAACTGCTAGGTTGGCAGGAGCTGGGACAAGCGACGGGAGCTCACTCCATCGCGTGGATTCGATCTTACGACTGCTGGTCTTCTGACCCTGCAGCACAGAGGCTTCTGCGGTTTAACCCGCAGCGCCACCACATCCCTCTGATAAATATAAGCAGGTCCAAAATGACCAAAAAAACCACACAAAATCCACCCAACACTGAAGTAAATATGGAGATCTGGGTTTCCAGAAAAGGAGCAAATGCATTTTTAGTCATAGAAAAATGGAGACTTGCGGCATCTTATCTATCACCTCCCAAGGATTGTCAAATGATCCTTAATAACTACTCTTTTAACCATAACTGTGCTGGACCTCATGCATACAAATGCCTACTGAGCTATACACCATGAAGCTTAAATAAAATAAAAACTTGTTCATTTTTACGGTGCTTTGTTGCAACCATCTATAAACTATCATGGCTATCCCAATTAATGCCTTCTGAGTATGTTTTTGTTATCCGTCATGTCTGTCTCTCTGTCTATGACAGGGGTCTCAAACTCAATTTACCTGGGGGCTGCTGGAGGCAGAGTCTGAGTGAGGCTGGGCCGCATCAGATTTTCCGCCAAGCAGAGCAAGAGCCCGAGGAAGCCGTGCGGGAGTTTCCTTAGCCCAGCTGGGGCTCCGAGGAGGAGGAGGAGGAGGAGGAGGGGCGTGCGAGCCCTCGTCGCCCGGCCACGACCCCCTCCGGCTCCTTCTTCACCACCACCAGCAGCAGCAGCAGCAGCAGGACAAAGAAGCAGAGAAGGGAGGGAGTGCTGGTGACCGCCTAGCCGGGGGGAGGAGGGCACGACATAAAATTAAAAAAAAAAAACCCTCACAGAACTCACCTTGTCAAAGGAGAAAAGCCCCCACCGGTACCCGCAAAATTAAACAGAACGGGGCAGCCCCCCCACAGGTGCATGCACGCGCATGCACACGAACACACACACACACACACACACACACGGAGGTCCGGCAACCTTCCTCTGAGGGCCCCCCATCAAAAAAAGGCGCACTCAGCAGCAGCAGCTACCCCCACCACGACAGAGGAGCAAACTTTGCGAGGCGAGCCCAGGCAGCCTCCAGAGCCGAGGCGGCTGAAGCAGGACGAAGAGGAGGAGGAGGAGGAAGCACCGCCGGGTGCTGAGGCGGCTGCTGGCCGGGCTGGTGCTGGGGGTGCCGAGAGAGAAAGAGAGCCGCTTCCCTGGAAGAGGCGGCGGTGGCAGCTGCTGTTGGCGGCTTGGAGGTGCTCTTCGAGGACGGGCCGGGAGCGACTTGACAGCAGAGGACGTGTGGGTGCTTCAGGGGGGGGCAGGCAAGGCGGGGGCCACAAACTATCGTCCGGCGGGCCGCAAATGGCCCCCGGGCCGCATGTTTGAGACCTCTGGTCTATGATATATGATTGTGTAACTATATTACCCTATTTTCATTTAAAACTTTCAGAAAAGATCCAGGACAGCCAGAAGTGTTTGTAGTCAGGGACACTAATATTCATATTAATATTTCCCCAATTTATTTCAAATGAATGCATCCAATTAATTCTGAGGCAGGTTCTTAAAAACTAGGTTTACAAGCAAAAATAGAAAATGGTTTTGTAAAATATTACTATTTTTGTTCTTATAGTTTTTCCACAAATCTAGTTTTATATATCTTCAGTTTAGAGACAGAAGGAGGATCCTTTCTGGATGACTAATGTCGCCAGCATTCAATGAGCTACAAATAATATATATATTATGTATGAGTTGATCGGGGTAAAGAGGTTGATATGTGAGATAATTATTATTGCCCATCATTGGATTAAACAGTCTCGCTGCAATTACCAGGGAATGTCTCTTCCACAATCTCTTATGGAACAAATGACAACTAAATAAGAACAAGGGTGCACTCTTGCTCAACTTCCATGCATTACAATGAGATTTGTCCAGCGAAAAGTCTCATTGTACTGTGACTATTGTCTGTGTAATTAAATTACGACTTAAGTCCCAATTAGAGATGGGGGTATTCATATTCGAATACAAATATCCCCACGCAGCTGGAGTTAATGAGAGTCTGGCCCCTGAGGCCAGACCGTCCAGTCAGACGTCTGGCGGCGGCGGCCCCTCTCTTCCTTCCAATCACTCTGGAGCACCACTCAACTAGCCACTCGGCAGGGAAACTCGTCCTCCTTCCCTCTGCCAGGAGTCGCTAGCTGACCGGAAAGAGAACAGCACTCGTGAGTGCTTGGAAGGATGAGCGGGGCCACTGCCACTGGCGGACATGTGAGTGGACGGTCCGACCCCATGGGCTGGATCCTCGTTAACTCCAGCTGCGCGGGGATATTCGTATACATATATTGTATTCGTATCCGGATACGAATACCCCAATCTCTAGTCCCAATCAACGTTCTGTCTAATTTTCCACTGGCACTGAGCAGAAACCTGCTCCATGTGCACAAAGTTCCAGCTGTGACCAGAACCAAATGAGCAGCAACACTGACTGTGGGCATGCAGCAGCAATATAGCTCTGTGCAGCCACTTAGCCAAGCAGCTTAGAGGGAAGATTGGTCCAAATCCAGCTCTAGTCACTTGTAACTGGCCAAATGTAATAAATGATTACCCTGGATGATGACAGCTAAAGACACATTCCCATGAATTCAACAAGACCAGACAAGCATACTGCAATATGGATATACACCTTCCTCACCCCAGAGGTTTGCTGTTTGTATATTTCTTTCTCTCTCTCATGAAAGAATATTATAACACATCACTGTAACAGTGAAGGAATGCCCCTCTGCCAACAGAGTTCAAGCAGAATGAATGAGAAACAAGAGGAAGATAAAAGCATTCTCAAGTTGCAAACTGCCAGTACCACCACCTTGAGGAAAACAACACAATGAGGACAGAACATCTTCAGTATATATAGGAAGACACAGAAAGCTGAATAAAAGATAGAAATGGGAGGCCAAGGTGACTTGTCTTACTAAAATTCCTATCAGCTGAACAGAGCTCCTGAGAGCTTAGAATCCATGAAGAATGCTGGGAAGATGAATGCATACTACACATTCCTCAACAATGGCATGCGTAGTATGGGGTGAGGCAATGCAGCAACATTTTCTTGAAGGTCCCACTTCTACTATGCATGGATTGGAAACAAATGGAAGTTTTCCTGAAAATCATTTGAAATAGGAAAGATAATAGGTTGGCTCTAGACTAGCCATACTTTGGACCGGTCTTAGAAATCTAGACATTAGGTCCCTAACAACATTGGTCCACACACTGGCAGTTCCAAAAATTGACTACTGTAGTGCACTTTACATGGTGCTTCCCTTGAGGCTGACATGGAGCTTCAAGAGGTCCAAAACGCATTAGCTAGATAGATTGTCAGGGTGAAGAAATATGATCACATTACCCCATTCCTGAATAAGTTCTAAGCTACCTTGGAGGAGCTTGGAGAGGTGTAGAAAAAGGCATTCTGCAAACATAAATTACTCACCACCTAGAGGAGATGATAGACCTGACTGACCAGCCATTCTCTCTGGTGAACAACACTGACTGCTGTAGGTTTGTGACAGAACTGGCACCCCATTACCAATTGCCATTCTTAATGACCCTTAGATGCAAGATGGTGCCAAATTTCTATTGAGGTGCAAGGCAACTGGTATAGCAGTAGTTGGCCAGGGCACAGGTGGTACATTTTATAAGTAACATATGGAGCAGCCAGGGTGGAAAACATGCCAATGTCTCCTTGACAGGAGACTGGTGGGAGGCAGAGGCATCAGGCATAGGACAACACACAAGAGCAGGATACAGGCAGGCTCTGTTTAATATGGCTGTGATGGAGAGCAGCCACACAGCTCACAATATTCCAGAATATTGAGGGACATGCTGAAGCAGTGGAATTTAGCTACAGAAAGGAAAGTTCTGTTTGTCACAGACAATGTGGCTAACAAATTGGCAGCACTGCAGGCTGGGAAGATGTATGGCCCACACTCTCAGCCTACTAGTTCAGGGTACTTTGCAGGGTATGGAAGACAAATACAAGCCTAATGTAATTGATTGGGCCTAAAAGATGGCAGGGCATTTTCAACACAATGTCCAAGGCAGCAAGCTGTTGCAGGAGAAGCCAGAAAAATTGGGATTGCCACTGCACCACCTAATCTAGGATGTAGCAACTTGATGAAACTCCACTTTCTATCTGCTTGCAAGAGTGCTGGAGAAGCAAAGGGCACTGTATGATTTGGCACTGGACTTTCATTGGTGTGGATTCTCCTCTGGGCAGAGAAGAGTGAGACGTTATGGCTCAAGTGGTCTTTGTCCTCTGAAGCTTTGATAGTCATTGGTGTGGAGACAGCCATCCTTATGTCAGATGATCCCAATGTTCCAGGGCCTGGTTGGCATGATGGAGGGCATAATGAGAGGGCAGTCTAGGTATATGAGAGATTCCATAGAGGGAGAACAGCATTTTTCCAGCCTGAAGAAATGGCACTGGCCACCAAATTAAAGGACCTGGTCTGCTAGAGGTTTGTCTCCTTATAGAAAAAAGAGGAATACATTCCAGCAACTCTCTTGGACCCCCAAATTAAGCAGCAGTCAGTGGACATTAAATAGCAGCAAGAGCATGGCAATGACAGCCAACTTTCCATCACATGCAGCAGCAGCTAGTGAAGAAGGTCTGCCTAGCACTGAGGGGTCACATAGAACAGGAAGAAACCAGCAATGTTCATAGCACCCCAAGCAACAGTACCAGTAGTTGTTTTCTAGAGTCCAAGTCTCTCAACTCTGCAACAACAGGGCAAGCTTTCTGGGATACTGTCTTGACAAGCATTACAGGCATCTATCTTCCAGTGCTACCACCCTAGAGCAAAGACATGGAAGACGCAGAAGAAAAGGCATACATGAAGGAGCCCTGCAAGACAAAAGAGTCTTACTGGGCTAAGAAGCAGTCTGTTTAGGGAGGTCAGGCCAAGGTAGCAGTGGGACTACCATCTTGGCCACCAACTAGTTTGCCCAGTGAGAGAGTGTTCTCTCAGGGAAGGGACATTGTTGGTTCACATTAGAGATGGGCACGGACTGCCGAGCTGGCAGTTTGTGCTGGTTTGTTTTTTGGCCAAATAGGTGCTTGGCACTTCCCTGCCCCGCCTTCTCTTAGTGGGTACTTGCTGGAGGAATTGGGGCTGGGAAGTGCCAAACAACCATTCAGCTGAAGAACAAACTGGCACAAACCACCAGTTTGGCAGTTCATGCCCATCTCTAGTCCACACCACTCGTGCCTGGAATCTAGATCTGTCGAAAAACTCATTTTCCTTAAGGTCAACCTACCATTGCTGGGCTTTCCTGAAGTCCCCTTTAACTAAGAGAGACTAGCACATTCTGGTCACAGGACTAGGTATGTCATGCTTCAGTCTCCTGCCCCCTCACTTCTGCCTCTTCCATTCTTCCAACTGCAACTCCAGGATTGTGCTCACTCATTCAACTGTGCTATGCCCAATGCTGTTGGCCCAGTTCCCACTTACCACAGGCTATCTGCTGCTCCAATCAACCTGTTGGTGCTGCCCAGGTGTGACACCTCCCAGGCCATGGGAGCAGGATTTGAGACAATCCCAAGGAAATTATAGACAAGCTCCAGGTTTACTTAGGAGACAAGTTTATTGGGTAGTTTACAACACTCAGGTATACCCAACAGGTTGGAACGGATAACATGGTGGCTCACAAGCCAGCATAAGAAGTCCAAATACCCATTGGGTGGAGCAAACAATCTTTACTTATTTTTGCTGTTTACACTAATACATTGCAGCTGGGTAACACATCACTATGCTTTGAAGAGCACTACAGTGTGTGAATTACTCCCTAGCCAGCTTAATCACGCCATGATAAAGCTCAGATATGCATAGCTAAAGCATAAAAAGCTTGTTAGTGGCATTTGATAAGCAACATTTGTTGTCTCCAGATCCCTTTGTTTTCCCTAAACAGCATTAATGCAGCTTGAACTGGCCTTTGACCATCTTGAAGGTATGGGAACACTGAAACAGCTTACAAAATGGAAGACAGCAAATCAAAATACTCCTCTAGGTACTGGGCCCAACACCAGGGTATTTGCCCACTCCCTATTGCAACTTATTCTCTGCTTCCCCAATGTTGCTGGCATTTCCTGCAGGCATTCCTACTGCTCAGGGTTCAAGCAGTGTACCTGTTAAAAGTCATTTTGGAATACCTAGGCACTGTTGGCTTTTGTTGTATGCTTTTTTGTTTGGCACAATCACTGGGAAGGTATTGGGATGCAGTGAAATTCTTTTAAAATGTTTTGTCTGTGTTTTTTAACAGAGGAAAAATAATGACTATATAGCATTCACATTGATTCTAACAGAGTTCCAGAGAACCAGAAATTCTGAATGTTTACAATTTTGAATCTGAAGGGCTGTGTTTTAAAATGTGAATCCAAATTGTGCTAGTATACATCCCTACTGTTTATGTTTATGAAACACAGAAGCAATGTAGATGAATACAGCTTATAGAAATAGGGAGGCTGATACTGCCTAGAATCATTCCAACAATGAAACAATTTATTTTACCTTGACACCTTGATGAACATTGATTTGGTTGCGAATGGTTATCTGGTTCATAGTAGAATTAACTCTTTCAGCTGTGGCAAACACAGGCTTCTGTTTTTTTCTAGAGGTCTATAAAGGTCTATAGAACACTGAAGAAGCTGTTTGAGTGTTAGAATTTCTGACCTAACAGATAGAACTTAACACAAATTGTGGATAAAACAACTGCATAGCATACACATAAAAGGCTATTGCATAAAGTGTTGTGATCTAGAATGCATCCACTGCAGGTATTATTCCAAGAAATGATTGTGCCCTGTAATATTCTGCGTGCCTCATTTTTGTGAAATCACATTGGTATGTGTTTAATGTACTGAGAGTTTACACACAGTGGTTCAAGTGTAGTACAAAAAAACACACAAATCAGGAATGGTATTCTCCCTTCATGTGTCAGTAGTTGAAATAATATTCACTTAGTCTTAGTAAAATTTTCAAAAATGTTTACTGTATAACTTATATGTAGAATAAACTAAAAGTGCTTTAAAAAATTACACTTGATATACACTTGTGTGCTTGTTAGGCTTACAACTGTTTCAAAACATATTCTTATCAGACATATCAGGAGATAAGCTGTTAGACTAACAGTACAAGCAGACTCCGAACAGGCAACACCTAACAGACTACACAGGCGACTTCTACCTCTAACAGAATAATAACTGTCACTTCTTTTTCCATCTATCTGGCAGTTAACCCACTTAACACCCATTGACTAACACCAGACAGAATCTGATTGGTTACATGAATTCCAATATGTAAATTAAACAACTCAAACATTCTTGTATACACATACATATATACTGGGTTGCATACTAATATATTCCAACAGTATGCAGACAAAAAAAAGTAGCTGCCATTTTCTAAGTATCTCTGAAGCCTAATACAAATAATATCTATAATTCTGATGAAACTGTTTGTTCTAAAAATGTTTTTATAACTATATTATGGTTATTTCTGTCTTCTGGAATTCCTTCTGTTTGCATTCCATGGGCCTTCTGCTTCTGTTGTTATGCGCCATCAATCAAAACCAACTTAGAGCTACACTAACAGAGGTTTCAAGGTACGTGAGACATTGAACAGGTGATTTTACCAGTTCCAACTACCAACCCCCGTGAGTTTTCATGGCTGAGTGAAGATTCAGTCATAGGCCTTTTGAGTCCTAGTCTGCCACTTTGTCCACTACACCGCATTGCGTATCCAGGGTATTCTACTTCTGTTGTTAGGTAATTAAGGAGACAGGGTAATATTCTCATACACATCCCTTCTGTAAGAAATGATGCTTGCTGATTCATTTCTACTGAAGGAAAAAAAAACCTTAGAAGTGGTATGTTTAAAATAGGTTTTTTGATTCCTAGCAGCAAGATTTGATGGTGCACGTACAAACAATAATAATTGTGTGCCGTCAAGTCAATTCTGACTTATGGTGACTCTTTCCAGGGTTTTATAGGTAAAGGATACACTGAAGTAGTTTACCTTTCCCTTCTTCTTGGGGTGTTCTGGGACTGTGCAGCTTGCCAACGGCAACACAAACTGGCTCTTCTCCCAAGAGACACAGTGGGGAATCAAACATGAAACCTCTGGCTCTGCAGCTAGTTATCTAAGCCACATGCAAGTACAGATAGACAAAGCACATTTGTTTTTCCTTCTGTTCCATGTAATTTTCATTTATTTGAAGAGTTAAGTCTTCTTCCATTGGAGAGATTTAAGAATATTGGTAACTCACTGTCAGAAACAAATTAAATTCTCAGCTTGCATTGGCCTAATTCAGTAGGAAGACCAATTCCCAGTTTGAGAGGAACATGTAACTGCCTGCCAAGTGACTTTTAAAAGATGAAGGGCTGGGTTGGGGAGCTGCAAATTTAACTCAGCACCACAGAGTTGAATACAGAATGATTCAAGCCCAACCTTTTAATGGAAACATGGAGCTAATGGAAATCGATGCATTTCTTTGCTGTGAAACTTCATGTTTTCAAATTTTCAAATACATTATATCAAATGTATGAAGAGGTTTGCAAATTTCAGAATGTTCTTATAAAAAATGCAAATCAAGTGGAATTTTCACCCATCCTTAACATCACAGCAACTAGACACAATATTATCCTTACAAACTCCAGCAATAATTATTATCTTAGTAGCTGAAGGAGAAGGAATGTATTCTTGTGACATATCTTGGCATTTGCAAAAATCATCTCCTGGGACTGTTCTACTTCAGAAAGCAGGTTGGAAAATCACTTAAATGAATTCTCTCTCTCTCTCTCTCTCTCTTTCTTTACAAGGTTGTATCAACATAGACAGGGAGTATGTTAAGGAAAAGGGTAGAGTGGAATTTTCCCATCACATACTAGCTTTCTATAGACAGGATGTACTGCAGAAAGTTCAACATGTGTCTTTTATCTCTTTTCTCTCACAGAGGCAATTGTGTTTGATCTGGGAATAATAAAACAAATAGCATAAAGAGGAATGCCAGAGAACCCCAGCTTCTTTCAGGCCTTTGCAACTCTGGTAGAACAGCACACTTTACTAAACTTGTTAGATAATAAAATTGCAGGTCCTGAATTTACAAGGGGGCAAGTCTAAATTACCCATGAGGTCCCTTTCATCTCTACAATTATATGATTCTGTTTACAGGGCAAAGTGAAGTGCACATGGGAGGGTGATGAAAGAAAATTTGTGGCACGTGCCTTTTTCTGATTATCCTTCTTTTTGACAAAAGCAGGCACAAGCCAAAAACTTATTGAGTATTTAAGCCTGGGGAAAGCAAACAGTATAAGTCACAGCAGCTCATTGTTGGCCATTAATGAGTCACTACTTGCATTTTTTAGCACATACCAGTCTGGCAGATTGGCATGTGCCCAAAACTCCAAGTGGGGAGTTCTTAATTGCCAGCAAGAAACTGCAATAGGATTTTGGCCACAGAAATGTATCTCTTCTTTCTGTCTGAGAATCACACATTGATATTTCTTTCAATAATAAAAACTAGTTTACCAGAGCTGCTCCTAACGCTGCTTCTCTCTGTCTCTTGTCCTGGCAGGGAGAGCTCAAACTGATGATAAAACATAACGAGTCAGCAATAATCTGAACTTGAAAGGAGAACATTTTAATGACATCTAGGGAGCCCATGAGTAGTTAGAATACCTAGCACTCATCAAAATCGATTTTGACAGATGCACTGCCCCCTGTGAGGCGGGACTAAGGGCCTAGTCTTGGCCCAGGGCCCTCCTCCAGGGAGGGTGGGGCTTTAGGGGCCTACGTGGGGATTTGTGAGGTCACTGTAGGCCTATAGGAGTTGTTTCATAGACACTGGGGTCCCCCGTGACCAGAGAGCGGCCTCAGGATTGGCCCTCGGTGCTACGTGGCGCCCCCGGCCCTGTCAGCCAATAGGAAGAGGTTTGAGGGGTTGGCCCTGGGCCAAGACTAGGCCCTTAGTCCCGCCTCGCAGGGGGCGGCACATCTGTCAAAATCGATTTTGATGAGTGCTAAACATTCTAACTACTCCCATGGGTTCCATGAGTTCCTCAGCATCAAAGTCTGACAGTCTTAATTCAGTGCCTTAACTATATTCCAGTATGGAATACTGCTCAATACAGCTCAAATAGGCAGTGATGAGAGAATGGGCAAGTTATGTATGTATATGTTCAGATGCCTTTTAAAAAGACCAGAGACTGGCTGAAGAGCCGGAGGAGGGGAACTGTGAATTGACAGAGAAATAGACAGGCAGAGAAAAGGCAGAGAGATATTTAAACGCATTGGCCTAAATGCAGCTGGTGAAAAACTATATGTGTAAGACAATTATGCAGTGTTCTTTGCCCTCCTGTCAGCTCCCCTTCACACATACAGGTGTACAACCAGTTGTGCGTCCAATTTCCCAATTACAGCAACACTCAGGACATGACACAGCATCTGCCAGAACAGAGGGAAAATTGTCCATATGTAATTGCATAAGGAAACAGGATTCTGGTCATTGTTATTGTAGTCGGCTGCTTGTGGGGTGAGTCCTACATTCAATTCAAGAGGAACAACCTGTGAATGTGGACATGTGAGGAATGTTTTTCACACTTGAATATGACACAAAACTACAAGGCATTGCTAATACCATGGGAAGCAGAATCATGATTCAGAATAAATCAAGCTTGAAAAATACCACATACATAGTCATAGTTCCAGGACTAGTCACCGCACAAGAAGGACACTGTCTAACTGGAACATACCTTAGAAGATTATGAATAGGATGATGATGGAGAAGAGCTAATGCACAGAATCACCTTTGTTGGGACAAAACTGGCTGCCAACTATGTGGAGGCATCCCCACACTGTAAGCTCCTGTCCACACAACTGCTTGAAATCAAGCCACCATGGCTTTCAGATGCCTGAATGTAGCTTCAGCTATGACAGTAGTTTCAAGCATTCATCCAACCATCTGAGCAGCACCATCCACCCTTCATCACCAATAATCACTTTGTGGCAACAGCTGGCTTCTTCAGACAGCTGAAAAAGGTGGAGTTGGTGAGGAGAAACAACTACAAATCCCTTCCAGTGTGGCTTCCTTGTGCCCTTCTGTTGTTAGAATAAGTTGTCAGAAGAAATGAAGAATCCAACCAAGTGAACATAAGTGTGGAAACTAAAGTGAGCAGAGATTCAGCAACAAGGACTGAAAAAAAACCCTCTTTGCAAGAGCCTCGAACAACTGGTTCTAACAATTGCATCTCAAATCCCGTATAAACCCTTGAAAGCACAGCACCTGGATCCAAATAATTCAGTTATTTAAAACTGAAAGATTTGTGCAATAATTACTGCATCTCTACATAGCAACAACTAAGAGAAAATAGTAACACAAGGATGCATACCATCTTGAAATCCGCATTCCAATGTTTAATAAATAAAATCATTTTTTCCTAAATTTTAACCATCTTTACTCCATTCATGGTATATATACAGTACGTGATGAACAGTGGATGTTGAAAAAGAGGAGAAAGCACATGAAACTCTTCAAGATTTCATGAGAAAATTATTTTGGAAATAACAAGTTCCATTTCTGAACTGGAATTTTGATGCCAGAGATTCACAGAATAGACTTTGAAAAGATATCTGACAAGAAGTAATGTTTGGTACATGTCACATGCCATCAATACTAACCCATCCTTCTGCTTCAGCCAATGAAGAGACAATAGAAAATAGGGAAACCATAACTACATCACTTTCTTCTACCTGAAAATGCTGGATGAGGAAGCTGGATAGTGTCAGTCGGGAAACGATGAGGGGTGTGATCAGATGAAGATACAGCTTGTATTTTGGACCACTTGAAGCTGGTCTGGTTTGAGTTATTTTCAGATGAGAGAAACTGTGAACCAGCCCAAGCCTGCTCCATACTCAGTGAGAACCTTTTCAGTCCAGCAACAGGGATACTCATTTTGGAGCTGGGCTGGAGCGATTCCTGGGTGTACAGAAGGGTCGATTTAAAGATCACCCCCAGAGAAGTGAACCTTTCCAGCACAATCAAATGCGATCTTATATTGTAATCTAATCACACCCTAAGACATGATATTATAGGTACAGTGGTGCCTCAACTTATGAATGTCCCGACTTACGACCATTTTGAGTTACGACCAGCTCCGGCCGCAAAATTTTGCTTCAACTTGCAGCCGGAGCTTTAAGTTAAGATCAAAAAAAGGCAGGGAAAAAAAGGCAGGAAATTCAAATTGATAACCGTTGGTAGGCGAAGAGGCTGCTTCTTCGTAGCTCTTTCGCCCCAGAGGTTAGAGTGAGTGCGATCGGAGGAGGCTTTGGACTGCCTGGTAAGGTAAGGTGCTGCTTTCTGATTTTAAAAAACTGTTCTGGGTGGGTTTTGCAGCGTGGTTTTGGGCTGGAGGGTTATGTTTCTGTGCTGTGATGGGTCTTGGGGGGTTTGTTTGTTTTTTGGGTTCCCCCCCATTTCCGATGGGTCTTGGGGGGTTTGCTTGTTTGTTGGTGCTTTGCTTTTCCCCCATTTCCGATCTGTCTTGCATGCTTCACTTGCTTTTTGCTTTGCTTTTTCCCCATTTCCGATCTGTCTTGCATGCTTTGCTTGCTTTTTGCTTTGCTTTTTCCCCATTTCCGATCTGTCTTGCATGCTCTGCTTGCTTCCCCCCCCCCCCCCCCTTCGGCCGGAACGGATTAATCACATTTCCGACGGGTCTTGCAGTGATTTTTTTTTTTGGGTGATTTTTTTCCCCGGCCGGAACGGATTAATGGGGATTCAATGCATTCCTATGGGAAATGGTGCTTCGACTTACGACCATTTCGAGTTACGCCCATCTTCCAGAATGGATTAAGTTCGTAAGTCGAGGCACCACTGTATCTCCATGTAAGATGGAGTAAACCTGTTTTCTGCAGCTCCAAATGGTACAGCCTAATGTAATGCATTCAAGATAAATAAAGGATATTCTGAGTAAATGCTAGGAGAAACATCCTGGCAGTACAAGCTGTTTGACAATGAAACAGACCAAAAGAAAAAGAAAAAAAGCAAAGTGTGCTGCTCATATACCACCCCCATAGTGCTTCAAGCACTCTCTGGGTGGTTTACAAGTTAATTATGCAGGCTACATCTTGCCCCCCCCCCCCTCCAGCAAGCTGGGTACTCATTTTACCGACCTCGGAAGAATAGAAGGCTCAGTCAACCTTGAGCTGGCTACCTGGTATTGAACCCCGGGTCGTGAGCACAGTTTTGGCTGCAGTACAACAGTTTAAACCACTGCGCCACGAGACCGTGTTCAAAATTAATGGACTCTACTTCACTGGAGATTTTTAAACTGAGATTGAATGGTCATCTGTTGGGGATGCTTTAATTGTCAATTTCCCACTTCATAAGAAGATTGGACTTGATAATCCTTAGCGTCCTCTTCCTGATCTAAAAGTTCTACTGTTCTGTTCTCAGTAGTCCACATTCTATTGTATACCCTGTGAAGCTATGGCTCACAAAGCCTGTTTTGATTAGATGGGACAATAAGATTGTCTCAGGCTTCCCTATTCTGTCTGTACCAAAGAGTGACTGGGTAGGTTAGATTTAACAATAATTTATTGTTATGAGCTGCCCTGAATGTATTGCAACGAATTTCAGTCTTGAACAGATAATTAGATGTACAAAATACTTGCTTCTACTGTGGTTGAGAACTGTTACAACTAGTAGGTTGACATGGATCAACACGATTGCCTGCATTTTGGACTCTTTGTAGCAGTGTGGCAATGGAGAATGTCATGATGATTATGTTCACTTCAGAATTTCTCACTACACTATTGCCTGTCTAATTTGCAGTCTGTAGACCTTTTTAACTAAACAGCTTCCATACATTTTGCAGTAGATCAAAATCTTTCTCTGCCTCAGCTTGGAGGAATTGCTCAGGAAACAAGCAATTCCTATTTTCTCTTCAGTAAGAGGAGCCTGAAAAAGGGAAATTAATTAAGTCAAACGTTTAACCAAAGTTGTCCTCTGACATTTTACAAATTCAAAAATACTTGTCTTCCTATGAATAGATGACATTTTATGCTGAAATGTGACATTCAACATAAGCAGTCCAGGAATACTCCAACCAATAGGCATGAATGCTGTGAAATTGGGACCACATGATCAACCTCAAACTGCATAAGTCAGAATCCCTAAAATATTTAAGACCTGTCCAGGGAAGAGAACTACATGGTCCATGGGTTTTGTGTGGGTCCCAAGCCTGGTTTTGCAGATCACAGTGCTCCATTTTTTAACATTTTCAGATTTTCTTCACCTTTTTTAAAAAATAGGAGTATTATGCTACCGCATGATTTTCCTATGAAGCAGAACATTCTCCTTGTTTCTTTTTCCAAATAGTAAATGAGAACTTTTATTTCTTTCTTTCTTTTAGTGGAAGTGTTCTTGCTCACTGCCAAGTCACTTAAAAGGGCTGGTGTGACCCCTAAAGGTTCAGGAGTGAGAAAATGGCCCCTAGAGCACTTCCATCCTTATCCCAGTCACACCAACATTCTGATGTGCCTCTGATCTCAAACATTTTTCTATTTCCTACAAAAGAGAGAGGGAGAGAGGAACAAATTTGTCAGGTCCTGCCAATAAAACATATGAATATGGTCATAAATAAGAAAACAATAGCAAATCATCTGGCAAGGGTAGCAATTTTTTTCATTATTGTCATAATCACAGAATGAATTAATTCTGACACAACTCTTTCCCAACTTAAAACTATGTAAGTCTGCTTGTTGTCAAGGTTATCTGCACTGTACAGAAGCAAGCATGAATGAACAGATGGACAGAATATCAGAAGTGGCTTATAAGAGCTATTAAGAGGAAGTGACATTTAAATACAGTATTTACAGTGAGCACAGAAAATTGTGTGCTTCTGTGAGGGTATGGGTATGGCCTCCTCTGGTTTTAACAAAGACTCTGGAGTCGTCTGTCGTAGAAAATCAAAACTAGGTTTTATTTGAACATGGGACAACAGGTCCTTTCTTTCAATATCAAAGTCCACTCTGTCTCTTGCCGCCAACGGGTCCCACAAGGGCATCCAAACATCTTTCTCAAAAGAGTTATATTCTAAATTGTCCCAAGGACCTTTCAAAAATGGGTTACTGTTCTCCAGGTCTACGGGCTCCGTCTCTGGGTCTAGTAACGGGGTGGTCTCCTCATCTCCCCCTTCTGTCCCCCGGAGATTCTCCTCTCCCCGGAAAGGGGTCCACGGTCCATTAGGAATCCCCTCCTCTGGGCTTCTTCCAGACGCCATAATCGGCGCTCTCTTTCTTCCCTTTCTACAGTCTCTTTCTCTTCCCGTAGTCGCCTACGCCACTCTCGGGCTTCAGATTCACCCCAATAGGAAGGCCTCTGAGGTAAACCTCTTCTCCTCCGATAATCCGCTTCCTCTCTTGGGACTCGAACCTTTTCCCACTGCCCAGTCCATGGGTCTTCCACCCATATCATTTCCCAACCCCCCGGTATTGTATCATCCGCCCTTTTTATATCTCCCATTCCCCGCCTCCACCAGGGACCTTCCCCTTTCCTCCTTTCCCGCCAATTCAACCCCGGTCTGAGTGGCTACTGACACCTTGGCCAATTTCTTTTCTAACTCCTGGGTATCCACTCCCTTTTGTACAGTCTCGACGGGTGGCGTAGGTGGATTGGTCTGCACCTCCTGTTCTTTCTTGAGGGAGGACGACACTCCGGCGAGAGCTTCCACCCCTCTCGCCTCGACTCTCACACACACCACCCATCCAAGAGGGTCATCCTCTCCTCTTCACTCTTGGCCCATGGTCCCTGCCGAGAAAAATAATCTACGTTAGCATGTTCAGCCCCCCTTGCGATATTGGACCGTGAAGGCAAAGGGTTGTAAAGCAAGATACCACCGGGTGAGCCTGGGATTGGTTTCTTTCATTTGCACCAACCACTGTAAGGGGGCGTGGTCGGTTACCAAGGTGAAAGGTGCTCCTTGTAAGTAATACCTTAGAGCATGAGTGGCCCATTTAATTGCCAGAGCCTCTTTCTCTATAACCGCATACTTCTGTTCTCGAGGACACAATTTACGACTGAGATACAAAACTGGGTATTCTACCCCATCCCTCATTTGAGATAGTACTGACCCCAAACCCCTATCAGAAGCATCGGTAAACAACGTAAATGGGAAGTTGAAATCTGGTGTAAAGCGGGTAGGTATCTCACAAATGATAGTCTTAAGAGTCTGAAAGGCCTCTTCTTCCTTACCACCCCAGATTACTTTCTTGGGAGCTTTCTTTCTGGTCAAATCCGTTAAAGGTGCCGCTATAGTTGAGAACTGGGGAATAAATTGTCTATAATAACCTACCAGCCCTAGGAACTGCTGAACCTCCTTTTTGGTTTGAGGACGGTACCACCGTGATATTTTAGTAACTTTCTCTTGTTGAGGTTGAATTTCCCCCTTCCCGACTTTGAACCCCAGGTATTCCACCTTTGGTAAAGCTATTTTACATTTTTTGGGATTTACCGTTAATCCGGCCTTCCGAAGTTCCTTCAAAACTTTCCTTAGGTGATACAGATGTTCTTCCCAAGTACTACTGTACATTATAATGTCATCTATATAGGCGGCGGCGCAATCCTGGACTGGGGCTAATACCTTGTCCATAAGGCGTTGGAATGTTGCCCGCCCTCGCCATGTAACCCGAAAGGCATTTTTACAAATTGATACAGTCCCCTTTGGGGTGCAGAAAGCAGTTTTCTCTCTATCTTGAGGCCTCACGGGAATCTGCCAGTAACCCTTGGTAAGGTCTATAGAAGATAGGTATTTGGTGCCCCCTAGCTTATCCAGGAGGTCACCCACCTTGGGCATTGGGTACGCGTCAAACTTTGAGACCGCATTTACTTTCCTAAAATCTATACAAAAACGTACTGACCCATCTGGTTTGGGTACCATCACTGGGTAGCTACGCCAGGGCCCCTTTGCGGGTTCTATTACCCCTAACTGAATCATTTCCTCCACCTCTTCTTCTATCACATGGCCAATTGTCTAGGCCATGTTCTGTCAGTAGACCTTACCACCACTCCCGGTGGTGTTTCAATGGCATGTTCAACCAGAGGTGTACACCCAGGTGTTCTAGAAAAGACATCTGGGAACTCCTCTTGCATTGCCAATACTTGTTTACGCTGTTGAGGGTTAACTTGTTCGTCTATGACCAATGTAGAGGTCTCCCTTATGTCTTCACTCTCCGGTCCTAGCTCTTCCTCAATATCTGTCCCATATAAACATTCTCGGTCAATCCACCCTTTTAGCAGATTAACATGCAGGATCTGCTTCTTCTTTTTCCTATCAGGGGTCTCTACTTTGCAATCCATCTCCCCTACCCTTCTTAGTACCTCGTAGGGGCCATGCCACTTGGCAAATAACTTAGATGCTTCTGTGGGTAGTAACACCAGTACCTTCTGTCCTGGTTCAAATTCCCTTGGCTTCACTTTCCTATCATATCTGGTTTTTTGCCCCTCTTGAGCCCGTCCCAGATTTTCTTTAGCCATTTCCCAAGCTATATTCAAACTATTTCTCATGTCCACAATTTTTTGTAAGGCATTTTGAGAATGATCTTCTCCCTCCTCCCACTTTTCTCTGATTAGATCCAATACCCCCCTAGGATTTCTTCCATAGAGCAGTTCAAAAGGTGAGAAACCCGTAGATGATTGGGGGGCTTCTCTCACAGCAAACATCAACGGTGCCAAATATGTGTTCCAGGACTTTGGTTTCTCTAGCACCAGTTTCCTTAACATCCCTTTTAAAGTTCGATTAAATCGTTCTACCAACCCGTTTGCCTGGGGATGGTAGATGGATGTCTTAAGGCAGCGATCCCCAACCCCCGGTCCCCGGCCCGGTGCCGGTCCCTGGCCTGGGCCAGACTGGGCCAGCTAGAGAGACACCCCAGCGCGCACTCACCCCCGCGCAGCCCGTTTGTGCCTGCGCGTGGGCTCCGGAATGCCTGCACGAGCGCCGTGCCGCCATTTGCGCATGCGCGCGGGCCCACACAAGCGCGTGCTGTCGTTTGCGCATGTGCGCGAGCGGCCGTGCGCATGCGCAAAATGGCGGCACTCGCTCGCAAGGGGGCGCGCACGCTTGTTCGCGCATGCGTGTGCACGGGGGGGTGCCCCGCCTTCCCCAGCCGGTCCGCAGACCAGAAAAGGTTGGGAAACAGTGTCTTAAGGGGTTTCACCCCTAGCATTTCCCACATTTGCTTGAAAGTCAAACTCATGAAGTTAGATCCTTGGTCTGTTAGGACCTCTCTTGGGAACCCTACCCTAGCAAAGATCCCCAACAGTTCTTTAGCAAATACTTTCGCTGACGTTGTTCTTAAGGGTATCACCTCTGGATACCTAGTGGCATAGTCGATGACCACTAAGACGTATTGGTGGCCTCCTGTTGATTTGGCTAGGGGTCCCACTATGTCCATGGCTATCCGATCAAAGGGGCGATCAACCAGGGGCATAGGAACCAGTTCTCCCCCTGGTCCCGGTTTCGGCTGGGTCAACTGACATTCTGGGCAGGAACGGCAAAATTCCTCTACTTCCTTGGCCATCCCCGGCCAGAAGAACCTCTGGCGAATCCTAGCCAAAGTCTTTTGTGTAGCTAGGTGTCCTGCTAATGGAATGGTGTGGGCGAAGTGCATCACCCAGCCTCGCAGTCTGTTAGGAACCACCAGTTGTGTTTCTTCTTTCAGACCATCTTTACGCACTCGATACAACAGCCCCTGTCTGACCTCGAAGCTTGTGTTTCCTTCTTCAGTGGTTCCCTCCGGAACCGTTTGTAATTGACATTCTTCCAGCCCCATATCGTCTTGCTGCCAATTTCTTACTTGGTCTCTAGATAAATTTGTAATTTCTGATTCATATATAAAGTCCTCTACCTCCCCATTGCATACCTCTGCTATTGTATGGGTTAGCTCTTCTACTCCCGGCCAGTCTCTTCCTAGGAGCATGTCCCTCCCTAGACCTGGTACTATTCCTACTTCTATAGTCCTCTTTTGATTTCCTATTTCTATTTCCGCCTGGGCCGTTTCATATTCTTTTGCATCGCCATGAACACATTTGATAATCATGCGCTCTGGCAGGCGTGTCCCTTGTAAATTTTTCACTAGGGTTTTGCTACACCCCGTGTCTATGAGGGCTCTCTTCCATTGTCCATTGACTTTAGCTTTCACCGCCCACCCGGGGTGGTCTTCGTCACCCACCTTGGCTGTAAAAGCGTAGATGTCTGTCCAAGCGCATTCTTCGGCTGGGGAGTATTTTTTGACGTGGCCGTACTGGTCACACCCGAAGCACGCAGTCATCTTTGTTTGTATGCCACGTCGTTGTTTGTTTGTTTGGGGCCGGGTCCGATGTTATCAACGGTCTAGGCACTCTGGTCCCTGACGGATTGACGAAGTCTACCCGGTCCGGACAGGTCTTTTTGTACCCTTCTATCATCGGGCTTCGAGCTACTGCGTGAGCTGGACTTTCCGCCATCTTCTCCCTGCTTCTCGAACATTCTGTCTGTGGTGTGGGTTTGCCTTGCCACATCTCATCTGCTTCCATATAGTCCTCTAACAAAACCACAGTGCCCTCTAGATTGGAGGGTTTGTGTTTCATTACCCAATTCCTGGGTCCGGAGCTTAACGTAGATATCAACTGTTCCATTATAATTGTGTCCATTATCTGTTCCACTGTTTTACCCTTCAGTTTCATCCATCGTGTTGCGTTGACCTTCATTTTTTGTGCTAACGTCCTGGGGTGCAACCCTGGCTTCATCCGGAGATCCCTAAAACATCGCCTGTATGCTTCCTCATTTAGGTTCAATGTATTCAGGATAGCGGTTTTAACCGCTTGGTAACTGGCCGCCTCCTCCGGGTCTAACGTGTCCACTATCTCTTGTGGCAAATCCGTCAAGTATGGAGTGATGATCAATGCCCACTGTTCTGTTGGCCATTGCGACGACATTACTACCCTCTCAAACGTATTCAGGAATGCCGCTGGGTCGTCTTGTGGTCCCATCTTCTGTAGTTTGATGGGGGGGGCGATTCACCATTGGGTACTTGGGTCCGCCGGGGTCTATGATGGTGTTTGAGGTGAGCTTGGTATGTTGTAGTTGTTCTGTTATTAATTTTTGTTGCTCTGCTAGTTGTCTAATAAGCGTTTCTTGTCCTTCCGTTATGTGGCGAATCCAAGACGCTGTTTCTTTGTCCACCTGTGGAGGCCCTCCCCATTGGGCGCCAATATGTGAGGGTATGGGTATGGCCTCCTCTGGTTTTAACAAAGACTCTGGAGTCATCTGTCGTAGAAAATCAAAACTAGGTTTTATTTGAACATGGGACAACAGGTCCTTTCTTTCAATATCAAAGTCCACTCTGTCTCTCGCCGCCAACGGGTCCCACGAGGGCATCCAAACATCTTTCTCAAAAGGGTTATATTCTAAATTGTCCCAAGGACCTTTCAAAAATGGGTTACTGTTCTCCAGGTCTACGGGCTCCGTCTCTGGGTCTAGTAACGGGGTGGTCTCCTCATCTCCCCCTTCTGTCCCCCGGAGATTCTCCTCTCCCCGGAAAGGGGTCCACGGTCCATTAGGAATCCCCTCCTCTGGGCTTCTTCCAGATGCCATAATCAGCGCTCTCTTTCTTCCCTTTCTACAGTCTCTTTCTCTTCCTGTAGTCGCCTACGCCACTCTCGGGCTTCAGATTCACCCCAATAGGAAGGCCTCTGAGGTAAACCTCTTCTCCTCCGATAATCCGCTTCCTCTCTTGGGACTCGAACCTTTTCCCACTGCCCAGTCCATGGGTCTTCCACCCATATCATTTCCCAACCCCCCGGTATTGTATCATCCGCCCTTTTTATATCTCCCATTCCCGCCTCCACCAGGGACCTTCCCCTTTCCTCCTTTCCCGCCAATTCAACCCCGGTCTGAGTGGCTACTGATACCTTGGCCAATTTCCTTTCTAACTCCCGGGTATCCACTCCCTTTTGTACAGTCTCGACGGGTGGCGTAGGTGGATTGGTCTGCACCTCCTGTTCTTTCTTGAGGGAGGACGACACTCCGGCGAGAGCTTCCACCCTCTCGCCTCGACTCTCACAGCTTCCCTTTCTATTATGAGCAGAACTTTTTAACAGCAGAAATAGCAAAGTTCAAAATAAACAATGATCTGTTTATAATGACAGAAAGGTCTAAGGCAGTGATGGCGAACCTTTTTGAGCCTAAGTGCCCAAACGGCAACACAAAACCAAATTATTTATTTCGAAGTGCCAACACTGCAATTAAACCTGAATACTGAGGTTTTAGTTTAGAAAAAACAACTCTTGTCGTTTACACATTTTGTCTGTCTGGATCTTTATTGATTCCTCCAACTGACAGCTCTTTTAGAAAAAAGTCAAGTGCAAAATGCTATACTGAATTAAATGCACCCTATTTATAAAGCTTATTAAAGGTAAAGATTCCCCTTGACATTTAGTCCAGTCGTGTCCGACTCTAGGGAGCGGTGCTCATCCCCGTCTCCAAGCCGTAGAGCCAGCGTTTGTCCATAGACAGTTTCCGTGTTCACGTGGCCAGCGCGACTAGACATGGAACACCGTTACCTTCCCACCGTGGTGGTACCTATTTATCTACTCGCATTTACATGCTTTCGAACTGCTAGGTTGGCAGGAGCTGGGACAAGCGACGGGAGCTCACTCCGTCACATGGATTCGATCTTACGACTGCTGGTCTTCTGACCTTGCAGCACAGAGGCTTCTGCGGTTTAACCCGCAGCACCACCACATCCCGCTTATTAAAGCTTATTAAGTACATTGAAATCCTGAACTTGTTTCCTCCAAAGTAAGCTACCCTCAGAAAAGCAGCTATATATAGGAGTGCAAATTTTTAAAGTATATACCTACATTTTATACACTACATAAAGTGTATACACACATTTCACTTATTTGAAATGTAGTGTTGGAAAAGAGATTTACAGATATCATGACTTGTCAGAAAGATAAGTAAAGCAAATTAAGTGTGGACTCTCACTAGAAGCTAAAATAACCAAGCAAAGGGTATTGTACTACAGTGGCATCATGAGAAGACGAGCTCACTGGAAAAGGCAGCAATGCAGGAAAAAGTGCAATGCAGTAGGAAAAGAGGAAGACTGCACATGAGATGGATTGACTCAATAAAGAAAGCCACAATCTTTTGTTTGTAAGACCTTTTGTTTGGTGTTGCAGTCAAAGCAGGACCAGGAGCAGAGAGACTGGGATTCAGATTTCGGGAATAAACTATGATACTTTTGCCTGCTTTGGGGATGAGAAACAGAGAAACGTGATTGCTACACACTTCAGAAAGCTAGTCCCAGGTGTGTTGGTTGTCTTTTACTAGGTGTTTGCTGTTAGTGAGACTCTGCTAAATGTTCCAGTTCTGCCCAGTTCAATTTAGAGTCTAAAAAGAATCTTGAAATACTGTACTTGCTGTTCTCAGCAAAAATTGCAGAGCTAAATGCAGTGGAGATGAACTTTGGAAGGTTCCTTTTTTCATGGTTTTATTTATATTTATTTATATTTAATTTATATACCACCCCATTAGTCCCAAGGCACTATTCTGGGCAGCTTACAGACAATTAAAAACCAGGACAAACAAACTATGGACACTAAAATGTAACAGAAACAGCAATGACAAATCAAAACCATAAAAGCCAATGGCACCAACAAATTTTCACAATAAAGAGGAACCGGATGGGAGGCACTCAGACAGGGTTGGATTGAAAAGCCTCCCTGAAGAGTAGTGCTTTTAAAAGCTCAACCCCCATCTCTGTTGTATGCTTTTCTTAGAAAAGCTAGTTTTGTTTTCACTTCACCAGTTTGTTTTGCAGAGTATCCCGTGACTGGTCACATCTATCATGGCAGCGTTTCTCAATGTTCCCAGTTTGGGGACCCTGGGAATCAAAAACAGAGTCTGAGGACTTTGCTGAAACCTCAGATGATCGGGATCTAACCAGTATCTTAATGAAGATCACCTAAGGAACCTGATAAATGGTATAACTGAATTCAATTAATGATAGGTGGAGGCATTCTGAATGTTATACTTAACCAACGAATGGATTAAGTACTCATACTGTTACTTCGTCCTTTAAAAATCCAGAAAGATTAATGAATAATCATTTATCAAGCCTGTCTTCCTATAGAAACACCCTGGGAATAAGCACCATTGACTACAAGGGACTTACGCTTGTATAAACATGGATAGCATTGCATTTTAGATGTGTTACATCACAGGATTGCAGAGCTCCATCCCATAACATATGGTGAAGATCTAATGATATATTTCTGATATATTTCTATAGTAATATAATTTTTCAAACCTTGACCTATTGCTGCCAAGTTAAAAGTTTCTTTCTTTCTTTCTTTCTTTCTTTCTTTCTTTCTTTCTTTCTTTCTTTCTTATGCTACCCATCTAGCCAGGCTATTTTGGGTGGTTCACAACACAATCAAACAAAAAACATAATTACAAGTATAAAATACATTCAACATATAAAACATCATAAAATATAACAATTAAATAATCACATAATAAAATATTAGATATTTAAATATTTCAAATGGTGCAGAGGGCAGAAAAATCTTTTCATCAAAGGCTGTTTTAAGACAAACAAGTTTAGGCTTCTTTTGTTAATTTCCCTACTTACCAGAAAAAGACATTGCAGGGCCATATTTTGGATTAAAAATAGAACTATGTGGAAAATGCCTTAAAATTACTTTCACCTCCCACTCTGTCAAACAGAAAGCAATTTGTAAGGCTGGCCAGAAAAAAAGCAAGTGTGTACCATAATACAATCTTACCGAAATCCTTTACTGGGTACTTTTGAATGCAATGCAATCCACCAATTGTGATTAGCTTTTGATGCCTTTTTAATTCTGGTTTTATGAGTCAAGTCTCTCTTTCTCTCACACACACATACACACACACAAACATTTTGGAAGGTTCCTTTTTTCATGGTTTTACGAAAGTCAGTTTCTCACACACACAACCTCCCTCCCTAAATTTTCAGCAATCATTTGCATCAGTTCAGTATATCCCTGTTTCCTCTCATTACATTTAAACAAGCTGATGAATCCACCTGTCCCTCTCTCGCACTTTCCTTCCCGCCTTAATTGGATCTTTCCCTCCTGCTTGCAGTCACCTCCGGCAGAAGTAGTAATTCACAAGCTGGATTGACTGCCCCAGGCTGTTCTACAGCAGTAAACAATAAAGCAGCCTTATCTCCAATCTTTAAAAGAACTGATTTACAAGTGCCGCAACCAAGGAAGGTAGCAGGGATAGGTGGCTTACAATCGTGCAGTTTGAGGTTCGGCTGCGGGGGGTGGGGGGATAGCGCTCCACTTGCGTGCCCAGGGAGAGGTCTCCACGTGCCAGCTGTGGCACGTGTGCCACAGGTTCGCCATCACTGGTCTAAGGCATCTCAAAGGTTAAAAAAAGCATACAAAACAAGCATTTATAAGGTTTCATATCTCAAAAGACCTCAACAAATGTCGGAAAAAGGAAGTGCATAGTTTGAGGATGCCGAGGACCAGGACAAAGTGTGTCCAAAATGTTTTTGATTCTCAATGAAACTCACTGACTGGTGCCTGCTCCATTCCTTCTGTTCCAGAGCCCAGTCCACAACCTTCCCCCGCCCCATGCTTCCTGGGTTATAACCAATTCCTTATGGCTAATGTTAAACTATATATGTTATATATATATGTTAAACTATATATTCAGGGGAATGCATATTGCCAACAATTAACTGTGCTTCTCTACTGCAAGGGGCTATTCTCAGATATATGTATCTCAGAAATCAGACTTGCAACTTAAACCTCAGGGATGCCATCTTCTAAAAATACATTGAACATTTTGTCTAATTTGAACCTAAGAGAACCAGAGTTTTATGAACATGCTATTATAAGATTAACTCAGCTAATGCCTGAGCTCCACCACCCCCAGAGTCCTGCAAAATTTCATCGACCTCCCAGGAAAAAAAATAGAAGCCTATGTTCATCACAGCTGCCATTCATCCCAATAAAGGATTAATTCCAAAAGGAAACCAAACAATCACAGATAATCGTATCGAAATTCATTTATACTGAGGTATAAATCTTTAACCTCTTCACGGATTGCTGCCTTGTCGTGGCGAAGGGGCTTGAGTAATTCAGAGAAGCTATGGGCTATGCCGTGCAGGGACACCCAAGACGGACAGGTCATAGTGGAGAGTTCTGACTAAACGCGATCCACCTGGAGCAGGAACTGGCAAGCCACTCCAGTATCTTTGCCAAGAAAACCCCATGAACAGAAACAAAAGGCTAAAAGATATGACGCTGGAAGATGGGCCCCTCAGGTCGGAAGGCGTCCAACATGCTACTGAGGAAGAGCGGAGGACAAGTACAAGTAGCTCCAGAGCTAATGAAGCGGTTGGGCCAAAGCCGAAAGGACGCTCAGCTGTGGACGCGCCTGGAAGTGAAAGGAAAGTCCGATGCTGCAAAGAAGAATACTGCATAGGAACCTGGAATGTAGGATCTATCAACCTTGGTAAGTTGGATGTGGTCAAACAGGAGATGGCAAGAATAAACATTGACATCCTGGGCGTCAGTGAACTAAAATGGACGGGAATGGGCGAATTCAATTCAGATGATTACCATATCTACTATTGTGGGCAAGAATCCCGTAGAAGAAATGGAGTAGCCCTCATAGTCAACAAAAGAGTGGGGAAAGCTGTACTGGGATACAATCTCAAAAACGATAGAATGATTTCAATACGAATCCAAGGCAGACCTCTCAACATCACAGTAATCCAAGTTTATGCACCAACCACCGATGCTGAAGAGGCTGAAATTGACCAATTCTATGAAGACCTACAACACCTTCTAGAACTGACACCAAAGAAAGATGTTCTTCTCATTATAGGGGACTGGAATGCTAAAGTAGGGAGTCAAGAGATAAAAGGAACAACAGGTAAGTTTGGCCTTGGAGTTCAGAACGAAGCAGGGCAAAGGCTAATAGAGTTCTGTCAAGAGAACAAGCTGGTCATCACAAACACTCTTTTCCAACAACACAAGAGGCGACTCTACACATGGACATCACCAAATGGGCAATACCGAAATCAGATTGACTATATTCTCTGCAGCCAAAGATGGAGAAGCTCTATACAGTCAGCAAAAACAAGACCTGGAGCTGATTGTGGCTCTGACCATCAGCTTCTTATAGCAAAATTCAAGCTTAAACTGAAGAAAGTAGGAAAAACCACTGGGCTAGCCAGGTATAATCTAAACCAAATCCCTTATGAGTACACAGTGGAAGTGAAGAACAGATTTAAGGAACTAGATTTGGTGGACAGAGTGCCTGAAGAACTATGGATGGAGGCTCGTAACATTGTACAGGAGGCAGCAACAAAAACCATCCCAAAGAAAAGGAAATGCAAGAAAGCAAAGTGGCTGTCCAACGAGGCCTTACTAATAGCAGAGAAGAGAAGGGAAACAAAATGCAAGGGAGATAGGGAAAGTTACAGAAAACTGAATGCGGACTTCCAAAGAATAGCAAGGAGAGACAAGAGGGCCTTCTTAAATGAACAATGCAAAGATATAGAGGAAAACAATAGAAAGGGAAAAACCAGAGATCTGTTCAAGAAAATTGGAGCCATTAAAGGAACATTTTGTGCAAAGATGGACATGATAAAGGACAAAAATGGTAGGGACCTTACAGAAGCAGAAGACATCAAGAAGAGGTGGCAAGAATACACAGAGGAATTATACCAGAAAGATCTGGAGGTCCCGGACAACCCAGATAGTGTTGTTGCTGACCTTGAGCCAGACATCCTGGAGAGCGAAGTCAAGTGGGCCTTAGAAAGCATGGCTAACAACAAGGCCAGTGGAGGCGATGGCATTCCAGTGGAACTATTTAAAACCTTAAAAGATGATGCTGTTAAGGTGCTACACTCAATATGCCAGCAAGTTTGGAAAACTCAGCAGTGGCCAGAGGATTGGAAAAGATCAGTCTACATCCCAATCCCAAAGAAGAGCAGTGCCAAAGAATGCTCCAACTACCGTACAATTGCACTCATTTCACACGCTAGCAAGGTTATGCTCAAAATCCTACAAGGTAGGCTTCAGCAATATGTGGACCGAGAACTCCCAGAAGTACAAGCTGGATTTCGAAGGGGCAGAGGAACTAGAGACCAAATTGCTAACATGCGCTGGATTATGGAGAAAGCCAGAGAGTTCCAGAAAAACATCTACTTCTGCTTCATTGACTACGCAAAAGCCTTTGACTGTGTGGACCACAGCAGACTATGGCAAGTTCTTAAAGAAATGGGAGTGCCTGACCACCTTATCCATCTCCTGAGAAATCTATATGTGGGACAGGAAGCAACAGTTAGAACTAGATATGGAACAACTGATTGGTTCAAAATTGGGAAAGGAGTACGACAAGGCTGTATATTGTCCCCCTGCTTATTTAACTTATATGCAGAATACATCATGCGGAAGGCTGGACTGGATGAATCCCAAACCGGAATTAAGATTGCCGGAAGAAATATCAACAACCTCAGATATGCAGATGATACCACTCTGATGGCAGAAAGTGAGGAGGAATTAAAGAACCTCTTAATGAGAGTGAAAGAGGAGAGCGCAAAAAATGGTCTGAAGCTCAACATCAAAAAAACTAAGATCATGGCCACGGGCCCCATCACCTCCTGGCAAATAGAAGGGGAAGATATGGAGGCAGTGACAGAGTTTACCTTCCTGGGCTCCACGATCACTGCAGATGGTGACAGCAGCCACGAAATTAAAAGACGCCTGCTTCTTGGGAGGAAAGCGATGACAAACCTAGACAGCATCTTAAAAAGCAGAGACATCACCTTGCCGACAAAGGTCCGCATAGTCAAAGCGATGGTTTTTCCAGTAGTGATGTATGGAAGTGAGAGCTGGACCATAAAGAAGGCTGACCGCCGAAGAATTGATGCTTTTGAATTGTGGTGCTGGAGGAGACTCTTGAGAGTCCCCTGGACTGCAAGGAGAACAAACCTATCCATTTTGAAGGAAATCAACCCTGAGTGTTCACTGGAAGGACAGATCCTGAAGCTGAGGCTCCAATACTTTGGCCATCTCATGAGAAGAGAAGACTCCCTGGAAAAGACCCTGATGTTGGGAAAGTGTGAAGGCAAGAGGAGAAGAGGACGACAGAGGATGAGATGGTTGGACAGTGTCATCGAAGCAACCAACATGAATTTGACCCAACTCCGGGAGGCAGTGGAAGACAGGAGGGCCTGGCGTGCTCTGGTCCATGGGGTCACGAAGAGTCGGACACGACTAAACGACTAAACAACAACAACAAATCTTTCAATTGTTGTAATAATTTCAAGCAACATCAGATTGTCTAATTCTACAAGCTTTATTTATTTATATTGCTTCTATGTTCCGTATGCACAAAATTCTTCAAAAAGTAAAAAGTTAACTCTATTGAAAACAGTCTTACAGATGTGAGAAAAACTGTAGACATGCATACTGAAAAAGAAATTAAACAGAACTATGAAAAGTTGCAAATAAGAAATAATAATAAAAAAACCTTACGTTGTAGGCAAATACTAAGTCAGAAAAAATATATTTCAATTGTAGGCTTTTAGCTATAAAAAGTACACACAAAAATGTATTTTTGAAGACTCCCCAAAATCTACAAAGACTCAATCCCACTCAGGCCCACTGTAAGTGCCATTGGTTCCCTGACATATGAATCAGCAAAACACCTAGCCACCCTCCTATAGACCCACATTGGTCAAACCTCATCCTACATCAAAGGCCCAGGACATTTCATAAACAAGATCAGCACCCTAAAACTCAACCCCAGGGACCAACTGATCAACTTTGATGTAGTATCCCAATTCACCTAGGTACCGATAAAGGACAATCTGACACTCACCCAGCAGATCTTTCCAGAAGACATCAAGGCCCTTTTCCAACACTGCCTAATGACCAGCTACTTTTAGTGGGATAAAGATTTCTATGAACAGACAAATGGAGTAGCCATGGGGAGCCCCCTCAGTCCAGTTATAGAATGGAACATTTCAAAAAACAGGCCCTGGCTTCGGCACCTTTCTCGCCCACAGTCTGGTTCCGATACATGGATGACACCTTCGCAATTTGTAGCCACGGTGAAGAAAAACTGGAAGAATTTCTAAACCATCTCAATAGCATCCGCCCAAATATACAATTCACCATGGAAAAAGAAATAGAGGGCCAACTCCCTTTCTTAGATGTCATGGTCATACGCAACCCTGACCTCCTATTGGGACACAAGGTCTACAGAAAACTCACCCACACAGACTGGTACCTACATAAAAACTCCAACCACCACCCACAACAAAAAAGAGGCATAATCAAAACACTGGTAGACTGTGTGAGTCGGAACTGTGAAGCTCAATTTCTCAGCACTGAACCCAACCATCTGAATTGGGCCCTACAGGCAAATGGCTATTCCAAGAATGAAATCAAGTTTCAGTAGTTTCCTTTAACATTTTCTATCTTAACTAATACAGATAACACTCTGACTATTCACTCCTTAAATTCTCTCTCTGCCTCCAACCCAAACTATCTCCCCTCAAAACTCTGTCTATGACTGAACTCTCTAGACCAGTGATGGCGAACCTATGGCACACGTGCCACAGCTGGCACGCGGAGCCCTTTCTTCTGGCATGCGAGCCATAGGTCGCTACTCCCCCTGCCCCCCCCTGCGCAGCCAAACCTCATGAGGTGGCTGTAGCCGGGATTCCCCCTTCCGCCGCCACTTCTGGGTCCTCCGGGTCCATCGCCATGATTCCCCCTTAAACCGCCACTTCCGGTTCCAGGTCCTCCGGGTCCGTCGGCATGAGCCCCCCTTAAACTGCCATTTCCGGTTCTGGGTCATCCGGGTCCGTCGCCATGATTCCCCCTTAAACCGCCACTTCCAGTTCCGGTCGTCCGGGTCCAGGTCCGCCGCCACCGCTATCGCGGCAGTGGCACACCACCCGCTGTTCCCCCCCATTTTGGGCATGCGAGCCCAAAAAGGTTTGCCACCACTGCTCTAGACTCTGACTCACCCCTCCCTTCTAGTTTCTCTGTCTCCGCCTCCCAACAGCTTTCATTGGTACATGCAAATAATCTTCTACCTGAGCCAAAGCAGGGTGATTGCCACACCATCAAACCGAGAAAACAACACCGAACTGAAGAAGAAAAACAGCCACCCACAAATAAAGTATTTCTGACATATATCAAAGGGGTCACGGACCGCATGGGGAAACTGTTGAAAAAACACAACCTACAAACAGTATTCAGGCCCACCACAAAAATACAACAAATGTTACGGTCAGTGAAGGACAAAACACCACTGCAGGAGTATACCAGATACCTTGCAGTTGTGGCCAGGTATATATTGGGAACACAAAAGGCAGTATCCAGACCAGAATCAAAGAACATGAAAGACACTGCAGACTAAAACAACTGGAAAAATTGGCAGTAGCTGAACATGCCCTGAAACAAGCTGGACATGAAATCCTATTTCAAAATACTGAAGTACTGGACAACACCAGTGTTGCGGTCACCTCTGAAGCCCTTATCCCCCTGGCCTTCACGAGGGTCTCGCTCTTCTTCCTCCTTCGCTGCCACCAGCTCTGTATTAATTTCGCCCTTATCCTTTGCTTTGTCTTCTTCTTTCTGCTGGGAGCGAGTCTGCACTAAAACACTTTTGACATGCTCAGTGAGATCGATCCCAATCAAACAGGGCGCAGGCAATTGCTCAGCTACGCCTGTTCTCCATAATCCTTGCCACCCTTGATAACTTATAGGTACCTCAGCCACTGGCATGGTAATTATTTCTGCACCTATTCCTTTAAACTGTCAGGCTTTCACCTTTCAATATGTTCTCTGGAGGGATGATGTCAGGATGGCACAAAGTAACTTGAGAGCACGAGTCTTTCAGAGCCATACATTTTGTCCCATTTACGTAAATGCTGTCACCAGAACTTTTAAAAAGCTCCTGGTTGGCCTCTATTAAATAGCAATGGACTATATCAGCTACAGGCAGCTGTTCAGCTCGCTGTTCATGACTCTCATCCCTAGCTGTACTTGTATTATGAGTTACTGTTTCGCCATTCTCTGAGGTAACTTTGCTTTGCTGCACGCAGTACACTGACCTAGGCTTGGGTAAATTGGCCTTTTGACCCCCTTCTCTGACTTTAGCACATTGTGAAATGAAATGGCCTCTCTCGCCGCATCCAAAACACGATTTGAAGATTCTGGGTTCTGGGCTAACGGTCTTATCTCCCTCCCCTCCCCAGGGCTTGTATTTTGGCTGGCTCTGTTCTGTGGTCTTGCCTACAAAATGGCCGCCACTTGCCTGCTGGTTCTTGAAGTAATCCTTGGGCTCCTTTTTACTGTCATCCCATGTTTTTCTTCCAATTTTTACCTCAGAAAAATTTGGGTTTCGAATGTGGGAAATAAAATCCGCGACCCCCCCCCCCCCAGCTTCAGGAACATCTCTGGGCTTTTTATCCCTTACTAAGTACCTCAGGTCCCCCGGCAGCAGTGAATAGAACTGCTCTAGCCCCATGATGTTCTTAATATCTTGTACAGACTCAACTCCTTCCTGTTGAAGCCATTTGTCAAGATATTTGGTCAAGTTCGCCCCCAGTTGAGAATAGGATTCTTCAGGTTTTTTTGTCAGGGCTCTGAACTTACGTCTTAAATGCTCAGCATTGATGCCAAACCGTGAGAATACCAACTTTTTAAATTCCTCAAAATCCCTCACTAATTCCAATGGCATCTGGGCGTATATATCAGCTAATTCGCCACTTATCTGGAACCTCATCACAATCATACGTTCTGATCCCACCGCTGCCACCACTTTGTTGCGGTCACCTCTGAAGCCCTTATCCCCCTGGCCTTCACGAGGGTCTCGCTCTTCTTCTTCCTTCGCTGCCACCAGGTATTACTGTTTTAATACCATTTAATCATGGAGACACGTGTACTTTTGAAACTTAAGTCATTTATTAAATCAGGGAAGTTAACATACGATTAATATTCAAGAGAAAAATCACAGGCTGCTAATCATTTGTCTTTCACTCAAAGCTGCTTTAACTTTATAACTCTTTTAACTCTCTGTTCCATTCATCGTTCTTACTGATCACTAACTCACTCTTAATTCACCTTTTAAGTTTCATACAGTCTCTCTCTAACAGAACCTCTCCGAATCTCCCTCAGACTCCATACACCAGCCTTTATATCCAGCTCCCTCCCCCCTTGGCTCCGCCTTCCGACCCCTCATTGGCTCCTGCTTTAATGTTCTGCTGTGACGGACAGGTGAGGGCAGGGCTGTTCACTACAACCAGCAATCATTTAGACTACACAGGGAAGCCATTTAAATCCACAAACACCAGCACAGCTTCAACAAAAAAAGGAAGTCTAAAAATCAACAAAGACTGGATCCCAGCACTGAAAAATACAGCCTGCAAAAAAGGTCAATGAACTCTACCCAGCCACAAGGACCGGTGATCACTGCACACAAAAGACTAGCTAACGACACCCATCAATCACAGTGACAGATCATCTCCTCCCCTTATCACAACAATACACCCATAACAAAAAAACACCCTGATCACAATAATCATCCAATCTCCTGAAAAAAACAAAAACCTGATTCCACAGCTACAAATACCCACAATCCCACAGACTACACCAGAACACAGAGTTCTAGCTCCTGTCATCTGAAGATGCCGGCCACAGAGACTGGAGAAACGTTAGGAAGGAAAACCTCCAGAACACGGCCAAACAGCCCGAAAAACCTACAACAACTACACACAAAAACTTTAATCATATCTGAATCCAAAAGTAAAAGAACGTAGTAGCCTAAAAAGGCAAATATAAGACCAGATGACAGAGAATAAATTTCTTAAAGCATTAAAATACTTAAGAATAAAATTGTGCAAAGTAAAAAAGCATTTCATAGCCTCTAAGTATAGTAGTAGGCACACACACAAAATAGTTCCAAATTCTCACCCCTCTGCCAGTTTAAATCTATGGAGGAAAATCCATGACTTCTGTCTTTTCTCTGCCTTGCTTAATTATCTTGTCCTCCCTTCTAATGATGCTTGCCTGGCATTGTTTTTACTCCTTTTTTTCCTGGCTAGCTGTTCTCAATTACATTTATACCTTTATCTGTCCTTCATTGACCATAAATAATGCCTTTCTGCTCACCTAGGTTTTACAATAGAAGGAAACTGCTCTATGTGCTATCATAGTGTAAAATCTCAGACTTTGCATCTACTCCTTTTCCTGGCCCAGGAAACAAGGAGTTTAGTTTCTTAAGAAATTCCTACTTGACATTTCTGCTAATCTAGCAATCACATGACTACCCAAAACCTATGTAAGTACCTATATTTCATAGATTTATATTTCCCAAAAGATGGCGCTATAAGATTATACAGTCAAAGATCCCCCTTTTATTCGTTTGCCTGTTATTTACAATAATCTTGTAGTTTATTCATAAATTTAGAAATTATAACCAAAACATTCATTCAGTTGCCAAGATAATTAATAATTTATTGGTTTTGTTCTTCCGGAGCTGGTTAATTGTTTTGAAAAATGGTGGATTGTTTTGAGAACAATTAAGTTCAAGCCACACTTTTTGAAGTCATTTTAAAAAGTGATTTCATTTTCAAAGAAGTCTTCTTCTGCATCCCCTTCATTTTTCTAACTCTCTTAAACACACAAAGTTTCAAACTTTGACACTATCACCTTCAAAATGAAAGAGAAGACTTTCTCCTTAAACAATCCAGAAATGACCACCTTTCCAAGGTAGACAAACTGTGGGCAAATCCAATCCAACAAGGGTGATAAGAGCATCCCATCATGTTTTAACGCGTGGATTCCCTTGCTGGATTGAGAGCAATGCATGCCAATTAAATACAAATATATGTTCAATCATGATTTCCGAGCCTACTGTAGACAGGGATGCATATTCTCATTCACAACCATATATCATAAGTAGCACATAATATATTTGTAATAAAGTAGTGTGCCTGTATTTCCAGCTTGTCATTCAGCACATGCTGCCCTTCATTTAGCAGACAGCCATAATCCACTTTTTAACAATTGTGTCGTCAAATACACAGAAAGCTTATGCAGCGACAGAAGATGGATTCACTTTCCAGATCTGCCTTTAACTCCATTACAACCAAATCAGCTGTTTCTGCTGGGCAGTCCAGGACATAGGTGAAGCCAACTCTCCGATTAGGAAAAAGAACCAAATCAACTCTAGTTTTTAATTCTGTATAGCCCTATTCAGGTGTTATAGCTGAAATGCATGGTGGACTCTATCAATGTGAGGACATGAGGATGTGTATACCTTCCACTTACTTGTCTCTTCCCACCCAGAAATCAATCAAACCACATTAGGAATGCAGTCATGTCATCTTCTGGTTGCTGCACAATGGTGGAGGGCGGGGTTTCACTTAACTGGGGCTTATTTTTGAGGTAGGGCTTATATTAGGAGCATCCTGAAAAATCATACTAGGGCTTATTTTCAGGTTAGGTCTTATTTTCGGGGAAACAGGGTAACAAATTAAAGTTATCAGGATATAATGAATAATTTAGCAAATCAGATTTCAAAGAGAGAACAGCCTAGGCTTCTCTGGCACAACTTTTAAAAACAAAGTTGCATCTTGACATTCCAAGTGAGGATAAAGGAAATCTTTTTTGCAAGCAAAGGTAGACTTCTGAAAGGCTAGAACACCCTCCCAGGACAGGAAATTCCAACTGACTGGTCAGTAGTCTTGTATGGCCTGGGAGTAAGCTATATGATACATTTAGTCCCTCATCAGAAGCATTTTGTTTAACCTAAGATGAGGTTTCCTCTGCTTCACATTAGCTTGCTTCTACTGCATGTTTTGTGACTGATTAATGAGAGGTAAATATGATCTTCATTTCAAGTGTGATTGCCCAGGCATGACAGGTTTGCAGGAATTTGCTACTGGTGGCGTAACATTTTATCTCTTTCTAATTGTAGTTTGGGCCTTGGTTATCTGGGTGATTTTTACATGGCTGAGTCAGCCAAGGTTGCACATGCGGTTCTCTGGCAGGATTCCTATTCAGACATTTCCCGAAAAGAGAAGGAGGCAAGTTGGATTCATTGAACCATTTTGGACATGCCTCTCTCTGAATCACTGCAGAAGTTACCCATATTTGAACAGTTTCTGAAAGTGGAAGAAGTCTAAGAAATACTTCGAACTACTCTGGCCCTCTTGTGGTATGTTTCTGTATAAACTCTGGGTGGTAAAATGGGGCTTTGAAAAACAGGTTCTTGTTTGCTGCAGGAACAATAATCTTTCTATGTGGCCCTGTTCCCTCCTCTGCAAAGGCTTGCTTGAATTTTTTGTTCTTCTTAAAAAAAAAAAAGGAAGCTATGCTTCAGATTTTGTGTTTCATATTCCAAAGCAGAAAGAAGCAGATAACTATGCATGATTTTTACATAAGATATCAGTATTTGGTGTAATTTCTCAAATCTGATTAAATACAGGGACATTAAATAAAGTGCAATGATTTCAGTTTTAATAATATTCATTTTCTTCCATCCCAGTAGCAAACAACCAGAAAAAATGGTAAAATTAGATTAAATGTTTGCTGAAATTGTTTGTTTTAATAAATGTACTACAGCACCAGAGTGTCATTTTCGTATTTTTATTTTTTGGTTCAGGACACACAAGTCCGAACGGCAAGATAATTCAGGAGCAACATCAGCCAATTTTCACACTTTGAGTTTTCTTCCCATCTGACAATTTCATTATCACAACAGGAAAGGAAGAACAATTCATGCCAAAGTCTTCTTTCTTTATTCAGGGCTGTAAAGATGGAAAGAGAAGAAAAGCAGAAGCCAGTTCCATCACCCTTTCCCTCTTCCCAAACTGTCATCCACCAGCCATTCCTCCAGGCTGCATGAGAAGGAGAGATAGGATGCAGGACATCTCTCTCCACTAGGCCTCTTCACAGAAGACAATTTATGGCTGTTTCTAGTCTTCCTGGTCATAAGATGGCCAACAATAGTTGGTTGCATTATAGCTGTAAGTAGCTTGTGACTGGAGAGAAGCCCCTTCCTCCCAATTTTGAGAAAAAATTGGTCCCCCCCCCACTAATTCTTGGAGAAAATTGTCTTTTTATATTATAATATCAAGGACAATGATAATTACTTTTTAAAGAATGACAGCTTGCTTTACAAACAGGAGCTGTTTAAGAATATGACCTTGTGAAAAATTTAGATGATGGGATGGTGGAAATGCACAATAAAAGCTTGGTCTGAAAAAGCCCCTAGAAGTCTGCTCACTCAAAACCTTCTCTGACTCAGGGTGGATGTCATGAGTACAAGTACATTAATTACTCAGGTGAACTTGAAAAGAACAGCACCTACATTAACATGACTCTTGAAGGGTTAAATATTAGAACTTTCTGTCATGAACTAGAATTAAGAGTCTACCTCTTTGACTTTCCTCTGATTCTCAGTTTTAATTTCAGCTGAGTTCCCTACCTAGCCAGAAATCAAGAAACATGTTTGTTTGCCTACAGTAATGAACAACAGTTTGTTTATTCTGTTTGTTTATTCTGTTATGATAAATAGACCAGGATTGGTTGCTTATTGTTAAGGTGAAAAAAGAGGTAACTTCAAATGATCTGACCTAAGTTGCCTTTTTTTCTTTTAAAGGACTCACTATACTCACAATCAACCATGGTTATAAGAAATCAAAAATATTTTTTTTCCTTATTTTTCTTAAGTACTTCATAGCAAAGGATAAGAACAGCTCTAGTCAAACAGAAGCACAGTCATACACATTACAATTATCTGGCTGCTTGGCAACCTTGACTGTAAGTCAGGCCTAATTTCTGATTTTCTGAAGTGTGCAGCTCAGTATGGAGCCTTTTCAAGATTTCTGAGCAAAAAATCATCCGGTCACCAGGTAAATCGATCAGTTCACCCATCCATCCATCTGATTGCCTTCTACAATTATTTTTTAGTCATTGGTTTTAAAACGTTTTCCTTTGACTCTTCAACAGGAAGGAAAATCCAAAGGTCAAGAACAAGACTAGAAAGAGAGACCCCCAAGGAGGAATTAACAACATGCACTGAAGTATTTTTCTCTCTCTGCTGTTCCCTAAACCTCTACTATGAACATACTTGTTTTGGGTTGGAATCTAAAACTGAGATACCTAGTCAGAGCACCACAGCTGAGATCAAGAGCTGACTTTCATTACCAAAGTAGTCCTGTTCATTTAGAATCAGAACACAAGGACAGGCCACAGATGAAAGAAGACAGTAGCTTTAAGCCAAGACAAGTTTTGAGTCTGGTATTTTTGACAAAATCCAAAGAAACAAAACAAAAAGGACAAAACAAAAAAGACAATGCCACCCTCAATATCAAAGGCACCTTCACTTTTTCCTGAGCTAATATGATCTATGCCATTTTTCCCCCAACAATGCTCCTCTGCACTCTACGTAGGGCAGACAGGACAGTCTCTACACAAATTAGTAAATGGTCACAAATCGAACATCAGAAGCCACAATACACAGAAACCTGTCTCCAACCATTTCAATCTACCAGGGCACTCTAGAAGATATGAAAGTTGCTATTTTAGAACAGAAACATTACAGGTCAAGAATACAGAGGGAAACAGCTGGGGTAAAATGTATACACATACATCCATATAAATGGATTGAATATAAACCTAGGTTTCTTAAGTCATTACCAAATGCAATACTTATGCTGTTATCTACTGTTATTTTCTTCACAACTACCAGGCCCATCTTTCATCACAAGGCACAAAGATAAAAACTGTCCACATTCCCTATATTAATACACGTGGTTCCTCTGCTATCTTCTTTTACTTTTATATACACTTCCTCTCCTCCCTCCCCCCTTGAGTTTTAACTGATATCCTTATCCCTGCCAGTCTTCACCACACCACCCCTTCTCCCCCCTCTTTTTTGCTCATGCCTTATCTGTTTTCTGTCTCATGTAGGAATGTTTACAATAGAACGTAACACCAAACATAGGCCATAAATTACAGCACGTGAGATGTAACTAAACACCCAACACTCCTAGAGCCAATGAATATTTAGAATATTTTACTTGTGAATTTGGTATTTCATCCAGTATTTCATTTTTTCCCTATATGTCTGACAAAACAGACTTGTCCATGAAGGCTCACGTTAAAATATAATAGCTAGTATTTAAGGTGCCACATGTTTTTGTTTGTTTTGTTTCTTTGGACTTTGCCTGATATGCCTGCGCAGACTAACACAGCTACCTCTTCTAAAAGTACAACTATGAAAGGCATGGTATTTTTGAAGCTCTCACTCAAAAGGGCACAAGAAAAATAAGAGTTTAAACTCCATTTGTGCCCTAACAACTCTGAGGACTTTAATTTCAGATAAGAAGGATTCTAGAAATATAAACAGTTAAAGTATTCTTCACCAGCTGATGCAATTATGTACAATGTTTGATGAAATTTCCAGCCAAATATGTCCAGACAAGGTGACTTGACTTTAACAGGTTTCAAGGACCAGAAGAAAGCACTTGAAAACTGAGATGGTTTTATAAGTACATTACATCAGTCATCCACACTTTAGTAATGTCAGTGTATCATTGTGAGAGGGTCACCTTGAGCACCTCTGGCAGGCCATCTGGTCCCACCCCACAAGCTCAGGGGAGCCCCAGAAAGATCAGGTCTCCCGGACCCCTAGCTAGTGAGAATGCACCACCACAGATGGGGGAAGGGTAACCACCTGATATGGGACAGATGGAAGAGGGCGTGATGGGGGGAATATGAGGGCTGCAGGGCTCGGGGTCATTATCAGCCATGTGGGATGGCGCAGTCAAGCACAGTGACCCCCTCTTCTGTTCCTGTGCAGAATTGCAAACGGGAATAGAGGACAAGTGAAGCCACCTTATCCCACTCAGCCTGTTCGGCAATGAAAGAGGTTAGGGACCTGAGGCTCCAGCATCACAGCTCCCAGCTGATCCAGCGTCACCCCCGCCTTGGTGTCCGCCTGCTGAATACGAGCTGCAGTTCCTACTCCAACCCAGCTTCAGTGCTTGAGATGTAAGTGGCAACAGGCACAGCAAAGAAGCCTCTGGGAGGAGCAATGGTGTGGAATCCAGTCCCCATCACCTGCCTTTACCAGCCCTCCCTAAAAAGACTGTGTCCTAGATCAACATCATACTTTCCACTCACTTCTCCAGATCTGGACTTTCAGGGAATCCAGTGAAGTCAACTGGGGCCTCAGCTGGATGGACTGTGCCGAGTGGATTAGTGTCAGAAACTCAACCGCCTGGGAACCCAGGGGAAGGGGCCGTTGGAGTTGACTCTGTGCCTTTAATAAAAACTGCCATGAGTGAGAAAACCAAGCTGAACCCAGCTTTAAAATAGATAATAGATAACAGATTTATCAATACTCAATGTTATTCAGCTTTCAGTCATCCATGAGCCAGCTACATGGTCAGCATAGTACACTAGCAATTTAGTAATCTCTAGGATTGATTACTGCAATGCTCTCGACATGGGGCCGCCTTTGAAGGAGGCACAGGCGCTTCAGCAGGTGCAAAATTTGGCAGCCAGGTTAGTATCAGGAGTGAGGAGTTTTGACCACATCTCCCTGATCCTAGCTCATCTGCATTGGTTGACTGTTTGCTTGCGTGCCAAACTGAAAGTGCTAGTGTTAACTTTTAAAGCCCTTCATGGTGTGGGACCTCACTACCTGTTGGAACGTCTCTAGATCATCTACCCAGGCCACCCAATCTACTCACAACTTCACAACTGCAAGTCGTCACCTCTAGAGAGGCTTGGAAATCTTCCACTAAGAACTGGACTTTCTCGGTGGTGGCTGCAACACTGTGGAATGCATTGTCTGTTGATGTCCACCAGGCGCTCTCCCTGCTGACCTCCAGGAAACGTTTGAAGGCTGAGCTTTTCAAAGAGGCCTTAGGTAACATTCTCCCCCTCTGATGTTCTCACAGACCCATATGTTTTAATTCACGCTTTCTCTGCTGTGGTTCTTTTTACTGTACAGTATATGTTTAATTTATTCTTGGGTTTATGTTGTGGGAGGGTTATTATTATTATTTTTCAAAAATACCAGACACAGTCAATCCAAATTATAAAAACATTGACAGATATTATACAAAAGATAAAAGTTCTAACCAAAAACCTATGTATATGTTAAATATCAGAGCAGTGTGTATGCTGTTCCTAATATTGCCGGGTTTTGTAGCTCTGATGATGATGATGATTAAAAAACACCAGGCACAGTCAATTAAAATTATAAAAACATTGACTGACATTATATAACAGATACAAGTTTTAACCAAAAACCTAAGAATCTGTTAAATATCAGCACAGTGTGTATGCTGTTCCTAATACTGCTGTTTTTTGTAGTTCTAATGGTGTTATTTCTGAGATCTGCAACTGCTTATATTACTGTTTGAAATTTTTTGATATTATTCCCAAAGCCCCAATGACTATGGGGACCATAGAAGTGTGTTTCATCCACAAGCGAGATGTTTCTATTGCCAGGTCTCTGTACTTTGTTAGTTTTTCCAATTCTTTATTTTCAACTCTGGCATCCCCTGGAATGATCCAGACATTTCTTGGTTCTGTTACTACTGTGTCTGGTGTGTTATGTTCAAGGTGTCTATCAGTTTCGATCTGGAAATCCCACAAGAACTTGATGTTGTCATTTTCTGACACCTTCTCTATCTGATATTCCCATGGGTTTTTGGAGAATGGCAAGTTATATATTTTGCATAATGACATATACTATTTTCCCAACTCTATCATATCTACTTTTCTAATCTGTTTGTGCAATCTTTGGACATTCACCGATGAGGTGTGGCACAGTTTCATTTTTTTCTCGGCAGAGTTGACATTTGCTGTTAGCACTAATTCCTTGGATCGTAGCTTTCATTACGTTGGTTTGGAGTGCTTGTTCTTGTGCAGCAAAAATCAAGCCTTCAGTTTATTTCTTGAGGGTTCCCAGTTTTAGCCATGCCCATACTGAATTATGATTATGCTTTCCATCATTATGTCTCAGATGTTGTTCATGTAGTGATTTATTTTTCCAGCTGTTTATTTTATTTTCAAATTGTTGTTTCTTATATTGAGCCTTTAATTTCTGTTGTTTTCAAAATATTCTCCATTTTCACTGCCTTAAGTAATTTTTCTCTACTTGTATTGATATAATCATTTAGGCTTCTTTTTTCCTCCTCTACTACCTGCTGTATTTGCAGTAACCCATGACCTCTGATTTTTCGTGGTAAATATAATCTGTCCACATCACTTTTTAGATGTAGTGCATGATGCATGTTCATTAGTTTCTGTGTTTTTCTATCCAATTCTTCTAATTCATTTTGGGTCCAATCTATTATTCCAGCTGGGTCTCTAATTACTGGAACTGCCCATATGTTTATGGCTTTGATTGTATTTCCACCATTTAATTTTCATTTTAAGATTTTCCACAGTCTTTTTGATATATTCCCTTTCTGTCAGTTCTTTAACTTTTGTGTGCACAATGTTATCTGCTTCTAGTATGCCAAAGTATATATAATTTTAATCACTTGATAGTGATTTTATAATATTACCATTTTTTAAACTCTATTCCATCTAGGTTTTGGATCTTGCCATGTTATGGACAGAACTGTACATTTGTCAATTCCAAATTTCATTTGGATACCTTCACTAAATATTTGCAGTGTTTAGCAGTGATTCTATCTCCTTGGAACTTTTTGCATATAGTTTTAGGTCATCCATGTATAAGAGATGATTGATTTTTCCTGCTTGTTCTGAAATATGGTAGCCCAATCCAGTTTTATTTAAAATTATTGACATGGGGATTAGTGAGATGTTAAACAGCAGTGGTGACAAAGAATCCTCTTGAAATATTCTTCTTTTGGCGGTAATTTCCCCAATTTCTTCACCATAGGCCATAAAGATAGTTTTCCATTTTTCCATGTTTTTCTTAAGGAACTTCTGAATATTTTTACTAATCCCAGAATTTTTTATGCAGGTGTTAATTCAAATGTGTGGCAATAAGTCAAATGCCTTTTTATAGTCTATCCAGGCCATGTTAAGGTTTGTTTTTCATCTTTTTGCATTCTTCAATATCATTTTATCAATAAGCAGCTGATCTTTTGTGCCTCTTGACTTTTTAAAATTCCCTTTCAGTTCAGTTGGGTATACGGAGTTTTCAGTTAAGTAGTTATATATTGATCTTACAAGTCCTCTTGTGAGGAGCTTGAATATTGTTGGAAGGCATGTAATTGGTCGACAATTACTGGGTTCATTGCCCTTTGATGACCCTTTGTTATCAGGCCTGTTGACATCCAGTCTTCAGTTGTAGAATTCTTTTTCTTCTTCTTCTTCTTCTTCAAAAACACCAGGCACAATTAATCAAAATTATAAAAAGCATTGACTGGTATTATATAACAGATACAAGTTTTAATCAAAAAACTAAGTATCTGTTAAATATCAGAGCAATATGTATATTGTTCCTAATATTGCCGGGATTTGTAGAGTTGTTGTTAGCCTCCCAGTGTGGTGCTCTGTTACTAGATGGACAGGATACACACGGAATAAACAAACAAACAAATTAGCAAGGTGAGGGTTAATTCATTCCCTCAAGTCTGTAAAAAGCTGTACTTGGTAGGTGAACAGAGCTGGATGAAAAGAGAGAAGCTAATTAAAGAGACTAGCTGTGTCTGTGTAAGAGCCTTGAAGTTAGAAAGCATGTTATGAGAACAATCTCTCCTTGGAGTCTCATGTTACTGAAATTAGTGACATCTGTGATATTTAATTAGCCACTCTAGCAGAAGTTGCCAATTAGCTAGTTTGGGAAAGAACATAGTATGATTTACTGAAAGAGTTGAGTCATCCATAGAGGGGATGATGGAATATAAGGAGAAACACAAGAATGGTTCACTTATGTAGCTTCTAGAAGCTTATGCTTAACTGGCTTTCTTTATCTTTCAATATGTAATTGTGAGCAGAAAGATAAAGGAGAAGAGAAGAGAGAGAGTGAGCCGTCCCCTCGTATGTCTGTAGAGGAGGAAAAGGATAGAGAAGTTGGAAAGGAAGAGGTAGTGAAAGTTATAGAAAAGATGAAAGAGTTCAAGGCGGGAAAGGAGGGGGAGGAGTCAGGAAGGAGGGAGAGGAAGGAGATAGATGTGTTCTTAACTTCAGAGGAGGGAGGTAAATCAGGGGAGACGAAGAAGGTGGTGGCGTTAGAAGAAGAATGGCTGGAGGTAGAAGGAGAAACTAGAGTGTTCAAGATCCCACAGAAGGAAGTAGGTGATGAAAGTTGAAACCGTAAAGAAACGGAGCTCAAAAGAGAAGAAGGGAAACCCATTATTGAAGGACTAGGACCAGAGGAATGGACGGTCTTAGTGTACCCTCAAGGACGGGGTCCTTGGAAGAAGGTGATCCGACCAGGACCGGTTCAACTGCACGAGAAGCCGCCCGAGGGAGACTGGTCACGTCATCCCTGCTGCGGGATGATATGTGCGGTGAGGAGTGGCTGCCTGAGATGGCTGACGGACCAGGAACGGTTCGGACAATCTTTCCATTGAAGAAAGGCAATTATGAAGAGACATTACCCTTGTTGTGGGCAGATTTCCCTGTTAGCATTGAATCTGTCGACCCAATTGAAGTTGTAGTGGAAAAACCCACTAGTTTTGTTAATAAAGAGTTGTTTAAAGAATCCCCTCTCTTGTCGTTTCCCACCAAAAACAAGGAACTGCCAGACACTGACAAAGAACCCGATCACAGTAATCTAAGCCTTTTATACTGTGAAATCTGTGGGTGTACTGGAACCATGCTACTTGGTAAGTACAGAATTAGATAGCTTTCATTCTTTTCAGTGGATCTGACTCTTAGGATCTGACTCTTAATTGCCTAAGTTTCAGAATGAGGTTTGTTTTGCTTTTTAACATGGAACAGCTTCATATCATTATTATTTTAGAAACGCTAAATTTACTTTTGAACATATATGTTTTTTTAAATACCTTTAAGAAAAATAATAAAATTTTATAGCTGTGTTTTCACTCTGGCAGATCAAGGTGTTTGTGGTACTAATGAAAGTGCCTTGCACATGGAAGTTTTGAGTACTTTATGAGTTTTTGGTATTTTCTACCTTGCAAGGTTGGCTTGCAGCCACAAGCAACAACGTGAAAGTTTTTGTCTCTCCCTGGAGCACCAAAGGAGAAAATTGGCATGTTGGGAGAAGGGTCTCACAGAAAGCTTTTCCCAATCACTAGCCCACTGAACCTGCCTGGCAAGCACCTGCACCAGGTTAAGCAAGGGTAGTGTGGCTAAATTTGGGACGAGGCTGCTGGAACATTCAGAGATGCTGGGGTCTGCATGTTGCTTTACTTATATGACACTGGAGAGAAAGGAAAAATAGTTATTTTGACATTTATTTTAATCTATTTTTAATTTATTTTGTTCTCAGAAAAGATGAAAAACTTGCAGAAATTAGTACACACATTCCAGGAAATGCATGTTATCAATTTCACCGAATGCTTTTAAAATGTGACAACCAGAAGCTCTAATAGTGAAAATATTGCCCCAAATGTGAAACTACATGATAGCAAGGGCTAATCAAAAAGTCTGAGTTCTCGTTTTGTCTAGAGTTTATGTAAAACATTCTGGAGATTTTAGATAAGCCCAAGAAACAGGACTGGAAGACTCTGCTGTTCAGTAATCCATTCAAAAATTTTAGTTGCTTCAGAATAATTATCCTTTCCATGAAATCATTAAAGAAGATAAAAACAACTGCAGAAGCTCTACTATGAAGACACAATTCAACTCAAAAGACAAGTGTAACCATACAAGAATATGATTTGACTGAAAAAATGGCACAAAAATTGAGACAGAAAATGGACAAGTAGAATGAATAAATGTTGAAGTCACTAATATTGTTCCTTTATTGAGATGACCAGGAGATTTCCTGAAAATGGTGACATAATAGCTGCAATGACATCTGTTGATAATTATCCATTTTGAGCCTGCAACCATCGGTGACTCAACATTTTACATTTTAGCTCAGCTCAGGTAGGCATCAAGGCTTTCAGTGACTCATAAGTGCATAGCAAATTGGATTTTCATTTGAAAAGAAAGGAAAGCTAACCTTAATTTTGACACATTTTTACATTACTTTAATTCCAGGAAAGCTGCAACTGTTCTTAAGTACAATTTTTAGGTACAGTGCACTTTTTTCTCTTTGAAAAGGTATACTATTAACCTATCATTTAGAAAGCTTTTTTGCATGTTTATCAAAGACTTGAGTAAGTCTGTGAAGGGAAGTCTATTATTCATAAAGTATTTCACAAAATTATGTACTCATTCTCACTGGCTTTTACAAGAAGTATGCATAGTATTCTCAGCGTCAGTATGCTTAAATGGCCACACTATAATGAGTTGTTTTTCTGGGTCTATAGTTGATTTCCTTGTTTGTTTGAACTGATTTTTTTGTGATACAAAGGTAAAACCTCCTCCCCCCCCCCCCCCCCAAGAAGACAACCTCCACAGTACTTCTTATTTCTAGCATAAATTATTTGGGCTTTTAAACACCTTTTATTATTTTCCTGTTCAATGTATCTTTCCCATCCTTTTCCTTGTAGGTAACAAAAAAAAGCCAGTCACTTAATTAATGGCGTTCATATTATATTTTCTGTCCTGAACTATACATGGACTATTATATCATCAACTGTATATAGGAGGAGTGACAGGGGAAGGTCCTTGCCTTCTCTTTCTTCTAGCTTGCCCCTGCGTCTTCTCCACCACTAGAGAGGATTGGCTAGTGTGATGCGTCTCCCTGCTGAATGTCCCACCCAGATATATGGCTGTCCCGCCTACGAAGTAATGTTGGCTACAGGGCTGCAACAGCAACCAAACGGGCATGCGAAGGAAGATTAGGAGCTGTTTAAAGATGCTAGAACAAATACAAAACTTTTGTTTTTCTCACAGAACATTGTGACACATCTTACATGCTATGAGCCTCCCAGGAAGGCCCTACTTTAGAATGCAAGTGTGAAACAGGTCATGCCTCAATATTACCTCCTGTTAAAAACAGCAACATACACACACTGCTGACATTTTAAGGCATAGTCTGCCAGAGAAAAAGTGAGCCTAAAGCTGTTTGTTATCATGTATTAATTTTCCACATCCAAAGGCAATTATCTTTAGACAGGCTTGGAGAGCATTCAGATATATAATCCCCCAATTTGCATACTAAAGTGTTGCTGTTCTCCGAGGGATGCACTATAATATCTTGCAATGTGTACTTCTACTGTATGGTACTTCTACTATGGGGATTACTTAAATTTGAGGCTCTCTTGAATTTACATAGGCTGAAATCCTGTTCTTTAGCACAGCAAATCACAACTAGGGTACGCTGATGGAATCAGCGGAACTTAAAGAGGGGTTGATTCATCAAATCCCAAATGATTCAATGGGCTTTCTCTAGTTGTGGCAGATTTTTAGCCATTGTGTGTAATTTTGTCAAAATGTATACTAAAAGGATCAATGAATGCAATACCAAAAAAGCATAAGCAACACCAAAACATTCAAGATTCACTATTCCAGATAAGCTTCATCACTGCAAATACAGGCAGTAATTTGTTATATTAAATGTAATACCTATTACAGTGGCACCAAAGTTAAAGTGCAAAGTCACAAAATTACAGTAACACCAAATTACACATAGTATTTTTTCATGTTTTGGAGGAAGCAAACGTCAAAGTGTTTTGATCCTTGATTTTTTTTTAATTTTTTTTTTTTATTTTCCTTTTAACAGCTGCTACCATTGGCTGCTCAGTCCTGGCAGTTCAGGAACAGGCTTTCTGTGTATTCATGCATCAGAAGCAAGATGATTTTGCCAATGCAAGGTAGATGATCCCAAGCCAAGCAAGGCAAGTATGAAATGGAAGAAATACACCCCACAACCCACCAGAACAGGGGGGAACCCCAGAAAATAGAGGTAGGCAAACCCTGTTGTGCTAAAACAAAGTGCAATCTAATCACTTAAAGCTCCTCAAAGAAAGCAAGTTCCCAACACAGTCAATGAAGTGAAACTAAACAAACCAATTCAGCACCTAATTGATTTAGACAACATGTAAACAAACTGAGTAGAAGTGCAGTATGTAAGAAAATATAAAGAGCAGAGCAGTCAGCCATCGAAGCCCAGCTCCTTTCCCCCTTTTTTTGTCATGCCACACTACCTCAGTCTTCCTCACACGGCATTCTGATATTCTCTTCCCTATTTCCTGCTTTTCTTCTGTGTTTATATTTTCTTTAACTCTTCAAATGCCAATCCTTTTCTGGTACAAATCTGGCCAGTCCTGATCTACACTGGAACTGGGCTAGGGCTGTCTGCTCCATTCCATGACATGCCCAGGTTGACAAAAACAGCCCCAGTTCCACCCAGTTAGCATGTCAGAGCACCTCTCCCTCAGGTCATCTTCCCGTCCCACCCGCACCTCCCAGTCATTAATGTTGCGGGTGGCCATTCCAAAAGAGGCCCAGAAGGCATCAACCAGAAACTGGGCCTTTTCAGTAGTGGCCACTCCGCTCTGGAACTCTCTCCCTGTGGAGGTGCGACTGGCCCCCAACCTCCTGAGCTTCCGCAAGCAAATTAAAACCTGGCTTTTTACCCAGCCGTTCCCAAGCACCACCCTTTTGTAAAACTATGCTGGCCCGTTTTCTGCCATCTTATACCCCTGACAGGTGATTTTTAGGGGCTGGGGGTAGGGTTTGTTTGTTTTCTTTTTAGATGTTTTATCTGTTTTATATGGTTTTACTAATATTTTGTAAGCTGCCCAGAGTAGTGGCATGTTCACTAAATGGGCGGGGTATGAATCTAATTAACTAAATAAATAAATAAGTAAACAAATATGGCATTCCATATGCTATGGTGCATGTGTGCACATGCATCAGTCACCTTGAAAATTATGCATTAGCTTTGTCTATGCAATTTCCAAGTACACCAGCAATCAAAACTGATGCAAAGAAATATTGTAACATTTGAGCCAACCCTAGCTATGTTCACCTGGATTGTCCCGTTGTTTTCAAGTGATTATCTTTCTGATAAATATTGTAAGGACTACAGAGTATAATTTACATTTTCTGTGAGTAAATGACACTGTGTACTGACCACTTCCCCTTCATGGATTACTGCCTTGTCGTGGCGAAGGGGCTTGAGTAATTCAGAGAAGCTATGGGCTATGCCGTGCAGGGATACCCAAGACGGACAGGTCATAGTGGAGAGTTCTGACTAAACGCGATCCACCTGGAGCAGGAACTGGCAAGCCACTCCAGTATTTTTGCCAAGAAAACTCCATGGACAGAAACAAAAGGCTAAAAGATATGACGCTGGAAGATGAGCCCCTCAGGTGAGAATGCATCCAACATGCTACTGAGGAAGAGTGGAGGACAAGTACAAGTAGCTCCAGAGCTAATGAAGTGGTTGGGCCAAAGCCGAAAGGATGCTCAGCTGCGGACGTGCCTGGAAGTGAAAGGAAAGTCCGATGCTGCAAAGAAAATTACTGCATAGGAACCTGGAATGTAAGATCTATGAACCTTGGTAAGCTAGATGTGGTCAAACAGGAGATGGCAAAAATAAACATTGACATCCTGGGTGTCAGTGAACTAAAATGGACAGGAATGGGCGAATTCAATTCAGACAATTATCATATCTACTATTGTGGGCATGAATCCCGTAGAAGAAATGGAGTAGCCTTCATAGTCAACAAAAGAGTGGGAAAAGCTGTACTGGGATACAATCTCAAAAATGATAGAATGATTTCAATATGAATCCAAGGCAGACCTTTCAACATCACAGTAATCCAGGTTTATGCACCAACCACCGATGCTGAAGAGGCTGAAATTGACCAATTTTATGAAGACTTACAACACCTTGTAGAACTGACACCAAAGAAAGATGTTCTTCTCATTATAGGGGACTGGAATGCTAAAGTAGAGAGTCAAGAGATAAAAGGAACAACAGGTAAGTTTGGCCTTGGAGTTCAAAACGAAGCAGGGCAAAGGCTAATAAAGTTTTGTCAAGAGAACAAGCTGGTCATCACAAACACTCTTTTCCAACAACACAAGAGGCGACTCTACACATGGACATCACCAGATGGGCAGTACCGAAATCAGATTGATTATATTCTCTGCAGCCAAAGATGGAGAAGCTCTGTATAGTCAGCAAAAACAAGACCTGGAGCTGATTGTCGCTCTGATCATCAGCTTCTTATAGCAAAACTCAGGCTTAAACTGAAGAAAGTAGGAAAAACCACTGGGCTAGTCAGGTATAATCTAAACCCAATCCCTTATGAATACACAGTGGAAGTGAAGAACAGATTTAAGGAACTAGATTTGGTGGACAGAGTGCCTGAAGGACTATGGATGGAGGTTCGTAACACTGTACAGGAGGTAGCAACAAAAACCATCCCAAAGAAAAGGAAATGCAAGAAAGCAAAGTGGCTGTCCAACGAGGCCTTACAAATAGCAGAGAAGAGTAGGCAAACAAAATGCAAGGGAGATAGGGAAAGTTACAGAAAATTGAATGCAGACTTTCAAAGAATAGCAAGGAGAGACAAGAGGGCCTTCTTAAATGAACAGTGCAAAGAAATAGAGGAAAATAATAGAAAGGGGAAAACCAGAGATCTGTTCAAGACAATTGGAGATGTTAAAGGAACCTTTTGTGCAAAGATGGACATGATAAAGGACAAAAATGGTAGGGACCTAACAGAAGCAGAAGACATCAAGAAGAGGTGGCAAGAATACACAGAGGAATTATACCAGAAAGATCTGGATGTCCCGGACAACCCAGATAGTGTGGTTGCTGACTTTGAGCCTGATATCCTGGAGAGTGAAGTCAAGTGGGCCTTAGAAAGCATGGCTAACAACAAGGCCAGTGGAGGTGATGGCATACCAGTTGAACTATTTAAAATCTTAAAAGATGACGCTGTTAAGGTGCTACACTCAATATGCCAGCAAGTTTGGAAAACTCAGCAGTGGCCAGAGCATTGGAAAAGATCAGTCTACATCCCAATCCCAAAGAAGGGCAGTGCCAAAGAATGCTCCAACTACCGTACAATTGCACTCATTTCACACGCTAGCAAAGTTATGCTCAAAATCCTACAAGGCAGGCTTCAGCAGTATGTGGACCGAGAACACCCAGAAGTGCAAGCTGGATTTCGAAGGGGCAGAGGAACTAGAGACCAAATTGCTAACATGTGCTGGATTATGGAGAAAGCCAGAGAGTTCCAGAAAAACATCTACTTCTGCTTCATTGACTACGCAAAAGCCTTTGACTGTGTGGACCACAGCAAACTATGGCAAGTTCTTAAAGAAATGGGAGTGCCTGACCACCTTATCTATCTCCTGAGAAATCTCTATGTGGGACAGGAAGCAACAGTTAGAACTGGATATGGAACAACTGATTGGTTCAACATTGGGAAAGGAGTACGACAAGGCTGTATATTGTCTCCCTGCTTATTTAACTTCTATGCAGAATACATCATGCGAAAGGCTGGACTGGATGAATCCCAAGCCAGAATTAAGATTGCCAGAAGAAATATCAATAACCGCAGATATGCAGACGATACCACTCTGATGGCAGAAAGTGAGGAGGAATTAAAGAACCTCATAATGAGGGTGAAAGAGGAGAGCGCAAAACATGGTCTGAAGCTGAACATCAAAAAAACTAAGATCATGGCCACTGGTCCCATCACCTCCTGGCAAATAGAAGGGGAAGATATGGAGGCAGTGACAGATTTGACTTTCCTGGGCTCCATGATCACTGCAGATGGTGACAGCAGCCACAAAATTAAAAGACGCCTGCTTCTTGGGAGGAAAGCGATGACAAACCTAGACAACATCTTAAAAAGCAGAGACATCACCTTGCCGACAAAGGTCCGCATAGTCAAAGCTATGGTTTTTCCAGTAGCCATGTATGGAAGTGAGAGCTGGACCATAAAGAAGGCTGACTGCCGAAGAATTGATGCTTTTGAATTGTGGTGCTGGAGGAGACTCTTGAGAGTCCCCTGGACTGCAAGGAGAACAAACCTATCCATTCTGAAGTAAATCAACCCTGAGTGCTCACTGGAAGGACAGATCCTGAAGCTGAGGCTCCAATACTTTGGCCATCTCATGAGAAGAGAAGACTCCCTGGAAAAGACCCTGATGTTGGGGAAATGTGAAGGCAAGAGGAGAAGGGGACGGCAGAGGACGAGATGGATGGACAGTGTCATCGAAGCGACCAACATGAATTTGACCCAACTCCGGGAGGCAGTGGAAGACAGGAGGGCCTGGCGTGCTCTGGTCCATGGGGTCACGAAGAGTCGGACACGAATTAACGACTAAACAACAACAACTGCCCACTTATAATCTATAGATTACAAGTACTTATAATCATAGATGCTTGAAATGATTAAGCATGAAATTATGGAGTTCTAGAAAGTCAGACCCTAAAAAAGGTTGCAATAAGTCAGAATTAACTTGACCACACATTAAGATGGCTGGATAGTTCAGTGAGTTAGCTATTTGGTTGCGGAGCCAGAGATTGGGAGTTTGATTCCCCACTGTGCATCCCAGAAGAGCCTGTCTGTGTTGCCTTGGGCAAACTGCACAGTCCCACGGCATCACTAGAAGAAGGGAATAGCAAACCACTTTTGAGTATTCTCTACCTAGAAAACCCTGAAAAGTGTTGGCATAAGTCAGAATTGACTTCACGACACACAGTTATTATTATTTAGAAAGTCAAAGTGAAAAAGATTTATGCCTTTGGTATGGAGACAAAACTATGCAGTGGGATACATTTGGAAGGGAATTTGAGAGTCCTGCAGGTGTTTAATCAAAAATTGAATTATCTGAACAGATGGATTTTTGCACAGCCAGCGTTTCTGTGGGGCTTGTTGTGTCTATAATATATAGATATGTAAGATTTAGCAAACATTCTCAGCACGTTGCTGCTATGATAAAACCTGTCTGTAATACTAATGAAAACAGATTATTCTGGCATGAGGTGCTAGCAGTGGCCCTTAAGCTATGAAGACCCATTGATAGCAGCAGTGCAAAGTGACAGATACATTATAATTTCCCCTTTGCAATATATCAAGATTGACAAATGTTTGTGTACATTCAGGTGCCTAAGCAAATCTTCTGAAACCACAGCAACCACATCAGGTCAGCTATGGATGCTGATCTATTTGGAAATTGCAAAGACAAAACTAATGCATAATTTTCAAGGTCAGTGACCTCCCTGCACCGTAGCATGCCAGCTAATGAGCTCAGTGCTCATTATGGATTCTCATCTGTTGAAAAACTCTGAAGTATTGGGACTAAGGGGCTTGAATTCATAGAAGCAATCTGGCTATTGTCCATTTTAATTCAAGCAGACAGCTGTTTAATGGTAGGCTGATACAATGTGCAAAGAACAACAGGTGATAATGGCTCCCTGAAGTTGCCTCCAACATTCCCTCCATATGGTTCTAATTATCCCGCGTAATGTAGCTTGGCTCTTCTTGGGAACAGCAAATGCAGTGCTTCCAGCACAGCACCATAGTGCACTTTTTCATAGTGATAGCACTCTTTGTAACAAAGCCCAGCATTTTGCCCAATGACTAAGACCAATTTTCAGATATTGGGGCAAAGGGATTTATATGTCTCTGAGCATGTTCAGCTGTGTTATGAGGGCACAACTATTTAATAATCTTGGAACTACAGAGCTGGAAGGGACCATATGGACCATCGAGTCTGGCCCTGTAAAGGAGGCACAGTGGGGAATCGAACTCCCAACCTCTGGCTCTGCAGCCAGATGGCTAAACTTCTGAGCTATCTAGCAGTTTTGTTTCTTCATTAGAAAGCTGGATATTATAATTATTAAGCACTGACATTGCTGTAAGCTCAGAAGTCAGAAGGCCTGGGGAAATGGTTCTCCTTGTTTTAATCAATCAACCCCTTTAGCTTTGATCTCTTGACCAAATCTCTCCTGGCTATGCACCACATTGCAGCAAATATCCAGCAATCAATGCATGTGGTACAAAGTGCTCAAACCCTTGGCCAGATGTCAGTTCTGACCTTGGACCCATTATTTTGTGTTGTCACTAAACAGCTAGTGGAAGCAGCCTAAGAAATACACACTATCAGTTTATTGTGATGTTTGGGATCTCTAAGATAGACAGACAGATAGATTTTAAAACCACCCTTTGATCTTAGGGACAGCCAGGGCAATGTGCAAAATATGGAAGGCATAAAACCCAATGATCAAATAAACTGTAATGTTCTGTTGGGCAGCTTGCCAGCAGCCTCCTTTCAAGGCCACTTTTCCATTTTGCAACAGACAGTTGGCCAGGCTGGTGAGGCAATAGTCAGTTGATAAGCAGTTGCGTAGTCAATGTCCAGAGCCAAAAGTCAGTCACTCAAAAGGGGAACAAACAGTAAACAGTCAAGCCAAATCAAGGCCCCAAAATGTTCAGCAAAGTAAGAGTCCAGAAGTGGTGGCAAATATGAGATACAACTATTGCTTCCATCAAAGGATCTCTGACTGGGGCAGTTCTTCTATAGAGCTTCATCCAAACATCTCACCACTTCAACTGCAGCCACTTCGGTTGCGGATTTTTTTTTGCTCCAACACCTTAGCAAATGCCTCTCCCCCCCCCCCCCTTTTACATTTGACCAGAGGCAGCTTGTGGAGCAATGCAGGGGCACCTTCACCCAAACATTTCAAGAAGACATCCTACCCAGTCACAAACCACCCATGTGCCAGATCAAATAAGTTCATCTGAGAGGGAGGGTCCACAGGATGTGTGACATTGGTTGGTTTTCCATGCAGAAAACAAAGCGAACTGTTCCAATCAGTCATGAGCCAAATAGTGTTTTTATCAAGATGATGGAGGCCTGGTTGGTTGTGCAGAAAACCTAGTATCTTCCAGTGGGAAATGGTTGCCAGAGTGATACGAACTTTGAGAAAGCCCACCAGCACCACAAACTCCTAGTGGGTAGATAGTAGCTTTCAAAAATGTACATTCATTTGTGGAAATGATTGAAGAGCTTGGCAACTCTTTTGAAAATAGAATAGAAACTTACATGTTCACTAAACAAAGAAAATTAATATCCGGGACAGAGTCAATATGTACATAGAAGATTTTTTCTTCTGGCAATGTGTGGTTGATATTGTACAGCAATATTGCGCCATTTCCTGGCATTTTGAATTGTGGATACAGAAAGAAAATATCCCATATTCATAAACCAGAGGTGTCAAGGTTTGAAACCCTGTGTGTTTCAGAGAGTTAGAAAATTTAAGGGGGTGCAGTAAACTTTGCCCAAAAGGTAAGGTACTTTTAAAATTTGGGGCTTGGAAAGATATTTTACTAAGTCATTGCAAAACAATCTGCCGTTTTTCAAAACAATTACTCATCTCTGGCTGATCAAGGTCAATTAATTATAAACAATGTTGCCAACAGAATGAATGTTTTAGTTATAATTTGTAAACTTAGAGATAACATTATCATAAATAACACTATTGTAAAAGAAAACATTTGACAGATGAATGAATGAAAAATTGTATAACTTTATAGCACCATCCTTTAGAAAATGTAAAATCCATAAAATGTAGGAATTAGAATTCCACATTATTGCTTACCTAGAAGAAACATAAGGTAATTTTTTTCTAAGCTAGCAAGAATAGTCAAAACATATAAGCTTGACAAAATGTTTGTTTCTAACCCAGGAAACTGAGTAAAAGTAAAGTCTATGAGATTTTATATTACAGTTGCACCTACAGTAACTTTCTATTATCAGAAAATATGAGCAAGCAGATAAGAAATTGTTTATGGTAAAAAGAAAAGTAAAACGTTTGGTAAGAATATGAACATGTGGAGATAGGACACACACAATCCATGGAACAGGAAAAGGATTCATCACATTATCACAACTTCATGCCACTTTTGGGCAACAGACATCAAAGAACAACGATCATCATGGATTTTCTTCCATAGATTTTGACTAGCCAGGCTGGGTGAGCTTTTAGAATTATTTTGTGTGTGTATCTAAAATATGTCTAAAGGCTAATAAATGCTTTTCATTTTACATCTTCTTTTAACAATTTTGGTATTTTTCTATACTTTTAAAATAAGGCTTTTAAAGCATTTAAGAGTTTTAAAAGTATAATGCTTTTACTTTTCATAATTGTGCCTTCTTAGGCTATTGGAATGTCCGCAACATCTTATAATTGTTTTTATGAATAATTTTATTGTGAGCCGCCCTGAGTAGACATATGTCTAGAAGGGCGGGATAAAAATCTAATAAATAAATAAATAAATAAATAGCTGTAAGATTTTTGGCTGGCAATAACCCCCATAATGTTTTATAAGTGTAGCATGAACAGACCCTGGAGCAATGTTTGGCCTCGCTAACTGACTGGAAGAGGGCTAAGGGGCCTGTCTTGGCCACAGAGGCCAACTCCCTAATCAGTGCAGGAATCCAAATCAAAGCAGATTTGACAGATGGCTGTCCAGTTTTTTCTTGAATGCCTCCAACATTGGAGCACTCACCACCTCTCGTGGTAAGTGGTTCCATTGTCATACTGCTCTTACAGTTAAGAAGTTTTTCCTGATATTCAGCCAAAATCTGGCTTCCTGTAACTTGAGCCTATTACTACGTTCTGCACTCTGGGATGATCGAGAACAGATCCTGCACCTCCTCTGTATGGCAATCTTTCAAGTATTTGAAAAGTGTTATGATATCTCCCCTCAGTCTTCTTTTCTCAAGGCTAAACATGCCGAGTTCTTTCAGTCCTTCCTCGAAAGGCTTGGTTTCTAGTCCCCTGATCATTCTTGTTCCTCTCTTCTGAACTTCTTCCAGTTTGTTGGCATCCTTCTTAAAGTGTGGTGTCCAGAACTGGACACAGTACTCTAGATGAGGCCTAAGTTGCAGCAGATGCAAAATGTGGTGGCCAGGTTGGTTTCAGGATCTTTGAAATATGACCATATCTTCCCTATCCTAGCTTGCCTTCATTGGCTCCTTGTAATCTTCTATGCCAAATTCAAGATGTTAGTATTGACTTATAAGGCCCTTAATGTTTTGGGATCTTGATACCCGTCTGAGCATCTCTCCCAAAGATCTACCACCTGCGCCACCCATTCCTTCCATGCATTGTTCTTATGAGTAACCACCCTGAGGGAGGTCCATAGAACTTCAACTAGAAACTGGGCTTTCTCAGTGGTTGCCACAACGGTCTTGAACGCTTTACCTGTGGAGGTGTAAGTTTCAGAAAGCTGTTCAAAGCAGAGCTCTATAAAGAAGCCATTAAAAACATCCTTCCCCTGCAGTAGCTATTTTTTGGCCCACAGTGTTTAAATCTGGAATTCTATTCAGCTGTCGCCAAACGGATTTTCTTTTAAAATTTTTATTTCTTTATGTGTTTTTGATCATCCTTCAGTTGTGGGGGCTGGGGTTGAGAGATTCTCTATCTGGCTGTGCTCAGAATAGTGGATTTCTACTAGATGGGCAATATTAAAATGAAATTAGATAGATAGATAGATAGATAGATAGATAGATAGATAGATAGATAGATAGATAGATAGATAGATAGATAGATAGATAGATAGATAGATAGATAGATAGACAGACAGACAGACAGACAGACAGACAGACAGACAGACTAGACTAGATTAGATTAGATTAGATTAGATTAGATTGATTACAAGGAAGGATTTTTCAGTATCTTTGCTTCCAGTTTTCTTTATAACTGTAAGACTTTTGTATTTTACAACAACTCTGAAATAATGTTGTGCTTATGACACATGGAAGCAATGTAGATAAATGAAGCTTGTACAAACAGACAACCTGATGTTGCTTAGAATTATTGCAACAGTGAAAAGACTTATACTTTGATACACAGATGAATTTTGATATGATTGTCTGTGATTGGTTTCATTCTGGAATCAACTCTTTATTAGGATAATGCCAGCTGTGATGAATACAAGCTTCTGATTTTTTTCTTTGAAGGTCTATGAAATTTTGTAGGACTCCTGAAAGGGGAGGGGGATTCAGACATTAGCTGAGTTAACCTGACAGAGGTTTTTTGAAGAACAGAATTTATTTATTTTAAAAGCTCAGATTGATTTAGTGGCAAAAATAGCCTTAGAATTTTGTTAGTAACTTGGAATTCTCAGAATGTTAAAGTGGAAGAAAATCAATACAATAATTGTGGTGAAGATCTGGAACTAATGGAAACATTATTTTGTTAGGTCAGAACCTCTGATGGGATTATTAATTCAGACTCATTCATCACCCCAATAATTTTCATTCATTACTGAAATAAATAAGGACAATGAATACTCTATTTTTTTTTAAAACTCAGTATGCACCATTTGGGCTGAAACTGTTATTCACATAATGTTCTAAAATGCTAAAAGGTGCTATCTCCATTCTCTTTCATAAGATTAAAACAAATGAAATGCAATGACTTTAATAAAAAACAGTTTTTCATACTGTAAAATTAAAAAGTCTTTAAGTAAAATGACTTTAAAAATGAATTATTTATTTATTCGTTTATTAGATTTCTATCCCGCCCATCTAGACCAAGGGTCTACTCTGGGCGGTTTACAAATTTAAAAACAATAAAACCAAAAACCAAAGAGTCCAAGATGGCGAATCATAAATAATCAAGATATGGCAGTTAAGATATGGCCGGAGGGAAAGCCTGCCCAAATAGCCAGGTTTTAAGTTTGTTCCTGAAAACACCCAGAGAGGGAGCCAGGCGGATCTCCACGGGCAAGTTGTTCCAGAGGCGAGGGGCCACTGCCAAGAAGGCCCTTAATGAAATGCTATGTGGTTAAGAAACTGGCAAAATGCATAGTGAAGAACTTCCTCACAATTTGAACTTTTGTATGGAAAAAGATGAATATTTATGTGCCGCACTGAGAATTCTGCTTCTAGAATAATATCCAAAGTGAAGACATAAAAATAGGAAGCTACCTCACACTAGATCAGATTATCTGTTCAACTACACCAATGTATAATTGATGTTTGCCAAGGGGTGCAGAGAGCATTTGCCCCCCCCCCCCGAATCCTAAATTTCTTTTTTATTGTAATAGTCACAGAGTGATGCACATCTAGCTAGCGGGCTAGAAGTGTAGAATAACCACTGGGATTTCAATAACTTTCATTTGAACATCAACCTCAGCCTGGACCAGTCCACACAACACTTGCATTTTCCTGACACCACTGTGAAGCTACAACATGGACATCTTAACACTATGCTGTACCAAAAACCCATTGATCAATATACCTACCTGCATGCCTCTAGCTTCCATCCTGAACACACTACTAAATCTATCATTTACAACCACGCCCTCAGGCAGAATTGCATCTACTCAGACCCACAATACAGAGACTCCAAACGTAAGGATCTACAAGATGCATTTCTCAGATTACAATACCCATCTAGTATGGTTAAAGAACAAATGAATTGGGCAAGACAAATACCCAGAAGCAACCTGTTGCAAGACAGATTCAGAAGAGAAAACAACTGAATATGGCTAGTTGTCACTTTCAGCCAACAACTGAGACCACTCACACACATCATAAATGATCTTCAACCTGTCCTTGACAAGAATAATTCACTCTTTGAAACACTTGGTGATAGGTCTCTACATGCTTACAGACAACCCCACAATCTCAAGCAACTACTGACACACAAGTTTCAAAAGTAAAGTCAGTGATCTTAACTCATTAACACAAGGAGGCAGGATGATGAGTCTCCTGCTCAGCTGCTGAGTGGTCAGCAGCACAGGAAGTGCCGGCTGGGCTGCTTCTGCAATTGGAGCAACATGGATTACGATGGCTACACGTGCCATGCCTCGAGCAGTAAGTGGACTGGGCAGTTCTGAGGAGAGGGTCCAAAGGGCCCAGCCACCTGTGGTGGCAATATTTGTATTCATCTCCCCCGGGAGGTGAATACAAATATCCCATCTCTAGTATCAATCATTGTTGCAATGATTCCAGGCAACGTCAGCTTGTCTAATTCTACAAGCTTTGTTTATCTATATTGCTTCTGTGTTCCATATGCACAAAATTACTTCAGAGTTGTAAAATAAGAAAGTTTTGCAGCTTGAAGAAAACAAGAGGCACAAATACTTACACAAAATACTTCCTTGCAACTTATGAGAAGTTACAGGTGTGTTTTCCTATCAAACAGTCTTAAAACTATGAGAGGTTGCAGAAATTAAATACAAAACTTAAGTTGTAGACAAAATAAAAATCATGTTTAAATCCAAAAATATGTTTAATAGCCCAGAAGAAGGGAATGGTAAACCACTTCTGAGTATTCTCTACCTAGAAAACTCTGAAAAGGGTTGCCATGAGTCAAAATTTACTTGATGGTACATGATTATTTTTAATGGTCTAAAAAGGCATATTAAAACAGCAAAGAATATGTCTCCAAAACACATTACTTTAAAATAGAAGGCACTGTAATTTTATGTGATCTTTAATAACAATAACAATCATGCTCTCTCAAAGTCAGTACTGACTTATGGTGATCCTTTCCAGGGTTTTCCAGGTAGGGAATATCAGAAAAAGTTTACCATTCCATTCTTCTGGGGGCATCCTGGGACCATGCAGTTTGCCCAAGGCCCCACAGGCTGGCTCTTCTGGGATACACAGTGAGGAATTGAACTCCCAACCAGATACCTAAACAACTGAGCTATCCAGCCAGCTAAGCAATCTTTAGCCTTTACTTAAAAAGCCAGAAAAAATATCTAAGTTTTTAAAAATAAAAACATATAAATGCACTACTTAGTCTCTAAGCATGGTTCTAAATTGCACACTGAGCCATATCAATTAAACTTTATGGAGGAAAATCAGAAGTTGATTGTTGTTCTTTAATGTGTGGTGACTAAAGTGGCGTGGAGTTCAGATTATTTGATGAATGCCCTGTTGATTGTGTGTGTCCTACAGTATATCACAGAAGTGAGTACACCCCCTCACATTCCATAAATATTTTAGTATAACTTTTCATGTGACAACACTGAAGAAATGACACTTGGCTACAATGTAAAGCAGTGAGTATACAGCTTGTAGAACAGTGTAAATGTGCTGTCCCCTCAAAATAACGCAACACACAGCCATTAATGTCTAAACCGCTGGCAACAAAAGTGAGTACACCCCTAAGTGACAATGTTCAAATTGGGCACAAAGTGTCAATGTGAGGGGGTGTACTCACTTCTGTGATATACTGTATCTACAGATATTTCTAACTCTTACCAATTGTTTTCCTTTTCCTTCTAACGACAAACAATTTCTTTCTGCTCACTCGTTTCACAATAGTAACCATAGTATAATTGCTACAATAAAATAAAATCACATAGACTCTGCATTTATTTAAATAGGTACATATTTATGTTTTGACTTCTTGCTACTTTAGGAGATTTCTGCCTGACATTTTTACTAGTTTGGCCCTAACATGGTAGTCACAAAATCATGCATTTACATTTTCCAAAGATGGTGATATAAGGTTATGAAATACCCCCTTTCCATTCATTCACCTGTTATTTACAATAACTTCATCTCTAAGTTTAGAAATAATAAGCAAAACATTCATTCAATTGCCAAGATTGTTTATAATTCATTGACCTTGCTCTGCTGGAGCTGGCTAATTGTTTTGCAATGACTTACATAAACTATTTTTTTAAGCTGTAAGTTTTAAAACTACTTTCCCTTTAGGGAAAATATTTTTTGCACCCCCTTTGATTTTTTCTAACTCTCTTAAACACACAAAGTTTCAAACCCTGACACCCTGCTTACTGTTCCTACATTAATAGTATCCTGTGACCCTTGCTGTGACTGATTTGCTGCTGCTAGACCTTGGATTGTTTATGACTAAAGATAGAGTTTATGACTAGAGATATTTGTATACAAATACGAATATCCCCGCACAGCTGGACCTAATGAGGGTCTAGCCCCCCGGGGCCTGATTGTCCACTCACACATCCTGCTGCGGCACCGATCCCACTTGTCCTTCCAATGGCGACTCTTCCAGCTCGGCTGGCCACTCAGCAGCCATGCAGGGAGACTCGTCTTCGTTAGGTCCAGCTGCGCGGGGAAACTCATATTCGTATACAAATATCCGCATCTCTATTTATGACTTTTTCCAGAATCTCTCAATTTGTTTCCTCTTTAGAATTGGACAGACTCTGGACTGTTATTGGAATTTGGATTTGGCTATTTCTCCCTTGGCTCATGCTATTGTCAGAATTCCAAATGACAGACTTATGTCTCTGGATTTGAAAAAGATGTGATAAACTTTATTCTTGTTTAAAAAGCTTGACGCGTTTCGGCAAATGGCCTTCTTCAGGAGCTTAACATAAAAATAGAAATAAATTAGTCCATAAACAGCAAGCAAGGGACAACTACAAATAATATAAGTGAATATGCACACAACATGATCTTCTAATATGGACTGATAGCAACATTTTTGATACATACCAAGCTTTTAAAACTTTGTCAGCTCATTTATTCAGTCTTAGCTCTGACTGATAATCACAAGAACAAAACCCAGAAGAGTATTATGCATTCATATGCAGCTGGCAGCTGGGTCAAGGACAGTTAGACAATCAGCAAGACAATGGGGGCAGTGCTAAAGTAAAGGCAAGAAATCTATTTCTTTATTAAGTCCCAAAGGGCTAGAGTGTTCAATCTTAATATCCAGTCAATTTCCTTTCTCTGTAGGGACCTCTTGTACTGTCCAGGAATCATCTCTACAACCCAGAATCTTAGATCTCTTACTGAATGATTAAATTCCATAAAGTGGATAACAAGAGGACCACCTAGTCCTTGATTTCTTAAATTCCTAAGGTGTTCTCCTATATGTGCCTTAAGTGATCTTGAGGTCTTACCCATATATAGTTTATTACAATATCACCTTATAGCATAGATCACTCCCTTAGTGTTGCAAGTAGTGAATTTCTTGAAGACATAGCTCTTGCCATTCTGTGGATCTCTAAATTCTGTCATATGACATGTATTTTTACAGTAGACACAATGGTCACAGGGATGGTATCCTGTGGGAGAAAAAGAACCAGGCAGGGTATTAGAGATTCGTGGTGATAATCTGTCTTTGAACTCACTCTTTACTAAAATATCCCTTAGGTTTCTAGTTTTTTTTAAAGGAGATCTGTAATCACTCCTGAAAACCTTCCACACTTTCCAAAATGTACCAATACCTCATTACTGTAATTTATTGGTGACATGATCATATGTTAAAACACAGTTAACATGGTGTATAGGTTCTTTGTTTTAGGAGATCACCCTGTGTGGTATTGATAGCCTTAGCAAGACTATTGTTTATAATCTCATATGGGTATACTCTGTCTCTTAGCTGATCTCTCAAAATCAGAGATTCCTCGTCAAAGTCCTTCCTCTTGGTACAATTCCTTTTCATTCTTAAAAATTGACCATATGGGAGATTTTGACGAAGAGCTCGAGGGTGGGAGCTATCAAACCTCAGGTAGGTGTTACAATCTGTAGGTTTTCTGTATACCTTTGTGTATAACTTCCCTGATTCCTTCTTAATAGTGAGAAGGTGGTCATTCGCCAAAACGCGTCAAGCTTTTTAAAACAAGAATAAAGGTTATCACAACTTTTTTACATCTTGAGACCCAGTCTCTCATTTGGAATTCTGCCACTAGTGCATGTAACCAGTTCCCTGTTTTCTGCTTCATGCTAGCAGACACTCTTTCCTGACCTACTTTACAATTTGAATCTGCTTCCAAATGTTACTTGCCCAACTTGTAGGATCTTCTATAGTGTCTTTTACTGAGATCCCCACCTACCCAAGAATAGGACAATATGCTTCAGTCATTGGCTTGCCATTTTGATGTCAAGGAACATATGCTAATTATTCAGGAAAACCACCACCAAAAATATTTTGGGCCAGCTTACATGAAGAAAGTGATGGGTGAGTCTGGGGGAAATGTTGCATGGTGTCTAGCAGCAGGAACAACTGTGTGAAGAAAATGAAACAGCACTAGCATTACGCAGGTTGGAGGCTTAAACTCATTGAGAAAAGGGAGCTCATTAAGAAATAAGGAGCCTCAGAACAGTTGGGCTAAAGAAGGACAAAGACAGTCATAAATCTGTATGACAAAGAAAAATGCATTGGAAGGATGGAAGTAGAACTTCAACGGGAAGGCCTGAGAACACTGGGAGGTACAAACACAGACATAGTTGCTGCATTTCACTGTATGTCAGAAAGACATTTCATTATCTAAATCTGGAATTTAGAAAAGTTGTAATTTTGGACTACAACTTCCAGAATTCTTCATCCAGCCAAGAAGTACTTTTCCCAAGCTCTGCTACAATCTCCACACTTTTTAAACTTTACATTGCTCAGACCTCAAACACTAGTTGCATCATATCTTGCCTTGTTTCTTGGGGGTAGTGATTGGGTATGAGCGGTTATGTGGCATACACAGCTCTGTCCTCTGACAGGAAAAACAGCTGGGTAGTTTTGGAGGAAGAAACGGACAGGTATCATCACTGCCTCAGAGAATCTGTTGTGTCTTCCAGTGTTGCAGTATAAGCAAGTATTTGAGTATAGTACGTAGTTTGCCACAGAATTTTCTGCCAAACAAAACAAAATGTCATGATGAATAAATTGGGAGGGTAGGAAAAGTTTTTATCATGAATCAAGTGGCATGTGAGTCCCTGAGGCTCAGCAAGGATGCTAAACCCCTTTGCCTCTCGACATTTTGATTGTCTTCACTAAGCTGATTTCCCCTCTACAGTAAACATGGAGAGAGTGGCTAAAATCCTGTCACTTAGCTAGTAAATTGCACTAGAGTAGACCCATGGAGTCCGTGGGGATTTGGTGAGTCACCTCTGTAAGTTCCATTTATTCAAATGGAGGAGTTGACTCACTAAATCCCCACTAATTCTGTGGGCCTACTCTAGTGCAACAGGACTTTGGCCAGTATTTGTAGTACTTCCCCTTCCATTGGGGTGAATGATTTCAGCTTTAAAGAGAATTTCAGATAAAAGAGTTAAACAGCATTTCCTTGGTCACCTTTCTTTAGCTCTTAGTTGCAGCCTTCCCAAGCTGTTGTATGTTTGGGAAAGAAAAAAAGAAACAGTAAAGGGAACTCTTTATAACAGGTAGGATAAACCTCATCACACACTTTAGTAAGCTCTTAATTGCAAGGTACTCTGTTGGAATTTCTGTCATATACAGTATGATTGTGATTTAGTTTTATTACCTTGCTAAATACTCAGAATACTCAGAAGATGACTGGGCCAAGCAAGGGTCTTTTAAAAATGTTTCCCTTTTATTCAAACATTAATTTTGAAACAATCTCCTAAGGCAGTTGGTTATTTATGTAAATGAAATATGGAAGGATACTCAAGACACAAGCTTGAAATTAAAATTTATATGAAGAGGTAGAAATCAAATTATTACACTAAATAAATAAATGTTTCAAGGGGAAGCTCTAAAGCAAAGGCAGGAATATCAATGAAACATTAACCTCTGAAGGCATTAGTTGCATAATTATTGAATAAAAGAAAATTATTGCTACATACTAAGTGACATAAAATTTTTAGATGTGGAGCTTTTTTTTAGCTTTGCCTATTTTTGTGTGTTTATTCAAACTAACCACATACGTGTCTAAGGCTGCACTTCTATGCACATTTATGACAGAAGAATCCAGACTGGGCACAGTGGGATCTAATTCAGAGTAAACACACATAGGAATGCAAAGGATGTGTAACAGTCATGTACACATGACACATAGTCCATTGTATGTTAAGTCCTACTGATTTCTACAAAAGAGATAAACATCTTTTTTCCTGCTCTACATTGAGGTCAATGGGGTTTTGGAAAGGACTTAACTTTGAATCATAGTCAGTGTCATAAATGCATTAACAGCTGTTGAACTGTTGCAGCCTTCCAGATGTTATAGGACTGCAACTTGCATAATCCCTGAGAAACTAAGTATGATGGATAGAGCTGATGGGAATTGCGGTCCAAAATATGCAGCGAGCCATACATTGCTCACCATTGACACAAAGCATTAATGAAAATGCATTCATAATTTGAAATGAATGTATCAGCTGCAAAGGAGAATTTGAACAAGTTTGACTACTCTGGCTTGGTGTTTTAGGGTAGCTGAGGTGACTACAGTCCTATTCAGGCATTATTGTTCCCATTTAATATACATGCAAGTATAGGGGAGTGTCTAACCCCCTCTTCCACCATTACTTTCTCCTTGTTGAAAGCAACAGGTAACATGGAGACTCACCATGGAAGCAAGAATAGTGGAAAATCAGATATCTTTTTTTGCATGGAGGGTCTTCACACAAGCAGGAACCTGTCCTCTTGAGATGTGTTGCTTCCAATAAGAGGAAAGCAATGAGAAAGGAGGTTTGAATAGTTACTTCCTTGCTTGCAAGTTGATTGGAAAGGACAATAACACATGGAAGGGACTGTAATCTAAATAAGAACCCTCAGACTTGGTGGGAGAAGGGATAGACCTCTGGTCCACAGAGAAGCAAACTCCAGCTTTCAGAAATGCCATATTTCCGATGTTTGCAAAAGCTAGCCAAGAGCACTTTATTCTTCCTCCATCTTCCACACTCAGGGCAAAGGAAAAGAAGCGAAGCCAGGATCTCAGCTGAAGCTTTGGCCATACCCCTCATATCAAGGTCATAGTTATGCTGTCTTATGTTCTTTGGCCAATGAAGAGCCATCAGGAGGAAAACCAGCCCCCACTTGGTGGGGTGAACAACCCCAGTAGTAGACAGTAACTGTTCTTCACCCTCTGACAAAGCTTAGAGGGCAAAGCTCAGAACTGAAACAGATCAGTCTTATATTAAACGACATCAACAAAGTATTGTTGTATTTGATCAGCTTTTTGTGTTTTAAAACTCAGAGTTAATTCGATAAAAAATTCCAATGAAATGTATTTAGCAAGCTAAATACATTTATAAATACATCTATGAGCCAGTAAAATTTTTACAAATGATTGGTCTTCTCTTCTTGTCTCTCACTCCACAGGCTGGATATCATCATCATGGCTATTCTCATTTTCTGTCATACCTCACCTTGCTGAATTTTCTTCAAAAGGTGAAGATGATATCTTGCACCCAAAAGGGACCAGGAAACAGGAAGAATTTCATTTCTAACAGCATCCTAGAAGAAGGGCTGATGCCAGTCCTGCCAGTGAGGTGCTGGATGATGATGAGAGCCTTACAGGTGTGAGGCCCATTTGCCTGAGAGAAAGGTGAAGGCTTAGAGAGAGAAAAAGGCAGTGTCTGAAGGTCCTTCCCTAGCAGAACTTGATAACTAATTAGAAACATGCCAAGGAGAGGCATGCTGAATATTATAAATGCTGGGAGCTCAGACAGCTAGCTTGTGGGGGACAACTCATTACATTGTCTCTTGTTCATACCTGCCTCCACCTTGCGAAGACTCGTTAGAACTGTTTACAACCTGAACTATTTGACAACCTGCATCTGCCTGCTCCCTGGAATTTAAGGTGGCAAATTACATGCACTAGACTTATCAGCTTGACCCACAGATTGTAACAACTGCTTATTTGGGATTCAGTATGATGAAACCCAGTAAATGCTGCTCACAAACATAATATGTAGCTGTAAACAATGATGTTGCACTGCACCCAAACCAGTATCCAGATTTCTAATTTGTTTACCCTTTTTGGGACAAAGGCTTGATACCATTTAAATGTACCTCTAGCAGTACATTGTGATGTCTACTTTTGAAGAGTTATGTTCTGCTGCAGAGGGACTAGGAATTATCATTTGGTTGTACAAAATTTGTTTTTGCGACAGCTGCCCCAACACTGCTTTCCAAACCCAATGAAGGATAGTTATGTAGATAACTTGGGCTTTTTAAAGAAATGAAAGAAAATGTGTAGGACAGAAGATAAGAAATGCGACAAAAGAAACTAGTGACATCTAAATCATCCAATGTGCAATGCAGAACATCCAATAACTCAACTGCATCTTGCAGAGTAGCTGTTGGTTCGTGGCTTTGCTTCGATTAACATTATTTGTTACTGTGGAATTATCAGCCATGGGAGACTGAAGCCAACCATATCGTACCCTTCATTTTGAAAACTCCCTGATGCTCTCCACAGCAATATCTCATATCTTCTACAAACTATATGGGTCTTCATGCCTCTTCTTTCTGCTTCCTCTGTAGTGGAAACCTCTTTGGCAGCTTCTTGAACCACAGAGAGATACTGCAGTTGCCACCTGATTTACTGCATAATTTGGCAGTAACTGTCACCATGGCAAATTCAGTGGTGGTAAAGCCCACAGTGGGTTCTTGAGGGAAAATCTAGGGTTGCTCCTCAAAGAAAGTTGTCCACCTCTAATATATGTACATGATGGCCTATGTTAATTCATATTAGATGTTTGGGAATTGGGGGAATTCCATATTGGTTCCCCTTCACGGATTGCTGCCTTGTCATGGCGAAGGGGCTTGAGTAATTCAGAGAAGCTATGGGCTATGCCGTGCAGGGACACCCAAGATGGACAGGTCATAGTGGAGAGTTCTGACTAAACATGATCCACCTGGAGCAGGAACTGGCAAGCCACTCCAGTATCTTTGCCAAGAAAACTCCATGGAAAGAAACAAAAGGCTAAAAGATATGACGCTGGAAGATGAGCCTCTCAGGTCAGAACGCGTCCAACATGCTACTGAGGGAGAGCAGGGACAGGAATACTGTCTGGAAACTGCTGCTGACAGTCTAGACAGCTGCAGGGGAACTGGTGGTGGCAATTTTCAGATATTAAAGCCTGCTTCTTCACCCCACTGTCCCCAAAGACTTCCTCATGACCAAACGGTTTATAAGTGAGCCTAGGAATCCTTGGGGTGGGGAATGGAAAACTTTTAACTCCCAAAATATGGCAGCAGCTGATGACATAATTGGGCTTAACTTGCATAACTTTATATTACAGGATTTCAGCAAGTGTGACCTAGTACAGTGTTTCAGGTATGAGCTGTATTCAAGGAGTAATTTACCATTGCGACCCCCTAGTGAGTTTCCATGGCCAGGTAGTGATTTGAACATAGGTCTCCTGAGTCCTAGTTTGAAACTCTGTCCATTACACTCACTCTCAGTGAGACTAGACCTATTGAAATATTACTAACTATTCTAATACATCAAGACCCCACCCACTACATGTGTTTTAAACTCCTCATAAAGTGTTGAACATATATTTCCTATAAGCCACAGGAGAGTATGAGAGGTATAAAGAATTGTGCACTGAAATATTTATGAATAATGTCTCAAATTAAGACTCATAATGAGATGGGATGTAGGGACCCAAAGAGGTTGTAGAGCGGGAATGGAATGGATGGTTGTAGGAATGAATGGAAAGTAGGAATGGAAAGGATGGTTCTTTACCAAAGATATCTACCAATATCTCCTCATTAATTCCCCACTCTCTCTACAAGTGACAGCTTGGAAAGTTATTTTTTTAAAATAAGTTATATAACTTGTTAAAAACTCAAAGAAATAACCTGCCGTAACAGTAAGCTGCTATGGAACTGGAACTAATTTGTTCAGTAACTTGTTATGTTGCTTATTACATTACATCTTCCTTTTAAATTATATTTTGATTCTTTTATTTTAAAATCCATCTAAAACAGCAAGGAAATGGCTAAAAATTGGGATGAAAGTTCAAAATGCCTGAAGAAAGTATTTTTAGCTCATGGTACCAGTAGATATGACACATCAAAAAGTAAAGAGACAAAATACCCAAACACTATTTTTTTCCACTGGGAGAATAAACTATATTACCATGTGTAATGCTATCTGCAAACAACAACATGACGGCATGTATGTATTGCAACAAAAAGATTAACTCATATCTCATTATTTTCAAGCTTTGCTGCAAGCAAACAAACAAACACAGAGAACTCTTCTGCACTTCAATTGTCTCTGAACTCTCAATGGCAAACTATGTGTGTTGGTCACTTGTACATAATTTTGGCAGTGTCTTTTTCTTTTATAAAATGTGGATACAGAGGCCACAATCTGCCCAAGAATGTAAGAGTCAACCTGCAGGATCACACCCAGAGCAATCTAGTTCAGCATCCTGTTCCGTATACAGATTGCCTGTTGAGAGCCCCGAAACAGGATGTGAGGACAATAACCTTTTCTGTAATTGCTCCCCAGCAACTGAATGGCATCCTACCTTCAAATACGGACATTGAGCACTATGACTAAGAACCGTTGCCAAGCATGTCCCTCCTTTAATTTGTCTAATTCCCTTTTAAGCCCAATTGGCATCACCATGTTGTGTGCAGTAGCACTTTCTTTTGTGTAACCTACGTTTTGTAAATGAAGACAATGTTCAGGGAAGTCTACACATGGCTTAGCATCACATCTCATTTGTACCTCCCAGGGAAAAGAGTCACTTCAAAAGCTAGCCCACTCATTGGTTCATAAAAGTCACATGTCTCATCAGCAGAGTAGACTTTCAGTCTGACAGTCATGAAGAATCTCTTAATCAGGTCACAAATTTATCCCACCTTCTGGCTTTACAATCCATATCCAAAGGCTGCATATTCAGACAATGCAATATTCTATCCACCTGTCTTGCTCCTTTGAAAATAGTTTGTGTAAGAGAAATTTCACCCCTTCACTGATTGCTGCCTTGTTGTGGCGAAGGGACACCCAAGACAGACAGGTCATAGTGGAGAGTTCTGACTAAACACGATCAACCTGGAGCAGGAACTGGCAAGCCACTCCAGTATCTTTGCCAAGAAAACTCCATGGACAGAAACAAAAGGTTAAAAGATATGACACTGGAAGATGAGCCCCTCAGGTCAGAAGGCATCCAACATGCTACTGAGGAAGAGCGGAGGACAAGTGCAAATAGCTCCAGAGCTAATGAAGTGGTTGGGCCAAAGCCGAAAGGACGCTCAGCTGTGGACGCGCCTGGAAATGAAAGGAAAGTCCAATGCTGCAAAGAAAAATACTGCATAGGAACCTGGAATGTAAGATCTAGGAACCTTGGGAAGCTGGATGTGGTCAAACAGGAGATGGCAAGAATAAACATTGACATCCTGGGCGTCAGTGAACTAAAATGGACGGGAATGGGCGAATTCAATTCAGACGATTATCATATCTACTATTGTGGGCAAGAATCCCGTAGAAGAAATGGAGTAGCCTTCATAGTCAACAAAAGAGTGGGAAAAGATGTAATGGGATACAATCTCAAAAATGATAGAATGATTTCAATACGAATCCAAGGCAGATCTTTCAACATCACAGTAATCCACGTTTATGCACCAACCACCGATGCTGAAGAGGCTGAAATGGACCAATTCTATGAAGACTTACAACACCTTCTAGAACTGACACCAAAGAAAGATGTTCTTCTCATTATAGGGGATTGGAATGCTAAAGTAGGGAATCAAGAGATAAAAGGAACAACAGGTAAGTTTGGCCTTGGAGTTCAAAACGAAGCAGGGCAAAGGCTAATAGAGTTTTGTCAAAAGAAAAGCTGGTCATCACAAATACTCTTTTCCAACAACACAAGAGGCGACTCTACACATGGACATCACCAGATGGGCAGTACCGAAATCAGATTGATTATATTCTCTGCAGCCAAACAGCCAAAGATGGAGAAGCTCTATACAGTCAGCAAAAACAAGACCTGGAGCTGATTGTGGCTCTGATCATCAGCTTCTTATAGCAAAACTCAAGCTTGAACTGAAGAAAATAGGAAAAACCACTGGGCTAGTCAGGTATAATCTAAACCCAATCCCTTATGAATACACAGTGGAAGTGAAGAACAGATTTAAGGAACTAGATTTGGTGGACAGAGTGCCTGAAGAACTATGGATGGAGGCTCGTAACATTGTACAGGAGGCAGCAACAAAAACCATCCCAAAGAAAAGGAAATGCAAGAAAGCAAAGTGGCTGTCCAACGAGGCCTTACAAATAGCAGAGAAGGAAAGGGAAACAAAATGCAAGGGAGATAGGGAAAGTTGCAGAAAATTGAATGCTGACTTCCAAAGAATAGCAAGGAGAGACAAGAGGGCCTTCTTAAATGAACAGTGCAAAGATATAGAGAAAAATAATAGAAAGGGAAAAACCAGAGATCTGTTCAAGAAAACTGGAGATATTAAAGGAACATTTTGTGCAAAGATGGACATGATAAAGGACAAAAATGGTAGGGACCTTAGGGAAGCAGAAGACATCAAGAAGAGGTGGCATGAATACACAGAGGAATTATACCAGAAAGATCTGGATGTCCCAGACAACCCAGATAGTGTGGTTGCTGACCTTGAGCCAGATATCCTGGAGACTGAAGTCAAGTGGGCCTTAGAAAGCATGGCTAACAACAAGGCCAGTGGAGGTGACGGCATTCCAGTGGAACTATTTAAAATCTTAAAAGATGATGCTGTTAAGGTGCTACACTCAATATGCCAGCAAGTTTGGAAAACTCAGCAGTGGCCAGAGGATTGGAAAAGATCAGTCTACATCCCAATCCCAAAGAAGGGCACTGCCAAAGAATGCTCCAACTACCGTACAATTGCACTCATTTCACACGCTAGCAAGGTTATGCTCAAAATCCTACAAGGTAGGCTTCAGCAGTATGTGGACCGAGAACTCCCAGAAGTGCAAGCTGGATTTTGAAGGGGCAGAGGAACTAGAGACCAAATTGCTAACATGCGCTGGATTATGGAGAAAGCCAGAGAGTTCCAGAAAAACATCTACTTCTGCTTCATTGACTATGCAAAAGCCTTTGACTGTGTGGACCACAGCAAACTATGGCAAGTTCTTAAAGAAATGGGAGTGCCTGACCACCTTATCTATCTCCTGAGAAATCTATACGTGGGACAGGAAGCAACAGTTAGAACTGGATATGGAACAAGTGATTGGTTCAAAATTGGGAAAGGAGGACGATAAGGCTGTATATTGTCTCCCTGCTTATTTAACTTATATGCAGAATACATCATGCGAAAGGCTGGACTGGATGAATCCCAAACCGGAATTAAGATTGCCGGAAGAAATATCAACAACCTCAGATATGCAGATGATACCACTCTGATGGCAGAAAGTGAGGAGGAATTAAAGAACCTCTTAATGAGGGTGAAAGAGGAGAACGCCAAAAATGGTCTGAAGCTGAACATCAAAAAAACTAAGATCATGGCCACTGGTCCCATCACCTCCTGGCAAATAGAAGGGGAAGATATGGAGGCAGTGACAGATTTTACCTTCTTGGGCTCCATGATCACTGCAGATGGTGACAGCAGCCACAAAATTAAAAGACGCCTGCTTCTTGGGAGGAAAGCGATGACAAACCTAGACAGCATCTTAAAAAGCAGAGACATCACCTTGCCAACAAAGGTCCGCATAGTCAAAGCTATGGTTTTTCCAGTAGCGATGTATGGCAGTGAGAGCTGGACCATAAAGAAGGCTGACCGCCGAAGAATTGATGCTTTTGAATTGTGGTGCTGGAGGAGACTCTTGAGAGTCCCCTGGACTGCAAGGAGAACAAACGTATCCATTCTGAAGGAAATCAACCCTGAGTGCTAACTGAAAGGACAGATCCTGAAGCTGAGGCTTCAATACTTTGGCCATCTCATGAGAAGAGAAGACTCCCTGGAAAAGACCCTGATGTTGGGAAAGTGTGAAGGCAAGAGGAGAAGGGGACGACAGAGGACGAGATGGATGGACAGTGTCATCGAAGCTACCAACATGAATTTGACCCAACTCTGGGAGGCAGTGAAAGACAGGAGGGCCTGGCGTGCTCTGGTCCATGGGGTCACGAAGAGTCGGACACAACTTAACGACTAAAGAAAACAACAACATATTGGCTACTGTATTGGTATGTTTCATGCAATACTCAATTCTACCCTTACAATGACTCTTTATCAGCAATTTTATGAATAAAGCTCTTGGAATTATCATTGATGACTGCAAGCTGCAATGTCACCTTTTTGCATGCACAAAATATAAACTCCAGATACAGATCTAGCTGTATACTCTTTGTTGATTGTGGGACATTCTAGTTTATGTATTTTTTTAATACAGAAAGACAGGCACTGAAATATCTTCAACATGATCATGGTACTCATCTTGTCATGGCACTCTTGTAATTGCACTGGTAGGGATTAGAGGTAATTGAGGACTTTCCTTATCAGAGAAGAAATCTGAGGACTTAGGGCTGGCCCAAGGAATTTTGTTACCTGGGGTGAAGGAAAACACAGAACTGCCCTCTTCCCAATCTGTATATTGACCACAGTGGCAACTGAATGTACCCAAACTAGGGATGGGACAGTGCCCTCGACTACACCTAATAGCAGCACTAACGATGGCAGGATGTATGATCTGCATTGCAAGCAGGAAACAGAAAAACAGACTTTACATAACAACAGGACTGCTGCCATTGGTGTTGTCAACATTCATGCTGCCCTTTGCTATATAAAGCTTGGCATCCTTTTTCATGTTGGCAACATGGGCCTGATACTGTACAGCAATATTGGGACATTTGCTGGTGTTTTGAATCATGGATACAGAAGCACAATATCCCAGATTCATAAACAGGAGGCCTTTTAAAGGAATTAAATTATTTAATTGACTGTGTCATGGCAAGTTGTTCTTTGAATACTTTATGTCCACTTTGACATACTTTATTTTCACTTTGATTTTGATATTGGGTGCTACAGTCTTTTTTTTTTTTTTTGTCTCTATGTGTGAAAACAATAAACAAAATTATTCTACTAGTTTGTCCAACCCATCGCAAAATAAAGCATAGCCATGTTCTAATACAGGTTAGTTATTTTTGGTATTTATTAATAGGAGACTTGAAATATGGAATTACTTTCATAAGTACCTGATTTAATAAAGGAAGATTCTGATCAATCCAAATTTGAATTGTGCATTAAATTATTTGTTGGATTTAATTTCATTCATGCAGTTTAATTTGTCCATTAAACTGCAACCCAAATCATAATTGCTAGAGCAGGGAATATCTATTGAAACGAATAAGACTGGGATCCATGGAACTGTGTGAGGGCCAAAATGAAGAAGAAAACATGTTCATTCTTAACATTAGGACTTGGTATATTTTCAAAAGATGTGAGAGACAGGAATTTGCAATTTAAAAAAAACCCTATAAAGCAAATACATCTTTATTCTTTTAAGTGTAATAATAATAATAATAATAATAATAATAATAATAATAATAATAATAATAATAATAATAATAATAATAATAATAATAATAATAAAATGCTCTAAAATTCTCAAAAGAAACATGGGAAAGCCCAACCAGACATAACAAAAACGCCTTGTGGATTAAAGACATTTGTAAAGAAACTCAAGGAAAACAAATGGATGATATTGTAATAACAATTGAAATGTTCAAGAGGCAAGTACAGTCAAACCTCGACTTACGAACCTCCCTAGTTACGAACATTTCGAGTTACGAACAGCTCCGTCCACAAAAATCTGGATCGACTTGCGAACGGAGCTTCCACCTACGAACGAAAAAAGGCAGGGAAAAAGGGCAGGAAATTCAAACTGTTGGTGGCAAAGAGGCTGCTACTTTGTAGCTCTTTCACCCCAACGGTTAGAGCAGGGGGTCAGGGAACTTTTTTACTTCTGCCGAGCAGGAGGAGGAAGCCGGTGCACTCCCTTCCCATCCCTGGCGTGGATCTACCCGTGAGTAAGCACCGTGGAAAGCGCGGGGTCTACTCGCGAGTAAGCGCCGCCGAAGGCGCGGCAGTGGAGGTAAGGTTCTGCTTTTTCCTTTTAAAAAAGTTGATCTGGGTGGGTTTTGGAGGGTAGGTTTGGACTGGGGGGGGTTATGTTTCTGTGTTGTTTTGTTTTTTGGGTTTTTTTTTTTGTTTGTTTGTTTTTTTGCAGTCCCAGCGTGGGACTTGCTCCAATGTTTATTTTTGGATTGGTTTGTTTTTGGTTTCGGTTTTTTGCAGTCCCAGCGTGGGACTTGCAGTGTTTGGGCTTTCCCCCAATTCGAATTTCCCGCCCTTTCCCCCTGCCTTTTTGCCTTCAGAGGTCTGCAAGGGCTCCCTCCGATGTCGGGGGAAAGCCCTTGGAAACCTCCTGGGGGTCCGATCGCGGCGGCCGGTGTACTCGTGAGTAAGCGCGGCGGAAAGCGTGGGTCTACTCGTGAGTAAGCGCCGCCGAAGGCGCAGCAGTGGAGGTAAGGTTCTGCTTTTTCCGACATCGGAGGAAGCCCTTTGAGACCTCTGAAGGCAAAAAGACAGGGGAAAAGGGCAGGAAATTTGAATTTCCAGCCCTTTCCCCCTGCCTTTTTGCCTTTTTTCTTCCCTCGGAACGCACTAAATGGTTTTCAATGCATTCCTATGGGAAATGGTGCTTCGACTTACAAACTTTTCGACCTACGAATGCCGTCCCAGAACGGATTAAGTTCGTAAGTCGAGGTACCACTGTAAAGGCTGTGAAAAATTGGAGTGCACTTGGTCCAGATGAGCTGCAATGATTTGGGTTAGAGCATCTAACAAGTCTCCATCAATGTATAGCAGTGCAATTTAATCACTTACTTCAAAATTCTACAACTGAAGACTGGATGAGAAACAACAATTTGAAAAGAAATTAAACGGCTAGAAAAATAAACCACTACATAGACAACACCTGAGAAATATTGATGGAAAGTATGATCATAATTCAACATGGGCATGGCTAAAAATGGGGACCTTTAAGAATGTCCAAAGATTGCACAAACAGATTACAAAATTAGACATTATAGAGTGGCAAAATTAGTGCACTGGTCATTATGCAAAAAAATATAACTTGCCATTCTCCAAAAACCTGTGGGAACATCAAGTAGAGAAGGTGTCAGAAAATGAGGAATTCAAGATCTAGTGGGATTTCGGGATCCAAACTGATAGACACCTCAAACATAAGACACCAGGCATAGTAGTAATAGAGTGAAGAAAGGTCTGGACCATTGACATTGCAATTCCAGGGGATGCCAGAGTTGAAAATAAAGAATTGGAAAAACAGTAGAGACCTGGCAATCAAAACATCTCGCTTGTGGATGTAACACACTTCAGTGGTCCCCATAGTCATTGGGGCTTTGGGAACAATATCAAAAAAAATCACACAGCAATTGTAGATCTCAGAAATCACACCATTAGAGCTACAAAAACCGGCAGTATTAGGAACCGCATACACACTGCGCTGATATTTAACAGATACTTAGGTTTTTGATTAAAACTTGTATCTGTTACATAATACCAGTCAATGTTTTTATAATTTTGATTGACTGTGCCTGGTGTTTTTGAATCATCATCATCATCATCTTAGAACTGCAGAGCTGGAAGGGACTCTATGGATTATCAAGTCCGGCTCCTGTCAAGGAGGCACAGTGGGGAATCAAACTCCCAACCTCTGGCTCTGCAGCCAGAGACCTAAAGCACTGAGCAATCCAGCAGTTCCCTAGAGTCTTGCATTAATGAATGAATGAATGAATGAATATTTTAAAAATAATCAAATACAGGCATCCTAGCTAGGCTTTTCCCTAGGATCATTTTCATAACTTAATTGCAGGTAACTTGAAGACTGCTGACTGAAAACACAAGCAAAAAACAGCCATGGACATGCAGAAGTGTTGTTCTTTACATTTAAGGCACCTGGAAGCAATTAAAGGTCTGGAAGCAAAACAAGGTCTCTGTCCCATCTATATTACAGCATATAGGTCCTATATTTTCTACCCTTCTGTCAACGTAGGGCAGAAGCCAGTACCTACTCCCATGCTTGCCCATAGCCATCTGTTGTTCTAATACTTTAAAAAAATAATTTGCTCTTTATGTGTGTGGAGAGCAATTTCATGTTTCTACCCCCTAGTTTTATTTTGGGTCCAAGGTCCCCCCCCCCTTTTTTTTATTCCAAATGTGGAAGCAACCAGAAGTCTCCTCTATGTTTGACAAGAGTCCCTATATGGGCCTAAAGCTGGTCAGGACAGACAAAAATCTGGCCCCCTAGAAGAGGGGAGAGGGGCTTGTGTAGGTATGAAAATTGGGATGTCATATGGTGCTGAGGGCCACAATGCAAAGCTGGAGCTTATGGCCCCACAGGTCACAGTTTGCCCACTCCGCTTAGGTTGGCAAACACAGAATTATCCTACTTTTATCTCCACTGTAACATAAAATCGTAAAAGGGGTTAGCTTGATAGTCACCTGCCCAAAGCCACATGTGAGTTTATGACACAGTGGGGATCTGCTGTACTGAACAGCAGGAAGGAAATTACAATCATATTGTCTTTCCCAGTCAAAACAAAAAAAATCTCATCCCCTGCAGATGTGAAGAGTTACCAACTTGGACATTGTGAAGTATTCAGTGGTTGCATTACTTCAAATCAGTGAAACAACTGTATATTTCTTGAGTGTGTTTCCCCCTACCTTTGGACTCCAGAGCTGTACAGTATATGATGGTAGGAAAGGCAACTTTCAAAATGAAACATTTCCTTTTTTCGTTTTGTCCTTATAAAAGATACACAAAGCAGAAATGAAACAGACAAGGCAGATGAACATGAGAATTTTTTTAATATAACCTGGCAGACTGAATGTTTGCTTCCCCCCCCCCCACATTTGACTTGTCCTACTTTTAATTCTAGACTGTGAAACTGCCTTTTATATTTATGTTCTCAGCTCCATAGCTTTAATATCTACCAAGCCTCCTTAGAATAAAGCAATGTGACAATAATATTGCACCAGCTTCCTGAAGCCGTAAGACTTGTAATTTTTTAAAAATATTATGTACATAATTTATCGCACAGCTATACTACAGTGGACCCTCGACTTACGGAATTAATCCGTATTGGAACGGTGGCTGCAGGTCGAAAAGTCTGTAGGTCGAGGCTCCATTGACCTACAATGCATTGAAAACCGATTAATCCGTAACCGGCCGTTTTTGGTCCATTTTGTTTGATTTTCCGGTCTGTAGGTCGATTCTCCGGCCGCAAGTCGAACCTAAATTTTGCGGCCAGAGAAGTCTGTAACTCGAAAAGTCTGCAGGTCGAGCCGTCTGTAAGTCGAGGGTCCACTGTAATTTAAGAGTGTCACGTAGTCGATGAAATCCTGCTGTACAGCTCTGTGTGCGCAATGCGAAGCTGTGACAAAGTTTGGGGAAAGTGTGGCAGGACAGAAGTGCTATTCACAAAGCAGTTCTGCATGCATGCTGCACAAATGGCATGACAGGCTTTTGCAGCTAATATGAGCCAAACAAATATGCTTCCTTGGTCTTGTCCCTTTCCTCAAGTGTGTTTTTAGACTGGTGCTCCTGTAAAGCTAATTAGAAATTGGGGTGTGGGGCAGTGAAGGAGAAAACAACCTTTCTATGACTGGAAACCAAGGTATTTTCTCTACCTTCACCTCCCTGTTCTTAATACTCTCAAGAGGGAGGTTCCTAAAAGGCGTAAAGCTAGCCACCCCTCTCATCAACCAGCCTGGACCCTCAGTAGAGGCAGACACAAGACTTGGCACATGCACTCCCAACGCCACATTTCTTCCCTTCCTGCCCCATCCCAGCTCAGCTGCCAAATCTCCTAAGATCACCTTCAAGGGAGCTAGCACCGTTGTCCGCTCAGTCTACTTGTTTTCCTCCCTCCATGCAAACAGAAATTAGCTCTGCAGAGAAATTTCCACAGGAGGAGTCGGAAGAAGGAGAAAGGAGTGTGGAGTCACAGCCTAATCTTTCTGTCTGGAATGAGGAGACAACTAACTTGCCTTTTCTTGTCACCCATAGACAGGTGAGCTGGCTGGATAGAGGGTGGCAGTTCAATTACCCACTGTGCCTCCCCACTTTGGGAAGAGTCAGTCTGCGTAGCCATAGGTAAGCTGCACAATCGCAGGATGCCCCCAGAAGAAGGGAACAGTAAAGCACTTCTGAGTCTTCTCTATTTAGAAAACCTTGGAAAGGGTCACCATAAGTCAAAATTGACTTTGCTGCATGCAATTATTATTATTATAGACAGTTATGCAGCCTGCAAACCGGACAGAGATTTCAGTTATCTGAAATTATATTAATCTTTGCAATTATATGAATTTTTAATTATTAATTTTTTTTAAAGACTGCACAATCCACACTGCCCAGGTGTAACGTTCAGCATATTTATGCTGGCATAACTTTATGTTGCATGAAGATGAAAAGACTTTCAGCCTAAGAATGATGCCTATGAAATTACTGGCAATGCAGCAGAGCCGCTGCTATTAAAAATAGATTTTACATGTCCATCCTGCTTTCAATAGTTCACAATAATCAGACTGTCTCCTGCAGAGTTAGAGGTTTACTGCTGTTATGATTTGTGTTGATATTTATCACACAACCACTTTCATGTAGTAATATACTAGTAGGGATGGAAAGTAAATTCCTATTACCTGAACTATTTTATGAATTGGTTAGGTTTGTGGTCTGCATCCCTCTTTTGCAGTTTCCCATTATCAGAATGAAACTCTGTACATCATATTATTTCTTGTTTCCTTTTCCTTTTTCAAGTCATATGCAAGTGAATGAATGACTCAAATGTGTAAATCCAAGAAATGCATGCAAGTATAATTTAGTCAATAGGGAAATGCATTAAAGTGTAGGAAAAAATGTGATCTAAATTATACATAAATTCCTGTACAGGGGAAAAAAGTCTAAAAACACAGGACAGAGCAGAGCAGAGAGTGCCATAGTGGAATCCTGAGAAATGCAATTGAAATGATACTGACAGCTATTAATACCCCTTTGAAAGGGTCACTTTAACTCAGAACTGACTTTGACAGCACATTATTATACGTATTGGCAAAAGTGCAAGTGAAGAGTCATGGACCCACCCCCACATATAATATTCAATTCTTCCAAAAAAAACACAAAAAACCACTCTGTTTTATGAATGTGGGATATTGTGCTTCTGTACCCACAATTCAAAAATCCAGGAAATGGCCCAATATTGCTGTACAATATCATTCCCATGTTGCCCGCAGAAAAAAGGATGCCAAGCTTTACATAGCAAAGGGCAGCTTGAACACGGACAACACCAATGGCAGGAGTCAAGATGGTCTATAGCAGCGATGGTGAACCCATGGCAGGTGTGCCACAGCTGGCACGCAGAACCCTCTCTGTGGGCACGCGAGCCATAAGTCACTGGATCGCTACCCCTGGCAGCCAAACCTGAGGAGGCAGCTGCAGCCGCGGTGCTAGTGCCCCGACAGGTGGCGGGCCAGGATCCGGAGCAGCTGGCATGGCGGCGGGGGGGGGGGGCAGCCGATCTATAGGCATTGGTGGGGTTGGGCACGACTGGAGGTGGATCCGGAGTGGGGTCTGGAGGCACCTCCGTGCCCAGGATCCCCCTTCTGCTGCCACTTCCGCCGCCGCCACTTCCGCTTCTGCCGCCGCCACCCACTGGGCTGTGGTTTTTTTTTCAGTTTGGGCACTCGGGCTCAAAAAGGTTCGCCATCACTGGTCTATAGGATACCCTCTTATGCTCACTACCATTCACAAAGTGACACCAGGCAAGGGAAAATCCCAGAAAGTGACTATTTTTTTCATCAGTTGATCATGTCTCACCCAAACACAAAGCAATTATCAGGGCTGTTTTTCAACAAATGTGAATGTTGAAAAACAACAAGCAAAAATGAGTCAACTGAGTGTTTCCTGCCATGCACATATAAGGGAAATTCTGAAGTGATCAGAATAGACTATATTGCCAGGAAATGTGGGGTGGGGCAGTACCAAAATAAAAAGACCTAACATGAGATGGGTTAACATCCTAAAAGAAGCCACCTCTGTTAATTTGCAAGATCTGAGCAGAAAATATTGGCAAAGACAATATTGGTAAGAAGTGGGGGTGGGGGGAGAGAGAACAACCGAATACAAAATGCTTTTGGTTTACAAGATTGAGCAGAGCTGTTGCTGGTCTATAGATAAGCAGGCTCGGTTTCCCCTCCTGAGAATAAACACACTATTTAGAGAACTGGAGTTAAAAAGGCAACAACTTTATTAATTACAACTGTAGTTCCGTGGCTGAGCATTGGGGTTGGATCCAGTTCCATCAGTAGACCCAAGTGCCACCTGATGTAACTGTCAACTCCCAGATCCCTCTAGACCAGTGGTCCCCAACCTTTTTGACACCAGGGACTGGTTTAGTTGAAGGCCATTCTCCCAAGGACGGGGGGGGGGTGGTACTTGTTATGCAGTAGGCTGTTGGAGGATAGCTTTGAATCGAGCTCATAAAGGAAATGGCGAACAGGAGCAGGAGGTGAGCTGCAATTGAAGATCTGCCTCCTATTAGATCAGCAGCAGCTTAGAACATAATAGGAGCACAGGCTCCTATTAGATTCTAATGCCACAGGCACAGCTGATCTAGCAGCAGCAGGAGGGGAGCAGGGAGGGAAGCTCCGCCTCCTGTCAGATCAGCAGTGGCATTAGAACCTAATAGGAGCACTCTGACAGGAGGCAGAGCTTCGCTTGCCACTCACCTCCTGCTCACTGCTAATCTGTCCCGGCGACCCAGTCTTTCCAAGGCCACGGACCGGGACCGGTCCACAGCCAGGGGGTTGGGGACCCCCCTCTCTTGACGACGATCTGGAATGGCGGATCCTATATGCCACTCTTTGGCTCCCTGCCACCCAAGGGCAAAGCCAGGGTCTTGGCCTCTTGAGCTGGGGCAGTCGTGGCTCTTGCTCCTGCTCCCCAAAAAGGGGGGGCATCCACACCAATAGTGACAGGCAGGTCCCCACCCGCTGTCTATCATCCACCGGATTCATCCCAAATGCTCAAAAACTGCCAATAAAGCTAAGATCAAAATAGAAGAGGAATAGTTACAAATCACATAACCCTACTTAAGGTAGACCTTAACTGTAACCTTCATTAAATTCACAAGAACAGCTGTTATACTTAAAAACAAAAAATATAGGGTGGGAGGGGAGGTAGAACATTGTCCAAGGCACACTGAGGCCTTGACTAAGGAGTGCCCTGCTTAAATGCAGGAGGCGTACCTGAATGGAAACCGCACCCCTTAGGTCTGCTAGCACAGGGGTCATCAACCCCCGGTCCGCGGCCTGGTGCCGGTCTGTGGGCTTGCCGGAACTGGGCCGCGGATACGGATCTCCGCACGCACACGCGGGGGGGCGTGTCACGCTCACGGGGGGTGTCGCGCCTGTGGTGGGCGTGTCGCACCTGCGGTGGGCGTGTCATGCTCGCGCAGGGGTGTCGTGCCCATGGTGGGCGTGTTAAGCTTGCGGCGGGCGTGTTGAGCTCGTGCAAGCGTGACGTGCCCCTGCCCCCCCGCGCATGGAGCTCGCTTCCCCCAGCCGGTCCGCGGCCCCAAAAAGGTTGGGGACCGCTGTGCTAGCAGCAGGCCCCGCCTGCCAGTCATGCTGGTGTGCTGCCGGTGTGATTCTGTCCCAGAGTCCAGCTCCCAGACTCCTGTGCGGCCTGCCACATGGCCGCCACCATTACAGAGCCATGCTGGGGGCAGAAGAGGCCAGGCCACCACTCTGGCCACAACATGGGCCCCAGGTAAGTCTGGGTCCATCTCTAATGAGACTAAGTTTAGGTCTGTCTCCATTCTCCTTCTCGAAAGTCCTGGGTAAACTCAGTTAGACCCGTTTTACAGAGCTATGGGATCAGAGTCCTTGCCCACTTTTGCCTCTAATAGAGCCAAGCATCTGGTTAAAGGGAAAAAAATCAGTCTTCACTCTAAGTGGCTGGATTTGTGTGCCATCTCACAAATGTCCTATTCTCGTTGGTTCCCTCTGTCCAAAACATCATTTGGTTTGGAGAATTATTTTGTTTATGTAACCTCAGCCCCTTTAAGAAAAGCATTCACAGCTTTGCGCTTTCAATGTATGTCATCAGCCATTTTGGAGGGGAGATATGATAATGTCCCATTTCATCAAAGACTCTGTGGATCAGGAGTGGTCAAAGATGCTTTACATTATTTAATAAGTTGCCCTTTATATGAGCACCCCAGAAGCCAACTTCTTGTTGGCATTCTCAGACTCCTATGTGATAGACCCTGCTTGGCTCAACTTTGCATGCTGCTTGTGGGCAGGGATGTAAATATCAAGTAGCAAAATTTGCTTTGGCAGCAAATAAAATATGTGTCAAGCATCAAAAGTCTTAAGAAAGAAGGGAAGTTATGTCACCTTGAATTTATGTATACGGGGTGAGTGCAGTTTTGCGTTGCCGTTAATATAGTGGTGACCTATGGTTTTAAACAATAAAGTTTGTTCTGTTAAAAATATATATTTCAAAATATTTTTACACCAGAAATTGAAACTCTTTTTATGTCTGTTCAGCCAGGAAGGAATTAAATGTTTTTCTCCTCATGGTCATTTAATTTGATCCTGGCTGGTAAGGTTAAAAGTTCAGCTTCCTCTGGAAACTTGCAATAATGTTTATGTTTACATTTAGAATGCTGGCATTTATAAGAAACCCAGAAACTCAGACTTTTTCTCCCTCTGAAATTGCTAGAGTGTTAGAGCCATGAATGCCTGGATTCCTTCCAAATTAAAAAAAAAAGTCTGGGATTAACCACTCTTTGTCAAGATAAGCAAGTTTAGTATTTTCAATGTATTTAATTTGTTTTAAATCTGGACATACAGAACGTCACTAGTGTGTGCATGGGGGTGGTGGTAAAACAGTTTTAATTTTTTAAAAAAATCTTAACTTGAAAATGATTTGCCCAAACAGCCAAAATTTTGGCACAGAGCAAGAACAGACTGTCTGCTACACCTGTAACAAATTTGGTGCTAATCTTAGGTCCAGTTTCAAAGTTATACTCTTTTGTTTGGGGTCCTCCTATTTTTTAAGTTGACTTGTAGAATTCTGAATTGGACTGTCACACAATATCTATTGGTGTACTCTCAAGCAGCAATAACATAGCCATGCTGTCAAAGACAGTCCAACAACACATGCAAATGTTTTGACTCTTTGTATGGATCACACATCATACAGCAGCAGAACCCAGGGTACTATCCATTTTATTAGGATCAGCTGACAGTCATTGAACAATTGGCTGGGAAGATGATCTACTGCCTTTGTATTTCTTATTTAAACATTTGCAGCCTGCTGCTTAGCCAAAAAGGCTCTTGAAATGCATAGATCAAAAGAAAAAAGGCAGTACCTGGCCTCATGTTTGCACTATAAAGACAAGACACCAAAGGAAAAAGAGATTGAAAGGAAGGAAAACAAGCAGGCAAGCAAAACTCAAGAAAATGAAGAAAATCCAGACCGCAATTCTAAAAATCAGCATGTTTGACATTTGATAGTGGAGACCTGTGTTCATATCCTAGATCAGCCACAGCATTGACTGGATGAGCTTGAACTAATTATTTCCTGCCTAATCCTTGCCTACCTGATAATGATTTTTCTGGGGGTTCATGGTTTGTTGCTAGGCACAAACCATGAACTAGCCCGATACGCTACTTTTCTGGTTTATGCCTATCTCTTCTTCTTCTTCTTCTTCTTCTTCTTCTTAGTTTTAATCTTTCTAAACACATCCGTGCCTAAAGTCTTATGATACACCTTTCTCATCTTCATACTGATGAACTGACTCTGTACTGATGTTCAAAACAGCTCTCTTATAGTGAACAAATGTGTTGTTTTGTAAGTAATATACGTTTGTTGAATTCTCTGAAGACAAATTGAGTATACATTGGACTGCAGTTGGGCAAGGCCAGTCCTATCAATAAGCCTTCAGAAGCAGTCAGCTCAGGAGAGTCCAATGGTGATGAGCGGCTGACACATGCCACAAATGCGGGGGGGAAAACCCACATGCACACACAGCCAGAGCAGAGGAGACACTGGCTGGAACTGGCTGGCTGGCTGGGGGGGCGGAGGGGGGAGAGAGAGAGGCTCAGTATTGGCATTTTCACTGTCTGCCTTTCAGATACCAGCTCCAGGGTTTGTGTGCCGGCTCAGTGAAGAGACGCCTCCTTGGGTTAATTTTGCCCTATCTGTCCGCTCCCCCCATCCTGGGACTCGAAGAAGATTTGGGCAACTGAGCCAGTGGCCAGGGGCTCCTGCAGGCTGCTTGGTGGCCAGGTTCCTCCCACACCCTCCTGCTTTTAACACAACAGTAAGGCAAGTGGCCGATTAACTGGTGGTCTGAGAAGGGTTTTTAAATGGATTGTTGTGTTCTGTTGTTTTAAATGTGTTTTAATATTGATTTTATTTACCATTTTAATATAATGTTTGCTTAATTCTTTTAAATATTTGTATACTTACTGTTTTTAGCTTTTAAATACTGGTGGCTTTTTTTAAATTATGTGAGCCACTTTGGGTACTTTTAAGGAGAAAGGTGGAATAAATATATTTTATATAAATAAATAAACATGGACAGAAATGTTCACTTAGGTAAAGGTAAAGGTTCCCCTTGACATTTAGTCCAGTCGTGTCTGACTCTAGGGCGCGGTGCTCATCCCCGTTTCCAAGCCATAGAGCCAGCGTTTTGTCTGAAAACAGTTTCCGTGGTCACGTGGCCAGCGCGACTAGACACGGAACGCCGTTACCTTCCCACCAAGGTGGTACCTATTTATCTACTTGCATTTGCATGCTTTCGAACTGCTAGGTTGGCAGGAGCTGGGACAAGCGACGGGAGCTCACTCCGTCGTGTGGATTCGATCTTACGACTGCTGGTCTTCTGACCTTGCAGCACAGAGGCTTCTGCGGTTTAACCCACAGCGCCACCACGTCCCATTCACTTAGGGGGAATCAATTTAAATGAGTCAATTCTACATCCGCATCAAATTTCGGGTGGAGGAGTAAAAAAACCTCTTGGCCACTCCAAAAACCACAATTCCCTGTCAAATTAATCTGTTCTTACACATGCATTGTGTATTCACCTATTTTTACAGCAATATAAAAAAGGCTAAACCTGAATAGGGGTGTGTGTTTTTCGCAATGTAACCACCTTCTCAGTTTTATACAATAACTGTTCTACCTTCAGAGGTAATTGGGTTCCATATAATAGCTTTCTTGCTTGCAAAGCACAGCTCATTATATACAGGATATCCAAAGTTTAAGAACAGCTTCTCATCTTAAGGCTAGCTTCTTATCTCCAATCACTGATCATAACAGCAGAAGAAGCTTGTGGGCTAGGTGGTTACACTGGCTTATGGGCTAGAAATTCTCTGTCACTGATTGAGAGAAAGGGGCCCTGACAAGGGAAGAGTTGTCTAATTTGCTTCAGGGAGATAGAGGCAGAGTTGCTATTTATATCCAGTAAAAGAGGAATACACTCACGCCTCCCTGCAACATTAACACTAAACATGAGAAAGTCTTCAGTGAACCTGCAGTGGGGCAGGGCTTGCTTATGAGACTTTGCTCCCACAACAAGCCAGCTGAATACCTGTGTAAGGCCAATGGTAAATAACTAAGAGATACACATACATGTAAAAGCACAGCTACAAACTGTACTTCTTATCAGAGAGGTAATGTATTTTTTCTTCTAAGCAGCATGTATCTGTAAGGCAGCTATTTATATAATGAATACTAAAGTGAAACCCACTGTCTTTTCTGGTCTCATAATGAAGTTGCTCTCTCCAATGAACGTAGCTGGCACCAGTATCTGAAAGAATTGGCTGCTGTGCAGGTCTAATGTTGTAGTTTGAAGATCCTACCAAGTCATGCCCCAGATTCAACACAATCTTTCATCAACTCTTCCCAGTCTTCTTCTAGCACTTGAGAGAGCGTCAGTAATGATGTATTAAGATCACAAAAGTGAGTGAGTAGCATCCTCTGGCTTGAGAGGGCCATTATCTTTTGCTGAGAACATACCACTCTAGGTCCGCTGCCCAAGGGCCCACAAAAACTGGGACTAGTTCTATATGTACCTAGTATTGTTGTCACATACATATTTTTCTCACATACATAGCTACTTCTCAACCGAGACATGATATCCTTCTGCAGTGCAGATATAGCCACATGTGTCATGGCTTGACATGCTTGTACCATCGAGAGGTGTTCAAGCTAACCCAGTCAGAATCTTGGAATGGAGTAAGGATTTATAGAAAAGTTATTAGCAAATATTATGGGCCAAGAGACAGTTTAACAACAACAGTAGTCAATTAAAGCCAAGATCCTTATAAGTATCTTGTTATTATAGGATTTCTGTATGTACCCTTTGCACAATCAAACAGAGACATGTTTATAGGATAAAGGATAAAAGATACAACAGAAATTCTGGTAAGTATAAGAAAATACCCATGTTTAGTTTTGTTCAGTGGTGCCCTAGCAAACTGAGGTAGTAGTAGCAGAGAGAAACGGAATAGTAAACGAAGGGGAAGAGAGCCCCACAACTTCCTGATGGGCATTCTCTGTGGTACCAATGGCAGCAGACTCAACAGAAACAGCTCATAGTAGGTGTGTGGTAGGTCAATCAAGAGCCACAGACTGATGACATTATCAGCTTGTGCCAAGTCAGCTTGCCACTAAACAGCTGCACACTTGTGCAATGTTAATTCTGTAATCTACCATCATCCATTTCATGATAAGAGACATCCTCAGTTTGAACTGTTAATCAGATCATTGTGCATTAAATCATTTGTGGTAAGAGAAAGGAACTGGCACACATTTACCAGTCATGGCTAGGTGAGTAACAAAAAAGGTCATCCTGGATTTCCTCTTCCTTCTCCAAGTAGAGAACAGAACAAAGGCATTCCCAACAACTGTTACGACAAAAAGGATCCACAGGGTCACCAGCTGTTCTGTCTGTAAGGAAAGAAAATACGATAGTAAATAGAATGACTCTATTGAGGCAAAAACACACTGTCATTAAGCAAATTACTCAGGTGTTTCAAGCCTTAGAAATGATACTTTTGGATGACAACTCCCAGAATCCCTCATCAGCTGGGGGAGCTCTGCACTTGTGTTGGCCTGTGTTTTTGCTTTAACTGAAATGTCAAAAATTTGCCATGCTAAGACTTGTTGCTGTCTTAACATTTCTTAACTTAATGAAGGCCAACCCATCTTACTGACAAAATTCATTCTGGTTAAATTTACCATCTTTAATCAGTATAAGAATAAGGTGTGTTAGATTCAAATCATTTAAATAACAAATATAATGCCCATTTTGCTTGCATGTGTATTAAAATTTTGAGCTTTTTGTTATGACACATGAATAACTGTATAATGAATAACACCATTTTAAAAAGTGAATTTGAAAAAGAAAATCCTGTACTCTTACTACTTATGTGGTCAATCGAGAGACACTTTATTGTTTGCTTATCAGATGTAAGTAAAGGATAGTCATTTCTGCATTGCCAAGAAATAGGAAATGTACCACCAAAAGAAGGGATAGAAGTGGACAACTATGCATGAAATGTATATATAATAATATACATTTCATGCATAGTAAATAATAAACCGCCCAGAGTAGACCTGTTCTAGATGGGCGGTATATAAATCTAATAAATAAATAAATAAAATAAAAATAAATAATATGTAGACCATCTTGTCAACATCCAGGTTGTCCTTTGCTATGTATAGCTTGTCATTCTTTTCCCTGCTGTCAACATGGGCACAATATTCTGCAGCAATTGGATGGCTACCTTTTCGTCTACCTTGGAAGACAAAAACAACATTCAGAAAGATCTTGATAGGCTTGAGCACTGGGCTGAAAACAACAGAATAAAATTTAACAGGGATAAGAGCAACGTTTTACACATAGGGGAAAAAAAACCCAAATGCACAGTTACAAGATGGGGATACTTGGCTCAGTGATACTACAAGTGAGAAGGATCCTGGAATTGTTGTAGATCATAAGTTGAATATGAGCCAACAGTGTGATGTGGCTGCAAAAAAGGCAAATGCTATTTTAGGATGCATTAACAGATATATAGTTTCCAAATTCCTTGAGGTACTAGTTCCCCTCTATTCTGCACTGGTTAGGCCTCATCTAGAGTACTGCACACCATACTTTAAGAAGGATGCCAACAAACTGGAACAAGTTCAGAGGAGGGCAAGAAGGATGATCAGAGGACTGGAAATCAAGCCCTGTGAGAAAGGACTGAAAGAACTGGGCATGTTAACCTTGAGGAAAGAAGACTGAGGGGAGATATGATAGCATACAAATAATGGAAAGATAGGCATACAGAGGAAGGGCAAGATCTGTTCTTGATCATCCTAGAGTGCAGGACACGTATCAATAGGCCCAAACTACTGTTAGAGCAGTAGGACAATGGAACCAATTACCTTGCGAGGTGGTGAGCGCTCCAACGCTGGAAGCATTCAAGAGAAAATTGGACAACCATCTGTCAGATCTGCTTTGATTTGGATTTCTTCATTGAGCAGGAGATTGGATTCAGTGGCCTTATAGGCCCCTTCCAACTGAATTATTTTATGATTCTAATTTCGGGCAATTTCCTGGTGTTTTGAATTTTGGATAGGGAAGCACAATATCCCCACATTTATAAACTAGAGGGTTTTTTTAAAAAAAGAATATTATTGAAGGACCATGCACTTCAAAGGCAATAGCACAAACAATAATGAAACAATAATTTCTAGAAAGAAAAAGCAGTGCATTAATGTTTAAAGAATAAATGTTAAATAGCCCAATACAGTCAATTCCAAAAATCTGTACACACTAGGAAGATCTTCAGAGCTCATCTAAAGATGAGGAGAGGACTTTGGGGAATTTTAATTCCCCTTGTGTAAAGCAATTTCTGTAATGATAAATTTGATCACACAACTAAGTTCCCATCAACAGTGCAATTCTGCAGATGTATGCTCAGCAGGAAGTCCTACTGAATTTGAAGAGTGGGATTGATGCAAAAGCAAACAAAGCATAATAATAATTCAGTCAATTATGTAGTGACACCCCATTTCATGGAAAATGCCTGCAAATATCTTAATGTTAAAAGATGGCAAAGATATGAAAAAAGTGTTACCATTCCTGATATTTCTTCCAACAGAGGACAAATTGAACAAATCCATGGTGAATAAAAATATAATGGATACTAATACTTTAATGTCTATAACATTTTCTTATGTTTTTGTATAGCAATGATTTCGGAGATAATCATTTCTAATCTTTTTGCCTTTAGGAAGACACTTTTAAAAATCTACTGTATACATGTTAGGTTTGTTTGTTTTTTAATTTGCCTGAAAGTCCTTGATGATCATGCATTATATAGTAGCTAAAGATACAGGCAACAACTGCAAATGGTATTCTTGGAGAATAAAAGGCAGATAAGGTGATAAACATTTCATGGGTATATAACACCTTATCAGTGCTATGTGTTGTTGTTTAGTCGTTAAGTCGTGTCCGACTCTTCGTGACCCCATGGACCAGAGCACGCCAGGCCCTCCTGTCTTCCACTGCCTCCCGGAGTTGGGTCAAATTCATGTTGATAGCTTCAATGACACTGTCCATCCATCTCATCCTCTGTCGTCCCCTTCTCCTCTTGCCTTCACACTTTCCCAGTGCTATACATGTGAAAAATGTGTAGTCTGTGCACTTCTGTGTACCCCACAGCAAATGCCCAGGCTATCAACACAACAGGTGCCCAAGCGGCTGGCATTATACCTATTTCTGAACTCCTCTCCCCCTGCAACCTCCACTGCAATTTGGTAGGGAAGATGTGTCACAAAGAAAACCAAACCCACACCTCTTTTCTCCAGAAGAATCATGCTCTGGCAGCCTAACAAATAACTGTTTTGGCAGGTGGGCAGGAATGTGGGTTAAAGGGAAAACAATTGTGACTGGTCCATTAGGACAAGTGGGTTGCGTCCCCACCTCAGGCTATCCCCATCCAGGTAGCTCTAGCTGCCTCCTTAGTGGAGTAATGGGTCAGGGCCTCACCTGTATTCCACCCTACTGTCAGTATGAATTAATGCTACAATCATCAAGTGCTCTGCCTGTCACACCTGGTTCCACCCCATTGGCTGCTGCACCTTCCGTCCTACCAATCACTATGGACATTGGCAGGCCCTAATGAGGAAAAAGGGTCCATCAAGAGAATCATCTCCATCTGCCTTCTTCTCCATTTCAATCATGAGCACACATCTCTGTGTGGGTGGGTGTTGGACATGGGGTGGGAGGAGACATAACATGATTCCAGAACACAGAGTGGAAGTTTGAGCTTCCCCATTCCTGAATGCCAAGATGTCAGGGAAGAGTCCATGCACATTTATCTTGTCCTGATCCATCACGAAGTGCCATAGGTGGCCCTTGACATAAAAATGTTGCTCATCTTGCTATAGAAGCATGCAAGATTTTGTTATATGTAGAATCCAATTTAATCAAGATTTTTTGCATCGTATTACCTCAGACTCTGAGTCAGAGCAAAGAGCTGGTTTCAACTTGCCTCAGTCACTAGAAGATATCAGCAAAAGACTGGAAGAAATTCTCTTCTCTGTCTACCACTTTCTTGTATTATATATACATGGGTCACAGACTACCAGCCACTGGTTAGAAACCGCTCATACTTCTTGCATAGTATGTATCACCTTTATCCAGTTCTTTCCATCTCCTCCACCCATGGTAAGTAATGGTGAATCATGTCCCTCATGCATATCAGGGATAGACAAAGTGCATCTCGTGTGTTTTTTGGACCTCTCTCGATCTGTTTCCTACCCATATTGGCCATTGTTTAGGTGAATTTTGATCTCTGGAAGTTTATATTTCCATTCCTTTGGGTTCTACTGATTACTATCGCTCACATTAAAAGTTTCATTAAAGGACCTTGGGACTTCCCTAGGGCAAAGGATTTTTATTGCAATACATGCGTTAATCTGCCCTGTGCTAGATGCCCATGTTACCTGCCAACTAGTGTTTGTAAGCCACCAATTAACAACCACATGTTAAGATAATGGTCAGTGTTTCTATCCTTTTGTATTTCGATAGCCCCACATAACCAGTCAGCCAACCATGCAACAATGATCTACCATCTGAGGCTGCATTCCATGCATCTCATGAAGACGGTTGCAACACACTAAAGCCTATGGCAAATAAAACTTCTTAGGCTTTAAGGCACCAGGGCTCTTTGTTTTCACTGCACTGACTGACTTGGATTATCCCTTGCGCTGGAAAAGTCTTGCTGTCATGATATGGGGATCCCAAAACCATGATTAATGCACAGTATGGACAGGGAGATACCATTTCCTACAAGAAACCCATATCTTCTATCAGTTCTTCTCCTTCGATCTACAAATGTAGCATTTGTAGTAAAAAGGCAGTGAAACAAGAGGAATATTGGGTTCAGAATAGTATCAACCCACTGATGTCAATGAAACAGCAAAACCCAAAATATAAAAGACTCGTGAGACACTTTGGGAGACGGCTGGGGTTTGCAAAAGGGGACAGGATCCCACCCCACCCGCAACTCTTGGCAAGTCAGTCGGGGATTTCCAGCAGGCCAAATCAGATACTTAGATGTACAGCTTACATGAGAGCAGTACTTTCTGTACTGCTCTCGTAAGCTGTACATCTAAGTATCTGATTTGGCCTGCTGGAAATCCCTGACTGACTCCGCAGATAATATTTTTATTATTTATTTATGCTTGCTAAGATGTTGCCAAGAAAGGAAGAAAATCCCTTCTTGATGCTGTTAATGGTGCAATTAAACCCTTTGTTACATTAGGCATTCATTTTCAGTTTTCTTTATGTGGTATTCCAGCTTTTTGTGACGGGTGCTGGCTTCTCTTTTATTAAGGATCAAAACCTGTTGGGACATTTATTTTTATTTGACAAAGTTAGTTGCCTGTCACTACTTATATGACTAAGTGTTCTTCAAGACTGCCCTTGTTTTGGCTTTCAGCAAAAGATATTGATACCAGAGAGGCAATAAATGGTTGCTTTTGGCATTAAGTTCAACCTCTAACCCTTAGAAATTGTAGACATTCATGACAAAGGAAAACACCCACCCACAGGTCTTGTCCTCCTTGAAAACTGTTGCAGGGGAAGTGATTCAGTGCTGCTTTCAACTCAACCCATTTTAAAATGTCCAAGCACTGGACGTTTATTTATTATTTATTACATTTCTATACAGGATCATCTAGTGGCATGCCACTACTATGGGTGGTTTCCAGCATAAACATAACAGGAACAACCAACCTCCACCACCACAATATTTATTTATTTATTTAATTAATTCCTGTGAACATCCATTTGCCCTTTTTTCTACGAAAGCATTTCAGATAGCACCAGAAGCTGAGTCCTCTTTTTCAAATGCATTTCCCCCATTATTACGAAATTTTCTGCCCAATATGGTAAGAACTGTATGAATAAAGTTCCCCTACCATATACGTACACCAGTAAAGTCAATTCCAGTACTTCCTTGCCGTTGGGCTGGCAGATGGAAAGGTATGCCTAGCTTTCCCTTCTGTCCACTTAATAGCTGCTTCTTGGAGATGGGCAAAAAGAGTGACCTAATCTCTAAACTGGGCTGATGGACTCCAGTCCTGTGTGCAATTACTCACACGGATATAGGGCCAACAACATAGATCCACAGCAGATGGGGGGGGGGGGAGCAAGCTTTTTTGGTAGATGTTCTCATCCAGCTCAAGTAACATCTTTTATATTCCATTTATTTCAGGAGCTGGGATCAATGAGTTAGAACCAGATTCAGTGAGGGGAACCAGTGAAATAAATGGGACTTCAATGAGTCACGACTAAACCCTCTTTGAAAATGGCTATCCAGATCCACCCCAATGGATATAAAAGAACTTATCAATTACTAAATCACACCTAAGGTGCTTCTGTCTCTTTTCACTTTAGTCTTTTTGGTAATTCGATAATGTCTTGCATTCCTGCAAGTCACAGTATTGAACAGAACAAGAGTTACATGCAAATTTTTGTTTTTAAAAAAGGAACCTTGGTAACCACATCTTTTAGGAAAAATAACAAGCAGTCTTGCAGCACCTTGAAGAACAGCAAGTTCAGTTTGGCACATGTTTTGTGGACTATAGTCCCCTTCTATAGTCTACTGGCAGATAAAATGTGTTAGACTTTAAAGTGCCACAAGATCACTTACTGGATTTCCTGCAACAGATCAGTACAGCTGCCTCTCTGGACAGACTTCTTAGGAAATAACAACTTTGGGTGCATATGCTCAGCAGGAGCATTTAGGCTTCCTCCCATGTATCAAAGTTCTCAGTGCCCTCTCCAAGCATCTCCAGGCATTCTCTTCCATGTTATAGATATGTATTTGCACTTTAGAATGGGAAGTAGGTTTAGCAGCAGTTTTCCTTGCATGGAATCCATGTAAGGGGGTAAAGCTGGGCAATGAGTGTCTGGCTCTGGGGAAGGAGCTAAGGGGAGTTGAATGTTTTTAATAAGGCTACCTTGTTAGTAAGAATTTTGCCATCACAAGGTCCAAGGTCCAAGATGGGGAGGTAATGGCACTAAGGGCACAGTTCCCAGGGAGCAGGAAGGGAGATGGCCTTAGCTGTAACTTAGCTGAGATCCATGATCAAACAAAAGCAAGAATCACCTACAAAGCATGGACACCTGTGCTAAGCTCTTCTATTCTTTGCTAGAGTCCATGCTGGCAGATTATTCCTTTCCTGATCGAAGCAAAAACAGTGTTTTGGAGTTGACTGTCCCCACACCTGTCTGCAATATATCATCCCTAAACTATTTGAGGGCTACCACGTCCTCAGAATAGATGATGCCGTGTAGTTTCCCTACGCAGATCATAGCATTTCCCCATTCACAGGAATGGGTCCCCCACTTCCACTTGTCAGATTTCAAAACAAATGCACAAATGCCATCATGGATGCTGAAATGGATGAGGTTACCAAAAGGACACACGGTGGAGAGGGGGGGCCAATCTATAAGACTATATTCAGGCATGGATGAGATCGTGGAGGGGCAGTAAAAATATCTAACTGAGGCTTGCTTCTGTGTATCTTGGTATTTCAGGATAAGTGCTATTATGAGCTAAAGTAGAAAAGGCAGATGTTCTAAAGAAATGTAGAATATGTGACAATTCCAGAATTTAAAAATGCTCATGAGATTATATGCATGGGATTAGAGACTATGATGCTAGCATGTGCATGGCTCTGGGTTTTACATGTTTGCACCGAGCCCCCAAAACTGGTGCATGGAAAAAAAGATGCTAGAGCCATGCCTTCCTGGCCAGCTCCTGGATGTCTCTGAAGCATCTGGTTGGTGTCTGTGAGAATCAGAACATTGGATATGATGATGATGAATCTTTCTTCTTCAATAGCAGGGCTTCTCCTTTTACTATCCACATAGGACAAAAGTATCTCCCTTTTCTAGCAACACCTTCCACATGTGTACTAGAGATCAACCAGACAACTACCATATAGGCAAGTTTCTCCCACCCACCCATTTATATTCCCACTTTTCCTACTATGATCTCAAGCATTCAGATTCAGGTGTGGGTTCAGGTTCGGGTCCCTGTTGCCCAATTTTGTCCTCACAACAACCCTGTGAGAAAGGTTATGCTTAGAGGTAGTGATTGGCCTAAGGGCCCCTTGGCTGAACTTCATGGTTGAGGAAGGATTTTAACAGTTCTCAGTCCTAATAAGAGCCAGTGTGGTATAGTGGATGCAATGCTGGATTAGGAGTCAAGAGACCTAGGTTGAAATCCCTGCTTGGCCATGGAAATTGACTGCGGGATGGCAATGAACATCTTACCTATGCCAAAGTCCATACTAGGATGGCTATAAGTCAGCAGCTGCTTGGCAGCACTACCTCAGTTCTAGTCCAGTACTCTCACCATTGGAACACACTGACTCTCCATACACCTAAAATGAGGGGTGGTCTAAGCTCTCCCTGCCACTTCAGGCAGGAAACGGAGTACTGCCTTTATTCACCTCACTGCCTCGATAATGCCCACCCCTGGAGAGGAAGGCAGCACTCGCCAGAGGAGACAGTGCCTCCACACATTTTCCTGCACCCTGATGCTGGAGAAGGAAGTATGAAGGAATGTGGTCCTGTGAAATTGCCTGAAACCATGGCACAGCCAATTTTTCTGGACATCCCTCCTGATCCAAGGGGATACCTAGAATCCTGGAGGGGAAAAAATAATTTAAAAGTTGGGCAGGGGAGGGGGGGGGAGAAAAGAAAAGAAAAAGCCAGCTCCTACAAAATATGGTTGCTATGCTGTGCCAAGCCTCCTGTCTCTTCCTTCTACAAGCACCATGCAGGTGAGTGTGTAAGGGCACCATCACCACCAATGGAAGGGGACTGGATGCCTCCCACTCCAGAACTGTGTAATGTGGCAGAGCAGCTCTCAAAAGCAGGGTTCGCCTGGATAGTAACAGTAACAAGACAAGAGTTCTGCATTTTGTACCTGTAGCAGTCTGCTGCCTAAGACAAACACCTCAGTGCAGCTAATTTGGGGGACTTAATTGCTCTTGTTACATGTCATCAAGTTGCCTCCAACTTATGAACAAGGGATCGCCAAAATGTCCTGTCCACAACAACCCTGCTCAGTTCTTATAAACTGAAGCCTGTGGCTTCCTTTAGGGAGTCAGTCCATCTCATATTTGGTCTTCCTCTTTTCCCGATGCCTTCCACCTTTCCCAGCATTATTGTCTTTTCCAGAGAATCCTGTCTTCTTGTGATATGCTCAAAGTAGGACAGACTCAGTTTCAACATTTTTGCCTCCAGAGATAGTTCAGGTTTGATTTGATCTAGGATCCACGTGTCTGCCTCTTTGGCAAACCAGGGTATCCGCAAAGCTCTTCTCAAGCACTGCATTTCAAACAAATTAATTTTTTTCCTGTCAGCTTCCTTGACTGTCCAGCGTTCACATCCATACTTAGTGATCAGAATACAGCAGTGTGGATGATCTTGGCTGTAGTCTCCAGTGATGTATCCTTGCACTTCATGATCTTTTCTAATTCCTTCATTGCTTCCCTTCTGAGTCTTACTCTTCTGCTCACGTAATTATTTTTGACATCCACATGCTATTTTCACACAGGAGTGAAAGACACGTTCCAGCTATTATCTGTGATCGAAATAAGCTGCCTGCTTTCTGTTACTGTTGTGACGCAAATACTAATTCACCTCCAAGAAGCAGACCTGGCACAACCACCCGCCATGAATTTTTTGGGACTCTTAGTTATAATTTTCTACACTATCCACAAATTATGAGTGCATGGCCTGAAGAAGTGGACTTGACCCATAAAAGCTCATTGATGGTTTTATTGTTTTTAGTGGCCTAATAAAGGTATCACCTACTCCTGCACAAATACTTAGATATTCTTGATAGGCAGCAGTTCCATCATTATCTTATCTAAACTAGAGATGTTCCTTAATATTTACTTCATGTCTTTTTCACCACCATATAATAACTAGTGGGATTCAATGAGTACCACTATTCCCATTAAAAAGGCTGAATTGAATTGTCTGTATTCACAGGTCTTCCCCTTAATAGCATCTAAAGGATTAGAACTTCAGAGACTTAGATCAACTAACTGAGCTTGCAGAAAGGCAAACATCAGCCAAAGAAGGCAGCACTTTGCTTCCATCAAACCAACTCTGCTATATACATGGTGTAGCTATCCATGCAATTTTCTGCATCTCTGCTCAAAAGCAAATTGCCTTTTATTCAGTTGGGATTATTCTCAGATAAATCAATGTTGCCTTCCAAGCCACTTGTGACAATGGATGTGACGAAGTGGTGATTTCTAAAGCTTCAACATACCAGGCACTTTTCCACTGCTGGAGGCATCCAGGTTGGATTACAAAGCCCCATCATCCCCAGTTGCCATCCTGCCATTCTGACCAGGCACGATACGAGTTATAGTTTCATACCTCGGGATCCATGAAGGCATATGCTAGATAAAACTTGTTAGATAAAAGACACTTTGCCATTTTCTAGCAACAGGCTAACATGGCTACCTCACCTGGAAATTCTCTACGTAGATGGTTCTAAGTTGGGGGAGGCAGCTGTACAGAGTAACATAAGGAAAAACAATGGCAAAGAGTTTTGTGGCAGGAAGAATTAACGTAATAAAATAAAATATATAATTAAAACCCAAGTAGAAACAATATTTTTTTCATAGATCAACATCCGCTTTATCAAATGCATGAAGCATGATTGTAAATTGGCAAACATATATCCATATGGTTGGTGTGGAAAGATTAGAAAAATGCAAGATCAAAAGAGAATAAAATGAGAAATATGTACAAACAAATAAAAACTCACCCCCCCCCAAAAAAACAGAAAGACAATCATATAAGGGATAAGACAAGCTACATTTCAGTCCAAGAAAATGTACTGCACTAGAAAAATCAGTTAAACAATGGATTCCAAAGCTTCTTATTATTTAACAAACAACAACACCCAGAACACCACTATTTATCTAACATCTTCAGGACTTACGAAAATCACATTGCTATTTTCTATGGGAACCTGTTGTTTTCTCTCAGATGCTGGTACTGAAATGCATTTCAGAAGTGATTGCCTAGGGATCCCTGCTGAAATAAATCGGTATTTATCATTGGATGGGGTGGGGAAAACCAGCTGCTAACTCAAAGACAACCGGCTTTCAAAACCAAACCTAACCAGTGGGCTTTGTTCGCTTGCCAAGTTGCTGGGGAGGGAGGGAAGGTGGGTTAGAGCAAGAAAGCCCTCTGTTACCTACCTTGAAGGAATAATAAAAGGATTCCCATTCCTCTTCCTCCAGCACTACCGTAAAAGTCCCAGTTTCTGTGCAAGTAACCCGAGTAGAATCCAGAGTCTTGGTGCTTCCATTCAAGACGCGGCTCGTGCTGCTGGCTGTTGTAGCGCTGCCTTGCATGGCTTTCTCGCTCCCTTCTGAACTGCTCTGAGGCTTCTTATGACAAAGAGTGAATGTAGCCACGTGCACCTTAAGAGGAGCACAACAATAGCACAGCACAAGTAGCTTCACTGCTCCACCGCTGGCTAGAGGGCATTCAGTCTTCAAAGCCTCCAAGCAAAAACTATCCAGGCTGGAAATTTCCCCCTCCATGAAACCTCCCCCTCCCAGATCTAGTTTTTGCCAACAGAAACAGCTGTCCAGATGTTTTTCTTTAGCATCTGCAGTTGATAAGACACCTTGAGTCAGCACTGTACCTGTGGCACCTCTCGACCACAGCTCACCTCAGGTGTGGGCTGAGTATTATTATTATTATTATTATTATTATTATTATTATTATTATTATTATTATTATTATTATTATTATTATTATTATTATTATTATTATTTAATACAAGACATAGTCTTTGACTGGTATTCTATAACAGATACAAGTTTTAACCAAAACCTAAATATTGATGTAGTACGTATGCTGTTGCTAATATTGCCAGGGTGTGTGCGCAACTCTGATGATGTTAATCTGCAGCTGATTATAATATTTTATAAAACTTAACAGCATTGTTCCCAGTGCTTCAGTAACTATGGGGATCACTGAAATATGTTTCATCCACAAGTGCCAGGTTTATGTATTTTTATCTTCAACTCAGATAAAACGACACCTTGAGTCAGCACTGTGGAATTCCAATGTCAATTATTCATATGTTTCTTCATTCTACTACAGTACTGTTATGGCTGGTGTACTACTATGCTCAAGGTGTCCGCTTGTTTGAATCCGAAAGTCCAACAAGATCTTAACTTGGTTGTTTTCTGACACCTTCTCTACCTGATGTTCCTATGGATTCTTGGTCTGTGGCAGATTATATTTTTTACATAGTGACCGGTGTATTAATTTTGCAACTTTATCTTGTCTAGTTCTGTAGTCTGTCTGCACAATCTTTGAACATTCACAGATGAGGTGTGATACAGTTGCATCTTTTTCTTGGCACAGTCGACATTTGCTGTTTACACTAATTCCTTGAATTTTAGCTTCCATGGCATTCGTTTAGAGTGCTTGTTCTTGTGTAGCAAGTATCAAGCCTTTGATTTCTTTCCTGATGGTCCTTAGCTTTAGACATGCAAAAGTTAAGTTATTCTCATGTTTTCCCATCAATATTTTTCAGATAATGTCCATGCCGTAGTTTATTTTTCCAGCTATTTATCTTCAAAATGTTGCTTCTTATTTTCAACTTTCATTTCTATTATTTTCAAGATGTTTTCCATTTTCACACATTTAAGTAATTTTTCTCTACTTCTATTAATAAATACATTTAGGTTTCTTTTTTCTTCTACTACTACCTGTTGTATTTGTAGTAACCCCAACCTCCAATCTTCACATAAATATAATCTGTCAACATCACTTTTTGGATGCTGTGTTACAGGAAAAACAAAATAAAAATAAAAGAACAAATAAAACAGAAAAATGTTGTGGAACCTTAAAGACTGTTATATTCTAATGTGAGTTTTCATGTATCAAATCCACTTCCTTAGACATATAATATGGCAAATATACATGGCCTCAAAATACAGAGCAAATGGCTGGTTGGTAAGAAAATCAATATAATATTTAAGAGTGGGGTGATAACCTGTTTAATATTCAGATGTATTCCATCGAAGCTTGCACTATAAAGGGTGTAAGAACCTCTGGCATAGAATAGCAATAGTAGAAATAACTGAATGTTAATTATACTAAAGAGACTGGCTTTTTACAGTTGTTAATGACCTTTAAGCCCCCTGGTTGATATACAGATCCTTTATAGCAGGGGTCCCCAACCCCCAGTCCACAGCCCGGTGGCGGTTCATGGGCTTCCCAGGACTGGGCCGCGGAGACGAATCTCCGCCCCCCTGCACGCATGAACGGTGGGTGTGTCACGCTCGCGGGGGGCGTGTCATGTGGTGCCCCCGCACCCCCATGCACAGAGCCCACCCCCACAACCGGTCCGCGGTTCCAAAAAGGTTGGGGACCGCTGCTTTATAGGATGTTTCGCAAGCAGCCAGGTTGGTGGGTGTATTACCTCAGGCAATATAGATGATCACAAGAACAACATGGTAATAAGTTAAGACTAGAGATGGGCATGAACTGCCAGTTTGGCCATCAGCTCAACAGGTGTTTCATGGTTCCAACGTGGTTCCAAGTCCTGCTTCCTCCGGTGGACACCCACTCGAAGGCAGCACCCAGAAGAGGTGGGGCAGGGAAGCTGGGGGGCCACTGGAGAAGGCAGGGCTCAGAACTGCACTGGAACCATGGAACACCTGTTGGGCTGATGGCCAAACAGGCACCAACTGCCAAACCTGTGGTTCATGCCCATCTCTAGTTAAGACTCTCTGGTTATCTTTGAAGCTTTTAAGATGGATCTGTTAAGGATAAAAATATATCCGGGAGATACAGTACGGGAAAAATTATTGCAGTTTTTTTAATTTGTTGCTGCCCTAAGAAGCCTTGACTAATATTGAGTCCATTGAGATGTGTGTCCAGCATGTGTATATGTTTTATCTTAGTTGTCTCTCCGGATTCATGTCTTATAATTGAAGAATGGCCATTTTTAGATCTTGTGCAGTGTCCTGGTAAATTAAAATGATGTGAAATGGGTTTCTGTGTATTGCCATTCCTGATGTCCAATTTGTGTTCATTAATTATTTTGTGTAGAGATTGTCACATTTACCCTGTGTAGAGTGCAAAGGAGCATTGTTGGCAAAAGATGGCATAAAGATGGCATAAATAACATTGGTAGAGGAACAGGTAAAAATATCTGTGATGTTATCTGGCATCTGGATTTATGGCAGGGTTTAGTCCACATCTCTGTGTCAATGTTGTGTAGTCCATTGTCAATAGTTGCTTATGATTGGGGGTGGCGGTTGTCTGCAAGCAATAATAGATATGCCACCAAGGAATTGGGAGAGTGAAGTGTTCTTGCAAGAGCAGGTTGGAGCTCACTTATGATACCTGTGAGTGGTCTCAGATGTGGACTAAATTTGACAACTAGTGGTGTTCAGTCATTTTCTCTTCTGGATCTGTCCTACAGTAGCTTACTTCTTGGTATCTGTCTTGCTTTGTTGATTTGTTCCTTAATCACATGGGGTGGGTATTTTAGTCTGAGGAATGCATTTTGTAGCTCCTTCAGTTTGGAGTTTCTATCCTGTGGGTCTGAACAGATGCAATTGTTTCTGTGGGCTTGACTGGAAACAGTAGTATATGATGCATGTTCATTAATTTTTGAGTTTTTCAATCCAATTTTTAAAATTAATTTTGGGTCCAATCTATTATTCAGCTGGATGTTTAATTACTGGGACTGGCCTTTTTTTCTAATTATTTGGGCCCAATCAATCAATGACTTTTGTATGCAGGAGATCAGCTTCTGAATTGCCAAGGTATTTATAATTGTCATCACTTGATAATAATATTATAATATTGCAATTTCAATCCTATTTTGTCTGGTTTTTGTATTTTTATTATTCAAAATTACCAGGCACAGTCAATCAAAATTATAAAAACATTAACTGGTATTATATAACAGATACAAGTCTTATCCAAAAACCTAAATATCTGTTAAATATCAGCACAGTATCTGTGCTGTTCCTAATACTGACATTTTTTGTAGCTCTGATGGTGTTATTTCTGAGATCTGCAACTGCTTATAATACCGTGTGAAATTTCTTGATATTGTTCCCAAAGCTCTGATGACTATGGGGACCGCTGAAGTATGTATGTTTCATCTGTAAGCAAGATGTTTAGATTGCCACATCTCTGTGTTTTGTTAGTTTTTCCAATTCTTTATTTTTAGCTCTGGCATGTCCTGGAATTGCTATGTCAATGATCCAGACATTTCTTCATTCTATTACTACTGTGTCTGATGTGTAATGTTCAAGGTAATTTTCTGACACTTTCACTACCTGATGTTCCCATGGGTTTTTCGAGGCTGGCAAGTTATATTTTTTGCATAATGACCTGTGCACTAATTTTGCCACTCTATCATGTCTAATTTTGTAATTTGTTTGTTCAATCTTTAGACATTTGCAGATGAGGTGTTACACAGTTTCATCTTTTTCTTGGCAGAGTCGACATTTGCTGTTAGCACTAATTCTTTGAATGTTAGCTTTCAGCACATTGGTTTGGAGTGCTTGTTCTTGTGCAGCCAAAATCAAGCCTTTGATTTCTTTCTTAAGGGTCCCCAGTTTTAGTCATGCCCATGTTGAATTATTATAATGCTTTCCATCAGTAGTTCTCAGGCGTTGTCCATGTAGTGGTTTATTTTTTCATCTGTTTATTTTCAAATTGTTGTTTCTGGTTTTTTTCAGCCTTTGTTTCTGTTGTTTTCAGAATAGTCTCCATTTTCACCACTTTAAGTAATTTTTCTCTACTTGTTCCAATACAATCATTTAGGCTTCTTTTTTCCTCCTCTGATACCTGCTGTGTTTTCAGTAATCCGTGGCCTCCAATTTTTCATGGTAAAAACGATCTGTCCACATCACTTTTTGGATGTAGTGTGTTATCCATATTTATTAGTTTCTGTGTTTTTAGGCAGATGTTAATGCACTTGTGTGGCAATGAGTCAAATGCCTTTTTATAGTCTTTCCAGGCGATGTTAAGGTTTGTTTTTTGTCTTTTTGCATTCTTCAGTATCGTTTTATCAATAAGCAGCTGATCTTTTGTGCCTCTTGACTTTTTAAAGTTCCCTTTCTGTTCAGTTGGGTATAGTGAGTTTTCAGTTAAGTAGTTATATATTGATCTTGCAAGTCCTCTTGTGAGGAGCTTGAATATTGTTGGAAGGCATGTAATTGGTCGATAATTACTGGGTTCATTGCCCTTTTGATGATTTTTTATTATCAGAAATGTGCAACCCGTTGACATTCAATCTCCACTGTAGAATTCTGAAATAAGTGATTACTGCTATACGTTGATGGAGACTTGTTAAATGCTTCAGACAAAATCCATGCAACACAACTGGAGATGTTGTTACAATATCATCCATATGTTTCACTTGAGTTTCTTTACAAATATCTTTAATCCATGAGGCATTTTTGTTATGTCCAGATGGGCTTTCCCAAATTTTTTTCTAAAATTTTAGAGCATCATCTTTACATGGGACTAATTTCTTTTGCTCTGCACTTTCTCCTAGTGATTTATAGGATAATCATTGATTATTTTGAAACTGGGTGTTTTTTCTATATTCTTTCATGTTTCCATCATATCTTTCAATTTTCTTTGCTTTAGTGCTTATCCATTATTTTTAATTATTCCGCAATTTCAACAGTTGTTTTCTTTTTTATGTCATATATATTTGCAGTCTGGCTTTTCTTTTTTCTTTTTAAAGTTTTAAATCTTTCAAATGTTTTAAGCTGCTAATATCTGCATGTAATTTGTTTATTTGTTTTCCAGCTGAATTTTCCATTTTGGAGTGCCAGGGGTTTTCTGGGGTTTTTTCCAGCTTTTAACCAAGTTCCATGGTTATTATGATAGCTGTGCTATACATGAGCTGGTTTATTTCCTTTAGCATGTTGGTTGGGATTGCTCTAATTACTGTATTTGCATCTGTCAGTAGATCTTTTACTGGTTTCCTTTGTAATAGGCACAAAATGGGGAGCCTTTGTCTTTCTGTGTTTTGGATAATATGGGTTTCTATTTTTTCCCTCAGTGATGTCTGCTGTTCTGTCAGCTCATAATTTCTGGGTTGTAATGTAAGTTGTTCCTCTATTGACACATTTTATTCCACAATTGTGTCTACCTCAACCCTCCATTTGTCTTCCATACTATGGTCTTTGTTCTGTGTTGATTTTTCTTTTGCTACCTTATCTAGTTCTTGCAATTTCAGTTCTGAAAACGTTTTACTCCAGATGATAAACCTTCTCTGGTCCATTAATCGTTCAGTTATATCACTATTTGGGTGTTTCCTTTTCCAAATTTCTATCATTCTTTTTTGAAAACCACAGGCTGTTGGGTTTGCCTCATAATAGCATTTCATAATTTCTTGATTTTCAGTGAGAGTCCAAGTTTTGCATTTACATTGTTCCAGTAGCTTTGCAGCAGCCTGTCCTGGTTCCTCAACAGCGTCTGCCAAGCCCTGTAGCTTATTTGTCACCAGATGCCCAGGGGCTATAGCATCTGGCACAGTCTTTGTTGACCCAGGTGACGACCGATCAGGTATGGATTTCTGTTTATTTCCTCTCATCATAATTGATGGTTGGTGGACACTGTTGGTCTGGCTTCTCAGCTGAGACTTGTCTGGCTTGGGAGACCCGGAAGATAATGACATTGTTGCCAGTGTAGCTCTCAACCTCACTGAAGCACACAAGGCCCTCCGCCTCAACAAGGCCTGTGTCCATGGAGGGGATTATGATTATTATGATAATTATTATACAAAATTAATGAGCTGTTCCACATTCTAGTGTGATGTGCAGAAGAGTTAACATAATATAAAGATGTCCTTTCTTCTTGGACTAATCCAGTGTTTCTTTTTCATGCGTGCCCTTGATAGCTAGAAGTCAGAAATAATTGCCACCTAAAGGAATGTATTTAACTCATTTTAATACAGTTCTGCTATTTGGCTCAAGTTCACTCATGCATTTCTAAGTATCTCTAGCCAACATTTTCTATAGGCCCAACATTCCACATGTAAAACAGTCCAAACTGACTCAAAAGAATACAACTGTCCCTTTTTAGTTTATTCTTGACTGCTAGGATTTCAAAGAGAACTATTTTTCATTCCTATGTGGAAGGCACACACCGTCCGCAAAAAATATTAGCCTCCAATTACACCAAGTGCTCTCGTTTGCATTACCTCCTTGCCATATTTTGGGCTTCTCCTCTTCCCCCCTTGTCTAGGTTATAACAAGGTATACAACACATATCCACATACACAATTCTCAGGCTAACACATAAGACCAATGCTACCACTGGATGGAGGAGGTGCCCCCAGGAAAGGCAAAAAGCATGCCTGTTAAGACTTCTAATGTTAAAAATTCTTTCCCAGTCCTCAGAAAAGCAATCCTCATCTGCCTAAGGAAACCTTTCTGCTGCAGAGGGTAGGTAGGCAGATGGCACTGTTGGTTGTCCTCAAGTGGCTGGCACAATGTATGAGCCCAGACTGACACAGAGCAGCAGCCTTTCAAATCACATAAGACATGATTCTTGTGTTCCATGAGAGTGGAACACAAGAATGCATGCATATTTTCTTAGCCTGAGATCTTACACAGCTGGGATCATTGGCCACACGAGAGCTCTACTTATTGGCCTCAGTGCCAGGTCTCATAAATTTGGCACTGCACCAGGAAACTGGGTGTTGGCTCCTCACCCAATGCAATTCCCCCCTCCCACAGACATGTGATTGTGAAGGGTGTTCCAGGTGAGTACCACTGGCCATTAACTCATGTTAACTCCTCAACACCCATTTGGTAAAGGCTGCCATTAATGAGGGGAGGATTGTTTGATCTACGTTTTGAGGCAAAATGGGCTAATTTGCAACTCCAACCTGCAAAGGCAGAAAAGAGTTTACAGTTTAGAAAGCAGGCTGAAGCTGCTAGGGTTTGGAGGGGATAATTCGACATGTCTCCTCATCTAATGATATCATTCATGCCTCCTAATACCTCCATTATGAAACTGTTCTGGATTCAGGGACAAAACATTCTCAGTTGATTCAGTTGAAATACATTTTTATTCGTCAAGGTGTTACTCCTCTAATGGACTTCAATAATGATACTCGGAGAACAGTTGAAACAGTATATACTGCTTTTCTTCATAACAAAAATATTCAGCTGAAATCATAGCTAAGGAGAAAAGTTAGATACTGGCTGAAATCTTGTTGTGCAGCTCTGTGTGCACAACAGTAAAGATGCCATAATCAGCAGGAAATCACTGCTGGTTGAAGGCAATTTGAGGATCCACACATCTCGTACACAATGTGACAAAGTGGTGTGTACCCTAAAATCATCAAAGGAAGCCTTTAATCAGGAGTGATTTGCTGATGATGATGACATCACAATTATATATGCAGAACTGGACAAGAAAATTTCAGCTGAAGCTTTATAGGCACAGCTAACAACTCTAGAGTAGGCACATGACACTGCTACATATCCTTATGCAGAGGTCAGTACAGCTCTAAATCTCTGCCTTCTCCACCCACATCTGCAATTTTTGTTGCCCCCTCAAAAGATTTTATTGAAAAAGAAAAGTCACTTTGCAGCAATGAAAAGTGCAGGTTTGGGTTGCTTGTTTGGGATCATGACAGGGGACAATGTCTTATAGCCCCTTGCCCCTCATATAGACCAGTTCTTTTGTTGTGCTTACTAGGAAGGAAGGAAGGAAGGAAGGAAGGAAGGAAGGAAGGAAGGAAGGAAGGAAGGAAGGAAGGAAGGAAGGAAGGAAGGAAGGAAGGAAGGAAGGAAGGAAGGAAGGTAGGTAGGTAGGTAGGTAGGTAGGTAGGTAGGTATAGCTGACATTTAATGGAGGAGGGCAAATATAGCTCTCCAGACCTTTTGGACTGTAACTTCCAGCATCCTTCAGCATTGGCTGTGCTGGCTACAGGATGTCTGTGGTCTAGTTTGACTCAGTGCTCTTCAGTTGTGTAACTTAATAATTACCAGTCACTACAACTACTCATTCTAAAGCTACATATTTATTCAGAGACAACTTTCTGTCTGTATTTTTGTTCCAGAAATGTGTATGCTTACTGAAGAAAACATTTTGTTCACTCAGCATTCTAAAATAAATAGTAATCCAGTCATCTAAGGGTTGACAGCCAATAATCAGAACTTTAAAAAAGAACTTAAATAGTGGTCAATCACACTTAAAGACATTGACTTGGCCCCTAAGATTTGTTGTTATGTGCCATCAAGTTGCCTTTGACTTATGGCGGCCCTATGAATGAGCAATCTCCAAAATGTCCTGTCCTCAACAGCCTGCTCAGCTTTTCCAAACTCTAGCTGATGACTTCCTTTAGGGAGTCAATCCATCTCGTATTTAGTCTTCCTCTTTCCTTGCTGCCTTCCACCCTTCTCAACTTATTGTCTTTTCCAGAGAATCTTGATTTCTCATGATGTTCCCAAAGTAGGACAGCCTCAGTTTCAACATTTTTGCCTGCAGAGATAGTTCAGACTTGATTCGATATAGGGCCTACCTGTTCATTTTTCTGCCAGTCCAGGGTATCCGCAAAGCTCTCCTCCAGCACCACATTTCAAACAAATCAATTTTTTCCCCTGTCAGCTTTCTTAACTCTCCAGCTTTTACATCCATACATTGTGATCAGAAATACATGAGTGTGGATGGTCTTGGCATCAGATGACACATCCTTCAGTCTCCATTTGGATTGATGATTGAACCAAGGTATGCAAAATCTCTAACTATTTCCGTTTCTTCATTGTCAATGTCAAAATTGTGCACTTCTTCTGTGACCATGATTTTGGTCTCGATGTTCAGTTGGAATCCTGCTTTGACTTCTTTCATTTTCACTAACAGTTATTTCAAGTCATTGCTGCTTTCCACCAATAAAATGGTGTCACCTGCATATCTTAAATTATTGATGTTTCTTCCACTAATTTTCACTCCTCCTCCATCTGAATCTAGTCCAACGTTCCATATGATATGTTCTGTGCACAGACTGAACACATTCTTTACCTTTCCACCAGATTTGGTCTTGACAGCATTTAAATGGAGGTCCTTCATCAAGTATGACACTTGGCCACCCTAGGAACCAGTTAAACAAGACATCACCAATTCACGAAGATAAACCAACAAAGGACACTTAGGGAGAGCTGTAATCCATTAATCCAGTAATTGATCTTTGGGGACCCAGTGTGGTGTAGAGGATAGGTGATGGACTATGGAGACCAGTGTTCGAATCCTCACTTGACCATGGAAACTCACTGGGGGCGTAGAAGTGACAAAAGCACTTCTAAAATATCTCACTAACCTTGAAAGCCATATTAGGGTTACTATAAATAAGTTCTGACTTGATGGCACAATTAACTAACTAATTGATCTTTATCTATCTAATTTAAAACCCTCTGAACTGCTGGATAGCTTAGTCATTTAAGTATCTGGCTGCAGAGCCGGAGGTTGGGCGTTTCCTTATTATGCCTCCTCGAAACGTGCTGGAATTGATGATCCATAGGGTCCCTTCCAGCTACGTTCTAAGATCATTATAAACAAAATGAAATCACCGTAAATGTTTGCACAGTAACTCAACTGAATTAATTCTAAATAGCTCATTTTAGCTATAGACTGGAGTTTGCAGATTGACCTGGAGAAGTATTCCCATATAAAATATGGATTAATTGCTCATCTTTGCTTTCTCTGACTTCTGAAGCAGAAAGATCGCCATCTATGAAAGATTATGCCTTTGAGAATGGAAATCTAAAATGTCATTAAGTCTCTGTCATGTATTTTCAGTGAAATGACAGGGAGCAAAATCTCAACAATCCAAATGAGATGAGTTTGCATTGCAAAAGAGGCGGCAGAAGGAAGACTTGAGAAGAGAATAGTCTGTTCCGTTGTTGGGCTGGCTTTACCACTAGATAGCTATATCCAGGTGCTGAATTGGGGTATTATAAAAATGCAACAAATTGTTCTTCAATTTATTATTATTATATACTTACCATCAGAGGGGAGGTTATGTTTATGGGATTTTCCAGTTTCATAATAATTTGACCAGAGCTTGCCTATTATGATTTGGGGACCTCAGACAACAGGAAGTTTTGAGCAGACATATTTTTTAAAAACTGGTTAAACATTTAGTACAATCTTTGGTGTGTCCTCGTGAAAACATTCTTAATTCAGCCTTAATTATCTAATGCCTAGTACCTATCAGAGAGAGAGTGGGATCACTTCTAAGAATCAGTTGGGATGAAACCAAGAGTGGCCTATGGACCAAACAGGTGGTCACCACATCCAAAAATCGCAGGGGTTGCCTCTTACTTAATCTATGAGCTGCCTATGGATGACAAATTATCTCCACCAAAATTTTCTGTTTTGCTCTCCAGGGCAGCCCACATTGGGTCCTGAAGCACTTCCACTTACCATTCTTAGCAGAGCTTGGAAGAGTTACATTTTAGACTACAATTCCCAGAATCCCGACTCTAGGGAGCGGTGCTCATCCCCGTTTTCCAAGCCGTAGAGCCAGTGTTTGTCCGTAGACAGTTTCCATGGTCATGTGGCCAGCGCGACTAGACACAGAACGCCGCTACCTTCCCACCGTGGTGGTACCTACTTATCTACTCACATTTACATGCTTTTGAACTGCTAGGTTGGCAGGAGCTAGGACAAGCAGGTACCTAAACAGAGCTGAAGTGTTAGAGATATTATACAATAGTTGCTGAGAGGTTTCCATGTTATCCCTCCCACAGAAACTAATGTTGGGGAAAATGTTTTTTGTTCTTTCTTTTTATCAATTTTTAGTTTATTTTATTTTTGCAAGATCATAGCTATTCCTCTTTGATGCTGCAGTTGTATCTCTCAGTCCTGCTACATTCTGAAACCTTGAAGTCTCTACTTCTACTTTTACCCAAATGGTAACTACAGGGTGAAAACTGAACCCACTGGAAAAGACTGAGAAAGCAGAATTTATAGCTGTCATTATGCCCTCCCAGACTATGTTTTCAGTTAGTTACCAGATACTTGTTCAACTTTGAAAATGCTGCCTCTTTTTCTATTCCAATACCCAAAGTTGCCAATGCTCTCTTGAAGAAACAGACAGTGTCTCTCCCAGGCTCCCTTCATCCCCCAAGTCCTTCCTGGCAAGGCTCACCTCTTCCCTCCTCTCCTGAGATACTAAGAGGGTGCTGCCAGCTGAGACACCCTATGCTCTGGTTTCCTTCTGCTGATACAGATCTTCTTCCTCCTTCAAAGAGGATACAACCTAGCAAGGCATGACAGCAGTAATTGGCACTGGAGTTTATGCAATTTGTTGTTGTTGTTTAGTCGTTTAGTCGTGTCCGACTCTTCGTGACCCGATGGACCAGAGCACGCCAGGCCCTCCTGTCTTCCACTGCCTCCCGGAGTTGGGTCAAATTCATGTTGGTAGCTTCGATGACACTGTCCAACCATCTCATCCTCTGTCGTCCCCTTCTTCTCTTGCCTTCACACTTTCCTAACATCAGGGTCTTTTCCAGGGAGTCTTCTCTTCTCATGAGATGGCCAAAGTATTGGAGCCTCAGCTTCAGGATCTGTCCTTCCAGTGAGCACTCAGGGTTGATTTCCTTTAGAATGGATAGGTTTGTTAAAGAATCACCTTGCCAACAAAAGTCCGCATAGTCAAAGCTATGGTTTTTCCTGTAGTGATGTATGGAAGTGAGAGCTGGACCATAAAGAAAGCTGACCGCCGAAGAATTGATGCTTTTGAATTGTGGTGCTGGAGGAGGCTCTTGAGAGTCCCCTGGACTGCAAGGAGAACAAACCTATCCGTTCTAAAGGAAATCAACCCTGAGTGCTCCCTGGAAGGACAGATGCAATACTTTGGTCATCTCATGAGAAGAGAAGACTCCCTGGAAATGACCCTGATGTTGGGAAAGTGTGAGGGCAAGAGGAGAAGGGGACGACAGAGGATGAGATGGTTGGACAGTGTCGTCGAAGCTACCAACATTTTTGACCAAACTCAGGGAGGCAGTGAAAGACAGGAGGGCCTGGCATGCTCTGGTCCATGGGGTCACGAAGAGTCGGACACGACTTAACAACTAAACAACAACATTTATAAAGCTTATTAAGTACATTGAAATCCTGGACTTGTTTCCTCCAAAGTAAACCACCCTCAGAAAAGCAGCTATATATAGGAGTGCAGACTTTTAATACACATTTTATACACATTTTATACACTACATAAAGTGTATACACACATTTCACTTATTTGAAATGTAGTGCTGGAAAAGAGTTTTACAGATAGCATGACTTGTCAGAGAGATAAGCAAAGCAAATTAAGTGTGGACTCTCACTAGAAGCTAAAATAACCAAACAAAGGGTATTGTACTACAGTGGCATCATGAGAAGACAAGCTCACTGGAAAAGGCAGCAATGCAGGAAAAAGTGCAATACAGTAGGAAAATAGGAAGAATGCACATGAGATGGATTGACTCAATAAAGAAAGACACAGTCTTTGCTTGTAAGACCTTTTGTTTGGTGTTGCAGTCAAAGCAGGACCAGGAGCAGAGAGACAGAGATTCAGATTTGGGGAATAAACTATGATACTCTTGCCTGCTTTGGGGATGAGAAATAGAGAAACGCAATTGCTACACACTTCAGACATCTAGTCCCAGGTGTGTTGGTTGTCTTTTACTAGGTGTTAGCGCTCTGCTCATTACCCCCAGGATTTTCATTTTTATCCCATTTGGGGTAAATTACCCCTGTTCCCCGACCACTGATCTATGGTTTGGAATTCCTTAGTTTTGTGGGGACAGCTTTCCTCAACCACATTTTTTTGCCTTAAACTTATGTGGATTTTTCTTCCTCTTATGAGAATTATCTGGCCAGCATATAGCAAGATTAGTCATAGTCTTCATTTGCACAACACTTCAAAAGAATTGCATAGTCTATGTATTCCATGTTCCTTCTTATTCTTTAACATCAGAGTATACTTCATGCCTCTGTGACTCAGAACTGTCTGCCTTTTGTGAGGCTCTCAAGGCTTGTTAAATAACAACAATAGTTAATCACTGGTTTTTCTACCAAAATATTGCTTCTGTCATTCTTTAGTATTCCATCTTCAATAGCATCTCTTTCTTTAACATATCAAAGGCAAGGCTGGAGAAGAATGTATAGTAATGCTTCCTATCATGTGATGCTATTTGATGTTGCAAATGGAGCACCGGTAATGTAAAAGTGTTTGGTCAATCTGCTTTTGTGTTTGGCTTACAGTCGTAAGGGAACAAGCATGATCACAAAAGATGTTTACATCCTCCATATGTAGAAATGGGCACTGAAAACAGTTAATACCACTCCTCTTAATGAACTCTGTAAGAATCAACAGGACTACAGCCACAAAAGGGTCACTGAGAAACAAGATGGGAGGTAACAGCAAGTTCAGGAGAGTTGAGTCACATTTAATAGCAACTTTCCCTTGCATGTCTTGATGATCTCAGGTCCCAAACTAATAGTGTTAGCAATGCCCTGGGAGCAGATCTAGATGGCTTAGGACTAAGTGACGTGGGTGAGGAGGCTACAGACTCCCAAAACTAATCTGGTTGATCTCTGAACCAAATAGCTAACAGGGTAAGCAAAGCCTTTTATTAGAATAGTGTTGTGCTATCTTCAGTGAGCATTTCATTATTTCTTCAGCTTGTAGCAAGAAACAAGAAGCAATGAAGACTTACGTACTCTTAGAGGTCTTAGAGTTCAGTGTAAATGATATATTCAAGTACCTGTAGTTGATAATCTATCACTTCTTGATTTACTAAATCTTGAATTAGCTATCATGCATGGCTGATTGTGCCAAGATTGGTAGGAGCAGAGCTTCGAAATAACTAGACACAAGTAATGTGGTTACCTGTAACTAGTTATTTGTGAAAAAAAGAATTGGTAGCTATGAAGTTGCATTTGAGGTAATGATTATTGGCTACTTTGGTTAGATATAATGGTAGATTAGAGGGGCAGGGAGGGAGTTTCACCATAGTCTGTAGAAATTCTATTAATGTCAGCAGGATCTCTGCCCATTCATGCCCAGGCTTAGAATGCCTTCATCTCAAGTTGGACTAGCAGGGCAGAGTAGGAATTGTGTTGATGTTCCATTCATCGCACAACCAAACGCTGTCCCTACCAGGACTGACGGACTATGTTTCTGGTGTGCTGGGGGATTTTAACATTCACATAGAGACACAGGTTGCCAGGGGAGCCTTGGAGATCATGAATTCTGCGGTGTCCAATGGCCTGTCCCAATATGTTACTGATCCTACCCATGGCAGGAGACACTTTGGACCTGCTGTACGTGTCTGGGCAGAGAGAAGATGATCTGAAGGTGGTAGATATTGAATCTTGCACCTTGCTATGGTCAGATAATCACCTGCTGAGTGATTTGTACAGCAGTACCCCTTTATTAGAATGGTCTGCCCCCAAAGACTGCTGGATCCAACTGGTTTTTAGAATGTCCTCAGGGGTTTTCCAGATGATTTGGCGGGCACTCCTGTTGAATCTCAGATCTCCCACTAGTATTCAGAGGTGACCCGAGCAATAGATCTTCAGTACTGAGTCTGATCCTCCCCATGGTTTATGGAAGAGTTGAGAGTGCTGAAGCAATTATGAAGATGGCTAGAGAGCAGATGCAGAAAGCTCCCATGGTTTGCAACCTGGTTAGCGGGAAATTTACCTGGCTTTGATGGGGTTACACTCCCTCTGAAGGACTGAGTCCACAGCCTGGGGGTACTCTTGGACCCAGCACTCTCTATGGAGTCTCAAATATCTGTTGTGGCCAAGAACGCCTTATATTAACTTCAGTTGATTTCCCAGCTGTGCCCCAACGTAGCTAAGAAATGCCTAGCAACACTAGTTCATGCACTGGTAATCTCAAAACTAAACTACTATAATGCTCTCTATATACGTAGAGCTACCCTTGAAAACAGTACGGAAACTTTAGCAGGTTTAAAATGCAGCAGCCAGGCTGATTAACAGGACTAGTAAATTCAACCATATATCCCTAGTCTTGGCTTCATTGACTCCCTGTTAGTTTCTGTGCTCAATTCAAGGTGCTGGTTATGACCTATAAAGCCCTTAATGGTTTATGACCTTGAAACTTATCAGAATGCCTTTCCCATAAATCAGCTGTCTGTCCCACCAATTCCTTTCAATCCATGTTGTTAAAAGCTGCTATACCGAGAGAGGCCAAAAAGGGTGAATAAAAGGAACAATGCCTTTTTGATTGTGGCCCCTCATGTCTCGAACAAAATGCTGACCGATATATGCCAGGTTCCTTCCCTCCTTATTTATAGAAAGACAGTAAAGAAGGAATTGTTTAAAGCTGTTTAGAGGGTTATTTATATTTTTGTTGTTGTTTAGTCGTTAAGTCGTGTCCGACTCTTCGTGACCCCATGGACCAGAGCACGCCAGGCCCTCCTGTCTTCCACTGCCTCCCGGAGTTGGGTCAAATTCATGTTGGTAGCTTCAATGACACTGTCCTACCATCTCGTCCTCTGTCGTCCCCTTCTCCTCTTGCCCTCATACTTTCCCAACATCAGGGTCTTTTCCAGGGATATTTATTTATATTTAGGGTTATAATTATTCTCTGCTATATCAGCATATTGTTTTTGAATATATTATTTGGTTATTGTGGGGTACTGAGAATTGTAAGTTTTAATTATATGTAAACCACCTAGCTATAGTGCTTGCACTAAGACAGCAGTATATAAAATGAATGAATGAATGAAACATAAATAAACAATGACTAACATCTAATTATTTTTAAATATTGCTTCTCGGGGGCATTTTAAGGATATTCAGAAACATTTGAGAGGATGTGAGGGTGCCATTCTTTTATTAATCCGAAGTGGCAAGGGAAATATTCTTTGCTTTTGTAGTTTTATAGATATTTCCAAAGTACAATATTAGAATTGTTTACTAGAGCATTTCTAGTGGTTTTCTGGCTTGTTGTACCAATGACATGCTAGGAATAATACATAATCAGTGACTTGTGTGACTGTAGCAATAATGTTTATGTCCTGGCTGCTATCAAATGACGAAGAACAGAAGAAATTTCTTTTAAAATACAATGGTCCAAACTTTGGGTAGGATATGAGCTCATCAGATATTGGGAAAGTTACGTCTAGAGACTACAACTCGCATAATACTATAATGGTCGCTGGCCATAGGATTTTGGACCAGAAAAGTACTTTTTACAATGTCCACTGACAAATTAAGTAGTAAGTACAGTAATTCAGAGATGGAACCTAGAATGAAACATTACCATATGTAGGACTCTTGTTTAGGATTTGTCTCCTTGTCCTGGATACATTATTTTATTTGCTTTTTCCCTGATTTTCCTTTTCCCCTCTCCAGGATCAGTCGCCACTCCAGAGTCATTGTACATCCTCAACTCTTATTATGTTGTTTGAGTCCCACCACCTTAGAGTTTTCTTCTCCCTAAAAGTTCTCCTAAAGTATTATTGGGGGGGGGGGGGAGGTGCCCTACAAAACTCTTAATTTTCTTGAATCTGCTGTTTTCTCCCCCTTATATTTGCATGTTGCCATTTTGGTTATGTAATTCCTGGCTTTCCATATATTTTGGGGTAAATAGGTCTCATGATCCCTCACCACTGGCAATGCTGGATAAGGCTGATGGGAATTGCAATCCAACAAAAACTAGACTTTGGCTCCCAGATGGCCACAAATTGCCCTAAATGGAAACGACAAACTCAGAAGAAACAGTGTGGGGTAAATTATAGCGCAAGTAGGTACTGGCTATAAGACTGACTGAACAATATAAACCAGACTTTATGGAAAGTTTGTCAGAGTAACCCCAACTGAAGCAAAAAGAGAGGTTACTTACCTGTAACTCTAGTTCTTCGAGTGGACCTCTGTGAATTCACACAACAGGGTTTAGTCCGCGCCTGCGCTGGACTCCTCGGAACCTTCTAGAGCTTAAAAAAGTAATATTGAGTGAGTGTTGCCCCTATAGCGCATGCTCCGCCCGCTTCAACCCTCAGTTCCATTTTATCCGCCACTAGGAAGCTCTGGATAACAGAGGCCAATTAAGAAGTGACGGACAGCGGGGAGGCAGGGCGGGATGTGTGAATTCACAGAGGTCCACTCGAAGAACTAGAGTTACAGGTAAGTAACCTCTCTTTCTTCTTTGTGGCCTCTGTGAATGCACACAACAGGGTGACTAGTAAGCTAACTTACCGGAAGGAGGGCCGTCACGACAACAAGGAGGTCAAGACTGCTCTTCCAAAACTAGCCTCTTTCTTAGCCCTGAGGTCTAGTCTGTAATGCTTTATAAAGGTGGACACAGTAGACCACGTTGCGGCTCTGCAAATGTCCGAAATGTCCACCCCTCGAAGGAGGGCAGTAGAAGTAGCCACTGCTCGAGTAGAGTGAGCCTTGAGGCCATCAGGAGGAGTCTTTCCCGCCAACTCATACGCCAAGGCTATGGTAGATACCAGCCATCTGGAGAGTGTTTGAGAAGAGGCAGGTGAGCCCTTATGTTGTCCATGAAAACAGAGAAACAACTTTGGTGAGGTACGAAATTCCTTGGTCCTGGACGCATAATATGCCAAAGCTCGCCTCGTATCCAAATAATGGAGCATCCGCTCAACTGGGGAAGAGGGAGCAGGGAACAAAGTTGGCAATATTAAGGGTTGATTAACATGAAAGGTAGAGACCACTTTGGGTAAGAATGAGACGTCAGGGTATAGAACAACCTTGTCCAGGTAGAACTGTAGATAAGGAGGATCAACTCGAAGGACGGCCAACTCACCAGCCCGTTTTGCTGAAGTTATGGCTACTAAAAATAACGTCTTAAATGACAGAAGACGGATATCAGTAGAGGCAAGCGGCTCAAACGGAGCGCGAGTTAGGGCATGCAAAACAAGGTGTAAGGACCATTGAGGTAACGGTGGTCTAACTGGTGGGCGAATATGATTGATGCCTTTTAGAAACAACTTCAACGTTGGGTGAGAAAACAAACGAGCAGAATCCGAATCTCGTGGTTGGTGGGACACAATAGCCGATATATATACCTTTAGTGTGGAGGCGGCTAAGCCCATGTCAAAAAGGTGTTGCAGGTACAGGAGAAGAGTATCAAGTGATATAGGTTGTGGCTGTAAGCCTTTGGACGTTGCGAATTTAAGGAAATTGTTCCATTTATACGAGTATAGCAAATTAGTGGAAGGTTTTCTTGCGTTTTGTAGGACTTCCCGAATTAGGGGAGAATCCTCCAGGCAGTTAGGTGAAGGGAGCGTAAGTCTGGATGATGTACATTGCCTGCGTCTTGGGTAAGAAGATGAGGCAGAAGGGGAAGTTTGATGTAGTCCGATGACATCATCCTGAGAGCGGTGAACCATGGTTGGCGCGGCCACCAAGGAGCAATTAGAATGACATTCGCTCCTGTCTGTTGTATCCTGATAATTGTTCTCTGGATGAGCGGGAAGGGAGGAAAGAGATAAAGGAACTCCGTTCCCCAAGGAATCATAAGTGCATCCCCCATGGACGCAGGGCCCCTGCTTGCTCTGGAGCACTATCTGATACATTTCTTGTTCAGATGAGATGCGAACATGTCTATCTGTGGACGACCCCACTTTTCGCAGATTGCGTTGAATGTGGACAGATCCAGTTCCCATTCGTGGGTCTGAGCGGTCATGCGACTCAAAGTGTCCGCCATTTGATTGTTTGTTGTGGAGATATGAATGGCCACCGGAAAGATATGACGGGTGTAGCACCATTCCCACAGGTGGATCGCTAGGTAAAGGAGGGACATCGAGTGAGTGCCTCCCTGCTTGTTTATGTAATACATGGTCGTGGTGTTGTCTGTGACAACTTGAACACCACGACCACGTATCAAGGGAGCAAAGGCGCGAAAAGCCTTTATCACTGCCAACATCTCCAGGTGATTTATGTGGAAGTGTGTCTCTTTGGCGGACCACAGGGCATGTACCGTGTGTGGCCCACAATGGGCGCCCCAACCTGTGGGGCTGGCATCTGTCGTTACCTGTGTTGTCAGTTGTAGGGGGCGGAAGGGTCGTCCTACAAGAAGATGAGGGGTAAATGTCCACCAAGCCAGTTGTCGAGATAGTTCTTTTGTAACTCGGAGGCGTTTGCTTGGTCTGTCCGTCATTGGGTCGAAGAGGGCCAAGTACCATGCCTGGAGTGATCTCATCTTCAGGCGTGCGTGTTGCAGGGCTGAAGTGGTAGACGCCATGAGGCCCAGGAGATGTTGTGTGTGCCGAGCGGACACTGTCGCACGGGGGTGAAACCGCTGGATTGCATTGTGTATCTTTTTGACGCGTTGTGAAGGAAGAAAGATGCGTGCGGCGATGGAGTCGAGTGTTGCTCCTATATAGTCTATTACCTGGGAAGGGTTGAGATGTGACTTTGCTTTGTTCACCCGGAGTCCTAGATATTTTTAGTGTTTGTAGAACGAACGCAGTGTCCTGGACGGCCTGGTGGCGGGAGGTGGACACGATTAGCCAATCGTCTATGTAAGGAAAAACGGCTATGTTGTGTAATCGGAGGTAGGCTGCAACGGGGGCCATGCACTTTGTGAAGGTCCGTGGGGCAGTAGACAGACCGAACGGTAGGGCGCAGAATTGATAAATAGTATCTATAAAGAAGAAACGCAGGTATTTTTGATGCTGAGGGTGAATAGAAATATGAAAGTACGCGTCCTGAAGATCTATGACCACGAACCAATCTCCACGACGTAGCAAGTGAATTATGGTATCGAGTGTAACCATGCAGAACCGTCGAGGTTGAAGATAAAAATTTAGAGTCCTGAGATCTAGTATGGGCCTGATACCGCCGTCCTTTTTTGGAACTGCGAAGTAGCGAGAGTAGAAGCCGTTGTGAGCATCTCTGAGAGGTACTCTTCTTATTGCATTTTTCTGAAGAAGGGAGAAAATCTCTGCTTCTAGTGCGGGATCGAAATGAGTGGACTTGATATAGCCTAGAGGTGGGAGTTCTATGAATTCTAGACGGTAGCCTGATTGAATGATGCTTAGTACCCATGCGTCGTTTGTAATGGAGGACCAATTGTTGAAAAATGGGGCCAGTCGAGTTTGGTGATTGTGCATAATTGGAGCGAAGTCAAAGATATTGTTTTCCTTTCTTGGCAGGTGGACGATATGACTGGCGTCTTTGATTGGCCGACTGGGATCGGAAGGGAGTAGATGAAGACGAGGCTAGAGCCGGACGGCTTTGTGCTTGAGGTTTGAATGAACGGTAAGTTTGTGAAGTAGTAGGTTGAAATTGTTGAGTAGAATAAGGTTTACGCCACTGATATTTTTGAAACTTTGGCTGTTGGTGTATGGTATAGGATTTTGCAGTCTTTTTCATTTTGTGGAAACTCTCCATAGACTCATCCGTTTTGTCATTAAATAGTCCTGTGGCATCGAAGGGAAGCGCTTCGATGCGGGTTTTAGCGTCCTCGTTAATTCCTGAGGATCTCAGCCAGGCATGTCTCCTAAGTGTGACTGTGTCATTGATTTTGAGGTAACGTCTGCAGAATGGCGGGAGGCCAATCGTTGATGTTTTGCAACATTAAGCGCTTCCTCATAAGTGTTAAGAAGAAGAGGTCGAGTGTCGTCAGATGCAGCTTGCAGGGCAGGAAGGACTCTCTCCCATAGCTGTCTTTGGTAAGCCCCCATAGCTGCCTGGTAGTTTGCCACCCGGAGCAGGAAGGTTGCAAACGAGTATATCTTCCTACCTAGCACATCCATTTTTCTTCCCTCCCTATTGGTAGGGGTAACCTGAGATCTTCCAGGTGTCTTGGACTGGTTGGACTGTACTATAATGGAGTTGGGGGTGGGGTGTTTAATAAGAAAAGCCGTCTCCTCTCCATGGGTCCTATAGTGGTTTTCGACCCGACGGGTCACCTGAGTGGAAGCTGTGGGTGCAGCCCATGACTCTTTAATAAGGTCCATGAGGGCAGGGATGAAAGCAATACTGAAAGGAGGAGTGCGTTCCTTCTCAATATCCCCGAAGACTAGATCTTCCTTTGGAGGTGGAGGTTTTTCCACGTCCAACTTTAGAGCTTTCGCCATGCGGGATATCATTTGGACGTAAGAAGAATAATCCTCCGAGGGGGAGGAAGGATGAAGGTCAGAAGCGTCAGGCTCTGGTGGTGGACCGGTAAGCGAGTCATTGTCTGACTCCCCCGAAAGTGCCGTTTGAGATGCAACAGATTCAGCAGAGGAATACATGTCATCCTGTAAGGAAGATGATGGTGATAATGGTGTCTTCCTAGACTTATGGACTCGTCTGGTTGTGTCATGATGGACAGCGGCCTGGGAGGCTGGTGTAGGTTTCTTTGACGTGGTAGCAGTCTTTGCTGGATTAGGCTTCAACATAGCCACAGTCTTAGAATTATGGTGATGTGAAGCAGATCTCAACGTCGAGAGGTCAGCATGAGAAGGCTCTCGACGTCGACGCCGCGGCGGGGACGGGGAAGATGAAGAGGAGGAGGCATAAACATATTTCACCCTCTTCCTTGAATAGTATTCTTCAAGTCCCGAAAGAGAGTCCGATTCGGAAGTCTCCCGTCGACGTCGACGGCGGGATGCACGCCGATCGAGCTCGACAATAATAGGATCGCCCCGGTGAGACTTAGCACGACGTCGAGAGGGATTAGGTACTACAATCACCTCTCGATGCGGATGACGATGTCGAGTCGGGGAGATATGTTTTCTTTTAGCCGCTCTCTTACGAGGCGGGGAATTCGGGGTCGATGAGCGTGAGCGAAGAGTCAGTACGCTGGACGCCCGCCCGGTAGAAACAGGGCTATGAAGGGCAGAAGCTGCGCTAGACACTGGAATCTCGTCTAGCTGGTCAGGGCTAGGCGAGCGGCTAGGGAGTGAACCAGTAGCCTGTGCCTGCCGAGGTGGAAGTGACCCCGGATCCTCCAGAAATACATCTTGGTCCCCATGGTATTCTTCTAATATGGGTGATGGTGGAGAAGAGGGGACTGGAGGAATCATGAGACGTCGATCGTCTTTTTTAGTTGTTTTATCCTTCTTTGTCTTAGCTGATGGCTTGTCTTTTTTCTTTTTAAGGACCTCAGACGGAGCCGATTTGGAGACGCCCAAGGCCGTGCTCGACGCCGTTTTAGATGGGCCGGTCGGAGCCGAGTTGGAAGACTTCTTCGACGTCGTCGGAGGCTTTTTCGTTGGCCTGTCCGAAGGTTTAGAAGCTGGTAAGGCCGGTGGAGATTTGGCCGGTCCGTCGGCCCTCGGGGTAGTAGAAGGGGCCGGGGGAGTTTCCATGGGGCTAGGTTTTGAAGCCGAGAGGGTGGTATCCCAAAGAAAAAGTTTAAGTCTCTGTTGTCGGGCCTTAAGAGCGGCACGAGTAAATTTATTACACTCTCTGCAGGATTGCGGTAAATGCCTCTCCCCAAGGCAGAATAGGCAGCGCTCGTGGCCGTCCGAGAATGGCAGTTTTCGGCTACACAAGGCGCACTTTCTAAAGGGACCTGAGGGGGACATAAATCGGCGACCACCCGAAAAAGTGAATGAACTTACTAGAATTTTAGTCCAGAATTTTCGGCCGTAAACCACACCAATATAAGCGGAAAGGCGAGAGAATAGTGAGGGACGTTCCAAAGTCGTAGCCGGTAAAAGCGCGGGAAACCAAGTTAAAATCACAATCCAAAATCGAAGTCAGGAAAAATAGTGGTAATCCAGTTGAAGGGGCAACAGAGAGACGGAAAACGTAGTCAGGAGAAATTCCGAGTCAAAAACCGTATAGTAAATCCGATAAATGAAGGCTCTAATACGAGGAGTTCCTAACGCCAAGGCGGTAAAATGGAACTGAGGGTTGAAGCGGGCGGAGCATGCGCTATAGGGGCAACACTCACTCAATATTACTTTTTTAAGCTCTAGAAGGTTCCGAGGAGTCCAGCGCAGGCGCGGACTAAACCCTGTTGTGTGCATTCACAGAGGCCACGAAGAAGAACAGATTGTGCTGATAATCATAGATGATTGGAATGGGAAAGAGAAAATAGAGTAGAATCAAACAACTTTGGAGAATATGGTTTAGGATCTCAAAATGAAGAAGAGTAGCTCATTGAATTCTATAATGCCAACAATTTGTTTATAGCAAATACATGTTTCAGGCAACCAACCAGAAGATTCTATGCATAGATGACACAGAAAGGCCAATATATAAATGAAATAGGCTATACACTTGAAAGCAGAAGATGAAGAAGCTCTGTTCTCTATGTATACCCCCAGGAAGGGATTGCAGTTTAGATCTTGAATTGCTAATATCAGAAATTAGAGTACTGAATCAATCATAGTACCAAAATATAATTTAAATAACATTCCTGAAGAATTTAAAGATCATGTCAAGAATCTTCTGCTTGATTATGGAACGAAAGAGGTACTGTATATGTTAAAACCAGAGATGTCATAATGGAAGAATTCAGTAGTCAAAATGAATGAAAAACATTAATAAATGACTGAATAGACTCTTAAAGCTGTTAGCAATATCTAAGAAGCAAAAGTAAAAGCTGGTAGAAGTAAAGTAGGAATTGTATCAGCAAGTTTTCAGCAATGTACACCTAACAATGATTGCAAAGAAAGAGAAAACAACAGAAAAAGGGGAAAAAAAACAACCTTTTCCATAAGGTGCAAGAAAATGAAGGGAAATTTAGATCAGTATTAAGGATCAAAAAGGGAGTACAGTATAGTATCTGATTAAGATAAAATAGAGAGAAAATGGAAATAATATACTGAAGAGATATAAGGTCCATAGATTTCTTTAAAGAAGATCTTTGCTGAAGAATCTGAACACCACCCCGATTAGTGTTTATATTAAACAAACAAACAAACAAACTTTAGAAGGTGAAGTGGAAGCTGCCCTCCAAGCAGTTGGATGTACCAGGAGTGAATGGGACATCAGTAAACCTATTTCAAGCCACTGGCTGAATCTATCAAAATTGTTAAAAAGAATGTGCTAACAAATATAGAAAACAACACATTGGTCCTAGAAACACTCAAAGAATGCAGTAATCATAGGACAGTTACATTAATTTCCTGTGCAACCACAGCAATGCTCAAGACTTTACAATAAAGACTTTTACCACAGGTGAAGTGACAAATTGCCAGATGTTCAAGCTGATTTAGAAACAGGAAAGGCATTATAGATAATGTTGCAAATATATGTTGGCTACTGGAGCAAATCGGAGACTTTCAGAAGAAAAAGAAAATCAGATCTTAGAATAACTTCCAATAACCATGTTGTTACAGCAAAACCAGTGAAGAGCCCTGTGGCCTCTGGGAAACTAACGAGTTTATTTTAGTTTGCTTCCATGGGCCATAACCCACTTCATAAGATGCATGAAGATGCATCCAGAGTATCAAGTATGTGTACCACACATACAGTTTGAACTATTTGGCGTAACTCTCATTGGAGAGCCACTGCAAGCCAAAGCGTTAATGTAACCATTAGCTGTAGTGCAGCCTCTTTCTTACCTTATGGCCACCTGTCAATGAGATTTACACCAGCTGATTATGCCAGTGGGTGTAAATTAGGTGGATTTTGGCTGATGTATTCCATCAAAAATACTTTAGGCTGTATCAGACAGCCTAAAGTCTTGCCTTTATGGCTTTACTCCTATGTAGATAATGAGATTTTTTAAACTATTATCTGAAGATCCCAGTGGAGAAGGCTGCCCTAAGGCCTAGTGAGGATGCAGACATGTTTTCAAAGGTAGATGTCCAACAAAGGAACACATACCCAAAGATTTTCAAGCCAATGCAGGAGTCCGGGGGTGGGGTGGGGGATGGAAGCATATATTTTCTCCAGCATTTTCCGGTGACATTCCTTAATGCTGACAATTATGCAAGGATAGTCGATGTGTTTCTAGGGTAGACACATTTTTTGAAGGTTTGACTTGCACCCACTCTACAGATTTTGCAATCTTCTTTGCTGGCTAGACATGGACAAATCTTTCAATTTTGCTTTCTCTCACGATTATTTGAAATCTCTGGTTATTTTCACTGAATATATGAAACCATTTATGAATGATGGTAAGTTCCTATTTTTAAAAAATGAACTGATCAAGTTCCCAACTACCTCCATAGGCCAGATTCAAAATATAGCAGCTATGGACCCTATGAAAAGGATGAATTTAAGGGGATTCATAGACTTTCAGGAAATAAGCACCCACAGCCCTTTGCTTAGGTGTCCAAACCTGCCCATTTTGCTTTCTTTTGTATTCAGATTTTTATACTCTCATGCCCTTTCCATTGGATTTATGAAGACGTTTGCCAAGCTTCATCAACACTACTTCATCCTTATGCTGAGCTTCATTAACAATACCTTTAACTGTCAGCAGGTGGAGCTATTGATTTACTCTAATAACAAGAGCAGCTGGTGAAGAGGAAATAGCTCTGGGCAGTTATGTTTTACATTTAATGCATTAATAAGTTGTACCTTACTTACCATCACATTCAAACAGACTTGTTTATCAAGATGAACAGAGGAGCAGAAACAAACTGACCATCTTTCAGCTCTTTTGTTCCTTCGTGTCCCGCATCCTAGCCAACTGAATATTTTTCCTCAGTTTGAACAAGGCCTGGTGCAAATGTGGTCTTTCCACATGATGTCTAATCTCTGAATATCTCTGCAGTAGGAAAAAAAGGTTCTATAATTTTGCTATAACTGTGAGATGCACAGGGGAAATCACTTTTGGTTTTCCTTGTATAAATTCTTGACTGAAGAAAAATAACCAAGTAGGATTTTTTTAAAAGTTAAGCTGCAGCACACATTACAAAAAGAATAAGTAGCATTCTTGGACACAATAAAGGGAATAATAGTTAAACTAAGTCTGAGCTAAACATTTCATATCAAACTTTTTGGGTTCAGGAGAGCATCATTCTTGCAATTATTATTGCCTGTTCATGGCCCTGGAAGCTGAGCCAACTATGCTCCAGCTGGGCACAATTTTTACTTAATATTATTTGATCCACAAGATGCTAGTGAAGCCTTCCCTAACCCTGTGCCCTCCAAAGGTCTTCAGTAAAAACTTTAATGTCGCAGCATTGCTCATCGCTGGACACGGTGGTTAGCACTGATAGGAGTTGCAACAATATAGTGATGCTCATAGTCAGATTAGGCTGAAGACATTTCTACCCCTTCCACTCTTCGGCTGCTGTAGATAAAAGAAGGGTGGGGGGAATTTCTAGATCTAAACTGGAAGCTTGTCTCATAGGTGCTTGAAACCAAATTATGTAGAACTCTATTTTCTGGGAGACCACTGAGTGTTGGCAGAGCTGAACCCTCCACTAGCACGGTCACACTGTATTTCTGTTGCAGAGTTTTGAATTTCTGGTAAAAAATCCCTTTTCCTACACAGTAGAAGTACAGAGGACAACAGAGGAGAATAGTTACACTTTCTCCACAGTCCACCTCTTTCTCATTAACTAACACTTTGTTTCAATAACTCACTCAGAGACATTTGTAGGAGAAATAATTTTTTAAAATCCAATTTCTTACAGATGCTTGAAATTGCAAACTTGTGTATATTGCTTTCTTTGCTGCAAATGTACTTAGCAACCAACTGAATGGAGCAACAGCAAACAAACAACTGCCACCAACCCAGGAAAGAGAGGGAAAGAGCCCTTGGCAAAGCTTTCTTTGAATCAAAGGCTAGAAGGAACAAATGGTTAGTGCTGGACAGGCAATCACCCCAGCCAAGAAAACTTCCTCCCAGTCACACAAACTATTGACAGCATGCAGGGTTGCAAATAAAACTCCAACAATTTCTATGTTTGCCCCTGTGGAAACAGAAATTGCTGCTGTGCTACCTCAACATCCATTTGCACAAAAAGGTAGTGAAAGATTCCGTGTTTGACTGAGAAAAATTCAGAGTGCTTGAGCTATGCCTACAACTCATTTTGAGAGTAGTTTCTGTGAATTGGATCCTGGCGCTAACAATATCCCAAAGTGAGTGAGGCAAGAGAAATTCAGTAAATATGTGTATGTTCAGTTAAATAATTGAACTCAGGCTTATTCAATTGTAAGACAGGAATCTGGAAGAGGGGAGCTAGCTGGTTTTGATACCTGGTTTGGCCTTGAGCAATGCAAAAAGGAGATCTGTAATCAATATAGTTTTCAGTGGTTAAAGGAAGAAAACCACATGGAAGCAAAGAAAGTCGGATCAACCCTCTATCATGATGCAGTGGGAGAAATAGCTGTTCCTAAGATCTAATAACAAGACAAAACCTGGAGCTGCAATCATACAAGGCTACATGTGAGAAGAACCTAAAGATAAATGGGTGTCTCCTGCAGCAGCATCAACAATCCAACAGGTACATGGCTTTTGGATTTTAAAAACTGGCTTGCACAAGTGGCTACAGTGGGAGAGGCAAAATACATGCCACCTGAAAAAGCCACCCTCCCAACCTCTGGCACCTGGAAATGTTATCTTTTTAAAAATACAGCTCTCAGAATCCTCCAACCATCCTTTGGGAGGGACTACAGTTCTCATAATCCACCAGCCATCATTTGACTGGTGTGTATGATGGGTGGGGGATCATGGGAACTGTAGCCCAGCACTCTCCAACTCTGGTTTACACACATAGGATTGCAGCCTCAGTCTCTTGTAGACCAAACAGAAGCATAACATTTGTTGTTACTTGTTTTATTGAGTGAGAAATGATTATTTTCTCCTCCCCCTCCATATACTTGAAAAAGAGGGTTTGATCAGATGGGCATTTGTCCCACTATTCAGTTCACTGCAGGGATGGACTGGCTTGCTCCTTTTCTAGAAATCAGATAATGTTACTAGCTGGATAGCTCAATGGTTTAGGTAGCGGTTGGGAGACTGATTCCCCACTGTGTCTACTTGACAGGGACTGGACTCCATGATCCAAAGGGTCCCTTCCAGCTCTGCAGTTCTAAGATGATGATTGTTGTTGTTGCTAGAGTGAACCAGCTCATCTCCAGAGCATTCTTACCCACACTTTTCTGGTCCCTGTCAGGGGCTACTACTTTTTTGTGCAGGTAGGATAGTTTCATTAAGGTTAACTTCCAGCATGTGCAGCTGGTGAAAACAAACCAATGTGGAGCTTGTAGCTTTAAATTTGGCTTCCACTTTAAATTTCCCAATATTTTAAAGTGGCTTAAGAAGACAGCTTAGACACTTCACAATATTGGAAAATTAAACACTTCCTCTGTTCTTCCTTGGAGAGGCAGAGGAAGGATACAATTTTTTAAAAAGTCTATTATGACCGTGCTGATGCACTGCACCATTTAGAAAAAATAATAGAAAATTTAAAGGTTCTTCACAGAAACAGGAGGAAGGAGGAGAGTGCAAGGAAAGGAATTTATTTTGTTTTTGTTGTTTGCAACAGGAAGGCAGACTAAGCAGGGTTGCTTGAGGTGTGGATGCCACTTGGATGCAAGGATTGCAATCCGTGCATCCAAATGGCATACCAGACCTCTACGTGACCTTAAGCAATGCTATTGAGCCTGCTCCAGCCTGCTCCAAATGAGCCTGTGTGGACAAGCCCTCAGGCTGCAACCCAAAAGGGATTTCTGGGATGGTATCTTTGGGACCACAGGATACAGTAAACGTCTCTGTCAGAGTTTATCAACACCAAAGTTATAGCAGTTTGATTCTACTTTAACTGCCATGGGTTCATCTTAAGGAATGCTGGGATTTGTAGCTTGGGAAGAGACATGGAATTCCCTGCCAGAGAGCTCTTTGGCCCACAGCTGAACTACAGCACAGCGTTTTAAGTGGCTCCCCCAGCTACAGATTCCAGCATTCTGTAGGATGGATCCATGGCAGTTCAAATGGAATCAAACTACTACAGCTATGCAGCGTAGATACACTCTCAGTCTGTGGAGAGCAAATGTGCAGACTAGAAGGAATTCTGCCCTTACAGGTGTGGGACTCTCAGGGGTGCAGTCCTTGTTGCTCTGCCATTAGTATTTTGGTGACAGTGACACTAAAGGAGGGTGTAAATAGCAGCAGTTAATGGATTGATACGTTAAAGCCGAAGCTGTCTTGTTTTCCCAACATGACCCTGGGATATATGTTGGGGGGGGGGGGGGAGATGGACTGTGCTAACCCTAGAATTCTTTACTTATTTTCCCCCAAGCACTCCCACCACACTGGTTGCCCTCGTGTCACAAGTCCCACAGGGCTTTGGGTTTGAACTTGGCAAGTTCTTTGCATTAGATTTTCCCTCTAAGTCCACAGCATCGAGCAAAATATGAAACTACAACACATTCCTAACAGTACAATCATGATGTTGAGTAAAATGTAGTTTGTATTCCTTGAGGAAAGGCTATCAGTTCTGGGACATGCAAGCAGTTTCCGCTCTCCATTAACCTTCAGCGAATTTGTGTAAAGAGAAGCATGGGAAATAAATTATCAAATTTTTAAAAAGTCTTTTATTCATTATCACCCAAGCTGTGGTTAAGGTATAAAACAACAGAGCAATGCTCTCAAACTCAGAAGATGGAATACAGGCTCTGAAATTTGGAGACACCAAACTTTTTGTGTAGATTTATATTGGCATATTTTGAGAGAGAGAGAGAACCTTGTTACAATGTCATGGCTTTTGCCTTGAGATACTAAAATAACAATGTCCCCTGAATTTTGAGACTGTGTATTCACACACAAAAAAGGGACGTGGTGGCGCTGTGGGTTAATCCGCAGAAGCCTCTGTGCTGCAAGGTTGGAAGACCAGCAGTCGTAAGATTGAATCCACGCGACGGAGTGAGCTCCCGTTGCTTGTCCCAGCTCCTGCCAACCTAGCAGTTCGAAAGCATGTAAAAATGTGAGTACATAAATAGGTACCACCACAGTGGGAAGGTAACGGCATTCCGTGTCTAGTCGCACTGGCCACATGACCATGGAAACTGTCTACGGACAAACACTGGCTCTATGGCTTGGAAAACAGGGATGAGCACCGTTCCCTGGAGTCGGACACGACTGGACTAAATGTCAAGGGGAACCTTTACCTTTACCTTATTCACCACATTTTTATGTTAGATGTAACCTGGAGTTGAGAGTTGGAAGGCTTACATGAGAAGTGCAGAGAGAGAGTTCTCTCTCTCTCTCTCTCTCTCTCTCTCTCTCTGTGTGTGTGTGTGTGTGTGTGTGTGTGTGTGCTTGCGCGCGCTGGCTGAAGTCTTCCTCAGGTTTCCAGGCAGGGAGAGAAATCTGATAACAAGCAATGCTGGAGGAGGAGAAAGTTTGATTCGATTGCTTGTGGTTGTTTGGATGCCTAGAGGTCCATCTTCTCCCCACTGGCACCAGAACTCACAGGTGCAGAGGGAGGTAATTGGCACGTGTCCTGCCCACAGAATATCTGTTTAGGAAGTACTATGGGAAGCCCACATTGTATGTCTCACAATCTCCAGCACGCATTGTCAGACCTATTATATGAGATGTGTACACAAGAAGTACACCAAAAAGGAGGACAGACATCATCAAAAAGAAAGCCATGGAGGAGAAGGAACACTGAAAAGGACATTCTTCACAAAAAAGAAGGGCATTGTTGCATCAAATCTGCATATGCTGATTTAAACTAATATATGCAAATATCCTAACAATTAGACATTATTGCTATAATAAAAGTGGAAATACACTACTGCTTATTGCTTTGAGATTTTATATACCCACTGTTGGATTATACGGCTAAAACTCTATGTGTGTTAGGAGCAGTGGTTCAGCTTTTAAAAATATGTCCTTAGAACTATAGCAAGTGTTATCAGCACGATTGGCAGTGGCCTGGCATGGCTTCTGTAATCTGAAACAAGTCTCCCAATGAAGTTAATATGTCATGTTCTCTATCCATAGTTTCTTTTTGTTTTTGTTTTTTAATCCTGGGTGGATATTGGGGTCATGAAAACAAGGAGTAATTGCTGGGGAGCGCAGCATGTTATATTGATGAATCAGCTTCAATGGCACGCTTGCAATGAATGTTCTTTCCTCACATCTGCAAACATTACAGGAAGTGTAATAATACTTCCATTAAGCCCTTTTAGGTTTTAGCAATAGACCCTGCATCTTATTCTGAACACCCCTGCTATTTTCAGAAGTGGAGACTTGACGTCCATTTACACTCGGTATGGTGAAGATTATAGAAGAGAGTAGTTTCCTAAGGAGAATGATGTCTGTCTGTTACAGCAAAAGCTCCCCTCCAGACTTAAACAGTCTGACAGTCTGTTGGGATGTACATTCTCTTTTCCTCATCTTCTCTCTCTCTCTCACACACACAATACAGAATATTATTCCTTCAGGGGAGGTAAAACAAAGGCCACTGAAGCTAGAACATATAAGGCTAGCAAGAAATGCAAGGGAAATAAAACATGTACTATATTTAAGAAATAAAATTTAGTTTCCGTTTTGATACAAATAGAGCTTGAGTGAAATTCTCATAAAGCGAATCTCTTGCCCAATACCAGGAGCGCTACATCTGGACTATAACACCCAGAACCTGGGAAGATAGGTCATGCTGCTCTGGATTCTTCTTGGGGTGGTGGTTCAAAAAATAATAATAGTAATATTAATAAAGGTAAATTTTTCCAAGCTCTGCAATTTTCCATTTGTCTTTTGCAACTGGTACTCAGCCTCTGAGAGTCCTGGGCTGCAACTACACACCTGGAAAAAAGCAGGTGGAATGCAAAGTGACTGTCATCACTTCACACGATGCAAGCCTTACTCAGTTTATAACAGCACCCAACAAGTGCCATTTAAAACTGCAGTAGGACTTCCTTTGTGGTCATCTTGGCTTTTCTGGCAGGTGGCAGGATGGCATTGATTTGGAGGGCAGCAGCGGCAGCAGTGGCAGCAGCTTCTTCGATAGCATGAGACACCCCACCAGCACTGCTGCTACTGTGCCAACATGCACCTTGGCTGCCACCACCTCCACCATCTAGCAGTCAGTCAGGTGAGAGAGCCTGTCTGGCGAGTGGATGGACAGCAGTGGCCAGGAGTTCAGTGGTAGCAATGGTGGCAGCGGCAGCAATGTCTTTAATGGCCTTGGCTTCCACCACTGCCAACCAACTGCTTGAAATGCACACATTAGAACAGACATACAGTATGTCTTAAGCGATTTTACTCTGGTTTGCAGGTAACCTGCAGTGAAAAGCTCACTGCGGTTTATCTGCAAACATGTAGTTCCTGCCTAGGTGATCATGGAACATGCTCAGTCCCCATTTGGTTATTTGATGGTGTAGGATGGGGACTGCTTCCTTTTTGGTACTACTTTTGTTTACATTTTCAGGTGGGTTTCCCCAAACATGCCATAACTGAAGATGGGCAAATGGCATACTGACTCATTTTAGCACAATATCTTCTTAAACACCTTAATATATTTTAAATAAGCAAGAAAAGAGAAGAAAAAGGAAAGAAAAAAAGAACACCAGTCATGGTCCCCAACTTGCCCACACCTCTGTAGCCTTACCCTCGACTGCACCCCCCCCCTGCAATATCATGGCAACCATTACTGACACAGCCACATTTAATTCAGCCACCCTCACAGACCTAAAAATCTAGGTTACCAAGTTGACGGTTTATGGGGAAGAACAGAAAGAATGCAGAACAAAGACACAACTTATATATGTGTGTTAAATGTTTTAAACTAAATACATGGATGAAAAAATGAGATCACTTCTGCTCTCCTTATCCCCAGTCTTCACAAATTCATCAGACTCATAAGTCTGTCTACACAGAAGTAGTCAACACAAGGAGGCTGATAGGAGTGATTTCATACCCATGCCCCCGTATACACATATGTATACACTCTCCATACACACATTTTCAGCCATGGCATTGCAAATGAAAGTTAATGCTAAGGATTTGCAGAGCCCCCCCCCCCCCCAACCTGTTCTGTGCCCACATAAAGGGCACACATATCGGGGCCACTCCCATGGCCATTTTTGAAGACACTCAAGCCAATCCTTGGCCAGGTCTCTGATAGTATTTGTGTTTCTGGATCTCCATTCCTGTGAATGAAGAAATACTGGTGCGAAGGCCAGGTCATAGATTGAATGGTGTGAGCAAACCAGGAGGGCAGCAGCTGCAGTCTACAGAAATGGAGGCTCTGTTTTCTTTATCCCACCCCACCCCCCAATTTTCTACCTCCTTGCAGCCACCAGGAGAAAGCTCCCAACCAAAGGGACAATGTGAGAAAGCTGCTCTTCTGGACACTTACTGTCTTCTTTCTTGCCACTCCTCACTCTTCTTGTTCCTGAAATTAATGGTGCTGTAGCCATAAGACTTTGATGATATAATCAATGACTTTGCAGCAGGAAAGGAAAAGAAGGTTCACTTCTAAGGCAAGGCGCTTACGCTCTTTCATCTTCTGTATTTTTTCTCTTTTTCGCTTCTAATTATGAGGTGTAAAGGCCAGATTTAATACAAAGTATATGTGCGGGTGTTGTTCTGCCCCATGTGTGACCAGCAGCTCTTTGCCCCAACTCCTGGCTTCCCCATAAATACCCCTGCTTTGGTCTGTTTTTGCACATTTCTCTGGAGACAATGCACACCCTGAGTTAATTGCTACTGGAGAATTAGAATGAGCTCTTCATTAATTTACTTGAGGTTCACAAACCAGATTTTCTAGGATTCTTGCTTATGTGGAAAGCTGAAACGCAAGGAAGAATCTTTCCTCTTTAGACTCAGCTGTAAGTGTACAAAGGGACAACGGAGGGGAGAGAGCTCCTCTAATTTTTATTAATGACTTGGATGAAGGAGTGCCGGGAATACTTTTCAAATTGGTGGATGGCACTAAATTGTGTGGAACAGCTAATAACTTAGAAGACAGGAACAAAATTCAAAAAGATCTTGATGATAGGGTTGGGCACTGGGCTGAAAACAACAGAATAAAATTTAATGGAGTAAGTGGAAAGTTCTTCACCTAAGGGGAAGAAACCAAATGCACAGTTACAAGATGGAGGGTACTTGGCTCAGAAATACTACAAGTAAGAAGGATCTTGCAATTGTTATAGATCACAAGCTGAATATGAGCCAACAGTGTGATGTGGCTGCAAAAAAGCCAAATGAGATTTAGGATGCATTAAGAGAAGTATAGTCTCCAAATCCCATGAGGTACTAGTTCCCCTCTATTCAGCACTGGTTAGGCCTCATCTAGAGTACTGTGTCCAGTTCTGGACACCACACTTCAAGAAGGATGCTAACAAATTGGAACAAGTTCAGATGAGAACAACAAGGATGATCAGAGAACTGGAAAACAAGCTCTATGAGGAATGTCTGAAAGAACTGGGCACGTTTAGTTTAGAGAAAAGGAGACTTAGGGGAGATATGATAGCACATTTCAAATATCTGAAAGGTAGTCATACAGAGGAGGGGCAGGATCTGTTCTCGTTTATCCAGAGGGCAGGACACATAATAATGGGCTCAAGTTACAAGAAGCCAGATTTAGGCATTCAAAAGAAAATTGGAGAAACATCGGTCAGATCTGCATTGATTTGGATTCCTGCACTGAGCAGGGGATTGGACTTGGTGGTCTTATGGGCCCCTTCTTCCAACTCAATTATTCTATGATTTTAAGCATGTTCAAGCTTCTGGATTAAAAGATGCCTGAATAGAGTTTCTGCCTTACCATTTCAGAGATATTTTGGGGTAATGAAACAAACAATGGGGCTCTGGGAAACCATTTTGAAATGTAACCAATCTAGTTATTTCACTCTGGAAATCAGTAACATCCAAAATTTTATGTTTCTAACTCTTACTGGTTTCTGAGAACTTTTGGACAAACCAACCAGCAAAGGCCGTTCAAGGGGAACAGATCTACAGATAAGCCAGACAGTTATTTATTTTGCAAACTCAGTAGTACCTGCACAAAATTTTCAGTTCCTACTGATTTTGAGATATTTCTGGACAAGCACACACACACTTTCAGGAATATTAATAATCTTTACATGCACATAACATAACACATACACACATATAAGGCCTCTGGTTCCTTGGGAAGGGATAATCAAAACCATCCCAAGACATTTTAATGTACAAGGCAAGACTACAGATCTTCTTCATTGTATGTATAGAAATTGACTGTATACAAAAAAATTGAAAGGCAAAGATTTGATTAAGCGAAGGATCTTAGATATAGAAAGACAACATGATATAAACAAGACCAAAGGATTTATTAAAATAAACCCCTTGAATAGATTACCAATGCCGTACTTAAATGATTTAGAGTATCCTGAAACCAGAAGGGTCTTTATGTTATTGCACATGGACTTGTGGCCATCTGCAGTGTTGCTGGGAAGATACAACAATACCCCCTACAAGAGTCGGTTGTGTGTATGGGGTGAGGGGACTATAGAGACACTGAGTCATGTCATCTTAGAGTGTAAAATTTATGAGCAGATCCGGGAATGGCTCATTAAACCTAGTATTCCTTCCTTAGGTAGCAGAGATAGAAAGGAGTGCCTACAGAAGCTTTTGGAGGATAAGAATAAAGAGGTAACAATCAGAGTGGCCAAATTTGGACGGCTGGCGATAAAACTAAGGGATAATTGGCTAAATAATAAGGATAGAATAGGAAATACTAGAGATATGGTATAGGATATAGAGCTGATTAGAGTCTATATAGTTTATCAGATGTACAACCTTACTATTGTTATATCATTTTATTGTGTATTTTAATGTATATGTATATGTATTGTCGAAGGCTGGTTGTTGTAGGTTTTTCGGGCTGTCTGGCCGTGTTCTTGAGGTTTTTCTTCCTAACGTTTCGCCAGTCTCTGTGGCTGGCATCTTCAGAGGACAGGAGTCAGAACTTCGTCTATGCTCTGGTGCAGTTTGTGAGATAGTTGAGAATTTATAGCTGTGGAATCAGCTTTTTGTCCTTTTCAGGAGATTGGGTTATTATGGTAATCAGCGTGTTTTTTTGTTGTGGGTGTATTGTTGTGATAACATATGTATATGTTCATGGTTTTAATGGCCAGTGGCTATGATAAACTTTTACGTCATGGGAATACCTCATACCTCATCTGAAGACCCACATGAAATGACTTGGCTTTTAAAACTGAAATTATGTGTACATTTTAATCTTTTTGTATTTTGCTTTTAACCCAGCATTTAGGAGAATGTACATATTTGTATTTGTACTCTTTAATGTGCTAGCATTGTGTTTCTTCAGCTGGCACCATGTTTGTGTATATATTATTATTTGTACTTATGTTTTAAATTGGTGGAAGTTGGATGATTAAAGTGGTCAAAACAATAAAAATACGAATACGACTGTATCACACTTCAACACCAGCAAAGGAACAGGACCCTCCACCATTCCTCAGGGCCTCATATGAAGATGAAATTAGGAGGTGCCCTACATAGTGCTGTTCTCTAGTAGAAGGGAATGAAGAGGAAGAAAAGGTGGAGCAGGGCTTCTGTTGCTCCCTCCCATCATCTGCTACCTGAGGCAGATGCCCCACTCTACCTATTGTTAGAATCAGTCATGAGGATGATGGACCAGGCTTTAAGATAGTATCTGCCAACTTCCCGCCCTCTCCCACAGTATTCCTCCCATAGAATAGCTGCTGAAAAAGAACATATGGTTAAATATTATTATTTACTGCTGTGAGCAAATTAGTCCAAATATCAGTGAATATGTGCTTTTTTGCTCTGACATATGGCTCACAATGTCTCTTATTTGCATTTGAGTGCTACCATTGCACATTACACAGGGACCTATTTGACCATCTAAAATGACTGACAACAATTTCCCCCAGCATTTTAATATATATGTTGATCATTCTGTACTTTTTGAGAGTCCAGTTCAGTAATTAGACATTTGCTACTACAAAAGAAAAGTGTGTTACTGATGATTAAGCCCTGGTTAATCTGATGAAACGACTGAGTAAGAACTCTTGGGTCGTGATCTTTATCATTCTTTTCCAGGTGTTGTATTATCATAAACACAAGAATATCTCCTTGGACTGAAAGTAGGTTGGATGAAATAAATAATGCCACATGGATGTGATGAGGCCACAAACTCAGGTATTTTCTTTGCTCAAAGGCTGAAGTCTTCATTAGATGCTGGAAAAGTGCTTTGCTACTTATATAAACAAAGCATTGTAAGAGCAGAGAAAAATATTTCTGTGGAGAACATCAGAAGCAGCACCAAGACCAGCCAAGCGGATGAACATAGAAGATAATGTGAAGACAGCATGTAGTGGAAGCATTCAGGCAGAATATGTGGAAGGGCATATGGTGGGGATCTGTGGGAAAGATTGAGATGAGAAATGAGACCACATTAATGAGGCTAGAGTATGGAGAGAGTGATTAGAAAGCTGTGAGAGATCACTAGGAAGACAATCCTCTTCAAAATATTTGAATAAATAGTTTAACAAGAGATGTAGTGAGGTACCAATCTGATTTGTATATGTTTGTATGCATATATACATACATGCACAAGCTATTGCAGGTTACTTTCTCGTTTTTAGAGAGGCCAGATATTTTACTGTTCTGGACTGCAGTTCCCCAACACTCCCCCCACCCTGGAAGTACGGCCACTGCCCATGCTCAGTGACTAGGTGGATGTGTTTGGGAATTGGAGTCCCACCAGCAGAAATAGTCAAAACAGAAGCAGGAGTATGGAGACTGCTCTGAGCCTCATTAACACTTTGATCAGCATCCTGCACAACTAGCATGCAGCCACAGCCAGTAGGAACTTGGCATTCAGAGAAGATGAGGGAAGAGGCTGGGTTGTAACTCCTCTCTTCCAGTGGGAACTCAACAACAACTTGGGAGAGGGTGGGTGGAAAGAGAAATAGTAGTTAAAAGTAGTTAGATAATGTCAAGGAAGTATTGGGGTTCGCTGAGCAAAGCAGGGATACAACCAGCCTCCAAGGTCCTCTCAGAGAAGAAAAACACGAGACAACAGCTTCTTCCTCAAAGCTTATTATTACATATGTACAGTCTTCACAAAATACTCCAACAGCATGTCCTCTAGTAAATCTCCAAACTCTCCACACCACATGTGTGTACCTCTGTACAATATATAGCACATATGACCAATCAGGTAACATTACCTCATCTTGGGTGATCTCATATGAATTATATCAGCCTTCTGCCTAGTCAGCATGACTCAACTTTATGCACAGCTGTACAATATGGCTGATTAACAACTTCCTTTACACATTCTGTCTAAGATGTCAATTTATCCTATTACAATCCTTGTAATTTCCTAAGAGATAATAAAAATTAGAACAGGAAGTGGAGCCCGACACATCTACTTATGATAGCTAGCATCCAATGGAAGTCCAAAGAAGGTAGTCACCCTGAGCCTTCCACAAACTTGAAACTGGGTCCAAAAAAAGCAAGATTTGCAGACTTTACTTTGGAGCTGCAAGTCTAGATTCCAGTGTGTCACGTGAATAGAGATAATGGGACTAAATGTATGGATATGGTGAGCTATATTAATAAAACATACAACCTTTCTTTGTGCAAACTCTGCCACTCATGCACAACTATGGCTCCTGAAATGAAATTGACTTTTCTGCCATTTTTTTATTTAGGTTTTAACTAAACATGTTTCCTCAGCAGACATTGATGGCTAGAAAAAACTGGAAATCATATATGCTACTGTTGTTATCTGGTAGCCATCAGCTTCAAGTTGAATTTCTGCCTCACAAAACTTACAAGCCGCCAGTTGTGAGCTAGGACTTCAATTAATTTTAAAAACTTAACTTTAAAAGTTTGGGAGATGGGTCATCAGCTACATTTCCATGCCATGTTTGCTCCACACTTAGAAGGGAACAAATGTGAAGAGGCCTTCCTTACATAGCCACTGCCGTTCTGACTGAAGGCGAAACTTCATTGACTTCATCTGCTGCCTTTCCCCCCAAAAGGCCCATTCCCAAGGTTCTTCCAAAACACTCAGCTTGATCTTAAGAAGCAGTTGGGGAAATCATTATTTTGTCAACAGATGTTTTAAGTTATGCATAGACTTAAGAATTGTGATAAGTCAACGTTTCAAGTTGAGAAAAGGGCATTTATCTAGATTCCTTTTTGGTGCTACAGGATCTTTTTTCTCCCCCCAGAAAGACAATTCCTAAGCAGTCAAAGAAATGAGGACGTTTTAGTTGAAAGAACAACCTCCACTCAAGGCAACTATGCCCTGTCTTATATTTACTTCCATTAAAATTATACATGGCATCCCTATGGTGTTCTTTTGTCATTGGCAACTGAGGCAGCCAATAGCTTAGAGCAGTGGTTCCCAACTTTTGGTAACCCAAGTATTCTTGGACTGCAATTCCCAGAAGCCTTCACCACCAGCTGTGCTGGCTGGGGTTTCTGGGAGCTGCTATTCAAGAACACTTGGGTTACTCAAGGTTGAGAACCATTAGGTTAGAGAATAACTTGAAAGCTCCAGAAAGGAATCATATGTTGTGAAAGCTAAACTTCTCTCCTCCTCCATCTCCATTCTTAGATGCTCAGGATGTTAGCTCTACCAAGAATGGTAGCAACTAGAGATGGGCACAAACCACCTCTTCGGCAGTTCACACCAATTTGTTTATTGCCTGAACAGGTGTTCAGTGCTTCAAAGTCCTGCCTCCACCAGGTGCTGCCTCTGAGTGGCTGCCCATCGGAGGAGGCGGGGCTTTGAAGTGCCAAACACCTGTTCATGCAATAAATGAACTGGCACAAACGACCAAACTGGCAGTTCATGCCCATCTCTAGTAGCAGCTGTCCAACCACAGTAAAACAGATCTTTTCCCCAGTTTGCCGTTATTTCCTGGTTAGGCAGATTTGAATTGGAGCCCATTTACCCAGATTCCCCTGGTACCTATTTCCACAATCAGCTGGTTCAGAAGCAGTTCCACTCCTCTCTCATCCCTGCTGTGCCTTGCCCGTCTGACATCACAAGGACCCACCCACTGCAGTCAGGTTTTTCCCAGGCATCTGAAGGAACAGGATGCTGCTAATCCAGTAACTAGAGAAAACAATCCCACTCAAAGCTTATTTATTTATTTTATTTATTAAATTTATACCCCGCCCATCTAGACTGAATTCTACTCTGGGCGGCTAACAATAATAGATATAATAAAAACATATAATAAAATAAAAAACAGTAGTAATATTGTTCAAGATAGGGAAAAAAATATTCAAGTGATGACGGGAGGGAAAGCCTGCCTAATGAGCCAGGTCTTAAGTTTGCTCTTAAAAACACCCAGCGAGGGAGCCAGACAGATCTCTGGGGGCAGACTGTTCCAAAGGTGAGGGGCCACTGCCGAGAAGGTCCGGTTTCTTGTTCTTTCCCTCCGGGCCTCCCTCAGCATTAGGCCCCTCAGCCGCCCTTCCTGGCTAGAACGAGTGATTCGGGTAGATCTAGGTGAGAGGAGGCGTTCCGCTATATATCGAGGTCCTAAACCGTTTAGGGCTTTATATGTCATCATTAACACTTTGAAATCAATGCAGAAACGAACGGGCAGCCAATGCAAGGCAGCCAGAGTGGGGGAAATATGCTGATATTTTCTCGTCCCACTGAGAAGTCCGGCCGCCGCATTCTGCACCATTTGAAGCTTCTGCATCAATCCCAAAGGTAGCCCCACGTAGAGCGCATTACAGTAGTCTAATCTCAAGACTACAGGCGCATGGACCAGAGTGGTGAGTGCCCCAACATCAAGATAGGGATGCAGCTGGGCAATCCGCCACAGATGGAAATAGGCAGAGCGGACCACTGATGCCACCTGGGTTTCCATGGTGAGCGCCGGATTCAGATGGACCCCCAAGCTGCAAACCTCACTCTTCGCGGTGAGAGTCACTCCCCCAAAGGAGTTTCCCAAACCACCAATGGAGGGGCCACCCACCCTCAGGACCTCCGTCTTGTCCGGGTTCAGCCTCAGCCCATTCTCCTGCATCCATTGCAGTACAGCCTCCAGGCAGCGCTGAAGGGACAGAACGGCATCCACTGTGGTTGGAGAAAAGGAGATGTAGAGCTGGGTGTCATCAGCATACTGATGGCACGAAGCCCCACACCCCCTGATGATCCCACCCAGCGGCCTCATGTAGATATTAAACAGCATTGGGGAGATAATTGAGCCCTGCGGAACCCCACAATTGAGACTCCACGGGGCCGAAACACTCTCCCCAAGCTGTACTCTCTGAGGAAGGTCCTCCAAGAAGGATCGGAGCCAGGCAAGCGCCAGACCACCGATTCCCAGCTCAGAGAGCCTCCTCAGGAGGATACCGTGGTCGACGGTATCGAAGGCGGCTGAGATATCGAGGAGGACCAACAAAGACATTTTGCCCCTGTCGGCCTCCCTCAGCAGGTCATCAAACAGGGCGACCAATGCCGTTTCTGTACCGTGGCACGGCCTGAAGCCCGACTGGAATGGATCCAGGGCATTGGTTTCATCCAAAAGAGCCTGGAGCTGGTCAGCCACCACCCTCTCTACCACTTTGCTGAGGAAAGAAACATTGGCGATGGGCCTATAATTGCCAATGTTGTCTGCCGCCAAACTTGGTTTCTTCCTTATGGAAAATTCTTCCTTATAAAAGCTTGTAAAGTGTAGGCATCTCAATATGTTTTTTTTTTCTTTCTCTTTTCTGTTTTAGGAGATTGTTGGGATTGATGAGCCAGGAAAAGGAATGTGTGAATGTGGTCTTACTTCCTTGGTTCACTATATCTGCGCAAAAGTGCAGTGATGATATTGTGTGGCAGAACAAACCAATATTCTAAGAGGCAATTCCAAAAATAGGGGCAACCCAAACAAAAAATTATAACTTTTAAACTGGGCTTCAGATTGGCATTACGTTTGGGATACATTTTTGGAGCCAGTCTACTCTTGTTCTGTGCCAAATTTGGGGACATCTGGGCAAAGGGTTTCTGAGTTATGATTTTTAAAAAGTAAATTTCTTTTAACCTATAAGATACCCCAGTTTTAAAATACCTCACAAAAATTAAAATGACTAGTATTGATTGTCTTGAAAGAGAATTGCTCACTCACTTTTTTCTATTTGGAGGGAACCCAGGCTGTAGTGTCTGAAATATTGATCCTTTCAAATGGGAGAAACACCAGTTTCTTATAATACTGAGCATGCAGGACATACAGTAGGCTTGCCAGGGAGACCAGCTTCAGAAAAGGCTACATTGTAGCTAATCTGCTCTGCCTCTGGGGCAATATGAACTTTGAAAGTGTCAATCAGGACCCAATTAGCTGGCTCTTAGGATGAGAGCATATTAACTCCTTCCTGGCCAAACAGACTGTTTGGGACTCATGCTTACAAGGGGATAATGTATCTGGTTGTAAAAATGCTGACATAAACATAAAAAAAGAACAGAGAACAAATATTCAGAAGCTCACTCATTAAAGGTGTGAAATTACTGGTTTTTTGCTTTGTGGCTGTGGTTGGTCTTATTCAATGTTGGCAGAGCTTTTGTACCTATATCCTATTACAGTCCCCAGTTGCTACTTAGGCACCTCCACCTGTTTTGCCACTATATGATCGCTTGTTAAAATTTTTAAAAAACCTTTAAATGTTATGTGCCATCATGTCACCTCTGCTATGTGGAGGCTATGTAAGTTAATAGCTATGTAAGCTATTACATAGCTATTAACTACGTAAGTTAATAGCTATGTAAGCTATGCCCAGATCTTGCAAACCAGGAACAGTGGCTGTTTTAAACTTAGTCTCATCTTAGGTCATTCTCTCCACCTACTGCCCCTCCAGCAATATTGTCTTTTCCAGTAAGTTATGTTCAGGTCTTGCAAACTAACAGTTGTGGCTTCCTTTATTTTAGCAATCAATTTCATGTTAGGTCTTCCTACTGCCTCCCTTTTCCCAGCAATATTATATTTTCCAGTCAGTTCTGTATTCTCATTATATGTGCAAGGTAGAATAGACTCAGCTTACTCATTTTTGCTCTAGTGAGAGTTCAGATTTGATTGAGCATCCACTTTTCTGCTTTTCTCTCTGTCTGTGGTGTCTGTAAGGCTCTCCGCAAACACCACATTTCAAATAAGTTGATTTCCCCATTGCTTTTTTTCACTGGCCATCCTTTATATAATATGGATGATTTTTACTTTGGTTTCCAGTAGCAATCTTTGCTAAATCCCAGCTCTTCCTTTTTTTTTAATTTCAAAAAGCAAGGGGAAATCTTTTGGAAAACATACACACAGCATGTTTAAAGAGTTTTTGGTCTGATACAGCTTTTCTTCCTCAACTTGCCTAAACCAAGGAAAGAGTTTGGAAATTGGAAGATAGTTTTCTCGTCTGCATTCTGTGGCATGAGCCTGGTAACATTAGTTTACCTGAGTGGTTAAAGGGTTTGTATGTTTCTCCACCAGACAAGTTCCACTCACTCACACCTTTACTTCATGATTTCATTAAGTCCAAAACAGCCCTTCCAGATATTTTAGCACAAAAGGACTGCAGCCACATCCCAGATGCTCTTGCTTCTGCCCTCCTCCAGCAAACAGAGTACAGATAATGTGACCATTTTCTGAGATCCTTTAGCACTGGGTAGTTCTATGCGAGGGATGCTGCTATTGGAATTTGTGTGTAGTGTATGTATGCTTAAACCTCAGTTTCAAAAAGCCAGGAAATTAATTTTAAAAAACGCTCCAGTTTATGAATGTGGGATATTGTGCTTCTGTACTCATAATTCAAAATGCCAGGAAATGGCCTGATACTGTTGTGCAATATCACAACCACTTTGCAGCAGTTAAAATGATGCCAAACTTTACATAGCAAAAAGCAGTCTGAATGTTGTTGACACCAATGTCATCTACAGGATATACTCTTCTGCTCACTACCATTCACAAACAGACACTAAGTAGGGGAAAACCCCAGAACCTAACTCCTTTTTTCATCAGTTAGCCACTTCACATCCAAACACAAAGCAACTGTCAGGGCTGTTTCTTCAACAAGCTTTTCAGGTACCTATTGCTTGGAGACTATGGACGATCATCATCAAGTGCTGTGATGAAACCTCTGCTTTGGGAGAGAGCAAATGACAGGGCCTTACACATCCAGATGATCAGTCACACTCATGGGTGAACTGGCCCTTGAACTGGGTGCAGACAGACATGGAGAAAAGTCGCTTGGACTTCACATGTCAGATCTGGACTTTGCAGATTCAGAGGATGGAACTCTTTCCTCTTCTCATCTGCATCAGGAACTTTCCTTTCCTTTGCTGAAGCTCGGTACCAGCTTTCTTTGTTTCTTTCTTTCTTTCTCTTTCTTTCATTCTTTCTTTCTTTCTTTCTTTCAGAGTGTTGCACAATCTAAAATTATGTACATATATGAAATATAGGTAAAATTAAAAACAAAATTTTGACCAGAATTGGACTACTTCTATAGCATTATCTCAGCCACTTCCTAGATCTTCTTTTGTGCATGTGACGGGACATACATTGAATGTACATATGTGCTGCATTGAATTTCTCCACAGTCACAGAAACTTTGTCCTGTATCCAAGCAGCCCCAATTTACCTGATTATTCTTTGATCTTCCTACTTCGCTTTGAAGTCTATTAAGTGACTTACAGATAATCCAGCTACAGTCTTGTCCTGGTGGGAGACACTCTTCAGCATTCATCCATTCAGCAAGGTGTGTTGTTTTTGTTCTCCATAGGTTTAGCCTAGCCTCTTCTGGTTTAATATTTAGAGCTTGAGACATGTACAGAAAACTTTTCTTCATTTTTAGCTGTCCTCTAGAGGTTGTTATCCAAGAAGTGTGTTAGTTTGGTGCTGTATTACCTTATTTAATTCATTATTTGTTAGCACCTCTCAATGTACTGCTGGAAGGGCAATGCCAGCCAAAAAGTAGTCTTGGGGGAAGTAGGTTGCAGCCAGCCCATAATAATCATACATGATTCATTACGAGCTACATCCACTTGTTTGGCATGTGCTTATTTACACCATATAGTACTAGCATACTCTGCTGTGCATTTGCAGACATAGAAGGAGCCTTCCAAAAGAGTACAATAGCATTGTGAGTACACTTGGGCATCCCCTGGGCAACAATGTGCAGCCGACCAATTCTTCACTTCCAGAAGTGTTGTACTGTAAAGTTGCTGATGGTACCAGCTAAACTTGATCTTTGCGGCTGCTCTTGTTTTTGAATATGGATGCTGCCAATGTTTGGAACACAAGGTGGTGATTCATAAACTCTAGTACTAAGGAGGAGTCCAAGATAATAATTTACAATATTTCTTGCTCTATTCATCTTGATGTAGAACAGCAAATATAGTAAGGTGGTGGGTGTTTTACTTGATTTAACATAAGATTTTTCCAGTCCAAGAAACACAGCCAATCAGATGCCCTAATTCAAGCCATTTCACTTCCCTCTCGAAGATTTAAGTAAATCCCCAGTAGGCATCATTTTGTAATAACTTACACCGAACACCCCTGAAAGTAATTTAAAATGAGATTCTGCAACAAGCATCCATACATTTCCTTTAGCTTTCTCTCAAAATCTTTGTGCTTCACTTTGGCGCATAAAAGAAGATTGACCCTGAAGGAATAGGGCTAAGATTTCTTTATCAATATAGATGGTTGGGAGTGCTGTGTACTGGGTTGCATTGGGCAGAAACATTTCAAATTCATGTAAATTCCTCAGATATTTATAATCTAATACCTTCCTGCTGCACAGACATGTATTCGAGTGCACACAATTGGAAAGATATTTCTTCTAGTTGTTTTAATTACTTTGTGCCCCTGAAGCACTAGATACCTAGAGCAGTGGTCCCCAACCTTGGGCCTCCAGATGTTCTTGGACTTCAACTCCCAGAAATCCTGGCCAGCAGATGTGGTGGTGAAGGCTTCTGGGAGCTTTAGTCCAAGAACATCTGGAGGCCCAAGGTTGGGGACCACTGACCTAGAGAACGTCTTGAAAAACAGCCCTGACAATTGTTTTGTGTTTGAGTGAGAAACAGTTGACTGATTCAGATTCTGGGATTTTCCCTTGCTTATTGTCTCACTGGAAATGGTGGTGTCACAAGAGGATATCCTGTAGACCATCCTGACTACTGTCATAGGTGTTTTCAACATTCAAACTGCCCTTCGATATGTAAAGTTTGGCATCCTTTTTCTTGCTGGCAATGTGGGAATGTTATTGCACAGCAATATTGGGCTATTTCATGGTGTTTTGAATCATGGATAGAGAAGCACAGTATCCTACATTCATAAACTGGAGGGTGTTTTTTTTTTTAAGAATTGAATTATTATGTGGTAGTTTAAAAGTTTTCTTCAAAGTAACATTCATCAGCTTCTGGTTATTAGGAGCGCCTTACTCACAAGCCATTCATACAGCTTTGTTGATTTAAATATAAAGGGACAATCAGTGCCAATGCATAACTGAGAACAAGGCACTGCAGGAAGTTGAAGAGGATACTTTAGCTGCTTGTCATAAATTCTCACTTACACTGTTGATTATAGGGTGCCTGCAGAACATCTGATCTGAGTCCTAAGAGTGGGAGAAGCTCCTGCTTCAGATACAAAAGGATAAGACCATAGACGTGGAGTCAAATGAGATATATATGTTTCCTTTTTAAAAAGCCTTCACAATATGAATTATTCATAAGGAAATCACAAGTATTCACAGCAAGAAAAACAACTGGTTTTTATTGGTTACACTCATCTTCCAGGACAATCCTGGAGTTGCACCATCAAAAGGGGAACATTTAGAGAAGCATTTTTAATTTCCCTTTATATTATTTCCCCCTCCCGTTGCAAGTAATGGAGCAATGGGAGAGGAATTCTTCCAGTACTTGTGTACCTTCTCTCCCCCCCTCCCCCAACTTTCTGGAGCCATGTCTGGGGACAAGGAAGGTTAGATTCTGTGGGTCCAAGACTCTGCCAGCATGCTTGGAAACTCCTTACTAATCCATTCCAATATTGCCCCCTTCCCCAGTGCCAGAGCTCTGACATCAGATTGGTAAGGGGTGCAGTGAAGCTTCCAGAAGGGCAGGGAGCCAATGCACATCTTCTTCAATGAGTTTGGTGCTCTCTCCAATATCAGAGGGGGAGAGAAGATCAAGCTTCTGTCCCCTGGATCTCTCAAGCATCACAAGCTTCCTGCTGAACCCTTGGATCCATCACACTCTCTGTAAATGTAAGATGGAGGGAAAAAGAGAAGTGAAGCAGTACCAGGGAGTAGCAGCTAGTCATCCATGGCTCCATCTGTCAATGTCTGCTGTGCCTTCCACTGAGCCAGCCACAATGGGCTCCAGTCACCCTGGGCAGTTGGGGTGAATGACAAAGAACTTCTAGAAGGAAGAGAAGAGCCAGAAAGTTGCCTGGAGGTTGTTAGTTCCTAGAGACAGGAAGATGGATGACTGTATAATTATGTAGGTTATAATGACCTTTGGAGATACATAGTAATATTATGTATTATGTATTTCAGCAACTCTGAAGTGTTCTTCAAAAGATGTGTTATAGTTCATGGGTTTGATTTTTCTCATTCTCTTTTCTTCAAGGGTTATCTAATATTCATGTGTTTGCTTGTTTCTTGGAATATATGTACTTCCTGCCTTATTTCTTCTGTAAATATTTAATTTGCTTATTTAAATGTGTCAGAAGTTTTTATGTGGTGTAAGTAAAACCAAAAACAACCTGGCTTCACATCTGGAGCTGAGAGGAACACTTTAGGATTTGCTGCTAGAGAGTTGCCTGCAGACATGTGATGAAGCCCATGGCTCTGTGAGCAGCAGGACTCCTTCACCTGCCGTTCACACACCTCCAAACTCCCCAGTTCCCTCTGAAGTTGTCTGCAGCTCTCACTCTAGCTAGGGAGAAAAGAGATTACCCCAAGAGCAACTATTGTGAGCCATCGCCTCTGCGCTTGGTCTTGAATGGGTATTTAAATAACTTACCTTCAGATAAGTACTGCTTGTGGCAAGAGGTAAACAGCAGGAACTAGTTTGTTAATATTGATGTAAAGGGTGGCATGTTAAAGTAACTTTGAGCTAAAGTTTGACAGGTTTCCTCATTGGTCACCATGTAAGTGCTTCCTAAAATCAGATGCAGCCAAGAATTTTTTGTTGTATGGATGTATGTACATGGATCCCACTATGGGGCCTAGAATCATAGAATAGAATCATAATTATTGAGTTGGAAGGGCCATATAAGACCATTAAGTCCAACCCCCTGCTCAATGTAGGAATTCAAATCAAAGCATATCTGACAGATGGTTGTTCAATTTTATCTGGAAAGGCTCCAGCATTGGAGCACTCACCACTTCCTGAGGTAGGTTCCATTCTCATACTGCTCTTACAGTTAAGATGTTTTTCTTGATATTCATCCTAAATCTGGCTTCCTCTAGCTTGAGCCCATTATTATCATCATGCACTCTGGGATGATTGAGAAGAGATCCTTTCCCTCCTCTGTATAACTACCTTTTCAGTATTTGGAATGTGCTGTCATAACTCTCCTCAGTCTTTTTTTCTCAAGGCTAAACATACCCAGTTCTTTCAGTCTTTCCTCACAGCGCTTTTTTCCCATTTCCCTGATCATCCTTGTTCCTCTCCTTTGAACTTGCTCCAGGCTGTTGGCATCCTTCTTAAACTATGGTGTCCAGAACAGTATTCTAGATGAGGCCTAACCAGTGCTGAATAGAGAGGGACTAGTACCTCATGGGATTTGGAGACTATACTTCCCTTAATGCATACTATCTAATTTGGCTTTTTTGTAGCCACATCACACTGTTGGTTCATATTCAGCTTGTGATCTACAACAATTCCAAGATCCTTACGACTTGTAGTATTTCTGAGCCAAGTACCCCCCATTTTCTAACTGTGCATCTGGATCCCCCCCCCCATAGTTGTAGATCTTTGCACATATCCCTGTAAAATTCCACTCTGTTATTTTCAGCTCAGTGCTCAAGCCTATCAAGAACTTTTTGAATTTTGTTCCTATCTTCCAAGGTATTAGCCATTCTACCCAATTTTGTGTCATCTGAAAATTTGATAAGTATTCCTGGCACTCTCTCATCCAAGTCATTAATAAAAATGTTGAAGAGCACCAGGCACAGGACTGAGCCTTGGAGTACCTTCTCCCAGGTTGAATAGGAGTCATTGATATGATTCTGTAAACAAACTTTGTATCCACCTGACACTTGTTCTATCAAGCCCACACCTAGTTAGTTTGCTAATCAGAATATCATGGGGCACTTTGTCAAAGGCTTTGCTGAACATTACATCTACAGCATTTCCACCAGCTACCAGGGAGGTTACCCAATCAAAAAAATGAAGTAAGATTAGTCTGGCAGGATTTGTTCTTGACAAATCCATGTTGGCTTCTACTTATTGCTTCATTGTTTTCAAGGTGCTTGCAGAGTTACTGCTTCATAATCTGCTCCAGAATTTTCCCTGGGATTGATGTCAGGCTGATTGGTTCCTACTTTTTGTCCTTTCTGAAGGTTGCTAGCTCTCCTCCAATCATCTGGTACTTCACCCATCCTCCATGATTTCAAGCATATAATAGACAGTGGTTCTCTGATCTCTTCAGACGGTTCCTTCAATATCCCTGGATGCAGTTCATCCGGCCCTGGGGGTTTGAATTCTTTAAAAGTAGTAAGGTACTTTCTCCCTTTCATAAAGCAAGGTATTTATTCCCTTTCATAAAGCAAAACTTGGAAAAATTATCTTTTTTGATGGCAGTTCCAAAATCTAAGAAGCTATCCCATCTTTCTTTTCCTGACAGCAAATTCTGAGTGAGGTTATCAAAAGATATTTTAATTAAAAAAGTCTGTTCTGTGGATAGAACAGATAATGACAACAGTCTTGACTGCACCATTATGGGCTGTAACCTAAGCTTAACAAAGTCTAATTTGAAAGGATATTCTTTCTCCTTTACAATTTGAAAGTGGTGAAGTTAGATAAAGGCAGAGAGCTATGATAACCTTTGGGAAAACTTCAGTAGGCCTCTACAGCCAATTATCTTCAAACTACGATGTGCAAAAATCTCTGATCAATCACACGCCTCTGCAGAGAGACTCCCAAAGTTGTTGGCATCATGCCTCCTCTTTGGATTCCTGAGAAACCTTCATGCCTGTCAACTTGTCCTTGACTACCAATTCCAAATGCTGGAATTTTAAATCCATAGTCAAAAATTTAAAATAATAATAAAAAAGACAATTATTTGAAATTCATTTTAAAGTGCAAAATATGTACAAATGTAGCAATATTGATGTAGTCACCTCCATGTGCGAGTTCCCCTCAATTGTGAGGCCCAGGCAATTGCCCCCTGTGCTCTCATTTAGAACAATTCTATCCCTGAAAAGAAACTTCTAAGGTAAGTAAGTATTGGAGTAACTCTTGGTCAGTCTCCCTGTGAGGTTGTAGAAGGCATTCCAAGAGACAACAATATTGTCTCTTACAATACTGCTGTTCCTCATTGCCCTCCCAGTTGAGAGGAGGAAGTCTTGCAGGAATAATTAAGGTAAATGGGTGGTGATAGTAGTTCCTGCCCTTCTCAGAGATTGGAAAAGACAACTTGATACAGTAGAGCTTTGTTAGTTTGTTGTGGGTTAATGAAGGGAAATGGCATCAAAATTTGCTTTCAACTTAATGAGGTATCACTCATTAATACTTCTTTCTTTCTTTCTTTCTTTGGGTTTGGGAAGAATCAAACACCTGTTTGGCCAAGAAACAAACCACATCTCTTCATACACATCTCTAACCACCATCTCAACTCCATCTCTTACTCCAACAGATGACAAGTCACCTTGCAAGGAGAATGAAAGATCAGGGGAAAACCTTCGCAGAGGTTTCCTGACAAGTCACACAATAGCCAGCAATTTGGCACAAGTGATTCCTAGGCAATGCCAGTGAAAGGAACAAGTGAGCTTTTAGAAAATCACAATGGACCAGATAAAGATATTGGATCAATACCACTTCATGGTATGGAAAATATAAATATAATATAATATAAATAGTCATGCTAAGAGGTTTAGCTTTAAGAATCGTTAAACAGCCCACTGGAGTTAAGCAAGGCTTTATAAAAATGAGGTACAAAAAAATAAGAGAAAGCTAAAGAAAGTAGAAAGCAGCAAGAAAAGAAGAAGACAAAAGAGACAGACTGATACAGTAAAAGCTTTGAGATACAGGAACTGCGACTAGAGCTGTTAACAATTAGTCCGTTTGAAGGTTATTGGCCAGGACACTGTTCGATTCTAGGTATGCACCTCTTAACACAACCTGTGCCTCGTTAATTAGTAGCAATTTGCCACTGTAAGTTATTTAATTTAATTTAATACATGCATAAATCACCAACAGAATTGTGTCCCTTAATTCGGTCTTACCATATACCAGAAACGACTTGGTGGCATATTACAATAGCCTTTACCCCCTTTCCTAGGTAAATTCTATGTAATTCAATGTTATCATATTTATTTATTTACATCTTTCTGTACTGGGGTTCTGTTTATTTGTAATTGTCTCTGTTGTTCTGAATTGGTAGTTATTGTTATTTGATATGTTACGAGTTGTTTTGAGTCGTATTAATGGAAAGGTGGGATGAAAATATGATGAGCATCAAAATGCCTCTGATATCAAAATAATGTGATTGGCTTCTTACAGTGCATTTTGGATTTGGGAGGGCAGAGCACCATTTTCACTGGTCGTGGAAACTGCTCAAAATCTTCATATAGCAGGAACTGTGGTGTGCAATCTGACAAGGTCTTGCATGAAACAGGTGGGGTGCAGCTGAGCCAGACTTTACATCTAGCCTGTGTTCTAACTCTTATACCTCTGTGGGAGTGGATTATACTTCATGAAGGTTCACATTGAAATAAATATGTTAGTCTTTAAGGTGCCACCAATATTTTGTGTGTATTCTTATTTATCTGTTTTTGATATACAAGACTGTAGATGGATGGGAGCTCTGTTGTGCAAAACCAGCAAGGTTTGTTTTTAAAAAAATTGAACAGAAATTGGAATGAGCAAAGAAGCCTGCTTTTTTCATGGCATCTTCTTTCTTTATCTGCATCAGAGCATGGCACAATTCAAAATCATGGACACACATGAAATATAGGCAAAAAATTTTTTTAAAAAAGTTAAAATGCCAAGACAGTCAAGAGTATTTTTTTGACCGGAAACAGCCAGAGCTTGAGAAACCTTTCCTTGAATTCAGCTGTTGTCCAGGGAGTCTGTGTCCATGCAGTGCTGGGTTTGGTGCCATTCCAACGCAATGCTTCTGGAAGCGAAGGAGGTGTGCCGGCTGCACACAGTAGCCCAGAAGATGTCTGACTGCCATCGCAAGGGTTTCCTATTCTTTGGGGAGGCTCCTTCTGTGTGGGGTGCACAACCTGTCAAAATTTTGCAAGGAACAAGATATGTAATATGCAAAGTGGAAAAACTGAGAGTGGAATTGAAGGCGGTGCTGTTCAAACAGACAAAGGCAGGCATGGAATAGGAGGACCTGTGCATACTGATAACCACTATGAACAGGATCAGGGGTACGCAGATTGGCAAGGTGCAGCCTCAACTGGAGCGTGGGTTGCAAATTGAAAAAGCCTTGCATACAATGGGAACCGTGGGGTACAATTGTCCAAAGCTTCTCAGGGAACAGGATTTGTGGTGTACAAACTTGTTGTTGTTTAGTCGTTAAGTCGTGTCCGACTCTTCGTGACCCCATGGACCAGAGCATGCCAGGCCCTCCTGTCTTCCACTGCCTCCCGGAGTTTGGTCAAATTCATGTTGGTAGCTTCGGTGACACTGTCCAACCATCTCGTCCTCTGACGTCCCCTTCTCCTCTTGCCTTCACACTTTCCCAACATCATGGTCTTTTCCAGGGAGTCTTCTCTTCTCATGAGATGGCCAAAGTATTGGAGCCTCAGTTTCAGGATCTGTCCTTCCAGTGAGCACTCAGGGTTGATTTCCTTCAAAATGGATAGGTTTGTTCTCTTTGCAGTCCAGGGGACTCTCAAGAGTCTCCTCCAGCACCACAATTCAAAGGCATCAATTCTTCGGCGGTCAGCCCTCTTTATGGTCCAGCTCTCACTTCCATACATCGCTACTGGAAAAGCCATAGTGCGGACCTTTGTTGGCAAGGTGATGTCTCTGCTTTTGAAGATGCTGTCTAGGTTTGTCATCGCTTTCCTCCCAAGAAGCAGGCGTCTTTTAATTTTGTGGCTGCTGTCGTGATCGGTCATCCCTCGCAGAGGAGCACTCCTTACGGCGCACACTGCAAGATTTTAAGTCAAAGAGGTGTTCAACCTGCAAGGTGCTAAATGGGGGAGGAGCTGTAATGTGGAGATTCAAAACGCTACATGGAGCAAGGGTGTTCCAACTAATGTGGTACTGTGTGAAATACAAGCAAAAATGGATACAAACAGGATCAGTTTATGTGAAGCAGGGTTTGTAGACTGGCAGGATATTGCACAAAAGAGAGAGTGTTTGGATAGGTCTGATTTTTCAGTTTTTAAGTGAAGAGATTTACACAGTACAGGAGATGTCAAATATAAACTGCAAATGTTATATGCAAAATGGCAAGGGTCTGAGTGGAACCGTGATAATGCAAGCTCCCCAGTTTCTTTGTGGCATAGGAGCCATAGAATACGGACTGACAATCTTGTTGAGAACAGAGGGGGAACTGAAGTGTGCAATCTAGGAGCTATCAGGAGTACAGACTTGCAAGGTAACAATGTTGATCAGGAACTCTGCTGAGCAAAGTGAAAATGCTTTTCATGGCACAGTAATTGTATTGTGCAATGTGGTAAGGTTTCTCATGGGGCAAGAGCAGGGATGTGAAAACTCAAAAGGCTATGCATGAAACAGGAGCTATGAAGTGCAGACTGATACTGTTTTGATCAAACAGGAACTAGGGTGTGTTACAAGCTGCAATTTTGCATGGAAAAAGAGTTCAAAGAGGTCTCGCTTCTATATGAAACAGGAGCAGTAGTGTTCATGCTGCCAAGGATTTCCATGGAACAGGACTTCTACTGTGCACACTGGCAAGGTTGCAAACTCCAATGGCTTTGCAAGGAACCCAAAGTGTGTTGTTCAGTTTGGTAAGGTTTTGCACAGAAGAGGAGCTGGAGTATGCAAACTGGATACAGTAGGCTTTGTGATGTGCCATCTGGCAAAGGCTTGCATTTAACAACAACTGTTGTGTCCAAACTGGAAAGGTTTTGCATGGAATAAGAACTCTGGTGTACTGATTGGCAATGGCTGCCTTGGAACAGGGGCTGTAGTGTGCAAACCAGAAGGTTGTTGCATGGAGGAGGAACCATGATGAGCAATCTGACAGTTTTCCATGAATGGGAGTTGATGTTTGTGCAAACTGTTCAGGAAATATGATATGCAACATGGAAGATGCTTGCATGGAAGAGGAGTTCCATGAAGAAGAAGAAGAAGAAGAAGAAGAAGAAGAAGAAGAAGAAGAAGAAGAAGAACTTTGTAAGGAAAACTCAACATTCCTTAGAGATAAGCTGCTCTGTGCATGGGTAACTGCTTTTTTACTGAGATGCGTGAAATTGTAACTAATGCATATATTGCTCAAGGACCAATGAACTGCTGCATACTTTTGTTTCTTTTTTAGAACTGTATAAAAACTTTAACCCTCTTGATCTTGGGGTCCCCACCCTGCTGGGCACCCAAGTGCACACTTGTTTTATCTGAATAAACCTGTTGCCCCTTCTTCCAAGAAACTGTCTGGTTATTATTATTGCTCGAGACTTGGCTTAATAGAATAAGCTGAGACACCAAGCTCCGGGAGTAACAATGGCCTTGTAGGCCCCTTCCAACTTCACTTTTCTATGATTCTATGATATTGAAGGGTGCCAGAACTAATTTCTGGACATTAACCTGTCTCTGATATATGTTCAATTAACCAGGGACAATGAGATCCGATATATATATATATATATATTTATTTATTTTCAGCTGAAAAGAAGCAAAAGTCAGTGGACGCATCTCCGTTCACCAGAACAAGCAGAGGAGAGGCATAAAGGCACTTAACAGAATATACATTTTGTAAGTTTAGATGAAAAAAAAGAGGGAGGCAAAGGGGTGTGGAGAAGGAGGGGAGAAGGGAGGGGTTGCTGGTGCCTAGGCTCTTGGCCATAACTCTTCTCTCCCATCTTAGCAGGAGGCACCTAGCTCTCTTATCAGTAATCAAGGGCAAATTCTCAATTAAAACTAGTTACTTGCAAGCAAAGGAATGCAGGCGGCTTCCCTCCTTTGTCTATTTCTGTCTACTAAGCAGAAACCTGATATAATAGGTTACACATTCATGTAGAACAGCAAGTTACAGAGGCACGATCGCTGCAGTCAGGCTAAGTTATTCGTTTATATAAATGTGTTCATTTGACTCCTCCAATATATAACAACAACAATTATAATAGAAACACAGCACAAACTGGGTGCTGCAGAATATATGTTCTTGAGTTCCAATCATCCGCTGCACCAGAGCAGACATTGCTTCTAGGGAGAATAAACTATGCTGATGTCTCTTTCAAGCAAAAAGGAACAAAATCCTGGATAACTTTATTGCCCAAGGCAGAAGGTCCACAACACAAAGAAAACAATGCATGGACTGTGTTTGAGTCCTAAAATAAAATACAAATTCAGATACAACTACATAATACCACTATGTACATGGATTCACCTTCCCTATGCCCCTCTTGCAGAAACACATTGACTTTTTTTTTAAAAAAAAATTATTTTAACTATAACATAAACATAAAATGCATAAACCAAAATACAAATTAACTGTGTTCCCCACCACTATAGACGGGACCTCTTGCAATAATCCTCTTCTTCCTCCATCTATATTCTTCTTCTTCTTTTATTGTCCTCTTCTCCAGAACTGCATTGATTCTTGATTTGGAGCTTTCCCTTTTCCTCTTGTTAACACATATTCCAAAAATCTGCCCCATATATCATAAAAATTATTCTTTTTTATCTCTCCTTTCTTAACCTTTAAATTACAAGTTAGCTTATCATTTATAGCTATATTCCATATTTCATTATACCATTCTTCCATTCAAAATTCAGATTTTGATTTCCATTGCCTGGCTATTATTAATCTAGCTGCTGTTAATAAATTAGTAATCAATTCTTTAGTCATCTTATCATATTCCACATTTTCAAATATCGATAACAGAGCTATCTCGGGATTAAATTCTATATCTTTTTCACATATGTCATTTAGTTCTTTAAAAATTAGTTGCCAAAATCTTTGTACTTTTTCACATTCCCACCACATATGAAAGTATGTACCAATTTCCTTCTCACATTTCCAACAGACATTCAGATAACTAGCATTAATTTTATTCAATTTTATCGGTGTCAAATACCATCTTAAACCCAATTTGAAAAAAATTTCTCTTATTCTCACTGACATAAATCTTAAAACCCTCATTTTCCACATCTTCCTCCATTCTTCATCATTTATTCTTTTTCCTAAGTCTTGTTCCCACACTAACTTCAATCCTTCTTTCTCACTCTCTTCTTCTTCTAAGTCAAGCAGGAATCTATAAATTTTACTCACTGCTCCCTTTACTGAATCAGTCATCTGAATATCTTCATATGATAATAGAAATTGTTCATACTTCATATATTCTCTACCTTTATTATATTTCTTTACCCATTCATTAGTCCATCTTTCTAATTGCAAATAATTCAACCATGAAATATTCTTATTCTGAAGGATTTGTTTCATTTGATCTTTCGATCTCATTTTATACAACCAGTCTTTTAATCTAATCACTTTTTTTTCTTTAAACAATTCCACATAAACTTTCATATTGACAGGAAAATTCTCTATTTCAGTAACTAGTCCTAATGGAGAATTAAATGGACATAAATTCTTTCTATACTTATACCAGATGTTTAACATTGTCTTTAAAAACGGGTTATTAATTTCACTTATTTTATATTTCTTGATCGTACCAAATAAATATTTTTCAATATCTACCTATAATTCTGATTATTCCATTTCCCACCAAATTAACCTTTCTGGATTATATATAATTTCCCCAATAAACCTCAAGTGATTAGCCAGATAATAATTTTTTATGTTTGGTATACCTATACCACCTTTTTTTGTTGTTTTATACCAATACTTTTTATTTATTCTGGTTCTCTTCCCTTCATTACAATATTTATTAATCATTCCTTGCCAAAATTTAAAATCATCCTCTGTTAGCTGTATTGGTAACATTCTAAATAAAAAATTAATTTTTGGCAAAATTTTCATTTTTATCAGTGCTATCCTTCCAAACCAAGAAAGTTTTAGATTAGTATATTCCTGTAATCTCTTTTTAATTTCTTCTTTTAGTTTATTATAATTATGTTCCTTTATCTTTTGAGTATCTTTGACTAAATCTATACCTAAATATTTAACTGTTTTACATATCTTAAAATCATATTTATCTGCAAACCTTTCTTGTTCTATTTTATTATGATTAAACAACATTATTTCAGATTTTTGCCAATTTACACGTAATCCAGTTATTTTTACAAATTTTTCCAAATGAATTTTAATTCTATCTATACTTTCCAATGGGTTTTTCACTGTCAATAGGGAATCATCAGCAAATAAATTAATCTTTATTTTATTATTTGTACCCATACCTTCAATCAAATCATCATTCCTTATTGCATTTGCAAGCATTTCAATAATCAAACAAAACAGAACTGGAGAAAGAGGGCAACACATTGACTTTTTATTACCTGACCTAAACCAAGGTGAGGTAATAACAGGGGAATCCGGGGAAATTACAGCTTCTGCCCTCTCCAGCTCTCTGTTTCTCTGTCTTTCTAAACTGAAATTTTGAACCATGGCCTCTTCCTAAGTGAACCTCACCAGCCCTGGAGACATCAGCGTAAGCACACCAGACACTATGACAACAAAGGTAGTTCAAAACCATGCATGTGTGGGAGGGGCCGTGTGTGCATCCATGCATGTGTAGGAGGGACCTGTGTGCGTCCGTGCATGCATGGGAGGGGTTGTGCATGCGTGGGAGGGGCATGCATGTGTCTGCGCGTGCAGGGGGGCAGGAGATTTGTCTCCTGGCAAGGCCATGGACTGGGACTGGTTCATGCACTGGGGGTTGGGGACCCCTGCTTTATAGAGTCTGAAAGTCCTCCAGTACCTCACTGGTACAGTCTCAGTCCTGGAAGCCCTTCATGGGATGCTCCATGATGGGGGGTTTTATGCCCACACTGAGGGCAACGGTGACAGCCCCAGCTCTGGCTGGCAGACTGCCCTCCGTCGTGTGGGAATAATTGAAGGCATGGAGACAACAGTGAAGTAATAGGTAGTAATCTTTATCTAAGGCCCTGGTCACATGAGAGAAATGTTATATAGTTATCCACCAGTTAATTTTTTTTCCTGGTCACACAACAGAGTCAAGATCGAGACGTTTTCCCAGCTAGCGGTGTAACTGCGGAACATTTCCTCATCGCCAGGAAAGTTGTGTTATTTTCTACCTTTGTTGTACCGGTGCATTCCTTACTGGGATTGCCTGTGCACATGATCTGCCCCACTTCTTTTCATAATCAAAGCCAGGAAGGTGGCCACCATTACTGCAGTGTGCTTTTTTTTGGGGGGGGGGGCTCATACATCAATGGTAAAAATGTCACAGAGGGGGGGGTGCCACCATTATATTACTGGCAAATAATATTTTTTTCTTTCCTGTGGGAAGATACATTGAAACATTGGTATGCCAATATCATGGGGGGGGGGGTGATTGCCAGTATTGCTGTGTGGCTGTACCAAGTCCATTGTGTGCAGTGCATTTCTGCAGGAGCAGCCAGTGCAACAGAAGGACATTTTCCTAAACAGAAACCCCTTCCCGATCAATGTTCCCTCTGATTTCCACCTCCCATGTGTGAGTCCCCCCCCCCCACGGGGTTCAGTTGTAACAGGAACAAAAAGACTGGAAACTATAGCCATGGGTGAATGAGGAAGGAGGAAAGCTGTGCGAAACGGGGGGGGGGGGGATTAATCTGTACTGCTAACAGTTCTTGGGATGTTCGTTCTGGGATATAAACCATGTGACCACGATTCAGTACAACAGAGGTATGGAAAGTATTGGAAGAACTAGAAAACATTTCCCTTGTGTGACCAGGGCCTAAGACTCTCAAGAAAGGGTAAACAGGACATTCCTAGTAAAATAACAAACTGCTAAAACTACATAACAAAACATACCAAAATAATAAAAGCAAGAAGGGCGATGGCTGCTCAAGCAATGTCCATAGCAAAAACACATAGTCTCCGCCTCACTCTGTAGTTCTACATCAGTATGGAATGGGTCTCTATAGTCAGGCAAAAACAATTAACCCCTTTTGTAGAGCCTTACCAAGGAGAGAGAGAGAGAGACTTATTGGCTCTAAAGCAGGTCACACTTCCAGGTGAGGACCACTTCCGTTAAGACAATCACATTAACCCCATAATGGCTGGAATCTTGCCATATCCCAACACCTTGGTCAGGTATTGGTGCTCCTGCTGGCTCTTCCTCCTCCAGCACTACAACTAGGTGGCTGTGGGTTTACCGGGCTGAACTTCATCCCTGTACTGAACCCACAGTCATGTTCTAGTTCTTCTGGGGGACCTGTTGCAATGTGGTATCCCCCCTGAGGTTCTTCTAAAGTGTCTCCCCAGGCCGCTTCCTCCTCCAGCTCCTCCATTACCACATCCGACAAAAGGACCCCTGTCTATATATGCCTTGATCCACCTTTCCTCCTGTTCTTCTGCCGATCTTCCCTCTTCCACCTCCAATACCTCTCTTATATCCCTGTGTTCCCAGGGGCTCTCTGCCTCTTGTCACTACAGGGCACGTTCTACCTCACCTGGGTTTTCTGGTGGCACCTCATCTCCCAGAACCTTTATCTGGGTTCCTGACTCCTGGGTTTTGGATTCTCTGTCTCTAGATTCCACAGGCATCCATTTTGGCCACAGCAAGTCACCTCAGGCTACCAGAAGACTGGGGATGGCAAATTCCCCAATCTTATGGAGAAGGGAAGGTGGCCTGTCCACAGGGATATCAGTGGGGGTGTCCTCCTCCTGCCATTAAGATTTCCCCACCCACTGGGCTGAACTAAACAGTCCTGTTGCACAGGCTCATGAGACTTCCATGGAACAGTAAGTCTAGTATACAAATGGAAAGGGCTTTTCATGGAACGGGAGCTATACTATGCAAACTAACAACTTTTTCACAGAGCAAAAATTTAGCATACAGACTGGAAAGGCTGTACAAATGCAAAGTAGGAAGGCTTTCCTTGGAACACACCCAGCGGTGTGCAATTTGGCAAGCTTTAAATGGAACAGGAGTTATGGTGTTCAAACTGGCAAGGTTTTAAACAGAACAGGAACTGTGGGGAGCCAGTTGGAAAGGCTTTACATGGAACAAAACCCTACAATATACATAGAAGAAAAAGTGTATTGTGCAAATTGGCAACGCTTTGCATGGAAGAGGAGGTGAGGTGTGCAAATTAATGCAGTTTTCCATTAAACAGGAGCTATGCTGTACAGACTTGTTCATTTTGTATAAAACAGGTGCTGTGATGCGTAAGTCAGACACCGTTTCACGTGAAATAGAAGAGGTAATTTACAGAAGAGCAACATTTTCTTTATATCTTAAAAAGCAGTAAGTCTTCACATATCTCCTTTCCTCCTCCATGGAACTCCATCTCTTACTTTAGGTTTTCTTTACCTTGCAGGTCTAGCTTCAAGGCCAATAGAGAAGGCAACCATGATGCCACCTATCCAGGGTCCACAAGGCATAAGTTAGACTCAGATCCATCTGTTTCAGGGCTGCACCAGTTCAGAAAGTAGGTGAGGTTCATCCACAGAATCAGTGGTGCAGCTCAGAAATATCTGGACTGATGCAACTTACACAGGCATCAGCTATTAAACCTGACAAAGCCATTTATCTTTCCATTGGCTCCATGTCATGCTATGTTAAAAAAACACCCATCCACCTGACAGTGCAGGAGTCTGAACTGGAACTGGGAAATTCCCGTTACACTCAAATTGGCCCTGGAGGAAAATAGTTTTTCCCTTCTCTTTAGCCTTCCTCTTGGGCTGCCACATCTTGGCTTATAACCCAAGGAGAGTTCAGATGAGGGAGTTTTAGAGGCTATCCTTCATAATGGTTCAGCCCAGGGTGAATCAGTAGCTTGAAGAACAAATCTCATCACCCCAGTTTAACAAGTTCAGTAAAGGTATTAGAACATCATTTAAAAAATAAAAATCATGTCTTTCTTCCCGGGTTTGATGTTTTGTTTGTCTTCTTGATTTGACCGTCCTTTGCATGAATTCTAACACTACCAGTAGCATGACATGTCACAATTTCTCTAAGAAGAAGCAGAGGATTTTAAGCCTGGTCCCTCCTGGTGCATTGCTGGGGGAGAAACATGCCTGTCTCACATGGTTTGAATATTGTATAGCTGCTGGATGAATGAGAATCAGTGTTGGGTAGTGGCTAGAATGTGGGGAGACCTGGGTTTAAATCCTTCCTTGGCCATGGAAACTCACTGAGGTGTGTGTGGCACTGATAAAACTACTCCTTAAATCTCTCCCATACTTTAATAACTCTATTCGAGTAACTGTAAGTCCAATGTCTTTTGGAAGGACGTAACATTTATCCTACCTGAATATTTGAAAAAAAATGGAACAAAAAGTTTGAATTTCTGTAACTCAGACAATGATAAGGTTAATTTATTGAAAAGGGCACTCGGGCAGAGTGTTAAAAGAAGATAAGAAGCAGGTCAGTGTTTCGGACCTGTGTTCTCTATCTTTCATTAAAATAAATTATGTTCAAAATCCTGAATGGATAGAATATTATAGCCACACAGATCCCATTGTTTTGTAAAAAAATAAGTGCTGGAAGGGGTGTGATGAAGAAGTTCTTGGCATGTTTAGCATTCCTGTATATTCACATCCAAGCTTTGAAATTCTTTTGGTGATTGATGTGACAAAAGCAGAGTTTGGAAAGCCTGGCTTGGGAGTTCTACAAATATTATAGTCCAAAAATAGTTTTTCCAGGCTCAAGATAAAAGACCTAATGGGCCATGACATAATTGAATCCATGCAGCTCAGTGTTGGCTGAAACTAATCAGATGCTATAATGATTTTCTTAATATTTTGCTACTTTCATATCTATAATTATTTTTGTCATTGGTTTTCTGCTTTCAGCGATTGGTCTAATTTTTTCAGTATGTTAAAGAAATTAAGCAATTTTGTCTAATTATGAGATGTTAATGAAAAGAATCTTGATTTTCTTAGACGCTTATGTTGGGAGGAAAAAAGTGGCAAGTCTTTCTCCAAAGAAGGAAAAGAATTTGTCTCTCACATCCTTCTGTTCTCCTATAAAAAATTAACCAACAGGGACAAAATCTCAAGTCTGTGCTATCCAGCATCAAGAAGCCATCATGCTCAATAATTCACTGAAGCATAATCAGATTCCAGCTTCTCCCAAGGTATGTCATAAAAGAGCAATGAATTGTGCTTTTCTACTTAGGAGTGCAGGAATGCAGGAAAGAATCACCACTGGTGATCTATGAAATCTATATAAACGAGACGAAGACTTCTGCTAATCTCCTGGGAAGCATTATTGATCAGAAACAATCACAGAGTTAAATTGGTAGAGCAATTTGTGAAATTAGGGTCGAGGTGGAAGAGAAGTGTTCGAAGATGGGGATTGTGCTTTATTATTTGTTTTTAAGACAGATTGAAAGTAAAATGTCATTAAAATGATAAGAGTAATCTTCTGGATAAGTAATTCAGAGTGCAATCCAATACATGCCTATGCAGACATAAGTCCCATTACAGTGGTGCCTCGATTTACGACCATAATCCGTTCCAGAAGATGGAACGTAAGTCGAAATGGTTGTAAATCAAAGCATGCATTCCCATAGGAATGGAACACGATTAATCTGTTCCTGCCAAAAAAAAAAAAAAAACCCAAAAAAATAAAATAAAAATAAACAGAGCAAGCCCCACGCTGGGACTGCAAAAAACAATCACCAAAAAACAAACAACAACACACCACAGAAACATAACCCACCCAGTACAGTTTTTAAAAACCAAAAACGGGCACCTTACCTTACCAGGCAGTCCCAAGCCTCCTCTGATGGCCTCCGCGGGCTGCTGCTGCCGCTGCTGCTGGTGCCCAATGCTGCCTCCAGATCCGGCACCAGCACCGGCAGCTGCTCGCCAGGGCGGCCGCGTTGGTCCTTGGCGTTCCTCCCTGCCCTCCGCGGGCTGCTGCTGCCGCCGCTGCTAGGTCCCTGGCGAGCAGCCGCCGGTGCCGGTTCCGGAGCAGGAGGCAGTGTCGGGCACCAGCAGTAGCGGCGGCATCGGCCCGCAGAGGGCGGCGAGGAGCACTGAGGACCGACGCAGCCGTCCCAGCGAGCAGCCTCTTTGCCACCAACGGTTTAAATTTGCCGCCTTTTCCCCCTGCCTTTTCTCGCCGCCCTCCGCGGGGCCACTGCCGCCGCCGCTGCTGGATCTCAGTCCTCGGCCTCAGCGTGGGGGCGGAGGGGGCCCCGATCCCAGCTCCCGGAGGAAGGGTCCTCATGGCCGGGCTTGGCGGAGCCTCTCGCGGTGCTTCCCCGCCAGGAAGGAGGAGGCGTCGTCGTGGGAGGATCCTTCTTCCAGGAGCTGGGATCAGGGGGGCCCTCCGCCCCCGCACCGAGGCCGAGGACAGGGATCCCACCATCAGGTGCAATAACACCCCCGCCACCACCTCCCCCCGCCGCTGCATCCCTTTCCCTAACCGTTGGGGTGAAAGAGCTACAAAGAAGCAGCCTCTTCACCACCAACAGTTTGAATTCTCCGCCTTTTTTTCCCTGCCTTTTTTTGATGATAACTTGAAGCTCCGGCCGCAAGTCGAAGCAAAATTTTGCGGCCAGAGCTGGTCGTAACTCAAAATGGTCATAAGTAGGGATGGTCGTAAGTCGAGGCACCACTGTACTTTCAATAGTGCAAATATAAACCTGCAGCATAAACAACCTGTGCTTTTTCTATATATTTGTCACAATCACTTAAATTAGCCTTTTTCTGGCCTGACACCTTCTAAATATGTTGGATTGGAACACTCATTAGCCCCAGCTACTGTAACCTGTGCTGGGTTGGGATGGTGTGAGATATATGCCGCCCAGAGTGGTAGAATATACCAGATGGGCGGGATATAAATCAAATAAATAAATAAATAAATAAAATAAATATAATCCAGTGAGTCAAGAAGTCCCAGGTTGGGGAAGTTTTGTCTGAGTAATTCAACATTTTCTGTCATCTTCCTAGTTAATGTGTTTGATCAATATATAATATCTAAATTTGAATGGAAAGATGTACCACAATTGAGAGTCCCCTGGACCGCAAGGAGATCAAACCTATCCATTTTGAAGGAAATCAACCCTGAGTGCTCACTGGAAGGACAGATCCTGAAGCTGAGGCTCCAATACTTTGGCCATCTCATGAGAAGAGAAGACTCCCTGGAAAAGACCCTGATGTTGGGAAAGTGTGAAGGCAAGAGGAGAAGGGGACGTCAGAGGACGAGATGGTTGAACAGTGTCATCAAAGCTACCAACATGAATTTGACCCAACTCCGGGAGGCAGTGGAAGACAGGAGGGCCTGGCGTGCTCTGGTCCATGGGGTCACGAAGAGTCGGACACGACTTAACGACTAAACAACAACAACTAATGGGCAGAAAACAACCATATGATGCTGATGATAGTTTTATTTGTAAGTGCATGAAATTCACATTATGATATGTTCTTTGTGGCACTATTTCATAAAGCAGTTTGCACATGGTCCCTAGTCAGTGTCCCAGGAAGATCTCTTCAGAACTTGCTTAGCTTCAGCGTTCAAACTAACCACTGGGTATTCAAATTAGCTTTGTTTGGATTTTCACAGAGCAGCATCTGGAACATTAAGGGGTTTTGGACTACAACTCCCAGATGCCCTCAGCTAGCATGGACAGGGGCCATATTAGCTGCTAGATTCTGGCGGCTGTAGTCCAAAACAAACAAACAAGCAAACAAACAAGCAAACAAAAAGCAAAAATCCACCTTCCCAAGTTCTGCATCTGTACAGCTAGGCCATTATATTCACACAATCCCTGTCTTAGAAGGATGGAAGAACTGGATTGTACATATAGGAAGAAACCTAACTTTTGGCTCCCTGCAAGTTAAGTACTAGAACCATGAAGGTTGAAGGCAACCCCAAGATCTTCCTCCATCGAGACATTGGCTGAAATCCTGTTGCACAGCTACACAGTTGGAAGGCAAACAACACAACTCTTCTAGCTGTCAATTGAAGAACTGACACTTTGATTCTTGGAGGTGCATACCCGCTGGCTTGGTACATGCTTGACTCTTTAATTGCTGGCTAGAAGTGAGTGGAGGCAGTAGAAGACAGGAGGGCCTGGCGTGCTCTGGTCCATGGGGTCACGAAGAGTCGGACACGACTTAACGACTAAACAACAACAACAGAAGTGAGTGAGTGTTATTCCGTTTGCCTTCCAACTGTGTAAAAAAGCAACAGGATTTCAACTATCATACATTCCATCCTCAAAGAAGCCCTGAACAAGACTTGCATCATATGTGTTTTCAGACAGTACTTTGGGCTTACAGTTTATTCAGTACACTTTTTAAAGGAAGACTGCAATCCTAACATCCGCTCCTCCACGTTGATGGCTAGAGGGAGTTAGGATGGCATGCTACTGCCCTGATAGCAGATGTCAGCAGTGGAGAGGGGTACCACTTATTAAAAAAAAGGCTCCACTTTGGCAGTGGCTTTTGCTGTACTGCCGCTGTTCTGCCATGGGTAATTCTGTCACCAGTCCTGCCACCAGTAGCAGGTAGAAACACCCAACCAGGATGTTTTGGTGGGGTGGGGATATACAGATGCCCCCTCACCTTCTGCCCCAGTCAGCAGGAAGCAGTAGTTCTCCAGCAGCCCCATTCAGGACTGCTGTGTAAGCCAGCTTGCATCTATGACTCTCAAACCTGCAATCAGGGACTGTAAATAAGAATCCCCTAGGTAGTAGGTTCATTGCAAAGAAGGTGGAAAACATGGGGAAATGACATTCTGAAGCAGTATATGAAATCTTCCTAGGTTTTAGAATTTCTTGTATTTTCTTTTAATTCCTGTATTAATGATCTGTGAACTGCCTAGAATATTGTCATTGAGAGAAAGACAGCATAGAAGTTCAGTAAATCAATAAAAAATAAATAAGTAGAATTTTAGAAGTGTAGCCATGATTGCCTATTGCAAGAAAAAGAGAACAAAAGAGTGTTGAGGCACCCTAAATTGTTGATTTTGTGGTTTAAGCTTTGGTATTATAGTATTTTGCAATAATGATGATGACGATAGCTCAGTGGTTTAGGCATCTGACTGCAGAGCCAGAGGTAGGGAATTTGATTCCCCACTGTGCTTCTTTGACAGGGGTTGGACTCAATGACCCATAGGGTCCCTTCCAGCCCTGTAGTTCTGAGATGATGATGATGAACCCTGACACTCTGGCTCTTCAGCATTTGGTGAATCTTATAACAGAACCTTATCATGTTAAGCCATTTGACAACATCCATGACAATAGCATAAACTCTGATGCTCTGCACACTGAATTTCCTGGAAAGAAGAATCACCATAAGCATACTACTAGCAGTCATGTAGTGTTTTAGAGGCAGCATTGAAAGAAGCTGGGCTTCTGGCTGTACGAACAACCAGACTCCCAGGAACTACTTTCATTTTAAGGAGAAAGGCGGGATAAACAAACAAAATCAATCAATCAATCAATCAATCAATCAATCAATCAATCAATCAATCAATCAATCGTGGTCAATGGATGGGCCAAAGAAGCCAAGAGTGTGCATCACAGACTGGTAACTTTCCTTCAAAGCCTCATCCAACAAAAACATGAAGAAGCAGCCTGAGAAGGATCCATTGTTTCCATCTAGGTCAGTACTATCTATATGGATTGGCTATGCCTCTCCAACAGTTCAGGGAGGATCGTTTCCATGATGGAGATGCCAGGGATGGTACTTGGGGCTCTGCTACTGGGCTATTACTTTTTTTTTTCTTATTTCCTATTAATTAGACTTACCAGTACTCTAGCCCCACCCTTTCTGTTGCCTCTTCAATCACCTTCCACACATGGAAGGAGTCCTTTCCAAGAGGAGAGAACACTGGAACAGTAGAGTACAAATCAGAAGGGGATCCTCTGAGGACAGAAGCCGCTCTGTTGAGAAATTCATCCTCCACATGGAAAGAGCAGTGGTGATGGCACTGTGACAGGCAGCGACAGTGGACTCCCTGATAGTGTGGAAGTAAGATGCTCCACATTTGGGGGGCAATAATGTGACAATTTGCTTACCATCGTAAATTGCACTAATGTAGATCCATTGAATCAGTGGGCATTTAGTGAGTCAGCTCCTCCATAAGTTCAACTGATTCTAATGGACCTACTCTAACTAAAACTTACTATGCTAAAGTAAGTCACAGTTACAGTAGACAGGTATCTAGTTGTCTCATGTGCTCCCAGAGGCATCTGGTGGGGCCACTGTGAGATACAGGAAGCTGGACTAGACAGGCCCTTGGCCTGATCCAGCAGGGCTCTTCTTATGTTCTTATGTACAGTAGGCGCATTTCAATCAACAGAAGTTGAGAAGAGCTTGCTCACCAAATTCCCTTTGATTCAATGGATCTACTAGTGCAATTTACTATTTCAAGCAACAGGATTTTGGCCAGTGTATCACAATGGCCAGAATCCTACTGATGTTTACAGTAGATTTGCATAAAATTTTATGGCTAACTGACAAGATGCCATTGGATCCAATTGTACAAAAAGAGACACCATGCCACCTCATCAGTTATCTGCGATGCAATCTGGCAAGTTACACAAACTGTACGCAAACACCAAAAGGATCCCAGCCAATGCTAAACTTGGGACACACTCATTCCAAATTTTACTTTTTGAACATTTGGGGAATTTTTAAAATTTCTGTTTGTTTTTAAATAACATTGATTTCAAGTAATGACTTGTCAAATAACGCAACGAGTTACTTTTCTACAGCAAGCAACAAGTAGATTTTTAAAAGAAACAAGCAAGAGTTATACATTTAAAGGGAGGAGGGGTAACTCTGCCCCCCATGCCTTTACTCAGTATTGAAATGGAACACTGAACAGGGTCCCGTTCTTTAAGGAATCACAATGGATTTAAAAGTTGCAGACTTGTGCTATTGAGAAAATCAGGAACCTGCAGTTTCCAGTTACCTTTCCTGTTCCTTTATCTGTCATATTTGGGGAAATGCTTTCAAGTGAAATGGTAATTGTACTACCACCCCTGTAGATTTCCTGGCTCCTTCTCCCAGTGGTGGAATGTAACCCATCTGTTCCTGGAGCTTTATGTACCATTTACTTTCTATAGAACATGCTTGAAACTAAATGTTTATATGGATTTTTCAAATAAATCTATAAAACTGGTGACACTGGGCCTAATACTGTAGTTAATTTTTCTCTTACAAACTTCCTTCCTCTCTGAACATTTATTTTAAAGCCTGAAATAGAGGAAAGAGTTTCTGCTCTCCCAATTACATCCTAAGCACAGTTGTTAAGCATTAACAACTACAAATGCTGCAGTTATATATAATAGACACTACATTTGATCTTAGGCAAAAGGCCGAGAAGCTATTATAAAAGAACAGATGTATTCAGTGGAATGTAGAAAAATCTGTTTCACATATTGCCTCCCCCACCCATCTCTATTTCTGTAACTAAAGAATTCTGGGTAATCTTAACTTTCTACCCTATGGACTCTTTCTTTAAATTCTTTCACCCTAATCCTGAGGAAGTCTGTGACAACAAAGTTTCCCTTGACTGAGGAGCTGAAGACTCCATCATGTGGCTGAAGCCTTCTCTCTGTCCTCATAGAGTTTTCCCAAGAGCTAAAACCCGGTTTATATTGGGAAAAAGTTTTTATATACTAATGTATACGAGTGAGAACACTAGTGAGTGTTATCTGGAAGTTGAGTCATGGCAACTGGACTTCTTTCTTACTAGGCTGAAATGTTTCGCTAGTCATCCAAGTAGCTTCTTCAGTCTGAGAAGAGTTGGTAGGAGACCCCTGATATATCTATCCTCCACGTTGGTTTCACTTCCCCCTGGTCTGAATAGGCTTGTTAGATGGACAAAGGATGTGTGTGTGGGGGTGACTGTTACTCTTCACTATATGAAGTCAACTGAACTAGAGGTGCAATCAGAGAGTGGGAAAGGTGAGCATATGACCACACCGGAAAGAGTTGCTTTGCCAGGAGCAATCTCCCTTAAGGTGATTCTTCCAGCCCAAGCCCAAAAAAGTAGTAGCCTTACTGCTAGACCAAAAATATCCATCTTGGGCACAGATCAGGGTTGGGCTGGGAGTGCTATTCCCTGTACATCATGTGGTCACCAGGAAATAGCTCACACCAGACCACACCACAAGCGGTCCAAGTTGTAAGCTATAAGCCTATGTGATCACACCCTAGGGTTATAGCGAACATTTCTTCCATGAGAAGTCTGACTACTCTCTTTTAATATGAAAGATGAGAAATTTGTTTTGAGAAGAAATTCCAAATATGAGAAATTCTGCTGAGTGAGGTTCAGGATTCTTGTGCCTATCTTTCTTATATGGAGGCTGAAGATGTATGTAAAAGCCCTGTCTGTCATTGTGCAGCCTCTGTGTAGCCAGCAGTCTCGTACACTTCAGTTAAAGCCCAGTGAAAGTTGTTGTAAGAGAACTTCTCCCACAGGAACGTTTCAAACCAGGACGGAGAGGCAGCCAGGGAAGCAGCAGAGGGCTGAAGCGAGAGGAAATGAAAAACATGAGAACTAAAAAAAAATAAATGTAGCACTTTGGACCCATTTTTAATGTTAACTGAAGTAAAAAATTTCACAAAGAGAAAGTCTAAAGGACCCTGAAGATGAGGTAGACAAATCAAAGCTTCTTTAATGGGGAAAAGGGTTTTGGAAATATTAGAGGACAAGTTATTACACAATAGTCACATCGTCTTTTCCCTCAAGACACAACATGGCCCTCCCTCATGCCTCTTACAGGGCATCTAGGGGGTGAGCAGAATTATAGGCATCGTCTGTAGTCATGGCAAAGGCTAACAATGACCCTTCTAAAATGTAAAATTTGTGAGGCCCTGAGGAAAGTGTGGAATCCTGAATAATGGCAGCTAGTACTGAATCAAAATTTCTCAGAAGGCATTTTTCTTGGAAATGTTCTTTTCTGTACTCCTCGAAAGAGAAAGCCATGATACAGAATTATTTCCAAAAGTTTTCTTCCATTTTTTTGATAGCTGCCTCCTCAATATTACAATGCCCTGCAAGGTCATTAGGCAGAACACACCATGGGGAAAGCAGAAGGATGACCAGGGTGTCAAGGCAGTTGCCTTGGTTGCCATTTTCATGGCAGTGCATAAACAAAACAAAAAAACAAGCAGAAAAACCATGTGCCATAGTGCTGCTAATGGTGAACCACACAGCTGAGAAACTGCTGGAAAGTTTCTCTGTCCCCTGGAAAAATCTGGTAAAATTCCACCCCCACCCCATTTCTCTGCTCACTAGTACAGTGGAGAATTTTTAGGTTCCATTTGGACATAGCTATATACTGAATATACAGGTCAGCTTGGGGCTAAATTCAATCATTAGTCCCAATTGGAGTATGAAGTTCAATGGACACATTGAACAAAATGGGCTTTGATGAGGTAACACTTATGTAGGTCCCTATGATTGAACAAGTCTCCTCTAGCTGGAGCTATCAATTGAATTCAGCCCATGGGATTCTATTTATATCTTAAAGGGATAGAAAGCAATTAGGTAAGTGTCATATATGAAGTGGTATTCGGAGGCCCTTTTCCACAGAAGTCAATTAAACCCGTCCCAGTTCCAGAAAAATGTTTCAGTTTAATTTGATTTCTTTCAGAATGGAACCAGCAGCACAGATTGAGCATCGTGCCCACAATGGTTTTGTGTGGTCATGACAATTATTTCAAAAGCACAGCCTGCTTTTATAGTAGAATTCTTTCAAGAACTGCAGATTTCAAAAAGATCCTGTGTGTATTTATTTAGTCATCTCTTCAGCGGGTAGTTCACTCATTAATTTGTTTTTTGGGGGGGGCTCTAGCCACATGTGCTTCTAATCAGACTATATTTTCTCTATGGAATATAATTTGCTAGGACTTGTTTTTTTTAATGTTGGAAGCAAAAACAATTTTTTTCACTGTGGGGATGATTAAAATTTTCCATTGTAGTTCATTTTTTATATTACTGTCCTTCTGAATGTTAACCTGCACTGCAGTCTTCATGATATTTATCCAGGATATGCCCCATTAGCTTCTTGATTATGAAATAATAATGTTCTTGCTTAAGAAACATGGTTAGAATTTTATCATAATTTAGGGAATGCTCTGTAATTACTGAGACTGAAAATGAAAGACTGTAGATAAGCAATAGACTTATAACTCCACCAGAAGAGAGTGTCTATCAACGGGATGATACCTACACTGCCCTTGCTCCCATAGGATGCCAGCTTCCCTAGTATACCAGCAGGGACCTCTATCCATGGGGCCCAGTCTGGCATGAGAGACAGAATCCAGCCTGCTGGAAGCTCCGCACCCCTCCCTAAATACATACCCATGTGAGAAGGAAGCAGGAGCTGGACAGTTCTTCCACCCTACTGGGTTCTGGTGTGTCAGATTTGTCCTCACTGGATAATTTCTTTGATGGGTCATGACCATGCTATCATACACATGTCTTCTCAGAAATCAGCCAACTCAGCACAATAGGTCTTACTGGGACATCTTTTTATTTTTTTTACTCCACAGCTGGTCTAGTCTTTCCCCTATTCCAGGAGTATGGGAGGTTTGGATGTCTTGCAGATCCTCAGCCCCTCCAGGCACACCCATGGACTGCTTTGGTAGCAGAGTTCCAAAACCAGAGAAGCTCTGGCTGTGGAATTTTAAACACTTCCACAGAGAAAGCTTCTGAGGTTTGGTTCCCCCCTCCTCCAAGGACAGAACTCTATCTCCATAATGCATCCCATAGGCTCAATGGCACCCCAAGTTGTGGATTAGGAAGGTATTTTAAAGAGAAATGGTGGTGGTGGTTTGGGGGAGAGGGTTATGTTGCATGTTAACTGTAGCAATGTGACTGACTCAGTATGCACAACCATACACTTTATTTGAGAGGTTCATGCCCCAGAGAAGTAATCAGGTCTCTCACAAAACACACTGCCTAACTATGATATCCTCTCTCCTAAGCTGAATGTTGTTGAGTTTTCAAAGACAACAATTTAGATGCACTTAAAAGAGTGGCTTTTCTCAAGGAGTGATGCTAAAATACTGCCATTCTTTCTTTTTATGTCCAGGACTGCACAGGAGGGAATCAATATCACCATTCAGTAATTAACACGTTTTAGCTTCTTCTGTTCGACTCAGAGCACTTCCAGTTTTGCCCCTTTTCTCATTTTCAACCCTGCAGGGAAATTGCCATTCTTGTTTTCTGTTCAGTCTACTTGAAAAGACATGCTTTTATCCTTTAAAAAAAGTAGTGTGAACTTTAACCATGTTCAGTTAACCATATTCAACTCTAGATCAGTCTCTGATGTCAGTAATGGACTGGATGAGGGTGAATAAACTGAACCTTAATCCAGACAAGACAGAGGTGCTCCTGGTCAGTTGAAAGGCAGATCAAGGAACAGAGATGCAGCCTGTGCTGGATGAGGTTATACTCCCTCTGAAAACACAGGTGCGCAGCTTGGAGGTACTCCTCAATTTGTCTCTAGGCCTGGATGCCCAGGTTTTGGTGGTGGCCAGGAGTACCTTTGCACAATTAAAACTGGTACACCAGCTATGCCGTTCCTGGAGAGGTCTGATCTGGCCAGGGTGACACGTGCCTTAGTTACATCATGGCTGGATTACTATAACGTGCTCTACATGGGAAAGTGCTCAGAAACTTCAACAGGTCCAAAACACAGCTGTCAGATTGCTAACTGGGGCTGGTCCCCCCCCTCCCCGAATTACAGAAGTTCTGCTGGCTGCCAATCCATTTGCAAACAGAATTCAAAGTGCTGGTTCTAACCTATAAAGCCCTAAACATCTTGGGTCCAAGCTATCTTAACAACCATGTCTCCCTTTATGAGCCTGCCCAGCTGTTAAGATCATCAGAAGAGACCTTTCTCTTGATCCCATCACCTTCACAAGTGCGTTGGGGGACACATGGAAGAGGGCCTTCTTTGTTGATGCTCCCAGACTTCGGAACTCCTTCTCACAAGAGGCCAAATTGGCCCCCTCTTTGTTGTCCTTCCACAAGAAGGCAAAGACCTTTCTCTTCAAGCAAGCTTTCCCTCACTGACTGGCTGCCGGAGTGGGGGTTTTAAAGGGATCGTTGTGCCTTACTGCTTTGAATGCATTTTTGGTGTTGCATTTATTCACTGTCTTTTAGTGTGGGATTTGTTTGATCCTTTTTAGTATCTGTATACTTATTGTTTTTAGCTTTAAATATTTTAATGATGTAAGCTGCCTTGAGTCCTTTTTAAGGAGAAAGGTGGGATAAAAATATTTTAAATAAATAAATATGTCTCAATCCAGTGAAATGATGCAAGAGAGTTGTTGGAGGCAGCAGGTTTCTATGAAGATAGCCTGCTGATGTCAATGCACATAGACATGTTAATCCATAGGTTGATGCACACGTGGTTAGCAAGACTTGGTTGGAGGTACCTTTTTATTTGGATGTCTACTTCTGGGGATGGGAATTCATTCTTCTGTACTATTAGTCTGTATAACTTTACAGCTGAATTAGGACTGTACTATATAACAGGGAGGATGAATGTGTGGCCTTCCAGATGCAGCTGGACAGCAATTTCCAATATTCTTCAGCAGCAGCCACGCTGGCTAAGAGTTGCAGTCAGCCACACGTAAAAGTGCCACACATCCCTCACTCCTGCTATAAAAGCAACATCAAGTTTTCTCAAGTAATCTCACAGTATTACACACAGGCAAGAGGATTTTAAGGTTTTTTCAAAACCATGGTTGACTTTGTCAGTGCCCAAATGTCAAGCTTCATTTTCTTTTAAGAAAGTACCACATGATGCTATACGTGTGGAACATTTTCACAGTGCCACCTCTCTTTTGCCCTCCTACTGCACCCTGAGAACATAGTTCCCATGAGACTTTTGGCTTAACCCTCTCATTCCCATGCATAACTGTAACTTAACCTAATGCAGGGAACTGAAACTATCTGTGTTGTTTCCCTACTCACCACTGTCTCCATTTCCTTTCCTTCCTCTATTCTTGTGTCTGAAATGTAAGTAAAATGCTTTCAGTACACCACTGGGACCGTATTAAAAACCAGCAAAAGAAATCAAGCCACTCCTGGATAGAGATTCTAAATAACACTAGTTAATATCTTAATGTGTACCTTGTGGGTTAGAAGCTGCACCGGAAGCTGAATAGTAACCACAGTATCTGAGGAAGATTACTCTTTCAGGGACCAGACAAGAGTCACCATATTTTACAACAGGTATGGAGAATATTGGACTGCAGCTCTCATCAACCTAGCAATTATTGCCAGTGGTAAGGGATGATGAGAGTTGTAGTCAAGCAGCATCTGTAGCACCAGATGTTTGCTATCTTCAATCAATGAGTTCAATCCAGATCTAGTCATACTTGGAGTAGGCACATGGTGATCAGTGGGATTTCTGCCAGGCTTCGCTAAGTTCCAGGGATTTCACCAAGTTTCCGTCCTCCAATAATAATTACATGCCATTGTGTCGATTCTAAATTATGGTGATCTTTTAGTGCAGAATGTGCCTGTGCTACTACGCTGCTGTCACTATAATCAGCACAGAAACACCATCACTGCAAAAAGAGAGAGCTCTTGAATGCAGAATTGATTTTAGCATTAACAGAAAGCGAAAGAAAGAAAGAAAGAAAGAAAGAAAGAAAGAAAGAAAGAAAGAAAGAAAGAAAGAAAGAAAGAAAGAAAGAAAGAAAGAAAGAAAGCTCTTAGTCAAATGGAACTGAAACCCAAAGTCAAACAAGCGTTAAAGAAAGAAAACACAATGGAAACAGACTGTAAAGTAGTTCCTTCAGAAGCAAAGCCAGGAGTGGAAAACCAGGCGGAATATGACGAGAGAAGCAAAAAGAAATGAAATGAAAAAAAGGCCCTCTGCTGTGTTTCCAAAGATGGGAAACAGCTGAAGACAGCCCTAAGTCCCAATAAATATTTTATGCTATAGAGGCAGCTCATGCTTTAATGGGCAACCCTGGCAAACAAACACTCCTTGTCCAGGGCAGAACCTCTGTTTTGCCATCTGTGCCAAAACACACCTTTCAAAGTGGACCTTAATTTGCCCCTTGGGGCTGCACTTACCATGATTCATGTCTGAATTAGAAGCCTACTTATAAGGTTGCATTAAAGAAATGGGCAGTGTATTCCCTTGCCTTCCTTGTGGAACTTAGTACAACAGACTGATAAAGGTGTGGAGATTTATCTAACCCATGAGACAAGCTTCAGCATATATACACTTCATGTTTGGTAATCTACCATGCTGTTTCACATAAACATTGTGGAGCATTCCCACTCCATTGGGAAATCGGATTCTGTGAGCCTCAGGGTCCCTTCCAGCTCTAAGGTTCTATGATTCTATGAAGGGAAAAAGCCTTATAACTCAAAGACAAGGCTTCTTGGTTGGATTCAGCCAAACAGATGAGGTGGTAAACAAATACATTTGCAGATATTTAATGTAGCAAATTTATTCTCAAAGGAGTAGATAGGGACATTGCAATAATGATATTTCAGTGAAGAATATTAAAGAAACTGTGGATGTTTCCCATAATAGCAGGATACAACAACATAATGGATATTTAGCTATCTCTGCATGTCCCCAGACAAGCCTTGGCATACAAGGGATTTGAAAGGTAATGGAATTCAGATGAGAATAGAAATCTCATGAGAAGAGAAGACTCCCTGGAAAAGACCCTGATGTTGGGAAAGTGTGAAGGCAAGAGGAGAAGGGGACGTCAGAGGACGAGATGGTTGGACAGTGTCATCAAAGCTACCAACATGAATTTGACCCAACTCCGGGAGGCAGTGGAAGACAGGAGGGCCTGGCGTGCTCTGGTCCATGGGGTCACGAAGAGTCGGACACAACTTAACGACTAAACAACAAAAGAATTCAGATACCCAGTGTGCTATGTGAAGAAGGAAAAGTGTTGAGAGAGAAAAAGGGAGGGGAGAGCAAGAACTAAATATAAATAATCACTTGTCTCTTTTTTTCTTCTTCCTATTTATTCTTACAATTGCTGTTGCAATTACCATTACAGCTATCCCTTGCACTTTTCCATTTATTTACCATTTACTGCATTTGGATCCAACAGAACCTAAGGGCTCGTCTACACTGGCTCTTTTGGAGTGGGCTGGTGTGTACTAAATACCCTGTTTCCCCGAAAATAAGACCTAACCTGAAAATAAGCCCTAGTATGATTTTACAGGATGCTCGTAATATAAGCCCTACCCCAAAAATAAGCCCCAGTTAAGTGAAACCCCGCCCTCCACCATTGTGCAGCAACCAGAAGAAGATGACATGACTGTATGTGAATAAATGTAGATTGTTGTACATTAAAAAAATAAAACATCCCCAGAAAATAAGCCCTAATGCGTTTTTTGGAGCAAAAATTAATATAAGTCCCTGTCTTATTTTCGGGGAAACACGGTAGAGTTGTTTGGGGTTGGGTGGAGGTGCGATATGCCACTTGGTGCAAACTTTGCATCTAGATGACATTTTGGAAGTCAAGTGATCCTATTTGGTCTGGCCCCTTCCAATATCATGAAGTGGCTTAATAAGCAAGCTACTTCAGCATACTGGCAAATTCAAAACGTCCTCTGCTCCTTGGTGGAGAGCCAGGAGAGGGTTTTTTTTGTTGTTTTTTTTAAAGACTGGTAAAAAGCAAAAAAGCAAAACATGCTGCGTATGTACTGTCCCATAGGACTTAAAACACTCTGTGGGTGGTTTACATTTTAATTATGCAGGCTACACATTGGCCCACCACCACCACCAGTGATCTGGGTACTCAATTTACCAAACTCAAAAGAAGGGAAGGCTGAGTCAACCTTGAGCCGGCTACTTGGAATTGAACCTGGGTCGAGAGCAGTTTTGGTTGTAGTACTGACGTTTAACCACTGCACCACAAGGCTGGTAGACTATTACTGAGGTGCTGCATCTCTTAAAAAGAAAGAAGAAGAAAAAACACAATATTTGCTTTGGTTCATCTGAAGGACAAGTCGAGAAACTGCCTGTAGCCAAATCCATATATAGAAAGCTGGATTGGATTTTATATACCTTCAGTCATCAATCCAAATTGACATGGCAGCTAGGAAATTAGAGGAAGACTAAGACTTGAAAAAGCAGCAATGAAAGAACTAGAAAAGGTCATCAGAGTGGAAGAATGTGTAACTGAAGGCCAAGACTAAGACAATTCACACTTTTATATTCTCAATTACTATGTATGGATGTGAAAGCCGGTCAGTGAGGAAAGCCAACAGGGAAAAAAAGTGTTTAAAATAAGGTGCTGGAGGAGAACTTTGTGGATATCATGGATTACCAGAAAGACAAATAAGTAAGTTTTAGATCAAATCAAGTCTGAGCACTCCCTAGAAGCAAAAATGGTAAAACAAGCTGTCATACTTTGGGTACCTTATGGGAAGAGAAGGCCACTGGAAAAGACAATAGTGGTAGGAAAACTTGAAGGCAGCAGGAAAAGTGGAAGAACAAATATGACATGGATTAACTGAATAAAGAAAGGCATGAAATAGAGGAATGCAGGGCCTTGAGTTTGCAAGAGATAAGCTGAGCTGTTTATGATAGGACCTTTTGGAGGTTGTTTATTCATATGGCTGCCATAACAACATCATCATAGATTTATGCAAGAATTCTGTGAACTCACAGGGATCCAAGGATCATGTAGTCCATCCTGTCAGAAGTCCTTCTGAAATAATTCATTGTACTCCTAAGCAGTTCTTACCATCAGAGGTTCTTTGTATTATTTAGTTAGCATTTCCTTTGTTGTAATTTAAATCCGTTGGTTTGGATCCTACCTTCATAGCAGCAGAACGCAAGACTATGCCAATTTACATGAACCTTTCAGATATGTGGCAATGGCTATCATATCAACTTTCAATCTTCTCTTCTCTATGTTGAAAATATTGAACTCCCTTAATTATTGTTCATGGGTCTTGGTTACGCTCCCCTGGACATGTTCCAGCAAGGAACTTTGTAAGCCATGGTGCTCCTAACTGGACATAATATTTTGAGTATCAAGCACTGCCTATTTCATGATTAAGCTTCTTTTGCAGAGGGGTGAGACAAAAACAATGTCAAGAAGGTGAAGAGATAAGCAGAGCTCAGAAAAGTGATTTTTGGACTACAGTTCAGGAGACCTGCTTTGTAGCAAAGCTAGTAGAAAGGTCCAGAAGTTATGACTTTTTAAAAAGGGAATGTCCAAGCTCTAGAAAAGGATGATGAGCTGATACAGCTGACCTGTCCATGATTTTAGCAAACAATACAGTCAAGATTTTTATTGATCCATAAGGACATGAAATATCTAAAATTCTTGGAGAGACATGTGATATATGACATGTCATGACATTATATATGTTTCCTGCAGAAGAAACAAGTCATTTACAATGCCTTTAAAACATTTTTTCAGTTATAGATTAGCATCAGTTTCCAAATAAATTGCTGACAGTATCTTTATTCAATGGTCTTTTCACCTACACTGGTGTATGCTTTAGGCTGTTTACCTCCATAGAAATGATAACACTGTAGCTTGTGTAATTGTCTTCTCAAAGACAACAATGGCGCTATTGAGACTAAACTCTCCTTAGAAATGGTGGCATGATATTTTACAAACCTAATGGCCACAAATCAGGTGCTATCTCATGTTTCATTAAACAAAATGGAGTTGACTCTATCACAAAAGATAGCAGAAACTCATTGTAAGAATCAAATCAATTAAGATTATGGAATTAACTATGACTTTTTAAGTATTTCATTGATGCATTCATAGTGTTTGAATGATGCCCTTTCTCCAAAACTGGAGCATTAGAGCTACTTACAGACATTAAACATACACATATCAGTAGACTCAATAAATATACTAATAAAATATCAGCAATAAATCATTCTATTACAATAAATCAATAATAACATGGGAATAGCAATTCAGTTTAAAACACCATACAAACAAACAATTCGAAGACAAATGTCTGTATAAATAAAAAGGTCTAACTTGCATTTAAGAATGTGCATGGTAATGGCTAATTGCTCATCTTCTAAGAAGTCCCACAAATGGGGTGGGGGAAGGACAGAATGGAGAATGCTGCATCTTACGTTGTGATTGTTCTTAAGCTTGAAAGTGTTAAAAATGTATGTGAGAGTTTGTGCACAGCTGTTTAAAGCATTACATTAAAAAACATACAGAGTAAAATTGGATTCTCTCTTTTGTGTGTGTGCCAATAATTAAAAATAAATGATTACTTAGTCTTGGTTAAAAAACATTAAAGAACTTTTACTGTATAACATGTAGAACAGAATAAACAGTCCTTTGACATTTGGTACTTTATACACAGGCTAATGCTTGACTTATTTATATTGGTATATTATCTTTAGTTACTCCTTCTTATATACATCTCTAATTAACATAACTTTCAGAGTATCTAACAGACATCCTGCCTAACAGACAACTAACAACCTAACTGACAAACAGACAAACCAACTGACAGTTAACCTTCCCAGATTCTATGGGTCAATGCCAGACAGATTCTTATTTGTTACAATGTTCTATCATGCAAATGTCACATCCCAGTCTTGACAACAATTTTTTTCAGGATGCAAAGTGTAATACTGTAGCCAGTTAAAATTATAACTGTTCTACTGAGCAATATAAAACAAAATAAACATAAGCCTGTTCGTCTCTTACAATACCATCAAATCTGGATTAATGGCACGGTTGTAGTAGGAGCAGGCAGCTCACCACCGCCTACTCAAGGTGTTCTGCTGCCTGAGGTGAAGCAACAGATGCCACAACCACCACCTTCCTTTCCATGTGCAAAAGCCAGCTGGACCAGCCCTTTTCAATGAGGGCTATATGCCCCCCTGGGAGGCCCTGGCACATTTGAAAGGGGCCTCATGCTGGAAACAATTCTTCAGTTTTCCAGCAGAGCCTCACTCTGACTAACAATACAGTGGATGATGGTGCAGCGGCCACTTTTGAGATGAAGTATCATGACAGTCCAAACAGCAATGGCACCAGTTAGAATCCAACAATGCTTATTGATCCTTATAAGTGGGTTTCAGTGGTCTGTTTGAAGTGTATCATATTCCCCCAAACATTTTGCATTGCGACAGAGATAGCTCAAAAATACATGTTGCTGGGAAGGATCTGTTGGGAGGATTGCAGCTTAACTCAAGCTGAGTGGGGTGTCTGAAAGCTAACTTTGTTGTTTAGTCATTAAGTCGTGTCCGACTCTTCGTGACCCCATGGACCAGAGCACGCCAGGCCCTCCTGTCTTCCACTGCCTCCCAGAGTTGGGTCAAATTCATGTTGGTAGCTTCGATGACACTGTCCAACCATCTGTCCAACCATCTCTGTCGTCCCCTTCTCCTCTTGCCTTCACTTTTTCCCAACATCAGGGTTTTTTCCAGGGAGTCTTCTCTTCTCATGAGATGGCCAAAGTATTGGAGCCTCAGCTTCAGGATCTGTCCTTTCAGTGAGCACTCAGGGTTGATTTCCTTCAAAATGGATAGGTTTGTTCTCCTTGCAGTCCAGGGGACTCTCAAGAGTCGCCTCCAGCACCACAATTCAAAAGCATCAATTCTTTGGCAGTCAGCCTTCTTTATGGTCCAGCTCTCACTTCCATACATCGCTACTGGAAAAACCATAGCTTTGACTATGCGGACCTTTGTCGGCAAGGTGATGTCTCTGCTTTTTAAGATGCTGTCTAGGTTTGTCATCGCTTTCCTCCCAAGAAGCAGGTGTCTTTTGATTTCGTGGCTGCTGTCCCCATCTGCAGTGATCATGGAGCCCAAGAAAGTAAAATCTGTCACTGCCTCCATATCTTCCCCTTCTATTTGCCAGGAGGTGATGGGACCAGTGGCCATGATCTTCGTTTTTTTGATGTTGAGCTACAGACCATTTTTTGCGCTCTCCTCTTTAACCCTCATTAAGAGGTTCCTTAATTCCTCCTCACTTTCTGCCATCAGAGTGGTATCATCTGCATATCTGAGGTTGTTGATATTTCTTCTGGTAATCTTAATTCCGGCTTGGGATTCATCCAGTCCTACCTTTCGCGTGATGTATTCTGCATATAAGTTAAATAAGCAGGGAGACAATATACAGCCTTGTCGTACTTCTTTCCCAATTTTGAACCAATCAGTTGTTCCATATCCAGTTCTAACTGTTGCTTCCTGTCCCACATAGAGATTTCTCAGGAGATAGATAAGGTGGTCAGGCACTCCCATTTCTTTAAGAACTTGCCATAGTTTGTTGTGGTCCACACAGTCAACGGCTTTTGCATAGTCAATGAAGCAGAAGTAGATGTTTTTCTGGAACTCTCTGGCTTTCTCCATAATCCAGCGCATGTTAGCAATTTGGTCTCTAGTTCCTCTGCCCCTTCGAAATCCAGCTTGTACTTCTGGGAGTTCTCGGTCCGCATACTGCTGAAGCCTACCTTGGAGAATTTTGAGCATAACCTTGCTAGCATGTGAAATGAGTGCAATTGTACGGTAGTTGGAGCATTCTTTGGCACTGCCCTTCTTTGGGATTGGGATGTAGACTGATCTTTTCCAATCCTCTGGCCACTGCTGAGTTTTCCAAACTTGCTGGCATATTGAGTGTAGCACCTTAACAGCCTCATCTTTTAAGATTTTAAATAGTTCAACTGGAATGCCATCACCTCCACTGGCCTTGTTGTTAGCCATGCTTTCTAAGGCCCACTTGACTTCACTCTCCAGGATGTCTGGCTCAAGGTCAGCAACCACACTATCTGGGTTGTCCGGGACATCCAGATCTTTCTGGTAGAATTCCTCTGTGTATTCTTGCCACCTCTTCTTGATGTCTTCTGCTTCTGTTAGGTCCCTACCATTTTTGTCCTTTATCATGTCCATCTTTGCACAAAATGTTCCTTTAATATCTTTAATTTTCTTGAACAGATCACTGGTTTTTCCCTTTCTATTCTTTTCCTCTATTTCTTTGCTATGCTTTGGAAGTCAGCGTTCAATTTTCTGCAACTTTCCCTATCTCCCTTGCATTTTGTTTCCCTTCTCTTCTCTGCTACAGTCAACCCTCGACTTACGAACGGCTCTAGATACGAACATTTCGACTTACGAACCGCTCTAATAGGAAAAAACGGACTCGACTTGTGAACTTTTTTCGAGTTACGAACAGAAAAAAAATGCGCGGGGAAGGCAGGGCCGCCCCCCCGCCACCCCCCTCCACGGCAAAGCGCCACTTTCAGAGGCTTCCCCGGGTGCTTTTCCACAGCCTTTTTACGTGCTGGGCTAGCCCGGGGAAGCCTCTGAGACCCAGCGCCGATCAGCTGAGAGGCGAGGAGAGGGGGGCGGGAGCGGAGAAGAGCACAAAATGGCTGCTGGCTCCCTGCTGGTTGCCAGCTCTCAGCTGTTTGGCGGTCTTTTTCCGGCTGTTCCGCCGCTACGAAGGCACTGTGAGGAGCCGGGCTCAGTCTACAGTACCTGGTAAGTGACTTTGTTTTAATTTTTTTCCCCATAGAAACGCATTAATTAAATTTCAATGCATTCCTATGGGAAATTTGGTTTCGACTTACGAACTTTTCCACTTACGAACGGACGTCCAGAACGGATTAAGTTCGTAAGTCGAGGGTTGACTGTATTTGTAAGGCCTCGTTGGACAGCCACTTTGCTTTCTTGCATTTCCTTTTCTTTGGGATGGTTTTTGTTGCTACCTCCTGTACAATGTTACGAGCCTCCATCCATAGTTCTTCAGGCACTCTGTCCACCAAATCTAGTTCCTTAAATCTGTTCTTCACTTCCACTGTGTATTCATAAGGGATTGGGTTTAGATTATACCTGACTAGCCCAGTGGTGCTTCCTACTTTCTTCAGTTTAAGCTTGAGTTTTGCTATAAGAAGCTGATGATCAGAGCCACAATCAGCTCCAGGTCTTGTTTTTGCTGATTGTATAGAGCTTCTCCATCTTTGGCTGCAGAGAACATAATCAATCTGATTTTGGTATTGCCCATCTGGTGATGTCCATGTGTAGAGTCGCCTCTTGTGTTGTTGGAAAAGAGTGTTTGTGATGACCAGCTTGTTCTCTTGACAAAACTCTATTAGCCTTTGCCCTGCTTCATTTTGAACTTCAAGGCCAAACTTACCTGTTGTTCCTTTTATCTCTTGACTCCCTACTTTAGCATTCCAGTCCCCTATACGTAATGAGAAGAACATCTTTCTTAGGTGTCAGTTCTAGAAGGTGTTGTAAGTCTTCATAGAAATGGTCAATTTCAGCCTCTTCAGCATCAGTGGTTGGTGCATAAACTTGGATTACTGTGATGTTGAAAGGTCTGCCTTGGATTCGTATTGAAATCATTCTATAATTTTTGAGATTGTATCCCAATACAGCTTTTCCCACTCTTTTGTTGACTATGAGGGCTACTCCATTTCTTCTACGGGATTCTTGCCCACAATAGTAGATATGATAATTGTCTGAATTGAATTCGCCCATTCCCGTCCATTTTAGTTCACTGACGCCCAGGATGTCAATGTTTATTCTTGCCATCTCCTGTTTGACCACATCCAGCTTACCAAGGTTCATAGATCTTACATTCCAGGTTCCTATGCAGCATTTTTCTTTGCAGCATTGGACTTTCCTTTCACTTCCAGGCACGTCCGCAGCTGAGCGTCCTTTCGGCTTTGGCCCAACCACTTCATTAGCTCTGGAGCTACTTGTACTTGTCCTCCACTCTTCCTCAGTAGCATGTTGGACACCTTCCGACCTGAGGGGCTCATCTTCCAGTGTCATATCTTTTAGCCTTTTGTTTCTGTCCATGGAGTTTTCTTGGCAAAGATACTGGAGTGGCTTGCCAGTTCCTGCTCCAGGTGGATCACGTTTAGTCAGAACTCTCCATTATGATCTGTCCGACTTGGGTGTCCCTGCACGACATAGCCCATAGGTTCTCTGAATTACTCAAGCCCCTTCACCACGACAAGGCAGCAATCCGTGAAGGGGGAAAGCTAACTACATCCTGGTAAAGTCACAGTCATTCAGATAGGGGAGAGATGTTTAGAATACTGGATCTAACTGTTTAACTGTCAGATATGTTTTAGAGATCAGGCTTGGATAGCAAGGCAGCCAGAGAGGACTGGATTTACAAAAAGCCAAGTAAGGGTTTGATTAATGAAAAAGCCATGGAGGGCTTGGCTGTTAAAGAGGTAAGCTAGGGTTTAGATAGGAATGAAGCCAGACAGAGGTTGCCTTTGGAAGAAGTCAGTTAGGTTTTAGCTAAGAGAGGTTTCATCAGGAAGCCCTAAACTCTGCATTTTCCTCAGGCTGAGGAAAGGTTCTAGAAGAACCTAGTCATGTTTTTTAAAATATTAATAAAAATAAATAGCCTTTCTGAAAGGGATTGGCTGTTCAATGAGTAATTTAGCCCTTGAAATTCTCTCATTGATATTTGGATCAATAAAATATGCACTGTAGCCATCAAACGTCATACCTCACTATATTTTAAAAATAAACCAGAATCTGTCTCGGTATCCATTTATACCTGGGTCAGTGGATAAGTGATTTATGAAAATACTAAATACCATCAGTTCTGTCTTATGTGTTGTCATACCAATGGCATGAAATATTATTATTTACCACAGAAAACACAAGGAGTATATAATGTTTTGGGTCACTCCAAAACTGTGCCATAAGATGCTTTGCATTTCCAGTAAGGTAGTGTCACAGACCTCTCCAGCTAGCAGAAGTCTTTTATGTCACCTGCTAGCTGATTGCTTTACTGGATATACCATGTGTGTGTGTGCTTGTGACCTATACCCAAAAAGCATGTGTTCCACCACTGACCTCTAATCTTTCCTCTAGCTGAGGAAGGGGTCTGCATATTTCCTTATGATGATATCATACAGAGTATATAATAGGGATCCAAGATCAAGGATGGACCACGTCCATGCTTTTTTGAGATGAAACATGAATGTGGCTTTTAAGAACTTAGGAATTATCTTCTCCTTCTAACCATCATTGCTTACAGATTCAACTTTGTGATTTACACGTCATAGCCACCTTTTTTGTCTCCGTGTCCGGCATCACTTCAACAACTGGTGAAGGAATTCACCAATTCCTTCTGGCAGCAGAAGGAATTGTTCCTCATTCCTAAAGTCTACAAATCTGAAAAATCATTATGTTTCCTTCTTTCCAGTACAAGCATTCATCCATTTCACAGTCTGAATACTGTAATGTATTATTTCAAAAGACACATAAATGATTTCTTAATCTTGCTTCTCAATCTGTTTAAAATGCTACTGCCTATGCAGTCCCTTACATTTCTTTATTTTAGTTTGTTTTAATATTCAGTCCCTCACCCAGCACGTCTTAGGACTTTATTTATTTATATATTTCTTATTTCAACTTTTCTACCACCCCATTAGTGCAAACACTCTCTGGCCAGATTACAAGCCATCAGGGCATAAAGATTACTTTAATCTAAATTCCTAATGCATTCAGTTTATGGCACTGCTCATCATCCAGTATAACTGCAAAAAAAATACAGTCTAACCAAAGACTATAAGCTAACTAAAGTAATAGCAATCCTTTTGCAAAATCACAGGGTTTTTTTGCTAATTTTCAGAGACAATGAAGTCGATGGAACCCTCAAAAATGCCTTACCCCAGGGTCCTATTTTTGTTTAACAACTGCACCAAGGACTAACCACTTATTCAAGGCACCCAGATTTTTATTTAAGCTGACGATCTTAGTTGTCAGTTGCTGCTTAGTTGGACAGTTTTCAGAGGGTTCAACATCTTTTAATAGATACATTAGAAGACCTTTGGTTCATATGATAATAGAAATGAAATTAAACCCAACTCTGCTAAAACTCAAATATGTGCCTTTCACCTAGGAAAAGAAGCAGGCATCTCAGAAACTTCAGGTTACTTGGAAGAACGTCCAGTTAGATCATTGTTTCAACCCAAATATCTAGACGTTAATTTGGCTCATATGTTGTCCTATAAGAAACACTGCCAAATTACAAAAACAAAAGGTCTCTTCAAGGAACAATATTCTTCCAAAGTTATGGGGAACTGTTTGGGACACACAGCCACAAACACTAGAACTACAGCCTTGGCCCTATGCTACTCTGCAAGCAAATATGCCAGTCTGATGTGGCATAGTTCAGCCCATGCAAGACAAGTACATATAGCACTCAGTGAAAGCTGTAGAATCATTACTGGATGCCTGAAGCCAACCCCTGTTGATAAAATCAATTATTTGGAAGTCACTGTGTCCAGTGACATATGGAGAGATACAGCAGTGAATAGTGAAAGACTCAAAGCATCTAACTCAAATGTATATCCAGTCTTCAGCTACTATGCTGTTCTCCCAGATTAACATCAAGGAAATGTTTTCTTCAGAATACCTATGAATCTTGAAGAAACAGCACAGAATGCCAGGACTATAATACAGAAAGAAAGAACTACCGACTGTTCTAAATGGATGGAACCCCAGGAAAATCTAGCCCTCAGTCACACGGAGAACCAGCTTACTTGGAAATTACTTAATAGGCTGTTGATTGAACTTGACGGGACCAGGCTGAACCTACGAAAATGAGGTTTTCACACTGACACATTTCTTTGCAAGTGACCTATGTCAGTGTACACCATGCCCCTCAACATATGGCATGCAAGACTTGATGCTAGCTGCCCTCAATTGTTCTTGAGGTTGCCCATTATTGGACGGAAATTATCTGATATACTTACCTGTGTTTTACAACTTTATTACTGTAAACCAGTTTGTATTTTAGATTTGTGCATATATAGGTTACTGTCTGATTTTATATTGCATTCTATGAATTGTATTGTGGTTCTTCTGGTACAAATAAGGAAAAATGCATTCCACATCATTTTAAACCTCCTCACCTTTCTCTTGTCCTTCTATTAATTTCTTCCCTCAACTGGTACTATTGCTATCCTTGCTTATTTCCTCATTCTGATCTCCACTCCTCTCTGCTCCTTTTGTCACTTCCTTTTCTCTTTTATTTTAGTAGATGCAGTGAAGAGTGTTGACGGTAGAGAGTGCTAAATGGAGTAGAAACAGAAGAACATGAACAAGCTTGCAGGATCTGGGATCTCCTCCCCAATGACATTTGCTGAGACAGCTAATCACATCTTTGAAAAGTATTGCAAGAAAATCTTGAACTATATTCCATGCTGGCCATGCTGGCTGGGGAATGCTGGGAATTGTAGTAATTTTTTTAAAAAAATAACTTTTCAAAATTTTCTGTATGTTCCCCAATTCTTATAGGCAGTGTTCCAGCTCCCCTGGAAGACAAGCTGTTTAGACATGGGTTTTGTAGGGGGAAGGATCATCCCTCGAAACGTAACTGTATTTCTTTATTTGAATGTACACACACTCCTTTTGCTGCCAGACATAGACTCTTTGAAGGAGAGCTTCCCTGGGCTATAAGGCAGATCAGATAGATATATGCACAATGCCTGTTTTGATCTTATGATGCTGCTTATGCAAATTTTTGCAAGCTTTGAATACCTTCAAAACACAGTCATAATATGCTAAAGACAAACTCCGAAAAGTCCACCACTGCTCTCCACACTAAGTCTGCAGGATGTTGATCAGTGTTTCAAAGACGAACGGCATCATTCTAGGTCATGGGAATCACATAGGTTATCAATGTTCTGATGAGGGTAGAGATGGCAGAAAATACCCAATGCATTCATAAGCATTCTTTTTGTTCACCTGCTCCCTCCTTTTAGTCATTAAAAAAAAAATTCTTTACCTCTCAGTTTTCTTGGAGTTCACAGTGTCTTGTGTTCTGCATTAGTCAGTACAATTCCATTTTTCCTATGGGAGGTAAGCTTCTATATGTCAAGTAAGGCACATGTGTCTGTTTAGTGGTGTGCATTCTCCCTATATCCATAAAGTTCAAAATTCTGTACATCCTAGCAGTCTTTTTCAAGCAAGAGATTTTTTTTAAATTGACAACCGTATATACTTCTGCATATTCTTTTGTGCTTTGGTGGACTTTTTAAAATTTCTAAACTGATAAGCATTCTGTGGTGTGTGTATGGTGACTCAACTCCTCCATAAGTTCCATTGATTCAAATGTAGTTTGAATCAACTACTACTGTAGTTGAGTCTTACTTCAGTGTTGTACAGTACGTCACAACTAGAGCAAGCACGTTGAATCCCCACTGATTCAATGGGTCTACTCTAGAGCAGCTTACTACACTAAGCAATAGGCTTTCAGCTAGTATGTGATGGTCTTATAGTCTTAACTATACATTCTCAGTATCTAATAATAATTTTGGGATACCTGCACACAGAGGAAAAAAACAACTGATTTCTGAAAATGTCTCTTGGAACGTGATTCAGAAAAATAATCCTCTTTGATTCATGCATACTACTTATCATGGTGAGCACTTCAAATCAAAGCGCTTGGCTCATTTTGATAGAAACCATTCAAGGTTTTTGAATTAACAAATAGCCTCAAGGAAGTGCCTCATCAGAAATGTAGCAGATCATCTGTGCCCTACTGGGAAAAGCTACTCTTTTACCATTCCTCAACTGGAATTCAGTGCTGTGCTTTAGAGTGCGACTAGATGTGGATTTGCCCTGTAGTTTGGTCCAATCTGAGAATGGACTGGTTAACTTATTTTCTCCATGACCACATGACATATGGTCCATTGCTAACCAGCCCATTCTTGATCCATGCCTACCTGCACTTTTTTGGTTCCTTGTCAGGGGCTAGTGTTTTGTTTTGTTGGTGTTTTTTTTTTAGTGCAGGTAGGACTGCTCTGTTTTTGTTTGGTTCCAGCCTGTGTGATCACTGGGACTGAAAGCAGATGGGTTATGCTGTCCTGTTGTTTAAGCCATCTTCACAATCTTGGGAAATTGAAAGCTACCTCCTACTCCCTGGTGGGGGGCTGAGAGAACGAAAGCAAATTTGTTTTTTTGTTTTTTAAGCCCTTGTGAGGCAATATGCCATTGGGGAAGCAGGAGGAAGCTTTCAATTTCCTGAGCTCGTGAAGCAACTGAAACAAAGCACAGAAGAGGAGACAGCAGGGAACAAGCAGGGGAATTTTCCTGTTTTAAATTTTTCCGCTTTTTACTTACCCTTTAAAGGGAAAGAAAGACCCAGTAAACTCATTTGAGGTACAGTGTGGTCAATTTTTACATGTGGATGCAAATACCACCTCAAATAACACACCACAATCTAGCATGATCCAAGCTGGACTAATTTGGCTGTCTAGTCAAACTCTTAGATAAGGAGGAAAGCTTTAGAAAGTGCTGTAAAATTATGAATTGTGGAACTGTAGCTCAGAAGGTTCAGTAAAAATTATTTGGATAATTTGTCTACAATGGAATTAATCATACCAACAGTTCAGAGGGGGAGATGCCATGGGCTATTTTCAGCCCAGTTGTTTTTAATATGAACTGTTCGGTTTTAGCTTTTTTAGTGAAAGATGGAAATATGAAATACATATGAGATAGCCTGTTCTGTCTTACTTACCTCTAAAAGCTTTATTTCAAAAGAAAGCAGGGATGTGCCAATTTTTCTGGCATGAACTCTCTTCGTGAAATCCCTGTAGGAATAAATTTTTATATCCGACAGTTATGTACTCAGAACTGATTCCCAAGGCTGCCATGAGGGTATGACAGATCAGTGACATCAGCAAAGCTGCCCAGTGTGAGGCCAGGCAGTGTCAAATTTCCTGTGGAGTGAGGACATTGTTTGCTGAAGCACTGAGATAATACTTCGCAAAATGTTGAAATCCTTAATTTTAATATCTGTTACCAGGTATGCTCTTAGAGCACATATGCATGAATTCACATATGGTTGGAGACACACCCATAAAGGTCTTTGAACTGTAGCAATAGTGTGTCTTGACACAGACTGGGCTTAGTATATCATACACAGAGCTAATCATAAGGGGAATTTTATTGAACTAAATATAGCACAGATTCACAATGAAGTATATAGCTAATATGGGGAAATACAGGCTCAAAAGAAGCAAACTTGCATGGCTGAGAGGGTTCAAGGGAAGAATCTTTCCCTAAATGACCTACACACAGGAAGCGGGGGTCAACTGGGGCACCACCAATGTGTGGGGAAAATACTCCCAGAAGATAGGTAAGTGTGACAAAGGTTACCTCTCCTTAGTCTTGCTAATCTGTCTTGGAGCTGTGGAGTGTTGGAATTCCATCTGGCAACATCAGCTGGAAGGTTAAAGCAAAGATAGATACAGAAAGAAGATTCATGCCAGAACATTTCCCTGAATGGAACCTGAACCACTAATATGGCTACTGTATGTCTTTTATATGGTTTCTCATTAGGCTGACCAGTGATCTGGCCCCTTGTTAGTCATGTGTACTGTTCTGCCTTGATCATTATCTCACTAATCCATGGACAATGGACATAATGGACCATTTTCTAAACAGGATGAAGATGGGCAGACCATTCTTGGATGCTTGCTTTCCCAGACCTCAAGACAATTCTTCTACCATAAAGACAAGAGAAGGCGATTTAATTAATCTGGCCTCCCTACAGGAGGGCTATTCTCTGAGATGACTCTTTGACTAGAGTATTCCTGTCTCCTATGTAATTTTGATGGCAGTTGTTTAAATCTATATTGCTACCATTTCCTCTTGGAGGCTTGTCTCCCCTTTAGACCCGTGAGGCTATTTCTTCTTCCCCACTCTTCTTAACCACTACTTGTCCTTGCCCTGACAAGTTTTCCAGTTAAAACAGTTTGCAGCATGCACATACATGTCTAGGCAAGAGTGAGACTCTGCAGGGCTGTTATGCAAACCTGGCCAGTTTGGTAAAATATCATAAATGAAACTATCACCAGATTGTTCATTCAAAATATTTGTAATGGAGTCATCAGTCTGAGGGCCAAATAAATTGTAATACTTTTAAAAATATCTGCACTTCCAGTTAAAACTAAGATTGCACTTCAGCTGATCAAAGATTATTTTCAGTGTTTTATATAAACTGAACCTATGCAGTCATACATAAGCACCACAGAGATGAATCATATTTAATCCCAGATAACCATTCAGTCTTGCATCACACAGATCCTAATACTTTGGATATTGCTGTATTATACTCCTGCTCTTTGGTGTGTGCATGTGTGTATACATACAGTTATGACAACTCCAGTGTTTATCACTACACCATTGTGTCACACTTGTTGCCTGTACAATCACATCTTCAGTTAATCCTCTAAAAGTCTAGCAAACTCTGTGTAGCAGAGACGACAGTCGAAGGAATCTTCACACCTTGGATGGTGGGTTTGTTTTATACCCCCTCTCATACTTTGTTGTTGTTGTTTAGTCGTTAAGTCATGTCCGACTCTTTGTGACCCCATGGACCAGAGCACGCCAGGCCAGGCCCTCCTGTCTTCCACTGCCTCCTGGAGTTTGGTCAAATTCATGTTGGTAGCTTCGATGATACTGTCCAACCATCTCGTCCTCTGTCGTCCCCTTCTCCTCTTGCCTTCACATACTTAGAAGGAAGTAATTGTCAGTAGAGATGGGCATGAACCTGGAAAATTGTGGTTCATGATGGTTTGAAGCATGACCTACCATGAACCAACTTGAAAAGCAAACCAGTTCATGGTTTGGTTTTTGGTTTGTGCCTATTGGGGGGCCTACCTGCTGCTGTCACACCCCCATACCACCACTGCCACCATCATGCTGCCACCACTTAACAGTTGGGTGGCGGGCACATGCGCAGAGGCGCCAGGAGCCAGGCCTGCTGCCTCTGTGCATGCATCCACCTATCAGCTGGGTGGTAGGTGTATGCACACAGACAGCAGGCAGCTCCCAGAAGCCAGGTCTGTCACCTCTGTGCATGTGTATCACCCAGCTGATAAGTGAGCACATGTGCAGAGGCAGTGGGCCCAGCTCCTGGGAGAGAAGCCAGGCCTGCTGGCTCAAAGGATGGCAGGGGCAGAAGCAGGTAGGGAGGAGCAGGTGGGCATCCCATTTCTCAGAAGTAAAACAAAGCACCAAGCAGAAAAATGTGGCAAAATGGGATCCCCAAACCAAGTTCACTGTTTTTTTTGGTTCAGTTCATGCCCATCTCTAATTGTCAGTACTGCAGTCAAGGCTCTGCTCATCATCTGAGTTCAATCCCAACAGGCACAGCCTTCCATCCTTCTGAGGTCAGTAAATTGAGTACCCAGCTCATGGTGGGGAGGCAGTGTGTAACTTGCATAACTAACTAATTAGTAAATTGCCCCGAGAGTGCTTTCAGTGCTATGGGGTGGTATATAAGTAGCACACTTTGCTTTGCTTCCCATGTTAGGGGAGCTTCATTTTGCTTTCCATGTTAGGGGAGCTTCATTTTCCCACTGAAAACAATGACATGGTTTTTCCATTTATCTTCCTGAAGCCTCATGTTCTCTTCTCAACATTCTAAACTGGCACATCTCCTGTAGGAAGAGAAGCTGGCTGTTGAAAGAGGCAGGGTGCAGGGAGCAACGAATGAATGAAAACTCATTCATATCGACAATAAGTATGATGAATTTTGAGCTGTATGGAAATCACATGGCATGTCATACATGTCAAGTCCAGTTTTATGGTTATATGGGTGTTGCTTGGATCTGGTAGAGCTCAGTGGTTTGAAATACTCAGTGGGTTGGAATAAAAATGGTGATTTATTTTAAAAAATAAATAAATAAATAAACATTTCTAGACTCTGTGACTGGGGACATGTTTCAGAAAACATGCAGGCATATTAACAGTGCTTTTGTAGCTATATCCTATCATACTCTCCAGTTGGTAGTTGGGTACCTCACCCATTCCATCCATCTTTATCATTATACAATTATTGGTTAATTTAAAAACACACAAACACACACACACACAAAATATGTTATGTGCTGCTTCTGGAATGTGGTGATCATATGAGTTAATGACCTCTAGAATGTCCTGGGCTGTTTTTCAACACGTTCTCTAGTATCCTTTTGTTTTCAAAATGTGGATTACCATCAAGTGCTGCGATGAAACCTCTGCTTTAAAGGGACAATTAACAGAGGCTTATTCATCCAGTCATGCCAATTGTTTTGTGTTTGGGTCAGAAGTGGTTAACTGATTAAAAAAGGAGCCAGGTTCTCAGATTTTTCCTTGCTTGGTGTTTTTTGTGAATGCTAGTAAGCACAAGAGGGTATCCCATGAGGATTGGGATCAGTGCTTACCAGCTTTGGGTCCCCGGATGTCCTTGGACTACAACTCCCAGAAATCCTGGCTAGCGCAGCTAGGGGTGGAGGTTTCTAGGAGTTTAAGTCCGAGAACATCTCGGGACTCAAGGTTGGGAAGCATTACTGTAGACTGTCTTGACTGCTGACATTGGCGTAGTCAACATTCAAGACTGCTCTTTGCTAAGTAAAGCTTCACATCCTTTTTCCTGCTGGTAATGTGAGCACAAAATTGCACAGCAATATTAAGCTATTTCCTGGTGTTGAATCATGGACACAGAAATGCAATATCCCACTGATATATTCAAGTTTTGACAAGTCCTTTAGAAAGTAGCTTCATCCTGATCTATGAGCTCCCCACAGCTGGAATGGTGTGAACCATGGTGTGAACATGAGCACAATAACTATGGAAGAATATAATCCACTGTGGGGAATTTGCTGTCTTCTATTGGTATTGAATTTTCTGCCAAGAAAAGAAAGACAACCAGGAGAAAAAAAACAGCCAGGAAATGTGAGATCAGTTGCCTTCCACCAACATACAGTGTTATTCACAAGACTGGAGGAATAGGCAAGGGTATCATAGCCGTATGAAATGACGTTTTACAGATATGCAGCGCCTGCGCTCAAATTAGGCTTCTACACACTGTTGCCAGGTGATAAAGAGATGAGAAGGGAACAGCTGTGATTTCTTACATACTACTGTTTCCTAAGTGCTCTCCTACTGCCCAAACAAGAGGGAGGGAATCATTATCTGTAAGCACAGGCTGGCTTTTAAATCCTACCAATCTTCTTGTCTAGAAGTTTAGCAGAATTTATTGCATTTATTGCATTTAGACAAGAAGATTGGTAGGATTTAAAAGCCAGCCTGTTATATAGGTGAAAGCCACCTATATATAGGTGAAAGTCACGAAACCTGCTCCTGGTAAGGACAAGGACCTGCCCTTTGCAAGGTGGAATCTGAAGAAATTTCACCAACCCCCCCTTTCTGATTGAGAAAACCTGTCGAGGATTCTGAATCCTCTCTAAGAGATATTTCCTCCAATGCAACTCAGAGGCAACACATGCTTTTCTTCCCCACCCACCTTGGAAGCACAGAACAACAGGGCGGTTGCTCAGAAAGACACAAGCGCCCCCCTGAATGTTCCTTCCATGAAATAATTATCACCATTTTATGTTTTGCACTTTAGAGAAATATGTGCATATCAGTCTCGCAAATCTGCAAACTCTCTTGTTGGGATTGCTCTTTTAGCATGTGAAAATGGAGCAGGAGTTATAGGGAATGTCACTTCCCTTAAAGGGTTCTGGGATTTAGGGTTTGTTATGAGGGTGTGTGTGTGTTTTTGGTCTCTAAGTGTTCTTTGTGAATTTCGTTGTATGTGTATACGGTGTATATATGTTGAATTGAATTGAATTATGGGGCCAAATTGGCTAAAATGGAGGCTTGGTCATTTTATTCCCACCACATTCCAGCTCTTTCTCTTCACTTGCAACTTGGTGGAAATGTGATCTGTGTCTTCACAGGTCATATAGCACTGAAAGTATAAGTATCTACCCTATATAAAATGTCTCTATGACTGGAGGCTAATTTCACAATGCAAGTGATTCTTAGATTCATTGCACATTTTAGTGACCTCCCCAAAAAACACATAATCCTCCCATTGCCCCAGATTCTATTGAAGTGTGACTGCTACATCTACCTGGAAATCTACATCTGGCAGAGATTACTGGCAACAAAGGGTGCAGAGATTTTTTTATCAGGGTAGTTCTTAAACGAAGGTTCCTGAACCTACACCAGAGTCAGCCCTCACTCTAGCTGCAAAGTGTATGGAACAATCAGATCCTACTGTCAGCTATGGGAAGCAGAGAACTTTCAGCAATGGTTGGGAAACAACACCAAACTATATTAGCTGTATGAGCTCATTGAATCACACCCACAGAGGTTCATTTGGCCGTGCACACATACCTGGATGACAAAAGAGTCTGCTGGTTTAGATTCATCAAAGCACCGCATTTCTTCTAGTAAGTACAGTGGGGAATTCATTATTTCCACCTGGCCCTAATAATTGTGCTAAAAGAAGCCCTATTTTGAGTCAATTTCACACTGCTTGAATTGTTCTGACCGACTTCACATTAGTTTCTCATCCAGGCACACTGATCTCACTCTGTAGGCATAATGATGCTTTAGGACCTTTTAACAACAAAAAAGAGTTTTTTAATTAAGAAAATATGGCAACAATTTGATAATTTTTCATTTATACAGTCGGAATGCATGCTTCTATATGCTGCTTCCCTGCATCTCGCTAGCTATGAAGCAAGCACTATTGTATTTTTTAAACCAGGAACTAACTGGTTGTAGTCCCATTTGTGCAGATCAATCTTTCTGATCTCATATAGAATGGAAAAAGTTATGAATGCTTCAAATGGATCAATATTAGCAGTGCTTTTGCCATCTTTATTGAGCTTCCAGCTTTTGTAACAGGAACACTTTTTGTATTTTGTTCACACACTTTGCTACACTTCTGATGTTTGATGCACTAATCTACAAATTCGCAGGCTTTATTATCTGAAATACAGTCCTGGGGAGCATGAACACATAATTCTGCCTCCAGGAGTCAACACTGGTGACTGCAGCCATCATTGTTAAAGGAACATTCATCTGTGAGAGAGAAAAGGCAGAAACAGGTGTTTCTCAGACATACACTGTACTTATCAGATAAGAAGGGGAAAACTTAAAAAGACTAGTAGACTGAGTAGAATGCAGGAGGCTAATATTTTACAAGAACAGGGTGTGCATTTTTTAGATTAGAAACTTTTCTCAGATTACAGAGATCATCATTGGAAACAAAATAAATGGAGAACTCAGAAATGATTAACATTCAACGTTTGCTTATTCCATGTGTCAATACTACTACAACTACTATTACTACTTCTATTTTATCAAATTTGAGGAAAGCTCACTTTTGGCTCATTTCCAGTGATCATGCTCGCTAGAAACATAACAGTATCAAACAAGAGAGATCATACTCACACACAAAAAGTAGAAGGACTTAACAGAGACCAGAAAGGTGTGAGTTGGAATGCTCTGGGGACAATTTGGTTTGCTCCAGAGATTGTGTAGTGTGATCACTGCCAAAAGGAGCAAACAAACCTGTTCCTACAGTGGTCCAAACAGCAGGCTGAATGGCCATTTTATTACATCCTAAATAAGTAGTTTGCAATTCAGCCTTTGTAAAGGTCACTGCTTCAAGAAGAGAAAATTTTATGCTGGATGACTCTGAGAGGTGTGTATATATACACACACCTCTCAGATTCATCCAGCATAAAATATATATAAAAATGTCTCTGCTGGTCCTCCTCGATATCTCAGCCCGATATCTCAGCCGCCTTTGATACCGTTGACCACGGTATTCTCCTGGGGAGGTTCTCCGAATTGGGAATTGGTGGCCTGGCTCTTGCCTGGCTCCATTCCTTCTTGGAGGACCATCCCCAGAGAGTGCAGATTGGAGAGAGTTTCTCGGCCCCGTGGAGCCTCAATTGTGGGGTTCCGCAGGGCTCGATTATCTCTCTAATGCTATTTAACATCTATATGAGGCCACTGGGAGGGGTCATCAGGGGATGTGGGACTTCATGTCATCAGTATGCTGATGATACTCAGCTCTACATCTCCTTTTTTCCAACAACAGTGGATGTTGTTACGTCCCTTCAGCGCTGCCTGGAGGCTGTTCAGCAATGGATGCAGGTGAATGGACTGAGGCTGAATCCAGGCAAGACGGAGGTCCTTCGGGTGGGTGTCCCAGACATCAGTGGTCTGGGAAACTTCCTCTCCTTTGGGGGGTGTGACTCTTACCACTAAGAGTGAGGTTCACAGTTTGGGTGTACATCTGGACCCGGCGCTCACCATGGAGACCCAGGTGTTGTCAGTGGTCCGTTCCGCACATTTCCACCTTTGGTGGATTGCCCAGCTGCGTCCCTATCTTGATGTGGGGGCGCTCACCACTTTGGTCCATGCACTCATAGTCTCAAGATTAGACTACTGTAATGCGCTCTATGTGGGGCTGCCTTTGAGACTGACGCGGAAACTTCAGATAGTACAGAATGCGGTGGCCAGACTTCTTACTGGGGTGAAAAGGTACCATCATATTTCCCCCACTCTGGCCGCCTTGCATTGGCTGCCCATTTGTTTCCCCGTTGATTTCAAAGTTCTTATGATTACATATAAAGCCCTAAACGGTTTAGGACCTCGATATCTGGCAGAGCGCCTTCTCCCACCCAGTTCTGCCAGAGTCACTCATTCCAGTCAGGCCGGGTGGCTGGGGGGCCTAACGCCAAGGGAGGTCCAGAAGGAAAGAACGAGGAACCGGGCTTTCTCGGCAGTGGCCCCTTGCCTTTGGAACAACTTGCCAGTGGAGATCCGCCTGGCTCCCTCTCTGGGTGTTTTCAGGAATAAACTTAAAACCTGGCTATTTGGGCAGGCTTTCCCTCCTGCCGTATCTTAATTTCTTATACTTTCGCCACCTTGGATCTATAATATATGTTTTTTGGTTTTATTGTTTTTAAAATTTGTAAACTGCCCAGAGTAGACCTTTGGTCTAGATGGGCAGGATAGAAATCCAATAAATAAATAAATAAATAAATAAATAAATAAATAAATAAAATATATAGAATATATCTGTATATAGAATATAGAATATATTGATATATAGATATGTAGAATATATATATATATTATATATATAATATTATATATATATATATATATATAGAGAGAGAGAGAGAGAGAGAGAGAGAGAGAGATTTCTTATTTGAACAGAAAGAAAACAAACATTTCCCACTAGCAACCAAATGAAAAAAATTCTCCAGCTTTGTGCTTGGATGCTTTTGACTGATAAAAAGAATGTGGATCAGTTTTTATTCCTTGAAAGCTTCCATACAATATTGAAGGGCACAGGTCACACATTCCTTAAAACTGCAGAGTTAATAATCTGCCAATAAATACATCTCATCTCTATTGTGAATAGACATGTGTTCTTGTTAAGGCAGTGAGTCCTAATCCTTTCATTAAGTTGGACAGGACCCATCTGCTGTATTTTATCTACGGACAAGTGAGCACCATGAAATCAGCAAATCTCTGAAGAAATAGATTTTGAAGCCTCAAGTCCCCTGTGATCCTTCTTCAAATGACAAATGTTGATTTCCTTTATATTTTGTGTAGACATAAGGCAGTGGTTCCCAACCTTGGGTAACCCAGGAATTCTTGGTCCACAACTCCCAGAAACCCTGGCCAGCACAACGGGTGGGAAAGGCTGATTTACTGATATAAGGGACTGGTTTTCCCCTTGTATCATATTGGAATTTCTGATTATATCTCAAAATGTTCCCTTGACTGCTCCATTCCACCTGTGGACTACCAAGTGTTTACAAGAAGGCAATGCTGGCTCATTTCATACATATTAGGAAGTGTGTATCTTCATGAAACACAGCAAGAGCTTCTAAGATTACTAGCTCTCACAAATGATTTGGGTGGTCAAAATAGTAAAGTATTCAGAAACTTTTTAAAAAATTCAAACACTTGGGGAGAACGTCAGAGCACCCAATTTGAATGTGTCAGCTGAAGCAGGATTCATTCTCCAATGGTCGTATCAAACATTGCATGGAGGATTGACCCAACTTCACACAGTAAATGAGAATACATCATTTTCTCCCACCATTTTCTCAACACAAGAGAAAAGCTGTTCATTTTCACAACTGATTTCTTGCATGTTTCTATTAAATGCTGGATTTGGAGAATGCATGAGTGATGGCTTTGCTATATGAACTAGTAAAAGCAGTAGTGCCAGGGTGTCTTTGTAATTACCGTAACCAGTATGTCTTGTTATGCTGGTTTTGTGTGTGCCCTTAGCTTGTCCTCATGTGTAACTTGTATTCTGGGCAAAAAGCCACCATTAGGACATAATAAAAAGAGACAGAATGGTCTCCTGCAGGCAAAGCTGTAATATTGACAATGAAGAAATTGAAATAGTTAGAGGTTTTGTATACCTTGGTTCAATCACAATCCAAATGGGGACTGCAGCCAAGAAATCAAAAGAAGACTAGGACCCCGAAGGGCAACAATGAATGAACTAGAACAGATCCTGAAGTGTAAGGATGTGTCACTGGAGACAAAAACCAAGATCACCCATACTATTGTATTTCCAGTCACCATGTATGGGTGGAAAACTGGGGAGGAAAGAAAAGTGACAGGGAAAAAATTGAAATGTGGTGTTGGAGAAGAGCTTTACGGATACCCCGGACTGCCAGAAAGACTAACAAACAGGTCCTAGATAAAATCAAGCCTGAACTATCTTTGCAGGCAAAAATGTTGCTTCCTACTTTGGGTATATAATGAGAAGGCAAGATTCTCTGGAAAAGACAATAATGTTGGGAAAGCTTGAAGGCAGCAAGAACAGAGGAAGACTAAATACGAGATGGATTGATTCCCTAAAGGAAGCCACAGGCTTGAGTCTACAAGAGCTGAGCAGGGTTGTTGGGAGACAGGACATTTTGGAGATTAGTCATTCATGGGATCACCCACTTAGGGGTGACTTAATGGCACAAAACAATTAGCTTCACAAATGTAAAAACGCAACAGGTGTACTCATGCAAATAATATATTGTGCAAATTGTGACAATCATGATGGCAAAAGTACAATTGGCAACTTCGTTTCATGGCACAGCTGAGATCTCTCAAGTAGGTTGAAGAATCCCTGACATGGTGTTTGACCTTGGCACGGTGGCCAATCTCAGCTGGAATCTCAGAGATTTCCTCACATCCCTATCTACAGCACCATTTTGGACATTATATTTGGAGCAAATGTTAGCATTTCATGTAAAGCTGAAAATCAGTATCATGATGAAGCTAGATATAATTTGCAACAGTTATGACCTAGTGTTTTTCTCCAGCCACGCTTTATTCCAGCTTTTGCAGGAAATGAACTGTTTTTCTGTCTAAAGCTGATCCCACAGCTTTTCTGCAGCAGTTTATATGATCATCACCTCTGTAGGGGAGGGAAAGGAATCTGCTTTACCTAGATTTTTAAAACGAATTTGTCCACTTTGTCATCTGCAAGACCATTTTGGTGGGAAAAAGTTACACATATATTGCATTCCTGCACAGCTTCCATTATTAGAAGAAACCTTGAGTATCAGATCGTTTTATTTTCAAATTTCAAATTTTTCAAGTTATAAGTAAATGTGCACAACTATAAATGAAAAATACTTAAAAATACAACATAGTGTAAAAATGCCAAAACTACATGTGTAGAAATGCATATATTAGGAGAAGCACAGTTTATATGTAGCAAGTGAGGTGAGAGGTGGGGCAATAAATGCAGAACTTGGACCACATAGGAATGGTGGTGGGATTCTGAGTAATACAAAGAACACCAGCTTTTGTCCACCTTATTACTATGGCATTTGGAATCCACCAATCCTGCGCTATTTGTAAAAGAGCAGCTAATACCACTGCATTTTCATTCCTTGTCTGGTAGTACAGTGACTTGTATTCCTGTGTCCAAGTCTCAGAAATATACAAAGTGCTGTAACTAAGAGTGAATAGTGGAAACGCTTTTTATCAACAAACATCGCCTTGTAAGTTTAGGGTCATATGGGAGAGAAGATCCTTGTAGAGCTTGAGCTATTACATATGGTTTCATTTACAGCATCTGCAAAGTACATTGTAGTTGATGAATTCGTAGTTTATAGTTTTCAAATAAACTCAGCTTTCAACAGGCTTCAAAAATGAAGGCACAAAACCAATTATTAGTCTGAACTAGAGTAGACCCTTTGAATCAGTGGGAACTTACTAGTCAGCTCTTACATAAGTGTCATGGATTCTGTGGCCAGAATCCTGTTGGTTTTCACTAGTGTAAGTTGTTGTTGTTTAGTCGTTAAGTCATGTCAGACTCTTCGTGACCCCATGGACCAGAGCACGCCAGGCCCTCCTGCCTTCCACTGCCTCCCAGAGTTGGGTCAAATTCATATTGGTAGCTTCGATGACACTGTCCAACCATCTCGTCCTCTGACGTCCCCTTCTCCTCTTGCCCTCACACTTTCCCAACATCAGGGTTGGGAAGAAAGACCATAAAGAAGGCTGACCGCCAAAGAATTGATGCTTTTGAATTGTGGTGCTGGAGGCGACTCTTGAGAGTCCCCTGGACTGCAAAGAGAACAAACCTATCCATTTTGAAGGAAATCAACCCTGAGTGCTCACTGGAAGGACAGATCCTGAAGCTGAGGCTCCAATACTTTGGCCATCTCATGAGAAGAGAAGACTCCCTGGAAAAGACCCTGATGTTGGGAAAGTGTGAGGGCAAGAGGAGAAGGGGACGACAGAGGACGAGATGGTCGGACAGTGTCATCGAAGCAACCAACATGAATTTGACCCAACTCCAGGAGGCAGTGGAAGACAAGAGGACCTGGCGTGCTCTGGTCCATGGGGTCACGAAGAGTCGGACATGACTTAACGACTAAACAACAACAACAACTAGGTTTGTCATTGCTTTCCTCCCAAGAAGCAGGCCTCTTTTAATTTCGTGGCTGCTGTCACCATCTGCAGTGATCATGGAGCCCAAGAAAGTAAAATCTGCCACTGCCTCCATATCTTCCCCTTCTATTTACTAGTGTAAGTACACGGGCGTAAATTGTAGCAGCAAATTGCAACTAGTTAACAAGTTTCCACTTGCATTCCTCTTCACGTGCCAGGTAGGAGATGGAGTAAAGGATACAAACAGCAACTTGTTAACTGGCACCAATTCGCTGCTGCACTTTATACCATTTCACTTATGACACTGGCACTAACTGATATGATTCTGGCCAATAGGTGTACTCTGGCTATGATTAACAAGCGAATTTAGGTCCGAGTCTTTTGGAAATGGTAGTAGCAAACAGCACAAATGCATCAACTGTGGCTTATACTCCAAAGGCAACTAAACAATACTCTTTTTATAGCTTGTTTTAAAATCTTCATCCACACAGACCACTGGAACAAAAGGCTTCCATCAATGAAAGGGGCCCTTCCTCTCACAGGAGACAAAATCTAGATGTAAACACACATTGGGAAGCATTTTATTCTTTCAGGACAAGCCATCCTCTGAGAGCAAGGAGGAGGAGCTTGTAGAACACTGCCTCTGCCTCGGTGTTCCAGGGAGAATGTGTGCTCATAATGGGTTGCCAAGGGCACCAGGCTAACCAAAGATGCAACAGGAGCCTGAGGAGAGCAAGGTGGCTGTGGCAGGGCAGTGCTGACCATGGCCAATGGGTACCAGCTTTGGGCCCCCTGGTCCCCCCTGGATGAGTCCCTGCAATGGCTGCGGGGTGCCGTGCCCAAGCCCAGCAGCACTAAACACCCTTTTCGAGGTGGGCACAGCCCAGCTACTGTAACTGACCTTGAGGTGCAGCTTGGCTTCCAGGGGCTCAACCAAGGCCTGGCGCCCCAAACAAAGACTGGAGCCAAACCGCCACCCGCTGGAGAGACCAAGGGTTGCACTGGAGCTGTGCACAAGCCTCAAGCTGTGAGGCTTACAGGACTTGACTCCATCTTTGGGCATCTCGTGACAGCACAGCCCCCGCACTGGACGGGTACCCTGAGGGTTTCAGAGCGCTCCGCCTTCTGCCAAGTCATCAGCCGGCGGCAGCACAGACCACGTGGTCTCCAGGAGCCACAAGTGCGCCTAGCTATGGCCATGTGCCGCCAAATGCTGCGCGCCATCCTCCTGCTTTATGCTGCCTACAAGAAGTGTGCCTTTGCCCTGCAACATTCCCGGTAATGCTGCCAGAGCTGAGAAAGGATGAGTCACACATGATCCTTGCCTGCCAAAGAAATATGAGACTGTGCCCAGACAGAAACCTCTTCTCTTTCAGTGACATCAGCAATGCAGGGGCCTCAAAAGTCAGCCGACTTCCTGGTTTCTCCACAACTCCTCAGTCAAATTCTGGCCACCAGGAGGGAGGACGTATTCTATTCAGAGTAGCACTTTGGATTCTTTGCAGAGAGATTAAACCACCCATACATTAATGAATTATTTTGTTAAGATTCCAAACAGACATTTACAAAATGTTGTGTACCTATTGGTTTGCATCAATGGAAGACACAGAATGGCCTAGAAATGGACAAGAAATAGAATGGTTAAAGTCTTCTATAAGAACATGAATGAAATGGACCATGGAACTCAGATGGGGGAAAATTATATGCATTTTCACTGAGAAACAATCTTCAGAGACAAAGACACTCATACATACACTGCTTTATAAAATCTTACATTTTTAAAAGGTTGTCTACCTATTGTTTCAACATGAATAGGAAACATAAGAGTAAAACAAGATGGGACTGATATGAAGAACAGCAAATTTTTTAAAAATGGTGACAGATGCATATTTGTAAAACAAAGAAATAGTACATTTTCAGCATCAGAAAGGCATTCTTTTTACTATGAAATAAAGCTAAAAACAAATTTAAGCCATCATTCCTTCAACCAGCAATGAATAATTCATGTTCAGATGGCATAAAGATTCGGAGGAAGTTTTGACATAATCTGAATGAAATATTATTTCCAGTGAGAGAGCAAAATGTAAGAATTTATTGACCAAACGCCTAAGTTTGACAACAAAATGAAAGTACTAAATGGAAATACTTTTCCACCACTTTTACATCAAAAAGAAAAGATTGTTCTTTGTTTAATCCAGCAAATGAATGCTGCAGCAGTGGGAAAGTTTTGCAGAAAGGCTAGTCTTATATACAATACTTTTAAAATTTTATTTAGAGAGCTTGCAATCCAAAACCACACAGTCCCAAAAATCTTTTCAGTTGTTAGACAAATGAAGGTACTTAGCCATCATAAATACTTTTAATTTTACAGATTTTTTTCAGATTTGTCTCAAAAACTCACAGCAAGGTTTTTTTTTTGTTAACAAACTTTAACACTACTAATTAATGAGTTGCTGCTCACTTCCCTGATCACCCATGAGTCATGTGATTTGGTCCATGACAAGGAATGCAAGTAGCAGCCTGTTAATTAACAGCAATTTGCTGCCATGGTTTACACCAGTGTACATTCCAAATAGGAACTTAGCCAGTGTGGTTAATAACTGGCTACAGAAATACAGTTGTGTGACAAACCACAATGGAATTAAAATTGTTGCTATAATCCATTTATTCAATTTTTATGATTACATCTGCCTATTTTTGTTTTTGAAAGTTTGTTTTTTTGTCTTTTTGAAAGTTTGTTTGTTTGTCTTTCCTAGCTTTACTTTCTAAATGATTTTCAGTCCCAATATGCTAGTGTTTTTCCATCTGCCAATAAGATCTTGAACATACCCGTGGAAGAGAAAAGATTTTCGACTATGTGTGTATCTGTAGTTTTGTTTCTTTTGAAAGGTAGCTATTCAGAATATTTCTATTCTGAAATATGTCAGAATTGTTTCTGAGCTACATTTCTGTTCTGAGACTTAGAACTTTGCAGTTCATTGATGTCACTGCAAAGTAACACCTTTCTTCAGCTTTGTACAGCTGAAAACCAACCAGTCAGATTCAAAGAGATAAAAAGCCACCAGTAAGACTAAAGTGAATGGTTCTAAAGTTCAACTTGGTGTTCAAAATAAAAGTTCACTTGAACAACAGAAGGGGAATGTGCCATCCTTCTTCACTTAGCTTATGTAAAAGCAACAAAGTCTGAAGCGGAGAGTCTTCCATCGGCAAGAGGATCTTCACTTAAATTCAACCCCTGAAAATTCAGTTCTGAATTGCTCGGAGAACCTCCACATGTACAGAAGGTTCCCTGATCAGATTCATTGCTTCATTTGAATAAAATGTTGACAGCTAGCATGATCTCTTGTCCTTACCTAGTCAGTTAGCTTTGGGTCACCACTTATGGTACCATACACAGCATGACTAAGAGCAAATATCCAGGAGTCAAGAATATGTCGCCTTCCAGCTGTTCTGGGATTATAATACCCACCAGCCTTAGTTGGCAATACCAAAGCTAGATGAGGGTTGAATAACGTTTGGAGAGCCACTAGCTCCCCAGACTGCAACAAATACTAGTACTGTATGTTGTCAATAGCTAGCACATGCAAATTACTGTGAATGTGCTGGCTGGCTTTGAAAACTGAAGACACTCATTGCCCATAATGAAAAATGTTGTTGGCATACATCATAAGACTGAAAAATGTAACAGCCTGGATTGTCCTCCCAAAAATGAAGTAAGAAGATTGCAGTCAGACTGAAAGCAAGACCTTGGTCATGCTGCATTATATAGTTTTCCAATGGAAATCAATGCAACATTATTTCTTTTATTAAAAACATGTAATTCCTCCTTTTTTTCAATTGCCTGCATTCCAAAGAGGAAAAAATGTCCCTGACATCTAAAAAAAAAAATCAAGAATGCTATAGATTGGTACACATAATACTCACTGTATGATACAAAATGTATACAGTTTCCTTATAAATGATTCAGACTGAGCTCAACCATTGAGGTTCAAAAAGGAAATCCTCATTATCAGCTGAGGTAAAGAAAACACTGGTAACAGGAATCAGAATTAGATGTAGTTTTAATAGCCATCAGATCTGCTAGAAGATACTGACATGTCTCTGACTGAATTCAGAATATCGACCTTAATTTTTCATCATTAAGAAGTGTCTGTACTTCCCAAAACACCAGGATTTGAATGGCAAAGTGGAGACAAAGGCCAGATACAGTATTTGTGAGAAAAACCATATCTTCTGACTTTTTTAAAATGGATGCAGTGGTTGGCCAATATACTATTTGGATCTGTAAAAGACATTTTACAAACAAAAAGACATTTTACAAACAAGTTATATGCACAGAGAAGATCTGCAGAGGAAGAAAAAACCAAAGAAAACTACTTCAGCACCGAGAGATGCATGAGCACAGCCCAGCAGTCTCTGGATTGTGCCTTGCCTTTTAAAAAAAGTTTCCATTTTTAGTTAAATGACAGAGATGGGTAAGTGGATCTTCACCACAGTTAAAAAGATTAAAATTTGGCATGACTTGTTCACAATCGACAAACACAGCTGAGAAGCAGCTCACCTTTCCTGTCCCAGCCTTTAGAAGAAAAGCCTGTCCAGTGGGTTTCCTTTCTGCAAATGGAACCTGAGCTCTTTGCCTTGCAACATCAAAGTAACTGGAGGGGCTGTGAAGATGATCCCATTTCTTTGAAGTGCAGCTCTGTTTGGGAGAAGGATTAAAAACCCTCACATTTCTGGGCTGTTTGAAATGACTATTTCTTTTCTAGGTATTCTGCCTTATTTTCCTCCTTTGGTTACTGACTCCAACCATGCAAGGTAGTAGTAGTAGTAGTAGTAGTAGTAGTAGTAGTAGTAGTAGTAGTAGTAGTAGTAGTAGTAATAATAATAATAATAATAATAATAATACCTTGTCCTTTTAAAACCGGACAAGGTATTTAAAAAATGCACGAACTAAAAGGAGGCACAAAAGATACCTGGAGTATTATTTGTGCTATGAGTACCTTGCTAGAAATAGATGAAAGACCTTCTTTAGGCTGCTCAAAGAAATGACATCGTAAATAGGAGTATTGAGGATACCAAGGGAGTATTATTTCAGTCCAAAGAACTGAAGAGCGGACAGGTATACCGAAGAAGCTGAACTTCTCATGAAAGGCATAACAAAGCAGACCCTCCTCCCCCTGACTCTTTCTTTCTTTCTTTCTTTCTTTTTCTCTTTCTTTCTTTCTTTCTTTCTTTCTTTGTTTTTTCCTTCCTTCCTTCCTTCCTTCTTTTTCCTTCTTTTTCTTTCTTTTGTTTTCTTTTTTTGGTGTAGGATTCTTCCATTTCCTTCCTGTGCCACTTTCTCATGTATTCATTCCTAAATGTATTTATTTCACATTAATCAGAGAATAAGTGTTTTATTATGCACAGTGTTGCTATTTAAATATCTTTGAAAATACAGTGAATTTTGCCTCAATTTCTCATTTCAGAAGAAGAGTTTCAAAATGAATTTTGTCCAGGGTAAATATTTCAAAGCTATTGTTTGAGCCTAGACTCACTCCACAAAATTCAGAGAAATGCAGACTGAAGGATAATGGCAAAAACAAAAGAAAAATAATAAAAAAATTAAGACGACAAAAACATTATGGCACCTTAATAACTAACTGCTATATTTTAATGTGGGCTTTCATGGACAAGTCCACTTCCTCAGAAGGAAAATGATGTTCCAGGCCACACAGTAGTCCAGCTGGGGATCAGTTCAGTTTTGCATTCAAATTCACATAGGCCAAACTCTCCATGAATTTCTAGTCCTTCTCAAATAGTCTTCCAGGAAAGAGAGCAGGCGAGTTCCTTAGTAAATTCAGCCTTCCCACAGAGGCATCCACCACATAGATCTTTCATTACTAGGTACAAGGCATTTAGTGAAGTCACAGTGGGTAGAACCAGACACAAAACTCTTGCACCATCATGGTGTGCAAGGTCGATGGATGTTTATTTTTTAAAAGAAGGAGCATATACCCAGAAAAATCAACTTGAATCCATCCTGTAATCCAGGAGAGGCATAAGAGTCATTTCGTCTCAGCAATTCCACATTTCTATGGTTCACCATAAAGCCTCCTTAACAAACTTTTGAGGCAACTGCCTCAAAAGTCAAGTTGCCAGTTTCTTTTGCCAAAAGAATAGATTTTAATTAGTGGTAAGAATTATTAGACATTTGAAGCTCTGAAATAGAAATTCTAGAATAATGATCCAGAAGAACAAAGAACATCACAGTTGTCTTAAAATATTACAACTCACAAAGGAAACCAGATATTAAATCAAATAGGGGCAGCAAATAACCATGGGCTGCATGTTTTTGGCTGTTTTTACTGACTGCATTTTCCACTGTTTCCACTAACCATGAAAAGCAGTCATGAATTTTGGCAGTGCAGTAAAAGGAAAACTCCTTTTCTTCCTCCTCCTCCTCTGGAAAGACAGTCTAGAAGACAATGTGCAGGGCCCATAGGATGTCCTGGCACTGCCCTTTACCAAAGTTGCAAAAATTTTGGTGGCAGCAGCACAGGAATGGTGGTGATCCTCTGTCCCCACTTATGGGAAGCTGCTTACTTGCAACTTAACTGATGGGAAGGGAGGGAACAGGGAAATTCATAAGATGTTTATAAATAGTCCCAGGCCAGCTCCAGGAGAAGATCTCCATGAAGACTCGCCAGGATTTCTTTTTCAATGGATGATGCACATGAAAAATTTATACGGTGAGTAGTTAGAAAGGCTTAAAATAGAGTTAAAGCTGCTTCTGCTTTTTGTAATTATTCCAGTCTTGTAAAATGTCAAAAGACTCTGTGTGGCTCTGCTTGAAGTCAATAGTCATGTAATTGATTGGCCAGTATAATGTGACATCAGAAAGGAAAGGACACAGGGATTCCAAGCTAGAAGGCACCTTTACCTGCATACCTGGTGTTCCTCATTATCCAGAATTATTTCATCCAACTTTTCTGCAGTGAGGTGGACTACTGGTAGCCCATGAATGAGTTCTAAGTCATGAAACAATTTTTATCCTGCTTTCGGTAGCCTTTGCTCAGTTTCAAAATTAAAGGTCAAATTTTGGAAAATGGCTTCTTGAAAGCAAAAATATTCTCAAAAATTATGATATTAGATTTTTTGCAAACTCAAATGCTACACTTTATTTTTGAGTTTTTGTTTAATAAAAATAACTAGCGATGAGACTATTATTCTTAATTCTTTAATATTTATTTTCAGTGGATATCAAACATAACATACAGGTAGATGCACTTAAATAATTAAATAAACAAGACTTTTTTCCTTGTGTTATTCAACCTGTACAGTTCATTGTTGCCCTTAAAACCCATATACATTTAAAAAATTGGAAGTGAGTATTCAAGCACAACATCTTCTCATTTCAGCTAGCAGAAAATGGCGCAAACACATTTGTGGCAAACAGTTGAAGGGGATCATGGGAACAGTCTGAAATCTTTTTCTATATTTGTACATACCCTTTGCTGGCCATATTTCTCAGGTGTTGTCTGAGGAGCAGTCCAAGAAGGAACATCAAAAGTTTGAAAAGGCAATGGCTCAAGCAGAATTGCTTTTTCTCTCTCCTTCTGCCAGCATATTGAACAGCAAAATGGTTCTGCATTGCAAAGGTTTGCTAGAAGCAGTGCCCATTCCAGATATCATTTGAGTTTGAATGGTGAGATTTTCAGGGTCCTTCTCCCTTTTACCCACTTGGCAATAAGGAAACGGGTTTTAAGTATTTGCTGCTCTAAATAAACTTTCTTCTTTTTACATAGAGCAATGGGCTGGTGTGTGGGGGCAGTCACAGAATAATTAGAAACCCTTTGTTTGGAGTTTGGTATGGAAAATTCCAACCATGCTACAAGGGAGGATGCTTGAAGTCACACCTCCTGGCTGATTTTACAACCTAAGTCTAAATTCACCTCATACAATCAGACTCAGCATAGATATCTGCCATAAATTTTGGGGAGTCCGACCTAGGTTTTTTTTTTTTTTTTTTTTTTTTTTTGCACTGTCCAAGAAAGGGTGGTGCACAGCCTGAGGAAGTGGGATTTTATCCACAAAAGTTTGCAATTTGTGTCATTTTTAAAAACTGGTTCAATAAAGGTATCACCTTACTTTTCCATTTGTGTAATCCTGAACCACACAGCCTTTTCCTAATTCTTTCTTCTTTTTGATATTCGTTAGAGACATATAAAATACCTTCAGTACTTCTGAGAGTTTCTGTGAAGACAGCCTTGGTTGCCCACACATAGGGAAGCCATTTTACAAATGGAGTCAGTGAATCTTTGGTTTCATCCCAACATGAAGGCAGCAATCCAACATCTAACTAGTTAAAACTTAACACCAAAATATGGCCAAGATCCTGCCTGACCAAACCACAGCTTCTCCAGTTTAGATTAAATTGGAAACTGTGATTTGCTAAAATGTGGAAGTAAATCTAGACATTGAAGTATACAAGGAGAAGGGGGAACATACAATTCTGAAGTGTGAGCTTATCCATGCATACCATGCCAGACCATGATTTGAAACAGGTTGTACAGTTCAACCCCCTAAAGACCTTTGCCTTCAGTAGGCTTTGGAATCTTGTAATGTGTGTAAAACTGTGGCCTGCATGTTTCTTTAATCTGAATTTAGTTTTAGAAATACACACTTTTTCAGCACAATCTTACACATTTCTTTGGAGAAGTAAGTCCCCACTGAGTTCAACTGTGCTTACTGCCAATAAAGTGGATGCACAATTGTAATCTTTAAAAATTACCCTGCCTATTGGACCACTTCCTTTGTCTTTAGGTAGATTCCTAATGCCTGAGAAAACATTTATATAATCCAGCCATGTGAGTGAGGGCTGCTGCATATATCTTTCCAAAGGGATTGCGGCTCCTTTCCCAGGAGGGTGCCAGTTCTGTTGTTGGCAACCATAACCTTGGTCCCTGCTCACATGGGTGGGTTCATTTGAACCTTTCTCTTGCTGTGTGTAATAGTAGCATCCATGCTGTTGCTTTTGAAGGAGTAGGCAATTCATAAAATATGATGCTCAACTTCCTTTGTGCTACTAAGGTGCTCTTCACAATCACCTGAAGCTGTTCTGAGAAGGATATATCCCTGGAGAAATATTAAATACAGACACAACATTTTCCCCATGCATTCAGAAATCTGAACCTAAATGTAACCTTATCAGGACACACAAGATCTGTAGTTCTATGGACATTTCCATGGAAACTAAAAGGTTATAGATTCACAAAGTCATCCTGTGAGGTTTTCATGCCATCAAACACTTGATGTATTTACATAAAGGACTCAAATGGCTTACATGTTTAGATCATAGAAATACTAATACATAAACTTTATAGCAAAAAATATATACATATAATAATTCATCCTTCTATGGTTTATATAAATGATGCCTAGTATCATACGTGTGTGTACATACATGTTCATGTGCATATGGGAAAAAATGGAGAGAGGAAGGGGGAGAGGAGGAGAAAATGAAAGAGAGAAGGAGATAGAGAGAGAGAGAGAGAGAGAGAGAGAGAGAGAGAGAGAGAGAGAGAGAGTTCCCTTCTTCAGTTACCTAGATGAGAAAGTGGTGTAATGGGTAACGGGACAGGGGCTTGTATACATTTCATCTATTGAGCTGAAGTCATAGAAATGAAGGATGGTCTGCAGGAGTATGTTGGGTTCAGGATTTGGTCTAAAGTTTCATCATGTCAGACATCCATACAGTGCTGTGTTGTCAGGTGACAAATCCTGCTACTATTTCCTTCATCCTGCAATGTCATGAATTCAGCAACTGAACTCCTTACATCTTCTCTTTTTTTTTCATACACTGACACCCAGGTTCCCTCTAAAGTGCGCGCAGGCGTGGGCAACTCTGTCTCCCTCCGTGCAGGGCTCCTCTTCCCCTGTGCACCCACAGCAATTGTTTTCAGCCCCTTTGTTTCTGGTTGCAACAGAACTCCATGGGGGGCAGAGTCACTTGCATGCACAAGGGGCAGAGCTCCACCCAGCGGGACTGAAAATTAGAGGGAATGTTGACTGTAACACGATTCCTATAAATGCACACATGTATTATGTATGAACCCAGACCCGCATACATGCTTGTAGTAATATATATTTCCATGTACACATATAAATATATAGGCACACACGTATTCACCCTTTATGAGAATGCATTGCAAAATCTGCCAAGAGTGCAGTCCATTGGTTGTGAGTTTTGCAAAGGTACCAGAGATACCAGTTTCAAAGTCCTTGGGAATAATGCCGAATGTCACCGCTGTGGACACTGAATAGGTTTGATGCATCTTCCCTTGTGGTGAACCAAGTTTGCAGGACAATGGCATCCTGCAATACATGGCTTATTACAGGGCCCAATCTCATTCCAGTTGTCGCAGGTTTTTACACATCCAGGACCACAGGTATCATAAACTGCACCATGCTTGCATTGGGTTGCTGGAAGATAGTTCAAAGAAAACTGAGTGTTACTCTGTGAAACGTACACATGGATTTTACATATCCAGCTGGTTGTTTCGTAGCCAAATTAAATCCTTTTTATTTCAACAGGTGTGTTGCAAGCATGACTAATTGTATCCCATCCTGTAGCTTGCAAATGTATGGCACCTCAGTGCTGTTATGTCTTATCAGTGGGATACTGAAGTATTAAAGGAAAATATAAAGTTACATTAACAGAGACGCTTCTGCTGTACTGCAGCCAAATTACTTTGGCACAACTACAGCAGACAGAATTAGATCTAAATTTTAGGTCAGCAGTTTTCACCTACCAGGATTTTGGAACAAAATCAGTGTAACACTGAAAATGTTACAGCAGGTGACAAATTATATTCATCCATCTTCTACTAACTTGCTCTGGCACATTTTCAAGTTGCTTTTTATTACTTTCCTACATGAGGCATTGATTAATTACAAACAGAATACAGAGAATGAATATAGATCAAAGATGCTCTCTGAGATCACTGGCTTGGATCCAGTTGACTGAATTTGTAATAAAGATTGATGTCTTTACTCATAGAAGAATTGGTGCATTTGAAATTGCATATGAAGAACTGGAGTTGACTCTCACATACTTGACCCATATCAGAGCTAGAAGTACATCCAATGCAGCTCTGTTCTCAGGCCGGGCATGGACTATGAGGCTCAAAAATGAAAAACTGAGACATTAGCTCATAGATATTAATATTTAAAACTGAAAACATTTAACTTTGTTAAATTAACATTATTAGGGCATTAATTAAAAAAAATAGTTTGTCATTCCATACTCCGCTTCCCAAAGGGAAAACAGGCAACGCCTCCCCTTTCAAGACTACATTTATTCTAAATAGGCCCAATGCTGGCCCTGCAAATGTATCCAGACTGTAAAGAAGTCTTAGTTAGAAATTCCAAGAGTCTATGGCATTTCTTGGGGCTTGTGGAAAATCCTTAGTGACGGGGCCATGCACATCATACCAGATTTATCTTGAACAATGGTTGCTGCTTTGTTCTTTAGCTACAAATAACATTATTTTTCAAATATTATGCACTGGATAGTGAAGCCAGTATTTTCTTTTTCTCCAGTGGTGGAAAGTCCTGTTGAACTGATTGGGTCCAATAGGAATCAGTCACTATAATCCCAGTAACTCCAACCACCTTTCTAATCAGGCTTGTATTTTCAGTCAAAGCTTCTTACAATGTTATACTCAATAAAAGTGGTCAACTGGTTCTTTATAAAAGCAATGATAGCCAGTCTTGGGGTTTCTGATAATCTTAGACTGTAACATCCAAAAACCCTGAGGGTGTTGTAATTTAAAAGCTTTTATAGGGCCACATTTGGGTGCCTAGTATAAATCTAGTTTTGAAAGACAGGTCCTTGGGAGAGAGGAAGTGCAGAGCCTCATGTGCTAATGTCACTTTTCAAACATTCTTTTTAGAACATTAGATTTTGAGACTTTTTATGGCATTGGTCCAAAAAGTAGCACATTTGATAATTCCCAGAACTGAGGAAGAATATGATGTTTCTCATTTATTACCTAGCAGAATCTTATTTAGCTTTTCTTCATAAACCAGGAACAAAGGAGATGGATAGCTTCATAAAGATTTAGGCAAGTGACTCCAAGGATTGTGAGTCAGAATTTACCAGTTTGTACATACATGAATCTTAAATGAACAGTGCAAAGATATAGAGGAAAATAATAGAAAGGGAAAAACCAGAGATCTGTTCAAGAAAATTGGACATATTAAAGGAACATTTTGTGGAAAGATGGACATGATAAAGGACAAAAATGCTAGAGACCTAACAGAAGCAGAAGACATCAAGAAGAGGTGGCAATAATACACAGAGGAATTATATCATAAAGATCTGGATGTCCCTGGACAACCCAGATAGTGTGGTTGCTGACCTTGAGCCAGACATCCTGGAGAGTGAAGTCAAGTGGGCCTTAGAAAGCATGGCTAACAACAAGGCCAGTGGAGGTGATGGCATTCCAGTTGAAGTATTTAAAACCTTAAAAAATGAGGCTGTTAAGGTGCTACACTCAATATGCCAGCAAGTTTGGAAAACTCAGCAGTGGCCAGAGGATTGGAAAAGATCAGTCTACATCCCAATCCCAAAGAAGGGCAGCGCCAAAGAATGCTCCAACTACCGTACAATTGCACTCATTTCACACGCTAGCAAGGTTATGCTCAAAATCCTACAAGATAGGCTTCAGCAGTATGTGGACTGAGAACTCCCAGAAGTACAAGCTGGATTTCGAAGGGGCAGAGGAACTAGAAACCAAATTGCTAACATGCGCTAGATTATGGAGAAAGCCAGAGAGTTCCAGAAAAACATCTACTTCTGCTTCCTTGACTTCATGGAGAAACAGAATGGTTTCCTGTAGGCAAAGGTCTCAAACAAGAGTGTATTTTATCTCCCTACCTGTTCAATCTATCTATCTCCTGAGAAATCTATATGTGGGACAGGAAGCAACAGTTAGAACTGGATATGGAACAACTGATTGGTTCAAAATTGGGAAAGGAGTACGACAAGGCTGTATATTGTCTCCCTGCTTATTTAACTTATATGCAGAATACATCATGCGAAAGGCTGGACTGGATGAATCCCAAGCCGGAATTAAGATTGCCGGAAGAAATATCAACAACTTCAGATATGCAGATGATACCATTCTGATGGCAGAAAGTGAGGAGGAATTAAAGAACCTCTTAATGAGGGTGAAAGAGGAGAGTGCAAAAAATGGTCTGAAGCTCAACATCAAAAAAACGAAGATCATGGCCACTGGTCCCATCACCTCCTGGCAAATAGAAGGGAAAGATATGGAGGCAGTGACAGATTTTACTTTCTTGGGCTCCATGATCACTGCAGATGGGGACAGCAGCCACGAAATTAAAAGATGCCTGCTTCTTGGGAGGAAAGCGATGACAAACCTAGACAGCATCTTAAAAAGCAGAGACATCACCCTGCCGACAAAGGTCCGCATAGTCAAAGCTATGGTTTTTCCAGTAGCGATGTATGGAAGTGAGAGCTGGACCATAAAGAAGGCTGACCACTGAAGAATTGATGCTTTTGAATTGTGGTGCTTGAGGAGACTCTTGAGAGTCCCCTGGACTGCAAGGAGAACAAACCTATCCATTCTGAAGGAAATCAACCCTGAGTGCTCACTGGAAGGACAGATCCTGAAGCTGAGGCTCCAATACTTTGGCCATCTCATGAGAAGAGAAGACTCCCTGGAAAAGACCCTGATGTTGGGAAAAAGTGAAGGCAAGAGGAGAAGGGGACGACAGAGGACGAGATGGTTGGACAGTGTCATCGAAGCTACCATTCAACTCTGGCCTTGAATCCTGTGTTTGTACTATAAACATATAGAGATTCTACCTTAAGTAGTTCCATCTTACTATTTGGAGAATGCTTGTCCTCAAATTACAGCCCAGAATGTTTTGCTTTGTTTTTAATCTTTTTAATTATAGTATAGTTTGGGGGTCTACCAGATTGCCAGGCTTTACATTCTTACTCCACAGTCCTTAGCAGTGGCAGTGAAGTGCACTGGAAACCTTTTATCTTATGGTGACTCAACTGATAAGTATTCCTAAATGTTAAAGTAGGAATTACTCATTACTCATCACGAGGAAGCCATTTTCAACAGCACTCCCTTGGCAAAAGGCATGCTATCCCTCAGTTTCCTTTTGGATGGCTGGCCTGCAGCATGTTCCCATAGCCATTCACTAGAAAGAGTTAGTCAACAAAGTTTGCAGCAGAAACCCACCTACATACATTTTAATTTCCTTCTCTCCCCGGCCCAATTCCCTAACTTCCCTCCCTGCATTTATAATAAAAGTTTAACAATGAGAAGAAGAAAATTAGGAAACAAGAAGCATTGAGCTTTGTATTCTTCTGCTTTTATCTTTTGCCATTTCACGTTTCAAGTATGGCTCATCCCAAATAGACCCTTCCCTCTTTTTCTTATCTAGAGTTTATGTTTCTAAATGGTAATGCTGCAATATACTAGGTTTAAAAATGTTTTATAGCAACAGAGAAATTAGGTACAAAAGTAAGCGTTAAACACATTTCTCCTGGAGGTTTGTAATCTCTCACTAATAGATGTTTTCCATTCCATTGAATGGCAGTCATTTAGCTTTTTAAAAAGTCCACTAATATTTATTTATACAGTATGTATCCATGTTGAAAGCCCTAGTGTTAGCTCAGTTTTAAGCACTAAATTCTAAATTTGAACCCCACCCTCCTAAGTAATAAATTAACAGTGTAGGACCCCTGAGCACTTTCCCCTCTGGGCACACTTGTGCATGTTGGTGAAGTTCAATGGAAGTTTTATCTTAGGCTGCTACCCGGCCTGAGATAAAAGTTGGCATGTTGTTGTTCCTTCAGTTTATTCAATCCACCTTCCAGTGCTTTGCTATTAAAGGCAAAGGTCAATAACTGAGAAAAAAGGAACCAGAGTTAGAAAGAAATATAAATCCCATTAATGATATCTGACACTGAGCTCATGCTTGGACTACTTTACTTGTATTGTTCCTCTTCATTATAAAGAAAGATCATAACTTTTAGGGCAACTAACCAACTATTCTTAGCTCAATGGTTGACCCTTATCTGCTAATATACCACCCATATAAGAGAATGCTACCAGACATTGTGTCACAATGTGTGCTTCATGGTTATAATAATGTATACAGCAGCAAATAATATCCTCTTTCTCATCTCCTCTAATAACCATCAAGTCTTTTCTGTAAGTGCCTAGGACACAACCCCAGTTGGAAAGTGGCATTTTGTAATAAATCCATCAATAATGAAAACAATCATGTTTGGTATCTTAAACTTTAAAAACTATGTGAATGTTTTTCATTCAGCAGCACAAGGCACAATATAAACCAACACTTCAACCATGCAATATTCTTCTGCTACCATTGAGGCCATATCTCGATAATTATGAAAATTAACTAAAAATGTGAGGATGACACAACTTGAGAAGATACTCAGCTCATATTTAGTGACTAGTACTTTCTCAGGAGATGAAAGATATATGCTTGTAACAGAACATGTTTCCCCTTCTTTCTGTATTTTGTATTTAACCTGCTTTTTTCAATTTTGCAATTGGTCACTAGAAGTTAAACACCTTAATTTGCCAGTCTCAAGGTTTTTGGAGGGAAAAACAGGCTAATTTAACTAGTTTGCAAAATAGTGAGGTTATAGTTCCTTCAGTTGCAATTGTAACATGATACAGTATGTACCTATTAAAAAGAAATTAATTACATCAACTAATTATTTGTATCAAGCTTTGGCTATCATCACCACCATCCTCACTACAACAGAGATCTAGGGAGTCTTTTTTCTGGGTCTCTTTGCACACACTGGGCACAGAAAAATCCAGGCAGAGATGAGTCCATTCCAACCACCACCAAAAATTTTCAGAGTGAAACCAGACTATTCCTCTACTCCCTACTTATTTGCAAGCCCTTGGGCTTAAATAATTAGGAGATGGCAGGGCTCCTTCAATCAATGAGTAAAATAGATGGAGATCAGCTGTGTATTGCTACCACTGGTTCTCTCTCTCCCCTCCCCCCCCCATGCCTGCTTTCCCTCCTTCCTCTGAAGGCAGATCTGTTACAGCTGTGCTTCCACATGAGCTAAAAACAGGGCAGGAAATGTTAGTAATCAGCTGGCCTATTTCTGCACTAAAGCATTGTGATTCTTCCACTAACCACTGCACCATGCAGCAGAGTTAGACAAGTGAAATAGGTATCTGACAGCAGAGTTTTACAATTGGCTTGTTAGTACAAAGTTGCTGGAATTTTACTTGTCAGACATGCTTCCTGTGCACTCTCCAAAGAGCAGAATGCAAACCGGCTGGCCACTGGATTTCAGCACCTGGTAACCATTTATTGATCCTTGGTCTCTTTCTTTCTCTTGCTGGCACTACAATACTGCAATAAAGTTAACTGCTGGATCATGCATTCAGGATAGGACTGCATGACATGCATATGCCAAAAGGCTATTTTCGGCTAAAGAAAAGCAGCTGTGGGAGGGGTCCTTAACCCATTCCCTGCCCACCACTTCCCCCTTCAAAGCCAGCCTTTTAAACCACGAGACTGTGTTGCCATGTACTATGAAGGAACAGTGGAGAAAATTGTGATTTGAAATGGAAAAGGAGGGAGCAAAAGCCTTCCAGATTTTGTTTCATGTAGTCTCTGTAACTCAACCATCTACCATTGCCATGAAGTAGTTCAGTGTGTTCTACTTACCAGCACAGTTTTGTTGAGGTTTCCAGTGGACTTTCAGGCCTTCCCTCTCACAAGCTCTGGCATAGGCTAAGAAGGACTCACAGTAGCAGTTTTTATGACCAGGGCACTCACACATGTCTGTTATGCAGGACCTGCAGAAAACACAACAGCAGACGTGGAGAGCAGTGAATTGAGGGAATTAGAATCTTGCTTTTGCAGATGGTGAAAACTGGTCATGTTGGCTTGGATCCTCGATTCCCCTTCCTTCTTCAGGTCTTTGTGCTCTGTGTAAATCCTTTGTGAGGGACCTTTGGCATATATTGGTGGAGGGGATATACATGGATGGGAGGTTGGTGGAAACCAATCTCAAATGAACTGCACAGCAACCTGGGATCCAAGCTATTGCATTTACATTTCTGCTACACTACTGCCTGAATTATGTCACACAGCAGATTTATGGCTACCAAAAAGGGCTGCTTAATAAGTTAGCCTCGCCCACCCCCATACTTGGGAAATATGGAACATATCCATCCACCTTCCCTTTCTAGCTGCGGAGCTTCTGGCTCTTCAACATCAGATACAGCCCACAGGGCCAAAAAAATAAAGTTTGTGCACCAAATGTTGGACTGTACTTTTAGCTCTATCCACCACAGCGACTGGGGAAGGATGACAGGACTTGGGTCCATCAACATCTGGAGGGCCATGAGTTACCCAATTTTTAATGGCATCTTATTTGGCTGTAAAATGTTAGCATAAGTGTCCTCTCCTTCCTGAGCTCTTAGTGAAGGCAACAATAATCTTATACAAAGTCTGCAAAGTATTCATTTTTTGACAACAATAAAGAGTAAGTTTATGTAATTCACCAAACATAATTTTATACAAATAATTCTTGGTCCAAATAACACACTGGCCAAAATCCTATTATTATTTTATTTAGTTATTTGTCTTATTTATAGGCTGCCTTTCTCCCAATAAGGAACTCAAGATGGCTCACAATATTTTTAAAAAAATAGAATTAAAAACACAATCAATTATACTTTAAAAAACAATTAAACTACAAAACTGATGTATTAGTTATCAGTTACACCCGCAAGCATTGCAAATAGTATAACTTTTGGAGGTGAACTGTCACAAGTTAAGACATCAGCACAGACATTATTTGTTGCCATCTGAGTCATGTGACTCAGCACACAACAAATAATGTTTGCCTTTATAACTTGCACCAATTCATTATCAACAGATCCACTGTTTGCATTATGCTGATGAAATTTTTTTGTTCAGTTTGATATACAAAATGATAGAAGATAGACAAACCTCTAGTGAAGTGGTTGTTGAAATGATTCATCAGTAACATAAACCACCAATATCAGGCAAAATCCATAAAAACACAAAAAAAATCCCAAAAAAAGACAAAAACATGTGGCATCTTAATGATTAACCATTATATTTTACTGTAAGCTTTTGTGGACATGTCCACTTCATCAGACATTAAGAGACAGAATGAAATGGAATGAAATGTAGATGAAATATCAATTTCACATTCTAAATATTCATTGGTTACATGCAGTAATTAGGCCTATGTTTGTTTTACAGTCCTGTTGTAAAAACTCTAATGCCATTATAAAGAAAAGCCCCTGAGCAAGAACTATACTGTGTCTGTATACTGAAAACTGCATAGCACAGTATGGCCATAAAGCAATTATTGAACAGCACAAGATTGCTTCTTTACACTACAGTATTATTAAATGTCAATTAAAGATGAAACTAGTGGTGGTACTACAGATAAAGAGAATACTTGAAATAGCAGAAGTAGATGAAGTAGGTGAACAAGTAGATGAAGTAGCAGAAGTAGATGAAGTATACTTCAAATAGATGAAGTAGAGGTACTTTTTAAAAATATTTTGGAAAAAAGCTTTAAGTAATATTAAGAAGAAGAAGAAGAAGAAGAAAGCTGTGCAGTCTTTGTACACAATCCAAAGGTGAGGACAAATGATACCTTTATTAGATTACTACAAATTCATACACAGAAGCTAGCCTTCATCATACTGGGCATGAGAGGTCTGTGTATATGGTGCAGAAAAAAGATTTAGTCTCAAAATTCATTATTGCATGTGTAAGCCAGGTTTCTCTGCTTAAAACACATTTCAAAATGAGTTTTGTGCAGTTTCAAAAGATGTAGGTTTCAAAGGTAGTAATAGGTGGAGGAAGCTGATGTTATATGAAGAAAACATGCAGGCATTGGTTCCCTCTAGTGTTCAATATGCAAAATGTCAGATCATGACATTTTCCCAATACAGTACATCTTTGTTGTTTCTACATTCCATCAAGTCATCTCCAACTTATGGCAACCCCATGAATAAGGGATCTCCATCTTAGGTTGCTTTAATTGCGTTGTATTCTTCAGAAAGCATCAGGAGAACATTTTGATATAGGGGGGAAATGCCAGCCAGGTGCACTGTGACATGAGTCCTACATCTATTTTGGTGCATGTAAAGATGAGAAGTCATGACTTTCTAAAACACGGATGCAAAGCCAAATGAGTATTTATGTCAGTTTGCCACATGTTAAGATTCAAATTGCATTTCCTTGCATTTTTCATTCTGTACATAGAAATTATGTCCATGTAGTGAATCAGTTGCATCTGAGGCAGCTCTTTGAATCAAAAATGTATTCATAGGAGCCAAGAAACATTCTGTGATATGTCCATGTAAAGTTATTCAGAAATGCACAAGCCTCTTCTCTTATAATGAGAATATTTCTACCATATGACTCAGGTCCATGACTCAACTCACTAGATACTTGGTACATTTTTGTGTAATACTGATGTGAAGGCTCCACATGCATACAGGAGAAGTAGAGAACTCATGCTACTACCTATTACCATGTGCCTAAGGTAGTAGCATTCAGTCTGTTCATTACAAGTTAAAAAAAAACAGATATAATTTGAAGTCTGTTTGAAACATGGAAATTGTTGGTGGGGATTCGTCCTAAAACTATTGTTCATGTACTGTTAGGGTTTTCTTTTTCCTTTTCAGTATTTGCAAAATGTGCAAAATGTAGGATACTGTATATCATTTGATCAAGCTGACTGAGTAGTTCAGTGAGTTGCAGAGCCAGAGACTGGGAGTTTAATTCCCCACAGTGCCTCCCGGGAGCAGAACCACCCTGTGTAGATTTGGGCAAGCTGAACAGTCCCAGGGCACCCCTAGAAGTAGGGAAAGAGTACATTATACCATGAGCACTCCGGGAAGGATTATCATGATTTGGAATCAACTTGATGGCATGTAATTATTACTGTTTGCTATAAAACCTGGATTTAGATAACCTGGAGGCATCATCAGATTCCGAAACCTTTATTTCCTTTCAGACTTCAAAGCAGGTGGTAGAGCATGGGGGGGCGAGGAAGAGAGAGATTAAGGTTGTTTTTTCTCTCTCTTTCCTGCCATTTTCCTATGCAAACCTCCTTCTCCTCAGAGCTCAACAATAATTAGATACCTATTTGTAGTTTGACACTTGTGGCGCTGCGGGTTAAACCGCAGAAGCCTCTGTGCTGCAAGGTCAGACCAGCAGTCGTAAGATCGAATCCACGCGACGGAGTGAGCTCCCGTCGTTTGTCCCAGCTCCTGCCAACCTAGCAGTTCGAAAGCATGTAAAAATGAGAGTAGATAAATAGGTACCACCACGGTGGGAAGGTAACAGCGTTCCGTGTCTAGTCACGCTGGCCACATGACCACGGAAACTGTCTATGGACAAACGCTGGCTCTACGGCTTGGAGACGGGGATGAGCACCGCGCTCTAGAGTCGGACACAATGTCCTTTACCTTTCAGTACTGAAGGGAAACCTATATTTGTATTAAAATGTAAATTAGGGTAACTTTCCTCCCTTTTTGTTGCTAACTGTAACATTTAGTTCCTTTTATAGTTAAAGTGTGGCCTCATTAAATGGTGATGGAAGAATACTTCATGCTTCACATGCTGGCTCACACTGCTACCTTCTACTCTCTTGTGGTGTTCAAGTGACAACAGGTTGGGTAGACAGAGCATGTTTTATAGCACAAGCCAGCTACTTGGGGCATTCAGTTTTTTTTTCTTTAAAAGTGATACAGAAACAACCATTTGAATTCCTTTAGAGAAATGGGCAAAGTAGACTTCAACAAGCAGTAACACAACTGTAATTAACATGGGGAGGCAGGGTGGTTGGAGCAAATAGTAATGTTTTCAACATGGCTTTCCGGGTTCTGCTTGCTCCAGCTGCTTTTCCTATATGTTGAGTCTTTGAGCTGGAGTGGATCTCATGGGATGTTGTGCTGATTGCCCCACATCCACATGTGGATACAAGAGAGTCTCATTTTATGAAGAAGTGCTCTTCATCTGTTGAAAGGTGAATGCCCCATGAAAATCAAGGGCATCCATAATCTGTGGGACATGTCTTTGTATGAGGCAGCCCACATTTCCTCCATGTTTTCAAAGCAAACCACATGGGGGCACTTCTTTGACCACAGACCTTTTTCACATTAAGCTACGGAAAGTGTCCAAGTCCTACAAGAGGGTTAACCAAAGAGCAAGCCCTTTCCTTTGAATAGCCTCCCCAATCCACTTTTTAAAAATGAGGCCTGCTTTTGCTGTTACTGCTGCCTTTACACATTGTACTGCAATATTGAAAAGACAGATGTTGAATGTCTTTTCTCAAACATCTGCAATTCTTTTCACTTCAGAGTAAACAAGAGCTTCAAGTCAGTCACTCTAAGTGGGAAGGCACTGGATATTCAATGCCTTTCATTTCACAACACAACCTGATGTAGGATAAAGTAAAGCCAGAACATTACATCGATAAGAAGCAACAGATATTCTAGATAAAAGAAATACATTGTCTAGATATAAAAAAGTAGAAGTCCCCAAAGTGTAAGATTTTACTAGCCTGGTGCATCTACAGCAATCCTCTTTCAAATAATCTGAACAATACGATCCAATTAAAAGCAGCATCAGCTGCACAAGGTGGGAGGCCTGAGTGGTTGGTGTTTTTGAATTTGAAAACATACCTGTTGAAACAGGTAAGTCTCATTTGCCAACTCTAGCAACCTACACAATGAGCACTTTTGGGGAAATTCCATTCGCCAGAGAGAATTGATCCAGGTTTTAGTGCTTGCCTCTTCTAATTTATCAGAGATAATGTCCAAACTCTATTTAGTAGCCAAATTGGATGCTGCCATAGCCACAATTCAGTGCTCTCAGATTTAGTATTATGTTTTTCTCTTCTTATATATTGTGAAGTCACTTTTGTCTCATGGAGACTTTATGAATTAATGACCTCTGAAAGGTCATGTCATTATCAGCCCCACTTAAGTCTGGCAAAACAAAGACCCTGACTTCCTTTATTGAGTCAATTCATCTCATGCCTTCAATGTTTCATAACGTTATTGTCTTTCCCAGTGAGACTTGTCTTCTCATGATATACAAAGTACTGTAGCCTCAGTTTAGTCATTTTGGCTTCTAGTGAGAGTTCAGACAGGGTTCTTTCTACATCACACAAATGTCTCCTGACCTGATCTGGGTACAAATACCTTCAACTCAGTCCAAATTCTCTGTTTGAACAACAGCAAGACTCTGGCCCTCCTAGTGCCCTTCTCTGGTCTTGCTCCATGTAATTTTTGTTCCATATAATTCCTGTGAAGGCCCTGCTCTATTAGGCTGGAAAATAGAAGGATGGAAAATAGAAGGAAAATAGAAGGTCTATTAGGCTGGAAAATAGAAGAGATGGTGCTTTTTCAATGGCGGTCTCAATCCTGTGTGGAATTTCTTCTCACTAGAAATGTGCCTGGCTTCCTTACTATCTGCCTCTAAACAGGCATTAAGGGGCCAGCTTTTTAAAACAATATTTAAAATGAAAATGCAGTTTGTCTTTATTTGTAAATTGTATTCTTGTTGCTGCTGTTATTTTAAAACTATGTATTGCATTTAATTTTTTTAAATGGCATACATTCTTTGCATGTAAAGGTGTCACAATAATAAGAACAACATTCTATCAGCAAGCGCCTCTTTTCCCTCACGCTCTGGCTGTTCCTCTTTCCTCCCCATCCCAGTGCTGCCCTAGGCTTCCATATACAAGTCTCTTCCTCCTCCTCCCCCTCCCCCCACCAGAACATAGATATATTTTTCTCCTGGAAAGAAAAGAGGAAGGGAGCTTGGCAGACAGCTAATGCCCATGTGTCATTTCTGCAGGACCCACTGTTGTTTGGAAAGAAATGGAAAGGAGGTAGGAAATCACTAGCTGCCATACATAGCTTACACAGTACACCAACAAAGCAGTAAGGAAATAATCTGGGATTTCAGCCATTATGCCTACTAAAACCCCAACTACCACCTTACAGTTCTAATCACATATGTGTGGACAGCAGCAGAACATTTACTCCTCCCCTCCCACTACTTGCTTTCTATGAGTTAGTGGATTGAACATCTGCAAGAGGGTGCATGCTCTACTAATGTAGATTCCCTGCATGATTTACAACAATAAATTCCTGCAACAGGAAATTGCAAGGGGAGACTACATGCCAGACTGGCCCAACCAGTAGGCAAGGGGAGATAGTTGTCTCAGGTAGCAAATGCTGGAAGGAGGAAATGGCAGTGGTGTGCTGGATGGACAAGCTGTATAATAACTGTAGGCTGCCCTGTATCCTTGCTACACACACACACAAGCTAGCCTTCAGAGGGCCTCAGTGGAGGACATGCCCCAATGCTGGTGTTGAAATAAGATTCAACTGCAAGTCTCAACCACTTTTGTTCATTGAACAAAGGACTGCACCATATTGTCTTCTGCTTCAAGCAGCAGCATATCTTGGGCCTCTTGGAAGTGGAAGGCAACCACACCCGCACTAACATCTATGTGCCTATATGCAGCAGTGGTGGTAAACAATTCTATATGAAGATGTATTTCCCACAATAAACATATTTTACTTAAAACACCTTTTTGGCCACTTATTCTATGGCAAAATACCAGCTTCCACGCTTACCAAACAAAACCACCAGTTTCCATGCCCATCTAATAGGGCAACCCTTCCTACATCAATATAGCAGGCTCCCCCAATAGATATTTGTCCACCAATGCCAAGAAGGCATGAAAGCTGGCAATGGGTGTATGACGGAGATGGCAGAGCCTTCCTTAGTCCGCTGAAATCTCACAAGGTGGGGAATGCATGAATAGTGTTTGTGTTCCTGACTATATGGTGAGTTACTTGAAATTCCTGCATTCTGTGCTGAAAATTACTGTGAAGAACAAAATGAAATATAAAATGGGAGACAGGAAATTGCATCTGTGCTGAGAAGTACACAACTGAGAGAAAGTTCTGAGAGTAGGCAACTAATGTACCATGCTAAAAGATAAAATTGCAACTACAGAGGGCTATGCTGTCTAGATTTCTATTTACATGAAAGTGTTGACATTTTAATTTTATGAAATTTCAGTCATATATGCTAACATCATTTGACACACACATTCTAAACTTTTGAGTGCCAATCTTTACACAGCCAAAATGGCACCGTTAGTGGAACAATGACATATCCGTAGGCTTGGTGCAGTCATAAAGTTGCAGAAATACAAAGCATATTTAAGAGGGGATAAGCGACAGACACTCAAAGCATCTTAGTGGAGATTAAGAGCATATGAGCTGACTGACCATTGTGGGGGGAGAACAGAGAAACTGGTGTGCACATGTGTGTAATGGGTATCCTAATAGAAGGCAGGGCTGCCCAGTTGTACCTGTGAAAAGAATTCCCTGCTGCAACAGCTGTACTTTAAAAAATACTGTCATGTGGTGAGGATAATCTGCAAGATGCTTTGTATTCTTTCATTTTATCAGTTCAACAATAATAGAAGGTATTCTGAATATTGCAGTTTCACAGTTCAAACCTTCCACTCAAGACGTAGGCCAATGTGCTGATTTGTATGCGACTTCCAATAAATGTAGGTCAGCGTAAACCTTTAACATTTTATGCAGAGCTGTGTTGTGAACATCTTTCAGTGTCCCCTGTTAAATATATAAAGGCTTAACAAAAAATAGACAAAGTGCCAGCAAACATTTATGTGTCTTTTTAAGCCATTATGTGAAAAGGAACTTCAAGCCAAATTCATATTTTATAGCCTTAACCATTATCACACCACAATATTAACATAAAATGAACAACGAAATCTCCTGGTATGTTTTCTAAAGCCACACAAAATAAAACTTTCAAAACTATGTGATCATAATACCCACCTCAAAGACCTAGACTCACAATCCTCCTTAAATCTGTAACCATAGTTTTGAAGGCAATAAAAAATCCCACTTATTTCCTCATAATACTGTCCTGATGAAGTTCCTGGTGGACTCTCCCCTTTCCCTTGTGATCCACGTACCGTGTAAGAAGCCACATGGTAAGTGAATCATATATGTGTGTGTTTTTTAGTCCAGCATTTGGACTGAAAGGAAAGACAATGTTAAACTGCTTAGGGCCCAGCTCCTCTATTTCCATTCCTAAGAATTCCTAAGCATTTCCAATCTCCTGTCACTGGGAGAAAGGCAAATAAAAATAAAACAAATAGACAGAAAAATAAATATTTTTGGAAGAATCCACAATCCACTGAGAAGTTTATTTTTAAAATAGAAATTAAAGAGACCTGCAGAAGAGAACAGCCCATGCTCAGTTAGAGATACCAGAGGTAGAACAACCAACAGCACTCTTCCTGACCTACCCAATTAAGGTACATAGTATGTAATCCAGGCGTGTTATTTGGCCAAAGAAGAGAAAATCTATAAATACAATAATGTAACAAATGAAATAGTATTCCAATTCGTTGCTACCTCTTGCTTGAAGTGGGTGCTTCTCACTGTGAGCTACCTGGTGTCTTCAAAGAAGGAAATAGCAAGGGACACCTTTTCTGGATTTAACAGCAGAGGTTTCATTCAAGTTGGCTGAATGACTAAGGATTAAATTATACATTAGAGAATATGGATAGTATGCAGTTAAATTTAATTCTTTTTTTTTGATCTGACTTAAGTCTGCGAGAATTCAATCTAGAGGAGCCCCACCATGCATTGACAAACTTTTCCCCCAGCTGTCTTCTTCCCTATTATTCCTCTCCTCACATATCAGGGATCATAGAACAATACTGACCAAATTCAGTTGAATTTAGAGTGGAAATGCATAAAATCTATCTGAAAGCTATGTATTTAATGCAGCATATAAATCTAACCCTCAGATTTGATAATCATCAGAACTTAACTGAAGCCAGAGTGCAGCCTTGAACCTTGGAACCCATGGCAAGAATTATGCCTTCCATGCCATCAGTTAATTTAGACATTGGATAAAACTAGGCATGAAGGGGAATTTGTATTCCCTGCGATTCAGCAACTTTACCTCTCATAATGGGGTTTTCTCAGAGACATTGCCTTAGCAATCAGACTTCCAAGCATATGAAGGTGAGGGAAGTAGTATGCAATGACAAACATATATCTTTTATCATTTAAAGGAGCACCTCTTCTAAAAATAAGCAAAACATACCATCTATTTTTGCTTCATTGTCCTGTATTTGTCAGGAAAAGCTATCATCATTGGAAGCGCGCAGGTTACTATTGATTAATGTCTTCACACAATGTCTAAATATGACAGAGCAGCTTTTCCGCATTAGGTGATATAGTTTTCAAGCAGGTTTGAATTTCAGTACTTCATATTTCACAGATTAATGTACTGGCTAAAAAAATATCATGCACCATCATGACCTATGATACTGTTCTGTCTACTTGCTTTTTAAAGTATTATGCCCAGCTCTCTTAAACGACTGTTAAAACATTCCACACAGGAGAGATAACTACTCATAAGTAAGTAGATAACCTTCCATCACTGCAAAGATGCCCAGAAAAACAAAACAAAAGAAGTAATCCTCCCCCCTCTTCTTTTTTGGCCTTTGGTCCAGTGGCTGGAGTTATATATATCAAAAGCATAAACTTGAGCTAGCCACCAGAATCACATATTTATTAAACAGCAGCATTTTCACTTAGTGACCATGTTTCAGTAATGTGATCAATATACAAACACAAAGGAATTGAGTGATCTAGCTTGCTTTTAGCCAGTGTCTCTTTGCAGAGATCTATGTAGGCTTTGTTATTATGACTTGTGGTGGAAGAGAGCCACAGGACAGAAGAAAAGAGAGGTGGGTATGGTATGTAGCAACAGGAATACCTATTCCACTTACTTCTTTGCACAGCTCCTGCATCCTGATCTGGCCCAGTGACACACTACTTCATTTTTAATTCAGAGATTAGAGGCCCAAAACTCCAGTGTTTATGTTAAAAACAAACAAACATGTGAACTGGTTCTATCATTACAACTGTGATAGGGCAGAGGCATATGTGCCAGGGTATCCATGGGGTTGGCCAAAACATGGGATGTCCCTTTAATCCCTCCCATTCTTCTTCTTTTTTTCCTTTTGAGAATGAAATAATGTGAACAGAGCTTCTGGAGAAGCATGCATTGTCATAGACACCTGGTTCCTTCTTCTTCTTCTTCTTCGCAGGGGGATACTGCAATGGGGCTGTTGCCATGGAAATATTAATAGGCTTTAGTCTTTGTTCTTTTAGATGAGAGCAGGCTGGAGATTTTTTCATGTTATTCTAATAATACCTGCTTTATTTACATCAATATAAGCTTGTTATACCAAATAAATAAATACATTCACAAACCTCATGCTACCATTAAGGCATACTGTATAAAGAAGACTGTTGTTATTCCCTTAGTATCCTGAAATGAAATATGTTACATTTAATGCTGTTAAATCTGATGCATAACTGGAAATAATCTCCGAATTCTGTCCAGCATTACATCCTAAAAGCCAGATGTCAATTAACTGCTGTTATAAAAATATCTTATATAATTATTTCCCATTGATAAAAACAAATCATGGATCAACCATTTGCATAATAAGCAAAATGATTGACAAGTGGCCAATTGGTGCAAGGGCAAATTCAGAGTCTACTTTTGCAACAGCAGTGATGGTGTTCTTTTCCTCCATTTCCTGCTTCTTGCTGGCCACTGCATTTCTTTCTCCATTCTACTCATGGGGTGAAACTATACTGTGAAGTAGCATCATTCTTAGCAACAAAATGGACAGAAAATGGCAGCCTTCATCAGCAGCCTCCAGTTTTTCCTCAGGATGATCTAAAGAACAATCCTACATTGTAATACAGTGCTGTTTATAGTCTGTTATATTGAATTAAATATGGAACAGTACATCCATGAGAATCCAAGCAGACCAATGGTGTATTTTCTACTTCTGTCCCTCAAAATTCACTTTCTGAAGTAGCTGCACACACATACAAATGTTTATCACCCAACAATGGGGGAAGAAGAAAGGGGGGCATCTGGACCCAGCTCTAGATGAAAAACCAGTCACTCATCCAGGACTATTAGCAAGCCAACCATCTGACAATGGATGGTCTGTCAGCAACCATAACAGTATGCAGTGGAACCAAGTCATTGAAAGATATGGGATGTATAGCTAGGTTGGCAATTCAAGCTTTGATGAATCAAGCATTGCCTAATCTGTAGGCTAGTCTTGAATTAAGTCCTAGCTGTGTACTGTTCCATGAACTGCCACAACTGTTTTGCTTCAAGGACTTGAAGTTATGGTTCTTCTGTAAATACTGAAGAAGTCTCTGCAGACAGTAGAGCTTTCGTGCAGCTTATATTTGGGTTTCAAGCTCATACCAGGCATACTTGGAAAATAAGACTAGAAATAAATTCTCCCAGTGTACACCAGAAGGGACTCATTAAGAGTGTTTGGAACAGAGTTAAGAATGCAAAGCACATGCCTTAATGTCTCTCAGAAAACAGACCAATAGTTGTGTACTTTGCACATATGTTAGCCTTGCTGATGGAAGCAGTCTCAGTGATTTCAGCATAACTACTGGAAACTAAATTTGGGCCTACCAATCCATCCACAATCTAAGTGAATGAGTTCTGTTTAGTTTTACTTCTGCATGGTTATGCTCACTGCAATGAAAGCATAGGAGAGACTGTTTGCATCTACAAAAATTGTAACACAGAGCTGGATTAGTGAAGCCCCCAAAAGGCACAGGTTTCATATTGTCCAAACTCCACTTGATGACACAGAGGGCAAAATCCTGTTGCATAAATTTATGCTGGTGTAACCCAGACACAGGGAAGGGGCCTTTAACAGCAAACAATTGTTCCCCTTTCCTCCTCACATAATTTATGGTGATAGCTCAATTGTGTATTAGGATGTGTGATTTACACATTTCCTGTCTGCTTGAAAATATGCTGTGGGTCATCCTGGAAACACAGAATGTTACCCTGAATATATAGATCAAGTTTTAATCTGTGCTCAATGTACATGTATATGTATTTTTCTTTTCTTGTTCCACAGGCCTTATTAGCATTTCAAATACAAAATAGTCTGTTCTTTGTGCCTACTGAGTTTCATTCAAGTATGTCAACATTCAACAGTTTTTATCACACAACAGACAAACCAAAAGGTATTGACTTTGTTCACCCAATAACTAAGACCTATGAAGTGAGTTGCAGCCCCATCTACACAGTGGCCATAATCCAATTACATACATATGTAGATGTAAATCAAACAGTAAAGTAGTCTCACCTGTGACCAGTTTGCGGCATTTTTAAAAAACAAAGTGGAGGTCATTTGCTGGGACCTAGACCACCATATTTTGGCAGTAGATCAGGTTGAGATGTCTACTGCACCAGCTTGTCTGGTTATATTACATCAATTTCAGCCTATTTCATCATCTGAGGTCGACAAGGTGCTAGATCACTGAAGGCCCAACGCAGCCTCTCTAGATCCCTGCCCAGCCTGGCTTTTAAAAGCTGCCAGACCGATAACAACAGAATGGGCCTATTCTGTCATCAACACATCTTTTCTTGAGGGTCGGGTTCCCCAAACCTTCAAGGAGACACTTATCAGGCCCATCTGAAAAAAAACGAACTTGGTGGCAGATTATTGTAGCAACTATTGTCCTATCACCAATGTTCCTTTTTAAAGCAAGCTAGTGGAGAGAGAGAGGTAGCCGACCAGTTTCAGGCACTCTTGGATGAAACCAATGCTCTCGACCCATTCCAGTCTGGATTCAGGCCATGTCATGGCATTGGTCAACCTGCACTATGATCTTTTGAGGGAGGCCGACAAAGATAAAAGGTCCCTATTGGTCCTCTTCGACCTCTCAGCAGCCTTTGATACCATCAACCATGGCATTCTCCCAGGGAGGCTCTCTGGATTGGGGTTTGGTGGCCTGGCTTTTTTTTTTTTAACTCCAGTCCTTCCTGGAGGACCATCCCTAGAGAGTGCAACTTGGGGAGGTGGTCTCCATCCCTTGGACTCTCAATTGTGGAGTCCCCGAGGAGTCAATCATCTCCCCATTGCTATTTAACATCTATATGAGGCTGCTGGGGAAGGTAATCTGGAAATTCGGAGAGGCGTGTCACCAATATGCTGATGATGCACAGATCTATTTCTCCTTCCACACTTCTGCAGTGGATGCTGTCTTGCCCCTTGAGTGCTGCCTGGCTGAAGTGGGTGGGGGCCAACAGATTGAGGCTGAACCCAGACAAGATGGAGGTCCTTTGGGTGGGTGCTCTGGCTGTATGAGAATTGGATGCCTCTCTTTCCTTTGGGGGTGCCACTCTCTCTGAAAAGGATGAGGTTTGTAATTTGGGTGTCTTACTCAACCCAATCCTGTCTATGGACAATCAGATAGCATCTGTGGTCTGGTCTGCCTATTTCCATCTCAGGTGGATTGTCCAGCTGTGTCCCAACCTTGATACCGGGTCCCTCACCACGTTGGTCCATGCACTGGTAATCTCAAGATTAGACTACTGCAACACTGTGTGAGGCTGCCCATGAAGCTGTCATGGAAAGTTCAATAAGACCAGAACACAGCAGCCAGATTATGAAGTGGCGTGAATAAATATCATCATATCACTCCAAGTCTGGCCACCTTACACTGGTTACCTATCTGTTTCCATGCAAGCCTCAAGGTGATGGTTCTAATTTATAAAGCCCTAAACGGTTTGGGAACTCAGTACCTGGCAGAATGCCTTCTTCCAACAGGATCTGCCCATCCTACAACGTCCCAAGCAGGCCGAAGATAAGAAACTGGGCCTTCTTGGAGGTTGCTCCTCAGCTGTGGAATTAACTCCCTCCTACAATTTGTTTGGCCCCTTTGCTGGTGATTTTTTTAAAGTCACAAAAATCCTGGTTATTTAGGTAGGCATTCCAAAACCTGCGGACTCAGCTGAGCTTAGCTAGCCTACTTGATCAAGTCCACCATTTAAAATGTTTTAAATGTTCTGAATGTTTTATGCAAATGTATTTTTATGTTTTGTCGGTATTGTTTATTAGCATTTTATTATTTCTATTTTCTGTTCTGTTAAATTCTATTTTAACCATGTTGTTTATATACAGTATATTGTAAACTGTCCAGAGTGGCCTTTGGCCAGATGGGCACTATAAAATGAAAGAAAGAAAGAAAGAAAGAAAGAAAAAGAAAGAAAGAAAGAAAGAAAGAAAGAAAGAAAGAAAGAAAAAAGAAAGAAAGAAAGAAAGAAAGAAAGAAAGAAAGTTCCCCCTGATGTGTGACTTGGCTATTGGCATGAAATGAAAGCAGTGACTCTAAATGTTGGTAGAATTACTTCTCCCTCTTTTTAAAATCTCCCCTCTAATTTGCCAACATGCTGAGACATATCAACACTGCTACTTCTTTGGAAGTAGTGATTCCAAAAGGAATGGCAGTTCAATGCTGAGATGTATGTCATTTGATTTATACTGGCATATGTAAGTAATAATTTTCTGGCTAGTGATTTGTTAACTCATATTTAGTGCAAACTAAAGATAACAAGCATTTATTTCCTCTTTTTCTCTGCATCCTCAAAAGCAGGTATATGTAGAAAAAGAAAAAAGAAAAACAGGTAGTATGAACAGGAGCCACTGTGGAAGAATACACTCTCTAATGTATGCACATGTACAAATTCTTGACCAGGATAAACTGCATAGAAAAAGAAGAAGAAGAAGATGGTTAAGTATAGCACTGATTGGCTAGTGCTTGCAATGGCACACATGTAACTGTCTCCACAGTCATGGCAATCCTTTGGAAGCTATTTTAAACACATTTCCTTCTTTTTAATGAAATGATAAATTAATGATTAAACTAAATCATACTCATGTTACATTTCAAAAAATGAAAAGGTGGGGAATAAAAGCAAGATTGATGACTGAGATCAGTATTTGGATCACTACTAATTATGCCTGATGAATATGTTCTGAAGGAATGGAAGCTGGGTTTATCCCCAGAGAAAAAGAAAACAATACAGTGTAGTATATATATTCACAATAGAACAATTGTTTTAAGTAATTGATAAAGTATCTCTTTGAACAGGTCAACAAGCATGTGGATGTGGATGAACCAGTGGATATTGTCTATCTGGATTTCAGAACGTGTTTGACATGGTGCCTCGCCAAAGGCTGCTGGGAAAACTCCACAGTCAGGGAATAAGAGGGCAGGTCCTCTTTTGGATTAAGAATTGGTTGAGAACCAGGAAACAGAGAGTAGGTGTCAATGAGCAATTTTCACAATGGAGAGAGGTGAAGAGCAGTGTGCCCCAGGGATCTGTCCTGGGAACGGTGCTTTTCAACCTGTTCATCAATGTCCTGGTGACAGGGATAAGCAGTGAGGTGGCCAAGCATGCAGATGACACGAAACTTTTCTGTGTGGTGAAGACCAGAAGCGAATTGTGAAGAGCTCCAGAAGGATCTCTCCAAACTGGGAGAATGGGCAGAAAAATGGCAAAATGTGTTTCAATATAAGAAAATGTAAATTGATGCACATTGGGGCAAAAAATCAAAACTTTAGTTATCACCTAATGGGTTCTGAGCTGATCAGGAAAGAGATCTTGCTGTGCTGGTGGACAGCTTGAGGAAAGTGTCAACCCAGTGTGCGGCGGCAGCAAAGAAGGCCAATTCCATGCTAGGTGACATTAAAAAGGAGATTGAAAATAAAACAGCGAATGTTATAATGCCACTGTACAAAATGCTGGTAACGCTGCACCTGGAGTATTGCATACAGTTCTGGTTGCCACACCTCAAAAAAGACATAGTGGAACTGGAAAAAATGCAGAAGAGAGCGACTAAAATGATGACTGGACTGGGGCACCTCCCTTATGAGGAAAGGCTACAACATTTGGGACTCTTTAGTCTAGAGAAAAGGCGCCTGAATGGGGACATGATTGAGACATATAAAAATATGCAGGGGGTGGATAGTGGATAGAGGCAAGCTCTTTTCCCTCTCACACAATACCAGAACCAGGGGACATCCACTCCAATTGGGTGTTGGGAGAGTGAGAACAGACAAAAGAAAATATTTCTTTACCCAACGTGTTGTTAGTCTGTGGAACTCCTTGCCACAGGATGTGGTGATGACATCTGGCCTAGATGCCTTTAAAAGGGGATTGGACAGATTTTTGGAGGAAAAGTCCATCACAGGTTACAAGACATGATGGGGATGTGTAATCTCCAGGCTTAAAAGGAAGGTACCTCAAAATGCCAGATGTAGTGGAGGGGTATCAGGAGACAGGTATCTAGTTCTCTCGGGTGCTCCCAGAGGCATCTGGTGGGGCCACTGTGAGACACAGGAAGCTGGATTAGATGGGCCCTTGGCCTGATCCAGCAGGGCTCTTCTTATGTTTTTATGCCTATATGCCAAAATATTTAACAAAGTATTTAATTTAATAATCACTAGAAGGTCTTCTTTCAAAGGACTGATTAAAATGAGCACCATTTACAGACATTATTATATTGGAGGAGGGAAGAAAGAATTTACTCATTTGTAGACAATTCTGTAAATCTTTTCAGCTAAAGAGCAGAATAGAAAAAACTCGAAAGAAATAAAATTAAGAAATACAACTGGGAGAAAAACATGTATATTTAATAATCGCAATTGTGTGCCATCAAGTCAATTCTGACTTATGGTGATCCTCTCCAGGGTTTTCTAGGTAGACAACACTCAGAAGTGTTTTACTATTCTCTTCTTCTGAGGGTATCCTGGGACTGTACAGCTTGCCCAAGGCCACACAGGTTGGCTTTTCTCCCTGGAGGCACAGTGGGAAATCAAACTCCTAACCTTTGGCTCCACAGCCAGATACCTAAACCACTGAGCCATCCAGCCAGCCCTATTGAAACCAATAGAAATTACATGTCTATTAAATATACTTTTTTCTCTTGATTTAAAGGCACATGCACTTAACATTATCTGGATTAGCCTGGGGATTTTGGCAAGAAGATGAGAGTGAAGGGACAAGCAAGTGAAGGGACAAGCAAGCAAGTAGCTTTGTAAAGACTGGTAGTCCGAAAGAGAAGATTTTTTGAGAGAAGATACTTTAATTGGAAGAGATTACTGGGCGTTACTGGATGTCGGAAGAAATTTTTTTTTCTTTCTCCTTTTTTTCCTTTTTTTCTTTTTTCTTTTTGATTTTTGATTTTTCTTTTTGTAATGAGGGTTGGGATTTTTTTTTCTTTTTCTTTTCTGCTCATTTTATTATAATATTAAAAATTTTTTTATAATATTAATAAGATCTTTTTAAATTTTTTTAATTTTTTTTAAAAAATTTTTTTCTTTTTCATATTTTTTTCTCTTCCCCCCCCTTTTTTTTTCTCATTGTTGTTTTGGATTACCTGATTAGACTTGGGTGGTAGAAAGAAGAAGAGATGTTAAAAGTTAGGAGGGAAGGCATTTGAGTATATATATAGATAAAAATATGAGGTGGGGTGAAATTGGGATGAGGGTTTGGCTGGGGTCCGGACTGGTGGGGGTGATGTCTCCCCCCCTCCCAGAGCTCGCGCCGAACATTAGTGAGACGTGGGGAAACGGGAGGGAGGAAAATAATTTATATGTAGATAAGAAGGATAGGGATAGGAAATTAGAGGTTGGTGAATTTATTTTTTTTAGTTGTTTTTGTTTTTGTTTTTGTTATGTGAGATGCACAAAGGGACCGAATAAGAGGCAGAGAAAGGAACGGATATGGGGAAAAACATAAGGGTAGCGACTTTAAATGTGAAAGGCCTAGGGTCTGTGTTAAAGAGAAGGAGGATAGAATTATTATTAAAGAAAAGTAAAGTTGACATTATCTATTTACAAGAGACACATCAACTAAAGGATGGAGTCAATGAATTGAAATTACAAAACATCCATATATATGAAAAAGCATTTGGGACCTCTAAATCTAGAGGGGTAGCAATATTAATATCTAAACATTGTGAATTTGTGATGAAAGAAGTAATAAAAGATAGTAATGGTAGATATTTGATAATTCAAGGTCAAATGGGGGAGGAAGATTATACATTAGTAAATGTGTATGCACCAAACATGAATCAAGGAGAATTTTATAGAACTGTGATTGAAGAAATGGAAAAGGTTAGGAAAGGATATGTGATTATGGCAGGAGATTTTAATATGGTTCTGGATAAGGTGAAAGATAAATCCACATGTAAAAAAGATGAGTTGAATAAAAGAGGTACCCTCCTGAGTAAGATACTAAACACTACGGATTTGAAAGATATATGGAGAGAATTAAAGGGAGATGAAAGAAGGTTTACATATTATTCTTCTGTACATAATAGTTATTCTAGAATAGATTTTATGTTTATTTCACAAAACTTAATTTCAAAAGTAGTAGATACAAATATTAATGTGATAAAAATAACAGATCATGCGTTGATGGTGTTGGAGATGAAAGTTAAGAAGGACTATAGAGAAGCTAGAAGATGGAGAATGGACTCCAATATTTTTCAACATACAGAGGTTGTGGATAAAGTTAAGAAAGAATGGTTGGAAATATGGTCATTTAATGAAGCAGGTGGGAATAAAATAGGAGTGTTATGGGACACTATGAAAGCAGTCATGAGAGGTATCGCCATAAGAGAATCCTGTAGATTAAAAAAATTGAGAGAAGAAAATATAAATAGAATTGTAGAATCATTAAAGGATTTAGAAAGCAAATATTTTATGGATAGAGATAACAAAAAATTAATTGAGATCCAAGCTAAAAGAAAGGAATTAGAAGGTATAGAGCTAGAAAAGGTCCAGAGAGACTTGATATACGCTAGGAGGAATTTTTTCGAATACAGTAATAAAAATTCAAAACTTTTAGCTAGATTAGTTCAAACTAAAAGAGCAAAAAATATAATTGGAGTGATTAAAGACAAAACGGGAAAGAATTGTAGCTTAATGAAAGAAAAACTAAAGATAATACATGAATTCTATCAAAATTTGTATAAAGGTAATAGTGTATCGAAAGAAGATATAGAAAATTATATTAAAGAAAATGTTAAGAGTAAATTATCAGAGAATGATAAAAAGGATTTAGATAAAGAGATAAAAGAGGAAGAGATTATAGAGATTATTAATAAATTAAAAAATGGTAAAACTCCAGGTTTTGACGGTTTAGGATCAGAATATTATAAAACTTTTAAACCAATATTGATCCCTAAGTTAAAAGTGCTCTATAATGAAATATTGGAAGGAGAGAGAATACCAGATTCTTGGAAACATTCATTAATAACTCTTATCCCAAAGCCTAATAAAGACTTAACAGACCCAAGTTCATATAGACCCATTTCACTATTAAATCAAGATGCAAAGATTTTTACTGCAATACTTGCGAATAGAATTAATAAATTTATTATAAAATATATTAAAGTGGATCAGAATGGTTTTTTAAAGGGTAGACAAATGGAGAATTTGACTAGGAGGGTATTGAATATTTTATACAATATAGAAAAAGACAAATTGAAGGCAGGTATTTTATCATTAGATATATTTAAGGCATTTGATTGCGTGGAATGGCCAACATTAAAGATTTTGTTAAAAGGTTGGGGTTTTGGAAAGAAATTTAGGGGGATAATAGATCAACTATATCTGGGGAATACCTCTGTAGTAATAGTTAATGATGGGATTACAGAACAAATAGCTTTAGGCCGAGGCACTAGACAAGGTTGCCCTCTTTCTCCAGTTCTGTTTTGTTTGATTATTGAAATGTTGGCAAATGTAATAAGGAATGATGATTCAATCGAAGGTATGGGGAAAAAGAATAAAATAAAGATTAATTTATTTGCTGATGATTCCTTGTTGACAGTGAAAAATCCGTTAGAATGTGTAGATAAAATTAGAACTCATTTAGAAAAATTTGGAAGAATAACTGGATTATGTGTGAATTGGCAAAAATCTGAATTAATGTTATTTAATCATAATAGAGTAGAACAAGAAAGGTGTGTTGAAAAATATGATTTCAGATTATGCAAATCAATTAAATATTTAGGAATAGATCTAGCAAAAAATATTCAAAAAATAAAGGAATATAATTATAATAAACTAAAGGAAGTGATTAAAAACAAATTACAGGAATATAGTAACTTTAAGCTATCTTGGTTTGGAAGGATTGCATTGATAAAAATGAAAATCTTACCAAAAATTAATTTTTTATTTAGAATGCTACCAATACAGTTAACAGAGGATGATTTGAAATTTTGGCAAGGAATAATTAATAAATACTGTAATGAAGGGAAGAGATCTAGAATAAATAAAAAGTATTGGTATAGAACAAAGCAAAAAGGTGGTATAGGTTTACCAAATATAAAAAATTATTATTTGGCTAACCAATTGAGGTTTATTGGGGAAATTATATATAATCCAGAAAGGCTAATTTGGTGGGAGATGGAATCATCAGAATTACAGGCAGATATAGAAACATATTTATTTGGTATAATTAAGAAAGATAAAATAAGGGAAATTAATAACCCATTTTTAAAGACATTGTTAAATATATGGTATAAGTGCAAAAAGAATTTATGTTCATCATATTCCCCACTTGGATTAGTGACAGAAATAGAAAATTTTCCTACCAATATGAAAGTGTATGTGGATCTATTTAAAGAAAAGAAAGTGATTAGATTGAAAGATTGGTTGTATAAAATGAGATCGATAGATCAAATGAAACAAACTCTTCAGAATAGGAGCATTTCATGGTTGAATTATATACAATTAGAAAGATGGACTAATGAATGGGTAAATAAATATAATAAAGGTAGAGAATATACAAAATACGAACAATTGTTATTGTCATATGAGGACATTCGGATGACTGACTCAGTGAAAGGTACTGTGAGCAAAATTTACTTACTTCTTCTTAATTTAGAGGAAGAGGAAAGTGAGAAAGAAGGATTAAAAATGGTGTGGGAGCAAGATATTGGGAAAAGAATAAATGAAGAAGAATGGAGGATGATATGGAAAATGAGGGTGTTAAGATTTATGTCAGTAAGAATAAAGGAAAAAAATTTTAAACTTAGTTTAAGATGGTATTTAACACCGTCAAAATTAAATAAAATTAATGCCAATCATCCGAATGTCTGTTGGAAATGTGAGAAGGAAATTGGTACATACTTTCATATGTGGTGGGAATGTGAAAAAGTGCAAAGATTTTGGAAACAAATTTTTAAAGAATTAAGCTACATATGTGAAAAAGATATAGAATTTAATGCTGAGATTGCTTTGTTATCAATATTTGAGAATGTGGAATATGACAAAATGACTAAAGAATTGATAACCAACTTATTAACAGCAGCTATATTGATTATAGCTAGGCAATGGAAATCAAAAGTCGAATTGCAAATTGAAGAATGGTATAAAGAAATATGGAATATAGCAATAAATGATAAATTAACTTGTAACTTAAAGGTTAAGAAAGGAGAGTTGAAAAAAAATAACTTTTATGATATATGGGGGAGATTTTTGGAATATGTATTAATAAGAGGAAAAGGGAAAGCTCCAAATCAAGAATCAATGCAGTTTTGGAGAAGAGGACAATAGAAGAAGAGGAAGAAGAAGAAGAAGAATAAGGAAGAGGAAGATTATGGCAAGAGGTCCCGCATATGGTGGTGGGGAACACAGTTAAATTGTATTTTAGTTTGTATGTTATATGTTTTTGTTTAAATTTAAAATAAAGGAAAAAAAATTTCAAAAAAAAAAAAAGAAATGCAATAAATAAACAAATGAATTACATTATCTGGATTCTGCTGCAGCATTTTATTCAATTTCCATAATCCTTCACTTTCGGCAATGCTGGCTGGAGCTCCTAAAAGCTAAAAGTCCAGAACATCTGAAGAGCTAAATGTTCCCTATATCAGACATAAAACATGGGATAGGTATACAGTGCTCCTTGCAACAAATGCCATGTGACTAGGAGAATCAACAGCAACAATCTCAAAGCTCAACAATCTCTAAGCTTATGCACCCACTCAATAATGACAATGTTTAATAAATACATAAAAAGTCTTCTAAAGTACATTTCCCACCCTCAGGGTGAAATAATGGTGGTTATCGCAAACACCTGGGGTGCGTGTGACAAGTACAATATGTTATTCATTTAAATATATTGCTATTTTTCCACGTATATTAAATTGCATACACATGCTTGTTGTCACTTAGGCAGCAAAACCAACGCTGTCTGCAAAGCAATGGTGTTCTTTGAGCAGAGTTTTCAATACTCTCCCTCCACAGTAATTTGAAGCTACTTTTGCAGTACATACAGGATTTGACATAATTCAATTATTCTTTCCATCTGAAACTAATTTTTAGAAGGCTATTTTGAAAGCTTTTTTAAAAATCTATAATATAAACTTTGAAGGGGAATAAGGTATCTTCTGCATGCAAACATGAAGCATTTTAATGATTTGATTAAATCAGTGCATGCCCCTGTATGGATCATCTTATTTTTGTGAACTAAGAGTAGGTTGTTTCAGCTTCTATCTTAATTGTAATCTCAAATTTGTTTCATGTCAAGCCAAACTAGGCTAAACTACAGTAAAGCATTCTTAAGCCAAAGTTTTAAAAATAACCATACTGAAACGAAACCATGGTGCTTGAAAAACCTTGTGCAGCACAAGCCTATGAGGGCTTCCTTAGCATCAGTCCCACTAAGTCCAATAGACTTGGCTCCTTTGTATGTTAGGACTGTACAGTAGCCTTAAAGCTTTCTGAAGGGTCATTCATGGCATGCACTGAAAAACTGACAATTTAAATATTGTGTATACTGTCATGTCATTTCCCACCATTTTTTTGCCTTTCTTGTACTGCTTATCATGGGAGGAAATGTCATATCCTCTTTGTACCAACACTCTATTCATTAAAAAGTAAACTGCATTTGACACCATTTGTGGTAGTATTTCTTCTGAGCAACACTGTTCTTTATTTTTAAAAACCCCAACTAAAGGCAGGTTCTCATGTGATCATTGCCCTCAGCCCTTATGTAGTTTGCGCACCAGCAGATTCCACAGGAGAACTGTTTGTGCAGCCACTGCAGCACAAACCACATGAGCAGCCTGGGAATAGTAAGTAATTTTTTAGGGTGAGGTACTAAGGCAGGCAAAGGGTGCCTCCACTTGTGCATTGCTCCATGTGCTCAAAGGCAGGCTGCTGTCATGTATGAACGAGAATTGACATGCTCTTTTTCTGACATGTAACAAGTTAGGCAATTGAAAGAAGCAGAAAGCAGCCACGTTGAAGTATTGTTTTTGAAAAACATAACTGCTGTATGTGGGGAGTGGTCTCCAGTGTTCAGATGGACTTTTCATCTTTTCCTCTATGTTAATAATAATGATCCTTTGCCATCAAGTCAATTCTGGCTTATGGAGACCCTTTTCAAAGTTTTCCAGGTAAAGAGTACTCAGAAGTGGTTTACCATTCCCTTCTTCTGGGGTGCCTGGAACTGTGCAGCTTGCCCAAGGCCACACAGGCTGGCTCTATTCACAGGAGACATAGTGGGGAATCAAATTCCCAACCTTTCGCTCTGCAGCCAGATGCCTAAACCACTAGGCTATCCTCATGAAAATCTCTCTCCTCCTCCTCCTCTCTTACACACACACACAAACACAGCTGCTGTTAACTCCCCAAAAGAAACTCCCTTTAGTGCAAACAGGGCCAACAGCAGCTTTGGGAATGGAACATTTTCATTAGGACCATCTGAAAGAAAAAAGTAACCCTCCATTCATGGTCTTGTCCATATCCCCGCCAGCTATTTCACTTTTCAAGAAAGCATATTATGCAATTAATGCAATATGCAGGTTGACTCTTAAGTCATCCCTTTGCCTTGGGGAGTATACTTTACAAGGAGATCATGAATCTAAGTGACTCATCTTCCACTGACAGGATTCCAGTGTATCTCACCAGTTTACCATCTATTACCCAAGGCTTGCTTTACAAGGCCAGGGGGACAAAAAGACCAGGAAGGGAAGGAGAGAGTTGCCAAGGAAGGCATAAGCTCTTCTGTAAAATCAATGCACACTGCTTCACCATCCTTCCTATACAATGTCTTTGCATCTGAGTGAGAGTCAGAGTCTCAAGACACTATGCAGAATGCCCTTTTCTTCTCTCATAAGAAAAACAAAAACAAAGCAGAAAACAAACAAACAAACAAACAAACAAAAAACCCTCCACCACTGTAAAGTAAGAGTATCCATTTCCTAATCTTTATAGCACTCAGGAGTCAAAGGAGAAACCCTTATTTTTACAGGTTTTTTGCTCTCCCTAGGAAATCCCACAGACTGTAGTGACCAGGTGCAAGGATTAGAATAGTCATTTCTGTCCTGGCCTGGAAGATGGTCAAGAGAAAGAAATACAGGCCATATGGTTCCACAGTGGGTTCAAAAATAAACTACCTCTGTATTTTTTTAATGGCTGTGCTTATATGCACATAAGTTAAATACACACAAAGCTACACCATGATGAGCTACATCCCACAGAAGCCACTCCTGTACACAACCATATGTCCAGAGAACCTCCAACTTCTAGTGAATTCACATGCTCTATTTTGCACTCATGTCGACTCAATCTGTAAAACTCTGCACCTTCTGCGTCCTCAGAAATCTCCACATGGCACTCTTCTAAAGTGATTGCTAGTCAAGTATGTTATTTGCAGTTTGAGTTGACATTGAAACATTAATGTACATGTCAACTACAAATTTAATGTAATCCCCTTGAAATCTAAAAGATGCCAATGAAAGTCATATTGGAGAACATCACCTAAGGAGTTATGGGCAAACTATAGACTCAGCTTTGAGGAAGCATTAGGCCTAGAGTGGGAGCTCATGGTCTGACTACAGCCTGTAGCCAATGTTCATGCAGTTCATTGTGTCCCTGCCCAGCAACCCACCCACAAAAGGATGGAGAACGTATAGCTTGTAAAGCACGACTGGACCAGATCTACGCTGTCAAAGCACACGGATGATAGGAAAAGGAAAAAGAAAAGCTGTGAAAGAGATGCAGAAAATAAAGAAGAGGGGGCAAAGAGAGGGGAAGAGAGAACATAAAAGACAAAAGCAGGGAGAAAGAGAAGAGTTTTCAGAAAAATAAAGAGAAAAAACTGCTAATATGCAATTATTCCACACCATCACCCACAGAAATGTAGTCCTAATGGTAATGATGATGATGATAACAACAACAACAGCAAGATCCCTGCCTCCACAGGAGACATGCAAATGTTAGACCTCAGATCACCTACAGGTAACCTTGCAAACATAGCCTCTGATGGATGCACCACTGTAGGAGGCTGAGTGAGCACCAGTTGGATCATGAGAATAACCTAACAAGCGGATGTCTTGGGGGGGGGGGGGAAATTAGTGATTAAACATAAAACAATTGAAGAATACTCAGAGACATTCAAGATAGCTAGTACCAGCATATTACAAATAGAGATGGGGGCTTTGTATTCGTGTATTAATACACCCCCCGGCACAGGTGGCCAGCCTGATTACTTCCCATCCCCAGACCCCGTTGGACCACTTATCACACAGCGTGTGATGTGCGTGGCTGGTGTCATCCTCTGCACCCCAATTATGGCAGTAGCTTGGCTGCCACAGCCCTGCCTCACTGCTCACCCAGCCACTCTGGCAAGGGGGCAGGGGGACGAGTCTCGCTGACAGTACCGGAGTGTGTGGGTAAGCAGGGAGGTGGGGCTGTGGCAGCCAAGCTACTGCTGCGATTGGGGCACAGAGGATGACACCGGCCACGCGCACTGTGCGGTGCACGGTAAGTGGTCTGGCAGGGTCTGGGGATGGAAGGTAATCAGGCAGGTCAGCTGTGCCGGGTGGCTTTGTATTCATATACGAATATGAGGCCCCCATCTCTAATTACAAACAAGAAACCACGAAGGATGTAGACTTGAGCTCAACTATACCATCAAATATCTTGAGATTTGCTTCCCCGAAAAAATGGGTGAATTCAGAGCAACTTTTTCCTGCTCGCATGACACAAAGGCTGAACTGAATCTGTCCAGCCCTTTTTTGCTTCTAAAGTGGCTCCCCCCCCCCCCTTGCCCAGGGGCTCCTACATAGCATGGTCTCTAGTTCCCTTTCATGGCCAGTTCTAGTAAATACATCATGCAAATACTTATTTCTAGGTTTTTTCTTTTAATATTTTCAATATTTTCAGACCACAGGCAAGTGAAGCCATGGATACTGATCCCGTGGATACAGGGGTCCTATTGTAGAAGGCTTTTTCCCTCTTCTGCTTGTGATGCTGCTTATTTTGGAGTGCACCAAATGCCCCGGTTGGATTTTGCAGTGAGAGAAGGTGAGTTAATTCACATTTCCCTAGCTGTGTAGTCACAGCTGTATACTTTAGTTAATCATATCTTTTAACTTTAATTAACTTTAATTCACTATACAAGGTAATGAAAGGCCTATGTCTAATCTTATAATGACTAGCAATTCAGTGGGTTGGAGCACCTGCTTGTGACACCAGTAGCCAGGAGTTTAAAGCCTCACTGTGCCACTTGGGAGAGGAGCCAGCTGAAATCACCTGGATTGTGTATAGCTGATGTGGTTACATGCCTTGACAGTTGTACAGTCTTGGACAAGCTGCACAGTCCCAGAGTGCCACCAGAAGGAGGGACCAATAAACTATTTCTGAGTACTTTATACTTCATGGGTCACCACAAGTCGTATTCTACCTGATGGCATGTTATTATTGTTTAATCTTAGAAAATGATCATAAGTACATTTTTCATTCTCTACTCCCATATACGATATATAAGATACCATATATCATGTACTCTGAGGAAGGCGGCTTACCTCTCACCCCCTTGATAATTCAAAACCACACACATACACACATACACACAAACATGTAGGTCAGTTCCTAGGAAAAACAGTGGTTCTGTTTGTCCATTTTCCAGTCAGGAAAAAAACAGAAGAATGTCTACAAGACTGCAATCTGCTTTGTTATGCTATAGTTACAGCTATGGAGGCCCAAATAGTTTTTGTTTCTTGGCTCACACGGCTTTGTTAGGAAGTGGGGGCTGGAGGAAGAGAGACCCTGCCATGAATCACACAAAACTGCAGAGGAAGATAGCTATATTTGGCTTCACAGAATTTTTAAAAAGGGAAAATATATTTTGTACATACACATATGTCTCTTTCATCCTATCACTTTGGTTTAAAACAAACAAAGGTATCAGTAGAGAACCTGGAACTGCTCAACTAAAACGCATCATGACCAATGAAATACAAAATGAGGGCCTGGTGCAGGAATAGTAAACTCCAGCAAAGTTATCTTCAGCTTCTGATGATGATTCACTGTATATATTTCCTAGGAGGTCCTGCAGTGTAATAATAAACACTCTCACTAACTCAGAAGTCTTTGCATTCTTAAACTCTCTACAACACCCTCTCTGGCATGATGGCTTAGAAGGATTCTTCCTTTAGGGGGCTGCATAACACTGAAAAAGACCTTTGGCTCTTGAAGCGAGGTGAGAATTGATCAGGAATGGGCCTCTTGTTTTGATATAACAATATAAAGGAAGGAGAAAGCTCTCTTGCTGTGCAGTTTCACAGAGTTCACGCCTCAGTTTTCCTGCAAGAACTGTAATGTTTCCAGACTGCCTCCAGATTTCTGGGAGGATGAAAAGGAGCCTACCTGTTTAAAAGGGTTGGTTTCTGTATCATGTGGCTTTCTCCTGTACTGAAGAATACAGAATAACAAGACTTTAATGAGAAGATGGCAGCAAATACAGAGAAGAACCTGGGTCAGAACACATGGGTGCATGGCTGATAACTATCCATGTGCGGCCATCAATAGTACAGTCCAAAGGTGTTAAGTTGCCCACTGGAGGTGCCTGGCAAGACAGCTGATATGAACATGGGCAACGTAAAGAGGCCAGAATCCTCTATGCTTCACAATGCCCAGTGGCAACCACCGCCTTCTATGTACCTCATCCCTTCGTGAGTCCCTGGTGATTTTACAGATTGTGCTCTGGCAAAAAAATCTGAAGAATTTCAAAAGAAGATGAATAATGTTGTTCTAAATAGAACTAGTACCATGTCTTCAGAGGGTTTCCATTCACTCCTCTAACACCACTGTTTTGTGAGAAAACAACAGATGGACTGATTACAGTACAGTATTAACAAGAGGGAACAACTTAAGCACAAGGTACAAGCAATGAAGGTACAGGGTTAGGGTTATACAGGAGTTATATTCCACAGAGGGACATTCACAGTGAAAAATAGAAAACAGAAAATATTAACAGGCTAGAAATAAGCGGGGGTTGGGGGAATCAATTCTCTATCCTGCCATATGTAAAATTAGTTTTCCAATTTGATTATCACTTTTTAAAATGTTGCATAGATATTCCTCTAAGGGGAAAAAACATTACAGCTATGATCCAGTATTACACTGGTGGAACAAAAAGCTCATTCCATAAGCTTTGAAAAGGAATGGGTACTCACAGAATGAGGAGTTACCCTGGCTCTGTCAGACAATTTCATATGGGGTCTAGATGACATCATCTTCCGTTTGTAGTTCTCCCAAATTTTCCTATAACTTTTTTCTTCATTTTTTAAATAGTTAAATCTATTATAGTGGAAAAGAAGGAACAGCCACACAATGACAGCACAAGGAGCAGTTCATTCTGGAGTAATTTGGGCTTCACATTTTTTCTGTGACCATGAGGTACCAAAGAGCCAGGAATGATTAGTCATTTGTGGACTAAATGCGCCTAGGGTCCTAAACATACTCAGGGCTTCAAAGCCCACATAAAGAATGAGATTAGCTTTCTGGAAACCAATATCTGTATTACATTCCCTAGGCACATTTACGTTTAAAAGCAGAAAACAGAAGAATCATTAAACATAATATATGATGAATTGTTGAATTTGTCCGATATATTTTGTCAAGTTTTATATTAAATATTTTATTGTTTGCAGTAAAATGCTTACATTCCTTCTTTCTCTCCAGGCTGTCTGTATTATATTATGTTAGTAAAGACACTTGTTTTACTCATAGCTCACATTCTGAAGCTGAGTTTGTGATTTCCTCAGAGATACAAACCTGAGGAATCAGACATTTAAATGGGGCTTTGATTCAGCACCAAATTTGGCACCATTGTAGCAGACAGTCTGCTCTTGCCCTGTGCTAAATCTGTGGAAGTTTGGGCAAAGAGATTTCAAGTTATGTTTTTTTTTAAAGTAAAACTGTTTTACCCCTCCATTCAGAAATAGGCAACCCTAAACATCCCCAGGTTTAAAGTAACTCAAATAAATTGAAAAGACCAATTTTGCTTATCTTATGGATAATGGAGCATGGTTGGCCCCATTCACTTTTTTTTTTAATTTGGAAAGGATCCAGACTGCAGAGACTGAAATATTGATCCTCAAAGGAGGCCTTTCAAAAGGAAAAAAAGCCACTTTTTAATAAGACTGAGCATGTGTGGTACAGGCATGCCAGGCAGATAATACAATGTATCATATGGACATGGGAGGAAAAAAAAGGTTCACAGCTATTATGGAAGGAGTTTTTAAAAAACAGGTTTGCTTTTTAAAAAGTAATCAAGTGACAGTACTCCAGAAAGGGGGATATTTTGCCCTATATCTCCAGGGAATTTGCATACAATTTTTAAGGCATATTCAAAGTATTTCTGCATTACAAACACACAGAGCAGTTGTGTTTGTCCCAGCTCTGAGTGCTTTGTCTCAGGATTTCTCAGACCAGGCTCCTGACACAAGTTTTCAAAAGAGAAATTAGCTCCAGGTCTGGGGCAATCTGAACTTTTGAAACTGTCAATTGAGACTCAACTGAATTTTTAACTCCTTTCTGGCCAAACAAGGATTTGTGCTTGCAAAGGTATTCTGGTTGTAAAAATATTTTTAAAAAATATTTAGAAGGGAGTGCTATGATGACAAAGAGAAAATGGCTGCTTTTGCCTGATCTCTTAAGACTCTACACCAAAAACCTTATAATTAAAGTAACAAAGGGGAATGATTGAAACTTCTAACAGTTAGTAGCTGTTTAAGATATGAGTCAGGAATCAAAGAAGCTTCATTAGACCCAATTTTGGAGCAAAAAAAAGCTTGCAAATGAGAGACCTAGTTGGTGGGGCTGGCTGTCCTATCATGGGAGAGAAATCAGTGAAAGGACCTCAAGATGACTTGGATCCAATGTATGAAGTAGTTGAACAACCAAAACAATCCCAGCAAGAATGAGCTGGTACTATTAATCCTCTTCAAAAAGATCTTAGAGATTTGTTGGATAAACTATCAGGGCTAGCAAACACTGCTAATTAGGCTTTGGGGATTGAGCACCAATAGTCTATTAAAATCTGACAGCCTGCATGGCAGATCTGCAGGCCCAAATTGAGTTCCTAGAAAACAAAGGGAAATGGCCCAGTTTGAGAGGGAGAGGATTATAGGACTGAGGGCTTGCTTACATTTATATTTGCCTAACAATTGCTTTAGAAATCACATGGTAGTCACATGATATTTGGGTCAATGTGTGGATCCTCTTGGGAAAACCTCCGCATTTGAGGCTTTGTTCTGCACCTGCCTGCCCTGCCCTCAGATTGGCCACTCGCCCCTGCTGCTGTGGTGAGGAGAGGGAGAGGGAGAGAGAAGGATCCAAGCATGAATTCTCAAGAATCCACATGATTTTAGCATGGGATATTCCTAAGTCATATTTGTACCCACAGAATACAGCACAGAAATGAAGGGTGCATGGCTTTGCAGTAGTGCAAAAACAATGATCAAAGCATGAATCCTCATGAATTCACATGATTTTAACATGGGATCATCCCCAAGCCACTGTCCAAACTGTGAGCAGAGATGGTGCCTATGGCTGAGAGTGGTTTGGGGAGGATCCTACATAAAAATAATGTGGATCCGTGAGGATCTGTGCCTCTAATCCTTTTTTTTTTTTTTTTTTGCTCAAGGACAGCTCCTCTTGGAAACAATTTCTGACTTGATTACTTTAACCCTCCAACTGTATACTGAGTTGTGTCCTGAACTGCACATTTCAAAGGACGATTTTATTCTTATGTTCCCATTCTCAGTAAGGGGAAACAGAGCCTGGTGATATGGTTGTCAGATTTGCAAGAGAGCACAGGAAATATGCCATGTTCTTCAATGCAAACATATAAATTTATCAAAATATTTGCAATGTTGCAAAATATACCAGCCATTCACAAGCCTCTTAAGTGAAAAAGGAATAACATACAGATCCAATAAAACTGATTATTAAGCATGATGGAAGAAGAACAATTCTCAATTCACCCTTGCATATTATCCCTCCTGGAAAAATCCCCACCTTGCTAGGAAATGAATCTCTTGGCTCATTGCTGCTATCTCTTGTGGAGTGGCAAGGAAAAAGACAAGCCAGACACAATTATGTCCACTCCACATGGCGGTAAGATACATGATTGTTACTTCTGTCTCAGGTCTTTTTATATAATCAGAATTATTTTGACTTCTGACTCTGTTCTCTTTTGAGTATTTTGCAAATAATGATCTAACAAGTTTAACTGGTGTTGCAGGAGGTGTATAAAAAGAATGTTATTGTTATCCTCTCTACATCCCCCCCAAATTTAGCCCTCTCATTGCTGTTGTCCTTTGAATGACAGCCTGAAACTCCCTACATAAAGGCCTGTTTCACAAACTGTGCTACGAATTGTTTTTTTCAATGGTACAGGTTGCATGTCATATTTTTGACTTTGCCTTCATCAGTATCTGGACTTCTGGTGATTTTTTTATGGCATCCAAATTACAGCCATTCTCAGGTAAACTCAAGGAAACTTCCTATTTTAAATCAGGATGCCAGATCTGAAAGTGACATCTTTTAATGTCAATGGGATGAGATCCCCAATTAAATGAAGACAAATCCATAATGTAATGAAACACGAGGACATGACATATTAATGATGTAAGAAACCATCACAAAGAGCACCCATTCCCCCTTATAGTATGAACTAGATTAAGCTCATGCCATTCAGCTGCAAGTTCTTCTAAATCATGTGGGATACTGATCACCTTTTCTGTATGGATACATTTCCAGCGTGAAGGAGATTTAAAAGACCCAAATGGCAGGTTCCTCTTTGTAAAGGGATCTATTGACAATGTTAAATTAACAGTGAGGTCCATATATAGTCCAAACACACTTTTAGAAACGTCATAAATCCTACTCAGGGATAGATTATATACTGGTTTCCAAAGCATGGAAAATATATCTCAAGTCAGCATAAATTGGATCCCTAAGAACATCCAATCACACGCTACTGGAAGCAACATTTCATCTTTTTGGGCCAAGACCTAAGACCTTCTTGTGGTCACAGAACCCAGCTTTACTATGCAGAAAAGAAGCTACAGAAACATTTAAAAAGAAAATAGGGAAATACATCAAAGAGTATAATGCACCGGAAGTGTCTATTACTATGCTATGGGATGCTCTGAAGGCTGTAGCATGGTGTGTATGTATTGCTCAGTCTTGCCACTTAAAAAGAGTATCACAAGCTACTAGAAATCAACTTCTTTTTGAGATAAGATCTCTGGAAACTCTACATAAGATGAAGGGAAAATTTGAACAGTTGCAAGAATTAGCTTGTAAAAGGTCTTAGTTTCAAACATTAGAGATAAACGGAATGTCAAAACAATTACAATATGCCAGTCAAGACTATTTGAAATTTGGCAACAAAAATTCCAAATTACTTGCTAATTATATTGGAGGGAAAAATCAAGCTTAAATGTCAAATAGCAACTATCAAAAACAACAAAGTGGAGAAGACCAGAAGACTCAGTGTGAAAATGAATTATGGTCCAATTAGACATGCAACTGCACTAATACATATGTCGTTAAGATGGATATAGACTCTGTTCCTCCCAGAACTGATGACATCTCCCATAAATCCCCAGCTAGCAGGGTTACTTTTCCCAATTTTGGTTCTGCCAGTCCACCAAAAGTATACACAATACTCCTATTGTATTATGTGTGTTATTTTTCTTCCAGTTCAGATAATGTATTTCAAATAATGTTTTTACAATTTTGTAGGTAATTTTAAAAAATGTTTTATGTTTTGCAACCCATTTTGAAAACATCAGATATAACTAAGTGGAATACAAGTAAAATTTAAAAGATGGTAACCAAGTGGAATACATGTAAAATTTAAAAAGTTTTGCTTCATCAGCACAGAAGCCTGATCTAGGGTAGAGTTGGCATGAAGAAATTTTCAGGACAGGGTTAAACACACACTGTACTGCTGAGAGGAGGGGGAAAAACATGATTGATGACAGTGTAGACCAGAAACAAGGTCTATCTTAGAGAGCTCAGCCCCTGAAACCAAAGTATCAGTAACAGGAACAAGAAGAATCAGGAAGCCACAGTTCCTGGAGCCATCTGGACTGACTAGCCTCACATTTGCCAGGGGATTGCAAAGATGACATGCCACATGGTCCATTCGGGAGAGGAAGAGTCAGTCACTGTGGGAATGAAAACCACAAGAGGAAATGGAACACAAAAGTAGAAAGAGACATTGAAAACATCTGCTGATGCAGTTGTTTGTGGTAAGGGGTTTGCCATTGAGGAGGGAAGTCTGAGCCTACGCGGCATCCACAATCTAAATAAAAAAGGTGTGGAAACATTGCTAGTGCAGGAATGCTTTCATTGCTTCTCCTATGTGAGATTAAACATCCAGAAACAATAAAAAGAATGTTAAAAATAGGACTTGGGTGTCATAAACGCAAATGGAAAAAAGGTACACATACACACTTATGGGAATATCTGTAGGAGGTCAGATAGCTCTACAATGACATCTGTACAGACCACCAACTTTGCTGCATTTATAATATCAGAGTATCCGTTATGCCTTTCATTTGAAGGTCACAAATCTTGTCCCAAATTAATTATGCCACATAACATCCATGTGATGGAAAGCACAGTGGGAGGAATACTTCAAAGACCACCAGAAAGTCAGCTGCCTCTGGGTTAAACCACAGCACCTGTTTTCAGCACACGACAATACAGTTTTTAGGACAGGAAACAAAGCAATATATTCAGAGAACAGAAGTCATTCAGGGTGGATGAGAAGCAAATGATATTTGGCTAAAGTGGATAATAGCAATGTTGCTGTTATAAGCAACATGTGCCTTCTATACATAATAGGAGTTCCTACCTCAGTCCTATATTGCAAATGCAGAAGTTGCACACAGATATCTAATGCTTTTTAAAAGTACTAATTTGTCACTCATTTGAAGAGAACAGTCCCACTTTTTAGCATGCTATTTCCATACTAACTACACCTTATCTAGGATATTCCCCTAGAAACATCCTGACACTCATAAGCCAGTTAACTTAATATATGACTAAAACTAATCCTGACCTATACAAGTATCAGCTAAATGGCACGAAATATGCTTCTGGTATATTTCTTTGTCATTTCACACGCTAGCAAGGTTATGCTCAAAATCCTCCAAGGCAAGCTTCAGCAGTATGTGGACCGAGAACTCCCAGAAGTACAAGCTGGATTTCGAAGGGGCAGAGGAACTAGAGACCAAATTGCTAACATGCGCTGGATTATGGAGAAAGCCAGAGAGTTCCAGAAAAACATCTACTTCTGCTTCATTGACTACGCAAAAGCCTTTGACTGGGTGGACCACAGCAAACTATGGCAAGTTCTTAAAGAAATGGGAGTGCCTGACCACCTTATCCATCTCCTGAGAAATCTATATGTGGGACGGGAAGCAACAGTTAGAACTGGATATGGAACAACTGATTGGTTCAAAATTGGGAAAGGAGTACGACAAGGCTGTATATTGTCCCCCTGCTTATTTAACTTATATGCAGAATACATCATGCGGAAGGCTGGACTGGATGAATCCCAAGCTGGAATTAAGATTGCCGGAAGAAATATCAACATCCTCAGATATGCAGATGATACCACTCTGATGGCAGAAAGTGAGGAGGAATTAAAGAACCTCTTAATGAGAGTGAAAGAGGAGAGCGCAAAAAAAGTCGTGTCTGACTCTTTGTGACCCCATGGACGAGAGCACGCCAGGCCATCCTGTCTTCCACTGCCTCCCGGAGTTGGGTCAAATTCATGTTGGTAGCTTCGATGACACTGTCCAACCATCTCGTCCTCTGTCGTCCCCTTCTTCTCTTGCCTTCACACTTTCCCAACGTCAGGGTCTTTTCCAGGGAGTCTTCTCTTCTCATCAGATGGCCAAAGTATTGGAGCCTCAGCTTCAGGATCTGTCCTTCCAGTGAGCACTCAGGGTTGATTTCCTTCAAAATGGATAGGTTTGTTCTCCTTGCAGTCCAGGGGACTCTCAAGAGTCTCCTCCAGCACCACAATTCAAAAGCATCAATTCTTCGGCGGTCAGCCTTCTTTATGGTCCAGCTCTCACTTCCACACATTGCTACTGGAAAAACCATAGCTTTGACTATGCGGACCTTTGTCGGCAAGGTGATGTCTCTGCTTTTTAAGATGCTGTCTAGGTTTCTCATCGCTTTCCTCCCAAGAAGCAGGTGTCTTTTAATTTCGTGGCTGCTGTCACCATCTGCAGTGATCATGGAGCCCAAGAAAGTAAAATCTGTCACTGCCTCCATATCTTTCCCTTCTATTTGCCAGGAGGTGATGGGACCAGTGGCCATGATCTTAGTTTTTTTGATGTTGAGCTTCAGACCATTTTTTTTGCAAAATGACTAAGATACATCCATCCTATTCAGGATTAACAGTCACATCAGCAGAAGAAAATTAATAGTTCCAATGGTAATGGGGGTGGAGAAGCTCCTGGAGGTCAGCTACTGGGTGGTAGCAGTAACACAAAGTCACACTGGTGGAGGATCTTTCACAGACAACAGCAGTGACACTCAAGCTACCTATCGTTAGTACTGTGCAGAAGAAAATAAATATTTCTTATCTTGAAAAATCGTAAGAAATAAAAAATGAATCAAGATATAGTGCTGGTAAATGAGACTTCCTAGTCAGAAGGCACTCAATCAGCTTCTGACCAGGATTGAAGAACAAAGGACAAGTAGAAATAGTGCTGTCACTAGTGAAGCAACTTGATTAAAACTGAAAAGATGGTTAGTAGCCAATGTGCACAAATGTGAAAGGAAAGTCTGATGCTGCATGGCACATAAAATTGTGTCATGCAAGGTAAAGTGGAAATTGTAAAGCAGGAAATAGAATGCTTAAACATTGCAATACTTGGTGTCAGCAAACTAAAATGAACAATTTTGGTCAAAGTGTTTTATTCTGGAAATGACAAAATCAGAAGAAATTGTGTGTCTCTAGTACTGAGGCAAGATTTAGCACAAGCAGTTAGGGGCTATAATTAACTGAATAATATCAATCATACCTTTTGGAAAACCTATCAACATAACTACCATTCAAGTCTATGCTGAAACTACAGATGGCGAAGAAGAAAAATCAAAAGTGTCTACGCAATTGTCCAGGAGCAAATTGATCACACACCTAAACAATATATGCTGATAATCATAGGTGACTGGACTACAAAGGTAGGAAACAAAGCAGAACCAAAAAATTGTTGGAGAATTTGGCCTAGGAGTCAGAAACAAAGGAGGAGAGCAACTCACAAAATTAAAAATATATATTGGCTACTGGAGTGTACCAAAGAATATCAGAAGAACATGCTTTATAGACTACAGCAAAGCTTTTGACTTTGTGCATCTTGAAAAGCTATGGATCATTTAAAAAGAAATGGGTATGCCTCAACAGTTGATTATCTTGAAGTGTAACCTGTACTGTGGACAAGAAGCAATGGTTAGGATGGAATATGGAGAAACAGAATGGTTTCCTGTAGGCAAAGGTCTCAAACAAGAGTGTATTTTATCTCCCTACCTGTTCAATCTATATGGAGAACATATGGAAAGGTGGATTAGATACAGATGAAGTGAAGTGAAAATTGATGCAAGAAACATCAATAATTAAATATATGGAGATGATGCCATATTGCTGGCAGAAAGCAGTAGTGACTAAAAACAACTCCTGAAGAAGGTGAAAGAAGAAATCTCAAAATCAGGGCTGCAGCTGAACATTAAGAAGACAAAAACCATGACTACAAAAGAATTACATGACTTTAATGTGGACAATGAAGAAACAAAAACTTGTGAAAATTTTTGTATACCTTGGTTCAATCATCAATCCAAATGGAGACTGCAGGTAAGACATTATAATAAGACTGATAGAAGAGCAGATATGAAAGAACTAGAAAAAATCATCAAGCGTAAGGATGTGTCATGGAAGCCAAGGCCAAGATCATCCACAATCTTGTATTTCCAACTACTATGTATGGATGTGAAAGCTGGACAGTGAAGAAAAGAGGCAAAAATGCCAAAACTGGAGTTTTAGAAGAAGTAGCCATGTTAGTCTGTGCTAGCACCTCAGGCAAAAACAAACAAAACAAAACAAAGGAGACAACACCACTATGGCACCTTAAACACTAACTGCTAGATCTTAATGTGAGCTTTTGTGGACAGGTCCACTTCTTCAAACATAAGAGTGAATTCCACAACAACAGGTCACAAATCAAGTATCTTAAGAGGCTATTTCTACAGTGTGAGCATCACCAAAGAGAGAGCTCTGCCCTGTGCCCTAGAGATCTGATATCATAGAGAAAAAGATTGTGGAAAAGAGTCTCACTAACCAATCAGAGTGAATAAAGAGCCCTGTATCTGATATTGGGAAGGTACTTCCTGAATATATCAGGTCTGCGCCATTTCACATTTTTCAAAGGGCCTGAAAGCTCCTTTTGCCTTTTTGCCTTGTGTTCATTCAGGAGGTCCTGACACTACAAGACACCTCAACAAAGAGTTTTCAAGCCCTGCTAGATTCCTTGCCTCAGTGTCTCTGCAACCCACACAGAGTGCCTCTGTGTAAAACCAGTATCCTTTCTCTTTCAGATAGAAAGCATGCATTCTCTCTCTCTCTCTCTCTCTCTCTCTCTCTCTCTCTCTCTCTCTCTCTCTCTCACACACACACACACACACACACACACACACACACACACATGGCACAGAAAACTGGGAGATTATTCAAAATGAGACAATCCAATGCATTTAATTTCTCAAAGTTCATGCAATCAAAGCAGCAGCTATTACTGTTTTCCATAGCTGCAATTGTCCTTTTACATCTTCATTAAAATAATCCTTGGCAATGTGAGAACTCTCATGGGTGCCTCAGGAAGTACCTTGCCTTCTCACAGGATGAGAAAACAATTGCCATGACTTGTGACTGACCGTGAGGATCAGCATCCCTACTTCACACCATGAAAACAAATACATGCCTGTGAAGGTAAGTGAATTTGAGGCTGCAAAGGCAAGGAGCTGCAAGCTTGACACCTGACATGCTAGATGTGGAATGGTACATGACACAAAGCAGCCCAAATAAATCTCCCTTCCCAAATAAAAAGAGGATAATTCCCACTCTATCTTGTGTTTTGTTTGCAAGCACTGATCCTACATTCTCCAAAGAAAGGGAAATGTTTTCATGGTTACAGGTACTGGTTTTTGAGCTCGTCATTTTATGCTGGCTATGAAAAGTCTGCGAGCACCTGAGGATAATGTCTCTGCTTACAGAAGACAGAAATTATGTGTGTTACAATGGGTGTCCAAACTGTGATAAATGTTGACATGTATCCATGTGAGTGTTGACAATCCCAGACAAGCCCAACTCCAGGAGAAGACTCTGGGAGTTGTTGACAAATTGACCTCAATGGGAATTAACATTTAGACATTAATGGCCATCGATCAACAAAATGTGGATATTCACCACAATATACAGTATGGGGAGAGGCTATCAGTGGTATAAACAAAGGAGCTTTATTTTACTTTAACATTGCAAGGATCGTAAGACAATACTCTATTAAATCAGTCCAATTTTCCTGTGCTTTCCTGTCACTCACATTCTGAGGCTTATCTCCAGGGGACTGTCTACTGCAGAACATTTGGACAGTGCTATAAATCCTAAGTACACAAGTCCAACATCATTGGCATATGCAGTGGACTTCGCCCCTAAATGTCATCAGAAGATCTTCTGGACACAGTAAGTGGAGACTCTGAGCAAAGCTCAAACTATTACGCTCAAAACTCATTTTGTTGGCTCATCCTGGTATCACAAACAGTCAGAAAACATACACCAGGGATCTGGAAAGTGACAAACAAGTTACTATTTGTGATTTCCAGAGCAGGCGTCCAGCTGTTGTTCTTGTCTTTACATCCCTTTCACAACCCTCAGAGGCTCAGCAGCCTGGAGCTAACCTTCTGCGCAGCAGTAATCAAACTGAACAGGAAGCAAAAAGAAAAAAGAAAAATTAACCTGTGTAAACATCTCCCTCTAACTCTCTCCCTCAAAAATTCCCAGCAGCTGAAAACCCAACAGAAGATCAGTGTGAACACTTTGCCAGCAAACAGCATTCCAAAGAGCAAACTTACTGCTCCACACACAAGTTGCTTTCTGCCTATTGCCAATTAGATGGGCAAAGGAGACTAAGCAAAAAACGGTGTGTCGAGCCAATGGAGAATTCCACATGGATATAAGTGGGGCAGCCAATGGAAACCATGATGTAAAGTTCAGATCCAGGGCACTGCTTCAAGAGCTTAATCTAACAGGCCCTAGTTGTAAGCTTTGTCATGCTCGTGAATGCATGAAAACCTGTGCTAGAGGAAATTTGAAGACTTAAAAAGTAAGAAGTAAAATGCTTGCGTGCTATGCTTGTTAACACGGGTCATGACATCCTGGATGTAAATGTTTGCACTTAAGGTCATACTTTAAAGCATTCTGGTGGTGCAGCAAGTGAACATGGACTTACTGGTGAAACACGTTTCAGAGGCATAAACTCCTTTGGGGTTTCAGCAGGGAGCTGCTGCCATATCTCGAAGTCTTTTTCCCTCTCTTCTTGATATGTTGACTGAGTTTTAGATGTGACAATGCATGCCATGAAGCCATTATACTGAGCATTTCCCTGCCCCTGCTGCTGACTGCAAGGAGGGAAGCCAGGAAGCACAAATCATGATGATGCCTTAATATGATTACATATTAATTCACCTAGTATGTAATTCTTAGACCAATGTGTGGATCAGAATGCAGTTATTATTTGGATTTTTGCTTCCCTCTTGCTACAGTTGTGGCTCAAAAAAGAAAAGAACAAATGCATATAAAATGCATACTTCAGAGTAAAATATATCTAGAAATGCATATTTTAAGAGAATACATTTAGAAGTGTGTGTATTTTATGAGAAAATATGTTCAAAAATATACCTGTTTAAATAGTTATGTGCAAATACTTATTTATACTAATTTTTGGTGTGGCTTTTTAAACAAAGAAAACATTGCAAACTAATGTGGAAATAAGATAGGACAGATGTAAGAATAACTTGGAAATCCATTGATGTGTCCATTTTCAGCTGCTTGCATCACAAGCCCACAAGCCCACTAGTTACCTCTGGAAATTTCAGCAAGTAATATTTATAAAAATATTTCATTATTAAATTTGGAGTCCATATTTTCATCTTTAAGTTCAAAGATAATAAAAGGAAGTATCTTGGCAACGCCTAGCAACAAATAGGACCCAAGGCTGACGAAGTACCTGATCCCATAATTGTACATGGTATTGATCAAGATACTGTATACTGATGTTTTCCATGAACTAGTGTCACAATGTAGTATGACAACACTCTGATGGTTGTCAGAGTAGGTGACAGGAAATCCCATAGCCTAACAGCATAGCTGCACATGATTCTAACAATGTGATTAGCATTTTTCTCATTATTTTTGTTAAAAATTAAACACAAGAGGCCTGGGGAAAACAGTTAGTCACTGAGACCATAACATGTAGCAAAGTCTGCTTAAGCCTTTTGTCTTCAGCTATGTGTTCAGTAAACAACATTCCCCTATGTCAGTGGTTCCCCACCTTGGGTAACCCAGATGCTGTTGGACTGCAATTCCCAGAAACCCCAGCCAGCACAGCTGGTGGTGAAGGCTTCTGGGAACTGCAGTCCAAGAACACCTGGATTACCCAAGGCTGGGAACCACTGCCCTATGTCATTATTAGCACTATAGGGAAAACCTCCATGGAGAAAACATGGGACTATTGTTCCCTATACTAATTATTTAAAGGGGAAATAGATTTCAGAGGGATATAAAGTTGCCTTTCCCATGTGCTGCAATCATGTAATTGCTAAATCCATCATTAATGTCATTAGTCAGATCTTCAGTTTAGAGACCCCATTTTTAAAGGAAAATAGAAAGGTTTTGCCTTTTGGTTGAAAATTAAGATATACCTAACCACACCTATAATTAAATATCTTATAATCCTTTCAACATTGCTTCTTTGTGCAGAACAAATATATTGACAATGAGCATGTTGAAAACGCAAAGCTTTGCAGCTTTTCAAGGTGAAATCTTGGCTTCAGCATATACATTGCCCTTTTTAAAGGCCTGACTCTAGCTGCCAGTCTTTTGGAAGACTGGCCAAGATCTGTTGAAAATGTAGCCATGAGAACACACTTTAAATCAGTCCTTTTCTGCCTTTTCGGCCAGAAGTATATGCAATGCTTCAGTTGAAGTCCTGGAGTAGATTATCATGAAACCAACGTTCAAATCTAGATGCTGTGTTGGAAGTAAATTAGAAATATGATTCCATGTCAAGTCCAGGTGTTTTTCTCTCTGTTCATGCTGCCCTTATTCAATCTCAGTATTCCGCATTTTAGGCAAAATTTGAGATCTGATATGAAAATCTCTCCCTCCTGCCTCTGTCACTTATTATGACTGACCTATTTCTTGAAAACAAACCTCTCTATATTGAAAATGAAGTAGAAATAGAAATATCAGCCACTGCTGGCTTCTCCAAGTAGCATTAAGGTGCTATTTTCTGTCCATCTCTGTACCACTGTAGTGCACTGCTGACTAAAGCACACAGATAAAAAAAGATACAATCTTAAGATCAATGAACAGGTCAGCCCAAGACACTTTGCTGCCTGAAGCAAAGGACAAGATGGGGCACTGGACTGTAGCATTTCATGTACGAAAGCCAATCGGATTGGCACCTCTGTGTTGTTTTTACAATGGCAATAGATCATATACCACTGTGTTTGAAGGCAGCAAGCTAGCATGTTGGGAAGGCCAATTCTGGCAATTAAACAGTACTGTATTCAGGTGGATCCAAGCAGGATACAGCTAGTCACAACAATTTCAGTGGCTGCGGTTCTATATTCTGCTTGACTTGGCAAAAAAATATGGAGAGCTGCTTCAATCTAATAGTGCAGCAATCTACCTTTTACAGAAGGTCTTCTGGGTAATTTAGTGTTTGACATTGTTCGCTTTGTTCCAGGAAAGCAAACAATTCACTTTGGAAAAGAGCCAGGCTAGGAGAAAACTTTCTCTGTGAGAAGCCCACAGATCAGTAAATGTGTCCCACATTTACTGACCTGTGGGCCTCACACCTGTATGGAAAAAGGAAGCAATGGGAGTGACATGAATTCACTGTTGCATCTACTCAAAAGACAGCTTCTGCATTATACAGAATAAAATGGGTGCAAGGTGTCATGGTGATCATCACTAAGCAGACTTTTACAGTATTCTGATAATGTATACACAAAGAAACCTATTACACAGCTTTTGCTGAGGTATTCAATCAAGACATTTATGTATGTATCTGTGACACAGACACTCAGTAACCACAGTCATTTTTCCTTCATGCATTATTCTACTCCAGAACACTGCTAATATGCATTCTTTTAAATCTTGGTTTGCTGGGAAACACAGTTACCTTCTGTGTATCTCTTTTCCAGCATGGAATCATTTTGGTTGCTGCCTCAGTAAAACACTTTAAAGGAATGCATTTCTGTACAAGGTGTTCTCACAGCTGTCCTACCAGTATTATGATACATTCTTCAGTTATTACTCTTTCACTTCTGAAATGTAATACATATTTATTCCAGTGGTGCCTAGGCATTTTATCAGACACAGACGTGCTTACCACATATGTTTGGATTCCTATGCTTATGAGTGAAATATATGTTGCATTCTACTGATTGACTAACCCTCAATTTTTCTGGAATGCCTCCTTCATTTTTAAAGTTTGGGGCTAACGACTAATCAATACACTCTTCCCATTTCATATGCATAACCATCCATATTGCATATATTCCATCACAGAGGTGAATCTAGATATTCACTGCTAGCGGGGATACAAATAATACTTGCTCAATATTTTCCTTCTTTAACGTGTTCTACAACAGGTTACAGTAAACATGTGAGGAAAGAAAAGTGCTAGTCCCACCCTCTGTCTAAGATCTCCAAGTATGCAGAGTTAAATCTCAAGAAGAGACATATTGCTGTCTGTGGAGCATCTCCACACAATCAGAAATCTTTTTTAAAAGAATAATAATCATGGAGGTGTTAAACAGAGAGACACAGTTCTCCTGTTCAGATTTAATTTTAGTTTCAGACACACAAAGACATAGGACAAAAGCGGGAAGGGTTACCACCTTTGTCCCCTCACATCTTTACTCTGATCCCTCTATAAAATGTCTGAATGGGGCTATTGATTTAGGCTGCTTCAACGAGACACCTCTACAACGAATTTTCAAGGCTCATGAGATTCCTCACCAACAGCTAAGAATACTTCCCCCCCCCCCCCCAGTAAGCATCTCTTGTCTTTGTACTTTGAACATTCTCTGTGCAAAACTAGTCTCCTTGGAGAAGCAAAGTATAATAATACACTAGATACTGAACAAGTGGCAGTTTAAAAACATGCAGACAGATCATCCAAGACCTCTGCTTCTTAAAAGTCCATGTGACAAAGCAGCAGCCATTGTCATTTTGTGCACTATGCATTATTTATTCAATTTCACTTCATTTGTGTTTGAGTGAGAATGTTCTGGTCTTCTGTTGCTGAGAGAAACAGAAAAATATCTCACACTCATGATAAGGAAAATAATTGCACATAATAACTATGCAAGATGTGAAGATTTCCATCTCTAACTCCTAGAGGTACACAGATAACAAAGCGACCATACAGCTTTTCAAACATTAAATCCAGCTAACTGAACAGGGGGATTCCCAGTGTGGTGTAGTGGATAGAGTGACGGACTAGGACTCTGGAGAACAGGGTTTGAATCCCCACTTGGCCATGGAAACTCACTGGGGTGTGTGTCTGGGAACTGGTAAAACCATTCCTTAAATATCTCACTTATCTTGAAAGCCCTATTAGGGTCACTATAAATTAGTTCCGATTTGACAGCAAAGAACACACACACACAACTGAACAGGTAGCATGGGGAGGGGCTGACCTACATACATTTATTTGTATATCTGAAGAGAAACAATGCATTTAAAACACTATCCTTGCACGGCTGTTTGTTGAGAATGCTGAAAAAACAAGTTTCATATTATGTGAGGAGAACTCTACCCACATACAGCTATAGATATATACTGTAGGTTCATGTAGGCCATTAAAGTTTATGTTTGTTTTGGGTTGGGGATAGCACCAGCTTCCCTTCCCCAACACTTTCATTACATAGTCTGAAAAGAGCTTCTGTAATTTAACTACACCAGATCTATATACCACCATGTAAATATAGTTACAACAGCTTACATGTTACAAAATATTTATCTCGCCCTATATAGAATGTATTATTTGGGTTTTAAAAGGCACTGACTAACATGAAGTAGTCTGGTATCACTGTATCATGAAATGAAGGATTGGTGGGTGTGATTCTTTAGCAACATATGGAATTCATGCACAATTGGGGAGTGGCATCCCATCTCCCCCCCCCCCCCTTTGAAGCTTGTGCTATGTAGTTCACTATAGGAAGCTTTGGGGTGGTTTGGATTATTGGAGGAACCATTAGCCATACTGTAAACAGATTGCAGTAAAATGTCTCTAACACACAAACTTCTGCTTTCAGTTAACATTTGAATTTATAGTGCCTTGGGAGCAAATAGCAAACTTGGGTTTTTCCCTCTCAGTCAATATTTGCTCTCAAGTCAGTAAATCTTCATATGGACCACAAAACAGAAACCAGTAATTGTTTAATACCAGCTTGGCTCCCATTATAAAGGATAAAGGAAGATTTCAATCTCTCTATTTCCTTTGCATCTGGAAAAACTTTTAACCATTCAGTGTAATCTATTTGCCTTTAGGCTCCATCTTGGTTGTAGGTCATCCCTGCTGTACCTATAATTGTTATACAAAAGGTCTTTACCTTAGAATTATATACCAGTTATCAGTGTGCATCCCAGGAAAAGCAAAGAGATTAAGATGGCATCTTTCTCAATGTCGAGAAGCTTGTCAACTCTTATAATCTAGAGGGCAATTATTCCAACTTGAGGAAACCTTGACAAGAAGCCCAGAGGAAAGGGAGCAGGAAGGAAAAGATACATTATTCAGTCTTTAGATGGAAGAGCCTTTACAAGCACGAGAGAGAGAGAGATTCAGTATATAAGAAGAGAATCTTAAATGATGAATTAAGGACATTCTTGAATGAGGAGCCTGTAAAAGAGTTGCCTGTGACTTACATGGGAAGGATATAAACACAAAAGCCCACAGTTGCAGGAATTATGGCAAGTCATCTTCCAGTCCTGTTCAGGAACACAGACTGTAATATGCATTATAGCATAACATCTGCTGTAATAGAACACGGCTTAAGGCTGACATCAGTATGGACAAGTAAGAGAAGACTTAAGAGGCAAATCTAAACTAAGTGCTGTAGGCTTGATTCAATGGCTTTCTTTGATTCAGACAGCAGCCCTCAGCTCTATGGGAAACACACTCCACATCTGCAGTATACAGCACCACTCAGGAGACACACCATTTGTACAGATGGGAGAGAAGGGAGGAAATCAGAAATCCTACATTTAGCCTACTCTTCTTTGCCTGAGAATAATACAAAAGAGACTAGCTGCAGGAAATTTATAAAATAAATATGTCTCCGTAGCTGTATGAGATTCTGTTTTACCTATAGCTCCTCAGTAGAATAAACTTGTGACTCTGTAACTGCATCGTGCAATATAATCCTGTGTCATGTGCAGCATATAACTAATTTTCATTGAAAATCTGCATGACAACCTGGAGGTCAGAAGCAGGGAAGGTAGGAATGTACTATGTCCAAGGTACTAACACAGCTGTGAAGCTTCTGGAAGGATTTGCTTAGTCTCAAGAGATCATGTCCAGAAAGTATGGTTACATGAATAGATTTTTCCTGGGCAATACATTTTCAAGATCTAGCACAATCTTTTAGCAGGTAACTCAGGACTACATTCGTGAACATGAATTACAACCACTTCTTAAGTGGTCAGTCATCAGATCAGCATACTGCCTTTGCTATGAGCTATGCTGAAGTTAAATTAACTGTATGCATAGGATGGTCTGTGGTTTTTAGTATTCATTAAAAATGTACTTTCTTCTAGGAAATTTCACAGTCTGCAGAGAAAGTGAGATCAGCTCCTTCTTACTAATGCAAAAGCTTTCTGCTTAAATGAACAGAAGGAAACCAAATCCCTTAAAGGCCAAGAAGGCAATCTTCCTAAAGAATAGAAAACCATTGGCTGAAAGAAAAATTTTAATTTTATCTAGTATTCCTGAAAAACCAAGGTTCTCTCAGACTAAATTGAAGTGTCTGTTTTACATAGCGACTCCCAACAGTTTTCACTCATTTTTCATGTTTATAACTTTATTAAGGGGCTGTAGGAATGGACCTATCTTAAGGCAGAAGCAGATTAATTGAATTCCACTGTTATGAGAAAGGGAGTGGGGGAGTAGGTTTTACAGGTTATACTAAAAAGAATGGCTCAAAGGATTGATTTGGCACTTGGTAAGGTAGGAAGGATAGTTTGATTTCAGTTCAGTTGAGTTTTGAGATAGATACAGCAATGATTGTCTAAAAAGTGGTGTACTTAATGTTCCTTCCCATCTTTATCTTCCCAACAATCTTGTGAGGGTAAGTCCAACGCCACTCAGTGATTTCATGTCTAAGTAGGGACTGAACCCTACTTAGATCCCCCTGTAGGTCCCCCCAGTTCAAATCTAACATTTTTAACCCACTACAAGATATCAACTGTTGCCATGCTTTCTTGTGCACTTAGAGAATTGGACTGGAGGACCTTTATATTGCACTTTCTAATTATGTCATTTCATGTGAACAATATTGATTGTCAATTACATACATTCCCATAACATGGAATGGTAGCTCACTGCATGATAGCTCTAGTTGTACCGGGTCCATCCATTCAGTTGAAAAAAATGTGGTACTTGAGTCTTCCATTGTATCACTGATAGCCATCCACTCAAAGGCAGCAAAGAAGGTAGAATTAATCACAGTATAGGATGTCACACTGTAGCCATACTGCTTAAATAATATATCAGTTAAGCTGGCATTCTTAAACATTGCAGCAACTATGGATTCAAGGACCTGAGTTCACATGAAAAGCCCATGAACCTCCATGTTGTACTATATTGAAAGGTGTTTTTATATATATATAAAATTGTATGTATATATATATGTATATATGTGTATATGTATATATGTATATATGTGCATATGTGTGTGTGTGTGTGTGTGTGTGTGTGTGTGTGTGTGTGTGTGTGTGTGTGTGTGTGTGTGTATTGAAGTCTCTGATTGAATTTTAGACTCCATCCCTTTCCAGGTATCACAGCTCATACCATTCAGCAGGGTTCTCACCTCACTGTGTTACATATTGTATACAGGAGGCTGAAAGAACTGCCATAGAAATGGAGAGGAAGTCTATACTTTCAGTAAAACATGCACACACACTTTGTTTTTTAACATGTGAATGAATATAATCTTAATAATAAGCAAATCACTGATTTTTATTTTTTAAGGATAACTTCACCCTTTCTCACCTGGATGATAGCTCAAAATAATGAGATGTAACCCTTTCCACCACTATATCAAGTCCACAGTGATAATGGAAGTTAGTGGGAGAAAGAGCAATATCTGAAACAGTGCAGAAAATCAACTGCAGTGTAGAAAATTCATTATTTATTTTTAGTGTTAGAGGCCACTGATGTAAAAGCAGGCTATAATGCTAGACCACAGATGCTTTTGGGATTCCTGTGTGTTCTATTCAATTTTTAGATAGATATGCAAGGTAGCATGTGGGGTTTTTAGAAACAACACAACACTCCTAAATTCCCCTTCTGTAATTCTTGTATAAAGTAATTAACAGTTCCTGACCATGCTGAAAAGGCCAATAACAGTCAAACTTTTCAAATGACCTTTATTAGTCATGCCTCCTTCACCATGGTGGCTGGTCTCTTCTACAGTTTTTTTTTTTAAGTATAAATATTCAGTTCCTATCCTAAACACTCCCTGTCTTTATAAACTGCATGCTACACTTGAGAGTTGACATACAAAAATCAGCGGCTGAAATAACTTAAAATTTAAAGCAGCTCTGTTTAAAAAGAGACAGGTTTCTTAAGAGAAATGAGTCTACATTAATTTTCACAATATGGATTTGTACAGCTATGTAATATAAACAGGACACTGTTGTAAAAATACATGCACATGAAAAATGGATCCTACTCCTGGTGCATTTTCATTTTTCTAATCATTTTGATTATAGAATTTTTATCCACATGTATACTACAGATATGGCTTGAAGGTTCAGGTTCATTCTTGGTTTTCCCTGGCTATTTCCCCCTTTTTCCTGAATCACAATGACATTTCTCACCAGCTTGTATTGATAATTTACTTCTGTGCTTACTTTGAGGATGCAACATGGACTTCTTCAGTGCAATATGGCTAGCCCATACAAAGATACCACAAACTCATTTATTTTTCTCCTCCTCTATGGAAATCTTTTTAAAGTTCTTATGATGCAGAGAAGGGGAAATGAAAGTTACATCAGAAAATGGATTTCCCATGGTTCTGACAATAGAAAACCAGAATGCTTTCTTTTTTTAATTAAAAAAAATCATCAGTTGTAATTAACAAAGAAATTCATTAGCTCACACAAATAATGCAAATTATACTAATTCCTGTGTTCCTCATATCTGATCAGATACGCATGGAGGGGTAAATCATCTCATTGTTCAGAAGAATGTCAAAGAATCCCAGGCTGTTGAAACAACATCTAAGGGTGAGATCAGATGGCCATTTGTCCCACTGTTCGGTCTGCTGCAGGGATGCGCTTCTTTGCTCCTTTTTCTGGCAATAACATGATATAATTGCTGGGGCAAACCAGTTCATCCCCAGAGCATTCCTAGCCACACCTTTCTGGGTCCCTATCTGGGGCTATTACTTTTTTGGTGCAAGTATGATTGCTCAATTTGACTTGTTTCCAGTATGTGTGATCCCTTGAAACAAGCCAAAGCAAGCTTGCAGCTGTCAATTTGCCTTCCTCTTTCAGTTTCCCATATCATTAAGTTGCTTAAGAAGACAGCTTAGCCACTTCATGATATTGGGAAATTAAACACTTCCTCTGCTTCATAGAAGGATAGAGGAAATAAAATTGTTTTGTTTTTTTTAAACTGTATTAGGACAGCACCAATCCATTACATCATTTAGACAAACAAAAGAAATTTTGAAAAATTCCTAATAGAAGTAGATAGGAGAGGGAAAGGATGGAGATTTTTTTCTTTTCTTTTTCTCTTATAGGAGCCAGACCAAATCGGGTCACTTGAGGTGCATATGTCATTAGGATGAAAGGTAAAGGTTCCCCTTGACAATTTGTCCAGTCGTGTCCGACTCTAGGCGGCGGTGCTCATCTCCGTTTCCAACCCATAGAGCTAGCATTTGTCCGCAGACAATCCTCCGTGGTCACGTGGCCAGCGTGACTAGACACAGAACGCCGTTTACCTTCCCACCGAGGTGGTACCTATTTATCTACTCGCATTTTTGCATTTTGCATGCTTTCAAACCGCTAGGTTGGCGGGAGCTGGGACAAGCGACGGGGGCTCACTCCGTCGCGTGGATTCGATCTTACGACTGCAGGTCTTCTGACCTTGCAGCACAGAGGCTTCAGCGGTTTAACCCGCAGCACCACCACATCCCTATTAGGATGAAAGGACTGCACCAAACAGCATACCAGACCTCTATTTGACCTTAAGTGACCTTTTTTAGCCCACTCCAACCCTGCTCCAAATCAGCCTGTGTAGACAAGCCCTAGCTCTCGAGAGAGGCAGTGCCATGAGATCTCCTCCCCATTGCAGCCAAGAAAGCTTGCATCAGGGCAAGTGGTCATGAGCAGTTTAGGTTGGGAGTAGGAAGACCATTGAGCTCCACTGTCTTTCTAGCAAGATGATCAAAAGGGAAGTAGGGCACAAAACTTTTGAATGTGCAGTGGGCTTTTAATTTCTTTTGAAAATAGTCTTCTCAGGTCTATGCCTAGTGGGGCAAGGAGGGCTTTCCCCTCAGTAATTTTAAAGGTATGTACTGTGATGATGAGTGCTATGTTTGCATCACATAGCATGTATAACATCACTCTGAAAGTGAAATGCCAGACCTGAACCAATCTAGTAATGAAATAACACAACCGAAATAGATCAGTCTGAGGTTACCAGAAACTTTTAAAAAAACTTTTAAAAAATCATAATGTTTAAGTTGACTCAGGGAAATTAAAGAAAAAAATTAAAGAAAAATTTTGGTGCCTCTATACTCCCTTACTGCTGCTAAATTATGTTTTGTCAAAAATACCATTTGACTCTTTTCTATAGCAGTACTTCTGGAGGATATATTTGTCTTCAAAATAAATCCAACTGCATTAATAAACGGCAGACATTTTTCTAATCTTCTTCACAGGGAATGGTATCCTATGGTTCTCCTGCAAAGGTACTCTGCTCCCTTCCACTTTCTTCCAACTTGAAAAGATTTGAAACTTGTGTTACTTTATCAGGACACTCAGGCGATTTCTCAAGAAGACAGTATAAACATTTCCAGTAAGAGGAATTCATATAAATTCATTTCCCAAATGGTACTTCAGCTGTACTTGGTTGTAAAACTTAAATGAGAAAACAAAGAAAGCAATCTTTCAGCCCCATAGCTTGTCTACTACAGAAGCAGACATACCTAATATTTATTTGAGGCTAAAGAACCACTCTGGCAAATCCACCTATATTCCTATGTCTAGTTTGTAATACTGTTGATTCCCTGTACTCAGAAACTGGGCTGACTTGAAACCCAAGTCATATAGATACGCCATTCTTTTTACTGTGTTTAGTTCTTCAGTCTCCAAATCCATTAATTTTGGTGAAAGAATTCCTAGCCCAGCCTTGTGAATATGAAAGCTAGCATAACCCACTGTGGGCCAAACATATATTTAGAGAAATGCATTTTCCCCACTCTCCAATTTCTCACAATGTGTTCTGCTTTATTACATGTATTCTCCAGGATTAAACAAGCAAAGGAAGTGTTTGGTTTTACTCTGGAGATAACCCTCAGGACACAAATGTTTTTAATGTTTTCACAATTACACCATCACAATTATACCTTTCTAGGGGGAGCAGTCTTTTTAGAAATGGAATTAGTGTAACATCTGGTAAGGGCCTAAAACATCAAACACGTTTTTCCAATGTTCTTACATTGGGAAGATGAGTATAGACAAACAATGATTCTACCAAAAATTCCAACCCTAACCCTGATATTTGAGGAAAAATGGTTTGGGGAAATGCTTTTTAACTTTGTTTTGGTAAATCATATTGCTGGTTTATCAGTATTTATCAATTCAATATCCCACTGAAAGTTATAGTGCTTCTTTTTAAAATTCTGAGTAGAAATGCATATGATTGCACTCTTAATCATAGATAGTCCCCTCCTCACCCCAAAATATGGCATGCAATGTTTTTGATTCTATGGTTTGAAATCAAGTATTTCTGAGGTTTTCAGTAATTATCCTGTGAATCTGAGACACATCCCTCAGACAGGGAGGGGCTCAGATCTGTCTCAGATTTCATTGACTGAAGTAATGAACTAAAATTTTGGTGTTTCTGCTAGATAGAAATAACATACACAGACATACATGAGAATAACTACAGAAAGAAAAGCAGTCTGTGTTTCTGTTAGGGAAACCACATCTACTTAATATAGAAGCATGATACCGTTGTGTAATTAGGAAAAACCAAAAAAAGCATTCCTGACATGCCATCTTTGTCAACCAAGAGGAATTTCTAAGTTCTAATTACAAAATAGTATGCTTCTTCATCCAGTTTCCCTATCAAGTCTCTGTTCTTAAACTGCAACAACACAAATCGTTGGCTTTCCACAGAGGGAAAACATAAAGTGGGTCACAGGGGAAGCACACCATTCTTGGACTGGAAGGAAGCCACTGAGAGTCCAAGGTGAGTGATGACTGTCTGGGAGCTAATGTCCCACCCACCCTAGCCCACACTCACTCTCTCTATCCCAGTCCCAGTGCCTCAATGGGAAAGAAAACAGCTGCATAGTCTCTGGCATAGTTCAATGTTTTACAGCTGCAATAGCCACAAACACAAAACTTGGGGGGAGGGGGTCTGACCTACCCATGCAGGGTTCCTGAGGTAGTCTAATAAACAGATAGATGTACATAGTTTTCTGTAGTGTACCTAATGCCTTACCAATCAAATATGAATCTGCACGAAGCTCTGATTATGTTCCTTAAACATTCTCCCTAATGGACAGATATAAAAATCCTAAACCTAAATGACATTTCTGGATGATTACAGTAATTTGGGACTGTGCCCAAACTTACTAAAAATAACACCATGAAATAGTCTTGAACAAAATAACACATAATAGCCTGTGTGAGCAGTATAGAGGATTTTTTTTCTGGAGGAAGCCCCACTGAATACAATAGGAGTTACGTGCAGAATTGATTGGTCTTTGAGGACATAACAGTAGTTTTTGGATGGGTATGCCATTTCTCAGTTAGGCTTATGGCTGAGGTGCAAATAGGAAAGTGGGGGCAAGTGTCCTATATTATTCTGTACCTTTTAAAGCATTTGACATACTACAGATTTTCATCCTTTGTTTAGTTTGAATATTGTTGGATGTGAAAAATTATTGTCTGAATATTTACTGTAAATGTTAGCTATGCTTCCATGGGGGTTTCTGTTTTTAACAGAGTTCCTCTTGGTAAACTGGAATATATAAAACAGATACATTAATTGCATTTACTTCATACCGAATGTGTTTCACGAACTGATTCCATTACAAGATACCAACTACCAATTTGTCTACTAGGTTTAGCTTTTTAAATGACTGGATGAGCATGATTAAAAAGAAACAAAACTTAAGGAAAATTAGGTTTGTGACTTTTTTCTATGCCAAAGAACATACCATTTAATCACTGTAATTAATGTGCACTTGCTGTGATTGATTTTAAATAAATAGAACATTGTTACTAAGACCTCTTAGCAACAGACTTTGTTAAACATAAGAACTCAACCAATTTCCTTAACTTTATAGCTGATGCTGACTCATTTATTTGAATGTTGCAGTTACATTGTAAGATACTGATAATAATCAAGTTCAATGTTTGAATATGGAGTCACCAGGTTTGCGTTTAAGAAAACACTTAGGGGTCCTCTCAAAGCTTCTGCTTTACAGAGGCTGATGAAATAACAATGGTTTGATTTTATCAATGAAGGTCAACAAATTATCAACCCACCCGTCATTCATAGAACTGATTATTTAATTGACAACAGCTTATTCTAGAATTTTGAATAAGGAAACAATCCTGACTTCATTCCTGCAAATCCAACCAAGAGTAAACACTTTCCTATAGACTACTGGGATATGGACAAAACTATGACAAGCTGCAACTATGTGGTTGAGCCCTATCCTGCCCAATCAGCATCCTCCTAGTGAATGGCAAAAGTTGGGCATACTCCATGGACGTGTCTCACCTATGTGGAAGTGTTTTTCATACATACTCCCCAGTGGCAAAGGATTACACAGCAATATATCCAGCAATGAAAATTTTTGTTCGATTAAACAATCTTTCTAAAAGTAACATTTTCACATCTTCCATAAATTGTTGCAATTAGCCTAGCCTCAAGAATTCACACATTTGAGAAGTTTACAGGGTATTTTGGAGATACAAAGCATATATAAAACCATGCACACATTTTAAAAGAGGAATTGCTAAAATGCAAATGAAAAAAATATTACACACAGAAAATGGGTAAATTAGGTGAGAAACTTTTGGATTACTGATCGCGTGGCTACCAGATTTTGTGTTCCTTCTAGAGCTTGTTGTAGTTCTCTGCTTTCTGTGAAACACAAAGAGCTATGTTAGGGAGAAGATGGCTGGAAAGACTGGTGAGCATTTGAAACATTTTGTCTTGCCTTTGGATCCTGGAATTACCAGAAGATTACAGATGCCAATGCTAGCTCCCAGACGGAAAGTGTTCCAATGTTTTCAGTAGCTAGACAGCAAGGAGCATCTGACTCCATTGGCTTTTGCATAACAAGTGATGAACATATAATAACATCAACTCTCTTTTCAAAAAAAATATGTCCAAAAGGTCATGCGATTATCAAAGCATAGGCTGAATTCAGTTGTTACTTACTAGCTCACAATCAATCAAATAAACAGGAACATGTTTGCTGAATAGGATGGTGGTTTCAAAGTAAGGGAAATTCAAGACGAATAGATGACATTATATTATCACTGGTCATAGTCTGAAAAGAAACTGGAAACTGCGCCTCGCCTTTATGTGGCATCATTGATCCTTGCACACTTTTCAAATGGTCTGCCCTCCACTTTGTCACTCAAAATGTTAACTCTCCATGTATAAAATGTAACCCAAATAGCAGTCTGTCACGTTCCCACGTGGTCCCTGCTTGTTTCACCAAACTAAGAGCTCATGCTATGTGTCTTTCAGCTGCCACCAGTTGATTGCATCAACATTATCTATCACCAATCACAGAGGTCCAGACAATGTGTCATTTCAAAAGAACCAAATAGAAATTGTTTATTGTTACAGGTGTTGACAGAACAAGCAATGTTGTTAACTCTTAAACAAACATCCTCCTTCATCCACTCTCAACCACCATTCTCCCGCCCAATCTCCAAAACCACACCAAACTCCTCTATCTTCCTAAAACTCCTCAACTCTCCCTCCCCCTCCTCCTGCTGAGTCTCTTATATCTTGTGACCCCGCCCCTCCAGCACTCCCATTGGTCTATGCAGATATCACATTAATATTCATGACCTGGGTGGATGCCACATTCCTCCCCCCTTAATATGTTTGTTTTAGGAGGGGAAACGTAACGGTTTGCCCTCATAAACAAACAAAGGTATGTGGAAGAATACAAATACAAACCTCTTACATTATTTACATTACTAAGGATACATTACATTTGTTGTTGTTGTTCAGTCGTTTAGTCGTGTCCGACTCTTCGTGACCCCATGGACCAGAGCACACCAGGCCCTCCTGTCTTCCACTGCCTCCCGGAGTTCGGTCAAATTCATGTTGGTCGCTTCGGTGACACTGTCCAACCATCTCATCCTCTGTCGTCCCCTTCTCCTCTTGCCTTCACACTTTCCCAACATCAGGGTCTTTTCCAGGGAGTCTTCTCTTCTCATCAGATGGCCAAAGTATTGGAGCCTCAGCTTCAGGATCTGTCCTTCCAGTGAGCACTCAGGGTTGATTTCCTTCAGAATAGATAGGTTTGTTCTCCTTGCAGTCCAGGGGACTCTCAAGAGTCTCCTCCAGCACCACAATTCAAAAGCATCAATTCTTCGGCGGTCAGCCTTCTTTATGGTCCAGCTCTCACTTCCACACATCGCTACTGGAAAAACCATAGCTTTGACAATGCGGACCTTTGTCGGCAAGGTGATGTCTCTGCTTTTTAAGATGCTGTCTAGGTTTCTCATCGCTTTCCTCCCAAGAAGCAGGCGTCTTTTAATTTTGTGGCTGCTGTCACCATCTGCAGTGATCATGGAGCCCAAGAAGGTAAACTCTGTCACTGCCTCCATATCTTCCCCTTCTATTTGCCAGGTGATGGGACCAGTGGCCATGATCTTAGTTTTTTTGATGTTGAGCTTCAGACCATTTTTGGCGCTCTCCTCTTTCACCCTCATTAAGAGGTTCTTTAATTCCTCCTCACTTTCTGCCATCAGAGTGGTATCATCTGCATATCTGAGGATGTTGATATTTCTTCCGGCAATCTTAATTCCGGCTTGGGATTCATCCAGTCCAGCCTTCCGCATGATGTATTCTGCATATAAGTTAAATAAGCAGGGGGACAATATACAGCCTTGTCGTACTCCTTTCCCAATTTTGAACCAATCAGTTGTTCCATATCCAGTTCTAACTGTTGCTTCCTGTCCCACGTATAGATTTCTCAGGAGATGGATAAGGTGGTCAGGCACTCCCATTTCTTTAAGAACTTGCCATAGTTTGCTGTAGTCCACACAGTCAAAGGCTTTTGCATAGTCAATGAAGCAGAAGTAGATGTTTTTCTGAAACTCTCTAGCTTTCTCCATAATCCAGCGCATGTTAGCAATTTGGTCTCTAGTTCCTCTGCCCCTTCGAAATCCAGCTTGTACTTCTGGGTGTTCTCGGTCCACATACTGCTGAAGCCTGCCTTGTAGGATTTTGAGCATAACCTTGCTAGCGTGTGAAATGAGTGCAATTGTACGGTAGTTGGAGCATTCTTTGGCACTGCCCTTCTTTGGGATTGGGATGTAGACTGATCTTTTCCAATCCTCTGGCCACTGCTGAGTTTTCCAAACTTGCTGGCATATTGAGTGTAGCACCTTAACAACATCATCTTTTAAGATTTTAAATAGTTCCACTGGAATGCCATCACCTCCACTGGCCTTGTTGTTAGCCATGCTTTCTAAGGCCCACTTGACTTCACTCTCCAGGATGTCTGGCTCAAGGTCAGCAACCACACTATCTAGGTTGTCCGGGACATCCAGATCTTTCTGGTATAATTCCTCTGTGTATACTTGCCACCTCTTCTTGATGTCTTCTGCTTCTGTGAGGTCCCTACCATTTTTGTCCTTTATCATGTCCATCTTTGCACAAAAGGTTCCTTTAACATCTCCAATTTTCTTGAACAGATCTCTGGTTTTCCCCTTTCTATTATTTTCCTCTATTTCATTTAAGAAGGCTCTCTTGTCTCTCCTTGCTATTCTTTGGAAGTCTGCATTCAATTTTCTGTAACTTTCCCTATCTCCCTTGCATTTTGTTTCCCTTCTCTTCTCTGCTATTTGTAAGGCCTCGTTGGACAGCCACTTTGCTTTCTTGCATTTCCTTTTCTTTGGGATGGTTTTTGTTGCTGCCTCCTGTACAATGTTTCGAGCCTCCATCCATAGTTCTTCAGGCACTCTGTCCACCAAATCTAGTTCCTTAAATCTGTTCTTCACTTCCACTGTGTATTCAAAAGGGATTCGGTTTAGATTGTACCTGACTAGCCCAGTGGTTTTTCCTACTTTCTTCAGTTTAAGCTTGAATTTTGCTATAAGAAGCTGATGGTCAGAGCCACAATCAGCTCCAGGTCTTGTTTTTGCTGACTGTATAGAACTTCTCCATCTTTGGCTGCAGAGAATATAATCAATCTGATTTCGGTATTGCCCATCTGGTGATGTCCATGTGTAGAGTCGCCTCTTGTGTTGTTGGAAAAGAGTGTTTGTGATGACCAGCTTGTTCTCTGGACAAAACTCTATTAGCCTTTGCCCTGCTTCGTTTTGAACTCCAAGGCCAAACTTACCTGTTGTTCCTTTTATCTCTTGATTCCCTACTTTAGCATTCCAGTCCCCTATAATGAGAAGAACATCTTTCTTTGGTGTCAGTTCTAGAAGGTGTTGTAGGTCTTCATAGAATTGGTCCGTTTCAGCCTCTTCAGCATCAGTGGTTGGTGCATAAACTTGGATTACTGTGATGTTGAAAGGTCTGCCTTGGATTCGTATTGAAATCATTCTATCATTTTTGAGATTGTATCCCAGTACAGCTTTTCCCACTCTTTTCTTGACTATGAGGGCTACTCCATTTCTTCTACGGGATTCTTGCCCACAATAGTAGATATGATAATCGTCTGAATTGAATTCACCCATTCCCGTCCATTTTAGTTCACTGACGCCCAGGATGTCAATGTTTATCCTTGCCATCTCCTGTTTGACCACATCCAGCTTACCAAGGTTCACAGATCTTACATTCCAGGTTCCTATGCAGTATTTTTCTTTGCAGCATCAGACTTTCCTTTCACTTCCAGGCACGTCCACAGCTGAGCGTCCTTTCGGCTTTGGCCCAACCACTTCATTTGCTCTGGAGCTACTTGTACTTGTCCTCCGCTCTTCCTCAGTAGCATGTTGGACGCCTTCCGACCTGAGGGGCTCATCTTCCAGCGTCATATCTTTTAGCCTTTTGTTTCTGTTCATGGGGTTTTCTTGGCAAAGATACTGGAGTGGCTTGCCAGTTCCTGCTCCAGTTGGATCGCGTTTAGTCAGAACTCTCCACTATGACCTGTCCGTCTTGGGTGTCCCTGCACGGCATAGCCCATAGCTTCTCTGAATTACTCAAGCCCCTTTGCCATGACAAGGCAGCAATCCGTGAAGGGGTACATTACATTACTTTTACATTAATAAGGATACTTACCATTATTTTTACCATCACTATACATACCTCTTAGTTTATTAATATCCAAGCAAACTCTGCTCCATAACATTACACAAACAGAACAGTTAATACAATATTATAAACTTTTCTCCACCTGTTAGTCATTTGGCCTTTGAGACAAGGCGTCAGCAACCTCATTCTGGGTCCCTTTTATGCTGCGGATGTCAAAGTGTTGCAGAATCAGCGCCCATCAAATCAATTTGTTGCAGTTGGCTTGAATAGTTCTTAGCCATAGAAGAGGAGAGTGGTCAGTGCACATGACAAATCTTCTCCCCCAAATGTACGGCTTCAGCTTTTGCAGCGTCCATACAATAGCCAGACACTCTTTCTCAATGGTGGATAACTGTTTCTCACCAGGTTGGCGTTTCCTGCTGATGCAAGTAACTGGATGCAGACTCCTGCTGTCGTCTGCTTGGCACAGCACAGCTCCCAGTCCCACCTTCAACGCATCCATGCAGATGATGAACTCACAGTCGAAGTCCGGTGCAACAAGGACAAGTTCCAAAGTCCATGCCCTCTTCAGACGATCGAAGGTTACCTGGCACTCTGACATCCACTGGATGTACTCAGCTCACCTCTTTTGGCTTAAGCCTGTTTTCTTTTTGATTAGTGGCTTCATTTTCTCAACTGTGGGAAGGGTAGGCAGTTTCTTCAACTCCTCCAGAACAGCTATGGCTGCGTTCTTCTTTGAAATCTTTTTGCACTTGCCTTTACCCTCACCCATAAACTCGCGCACAGCTACTTTAGTCACAAAGCTCTTCATATGAGGGGGACCACTTTCCCGGGTCACCTCCAAATTCACAGACAAGTTCCTTTTAAGTGCAATCTCAAACACTTGGCTTATTTCAGATTTATTGAGATTTTCATCATCTAGTTTCTCAGGCAGGGGCTCACTTTGCAGGACTTTCAGTGCTTTTGCAGCTGCATGTTGAGCCTTCCTTAAGTTTGTTAACAGAGCAGCTTCATGTAAAGGGGTAAACTTCCACAAATCAGCCACATTGACAACTGCACCACATCCAACAAGTAGTTTAGCCACCTCACTGAGTCCATAAGAAGAAGCACTGTGCAAAGGAACAAGGCCTCCCCCATCCTCTGCATGAACATCAGCACCATGCTGCCGAAGGCACTCAACCACAGACACACTACTGACTCCTGCAGCAAAGCGAAGTGGTGTTAGGAAATCTTTTGTCTTTTCATTAATGTTGGCTCCTCTTTTTTTTAGAAGCAGCTCACAGCCTTGCTTTCTTTTGGGATATGAAGATGCAGCAGCACAATGCAAAGCAGTTTCATGAGTTTGGGGATGCTTGAAGTTTACAATCTCAAGAGAAAGGTGCTTTTTCACACAAGCAACATTCAATTCCCTTGCAGCCTGTAGCAATGAGTGACCTTTAAATTCATATGCCAATTGCTCTTTTAACTGAGGTGTTGGAGCCAAATCAATTGTACTTTTATCGTGGCAATTCAACAGTATAGGATCAGCACCATAGCTTAGCAAGAGAGAACATACTTCCACTCTATTCTTAGGAGCAGTTTCATGCAGAGGAGTGAACTGCCACAGATCCATTGCATTTACCCATGCATCATGCTTTACTAGAAGTTCTGTTATTATTTTTCTTAGGGGTACTGCTTCAGGGTATCTAGTGGCATAATCTATAATAGATAGGATGAATCTATTTCCATGTCTAGTCGCTTTGGGTAAGGGTCCCACTAGGTCCAGACCTAAGCGTTGGGAAGGAGTCAAGATCACTGGCAATGGACATAGCTTAGCCCTCATCTTGTCATTTCCAGTACCTCATTTTTGGCAAGTATCACAGCTTTGATAATATTGTTTAACTTGCTTCCCCATCCCTGGCCAATAAAAGTTTGGTGCCACTCTTGGCTTGGTGCGAGAGATGCCCATGTGTACATCAAATACATCTTTGTGTGCCTTTTCTATAATCTTTTCTCTGTATTTAACAGGGACAATTAGCTGTTTGTGGGGTCCTTCTCCCCCCCATGAGGAGTCATTAAAACCTCTCTATATAATAAATCTTTTTCCACACAATACCTCTCTGGGTGTTCAGGGGTCAGTGGAATGTGATTCTCATTAACTTTTCCAAAGCAATCATTTAAGGTAGTATCTTCCTTCTGCTCCTTAATAAAGGAGGAACTCTTAGGATTTCTCATTAGCACTAAATCAGCTGTCTCATTTCAGGATGTTCACCTAAAGTGGGTCTTTCAACAAGAGTTTCAGCACTTCCCTCAGAGGCTTCAATTTGCCTCCCCTGAGAGGGGGTTACTATTAAAACACTCTGCCCATGCTTAGATAGATCTAAACTAATCAGACAAGGAGCTGGGATTTGATCTGACACTGCTACTTTCCATATACCAGACCACCCATCGTACTCGGAGACTTTAACGCTAGAGTTGGTGCTGATCACAATTCTTGGCCCACTTGTCTAGGCTGTTTTGGCATTGGGAAGATGAACGAAAATGGCCAACGCTTGCTGGAGTTTTGCTGTTATTATGGTCTTTGTGTCAGCAATACATTCTTTAATACGAAGCCTCAACAGAGAGTTTCCTGGAGACATCCAAGATCCAAGCATTGGCATCAGCTCAATTTGATCCTCACTAGACGTTCTAGCCTTCCTAGTATTACGATCACACGCAGTTACCAGAGTGCTGATTGCGATACTGATCACTCCCTGGTGTGTAGTAGAGTAAAACTGTGAACAAAGAGATTGTATCACATGAAAAAGGAAGGAAGACCACATATTGACATCAGCAAGACTCGCGATCAAAGAAAAGTGGAGGAATTTGCCCAAGCGCTTGAGGAAACCCTTCCAGGCCCGGCTGATGCAAATGCACCTGAACGATGGGAACATTTCAAGAATGCTGTTTATAACACCGCCTTGTCCACATTTGGCAAGAAGACGAAAAAGACGGCAGACTGGTTCGAAGCCCATTTGGAGGAGTTGATGCCAGCCATTGAGGATAAGAGGAGAGCTCTAGCAGCATACAAAGCCTGTCCCAGTGAGTACAACTTGCAGGCTCTTCGAGCTGCTCATAGCAAAGTCCAACAGGCTGACAGGAGATGTTCCAACGATTATTGGCTTCAGCTCTGTTCTCAGATACAGACAGCAGCAGACACAGGTAACATCAAGGGAATGTATGACGGTATCAAGCAGGCTTTAGGTCCAATACAGAAGAAATCTGCTCCCTTGAAGTCTGCTACAGGCGTGATCATCCAGGACCGAGCACAGCAGATGGAACGCTGGGTGCAGCACTACTCTGAGCTATATTCCAGAGAGAATGTAGTAACCAAAGACGCATTAAATAACATTGAGTGCCTGCCTGTCTTGGAAGAGTTGGACAGCGAACCAACTTTAGCAGAAATAACAGCGGCCTTGGATTCCCTTGCCTCTGGCAAGGCACCTGGGAAGGACAACATCCCTGTTGAAGTGCTGAAATGCTGTAAAGAGATCATCACCACCGAGCTGTATGAAGTCTTTTGTCTTTGCTGGAGGGAAGGTGGAGTACCACAGGACATGAAGGATGCAAACATCATCACATTGTATAAGAACAAAGGAAACAGGGGCGACTGCAATAACTACCGTGGCATCTCTCTTCTCAGCGTTGTAGGGAACGTGTTGTGCTGAAGAGACTCCAGGTGCTTGCAGACAGAGTCTATCCAGAATCACAGTGTGGATTTCGAGCTAATAGATCCACCACTAACATGGTATTCTCCCTCAGACAGTTGCAGGAGAAATGTAGGGAACAACAACAGCCACTCTTTGTGGCCTTCATAGATCTCACAAAGGCTTTTGATTTGGTTAGCAGGAACGGCCTTTTAAAAATACTTCCCAAGATTGGATGTCCACCTCGACTCCTTAACATCATCAGGTCCTTTCATGAGGAAATGAAGGGCACTGTAGTTTTTGATGGCTCAACATCAGATCCCTTTGACATCCGAAGCGGAGTGAAACAGGGCTGTGTCCTTGCGCTGACCCTGTTTGGGATCTTTTTTGCTGTCATGCTGAACCACGCCTTTGGAACTGCAACAGAAGGTGTCTATCTCCGGACTAGATCAGATGGAAAGCTCTTTAATCTCTCTAGATTGAGAGCAAAGACCAAAGTCCAGCTGAAATGCATACGGGACTTCCTCTTCGCCGATGATGCAGCTGTTGTTGTCCACTCTGTTGAAGACCTCCAACAACTCATGAATCATTTTAGCAAGGCCTGTCAAGACTTTGGACTAACAATCAGCCTGAAGAAAACACAAGTCAAGGGCCAGGGCGTCGACTCACCTCCCTCTATTACCATCTCCACACAAGAATTGGAGGTTGTTCATGACTTTGTGTACTTTGGCTGAACGATCTCGGACACTCTCTCCCTAGATGTTGAGCTGGATAAACGCATTGGCAAAGCAGCTACCATGTTCTCTAGACTCACAAAGAGAATATGGCTTAATAAGAAACTGACAGCATATACCAAGATCCAGGTCTATAGAGTCTGTGTCCTGAGCACACTCCTGTACTGCAGTGAGTCCTGGACCCTTTGTGCATGGCAGGAGAGGAAGCTGAACACGTTCCATATGCGTTGTCTCCGACACATTTTTGGTATCACCTGGCAAGACAAAGTTCCAAATAGAGTAGTCCTAGAACGAGCTGGAATTTTTAGCATGTATACATTACTGAAACAGCGATGTCTACGTTGGCTTGGGCATGTTGTGAGAATGGCTGATGGCCGGATTCCAAAAGATCTCCTGTATGGAGAATTAGTACAGGGAAATCGCCCCAGAGGGAGACTATAGCTGCGATACAAGGATATCTGCAAGCGGGATCTGAAGGCCTTAGGAATGGACCTCAACAGATGGGAAACCTTGACATCTGAGCATTCAGCCTGGAGGCAGGCGGTGCATCATGGCCTCTCCCATTTTGAAGAGACCCTTGTCCAGCAGGCCGAGGCAACGCGGCAGTCCCAAAACTAGCAAAATCAGGGAGCTGGACAGGGGACAGACTGTATTTGTCTTCAGTGTGGAAGGGATTGTCACTCTCGAATTGGCCTTCTCAGCCACATTAGACGCTGTTCTAAGTCCTCCATACAGAGCATGTTACCATAGTCTCTCGAGACTGAAGGATGCCTACACACTGTCATCGTACTTTACTGCCACTCTAGCCATGGGCAGAATTACAGAGTCCAAACTGATGCCTTTGAAGGTGATGTTCTGTTCCAACATATTCTCTTTAGGAATGATGTCTGAGTGACAAATAGTAATCTGGGAACATGTATCTCTTAAACCTAAATACTTTATGTTGTCAATAAAAATAGTTTCCCCAGAGCTATCCAGTAAATGTCGATCGCACTTGATAAAAAAACACTGTAACACTTTAGCTTCAGGAAGCTCTGGGCTCTCTGCCAAGTCCATTCCCTTAGCGACAGTGCTGCTGCTGGTAGCTTCAGCTGCTGCAGGCTGAAGGAGAAATACTTTTTTAGGCTGAATAAAATCCCTATTCTTTTGAGTTTCACATTGAGCAAAAAAAAAATGTCCTGGTTTACCACAAACATAACACTGTTTATTTGCCTTATGTTTAAAGGGATTTATTAATTTTTCCCTCAGAACTATTTGATTTCAGGGGACTTTGCTCTGGGAATGAGGGTTTAGTTTTAAAATGGTTTTCATTAACTTGGGTATTTCTGAGGTAATCTCTATTGGAAGGGGACACTCTCCTCCTGTCGTCCCAACCTTTTCTACCAAGTTTTACCTCAGAAAATCGAGGATCTCTGATCCCACTAATAGAATCAGCATATTCAGATGCTTGTAGCACATTTTTAGGATCCTTGTCCTTGACCAGATAACGCAATTCCCCTGGCAAAATTGAATAAAATTGTTCTAGTCCAAACACATTTTTCATTTGGTCTAAGGTAGTGACATGTTCCCGTTCCAGCCATTTATTAAGATACTGGGTTAACCTTGCTCCAGGCTGGGCAAAAGACTCCTTAAGTTTCTTTGAAATTGATTTAAATTTCCTCCTGAGATTAATACCAAATCTGGAATGCACCATCTTTCTATAAGCCTCAAAATCTCTAGCTTGCTCCAGAGGCATCTGTGAATAGATTTTAGATAATATTCCACTTATTTGTGATCTTAAAATTATCATCCTCTCATCATCTTTAACCTCAAAGTCCCAACAAGCTATCTCAAATGAAATAAGGAAAGATTCAGGGCAATCTCCATTCCGATACAGGGGAAATTTCTTTAGGTCGATTTTTGAGGGATTTACCACACTGGAATTATTATTATTATTATTTTGAGCAGCTAATTCCAATTTCTTCATCTCTATTTGGAATTGCATTTCTCTCTCTCTTTGCCTGTTTTCTTGCTCAAATTCCCTTTGTCTATTTTCTAGCTCAAATTCCCTTTTCCTGTTTTCTTTTTCCAATTCTAATTGGTTTTTCATAGCTTGCTCCTCTAATTGGATTTTCAAAGCTAGCTCCTTCAGTTTAAATTCTTGTTCTAGTTTCCATTTTTCAAAATCTTGGGAGCTTTGAATATTTTCTCCCTCTGAGGCAATCAATACAGGTCCCTCAGTTTCTTCATCCCTTTGAATTTGAGGGTTCCCATTTTCCACAGCACTCTGGGCTCAACTTGTGCCTCCATAACTAACTTTTTACTTCGTTTGGGCAGCATAAACAATACAATTTCTTATTAAACTGGACTGGTTCTTTTCCCTCACAAAAGCCAAAAGTATAAGCCCTTTTCCTTTCTTTCAGTGGCTTTCCTTGTAACTAGGTTGCACTTTTTTAAGTAGCTCGCCTCAGCTACTCCCCAGCTCACAACCCTTGCCACAGTATTTCCCTGTCTGGGTGATTCTCATCTCCAGACACAAAAACAACTTCTGCTTAGCTTTTATTATCACCTCAGATCTATCCTAAGGGATGTGGTGGCACTGCGGGTTAAACCGCAGAAGCCTCTGTGCTGTAAGGTCTATAGATCTGCAGCTGTAAGATCGAATCCACGTGACAGAGTGAGCGCCCGTCACTTGTCCCAGCTCCCGCCAACCTAGCGGTTCGAAAGCATGCAAATGTGAGTAGATAAATAGGGACCACCTTGGTGGGAAGGTAACAGCGTTCTGTGTCTAAGTCGCACTGGCCATGTGACCACGGAAGATTGTCTTCAGACAAACGCTAGCTCTATGGCTTGGAAACGGGGATGAGCACCGCCCCCTAGAGTCGAACACGACTGGACAAATTGTCAAGGGGAACCTTTACCTTTACCTTTACCAGATCTATCCTGACCTAGGCGTCCACTCCATCCACCACTGCTCTTTACCCTCAGAGCTCCGGATTTTGAGCTAGCCACATGGTCTTGTAAATCCTGAGGTAAATGGTTTCTCTTGAGTAGGTATTTTCCCTATCTTAGGATTCTCCAGATTTGGGTTAAGAAGCCCCAAAACTAAGTCTTCACCAAGACTCTAATGGGTAGCCACTTCTTACCACAGATCCTAACCCCTTCTAGCTAGGAATACCTTCAACTCAAGCAAATTCAACCTTTTTACTGGATTGTTTCGTATCCCACTGCTGTGCCACCAATTTGTCACGATTCCACGTGGTCCCTGTTTGTTTCACCAAACTAAGAGCTCATGCTATGTGTCTTTCAGCTGCCACCAGTTGATTGCATCAACATTATCTATCACCAATCACAGAGGTCCAGGCAATGTGTCATTTCAAAAGAACCAAATAGAAATTGTTTATTGTTACAGATGCTGACAGAACAAGCAATGTTGTTAACTCTTAAACAAACATCCTCCTTCATCCACTCTCAACCACCATTCTCCCGTCCAATCTCCAAAACCACACCAAACTCCTCAATCTTCCTAAAACTCCTCAACTCCCCCTCCTCCTGCTGAGTCTTTTATATCTCGTGACCCCGCCCCTCCAGCACTCCCATTAGTCTATGCAGATATCACATTAATATTCATGACCTGGGCAGATGCCACACAGTCTTACAGTATTTTTTGTATTCCTAAATAGAGAAGGAAGTAAAACTCAAGAAAAATATTAAAGTTGATACTAAGATGTCATCATAGAAATTTCCCTGGCAATATACTGTCATCAGATGTGTGAAATGTTTGCTTGGTTGCCTTTTTTGGTATTTGAGAAGAACATATCTTAATTTGTAATGTTCTTCCACAGTTACACTTCTCAGAATTCTTATGGAAAGTAGACCTCTAACAGATCACTGTAGCAAAAAGAAATGGAGTGTTGATGAGGAGACCAAAAAATGGCACAAGTCCCAAATTCTTCTGCACAGGTTTCAAATGGAAAACAATGGAGTGGAAAGAAAGCAACAGACCTGCAAAAAGTCCTATAAACTCTGGTATGCCTTTGAAGTGTGTGTGTGTGTGTGTGTTACTATATTAACTCTATAAAATCATTCTTCCTTCAGAGACTAACATATGTAGCTCCTCATTTTTGTACAACACAACATACACTATACACATCCATAAAGGCTAGCAATTCAGAATCCACTGGTAGGCAGATCCCCTCTTCTAAGCCATCTTGATCAAGCCCAGAATGAAACCAAACCTGAACATTTAGTAATGTTTCACAAACAAAATCATTTTCAATCTCCAACTAATATTTTCTGTGGCTGTATGAGATAATATTTTTTAAATGCATCTGAAGTTTAAGAAGTTCAGGCTTGTTCATCTGCCCTTTGCTTGTGATGGCACCCAGAACAAAAATGTAGAGAAGTTTGAATCACTTCCTTGGTTGCCAGGTATACTCATGTGCAAAACCAGCATACCTGTCAGAAGTGTGGTTATGGACAAACGGAATTATCATGTCCCTGCTGCACTGCAAAAATGGACAAACGGAACAGTCTTAATATGGTTTGTGTCCCTTTCACATGCATTCTCCAGCAAGTCAATTTTGTCTCATTTGAACATGATTTTAATGAAATGGACTGGCCTTGTGAAGTTCCAGTGAGGTGCTGTGATGACAAACATCACCTTACAGAAAGACCTGAACTAGATCCAGTGGCACTGGGGTGGTTTCCTAACCATAGAGAGTGCCCTGTGCATTGCTCCACTCCCATAAAAGTCTGGGCCTTTTAACTGGTTACCCTCTACAGGAGGTAAGGACATAAGTAGGACAGGGCAACCAGGGTTTTGACCCAGGGCACCAAATTTAAACTGTATGCCCCTTCCTCCAGACTTTCAAGACTGGCCTGGCAGCCTGTCATAGGCAGACCAGGCCATTGGGGAACAGCAAGGGAAATGTGTTTGGTGTAACAGGCACAACTGAAGAAGTAAAGGGCAAGTTTATCCATGGCTGTGATGAAGCAATAAGGACTTTCCCTCCTACAACCACTATCATTTCCTGCAAAAGAACCATCCCCCCCCCCTTCCTACTGTGAGTCCTTCACATTAGAATAGGATATTTTGTCAAAGCATAGCAGAGGGGCAAGTAGGGGTGGAAGAAATAAGTAGTCTCACAACTGAGGAATCGCAGAAGGTATCCTAACACTAAGTCTTGGGACAGAGGAGCATCACAGTATTGGGCAGTTCCTACAACCATGTTCAGTCCAAGATGAGGAAAGCATTGGTCATCAAGTCAAGATGAACACTTCCTGAGGCTGGGGTTTGCTTTTCACCTACTCATGTGGTAAAATATATGATTTCATTATAATCAGCAAGCCCAGGTTTGAGCCAAGATGCCAAACGAACACCTGCTGAATGGCTAGCTTAAATAGTTAAAAACAGAAGTAGACAAATTCATAGGGATGCAAACTGAATCATAAGTTGACTCATTGTGATCAGTGGGACCTGAGCTGATCAAGACTATCTCAACAGCCCACTGGTTTCAATGGGACACGTGTACGCCTGACAAGATTAGGAACCAACTCTTAGGCAAGCATTCTAACAAAGTTACTAGATGCACAGTCCGTAAACATAATGTTACATTGAGCAGGGGTTTGGACTCGATGGCCTTACAGGCCCCTTCTAACTCTATGATTCTATGATTCTATGACTACAATTCATAAAATCCTCCAATTGATAGGGCCAGCAATCATGCTGGCTGGAGAAATCTGGAACCTGTAGTCAAAAAAGTAAGTTTGCCAAGCTCTCATTCGATATGACAGTTACGGAAAACCCCAGACTCATAGATTCAAAAGCAGTAAGCCCTGGGATGTCACAACTGGGACAAAACAAGATGGGAGGGCTGACACCAGCATATTTTGCCTGTGATCTTCCTTGGGCATGTGGCTCCCAACTGCTGGAAACAGAAAGCTGGACTAGATGGACCTCTGGTCAGATCCAGCAGGACTTCTCCTCTGTTCTTCAATTTCCCAGAAGTGCATTTAGAGCTGTAGCGTGCATGTCCTTTGAAGTACTGCATAACACCTCATCTTCAGAAGACACAGACACTGTTCTTCAAACACATAACCCATGAATAGACAATACTACCTGCAGAAACCTTTGCACATCGTTTTGCCTGCCCCATGCCAAGATATAAATCACTTTTCTTCACAGTGTCAAACAGTTTATAGCACCAAATTAATCACAAGAAACTTTAAAAAGAGGAAGTAGAGGGAAATCCCAGATACAAAATAAAAGAACAGATGCAGCGTTTGATGAAATAAAGTCTGATTTCTAAACGCCTGGTGTGCATTTTCAGTTTTCATCACTTATCTGTGAAAAATAGTAGAGTTAAAATTGAGCTGTTGCTGAAATAGGCAACAGATCTGCTTTGGATACCTGTGTCTAATGTTTGTTCTTGATCTAACACCACAGAGGAAATTAAAATACCGTGAGTATCATATGAAACCTCCTTTCCTGTTTAGACTGCAGTTCTCTATGATCAGAACTTCAGGTCCAGTATGTAATTCATTATAATATTAGTTTTTCTGAGCACTTAATCAAATTATACTGAAGCAATATAGCCTAGCTCTCAATCTCTGTTAGTGCAGCCAGCAGCTTATGGATTGCTTCTGTGTAGCACAATGCCACACTGTAGTGACATGTGGCTTTGCGTAACAATATGACCATATGAATGGGACTGACCATGTGGATTTTTTCTTCCCAAACGTCACACTTCTGTCCAATTAAATATCAGTTGTGTGGGAAAGACTTGTGGAGTTGGCTGTATCACCAACAGAGGCATGGTACCTATTTCAACTTTCCTACTCACACCAAATAAAAGTAGCTCCCAAGTTTTTGGTGCTACGTTTGCAAGCAGCTTTAGCGAAGGCTTTTTAAAAGAGAAAGTTCTTAGGATGTAATAAGTATATGGTTTCTACAGTTGCCTCTCAACATCACAAAGTGCACTAATGTACACTTGCAGTCAAATTGCACTTTACATGGCAACCATATATCTACCTGCTACACCAACCTAATACGAAATAAGCATAAGGCAAGAGGAACAGGTAAGTTACATTAGATATTTGGGACTTTATAAACCCTGATGCCCTGTTGGTAGCATGTATCTGATGCTAGAACAGAAAGAGCTGCCCTTTTGCATTCAGGCCAGAGGTACATCAATATTGCCATGATTTACATCAAGGGTGATAAGCTCTGGTCATGCGAGCAACAGTTTGATCTCAAGCAAGGTGTTGTGGCCATACTCCTGTCCCAAATGTAGCATAGTGCACCGTCTATTCTGAAGAACAACACTAGAAACATGTGCCTTGCGCGCATACTACAACAAGGTTTCTCACCTTTTAAGGAGAAGCACTAACTCCTGAAGATTTCCAGGAGTGGTAACTCTCCTTTTTTGGCCAAAAATATTTTTCATATGGAAGATTCATGGAAAGGGGTCCTGGAGGGACATGAGGTGTTACAGAAAAGTAACAAGCAAATCTATTTAGTGATCTCAGGTTATTTTATTACCCCAAATAATCTTAGATAGGTGACAAGGAAGGAAGTTGCTATAAATTATCCAGTATCATTTGAAAGCATGTACATCAATAACTCTTCATTACTGATTAATGTTAAATCCTCCTTTTTCCTGTTATCAACATGCAGACAAACTCTTCTTGATATGACTGAAGAAATTAAAATGTATTTTTCTTGTTTAAGAGATTTATTCCAAAACTTTTAAAGAGTTTCCAGGCATAGAATACTATTTAAGTTCAATAGTTTTACAAAGCAAATCAAATCTTTTAGGGAAAACATGAACCTTACAGATTTTAGCATGGAGCTAAACCTTCTTCCTCTCTTTTATTTCCTTTTGGGTTTAGCTTTGTTTCTTTAGCTTATGTAGAGCATGTTAATTAGTTCCCCTGATAATACTAAGCCACCCTTTCTATTAACCTCTTATTAATTATATGCTATCATAGTCAATATTCAGTATGAGCTAACTCAAAGCAAATTCTCCATTGCTTAGTTCAAGATAAAAAAGGCAATTTGTTTCCAAATCTCCTTCCCATGTTATGAGCAAGCTAAGTCACAAAAGTACCTTCTAGCTAATAAGTACTTCAGCCTTGATCTAAAGGTGGCAATACACCCATGCAACTCTTGGTTGGATGAGCAGTTGCACATTTCCCACGCTTATACAAGAAGGCATTAAATACCTTTTTGCATGAGCAGTTCTTTCTGTTCATCTGGGCAAAATAATGAATTGTCTTACATGCTGATTGGGCACCTTGGCCCATTTCCTCCTCCAGGAGCCAGGACAGGCACTGATTAGTCTATTGGGGCACCTGAAGCTCCCAGCTTACTCTGCTGATGCTCAGAATATGCTGGCCAGCTGGGACCGCAAGCCTGCATCAGCTGAGATGCTATACAAATACATCAGCAATATGCTGTGACTTTTTTTCCTCTCTAGAAACTTTACATTTGGCCTTTGATTTATTTGCCAAGCTGCCAATTTTAATCTCATTTATCTACCCTGTTTCCCCGAAAATAAGCCCTAACCTGAAAATAAGCCCTAGTATGATTTTTCAGGATGCTCATAATATAAGCCCTACCCCCAAAATAAGATCCAGTGAAGTGAAACCTTGCCCTCCACCATTGTGAAGCAACCAGAAGAAAATGACATGACTGTATTTGAATAAATGTGGATTGTTGTATATGAAAAAAATAAAACATCCCCTGAAAATAAGCCCTAATGTGTTTTTGGAGCAAAAATTAATATAAGACCCTGTCTTATTTTTGGGGAAACATGGTATGTGCCCCAACAACACTTCTAATCTATTACTGTATTATTATTTTTTCAGGCATCCTTCAGTCTCGAGAGACTATGGTAACGTGCTCTGTATGGAGGACTTGGAACAGCGTCTAGTGTGGCTGAGAAGGCCAATTCGAGAGTGACAATCCCTTCCACACTGAAGACAAATACAATCTGTCCCCTGTCCAGCTCCCTGATTTTGCTGCTTTCAGGACTGCCTCTTCACCTCGGCCTGCTGGACAAGGGTCTCTTCAAAATGGGAGAGGCCATGATGCACCGCCTGCCTCCAGGCTGAACGCTCAGATGTCAAGGTTTCCCATCTGTTGAGGTCCATTCCTAAGGCCTTCAGATCCCGCTTGCAGATATCCTTGTATCGCAGCTGTGGTCTCCCTCTGGGGCGATTTCCCTGCACTAATTCTCCTTACAGGAGATCTTTTGGAATCCAACCATCAGCCATTCTCACGACATGCCCAAGCCAATGTAGACGTCGCTGTTTCAGTAATGTATACATGCTAAAAATTCCAGCTCTTTCTAGGACTACTCTATTTGGAACTTTGTCCTGCCAGGTGATACCAAAAATGCGTCGGAGACAACGCATATGGAACATATTCAGCTTCCTCTCCTGCCGTGCACAAACGGTCCAGGACTCACTGCAGTACAGGAGTGTGCTCAGGACACAGGCTCTATAGATCTGGATCTTGGTATATGCCGTCAGCTTCTTATTGAGCCATACTCTCTTTGTGAGTCTAGAGAACATGGTAGCTGCTTTGCCAATGCGTTTATCCAGCTCAACATCTAGGGAAAGAGTGTCAGAGATCATTGAGCCAAGGTACACAAAGTCATGAACAACCTCCAATTCTTGCATGGAGATGGTAATAGAGGGAGGTGAGTCGACGCCCTGGCCCATGACTTGTGTTTTCTTCAGGCTGATTGTTAATCCAAAATCTTGGCAGGCCTTGCTAAAGCGATTCATGAGTTGTTGGAGGTCTTCAGCAGAGTGGGCAACAACAGCTGCATCATCGGCGAAGAGGAAGTCCCGCATGAATTTCAGCTGGACTTTGGTCTTTGCTCTCAATCTAGAGAGATTAAAGAGCTTTCCATCTGCTCTAGTCCGGAGATAGACACCTTCTGTTGCAGTTCCAAAGGCGTGCATGACACCAAAAAAGATCCCAAACAGGGTCAGCGCGAGGACACATCCCTGTTTCACTCCGCTTCGGATGTCAAAGGGATCTGATGTTGAGCCATCAAAAACTACAGTGCCCTTCATTTCCTCATGAAAGGACCTGATGATGTTAAGGAGTCGAGGTGGACATCCAATCTTGGGAAGTATTTTTAAAAGGCCGTCCCTGCTAACCAAATCAAAGGCCTTTGTGAGATCTATGAAGGCCACAAAGAGTGGCTGTTGTTGTTCCCTACATTTCTCCTGCAACTGTCTGAGGGAGAATACCATGTCAGTGGTGGATCTATTAGCTCGAAATCCACACTGTGATTCTGGATAGACTCTGTCTGCAAGCACCTGGAGTCTCTTCAGCACAACACGGGCAAGCAGCTTCCCTACAACGCTGAGAAGAGAGATGCCACGGTAGTTATTGCAGTCGCCCCTGTTTCCTTTGTGACGATGTTTGCATCCTTCATGTCCTGTGGTACTCCAGCAAAGACAAAAGACTTCATACAGCTTGGTGGTGATGATCTCTTTACAGCATTTCAGCACTTCAACAGGGATGTTGTCCTTCCCAGGTGCCTTGCCAGAGGCGAGGGAATCCAAGGCCGCTTTTATTTCTGCTAAAGTTGGTTCGCTGTCCAACTCTTCCAAGACAGGCAGGCACTCAATGTTATTTAATGCGTCTTTGGTTACTACATTCTCTCTGGAATATAGCTCAGAGTAGTGCTGCACCCAGCGTTCCATCTGCTGTGCTCGGTCCTGGATGATCACGCCTGTAGCAGACTTCAAGGGAGCAGATTTTTTCTGTATTGGACCTAAAGCCTGCTTGATACCGTCATACATTCCCTTGATGTTACCTGTGTCCGCTGCTATCTGTATCTGAGAGCAGAGCTGAAGCCAATAATCGTTGGAACATCTCCTGGCAGCCTGTTGGACTTTGCTACAAGCAAGTCGAAGAGCCTGCAAGTTGTACTCACTGGGACAGGCTTTGTATGCTGCTAGAGCTCTCCTCTTATCCTCAATGGCTGGCATCAACTCCTCCAAATGGGCTTCGAACCAGTCTGCTATCTTTTTCGTCTTCTTGCCAAATGTGGACAAGGCGGTGTTATAAACAGCGTTCTTGAAATGTTCCCATCGTTCAGGTGCATTTGCATCAGCCGGGCCTGGAAGGGTTTCCTCAAGCGCTTGGGCAAATTCCTCCACTTTTCTTTGATCGCAAGTCTTGCTGATGTCAATACGTGGTCTTCCTTCCTTTTTCGTGTGATACAACCTCTTTGCTCGCAGTTTTACTCTACTACATACCAGGGAGTGATCAGTATCGCAATCAGCACTCTGGTAACTGCGTGTGATCGTAATACTAGGAAGGCTAGAACGTCTAGTGAGGATCAAATTGAGCTGATGCCAATGCTTGGATCTTGGATGTCTCCAGGAAACTCTGTGTCGAAGCTTCGTATTAAAGAACGTATTGCTGACACAAAGACTATAATAACAGCAAAACTCCAGCAAGCTATTATTAGCAGCATATATTAAAGCCCATTGTTGACTGGCATCCCCTCTCTCGTTTGCTCAGGGGTAGAGATGGGCATGAACTGAGAAAACGGCAGTTTGTGATGGTTTGTGGTTCATCACTATCCACAAACCATGAACTTTCTGATGAAATGAACCATTTCATGGTTTGGGCTATTCAAGACCTCCAGGGGGCAGTAGAATGGCTCTCAAGCAAGTTAGAGAGGCCAAACATGCAGCAGGTCTCCAGCTGATGTTCCTCCCCAGCCCCTCCCAGTTTGGCAAAGATTGGATTTGGGATGTCTGAGTTCTAGCCCCCCCCCCCCGAAAAGTGCTCTTTAGCAGCTGGCTTGGGGACAATTTAATGAGTGGTTCATGCAAGGGAACTTGAGACAGGGTGTTGGTCATTATGAGATAGACTGGAGAGGGAACAGAAAGAGGCAGATGTGGGGAAAGGATGGAAACGATGAACAGACTAGCTAGCTAAGCATCTTCTTCTCACATGGGCTGCTGCAAAAGTGAAACCCCCAGCTGAGGTGCTCAGGTTGTGGCTCCCATTACCAGCTATACCCAGAGAGTGGACTTGGAGCACTGTGGTTGGCTGCCTGACCTGACAATCAATCCTACATATAGTTTTCTCTAGGTACAGCCCAGTATTGCCTAGGAAACTGATAGAGTGCTGCCAGGCTGTCTGGCCAGGGGCAATACACCCAAAAACAAAACGTACAAATTGAGAACACCAATAATAGTTCAGTGTTTCATTTCATTCTGGGCAGGCATGTTTCCCCAAAGCACCCTGAAACAAACCTCATAATGGCCTGATTCATGAGGGGTGTTTTTTTTTTTTTTTTTTTTTTTTTTTTGGCTTCGTGGTTTGTTTCATGCCCATCTCTTTTCATGTGTCATTACAACAGCTCTGCTGGAACATTAATTTTGCAGGGCTCCTCCTCACCCGGAATTGATAATTATAAAAATTATTACTGACCTTGCTTGCTTTTCTCATCTTCCCTCCCCATTTTTTCTTCTTTTTCAGACTGTAAGGGAAGTCTTATAACTGTTGCATGTGAGCTACTTGGGAAGACTTTTCTTTTGAAAAACAGGCTCAGACAAACAAACAAACCTTATATTACCTCATCCTTCATCCTCTTCAGCATATTCCTGCTCAGCCATTTTTGCTCATTTCTGCAAGGTTCATCCAAAGGTTTCACTTACCGATAAAACATAGTGTAGTCTACAGTTGAGTGGCAAGTCTGAAAATCCCATGCTTTGAGTTTCTGGCATTCCCGATGGGCACGAAGTTTTATCCTCACTGTTCCTTGGCACAGCTCAGGAAACTGTTTCTTTGGGGGACGTGTACAGAATTCATTTGATTCCATTCGCCAGGATTCTGCAAAGTCATCCACATCAAACTTAAAATGTCCATCACCTCCAATTAAGTCATCTCTCTTGTGTCCATTGTAGTTGCCACACAGACCACATAGCTTGCCCTTAAGATGTGGTGCAGCCATGACTTCAACAAAACTGTCTCCATCCCAAGAAATTTCCAGTCCTAGTAAAGAAGACAAGAAGAGTTGTTCAATTTCAGCAGTGTATACATGAAGCTACTTTACATATTGAGTCAGACCACTGGGCTGTCTATCCTACTGCTGGCAGCTGCTGTTGGCAGCAGATCTCCAGGTTCAGGGGAGAGAGGCCTTTCAAATTTTAAAGGTTAACTCTTTTTGACTAGAAATGACAGGACTGGAACCTGGGACTAAATGTCTGCACAGTATTTGCTCTACAACTGAACCGTTGCTTTTTTAAAGCCTAGAAAGCTACTTGGTAAAAGTAAGTATTAATTTTTATTCCAAAGTAGTTCATCTCCACTGTAGCTACGTTTTTAAAAGGCTAACTCTTAACTTCTGTTCTATCCCATAAGTAACTAAAATAGTTTTTATTTACTTGGAAAACAGCTGAATGCTACAAGCCCTTGGTACCAAACACGCTGGCCTTCTCCTTGTCACCTCAGCACTCACCAGGGAGCATGAGGTGGCAGCAGAAACAAGCACTTGAACCAGAAGATAATTTATCGCCACCATTTAGGAAGGCCTCTGGAACTACACAGATAGCTAAAAGACTACACTTGGAAAGCTCCAAATCAAGAATCAATGCAGTTCTGGAGAAGAGGACAATGAAAGAAGAAGAAGAATATAGATGGAGGAAGAAGAGGATTATTGCAAGAGGTCCCGTCTATGGTGGTGGGGAACACAGTTAATTTGTATTTTGGTTTATGTATTTTATGTTTATGTTTATGTTATAGTTAAAATAAAATAAAATTCTTGGAAAAAAATAAAAAATAAAAGACTACACTTACACTGCGCAATGACTTGAGTCCTCCCACGTACAGTTGCAGTTGTGATCTAATGTAACAGCTTCATTTATTAGGAAAAGGAATTAATTAAAAACAACTAATTATCTGCAGCTGGTTATTTCCGAGCTCCTATGCACAACAGATGAGACAGAAGGTGAACAAAGAGAAAACAGGTGCTCAAAGGGAGAAAGCATAGTCAAGTGACACCGTTTCTGACTTGCCACCATCGAAGCTGCATATAGTTCAGTGTAGATGACATTTCCCTACTTAACTTTGTGGAGTGCCACGTGCTGAGGCATCTCATCTTCTGCAGTGTCCCAAATAGTTCCAGGCAGGGCTTTATCTTAGATTGGATATGTCCATGCAGTGTGGCAGTATTGACTGTGCTGCTTCACATAGAAAAGGAAGGGTTTCACTTGATAATTCCTGCATGTAGAAAACTCCCTTCAAATAATAATAGGTATTTGTGCTTTATAAGCACATTGTGGGAAAGGGTTCTGGAGGAGATCCTTGGCTTGTTGTCTTTGACTTCCTATTTGCAGAGAGTTTTTAAGATAGGTGAGGACTGCAATGTGTGGTCCCCTATCTACACTCTGAACTAATGTACTTATTTGTAAGACACACTCTCTCATTCTGTTGAATCTGGCAACCAGGCTAAACACAGGATGTTGGGTGTGCTGAAAGAATTCAAGGAGTTGTGGTAAAAAGAACAGTCATAAAGTTTAGTAAGCAATGGATCAAAACACAAGCAGGCGTGTAGCATTCTTACATCATTGGTGGCTAAGAAGGCTCCTGAAGCTGTTAACAGCTGTCTGTCACTAGCCCCAGGGTTTCCATTAGGGATTTCAAACTATTTCTACTCACACTGGTAGAAATCCAAAAGGTAGTCCCACTACAGTAGACCCAAACTGAATCTCTACATGAATGGAAATTCAGACATCATTTGGATGAATCCCATTAATTCAGTGGGTCTACTCTAGTGGGCACTACCAACTGGACTCAGTCCACAGTTTCTAGAGGATATAAACCGTAAGAGAAAAGTATCAGCTGAAAAGTGTGACATAACTACTTCACCTTCCATTTAAAGTTGCATTGGTGTTCAAAGTTCTGGTTCGAAATCACATTGAATCATCATTTATCTCAAGCTCTGTTTAATACAATATTCTATGGAGTTGACTATGGATATTCAATGTAGATAACAACTGAAATCTTTTTCACAAATTAGTTAGTTTGAATTTGCCACAGAATTGGCTTTTACACAATATTGTTTCTACATTTGGATTAAAGCTACAGTATATGCATTCAGGAGTGCTTTTAAAATAAATAGCATTAAACCAAGATCCTTTCCTTTGAGTCCCAACACAATGCTATATGTTTCTCTTTCTCAGCCTATTATTTTGGATAATAATGAAGTGATTCAACTAGAAGTACAATTACTCAGGATTTCAATAAATGTGGAAGTATTTTTCCCCTAATTGCACTATATAACATACAATTTTTATCTGTAGTTGTGTGTAAAAACATTTTCATTTATTTATTTAAATAACAATTAAAATTCCAAAAGTGAAGTTTATTCTATGGAATAAGACTTAAAATATAGTTCCTGGCAGGTGACTGGATATAAAATATGGATATAAAATTTTGTGCTTCCTTTTTTTTTAATGAATGTATGCATTCTCCATTCTTTTGGATGGAAATCAATATATAATAGGTCTAATTTGAAGCCAAAGGGTGCAACATTTATCCCATCTGGATACATGCAGAATAGAAACATTCATTTATTGCCTTTACAAGTTTTTCCCACCACCTACCCTTTCCATTCTTAATCCTTTGTTTGTTGTTGTTGTTTTAAGACAATGTTTAACCAACTTGTGGCTCATCCTCTAAGCCTGGAGCAAAGGACAATATGCTGCATTTAGAATACACACCGACTTGGATGTACTGGGAGATGCCAATGATTGTTTTGGACGTTTTCATTCACAGAAAAAAACACAACCCACAAATACTGAAGAAACACTTAGGGCCAAATTCCAGCAACTTTCAAAAAAGATGAAACAGTTGGATATTTGACCAGTTCCTGGATTCTGTTCTCACTACTTTTAACATGGATTATACTCACTGGACAAAATCCTGATGTGTAAAATGATGCCAGCATAAACAGGATTCAGTGCCACAAATAATTAATTTAAGTTAACTGAAAGCTTCCTATCTCACACTTTTAAGTTCCAAGGCTTTGTATGGCTCCCTTATGCTGTAGGGAAGCCTTTGCGAGCCTTGAGATGTGGATTTCAGGATAAATTTTCTTTCAGAACTCATAGTTTCTCATGATCCACACATTCAATGGCTTTGCTGTAGTCTACAAAGCATAGACTGATCTGAAATTCTTGGGTGCACTCTGGTAGCCAGTGGATATTTGCAACCTGATCTTGAGTGCCTCTTCCTTTTCAAAATCCAGCTGGAACAACAGACATTTCTTGCTTCCTATCAGGAAAAAGCCTTTGTCACAACACCTTTTACATCACTTTACCTGCATGAGAAATTAAAACAATGGTCCTATAGTTACTGCAAGTTAATCCTTGGTATCTCCTTTCTTGGGGTTATATATTGAATTGTTGCCAGTCTGTGGATCATTATTTGGTGTTCCATATTTGCTGGCATATTCTTGTTAGGATTTTGACAGATTCAGTCTCTGTGGCTTGAATTAGTTCTATTGGTATTCCATCTACCTCATGTGATTTATTTCTTCCTAGTGCTTCCTAAGCAGTTTCCACTTCACTTTCTAGAACTTCAGGTTCTTTATCACAGGCTTCCTCTTCAAAGGAATCTGTCACCCTGTCATCTTTTCTGTATAGATCTTCAGTGTACTGTTTCCATCTTCCCTTTATTTTCTCTTGATCAGATAGTATGCTTCCCTTTTGGTCATTCAGCATTCCTAAACGAGGCTTAAATTTCCCTTTGTTTTTCAGATTTTCTGGAAGAGATCTCTTGTTTTTCCTTTTTGTTGTTGTTCTCCTCTATCAATTTGCACTGGTAATTCTAATAATTCTCTTTGTCTCTATGTGACAGTCACTGAAAAACTGTAGTCTGACTGAAAATACCCTATTCCAGTTCACTAACATCAAGCACTGCAAAGCTTAGACATTCCATTTCTTATTTTGTGGTTTCCAGTTTACCTTGATTCATACTTCTCATGTTCCATGTTCCAATGTTAGGTTTTGTGCAGCATCCGACTTTCATTTCATTTCCATGTATGTCAGCCATTAGATGTCCCTTCGGCTTTAATCTAGTTGCATAATTAGCAACAAAACTATTTGTAATTGTCCTTTGCTCTTCCTCAGTAGTTGATTGAGTGCTTTCTGACCTGGAAGTCTCATCCACCAGCACTATCTCTTGTTTCATTTTGGATTGTCTCATCATAGGGTTTTCATGATAATGAAAATCGGCAGGGGTTTACTGTTGCCATCTTCTGTGAAGTACTAACAAATGTTATCTTGAATGTCACCACCACTGCCTCCTCCATCAGTTTCACCTTCAGCTGCCACTGCTGCCAATAGTTGCCTTGAAGAGAGTTAATGCCTCTTAGTCTGCAGCATTGCTCCTGTGCATTGGTGAGGGTCCTTCACCTTCTCCTCCTCCAGAGCTGCCCAACTCCTTCATGGTGCTCTGCTCGGAGGGCTCCCCCTGGGCCCATCCTGCTGCTTACCACCTGCTCCTTGCCTCTGGCTGCTGCTGCTCAGAAGAAGGCAGGCTTGGGAGCACCTTTCTCACTTTTTCTGGTCTCCTCGTTCCTGGTCTGGTTTTTGGCAGTGGTGGCAGCAGCTGCTCCCTCTCGTCCTCCTCCTCCAGCAAAAGCAGCAGCAGCTTCCCCTTGAGTGATGGGCCAGGCTCAGCTCTTGAGGGCCTCGCAGAACTTCTCAAGGGTGACAGTGTGCCTGCCCAGGTTCTCCTCCAGCTACTTACTTGGGAGTAAGTTCTTTGTGTACATCTCAGAGGCAAGCGTGATGAGAATGAGGCTCCTGACACCAGTGCCATTGCAGCGGTAGCAATAGAGAATGAGGCAAGTGGTGTTGGGCCCCAAGTGAGCCTCAAGGTGAAGTGCTTCCTACTCCTGGTGTCCCATGAAAAGCTATCGATTGTTGTGAAAGAAACAGGTGTGCCTCAGCACTTAATCATCCTGATGTGTAACCTGTATTGTGGACAAGAAGCTAGCATTAGGACAGAATATGGAGAGACAGGATGAGTTCCTACAGGCAAAGGTGTCAGACAAAGGTGCATTTTATCCTCTTAGCTGTTCAATCTGCATATCATACAGAAAGCCAGACTAGATTCAGATGGAGGAGGAGTGAAAATTGGTGGAAGAAATACCAATAATTTAAGATATGCAGATGATACCATCTTATTGGCAGAAAGCAGCAATGACTTGAAAACTTTTTTGTGAAAGTGAAAAATAAAATTCCACAGCAGTACTGCAGTTGAACACTAAGAACACAAAAATTATAGCTACAGAACAACCATACAACTTTAATGTTGACAATGAAGACATTGAAATAGTGAAAGATTTTTGTATACCTTGGTTCAATCATCAATCTGAAGGGAGACTGCAGCCAAAAAATCAGAAGACTAAGACTCAGAATGGCATCAATGAAGGAATTACAAAAGATCATTAAGTGCAAGGATGTGTCACTGGAAACCAAGACCAAGATCATCCAGGCTTGTGTTTCTGATCACCATGTATGGGTGTGAAAGCTGGACAGTTAAGAAAGCTGATAGGAAAAAAAACAGTGCCGGAGGAGAGCTTTTCAGATTACCTAGACTGCCAGAAAGACAAACAAGTGGGTCCTAAAGGAAATCAAGCCTGAACTATCTCTGGAGACAAAAACAATAAAAGTGTGGCTGTTCTACTCTGCGCATATCGTGAGAAATCATGACTCTCTGGAAAAGACAATAATGCTGGGAAAGACTGAAGGCAGCAGGAAAAAAAAAGAGGAAGATGAAGAAAAAAATGATCAACTCCCTAAAGCCATGAACTTTAGTTTACAAGAGCTGAGCAGGGCAGATGAGGATGGAACATGTTGGAGATCGCTCATTCATAGGGTCACCATGTAACAATAACAACAGAGGGAAATGCCAGGTATGACAAATAGGCTTCTGGTTCTTCCTAACAGTATAGAGAAGTCTACAGAGCTCTTAGGGAGGTGTTCAGGTATCAGACTTTCTGACCTGACACTATTACAACTCTGCCAAAAATCCTATAATGCCCGTGCCAGTAGGAATAGACAACCCATGGACAGAGGGAACATAATCTCAATATAATGTAGCTTTAATGACAGTCTTCACAGCTTAACCTTTGGATCTGTGCATGGCACATGGTCTCAGGAGGCTGATGAAACTTTATACCAACACTACCATATTGTCTTTGTGACACAGCAATGTCAGTGCTTTTTCTACAGTGTAATTTAACCTTTGTGCTGTTGTGGAGCCAGTCTCAGAATCAGAATGTTACATATACATTCAGGGTGAAGAACATGAGCCCCTTTTGCTTAATGGCTAAATTATCTGTGCTATAATAAGCCACCATTATTCACTATTGAGTGACCCATTGTTGGTCCTCTCACTGCCAAACAAGGATAATGATGCTTGCTGAAGTTTGCTGAGTTGAGAGAACAGACAAACAGAATAACAAGGGAATCATATTTTAGTCAATTTATAGCATCCACTGTGGTTCTCAGGAATTTTCAGCAGAATTTCATAATTCAGCTGGCAATGAAAAGAAACACTCAATATGTTTTTAATTACAGTTTATGAATAATGCTTCTGTTATGTGCACTGTACAGATTGTATTCTAACTCTGATGGATCAGCACAGAGCTGAGGAGAAGGGAACAGGTGTGTAAGTTCTTGGTTCAGCAGGAAATATGCATCCAAACCCACCCTTTGATGGGCAGGCCAGAGCAGCATGGATATTCAGTTGAAGACCTAGTGTTTGGAAACCAGGACTTGGGGCATTTAGGCATGTGGATGATCTGGAGGGGAGAAGCACTGCGATGCTTAAACCTTCTTTCATCTGCCAGTTTCTCCCTGCTTTCATGCCCCCGCTCCCAGCTGCTCTTGTGCATCAGGATTCCCAGCTGAGTGTGTACTACATCCACACAAAGAATGACCCGGGGGGGGGGGGGGAAGCAGGGAAGATGCAATGGTGACAGAATCAGCTATTCATATCTCATTTTGAAAATATACATTTCCACTTTCCACAAAGTATCCAAAGCAATTAACAATTTTGAAAGTTCTAACAGACAAAACAACAACAAAAACAATAAAGGAAATGAAACAGCAGATCCATTTCTATCTGAGGTCTCTGTTTGTATTACAGCATCTGAGAAAATCAGCATCTGATTGTCAGTCTTAATGGAACAGCCATGTCATAACCAGGGAATGACATACACTTGAGAATGGGACCAGAGAGATGATCAAGCAAGAGTTTTACCCAATAACCTGTTAGTTCTTTGCCCCAACATGTAAGGGTTCTAACTCAGTGGTTTAGGTATGTGGCTGTGGAGCCAGGGGTTGGGAGTTTGATTCCCCACTGTGCCTCCTTGACAGCGACTAGACTCGATGATCCATAACAGCCCTCCCAGCTCTGCAGTTCTAAGATTATTATTATTGTTATTTATTATAAGTAACAAGGCCAGGTATTGGCCCCAAACCCTATATCTCTGTATCTGCCCTATCTACCCCTTCAGTCTCCAGTCTCAATTTCTTAAACAAAGAGGTCTAAAAGGGAGCTCCACTCACATTCACTTGAACTGAACAGACAACACGATTGAGAACCCTGGTAAAGCAATGCCCACAATCACAAATAGCATCCTGCTACTTGCATTCAAGCCTGTGAGAGTAGAGCACCATTTCTGGCCTCTTTGGTCAACTCAGCAGGGGCAGAAACTAAAGGGGAAAGCACAAAGGCACAAAGACGTAGAGGGCAGGAAAAACAAGAACAGTCACATCTACCTACTCACTAATAGCCCTCATCCATGCTTTGCTTGCCGCATACTTCCTGCAAAACATGCTCACCAATGGTTTTTAAGTCTTCTTGATCCAGATCTGCACTGAATATCTAAACTATTCTCCCACATTTCCTAGTCAAACTGTTTTGACTGGGTCTCCAACATAGCCAGATACGCCACACCCTCCAAGGCTGAGAAAACAATGCCTTTACATAAGTCACAAGCTAAAGCTACTGCTGTAAGATTCAACAAAATCCCTTTGTTATCTCTAGAAAATCTGCAGCATATGCATCACTGTAATGTAATTTACTATCATGCTAATGTACCAGCAAAGCTCCAAATAAAATGCCTTAATTGATCTCTTTGTATTTAAAGTAATCTTTCTTACTGATGTATTCTCGAAGGCTTTCATGGCTGGGATCTGATGGTTGTTGTGGGTTTTTCGAGCTCTTTGGCCGTGTTCTGAAGGTTGTTCTTCCTAACGTTTTGCCAGTCTCTGTGGCCGGCATCTTCAGAGGACAGGAGTCAGAACTCTGTCTGTGCTCTGGTGCAGTTTGTTTGGATAGTTGAGTATTTATAGCTGTGGGATCAGCTTTTGTCCTTTTCAGGAGGTGGGTGATTGTGGTGATCAGCGTGTTTTTTGTTATGGGTATATTGTTCTGATAAGAGGGAGAGATTATCTGTCACTGTGATTGATGGGTGTTGTTAGCTGGTCTTTTGTGTGCAGTGATCACTGGTCCTTGTAGCTGGGTAGAGTTCGTTGACCTTTTGCAGGCTGTATTTTTCAGTGCTGGGAGCCAGGCTTTGTTGAGTTTTAAACTTCCTTCTTTTTTGTTGAAGCTCTGCTGGTGTTTGTGGATTTCAATGGCTTCCCTGTGCAGTCTAACATAATGATTGCTGGTGTTGTCCAGTACTTCAGTATTTTGAAATAGAATTTCATGTCCAGCTTGTTTTAGTGCATGTTCAGCTACTGCCGATTTTTCCGGTTGTTTTAGTCTGCAGTGTCTCTCATGTTCTTTGATTCTGGTGTGGATGCTGCGTTTTGTGGTTCCAATATATACCTGGCCACAACTGCAAGGTATCCAGTATACTCCTGCAGTGGTGAGGGGGTCCCTTTTGTCCTTTGCTGACCGTAACATTTGTTGTATTTTTGTGGTGGGCTTGAATACTGTTTGTAGGTTGTTTTTTTTCTTACTGATCTTGATCTGTTCATTTGTAAGTATAGGAACTCCTTTTGAATAAGCATACCAAGTTTGTTTTATAATGCAGGAAGCCAGGATACTTACCCACATGTACATGTATCTGGTAGGTTATCTACAGCCTACACCTTGAGAAAGAAGGTCAGGGTATTTAAACACCATGGGCCTAAATCAAAGTATCTGTGAGTTTTCACTTATCCATTGGTCTACTTCAGTCACCAAAGTTCCACTGATGCAATGTTTTTTCTCTAGTTGGAAGTAACTATTGGATTTTGACCTTGGAGTGTATCATATCTATATAGTGGTGTTTCCACTTACGACCATAATCTGTTCCAGAAGATGGACGTAAGTCGAAATGGTCGTAAGTCGAAGCACCATTTCCCATAGGAATGCATTGAAACCCCATTAATCCGTTCCGGCCAAAGAAAAAAATCACCAAAAAAAAAATCACTGCAAGACTCATTGGAAACGCGATGAATCCCTTCCGGCCAAAGGGGGGGGGGGGGAGAAAAGCAATCAAGCGTGCAAGACCCATTGCAAATGCACAGAAAACAAATGGAGCAGATTGGAAATGCACAGAGAACAGAGGGACAAGGTCGGAAATGCAAAGAAAACAAAGGAAAAAGCAAGGGAAGCATGCAGGACCCATTGCAAATGCACAGAAAACAAACGGAGCAGATTGGAAATGCACAGAAAACAGAGGGACAAGGTCGGAAATGCAAAGAAAACAAAGGAAAACGCAAGGGAAGCATGCAGGACCCATTGCAAATGCACAGAAAACAAACGGAGCAGATTGGAAATGCACAGAAAACAGAGGGACAAGGTCGGAAATGCAAAGAAAACAAAGGAAAACACAAGGGAAGCATGCAGGACCCATTGCAAATGCACAGAAAACAAACGGAGCAGATTGGAAATGCACAGAGAACAGAGGGACAAGGTCGGAAATGCAAAGAAAACAAAGGAAAATGCAAGGGAAGCATGCAGGACCCATTGCAAATGCACAGAAAACAAACGGAGCAGATTGGAAATGCACAGAGAACAGAGGGACAAGGTCGGAAATGCAAAGAAAACAAAGGAAAACACAAGGGAAGCATGCAGGACCCATTGCAAATGCACAGAAAACAAACGGAGCAGATTGGAAATGCACAGAGAACAGAGGGACAAGGTCGGAAATGCAAAGAAAACAAAGGAAAAAGCAAGGGAAGCATGCAGGACCCATTGCAAATGCACAGAAAACAAACGGAGCAGATTGGAAATGCACAGAGAACAAAGGGACAAGGTCGGAAATGCAAAGAAAACAAAGGAAAAAGCAAGGGAAGCATGCAGGACCCATCAGAAATGGGGAAAAAAAACCCAAAAAGCAATCAAACCCCCCAAGACCCATCAGAAATGGGGGGGAACCCAAAAAACAAACAACCCCCCAAGACCCAGCACAGCACAGAATCGTAACCCCCCAGCCTAAAACCAAGCTGCAAAAACACCCAGAACAGTTTTTTAAAAGCAGAAAACAGCACCTTACCTTACCTAACAGGCAGTCCCAAGCCTCCCTGCAAACACACACACGCTCACTGAGAAGCAGAAGCCAGGCAGTCCCTTCTCGATCGCACTCACTCTAACCGTCGGGGCGAAAGAGCTACAAAGAAGCAGCCTCTTTCGCCATCTACAGTTAGCAATTTGAATTTCCCGCCTTTTTCCCCTGCCTTTTTCTGTTCGTAAGTGGAAGCTCCGGTTGCAAGTATAAGCAAAATTTTGCAACCGGAGCTGTTCGTAAGTCGAATTGGTCGTAAGTAGGGACAGTCGTAAGTCAAGGCACCACTGTAATTATAACTATAACATAGTTATAGCAGTTCAACACCACTTTAACTGTCATAGCTTCACCCTACAATATCCTGAGATGTACAGTTTAGCAAGAAAAACAGAGTTATCTGCTACAAAGCACTAGTGTGCTCTCCTTACTGTCAGGAGGGAGTCCTTAATGCCTCGCCAACTACAACTCCCAGGATTCCACAGGCAAAGCCACAGCACTTCAAGTGATACGAGGCAACTGCTGCAACTCTATAGTGTGTAAAGTGCAGCTTTCACAAGGAGATTTGCCTTCATGTCGGCTTTTCAGGCTACTGCATGGAAAAGTCACCTAGAAGTATTGTTTATGAGCAGATGTTCTACACATCTGGTCAGTGGGGATTTGATTCTCCAGGTTCCAACTTATTTCAGTTTGACACCCATGGATTGCTCTATAAAAAAAACACTAACTGAAGTCATATCAAGCGTCTTGATTACTGCTACAATTTCTGGGACTTGGCAATTTCAGATTCTTCTGCTCTCCCATTTACCTGTTTTATTTAAAGTAGCTACCAGATGGTCTCAATTTCCCTATTAAATCACATTACAGATTTGAATGATGCAAGACACACATGTACACAAAAGACTGAATCCAAACACAGAAGCAATTCATTTAGTCAGAAAACGAACCCAGACAGATGTTACACAACACCACCGCACTTCAGGGAGGAACAGCAAACAGCTCTTCTTTTACACTTGGGGGTCTAACAGCACACCAGATTTTGGTTCTACAGGGGATTTTCATGCAGAACAAGTTGGCTAGTGAGCCTGCAAAAGCCTTCTGGATTTCTTTTCTTTTATTAGATTTGTTTGAGTTGGACATGTTTTACTACACTTATTCCTTGTTCTACAAGCAGATCTGGCACAGTGCTTACTTGTCCCTGATCTCTGATTGTACTATATCTATAGCTTAGATCAGTGCTTTTCAAACCCTGTTCTCAGAAGCCATGGGATTCTTCAGAAGGTGTTCACAGCTCTGATGATAATCCTGAGCTTGCTTGACAGAATTCTTGCCATTTTATCAGGGTCCAGACTCCATTTAGTAGATCTGTATAGTTTCCAAAGACATCAATTCTCTCTGCTATCCATTATCTGTTACTTGAATAATCTCTGAACCCCAGTATTACTAGCATTCAATAGCTAATACGCTTTGCTACCAAGCAGCATGGCATCAAATAGCAATTCTGTTTTTTCTAGTTATTGAAGTTGCATTTAATGGGAAGTAGAGACCTCCCTGACTGGTTTTGCACAATGCTTTCCTGATTGCTTTCATCCAAAGCCTGCCTCTGGCACTCTTGTAAGACACAAATTGGTTAACTTCCTTAGGAGTAATGGGATGAACATCTTTTGTGTAAGGAAGAAATAAATGAAATTCTCTGCTCATTCTTCCTGATATGTGCATGAAAAAAAGTTTTAAATACAACAGTTTTAGAATTCACAAGTGCTCCCCCTCCCCCCATATGTTAACTGTATTTAGTTCCTGGATTTTAGCCTAGTTTTGAAGAAAAACAAATAATCCAGTATGACCCTGATGTTGGGAAAGTGTGAAGGCAAGAGGAGAAGGGGACGACAGAGGACGAGATGGATGGACAGTGTCATCAAAGCTACCAACATGAATTTGACCAAACTCCGGGAGGCAGTGGAACACAGGAGGACCTGGTGTGCTCTGGTCCATGGGGTCACGAAGAGTCGGACACGACTTAATGACTAAACAACAAATGTAGCTATCTTGCATGCTTTGAATGGCAAATGCTCTGATTTCTTATATTTATTTCTTGAACAAATGTAGCCATAGGATTAAACTCTCAGTGCCTATCTACACTTACATGCACAGTTTTGTTGTTCTAATAATATTGGGGATAGTAACTAGAAGAATTACTTTTTTGTTAGATTAAGAAGAGATCCAGCTAAGGATGCGGGTCTAGAGAGCAGATTAAAAATCTCCATGCAGCAATGGTCCCTTCCAAAAGGTCTTTTCAATGACATTTTTAAAAATGTAACAATATTATAAAACGCCCCTTGATGACAAATTTCACAACACTACTAGCTGTCCTCTGAAATACGCAGTCACTGAATAATGTCACGTGTTTTTAACCCCTAGTGTACACTACAGACTCAGGTAGACTCACAGAATCATAGAAAATTGGAGTTCAATGCCATCAAGTCCAACCTCCTGCTCAATGGCAGAATCCAAATCAAAGTATCTCTGACAGATGGGTGCCCAATTTTCCCTTCAACATCTCTAGTGTTGGAGCACTCACCACCTCCTGAGGTAATTGGTTCCATTGTCGTACTGCTTTAACAGTTACGACATTTTTCCTGATATTCAACTGAAATCTGGCTCCCTGCAACTTGAACCCATTGCTATGTGTCCTGCCCTCTATGATGATCAGGAACAGATCCTGCCCTTCCTCTGTATGACAGCCTTTCAAGTATTTGAAGAGTGATATATCCCTCCTCAGTCTTCTTTTCTCAAAACTAAACATGCCCATTTCTTTCAGCCTTTTTTTCGTTGGGCTTGGTTTCCAATCCCCTTATCATCCTTGTTGCTCTCCTCTGAACTTGTTCCAGTTTGCTGGCTTCCTTCATAAAGTGCAGTGTCCAGTACTAGACATAGTAGTCAAGATGAGCCCTAACTAGTGTCGTATAGAGAGGAATTAGTACTTCACAGGATTTGGAGACTATACTTCTGTTAATGCATCCTAAAATACCATTTGCCTTTTCTGAAGCTACATCACACTGTTGGCTCATATTCAGCTTGTGATCTACAACAATTCCAACATCCTTCTAAAAAGTATCCCCCACCTTGTAACTGTGCATTTGGTTTTTTTTCCATAGGTGTAGAACTTTGCACTCATCCCTGTTAAAATTCATTCTGTTGTTTCCAGCCCAGTGCTCACTCCTATCAAGATCTTTTTGAATGTTGTTTCTGTCTTCCAGGGTAAAGCAACATAAGGTACAGCTGGCTTAGCCTATGTTTGTTTTAACTATGTACCTAAGGATGTATCTACACCACACAGTTATAATGCTTTGGCTGAAATCCAATACTAAGTTGCTACTAGAGTAGGCCCACTGAATCTGTGACATTTTTGGAGGAGTTAATTCACCAAGGTAGAAATGTTTGCTGCAGGTTATAGCAAATTTATAATTTCTGCCTTGGTGAGTTAACTCCTCCATATGTTCCACTGATTTGGTGGCCTTTCTTTGCGGCTGGCCAGAGCAAGGGAGCCCTTTTTTCTCTGTGGGACATGCCTGTCAAGCAAACAGTATGATGTCAGTAGCAGCCAAAGAGCAAGTTGGCAGCAGCAGCTCCAGATTTCCCCACCTATCAATGACCCCTGTCATGCCACTATTGATGCCAACATGCTCCCTGGCTGTCACCACCATCATTCAGATGCCTGCTGGACAACCAAGCCTTGTAGAGAAGGAAGAGTTATCTTGCCCCAGCAGATCACCGAGGAAGCCATACTGCAGATTAAAACATGACATATTGGGTACTATTTTAAACTGCAGCAGGGCTTGTGTCACATGAAACAATTTTTATTGGTAATGTAGTTTCAACACAAATCCCCACTGATTTAATGAGCTACTCTAGTTGTAGCTTACTACAGGATTTCAGCCATTGATTCTACTATGGAATGCTAGGATGGGTTTGATGGGGACACAACATCCTGTGCTCTAGTGTGATCCCTTGGACCACAGCAGAGGATTCTAAATAGCTCAGCAAACTACAGATCTTAGCATTCCAGAGGATGGAGCCATTGCAATTAAAGTGGAAACAAACCACTGTAATTGTGTAGAAGATGTACACTCAGGGCTTATGCCCACTGTGGTATTGCCCCTGGTTATTGTGGGGCTACTATAATACACTCTGTTTCTTGCCATCTTTGGGAAAATTATGTTATGTTATGTGTATGTTTTTGTTTATTGTTTTTAGTGTATGTTGTAAGCCGCCTAGAGTGGTCATAATCGACCAGATAGGCGGGATATAAATGAAATAAATAAATAAAATAAATAAATAAATCATATTTTTTAATTGTAGATTTAAGCATAGCAGCCAGGCACTGGCATCCACACATGGGAAGTGTATTTGGTACTGGATGCACTGGGTCATACTGCCTGCATGTGCACTTCCACAGTTGTTTCCTAGGATCGAACTTCCAAGTTCAACACAGATTGTTATTTTCTTTTGACTGTCTTCTCTTCTCTCTCTCTCTGTTTACATTACTCTGTCCTTCCTTCCCAACTTGTTTAACACCCACCATTCTTAAACCATGTTTTCACTGCAATGCTTTCTAATTTTAACTCATTTTTATTTTTCATTTTGCCATATAGTGCAAAAATGATAAAGCAGGAACAGCTGGTCCCTTCTTTTCTGCCCTCTCCTCACCAACTTCACTCTCTCCTCCCTCCCTTCCTTGCTTGCTTTACCTGCTCACAGTGCTCAAGTTTTCACATTTTCCCTGCAGTGCTTTCTATAATCGTTTTTTTTTTTTTCCATTTTTAACTCTTGTGCTACGGTGCAAAAGTGATAACATTAAAAAATGAAAAAGGAGAAGGCAGGAACTACTGATATTTTCTCTGTCCTCTCCACAACTATTTTAATCTCCCTTCACTTCTTGTTTTCCCAGCCCACCATTTTCTCTTAAACACTTCTCAATTTTATTTTATTTTTTTAGTCTTCGCTTTTGCACTATGGTGCAAATTTTTAAATTTTGATTATTTGCTATGTTGTCTCCTTTTAATTTTAATTGTTTACTACTATACATATATTTTGAGGTTGTTATGTGCCTTGGGTTCTACTCTATACTGGAAAGGTGGGTACAGTTCTTTACAATCGATCATCCAATAAACCAACCAACCAACCAACCAACAATTTCCTCACATTTAAAAGCTCCTAACGAAGCATCCATGTATCATACTTATGGACTAAGGAAGGTAACAAGGCACTCATTGTAGCCACACCTGCTTTAGTTGTCACTTTCAACAGATACCCTTCCAAGTCGATGTGGAAGTGCGGTGTTTCGTAAGGTAGGGATATCCGTGTCCCATTCAGCTTTACAGTGAGGTGCTGATGTAGGCTGATGGTGCTGCTGCCCAGCACAAGGTCTACAGATTTTGTCCAGGAAAAAGAGCGAGTTCGCCTAGCATCATTCTTCACCAGCACCTGGAAGGGTGAGGTAGAGGAGGAGCAGTCTTTCGTCAAAACATACTGACATGTCCCCTGAAAGTTAAATGTCCGTCCATCAAAAGTGTTGTAGTGAGGGTCTCCAAATACAGTGCAAACTCCAGGCTCTGTGGATGAGTGAGAAACAAAAGCACCATCAAGACCAAATTTTATGTTTCGAAAGGTAGATGTTACATGAATATAAGGGTTTTTCAAGCATTTATGGCCATTTTATACATTATGCATTTTGGGCATATCCCTAAAAATACACTGTGTGGTAAGACAAGTGCAGATTTGGAAACTTGGAGGTATACTTAGAGAATCAGGGTTTGGTGCCATTCCCTTTTGAGATTAAACCAAAGAGAACCTGACTCTGCTGCCATGGAATAAATTAATGGACCTTAGCTGGTCTGTCAAAACACAGCTGTCATGGTATGGTAGAGTACCATACACTAGAGTAGATACTCTGGCAGGCTACTCGGGGAAGTAGAATCTATGAACTGCATGCTGCAGGTTTAAGCTGGATGCACATTTACTTTAAGAGTAAGCCCTGCTGAGCTAATTGGAATTTATTTCAAAGACTCAAGCATTGAAATGGACTTTAAGAAAACCAAGTAAAGAGTTTATTTTTGTCTTTCCTATCCCCTTTCCACCTGGAAATTAAATTTTCCACAATGTGTTGAAAACTGCTTTTGAAACACCAATCTTGAGCGGTTTACTGTGGAAGAATTGCCTTCCTTTTGCCCCTTAGTCAAAGAAAAGTGAGGAAAACTATTTTTGGTTAAAACACCAACTCGTGCAAATTAACTTGACAGTAAATCCCAGTGAACATAGTTAGATTTACTTCAAGGCAAACATGTTTTCATGTTATCTAATAACCCACATATCACAATGTAAAAAGTGGAAAGGACCTATAGACATAATTGACCATCTTGCAAGTGTGAATCTCTAAAATTCAAGATCAACACAATCTGTACAAAAAGCGTCATGGAAAAGGTTCCCCTTGACAAATTGTCCAGTCGTGTCCGACTCTAGGGGGCGGTGCTCATCCCTTCCAAGCCATAGAGTCAGCGTTTGTCGTAGACAGTTTCCGTGGTCACGTGGCCAGCGCGACTAGACACGGAACGCCGTTACCTTCCCATCGTGGTGGTACCTATTTATCTACTTGCATTTTTACATGCTTTTGAACAGCTAGGTTGGCAGGACCTGGGACAAGCGACGGGAGCTCACTCCGTCGCATAGATTCAAACTGCTGATCTTTCGACCTTGCAGCCCAGAGGCTTTGCGGTTTAACCCACAGCACCACCACGTCCCCTATCACGGAAAAGAAGAGCTAATATACCCTAATGGGCAAGTTAAATCCAAAGCATCCAGATATATCATATTCCTGAGGCAGGGCTTATAGTTAATTTACAGCAGCCAAGGAAAATATTATATAAGCCATAAGTAAGAAGGATTTGGATGTTTTCTAAGTGAAAATATGACATTAAAAAAAAAAACAGGAGGAAGAGTAATTTGTTCTCACATACATAACTCAAAAGGCTTGGTTTTTTAAAAGCCAGAAATCAAACCCAGGACATACGAGTAGCTAGCCAAAATGAGAATTAGGGTTGAACATGAACACAAGCAGCTGATTCTTAAATCAAATCAGGACAAGCTTTAATTTGAAACTATATAAAATGCAGAATGGAATTGACTTAAATTTGCCATTGTAAAGAAGGGGGAAACAACATGCTCCTATAAACACTGAACAACATTAATCTATCTCGCTATTTATTTCTTTGCAGTATCAGAGTGTATATACTAAGAACAGCTTCACACATCATACACATATCAGTCCGAATATACAAGCATTTAGAGACGGATTTAATGTATTTAAAGTACTTGTACATTAGATCTTTAAATTTTCACGTAGACTAGCCTAGATTGGTGATTGGATCAGAGTCCCTGCATGCATGCACATCCACATTTAACAATGTATTAATGATCTGTATGGTTCACACCTCTTTAATACCTTGCATGTTGGTATTTCCAATATCTCAGGCTAGAAACAAGGTGACTCAACCATAGGGCTTCTACAGTGGGATGCAACCCATCATTCTGGAAATTCGTTTTTACTTTGGCACACTCTCTTATTAGCACTCAGTCAAACCTGGCCTGTGATAATACAATGGGCAGAAGAGTATCTATCATTTTCACAGTCCTAAATTGCACTGGGGAAGGCAGCTATTGTGTTCCTAGTCCTTCTGATGTCATTATAAAAGGCTCATATTGATTTCAGTTGGCATCAACACAAGGATACAAGGTGGACAATTTTATTTGCCTCAGATGAGTCACTTTCCACACCTGCAAGTCTACCCCTAATGAAACCACTTAGAACCAATTACTATATTATTGTTGATTCATACAACACTTTGTGGTAAAAACACATTGCTGCTGATTTCCCACTTTTAAGGACTCTTGTTTATATAATACAGAAGAGAACTTTATACAGCAATTGAGCGTAACTGTTTTTAAGCTAACCAAGATTACAAAGCACTAAATTTAAAACACAGTGGCTGAATCCTGTTGGGTAACTGTCTAGATGATGTCATCAGCCTGTGATGTTACTCTTAAATTTAATTTAACTGAAAGATTCCTATTGTTCCAAGACTCTGTAGGGTTTTTTTGTTTTTTACTTAGGGAAGTCTTTAGGAACCTTGGTATGGATGGAGGAACTTTTAATTTTGGAAAACTGCTGCCAGGTTGCTGGCAGCGGAATTGGGACTGCTGGTGGAGACCCTACAGCAATTTTCTGACATTAAAGGCTTTCTCCCTCCCCCATCTTGTGGATCCTAAAGGCATCCCAAGGACAAAAAGGAATCCCTAGGGAGCATTGGAATCTGGGGGGTCGGGGTGGATAGGAACAGTCAAATTAAAAAGTAATGTCATGGGCTGATGTCATCATTGCTATTTACACTCATGTAGTGGTGCCAAATGGATTTCAGCCAGTGTTTTGTAATGCAGAAAGTGCAACTCCATCCTCCTGGTTTAATCTCACTGACATTGAATTTATAAATATTTTCCCCACAGCACAAGAAAGCTACAAGTTGTGTTAAAGTATATGGAAAATCATCCAGTAAAGTTTCTTTCATTGTCTGGCCAGTATCCTGCAACTTTAATCTAAGGCTACTTAATGGATTAGCTGCGCTGGGAAAGATAGCAGGATGAATATTTTTAAAGTATTCATCTGTTACAACTCAGGCAACATCCATCATAGCCTATTTCCAGGATGGCATCCAAGTAATTCTTCTTATTTAAATGTTTATAGGTTGTTTCTTCTTTAAACCTTCTCTTCCATGCATCTTCTGTATTCCAGTGGACGTCTCAGACACCATACTTTGTTTTCACCATGTTTTAAAGTGTACCTCCATGCTACTTTATAAATCACTCTTGGAGAGATTTAGCCCTTGCTTTCTTTGGAGAAAGGAGATTATTGCCCTTTCCAATAATATACATTCACACCTTTGCAAATGAACCTGGGTCTTATTCATTTCCCCAGGAATATTTTGAAACATCAAACCCCAATCCAAGAAGACAGAATTATTGACTCCTAACTCCAGACTATTTCTTCAGTGTCTGGGCTGGTTGTCAAAGATTGTCTTTTTTGAGAAAGGAAAGTACTTGTTAACCATCTGGCTATGGTGGCTATGCAACTGAGGGACTGGTGCTGACAAGTGACTTGGTAGGCTAGGCATAAAGCCTCTGGCATGATTAACAACCTGGGCTGGGAGCAACCGTACAAGAAAACATCTCAGTCAGAAAATGTTCAGAAATGCATTTTTGTCACTTGATGATTGAAATATCAAGTAGCAACTTGCATATGTGAATGGGCCATGGCAAATCAGACACTGCAACATTTTTGTATATCTTCACACAGGATGAAACACAACCACTTCCCAATGAAGTTGGCTGACACCTTCAGCTGCAATAAACTGAGTGAGGGCCAAACTCTGTGATTTACTCACATGCATGAACTTGCCCTCCGAAGCACAATCATTTAGAACTCTGGCTCATGAAATCTAGAGGCTCCTCCATCCACAATGATCCAGTTTTCCATTCACCATTTCTAACTGCTCATGCACAGCTAGGTACAAAATTCATGTGTGCCCAACCAAGGATAAGAAAAACACATTGCTCATTTGGTACACATAGGCCAAAACCCTCTTGTGACATTACTCCAGGGTGATGCAAATTGTGTAATTAGTGGACACAAATTGCCTCCAGTTAAGGCATCAATGTAGACATTATCTACTGCTTATTGAGTTGCATAACTGAACTTGCAATAATATCTGTGGTGATTTCTCAATCTGAGACAATTTCCCTCCAAAAGTTACAGTAGCTGCACTATACCACCATAACTAGGCAAGAAGATTTTGGCTATTTCTTTAAAGGTTTTAAAGTGGCCATCTAATTCTACTTTTTGCAGGGCTGGTTTTTAAGAACAAAAAAGAGGGACCCAGACTCACCTGGGGATCCCCAGTTGTTTCTGGAGTGGCAGTCCTGAGGCTGATGGTGGGGCATGGAGGGGGCTGGAGCCACCATGGCAGCTCCCAAGCAGCTGTTCTGGGACACTGGGAATGCCAGAGGATGGCATGGATGATCCCCTCACCCGCTTGCTTCCCATTGGATAACAAGGAAGGGTTTCTCCCGGCCAGCTTTCATTGGGCAGCAGGAAAATTTCAAATTAGAACTGCAAGCACGTGGGCTGGAAAGCAGTGAGCTTCAATCCGGTCCACCTGCCTGACATAAAAACAGAGTGAGGAGACAGCTCTGGCCAGTTCGCATCTTGCTGGCTTTGTGAGCAAAGAGAATGACAACTGCAACAGTGGTGGTGGTGGCGGCATGTGGAGCACCATGGCAACCACATCATGCCAGTGACATGCCAAGGTGGTGAACAGCATGGCAGTAGCAAATTCGAGGTTGGTGAGACAAAGGGATCTGGAGATAGCTGGGACCCATGTGGGCCAGCTCTCCCCGAAATAAACTGAGCCCATAGAGGGACCTGGGGAGCAGTTGGGACCCCTTGCGAGCCAGCTCTACCCCTAAACTGAATCAAACCCACAGAGAGTAAGATTAAGCAGCTGGGACCCACATGGGCCAGCTCCCCCTCTCTGAGCTAAATCACTTTTTTCCTTTTTTCTTTTCTTGTTTTTTTTTTGTTTATATTGACAATCCTTAAGGATAACAAGACAAAACAACATAACTCATATACAAAACCTAATACTTATACAATTATATACCATCATTTAATCTTATAAATGTCAATAACCTTACTTCTACCAATATTTCAGTCCTTTCCCATAGTCTATTAAATAAAGTTTGTGTCCAGTTTAAAAGCTGGCAGACTGGTATTCAGTCTAGCCAACTTCCCAGAGTATTCTTCTCACTGTTTAATTCAGAGCTTGACCAACAAGGGATGCCAAATTTTAGTAAAGTTATTTACTTTCTACTTTTCCTCTAAGGAGTCTAACCTGTGTGGTCGCTTTCTCCATTAGGACTACTGTCCATATCCTATCTAGGTATCTTTGGAAGGATATTCGCTGAATGTTCTACCAAGTGCAAACAATTTCAGTTCTCACTGCTCTTGTGAGGATCACCACCAACTCTTTATCAGATAAGTTTTAATTCCCTCCAGTAAATAACAAAAACAACAATAAGGTTTCTTTGGGAATTCTTTTTTGGTGTTTTTTTCCCTCCCTAACCATTTTATTACTTCATGCCAAAACGTTTCCACCAAGCTAAACCATTTAGAGGGCCCAGGTAGCTGTTGCCAAAGAGTCCTCTGGGGAGCAGATTGGACCCATTCATTCTGCTATCCCCGGATCAAAATCGCTTGAGGTATATTGGCATATATTCCTATGGGTGTACATTTCTACACATTTTTCACCAAAAGAGCTGAGATTTGTGGGGCTCAACCATTCTGATAGTGCTGGCCTGCAGAAAGAGCTGAAGAATGGTACAGCCTGACTAACCCAAGAAAAAATTTGCACAACAGGGGTGTGCTTCTAAGGGGTTCATTCAGCAACACCTCTGGGGTACTGGACCCATACATATTGGACCCCCTCACCTAATACACTATACTATTGTGTATATAGCCCACCTGCCTATATATTGAGCTGCAGAAGAAGACTGCCACCCAGTGCTAAGCTGAATTCATTTCAAGCTGACTTCATAATATATGGGGTTTTTCACAGAGCAGTTCCCATGCTCCCTAAGAAAAAAAAGAGTAAACAGGGCCCAGCGGCTGAGTTCATGTTCCTTCCTTGAATAAGGAGCCAAGTGCACCAAGAGAGGAGGTCTTGGGGCCTGCATGCATGCAGGAGGAGAGTCCTGCTTCCTATGTAGGCTGAGACAGCTCAGGGCCAGCAGTCAGTACTCCAAAACAATTCTTAGACCTTGGTCCACATAAATGAGCAGCTGATGTCACTGCAGCACACAGCAGCTCTGGGGATATTGCAGCTTGGCCCGGTGGGACCGGCTGGGAACATCCAGTCAGGTTCAGCAGACAGGGAGCTGATTGCAACCAAAGAATCCAGCAGCCTCAGTCCAGAGCACTGGCCCCACAGGAGGAAGAGAAAGTGAAGGCATGCTTCAAACAGGAAAAAGAGCTCCTGCAGGCACTCTGAATCATTATGGATGGACAGCACCTCAGGCAAGTCTACCTCAGAAGAGACAGTGCATGGCACATTAGGGGATTATTGGAGGGAGGCAGCACATGTCCTAGGGTTTCCCCATTCTGCCACTTGCAAGCATACCACACCCCAAGAGCAACTCAGGGAGGTGTGGGAACAATGGCAGCCCCCTAGGAGAGATTCAGCCCATTCTCCATGGACAATGAGGACCTTTCTAGAACTAGGAGCCTCATGGAGCAGTAGTTACTGATGCAATACTGCTGAAGAGAAGCTGGCTACCCTCCAAGACTTCATAGTGGCCATACTGACCCACAAGAAATGCATTCTGAGAGAGTTGCAGGTAGTGCTGCATCACCTCAAATTTGTCTGCCGGCTAGTGGCTCCAGGTCAGGCATTTTGCATTAGGCTTGCAGGGTAGTGGTGGGAGTCTCTGCACCCCATCAGGATTACAAGAGGCATGAAGAAAGACCTGCTGGTTTGGCTAGCCTTCCTGGCAGAATTTAACAGGATAACTATTAGGTAGTAACCATGGGAAACTGGTACAGGTTTTTCAGATCCTCTCAGATGCAGCCAAGAGTTTTGGCTTTGGGGTTTACTTTGAAGGGCAGTGATGTGCACAGAGATGGCCATGGGAGTGGGTAGGACAGGGCATCCTGCAGGACTTGACCTTCCCAGAGTTATTTCTGATTGTGGCGGTGGCAGTGTCATTGTGGCAGGACAAGTTCAAGAACAAGAAGGTTAGATTCTGGGGCAACAGCCAAGAGATAGTTAGGATAGTGAACTGGCAGTCCTCTAGGTCTGAATGGGTGATGCACCCCATATGGCAGCTAGTCCTCATCTGTTTGTCAGTCAACATAACTTTCTCAGCCAAGTTCATTCCAGTCATGGATAACAGCACTGTGGGCGTCCTATCTCATTTCCAGGATGACAGGTTCCTCTGATTGGTGCCACATGCACTCATCACTCCAGACCCATTTCCAGAAGAACTTGGAAGCAGGATATAACCCATGAAGTATATAACTCAGTCACCCCTTCCACTCTTAGGGCATATAGTGCTGCTCTGGGATCTTTCTTGTCCTTCCTCAAACTCAAGGGATGCACTGCCTTCATGCCAACAACAGAGGTGGTAGTGCTAGAATACCTGGTGTCCCTCTGGGCCAAGGGTCTGGCGCTGGCTGCAGCTGATGCCAGACCCTTGGCCCAGCTCAGCTCAAGCAATCAGGACCTCCAGACATTGTTCCTTTCCAGCTAGAGGGAAATGATTTGCCAGCAACCAAAAGACTAGACGTAACTTTTTCTATTAAGGTACACCTGGAACTGATCGATAGCTGCTATCCCACCATCCAGGTTATGTGGTCGGGCCTCCTCAAGAGGCAGGTGTGTCGCCAGGGATTCACTGAAGGTGGATATCACAAGGAAACAAAAGGTGACTAGGGCAGTCAGCTAGATGGTGGTGTCATGTTGTGGCAGCTGGATTAAGCACCTGGGTGTTTCCTTTAAATGGATGTATCTCTTTTCAGCAGACGGGGTCCACTTTTTGGGCTGGGGGCAAGGTTGAGGGATATCAGCGTGGCTACAGCAGATTGGTTGCAGCTGCAGTTCTCTAGCGGGAGCTAAGTGGTTCCCAGCTCTACTGATGGTTTGGGGTACTGGAGTTGGATCCAGATGGTATGAAGGCAGCAAGCAGGTTGCCCAGGTTGTTAAAGGAATCCCCTTTAAAGGTATGTACAACCAGCAGGCCTGCTCAGCACTAGGCCAACAAAGTGCTCATTCTCGTGTATGTATATTTTAACTCCAGCATGAGTACCTCAATACAAGAAAAGTAAAGTGAGACATGGCACTAAAGTAACTTATTGTCTTCCAAAATGTCTTCCATGCGTTTCGCACAGAGCTATGTGCTGAGATCCCCTGTTACAGTGACAGTAACAGGAGTTAATATGAAAATGAAAGAAAAGTATAGTAAACATGGGACAGCAGAAAAACAATGCAGTTCTTGATGCTACTATTTTCTCCTTTTTATCAGCACAGAAATTGGCCTTACCCATAATAGAAGATAGTTCAATTCCCATAACAAACCTTGGGAATAACAGTAACAGCAATGCAATAATGATATTTATATAACACACCAAGTAGGACAATAGCAAAATAACAGTAAATATTTACACAGTAAACAGTAATAGCTATACAATTTGATAATGACCTCCATATAGCCCAAGAGGTTAAAAAAATGCTCTAAATGTAATATTTTTGGAATGCATCATTTTCTTTAAATGTTGGGTGTTCTTCACATTCATTTCCACAGCAGTCTTTACAACACCCTCCATAACGTAGTACCATTATACCCATGTTGCAGATGCGGGGCTGAGATAGTCTGTTGTAATTTGCCAACTGCTGAATTAGATGGAACTAGAATTTCCAGGGCCATAGCTTGTGGGAAGCTCCTGCCCAAGGCTGTTAGTTGTTATCTGTTACAGTGAGAGCAAACACTCCTGGCAGAGAAGCAGCAGCTCCCAGCGGGCGGGGTGACCTCTCATTCTGCCTTTTCCCTTAGAGTTAGATCAGAAGTTCAAAGACTTTCTCCGGCCAATCCTAGTGGCGATTAGGTAACTGGTATCCTATCTGAATTCTCACAACATTCTGTGTAATCGTGCTAAGTTAATAAAAAGAGTTCTCAAGGCGTTGCTTTTAAGCTCCGCTGGCTCGGACATCTGTGGTCGACTTCTCTAAAGTTAATTGCCTTCCTATTGTTCTGTGATCACCCACATCATTAGCCTTACTTTGTTCCATGACCACCTACAATAGTTCATTAATTTAAAATTAAAGGCCAAACACATTTTAGCTGACAAAATTTTCAACCATCAGTTTGGACTAACCAGTCTTCAGTTCTAAATGCTTTTTAGTAACCACATCAGCTCATTTACACAAATGAAAACAGAATGGGGAAATCCTGCTTCTGTTAGGACGGAAACAAAAACAAAAACAGAGCAATGTAATTGGCAATTATTATGCTATTATGGCCTCATAACTATAAAGATATTTTGATGCAAAGCCCTCCAGCAACACAAGAAATCTCAGGATTAATGCAGAATGGGCTGGTGGAGATATCAGAGGATAATGGCCCTTCAGTTATAAACCTCTTGTAAGGTATGTCTTTTTTTATTTGGAAAATGGTTTGAACATAAACAAGGAATGATAAAATTATCATGCTTCTAGTGTGAAATATGCATTATTAAGCATTAGTGAATAAACTCAATCCTCCAACAAATGTTTTCTTTCTTACTAAAACGAAAGGGGAGGACTTCAGCACAATTCATATTAAATTTCCCTGACAAACTACTGAGTGGAAAAATGAAGAATTAACTTACTCACTTTCAGTGCAAATGGGACAACATCCTTTTCGGTTGAGGATCTTTCCCTAAATGGGATAAACATAAATGATGTTCAATGGGGCAAAGCTATGTGGAGCAATGATTACATTTCATAAACACAGAATAATTGGGGGGGGGGGAACCCAAATGCAAAGGAGTTTAGAAGTATTCTTCTCCAGCTTCACGCACATGAAAATATCGATAGGTTGTAAAACTTGACTCAGCTGAATTAATACTCACCAAATCCAATATCTGGTCAATAAAAATAAGAAAAAGCCATGCCCATTGTTTTTATATTGCCAGCTAATATCATACTCTTGTCTAAATCCCATTTGAACACCAAACTTAATTTTCAGAATCTAGAGGCAGGAGTAAACTGTAGTTTGTCATTGAAAAAAAAAATCCAAAAACAATAAAGCTGAAGAAAAATTATTTAATATATTTATTTAAAATAGTAATACACTGCCCAACTAGCAATGACAATTCACAAATGTTCATATACTTTTCAATATTTTGTGTTCCAGTCTGAGTCGCTCCTTTTTTGGAGAGCAAAAGCAGGTATGATATATAGAAAGGCAAACGATTAATACAATATGAAGAGAAAGTATCTTAATTTTCCATATTTAGATCATTCACAACTACAGTGTCTGCTATAACTCTGCATATGGAGGAGATTACAAGTGTAATTATGAATATGAATACTGGGAAATCCCCAGGACCAGATGGGTTTCCATAGAATGCTATAAAGCTTTTGCAGATCTTATTATTCCAAAATGACATGGTTTGTATATGGAGGTTTCTGAGTCCAGATCTTGGCTAGCTTCATTATATGAGGATTACATTACTGCAACCTGGCAAATTATAGATCAATCATGCTCAAAGATGTTGATGCTAAGATGTAGACCTGGTGTGATGTATTAAGTATTGGCAGGGAGAAGATAACCTGAGGTTGATTGTGAATCTAATTTATGTAGCTATCAACGTTTGCTAATCACTGGAATTTGATACATACACTGAATTCCTGATTCTGGACTATGTGAAATCTTCTTGTTTGAGGTCTCTGGTTAATTAATTACCAGCTGTTTCCCCTGCCAGATAACATTATAGGCAGGGAGAGGTTGTCAATAATTAAAGAGTTCCTGCTTTGACCTTGGGGCTTACATGACTTGCATGTACAGTGAGACTGATTGTGCATGAGACATGCAAGCACCAGAATTGAAGAGGGAACTCTTTAAAATTTCCAGCAATCTCCTCCTGCCAACAACATAATCTCCTTTACATTGGTGCAATTTATGCAACAGGACTTTGCTCAATGAATCAGATAACCTACTTTGCCTCATCAGTACGTGGTAGCTTTCACTTCTATAACATTTTATCTATGGATCTTAAGCTATAATTTGTACAACTAAAATTATGTTCCATATGTTACAGACTCCATAATGACAATTTAATAAAGGTCTGATTATGTTGGCTAACTCCTGGGGCTGCAATTTTTTCCAGACATTTTTTAAACATATGATGGGGTTATATAAAGTTCCACTTCCCTTTTGAATTCATATTATTCAATATATTAATTTCATTTTGGTAAAATCTCTAAACTGAGAGATTTCCTTGTGCTTTTGAATTACTTTTCTGCAGCTTGGAAACTTATTTCTGGTCAATAGAAATTGATTCTCTGTATCCTTTTACTGCCTAAAATATGTATCTTACTGCACTGGAAGGATAATGCCCACCTTACATGACTCAATGGATTGAGGAGCTCATAACTCTTTCAGCATTTGAACATGTGACTCAACTTTGCATTGAGTTTATATGTTTCATCGTCTTTCCTTGAAATTACTTTTTAATTTTCCTTTTTGTAAAATGTGGTATTTCCAGTTAATTATGTCTGTAAAAACAAACAATTTTCTCACACAATAAAAAATAAATTTAAAATGTGTCGGATTGCAACTGAAAGGTGGACAATCCAGTTGTATTTCTAATAAGCACCGGCATTTGAGAGACAGCTACTTATAGAAAAGTTATCTTCATTAATAAATATGCAGCTATAGAAGTCTTTGGTTAAATGAGTGATTGAAGTCTTTGTAAAACTTGTCAGTAGAGTTAAGTGCCTCATTTAGTTTCACATGTAGGTGTGTGAGGCAGCTGTGTAAATGGCCCACAGCCAAGTCCTATCTAATTTGTGTATAATGATTCTTTTTAAATGATGTTTTTGACTCTAATCCACCAAGGAAAAAGAACCTAGTTCCTTTAGGAAGCTATTATACAGTAAATAGAAATTTCAGTATATGTCTTGAGAATGGAAGAAATTTTCCAGTGTTCTTGGCTCAGTGGATAGTCAAACACCATTTTAATCTCATGTGAATCTATAAATTACTTCTGCATTTCAAATAAAGAAAAGGTTCAGTTCTTTATTTAGTATGGTGTAGAGGCCAAGCCTTCGTTAGAAATTCTGGCAAAACCAGTGATTGAAAGTTAAGAAATGTGGTATTCAGAGTTTTCTTTCTTTTCTGAGTTCTTTAAAAATAACTAATTTTTATCCATTCTATGAAAAGATGCTGATTTATTCATTTATTTATTTTAGAGGGAAGGAAAGGGAAGAGTGAGTTTAGGAATGAGTATGGGCAGAAACACCAGTAAGAATCTTGGCACCATTTAGCACCAAGTGGTGCCAATCAGCACAAGGGAGAGGGGAGAGCAAATGTCTCATCTAGATAAACTTTTAGTTTTAGCATCTACTTGCCACTTTTTTTGTGGGAAAATTCAGGTAGCCTCAGCAGGACAGTTACTCCCACTGTGAAAACAGGAGGCTGTCTTATATCAGGTGCACTTAGTTGTTCAGCTCCCTGTTATCTATCCTGTTAACAGGGCCCCAGGTTGAGAGAGGAGATTCCCCCAACCTCCTAGATTTTAGCTGATCTTGTGCTACTCACACTCTTCAATGTAACACACATCAAAAGGCAGCTGTGAGTTTAAAAGGATAGACACATAATGGACACTACCCTGAGCTCCACAGAGGAAGAAGAAATAGAAAAAAGTGGTATAAATATTGTGTCTAACGAGCAACTTTGACATGACAAAACATTGCTTTTTTCATTATAAAGCAGCTTTGCAATAAACTACTTTCATTCCATGTTAAGGAGAATTCTACAGTCCACTTCCTCCTGCAACCTGCCTAATGCCACACCCACAGGGAAAGGTCTTAATTAGGCAAACTTAAACTACACTAGTATGGCGAGGAGAACTGAATGCTACTTCCCTGTACTGGATAGCCTGAGCTCTGTATTTGTATAAAAGGACTGCAGCGAACATCCAAACTGGAAGTGGCAGGAATTCAAGCAAAACCTGGGTCTGCCAGCCAACCTGCTAAGGCTGGTTACTTGAGCCACCATGCTGGCATGGGATTTTGTTTTTGTCTTGTAGAATAAGAAGGGCCATTATTGCTAACATGTGCTGTTAGAGTTTGTTAGCAGTGAGGGCTCCCTTAGGAGTGGTCTATGAGATGCAATTCCACTTTTTGTCCATGAATATTTATAGGAAAACCACATAAACTGAAAACCTATGAATGATGTAGAATCTTTTCCCCACCTTTTATAAGAATGCTAGTTTTATGTCCAATTTTCCCCCATTTCTTTTCTTCTCTTTTCTTATTTCATTTAAAAGACAAAACTAATTAGGACCTTTTTTCAGTGTTCTATTGTGCAATAGAAGCAGCTGCTGTTGTTTTGTGCCTATTTGGCACTGGACTATGACCAGCCACTGTCTATTCTTTTTCTGGGTTTTTTTTATTTGTTTGTTTACTTGTAGGATTAACAGATGTGTTTAAAAATGTAATACTGCCTGTGCTAGGCATGGACAACACCCTGTGAATTTGAAAGTCACTTCAGAGGTTTAAAATGCATCCACATTACAAATCTTGCAAAAGATTGCTCTTTCAAACAAACTACAAGTGCCACTAAGTACAGAGACCTATGCATTGGATTTTGATGGGTTTTTCCCAGACTTACATATATCAGACATTTGGTGAAACAGACTGGGAATGCAAGATGGATTTAGAGAATGGGTATCATGGCTCAAACTTCCAAGTGGGTACCAGGTGTCTTTAGGCACCAAAGGCTGTTACTGGCACATATAATGTAGACCATTATACCTACTTGTCTTATACCTACTTGCCTTCATACCTACTTGTCCTCCCCTAATAAGAATCTCCACAAATCTATCTGAGAAGAAGCCACAACAGATATGGAATCCTCTAGGCCTGACGGTAGGATGGCCATAAATTCTACAGTAGAATGCTAAGCCCTGTCTTTGAAGATATTCTGCATCTGGAGGGCTGACTGGTGCAAAACAGACCCATGAGGAAGAGCTTTCAAATTGCCTGTCCACTAGGTGGCCTCTGGAAAGCCTACTGACTAGGCACACAGGAGCAACACGGTATTCCTCACCGTGCTGAGATGTATTTTTTATTTATTTAAATTACAGTAGCAATTCTTAAACTTGCTTTACTACATTTGAGTCAAAATATAGAAATTTGATACCAATATGTGCCCCTGTTTGCTATTTTTCAGTGATGCATCTCCTTTTTTGGGGGGAGGGCCAATTCATAAGGGGCCACCCTACTGCTAGACTTCTGCAAACCATACACACAACTACTAATTGCATGCCTGTGGGAGGTAGCTTCCACTGGGTCCCTGCACCTTATTTCTTTTCCGGTATGATTAAGATCGTTTCTCTTTCCGGTATGATTAAGATCGTTTCTCTGGCAAGTTGCTCAATGTCAGCAAACCCTGTGATGTCAGCACAAAAGCAAGACTGAATCACAGGGAGTGTCCAATCTATGGGCAAGAGATCTCTGGGTCCCATTTTAATTAGCAATCTTACAACGGAGGCATAGTAAACTGCCTTTTATTCTATCAAAACAATTGTCCATTTAGACCAATATTGCTTGTAAAGATTGACAGCAGCTAGCTAAGGTTTCAGACAGGAATTATTTTCAGTCCTTACTGAACTGCACCAGGAAACCTCTGTATGGAAAGCATCTGATCTGGTCCTTCTCAGAGAACATGGCTTGGGGGGCATCAAGGTCTATGTGTCACTAATCACTCTAAAAACCTGTTATCATCAAAGTTAATAGCCTGGATACAGCATCATAATACAAAAAACAGGAAAGTAATGCTACATGAGCACCAGTCCTTATGTAGCTAAAATGGCACCATCCATGCATGAGTGGTAAAAATCAGCCAAGTATTCCCTGAAGCATCAACCTACAGAGGAAAGGCTTTCAAAAGAACAAAGTATGTTTGAGGGGTGGGGTCAAAACAGTTCAGTGAAGACTGAGCAGGCTCAGTGAGTGCAGAATGCTAGCTATTTAATAGTTGGTGAAAAAAGAGCAAAAGAGAATGGAATAGATATAGCTCTTACTGCAGCATTTTGTTATCCCCTTCCTAACACTGCACAACAACAGAACTATCAGACTTGCTATTATCAAAGGAAAGTAACCTGAGACACATACGCTCAGCTACCACTGAGTGTCTGTAGCAATCACAAGCTGCTAACTGCTAATTTTTTAAAAAAATGCTGGTATTTCAGTAGGACCATGCTGGCTTGGCAACAAAGCACAGTGCCACTGACAGCCTAGAACACTGACATTATCACTGGGACATATCTTGTGCATTTTCCATTAACATCAAATAGATTAATAGAATGCTAATACATTTCTTATATAAACAACCTCTTACTTGTTTTTCAGTACCTAATGCATTCAAATGTAATGTTATAGCTTCATTCCACCCCCATGAAGACCAGTATTAGATTACTTAAGCAGTCTCAACTCAAAGTCAACAGGAAGTTATTTTTGTGGAGAAGTAATACGAGGCTGTTTCAGATGAGTAGAATACACTCTGGCTGATGACAGGATGCTTTTATGGTGCATGATTTTAAAGAACTCCCACGGATATACTGTGAAACAGCCTGGTTATTTTTTTGTTAAACCACACCCTTCTTTCTTGAGCACCAAATAGAATGTATAAAACTTTAGGACTATGGGTCCTGCAATATAATAAAAATTCGCATAATGGATGCATAATACTATACTTTTACAATTCTTGTAAGGCAGAATACCAGAAAAGGTGTTTATGTGAAGTTTCTAAAAGGATCCCAAATCCTAATCCAATATGATTTCATTACTCTATTTTTGAACTAACTGAATCAGAAGCCCATACTCAGATATAGAGATGGGCATAAAACAAACCACAAAGCAAAAAACCCTATGAAACAGGCTGTTTTGTGGTTCATTTCGGGGCGCTTTGGGGAAACGTGCCTCCCCAGAATGAAACAAAATGCCAAATTATTATCGACATTGATGATTCATATGTACACTATAACTCAGATATCCCAAATCCATTATTTGCCACACCTGAAATGACTCTTGGCTGGCTCTCTTCCCCACACCCTCTAGGTTTGGTGAAGATTGGATTTGAGATGTCCTAGTTATAGGCCCCCAAAGCAGATCCCCCCAGGAAAGTACTCTTCGAACAGGAGACAAGTCAGCTGAAGATTCACTGTGAGTCTGGCATCTGTAACTCATGTGGGAGCTGTTCTACCATTCCCAGAAGTCCCAAATCGCACAAGCCATGAAATAGTTCATTTCATCAGAAAGTTCAAGGTTTATTAATAGCAACGAACCACAAACCATCACAAACCACCTTTTTCCCAGTTCATGCCCATCTCTACTCAGATCTATTATTTTCTCTTTTTCTTTTAGTTTCCTCAACATAGCACCTTATTCACCCACATGATAGCAACCACAACTTGTTATGCACAGATGTGTATAAATCAGGTTCATATTTCTGCATCTTCATATGGTGGAAAAAGCCTGCAACGTAGACCTGTGACTTCTGCAACTATGGTATCTCTAAAAGAGAGGAAATTAGTGGAGTGGAGGAATTAACACTGTTTGTATTGTTTATATTGTTATGTATAGATTTTATATAAATTGTCACTTCCCTTGAGCTTAGAAAAAAGGGAGTAGAAACATCATTCACACAGATGCAAAGTAGATTAAGCATAGCAGTTGTGTACAACAGACCCAGTAATATTACACTCTCCATGGAAATGCACACCAAGCACAAATCAAAAGTCATTAGTCTGTAAGAAATGCAACAGTACTTTGGCATGTATGATCTAGCCAATAATTAAGACAACATACATCTGTTCATGACTCCTTTCCTCCACTGTTACCAGAAGCTATATAGCCTTTCCCTCCTTAACAATGTTTTGCAATGGGGTAGGGTGAGGGGAGAGAGAGAGAGGCCACAGAAGCAGTGGTGGGAAACAGTTACAAATGGGAGACCATACGATCTGGACCTCCCTTAAAATTCTGTGAATGAGGCAGAGCATCATTTGGAAGTACTCTTCATGCCAAAGTTTTTAGAAAGACTTACTAAGTAAATTGGTGGGCTTATGGCACAATCCATGCCTCAGGTGAAGCAGCAAATATCTCCTGCCCCCACTCAAGACAGAATCCATTATACTCATGTCTAAACAAGATATTTTGGGGCAAGAGGCAGCAAATAGTACAAGTGCCTCTTGCTATCTCTGGTAATAAAAATACAATACTGATAAATTTAGTACCTAACAATTGGGTGACTTTTCATGATACCTCAAATCTACTGCCCGAGGGAGCTGCGTCATTCTGTCTAAATGGAAGAGCTGACCATAACATGACACCAAGCAGGGGAAAGAAACCAAGCACAGAAGAAGAAGAAAACCAGAACTTGATGCAAAAATGGGACTGGAAAAGTTACAGGGCTGGAATGAAATGCTTAATGGAAAGCAGAACTAGAAGACATATTGAGATACTCCTATTCTAGCTCATCACAGAACTGGAGTCTCACTGAGATTCTCCTTTTCCTGAAACCTGCATGCACTGCACCTACCAAGATTTCTACTGAAAAGCCCCATCAGCTTATGAACAGGAGAAAGAAAGAAAAAAGTATACACTTCTTGTTAGACTCACAGGAGGGCAGCTGCTGACTGGAATGCACTGCTTCTTGTGACATTCTGTCTTGCCTTTCACACAAGCACAAATGGTGCAGTTGACAGAGGACCACATCTCTCCATCCTGCAGGGAGGAGACCATAATACAGCCATTAGCTGGGATAGCAGAAAGAAGCTGTTCCAGTAATGCATCATCCTGTTACACAAGAAAAAAAAAACTTTCTCCCTGTTGGAGTTATGTCATTGTTTAGTCTAAATCAGCTTTGAGGTGTCCATCTCCACCCAGATGGATTAAGGATGGAAACTTACCATTTTTCATTCTGGTCCTTCCAGACAAAGGGCTATTATTCCATATTTAACAAAGATACATTAGAGTTCTCTTTTTATCATGCATCCTGATTAGTTGTGTATTGTACTGAAAAACATTCAAGTTGCAATTGCTGAGTATCATGATTGTCTCATTTTGGATGACATAATTAGAAAAATCTGACTCAATACAGCCACTGTGATTGGCATGTTTAAATTACTGCACGTGAAAGTATTTGATTAAGATGTCAAGACACAGCAAATTTATTCCCAGATGTGGCATCACTTTGCTTTAATCCAGGAATATACTTAATAGTAAATTCAATTTTTTATTACTTACAGTACTAAGGCAGACATCTGATCTACTGAACATCTGAAAATGTTTAGAATGGATACAGAATCAAAATTACCTAAATTCTAGTAGGTACAGCTATATTTGATTGTACCCACCATCACACCCTTAAAAAGGTTCTATGACTCCAAAGCACTGCTTTACTAATGCTTTTACTCACTTCCTTACGGACTGCACATACCAAGTGAGGTTCCTCAGTTACTCTATAATCCAACAGTAAAGGTAAAGGTAAAGGTTCCCCTTGACAATTTGTCTAGTCGTGTCCGACTCTAGGGGGCGGTGCTCATCCCCGTTTCCAAGCCATAGAGCCAGCGTTTGTCCGAAGACAATCTTCCATGGTCACATGGCCAGTGCGACTTAGACACGGAACGCTGTTACCTTCCCACTGAGGTGGTCCCTATTTATCTACTCGCATTTGCATGCTTTCGAACCGCTAGGTTGGCGGGAGCTGGGACAAGCGACGGGCGCTCACTCTGTCACGTGGATTCGATCTTACAGCTGCAGATCTATAGACCTTACAGCACAGAGGCTTCTGCGGTTTAACCCGCAGTGCCACCACGTCCCTATGTCCAATAGTAGTCCAACACTAATTCTTTTATACACAGCATATGGAAGCTTTTGATATATTTGAGTGAAATGAAAGTGGAACAGATAGTAACAAAGCATTAACAACATGGGAGTAGAGTATTATGGATCTGTGTGCTATAGAATGCAACAGATATTTCAGGGAAAGGTTTCAGGATATAACAAATGCTTGCAAACTTTCTTGTCCTGGACTAAAAAGAGTGTCTTAGCCTACATACTTATTTGGACTACAGCTCCCATGATTCTACCCCATTTGCCTTGCTGTCTAGGGCTGATGGGAGACTTGTAGGCAAAATTTAAAAAATCTAGAGGGCCACAGTTATTCACCCCTGAATTGAAGTCTAGAGGCAATGGCCAGAATCCTATTTGTATTTGTGTAAAGTTTGTGCAATGAGTTACAGCTACTTGTGGCTAATTGATAAGGTGCTGAGGCGTACCTCAATTGCACCATCAAGTGTACTTACTATGTGACCCACCACTATTATTTTCTAAGACTAAATTTGCTTGTGGGGGAAGAAGCCCCATGTAGCATAATAGGACTTCTTTCTTTCTTCATAAACATGTATAGGATTTAAACCACTGCACTGTTACTTATTATTTTTAATAATTTAACTCCTTGATTGTACCACTTCTTCATATCATTAAAAAAAAGGTGAAGAGCCAGAAATAGCTGCACCATGAGGAAAGACAAGACAGCCACCTGTGGTTGTCTCAGTCTTGGGTATCAACTCTGATCAAACTCCACTGAAAACTTCTCCTCTGAAATCCATCATAAGGTGGAACACTGACTGTGTAAGAGACCTGGAGAACAACCTCAGAGGATTGCAGTTCTTGTGAATTAAAAGGGGAGTAGGTTTCCACTATAGTTTTCTGCCTCGGGCCCCAAAAGCGACACACCTGTGAATAAATGGTAAGAAGCAGACACCCACCAGAAAACTATTGGTATTTTCGTAAGGTTTGTGCAAACTGGTACACCCAATTGCGAGTAACTGAGAAGGCGCCAGGACACATCTTGGTTGTATGCCTGGTCATACACCAGACTATGCAAAGGAGATGCACTCCGGCACCTTGTTAATTAGCCCCAAGCAGCTGTGACCTGTTGTGCAAACCTTATGCAAACACCAATAGGATCCGGACCAATGTCTGCATTTTACCACAAGTGGCTGCCTTATCTGTCCTCATGGTGCAGCTACTTCTGGCTCCCTACATAACTTTTTTTATAATACAAGTAACAAAGATAGTGACTAGGTCTAGGGGTCACAGTATAGCAATAAAGGAGATTTTCAGTGGTACAATCAAGCAGTTAAATGGCAGAGTCTAAAAAACACACAAACAAACATCTTGGGAGAGAAAGAGAGGGAGGGAAAGAGTAAATAAATTGACACACTACTTTTCTCTCTGATAGTGCAAAACTGCGACTATTTGTATGTTGGAGAACAGGACAGCATTTTGATAGATGCAAATATCCTTCAGCATAAAGATGACTCAAAGATACCGGTAGATAGGAAGACACTGGGAAATGTTAAATTAAAAATGACCCTCCCAACCTCCCAGCGTAATTTCATATGGGGACTCTAATTCTCATTCTGGTGTTAAAAAAGTGGCAAAAGATCTCAAAACCAGCAGCACACATCTGGTAACATTAATCAACAGCAGGCCTGAACAGGGATAAGCAAGTTTTAAAGAGGAAAAAATAAGGAAAAAAATGGTATCTCCCACAAAACACAGTAAACCGCTTAAGAACCAATGTGATCAGGTGGGAGATATGACAACTAAGAGTGAAGTGGTTTAAATCCTATGCATGTTTATTGAGAAAGAAACAAGTCCCACTATACTTCATGAGGTTTCCCCCCCAGTAAAAAGACTTACAGTGGCAGCTTTAGAAAATATTGATGATGATGGGACACATAGTCCTTGCCTAGTTTCTTGTAAACATCTGGAAGAAGATGGTCAAAATCATGACTCAAAGCCAATTTTTAAAAATTATCATTTTGTTGTGCTGTTCTGTGGAATAATTGCCTGGATCCAAAGATGTCTGATCTGTTCTGTGGGGGAGAGAGTGTTTCAGATATGTGTCTCTTAATCAGCTGCCCCAGCTCATTACAAGCTCTGAAACACAGGAGTGTTTCAAAATGGCAAGATCTTGAATGCACCTAAAGTAGCTCTTCGCATTTCATCAACACAAAATGACAGTGAGTCTGTCTCCCTGTTTCTCACCCTAAGCACATGAACACCCATGCACACATACACAGGCAGAGTAAAGGAGAAGACAATTGATTGGATGTGTAAGGCTTCTTCTGTGTATGAGTGCTAAGTGAATAAAGAGTAGTCACTTTTAATTTATTGTAAACAGGGTTTTCAGGAGGCACATAACACTGCAGCTTTGTGCAAAGGAAAAATGCAAATTAATGGAAAGCAGCGTTGGCAGGAAAAATACTGTGTGCACGAGGGGTTTAACTTTTCATCTGATCCCAGGATCTCTCAGCACACAGATGGTCCATACAGTGAACAGAAAACACTTCCAACTGAGAGCTGCAGAAGGGGGAGAAACCCTGCGCCACTTGAAAAAACAAACAAGCTCCCAATAATATGGGAAGTGTTTTGGAGGGAATCCCCAATGACCTTGTGTGGGAGGAGGGCAGGAGGGGATTATGACCACACGCCTTCCCAATCCATGAAGCACTGTCTGTACTTACAAGTGTGTACTGAATTGTATCCAGAAAAGCTAATTAAGCTCCTATTGGCTTGCGTGGGGGTGGGGGTGGGGGTGGGAGGAGGGGTTCCCTTTTGGCTGAGTTGTCATCTGGAGACCACAGAGAAATACCTTGTCCTTGGCTATCAGAAATCTGCTGGAGCAGATGAATCACACTTTCCTATGCATATTACAGAAAGGGTCAGCAGCTTGGTTGTCTGCCTAGAGAGAAAGGAGTCATCCTACAAGACTGTCAGACTGCCCAATACAACCATGTTGTATCCACATGCCTTATGTGGGGTGAGGGGCCCTCTCTGAATCATGTCTGGCTAAGAAATAAAATCACTGCCTGAAATGCATGGTAATACGCGGAAGTACTACAGTACAGCTTGTGTGGACATTTACCCGGAAGAGCTTGTTCCCAAACTTGCACACTCTTGTTTCCTCAGGGGACATGTAGGAGATGCACTCCTTGCAGCACTGCCCTTTAGCTCTGAGGCAGTCTCTAGGTGGTGAGCACTTCCTTTTACACACCACAGTAGAATCCTGCATAGAAAGAAGGACAGAAGAGATTCCAGGTGGGTGATGACAGTAATCGTCACTCCACTTTGCAGCTATTGGATATGCTCAGTTACTGGCAGTTTCTACCCAAACAAAGGGGACTCATCCCACAGCGGCAGGGTAAAGTGGGCTGCCCTGCGCTTGGTGGTTGCCAATTCACACTACAACAACTTGGCTTTGTCAACATATACTGGACTTTCACAAAGGATTTAAATGAAATAACGTTCCATAGAGCATTTTCCTGTTACCACAGAGGATTTGAATAAAATAATATTTCAAAGAGTGTTTTTATATTACCCTTACATGCACCATGTTTTACAATCATTTCCTTTTAGATTTGAGCAAAGGCCAGGTTTGTTTGTCTTCTTTGCCATGCATAGAGTTGTACACAGGGAAATTTTTGGGATTTCATTTATTTAATGTTTTTCTTGGGGGGGGGGTGCCTCATTAGTTTTCAGGTCATTTGGGTACCAGCCCTTTCAGTAAAACCAAAAGTACCCAACTTTTTTAGATTCTTCCAGTTAGAGTTTCCCTATTTGGAGTTCTGGTACTCATCTAAAAGAACCTAGCGCAAGCAGCAAGGCTAGATGAGGGGGGGGAAAGAGTGGGGCAGGTGGGGCCATAAGGCACACCAAGTCAGCAGGGGGGGCATAAGAAGGGGGTGAAGGGCCATGGCTAGTAGGGTCAAGAGGTGTGTGGTAGTGGTGGTGGCAGGGAAGGGGAGGGTGAAGAGCAGGTCTGACAGAATGGTGGTGACAGTGAGGTGAAAGGAGAAGGGAACAACTGGGGCTTGCAGGGCCAAGAGGTGTGTGGCGGCAGCGGCAGCGAGGAGAAGTACGATTGAGGCAGAAAGGCTATTTGTTGGAATAGTATGAGTCAACTTTACATACTGTATAGTAAATGGGTCCAAGAGAAGAAATCCAATAGAAGAAATCTGATAAAAATCTGATTATTTTAGACACTCTCTCATTCAGAAAACTGAAAGTATTGGACAGCAGAAGCTCTCTATTGAAACCTACCAAAAGAATCTAATACTGAAAAAAAGTGTCTCTTCTATGTTTTTTTCATTTGGGTTAACCCAAAAGTCCCATTCTTAACCACCAATTTCTTTATTTGCTTTCTACCCTATATTTCACAGGTTGATTGGTCAAAATCTCACTAGAAAGGTGAAAAAAAATGCCCTGATACATCCACTTCACACTTTTTCTTTATACAACTGATGTTCCTCTGCCAGTGGAGTACCACTGTGGTGGCAAAAGAGACCAGCCCATTATTATTACCAGCTTTGGTATTGCTTGGGGTTCTTCAGCCAATCCACTGCTACCAGGTATTGATTCAAAGATTTTAGAGGACACTCAGTAAGGCACTTTATGTTCCTTGGAAGACATAAGGCATGCAAAAGAGACATGATGTTTCTACTACAAGTGGCTATGTAACAGAGAAAGAGAGAGGCTGAGAGGGAGGCAAGGAGATTAAATGGATAATGTGTGGGAGGAAGTGAAGTAACACCTGAGTGTAGCACATGACTTCATGGGTGAAGCAGCAGCAGAGCGGACAAAATAAGAAGGGAGCATACCAGGGACTCTGTCTCCACCTCTGTTGCCACTGGAGACACACAATCACTGGTGGAACTGTGGTTGCATATTTCTGAATTTAAAAACTTATGGCTGGCTGAGAAAGGGGAGACAATGGCAAGACAGAAAGGCTCCATGCAAATGGAGACATGCAAATGGCTAACAGCAATGTGCTGCAGCTCCAACTTCAAAGCCTAGTTTCTCACTCCTGCAAAGGCACTGTTTCCTTAACTATGAGGTACGATGCAAGCCAGTGGAAGCAACCATTTCAGTCTCTGAATCATGAAAATGACAAGTTGTTATTGACTCACCCTGCAGGTACATTTAGTACAGTTGTCGTACACAAAGGAGGCTCCATTGTCGTAAACATCACTGTGAAACAGGCAGCTTCCAGATGGAAGATCAAACACTTTCCTCTGTCCTAGATATACGTAATAAGAAGAGAAACAGTAGGTGATTGAAAGGAAGCTGTGTTCCAAACAAAGTTAAACTTTACTGTCAAAAAAAAGCATACCACTGTTGACTGCATCATTCTGTTTAAAATTTTTCTAATAGATCCTTTCCACCCGCCCCCTTTAATACACTGTAGTGACTTGAAGCATTAATAGAAACCTATGAAAGACAAAGAGAAAAATCCTGTTGCATAACTTTGCACTGGTGTAACCCAGATCAGGTGCCAAAAACGACAGGTTACCCACCTGTAATTGTAGTTCTTCGAGTGGACCTCTGTGATTCACACCCTGGGTGATTCGCGCCTGCGCGGAGCCTCATCAGAAGATTCTAGAGCTTCTGCGGTAGCAATAAACACATTAGAATACGCCCCTCCCCACCCGTATAAGTACCTTGGCGCCAAGTGTCCCCTTTCAGTTGTGTCAACCACTGCTTAATAGTAAGCAAAAAATGGCATGACAGAGGGGAGGACGGGCGGGATGTGTGAATCACGGAGGTCCACTCGAAGAACAACGATTACAGGTGGGTAACCTGCCGTTCTTCTTCGTGGCCTCTGTGAATCACACCCTGGGTGACTAACAAGCTGTCTTACCCGGAGGCAGGGTGTCACACCAAGGTAGAGGCTAGAACAGCACGTCCAAATGCCACATCAGACTTCTGCTGGAGGTCAAGTCTATAATGACGGATAAACGTGGATAGCTGTGCCCAAGTGGCAGAGGTGCAGATGTCCGGAAGAGGTACACCACAGAGAAAGGCTGTAGAGGCTGCCACTGCCCTGGTGGAGTAAGGGCGAACCACTCTAGGGGCTGGTTGTCGAGCAAGTTGATAAGCCAAATGAATGGTAGAGGCAACCCATCTGGAGATAGATTGGGAAGTCACCTGACGGCCTTTTGTAGGTAGTTGATGGCTTATGAAAAGACGAGGTGACTGTCTAAAAGGTTGAGTACGTTGGAGATAAAAAGCAAGTGCTCTTCGGACATCCAACGTATGGAGTATTTTTTCTTGGTTTCAAGAAGGTGACGGGAAAAATGAAGGAAGGACAATCAGCTGGGAAAGATGAAATTGAGAGACAATTTTGGGGAGGAAGGAAATGTCCATGAATAACTTCACCTTATCAGGGAAAAATTGTAGATAATGGTAGTCATAGCGTAAAGCTGCCAATTCACTAGCTTGTCGAGCTGAGGTGATGGCTACGAGAAAGGCTGTTTTAAAGGTGAGGAGTCTGAAGTCAGTTGTAGCTAATGGCTCAAAAGGAGCTTTGGTAAGCTGTTTCAAAACAAGAGTTAGTGACCATTGTGGAGAGGGGGGTCGAGTATCGGGGTAGATATGAGAGAGACCTTTAAGAAAACGTTTCGTTGTTAGATGTTTGAAGAAGTTTGCTGCTGGAGAATTTGGAGGTTGGTATGATATTACTGCCGAAAGGTAGACTCTCAAGGATGAGATGGAGAGGCCCTTGGATTTGAGATGTAGGAGGAAGCGGAGAACAGTGGAAAGTGATGGATTGATGGAGGATGATGAGGAAGATTTGGTAAAGGATTGAAATTTCTTCCATTTGTACAGGTAGGCTTTCCTTGTGGATGGTTTTTTGGCTTGATGAAGAATGATGAAGAGGGAGAATCCTCCACGCTGCCAGGTGCAGAACAGGTAAGTCCAGGTGTAGGACTTGGGAGTTGTTCTGTGTGAGAAGGTGTGGCAGGCGGGGGAGATGGTGGATGTCTGATGAGAGACTGCAGAGAACTGGGAACCAAGTCTGTCTCGGCCACCAAGGGGCTATAACGATGGCATTGGTTTTGTCTTGTTGTAAACGGACGACAACTTTGTGGAGGAGAGGGAACAGCGGAAAAAGGTAGGTAAGACTCTTGGGCCAACGGCCAACAAATGCGTCTCCCTGGTAATGTTTGCCTATTCCCGCTCGGGAGCATTCGTTGGCATTTCCGATTCATTTGGGAGGCAAAGAGATCGAGAGTCGGTGTGCCCCGTTTCCAGCATAGTTGGCGGAATACTGATTGATCTAGTTCCCACTCGTGAGCTTGGGCATCTGTACGGCTGAGCGAGTCTGCTACGTTGTTGTCTTGACGAGCGATGTGTAAGGCTGTGAGGCAGATGTGATGTTGCAGACACCACTCCCAGAGGTTGACCGCTAGGTAGAGGAGACCTGGGGAGTGGGTGCCGCCTTGTTTTAGGATGTAGTACATCGCCGTGGTGTTGTCGGTGGCGATCTGTACCATTTTTCCTACAAGAAGGTTTTTGAAAGCCTTGCAGGCCTTTATGACGGCTAGTAGCTCCAACTCATTTATGTGGAGCAGTTTCTCTCTGTAAGACCATTTGGCGTGAACTGTGAGGGATTTGCAATGAGCCCCCCAGCCGGTGCAACTCGCGTTGGTCGTAACTTGTATTTGCGGGCAAGGTTGTTGGAACGGTCGCCTGATAGAAAGGTTGCTATGGGAATGCCACCATTGAAGTTGAGAGGCCAGTTCTGGAGTGACTCTTAGGAGAGTGTGGGGAGAGTCTGTTAGTGGATCGAATAGGGCCAGAAATCAGGATTGGAGAGATCTCATTTTGAGACGCACATGCTGTACAACTGACGTCATAGAGGCCATGGTGCCTAGAACTCGTTGCACCGTTAAGGCAGGTATCAAGGCATGCGGAGTGAAGCCGCGAAGTAAGGTGAAGAGGTTTTGTCTCTTTTCTGTAGGGAGGAACGCACAAGCTCGTGTGGAGTCTATGAGCATGCCTATGTAATGTATAGTCCTTGTAGGTTTTAATTTTGATTTCTGTTCGTTGACAGACCGAGATCGCGAAGAAGGGCGAGGGTGAAACGGGTGTCTCGTCGAGCTTTGCGACAGGAGTGTGCTACAAGGAGCCAGTTGTCGATATATGGAAAGACGAGAATGTTTTGAAGTCTGAGGTAGGCAGCTACCAGTACCATGCATTTGGTGAATACTCTCGGAGCTGTTGCAGGGCCGAATGGGAGTCTTTTGAATTGGTATGCTTGTGATCCAAGTTGGAAACGAAGGAATTTTCTTTGTGCGGGATGTATTGCTATATGAAAGTAAGCATCTCTTAGGTCTATGATGGTGAACCAGTCGTTTTTACGAAGTAAGGGAAGAACTGATTCCAGAGTAACCATGCGGAATTTTGTGGTGACGATGTAGTTGTTTAATAATCTTAAATCTAGAATAGGGCGAAGTCCCCCGTCTTTCTTGGGGACTGTGATATAGCGAGAGAGAAACCCGGTGTTGTTTTGAAGCTTGTATGGCATATTTGAGAAGTAAATTCGTTATTTCTTCTTGCAGGGGTTGTGACGGAGGAGTAACGACGTGTGTTGTCAGAGGAAGTTCGAAGAAGTGGATGTGGTAGCCGTTTTTGATGATGGAGAGTACCCAGGAATCTGTGGTGGTGGATTTCCATGGAGGTAAGTGTTTCCAGAGGGCAGGGTTGGTGGGGTGGGTGGTGATCTTGGTCAGAGGAACGTCAAACATGGTGTTTGGGTTACTGGTCATTCCGCCTAGTGGCAGGCTGTTGCCGGGTTTTGTCTCTTTGGTTTTTGAAGTATGGATTGTAAGAGGTTTGTCTTGGAGGGTCTCGTTGGAACCTCTGGTACGAGTTATAAGGTCGTTTCCCTTATTTTTGTTGAGGACGTTGCTGGTAGGAAGGGTAAACTCCCCAACGTCTGGCTGCTGAACGTTTCTTTTGTACGTTCTCTAGTATATCGTCAGTTTCAGCATGAAAAAGACCTCTTCCATCGAAGGGGAGGTCTTCGATACGTGCCCGAGCATCTTTGGCTAAGCCGGCCATTCTGAGCAAGGAAAAACAGTGTAGGGCTACTGAAGTGGCCATGGACTTGGCTGTAGCATCTACGGTGTGGCGGGCGGAAAGCATCTGTTGTTTAGCAACGGAGAGACCTTCTTGTTGGAAGGTTTGAGCTCATATCTTTTTATCCTCTGGCAGGAATTCAATAAAGGTGGACATGTTGTCCAAGAGGAAGCATTGGTAAGCTCCCATGGCTCCTTGATAATTAGCGACTCGCATGGTGAAGGCTGCGGAAGAGTAAAGCCATCTACCCATGGAGTCTATTCGTCGGCTGTCCTTATTTGGTGGTATGAGAGACTGTCGGTATCAAGACCTCGATTGAGAAGCTTCGACAAAAATAGAATTTGGAACTGGTTGTTTCTGGAGGAAAATGGCTCCTGGGTCATGGATTCTATAGAGGTTATCAATCCGTTTAGACATGGTATGGGAGGAAGCTGGTTTTGTCCAGGATCTCTGCGCAGTACTAAGGAGAGATGGCAACATTGATATGTGTACCGGAGTGGTTGTATTTTTAGAGATCGGATCATATATGTAGATGATCGGCTGGTTCTGTCGAAGGTCAGTGGATTTGCAGATCAAGGGATTTAGCCATGTGAATCATAGGTTGGGCATAGGTCTGGAAATCCTCTGCCGGTGATGGCAGGTCAGTATCGACAATGTCCGACTCCGGAAAGGTAAGTAATACCAATGGAGTCTGCGGCCGAGATCCATGGTCAGAGCCATCGAGGTCGCGTCTGGAGTCGACGGACTGTCGATCAACTTCGGTGTCGAGAGGTTGAGCTTCGTAGTATTGCCGGATATGAGTTGAAAAAGATGAAGGTGGCATGTCCATGGACATCTGTCAATGTTGAGGATCATCGACATTGAAAGATGGTGGTTGAGCGTCGACGGACCTCGATTGGTAGGGATGGACCTCGGTGTCGAGCTCGGTGTCATAACGGTGCTGGGGTCAATGACTTGGATTTACTGGAGGATGGGAACTGTGTTGAGGTAATGGAATGGAGTGTGTGTCCATGGACCAGGATGAATATTGAGGATCGTCGATATCAGAGCCTGTGTCTCTGTGATGTCAAAACGGAGGTTGCTGATGCAAAGGCATAGCAGTAGAATAAACGGACGCTGGTGATGCCGAGCGTGAAGAGTGGTTTCCGTCATCTGTTGTAGTAGGAAAGTATCAGGAGGCTGGGGCTGCAAAGCCTCACGTGTGGATGAAATTTGCTCGACCGTTCAAGGTTTTTTTGATACCAAGTGGGGAGCAGGTTGAGGTATAGCAACATCTCAGTGATGTGGCCGCTTCAACACCGATGGTTGTCGAGAGGTAGGCCGACTGCTAGATGGTATTATCGAACCGGGTAAAACACCTGGTCGACTAGTCGGTGCAGTTTGTCGAGCAGAGCACTGGTTGGGGCAAATGGCAACCCGATGCACGTGCTGAGCGTGGGTTTGAACCACATGCGATGAAGCGAGCTGTCGAGATTGTTGATGTCGACGGTTCTGGTTAGGGATCGGTGGACGATCCGAGGGCATCGAACATGGAACGGTGTCGAGCCGTTCGGGATGGGGATCCTCGGGCGACGGAATAACCGAAGGATTGCTGGAAGGAATAGAAGGTTGTGGACTGGGAGGAGAGGACGTTAGTCGGTCGACTCTATCATCCCATTCTGGAGACTGAGAACAAGGTTGATGGGATGGAAGTCTGTCATCATCTGAGGGAGATCCGATCGAAATTGATTCAGAGAGTTGTTGTGGTTGTGGTGGGATGTCTGTAGGCTTAGACTGTTTAGCTCATTTAGGAGGAGCGGGCTCCAGAGCTGGAGCAGCTTCAGTAGGTCTCTGACGTTTAGAAGCTGTTTTCGATGTCGAGGACTTCGGTATCGAGGACTTTGATTTATGTGTCTTCGAGGTCTTAGACGATGCAGACGGAGAATCGGAATGAGCTGGTGTAGCCGATGGACGTTGTTTCGATGATTCAGTAATGGCTTTTTCCATTGCTTTGGTTTGGGAAGTGGCCCTACAGGGAAGTTGGGCCATTTGAACTGGTTGTAAGGATTGTTCTCAAAGTCGGAGTTTTAGCCTCGAGAGGCGAGATCAAAGAACTCTGCGCTTAAAATTTTTGCAATGGGTACAGGAAGAAGTTTGATGTTGTTCTCCCAAACAGAAAAGGCACTTAGCGTGTCCGTCAGAAAGTGGGATCTTATTATCACAGACAATGCAGTGCTTAAACAGGCCCAAGGGGGCCATGAATAGGAGAAAATAATTTGAGGAGAAAAACCGATGATTGAAGGGGGGGTGCTGCTGCGGCTGGAGGCCGAGCGAGGTGGAAAGGAAAAAAAAATTCTGATGATAATGAATTTGATCTAATAGTTTAAAGGAAAAAAGGTTGAAAACAGGAAGGAATCAAGAATAAACTCTCTTTCTCTTTTACTCACAGAAGCAGAATTATGAGGCTCTCAACGCGGCGGTTGAAAGAAACTGAAAGGGGACACTTGGCGCCAAGGTACTTATACGGGTGGGGAGGGGTGTATTCTAATGTGTTTATTGCTACTGCAGAAGCTCTAGAATCTTCCGATGAGGCTCCACGCAGGCGCGAATCACCCAGGGTGTGATTCACAGAGGCCACGAAGAAGAACCTCTAATCTAAACTAATGGAAAGCTTTCTCCTCCAACTCCTCTTTCAGGTTCAGAGGTTGCCTAATGCTCACTTTTGCTCTAGGGAAGCCTTTGGGAGCTTTGGGACATGGGGGTGAGGGAGCCCTTAATAGTAAACAATTGCTTCCTCATTGCTGCCACTGGGATTAGGACTGCCAGCATTGATCCAGTGGTGATTTTTTACTTTTAGAGGCTCCTTGCCTGCTCCTGAGGCTCCAAAAGGTTTCCCTAGAGTGAAAGGGAGTACCAAGGAGCTTCGGAACCCGAAAAGGGGGGAAATGAAGCTTTCCATTAGTTAAAATTAAATATTTCCTGCACCCAATCTGGGTTATGCTAACAAGATTTTGCTCACTGAATGATAAAATGATATGGGTAAATCCGCTGAGGAATTCTCAAGCAGTTTATGGACCTATGATTGCTGAGTCAGATGACATATCCATTTAGTCCTGTTCCAGCAATTCCAGTGGGTAGCTGTCCTGCAGAGTCGCACACAGTTTCTTCCCAGTTCTCTTACCTGAGATACTTTCTATACAAGAAAATCAATGGTTTAGACAAGTGGCAGCCTACAACCCCTTTGGGTGAGCCACCCTTCTCTTTAGAACCCAGTCTTTTTTCATGAAGACTGTCTTCCAGTTTTGAAGCTGTCACCAACTCTCCTGTAGTTCCTTATGATTATTTTCCTCACACTCTCCACCATTGCTGTCAATTATTGCCATGTCAATGCTGAAACACACTGGTATATCCTTACAGCAACATGGTGATGTAGGTTACTTCCATTCTGCAGTTTTGAGGAAATAAGTATGAAGCAGTGACTTGTCTAAGAGGGCGGTATCACTGCAGTTATACCAGTGCTAACAAATACCACACTGAGGTTCTTGAAGATTTCTAGAACACATCGTTACACTACACTGTATAACTATAGTTATTGTTCCTGAACATGCAATTTCAAACTAATGAAGAAATGCATATAACTTGGAAGACTATACATAAAAGGTGAATGGAATTGTATAATTCTAGGGTGAATGGTTACTTAGGTATAATTATTATGGCTTTTTTGCTTGTTTGTTCTAGTGACTTCTAAGACATAAAATCACAGTAATAATAAAGCCTGATAGGTCAAGATGATCCACAGGTTGCCCACAAGGACATATTTCACCACCAAATAACAAGATACGTTGTAGAAGTTTAGATATAAATGTATATATTGTCTCTAGAAATCTGTGAGGCAAAGTGGGGAGATGTTTAATTGCCACCTGAGAACCTGTTCTCCCCAAGTTATGGAAGAAAACCCCAGCCCTGCTTTCCACCTTTCCTCCCTTCTCACTGCCCCATCTAAGCCCAGGAGATGCACTTGCTCTCTTACACAGGAATGGAGAATGGGCTGCAAGCTGGAAAAGCCTCCAGAGTGAACAAAGGAGGAGGGTAAATATCTCCCACAGTGGTTTTCAGAAGGAAAAAAAAGCTCTGCTTAGACCAAAGGCTCTTGTAATCTAGCATTCTACTTCCCAGCGTAGCTCATCCACCCAGAGATGCCTACATGCAGAATTTGGAATTGTTGTTTTTTTGGACTACAAAATGCTCCAGCCACTATGGTTATATTTGTAATCGAAAAGTTTTTTTTCCCCCAAACTCTGCATGAGGGCAGTAACCCTCTCTCGCTGCTGTTACCCAGGAACTGTCAACTACCTCTGAGTCTTGAGCAACATTCCCTCTAAGCCACACAGGCACACGAGTGTGCAGCACCGCATTGGATGTCTGCAGCTGAGCCAGTGTTTCCACCCTTTTGCTTCTGGTTGTGGCCAGAACCCTGCATTCATGGGGTGGAGCCCCCATGTATCACTCTGGAAAATTAGAGGGAATGGTGGTCTTGAGGTAGCAGAATTTTTATTTACTTATTTATTCAGTATCATTTGTAGGCTGTTTTTCTCCTGACGAAACTCATAGCCATTGTGAGCAGCAGTCACTGATGGCCCTATCTTCAAGGCATTTTTCCACTTCTCCTCTAAAGCCCTATAAGCTGTTGGTTGCTGTCACCACATATTTTGGCAGTGAATTCCATAAGTTGATTCTCCAATTTGTGAAAAAGTACTTCCTTTTTCCTGATTGCTGATCCAGTTATCAGAGCCAACATTTAATAAAAACCAGTTAATAAAGGCAGACAGGCATTTCAGAATCTCTTTCTCTCTCAGCAATATGAAACTGGGCGGATAAAACAGAAGAAAAGAAGTGGCAGAGCTAGGAAAATGTAATTCTGAAGATTTTACGAAGTTATTTGATGTACTTACTTAATACACACAAAGAGGTGTAAGCGGCAAGACAAGGTCTAAAAACTGAAAAATCTGCTAACTCGAACTTCGGCCAAAATCCCATCAGATATTTATGAACACGCAAAAGAAATTGTGGAAGTTGCCATGGCTAATTGTGGAATTGAGAACATGCAGGGGGTTTTCCCAGTTGCATCACTGGGCATACAATCAGACATAAGACCAGCACCTCAATTAGTCACAGTAACTTTCATAATTAATCTTCCACACACGTAAACATCTAGCAGTATTCTGGCCAATATCATACATTCAGGGAACTCTGATTAACAACTTAGAGCTTGTCAGGAGCAGAGACTCTCCATACTACTCAGTGTCATGGTGCTTTGCTGATTTAGAATATTGAACTGTGAAGAGACATGAGGCATACCTTGCCTGTGCAGAGCTCTTTATGAGAATCACAGCAATTGCAGGAATGTTTGAGCTTTTATATGTAAGCAAATAATGCATACAATTTACAGTCATTACATGCTTGCTTTACACATACTGCAGCAATGCATACATCTTACTTACTGGCATACCAGCATAAGTGAACAAATACATGCCTTTGTATCTGATATAAAAAGAGGCTCTGTAAATAGTTTAGTTATCATATATTGGGACACTCCCATCTAGACACAGTGTGTCTTTAACAAATCTCATCTGCTGTGAACAAGCATTCAAATAATCTCCACCTGCACTGATAAAGCAGATTCTTACAAGCACACAACTTTAAAATGGCTCAGTACATCCTGCAGAACAATCTCCTTGATGTAATGTTTTGAGTTAGAAAGCAGTAATCACTAAGTGATGATGTGCACCAGCCCAGAAGATAATTCAGTATAACTTTTATGGCATGCCAGCCAAGTCTTGCAGGATATGAAAAATCCCAGTCAACGCCAAGACTATCCTATGAAAATCAGTTCAAGATGTTCAGAATTCCCATGTGGGGCAACACAACCTTTGCATTGCTGTACATTGCATGAAGACACATTATACTGGTCTGGCAGAGCTGGAAACCATAAATGACTTATCTAGTTTGTTCACTAACAAAGCCTCTTGCTCAGTCATATCCTCCCCAAAGCCACTTATGTCACACCATTTAGATTGCAGGTATATATGGAGAAGCAAGAAAGCAGATGTACCACTGAATCCAAGAGACAGACTTTCCAGATCTCTAGCAATATGGCAGCTGGACTGTGCAATAACAAGAAGTGTGCACCTTTCAAACAGCACACGGCTAGGTTCCCAGTCCTAAAATGTTGTTTGTATGTTCATTTGGCTCCATCTAAAAAGCAGAAGGAATACAAAATTTTCCAGAGTGGCTTTCATCAAATGTGTTTTTTTAGAAGCAATTTTTTGGTACGTCTTTAAGAAGCAAGACTTACTTTCTGAAAATTGCAGCTATAATAATGTCAGCACTGGGCAGTTGGGGAACCTAAATAATTTCTTCCATTCAGTTTTCATGCTCTGATTTTACACACTTCATACATAATAGATTTTACTGATCAGTGAGTTTTGACTTCATCCTGGGGCATAAATGATCAAATGTTATGCTGTGCAAATTTTTCAAAGCACAGAAAAGTGCCATGGTTCTCTAGGAAAACATAGAATTCCAGACATAACTATGTTCAGAATTAAACTGCTTGTGTCAATAAATCCATGATTTCTTGGATACTGATTTCTTTGTCAGTAAGAATAAGTTTTAAATGAGATAAATAATGTTTCTGACAATTTATATGTTGTGATTCTTTTTGTCCACAAAGATGGCAATAAAAGCTGTCATAAACAAGGAGATAACTACAGTACTCATTGGAAGGAGATTCATCAAATACCATGTCAATCAGGACAAAATAAAGAATGTTATGGAAATTCATTCTTAGCTCTGTTATTGGGTCAAACACAAGATTGTTCATAGAAAAAACAATGATTAGAAATGTTTCCTTGTAAGATAGGAAGAGATGTTGTCTTGTACGAGGTGATGAGGTGGAAAATTATGTAACTGCACAAGGAAGAAGTTTTCTTTGCAAGCTGAATATTTACACAATATATAAATGCTGTAGATGTTATGAAGTAGATAATAATCAGCAATTGCAAGTAAATAAGAGCTTCTGATGATTTCAAGAAGTATATTTTTAAGGCATGGTGAATTTATTTAGGATTCCATGACTCATAAATAAATTATCAAGCTATAAACGGGCCACATTTTCCCCTCGAGATCCACTCTTGTGAGTAGGAGTTGAATTCAAAGATGGAGTGGATTTGTTAGATCCTAACGTGACATCCGGACTTCTTCACTCCCAAAAGAGGCTGAATGATTGATTCTGAAAGTATTACTTGGATTCATAGCACTAAATAGCATGCCTGCAAATTAGGGGCAGGGGGAATGCTTGTGCACATGGAGGAATTTGACAGATTACATTTTCAAGTGGGAAAGAAATCTAGAAGCCCAAAGAAAGATCCCAACTGTTTTGCTTGGTACAGAGAGTTCATCCACATGGCTCTAGGCCCAGAGTTACACCCATTCTAATATATTGGCAGTCTTAGAGAACATCATCAGTTTTTAAAGAAAAACCAAATACCCTCTAGATCAGTGGTTCCCAACCTCAGGTCCCCAGATCTTCTTGGACTAAAACTCCCAGAATCCTTCACCACTAGTTGTTCTGGCCAGTATTCCTGAGAGTTGTAGTCCAAGAACATCTGGGGACCCAAGGTTGGGAACCACTACTCTAGAGTCACACTCATATCACAAAATGCCTCAGGGTCTCAGAAGCATTATTCTCGTAGTGTCTTTCAAGAAGGCATTCCATGTCTATTTTTCAAAATGTGTGGTATTTCTCACAACTGCACAACATCAAACATATGACTTATTACAATAACAACAATAACAAAAACTGCAACAATGTAATATATACTATTTTCTATATTTTATATTTATTAACAGTATTCCCTTTTAAAATCCTTTCCATCTATAGCTTATATTTGACAATACAACACAGTACACACTATGAAACTTCAAAATAGGTTCCACAAATTATTGAGAAATTAATATCAAACATGCAATATATTCATGAAAACAATCACTCACCTAAACATTTTGGGCAGCACTTTCCAGGAGGAGTGTGACTGAGATGCTGGGGACATGAAAGAATGGGGCACACTTCTTGTATGCACTGTGTCCTGCCACCCTAAAAGAAAACAGGGGCAATTAGAGAGCACATGCATGCTTCTGGCAAAAAGAGAAAGCTGCAATATAGCAAGGCCAATGCATCTCCAGATGTACTGTACTTTAAAATGCTAGCATTAACATTTAGGAAACATGCAGCACACTTCTTGATAGGCAGTGCATATCTTGTGTGTACTCTGCAAACTTTGCACTAAATCTGAATTATCCACATACAAAAACTATACACAACCTTTATTCACAATTTGGCATAATTTGTTGTGTTTCTATTACTCTTGCACAGAAGCACAGCAACAAAATCACACAGATAACCACATGAAATCTTAAATTATCCATGTAACCTCTGGAGTTTTCAGCAGGTAGATCAAATGTCTGAGCACTAGGAACTCACTTTGGAAAGAAAAGCTTGAAATACAAGATTTTCAGGAAACTGAATTCTGCATCAAATATGCCATTCTGTGCTCCTGCAGAATATTGGTGTACACACAGCCTTGCATCTTCCATAAATTACTAAACAAATATTCAATGACAGTTGAAGAGTTCCAAACCAAGCTGCACTCAGGATGAGAAAAAAAGCACTTCCTATAACTCATCCCTGGTCAAACAAATGCATGACTGTAGCACATTTGGATATAACATTGATCTACAGAGAAAGATAATTCAAGACACATTCATTGGCTGCAACCCTAACCTCTACACATTTAAATGGACAATATGCATAGAATTTATGCATGTGAGCACAATCTGAAACTATCTATTTCTAAGCATCCTTCATTGCACATATAGGATCCACCATGCATCAGCTCTATTCAAATCATAATGAGAGGAATAGGCATAGCCCCTCATCACCTGTGTCTATTATATGTCCATGCACATTTGAATAAATGAGTAAACAAGGCTAGAATAATGTCAGAATAAAAACAGGATGTCATTTGTTGGATGCTCTCTTCACTGCACGAAGAAACAGCAGTCTTCAAGGCATTAACTTTCTCTCAGATACTCTAACTTTCTACATGGAGGAGATTTCAACATAGAGTAGTCACTGAATATGTGTTTCCCCAGTTGCCTGTCCCAAAAAGCCTGTACATGTTTACTCCTCTGCTTGTTGATCAGCAAATCCCCGAAAATAAGACTGGGTCTTATATTAATTTTTGCTCCAAAAAACGCATTAGGGGTTGTTTTCAGGGGATGTTTTATTTTTTCATGTACAACCATCTACATTTATTCAAATACAGTCATGTCATCTTCTTGAACATCATCACAACTCTCCAAACCCCAAATTCTGGCCTGAATTTCTTGTGACTCCCTCCAGCGAGGGGGGAGTGGCAGTGGCAATGTTGGTGTTAAGGACCCCAGCATGAACTGGCCTCAACCCCTTTCCGCCACAGGACCGGATCGTTTCTGTCTCGTTTCGGGAACGCACTTACTTGTTGAGGTGGTGGGGGAAAGGGAAAGTATGGATCCTGCTGGCCCGCACAGATGAGACGGAATCAATCCCGGTTGCTGCACAACGAGTCCCTGGTGGAGGGCAGGGTTTCACTTAACTGGGGCTTATTTTTGGGATAGGGCTTATATTGTGAGCATCCTGAAAAATCATACTAGGGCTTATTTTCAGGTTAGGTCTTATTTTCGGGGAAACGGTACATCCAGGGCAACAAAGTTTTTTTTTTCTTTGAGCTTTGCTCAGAAGCTCCATCATTCTACTAGCATTATACATTCACCCAATACTGCAGTAGACTGTGGTGCTTCAGAAAGTTTAGCAATCTTTTTCTAAAGAGAGTTCTGAGACAGAGAGAGAGGGACACAAAGATAGACAGACAGAAAGAAAGAGTTCTGAGAGAATTACACTTGGCTTCACTGAAATCTGAAGGGGAATCACGAAGAAACTGTGAACCAGTCCCTGCTGGAAAATGAAAGGAAATGTGAAACTCCTCTGACATTTTAGCAAAAGATCAACAGTAGAATTCTGAAAAACAGTAGTTCTGACTCTAGGCTTTACAATGCTTCCAGATGGCAAGAATGGAGAAACACATCTACACATACACACCAGCACCAATCAGGTCTGCTATGGATTTACTTTAATATTGTTACATGGAAATCCAATTTTATATATTTTTATTATATGACAACCTGTTTTATATATTTAGGTATCTACAACCCTTTTTTTAAAGTTAGCTTTTTCCCCAGCTCCTGCAGTTTAGACGCAGGGTAGGAATAATTATACAGTATAGACTTTATGTGAGCAAGTCTATGAGCCTCCTGCCCTCCCCCAGGGTGTATCTAAGGAAACGGAAAGCTTTTACTTCCAGTTTCAAGAGGGTACAGTTTAGTGACACACCTAAACTCAGACAAGTGGCAAACAGAAACAGGGGTAGACATGCTGATGCATGTCAAATTCCAAAATCCTTACAGAGATGATATCTTTATTAGGTCAACTGGGAAAAAAACTATACAAAAGTGTGCCAGCTTTTAAGAATACTAAGTGTTCACCAAGCAAAATATTAAAAGTAAGCAAAGGGAAGGAAGGGGGAAGTTCTTGTTGTCTACACAAGGTCTCAGGATATAATGACAGAAGGATGCTGCAGACAATAAAATGGACCACACTAGGTGATGCAATATTGTTATATTTTACTGGGGGTAGCCTACAGATTAACTGAGACCTGAAAAGTGAGAAAATTTTGATTCTTTTTATTTGAAATGGCCAGAATACTACTGGTTTGTAATGCCTGAGTAAGTGCACCATCGAGTTGCCCCTAGTTACCAAACTGCTGCTTGTATCCCTCATCATGTAGCAACTCACGCACCTGGTGCACAATGAGGGATACAAGTGGCAATTTGTTAACTAGCGGCTTTTTGCCACTGCAGCAATTACCCTGTTTCCCCGAAAATAAGACCTAACCTGAAAATAAGCCCTAGTATGATTTTTCAGGATGCTCGTAACATAAGCCCTACCCCCAAAATAAGCCCCATTTAAGTGAAACCCTGTCCTCCACCATTGTGCAGCAACCAGAAGAAGATGACATGACTGTATTTTAATAAATGTAGATTGTTGTACATAAAAAAATTAAAACATCCCCTGAAAATAAGCCCTAATGCGTTTTTTGGAGTAAAAATTAATACAAGACCCTGTCTTATTTTCGGGGAAACACTGTAATGCCAGACTAACTAATAGATTCTGGACTATACATCTCCTCACTGAACGGCTTACCCAAAATGTGGTTAGTCTTAATTAGTGTAGTTTACCATACCAAACCAGTTTCCAGCTGTGCTTTATGAAGCTGGATTCTTTCAATAAACTGTTATTAGGATTAACCAAAGGTAAACCAAAAGTTAATCTTTGTAGCCATTTAAATGCAATACCAACTTTGCAGTTAAAAAATGGAAACAAAAGCTTCCAATCTCTTCTACCTAGCTGCAGCAGGAAAGGGGAGAAAGCACATGAGTCTGAAGTTAGTCCATGGAACACTAATTCATAAGTTACATATCTGTGAAGATTCTCAGTCATTCAGGTGAGGTTATCTGGAAGTTGGCACTAACATTCCAGGGGATGACTCCGGCCCATTGGTTCAGGTATGTAGACGACACCTGGGTGAAGATCAAGATTCAGGAACTACAGGTCTTCACAGACCACATAAACGCAGTGAACCCAAATATCAAGTTCACCAGGGAAGACACCAAAGACAATCAGCTGGCTTTGCTGGACTGTGCAGTCATCATAGGATCCAGTGGCAGCTTAGGAACAGAAATCTACAGAAAACCTACACACACTGATCAATACATGCAGTTTGAGTCTCATCACCCATTTCAACACAAACTAGGGGTCATCAGGACGCTAAACCACAGAGCAAGAAACATCCCCACCTCCACAGAAGCCAAGAAGAAGGAAGACGGACATCTGGAGACGGCCCTTAAGGCCTGTAGATATCCAAATGGGCAATGTCCCAATCCAGCAAGACAACGGAACAGTCTGAGACCCAGAGCTGACGGAAGAACCTGGTCATTTTTTACATGGTGGGTGTGTCTGAAAAGCTCAAAAAGATTTTTGGTAAACACCACATACCCATGTGCTTCAAACCCACAAACACACTAAGGCAGGGACTCATCCACCCAAAAGACTGGACACCAAAACACAACAGGAGCTATATACTATATGTGGTCCAATGCAAAGAGGAGTGTTTGGAGCTCTACATTGGAGAAATCAAACAGTCACTAAACAGGAGAATGGCCCAGCACAGGAGGGGCAATGGCTCAAGACTAGACATGGGGACGAATATAAAAACGAATCACAATATTAAAGGAATATTGCCGATTCACCAGATATTTGTTGTTTCATATTCTTGAGGTCCAGAGACCCTGACAAATACAAAGCAATGAATATAACCATTTTATATTAGTCCCTTTGTCTATCAGGCTTCCCCCATCTTCCTATGCCCGCGTGGCACAAGAAGGTTGTGAAGGCCGGGGCTTTTTTTTTAAAGGTAGCCCCACAGGCTGTCTTAAAAAAAAAAAAAAGACCCGACGAACTGACAAATTGATTTGTGATTCACGGGGCCACTGGGGGCAATTCATGGTACAAGATGAAGTGCCATTTTGGTGCTTCTTCCCCATCTCTACTCGGGACCACAGCAGTGTTTCCTCATTTGAAGGACAAAGATGTACTCATTTTGGACTGAGAAGATAGGTGGTTTGAGAGAGGGGTCGGGGGGGGGGGCATACATGTGCATATATATGTCCCTCACTCAACAGGGGTGGAGGCATTAGATACAATCTGTCTCCTATTTATCATGCTGCCCTTTCATCCATCCCCAGAAAGATTAGGACCACACCCACCGGAAAGCCCACTGTTAACTACCATTAATGACCCATGACAATAGGTGGAGAAGGACTGCAGAAGTGGGATTATCCCTCACCCCCAGTCCTTTGTCCTTCTAACGAGCCTATTCAGACCAGAGGGAAGTGAAACCAACATGGAGGATATATCAGGGATCTCCTACCTACTCTCCTCAGACTGAAGAAGCTACTTGGATAAGTAGCGAAACATTTCAACCTAATAAGAAGTCCAGTTGCCATGACTCAACTTCCAGATAATTCATAAGTGGCCTTTTTTAGTGGTGACTTTTCATTAATTAATTTACTTTCTGGACAGAGATATTTTGTAACTTCTTTAATTTAGTTTAAACTGGCCCTTAACATATTTTTATTTGGAAGCAATGTTCCCTTTAAGGTGTGCGCCTATGCATGCATGACTCTGCTCCCCTCCGCTCAGCCTTCATCCTCCTCCGTGCACCAACAGTGATCGTTTTTAGCTCCTTTGGTTCAGGTCACAACAAAACGCCATGGGGGGATTGCATGCCCACAGAGGCGAAGTTGCGCGTGCAAGGGCTACAGCCCTGCCTAGTGGGGCTGAAAATTAGAGGGAGCTTTGTTTGGAAATAATTTTAAAATTGTTCTTGCTTAATTCAGGTACCTTTTAATCTCCCCTTGGGCTGATGTTTCAATGTTATCCAGTTCCTTCGCTTAAATGAAGGTGTGGGCAGCATTTAACTAGTTCCTGTTTTAAATATTATTTTATTGTACCACTGTTCTCCAGTAGCAGTGTTTTAATTGTACACTGCTTTGAGAAGATTTATGTTCCAGATAGCAGAATAGACATCTCCTTAATAACTAAGAAAGTTTATCATCACATTCAAACATATCCTAAATGTTCTCTGTAGAGATGGATCCAGAATGGGATGGAAAACAAATGTCCTGAAATTCAGGTTGGCAGACTGTTTGCCAAATATTATAGGAACCTCAAGTGCTGAGCAGATAATTGAACCCCAGGTCCCTTAGTTGCTCTTCAGATCTAAATGATATAAATAAATTCAGAAGGGGAAGGAGGAATCCTTTAACATCTTCACATCAAGTAAATGATAACTTAAATTCTTCCAACTTAGTGATCTTTATAGTGACTTTTTTAAAAATCTGAGTGCCACATACTGCTGGCATATTGGCAACAGCCTGAGGGATATCACACCATGAAGCAACAGCATGAGAAATACAACACTTGAACCAAAGTTATATTCTTCCTCAGTTGTTTTGTGAGGGCAGACTCCTGTAATCATAAACATAACTAAAGAAACTGAAAAGTTGCAATTAAAGTAACTGAAACATTATAGCGATGTTATTCTTTATTAACCTAACATAGTTATATCTCTGTTACTGTAAAAAGAAATTAATTACACTTGGCTAGATATCTGTAGATTCCCAGTGTGGATAGAGTGACTATCTAGGACTCTGGAAAACAGGGTTCAAAACCCCACTTGGCCATGGAAACTCACTGGGGGAGTGGAACTGGTAATATCTCACTTGCCTTGAAAGCCCTATTAGGGTCACTATAAGTCGGTTCCAACGTGACAGCACAGAACACACAGAGAGAGATATCTGTAAGTAGTTTCAACCTCTGCCCTAAATAATACAGAAATAGTATAGTAGAAGAAAAATCAGAGAATAATGGGACCAGATTTAGAGAAAGATGTTTTCCAAGTAAAGAGCTAGGCTTGAAGTAAAGTGGTACAACATAGCAGAAAATTCTTGGGAGTAAAAGAGAGAAGGTGAAGGTCAAACTGTGAGAGTAATATTGTTTTGGCCAACCCAGCCTGTTAAATGAAATATTATCAACATATCTATAGCAGAAAGAGGCCCTGGTCAGGGAACACAGTTCATTTGCTGTGTGTTGTGCATACAAAAGGAGGGGGGGGGGAAAACTACCTCCAAGGAGATATAAGCCCCAAACAATATTGTGTTCTGGTATCATGCTATTCGTTCTTCTCCCCAGAAGAAAATAAACTGATGAAGGGTGGGAGAAATACAAGCATGAATGAACAGAAAGAAGAACACATCTTGATCTTCAGTGTCCACCAGAAAGGAATGGGGTCAATACATACTTGAGAAAGGGGACAACTTTGTCCCAGATCATCTATCCAAATTTCCTGTGCAGTTCATAATTTAATGCAGCAGAAACAGCCAGTGGTAAACTCTGCACTCCTAGATCCAGTATGAATGAAAGAATTATGTGTTGTCCTCAACCACATGCATGCAGGATGCCTCTAGAAACTCTCTTGAGAGCCAAGTATTATAAAACCAGCTTCTCCAGATAGTGAACACAGGAGGAAAATTTGATGTATTGAGAGTGTACAGTTCCATTTTAACACTGGCACAAAGCAATTAATGCACTAGCTTTACTGCATGTGTACAGTGATAACATTTTAGGCACCAAACTGCCCAAAAATAATGGCTCTTCTATTCCCCACCCCAACACTTGCTGCAAGGGGGCCAATGGAACATCCTGAGTGAATACAGCTTTAGGCCTATTCTCATAATCTCTTCAACATAGCATCCAGGGATTCAAAGCATACTGTGTTCTGAAACTGCTGCTCTGAATTACGAGTCAATTGAGAGATGATGAAATTACTTTCTTCCATTCAGGCAACTCAAGGAACAGATATTTTGCAAGAACATGCAGGTGCAGCATGAGAGAATTTAAACCCGTGGCTTTGGAAACAGGGCATGCTTACTCTTTCTTCCATGGAAGAAGCATCAGAACAGGCTCCTTCCTCAAAAGGTAAAATAGTGCTAACTGAAGCATATAGTTAATAACAATAAGCTACTGGATGCAGTTGGAAAAACCTCCAGTTCTTTGAAGAGTTACGTACAAGGAAGTGAAGTATAAACTAGTTGGTAAGGCAATCTAAATCTATGCCTGGCCTACACATGCAGCAGAATCAAACAGGAAGGGGATGACAGAATGGGCTGTGCCACTTCAGACAGCAAGTGGGCTAGGCTAATGATTTGGAATATTGCACTGCTTAAGAAACAATCACCCTGCAACTTAAAAATTAATGTTCAATGAGGAGCAAGCAGAGTTCAGATCCCCCCCCCCATGTGATAGCGAGTTTGTGTATGCATCTCAGCTGAAAGGAAGCTCTAAGTTGTTGCCACTTCACTGTACTGTATTCACACAGACCATGTCCAAATGAGTAGACCCCTATGCTAAAGTTTTCTTTCAAATTTCCCTGAGTTAACATAATACCTTATCATGCCAAGGTAATACTCTGAAAAGTTCGGCAATGACTAATTGCAAAAGAAAATATAATTCCTGAGCCTTTATCAGTTGTATGAAAAGGAGAATTTCTCATTTCCTTTTCTCATTTCAATTTATACTGCTTCCAGGCAGTCTGAGCCCAGAACAAAGTCTTTGTAGATGGAGGTATGTGTAGCAATGAGACAAAGATCCAACAGAGTCCTACAAGGGAGTCAGGTAAATGAGGCACGGGAGACTGGAAGCAATCCAGAAGTCAAGTCAGGCCAGCAGTCACCACAAATAAAGAGGGAGAGTCAAAGAAACATAGCTGAGCCAGCCCAGAAAGTTTCCATACCATTTTTCAACAACTTAAATCAATAACTATTTCTGGGTTTGGCTTTATATTTTTACACTAAATGAGAAATCAATAAGGACAATTATATGTTATATTTGTTGAATTCTACATCTCTTTCACAAGAGTACAAGTTCTTATGTAATCCTGAAAGAGGAAGAAATGTAAATAAGGTACAATAGATAATATAGCTGGGACCCAGACTTACCTAGAGATCTCAGGTTACAGCCAGAGTGGAGGCCCAGTCCAGCATCAGCTGTGCAACTGGTCTGCCAGCATGGTGGTTTTACGTGGCTGGCACTGGGGAAGCAGGCAGAGCGACCATTGAGTGAGATCACATCAGTGCAAGGCTATTGGTGGGTCACAATCAGAGGGAGGGAAGCCTGTAGGCTGGTGGATCTGAGTGGAAGAAATTTCACTCCAATTCACTCTCCTAACATAATACAGGGCGAGCATGGCTGCTTGGCCCATTCAGTTGCTCAGCGGCCTTTCCCTCCTGCCTGTCCACTTTTCCAACTTTGTATAATGTTGTATGGTGTCATTAGAGAGTTTGGGTAATTGGTACAGTTTCCAGGATGACCTGGGGGTAATCTTGTTTTCCTCTGTCACAACCTTTTGGTGAATTGGGGTGGATTCAGGTGATCAGAGGATGGCCAGTGGGACAGTGGAAACCCCTTAAGGGATGACCTGGCATAACCTGGGGACCAGAAGCCTGGCCATGCCCCTGGGTGGCAGGGAGCCATGGAGTAGCGTAAGCCCACGTGGTCTCCAAGGGGTTACCGTGGTTTTTCACACATGGTTTCTCCATTTTGACTTTATTTCTGTAAAATAAATAATGACACATGTAATATGTCATGTGTTGCTGTTCATCTGAGATTGTATTTACCTAATTTTCAGACTTACTAAGGACCAGATGATTTTTATTATGTCCTGATATGTGAAACCATAGAATTAAAAGAGGGTGTACTTTCTTTTTCACATAACTGTATTTCTTGCCAGATCTACATCAAGTAAAGAAGTGCTGAAATTTGACACATTGGTAATGTGACAGATTATAACACTAGACTTCATGGAATAGCTGTGCTTACGTTTGATACAATTCTACAAGGAAATTGGTCATGTAACAACATTTGGGAACTTTAGAACCCAAAGTAATTATGTGATTGTTCCCTTTTCGGAATTAAGCTGTTTGTGGTTGCTTCCAGCTGCAGTAAGTTTTTGTACTGTCCATCAGCTAGTAATTTAGATCAAAGAGAAGCCACTGAATTACAGACATCCTTCTCAGCCACTGGCAAACACGCTGAAGTATAGGATGCCAAGGCCCAAATCAATGCTGCTATTTGTGATCTATTCTAGCTTCCTGAGAACACAAAAATACACTTCAGTACATCAGGCTTATAGCCGAAGTGTACCATAATGATGACAAAGAATTTCCTCTTTGTAAAGCAAACAGTTAAACCTCTAAAATATTTTGCTTCCTACTGATAAAGTTTTATACGATGAATAAATAATCATATTATTTTATTATAATTACTTCAGTGCAGTACTTGATAAGATAAGGCTCAATTTAGATATCACTCCAAATCATGTTTTTTGCTAATCATAGTACAAAAACAGACCAAATACATATCAGAGGAACCATGAGCTGCAGACGTTTGTATGCTTTCATTGTTCATTCTGTCTGCTGCTGAAACCGACTCCATGGTACAACTTCTAAAAATAGAGCAACAACCATAACTGTGCTTTCCTCTTACCAGCTTCATCTCAAATGAGGGCACATCCCCTGAACTTCTGGGTGAGGCAACTCCCTTTCTCAGTCCCCAAGCCTCCCCTAACACAAGCTGCACTTAGCACAAACCATGGAATGCAAATCTATTTCTAACCATACTGTTTGTTTCATTTGCAGAATGTGGTCCATCTTTTTAAGAAGTTGCTATTCCTGTAAGTTAAATATTAAGGAACTACCTCAAGTCATAATCTAACATTATTTTACCATTCTAAGAACAGAATGTTGAAAATTGATATAAACAGGCAGGGAACAATCTAGGACATTATTTGGTCTGGCTGTAAACTTACTGAATGTGGATCGTTATATAGCCAAGATGGCAGCATTCACACAAAAGAGGGAGGTTATCAGCAATATAAAGACAACATATAGAAATATTTTTAAAACTTTAGGAGAAAAACAAGGTGTATCAAAGACAGCTCAGAGAAGACTAAAGCATGTTCAGTGGGTATAGAATACTGAATGAATGATGGGACAAAACCAGAAAACCACAAGAGAAGTGGGATGGGATGGGATGAAAGAAGGTATGACTAGATAGCTTGAACAAGAGCACTTCCCAGGCCTACATTTTAATTCATAATAATGGTTGCCAATCTGTCTGATGTTTGCTCAGCATATGCATACACTGAACTCAATCATGACTCACTTCACACAACGCCATAGTGAAATTTGGGCCTATGATCCACCTCTTGGCCTTCAGTTTTTTACAGTCTTCAGTTTTCTAGAAAAAAACTAACTGGAACTAACTGGAGCAGGTGACTATTTGCTCTAGCTGGAATGAGCTTTCAGAGTGGCTAAAGGAGAAAGTGTTCAGATACATTTTTCAAATGTGCCCATGGTACTCTCTCTAACTTACCGCATTTTATGGCCTTAGCCTACAACATCTAAATCTCAGGCAGTCCTCTCCACAATAGATTTTTCAGTGGTATACTCTTTTTCTTTTGCCATTACAGTATTCTGCTTTTCCACTGGAACTGTGCACTATAAAAGCATGTTACTTCTAAACTACTGACTGTAATAAGCTGTTGATGCACATAAGCACATGCAGCACACACATTTCCACTTAAAGAACATTTGCATTCCATTCTTATCATCGACATAATCTCCGGAAATACAGGATTTCACACATGCCACTTCCTTCAGTACAGCTATCAAAGAGCTCCCTTAACAGGAAATCCTGCTTGTTCTTCGAAACACACAGAAATGGAAGATTGGAAATATTGTACCCAGTTCATTATCAGGCATGCTTACTCAGTAAATACCTGAGAAGATATGCAGGAAACTTTGCAAACCTAAAAAAATTAGCAGAAAATAGTCTTCACATACTTTTTTTAACCAACCACACATTTAGATTACTAAGTATCAAATGTGATATATCTGCTATGCATCCAGCTTCACAGAATGTGCATTAGACCTATGTATATTACATAGAAAATCCAGAATTCTTACATGGCTATATGACTGGTTAATCTGAAACTATTTTTCTCCAGATTCAGTAAACCAATTATTACTGAATTATTAGACTTGAGATCTTGACCTTAACTTCTTTTAAGATCACAATAATATGAGGACATGTCTGACAAAGTAAGTTATAACAAATCATTGCTGTGTAAGCATAATCCTAAATCAATGTGATAATAAAAGCTATTAATACATGATGTCATGATGATAGGATATGTAGTCAGAGAAATGTAAGATGGAGTCAGACAGGTTCTGTGTGAAGATGATTTGAGAGACATTGGAATGTGTTTTTCTAAGTGCCATGAGAGTGTTTTTCTGAAGCATGGTTCGAGATAGAGTTGAAGGTCGAATCAAGGGGCCCGTGGAAGACTCAACATTCCAAGCTAATTGGAGAAGAGATAAAACACCTGGATTTTCATGGGAATCAAGGGAGGAGGAAGGTGTTACAGCCCCTTGAGGCTAATTGGTTAACAGCCAGAAATTGTCAAGAAGAAAGGAGGAGTTAGAGAATGTAGAAAATGGACAATGGGTTATGTGAGAAGGAGAGAGAGATTCAATTCTGTTCTGGGATTCGATTCCATGATGATGGGAGAGAAAGGAACTTGATTGAGAGAGGATGTAAGTAAAAAAGAAAGAAGGCGGTGTGGCTAGCCCACTGTAGCCCACCTTAGCCCAGCTTAGTAGTGTTTATTATTTTAATGGGGATTAGTTATTTTATTTAACTGTAATAATCTTTGAATATGTTCTTTATGCTAAAGCTTGAGCAATATAAACTGATTCTATGAAACTCTATTTTTCTTATAAAAATTAATTATAAACATTCTTACAAAAGGACTGGTCTCTTGAACAGCAGGGTCTGGCTAAATCCAGGAGGTGGAGAGGGCCACAAACTAGCTATCTTTAAGAGTCCTACCTAACTGAGCTGTTGTGAGTTCTAAGGAATCACAAAGCTCATGTGTCTGTACTTGCAAAGTACTGGGTAAAAGTAAAGTGTTCTTTTAAGGTCAGACTTGTTCAAAGGGCTTACGCTACACACTGCTGAGGTCTTGGGACTTGCCCCAGCGTAAAGGTGGTAGGTAAGTGGCCTGTTGAATTTTCTGACCGAGTGCTAAGCGCTCCTTAGGGAGACTAGTGCACCACACATGAGACTCCAAATGTACAGTCACAGTGCTGGAACACAATGTTCCATTAACAAAGGCCACTGGACACTGAAGTTATAGGAAGCTGATTCACTCCAAATGGAGGTTGGTGTGGTTTTCACTACCAGTCTTCAAAGAATCTTTCACAGGTAAACAAGCAAGGAGGGCAATTTGGTGACAAGTTTCAGGGAAGAGCTCCTCAGGAGTGATTTAGTATTATATACAGTGGACCCTCGACTTACAGACGGCTCGACCTGCAGACTTTTCGAGTTACAGACTTCTCTGGCCGCAAAATTTAGGTTCGACTTGTGGCCGGAGAATCGACCTACAGACCAAAAAATCAAACAAAATGGACCAAAAACGGCCGGTTACGGATTAATCGGTTTTCAATGCATTGTAGGTCAATGGAGCCTCGACCTACAGACTTTTCGACCTGCAGCCACCGTTCCAATACGGATTAATTCCGTAAGTCGAGGGTCCACTGTATTTCCTCCTCTGCCTACTACTCTTCTTGTTCCCAAGAACTATAACAAGAATTATCTAATGTTCCCATACTGGCCAGCATTGTCTGTGATTGAAAGATGGGAAAGAGGTCTCTCTTTTTTTACACCAAATTAATACATAGCTGGCTTAGTTTGGAGAATATTGAATATTATCAGTGTTCACTGATAATTTATCTACAACAGAGTATCTCTGTCCTCCTAGATATCATAGAACTGAACATGAAGAATCATCAACATGCTGCTTGTTACAACCTCCCTTCACCCTTGTTATATGGATGTGAATGATAACCCTTCTTTTCGATCTTATTCTGCCTCCATGTTCTTAAACAGTAGGAAGTCTATCCAGGAGGAAACCTAGCAGCTCTTCACACAGGTTTAAGTGACCAATATTTAGCAAAAAATAACAGATGTAAAGCTGGTTATTTTCCTATCAATTCTTGCCACTCTCCTATCACAATTTAAGCTCCTAAAACAAATTCTTATTCCCACATCCAAAACAAATCAGTTGGATCTGTGGGTTGGATGAGGTAGTTCTTAAGGAAATCAGTGAGACTTAAGTTAATCATTGTTAACTTACAGAATTATTTCAACGGGACCTGAGTGCAACTAACTAAATTGGGTCCAACCCCAGTATAAAGATGCTGTGTTTGCCTTTATTTATCTCATGTTACTCTACATCTCTCATTCATTTCTCCTGTCTTACCCCTTTCGGTTCCCTCTTCCCTCCCTTTCCTTCTTCTCTTGCCTTCACTCCCAGTCAACACTGAGATGATTCATTCCAAGGATCTAGAGCTTTATCTGTCACAGTGTAGAGTGGGGAAATATTAGGTAGATAATCCACAAATCACCATCTATGCTAGTAGTTAACCACCTATGAAACTAGAGAGAATATTAACTGTATAGCAAATGCATCTCTCAAAAAAGGGTTAAAAGGCTAGAAAGGAGGAGAGGCTCATTTCCTCAAGTAGGGTTTATCAGCTGGCTTTACACTAATTCTAATGCTGTGGTGCCATCCAATCTTTCCACAATACAAGAAGATGCCATCTGAAATTACTTTAAAAAGTGAAGAGCAACTCTCTGACCAAACCATAACTATAGACTACTAGTTAACAGAAAAATATCTCCTTCCCCTCACAATGAAAAATAATAGCTGCTGCTATACAAAAGGCAGAGCCAAGGGCCATGTTTATTTAGATATGTGCTTCACTGCTTTTCTAAGTGGAAGCTGATGACAGATGTGTTTTTAAAGGAAAAAATTAACTTTAGAGATGTCCACATCTGTTCTTTTTCAACCAAGCCTTACAGAATCACACCTCATTTTTCAATGGCAAAGAGAGCCGCATGTTTCCTACAAAGAATCTAAAAATACTGGTATAAATGACTGATACTGATTCCTGAAAGTTTTCCTCTAAAACCACTGAACAATTATGCTTAGCATTCTAGACTTATGCACAAATAAAGGCTGGTTTCAGCAGGTCTTCCATGGTCTACATGGGGCAATGAAGAGTTATGCCCGTTTTTTCTATGAGGTTCTCACCTTTTTTTTTTTACTGTAGTAAGGGAAACATTTTAACGTAACTAAATTGCATAATTAAGCATCCCCATTTTGAAGCAAACATAATGCCTGACTAATGCTGTTTTCAAGGGGACTGTCTCACATGAACAATGAGATTAAGCAACTAGAGCCATTTTCAATGGTATCTTCATTCATCTTGTTTATCCTCTAGACCTAGTATCAACCTTTTTGATACTAGGGACTGGTTTAGTTGAAGACCATTCTCCCAAGGAACCGGGGGGGGGGGGCGGGGTACTTGTTATGGAGTAGGCTGTTGGAGGATAGCTTTGAATCAAGCTCATAAAGGAAATGGCGAGCAGGAGCAGGAGGTGAGCTGCAATTGAAGCTCCGCCTCCTGTTAGATCAGCAGCAGCTTAGAACCTAATAGGAGCACAGGCTCCTATTAGATTCTAATGCCACAGGCACAGCTGACCAAGCAGCAGGAGGAGAGCAGGGAGCGAAGCTCTGCCTCCTGTCAGATCAGCAGTGGCATTAGAACCTAATAGGAGCACACTGACAGAAGGTGGAGCTTCGCTTGCTGCTCACCTCCTGCTTGCCACTCATCTGTCCTAGCGGCCCAATCCTTCCAAGGCCATGGACCGGGACGAGTCAGTTGGGGACCCCTGCTCTAGAACATCCTGCCTTCATGTCTCTGCCATTTGTCCAAATGTGGGAGAGCACCTCTGTTCATAGCTACTTTTTCTTTGCTCCATCAAACAGATGATTGGCTGGTGAAAATGAATAATAATAATAAAACAGATGATTGGTTGGAAGAGGATTTCATTGCCCTGGGTTTGCTACATTGCATCTATTGTGTCTAATTTAGGGGAAAGACTGCAATGTTATTGTGAAATTTAAAGTGAATTTGGGGATTCTTCTCTAGAGGAAACTTCTGAGGTATTCCAAGAGATATCAAAAGAATTTTTGAAATTTCTAATTTGAGGTTCCACACATGCCTAGACTACTGATGGATTTTCCTTTAAGCAAAATTTAAACAGCTTTCCTCAAGAGTTTCATTTCCCAGTGAGATTCTGCACATTCCCTCCTCTTCTTTCCTGTGAGATGAATTCTAGAGGGTTTTGTATTTTATCCTGGCAAGTCTTACAAAAACCATTCTGCCTCATAATAAAGTCAAGAATGTTCTTAAGTACTCTTTCTGTACTAGTTGCTTTTTTCTTTCTTCCGCCAAACTACCGTGTAAAGCTCATGAAATTTGACTTAATTTTTAAGCTAAAATATAAAGACCTACTAGATGGGTACAATGAAACCTTGTTAAAGTAAAACCTCTAACAGGAAATTTTGTAATGTAGGGAATTCTCGTGAAGAGTCTTGAGTCATTTCCAATGTATTTCACAGACATGTTAGGGATAAATTCAGGTCTGGTATAAACAGGTGCTATTCCAATGAAATCAGTTTTGAAACTATAGCTACTTCCTCTCTTCTTTCTTCATGTTCTCCTCACCCTCAAAATAGATTTGTAAGAGAATGAGGGAAGGGAGCAATGGAGAGAAAATGGTCTCATTCATTAAGATGGCAGTAAAAAAATTCACCTTTCAGGTAAATGCTCTCCACACAAAAAAAATTATCCCATATGCATTCATTTTCACATTCTTAAAAAGAAGTATTTTCCTAAAGCAAATCTCTTAAATTATACATAATGAAGTAGCAGATGTGTAGCTATTTTTAGGGCCAGAGAACCATATAAGAAATGGTCCTTCAGTATATACTGAGGAATTACAAAAATCACAAGATCCACAGGATATTAAAGAGCCCAGTATTAACCAGTGGGGCCCATGAGAGTTCAGACCTAAGTGCAAAAGAAAGCCACTCCACTCAGGCCCTCTGCGTGCCTGGACAAAACCCACCAAACACATACTAGTATCCATGGAATATGGGGCTATAGTCATCACATGAGGAAAACACACACATGGACTCAGCATTCATACTTTGCAGTCATGATTTTAAATCCCAGACCGGTTATTTTCTACTGTAGCCTTTTCCTCACTAGACAACAATATTTCTGGAAGAGGAACAGCTTCTCTTGGAATTAGACAAAGCGGAATACTGATTTATGAAAACAGGAAGCTTACTTATTATTTTCAGTCAGACATTTGTCTGTTTAACACAGCAGGATCTACTCTGACTGGCAGTAGCTGTCCAGGGTCTCAGGCAGGGATCTTCCTCATTGTGCATGACCCAGTCCTTTTTAAATGAAGATGCCAAAAACTGAAGCTAAGACCTTCTCTACAACTAAGTACGTACATGCTCTACTGCTGTCCCCAAAAATTTCTATTTAAGAAGATTTTGCAATCACAACAGCATCTAAAGTAACCATCTTCTATTCATTGAACAAATTAAATATTACATTACATTTATGTTGTTACTTTGTTCACAGGTTCTTTGGTAGGATGAGCTGCAACAAATTAACATAACCAAAATATTCTTCCATGATAAAATATGTTATCCTTACTCATATAATGCAAATTCACAATTTTAAATGAATCTCTCAAAAGAAATTGTTTTGGGTTATTATATTTATGAGGACTATACTTATAAGAAAGCACTGCAGAGTGATTAATATTCTATGGGAAAATTAAAGAGATTAGCCATTCCAGCATGCATTATACTTTTCCATTCTCAGGCTGGCTCTCTTTCCAGTTTCCCAAGATCTTCAAAAGAGGAGAAGGATAATGTCTAAAGCACTGGGGAAATTTTCATTCCTTCAACAGGGCAGGACACAACGAAGGAAAGGGAATTGTGGAACAGACATTGCATATAGATGTTTTTGGAAAGGCTAGGAGAGGAGAGTCCCTGTGGAAGGTGAGCTCATGTACAAATGCAGCTGGCGGGGTGCTCATTTTATCACCCCTGTCCGAAAAAGTGTTATCAGTCCAAGGACATAACAAAAGAAAGTCATATGGCTCTTCTTCATGAAAGTAAGATTTCATGAAGATTTAAGAAACACAGAAATGTATCTCTTTTTTCTCTCCATTTTAAAGACTTTTTATCACTGCCTTTGCTCCCAGTGGCTTATCATGTTTTTAGAAAGAAATGCTTTAATTATAGCTATATGTCAAAGCCTTATTTCAGACTATACATAGAATATGCCACTTTAGCCACAATTTAATTCATAGATACTGAATGCCAACTGAGATCAGTTAACTTTCTTCCTGCCAGGTCAGTGACTTGCCAATACTTCCTGCTAGGACCGAAGCAGAAAACATGTTAAAGCGCTTTTCAAAGACACTGCCCTGGCCACATTGGAACAACTAAGAAAGAAATAGGATATCACCCACAGGTGCAAAAAAAAAAAAAAAGTTTCTGCAGGGGCTTTAGTATTCTACTAGCACATCAAAGCTCTCTGTACGCATTATACAGCAGGACTTTATGCATAAAAAATTAAATCTACACACAACTAAAGGAAAAAGTTGCTAATCCTTTGCCTCTACTCAGAAGCATCTAAATTTTTCTTCAAAAATGAGTGTTTAGACAAAGATAGAGTTCTATGCAACTAATAAAAAAAAATACAAATCAAAATATATATTAGTCTGAATAAAGATCATTTAGCTCCCAGTACTGAAGCTCAGGTTTCCTCTCCCATTCCTAGCCACTGCCACTAGGCTATCTAAGGAGCATCTTGATGTGAAAGAGAGAAAAGTCAGAAGAACACAGGGAGCTGTCCACCATCCCGTTGCTGAGATGGCTGCTTCCTCTTCCTAAAAGCCACCACAAAGCCAGTTGTCCCATCTCACCCTGTGGGTGGACAGGTTTGCTTTAAAAAATTATTTCTACTGAAGTTCACATCTTCATTGTTTTTGAATAGTATACTCCATGAGGTTCATCTGAAATGTAGCAGATAAATATCTTAAATAATTGATAAATAAATGCTATTCTACTGATCCAATTAACTTTGTTCTCATGAAACAGCAGTATGATGTATATTGCTTCCCCCCACACTCAGGAAATGTCAGAAAACATGGCTGCAGCCCTATCCTGGCTTATCTGGGAGTGAAGAGACATGTATGCACTGTTTAAAAGAATTCGAGAAAATGAAATTTTAAGAGAATGAAAGTTGGGTTTTCAGACATCTAATGGAAATGTAACTCTCTGACAGAATCAAAAATTCTTCTTATCCATTTAGCAAACATTGTGTGACATAATCATAGGAAGGATCCTGCCCAAACCACATAAAGATTAGTCCAAACTAATATTTCAGACAATATTGTAAGTAGGAAGCATATGAGCTCCAGTATTTAGGATTACCATTTTAAAATGACAGAGTGAGAAATAAAACGAGCAATGGCCAGAATCCAACGGCTGATTTATCCTTGCATACACATCAGGCATGTGCCCAGGAACAGAACCAACACTTTGTGAATTAGCAGCAAGTTGCCACCAGGATTTATACCATTTCACTAAGCCTAAATTTGCCAACTGGATTCCTGTTAATAGATGGGGAGAAATGAAAAAATGAATTAAGAGAAAATATGTAACAAATTATAAAAAGGAGAGTAATTTTACATTAAATATGTGATGGTATAAAGATATACATATTGAATATATGAATAAATGTATCATAGTTAATAAATACATTGTGAATATATCAGTACATATATTTATACAAAAGAAGGCCTTCTTTGTTATTGCTTTCTTTGGAGCTCCCTTTCCAAGAGAGGCCAGCCCAGCCCCCTCCTTTTGGTCCTTCTGCTAGCAGGCAAAGACTTCGCTGTTGCAGCAGGCTTTCAGCAACTGCCTGCTTAGTTTAAGGGAAAAGCTTTTAATTTACTTATGCTGTGCTACTTTTTTAAAATGTGTCTTTAAATTGCTTTTAATCTTATTATGTTTTAATATTATAGTTAGTTTAATTGCATTTTAACATGATAGCCTGTTCTATGTTTTTTCCTGTACTTGTTTTTAATATGTATCTGTTTTAATCTTGTTCTGAGCCAACTTTGGTCCCACTCTGGGATAAAGCAGGCTCCAGATCAAATGAATGACAGTATTAATCAAAGAACCCACACATCTTAGCTCTCTATACATGCCTTGGCAGATCCATTTTGTTAAGTCCTCTTGTATACCAGGCATTCTATAAATTCACTCTAGTGCATGAGTTGGTTGTGACAATAATGATTTGCTTGTGCAGAAAGTCTTAATCTGCTCACTTTTCAGGGACTGAGGTGTGATGTTTTCAACAGATAAAATTCCTCCTGTCATTGCATCTCTTCCTATATATTTACAACTGAGTTTGGAGTCTGGTTATGTACTTATCCTGCAATCCTACAATGTTTTGGATCATGCTTGGAATGAAGCACACCAGGAACCTTTAGAGCTTTTGAGACTCAGGCTGATACGGCTGACACTTTTGGGCAGGATAAGTAGGGGTTGAAATCTCTGTTCAACCATGGGGTGACTGTGGGCCAGTAACTATATAGCTCACAAGAGTCTGTGTATCTTTACATCCTGCTGATCTCCTCGGAGAGCAGACAAGATACAAACTGAATATACAGACAGAAAAAAAATCTCGAAGTGGGAATAAGCTACACTTGACAAGAAACAGAGCATGTAACAACCTTATGAAGAGCTGCATCTCAAAGCTAAGTGACATGGACATCATGTTGGGAGTGATATCAGAACCAAGCCTTTCTGGTTATCCCAGGTGCACTGGAAATGCACCATTAGAAGCTACCCAAAAGTGCAAGAGACATTAGACAGCAGTCTAGCCCTTCCTTCTGAGCCTTTGAACACTGTTAAAGGGCAAAATGAGATTCACTCTCTCGTTTACAGTACGTTTTTCAAACCATTGCTGAAACACAACAGCAATAAAACACACTGCCATGCAAGCCATATACAGAAAGCAATTCACTAACATTCCAACAGCATCTAAACTCCTTTTGCTTTTAATAAGGCTCTAGGAAGAAATGAGGACAAAACCCATAAAATCCTTTTGGATATATATATTTTTTCATTAAATGAGTAATAAAATTGTTAACTATGCACAGCAACAACAACAGCAAAAAAATGAAGCACCAAATTTGGGAGTCATGCACAATGATTACAAAACAATATTGTAATAGGAGAAAGTGTCTGGCTATTTAATATAGGGGCACAGGAATCCTTTAAAACAATAAAATGCAGAATACCTCCTTCCTCATGTGTTTTCTTCTAAATTCACTCTCAGTACACGCAAGGAACACTGGATGACTCAAAGGCTAATCTTGCATTTAAATTGGCTATGAATTGTTTACAGCATTTACTTACATCTGCTCTTAAAATAAGAATGAAAAGTAATACATGTGTACCTCACATTACTCATAGGACACAAAATGGTTGCTTTTTATATAGTTCTGAGGCTTTATTTCAATGGGCCCAGATATCCCAACACATTTTCTATTTTCCACCCTCAACCATAATAGGAGATTTGATAGGACTGGTACTCAGCACACTTTAAGGCAATAAATTTGCTTGCTCAGTTTTAAGATCATTATATTTCCAGTGAGCATGGTCTCCATTTTGTTATCTGTTTTAATTCTTAGGTCTTCCCTGTTAACGTTTAATTTTAGCACAGGTAAAATAATACCTACTATTCCCTTGAGAACCAGGTAGCTTTCTATGAAAACCACTAGGTGGTGTCAGAAAATGAGAAGGTTATAGACAATACTCTAAACTCAGTCCCCAGTTTTTCAGCCTCTATTCCAAAACTGACGTTGTATGGGTTTTAGTCTTGTATCATATTCAGGAAATAAAACATGTGTCTTTCTCAAAATACACCAAAATTTGCAGTGCCATTTTCCAGCATATTTTTAAAATATACCTATTTGGCTAAAAGAGGATTAGCTTTCCTGATCTCGTACTTAGAATCTAGACAACAAAAAGTGTAAATAGCAACTAATTATAGAGTCAGTTCATGCAATTTTATAAACCACTGCATCTGGTTGCACTCCTAGCATAAGCAGATTTTGAAATTATGTAGGAACTAGATTTAAAGGATACTGTAAATGATATATTTCTGAAGAAGTAACTGTGTTAATCTGTCTCAACATACTGGCAGAAGAAAAAATTAAGAAGTGTAGCACTTTAAGACTGTTTTATTTCAGAGGGAGCTTTCATGGATCAAAATCCACTTCCCCAGTCACAGGAGTGCAAATACATGTCCTTTATGTTTATACATGCCCTCCTGGCCAGGTGAGGATGCAGACAATAGACAAAGTGACAATGGTTCATTAATGCAGGAATCAAGCTGTTAATTACATCAATTAGCAATTCTGGGCAGGGTAATAATCTTAAAGCCAGGTGGACTTGTTTGTCACAGGAATGCTAAGAGATTATTCTTGAACAGAGGTCAAGAGTCTGTCAAGTGAGACATCTGTCTTATATCCATAAGTTATTACAGAAAACGGGGTGATTATTAAGTGGATTTTCATCCATGATATTTCACACTGTAATAAAATTGTTAGTCTTTAATTATAATAGTAACTTCATAATGTCAAGTGTACACACACACACACACACGGATATATATATATATCCAGAGTACTGGTATGCCACTAGATGGTGCGGTGTAGAAATGTTACACACACACACACAAACACACACAATCCATCAGCTTTGAGTAATCCTCTCATTATTCTGTTCCCAGCAATAATGGTTGCCACACAAATTACTCCACCTGATTTGCCTTTTATATCTAGTCTTCCTGGCACCCAGCTGAAGTTTGTGACAGATACTAGATAGATGGACGCTAGCCAATATCTCATTCTACCTCAGGTCTAACTGTGACTCTGTGCTGCTATGTCAATAGCAGTTTTGGTCCTGGTGAAGGGAACAGAAAAACTTTTTTTAAATTATGATTGTCCCTTTGGACTGACTCGGGACTTTGCTTGGCTTTATGCTGTGCTGCCAGAATACAGCAAAGCACCAAGTCAGGATTTTTCATATAAAAACAAATGTTCTTATTTTCAGCTGGCAAACAATGACAAATTTGACAAAAGTGACTTTCCCAGACAATTTGAGCCCCACATTTTACAGCAGCTTTGTCCAATGAAAGGTTCTGGAGAACTCCAAAGCTTGCCTTATTTACAGTCTTTTTAGTGATCCGATAAAGATTTTGCCCAACCAGAGACTTTGTTTCTAGAACAACTGTTATACAGTAAGTTTTTATCATAAAACAATGAAATACTGTATAGCTATGAATGATATACACACAATAATGCATAGTTTGTGAAATGTTAGTGAGTTATAGTGTTAAAAACAATGATAAAGCAAGCTGAGATGCAACATCTAATAAGAAATGTTGTCATTCATTCTGTCAGCTGGTGAAGATATTCTCAGAGACAGACAGAATACACTATATGGGAAAGAAACACAAATGTTAACTTGAGGATAAACATCTGGATTCCCCCTGCAACAAATGAGTAACCACTAAGCACATACTTTTAACTGTCCTGAAAGCCCTCCTCCCATCTTCTGGATAAGGGAAAAATGGAAGATGATGCTGTTAAAAAAATCACTCAAGTATTTCTGCCCAAGGGGGTGGGGAGGAACCCATACACAAAACTTGACAAACACTGCCATTGGCTTTATCAAGCACCCCAAGAAAAATATAAGTAAACTGTTTCCTTGTTTTCTGGCAATCACGTAACACCAAACTGTGTATGTTGCTATGCGCTATCAAGTTAGAACCACATATAGTGACCCTAATAGGGTTTTCAAGGTAAGTGGGATATTTAAGAAGTGACTTTACCAATTCCATACACCCTGTGAGTTTCCATGGCTGAGTGTGGATTCAAACCCAGGCCTTCTGAGTCCATCACTATCCACTACACCACACTGGATATCTCAAGCTTTGTTCTTGTTTGTTGTTTAGTCGTTAAGTCATGTCCGACTCTTCGTGACCCCATGGACCAGAGCACGCCAGGCCCTCCTGTCTTCCACTGCCTCCCGGAGTTGGGTCAAATTCATGTTGATAGCTTCGATGACACTGTCCAACCATCTCGTCCTCTGTCGTCCCCTTCTCCTCTTGCCTTCAAACTTTCCCAACATCAGGGTCTTTTCCAGGGAGTCTTCTCTTCTCATGAGATGGCCAAAGTATTGGAGCCTCAGTTTCAGGATCTGTCCTTCCAGTGAGCACTCAGGGTTGATTTCCTTCAAAATGGATAGGTTTGTTCTTTTTGCAGTCCAGGGAACTCTCAAGAGTCTCCTCCAGCACCACAATTCAAAAGCATCAATTCTTCGGCGGTCAGCCTTCTTTATGGTCCAGCTCTCACTTCCATACATCGCTACTGGAAAAACCATAGCTTTGACTATGCGGACCTTTGTCGGCAAGGTGATGTCTCTGCTTTTTAAGATGCTGTCTAGGTTTGTCATCGCTTTCCTCCCAAGAAGCAGGCGTCTTTTACTTTCGTGGCTGCTGTCACCATCTACAGTGATCATGGAGCCCAAGAAAGTAAAATCAGTCACTACCTCCATATCTTCCCCTTCTATTTGCCAGGAGGTGATGGGACCAGTGGCCATGAGCTTAGTTTTTTTGATGTTGAGCTTCAGACCATTTTTGCACTCTCCAATTTCACCCTCATTAAGAGGTTCCTTAATTCCTCCTCACTTTCTGCCATCAGAGTGGTATCATTTGCATATCTGAGGTTGTTGATATTTCTTCCGGCAATCTTAATTCCGGCTTGGGATTCATCCAGTCCAGCCTTTCGCATGATGTATTCTGCATATAAGTTAAATAAGCAGGGAGACAATATACAGCCTTGTTGTACTCCTTTCCCAATTTTGAACCAATCACTTGTTCCATATCCAGTTCTAACTGTTGCTTCCTGTCCCACATATAGATTTCTCAGGAGATGGATAAGGTGGTCAGGCACTCCCATTTCTTTAAGAACTTGCCATAGTTTGCTGTAGTCCACACAGTCAAAGGCTTTTGCGCAGTCAATGAAGCAGAAGTAGATGTTTTTCTGGAACTCTCTGGCTTTCTCCATAATCCAGCGCATGTTAGCAATTTGGTCTCTAGTTCCTCTGCCCCTTCGAAATCCAGCTTGTACTTCTGGGAGTTCTCGGTCCACATACTGCTGAAGCCTGCCTTGTAGGATTTTGAGCATAACCTTGCTAGCGTGTGAAATGAGTGCAATTGTACGGTAGTTGGAGCATTCTTTGGCACTGCCCTTCTTTGGGACTGGGATGTAGACTGATCTTTTCCAATCCTCTGGCCACTGCTGAGTTTTCCAAACTTGCTGGCATATTGAGTGTAGCACCTTAACAACATCATCTTTTAAGATTTTAAATAGTTCCACTGGAATGCCATCACCTCCACTGGCCTTGTTGTTAGCCATGCTTTCTAAGGCCCATTTGACTTCACTCTCCAGGATGTCTGGCTCAAGGTCAGCAACCACACTATCTAGGTTGTCCGGGACATCCAGATCTTTCTGGTATAATTCCTCTGTGTATTCTTGCCACCTCTTCTTGATGTCTTCTGCTTCTGTTAGGTTCCTACCATTTTTGTCCTTTATCATGTCCATCTTTGTACAAAAGGTTCCTTTAACATCTCCAATTTTCTTGAACAGATCTCTGGTTTTTCCCTTTCTATTATTTTCCTCTGTTTCATTTAAGAAGGCCCTCTTGTCTCTCCTTGCTATTCTTTGGAAGTCTGCATTCAATTTTCTGTAACTTTCCCTATCTCCCTTGCATTTTGTTTCCCTTCTCTTCTCTGCTATTTGTAAGGCCTCGTTGGACAGCCACTTTGCTTTCTTGCATTTCCTTTTCTTTGGGATGGTTTTTGTTGCTGCCTCCTGTACAATGTTTCGAGCCTCGAGCCATAGTTCTTCAGGCACTCTGTCCACCAAATCTAGTTCCTTAAATCTGTTCTTCACTTCCACTGTGTATTCATAAGGGATTGGGTTTAGATTATACCTGACTAGCCCAGTGGTTTTTCCTACTTTCTTCAGTTTAAGCTTGAGTTTTGCTATAAGAAGCTGACGATCAGAGCCACAATCAGCTCCAGGTCTTGTTTTTGCTGACTGTATAGAACGTCTCCATCTTTGGCTGCAGAGAATATAATCAATAAGATTTCGGTATTGCCCATCTGGTAATGTCCATGTGTAGAGTCGCCTCTTGTGTTGTTGGAAAAGAGTGTTTGTGATGACCAGTTTGTTCTCTTGACAAAACTCTATTAGCCTTTGCCCTGCTTCGTTTTGAACTCCAAGGTCAAACTTACCTGTTGTTCCTTTTATCTCTTGACTCCCTACTTTAGCATTCCAGTCCCCTGTAATGAGAAGAACATCTTTCTTTGGTGTCAGTTCTAGAAGGTGTTGTAGGTCTTCATAGAATTGGTCAAATTCAGCCTCTTCAGCATGGGTGGTTGGTGCATAAACTTGGATTACTGTGATGTTGAAAGGTCTGCCTTGGATTCATATTGAAATCATTCTATCCTTTTTGAGATTGTATCCCAGTACAGCTTTTCCCACTCTTTTCTTGACTATGAGGGCTACTCCATTTCTTCTACGGGATTCTTGCCCACAATAGTAGATATGATAATCGTCTGAATTGAATTTCCCCATTCCCATCCATTTTAGTTCACTGACGCCCAGGATGTCAATGTTTATTCTTGCCATCTCCTGTTTGACCACATCCAGCTTACCAAGGTTCATAGATCTTACATTCCAGGTTCCTATGCAGTATTTTTCTTTGCAGCATCGGACTTTCCTTTCACTTCCAGGCGTGTCCGCAGCTGAGCATCCTTTCGGCTTTGGCCCAACCACTTCATTAGCACTGGAGCTACTTGTACTTGTCCTCCGCTCTTCCTCAGTAGCATGTTGGACGCCTTCCGACCTGAGGGGCTCATCTTCCAGCGTCATATCTTTTAGCCTTTTGTTTCTGTCCATGGAGTTTTCTTGGCAAAGATACTGGAGTGGCTTGCCAGTTCCTGCTCCAGGTGGATTGCGTTTAGTCAGAACTCTCCACTATGACCTGTCCGTCTTGGGTCTCCCTGCACGGCATAGCCCATTGCTTCTCTGAATTACTCAAGCCCCTTCGCCACGACAAGGCAGCAATCCATGAAGGGGATATCTCAAGCTACTGTGGGTCAAATGCAATGTTCCCTCTAAGCTGCACAGGTGCATGGCTCCACAGCAGTGCATCAGGATTGCTCAGCAGAGCCAGTGTTGCCACCCATTTGCTTCTGGTTGCAGCTAGAACCCTGCGCACACAGGGCAGGGCCGCTGCCCAGCACTTTGGAAAATTAGAGGGAATGATGGTCAAATGCAAATTCTACAGAAGTAGGACAGAGCCAGCAGAAATTTATGTAGGAAACTATTAATAAATTTTGCCAACCTGTTCACAGCTTGTGAAGGTTAGCAGGTTCATACAACTGAAATCTCAAAGATTATATCTTGCTCAGGCTATTGCATTTTGTGATATATGCCATGCTCAACCTCCATTGAACATCCATGCTGGTGTTCAACCCAGAGCCCAATGATATTCAGGTGAGAGAACTTTGAACCATAGGAAAATGTTGGGGAGATTAGATTTAATACCCTTTTAAAAAATGCACAGCATATTTTTCAGTGTTAGTGTGAGGGTCCTATCTTTACCTTAGACAGTTCCATGTCCCTTCCCCAGCTCAACATATTCACAGGAGGCTCTTCAGTAGCTTTCAAACACTCAACATTTATTTCTGGCATTTCTAAAAAACTGTTAGTATCAACGACATTCAACACTGAACTGTGGTCATTCCTAATCAATGGAGTCCAGAACAGGTTCATTTCTTCAACTAAAAACTGGTTCACACAAGTCCATTCCCATTGTCCACAAAAATCTATGTGGTCAGTGTCCATCAAGGTCAGCCCTGGTGATATCAGCAGCAGGGGGAAGTCCCCTCTTCCATCTCCCAGGTTTGGTGGGTTCCTTGGTCTCGGGTTGCCAGCCATTCCATCCCATGTTCCATTATCCATCTGGCCCTTTCCCTCTTTTCTATCTCCACCTTAGCCCTCTCCTCTCATATCTTCCTGCCCCACTCTTGAGCCTCCTTTTCGACCCAATAAGAAGGTCTTTGAATGGAAACTTCCCTTCTCCATTTCTCAGCCTCCTCCTGTGGGGCCATTAACCTCTCCCAGTGATGAGTCCATGGATTCTCCACCAAGACCCACTTCCAGCCTGGTGGGAGTGCCTTCTCTCTTCTCTTTTCTTCTGCACCTCCTGCCTCTACTGCCCACTTTCCTGGGGTTTCCCCTTTGCATACCTCCTCTTCCCATGTTTCCTTTCCCACCTTGCTTGGCAAGCCAATCTCTGCCCTTTCTGTTCCCGCTCCTTCTGACTGTCCTATTCCTCTCTCCTCAGCACTCCCTTCCACCTCAGCACTCTCTCTCCTCTCTTCCTCTTTTGTTCTAGGGGCTTCCACTACCTCTAATCTCTGTCTTACATCCGTCCATCCTTCAGGGCTTCTTTCCCCTTCTTCCTGTAGAATGACTGGCACTTGGACAGAGATGCCTTCAGATCCGCCCCCAGGTGCACAGTTAGGTTCCTTTAATATGTTGCAAATAAGAGCGTGGTAACTTGACATGCTTACACAAAGCTGATTTTAGTCACCACCTTTTCAGAACTGCAAGATTGTCAGGGAACTCAACATTTCTTTAGCTCTGAAGTGACCAAGCTTTCAGAAACTAATTTGATCATAATATTCAGCCCCTCTGCCTGTTCTCCCAATGTTAGATGTTGACCTCATTTTGATTTTCAACTGCATTTCATCCATGTCTGATTTCCAGGCCACCATATCTACACCTACTCAAGAAGATTTCCTCCACTGCTTGCCATATTTAGTGAAACTAATATCCCATCCTGGATCCCAAAATGATACTTATTCATTTTCTTGTATTTGTACATTTTCAACTGACTTTGGAATATTTTCAGTTACAATTATTCAGTACATTTAATAGCATATAAAGAAAACTCCAAATCAAATGAAGTAATTATTTCACCAGCCCACGGTGTTATAATGTGGATCTTTTACAGAACTGATTTGCTGCAGAATTGAATTAGATTTTTCCAGTCTCCAATTGCAGAAGATAGAGGTAGAAATTACATTTTGATTATGTATTACTGCATGGCACAGCTGGTGCTACATTTTCATGCAAATAATCCTGGCTGAAACAGGTGAGGAACTTTCTTTAAATGCATTTGTTATGCACAAATTTACCAAAAAGAACTTTTAAATATAAAGCCTGATGTCTATCTTATTTCCAAGCAGTTTCACTGGTGGTATTTGAATCTGCAAAACTTTAGTCATCTTGAGGAAACACACAAGCCATCGTCCAGCAGCAGGAAATCTACATAGCTTGAGCTTTCCCATTCTTGGCTCTGTAGCCAGGGATCCTTAACTTGATCAGCTGCCAATGAGACACAGATCACAACACAATGTCCTGGTCGGTATCACAGAGCAATTTGCAAGTTATTTTTGTAGCCTCTGAATGAGTATCAACCTGTCCTTGCTAACCATATGGATACCACTTACAGTACATATTTCAAATTACAGTGGGAGAAAGAGATAGAATTGCCAAGTGCCTACTTAAATTTTGCTGACTGGTATCACTACACTGATGTTAGGAAACTAGGTAACAGCCAACCTGTCAAAAGAAAACAACATGGATGGAGAATGGTAACACAAAACTGGCAACAGATATAATTTGAAACTGTGATGAAAAATACAGAAATAAATGTTTAAGTAGTTTGATGGAAAGTAGAATAAACTAGATGGACTCACTACACAATAAGTATCTATATACATAATAGAAAAATTACTTCAAGAGGAAGAGCTACATCTCCATCTGGAGTAGAGCCACAGTGAGGGAAGGCCTTCCGTTCTTCCCCTACTTGTAGCTTCTGCAGCATCAGTACTCTACACTGTTCCCAAGCCCTTTCTATTACAGTGGGGTTCAAAGCAGGGATAAATATGAATTTGAAATCCCAAAAGGACTTGTGATGTTCAAGGGAAGAATTGATCTGAAGTGAAAAGCTGACCGCTGAGGAAGGATTACATGCACACACTTACTAGATCTGCCACCCTCCAAATTATTCCCTCTCAGTGCTGCTTTTCCTGAAACCTGAACAGACAAGCAAAAGGGAGGGGAGGGGGAGTTCCAATATGCATGTTTTTGTCTAGCCTCTCTGTGAAACAAGCTACCCAGTTAGCTATACACTTACAACATGACATCATTGCCTAGGACTATATCACCTTGTCTAGCTGTGTCTTAAGCTCTACATGCTTTGAGTATCCCTCAGTCTAAACACTCCTGTCAGAGTCAGCCAGCATAGGCGTGCTGACTAGGGATCATGGGAACTGCAGTCCAGCACACTGGAAGGGCACCAGGCTGACAGGGCAGATGTGTACTCTTAACAGTCATTTAATGGAGAAAGAATCAACACTTGCCAGTTAACTCTTGACCTACCAACTCAGATACAGCTAAGATGGGATTTATCAACAACCATGAAAGTGTAACATCACAAAACAAGACCTAATGTTGGTACTGGAATAATGTGATAATGGAAACAAAAAGGGATTAAACCAATCCAAATGGGTGTGATCAGAATGCAAGAAGGCAGACAAGAGGTAATTTCCTTGAAGATGGTTCTCCAAAGCAAGGAAAATAATTGCAATACGTTAAGCAAAGGTTGAAAAAAGTACAGTGGAACCGCTACTTACGAACGTCCCTAGCTACAAACGATCCAATTTACGAACAGCTCCGTTCGCTAAATTTTGCCTCTACTTGCGAACGGAGCTCCAACTTACGAACCGAAAAAAAAACTTTCCTGCCCTTTTTTTAACCTTAGGTCATCTTAGGTTTTTTTTAAAAAAATATCCCCCTAGTGGTAGAGTACGGATTAACCGGCTTTGCATTCGTTCCTATGGGAACTAATGCCTCTACTTGCGAACGGCGCCTCTAGATAAGAACGAAAAACAGCCAGAACGGATTAAATGGTTTTCAATGCATTCCTATGGGAAATTTTGCCCCTACTTACGAACGTTTCAACTTAAGAACAGCATTCCAATACGGATTAAGTTCGTAAGTAGAGGTTCCACTGTAAAGGGTAAACCAAAAGGGCAATTCCTACCCTCAAATCTGTTATTATCATAACAAGTTAGGTATCTATGCTGAGATTTCCAAAATTGGTTGAACAACACTGTGTCTATGAAAATCTAATTTAGCTCACCACCTACCCTACCCAAAGGAGCTGTTTTTATTAGCTATGCATAAGTGAAAATCTTCTACTCACTGTCTTCCCCTATATCATGGAGACTATCTCTCTCCTTCATTATCATTGTGTAATCATAAAGTCACTGAAACAGGATCAGACATAGGGTCGGCACAATAGTAAGGCAAATTTCTTTGCCCTGATAAATATGCAAAAGATATCGCCTGTGGATATCTGTTAACCTCAAAATGAAGTGAATTCACACAATACAATCTTGCATGCTTCTCCTTTAACAGTGAGGGTCTGTGGGGACAAAGCTGTGTATCTGCCATTAAACTAACTTTTTTTCCTCACCCTCTGAGTCTGTGAAACTGCCCCTTCCTTCCTGTTGCTTCCTTTGTTGGCTGCCTTTCCTTTCTCTTCCCATTTCTGCTCTCCAAAGATAGATGTATGGGGATAAAGTTCTCTCTCTCTCTCTCTCTCTCTCTCTCTCTCTCTCTCTCTCTCTCTATATATATATATATATATATATATATATATCTAAAAGAACAAAGCTATGAACATTAAGCAGTTTTTTTCCTTTAACCAAGAAGACCCCTAGACTGATCATTTTTCCTTTTCCACTGGGTGGGGTGAGATTAGCAATTCTCTCTGCATGAAAACGGGAAAAAATAAATTTCAGATCTCTCCAACAGAGAGTACCACAGCTGTTAATGAGGTAAACAGAATATACTGCAGTTGACACCATTTCACATTTTAATCTGCACGAGCAAGGTGCAAGTGACATGTGTCATATTCCACTGTGCCAAGTGTTAAGATCCAATGGCCTCTTACTAGACTTTTCAGAGATCCCCAAAGTGATCAGAACATCCTTTTACTCTTCATACAAATTAGTGAATGTCTTTGCTCCTCCAAATTGGAGGAGGGAGAGTGTGGCTCTCCAGATATTTTTGAGCTGAGCATCATGGTACACCATACTCAAACATTTCAGGATGAGGTACCCATCTGTTGAGAACACAAATTGTTCTCAACATCAGCCATAAGGAAACAGAGTAGAGAAGGATGCACTGTGCCAGAGCTGTGTTGTGGTGGTGACTCAATAACAAACCTGAAATTTGGGGGCAGGGAGAGTTCTCTAAGTATCCCCTGAGCATCTGCCAGATAGTGAATTGGGGAACATGGCACCCCTGCCTTACATTCATCCATCTTCACACTATACCTTATCTCCTAAAATGACAGATTTCCAATAAGGAAAAGCAAATTCAGAGGTAGCCAGTAAATGTCCATAAAATGAGCATAGATCTCTGCAATATTGTTTTAGGAATTGCCCTCCCTTTGCATCAGTCTCTCGCTTAACTTGCTACTAAATTAGAAGTGAATTAGGAGTATGTGAAGTGAACACATACACAGCAGTGTATTATCTCAGTCCAAAAAGACTGCCCTCAAGCATGTATGGTTTTCTGCCACTATTATGCTTGTGTTACTGGCGCCCCATGTGAGCGCATGAAGAGTTCAAAACTATTGTGGAGGGGCAGAAAATTAGATTATGTGCCCACAGGGCTTCCATATGGAATACCCATCCTTGCAGCTGCTGTGCTTATTGTGTGGATATTTGCCAATTATCTCTGCACTTGCTCTTCATAGTGCAAATACATCATGTTCGGATATGCTTTTAGAATATGTCTTCCCATCTTTCCCCAAAGCAGTGCTAAAAGTGTGCTATGTGCTAAAAGTGCTTTATCTCATTGTGTGGCAAATGTGGTAAATATTATGGCCACTAACATATGGTGGTAAGTGGCACTGAAATACAGGAGGCGCAGCCTATATTTCACCATGCACTTTGCCTTCCCATGTGACCTGTCCCTGGAAAAAATATTCAAAGCTGCAGTCTGCAAGCCAGAAGGATCCTAGATTCATCATAAAATGTTTCACAAACAAAGGCTCTAATCACTGACAAGCTGTTGCTTTTACTGCTTCCTACTACATGTTGTGGGAATCTTCTAGACCTAAATCAATTTTTCAAACAAGTGGCCCCATGAGATACCACACACATTCCATTTGAAAGCAATTTATAAAAAGTGCTTCAGCAGCTGAACATAAATCCACTGCACTCTCTGGACATGTCTGCAGTAATGCGCAATGGTTTCATTCCCTTATGGTCATCAGGGGTTATTATTCATTTATTTTCAAGTGGCTTCCAGAGGCTATGTTTTCATCCTCAGTCTTTTGTACCTCTTGGTGCCTGGGAAACAACTTTTTTCCACATTTTCTGAGGTGTCTATTCAAGCAAACATATTTATGAACTCCGGCAAAGCCCCAAGCCAATAAAAATGTAGGTTCTCATCAGGGGCAGCCTGTTAATGGCCCACATTTATGGTTTGTACTATGTAAACTTAAGCCTTTCCTTGTCAGTGGAAGCAATCAATCCTAGCTTGTTAATTAGGAAGGCTTTATGAACTGGTGCTTGTCAACTTTCAACATCATTATGTGTGTTTAGTAAATTTCCCCTAGTTTGTATACAATCTGGGGAGGGGGGAGAGGATACAAAAGGATCCTGTTCAGCAAATGTTGCAAAAGAATAGTGATGCGTCTACCTTTTTTACTTATTGCCACCAGCACATAGACCAGGGAGTGGGTGATAAGTAGGGCAATATGTGGTATTTAAAAATACTCCCACAATCATGCTTAGAAATACCCTATGGATTAGGACACAAGCCCAAAGCCTTCCTTCTACACCAATTTTAATTAGGTGACACAGTTGGCTCCCATCAGGTCTAATGGCAGAATAGAGAAAATGATTCTTGTTTTGTTTTAAACTCGGGAATGCCTTCTATTTCCATTTCCAGTAAAGTACAAATGAATTTACTGACTCACTTTTTAATGCATTTCTATTTCTACTAACCACATCAGACAACAGAAATTGTACAGAGTACCTTTTCTATTCCTGGGCATCTCCTTTTTGAGATGTTTGTTCGTTCCACAAGATTATGCACATAGTAACTGTTTAAAAAATACTGGGTTCAGGCAAAATTGGGAGAAAAGAGAATTCTACCTGCGATGTCTCACCCACTCACACAGGTCACTGTGAGATATTGTAGTCATGAAGTGACAAACCACCATGTGAAATCCAATCCCAACATGGGCAATATTTCAGCAGGAAGGCATTTCCTGACACCTAGAGTGCTTCAAACCATATGGGATTATTCACGAGGAATACCTAGAATTCTCACCAATTTAGTAGCTCTATCTGCTAGCTGACTATCATTTATCAAAAATTAAATGCACTTTTTCTTTCAATCAACATAAATAACACGCCTTCATTTTAAAAAAAAACTATAGTTTTTGTGACATGCAAGTCTATTTATTTTTTACCAAATAATCTACTAGTATATTAAACCAAGTGATTTTCCATCTAAGAGCCATTACATCTTTTGTCAACACAACATTTTAAAATACAAACAAAGCATGTCATAAAAATTTCCATTGCCTGCAAGCACAGACATCTGTTGGTATGACATTCTAATTAAACATGTTCACTCCCTTTCATGTCAATCTTTTAATTTAAAATATCTCTTCTAATGGTCTATTTTATATCAACTGCAACCTAAAATAAAATACAAAAAAGATTTTATCCTTGTCCAAAGACTCGTTTTAAAGATAAAGGAATTTTCCCCACACTTATAACCACATTAATAATAGAACTAAATACTGAGTTCTAAAGAGCATAGAAAAAGAGTTGGTTCATCTGTCTGAAATAGGTAATCCAAAATCATGACAAGATGATTGAGAAACAGACAGCATGTTGAAAACAGAGTCTCTCCAAGTGAGACTATGAGTCTTGGGCACCTTAAAACCTAGAAGGTTAGTGAGGGCCAGAACCCACTTAACCAGATCCTCTAAAGCTAATACCACAATAAATCTAGAGTGCCATGAGGCTCTTTGTTCATTTTGCAAAAAACAACAGATTCAGATACCAACCAGAACTTGGCAAAGTTACTTTTAAAGCTCTGCAAGCCACCATGGAATTTCTCAGTAAAAGGGCTTTTATGCAGTATTGCTTAGTAGTAGTTTTCCTTTTGGAGAAAGGTGAACAATAAAACAACAGTGGAATTCACAAAGAAATACTCAGAGTCTCATATTCACAAGCAGACTCATAGGCCAATCCACACTTTGAGATGCCACTTACGAAAAAAGGCTGAAATCTTGTTGCATAATTTATATCTGCAAATGAGTAACAATGTCATCTGGCAGCAGTGATCTTTAGTAATTAAAGACTTCATTCTTCCATCCCACAGTAAAAGAGATCCCTCATGACGAAATGGATTAGAGATTAGAGGAGCCATAGGACAGGAGAAGAAAGATTTAATTATAAAAAAATCACTCCCAGCTGGTGATGTTACCACCTCTCTACAGGCAAGATTACAAAACAGGATTTCAGACAAAGCGTAGTTATGTGATTGTAGCTAAAAACTAAGTAGTCAAAGCAATCAACAAGAAAGGTGGAGGAAGGGAGGACTCATATTAGTATTATTTCTTCTGGTTATGAAAATATTTTTAAAAATATACCTTTTGTTTGTTTGTTTGTTTACTTATTTATTCATTTACTTACTTACTTACTTACTTACTTACTTACTTACTTACTTACTTACTTACTTACTTACTTGCAGTCTACAGATTTTGTGTATCAGCAAGTGCAACAACAGTGGCTGGAATCTAACTGAAAACGTATACTGGTGTAAATGTTTTGGCATAAATATCAGTGGCAAATTGCCACAAGTCAAGACATCAGTGTAGACACCTTATTGTCACACACCTGGTCACCAGACTGATAACTGACCGCAAACCCCTTTGCCACTTCTTAAATTGCAAAAATTCATAGCTGAGATTTACATTAATCAATTTATGCCAGTTGGCATAAGCAATAGGATTCTGGCCAACAAATGTTTATGAATCTACTGGGCATAATAGAAAACTAAAAACTAATAGCTATTGAAAGACCAGATGCTCCATAGACTGTAAGTCTTCCAGCAATTTGGGCCTGATAGCAATCAAAATATCAAAAAAATTAGCAGCACTGGTCTTGTTTAACAATTCTTTTGGAAGAGCTACATCAGATCCCCCCTTCACGGATTGCTGCCTTGTCGTGGCGAAGGGGCTTGAGTAATTCAGAGAAGCTATGGGCTATGCCGTGCAGGGAGACCCAAGACGGACAGGTCATAGTGGAGAGTTCTGACTAAACGCAATCCACCTGGAGCAGGAACTGGCAAGCCACTCCAGTATCTTTGCCAAGAAAACTCCATGGACAGAAACAAAAGGCTAAAATATATGATGCTGGAAGATGAGCCCCTCAGGTCGGAAGGAGTCCAACATGCTACTGAGGAAGAGCGGAGGACAAGTACAAGTAGCTCCAGTGCTAATGAAGTGGTTGGGCCAAAGCCGAAAGGACGCTCAGCTGCATACGCGCCTGGAAGTGAAAGGAAAGTCCGATGCTGCAAAGAAAAATACTGCATAGGAACCTGGAATGTAAGATCTATGAACCTTGGTAAGCTGGATGTGGTCAAACAGGAGATGGCAAGAATAAACATTGACATCCTGGGCGTCAGTGAACTAAAATGGATGGGAATGGGGAAATTCAATTCAGACGATTATCATATCTACTATTGTGGGCAAGAATCCCGTAGAAGAAATGGAGTAGCCCTCATAGTCAAGAAAAGAGTGGGAAAAGCTGTACTGGGATACAATCTCAAAAAGGATAGAATGATTTCAATACGAATCCAAGGCAGATCTTTCAACATCACAGTAATCCACGTTTATGCACCAACCACCCATGCTGAAGAGGCTGAATTTGACCAATTCTATGAAGACCTACAACACCTTCTAGAACTGACACCAAAGAAAGATGTTCTTCTCATTATAGGGGACTGGAATGCTAAAGTAGGGAGTCAAGAGATAAAAGGAACAACAGGTAAGTTTGGCCTTGGAGTTCAAAACAAAGCAGGGCAAAGGCTAATAGAGTTTTGTCAAGAGAACAAGCTGGTCATCACAAACACTCTTTTCCAACAACACAAGAGGCGACTCTACACATGGACATCACCAGATGGGCAATACCGAAATGAGATTGAATATATTCTCTGCAGCCAAAGATGGAGACGTTCTATACAGTCAGCAAAAACAAGACCTGGAGCTGATTGTGGCTCTGATCGTCAGCTTCTTATAGCAAAACTCAAGCTTAAACTGAAGAAAGTAGGAAAAACCACTGGGCTAGTCAGGTATAATCTAAACCCAATCCCTTATGAATACACAGTGGAAGTGAAGAACAGATTTAAGGAACTAGATTTGGTGGACAGAGTGCCTGAAGAACTATGGCTCGAGGCTCGAAACATTGTACAGGAGGCAGCAACAAAAACCATCCCAAAGAAAAGGAAATGCAAGAAAGCAAAGTGGCTGTCCAACGAGGACTTACAAATAGCAGAGAAGAGAAGGGAAACAAAATGCAGAGAGATAGGGAAAGTTACAGAAAATTGAATGCAGACTTCCAAAGAATAGCAAGGAGAGACAAGAGGGCCTTCTTAAATGAACAGTGCAAAGAAATAGAGGAAAATAATAGAAAGGGAAAAACCAGAGATCTGTTCAAGAAAATTGGAGATATCAAAGGAACATTTTGTGCAAAGATGGACGTGATAAAGGACAAAAATGGTAGGGACCTAACAGAAGCAGAAGACATCAAGAAGAGGTGGAAAGAATATACAGAGGAATTATACCAGAAAGATCTGGATGTCCCGAACAACCCAGATAGTGTGGTTGCTGACCTTGAGCCAGACATCCTGGAGAGTGAAGTCAAGTGGGCCTTAGAAAGCATGGCTAACAACAAGGCCAGTGGAGGTGATGGCATTCCAGTTGAACTATTTAAAATCTTAAAAGATGAGGCTGCTAAGGTGCTACACTCAATATGCCAGCAAGTTTGGAAAACTCAGCAGTGGCCAGAGGATTGGAAAAGATCAGTCTACATCCCAATCCCAAAGAAGGGCAGTGCCAAAGAATGCTCCAACTACCGTACAATTGCACTCATTTCACACACTAGCAAGGTTATGCTCAAAATCCTCCAAGGTAGGCTTCAGCAGTATGTGGACCGAGAACTCCCAGAAGTACAAGCTGGATTTCGAAGGGACAGAGGAACTAGAGACCAAATTGCTTACATACGCTAGATTATGGAGAAAGCCAGAGAGTTCCAGAAAAACATCTACTTCTGCTTTATTGACTGTGCAAAAGTCTTTGACTGTGTGGACCACAGCAAATTATGGCAAGTTCTTAAAGAAATGGGAGTGCCTGACCACCTTATCTATCTCCTGAGAAATCTATATGTGGGACAGGAAGCAACAGTTAGAACTGGATATGGAACAACTGATTGGTTCAAAATTGGGAAAGGAGTATGACAAGGCTGTATATTGTCTCCCTGCTTATTTAACTTATATGCAGAATACATCATGCGAAAGGCTGGACTGGATGAATCCCAAGCCGGAATTAAGATTGCCAGAAGAAATATCAACAACCTCAGATATGCAGATGATACCACTCTGATGGCAGAAAGTGAGGAGGAATTAAAGAACCTCTTAATGAGGGTGAAAGAGGAGAGCGCAAAAAATGGTCTGAAGCTCAACATCAAAAAAACTAAGCTCATGGCCACTGGTCCCATCACCTCCTGGCAAATAGAAGGGGAAGATATGGAGGCAGTGACAGATTTTACTTTCTTGGGCTCCATGATCACTGCAGATGGTGACAGCAGCCACAAAATTAAAAGACGCCTGCTTCTTGGGAAGAAAGCGATGGCAAACCTAGACAGCATCTTAAAAAGCAGAGACATCACCTTGCCGACAAAGGTCCGCATAGTCAAAGCTATGGTTTTTCCAGTAGCAATGTGTGGAAGTGAGAGCTGGACCATAAAGAAGGCTGACTGCCGAAGAATTGATGCTTTTGAATTGTGGTGCTGGAGGAGAGTCTTGAGAGTCCCCTGGACTGCAAGGAGAACAAACCTATCCATTCTGAAGGAAACCAACCCTGAGTGCTCACTGGAAGGACAGATCCTGAAGCTGAGGCTCCAATACTTTGGCCATCTCATGAGAAGAGAAGACTCCCTGGAAAAGACCCTGACGTTGGGAAAGTGTGAAGGCAAGAGGAGAAGGGGACGACAGAGGACGAGATGATTGGACAGTATCATCGAAGCTACCAACATGAATTTGACCAAACTCCGGGAGGCAGTGGAAGACAGGAGGGCCTTGCGTGCTCTGGTCCATGGGGTCACGAAGAGTCGGACACGACTTAACGACTAAACAACAACAACATCAGATCCATGAGAAATCTGTGTCAGAATGGGGTGTAGTGTCCTGTCCCCCTGCCCATTGTACAATATATGTGTTATAGCCTCTCCTGTTCCAAGGGTTAAATGGTATACCCTGAAGGCATCCTTCCCAAATTTTTTAATCTTAAAATTCTCCACAATTCTTTTCCAAATTTCTAGGAAGGTGGAAGATCAGGAAAATCAGCTGTACAGTCTTCATTTACTATAAAGAGAGAGTTGTGTTATAAATCTACCACTGACAATTTTTTTCAGTCTCAACCTGGCAAACATGTCATGGATGTCCCCCAAAATATACCCCCAATTTTCTACATTAGCAAAAAAGAAGCTGAGTAACAAACTTTGGAAGACTGAGTTGTTTCTATTTCTGATCTGTTTTCCTCCCCCACAACTGCTTGCCGAATATTCTGTCTGTTATTCACAGCCTACCTGACATATGGTTAGGTTTCAGACAACCAATGTTTACAAGCCGTGTTTATACATTAATTTAAATTGATGAAGGATGGGTGTGGGTTTTTTGTTTTGTTATGTTTGCATCTGGTTCACTTGTTGCTTTCCCCTTGCAGCAATAAGCATATTTGTCCATGACTGAAAGTGTTTCAGTTTTCTGCGTGCCCTGATTTTCAATCCAACCTAGCCAGCTCTGAGAACCACTGTAGTACAGTGGTGCCTCTCTAGACGATTGCCTCGCAGGACGAGGAAATCGCTAGACGATGCCTTTTTGCGAGCGCTACTGCGCTTCGCAAAACGATGTCTCTCTATGGCGATTTTCGCTAGACTATGAGGTTTCCCCATAGGAGTGCGCCGACTAGTGGTGAAAAGCTGTCAGTGCAGCTGTCAGTGCATTCCTATGGGGACCCGCACTCGCTAGACGAGGTTTCTGTATGGGAGATTTTCGCAAGACGACTGCGTTTTCCCTTGGAACGCATTGAAGCGATTTCAATGCATTCCAATGGGAAAACGTGCTTTGCTAGACGATGTTTTCGCTAGACAGCGATCCTCGTGGAACGGATTAACATCGTCTAGCGAGGCACCACTGTATAGTGGTTAAAATTTTGAACTGGGACTCTTGCTTCAGGTGCACTTGGATGAAACAAATGCCCTGGATCCATTCCAGTCGGGCTTCAGGCCGTGCCATGGTACAGAAACGGCAGTGGTCGCCCTGTATGATGACCTATTGAGGGAGGCTGACAGGGGGAAAACGTCCCTGTTGGTCCTCCTCGATATCTCAGCCGCCTTTGATACCGTCGACCATGGTATCCTCCTGAGGAGGCTCTCCGAGTTGAGAATTGGTGGCCTGGCGTTTGCTTGGCTCCAATCCTTCTTGGAGGGCCGTCCTCAGAGAGTACAGCTTGGAGAGAGGGTTTCGGCCCCGTGGAGCCTCAATTGTGGGGTCCCGCAGGGCTCGATCATCTCCCCAATGCTGTTTAATATCTATATGAGGCCGCTGGGAGGGGTCATCAGGGGATGTGGGGCATCGTGCCATCAGTATGCTGATGACACACAGCTCTACATCTCCTTTTCTCCAACTACAGTGGATGCCGTTCTGTCCCTTCAGCGCTGCTTGGAGACTGTACTGCAATGGATGCAGGAAAATGGGTTGAGGCTGAACCCGGACAAGACGGAGGTACTGAGGGTGGGCAGCCCCACCATCAGCGGTTTGGGAAACTCCCTCTCATTTGGGGGGGGTGACTCTCACCGTGAAGAGTGAGGTGCGTAGCTTGGGGATACATCTGGATCTGGCGCTCACCATGGAAACCCAGGTGGCGTCAGTGGTCCGATCCGCCTACTTCCATCTTTGGCGGATTGCCCAGCTGCATCCCTATCTTGATGCTGGGACGCTCACCACTTTAGTGCATGCGCTTGTAATCTCGAGATTAGACCACTGTAATGCGCTCTACGTGGGGCTACCTTTGAGACTGATGCGGAAGCTTCAAATGGTGCAGAATGCGGCGGCCAGACTTATTAGTGGGGTGAGAAAACACCATCATATCTCTCCCACTCTGGCCGCATTGCACTGGCTGCCCGTGCGCTTCCGCGTCGATTTCAAAGTTTTGATGATGACATACAAAGCCCTAAACGGTTTAGGACCTCGCTATCTGACGGAACGCCTTCTCCCACCAAAATCTACCCGTATCGCTCGATCTAGTCAGGAGGTGCGACTGAGGAGCCTAACGCCGAGAGAGGCCCAGAAGGAAAAAACAAGAAACCAGGCCTTCTTGGCAGTGGCTCCTCGGTTATGGAATAATCTACCTTCAGAGATCCGTATGGCCCCTTCGCTGGGTATTTTTAAAAGTCAATTTAAAACCTGGCTATTCAGGCAGGCCTTCCCTCCGGGCACTATTTGATCTATCTTCTTTGTTTTACCATCTTGAATGATTATTATTTCTGGATATTGATGTTATTTTAATCTGTTTATTTTGTTTGATGTACGCCGCCCAGAGTAGTCGAATGACTAGATGGGCGGGGTATAAATACAATAAAGAAAGAAAGAAAGAAAGAAAGAAAGAAAGAAAGAAAGAAAGAAAGAAAGAAAGAAAGAAAGAAAGAAAGAAAGAAAGAAAGAAAGAAAGAAAGAAAGAAAGAAAATCCAGATTTTAGATCCCAATTCTATTGGGTGACCATGGGCCAGACACACATACTTTCAGCTTGATCCACTTCACAGGCTTCCTGTGAGGATAAATGTGGAGCCAAGGAGAGCCATGAACATCTCCTTGAGCTCACTAGACAAAAAGACAGGATATATATGTAACAAAACATACATACATACATACATACATACATACATACATACATACATACATACATACATACATACATACATACAGTATTTATTATGGAGGTCATTTTATCCATAATTTAGAGGTTTTTGGAGGGAATGTGGGATGTGTGATACGTAACTTATTTATTTCAACTTATTTCTATTTTAACCAGCTAAGCCAGTGGGAAAGAAAGTACATAGTTATTCCGAAGAATAGTTTATTTCAGTATCTGCTTCCTTGCAGTCTTCTTGGAAGACTTAAAAGTGATGAGCACACAATTCAGCCACCAAAACAACCTAGAAATCTAACTTCATCTTCTCACCACTTCACAGATCCATTTTTTGCGTGCCTTCTTCCTTGCTCCCAGCTGGAGACTAGACGTCGAATGGTCCTCCTCTGAAGTTACTTCAATAGCCCTGCTCAATAGCTCTTTTCGCAGTGCGGCAGAACCTCATATCTCTAAATACCTCACATGCCAGTACTTACAAAGATTATAGTCTTGGTAACATGGGTATGTGGGAGACTCTGCAATTAAAAGGGCCTGGTTATGGGTTTAGAATACTCTTGTTTAATAATAAAGTTTGCCATGGTTACCAACCTCACACAAGATACACTGTCTTGCCAAGCCTGCCTTTTTTATTTTTTTAAAACAGTTACATCAAAAGGGAGGGGGAGCAGTAAGATAATTGCAATCTGACTATTTAATACAGGTTGTAAGAAAGCACTTGTGATGGCCAAGTGTTCCAACACCCCTCCTCTCTGTATGGCCAGGCAGGCTCCTACTCATGCTTTGGTAAATGTGGTTTCTGAAGAATAACATCTGATTAATGTCACTTAGAGTGAGCACTTTGAGGTAAAGTGAGGAGAACAAGACAAGGTTTCTGCATTAGTCTCATCGGAGCAAAAATTGCAGCAACATTAGTCCTGGATGGCTGAGTTACAGAAGGACAGCTGGCCTTCACTAAATGATCCCCATAACCTTGCCCTTCTTTAATACATAAAAGTACCTCCCCAGAGAGATCTAGCTATTTAAAGACTACTCATTGACTGAAACTCAATACATGAAAGAAGAAGGATACTATACATTTTGAAGTTCTTCTGGCAAGCCCTAGTCAAGGACTAGCTTTCTCAAGGATGTAAGTGTTAATGGTACAGAGAATGTTTTAAATCTCTGACTCAAGGAAGAATGATGCAGTAAGAGACGGATGTGTTAAGAATCAGGTTCTGGTATCCAACATGTAGATACTAAAACTGAGTGCAGTAAATTCATCTACATCCAGCTTCCACTGAGCAGAAGCTGATTCATTAGAAGTGTTGACTCTGAACAAACAAAGGCTGATACGTGAATCACTTTGAAAAGGGAATGTTCCCATACATGTAGCAGCAAATGCATGACGGAACAACCATCTCTCCCTCTTATGAATAAATTCAAGTATTCCTTCTCCAAGATTATTATTTCACTCAGAATGCTGAGAATAGCAGAGTAGTACTAGCAGAGCAGAGAATTAACTCTGAAGTAGAGATAATATTCACAGGTAAATCGTCAAGTACAGATACAATTTCTTTGTACTAGACATAAATCATTGTTAAATGCAAAGCTCTCGGACAAAAATCTCCTGTAAACAAACAAACAAACAAACAGTAAGAAAAATATGGGGAAGAACTCAAGGCCTATCAAAGAAAACCATCTAGCTGGAAAACATGTTTTTCCTATGAAAAAAGCTGCAACAACAAGTACAGCATGCAGAAGAAGGAAACAACATACTATGTCTGAAAAGGCTCTGTGTCTTGTGGAAGTTAATTTAGATTCCATATAAATAGGAATTAGTTAATTTAGATTCTATGTAACTATAAAACAAAATAAAAATGACCACAAGCAATATAACAGGTAGATTAAAACGGGACTAAAACACAAAGGAAAAATATATTGGATTGGATACAAGACCTTTTTCTAATGGACAAAAGGACCCATTGCACAGAAGATATCTCAACAGAATGTTGGAGCCAATCCTTGTCCCTTCATCACAGTGCATCTGATTAAGCAGGGTCCCCAATCTTCTGTGTGGTATCTATACTGTGTAGATGACTGGAAGGAGGTAATCCACTTACGTAAGCCCTGTTGCATGAATGTAATAATGCCGCCAACCCATTACCCTTAAGTAATCAATCTAGTCACCACAGAAAAGAAAGAACATAAATTTCTATAAAAACATTTATTTTTGGGTTAAATTACAAAGAAACACTTAAATAGTATTTTTGAAGTTATAATTACTAATGAGCAAGACTGTCACAACGTCTAAGTATAAGTATGTATACAGTGTATACGTTAACAACTGTCCTACTGAGATATCCTTATAAATATTATACAGATTCTGATACATTTTAGAGATGGGCACGAATCACTAGTTTGGCAGTTCAATGTGATTCATTTCCCAGATGAACACCCCCTCCAGCAGGCACCCATTCAGCAGCAGCACCTGGAGGAGGTGAGGTGGGGCAGTGACAGCAAGTGAGCAAAAGGAAATGAACTGCGCTGGGAAATGAACTGCGCTGAACTGCTGAATCAGCTATTCATGCCCATCTATAATACATATGTACACAACGGCTCTTCCAACTTTGGTAGTAGCAGATCATATCAGATTTATGGCAGCAAATTACACTCACACTGGTTTTATTTCTCAGGGAGATGGTTATTGTCAGGTGAGGGATTCTGGTACCTGAACAAGAGCCCTAAATAACTTTATATATCTCTAGGGAAAAATCAGAAGCTTGTGTTTGTCACAGCTGGCATTTATCTCAAAAGAGTTAATTCCAGAATTAATTCAGACAACATTTTCCAATCATATCAACATTCATCTCAGGATCAAGTATAAGTCTTTTCATTGTTTCAATAATTCCAGGTAACATCAGCTTGTCTAGTTCTACAAGCTTTATTTATCTACATTGCTTCTATATTCCATAAGCACAAAAACAAAATATTGAAAACATCCAAAAGTGTAGGAAAACTACAGGCACAAATGCTTAAACAGAAGTCCATCCTTGTGAAAACCTGCAGGTGTGATTGCCATCCAAAATTCTTACAACTTTGAGAAGCTGCAAACAAAAGTACACTAAATTGTAGGCAGAAATTAAATCAGAAAAACTTATAAAAGCTACAGACAAGAACTTCAATCATATTTGAATTAAAAAATATAGCCTAAAAAAGGACAATGAAAAGCAAAAAGCAGAGAATGTATCTCTAAAACACATCATTTAAAACTAAAGAACATTATAACTTTAATCAATCTTTAGCCTTTAGACATATTACTAGACAAATATGTAAAAAAATTATTTATTTACTTATTTATTTATTTATAATATTTTTATCCCACCTTTCTCCTTAAAAAGAACTCAAGACAGCTTACATAATTAAAAAGACAATATTTAAAAGCTAAAAACAGTCAGTATACAAATATTTAAAAAGAATTAAACAAGTATTATATTAAATCCAGGAGCACTCCCAAGCTGTGCACCTGTGTTTTCAGCGGAAGTGTAACCTCATTCAGCACAGGCTGCATTCTTGTTCCTTGATCTGCTTTTCAACGGACCAGGAGCACCTCTGTCTTGTCTAGATTAAGTTTCAGTTTATTTGACTTCATGCAGTTCATTACTGACACCAGACACTGATTTAGAAGCTTCCTTGGATTTAGATGGAAAGGAGAGATAGCGTTGGGTGTCATCAGCATACTGATGACACCGAACCTCAAAACTCCAGATGACCTCTCCCAATAGTTTCATGTAGATGTTAAATAGCCTAAGGGACAAACCAGATCCCTGAGGGACACCACAGGCCAATGGCCAGCGTGTTGAAGAAGAGTCACCCCAGCACCACCCTCTGGGTTCTCTCCCCAGGAATTATCCAGTAGTGTGGGGTCCAAGGAGGGCTTTTTGAGTATTGGACTTATTACTGTCTCCATTAAGCACGCTGGGCAGCTTTTATAAGCCAAGAAGGGCAAGTGTCCAGCAGACAAATAGTAGCCTTCACTTCTCCAAGGGTCTTGTCAACATCATCAGGCTGCAACAACTGAAACTTATCCATCAACACTGGACAAGCAGGAGCCACAGTTACATCTACAGGACCTGTATTAACTACAGCATCCAAGTCAGAGCGGATCCAAGTATTTTTGCAAATTTTTCACAGCCAGCTATTGAGTGATCAACACTAGCTTCCTGTGGACCATGATGTAAAAGGCCACTTGGAAGAGCTCCACTGCAGCAAAGAATGATGCTGGGTGATTCTGTGCAGACACAATGGTGACAGCGACAATGACTTCTTTGCTGTCGCCACTGCCATAGAATAGGCCTTCCAATGAATAAGCTCTAGACCATGTTCAGTCAAATTCACTCTGAGTTTTCAACCATGGTCACTCTCCATCCCATTCATTTCATCACCGCCAGCTCCCCAATAAACCAAGGGGCTAGTTTGGCTCTACCTCATGAGAGGGAACACTTAGGAGCGATTGTGTCAACTGTCCTGGTCATTTCCCCATTCCAGAGGTCAACCAGGGCTTCAACAGAATAGCCTGCTGAGGCAAGAGGAAACTGCCCAAGAGCTATCAGGAAACCAGTTGGATCCATCAGTCTCCTTGGGTGGACCATCTTAATTGTTCCTCCAACCCTGCAGAGGCTGCGAGTTCCAGTAAGTCTAAACCCCACCAGATGATGATCTGTCTACAACAACTGAACAACAGAGAGTTTCTCCACACCCAGATCACCAATATCTACCCCAGTACAGAAAACCAGGTCCAAAGTGTGCCCTGCAGCATGAGTGGGGGCAGATACCATTTGGAACAGACTCATGGTTGTCATGGAGGACATGAAGTCCTGAGCCACTCCTGATGAAGCTGCCTTGGCATGGATGTTGAAGTCCCCCAGCATAACAAGCCGAGGAGACTCCAACACCACCTCCAAGACCAGCTCAGCAAGCTCAGGCAGAGAGACTGTTGAGCAACAGGGTGGACGGTACACCAACAGAATCCCACTGTCCTGTGCTCCCACTACACACATTCAAACCCAGCAAACTGGGGGATGTGGCACCTTGTGAGGGGGAAAGAATCATGATAGACCACTGCAACTCCACCTCCCTGACCCTGTGTCCTGCCTGCTGCTGCACAGAAAACTCTGGTGGACAAAGCTGGGTGAGATTGCCCCCCCCCCACCTCACCCAACCAAGTCTCTGTAATGCAGGCCAGATTGGCCTGATCATCCAGGATCACATCCTGGATGGCTGTTGTTTTTCCATTTACAGATCTGGCATTTAGCAGCAGCAGTTTCAACCCAGGGGGCCTGTCACCATGGCTATCCAGACTATCTAGGTTTGGGGACAGCTTAGGGGCAACAAATTTTGTGACTAAAAATTTGTAAAGTCAGGAGGAATTAAGACTTGTAAGAATCTGGTCTACCAAGGTACTGTAACACCAGAGTACTATAATCACAGAGAATGGAAGTTATAAGACCTTCAAATACCATCTCCAGTCATATTAACACACTGCAGCATAGGTATGTTCTACTCACAGTAGGACACCCATATCTGTGGGGGATTGGTTCCAAGCTAACACCCCCACCACTTCCACCACCACTGTCACTGCTCTCATAGAGGTGGCCCCGGCCAGCGCCACACTTCTCCATCTAATTCCTGAAGTGGGTGCAGGGGCCAAGCCATCAGGGGTGAGGGTAAGAAGGGGTGAGAGCTGCCCTTTCTGGATCTGCATCCTTGCAAGGTACTGCAGCCTGGAAGCAGCCCTGAGGCATCAACAGCAGAGGAGGGGTCCCACCTGCTTGCCTGCCTGTGACTGAAGATCCAGTTGAGTGGGCCAGAAGCAGCTAGAACCGGGGGAGGAAGATGAGCCATGTGCAAGGGAAGGGTGCCCTACACCCAGGATCAGAGAGGAAAAGACAGAGCCAGAGGTCGCCACCCTCATGAGTGGTGGCTCAGGCCAGCCGCACATCCCTCCATCTACCTCCCACAGCGGGCAAAGGGGCTGAGTCACCAGGATTGGGGAGAAAAAGGGGTTGAAAAAATTTGGGAATCACTATTGTGAAAGAAGTAAAAATCCTGAAGAGAACAAGAATTCATAGCACAGTTTCTGGCTGCCTCTAGTGGCCAGTTCTGATAAAACCTGCAAATATATATATATATATTTAAAATTTCTTTCTTTTAATATTTTTAATACAGTATTTTCAGACTGTGGATAAGTGAATCCGTGGATATTGATCCAGTGGATATGGGGTCCCTACTGTATTTCAATACATTTTCAATTCTCTCTTTTGTTTATGCTTTGTTACCATTGTAAAACACATTTGTAAAACTGTCAGGAATGTTATGGTACAGTGACCTTGCTTGGCTGGAGAGCTGACTGATTGTTTTGCAATGACTCTTAGTAAACAGCTGTTCAAGCTTCATTTTTAAAAGCACTTTCATTTTCAGAGCTACTTTTCCTACACCTCCCTAATTATTTTAACACCCTATACATACAGCTAGAAGGTATATACTTCACAGCAGGAAGGTATATACTTACACAAGTATCAAAATACACCCAACTATTACTTTGGAAATAATTGCTTATTTGCAATAGGTATATTATTATAAAATTTCATGAATTCTAACAGTGAATCAATAAACCTGTCAGCAACACAAAAAAACAGCCTATCCCAGCCATAAAAGGTACAGAACAAAAAAGAAAAATCAATATCCCAGACACAACATGGAGAACTGAGCTCCCAAAGCATACTCCTTCTCTATAAAGTGATGATTGTGCAGCCTGAGGAGCTAGGCCACACTTGCGTAAAGCAGGCACATGGCTGAACACGCTGGGTTACTGTTTCTGATGGGATTAAATGAATGGGGTATAAAGATTTCTGGGAGAAAGAATGTGAGGAAAGAGGGGGAAAGGAGCTGAGGAAACACATTTTTGCAGCAGTTTGTCCTTAAGTGCACATGAAGCATGGAGGCTACTCTCTGCCAGAGATCACAATTTTTTATTATTATTATTATTATAAATCCCACAGCCAGCATGGCCGGTGGCAGTGTCACTGTAACAGAAACACACTCAGGGTTTATTGTATGACTGTCTGGATTCTCCTTTTTCCCTCTTTGCGGAAGTGGTGGTGATCTAGGGGTACTACAAAGATGTTGGATGACATTTGCTGCGGCCTGTTACTTCTTGGCAAAGATCCTGGAAAGCAGAAGAAGTGTGAGGGTTGAGAAAGAAAGAAGACGGACCACAAGTACACTTATTGGTCACAGGTTTTTTACCAGTCATTCACCAAGAAAGAGGGTGTGCTTATGATCAAATATTAGTTCAAAAACTAAAAGAAAATCCCATCCAGAGTAGAGTCAGATAGGAATAGGTACACTTTAGAAAAGAAATGGTGCCTACAATGTACAGGGGAAAGACCTCCAGGACAGGGCGGATTTAACTGGGTAGATCCCTTTCTAGATATCACTTTGGATTATTCCTGAACCTTGAGTTCAGGATGGAAAAACTCCTGTGGTTGTTGGGAGATCAGACCCAGAAAAGGCTGTGTTGTTGGTCTCTGCTGTGGCAAAAGCAGTCAGAGCCAGGCATTTTACAAAGGTGGGTTAACAGAGCTCTATAGCAAAGCCTTGAGCTTTGTAAGAAAAATTATTTCAGCAAAGAAACTTTCATGCAATTTCAGCAAAGCTACTTCAGCTAGCAACTGATGGCTGTCAAGAACATTGGATCTGAAAGGCAAACCAAGAACACTGGGACACTGAACACAAAGTGACAAAGGGAAGAAGCAAGCTCATTCAAGGATACATTTATTTCACAAAACAGACCAAAGGGACAGAATTGACTTTAGCTTAAAGCAGTCTCAAACGTGCAGACATCTCCCACTATATTCAGTCATGAAAGGGTCTTCCTAGCTTACTGAGATCCCCAGTTTCTGACTAGCTATACCTTTCTCAAAATGCTTAGCACTGGAACCGGAAGATCAACAAAGGTGCACCTCTGTTTTCAAGCCTCATACTACTAAAGCGCAGTCAAAGCCAAAAGACAGAAAGAAAAATGGATGGTTTCAGTTTGGCAGTAGAACAGCAGCTTTGCATACAGTAAACCCAATGTTCTATTTCTGACATATCCAGGTAAGGTAAAGGTAAAGGTTCCCCTTGACAATTTGTCCAGTCGTGTCCGACTCTAGGGGGCGGTGCTCATCTCCATTTCCAACCCATAGAGCTAGCGTTTGTCCGAAGACAATCTTCCGTGGTCACGTGGCCAGCGCGACTAGACACGGAACGCCGTTACCTTCCCACCGTGGTGGTACCTATTTATCTATTCACATTTTTTTGCATTTTGCATGCTTTCGAACCGCTAGGTTGGCGGGAGCTGGGACAAGCAACGGGGGCTCACTCTGTCGCGTGGATTCGATCTTACGACTGCAGGTCTTCTGACCTTGCAGCACAGAGGCTTCTGCGGTTTAACCCGCAGCGCCACCACGTCCCACTGACATATCCAGGTAGGGCTAGGAAAGACTGTTCACTGCTGTTCAGCTCAGATAATAGTGAACAAGATTGACTGTTAGACTTACTCAAAATAAGGCAGCTTTCTGCAGTTCTGAAACTGTGCATGCATCGCCATCACGCTATGTTGTGCTTCCACGACTAGTAAACAGCAACACAAGGCACTACTGGTTGCAAATGTTGAGATAATAATAATCTTGCATGCTTTTTAACACTAGGTATCAATGGAGGGGAGCTTTTAGGACCTATAGGAATTTTCCTTTCCCACTAAACTATTGGTAAAGTTCTCTTTCCCCCCACCTGGCTTGCCCCCCTCTTCCTGTTTGTTTGCTTCCCACTTCCTTTGTTTGTTAGTCTTTCTCTCCTTTCCTGACCTCCAAGCATGCAGGAAGCATGAAGTGATCCATGTGTGGAGACTCAATTTTTTTTATTTTTTCTACTGACTATAACTATAAACAGCAACTGTAAGTAAAGATACCCTTTTTTTCACTTAAGATGCTTCCAGAGTGATTTTTAACACATAAAGTGTTAATCACTGTGAAAAGGGGGGGGGGGCTACTGAGACTTAAACTATTCTCTCATGCTTTCTGTATGCAGTTGTTGTTTGTACCTGATACTCTGCCAACTATAAAAGTAATTAACTAAATTATCCAATAGTGCATCTCAGCATGAACTATACCTTGATACGGAATTATGTTGTGACAGCACAGGGAGGTGGATGGCAGGAAAGGTTTTAATCCTAGGCTAATCTATAACTTCTTGGGCCAAACAATGGTGGGGAATGTTGTGTTTTTGAGCTATGACTCCTGGAACACCTTTGCCAGAATTACCAGTGGCCATCTTGTCTGGGGCAGTCCAAAATGGGAGCCTTTTCCATCTCTGGCTCCAAGTCAGCAGGCAAGCAGCAAGCTGCGCGCCTGTGTTAAAATGAACTCATTTTGTTTAGTTCAATTGTTCTGGTTTATTCTAAGTACGCTGCTATGCTATTCCAGGCGTTGACGGTCAGATATTCCTTGGAAGGAAATTTATAGTTGAACAAAACTATCTTGTGTTTTTCCATCTATTATTCTATCGCCAAAACTGAAAGGGGAGGGGCAAGATCCTTGCAGAAATGTTTATTTGGACTTCCTCTTCTCCTCTCTTCCTCTTCCACCTCCTCCACCACCACAGTTTATTACTTTCAGGAGTCATGCAGAACAACTACAGTATCACAGTGGACGTCTAATTAGGGGTGGGGGGAAATACCTTTCATCTAGTGAAGTCCTCACATGTTGCAGCCTATTACTTACAAGCCAGTTTTCATGCTATCACATGACTATATAGGTATCTGAGACAAGGTATCTGCCCTGCTTTTCTGAAAAGAGATATCCTGCTACAACTCCTCACCTTTTTTTTAAGAACAAAAAGGGGGACCACATAAACACGTGCGAGAGCCTACAGCTGGCTTCTTTACCATGATTCTAAGTTCATTTGCGATCTAAATTGCACTGGTAAGAAGCTTAATTCTCCTAATTCAAAGGAGAATAAACAGGTGGAGTGAAGAAAACAGAAGTGAAGACAACTATGGCTTGAAGGAGGAAGACTTCATAGCTCTCTAGTTTGCCAGTTTTGTTTCCAGCTGACAAGCACCTGATCCTGAGACTGTTGGCTTTGTTTGGGTAGAAGTGGAAAGGGTGGGGAAGGAAATACTGGCAACTTACTAATCATATTACTCAACATGTCCTTTGATGAAGTTAAGATGGTGCTGGAGAGGAGATCCAGCCAACTTCACCCCAGGCAAAAGCACAGAAACATCTACAGATCTGATTTGATCTGAATCTGTTTGTGCTGAATGATTCAATGAAACCACTGAGGGGGGAGATCTTATAAATTATATAACATGCCTGTGCCATGTGCAGAACTGCCAATAGAAAGGTGTTACACACTGTGCTTTCTTTTAATTTATGCTAGTTATCAGCCAGGGATGATCTTTCTGAAGACACCTGATACAATGAAGGTAAATTTAAGGAGTCAGAAAATTAAGACTTCTGCACTACACTGCAAGATATGGGCTACCTAAGGGGGTGCCTTATAGTAAATCAAATCACTTAAACTATTAATCCCTTATTCCTAAGGTCATACGTGATAGCTATTTGCAAACTTACCACCTCCCTTGATTCCGTCTACTTGGGATGTCACATTAACCTGGGACTTTCTAACCATGAAACCTTGAGATAGGCACACATCTAAGGACTGTCAGGAAGTGTGCATTACTGCTGTATAACAAACTCATGAAAGAACACATAGAAAAAGCATGCACACTGTAATAATGTAATAAATCAGCAAGTGTTTCCATATCTATGAAATAATTCATATCTTTCACCAACCTTAATTATCTTAATCCATCACAATAATTAAAGGGTAGAACTGGGGTTTTATTGAATTTTGTTTTATTTAAAATAAAATTAAAACTATTCTTCCAAATTCTACTATTGGCAAAATAATTTAAAATGTTTATTCATTGTTAAGATTTTGTTGTAGGCCATGTTATAGCTAAGCTTGTCCCCTAAGTTAGCAGTGCAACCTCATATCTATCTACTCAAAAGTATGTATGTGAACCCAGCCGGCCCTGGCCTAGTCAGGGGGCGGTCCATCCTCCATTCCCCAATCCATAGACATGACAACAGGAACTTCTAACAAAACAGGGTTTATTCCAACTGAGAGAAGGGGTACAAACAAACAATTGTCCTTGGTCAACTTGACTTCAGGGTTAGTTGAAGGCACTAGTCCTGAATCTGTTCTCTCCACAGCTCTGGCTGACACCACCGAAAAAGGTGAAAGTCTGCTTTGGCTCAGTGTAGTACACCACATTGGCCCAAACCTCGAGGCCTGTTGAAGTAAAGGGTAATATGCCCGCAATATGGGCAAGGCCTATCATTGCCTCCATGTCTGGCTCTGGCCACAGTCTGATTCCCGGCCTCACCCTCCTCCATCTGGGCACTTATATTCTTGCTAGCATTTCTCTAGCATGGGGGCTGGGTGTATACGGGTTCCCCAGTTCCAGTTCTTTGTAGGTGCTGCTGTTCTTTGTTGGGGTTTCTCTCACACCAGTAATAAGGGTGAGGTAGAGGTGAGGGTTTTGATGCCTTTCATCCTCCTCATAAGATACCTTCATCTGCACCAAAACCCCTGCTGGAGTCTTCCTCTAGATCCTCCTCAGCCTGGTAAGGGTCCTCCAGATGGTAAGGGTCCTCATCTTCCCCCTCCTGTACAGTTTCAAGTTTGAGGGACCCAGTTTGGATCCCTTGCTCTTAGGTTTCTGGCTTCCCAGTTCCAGCGACTCCCCCCTGCCATCTCCACTGCTTCCTTTATATCCCCTACTCCCTGTGGGTCAGACATTCCCCCTTTTCCCTAGGGATCACTCTTTCTCTCCTGGGGTTTCTGTCCTGGTTTCCACAGGCAGGGCCTCTGTTTGGGTGTCACTGTCCCACGCATGGCATTCCTCTTGGTTAGGTTCTCCTTCCAAAGTCATGGGATTCATTTCTGCTGGACCAATAGTGGGTCCGGCGCTCCTCGAGCCCTGGGCTGGAGCTAGACAGCCCACCACTAGAGATGCCTATGCTGCTGACCTGCTCACAATGTCCCACCGTATTGGGGGGGGGGGGGGGAGTCTAACTCAGTAAATGGGCATATGATAGTAGCTGAGCATATAACCCTGTAAAACTATTTTCTGCTTGCTTTATGCACAGGAAATATCACCCAGGTAATACCATCCACAGTTAAATTTCTAGCATGTCTACAGTAAATTTAAAATATGCATTCAACTAATTAAATTAAGTGTTATTCCCACATAGAGTAAACCAATTGAAATCAAGGGGACTTAAGTTATCTGTGACTAACTAGTCTAATTTATTTCATTGAGTTTACAAGAGCCTTGTGGCACAGTGGTTAAACTGCAGTACTGCAATGAAAACTCTGCTCACAACTTGAGTTTGATCCCGGGCGCAGGTAGTTAGTTCAAGGTTGACTCTACCTTCCATCTTTCCAAGGCTGGTAAATTGAGTACCCAGCTCAGGAAGGAGGGGCAATGTGTAGCCTGCATAATTAAATTGTAAAGCACACAGAGAGAGCTTTTAGCAATATGGGGCGGTATATAAGCAGCACACTTGGTTTTTGTGGGTTTTTTTGTTTTTTTCTTTAAATAAGACTAACATGGAATTTGGCTAGCTTACATGTCAGCACAGTGGTATAATAGTAATTGTAGCAGAAGCAGATACCACAGTGCTTCTCAACCCCTTCTTTTATGAGGACTAATCCTCACAATTGAAAGCTTATAACGTCCACAATATAGAAAGCAAACATTTTAATACAGTCTACGGCTGATGTGAGAATCAAACTTACATATGAGATATTGAAAGTACAGGTATATCTAATAATTTACTTTCTCATTCACAAATGTACTGCTCTCTTCACAGTACAATATACTAAATAAAGTGGAAGTTGCCACATGTGACTCAAGCGAAGGCTTTAATCATTGTGAACATTCAGCCTGCTTTCTCTCTGTGATTGGTTTATCCATGTTACTCCACCCTATAGGCTTAGGATTCAATGACTAGTGAATGCAGTTCTCCATGGACAACCTTCTGGATGGAAAACAGGTTATCTCTATGTCAGAAAGAAACAACTTCTAAACCAGCAATTTGGACCACCAGATCCAGTGTTCAGTTTTCGAAGTAACATTTGTACTAAACAAAAAAGACAAAATTGTGCCGCAGTGATTTTTACTCCCAGAATCTGAGGTTCCTGTCATTTCTTTGCAATATTATACCAACACTAATAATAATTTATAATAATGCCTTTTTAAAAACCATGGGTAGTGGTACAATGCAGAACACTTACAATACAAGCACATGTGATGCATTTGTTTCCTTCAGGCTGAAATTCCTCACCTTCATAGTAATGTCTACCTTCAAACATACAACCTGGATGGAGAGAAGCAGACATTTTTAAAGTATGTCTTACCCTGGAAGTGTTTGCAATCTTTCTTATAATACAACTGAAATAACGAATGCCATGGAAGAAAAATGTTACCTAAGCTCTGCAAGCCAGAAGATCAGATAAAATCATTATTTAAAATAATATGAGCACATATGTGAATTCACATTAATCATCTTTTAATTTATAAGCCTTCAGGCTTATCTTCATAGCCACAAAAGTTGAAGAATTTAATTAAAATGCATTAAGCAGAGAGTTCTTCTTAATACATTCTAAATCTCAGGAATTTGGGTTTTAACAAACAGGGAAAATCTCAACTGTAATTCCAGTAGGACACCCCTGAATAATTTATGTTTGTTTGTTTGTTTGCTTGCTTGCTCTATTTAAAATAGTTTTACCTGACCTTTCTCCTTATAAGGAGCCCAAGGTGGCTAACATCATTAAAAGACAGTATTTAAAAGCTAAAAACAGTAGGTATACAAATATGAAGGAGAGTCAAACAAATATCATACTAAAATGGTAAACAAAATCAACACCAAAAACAGATTCAAGCAATGAGGCACAACACCCCATTTAAAAACCCTGCTCAGGCAACCAGTCACTAAAGGAAAGCCTGTCTGAAGAGAAAGGTCTTTGTCCACTTGTGGAAAGATAGGGGCAGCCTAGCCTCCTGTGGGAGGGAGTTCCAGAGTCACAGTATTCTGTTGATTGCAGTATGAAGAAACCAATGAAGAGTCATCGTGAATACTGAAAAAATCTATGTGTGCCCCAAACCATGAGAAAATGAGGTAGAGATTGCTCATGATAAAGAAAAACATGGACTATTGATGCTAACTTTCCTTCAGTTACATATATGACAACGTGATGCCACCATGACAGAGAAAAGGATGGCAAAAGGTGGAGAAAAGAAAAGACTGAAAAAGCAGTCTAGAGTTGTATTCACTTCCATTCCTGAGAGAAAGTAGAGCAAACAATAAAATTAATAATTAATAAGTATAATTTATGGTTGTTGTAGTTTTTTCGGGCTGTTTGGCCGTGTTCTGAAGGTTTTTCTTCCTAACGTTTCGCCAGTCTCTGTGGCTGGCATCTTCAGAGGACAGGAGTTAGAAATGAAAGGCCGTGAAAGCCTTCCAGAATACAAGTATAATTTAGTCTGTGATTTTAAGCAAAAGCACTGACTGGTCAAATCTGCAGACTAGAACACAGTTGTCTGTCAGATTGCACATTTCTCTGAATTTTGTGGTACCATTCTGAGACAGAATTATGCCAACAACAAAAAAGGCATATGTTAAGAAGAGGCATGCACAACAATGCCTCCATTAGAACAGATAGCATTCAGGAATTAATGTTCATTTTAAGGCTTTTTGTTTAAAAAATGAGAACGATGCAGCAATCTGGTGTAAAGAATTATATGGCTGAACATATGTCAAATGAACCTGGACTCAAAACAGACTATTTCATCTACACCCAGCTCTGACTTGGCAGAAGGCAGCATCCTATGTTCAGTGACAATCAAACAAAATCTCTTTGACATATAAAGTGAAAGGGATCAGTGGAATGTGAGACTACCCTAAAGGGATTAGCAGGTAAAGGGAGTAGAACAAAATATACCTGGTCTTCTGCCAGAATTCTGATTGAATCTCCCACGATACACTCCCACACATGTTCATACCAATCCAAGATAAATTACTACAAGTTAGCAAAGTATTCAGATGAGCCACATGAAGACAGAGATAATAATACATGGAGTCATACGTTGCTCATGGACTAAGGGTAAGGTCACCTCATCTCAAATTTCAAGGGGCATGCCCTACTGCTTGGTCACAAGTTGCCTGTGTATGGAACAATGTTACTGGTTCTTGTATCATTCAGTATATTCACTGGTGATTTGTATTCGAGAATGAACAGGAAGTATGAGAAGCCTAAGTACCCAATATAAGTTAAGGAGTTAATATATAATCAAGCGGAATTTCAAACAAACAAACAAAAAACTATCAGAACGACCTGAAACTGGAGATCTGGGAAGGGGGTGGACGAAGATCAGTAGGGACAAATACAAAATATTCTTTACAATATTATTCCACAACTCAATATCCTCCACTACATCTCCCATCATCCCCAGAACCCTTGGCCAATACAGTCTTTCAATTTGTTTATTCTTCTGCCACCCCCAAAAAGTTCCCATTCATTATATTGTACCTTAACAATTAAAACACAAAAGCCAGACCCACCTATTTTCATATATTTTACATTTATATTGCACTGTGTCTTTGAAATCTCACCTGGACATGTGGGACAACATATTCCTGGCTGCTTTGAAGGATTTTTACAATGAACAATGCACTGAATCTCAGCTTCAGTTATCACTCCTTCCTGTCAGAGGGAACAACAAACAGTTATTAGCAATTCAAAAATAAAAGTAAACCACCCTGTACAGGCCAAAGAGAGCAAGATAAATGAATTGTTTGAATTGGTGTGTGTGTGTGTGTGCGCGCGCGCGTGCACGCCTGTACTGAAGTGTGTGTAATTAATATTACCAGACTATGGTCCATAATTACAGTAAATAATAAAGCAAATATTCCGTTTCCATTTCAGGAGTACTTGAGCCTTCCAGTCTGTACCTGAAAGATCTACCTAAAAACAAATAAAACCTCTTGAGACAGAGAAAGAGAGAGAAGAGAACGAACAATGAAAGTCTTATCAGAAGTCCTTAGCAAACAGGAAACGTGAAAATAATTGGCCATTTTGCTTTGATGGCAAGAGCCATGATAAAAACATTCCTTCCAGCTTAGATCCTTAGAGGACAGGGGCTTATGAAAAAAGATAAAAGGTTCTCATCCTACAGAATACAACCTGCTTATCTCTGATGTTTCTACTGATAGGAGTCTAGTAAATGATCACTTCCTATACTCTGCTCCAGAAGCCAAAATCCTGATAAATACCTATGGGGGGGGGGGGGGGACAGGGTCTCTGTGCACAGGTTTCTGGTTTCTGATGGATCTGTTTGCATTCCTAGGCACAGAGGAAAAGAAAGTAGAGACTTCTTAAAAAGTTCCAGATACGAGCTTTAAATGGAAGTAGCAGAACCTACTACTTCTGCTACTGAAACAGACAAATATATGAAAACCAGAACTGTGCATTTTTATCAGCCACAATGCATTTCATTGAACTCTACATATTTAACTCTTCCCTGCCCCTTCATAATGCCTAGGGCAATTTATTAATGTTGTGATGTCACACTATTGTGGATTTTTCTTGTCCATGAGTTGCCCATGGCAACATAGGAGAACGCATGAAAACACACAAGAAATTGATAATCAGGATATGAGAAAGCTGCCACAGATGTTGCAATGCAGAAATTAAATGTGCAGTTTTGTACTGTGGCAGTGCCTCACTAAGATGATTTACTGTAACATGGCACTTAGGCTTCAATGTTATTTAGGATAGATCCTGTTTCTCCATACAAAAATTCTCAGAGTAGCTACCAATATAAAAGCAAAACAGCAGCAGCAGCAATAAGAGGGTTCAACAAATTCTTTCAAAGCAGAAAGGCAACATGTCAGACGAAAGTAGGGTTAGACAAGCAAGGCTGTAAAAGGCCAGAAATGAGTTGTTGTTAAAGGAATGATTTGGCAGCAGGTGGGTCTCTCTTCAGAAAGAGCACCACGACTAAGTCAGCACCACAATGAAGGCTCTTCAGCTGTCACCGACTACCTCTCATGTACTGACAGTGAGACCTAAGAAAGGGTCTCTGGGGCAGGTTTTAATACTTCATGAGGTACCAGATCATGATACAGACCAATTCAACACTTTGAATTTTCTCCAGTGGTTCAAAAGCCAGACCATCTGTTTTTAAATTGGCACAATATATTCAATCTGATCATCTATCTAGATGCTACATTCTGAACCATCTCAAAAACTGCCCCATTCAATGAAGCAATTCAACTAGACTGTTACCTGAATCTAGATAACCATGTCCAGGCTAATTTTTTAAAGTACAGTAATGGATCACTCTGGCCCTCTGATTTGAGGTGGTGGAAGTTAATTCTTCCCACAGAAAACTTTGGCACTCTGACAAGACTTTCAAATTCTGACCTTCATTGTTCAAGGGCACTGCGTTATGATCCAGAACAAACTGATCAGCACAGTTCAAGGCTACCTACCCCTCATCTTACCTGAACGGAGAGCTTCAACCTCTTGGCCTCACATATGCGGTTAAGATCCTATCTGAATCTAATGAAGTTTGTGCATTCAGAATATGTCTTACACATCTGTATACTTCAAAATATATATTCAGACTAAAAGACGCACCAACTAAAGATTTGGCTGTTGTAGGTTTTTCAGGCTGTTTGACCGTGTTCCAAAGGTTTTTCTTCCTAACGTTTCGCCAGTCTCTGTGGCTGGCATCTTCAGAGGACAGGAGTTAGAACTCTGTCTGTGTTCTGTAAAAGCCTTTGAGAATATAAAGATTTAGCATTTGGCTTCTTTGGTCCCAAAGTATTGTAGACACATAGCATTGAGCCATATCCTGTAATATTTGCGAGGTTGAGAAGCCTAAAGTTGGTTCATATTTAATATAAATATTTTAGGGTTTTCAGAACACTACTTTTGACATCTTGAATCCATTTCTTGGCCTAAAAGTGCTTTTGCATAAGGTTCTGGATGTTTCCTCAGGGAGATTTTTATACTCTTATTATTTTCAGAGGCAAAGTCTGAACAAAACAACATATATAGAGCTGCCCTTACACCATTGTTGCCTTCCATTCTTCACGTACCTCTAAATTCCTCATTTAAATCTCAACCCACAATCAATTTCACCATATAAATCAATACACAATAGCATTTCTTCCTTTCTTAAGATTTATAAATACCAAAAATACATTCTTTTTGAAATACATTAATTCTATTCCTTACCTGGCATTGGTGCATGATACAAGGCTTGTCTGGGGTCTGCCATGACACTGAACTATTATATGAATTTCCTTCAAAACTGCAACCTAGTGGAAAACCAGAAATATGTCTAGCAGCTTTTTTTATGATAGCAACCACACAGGTCTGCTAAACATACCACCTCCCTTAAGTTTCTACAGTTCCATATGCATATCCCTTTGTATCTGATACTAAGAACACAATTGTTTTAATTTTTTTTTAAAAGGTCATCATTTAAAAATAAAGCAAGTTTCTCACCCTTATGGGTCAGCAAATACAACAGGAAGCATGCTGATTGGTAATTAGCAAACCATTACAGATATAAGAAACAAAGATCCACAGGATGCCAATGGATGAGCTTTAATATTACCGAACCCTTTCTAGTGACTAGATAATGAGCAGTTTGACAAAAGGAAAGGAAAAATAGATCAGTACCTTTTTGTTTAGCAATCTGCTGTTACTAAAATAAAAGGAGCTACCTAAGAAAACAACAAGAACATTCTAATGCATTTGTCCAAATCACATATTCTGTCTCCCAGGTCTGCTTCCCCCACTCCCCAAGAAGTTGCAAATCGCAAAGAAGCACCATCTTAAATCATTTAATCAGGCTATAACAGTGTGCAAAATTCTTCAGAAAATTGGCTGAGTGGTAAATGTCTTCCACTTTGGCAAGTTTACTCAGCCAGGTAGAATTCCACCTGCTACATGACTGAACACAGAGCACATTTGGCTCAGAAAGTAGCAATTACTGAATTCCTCACATTCAGAGATATCTGTGAAAGCATTGCTTTCCATCCTGTTCATTACACCATAATCACGCCTTTAAGACCATTCATACTATCTATCATCCAGCTGAAGAGGAGAAAACTTCTGGATTAAATCAAGCCAGAGAAGGAACCACAGGTTTCATTTTCAATGTTTTACTAAAGAGTGTGGAGGTCCGAACCACTTTGATTTCTACTGTGCTTTACTAATTTGTATCACCGTTGCTGGACTGGACTGGAGGAATCCCAAACCGGAATTAAGATTGCCGGAAGAAATATCAGCAACCTCAGATATGCAGATGATACAACTCTGATAGCAGAAAGTGAGGAGGAATTAAAGAACCTCTTAATGAGGGTGAAAGAGGAGAGCGCCAAAAATGGTCTGAAGCTCAACATCAAAAAAACTAAGATCATGGCCACTGGTCCCATCACCTCCTGGCAAATAGAAGGGGAAGATATGGAGGCAGTGACAGATTTTACTTTCTTGGGCTCCATGATCACTGCAGATGGGGACAGCAGCCACAAAATTAAAAAGACGCCTGCTTCTTGGGAGGAAAGCGACGACAAACCTAGACACCATCTTAAAAAGCAGAGACATCACCTTGCCGACAAAGGTCCACATAGTCAAAGCTATGGTTTTTCCAGTAGTGATGTATGGAAGTGAGAGCTGGACCATAAAGAAGGCTGACCGCCGAAGAATTGATGCTTTTGAATTGTGGGGCTGGAGGAGACCCTGGACTGCAAGGAGATCAAACCTATCCATTCTGAAGGAAATCAACCCTGAGTGCTCACTGGAAGGACAGATCCTGAAACTGAGGCTCCAATACTTTGGCCATCTCATGAGAAGAGAAGACTCCCTGGAAAAGACCCTGATGTTGGGAAAGTGTGAAGGCAAGAGGAGAAGGGGACGGCAGAGGACGAGATGGTTGGACAGTGTCATCGAAGCTACCAACATGACTTTGACCCAACTCCGGGAGGCAGTGGAAGACAGGAGGGCCTGGCGTGCTCTGGTCCATGGGGTCACGAAGAGTCGGACACAACTTAACGACTAAACAACAACAACAAAATCACCTTTGCATTTACTCCAACTTTACACAATTGCAAGGCACCTTATTGAGGGTTAAAAACTTATTTTTCCTAGCAATTTTAACAATAACAATAAAGAAAATGTCATGTAGTTAGTGTATTTTGGAGACTCCCCTCTTTTCTAGAATTTATCTTAAAACAAAACTGTTGTTTTAGCATATGCTACAGGAAGCAATGTTTTCCTGACTTTGCAACTATGGAAAACTAAGTAGTCAGATGCAACAGCTGGTGGCTATGAGCTAAATCTAATATTTACATGGCCAAGAGTAGGCCAAATGAAATAAGCGGGACTCACTAGTCCATTAATTTTAACAGAGGTTCTCTAAAAAGGATTAATTTTGGATTAGCCCCCAGGTGAGACTGCCCAACTCATAAATGTGACAGAAGCCCCCACAAAATCAGTGGAGTCCAGATGTACACATACGACTACATTAGCTACGCATGTAGATGTAGGATGGGGCTCATATAAGAGCAAAAGGGGTCTTCCCCCTCACATTTTATGGTAAAGGATGTTATTTTACATTTTTGGTAAATGTCTCTCTATAACAGTACAAAAGAAATGGTTGAACATGCCTACGTTTCGTAGTTTGCAATCTGCCGTATCTGTAAAATTGCTATGCAAAGTAATGGAACCAGCCTATTTTTGCTTATGAAATATATTAATGCACCATGTATACTGATTGCAGAATAATAATAACAACTTGTTCATAACAATTAGTGTAAAGATACTAGGATCCTCTTGGACGTTATGTACTTTCAGTGTGTCAAGCAATGCTAAATAGTTTACCTATTTCCCTGAAAGTTCACTCAAAACAGTCATTTTGAAATTGAATCCATGTGGAATTTTTTCTCTTTTTTTAGGCTATCAAGAATTTTATGTACAAGTCATTTTTCATGCTCCCAGGAAGCAAACTTTATCGTAACATACTGTAGTTCTATAACCCATATTTCCTACAGCAAAGGATTCCTCTTTTTTTTCCCCCCTTGTACTTTCTCCATTTAAAAAAAAAAGTTTCTGTGGGTACAAAGAATGAGTAGATTTTTCTGGCAAACACCATTCAAAGCAAACATCATAATCGTCTCCACATGTGTAAAGACAATGATGTCCTCAGCCATATCCTTTTATCTTTAATTAAAAATGACCTATTTCCACTACCTCAGGTTCCAAGATTCCCTAGGGATCCTTTTCAACAGGACAGAGGGGATGGGAACTTTAATGTCCAAAATTCACCACTGCTGGTCCCGCCTAGAAAGGGACCAGTGGTGAGAATTAGAATATAGGATTTAGACAGTGAACCTTCTCATATTGAGTCAGCAATAAAGTTCCATTGCTCTTTTCACTGTGCCCAAAGAAAAACATCAAGAGACATCTTGTAGACACATGTCTACAAGAGTAGACATGTGTCTAGATGGGCGGGGTATAAATTTAATAAATAAATAAATAAAAATAAATAAATAAACATCAGATAAAAGCTTTAGTGAAAGCAGAAAGAGGATCCAGAAGGTGCGAGTATAGTGAATTAGAGTACAAGATGCTCCGAAAGCCTAAATTCTCCTTTTCCCCAGAAGAAATATTCAAATTGGGTGCAGCCTCTCAAATGAAACTTGGAATTCATATTAAAATCTGTTTTCTGAATGGTAAATAAATAAACAAATAAATAAATAAATAAAGTTCAAAGAGTTCAAGAGAATCAAGATTACATTACACAGATGCCAAGTCACCCAGCAGGTGTGTTCAGATTTAAATACATTTTGCATAACTGCACAAATCCACAAACAGAAATTTAGAAAAGGGCCCTATTCAACTAGGAACGTGCATTAATATAAGTACACGAGAAAGGTGGGGTAAAAATATTTTATATATATAATATTTTTTTTTACCTGACGTTTCTCCTTAAACGGACCCATTAGCACCAAAATTCAGATTTGGAATACATCTGTGATTATTAGTAGAAGACTTTCTACTAACTCAAAAAAAGATTTTTGAGAAATGCAAAAGAACTTTAATTTTTTTTATACCACACCATTCATAGCAAACAGCACAATAATCACAGATATATATCTTTTTCTGATATTTGTTATAATTCAAATTACAAATTGTTTTACACCATTTCAACTGTTATTAGTAAGAATATTAATTTGAAGGCCTGGTCTTATGAAGAGCGGTTGAAAGAGTCAGATACACTTAGTCGACAGAAGAGATAAGCAGCTCGTACGCTATAGCCATCTTCAAAAATCTGAAGGGCTCTCACATAGATGGAGAAAATGTATAGTCTGTTGCTCCAGAGTATGACCTGAACGAATGGGTTTAAATGACAAGAACACAGATTTCAAATGAACATCAAGGATTTCCTAATAGTACAAGCTATTTCCCTATTTGACGGTGGAATAGACTGCCCCAGAAGATGGTGGGCTTTCCTTTGCCACATATCTCTAAGCAGAAACTGGATGGCCACCTATCAAGGATGATACAATAAAAGATTTCATCCACCAGAAGAGAGCTGGACTAGGATGTTTTTGACATCCCTTCTAACTAGCTCTCCTCTGTAAAGAGGGAATAACTAGCAAAGCATTTGAAGTTTGCGGTATTAAAGTTTTCTGAGTATTTAGAAAACAACTGTAAGTTGAATGCAGTCATATGGAGAGTGCAGGAAAAAAGCTCCCATATATCAACATAACAAATATAACGCTTGTCCTTGCAGAAAGGCTGGGTTCCCTGATCTAGAAAGTCTTGCCAAACAAGAAAGAATTAGACTACATAATTGGAGACGACATCCAAGTCCATGTTTTTGTGGTTCTTGAGAATGATCTTTGCTCCGTACTAATATTGATATCAATGGAAGATGTACTTTGGAAACAAGAACAGAGTATGGCTCACAGTTATCATAAACGTACCTTATCCATCTCCAATCCACTAATAACAAACTATTATTCAGAAAGCAAATATATATTGTTATAGATGGAGACAGACCCAAAATTAAAATGACATATCTCTGTCCAACTAAATAAGGAAAGGCTGCCAAATCCATTTCTATAACAATCTGTGATCTCATATGTTTTGATTAAATATATCGAATAAATGTGGGATGGGAAAAGGCATGTTTGCCCTACTGCTACAACTATATGTACAAGAAGGTAAAAAGCATGTTTCAAAGTACATTAAGAACTGTATAATGACTGCCATTGTGTCAGGAATGTAGTTCAATTCCTTGTGTTGTGTATGCCAATTTCTCATGGAAAAGAATGAGAAAATGACTAACTTTGGGGGCCTAAATGCAGCTTAATCTGGATCCCACACTATGAGCCCTTCATTTGTATAAAACCAGGGTTCGACTTAGGGCTAGGCAAGTAGGCAGATGCCTTGGGCGCCAAGATGACTGGGGCACCAGAATCAGCTTGGTAACCTGATGTTTGTGAATGTATCATCTTCAAGTCCATTGGGGGGGGGGGGGAATGAGTATTAAATGTCCTCAGCTCTCGTGCAATAGGGGCATATTTTGTGGTAGAATTCACATAGTACCAGAAATGCAATGGGGGGGACTGCACTATTGTAACTCAGTTGTAAACACTGTTCCCAGGTTTCAGACAATCGCCACATAGTTTTTGTTGTTACTGTTTTTGCAACCAAACAAACAAAAAAGAGCTGAGACAAAATAGCATCTTATCAAATTTACTACAATATGCCATTGGAGAGCTCCCCCACCCACCCCAAATACCACAGAATGTAACACATTTGAATGAAAAACCTGCAGTGCTGTTTTTTTAGTGCATCTTAATGCAGAGAAGCAGAACGGGCATACTTTTGCTGTCAGTAGATTAGCCACACTCTGGTGGCAGGAGAAGACTGGAATCCTCATTGGGGTCACCACATACCAGATGTGTACATGAATCCGATTCCTAACTCTATCGCTATCCTAGACCTAATGCTAACCATCAATACCATGGAATTTCCCCTGGGCTGAGAAAGCATCCCACACTTCCACAAATGTATATTTTTTAAAACCTTCTTGGTTCATGAGAACTAAGCTTTCTCTTCCCAAGATCTATAAATTGCTACCGACTTCAGTAGTGAACCTCGTTGCAGAAACAAGTGTCCAGCAGTTACCTTTAAATTGCCTTCTCTCCATTTCCTGTTTCATGTCATTTGTTAAAAGGACATGATAAAAATGCAGTAGGAGAGAACTTTATTTTGAGGCAAATTCACTGAGCATTATAAACACTACAACCACTAGAAGAACAGTTTGGCCACCCTACAAAACTGATGGGAGCACCAAAAGCAGTCTTCAGCCAGAATAATATTTATCTTAAGGCTGGCCATGCCTGGTCAGTTTTGAATTTCTTGAAAAATGCCTTTTGCTACACAGTAGACGTAAAGAGACCCACAGAGGACAATAGCTACAGTATGAGTTCCCTAGAGTATACCCCTTTCTCATTAACTGACACTTAAAGTCTTATTAACTCACTCTGAGACATTTGTAGAAGAAATAATAAAAAACATTTCTTGACTTACAGTTGCTTGATATTACAGACTTACGTATACTGCTTTCTTTACTGCACATACTTATACCAGCAATCAACTGAACAGATCAACAACAGCAAAACAACTGCAACGAACTGATGTAAGAGAATAATAGGAGACTTAGCAGAGAACTAGGGCTCCTTCTGAATTAAAAAACTAGAAGGAATTATTGGTTAGTGCTCGGTAGACACTAACCCAGAAAAGTCTCTTCCAACACAAACTAGAGAAAGCATGCAAGGTTGTAAATAAAACTCCAACACTATCACTGGAAATATTTCACTATTCACATCAAGGTGGGCAATGTTCACTCTAATTTTCTGCCCCTTGTGCATGCGACTTTGCCCCCATGCACACATGATTCCAAACCACCACACCTGCCCGGGCTTCTGTCGTGACCAGAACCAAAGGGGCTGAAAATTATCGCTGTGGGTGTGTGGAGGAGGAGAAGCCCTGAGCAGAGGATGGCAGAGTCGCACATGCAGGTGTGCCCCTTAGAGGGAACCTTAAAGGTGGGCAATATCTACAGAAGCAGGGGTTACATATAATCCCATAAACCCCAACTCCCAAACTTTTTTTTAGGAAAATTGGGTCATTTTTTAAAAAGCTGACAATCAGCTTTGTGCCTTCTAGTGGCCAAAATAATGTTTTAAATCCTATTTTAAATGGTGCGGGGAGGGTTGAGTTCTCCAAATGTGGCAAGCTTGCACCCATGGAGAACAAATCCCCTGCTCCACATGCTTAAGGAACTCTTTTAAAATTGTTATTTAGTGTTTTCTAGCACGAGGTTTGAGTTCTGACAGTAAAAGCAATTCCCAAAACCAATCTCAGCTGAATACATCCTTGCTACAATACGGGCTGTTTGTGTATTGGGTGTCAGTGGATCTACTTTATGCTCAAAGTCACCCTTAAGAAGGTTTTCAAGCAAGACAATGGAGAAACTCTAAGATGACTAACCAGACTACAACTTTTCTTTCTTTCACATGCTATGTCCAAAAGATCTAAAGAGATTCCAAATCCTATCCAATTAAAATGACACTCTTTGCATGGCAATTTCTGAAACGCAGTTGATTTGGATTATTTTGGTAAGCACAGCTGCTGTTCTTAATCACTGGCTAGATTTTACATCTCACACAAAGCCTCCCACACTGTAATTGTTCTAGGTATGTGAGGTTCTCTGAATCCATCGGATGAATTCCTTCAGAATTCCTTTCCTTCCTAGGCTTGACACACTGCCCGTAATTATGAGATGCCTTTGGCAGTTTTCAGCAATCATCTCAAAGGCATGAAAGCAAAACCTAGATCAGGGAGGAGCAACATGTGGTCCTCCAGATGTTGTTGGACTGCAGTTCCTATCAGCTGTAGCCAGCATGGCAAATGGTGATGCACAATAGGAGCTGTAGACTGACAACATCTGGAGGGATACACCCTTCGTGTCTGCACTGAAGAAAGGGAATAGATAACCATGTAGAAACACTTGCAGAAGACAAAATCTGTAATATAATGAAGTCATACAGACTGCATAAGAAAAGCAAGATATATGTATTTTTAAAAAAATAAATGAAATAGTTTATGGCCAGGATCCCATTGCATCATGTGATTTCAAAAGGGCAACCACGTTAGTGATCTCTCTGCACTCACAGGCTCACTGTTGCATGACAGGTCTTGCACAGTATGAAAGATTAGCTGGATGGCAGGGTTCCTGCCCAAGCCAGAAAATGCTTACACAATGAGTAGACTCCAAATAGGATACTGGCTAATGAGCTTAAAAGACAAAGTACAGTTTAGTAATATACCATCTAATTCTCCAATGACATATTTACTCTTTAAAATATAATCAGTATCTAGTGAATGACCTGTAAGCACCCAGTGCCACAGGCTGCAACAGCTAAGTGGGTCCAGACTTAATCAACAACTGATCAACAACTGAGAGAGTAGCCCATGAGACAGTACAATTAAAACAAATGCCCTGTGCATATTTTAAATGTACACAACTTAAGTTAACTGTCACTAAGAAAAGAGGTGGTGGATGCTGCACATATGTGTCTATGTTTTATAGGCCGCATTTTACGTAATTTTGTTCTCTCAGGTTGGCTTAGCAGTCTGGATCCATAAAAGCGTGATTTCTGTCAATGTGCATGTCGGGGAAAAAGCATAAACAGATCATCCCTCAAATGCTTTTATGCATCCAGGAAAAAAAAAACATATCCAGCCCATCTGTCTTGTCAGAATTATAGCATATTCTGTTTTCCTAACCTTTCAAGGTTTCCCCCCCTAGTACTATACTACCAGAGCTCCCCATAACACATCTTAATGTACCCTCTCCTTAGGTTACTTTATTCATGTCTGGAGCACTTTTCAGCTACCTGTTAACAGTTTTACAAATATAACGAAGTATGTCAGATTACAATGCAGCAATATAGTGATTTAATACAGAGTGGTGCCTGTTAAGAACACGTTTATTGGCAGGTTGAACAGAATATCAACATTAATTTTTTCTATAATTTGTTTCTCCATTAATTGTCCGTTTAGAATAATATCTATATGTCTGAAGTAAATGAATGAAAAAGAGGCCATAGAATGTCGGAATTTTCTTCTGAAATGCATTTTCATATAGAACTAGAATATCTACTACCTATGTAAATTTGTAGAATTTTTTTTGTCATTGCTGTTACTGTGAGTGTATATTTTATATATATTGGTAAAATATAGTTATTTTTGAAAAATGGCTGAAATCCTGTTGCTTAGCATAGTGAGTTTCCTAGAGTACACCCACTGAATCAGTGAGGATTTGGTGAGTCAACTCCCCCCTGACTTCCACTGATACAAATGTGCCCCCGCTTTCTGTATTTACTGAGTTGCTGCTCTACATCCAGACGAATGGAACTTCAAATACTGTCAATTATTCTTCCTGTCTCCTTAATACAAGAATTTAGGAATTGTCACCTTGTGTTTGAAACATTGGCAACATACAGATTCAAAAACAAGAACAGCCGCAAAGATCAAGTTCAGCTGGTACCATTCTTCATCAAAGAAAAGGAAGGTCCCTGGTGGAGGTGAGAAGAAAGAGGAAACACCTCCATTGTCTGAATCTGCAAAATCCAAGATGTAAAATATGACATCAAAACCACCTTTCTCCATGCCCATCTGCACTCAGCTCAAGGGCCAGTTCACTCAAGAGTGTGACCAATCAATCACCTGGATTAATAAGACCCTGTAAATTGCCCTGCCTCCCAAAGCAGAGGTTTCACCACAGCTCTTGATGATAATCAATATTTTCCAATATTTCTTTTCCACAAGAACTTGTTGAAAAACAGCCCTGATGATTGCTTTGTGTTTGGGCGATACATGGTTAACTGATGGAAAAAGGAGTCAGGTTCTGGGATTTTTCCCTCCTTGATCGTCTCTTTGTGAATGGTAGTGAGCACAAAAGGGTATCCTGTACACCATCTTGACTGCTGACATTGGTATTGTCAACATTCAGGCTGCCTTTGGCTATGTAAAATTTGGCATTCTTATTCCTTCTGGCAATGTGAGCATGATATTGTTCAGCACTATCAGGCCATTTCCTGATGTTCTGAATTGTGGATAGAGAAGCACAATATTTCACATTCATACACCAGCGGTTTTTTTACTAATCAAATTTCCTGGCACTTTAAAATGGAAGTTTAAGTATACATACACCAGTCACAAATTCCACGAGAAACTTCCTTCACATAGAACTACCCAGCGCTAGGGGATCCCAAAAGATGAATACATGATATGTACTACAGTTTCTTGGGAAAGGCAGAACTAAGAACAGTTAGGATGGTGTGGCCAACCATTTTTTTTCATGATAAGCAATATAGATCTTTTCAATTTATTTGATCTATTTTAAATCTGGGGATGTTTAAGGTTGCTTATTTTTGCATGGGGGAAGCAGCTTTATTTTTTTAAAAAAATAACAACTTGAAAACCATTCATCCAGACCTCCCCAAGTTTGGCACAGAGCAAGAGCAGACTGGTTGCTACAATAGTGCCAAATTTGGTGCTGAACTGGAGCCTAGTTTAAAAGTGATCATTGTTTGTTTTAGCTGCCCCCATTTTTAGAATTGCATTGTTGAATGATGATATGCTCTGCCACACAATATCATCACTGCACTCTTGCACAGCTGTAATATGGCAATTGTCAGTTGACTGTTATTTACTCTCAGATATTCCATAGAGCCAGGAATGCCATTCTACAAATAATAATATATATTCCCCCACCATTGATAATGAATCATGATATAATTTGCTAGCAATGGCGACACTGACTCTTGCCCTGACTCTTGCAGCAATTAAGAGTAAACCTAGCAACACAGCAGCACTGGCCATGAATTACAACTGCAGGCTTATCTAAAGGAAATGAGCATTCTTCAGCAAAACTGGTCCAAATTCTCCAACAGCTTGATGCCAGCAACAGAGATCCCAGCATCATGTACTCTTCATGATGTGTACGCTTCATGTACACTACATGAAGAGGAGAAACTGCAGCCATCCCCTTCTCCCCCCTGCCCAACTGGTAGGGAAAGAAGTGGCAGCAGTGTGCTAGGGTCCTTCCCCTCAACTGCCCTGGCTACGAAGGGAGACCATGGCTAAGGCTGTAGCCATTTCCTCTCCCCAATGAGAAGGCAGTAGCAACATGAGTAGTGAAAGAAAAGAGTGTTCACTCTGCAAGGAATGCAAATCAGTGAGCACAGCATCCCAACCCTGCAAGTGACTATATGGTGGCAGCACAAAGTGGTACTCTGTAGCTGTACCACACATATGCCTTCTGAGAAGAATGACCAAAAAAAAAAAATCAACTATAGTGGGACAGCTTCTCCCCCTCCGGCTGTTGCGCTGTGCAGGAAACTGCCAAATTCCATGCAGCTTCATGCCCTTTCCAATAAACCCTACACAGAAAATATGCAATTTTAGTGCTGATTTCCTATGATTACTTCCAACACAATGCCATCATACTGAAAGTCCCCACACTTCTGTTCCATGTTCCCAAATACTTAAACATGGAAATCCACAAGACTCCAATTTAATGTCCCTGATTCTGAGCACCTGTAGACTAATTGTTCTCAACCTTGAGTCTGCAGCTGCTGGACTACAAAATCCCCACTGTCCCTAGTCATAATGACCCATAACTGAGAATAGTGGGAGCAGCAGTCCATCAACAACAGGGGACAAGGTTTGGGACCACATCTATCTATCTATCTATCTATCTATCTATCTATCTATCTATCTATCTATCTATCTATCTATCTGTCTGTCTGTCTGTCTGTCTGTCTGTCTGTCTGTCATGCCATTTATCTTTCTATCTGCCTATAGATTAATCTATCTATCTTACATAAGATAGATAGCAATACGGAAGTCGTCTCATTGTGAAGCCATTTCTGACAGCTGATTTGTGATTATAACTATATATGCTCTATGGACTCAAACTGCCGGAACAAGTTTCTGTAGGATTGTCTTAAGTGTAGTAAAGAGACCATGGTCAAGCTGTAGGATGACATCCTACCAATCTGCAGTTCTTCAGCTTGACATCACCAGGCTGCATGGTTGAAGGCAAACATTCACACCCCCACTCTCATGGCCACCAGTGACGAGCCTGAACGGCCACGAGAGGGCCTCCAATGAACGGCCAGAAGGGCACATGTTGGGGGGGGCACGCATGGTGCCTCCACATGCCCTCAACAGAAACAAACAGCTGCCGGATGGAAATGGGTGGGAGGAGGGCTCTCATGGAATATGTGAGGTGGAAGGCAAGCAGCTGCGCTGGAGAGGGAAGGGAAAGGGAGCCGGCTTGCCCGAGCAGGTCTGGCTTCAACCCTCTCACGGAAGCCTTTGGGACTTTTGGTAGCCCGATTTTAATGCCTTATTAAAGTTGAGAACAATGGCCGTTTAATTACAATGAGTGGGAGGGGGGGAAAGATTAACTTTGGCTATCATGGGTCCAGGTTTATTTAAGCAGAGAAATGCCTTTTGGGGTAACTATGCTGTGAAGTTCTCAAAAGCTTATAGAAGCAGACTAGAAGTGTGAGGGGGGAAATGGCCAGAAAATGGATATGAGATATTCCATGTCATTTTTTTTCACATTGCAATGTCTTCATCCTGTTTTTACAACCAAAATGAAAACCCCAAAGGGCAGTGATAGATAAAAACCAGTAGGACCGCGGTATCTGCGGGGAATTGGTTTCAAGGCCCCCCATCCTGGAAAACGTGGATATAGAAATGCTCTACACTGTATAGTAGACTTTGTTTTAGTCTTCTTAATAATCAACTGTAGTCTTGCTTTTGCACCTTCTTATTTCAAGTTATTTCAAGTCACTAATGCTTTGTAACTGCAATATAGTGTCATCTGAATATCTTAAATTATTGATATTTCTTCCATCAATTTTCAGTCCTCCTTCATCTGAATTAATACAATTAAATTTCATTTGTCTCCTCAAAGCAGTGGCTTTGCTTGCAATATATCCCTGGTCAATTATTACCTGTCTCCCTTCCCTTCCCTTCCGTTCGTATCGCTTCCCAACCTAGTACCTTGGATCTTATCAAATGTCCTCCTCTTTGTTTGACCTGGTGAACAGGGGTATCTCAGAGCCCTGAAAAGAAAAGGTTTTAGACAGGGCAAGAAGGTGAGGCTGGATGTATGGTCTCATAACTGTTATTTAGGCAGAAAGGAGAGTGGGGAGTGGTGGGACATGATTTGTTGGGTTTGAGGCACTTGCCGTAAGGAAGGATGGATAAATTCTGATGGTTTGAAAACATTTTAAGATATAGAATTTAAGAAAATTATATCATATTTTTGTTTTAAAAGTATTTAATTAGAAATTTGCTCTTTTTAAAATGAGCTTAAAATTAAATCTGAATACAATCATGCACTGTTATTGTTACTAACACCAAAGTAGTGGCCCTATACCAGATCCATTTGCCTAAATACAATTTTAGTTCCAGTAGACTTATTTATTGAAAAATTAGTGTTGACTATTAAGTCCTATTCATTTCATAAGGTTTATTCTAGTAGAAACTAAATTTGGATTTAGTACCTCAACTCCAGTCAGTTAATGTTAATGGCACATCATTCTTATTGAAACTGATAGGACAATTTAACAACTGAGTTCCAGATGCTGTTAATATTTAATTTTTACTTTCTTGTGTTTTTTTTCTTTTTTATGACTTTTTTCTTTCTTTTAAATTGCCATATTATATGTATTGCCATCTAGGGTCTTTGAAACTTGCAAGTTTTAACTTGTAAACCATTCAGAGTAGTGCATGTATTAACAGGGTGGCATATAAATCAAATAATATAAAGTAATTAAATAAATAAACATGTATAATGTGATTGCTTGGTTGTAATGCAGTTCCAGTTCAAAAGATGCAATAGATGTAATGGATTAGGATTTGACAGAAGTATCTTTCCATAAGTAGAACCCTCTTCTGTTGGCTGACCTCAAAGATGTGTGACCTGTGTGAACAAACCTTTTCAAGAATGAAGTATGTCAAGTTCAACTATTGAGCAAGTTTATCTGATGAGCATCTTCAGTCCAGTCTAATAATTGGCTCCTCAAGCTTGAAACCTCAGTTTGGCAATATTTTGAAATTAAACAAGCAGTTCCATCATTCCCATTAATATTTTAGTATACAAGTACAAGTTTTGTTGATCCAAATAAAACTTATTCATTCATTATAAAACTGCCCCCCCTTCGGCCCACAAAAATGTGTAAAATATATGATGTGGCCCTCATACTGAAAAGTTTGGAGACCCCTGCTATATGAAAGACAAAGCATACTGCAAACAGACCAGTGACAGCAATGCCACATGTAAGAACCAAGGACATATTTTACACCATTGGAAAAACCAGCAAGTACTCATTCATTATTTTGTGCTCCATTTTTAAACCTATTAGTTAAAAGAGAGATAAATGAATGAGTCCTGCTGGAGAGGCTTTATAGACTTTGGCTGCATGTATGTCTCCCTCAGGCTGCAACTACACTGGCAGACTGCAACCACACTGTAACAACACTGCTGCAGCTTGATTTGCAGCCTATTTTACACTTCTGCTTGGATTAGGTGATCACACGTATACTGCAGTTTTTGGGGCACTGGTATCCACACTGCCCCCTCAGTTTATAAAATTATCCATGATGTACAAACATATGCACACATACAGCAGAAACACAGTAGTCTGCTACAGTTCATCAAAGTTGTTTCTATTTCATATCAAATTTTATCTTCTTTTTTGGTCAGTGCAGAGGTGATCTCATGCTAAACTAATATATCAATATAGTGATAAGGTAATCTAGCACGAAACTCAGTAGTTTGTTTTTTAAAAAATTAAAAATACTTTGGGACAACTAGGGAGAAACATCATGAGGGTGCATGTCCTTGCTGGCCAAAACAGAACACCCAGCTTAACATATCACTAGAACACCACCCACAGTGATTCCCTCATCCTTTTTAAGAACAAAGCAACTGATCCCATCACTCCCGCTTGAAAAAAGTAGAAGCCCCCAACGTAGGGCTCCCAACACAGAGTGGAAAACACGCTGGGGTGGGAGCAAAAAAGGACTGGACTGATTCAAATTGGCGTTTGTGTCATGTGATCAGTAAGTAAAATGTGATTTCATCCATTTTACACCCACAGCAAATCCCACAGTATTTGACCATGTAGTCACAGTCTTAGTATGTAGGCAAACTATCACTTTGGTATTCCTTCTCTCAAACTCTCATGCAATAACATTGTTATTCAACTTCAAGAGAAGAATAAAGACCACTACACCTTTGCAGCGCTCACAGCAGGTTCCTCTCTGCTTTACGACTAGAGCACACTCCTTTGAAAGTACTGGACACTTCTCTCGTTTGCAAGTCACTTCCTTGTTCTGGGAGGGAGGGAAGACAGAAAAAGAAATCTAGTATCAGAAAGCACACTATGAAGCCAGATTTGGACATTTTCCCTCCATTTGACAAGAGATATTTGGAATACAGAGAGGGCATTATTAGATCTTCATACAAACAGACACAGTTTCTCCCTTGTGACACATATGCAGCCAAGGGAAGATGAAAAATTGGGCAGAAAGGGGGAGCAGTGGCAACTTTTGAAAGGAGACTGAATCTAGATAAAGTTATGCCAAAGGAAACATGTGACTCGTTTCATGCTAATGTTACTTTCTAGTATACTATAGAAATGATAATATTTGTGTAAACTGAAGCAGGAACTTTTAGGATACCTGCTCCAGACTTCCTTGTGTGAACAAAAATATTTAGCCATGAATGTTCAACAGGTCTGCATATTAGTTAGAGTTTAAAAATAATAATGAAAGTCTAAATTTTCAACCAAAATAAAGACTGAGATGGATTCAATGAACTGTATTTAAAGCACACGCAAATGCACATCCGCATGCACATATATAATCAATTACTAACCAAGGACAAACCAAACAATGCTGATACGAGTGTGCTGAAGGGTGGGATAAAAACTGTATAACTCAGCTCATAGTAATGTATGGCCCTACAGTTGTCCCTTACAGTTGTCAAGTTGCAACTCTCATCACCTCCAGTCAGCATAGTGCATGATGAGGGATCCTGGCAAATGCAGTCCAACAACATTTAGAAGGCCACAAGTTCTCTATCCACTGATTTCAACAGTAACAAAATAAACATGTGTTAAGCACTCCCTTTTCGTAACCCTAAGCCATGATTTAGCTCTATAAGAATACACCTCACATGCCCCCCTCCCTTCTGAAACAGCCATTAGGACATCAGATAGTTTCCACTTCATTTTTGATTAACTGTACCTTAGGATGTTGTCTGAACTCTAAACCATCATTCATCTTAACTATGTTAGTTAAAAGAAGCTAGCACTATAAACTATTGTTTGAAGTTGTGTTCTTTCAGCATAGTTAAGATTAATCACCATTTGTTTGAGTTCAGAAAACATAGAGAATGGCAGTTAATATAAAATGATTCCACCATCTCTCTGCTGTGCCCAAGATGAAGGGGACTCGTGCAAATCTGAGACTTGGTGCAGTTCAGTTTCATAACACCAAGCTATGGCTTAGCACTGCATCCCAACCAGGCCATTCACAAACTTAGATGTGTTATATCTCATTTGAACTGTACCCCTTCCATTTAAGTGCTCTGCAATTTTCCTCAGTGTAAATCTAAACTTAAAGCCAGGTTATCGCACAGCAATTCCTTGTGTGATTCAGCTTGCTTCCCGTAAACAGAAGCCAGAGAGAAAGGCAAGAGACAGCCGCAAATCTGCAAACTTATAGCAAAAAAGAAGAAGAAGATGATGAAGAAGAAGAAGATCAATAGTATCTTCAGACTTTTAAGCCTCTCTTGCCACTGTGTCCCAAACTAGCTTTGCATCATTTGCTTTTGGAAATAAAATTTTACTGCTGGAAATTCCTTTCTTAAAAACAGCATACAGGATTGCACTCTTCAGCAAGCGCCACCTATAATTACCGGTTTGGTCCATTACATGACACAGAAACCCAGATGCCACTGTCCACCTTAGGAGATCATGTGGCATAATTAGAAGGGCAAGGAAGAGGGAGAATCAAAGGAGAAAGAAGAATGTGAATCATAAAACTAAGTAATGAAGAGCCTTTGAACCTTTTCTTTGTTTCCTATGACCTAGACCAAGGTACTTCTGAGGGATAATTCAATGTTTTCACTATATATGAGCCTCTTGGGTTTTTTGAAAGAAAGAAAAACACCTTCCCAACTATCACACTCCATCTTGTTCCTTCTGCAGTTCATGCCTGTTTTATTATAAAACATTATTCATTGCCCTCTTACCAGGCCAAATCTGCAATTATTTCAACGGCAGTGACTATAAAGTATGAGCAGCAAGAATTTGAGTTCTCAAGCAGAAGATCTGCTGCTGTCAGAATAAGTTCTGTTGTCAAAATGATTCACTCATGTGTTCTTCTGGCTGTTTTACTCTACTATAGAGTTGCAAACGTGGAATCATAAATCGGGTTTATATGGACAGTTGCTCATCTTTACAGCTTCTCTGCATTTCTGAATTGGCTCAGTGCAGACACAGCATATTCTGAGAAAGACTGCTAAGTAATGTCAGAGTCAATTTCAGCTTCTCTGATATGACAGCAAAAAGCAACAGTGCACCATTTCAGAAAGGGGGATGGGACAGAGAGGTAAAAAAATGTCATGTGCAAGAAGATTCACAGCAAGCTTCAGAAGTCCATTCTTGTGAACATTCAGATTGTACTGCAGAAAATCAGTATTTGTGCAGTTGTGGTTATGGCCTTTTTAATGGCTAAAACTAAATCATCAACCTATATCAAAGAATCATCTCTCCCCCTCCCATAAAATATGCCAAATACCTTTGGCATGCATGTTTAGCACACAGACCATCTGACTGGTCATTAGCAATACTCAGGATGCAGGGTGCTTCCCTTCCAGCAAAACTAGCTGGAAGAAGAATTAAAATAGAGACTCTGCACCACATTTACTAGATCGTTACATTAATTCTCAGTTCTCTTCTTCATAATAAAAATCCATTCATGACACCTATACACAAGAAAATGGTAGGGGTGGCAAACCGTTTGGACTTCAGATGTTTTGGACTATTATCCCCAGCCTCTATGCCAATGATAAAGGATTATGGGATCTGTGGTCCAAGAAAATCTGGAGTACCAGAGATTTGCCATCCATGCATGGCAGAGGACATTGCCCATTTTAAAATAATTTTTATTGCTTTGTAATCCACTCCACTTTGCTTCCTATTAAATTCTGCTGGGAAGTAAATTTATAATTTCTCCTCTCTATGAAATGCTTCATGTTAATTTCTGTTCCCATAAGGAGCAGACATCTTTAACTAAGGGTAACTCTCTCTCTCTTTTTCTTTTTTGACAGTGAAGTAGTGAAGTGGTGCTTTTTTTAAAGACACGGAACTCCTGAAAGCTCTTGCTTTGTTTTTTCACAACCGACAGTGTGGAACTCTATATGCATTTTGCAAGCCAGAAATCGCCACAAATCAAATGGGGGGTGGGTGGGATTAAAACACAGAAAACACTGCAAAACCGACAGTTTGGAAATAATCTGTATGTTCTGTAAGAAAGAGAGTGAGCAAGATATGGAAATTCCAGAGAAAAGGATTAGCATCCTGTTGTGGTTCAAGATAAGGAACTATCTCTGGTCAGATAAGGAAGGTAATCCTGAGGGATACTCTTGTGTGGTCTCAAACACAGATAAGTGATCTGCTTCTTCAACCCTATGTTCCCTAAGTCATATATCATAATTCACAATGGGTGCTTCTTGATCTGATGACCATAGTGAGCATAAAAAAAGATAAATCAAAAGGCTAACTTATTGCACCATAGTTTGTATATTTTCCCAAATTCATGGAGCAGTATATTCAGTACACTTACAACGTTCAGGAATTTTGCAACAGATATAACATTTAACCACACTTTCAGGATCAGACACATAGGAAACTATATCAAAACTGGGAGCTATGGACTCAGGAATTTCAGTAGATGAGTCATGTGGATATAGTCCTCAGACACAGGGTACAGCCTGGAAGTGCCTTTGTATCACCGAGAGCACACTGTTAAACCCTTGTTAGGTTAACTCCTGTATCTAGGCAATTACAGATTACTTCTTGTTTCTTATTGGACTGCATCAAATTATATTTCAATAAAATTATTCCGAATTGAAAACTTCATAAAATGAAGGACCAAATCAAACCTAGTTTTTCTGCTTTCTCTGCATAATAAACTGGCAAACCTCCAATGAATTTAAGCACTGAATCATCAAGCTACAACACTGTGTGAACTATGCCAGGCTAGAACTGAACACTACGAAGAGCTAAAGAAGTCACACACACACAAATAGCAGTGCTCATGCCATGGCCATAAACTCAAGCATTCATCCTTGAATGCTTGAGTTCTTGCATCGTCTGCCCTTGCTGACATCAGCTTTACCACCACATCCCACATGGCCTGGCTGCCCTGCTGAGTAATAGGAGGATGGGAAGGTTTAAAAGGGGGGGGGGGAAAGACTCTACACATATAGGTTCCCAGTAGGATTTAGAACCATGCATGATCTAAACCTCAAATCAACAATAAGGTATAAAAAGGTAACTAGCCGAGAATTGGCTTTTTCAATAGCAACTCTCCTCCATTTATGGACTACTCAGAAACAGGGAAACTTCCTTTGGGGCACTACTGATCCGAAAATACCTTGGACAGCAAGCCCTCTCCAGGGGTCCACCTGGCACATCATTTCAGAGCCAAACAAATGGCTCTGTCGTGCTCACAGGCTTTAATGTGATGTATATTTTTGTTGCTCTCTTCCATTACAATGATTTTTTGTAGTGGCCACATGGCTCACCCCTTTTATTTTAATTCTATGACATCTCTCAGTTTTCATTAAAGATATATGTGCTGGCTAATGAGCTAAATCTTCACAGAAGAAAGATCTCAGAGGCAATATAGGTTAAGTACCTGAAACCAGATGTTAACATAAAGAGGGACCTATAACAAGCAATGATGTTTATCAATCGAGCTTAAAAGGACAGGGGCTCCTAATTTCATTTCTTCGTTCCTCTTGTTTATAAGCCTGATGCGTCATTCCCCCTCCCAGTCACTGAAACTGAAAGTTTCACTTTAGGCTTGCTTTCATCTTATTGAATTTTATGTGTTTTATTTTTGAAGTTTTAAACGTAAATGCCTATTTTTACCTGTTTCTTCGTTTCAGCTCTTTGTATTACTGTGCTGTGCTGTTTTATTTACTACATAGATATTTTTTTCAAATTTGTTATATTATGTATTGTCACAAGATACATTTGCTATAGGGTAAATATTAATACATTCCTTAAAAACAAAACAAAGAAACCTGTGTGTGAAAGGCAAGCTCTCTTTCTCCAGACCTCCCCCCCAGTATGTGGATGGTGGGGGAAGTGAGGGCAAAACTGGGGAAGAAGGCCAGCAAGTATGGTCCTATTCTTCCCCTCATATGTGAGGGATCTACGGCTGAATACGGTTCTAATCTATCATAGGTCACTTGTAGAGTACTGCTTCCATTGGGTGCACAACACTGAATACTCTGAATATCACTCCAAAAATAGCTTTGTCCTGAAGCAGTTTTGACATTAAGTAGTTGCAGGGGCATAATTCCTACCCAATTGTAGTGCTATTCTTGATGAAACATACTAAGCATGGATTCATCCATAGCTACTTCTGAACAGAACAACTACAGTACTGTGTGTGTGTTTTTCACCAGTGACTACAGTCTTTTGTTCTAAAAGCAGCCAAGGAGTGGACATTTTTGATACGCAAGAAACAAATGAAAGTGAATGTGTTTCATTCAAGAGGTTTATTTACAGCATTGTACAAAATTACAAAGAAACAAAAATTATACAAATGTAGCTACTTCTCATGCAAATATATGCAATCTAATGAGATAATCTTGAGTGTGATATTTTAAAACATGTTTACATGCTATGTGTTCTATGCCATTAAGTTGGAACCGATTTACAGCGGTCCTAATAAGGCTCTCAAGGTAAGGAGTGGTTTTACCAGTTCCCCAGTGAGCTTCCATGGCTGAGCGGGGATTTGATCCTGTTCTCCAGTCCTAGTTCATTACTCTGTTTGCTGCACCATCCTTTATATGCTATAATGGAGCCCAAATCCACAGTTCTTAGCCTTGAGAATTGAGAATTGAGAATTGAGAACTGAAAAAAATCTCCCTTCATCACAATTCCTGAAGAAAACACCAATAACAATAAAGTTCCACAAAGACTCCTTTCCCCCCCCCCCCAGTTATAAGAACTACATGGCTTCTTCTCTACTCTAGTATAGTGATCTCTAAAGAAGAGGAAAGAATCCTTCAACTGAAGCTCACAAACTGGCAAGAGATGTAACTGAGAGTGAAGCATCTTCCAGCACCAGTGATAATACAGTCAGCATCCAATAGGTGTTAAGGATGAGAGCAGAATCACATTCTGCATGGTAACTACAAGCTAACCTAGAGATATGCATTTAATTTTGCCCAGTTTTGAATATATAATTCCTTTTATGCTCAGAGAAACAAGAAACAGAGATACTACCTCACAGGAAGGATATAGAATTCTCAACAACTGTACACTGGAAATCACTCAGCACCAGTGCTACCATTAGATAAAGTGACACAGTATTTCCCTCCCCAAAATTCTTCCTTCTGAGGTCCCCAACCTTACCCACAAAAGATACAAGTGTGTTGGCTATGCAGCTTGTCTTGTAGCCTTGGAAGAAGCCTGCTGCCTCATGTGTAGAGGATGTCATCCTATCACTCATGTCAACATAACATATAATTTTGAGTCGAACTGGCTTCTGTATGTAAAACAACGACAGACATTGTCTTTGTCTCCAGACAGCAAAATGTCATGGACTAGCTAGCCTTGAAAGTGTAAAAACTCCTAATGTCCTTTGCCTCCTCAGTCTCATTATTCTACTTCGTCTGTATGCATTGTTCTCCTTTCTTTCCTCTCCTTAACTTTATCTCACAGCACAAATCTTTTCCAAACCTATTCCTGGCCCAGCCCAAGCCTCATCTTAATTACCCATCCACTCTTACCTAGATCTTACCTCACTCCTCCCACCTCCATCCCAACCAACCAATGCAGTTTTTCCTTCTAGAATACAGGTGCAGATTTTGGTTGTTTCCAACTGATAGTGGCCTGTAGCTACTGAATACAGTATCTGGTATAAGGAGAAGTCCTGTATATCTCAAAAGCATACACATTACACTGGGGGGGTGCCATTCCCAAGGTTGCTAAACTGTTGGCTTAATCTACAGTAGAGGGCAAACCCTCCTGGATTACGTCACAGCTGCTTCTGAGGGGCATGACTGCCCACCATTCTTCTTCCTTCTCATAGGTGCTGGAGAGCTTGCATAGAGCCTTTCCCTGGGCCAATCCTAATGGCATGATGTAACCATTGTCCTATCTGAACTCTGTAAACTATGTTTATACTGTCAACTATCTGTGAGCTTGTAAGGTTAATAAAAGCACAGTCCTCCTGGGGGCAGGGCAGAATTCATTGGGAACCCATTCTGTGTTATTCTGCCTCTTCTACTAGTCGCCCACCAGGAGCACTGCTGGCAGAGATCCCTGCGTGTGTGGCTGACTTCTTTAACCTCTATCTCTAAGAGACTCTTTGCTATCCTAATTATCTGGTGATCACCACAAAGCCCATCAGCCTGCTAAGTTCGTGACTCCAACATTACACCAATAAAATGTACTATTTTACTGTCTCTGACTATCCAAAACATCTTGCCAAAGCTCCAAATTTAATTAAGCATAACTAAAATGCAAAACCCTCTCTCTCTTTCTAGCCTGCCTGATGAAGTAGTCTATACAGGTTGAACACTTACATGATTTTCTGCCAACACACAGCTGGCTTGAGGAAGATATTGCATTACCCATTCTGTACTTCAAAAGATGTACTGAATATTCATATCTTAAAACAAGCATGTGTAGTTCCACTGAAAATTTGGAGTTGTGCCTACTTTCTACTCCAGCTAGATACAACACTTTAAACCATTCCAGAATATCCTTTGAAAAGTGTCATGGTCTGACATGATTCATACCATGTAGACTATATCTTCAGAGATGTCATGAACAGTAAAACTTGATGTGGAGGAAAAGGAGATTTCTCTCAATATTATTCCACTCACCCCTCTCTTCTCTGCCCTTCAGCTTAAGCAGGGTTGGTAAATCATTGTTTCGTCTAGGGTAGCCCCAGTGATGCAAAACGCAAGCCTCCAAGGCTCTGGATGGATTGTAAGACTAAGGACATAAAACTTCATCAAACAACAAACAGTTTCTCTGAGAGTTGGTTTAGTCCAAATACCCACAGTCACCCTTGTTCTTATGTGCTGTCAAGTTGCCTCTGACTCATGGTGACCCTATGAATGAGCGATCTCCAAAATGTCCCATCCTCAATAGCCAGACTCAATCCACAGACTCAAGTCTGTGGTTCCTTTAGGGAATCAGTCCATCTCATATTTGGTCTTCCTCTTTTCCTACTGCTTTCCACCTTTCCCAGCATTGTTGTCTTTTCCAGAGAACCCTTCCTTCTCATGTGGGACAGCTACAGTTTCCACAATTTTGCCTTCAGAGATAGTTCAAGCTTGATTTGATATAGGACCCACTTGTTCATCTTTCAGACATTCCAGGGTATCCTCAAAGCTCTCCTCCAGCACCACTTTTCAAACAATTTTTTTTTTGTCCTGTCAGCTTTCTTAACTGTCCAGCTCTCACACCTATAGATGTTGATCGGAAATACAAGTGTGTGGATGATTTTGGTCTTTATCTCCAGTGACACATCCTTACACTGGATGATCTTTTCTAGTTCCTTCATTGCTGCCCCTCTGAATCTCAGTCTTCTTCTGATTTCTTGGCTGCAGTCTCCATTTGGATTGATGATCGAGACAAAGTATACAAAATCTCTGTTTCAATTTCTTCACTGTCAATGTTAGTTGTGTAGTTCTTCTGTAGTCATGACTGTGGTCTTCTTAATGTTCAACTGAAGTCCTCCTTTGGCACATTCTTCTTTCACTTTTACTAAAAGTTGTTTCTGCCAGTGAGATGGTGTAATCTGCATATCTTAAACTACTGAAGCCATCCTTAACCCCTGCCAATCCATATTATCCTTGCCTATGTTTTGGAGTGTACAGAAGGGGAAGGGGGAGAAGAGCAATTAGGTCAAACTAGCTCTAACCAGCAATTCTGCTTCTTCCCCATCATTTACACCTCTAACCATAAAGCACAACATTTCAATACTTCTCCCAGCTATGCTTTTTAATGGAGCCATTGACTTGAAACAAAAGGGACAAAAATAAAGAAAGGTCTGTACTGCCAAATCTCCATATGTATTGTCAACAATGTGTTTCAGAAGCTGTTGAAAGCTCACAGATACACTGATAGTACTGCTCCAAAGAACAAAAAACCCTCTCAGTCTGCAACATTCAGAAGCCAATTTTTTATAAGGCAAGCAGGACAGGATTTTCTCCTTCTTTTGTTAAAAGACTATGGCTATGTACTTTTGGCATCAGCAAGGAAGTACAGAAGAGACATATTGCTCATAAATACTTAAACCATTTTATAAATCATAAACTTAGCAGTGAAGCAAAATCCATAATAGGATCCCAAGATTCATAATAAATAAAATTTAATTACAGCCATGCACAACAGTTATTTTAAACAGATGGTTTATAGATTCACATCTGGGTTTTTAAAACTGAATATTCCTGTGAAAACACAGGGAAAGACCACAAGTGTTAGATGCAAATAACACCCTGTTTTTCCACCCAATGCTGCACTAAGAGAACCTTTTCATAAGTATATTCTTACAATGTCCACAGTAAAATAAAAAGATGTTTTTCTAATATTCAGTAGCTCTATGTACATAGCTTCCATTAACTTCAGAGGGGTTGGCATCAGAAATTCCTCAGGTGTTAACTTACATATTACAATTGTATTAAGAAATAAGATGATTATTGCAATTTCTTTTTCCTTTTAAAAAAATTGAAATAGTTTTACTGCAGGATGCCCTGCACCTATTTATACATATTTTGGTAGGCACAGATCCCTTGGAATGGGCTACTGTGCCTGCAAAATGTCGTCCAGTTCTGACAAAGGGGAAAGAAACCATAACCATTTGTTGGTGTCTCATGATAGTCAATAGGGTCCTGAACAGGATTTCCAAGACAAAAGTCTAATCCAGTTTCAATCAGACAAATCAGTTAGTTCAAACCATGCCTTCCAAATCAGGGGTGATAAAAATGTTGTAGTTGGTGCACATTTTTATACAAAATAAAGTTATAAACTCCAAAATATTAGTGGGTTAAATTCTAAGTTAGTTGCTTAGTTCTTCCGACTGTTGTCTCTTATGGCAAGGCAGTTCTTTGCCTTTCTTTTACCAATCTTACCAACTGCATCCCCAGAACTTAAGGGGAGTTTCTAAGATCTAAGCTTGCTTTTATAAAAAGCTTCACTCTCTGTCACCATTCTTGGTTATGCAAGGCCAAATGAAAGAGACAGAAACCAACAATCATATATAGTACATGCAGTTATCAACAGCTATCTAATCACTTGGTCAGAAGTCCATTTTGCAAACTGACATTCCCTTTTCTGGGAGAATAACATTTATGTCAAGCCATTCACAAGAAAAGTAAACTAAACAGACTTGATTTTAGTGATTTCTGTTCTGGAATCCCACTTTACCAACAACTTATTCATCTACAAAACATGGTCTATATTTTAACTACTATCAAACAGCTCTGTGTATAAAAACCCATTATAATGACAAATCATATCAGGACTAAAAACCCTTAACTCATATGGTACAGTAAAATAAAATGCCAACATGAAAAGAAAAGGTTTTTTAAAAAAATCTAAAATGTTTGGCAGAGGCCTGAATGGGACCTGTTCCAAACCACAGTTTCAGGTCAGCTGCCAAAATTTGTACAGGATGCCCTATTGCATCTCAGCTGAAAGAAAGAAAGAAAGAAAGAAAGAAAGAAAGAAAGAAAGAAAGAAAGAAAGAAAGAAAGAAAGAAAGAAAGAAAGAAAGAAAGAAAGAAAGAAAGAAAGAAAGAAATGCTTTCTTCAACACACATGTGGCTTGGAGCAGGAGCTATACTTTGTTTTGGGAATATGGGAATCACTTTAGAAAAACCTGACTTGTTATGTTTTAAGTCCAAAGTCTGATGATCAGGTGCAGAAGGGAAACAGACTGTACAGCTAGTGCAGATGCAAATCCTCTAGATGCTAATTTCACTTCCAGTGTTACATTCTGTTTACTTTGTGTTTCTTTCCCCCTCAGTTCTTCCTTTTTCTTTGTTTAAACATGTTTTCAACAGTTCTGTATTGTATTTCCAGTATCACTCAGTTTTAAAAATATTTCTCCTGTGCCACGTCAATTAATCTGGAAAATATGTAATCTAGCTTTTTTTATCTTTCCTCACAAGTCTGGATTGCAATGAAGACCACATAGTGTGGGATAACACAGGGTCCCAGAGTATTAAACTCTATACTTGCAAGGGCATGGGAACAATCATCAGGTTTGCCACACACACTGCACATATAAATATTTTGTACAAACCTGGGGTTATACATACGTATACATTTGTATACCACTAGACCCCCTGCTATTATAGAGGAGCTTCAAATATCATTACTCACTCAGCATATGTATTGTTCAGTATTTCACAGCACCATTCATGACTCAAACATGCATCCTGGTTTCAGAGGGAGCAGCACAGACAGCTACCAGTAATATCATCAGAAGCTTGGTAGCCATACACCTCAAAGCCAAGAAGTTGCTCCCTGCAACTGTGGCCCTGTTCAGGGGTTATTTACTCAGTCCTCCCCAACATGTTTTGAAGGGACCATCATGACTTTCTTCACAGGGGATCTGTTGCTGCTCTCAACAAGAGCAAACCACCATGATTTTCCAGGGTTCTTGCTTACATGGAGAGCCTACACATGAGCAGGAATCTCTTTTCTGTTGACTCAGAGACAGTAACAAAGGCCAGGGAAGGGTATAGGCACTCACACAAACATTTGCCTAATTGTCATAATGCCAGCCAGCTGACTGACCCATGTAGGTTTACTGGAAATGGGCAACTTGAACTTTAGCAGGAATTTTCATTCAGTCCTGTAATGTACCACACCTCCTAAACAAGTAAATGAGCAATTTTAATGGCATATTTTGGAGGATCATACTGCTCTAGCCCAGATGTAAATTAATCAAGAGACAGGAAACCTATGTAAGCATTCTAGTCATTCATTTTTTATCCTTTTGTTTTGACCCATCTTAGCTCTAGTTTATGAATCATGGATCTCTTTGTTCCTATTTTGTTTCCTGTAATAATCCTGGAATTTGGAAGCCAGTTGTTCATTCTTTGTGCATGGGCATCCTTGCTTCAATGCCTCTTAGCTCTGAGAATAACCTGGGGTAACTGGCTTTGCTCTGCTTTCTTGTGTTGCTTTCCTAGCATGATTATTTGCTCCAATCTATTTCACGTTTCCATTACCAATCCTTCACTTCCAGGACCGGAATCCTCTACATTCCAATTGACCCACTTTAATGTACTTGCTCAGAAAGATCCACTAGCTTTCTGTACCCAGAGGAAAAGATTCACCTCTACCCCCTCCAATAAAACACCCCACTGAGTTCACAAGGGAGTTCCATATCTAACACAGCACAATCTATCTTCTCTATCCAGTTCTCTGGTGCCTTGCAAAACTGTGCCTTATGTATGAGTTGTCAACTTGGAGTTCAGTGATGAAAGAAGTCAAGAAGAGAGCTTAGAGCACAGGCAAGTTGTTTCAAAGAGTCTGGATCTGAACACAGCATGTCTGAATCTGAGAGTTCTATCTGTAACTAATCTACGGTGGCCCCAGGGTCCTTAATAACTGCTTAGCCTCTATTCAGCCTCCTGCTTCTCCACTCAAAGGGAATTTCTTTCAATTATTTATAGATAACACTATAAAGTTCTGCAGCACTCTTTTCCTCTGAAGTCAAGTAACTGTCTCCACTCCCGCCCTATTTCTTTTTATTTCCTACTAAATTTATCCATTTATGGCCCTGTGACACACCATGATCGCCCGCATCCAAGATACATTGCCTCACAGTCCTCACAGCCTTCCGTTTCTCTTCAGCGGAAGGGCCTCCCGGTTTTGCCATCTCCATACTTCTGCCTTCTGTTCCTTATTTGCCAAATACTAATTACACCAGTTGTTTTTTCCATCCTTTCTTGAAGCCTAGCAGAACCAGTATAGTGGCCCATGTGGTAGAGGTATATTATCCAAGCTGCTTTTCTTTTCTAGAACAAATAGTTATATATGTGATCATACAAGAACAAATACCTTATTTTTAAATAGGAAGTGAATGTTTCTGGACTAATAAGTCTTTGAGATAATTTCTTCATTCTAAAAGCAGCCATATCCCACCTTTTTAACAGCCTAGAACATATAGTGAAAATGAATCCATAAATATCTACTTACACTATACCCTTTTCCCTATTGGGCATGCCCAGAAACAAAGCTGTCTGATGACAGTCTGTTTCAAGCACTGTAACTACCCAAAGGGATATTAGGTGATGAAGAGAAACAGCTTTTCTTTTCTTTTTTCTTTTTTAATTTTTTTGCTACAGTGCTGTTCTTCTGAAACTCCTTATACTGGGGATCCCACTTTGCCATGACACTGGAACCCTACTGCCATATAGCTCTCTCCCCCAGAACGTATGCACAGATAAAATTTTCAAGGAATTTTAATTCCCAACATATATCAACTTCCAAATGTCCACCTCAGCTGAAATCAACTTGAGAGCATTTGTGGATCAGTGTCAAAATAAGGACTGAATCTTGCAGGGTGAAAGGACCACAGTGCCCAAAACAGCAAGGCACTGTTGGTAATACATAAAGGTGGCTGGAGTTACAGACCTGCCTACAAAGGATCTCTGCCAATATCAATTGCTCCCTTTGGCATTTGACTTTGACCCAAAGGAGACACTAATAAAAGCAAAGGTCTGAGCTTACACAAAAGACTTTACATTTCATTACAAATTTTCATCCTACCACTGAGTTGTATAAGCACTTCACACCAATCTCTGAAGACCAAATGATCACTTCCTGTGGTGTGACTGATGCTTAAACAAATTTTCTCCTGTGCTCAGTTGCACATCTGAGTTTTCCTGTCAGCAGGGTACTGCTCAAGTACTGTAGAATGAGTGCATGGAGAAGTGAACGTACAAGCTCATGCACACATACACTTCCCTGTTCAAATAAAATATTCTGAGGAGACAAGAGACCACTGCATTAAACTGTCAATTTTAACCGGTTTGGCAGTTGAACTCCATTTCTGTGGATTTGTGTCTTTTCATATAAGGCATACACGCTTCTCCAGACAGACAAATCTTAAACTAAAACAAATGCTACCACGGCACATGCTGTGATGTGTTATCTGTCACAAACTAAACTGTTCCAGTCCCACCCTGTAGAGTACCTTACTGGTTGACATGAGCACTGCCTTGCCGCTCTTGTCACTGTCCAAGCTACAGTCAGTCCTTTTCCCTAAATGTACGCTTTATGTAACTGAGAAGAGAGTGACAGCAACCAGTCCCCACCGGTCAAGCAATTGTTCCATTCCTGCTCCTTCCCACCACCACCCCTTAGTTTACAGCCTGGAGCGAATCAGCAACTGAGACAACTTGGAGGAAAACCCAGTCACATAATCTTGTCAGAACACACTCTAGTCCAGGAATCCCATTAAGGTTTATGAAGCTAATCAGTATGGTGCTGAGTGCAACTGGCAATGGGGCCGGCTCCCTCTCTGTATATATGTACAAGTGGTCAGGGAAATAGCAGTGAGTGCTGGGATTTACCAACAGAAGGCAAGAAGTGGTGTAGACAAAGATAATCTTTTCCTTATAGCCTTCTGGATTATAGCCTTTCTGGACTTCTGGTGATACCAGTTTGTAGCTGATTGGCAGCACATCCTGAGATGGGGTCTGCTATGCCAGTCAACCATATAGAAAATCATGGATCACAGGCTTTTCAGGTTCAAGGGCTTGCAGCAAAAACACCTCTACACAGATAATGGAAGTGCAAGGAGCTTCTTTGCAGGAAAGACAAATCTACTTTGCTCTGTTTTTCTAAGGGCAAATTTCTCCATGTCTCCTATTGTGGAGGAAAAGGCTTAAGCAGTGTTTCTGAGAAACAAGGTGTCTCTCCACAATCCAGTTAAATAGTTGTCTATGAGTGCATGTAGAGCAGGTGTACCCAGATATGCATGAACTCTCTGATGTACCCAAAAAAAAAAGACAAATTCAAAAGCTTTTTTTGAGCACAGAAGGTAATGTTTATTACCAATGCTATCACCCAGATGGTGCCGATAACAATCACACCATCTGCTACAGTGCTGTTTGTGTATTTCTGGAGTTTGGCTTCTCCCAGTTCTCCAGGCCCTCCCTCCAGCATTCTTGCTGCTGCTCCCATAGATGTTCTGCTGGCAACATCCACTGCAGCCATCACCACTAAATCCTGAGTTAGTTCCCAACAAACCAAATTCACCTTCTATTTTTTTCCTTTGAAGATACATAGTTTTGTTAGCCATCTATTAGAGAAGCCATTGTTTCGACAGTTTTTAAAAGTAGCAGTACTAATACTTTTGGGGTTACTCTTGATTCTTCAAAGGAGAAATGCTTTCGAAGAACTAGCAACTGAGAAAAGTACTCTTTCCCCAGGCCAAGACGTTACAGTAATACACACTTGTGCGTGCACAGAGAGAGAGAGAGAGAAATACATTTTATGTTATTCCCCCAAAGAATCTTATCGGAGATATCCTTGACAGTATTCAGTCTTTCCAAGGTTTTCCAAGATGAGGGCTAGATTATAGCATAAAACTGCCCAGGGGCTCTCCTTCAAAATAAAATAAATTTTCAAACCCTAATGAAGCATCCAAATAATCAGATGTCTGTACACACTGTAGTTATGTAGCATTATAAAAGGGGGACACAGAAGGAGCACACACACACACCATGAATGTGAGGACTATGAATACATTCAGGCATCCTCTGGGCAGTGACAGCACCCTGTTGGCTGATCCATCCACTCCAGAAGCACTGCTGGATTGCTTCTGATACAAACAAAGATGATTATAAAAAGAAAACTGATTGCTTTCTTGAACATAGTCCACATTCAAACCCACTTCTTAATGTACATGCTGCAATTGGCTAGTTCTATATTTGCACTATTGCTTTGTGCAAGTGGAAACTTTCCACATTCTCAGCCAGAAACATTACCTGTTTTTCTGGTAGCGCTCAGGAACACCAACCATGCATACGTACAAGCCCCACTCAATGATGGGTACTAGAAGGGGCCAGGATGATTGAAGTATCACACAGTTCTTGGTCTCTGTACTTTCACAAAAGGTATTTCAAGTCCCTACAGCTATCTTCTAAAATACGTTCTAAAATGTCTCAACTGTGGCAATATTTTACCAGTGAAGGAAAACTGAGCTACTTTGAATATTTTACTACCGTGTTTCCCCAAAAATAAGACGGGGTCTTATATTAATTTTTGCTCCAAAAAAGGCATTAGGGCTTATTTTCAGGGGATGTTTTATTTTACAGTCATGTCATCTTCTGGTTGCTGCGCAATGCTGCACAATGGTGGAGGGCGGTGTTTCACTTAACTAGGGCTTATTTTGGGGGTAGAGCTTATATTTCGAGCATCCTGAAAAATCATACTAGGGCTTATTTTCAGGTTAGGTCTTATTTTCTGGGAAACAGGGTAGAATTTTACACTACTGGCTCCCTAATGATAATCTTTTCTTCCTGTCCTTGTGCCCATTGAAGTTGTCTCGATTGTGATGTTCTCTCAATCTCCTTTTTCCTGTATTTCTTGCACATACCAAAGATCTGTTCTTTAACAGTGTTTACACTGGAGAGCTGGGCCATGACAAATATTACCTTGTTGGGCTTCCTTGTGGTGGGAGCCTACACTGAAAATTCTGAACAAAGCAGCCCTTGAAGCTGTTCATTTTCAAAAGGTTTACAAAGCCCACTGGGCCTCCCAGCTTATTTTGCAACAAGTCATATCCCATGAAGAAATTCACTTCTGTATAACACAAAAACAGAGTTAGATTAAAGAAAAAGAAAGAAAGAAAGCAAAATCCCCTGCTGATTCGTCTGGCCAGAATCATGTCTTTTACTACTCATATCCTTTAAAGAAACAATATATCAGAGATATATGGCTCTAATACCTCAGCAAAACTACAATGTTCTCATGATACTGTATTCTTAAGAGTATGACAAATGCCAGAAGAAGCAACAGGGAACATTTTTCCCCACTTTTAAAAAATGCTATCTATAGTTTTAAAATGAAGGGGGTGCAGAACAGTTTTTAAAATTCCTGCCATTTTTGTTTCAGATGTTATTCTCCTTTGCACATCTTCTGTTCTTTTTCTCCTCGCCTGATCTTGAAATATTAAAAAGTTTTAGCAAGAATGAAATAATACATAAACATACATAAATAATAGACAATATAGATAAAGAAAAACAGGCCAATGAAATTCTTTCGTTGATTTTGCATGCATTGTGCAAATCTATCTAAACAACCTGAAAAGCAGCAGCAAAATAAAGATAGCAGCCCAAAGAAAGTAGCAGCAATCTGTTTTCTATTACAAAATTATCTAAACAAAAGGCCTACAGACATGGCTGCTTTAATATACTAGCAACCAGAATAAGGGCTGACCCCGGTTTGATTTTCTTCTGTGATCTTGCCTGTGCTATGGAGTAGCAAATGTTATGAAAGCGAGTAAAAAACTGTGGCAGAGCTTTATAAACAAAGCTGTAAATGTGGTATGTCAGTTTTCCTGAAAAACCCAAGATAGATATGAGCCTGCCAAAGCTACCTTTAAAGGCAATATACTAGAACTTTTAAGTTTGACCTAATTTCCTGAACCCTTTGGGGCAGATCTATCACTTTTGCATTCCACTTTGGTCCTGATGATTTTCATCTAAAACATCAAAAGCATCTTACTTCTTTCCTAAAATATTCTAATCAATGCTGTTGGCAATTACAGTGAATACGGTTTGATTTTTTTCAAGTGCAAGGCTATCAGATAAAGCAAAAACTCTTGCAGGTCAAGCACTGCAAACCTATTACATTTCTTTAGACTGCAGTCCCATTGTCCATAACACAACATTCAGGGAGCCATGGGACAGGTTGGACAGGCCCCTCCAACGTTGAAGACAAACCTCTCCTATATTTCCCTTCCCCTACAGATAATGGTGTAGTGGCATGGTTTGCCAGGTTAGCTCAGTGGTTTAGGAGAGATTGGGAATTTGATTCCTCATTGTGATTCCCTTGAGGGGACTGGACTTGATGATCCATAGGGTCCCTTCCAGCTCTGCAGTTCTAAGATGATGATGATGATCTTAGAACTTTCTAACTAGCAGGGACTATGACATCATCTGCCACCTCACTCAGGTTTTCACGTTCCTTCACGGCTAACCAGCAATCCTCTCAGTAGCTGGGAGGGAAGTGGGTTTGGCCAGGAACTTCGCCTTGCTGCAAGCTATTCCTATTGAAATGCAAAGCATTTGAGAGTGGTTTGCTCTTAAATCAGCTACTTTGAACTGCATTTTGGAACAGACCGTAGCAGTTATAGAGACTGAGCACCTACAATTCCAAATTTTCCATTACACCACTCCCTTCAGATGTTTTCACCCTCAACACTGAAGCTGGGGGAAGGTGAGTGGAGTGGGTGCACAGTGCAGAAAAAGCAGTGAAAGTTATGGATTCAGAGTTTCTAAAGCCCTTCCAGCCCTTCACCATGCCTCCACTATGGGTTCGCACAATATGGACAAATTGCTGAACCAGCTCAAGAGATTATTTAAATGTTCCCCTCCAATTATTTACAAAGTAGTGAAAAACAAGAAAAATAGATTGATCAGGAACTCAGGAGAGGAAATGTCAGAACAATCAGACTTCAGAGCATTTATCTTAGCCACAGGATTGTTCCCTTAAATTTAAACTGTAGCCTTAAGAGAAGGCAAAAGGAAGTATTAACATTTTTTTCCCCTTTTAAGATGCTTTAACATATAGAATGACCCCAAATTTTCACTTTAAAAAGTGACTGAATAACTTTTCCTTTTGGACTGGGTTTGGAAATGGAACCTAGTGCTCTCAGCTCACTTCACACTTGCAAATCATCAAAAGTAGGTACATATCTTGCATTCACCAGCAGTTTTGTGGGTGGGTGGGGGAGGCAGTTGGCCATCTCACAGCTGTGCTGCAAATATATACCTATCAAATGTATTTTTGCTTCCTCCAAGAATACACTTCTGAAAACTGTCATTTTAGAAAATTGTTTTAGAATCAGTTTATCTCTACAGTGCAGTTATATGGATCACTCTGCTAAGATATCTTGCCCGCGTTATATGCTGTCAAGTCACCTCCAACTTATGCCAACTCTATGAATGAGTGATCTCAAAATTGCCCTTTCCTCAGCAGGCCTGCTCAGTTCCTGCTAACTCAAGGCTGTGACTTCCTTTAGGGAGTCAATCCATCTTATATTTGGTCTTCCTCTTTTCCTGCTGCCTTCAGTCTTTCCCAGCATTATTCCTTCTTCCAGAGAAACCTGGCTTCTCATGATGTGCCCAAAGCAAGACACCCTCAGTTACAACATTTTTGCCTCCAGGGATCATTCAGCCTTGATTTGCTCTAGAACCAATGTTGCAGTCCAGAATAACCACAAAGCTCTTCTTCAGCGCCATATTTCAAACAAATCAAAAAATTTCCTGCCAGCTTTCTGACATCCATTTCTTTCAGAACAGCCCATGGTTTCTCAAGATCCACACAAAGGCTTTGCTGTAGTATATAAAGGACAGGCTACTCTTCTTCTGAAATCTTTGGTGTGCTTCAGTAGCCAAACATATATTTGCAATATGATAACAACAATAACCATTATCATCTTAGAGCTGCAGAGCTGGAAAGGACCGTATGGATCATTGATTTCAGCCCCTGTCGAGGAGGTACAATGGGGAACTGAACTCTCAAATATAGGCTCTTCAGCCAGATACCTAAACCACTGAGCTATCCCACACTTCTCGAGTTCCCCTTCTTTTTCAGAATCCAGCTTGAACATAATGCATTTCTTGCCCCATTTAAGGTGAAAGCCTTTGCTGCAACACCTTGAACATTACTTTGATTGAATGGGAAATTAGAGCAATAGCCCTATAGTTACTGCATTCCTTGGCATCTCTTCTTGGGGATAGGCATGTATATTGAACATTTTCAGTCTTTTGTTCATTGTTTTGTTTTCCATATCTCTTGGTATATTCTTATTAAGATTTTGACAAATTGGTTTGGTTGCTTGAACCATGTATTCGCAATAACAGATTGTTGGCTTCACAGAATTCTCCAAGTCATTCTCCTGCATTGTTTCTGACCCCTAGCTAAACTTTCCAACACTATTTGGCTCTGCTTTGTTTCCTACTTTTGAGATCCAATCACTTATGATTATAAGCATGTCTTGTTTTCGTGTATGATTAGTTTACTCCTGGAGGCTTTCAGTTTCATTTTATCAGCATCTGTAGCAGGAGCATAGACTTGAATGAGGTTATGTTAATAGGTCTTACCAGAAGTCTGACTGATCTTATTCAGTCAGATTTTGCATTATAGCCCCTAAATGCCTGTACTACATCTTTATATATAATTAATAAAAAGGGATATTACAAATAAGAAAAATAAAACTAAAATACAAACTCAGTGGTGACTACATGCAATACACATTAAACATTTCCCACCCATGCCACCTTCAGCCTTGGGACTAGGTGACCAATAATATCAATTTGTACCACTTTTTACCCCATTAATCTCCAAAAATACATTGATTCTTCTGCTGGCATATAGCCTTTCCCCTTTGAAAAGACATATTCCAAGTATAAATTCCATACATCTTTGAAATTGTTGGACTTTACCATTCCTCTTATTTTCATTTCACATGTTAACTGATCATTAATTGCTAAACTCCACATTTCTTTATACCAATCTTCAAGAATAATTTGTCTGTCGCTTTTCCAATTCTTTGCAAATATTAATCCTGCTACCGTAACCATTATAACAACTACCTCTTTCTGATCCTTTTTCAAATGATCATTCTTAATTATGTTCAGGAGGGGATTAATTAGCAATATCTGAATATCACATCCAATATTTTTTCTAATTTCTTTAAAAACCAGTGTCCATTCTTTCCTATTTCACACATCCACCACATATGCCTTTTTCCTCTTTGTATCTCCAGCATTGAGATGGTATATTTTTATTTAATATATTCCATCTTACTGGAGTTAAATACCATATCCATGCTACCTTATAACAATTTTCTTTCACCCTTATATGTAGACATATTCTTCATTATTCTTTGTATCCATATCTTATTCCACTCCTTTCCTTTAAGCTCTTCCTCAAAGTCCTCCTGTCACTGGTTTTTCATTGTTGATTGATCAAATCCTGAATGTACTAAAATTTTATAAATTACACTAACTATTCCCTTTCTTTTACTTACTTCTTCTTGATCTTGACATCTGTCAAGGTTCTCTGGCATTCATCAACAGTTACTTCGAGTGTGCTTTTCTAAGATACTACAAAAATGTGAAAAACAAACAAGCAAGCCAGAAATAAAAACTAATTTGAATACCTGGAAGTCTGAAAACAGTGAAAAGCAGCTTTTGTAGAAGGATTAAGAACACGAGTAATCATTCCTTGAAACAACTGGCCTTCTGAGATTTATAGTTACTTCTCCAAGATAATGGTGAGGATGCTTGATATGTATGGCAGATCTCCTACTTCTGGAAATTGACTAAAGTCCCAGTTCTCACTGAGATAATAAATCTGTGCCTGGGCTAAACTAATCCAGACTGCACAGGTGTGCCTTCAAATTACACAACACGTCCATTTTTTAAAAATCCCTCCATATAATATTCTCACTGACATCTACTTTTCTGTGTAGGAGGCTGTATTTTCTTTGTTTCAATCAGCTGAGCACCATTTGCAATTACTTGTCTTTGTTCAATAATCTCCTCAATTTTTGTCAATTTTCTGGTCTCTCTTTTTCTTGTGCACTCTCTAGTCCAACTTTCCATTTGGAGTATGTTTAACCAAGATATTCCCTCTTCTTCCCCCAAAGTTTCCTTTATAGTATTTTTATCTTTTATCTTTTTCATCCAACTCTTTATTGTATTCCTGTGCTACATCTTGTCCTCAGTATTAGAGCTACTCCATTTCTTCTGAGTTTGTCATTTCCTGAGTAAAACACTTCGTAGTTGTCTGACTGAAAATGTCCCATTCCAATCCACTTTAGTTCACTGACTCCAAGCACTGCAATATTTAAATATTCTGTTTCTTGCTTTATAGTTGAGGTTATCTGGAAGTTGAGTCATGGCAAAGACCATTGTTAATGACCATTAACGACCCATGACAATGGGTGGAGAAGGACTGCAGAAGTGGAATTATCCCTCACCCCCAGTCCTTTGTCCTTCTAATGAGCCTATTCAGACCAGGGGGAAGTGAAATCAATGTGGGGGATATATCAGGGGTCTCCTACCAACTCTCCTCAGAATGAAGAAGCTACTTGGATGAGTAGCAAAACGTTTCAACCTAACAAGAAAAAAGTCCAGTTGCCATGACTCAGCTTCCCAATACCTTTATTCATGTTCCTCACATTCATGTTCCAATTGTATGTGTAGTGCAGTACTGGACTTTACTTTCACCTCTGAAGTATAAACTTCCACACATACCAATATTCTCACATGACCAAAGTCTTCTCTATGTCCTTTTCTATATCAGGAGAACCTTTGTGTATACTGTACATTGTGATTGCTTCAATTTGTACTGCTTGTCTATGTCAGTATTATAACTCTTAATAATAACAATTACACTTCTATCCTTCCTTTCCTCTACTAAGTAACAGTCAAGGGGGTTAGAATAATCAAAAAACATAATAGGAACAAGTAAAAACAAATCACTCCATAAAATAATTAAAATCAGACAAAACCGAACCCAACCATAAAAACTATTAATAGGTTTAATTTGCAGCACAGTCGTGAGATCGCCAATTGCTTTCCTCCAACAAAGCTGCTCATGAGTTGGAGATGTTATGCCTGCAAACCATTACAGCCATCAGAACAAATCAAACAACATCATAACACCTATTTAGAAAGACGTGTCTTCACACCCTTCCTAAAGGCAGTGAGGGTGAAATGGATGTCTGTTCAGATGGAAATTCCTTCCCTGTTTAGGAGCCAGAGAGAAAAAACCCTCACACACATGCCTTTCAAGCAGGTCTCTGCATCTGTTTGTATTCTCAAAAGGGTTTCTCTTAAAAATTCAGATAGTTCAAAATGAGACAGGTAGTCCTTAGACCAGTACTCCCCAACCTTTTTGACACCAGGGACCGGTTTAGTTGAAGACCATTCTCCCAAGGACTGGCGGGGGGGGGGGGGTACTTGTTATGCAGTAGGTTGTTGGAGGATAGCTTTGAATTGAGCTCATAAAGGAAATGACGAGCAGGAACAGGAGGTGAGCTGCAATTGAACCTTGCCTCCTGTCAGATTAGCAGCGGCATTAGAACCTAATAGGAGCACTCTGACAGGAGGCAGAGGTTCGCTTGCTGCTCACCTCCTGCTCACCGCTCATCCGTCCCAGTGGCTCGGTCCTTCCAAGGCTACAGACCGATACCAGTCCACGGCCCGGGGGTTGGGGACCCCTGCTTTAGAAAGGTGGGTCACATGTAACCTAGCTACTCAAGTCAACCATAACTACCATTATGTTTCATTAAACAGCTCTAACTGGGAAGACCCGTGAGGGATGTACTATGCCACAACAAAGCTCTGACTCTAAATAATTGTTAGTAACTCTTATAGTTATTCAATTTGCTAATAATTCTATGCCTTCTCAATGAGTACTTGCCTTAAATTTTGTAGTAAAAACATTCCATTCCATTTTCATTTGACTTCATTCCAATTGACACTCTTAAGAGCCAAAAATTAACATGATCAAGAAAGTCAGAAAAGGCACAATTGCTTTGAACATTGACTTCCATTGAATTGGTGTTCTTCCTTTTTCTGCTGAAAAATCAAATAAAGTTAAATGCAAAGTGAACACCATATTTGTAGGGCATGCCAAAGCCCACATGCAAACTGGGACTTCCTCTTAATTCCCAGAGCCCTCTGGTCCTATTACTTCTCCTCTGTCACCTTACCTTATCACAATGTATGGGGGCTGGTAAAAGAAAGAAAGAGCAGCAGCCCCCTCTCCACCTTGCTTTACTATTCAGGACTGTGGTGCAGACTGGATGGGAAAAGAAATAAGACATTGCCATTTTCACCAAAGACATATGCCAAATACTTGCTTTAGATCTGACTTGGCATCACTCACAAACAGAGATTATGCAAAAAGCTCCCCTACTGGGAGGCAGGGCGGGGAAATCAAACTCCCAACTTTTGGCTCTGCAGCCAAATACCTAACTCACGAAGCTATCCAGCCAGCAGAGAGGGAGAGAGCCATTAATAGTGGCCACTGACCCACTTATAGCATTTTGCCCTAGAGTACCTAAAAATCTGAAGTGCACAGCTGTTAAATGGACAGAGGTCAGAAGAGGGATGAAACAAAAATAAAAATATAAAATGAAATCCTTACCCACATGGATTTGAAGTACATAGTTTCACAATTATCTTTTACACATGGGTGGAAAACTATGTTGAATTAATGTATGGGAAGCAGGATTACACAGCTGTTCCAAATCCCAGCCACCATGGTCAGCAACAGGAAATGGTGGGAACAATTATTCATCAACGTCTGGAGAGCCACAGGTTACTGCCCCTGCTTTATAACAAGTGTATCCACTAGGAATCAGGCCCCGTGGGTGCTAGTCTTCCCATAATGGAAGCGCCAATGGAGAAGGAGCCGGTTTGGTACCAACAGTTAAGTTTCCAGCTGCCTCACAGTGGCTTTTGATTATGATGATACAAACATGTTTTGAAAATGTACTTTTTCAGGTACTGTCTGGAAGCAGAAGATGCAAAATTGATTCCTCAGGGATGCAGCTCTCGTACCACACATCCACTGTTCAGTGAACAGTAATCCAACTAAACAGTATTGTTACCCAGAACAGATTTACCTATGAGAATAGATGGCTTGCATTATGTCTGAAAGAATAACAGTAAGCTTCAGATAAATCTTAATACTGCAAGGCCAGAATCGCTTTGAGAAAGCAACCCATTTCTCCCTCTGCATTCAAACACACAAAACAAAAGAAACAGCAGAGTTTATTATTTTCAGTAAATGTTGACCAAAAGCAATTCAAACCAGACTGTGTGCTTTCCTAACTCTCTTTCTTCCTCTGACTGGCTCTGCTGGATGTAACAAAAATACCTGCTTTTAACAAGTAAGCAGGGGCTGACATCACCCATGAAGCGACAGAGTGAAAAGGCTACATGTACAACTCATCTGTCATTTTGACAAAGTGACTTCTGGTCACCAGTGGGACACTGCAAAAGACATCTGTGGGGCTGGCCTCGACCACCAGCAATTCTTACAAGTTTAGAAAGGGTGCTGTGGGACGTGAAACACAACCTGCTTCAGAATTGGCCCCTGCAGATACACCTCACAATGGCTATAAAAGTGGTGGGATAGATCAAGTGCTATTACAATCTTTGCAGGGAGGTTACTTTTCCATAGGTAGTGACAGCAGTTAGTATCTTGTTAATCCAACTAATCTTCCTCAAATGCCAGGAAATGGGATTATGCATGGCTGAAAAAATCCGCACAGGAAGAAAGCCAGCTACAGATGTTTTTTCTGTTTGAAATGCCACATTCATTTGAACAGAAGTGTACAATTCCAGGTCTGGATTTAAATGGAATGTGTAACAGCAAGGACTTTTGGGAAGTTTCGAGAGTGAGTGGAAAAAAAAGATGACTACACTGCTCATGTACAGACTGCTGCTGGCTGACATTAAACATTTATAATTCCCTGTCACTAATCCTCTTGCTCAGTCTCCACGGTGTTCTAGGGGCGGGAGGGGGAAGTCAGCTGTGATTTTTAACTGCTACAATCCTATTCTTCTGGAAATCTCTCGTTATAAAGGTTTTCCAAGCTGCCCTGAAATGACTAAACAATCAAGATAAGTTTTCCCAGATTTGTGGAATCCTATGCAATGCAATCAGGTGGCTGGCTGAGGCATAGGTGCAGGAGGAGCTGTACGTGCTTGGCATACAACAGGTTTGATCCTTGGGCCTGCAGAGCAGGGCTGAGAAACCTTGGAGAATTGGGACCTATCAGATTAGACCAGGGGTCAGGAATGCCAGGCTCTGGGAGAAATTTGCCTCTCCTGGGCTCCCAAAACAAGCCCTAGGGACTTCTCCACGTGGCAATACCTCTTCCCATTGTTTGGTGGCTTTCTGGATTTTGTACTGCCCTTTATTATTAGCCGCAAGAGCTTTACATTAAAACATACCAGTATTTTTGGTATCACCCTTTTGCTTTTGGCATAGCTTACCACTTGAACACACTCAACTTCTCTAAAACAGATGTTGAATTTAGCCTGAAAGCAGTTCCTTCCCTTTGTTTGGACAACACTGAGCTAAAAGGACCAATAGTCTAATTCAGTATGAAGTTGCTTCCCAAGCTCCATAGTTACTGCCTACATGGCAAAATCCAGATTTCAACTTAATTTCAAATTTCAAAACTTTAACCCAAATATATTTCAGAGTTACATAAAATTTAATTTCCTGATACTTAGGAAGCAGATACCCACCTATGTAACTATGACTACAGCTCAGCAAGGCATCAACAGCATGAGATCCAATGATGCACATGGGGTTACATTTACAAGGTAATTTTCAGTGTCCCCACCAGGTGGCAGCCCTCCTCCATGCCCTTAACTCCACAATGTTGGGGGACCTCTGGAGGGCTTTTTAGGGAAGAGGTCTGAGGCTGCATAGTTTGAGGGTTCTCTTGTTCCTGGGGGCAGGAGAGGTAGCTGACAAATTATTGGTTAACTAGATGGACCTGCAGCTGATACATCCCAGCTCTTATGTTCTTAAGGCAACAAAAGGCTAGTGAAAAGTAAAACCACTGAGTGTTAAAGGACAGACTTACTGTTTTAATTACAATAAAAACACCAGAACAATGGCAGTGTCAATGGTCTTGACAAGCAAAACATTTCATACCAAGTTATTATTTTTATAATGGCCTTTAAAGTTTAACCATGAATTCAAACATCCACATCAAAAATTAAATATTAAAACATTATGGAGAACTAAAAATAAGAGCATCCCTCCTCTTTTTTAGGAAAAACTACTATATTTATATAGCTACTCCAGCAGAACACCAGATATCCTGCAACTGAATTACAAGATCGTAATGTTTAAAAAGTCTATTAGCAACTCAATCGAAGAAACTTGAAATCTTATAAAGGAGTATGCACAGGTAACAATATGCCTTTAAAACTGAATTTTGATAGTGAACCTTCCCTTTAACAACAATGAACCAATTGGCAATAAAGACTATACACACACACACACACACACACACACATTTCCTTCCCTAGCACAGACCATTTTACGTATAAAGCAGAAACATTCCAGAAACATTTGCAAACTACATTACATTTTCCCATTTATTTTTTAGTTATGTTGTAGATACCCTTTGCAATTTTAATTATTTATTCATTTTAACTATGCACTTTTGTATTCAGATTTCTGGAATTTATCTTCAACAACTCCCAGTTTGTTTTAGGTGATGCTTCACATCAGTTGAATAACTCTGAGTGGCAGAAAGTTGTAACTATCAGTAAGCAATTCAAGCGTCCATACACTGCATTACTTCTTACTGTGGCAGACACAATATGACTAGGTCACAATTAAAAGGGCAGATTCCTCACATACTATAAAGATCTATTGTCCTTATGCATCACAATAATCAGAGGTTCACTTTTATGGCAAAGCAAAATCCTTTTGGATGACCGGGGCCATTTCCCACAGTCGCTTCACACCAGACCTCCACACTTATTTTTGTGCACAGCTGGGAGCTCCTATGTGAAAAGGCTTCTTGGGATCAAGCTAGACTGTACCTTGGCCAATATCTAAAAGCATTCTCAGGTTATGGAGTGTGCTTCTCATTACACATGTTCTACAAAAGCATCACCTTAGGCAACAAACCGCCACTTATATTGAAGTGCATGGGAGAATCACTGTGGGCAGAGAAACTCTGTGGCATCTGCAATTTTAAACAAGTACATTCCTTACAGTAATCTCCATAATAATTTGATGAAAAGTGAGTGTGCTCTCTTATCCTGAGTGCTACCCAGTCCTGTACACCTGTACACAGGACTACGGGGGGGGGGGGCTCAAAAGTTCTGATGAGACCATATTCTTCTTTTAAATTTGAATCAGAAGCAGATGTCTCAGTTCTAAACTGCCACCCATGGACAACTGAGGGGCTAAATATTGGATCCATACAAGATCAAAAGAGTGTAGCTTTTTGGAGGTTAGAATTAGGAGCTTGCTCTAACATGCACCATGTGAAATTGTTACCTTGGCTGCACAAAATAACTAATGAAACAACATTTTCAGATTCATAGGCATCACCTATTTCACGACATCCAGAACCCTGAAGTCATAACTCTTTATCAGTGATATCAAAGGGTATATCCTAGGGCCCCTGGGGAACATCCCACAGAGCATAGATTGTCCTGGAAGTCCTTTGTGCTTTACAACACAAAAACGTTCTTCAGATACTTAAATGTCTTAAACATGGTTTCTGTATCGTGTACATTTTGTAATATCTTGAAGATATTTAAAAGGACTCCAATATGATCATGTCTCTGTTCTAAGATGCAGTTCCCAAACTCTTATCAAAACCTTTAGTATAAGGCAAATGAACTACTGTGTAGGATGTAGATGACTACTGTGTAGGAGCGAGAAAAAGAAAATTGATTATTCTTTACAGTAATAAAGGCATTTAAATTGATAGGAGATTCAATTTGATTAGGTTCTTTTGGAAGAAGTATGTCAACTCTTGAAAGTATATTGAATAAAATAGGTATGAAAGTACTGTTTGATGACTCCCTTTTAATATTCACTATTCCACAGAATTTCATCTGGCCCATATTATACCTTGACACAACAAAAATTGAATCCTGATGTACTAAGACACTGCCATTTTCACCAAAGACATATGCCAAACACTTGCTTTCAGACCTGAGTGGGCATCACTCGCAAGCTGAGTTTATGGAAAAGGTGTTTGCTATCAGTATTAGAAATATTTAGACAATGCAAATATATAAACATAACAGGGAATTTTTGGAAGGCAGGGGTTTTTTTAGTTTCAAAAAATGATACCAAATGTGAGGAATGCAATGTCCCCTTTATAATATCTCTTAGTTCTCTAAAGCTAAGGGGAACAAATTCTTGTAATAGTGAATTTCACATCAGTTTTATAACTGCAAGGTTAAATTCTACATGGCACATTTGGATATAGAAATGGAAATATAAACTACAGAATGATGTTTCATGCTGAATAAAACCTATGCCAAGCAAAGCTCTGATTTCTCGTTTCCTGAGTGCCTGTCTTCCAATTTCTCTCATATTTCCAATGCCAGGTTACACTTTCTGGCTCACATGGGTTTCCTTCTGTTCTCCATTTAGGTGATAAAAGGTTGGGAACTACAATTACCGCTGTTCAGGTACACTTGGCAGGCTCAAAGCTGTGGGGGTGGATGGAGTGGAAATCGGTATGGATGTCATCTGTCAAGGTTCTCTGGCTTTCATCAACAGTTACTTCATGTGTGCTTTTCTAAGGTACTACAAAAATGTGAAAAACAAACAAGCAAGCCAGAAATAAAAACTAATTTGAATACCTGGAAGTCTGAAAACAGTGAAAAGCAGCTTTTGTAGAAGGATTAAGAACACTAGTAATCATTCTTTGAAACAACTGGCCTTCTGAGATTTATAGTTACTTCTCCAAGATAATGGTGAGGATGTTTGATACGCATGGCAGATCTCCTACTTCTGGAAATTGACTAAAGTCCCAGTTCTCATTGAGATAATAAATCTGTGCCTGGGCTAAACTAATCCAGACTGCACAGGTGTGCCTTCAAATTACACAACGCGTCCATTTTTTAAAAAATCCCTCCATATAATATTCTCACTGATATCTACTTTTCTGTGTAGGAGGCTGTATTTTCTTTGTTTCAATCAACTGAGCACCATTTGCAATGACTTGAAAGGGCACAAGCCCAATCCAGGTTTATCGTCTCAGTGAGAAATAAGCTCACAAACCCAGTCAGGGACTTCCTCTAACTCAGAAATATAAAATGTCTTCTGCTCTTTCTTGGCTTCTTGCATTCAACTTAACCACCAAAAGGAGGTGGTGGAACCAGCACATTGCCTGCTTCATCCCTGCACTTCTTGCCTCTCTATTAGTTGATTTATTCATATGAACTTCTGTGCCAACTGTAGTGGCAGAAGCCTTAATTAAATCTTGTCTGAAATGTACCATTAGACTTTTTCAACAGATTGGGGGAGGGGTTTGCTAAGCAAACCTTTTGTGCCAATGTAAACCGTTGTGGCAGAAGAAACTGCCACTCACCTAGTGTAACTGAATTCAAACATTTCCCCTCCAATTTAAAAGACACACTTAATTTGCCACCCATTTTGTTTTAAAAAACTGAAGTCCAAAAACAGCTTATGGAAAGGTTATTCCTGGATCTCAGCTTCCATCTGGTAAGATGCTCCAGTTTTATGTAGACAATGACATATTGGATAAAATTATATGGTTCTTCCCACCACCACCCAAGCTGTAGCCCTCACAGCCATAATCATATCCCAACATTTAAAAACTAAAAAATTTAATTCAGACTAGGTTGATTTTGTGGACAATTCTCAAGTTCTTTAATCCTGTAATTATACATGAGATCTCATTTCACTTCTTTCTGCTACATACTGTGGCAATTTTATGTGTTTTTAAGATAACGCTCAAGCAAGACATATTTTACATGGAATGCTATAATATCCAGCATGAGCTATTTTCAGTCAGAGATGAACATAGCTAACTACAGTAGTTTATTGTAGTATGCTGGATCCTGTTGTGATGTGTTAATATGAAACCATCTTAATGTTTCCTTCGTGAGGGTCCATTCACACATGCAAGTCATTATTTCATATTAAAATCATAAAGTGATAAATATGCATTTAAGAATACACACTAAGCCTTCATATTTATCCCCCACCATCACATCCACAGTTTGTTACAAATAAGTGACCCTAATCTTGTTTTTTAATACCGTAAATTGTATTAGCATAGGCTAATTGCAGGTTTCATTGATTCAAATAGGTCTACTTTAACTGCGACTTATTTTATCATAGTAAGTTGCAGTTAGAGTAGGACCATTTATAGAGAAATTTATAGAGAAATTGACTCACCAAACCCCCATTCATTCAATAGGCCTACTCTAATGTGACTTACTATATTAAGGAACAGGATTTGGGGTATTAATATACAATGATAATAATAATAATAATGTGTCATCAAGTTAATTCTTATGGCGAACCTTTCCAGAAATGGTTTATCATTCCCTTCTTCTAGGGGCATCCTGGGACTGTACAGCTTGCCTAAGGCCACACAGGCTGGCTCTTCTTGCAGAAGGAGCCGTGGGGAATCCAACGGTCAGCCTCTGGCTCTGCAACCAGATACCTAATTCAGTGCCGGCTCTTACATTCATTCATTCATTTAGTATACTGCCTTTCTTCCCATAGGGGACCCAAGGCAGCTCACAACAGATAAAATAATAAATTCAAAATCACTAAATAAATATCACATTAGAAAAAAATTAAACATACATTAAGATTAAAAAATCAACTATGAAAACAATTGAAAACAGTTAAGCCTTATGTAATTAAAAGCGTTATAACAGTCATCTTGCATAACAACTGAATTTTTTCTTATAAGACAAACAGAACTGGATAAAAAATTTTGTGGAAGTAATAGCTCTGTGTTTGTTTCAAAAATTTGACTTCTTACTTTCCAAGGTTTTTTAGTCAGGATAATCTGGAGCTCACCATTTATGCATGTAACTTTGCACAGTATTTGTGTTATACTGTAGCTTAAAAAATGTTAAAGGGTCTACAATGGGATAGACCACATCCTTGTAAATTATAATCACATCTTTTTCATGTCCACCTACAGTGGTATGAGACCTTCTTTTCCTTGTTACAAATCCATATGCGCTCACAAGAAACGTGGGAGTGAGACAAATTAGGTGCATCTTTCCCACCCAGCTGTGAAGGCAAGCAATATTCTGGTGGGGAAAATTGATTGATTGATTGATTGATTGATTGATTGATTGATTGATTGATTGATTGATTGATTGATTGATACATACATACATACATACATACATACATACATACATACATACATACATACATACATACATACATACATACATACTCTGGGCAGTTTACAAATAAAACTCAGATACATAATCATCTCTCTCCATAGGAATCCAGTACCCTGTTGCTTTGTGAGATCACACTGAACATGACCAGAAACAGTTTCCAGCAACCAACAGTGTAAGTGAACAGAAAATAGGAAACATATTCAAGCCAACAAAAAGTAGACCAGTGGCTCAAAGCTGATAGTCAAATTAGTTTGGTACAGACACCAGCAGAATGCCAGTTTAAGTGAAATAATCACAGTGATCTGTTAAGATTTGCACTGTGTGTAGTGTACAAGCAGGAGTACAGCATCTAAAGTTAGAGGAAGGCAGGAGTGAGATGAGAGCTTAAGATGAAGTGGGTTCAAGGCTATCTGAACAGAGCTCAGCAAAGAAGAGGATATGAACAGGAAAAGGCTGGAAGTTTACATAACCATTCCAGCAAAGTTAAATCCAGTGGAGCTGGGTCTATTTGAACCATGGAGCACTGCCCAACCAAGTTGTGGAGTGAATGTATGAGGTAAAGATAAGCTTCTTAGTGAATGCCTTCTTGCCTCATGTGAGCAATGTTTGAATGCTCATTTAATTCCTTGCATGTCCATTTGGGTGTGTGCCTCAGATATGCCTTCTGCCACACCAACAAGAATGAGCAAAAGTGGCCATTGGCCCAGACCTTTAAAAAAGGCAATTGAGACCTGAGAAATAACAGAAGGAACAGCAAGACTCTGAAAGTTCTACCACTCCCTTCCCTCTTTGGATGATTGAACTGTGGCACCAGATAAGCAGCTTTACAGCATCTGCTCTGAATAATGAGCTGAATTGCATGATTTGCATGTTTTGGAAGCAAGCCATGTAGAGACTTTCCATGTGATACTGATGCCACAGCATGCCTCCTGTGAGGCTAAAACCTATTTTAAATAGGGAGGAATAGGTGATCATGTGGCAGAAGCCCCAGGCAATGTAACCACCAGCCTACTATACACCATTATAAAGACAAAGGGCATAGCTGAGAAGGATGCTGCTCTTGAAAATTCCTATTTTAAAGTATGTGTGCACAACCTAGAGAACTCTACTACTTTCACTCACAACCAGGAGGGGGAGGGGGAGGGGAAGTGTGTGTGTACTTGTGCAGCCCCAGGACTGCCACTCAATAGTAGATGAGGTCTCAAGGCCAAAAATATTTGTGTACTGCTGTTTTAAAGTTCCAGGAGAAGCCTGCTGCCTGCTTCAGATCTCTTGGTGAATGAACTGTTCACAAATATCTCACTGAATAAATGAAGAAGGCCACTTTCAGATGTTCCTAGTGAATGTGAAGAACAGAATTTGTTGGTGTCAGAACATGATTCTTATACACATGCTTAATGTCATTGTTTTCTACTCAGAGAAAGGATGGATTATGGCTGTGGTCACAGACCCACGACCACATGCCTGACTTGCAAGAGTAAACGTGTGCTGCTTATATATCACCTCATAGTGTTTAAAGCACTCTCTGGGTAATTTACAATTTAATTATGCAGGCTACATATTGCCTCCCCACTCCCTCCAGTGAGTTGGTTATTCAGTTTACTGACCTCAGAAAGATGGAAGGCTGAGTCAACCTTGAGCCGGCCACCTGCATCCATCGAGATTGAACTCAGGTCATGAGCAGAGTCTTGACTGCAGTACTGCAGTTTAACCACTGCATCACTGCATAAAGGAACATTTGCACAGGACTGGGGTGTACATGCGTATGCATGATTCCTCCCATCTATATGGCGCCTGCAAGTTATACCTTTCAGCACAGCCTACAGGCAAATGTTCTACAGTATGCATAGACACTGATCATATTTAAAGGGTGGAACCTAGTACTTCAAATATAATTTAATCCCCCGCTTTTCATATAGAAAAACCCAAATGAACCTTTACATAGGGCAACATGTATATATCATGTGATTGAGTACATCTATGATGTATAATTATGATGTGGAAACATGGGCCAGGATCTCATAATGTCCCTTCTGCTGGATCCCACTGCTTCTGCAGAATCAACAATTCCACTCTCCCCACAGCCATCTTACACACCATTAATACTTACTCCAAGCTGGAAAACAGTCCGCAGCAGATTTTTGGGTGGCAAATGGGTGTGTCTTTTGGCACTACCGAGAGCTGTACAAGAAAAGGGAAGGAGAGGAAGTCCTGATTCTATAACCAACTGATACAAAAATCCACTTGATCCTGGCTAGGGTTAAACATGGATGTAACCCATCAAAGATGAGAGGACTCTAGAGGGCAAACAGGAGATTGGTTCAAGAAAACGGAAGAATTAAAAGATGTCATTATGACATTCCAAAGGCCCACTTCTATGTAGGCCCACTTGTTAAATTGTTTGAGTTGGATCCAGCCTTATTCATGTTCACAGAACATTCAATCAACTCAATCTATTGCTTTTATGTGCTGTCAAGTTGCCTCAGCTTACAGAGGCCCTATGAATTAAAGTTCGTATAAAAAAACATCCTGCTCAGATCTTGCAAGCTAAAGGCTTTAGCTTCTTTTACTGACTCAATCCATTTTATGTTATGTCTTCTCTGTTTTTCCCTACAGCCTTCCACTTTTCCTACCATTATTGCCTTTTCCAGCAAGTCTTCTCTTCTCATGGTATGTCTAATATGCAACAGCCTTAGTTCAATCAGTTTAGTTCCTTGTGAAAGTTTTCACTTGATATGCTCTAGAATCCACTGACTTGTCTTGCTGACAGTCTGTGGTAGCTGCACCATATTTCAAAGGAGCCAATGAACTCAGTGCGACTTACAGCTAATTATTTTTTTAATTTATTTTTTATTTTTAAAAACTAGGGATAAGGTAAGGAGTACAAAAGGTAGAGGGGGATATGGGGGGAAAAGAGGGGGAAGGAGAACACAAAATGTACTGTCATCCAATCTGTTTGTTCATGTTGCAATATCAAATCGACTTTTCGCCTTTCTACAATTTGATTGCCCTCCAGGTTTCAACTTACAGTTACATCTTAGTTTAATTCTATGTTATTCAAGCACTATCTGGTGACTCAAGCCATTTATATAATAAATCCCATCGTTCAGTTGCCTTTTGTATTGGACAGTCTTTCAACACTTCTGATAGAATATCCATTTCTGCCGCTTCCCATATCTTCTCAATAAGTTCCTCTTGTTTTGGTATCTCCAATTTCTTCCAGTTCTTAGCATAAAGAATTCTGGCTGCAGTGACTATATATATAACTAGGTAGTTCTTTGTCTTATCTATATTATCTGGTATAATGTTCAGTAAAAAAAAATACTGGGGTTAGTGGAACATTACAAAGCAGTATTTTTTGTAACAGAGTATGTACTGCTATCCAATACTGTTTCGCTACTCTACAAGTCCACCACATATGGTAAAAGCTTCCCTCTTGTGCTTCACACTTCCAACAAACATTTGACACCTCTGTATAAATCTTTGACAATTTTTCCGGAGTCATATGCCACCTATAAAACATCTTATATATGTTCTCCTTGAAATTTACCGATTTTGACTTACAGCTGATTAGGACTGACTTGTCCCATTGATTTTCCTTAACAGATACCATCTAAACCATGACTAAGGCTATGAGGAATTGCTTGTGTCAGAATACCTTGTTTGAGAGGATAATAGCCTAAGGCTGTATTCCCTGCTTTGTATTCCTGCAAGACATTCATGCAAATCATTCCACATACTTCACTGTACCTAAGATTGCACAGATTTTGTGTAAAACTCCATTCATCAGTATTTATAAGGGTGGAAGGCACTATTCAAGTACAAATAACTGCCCTCATATACATTCATACAGAAGTGATTGTCAATATCCACAAACAATGTTTATCTGTAACATTTTTAGAAGGTAGCTTGCAGTACAAGTATGTTCCAATTTAAGTCAATAAGGCTATGGAACTGGAAGTGGCAATCATCTTAAAAGCTGGTAGTAATATTAAAGGTGTTTCGACAAAGGGGAATTCAAGCAGTTCCTGCTTCAATTTCTGGATGATGTAGTATAAAACCGATTTTCTTTTTTTCCTTTTCTTTCTTTCTTTCTTTCTTTCTTTCTTTCTTTCTTTCTTTAAGTGTTGCACAATTTAAAATTATGGATGTATATGGAATGTAGATAAAATTCAAACAAATTTAAAATGTTCAGATGATTAGACTATTTTTGACCAGAAATGGGCTACTTCAGTAGCATTATCTTGGCCATTTGCTAGATCTTCTTTTGTACACGCTGGTGGGGCATAAATTGCATGCATATAAATTCTGCATTGATTGAATTTTTCCAAATTCACAGAAAATCTGTCCTGTATTCAAGGAGCCCCATTTTTCTTGATTATTCTTTTATCTTCCTAATTCATTTCGAAGTCTGTTAAGTGACTTCCAGATGGTCCAGCCAGAATCTTGTCCTGGTGGGAGACATTTTTCAACATTCATACATTCTGCAAAGTATGTTATTTTCACCCTCCACAGATATAGCCTAGCGTCTTCTGGTTTAATATTTAGAGATTGGGATGTGTGCAGAAAACTTTCCCTCCATTTTAGTCATATCTAGACTCTAGAAGGTTAGTGTCCATGAAGTGGATGGGTTAGGTACTGTATTACCTTATTTCATTCATCATTTGCTAGCATCTCTCAACATATCTCCAGAGGGGCAATGCCTTCCAAATAATAGACTTTTTCAAGTGGAGTAGGTTTCAGGCAGCCAGTAACAATCCTGCATGATTCTTTAAGAGCTACATCCACTTGTTTGCCATGTGCTGAATTATAACTTACTGCACTAGCAGATTCTGCTGTGGGACAAAGGGGACAAGCTGTTGTTCTTATGTTAGCAGGAGGCTCATTCACATTGCAAAATGCCTCTCCTCTACTTTCCCTTCTGTATGGACATGGATCAGATGTGAAGATAAATAGTGCAAAAGAGCTCAAAGGTGATTTAAGCTTTATACATGTAAATGTCCTTTGCATATACTCTAGTGTGCCTATGTACTAATTCATTACAATCAGATCTGTCCCTTTAGTGGAAACTTTTAAAATTCTGTATACATGACATATTAAGATAAAATATTAACTAGAACTTGTATGGCATACCCAGTGTGGTATACTGGATAGAGTGATGGACTAGGACTCAGGAGACCTGGGTTTGTTTGCAGAAAAGGAAGGAAAGAAGGAAGAAAGTTAATAGAGTTGCTCTATCTTTTGCTGTATGACAACTCCTAGTCCCAGAATTCAGCCGGGGGGGGGGGGGGCAGACCAGCCAAATTATGGGACTGGGAGTTCTTTCTTCCCCCCCCCCCCCCCCGCCATCCCATTCTACCACCTTCTCTCCAATATTAGTCCCCAGCATAATATCAGAGGATTTTCCCTACCAGGAAATGAGGTGAAAAAGACAGCAGGACAAAGGTATAGGGAGGCCTCTAAAACAGTTACTCACAACCACAGCTACGTCTAGAATGATGGCAACTGAGTGCCAAGCCAAATTCTTTTGTACAACTCTCAGAATCCAGCCAGTATGATCTCTGTATGCCTGTATTCCACCTATCTATACCTGTTGAATTATCTGAAATGGAAAAGTGGGACGGCCAGGGTGCTGTACTGTAGGATCCAACATGCAACCTCTTCACACTGGAACAAACCCTGGATAGACTAAGATATTGAGGGGCTGGCAGCTGAAGTGTATTATCCAAACTCTAATTCAAACATAGTGGTGGTGGGGGCTGTAAATGTGTGTTAGATAGCAAAGCTGTGGGAATGGTCCAAAACCAGCAATGCACAGACCCACACACAAAAACACAGCATTTACTTGTGGATCACTTATATGCAGACTGACTCTTTTTAAGTGAAAAGGTGACAGAAATTCTTGTAATGGAGAACCAAACAACAAAACAGTAACGAGAAAAAAGAGCTGTTCTTTGAAGTTTGCAACAAACATGATAGACATGGCACTGTATTAACAATGACAGCCCTTCAATGCCATTTTTTTATGAAAAGCAAAACGAGAGCCATAGCTGAGACTTGAACTGGTAAAAGACAAGAACTATGTCTAATGTCTATGATATATTAAAAAAACAAATGACACACACAAACAGCTGGTTACAGACATCTTTAGGATAACTGAAGCCCTAGACCATTTCTTATATCTAACTTCCGTATCCATCCTTGTTTTTGTTTCCACTTCTCTCTTCCTCCTCTAAATTTATTATCAGTAGCATTGGTCCAGAGGTTTTTGTGGCTTTTTCAACAGTGGCCAAACACACCTGCCTGCCCTGAGAGCAGAATATCTTAATAACTGAAATCTAAGAGTTTTTGAAGCAGTGGCCCAGAACACCTGTCTCCATTTCAGATCCAACAAGTGGAAAATCATTGTGTTATAGCCAAAAAGACATTTTGCAAGATCCAATGCCCTGCTTTATTTTCCAGTCTATGAATACAGTGATTTCTACTGTAGTTCCCATATGACTTCTGTGCTAAACATTAAAAAAAACTTTTGAAATAGTTTTCTGAATATCAGTTATATCTTTTCTGGGGTTCTCAAAGTCAGGTGTGCCAGTTGTTCCTACTGTGAAATTGAGATACACTGTTAGAATAAGGGGCAGTCCCTTTGCTGTGGAATCCAAAGAAGGGTCATTGTTAACTAAAATGGAATCTGAACTGCCCAAACAAACAACAGCCAGTGTCATCCTCCAAGTACAGTCTTCTGCTAAAAGTATCATGTGTGTTGGTATTGTATTTTTATTACAATATGTCTAGCCAAGAAAGTAGCACCTGAAAGTAGACCATGCTACATTATGAAAGCAGACCTAGGACTTCTAAACCAAAAACCCCCGTCAAAAAAAAAAAGCGTGCCTGGATCATGTTGCCTTAGTGATCTGTTTTATCTCTGATGCCATTTGTTAGAGCTTGGGATGGAATGAGCAAAGGTTCAAACTAAGTGTCAGTTTCTTCTTTCTGTTTTGCCATAAGGGTGACCTCCACTTTCATAAAGAACATTTAGCAATGCTTCAGCACCAGGGACATTAGAGGGGGCTGGTGGGGGGAAGGGAGGCAGCCTCAGTCACAAACATACATCCTGTAAATAAAATGTCAGGTAACCACACAATGTCATGAACAAAGTCAGCTGAAAGATTTGTATCCAAGCTAAAAGTCAAGGATATGATTCCAAGATTACAGCCTGGAAATGTTTGTATCCCATACTGAAGCAAGATAACCTCCGGTTGCACAAAGGAAAAAAGATAAGCAATATTTGATTACACCAGACATTCTTGTTTGATCTTATCAATGGAATTCACACTTACCAGGCAAATGCACATTATGCAAGGATTGTCTGTGATAAAGGGGATCTGTAGAACTTCTCCCTCCTTTTCACATTTTGCAACAGAGCCTGTAGGGGAATTTTTAAAATTAATACTTTCCCTCTCTCACTTTGTCCATTCACTGGTCACCTTCAACACTCAATTCGGAATTAAACTAGCTATGTGCAGGACTTCAGCACACTTATGCAGAAGTATCTGTGAAGATTCTCAGTCATCCAGGTGAGGTTATCTGGAAGTTGAGTTATGGCAACTGGACTTCTTTCTTATTAGGTTGAAACGTTTCACTACTCATTGAAGTAGCTTGGTTTTGTTAGATAGACAAAGGACTTATGCAGAAGTAAGCTCCATTTAAATGAATAGGACCAGCGTTAGAATAAGTATTTTTCCCTTTTTAATCAGACTAAAAGCACATGCCAAACATTCAAAAACCTTTTAAAAGTACTCTTCATATTGTTACCTAATTGCCCTCTCAAAAAAATACTCAACTGAAAGCACCTGAAGTAGAAATAATGGGATTTGATAGTTAATAACTGCATTTAATATTCATTATAAATGCCATACATGAGTCTTAGAAGAGGGGTGTTCCTCATCCTTTCAAATGCCTTGGGAGTCTTATGCATTTAAATGAATTTTAGACAATGTTGATGAGCACACAGTCTCTCTACGGAAATGAATGGGGAAAATTCTATTGCTGCTTTTGGTGGATCAGATCAACAGTCCACCAATGCATTAAAAGCACAAAAACTATAGACTAACAGTAGCATCAATTTTCCAAAAAGAAAAAAGAAAAAACAAGTCAACTGAGGGAAACCTCTCTTGGTGACCCCAGTCCCAAGCATATTGTCCTATGCTGGTACAATTTTCTGAGTTCCAACACTTCTTAGAATATCTAGAAATGATTTCTTTATGCATCAGGTCCATCAGAAATGGGGGAGGGAAGACAGCTTGGGTCCTTCACTTGTTTGGAAACCATGTAACAGATATGCTACAATCATGTGCCTCCTTTTGACAACGATTTGCTATTCAGTGCCAGCTTTAAACCAAGTCCACACCTGTAAACCCACTACTGTTAATGAAACTAGATGAGATTACAAATGATTCCTTACATCATTTTAGTACTGGATCAGAGGGGGAAACCCCCAGTGGTTCTCATACACTTCCCAACATTACTGATCTAGGTGTTCCGTCTACAGGCAACTATCCTCAGAATGCATCATGAGGCTCCAGGACAGGGGCCAGGCGTTCCTTGGCACCAAACCCAGCTTTCACACTTAAAAGGGAATCGCAGCCAATCCTCGCTGCCGGGCCCGTGATCCTATCTGTATGATATCCGCGTGCTTTCAGAATGGAAAGAGACTGCGGGGGGACCGTAGTGAGGGCTTCCCTTCCCATCTCCCCCCACCCCACTCCGAAGCCCGTAAAGTGACCCTTGTATGCACAGAACTCTTCCGTCAAGAATGACGCCCCGGACTGCTGCGGCGTGCATGCTTCCATACGTGCATCCTGACACTTGCCTTTTGCACTGAAACTCGGTGCCCCACAGAGATGCGAGCATCCCCTTCTGCGTGTCTCCGGGGCGCGAGCTGCGCCCGGGTGAGTGACGGGCTGAGCGCGTGCGACTCCCTTCTCCCGCCTCCCAAGACGGACATCCTTACCTGTCAGGAAGGAGGAAGCCAGTGCCAGGGGAGGTCCCAGGTGGTGCAACCAGAGCCAGGCGGCAAAGGTTAGCCCGGGCGAGAGGAGCGGCTGAGCCCGAGCTCCTCGGAAGCGGCTGAGGAGCCAGAGCATCGTTCTACGGAGCCCGGCACTCTCAGTGGCGGCGGCGGCGCGGCGGCGGCGAAGGGAGGGAGGGAGGGAGGCAGGCAGGGCGGGAGGGAGGCAGACGGAGCGAGAGAGGGCTTGGCGGCGCGTGAAGGAGGAGTAAGGAGGAGAAGAGCCCGGCAGGGAAGTTGCTGCCGGGGATGCAGAGGAGGCAGGCAGGGAGGGAGGCAGGGGCGGAGGGACGAGGAGATGGGAGGGCTCCTCGTGCTCCTATTCCTCCGCGTGCTGAGCGAGCTTTGAGGCGCTCTCCTGCCCACCGGCCCCTCCTGAGCGGGATATGGGTGGGCGGCGAGGGGAGGGGGGAGACGCCCGGCGGGGCGGGGCGGGGCCGGGGCGGGTGGCGCGGCGGCTGCGCCTCCGCCTCGCACCGTGAGAGGAGTCGGTTGCTGCTGGTGGCGCTGCTGGTGGTGCGACCGCCGACCCCCTCGTGCCCTCCGCCGGCTCAGCACACACGTACGGAGGCGCGCAAGGCGCCCGGGGTCGGTGCCCTTTGCCTCCCGGGACCCAGTCGCTGAAGGGCAGCGGCTGCCTGGGGTGGGGCTGGATTCTGTCGGGAGAGCGCGGGGGCACTTGGGGCTGAAAGCTACTCGTTGTGGTCGCTGGATTGTCTGTGAGGGGGAAAGTAACGCGCAGAAGAGACGGCGTCAACTCGCTGCCTTTGCCGAGAGAGAGAGGGAGAGAGAGGGAGAGACCCGCTCCTGTGAGGCCCTGGCTCCCTAACGGCATTGCGGGAGGGAGAAGGCAAAAGTGAGGTGAGAGATGAAGGAAGGAGCTCTCCTTCGTCTGCTCAAGACATTTTGCTACCTGAGGCAAAGAACCAGATGACGCTTGCCTTTCGTATTCTCGACACTGGAAGCTGGCCTCTAGCTTCCATTGCAGCTGTGGGCATAGGTGGTCGGAAGGAGGGTTCGCTCCCCAACTCTGGGATTAGGCCACTGGACAGCAGTCTAGTTTAGAGAGTGCAGATGAGCCTATATGGCGCTCGACTCACTCCCCGCACACTTTGGCCCTGCTTCTTAATATCTGCTGCCTGAGGAAACTGCCTCACGTTGCCAAATGGTAAAGCTGGGCCTGTTCACATGTTAAAAAGTGCATGTATCTGACCCTCATAACAGACCTGCTTGCCTTGCCAGTAATAGTGGTGCTAGTGGTGATGGAGAAGGACATAGGATGTAAATTCTGCCAGACCATAGCCCTGCAATCAAGTCATTTTTGACTCATTGTGATGCTATGAATTAATGACCGCCAAAAGGTCTTGTCATTAACAACTCTCCTCAGGACATGTCAAGTTTCTCTCATCTTTTTTTTCCCTGCGTAATCTTCTCCAGCATTATTGCTTTTTCCAGGGAATGTTGTCTTCTCATGAAATGTCTGTGAGGGGCAAAGTATGATAGCCATCATTCAGTTGTCTTTGCTTAGTAAGAATGGAGGCTTTGATCTAGAGCCTATTTACTTGTCTTTCTGGCATCCACAGTATCAGTAAAGCATTCTTCCAATGCCACACTTTGAGTGAATTTTTTTTTTAGTACTTCCTTCATTGTCCAGCTTTCAAATCTGCACACTATAATCAGCAGTAACAGTGCCCCTATGTTCCTTTGTTTTCCATATTTATTGACATAGTTTGTTAAGATTTTGATAGACTCAGTCTCTGTCACTTGAAACAACCCTATTGGTATCTCATCTACTTGTGATTTGTTTCTTCCAGTTGCTTTCAAAGCAGCTTTCAGAATATTTCATAAAATCACTTTTTTATTTAAAGATTCAAAAAAATTGAAGGACTCTGTCACCCCTGTACAGGTAGCTAGCTGTTCAATACACTTTTTTCAGCTTCTCTATATTTTGTTTTGATCAGATATTATATTGATCTTTTTTTCTGATCAGATATTGTATTGATCTTTGGGATCATACAGAAGAGATGTTTTTCCTCTTTTATTCTTTTTTGGGGGGGACGGCGGCAATGATTATTATAATAATTCTCTTTATCCCTGCATGCAAGTGTCTGAAGCATTGCATTTAGGATTCTGGACCTGCTTCTATCAACATTTGCTGTTCCTTCTTGTCTGTTGTTAACAATTTTAAGTTTCTTCATTCATCAGTCAAGATTTTTATTTTGGCCAAAAATAGTTCTGTTGCATTCTTCCTTTATAATGTTTCTGCTTTCAATCCACTGTTCTTCTGGTTCATGGTAAGTTCAGTTTAGTAATGTAAATCTGTTCATTACAAAGTTTTAAAATTTCTCAGAAATGTTGTTTAAATTACTTTTGGTATTATGAAAATTTTAGTGTTCTACTCTGTTTTTGACACGGTCTATACTGCAATCCACTCCTAGTTTTGTTTTTGCAGATAGAATAGAAGTCTTCTGCTTCTGGTAATACTGTATTATTACTGTATTCACCTCTATATGTAAAATCATCTGTTCAATTGCCTGAAGCATGCATTTTCAATAAACAAATTGTTGGCTTCACATAATTATATGAGTCACTCTCAAACTTTATTTCTGACTTATAGACCAATTTCTCCACCATTTTCTGATTCTGCTTCATTTCCAATATCTGTCTTGCTGGCAGCATAACTATCAGCCCATCCTTTCTGGTATATAGTCAGTTTCCTTCTGAACACTTGCATAAGCTTACAGTTTTGCCTTCTTCAGCATCTGTAGCTGGGAGTGTAGACCAGAATGATGGTTAAGTTTATGGGCTTTCCATGAAGTCTGGTTCATATTACTTGGCCAGATTTTTATTATACCTCCTAACTTCTTCTGCCATCTATTGCTTCACTATTAGAGCAACAGAGTTTCTTCTAGGTTTGTTATATCCAATGTAAAACACTTTGTTTGTTTGTTTGCTGAACTTTTGTACCACCTTTCTCCTATCAATGGAACTCAAGGTGCCTTTCAGATAATTAAAAAGACAATAATTATTACAACATCTAAGAAATATTAAAATTATAAAATGTGGAAATATTGAAATCATCATATAAAAATAAGTTTAAAAGTAAACAAACATTTTAAAAACACATTAAGAATATAATGGCAGCAGGTAGAGTTATGCAACTGAAAATGTCCTATTTCAATGCAATTTAGTTTGATCTCACCAAGTATTGCAGTATTTAATGCTTTATGGTTTTGCATTTACTTTGGTTCATATGATTCAGATCCCATGTTCCACATATTATATACAGCATCACACTTGCTTTTTGCAACTACACATCAGTAAACAAACATCTTTTGGTTTTAACTTAACTGGGGCTTATTTTTTGGATAGGGCTTATATTACGAGCATCCCGAAAAATCATAGGTAAAGGTAAAGGTTCCCCTTGACATTTAGTCCAGTTGTGTCCGACTCTAGGGGGCGGTGCTCATCCCCATTTCCAAGCCATAGAGCCAGCGTTTGTCCGTAGACAGTTTCTGTGGTCACGTGGCCAGCGTGACTAGACACGGAATGCCGTTACCTTCCCACTGCGGTGGTACCTATTTATCTACTTGCATTTTTACGTGCTTGGTGAAGGCTGCAGAAGAGTAAAGCCATCTACCCATGGAATCTATTCGTCAGCTGTCCTTATTTGGTGGTATGAGAGACTGTCGGTGTCGAGATCTCGATTGAGAGGCTTCAACAAATATAGAATTTGGAGCTGGTTGTTTTTGGAGGAAAATGGCTCCCGGGTCATGGATTCTATAGAGGTTATCAATCCGCTTGGACATGGTATGGGAGGAAGCTGGTTTTGTCCAGGATCTCTGTGCAGTACTAAGGAGAGATGGCAACATTGATATGTGTACCGGAGTGGTTGTATTTTTAGAGATCGGATCATATAGATGATCGGCTGGTTCTGTCGATGGTCGGTGGATTTGCAGATCAAGGGATTTAGCCATGTGAATCATAAGTTGGGCATAGGTCTGGAAATCCTCTGCCGGTGACAGCGGGTCGGTATTGACAATGTCCGACTCTGGAGATGTAAGTAATACCGATGGAGTCTGTGGCCGAGATCCATGGTCAGAGCCATCGAGGTCGCGTCTGGAGTCGACGGACTGTCGATCAACTTCGGTGTCAAGAGGCTGAGTTTCGTAGTATTGCCGGTTAAGAGTCGGAAAAGATGGAGGCGGCATGTCCATGGACATCTGTCGATGTCGAGGATGGTGGTTGAGCATCAACGGACCTTGATTGGTAGGGATGGACCTCGGTGTCGAGCTCAGTGTCGTAACGGTGCTGGGGTTGATGACTTGGATTTACCGGAGGACGGGAACTGTGTTGATGTAACGGAATGGAGCTTGTGTCCATGGACCAGGATGGACCAGGTCTCTGTGATGTCAAAACGGAGGTTGCTGATGTGATGGCATAGCAGTAGAATAAACGGACGCTGGCGATGCCGAGTGTGAAGAGTGGTTTCCGTCATCTATTGTAGTAGTAGTAGTATCGGGAGGCTGGGGCTGCAAAGCCTCACGTGTGGATGAAATCTGCTCGACCGTTCAAGGTTTTTTCGATACCAAGCGGGGAGCAGGTTGAGGTATAGCAACATCTCAGTGATGTAGCCGCTTCGACACCGATGGTTGTCGAGAGGTAGGTCGACTACTAGATGGTATTATCGAACCGGGTAAAACACCTGGTCGATTAGTCGATGCAGTTTGTTGAGCAGAGCACTGGTCGGGGCAAATGGCAACCCGATGCACGTGCTGAGCATGGGTTTGAACCACACGCGATGAAGCGAGCTGTCGAGTTTGTTGATGTCGACGGTTCTGGTTAGGGATCGGTGGGCGATCCAAGGGCATCGAATATGGAACGGTGTCGAGCCGTTCGGGATGGGAATCCTCGGGCGATGGAATAACCGAAGGATTGTTTGAAGAAATGGAAGGTTGTGGACAAGGAGGAGAGGACGTTAGTCGGTCGACTCTATCATCCCATTCTGGAGACTGAGAAGAGGGTTGATGGGACAGAAGTCTGTCATCATCTGAGGGAGATCCGACCGAAATTGATTCAGAGAGTTGTTGTGGTTGTGGTGGGATGTCTGTAGGCTTAGACTGTTTATCTCGTTTAGGAGGAACAGGCTCCAGAGCTGGAGCAGTTTCAGTAGGTCTTTGACATTTAGAAGTTGTTTTTGAAGTCGAGGACTTCGGTATCGAGGGTTTCGATTTGTGTGTCTTCGAGGTCTTAGACGATGCAGATGGAGAATCGGAATGAGCTGGTGTAGCCGATAGACGTTGTTTCAATGATTCAGTAACGGCTTTTCCCATTACTTTGGGAAACTTTGGGTTTGGGAAGTGACCCTACAGGGAGGTTGGGCCATTTGAACTGGTTGTAAGGATTGTTCCCAAAGTCGGAGTTTTAGCCTCAAGAGGTGAGATCGAAGAACTCTGTGCATAAAATTTTTGCAATCGGTACAGGAGGAAGTTTGATGTTGTTCTCCCAAACAGAAAAGGCACTTAGCGTGTCCATTGGAAAGTGGGATCTTATTATCACAGACAATGCATCATGGCCTCTCCCATTTTGAAGAGACCCTTGTCCAGCAGACCGAGGCAAAGAGGCAGTCACGGAAGCAGCAAAATCAGGGAGCTGGACAGGGGACAGATTGTATTTGTCTTCAGTGTGGAAGGGATTGTCACTCTCGAATTGGCCTTCTCAGCCACACTAGACGCTGTTCCAAGTCCTCCATACAGAGCACGTTACCATAGTCTTTCGAGACTGAAGGATGCCTATGCTGAGTGCTTAAACGGGCCCAAAGGGGCCATGAATAGGAGAAATAATTGAGGAGAAAAACCGATGATTGAAAGGGAGGGTGCTGCGGCCGGAGGCTGAGCGAGGGGAAAGGAAAAAAATCTATGATGATAATGAGTTTAATCTAATAGTTTAAAAGAAAAAGATTGATAACAGGAAGGAATCAAGAATAAGCTCTCTTTCTCTTTTACTCACAGAAACAGAATTATGAGGCTCTCAACGCGGTGGTTGAAAGAAACTGAAAGGGGACGCTTGGCGCCAAGGTACTTATACGGGTGGGGAGGGGCATATTCTAATGTGTTCATTGCTACCGCAGAAGCTCTAGAATCTTCCGATGAGGCTCCGCGCAGGCACAGATCACCCAGGGTGTGATTCACAGAGGCCACGAAGAAGAACTATCAATTCTCTTCTGCTGATGGGGCCATTTATTCCTGAAGAGGATGGCTATATCTTAGTCGGTTGTCTCAGCTTTGCCTGTTCTGCCTTGAGTTACTGTTAGAAGTCTGGACATGCTAATGAAGTCAAGCCTCCTGACAGTATTGCTCTGACACACTTAAATCCCTTTACCATGTTAAGATGTGCATCCAAGAGTTGGGGTTAGTCCTGGAACATATAAGGAACAGTGTTTCAATAGTATTTAGATGATTAGTGTCTTTTAAAAAATCAATTTAATTGGCTAAAAATGTGTCCTTGCTTCAGAAGAATAAGGCATAAATTTTGCCAAGCACCAGCAACCAAATTAAAAGCAGCATTTTCACATTGTTTTTTAAGGTACCTGCTATGAGCCGTACATAATTTGAAAATTTAAGCTCAGAAAATATGGCTCTTATTTTAGAATTGGTTGTTATATTAGTACATGTAAATATATCCACTTTTAATCAAGTCATGCAATTAATCAGCAAAGATTTCTTTAATCAAGTGACTATTATAGTAAGTCCAGAATGGGAGAGTATGATCCATAAATGATAAGAAGAAAGGTTCCACTTCTTATTACTCTATACCTAGAAAACCCAGGAAAGCATTGCCTAAGTCAGAATCAGCTTGATGGTACATAATTCATTAAGAGGGAGTCCTACACACCAGGGACTGTAGGATTGTGGGAGGATGTTTAGATCAGAAAGAGTTGTTTCCAGGCAGAGTTCAGCCTTATACATCTTTTTCAAGTAACCTACATACTGTATGATGCCTTTAAGGAGCTTTCAGATGGGAGGGACTTTTCTGGACTGGTAGCAGCCAATAGTTCCCTCTCTAACTCAGATTCTTTTTCCTGCCTTTTTTTCTATCAGGATTCTGTCAGTGTTAGCAATGGAGTCTGAAGACTGATTGAAGCATTTTGCCAGCTGTGTAACCAATCAGTCAGTAATGAAGCTAGTCAACCAGTTAATCTCAGTGATGTAACAAGTTAACATTTTACACAATATGATGATTGTTTTTCATCTATGAAGAACTGTAAGTAAACTGAAACATTTTATTACTCCTCATTACCAAAGTCTCTGAGTGAATGTATCAAAACAATAAGTGCTAGTTGAGCTAAACTAGCAAATAAGGGGTGGTCATTTGTAGCTCAATCTGCTCTGTAGGTTCCTGACTACATTTTATCTGCTGTGTAATTAGACAAAGTTTAAGGTTTCTTTGTTAATTTAATTAATGTCACACTCAATTTTCTCACACACTTTGCTGCAAATTAAATAACTGTTAAAGGAACAGGTAGAACACAATAATTTGAGTGTTATTAACCATGGAATGTTTTATTGTGTGTGTTTCAATTGTTTCTGGGTTTTGAGTATATAAAGCACTGTGAGAAAGCATTAGCTTGTGATATATAAATGTCATAAAATCAGTCAGTAAGAAAGGAGACAATTTTTCTGGCAGAATAGTTTTTCTTACTCTCAAGGTTCCCCATGTTCTGTTCTTTGAGAACTTACATTTCAAATGAGTCCTGCTGATATATTAGGGCTTGTACCATCCCACCAATATGGGCAAAAGCAAGGAGGTAATGTCATAATATTAAGAAATTAGGGTGAAAATTGTTATCTGATAAAATGCAGCTCAATCATGCATTGCCTAATAAAGTTAAGTAAATGCTCAGCATTCAGACTTCGAGTTTTTTGTTTTGGTTTGGTTTTTTGCTGATATTTACATCACAGTATCTGCAATATCCCGTAAAACTATGTACTTAGGAGTTTCAGCTTGCTCCTCCTTAGTTGTGATTTTTACTGTAATGGTGACAATTGTACAAAATAGCTTTAGCAGTGAAGCTGAGCACTTTCTCTAACTGAAATACGCTCTTAATTATGAAAACTTAAACTGTTTCATGTGTATTATTTCACAATGAGGAAGCTGTCCCTGTGCATGATTATCACATTTGAATGTTTCTGTTAGTGTGTGATATAAACAAGTTGCTTTTTGGATTATATAAATCTGAAACCAGACTGTAAGCTTATCAATATAGAATGAAGCTTTTTTGGAAAGTTAGTCAGATACTTTGCACATCTTTACATTATGAGAATGGTTAGTAAAATGCAGTAAAGGAAAAGATCTGTGGTTCCAATGATACATTGTAAAAATGTTACCACCACTGATATTTCCATTAAATCACATTTACTGTATCCCATCTCCTGCCAACGCTGCACTGTTTCCGTATATTCTGTTTAGGTCAATAGGCAGGTTTTATTTATGCAAATTTAGACAGTAATTGATTTTTCCCCATCTCTTGAAAAACTTATTTTAAGCAGCCATTCTCTTTTCGTCCATTCTTAGCTATGCAGCAAATAGATCAGCATTAGAGACGGAACTAAAGGGGAAATTAACCATCAAATCTCCCGTGGAAACACAAATATTAAAGCCCCTGCTGACCTCTGTCGCATTTCAGCTGAAACAAGAAATAATTCAGACATGATCAAAGGTCTCCATCCTTAGGTACCTACCACCAGTTGGCTAGGAAGCTGTAAATGTATTTTTAAAATGTAGCTTTTCATATTTCTGACAAAAGTAGTAACACCTGCTAGTTAAACTAGAAGACTGTAGGCTAGAAGGCTATAACCAGCAATATCTTGGGTTAGGAATTTCCAGTCAGCTAGCTCCACTCTTGATTCCTGTTATCTTCTATCACATGGGTTCCCAGCCTGTGGGTTGTAAACCCCATGGGAGTCACAAAGTGTTCTCTGGAGGGTTGCTGTGGTTTTTGGAGGAAAGGGGTATATCGTCCTTGACTTGCATTCCCCCTTCCCAGTTCCTTTCTGCACACACCGCACCCCTCCCTCACTTGCCCCCCCCCCAGGCAAAGCTCTCTTTGCTCCCCATCATGGAGCTCCTGGGAATCCAGGTCCCCCTGGCTGCACACTCTCCTCCAGTGGTAGTGGCAGCAGCTCTTCCTTGGCTCTGCTGACTGGCTCAGGCAGGGGGCTGGGATGGGGAGGGACCAGGCTGTCTGCAGTAGGGGTGGAGAGGCAAGGAGGCAGTGGCAGAGAAATGGTGATGAAGGAAGAAAAGGCTGCCAGTGCCGAAGCAACTTACTTTGCCCCCTTTTCGCCTCAGCTGCAAGCCGCCACCACCATCATAGGGAGGATGACTGAGGAGGAGGTGGCGGAACAACCACTTGAAGGGAGGGGCAATGGTTCCCTTCCTGAGGGAGAACTCATCCTCCCCCAGTAAAACCCAATTGTAAGCCACCCTCATTACCTCCACTTCCCAGAGCCCATTCAGGGACTGTGGAGGGTGGGAATGAGTGGCTTTAACACTCAGCCACAAATTTTGAAACTGGTTGCCCAGATGCAAGTACAACTACCACATTAATTGTATTCTGAAAAACCTAAAAATGCCTTTTTATGCAAATATAGTGGGAGTTGTGACTCAAAAAAGGTTGAGAAACTATCACATGGGATACAGAAATACATAGTGAATCAATCCCAAGCCTTTACCAATCTTAAGTCCACCTTTGATACTATTCCTCAATAATTATTATTTTTTCTTTAAAGCATATGATAATTAAGAGCTAGTGTAGTGTAGTGGGGAGAGTGTTGGCCATGGAAACTTACGGGAGTGGCGGTGACAGCAGCAGTGTTAAAACCAGTCTTTAAATATCTCACCTTAGCTTGAAAACACTGTTAAGAGTTGCTGTAAGTTAGATGCAACTTGACAACACGTAACAGCAACATATAGTTTTTTTAAGTGACATGATCCATATAGAAACCCTAGTGTTAAAGAAGGAGACTTTCACATAAGGGTAGGCAGCTTGTGCTTCTCTAGATGTTGTAGTATAGCCCTATGGTCATTCATCATTGCCTCTGCTGGGTCCAAGTAATGGGAGTTACAGTCCAGCAATATCTGAAGGGTCACAATTGCTTACACCTGGTTTCACCTTTTGCCTCTGCCATGCTCTTGATCTGGAAATCTGCCAGCACTTGTTGACTCTTGAGTACTTTTTGAAGCTCCCATAGTTGCTAATTTTACATCAGTCATAGCCCTGAGAACAGCAGAAGACTGAAACATAAGGCTCACTTATAAATTAACAATGGCTTCTGTACAAAGATCTTTGTAGGTTAACACAAAGGCATAATGCATGCATTACTCTGCATTTTAATCTGGTTTCCCCCCCCCCCCTACATCAGATACACTTCTGTACCTGGCACAGCTGACTAGCATATGGAAGTCTCTCTCTCACACACACACGCACACACTTGCTGAACAGGGTAGTAGTAATTTGGGGAATAAAACAGAGCAGAAAAAAGTAATAATCATGAGGGCAAATAGTACCAATTTTATCAGTTGAGCAAATAGCTGTACATGAGAGTCCATATAATTTGGACTTCCGAACATAAGAACAGTCCTGCTATATCATGGCAAGGGTTGGAGCTTAGAAAAATGACTTTTTGGACAAAAGCTCCCTGAATCCAGGAGCCAACATTGCCAGTAGCCATACTGATGGGGGATCTGGGAGTTGTCATCCCAAAAAGTAACTTTTCCAAGTTCTGGCAAGGGTCCATCTACTCAATCAACTGCTTCTTAAAAGTCTGCAAAAGAATATGAAGGTAACAGCCATTCACTGCTTGATCCTGTTATTTACAGCAAAGGGAAAGCATTTCATATTCCTAGAGAGCACAAATGCTTATAGAAAATGAAAGAGTATTATTTTTTAATGTTGTATGGTCATATTCAACAAGCAATAATTGATGAAAGCAATTACAGAAAATATATTTATAAATAGAAATATAAATGGAAGGCAATGGCCAAAATCCTGTTCCTTACTGTAGTAATTTGCACTAGAGTTGGCCCATTGAATCAGTGGGGATTTGGTGAGTCAACTCCTCTGTACCTTCCATTGATTCAATGGGCCTGTTCTAACTATGACTTATGCTAAAATAAGTTGCAGCAGGAGTAGGCCCATTTGAATCAATGGAACATACAGGAGTTGACTCACTAAATTCCCACTGATCCAATGGTCCTACTCTAATGTTACTTACTACACTAATCAACAAGATTTGGCCAATATATTGTTGCATGTAATAGACATTTTTAAATATATGATTTATAAATCTTCTCTTCTCTTACCAGAGTATGGGAAAGGGAAGAGCAATAATGTTCACAATTTTGTTTCATTCCATTTTTAACATCTATTCCACATTTTACAGTTGCCTCTGCTGAAGCTTGTAACAAGAACATTTTTCTTCAATTCTTCAGGTAAGCACTTCTCAGAGATACTAGTGTAACTAATTAAAGGCTTCTGGGAATTGCAGCCCAAGAACTCCTGGGATGCCCAAGGTTGGGAACCACTGTACTAGATGATGTGGTATAGAAATTTGATAGATAGATAGATAGATAGATAGATTGGTTGATTGATTGGTTGATTGATTGATTGATTGATTGATTGATTTAGCCCCAGACACCAAAAAAGGCCTTTCCCTCCAAAACTGACAAAGAATCCCTGCCCATTTCTGACAGCCACACCCCTCCTCCTACTGGCCATGCCCTCTCCATGTCTCCCCCAGCTCATGGCCTGAGAGCCCACCCTCCTCCCACTCAAGCCTCACCTCCTCTGTGGACCTCACAGGTGATTGCAGTGGACAAACAATATGTAAGGGTCTTGGTACTCCCAGAGGCCAAGGGAGGAGGAGGAGAGATCCAGCAGCTGCCCCGGGTCGTCTGTGGGGGCTCTGTCTGTGGGACTCTCCATGGCGTTGTACTAGTGACTGAGACATGTTCTGGAGTAAGACGAGGTTGCTCAGGAGCAGTTCTACTTGCCCGCACATCAGCGCATGGCAAACTGTTCCTCCACCTGTGAAACAGCCGCAGCAGCAAGATAGAAAGATACAGTGACTGAAATTCAGTAGCAAGTTGCAACTAGGGTAAGCCCACTGAACGATTTGGGATTTTGTAAGTGAATATCTATGTAAGTTCCATTGATACAGTGGGCCGACTCTGTTATTGACTTTCAGCCCATAAAACATTATAAACTCAGCATTAGCATCAGTTGGGGAATTGTTTCAACCCGGCTCCCAAAAGTAGTAGCCCTATAGCTAGACCAAAACAGTCCAGCTTGGGACTGTTCAGGATGAGGGTGGAGAACACTTCCCCTGTACGTCATGTGATTGCTGGGAAATGGATTGCACCAGACCACTCCACAAGCAGTCCAAAATACAATCTATTTCCCCATTTGATCACACTCTCAGATGTTTTCATCTGGTACAGAGAAAACAATAGCATTGGGGCGAACATTCCAGTGTAAGGCTACCACAACCAAAAAGTCACTTTGCTGGATCATCATCCAGCTCAGTCTGGAGGGCCAAACAAACAGAGCCACTCTGCTGTTAAGCAGAACAAGGCAGCCACTTTAGGCAGCAGAATTTGGGTTTCATGGAAGGATAGCAAACGAACAATCATTTCATTTGTTATTGTGTTTTGACTACCATATAGGGAAGAGGTGCTTGTGGCATTTCCTGCCTCATGAACTAAAATAAGATGCCTGGGTTTGTGTACCTTGCATCTTGATTTGGGTGGTTGGGTTGGTGGTGGTAAAATTTCTGCTTTGTCTCAAGCAGCAAAACGTATTGAACTGCCTCTGTAAGAGAAGTCACTGAGGAAGACCTTAATAGCTGTGAAGGCCAATGTGGGAGGAGGAGTTTTAGGACCTTGATCCCAAATGAAGTAAAACCAGTAACTTAAAATAAGGTAAAAAATAAATTGGTTATATGTTCATCTACTTTAAAACTGATAAGATCTTCTTTTTATGCTTCTTCCCATTTAGCTTTGGTATATTGTAAAAAAAATATAGTTTCCAGGCCATCTTCAAAGATAGGATCCAATACAGCGGAGGTCATCAACCCCCGGTCCGCGACCCGGCGCCGGTCCGTGGCATGAGCCAGACCGGGCCGCCAAGAGAGGCCTCCCGCCCCCCCGCCCCGCCCCCGCACTCACCCCCGCACCCCCGCAAAGGCGTTTGCGACGGCATGCGTTAGACTGGAGGACAGAGGGGGAACGGAGAGGAGGAAAGGGATAGAACGTCTCTAAGCAGGGAGTGCTTGGGGTCACTCTACCACGTGAACGCGCTTGATCGCGGTCTGTCCGGGCGTTTCCTGCCTTTGGAGGACCTGGAAAGTGGTGAGCCTTTTTCGAGAGGAGGGAGGATGAAGAAGAGAAGGGGGGGTGTCATGGAAGGCTTTGTCTTTGTCTTTGGAGTGGTGGGTGTGGGGGTGCATTTTTAAAACCAGCCCCATTCCCCGTGCAATCCCGGTTGCCAGTGGCTCTTCTTCGCGTACTTTGCAGGAACGCGGTGGTTTCGGTGCCTGGTTGGGGGGTTTGATCCCCCCACGGTGCTCCCTTTACTTGACGATCCATCGGGGCTCCCTTCCAGTCCGGCCATTAATAGATTATTACAGTGGTGCCTTGAATTACGAACAGAAAAAAAGCAGGGGAAAAGGGCGGGAAATTCAGATTTCTAACTGTAGGTGGCGACGGGGCTGCTTCTTTGTAGCTCTTTCGCCCCGGCAGTTAGAAGAGTGTGCCATCCGAGGAGGCTGCCTGCTAAGGTAAGGTGCTGCTTTATACTTTTTAAAAACTGTTCTGGGTATTTTTGCAGTGTGATTTTCGGCTGGGGGGGTTATGTTTCCTTGGGGGGGTGTTTGTTTTTTGGTTTTCCCCCCATTTCTGATGGGGGGGTTGGTTCCTTTTTGGAGTGTTTCCCCATTTCTGATGGGTCTTGGGGTATTTGTTTTTTTTTTGTCGTCCCCCCCATTTCCGATGGGTCTTGGGGGGTTTGGTTGCTTTTTGGGGTTTTCCCCCCTATTTTCGATGTGTCTTGCATGCTTTTTGCTTTGTTCTCTTTGCATTTCTGTTCTGCTCCGTTTGTTTTTGCAATGGTTCATGCATGCTTCTCTTGCTTTTTTGCTTCGTTCTCTTTGCATTTCTGTTCTGCTCTGTTTGTTTTTGCAATGGTTCATGCATGCTTCTCTTGCTTTTTTGCTTAGTTCTTTGCATTTCTGTTCTGCTGTTTGTTTTTGCAATGGTTCATGCATGCTTCTCTTGCTTTTTTGCTTAGTTCTTTGCATTTCTGTTCTGCTCTGTTTGTTTTTGCAATGGTTCATGCATGCTTCTCTTGCTTTTTTGCTTCGTTCTCTTTGCATTTCTGTTCTGCTCTGTTTGTTTTTGCAATGGTTCATGCATGCTTCTCTTGCTTTTTTGCTTAGTTCTTTGCATTTCTGTTCTGCTCTGTTTGTTTTTGCAATGGTTCATGCATGCTTCTCTTGCTTTTTTGCTTAGTTCTTTGCATTTCTGTTCTGCTCTGTTTGTTTTTGCAATGGTTCATGCATGCTTCTCTTGCTTTTTTGCTTCGTTCTCTTTGCATTTCTGTTCTGCTCTGTTTGTTTTTGCAATGGTTCATGCATGCTTCTCTTGCTTTTTTGCTTAGTTCTTTGCATTTCTGTTCTGCTCTGTTTGTTTTTGCAATGGTTCATGCATGCTTCTCTTGCTTTTTTGCTTAGTTCTTTGCATTTCTGTTCTGCTCCGTTTGTTTTTGCAATGGTTCATGCATGCTTCTCTTGCTTTTTTGCTTTGTTCTCTTTGCATTTCTGTTCTGCTCCGTTTGTTTTTGCAATGGTTCATGCATGCTTCTCTTGCTTTTTTGCTTCGTTCTCTTTGCATTTCTAATCTGCTCCGTTTGTTTTCTGTGCTTTTGCAATGGTTCATGCATGCTTTCCTTGCTTTTTTGCTTTGTTCTCTTTGCTGGGGTCTAAAATGCATTTTAGTCTTTTGCTTTTAAAATCAGAAATGGTTTTGCAAAGGTTTCTTTGGCTGCTGGGGTCTAAAATGCATTTTAGTCTTCTGCTTTTAAAATCAGAAAAGGTTTTCCAAAGGTTTCTTCTGGTGGCTGCTGGGGTCTGAGGGGGTCTGTGTGCCCCAGTGATGACCTTCTTTCTTTCCTCTTTTCCCCATTGTTCCCTCCCTCCCTCCTTTCCTGCCCTTTTTTTAACCTAAGTCATCTTAGGTTAAAAAAAAAAATTCTCCCCCTAGTGGTACCCCCACTCATGGACACCCGCCCCCCCACGCCCCCCCCCTTTCACGGATGCCGGTCCTTGGAAGAATGGTCTTCAACAAAACTGGTCCCTGGCATTAAAAAGGTTGGGGACCACTGCAATACAACACATTGCAATAATCCAGGTGGGCAGTGCCTAGGTAATTCTGGGAGCTGGAGTTTCCAGAAGTGACTTTTCTAAATAATAACGGCAACAACAAAGTAGTTACTGTGTCAATTTTGACTCTATTATTTTAATTAAGTTTAATTGCATCATCAATATTGATATCATGTAAACTACTTTATTTTTTGTGAACTTAACTTTCTTTGATTCTGAGTCATCTGAACATTGCCTATCAATATTTTCATAACTGATCATGTTCAATTATATTTTCAGTGAACATTATAAACTACTAAAATTTCAATGGTTTCCATACTAACGTTTTATGGTAGATAAGGTCTGGTCTCACTTCATGGCACAATATTAATGAGTCACATCACTACTGCAAAAACATTGCATTTGTCAGACTTCTGGTTTCCCTAACATTTGATCTTGACCTCCAACTAGCTAATAAATACAGCCTTAGGACCAAAGTTGGTTAATTCAAACCAATGTTTGAGTAAATTGGTTTAGACCATGGGAACCAAACAAATTAAGAAGCAAAGAAAGAGATCCTTGCAATTATTTTTAAAATTCATTTTCCAGAGATGGGAACTATTACTTGTTTGGACTACAACTCCCACAATACCTCAGCCAGCATGTCCATACTACCTGTGTAACCTGTATAATTAAAAATAAAATAAAAAATGTAAACCAGCCAGAGAGTGCTTTAAGCACTATGAGGCTATATGTAAGCAGCACATTTTGCTTTGCTTTTTAATTCTGGATGTTCTAGTCAAAGAATTAACATTTCCTATTTCTACTGTTTTGAACATATGTGATGTTTTTGACATTTTTCCTGTCAAATCAAAGCTTTTTCTGTCATAGCAACATATTTTTATGATAATACTTAACTGATTTCCCCCCCCCTATGAATTCTGTTACATTTTAGACAACAAATTAGCTAACAGTTGATTTTTCCAAAAACACACAAACTAGAATTTTGTTTAATTCGATTATTTTGTATGCTTGCTTGTTTATATTTGTAATCTAATACCTCCTTAGATTATTACATACTTAGAGTATAATAAAACTTGGTGTGGTACATGAGTATATAATCATTTGTGCCAAGAAAGATTGTGTATGTCTCCAATTCAGAGACCTGTTTTTGAGATGTGTGAACATGTTAGTGTTCTGGGTATCCCCTGGCATATATGGCATATATGTTTTTTGTTTGTTTGTTTTTGGTTTTTCTAACATTTTATCATATTTCACTCTCTTGTACTGTATGCCAATAAAAGTTCTGTAACTGAACATATTAGTGTCTGGCTTTAAATTTTCCCTAAATGTTAACATAGAAAACAGGACCTGCCATACACATTCAGTACAAATTCTATTATCAATCAATCAATCAATCAATCAATCAATCAATCAATCAATCAATCAATCAGTCTTAGAACTGCAGAGCTGGAAGGGACCCTATGGATCATTGAGTCCAGTCCCTGTCAAGGAGGCACAGTGTGGGTTTGAACTCTCACCCATATATAAACCACTGAGCTATCCAGCAGTTCAATGATCTTGATCTCTTTCAAGTTGAAAAATTTGCTAACTATTTTTCAGCAGAAAGGAAAGTAGTAAGACATTAATTTCATTAATTGAGAAACCATTTACTTTCAGAAATGACTACAAGAGAAAACCAGCTGTAAATATGTTAATACAAAATACAAAAACACAATCATGTGTCCATTAAGAAATCAATGATATCATTAGCATCAAAATAAAATTCTTGTCAACATGTTTCTTCATTTTGTCTTTTGAGGCAAATATGTGGGGTTTGCTTGGTTAATTCAGGCACATTTTAATAAAGCCAGCTATTGTTAAATACACAGAGCACTCTATATTTTTAGGAATGCTATGTTTAATGTACAAGTAATATGTGGGTATGTCTCATCATTGAACACTTAGATTGCCTTAGTTATTTTTCCTTGGAACACAAACCAGGCAATTAATTGTTCATTTGAGAAATGATTGGTCATTATATTTCCTTTCTAAAATTGGAACCTTTAAGGACAAGGAAAGGGAAAATGCCACACACATACCCATTTGCAAAAGTAATCCTGGAATCTGAAAGCTGAAAAAAATATTTTAATTTAAATAAAATTAAAATCACTTTCATAAGCAAACAATGGATACTTGCACTGTTCACATCTCACATACATTCCAGACAAATAGGAAATGCTGACAGGATTAACGACAGCAGTGATGGCGGATGCCTGTTAAACTGGCCACAGACAAAATAAACACAACTATCTGGGCATATTTGTATTTTGTTTTGTGACTTATTTGTTGTAAACAAAACTTCTCACAGTCATAGAAAATGTTTGTGAAAGCTAGACATTTAGAGTTGTCCTTGAACAGCTGGTGGGGCTGATAAGGGTAAGAATTAACAAAGTCACATGTTGAGCAGCCCAAGTAAGGTGCAATTCTTTGTTTGGAAAATTCCTGGACAGACTAAAAGTCTGTATTTCTCCATAGATTAGATAAGCTAATGAAAGCCACAGATAAGGACATGGAGAGCACCTATCTTTTTAATGCTAAATTACTTTAGAGCTTTATATTTATTAAAATCAAATACATTAATTGGGGCCCATACTTCTTCGCCTGGATTTGAAAGCTCATAATACAGAATAGGTAAGAGTTGGGAGTGATCTTTTAGGAATCCCACAGTGAAAGGCATTTTATGTTCTGTTTCGTTTTTAAACAATGAATGGACTTGAAAATCTACACAGATTAGAAAAAATGGCTTTTAATATAAATAAGTTTCTGAAAATTAGGATAGACAAAAGCATAATTTTCACCCCAAGGAAATCATCTAGTGCCACTTCATTGTTCCATAAGGATTTTCAACTAATCACTTTGGCACCAGGACATTATTTCATCCCATCCAATGTTCCACTGTGGAAGATTAGAACAGGTGGCACTATGGTGACCTTGGTAACACAGAGAGCTTGGAATGTTAGTATAAAAGGCTGAATTAGTTAAGATTTTAGTTAGAGAAACATGAAACCAATTTTACTTTGGTTGTACGTTACTGGGTAAACATTTTAAATTCATTAAGTTTAACTTTAGGGCAGTAGCATCCTGTTCAATTATTGTATACTTTTTAAGGGTAGTCCTGAAGGTGACTGCTGTGATTGCCGTTACAAGAGTGGGTTGATTTGAAAAGGATACCACCTCTGTCATTAGCTAGTTTTAAAGAAACTCCAAGAGGCAATGGCATAGGTCAACGCTGGTTGATAGTTTCCTCCTAGTGGCATTTTGTGGTTTGCATCTTCAAATTGGTTCTCTTTCTGGTTTACTTTGGCTTCCCCAGTTGGTACTTCCCAGATGCCTTGAACTACAAGAACCACAATTCATTTGCTAGCTGGGAATGATAGGATTTATAGTCCAACTTCTTGACAGCTTTTTTTGCTGTCCAGCTTTCAGACCCATATGTGGTGATTCAAAATATGATAGTATGGATGATCTTGGTCTTGGTGTCCAGTGACACATCCTTGCACTTGATTATCTTTCCCAGTTCCTTCATTGCTGTCTTTCTGAGTCTTCTGATTTCTTGGCTGCACTCTCCATTTGGATTGATGATTGAGCCAAGGTATACAAAATCTCTAATTATTTCAATTTCTTCATTGTCAATGTGAACGTTGTATAGTTCTTCTGTAGTCATGATTTTGATCTTCCTTAAGTTAAACTGCACTCCTGCTTTGGCAATTCCACTTTCACTAAAAGTCCTTTCAAGTCATTGCTGCTTTCTGCCAGTAAGATGGTGTCATCTTACTGATGTTTCTTCCACCAGTTCTCACTCGTCCTCCTCTGAATTTAGTCCAGCTTTCTGTGTGATATGTTCTGCTTACAGATTGAACAAATAGGGGGATAATGTGCACCCTTGTTTTACACCTTTGCCTATAGGAAAACATTTTGTCTCTCTATATTCTGTCCTAATGCTAGCTTCTTGTCCACTATACAAGTTACACATCAGGACAATCAAGTGCTGATGCATACCCATTTCTTTGAGAACAACCCAAAGTTTCTCATGATCTACAGCAAAGTCAAAGGGTTTGCTGTAGTATATAAAACATTGACTGGTCATCTTCTAAAACTCTATGGTGCGCTACAGTAGCTAACAGATATTTGCAAAGTGATCTCAAGTGCGTCTCTCTTTTCGAAATCCAGCTTCAGTATCAGGCACTTCTCGCTCCATATAAAGTAAAAACCTTTGTTGCAACACCTTGAACATCACTTTGCTTGCAACATCTTGAACATCAATTTGCTTGCATGAGAAATTAAAGCAATGGTTCTATAGTTACTGCATTCCTTGGCATCTCCTTTCTTGGGAATCGGAATGTATATTAAGCATTTCCAGTCTGTGGGCCATTGTTTTGTTTTCCGTATTTGTTGGAGTGCCTTTGTCAAATCCTTCCATCCTTGTTTTTCTGACTGAGGAAATGATCACACAGACATTTGTCCCTGGCTGATGTGAATTTCCTATTCCACACCCTGGCTTTAAAATCACTGTTGTGGTTCACACAGAAATGTTTAATTATCCCAGGAAGATGGGTTTCAAGTTTCATACATCACACTGATCACCTTCTCCTGCACTCTTCTCTGCGATTATCACCACTATCTGACTTTCCCCTTTTCCTGGCATTCAAATCCCTTCTCTCTCTCCCTCTCCCTCTCCCTCTCTCTCTCTCCCTCTCTTTATTTTTTTAGCAAGTGAAACAGTGCTGAACCGATGACAGAGGATCAGCATTTAAATTAGTCCTTCATCAGTTTCATTATTGCACTGAACTGGGAGGGAAAAAAGTACTATTTACAAGTTGCATTGTTGTCGTGGTCCTTCCCAGTGCAAGCAAAGGCAGACAAAAGGAGCAGTGTTGACTTCCACATTGTGTCTCAGTCTGTGCGAAGTCATCTGAACATGCCCAGCAATGGTCTAAAGGACTGATATAGACAATCACATAAGCAAAAAGAGAGACAAAATAATGTGAGTGGAAATGCTGCACAAGCGTGCGCTGTCTCTCGCTCTCTCACACAGAAGGCCTGTTGGCTGAATAAAATATACCACATACTTATACCAGAAGAACAGATCTACTTGTGGTTAGTGTTAATGTTGAGTAGTCAATAGAATAAATATCAAACGGAACAGAGTGAAACCCAGCAAAAACAGCAAGGCGAAGACCCATCTGAAGCTCTTGGCTCTCCTCTGATTCCTTCTCTTTCCCCACTATTTGTTCATCTCTGTAAAGGCAGCTTCATCATCTCCCCCTTGCCCATCCACCCCCACCTTGCATTTTATGCTTGTTTCTCTCTGTTTTTTAGCTGCTCCAAGGCGGCAGTGGCGGTTTCATACTACAATCAGATAATTTACAGCAAAAGAGACATATATATGCTGCACTACATTTGCTTCCATTATCATCTCCCCTTCTCCTCTGACTATGGCTCAAGCACTTTCCTGCCTTCAGTGCTAATTACAGTACCAGGTAAAAAATTCAACTAAAACAATCAAAGCTGTTAAAATTGTGGGTAAATGCTAATATCATTTGGGCCTGATAGGGTTAAAAGCTAGTAGATTAGCCTAAGTTGTTATAAAATATTTAGCTTTTTAGCCTCTGCTAACACTTCAAGGATCAGCTCAAATTCTGAACATCCAACCAACCCGTTGCACATTAGTCCTATTCAGGTGTCATGCTAGAGCTAAAAGGATGGAGGGAACAGTGGTGCAGATGAAAGCTTTGTCTCTTTGCCCTCCTTTCCATATCCTTACTTCACTTGGAAGTCACTCAGACCTTCATGTGCTGAATGTGAAGGTCTATAGCAGAAACTTAGCATATTCAGCTGAATATGCTTATAGCACTTTTGTGTTCAGGAACTCTGATGAAGCAGAACTGCCAGTCACAGACGCGCTGGAAGGCTTACAGACTGTACTGGAAATCTTTGCATTAAACATGCCTTACAGTACATCTTGGATTGGGTGGGAACATAGGCAGTGGGGTTTATGCACATCTCCACCATATTTTTCGCTCTAGACAGATGCAGGTTTCATTCTTACAGGCAAGATGAAGTACTCCAATTTCAGGAGCTCTATTGCAAGTTTCTGCTGGGCTCTTCCCAAGAGGGAAAGAGTATAGGTAGGAACAATTTTGGGCCTCTTTCTCCCTCCCCTTGCTCCATTGGCTTTGGTTTTTATATCAGCTTAGAGGTGTATTTACATTAATCTTTCCCCTGGGTGTGTGGTTGGCAGTCAGGAGGGCTACTGATCCAGGGAATCCAGATCCTCTTCTCCCTCCAACTTCACCCACAGCTACATTGCCACCACATCCCTTCTCTCCCCCTTGTCTGAGCTCAAGAGTTCTGATGGCAGACTGGTAGAGGCCACAGCTGAAACCTCTGCAGTGGCTGTGAGGTTTCAGGAGGAGGGGTGCAGTGTTAGTTCTCCTCTTCCACAGTGGGAGCTTCATTACAAACCTCAGAAGGAAAGATCCATCCCATGCCACAGACAACATGCTGTCTTGAATATCAGATTTTGGAATAGCTAATTATCAGAGCTTAGAATTGTTACTTTCTGGGAAAACAGCTCCCAAAATCCCATGGGTAGCATGACCCGAAGACATGGGTGTTAGTAATTTTTACCTTCAGCAAAGGTGATCAGTCTGATTTTCTATTTCATTCTTGTGATTTATGAAAATATTCTTTTACAATATCAGTAAAGAACAACATGAAAATGCTCTTAAATCTGAAGAGACACTCTTCCTTCAGAATTATAAACCACATAATTTGACCTTAGGAATCTAGTAGTCGTAGATAGATAGATAGATAGATAGATAGATAGATAGATAGATAGATAGATAGATAGATAGATAGATAGATAGATAGATAGATAGATAGATAGATAGATAGATAGATAGATAGATAGATAGATAGATAGATAGATAGATAATAAAACTTTATTACGGTCAAAGACCAGCCAGAAATAAAACATCGAAATATATAAATATACAAAGGTATACAAAAATATTGGGATCAAATGCAAATACTTGGTTCTGAGGTGAACAACAACAGCACCAAAACATCTCCCCTAAAGCAATTCCAGAATTTCTAGCAAACCATGCTCTAACTACAGAGGCTCATCCGCTTTTAGGGTCCTTTTTCTAATGCCCATTGCAGCAGTAAGAAATTTGGCAACCCTATGTGTAAGAATGGGATTGGAGTCAGACAGCAGCACATGCATACATTGTTGCTCTGTACAACCGGGAAATCGGCCAATCAGAGGGGAAACAAGTTCTTCACGTACATCCTTGTAAAATGTGCACTGCAACAGGACGTGTTCAATTGTTTCTATCTGTTCCATTCCACATGGGCAAAGGCGGTCTGCCCAGGGGATCTTTTTATACCGTCCCTCCTGCACTGCTGAAGGTAGTGCGTTAAGCCAGGCCAGAGTAAACGCCCTTCTATGCCTGGGCTGCTCCAACTGGGCAAAATAAGGTGCTGCTGTAACCTTGTATAAATTGTCCTCCCTAAGGTAGAATTCTGGGGGCACTGCTTAAATCATTTTGTCTCTCAATGTCCTCAATACGCTGCTTGATTATTTTCTTTGCCTGTTCCATTCCCATGGTTAACAGAGTCAACCTAGAGAGACCCAAAGAGGCTATTTTTTGCTCAATTAACTGAACCCATTTTGACTTTAAGGTGTCTTGCAGGATCAATGGTGCAAGACCAATAGGGAGATAAGACAGTCTGAGCCAGTACATGAGAGTTGCAATCCATATCCTGGCTTCGATTTTAATTTGACCAGTTTCCAATCTTAGTTTTACATTGGCGACATCTCTGGGGACTCCTAACATTGCCCTCAGGAATTTTGATTGTACACGTTCTAAGGTTGCAATATTTGGGAAGGGGCCCAATTGGGAGCCATACAGTAGCTGGGCTACTGCTTTAGCATGGAACAATTTAATGGCCGAGGGAATGTAATGCCCCCCCTTTGTTCTCATAAATTGTAATATTGCAGCAGAACTTCTCTGGGCATTTAATGCTACATAATCACCGTGTGCTTTCCTAGAGCCGTTAGATTGGAAAACGACACCTAAATATTTAAATTGGTGGATCTGATCAATTCTATGCTGATTTATCATCCATGTTCGCATTATTGGCCTTTTGGCAAAAGACATGATTTTTGTTTTTTGAAAATTAATTATCAGATCTTCCTGCTCACAATATATAGACAACCTTCGCAAAGCTCTTCTAAGCCCAATTGGGGTCCTAGAGATGATAGCTGCATCATCGGCATACAGTAATGTTGTTATATGCCTCCCTGCGATTTTAGGGGGATGAAAGTCAATATTTTTTAGCTGATCCACCATAGAATCAATTGTAAAAGTTAAACAAAAGTGGAGCCAGAAGGCAGCCTTGTTTGACTCCTTTTTGGGTTTGAATGGCATTAGTAAGATGGCCGTGAGCGCTACATCTTACCTTAAGTGAGGTATTTCTATAGAGAGCCTGAATAATTTGAAGCAGACGCCTGTCAATATTAGAAGCCTCTAGTTTTCTCCATAATTTGACCCTTGATATTGAGTCAAAAGCTGCCTTGAGATCTATAAAAGCTACATGGAGTGAGGTTGCTTTATCAGAGGTATATTTTTCAATAAGATGTTGTAATATCAAGCATTGGTCAATGGTAGATCGACCTTCCCTGAAGCCCGCCTGCTCTTCTGCAAGTATCTTATCCTGCTCCAGCCAATCTTTGAATTTCCAATATAAGTGCCTGGTATATAATTTACAGATTGTGCTAAGGAGACTAATAGGCCTGTAATTTGCAGGGTCATCTCTCTTTCCCTTCTAGTAGTCATAATCTCATATAACTACATTATTCACATGTGTTTTAATGATGCGACATATTGGCCAGAATCCTATTGGACCATTTTACATTCTGCAATTTGGATGATATCATCAACCACAGCCATTGGCAGGGGAAATTAAAAGTTCCCTTTCCTCCTCCCCCAGGTTCCTAGGGACCCTTTTTGTCCTGGAGGAAACCTTGAGATCTTCAGAGCGGGAGAAGATTCTTTAGTGCCCCAAGATGGTTGCCACTAAGTCCCAGCAGTTGGACTGGAGCCCAGAGTGGTGATTTTCAGGGACTGAAGTGTCGTCCATCTGTCACAAAGTTCCCAAAGGATTCTCCTGAACAAAAAGGGTTCTTAGGGATCCCCAGAACCTGGAGAGGGGAATAGGAAACTTTCAGTCCCCCCCCCCCGCTCCCCAAACAGCTGTGGTTGGTGCAGCATCTGAGTTGCATGGCATAAACTTGTGCAGCAGAATTTTGGTATTTACCTTAATTGCATTTTAATTAGATTACATCCACCACATGATTCAGATTTTTATGGAAGCAGTTAAACTGAACCCAGAACATCTGTTATCTACATGAAAAAGGCTAAAGTATCACCTACTCAAGTTGTTACACATATTTTACATAAATTCCATATCTTACATCTATATTTTATTTACATCAAGTGGTTAGTTATATTTCTTTTTCCAACTCTGAGCCAATCAGTTTTTAACAGAATAAGACAATATGGGTGAAGCCTCATTAAGTGAGCAACTGAATGAGTAAGAGAGGTTAACAAATCTGGCAAAACAAAAGATATGTGTGCACTCATGCACACACACAATCTGCACTTTTACAGGAAGCCTTGCTATTATGCACTGAAACTGCCTATAGATGGCAGTGTTGCAAATCTTCAGCCTCAAGGCAGATTAGCTAAACCGCCTGACTCCCACCTGGTCCCTGCTACAGCTCTGTGTTATTATTCTAAATGTGTTAATGGGTTCTGCCTAGATGAGTAAAATTGTTCCTTTGATTTATTCTCCAGACCTGTTTTCTTTGTGTACTAGATGCATTTATTTTTATCTTGTATGTGAACTTGGGCAAGAAATCAAATAAAGACTGCATTACAGAGATTATATCTCTGCAATTAGTTTCCAGATACAAAGTTAGCACAATTGTAAAATGATCTCCCCCTATCACTCCACCCTAGTTTAGGTGGCCAGCTGTAACTTGCATCTTTGCGGTAAGTTTTCAAAGGAAACATTCTCTCTTTCTTCTTGAAGCTGACCATAAAAAGCCATCAGGGACAGGGTTAGCTTAGGGCACATCCAAAGGGCTCCTACCACAGGGAATGAAAAACTTTTTACATGGTTCTTGAGCCCACCCTGGTCCAACCCTCATGGCAGAGAGTATCTAGCACAGGAAGCTTTGACACTCAGATGACTAGCTTTTCACAATGCGTGCACTATGCTGAAGGAAAAAGGTATAAGGCTCTTCCAGCATGTGTGTTAGAGTAGAAATCAGCACACTGGAAAAGACTCACACAGATCTTGGATTCAGGCTTGTGAGATCTGCTTTGCACTTTTGAGGAGCCTGTACTTTCCAAAGTAGAGCCAAACAGTGAAGCCAATAACCTCCTGAACCTTGGGAGCCACACTCCAGGTTCAGAACTTGGAGATTTTACTTTTTGGAATACAACGCCCAGAATTCTTCAGCTGGACTGACCAGCAGAGATTGTGGGAGTTGTAGTCAGAAAAGTGACTTTCCCAAGCCCTTAATTACCTGCATAGAAGTACTATGTGTGAACTGCAACAGGATAGAAATTCTAACAGCCTAATTTAGAAATGGAGCAAAGCCTTGTATTGTTGGTCGTGGTACCATTTTTTCCAAAAAGGGGAGTCAGAAACATTCTAATTTGCTACAAATCAACAGTAATTATCAGTACAGATTGGAAAATTTGTTACTTTTGCTTCAATAAATTTGTGGATTTTGATTAATTCTTTGGAAACAAACTAAAACAATGTACCTCCCCCATTTCCTGTTTCCAGATTTGATAGTACAGTACAAAAATGGAGAGGACCATTTTATATTATGATGATATAAATGCAAAATATGATTAGCATCCCCAGAGATAAGTGATTGCAGCTATAATAGTAATTCAGGACTAATAGGATCGCGCACACAGGTATTCAAACTCAGACTTCTAAGAATTAAGATAGTCTTCAACCCCTTAAGAGTCAATCTGCCTCAGTTTCTCTCACATTTGATTACTGAAAAATTTGACTTCTTTTCATCCTAAATATGATTAAATTAGAGGATGCAGGTACATATGTATCAACATCTAACTGAAACAAAAATGTCATCAATCTCTATTTAGTAGCAAATTGCAGTCTACCTTCTCCCCTGCCTTGTAGCAGGAGCACCCAGCCAGAAATGTAAAAAACCCTGGGTGATAAGAATGGTATTGCTCAATCACACCAAAGCACACCAGTCATTATGTTTCTAATAGCAACCAGACAGTTGCTTATGGAAGGTTTAATCAGCTTGAAACATTACTTTTTAAAATGTAATTTATTCCCAGTACTTGTTGCCCATTGTTTCTTGTTGTAGTACTGAAAAAGTAGCATGATGCATTGCTTGTTGTGTTGCCCATTACTTTTCTGTTCCTTTCTGTTTTTTAAATCATAGGATTTATAAAAGAACAAGAGAACTTTAAAAGAACTTGATAAAAATTATTTTTGAAAGTAATCTGAAAAAATTACTTGTCAGACCAATGGAGTAACTTTGCACCTACTTGTTACTTTACTTCTGAAATGTATCTTTATTGCATCTACATTATCCAAACAGTAACTAGTGCTTTGGTCTGATTGAGCAAGACCATTCTTATGAACTACCGTATTTTTCCATGTATAAAATTACACTTTTTCCTAAAATAATTAGAAGAAAAATTGAGGGTCGTTTTATACACGGAAGTAAGGAGGGGGGAGGGATCAAAGCGCTTTGATCCCTGTTTTACCCCTCCACATTTTGCAAAGAAAGTGGAGGGGGAAAGTGATTCCTGCTTTCCCCCTTTCATTGCAAAAAGCTGCTTTCCCCCCTCCACTTTTTGCAACAAAACTTTCGTTGCAAAAAGTTTAGGGGGGGAAAGCAGCTTTTTGCAAAAAAAGTGGAGGGGGAAAGCACTTTCCTCGCAAGAAAGTGGAGGGGGAAAGCAGGAATCAAAGTGCTTTGACCCCTGCCTTCCCCCTCCACTTTCTTGCAATGAAAGAAATTTTGGGTTAGAAAAGTGGGGGGGTGTCTTATACATGGGGGCATCTTATACATGGAAAATATGGTATTTTAAATCATTACTTGCAAGCTGTGTTTCAGAGGAAAACTCTGTCCATGGAGGTTCCATGTAGAGTCACTGTAAACTCTCCATGCTCAAACAAGCATTCTTTACAGTACACATGGAAATAAAAAAAAATGATTGATCCAGATGGATTTCCAATGAAAAGATTCAAAAATTCCAGGTCTTTTAGGAGGGGAATGCTAATAAAAATAAATATCACAAAATGTAATGAACTCTGAGGGCTGAGCGAAATACGGGCACAAATTCAGTTACATGCATTTTTAAAAAGATAAAACAAAATTGTAGCAGATTTTGAACAGCATTGGGAAGGAGAAGTTCGACCGATGCCAATAAAGGATTCACTTGTGATGCTGTAGCAGTTCCCATGGCGATGCAGGTTAAAAAGCCAGCCTTCCTATTCGTTACTGTCCAGATGATACACAATATTCACCATGTCTGTTATTCACTTAAGAAAAGAAATGAATCTAACATTGTTCCATCTATTTTTGCCTGGTAACATTGTTCCATCTATTTTTGCCTGGAGCCACCTCTTTAAAAAAATGTAGCTAGGAACAGTAAGAAAGGGGGGAGGGACTACTGCTACTGCTACTTTTATTATTTTCTCCCACTAAAAAGTCTATACTCTAAATGTCCCATAATCCTTTTGGATCTTTGAGTTACATTTTCTGACATCCATAGGAACAATTATTTGGTTCTTGTGGTGTTATTCCGTTGTGGTGAACATTATTCTTTTATAACATCCCTGTTCTGATCAAGCTTGAGATGACTGCCGTATAGAGAGCAAAATCCAAACCTAAAGTCCAACCTTACAGAAACCAGACAGACAAACAGTCTGTGTGAAACAGTCAGAAAATGACCCACTGCTTTTGTGAAAGGGCGAACTATACTTCAAAGAGCCAGCAGGGTTCTTCTGGCTGGCTTTTAGCACAAGACTGGCCATAAGACATTCTGGCACCATGGGTGGAAAATAGTTCTGGCTCTTCCCCATCAGACTTCCAGTACCACCACCCAAAATCTGAGGAGCAGGATGATTTGGCACTCTGTTCATGTTGGTTCTTGGCTCTGCCAATATGTTTGCCTGCCACCTAGGCCAACCATGTCTCTGTACTTCAAGAGGGGACTGAGAAAAGCAGCAACTGAATAAATCAATATCCTGCACCATGTTTTCAGACTGGAAAGCTGTAGGTGTTTGCATTGTGTCATGATCTCAAGTGTAAGGCTTTCCTTCCAAGCTGGGGACCAGCACAGCCTGGAACACCCTATGCCAGAAGCAAGGGTATGTTAGCAATAACAACCATGATTGGTGTTATAGCACATCTGCAGGAACCTTCTTTCAAGAGACTGAATGTGTTTGTGGAGTGTGTTCAATTCCATCATGCCATATGTGGCCCAAAATCAGAGTTTCCCACCAGCATGCATGACCAAAGAGGAAGGTAACTAGCCAAAATCTTAATATGAATCATAGTATTGATGAGACTGGCCAGCACTTTATTTATTTTTTAAAAAAAGGCAACTCATGGAAAGCGTCACCATGTCAAAGTGGTTACATGAATCAATCCTCAGATATACAACATTAGCAGGCCCTTTGAACATTTGATTTGGTGGGACCAATAAAAAGACTTTAATAGAACTGAGCTCACCTAGTTCGTCCCCAGTCATTTCCTCCAGGAGCTCTGGATTTAAAATCCCTTGTTCAGTTTGTAACAGAAAGTTACAGTGGAAATCCCTTTAATCCAAACCACAGACAATATTTGACTCCTGAAAATACCACTTTCCCCCATTCAAACTTGTTCCATGTGTTATACAATTCCTACCAGGAGACATTTGCTCCTGGGAATTAATGTTATGTAAATGGTTGAAATGTAGTAGTCCTGCCCATGATGATTTGATGTGCAGATTTTTATTATTGATATGAAAAATTCACATACAAGTTACTTACATGTTAACATGTAGTGGGTTTTCAGGTCTCTCTTTAAGGGAAGTACTTTTCATGAAAAAGGCTGCTATCAACATAAAGAAGATGAGTATTGATCCAGATTCAAATTGTTAAAATCTTCTGGAGTGCCTTTAAATAAATAAGGATGTAATCAGGGACCACATTCTTCTTAAACTACAAGACAACATCCTGAACATGTCCAGTATCCTCCAGTTTTAGAAGCTATCCAGGAAACCCTGGAAAACTTCTGCCAGTCTGAGTGGACAATACAAGGCTAGATGTACCAAGGGTCTGTATATAAGGCAATTTTCTATATTCCTAAGGTGCAAATTCTGAGAAGGATGCTAAGCTGTCATGTACTGTTCCTCCTTGCTTCTAGGGCTTTGAATAATTGAAGACCAGTGTGACCATAAAAGAAATGGAAAGGGGTTAGGTCAGAGGTGGGTAAACAATTTGGGATGCCAGGATTGACCCTCACCCTGTCACTCAATGACATCAGAGGATGCAGCCATGCTCCTAATGTCAGACATCATCAATAACCCTTCCCCCCCCCCCCAAAAAAGCTAATAAGGTGGTGTAAAAGCTGGACTGTGCAAAGATTCTCCATACTGTGGCTTGGCCACAACTCTATAATACTGAAAAGCAAAATTCTAGAGAATAACCACATGAGCAATCCAATTAAAGGGGAAGGGATGGCAAGATTTACTGATTAACATTCACGTGCCTAAACTGCCCCATATCTCACAGAGGATTTGTGAGCTTGCAAATGAGTTGAAGACAGCATATAGGACTAGCAAGTGCCACCAACCTTTTTCAATGTCAATTGAAATGTTAAAGTACTTGCAAGACATATTTAGCAAACATAAATCCATTACCTTGCTTCTTCCTCCCTCAATTTTTAATGGAGGTCTTAGAAACATCATTTGATTGATGCTGGATGAGTTGCATCAGTAAGTTGTTCCCATCTATATTCTCTCTTTCTCTCTCTCTCTCCCAGATGTTTTTTACAGTATTGCCAAAGTGAAAAGTTAGTATTTTCAAAAACATTCACATGCTGAAATGCACATAATTAAAATCTGAGTACTGCAGTTCTCCTGGTCATTAGAGTAATAGCGTAGGTGTAGAACATACCCTACGGTAATTTTTTATTGATTAGACAGCACCTAGAAGTTTATGTGGTTAAAAAAATAATACATTACACATATTAAATTCTTGCAATATTTCTCCTCATCCTTGAGACACTATGACTGAGGAAGACTGACAACATATTAGTATGCAGTAGTTGCCGGAAAATATTCCACACAGCACAGGAAACTCAGGCCTGGCTTCTTTGCAGTGAAGGACAGGACAAGACAAATTCAGAGTAGGGAACAAGGCTAAGGGGACCAGTAGCCAGCAATAACAGATCTCCTAATTGCTCAAAAGTCAGATTTGCCTGGGATTTTGGGAGAAAGACCATGAGCAGCCATAGCCAAAGACATTAAAGGTAGAAGAAAGATAGCAATCCCGTATTTGGCATACTTGATGCCTTTAAAAAGCTACCAGTTACCAGAGTATCACATTCTGACATACGTACACATGTCCAAAAAGCAGAGGACTAATACTTGCTTCTGTGTGTGTTTATTTTCCCCCCTGTCCTTTTCATTTGGCACCAACTGTGGAACTCTCTCCCCCTGCTTCAAATGCCTCCCTTGCATCACCCTCAGAACCTTTGTGACTTAAACTGCTCTTTATACTCCACATCCACACTTTTCTTCAGAGCAACTGGGGAAGGCAGAAACTTGAACATCTTCCCACAATTTTTTCAAATTTAATTTTTTTTATTCTGTAAAATGTTGCATATATGGTTATCATACACATAAATATAACCTAAAGAGAAGCCAGAGTACACATAAACATAAACTGACACTAATAATTTTGTTTTGCTAATGGCACTGAGCCACAGTGAAGGAGAAAGATTGTGAGTTTCTAGGGAGAGGCAATAAGAAGTGAAGGCACCAGGTAAACATACAGGGATGAAGGGAGAAGAGAAAGGAGAGGAGACGAGGCTTCAGCAGGTCAAATTCTGCTGTTTTGCTGGCCTAATCACCTTATTGGGAGAGTTTATAAAAGGTCCATGCCTTGCACTGAAAGTATGCCTGATGTTGTGATTAGCTTCAAACCATGGCCTGTCCCAGGCAAAGGGAAAATGTCACACAGTGGTGGGAGTTCTTGGAACCATTCTAGGAGAATCTGGGTACCAGCTGTTGTCACTGGAAAATAATTCACTGTGGACACCCACAGTCTCTGCACAACTGGCAGGAGGCAGATCCAACATCCTTACATGCCAGAGTTTCTCTCCCATCACACCTCTGCAAACTTGCCAATTTTTATCCAGCTGATGCAGCGGCACCAGGAAAAGATGGAGGAGGAATCAAAACAGATCTTCTCTGGGACTCTGTGCATGGCCATCAACAATCAATCCCCAATTAGCCATTGGGACATGTGTAAATGATTAGAAAAGGCAGGATGTCATGCCTTCTTATGCTTCCTTTGTGGCCCATCCTTGGAATGTTCCACACATCTTGACATACCTACAGATTGCCAGATGAGTGTGTCAGTTACCACACAGTACTCATCTGATGGCCAGCTGATTTTTATTGAATGAGTCATCTGCACAGTCCTTTCCTGTGAAGTTTGGGCTTCATGAGTATGTACAATCAGAACATATATCAAGCAGAGAGACTATTGAAATGTTGGTCTCTAAGAGGGCCTGGAGGAGCCTTTAAAAAGATGCTACCACTGAATCTAACCTTTACCTTACCCAAACAATTACAAAGTTAAATATTCATGTACTTGGATTCATGTGCAGTCTTTATGTAATCAGCAGTCTTTGTTTCATTAAAGTTGACTTTCCTCTAAGTCAAAATTCATCTGGAAAAAACTGAAAGTAGCAATATCACCTGAATTTTTTACAGCAGAGAAGGAAAGCCATTAGCTGTTGGCTTGCTAGAGATCAGAAGAAATGGCAAATTCCCTGCACAGAGAACATGAGGATTCCACCTCACAGAAAATGCATCCAAGAGCCATTTGAATCTTAAACTGGAGCATAGTTGCCTCATGGCAGTGCTAGGGATAAGGATTTCCCCCCTCCCCCCACTCACATTCTCAAACTGGTCCCAAGGCATCTAGTGGTCTCAAACTCCATAGAAACAATTCATAGAAAGGCTGCAGAATAGTTGAAGGAGAGCTTAATTTGAATCTACATTTTATTTTATTTTTTTAATTTCCTGATGAGAACTCCGTTTTGACCAGGACCAATAACTACCAGTGCAGTTTTCTATAACAATATCCAGAGCTTGGAAAAGCAGAGTTTGGAAAAGTGTTAACATCAAGAGCTTGGAGACGGCCATGCTGGCTGAGACAAGGAGTTGTAGCTTTAAAAGTAAATCTTCCAAGTTCTGAAAATACATCTGCATAAAAGAGGTCCTCCTCGAGAATCTGGCCCGTGGTCCATAGTTACGTAATGTGGCACTGGTTTTGATTATGATGATGGTTAGGATAATAGAGCCGATGAGGGAAATGTTCTTAAAATATATGTATTTGCTTTGGTTTGTAAAAAAAAAAATCTTTCAGATTAAGAACAAAAACTAGTTGTGAAGATCTCCAAAAGGGTCTTTTCCAACAGGGAGTCTGTTACTGTTGTTATGTGCCATCATGTTGCCTCCAGCTTATGGTAATCCTATGAATGAGTGACCAAAAATGTCCTGTCCTTAACAGCCCTGCTAAGTTCCTGTAAACTCAAGGCTGTGGTATCTTTAAGGGAGTCAGACTATTGCATGTTTGGTCTTCCTCTTTTCCTGTTGCTTTCCATTTTTCTTAGCATTATTCTTTTTTCCAGAGAATCCTGCCTTCTCATGATGTGCCCAAAGTAAGACAGCAACATTTTTGCCTCAAGAGATAGTTCAAGCTTGATTTGATCTAAGACCCACTTGTTCATATTTCTGGGAGTCCAGGGTGTCCCCGCAGAGCTCTCCTCCAGCACCAGATTTCAAACAAATAATTTTTTCCGTCAGCTTCCTTGTCCAGCTTTCACACCAATACACCCATACATGTGATTGGAAATACAATAGTATAGATGATCTTGGTTTTGGTCTCCAATGGCACATCCTTACTAGTTCCTTCATTGCTGTCCTTCCAAGTCGCAGTCTTCTGATTTCTTGGTTGCAGTCTCCATTTGGATTGATGATTAGACCAACGTACACAAAATCTCTAACTCTTTCAATTTCTTCATTGTCAATGTTAAAGTTAGGTTGTTCTTCTGTAGTCATGATTTTTGTCTTCTCAACATTCAACTGGTCCTGCTTTGGCATTTTCTTCTTTAACTTTCCCTAACAGTCATTTCAGGTCATTGCTGCTTTCTGTCAATAAGGTGGTGTCATCTGCATATTTTCACTCTTCCTTTGTCTGAATTTAGTCCAGCTTTCTTTATTATAATTTCTGTGTACAGATTGAACAAATAAGGGGACAATGTTCACCCTTGTTTGACACCTTTGCCTATAGGAAATTCTTCTGCCTCTCCATATTCTGTCCTAATGCTAGCTTCTTGTGCACAATACAAGTTATGTATCAGGACAATCAAGTGCTGATGCACACCCAGTTCTTTCAGAACAACCCACAGTTTCTCATGATCTACAACAAAGTCAAAGGGTTTGCTGTAGTCTATAAAACATAGACTGATCTTCTTCTGAAACTCTTGGGTGTGCTTCACTAGCTAACAGATACTTGCAATGTGATTTCAAGTGTCTCTTTCTTTTCGAAATCCAGCTTCAGTATCAGGCACTTCTCACTCTATATAAAGTAAAAGCCTTTGTTGCAACACCTTGAACATCACTTTGCTTTCATGGGAATTAAAGCAATGGTCCTATAGTTACTGCATTCCTTGGCATCTCCTTTCATAGGGATTGGAATATATATTGAGTGTTTCCAGTCTGTGAGCCATTGTTTAGTTTTCCATATTTGGTGGCATACAGGGAATATGGACATTAAGATGGAAACATTCAGTGTAAACAAAATGATGCATAATGTGCAAAAAAAAAATCCCAATTTCATATACACACTGAGGAGATCTAAGCTGGCAACAACAGACTCAGAAAGGCATTACAGCAGGGAGTTTGATGAAAATGTCAATCTCCCCAGTATGTGGCTGCAATAAAAAGCCAAATAGTGTGTTGAGCACTAATTAGAAAAGGAATAAATAATTAAACAAAATCTGCTAATATAATATGCTTCCTTATATAAATCCATTGTGCACGTCTAGAATACTGGTCATTGTACCAAAAAGATATGAAGTAGAGCTGAATGAGGTGTAGAACAGGACAACCAAAATAATCAAGGGTGTAGAGCAGCCATTTTCACTTTTTTTTTACATTGTCATTTTAGGAGTTTCTCAGGTTCCAAGGTGTCCTGTCAAACAAAGATAAAACATGAACAGATTAATAGAAAAACAGAATAGAAAAAAAATTCAGTCTGTGGCCCCCTTCAAATGTGCCAAGGCCCCCCAGGGAGCATATGGCCTCCATTTAAAATGGCTGGTCCTCCCTTGTGATAAGTTTGCAATATTTATGGGGAGGGGGGAGTGAGTAAGAGGAGACATGATGAAAATGTATAAAATGATGCATGGTATGGAGAAAGTACACAAGGAGATTTTCTTCCTCTCTCATACTAGAACCCTGTGTCATCCACTGAAGCTGAATGGTGGGAGAATTTGGGAAAGAGAAAAGGAAGTAGTTCTTCATAAAGTGCATAGTTAAACTGCAGAATTCCTTGGCACAAGATGTAACCACAGCTATCAACTCAGACAGCTTTAAAAGAGGATTAGATCCATGGGTGTCAGGGCCATCAATGGCTACTAATTGGGATGGTGATGTATCATTGCCAGCATTAGAGATATTATGGTTCTGCATATCACTTGATAAGGAATGCAAGACAGAGGCTAAAGTTGTCCTGCTGATGGGTTTCCTGGAGGCAACAATCTGGCAATCAAATAAAGAGAATATTTGACTAGATGGGCTCTTCATCTGATCTAATATGGCTGGTCTTATATACTTACATCAAAACATCTGCTGAATTTTTTTAAAAATATGTGTGTTTCTAAATGATGTGTCAAAACAAAAAAGAATGTCAAATTAGCTATATGAGGGTCTGATCAAACAGAAGTATACCTGGTTTGATGCAAGGTACTCTATAGCACCCTATCATTTAAATTGCTGCCATGGTTGACACAGAAACATTTAATTATCCTACGAGCACACATTTCCATTTCAAGTGTCTATACATCACACTATCCCCTTCTCCTACACCCTTCTCTGGCACTCTCTTACCCACCCTTTTGCCAGGGTTCAAATACCTCCTCCTTCTCCTCCTTAATGTTTAGCAAGTGAAGTAGCAGTGAACTGGCAACACACAGTAAGCATTTGAATAAATGCGGTATCAGTTTAGCTTTATAGCATGAAGTTTCAGGAGAAAACATATTTTTAATAACATTGTTTACAAATTTCACTGCAGCTGAAGGCAGTTGAGCAGAAGGCAGGCAAAAGGAGCAGGGTTCATTCCCACACCAAGCCTCACTCTGCATCATAGATGATGTCATCTGGATATGCCCAACAGCCCTAAAGGACCAATATGGGTGACCTCAGAAGCCAAATGCATGACAAAATAATGTGAATGAGAGCACTACAACCCCCCGAAAAAAACCTGTCAAACAAAATGTACCACATATTCATGCCAAAATATTAGATCTAACTATTAATACTAATGCCATGTAGCTGCTGGAATACATATTGAAAGGAACAGTGAGAAACATATCACAATAGGACAAATACCATCTGATCACTCCCAGAGTTCAAGGATGGTCATAACATTTTCTAACACTCAGGATATTATAACCAAACCCCTATTGCATACTTTACACTTACAGAAGGGCAATGAGTTCACCAGTAGAGGGAGAGTATTGGTAATAATAGACTTCCTCCTTCTTTCCTGTGGCTTGTCCAACTAATGAATAATCTGTTTTATTTCATGGAAGTAAGGAGAGCCTAGCTCAGTGAGTTACATATCTGGCTATGCAGCCAGAGGTTAGGAGTTCAATTTCCCACTGTACTTCCCAGGGAGAAAATTCAGCCTGTGTGACCTTGGGCAAGCTGCACAGTCCCAGGTTGCCCCCAGAAGAAGGAAATGGTAAACCACTTTTGAGTGTGTTCTGCCTAGAAAATATTGAAAAGGGTCACCATACGTCACAACTGATTTGAAGGCATATCATTATCATCAATGGGAGACTTGAGTTGGAAGGAGAATGTTTTTAATTACCAAAAATCTCTCCCTGTTGGTAACATCATCCATTGGCTGCAGTCATCAATAATAAAAATGTTCCTCCTTCCATCCCATGGCTCTAACAACTTCCACATAATGAAACATATTATTCATTAATAGGACAAGCCACGGGAAAGGAGGAGGAGAGAGAAAGAGGAAGTCTTCAGTTACTGAAAATCTCCCTGTGCTGGTGATGACATCAGAAATAACTTACACAACAAGATTTTGGCTTGGACAATGGGAATAGAGAGTTCTGTGGCACATTAAAGACTAACAAGTTTAAAGGAGCTTCATGGTGCAGTGGTTAAACTGCAGTACTGTAGTGAAAACTCCGCTCACAACCTTAGTTCAATCCTGGGTTCAGGTAACCAGCTGGAGGTTGACTCAGCCCTCCACTCTTCTGAAGTTGGTAAACTGAGTACCCAGCTTGTTATTGGGGTGGAGGTGAAGATGCTGCCAATGTGTAGCCTGAATAATTAAACTGAAAAACACCCAGAGAGAGCTTTAAGCACTATGGGGTGGTATATAAGCAGCACACTTTGCTTTTTTAAAAATTTACCATAAATTTCCAAGGATTGTAGCTAGAGATGGGGACGAATATAAAAACGGATCGGTTTTTTCGACGAATATAGCCGATTCATTAAATGTTTGTCGATCCGTATTTGTGGGTTCCAGAGACCCCCACGAATACGAAGTGATGAATATTTACCCGTTTTTATTCGTCCTTCGTATTAAAAAACAAACAAACAAAAAACACCATTCTGCCTACCGGCCGCCGATCAGCTGATCGGCGGCAAAAAGGCAGCCACCACCCCACACAGCCACCCAATACCACAGCCTACCCCACCCCCTTCCTTTCCCTACCTTAGGCCCCACGCCATGCCACCCCACCCCCACCGACACCCTCTTACCTTAATCGCTGCTGCCGAGGTCTTCTGGCCTCGGAGCCATGCATGTAAAAATGGAGACTGGCTGCCCTTTGCAAATATGGTGGCTGCAGCTTCATTTAGGGTAGGGAAGCTGCAGCTGCCATCTTTGCAAAGGGCAGCCTGGATTCCCTTAGCCTGCCTTAAGGGAATCCAGGCTGCCCTTTGCAAAGATGGCAGCTGCAGCTTCCCTACCCTAAATGAAGCCACAGCTGCCATCTTTGCAAAGGGCAGCCAGACTCCCTTTTTACATGTGTGGCTCCGAGGCCAGAAGACCTCGGCAGCAGCGATTAAGGTAAGAGGGTGTCGGTGGGAGTGGGGTGGGGGCTAAGGTAGGGAAAGGAAGGGGGTGTGGGGTAGGCTGTTGGGGTGGCTGGCTGTGTGTGGGGCTGGCTGCCTATCGGCTTCTGATCAGCTGATCAGCGGCTGGTAGGCAGAATGGGCTTCTGTGCCGTGTGGTAAACTCTCCTGGGGGGACCCAATTTGTGGGTGAATAACTCGGATGTCCGATATCCAGTCTTGACCAAAGTTGGCAGACATGTTGGGGAAAGACATAGAAAGCTCCATTGTGATTCTGGAGTCTCTTAAGTACCTGGGGGGAGCTTTCCTGGGGGGTCCTCTTTGTGAGTAATTAACTCAGGGGTCCATGATCCAATGTTCACCAAATGTTCAGGACGTGTAGAAAAGCGTCTGAGGGAGCTTCCCTGCAAATTTGGTGTCTCTAGGTCATCGGAGGCCAGTGTTATAGCCATTTAAAGTGCAGACAAATTGACAGATTGATTCGTCAATTCGTCTAAGAATATTCGTATATTCGTTGATCCGTTAACCTTGATGAATAACTGATCAAAACGAATTGCCATTTTTTTTATTTGTCCCCATCTCTAATTGTAGCCCATTTTTTTGTATGGATGGCATATGTAGCCTTTGTAAACAGGCATTTATGAAAGCACATACAAATCTGTCTACTGAGGCTATGCTCCATTCTTGCACAATGTCATGTGAGTCCAAAAAGATGAAATTATTGAGACACATCAGATCCAGAGTGTATGCAGAGTGCCGCCACCCCCATAGTTTGTGGAAGTTACTCACTCAAGGATAAATCTAAGTGACAATGTGGCAGTAGATTTCTTTCCTTCAGTGGGGCTGTAACACTCAGAATATAAATGGATGCTACAGGCTCTCTCTGGTGGCTCAGTGAAATTGTAGTTTAAGATGAAATATCTCAGACTTGGTGTTTCCTGTGTCACCAAAGCTGGGGGCAGGATGGAGTGTTTTCTGCTGTGACCTGGAATTTCCAGTCAGCTATCACAAAAGCTATCATCATGTTTAAGGGCAGTGTCAAGGAACTCTAAATTGCTTGACATTCCCCATTCAGTCAACTTTGATTATGAATACTCTACAATGTCTACCTAAGAGTCCCCTCCATATGTTCAAATTAAATGTTGCTTACTCCCAAGTAAGTGTGCATGGAATCAATTGCATAGTCTTACTAGCTCCTAGGAGAGCTTAATAGCAATACCAGTGAATCTTTCTTGTGCTTAGTCATTGTTAGTATGCTTCTGATTGATACTTCTGGTATCAGCCCCTCTCCATCCAGCCTTAGGGGGGCTTGAGGTCTCCTTTCCACATTTAAGGAACCCGCTTGGAGAACTGCGAACAAAGTCCCAGGCTAGGAAGTGTGGCTTTATGGGTCAGTCAGGCATACAGATATCACATAAGCTCTGGTAAATCCCCCATTCTCCCACCCCAGGAAAGCAATTCTCTTCAAGGACAATGATCACAGCAACATGAATCTGCATTTGCCATGGGCAAAACATAGATTCCTTTGTAAGCTTTAGTAAAAGTGCAGCCACTATCTATGCATAGCAAAATTAGAAATTAAATTTTAGCTACAGGAATAGACTAAAAGAATTAGGGCTGGATGGAGACATTATTACCTGGCCATTAGGTCCTCTATGTAGTTTGTGGAAAAACTGCCTTGTCTGCTGGTGGATCCAGCCCAAATATGGTATTTTCCAGAGGCATCTACATGTAAGAGTGCATAATAAATATGCAGGGAAAAAAATCAATATTAAAATATCAAAATACTTCATCTTTGCATTTGTATATAATTCATTATCGTAGTAGGAAGACAGGCACTCCCTGGCCATGGAGATGGTAATAGTAGAATGAGCCTTCATGATAGAACTGACTACCTCTATGCCAGGCCAATGCTGGCAGTAACATTCTGACAACCATCTCCTGACCTCAGTAGCAAAAAAGAACTAATAAACCATTCTTCTACTGTAAGTTCCTATTATTATTATTATTATTATTATTATTATTATTATTATTATTATTATTATTATTATTATTATTATTATTATTATTATTATTATTATTATTTTCATTTATATGCCGCATTTCCCCCAACAAGGGACCCAAAGCGGCTCACAATATTAAAATTCACACAATTTAAAAACACAATAAGTTAAATATTAAAAGATAAATTAAACAATATATCACTACTAATTCTGTGCCTGTAGGAGGCCTTCAGCTCAGTTAGCTCTAGAGTCTCCTCCAGCTTGATTATCTGAGGAAAGCTGGTTGCTCTGGGTTACTTATGGATCCTTACTATCTCCACCCCAAGTAATGATAAGGGAAAGAATCCTTGTTAATTCCTTTTGTGTTTCTAGCAATTAATTTTATTTATGCTTGAAATACAGCCTGGGCACTTTCACTATTAATTATTGGATGTTTCCCTCTTAGTTTAATTGGATTAACATTACTTGAAGACCAACTTCTGAAGATGCTTATTAACATGAATATTACTGAGCATCTCCCAAATATACAAGAACTATACTTCTAGTTTGTTTTACACAGGCCCCATTCCTCTTCCCGTGACATCAAAGCAGCATTTATTTCTCATCCAGGCAAGGGTGCTCACAGTAATAATTTGGGGGACGGGAGGAGAAATATCTACTAAGGATACTTAAGGATTGTTAACCTGACTGTTATTGTTATGTATGTACCTTTAAAGAAATATCAAAATTTAGGAGATCCATGCATCCAGACAGTGTGTTTTGTACCATAGGGTTGCTGTATTTACGTTTTTTAAAGTAACTAATAACTATAATTACTAAAGTAGTAAATTTATAGTTACTATTTAGAAACATGCCAGCTATGAAATTGGAGCTATAATTATAACTATTATAGGGATCTGGAACATTTACTACAGCTAATTACTTTTAAAAAGTAACATTCCAAGGTCTGGAACAAACCAGGTTTCTACATTATAGCTTTGTCTGATTCCGGACTCAGTCTAATGATTTGAGAATCTAGTAGTGGTTTTTACAGGTGTGGCAACCTATGGCAACATAATGCTTGTAGAAAATGGTTTAAACCTCATAAATTTGAAACAAAATGGGTGGCCTTGTTGATCACAGAATCAGATTGAGCCCAATATATTTTGCTGCCTAATGAGAAAGGATGACAGCACTCACCTCATTCTGTATACAGGCTCCATGCGTACTGACAATGTTCAGCGCTGGCAGTGGGGTGGTGTCCCCCCCCACATACACACACACACACACACACTTGAGTGCAACAGAGTTGCTTGTGAACAGAAACCAGACCACGTGGTGCACCGCCTTGGCCTCCGTCCCCCTGGCTCCTCTCCCCGGCAACATCTGCTGTCCGAGGTGCTGCCTCTCTCACCCTAATGGTAGGACGGACCCTGAATGCTGCGATAACATCAATGTGACTGCCTAAATAACGGAACTTTCTGATATCTGTTTCTTAGGCAGCAGTAAATACTTCTGAGACACTTCTATAACCACCTCACATTTTCCTTGTCCCCCCATTTTTAAAGTACAGTTAGAATTGTTGGGGTTTTTTTAAACCTAAACTTTCAAAATCTAAGTATAGGCCTTTAATAGGAAGAGAAGCATTCAGGCTTCAAGAACGTTTCAGTCTGTGAGTGATTACTAGCTTGTTACAGAGTCCTTTTAGGTTCCCACAACTTAACATTCATCTGGGAAATACAATGCTATTTAATAAGTGGTAGAAGGACTGGACATACCTTCTCAGCATGTTTATTATTCTGCATATCTTTTATTCTCTCACCCAGAGCAGATGTTAAGATATGGTGGCCAAGACAGGCTGCCAGAAGATATCAGGTCAAATCATTTAACTTTGTTTTGCTTCAGTCCCACAACTAATTAAACCACTTGTTTTTACATTGAACCCTAATAAAAACAGCACTAGATAGCTATGCTATGATCTTTTGGCCACACTTTAAAAAAAGAGTAAGCACAGGGGAAATCAGCAAAGCAGATTTAAAAAAAAAATCCTAGCATTCATATTTCATACCATATGTTTCATATTTTTAAAAAAACAATGGAGATTTTGCTCTGGCTTAATGTGGCTAGCAGGAACCATCATGGAGGCTTTCCACAAACATTAACATTATAGCCATGCAACAATTATGAAAGAAGGGCAGATGTGTTCTTAGTCTGGGTTTGCAGTCTTCAAATTTAGAAGTGTAAGAACACATTATCTGAAATGACTACTGACAATTAAAAAGAAGTCGTTTCTTACTACTTCACTTGCAGCAGATAATTCTGTTTACAAAGGTTATAAGGCACCCCAGAATTCACATGTGGTTTTGCCATGTTTTCATTTGCAAGCAGCAAAGAGTTTAGGGATGTGTATTTCAAAGCACAGAACGTTCAATTGGATAATGGAATCAAGCAAGCCCAGAGATTAGAAATCACTATGTAAAAATAACAGAGGTACTTGACTGGTATCTTATTGCTTTGTCCCAACTAGAGTAGACCCATTAACTCAATGAGACTTACTCAGGTGCTGATGTACCATTCAGCAAAGTGATTCAATGGATCTATTACTTGGGACTAGCAATAGACTAATGTCCTTCGTAATTAATTCCTTTCGCAAATAGCAATGATATAAGTACATTACATTTCAAATACAAATTAATATGGGATTCCGTCCTATTGTGGTGTAATAATAACTTCTTAATTATGGTGTGTGGCCTCACTAAAGGAGAAGGAGCAACATCAGAGGGTTGAAGTGCTGACTCATGCTAGTGCCTTTTCCTTTGCTTGTGGGTCCAGAGGCAACAAGGTGGACAAGAGAATATTATTTTATATAGGCTGTAATGTTCAGGCTGTATTTAATTACTTTTAAGAAATGGTGAAATAGCTACATTTTAAAACTTTGATAATAAAACTAACCAACTACTTTTTCAGGCTCCTGGGCCATAATTAAAACTAATATTTTTGAAAGTAAGGTTCCAGGCTCAGAACAACGTGGTACAGCAATGTCTCACTTGTAGAAACAAAACACTCTCGAAATGAAATACCCAAAATTCTGTTTTATTGTGGTAATTATATATGCAAATGCTGATGTGTGTAAATAGACATGATATTATCCAATAGAAATAGTCTTTCAAACCTATAGGTAGCCCAAGGGTTTTTGTAGCTCTCATCAGGGAGATGTAGAAGCAAGCTGGAGGGAGACTCAATGTAAAGAAGCACTAGCTGGTAAATCCAACAAGCACATATTTACCCAGAGCTAGCAGGACTAGGTTGCCACTTTTGAAAGACCCAGAAGGTAATGGAAGTGGGAACAGAAATAGGTGGTACTGGACAAGTGAGGAGGTGCTGCAAAGATAGGAGCCACAGTGGCACTTCTACTCCCATTTGAGATGGCAGAATAGTTTGGGCTGCCAGTGACCAAATCATCTCACTCATAAACATTATAAAAGGTATTCGGAGCCATATATTGTTCAGGCTATAAGAAATTAAATGTAATGTTTTAGCGAACAGCCCTTGCACGTCATCTTGGCTTTACCCTACCATAAAAATAAGCAAGAAGAAACAACATATCTGTGTTAACAATGGATAACAATAACCTTATTAACAAGTAAGAGACAATAGCATCCCCACCATGATCCTGACACTAGCTAATCTAATCTAATGTGTGAGTTGAGAGTTCTAACTGGTGATCTAAATAGGTGATGCATATTTGCATTGTCAAATACAAGGCTTAAATAAAGAAAAGACCTGGAGAAGGAGTTTTTTTCTTTGGAAAGGTCTCTAAATGTGTACTTTGTGGGAGCAGGCAGTGCGGTTTAAAATCAAAGGCACCATGATGCTAACGCAAAATCCCATCTCGTTAGCTTTCTGTGAAAATGAAGGACATTGTTAAACATTGTTAAAAAAGCACTCTTTCAACAAAGAAAGTATTTTATTCAATACAGTACATAAATATTGGTATTTATCTATTTCAGATTTAACATGAAAATTATCTCCACTCAATACACTTTGGTCTGTGGCAGTAAATTATTTTTCAGATATAGTAGCAAGAACACAAAGCATCATCTAATGCAGAACCATAAAAGACACTGATAACAAAGCTTATGTTACTGACGTCACTTAGAAAACATTTATTACTCTTTGACTAATGTTATTTGGATAGTAAAATATAATTGAATAGCCAAAACTATGTGCAACTTTCATATAGTCTAATATTGTGGTCAATATAACAATTCCTATTCTGATCCACAAAGGAAATAATATATTTCAGTGCACTATTCTAAAATGGAAGGGCAAACAACCAAATTGTCATTACAGCACAATCCACAAATCATTTAATGCGATATAGTAGCTCTTAAACTTCCCTTCAACTCACTCTACAACCCAGATAATATCTAAGTGCTTTAGTTTACACTGGTTAGTGGGATAGGCTCTTAGTGCTATTAGGAAACATTCAGCAAATTTATATGCAACTGTATATATTTAACTGGGTTGTGGATCACAGCCTTAGTCATTAGCAAATTAATAAAGAATATCAAACAGGTCATTTTGGTTGAAGGATGCATGCTAGAAAATATTTTAGAATAAGTGAAAAAAAGAGGGTTGAAACCAGTCTAGTGTTACATAGAGCAGTGGTTCCCAACCTTGGGCCTCCAGATGTTCTTGGACTTCAACTTCCAGAAATCCTGGCTAGAAGAGGTGCTGGTGCTGGGAGTTGTAGTCCAAGAACATCTAGAGGCCCAAGGTTGGGGACCACTGAATAGAGTACACAGGATTTAAGTTAGTAATGACTAAGTCAAAGCACTGATTTCAGCGATCTACTGTATGTATGACTAAGTCTAGAGTCAACTCAGAAAAATCAAATTATCATTACTGATGGATTGGACAGGGACTTACAATGTTATGTCCACAATGTATCAATGTATCATAATAGATCTGACAAAGGTTTATTTTGGTTCAAACATCTCATAAAAATATAATAAATATTTTAAATAAGTTGATGAAGTAACATCTACTCTATTTAAAGTTTGCTTGTTGAAAAAAAATGTTTACAGTATATTCTGATTTGTTACTAAAATGTAAATAAGACTTTATGTAAGAAAACTGAATTTACACCTAAGAGAGTGTAACCTCCTTAATAGCCATGAGGCTGACTTAATACTGCTGTGGAGTAACACACTTGATTTAGTTAGCAATATTATATTCATTGGCTCCAGCAATCAGGGCGTTGACATCTGTGCATCTGGCCCTTCAAAATTAGCAAACTGGCTTTTATTATAATTTGCACATGGACATTTTTTTCCATTTGGCTTCAGGTTTTCTAGTTTTGGCAGTAAAAAAAATTACATAACGAATATGTGACTAATATTATGTTTGAGGAATTCAGTTATGCATTCTTTTAAAATGCAAATAAGAATATCCTATATGGTTCTGATCACTCTATTTCAAATGTTTCAGGTCTGTTAAAGTGACTTGTATAATAGATTGCTACATTGTATCAGTAGGTACAAGATCTCTCATTATTCCTATGCAGAATCTATCTGTTACTAACCCATATCTCCTTTCTCTCTTTAGAAACACTGTACATTACAGGGCTCTTCTATGATTATATTTATCAAAGTTGTTTGTTTTTTGTTTTGTTTTTTTGTTTTTTTTTGTGCTATGCCCACTCACATGATAATAATCTTGGAACTGCAGAGCTGGAAGGAACCCTAGGGATCATCAGGTCCAGTCCCTGTCAAGGAGGCACAGTAGGGAATCAAACACCCAGTCTCTGGCTCCACAGCTAGATATCTAAACCACTGAGCTATCCAGCAGTCCCAGGATTATAACTCAGGATTGCACAGTGTGGGTGCAGCACACAATTTACGTGCTTGACTATGTTTTTCAGCCTACCTGCAGCCACAAAACATTGCTTTAATCAAGTACATCCGTAGTGTATAATTGGTATGCTACATGCCACCTGGAAGCAACAGATTGTGCAGGCCTGTGAATGAACACCACACAACATGCCTTAGCACTATATAAAACAAAGTATGAAATATTTTTAAGAAACTGAGCATATATAGTCCTGTTTGCCATTCTGGCTTCCTTTTTTAAAAAATCCAAAACTCAGCATTGAGGAATCAGCAAAATTATTTTTTTCTATTAGTACTCTGTATTTGTCACACAAAATGCAGGTGGCTGTTACAGTCTGTCCCCTGATCAGGATTTTCTAGGAAATTGTTTGGTATTTTCTGACATGCTGTCCCAATGTGCGTTGCTTTTCTTTTCTATGAAAGTCCATTGCCAGGCTTAGGTAGGATTTACACTTTTTCACTAGTATCCCAACACTGAATCATCGACATCACAGGGGAAAGGACAGCCTTTAGTCTAGTACAGGCATCCTTCAATCATTAACGGATGGATAGCTTGTGCATGATGATTTACTTTCTGATTCAGGTTTTGCTGCAACCTTCCACTGAGGTTTGTGACTACAGGATATTTACTTGGAGTTTGCTTCATTTGCTCTTCGGTCCTGCAGAGTACATGTGCTTGAAGATAATGGGGGGTGGTAGTTAGGCTTTGAGACATTACGAAGGTCTTTAAAACTTTTAGAATTTCTGAGCTGTCTTTTTACACTCTTTTATAATAAATACATTTTACGCTACTTAAAAAGTGCCTTCTCTTTGTTTGAATCCCTAGGGCAGTCTTTCCAAGCGGTCTCCAGATGGACTACAACTCCTGACCATTCGTTATTCTAGTGGGGGTAATGACAACTCCACCCCAGAAACAACTTAGGGCACCAGCTGAGGAAGGCTGGGCTTGTGAGTCTGATTTAATGGATTTTAAGTTTAAGGGATTTTAAGGGACATGGTGACGCTGTGGGTTAAACTGCAGAAGCCTCTGTGCTGAAGGCCAGAAGACCAGCAGTCGTAAGATCGAATCCACGCGACGGAGTGAGCGCCCGTTGCTTGTCCCAGCTCCTGCCAACCTAGCCGTTCGAAAGCATGTAAAAATGCGAATAGATAAATAGGTACCACCACGGTGGGAAGGTAACGGCGTTCCGTGTCTAGTCGCGCTGGCCACGTGACCACGGAAATTGTCTACGGACAAACGCTGGCTCTACGGCTTGGAAACGGGGATGACCACCGCCCCCTAGAGTCGGACACGACTGGACAAAATGTCAAGGGGAACCTTTACCTAAGTTTAAAAAAAAACAGTATCAAATATATTTAGATATATTTAGATAAACTATGGCCACAATAGGCTGGCCCCTGTAGCTGGCCCATCCACTCATGTGTGCGGCAGCAGCAGCAACCTTGCTCATCCTTCCAATTGCTCCCAGAGCTCCGCTCTCTTCCTGCTCGCCTGGCCACTCCAGGCAGTGGGAGGGAGGACGAGTCTCCCTGCATGGCTGCTGAGCTGCTAGTCGAGCAGGAAAAGAGCGGAGCTCTCGGAGCAATTGGAAGGATGGGCGAGGCTGCTGCCACCACTGGACATGTGTGTGGATGGGCCGACCGCAGGGGCCGGCCCCTCATTAAGTTCAGCTGTGCAGGGATATTTGTATTCATATATGAATACGAATACCCCCATCTCTAGTAATGGGAGGGTGGGTAAAATACCTCTCTGACTCTTACAGTAAGAAGTAGGTGGTGAGTGTTTTTTCCAGAAATTTTCCCAATTCAATCTATAGGCAGAGGATGCCTGAAGAAACAAATTAACTAGCTAGCAAAACATATGTCACTCCTCTTTAAAAACCCCACCAGATATCAAGTAGAAGCTAAGTTGGAACACAGGTTCCTGCTCCAGTGGTTATAAATTCAGGGTATCTTTTGTATGGAAGGAACATTCAGTTACAGAGTGAAAAACCATACAATCAAATTTGCCATATTAGTGGGAACTGGCCATCTTCCCTTACCTAAAACCACCTGTCCCTTCCTCAATAGCAGTCAGTGTAGGAGCACATTTTTGGTTTTGATTATTCATCCTACTTTTTACTGGTTCTTCTGTAAGATACTGATCTAAATTATGTGGAAACAATGACATTTAAAATTCCAGAGAAGTTGTTTAAGAAGAAATCAAATACCACTATTATTTTAAAATAACTTTAACCGCAAAGGGGCCATCACATGCAACGATAAAGAATTACAAAACTGTCCATTTAATCAAAGTTATCTGCCAGAGAACTGTGACAGACCACAAAAGAGGGATTTAGAACTGTGTTTAATGTTTAAGCTGAAAAGCCCAGGGAATTGATTAGTTCCCCATGAACGTTCAGTGGTCCTTGAAAGGGAGACACACACAGAGAGAGACACATGCATATGTGTATCCCTTCAATATACAGCAGGACTGTTTGCATTTTGAGACAGTTTTAACCTTCTCTGGAAGAAAAATGCACAGAAAAAAAAACCTAGAAAAGAACATAAAATCTGCATCCAATTCATTCACTCTCTTGGTGAGGTCCTCATCATTAAATAATACTGTAGGCCACAAATCCATGGTGGGGAAAAAAAAGATTGAGAAGCATGAAGAGAACAAAGAAGCCATTACATACGTAGGTATGGCCCACAAATAAAAACTTGCCTAGAATAGGTTAATGTTACCATTCAAACCATTCTGCTACATCAGAATAAAATCCACAGCCAACTGTAAACTACAACTTGAACCTCAAAAGGTTACAATATTCCACCAACTTATGCTAGGCAAACCTGTATCAGTTGCTGCCAAATCCATTCCAGCCTCCTTAAAAGGCTGCTTCAAAGACTCCTATGAACAAGAAAACAAACACCTAAAGGTGATCAAATCAGAGGCTAAGCAAAGCAACATAAGAAACTCGGGGTGGGGATGGGGACACAAATTGAAGTTAGAAGGAAGCTGGGCAGATTTCCTTCTACAGCACTACTCCTGTAGATGGCTATCATCATCATTAGCAGCAAAGAGATTTTACCTAACATTAATATAACTAAACACAATCAAGAAGTAGATACTGGGGAACAACAGTAGCATATTGAAAGTAGCTGATGTACTGAAAAGATGACAGAGCTGAGGCTGAAATAATCCCATCTTCAACCTCCCCCGCCTCACAAAGATATTTCTTTTGAATTCTAGGTTTTAGAGAACTCTGTGGAGAAAGCAACAGATTAGCACCATGCCTAATTTTATGAGGGGAAACGTGAGTGAGAAATTGTAATATTGTAGCAACTGTTCTTTGGTCCAAAGAATGAATATTGACACCAGGCATATTTTTCAACCAAAGTATGTTTACATTACAAAATTAAATTACAACAAAAAAACAAAATGAGCAGACATAAAAGTAATTAATTCTGCCCATAACATGCAGGACTTGTCAACAAGATCTGTTCACTGTGGGATGGGCCAAGTGACATCTATTTATGAAGTGAAGTTGGATCAGATATTTTCAATGGCATATTTATTTTAGGAAATGTTTGAATCTATGATACTGAAGGGAGTTACAAAGAAACAAAAATTTCATTACAAGAAATGAAATCAGACTGTACTTATTTTGCAGAAAAATTTAAAATTATTGGTCAGAAGAATGACCTTTATTTTTGTCCAATTAATCAATAAATCAGTATAAATTAGTTATGGAGTAAACAGGAGATGGTAAACTTTAAAAAACAAACCAGTACAAAACCAGCATAGAATTAGACTATGAAACATACTCAGACAAATGTTTCTTTTACCTGTGTGGTAAAATATAAAAATACCTTCTAGTTGCAGTGCTAGCTGTGGTGGCCCACCTACAATTACTTCCCTTTGCATCTCCCTCGTTTGTCAATCCATGGGTTTTTGACTATTTGCTAGAACAGCCAATACAAAGCGCTAAGTGATACAGGTATTTGATAAAATTATATCTCTACCAAAAGAACAGAGGTGACGGCTAGAAAGTAATCTTGCATGTATTGCCAAATAAGCAGCAATTTAGTAATTTGATATGGTGCAATGATGAGACCAAAATAAAAAGAAAAGTATACACTTTAATTGAAGCATGTAGTATTGGAACCAGGCCTGAGTTATTTTCAGACAGTGGTACACATTTCTGAATTATTTTCATCTTGACTTTGTTAGTGCTTTCACATACTTTATTCTGGTGTGCATTATCATATGAAAGCCTTAAACTTTAAAGCCAAAGGCTGGTATGTTCATTCTGCAACTTCTACAACCCAAGTTTCTACAAAATCTGCCATTTCAGACCCAAATATTAACATTTTAGGATTGACCCCTGGAAGTTTAGACTGTTGTGGACAACAACTGTGGTCTTCTAAATGTGTTTGGACTACAACTCCCATCATTCCTCATTATTGTCTATTCAGGCAAGAGCTGATAATAGCTGCACACCAACAACATTTAGAAGGCCACAAACTGCCCAGAGTCATAGCATATTTGGCAAACCTGCACCACACATTTATACAGATAAACCCATTCTTTGCAATCTATGCAGCTTCAGCTATACATCAAATTGTCTATTTTTTCTTCAAGAATGTGAGCTATAAATTATCATTTAAATTATTTCATTTTTAATGAAGGCCTCAGTAATAGAGCTTCAGAAGTTCCAAAAATTTGGTATTAAGTTAGACAAACTAAAAGAAGTACAATTGTAAGCAACCTGGAAGAGACCAACACATAATAATGTTCAGGTTTATTGTCCCTGCACTAATTTTTTATGCACAAAAGCTGTTGCACACTTTACTCCCAGGAGACAAGTTTTTACTTGTATAATATAACCCAAGATAAAATGCATACATTGAAAGTGGGGTGGTAAAACGATTACAGCCCATCAGGCTGTGGGAGGAAAGGAAATAGCTACTTTTATCAGAAATGTAACACATGGGCAAAAAAGGCTTTATCATTAGATACATATATGCAAAAATAAGTGTGTGTTTCCTAAGTCTTTCAATTATTATTATTTACATAGAAAAAATTATAAATGGGCATTTGTATGAGGCTGCTTACTCCTTCCGTCTGCTAAGTGGTCCACAATTTGACTATCAAAAAGCATGTAAAGCATTCATAGCTTGTAAGCCAAGTGCCTGGATGCAACTGGCAGTATTTTGTATTCTTAGCAGGCTTCCTTCTTGAGGTTGACTGTGTTCATTGCAGAAAATAAATTGTTCCTGCTGAATTGTAAATGCACAGATTTTTAAAATCCTCTTGAGGGTTCTCTTGTGCTTTTCATGGCTTTTCTGCTTCCTGTAATTCATCCTGTGGCAAATCTAGAGAGGAAGAGAAAGAAAGGAGGAAGATTATGACTAAATGTGGTTATATCTAGCAGCCTTGGTCTTAATGCCTTGCAGTTCTATCATTTGCCAAAGTCCTGTGTATCACCAAAGCCAACACTTTCCAGTGATCTAATTTCCTGCTAGTCCACTATTCCGAAAATTACAGAAGTACTTCAACATGTTCACTTCAATCCCTTTTCCAACAAATTTGACTAAATATACCTAACCTCAAAAGATAGAAAACAATGGACAAGGGCAGTTCTTAAGATTATTTGAAAAGGTGTAAGTGCCATTGCTTTATAGCACACACTTTCAGGGAACTGTCTATAACAAGCCATGGGGGGGTGGGGATGGTTTCTTTACAATTACCTCTAGAATAAGTTCTCCTTTAGGTATGTTGACAGTGCAGGGAGGAGGAACAGACCTGCTTCTAAGAGATAAGCTGGAAGCTATAATTGGTGAATAGTTCAATTCAAATTTTAATTTTCTTCTATCTACAGTTTTTTATTCTTAAGAACCTGGGTACCTGAGAAAATGGTGGGATGTGCTGTTAACAAGCTGTTAAGAGGTTGAACAAACTTTATCAGACATCCAAAGCCAGAGACGCAAAGCTCCCTAAAGGCAAATAGAGAGCAGCAGCTCAATGGAAAAACACTGTGATGACACAAAAGACCAAAGCAATGAAATCTCAGCAAGAGCATTATTTCCCTTAGGGGCCGTGAAGTGTCTGCTTTCCAGAAGACAATTAAAAGAACTGTGTGGAGCTGCGCTGGATTGACAAAGGTCAGCTTTGCATGGACCTTCTTTTGTTCTGTGCTGGTAGCACACACTGAGGTGCTTCAAGGATCACCATACAGCCTGTCTGTTTTAATGACTTCATTAATGACCAAGAAGAGGGAGTCAAGCAGCAGGTTAATTAAAAGTAGAGATTATAATAAATAGAGAAGAAGTACAAATAACCAATCAGGAAAATCAAGAAAACACAAAAATAGTTTAAAAACTGGCCAGATGTATGGGGAAAGAATTGGTACAAAATCCCAAAATCAATTGTTTGGGATACACAATTTATTGGACGTGGCCTCTGTTACTTATGTATTTATGTATATTTTAAACATACATTCCATCCAGTGGGGTAACAATATAATCTTTGTTATAAAATTAAATAAATACACCTGATGATCAACAAGTGTCAAATCCAATATACACCAATCCACTCAGGTGCACAAGATCCTAAAGGGCCAGATGCAAGGGTACTGCTGGTAATTATAACTAGCTCCACCACTGGGACTCTTATTTTGCAAGAAGAGCTGCTAATACTGGTCTACACTTCGTCTATACTGTATGTTTTTCTACCTTTGTGGAAGGCAACTTCTGCTTAAGGATAATCTACATACTGATTATAACAGCTACAAAAGCTTGCCACATGGATTCTCTTCACCATGTGATTAGTTTTCATGTTAATCCGAGATTTTGTTGATATGAAACTCTCTATGACAAGAAGATCAGATATCCAGTTCTACAAGGCAACAGGCCTGAGGAAGGCACAATTGCCCCATGGAAGTCTTCTGGGGCAGTAATAATCAGTTCTACTGAGACAAGAAAGCTTATATAAATGGGGTACCAGTTTTATTTTTCTCCTCTTAGCCCCATGGAAAAACCAACAAACACAACCACATTTCAGTGTTTCCTGCACAGCTGGTAAATCAGTATACCTCCATGCTCCATATAAAATTACTCATGCCCTCACAGGATTTACAGGATACAAACTCAACATTGCGAAAAAATATATTAACTATCTTCTTAACAGGTTAGCTGTTTTCCTGGCATTCTTAAACCTCCATTATACTATCGTAATCATGATCCACTAAGAATATGTCTATTGTTCATATTCTTCAAAATTACGTCACCACCACAACAAAACTTTCAGAGGAAAGATAGAACTTCCTTCTTCTTTGCATGTAATCTTTCTCCCATGAAGACATGCCAAAATAAATTTTGCAGAAACATTAGGAAATGAACAAAAATAGCATTTGGGGGACAGCAGAGCAGTCCTGGTGCAAGTTCATAAATCTATGGCTTCCACTAAAAAGAGAAGGAAAAAAGAAAATACAAAGAAAATAACACTCCTAACAAAACCAGCATTACAAGGTCATATGAGAACTGGTGTTTCAGCTGGGTACTAATGTGATCCAGGGAAATAAAGCATGGAGCTGGAAGAAAAGGCTTCTGTATCTTCAGTCAAACCAAAAAGTTCCAGATTTGCCTGTGAGAATCACTCATAATCTCTGGTCTCAATTTATAGAGTGACCTCGGTGAGGTGTGCAGTGCTATTGAAGGAAAGAGGATTGCCAAACATACATTTTGAAATAGTCTTCTTAATACACTGTTCTTTTAAATTGAATTGTGTTATTTTTAATTGCATATGCCATCTCAAAAATGCAAATGCATAATAAGGACAGGATATAACTTATCTTGAAAAAAAATTCTAAATCAATACTGCAGAGATAATAATCACAACCATACAAAAGAAGATACCATTTTCTTTAAAGGAAGGTTTCATCTGCCTACACATCAACCTAAAGCTTCAGATCACTACTGGAATGCACTTTTTAATCCTCAAACACAAAGGAAACTTATATATACCACCATTGTTTATGCAGAATTCCATAGGCATTCACTGGATTGGGTGATTATATGTTTTCTGTATTCACTTTACAGAACAGATGTTAAGCAAAGATTTCTTAAGAGTTTTTTTTCCAGCTTCTTCCTATCTACTATTATTTTAAGACTGGGAATATTCATCTTCAAAATCAACAGCCAGGCACCATGAACTAAAGCAATTGGAAGTGCACTGGACGAGCACCAAAGTATGAGATACCAACTAACAACCTCATGGCCCTGCCTATACCCACCTTTGTCCTGCACCCTTATTTCATCTACATCAATAATGGAAGGTATGATCCATTAAGGCATACTATTCTAGAAGAAACCTGCATAAAAGATTACTGTAAGGCTTTACACTAGCTAAAGAAGGTAATGTCCTAAACTGTGTTTGGAAACCCACTGTAAATTATTATCCTGATTTGCAGGGCAGGAGCAAATAACACCGCTCCCCTTGAAGGACAAGGGATCTGGCTGTGCATCAGGATGATCATGTGATGACTTTGTACCAAGGAGTGCCTCTGCTCAGCTTAGGCAGTGTGCCCAATGTGGCATTTGTGAAAAAGTGAGACCTGTCCATGGTAATACATTTCATAGTCACATGTAAACTAGATGACTATAATGCATTCAAAATGGGGCTACCTTTGAAGAGTTTGGTCCAGAACATAGCAGTGAAAACACGGGTGGACAGTCATATAGAAACAAGGCTATATTACAGCTATCATTTAAGATCTTCAGTGGTTACTAATTTGTTTCAAAGCACAATTTGAAGTCCTTTAAATTGATGATCTTTAAAGTCTTGAATTGTGTAGGTCCACACAATTGCCTCCTCTCTTATCAATCTGCCTGCAACCAGACACAAAATCCCTCCTCTGGGTTCCTGATATACTGGAGACAAGTCTGAATGGGAGTAAAGAAATAGTCCCAGTGGCTGCATGTAAACTTTGGAAATTCCTTGCCCCAAGAGGGAAGATGGATACCATCTTTGACTATGATCATATGGTGAAGATCTTTCTTAAGGCATACATTTGCCTTTTGAGTTTTATGTAATGTATTACATATATTATCTATTTTTCTGTTTTGTATATTGTGTTTTGTCTGGGGGGATAGCTCAGTGAGTCAAACAAGAAGCAAGAGAAGAAGTTGGTAAACTGTTTCTGATGACTCTATACCTAGAAAACCCTGGAAAGGGCCACCGTAAGTCAGAATCAAGTTATTTATTTATTTAAAATATTTTTATCCCGCCTTTTTCCTTAAAAGGACTTAAGGCAGCTCATATAATTAAATATAGTATTTAAAAGCTATAACTAGTAAGTATACAAATATTTAAAAAGAATTTTAAAAGCATTATATTAAAATGATAAATAAAATCAATATCAAACACATTTAGAACAACAGACAGCATGTGATTATTATTATTAAATGATGTTAGATTGATCTTAACTGCTGTTAGCCACATTGAGTGGTATACACACACACAAAGGTGGGGTACACATTTTTCTACAAATAAATAAAACACATAGCAAGCAACATTTCATTTTTGTAGTCTGTTAACTGACACAGAAATGCTAAGATGGTGGTATTTACTCTATTAAACCTAAACATTATTTCCCACACTCTTCAAAAGAAGAATTGACACTATTAAGTGAATTGCTATTGTTCAGGGTAGGTTACTTAACCAAAGAAGCATATCAGATTGGCCTCCTAAATCTTCTTTGTCTCTCTGAGGCAAGCAGCTACTCTCACAGACAAAACTACAGGGGAGAATTACCTTAAGGGCAAATTTTTCCAACATTTTTATACAACTGCTCTTTGCAAGGGCAGTCACCCAGCATCTGCCTGCAAGAAGAGCCAACACCTCTTCAAGAGATGTGAATTACAACAGCTTTCCATTCATGTTGGTTGACTGACTGTAGTTCATCCATCACAGCTGAAAACTTAGGGCCTTCTTATTAAAGCCTACATACCATTCCACTCATCTAAGTAACCTTTCACAGCTTGAGCTGAGCTACTAATAATCCTGTTAACTCACTGTAATGGTATCTATTTCTCTTATATGAGCACCATACACTATAAAAGAAAAGATGCCAGTGGGATAAGTCCCTATAAATGCTGCAATTCACATATAGAATGGATGTTTTCTCTACATATCCACCAGACAAAATATGCAAGAATACAACGGCTGAATTAAGAGAGCATGAGTACAACGTTGATAAGTACTGGTTCTTACAAAAAATACCCATAGATTATCATGCTTTCTTCTTTGGATATTTGGATTTATAATTTGATACAGCTGGTGCTAGAGGCAGATGCCTAATTAAGCAATCTGTTCTGGGTGCAGGAGTTCCAACACACACATAGTATTCCTCTGCCCATAACAGCTTCCCAGTTCATTGCTGTTGTGGAATGCATGGTTTCAATTTGTGTGATCAGATCAGATCTGATCAGCACACACTCTCAACAGAAGTAAATGGCCATGAATACACACAAGACCCCAAGCACTACTCCTATAGAAGGGAAGGGGCAAAGAAAGGGAATGTTAGACTCCTTTTTATTGAACCTTGTTTAAGAGTCAATAAGCAGAATATGGAATAACTCTCAGAATCTCCCAACTAACATTTGAAATGGCCAAAAATTGGCCATGCCAGCCAGGAGAGTCCATGAACTGTAGTAAAAAAAGGAAATTTCCAACTCCAACAAAACCAGTAACAAAATGAAAGTAGTGTGGCAGATTAAAGACTAACATGTATTTCACTGTGAGCTTTCATGGATTAAAATCCATTTCTTCACTTTTGATCCTCTGAAGTATCTGAAGAAGTGGACTGTAACCCACAAAAGTTTACACTCAAATAAATTTGTTACTCTTAAGCTGTCACAATATTTTTTTCTTTTTGCAGTTACTGAAACAGACTAACATGGCTACCTCTCTGAAAACACTTACAAACTGTGCACATTACTACTCATATCTATTATTCTTGTAATGACTCCAGTTGCAAGCACTGCAAAGGCCTTTAGTGCCAGTGAAACAAGGATTAAAGACGTCACACTGTAGGCCTGCTTCATCTTGGAGAAATACATTTTGGATTCAGGCTACATCAAGTCTACATTTTGATAGGCAAACATTAATAGTGATAGCTTTTGTACATATTAAATAGGACTCTTGACCCCAGAAGCAGTGTCATGAAACGAGTGCACTGAGAGACTTCCCACACTGTATTATGTTTATCAACATAATAGTAGCAGCCCTGGCATCCCAGAATAGCAAGGGCTCTTTATTCCACCCACAATTTTGTGTTTTGTGTCCTCCCCGCTTTTGACTTCAAGTTGGAGAGAGAAACCAGGCAAAGCAGTTGTAGACCAGGTGTGCACAAATTTCCTTTCAGAATTCTTCATCCTAAGATTGGGAGCAACAATTGGTGAGCCACTTTCCCTGAATTTCTCCAAGGGAAGGAGAACCTAACCATTAGTACTGTTTTCAGCACAGCTTTGTTCTTTTCCACAGCAAGTGGCAGCAATATCAACTGTATTGATGGCATGGCCAACATTTTGCTTCCTCCACAATGCCCTTTGATGTTCATGCTATGTAACAATCAGTCTTCTAATTTCCTAAAAGTTGTACTCCTCGATGAAAGAGATAACCCACCCCTGTGTGTGTTGGGGGCCTTTAGAATTTATTTTCAAGATATTTTTGAGCTTAATGTAACATTGCAAGGTGGCCAAGAGTCTTGAATTCATTTTTTCTCTGCAGCCTTCTTGGTTGCCGATTGTTCCTGATTTGAATAAATCTCCATGGAAGATTTACCTTATGACATATTTCCAGGGAACTGTGGGCAGTGGCTGTCTGCCATACAGTACAAAGAATGGCAAAACATGTGTACACAGTCCCCAGTCACCTAACAACAAAAGTAAGCAGAAGAAAGTAGGACCCCATCTATAAGAATTACTCTGAATTTTTTCCACTCCTGAAATTAATTTGTTTCTGTCAGACTGAATGAGAATGGTCCTAAATTTCATTGGGAAAATTGTTCGCAGAGCATTAATTTTGCATATAACAAATTCTCTGACTTTGGGGAGAATATTGTTCAATTTTCAGTGTCTCTCTTTGTGTGATAAGGGCATACTTCATAATAATTCTGGGTTCTTCCTTTTTTCCTTCTTTTAAAAAGACTTAATTCTGCTATGGCCAAAGAAACACAAATGTTCCTACTGGCAACTTTGGTGAGTTCCACAATAATGCTCATGGAAGGATGTTGAATCATCAAGTGGCATCCACTCAAGAAATGTATGGAGAGGTGGGAAATTCAATGGCAACAAAATAAATGAAGATGAGGAAGTTAGTTTGAGCCCCCTCTTTTCAGTGCAAGCTTCCTACCCCTGAAAATATAACAGTTCCTTTGCTCATAGCAATGCATAGCCTGTGAATGGTCCTGCAAAATGTTGTCATTTGGGGTTTGGTTTCAATCCAAGTGAACAGAACCCCTTGTCAGGCTTTATACAAGCCAATAAGATGGCCAGGCTTAGAGGGGAATGCCTCCCAATCTCAAATTCTGCTTGGCTTCAGCAAAAGGAATGGTTGTGCTCACATGTAGTCTCTAAATCCAAAAAAGAACCATGATATTTCAGGGGTCTGTCTGTGCATACAGCCTACACATGAACAGGAACCTCTCCTCTTCATACCTCATGCTGAAACCATGAAAAATGCTACAACAGAAGGACTCGGGCTGGTTGTTTACTTGTAAATGTGTTCACATCACTGGGTTGTATAATGCATGAATAAGTCATGGGAATCCTCTATTTTCTACAAGGAAAAAGGCCTATCAGGTTGGATTGGGAAAAGAAGTTGGACCCATAAAGCAGATTGCTAAACAGGGATGCACAAATACCTGATAGTGTTGTTATATTTTTCCAAGTTTCAGCTTCTAGTGTGCATAATGTCAGAAACAACTGAGAAGAATTAAGTAAAGAAATATACCAATTAATAAAATGTACTAAAACTCATGGTGGTCACAAGGGGTGCTAATTATTCAGAGTGGCACAGAAAATAATCTGTGAAACAAACAAAGTGTACTAAGGCATTTCTGCCTTTAAAATGCACTTGAGCAGGCTGTGTGTCCACAAAAGCTCTTGTTATAATACATCTGTTAGTCTCGAGTGCCTCAGGACAATATGTTGTTTTGCTGCAACTGACTAACAAGGGTGCCCCTAGAGAAACTGGGTTGTTTAATTTGTGATTCAAAAGGTGAACTGTGATGTATGTATATCACAGCTTCTCCTCTCTCCAGGTGATAATCCCACCCATTTCTGCATAGCCCATAAAGCTATTACATAAGATTGTGTGACCTTTCAGAACAGCATTCCTTGATTCAAGACACTGTTACCAAAAGTGGAAGTTGGCAACCTTTTCCTGCATATATATGCCTTTTGGGATCCATCCTGGCTCCAATATGCATGATCTTGTAAGTCCTGAAGAGCTGTAGCTATGTTAAGTGCTGAGTCATAGGACCATCAGTGTCTGCTGAGGGATGGTCCTGCCTTTCCTTATGCTGCTTCTGCTTCCAACACAGGGAACTGTTACAGCATCAATAATAAAATCATATTCAAGGTTTCCACAAATTTCTCTAGAAACAATATACACACAAGAACATCTCATGATTCGATGTCATTGAGAAGAATAAGCATTGTGGGGTTTGGATTAAAATGTGCTTCAAACCAAAAGCCAGGGGAAATTATTTTGATGTAATATTTTCCAACCCAATTTTATCTTTTGTTTTTAATTTGTAGTATAACAAGTGTGTGTGTGTGTGTACAGAGACTTTGAGACCTTTATTTCCACAAGTAATCTTTTGATAAGGTTCACTCTTGGCTTCCAAACAAAAGAACAGAATAATCACATCAGAATAATAGGAAATATTTTTTCCAAGGCACTTTCCCATACATTTTATCACATGTTAATTTGGGGATATCCTGCTGCTTAGAAACAAACTGTTCACCATGCAAAGGTGAGGCGTTTGACTTTTCTAGAGTAGTAAGTCTCAGACTTGAAAGTGGGCTGCAAAGACCTCAGGAACAACAGGAACCCGAGGTCTTCCTTTCTTCACCAGCCAAAATATGGGTGGGTTATGTGTCCTCAAATTTTCCGCTGATTGAGCAACCTTATTAATTCCCACTGGATAGGTGGGGCTGACTGGGAGGAGCTGCAGCTTTGTGTTAATAGTATTGTGGTTCCAAAAAGAATCAGCGGTGGCTCACTCCATTCACCTTTTTAATAATAATGTCCATACCACAGCTGGCTTGCATATACACATAAAAGGATGATTCCCAGCAAGTTCTGCTGTGAAGAAAAAGTTGGCACTTGTCTGAACACAACATAAATATAGAAAGCATATTTCAACAGTCTGAGTGTAAAACCTTTCTAAGATAAAACTGTTCAACATATCTTTTTTCTCCTCATATTACTTTAGAACCTTCTTTCCTTTTAAATTTCTTTTAGGAATTTCTGTGCTCCCTGACAGCCCAAAAAGAATTTATTTATTTATTTATTGGATTTCTATCCCACCCATCTAGACCAAAGGTCTACTCTGGGCGGTTTAGAAATTTAAAAACAATTTAAGAACTATCTTATTGCTTGAGGCAATAACAGCATACACACAAAACATATAAATGATTACTAAAACCAGTCGCTTATCAAAGCAGTGTTAGAAACAAACGCAGTAACAACTGAAAAACATATCAGATGTTAAAAGACTGAAAAATGATTTTCCTCGGAGCCTAAAAGGCATCATTGTAAGAACTAGGCATGTCTCTCTTTGACAAGAGATCTACAAACTGAGAATGCCCTCTCTTCAACTGCCACCTGTGTGCTGATTTCCACTGGAAATATTTGGGACTGGGATGAGTGGGTGGAGCAACACTACTGGAAAACTCAAAATCTTTGGTAGATTCAGCAGCGCTGCCAAACATTCTGCACTATTGACCTTCACACACAGAATGTATTTCTGTCAGTATTTATTTCTGATAGTCCCTAATTCAGCTTGTGTGTTGGATCCAGGTTAAGTTAATCATACTTAGTGCACTGAAATTAATGTGAATGTACAGTTACAACCAATTGAAGTCCCCCTGATTTCAGTGGGAACTTATTGAGCAGCCCTAGGATTCTTGGAGCTATGAAACTGATCTTGGATGAAGACAACTAATCTCAGATGCCTGCACTTAGGCCCTTCTAACAACTATGGATGCTTCTGCAGTGGCTTCCTGAATGAAACTGCAACATTGACCTCACAGAATGGGGGGAAGAGGAATGTGGTGGTGGGCAGGGATGGAGAGCATGTGGATCTGCTAAGCACGATGGTGATTATTGAAACTATAATTAGACTTCTCAGTACAAATATGAGCCAGTAATTATTGCATCTACTAGTGAAATATGTTTTCTAGTTCCCAGGATATATCATGTCAATGTTTAAAATGTATTTTGAGTAATTGCTCAGTAAGACAGTATGAATCTCTTGTCAGTGTAATACAGAACTCTGCCGATTTCGTGGCTTATGGGTCAGGAAGCAGATATGGCTACATTATGGGTGCACAAAACACCAACCAAGGACCATAAAAAAACCCACAATTTTTGCAGCTCCATATTTCTACAGCCCTAAAGCTGCCCTCACATTTGTGGCATGGTGCCAAATTTTGGTGGCGGGATAGAAAAAAGAAGGATGGTTTTCTGCTAAAATCTGGCTTTTTGACTGCAGATGCCTTGAATTATAGGATAGTAATTTCTGGAGGCTCCAAAAGTATGGTTCTGTTCTAAAACTCCTACAGCATATTGTTCTAGTGCAAACAAACAAACAAACAAACAAACAAACATACCTGTGTGGACATGAGAAGTGAAGTTCTCCCAATTCCAGTTTTGGCAGTGCATTATGATTGTGGGTTCAGTCTCACCAAGGCCCCAGATTGCAAAATTAGTCCCTTGAGCTACTGATGTGGCCTATTTTGACCCATATCTATGTGATTTAACTCCTTCAGTGAAAAAGTCAGCCCATGCTACCATGTTCGAATTTCTGACATGCAGTTAGTTGTGAGATGAAACAAAAATGTGAGGAAGTAACAAAGATCTCGGAGGGTAGAAGATCCTAAACATATTTTAGACAATTGAATTTCATGTCTCTATCAGATATATATTTTAATCATTGTCTGATTACTGGCTTAGTAAAGCATTAGCTGAAGTCAAAGAGGCAGCAAAAAAGTCTTGGGAAGAGATGAAAGTAATATTTTAAAGTGTAGTATGATTTTCTAATGGGCAAAGGAAACTGTAAAAACTTCAGTAAATGTAGCATGTTTGGGAACAGTAAAACTTTTATCAGTTTACATGATCTGGTGAGAAATAAGCTCAGTTGTTACAGAAGCCTTAAGCCCAGGTGAATGAATAGCTTTCTTGAGATTTATGAAATTGCTAACTGTGACTGTAGCTTGAGGGCAGTTTGGAAATTTTATGAAATAGCAACTTATATAATTCAAACAAACTAATTATTTTAAACTGGTAAAGCTGTTGCCTCAAATGATACAGATACAAAGATGCCTTATTGTACTTAGTAGTATGAAAAGTCCTTCATATTTTTGCATATATTTACATATGCAAATAAGAACGTAGAACCACATTAAGTTATATAGAGTTCTGTAGAACATAATTTACTGAACCATAATATCCCATGTCATTTTGCATTGCACTTCCAATGGAGAATCAAGTACACATATATTTAGCACTATATATATCATGACTTGGAGCTGCAAAAGTATAGTTTAGTCTCAGTTTTCTGTTTAGATAGGATCACCCATAAGACAAATAAAGCAGTGCGCTAAAACCTCTCAGCTAAGGTCCTTCAGCTCAAAACTGAGAACAGGATGAACTCATTTCCAGTGGCCACGGATCTGTTAAGGAACATGATAACTCAGATGGCATCTTTGGAGAGTACTTGGAAACTGGGGAATAGTGGCTGTGAGCTAGGGAGAAGAAATACTGAAAATACATGAAAAAAATGCTGACATGGCCACCATGTCACTCCTGCAGAAAGCACTGTATTACTCACTCCAGCTTCACTTCAGAATGTAGCCAAATAATTACATTCATGAATTGGGATCACATAGTAAATAATCTCTGAGCAAAGAGGAAAATGACACTGAAAACAACAAAGACCAGGCCCTGTGGTTGTAGGAACTAATATGAAAGTTAACTTTTTTGATAAAATATTCAACCTTCTTGAAAACATTTCTTTTATCCAGAAACCTGAAACGGAGATCATTTGGCCATAGCCCTAATTTTCCTTTCAGGAAATGACAATTTAAAAAAATATTCATTGTATCCTTAATTTTATGCATAGTAAGTGGTTCTCCAATAAAGTTGATGTCTTTGTGTATGTCAAAAATAAATATGAGGTTCTTGCACCACAGCCTCAACATGAAATGAACAGTAGCAAAATAAACTTCTGGATCAACAATCATAATCAAACTTGGATGAATAATGCAAATACAATTTTTAACTTTTTTAAAAATAAAATAAACCTCCAAATGCATGTTCCATTTGTTAATAAATATATTTTCAAAGGTTCAATCAGTTAATTAAAAAAAACTTTATATAAAACCTGATTGCATACTTGGAACTAAGCAATAAATAACCATGTCATATACTGGCTGCACACAGAATTGTGCTGTTTAAAGTGTTTCTTTCCCTGGGAACTGCTTTTCTGAACTCTCCAAACTGTTCTCAAAGGACCCTCTGGTTTTACACAAGGCATTTCAAGACATTCTCTGCAGGAGTCTTTTTACAACAACGTTCACACAGAACAGAAAAAACTTCACTAGAATTTTTCCAGGCAACATTTCAGAAGAAAGGTCCATAGTTATATTATATGGAGACAGATTTGATGATGTCCAACCTCAAAGATAAATACTGTATGAAAACATAGCAAAGGTTTCCCTCCTGTTGCTATTCTCATGCAATATAGGCTGTCCCTCTCAGCTAGAAGCAACTGAACGTGGAGACACTGCTGTTTTGTCTAATATGGAATAATATCAAAATAATATTAAAAATCTCCTTTTATAATTCCTAAAGGAGGTGTAACAATCAACTACTACTGGTCAGTGATGATAACTAGAGTTTGGAGGTTACTGATTACAAATTACCAGTTTTTTCTAATTAATTCCTCTTTCAAGTAAGAATATTTGAATATTTAACAAGTATATTATGATTAAGACTGTAAGTTCTGAATGAGACATAACTTCTCTCCTGTTGCAATTTAACCATGATAACATTTTAGTTACAGAGAGATGAGCTCATTAAATACCGAAAGATAAATATCACTTTTATATCTGATGCCACATAACCATCTTGTGCTTTATTGTGGGCGTTGAGGCAACAAGGTGGTTGATCTCCCATATTAATGCCATCAGCCAGCTGTTTCAAGCATTCAGATAATGTTTGCAATATAACTGCAAAGTATTTATTTTAATTACAAGATATGGCTAAGCAAAAATTATTTTTCAAAATTGTAATAGAAATAGTAACTAATTACTGGATGCTTTGCAACTATCACTCTAATTAATGGATTTTAAGAAGTAGCTTCAGTTTAAACTGAAAGTTAGGGAGCATAGGGGCTTAGTGATGAGTGATATGCTCATCCCATTCAGTGGGGTCTGGCTTCTCCTTCCTGAACACAACTCCCAGTCTGAAGCTACAGTGCCCAACAGGATAGCAGAAGGAAACAGCAAGTCTGGCTGGACTGAGAAGGAAAGACTTTGTGAAAAGACCAATGGTGCTGGAATGTGCTTAAAGAAAAGAGAAAAGTGCAGCTGGGAGGAAATCTAGGAATAAGGGGAGGAGGAATATAAGGGACAAGAATGAATTAGATAAGAGACAGAGTTTGGAAGCTGGAGGACTATGAACCAAAGGGAGGAGAGAGCCAAGTTCAAGTCTGAGAAAGCTTCTATTACACAATAGGAGCATATATTGTCACTGGAGATGTCTTGCCATCTTTACTGTACATCTCAAAAGGATGGTCCCAGGAACCACTTTGGTCAATCTGAGACCCACAGTGGGCTACTTCTATCCCTGCCGCACCTAAATTCAGTGGCAGCACACAAATAATGTCTAAAGCAAGTAAACAAATTTGACAACAAACCACTTCAAGTCATTTAAAACAAGTGTTAACTTGCTTTCAATAGGTTTTCCTATTTGCCACTGAATTTGCCACCTGCTACAAGCTGTTTAAAGCAAGCTGAAAACATTGTTTTATGTATTACAAAAACCAGGCCTTTTGCCTCATGTTGCACTTAAGACCCAGTTTTTCAAATTTTCTAATATACCTCTAAAGGCATGTATCAGCTTATGTATTTGTGAGTAACATTAAGTACCATACACAGGTGTGAACGAACTAATCAAATGTGTCAACAAGAAGAATATGGAAAATTCTGAACTACTTCCTTTAGTGAGGAATGAAAGCCTGCCATGTTGGATAGCCCCAAACTTCTTTCTTTCTTTCTTTCTTTCTTTCTTTCTTTCTTTCTTTCTTTCTTTCTTTCTTTCTTTCTTTCTTTCCTTCCTCCCTCCCTCCCTCCCTCCCTCCCTCCTTCCTTCCTTCCCTCCTTCCTTCCTTCCTTCCTTCCTTCCTTCCTTCCTTCCTTCCTTCCTTCCTTCCTTCCTTCCTTCCTTCCTTCCTTCACACTGCCTTCTAAAAGGCACCACTACCAGCTTTAGACAGATATTTTATTAGGTATCTACCTATCTATCACTACCATTTTACGACCGAGGAAAGCAAGTGAAGTCAGCAATAATCTTTCTAAGGGCTACAGTCTACAGATGGCCTTCAGTTGTGGCTGATATCTTTTTTTGAACTTTTAGCTAAAATAACTGCTACAGGTAGCACAAAGATGCTCACTAACACACTTTTGAACATATTCAAGAGAAATTAGAATCTCTCATATACTTGACACAGAGAAATCTTATTAGCCTGGCTAATCTAAAAGATTGGCATGTGTTCAAATTTTGACATGAGTTGGCATCAAGGGTCAGAATAGAAAGTACAATAATATATGAGTGAACCTAAACCATGAGTCAGTAGTGGCCCATAGTTGACTGAATGGGCCTCACCAGTAGGTGTTACTTCAGCTATTAATGAAGGTTACTCTGTGGACAGGACAATATACAAACCTGCCAAGACACATAAGAGATATCCAAACTAAACTCAGATCTGCCAGATTCTGAAAATGATGTATATATTTATTAAACTGCTGTTCTCTACCTGAAACAGCATCCGAAGCAATGTCTGCCTGTGCTGGCCGCAACCACCTATCTTTATGCGTGAAACCACATTCTGACAAATCATCAAAGTCTTCTCATTCATAACCACTTGAGTTAATCAGTCAGAACAGCACTTGACATTTTGAGGATTCTGATTTAATGCAGTAATAGCAATAATTCCAACTGGGGCTTAAACATTCACAATAATTCCAAAATTTTTATTAACCTTGGCTTCTGGCTTGTTAGCTGTTTTCATCACAACTAAATATCAAAGCTCTTTTTTTTCTGGAGAAGCCAAACCTCATCACAAACCCTCTTTTCTTCTATGAGGCTTAGCTTGTATCACCAAGAGAATAATTCTTAACTCAAATGGACTTCTCCTGAAATTACTCTAACCTGAAGGTGTTCAATTCCCTGCACATGCATCCCACATTATAATCTTCCAACAGTAGGCTCAAATCCTGAGCTCTGTATTGCTCAAGTCCTGAGAAATTAAATAGTTAACTTCCATAGAGATTAGAAAGTTACAACAAGTGCCTTTCATAGTTGTAATTTTCAAAGAACCAGCTGTATTAGTTTGTACAAGCATAAAAGACAAAAAACAAAAAATAAGAGACGAAAATGTTGTGGAACCTTAAAGACTAACTGCTATATTTTAATGTGAGCTTTCATAGATCAAGTCAATTTCCACAGATACAATCTGATACTATTAGTATATGCTACTGATACTATGCTTTACCAATTGCTAATTGCAATTTTTTTTTTCTCCAGACACGTGGCTTGAGTGCCTGAAAAGTGGTTACAGAATTATGTGATGTTTCTCCTTTGGTACACCTTCTGAATTTTTTGTGCACAAATACTGTAAATGAAGTCTTAAGAAAATGAGTTGAGATATCTGTATGCATGAATCCATGCATGCATTCACTAACCATATGCTAACATTATGTTTAGAACATTCCCCCAGCGACTGACCTAAAGTACATCTCAAGGATCATGAGAACCAAAATTAGTTGGCTTTCAAAGATAAAACACTTAAGCCTGGTTTACTTTATTCTAAGAATGGTCTCATCATATAATTTATTCATTTCCCCCTTTTTTTTCTAGGCTAAAGCTTCTCTGTGCACACAAATACAATAGGTGAAAAAGTAAAAACTATTTGAGTATTTCACCTACATGTAACATGAGGCAGGGACATTTTTCTTTGAGATATTTGTACTGTACATGCAGTGTTTATTAAAGCAGATTGAAAGCAGGTGGGTTTTAGTCCAAATGTTTCTATCTGTTTCACCAGTAAACTGCTGTTTTCTGAGAAATAATGAAGTCTCTGTGCTTCCATGGTCTCTCTTTACTCATGCTACTAAAATGAGTTAAATTATGTGTTGTCTAGTTCCAAATGCACTGCAAACACTAAGGCCTTCTTGGCTATTTAGCAGTGCTAGATTTCTGTGCTTTCAGAACTGAAAACAGACAGTATCTGTACTGCAGAGCATATTTTTATTTTTTGATGGAACTATACCTTCCCCCCCTCCCAAAGCATATGCACATCTTATTGCTTGAGAAAGATTAAAGTACTTATTTGCAGCTTGATCTGATGATTTGGCATGCAAATAGATAAGATCCAGTGAGAAGGCTCTTGCAGATAGCACGCTAAAGTCGTGAAGTATGATGTTGCAGTAGTACAAAAAAACACCCAGGACATGTTACTAACATAGCAACTCAGAGTAGTGCACTCATGCAGCCATATTTACATACCTCCTTTCCCCCCACCCACCCCTATATCTATATGATGTGTGATTTTGCATGTGTTTTCCACAGACGAATGTTGGTGGAGAAATGAGGAGAGGACAAAAGAATGCCCCCACTAGTGTAATGGTTAACCAAACAGCCCCTATCACTGGCCTCTCTTATAAGCTGGGTGTTTTAGTCACCTTTCTAAATGCTTTGCAGGGGGCCTTTTAAACAGCAGCACAGGGGCTTATTAAAAGGAAAAAATAGGCATCAGTGGGAATGAACTTCCTAGGGGATTTTTTTAGTACCTGTTTCCTCAACTGGCATTGATGGTGAGCTGATATTCTAAGTACCTGGAATGCTGGTCATGCTCCTAGCAGTGTAAAGCAGTTTTGAATCTCATTAGAGAGGAAAGGGATGCATTTTTGACCCTGCAAGAGTCAAACAAACTTAGAGAAACACAAGGATGTGCAGCTGCTTAAGGAGAATGGATTTGGGTTGAACAAAAGCAAAGCAACTGCCCGCCCCCTTTACAATAAATACACAGCTATTACAAAAACCACAAGAGGCCCCTATTCTGCAAAAGTAACTCATCAGGTAAGTATGGAGAGAGTGAAGCAATACCAGGCATATAATTAATAGCAGCATGGCTTTGAAGAGCTCTAATGTTAAATCACCACACTACTTTTCAAACTTCAAAAAAGTTAGGTAGTAGTCTGGGGCACCACCTGGGGTGTCAAAATAGTCTAAATACATGCCCCTCTGGATCTTGGTCTGTGACTGAACAAAGGAATCAAGTTCAGAGGGGGGAGGGGAACAGATATCACAGCAAACTAAAAGATTCCAGAGGAACATTTTAATATGGAAAAGACTCAAATCCAGAGATCCTCATCAATTCATCTGAAAAAATAATACAGAAAACAATATTCACTGATATGTATTATTAATGCAGATGGAAAAGTTACCTACCTGTAATTGTAGTTCTTCGAGTGGTCCTCTGTAATTCACACTTTGGGCGATCCGTGCATGCGTGGAGGCTCATTGGAATATTCTAGAGCTTCTGCAATCAGAAAAAGACACATTAGTACAAGCCCCTTCCCCCGCTATATGTACCTTGGTGCCAAGGCTCTCCCTTCAGTTAAGTCAACTGCTGCCACGAGTGAGGCCGTGACAGTGGGGAGGATGGGCAGGATGTGTGAATCACAGAGGACCACTCGAAGAAGTAGAATTACAATTACTGTCCTTCCTCTTTGTGGCCTCTGTGAATCACACTCTGGGTGACTGAAAAGCTGGCTTACCCGGAAGGAAGGTGTCATGCCAAAGTAGAAGAAAGTATAGCTCATCCAAAAGAGGCAGCAGACTTCTGCCGAACATCCAGCTGGAAGTGACTGATCAATGTAGATGGCTGTGACCAGGTGGCCAAAGCACAGATATCCTGGAGAGAGATTCCGCACAGGAAAGCCATGGACGCTGCCAAGGTCCTTGTGGAATGAGGGCGGAGAGGCTGTGGTACTGGTGTATGTGCAAGCTGATAGGCCAGTTGGACAGCAGAGGCGACCCACTTGGAGATGCTTTGGGAGGTGACTTGGAGCCTCTTCGAAGGGGGCTGGTAGCTTATGAAAAGTTGAGAACGTCAAAAAGCCTGCGTGTGGGCCACATAAAAGGCAAGAACACATCTGACATCTAGAGTGTGAAGGATGAGCTCCTGAGGAGAGGATGGAAATGGGAAAAAGGACAGAAGGACAACAGGCTGAGAGAGATAAAACTGGGAAATGACCTTTGGAAGGAAGTAAATGTCCATAAAGAGACTAACCTTGTCAGGGTTGAATTGAAGGTAGGGATAGTCAGAGCATAGAGCTGCTAGCTCACTGGCGCATTGTGCGGAGGTGACTGCCATGAGGAATACAGTCTTAAATGCCAGGAGGTGTAGATTTGTAGATGTCAGGGGCTCAAAGGGGCCCATGTGAGATATCTGAGTACTAATGTCAATGACCACTGAGGCGGAGGGGAGTGGTCATGGGGGTATACATGTGTCAACCCCTTAAGAAAATGCTTGAGGGTTGCATGTTTGAAGAATTGAGAAGCTGGTGAGGTTGGTAACTGATGTGCAATGATAGTGGAGAGATACCCTAAGTGATGACATAGAGAGCGCTCGGCACTTGAGGTGGAGAAGGAAATCTAAAACTGTGCAAAGAGAAGGGTTAATCAGTGACCTGGTCATAGAAGAAGTAAAGGATTGGAACTTTTTCCACTTATAAAGATAGGCCTGTCTGGTGGAGGGCTTCCTGGCCTGATGAAGGACATTCAGCAAGGAGGCAGAATCCTCTATGCCACCAGATGAAGCACTGGGAGACCTGGGTGGAGGATTTGAGCCCTGTTTCAGGTGAGGAGGTGAGGAAGACAAGGAAGGTGGTAGACTTCGGATAACAGTTGGCGGAGAGTCAAGAACCAGGGCTGACGTGGCCACCACGGAGCTACAAGAGTGGAATTGGCCTTGTCCTGATGGAGATGGACGACTAGTTTGTTCAGGACCAGGAAGGGCAGAAACAGGTAAGTGAGTATCCTGGGCCAACGTCTAAATAAGTCTTCACTGAGGGAATTCTTGCCGACCCCCGCCCGGGAACAATAGCATTTGCATTTCCAATTTGTTCTGGATGCACAGAGGTCGACCTTGGCTGTCCCTCAGCGAGTGCAGAGGGTCCAAAAAAACCATTTGGTCTAGCTCCCACTCATGAGCTTGGTGTTCCTTGCGGCTGAGATTTGCAAGGTTGTTGTCTTGGCTAGCTACATGGACAACACTCCCATAGGTCCATAGTGAGGTATAAGAGGCTTGAGGAGTGAGTACTGCCTTTTTTGAGAATATAATACATTGCTGTAGTGTTGTCTGTGGTGATTTGTACCATATTGCCGTAGAGGTGGTTCCTGAAGGCCTTGCAGGCCTTGATGACAGCTAGGAGCTCCAGCTTATTGATGTGGAGCCATTTCTCTCTCTGCGACCACTGGATGTAGATCTGGAGGGATCCGCAGTAGGCTCCCCAGCACATTAGACACACATCCGTAGTAACTTGTAAGATGCCGGAAAGAGTTGGTGGCATTCTATATGGTACCCTCATTTGATGATGGACAGAACCCAAGCATTTGTGGTGATGTTCCTCCACGTAGGTGTCACCACAGAGTGGGCGGACACGGGCGGTGGGTGGGAGATGGTAGTAAGATCTCAGCCAGTCAAACATGTTGCTTGGGCTTGAGGTCGTGGTGTCTGGTGGTGTTTTGTTAACTGTTCTTGGGACAGAAAGAGTGCTTATAGTAAGGGGCAGTGGTCATTTGCCTCTGAGGTTCTTGATGAAACCTCTGGTAGAAGGTGTAAGGACGACGCCACTGTGTGTGTTATGGGCACTGTTGGTATGTAGGGTGAACTCCCCAGTGCCTCACAGCCGTCCGCTTCTTCTGTACATTTTCTAGAATATCATCAGTTTCAGCATTGAAGGGAAGATCTTCAATGTGGGCATGAGCATCTTCTGCAAGCCTGGCTGTTCTAACCCAAGAAAAGTGGTGGAGTGCAACTGAGGTAGTCATAGATTTAGAGGTGGCATCGACATTGTGGCATGCTGCCAGCATTTGTTGTTTAGCCACTGAAAAGCCTTCCTGTTGAAATGTTTGTGCCAGGATCCTCTTATCCTCAGGCAGTGCTTCAATTAAGGGTGACATGTCCCACAAGAAGTGCTGATACACGCCCATGGCCCCTTGAGAGTTAGCAACCCACATTGTAAAGACTGCAGAAGAATACAGACTGAGAAGTCTTGACAAAATTGGAGTTGGGGGCAGGCTGCTTTTGTAGAAAGACAGCATCAGGATCATGAACCTGGTAAAGGTTGTCAATTCTTCTGGAGATAGTGTGTGAGGAAGCCAGCTTCATCCAGGAGCATTTTGCTGTGCTGAGAAGAGAAAGAATCATGGAGATGTGGACTGGCGTGGTAGTATCTTCAGAAACCGGGTCATAGAGGTGGTATGACGGATCTGCAGTTCGAGGGACTTAGCCATCCGGACCATTAATTGGGCGTAGGTCTGGAAGTCTTCTGCTGGGGACGGTGGGTCTGGGTCTGCCGGGACTGAATCAGGCAAGGTTAAGAGTACCAATGGTGTTTGGGGCTGGGAGCCGTGCTCGGAGGGATTGGGGCCGTGAGGTGAGTCGATCAATATCAGAGTCATAAAAAGGCTTGACTTGAGGCCAAGTGTGGGAAGTCTGTCAATGTTGAATTCTCAAAGTTGAAAGTGGCTCCATGCTGAAGGGTTGATGTCGAGGATCCTCGAAGTCGATGAGGTCAGTGTGATAGCGAGATGGAGCTTGATATCGAGGTGGTGCAGCAGGCTGTCGGTGTCGATGAAACTCTCGGGCTGATAAGGGCACTGATGGACCACACTGAAGAACTGTAGAATAGACAGATGCAGGTGATGCCAAGCGGGGATAATGGTCTACGTTGTCTGGCTGTGTAGGGAAATATTATGTTGTTGGCTCTGAGAAGGCCATCGGGGCTGAGGAATATTTGTGTGGTCGCTGAGGCTTTTTATATGCCAATGGTTATACAGCGTCAGGCAAAAGTGGGCGAATTAGATAGTGTAAGATCTTTTTGACACTGGTGGTTCCCTTTGGAAATTGAGTGCTCAGATGGTCCTGACATGCTGGGGAAATTGGCCAGCTGATAGCAGTAGGTAGGTATCCTTGTGTAGCAATGCTCGGGGTAAAAGGGCTAGCAGTGGTGGTGCCAAGGGCAATGGTAGCTAGCGTCCGCGCAAAAAGGCAAGCAGTCTGGTAAGGTTGGTGCCTGTAGTTGTGCGCCAGTGGTCGAGGTGGCAGGTCCCCAGGGGCAGTATAAGACATGGTGTCAAGTTGTGTAGCAGCGTCATGACAGGGTGAGGCTGCCTTTGAGGATGCACTAGAGGATCAAGAGAACTGTGGAGGACTGGTTGGAGAAGTAGCCATTCGGTTGACACGTTGGTCCCAATCAGGGGATTGGGAAGGATGAGGAGACGGTTGGTGGGCTGGAGGAGTATCATAATCAGAGAGAGATCCAATGCAGACTAGGTCTTCAGCCTCAGTAGGTGGTTGAGGAGTCGGTGTTGATATGGCCTTGGAGGATTTAGACTTCAAAGATCTGGTCTTCTTGGGCAGATGCGACTCTGTAGCAGAGGTTTGGTCAGTCGACACCTTCTGTTTGGTTAGTGATAGCTTTGATGTCAAGGCAGTCGATGCTGAAGCTGAAACTTTGACCTTGGGAGGTCAGGAACCAGTATGTCTATGTCAAAGTAGTGCCCTGTTCCTTGGTATGGGAGGGGGTGGCTGATGGACGTTGTTTCACTGTTTCAGAGATAGCCTTGTCAATGGCTCTAGCCTGTGGTACCAATTTGCACAGTGGTTGTGCCATAGGTTTTCCTAGCTGGAGGGATTCTTCCCAAAGTTGAAGTTTAAGCCTAGAAAGATGATGACAGACAACCCCACACCTGAAATTCTTACAGTAGGGGCAGGATGAGGTCTGATGAGCCTCTCCGAGGCAAAATAGGCACTTAGCATGGCCATCAGAGAGTGAGATCTTATTACAGACCACGCAATGTTTAAACGAGCCTGAGGAGGACATGAACTGTAGTAAAAGGGAGGGGGAGCTTTGGCCCAAAGACCAAAGCTGAGAGTAAAGGGTAAGGAAAAATGTCAAGTAAATAATGAAAGGATAAAGAAATAAAGTTTTTTTAATCTTTTTGTTGTTGTTGTTTGAGAAAGGACTCACAGAAGCTACGAACGAGACTCAACATGGTGGTTGAAGAGAAACTGAAGGGAGAGCCTTGGCACCAAGGTGCATATAGCGAGGGGGGGGAGGGACTTGTATTAATGTGTCTTTTTCTGATCGCAGAAGCTCTAGAATATTCCAACGAGGTTCCACGCATGCACGGATCACCCAAGCGTGATTCACAGAGGCCACAAAGAAGAATGTTTAGGTATTGTCATTCAAATTTTAGTTTTTAATTATCTTGTGAATATCAATATTATCTTACATTACCTTAGGTTGCAACTAGTTTTTAAAAAATCTTTCTATTTTATAACTGTGTAATACAGAAATGTTGTTTCAAAAAAATTATATAGGTTAACGTGAAATTTCCATTTCATATATACAAAAGCTTTTAAAAACACAATTGTGCATATGTACCGTGTTTCCCCCAAAATAAGACAGGGTCTTATATTAATTTTTGCTCCAAAAAACGCATTAGGGCTTATTTTCAGGGGATGTTTTATTTTTTTTCATGTACAACAATCTACATTTATTCAAATATAGTCATGTCATCTTCTTCTGGTTGCTGCACAATGGTGGGCGGTGGGGCTTCACTTAACTGGGGCTTATTTTTGGGGTAGAGCTTATATTACGAGCATCCTGAAAAATCATTTGTTGTTGTTTAGTCGTTAAGTCGTGTCTGACTCTTTGTGACCCCATGGAGCGCCAGAGCACGCCAGTATGAAAAATCATACTAGGGCTTATTTTCAGGTTAGGTCTTATTTCCGGGGAAACAGGGTATTACAAAAGAACATTTTCCCTATTTCACGTATACACCATGATTCAATATATGTATTTCTTTTCAGGGAGTAATTCAAATCAAGGGAGATTCCTTCCTAGGATTCTGAAGCCACATCACAGTCATAGTTCACCAAGACAGAGGAGGCTATATAAAACAAATGAATTTTATTCTATTTAATGAATGGGCAATCCAATCAGTAAAAAAAATTGGATCTTCTAGCTTTCACTGATTGACATTTTTCTGGCTCCTCTCTGTGGGAATACACACTGAAACTCAATGTCTGTCCCACAAGCAAAAAAATGGTTCTGCCAATATAATGGAGTAAAGGGCAATTCCCCTTGCTCCAACCACAACCTGAAATCAGGTCTGCAGAGCTCTAGGAATATCCAAAATAAATGGTGTGTATTTCACTGTCACAGGGGAGAGGTGAAGAAGTTAACATTTCTCTTGGGCTAGCAGAAGACCATTTGTGCAATGTTGGATATAAGTCTCAGTTGTTCCTTTTCATGACCCATTGAGACGTCATGTTAAAACAGTTATTAGCATTCTCATTTTTCAATGTTGAGCTTCCAAGCAACACTAGAAATTAAAGCTCTAAGGGGTAAACATAAAATATTTGTCCATGGAGGAAAAGGTGAGAAAGTAATGGAATAGATATATATTAGACTGCTTACTTTTAAGAAAGTATTTGGCAATAATTTTAAACAGTAGATGTTTACTTTGTATTATTATCAGCATATATTGCACACTGAGATAAAAAAATTTCTCTCTGTCTTTTGAAAACTTATTTCAAATTCTCTTCATCAGAGCAAACCAGAACTGGTGATTAAAAACTGTTTTTTTTAAAAAAAATCTACAAAAAGGATTACTTAATCCCACATTTACTCTTCATATTTCAGGGATAAAAAGGTAAGAAGAAATCTAACTAAAACCATCATCACGAGTTAGTCATTGTGTTCCATTTGTTAAAATAAGAAGGATTACATCTATGCTGACATAATTTTAGAGCTCAACAGTAATAGTTAGAAATAAATGCAGTTATCCAGCTGAGTTAGTTTTCTAAGTCTGCAACTACACTGGCAAGCTGAATTACAGCTATTCGACTTTGGTGCAGCTCATTTCGCAGCCCATTTTGTGCTTCTGTTTGGACTAGGAGGTGATCACATGGAGACTGCATTGTTTTGGTACCAGGCTCCACACTGGCTTCTCTATCTGATGCAATTTGATTTGCACCAAAGCCCACAGGCCCCTTCCTTTCATTTCACTCTCTGCTGATCCCTGGCTCTCCTTTTATGGTTCACTGTAAATCTGGTTTGCTGTTAAAAGTATTGCATGGTATTAGAAAAAGGGACAGTGTTCCAAAGTTCTCCATTACGTATAAACACATACACACAAACTACTAGTCTGCTGTAGTTCATTGGAGTTGTTTCTATTTCATATCAATGTTTATCTTTTTTTTTTGTCCATGCAGAGGTGAATTAGTGCTAAAGCTCACTAACAGTTAATTAAACTGTTAAATCTTTTGTATTAATTTCTCATCTTACATCGTCGTCATCATTATCGTATGCTATTAAGTTGATTCTGATTTACCCGCTCAGAGTTTTCTAGGTAGAAAATATTCAGAAATGGTTTACTAGTCCCTCTTCCTGGTTGTGTTCTAGGATTGTGCAAAATTCTCAATGCCACATAGCTGGCGGGAAATGAAACTCTCCATCAGTCAGTCATACATGTTTTGGGTGATCTCAGCTGGTCACTCTCTTGCGAGGCATAGTGGGAATTGAATCTCCCAACCCCCAGCTCTGCAGCAAGGTGCTCCAACCCACTGAGATATATAAACTCATATCCTGCATAATATTTATCAGAAAAAAAGGTTACTCAGTATTAACTCAGTTTCCTTGCTTGCCAGTAAGTTCTAAGAGATATGTGGAGATATGTGGAGATAGTTGATATTAGAAGTTCTGTCTTTAGAAACAGCTGCTTTAAAATTCTTACAAAACATAATGAAAGCCTACAGCTAAAAGAGTCTGAAAGCAAAACTATATTTTTCTGGCAAAACCTTGGTTTATTGAGTTGACTGATTATTAAGCATAACCCATTATTAAGCAATTTATTTGTACACAATTTCATCTTTCATCACAGAAACTCTTTAAAGAATCCTAATCTTGTAGGCTTTCTGAAATGACAATTTTACCGACAAATGATCCATCAAGTATGTGAAAATTGTGTATGCTGTTCCAGGCAATGGCCAGGCTGGGCGGGTCACAAGAATAGGATCTAGAAAATTCAAAGTCTAAACCACAGAGTCAGTATTCCAGCTAAGAAAAATTGGAAGAAAACAAGAAGACAGAATTAGAAGAAAAGAAGACTAGCCAGTCCAATGAGGTAAAAGCAATCCAAAGACAAAGGAAAATATCTCTCTCTGTAATGCTGAACTAGCACTATCCCAGTTTGAAATAAATAAAAGATAAAACAAATATTAAAAATAACACTCATCATGCTTGACCTTGGACTGCCTTCCTTTGTCTTTGGATTGCTTTTACCTCATTGGACTGGCTAGTCTTCTAATATATATAGCAGATTGGACTGCAAGTCCAATAGTGCACATTGAGGGCCAGAGTCCAATGACATAGGTGTGACGTTGTCAGTTCTTCTCTGCACTTGCAAAGGACTACAACAGCGCACACACCCCCTATTTTCTTAGCTTCACTTTGGTTCTGCCAATTCCAGTCCATAGCCTATTAACTGGCTTCCAAGAAACCCAGTTCTCTGTGTGACTGGGACCTAGACTTCAAATCAAGACGCCTATGTTGACATTTAAAGTCCTAAACAGCTTAGGCCCTTGCTACTTGTCTGAGTGCCTCTCCCTCAGAACAACCACCCATCTCACCCACACCTCACATACTGGGATGTTACTGGTGGCCACCTCGAGGGAGGCCTGGAAATCAACAACTCAAAGGTCTTCTCTGTGGTGGCCTCATGATTATGGAACTCTCTCCCAACTGAGATGCAACTGGCCCCTTCCTTCCTTGGCTTCATAAAACAATTCAAAACTTGGCTAATACAGGCCTTTCACAGCCTCACTCCAGAAACACCCACCCACACCCACACATATATAATTTGTTATTTTATATTTAGAGATTGAGTTTTCTTTGTATGATGTTTTTATCAGATTATTTCTATAGTTCTATAGAAATAATCTTTTCTATAGAATATAACAATTTTTTATTGTTATATGTTTACAATATGATATTGTAAGCCATCTAGAGTAGTGGCCTTACCACTAGATAAGTGGAATGAATGAGTGAATGAATTTTCCTGGGGTTCCACCCATTTCAAGAGGTATTTCTCTCTTTTTACATTATAGTCCTGGCATTATTTGATGTTCTTTTAATGTTTACAGATGTTCTGGGGGGGGGAAACTTTTCCTTGAATAAGAACCGTGAATCTGATTTCTTTTCAAAAGGTGAAGTGTGCTCTGTTAACCATTCTGATTTCGAGGGACTGAATCCACAGGTACTTTGGCTGTTGCTTTTTGCTGCTTGCTCACCTAAAAAGCCTGACAAAACTTACAGGAGGTATATTCCAAGGAAAGTAAAGGCAATATCTTTACCTACTTTGGAACATATTCACAGGGCAGTAGACATTTGGCCAATATGTAAGGCTTACATAAAGATGAAGCTAATAAACTTGAGCTCTCAGGACCTACCCACCTATAAACTGGAGTAATTCAAACAAAAATCTTTTTAAGGAAGACATTTCATGATTTTGGGAAGACAGGTTAAAGTTTCTACTGAGCTATAAATCTTACTGGCTGGTCTTGACTCATTAGGAGTCTTTTCCTCCAGGTAAACACTCACTGTGAAGGCCAATCTTTTTCTTCAACTGCTGGCACTCCCTGGGATAGGAGTTAGTCTTGTCTCATTCTCTGACTGGAGGGCAGAACTCCTCACCACTTTAACCCATTCCCCTAAGAGTCCAGTATCAACTGGAGTGGTATGTTCTTCTGTGCTATGCCACTAGGAAATTCATCTTCACAGCAGGATATCTAGGATGAGGCTGTATGTGTCTTGAACTACGGAAATTTATGAAGAACTTTAAGCAGCTTGAATGGTAAGAATATCATGGAAGAACATGGCAAGCTGACAGAAGTGCCTCTTCTGTTCTGACTCAATACCTCATAATCTGATGACTGTCCTTTTATCACATTCCCCCCATCTTGAACTATATTACTATTGTTGTTTTTTATTTTATTATATTGTTTTTATTTTATTTTTTATTGTTAGCCGCCCAGAGTAGACTTTGGTCTAGATGGGCGGGGTATAAATTTAATAAATAAATAAATAAAATAAAATAAACATGTGATGAAGTAGCTACGCTTTCAATTACAGTGACCAGCCTTGAGAGCAGAAGTACTTTATAATTGCTGTTTGTACAAAGTTCCTGTAAATTGCTATAGCTAATTGCGACTAATTGATTAAGTGCTGGGGTGCATCTCAGTTACATAACCAGGTACCACAGCATGTGCATGACTGAGCATCTTGTCAAGTTGCTGCAATTAGCTGCAGCAAGTTATGCAAACCTTTTGTGAACACCAAGAGGATTCTGGCCAATATGATGTTCTTTTCCCACAGTAAAATTTGGAACTTTCCATTGTGATCAATTGTCTTTGAAGTTACAATTATTGCTATTAAGGTTTCATATTTCTAGCAAGAGTCCCTATGTCACAATAGTTAGAAGACAGACTCTCATTCAAGAAAGACAGGATCAAATTCCTAGTCAGCCATAAATTTCAGTACCTGACCTTGAGGAAAGCATTGTCAGACTAACCTGGATGTGACACTGGTGGGTATGAGATTAACACATCATTTAGCATTCCCTAGCAGGAATATATAAGTGCAATGAAATGCATGCTTTGTTGTTTCACAGAGTAAATCTTAAAAGCCTTTTAACAAAGAACGGTACTGGGGCCTGCAACATGATGCCGGGTGTGGAGTAATCCTGTTCAGAGTTCAAGCTAGTCAAACATGACTCTCTTTTTTTAGGACACTCCACTTTTAATAATCCTTTCTCAGTTTACCACACTGTTCAAAATAAACACTAATCATTTTATGGCCATAGTCTCATCAAGTTTTTTTTTGGGGGGGTGCTTTTTCCTAATAAGATTTTTGTTCTATTTTTGCACAGAAGTCTGCTAACATTTTCCCCCTTGTTCACAGATTGTGCTGGTTTGTTTACATAAAGATCAGAATTTGGGGGAAAATCTGCCATTAAAGCATAGGATTCCTGAGTTTGAAGTAGCAAGAAAAATCTTAGGAAACATAATGACTGAATTAGACGTTTGGAGGCTCCCACCCAGATTTTAAAAGATAAGCAACTACAAATAGTGATTCTAGTGCCCCAGAGATACTGGTCTGACTTGGTGGCAGAGCTGACAAGAGTGAAATAAAAGGTGTATGAGCTTCTCTCCTATCTGACCAGATAATGAATTCTAAACCATATGAACTACACTGGGGGGGGGGGGGGAGAGAAGGTGGGGGAATGGAGGGAGGAATTTGTACAGCATAACTGAAACATGAATTTCATAAAATTTATTTATTTATTTAAAATATTTTTACCCCACGTTTTTCCTTGAAAAGGACCCAAGGCAGCTTACAACAATGAAAGACAGTATTTAAAGTTGAAAACAATGAGTATATGACAGTGGTTAACATAATGAAAAGACGATATTTAAAAATTATGAACAATGAATAAGGAGGCATCTTACATCAATTAATAAGCAATATTAAGGCAAAGATCAATAAGTATACAAAAAAAATTTAAAATGTTACTCTGAGAAATGGAAAACACAAAAACAGAGAACACAAATAGTACTAAAAATCCAGTCAAAGCAGTAATGCATAACAATCTATTAAAAATCACACACAGGTAGCTGGTTACTGAGGGAAGGCTTGCCTGAAGAGAAAGGTCTTTGCTTGCAGAAAGATAGCAAAGATGGGGCCAGTCTAGCTTTCTGTGGGAGGGAGTTCCAAAGTCTGGGAGCAGCAACAGAGAAGGCCCCTCTCCTGTGTCCCATCAGATGCACCTGTGAAAGTGGTGGGACCAAGAGAAAGGCCTCTCCTGATGATCTTAAGACCTGAGCCGGCTCATAATGGGAGATACGGTCTTTGAGGGACCCAGGCCATTTAGGGCTTTATAGGTTAAAACCAGCACTTTAAATTGTACCTGGTAACTGATTGGCAGCCAGTGGAGCTGCTGTAACAGGGGGGTTATGTGATCCCTGTAACAAGCCCCAGTCAGCAATCTGGCTGCTGCATTTTGGACCTGCTGAAGCTTCCTGACACTTTCCATTACAGTAATCCAGCCACATAGAGCGCATCACAGTCATCCAGCTGGGAGGTAACTAAACCATGTATCACAGTGGCCAGATCAGATCTCTTGAGAAATAGATGTAGATGGTGCACTAGTTCTAATTGTGCAAATGCACTTCTGGCCACCGCTGAGACCTGGGCATCCAGGTTCAGGGATGAATCCAGGAGCACCCCCAAGCTGGGCACCTGCTTTTTCAATGGGAGTGTAATACCATCCAGTACCAGCTGCATCCCTATTTGCTTTCGATACTATCGACCACAGTATTCTCCTGTCCTGTTTCTCTGGAATGGGACTTGGGGGCCCTGTTTTACAGTGGCTCCAGTCCTTCCTGGAGGACAGAACTCAGAAGGTGGTGTTGGGAGACTCCTGTTCGAATCCTTGGCTGCTGACCTGTGGAGTCCCTCAGGGCTCTCTTTCGTCTCCTATATTATTTAACAGCTACATGAAACCACTAGGAGTGATTATCCGGAGTTTTGGAGTTTGGTGCCACCAGTATGCAGATGACACCCAACTCTACCTCTCCTTGCCAGCTAAATCCAAGGAAGCTACTTAGGCTCTAGATCAGTGCCTGGTATCAGTAACGGACTGGATGAGGGTGAATAAATTGAAACTTAATCCAGACAAGACAGAGGTGCTCCTTAATTGGTTCTATATGTTTCACTAATTATAGTTATTTTGTCAAGAATTAAACACGTTTAATTAGAAAAGCCTGCTTCTGAAGGAGTCTGTATTTACAGTGGTCTACAGGAATGATGTCAGTCAGTCTTCAAAACAATGCACTGGTAGCTGCAAACATAAATCTCACTCAGTCACACATTAAAAAGCCCAAATAGTCTTGAGGAGGAGTTTCAGACTATTGCTGTATTGAGTTACCACAGGCCATATTAAAACTGACTGAGAACACCAAAAGTAGCTAAAGCAAATGATCATAGATATCTCAGCTGGAACCTTCTAATGTGTACAAGGCAACAGATTAAAGATGGGATAGAAGTGCATAGATCTCAGTGCAGCAAATGTGTCATAAAAATTGGCCTGGGGACCACTAGCCCCCAGAATTTTTGAGCAAGTACACTTTGACTGAACAGGAGAGAGATGTGCCCCTCCAAAATTTAGTTTTGTCTTCTCAAAGGTTTAGACAATAGTTAAGAGTTAAGATAATGAATTATCTCATAACTATAGCCTATAAAATCTCAGTACACTAAGAATCTTTCCTCCTTTGAGAAACATCACTTCCATAAGGCCAGCAAAGTAAACTGAGAGAAGTTTGCTACTACACTGACAATTGAAACTATGAATGGAAAAGATTTGCTAAAAGTTCTGTTTGCTTCTTGAGAGGAATATCCTCACATGAGGAATATCCATAAAAACTTTTCTGCTTGTCCTAAAACAAGCAGTGTGGAAGCCATCTCTTGGCAATAAAACCCATCTGGTCTCAATTCCAGCAAAGCATAAGAATTTCCAAGGAACATCCTAATTTTTGCTATTAATGTAAGCGAGCCCAGGAGTTATATATTAAAGGCAGTGACACTGGGATGGCCATCTTTTGTATTGTTTGAAGTCCTTCCATCTACTCATTTAAGTGGCAAGGTTCTATGACAGTTGACAATTAAGGAGAAGCATTACCCTTATTGTCCTGGGCAAATTCCAGAGATGGCAGTTTAAGGCTACACACCTATTTCGCCCCTGTAGTTACAATTGGATACCAGTTCTTCTCTTCTTTATCGTTTAAAATTGTTGTATAGCATTGCTATGTGCTTCTGAATAGTTACCACATTCTTCCCTAAGGGTGGCTACATTTCAATGCTGGCTGAAGTGATCCTTGTTTAAACATTACTTCACTCATGGGAGTGCTACAAAACTTAATTAAATTAATTTCTTTAAAGTACTTCGGGTTTTCAGATGAAAGGTGCTATAGAAATCCAGAGCACTATTAACATTTTCAGCTTGGTGAAGCATATTTGGATAAACATCTACATCGGTCTTCTCCCACCGCATAACCCTTCTATGCTTCAATTATCTTATTTTGTGTGTTTCTGAAATTTGCAGATTCTTTTCCTGATTTCACCTTGAAGTAGAAAAAAATGTAAAAGCAAATAGCTAAAACAAGAAATAGTTGTACTTAAAGCTCTGTTCAAGGACAGAGAGTGCTCCTTTTCTCCTGCAACACTCTTTCCCCCCCATTAAAAATGTATATAACGAAAGGCATAAAGAGACAGAATACAGAGAACAGACATTCTTGTGTTGTGAAACTGGCAACATTTAGAATTTTCAATAAATGTATAGGGTAGCAAATTTAAAACTGATCAAAGGAAACTATTTTTCACACAACACTTAAAGGGAGCAGGAAATTCAGCATCACAAGACATTACAGAAGTCAAAAGTCTGGCAAAATCAAAATGTGGAAAACGTGAACTCAGGAAAAATAGAACACATTGTTTTCTGACAACTATACACTGTGAGGGTTCAGGAGTTCCCCAACACACAGCAAATGAGTTTTAAATTCAGCTGCTCCTGTTTTTCTAAAGTAAAGACATGTATGAGATTGGGAAGACTGTCAGTCTGCCAGAAGATATATATTCTCTCAAATACTGTTTCTTGAAGTTGACAACTCCAAACACAAAGCAATAATAAAATGAACTGGAGGATGTATGTTCTGCACAAGTCTAGAAAAGGGGAGAGGCAAACAAATCTAACAACATTCTGAAAAACTAGGGCATGGATGCTGATGGAGCCTATTTTGGCGGAATCACTCCTCAAGAGCAGGTGATCCCCTCTGGAATGCTTACCTTTGGAATGTACTTCCATGGCTTTGCATCCATACACTGAAAAACCCAAAAGGATTCTGGTCTATATGTTCTGTAGCTACAGGGACTCTCCCCAGTTGGCCTGATCCTGAGGCAACTCCGCCTTTTCCTAGCTGCCTGCTACCTATGTGCCGGGGCCAGACGACTTACTAGGGGCACATGCCAGCAGCCCTCTCACACTTCTCTAGGCCACCATAGCTATAACCTCACTGCTTGAGGGATTCTAACAACTATAATCCCCAAACCCCCAAAAAATAACTTTTCCAAGCTTTATCAGTATGACTGATTATCAGTGGCTGGGAAGCAACAGTAGGAGAGGACTACTGCTTTCTTGTCTTGCTTCCAGTGCAAAAGGACTGTGGTTGGGACTGTGGAGAAACAGGATGCTGGACTAGATGAGACTGTTTCATCTGGCAGGGTTCTTCTTACGTGTAAAAAAAATGTCAGTGAGTTTCTTCAGACTACAAATGAGTCTGACAGAACACTCATTGGCCTCAATATCCAGAGCCCAAGATCCTGCTTCCAGTTGTGAGTGCATCCATGGCAGCCACAATGTCAGCTCCAAATGCATCTAGGAACAGAATCAAACCAAACCATCTTCTTTTAGAGTAGTTCTCACTTAAGTAAACAGAAGTTTGTCCTGGGTTGATGCAAATGTCTTTATACCAAGCCCTGGCATTTACATCACTGTTTCACACAGAAATGTTTAATCATCCCAGGAACGTGTGTTTCAAGTGTTCACATGTCATATAGCCCCCTCTTCTCCCTCACCCTTCTCTGCCATTATCACCACCCTTTCCCCCATCCTTTTCACGGGCATCCAAATCTCTTCTTCTTTTTTAAATGTTTAGCAAGTGAACTAGCACTGAACTGACGAGACACTGAAAGCATTTAAATTAGTCCTGTATCAGTTTTGCTATAGAGCTAAACTAGGAGAAAAATTATTTTTAAAAATATAATTTACAAGCTGCATTTCAGTTGTACCCCTTAACAGTGCAAGGAGCAGAAGGCAGACAAAAGGAGGAGGGTTCACTTCCACATCACACCCATTCGGTCTCTTGTCAGTGGTATCATATGGACATGCCCAGCAACTGTGCCAAGGCAAGACAAAATAATAAGACTAGAAATGCTACAAAAAACTACCCGCTCTGCTGGCTGAACAAAACATAATGCACATTTTTGCCAAAGGATCATATCTAATCAGTGCTAATACTGTGTAACTGAGGAGACAAATATTGAAAGGAATAGTGAGAAACATGGGACAAAGGGACAAATACCTGCCTAGTTGCTCCCTAAGTCTATTACAGTCTATGTGAAGGAAAAGTCAAGAACAGATCTAAGAGTGTTGTGATCAGATTAAGGAAAAATGCTAGTAATATGTGAGGCTATGATATTCTACAGCAAAATATCATCTGTTAAAATAGTTCCATTGTCTGGCAAGTGTAATTGTCACACAAATACAAAACAAGGAGTAAATGGCTCTTGTGAACAGGGCACAGAATGTTCTACTTAGTTGGAATTTTAGGAGTTGAACACAGATGTTATTGAAGCAGTGGTTATGCGCTATGTCTTAGGGCCCACGCCCTGGTATGTACTGTCTCTTTCGTTCATCTGGCATGTCTTTCACTTTCCTGTGCCTCTGTGGCTGGCTGAACATTTGTAGAAAAGACAGGATATATTAGGAAGAAACAGTGGGCCATCATTTAGAACAGAATTACAGGGAATGGTGGTTGCTATTGTGCTCTTCCCCACTCCCACCACTTGAACAGATTTCTTGAATGTCTAGCTCCCCAATCATGTGTTTAGTTATTATCCAGTGTAATTTGCATATTCCTACAAAGTATAAGCCAACATACCTGTTTGAAACAATGTACATTGGAATCTATTCACAACTCGAATGGTGTCAGAAATTCCACTGATACAGCACAAGTCTCTTTCATGAGTCTAAGTAGCTCTTCAGAGCCTGATCTGAGAGTCTAACTATGCACTTCACTGGGATGACTAGTGGATGTGAACAACAGGGTAGAAACATTTTAGAACCTGTTTAAGCCTGAGTACCCTAAGAGTTATAATTGAACTGTTAAGCCTAGTGGTTTCAAGAATTGTACTCCTTTTGTTGGACTTTCACCCTTCTCTTCTGACATTTCATTTTAAGGCTTCACTTATAGCTAATGCTTAAAGAATGTGTAGTTTCAAGCATATGACTGAAGTATCCTGTACAGCATGCTAAACACACATATTTTCACCACTGTGTTTGTGTAAGCAACAGAAACTCAAAGTGGAATATGGAAGTGAAACTTCCTTAATGATCTTTAGATAACTGTTTGGGTATTTAAACTTTTCTCCCTTATCTAACTTGTTCAGAATGAGATGTGGCCTTCAGCACCTAGACTGTTCCATCAACATTCCAAAGCATATGCCTTTGCAGTATCCAGTTTTAAAACACAGCACAGTGCTTAGTGTAATGTACCTTCTTCCATGTGCTACTAGTAAAAGATGTAGCACGCTAAGCAGTAGTATGTAAATTAGGTACAGCATGTGTTTTTAATTATCTTCTGAACCTTTGAGGGAAAAGTATTCTGGCACTTCTGGGAAAACATTTTTACTACTGGTCCTTGAAAGATAAAAACCTGAGAATTTGGTGGCTATATTCTACAGTTAAATTGAAAAACAGTAGATGTCTTCTCAAATAAAAATTGCTGGTACAGAATTGTGGAAACATGGCATGTTTAAAACTGATGCAATGCCATGCAATTATATTTACACCAGGACAGTTAATGGAAGATATGTGATAGCTTTCTGCACCACCACCAGTGAGGCCCTAGATAATGGATAATTTGCCCGGCTTGAAAGATTCAAGAGTAGCTCATACATGCTAAAAACTGCTTATTGTCCTTCTTTGTGTAGAACACAAGTGATGTGTAGAAGATCATAAACCCCACCCCATCAAAGCAAATTAGCTCGTCCCAGCATAATCTTGCCTTTTAACAGCTGGTTAAGATGCTTCAAGAACCAGCTTGACTCTGTACCACTGGAAGGTCAGATCTGACTATTCTGTCAACAAGAATACTAAGCAGAGATCTAGTCTTGTTATTACACAGGAATAATGAAACCTGTTATATAACTGATGAAGGAAATCTACACTAAGTCTCTTCAGAACTGGGAGTAGTCTACTGCTTTGCACTCATTTCTGCATTGCCAACTGACAGGGCTGAAAAAGAGCCTTTGAAGAGAGCGCAAGTATCCTGTCTCAGTTCAGGAGAAAGGCAGACAGATGGTGGACAGTATAATTATCATAGCACTATTACCTTGAACAGCATTCCCAGGCTTGAAATGCTGCCATTTTCAAAGCGAATGAAAAAGAAGCAGCACACATTCCTCAAAACACTATGTGCTGCAGTGCTGTACAAACAATAGGCTGATTCTCTTGAAACCTGAGATGACAGCTACTAGTTAAAAACATTAATATACATTTTCAAATGTTGTTTCACTTATAAACTCAGAATAAAATACATAGTTTAAAAGCTTTTACCAGTAGCACATGGAAGAAGGCACATTACAAAAACATAACAGGTTCAGGCTTAAATTCTAGCGTACCACCATTTTGGTCTCTCTCTAATAAATGACAATTTCTCCTGCACGTAGATATACAAATGGCATACAAAGCAGATTCCGGAAATATTTTTGACACACACACAAATGTCAAAGAACTGCTTGCTTCATTCATACATGGATCTTATTTCAGTAAATTACCTTCAGCAGCTCTAACAGAGTTGTACAACTATGGCCAGATGTCACTAGTTTATGACTCCCATAATCCATCAGAATTGGTTATGCCAGCTAGGGCTCAATTTGGAGACCAAAAACTTCTTGAGAGGAACAGTTGTTCAGCCCTAACCTATAGAGATCTTACTGCATTAACTCATTGGGAGCAGACCCCATGAGACTTGCAATAATCACAATCTACTCATCTCATTTAGCTCAGTGGTCCAGGCATCTGGCTACAGAGCCAGAGGATGGAAGTTCAGTTCCTCACTGTGACTCCCTGACAGCGGCTGGACTCATTGATCCATAGGGTCCCTTCCAGCTCTGCAGTTCTAAGATTATTATTAATTTCAGGGGCTATACGCTACAAAACATTAACTCTAGATCTAACTAAAGTTGTGACTACATGGTCAACTACTGCAGGATTTGCTCTGCTTATAAAACAGATGAATTTGAATTATTTTTTGATGCATGACGCAGAGGCCAATTTGGATCAGTTCAGCCCTTTTTGCTCCCAACACAATTTTTTTTTTTTGTTACTGGTTGCCTCTGATTTTTTTCAAGCCAGAACAATTCAAACAGACCTTTCCCTGTGTGAATGGTTGATTCATTATTGTAAAAACAGGGTGTGTGTCAGGACTGTGGGAACACCTGAGGACCTGCATGATCACTCACTGCAAATTCAACTGTAATACAGACTATGAATCAAATCACAGCAAAGCTGAATCACTCTGATTCAGCTGTGGCAGTGTAATCACAGCCTCAAAGTGATGGGGTAAACTTTATAAGAGCAAATTGTTTAATGCCCACAGTGAAGACAACTAAAGGAGGTTGAAGAATGGAAGACACAAAAATATAGATGAATGGAGAACACACTATAGTTTCATCATATTGTAAAGATGATGGGGACACAAACTGGATCTACTGCTCATTTCAATCTCTGGGTAATCCTGGATAAAGGAGCATGACTCTGACTATGCGACTAGATCCTGCAATCTGGCGCATGACTGTCAGGTAATACCTGCAGTGGCTCTACAGTGGCTTCAGGGCCTCATCTGATTCCAAAATACAGCTCCTGTCCTATGCTGTAAGTGGCCCTTCCGACATAAACAAAAGAGTCAACCAACAATGTCAGACTGTGGCAAACTCCACAGAAGCTTCTCAATTCCAACTGTGCTGTGAAGTAGAGAAAGTGCGGCAGACAGGAAAGATCTGCTCTTTCCTCATGCCACTCTTTTTATTACTTGACCTAGGACCCTCTTTTCCTCTAACAGAAGCCATTAGTTCCAACCATGAGGTAGAACAGCTGGGTTATCTCCAGAGAGGCACTGAGGCCCTCTGGGCTCACCTATGCCTCACCTGCAGTGGTAGGTGCTAAAAAATCTTGTAGATTCTAGCAAGATCCAAAAAGGCAATGGCCCCACCAATCTGGTTATTTCTCAGAGCCCAAGGAACCCTATTTTTAGGCAGCAAACAGACTATTCCCATCACATCTCACCACTCTGAGAATCACATAACATTAAGTCTTAAATTAATATATGAGTTCATATATCGTATTAAGTGTAGGGGGCTAACATACTTGAGTTCTTATTTCCTTTACAGCCCTTTTCCCTTCTTTGTCATATCCTCTCATTTTGTAAAACTAAGGGCAGGGAATGCCTTGCTTTTAGTCAACTGTAGGACATTCTGGCAACCCTTTCAAGGATGAAAAATTTAAAAAACATTTAGAGCTGGCTGAGAAGGTTAACCTACACACTTGTCCTATCTTGTCATTCTGGCAGCATAGCATGGCAAAATTCCTTTCCAGTTCCAGCAACTGGCATGCAAACATAAGTAAGATCTGAGCAGAACTTCAGAGCCCCTAACCAGCAGGTGACACAACGCAAAACATTGTTATATAACAGCTACAACCAAAGGAGCAATGCAGAATAGGCAAGGAAAGACAGCTGAATTTCTACATTGATTCCTTTTTATGTTAGATAACAAAAGCTAAGACCAGGGAAGTTTCCACTCTGCTCTGTCACCACCAAGTCTCAAAAGTCATCCAGGAGAACACTGATTTACTAAGGCGGGCAACTGGTAGAAAGGTCATGTGACCATTTCTGTATACTGTATAATGAACAGAAGGCAGTACAGCAGTGGTTTACTGAAGCGTATGGAGCTGGACTTACAGTAGCCTCAGACTGGACACTATCCTGAAAGTCAGATCATTACTTGTTCCATATATTCTTTTTTGGGTTGTCAGTGCAAGGAGGCACAGATGTCTGTTGGCACCAGCAATGTGATGACCTGGGCATTAAAAACTACTGCAACTTCTCATCTGGGAAGGATATATAACCATTATTAATGCACATCTTATCATTTCACTGAAGCCTGCTCTGTGTCTGAGTCAATGGACTGGAAGCTTTTTTCACACACTGTGACATGTGATTATATATTCGGATGCTGTGTTCACAGCAAGTAGTGAGAAAGTAAGAAAAATTGAAAGTGTTAACCAAAGAAGTACATTTAATATGTCCCCAAATCTATTTTAGATAGTCTGCTCAGAGTGAAACTACACTTTCTGCGAAGTAACATTCAGCTCAATCAACAAACAAACACAAGAATTGTTTCATTTCAATGTGGACAGCTCACAGTTAACAAAAAGGAAATGGTTCTCCTTCTCTGCATTCATCCTTAATACAAAATTCTTCTGTTAGAAAAGAAGGTTGGGATGAGAATGACAGCTCGTCTCCCCTACATTCTGACATGTTTTGGTAGAAAGCCTACAAAATTGTAAAGAGCTTGGAATTATATAGAAAATAAAAATATAACAGAAAGGGAAGCTTTCATCTCTCATGGCAGCGGGGGCTGTTTTTGTTGATACATATGGAAAACATTAGACTCAATTATATGTTGTGCTTTGGCATTGGGGTTCCAACTTCACCACAAACGTTGGCTTGTTTTTTTTCCAGTTATACCATTACAGTCAGTGCTGCTCCTGAACATTTGAACTCAAACCTTGTAACACAGTCAGTTTTGTTGATTAAAAATTGCTTGAACCACTCTGTGCTATAGCAATATTGTATTTTACCAGCTAAAAAGGGGTTATGTCAGGATTATCCCTATAAACATTCAAGAGAAATGAATTTCTCATATCAAACGAAGTACTTCAAGAATCAAGCATACCCAAGTACAGTGTAACTTTTGCCCCTATAGACCTTTTTTTTAAATTCCATGTTTTGGAAGAAATATAACCCTATTTGTATCTGGTATATTCCTGCTGGCTGATTCCATAATTACTCTCCATGTGCTTAAAACCACTGATATGATAATGAACCTTCAGATATAATGGGTCCAACACAAGCACATCATAGTGTAACTACATCAGAGTACTGGGTGAAAAAAGGGTAATGCCCTTCTTCCAGTTCCTCCTAAGACTGAAGCTCAGCTGAACTGCAATTCAGTTATTTCAAATGTTCAAAAGCAGAACTTAATTGTGGTGAAATTTACTACCTCAGTGGGAAGGTGGCTCAACTGCCTGTTTCAGCCAATGCTTTTACTTCTGAACGTGAGAAAATGGACTTTAAAACAAAGTCAATCATAACATAGTTCCTTTTACGAAGATGAAATACGATACATTATAGTTTGGTACCATTGCTTTAAACCAATTCTCTTCAGATCAGAGGTTACAGGTTCTAAATCTACAACACATGACTTTCTTTCCTTTGCTCAGTATGGTAAAGTGGTTAGATCAGGGGTGGAGAACTTGTGGGACTTCCAGATACTATCAGATTTCAAATACCATCAGTTCCAAACATCATAGGCAATGGTGAGGGACGATTGAAATGAAAGTCCAGCAATCTCTGGAGGGGCACAAGTTTCCCATTTCTTGGTTAGAGTTTCCGGCTAATGTGAAGAAGACCTCAATATCAGATGATGTTGGAAACTCTCACCTCAGACTAGGATGTCTACTGTGGCAAGAAAAAAAGCAGGTAAAGGATACCATGTACAGTCTCTTGAACGTCTTAGATGATGGGCAAGATATACTCATTTTTAAATGTTAGTTCGAGAGCAGGTGCTTTGGCATACATTTAGAGAACAAGTTAGTCAGGCTGTTCTGCAATGAGTTACACAGCAAGTTACTTTTAAAAGTAGTTTTGAAGCTCTGCTAACTGTGGACTAGAAACTGAGGACTTAAGAGGAATGCTGACATTAGCAGGACATCTGAGGACTACCTTCTACCCCCTAAGAATAACATCCAGATTCCAGCTTGTGTTCATTATCCAACAGAGAAAACCAAGACAATCCTTCTTTGTCTAACTCCATGCCTTCCTCCACACAGCCCCACCTCAACATTTCAGCTGACATCATAAAATTATCTCCTTTTCAGCTGAGGTAGAAAAAATTATGGCTCAACCAGTACCAACGGACAATTCTTTACTGCCTTGATACTTCCAGGAAAAGTATTAAAACCCATTCTGTTGCTAAATTAATGTTATTTGCCTGACATTTAACCAAAAACTTCCATTCAAGAGCCAAAGACCATTATAACGTTTCTTGTCTTATGCACAGTAACTGGATTGTAGTGAACAATGGCCCTCTATCCTTTCTAGTAACTTTTAAAATATTTTCTGTGGCATCATGTTATTGACTCATATTCCGTCTTGAGCCCTTGTAACAGACCACTCCTAAATGTTGGCAGGATAAATTCCCTAGAGGAATGGGCTACCCTAAATGTTGAAACTGTCTCGGCAAAAAGTACCAGAACTGGGAGGAGACATTAAACTTAGGCCAGAAGTAAAGGAGGCAAGGAACCATGAAGAGGCAGATGCTTATGAACTAGCTACAGTACAGAGGTGGATACTCCTGGCTACTACATCAGACCACTGGGAATACTAATGCATAGTTAAGAAAAGGAAAAAAAAAACACTCTTAAACTCCAGGTTGTAGTGTTGAGATAGGGGATCAGTGCTCTTTTTCATAAAAGAATAACATATTATTAATATAGTAACTCAGGACTTATAAAGGCAGTAGCCCTGTGTTGATGTGTGGGAAGACATCATTCTTTTCCATGAAGGAAAGTGTGCTATTTTATTTATGCATTATTATTATTGATGACGAATAATTGTTGACTGTTCTTATGGTGGTTGTAATGACTTTAATGTTATACTAACCTATAAATACTGTAGCTCAATAACAATATGAAATACTTAGCTATTTGAAGAGGAGCAATTGTTTATAATCTCTGGAATTACACAGGCAAGGCTTTAAAAAAAAAAAACAGCTACCCCTTCCCCATCTGTTCAGGATGCTTGTAAACATCTATTGTTAAAAATAGTAACTGCAAAAACACTTTAATAATCAGCATTATCACTATCATCAAAGCCTTTTCTGACAGTATTATCATTATTAGTGAATGAAATAGTCATGGTTTATTTCACCACAATTGAACAGAAGTTACATTACATCACTGCCCACTCCTACAGATTCTCTTTTTTCAATTATCATAATTCATAAATGCAAACAGATGAACTATATAAAGCAACTGCCTGTGGAATTACAGTTTCCTTTATTCTTGTGGTAAAAGTTATTTATACTGAATTGGCACATCATTTTATCAAATGGTTTCTTGAACTTAAAAAAAAAGGAATTATTCAGATTAAGAACTGAATGCTTTCATTTTAAAAGCAATCCATCATATACATGTACACACACACCCCACATGAGTGTAGCTAGCAAATATGAATTGAGTGAGTGGTGAAGACCTGTTACAGTATCCAAACTCAGGAGACCAAGTGACTCAAGCCTAGAGTCTAGACTAGCTTAATGAAGTGAAACAAACAGCAGCTTATCAATAAAGGGGGAAAATATTTAAAAATGGGAATTTGTCACTGCAGGGGGCAGAGGAGTATAAATCCTGAAGCTACATTCCATTCAACAGAGAGCAATGCTTCGTTGTATACCTTACAGTTTAGCAATATATACTATACTATATATTGGGTCGAGCTATATTTAAAATAGAAAAGTTTAACATGCCAATCTCCTACTACCATTTGGATGCCAAACCGTGTTCACAGATCTATTCAGTTAAGTTTTGGGTCAAATACTACCAGTATTAGCCAACATTTTACGTATTCCATGGACAACTATAGCGAATGCCAACTTCAATAATTGACTGGCAGGCAAATGTAATATATCCAGTGCTATGTTTCTATTAAGTCTCAATGAAAGCAAACTTTGTGAAAAGGAAGGGTCTTTCATGCTTGGCTTCAGACAAGATCCTCAGCTTGTATTACCAAGTGTAACTCCACTGACTTCCAATGCTCTGTCCTTGGCTTTTTCCTAGTTGATGACTTAGGCATGTTTGTATTGGGGCCCTGAACTACCTTTATGAAACACAACATAGTCAACTTACATAGAAGCAATTCTAACAAAATTAATGATTGCATCAATATAAAGAAAAGACATACCCTGTAGGTCTAGATTAACTTTGCATATTGCCTTGGCAATTTTTATTGGAAAGGCAACTAATGAGCATAAAATGAAGTAATAAGTAAATAATTTTGCTTTCCTAAAATTTAGAGTGAAAAGAAAACAGATCTCAGATGACCTGTTGTATATTGGTTACATATTGTGGCAATATGTTAATGGCCATCTGCAACATGAAAAAATGGATCATGTCAACAATTGTGCAGGATTTGTTCCAAATTGAACAAAAACGAATAAATATGATACTAATGATCTGCTCGTTTGTCTTCCGCTTACGTTTGTCCTATTCCATTCATATTCTTTCACATATTTCTATCTCAATTTGGGGTGGGCAATCTGCAGACGACTAAGGCTGCACACTGCCATCTCAAGATCATGGAGGCCTACACACCCTCCTGCAACCATGACACCTTTTTATTTCCTTCCAAAAATGGAAACTGAAAAAGCCCCTTCTGCCCTCTATGGACAAAATTTTGAAACATTAGAAAAACTGTGATGTGGGGAGCCAGAAGTGTTAAGGTCTTCTCAAAACATGGCAAAAATGAGTTTTTATACTCCTAGAGAACATAGAGGGACTTTTGAGTCTCCCAGTTTCTATTTTCAACAAGTTTTAAACTTTTGGGGGGAGGTTACAATGTTTGCTGGCCTCTATGGCTTCTCTTGATGAAAGGGATTCCACTTATCAGCCTTTGGGAGAGAAGTCAGAAATGTTTAATTTCTGAAAAAATAACTGCTGCTGCTGATGTCATCAGCCTTACATGGCATAAGTTATGGCAACAGGATTTCAGCCTTATTATTTTAAGTATTCTGTGTATTTTTCAAAGTGGTATCAATTCAGCTATCATTTTCTATAGAAATGGACATAATGAACAACAGTTTCCTATGGCGTGCGGTTCCCAAATTTTAGTTAGACATCTACATTTACCAGCAGTCACATATAGGTTTAGAAGAATAAATTGTTTATTTTCTGCATATCACTTTTTAAAAATCTAACTTTGAAATCTTTAAAGTGTATTTTGGGGGTAGAAACTGATCTATTAGTTCTGCTACCTAATTTTTTTCTGTGTAACCTAGGATGAATGCATGGCAAAGTGCTAATACATATTTTTGTTAATAAAAAGATAAAATGTGCCCTGTTTTTAAAAATTAAAAAATGTGAAAACACAGTGTGTGAGAACATAAGAATCCTGCCTCTCACAGCAGACGGGTCACACAGTCATTTACATCATGTTATAATGCACACCTTGTTGTGTGGTATAACTTACAGAAAAATATTATTCGTTGAAGGTTTATAACAACATACCATTAGCACTACGATAATAAACACTATTAACAAATGTTCTATAGTTGCCAAGGTCATTGCTCACTTTTTATGCTAGCCACTGTCATTTTAACACAAAGGTTCACTTTTTAATTAAAAAAGTCTATATCCAGAGGATTATAGACTTTTGAACTCTTAGCTTAAAAAAAAATCTTAAGGAGGGAAGCCGTTGAATGTTTAAAAATGGATTCTTCTCTTGATTCTGCAAGCACAGCATTTTAATGTTTCAGACAGCATCAGTACTTTGCTTTTAGTATACTTAAGGTAGACTGCTTGAAGGGGAGTTGTTTTGGAAGACATCGTAGGAAAAGTGTTATATAAACCAGATACTATGCAATTAGTCAAAGGATTTGCCCAAATCTTTGTGATAAAATTATAATTTTATTGTAAAATCAAAATAAAATTATATTTACTTTTCAATATACTTTCCTTAATATTTGTAACAAGAAAAATGCTTAGTATTTTTACACTTAGTAATATATTGTGTAGTATAGAGCTTAGTTTGGAAGGGTGCTGGACTTGAACCAAGAAGAATTATATCAAAATCCCAGTTTAGCTGTGAAGCTCAAAAGATTGGCTTGGACATGTCACTGTCTCTTAGTCTAGTGCATGTGGTTGTTCTGAGGATAACACTGTATAAACTCATCTAAACTGCGTTGAGCGCCTTAAAAGAGAGGAGAGAGATAAATGTGGGTATTAGAAGCATAATGCCAGTACTTATAAATGTAGCAAATCAGTAAACATTCCATAATCTCACAGGACGTAGAGACTCCATGAAAAGACCACATATCCTTAGAACCTGGGCACTGTAATATCAATGATCTTTATAGGGATATAAGGCAAAATCCAAAGACACAAAACAAGACAAAAACATGTGGCACCTTAAAGACTATTATATTTTAATATAAGCTTTTGTGGACATGATTGTACAGACTAACATGTATACCTCCTCCAAAACTACAACTTTATAAGGATATTGCTGAAATCATTGCAGGAAGCTGACACTTTTCATTCCTTACATCTTTTTGTTTTTTAACCTTGAAATGTAACTGGATTTGATTAGCTCTAAAAATATAGTTTGCAAACTCATGTCTTCCAAATGACCAATCAGATTTCCTCTAAATAAAAGACATGTTCTAACTGCCCTCGTTTCTCCATTGTCCTGTTTGCAATGTTGAGACAAAGAATGCTACTTGTTTTATTCTCCACAGATAAACAAGTTTAAATGGGAGTAGTTCACAAATTCTGTAGCTCCCAATTTTAGTCAACAGTAAATAATGGGAACTGTTTACATTTGCAGCCTATCTTTGTTTTGTATTTGTACAACAAGTGCATTAATTTTGTTTCTTATGAGGAGACACTGGCAGTAACTCTCTGAAAAAGATCCTCAAGTATAAGACTATGTCACTAGAGACCAAAGCCAAAATCAACCACACAATCATATTCCCAATTACTAGGTACAGATGTGAAAGCTAGACAGTGAAGAAAGTCGATAGGGGAAAAAATGATTAATTCAAAATATTGTGCTGGAGGATAATTTTATGGATACTGTAGACCACCAGAAAGATCAACACATGGGTGATAGATCATATAAAGTTTGAACCTCTAGAAGCAAAACTGATTGAAACCAAAGTTGGCATACTTTGGGCATATAATGAGAAATCAATTATTAAACTCAAGCTATCTTACTCTGTACATATCATGTGAGGAAAAAATCCACTGGAAAAGGCAATAATGCTGGGAAGAAATGAAGGCAGCAGGAAAAGAGGCAGATCAAATATGAGATGGATTGACTCAATAAAGAAAGCTATAGCCTTGAGTTGGTGTGATATGGACATGTTCTATTCTCTAGGCACAAATGGAAATCTACTATGTTGTGCAGAAGGAAATATTTTATTTTTCTTTGAAACTGGGTAATCTTAATTTGCCAAGATTGAGCACAGTCAGAAAAATATCCCCTATACAAATACGACAGATAGAACCCATATTGTGGTGATGTTATCACATCAAAGCTAAACATGAGAACTAAGCTCCAGCGTTGTTCTACCACTCTCAGCTGACAAATGACTATGGCTTAAATGCCACTCTCAGTTATCACTCCACTCTACTTTGTTGTCAATAATAGAACATTTATGATACCTGGGAAATGTATTCATTAGGCCACATACGCATGTGAAAGGGCTTTAACTACACATTTACAATTTTACTTCTGTTATAGCATGTGCTGTGAGTCAGAATTACATTATAACAATGTTAAAATGGAAATCTGCAGGCAGCTTTAACTTATGGAACATTTGAGAATTAAAAATAAGTTTGCAATAAGTAGTACACCATTGTTTAGAGTTAGGAAACACATGCTGGAGCAAATCAGTCTCTGTGGAGCCACTCAGATACAGCAGAACAGACTCATGTGCAAAATCTCTGAAAAATAAGTCTCCGTGGTACATTTGTGATACTGCTTCATGCTGTTCTTAGTCTCATGTCTGCTATGTTTATTTTTCATGTGTCCTTTGGCTACATTGTAGGGTAAGTGATGAGTCATGTCTAGGTCGCCCTATTTTACCTCTTGTTCTTTGAGACTGATGGGGAAGGAGACCAGTCAAGTGTGAAGCCCACAAAGTAACAGTTAGCCTTTGATTTTTCACATAGTTGTTAATCAGCTCTATTAATTTAAGGCAGTTATTCACTGACAGCTTATACTGGCATAGTCCCACTAATGGGATGGGGGTGCTTTGCCAGTGTAAGCACTTTTTTCACTGTTTTAATGGACATATCCACAAACCAGTTAAGCCAGAATATTTAGGCTTTACCTGATATCCATGCTTGACCTTAACAACGTATGATGCTATTTTAAGCATAGCTACTTAGAAGTAACTCTCATTAGGCTAAATGTACCTTGTGGCTTAGTGAGTGATTTTAGGATTGTAGCATAATTCAGTATGTAAGCTTACATATGGACAACTCAAATCACTGGTAGTATTTTCCTGTTTATCCCTGCTACCATTTCCTTCCCTACCCCTTCCTGTTTCCGATATCCTGAATTTTAAATTGAGTCCCTTGGAGCAGAAATCTATGCACTACTGTTCTGCAATAGCACTAGGTAGTGTGCATAAACAAAAACATCATCTAACCCTTCTGATTTCAACAAAACTAACATCTAATCCTACACTTTTTGTCCTACTGAAAAATATTTAAGGATGCAACATGCTGCAAATTATACAAATGATTTAAGAATGTTTAGCATGTATTCTAGTTGCAACTTACTACTGCTTTTCAGCCACTATGACATTACTAATTTTTATACCTTGACAAGAGTAGATAATGCAGAAATGCGTAGATCTCTGGTTGGCAACTCATTTTTACTGTATTTCTACAGCAATCTGGACTGTCACGTTTTGACTTAAAGGACAAGCCCAAATATCATTCATATCTTCTACATCTTACCAACTTTCCCCCCTTTTCTTATTCTTAGGGCAGCTACAATAGCAATATTATCAGCTACCCATAGGAATAGTATCCTTATGCTTTCCAATCCATCTGTGGACTTACCCTCCTTCCCCAAAGAAAAACATTTTACGACTGTCACAGACACATGCTCAGATCTCAGTTAAGTATCAGATACTGGGGAACCACTCAGCTCCTTCTATTTCTTAATATATTATGCACCATTGTATTTGGAAATTCTAACAAGTTTACTTCTTTACATGTTTGGCATATTACTCAATAGGGGGACCCTGACTTACCAGGTCACCCAGTTATATCTGGAGAAGCAGCTCAGGACACATGGTGGGATGGGAGCCTGGTTGCTGGGTTTGGCAGCCTCTCATTGACTGGTCACAGCACAGCACAAGTGTGTCTCTGGGCAGGTGGACCAGAGGGACACAGTTTTCTCTCTGGTCTGCCTCCTTTGCTTATGTTTACAGCTTGCCAGCCTTGAAAGCACACTGGTGAGCAAAGAGGACCTCAAGCAGCAGCAAATGGGAGACCTGGAAGTGAGGCAGCAACAGGCAGGTGGCAAGAAGTAACAGAGCAGAGACTCCGGAAGCAGCAGTAACAGTAATGGTGGCAAGAGGCAACAGCAAGAAGCTGTGGTGGTGGATCAATGGGAGGCAAGGCTACAGCGGCTTGATGGGGTGGCAGTGAAGGTGGCTGAAGGCATGTGACAGGCTCGGAGGCCAGAAGGGGAGGAAGGAGCCTCTTGGGCACAGGCAGCTTGCCTCAGCAGTAAGGGAAAATGCTACCCAAGAAGAAAGGAACATACACACCCTGCAGAAATCAATCTGCCTTGCACACAGAGTCAGGCAGGTTAGGATAGGTGATCATGAGCCTCTCCTAAAAGGAAAAAGAAGACAGCCACTACAGCTCCACCTCAACCTTCCTCTGAGGCAGGGGATCAGCAGGCAGTCCTGCAGAACATCTCCCAAGCCATAGTACAACTTATGGAGCAGATGGGATCACTCGTGCAGGACACACCAGTGGGGACAGCACAGACTACATTGGTGGAACCTGGCCCTGGTCAAGTTGCAGCAGCAGATGGAGATCCTTCTGCAGACAGTGAGCCCTGCACCACCAGCCCATAGAGAAGGTAAAGGAGGAAGAAGCGGAGGCATAGATCCAATCAGAAATGGAGGAGCTCCAACAGGAACTCAAATTCATCTTTGTCAGAGAGCACCTTGGGTGAGTCCTCAGGTGCACAGAGATTCTGGGGACTACTTGTGGGAGGCAGTTCACGTTGAAGTGCTTCTGCAATGGGCATTCCATGGACTCACCTCACTATCAGAGGTTCCTGGGGAGGCATAGGAAAGGTTGCAGCCCCTTGGGAAGGACTGTCACTCATCCTTCACAGATAGTGAGGACCTTCTTAGCATTCACCTCCCTTGTAAAATTAGAGAATGTATCCTTGATGGATATAATGTGAATGCCTTCACACTGCTTACATCAGAAGGGGAGGGAGAACCATGTGGGGAAGGGAAGGGGCAAAAAATAAGGCCAAGAAAGCTAAGGCTGAGAGAACGTTTAACAACCGGTTAGCTGGACACACAGTATTTATGGGTGTGGTACAAGCTTCTTACCTGGACAGGGGGTGGCACCTGATTAACCATCTTAATAACATACTGTGAGTGAGGACCTTGGTTGGCGATGGAACAGAGATGATGAGAAGATGGTGGTATTGCAGTGTTCTAATGTGTGGTTAAAACTGCAGAGGGAGGGCAGCCCTTATCCTATCCAGGCAGCTCGGGCCTTTTTGGCTTATTGCCCACAGGAAGAAGCACCTCTGTTGGTACATGCCAAAGGCACACCACTGACTCAATACCAATTTGCAGGGGTCCTCTGGACTGCAACTGATCAGGCTGGTTTTCCACCAGGCAACTTTGCATCTCATTCCTTTAGAACTGGTGTGAGAATGGAGGCAGGAGCCTTAGGTTTACCTCCAGAGTGCATAAGGGAAATTGGGAGGTGGCACTCAATTACTTATAAATCTCATACCTTTTCTCCCATACTAAAGTCTTGTTTTTTTTCTCTCAGTTTTTGCACCAGGTCAGCTGAAGGAAGTCTGGCTAGTCTTTGGGGCTGAAAAATATGCAACTATTGGCGGCTGGAGACAATACCTTGGATTTTATTAAGTACTGGATATCAAGTGGATGAGTTGCAGAAGCATGCATTAGAGCCAGCTAATACCCTTTTTGCCATGCTAATTTACCTGCAAAGACCTACTGGATGCGCTGTTGCTACAACTAGGGGAGAAGCTTTTTATATAAATAACTTACCTAGCTGGCTCAATAAGCCCGAACTCCACCCTCCCAGATTTGCTAATAGACTTATATCAACACTTCTGTATGCTGATGACACCGTGATCCTCTCTAGAACTCCTGTTGGCCTAAGGAGGGCGTTGCAGAAACTCTCCTTATATTGTGAAACTGAGTTTCTAACAATAAACTATCAGAAAACCAAGATAGTTGCCTTTGGGCGCAAACCAAAGACAAGGGTTTGGTCAATTAAGGGTCACCGTATTGAGCAAGTTAATAACTTCAAATACTTAGGGGTAATTCTACAAGCCACAGGCTCAAGGGTTCAACATAGTAAGTATGCAGCTGATCAAGGAGTAAGGACCGCAATTAGTATAGCAAAGTTTCACCGCTCTCAGGGCAGATTCTTTGTTCCTGCAGCTCTTAAACTCTATAAGGCTAAGACGCTTGCACAACTGCTATATGGTTCGTTTTTGGGGCCACCTAGTTCACATTTTGCACCCCAAGAAAGGGTACAATCTAAATTCTTAAGAACCATCCTTCAGGTCCCCAGATATGTCTCAAATGCACGGGTATGATTGGAGACAGGTCTCCTAAGAGTCGAGGCCTGGGTTTACATCTTGTCTATATATATATGGCTAAAGGGACATAACTACCCCCAAGGCCTTCTGCCCTTGATTTTTAGATGTGTAGATTTTAAATGGTTTTAAATTGTGGATTTTAAATGGATTTAAACTGTAAGTTTTTAAATGCATTTTAAACTACTGTAAGTGGTAATTTTGCTATGCTTTACGCTGAAAAGGTTGAAATTGTAATTGTTTTTGTTTAATTGGTCTAAGGACTGTAATAAAAATATGTATGTATGACCTGCTGGCATTGAAAGGACTTAACTTGACTTATTCCATCAAAGTGGACTTTATACATACCTGCTGCCCCACAATATAGGCGATGTGTTCTGTCCTCCTGGAGAGGTATATGTGGCAAGGAGCTCAGGACATTTTTAGGCAGAAGGTGACCAATGTGATTGGTCACATAATGTCATCCTGGAATGGCAGCTGGATCTGGCACACTGGTATTGCCTACAAGTTGGCAGCCCTCTACTGTAATGATGAAGAGAACCTATTGGATTGGGGACAGGGTGTATGGATCAAATATGTTCAGGAGGCCATGCTGATTGCAGTTGCAGCTGTCTGGTGGAAGTTGAACAGTGCCCAACTCTTGTGGTGGTTGGGGCATATGGGGGGATCTAGGTGGTGTTGGGGGCAGCAGGCCAGAATTTGCCACCTCTGTTTATGGAAGGATCCCCTTAAGAGAAGATGGGGACAGAGCATTGGTCTAGCCTAGCTTGGGGTCCAAAGGCCTAGCTCTGTTCCCAGAAGGCAGGGAGCCATGGAGTGTTGTACACTCACATTGTCTCTAAGGGAGTGTCACTCCTGGTGGTGACCCTCAGCAAACTGCTGATGAGAGGTGGTGGCATTGGGAGGCACTTGAGTCTCTCGATGCACTGGATCCATTCCCAATGTTGGGTCAGGAAAACTGCTGCTGTAACCAAAAAAAAAAAAAAAAAAAAAAAGTTTTGTCCTTTCCTCCAAAAGTGGGCTGGTTGTGGTTATTGTTTTCATTTGCATTTTTAGATGACCTAAACCCACTCAGATTTAGGCCAACAGCTCTTCACCCCATATCAGAGTGATACATCTTATTCTTGTGCAAGTCACTATGTATGACATTTCCTTTCAATGTAAAAAATCTGAACATAACAGTTTGGCGAACGAAATATTTGGCCAAAATGATATTAAAACTTGTTTCTGCCATTATATGTGGATTATTTAAAAGCAGAGAGAAAAAGAAAAAAAGCTTCCCAAGTTCAAGGAACTAGAGGCAAGTGTATTACATGATGTACTTGCTTTCTAAAACATCATGTGATAATACCTGTTAGAAGCTAATGGTGCCATTGAAAGTTTGAAATTTAAGCTACCTTGCAATCTCAAAGAGTTTGAAGTTAGAGAAACATTTGTATTGAAAACAAAACAAAACAAGAATGCTGTAATGCAGTTTGCCAATGTATGGGATTCATACCATGATGAAGCCATTAAAGTCAGCGGGTAATCTCAGGATAGCCACATACTCTTTCTGTGCCTTACCTATCTCTCACAGAATTTTTGTGCTGGTTAAAGTAGGCATGCAACACATATGCACTCCCTCAACCCCTTGGAGGAAGGGAAAATGAAAATTAATATGTTAATACAGACAATGGCAATAGGAAAATGGCTGGTTGAATCCATAGCAAACATGAGTAATTGATACAGTACAAGCAGCATTTTCCCCCCTAAAAATACACCATCAGATTTCAACAGCTTATTTAGAATGCCACTTGCTGTTTTTTTTAAAAAAAACCCTATAACCTCTGGGGTTCTTTCTGCATGTTGTAAAAATCTTTCAAACTAAGTACCTGATGTTCATCACTATAGCAGTGGTGACACATATTTGGGTTGGTATAGTACAGACATGTTTCTCTGACACATCAAGAGTTAATATTTCCTGTTTCCAATAAAAACAATGGCTTCTGATTACCAGTCTCCCATAGATTGTAGTTATGTCCCTTAGCAGCACAAACTGTGGAACAGCCAGGCTATTATACGCATCACTTATATACATCTTAGACTAGTGCCAATGTTTTCATTACGTCTGGCATTTATGCTGTAGATTTTTATTTATTTGTTTTAAACACACTCCCCTTTTAGATTTTTTCAGCCCCTTGTTTCATAAAACAGAAGGACTCTGTAGATTTCTTTATTTGTTCCACAAATGAGATCTAAGCACACATTTGAAAACATGGCTACACACAGTCCTTTTCTTGTAGAATTCTACCCAAAGGTCACCTATGCTTGTTAAGGCTTTTTAGGTGTCTGTTCCATTTAAATTGAATTTAAAAAATGGACTGGAATCCACTTGGAAGGAACAATCCCACATCAATCAAAAACATGTGTAAATGTTCAATAGGTCAGCTATGTAAAAATGTGTTATATACTGTGTTTATAGGTGTTTCATTCTCAGTCGAGGTTGGTACTTGCAGTTTATTGATTTCCTGGTGCAAACGCATTAATCTAGCGATTTATATGTAAACCTTTCTCTCCACTATATACAAAAGACCCAATTTCAGTAACTATCAGAACATGGTTTTCCCCCTGCTTTGTTTATAGTATGTCTTAAGTGGGAATTAACTTTCAAGATGAAGAAAAAAGATTTTGCAAATGCCCCCTTTAGGTGAATGGTGTATAAAGCAATGAACTACTGTCAATACTCTTTCCTTCCCAGCTGTGAACATTTCTGACTTCTGGAATTGCTAATGTGAATTCTCATCATCATTTGGGTCCAGCTTTAACCAGAAATTACCCATGACAGCACCACCTGAAAAAAATGACTTGCTGGAAAACAAGGACAAAGCATGTATAAACTGAGATCCTTTCTCTGCCTGTATAGGCTTCAGCACTCATGGATATATATAAAAAATCCTATTACCTATTAATTGTTAAGGCCGCTCAGTGAGTGAAAGGGTATCTGAGAAGGCGAGAAACATCTTCTGCATGCAAATGAAGTAGAATATGACAAACTATCTGAAACAGTGTTGCTTAGCATAGTAAGTTGCAACTAGAGTAGGGCCATTGAATGTGTGACAATTTGGTGAGGCAACTCCTCCATAAGTTCCATTGATTCAATGGGCCTACTCTAGTTGTGACTTACTACATTAAGCAATAGGATTTCAGCTACTGCATTGTAATGTGAATTTCTAGTACTTAGATGATTATAAATCTTTGTGATTAGTGCCACAGATGAAACCTAATACTGAGAAATCTTTGCATTTGCTAGTTTTAAGATCATGATTTCCTAAAGGCATTTATTACTTAAGCAATGGTAGTTGTGCTACAGGAGAGGTTTGAGGATCAGAATACATTTAGATGATATTTGTCCCTCTGAACTAAATATGCCACCTTTGAAAATGCCAAACCTCAAGCAGTAATTGGATTTCAATAGTAGATCTTCAGCATGATATTCCACATGGGCTATAATACAGTTATACAGACATACTACTGAATTGCTGTAGTATTAATAGGAATAAACAGTGGAATTTATTTTAAATGGAGCTTAAAAACCCACTTCCTTTCCTCCCCATTTACTATTTACTTTGCAGCTACGAAATATTCCTGTGCAGGCAGCAAGAATCCTAACTATTTCATCACTCTGTAGCAGTGTTGAAGATGTTAACAATAAAAGCATAATATTTCTAAATTAAATCTCCTTATCCACATCTGAGCAGGTAAACATACACCATGAATGTATTTCTTTTTAACTTGCATTTAAATGTATGTTTTTCAGTTACAAATCAGCAGCTCCTATAATCTGCTTCAAAGTCAAGTTTGTAATGCCACCACTCCTACTTCCTATATCCTACATTCTTGAATGAACCTTTTAGTAGCTCTAAGGCTTGTGTGATTAACTAAAATTGAAACCTTTAAAAATAATACATATGGAGAGTTAACACTGAAGCTATGAGATATATATAAATCAACACAATAGAACTTAATCACTGTTTCTTTGTGATGTATTTATGCTTCCCACCATTTGGCTCCACCTATGCACCCTGAAGACAAGTCGTCCTGAGGGAGAGGACAAAGAATTCCCATAGCTTTGTGTGTTATATAAAGCCATCACTGGCTTGTCACCAAGTGACCAGCTGCATAGTATATGGACACAAAGGCACAAAAGGATGAGGTAAGAATTACTTCTGAATCATGATGGGATCATCAGCAAATCCAAAACAAATTTAAAATTTAATTGCGATAATGCAATAGTCAAACATGGAGAAAAGCCCAATGTCAGCATCACTGTGGCAGAGAAAAGAAGTATCTGAGCAATGTGGGTTGAATGTGAAAGGTACAGAGTCTACAAAAACAAATAGCCATAATCTATTATGTGATTTTGGGCAGAATCCTAATTAGACAAGATGGCTGACTGAGTGGACACTAAAAATCCAAATCCCTCCCAGCCTAGGATATTTCAAATTACATAGAATGATCCTTACCCTGGCCAACTTTCTGCTGGCACAGTGACCGTGAGTTTGGGTTAAGAGGGGTTTGGATCTGGCCTTAAATCAGCTCCTCCTCTGCCCCGCCTTCTTTGCCTCCCACTTTTTTTTTGCTCTTCTACCAGTAAATCTCAGCACTGCAATTGTGCTGGCAAACCCAGTTGTGCTAGCAGTTCTGTGATTAGCAGCACACAGGGGTTGTGCTGGCACAAGGGCAGTTGTGCCAGCATGAGAGACTTCTGTCCATTCCAGGCTCACTCCAACAGATGTACCTTTGAGTTCAGTTTGTGCTGCCTGTTACTGGGCTGATTCAGATTAATCTTTTTCCTTGTGCTAAGGAGAAACACTGACTAGACAACAACATTTTGAAACTAACTCAATAACTTGAGAAGAAATATTTTTGTGCATTATTGTTACATATGTACATACATATTTTTATTACAATCCTTAGACCAATTAAACAAAAACAATTAGTTTCAACCTTTCCAGCATAAAAACATAACAGAATTACCACTTAGTTTAAAATCCATTTAAAATTTTACAATTTAAATCCATTTAAAATCCACAATTTAAAACCATTTAAAATCTACACATCCAAAATTTATCTACACTTTGATTTCTAAGTATCACCATGTAGAAACTTGCAATGTGATAGGTAATCTTAGGGTCTTTATCTGAGAGAAGAAACTGGAGTCTACTTTCCTCTGTATGACCTGGGATTTTTTTTAATCAGTGGAAAAAATAATCTGGTTACGTGCAATCTCATAGTGGGGACAGGTTAAAAACATGTGTTGCATAGTTTCTACCACCCCTAGCAAACAGGAACAAAGCCTTTCTGCATGAGGCACATTCCTGTATTTCCCTTCGAGGACGGCAGCGTTATTGTTAAAAAATCAAATGTTTTCTCTAGTAATTCAAATTTAAAATATTTAAATTTAAATTTAAAAGGCAAAGAATAATTTATTGTGATTGTATTATTTCTCTCTGTGTGTGTTGTAAATCTGACTCTCTCACTGTTTCTACATTGGAAGGAAATTAACACTGCACCTTTCCAATAAATGCTGAAGTAATGATCCTCAGACTCTGCAAAAGTGTTTCAAGTTCTGCCCGTGGTACTGGTGGCTCCAAATGAGTGGCAAGGGAGGCATGAGGCAGCCACTGCGATTTTTCCCATATTCAAAACAAGGACTTCAAAACAGAACTTTCCAAAGAAAACAAAAAATGAGAACTTCTCTTGTACCAAAAGAGTTTTTGTCCATTTACTAAAGTTTGTTGTTGTTTAGTCGTTAAGTCATGTCCAACTCTTCATGACCCCATGGACCAGAGCACTCCAGGCCCTCCTGTCTTCCACTGCCTCCCGGAGTTGGGTCAAATTCATGTTGGTAAAGTTACAGTTACTAAAGTTACAGTTATGATATTATGCTATACTGTTGTTTAGGCAGCTCTGTCAATTATGTTCATAATTATTTTCTCATCTATAGACTAAATGAATTTTCAAATGACCTGTGGTGCAACATGATGTGTCTAAAGGAAAATCCATTTGCGCAGGGCACATATTGAACACATAACTTGTTATTTCAATGGTGCCAGTGGTATTACATGTCTTTTTTCTCTGAATAATTATAACTGGCTCCACTGGTAGACCAAGTTCTCCTGCCACCTAAGATGGGAGTAGTACCACTATTACTTTCACCACTCACCTGCCTTCACTAGTATCTCTTCACTAACAGCTGACCTTGGACCAAGATCTATAAAACAGAACAATACCCCCAAACTTCCATGAAGTTATAAGTAGGCGTGCTACTTTGCAAAAAATAATATTGTTGTGCTTCAAAAAGTGAAGCATTACAGGTAATTTTTTGTAACATGTTACATCCATGCTCTGAGAAATATTTACTTGAAAACTGCAGGGTATAAGAAGTGGAATAAGTGGCCAAAGAAATATGCTTCCCAGCATCAATGGGCAATAGGCTACAAAAGAAACAAAAGGTAGAGTAAGGAAAATATGAGTCTGCAGTGTTGGATAAAGCAAACTGAAGGTACATGCAATGTTAAATGAGACAAGAATGGTTGCTTGACTGCAGAATTCTACAGTAGGGAGGTGGAACAAACTAGTTGTTTTTATGTAGGAAGTCTGGACTGGTATATGCTCAAGTTCAAGTACAAGAAGAGACTGCCAGAGATAGAGAGCCCTTTCCAATAGACAGCAAAGAAAACCAGGTATGTGCACTTGAGATGTTTTATATCTGTTCTAATAACCATTCATCAGCTCACATTCTCAAGTACCATATCTGGTTCCTGTTTACAATTCAACTATACTATAATCTTGAAAAAATATATATATACTTGGTTGCTCACAGTTTTTCACATCGTTGATCTACTACTGGATCACTAGTCAAGCATCTTTAATTCTAGGCTGATAAGAGTTCTGAGGGAATTTTAGACTACAAAGGCACGATTTATGCTTTCAAAATATAACATTTCCATCCACCTCTGTTATGGAAACAATATGTATTGAGGCAAATTGTGTGGATTGATTTAGTATCCCTATAAACACTCCCAAACACTGCTTTATTTATTAAGGGGAGACAATGTCTCTGGAATTTGCCTATTAATTCAGCAACTTTCTAAAGTGACACTGGCTGTAGCTCATTAATTCTCATCCTTGGTTCCAGACTAGAAGTGATGGCAACAACCATGGTTCGTTTATTTAAAAAAAAAAAAAACCTGGGCAGCTGAAAACATCTCAATAAATAAGAGTAAGAAGTAAAGCTGCCACTAATATCTGGGGACTAACTTCATGCTATTTTGTAACATAAACACTTTCCACCCAGAGGGCGAAAGTCAAGGAGGGCCTGATTGTAGAATCAAAATAGTCCTACCACTCTGTTATTTTAGCCTCCCTTTCTTCCTCCTGATTACTGCACTCAACATAATCTACAGCGCTTAGTGATAAACCTGCTGGCACACAATTTATAGAGAAACAACACTTGTCTCTATTCAACCCACTTATCTTTTTGACCAGTCAAAAGAAAGCCATATATATATAATGTCTGCCTGGCGTCAAAGCTTTCACCTCCCACTTTTTCTTTCCCTTGTTACATAAGGAAAATTGCAAGGCTTTTACTATAAAGCAACAGAGAACAGTTGTTCTATCTGTGTGAACATAATACACGCTTTTATACAGGATGGGAGAACCTCCGAAACATGGCTGACAATGAAAAAGTAGCTGTGAAGTGATAAGATCAAATTGTCAAGCAGCAGGTTCTTCATTTTTCACATTTCAGTGAATCATAATGAAGTTTCTCTCAGTAGTAGACTGAAGCCTTTACATGAGAAGCACTACTGGCTAGTGGTTCCCCAAAGCTTGAGTGCTACAAGCTTCAATTTCCCTGATAAACTACCTGCATCACCCCACAGCTTCATCCACTCCAAGTTCCTTCTGCCTGTTCCATCCCATTCTGCTGACAAAGGCCTCCACCAACCACCATTATTTACTCCCTCTTTAAACTTTACTGGTGTAACCTCATGCCTGTGCATTTTGGAAATGAAACAAGTACACTCACAAATAATGTTCCTGCATGCTCTGGGAAAACCTAGATACACAGAAGTATGTTTGTACATTAAAGTAAATCAAAATACTTTAAAAAAACCTATATCAGGCTGACATGCAACTTTGGTTGTGAATTTCAGGACCTATAGCACAGATGGAGAACATATTGTTGTGCTCCCCCTCCCAAATATGTTGGCTAGGGTGATGAGAATTGCAGTGATGAGAATTGCAGTCCAGCAACATCATCTAGAGGGTCCATAACGATGAGGCTGTGAGTTGTTGACATACTGTAGAAGAAGAAAATGGAGGAGAGGAATTACACCGCTTAAGTCCCTAAAATTTTGCAGTATCCTGAAGAGGGAATTAAGACTGGAGAGATGTGGCCCTTAATGTTAAAAACAAAAAAACAAACAAAAAAACACTCTGACCATGCAGTATATTTTCAGTGTATTTCTTCGGTGTTTAAAACTTGTAAAATCTGCAAAAGCATCATCATTTGATCAGAACAAAGAGCATTCATCTGAGTTGCCTGTTGGCCCATGGAAGTTCTCCTCCAGATTAAGGCAGGGTTGGGCAGCCACACTCCCACTATGAGTGACCTCAGAAACCACTCTAAAATTACTGATGACAAGATTAATATGCATGCATCTGGATAATAAATCCTGCTTTTTTCCATTTGAAGTTTCTGTCATGGACACATTTTCAACAAAGCTTTGTCTAAGACTACTGTGGGGCTGTGGGTGAACCATTTCACACTCCAGGTTCAAAGGAATAAATTCCAAAATACCATGAAGAACTAGACAATGCACAACCTGCACAACTGTGCTGTCTCAAATCCAAAAAGAGACTGTGCTCCTCATTCAAAAATGGAGAAACTGATGTACCCTTCTTGTACCTTAACCTCTACTCCAAGTAAACATGACAGCATTGCCTCCCTAGCCACCCACCCGATTCCCTGAATAGCACATCACTAGTAATATGGAAGAGCTGAAATGAAATATGGGCTCTGGCAGCATCAGCATTTACAACCAGCAGATCTGCAGCACAATCCTATCAACATTTATGTAATTTTTACTTGTCAGGTCCAGTTGAGCAATATTTTGGAAATGGAATACTCATTTTGTTTTAATGAGTTAACTAGATGTTTTTTTCTCTCTTCAGGGAATCAAAGAACAGAGCTCATGTTTTGTGTTAATTTCCAGTGACAGTTAAGGTACAAGAAGTGTGCCTCTGTGTGCTCATGTTTTGAGTTAGGATGGGGTTGATCTGCTGTCTGAATTCCATCACTTTTGGGGATATGGCAACAACCGTAACTTTTATCTAGAGTAGGCCCACTGAATCAGTGGAACTTACAGAGGATTCGATTCTCCAAATTCCCACTGATTAAATGGGGGTGCTCCAGTTGCAGCTTACTACTGGATTTTAGCCATTGATTTCAATGTTGGGAAAGAAAAAAACTGATCAATTTAAGGGAATCTTTTTTTAAAAAAAAAACAACTACCCTATAAAGAAAGCTAGTTCTACAGTAGTGCCTCAACTTACGAACGCCCCTACCTATGAACATTTCGATTTACGAACAGCTCCGCTCGCAAAATTTTGCTTCGACTTGCGAGCGGAGCTTCGACGTAAGAACAGAAAAAGGCAGGGGGAAAAGGCGGGAAATTCAAACCATTGGTGGCGAAGAGGCTGCTTCTTTGTAGCTCTTTCGCCCCAACGGTTAGGAAAAGGGAGGCTCAGCCTCCCGGGCTTCCACCACCGCCACCACCACCGCCGGGAGGCAAGCCGCCGGACCATCTCGGCTGGGCTCAGCCTCCTGGGCTTCCAGCACCGCCGCTGCGACCGCCGCCGCCAGAGGCCTCCCGGGCTTCCCTGCCGCCGCGACCACCGCCGCCGGAGTCCTCCCGGACTTTCCCGCCGCCATCAGAGACCTCCTGGGCTTCCCCGCCACCGTGACCGCCACCGCCGGAGGCCTCCCGGGGTTCCCCGCTGCTGCAACCGCAGCCGCCGGAGGCGTCCCGGGCTTTGCCGCCGCCGCCAGAGGCCTCCCGGGCTTCCCCGCTGGCGTGACCGCTGCCACCAGAGGCCTCCCGGGCTTCCCCACCGCCGGGAACCCCAGGAGGTCTCCGCCGGCGGCGGGGAAGCCCGGGAGGCCTCCGGCGGCGGCGGTCACACCAGCGGGGAAGCCAGTGCTGCATACTACAAGGTATTACTCACAAATGTCCTCTCCCATGAGCTGCTAGTGTGCTGCCCAAAGTTCCACCCCAAGAAACACATTCCAGGATCAGACATTATCCACCTGGTAGATGAAGAGTTAAAACACCATGTCCCCCCCCCCCCATAATTACCACTGTACATTGTCCACTTGGCAAAAAGGCACAAATAGAGACCTTAAGCATTTATTTGTTTGTTGTTTGATGATTTATTTATATACTGTCCCATTAGTGCAATGCAAAGGTGCAATACTAAAAATAGAACTGTGATATCAAAAGAAAGCCATATTGTCAAGAAGAAAAATGAGTGTCTAACACTCATTTCTGTATGGGATATAACATGGAAATATGTTATCAATCAGAAAAAAGAGTGGTTAGAACCAAAATATAATGCACAAAAGATGAAGGCAAGAAACTATCACATTCTGCTAGTTTTCTAGGTTTAAAGAGCTGAAGGATGCTTTAGTCAGAAAATGAAGAGGATGTCTCCATATATTCCTTATTATTATAGTATGGAATTTGGATAAACAATATGTGGAGAATAAGAGAGGTCAGATGTGGAATACTTTAATAATACTTCATTAAATACACTGAGAATTATTTTACACAAATCTACATTTACTGAAAGTCTTACCCAGGAGCTACAGAACAAGGTGAATACATTGGACACTCTCACTCTAAACAAAATTTTGTTGCAGTCCAGAATGCTTCCTGTGTGAAGCTTAAATGTGCACCTCTTATTAAATTCTTAGTTCTGAGAATCTTCTGCCACTTTGTGTTAGCTTTCTACAATGTCATGGAATTATAATGTGAAAGACTGGTCAATTGATCCACAGACAAATATAACCTAGATTTTGAGCACTTGAGTCAGCTGGACAGAAGCATAGTCAGAATTACATTGCTTTTTGGCATCATGAACTCCAAGCTGGACACAGTGATCAATACATGCAACATGCACACAAGAAGGAATGTGTGAATGGCTCCCCAGTGTCCAGACTGCAGTCATTCTGAAGGCAACACTTGAAAATACACTGTGTTGGCAGTTTAAAGAAACAGCTGTGAAAAAAAAATCCTTGACTTTCTCAGAGGAATCTTTCATATGAAAAGTTCCATTGCTACATACCCAGAAAATATAAACTGAAGAATAGTAGGGAAAGAAACGAACAGGTCTCTCTTTCTTTCTTTTTTTAAAAAAAATTATTACAGAGGTTGCCAGGCACATGAGAGAGTTTCTTCTCAGCACAAAGAACAGCCATAGGAGTTTAAGAAAAAGAAGATGGAAACTGAGATATCCTTCTTCCCAGTGACCTATGGGTCTATCTCTGATTTGTCTCATGTGTTAGTGGCAGATAGGTGAAAAATGCCATCACATGCTAAAATAGTATAGTCCACTACAACTAAAAGGTGATTCTTTGCTCTGTAAGGGATCCCATAGAATTCACAGGGCTAGATCTCTAATGTATACCAAAATACAGCTACAAAACTATTAAGAAACGGCTGCAATACCTCTAGCTTGACAAACAAATAGGTTTCAGGGTATGGATATACGCAAGCCGCTAAAGTTATAAATAAGAAGTTCACTTCAAAGAGATTTATTCAGTACTTGCCCAGCAAACTGGGTCCAGACTGTGCATGAGCAGCACAGATTGATAATATTGATTTATCAAAGAACTAAGGATTTTATCCACTTTAAATCTTTTTTAAAATAGTCTACAAAGTTGATTATTGCTAATAATCATCTTGGAAGTTCACAAGCCTTGGAATGACTTGTCAGCATCCTCTTAATAACGCCAAGTATACCTGCTGCTAGGAAAAATACACTGTAACACATATTGTTTATGTGTGCTTTTCTAAGTTACAAAACACATGCACCACAATGAATGTTCATTCTTAAAAGGAGCTGATATTTCTCCATACAATGAGTGGAATTTTACGATTGCACAAGGAGGCAGGGGATACCTTCTTGTGCAAGTTAAGAAAAAGACCAACTACTTGAGCAACAAAAGGTTTTGAGAGTACAGTGGTGCCTCGCTAGACGATTGCCTCGCAGGACGAGGAAATCGCTAGACGATGCCTTTTTGCGAGCGCTACTGTGCTTCGCAAAACGATGTTTCCCTATGGGGAATTTCGCTAGACGATGAGGTTTCCCCATAGGAGTGCGCCGACTAGTGGTGAAAAGCTGTCAGTGCAGCTGTCAGTGCATTCCTATGGGGACCCTCACTCGCTAGACGATGTTTCCCTATGGGAAATTTCGCAAGACGACTGCGTTTTCCCTTGGAACGCATTGAAGCGATTTCAATGCATTCCAATGGGAAAACGTGCTTCGCTAGACGATGTTTTCGCTAGACAGCGATCCTCGTGGAACGGATTAACATCGTCTAGCGAGGCACCACTGTAGTGTGGACAAAGAGGATACTGGTCAAGATGTAACAAAAATAAATTAAAATGTATGTATTTGTTGCATTTAGGGGTATTTCCTGATCCTAATGATCCAGTTTCTTCTCTCAGTGAAAGAAATGCCAAGCTAGAAGCTCCCACCATTATGCAATGCTACAGTGAAGTACTATTTAATACAATGCACAATCACATTACAGAATTCAAGTGTGGCATTAACATCCAGCATGGTGGATTCCCTGAGGACTAAATGATATAGATGACAGACTCCGTTTAAAGGAAAATGATCTTTACTTACTGATGGAGCTGGATTACCAGGCTACCGGTGCCACTGAGGAAGATAAGAAGCTTCATCTATCTACTGATTCAGATCACTGGTAAATGTTACTCAGCATTATCTGACTAGCAATGGCTCCAATGTTTCAGACACAGACCTTTCCCAGATTGGGCATTAAATATGGAATCCTCTTCATGCAAAGTATCTGCCTGACCACTGAGATACAGCCTTTCCCTGATATTTTTATTAGACCTGTTTGTTTATTTGTTTATTTATTTATTTGTTTGTTTATGCACTTCTAGACTGCCCATCTTGGCAAATGGTCACTCTGGGCAGTGTACAATAATAAAAACATAAACCAAGCATCACATACAAATTAAGATCACATAACATACAATATACTATATAAATTAAAACAAAGGTAATCAGAGGTGGAGCATTTAAAGCGGCACATTTTAATAAAGCCTGCTGAAAAAAAATGTATCTGGACACCACGTTCAAGATGCCCTCTGGGCTCTACTGCAGCAGCTAACTACTTGTTAAAAATATAGTAATTGTGTGAATAATCATTCATACAATGAATAGCTGTGTTAGCATCATATTTGTTTTGCCTTCAGTCTCCTAATGGCCACTACACTACATATCAGATCTTCAGACTATTCCATCTGTTTTTAGGCTGCTGTAAACTGTATGAATAAAATGGCTTTTCCACATGGGCCATGTTCAGCAATGATTACATGTGGATCCCATTATTTCCCACAATGCAGAGAACCTTTGAATCAACGTCAGCTGTTGTTGTTGTTTAGTCGTTAAGTCGTGTCCGACTCTTCGTGACCCCATGGACCAGAGCACGCCAGGCCCTCCTGTCTTCCACTGCCTCCCGGAGTTGGGTCAAATTCATGTTGGTAGCTTCGATGACACTGTCCAACCATCTCGTCCTCTGTCGTCCCCTTCTCCTCTTGCCTTCACTCTCTCCCAACATCAGGGTCTTTTCCAGGGAGATTTCTCTTCTCATGAGATGGCGAAAATATTGAAGCCTCAGCTTCAGAATCTGTCCTTCCAGTGAGCACTCAACTTGTCAGCTACAAACCCTCAAATTTCGTATCCCTTCAAAACCTATGCCAAAATTGCAAAGTTTTTTTAGGAATTTGGTAGGGTTTTGTACTGCAAACCCCAAATTTTACTGCACTGCCAAATGATATATTTCATACTTCTCCTCATATAAATGAAAAAGGCTCTTGATAAGATAAATCAAAGGCCTAGGTTAATCTTTTTGAACCACAGTTTTGTCATAAATACTAAATAGCTTCGGAATTTTAAAACATTTGAAACTGGTATGAACGGAACAGCTTGGTTATGCATGTTTAATACAACTCCTCAGCACACAAACCATAAGAAAATTATCAGAGTGTGAAAATTCTCTAAACTTCCTGTTTTAGTACTGTTGTGGAATTGGTAAGAGGTTTAACACCTTAGTTTAGTGAATCTGGCTATGGCAAACACAATTATTTCCACATCCTTCATGAGCTGCTTTTTTTTCTGAAAAAGAAATATTACTGAAACCTGAAGAAGATGTAGTATAGCCAAGATTTTTCAAGACATTGTATTTTCCTTTATCACTTTTTTTTTCAGATTGTAAAAGAAAGAGCTTGTTTTCAGTAGCTAAACTTTGCCCATCATCTGACATAATGTGATAATAAGAGTGCTCGCTAAATGGTGACAGGCTGTTCTTCCTATCTTTGATGTACTTGAGATTTGTCAAAACCTTACTTCAGCACTCAGGAGAACTGCTTTTTATTCATCAGTCGACTCTTCCATTCTGCAGCAGCAAATAACTGGGGAGTGGCAGCTCCTAAATTCAAGTTCAAAAGAAGGTCAGATAGTAGTAATTCTGCCTAGGAAGTGAAGTCTGCTGGCTCCAACTTCTTATTATGCCACAAAATAGCAAAGAATTCTCTGTCATTTCTCTCACTAGGACAAAGAGCTTTTTTTTACAAGTATGTCAAAGGTGACAAGAGCCTTCCTACAATTAAACACCTAGAAATTAACTACTATGAGAAGATGAGCAGTAACTGAAGACAAAATGGATGAAACTAGCAGAATATAATAATAATCCTGAACAAGTTTAAAGAAGATGTGACTGGAACTAGATTACGACATTCTGGTGGCTCATGGTGGCTCTTAATGTTGGAGTCAGAATCAGACCCAATGTTTCTGGGACATAGTTCCAGATGAACTGTTGCTTTAGCCAAAAAGAGCAGCAGTCATTCAGGAGAAGAAGAAGTCATTTTCTTGATAATATAAATGGACAACAGTGGCACAGAGAGGGTGTGTACTGATGTGCTTGCCTCAGGGAGAAAATTAGTCAGAGATACGTGTGCCAGCTGGGTTCAAATGCAAGTTTCATAAATGGATTGAACACAAATGATCACTTCTAGCTTTTCCTGGCACAACATGTGTTAATCTTTAAAGGCCTGTAGTAAGCCCTTTAATGTGCCCTGATGCTAATTACAGAAGAGTAATTAGAGCTCGAAATACTAACTTCAAGTAAAAACAGAAATGAAGGTTATTTTTGTTGTATCACTATAAAATGATTTCCGGATTCAGTTTCAAAGAACAAGGAAGCAACTTAGTTTCCTTTGCCCTCTGGATGAATATCTGTCATAACTTCTGATTTAGAAAAGCCTTCAAAATTATATTCTTATGTGATAATATTTAGAAGCTTCCAGAATATACTCTGGTTTGCTACTATAAAAGCCTTTTGTTTCCATGATTAATAAAGTGAACCAAATCCATTCAATTAGAAGAAAAGGTTGTTTCCGATGTGCTCATCCTCAAGAGCACTGTTGAAATAATAACATGGAGGCCAAAGAATATGTACAGTTCATAGAGATGGGGAAGAGATGCATTTGTTTCACATTCATTCATTTCACCCTTCTGGAACAATAAACAAACCAAAAATTGGCTACCTGTTAGTATTTGCATTTTTTAAAATATTTTGCAAAACAGTTCTCAATTTTTAAAAAAGAGAGGTTACTTACTGTAACTCTGGTTCTTCGAGTGGTCATCTGTGAATTCACACTAATGGGTTTATCTGCGCCTGCGCAGAGGTTTCAGGAATCTTTTAAAGCTTAACACTTGTTCGCTAGGACCGCCCCCAGTACATGTGGTCCGCCCATCCAGACAAGTGCCTCAGTCCCCACAAAGCCCACCGCTGCAGAAAATTAACTGACGTGACGGACAGAGGGGAGGATGGGCGGGAAGTGTGAATTCACAGATGACCACTCGAAGAACCAGAGTTACGGTAAGTAACCTCTCTTTCTTCTTCGTGGTCTCTGTGAATGCACACTAATGGGTGATTAACAAGCTTACCTGTCTGGAGGAGGGACGTCACGGAATAACAGCTGACAGAACCGCTCGTCCAAAGGCTGTGTCCGACTTTGCCCGGAGGTCCAAACGGCAATGAGAGGCAAAGGTGGACGGTGTGGACCACGTGGCGGCCCTGCAGATATCAGGGACAGAAACGCCTCTGAGGAAAGCCGTAGAGGTAGCCACTGCCATCGTAGAATGAGCCTTAATTCCAACAGGGAGAGGCTTCTTGGCTAAATGATACGCAAGGCGTATAGTTGCCAGAATCCATTTAGAGATGGTTTGTGAAAAAACAAGGGATCCCCTGTGTGGTAAGTGCGGGGAAACAAAAAGTCGTTTGGATTTACGGAAAGGAGCAGTCCTTGAAACACAGAAAGCCAATGCTCTTCTAACGTCTAGGAGGTGAAGAGAGCATTCCAGGTCAGTGGTTGGTGATGGAAAGAAGGTAGGTAAGATGATGGGTTGCTTAAGATGAAAGTCAGAAATAACCTTGGGGAGGAAAGAAACATCAGGATAAAGGGTGACTTTATCTGGGTGAAATTGGAGAAATGGAGGATCAACTCGAAGAGCAGCGATCTCTGAGGCTCTGCGAGCAGAAGTAATGGCGACAAGGAAGAGGGTCTTGAACGCAAGAAGACGGTCAGATGTCGTGGCGAGAGGTTCAAATGGAGGTAGTGTAAGGCGTCGAAGGACTGTATGCAAGGACCACTGCGGAGGAAGGTGTGGCCGAGTAGGTTGTATATTGGATACTCCTTTAAGAAATTGCTTTAGCGTGGGGTGACGAATGAGTGTAGCAGCATCAGAGTCGTGTGGTTGGTGGGCTACTATAGCAGATAGGTAGAACTTGAGAGTAGACAGAGAAAGCTGTCTGTTGAAGAGGTGAGTAAGAAATTGTACTACCGTGTGAAGAGTGGTAGGCGTAGTAGGAAGGTGATGCTGAGCCGCAAATTTAACAAAGGCAGTCCATTTATAGGCATATCGTTGTGTGGTAGCGGGTTTCCTGGTGCGTGCTAGGATAGCAGCTACAGTGGGCGAATCCTCCATGCTGTAAGGTGGAGCGCAAGAAGATCAGGGTGAAAGGTCTGACCCTGGTTTTGAGTGAGCAGGTGAGGTATGGGAGGAAGATGGATGAAGTCCATGGACATTGAGCAGAGCATGATGAACCAGGGTTGTCTGGGCCACCATGGGGTGATGAGAATCGCGTTGGCCTGTTCTCGATGTAACTTGACAATAGTCCTGGGAAGGAGGGAAATGGGAGGGAAGAGGTAAATCAGGCGTGATGTCCACGATGTCATGAGAGCATCTCCCAGGGAGCCGGGACCGATTCCTGCTCTGGAGCGATAGAGGACACTTTGCATTTTCTGCCGTTGCGAAGATGTCCATATGTCCTCACAGATTGGAGAGTTAATGAAAGATGGTATCGTCAAGGGACCACTCGTGCATCTGGGTGCTGCGTCTGCTCAGAGAATCTGCTAGCTGATTGTGGTGAGTGGAGATATGAATTGCTATTGGGAATATATGGCGTTCAAGACACCATTCCCAGATTTGCACGGTGAGGTAGAATAGGGGCAGAGAATGGGTGCTGCCCTGTTTGTTGAGATAGAAAAGAGCTGTGGTGTTGTCTGTTGTTATCTGAACGGCAATACCGGTGACAAGTGGTTCGAAGGCACGGAGGGCCTTGAAGATGGCCAAAAGTTCTAGGTTGTTTATATGAAGGTATTTTTCTGAGGGAGACCAGAGGGCGTGAATGTGGAGGCCGTTGCAATGAGCTCCCGAGCCGGTTGGACTTGCGTCCGTGGTTATCTGCATGGTGAGTTGAAGGGGTGCGAAGGGTCTGCCTATGAATAGATTGGGTGGTGTGTTCCACCATTGGAGCTGTGCTGCGAGTTCGGGTGTGACTCTTAGTAACGTTGTGGGTGGGTCTGACATCGGATCGAAGAGGGACAGGTACCATGCCTGTAGGGAATGCATTTTCAGGCATGCATGTTGAATTACTGATGTTGTGGATGCTATGAGTCCGAGTAGACGTTGTGCATGGTGTGCAGTGACTAATGCGTGTGGTCGGAAGTGTTGAAGCGCAGCGTAGATTTTCACCACCCGCTCTTGGGGTAGGAAGGCTCGTGTCCTTTGGGAATCAAGAACTGCTCCGATGTAGTTCACTCATTGTGAAGGAGTGAGTGTGGATTTGGTCTTGTTGACCTTTAAGCCCATATTCTCAAGGAGGGAAAGAGTGATGCTTATGTCGCGGAGAGCTTGAAGACGGGAGGGGGCCACCAACAACCAGTCGTTGATGTAAGGGAAGATGGAAATCCCGTGTGTGCGGAGATAAGCTGCCACTGGGGCCATGCACTTTGTGAAGACACGAGGAGCGGTACAAAGCCCGAATGGGAGGGCTTTGAATTCGTAGATGGTATTTCCTAGGGAGAATCTGAGAAATTTTCTGTGATCGTGGCGGATGTTGATGTGAAAATAGGCGTCGGTTAAATCTATAACTGCGAACCAGTCATCCTTTTGCAGGAGAGATGCGTTCCAGAGTTACCATGCGGAAATGTTTTTGGAATATGTAATAATTTAGGTCTTGTAGATCGAGGATGGGGCGAAGGCCTCCGTACTTTTGGGTACTGTGAAGTATCTGGAGAAAAAACGGGGTGACGGATGATATAGCATCCCTTGAGAGGAGGGATTGAACCTCAATGTTTAGGACGCGAGATGGTGCGGTAAAACTGTTCTTGGCAGTGGAAGGGTGGCAAATTCTATAGCGTAACTGATGGCAATGATGGTGAGGACCCACTTGTCTGTGGTGATGGTTGCCCAGGATGAAAAGTGGGCTGCGAGACGAGTCAGATGAAACTGTGGGGAGTGAAGAGGAGAAAGCTGGGCTAAGGGAAAGTCAAAGATTCTGTTTTGGTTTTTTGTCAGGTCGACGAAAGGACTGGCGTGGACGTTGGCGCTGATTAGTATGGCAAGGCTGGAACGAAGAGGTGGTCTGTGGTAAGTATCTCTGTTTGTCAACAAATGGTCTGTATTGTTGGAAGGAGTATGGTCTACGCCATTGATAGCGTTGAGGTCTAGTAAGATTGAGTATTGTAAGATTTTGCGGTTTTCCTCATTTTCTGGAGATTGTCAAGAATCTCATCTGTCTTAGTATCGAAGAGACCAACACCACCAAAGGGCAAGTCTTCAATCTGCATGCGGGAATCATCAGAGATATGGGCTGAACGGAGCCATGCGTGTCTTCTAAGGGCAACAGCCGTGGTCATGTGTTTTGAAGCAGACTCTATTACATGCCTTGCAGTGATGCACTCTTGGCGGGCTAGAGCCATGGCTTCTTGATGAAAGGCAAGGCCTCTGAATTTATATTCACCCTGTGCTGATTGAAGTGAAGGGAGTGCTTTGTTCCATAAGAACCTGTGATAGGCTCCCATGGTTGCTAGGTAGTTTGCAGCACGGAGAGTAAAGGAAGCCAAAGAGTATATTCTATGCCCGATGATATCAAGTTTTCTACCTTTTTTATTATTTGGTGTTGCACTAGATCAATTTCTAGCTCTGTTTTGAGTAGCATCCACTATGACTGAATTTGGGGGTGGATGTTTGGAAAGAAAGGCTGTATTGTCGCCAGGAGTTTTATATAAGCTTTTGACTCTCCTCGAAATTTGTTGGACAGAAGATGGTTTAGCCCACGATTGCTTAATCAATTTAAGCAGAGACGGAATAAACCCCATATGGAGTGGAGGAGTCTGGTCCTCATTAATATCTTCATAAACTTTATTGGATTCAGACTGTACCGGTTGTTGTACATCTAGGTCCATTGCTTTAGCAATGCGTAACACTATCTGAGAGTAAGATGTGAAGTCCTCTGACGGAGAAGGAGGATTCGTATCTGCGATGTCTGAGTCCGGAGTTGGTAGATTCGGTGGTGACTCTGGGGGCACAAGAGAATCAGAAGTGTCCGTATCCGATGATGCTGATGAGGAAGGTTGGGATGGAGAGGGTATATCATCTAATGCCCTAGTCTGTACAGCCTGTGATTTGATTGCATCTCGTTTTAAAGGTGGATTGTGAGGAGCGGATTGACGAGTTTTTGAACGTTTGAAGTTATGAGTTTGGGCAATTTCATGAGGTGTAGGTGAGGGGGCAGTATAGGTAGTAGTAACCTGTACCGATAAAGTGCCTGCCTGTGAGCGCGAGGCGAGTTCAACGCGGGATGCCGAGAGCTTTGATGATGGTTTGGAATGTTTTGGTACCGGTGGTTGAAGTGGAAGATGCAGAGAGATATGTTTTCTCTTACGGGAGGACTTCTGGTGCTTCGGGGGCGGTAGCGAGGAGTCATCCACAGAAGAGGACTGGTGATATCGTGATTGGTATTGAAGAGATTCAGAATCTGAGTCAGAATAATAGTAGGAGTACCGAGGGTGCTTCGGTTTCATAAACAACTCTGTATTGGGGCGCCAATAGGGGTACCGGCGATGTCGGTATCATCTCGGTGACATTTGATAATAAGTGGGTGGCTCATAAAAAGTAACCCTCTTGGGATGACGGTATCAATGACGTGAGAGAGTCATGCGATGCAAGTAATCTTGTCGACCCCTGTGGATGTGGAGCATCGACATCAGAAAGACCAGTCTCTGGTGTATGATGTGTCTTCTTGGACCGTTTGCGCGGTGGTTGCGGATCAGCCATGATAGACGCTGAATCCGACTGACACATGGAGACGGAGCAACCCGAAGGGCTCGAGTGGTAATAGCGTGGAAGCACTGTAACCTCAGCCGAGGTATTAGCTCAAGAAGGGGACTGTGCCAAACAAGGGTGACGGAGGTTGTCCTGAAGGTGGAGGGAGATAACAGTCATCCTCAACTGAAACAGAATCTAGACAAATAGTCTGTTGCTCTTGAAGTGGGATCGAGGAAACCACTCTATCCTTCTGGTGTTTAGAGGATTGTGTATCAGAAGATGACTTCTTTGATTTCTTCGGTTTCGACTGTTGCTCCGGTACCTAAGGAGATTTCGGTACCGGTGTGGATTTCGGTGTAGAGCCACCAGCCTTAGCCTTATAAGTCAACCTCGCTTTAGATTTAGATTTCACCGAGGAGGCCACGGAAGCGTCCGGAGATGCTGAATGAGCCGGGGGAGGCTGTGCAGGCTCCATAGTCAGTGTAGGATGAAGAGAGAGCTCCCACAAATAAGAACGGAGACGTTGTCTCAATTTAAGAGCCTGTTTTGTAAATTTCTTGTAAAAAGGGCAAGAAGCTGGCTGGTGGGTCTCACCAAGGCAGAAAAGACAAGAGTCGTGGCCGTCGGTCAAGGGAATTTTACTAGGGCATGAAGTGCACCGTTTAAACGGCCCAGAGGAGGCCATAAACTAAACAAAAATGGAAGGGGGGAATATGAAAAAAGGGGGAAAAGGGAAGGGGAGGGTGGTCAGGGAAGGAAATAACTAGAAAGTCTCTCACTAAAGTTCCTTCTGAATGCAGTAGTGAACGGAGCTCGTCGAAGAGAAGAAACCTCAGCGGCGGCAAAAAGGAACTGAGGCACTTGCCTGGATGGGCGGACCACGTGTACTAGGGGGGCGGTCCTAGCAAACAAGTGTTAAGCTCTAGAAGATTCCGGAAACCTCTGTGCAGGTGCAGAGAAACCCATTAGTGTGCATTCACAGAGACCACGAAGAAGAAACATATACAAAGTCTATATGCTTATGGAAGTACACATAGAAATGCATACATTGCAAGAAATGTGCATGCAAGTATGTACCAAAAAAATCACAAACTGATACTGAAATGCAGTGAAACAAACTTAAGATGGATAAAAGGAGAAACAGAGGGAAACCAATGTCAGATTCGGCTATCCCTTGATATATACAAGGTGACTTAATTAAAAATTAAGGTGATTTTTCCAGGAATGTTCAATGAGCAAAATGTTAGCTTTACACTTTCCCAATAAAATCCATGGGGTTGTGACATCAAATGTGTAGTGTATTTGCCACAGAAATTCTTGGAGAAAACACATCAATTTGCACATTTCAGCCGTTATGGTTGCTTGAATCTGGCATTTTGGTTTTGCTTTTTCTTTGGTGTGTATTTATTTATTTGTTTGTTTATTTATTTATTTAAATTTAATTTATTTGTTTGATTTATATACCGCCCACCTGGCAGCCAAGGCCCCTCTGGGCAGTTTACAACAATGGACAGAAACAATAAAATAACAAAATAAGACAACATCAGAAATTCATGTCTGTATCATGTCTGATGTGGAACACAGGTTCCCTATTATTTGGACATGTGCAACAACAAACCACAACCTCTTAGAACTGTAGAGTTGGAAGTCAGAAAATTACAAAGTTAAGATATTGTGGGGTTTCCGCATCCAAACTGATATACACCTTGAACATAACACACCAAACATAGTAGTAATAGAATGAAGAAATGTCTGGATTGTTGACATTGCAATTCCAGGGGATGCCAGAGTTGAAAATAATTAAAGAATTGGAAAAATTAACAAAATACAGAGATCTGGCAACTGAAACATCTCACTTGTGGATGAAACAAACTTCAGTGGTCCCTGCAGTCATTGGAGCTTTGGGAACAATATCAAGAAATTTCACAGTACTATACACAGTACTTTAAATTGTTGCAGATACAGTAGTACCTCGGTTTATGAAATTAATACGTTCTCCGGAACTTTACATAATGCGAAAAATTCGTAAACCGAAATGCGGATTACAATAGGAATGGGGGCGGCGCTACAAACCTCCAGGCACAATGCATCCTGGGGAAACTTTCTTCACAAACCAAAAAAAACCGGGGGGGGGGACGTAAACGGAGGCATTATTTTCAACAGATTTCCGTTCGTAAACCAAAAATTATGTAAACCAAGTCGTTCGTAAACCGAGGTACTACTGTATCAGAAATAACATCAGAGCTACAAAAAATGGCAATATTAGGAACAGCATACATACTACGCCGATATTTAAGAGATACGTTTTTTGTTAAAAATTTTATCTGTTATATACCGTATTTTTCCGTGTATAAAACACTTTTTCCTTAAATAATTTGATAAAAAAATTGAGGGTCGTTTTATACACGGAAGGCAGCTCTTTACTGCTGCCTTTTGTGAAGGCACAGGGCTTAGCAAAAAGGAAAGGGAGTCCTTGCTCCCTTCCTTTTTGCTAAGCTCCGTGCCTTCTCAAAAGGCAAGGGCAGGGGCGGGGCTTAGCAAAAAGGAAGGGGAGTCGTTGCTCTCTTCCTTTTTGCTAAGCTCCGTGCCTTCTCAAAAGGCAAGGAAAAGCAGCAGTCACTTTGACAGCCGCTTGCCTTGCCTTTTGCCAAGGCACAGGGCTTAGCAAAAAGGGAGCCCTTTGATCCCTGCTTTTTCTAATTTGGGGTTAGAAAAGGGGGGTCGTCTTATACATTGGGTCATCTTATAAACAGAAGAATACGGTAATACCAGTCAATGTTTTTATAATTTTGATTGACTGTGCTGGCAATAATAATAATAATAATAATAATAATAATAATAATAATAATAATAATAATAATAATAATAATAATAATAATAATAATAATAATAGCAGCTTCGGATAAAAAAAATTAAAGATTTGACTCTTTAATTATATTTGTTCTTAAGCAAACCTTAAGGGCAAATATAAATGACTCAAAATAAGATCACTAGCAAGGCTTTCCCAGAACTTCCTTTTTCTGGTACAAATAACAAGATAGAGATTTTTTTTCCCCGCTGGCTAAAGAAAAAGCCCTATCTTTCCTTTCTATTTATTATGGTCCTGATGAAAATCATAGAGGAATATAATGAAGCAATTATAAAGGGAAAATTCTGGAGCAGATTATAAAGCAGTCACTCTGCAAGCACCTTGAAAACAATGCTGTAAAAACTAAAAGGCAACATGGCTTTGTCAAGAACAAATCCTGCCAAACTAATCTTATCTAGATCATGTAACCTCACTGGTAGATGGTGGGAATGCTGTAGATGTAATATATCTTCAGCAAAGCCTTTGACAAAGAGCCCCATGATATTCTGATTATCAAGCTAATTAGGTGGGGGCTTGATGGAAGATCTGTCAGGTTGGTTACAGAATCATACTCAGAGAGGGCTTATCTATGGCTCCTCCTCAAACTGGGAGGAGGTAAAAAGTGGGGTACCACAGGATTCAGTCCTGGGCCCTGTGCTCTTCAACATTTTTATTAATGACTTGGATGAGGGAGTGCAGGAAATACTTATCAAATTTGTGGATGCCACAGAACTGGGCGGAACAGCTAATACCTTGGAAGAGAGGAACAAAATTCAAAAAAGATTTTGACAGGCTTGAGCACTGAGCTGAAAACAAGAGAAATTTAACAGGGATAAGTACAAAGTTCTACACCTAGGGGGGAAAAACACCAAATACACCGTTACAAGATGGGGGATACTTGGCTTAGTAATACAAGTGAGAAGGATCTTGAAATTGTTGCAGATTGAATGCTGAATATGAGCCAACAGTGCGATGTGGCTGCAAAAAAGGCAAATGCTATTTTAGGATGCATTAACAGAAGTATAGTCTCCAAATCCTGTGAGGTACTAGTTTCCCTCTATTCAGCACTAGTTAGGTCTCATCTAGAGTACTGTGTCCAGTTCTGAACCCCACACTTTAAGAAGGGTGCCAACAAACTGGAACAAGTTGAGAGGAGGGCAACAAGGGTGATCAGGGGACTGGAAAACAAGCCCTATGAGGAAAGAACTGTGCACATTTAGCCTTGAGAAAAGAAGACTGAGGGGTGATATGATAGCACTTTTCAAGTACTTGAAAGGTAGCCGTACAAAGAAGGGGCACAATCTGTTCTTGGTCATCCCAGAGTTCAGGACACATAATATGGGGTCAAGCCAGATTTAGGCTGAATATCAGGAAAAACTTAATTGTTAGAGCAGTATGACAATGGAATTAATTACCTTGGAAGGTGGAGAGCACTCCAACACTGGAGACATTCAAGAGACAATTGGACAAATCACCTGTCAGATCTGCTTTGATTTGGACTCCTGTATTGAGCAGGGGGTTGGACTCAATGATCTTATAGGCACCTTCCAACAAAATTATTCTATGATTCTATGAAATAGCTGTACAACACTAACCCAATCAATTTACTATTAGGGAATCATATTAGATAGCCACATACAATTCTAAGTTTCATTTCACAAAACAATGCTAAGTAAATTATTCAACATACAGTGGTGCCTCGACTTACGACCATAATCCGTTCCAGAAGATGGACATAACTCGAAATGGTCATAAGTCGAAGCACCATTTCCCATAGGAATGCATTGAAATGCAATTAATCCGTTCCGGCCGAAGAAGAAAAATCACACACACACAAAAAATCACTGCAAGACTCACTGGAAACGCGATTAATCCCTTCCGTCTGAAGGGGGGGGGGGAGAAAAGCAATCAAGCGTGCAAGACCCATTGGAAATGCACAGAAAACAAACTGAGCAGATCAGAAATGCACAGAGAACAAAGGGGGCAGGTCGGAAATGCAAAGAAAACAAAGGAAAAAGCAAGGGAAGCATGCAGGACCCATCGGAAATGGGAAAAAAAAACTCCAAAAGCAACCAAACCCCCCAAGACCCATCGGAAATGGGGAAAAAACCCAAAAAAACAAACAACCCCCCAAGACCCATCGGAAATGGGGAAAAACACTCCAAAAAGCAACAAAAGCCCCCAAGACCCATCAGAAATAGGGGGGGGGGGGAACCAAAAAACAAACAAAACCCCAAGACCCATCACAGCACAGAAACATAACCCCCCCAGCTCAAAACCACGCTGCAAAAACACCCAGAACAGTTTTTTAAAAGCAGAAAACAGCACCTTACCTTACCAGGCAGCCCGAAGCCTCCCTGCAAACACACACACACGCTCTCAGAAACAGAAGGAGGCAGTCCCAAGCCTCCTCCGACGCACACTCTCTAACTGCTGGGGCGAAAGAGTTACAAAGAAGCAGCCTTGTCGCCACCTAAAGTTAGAAATTTGAATTTCCCGCCTTTCCCCCCTGCCTTTTTCTGTTAGTAAATGGAAGCTCCGGTCGCAAGTAGAAGCAAAATTTTGCGGCCGGAGCTGGTCGTAACTCGAAATGGTCGTAAGTAGGGACGTTCGTAAGTCGAGGCACCACTGTACAAAACTGTCTCAGTAGAGAAAAAATAACATTGTGCATCTTCTGTTTTAAAAAGAAATGTGGTATTATTCTTTTTAAAAGAAATTTAAAAAACACTGTATAACCAATCAAAAAGCAAATCTCAAAATTGGCTCCTGACATTCAAGCTTAACATGTATCAAAGATAAGTAAGCATTAGAATGATTTACAAGATGTTTAGCTTTTGTATATTAAGATACAGAGGGGGGAAAATCCAGTGCTTTGTGCAATAAAATATTTTTTACATATATTCTGATGCATTTCAGAATGACTTTCCATCTTCATGTACCTCATATAGGTTCCCTGGGTTTTATGTTCTTCAGGAGAGGCACTTATCTCAGTTCTACCACCCTTGCAAACACTTTTGATGAGGACTTGAGAAAACGTTTTTACAGTGTCTGTTTCCAAGTTATGGGGCTCCCTTCCATGGAAGTCCAGGTTGGATCCCTATCTCCTGTGCATGATTAGGCTGCAGAAAGAGTTAACAGGATATGTTGAGGTTCTTTTCTTCTTTCAAATTTTATTTTGATGTATCTCCCCCCCCCCATTTTTGTTTTTAAATTACGTTTGGTTGAATAGTGAATAGTTCAGTGCTGTTGTTGTTTTGCACTTGCTCAAGGGAAATCACATAATTCTTAGCAGCATATTGTTGCTCTTTAATGCAGTAATGGTTGTATTCCCAGCCAGATGCCCAACAGCATAAATGCCTAGGAATGCAACAAACAGCTTGTTAGATAAATGGCAATTTGCCACTGCAACCTAGGCAATGTAGTATTACACATTTCACCGAATTTTTTAATATTTTAATTTACGTATGTGTTCCCCCACTGCCCACCCCAGACCATTTTGCAAGCCATTACTGAATTGAAAAAAGTAAGTGAATGAAATTAAATTAAATGAATTAATTAATGAATAAGTATAGGTACCATATATGCCTTGAACATGAACTGCTGGATGATTAGGCATCTGGTTGCGGAGCCAGAATTTGAAGGTTCAGTTCCCCACTGTGCCTCTTTGACAAGGGCTAGACTTGATGATCCATAGGGTCCCTTCCAGCTCTGCGGTTCTAAGATCTAAAGATGCTTCAGCAGGTCCTACTAGCTTCTAACAGTGAGAATCACATATGTAGTGTGTGTGTGTGGGTGTGTGTGGGTGCTGTGGGTTTGGGTTGGTTTTTTTTTTTTATAATTTATAACTCACTAAAAAGAAATGTTATTCCAAAATGTGTTGCCTTAATAATTATTAAATTTTCTCTTACCCAACACTGGTCTTTTTGTCCTTTCTTCTCTGCTGCTTTGGTGCTCTGTCTTTCCCCTTGTTGCTATTTTTGCTTACTAGCACATAACATGTTAATCATGTATGAAGACTGTCAGGTCTTTTCCTGTTCTAATGAATGATTCTATAAAATTCTTTATCACCAATCTGTGGACTACATCTTCAGACCAAATTGCTGTTTGTTTTCGTCAGGCACATCCTTTTGAAACTGACCACTGTAAGAGCTTGAAATTAACAAGCACAACAAAGAGACACAAAAATCCTGCAGAGGCTAATACTTCAAACACAAGCAGGGTGGAATTGTCAAACTTAATCTTGTGCAGAAAATCTGAGAGAAGGGCAAGAACTCTTCTGTTTTGAAGCCCAGAGGATAGGTCTGACGGGTAACATAACCATAAATTCCACATGTTATGTGATGTATTGTAATAATATAACAACTAACTAAATCCCACAATACAGGGAGAGTCAAGAGAAAAGAGGCTAATTACTCTGAATTTTGTCTCTGCAAAATGATTGTCATCAAACTTTTACTTTTTGCTATTCTGTTCTTAATGGCCAAGTGACTGATGCTCAGACAAACTGATTAACATTAATTGCTTGCTTACACAGCAGTAGGTAAGATTCTCCAAAGTGTTGATAAAGAATCTTTTGGAGAATGGTAGACATCGTGCCACATTTGAACAGAGCAAGTATCTCAAGAAATAAGGAATGATTATATGGAGACGTCACTTCCGCCGGGACAGGATGCACAGCTGAATCTTCGTCTCCTCACCCTGCGGAATGTAAATAAGTTGATAAATGCCTTTTCCCCTTCTTGAAATGTGAGTAAATTTGCTTAAATTCTTTGTGAAAAGTTCAAGCAGAGATAGAAGTGTTTTTTAAACTGTAAAAGTCTGGCTGCTTATCTGGAGAACGTACTTTCGTTTTCGCTCGGAAGAATGCCAGTGAAAAATTAAACAGCTAATGAACTGTTAAAGCAATTGGAAGACTTACTAAAGCAGAATGAAGGGAAAACAAAGGCACAACAACAGAAGATAGACGATTTGCAAAATAAAGTGATTTATTTGGAAGATAGCTCAAGACGTAACAACATCAAAATAATGAATTTTGAGCCTCAAAAAGGGGCTGACCTTAAGCAGGAAGTGGTGACCTGAATTAATTCTATTATGAACTCCCAACATCTGGCTGAAGAAGATATAGAGAGAATTCATTTTGTTGGGAATCCCAGAAGCAAGAGACCAAGACCTATAATATTGAAATTTTTCAACTATGTCAAAAAAGAGCAATTTCTCAAGGTCACTAAAGAAAAACCGGAATTGTTAGTTTATAGGTTAAACCCAGTTCAGATCTACCAGGATTTAAGCAATGAATCTATACAGTGGAGAAAAATGATGAAACCCATTACATCAATTCTAATCAAGAATGGTCGGAGATACAATTGGGGTCATCCTGTCTTTTTAAAAATATGGAAGGATGGAGTCCTTTTCAAAATCTCCTCTTTCGAAGAAGGCAAGGATCTGTTGATTGCGTGGGGCCTATGGCAAGAAGATCAAGATGACCAAGGTGACCAAGGTGCAAGCAAGTAGGCCTGCAAGGAGTGGAAATTTGAAAGAGAAGATATCTGGACAGAGAGAAATCATTGGATGTTTGAAGACTTCCCCCCCCTTTTTAATATTGTTCCTTCCCCCCCCCCCTTTTTTAAGGGTTTTTTTTTACACGGTCCCTTTTTTTCCGTTTCTTTTTTTAAAAAGTTTTTTTTTTTTGTATTTTGTGTTTTTGTTTTTGCTCTGATTGTTTATTTTGTTTCCTTTTTTGGGGTTGGAGAAGTGAGAGTAAAAATTAAGGGATAAGGATATAAAAAGAAACAAACATGTTAAATGAAAGAAGGGAAGGTATTAAAGAGAAAAAAAACAGAGTAGGGTGAAATAGGAATGAGGATTTGGCTGGGGCCCAAACTGGTGTGGGTGGCGTCTCCCTCCCTCCTGGAGCTCGCGTCAAACCTTAGTGAGGCGCGGGGAAGTGGGAGGGAGGAAAAGAGATTATATGTAGAGATGGAAGTTAGGGATAGGAGATTAGATAGAGATCAATGTGAATTTGTTTTTTGGGGGGTGTTTTTGTTTTCGCTTTTGTTTTGTGGAATGCACAACGGGACCGAATAAAAGATGGAATATAGAACGGATATGGGGAAAAACATAAGGGTAGCTACTTCATATGTGAAAGGCCTAGGGTCTGTAACAAAGAGGAAGAGAATAGAAACATTATTGAAGAAAAACAAGGTGGATATTATTTATCTACAAGAGACTCATCAATCAAAGGATGGAGTTAATGAACTGAAATTACAAAATATACACATTTATGAAAAAGGATTTGGGACTTCCAAATCCAAAGGTGTAGCGATATTGATATCTAAACAATATGAATTTGCGGTAAAAGAAGTAGTAAAAGATAGTAACGGTAGATATTTGATAATACAGGGTCAAATGGGGGAAGAAGATTATACATTAGTAAATGTTTATGCACCGAATATGAATCAAGGAGAATTTTATAAAACTGTGATTAAAGAGATGGAGACGGTTAGAAAGGGATATGTGATTATGGCAGGAGATTTTAACATGGTTTTGGATAAGGTAAAGGATAAATCTGTATGTAAAAAAGATGAGTTGAATAAAAGAAGTACCCTCTTGAGCAAGATATTGAAAACTACAGATTTAAAAGATATATGGAGAGAACTGAAGGGGGATGAAAGAAGGTTTACGTATTATTCTTCTGTACATAATAGTTATTCAAGAATAGACTTTATGTTTATATTGCAAAATTTAATTTCTAAAGTAGTAGATACAAATATTAATGTGATAAAAATAACGGATTATGCGTTGATGATGATGGAGATGAAAGTTAGGAAAGACTATAAAGAAGCTAGAAGATGGAGAATAGATTCCAATATTTTTCAGTATACAGATGTAATGGATAGAGTTAAGAAAGAATGGATGGAAATATGGTCAATTAATGAAGCAGGTGGGAGTAAAATAGGAGTGTTATGGGACACTATGAAAGCAATTATGAGAGGAATTGCTATAAGAGATTCCTGTAGAATAAAAAAACTGAGAGAAGAAAATATATAAAAAAAGAAGAATCATTGAAAGATTTAGAAAGTAAATATTTTATAGATAAGGATAATAAGAAATTATTAGAGATTCAAAATAAAAGGAGGGAGTTAGAAAGTGTAGAGTTAGAAAGGGTCCAGAGGGATTTGATATACTTGAAGAGGATTTTTTTTGAATATAGTAATAAAAAAACTCAAAGCTTCTAGCTAGGATAGCTCAAACTAAAAGATTAAAAAAATATAATTGGAGTGATCAAAGATAAAACAGGAAAGAATTGTAGCCTAATGAAGGAAAAATTAAAGATACTACAAGAATTTTATCAAAATTTATATAAAAGCAATAGTATATCGAAAGAAGATATAGAAAATTATATTAAAGAAAATGTTAAGAGTAAACTACTAGAGAATGATAAAAGAGAATTAGAAAAAGAGATAAAGGATGAAGAGATTATAGAGATTATTAACAAACTAAAAAATGTTAAAACTCCAGGCTTTGATGGAATGGGACCTGTTGAGGAAGGCTGACCGGGGCAAAATGTCCTTGTTGGTCCTCCTCGATATCTCAGCCGACTTCAATACCGTTGACCACAGTATCCTCCTGGGGAGGCTCTCCGAGTTGGGAATCGGTGGCCTGGCGCTTGCCTGGTTCCGATCCTTCTTGGAGGACTGTCCCCAGAGAGTACAGTTTGGGGAGAGTGTTTCGGCCCCGTGGAGTCTCAATTGTGGGGTTCCGAAGGGGTCTATCATCTCCCCAATGCTGTTTAACATCTATATGAGGCCGCTGGGCGGGGTCATCAGGGGGTGTGGGGCTTTGTGCCATCAGTATGCTGACGACACCCAGCTCTACATCTCCTTTTCACCTACCTCAGTGGATGCCGTTCTGTCCCTTCAGCACTGTCTGGAGGCCGTGCTGCAATGGATGCAGCTGAATGGGTTGAGGTTGAACCCGGACAAGACGGAGGTCTTGAGGGTGGGCGGTCCCTCCATTGGCGGTTTGGGAAACTCCCTCTCTTTTGGGGGGGTGACTCTCACCACTAAGAGTGTGGTGCGCAGCTTGGGGATACATCTGGACCCGGCGCTTACCATGGAAACCCAGGTGGCGTCCGTGGCCCGCTCCGCCTATTTCCATCTGCGGCGGATTGCCCAGCTGCGACCCTATCTTGATGACGTGGCCCTCACCACTCTCGTCCATGCGCTTGTAATCTCGAGATTAGACCACTCTAATGTGCTCTACGTGGGGCTACCTTTGAGATTGATGCGGAAGCTTCAAATGGTGCAGAATGTGGCGGCCAGACTCCTTAGTGGGGTGAGAAAATACCAGCATATCTCTCCCACTCTGGCTGCATTGCATTGGCTGCCCATTCGCTTCCGTATTGACTTCAAAGTGTTGATGATGACGTATAAAGTCCTAAACGGTTTAGGACCTCGATACTTGGCAGATCGCCTTCTCCCACCTGGATCTACCCGAATCACTCGCCATAGCCAGGAGGGACGGTTGAGGGGCCTAACGCCAAGAGAGGCCCGGAAAGAAAGAACAAGAAACCGGGCCTTCTCGGCAGTGGCCCTTCGGCTCTGGAATAGCCTTCCATCAGTGATCCGCCTGGCTCCCTTGCTGGGTGTTTTTAAGAGCCAATTGAAAACTTGGCTCTTCAGGCAAGCCTTCCCTCCTGTCAATACTTGACTTTATTTTTATTATAATTTTCTGTTTTTCCATCTTGAGCACTACTAACATTATTGTTTTGAATTGTTTTAACTGTTTTAACTGTTTTAGTTTTATAATATTTAATGGAACCCGCCCTGAGTAGACTCTGTCTAAAAGGGTGGGATAGAAATCTAATAATAAATAATAATAAATAAACTAATTACAAGCAACTAGATGCAATGAGCTGATTCTTCCATAACAAAAATACAGCTACATTATGTTTGTTACAACTTGACAAGGGATAATATCCCTTATTGTAACTGTAGCCTATAAAATTACTTTTATAATTACAAGGGTGTAGCTGCCCTAGATGGTGGAGAAAGAATATACAGTTTAAGAGGTGGTTCATGGTATGCTTTGTGCTCCATTTTGGATGTTAAGGTTACAAAGAAGAGCCAAGAGGAGAGGGTTTTTTTGTACTTCAAGCCAGTGTCTAAAAGTAACTACAAATTATTTTTCCTTTTGAGTAATAGAAAAATAAGGTTACTTTTTCAAATTGCAGCTTTAACAGTAACTAACGACTTTAGGGGCCTTGGAGCAATAATGGTTAATAACATTTAACTACAACTTTCAAAGTTCTGGGAGGCAATTAACGCAGAGCAGAAGTCAGAGAAAACAGAAAAATAAAAAATGGCCCTCAAAGTAAAGGGGAAGTTGTAAGCCAAAAGAACTTTAAGGTTTACAGGTGAGATATTCTTTCAGATACCCACCACACATATCATTTTAGGCTTTAAAGTCAAAACAAGGGTCTTCAACTGAACCTGGGTATAAATGGGGGGGGGGGGCTCTGAAAATACTTCAGGAGAAATATAACACATGCTGTATCACTAGACACTCACAGAATCCCACAGCACTGCTTTGTATCCAGTTGTAACTTTCAAACGATCTTTGAGTACAGCTTCTACATAAAGGACATTGCAATAATCAAACAAAGAAGTTACTTAGGAAAGTACAACAGCTACTAAATCCCTGTCTTCTAAGAGAAGGCACAGTTGGCATATTGAGCAAAGCTGAAAAGAGTATTCTAGCAGTATTCCATTCATATGTACTGAGTGTGACCTTGTATAAAATGGAAGAAATCCTTTCTCTGAGATCCCAAAAACCAGTACAAAACCCACTTTTAATTCCATGTTATTTGCTTCTGTTTAGAAGGATGAAGCCATGGAATTATTGTTATACATTAAATAAAAATAAATCAACATTGTATCTCTAACACACCATCTTCAGTTGGCTCAGGAAACTATTAGTCAATACAGCTGGCAACATTTTTCATCTAGGCCTTCAGCTTTGTCTGGCCATGTGTTGCTTCACCTTTCAAAGGATTTTGGAGACTATGGAAAATATTCCAGTTGTTTTTTCAATTCAATGCACACTAATACCACATTGGAAGCAATTTTTGGAGGCTTAGTTTTGGTCTTTCTTCTGTTACACAATCAATTCCCTTTCTTTGTTGTCTCTCGCAAATCTTTCTTCCATTCAATACAACCTGGACAGATGAAAGACCCTCCCCCTATCCTGGCATGGAATACTAACACTCACTCACTCACAAATATACACACACAGTATTGGACGCAGATGCCTCTAAAGGTTTTTCACTCATTAAATACTACAGTTCATTTTCAATGAAGAACAGAACTACTCTTACACTAATCTGCAAATTTGAAAATCCTTTCATATTGGCATCTCCCCTTTCAGATACACTATGAAAATGCTATTAGGTGGGAAATGGCCCTTTATCATACTTAAATTGATATGTTGTAAGTATTTATTATTTTACAAATCAAGGGAAAAATATTCTGTATGGATGAAAACAAAAAGTTACAAACACATATAAATATCAATCCATGTAATTGTAATTTTAAAGACTGTTGCTCATTTGGATTTTTAAAAAAAATTAAACAGTTTTAAAGAGTTTAAAACAATTTTTACACTTTTTAAAAAGCTGCTTTTGAAGATCAAATTAAATCTGATGCCATTCAAGCAATTAGCAACTTTATTTTTTAAAGAGAATGGCCAAAATCCTGTTTTACATTTACACCAGTGGAAGAGACTTAGTGTTACTCATAGTGGATAACTGACACTAATTAACAAGCGCCTACTTGGATTTCTGGTCATATGCCAAGGCACCAACTAGTGCACACTGAGGAAGCCAAGTAGGGCCCATTGAATAGGAGCCAATTAGACACTGCAAGTTATGCCATTTTCCCTTTGCCAGCATAACTACAGAATAGGGTTTTGCCTGATTAAAAAAAATGCAAATTGGTATTCTGGTCAGAGTATAATAGGGCTACAACAAACATTTTGGTCCCACTGGGAATTGGAGGCAGGGGATCTGGACTAGGAAAAGGTTAAAGCCCCTCCATGCAGATCAGAACCTTGCATCTGGAATTTAACACAGATGCTCTCTCCCCTCCTCCTTTTAAAGCCAATTTGGTTCTAAAGGAAATTGCACTAGTACTTTCAGTTCAGACTGGTTGTTTTCAGACAGAACAATCCAGAGGAAATTTTTGGAGTATCATAGGTCATCATTGTCATTGTTGAGATTATCAAAGAAGTGTCATCAAACTGAAAAGGAAGTGTCTGGTTTATCTTTTCTCTTCAAAACATGTTGCTCATGTGATAAAGCCATGCTCCACACACTGGCCTTATTCAGTCATTAATTAAACATGTTGAATCACCCCCTTCATCTCAAGTTCTGTTGCACTCTAGGGACAGGTCTGAAATTTCCTCTGCTATCTATGGGAACTCTCTGTGTGAACAAGATCCCTGGCACATCAGGATTCTAACTGTCATGGAAAGCCCCCATTGACAGTAGATGCTCTTTCGTTGATAAAGTTGTCCTTCATGTGTCATGCTAATTACCTGCAGAGAAGTGTACATGGCAGATTTCTGGTAAAGAGCTATTGCTAGCCTGGTTATCATTAGGAAATGTAGCTAATTCCCAGAGATGGTGATTCGGGTTGTGTGACTTGCTATCAAGTCACTTAAGTCACACCAGTGACTCGACTCAGACTTGACTCGCTTGGTTTTTTTTTTAAATGACTTTGACTTGAGTTTTCATCATTTTGCAGAGAGGGAGTGTGTCTCTCTCTCGCAAGAAAGCAGCTTAAGAAGGAAAGAAGTCACCCACATGCTTGCACACACAGACACTCTCTGCAAAATAACGCAAAAACTTTCAGATAAGAGCTCAGACAGCAAGTTTAGCAGTAGCTCCATTCACCTAGTCCTGGAGAAGCAGCCTCCTTCCCTCCCCCACAACCCCAGGCTGGGCAAAGGGAGGAGGAGTCCTGCAAAGTCAAGAGAGGTTTCTGTAGTGGAATTTCCCTCTGTCCACAGCCTGTTAAAATAGAGGATTTCTGCCTGAAAACTTAGCTGTTTAAAAGATAAGTGAAACAAGATTTTTTAAAACATTTTAAAACTTAAAAATAAAGTTTTCAGAGGAAACAAGACTGAGGGATTCACAAGCCTCAGAACTCCCAACACACATCCCACACAGACCCCCACCTGCCCTTCAATTTTTTCTGTGCAAAAAAAGCTTATTTTTAATAGTGATTTGAGACTTGGACTTGCGGCTTTGGACTCAGGACTTGGTACACTCAGACTCGGACTTGGACCCAAAGATTTACCAACATCCCTGCTAATTCCACAAAACTTCCAAACAGTTTACCATAAAGACTAAAAAGAGAAAATTAAGAGCCTTCAAAAGATACTGGACAAATTTATATATTTATATTCACATTTCTCATATACAGTCATGCATCTGCTACATGATCACACAGAAGAATGTGACTGAATGAACTCATCCAATTAAATTCTAAACTCAATAGGGTGCCAACATTATATAATGCACCTTAATTCAATTTATTTCAGTGGGATAGAATAAACTGTAACGGATTATTCCTCCTTTGTGAACTAAACAGTCTGTATGTTTTTTGATACAAAGGGAAATACAGTCATTATTCTTTGTAAAGCAAGATGAACATTTTTTCTTCCAGGAGGGTGTGGAATTTCACCAACTTTAATTTTCCAAGGTAATACTGAACAACCCTATCAGCATTTTATACATAACATGTAACCGAAAACATCAAGACATGGAATACTTAACTACGAACAACAATGCTAAAAAGGCTTTATTGTTAAAAAAAACATACAAATGTTATGTTTGTCCAACACTGATAAGTATGTTGATAAGCAGGCTCCATGAAGAAATGTCCATATGCAACTAATTCATGGAAAAGTATTTTCAAAGACCCAATAACAGTTAAAATATAATGGGGAAATATACTGACATTTCCTTCAATGAAGTATGCATTTCACTCCAAGAGAATAATCTCTTTCATCCATTTATTTTTAAATATAATGTTTAAATATGAATGGTTCTAAACAGCATGTCACTGATTGTATCCTACTGCTAAATCTAGATGGGAAGACTAGCATGAAAAAAGCTAAAAAAGCGAGGATCACTAATTTCAGCAAATTATTGGGAACGAGACACCAAATAAACTTGGGTAGAGTGCAACCTCTATAGCATTATGAACTGCATTAGCAATTATGTACCTCACTGTTTCATAATTTTATTAACTCCTTCATTTTCCATTTGGATCAAATCTATTTAAACAGGCAGCATTCAATGAGTTAACATCATTTATAAAAAGGTGAAGAATTTTGCTGACCCGGTATGAACGTTCAACAAAATTCACTTCTGCTGCAGTCAACAGGAAAGTGGAAAGGAAAATAGGATTTAACAAACAAAGCATAAAAGATCCACAGCAGGAAATCATTATTTGGGCAATTGTTCACTTTGTTAAGATCCTGAACTGTATTAATATCTATCGGGGCACACTGCTGTGTTTGTGGTTTCTCTTTAGTGCCATGTCTACTCTAATTAGGTACAAAGTGGTAGTGCAAGCTGGAGAAATTTGCAATTGTGTGGGGTTTCTGAGAAAACATATGTCATAGATGCATACTCTGGCACAAGCTGATCTGGTTAAAGCTGGAACTGTTAACTAAAATAGCATCTACACTAAAGGAAGTTCAGAGAATGCCAACAGAAGTGGTTTATACAAATACTTCAGTGACCATTACATCTGCAAAAGATTAAGCACATTATACGGTTCAGTTCGAGTTAACATTTATAACACAAAGCTGTATGTAAATAAATGCAACCACCTATTTCAGTCACATACTTGCTGCTGAAAGCTTGTTAGTGAACTAATCTTGACTTAGAGATGTGTTATTTCTTTTAATTTCAGAAAAGTTCAAAACCAAATAGTAACACTAAAGCATGTAAAAATTTATGAAAACATTTTATATTTCATCCCAAAACAAATTTTTTTTGGAAGGAATATCATTGCATCCTGGTAGAATAGTCTGATATCCTAAACTTTATTGTGACAACCAAAATATCAACAATCTGAAGTAGACTTTCCAGATGTCTAAAAATACAAACCATGTAAGGAGCCTCCAGTGCACCACAACATCGATGAATAAAAGGGCAACATACTAAAAACCAGTAATCTACAAAACTTCAGGTCAAGCAGAACCAGCAGCAACAGGTCAGTTCAAATATAAGGCTGAGGGTATCTCATGATGGTTGAAAGTATCTCATGTTAGCTGAAGTGCCACAAAGAGAGGAAATCAGACATCAAGGCTGCTATCCAGTAACTGTGTTGTGCAATGTCAAAAATTATGATTGCTTACAGGTTACCTTTCACACATGCCCATTCGTGACAATGTTTCAAACACAAATCAATAGGTATACAATCTCTCTGAAAACACTGGGGTACTAATAGCGTTCTAGTTTCAGAATAAAACCAAGGATGCAGGAAACACCTCTGCTATTTCCTCTGGCACAAAAATCTAAATAATGTTTCAGCTCAAAATTTCACTCAACCAATGAAGGGCTGGTTTGCTTTCCTCAATAAGCCTGAATAGAACATATTAGTTTGAAACAATGTATCTTGTATCCATTGCCAACCTTTTTAACTTGCTGCACCTGTGACCCTTTTTGTCAGACCAGTTTAAAATTTAGCATAATTATAGACTTTATTAAGAAGATTATAGATGTGAGGGTTCAAGGCAAGTAATACAGTATCATTACTATAAGCCATGGAATTTTTATTACAGCTATAATTATAGAACCTTGTTACGTATGTGACTCTCCTTAACCACCTTCTATACCTCTATAAGCATAGATAAATTATGTCAGAAAGTCAGAAGTGTACAGTTGTAGAAACAACATATGTTTTCATTTCAGCTCCATTTTGCAGACTAAAGATATTGGGCAAAGCCTTATTATAAACATAATTCGTTGCAGGTAATCAAATGCGCTCATGTTATAATAATGTTTCACAGTGACTGCGTTATCAACTCTAAAGAGAGACAAGCAATCTCAGAGAGGCTGAGGACCATTTTCCACCCAATCGTGTGTCGCTAAAGGGGAAGGGGTGTATATGAAGTTGTTAATGTTCACATGTATTTATTTATTTATTTATTTATTTATTGGCTATGTACTATAAAGGTTGCTATAATGGATTTTTTCTTAACTAAAAAAGGTGGTACCTTTTACCTTTTTTAGGTAAAAAAGGGAGGAGTTTGCCAAAAAAAAGCCCCTGTGCGCTATCTAGTGGCTGTTCTTAAAAAAGTTTCTAAAACAAAAAAGTGTGCTGCTTATAAAGTGTAGGGTGTCTTCCAGGATTACTGGAGGTCTCTCAAAATAAGGGGGGGGGAAGTCCCCCACCTCTCTTGAGGACCCAAGGAATCTTTTTGAGTAATTATCGCCCCCAAACCCAAACACATTTAAATAAAAACAACAACAGAAGGATTTGGGGAGTGATGAACACAAAATGGTCCTAGAGGCCACATGCAACCCACAAATTGTAAGTTGTGAGATATAATCAACAGCACAAAAAAGTGTAAAATGAGAATGAAAAATTAACATAACCGTAACTGAGGATTTCCCTCTGATCTCTTCTGCCAATACATTCTTCTTGTTTTTATTTTGTGAAGTAAATGTAAGTAATATTTAAATATTAAAATACATAACTTGCTTTTTCAGAAAGGAATAGGTTTTCACACGTAAGTGGCAGATATGTACCATTCTGCCATACTTAGTTTCATGTGCAATCTGGGGCTTTATTTTGCAGGGTGTCCGTAAGTAGCAAGGCATCCAAGGTTTATAGTCACAGGGTCAGATACGATTGCAGCATTGTGAGGAACCAACCAACCAAACAAACAAACAAAACAAAGCTAAGTATTTAATTTATAGAGGATAGGAAAATCACTGGTTATTATGACTATCCGTGCTTATTTCAGATTTCTTTGAAAATTAATAACATCAGACATTTTGTAGAGTCATTGTTTTATAGATTGCTAAAGCTCTTGAAGAATGTCAGCATATTCTCATCATATAAAAACTCTCTGAACAAAACTCAGATAATGCAGTAATGCTGTACAGTTTTGCCTAAGAGTCAATGTTTCCTTTGTCCATGTCTGGAAGCATAATTGACAATTAAAAGATTGTAGCACAGACCTGCTAATTGTTCAGCTTTGGCAGACAGACTGGCAATCATACAAACACTCCAGCACCCAATCACCTTTTAACCTTCTCTGCTGCCACTGAATTTAATCTATTAACCTGCTTTGGTCAGCAAATCTAAAAACAACCAAAATCGACATACAGTTGCTGGCTCCTTTCCTCTCCCATTTCCCCTCTTTGTGCAAGGTTTGTCAGAAAGCTTGGTGACACAAATAGCAAGAATTGAAAAAGCATTCACTGCAGGGTTGCTGCCTCCAGCAACTTATTATCATCTCAGTAACCCTTACAGTTTGATAACCTCCTCTGTGCTCTTAATCCTAGGCACATTTACCCACCAGAATTTCTTCAGTTCACTGGAGATAAAGAAAACGTCAACTGCTTTTGCCATCCTGCCAATAATACTCTATATAGCATGAACTCCATTTTCTTTTCATTCTGTGCAACCAGAACAGCTCTTTGTTCCTCAGAAATATGCAAACTATCTTTGTCCTCCAGGCTTTAAAATATGGATCAAGCTTAGCCTCTAGTCCACCCTGCTGATACCAACTGTCAGCATCTGTTTCTAGGGGTCTAAGTCACATACATCCCTACTCACAAAGGGCTGCCAGATGACATGGTGGGGTAGCCTGTTAATTCTTAAGAGTTCTTTAGGCTACTGTTATATTGCTGTACCTAAGCAGCTCTCAGCTCAGCTGTGCCTGCTCTGAACATTGTTTGTGGATTTTGTAAAGGAACAGTGGGATATACAGATACATTGCACAGTTCCAAACAATGTATTGTGACTTCCACCCACAAATATACATCAAAATACTGTTAAGATACATAATCCCTGGACATGATTTTTAAGGAGGTTTTAAACTTTGTGTGCTGCTAGATTCTAATATGATTTGCCATTTTCAGTGGGATTTATATGCCCACAACGTAACTCAAATCTTGTGGCTCCTTGCTTCACTTTAATTTCAATCCAAAATTATTTTACAGGCCAGTATATTTAGGAATTTATTCCAGACATAAACCTGACAGACATTAACTAGTTCAGTAAAGACATACGGCTTCATGCAGGGAATTGCAGACAACAATTTGGATCATAGTGAAAGGAAGGCAAAGGTGACCTAACACATTACAGTGTTAGGGATAATCTTTTATTGTAAATCAATCAATTTCAGTGATGTGTTTTAAGTCAACTTCATACCAATGCTATTTTTAAAGTGAAAGATAGTGCCATTATAATAGGACACACTAATGGGTAAACTGCAGAGTACTAAATGTTTGATCTCTATAAATTATTACTGAGAATAATTTACTTCAACTATAAATAAACTTCCAGGTGGTGTACTGTAGCCATTTATAAAAGCAACACCAGCTTCTTGGTATCAGGCATTCTGCTGACAGTATATTTGTATCACAGTACAGAAGACTTTGAAAAGGAAGAGGAAAAAAAAACCCAGACTTTATAGTTTTGGTCTGCTAGAATGAAGTGTTGTTTTATATTTCCTGTAATTTGAACTCTGCCTTGAAAACTATTTGAATTAATTAAATATACTTCTAAACTATTACTTGTGGCACTATCATTATCCATAGTGTACCTTCCAGTTCTGTAGATCTAAGATGATGATGATTTCATCATTAACAGTGATTTTCAGTAGTGTGTATAGGAACTTATCCAATATGACATCCCACCTGACACCTTTACTGTCAACTGTACTTCAAACTGATGCAAGATGTTTTGCTTATAATATTTTATCTGTCTTCTCATGTGCAACCCTTCTCATCCTATTCGCTTTAGATCAACATGTAATCTTCCAAATGTTACTGAACTGCAACTCTCAGCAACCATAGCCAGGCTTAGGTAGAATAGAGACTATACATTAACTGCTTATAGATGGGCAGAATCTTCAATTGATTCCAAGGTAAGCTGGAATTTAAACTTGTTTATGTTACCCCATCACACTGAAGGCAGACCTGAGAAGCTGTACTGAGGGACACAAACCTCCCCTTGCTGCAGCCTCCACTGCCCCACATAATCTCTTTGCTGAGGTTAACAGAGTTGGAGGAGCAAATTTTGCAGGCAGATATGTTAACCTCTACTTCTTAAGCAGTTTGCTCCTCAGAAGAGAGATGAGGAGAAAGTCATGCTCCAGTTCTAGAGCTGGCTTTAGTGTGAGGAGGGAATCATTGAATGAGTGAGAAAAATGACTCAGAATGTGTCAGTGGGTCAGGGTTAGGTGATTTGAAAGTTTTCTTCATAAAGTTTTCTCCCACGAAGGAGAGATTAGATCTCCAAAATTACAATCTGTGTCCTTGTGGATTCCTTCTTTGAACTCAGGCCCAGCAGCAACCATCCCTTTCTGTGTAACACCATTAACCATCTCCCTAAGAAGCACATATTTTTACAATCATCCCTCCTGATCTTGCATGTTTGATCCCATAGTCTGTGTGGGGATGGTGGGATAGAGTAGATTTTTATCCCCCACCCACCCACCCACCCACCCAGAAATTTTGCCTTGAGAATATATGTGCAAATATACCTCTGTCAACTGCTGTCCTCACATCTGGGTGATTAAAAGGGAGGTTGGTCCCTCACTTTTAAAATTTTATCTTTATGGATATAGTGGAGCTTAAAGTCATTGAGAGGACTATGCTACTCTGAAGAAAGTTCTACTGAGATCAGTGGGGCTTACACCTGGTAAATGGATATAGCATTGCAGCTTTAAATGATTATGAATACTTAACTGGGTTAGGATGGAGTCATAGTGCCATCTAATGCAAAATACAAGGGTGTTAACAGATAACTACCAGGATTTAGCTCTGCTAAGGTATGTGAAATCATTTTCTTACTACTATTAAAAAAACAACTACAAATGCATCTGAACATCTGCAAAATAAAATTCCATCACACATCAGGAAAGAGGTCTTTTCAGGAAGAGGGAGTGATGGTATTCTGTTCTTACACATTAAGCCTTATGTTTCGAAATTGTCATAATGTGCTTTAAGTGATGTTGAGTGGTGCCTTTACACCTCTGTATGTGTATAAACCCCTTCACGGATTGCTGCCTTGTTGTGGCGAAGGGGCTTGAGTAATTCAGAGAAGCTATGGGCTATGCCGTGCAGGGACACCCAAGACGGACAGGTCATAGTGGAGAGTCCTGACTAAAGAAAAACATTATAACAGAACTCATATACTTCAGAAAAATCATTTCCCAGAGGAAATCATAATGCACAAAATTAATAGAAACAAATGGCTCATCATCTTTCAAGTTCAGAAACAAGAAACAAGTGTTTCTTGCTCTCATGTGTACATTGAAGATGAAAAAAAGACAATGCAATAGATTTTACTTTTCACTTGAGCTATGTGAGTGTATTTCTTGAAGAGCCTAATTGGCACAATAATCAGTTTCATTGCTTGACATGAAAGCAATGACTATGCATATGGTTCCTTGCTATAAGCTAGTCAATTGTTTCACGTATGTGGAATCTTTTTTAAAAAAATCTTGTATTTGACAAGTGAACTAGCAGACCCGAGAGAACTATTTGGAGAATAGAGCCAATTTCATGGTTCTCTTAATGATCAACTGGAAATTATAGTGGGAAGATCTCACTTAGTTTAAGTCACTGACCTGTCACTGACCTATCTTCTATTTTACATGTGAGGACACGATTAATAGCTCAGTGAGTTAGGTTTCTGGCTGCAGAGCCAGAGATTGCAAGTTTAGTTCCCTACTGTGCATTCCACAAGAGCCAACCTGTGTAGCCTTCAGCCTGCTGCACATTGTCAGGATGCCCTGAGAAGAAGGAAATGGAAGTAAATCACCAGGGGTAAGTGGGATATCAATAGAACTATTTCAAGCCACAGAGACAGAATCTGTCAAAATCCTAAGAAGAATATGCCAACAAATATGAAAAACAAAACAATGGCCCACAGATTGGCAATGTTCAATGTACATTCCTGTCCCCAAGAAAGGGGATGCCAAGGAGTGCAGTAACGATAGGACCCTTTCTCTAATTTGCTATATGAGCAAAGTGATGCTCAAGGTGTTGCAACAAAGGCTTTTACCTTATATAGAGCTAGAAATGCCTGCTGTTCAAGCTGGATTCCAAAATGGAAGAGGTACTCGAGATCACATTGCAAATATCTGCTAGCTATTGGAGTGCAATTGGAGTGCAAAGAATTTCAGAAAAAATCTAAAGCCTAAACTTTATACACTGCAGCTAAGCTTTTGACTGTGTGGATCATGAGAAGCTATGGACTGTTCTGAAAGAAAAGGGTGTGCCTCCACACTTGATTGTCTTGATGTGTAGTAATCACATTGTATTGTGTACGTACAAGAAGCTACTGTTAGAACAGAATCTGGAGAGACAGAATAATTTCCTATAGGCAAAGGTGTCAGACAAGGGTGTATTTTATCTTTCCATCTGTTCAGTTTGAACACAGAACATATACTGAAAGCTGGACTAGATTCAGATGGAGGAATGAAAATTAATGGAAAAAACATCAATAATTTCAGATATGCAGATGACATAATCTTACTGGAGGAAAGCAGCAATGGCTTGAAACAATTTTTAGTGAAAATGGAAGAAGAAAAGAAGAAAGTGCCAAAATAGGATTGCAGCTGAACATTAAGAAAACAAAAATCATGACTACAGAAGAACTTCAAAACTTCAATGTTGGCAATGAAGAAATTGAAACCATTGACGATTTTGTATACCTTGGTTCAGTCATCAATCCAAATGGAGACTGCAGCCAAGGAATCAGAGGAAGACTGAGACTCAGAAGGGCAGCAATGAAGGAATTAGAAAAGATAACCAAGTGTAAGGGTGTGTTGTTGGTGACCAAGACCAAAACCATCAGTACTATTGTACTGCCCATTACTATGTATGAGTGTGAAAGTTGAACAGTAAACAAAACTGCAAGGGAAAAAAATGATTTGTTTGAAATATAGTGCTGGAGAAGATCTTTGCAGATACAGTGGTGCCTCGCTAGACGATGTTAATCCGTTCCACGAAGATCGCTGTCTAGCGAAAACATCGTCTAGCGAAGCACGTTTTCCCATTGGAATGCATTGAAATCTCTTCAATGCGTTCCAAGGAAAAACTCAGTCGTCTAGCGAAAATCTCCCATAGGGAAACATCGTCTAGCGAGTGCGGGTCCCCGTCGGAATGCACTGACAGCTTTTGACCACTAGTCGGCGCATTCCAATGGGGAAACCTCATCGTCTAGCGAAAATTCCCCATAGGAGACCATCGTTTTGCGAAGCGCAGTAGCGATCGCAAAAAGGCATCGTCTAGCGATTTCCTCGTCCTGCGAGGCAATCGTCTAGCGAGGCACCACTGTACCCTGGACTACCAGAAAGATGAACAAGTGGATCCTAGACCAAATCAAGCCTGAACTTTCTCTGGAGGCAAAAATGTTGAAGCTGTTGTCCTACTTTGTGCACATCATGAGAAGCCAGGATTCTTTGGAAAAGACAATAATGTTGGGAAAGGTGGAAGGCAGCAGGAAAAGAGGAAGGCCAAATACAAGATGGGCTGACTCCAGAAAGGAAGCCACCACCTTGAATTTACAAGAGTTAAGCAGGGCTATTCAGAACAAGACACTTTGGATATCACTTATTCTCCATACACTGGAGCATGTAACAACAACGAGTCAGAATCGATGTGAGAACAGTTATTATTATTACAGAATGGGCCGGAACAGATTGAAGTGGAAGTCTCTTTATTGTGTTCTCTGTGCCTCCAAAAAGCTTTGCAACATTTTTTTCCCCTTATGGCAAGAATCCTCTGTGAGCCTGCCTGAGAATTAAAATAATCAAGGGAGGCTTTTCTCTCAGTCCCACCACCTTCACAGGTGTGCTTAGTGGGGATATGGGAGAGGGCCTTCTCTATTGCTGCTCCCAGACTTGAACTCCCTCCCACAAGAAGCTAGGCTGGCCCCATCTTTGCTGTCCTTCCATAAGCAGGCAAATACTTTTCTCTTCAGGCAGGCTTTTCCTTAGTGACTACCAGCCTGAGAGTGTTCCCCCGCCCCAATGGATTGTAGTACTCTTTTGTTTTTAAATGTGTTTTTAGTATTGATTTTATTGACCATTTTTAATATAATACTTGTTTTATTCTTTTTAAATATTTGTATAAGCACAGTTTTTAGCTTTTAATTATATTCGTTTTAATTGTTGTAAAAGCTGCCTTGGGTCCTTTTAAGGAGAAAGGTGGAATAAAAATATTTTAAATAAATAAATAAACCCAGGAATTTAACTACTGGTGAACAAATTATAGCATTTAGACTGGGAAGAGATATGAGCAGAAGACTTTAATTGGCTCCATCTATATGGCTATTGTGTGCTTTTCAATCTCCCTTGCCTCCATTAATTAGATTTACCCATTGTGGTGATATCACATTAGTTTTGCTCTTTGAAAAGAGACCAAGGTCTGGTTTTAAACACAGATGTTTGTGTGTGAGTTTATTTATGACTTAGTAACACACTGTGCTGTTAAAAGCACATGGCTTAAGGAAAATAAACCCATTCTCTCCCTTTACTTTTCAGTACTACTGCTCAGATACTTTCCATTTTCCACTGAAGTCTGTTGAGATAATTGGGACATGGAATCCCTCCAGTCCTAAGTGGTTATAAGGCAGATCCTACCTGGAATAGTTTAAGAAGGATCTGAGAAGAACTGTGGGAAGTGGGAATAAAGTCTGAACTAGCAGCAACAGGAAAGGCTTGTAATAGCAAAATCCAACATTAGACCTATCTAAGATAGACCCATTGAGATATGTGGGATGTAAATTAGTTGTTATTACCAAGCCTCACTCATTTCAGTGAATAAGACTGCTATGGGACATTGCCTATAAAATGGAAGGAAGGCTGTAGAACCAACTGATGGGTTGGAATCACTTGACATAAGAGCTGGAGAAGGTAGGATATTCCTGTGGAAGGGCTGCAGGTTAGGAGTAAGAGACTTCAGAGTGACAGTCGAGCAAAGAATGCCAATGGATTATGGTAAAGCTGGGCCAGAGATGTTATTTTAGGTTTATTCTTGCTTCCCTAAGACTATTACCTATTGGTTTAAAATGGTTTAACCTTGAACTATTGGGCTAATTAAATAACAAAGGCTCCCAGGTTGACCTTATTCAGTCATTCAGTTTGTGTGCTCTGCACATGCACCAAAGCGGCATCTTCAGTGTTCAGTGGGGCTTAATCTGGGAACAAGAGCCCTGTGGCATAGTTGTTAAACTGTACTATTGCAGTAAGCCACTGCTCATTACCTGAGTTCGACTGTGATGGATTCAGGTAGCCAGCACAAAGTTGACTGAGCCTTCCATCTTTCTGAGGTCAGTAAAATGAGTAGCCAGATTGTTGAGGGGTTGGGGAGTTGTTGTTTGCATAATTATGTTGTAAACCACCCAGAGTGCTTTAGCATTATGGAGCAGTATCTAAGACGAAACTACCAGCAAACAAACAAAAATGTTAATACATTTATAGTTGCCTAATGATGCAAACAGATATATATTTTCTTAGAAATATATGTACTCTGTCTTTTCTCAAAGTATTTTATGATTTTTTTCTAAACATATTTATTTTTCATTAAAATACACACTTTCAAAGATATTTTGTACAGAAGGAGGGAGGTTTGCAATTAGAAGATCCTTAAACTGCAATCTTACATATGTGTAACTGAGACTAAGCCACACTGGATATACCAGGACCTACATTTAATTAGAAATGCATAGGATTGCACTGTTTAAACTATAGAAACTCCATGTTTATGTAAACCGTTGCATTAGGCAGCATAACATTTATTTTATTTTGTTGTTCTGTGTTATCTGGATTTTGTTTAAAACAAGTCACAGGACAAATGTGAATCGTTCAAGTCAGTCTTTACAATGTTTTCTATCTAGCCCTTAAACATTTCTCATTTGTTGGAAAATATGAAATCAGAGCTCTTTAATTATAGCAAAACTTAGATCCTTCCTGCTCTGCCCTGCTCCTTCTTTCACAGAAATAGATTTGTGTTCCTCAGGAGTCTTAATTTGAGTTTTAGGATGCGTTTCAGATATTGGAACAGAAACTGCATGAGTGCATATGAAGAGTCATTAAAGAAGAACTCTTGAACTTGTGCAGAGTTTATTCTCACTATTTCAGTAATGGGATTTTAAAAAATAATACTAAATTAAATAATGGACAAGATGCCACTATTTTATCCTGTCATCTGGGAGATATCCACCTAGTGCAAATGGTACCTAATAACACCTAACAACTTAGAATATTGGCTGTTAAAGTTTCCATAAACTTTATATAAGAGTAAATGTGTGCTTTTGTGGATCAAGTCTACTTTCTCAGATTTGATCAACCAAAGCTCACATTAAAATATAGCAGTGAGTCTTTAAGGTGTCACAACATTTCTGTCTCTTGGCTGTTATTGTTGTTGTTTTGTCTGATATGCTTGCACAGATGAACACAGCTACTTCTTTGAAACCGTAACATTTATGATGCTCTAGTTTTGAAATTAGTCTTCCTTTCCTTTGCCAGTATCATGTTCAATTTTATACACATTGTTGTTGTTGTTGTTGTTTAGTCGTTAAGTCGTGTCCAACTCTTCGTGACCCCATGGACCAGAGCACACCAGGCCCTCCTGTCTTCCACTGCCTCCCAGAGTTGGGTCAAATTCATGTTGGTAGCTTCGATGACACTGTCCAACCATCTCATCCTCTGTCGTCCCCTTCTCCTCTTGCCTTCACATTTTCCCAACATCAGGGGCTTTTCCAGGGAGTCTTCTCTTCTCATGAGATGGCCAAAGTATTGGAGCCTCAGCTTCAGGATCTGTCCTTCCAGTGAGCACTCAGGGTTGATTTCCTTCAAAATGGATAGGTTTGTTCACTTTGTAGTCCCGGGGACTCTCAAGAGTCTCCTCCAGCACCACAATTCAAAAGCATCAATTCTTTGGTGGACAGACTTCTTTATGGTCCAGCTCTCACTTCCATACATCGCTACTGGAAAAACCATAGCTTTGACTATGCAGACCTTTGTCGGCAAGGTGATGTCTCTGCTTTTTAAGATGCTATCTAGGTTTGTCATCGCTTTCCTCCCAAGAAGCAGGCGTCTTTTAATTTTGTGGCTGCTGTCACCATCTGCAGTGATCATGGAGCCCAAGAAGGTAAAAGCTTTCACTGCCTCCATATCTTCCCCTTCTATTTGCCAGGAGGTGATGGGACCAGTGGCCATGATCTTAGTTTTTTTGATGTTGAGCTTCAGACCATTTTTGGCGCTCTCCTCTTTCACCCTCATTAAGAGGTTCTTTAAGTCCTCCTCACTTTCTGCCATCAGAGTGGTATCATCTGCATATCTGAGGTTGTTGATATTTCTTCCGGCAATCTTAATTCCGGTTTGGGATTCATCCAGTCCTGCCTTTCGCATGATGTATTCTGCATATAAGTTAAATAAGCAGGGAGACAATATACAGCCTTGTCGTACTCCTTTCCCAATTTTGAACCAATCAGTTGTTCCATATCCAGTTCTAACTGTTGCTTCCTGTCCCACATATAGATTTCTCAAGAGATAGATAAGGTGGTCAGGCACTCCCATTTCTTTAAGAACTTGCCATAGTTTGCTGTGGTCCACACAGTCAAAGGCTTTTGCGTAGTCAATGAAGCAGAAGTAGATGTTTTTCTGGAACTCTCTGGCTTTCTCCATAATCCAGCGCATGTTAGCAATTTGGTCTTGCATTCCTCTGCCCCTTCGAAATCCACCTTGTACTTCTGGGAGTCCACACACTGCTGAAGCCTACCTTGTAGGATTTTGAGCATAACCTTGCTAGCGTGTGAAATTTTAAGTATTGGCAGGGATTAATTAATGGATTTTGTAACCAAGGTAAAAAATCTAGAATAAATAAAGATATTGGTATAAGGCTCAAAAAAAAATGGAGGTTTAGGTATTCCTAATATAAAAAATTATTATATAGCGCATCAGTTAAGATTTATTGGAGATATTATATACAATAAAGGAAGGTTAATTTGGTGGGATATGGAATCCTCAGAAATAAATGGGAATATTGAAAAATATTTGTTTAATGTAGTAAAAAGAAATACAGGTGAACAACCCTTTTTAAAGAAACATGTTAAATATGTCCCTTTACTTCACCACTAAAATTAGTGACCGAAATAGAAAATTTCCCAGCAAACTTGAAGGGGTTTAGCTGATATGTTTAAGGACAAAAAAGTTGCCAGATTAAAGGATTGGATGATTAAAATGAGATCGAAGGATCAGATTATAGTTAAACTTCAAACTAATAAATTATCATGGTCTAATTATATCCAATTAGATAGTTGGACAAATGAATGGTTGAAAACTAATGGCAAATGTAGAGAATGTACTAAGTACGAACAATTTCTATCATCACATGAAGACATGCAGAAAGATGCTTTGACGAAGGGAGTAGTAAGTAGAATTTACAACCTAATTTTGGAACAAGAGGAAAAAGAGAGAGAAACAGAAGGTTTGAAATCAATTTGGGAAAATGATTTAAAGACAGAAATTAAAACAGAGGATTGGATAAAAATTTGGAGGATGAGAGTTTTAAGAAATAAAGGTAAGAATAAAGGGAAAAAATTTAAAATTAGTTTAAGGTGGTATATGACTCCGGTGAAATTGAATATAATAAATTCAGACTATTCTAAGGCTTGCTGGAAATGTGATGAAGAAATTGGCATGTATTATCATATGTGGTGGGAGTGTAAATGGATTCAGAAATTTTGGAAACTGATTTTTAAGGAAATATGTGATATATTTGGAAAAGATATTGAATTCAATTCTAAAATTGCTTTGTTGTCAATTTTTGATAAGATAGAACTTGATTATTGTTCAAAGGAATTGATTTCCAATTTTATGACAAGTGCTAGAATATTAATAGCTAGATTCTGGAAAGATAAAAATGATATTAAATTAGAAGATTGGTACAATGAAGTATGGGACATTGCATTAAACGATAAATTGACTACTGAACTTAAGATGAAAAGAGGGGAAATAAGTTCAAATATTTTTTATGCTATTTGGGGTAGATTTGTTGAATTTGTATTAGTGAAAGGAAAGGGGAAAGCCTCTAAACAACAATCAATACAATTTTGGAAAGGAAGTTCGTATTAAAAGTATTGTTCCAAGGGGTCCCGTGGGTATGGGGTGCACGGTGGTTTAGATTGTATAGTAAGTATTTTGTATATGTTTTTGTTTTGAAAATTTTAAAAAAAAATGAAGTATATGAATTAAAGTAGACCCTACCCTGTGTTTTTACAGAAGTGCACAAACTCACATGCGAATGCTTTATGGGTCTTCGAGAAGCACATAATTTATGAGAACAATTTAATTTATGATACCACATATCAGAAATGGTTCAGTTGCCCTATGCTCTTTACAAATAGTTTTAGTTTCCATCTGTGACTGCCAGTTATTGGGTCAGAGAGTTTAATGTTTTGACAGTTTCCAAGATGCAGAGAAAAAGGATGAAGGAATGAAAACACAGTAAAGGGAAAAAGTAGAAATAATGAACCAAGAGAAAGAGAGAAAGGGGAGAGAGGGAGAAAGACTATGAGAAAGAAGGAAAATATAGTATTTCTGTTAGGTCTTCAAGGAAGCACTTGGTGATTCAAATCATAGTATCACTGCCAACAGAGATTATCAGCAACATCAGATGTGTACACAACACAGTATTACTGGCTGACAACTTTGATATTTTTTTTGTAAAAGTTGCTCAGTAAAATCCATGAAGTAAGGAATGAACATGGTCTAAAAATAAATGTTAAGAAAGACAGGTTCATAACAGTCAGGAAAAAGCAGGCAGCCTGAAGAACACAATTAAAGAACCAAGGGGACTGTGAAGCACCTGTTGGCCTGCTGGACTTTGACTGAGTAAAGAGTGGGATCACAGCCACATAATATAAATGAGAGGAGAGATTATCTGAAAAAGCTTCCTTAAGGTGAAGAATGTAATATACAATACTTGGTCTTGAGAATACACATTATATGGTAATATGCATTCTTGGTTCTACTCCAGGGCATGGAATTGTGGACACAATTATAAAAAAGAAAGAACATTTGAAATGAAGCTTTATTGCAAGATATTAATAATTTCTTGGATCAAGACAGTAACTAACAAAGAAGCATAAAGAGAAATGTATAAAGACCAAGAAATCATAAAACACGCAAAACACAGGAAGCTAGAATCCTTTTGTCACATAATGAGGAACAAAATTTACAGGTTGTTACAGCCAACCATTCAAGGTAAAGTAATTTGGAAATGAAGTGCAGGAGGGAGAAGAACTTATTGGCTGAAGAATGTGTGGGACTGGCTGGGATGCAACATGGCATCACTGTTTTAGAGCTGCCACATCCACAGTCATAAAGATAGTAATGAAGACTATAAGGTTGGGGACTATAAGACTGAAGGTCAACAAGCAGAATAAAGTTTTATTATACTGTTTCAAATCTCTTCTGAAACAAACAGGTTGTGAAACATAAGACAGTACATAACACAGACAACACAGAAGGACCAATATTTAGATTTATAACATGTGTCAGACTCAAAGGGGAATCAGGCACATTATGACTGCAACTTGTCCCAGCAACCTGCTAAGTTAGATTCAGTTCACTTAGCTTCATGTCAAAGGGATGAATGACATTGCTCACCTTAAGTTGGTAGGATCAAAACACAGTTAAATACCAGCATAGAAGAAGCAAGATCACAGAAGAGTATTTAGATATTTATTTTGGAAGCTGCCTTTCCAAGGTAGCTTTTACGTACATCTGGTATTTGAATAAAATTGGACCTATCCAACTTAGGACCTAGCTGATTAAATTCAGTATATCAGCTATAGATATTGCCCTTGTTCGATGACATTTTCTTCTTGCTTCAGATTTCCAGTTTCAGCAGACAGGTAGATCTAATAGTTTACCAAACCCTTTGCTGTGCAACTGACACGACTGATATGTGGCATTAAGCTTGGTAGCTAACGGGTTGCACACTGTGCTGTCTACACAAGCAGTTTTAAGTGCAGAGCACAGGCAGAGTTCTGACTCCTGTCCTCTGAAGATGCCAGCCACAGAGACTGGTGAAACGTTAGGAAGAACAACCTTCAGAACACGGCCAAAGAGCCCGAAAAACCCACAACAACCATCAGTTTTAGAATGGCTTTACTTATTTCTGACTTCTTACAAGAACGGTAATAATAAGACTAATATTCTCATTACTGAAACCAGCCAAGAAAAACATAGCACAAGGGAAATTCAGATAAAAATTAATTGGGTGTGATTATGAATTTTTACCAACTCCTTAATAACCTTTGCATACATTTTTCCTTCTATATAGCTGAAGCCGACTTATACAGTAGGGACCATTAAGCAATTACAGTACTGTATACATAAATACTGTTATGAAATAAAATGACTGGAAAATCAGATTTCTCTTATCCCCCCCCCCCCCCAACAGCCACAAAATGGTACTCAACATTTGGTTCTCCAGATGTTTAGGACTTCAGTTTCCAGAAACTCCAGTCATCATTGCCAATGGTCAGGGATTCTGGGAAGTAAACTCCAAAACATCTGGGGGACCACAGGAGGAAACCATAGGCTTAAAACATTTTGTCATCATGACAAGAGGCATTCATAAAAAAAAGATGAAACATCACTTTCCCCTCTGCTTTATAATATGCATGTTACCTTCTGTGATATCCAGTTTCTGCATTTGTGCAGTCACATATCTGTGGTCTGCCCTCTACTAAGGTTCTATAATTATTGTGATTAGAAAGAGAATGGGGATAAAATCAGAATAACTTGGGCTTGACCCAAGTTGCTGTTGGCCTGGGTCTTGCCTACCTTTTTTTTTCTAGTCAAGGGTCAAAAGATACATTGGCTTAAAATGTCCACAATTTGTTTAGTGCTTGCACCTTGTGTAGCCATTGTTTCATCTTCTCTTATTTTATCAGATTCACATGTTTGCTACTTTCTATTTTCATCTTTAATCTAACCTTTCTATTTCTACTGTTAAACTGAAAATTCCTTCCTCACTTCCTTTATTTGATTTTTGAATATGACCATGCAAGAATTGACAGAATTTATGGTATTTCAAATGTTCATACTGGAAATATGCAAGCTGGGGGGCATTCACCACAAGCTATACTGAAACTAATGGGAGCTTAGCACAATGTGCTAGCAGTTGCTTATATCAAGGTAGCTTTTAGCTTTACTTCTGCTTACACATGCATTCTCTGGAACAGCAACTCACTTGGATGTGAAATGACTCCAATTACTGGACTTAGATTGTGAAACCTGGTTTGCTAGTCTCCTGGTGTAAGAGAGTTGATCTTAGCAGTCCTAAGTTCTTGTTATGTTGGGTCATCCAGAACAGTTCGTGGAGGCGAAGCAAGTCCTTTTAATTTCACATAACTAAAATCTAAATACTCCAGGAGAATGAGTCTAAAGAGAAAGAATAAAAGTCTACTTGCTGGAAAGATTTTAATTTATTTTTCAATTTGCACTGGGAAGTGAATATAAGTGTTAAGAGACTAGGCAAATGCTGGTATGATGTGCTCATATAATGAAAACACTAGACAAAACTGAAACTATTCATACCAAGTATCTCACACTCAATCATTTCTAATTTAAATATTATTATATTTTTACACAGCAAAAGCTTGGTTGCTATAATAGTCTACTTTATGCCTTCTCCTCACTTTAAGACAGACCAGTACTTTATGAATATTTAAATTTAACTAGTGAGCTACACGGTGAACTTCTTACATGGGCTGAGCTCAAGTTTATGAATAATCACAAGCCAAGCGAAAATGAAAAGCTGCCTTATGTATTTGATACAAAAATCAAGAGATTTTCTTCTGCATGTACTATTCAGTCATAATTCTCCAGGCTGCACTTGCCACCTTCCAATGGAGTACCCAAATTCCATCAAACACGTACAGTGTCAGTGGGTTCAAAACGGATGAACTGAGTAGCAAACAGAAAGTGGTACTCAACACTCAGTTACTACCGGGGCAGTTCACCAGTGAAGATACTTGCTAGCCTGATCCTTGCTGTCCTCACAACAGAGTGCCACTATGATAAAGGCTATGAGATATCAGTCTAGTTGCACCAGATGATTTAAAACCCAAGAGGAGTACTCCTAGTCTTCCACAGTGCCCACAATGCTCACTCCTCAGTTGGAACACCACATCAGCTGGAGTAATTGTGCTGTAGCCTAGCCTCACCAGATCCTATTTTCTTCTGTTGTGCTGCTCCCTTTCAGAATCTGACCACTATGCTATCTTCCTCTGGCTCTGGAAAATCAAGTCCTTTGGCTGCTTCCTTTATAAAGTGACATTTTTCTTGCTTTGGATTACTTTATTGGATTTTAGCTCTTTTTGACTGCCTGACCAGTGCCTGCCTTAAACTGTGCTATTCATCTTTCGCCTCTCAGACTGACAACAGGTATACTTGTGCAAACCTAGTAAGAACTTGTAGCACAACTCCCTTCCTACGTATATAGTAATATCCTATCTGTAACATTCCCTTACTGAAGATGGGAGGTTGATAACATGGCTAAGACCATAAGTGATACAAACTATGCACAGTCCCTGTATAATTTACAATGTTAATAGTGTAACATTTAAGGCAGAGGTGATGATAACCTTTAATATTTATAGGGCTCCTTAATCCATTCATTCTCTGACCTGGGTATAAATATAAATTGAGGCTAAAGTGAACTAAAGTGTATTTTCAGAACACTTGATGAGGAATGAAGCTTATTCCTTACTTTATCTCATAAGAAGAATTTGGGTTTAATATTCCAACATGAACACTACACATGATTTCAACCCATTAATTGCTCACTAAACTGCCAGTCCTTCCTGGAATAGATATTTGATTTTACTAACATTTTCAAAAGCATTTCTTCTTCTTTCTAGGTCCATTTCCTCAGCATAAGGAAAATACTGAGGTGAGCCCTGCCTGACCAAAACTCTCTAAGCTAACACCACTTGCCTTCTCTCCTAGCCAAATCTATCAGGCAGTTGTACTGTCAGTCCCTCGATTTTAAATTTGCTTCATCCACCTGACCGGTTGTGGCTTTGCCACAATGTGATTGACTAAGATGCCTTTAGAAGGCTGGTCAATTTATCTGTGCATCACACCACCTTATAGCATCTTGCAACTCATGAAAAAAGGTTTCTGTGTCTAGTCCCAAGCAAATAAGGAAGAATACACAATACCACATTCATCACAAATAGAATGCCCATTTTGTTTAAGGTCTATAATTGTCTCTTCTGTTTTAAAGGAGTGAGATTTTGAAAGACAGATAATCTTTCTCTATGTGAAATGGAAGAGTAAGCTTTGGTTACTGAGTTATGATTTACCACTGACTTGGACTAAATAAACTCTTTAAACTTCAGGTCTACCACCACCACATTCCTACTTAGTCTATCATGTTGTCTAGCCACCTTTGTAAATCTTTTAAGTTACTAGGATAAAAGTGCAGTTATGGTTCTTTATTATAGAAGTCACGCACTACAGGTTGTTCCTTAATGCACTTTTCTTCCCTTTCCCATTAAATCTATCAAAAAAATTATTGATTAATTACCACATTACCTTCTGTCTAAAATTTAAAAGCAATATAAATATGCCAGTGCCTTGTAAAATCAACCAACCTGCACAAAATAGATCGTCTAATTGTGTCTATTTACCTTAATGCACTTTATCTTCTGTAGTGGTAGTTCTTAAGTGGTTGTACTTACCTTATTTATTTGTATAACCCAGTCCACCTTTAAGGCTCAGAGTGGTTATCAGAATTTTAAAATATATGAAACACAGAGAAATCCAAACTAATTTTAAGTTTGTTTCTGTAGAATATATATAAACAAACTGAAATGGTTCCATAGTACCTAACTCTGCCACATGAAACATTAAAGAGTTTTTAAAAAAAACTTATACTGCTTCTGAAAGATAGCCACAATTCAGTGTGTCTCAAATGAAACTAACTTCCCCCTTTTTCAAAGGTGCTGCCAAGAAAAAGATATGTTGGCGACGCAAATGAAATCAGGCCTGACTCCATCAGGTTGCAATGAGAAAGTGTTGTAGCATTACATACTTCCATGTTCGGCTTTTTACTGCAATCTTTCTATTCTCTCTTATGGTTTTCTATTGATATAAGACTAAGAAATTGAAATAAGATCATCATCAAGTAATACTTTGCACTGAATACTTCACAAGCTAAATTCATGAATAGAGATGGGGGTATTCGTATACGAATACCCCCATCTCTATTCGTGAAGTTTACCTTGCCTATTATCTGTAACTATTACCACTGTTGTGGGTTTCAAATCTTTCAAAATAAATAAGATAGAAGGTGCTATAAAAAATAAATAGGATGCAAGCTCTAGTATAAGGGATATGTGTGTGGTAGACAGGGTTTTGGACTACGACTCAGCAGACCTGGGTTCTAACCTCTGCTTGGCCATGAAAATCCATAATGAAAAGTGGCAACAGTAGACCACCCCTTGAACATGAGCTGCTCAATAGCTCAATAGTTTAGGTATCTGGCTGTAGAGCCAGAGGCTGAGAATTCAGTTCCCCACTGTGCCTCCCTGACAGGGGCTGAACTTGATTAACCATAGAGTCCCTTTCAGTTCTTCTAAGATGATGATGATCTCACAAACCTTGAAAACACTGTTAGGGTTGCCATAAATCAGAAGTGACTCTACAGCACATGAAAAGAACAACATAAGAAAAGGTCTGTTAAAGTGAATGTCTTATAATTTGACAGTGAAGGATAAACAAGACATGTATTTATCTTCCTGCATGATTTTAAGATCTAGGTGCTTCCTGAAGGAAAAATGTGTCCTAGATTTCATTACTCACTCTAAAAGCCTCTTGGTTTAGCAGTGAGTTAATATCCCTGTAGAGGCATTCAAAACGACTACATGGATGAGAGTCATGCCTTGACCTCCTGACATTCACAGGTCCTATATTGCCAGTACTGTATTATGTGTACTTGTGTTTCCTAGGATATGTCTTGCAGATATAGGAAGCTAAACATGGAGGCTCTATGCAAGGAATCCACTGTGGCATGGAGGTCCAGGGTATCTATAGTAGACACAATATGTTCCTAAACTACCTATTACATGGTTCAACATTGTGGTTCCTAAATTAATCACAGTATATACGAAAATGAACCTGTGATCATTTTGTATGTCTGAAAAAGGGTAATGTCTGGAGATATAATGAGATTAAACATAGCTCAAAATCCTCTTGCACTCCCTTCAGTATTCTCCCTTTATAATTAAACTATTGACTTAAGCAACGTTAATTTTGGTGACATAGGGAAAAAGGACTCCTAAGGTGTTGTTTTTCTTGAACTTTTAAAAATAATCTACCTTCTGTAATATTTCACAATGTATTAATTTTTTCACAAGGATTTCCAAAGTAGCCACCATGTTAAGTATGTCTTGGCGTTTTGGCAAAAGAAAAGAAAGGGCAAAATACTGTAGAACTTTAAAGACTAATAGTTTTATTTCAGTGCAAGCGTTCATGGATCAAAATCCAATTAATTCTTCAGACACCACAATGATTGTTGATGTTCTACTAGTAACACTTTAAAATATTATAAAACTGAACTGATGTATTCTTAGGGCTGTAGGCTTACTTACAGATGGCACTTCTGGAGAACAGCCATGAAATTCTCTACCTGGGGTAATATCTAACAGTTTCTTCAAAGGGGGGCACACCTTCAGATACCAAATGATTTATAAGACATGGGTGATGGTTATGTTGTTAACGTGTGTGTGTGTGATCAAAGATACAATGTTAGGAGTTGATTTTTAATTAGTGTAATATAGAGAGAATGATTGAGAATGTTCTCTTTGAAGGGAAGAGAGATGAAATAGTATGAACTACTATGGTATGTCTATGGGAATGCAGCCCAGGTTTAGAGGGCATATGCTAAATAACTCATGGAGGAGGGGTTAAGGGTGGGAGAAAGGCACAGGCATTTGCTTGTATAAAGACAGGGATGTGTTCTTTTGCATTAAATGTAGTCTTAAATTAAATTAAATGTAGTCTTCAAGACCTAAAATATATTAAGTTAAACTGGCAGAATTCCTGTTGCTTAGTAGAGCAAATCATATTGGAGTTTAGTTAGTTATATGCTGACAGGTCAGAACCAACTTATAGTAACTTTAATAGAACTTTCAAGATAAGTGAGATACAGTAGGACCCCACATATCCATGGGATTGGTATTCATGGGTTCCCTTACTTGTGGTTTACCACAGCCCTATAAACAACATACAAGAGTACCCTCTTATGGCCTTTGTCCCACCCCCTTGTACATGAGGTTTCCTTGTATCCACAATTTCAGGCATTCCCGGGATATCATGAAACCAATCCCCTGCAGATACGGGGGTCTTACTATATTTAAGGAGTGCTTTTAGCAGTTCAATTCCCCTAAGTAAGTTTCTATGGCCAAGTGATGATTCAAACCCTGCTCTCCAGAGTGTCAGTCATTCTATTCACCATACCACAATGGGTAGATCCCAATGTGTAGATCCACTGAAACAATGAGGATTTAGTGGGTCAACTCCTCTATTAGCTCAAATGGGCCTACTCTACTTGCAACTTAGTACACTAAAGTAATTCACAATCAGAGTAGGTACATTTAAATCAATGAAGCTTACAAATCAGTTAAATCACCAAATCCCCATTGACATAATGGGCCTTCTCTAGTGTGACTTACTATACTAAGCAATAGGATTTTAGCCGCTAAGAATAAAGCATGGTTTTGCAGAAGCCTTCTCAACAGTCATTAATTAAACAGGAGGCTTCACTACTTTTCCTGCTGTCAATCCTAATGAATCATTGAACATTCTGATTCTTGCCTGAAGGGCAGTGAAGAATGGGATCATCCCCGATGAGCCACTAGAATAATGCTGTACAGAATTGTCTGTACCAAATAAATTTTACAAAGGATTTGTTTCAGATAAAATCTAGAGCAGGATAGGAAAACAATTTTTCGACAAAGGTCACATTTTCTCATTGGTGAAGTGTAGTAGAGTCATGGAGTAGCATATACCCAAGTAATCTCCATAGGGCTGGCACTCCTGATGGAACCTTCAGCAGTTGCTGAAGGTGTCTGTGATAGGCATGGAGGGGTATTCATGTCTCACAATGCAATGGATCTACTTCCCCAACGCTAGGGACTGCTCCTGTAACCAATAAAACTGTGGCCGTCTTCCTCCAAAGAATTGTGTCTTGTCATTTTGTAATGGGTTTTTTGGCAGACCTGGGGTCTGCTCAGCACTAGGCCAACAAACAGGGACCACAGCAAGCTACAGAAAGGGTTACAGAAGAGGGCAGAGCATGCAACCATTAGGAGAAAATTTAGGGTATACGTACATCATACCTAACAGAAGAGTTGCATAAAAAGTAGAGAAAAAAGAAATGGATTGCTAGATATTTAAAAGGTCTGGGGCTCAAAACTATAGGTTTACTCTGAAGAACAAACAAGTGACCCATAGAGCTCCTTCCAGCTCTGCAGTCCTAAGATTATATATTTTGCAAATAGGATACAGGTATACTAACTGTGCAGGGACGTGGTGGCGCTGTGGATTAAACCGCAGAAGCCTCTGTTCTGCAAGGTCAGAAGACCAGCAGTCGTAAGATCGAATCCACGCAACAGAGTGAGCTCCCGTCGCTTGTCCCAGCTCCTGCCAACCTAGCAGTTCGAAAGCATGTAAATGTGAGTAAATAGGTACCACCTCGGTGGGAAGGTAACAGCGTTCCGTGTCTAGTCGCGCTGGCCACGTGACCACGGAAACTGTCTACAGACAAAATGCTGGCTCTACGGCTTGGAAACGGGGATGAGCACCGCGCCCTAGAGTCGGACACGACTGGACTAAATGTCAAGGGGAACCTTTACTTTTATACTAACTGTGCACACAGTCTTTCCCCCCTCTGTAATACCTGATGTTGCATAGATAGATATTAATGGATATTTTCAAAGGCATGAATAGAGTATGAGGGCAGATTCAGAAATAGATCAATGAGAATAAAAATATAAGAGTTGGGGTTAAAGAAGGAAGACATTTTATACAGAAGCCAGATAAGCATGAAATGAGAAGGGGAAAGAAAGCAGAATATGGAAATAGATGTATTCAATTGAATTGCTATACATATTGACAGATGAATAGAAAGTACAGAGTACCTAAGAAGTAGAAAATAAAAGACAATATGTGAATGGATGGAGAAAGAGTACAGAAAGAGATCCATTACATCAACATTAATGAAGTATTACAGTCTCACACCCACTCCTGTCAGCAAATGGATATTCACTTCACTCTCCTCTGCTACTAGTAAGTAATGACTCCTTCTTCCTTCACTAATAGATTAACGGGAAGGTAATGGAAGAGGCATGCTGAATCACAGCAAAGGCCTGTCGAATTGACATTCTGTTTGCATACTGGCCAATCAGTTGCCAAGGAGAAGCTCACTATGAGTGCAACAGCATTCTCTATTGCACATTCCCCAGCGACTAATACACCTTGGGCAGAGTATTAAATGTAGCAGCACACAGTCAGGGCAAATATAAATGTTCTCCAGTGGATTCTTACCAATCAAGTGTTAATTTAGTTGAATTGATATTTATTTAACTTACAGGGTGTTAATTTGAACATGAACAGTAAATTTACTAGCCTTATCATACAGCATCTAACCAGGGTAATATAAATGTCAAAGAGGTTGTGTGTATAAAGTAGTAAAAATTTGAATGAGTTGCTTATGGAAAGAGGAAAAATCATCAAACCATCAAATCGTGTTTTGGCTATGTTATACTTCCTCTGTAATAAGCAATATAAACTAGAGAAGGGGAAGCTTAAAATTTTAGCACAGGATGTTGTGAGGGGGGAGAGCTCTGAACAAACATAATGTTGTTTTTCACTGATGTAGACTTTACTGTCTACTACTCCCAGTATCTGTTCTGACTAAAGCCAAAGAGACTATTGCAAATATAATTTAATAGGTATCTGAAATGAAATTCTAACAATACACTTTTTATAACTTCTGAAACATACAACAACAACAAAACAAACAAGAAGACAAACAGAAAATCAAAGTGGTAGACAACGGTAGAGTTTAGATAAAACTATACCAGAACATTCTGGTACATTGCTCACAAGCTCAGATGTTTTGAGCCAATATAGCTGCAACATTCCACCCTAATGCAGGGCATGATTCAACACCCACAAAGACTGTGGTTGCTGACACTTTTATATTTGGGTTTCAGATAGATCTTGACATGCTAGTCTAAAAAATAATTAGCTGTAGCTACATTTCTATACTCATCAATTCCTTCAAAAGTAGTTACCATTATAGTTATAATTTTAAACAATAACTTTACTTTCTTGTTTTTCAAAAGTAACTAAATAGTACTTTTTATTTTAGAATATATTTAACTGCTACAAGCTGTGGCATAAAACACAAATAAGCAATCTAATACAACATTAAAAATAAATACAAACAGGATAGAATTAAGAAAAAATATCCATAGGATTAATCAGAGAATGGTAAATCTGTATGTCCAGCTCCCCTTGCCCTCCAACAACAATACCCAAGAACTATGTACAAAATCATGGTTTAACTTTAGTCATTTAAAGAGTCAAATCTAAAATATAGTTTTTTATAAAACCTGTTCAGTTTCAGAAGAACAATTTGCCCAAAGAGCTTGTTCTGTCATTATAACATTAGGTAACATTAGATTGTAACTTAATGGCAATTTTAATGCAACTTAATTATACTTTTGCTATTGGGAGAAAACTATTTGTAAATAGTCCTTTCTAAGCTCTGGTCTCACAACATTCCAAGCAAAGTGGGGAAAAGATATAAATGTTACAATCTCCCAACACAACCCTAGATGCACTCTATAACATGTGAGAGGGGTTGAGTGTGTCATGGAAGCTGAGAACAATAAAATCTTAAGTCTAGACACCTAGTAGGGTTACCTAGTATTTATTTATTTATTTATTTATTTATTTATTTATTTATTTATTTATTCATTCATTCAATTTGTATCCCGCTCCAATTACTGTCACAGCATGACTGTGTGGGTCACAACACATATAATAGAAAACAAAAATAAAAACAGAAACCTTAAAACCAGCAAAAAAAAAAAAAACCCAAAATGATTAAAGTTGAGACATCAGACTAAGACAGATCCATTCTTGCCAGGCATTAAGGGTTGTGTGGGAAGAGGGTAATGTATGATTGCAAAGGTAATGGAGACACAAAAAATATTGAACAGCAGCTACTGGACAAGAACAGTAGTGGAAGGAGAAACTGGATCTTTCATAGGCAAAAATAGCGACACTTAAGGTAACTCGTGTTAGTTCTGCTCAGAAGAAGGCAATGGTAAATCACATCTGAATATTTATAGCCCCCAAACCTTATGAAACAATCACTGAGTCAATTAAACATGAAACAAGACAGTGCTGAAAAATGAGATTTCCAGATTTGAAGGCACTCCATCAGCTACTGGTGAAGAACAAAGGGTACCTAAGAATAGCACTGTTGTTAATAAAGCAACTGGATGAAGGTCAGAAGAATGTCTAGTTCCCAACATGCACAGAGGCAAAAGGAATGTCAAATGCTGAATAACTGGAACACAGAATGTGAAAAGTGTGTATCAAGGAAAGCTTGAAATGTAACACAAGAAATAGAAATGTTTAAACTTTCGAATAACTGGGGTGAACATATTAAGGTGGATGTCAATCAGATAATTATGGCAAGACAGGCAGCCTGGTGGGAGCAGATCCAAATTCAAACAATCCAAAAGTCAAACCACAGCAGTATCAGAAAACAAACTAGTAGAGTCCATGAATATAGTCAAGCAGTCAACATTCTCACACAGCAAGGAATCAGCAGCTTACAAGGTAAGCAAGGTCTGGAATAGGAAGGGATGTTGTCTCCAATAAAATTAGAGTTGTAGCCTAGAGTTTATATAAAAGCAAAAAATGCAGTGTGCCGCTTATATATTTCGCCGTAGTGCTTAAGGCATTCTCTGGAAAGTTTATAATTTTAATTATGCAGGCTACACACTGCCCCTTCCCAGTGAGCTGGGTACTCAATTTACCCATCTCTGAAGGATGGAAGATTGAGTCAACCTTGAGCCAGCTACCTGATCCCACGATTGAATTCAGGTCATGAGCAGAGTCTTTACTGCAGCTTAACCACTGTGCCATGAGGCTCCTTATATAACTGAACTGCAGGCACTTTGACAGCTGGGAAAGGAATTCAGCTGCAGATTTGGCCAGCTTGTCTCCCTGGAAGAAAGAACTTTCTCTTCAGGAGGCCTTTTCTTCCAAGATGTCTGTTGTTAAAAAAAAGATTAGTTTGGTTCCATCATAAGAAGAAATGGAAACTGAAGTTATGAAATCAACAGAAGACTGAGACTTGGAAGGGCAGTTATGAAGGAACTAAAAGCTATTCTTAAGTGTAAGGGTGTGTTGCTGGAGACCGACAGTTCCCCCCCCCCCCCCGTAATTGTAGTTCTTCGAGTGGACCTCTGTGATTCACACCCTGGGTGATCCGCGACTGCGCGGAGCCTCATTGGAAGATTCTAGAGCTTCTGCGGTAGCAATGAACACATTAGAATATGCCCCTCCCCACCCGTATAAGTACCTTGGCAACAAGCGTCCCCTTTCAGTTGTGTCAACCGCCACTTAATAGTAAGCAAACAATGGCGTGACAAAGGGGAGGACGGGCAGGATGTGTGAATCACAGAAATCCACTCGAAGAACTACAATTACAGGTGGGTAACCTGCCGTTCTTCTTCGTGGCCTCTGTGAATCACACCCTGGGTGACTAATAAGCTGTCTTACCCGGAGGCAGGGTGTCACGCCAAGGTAGAGGCTAGAACAGCACGTCCAAATGCCGCATCAGACTTCTGCCAGAGGTTGAGTCTATAATGACAGATAAACGTGGACGGCTGTGCCCAAGTGGCAGAGGCGCAGACATCCAGAAGAGGTACGCCACGGGGAAAGGCTGTAGAGGCTGCTACTGCCCTGGTGGAGTGAGGGCGAACCACGCTAGGGGCTATTTGTCGAGCAAGTTGATAAGCCATATGAATGGTAGAGGCGACCCATCTGGAGATAGATTGGGAAGTCACCTGACGACCTTTTGTAGGTAGCTGATGGCTTATGAAGAGACGAGATGACTGTCTAAAAGGTTGGGTACGTTGGAGATAAAAAGCAAGAGCTCTTCTGACATCCAACGTGTGGAGTATTTTTTCTTGGTTTGAGGAAGGTGAGGGAAAAAATGAAGGAAGGACAATCGACTGGGAAAGATGAAATTGAGAGACAATTTTGGGGAGGAAGGAAATGTCCATGAATAACTTCACCTTATCAGGAAAAAATTGTAGATAAGGGTAGTCATAGCGTAAAGCTGCCAATTCACTAGCTCGTTGAGCTGAGGTGATGGCTACGAGAAAAGCTGTTTTAAAGGTGAGGAGTCTTAAGTCAGTTGTAGCTAATGGCTCAAAAGGAGCTTTGGTAAGCTGTTTCAAAACAAGAGTTAGTGACTGTGGCGATCACCCTGCTTTGGCTCAGGTAGAAGATTATTTGCATGTACCAATGGGAGCTGTTGAGAGGCGGAGCCAGAGAAACTAGAAGGGAGGGATGAGTCAGAGTCTAGTTAGTTCAGTCAGAGACAGAGTTTGGAAGAAAAGAGAGAGTTTGGGTCTGAGGCAGAGAGAGTGTTTAAGGAGTGATTAGTCAGAGTGTGACCTGTATTAATTAAGATAGAAGAGGTTAAAGTAAAATACTGAAGCTTTGTGTAACTTTAAGAATGTGATTAAGAACTAGTCCTAAAACAACTTGTAATCAATAAACCTATTTCTGTTTAAAAGTTAAGTACTGAATGGACCTCAGTCTTTCATAAGAATTATAGGTTGATAAAGACATCAACTGGTGGCAGCGTGTTAAAGGGCGTGTTGAGATACCTTCGTGAGCTCTGTGTTTGGAGAAACAAGCAGGGGCCATGGGGTAAACACCACAGTGACCATTGTGGAGAGGGAGGTCGAGTATCGGGCTAGATATGAGAGAAACCTTTCAGAAAACGTTTCGTTGTTGGATGTTTGAAGAAGTTTGCTGCTGGAGAATTTGGAGGTTGGTATGATATTATTGCCAAAAGGTAGACTCTCAAGGATGAGATGGAAAGGCCCTTGGATTTGAGATGTAGGAGGAAACGGAGAACAGTGGAAAGTGATGGATTGATGGAGGATGATGAGGAAGATTTGGTAAAGGATTGAAATTTCTTCCATTTGTATAGGTAGGCTTTCCTTGTGGATGGTTTTTTGGCATGATGAAGAACATTCATTAACGAGGGAGAATCCTCCATGCTGCCAGGTGCAGAACAGGTAAGTCCGGGTGTAGGACTTGGGAGTTGTTCTGTGTGAGAAGGTGTGGCAGGCGGGGGAGATGGTGGATGTCTGATGAGAGACTGTGGAGAACTGGGAACCAAGTCTGTCTCAGCCACCAAGGGGCTATAATGATGGCATTGGTTTTGTCTTGTTGTAGACGGACGACAACTTTGTGGAGGAGAGGGAACGGCGGAAAAAGGTAGGTAAGAGTCTTGGGCCAACAGCCGACAAATGCGTCTCCCTGGGAATGTTTTCCTATTCCTGCTCGGGAGCAACACAGTTGGCATTTCCGATTCACTCGGGAGGCAAAGAGATAGAGAGTCCGTGTGCCCCATTTCCGGCATAGTTGGCGGAATACTGATTGATCTAGTTCCCACTCATGAGCTTGGGCATCTGTACGGCTGAGCAAGTCTGCTAGGTCGTTGTCTTGACCAGCAATGTGTAAGGCCATGAGACAGATGTGATGTTGCAGACACCACTCCCAGAGGTCGACCGCTAGGTAGAGGAGACCTGGGGAGTGGGTGCCGCCTTGTTTTAGGATGTAGTACATCGCCGTGGCTTTGTCAGTGGTGGTCTGTACCATTTTTCCTACAAGAAGGTTTCTGAAAGCCTTGCAGGCCTTTATGATGACTAGTAGCTCCAACTCGTTTATGTGGAGCAGTTTTTCTCTGTGAGACCATTTGGCCTGGACTGTGAGGGATTTGCAATGAGCCCCCCAGCCGGTGCGACTGGCGTCGGTAGTGACTTGTATTCACGGGCGAGGTTGTTGGAATGGTCGCCTGATGGAAAGGTTGGTATGGGAATGCCACCATTGAAGTTGAGAAGCCAATTCTGGAGTGACTCTTAGGAGAGTGTGGGGAGAGTCTGTTAGTGGATCAAATAGAGCCAGAAACCAAGATTGGAGAGATCTCATTTTGAGACGCACATGTTGTACAACTGACGTCATAGAGGCCATGGTGCCTAGAACTCGTTGCACCGTTAAGGCAGGTATCAAGGCATGCGGAGTGAAGCCGCAAAGTATGGTGAAGAGATTTTGTCTCTTTTCTGTAGGTAGGAACGTGCAAGCTCGTGTGGAGTCTATGAGCGCGCCTATGTAATGTATAGTCCTTGTAGGTTTTAATTTTGATTTTTGTTTGTTGATACTTAGACCGAGATCGCGAAGAAGGGCGAGGGTGAAACGGGTGTCTCGTCGAGCTTTGCGATGGGAGTGTGCTACAAGGAGCCAGTCGTCGATATATGGAAAGACGAGAATGTTTTGAAGTCTGAGGTAGGCGGCTACCAGCGCCATGGACTTGGTGAACACTCTCAGAGCTGTTGCAAGGCCGAATGGGAGTCTTTCGAATTGGTATGCTTGTGATCCAAGTTGGAAACGAAGGAATTTTCTGTGTGCGGGATGTACAGTGGACCCTCGACTTACGCACGGCTCCACTTACGGACTTTTCAAGTTACGGACTTCTCCAGCCGGAAAATTTCACTTCGACTTCCGGCCGGAGAATCGACATAAGAACAGAAATAGGCAGGGGGAAAAGGCGGGGCAATTCAACTTTCTAACTATAGGTGGCGCCGAGGCTGCTTCTTTGTGCTGTAGGTCTGTCGGCCATTACTGTATATAGGGTGTGTCGCAGTTGAGAGAGCTCCTGCTTTCCAAGTGCACTTAAAATTGTAAAGGACAGATGAGAACCTTTGAACCCGAAGGCGTGGGTCTACTCGCGAGTAAGCGCCGCCAAAGGCGTGGGTCTACTCGCGAGTAAGCGCCACCAAAGGCGCGGGTCTAGTCGCGAGTAAGCACGGCTTTGCAAGCGCGGGAGGCTTCAGAGGCTTCAGACTGGTAAGGTGCTGCTGTTTTTTCTTTTTAAAAAGTTGTTCTGGGTGGGTTTTGGAGGGTAGATTTGGGCTGGGGGGTATGTTTCTGTGTTGTTTTGTTTTTTGGTGTTTTTTTTTTTTTTTTTTTTTTGCAGTCCCAGCGTGGGACTTGCTCCACTGTTGCTGTTATTTTAATTTTTTTGGAGGGGGGTATTTTTTCCTTCTGCCGGAACGGATTAATAGGTTTTCAATGCATTCCTATGGGAAATGGATCCTCGACCTACAGACTTTTCGACCTGCGGCCACTGTTCCAATATGGATTAATTCCGTAAGTCGAGGGTCCACTGTATTGCAATATGAAAGTAAGCATCTCTTAGGTCTATGACGGTGAACCAGTCATTTTTTTTTAAGTAAGGGAAGAACTGATTCTCGAGTAACCATGTGGAATTTTGTGGTGACGATGTAGTTGTTTAATAATCTTAAAGCTAGAATAGGGCAAAGACCCCCGTCTTTCTTGGGGACGGTGAAATAGCGAGAGAAAAACCCGGTGTTGTTTTGATAGACGGCTTGTATGGCATCTTTGAGAAGTAAATTTGTTATTTCTTCTTGCAGGGGTTGTGACGGAGGAGTAACGACGTGTGCTGTCGGAGGAAGTTCGAAGAAGTGGATGCGGTAGCCGTTGTTGATGGAGAATACCCAGGAATCTGTGGTGATGGATTCCCATGCAGGTAAGTGTTTCCAGAGGGCAGGGTTGGTGGGGTGGGTGGCGATCTCGGTCAGAGGAACGTCAAACATGGTGTTTGGGTTTCCGGTCATTCCGCCTAGTGGCAGGCTGTTGCTGGGTTTTGGCTCTTTGCTTTTTGAAGTATGGATTGTAAGAGGTTTGTTGTGGAGGGTCTCGTTGGAACCTCTGGTACGAGTTATAGGGTCGTTTCCATTGATTTTGCTGAGGACATTGCTGGTAGGAAGGGTAAATTCCCCAACGTCTGGCTGCTGAACGTTTCTTTTGTAATCAGTTTCAGCATGGAAAAGACCTGCTTCATCGAAGGGGAGGTCTTCGATACATGCCCGAGCATCTTCGGCTAAGCTGGCCGTTCTGAGCCAGGAAAAACGGTGTAGGGCTACTGAAGTGGCCATGGACTTGGCTGTAGCTTCTACAGTGGGCGGAAAGCATCTGTTGTTTAGCAACGGAGAGACCTTCTTGTTGGAAGGTTTGTGCTAGTATCTTTTTATCCTCTGGCAGGGATTCAATAAAGGTGGACATGTTGTCCCAGAGGAAGCGTTGGTAAGCTCCCATGGCTCCTTGATAATTAGCGACTCGCATGGTGAAGGCCGCGGAAAAGTAAAGCCATCTACCCATGGAGTCTATTCGCCGGCTGTCTTTATTTGGTGGTATGAGAGATTGTTGGTGTCGAGATCTCAATTGAGAGGCTTTGACAAATACAGAATTTGAAGCTGGTTGTTTTTGGAGGAAAATGGCTCCTGGGTCATGGATTCTATAGAGGTTATCAATCCGCTTGGACATGGTATGGGAGGAAGCTGGTTTTGTCCAGGATCTCTGTGCAGTACTAAGGAGAGATGGCAACATCGATATGTGTACCGGAGTGTTGTAATTTTAGAGATCGGATCATAAAGATGATCGGCTGGTTCTGTCGATGGTCGGTGGATTTGCAGATCAAGGGATTTAGCCATGCGAATCATAAGTTGGGCATAGGTCTGGAAATCCTCTGCCGGTGACGGCAGGTCGGTATCAACAATGTCCGACTCTGGAGAGGTAAGTAATACCGATGGAGTCTGTGACCGAGATCCATGGTCAGAGCCATTGAGGTCGCGTCTAGAGTCAACGGACTGTCGATCGACTTCGGTGTCGAGAGGCTGAGTTTCGTAGTATTGCCAGTTACGAGTCGGAAAAGATGGAGGCGGCATGTCCATGGACATCTGTCAATGTTGAAGATCGTCGACATCGAAAGATGGTGGTTGAGCATCAACAGACCTCGATTGGTAGGGATGCACCTCGGTGTCGAGCTCGGTGTCATAACGGTGCCGGGGTCGATGACTTGGATTTACCGGAGGATGGGAACTGTGTTAATGAAATGGAATGGAGCGTGTGTCCATGGACCAGGATGGATATAGAGGATCGTCGATATCAGAGCCTGTGTCTCTGTGATGTCGAAACGGAGGTTGCTGATGCGATGGCATAGCAGTAGAATAAACGGATGCTGGGGATGCCGAGTGTGAAGAGTGGTTTCCGTCATCTATTGTAGTAGGAAAGTATTGGGAGGCTGGGGCTGCAAAGCCTCACGTGTGGATGAAATCTGCTCGACGGTTCAAGGTTTTTTCGATACCAAGAGGGGAGCAGGTTGAGGTATAGGTACCTCTCGGCGATGTGGCCGCTTCGACACTGATGGTTGTCGAGCGGTAGGCCGACTACTAGATGGTATTATCGAACCGGGTAAAACACCTGGTTGACTAGTCGATGCAGTTTGTCGAGCAGAGCACTGGTCGGGGCAAATGGCAACCCGATGCACGTGCTGAGCATGGGTTTGAACCACACGCGATGAAGCAAGCTGTCGAGTTTGTTGATGTCGACGGTTCTGGTTAGGGATCGGTGGACGATCCGAGGGCATCGAATATGGAACGGTGTCGAGCCGTTCGGGATGTGAATCCGAGGGCGATGGAATAACCGAAGGATTGCTGGAAGAAATGGAAGGTTGTGGACTGGGAGGAGAGGACGTTAGTCGGTTGACTCTGTCATCCCATTCTGGAGACTGAGAACAGGGTTGATGGGACAGAAGTCTGTCATCATCTGAGGGAGATCCGACCGTAATTGATTCAGAGAGTTGTTGTGGTTGTGGTGGGATGTCCGTAGGCTTAGACTGTTTAGCTCGTTTAGGAGGAACAGGCTCCAGAGCTGGAGCAGTTTCAGTAGGTCTCTGACGTTTAGAAGTTGTTTTCGAAGTCGAGGACTTCGGTATCAAGGGTTTCGATTTGTGTGTCTTTGAGGTCTTAGACGATGCAGATGGAGAATCGGAATGAGGTGGTGTAGCCGATGGACGTTGTTTCGATGATTCAGTAACGGCTTTTTCCATTACTTTGGTTTGGGAAGTGGCCCTATAGTTGGGCCATTTGAACTGGTTGAAAGGATTGTTTCCAAAGTCGGAGTTTTAGCCTCGAGAGGCGAGATCGAAGAACTCCGCGCTTAAAATTTTTGCAATGGGTACAGGAGGAAGTTTGATGTTGTTCTCCCAAACAGAAAAGGCACTTAGTGTATCCGTCGGAAAGTGGGATCTTATTATCACAGACAACGCAGTGCTTAAACGGGCCCAAAGGGGCCATGAATAGGAGAAATAATTGAGGAGAAAAACCGATGATTGAAGGGGTGGGGTGCTGCGGCCAGAGGCTGAGCGAGGGGAAAGGAAAAAAATCTATGATGATAATGAGTTTAATCTAATAGTTTAAAAGAAAAAGATTGATAACAGGAAGGAATCAAGAATAAGCTCTCTTTCTCTTTTACTCACAGAAGCAGAATTATGAGGCTCTTAACGCGGCGGTTGAAAGAAACTGAAAGGGGACGCTTGGCCCCAAGGTACTTATGTGGGTGGGGAGGGGCATATTCTAATGTGTTCATTGCTACCGCAGAAGCTCTAGAATCTTCCGATGAGGCTCCGCGCAGGCGTGGATCACCCAGGTGTGATTCACAGAGGCCACGAAGAAGCAGCAGGAAAAGATCACTTATATTATATTACTCCTGATTACTAAGCATGGATCTGAAATATGGACAGTGAAGAAAGCTGACAGAAAAATAATTAATTCATTCATAATGTGGTGTTAGAGGAGAGCTTTATAAATACCATGGACTATCAAAAGTACAAATATATGGGTTCTGGATTAAATCAAGCCACAACTCTCATAAAAGCTAGAATTATTAAACTATCCTACTTTGTACATGTCAGATTATTCTGATAGTAATCTAAATGTGACCTCAGAAACAATAGAATTACATTTACAAATTTAGGAGGTACATATGTATTGGTAAGTGAAGAGTTTTGACTCATTTTATGCTTAAACATTTCCTTCATTAGTGAAAGTATAATAATAATTATTTATGCAAATAACAACTAAGAAACAATCTCAGAGGTGCTATAAGAAATTTATTGAAATCATCCATGTGGAGATCGCCCTTGTGGCTGTGTTTGTTGTGGCCCTCACAAAGGTTCTCTCCCTCTTGGATTACTCTCGCTGTCACCAGGTATTATTTTCTTAATACCACCTCTGAGTGTTAGACACATGTGCTGCCACCTGCAAGGCTTATTGAACTACAGAATCAGTTGGTTTGAATAACAGATAACCTTTTATTATAAATCATTTCACAAAGTAAATCACGTAGTCACTGTAACAGGGGTTTGATTAAGTATGGATAGGACGGGACATATATTCAGGCTTGTGTTATATTTTCAATCACTTAATATCTATATTATTCTAGGTGTTCTCATTCCTGCTTGTTCATTCTAATAACCTTGTTCTTAATTCACTTTCCTAACTCTCTACTCAGATCACTCTAATTCTTCTCTTCTCTCTAAGCTCCAACTTCTCAACTGTCTCTCTCAGGTTCCAACTGTCTAACTGTCCCCTTGGTTCCGCCCCTCCTGCTCTATCCTTGGCTCCTCCCTCTAGAGCTCCTGTGACTGACAGGCAGGAATGACGTCACCTGTAGGCATTTCGCCACAATCCACAAGTCAACTAGTGCACTTTCACAGGTCTTCCTCATGGAACATGGATGAAACTGCAGAAAGATTGTTAACTCCATACAATATTTTATTATACTGCTGTTTGACTAAAAATTTCCAAGATGAAACAAAATCCACAGTGATTTACAATAGGTCATAAAACACAAATAATCAATAGAACAAAAGCTGACACGTAAATGGCAACAGTCATTGCAAAAATAAAATGTATCCAAGGTTAAAAGTCTGGCAAAATAGAAAAATTATTCCCTGAGTCTGTAAAAAAAGTAAGCAAAGTGCCACTAAATGTTTTCAGTAAGCTATTTTCCCTTTTCCCAAGTTATTCAATACTTTTGTGTAGTAAGGCAATTCAGTAATAATCAGGTATAAACACAAATTATGGTCTTTTATTTAATCACACCTTTACAGTGATTACCTTCCAGTTCTTGAAATAGACCTCCAAGGGAGCTAACATCTCTCAGGAAAAAGTTAACAATAGCAGGATCCCCATCAAGTGCTCTACAGAAGACTCATGTTTTAACAACAGAGCAGAAGGATGGAAATGGTATGGAAAACTGAGCTTCTTTGAAAAGTGTACTCTACAAGAATGGCACTAAATTTATTGCAATAACCTACATTCTGCAGGTGGTATACAATTCATTAAGAGCATAAAATACAAATGAAGAATCAGATACTAAAACCAGCACACAATAAAAACCTCTCTTTTATTTATAAAAACTAAATAAAATCCTTATCATCATTTCCCAACACCTTGATTAGGTATGTGAAATTGGGAGACTACTTGTCAGAGCATCTGACAATGGAGACAGAATAGTAGCAGGTGACACTGAATCCTTGCATCTTTCTTGTCTGTTGAAGCTGTTGTTGTGCCAACAAACTGAGTGGGAATGAGAGCGAAACCATCCTCCTCATGACCACCTAAATCTTGTTAGTGTATGCCATGTAAGCATGCATATCTAGGATTACATCAGTCACACAGTTCACCTTTTTTTTTTTTTTTTTTTGCCATCTGAGTAATGTATTTACACGTACATACATCTCTCAAGTTGCTTTGCTAATGGATAAAAAGAGCATGTGGGTTTTCTTCACACAGACAAAAATAGTGCAATTATGTTTATGCACAAATATTACTTTCAAATCCTCCCTTACTACCAAAACAGGCAAAGCTGCCTTTGAAAATTATTTTCCAAAGAAGAGAAAATGGCTAAACCATTCTGCAAGATTTACATATGAACAGCTATTGCAGGCCATTTCTGTTCAGAGGATATCTGAAATAAAGAAAAATATGAAAGAGGCCTGTGGTAGGCATATTTGTAACATTCCCCCTCCCCCATTTCCCTTTTATCTATTGTACAGTTTTAAAATGGCAGATGTGATCCAACTGAGCCAAATTAATCTACAAACCAAATTAAAAAGAAAATCTAATTGAGGCTTACATCTCTTACTTTTGGGATTTGTGATTAAATTACTTGTCCCTCCCCAAATATAAATACTCATCCTTCAAGCCAGAAGTTCCATAAATACATGAATACTTTGAATAGTCTTATAGCAAGTCCTAACACATGCAGTCACCCAACCTATCTAAAGTGAAGAGCAGAAAGAGAAAGAAAACCTTTCCCTTCAGCCAAACCCCTAATTTCTGTCAAGAGCTATGAAGCAGGATGGTGAAGTTAATTAATTATCGAGTCAACTGGGGTTTTGTATTCAGATATTTTCCTGATGTAGGTCTTTGAACGTCTGCCCACACTAAGCTCATGAATCAGTGTCATTTACAGCATGCATTAAGATAATTGAACATAGTATGGAGGAAATGTATACAAGAGGGCTAATATTTCATGCAGGAAAGTTCATTTTATCACTAGAGTGCATATCAGACCACCTCATAGTTGGCATCTTTGGAGCTGAGCTTAACAGGAATTGGCTGTGTATAAATGCCATCTCATATTTTGTATTTATATTTTGATTGATGGAAAAAGCACAGCAAAAATCTCTGAATATACCCACCATTCCAACAACAGTGGTATGGAAATGCACAATGGCCAGGATGCAAAGGCCAATTTAAATTTAGATTGTCCAGTGAGATTTTAAACTGAAAAGTAAATCCAAACCTTGTGCGGTGTATGGACCTATTAGCACAATTATTTCAATCCTGAACAAAATGTTAATCAGGAGGATTTTGTATACTTTTTGAAAGTTAAAAATAATGCTGTTATCTTCTAAGTAACTGTGGCTGCTACAGTTAATTGTAAAGCATGGTGAGTGGAAGGGACGTGATCACTTGTACTTAGACTAGAAAATGCAGGCTGTCATTCCAGCCTGTACATAGAATTCAGCCAGTATTAAAAACACTAGGTCCTACAACTTTCATCATGCTCTCTCTTCTGCAAGCAAAATCACTTCTTTAGATTTAGTTTAATTTTTCTTGTATAGTATTTTTATATGAGGTTTGAAATAAACCTTGTTCAGGAAAGAGATGTCTTGCTATGCATGGCTCTCCCAATTTGGTATAGGTAGACCAATTCAGCACTTGAGACCACATTCCCATTCAGTCTAGAGTGATTCAGACCCCATCTGATTAGATTTAGCCTCTGTATCTATAGTGGTGACTCAACTTATGAACGTCCCGACATACGACCATTTCGAGTTATGACCAGCTCCAGCCGCAAAATTTTGCTTCGACTTGCGGCCAGAGCTTCCAGTTATGAACAGAAAAAGGCAGGGGGGAAAGGCGGGGAATTCAAATTGCTAACCGTTGGTAGGCAAAGAGGCTGCTTCTTTGTAGCTCTTTCGCTCCAACGGTTAGAGTGAGTGCGATCCGAGGAGGCTTCGGACTGCCTGGTAAGGTGCTGCTTTCTGCTTTTTAAAAACTGTTCTGGGTGGGTTTTGCAGAGTGGTTTTGGGCTGGGTGGTGGGATTATGTTTCTGTGCTGTGATGGGTCTTGCAGAGTTTGTTTGTTTTTTTGGTGTTTTTTTCCCCATTTCCGATGGGTCTTGTGGGGTTTGTTTGCTTTTTTGGGTTTTTTTCCCCATTTCCAATGGGTCTTGCGGGGTTTGTTTGATTTTTGCTTTGCTTTTTTTGCATTTCCAAATGGTCTTGTGCGGTTTGTTTGCTTTCTGCTTTGCTTTTTTTGCATTTCCGATGGGTCTTGCAGTGTTTGTTTGCTTTTTGCTTTTTTTTGCATTTCCGATGGGTCTTGCACGGTTTGTTTGCTTTCTGCTTCGCTTTTTTGCATTTCCGATGGGTCTTGCACGGTTTGTTTGCTTTCTGCTTTGCTTTTTTTGCATTTCCAATGGGTCTTGCACGGTTTGTTTGCTTTCTGCTTTGCTTTTTTTGCATTTCCGATGGGTCTTGCACGGTTTGTTTGCTTTCTGCTTTGCTTTTTTTGCATTTCCGAAGGGTCTTGCACAGTTTGTTTGCTTTCTGCTTTGCTTTTTTTGCATTTCCGAAGGGCCTTGCACGGTTTGTTTGCTTTCTGCTTTGCTTTTTTTGCATTTCCGAAGGGTCTTGCACGGTTTGTTTGCTTTTCTTTTCTTTTTTCCCCCCCTTCAGCCGGAACGGATTAATCACGTTTCCGATGGGTCTTGCAGTGTTTTGTTTTGTTTTTGGTGATTTTTTTTCTTCAGCCAGAACGGATTAATTGCATTTCAATGCATTCCTATGGGAAATGGTGCTTTGACTTACGACCATTTCGAGTTACGACCGGAGTTCCGGACCCAATTAAGTTCGTAAGTCGAGGCACCACTGTATAATCATTTTGAAATTTGGATTGCCAGCCCTGCTCTGAAGAACCACAATGGCTGTAACTTTTTTTTCCACCAACGTATATTTAATTTGGAGATAACATGGAACATAAGGGGGGGGGGGGAACCTACTACATTTCAGACCACTAGGTTTAGAAAGCAAAATAAAATGTTTAAGTGCCAACCCTTGCCCTTTCATGCTACTTTTGTCCTCTCACTGTTCCCTTGTTTTAGCAGCATCTCCCTAGAGTCCTTAAAAATCCTCAAATTTATAGTTGAAGAATTGTACCAAAGAAGAGCTCATTTGAAAAACAAAAAAACACTATGAGTTAGGAGGATAGCTTAAAGTAGTGGACTGAAGGACAGAATTGTGGCACTGGTAGCAGTTCTTGGCAGAGACAGGCAAGCCGAAAGAGCCTGCCAAATCAAAGATAATCTTCCATGGTGGACAGACTGCCTTGCTGGAAAGCATCACGGCAGAGCCCTAAAGAATATCTCTGCAGTTCAGACTTCAGAGATAACATACTGCTGTACTGAAAAATGCAACAAAGACCAAATGTATTGGTAGTTTGATAGGCACTGGATGGGCATAGGGAGGCAGCCATATTTAGCATGGGCTGGCAGCAAGCAATGTGGTTGGGAGTGAATAGCAGCAGGCAGTTAATGAAACCTAGCCAAAACACTGTTTAAGCCTGGCAAAGCCCCTCTCCTCAGATTTGGAGAAGCCATGATAGATCATCCAATAGCATTCCCAGGCTTCAGAGTTGAAGTACGGCACTGAGGAGCACAGCAAGGATCATTAAGTCATTTAGTGCCCCTATATTACCAAGTCATTTCATGATCTGGGCTGCCATCTTCTCACCACCCATCTCCTCCAGTTTGTTGTTGTTGTTTAGCCGTTAAGTCGTGTCCGACTCTTCGTGACCCCATGGACCAGAGCACGCCAGGCCCTCCTGTCTTCCACTGCCTCCCAGAGTTGGGTCAAATTCATCTTGGTAGCTTCGGTGACACTGTCCAACCATCTCGTCCTCTGTCGTCCCCTTCTCCTCTTGCCTTCATACTTTCCCAACATCAGGGTCTTTTCCAGGGAGTTTTCTCTTCTCATGAGATGGCCAAAGTATTGGAGCTTCAGCTTCAGGATCTGTCCTTCCAGGGAGCATTCAGGGTTGATTTCTTTCAAAATGGATAGGTTTGTTCTCTTTGCAGTCCATGGGACTCTCAAGAGTCTCCTCCAGCACCACAATTCAAAAGCATCAATTCTTTGGTGGTCAGCCTTCTTTATGGTCCAGCTCTCACTTCCATACATCGCTACTGGGAAAACCATAGCTTTGACTATGCAGACCTTTGTCGGCAAGGTGATGTCTCTGCTTTTTAAGATGCTGTCTAGGTTTCTCATCGCTTTCCTCCCAAGAAGCAGGCGTCTTTTAATTTCGTGGCTGCTGTCACCATCTGCAGTGATCATGGAGCCCAAGAAAGTCAAATCTGTCACTGCCTCCATATCTTCCCCTTCTATTTGCCGGGAGGTGATCGGACCAGTGGCCATGATCTTAGTTTTTTTGATGTTGAGCTTCAGACCAGTTTTTTGCGTTCTCCTCTTTCACCCTCATTAAGAGGTTCTTTAATTCCTCCTCACTTTCTGCCATCAGAGTGGTATCATCTGCATATCTGAGGTTGTTGATATTTCTTCCGGCAATCTTAATTCCGTCTTGGGATTCATCCAGTCCTGCCTTTCACATGAATCTCCTCCAGTACTGCCTATCTAAGTCACATGCAGTGGACAGACTAAAAAATGCTGCCAGAGGGTGCAGCACTCTTAGTTTTGGCCTATCGGGCCTGTTATCACAACCTGATACTACTTCCTAAGATGGTTGAGAAGGCTCCTGGCAATATACCGCTGCTCATTTGCTGCTTATAGTGGAAGCAAACAGCAGTTCTGGGACCCCCTCTCCCCTCAAAGAGGCCCCAGATAATGTTTGCCTTGATACTGTTAGCTGCTACCATTGCCTCAGCATGGGTAGATGGAATGGCAGTCGAGAATTTCAAGGTCTAATTAGCCCTTAGTGTCATAATAAGACACTGCCTTGTGTTCAGTCAGATCTTTGGTCTAAATACTGTACTGTTTAAGCTGACTTGCAGTTCTTTTCCATGCTTTCACAGAGGATTGTTTCATACCCTACCTAGATATCCCCGGTATTCCCTGCCAATCTCCCATCTACACATTGCATGCCATGTGCTGTCAAGTCAATATGTGAGATATTTAAGGAGTGGTTCTAGCGGTGTTACCCCACCACTACTGGTGAGTTTCTATGGCCGAGCAGCGATTTGAATCCAGGCCTCCTGGAGCCCTTGTCCATCACTCTATCCACTACACACTTATAGCTACCAAAATGAGAAGGGACTGGATACATGCAGGGTTGTATGGTGGCTTTCTCTATTTAATGAAGGGAAAAACTTCACATGGAAACAAAAATTTATGGCTGGATGGAGGTAACTGCAAGACCTCTTCTACCTTACATCTGAGTCATGAACACTTTTGAATTTTCTAGAGAAGATTTAGGAGAATTGTTCTGAGTAATGGCACTATGTCTGCTACTCAGTTCAAAAGTGCTAGAAAACCCTCCACTAGAAAATCCAGTAGATTTTATGTATATGAGGGGGGAAAGGATAAAAAAAGGACAAAGAAATTGTGGCACCGTAAAGGCTAATTGCTATATTTTAATGTGAGCTTCATGGATTAAGTCCATGACATGGACTGATCCACAAAATCTCACATTAAAATATAACAGACTTCAAGGTGCCACAATCTTTTTGTTTTTTATTTTTATTTTGTTTTTGCCTGATAATGCTTGCACAGACTAACATGGCTATTTCTTTGAAAACTACTTTTATACATGTTTATATTCTGGAAAGTACATATATGAGGATATAAATGTCATACACATTCGGGTAAGGAAATATGAGTTAAAGGAACATTAGTCTGAGCATTAGGAAAATAACTTATCTCTTAACAGGGGAACTGAGAGTGCTCTTAAATTATTTAAATACCCATTGCATTTTTAAATACTTCAAATTGGATATAGTAAAACATGCAATTCTTAGAATCATTCTACCCTGTTTCCCCGAAAATAAGACCTAACCTGAAAATAAGCCCTAGTATGATTTTTCAGGATGCTTGTAATATAAGCCCTACCCCAAAAATAAGCCCCAGTTAAGAGAAACCCCGCCGCCCACCATTGTGTGGCAACCAGAAGATGACATGACTGTATTTGAATAAATGTAGATTGTTGTACATGAAAAAAATAATACATCCCCTGAAAATAAGCCCTAATGTGTTTTTTAGAACAAAAATTAATATAAGGCCCTGTCTTATTTTTGGGGAAACACGGTAGCATTTTTCCACAAACACTCAGGCTCATAATTTTTTATATCCTTATTTATTATATGTATATACGTATTCATTATATGAACATAATGCAATAGACTGGTTTGTTTGACTTAAAAGCAGTAAGTGCTATATATGAAGAAAAATAATAACTGTGGCACAAGGAAAAAATCAAGCATTTTGAATTTGACAGAATACATTCTATTATTGGGAAGAACATGGACCACTCTTCAGATTAGCAATCAAGATGTCAACACCTAAGAGAAATGGTACTAGTATCTGTTACTTCATTGCCATGCTTCTACCATGTTAAAAGGTAAAACAACTTCTAGCTTACATCTGGTGATAACCAGATGACCACTGTGCAGCTAGGACTTCAAGCAGCTGGATTAGGTTAAAACAGTAACTATGGTGTTCAGCCAGATATTTTTGCCGTATTTCTCTGTCATTCCTAAGGATTTTGTGGAATCACTTCTGCTGTTCTGATGAGATCTCCTGGAATGTTTTGTGTTGTAACCACAATGATTTTTTCCGGCTTCAACTGATTGCCCAATTCTGCCCCTTTTTTGACAGGGAATCTTTAACAACACTGGTATGTGTTTTGGTAATCTCAAGAATAGATTACTGTAATGCTCTCTACATGGGGCTGCTCTTGAAGATGGTATGGAAACCTCAACAGGTTCAAAACACGGTGGTGAAGCTGATTTTGGGGTAAGTAAATGTGATCGTATTACCCAAACTCGGGGCCACCTCATTGGCTTCCTGCTAGTTTCCGTGCCCAAATTCAAGGTGCTGGTCTTGACCTATATGGCCCTGAACAGTTTGGGACCTTGATACCTTTCAGCACATCTCCTCCAAAAAACAACTACATCTATGTGCCCAGTGGAACCTCTACATTTGTTCCTTTGAAAATCTGACCCTAATACCACATCATAAACTTGATTTGAAATTCCTCTTAGTTTCATGAGTGGCTTGCTGTAATTGGATCAGTTGTTCTAGAAATCTGCCTCTCTCAGTGTGAGAAACAAGTTCAGTAGTGGTTTGAATCTCACTTTATATTCCAATATATATTTTAAATATATCAGATCTGTGCTTTATTTCCATATTCCTGCTCATATGCAAGTTACTCAATTTGTACCAAATAAGGGTGGTGGCAGTGGTGAATTGAGATTTGGGAGTCTTGTACAGACTCCCCTCTTCTCCAGTCCATAGGAAGAAAACTGGATTCTGAAAAGCTTTAAAGGAATTTTCTGTGCATGGACACATCATCCATAGCATAACTAAATATTTCTCTTGCTTATATATTGACATTAATGTTTTCAGAATGCTTCCAGAAACCTAGTGTCCTATATGGGCAATTTGAATGGACATGTGCACTTCCAAAGTGGGACTAATTCTAGGGACTAATATGCACATTAGGTCCTTCCATTGTAATACATTTCATTTGACCAAAAATGTGCACATATGAGAGACTAGGGTTGCCAGACGTCCGGCAAAAGGAGGACGTGCCCTCCTTTTCAGGCTAATGTCCTCCGTCCGGCAGGCAAAGCTAAAAAACTTTAAAATGTCCGGCTTTTGTATCTTCGCCCCTGCCCCCAGCAGCCGAACCTCAATCTGTAAGCCACCTCTCCCTCCTTCCTTGGTTGCGGCACTTGTAAATCCTCTGTTCTTTTAGAGATCGGAGATAAGGCGGCTTGATTGTTTACAGCTGTAGAACAGCCCCGGGCAGTCAATCCGGTTTGTGAATGACTACTTCCACCGGAGGTGACTGCAAGCAGGAGGAGGGAAAGCTCCAATTAGGAGGGAAAGCTCCAATTAAGGCTGGAAGAAAGGTGTGAGAGAGGGACGGGTGGCTTCATCAAGCTTGTTTAAAGGTAAGATTGTAGAAAATTTAGGGAGGGAGGGAGGGAGGGTGGGTGTGTGTATGTGAGAGAGAGACTGACTTTCATAAAACCATGAAAAAAGGACGTGACTGCAAGGGAGAGAAGGCTCCAATTAAGGCGGGAAGAAAGGTGCGAGAGAGGAACCGGGTGGTTTCATCAAGCTTGTTTAAATATATGTAGAAAATTGAGGGAGGGAGGGAGGTGGTGTGTGTGTATGAGAAAGAGAGAGAGAGACTGATTCAAAACTATGAAAAAAAGGAACTGATGCAAGCAGGAGGGAAGGCTGGTCTGGGGTTCTGGGGGGGGCGGTTCAGAGCCAGGGAAATAGGGGCCGGTCCGGTCCCTCCTTCCTCCTAAAGCCGGGGAAGAGGAGGCACTTTTATCCCCCCCCTTCTGCCCCAACTCCACACACCCCTGACTCTGGGGCATGTGCAGAGTGCGTTTCCAGGTCCAGGAGCCAGAAGCATGTGCAGAGTTATTCCCCCGTGCTTGTGGGAGCTGGAAATTCACACACACACAAAAGCGGATTTCTCAGCTTGAGAAATTGCAAAGGGTGGAGAAAATGGCTTTGTATATATTGGAGATATATAGGATATATATGTGTGTGTGTGTATCCAAAGCCATATGTAGATACAGATATAGATATAGACACACACACATATATAATATATACATTATATATATACATATATGGCTTTGTCATATGTAGTGTAGTAAGCATTGTGTGTGTGTATGTATAAAATTCTCTCTCTCCAAATCCATTTCCTCCACCCTTTGCATTTCTCAAGCAGAGAGAAATCCACGCCTTCTGTTTTTTTTCTTCTGGTTTTTATAAAGTGTTTTAAATCTGTCACACAACTTTTTAAACTTTTTATTTCACTTTATTATGCTTTTATTAATGTGATTTCTTAGTGTACTTTGTTTTAGTAGCTCTTATATTTTGTTTGATCGTTGCTGATTATTTTGTTTTTTAATGTAACTTTCCCAGTCTTGACCAAAGAGCTATTCTCCCCAATACCTAATTCCAAAAGCGACACGCCCCCCACCCCACCTGCGCACGGAGCCCACCCCCCCAATACGTCCTCCTCTGTCCTCCTTTTTGGCTTTCTATGTCCTCCTTTTGGTACCCATGTATCTGGCAACCCTATGAGAGACAGAATTTTAAATCCCAAGATTACTTTAGCAATTATGCATTAAATCCTAATAACCAGATCCAAAACATATGCATCTTGAATACTGTTGAAACATCATGGCATATTAATTAAAAATGTAATTCCTAGTTAACAGGTATTAGATACTTGGATATTCTAATTGTTAGCAAATGTAAATCTAAGTTTTCACTAGCTATGGTGCCTAAAATGGCTCGACATGACCAAACTATAGCTGGAAAGAAATAAAGAAAGAAATATTTGTTTTTCCTTATATTTCTCATGTGGTGGTCTGAATATGGAAGAGTTTGATTTTGGAAAGATCTGAGTTATATACCTTTTTGTATTAAAACTGTAATTTAAATTTTCCTTGTGCTATTTCAAAAATGGCAAACAGCTTCATATGTCATGAAGCTGTTCTTTTTTAAAAATATAAGAGGGCCGCACACAAGCTATTAAATCAAACAAAAGCACGCTATTTGGGACAAAAGTATGGCATGTTAAAGTTTAGTCCAAATCTGGAGTTCATAAATCTTTAAATACAATTTAATTCTATTTTCCATATCTATCTTATGAACTCAAAAGCTGCCAAATTTCATTTTAAAATGTCATTTTGAATGCTAGTCAACTACAGGAAATAGCAAGAAAAAGGAACAATGATATCCTTTGAGCTCTGCAAAACAAAGCTGTATAGAGCACCCAGTTCAATGTTGCAAAGTTAAAAGTTCCTGAGTTATGCCTTAGTAGAAACTTACGAGAAAAATTAAATGACTAATAACTTCATAATGAAACTTCAAGCTAAATAACCCTGCATACATTTCTTGTGTTACTCAGGCCATTAACTGATTGAAGACTTCATTGCTGATTAATTGTCTGCCTTATAACAGATTAATCAAATGCATTAAAATGCACCTACTTATTACCATAAACCTCAATATGACTTTTTTTTTAGATGTTGGAGAAAATATAAAGTAATTTACGGATTATTAAACGAATTAATTGTTCAAAATAACAGCCTTTTAGATTTCATTTTTCCTTATTTTTTTAAAAAAGTTTTAAAATGCTCATGTACCTTCAACCTGCAGCTCCACAGATTAAAATTATCCTCCCAAATAATCAGCTGAAGTGGTCTAGTACTTATGGATATTAATCCTGCTGCTTTAAATCAAATTTTTAGCATAAGAACTGACATACTAAGTCAAATGATCTTAGGGACTAGTGAATTAGCAAAACTCTCAAGAAAGAAGAACCATACTATATTTTCTCAAATATGTCTGTAATGTCCCAATGTTTATGCACTACTAAGTCAATGCTGCCTTACTTGGACTGGGTTAGATATTCTTGGCTCTTTTGAAAAACAAGGAGCAAACCCAAGTGCTAACAGACACAAAATATGTTGAATGTCATATTCTGATGGTGGCATGAGGTGATCTGGTACAGGGGAACCAACAATAGTTCCCCTGTCATGGATAAATCATTACCTCATCAGATCTGACTCTAAGATTACCTGGATCCAGAATATTTTCAGCAACTATGGGGAATTATCTAGCCAGGGCTCCTATGAAAGCTGAGGTCTTTGTTTAGAACACGGAAATGACTTGGGCTGTGGCTGCAATTGTTCCTGAGCATCTTGGCGAAATTGTAGCAACATATTTATTTTTGTTTGTAGAAAATAGAGTTCTTGGTACTCAGGTACAACAAAACAGAGCACAGATGGCACAAAACCAAGTGTGAACATGACCTGACACCAGTAAAAGCCTTACTTTGTGGTGGTGATAAAGAAGATATCCCTCTTCTTTATCACCATTACATTAATGTCACACTGATGGGGACATAAAAGGTGGTCTAGAAGGATACAATGCTAGATGGTATTGGTTGTTGTCAAGACATTAAAGAAGAAGTAGGCCCACATACTTCATGACTTTCTTTCAGTATGAGTAACCCACCAGGGTGACCAAACAATAAATGTTTCAGTTAAGGTAATGTTTTTTTAGCGCTCCTCCCTGAAACATCCAATGCAAAGTTCAAAGCTGTAGCATCTACATGAGTAGGTGCTCACCTAAATGAGAACATTTAATCTTCTAACTTATTTCTTTAAAATAATAAATAAAGAAGTAATAAAAGTAATAAAGAAATAGATGGAATGGATAACAGGATGTTTTAAATCAAAGCTATAACTGCAAGAGTAATTAACAAGAAATCAATGTTCAAGGTTCTTTATATAGCACAATAGGTACCACTAAACTGAAAAGTCATGTTAAACAGTAAGAAGGAAAGAATGAATAATAGTTCACATTGAGGCCAATTTAGAAAAATCACTGGTTCACACGTATTCCAAAGTCTACCAAAGAAGTGAATTCTAAAATGCAAAGAACTTGCTGACAATTTTACAGCCTTGTTGCATCCTTACAACATTTCCCATCACCATCGTACATGTAGAAGGGCAAACCATCAATTTGTACTTGTATCCTACCTCAATGCTGGTTACATATAAAAATAAAGCCTGTTGTAGGGAATAATAAATTGCCTAACTTCTAAGGTCTTGTAAACAGATCTACAAATGAGTCTTTACTCATATTGCACCACCTTCAAGAGATATGGTTGATGGGGATATCAAACAGGGCTTTAAAACTGAATTTCCATCTTCAAATAAATTTATATATCCTCTTTCTATTACATCTGATGAACACTGCCCATTTTCAGTATGCCTTCAATGGTCTCATCCAGATGGAGCATTTATTCCCATGTCTGTACTTGATAATGTGCTTATGTTACAACCCTTTTTCCCATCATGCGGACAACTCAAGGCTTAAATTGGTACTAACACTGACAATGAATGTCAAAATACCTACCTTTCCACATTTTCAAAGCCAACTCTGTAGGTATATGTTTCATTTTGTACTGGAGCCAGAGTTCAGGCAGCATGAGCTTCTTTCAGTGTTACTGCTATTCCAACAGTGCCCCCATGGAAGATCATTTTTCCTCAATGTGTTCGGGAAAAAAAATGTTTTGAAAGACTTCCAAAGATTTCCAAAGTTGATTAATAGTGGAGTGAGCCTCCACTGCAAATGGTTCCTATTGGAAACCATTACTGATAGCAGTAATCTAAAATAAAATAACCCCCTGCATTTAAGATCATTTTAGAAGTATTTCTTCAAGTTTTGTGTACTATTTCTGAACCATTCCTTTAAAAACATGATAATTTCTCAAAGAAAAGCAAAGGAATAATTTTTCAGGAATAATTGTGGCACCAAGTGGCACCAACTAGCACATCGGAACAAATGCTTCATCTGGATGAACCCAGTTTTCGTTAATTTGTTCCTCAACCCACTGGCTCTGTTAGTTATTTTGTTTTTGTTTTGTGCTGCTAAAGAAGCTGTATTTCTTGTTTAATTTATAGTTGATATTTTATTTTATAGTATGTGTGCACGCACTGATGTATAAATATGCTATTTCAAAATCCCTTTCTGGGAGTAAAACTTGACATGTTTAAAATATTTTATTATTTATTTTTATTTATTTTTTACGACATTGCATTCTACATCCTAGGCTGTCAGGTGGAGTACAACAATAAAACAATATAAAACAATGCATTATTTTAAAAACATTTAAAACCACTTAAAATATTAAAAACTACATAAAATGTTAAGATCAACAATAAGGAAGCCCCTACAGCCTATTAAGACTATGATCCTTACTCCACGAAGGCCTTGATAAATGGCCATGTTTTAACCTGGCACAGAAATGAGATCAGAGCTGGTGTGAGTCGAGCCTCTACCATAAATGAGGTCCTAGAGCCCCATATCTTCGCATAGGGGATTGTTCTCCATGTTGCAACACAGAGAGATCTGTCCTTTCAAGGTATTAAGGATAGGGCAAGTATATATAAAAAGAGGCATTCCCTCAAATGTCCAGGTCCCAAACCATTTGTGGAGAGGGGGGAAGGCTGAAAATGTTTTTTCTTGTAACAAAGAGAAGTTGCTTTAATTACTAATTTGCAATATATCTCACACTTCTCTTCAGTGTCTTACATGTACTGTGACAAACCACTTATACTTGCCAGGTGGGACTAGCTGCAAGATAATCTTTGTGTTTGTATTTCTCAGAGGTTAACGCCCCTACCACTCATATTTTTAATAATACGTCCTGTACACACAGTGATCCAGGCAACCTTTTGGAAATGGATACTTTCCCAGAGCTTTGTTTAGACTCCTTAAAATCAGCCTAGTATGCTTCTCCTAAGCAGCACATAGATAAGCCAATGCTGGGGCTTGACAAGATTATCTTCCATTTCCAATGTATTGATTGAAGAATTAATCAGAGACAAATTCAGAAATAGTCTGTTGCTATTTAAATGTAGTTCCTTCTTTTCTGAATCTAATTTTTAACTTGCAGTCCACCTTATCAGATGCACAAAGTCTCATGCTGAATTACAAGTTATATGGTTGCCAGGGTGAGACACGAACAATAGTCAGTAGGAAACAAAAAGTAGTAAATATAGATAGGGTATTGAGCAGGAGGCTGGACTCGATAGCCTTATAGGCCCCTTCAAAGTCAATTATTCTAAGATTCTATGACTCTATGTTAATCAATTCACTGATGGAATGATGTCTGTGTTACTATCTGTTTTGTGAAAGGCTATCTATAATAAGGTAATTACCTCTGTATTTCATATTCTGTGTGACACAATTCATACTTTATCTAAACCATGCGTGTATACATATTTGAAATTCAATGTAACATTCCAATCATATGTTGGAGCAGCTTGTAACTCAAGAATAGTAAATATGTTAGTATCTAAGGTGCTATGTTTTCTGACTCTCTGTTGTTTGAGGAAACGTCAGTTCTGCAATTATGTACAACCCAAAAGAAAACTGCCAACGTACTTGTTTCCTCTAACTTTCAAATATAACATTTAGTTTTATATTAGTACTATTAAGATAATACTGATATCCAAAGTGTGCACTTATAATAAATCACAGACAAAGATGTGACTCATAACAGATAGAGGAGATGTGGGTTTTTAAATGAATAGAAGGATGAAAGCTGTGACTCAGAAAATAACATGAAAACTGTAATGGGTGATTTTCTTAAACATTATAGTAGGTTAGTACAAGTATACTTTTTGGATTTAATTTAGCACAGCTTCAACATTCCCCAAAGACACATAGTCTTTTCAGACATTGTGTCATCAACATCATATTTTTCATTTCTAAATACTACTACTAATACATTTATCACAAACAAACATCAGCTTTTGTAAGTCTCAATAAAGAAAAATATCACCACATTTTATTATCCTCATCTTCATCCACATTCACTTCTTATCATAAAATTCAAAAATACTGGTCATAATTATTGTTCTGAATTTACCCTGCGTCCAGTTGGCACAACACCTGTAGTATTCTTTGGCATATCTTTGTGAGGGGTCAGTACTGGGGGCAGTACCAATGCAGACATAATAACAATAACTGCATGCCATCAAGTCAATTCTGACTTATTGCGACCCTTTCCAGGGTTTTCTAGGTAAAGAATATTCAAAAGTGCTTTACCATTCCCTTCTTCTTGGGGGTGCCTTGGAACTGTGCAGCTTGCCCACGGCCACACAAACTGGCTCTTCTTCTGGGAAGCACAGTGGGGAATCGAACTCCCAACCTCTGGCTCTGCAGTCAGATACCTAAACCACTGAATTATCCAGCCAGCTTAATATTAATCATGTGCTGTCTAGTCAATTCTGATTTATAGCATGCTTTTCAGGGTTTTCTAGGTAGAGAATACTCAGAAGTGGTTTACTACTCTCTTCTTCTGGGGGTGCCCTGGGAATGTGCAGCTTGCCCAAGGTCATATAGGCTGGTTCTACTTGCAGGAGGCATAGTGAGGAGCTGAACTGCCAACCTCTAGCTCTGCAGCCAGATACCTAAACCACTGAACAATCCAGCAGACATACTGAACTCATATTTCAACAGCTGGCTGACTGATCACTCCCTGGCCCTGTTCCTCCTCTTCCTTGAACTCTCTGATTGTTCACCTGCTTTCTCCAAATATCTGAGCAATGACAAGAAGCAAAGGGGTTCCCTTAGCCCTGAAAAACATGGAGATAGCAGGGCTCTGTCTGAGTACGTTCTATCCAATACTTTGTGGGAACAATGAAGGAAAATTGCTAGAGCTGAGGGGGAATACCTGAACCAACAACAAAACACAAATACTTTGAAGTCAACCTTTAGCTATTCCAAAACTATCAATGCATACATTATTATTTTCCCCCCTCTTACCAGATTCAGTGTGTTTAGTGAGATGCTTGTGATTGGTAAACCTTGCTGTAGAGTCTTGTGAGGGTGGCCTTTCCTCAAGGTCAGATTCTGGTATGGTAGTGCAGCCGCCTACATTGCAAATCAGATATTTGTAATTGAAGCAACATAACAGTATAAAAATAATACATTATCATAACCAAATCTATAATACCTCATAAAGCATAGAAAAAACAAACTGTTCTTCAATAGTTGATCAAGCAGGTAAAAAGAAAGGTTACCTACCTGTAACCATGGTTCTTCGAGTGGACCTCTGTGAATTCACACAATTGGGTTTAGACAGTGCCTGCGCTGGTCTTCTCGGAATATTCTAGAGCTTTTTTTATAAAAGTAACAAGTTAGAATCGCCCCTATCGCGCATGCTCCACCCGCCTCAGCCCCAGTTCCATTTATCCGCCACAATAGCCTGAGCTTAGCATAGACATAGTCAGTGACGGATAGTGGGGAGGCCGGGCGGGATGTGTGAATTCACAGAGGTCCACTCGAAGAACCATGGTTACAGGTAGGTAACCTTTCTTTCTTCTTCGTGGCCTCTGTGAATGCACACAATTGGGTGACTAGCAAGCTCACTTACCGGAAGGAGGGCCGTCACTGCAGTACAGATGTCAAAACTGCTCTTCCAAAACTTGTCTCCTTTTTGGCCCGAAGGTCCAGTCTATAGTGCGTCACGAAGGTGGACACATTAGACCATGTGGCTGCTCTGCAAATGTCTGGAATATCCACACCACGCAGCAACGCTGTAGATGTTGCAACAGCTCTGGTGGAATGTGCTTTCAGACCCTCTGGTGGGGTCTTGCCTTGCAGTTCATAAGCTAGAGCAATAGTGGAGACAAGCCAACGAGAAACCGTTGAAGAGGAGACAGGGGATCCTTTATGTGATCCTTGGAAGCAGAGGAAGAGCCTTGGGGCAGCACAAATGTCCTTAGTCCGTGATACATAATACGCCAAGGCTCTTCGAACGTCCAGAGAGTGGAGCATGCGCTCGATGTCTGATGATGGATGAGGAAACAAGGTTGGTAGCATTAGTGATTGATTGAGGTGGAAATCAGACACAACCTTAGGCAAAAATGACACATCAGGGTATAGAACAACCTTGTCTTCAAAGAACTGTAGGTAGGGAGCGTCGGATCGAAGAGCTGCCAACTCACTTGCTCTTCTTGCCGAAGTAATGGCAACCAGAAACAAAGTCTTAAATGACAGCAAACGCATGTCACAGGATGCCATGGGCTCAAAAGGATGGCGCGTAAGAGCGCGTAAAATGAGTTGTAAAGACCATTGAGGCACAGGAGGCTTAACAGGAGGTCGGATGTTGGACAGACCCTTCAAAAAGGCTTTGAGGGTAGGGTGAGAGAAAAGTCGTGACGAATCAGAGTCACGAGGCTGAAAAGAAACAATTGCTGAAATATAAACTTTAAGGGTAGATAACGCCAATCCTGCATCAAACAAGTAACGTAAATAAGTGAGCAGGGTTTGGAGAGAAACAGGAGAAGTCTGTAACTGCTTTCCTTGGGCAAATTTAAGAAAGTTAGACCATTTGTACTTGTACAGGAGGTTAGTAGAGGGCTTTCTCGCTTTATCTAGCACCTCCTGTATGGATGGGTGAACCTCCAAGCTGTCAGGTGTAATGACTGCAGATCGGGATGGAGGATGTTCCCTGAGTCCTGTGTGAGGAGATGCGGAACCATCGGTAACTTGACCATGTCCACAGCCATTTCCTTCAGGGTGGAAAACCAAGGTTGACGAGGCCACCACGGTGCAATGATAATTGCATCTGCCCTCTGTTGTCGAGCTCTGATTAAAGTTCTCTGTATGAGTGGAATTGGTGGGAAGAGGAACAGAAGCTCCGATTGCCATGGGATCATGAAAGCATCCCCAAGAGCATCCTCGCCCCTGCCGGCACGGGAGGCATACGCCTCGCATTTCTTGTTGCTCTGAGTCGCAAACATGTCTATCGTGGGACGACCCCACCGGCCACAGAGCATGTGGAATATGTCGTCGTCCAGCTCCCATTCGTGGGACTGTCCCGTGAGACGACTCAACCTGTCCGCCAGTTCGTTGTCGGTCGTAGATATGTGCAGAGCTACCGGGAAAACATGATGCTGGTAGCACCATTCCCATAGGTGTATGGACAGGTACAGAAGCGACATTGACCGTGTCCCTCCCTGCTTGTTGATGTAGTACATGGTCGTGGTGTTGTCGGTGATTATCTGTACACCACGACCTTGTATGAGAGGGAGGAAGGATCGGAAGGCCTTTATTACTGCCAGCATCTCGAGATGATTGATATGCAGTTGCTTGTCGCGACGGGACCAGAGGGCGTGTATCCTGTGGGGACCGCAATGTGCTCCCCATCCCGTGGGGCTGGCATCCGTCGTCACTTGTATTGACAGCTGTAAGGGGCGGAATGGTCGACCGACAAGAAGATGTGGCACGTATGTCCACCACTTTAATTGAGCAGCCAACTCCAGTGTGACAGGCAGACGTTTTCTCGGGCTGTCCAGAAGAGGGTCGAACATTGTCAGGAACCACGCCTGGAGAGATCGCATTTTCAGTCGCGCGTGTGATACTGCAGATGTTGTGGAGGCCATGAGGCCAAGGAGATGCTGGGCGTGATGCGCTGAGACTCTTGATCGCGGTCGAAACCTGTGAACGGCTCTGCGTATTTTCTTTATACGTTGTGGTGGTATAAATATCCGAGCTCGAACGGAGTCTAGTCTTGCCCCAATATACTCGACGACTTAGGGAGGTACCAGGTGAGATTTTTTCTCGTTGACTGCAAGCCCAAGCTGTTTTAAGGTTAGTAGAACAAAGTCGGTGTCTTGAACTGCCTTCTCTCTGGTCGGCGATACCACTAGCCAGTCGTCTATGTACGGGAAGACTTGGATATCGTGGAGACGAAGAAACGCCGCGATGGGAGCCATGCACTTTGTGAAAGTGCGAGGGGCTGTGGACAGTCCGAAGGGAAGGGCGCAGAATTCGTAGACGCTGTTTTGGAAACTGAAGCGGAGGTACTTTCTGTGACAAGGGTGGATAGAGACGTGAAAGTAAGCGTCCTTGAGATCTATAACCACAAACCAGTCGTTTTCTTTTAGAAGATGGAGAATGGTGTCTAAAGTGATCATACGAAAACGTTTCGGATGCAGGTAAGTGTTCAGTTCTCTTAGGTCTAGTATGGGTCTGATCCCTCCGTCCTTTTTTGGTACGGCAAAGTAACGGGAATAAAACACGTTCGGGATGTCTCGAGGTGGTACGTGTTGAATGGCTTGCTTTTGTAGAAGAGTGAGAATCTCTTCTTCTAGAACAGGGTCGAAGGAAGTGTGTTTGATCTGTCCTAGAGGAGGAAATTCTAAAAACTCCAGATGGTATCCGTATTGTATAATACTTAAGACCCAAGAGTCTTGTGTGATGTCGTTCCAATGGTGAAGAAAAGGAGTCAGTCGAGTGATATGGTAGGGTACGAATGATTGTACGCGTAAGTCAAAGGAACTGTTTGGATTTCTTAGCAGGCGGCCTATAGGGTTGACGGCGCTGTGAAGTGTTCTGTGGCCGGAAAGTGGATGCAGAAGAATAAGTTTGGTAGGGTCTATTCTGATTTTGATTTTTGAAAGGGCGGTATGATTGAGATGCGGGCTGTTGATATTGCTGGGTTGGTTTACGCCATTGATATCTGTTATACCTAGGTTGTTGCTGGAAGGTGTATGACTTAGCTGTCTTTTTAATTTTATGTAGATTTTCTAAAGAATCGTCCGTTTTTTCGTTGAAGAGACCCTTAGCGTCAAAGGGTAAATCTTCTATGCTTGCCTTGACGTCATCTGCAAATCCAGAGGATCTAAGCCACGCATGTCGCCTTAAGGTGATGGCTGATGTCAGTGTCCTGGAGGCCACATCCGCAGAATGGCGAGAGGCCAGTCTCTGATGTTTGGAGACTGTGACTGCTTCTTCATAGGTGTTAAGAAACCCTTGTCTGGTGTCATCCGGGGCAGCCTGGAGGGCAGGTAAGACCCTAGACCAAAGTTGCCGCTGGTACGCACCCATAGCCGTTTGATAATTCGCTATTCTTAGCAAAAGGGTGGCAAAGGAGTACACCTTTCTCCCTAGTACGTCCAGTTTACGACCCTCTCTATTTGTAGGGGTCACTTGGGCTCTTCCAGGTGATTTGGATGAGCTGGACTGAACTATGATAGAGTTCGGTACAGGGTGCTTGAGCAGGAACTCAGTATCCTCCCCATTCGTGCGATAGAGGTTCTCCGTTCTGCGAGACACTGGGGACGATGAAGATGGCTGGTTCCATGATTCCTTGATGAGTTCCATCAAGGTAGAAATAAAGGCAAGGCTTAGAGGAGGAGATCTGTCTTGGTTAATGTCCCCAAATATAAGGTCCTCAGTTGGAGGAGGTGGTTGTAATGTTTGCAATTTCAATGTGCTAGCCATTCTGGCAACCATCTGCACATAAGAGGTGAAGTCTTCTGATAGCGATGACGGGTGAGGATCTCCCGCGTCAGAGTGAAGCGCATGTTCATCCATAGGATTTTCACCCGAGGTGTCAGATAACACATCTTCATCCTGGCGAGATGTGGCCGACGAAGGTGAGTCTTCCCTCTCCGGAATATAAGGTGAGTGTCTGGATCTTCTAGATCTCTTTTTAGGGGGAGCAGGGTGTTCTGTCTCCGCTGGGTTTAAAGAGGTCCTCGCTTGCTTCCTCTTCGACGTCGATGATGCTTTAGCCCGATCCGAAGCAGTACCCACTTTCTGCTTCGACCTAGAGGCTTGTGAGTTATCGACGTCGAGATGTCTACGATGTCGACGTCGGGGTGAGGACGAGGATGGAGAAGACGAGGACGAGGAGGCGTAAACATAACGTATCCTCTTCCTACTATGATAGTCCTCCGCGCTCGACGTCGACCTAGAGTCCGACTCATCATACCGATGTCGACGATGGGACTTGCGGCGATCGACCTCGATGTAAATAGGGTCATCGTGTTTTGCCTTGTGTCGACGTCGAGAGTGGTGGGGTAGAACTACCACCTCGTGTCGAGCGGCTCGGCGTCGATCCGGCGACCGGTTCTTAGTCTTCTCCGTCCGCTTTCGAGGGGAGATAGGCCTCGAAGAGCCTGCAGGCGAGGACGGCGTCGGAGAAGCCCACCCGGTAGAAACAGGGCTATGAGGGGCAGAAGTCGTACTGGAGAGGAATATATCAGCCAGTCGACTAGGGGTCGGAGAACTTTCAGGTCCGACCGGAGAAACATCTGGTAGACGTAGGGGTGAAGAGGCAGCCGCCGCCGAGGAGGATCCCCGATCCCGAGATGAATCCTCCAAAATGGGAGACGGGAGGGATTCCGAAACAGGTGGGATCTGTTTACGGACGTCTTTACTCTTCCCTTTCTTGCTTTTAGTAGACGTCTTCTTCGACGTCGAAGGGGGCTTTGGCGTCGAAGGGGCTGCTTTCTTTGTCGACGTCGAAGACTTTTTTGTAGATTTTTCAGTAGGTTTCGACGCCGACAGGGGCGGGGAAACCAGGCGCACCTCTGAACGTGGAGTAGCTGAAGGAGTTGAAGCCGTCTCCATGCTAGATGGTTTTGATGCTGAAAGCGTTTTTTCCCAGAGATGGAGTTTCAATCGTTGTTCTCTGGCCTTAAGGGCAACTTTAGTGAACGCTTTACAGTGTCTGCAAGAACTGGGCCGATGGTCCTCCCCCAGACAAAAGAGGCAGCGGTCGTGACCATCCGAAAATGGCAATTTGCGGGAACACGACACGCACCTACTGAATGGCCCTGAGGTGGACATAAAGCGTACTCACAAGGTTCAAAGTGTCCAAGTTCGTAACAGCCAAGAAGCGGCCTCACCAAAAGAAAAAAAGAGCGGGAAATCCGCAAGTCGTATACCAAAGCCGAATCGTGATCCAGGGGAGAATGAAAGTCCAGTCCGTAGTCGAGGGGCAATAGAAATCAGATAATCGAAGAATTCCGTGTCAAAAACCGAGAATCAAGCCGTAAAGATCGATCGAATAAGAACAGCTCTAATCGAGAAGCTCCAAGCACCAGGGCGGTAAAATGGAACTGGGGCTGAGGCGGGTGGAGCATGCGCGATAGGGGCGATTCTAACTTGTTACTTTTATAAAAAAAGCTCTAGAATATTCCGAGAAGACCAGCGCAGGCGCTGTCTAAACCCAATTGTGTGCATTCACAGAGGCCACGAAGAAGAAACAGTGCTTTCCTAATGGTTTTTCTAAATATTGTAGACCCCTGACACCCTCTGACCACAGGCAGCCTATGTGCAAACTATCTGCAGACAGCATCAGCCACAACTGCAAAAAGTCTGGGTGCACAACTAAGACTGCAAACTGGTTCGTGAGCTGCATTATTTCAGATTTCAGTTTGGGGATCAAATGACTAATATTCACTCACATATCAGATTCCTACACTTTGAAAATCAGAATGCCAGAAAAAAGAGAAAAAATCACTGAAATTTTGTTTTCTATATTAGTTTTCTATGTATAGTTTATTTTTTGCTATTGAAAAACATTTAGTAACATAAATATTATCCACAGTCTGATGTATATGTCATATCCAGATACAGTGTATGTTCGGTCCAGTGTGGAAGTGTATGTTACATTCAGACACAGAAGTGAACTATGTGGTGAAAGCACTGGATATTGCATCTGTTAACTTTATAATACCAAGGGGGAAACCCTTGAACAAGTTTCCTGGTTATCTTAAGAGGACTCATTTCCTAAGATACAATGACTTACACAGTTACATCTGGTATAATATGAAAGCAGCTCTTTTAATAGAGGCTGAAAGATAAAAAGAAATGATATACTTTTAGGAGAACAGTGCATTTCACAAAAGAGAATGGAAAGCAGTACTAAGGTATAGCTTTCACGCAGGGAGCTGTATGCATACGGTGAATTTCTTCTTAAAGAAATGGAAGAATCAATACATATACTGGAAGGAGCTCATATAGAAAATATATTCAAAGAAAGAAAGAAAGAAAGAAAGAAATCTTTATTAAAATGTAAGTTGAATCTTGCTGTTTGATGTATGCTATAGCCAAACAAGATTATAAGATATTTGAGTTGTAATCTAATAAAGTTGTTACATTTAGCTGACAATTACATGTACATAATGCATTCCTAGATGATATATTATCAACAAAGTCTGCTGGACCCACATCCCTCCCTTCTTACGTGAAAGGAAGTAATTTTAAGAAACATAAGAAAACTATTTTTCTCAGTTTGTTCTGAATGGAAATCTAGTTTCTCAGATAAAATCCAAGATAAAGATGCTATGGACATAATAAAACGTGAGAGAATCATGTCCTTTAAATGGTATTATGTAACACTGAAGTTATGCTCTAAATGTCACGTAGCCCATTAGTATGTATTAGGTTTCTGTGTATATGCAAAAACTCTGAAAGTTTGTTTTGAAAACTGAAATCCCAAAGGTTATATAACCTTGAAAATTAATACATTTTATACCAAACTATTTCATTAGGCATCAGCACAATCTTCCTACTGAAGGTAATATAATCATTGTTAAAAAATGTCACTTTGCCCTACGGCACCTCCAGCAATTGGCTGGAAGGAAGTGAGACATCCTGATGTTGGTTTTGATGTCAAAGGTGTGTAAGGATATACTTATCAACGGACACTCTCAAAAAGCAGCAATATTAAAAGCAAAAGTCATTTCTTCCATTGTCTTACTTCCCCTATATAGATATGCAATTAATGTGTTTACTACTTGAAAAACATAACAGTACCAGTGTGAAGAGATTTGAAAATGACAGTAAAACACTATCATGCAACTGTTTCTTACCATCACAACACAACTACATTCAGCTGTTTTTCTAGACATGTTATCAGTTTTATTCCTTTATAAGGCAAGAATATAAATTTTAAAGTTCTTCTAATTCCCTTCCATCCTTCTCATCCATTTAACACAGCTTTTTAAAAGAAAGCTCATAAGGTATCCTCTGAGAGACAGTGAAAAAAGAGAGAGGATACTTGTCCTTAAAATAATTTACAGCCCAGGAACTGGTTCACCCAAGTATTCACATTGCTTGATTTTTCTTCATTGTTTGATTAATATAGGAGCTGGTCTCAAATTGGGATAATTCAAAATAAATGCCTCAGTGCTCACCATGATCATATCAGGCCAATCACAGATGATTCCAAAGTGGAGGCCCATCATGGCATGGGCTCCCTACTCAACAAATGGAATCCTAGCCACACATATTCATTTTCCTTTTATTTATTTGATCTAGCAGTTTATCACTAGTGCCTTCATAAACTTAAATGCCAGTAGGAAGCATATAAAATACATTTCTCATGTTCCGTATCCACAACAGCTTTCGCCACTACAGTTTGTAACAGAGGCCTAGAGTCGCCATTCTCCATCACAACTATGATACACTTGACAAAGGAAGCTTTAGAAATGCAGGCATGGGAGGAGGATCTGGTGGTAGAACTCAGTGCTGTGGTGGCAACTCAAACTGGGCCTAATCTAAAATTTTGGCTAGATTTTATATGGATTCAAATTAAGGGCAGATTCTGTTGAAAAGCATGCTTGAAGACATGTGAAAACCTAGGATATGAAACTTCTATCCATAGTGTTAGATCTGTGGATAGCCCACTTACACTCGAATCATATATGAAATGTGCAAACCAACGATGTAAGCTGCTTTTTTATATATTGTTCTTAGCTTTAAATATGGTCTAATGATGTAAACTACTGTTGCATACTCATTCTTTTCAGCTTTAAATACTGTCTTTCATTGGATCCTTTTTAAGGAGAAAAGTGTGGTAATGTATTTTAAATAAATAAATATAAATCCACAGATTGCTTCCAATTACATTATGTGTTCCTGCACCTATTTTTAAACAATACATATATGTACATGCATTGTGTGAAAAAAAAAAAAACCAAGTGTACATGAGAGATTGAGAGAGTACACATGTGCAGTCATACAAGACTGAAATTCAGGGTTCGGTACATCATTTCTGAGTATATTTAAAGATATATGCATCAAATTTTATACACATGCCCTTCATGCTAGTTTATTCTTTGGTACCCATGTAAGAGTGCAAAATACAGATGTTTAGCTGCTTTAAATATAAGTAAAACACAGAATACAAGGAAAGAAACATGGGAACATAACTACAGTAGTTTGAAGTAGTGGATACAGGGTTTTTTTACCCTGCAACTCATCATCTCCATGGTACCTTCTACTATACAGTGGTGCCTCGCTAGACGATTGCCTCGCAGGACGAGGAAATCGCTAGACGATGCCTTTTTGCGAGCGCTACTGTGCTTCGCAAAACGATGTTTCCCTATGGGGAATTTCGCTAGACGATGAGGTTTCCCCATAGGAGTGCGCCGACTAGTGGTGAAAAGCTGTCAGTGCAGCTGTCAGTGCATTCCTATGGGGACCCTCACTCGCTAGACGATGTTTCCCTATGGGAAATTTCGCAAGACGACTGCGTTTTCCCTTGGAACGCATTGAAGCGATTTCAATGCATTCCAATGGGAAAACGTGCTTCGCTAGACGATGTTTTCGCTAGACAGCGATCCTCGTGGAACGGATTAACATCGTCTAGCGAGGCACCACTGTATAGTCCTGCTTCTGACTAAAAAGACCTTGTCAAAAATGTTGCACAAATCATACTTATTAAGATACATGTATTAAAGAGAGTTATTCTAATCAAATACTTTGTAGTATTCAGATGTATATACTGCAGATGCACATGCTTATTGATATTTATTCATCTATGCACCCCGCTGCTCCCTCTTGTCTACAGTATTTGTTCTAAACCGCCCAGAGTGGCCCTTGCTGCCAGATGGGCGGTATATCAATCAATCAATCAATCAATCAATCAATAAGGGGAGCAAGGGCACCTGAAAAGGCTCCTCCAGTATGGTTTCATGGACATACCAGCACCAGGAGGTCCTTGAGCAGTCTTTATTGACTTAAACAGAGTTAAAATTGATGCTTTTGAATTGTGGTGCTGGAGGAGACTCTTGAGAGTCCCCTGGACTGCAAGGAGATCAAACCTATCCATTCTGAAGGAAATCAACCCTGAGTGCTCACTGGAAGGACAGATCCTGAAGCTGAGGCTCCAATACTTTGGCCATCTCATGAGAAGAGAAGACTCCCTGGAAAAGACCCTGATGTTGGGAAAGTGTGAGGGCAAGAGGAGAAGGGGACGACAGAGGACAAGATGGCTGGACAGTGTCATCGAAGCGACCAACATGAATTTGACCCAACTCTGGGAGGCAGTGGAAGACAGGAGGGCCTGGTGTGCTCTGGTCCATGGGGTCACGAAGAGTTGGACACGACTTAACGACTAAACAACAAAAGGCATGACATTGCATCTGGCCAAAGAAAAGGCTCTACATTTTTGGGAGCATTTGAGCAAGGAAAGGTAGGCAGCAGGTTTACCCATTTTAGGAGGAATAGGGAAAAACAATGGTGAACAGAATTTATTGGCAGCACTACAAAGGTCCTGGAATTCAATATCGAATTTTGAAGTTAGAGAGTGATCAAAGAGAAGTCCCTTTGATTCACAGATGCATATTGCATGTTTCCTAATGCTGGTACATGGACTCTTCTAAAGATCTCGATGTACCTTGATCTCTGATACTGCCCTGAACACAAAAACTACAGGATTACAGCAGAAGCCATTATGAAGAACTGTTTAGACCAGTGGTTCTTAACCTTTTCTTTACTACACACCCCTTTAAATATCTTTTGTTGCCATGGATCACCAAGACTTAACTCAAGAATTAAAACCCTAAAGTATATAAAATATTTATTTAAAGTTTCTCATGAAGGGTCTCATCGACAGATGTTCCTTCCTATAATGGCAACACTTTTTAAGACGACTGGAAGAAGCTTCATTTTGTTTTGAACAGGATGCACCCTCATCAACAGCATCAGTTCTTGGATGTTTTAGATTCAGCCAGCGATCCATTCTGAGGCTCAGCCAAAATGTAGTGTTATGAAATTCATTGTGATAACATTGAAAAGGCATTTTACTCGACAATAACCAAACTATTTTATTAGCAGAAATCAAAGAAACACGATCACGAAGCCCATCACACTGACACTGACCCTGACTCTCTCTTCCCGTGGCTTCTGACTGTGTGCGCAGTAGCAAAAAAATGTCATATGCTGTATCTCAGCCATTCAGTGTCATTCACTTGCATATTCTTACCATGTGCAGAACTATCAGTTATTTCCTATCAAAGTTGTTTCTATAACCGATTTTTACGTTTGTTTTTAATGGAGGCGGTAGGTCAAAAAATCCAAGTTCTACACAAACAAGTAAGGGAAATTAAGATTTTGTTCTACATTTCCCTTCCTTCCTTCCTTCCTTCCTTCCTTTCCTTCCTTCCTTCCTTCCTTCACTGCAAAAGATCATAACATTTCTCCAAGCCTTCATAGACCCTCTATGTGAGGACATCACTGTCAGCTCAAAAACAGAACTGTCACACCACTCCTAATGATCTGAACAATGAATACAATTTTTTAAAAAAATACAGAATGCCTGTCTTCTATAGTAGTCCAACATGAAAAACACTGAATATATATTTTTAAAATGTGCAGCACTGCACACATTACTGCCTTTAAACCAGGCCTCTATTAGTTTGTTATGAATCCAGAGCCGAGATCTGTACTTCAATATGCCAACATGTAGGACCCATTTGGAATGAAATAACAGCCACATGGAATGCTACATCAGTTTGTTTTGTGCACACCTGAGAACTGATTTAAGTTGGGCCTTATATTCAGTTCAATACTAAAAGGATAAGACATTCTGTAGTTTCAGCTTTCAGGAACAACTATTTCAGTCTACATCAATCGGTACACTATTTTATTTCTTATACATGTTTTATATGACCATGCAGTTATTCAGAATATAACAGTCAACTATTGAGAAAGACTTTCTACCAAAAGGACTGCTAGATAAAGCAAAATTAGTTGGATCTGATGTTAACTATTTAAACAAATTATATGAAGAATAAGGCTAAGATATTTTGGAAGAGGGGGCGACTGGAAGATAAATCCAAAACTTTGGAAAAAATTCAAGTTGAAAAGTTCTCCAGATGTAAGTCTGTAAACAGCGATTCATAAAATGAATTTCCCCATTAAGGGTTGGCAAGGAAGGACAGCATCAAGATATGTTATTATGTTATGACCCCATTCTCTTCCCCTTTTCTGTGTAGCTAAATTCTTGTTTGACACTACAGATCTTTTATCAGTTGTGATAAATTGAGTCAGCAAGCTGTGGTCAGCAAAACTGTTTGATAGCTTATAACACACATAAAATTATAGCCAAGCAATTGTGAACGTTATTCACTGAAGGAAATTAGAACTGCTTTGTTTATTTTCACTCACTGTGTTCAACAGCACATTGTGCTTACCTTGGAAAAAATACATTAATTTAAAGAAAATGAACAAGAAAGAGATATGTGACAACTTTACTGCACACATTTAACACAATGTTTTTAATATCCTTTAAAAAGCAGTATGAACTACAACAATAAAGCACTCCCCAACATAAGGAGAAACAAGCTCAATCATAAAGGTGACTGCCTCTCCATTTCTAATTTTGACAGTTAAATGAAGTCCCATCATTTCTGAAAGAAAAACTGGCTCCTTGGGGCAAAAGACTTTACAGTTATGATTGCAGATATAAGCAAGAACTAGGAGAGGAGTCCACCCACAAAGGCTTTTCTTATGAAATAGTTTCAAAGTATAAGCTTTTGTGGATAGTTAGTTCGTAAGTGCTTATTTCTGCTGTATGCTAATACGCTTATTTCTCTAAAAGTTCACAGAACCGGCATTATTTTCATAAACCAAGAAACAACATCAATGCTTCTCTTGATTCCTTATAAACAGAATATAAAATGATGGGAAATGAAGGCTGAAGTTGAAAATAAAAAATACGTGAAAACAGTAATCATTCTTTTTTGCTTATAAATATTTGTCAGTCACTAAAATATAACCTTGGAAAGCAATTCATAGGAAGATATATTACATTACAACACTGGCTACCTGAAACAGATATTTTTTGAGAAGATAGTTCAAAATGACATGTATATTTTATTCAAGACTATATTTCATCATTTCATTTATTTTCAAAGAATAAAGTGTCCTGCTTCTGCTTATATATAAAGTGGGATTCACACAGGTAATATTGTTAGTGAAGCAAATATATGATTTATGTAAATTTATATATTTCCTCCAATGTGTCAATCAAACAACAGAAAGACAAGAACATCTCTCTTCCAAATTATATTTGATGTTACAATCAAACTGTTCATTTGCCTGAAATATAAATTGAAACATCAATGCCAATTTTTAAAAAAAATCAAATTAAGCCCTTGTAAGGTTAATATTACTGATTTAATTTAATTTGAAGATGGATAATATCTCTTCTTGTTTCTTTAAACCTGTATGCCCGGTATTATTTTAATTTTCCTTAAAGCAAGGATGAAAATTTATTTATTGCACTTCTTAGTGAACAGCAAGATTCTCAAATATGTAAGATTCCACAAGTTTAAGAAAATACACTACGTTTTAACAGTCTGTGAATAAGCACAAGGTGGTACAGTGTAAAGAAGGGACACACTATTTGCAGGCAGAATGAACACATTTTCTTCATCTCAGGACATTAGATTTCACTCATTCTGATGTACTTCTTAGGAATAATGTTAACTCTGGCAGAAAATCCAAAAAGGAGATTTGTAACGCCTGCACTAACAAACAAACATGGAAGACAAATTTACTATTTTAGAGTAATATCCAGAAGAGCTTTGAGTTTTGGCACTTATGTAATGAGGTCATGCTTATGTGTAATCACAGTATCAGAAGGGAGCTCTTACGTCTAGCCTTTATAATTCCTCAGACAAGAACTCTGAAGATAATGAAGAAGTCTCTTCTTTGGGATAAGCTCACTACCTCCTCCCTGCACAACAATGCAATTTCCTCAGAAATGTGACTGTCAAATTTTGAAAAAATACTTTAGGTATAAATGGTTAACATACTGGGAAAGCTAAGAGGAAAGAAAAAATATGTCACTTTAAAAGACAGCTTGGAATTGTCAGTTAATAGACAAAACACATAAAAGGTCATTACTTCACAAGTCAGGAAAAGGAAATACTTGACAGGTGAATAAGAATTCAACAGCTTAATACTCAAAAAAGTATTAGTATTTGAACCCTGGGAAATTCAACACTACATGATACTTAAGTACCAAAAATGAAGTTACCATTTTCCTAAAGTTAAAATACAGTCGAAATAATGAATATTATGAAAACAATTTTGTCAACTTTAGGAAACAGAATGGGATCTGAGTCAATGGAGAGTTGTATTAGAGAAGAACATGTAGAAATTCCTACAAGTTGAAAAAACTTAGTAAAACAAAAGAGGAAATGAAAACAATTGAGATGAGTTATCAATATGATGATAGGGCACACAGTTATGAATTAATGAATAAACATTCATCACAAGTCCCTGCCGCTTTGGGTACCAGTCATCAAGAAAGATGCAGCAGTGCAGCAATAGCTTTTATTTCCAGATGCTGGCAATAACAACCAAATGGATTGTATATTAGGCTGGGTGAGAAAATATTTTTGTGTGTAAATGTCTCAACACGCTTAGAGGCTAAATAATGCTTTTTTTAACTTTATATATATATTTACTGTTACCAATTTTAATATTTTTTCCATGCTTTTAATGTAAGCCTTACCATAATGCTTTTTTAAACTTTTAATAATTTTACCACTTAGAGATATATTCTCTGACATTATGGGCTATTACACTTTTGCATTTTTATAATGTAACCTGAAATACTTTCATTTTTCATTTTTATTCTAAAAGATGCTCCTACATTTTTTACTTAAGTATGTGCTTATGGCTTAAGTTTAGTTTTCATGTTTTTCACTTACATCTTTTACCTGGCTGTAAGACCTTTAAATGTTACAACTCTGAAGTAATGTGGTGCATATGGAACCTAGAAATAATGTAAATAAATAAAGCTTGATAGATGGGCAAGCTGATGTTGCCTGGAATAATTGTGAAAAAAATATTTATTTTTTCAATTTCCATACCACTCATCTGGCTACAAGGCCCCTCTGGGCAGTTTACAATATCATAAAACAACAAATAATACTTTTAATAAAATCACAACATGATAACAGTATAAAAATCAAATTAGACATGTCAATCAGCTTAAACTAAGAAAAAGAGAAACTAAAAAAGACAACATGAAAACAATTAATAAGACAGGGTGGCGAAACAGAGAACTTAAATGCTGACAGCAACTCTGTGCTCTGACAATGTGATACCTGGGAAAGCCTGTCTGAACAGCCAGGTTTTCAAAGATCTCTTGAGAATTCCCAGTGAAGGGGCCAGGCATATTTCAGGTGGGAGATTATGCCACAGATGGGGAGCAACCGCCAACAAGGCCCAGTTTCTGGTCTTCTCTTATATGTTGATACTCAGATGAACACTTTTACGATTATCTGTTGACAGAGTTGGCAACATACCAGGGGTTGCCCACAAGCAGAATTTCCAGAATTGAAGTTGCACAAAAGAGTCTTCAACCACAAAAACAATATTTAGTGAAGAAATATATATATTGTGTCAGGTTTGTAGCAAGATTTATACATACAGCTTTATCCTTGATCATTCCATTGGTCATTCACGTCTATATCAACAGAGTTTAGGCATAAATCAGTTCAGTAGTCAATGTCCATAAATCAGTCCAGCATTCCTTCTTCTTCTCCTTGATTTCGCTTCTTCGCCACACATGCCAACCAACGACAACCAACACCAATGTCCAACGAACTTGTGTGTGCTGAGGCTGCTGGCTTTATCCCAAGTTTAGCCAATCCATAGCTTCTCCCACAGCTGTTACATATTTTCTTCTACATACATCTCTACAGCTGTTTAAATCATTACTTTCAGGCTTTTCCTTTACATAGATTCTTACAGAAACTTACAGCATTTCATGCTCTTTACAATTGGTTCACAAAACTGTATTAACAATTCCTATCAGGTTCATCTCAGACCTGCCATCTGTGATTATTGATTTCATGATGGGATTAACCTTTAACTGAGATAAATGCCAGCTGTGACGAACAACAGGCTTCTGATTGCCAAGGGGGTCTATGTATCTCTGTAGGACTCCTGGGGGAATCAAGCAACCTATCTGGATTGTGACATTGACCCTGAGCAATCAAACTTGCATATTAAGCCCATGTTTACCATCCAGTACAAATCAGAGAACAGAAAAGACTAGAAAGAAAAATAACTGGGGAAAAGCATGTGTTGTAACAAACAGATAACTTACATCAGCAGAGAAAGTATTGCTTTTAGAAGGCAGGGTGCCTTGGCTAGTTTGACACTGAGAATAGCTTCCCCAGGAGCTGTCATAGCACCTGAATTTCCTGGAAACAGATTTTGAGGGAGAAGTCACTGAGGAAAGAAATATAGAAGGGCAAACTTTGAGCCTGGATTGGTAACTCTTTGGATGAACAATCAATCAATTTTCCAAGCATACAGTACTACCATCTTGTTGAAGAAGACAGCTTGTACTGTGGATAATTTTCTCCTAGAACAAAAAGGAAGAAGATTAGCTATCCTTGAGTTGATTCCAACCAACAGGGATGACATGGTGGATGAAATGGCAGTACGGGGAACTCTGGGGGAAAGTGACCATGTTATACTTGAATTCTGGATTTTAAAGGAAGCAAAAGCAGAGTGCAGTCACACATGCACAGTGAATTTTAGAAAAGCTGATTTTAATAAACTCAGAAGAATTATTAATAAGGTCCCATGGCAGGAGATCCTAACAAAAAAAAAGGAGTCCAAGATGGATGGGGGCATCTTAAAAAGGAAATTCTAAAGGTACAACTACAAACAATTCCAACAAGAAAAAAAGTGGAAGACAGCTAAAAAGGCCAATGTAGCTTCAGACGAAGTTCATAGAAATCCTGAAAACCAAAAAAAGGACACCTATAGGAAGAGTAAATTATTTACAAGTAGTAAAGAATTGCAGGGATGACATTAGGAAGGCAAAAATCTGAGAATAAATTGAGGTTAGCAAGAGAAGCTATAAAAAAAAAAATCTTCAGTCACCAGCATACCAAAAGACAAAGAAAAGAAATAGTGGCTCAGGTACTCAGTGGGGATGGAAAAATGATAACAGATGATAAAGAAAAACAGAAGTATTCCTTTATCTCAGACTTCTCCCAAAAGACAATCTATGAATCTCCTGGCAAATGTGAAGTACAAGTAGAAGTGACAGGACTACAGCTTGAAACTGATCAACAAATAGTCAAAGAATACTTTATTAATGGATTCTCAAAGGCTTTCATGGCTGGGATCCAATGGTTGTTGTGGGTTTTCCGGGCTGTTTGGCCGTGTTCTTAAGAACTGGCTGAAAAACCTCAGACCCACTGTCCATTATTTTATTGAAATCATGGGAAATAGGTGAGGTGCCAGATGATTGGAAGAGGGCCAGTGTTGTCCCTATCTTCAAAAAGGGCAAAAAGGAGGAACTTTGAAACTACAGGCCTATCAACATGATACCAATCCCAGGAAAAATTCTGGAGCAGATTAAAAAGTGGTCACTCTGCAAGTACCCTGGAAAAAATGCAGTAAGAACTAGAAGCCAACACAGATGTGTCAAGAACAAATCCTGCCAGGCAAATCTCTCATTTTTTGATCAGATAATCTCTCTGGTGGATGATCGGAATGCTGTAGATGGAATATATATCGTAATTTCAGCAACGCTTTTGACAAAGTGCCCCATGACATTCTGATTAGCAAGCTAACCAGGGGGGTTGGATAGAACAACTGTTAGGTGAATACATAGTTGGTTACAGAATCATACTCAGAGAGTGCTTATCAATGACTCCTCCTCAAACTGGGAGGAGGTAACAAGAAGGGTAGCACCAGGATTAGTCCTGAGCCTAGTGTTCTTCAACGTTGTTATTAATGACTTGGATGAGGTGTGCAGGGAATGCTTCTCAAATTTGCGGATGACATAAAATTGGGTGGAATAGCTAATGTCCTGGAAGGGATAAAACAAAATTCAAAAATATCTTAAAAGGCTTTAGTACTGGGCTGAAAACAGCAGAATGAAATTTAATAGGGATAAGTGCAAATTTCTTCACCTAGGAAAAAGAAACCAAATGCACAGTTACAAATTGGAGGTACCTGGCTTAGTAATACAACATGCAAGAAGGATCTTGGAATTGTTGTAGACCACAAGCTGAATATGAGGCAACAGTGCAATGTGGCTGCAAAAAAGGCAAATGCTATTTTAGGCTGCATTAACAGAAATACAGTCTCCAAATCCTGTGAAGTACTGGTAAGGCCTCATCTTGAGTACTGTGTCCAGATATCGCCCTTTAAGAAGGATGCCAACTGCAAACTGGAAGAAGTTCAGAGGAGGGCAACAAGGATGATCAGGGGTCTGGAAACCAAGTCTTATGAGAAAAGACTGAAAGGATGATTAGCCTTGAGAAAAGCAGACTGAGGGGAGATATGACAGCATTCTTCAAATACTTGAAAGATCTGAGAATGAGCTGAGGTTAGCAAGAGATGCTAAAAGCAGCCAAAAAGCATTCTTCAGGTACCTGCATAGCAAAAGGCAGAGAAAAGAAATAGGAGGGGCAGGATCTGTTCCCAATCATCCCAGAACGCAGGACACATAATAATGGGCTCAAGTTATAGGAAGCTAGGTTTTGGTTGAATATCAGGAAAAAAATGTGACTGACAGAACAATGTGACAATGGAACCAATTACTCATGAGGTGGTGAGCATCACTGGAAGCATGCAAGAGAAAAATGAACTGTCATCTCTTTATACTTTGATTTGGATTCCTGTATTGAGCAGGCAGTTGGACTCAATGGCCTTATTGGCCCCTTCAAACTCCATTATTCTATTATTGTATGATTCTATGGAACCAAAATTTGAACACCCATTGCATAGATGCCAAAATGTCCTCCTCTTCCCCAATTTTGTAGATCACCATATTTTGAGGATTGTGGCCTCTTAATACTGTGAGTTCTTAACCATGATCATACAAATACATTTCATGGACAATTGGGATCTTTTGCTGAATGTGTCATGCACATAATAGAATAAATGGTAAACCTGGACAAAAGGGAGAAATTATCTGAACAGCATTTAAGAGTGGAATATATATATATTCATTGCTTCATGTTTCATGGAGGAAAACAAACTGCATCTGAACCAGCAGATATTCTGAAGGAAAAGGAGACTTCCAAAGTTTCCTGACTGTCTCAATACATTTGCAAGGATCAGTAAGAAAGAGCTACGTTGCTAATGCCTAGTCTGATGGAATGAACAAAAACATAAGGTACCATGATGGTACCTTGACTTAAATATTTATTTTGGGATGAGGACTGTCGCGATTTGACCCTTTTTAGATCCCACACCTCTGGAACCTATGTGGCGTTGGACCCACTCGTGCCTTGGTCTGTCCACCCAGACTCAGACCTCAGAGCACACCAGGGCAAAACTAAACTCTTTCCTTTCTTTCCACTGCTGCCACCAGGAGATCCCTAGATCCCCATAACTCCTTTAGAAAGAATCAGGTCCACTCTTTAATGAAATAGAAAGATCTTTTGTTTATTTGCTTATTTGTTTCAGTATTTTAATATACAGTTCTATTCCTTCTCCCTTCCAGTCACTGGTCAATCACTTCTCAGATCTCCTACTATATTTTCATCAGTCTAATCACAATCACATAAATCTCTGTACTCTCTAATCAAACTCCTTCCAAAACTCTGATCTGATCTCCTCCCCCCTCAGGCTCTGCCTCTTATACTCTGCCTCTTGGCTCCGCCTCTCAGCAACATAAATATGCATGACTCACTCTAAGCAAACCTGAGCCATGACCACATTTAAAGGAGAACGCTACAAGGACTCTTTAGGATTGGAAGATATCTTTTGACAGGTATTTAAACTGGCCAATTTTTGCATCTCCTGAGGCACAGGATGTGGTGATGGCATCTGGCCTAGATGCCTTCAAAAGGGGATAGGATAGATTTCTGGAAGAAAAGTCCATCACAGGTTACAAACCATGATGGAGATGTATAATCTTCAGGCTTAAAAGGAAGGTATCTCAAAATGCCAGGTGCAGGGGAGGGGTATCAGGAGACAGGTATCTAGTTGTCTCGTGTGCTCCCAGAGGCATCTGGTGGGGCCACTGTGAGATACAGGAAGCTGGACTAGATGGGCCCTTGGCCTGATCCAGCAGGGCTCTTCTTATGTTCTTATGGTTCCCATTTTCAACTGGCTTATGGGAAATCTATTTATTGCTACCTGTATTCTGCTCCTACCTACCTGCAAAGCAAATCTTGTACAATGCTCAACAGGCTCCCACTCAAGGCTGAGTACGCTTAAATACTGTTCCCTCCAAATTTCCCTCTATATCTTGTGGTTCAAAATTATTTGTGTCTTCTCATGGGGTAGAATCACTGTCTTTTTGGAAAAACGGATTTTTAGATTTTTGTAAGGATTGCTGTTTATCTTTAACACCACATTTTGGCCATTCTCTTTTTTCAGAATGACTGAAAAGTAGTATTTTCCTCTTTCTACAAGTCATGCAAATGCGAAAACATGCACATTGAAAAATGCAGAAGAATTGTTCAAAAATATGTTTATGCCTGCTTAGGTGTACTTTTGATACACGTGGGAATATGAATTCCTTCCAATCCAGGTAAGTGGCTTTGTTGTTGTTTAGTCATGTCCAACTCTTCGTGACCCCATGGACCAGAGCACGCCAGGCCCTCCTGTCTTCCACTGCCTCCCGGAGTTGGGTCAAATTCATGTTGGTAGCTTCAATGACACTTTCCAACCATCTCGTCCTCTGTCGTCCCCTTCTCCTCTTGCCTTCACACTTTCCCAACATCAGGGTCTTTTCCAGGGAGTCTTTTCTTCTCATGAGATGGCCAAAGTATTGGAGCCTCAGCTTCAGGATCTGTCCTTCCAGTGAGCACTCAGGGTTGGTTTCCTTCAGATTTGATAGGTTTGTTCTCCTTGCAGTCCAGGGGACTCTCAAGAGTCTCCTCCAGCACCACAATTCAAAAGCATCAGTTCTTCGGCAGTAGCCTTCTTTATGGTCCAGCTCTCATTTCCATACATCGCTACTGGAAAAACCATAGCTTTGACTATGCGGACCTTTGTCGGCAAGGTGGTGTCTCTGCTTTTTAAGATGCTGTCTAGGTTTCTCATCGCTTTCCTCTCAAGAAGCAGGAGTCTTTTAATTTCGTGGCTGCTGTCACCATCTGCAGTGATCATGGAGCCCAAGAAAGTAAAATCTGTCACTGCCTCCATATCTTCCCTTTCTATTTGCCAGGAGGTGATGGGACCAGTGGCCATGATCTTCGTTTTTTTGATGTTGAGCTTCAGACCATTTTTGGCGCTCTCCTCTTTCACCCTCATTAAGAGGTTCTTTAATTCCTCCTCACTTTCTGCCATCAGAGTGGTATCATCTGCATATCTGAGGTTGTTATTTCTTCCGGCAATCTTAATTCCGGCTTGGGATTCATCCAGTCCAGCCTTTCGCATGATGTCTTCTGCATATAAGTTAAATAAGCAGGGAGACAATATACAGCCTTGTCGTACTCCTTTCCCAATTTTGAACCAATCAGTTGTTCCATCTCCAGTTCTAACTGTTGCTTCCTATCCCACATATAGATTTCTCAGGAGATAGATAAGGTAGACAGGCATTCCCATTTCTTTAAGAACTTGCCATAGTTTGCTGTGGTCCACACAGTCAAAGGCTTTTGCGTAGTCAATAAAGCAGAAGTAGATGTTTTTCTGGAACTCTCTGGCTTTCTCCATAATCCAGCGCATGTTAGCAATTTGGTCTCTAGTTCCTCTGCCCCTTCAAAATCCAGCTTGTACCTCTGGGAGTTCTCGGTCCACATACTGCTGAAGCCTGCCTTGGAGGATGTTGAGCATAACCTTGCTAGCATGTGAAATGAGTGCAACTGTACGGTAGTTGCAGCATTCTTTGGCACTGCCCTTCTTTGGGATTGGGATGTAGACTGATCTTTTCCAATCCTCTGGCCACTGTTGAGTTTTCCAAACTTGCTGGCATGTTGAGTGTAGCACCTTAACAGCGTCATCTTTTAAGATTTTAAATAGTTTGACTGGAATGCCATCACCTCCACTGGCCTTGTTGTTAGCCATGCTTTCTAAGGCCCACTTGACTTCACTCTCCAGGATGTCTGGCTCAAGGTCAGCAACCACACTATCTGGGTTGTCCGGGACATCCAGATCTTTCTGGTATAATTTCTCTGTGCATTCTTGCCACCTCTTCTTGATGTCTTCTGCTTCTGTGAGGTCCCTACCATTTCTGTCCTTTATCATGTCCATCTTTGCACAAAATGTTCCTTTAATATCTCCAATTTTCTTCAACAGATCTCTGGTTTTTCCCTTTCTATTATTTTCCTCTATATCTTTGCACTGTTCGTTTAAGAAGGCCCTCTTGTCTCTCCTTGCTATTCTTTGGAAGTTAGCATTCAATTTTTCTGCAATCTCCCTTGCATTTTGTTTCCCTTCTCTGCTATTTGTAAGGCCTCGTTGGACAGCCACTTTGCTTTCTTGCATTTCCTTTTCTTTGGGATGGTTTTTGTTGCTGCCTCCTGTACAATGTTACGAGCCTTCATCCATAGTTCTTCAGGCACTCTGTCCACCAAATCTAGTTCCTTAAATCTGGTCTTCACTTCCACTGTGTATTCATAAGGGATTTGGTTTAGATTATACCTGACTAGCCCAGTGGTTTTTCCTACTTTCTTCAGTTTAAGCTTGAGTTTTGCTATAAGAAGCTGATGATCAGAGCCACAATCAGCTCCAGGTCTTGTTTTTGCTGACTGTATAGAGCTTCTCCATCTTTGGCTGCAGAGAACATAATCAATCTGATTTCGGTATTGCCCATCTGGTGATGTCCATGTGTAGAGTCGCCTCTTGTGTTGTTGGACAGAACTCCATGGACAGAAACAAAAGTGCCTTTATAATACTGCAAATGCTTGCTTATGTGAACCATTGCAAAGAAAAATAAAAACAATGCTGTTTCAATTTATGTTCTCTTTCTGTGCATGGATTACTTGGAAGGAAAACCATTAACTAGAATGAATGAAAGAAATACAGTTCATGTGCAATGTTACTACAGACAGAGAAGGACATGGGGGGGGGGATCAACCCACAAAAGAATGAAGAAATGTAACTGGAAATCTTTTCATTCTTAGCATAGATAGCATTGCAACAGTATTTTTTAAAACAGAAAAAGGCCCCTCCCACCCGCCTGTAGCCAGATTTTTAAAAAATGTACAAAATCAGGGGGCAGGATTTCTGGGAGGTGCAAAATATGACAAAATTGCTTCCTGCATGACTTAGAAGAGCACAAGGGAATTCTCTGAGAATATATATTTTTTAAAATTAAAAATGAGAGAATTGCTGGAAGCTCACATTTAAGCTCCTGCAGGCTGTATGTGGCCTGCAGATCACATTTTGCTTGCCTCTGCCCAGGAGATAAATTTGTTCATATCAGTGCAATAAAATACAATCTGAAGATGCCCACTATTTCATCAATAGAGATAATGTAATCCTCTGGCCCTAAATTCAAGGTTGCTTCTGCTCAACTAAATTGCTAGTAGTTGCTCCCTGATCACTGTTACATGTGCCATAGTTACATTGTGATCATGTTATGACAATATGCCATAAATGGGGTTGCCTTTGAAAAGCATTTGAAATTGCCTGTTGGGGCAGAATGTGATAGCAGAAGTGCTGATAGGAGGAACCAATTCCTTGAATTATACAATACCATATTTATTTGTGCCAGGTTTATTCCAAGACCAATTGAAATGCTGTTTTTAAATCTGTAATATTTGAAATGATTACAATTTGAACACACAATGTGCTGCTACCTCTTCTAAGAAGCTACTTACATCTTAAGACCACAACAGTAGTCCTGTTCTATCACCATCTGAGAGAAGTAGTGTGTTTCTGCTGGTGGTAACCAGACATGAGCTAAACAGGTTCAAAAAGGTTTCTCTTCTTGCTTTCAGACATCTGAGTCCAGACTTTATACCATTCTGTCATGTCTTTGATAAGAACAATAACTGAAGATCTTGGTTGCCCCAAACTTACTACTGCTGCTATTTCAGGCCCTTTTGCTATTGTTTTATTAATATTGTTTAGAAAATGGCTTTCTTAGCTATATAGTATTGTCTATATTTCTGAAAGTTAGATATATGGCCCTGGTGGTCATTTACGGACAGAAAAGCAAAGTAAGAATAAATAATAATCAGTGCTACAACACAGCCAGCACAATGCAGCCAACCATTATATAAAACGTTAAGTAAAGAATATACTGGACTAAAATCAAACTGTTTTTCCACTTAGAGTAGGCTCAATGAATGAATGGGATTTGTTAAGTCCATACTTATGTAAATTCCATTTATTCAATAGGATTATTCCAACTGGACTTAGCTTCCCATTAGAAGTTTTTTTTAATTAACACGTGAGAGGACATCAGCGGTTTCTTAGATTAGTACATTTATAAAGATAGTCCTTAACAGAAGGAATCTACTGTTGAAAGAAGTTTACTATGCATTTTAATACATTTCACATTCTTATTGCTAAAAATCATGGAAAAATAATGGACACAGCAGGTTGTTATATCACACACAACTATTTTTGCATGCAAATCCTTCTTTGAATTTGCTATGCTTTGAACATTCCTCCATATGCAAGATACTGCAGCAGTTAAATAAAATCTTCAAGTCATTTGGCCTGAATTCCAAGTTGAGGTTGAACACATGTGGTGTGCAACTCATAGGAATGACATTGGGAAACAAATCACTGAATAATAGATATAACATCTGTTTTCTTTAGAGACACACTATCAGTACAACAAACATTCAGTAGTAAGTCAGTAAAATATGAGCTGGGAATATATTTCTCCTTGCTTTTCATAAGCTACCTTTTCCATTGCTTCTCAGAAGCCACTTTCTCCAAAAAACAAAACAAAAACAAACAAACAAACAAAAAACTGCACAAAAAAACACACCAAACTATTCAACCTGAATAAAATTAAAACAAAAGCATATGATTCTATTCTTTCCTCAAATACTGCAACACACCAAACAGGCATACACTACATTCTGATCAGAGGTGGGGGACAATTTTTCTATCTATGCAAAATTTGGAAAGGATTAGTTTTCCCTTAGCTAGTAATAAGCACAAAAAACCCACTTTAGGTTAAAGTATTTACAAAGAGAGAGAGAGCTGTTACGGCAATAACTCGACAAGTTTGAGGCAGATTATCTATAATGTTGTATAAATTTAAATCCACCTCCAAAGAATATGCTTTCTTGTTACAGACTTCTATCTTCTAAACTACTTTTTTTCCATATGTCTTTTTAATGATGTCTTTTAAAATCTGAAGTACCAAGGTGATGGATGCTTAGTGCCATCATATGGCAGTTGTTAAAGATAACCATGTGGTCTGAGCCCCAATTAACTCTATTTAAGACAATAAGGATCAATGTTGAATTTGTCTGAGATTATCTCGCAATGTGCAAAGCCTTCAATCAGCACCACCCAAACAAGTCTTATCTGAAGGAACGAAGATCTTTCAGAACAATGCTGCATGAGGTGACGGAGGCCTACTTGGAAGGGGAAACACACCCACGCATACACACCCACCCACGCACCCCTACACTTCTTTGGACCCAGAATCCTGCATTTTCCTCCCAAGTATCCAAAAGAGGACAGTTACCTCTCTCTCTCTCCTTTAATAATTGGTTTAAATGCTAATATTATTTTTCTGTACAATCAAATCCAGCTTGTTTAAGAGGTTGCCCAAGGTGCAACTACAGAATATGTTCTTCTTCCTCTCCTTACCACTTCCTCCTCCAGTTTGCATTCTGAATGCAAGCTATGTTGTAGGAAATATCAAGAGTATAAAACATGAGACAATTTTTGTTGGCAGGCATTCAACAGCAATAATCAAAACCAAACTTTGCAAGAAGAATCAAGGATTATTTTCTATATTTTATATTCATGAAATATTACTACAGAACAATTGAAGTTGGTGAGCAAAATAATGAATAATATGAACCTCCATTTCTTTTAGATTGCCAAATTCTCTTGTCCTGAATTATTGAGAACCTCTGGGCAAATAAGTATAAATGTGGCAGAAAACATAGTAAAAATCATACTCTTAGGAAAGCACAGTTAAAATATGAAAGCATATCAACTCAGACCAGAGAAAAAATACAAACAAAAGTGGATTTAAAATAAAGCAAACCTGTTGACTTACAAGCTTTTAACCCTGCTGAGAGCGGCCCTTAAAAGAACAATGGACAGGTATCATTTGAGAATACCACAGTTCTGTGTCGTGATACACTGAATTTATTTCACTAGCCTACTTCTTAAAGCAGCTCAGAGCAGTCTTGAAGCAGGTACTATCCAAGTGCCAAATTGTGTTTTAGCATCAGAAACTATTACATTATAGATCTCCAAATCTTATGCTGGTCTGTTCTCTCCCATATACTGGAACATCTTTACTTTCAGCAGTAAAGATTTAGACATTGATTTTCTAACTTCCATGAAAATGTATATAAGGACTGTTGCTTTATTACAACATAAATTTTAAAGGACTCAGTGTTGTATAACACATACTGCAGATACATACACAAGCATACAAAGAGGCAAAATTAATGAGCAAAATGTTGACGCAGTTGCACTAGCATAAACTAGATTTGGGTACTGGAAATAATTAATTTAATTGAATTGAAAGCTGTCTATTCCCCCCCCCCTCCATTTCAGGTTCTGAGCTCCCTTTTGACCTGGGGAAGCCTTTGGGAGACTCAGGATGAGGACAACCCTTTAAAAGTCAAACAATGCTGCTGTATTGCTGCCCCTGGGGTTGGGACCCCCAGCAGCAATCCAGAAATGAGTTCTGACTCTTAAAGGCTCCCTCCCATCCCAAGGCTCCCAAAGGCTTCCCCAGGGCAAAAGGGAGCCCTGGGGAGCCTCAGAACCTGAAATGGGGGGATAGGAAGCTTTCAAGTGACTTAATTATTTCCAGTGCCTGGATCTGGTTTATGCCACCAACAGGATTTTGCCCATTGGCAGCAGAAGTGTAAAATTGCCAGGAAACACAAGACACAGTTTATGACAATTCTATGCAGAAAAACAACAACTATGAGAATAAGTGACAATTCACAACAGCAGTCATGAGAGCTTCTCTTTTTGTTATCAGATTGAATCAGAATGTATCTCACTTGTAAAATCACACAAATTGTACAACTGGAAAGAAAGGAACAATGGCAGTCTTTTGACTTTTTTTTAAATATCGGAAGCTAAAGAACACCTCTTATCTATAAATTGACAACCTGCTTATTTGTAACTGTAGTTCTTCAAGTGGTTACCTGCAAATTCACACAAATGGGTTTCTACACCTACATAGACCCTCCTTTGTGACACACCAGAGCTGAGAAATTTGGGTGAGAACCCTGTCCTCACCCTGTACCAAATATGTGTAGTTCACCTCAGTTCAAGCCTCTCAGTTCCAGTCTGTCACCCTATAAGGATCACAGCTAGAAGAGAAAATAAAAAGGGAGCAGGGAGAGGGGTGTGAATTCACAGATGACCACTCAAAGAACCACAGTTAGAGGTGAGGAACCTGTTCTTCTTCAGGACCTTTGTCACTCAAACAAAAGGGAGACTAATAAGCTATCTTACTGCAGGAGAATGATGTCATTCCAAAATAGATAAGACTTATTTTCCAAATGCAACATCAGCACAGGCATGACTGTCATGATGGTAATAGTGAAGGAACACTGATAACTGGGACCACATGGCCAGTTGGTAAATGTCTGATGGGGGAGGGTACTACAGAGAACTGTGGTCAATGTCCAAGGTAGTCATGTAGAATGGCTCTTTACACCAACTAGGGAGGGAAAATGAGCCATCTGATAAGCTAAGGCAGTGGTCGGGGAACAGGGGTAATTTACCCCAAATGGGATAAAAGTGAAAATCCTGGGGGTAATGAGCAGAGCACTACCCCCCTCCCTCCCTCCCACCCCCACCCCCACCCCCTGCAGCCAAACCTCAAATTGTAAGCCACCTCTCCCTGTTACTTCCTTGGTTGCAGCAAGGCAAATGTAAATCCTCAATTCCTTCAGAGATCGGAGATAAGCCTGCTTGATTGGTTACAGCTGTTGAAGGGGCCAGGCAGTCAATCAATCCGGGGCTTGTGAATGACTGCTTCCGCCGGAGATGACTGCAAGCAAGCAGGAGGAGGGAAAGGATCCAGTTAACGAGGGAAGGAAGGTGCGAGAGACCGAGGGCTTCATCAAGCTTATTTAAATGTATGTAGAAAATGTATGGAGAAAATGGAGGGAGGGAGGGTGGGTGGATGTGTGTGTGTTTGAGTGAGAGAGAGACTGACTCAAAACTGAAAAAAGGAACAGGCAAGGCTTGAATTGAGGCAGGGAAAAAGGGTGGCTTCATCAACCTTGTTTAAATATATGGAGAAAATGGAGGGAGGGAGCGTGGGTGGGTGGATGTGTGTGTGTGTGAGAGAGAGAGAGTGAGAGAGAGACTGACTCAAAACTATGAAAAAAGGAACAGGAAAGCAAAACAGAAGGCTTGAATTAAGGCGGGGGGAAAAAGGGTGGCTTTTTAAGATGCTGTCTAGGCTTGTCATCGCTTTCCTCCCAAGAAGCAGGCGTCTTTGAATTTCATGGCTGCTGTCACCATCTGCAGTGATCATGGAGCCCAAGAAAGTAAAATCTGTCACTGCCTCCATATCTTCCCCTTCTATTTGCCAGGAGGTGATGGGACCAGTGGCCATGATCTTGGTTTTTTTGATGTTGACCTTCAGACCATTTTTGGCGCTCTTCTCTTTCACCCTCATTAAGAGGTTCTTTAATTCCTCCTCACTTTCTGCCATGCTTTTGCGTAGTCAATGAAGCAGAAGTAGATGTTTTTCTGGAACTCTCTGGCTTTCTCCATAATCCAGAGCATGTTAGCAATTTGGTGTCTAGTTCCTCTGCCCCTTCGAAATCCAGCTTGTACTTCTGGGAGTTCTTGGTCCACATACTGCTGAAGCCTACCTTGTAGGATTTTGAGCATAACCTTGCTAGCGTGTGAAATGAGTGCAATTGTACAGTAGTTGGAGCATTCTTTGGCACTGCCCTTCTTTGGGATTGGGATGTATACTGATCTTTTCCAATCCTCTGGCCACTGCTGAGTTTTCCATTGATGATGATAAAAAAAAGTAGCGCACTGGTCCTTTGATATTGGGCTGTGGCACCAGGGTGGGTGACATGACCTTTAGCCTGGTTTGTTCCTTTTTGCACACCACACACAGAATGATTAAAGTGGTAGGAAAAGTCCCCCCCCCCACTCTGCGTTGGCTGTCTCTAGGAAGCATGTCATTGCTAGCACCACTCTGGCAGCCATTGATGATGATTAAATCCTCTGCGCGCTAGCAAAAATTTAATGCAACTTGCTAGGCACGTTGGACACCTTACTACTCCCTATACCACCCCATGGCTAGAGTGCAATGTGTTCCAGCAAAAATAGTGCACATCTTTATTAAATTTGGTGCATCCTGCTAGTTCGGTATATAGCCTGGCAGCCATTGATACTGATGATATATCCTGCTAGTTCGGTACACAGCCTGTGTAGATTCAATAATATTTTGAATTCAAATAATGTATGATTTCCTTCCTTTCAAATCAAGGGGGTAATGTCAGCGTATATAAATTTTTTGGGGGGTAAAAGGTAAAAAAGTTCCCTGACCCCTGAGCTAAGGCAATACATTTGATAAGTCAGTGTACAAAGATTTGGGGGAAAACAGGCAAACCCCGCTGATGACAAGCATAACAAAAGTAAAGGCTAGGGGGCTGATTAAATATAACAGTTCTCAGTAAGCTGAAGGAAATGCCCACTGGCTATCCAAAGTGTGCTGGGCACATCTGAGGAAGGACATAGGGTTATAGGCAAAGGGGGAGTAGGACAAGATACTGACTGAGGTGAAATGGAGAAAAAAGACATCTGGACATAGAACTACCTTGTCTGCACAGAAAATCAAGCAGGGAGAATTAGAATGTAAGATGCACCACTCCAATGCCCTTTTCACAGAGGTTATGGCTGCAATGAATGATATCTTCCATGAGAGCAGTTGAAGATCACAAGATGCCATTGGTTCAAAAGGCTGGCATATTAGCTGTGAATGAACTGGGTGAATGACTGGGATCATGTAGGAACAGATGACCACATATCCAGCACAGTATTGCTGAGGCCCTTTAGAAACTTCTTTACAAAAGGATCAACAAAAAGCAAAGCTGAGTACAGTGATGTAGCTTGTTAAGCCAATATAAACGCCAAGTAGACTCTCACAGAAGAAAAGGGCAATCTCTGTTCTCTGGAAGAAGGAAGTGCAAGACACAAAAAATGTTGCAAGAGTGTGGAGAGACACTGCTGTGAGCATAATCACAGAAGGCCTTCTATTTTTCTTAAAAGAACACTGAGTGGATGTCTTCCTGGCTGAGATCTTGGGTGTAAAAGAGAAGGGTGCCATATCTTCCAAGCAGTAAGATGCTGGAAAGGAAGGTCTGGCTACAAGATCCAACCTCTGGATTGCAAAAGAAAGGTCTGGTCTGGATGTTGGTAACAGGAACTGTTGATGAGATGCAGAAATCATAAACCAAGGTTGGCAAAGCCACCACGGTGCAATTAGGGTAGCAGGAGCTCAGGGTCCCTTGAGATGTATTGCAACTTTTGACAGAAGGAAAAACAGAGGAAACTGTGGGGGTGCCATTCCCAAGGTTGCTAAGCCACATGGTTGTTGTAGTGAGGGCACACCCTCCTAGCAACATGTGACTGCTTCTGAGAGGCGTGACTACCCATTTTTCCTCTTTCTCATAGGTGATAGAGAGCTTGCTTAATTGCCTTTCCCTAGGCCAATCCTAATGGCATGATGTAACCATAGTCCTATCTGAACTCTGTCAACTATCTGTATACTGTCCACTATCTGTGAGCTTGTAAGGTTAATAAAAGCACAGTCCTCCTGGGGGCAGGGCAGAGAAGACTTCTCATTCTGCTTCCTCAGACTAGTCGCCCATCAGGAGCACTGCTGGCAGACATCCCTGTGTGTGGCTGACTTCTTTAACTTCTATCTCTAAGAGACTATTTGCTATCCTAATTACTTGTGATCACAAAGCCCATCAGCCTGCTCATTTCGTGACTCCAACAGGAAACAAGTACAGGAAGCTAGCACTGTAGGACTCAGGGCAGTATTCCCTTCAGAGTTATTTCAAACCCCTGCCCTGCTGCAGAATCATTGGCATTTCTTACTGTGCTCTTCAACAAACTTGACTATGTAGGGAAGGCATCATTTCTGAGCAAGGGTTTTGAAAATTTCTTCATGCAGCTCCTGCTCATGCAAATGAGCAGCTATGGGAATCTGCCAGTGCATTCTGTGTAGCTGTAAAGTGAACAATGACCAGATGAATGTGGTGACGCACGCAACAGAAGATGAAGTGAAATAAAACGAACACAAGCTGCCTCATTTGTTGCGCAATGTACGGTAGCTGTGTTGACCATTGCTTCTTGGATCATTTTGCCATGGAGGATGACCTCAAAGGTCTGGAGGGCTTTCAAGATCACTGGCAACTCAAAATAATTGATATACATGAACTGTTCATTAGGAAACCATTTCACTTTCATAAAGTGCCACACTTCAACCTGATATTGGAGCCTCTGTGGTCACTGTGACATATTGATTTGGTTGCTGAAATGGCATACTCTGTGTTAGACTGACAAGTAATGGCCATCAGATCAACTCCTGAAGAACCTGAGATGAGAACAGTAGGGATCTGTGATACATTCCACCGCTGAAAATGCTGAGGAATCAGTGCTGAAGACAACTGAAGTACAAACAAGAGAAGGTGATCATCACTGTAGTGCAAGGGTCCCCAACCCCCTGGCCACGGACCGGTACAAAGCTCTCCTCCAGCACCATATTTCAAATGAATCTTTTGTTTTCCCTGTCAGCTTTCTTGATGATTGGAAATGTAAAAATGTGGATGATCTTGGTCTTGGCCTCCAATGATACACCCTTACACTTGATGATAAGAACCCACATATCAGCGGTAATGATGTTCCAGGTGGACACATGGCAAATAAGACACACAGGATTCTATAATTGGTGAGGGGGAAGCATGGGAGTGCAGACACGGAGAGATGGAATCACAGCCAGTGCTTTGCCAGGTGGAGAGATAGTAGAGGAGGTGTATGATTTAGACTACTTGTATGAATGCATCTTGAAGCATTCTGGGAAGAAGACTTCACAGGAGGCACTGGTCTTCAATAAGGAACCTCCATTACCCTCCATTATGACTTAGAGGTGCAGTGAGTGGGAGGCTGCAAATCAGTCTCCATCTTCACTGTGGTTCAGATTTTCATCAGATACACCATAAGGTTGTCAGTCTAAAGAGCTGAAAAGCCATTCAATATCAAAGGGAAGGTCTTCTATCCTGGTTCTTGAATCCTTGGAAATGTTAGCAGCACAGATCCAAGAATACTTATGAAGTGACCATTCCAGAAATAATTGTCAAGGCACAGCCAGCCATGCAGTAGGCAAAATTAATGTGACAACCTGCCAGCCTGCATGCTTCCTTGTGAAAAGACAAAGTCATGGCTTTGTGATATTCCAGGAGGTAATGCATTCTAAACTTCTCCCATAGAAATTGCTGATATGCTCCCAGTTGTTCATATGGATGCCTAGGACAGCTTAGCCTCCTTCCCAGAATGGACAGCTTCTTACTTTCCACACTATGGTTTTCTTTCTCCCTTAGGTTTGGGACACACCTCAGCAATAATAAAGTTTGGTTTAGGCTGCTGAAATAAGAATGAACCTCCTTTTGGCACCTCCCACTAGCATAGAGGGGAAAGGAAAACAAAAGACAATGGAAGACAGACAAACTGAGTAAAACAAATAAGATTAATAAACGAAGGCAGGAGCATAAAAGGAAAGTAGGGAAAACACTAAGAAAACTGTTCTGAAATGCTGTTGCTCTGGCAGTGGACAAAATGGAACTGAGATGCTTGAACCGGAGCGTGCTACACATACATGGCAATTGGCAGAGTAGTGTGGGGTTTTCATACAAATTGCTGAGCTCTAGACTACGTATTCCAATGGAAGCTCTGTGCAGGCACAGAAACCCAATTGTATGAGTCACAGAGACCACGAAAAAGAACAAATTATCATTTCTGACCCAAATGACTTCAATAGAAGCTACATCAGTTTATCAGATGGTACACCTGACTGGCAAAGACTGTTTGAATGTTTCTTCTAGGCACAAGGCCCAACTACCTCACTAAAATTTCCATAACCTTTGTCTGTAAGCAGTTTTCACCTGTCTTAAGCAAACATAGCATTTTTTTGTACTAGAAACAGAGAACTGACATCTTAACAATTCATTGTTTGATTCTGATCAACAGATTGACCTGAAAGACAGAATGAGATGGTGGCTCCAACTTCATTTTTTCCGAGCGAACAGGATTAACACACTCTTTTCCCCCCAGTTTATAACAAAACTGACTATTATGCCAGAATACAGTTCATAATGAGGTGTTTGAGATGATAAATGTGTTGGTCACCAAGCTGAGAGGTCCCCCAAAGACCACAAATGTTCCAATGAAAGCTCCAAAAATAGTTGTTTCCCAATAATAATCCATTTTAAATATATTTTACTGACTAACAAATATATTTTCCTTCTTTAATAATGTACAATACTGCATTTCAGACACTGGAGTAATCTTTATTTTAAGGCAAAAGAACTAACACTATATCATATGTGATGATAGAAAACCAGCAAAAGCACAGACAGAAAAGACAAAGTAAATGCCAGCTGATCTGCTGGGGTGTTTTTAAAGTTATTTTCAAAGTGTTCAAGATTAGTTCACGTACTCTTACTTAAACCAATACTCCCTGTGGGCTTTATTCCAACTTTCTCAGGGCAACATAGCAATATACCTTTCTTCCTAACACAAGGTCCATAAAAACAAAGAACATGTTATACCACTCCATAGGTTCAGAAAATATGTAGCTTTTGATGCAATCCAGAGATATATAATGTAGGTTGAAATCCATTAGTTAGTTACAACTAGAGTAGATCCATTCCATCAGTGGAACTTAGGGAGGAGCTGACTCACCAAATCATGGGCCTACTTAAACTGCAACTTACTAATGGATTTCAACCACAGAATGAGACTAGAGTGTCTAGCAGACTTTATATTTGTCATACCCTTCCAATTTTGCATCTTAAACTACTATGTAAACTCCTTGAACACTAACAAGTGTATTTAAAAGAAATGGACGTGTGACCACTGCTGGGAATAAAACAGAAATGTCAACTGCAAATGTCCTGCACTACTTGTTATCCATCAGCTAAAATAAAGGCCAACAGCAACATTAAATGGTTCTCAGTGATTTCACAAAATCAGTTTTGTTGCTTTCCCAGAGCTACAAAAAGTAGGATGTCTGTCAAACTCTCAAATAGGTAGACATCTGACAGTCAGAAAAAGAACCACCCATTAACAGTTTACCATCTTGTCTCGATGGTCTCCCAGTTGACTGGCTCCTGTCCAAATCTATTGCTGCACCTTTAAGGTGGCACCACATTTTTGTCTTTTTTACTTTTTATTTCTATTTTGCTTTTATCAACATATTGATAAAACATTTCTGGATAACCTCTCCTAGCAGTTTATGGGACTTTGCAAGAGCATGGGGGTAAATCAGAACCTGTGGAACTCTGCCAAGGGACAAAACATTCATAGTCCAGCACCACCCTCTGGAGCTGGCCATCCAAGGAGAGAAATTACTACTTTGTGGTATGTCCACAACCTAACCCAGATATGTTAACCAGGAATCCATTATTTTTAAAGGAAGCTGATGAGTGGTGCAGGAAAATCAACAGGGCTACCATTACCAGTCCTGCAAATTTCTCATAGAGTGACCAAGGCAATTTTCATTCTAAATCTCAAAGCCTTAGGTAAACAATTTCATTCAAGACTATCTGGAGTTACTAGCCAGAACATGGGCTAGTCACATTTATAGCAAGAGTGGGCAACCTCAACTGTGTTTAAGGTCCGTTTTCCATATTTGTTGGCAGTTTAAGGACTACTAAAGGTTGTGGGCTATGGCCAAAGAGGTGGTGGCTGTTGCTGCTGCTTCTCAGAAGTAATCCAGTGGTACCTCTGTAGAAAGGTCAGCTGACAGGGCACTGTTGTGACCCAGGAGACACTCAAATTACAGTCCTCACATTTTTTGGTTAGGCTCCTTCTGTGCCCCCCTGTCATGAGTGCAGCTGAAGACCTGGAACCGGAAGGGTTAACTGTGGCTGAGGAGAATGCTGAGCAATTAGAAACACAAATACCTGAATCACCCCCAGATTCTCCTCCCCCAGTAGACAGGCTGAGGGCCAGGCTTCGGGGAAGACTTATGACAAGAAGGTCAGAAGATCGCTCGAAGGCTGCCCACAGAAACATCCGATCAACTAGCCCTGAGTACTGACAGGATGGAAAAGCTTCCAGCAGCTCAAGGGGCTGTTTTACTATATAAACAGCTCTTAGTCGGCTAGAAATCCGTGGAAGCAACAAGTCAAATCTCTGGCTTGCATCCACGCTCCTGACTGCCTTGAACCTTGTTCCCTGGACCTTTGGCTTTGGACTCTGACCCCGGACTGTGTGATTTGGCTTTGGACCCTGACCTTGGATTACGGTTTGTGATTTGGCTTTGGCATTTTGGTATCGGCTCTGAACTTGGACTGGCTTATCGGACTCTGCTGTTGAAACCCCCGGGAATGTGACAGATTGCTTCCACCACCACACTTCCCCCACAAAATGGAGGGAGAAGCAAGTGAAGGCTTAGGTACGCTGAATGCTGTGCTTGCTCAAGTGCAAATTCTCACCCAAACAGTGGCACAGCTGCAGCAGCATCAGCTGCAATCTCAAGCCAACGCTGCTTCTCAGGTCAAGTGTCCTGTGCTTCCTCCCGAAAAGTTTGAAGGAAAAGTGGAGGAGTTTCCAGCATTCCTGGCACAGTGTAAGCTGTATATTGAGCTGCGCGCCAGAGACTTTCCCACAGACAAAACCAAGGTATGCTTTATAATCAGTCTACTCAAGGGCAGCTAAATGGGCTACTCCTCTACTCCTTGCTCCTTCACCCCTGTTAACCAATTACCAGCGTTTTCTGGAACATATCTCAGCCGCTTTTGCTGACCCCTTGCAAGCTGCTACTGCTAATAGAAAGATTCGGGCCCTGAAACAGGGTAAGGCTTCAGTCTCCCAGTATTCCACTGAGTTCAGACTCTTGGCTCAAGATTTGCTCTGGAATGAAGCAGCTCTTATGGACCAATATATGGAAGGGTTGGCTGATGGGATCCTGGATGAGCTGGCACGTGTAGATCGACCCAATACGCTGCAAGAACTAATCACTCTATGCTTACGCATTGATGGCCGCCTGGAGAGCCGACGCCTAGCACAGGGCGGTTCCTGTCTCTTACAGCCACCCCTGACAACCCCCAATACTAGATCAGAGGATTCTGAACCTATGCAGTTGGGAGCGGCTCGGCCACGCCTCAGCCCTGAGGAAAAAACACGACGCCGCTCCCAGAATCTCTGCCTGTACTGTGGGGGAGCAGGACACTTTGCTTCTGGCTGTTTGGTTAAGCGGCTTAACCTCGGCTCCGTGAAACCACCGTCAGTAAAAGATTTGCCCCATGCCTGAATGGACCCTCAGACGTGGGGCACTTAGCTGGGTCTCCTGAACCATACCTTAACATCCCGGGTCCATTCCTTGTACCAGTAAAACTCTGCCTGCCAGATGGACGTTGCTTGTTTGTTCATGCCATGGTCGACTCTGGAGCCGATCGCTGTTTCATCGACACAGCTTTCGTGAAACAGCACCAGATCCCTGTACAGGATAAAGAGATCCCGACCCTAGTCGAATCCATAGACGGGCGTCTCCTCCACTCTGGTCCTGTGACCCAGGAAACCCAACCGGTCATCCTCCAGGTTCAACGCCATCAGGAGCAACTACAGTTCAACGTTGCACGCATGCCCCGTTTTCCACTTATTCTGGGACTTTCCTGGCTCCGAACACACAACCCCCTAATGGACTGGACGCAAGGAGAGTTACGTTTCAGGGACCCGTGTCCGCATCTGGGTCCACCGGCTACCTTGGCTGCAGCAGGGTCAACAGACAGCTCCGTGATACCCTTGGATTATGAGGACTTTGCTGATGTCTTCGAGGAGAAGGGGGCTGACCAACTACCTCCGCATCGACCCTTTGATTGTGCTATCAATTTGGTGCCTGGGGCACCCCTTCCTGTGGCGCGGATTTACCCCATGTCGGAACCCGAACTCGCGGCCTTGAGGGCCTTTCTTGATAAAAATCTGAAACGGGGATTCATCCGGCCATCCACGTCGCCCCTGTCTGCACCTGTCATCTTTGTCAAAAAGAAGGGTGGGGAGCTCCGCCCTTGCAATGATTACAGAGCCTTGAATAAGATAACCATTAGAGACCGCTACCCTCTACCATTGATCGGCGAACTTTTGGATCGCCTTAAGGGGGCACGAATTTACACCAAGTTGGATCTCCGTGGCGCCTATAATTTGGTGCGAATTCGTGCTGGCGACGAGTGGAAGACGGCTTTCGGAACTCGTTATGGCCAGCATGAATACCTGGTCATGCCTTTTGGTTTAACTAACGCTCCAGCGGTGTTCCAGCGGTTCATGAATGTCATCTTTCGGGACTTGCTTGAGCGCTTTGTAATCATCTACCTGGATGACATTCTGATTTATTCCCGAGACCCCGTTCGGCACACGGAACATGTTCGCCAGGTTTTACAACGGTTACGAGAACACCGACTCTACGCCAAACTGGAGAAATGTGAATTCAACCTGCGAGAAGTCGAGTTCTTGGGTCACATTGTATCTCCCCAAGGGATCCAGATGGACCCAAAGAAGATAGAGTCGGTTCTGACCTGGCAGAAACCCCGGAACCGTAAGGACGTACAACGGTTTCTCGGCTTTGCGAATTAGTACCGTCAGTTCATACCATCTTACGCGGACGTAACCACGCCACTGACCCGCCTCCTCCGGCCCAAAGAGCCATTTCTTTGGACTCCGGAGGCAGACCATGCCTTCATAACACTAAAAACTCGCTTTACCACTAAGCCCATTCTACGCTATCCGGATCCCCGACTACCGTTTACCGTAGAAACAGATGCCTCCAGTGTCGCCCTTGGTGCAATACTGTCCCAGCGGGAGGACCCCTCACAGCCACTGCAGCCCTGTGCGTTCTACTCCCGGCAGTTCACACCCTCAGAACGCAATTACACCATCTGGGAGCAGGAACTTTTGGCCATCAAAATTGCTTTCGAGGTTTGGAGGCATTACCTCGAAGGGGCCCGTCACCCAGTCCAAGTCTTGACGGACCATCGAAATCTGGAACACTTACAAACGGCCCGACGCCTTAACCAACGCCAAATCCGATGGAGTCTCTTTTTCTCCCGGTTCGACTTCCGTATCACCTATGTCCCGCATACTCAGAATCGGAAAGCTGATGCCTTGTCCCGCAAACCGGAATACGCCGTTCCAACCTCTGAAGAACCGCCGATCACACCTGTTCTATCCCCTTCAGTCTTTGCAGCCATAACCACTCGCTCATCTCTGGCTGAAGAGATTTGAGCCAGCCAAGCTCAAGATCCCTGGGCCAAGCAACGTCTACAGGAACTCCAAGAGGGCTCTGCCAGCGACTTTACTAACCACCAGGGTCTCCCATTACACCGTGGACGCTTGTATGTTCCTCCAGGGCCCCTCCGAACCAACGTCCTCTATCTGACCCATGATTCCCCTCCTGCAGGACACTTCGGTCGGTACAAAACTCTGCACTTGCTCACACGGGAGTTTTGGTGGCCCCGGGTTTGAGCTGATGTCGCCCGTTATGTTAGTTCCTGTGAGGTTTGTCGTCGAGCCAAGGACGTACCAGCCAAACCTCCAGGTCTGTTACAACCATTACCTGTACCGGCCGGCCCTTGGGACACAGTATCTTTGGACTTTATCACGGATCTCCCACGATCACAAGGGTATACCTGTGTCTTAGTAATAGTGGACCTATTTACTAAGATGGCTCATTTTGTCCCATGTTCCAAACCTCCCACAGCTCCTGAAACCGCCCAACTCTACCTTCATCATGTTTTCCGTCCACACGGGCTCCCGACACACCTAATTTCCGATCGTGGTTCCCAATTCACTTCCCGGTTCTGGCAAGCCTTACACACCAGTTTGGGTACCCAGGTGCACTTGTCGTCAGCATATCATCCCCAAACAGATGGACAGACCGAGCGTACCCATGCCACCCTGGAGCAATATCTCCGTTGCTACACCTGTTATCAACAAGATAATTGGGCTACCCTGTTACCCCTGGCTGAATTCGCTTACAATAACGCCGTACACACGTCTACAGAACAGACCCCATTTGAAGCCAACTATCGGTACCATCCTCGCTTTTTCCCGGCTACCCTGCCATCAACCGTGGTTCCTGCTGCTGATGCCCATATACACGAGTTGCAGGCTCTCCAAGACTTACTCCGAGAGCAGCTTCAGCAGGCTAAGGAGGCTTATAAGACAGCGGCCGACAGGAAACGGCAAGAAGGGCCACCTCTGAAACCAGGGGACCAGGTCTGGCTTTCCACCCGTTATCTCCGCCGACCTGGCCGGTCCCGCAAGTTAGACCCTCGGTTTATAGGACCCTATGTAATCCTGGACCAAATCAACCCTGTTGCTTTCCGGCTACAACTTCCAGATACTCTCCGTATCCACCCGGTTTTCCACTGATCTCTCCTTGTTCCTGTTGCAGCGCCGGACCCTGCCCGACCTTCACCCCTGGCTCCACCTCCGCCCATTCTGGTCGATGGCGAGGAAGAATACGAGGTCCGTCAAATCCTGGACTCCCGAATCCACCGAGGAGGTCTTCAGTATTTCGTAGATTGGGAAGGTTATGGTCCTGAGGATCGATCATGGGAACCCGCCAGCAATCTACACCCCCCCCCCCCCCCGATTTGGTACGGCAGTTCCATGCTACCTATCCTGATCGACCCGGCCCATCTGAAGGGGGGAGCCCTGGGGAGGGGGATAGTGTCATGAGTGCAGCTGAAGACCTGGAACCGGAAGGGTTAACTGTGGCTGAGGAGAATGCTGAGCAATTAGAAACACAAACACCTGAATCACCCCCAGATTCTCCTCCCCCAGTAGACAGGCTGAGGGCCAGGCTTCGGGGAAGACTTATGACAAGAAGGTCAGAAGATCGCTCGAAGGCTGCCCACAGAAACATCCGATCAACTAGCCCTGAGTACTGACAGGATGGAAAAGCTTCCAGCAGCTCAAGGGGCTGTTTTACTATATAAACAGCTCTTAGTCGGCTAGAAATCCGTGGAAGCAACAAGTCAAATCTCTGGCTTGCATCCACGCTCCTGACTGCCTTGAACCTTGTTCCCTGGACCTTTGGCTTTGGACTCTGACCCCGGACTGTGTGATTTGGCTTTGGACCCTGACCTTGGATTACGGTTTGTGATTTGGCTTTGGCATTTTGGTATCGGCTCTGAACTTGGACTGGCTTATCGGACTCTGCTGTTGAAACCCCCGGGAACGTGACACCCCCCCCAATCAAAGAAACTAATTTGCATATAGAATTCTTTGAATTAAAAAAATCATTTTAATGAAGCAGTTATGTACTGTAAAGGTTGTTACAGTTTGGTTTGGTTTGTTCACAAGAACCTGGGTTTAACTAAACAAAGATTATTGTTTTAAACTGGAAAACCCCATTGCACCATCTAGTGGCCAAAGATTAAAAGAAATCAGGGCTCTCAAAACATAGTGAAATTCCCCCCATGCCCCAGAGAAGACATATACTGACTTTATATATACAGTGGTGCCTTGACTTACGAACGCCCTGACCTACGAACAAATTGTCTTACGAACAGCTCTGGTCGCAAAATTTTGCTTTGACTTGCAGCCGGAGCTTTGACCTACGAACAAAAAAAGGCAGGAGAAAGGGGCGGGAAATTCAAAAAAACTAACCGTTGGTGGCGAAGAGGCTGCTTCTTTGTAGCTCTTTTGCCCCAACGGTTAGGGAAAGGGATGTGGCGGCGGGGGTCCGGCCGGGAGCCGAGGACCCATCCCAGCCGGGCTCTGGCTCCTGGCTGGACTCCTGGCCAGATCCCGGCCCGGGCAGCTGACCATGGCCGGGAGGCTTGAGAGGAGGCTTTGTGGGGAGGTAGGTGTGCTGCTTTTTACTGTTTTGGGTGGCTTTTGCAGGGTGGAATTGGGCTGGTGGGGTTATGTTTGTGTTTTGTTTTGTTTTTTGTAGCCCCAGGGGCTTGCAGATTTTTATTTTTATTTGGGGGGGGGTATTTTTTTCTTCAGCCGGAACGGATTAATGGGTTTTCAATGCATTCCTATGGGAAATGGTGCTTTGACTTACGAACATTTTGACTTACGAACGCCATTCCAATACAGATTAAGTTCGTAAGTCAAGGCACCACTGTATATTGCTGGCCCTCCAGCAACCTCAAAATTAAATTTCTGGGGCAACATATGCCTCCCCCCCCAAAAAAAATAATTTTGAGGTTGCTGGAGGGCCACAAACTGCCCATGGAGTTGCCATGCAGCCAGTGGGCCACACATTATCCATCCCCAGTCTATCTGTTCTTGTTACATGTCATCAAGTCACTTCTTATCCTACAAATGAGTGAACACCATAATGTCCTGTCATTAACAACCATGCTCAGCTTTTGCAACTGGAAGCCTATGGCTTTCTTAAGGAGTCAATCCATCTCATATTTGATCTTCTTCCTTTCCTGCTACCTTCAACTTTTCCTAGCATAATTGTCTTTTCCAGAGTCTTGTTTCTCATGACATGCTCAAGCTATGACAGTCTCTATTTCATCATTTTTTGGCTCTCGAGAATGTTCAAGCTTAATTTGATCTAGGGCCCACTGGCTTGTTTTTCTGGTGGTCCATGGTATCCCCAAAGTTCTCCTTCGCTACTGCATTTCAAACAAATCATTTTTTCTCCTGTCAGCATTCTTCATTGTTCAGCTTTCACATCCATACATAATATGACAGTGCTGCTGATCTTGGCCTTTCTCTCCAGAGACAGTATCCTTGATATTTTCTAGTTCCTTCACAGCTGGCCTTTCAATTCTCAGTCTTTTTCTGATTTCTTAGCTATAGTCTCCATTTCAATTGATGACTGAACCAAAGTATACAAAATATCAATTAAATTTTTGATTGACAGCCCTACAGTTATAATTTTCTTCTGTAGTCAAGATTTTGGTATCTTAATGTTCAAATATAGTCTTGTTTTTGCATTTTCACTTCCATCGGGAGTTGTTTGGAGTCATTGCTGCCTTCTATTAATAATATGGTGTCATCAGCATATTTTAAATTATTAGCATTTCTTCCAGCAATTTTCACTTCAGTTTCATCTATATCTAATCCAGCTTTCCATATGATATGGTCTGCATAAAGTATGCCCCTGTCTGACACATATGCCTATAGAAAAATATTCTATTTCTCCATATGCTGTTTCAATAGTTGCTCCTTTTTCACAAAAATGATTACGCATCAGGACAAACAAGTGTTGAGACACACCCATTACTTTTAAAATAGTACACAGCTTTTCATGATCCACACAATCAAAGGCTTCGCTGTAGTCTATAAAGCACATAGCAATTCTCCTTTGAAATTTTTTTGTACACGTCAGTAGCCAACGTATATTTGTAATATGGTCTCTAGTGATTCTTCCTTTTCAGGTGCAGCCTGAGCATCAGACATTTCTTGATCCATGTAGGGTAAAAGTCTATGACAATACCTTGAAATCACTTTGATGGGAATTGGTGTCTCCTTTATTGGGGATTGGAATATATATTTATTTATTTCTTCCAAATGCTTTGAGAACTGCTTTCACTTTACTTTCTAAAACTGCAGGTGCTTTATCCCAAGATTCTTCTTAAAGGAATATGTTATCCTTGGATTACTTCTGTACAGTTTTTCAGTTTACTCGTTGAAAAATTTTGTTTGCATATTTGTAGCAGCTGAAGATGCTTTGCATGTTGGTGTGTTACTGTACATGCACCCGACCCACCCTGCCCATGCGCAATGCAACTTGACACAACAATACTAATTCAGTTAATAGCCACTGCAATGAGTGCCATTCCACAATCCATATTAAGCAATGTGCTGTTCTTGAATTTTTAACCACAGGGGAAAATCATTCCTGTTGAAATTCATTGATGAATCTAAGCTGTTTATGGTAAGAAACTTGCTGATGACACACATTTTCATGATGTGATTTAAAGCAATCCTTGCATAACCAAAACATGCACTGCTTCCCAGCCCTACCTCTCTTCTCACACTTTGTGAGATGAGGACTAGAACTTCTTCCCATACATAAACTGGAGCTTCAAAAGCAACCATTATGAAGATGATGATGTAGTGAAGATAGTGGTTGAAGCAATGGACAAAAGATAGTTAGAATTCCTAGTTGGCAGAATAAATAAACTTTCTTTATGTTGGGATAAGTTTATTCAAGTAGTGGGAGATAATACTGAAAAATAAGACGCTACCAGAAAGAGGAACCTCTGAAGGTTAGTTTGCTCTCTGATTTTTGAAAATATCTCAGTTTGTTTTCAAGGTATGAGATAACAGGCAAAACCCTATAATCAACCTTTGCATATACAAAGTGTCCCATGTAGTTGCTCCCTCACTTTTTGTTGTACATAAGCAAAGCTCGCTTGATAGACAATAAAAAATGTGTCAACTGACAAATCTTTTACTATATCTAGGCTGAAAAGACTTGTGAAGGCATTTTCCTCCACAAGGAAGGAAACGAGGCATAATGCTTCAGCAAAGTCTTTTTGTTTGTACTCTTTCATAAAACTGTGGATGTCTGCATAGAAATTATTTTGCCTAACAGAGCCAGTTATACAAGGCACTTTAAATCCGTCTTTTTATCTGCTGCTTTTATTGCATCTTGAATATCCGATGGTAGCTGTCCCCATCTGCTGGAACATTTTATCTGTTCTATGCAACTAGTATTTGCATAGACCCTGTTATTTTAGTTGTTTTGGATGATGGCTACAACAGCTAAATGAAAATGAACCATTAACAGCCCAAATCCTTTTGCCTAGTTACACCAGCATAACATAAATGGCATAATATTTGGAGCCAAGCTGCTTTAATGTAAGGGACAATTGTAAACATATATATCTGTTCCTTACTGAGTTGGGTGACTCAGTGGGCCATGGTTAATGATTACAGTGATTTCTTAACTTGGGGCAATTTGCCTCCAAAAGTGTTGTAAACTGCCCAGAGTGGCAGTCAAAGTCTGACAGACCCTACATCAGGTGAACAAGATTTTTTCTGGACTGTGATAACACTAATAGCTAGGGAATCCTCTGGGGACTACACAAATAGGGATTAATTGCCACACAAGGACAGCAACGTGTTTCTGTTCCGGCAACAGCCCAGCATTTTAATATTTCTTTACTTGTATCAGAGTGTTGCACAATTCAAAATCATGGACACACATGAAACAAAGATAAAACAAAAAAAAATCATAATGTCAAAACAATCAGACCACCCTTGACCAGAAATGGGCCACTTCAATAGCACTCTTTTCAAGGAAAATTGTCTTCGAAATCTGAGGAAGCTGTTTCGGCTCTAGATCAGTGTCTGATGTAAGTAATGGACTGGATGAGGGTGAATAAACTAAAATTTAATTCAGACAAAGCACAGATGCTCCTTGTCTGTAAAAAGGCAGATCAAGGAATAAGGATACAGCCTATGCTGGACAGGATACTCCTGGATTCAATGCTGGTTCTAACCTATAAAGCCCTAAATGGCTTGGGTCTAAGCTATCTCAAGGACCGTATCTATGAGCCTGCCTGGGTGTTAAGATAATCATGAGAGATCTTTCTTTCAATCTCACCACTTTCACAGGTCTGTTTGGTGGGGGCACGAGTGAGGGCCTTCTCTGTTGCTGCTCCCAGACTTTGGAACTCCCTCCCACAGGAAGCCAGGCTGGCCTCATCTTTGCTGTCCTGCCACAAGCAGGCAAAGACCTTTCTCTTCAGGCAAACTCTCCCTTAATGACAGGCTGCCTGAGTGGGGTTTTAAATGGATGGTTCTGCCTAATTGCTTTGAGTATGGTTTTGGTGTTGCTTTTTTATCATCTTTTAATGTGGCAATTGTTTGATCCTTTTTAGTATTTGTATGTTTACTGTTTTTAATTTTAAATATTGTTTTTTAAATTTTGTAGAATTGTCTAGTGATGCCTTGAGTCTTTTTTAAAGAGAAAGGTGGAGTAAAATATTTTAAATAAATAAACAGATAAAAATAATATTTTGTTCATCAGCAAGTTTACAATGCAATGCTTCTGGAAGTGAAGGATTGGCTGGCTGCATACCATTGCCCAGGGCACATCCAAGTGTAGTTGTAATGCTTTTCCACTCTTCTGGGAATCTCCTTCTATGTCCCAGAGCATTTTAATGATTAGGTTGATAGTTGGAAATGTATATCACATTCCCTAGGAATGAACAGACTACATAAACAATAGTTATTATTAGAGATGGGGGTATTCGCATTCGTATACAAATATCCCCGCACAGGTGGAAATAACGAGGGTCCGGCCCCATGGGGCCGGACTGTCCACTCACAATTTTGCCGCTGCTGCCGGCTCCGTGGAGGCTTCCTATCGCATCGTTGTCCGCAATCCACTACCTACTCCTGGCAGGAGGCGGGATGACAAACCTCTCTGCTAGGTCGGAGAGTGGCTAATCCACTGTGGAGAACAGCGCGATAGGAAGCCTCCGTGGAGCCGGCAGCAGTGGCGAAATTGTGAGTGGACCCTCGTTATTTCCACCTGTGCGGGGATATTCGTATACGATACGAATACCCCCATCTCTAGTTATGATCCAACCAGTTCTTCCTCTAGACACTGAAACAGGCTGGATGAATTCTACAGGGAACTCATTTCAACTAAATGCTAATAAACCTAGTCACACAATGACTGCAAAATAAACAAGGCAGGCCAAAAAACAGGACAGAAAGCAGGTACCAATATACTTTTTAAACTTAGAAACTAGCAGATATACGTGACTTTTACCATAGTACCTGTTAAGACAGTTCCAATCTTGTGTAACTTACTACACCATGCACACTAATGTTTTCCCTATTTCCCTTTGATTTTAAAATCTAAAGACACATTATCTGCAATAGACAATTTGATCCATATACATACATTATTTGGGAGTCACAGAAAAACAGTGTTCATAAGTAACTGGGTTAGAATCAGTATTTTTCGAGCAGTGGAACAATTTAAACAACCTAGTCCACCAGGTCCCCATCTAAAAACAGCTGCAAGACTTTGCTGTATATTTCAAGCCTTCTTGTGTGATAAGGCTGAGAAACTCTCTTCCTTCTGAGAAGCACTGTTACTCATGAGGAGCATGGTGTCTGTCATCTGATGACTCAACATAGTACTGCAGTCTTCTTATTAATTTTAAATATGATCAATGAACTAAAAAAAAGTTGCACATCAGCAGGATTCCCTTAGTTATTTATTCCAAGTTCTACAATATTGAAGCTTTGACAGAAACAGACATGCACACAAGCACACATAAACATCCTATTTTCTCCCTCTTTTCCCCCCATCTTTCCCACAGAAGCATTGAGTTACCCCAATTCTACAAAGAACTTTAAGAAAGGAGTCACTATTTCAGGATTTCAACTTTTGTATCTACTGCTTTAAGTCTCATTAGTGGTTCCCCAACTTCAAATATAGGACATATTTTTGAAAATTAAAATACTACATTAGCTTCAGTTGACAAAGCAGAAAAATACTGGAAAACAATTGTTTATAGCCTTTACATTAGTCCTTGCTACTATAACCAGTCATTTTAGAAAACAGAGCAGATGTATGTACTTTCTTCTCTATAAATATATTTTTCCTGTTGCTTTAAGGAATTAGTTTGTGCTCCAGGTGCAAAGGGATAACACTTGGCTACATATGGCTGCAGAAAATAAACTACAGTGACAAATATAGTAATCAGTGAAAACAGTATTTGCCCATTATTTTCACCCATCATTGACATCATCATTATGAATAATTTGTGATTATCAGTACTTTAAAATCATTAACATTTAATGGTTTCAATGCAAATAACCAATAGATGGATTCAAAACACTAATGTGTTGATCCAAATTGTACTTAAAGAGGGGGCCTGAGATGTAAAGCTGCCAGCTAAACTTTACACTCTAAACAACCAGTGAGCCCAAAGCATCCAACAGGATTTTAAAAGATCAATTATGCATGAATGTTCCTCTTTAAATTATTTATCTTTTAAAAATGCTGATGCCATTGTCTTTTTAATGCTTGTGTTCTTTCACTGCCTAGTGCCTGACAGATGCAATAGCAACTTAACAAGATAGAGTTTTCTTTCACTATACATCATGCTTATTCTCTTGCTATCCTTTTCAGTCTCTTACCCAAGGGAATATAATTATAAATGGGATATAATTAGTTTTTAACCATAAAACCTATGAGATAAATAAAGCCTGCGTGCAAATCCATTAAATGCTGCAAAATCTGTTAGCCAGAAACAGGACAGTATTAGCTACGTTTGGCTACAAAAGAGTAGACTATATGCACAAGGCACCACAGAGGAGCAGAACTGAACTGTCACAGCTGTTTCATTCACCCAAACCAATCACTTAAACCCATTCAAGGCAAGCTTCCTTCCTTCCTTTGGAAATCTATTTGCCATGACATTCACATTGAAATAGGTCTTTAGAGTGCCTTGGCTATCCCTTGTCTGTCCAGCCTTGAAGATCAATTGTTGTGCCTTTCTGTGGTGGAAGGAAAGCCATTGCATTAATCTATTATTTCTATATATGTTTAAATTATGATACGACTGATACTACTAGTAAAAAAACACTGTATCATGTTAACAGAAACTAATCTCACCATACTGTGGCAATTTATTTAGGACCTTCCTGTTAAGGCCTCTTACACAGCCACACATGAGAAGAACTCTGGGGCAGCATCTTGTATGTGGAAGCAACTACCCCTGGAAATTTCCCTCTTTCTTTGTGTTTTGTTAGCATTTTAAGACATTTTTTTCAACAAGCCTTTGACCTTTTTGCTTTTTAAAATTATCACATGTTAGTTTGTGTGCTTTTCTTGTTTCTTGGTGTTGTTCTTAATTTGTTGTGGCTATACATCTATTTTTTATGACTAGGTTGCTGTTCCAGGGTGTTTCCGTATGTTTTCTTTTTACATGTTTTGTTACTTTTTTTAAGCATCTTCACTGCAGAGTGGAAGTAGCTTACAAATGGTACTATAAATAATAACTGAATCACTATAAAATCATTTCTAGTTCATTCTCCTGTTCTCCTGTACTACATGCTTGCCCTAAGACATGTGGGAAGAGAATAAATCTAGTGTAATCACATACTATATGAGCCCTTGTGCCAACTGATGTCATCCAGAGCTGCCCATCTAAAGGTACCAACTATGAAAATTGTTCAGCTTGAATACGTCAGGGAAAAAAGTCTTATCATGTTGATGTCCCTATGCTTTGGAATTCTCTTCCTGAGTCCCCGTGGGTATGATATCCCTGCCAGGATTCTAGAGGGGATCTAAGGTGGAATTATTTCATCAGATCAGACTAAATCCAAAGAAACAAAACAAAATTAAAACAAAGACAAAACCATGTGGCATCTTATAGACTAAGTATTATATTTTAATGTGAGCTTTCGTGGACAATTCCACTTCGTCAGACATATGGGAAAAAATGAAATGCTGGATGAAATACCAATTACACAAGTAAAACATACGAAATTTTCATTGGTTCTAAGAGTCTTGGGTATTTGGTTACACCTCACATGCAGAGGTTTATTAGCCGCCTTGTGTCTTTTTCGGGAGAAAAGAGGGATAGAAATATTTTAAATAAATTAAATAAATAATATATTTGGTGTTAGGTTGTAAACATTCTTCCAGGAGACAGAAAGCAGTTGACAGGCATGAGCAAAAGCGGAGAGAGAAGAGGTGGGGGATTGAAGACTGTTAAAAACTCAAGGAGGAGGGGAGAGTATATAAAAGTAAAAGAAGATATTAAAGAAACCACGTATATTAATGTAGGAAATATTAACAATTTTTACCTTTGAGCATTGTGATGAGAGATGGGCCTGGTAGTTGTGAAGAAAATATATCCCTCTATATTCTTGATTTGTAATGGTTCTGTTCTAAAATAGTGACTTTCAGCAGGCCTCTGAATGTTATTAAACTGCTATTCTACCCCTTACATAGTAAAGCATTACAGGGCAATGTATATAAGATGAAATTGCTTGCTGGGCTTTTGGTTGTTCTCAATTTTTATTTATGTATTTACCATACATGTGAACCATTGAATTATTTGATTGTTTTGTTTGTTATATGTTAAGGCTTTTTTTGAATGGCAACGTATGCCATTCTGAGTTCTTCAGACATAAAAATGGCATTACAATGAAACAAACAAACAAACAATCTCCACCATGCCTGTTTTATCAAGCCTTCCAGGTCACCAGCTATATTCAGTTTGAGTCAAGATTAATTTTGCACCGATTTTCTCTTCTCTACCACCAAACTCCAAACTGCTCCTTATCATTCTGTTATCCTCACTAGCCAAACATAAAGTTACTCTGTAAGCTGCTTGGAAGCAAGAACCATATGTTCTAATATAATGAAGTGTTTGGTGCTCACCACATGTTGACAGTATTAAAAGCAACTATGACCTCTACCAATGCTGCACTTAATATCTAACAGAGGAAAATCTCAAATGAGGGTTGCAATTACTTTAACAAGAAACAAGACACCCCCCAAGAGTTCTGCAAAAATACTCTAATGTTGCTGTCCCAAAAATGTTCTAATTGCTTCTTGGGGGCACTAGAAGAATTCTTCATGTGTTGAAAGACATATGCTAAGTTCAGTATCAATATTTATAACATTAAATTTCAGTTGCTGTAGGAGTTCAGGTCGGGCAGAAATTGCATCATCTTTCCATTTCTGAGTTTTAGTATCTGCCCTTTCAAAATAAAGTACTTTTACAAATCCTCAAAGCAAATGCTATGAGTTGAAAGCTGCATTTGCCAACATCTTACCAAACTTCCACCCATTTCATTACAGTTTATGGGGCAGATATTTTGGGGGTAGTGCCTTCTGAAAATTGAAGCCAAGCTTTTTAATACCACGCTGAAGCTTCGGGAACAGTGTAACCTCAAGAAGAAAGTTCATTAATGGGGCAAAATAACTTTCTATTGAGATTCACAAAACCTATAGTTAATTATTTCTGGTTATACAACTGAGTGTCTGGTAAAATACAAAAACAGATACAGCAGCTTTCCTACTCTAGCTTGCCTCCTTACCAGAGGCAAAGGTTTAGGGCTTCATATCTGTTCCCTTTCTGCTGAACTCCCAATCTCATACTTTATGTGAGTGAATATGTGTGTGTGAAAGAGACGTTTGCAGGGAGAATGAAAATGAGAGAATAAAGACCACATCAGAAACAAGGTACACAGAGGGCAGATGCAACAGCAGTAGGTAGGAACATTTCTAATTTGAGAGTAGGATATAGTTCTTTGCTCATTATACAAGTTGGGAAGTGAATGTATGTGTTAGGAGTGAAGGCGTAGCCAACTGAATGCCTCTTTGTTTGTAGCAGGTAACTGTGTTAGTCTGTTGTAACAAAAGAGAAACCAGAAAGTAATGTAGCACCAATAAGACTAATGAGTTTCTATTTTTCCATGTATAGAAATAAATGTTTCATCTGAATAAGTGTGTCTGGATTCATGAAAGCTTATGAAAAAATTAAAAATCCTTTACTCTTATATGTGACTATACTTGTCTGTGTGTCTGAGTTCCCACTTGTGCCTTAGCTCTGTCTCCCCAGCTACACTTCCTATTTGTTTCTTGGCGTTCTACCCCACCAACCCCAACTGGCACCAGCTGCCACCATGCTAATGAACTTCAGACCAGGCAGATCACATTGTACCCAGTTCCATACAATTGCTAAGATAACTGCAGGAGTTGCATGCTGCCATTTGGTAGTAACATGGAAACAGACCTTCTCTGTAGTAGCAGGCACTTTGTTGAATAAATCCCTTGATATTTGGGAAATGGCAACTGGGCAGTTCTAGTATCTGTTAAAGACATCTTTCTTCGATTATGCTACCCAGATTGGAAATTGCTGTGCCTTATGTTTCAAATGAGGAGAATATATTATTGTGGTGTTCTATATTTTAATATCTAACTGTATATTAAGACAACCCTGAATTTAATGTATTCTCGAAGGCTTTCACGGCCAGGATCCGATGGTTGTTGTAGGTTTTTCAGACTGTCTGGCTGTGTTCTTGAGGTTTTTCTTCCTAACGTTTCGCCAGTCTCTGTGGCTGGCATTTTCAGAGGACAGGAGTCAGAACTCTGTCTGTGCTCTGGTGCAGTTTTGTGGGATAGCGGAGTATTTATAGCTGTGGGCTCAGCTTTTTGTCCTTTTCAGGAGATTGGGTGATTATGGTGATCAGCATGTTTTTGGTTGTGGGTGTATTGTTGTGACAGACTTATCTAAAACTCAACAAAGCCTGGCTCCCAGCACTGAAAAACACAACCTGCAAAAGGTCAACGAACTCTACCCAGCCACAAGGACCAGTGATCACTGCACACAAAAGACCAGCTAACGGCACCCATCAATCAGTGACAGATCATCTCTCCCCCTTATCAGAACAATACACCCCCAACAAAAAACACGCTGATCACCATAATCACCCAATCTCCTGAAAAGGACAAAAAGCTGAGCCCACAGCTATAAATACTCAACTATCCCACAAAACTGCACCAGAGCACAGAGTTCTGACTCCTGTCCTCTGAAGATGCCGGCCACAGAGACTGGCGAAACGTTAGGAAGAAAAACCTCAAGAACATGGCCAGACAGCCCGAAAAACCTGCAACAACCAACCCTGAATTTTTTTTTCCATAAATGGGAGGAGTGTTCAATAAATTGACTAAATAACTGGATGCAGTGAGTACTGGTTAGCGCAAATCCCATGTTATCAAAGGACAATAATACTGACCTACCTAACAAGGCTATTTAAAGAGAAAATAAGATTGCAAAGCATTTTGGAAAGTAATCATGCTATATAATGCATAAAACTACTCTCCAAATACCAAAGTCCTTCCTTCCTTATTGACCAAAATACCTGAAACTGTGTAAAAAATGTGTAAAACTGACAATGGAGTAGGTCAGTTTCTAAGTAAGATGTTCTTTCAAGATAGGAGTTAACATGCATTTGCAAATATTACTATATTCAACTAGCTTCTGAGCTGTTTCAATTAAACCCTCTCTTGTAAACTATTCTGTACTAACAAATCAATGAACTGACTTCATATGGAAGTTTTCAAACATATAATACAGAGAAGAATGCCTTCTTTATGTTAGTCCAACAAAAGCAAGCAAAACTGTCAACTGAGGAGGGACAATACCATCCTCAACCACCAGATAATACTATTAATTTGACTTTAATTGGCTCACCAACTGAATAAACTAAAATTTATCGCAGTCTCTGATAAGTGGTTTGCCACCTTTCTGTGCCATCCCAATAACCAGCTGAAAAAAGAGCCTTTTGTTTCAATGTAAGACAATGGAGAGGGGGAGCTTTGTGGGTGGAAGCCTTCTCTCTAGGGAGTTTGGGACAATTCAGTCAGCACTGCCAGATATGGAATTTAAAACCAATACTCCTGGCTTGCCTTTACAGCCCTCACTTTGAAAATCATTCTTTTTAAAATGGCCAGACATAAATATATAGCTATGATTTTTGGAATTCCTGTATTTTGTATTTTTCTGCATTGTCAACCGATAAATGGTACCCACTCTGATGGAATGTAGAGGTCAAAAGCTAGCATTTGTTTCTGATTTTTTAGTAGTCTAATAAAGGTATCACATATCTTTGCCTTTCAACAATCTAAATTTCAAATTCCAGGAGAGAATTTTCAAAGTATTAAATTACCCCTAATTAAAATCTAAAAATATGGAAATTGTGAGAAAGTACAAATAAAATTGTCATTGGACAATATTGCATATTGGAATATCCCATTGTTTTAGGAGGTGCAAGAATTACAGGCAACAATTAATAAAGGAAATTTCAAAAGCATAACGAAACATGGGTGAACAAACAAGGCCTTCCATTAAAAGAGGATAAAGGCCTTCATGTTATGAATCTGTACTGCACCAGAGAAATTAGGCATGGGCACTGGACATGAACACATCCTTCAACAAGTTTTTAGTCACATTTAGCATTTGGATTCAGCAAGCTGAAAACTGTAATACACACTTGAGTAAGTTCCCTTCAAATAGCCTCAGAAGTGAGAAATCTCCTCAGTTATGAATGTGTAAAAAGCAGCTTCAAAGATTAATAGATCTAGAAACTGCCATATACTACATGGATTTCACAATGTGCAAAAAGAAAATAAGAAAAATATACCACTAAGAAAGCTTAGAATTCATTCACTGTACTGTACCTTTACAAAAAAAGATTTGCCCACCCACTAGGAGTCATCAGGGTGGTCTAAACCATGTTTCTGTGGAGTTCTATGGCCCTGACCTATACTAAGGATTGGCGGAGTTCCTCAAACCCCTTTACATCCTTCCTAAGCCATCTGTTTAAGATGCTGCCAAAGACAACACAATATAAAATACATATTGATATGACTTGCTGATCTTTATCATCACATTCATAAAAAAAACCTTCTGATCATATTTTACCTCTCAATAATTATACTAACACTAGCCATCAAAGTTTCATGAACTGCAGCTGTAAAGCACTCTTTGAAGACTACCCACAGCATGACTAAGAAAACTGAATGGAATTTAGCAAAGACTGAAACGGAAATTTCCTTTTGCACTCCATAACATTTCATTCACTACTACTATTAATTTATACAGTTCTACATATGTATAACTTTAAAACCAATATCCACATTACCCAAACTCAGTTAACCTGAGGGAACATCTAAGTTCTAGATGAAATAAATTAAAACTCAAGTAGCTGCCTTGACTCATGTAAAGAGATATCAGATTGGTGAAATATTTAGCACTTTTATTAACTTTTAACACTGACTTCCTCTATGCTGAATCACAAGTTGCTTTTAAATCTACCTCTAGTTCCAAAAGCAGCTTACTATCAGCTACAGAAAGAAAGGGAGCTTTCAGTGGAGTAAACACTGAAAAAAATTCTTTGGCTCATAAAGCTAGTTCCATGGTTCTTCTAGATCCTGGCCCTTGTATTGTGTTGCATTATTTACAGATTTCTGTTAGCTATGTCCAGGATAGTTTATCTTAGCATTCCAGTCATCTGAGAAACTAAATATTTCACTGCCATTTTACAGGAATAACTGCAGCATGCTAGGAAAACACAGTGCATGATACAGGCAAAACAGTGAAAGAATAACATTAACCAAGTCCTACCACTATGATGAGTGACCCACAGGGTCACAACCCTTAAAGCATTATGTAGAAAATAAATGACTATATAGCAACTTAATCAATGTCTGAACTTGTTTATATTTGCCATGTCTTCTAGAGCTGCCCAAAGATTAAAAGCCTATTAAATGTGTGTGTGTATGTGCGTGCGTGAGTGCAAGTGTAACATTTTTGCTTCTCAACGGCAAAAGTACATGCACATCTGAGATATGTATACATTAGGTGAATGTGCGGTCCTGCTCATCTATTGCAATAGCCCTGAGACCCGATTCAAAGTATTACATTACATTTTTTTATATTTGGTGTTGAACTGCTAAAAGCCAGTAAAACTAGCAATTTACCAGACGTGATGGAACAGAGTACAGCCAACAGATGACATGAAGATTAAATTGGGCCCTAAACTCATGGAAGCTGACCCCAGAAATATATGTATATGTTAAATATATAATCAGCACAAAATCAAAAGATTAAAGCAAAAGATGGTTGACCTGCACTATTTAAAACCAAAGGCAACAATTAAATGGTGTGAAATTCGTGAAAAATGCATAGCAGTGACTGAAAAGATGGTCCCCAGATGCAAATGATCTCCTTCCCTAATACCAAAGATGTGGAACAAGACCTCCCCATTTATTCTTCATTGAAGAAGGAATATATGAAGGACACTTTTAAAATATGCAGATACTAGTCCATGAGTAGTCCATACCAACAACCTGATTTGAATCTAAAGACATCTGGTAGTCAGAGTAGCAATTGCATAATTTATTCCGTATGCTCTTACCTCCTACTCATCACCAGCTTCTACACATTCTTAAGGAAAGCCCAACATAGACAAGAACAGATAATCCTTGATGTAAAACTATTGTTTCATAGGAGGGATAAATCTATTTTGCCAAGAGTAATTGATAAGAAAAGTACTCCTGCCAAAGTTATCCTTTGTTTACCAAAAACATGCATCAGGTCAAGAAGCACCTTCTTCAGACTGCATCTGGCTCAAGAAGGCAACTGTTATTCCATCTCTAAAGGGCAAACTGATAAAACCACGATCATCACAATTCCCCACCAATACTGCTTTTTTTTCCTGTATGGATTCACTTTGAGCCTCCTAGTTCCTTAGCTGGTGACAGAGGAAGATGTACCACAGCACCCTAAAGTTTGAGATGATTTCCCCCAGTGGCTTTAAGTAAATGGTGGTTAGAAACCTGTGGCCATCCAAAATGTTGATGAACTACTACTCCCAGAATCCTTCAACAATGTCCAAGTGGGGCTGGTGGGAATTGGAGTATAGCAACATCTGAACTGCCACATATTCTGCAATCCTGTTACAGTTATTGAGCATTATCAGCCACATTGTAGAAAAAATATATACCTTATATTTGATTTGTACTTGGAACCACTTTCCGACGTCCATGAGACAAAATCCTAATATTCATGTCTTTGTTCATATTGATAGCTAAATATGGTTCAGCAGCACTGAGTACTTCAAAGTCTACTGCACTTTTGGAGATGCTTATTGTTTCAGTCCAAGAAAAGATACCTACGTTATTTCTTTATAACTATTTACTCTCATTTAATATATACAATACACAAGGTCTCAAAGATGAATGGAACAGGGAAATGATCATGTTATTTTACATCGTGTTATTTTACATAATCAATGGAAGACAACACCTGCCAGTGTAATAGAGCTATCTATAGATATCAAGCAATGACTCATCCAACAAAAGATAATGTTTAATATATATTGGACACCACAATATCTTTTTAGGAAAGATCAGAGCAAATAATCAAAATGCTAGTGCTATGATTCTCTGGATGCATTTCTTAATTGCATGTTACCATCAGTTAGAAGCTGATTTTGAAGAGTAGTTATTATTTGCATTAATTTTGTACTGGACCAATATTTGATCTTTGTTGAAGCTTCTGCACTTTTAAAGTACAGTAGGACCTCCATATCCATGGGGGAATCGGTTCCCAGCCACCATGTGGATGCTGAAAAATGCAGATTACAATGAATGCTACTATAATAGTGAATGCTATACATAGCATGGTCTCTGCTTCCCTCTTGTGGCCAGTTCTGGTAACTTCACAGTTAAAAATATTTTGGGGATTTTTCTTTTAATATTTTTAATATTTTCAGACCTTGGATAAGTGAATCAGCAGATACTGATCCCACGGATATGGGGGTCCTAATGTATATACCTGCTTTGTGGAGACTGACCACTGGCCAGCATAGATGGACTCCACAAGCCCATACAACTGCTAAAAAAAAAAAAAGATTTTGCAACATTGGAAAAATAGATGCCCACCACCAGTAATCTAGTGGAGACAAGACCTTACAACACAATCAACATATGAATATATGGCACACAGACAGCAACTACACATGAATGGATTTTTTAATATTTGGAAATCTTTCACAGAAGCCTGTGTACAGACTTACTGTTTTGTTTTTGTTTTTCTTTGCTCCCCCTTTTTTTCCTATTTTTCTTTCTTTCGCAGTACTATAATTTTGTGTTTAAACCTACTGTATCTATTTTAGATAGTGTTTAATAAAAAAAGAGGAAAAATTATCATCCACAAGATCTGGGTGTACCTGTAAACCATTCCTGTACACTTGCTTCTTAGGACTAATTTTGGAATCTGCTCTGAAAAAAAGGAGTGGAACACATATCCCTCCCCTGAAAATCAGGCATGCTAACCCAAATCAATGTTCAAGGAAACAAAATTAACTGTTCGAGACCACAGTGTCAAAACTTGATGAGGCCTCATGGGACTAGTGAGGAAGACTTCTCCCTACACTGTCTTCAGAAGAGATTGCCCAGATGTCTTACATTAGTGAAGTTCCATCAACATTTGCAAATGAAGCTGTGAACCACCCTTCCGACACAAGTTCCTAGTAGATGTTTTCACTTGCTAAATTGGACAAGGGAAACAATTAAGAAGTCTAGGAGGATACAAAAGAAGAATTGTATGAACAGTTTCTTTGTAACAGCTCTCCTTAAGAACAAACAGTTTAATCACATTTCTGGGATCTCATTATAAGGGGCTCTAAACCCTCAATGCATATACAGAAGTTCACAAAGTAGCAACTCGTATCTATCTCTGTGTGCCTTTCAGCTGAACTTAGTGGTTAACTTGAATGCAGCACAAAATGGTCATCTGGCGTACATTAACTCCTGTATTAGTCTATTTATGTTCTTGAAAAATGGCAAGCAATGATTGAGTTTAGACAAACGTTAGCTCAAAATGGTTTTATTCTCTAATCCACTTTTTATTGGTTAGAAGAAAAACATAATGGATCATATTTAACGCTACAGCAAAGAAATACGTACTATTCTAAAAATATTTGGCATCAAAATTACACTAGCATATTTATTCAGTGGTTACACTGGAATTTTTGAGGGGGAAAGGAAAGTCATTTCTCTTAACTATCACCATTTTAATAGGAAACTTAAACTGCAAACCTAACCAGAGTTACATTCCTTTATTTCTGAATGGGGTGCAGGCAAATATGTATCAAATAGCTTACCTGGCAGAATCACGCTCTGCTGAGAGTCAAGATCCATATTTAGAGACATACGACCACCTTTGGCCAGTCTGTCATAGAGCAGAGTTATGTGTTTCTTCAGCCTATTAGTATCTTTAGGAATATACAACTGGTTGGAAAGTGTCAGGGCATGATCCTTAGAACTTTTGGACAAACAGGTTTTCAACAAATGAGAGACAGAAGCATCCACACTTTCTTCCCAGCCCTGAAAAAACAAGGAGGAAAGTCTGAATTTAAAATTATTTAGAAAACAAACTTGCTTTTTACCATCAGATAAAGAATATACTAGCACAAGTCTAAAATAAAAATCTAAAGATGAAACTTTAGTCAATAATCACAGTGAAATGTACTGGAAGGATATTTAAGTAAATATTTACATGAAATCAGAATAAGAGATAGGAAAATTTTAAAGAAAGAAATGTACAATAAGGGAAAATCACACTTACATTTGAACTTTTTAACTCTTACAAATAGATTTAATAGCTTTTATTTCTCAGGTTTTCTGATAAAATAACTTTTCAGGTGGAACTTGCATCCTGCAACACCTAACCCACCATACAGTGGCTACTTCTCTTTTAACTGGCTACTTGACACAAAACTCAAGCCATTTTTGAACCTACAAGGTTAGAGTCTAATATTTGATGCTAAAGATACAGCTAACAAACATGTGTGTGGGTCTAAAATAGTACCTACCAGGTATAACAGAGGGAGCAGCAGTGACTGTTACTGTAGTACACAGCAGTGACTAGCACACTTTTCAGCTGCAATCACAATAAGAAATAATCCTCCCTCTGCACAGTAATTAACATTTGTGGAGGAAATTTGCATCCACAGAACATTTCATTTCTAGCAAAAATTGATTCTACAGCATGAATCAAGTGGCAACTGCAAGACTAATAGAGATTATGTGAATGCCACTAGAAGCATGAATTATTGTTCTCAACTAATAGGCATAGATATCTATCCAAACAGAAATTCAGGAGGGAAGCCCTGCCTAAAGAGCCAGGTCTTGAGTTGGCTCTTAAAAACACCCAGTGAGGGAGCCAGGCAAATTTCTGGGGGAATATTGTTCCAGAGGCGAGGGGCCACTGTCGAGAAGGCCCGTTTTCTTGTTCTTTCTCTTCGGCCCTCCCTCGGCGTTAGGTCCCTCAGCCACCCATCTTCACTAAAGCGAGTTATTTGGGTAGATCTAGGTGGGAGGAGGCGTTCCACCAGATATTGAGGTCCTAAACCGTTTAGGGCTTTATATGTCATCATTAGTACTTTGAAATCAATGCGGAAATGAACGGGCAGCCAATACAGGGCAGCCAGAGTAGGGGAGATATGTTGATGTTTTCTCACCCTAGTAAGAAGTCTGGCCACTGCGTTCTGCACCATTTGAAGCTTCTGCATCAATCTCAAAGGTAGCCCCATATAGAGCGCATTGCAGTAGTCTAATCTTGAGACTACAAGCGCATGGACCAGAGTGGTGAGGGCCCCTACATCAAGATAGGAATGCAGCTGGGCAATCCGCCGAAGATGGAAATAGGCGGTACGGACCACTGATGCTACCTGGGTCTCCATTTTGCTGATTACCAAAAGAAATCCTCTAAATAAATCATGGGTGATTTGAATTAATGAAAGATACCAGGAAGTGTGATGTTTGCTTCATGTAACCTTTCTTTCACCATTTGTATGTCAAATCACCTAATAAATTTTACATCCAAGAGTGCTGTGAGGGCTATTGCAAAGACATGGCGGTGTGACCAATGAAGGCTCTCAGCAGCCAATGAGAAAATCTGGAGGAGGGCATTGGAAATCTGGAGATGGGCCTGGAACCTAGTGAGAAGCATTCTTTTTCCTTCAGTCCCTGTGATTATTTTTTTGGATTTTCACCTGAAATCTTTGGGGATTCTGCCCCTTGGATTTTCTTTGGGGGAGCTTTCCTTTCATGGAAATTTTTGATGTTGCCTGTACCTGGCCTGCCTGCTGGACCTAAAAGAGAAGAGGAGGCATCAAGTGGTGAGGGGAGAGGAATTTCTTCATATACTAATAGTTTTGGTTTGAGGATGGTTTAAATTAATGAATTAATTGACCTTTATTTGCTTGCTTGCTTTTCTTGGTTTCTGGAAGAGGAGGCTCAGCGTGTGCTTTTTATTCTTCATTTTTCCCCTGTTTTGGGGTGCTTTCCCTGTTTGTTTGATTTTTTATTTTTATTTGGTAAATTTATTGTGTATTCAGTTAAATGTGTACATTTTGGTGGATTTTTTTGATGGTTTTTCTTTTTCATAATCTGTTGCCCGGTTTTGGAGTAAATTCTCTGTTGCCTTGATTCTGCTTTTTTGGGAGGGAGGAATATTTATTAAGGATTCTTTAGTGCTTCTGGAGTGCCAATAAACGGAAAAAAATGATGCATGGACACACATTCTTTAACTAAATTTAAAGCTGCCTTTTATGAATGTCCTCCTTTTTTATGACCTGTGTTTTAAATCTGGTTTACACCAGCTTTGGTGAGCTATGTTGTGTTTTACTGTATTGTATTGTTTGTATTGTGCTGTTCACCTGTGCATCAATTTGTTTTTAATTAATTGGATTATATGCAGTTATGTGTAGTGTAGGCTGTTAACTGCCCAAAGAGTGCACATTGTACTATTGGTTGGGGTATGTATGTATGAATCTACAGTTTACATTTCCTCTATATGTGTATGTTATGGCTACTGGATGAGTATTCTTCATGAGAAGGATGCTTGGTGAGACTGTTAATGAGCTCAATGTAGCATACATGGCTCCTCTCCTCTTTATTGTCACAACTCTTTTTTTAAATTTTTTATTATTATTTTCCAAAACAAATACATCAATACAAAACAATACAAAATACTGACCAACAATCTAAAACCCAGTGCACCCCCATACCCATGGGACCCTTTGGAGTAATTCTTTTATTACAAACCTCTTTTCCAAAATTGTATTGATTGTTGCTTAGAGGCCTTCCCCTTTCCTTTCACTAATACAAATTCAATAAATCTACCCCAAATAGCATAAAAAATATTCAAACTTATTTCCCCTCTTTTCATCTTTAGTTCAGTAGTCAATTTGTCATTTAATGCAATGTCCCATACTTCATTATACCAATCTTCTAAGTTGATATCATGTTTGTCTTTCCAGTATCTAGCTATTAATAATCTAGCACTTGTCATAAAATTAGAAATCAATTCACAACTCTATGGGGTGCATGACTCTACAAAAGGGTGATAAACTGAAGGTCACTCAGTGATATTCCTGACTCAGTGTAAACTTGAACCAGAATCTCCCAAATCCCAGTTCACTTGTTTAAGCACTTCTGAGACACTGAGATCATATAGACACAGTAAGGTTCTTTGTCTCACCTCCACATTGGAGGGGATACTATCCAAACAAGAAAATTCCCCACTTTGGATTGCTTTCAAGTACACAGGATGATTTGGATCCCAATCCAAATCTCCTAAGTGAAATCATCATCATCATGTTAGAACTGCAAGCTGGAAGGGATCCTATGGGTCATCAAGTCCAGCTTTGTCAAAGAGTCACAGTGGGGAATTGAATTCCCAACCTCTGGCTCCATAGCCAGATACCTAGACAACTGAGTTGCACTAGGAACAGCAATCATTGGTATGAGTGTTTTGTTTTTACTACATGATACTACCACTATATAACAAAAAGCTGCAAATAATCAACAAAGCCATCAACAGTGTAGACATTTACAGTACACTTCAATCAAAAAATGTAAAACTAACTGAATAATCTGTTTTTGTTTTAATGTTGTACTTTAGAATATTGTACCAATGAGAAATCTGCTGCAACTGTAATGGTAAGGAGAAAGGGTTCAAGATGTTTGTACTGTATTGCAAATCTTGCTAAGTAACAACATTAATGAAAAAAGAGGGCAGATGTAACAAAATCAAAAACTCCTTTAAAACTAATTTATTTCACCTCTATATTTTAAAAAGCCTCAAAGACAAAAGAGAGATTGCATAAAGCTTGGATCTGTGGGCAAAATTGTGTTAGCATAAATGTATGCCACTGAAGCTGATGACATAACTTTATGCCAACAGGATTTTGGCCTGTGTTACTTTCTTCAGTTATCATCTTCTAATTAACAAAATCATGTTCCCTGGCTTGTACCTAATGGCACTGGGCAAATCTGCACAGTCAGTTCTCTGAATCAAAGCATAGAAGTATTAATGGACTCTACATATTACAATGCTCTCTGCCCCCCATCCCACCCCTTCTCTTTTGACAATAGGTTCCTTCCCAGCATTCAGTGACCTCAGGTTTAGAAATGTAATGCAGCTCACCACAGTGGATAAGACTGTGTTTAGGTGACCAAAAGAAACCAATTTATAGAGGACATCTACATGGCTCTCCTCCTTCCTTCCCACTTTATCACCACTTAACAGTGGGAACTACCCTGTGTGATATGGTGGGCAAGCAACCACAGTTGTTCCAAAATGCACACTCTCTGGTCCTAGAAGAAGTTGTTCAGGGCTCTCTTCTTCTCTCCATGCTAGACTGTTTAGATATTCTCATGGCTAGTATTACGCTGTAACACCCAGCCTAAGCAGATCCCACTCATTTTTTTCACATACAGTGGTGCCTCGCAAGACGAAGGTAATTCGTTCCGCGAGTAGCGCCGTCTTGCGAAATTTTCGTCTTGCGAAAAGCGGTTTCCCATAGGAATGCATTGCAATGCATTCCTATGGGAAACCTCGCAAGACGAACGAATTATTTTTGTCTTGCGAGGCATCGGTCTTGCGAAAAAAAAATCGTCTTGCGAAGCACGGCCATAGAAGAAGCCGTCTTGCGAGTCACCAACACGATCGCAAAACGCTTTCGTCTTCCGAGTTTTTCGTCCGGCGAGGCGTTCGTCTTGCGAGGCACCACTGTAGTTCACTGGCTCTTGTGAACTATGTGAAAGATGCATCTCTCCATCAGGGAAGTGACACACTTGTTGGTTCAGTTCCTGCAAGTGAATGAGTATCTGGGTTCCCTCTTCTGGGTCCACCAAGCAAGTCATCTTTCCCATCCAGTCCTCCTGCATACCAGGACAGCAGCCTTTGAGGTAGCCAAGGCAGTAGGACGGTCCTTTCCATAGTGATATCCATGGCAGAGCTCCACTAGGCTACTTGCCCTGGCCACACTGCAGCCACACCCTGCAGTCTCCTCCAGTGTGGAACATGCAGCTCTAGACCAAAAGGACAACAAGGCTTGAACCTGACCAAAATTCAGAGCAACAGCCATTCAGATTTGGGAAGATTATACTCACATACTTAAATACTGTACATACATAGTCAACAAATGGGAGGGGATTTTAATTAACATTCCCGCTGTTGACAAATGATAACAGAAAGAAAACCCTAATTACTGTACTTTAACAAGCAGGGACTCCGTCAAGGATCCATAACATTTTTGGCTTTGAGAGCCACACTGCTAGTCAGGGAGCTTGCAAAATTAATCATAAACACACAGATATGTGTCCATACACACCCTTTAGCAATAATCTTTTCTTAATGGAGAGGATGCAGAGTCTTCTCTACACTCATTCTTCCCATGCAGAAAAAGCTTTCAGTGTGGAAAAAGGCATTGAAGGGCAAAATCTACACACTTCTTGCTTAGACCATTGGGTCACTTACTCTGTACTGAGATCCAACTGCTTTTAACACAGAAAAACAAGCAGTGTGCACAAAACCCACACACCAAGGTTACCATTTTTAACAGCTCTGTCCTTGCTGTTTTTGAGTCCTATTTTCTAATTCTAAGGGAAAATGTCAATCCAAGAGCATAAGAATCTCCGTGATGGAGGTTAACTGGCTTATTTTGGCATGAACCTCTTGATTTATTTTGGCATATGGTTTCATAACAGAAGCTTGCTTAATTAGATGTAGGAAGATTACTGAAAATGAAGCTGGTTTATACACACACAAGGAATGGTGTAAAAAAATCCTGGAAGAGAAATCCTTTTAAACTAGAATTTACAACAGTAACACCATACACATTCTAGGTGCTGGGGCTGCAATATTACACACCTACCTAGCTAGGAATAAATCAGACTGAATCCAGTGAAAATGTAGAGGGCTGTATTGTGCAAAGAGGTGCCAATATTAGTGTTACAGAACAGTTAATGCAGATGGAAAATGGGAGATATGAGTTCACATTTTTCTCACTCATCTTCTCTGCAGATATAGCTTTCTCTGATTTCTTAACTACAGTTACAAAATGGGGAGGTCAAAATATTATATGACATTTGTCTTTGTCTCTATGAAAAAATTGTGGTTGGAATTCATCTGGGTTGAAATTCTGTTGCTTAACATAGTAAGATACACCAGAGTAGGCCCACTGAATCTGTGAGGATTTGGTGGGTCAACACTTTCATAATTTTTCTTTATTCAAATAGGCCTACTCAAGTTACAACTTACTATACTAAAGTAAGTCACAACTAGAATAGGCCCATTTGAATTGTGTGTGTGTGTGTGTGTGTGTAAAATACAACTAGAATAGGCCAATTTGAATATATATATATATATTTAAAATCAAAAACTTCCTTCCAGAAGTGGGAGGAGACAGGATGGGAGCAACAAGCAGCATTTTATTTTATTTTATTTGTGACTTGTCTTAAAGGTCAGGTCAAGAAGATGCAGGTTCTTAGCTAGGAATGCACTGAGATGCAGTATGTGCAGTGGTAAAAAAATGACTTCCAGTGTAAAGAAACTACAGTCCTACAAACTATCCATCTATGAGGACATGTATCTCAGAGGCAAATTGAACATTACAGAGGAAATGTATTATTTGACATTCTCTAGTTTGTAATTTTCAGTTAAGAGAAACTGTGGAGACTCCATCTTTGACAGAAACAGTAGTCCATGGGATTAGCTTGGAGAAAGGAGTCCATGGGGTGACTTTGGCCATTTTCCAACTATACTTTTCTTTGCTCCGCTAGGAAAAAAAGTACTGGTGTTCAGATTTTATTCCACTGTGGATCAATTAGCTTGGGGACTTCTAAGTACAGTCTATTATTTTGAAAATAAATAATGATTCCCTATTAAACGTTAATGTGTCTTGACACATTATTTTTCAAAAGATACAAGTGAAGTATAAATATTTATTAGCCATTAACCTTGCCTAAATGGTCTCAAATTTAAATACAAAACCATATTACTGATCTTTACTCTATCCACCTAAAACATGTGACCTTTACTGAAAATAAATGTAAGAAAAAACACTGCAAATCTGACTACAGAAGTGAAGCCAAAAAAAAGCCATCATGACCTCATAATTTATATATTACAAACTGTGAAAACATATATTTTATGATCAAGTTCTCATAGACATTTTGGAGTAGGAGCACTTACCAATCATAAAATATATCTGTTAGTACTAAGAGAGATTTTTTATCTCTTCATCTTATAAACAAATAAATTATTAATAATGACAGTGATTCAGAGGTTGAGTCATCTCTCAGTCCAGATGCCAAGCACTCATTAGACCAAAACTATCTTATCTTGAATGCATCTTTAGAACCCTTCACTTTAACTAAGTAAACTTAACTTTCCTATCAAACATATTTTTCTGTTACAAACACATTCACCATCTCAGAGTCTACATGAACATGTTCTAGACCAGCGGTCCCCAACCTTTTTGGAACCGCGGACTGGTTGGGGGGCGGGCTCTGTGCGTGGGGGGCAGCCCCCCCGTGCTTGTGGGTGGGTGTGTCACACTTGCAGATGGGCGTGTCACACTCGCGCGCATGTGCGTGAGCACAACACGCCCCCCGCAAGTGCGACACGCCCCCCATGAGCACGACACGCCCACCATGCGTGCGGGTGGGGGGCTGGAGATCCGTCTCCATGGCCCAGTCCTGGGAAACCCATGGACCGGCACCGGGCCACAGACCAGGGGTTGGGGACCCCTGTTCTAGACCATCTTCCTATAGCTGATCTACTGCAACTGATAAACTGAACATCAACTGATAAATTGAATAAGGTGCATCATTTTTAAAAAGCAGACAAAGTCCTTGTCAAATAATGAGGGTTCAAGAAAATGTTCAATCCCAGGAGCTTTATCTCACTGAGCTATTCAACCAGCTCAGTCTTCACTCAGTACACACATATTATTCTCATGTGCACTTAACACCAAGGAAAAGACTGCATGACTCATCACATGGGTCAGGCTTCCTGGAAGGGTTTGTGTCCTGCTGTAGCAGAATAAGATACTGTTTTTCATGGGGAAGAGTGTGCAGGCAGTATGAATCATGGATGTAGTAGAGGTCGGCACTTGAGAAAGGCAGCAGTCTCTACTGCTAGGAGAGGAAGAGAGAGAGGAAAAAGACAACCTGCAACTGCTGTAATGAGTCGTCCCCCCCCCCGCAAACAAAATCTGTCACCCAGCTGCCTTGTTCAGCACAGATACTTTGAAAGAGCAGAAGGCAGCAGTACAGTGTGTGTGTGTGTGTGTGCCAAGGAGGTGGCAGAGATGAGTGGAACAGCTATGAGTGAACCTCAAACATATGCCAGTGATGTTTTTGTGCAATCAGCCAGAGCAGCCAGGGCAAGGGGCAAAAAAATATGGTGAAGGCACCTTTCTCCCAAAGAGCTGATGTGCCAGGGAAGGACAAGGATAGCAACAGAACTCAGACTGATATTGTCAGCATGGGCAGCAGCAGTGCTGCTACTTTTGTGTTTTGGAAAGAGATTTATGAAGAGCACCAGACATTGCCTTCAGATCCATACCATGCAGCTCCATCATATTCAAGGAAGGGTTCATTGCTAGCCCCTATTCCCAGCAAATATCTCCTGTGCAAAGCATCATTGGGGGGGGGGAACTCCCCCTCAAGTACACATGCGTCTGATGTGGGTAGTATTTTGGAAGCATGTGACTCTGAAACCACCCCACCCCTCCAGCTGCATTTGCCCCACCAGTTGCTAGAACTAGTAGTGATGACAGGTTAGGAATCCCTGTTAGGGATATGCAGTCAACAACTAGAGCGCCCAAGAAGTCAATAATCTGGAAGCATTTTCAACAGTTTGCAACAGATGCTTGCATGGCTGAGTGCATGCACTGGAGAAGCTCGGAAGGGGTGCAGGAAAAGACCTTCTGCAAATGTAAAAATGCCAGGATTACTTGTTGCCTAGAGGAGATTACAGTCCTAGATGACCATCTTATTCTCTCTAGTGGAGAATGCTGCTTTCCATAAGCTTGCGGCAGAACTGGCACCTGATTACCAATTGCAATCCCAAATGATCCTTAGCCACAGGATAGTGCCAGATTTCTATTGAAGTGTCAGGCAACTGGTACAGCAGAAGATGGCCAGGGCACAGGTGGTACATATTCCAAGTGACATCTGGAGCACTCAGGGTGCAGAACATGCCTATCTCTCTCTGACAGGACACTGGTGGGAGGTAGAGGCATCAGGCATGGGGCAACACACAAGGGCAGGATACAGATGGCCCCTACTGAATGTGGCTGTGATGGAGGCGAGTCACACAGCTCACAACATTCCAGAGCCTCTGAGGGACATGTTACAGTGATGGAGTCTCACTACAGAAAAGCAAGGTCTGTTTATCACAGACAATGGGGCAAACATAGTGGCAACACTGCAGGCTGGGAAGATGAAAGGGGTCTGGCGTATAGCCATACTATAATCTTAGTAGTTTGGGGTGCTTTGAAGGGTGTGGAAAACACATGCATAGCTAATATAATTAAGTGAGCCAGAAAGGAGGCAAGGCACAGTGTCTGTCTAGGGCAGTGAGCTGTTGCAGCTGAGGCAAGAAAAATTGGGATTAGCACTGCATCACCTAATCTAGGATATGGCAATTTGATGGAACTCCACTTTCTAACTCCTTGAAAGAGTGCTGGAGCAGCCAAGGGCACTCTATGATTTGGCACTGGAGGCTTCCATAGGTGTGGCTGCTCCTCGGGGCAAAGAAGAGTGGGACATTATGGGTCAAGTGGGCTACATCCTCTGAAGCTTTGTGAGTGCAACACAGCTCTTTAGTGGGGATACAGCCATCCTTATGTTAGGAGATTCCAGTGTTCTAGGAATTGGTTGGCATGATGGAGGGCATAATGAAGGGACAGTCTAGGTGTATGAGGGATTCCACAGGAGGAGAGCAGCATTTTTTCCAAGGTGAGGTGGTGGTCCTGGCCTGCAAGCTCAAGGACCTGCTCCACTACAGGTTTGCCTCCTTGTGAAAGAAGGAGTACTTTCCAGCAACCTTCTTGAACCCTCAGATTAAACAGTGGGCAATGAATATTAAGCTGCAACAAGAGAGGCAATGCTCCATCACATGCAGCAGCACCTAGTGAAAATAGTCCAGCTAACACTGAGAGGTCACATAGAGCAGGAAGAAACCAGCAATGTTCACAGTACCCCAAACCAGCAGTTGAATTTTTAGAGTCCACGTCCCTCACCCCTGCAATAACAGGGCAAGCTACCTGGAACGCTGTCTTGACAGGCATGTCAGGAGCCTGTCCTCCAGAGACACCACCTAAGAGGAAGAACATGGCACAGGCAGAGGTAGAGGTGAATATTCAGGAGCCCTGCAAGCCAAAAAAGACCAATCCCTTGTCTTATCAGGCTGAGAAGAAGTCTGTTTGGAAACGTCTGGCCAAGGTGGCAGTAGGCCTGCTGTCTTGCCCACCAACTAGTGTGCCCAATGAGAGAACGTTCTCTCATGCAGGGGACATTGTCAATCCATAATGCTCAAGCCTGGAACCTGGACCTGTAAAAAAACCTATCTTCCTTCAAGTCAACTGTCCATTCCCTGAAGTCCCCTTTAAATCAGAGAGAATGGCACACACTGTTCACAGTACTAGGTATGCCATGCCTCAGTCTGCTGCCCCTGGCATTCCTACTGTTCAGGATTCAATCAGTATGCACATTATAGTTACAGTGGTGCCTCGACTTATGAACATCCCTACTTACGACCATTTCGAGTTACGACCAGCTCCGGCCGCAAAATTTTGCTTTTACTTGCGACCAGAGCTTCCACTTACGAACAGAAAAAGGCAGGGGGAAAAGGCGGGAAATTCAATTGCTAACTGTAGGTGGTGACGAGGCTGCTTCTTTGTAGCTCTTTCACCCCAGCAGTTAGAGTGTGTGCGATCGGAGAAGGCTGCCTGGTAAGGTAAGGTGCTGTTTTCTGCTTTTTAAAAATTGTTCTGGGTGTTTTTGCAGCATGGTTTTGGGCTGGGGGAGGTTATGTTTCTGTGCTGTGATGGGTCTTGGGGGGTTTGTTTGTTTTTTGGGTTCCCCCCCATTTCCGATGGGTCTTGGGGGGTTTGGTTGCTTTTTGGAGTGTTTTTTTCCCATTTCCGATGGGTCTTGGGGGGTTTGGTTGCTTTTGGGGGGTTTTCCCCCATTTCCGATGGGTCTTGGGGGGTTTGTTTGTTTTTTGGCTTCCCCCCCCATTTCCGATGGGTCGGGGGGGTTGGTTGATTTGGGGGTTTTTTTCCCATTTCCGACGGGGCCTTGGGGGGTTTGGTTGCTTTTGGGGGTTTTCCCCCCATTTCCGATAGGTCTTGGGGGTTTGTTTGTTTTTTGGCTTTTTTCCGCCTCATTTCTGATGGGTCTTGGGGGGTTTGGTTGCTTTTTGGGGTTTTTTTTCCCCATTTCTGATGGGTCTTGCATGCTTCCCTTGCTTTTTCCTTTGTTTTCTTTGCATTTCCGACCTGCCCCCTTTGTTCTCTGTGCATTTCCGATCTGCTCCGTTTGTTTTCTGTGCATTTCCGATGGGTCTTGCATGTTTGATTGCTTTTCTTTTCTTTTCCCCCTTCGGCCGGAAGGGATTAATCGCATTTCCAATGAGTCTTGCAGTGATATTTTTTTTTGGTGATTTTTTTTCTTCAGTCGGAACGGATTAATCGCATTTCAATGCATTCCTATGGGAAATGGTGCTTCGACTTACAACCATTTCGAGTTCTGTCCATCTTCTGGAACGGATTATGGTCGTAAGTCGAGGCACCACTGTATTTCCTAATACCTAGGCACTGCTGGCTGTTGGTGTACACTCTTTTTGTTTGGTACAATCACTTGGAAGATGTCAGAGAACACAGGGAAATCCTTTAAAAATGTGGTGTAGTGCAGCGGTCCCCAACCTTTTTGGGACCGTGGACCGGCTGAGCCTCTGAGGAAGGCGGGGCACCCCCCGCACGCGCTCTCTCTTGGGTGCATGCATGTGTACTCTCAGGCGCATGCGGTGAGGGAGTGTGCCAGCGACGCCGTGTGCGCTCCCCCACCCCTTCGCGCATGCGCAGGAGCGCCCGCCCACCTCTTCACGCGGGCGCATGCGTGAAGGGGTGGGGGAGCGCTCATGCCAGCGCTGGCACATGCGCACATGCACAAAGCAGCTGTGGGGAGGGGAGTGCATGCAGGGGGGGCGGGAGGTCTGTCTCCGCAGCCCGGTCCGGCTCAGGCCACGGACCAGCACCGGGCCGCGGGTTGACGACCTCTGGTGTAGTGGATAGAATAACAGGCTAGGACTCTGGAGACCAGGGTTCAACTCCTCACTTAGCCACAGAAACTCTTGGGGAGTGGAACTGGTCAATATCTCACTTATCTTGAAAGCCTTATTAGGGGTCTTTATAGTTGGTTCTGACGGCACACAACAACAACAGACACCAGAGAGTTTTTCGCCCTGGCCCATTTCAATGCTTTGCCTTCAGCCTTTATAGAGAGAAGACATTCACATATCCCTTACAACCAACATTTTTGCCCCTGCCAATTTGGCATGATAGAAACTGTGGAATATGCCCTATTCTATTGAACATTTTATAAGGATTTCTGCAATCTACTTATTTCTCCAATTCTAAAACAATATCTAGGTAGATCTGACAAATTTTAAATTTCTCTCTGATTCCTCAAGGAAAGGTTACAGCCTTTCAACCTTTACAACCACAATTGCAAAATTTTGTGCAGTGGCATGTATAGTAAGAAAACAGATGACTAAATCACGGCACTGACTAGATTAGGAACTCACACACTCAACCAGAACTTTAATTTGTTTTGACTGTAAATATTATATGCTTAGCTATTGTATTTTAATCTTGTATATCTAACATTGCTCACCTATGGTTACCATAATAATAAAATTAAGTTTGCCACCTCCTTTTAGCACCATTCTCTTCCTGGAACACAGCAACTTCATCTTCCTGACATTGTCTTTTTCTTAGAACATAGTATTTGACAATACACCTTTTAAATACCTGCTGGCAACCAAATTCTTGACAATTCACTTGAATTACAGGTAGATTTTTTCAAATTGTAAATTAACCATCTTGTGCCTGTTTCCTTCCCTCTGTAGTACCTTTCTTCTTCCCTCTACCTCAGCAATTTTTCTCCATACCCCACCCTACCTGCAAATTGCCTTTCTGTCTAACAGGTATCCTGTTAGAATGGCCAGGGTGCTTAGTGGAAAATGAAAGACATTTTCTTTCTATATTCTTTCAGGTTAATAGAAATAATTAGTTTCCACTACACCCAGACATAATCTGTGGATCTTTGTATTTATTAGGAAATGATTTTACAAGCACATCAGAACTGGCACATGGTATTCTATTTCTCGGGGGGGGGGGGAATACAAATTATGCCCCCTCCCTTTCAACAAAAATAACTGAAAATGAGTGGCCCTTGTGTATTGTCACATATCTGGTGCCTGAAGCAGCATGCTGCTCTTTCCTTAATAGCAGGAACATCCTGATGCACATAAAGTCAATCCAAGGAGAAATTACAGCTGAAATGGCCAAAAGAGGATAATATTAAGTACAGATCAGCAAAACATTTGAAACGCCTGTCTTATACCTAAAAGGATTCTCTGAAAAAAACCACTACTTCTCACAGAACATGCTGGTACTCGTTTAATGTTTTTCCAAATTTTAAGTAAATGAAGCAGATTCTTACCAGCTCTTGATTATCCTGTGTTAATGGTAAAAATGCAGATTCCAGAATAGCAACTTGGTCAGCACTCAATTTCTGCCACAGGCTGATTAGCAGAATTACCAGCTGGGTTGCACTTTTTAACTTTGTGAATGCCTGGAACATACTGGCTTGATTTTCTTCTGCTGCATCTGCTAGAGCTATTACCTGCAAAAATTACAAATGCCTGTTAGATATTCTTTTACCACTCCTGAGAACGCAACACTAACATTACATTTGGCTAACTTTTAGTTTTCTTTAGAAGAACCTGGTGAACTTTGCTTTCCAAAATCATACACTAGTTATGCAATCTTCTTGTGAATGAGACAGGATTTAAAATCCATATGGCAGTGTGAGTAATCTATTAGCTCGATCACCATAAAAAGGAATTTGCAAAGTATATATTACTTATGATGTACAAGTCATTCTCAGATTTATTCTTAGAATATAAGGCAATATACCGCAACACACAGCTAGCAATTGTTTTATATGCTACCTGTGATATTTATCCCTGTGTGAGTGTAAACATCCATGGAGTAATTTCCACAGTGTAGCATTTACTCATAAACAAGGTTAACATTTCAGTTTATTTTACATAAAACCCCTAATAGGGATATTTTCAGTTATTCTAGATACATCTATACCTACATATTGGTTTATACAATATGTATGTATAGGTGTATCTAAAATAACTGAAAACTGTGGACATTTGTTCTTTGAGTCTTCCATGCCTTCACACTAGTGGGTTTGAACCTGTGCGGAGTCACCCCTTTTGAAATGCTGGTTTGGTGGTTTCTGCTAGTTTGTTAAGTGGCTGAACAGGTGTTTGGTGCTTTAAAGCCCCACTTCCTCCAGCAGGTGCCCACTCAGGGGCAGTGCCTGAAGAAAGCGGGGCAGGGAAGCCAGGCCGCTGCCTCCAAGTGGGTGCCCACCAGTTCTTTTCCATCTCTAGAATACTATTGAGAAAACATGGACATTTACTGTATGACCAGGTCATAGCTCTGCACAAGCCAGGTAAAGAGGCACTTCTCAAAAAGTCCATGTTTACTTTTAACATAGGAACCTGGGCAGGGATATCTGGCCATGATTTTTGGAACTTTTTTCCCCTGCACCATTCACAGCTCTGTAGTGACCAGCCTAATGAAGACCCGTGTGGGCTCAAAAGTTAGCTTATGTTTGTGACATTTTAGTAGTATCATAAAGGTATTATCCCATCTTTGTGTTTGGATTTTGTACAAATACCTCATGGCTTTTCTTTTCTTAAAAAAAAAAGTCAGCATACATGACACAGCAGGAGTGCTGACAGCTCTATTGGAAGCAAAAGTGGTGCAAAAGAGAAACAACAGCAACGAAGAGGAAAATCTAAGGAGCAATCAAGTGTTTGAATAGGAAAGAGGAGTGCAATTTGATTATGAAAAAAATGGAAGAAAATCCACTTCTCAAAGACAGATTAGTGGTGAAATCTGCATTGATATGGGTTCAGAACAATCACACACAAAACACATTTGTCTGAGCACTCAATTATAAAAGAAGATATGTTATACTGTACATACATAAGCACTACCTATTGAAGAAATGAATAAGAAAGTGGCTCTAATCTTATTTTTAGGTATTTGGTTCATGTTCCTGTATTTTAAAAATCAAAGCAGAGCAGTTGCTTGGCAGCACCAATAGTTCAAGGTGACACTGGTTGAGGATTTTTCACAGACAATGGCCAGTGACACACCAGTGTCCCACAGGCAAAGGTGACATTAAATAGTGTATTTTATCTCCCTGTCTGTTTAGTTCATACACAAAACATATTATAAGGAAAGCTGAATTAGATTCAGAGAAGGAGGTGTAAAAATTGGTGGAAGAAATATAATATGCAGCCCCTTTAAAAGATCAATCTATCAACAGTAATATCCACCAATACATTAAAGTAATACTTTGAAAAATGTTTATTTACTTATTTACTTCTGTGCCACCTCATCAATGTATATGCACTATGCTGGGCAATGAACAAGCTAAAGACAAACACCCAAACAAATAATAAAACAAACAATAGTGTAAAACAAAAATAGGAAGCCCAAGAGTACAGTGGAATTCTAATGATTCACTGATAATTGATTGGGACTGAAGGCAGCTATAAACCCATATCAGATAAATGTACAATATTATTTTAAGTTTTTCATGAACCTAATAAAAGATTTGCATATAGATCTATTTGAAGTAGCAACATGTTGCTACCTTCTGTTCAATTTCAAAATCTTCTCAAGACACATGTTGAATGAATACCAAGACTAACAGATATTTTAGGAACAGACATGTTTGGTGAATATTTTTACTCTGTCTACAGTTGATTTTAGTCTTTAATTATTGTTCTGAAGTATTTCCAGTACTTCCTGTATGGAGTCCCCACAGTTTAAACCTCTTTTCCCCCTCATCAAACTTCCTACACAGTCTGTAAATGAACAACTCAAAAAGATGTTTTAGAAATAGCACAGATTATAGAGTACATGCACTTTATTTCCTTTCCCATTAAACATGGAACACTGCATTCAAACACTTGCAATTAGTACTACATTCAAAAGAAAAAGTTTGAATTGCTTATGTTCAGCACTAACTTTGTCCCAGCTATCTTGCTGCTTAGATATAGTGTTCCTTTTCTTGTATTTTTAACATATAATTTAATAGCAAAAATCAAATGTACATGGTATGCAGGGCAGTCGTAGATAATTAAAAGGGGGATTGTTTCCATAGTGTCATAAGGAATGGGCTGAGAATATAATAGAAAACATGAAATAACACAAAGTAGATTCATATTGAATATATAAGCAGACATGAACATAAAATGCCATTTTGAAAATAAGAGTCTGTTCATCAACACACTGGTAATCCATGATAATAACTTTATATAAATTTTGGGAAGTGATCTCTGTGCTAAATTCTGGCAAAACTGATGGACAACTGCAGAGAGAAGCAAGCTTTTATGTCACATGTCTGGATTACTGTTCCCAAAGAGCAATGTTATCTTCGTTACCTTTCACATTTTCCCAGAGAATATTTTTTGCTACTGATTCAAGGATAGCACACCTTATAGAGAATGTATGATTCTGGCACAATATTTTCATTTTCAGAAATATCCATGATATTCAATTTCAGACAAGAAATAGTAAATGGATGTGAAGACTGGTGGTTAATTCTTAGCAATGAGAATGAAGAGGTTACTTCCCTGTAAGTGTGGTTCATATGGGCATTCACAAACATGGTTGTGTACCTGTTTTTAGCAGACTTCAAGCACTTATAAGGGTTGGCACAACTTCCCTGCCCAGCTGTATTTTGAGCTTCCTTCTTTTCCCCAATTTCCCTTCATGCCTATTTATTCCTCTTCCTGCCTCAGAAGTCACTGAACTTGCCTAGTCCCAACCCTTCATTACTTCCTTGGTTTAGAATCCAGCTGCTTACAGTTCACACTAGAGATGAGCATGAACTGCAGTTTGGTTTGGCCCGGCACCTGCATAGGTGTTCCGTGGGTGCCGCGTGCTGCCCTCCTCCGCCTCTTCCAGGTGGTCATCCATTCACCAGCAAGAGCACGTTTCCCTCCTCTGCCTCCTTGGCAGCAGCGTGCTTCCTTCCTCTGCTGATCGTCAAATCAAACAAGGAGGCAGGGAATGGAAGCCGGTGCTGCTGCTGCGCAATCACCTGGAGGAGACGGTGCACTGCTGCCGGTGAGTGGGTGATTGCCCAGAGGAGGTGTGGGAGGGAAGCGTGCAGTGCTCGTGGAACACCTGTATGGGCATGGTGCCGAACTGGGCTGAACCATGGTTCATGCCCATCTCTAGTCCACACCAGCCACATAACTGTGTTCTACATTTAGGAACACCACACTTTCTGCTCTTATATCAAGTTTACCTATTTAAACCATCTTTCCATTGTAACTAAAACTTGGGATATGAAACAATATTTTATTCTTAACAATATTTTATTTCAGATGCTTAGTATGGATCAGACACTGGCATCTAAGAGATAAATTATTCCTAATAAAATGTGTTTTTCTAAAAATTGCTATTACTTTTAGCTTCTTTCCTGTGTGTTCAATAAAAATCCTCCTTGAGAAACAGCTTGGTGTTAATCCATCTCCTGGGACTAATCTGTCTAGATACATCACTGACAACATTCAAAGATCCCAAGTGTATTCACAGGACGAGTGTAACTATATACAGGTGTCTGGAAAGCAAATGTAGTAACATTATGTAAAGAATTATTTTGAATGTTCTAGAGAAAATTTTCTTACAGCTACCCCACATCTATTCCTCCCTAGCTATACATATGGTGTTCTAGTGCCTTCCTTCTCAGTTCTAAGATCACTGCTATGGTTATGCATTTAGTCAGTATCAAGGGCAGGAAAGGGACACCTGTACAGAGATGGAAGGAAGGTTGTGTGAATGCACAAATGATCACTAAAATAATCACAAACTATTCTCTACTGTGGTCTCTTTGCATCACATACAGGGGCATGCAACAAACCTACTGATGGAAAAAAGGCGTTTCAAGCTGACAAGAAAAGTATTACCTGCATCAAAGTGGTATCATACCTAGCACAGACATCAATTCAACAGTACTGCATTAATACAATTAACTAGTATCATGTCACTGTCCAACATATCTATGGGATAGGCATTCAATGGAGGAAAGTGGATATAGAAATTGCTCACAATAGTGAGTATGGTATAATTTAGCAATCCTAGAAATAACATGAAGGAATGGTTTTGATCACCCACTTCACCAAGTATTGGGATGGCACTTTCCAGACTTTCTAGGAGTCTGGTAACAATCAAATAATTGCTCCATTCTATGGAAGGCAACAAAAAGTTGCAGACAAAGGATCAGAGACTGAGGACATCCAAAGAGTGAAGTGAGATTTCCAACCGTATTTGTGCTGACCCAATAATGGCATAACCTGATGCAAGTGAATGGAGAACCAGAGCCTAGAAGTAATGAACTACTTGTTAACATTTGCTGTACTAATGAGTGTAAAACAATGTTCCTTTCTGAAGTAACATAAGAAATAACACTCAATTTATCTTGTAATAGAAACAAGGTTGCCCATTTTACTGCAAGTTTTTCCATCCATGAAAACTGATCTTCACCCCTCTTTCCTTTTTTCCTACCTAAGTCTAATCTGTGTGGGGCTTGCATGGCTTCTTTGAAAGCTATAAGTGCCCTATGAAGTTTCCTGTAAACAGTTCTACACATTTATATCTCTAAAGTGTTTCAAGATAGCTAAAGCTCCATGAAGGTGTCCTTTGATGGGCCAACGCATACTATAAAACTTTGGAATGGAAAAGCATGGCACTGTTTCCAATATTATAGAATTTGGTCTGGGTCTTCCATATGTTCTGCAGGTGCCTGAAATTTGAGGGCAGAGGTAATGGCTTGACAAAAATAGTCTTTGTTCAATTGTAGAAGTGCAGGAAGCAAAGTGGCTGTCATCACCACATTAGCAGAACCAATCAAAGGATAAGGAGTTTCACTGGGGGCGAAGGCTATATAGTATCTAGTCTAAAGGAATATGCCATTGGGTAGATTTGCTCTGAGTCAGTACCATGTCTGGGCAGGGGGAGCCCTTGGATACCACAGCTGAAGAGGAAGAGGCTGAATGTGACTCATAGCTAGTATGATCTGAGTAGTACACTTATTGGGCAACTTCAGCTGGGATATGTGAAGATTGGGTTTGGTCAAGATTAGAATCAAGGTGGAAGGACCAGGATCCAAGACACTCAGAAGTGGCTGTAATGATCAAGAGCTGATCCCAGTAGTAGAAGAGTGACAGCCAAAGATGGAAACAATGCTGATGTAAGTAAGGTGACTGATTATCTGTCCCACTTCCTGTGCCTTCAATGGAAAGGATACAGTGTTGAGGTTGGTCTTGACAGTAAACTGGATTTACTATAATGAAGGCATCTTTTGAGGGGACAGATGAGGTAGTGACAATACTACTGGTGTAACTTTGTGTCTGCTCTCTCTAAGGACAAAGGGCCAGGTATCTCCTATATACCATTGGTATTAAGATTTGTCCCAGTTATGACAGGAATCATAAAGTTCCCTATCCATATAGCCATACAGCTCTCTGGATGGGGGGTTCTGCAGTCTGTATATTGGGGGGACTCCCTCACTTTTCTCTTCACTAAGGATGAAGTTTGCAGCTTGGGCATCCTTCTGGTCCCAGAGCTATCAATGGAATCCTAGGTAGCATCTGTGGTCTGGTCAGCCTATTTCCATCTTAGGCAGATGGTACAGCTGTATCCCTATCTTGACAGTGGGTCTCTCATCACACTGGTCTATGCCTTGGTAGTCTCAAGTATAAATTACTGCAATGCACTCTATGTGGGGTTGCCCTTGAGAATGATCCAAAAACTTCAACAGGTCCAGAATACAGTGGCCAGGCTAGTTAAGGGAATTAATAAATACCAGCATATTTCCCCAATACTGGCCACTTTGCACTGGTTAGTGGTCTGTTTCCATATCAGGTTCAAGGTGCTTAAAGATTTGGGACCTCAGTACATGGTAAAATACCTCCTTCCAAGAGAGACTGCCCATCCTACCCATGCATCCTAGGCTGGGTGGCTGAGGATGCCAACCCTAGAGAGACCCAGAAGGAGAAAACAAGAAACCAGATCTTCTCTGTAGTTGCTCCTCTACTATGGAATGAACTGCCACCAGAAATTCACCTAGTCCCTTCCTGGGAAACTTTTAAGAAATCCCTGAAAACCTTCCTATTTTGGTAAGCTTTCCAAACTATATCATTTCAATAGTCTTCTGAGTCTATACATTTAACATCTATTGCCATTGTCCAATTTTAATCTAATCTAATCTAATCTAATTGTAAATGTAAGTTTTTTATTATGTCAGTTTATTATGCTTTGCTAATTATATGTTTTTTAAAAATGTAAATAATAAATCACAAATAATAAATAGATATGACTATGATGAAGTATTACATATGCGTTGTTAGAGCACAACAGAGGTCTAGAGATAGGAGAAAAGTACTATATGGCGAATGTAAAGTTAATACAATTTGTCATGTAAAGTAATACAGTTTTTAAAAGACCACTACTTGAGCAACAACAGGTTTTGTGAAGTGACAACTCAATATTAACCTCTTCCAAATTCATCCTGTTATTTTAAAAACACACAAGATTTAAGGTGAAGCTATGTGACTTCAAAGGAAAGATTCTCATAGAGAATTGAGTTTTTTAACATATCAAGTGTAATTTGAAGACACCACAACACTAACTAATCAACTTAAGTAAAGGAAGGATCAGCAGGTCCTCTCCCTGCGCATTTTTGTTCTGTTTTATATATATGCTGTATTTCTACTCTGACTGGCACTGCTTTCAGTTCATTATAATCTACAAAGAGCAATTTAACAAAGGAAAGCCACACCTGTATCTAAATTTACTCCTACAAAATATCCTTAGATCTTTCAGTGCCTACACACAGTTATATCTTCAGCTCCTCCACACCCATTTGTAATGGTCTTGTGAAGAAACTCTAATCCCAACCCAAAAGTACTTAGTGCAGATGCACTGAGAAAACCAATTTAAGAGCTTGTGCTTTATACATGAAATGATAATTAACACTTGTTACTGCTAAAACACAAACAAAAGAAAAACTAAAAACAAAACACATGATTTCTAAATTAGTCCTCTCACTTTATGTAATGGCATTTAATTGAAACAAATGGGTTCATTTGTTTCATTGAAACAAATTACGTTTTGTGCTTGCATACTAAATGCTCCAAATGGTTACTGAAGCTGTTGCATTAGGACTTCATATGTTCCTACATAACACTGTGTTCATGTTCTATTTCACTTTTGGTCCATATCCAAAAGAGTCAAGGTAATTCAAAAATAGTTAATTTTCTATCAATTTTTTTCCTGAAAAGATTTTCATGTGGCTTATTGTTTTTCTCACTGCAGATGTCTGTGCATAACTTACATTACAGAATTCTTACTAATGAAGTAATTGAATACACTAAATATATATTCACTGCCCGAGAGAGCATTGGGGTCAGGGAAGAGATTCTGAAAACAGTGCACATGGAAATATGAACACACTATGAGTAATTTAATGGGAGTTTCAAAACAGAAAGAGCTAAAATAATAAGTGTTTTATTACCTAACATCAAAGACCACTGACTTCACTTCCTAGAATGGTATCAGATTTCTTATTAAAATTCCTGATTACTTGACTTATGGAAATGATTACTAAACAACTAGAATGAAGTATAAGACGGCTACGTAGTATTTAAGAAGCCAGTGTTGCTACTGGAATATACACTGAGCACATATTTTTCTTCCTAGTAAACTAAACTGATTTTTTGCAGAAATTATTCTGCAATGAAGGTTAAGAACAACATTGTTTCTTTGAATATAATTTCACATTTGATACTGATAACTTGTGCACAAAAATGTAGGAGAAAATGGTGCTGTAACAGTGCACCTTTCTTTTATGACCAATCTTTTAATCTAGTATACATTTGGGGTGTTTAATAACAATTGTCCTCATAAACTGCATGCAAATTAATCTGCAGAAGAAAAAGCCCATTTAAAGTGATGAAGATATCCCTCCCCCAAAAAAGTTCAAGAGATAGTGTCTTGACATTACAAGAAAAAGAATTGTGTGGCATTTGATGATCCATAGGGTCCCTTCCAGCTCTGCAGTTCTAAGGTGGTGGTGGTTATAAAATTAGACTTGGAATATGTTTTTGTGGACTGGGCCCAGTTCCTTTACATACATCTGATGTCCTTGAAAATGCTGACATTGCAATCATACTTCTGTACAATGAAGCAAAATTGGTCCATATTTAGTAAACTTATTTTGGCTTCTTAAACATTATGCCAAAAAGTAGCATTGCACTCGGAGATAATTCTAGTAGTAATTATCTACTATCAGTTCACACTGATAGAATTCTAGATATGTACTAGTCATTTCATTTTAATGTTTTTTTGTTAGCAACAATGGTAAACTCCGGCATTACCTTTGTACATTCATAGTTCCTCTCTAGGATTACTATCTGTTTATTATAGGAGAAGTAACATGAAATTGAGATGCTGGAAGGAGAACTCAATTCTCATTTTTGCATGAAAATTTAAGCATCTTGTCAAACCTTTCTTCCATAAATATGGTGAGAATTCTCCCTAGCCTAACTGAAAAACTTTCTCGCTCTACACAGGGTAAAAGTCATTGCTACAAAACCTAGAGAATCACTTCCCTTGCATGGGAAAGTAATGCAATGGTTCTATAGCTACTGCATTCTTTGCTATCTCCTTTCCTGGGAAGTGGAATGAACATATATTGAACATTTCCAGCCTGTGGGTCATTGTTTTGTTCCCAAAATTTGTAGGAATATTCTTGTTAAAATTTTGATATTCAGTTGCACTCAGGATTCTGACCCTATTTCGCTCACCTTTTACTTTTACACCTCATCTGCAATTAATAATTGTGCTTCTTCAGTCATCCACGAAAACTCTTCATATCTCTTGACTACTGGAATTGTCTTTTTGCATTCTCAGCTGGTGAAATATCTGGTTTCAGCACACGAAAATTTACCACATGAATCTCAGGGAGTTGCAACAAAGACTTTTACCTAAGTGGAACAAGAAATGCCTGTTGCTCACGCTGGATTCTGAAAAGGAAGAAGCACTGGAGACCGTATTGCAAATATATGTTGGCCACTAAAATATACACCCAGTGTGATGTACTGAATAGAATGATGGATTAGGACTCAGGAGGTCTGAGTTCAAATCCCTGCTCAGCCATGGAAACTCACGGGGGTGTGGGACTGATAAAGCCACTTCTTAAATATCTCACTTACCTTGCAAGCTCTATTAAGGTCATTACAAGTTAGTTCCGACTTGACAGTACGTAATACAAACTAGAATATACCTAAGAATTTCAGAAGATAAGCAATCTATGCTTTATAAACTACAGCAATGCCTTTCACTGTGTAGATCATAAAAAACTATGGATTATTCCAAAAGAAACGGATGTGGCTCAATACTTGACTGTTCTAATGCATGACTTATATTGTGGACAAGAAGTGACTGTTATGACAGAATATAGAGAAACAATGGTTTCCTATAAGCAGAAGTGTCATGCAACACTATATTTTATCTCCCTATCCCATAGATAGCTATATTGGATATTGGCAGAAAGTAGCAGTGCCTTGAAACAATTCCTAATGAACATGAAAGAATGAAGTGCAAAAGCAGGATCACACTTGAACTTTAAAGCAGAAATCCTGACTACAGAAAATTACATAACTTTAACGCTGACAATGAATAAACTGAAAGAACAAGTTGTTTATCTGTAGTTGACTGGTCACCTGATACATGCACACATATGGGTTCTCACACCTGCACAGAAGAATTGTGGGACATTCCAAAGCTGAAGCCTTTAGACTAATTGTCCCTTCCAATATAAAATGTCCATCCTTGGCCACCTTCTCCCAGTCTTAACATGTCTGTCACAGAAATAATTAATTGATGGGGCAAAGTGCGGAGGCAGGAGAGTTGTGTCAATGTACGGTATGATCACTTGAAGAATTATAATTACAGGTAAATAACTTCTTTCTTCATGGTCCTCTGTAATTCACACATATGGGTAACCAGCAAGCTTCCTTACCAGATGGAGGGACGTTACACCAATATCAAAGATAATACAGCTCTTTCAAATGAAACACCATGATAAGTACCAAGGTAATGGGTATATCAACTGACTGTATCCCATTTCCTTACACTGGTCGATGACCATAATAAAGACTTGTTTGTTTAAGTACCAAGGTCTAGTCTGTAATATTTTACAAATGTAAGGAGATGAGACCATGTAGCAGCCTCGCAGACTTCCTGTAATGGCACACCCCTTGTAAAATTTCGTTGAATCTGCAACTGGTCTTGCAGAATGGCTTCTTAATACTTCTGCTAATGGCACATTGGCAAATTCAAAAGAGAGTTTAATTAAAGATGTAACCTGCTTTGCCAGTTTTTTTAAGACACTGCAAACCCTTTTTTAAAATCCTTGATAACAGACAAAATCCCTAGATGTTGTTCTAAATTCTTGTGTACAAGAAGTATAAAAAGCCAATGATCTCTTTACATCTAGTGTGTGTAGCACTTTCTGTACATCCATTTGTAGAGATAAGTAACATGCTGGTAATAGAATTGGTTGAGATATGAAAACTGGAAACAACCTTACAAAACAAGGAAATGACAAAATACAAAGTAACTTTTTAAAAAAAAAATCCAAATATGGTGTGTCATAGGTATAATTGATGCTGACAGCACAATATTGTCTGACAGTGCTGAAATTAACAAAGTTTATTTGTCTCTAGAGATGGGATATTTATTGGGAGAGACAAATACGAATATCACCACCACAGGTGGCCGGGCCCTTTGGACCCTCCCCCCAGAACTACCCTGGTCCATTCACTGGACTTCGGGTGGCATGTATGGCTGTCATTGGTAACATTGTGCCAATTGTGGAAGTAGCCTCGCTGGCGCTTCCCTGCATCCCTGCAGTGCTGACCAGCAGCTGAGTGGGGAGACTCGTCATCCTGCCTCCTCGCCAGAGCAATCAGCAGGGCAGGGAGACGAGGAAGCAGGCTACTTCCACAACTGGCACAATGTTACCGATGATGGCGGTGCGCACCACGTGAAGACCGGTGAGTGTTCCGGAATGGTTCTAGGAGGAGGAAACGGACCTCCGTGGCACCTGTGGTGCTGCATTTCTATTTGTATCCCCAGGGACACAAATAAGAAGCTCCAATATCTATTTGTCTCTGGCAACCTCCACAGAACAATGTTTTGTTTTTCGGTTCTTTAGAACAGTCTTTTGATTGTCTAGTTGTTTAATGTATTCTGTTTTGTAGACTTTTTTTAGATAGTGAATCTTCAGCTTAAAGTGATTTCTCCCACAGATAGGAGTTCAACCTCAACTGACACTTTCTTAAGGCCACTCTAGTAAAACTCTTAGAAACCAAACATTTGTTAACCAAATGCCCTTCTCCAAGGCAATATAAACACTTTCTGTGCCCATCTATCTGAGGCCATGGAAAATATATTCAAGTATCTGATTCTTGATGCACGCATTATAGTATTTCATTATTGAAGCTGAAGCTATATACAAAGTGAGAAAAACTCCTGAGCGTCCATTAAAAGAAATTATGGGAGGCGGGGGAAAGGGAAACAAAAACTAAGGGACTACTAATCCTTTTTTTCTGGGGGGTTTCAGAACAAGAACAACATAATCATAATAATAATGTGCTATCAAGTCTATTCTGACATATGGTGACCCTTTTCAGGGTTTTCCAGTTAGAGAATGCTCAGAAGGGGTTCACCAATACCTTCTTTTGGGGGCACCCTGGTAATGTACAGCTTGCCCCAGGTCTCACAGGCTGCCTCTACTCTCAGGAAGCACAAAAGGGAATCGAACTCCCAACCTCTGGCTCTGCAGCCAGATGCCTAAATCACTGAGCTATCCAGCCAGCTCTAAACAACATGGAAAGGGAAAAAAGAGGATAATTTTTTTTCTCAAAAAAGGGAAAGTCTTTAAGTAATGTTGACACTCCGGAGCACTTCTAGAAAGTCGCTGCTATGATAGAGAAAAAGAGACTGAGGGAAGATACCCAAGCATTTACATTGCATATTGGGAGAAGCAACTCTAAAGGCTTTCGCTCTGAAATGTTCCGTATTTCTTATGTGCAGTTGCAAGAACCCATGTGTGTAAATTACAGAGGACCTTGAAGAAGAATTGTTAAAGTGTTTGTACACCTTGGTTCAATTATCAATCCAAATGGAAACTGCAGTCAAGAAATCAGAAGAAGACTTTAGACTTGTAGCTATGAAGGAACTAGAAGAGACTGTCAAGTTTAAAGAAGTGTCACTGAAGACTAAGGTCAGGATCACCTACAGTATTATATTCCTCATTACTACATAGGGATGTGAAAGCTGGACAGTGAAGAAAGCTGTCAGGGAAAAGATAGATTTGTTTGAAATATGGTGCAGTAGAAGAGCTTTGCAAATACACTGGACTGCCACAATGACAGAGAGGTATCAAGCCTGAGACTGCTCTAAAAGCAAAAACGATGAACCTGAGGCTGTTGCATTTTGGGCAAATCATGAGAAGACACAACTTACTGGAAAAGACAATAACCAACTATTAGAATTTCTAGGAAGAGTTGAAGGTAGTAAGGAAAGAGAGACCAAATGTGAGATGGGATTGACTCAGCAAAGGAAACCATGGCCTTGAGTTTGCAAGAGCTGAGCAAGACTGTTAATGACAAAATATTTTGTAGGTAACTCATTCATAAATCACTGTTAAGTCAGAGACATCTTGACAGCACATAGCAACAACCGAAGGACAACTCTTGTATAAGGTATCACTATTTTTTTTAAGTCTTCCTGAAATTCAGACACAGATTGCAAAACTATTTAAGAGGACACTGTTTCAAAGACAGATTATTTTCCATATTGAGTCAGGACCTTCAAATAATCTGCTAAATCAGCTGCTTAGTTTTTATTCACCTGGTGTATTTGACTGTTTAAATTTTCACCAACATGACTACCCAAGATCTGCACAAAATCAACTGAACCTCTGTTGTTTGGGGCTGCATAGCAGTATCTAAGCAAAAGTCAAATTAGAATAGCACATTCACACTTGTGAAACAACGTAAATATCCTAGCTCTACTGATTTTGGGAATCGGAGTAAAAGAGAAAGTATCAGGTTGTTGACCATGAAGGTTTCTTACTAATAACCACATTTTAATTTTAGAGAAGGTATTAAGATAAGTTACTGGTTTTCAAAACTTTTAAAAAAATACTTGTCAAGAAATAGTGGTTTGCATCACATTGATTATACTGTTTCTTTCCATATACATAGCTGTTTTGAGTACAGGAATAGTAAACTGGAATGGGGAAGCCAAATCAACCATTTGTTCCTCCAAAACTGATTTGATTATGTGATTTTATACAAGCTGAAAATTTTTATTTAGAAGTATCATCTACTGTTACTCTTTCAGGGTAATATAATTAGACACATTTCTCTTCCTATCCTACTTTGCTGATGTTAGGATAGTTGTAATAAACTAATTTCACAACTGTAATCCCAGTTACATTCATTTATTTCAGTGTTTTAGCATGGCTGATTCTCCACAGAAACTAACAATAAAATACTAACTTGGCATCCTTAACAAAAGCTCTGGATCAGAGAACAATTTAATTAAGAATATCCAAGGGACTGCCAATCATATTCACAAACACTATTCATTAACAAAGCTAATTGATACAAAGGTGCTATCTTCTTTGGAATCCAATCTCTTCCACTGCTGCAAGCAACACCGTACTGATCTTTAAGTGCTAAAAGGTTTGACATAATATATTTGGGATGTGGGGGTTAGAAATGCTCACATATTCCACTGAATCACTCTTCCATAACACTTGCAAAGTAATGCTAGTGTGTTCCCCTTGGGCAAACACCTGTTTACGAACAGGGACATGTCATTAGAAGTGACTTCAGCCTCTAATGCTCAATGCCAAATTTAGTGTAAATCACTTGGGTTATGCCAGGATTGGCATTCCAATCCTATGTTCTGGACAATTAACTACAACCTTTAGTTTCTAATTACTTATCTAAGATGTTTAAAGCAGTGTGTGAAAACAGAGAAGAGGAAACAGAGACAGTATTCAGATTTTCCAGAGAGACAAACACTGCCACCTGCTTACTTAATACAAACACACCCCAAAAAGCTACAAATGAATAAGACAAGTTATTAACTCACAGCATGCACAGCCCAATTCATACATTACTGATGTCATGGACATTTATATGGAGCAAGTAAAGTGCTTTCTTAACTATCAAAAAATAAATAAATATGTCAACACATAATGCAGAAAACATTCCAGTCTGAGAATTATGAACTAAAAAGGCGAACACAATTTGCATCATCAAAAGCATTTCCTCCAATTTTGGTATGCACTCTGAAATTTCTCCCTTGGCTTTGCTCTAGTATCATTTTAAAATTTGTCTCCAAAAATATGAATGTGACTGTTAATTTAACAAGTTTTACACAATTGCTGAAATCTTGTGCAGGTATGCAAACAACACAGCTTTTGGAAATGAACTGCCATAAGTTAAGAAATCTCCATAGACATTATCTGTTGCACACACAGTCATGCAACTCAGCATGCAACAGATGAGTACAGAGATTTCTTAACCTCCTGCAATTTACATCTGAAAGTTATGCCACTTACATAACTGTGGAACAGAATTTCAGCCAGGGAAATGCTATTCATTTTGTGCCAAAGCCTAGCCCGTATTAAAATGATGAAATATACAAATGTTTCAATAATTCCAAATATAAGGATTTATATGTAACAAGCCCATTGGAAACCTAATATAATCAGAAAAAAGAGGCAGATTGCTCATCTGTAACTGTGGTTTTTTGTGTGGTCATCTCTGTATTCACACAAACGGGTTCTGCACCTGCACGGATGCTATCATGGAACCTTTCAGCACTTTTGGCCTCAAAAGTACCTTTATCTAGTTTCTACTGTGCATGCTCCATCCACTCTTCTCAGTCCTGAATTGACTGCTGCAAGAATAATTTAATAAAACTGGCAAGACAACAGCGAGGAGGTGTGTGGGTTGTATGAATACATAAACGATGACTCAGAGAACCAAGTTACATGTGAATAACCTGTCCTCCTCCATTGTGATTTCTATGGTTCACACAAATGTGCGACTAATAAGCTGAAATTTAGGATTTGAGATGTCAAGCTAAAATAGAGGACAATATTTCCTACCCAAAGAAGAATCCTTTTGAGCTCTCAATTCTATTCTATAATAGCTTACAAATGTTAGAGGTTAGGACCATATAGTTGTTATATATATATATATATATCTTGAATGTCAACCTCTCTCATGGATGCTGTTAATGAGGATAGTGCTCCCACTGAGTGGCCTTTCATATTTGACGGCAAAGTTGTTTTCGAAAGTTCATAGGCTAGTTTAATTACTTCAACCACCCATTTTGAAAATCGCTGACAAGAAACTAGACCACCTTTATGAGGTAATTGATAACAGACAAAAAGCCTTGCTATCTTTCTAAATTCATATAAAAGGCTAATACCCCTTTTACATATAATGTATGCAACCTTTTTCCAGATCAGTTTGTGGCAACGGATAAAAGGCTGGTAATAGGTTGTGACATACGAAAGGAGGAAACTATCTTTAGTAAGAACAATATATCAGTATATAGTGTTACTATATGAAATGAATGTACAGTAGATCACACCTCAATGCATTAATTTATTCAAGCTGAAGTAATAAGAGCTAAAAATGCTATTTTAAATATTGTAATCTGAGATACGCTGATGCCATAGGTTCGAAGGGAGACCTCATCAGTTGTTGAAAGAGACCAAGCTTCCTGTGGAGGCCATACATCTGAGTAATTTTTTTTTAACCATTTAGGAATCTTTCTATAGTTAGATCTTTGAAGAGTTGTGAAAATGGGTGAATTTCAGACTGGTGTGTTACCACTGCAGCCAGATAAACTTTTAAAAATGAAAGTGATAATCCCAATTGCTCTAGATGGAGAATAAATTTTGGTGCTATCTGTATTGTAGTCGGGTTACTTTTCTCATTGATGTTGCATATTCCATAAATTTATTCAATTTATAATATATACATGATTAGTAGATGTTTTTCTGGCCTGTTGTAGGACATATTTTACCTGTGAATTATTCTCCTGGCAGTCAGTTTTAGTTCCTGTGCAGGGCTACAGGTTCTATTGCCTGATGAGTGCCCCAAAAGATTTAGAGACCTCTAGGGAAAAAATCAGAAGCCTGTGTTCCTCACAGTTGCCATTTATCTCAGTAAAGGGTCAGTTCCAGAATGAAATCATATCAATATTCATCTGAGTATCAAAGTATAATTTTTTTCATTGTTGCAATTATTACAAGCAACATCAGCTTGTCTAATTTTACAAGTTTTATTTATCTATATTGTTTCTATATTCCATATATACAAAAATATTTCAAAAAGCAATGGGTCAAAATGTATGGAAAATAGTCTTACAGATATGAAGAAAACTTTAGACGCATATGCTTAAAATATATTAAAAACCTGAACTTAAGTTTTAGACAGATACTTAAGTTAAAAATGTAAGAGCAAAATATCTACTAAGAATAAAAAAGAACAATGAAAATGTTTTAAGTTACAAAATAAAAATGCAGAAGCTTACAGCTGTAAAGTTAGAGAATACATCTCTGTAACATATAATTTAAAAGTAAAAAGCAGTATAACTTTAAGAGCTTTAAAAGCCTTCTTGTAAATGCATAGAAAAATATCAAATTTCTTAAAACATTCTTATTCTTAAAATAAGAATATATAAAATGAAAAGCATTTCTAAACCTTTAAGCATGTTAAGAACACAGAGAAAAATATGTGCAAAAAGTTCACCCAGCCATACCAATTCAAAGTATATGAGGAAAATCCATGCCTTCTGTGTATTTCGTCTGAACTTTTTTTTAAAAAAATATTTTCCTCCCTTCTAGAGACGCTCGCTAACCATTGTTTCACTTCCTTTTTTTGGCTATCTATCCTGGCAAGTATTTTTATCTGTATCTTTATTTGTCAACATACAGATTTACAGACTTTGGGGGTCTAGGAATTTGGTTCTCTAGTGGGATTAGAAATTTACATGGAATTCTCTATCGTACCTGTAGCAAACTCATCTTTGGCTGGCTTTCATTATTATGATTTGAACTTTGTTATGACTATCAATTTCACAAATCCTGCAACTCCCAAGAACCTATACGTCTAAGCTGTTCAGACAACCAGACTCCAGAATTCTAATTCATTGGTAAAATTTTATGATCACCAGTACGGTATACTATTGAAAGGATATATGCCATATATTTCATATTTTCAAAATCTAAACAACTCTATTCATATGTTGTTTACTATAACCTTATCCAAGTTTATAACCAAAACTTTCATTCAGTTGCCAAGACTGTTTATAATTCATTAACCTTGCTCTGCCAGAGCTAGCTGTTTTGAACTTCAGCAGACTGTTTTGAAAAAACAAAGTTCAAACCACAAGTTTCACTTTTAAAGCACCTTTTCCCCTCACCCCATAATCATTTTATTATTTTTCAAATTCTATTAAACACACAAGATTTCAGACCTTGACAGCTCTATGCCCAAATGTTGTACTGATTAGTTTTGATATGTTAGAAGGTTGTGACATATGGGTAGTCCTATTCTTTCATTTGCCATTAACAGCAAGGTCATGAACCATGGTTGGCGAGGCCACTAAGGAGTTATTAGAATTGCACTGGACTTGTCTTGTCTTATTTTAACTATTGTATGGTGAACCAGGGAAAATGGTTGGAACATGTACATTAGACAACTGTTCCATCATATGGTAAAGGTATCTCCCAGAGAGACTTTTACTTTGTTCACCCGTAAACAATAGATGCTGCATTTCTTGTTTGCGTAAGATTTCTCTGTTAGAAATAAATAAATTATCTGAGACAACTCCCATTCATGCTTCTGAGTTAGCGTCCTGCTGAGTAGGGCTACTTTTTGGTTGTCTTTCCCAATTCCCAATAACATGAACTACTATTGGAAAAATGTGCTTTACATTGCACCACTCCCACAGAAGGATGTATATATACTGCAGATAAAGACTCATTGATTTCAAACCTCCTTGTTTGATCACATAGTACATTGCTGTTGCATTGTCCATTGAAATCTGGACCTATCTTCCTACCTTCTCAATGCTTTGAAAATTGCAAGAAGTTCTAAGAGACTGATGTGATGAATACTCTCTTGATATGTCCACATGCCATATATTTGTCTGTTGAGACAATGTGCTCCCCATTCTGTTTTGCTTGCATCTGTTACAACTAGATGGATAGCTGCAGCTGACAGGTGGTTATTCCCATTTATAAATGATGTTTCCTCATCCACCAAAGTAATTGTGTTTTGAGTTGTGGTGGGATTAGAATTTGTGTGCAGGGTAAATATCTTATCTAATTGAAACTGTGAAAGTTAGAAGATTGCAGAGTTCTCATCCATAGTCTTGAGTATAATATACAACTGCCGTTGATGTCATGAGTCATAAGAATGTTTGAATTGAATGTATAGTTATGAATTTTGAGAAGCATACTCTCATAGTACTGAAGATTATTTTGTTTATCCTCTCCTCTGGTAAATAAGCTTTTGCTGTTATTGAATCTAGAATTGCTCCTATATACTGTATTATCTAAGAAGGTATCAAAAGAGACTTACTTATGTTGATTTTGAGACTGAGACTTGACAAGACTTGCAAGGTAAAATTTACATTGTCTGCCAGGGTGTCTGGATTGTTTGCCACCAGCAACTAGTTGTCTATGTAGAGGAAACTGGTAACGTCTTTTGTTTTTAGAAATGTTGCTACTGGAGCCATACATTTTGTGAACACCCTTGGAGCTCTTGATAAACCAAAATGAAGCATCTTGAATTGGTAGATGTTCTGACCTAAAGCAAAACATAGGAATTGATAACATTCTGGTCTTATTGAGATGTGGAAATATGCATCCTTCAGGTCTATCAATTTGAACCAATATCCCTCTTTCAACAGAGGCAGAATTGTTTGTAGGGTCACCATCTGACTTTTTTTGGTGCAATATATTTTTATACTCTTAGGTTCAAAATTGGATAAAGGCCACCATGATCCTATAAAATAGTGGGAGTAATATCCATTGCCCATCTATGAGAGAGACCTTGAAAATTTTTATCCTCTGCGAGGTGGAGATGGTTGTGATATCGAAGCAGACTAAGATTTTGATCTCGTATTTCCCCTCCTTGATATATTATGTAGAGGTGAATGTGACAAACTGCACTGAGGATTTTTTTTAATTTCATCCTCAATTTATTCTCTCTCCTCCATGGCATCATGATAGAAGATGGGTGTTGCTGAGGTGATATCCCGGGAGATGGCAGTTTTGGAGAAGATAACGAAACACTCTGTACTGAGGGACACCACATTTTCCCATCATAAATGGAGCCAACATTTTGGTTGTTATCATGTTGTTTTGGTATTGGCTTCACTGTGGTTGATACTATCACTGTCTGCACTGGTGGCAAATCAGGAATGTTTTTTTTCTTTTGATTTCTTAGGTTTTCTGGTATCGCTAGCAGTAGTAGCAATCTTGGAATTTTGGTACCGTGATCCAATTTAATTATCAATTTTGAAACTATGGTAATGGACCTGATTTAGCCTTTAGCACACATTTTCCTTAGTATGTAACATTGTCTTAGAAGAATACATTGTTTTCTTGGATTCTACAGTATTTATTTAACTGGACTGTATGGCTATGGTGTTTTAGTCAGGGGGCCAGTTGCCTTTAAGGATTTCACGCAAAGGAAAGATTTCAAATGAGATTGGCAATTTCTTAAAGGTTAATTTAGTGAAGCGTTTACACATTTTGCAGTTCTTTCCTACATGAGTTTTATCTTTTAAAAAACAAAGGCACTGATCATGACCCTCAGCCTGTGAAATTTTTGCATCAGCCAATATAATTTTTCATCAATGCTGCTGAGGCCATAAACCACTAGAATTAACGGTTGAAAAATAAGGGGGATGAAAAACAGGACACCAACTAAGCTATTTCTAATTTATTTATTGTTTAGGTTATACTGAAAAGGCAACAACAGGAAAGTAAGGTAAGTAATTTTAAGAGGGCAGAAGCTGTTTACAAATATCTAACTCAACTGTTAAACTCTGAAGAAGTCCAAGACTGTTGTTGCCATGGCAGACAATACAGGACTGAGGACTGTGGGTGAAGCTTGCACAACAGAAGCTAGGGAAAGGAAATCTTGAGGACGAAAGCTCTGAAGTTTCCATGATGGCATCTGTGCAAGTGCAGAACCCATTTGTGTGAAACAAAGAGACCACAACGAAGAACATTAGTTTGCTTCCAGTAAATTCACAGTCTGTAGCATTTCAGTTTCTTAATCTGAATCAACTGAATTAAAAGGAGGATGAAACTTCTGGGTGTCCCAGATGAGAAGATGACATTCAATGCTTAACAAAATATACTAGCAATTTAATTTCATCTAATTTGATGAAGACAAATAAAGTGAAACTTAATCCAGACAAGACAGAGGTGATCCTGGTGAGTCAAAAGGTAAAGCAAGGAATATGGATGCAGCCTATGCAGGATGGGGTTACACTCCCTCTGAAAACACAGGTGTGCAGCTTGGGGTTGCTCTTCGATTCATCTCTGAGCCTGGATGCCCAGATTTTGGCAGTGGCCAAGAGTGTCTCTGAACAAAACTAGTGTGCCAGCTACATCCATTCCTGGAGAGGTCTCACCTGGCCACAGTGATACATGCCTTAGCTGCATCTCAGCTAGATTACTCTAATGTACTCTACATGAGGCTGCCTTTGGAAAGTGTTTGGAAACTTCAGTGGGTCCAAAACACTGCCACCAGATTGTTAACTGGGGCTGGTTACAGGGATCACATAACCCCCGTTACAGCAGTTCCACTGATTGCTGATCCGTTTCCAGGCACAATTCAAAGTGCTGGTTTTAAACTATAAAGCCCTAATCGCCTTGGGCCCATGCTATCTCAGAAACCACCATGCTTTTACGAGTATAAGCCTGCCCAAGTGTTAAGGTCATCAGGGAAGGCCTTTCTCTCAGTCTCACCACCCTCACAGGTGCACTTTGTGGGGGCACAAGAGATGGCCTTCTCTGTCACCACTCCCAGACTCTGGAACTCTCTCCCATGAGAGGCCAGGCTAGCCACATCTTTGCTTTCCTTCCGAAAGAAGGCAAAGGCCTTTATCTTCAGGAAGGCTTTTCCTTAATGACTGACTTGTCTTGGAGAAAATAAGCAGGATGGTTTATATTCTGTTGCTTCTAAATCTGTTTTTAGTAATGTTTTTACCTAACATTTCAGATGTTATTAATTGTTCTTTAATATTTGAATAAGTTAACATTTTTAGCTTTTAATAGTGTTTTTTAATGATGTAAGCTGCCTTTAGGAGAAAATGTCAGGATTTGTTCCTATAAGTGAACAAGGGGTTAAATTTAATATTGTAGTGAGAATGCAAAGTCATGCCTGTAACATCAAGTCAGTGGATGACTGATAGCATACAGATGGGACAAGCTTAGGTAATGCTTGTCAACCATGTCCAGCTGCTATGTCTGCAGTGATAGGCTGCTCTCACTATTTAAGCAAGTGAGTGAGAACAGCACTTTGCCACTCAGTTGTGAGTCTGGTGGTCATCACTTTACTTGAATGTGAATGTTATGTTGCTCTGAGATATCTATGCCAATGTATATATTGCCATGTATATATGTCTGACCAAGTCTAATATATTATGCTATAAGTCTTATTAGAACTCTCTCAGTGTATTTTCTCATACCTCCGCGTCTTTACTCTGCTTATTAAGGGGAGGATTTGAAGCTACCAGATAAGAGACTCTGTGTAACTTGTTATCTTGGGCTCCAAGGTTTGTTTTCCCTAACAGAGTGCTCTTGGAAGCTTCATTATCCAAATCTGACTCCAAGCTTTTGGAGAGGCATATGCCATATCAAGCCTTTGGAGTTGGCCCCACGCCAACAGAAAACGGGTAAAATATTTTAAACAAACAAATACATTCTCCAACTACATATTTTTGAACTAAGAGAAGAAGAAAATGGAACAAATGCCTTTCTTTAAAACAATCTGCATGGCGAGAAGTTCTATTGACTTTAAAGCAACGGACCCTTCTCTTACATTATCGTATATTCAGATTTGGGATTGGCAACCAAACTGAAATGTGAACCCTTTATCTGTATCTAGCACAGCACGGGAAATGTCTTTTTCAACTCTCTGCACCAGAGTACAAGTGTTCCAGGCTGGGCAGAATCACTCTTCAAGTGTGGTGATATACTGCTATGTATAATGAAAGAATGCTAAAAACTATTCTATCTGTACATCATTACAATATGGTTTGTAACTTTCATGTATGTTCATGAGGCCAAAATTGATCACAACTGACCTCCAAAGTTTCCCCCTTTTTAGACTATAAAGTTTTACAATATCAAGTCTCAAAGCTTTTGGACATTATCATTTTCCAAAGAGACTCTAGTCTTCAAGGGATTAAAAAGCCATGGTTTGCTTCCTGCATCTATTGTTGTTTAGTCGTTAAGTCGTGTCCGACTCTTCGTGACCCCATGGACCAGAGCACGCCAGGCCCTCCTGTCTTCCACTGCCTCCCAGAGTTTGGTCAAATTCATGTTGGTAGCTTTGATGACAATGTCCAGCCATCTCGTCCTCTGTCGTCCCCTTCTCCTCTTGCCTTCACTCTTTCCCAACATCAGGCTCTTTTCCAGGGAGTCTTCTCTTCTCATGAGATGCCCAAAGTACTGAAGCCTCAACTTCAGGATCTGTCCTTCCAGTGAGCACTCAGGGTTGATTTCCTTCAGATTTGATAGGTTTGTTCTCCTTGCAGTCCAGGGGACTCTCAAGAGTCTCCTCCAGCACCACAATTCAAAAGCATCAATTCTTCGGCGGTCAACCTTCTTTATGGTCCAGCTCTCACTTCCATACATCGCTACTGGAAAAACCATAGCTTTGACTATGCAGACCTTTGTCAGCAAGGTGATGGCTCTGCTTTTTAAGATGCTGTCTAGGTTTCTCATCGCTTTCCTCCCAAGAAGCAGGCGTCTTTTAATTTCGTGGCTGCTGTCACCATCTGCAGTGATCATGGAGCCCAAGAAAGTCAAATCTGTCACTGCCTCCATATCTTCCCCTTCTATTTGCCAGGAGGTGATGGGACCAGTGGCCATGATCTTCGTTTTTTTGATGTTGAGCTTCAGACCAATTTTTTGCGCTCTCCTCTTTCACCCTCATTAAGAGGTTCTTTAATTCCTCCTCACTTTCTGCCATCAGAGTGGTATCATCTGCATATCTGAGGTTGTTGATATTTCTTCCGGCAATCTTAATTCCAGTTTGGGATTCATCCAGTCCAGCCTTTCGCATGATGTATTCTGCATATAAGTTAAATAAGCAGGGAGACAATATACAGCCTTGTCATACTCCTTTCCCAATTTTGAACCAATCAGTTGTTCCATATCTAGTTCTAACTGTTGCTTCCTGTCCCACATATAGATTTCTCAGGAGATAGATAAGGTGGTCAGGTACTCCCATTTCTTTAAGAACTTGCTATAGTTTGCTGTGATCCACACAGTCAAAGGCTTTTGCGTAGTCAATGAAGCAGAAGCAGATGTTTTTCTGGAACTCTCTGGCTTTCTCCATAATCCAGCGCATGTTAGAAATTTGGTCTCTAGTTTCTCTGCCCCTTCAAAATCCAGCTTGTATTTCTGGGAGTTCTCGGTCCACATACTGCTGAAGCCTACCTTGGAGGATTTTGAGCATAACCTTGCTAGCGTGTGAAATGAGTGCAATTGTACGGTAGTTGGAGCATTCTTTGGCACTGCCCTTCTTTGGGATTGGGATGTAGACTGATCTTTTCCAATCCTCTGGCCACTGCTGAGTTTTCCAAACTTGCTGGCATATTGAGTGTAGCACCTTAACAGCCTCATCTTTTAAGATTTTAAATAGTTCAACTGGAATGCCATCACCTCCACTGGCCTTGTTGTTAGCCATGCTTTCTAAGGCCCACTTGACTTCGCTCTCCAGGATGTCTGGCTCAAGGTCAGCAACCACACTAGCTGGGTTGTCCGGGACATCCAGATCTTTCTGGTAGAATTTCTCTGTGCATTCTTGCCACCTCTTCTTGATGTCTTCTGCTTGTGTGAGGTCCCTACCATTTTTGTCCTTTATCATGTCCATCTTTGCACAAAAGGTTCCTTTAATATCTCCAATTTTCTTCAACAGATCTCTGGTTTTTCCCTTTCTATTATTTTCCTCTATATCTTTGCACTGTTCATTTAAGAAGGCCCTCTTGTCTCTCCTTGCTATTCTTTGGAAGTCTGCATTCAATTTTCTGTAACTTTCCCTATCTCCCTTGCATTTGGTTTCCCTTCTCTTCTCTGCTATTTGTAAGGCCTCATTGGACAGCCACTTTGCTTTCTTGCATTTCCTTTTCTTTGGGATGGTTTTTGTTGCTGCCTCTTGTACAATGTTACGAGCCTCCATCCATAGTTCTTCAGGCACTCTGTCCACCAAATCTAGTTCCTTAAATCTGTTCTGCATCTATTAGCCCCCATTAAAATAATAATAATAATAATAATAATAATAATAATAATAATAATAATAATAATAATAATAATAATAAAGACTGTGTTTCAGCATGCTTTTTCCTTGATCTGTTCTACAAAAGCTGTTCACAATACCGGAGTAGTCAACATACATGATGGGGGTTCAGCATCCAATCTCCTGTCACTTTACTAGTTCTCTATACCAAGTACAGGGGCAGGGAAAATGGTGCAAGGTATAGCTAAACTGCAAGCAGGACAGACAGGTTGCTTACCTGTAACTGTAGTTCTTCAAGTGGTTATTTGTAAATGCAGACATGTGTATTCATTCTATGTCTGTGCAAAACTCCTCGGAACATTCTAAAGTCTAAACGTTTGTTAAGCCAAGCTATACTGCACATGCTCCCCCATCAATGTAAGATCCTCAATTTCCTCAGTCCACTGCTGTTAGGAAAAGAGAAAATCACATGACAGACTAAGGGGAGGAAAGTTGGGTTATTTGAATTCACAGATGACCACTCGAAGAACTACAGTCAGAGGTAAGCAATTTGTTCTTCTTCATGATCTCTGTTAATCACATGTGTGCGTGACTAACAAGCTCACTTACTGATTGGTGGGATGTCATGGCAAAATAAAAGAAATTACCACTCTGCCAAATGCTGCATTGTGTTTAGCTCTGACAACCAGCCTGTAATGTTTGACAAATGTTGAGGGCTGTGACCAGGTTGCTGTGTTGCAAAGGTCTTTCAGTTCTACTGCTCTGAGGGATGCTGTGGATGCAGCAACTGCCCCTGTAGAATGCCCTTGCAAAGGGGCAGTGTCTGGCTTTTTTTTCAAACTCTTATGACAGACTACATCTCATTGATATGACATGGAAAGAGCACTACCGAGTGCTCCTCTGAAACCAAGGGGTATTCCCTAGATGCTCTGTGTTGGTATCTAGTCAGAGTCGGGGACCTTGATGATGGAAGTTACTGAGCTGCCAGTGCCAAAGGTATCAACAAAGGACTCTCTCTGCCTTCAATGTCAAGGATCTGGAGCATTGGGGCAGCCCTTTTTTTGATGGTGTAGCACCAAGGGCTGGGGAATTTGAAGCCAATCGAGATGATCGGGATGGAGGAATTTATGAGATCTCTTAGGCACTGGGGCTTTGGATGCCAAACACCTGTGTCTTGGCTCTGTTGACCTTGAAGGTGAATCCCTGAACATTTCAAACAGATGGGTGTAATGTGCTGTCATTGGTGAGTGCATTGGGAAACTATGGAGATAGCCAAAGGCCTCTATCTGAACCCCCTGATACTCCAGGAAGGGTCATGGGAAATGCCAGTTTGCTCCTGGAAAGAGATGTGCCGTAACTCTATTATAATAAAGTGGTGGGTATATTGCCTCCATGGGGTCTGGGAATGATATATTTCATGGTCTTTTTCGAGGTGGAGAGGCCCTCTCCTGTACTGTTGACACTGAACCCGAAGAGGAGTGGTAGGAACAGTCATGGGCTCATCCAGCTGTATATCTCCCAGGCTCTTTTGTAGTGGGGACAGCTTGCTCAACCTCTGCTATGTGAGCTGGATCCATTCCAGAGAATGGCTGAAAGTTGGTAAAGATGAGTGAGCGAGGGATATGTCCTCCTCTGAAGCTGACCCCAAGCAAACTAAGTCATCTTACTCTTTACTCTGGGTTGAATGTTGTGGAGATATTCTGGTTAGTTGACGACCTTCGGTTTCTGCTTAGGTTTTGGTTTCTTTGCTTTTAGATTCAGTAGATTCAGTAGACTCCCTCCTTTTTTACCTATGGAATTCAATGTTAATTTAGATACCAAGGCCAATCTCTAGGTCGAAGCTCTGTCCTTGATCTTGAGGGAAGGAGTCTGCTGGGTGAGTTCCATTGTCTGAGGAGTGGGATCATCTTGAGACCTATCAGTAGTAGTCTCAGACTGAACTGCTTCCATGCCTCAATGGTGTTTTGCAGATCGCCACTGTAGAAACCAAAGCTGTTGTTTGCTTTGAAATAGTGTCTACCACTTAGAGTGATTTTTCCCATAAATAGGATTTTAGTTGGGACTGGTTTTTTTTAAATCATGATTTTAGTGAACTTCCAACAAATTTGGCAGTTTTGGGTCTGATGCCCCTCATCCAAGTAGTAAAGGCACGTTGAGTGTCCATCCATGAGGGCTTTTTATCAGTGCAAGTAACACACTTTTTGAATGGACCCTCAGGGGCCATAAAAGGGTGGGAAAGCTTCAGGCACAACAAAACTAATACATTTCTTTTGTTTCCTTTTTTTAAAGGATGGATAACTTACAACAAGATGCTGAAGAGGAAAGAGACAAGGGACCACAGGTAAGGAATATTTATACAATTTGAAGGCAAAATAGACTAAAGAACACTGAGATGGATGTTTCCTCAGTGGTGGCTGAAAAGAACTGGAGATGCCATGTGGGTAGGAGAGGATGTGCAGTACAGGGGATTGGCTTAATAGACTTTTAGGCTCTACAGTGTTCCAAGGAATTTTGCACAGATGTAGAAAGAACCCACAAGTGTGATTCACAGAGACCACAAACAAGTCTTCTTCTCATGCTTCATAGGGAAAAAATGGAGGAAGGCTTCATTGCAGTTTCATTCCAGTCCATGCTGTTTTATAAATGACTTCCATGAAATCACAAATGCTAGAGACAAAAGGGAACTGCACCTCTCCCAGTTGTAATATACTTAAAGATCGGAGAGGTTAGAGAAAAGTATATTTTTGTAAAGACAATGAATGTCTTCAGTTAAGAAGTCACATCATAATGTAGATATATGTACTGAAGTTACACCAGCAAATGAATTGCAAATTAAGTTGCCTTTGCTATTCTGATTGGGTGGCTGCTTAACTAAATTTAAAGAAAGTGATTTGAGACTCATGAGAAGAAGAGTAAGCAAAACCAGTGCTTGGGGGAAAACATATGAACAAAGTAACAGTCAAATTAAAACGTGAACAATATATCAGAAGGTGAAATGCTTTCATAAACAGGATCATTTACTTCTCTTTCCATGTCTGCTTCAGCAAACTTATCACTTTTAACTGCTTCTGGCAAATACTAAAGGATTTGGGATGTGTGTAGTCTGCAAAAACTTTTTCAACTTCAAGCTGCTTCCCTAACAATTTAAACATCCATATATTGTTCCAACCCCCAGTGATTAAAACAGTCTAGGATTATTATGAGGTAACACTATTGAAAATAGCCGTTTTGCCTCTTGTGAAAAAAGGGTAAAACATTCATTTTCTGTTAAACTTCCCCAAATCTTGTGGTAATCAGAGAACATCATATGGCATTTCAAAATGTAGAAGTTTGAGAACATTTTATATTCTAATTGTCAACAATACCTTTGTAACTACAAATGATTTCCCAGTATCCACTAATCCATGGAAAACATCTTTTTCAAATGGAATGACTGATGAATTCATCAAGCATTTAAGGATTTCTTATGCAAGATAAGCTATTGCTCAGTTTCCAAGCTAATTTAAATTCTTCAACCAAACATGAACTCTATTATTTAGAATTTGTTTTAATTTATGCAGCTTGGATCCAATACCATTTAAGAATATTTTGTCTCCACTTTGGTGCCTCCCAAGTAAGCTACTTTTTTAATTAGAAAAATAAAAACATTTCCTGTACCTGTTTCTTCAACTATAAAAAGTAAAAAAACAAGTTTAACAAAGTATGAAGTAGTACTGAAGGTAAATGTGAAAAATGTCAATAAAGCTGTTCAAAAAGAAAAAGTAAGCACTGGACCTGACTCAAATAATGTGAAATTATTTAATATCCTTAATTTGATTCACCATAATATAAACAGTATGCATTTACATCCATAAATGCTGGAAACAGAGTAATTCACCTACAGGAGCACCTGCATGTAGCTGCAACTGTATATATATAAAATGAATGATTTATTTATCACTCCCTGCCAATAATCTTGATGAATAAGATTCAGATATTATCTAAGGTTAACTTAAATGTGACAGTAGTACAGTACTACATTTGCTCCCAAAGTAACGTTTTACAAATTTTCACTGCAAAACCAGCCAGGTAAGAAACAGGAAAAAATAAAACCATATTCATACCCTGTTTCCCCGAAAATAAGACCTAACCTGAAAATAAGCCCTAGTATGATTTTTCAGGATGCTCATAATATAAGCCCTATCCCAAAAATAAGCCCTAGTTAAGTGAAACCCCACCCTCCACCATTGTGTAGCATTGTGCAGCAACCAAAAGATGACATGACTGTAAAATAAAACATACCCTGAAAATAAGCCCTAATGTGTTTTTTGGAGCAAAAATTAATATAAGACCCTGTTTTATTTTTGGGGAAACACGGTATTTACTGAGCTCCCTGCCTGATTCCCCTCAACCAGTTGGGTCCAATGTTTATGTTTTCATTTAGAACAGTTTTGTCCAAAACAATCTTACAAGATGTATTAGGGAAAGGGTCCTTATGTTCTTCATTTTGAAGACAATGGTGTATGTTTGTAGAGAGTGGCAGCAAGATCTGTCAGGAGTACCTTGGCAAGGAAGAAAGCATGCCTATATTCAATATACGGCACTTTATACAGCAGTCAACAGAAAAGTTTTCTTGCATTACTTGCATTTTGAGCTGAAGAAGTGTTCGTCTGGAACTATCTACAATTTCTGCACAAAAAAATCATTCAGATAATGTCGAAGAGCAGGCCTTCTGTTTATAGTAGCACCATGCAAGCAAAGTACCCTTGGTCTCGAGAAATCGGTATGATGTTTATTTATTTATTTATTTATTTATTTCTTACATTTTTATCCCGCCCATCTAGTCGTTTTGACTACTCTATTTATTTATTCCTTTGCTGATTCCCAGAGGGTAGACATGGTGACTAGAATATGACTTTCCACATTCAGTTGACACCCTCCATTCTACCTCTGGTTCTCCATACATAATGGTCCTCTATCTTTTAATACACTGCGTTGCAATCAATTTCATAGTCCCAACCTTACATTTCTCTACAAAAAAGGAAATAATACTAATTAACACTGGAAGACATTTCCAGAGCAGCCATTCTCAACGGGGGCCGTATGAGAATTTACACACCATTTTATAAGGTTTCGTATGTGACTTAAACAATCTATATTTCTTTCATATTATGTTTATGGCTGTGGCCAAAAAAGGTTGATAATGGTTGATCCTCTCCATAATTAAATGGCTGTAATATCAAGGGGCTACTTTGCAGGGCTTTCTAACTCACACTCTCTTAGCCACATCCTTGCCTACAATATGAACATAATAATTATGGATTTTATCTGCATGAATAGTATTTTTAAAGGTTAAAAAATTCATGAAAAAGTACAATTCAAAAGAATATCAGGATTATCAGTTCTCATATTTCCTGTTCTGATTTTTAAAAAAGGAGCAGTGATCACTTTCTAATGGACAGCCAGTGTGATATCGTTGATAGTGCTGAACTAGGATTCAAGAGATATGAGTTTAAATTCCCACTGAGCCATGGAAATGCACTGGTTGGTGGCAATTGTGAACTTCTGCTTCAACATTTCATGGACCTGAAAATCATGTTAGAGTCATTATACATTGAAAGTAACTTGATAACATGTAACAATTATTTCTTACCAAAAAAAATGAATGTAAAATGGTCAGGAAATGTCAGCCATTGCTATGACTTTAATTCTTTGGCTAAAAGTACTGAAAAATTATCAGAGCAAGCTAGTTCCTTACAAAATATATGGACAAAATAATGGGTGCACTTTTTGCCTCATGTCTCATTTTCTTCAATAGCTGCTTTTAAAAGAGAAAAAAATAAAAATAAATGAGAAATCTAGAGATTATGGTCCATGGGGAGGAATAGCTGCCTTTCCGCCCCAATCCTGAACCCCTCTGGTTACTGTGAAAAGATGTTAAGTAAATATAGTTTTTAGTTTTCACCTATTTGTCTCTTGAGGTTTCTTGATTTTAAAGAAAGGAATATACTGTGGAATGAAAAGCGTTTTAAATCAATTTCAACAACTGCAACAGTGTTGCCTCAAAGTAACATACCAATGGTATTACACTCAAATTGAGATATGTACAAGAAATCTGGATCAAATTTGTTGGAGAAACTAAAAAGTAATTGGTACTCATTTACATTTCTGGTGACACTGCCCTAGAATATTTAATTTCTGGTTATAGGTGTTTAGATATAATTGACAAGATAACATAATAAAGGATTACTATGACTCCAGCAGATAGGCTAATGAATTTATTTGTGCATGCTAATGCATCATTACACCATAATTAATCCCCTTTCTATAAGTAGCAGAGAGGTGAATGATTGCTCACTCTTGCAAAGGAGCTGTAGAAATCTCAATAACTGCTTGGGAATATAGCATGCAGAACTGATGGGAAAACTCCCTGCACACTCAGAAGTCCGTTACTACATACCAAAATATATTACAAAAAAAACCTTGCCTAATCACACTTAAGACTGGAAACAGCTAGATAATTTAAACAAGATCTTTATTCTTAACATTAGGATGGGTATGGATCCATAGATGGCTTCTTTTAAATTGTGAAGTCTTCTCACCACCACAGCCATTTCAGGGGAATTAAAAGCTTCCTAATCTTCACCCCCAGTTTAGGTAATCTTCTACCTAAAATCCCAGTTTAGGTAAGGTTCCTAATCTTCACCCCCAGTTTCTCAGCCTTTGGGAGCTGAGAAATTGGGGAAGAAACTCTTTAATGTCCACATCACTGTACCAGGTTCATGTCCAGGTGCCAGGACTGATGCCAGTGATTTTCTGATAGTAAAGAGTTTTCTGCTTTGTTTCACACCTCCCAAAGGTTTCCGCAACATGAAGGATGAATAGGAAGCTTTTAATTCCCCCAGAAATTCCCTGCAGCTGATGACGTCATCACAGTTGTGTGGCATAAACTTATACCATAACATTCTGACCAGTCGGTATAAATTGATAGCAGTTGATTATTCAAAAAGGGGTAAAAAGGATTGTATTCACTTTTGGAGATGGAAATTACAGTCTAAAATTAAAGCAGTCTAGGTTTAACCTATCTAGCTTGGATGTATGGTTAGAATTTTGCTAAGTTTCATGGTCTTCTTCTGGAAGTTTATTATTTTGGCAAAGGTTTACAACTATTTCAAACATACGACACTATGTACACTCTTGAGAAAAACTACAGCTATTTTAAAAACTCAAAATATTAGTATTTTATTATTAATTCAGACACCATAGTCCAATATTCTTTTCACCATGTCACATAAGCTACAGCATATAAAATTAAACTTTGTTTCCCTTAGCTTTTCCTTTGCCTGCTATACTGTGTTCCTGAAGTAAATTCATCTGCTGAAGCTACTATTAGCATTGGAAGGAAATCATCCATGGACACCAACCCTCCACAGGAGGACAGGGAATTATTTACATTTCTTCTCAATACTTGTTAAAACTCTAATAATTATCATCACTGATTCCTACAGAGTCTATTTGCATTTTTAAAAAATCAGATGCAAATACATCTTAATAATCATATCTAGTTTGAAAGACCATGTATTTGTATTTTCTGATTGCTTGTAATCATGTTAATATTGGGTTTGCTTCTTTGATTAAAAACCTAGAAGAAATTTATACAGCAATACATACATGTATGCACGCACACGCATACATACACATGCATGCAAGCTACACCCTACCCTTAGAGCATGGCTACTTATTTCAAAGGACTGTATAACATGAAAACATTCTACAGATGTGTTTTATGATTAATATGACAAATACTTTTCTTTTCTTCAAGAGCACAACCCAATACAGAAATGATGCACAATTCCCAGCTTCAGGGCAGAGTGGATGGCTAATTAATAGGTGCATCATGGCTTGCAGTATTTCAATTTCTATGCTTAATGCATTAGTTTTTATGATATATTCTTAAGAAACAACTTGCAAAGGAATGGGTGGGTTACATTCCAAAAACATTTTTAACATGGACTTACAATGACCACTAAAAGCCTAGAAGTATGCATCTACGGATCCAAAATATTTTTACAAGCCACTATATTAACATATTTACCTGATGCCTAGAGAGATTATTAAAAAACCTCCCAACAGTATCACACCTACATGGGAAACCACATTCTTATTTCATCTAAAATGCTGGACTGAAACGGAATAAATAATTTGAATATCTATCCATAAAATCCATATATGTCTTATGTGGAAGGAATAAAGGAAACCATAATTTTTAAATAATCCTCTTATGATTACTACTACACAGTTTTATACTCTTTTCTCATGGGTTTTATTTTGATTAATTATACACCTTTTATTTTTGGACAGGCTCACTAATGGAGATGCTGTAACAGCTAAAGTACTAATTTTCCTGCTTAACTGGATGGAACAAAATCTTTGATGCACTAATAAAATATTTCTGGAGGGAAAAATGCTGCTGGCAGTTTCACACCTTGAAAAAATATTTTCTTTTATGTCCAGCCATGTCCCTGGAGTTCTTCCTAGTTAACAATACCAGGATCTGTTGTTTGTTACCATCTACAGCTTCAACGCTTTCCAAGAAAAGAGTGGTAGCATCAATATAGTCAGTTGATGTAACAACTGAGAAGAGCAGAAGGACAAAAGTACCCATAAAACAGTGTCTTCTGACTGAAATGATGGAATAATTTAATCTAGTTGAAGGATTGCAGGCTTTCTGTCCAAGACCTAAATAGGTTCTAGACATGGATGTTAGGAACTCAATGCCAGCCCAGAGTAGGCAGGGTGATTCTGACTGCTGGCATATGGTTCTCAATATGTTTGTCCGATTGCCCATAGTATTTTGGCAGAAGTTACTAAAGCAACTGTATTTTTAATTTGGGTCTTTTCAACTTTTTTTAAGTCAGACTGCCTCTTGCACATGGAGCAAAGGAATAAATCCTTTCCTCTTTGAACAGTACAATGTAGGTGGGAATTCAGAGAGGGAGAAGGACCTCCACCAGGGCCTCCGCAGTCAAGATTGGGGAGACCACCTAGAACTAATGCATTTTGTGCACTGGAGGTTTGCCATCCCTAATTTGGTCAAGCTGTCAATGTACTAAGCAATAAGTCTTAATCACCTAAAAAAATGTAATGCTAATGAAAATTAGGAACATTTGAAAAACTGTGCCTGAGAAAAGGAAGCAACCCATTTTTCTTTGAATGACACTGTTTTGACACTGCTTTCCGCAGTGTCTTTATACCCAATAGATCATAAATTCTTTGTATCTGAGTTCCTTGCTTAAGTAAGTTTTAGGTATTTAGATGAATCCATAAAAATCTGCAGCATTTGCTGTGTCCTGCTGCACTCTGCTGGATGTACCTGTGCCATCTCCAACACACACCACAAGAAATGTGTACTTCAAATTTCATTGAACATTCCCTTCAAAAAAATGAATTTCTTTTAACATATTTTGGTCATATCCTTGGAATGTATAATAAATATAACAAATATTCAGCAAATATTTAGAAGCACCCTGTTGTGGCAATGACTATAACTATGTTAATCTAAAAATACTGCTACTGAAAAAGTTGACCATTATAAAATTATTTCAAAAATGATTCAATGATAGAAAACTGGAGAGAAACAAATGACTGCTTCAAATAACTGTTTAAATCAAATTACCACTTAAATTATTTCATTCTGTAACCATCTTACCAAAATGTTTCTCAATTATATTCAATTTGTTCTTCAAGAAGTGATTAAACTAGCAGCACAGAGAACATCTCTCTTGTTTTTAATGAAGAATACATATCAATGCTATTGAAATGTATTGTGGCATTTTGTAATTTTCACAAAAAATTAAACTAGAATATTTTACACTAAAAATGCTTGCTTTTTTCTTCAATCTTATATGAGTCTATTGACTGTTATAGATAACATTGTAAAGTATCAAACAAAAAGGGGTGTTAATGTTTTAGAAAGATGGTGCACAAAAGTTATAACTAAATAATACTGAAACTATTAAACAGGTTTGCATCAGAAAATGTAACTACTCAAATGCAATTCAGAAAATGCATTTCATCCATACAGCCCAGTCACAAAGGGTTACTCAGCTCCCTCTCATTAAATTGGTTCCCACCCACAATACTTATACATAATCTATTTTTCAGTCTACAAGGTACCACAACTCAATCACACTGGAAGTTGCTGTTGAACATGGCTATGGATATTGATCAGTTCAGCAGAAACTGAAGCCTGTACTGAGATGCTCATAATTCTCATAATTAACCACCAGCAGCTTCCCCTATTGCAGAAGAATACAATCTGTGACCCACAGGCCACATACAGACCTCACCAATAACTAGTTTATCTTAGGTAACAGTGGAACCTCAAACAACCAGCTATCAGATCTGCTTTGACTTGGATTCCTGCACGGGGTTGGACTTAATGGCCCTTCCAACTCAATTATTCTATGATTCTATGAATTTTCCTTGAAGCCTGGATAATCCTTTGGGCTGTGGGGAAGACCAGAAGAAGAGCCGGAAACTATGGAGAAACAGTAATCTTGGTGGTGACTACTAGTGGATGAAATGGGTTTTACATTCTTAACCACCCCAGTTTAGAAATCCATTCAATTTTCACATGGAAGAATGAAGGAATTCATAAATTTTCGCCCGCTGGTAAGACTAACTGTGTGTGTGTGTGTGTGTGTGTGTGTGTGTGTGTGTGTGTGTGTGTGTGTGTGTTTCACTCTGGCATTTTGTTGTGAAAAATTCCAAACAATGTTTCTGGTGCAAAAAACTGTTTTGCGAAATACTTTTTTTCATAAACAGTAGGGTTTTTATTGTTGTTAATGTTTCTAACAAAAAATCTGGTCTTTTACTCTATTGTATGGAAGTAAAAATGTTACAGTAGTTCTCCAATTTTTATGTCATTAATGACATTATGACATTAATGCATAATGTCAAGACACCTTTTTCTTTGAGAATTAGAAAATTTGAAAGGGCTTGTTAAATTCTCAGTACAGATGGTCAGCAGAAAATAATGCACAAAGAATAACTAGTTGAATGCAGTTAAAATAACTTTCAGGAAGACTCTGATAAAAAAAACTGTGCTATTTCATTAGATAGCAAAACTGTGGGTCTGATGCATGCATTATAATAGCAGCTTTTCACTTTAAAATTTACTGCATAAAACTACCAAAACTGCAGAAAGAAGATACTGCCATAAGCAAAATTACAGCATTAGATCTGTACTTTTAACAATGGGATGAATACTGTGATCCATTTAGTTATTATTCAATTGTTTATTAATTAATTTTGGGCTATCAATTCCAGCTTATAGCAGCCCTCCCTGGCTTTTCTAGAAACAAAGCACTCAGAAGTGGTTTATCGGCTCTTCTTTCAGTGGTGTTTTGGGATTGTGCAGCTTGTCCTAATAGGCTGGCCACTCTTCCTAGAGGCACAGTGGGGATTCAAATTCCCAGCTTCTGGCTTCACAACCATGCATTCCAACCCACTGAACTGAACTAGCTGTACTGTACTAGTGTTAGCAATAGTAACAAGAACATAACATCGATCTTAAATTCCACGCAACAGGAGGATTAAATGCTTTATGCTTGAGAAATGCACAACTGAATTGTGAGAAATTTAAAATGGGCCAACTAGAAAAATATTTCAGCATAAATTGTTTCTATTTTTTAGCAGATTTATGTCTTTCACTTATACTCCTACATAAACTCTTTTTGTTTGAAAGTTCTACATTTGGAAATGACTACCTACATTTTTTCTCTGAGATCTAGTAAGCAGACCAGAAGCTTGAGCTGCTGACATCAGAGAGTGTAAAGCGAGAGAAACAAAGAAAGTTTCTTCCACGTTTATGAGGCAGCTCAATTATTTCACTCCCCAGTACAAGGACATTTTACTAATATTAAAGTAATGGCTCAATCAGAATAACACAAATCCATAATTATTCTATATTTACTGCACACATCCCAAATATTAGCAGAATGTGTTTTTCTAGTTAAAATAGTTACAATTATGTTCTTCAAAAACCAAAATGTATTGGTCATAATACAGAGGACTACATATTTAGTACTGTTTTATATGTGTGTTTCTCAAATCAGGCCCACAACAATGTGCAACAAACAATCAAAATTAGTTCACATAAAGGATTTCCAAAAGCCATAAATAATAAACATTTTAAGCCAAAGTGTCCTACGTCAAATCACAAAGTGATTGTGAGACTTCTGTTTCAAAAGCTGTTTACCATTCAAGATAAGGAGGGCCTGCCTTAGGAGAAAAGGACTGCATAAGATGTTTGAGTACAAAAAAGTAACAAAAATGATTTTGTAAGTCCTGATTGATATACGGAAAACATCAAAGTCTATTATAAAACAATAAACCGACAGTAGACAATCTAGTTTTAGAAAACAAAAGATTAACACTATAAAATCACATCATGCTTGTTAATCTGTTAGAGAGCTACAGAAATCTTTCAAACATTACCCAGTTTTTCCTAGATGTTTCATTTTTCAGTAACTCACTTGCCAAAATCCTGCTGGTGTAAACTTATTAGCCAAAAGCTAATGATATCATTTGGCATCAGTAAAATGTAATTTAAATTAATTAAAAGCTTCCTATCCACTCATTTCAGATTCTGAGGCTTCCTAGGGCTCCCTCATGCTTTGGGAGTCTCAGGACAGTGGAGAACCTTTAAATGCCAAAAATCACCACTGGATTGCTGTCGCCACTGGACTACCAATGGCAAACCAGTGGCTTTTTTCCCCTTTCAATTAAAGGATTCAAACCCACTCTTCATTCTGAGGCTCTCAAAAGGCTTTCCCAGGGCAAAAGGGAGCCCTAGGGAGCCTCAGAACCTAAAACAGGAGGATAAGTAATTTTTAATTAATGTAAATTAATAACTGAATTTTACCAGCACCAGTTGATTATGTCATCAGCTTCTGCCACACAAATTTATGGCAACAGGATTTTGCCAACTATCTTATTATCATAACAAAAGTCTGAAATGCAATTTTAACTGCAGTGACAGAACACCCCATATTCTTCAGATAAAGTCTTCTTTAAAAATTGGAAAGAGAAAAAATAATTTTGAATCTTGTCAGTAACTTAAACTTTATAATTTCCATCCTCATTTCTATCCTAAAGTTTCAGGACATCTTGGGCCAATTCTTTTTCCTCATCGCCTTCTCTTGCGAAAATTAGATACATCACTATTCTGTGCATTAATTCAAAGCAGAACAAATACTACTTTTGAGAAATACGACATTTCATTTTCACAGGCAATAATATGCAAAAGAAACAGTAGTTTAAAGCTCTGTAATTCTATAAGGAACAAGCTGTGTACCAACACAAACCCATTTGTGAAATTAGACCAATCGAGTTGGCAATTTCCTTTCTAAGACAAATCTCTAAAGTTGATAAAGGGAGCTTCATCCCTTGGCTTCTTATAAAAGGAAGTAGACAGATCCATCCTACTTATGATGCAAATACTATGGCCTATCCAAAAGAAAACCAAATAAAGTCATTTTCTAGGCTGAAACTTTCAGGTGCAATTATTGCTTGAAAAAAATAATGGCCTCATTCATCATGTGAATAGAGCAACTAAAGATACATGGATTTTAAGATACTTTCAGGAACTTTTGACGGCTGACGGTCGGATTCCAAAAGATCTCCTGTATGGAGAATTAGTGCAGGGAAAGGCCCCCGGGGGAGACCACAGCTGCAATAAAAGGATATCTTCAAGCAGGATCTGAAGGCCTTAGGAATGGACCTCAACAGATAGGAAACTTTGACATCTGAGCGTTCAGCCTGGAGGCAGGCGGTGCAGCATGGCCTCTCAAAATTTGAAGAGACACTTGTCCAGCAGGCTGAGGCAAAGAGACAGTCCCGAAACCAGCAAAATCAGGGAGCTGGACAGGGGACAGATTGTACAGTGATGCCTCGCAAGACGAAATTAATTCGTTCGGCGAGTCATGTCGTCTTGCGAAATTTTTGTCTTGCGAGGCGCGGTTTCCCATAGGAATGCATTGAAATTTAATTAATGCGTTCCTATGGGCGAAAAAAGTCAGAAACAAAAAAAGTCAGAACAAAGTCACTCACAGTACCAGGTACTGTAGACCGAGCCCCGCTCCTCACGGTGCCTTGGTAGCCCCGGAACAGCCGGACTCTGTGACCAGAGCGCCGAACAGCTGAGAGGCGGCAGCCATTTTGTGGTCCTCTCCGCTCCCTGCCCCCCGCCTCTCAGCTGTTCGGCGCTGGGTCTCAGAGGCTTCCCGGGGCTTGCTCAGCACGGAAAAAGGCAGGGGAAAAGGGCGGGGAATTCAAAAATGGTGCTTTCCCCCTGCCTTTTTCCGTGCTGGGCAAGCCCCGGGAAGCCTCTGAAAGCAGCGCTTGCCGCGGGGGGGGCACCGCCCCCCCCGTGGCCAGCGCCGCTTTCAGAGGTCCCCTGCCAGTCCTCCCAGCACCATCAGAGGACTGGTGGGGGACCTCTGAAAGCGGCGCTGGCTCCCCGCCCCCCGCCTCTCAGCTGTTTGGCGCTGCCGCTTTCAGAGGTCCCCGCCAGTCCTCCCAGCACCATCGGAGGACTGGCAGGGGACCTCTGAAAGTGACCCTGGCTCCCCGCCCCCCCGCCTCTCAGCTGTTCGGCGCTGCAGCTTTCAGAGGTCCCCCGCCAGTCCTCCCAGCACCATCAGAGGACTGGCGGGGGACCTCTGAAAGCGGCGCTGGCTCCCCGCCCTTCAGCTGTTCGACGCTGCCGCTTTCAGAGGTCCCCCGCCAGTCCTCCCAGCACCATCGGAGGACTGGTGGGGGACCTCTCGCCCATAGGAACGCATTAATTAAATTTCAATGCATTCCTATGGGAAACCGCGCCTCGCAAGACGAAAATTTTTTTCCTCTTGCAAGTCACCAAAAAACTCCCAAGACGCTTTCGTCTTGCAAGTTTTTCGTTGCGCGAGGCATTCGTCTTGCGAGGCACCACTGTATTTGTCTTCAGTGTGGAAGGGATTGTCACTCTCGAATTGACCTTCTCAGCGACACTAGACACTGTTCCAAGACCTCTATTCAGAGCACATTACCATTGTCTCTTGAGACTGAAGGATGCCTACAATCTTTTCAGTATTATCATACAAAAACTGATATGCCAATTCAAAGGTATTTTCTCAAATACTTTAACATGTCTTAATGGATCAAAGCTCAATGAAGAACCTGTTCAGCCTCCTTATCACAAAACAAAGATTCTACATACCCTCGAACAGGTGGACATAATGAGGGTCCAGCCCCATGTGGCCACTCACTGATCCGCCGCTGCCGCGGGTGCCACAGAGCCTTCCAATGGCTCCAGATATTGCATTCGGCTCACCACTCCTGGCAGGAGGCAGGACAACAAGCCTCTCTGCTAGGTCGAAGAGTGGCTCGCCGAATGCGATCTCTAGAGCCATTGGAAGGCTCTGAGGTGCCCACACCCGTGGTGGATCGGTGAGTGGACTGTCCGGCCCCATGGGGCTGGACCCTCGTTATGTCCACCTGTGCGGGGGTATTCGTATTCATATACGAATAGCCCCATCTCTAGTCAATACTGTAGGAACAGTGCTGTACTACTCACTTAAGAGTTAAAAATTGAGTTGCTTCAGTCTTCCAGTCTAGAGCCCATGGGTATACAGACTGAAGATAGTTTGCCTCCCACCCTGACACTTGATGGGAATGGCAGTGTTCACATGGACCAATTAAGACATGGCTAATATATCAGTAGGCAACTAAATTCATCAGGATTCTACTTTAGCAACAAGATCAACAGAAAAATATTACCTTCTGAAGTAAAGAAAGGAAACATTAATCTAACAAGTGTCATGCTCCATAAAGGACCCCTAGCTCATTTTCATCATAAAAAAGGATGGGGGGTCCCCCATGTGATCTCTGATCGATGGCCGAGTATAGAGTTCGTTCCATTGAGGGGATGATCAGGAGGCTGGGCATGATGATTCACAGCTACTGCTCCAAGAAACTCCTGGGAGCTCTAGAGTAGATTGTTCCCCTAAATATTTCATTTAGGAGGAGAGAAAACAAATTAGTTTAACTCCCCATTTGTACTCTCTAAGACCTCTTGGGAATGATTGCAGTGAGTGGCTAGTTCCTTTCTCTAAGCAGATGCAACAAAAGGAATGAAGCTGAGTCCTTGGCCAAAGTGCCAGATGTGGGAGGTCTAGCAGCACACTATTTATTTTATTATTTATTTTATTTATTAAACTTATATACCGCCCATCTAGAACGTGTCTAATCTGGGCGGTTTACACAAAATATAAAAAATAAACTAAGAAGGTATAAATGAACTAAAGATACAACCCAAATTAACAGCAGAATCCAAGATGGAAAAAGAAAAAAGAAAAATAGGCTAGGTGATGGCTGTAGGGAAGGCCTTCCTGTATAGCCATGTCTTCAGATTGGTCTTAAAGGCCCTCAGCGAGAGGGCCAGGTGGATCTCTGCAGGTAAATTGTTCCAGAGACTGTTCCAGCACTACCTGGTGCTTTAACTCCAAAGAGGCATTGAGAAGCAAATGTACAATGATACTATTAATGCACACAGATGAACATCCTAAAAAAGTCCCCTCCCCAAAGAATAGCACTATAGAATCCCATTACTCAAAAATATTATATCAAAACAAATTGGGACTTTTACTTTCACACGAGAATGCACTGTCATATCTAGTGTCACCTTAAGGCTTGTCTAATTAGAATGTGTTCCCTAATTACACAAATTAAGGACACAAAAGGCCATCAAGGTCATGAAGCTGAATGTCCAGTGTCAGCAGTATATCACTGAATACTATCTGATGGGGAACAACAAGAACGATGCTACTGTCAGGCCCTGCTTCCCTGAAGCTTCTGGTTGTCCACTGTGGAAATCTCGACTGAGTTTCACTCTGATCCACCAGAGCTGTTCTTATATTCTTAATATTGGTCTATACATGGTATAAAGTCAAACTCTACATTCTTTTGCTACAAAATACCAGTTGGTTTGCTTTGAATTATTTCAGCTATTACTTCAAAATATGTAAATTCACTGGCAAAAGGAGACTGCTAGTCTGAGATTATTTTGTTGTGGATGTTACATTAGTTAAACCATTCCACCAGTTTACAGTATACCATAAGTGTTTACACAAGTCCTGAGCTATAAAATATTTTCACATAACTATTCCGGTTTGGAAAGAATGATGCACTGTCAATGTCTGCAAAATCTCTGAGAAGCAATTCTGTATTTCAAGATCAAACAGAAACCACTGCAGATCTTATATTAAATTGCAGAGAATATTAAGTTAAACAAATTACTGTTCCACGGTCTCTCGGTGGTTAAATGTAACCAGGAAAGTACAGCTTGTGTATTTTAAAACTGTGTGTTTAGCACAGAGGGAAACATTAAAAGGGACAAGCTTATTACTCAACTATACTGACCTGTCTGTAAGTTCCTTCTAACAAGGTGTCCAGATGTTGAAGAGGAGCCGGTGTTCTATCTTTAAACCGAGCCAGGAGACGTCGTTCAATAGCTCTAAATTGTATGGCCCTTTCAGACAACAGTTGTTCATATTTTACAGCATTCAAGCGCAACTGTAATTTAGAAGTTTTTAAAAAGAGAGATTTAGGTTATTTTGGAATGGAAAAGATTACACATTTATAATAAACACGTAGACAACAACCATATTTTTGAAAGCTTTTGTGCATTAATTCAGTTATGTGACCAATTTGAAAACTGGTAATTTCACACTCATCAAGAGATCTATTAACATACTAAAATAGTGCCAGCTACTATCAACATTGAAAATAACTGTTGACAGTCAAAGGTATCTAAAACAATGTTTGAGAATCTTGCCTTGAGTTTTGACGCTGGAGGTGAAACTGAAGTTGCAAATACATAGCAAGGGAAATGTGAATTCATTTGCATTCTCTTGCTGTGAAATTGCACAGGGGGATTTGGGTTTCTTTGATATAAGTGGGCATCCAGTTATTTCAGGAAGAGTCTTGGTATTGCAGTTGTATTTGAAGCACCTGCAGGTGGCATGGCTCAAAGAAACTGCATTAAAAAGGCTTTTCCTTCGACCATTTCCTCATCTTATATTGCAGGTGGCAGGAGAGCTCATTAAACTGTAAAATTAATTGACTGATTAATTAATAGAAGCTCTCACTACCCAGGAGAAGCTGTTAAACAGGGTCCTGAAAAAGAGACTATGCAGAGAAAAGTGAGTGCTGTTGCTGTTTGTGTATGTGTTTCTGTGAGCGGGCTCTCACCTCATCCTCCCTCCTGAGGCAAGAGACGAGGGGGAAAGAGCCTTGTCAAAGCACCACTTCATATATATGCTTGGTTGGTCTTTTCATTCTGCATCATTACAAGAGATCACACACTTTGAACCCAAGTGAAAGGATCTGACTTTTAAAAAAGTAGAAGGGTCTCTAGTGGGGAGGAAAAACTATCAACTGGGGGCATGGGACTCCAGTCTGATTCACATTTCCTTTTGTGTCTTGTGATCAATGGGAAAAATGAATCAACCCACCCCAGACCTATAGTATTTCCCATATTTTCCCCCATGTAAGTCATCATGACGCAGTATGTATGCCAAATGTAGGAAATCTGCACTAAACAAGAAATGAGTTGATACTTTTTAGAACATTACGGCTGCAATTGTATACCTATTAATCTGTGAGTAAGCCTCACTTTACTCAACTGGATGTATTTCTGAGTAGACATGTACGGGATCACAATTTAATGTGTTGTGCTCTATCTTGAATAACAGATTTCTGTGTTCATAGCTGGCTAAGATTTAAAACACATCTTACCTTATAATCCTATATATTTATAATCTGAAGTAAGCATAATTGAATTCCATAGAATTTACTTCCAGATAAATATGGCATGGAACTGCAGTTGTAACTATATGTCAGCCATCACTCCAATACAAAAATTAATATGGGTTCGTATAATATTTCTTTGCATAGTCAATCCCACTATGTCATTTTGAATTTATGCATAGATATACGGAGTCAGTGCAGTTTTGTGTTGCTGTTGATATTGTGGTGACCTATGGTTTTAAACAATAAAGCTTGTTCTGTTCTGCAAGTTCCCACTGGAGTGGGCCCACTGAATCTGCACGGAATTGGTAAGTCAGCTCCTCCATACATTCCATTAATTCAAATGGGCCTACCGTAGTTGCTACTTACTGAAATCCAGAAGTCACAACTACAGTAGGTTCATTGAATCAATGGAACTTATGGACAAGTTCGCTCACCAAATTCCCACTGATTCAATGGGCCTACTCTAGTGTGACTTACTAAACTAAACTGCTGTGTAAAATTATTTTACCACTGGAAATTCAAAACACTTCCTGAAAAAGCTTTTTGAGAAATCTTAACATATACATCTTTAGTTTGCCAAAGATCATTAGAATAAGCATGGCAAATTAAGCAATGAACTAATTGAGAACCCCTATGTAGAACTGGGTTAGAGCTATTGTTCTTTTTGCTGACCCATACAGGGTATTCTTTCATAACATGGAGAAAATTGAGAGGATCATTACACCCTTTTGTGAGGCCCAGATGAACAGTCACTGTGAGTTTACTTAATATTTGAAAAACTCTAGGGCTTGAATTTTTGTGGAACTCTGGCTACTATTAATAAAGTTATTGCCCATTTGTGGATTTTGATTATTTTCCCATGGAGTAAGTCCTTATGGTCACAAGTGTAGGCTTTAATTCACGAAAACAGTGCTCCCATATACAATATAAGCATAATGATATAATACAAACTATTATGAAAACAACTCAAAATACCAACTGAACAAATTCAAGTACAAACACAATTACAAAACCACAAATATTGATATGTATACCTCAAAATGTTGATCAATTATTTCAAAATATTCTTGTAATGGGATTGGGCCAGAAAACGTACATGCAAAGTCTTTGCAGTTTTGTTTCCTAAAATGTTCTTCAAGACGAAGAGTGAGTTCTTTTGTAACCAGCCAAAGGTCTTCTAATCTGTCACTCTGAATTCTGTAACGCTCTTCAAAATTAAAGCAAAACCAAGATTAGTAGTTGAAACACTAATAATGTTGAAATTTTCCTTTCTACTGAGTAACTCATATGTGCAAATTCTACTCAGCTGCATTTGTATTTTGGTACGATTAGTATCTGCTCATAACTTATCAATGTGCTCTTCACAATTTATTCTACATACAGACAACACCTGGATGGAATTAAATAGTAACTACAGGTACTCTAAAGACTTAACACTGCATTTTGCTTCTGCTACATCAAGAGTATTAAGAAGCTCATAAAAACGCATTTACTGTATGATTTTCGTCAGGTCATGTATATGCAAAGAGAAACACAAGGCTGCCTTTAGCATCACTTCTAAAATACACAAATTCTTAGAAAGTGTAAAAAACAAGTAATGAAGTTACACCTACATTACTTATTTGCATGTCTTAAAGCTTTTTTAAAAAGTTAACAATAGGTGATAACCCAATATCATGATGGGCATAACAGCGGTGAATCCCTATCACCAAAAATACTCGAAGAAAAGAAAACAGAATGCATTTACAGAGAATAACATGAAAATGATAATTGGTGGAAGGATGTTGCCTAATTAATCTTCAGCATCAATTGCTTTCTTATTAGTTCATGATTAGGAGGACAAGGAAACAAAGGTTACTTTAAAAAAATGTAACATAATGGCAACCAACTGTGGGGGAGCAGACCTGAAATTAGAAGGATACAATAACTTTAATGTTTATTACTTTATTTTTTTTAAAAAAATTAAAATATAAATAAAATTGTTCTTCACTCTGTGGGGAGAAGAAGGGTTGTAATTATTTAGAAGAAAAATCCAGACATGTTAAACGCACTGCTACGGTGATTGTGCCATTACTACTGTTGAGAATGTTCAAAGAGCTTATTTTAGATACTTTTAAGCTTTAACTTATTCAGTTCAGTCTGTATTTTTATATTTCATCAGCCTTTGAACACACCACTTACATTTTTTCCCTCTGCGGCCATGTGAATAGTACGGAAATTTCGCAAACCGAAATGCCAATTGCGCTATGAAAGGGGTGGCGCTATAGGCGCAATTCGCCCTGGGAAAACCCTTTCGTAGTGCGAAAAAAACAAAAGAAAACAACGTAAACCGGGGCTTTATTTCTTATGGATTTCGGTTCATAAACAAAAAATTAAGTAAACTGAGGCGTTCGCAAACCGAGTTACTACTGTATATGTATACACCGTGAGGATAATAACACTTCAAGCATCACATGACCTCTAGTCCATGAAAGCATCCACTATCATAACTGTGCTAATTTTTCAGGTTTTTTTTTCTTTTTTTGAAATTTGTACACATTTATTGACAATCCTTGGAAATAACAAAAACAATTATAGGGATTATGATATAAGATTTATAACCCAATACATATTAAAGCACGAACACAACAAAAACAGTTACAGTGGAACCTCTACTTACGAACTTAATCCGTCCCAGAAGATGTTCTTAAGTTGAAACATTCGTACGTTGAAGCAAAATTTCCCATAGGAATGCATTGAAAACCGATTAATCCGTTCCGGCTGTTTTTTGTTATGTAGAGGCGCCGTTCTTACGTTCAAGCATTAGTTCCCATAGGAACTAATGCAAAGCCGGTTAATCCGTCCTCTACCACTAGGGGGAGATTTTTTTTCTGTTTTAACCTAAAATGACTTAGGGAGGGAGGGAGGGAACACCTTTTAAACAGAACACTTTTTTTCGGTTCGTAAGTTGAAGCTCAGTTCGCAAGTAGAAGCAAAATTTTGCAGACGGAGCTGTTCGTAAGTTGAAATGTTTGTAGATAGGGACGTTCGTAAGTAGAGGTTCCACTGTATAGGGATTATAATACAGTGGTGCCTCGCTAGACGATGTTAATCCGTTCCACGAGGATCGCTGTCTAGCGAAAACATCGTCTAGTGAAGCACGTTTTCCCATTGGAATGCATTGAAATCGCTTCAATGCGTTCCAAGGGAAAACGTAGTCGTCTTGCGAAATTTCCCATAGGGAAACATCGTCTAGCGAGTGAGGGTCCCCATAGGAATGCACTGACAGCTGCACTGACAGCTTTTGACCACTAGTCGGCGCACTCCTATGGGGAAACCTCATCGTCTAGCAAAAATCGCCATAGGGAAACATCGTTTTGCGAAGCGCAGTAGCGCTCGCAAAAAGGCATCGTCTAGCGATTTCCTCGTCCTGCGAGGCAATCGTCTAGCAAGGCACCACTGTATAAGATTTGTAACCGAATACCTATTAAAGCACAAACACAACAAGAAATGTATCTATCAATAATACAATCCATTCCTATAGACCACTAACACATGCATTCTATCAGGCTCAAAACACAGCAGACTAGTACTCCACCCAACGTTTCAAAATGTTGTCCTCACTATTTAATTCCAGACCAATAACCCACAAAGGGTGACAACTTTTAAAGAAATTATATTTTTATTTCTCCTCTAAGTAGTCTAACAGTCATTTTTCCCCATCAGTGCTATTGCCCACATTCTATCCAAATATATTCAGAAGGAAAGTTCTTGAGTATTTTTCCAAGTTTTGGCAATTTCAGTTCTCACAGCCCTTACAAGGATCACCACAAACTCTTTATCAGATAAATTCTCATAATCTCCAGTGAATAATGAGAATAGTAAAGTTTCATTAGGGACTATTTCTTCCTGTGTTAACTTGCCCAATGATTTGACAATCAAATGGGAGATCGACAGGTTACCCACCTGTAATTGTAGTTCTTCGAGTGGACCTCTCTGATTCACACCCTGGGTGATGCGCGCCTACATGGAGCCTCATCAGAAAGTTCTAGAGCTTCTGCGGTAGCAAAAAACACATTAGAATAAGGCCCCTCCCCCCCTCTTGGCACCAAGGCTCCCCTTTCAGTTGTGTCAACCGCCGCTAAATTAAGCAGAATGGCGTGACAGTGGGGAAGACGGGCGGGATATGTGAATCACAGAGGTCCACTCGAAGAACTACAATTACAGGTGGGTAACCTGTCATTCTTCTTCGTGGCCTCTGTGAATCACACCCTGGGTGACTAAAAAGCTGTCTTACCCGGAGGAAGGGTGTCACGCCAAGGTAGAGGCTAGAACAGCACGTCCAAAGGCCGAACCAGACTTCAGCCAGAGATCAAGTCTATAATGCCGGATGAAAGTGGACGGCTGTGCCCAGGTGGCAGAGGGGCAGATGTCTGGAAGAGGTACGCCACATAGGAATGCCGTAGAGGTCACCACTGCTCTGGTGGAGTGAGGGCGAATCACCTTCGGGACTGGTTTGCGTGCCAGCTGATACGCAAGGTGAATGGTTGAAGCGACCCATCTAGATATAGTTTGAGACGTCACCTGGCGACCTTTAGTAGGTGGTTGGTGACTTATGAAAAGTCGAGGTGAACGCCTGAAAGGTTGGGTGCCTTGGACGTAAAAGGCAAGGGCTCGCCTAAGGTCTAAAGTATGGAGGAGTCTTTCTTGAGTTGTGGACGGTGATGGGAAGAAGGAAGGAAGGACAAACGGCTGAGAGAGATGGAATTGAGATACGACTTTGGGGAGGAAAGAAATATCCATGGATAGTTTGACTTTGTCCGGAAAAAAACTGTAAATAAGGATAGTCGTGATGTAAGGCCATTAAATCACTAGCCTGTCGAGCTGTGGTGACGGCGACGAGGAAAACTTTTTTAAAGGTAAGTAGCCATAAATCAGTTGAAGCTAAAAGTTCGAAAGGAGCTTTAGTAAGTTGTTGCAGTACTAGTGTTAGTGACCATTGCAGGGAAGGCGGGTGGGTCTCTGGGTAGATATGAGATAGACCTTTCAAAAAACGTTTCAATGTTGGATGCTTGAAGAAATCAGCTGCCGGAGAGTTAGGGGGCTGATAAGAAACTATGGCGGAGAGGTAAACTCTCAAGGAAGAGAGGGAAAGGCCGCTAGACTTGAGATGAAGCAAAAAATGTAGAACAGTAGCAAGTGATGGGTTGATAGAAGGCAATGAAGAAGCTTCAGTGAAAGATTTGAATCTGTTCCATTTATACAGGTAAGCCTTTCTAGTGGAGGGCTTCTTTGATTGACGGAGGACGTTCATTAGCGAGGCGGAATCCTCCACACTGCCAGGTGCAGAACAGGTAAGTCTGGGTGGAGTACTTGGGCGTTGTTCTGCGTGAGGAGGTGGGGCAGGCGAGGGAGGTGGTGAATGTCTGATGACAGATTGTGAAGGACTGGAAACCAGGGTTGTCTCGGCCACCAAGGGGCTATAACGATGGCATCGGGTTTGTCTTGTTGTAGGCGAACCACGACCTTGTGGAGAAGCGGGAACGGCGGAAAAAAGTAAGTGAGGGTCTTGAGCCATCGGCCGACAAATGCATCTCCTTGGGAGTGTCTGCCAATGCCAGCTCGGGAGCAGTATCGTTTGCACTTCCGATTCACACGGGAGGTGAAGAGGTCAAGAGTTGGTTTGCCCCATCGTTCGCATAGGCGAAGAAAAACTGATTGGTCTAACTCCCATTCATGAGCTTGAGAGTTTGTGCGGCTGAGTAGATCGGCCAAGTCGTTGTCGTGGCCGGCAATGTGTAAAGCCGTGAGGCAGATATGGTGTGCTAGGCACCACTCCCAGAGGTCGACTGCTAAATAGAAGAGACTTGGAGAGTGGGTGCCACCTTGTGTCAGAATATAGTACATCGCCGTGGTGTTGTCGGTGGCAATTTGTACCATCTTGCCAGCAAGGAGATTTCTGAAACCTTTGCAAGCTTTTATAACTGCCAACAGCTCTAATTTGTTGATGTGAAGCAATTTCTCTCTGGAAGACCACTTGGTGTGGATTTTGAGAGATTTGCAGTGAGCTCCCCAGCCTGTGAGGCTGGCGTTGGTGGTGACCTGTATTTGTGGTCGTAGTTGTCGGAACAGCCGCCCAACGGATAGGTTGGGAGGAAAACGCCACCACTGAAGTTGGGAGGCGAGTTCTGGGGTGACCCTTAAAAGAGTGTGAGGAGGGTCTGTGAGCGGGTCGAAGAGGGCGAGAAACCACGACTGAAGAGATCTCATCTTGAGACGTATGTGCTGCACTATTGAAGTCATAGAGGCCATGGTGCCTAGTACACGTTGCACAGTCAAGGCGGGTACCATAGCATGAGGGGTGAAAAATTGAAGTAATGCGATGAGATTTTCTCTCTTGTCGGGAGGAAGAAAAGCGCGAACTTGTGTGGAATCTATGCATGCGCCTATATAATGAATAATCTTTGTAGGTTTCAAATTTGATTTTTGTTCATTGACAGCGAGACCGAGATCGCAAAGGAGGGTAAGGGTGAAGTGAGTGTCTCATTGGGCCTTGCGACGGGAATGAGCTACGAGGAGCCAATTGTCGATATATGGAAATATGAGAATTTTTTTGCAACCTGAGGTAAGCAGCTACCGGTGCCATGCACTTGGTGAATACTCTTGGAGCTGTTGCAAGGCCAAAAGGAAGCCTTTTGTATTGGTAGGCTTGTGATCCTAGCTGAAATTGAAGGAATTTTCTGTGTGAGGGATGTATGGAAATATGGAAGTATGCGTCTTTGAGATCTGACAGTGAACCAGTCGTTTTTGCGGAGTAAAGGGAGAACTGATTTGAGGGTAACCATACGGAACTTTGTGGTAATGATGTATTTGTTTAACTCTCGTAGGTCTAAGATAGGGCGAAGACCTCCGTCCTTTTTGGGTACGGTGAAATAGCGAGAGAAAAAACATTTGTTGTGTTGTGAGACGGGTTGTATGGTGTGTTTGAAGAGTAATTTTTTTATTTCCTCTTGTAGGGTTGGAGATGGTGGAGTGATGACGTGTGTTGCCGGAGGAAGTTGGAAGAAATGGATGCGGTAGCCGTCGTGGATGATGGACAGTACCCAGGCATCTGTAGTGATGGATTCCCAGACAGGTAGGTGTTTCCAGAGGGCAGGATGGGTGGAGTGGTGTGCGATCTCGGTCATGGGAGCGTCAAATGTGATGTTTGGGCTTGCGGTCGTTGCACCTAGTAATGGGTTGTTGGTGGGGTTTATTTCTTGGATTTCTGAAATAGGGTGTACAGTGGTGCCTCGACTTACGACCATTTCAAGTTGCGACCAGCTCCGGCCGCAAAATTTTGCTTCGACTTGCGGCTGGAGCTTCGAGTTGCGACAGGAAAAAGGCAGGGGAAAAAGGCGGAGAATTCAAATTTGCTAACCGTTGGTAGGCGAAGAGGCTGCTTCTTTTTAGCTCTTTCGCCCCAACAATTAGAGTGAGTGCGATCAGAGAAGGCTTCAGACTGCTTGGTGCTGCTTTCTGCTCCTGAATAAGTACATTTACTTTGTTTTGCAGGGTGGGTTTGGGGGGGGGGTTATGTTTCTGTGCTGTGATGTTTTTTGTGTTTTGGTATGTGTTTTTTCCCAGCCCCATCGCGTTCGGGCTGGCTGTGTGTGTGTGGATTTGTGTTTTTTCCCCAGCCCCATGGCGTTCCGCTGGGGCTGGCTGTGTGTGTGGGGGTTGTCTTTTCCCCCCCCAGCCTCATGGTGTTCCGCTGGGGCTGGCTGTGTATGTGGGGTTTGAATATTTTTTCCCAGCCCCATGGCGTTGCGCTGGGGCTGGCTGTGTGTGGGGGGTTTGAGTGTTTTTTCCCAGCCCCATAGCGTTCCACTGGGGCTGGCTGTGTTTTTTGTGTGTTTTTTTGGTGTGTTTGTTTTTCGGCCCCAGCATGTTCCTATGGGGTTTGCAGTGTTTTATTTTTATTTTTTATAATTTTTTTCCCCATCCGGAACGGATTAATGGGGTTTCAATGTATTCCTATGGGAAATGGTGCTTCGACTTATGACCAATTCGAGCTACGCCCATTTTCTGGAATGGATTATGGTCGTAAGTCGAGGCACCACTGTATGAGATGTTTGTTTAGGAGGATCACATTGGAATTTTTGATATGAGTTGTACGGTCGTCTCCACTGATTTTGTTGGGGGCATTGTTGGTAAGATAGATAAACTCCCCAACGTCTAGCTGCTGAACTTTTCTTTTGCACGTTTTCCAAAATATCATCAGTTTCAGCATTAAAGAGGCCTGCCCCGTCGAATGGAAGGTCTTCGATACGTGCGCGGGCATCCTCAGCCAGGCCAGCTGTCCTTAGCCAAGAGAAACGCCGTAAGGCTACTGAAGTGTGGCCATTGACTTTGCTGTGGCGTCTACCGTGTGCCTAGCAGAAAGCATCTGTTGTTTGGCAACGGAAAGACCTTCTTGTTGAAAGGTATGGGCGAGTACTTTTTTATCTTCTGGTAAAGATTCGACAAAGGTTGACATATTGTCCCAAAGGAAACACTGATATGCACCCATGGCTCCCTGGTAGTTAGCGACACACATGGTGAACGCTGCTAATGAATAAAGCCATCTTCCCATTGAGTCAATCCTTCTACTGTCTTTATTTGGTGGTATGAGGATTTGTCGATGTCGAGATCTGGATTGTGAGGCTTCGACAAAAATAGAGTTCGGAGCTGGTTGTTTTTGAAGAAATAGAGCTCCAGGATCATGGACTCTGTAGAGGTTATCGATTCGTTTAGACATGGTATGGGAAGAGGCTGGTTTTGTCCAGGATCGTTGAGCGGTGCTGAGTAGAGACGGAAGCATTGAGATGTGTACTGGAGTAGTTGTATCTTTAGAGATAGGGTCGTATAGATGATCGGCCGGTTCTGTCGAAGGACGGTGGATTTGGAGATTGAGAGACTTAGCCATACGGATCATAAGTTGGGCGGAAGTTTGGAAGTCTTCCGCCGGTGATGGTGGGTCGGCATCGACAAGGTCAGATTCCGGTGAGGTAAGTAATACTGACGGCGTCTGAGGCCTGGATCCGTGATCGGAATAATCGGGATCGCGTCATGAGTCGACGGATTGTCAATCGACTTCGGTGTCGATAGGTTGAGTGTCACAGTATTGACGTTTGTGGCTCGATGTTGATGGAGCCGGCATGTCCATGGGCATTTGTCGGTGTCGAGGATTTTCTATACCGAGAGATGTCATCCAAGTGTCCATGGACGTCGTTTGATATGGTTGCACGTCGGTGTCGAACTCGGGTCATAGTGATGTCGAGTTCGATGGCTTGGTTCTATTGGGCGACAGAAATCGTCCGTCGATAGAGGGACAGAACGAGTGTCCATGGACCAGGATGGATATCGAGGATCATCAATATCAAAGCCTGTGTCTCGGTGATGTAGAAACGGAGGTTGTTGACGAACTGGTAAAGCAGTGGAGTATATAGACGCTGGAGATGCCGAGCGAGAGGAATGATTTCCCTCGTCTGGATTAGCTGGAAAATATCGGGAGGCTGGAGCTGTAAAAGCCTCGTGTGTAGAAGAAAATTGCTCGACCGTCCTGGGTCTTTTAGGTGCCAGGTAGGGAGTAGGTTGGAGTCCATGTGGGTCATGGTGATATGGCCGTTTCAACACCGATGGCTGTCGAGATGGAGGCCCGCCATGAGAAGGTATGGCCGAGCTGGATAGAGCAACTGGCTGATTGGCGGTTGTGGTTTGTCCGGTCGAGCACTGGTCGGGGCAAATGGCAACCCGGTGAGAGTGCTGAACGCGGATCTGAGCCACGCGTGATGAAATAGACGGCTCCAGGGACTGTTGGGGCCGATGTCTCTGAGGCTGTCGTGGTGGACGATCAGATGTTACCGAATAAGGTATGGACTCTAGTTGTTGTTCAGAGTCGACCCTGTCAGGTGAAGCAACTACGGAAGGGTTGCTTGAAAGAAAAGAGTGTTGAGGACTAGGAGGAGAAGATGTTAATCGATCGACTCTGTCATCCCATTTCGGTGATTGGGAGCAGGGTTGATGAGAGGGGATTCCGTCATCGTCAGAAGGCGAACCAATAGAGATTGATTCAGCGGTTTGTTGAGGCTGCTGAGGGATGACTGCAGCTTTAGATTTATGCTGTTTAGGTCTTTTAGGCGGAGAAGGCTCTGGAACCGAAGAGGCTTCGGTGGACATTTGACGTTTAGTGGAGGGCTTCGATATCGAGGATTTCGGTATCGAGCGCTTCGATTTATGGGTTTTTGAAGTTTTAGACAAAGTGGATGGACCGTCGGAATTGGATGGTGTGGTCGATGGACGTTGTTTTGAGGCTTCAGAAAGAGCCTTCTCCATTGCTTTGGTTTGTGAGGTGGCCTTACAAGGAGGTTGGGCCATTTTGGTTGGTTGAAGGGATTGTTCCCAAAGACGAAGTTTTAATCTGGATAAGCGAGAATGGAGGACTCCATGCTTGAAGTTCTTACAATGCTGGCAGGAAGACGTCTGGTGTGCCTCTCCCAAACAAAAGAGACACTTGGCGTGGCCGTCGGAGAGTGGTATTTTGTTATCACAGACCACGCAGTGTTTAAACAGGCCTCAAAGGGGCCATGAATAGGAGAAAATAAGTTGAGGAGAAAAAACTATGATTGGGGGGGGGGTGCTGTAGCCGGAGGCCGAGCGAAGCAGAAAGGAAAAAATCTCTGATGATAATGAATTTGATCTAAAAGTTTAAAGGAAAAAAGATTGATAACAGGAAGGAATCAAGAATAAACTCTCTTTCTCTTTTACTCACAGAAGCAGAACTATGAGGATCTCAATGCGGCGGTTGAAAGAAACTGAAAGGGGAGCCTTGGCACCAAGGTACTTATATGAGGGGGGAGGGGCCTTATTCTAATGTGTTTTTTGCTACCGCAGAAGCTCTAGAACTTTCCGATCAGGCTCCGCGCAGGCGCGGATCACCCAGGGTGTGATTCTCAGAGGCCACGAAAAAGAACCTATGTTCCTATGATCCTTTAAAAGCACAATTTCTCCAACATCTGTCTGGTATCGTCTTATTAATTTCATAAGGTTTTATAGGGAGAAATGAAACATCTATGAACTGTTTTTAATATATCTCCCTTCAATTGGCCAATACTAATTTATAAGGTTGTGCACTCCATATCTTTGTCCAAGATTCTTCTGATATAATAATATTAAGATTTGTTTATAAATGTTGTTTTTATAAATTACTGATATAGATCATCTGTTTTATTAAAATTATCTTCCATACAATAGTTCTCTCATATTGTAAGTGCTCTAATAGAACCTGAGGTATTATGCAATTCAGTTGTAAAAAATTTTATTTGAATTCATTGCAGCCAAATAGTTTTTATTTCAATAATTCTTTTTTCTTTAAACTATCTTACTGAAGTTAACTTTCCTCTTATAAATATATCTCTAATTTCCAGTTTCTTTCTAGTACTTAAATTGTGCATCTTTATCTTGAAATTTAAAATTAGGATGCTGCAAAAAAAAAAAGACATAATGAAGAGATGGGAGGACCCATACACAAATCGATTCACTTGTTAAAGGGTTCTATATTTTAACCCTATTTCTTGGCAATTATGATATGTATAAATAGGGGGTAACAGCACAAGTATTCCCATTCCCTTTATCTGAGTCCAGTCGAGGTTCTTATTCACTTGTACAAATTTAACAGCCTGAGCTATTTAAAAAGCTTTATAAAATTTGACCAAATGTGGTATAGCCAATCTCCCTTTTGTGACAGTCCAATATTTTACACTATTTATGAATCTTGACAGTTCTTCCATTCCCTGCTATATAATTTTCCAATTTCTTTTGCTACAATTTTATTTTTTTCGTATCTGGTTGTAATGCATTTTTTTAAACAAAAATAAAAATTTCAGTAAGATATGAGCTTTTGGTATCACAAGTCTACATAATACAGATACATTTAATTTAGCCAATTTCTTAATTTTCTCCTCTATGGAAATAAATACATGCTTATCATTTTTATATGTTAACTGATTTATATATTTTTTGTTAGCCAGTTTGCTAGATATTTAAAACTAGAATAAAAAAGATCTAGACTAGACATTGCCTTAATTTATTTTTGCTTTACTAAAGGCATATTTATACACAGACATTTAGAAATTAGTAGTAATTTTTAATCCCATGTGGCACTTAAAGTTTTCCAGTATTTGTTTTAATGCCTCTATATTTTAATGGAATATCAAGAAATAAGAGCATGTTGTCCATGTACAAATTAACTTTATGCTGTCTACCTTTTAGCTTTATACCAGTAATGTTAGTATTTCCTCTGATACAAGCAGCAAGTGGTTCAATGGCCAAAGGAAATATTCTAGGAAATAAAGGATCTCGTCTCATCCCCCAAAGTAACTCAAGCTTCTCAGATTCTATTCTATTAATCATTACTACAGCATGTGCCCCTTCATATAAATGTTTTAAAAACCATAGTAAGTATTTTTCCCATATTCAACCTCTCCAATAGGTCAAACATATACTGTACCTCCATTCCACATGATCAAATGGTCTAAAAGCATCAAATGAAAGTATTGTCACTCTGTTCCTTTAGAACAGTCATATGTAATACTCTCCAAATTGCTCGAGACATTTGACCGTCTGGTATAAAGCCATATTGCTCTGTCTGGATATAATCTGCTATAAAACTACTAATTTGGGCCAAAATAGATGAAAAATAGATGGGAAAAATTATCTTGATTTTGTAAAGTATATGCAGAAGAAAGGGGTAGATTCCCCCCCCCCTCGATTTTAGGATACTATTATTCTAGCTAATTTCCAAGATTCAGGTGCTTTCTCTCAGGTGATATTGAATTATCCATTTTTAAAAGGTGTGTGGCAAAATCATCTTTTCATATCTCATAAAAATTAGCTGGGAAGCCATCACATCCTGGTGCTTTCCCCTTTCCCCCCAGCTTTTTAATAGCTGTGTTTATTTCAGTAAGAGTTGTTGTGGAATTAAGTTCACATATATGATCTTTTAATTTTTTTATTAAAATAAAAATACAAACAAGACTAAAGCTGGTGTGCCAGCTGCGCCCATTCCTTGAGATGTCGGATCTGGCTACAGTGACACATGCTTTAGTTACATCCCATTTGGATTACTGTAACACGCTCTATGTGGGGCTGCCTTTGAAGACGGTTCGGAAACTTCACCTATAAAGCCTTATACAGTTTGGGTCCAGGCTACCTGAAGGACTGTATCTCCCTATATGCACCTTCTCGGCGATTAAGATCAGCAGAGGAGACCCTCCTCTCGGTCCCATTGCCAGCATAAGCACAGCTGATGGGGACATGGGAGAGGGCCTTCTTTGTAGCAGCTCCCAGGCTATGGAAAGCTCTCCCTCAGGAGATCAGGATGGCCTCTTCCCTTTCATCCTTCCGAAAAAAGCTAAAGACCCATCTCTTCAGGCAGGCTTTTAACAATTACAACTGAATCCCTGAACCCCGTTTCAGCAAATAATTTTAATATTTCCATGTTTTAATGTTTTAATCTTTTAATTTAATTTTAAATCATATATTGTTTAATTTACCTTTTAATATTTAACTTATTGTGTTTTTAAATTGTGTGAATTTTAATGTTGTGAGCCGCTTTGTGTCCCTTGTTGGGAGAAATGCGGCATCATCATCATCATCATCATAACATTACATAAACAATAGAATAATAAATAATGTGCTCCCCCAATGGAACTATTTAGAGATATAATCCGTTTTTTCCTCCATCTACAAAGCCCTTTTCCTCTTAAGAACATAAGAAGAGCCCTGCTAGATGAGACCAAAGGCCCATCTAGTCCAGCTTCCTGTATCTCACACTAGCCCCACCAGATGCCTGTCTCCTGATACCCCTCCCCTGCATCTGGCATTTTGAGGCACCTTCCTTTTAAGCCTGGAAGATTATACATCCCCATCATGGCTTGTAACCTGTGATGGACTTTTCCTCCAGGAATCTGTCCAATCCCGTTTTAAAGGTATCTAGGCCAGATGCCATCACCACATCCTGTGGCAAGGAGTTCCACAAATTAACAACATACTGGGTAAAGAAATATTTTCTTTTGTCTGTTCTCACTCTCCCAACACTCAATTGGAGTGGATGTCCCCTGGTTCTAGTATTGCTTGAGAGGGAAAAGAGCTTCCCTTTATCCATCCCCTGCATAATTTTCAAATCTGCACTGATTCTTGCATAGGTGAACAACTCTTCCCTTTTATTAACATAAAATCAATAAATTCTTACCAGATAGCAATACAAATATTCTTATGAATCAAAGTCGTACTTAGTTTAATATTACAGATTAATTTATCATTAACAGTTATATGCCAAACTTTTTTATAACATTCATTTAATTTAAAACCATGTTTTACTTTCCAATTCCTTACTAGCATTAAACTTGCTGCTGTTAATAAATTTCAAATTATTTTATTGCCCAACTCTATTGCTCCTTGTCAAATATTGATAAAATAACTATTTTAGACAAACATCTATATTTAGCTTGATTATTTGATTCACCTCCCTGAAACCAACTGCCAAAATTTAAATATATTCTCACATTTCTACCACATATGAAAATAAGTACTGATTTTCTCCTCTCCAACATGTTAGAAAAATTAGAATCTATTTAGTTTCACTGGAGTTTAATATCATCTCCAAATTTATGAACAAATTCCTTTATCCTTATTGACACAGACTTTAATATTCTCTTATCTTATATATTATTCCATGCCTTGGTACTTATTTCCTCTCCCAAATCGTGTTTCCAAAATGTTTTTAAGAAAATCTTGCTGGTCCTCTGCTTCTATTTATATCTTGTAAATTCTACTTATTATCCCTTTCATTATCTTATTTTCAACTATAACTCCTTCTGTAGTATCATTCCTTCAAATCTCATGAAATCCCTATATTTACAATTTCTTTTTCCTTAATCCAGTGCTCTGAATAGATTAAACCAAGATAGTATTTCCATTCCTAAAACTTGTTATTTATTCTTTATTCCCTATATTTTCCAACCAATCTTTTATCCTAATAATTCTTTTCCCAAAACATCCATTCTAATCTGTTGGAGTTGAGCCGGTTCAAAAGCATCATTAGCAATCTTCTCTGTTTAATATTAGCCTTCATTTCTTCCAGTGCTTCTTTCACTGGTGCTAATGCTGCTTTCATATCTGCTTGCAAGTTTTTCCTTAATAGTTTTGAAAGCTGTTTCATATATTCACTGCGCTTGCTAGCTAATTCGGTTTTCTTTTATCCCTCTCTTTTGTCTTACCCATTGCCATTTCAGGACTGGTGTCCTCCAAGGCCTCCACTGAATCACTTTGATATTCTGCTTCTGAAAAGGCATCTGATCTCTTTCACATGTTATTTTCTTAGATTTCCCCAGACATCTATGTGCAAGCTTTCACCTTTAGTAATTTATTATAACCAACATGAATTTGACCCAACTCCGGGAGGCAGTGGAAGACAGGAGGGCCTGGCGTGCTCTGGTCCATGGGGTCACGAAGAGTCGGACACGACTTAACAACTAAACAACAACAATTTATTATAAGCAGGCTTAGAATGGAGCAGGTCACTTATGCTACCATCTTCCATGGCAGCAAGCCATATGCCCTAAATGGTGCTAATTTTGAGGCACCACAAGCTACTGTTTTTTTTCCTACTGACAAGTCTCAGGTTCACATGCATCCCAAACTCTGATTTAAAGCTAAATTAATATTCACTTGCTACCAAAGTGTGCCAAAAAGGTAATGAAAGAGGACATCAAAAACTAAAGGAAAAAGAGTGGACATACCCAAGATCTGCTCCTAATCTGACCTGCTCTCAAGAAAGCAACAAATACTCTGCTTTCATTAAGACTAACATAGCAATAGGCTGGTACAATTAACAATCAGTAGGTACCACTCATTTAAAATAAAAAGCTGTACGTTCCAAGGCATATTCATCAGATAGCTGTAATAAGCACACTGAAAGTTCTTCAAAAAGACTAAAATTTAAAACCTAGGATTTGGGAAAACTTTCTGTATATTTACCACAGCTATGAAATTAATGTCCCTGTAATTTTCAACTTTTTGTTTTAAATGTCCTTCTCAAACATTTCACTGGAACAGGAGAGTTCTAGAAAACTTCATGTCTATCTTTCCTAATCATCATATTCAAATACTATTCCATATTATTGTCACCGAGAAAGAATGGATCTATCCATAAAAGCTAATAGGTGGCTGATAGCAAATCTTTGGTAAAAATGTAATCATATTCCAAAATCTATCCAAGCCCCAAATCATTTTCATATTGATCATCCAGTGGCATTATACATTTTATATTATGCTGGGAAATCAATTGTATGGCTCTTTCAGGTAGCAAACATATCTTTCTTTAATCAGAATGGCCACTGAAAAGGCAAACTATGGAATAATGATGGCTTCAAGATACTTTTAAAAAAAAATGTATTTAGACATATTCATTTGATATATTCAAAAGCATGGTTGTGGAGGAAAGAAGGTGGGGATAGAAAAAAACCTTTTAACATAATAATGTTCTACTTGTTAGAAGTTTGGCCAAGTTTAAAAAACCGGGGATTCAGAACATTACTTAATAAACAATTTCATAAGATTAGTAATCTCAGATCGGATAACATTTTTACTGGCTTAATTCCCAGAAAATGCATTTCACTGATGGGACAATGACAAATTCTATTTAGAGTGCACCAGGAAAATGGCCAGGTTTTATTTAAAAACATGTCCTTTTAAAAGCAGAAAACCACCTGTTAATAATAACACCAAACTTTATTTTCATTATTTATAGATACACTTCCAGCACACTGACTGACATTTGAACAAAACAACTCCTTAGCTAAAATTAATCACATTGGAACAAAGCTATGCTAGTATTTTCAAAATTGTAGCAATTTTAGAAGCAAGTAAGGATAAAAGTAATAATTTAATTGATGTAATCCATGAAATTACAAAGTTTATAAAAAATGTAAAATATATAGAATATAAATTTAAGATATTTAATAGTGATAAAGTTTTGATTTAAATTTATCTGTTTTCATAATGTTGGAATGTAGAAATATAACTTACATTTAAATTAAAACATTTCCCTTGTTTTATATACAAGGCACAAAATCAAGGCACATCTGAAAAATACTTTCAGTACTAAATGGATAAGCTACAAAATTATTCCTGATTTTGATAGTAACCAGAGGTTGTTAGGAACCTAACAAGATGTTGCATGAAAGCAGTCTGACAGCGTAAAACAGGAGCAATAAAACAGCACAACAAACATGTTTTTCAAAGATAACAATTATTCTAAAGCAGCACACTGAAATAGTTAGGTTACCTACATGTAACCATGGTTCTTCTAGTGGTCCTCTGTGAATTCACACAAATGGGTTTATCCTGCGCCTGCGCAGGACGTTTGGAAGATTCTAGAGCTTAGGAAAAAGAAACAATGTAGTCTCCCCCCCCCAAGGGTACAAGCTCCGCCTCCTCAGCCTTCCTTTCAGTTCCCTAGTCCGCCGTTACCATATAGAGTAGGTATTTAGAGAACGGTATCGTGACGGACAGCGGGGAGGAAGGGAGGGATGTGTGAATTCACAGGGGACCACTAGAAGAACCATGGTTACAGGTAGGTAACCTAACTTTCTTCGTAGTGGTCTATGTGAATGCACACAAATGGGTGATTAGCAAGCTGTACTCAACGGATGGAGGGCCGTCACGGTAGCAGAGATGACAGAATTGCCCTTCCAAATGCAGCATCATTCTTGGCCCTGACATCGAGGCGATAGTGCTTCGCAAACGTCAGGGGGTTGGACCAAGTAGCCGCTTTACAGATGTTTTGAATCTGAATGCCTTTCTGTAGAGCTGTCGAAGTAGAGACTGCTCGAGTAGAGTGTGCCTTCAAGTGGTCCAGTACTGGCTTGCCCGCAAGCTGATAAGCCAACTGTATTGATTGCACTATCCACCTTGAAATAGTTTGTGGAGAGGTAGAAGTACCCTTGTTGGGTCCATGATAACACAGGAAGAGACGTGGAGAACGTCTAAGGTGCTTTGTCCTGGCGAGGTAGAAGGCAAGAGCCCTTTTGACGTCTAGAGTATGAAGCTTACGCTCAATTTGTGTGGACGGAGAAGGAAATAGTGTTGGCAGTACAATAGGTTGGTTTAGGTGGAAGTCTGATACCACCTTGGGAAGGAAAGACACGTCAAGGTACAAAGTGACCTTGTTGGGATGGATTTGAAGGTATGGAGGGTCTGATCTTAAAGCTGATAGTTCACTAGCTATTTTAGCAGAGGTTATGGCCACAAGAAAGGCAGTTTTGAGAGAAAGTAATTTTTCGTTACAGGTCGCCATTGGTTCAAGTGCTTCAAGCACCAGTCGAAGCGACCATTGCGGTACAATTTGTTGTGAGGGTGGCCGAATATTCTGCAGACCCTTGAGAAATTTTTTGACTGTAGGATGGGAGAAGATTTTAGCGAAGCTAGAGTGGAGAGGTTGGTGAGCAACAATCGCTGAGACATATACTTTAATAGTTGAGTGTGTAAGTCCGAGATTAAAGAGATGCAGTATAAAGGTAAGTACGGTCGAAAGAGAGGCTGGGACTGGGGTAAGTCCCTTGGAATCAGTAAATTTGATAAAGGACTTCCACTTATTATTGTATAGACGAAAAGTGGATGGTTTCCGAGCCTGGTCTAAGATCGCACGGAATTGGGGGTTATCCTCCACGCCGTCAGGTGAAGAGATCGGACGTCGGGATGAAGAAGGGCCCGGTCGTTCTGAGAGAGGAGGGACGGTATTGAAGGTAAGTGGAACATCTCCTCCGTTATTTCCCTGAGGTGAGCGAACCACGGTTGTCGTGGCCACCACGGGGCGATGAGTATCGCATTCGTTTGATATTGTATAATTCTGGTTACTGTTTTGAGTAACATTGGTATTGGAGGAAACAGGTAAGCGAGTTTCCCGGACCACGGTATGAGAAATGCGTCTCCGAGGGACGAAGTGTCTATGCCTGCTCTGGAGCAGTACCTTTGGCACTTGGTATTGAGGTGGGATGCAAAGAGGTCTATGGTAAGCCAGCCCCATTGGCGACATATGTCTAGGAAGATTGTCTCGTTGAAAGACCATTCGTGCATCCTGGTGGGGAGCCTGCTCAAACGGTCTGCTAGGTAGTTGTCCTGTGATGAAATATGGATTGCTTGGGGGAAAATACAGTGAGCACGGCACCATTCCCAAAACTTCAAGGTTAGACGAAGGAGGGGCAGGGATCGGGTTCCTCCTTGTCTGTTTATATAGTGCATCGCCATGGTATTGTCTATGACGAGCTGCACTGCCTTCCCTTCGATACGTGGAAGGAAAGCTTGAAAGGCCTTCATGATGGCTAACATTTCTAACTGGTTTATGTGTAGCGTTCTTTGTGTCCTTGTCCACAGGCCGTGGATTTGCAATTCTTGGCAATGAGCTCCCCAACCCGAAGGGCTGGCGTCTGTTGTGACCTGTATGGACAGGTAAGGAGGTTGAAATGGTCTGCCCATCGACAGATTGTGGGTAACCGTCCACCAAATGAGATGGTCTAGTAAATGCGGCATGATCCGGAGTCTTATCATAGGGGAGTCCGTAAGAGGGTTGAACTGGTCGAGGAACCAGGATTGAAGTGACCGGAGTTTGAGTCTGGCATGGAGGACCACTGAAGTTGTGGATGCCATGAGACCTAGTAAGTGTTGGACATCGAATGCAGTCACGGTTGCAAGAGGCCGAAATCGTTGTATCGCCGTCTGGATTTTTAAGATTCTTTGAGCTGGTAGGAACGCTCTTGCTTGGATTGAGTCGAGTCTTGCTCCTATGTAATTGACGGTCTGAGATGGTATCAGATGAGATTTTTGTCGGTTGATTTTCAAGCCGAGTCTGTTTAGAGTGTCGAGTGTGATATTGGTGGCTGTGATGGCTTCTTGGTAAGATTTCGCGACCAGAAGCCAGTCGTCGATATAAGGGAAGATCTTTATTCCCTTGGTACGAAGATAAGCCACTACAGGGGCCATACATTTGGTAAATGTCCTGGGGGCTGTGGAGAGCCCGAAGGGGAGGGCAGCAAATTGGTAGGTGATGTGATGAAATCGGAACCGGAGGAATTTTTGATGAGACGGGTGAATGGAGATGTGGAAATAGGCGTCCTTTAGGTCGATGGTGACAAACCAGTTTCCCTGAGATAGAAGAGGGAGAATGGAATCAAGCATTAACATACGGAATTTTCCGTATATTATATATTGATTAAGGTCTCTAAGGTCCATGATGGGTCTGATACCGCCATCTTTTTTAGGGACTGCAAAGTACCGAGAGAAGAAACCCTCATTTAAGTCAGAAGGTGGGACTCTGACTATTGCCCCCTTAGTGAGGAGTGATGAAATCTCCTGATGTAAAGACACTGAGAAGGGGGTGGTCTTGATGAAATTCGGTGGAGGGGCTTGCGAGAATTCTATTAAATAGCCTTTCTCGACGATGGTTAAAACCCATTTATCCGCAGTAATTTTGCGCCATTCTGGAAGGAATGGGAACAGTCTAGTTGGATTATGAAAATAATTAGGAGTATTGCTTACCCCTGTGCTGTGGCTTGCAAAAGGGCTGTTTAGGACCTTGATATTGTTGCTTGAAAAGTCACGGGTTGGACTGTGACAATTGGTAAGTCCGGTCATGTTGCTGCTGTTTACTGTACCGAAAGGGCTGGTACTGAGCAGATGACTGGTAAAGAGTCTTTTTGTAAGCCGGTTTTTGGTACCTATACGGTTGGTATGGTACATAAGATTTAGCTGTTTTTCTCATTTTATGGATATTTTCCATTATGTCATCCGTTTTAGAGTTGAAGAGACCTGTAGCATCGAAGGGGAGGTCTTCGATTTTAGTCTTGGTATTATCCAAGATGTTAGCAGCTCTGAGCCAGGTGTGTTGTCTGACAACTATTGCCGTTAGCATGGACTTGGAAGCGGTGTCAGTGGTATGCTTCGCTGCTATTCTTTGCCGTCTAGTGAGGGTGTTAGCTTCCTCGTAGGTATTGAGAGCCTTGGTCTTTGAAGGATCGGGGAGAGTCTGCAATATAGGGAGAATTTTGTCCCATAGATGTTTTTGGTAGGCGCCCATTGCGGCTTGATAATTCGAAATTTTTATCAATAAAGCGGCCAACGCGTAAAGTTTCTTTCCGAGGGAATCGGTCTTTCTTCCCTCTCTATTAACGGGTGTAATAGAGGACCTACTACGGGACTTGTATTGGGTAGCCTCTACGACAATGGAGTTAGGCATCGGGTGCTTAGTGAGGAAGTCCGAGTCTGACCCGTGAGTTTTGTAGTGCTGCTCGATTTTGCGAGGGACTTGAAGAGTCGAAGGAGACTTATCCCAGGAATTCTTAACCAAGCCGAAGAGTGCCGGTATAAGGCTTAGACTAGGAGGAGAAGTCTTGTCCTGTTCCATATCATGAAAGATTAAGTCTTTTTCTTGTTGCGGTATCTGCGCATCAAGTTGAAGAGTTTTAGCCATGCGCATGATAAGTTGGGTATAAGATGTAAAGTCTTCCAGAGGTGATTGGGAAGAAGTGCCCGCGGCACCTACATCAGGAACATCAGAATCGCTAGAGGCTGATGAGTTATCGTCATGGAACGACTCAGAAGCCAATGAGGGAGAAGGGTGCGGTACCAGATCCCTCGGTACGGGGTCAACATCAGATTGGGTAGACGGAGAAAATGGGTCTGTATCACGGCCCTCAGGACCAGAGTAAAGCATGGTAGCCTGTACCATAGAGTGGCTCCTGCTGTGTTTAGCACGCTTTGGGGGCACGGGAGGTGCCGCTGGTGTTCTTCTCTTTTGAGAAGGAGGGGCTAGGGGTGTAGACAAATCCCCTTGGTGTCGCAGATGAGCTTCCATTGGCAGGGCCATGGAAGGGTACCAAGATGGGGGAGGGCAAGCCAATCCCCTGTAGTTAGCTGGGTATCCATAGCCATGATATGGGTAAGGCTGGTATGGACCAAAAAACGGGTGACCATATTGTGGTGGACCCTGTGGATGATACTGGTCCTCGATCTGTTGAGGCTGGTATGGAGAGGCATGTTTGCATTTCTCCGTACGCTTTCTAGGAGCGCACGAAGCAGACTCCTGTTCCGATTGCGTCTCCGTATTCGCCCACCCTGAAGATCGAGGGCTAAAAGGGGCAATGGCCGGGCTGGAAGGTTCTACAGCCCCAAATCGGCCCGAGCTTGGAGACATGCTCATGATATCCTGAGCTGTTTGGGCTAGAGGAATAGTCCGATCCTCTGTATCAGAAAGTCCAACACCCTCTCTCAAAGAATCCTCCAGTAGTACGGGAGCCGCAGGGAGAGGCAAGGAAGCTTTGGTTGATTTCTTTGGTTTCTTAGGCTTTTCCTTGTCTTTTCTCTTTTTAACAGGAATAACGGGCCGCGATGGAGCCTTGGTGGAAACTGGCTTAGGTGGTTTTACTGAGTCCTTGGACTTAGCAGGTAAGGAAATTGTGGTAAGTAAAGATTGCTCAACCTGGCTAGGAGCTGATTTTGACGTCTCCGGGCGAGGAGTCAGTGTAGGGAGGGCAGGTACCTCCATAGCAGGGTCTAGAGTTTTTTCGTAGAGAAAAGAACGAAGTCGTTGAAGCCGAAGTTTAATAGCCTGTTTAGAAAGGCTCCTGCACGCGGTGCACAACTGGGTGCGATGGAATTCCCCCAGGCAAAATAAACACTGATCGTGCCCGTCTGTTAGAGGTATCTTACGAGAACAAACAGAGCACTGCTTGAAGCCCCGAGGGGCCATAAAAGAAGAAAAAGGAAATGGAGGGGGAATCCGTTGGCGGGGGGGGAAGGTGGGAAGGGCGATAGAACGGGAAAATATATATATCAATCAAAGTTCTATCGCACCAAAGATAATAAAATTAAAAAGAGAATCAAAAAAGAGCCAAATAGGCTAGGATTACTTTCCTTAAATTCACTCTACTATTCCAAACGTCCTAACGGAACGGCGGAAAAAGAGGAACTGAAAGGAAGGCTGAGGAGGCGGAGCTTGTACCCTGGGGGGGGAGACTAAATTGTTTCTTTTTCCTAAGCTCTAGAATCTTCTGAACGTCCTGCGCAGGCGCAGGATAAACCCATTTGTGTGCATTCACAGAGACCACTACGAAGAAACTCTTTTTATTAGTCTCACAAGCAGAGCAAACTAGGGTTGTCAGATCTCAGTCAGATCCTGGCTGAAGTCTCAAGGAATTGCTATGTTTCTCTAGGCAGGAAGACAGATCTCAGGATAAGCAGTACTGGATGAGAAGCAAGTTTGATTTTTGCTTGTTAAGTGACTTTTAAGGCTGAGCACTCACCTCCACCTTTTTCCAGTTAAAACATGGCCTCACAGGCTTAGTGCAAAGGTATTCATATATGCATTGTAAAAAAGAAAAGAAAAAAGGGAGCACACCAAAAAGCCAGGATCAAGAAGAAATGACTGGGTAGAGAGTTAGTCGACGCATGCAGTTATGCTATCTGGAGCAAAGAAGGGAGTAGATTACCAGTTCTGTGACTTTTGAAGCTTTTGTTTTCTGGAATACTCTGAGTAGACCTGAGGAAAAACTCCCCATAGGTTGGGAGTTTTCCCTGACAGCTAAGTGAGTTAGTTGCTGCTGACCTAGTAATCCTAAACCCAACAGTCTGCTACATATAGAATTGTGATAGAGTATGCACTGTAATTTCTTTTAGGAAGTTGGTTTGTTTCATGAGAATGGGGTAGACAAAACAAAATCTGTGGGCTACATATAGCCCTGCAACCCTCCTCCAGAATCTGTGGGCTTCATAATGGCAAACCACTATCCCCAAGGCTTTTATGGGGGTTCAATTCACCATTCAAATGAAATTTCCTGTAGCGACTTATTTTAAGGTTAAAGCTCTTTTCAAAATGAAAAAGAAATAAGAATAAAGAGCTGTCCTTTTAAGGCACTGACTCCTGTTACTGAATGCTGGTTCCAAGGGACGATCTTTGGAAACAAGACATTGGGGGAAGGGTAGCCTTTGAGGTCATCTGTTCCAGAATACAAGCAACCTCAGAGACTATCCTTCCCATCATACCTTGGGTCTGAGGACTTTTCCTAAGAATCTCTCTAGTCTGGTCGAAACCTGAAGACTCAGGACCAACAGAAGGGCAAGATATGAAAAAGAGGTCTGTCTCATCTGTCTCACCAGAATCTGGAACAAGGGCCACATCAGTCCCAAGCTGTTTAGAGCTTTAAAAGTTAAAACAACACCCTGAATTGGGCCTGGTACACAGATGGCAACCAGTGCAAGTGTTTCAGTACTAGGGTCATGTGACAGCAATATCATGCACCAGTTAGCAGCCTGTCACACATTTTATCGAAGCAAGTGTGATCCTACAAACTGTGCATTAATCAAAAGAAGCCTAGGAGAGAAAATATGTTTAAATGACAACTCATCCTCCCCAGAAGCTTTTAAGATGCAATTTGCCATTGTGGAGCATAAAAATTGAGATGTCAGGATGTGGGGATGTCAGAAGGGGTAGCCCCCAAAGGTCCTGGGGATGGCAAATATAGGCCCCAAATTCTCTGAGGATCCAAACTCCTGCACTAATATGAAATGAGGTTGTTTTATGTGTATGCACACATAGCACTTCTAACCATAAACATTGTTAAGCACATAATTATCCAGAGGTCATTCTTTATAACATTTATCTATATCACCTGAACTCATCTAGTTTTATTTCAAAAAGGAGGTTTTCAGACAAAGCAAAGAATATTAATGCAAGATAAAATTATTTCACATCAATACCTTTAGAGAACCACAGCTAACCATTAAGTAGGGTAAGAAAGCATTTAGACCGACAGCACAATCCTATGAATGTTTCCTGACAACTCAATAAGGGTCTCTCCAGTTAAGTATGTATAGCACTGAAGCCTATTCATTGTTTAGTGCATTATTATCTATATCACATTGTGCCAAACACTAGAGTATGTTTTAAGCAACAGTCCTGTAGAAAAGCTTGTAATGAGCCAGAGGAATACACAAAACTAAACTGGAGAATACAGTGATCATTGGGATGCAGGATCATCATGAGTTTATGAGACAGAGAATTCTGTCCAAGCTAACAGGTTACACCACATTTGAGCTAATCAAAGCCTCTTATGGGATAGCTTAAAGCATTTTCTCCTGTTAATGAAAGAACACTGATTTCCATCAGCTGAGATTCCGTGCAACAAGAATCCAATTAACCAAGTCTAATTTAAGCTCAAATGTGAAATTATTTATGAAATGTTATAAATCTTGTAGGTTTTGCCATGGAATGTTCCAGTTGCTTCCACTTAGTTCAGAAACGTTTGCTCTCAACTTGAACAAATATTAAAAATTATCAAACAACACTCAAGGAATATTCACACAATCAAACACAAACAAAATAGAAGCCTGTAGAAATAAACTAATTGATATTGTGAGAGTCTTGAAATAACTACTTGTCCAAATGTTTTCCATTAAATGATTTATGCCAGAATATATTAAGGCCTTTTAAATTTTAAGGATTCTTGATATCAATTCTTTAGCATGGATATAACACTCAAAGAATGAAAGTTAACAGCTAGGGATGCCCAAGCCCTAAATCTATGCCTAAATCATTCTGGGTCCTAGCCAGTCACCAAATCTAGATAGTCTTATGTAGCATCTCTAGAATCACCAGGAGAGGCCTTTAAACATTCACACATAGCAATAAATTCCTTATTTTATTAATAGCCATATTTCCCTTATTTTTATTAAGAATTGTGAAAAAATACTGTACATTCAATGAATGTTTAAAATGTATTAACTTAATATCAAGATGCATTTGGCAAAACCACTAAAATGAGGACAAGATTCAAAGAATTTTAAAACCAGCTCTGCACACCTGAAGATGGTCTGTAATTGAATTTTTCAGACACAGGGATTCTATGATAAATTCCAAACCCCTTTAAAACTTTGGTTCTCAACAGAAAAAGGACTTTAGCATAAGATTCAAATAAATTAATTCAGCCAGCACCTTTAAATATTTCTGAATAAGAAAAATAATTGTTGTTACTCATTCAATACTGAAGACTGGTGCACATTCAGTATTACTTATTTTAGCCTTGGAACTACATTGCTAAAAACATTTAGTTATTTATAACAGATAAAGACTGAAATCCTGTTGGCACCATTTCAAATGTACAAGGCTAATGATGTTGTCAGCCACAACATTTTATTGCTAAATAAAAGTTTCTGATACCTCCACATGTTCGAAGGCTCTTTAGGGATCCCTTTCATGCTGGGAAATCCTTTGGGGCCTTGGGACAGGGGAGGGAGTTTTTAATGTTCAAAGACTAGTGTCAGTGGTCCTAGCAGCAAAACCAGAATTTCAGTCACTTAATATGAAATAAACTTCAAATGGGGAAAAGGAGATAAAAATGGTAGGGGGAAGAATGTAGAGAAATCAAGAGAAATGATCAGCATCTTCAAACAAAGGCCAAATTAAGGAAATCAACATATTATTTCCAACTGGGTGTGTGTGACGTTTGACCCTCGTGGCCCCTGTTTGTCTTCCAAACACAGAGCATACGAAGGCAAACCAAACACCTTTTCACACACTGCCACCAGTTGATCACTAAATCAACGTACTTCACTTAGGAAAGATGAAGGTCCATTCAGTTTTCACTTTTTCTTAAAACAGGTTTATTAATTACAGATGTTTCTTTAATAATTCATAAGTATTTATTTCAGGTTCATCAATCATCAATCTTCTATTTATATCTCTCAGGTTACTATTCACTCCTCAGACTATTCACACCTCAGATCTCCCAACTATCTCTCTCTCTCTCTCTCTCTCTCTAACTCTAACTGAACTCTCCTCCTTTCTCCTCTCAGGCTCCGCCTTTTAACCTCTCTGGTGGCCCCACCTCAACCACATCAGCATAGAACATGAATAATGCATAACCTATTTAGCATAATAAGGGTAAACGCCACAGTGTGTCTATGAAAACTGGCCACACATATCTCCCATATGTTATAGCCTACAATAAACTATGGATATGGAGGGGGGAAACCCTCAGTCTTTTAATAAGAAAGATTTATCTTTTTAGTCTTTTTTTATTTGTATTAGAATGCTGCACAATACAAAATTATGGACTTATATGAAATATAGGTAAAATGAAAACAAATTAAAAGATAAAATTAAACTATTTTTGACCAGGAATGGGCTGTTTCAACAGTGTTATCTCAGCCATTTGCTAGATTTTCTTTTGCACATGTGGTGGGGCATAAATTGCATGCACATAAGTGCTGTATTGATTGAATTTCTCAATAATCACAGATAGCACCATTTTACCTGATTATTCTTTGATCTTCCTAGTTCACTTCAAAGTCTATTGACTTCCAGATGGCCCAGCTAGAGTTTTGTCCTGGTGTGAGACACTAGTCAGCATTCATTCATTCAGCAAGGTGTGTTGTTTTTGTTTTCCATAGGTTTAGTAGCCTGGATTAATATTTAGGGCTTGAGATGTGTGCTGAAAACTTTTCATTTATTTTAGCCATTGTCTTGGGGGTTGGTGTCCATGAAGTAGATAGATCTGGTGCTATATTACCTTATTTCATTCATTATTTGCAAGCACCTCTTGATGTACATCTGAAGGAGCAATGTTAACAGACTTTTTCGATGGGGTAGGTTTTGGGCAGTCACTAATAATCCTGCATGATTCATTAACAGCTACATCCACTTGTTTGGCATGTGCTGATTTGTACCATACAGCACAAGCATATTCTGCTGCGGAGTAGCACAGGGACAAACCTGTTATTATTTCTTGTGGGGATGCACCACAGTCTGACCCAGCCAGTTTCCTAAGAAAGTTACATATTTCTGGTGGCAACTTTCTCTTTGGTGTTTAGACCTTTTTTGGTAGATATTTTAGCATTTCTAGTATTTTAAAGTGAGTAATTTGGCCAATAGTTCTTAGCTTCTATTTGTAACAGTCAGATAGAGGTTTCAGACTACTGGAGTGTTCTCAATGTTATGTGCTATCAAGTCACCTCTGACCTATGGTGACACTATGAATGAGTGATCTCCAAAATGTCCTGTTCTCAACAGCACTGCTCAGCTCTTGTAAACGCAAGGCTGTGGCTTCCTTTGTAGAGTCAATCTATTTCATATTTGATCTTCTCCTGCTGCCTTCTATTCTTCCTAGCATTATTGTCTTTTCCAGAGAATTCTACCTTCTTGTGATGTCTGTCTCTACATGACAGTCACTGAAAAGCTGTATTCAGGATTTTGAACTTATTTCTGTCAACTTTTCCTTTTCCTTCTTGCTTTCTTTAACAACTTTAAGTGTCTCTTTCATCATTCATCTAGGTTTTTCTTTTCTTTTTCTACAGGAATTGTCTTTTTACATTCTTCCTTAATAATACCTCTGGTTTAAAACCACACTTCTTCTGGATCATAGTCAATTGACTTTAGCAATGCAAATCTGTTCTTTATGCAGACTTACTCATCACAAATATTGCTTAAATTATATTTTGGCATTATGATTCTTTTAGCGTTCTTCAGCTTTACTCTAATGTTGCATATTAATAGTTCATTATCAACACCACAATCTGCTCCTGGTCTTGTTTTGGCAGAGAGAATACAGTTTCTTCATCTTCTGTTTCCAAATACGTTATCTGATGTCTACATTGGCCATCTAGTAATGTCCACATGTAAGGTCATTTCTTTGGTTGCTTGAAGCATCTATTTGCAATAAACAGATTGGTGGCTTCACAATTCTATGAGTTTTTCTCCTGCTTCATTTCTGACACCTAGATCAAATTTTCTAATTACATTTCTGCTTTTTCTTACTTTTGTTTTCCAATCACGTGAGATTAAGGCGAGGATTTCTATAACTTAAAAATGTCAGATATATGCAAGCATTTATGACCTTAAAATCATTTAAATAAGACCAATTAAACAAAAAATATGACTTTACAATTTTTCTGAAAACAGCATCAATTTTTTTAAAAATCTGTTTATACACAAACATAAAAATTAAAAGGTTTCTTTGTCTTCATTTCCAGTCCAGAAGTGCTAGTATTGAAGGAATCAAATGAACATTTTGAGAGTAAATTGATTATCCTGTATTAGTTTTTGTCAAGAGCAGAATTGCATTGGATGATCATGTGCATCTTGAGGTTGTCAAACTCAGAACACCTTCTGTTGTCTGTCAGTATGTTCTTGAATTTGAAGAAACTCTGTTTGACATCACAAGAGGTTATAGGAACAAATTTGAAAATAGCCAACTCATATGCAGAAAATTCTGGCTCGAAGTCATCAAATTTTGCTTCAAATGTATTTAGAATGTTCCTTATTTTGCAAAGTGTTTGATGATCCAGATTAGACTGAAGCACTCTTCGCAATTTATTATTACTTTTTTCAGCCACTTTCCTATTTGCTCACTTTAAATCCCCCTCAGCTTGTTTCACAATGTTCAGTTCCATTCCTACAGTTTCAAGGCAGGTGATTGCTCTTGATAATCCACTGAAGTTAGATTTTATATATGCCAAGTTTCCACCCAAGGTTTCAGAAAAGGAATCTTGGACAATCTTGATGGAGGAAGATGCACAACAGTCAGGTTTTTAACTATCTGCTACAAGAAATCATAATTTGTTGAATAATACATAGCCAAGTCCCCCAACACATCACAACAGGTTGGGTAGGGAGAGGCAAAGTAGGAGCAATTTCTTTGAACTTTTGTACTCGAAGTGCAGCTTTAACTAACAATTTTTTTCCTATCTGAAATCATCTTATCTACATCATGATAGTTGCTTCCAATCTCTTTGGCCATTCTGTGTAAACCATGTGCAAGGCATGTGATATCTTGTAGATCATTTTTGGATAAAGAAGTTTAAGTCCCTTGGCTGCCTTAGTCATGTATGGAGGAGCATCTGTTACAACGAGAATGGTATTTCCCCTTTTTTACACCATCCAGCCAAAGTAGTTCCATAGAACCATTGAAGAGCACAGCAACAGTGGAATTGTTCAATTTTTGTAGAGTTTCTCATGTTAGAAAAAATACTACACCAGGCTTGTCACACTTTAGAGTGCCAAGAATATCATCAATTACATATCTTCCATTTATATCATTTGTTTCATCTATTGAAATGACACGCCTTCACCCCAGCTGCTGCAGGTGAGTCAGGCAGCCTCATGACTACCTGTCTCCCTCATGTCGTTTGCTGGCTCGTCAGGAGGGTTGCTAATGACCAAAATATTACCAAAATATAAACTTTATTACAGAAATATGACATAACACTTTAAGAAGGTCAAAATATGACTTTCTAGGCAAAATAAAAACAACATAATCTTCACCAGATTACATAAACATGTTTAAACCTACTTATTAGTTCATATACCGTATATGTTGCAGAAAAAAAGATATGACATGTCAGAAATCCTCTCCCTATTTATGATTATAAACATGTCTTGTTTTGGTGTGTGATCAATTTCCTCTTGGGTGCTTGAATAAAAACTTATGATTTCTTCAGCAACTGTAGTGGAAGCATAGACTTTAATGATGGTTATATTGATAGGTTTTCCATGAAGTTTGACTGATATTATTCAATCAGATATTGCATAATATCTCCTAACTGCCTGTGCAACGTCTTGCTTCTGTATTAGAACCACTCCATTTCCTCTGATTTTGTCATTTCCTGAGTAAAACACTTTGTCATTGTCTGACTGAAAATGTCCCACTCCAGTCCACTTTATTTCACTCACACTAAACACTGAAATGTTTAAATGTTCCATTTCTTGCTTTATGGTTTTCAGTTTACCTTGATTCACACGTTCCAACTGTATGTCATGCAGCTGGAGTATACCACATTGCTATAATAATTGTGTGCTGTTGAGTTAATCAATCAGTTATCCTGACTTTTCAGGATTTTCTAGGCAGAGAATATTCAGAAATGGTTTATTCCCTTCTTCTGGAAATTCCCTGGGACTGTGCAGCTTGTACAAGGCCACACAGGCTGGCTCTTCTGGGATGCACAATGGAGAATTGAACTCCATATGCATACCGAATTTTGAAAAGAATCTGAGAATTAAGGTTGTTTGGTCCCTTTATTACAGTTAGCAAATAAGTGATGTTGTATGCTCTGGTCCTATAATGATTTGCTTGGAAGACAGCAACATTTGAAAAATCTTACTATTGAATGAACAGAAATTTAATACAAATCTTCGAGACATGTCCTGAAAAATGAAGTGTAAATCCCAAATGTTCCACTGTAAGTATATATAGTAGTATCAATACTATGTGAAAAACCTCAGTTGATCAGGGTACTCACGAGATGTTTTTGAAGCAAGTAAAGTGACTTTAGACCCAGCTAATAACTGAAATCCTAAGGCATTTAGTTGATCTTCATCAGTCTGATCAGCAAAGTCTACAAGAGAGAAAAGACATAAAATACACATTTTGTCTACCCTGTTAACAAACTTTGCAACCATAGCTCTATTATCATTTGAAGACTGCCCCATACTATACAGCAGCATAGAAAAGGGCTGTCCCCATATACTGATTCTTACAAACTATGACTGGATCCAGACTTTGTCATGGTTAAGATACTCCTACTGAAAATCTATGCACACGTTAGTTATTATTTCAATACATCTACTCTAAGCAGGACTAAGTCTGGACTGAACTGCGCACCACTGCATGTCATTGGATACTCTGTAATATTCACTATCAGACATCCATATGCATGCTCATTTTACAGCTATATGGTAGTGGCTATAAAGGTCTTCTGAGACTTACTCAATTCAATGAATTAGATTTTAAGATTCCAATATTTATTTATTTATTTATTCATTCATTCATTCAAATTGTATACCACACGACTTAGTGCAAAGCACTACTTGGGGCAGTTAACAACAGACATGAAGAATATATCGCCACACCCACACCTACAAATTCCTAACAGTACAATTATATTTTTAAAAAACACACTCACACAAGAATTAAATTATAAAACCTGAAGACAACAATAAAAGCAACTAGTGATGATGGTAGCATGAAGTAGAGCTGCATCCTGCTGATGCCTCAGGGGAAAATATCTTTGAATCCTTCCTTAAACAACTCAGTCTTTAGCAACCTCTTAAAAGAGCAAAAGGACAGGGCTTGATGCACGTCCAGGGGAGACCTATGCCATAAGAAAGGGCACACTGCTGAGGAGGCTCAATTCCTGGTAGAAGCCTTTCGAGCAATTCTAGGAGTGTACCTTATCTAATTGTGTCTGTTCCTTACAAAAGCCTATTGTTTTATCTCTTGTGTACCTTGAATCTATTTGCATTTTTGTCCACCAATCAAGTATTATATCTTGTTCTTCTAATTCTTTCCTTGATTTCATACTTAAGTCCACTTTTAACAAATCTCTATATCTCAAGAGTTTCTTCTTTTCCATTAATGTTGGTTGTGAGAATTGGACTTAGTTTTAATATCTGTTTTCCCCTCTCTTTTCTTAGTGTCTCTAGTCTGGATCTTTGACTTGGTTTCTATTTCTTCTTCCTCCTCTTCTATTTCTGAATCTGTTTCTTCTTCTGGTTCTGACTCCTCCATTTCAGAACTTCCCCTTTTTCCCCCTCCCCCTCCTCTAGCTGTTTCTCTTTCTTCTCTTTCCTTTCCAATTCTTTCCCTCTATTCTCTAAAAATTCCCCTGCTTGCTTTGGGGAGTTTATAAAGTATCTTTGGGTCTGGAATTGGAAAGTAAGCCCTTCTGGAGTTAGCCACCTATATTTTATCGCATTTTGTCTAGAATAGCTTGTCAGGTGTTCGTATTTTTTTCTGCTTTGTCGTATTTTCCACGGAATGTGCTTCAAACCCTTAAATTCTTTTCATTTTTTCTCCAATTTCTTTCCTTGAGCAGATTTCAGAATTGTATTTCTAAAGGTGGTTTTTATAAATTTAACATGTATTTCTCTCAGCAAATTATTCCTCTTTGTATAAGCTGAGGAAACTCTCCATGCTTTATATTTTGTTTCACTTCTTCCTGTTGTATTTCTAGGATTGATGCAAGCACTTCCGATATGCAGTCAAATTGTTTTCTTCTTTCTGTTCATGTATATTCTGTATTCTAAGTAAATATGTTGCTTTATCCATTTCCAAGTTTAATAGTATGTCCTCATCCTGTTTTCTCTATCTGTTACTCTTGTAATTCTTTACCTAGTTCTTCTAGTTTATCCTGGGTTTTTTTTAGTTTGCAATATCTTTGTGACTTTTTTCTTGTTTTTTTTCCCACCTGTTGCTTTGTCTCTGTAATCTGACTTCCAAGTTCTTTAATCTGTTGAGAAATTTGTCTTAAAACTTCCTGAAGTTCTTGCTGAATTAGGGCTTCAAGACTTTGTTGGAGATTCTGCTGCCAATCTCTCAAAGATTCTTGACTCATTAATTTGGTCAGGGTTGCCTCAGTGGCAGAGAATCTTTGGGGGTCTTTCCCAGTCGTTTTGCTGCCATTCTTAACTAATCTGTGTGTAAAATATCTCAAAATGAATGTACTCCCCCTAAAACAAAAATCCCGTTTGACAATCAGCTCATTCAATATTGAATTATCAATATATCACACCCATCAATGTCCCAATGTCTCTATATTCTATCAAGGTAAGAATGGAACATAAGTTAATAGTCTTTGTTTTCTTCTTTCTTCTGTCTTCTCTTGAAAATCCAGTAGATGTCACTGTTAGTCTGTTTTTCTTTTAATCTGTTTTTCCATGTCCTCTGTTTACATTCCTTTTCTTCCTCGTGGTTTATTATCTCTTCCTTCCCTCTGATTTGGATGTTCTTCCGCCTCCCACGGTCTAGGTAAAATAGTCCACAAATTCTCCGAACGTACTGAATTAGTTACTGTGACATTCACCTCCTTGAGGCACCTACGTTTTGTGCTCTCACAAAGGCTCCAGTCGTGTTTTCCTCTCACTGCCACCAGTGGATTACCTCTATCCACGATATAAATGACGTTTGATCAGACACTTGTATTGTGAATGCAAACAAAGCTTATTTATTAAAGTGAAGCCAATTTAATAATCACAGAAGTTCTTCAGATGTACATACTATTCTCTTGCCATTTAATTTCCACCTTCTCTATCTATTTATCTTAACAAGTCTCTATCTCTATCTCTTCTGACTCTCTCTCTCTCTGACTCTGACTAACTAACCACTCTCCCCAACTCCTCTCAGGCTCCGCCTTTTTAATCTCTCTCTCGGCTCCGCCTCTCAACCACATTAGCATAGAACATGAATAATACATGACTTATACCTAACAAAGGGGGAATGCTACATACCTCCCCACTTAAATATGTTTGTTTGGGAGGGGAAACACGTTTTTCATCCTAAACAAACATGTATCATTGCATAAAAACTACTTACCCTCTGGCACAATTTTGCAAACAATACAACATCATATATATATATAACACAATATTTTCTCACTTTAAACAATCCAATACAATTCAATAATATACTTTACCTTTTGATGTACACTTACGACATTTAATTTTACAATCCTACAGAAATATAACATTTTCATGAAAATTTTACATAGATAATTAAACAGTTAATCAATAGTCCATTCCAGTTTATTTTAGAAGTCCTTGCATCCTTCACCTGGCCTCCTGGATAGTGCATCTGCGACAATGTTGTGGGCTCCCTTTACGCTTTTTATTTCAAAATCAAAGTCCTGCAGCAGAAGAGCCCATCTCATCAGTTTACTATTAGTTTTCATTGACCGCATCCACAGTAAAGGCGAATGGTCAGTACATAGCGTAAATTTGCGTCCCCAGATATATGGTTTGAGTTTCTGCAAAGACCAAACAATCGCCAGGCACTCCTTTTCCATAGTTGCCAGATGTTTCTCTCTTGGTTGCAATTTCTTACTAATATACGTTACTGGATGCAAAGTCCCTTCTCCATCCGCTTGGCAAAGCACTGCTCCTAGTCCAACGTTCGATGCATCTGTGAAGATGATAAACTCCCGGCTGCAGTCAGGTGCGCTGAGGACTGGTCCGGTCGTTAATGCTTCCTTCAGCTGGTCAAACGACTGCTGGCACTCAGGAGTCCATCTGATGCTCTCTGGCTCCTTCTTCCTAGTGAGGTCTGACAACGGGGCAGAGATCGCACTGAAGTGTGGGATGAACCGCCGATAATAACCTGCTAGTCCTAGAAAAGATCGAACTTGCTTTTTGGAAGTGGGGTTTGGCCAGTTCGTGATAGCCTCGATCTTAGAGTCCAGGGGTTTAATCACTCCCCCACCCACTAAATGTCCTAGGTATTTTAATTCAGAATCTCCAATGTGGCATTTACTGGCTTTTACAGTCAAACCGGCTCTCTGGGTTCTTTGCAGCACTTGATTTAAATGTTCCTTGTGCTCAGCCCATGTTTGACTAAAAATGCCGATGTCATCCACGTAGGCAACAGTAAATTCTCCCAGGCCATGTAATGTTTTGTCCATTAATCTTTGGAGGGACACAGGACCATTTTTTAACCCAAAGGCCATGACCCGGAATTCAAACAAGCCTAGAGGACTCTGAAAAGCAGTTTTCTCCTGGTCCTCAGAGTGTATCTGAATTTGCCAAAACCCCTTGGTCATATCAATGCATGTGATGTAACAGCACCCTCCTATCGTCTCAATCAAGTCATCCAGGCGTGGCATGGGATAGGCATCAGCCACCGTGTCAGTTTCTATGTGACGTAATGGAATTGCCTCAGGATATCTGGTGGCAAAGTCCATAATCGTCAAGATGTATTTATTCCCTCGCCTGGTGGCTTTAGGCAGTGGACCTACCAGATCGATCCCTAGCCTTTGGAATGGGATAGTGATGACTGGCAAAGGACATAATCTTGCTTTGGTTTTCTCCTGCCCTGTCCCCCTTCTCTGACATATGTCACAAGTCTTGCAGTAATAGGTAATCTGTTTACCCATGCCTGGACAAAAGAAGTTCTGAACAACCCTTCTTTTGGTTTGTGTGATCCCCATGTGTGCTTCAAACAAACTACTGTGAGCTTGATTTAAGATTTCCTCTCTGTATTTATTTGGGACCACTAATTGCTTTGGGGGTTCTCCTTTTCCTCTGGATGGGGTGGCTAAAACTTCCCTATACAAAATATCCTTATCCATGCAAAATCTCTCAGGGCACTCAGGAGACAATAACGTGGGTGAACTGGTCGCCTCAAAGCAACTCACCAAACTAAAGTCCTCCTTCTGCTCCTGAGCAAAACTATTTTTATTTGGATTCTTCAGAATCATAATCTCAGCTTCTGGATGGCTATTAAACTGACTTTCTAATGAGTTTTCTCCTGCCAGGCTTCCCTCCGCTACTGTATCCATTTCTGCTGCAGTGGGTGATTTATGGGCCCCCTTTGAGCGTGTAAGCACAAAAGCACTCTTAACATGCTCTATTAAGTCCCATCCGATGAGAAAAGCAGCCAATATTTCATCTGAAATGGCCACTTGCCACTTTCCAGACCAATTCCCATAAGTTATTTGAACCTCTGCCACTTTCAACACTACAGTTTCCTTCCCAATTCCTTTTAGGGTCATAGTTCTGCTTGGAATTATGTTGTCCTGAGCTATCAGATCTGAATGTGTGATGGAAATTTGAGAACCTGTGTCCCTTAGAGCAATGTACTTTTTTCCACCCACAACTATCTCTTCCCCAGCATTTTTAAGAAGAGTATTGTCAATTTTGATGTAAAAACAATGGACTATAGGGGCTACAGGAATGTCCTCCAGCTCAGCTGCTGTGGTTGCCATGGAAACAGAACTATGGTTACTGCTCCCCTCAGAGGTTTCTATGGGTTTTAAACAATATACTTTCTTGGTCTGATTATCATCTTTCACATATTTACTTTTGTTTTTCATACAATTGAATTGTAAATGCCCAGTCTCGCCGCATTTGTAACATTTGTAGGACTTTCTCTCATTCTGAGGAGATCTGTTAAACTTTCCCTCAGGGTTCATTTGGGTCTGAGAACTAGGCCGTGCTAATTTAGATGAGGCACCACTCTGGCCTTCTTTTCCTGATGTTTTGCTGAGGAAATTTTTATTAAAGGGTTTCTTATTGTCCCAGTTTTGCCTGTTAAAATTTACCTCAGAGAACCTGTGGTTTCGAATCTCCCCAAGGTAATCCGCTGTTTCACCTGCTTCTAATAGATTTTTAGGATTTTTATCTTTAACTAAATAACGCAATTCCCCAAGCAAAATAGAATAAAATTGTTCTAACCCAATCACATTTTTCATCTGCTCTAGAGAAGTGACATTCTCACGTACCATCCATTTGTCCAAACATTGAAGAAGTTTAGCCCCTATCTGGTAATAAGATTCCTCAGGCTTTTTGGTAAGGGAATGAAATTTTCTTCTCAGGTGTTCTGCATTGATGCCAAATCTAGAATATACCATTCTTCTATATGCTTCAAAATCTCTAGCCTGCTCCAGAGGCATCTGAGAATACAGCTCAGCTAAATCTCCACTTATTTGGGTTCTCAAAACTATCATCCTTTCATCATCCTTAACATTAAAGTCCCAGCATGCTCTTTCAAATGATATGAGGAAAGATTCAGGGCAGTCTCCTTTTCTATATTGGGGAAATTTCTTTAAGTCGATTTTTGAGAGATTTCCCTCACTAGAGTAGTTATTGTTATTACTATTATTGTTTTGAGCAGCCAATTCTAATCCTTTCATTTCCATTTGAAATTCTATTTGTTTTAACTCCAACTCCATTTGTCTGTTTTCTTGCTCAGCTTTTTCTCTCATCTCTATTTGTCTTTTTTCCTGCTCAAATGCCATTTGTCTGGCCTCTTGCTCAGCTTTTTCTCTCATCTCTAGTTGTCTTTTTTTCCTGCTCAAATGCCATTTGTCTGGCCTCTTGCTCAGCTCTGGCTTTTTCTAATTCTAATTGGTTTTTCATAGCTAGCTCCTCTAACTGGGTTTTCAGAGCTAGCTCCTTTAGTTTAAATTCCTGTTCCAGCTTCCATTTTTCAAAATCTGGGGAGCTTAGACCACTTTCTCTCCCTGAGGCACCCTCATGAGTCTCCTCCTGTTCCCCTGGAGCTAGAGGATCTCCATTTCCCTCCACTTCCTGAGGTAAACTTTGTGCCTCTTGAGGATCAATTACCTCCATTACTAGCTTTCTAATTCTTTTGGGTGACATAAGTATGTGTGCTTCTTTGATAAGAGCTGGTTTCTATTGCAGAGTTAGTCAGGCCTCTTTTTAAAACACTTTTATACTGTTGTTTTCTTTTCCCAGTGTTTTTCTGTGGTACTATGCAGCTCTCACTTGGCAGCTAAAGATGGCTACACTTTTTCTGGCACTGCGCCAGCCACGATATTTCTTGGTCTGAGACAACCTTCTTGCCTCCAGACACAAAACAAATTCTGTTTTCAAGCCTCTGCTTTTTATGTTCCTTTCACCTCAGATCTGTTCTGACCCTGGCTTCTGCTTTTTATCCACAAGCGCTCCCTTAACTCTCAGAGCCTTGGATTTTAAGCTAGCCCACTGGGTCTGTTCAAATCCTGAGGTAACCTCAAAAGGAATTTTCCCTTCAGAGTCGTTCCCTCTCTTTAGTCCCCCCAAGATCTGGGATCAGAAGCCCCGCCACTAAGCTTTACCACTAAAACTCTTAGCAGGTAACCCACTTCTTTACCACAGACCTCTGACTAAAAGGTACCCTTGACTCAAAGAAAATTCACTTTTAACTCTGGCTTGACTGGATTCTTTCGCATCCCGCCGCTGGACACCAATTGTGACATTCATCTCCTTGAGGCACCTACGTTTTGTGCTCTCACAAAGGCTCCAGTCGTGTTTTCCTCTCACTGCCACCAGTGGATTACCTCTATCCACGATATAAATGACGTTTGATCAGACACTTGTATTGTGAATGCAAACAAAGCTTATTTATTAAAGTGAAGCCAATTTAATAATCACAGAAGTTCTTCAGATGTACATACTATTCTCTTGTCATATAATTTCCACCTTCTCTATCTATCTTAACAAGTCTCTAACTCTATCTCTTCTGACTCTCTCTCTCTCTGACTCTGACTAACTAACCACTCTCCCCGACTCCTCTAAGGCTCCGCCTTTTTAACCTCTCTCTCGGCTCCGCCTCTCAACCACATTAGCATAGAACATGAATAATACATGACTTATACCTAACAAAGGGTGAACGCTACAGTTACATTTTCAAACCTTGTCCGAGCAATGTCTGTTTTCAGTAATCTTTCTGTCCTTTCACTCCTTTCCACCAATATTTCACAGCGAAGTCTTTTTATTCCAGCCTGTAATCATCTCCCCTTTCTCCCCCAGCTCCGATCATAGTCCAACATGTCAGAGTATTGATCTAAATACTGGAGAATATTGTCTCTTTAAGAAAAGTTATGACATGGTGGAGATGTGCAGTGGATCTCTGCCGAGTCACTGTGCATCTGATGCAATCCTGGTAGCAAGATTGCTTCAGTTTTGTGGATATAAAAGTAACCAAGTCAGTACCATTCTCCGGTGGGTGGAGCTTGAAGTTTTGAGCGTTATGCTGTCTCTTTACTGTCTGGAATGCTGTATATAGCTACTGTAAACATTTCCCAGAAACTACGAGATAAAAAGCCTTCGTTGGATAAAGACAACGATTTGTGTGTGAGTTATATTGTTTGAATCTCTGAGAGCAAAATTCTCGTTGTGTCTTATTTTTCACTGCTGTCCGGAGAAGAGAAAGCGTAAATTTTCTTTTCTGGGCTCTGGTAACTACCAAAGAGTGATTTATTTCACCCAAATCCCGGCAGGTCATGGGCCCAGATTGCTCTGTCAGAGACTAAAAACAGGCATTTAAAAGTTTTTCTTGGGAGGAGAGAAAACTGCTTGCTGATAAGTAATGTTTTGTTGCTAAAAAAAAAAGGTTGTCTGAAGGCATTCAGGATGCAGCAGCAAACTGAAACACCTCCCATGCTTGCTGTAGAAAAGTTAAACAGCAAAACTTATTTGTCCTGGAGCACGCGTGTGGAATGGTGGCTCATATCCCAGAGCACACCCTAAATCAGCCATTAACAGATGGACAAAGTAAACTTAATGCCAGAGCACGTGCGTTTGTTTTGCTAAACGTTGAAAATGAGCAGCTAATGTACGTGAGATGACTCACTTTGGCAGCTCAGATATGGCAAAAGTTCAGGACTTTATACATCACTGCCACTGCTGGGTCAAAGATAATTCTGACAAGAGAATTATTCAACATGAAATTATCTCCTGGTGTGTGTGTTGCCACCCATCTCCGAGGAATGCAGAGACTGTTTATGGAGCTCGAGGAACGAGAAATTCAGTTTACTGAAGTTATAAAGCCTACATTTTGTTATCTTCCCTCGATCAGAGTTGGGAAGGGTTAATTCAAAGTATGCAGTCAATAGATGAAAATGTGCTCACTGTGGACTTTGTCTCAGCCCGGTTACTGGAGGAGGTGCAACAGAGGCAGATTCGGAGTCAGAATGGCCTTGACACTCCTAGCAGCAGTGTGAGGATGGAGAAATACACTGATAAGAGCAAGGAGGAGGTTTTTCCAGAGAATCATGAAAAAGCTTTTGCAGTAAAAAGATGTTTTCGTTGTGGTGCCACTGGCCATCTTAAAAGAACCTGCAACGTTCAGATAAAGGAGGAACGCAGAGATAAGCGGCAGAGTGGCCGAGGCAGAAGAGTTACGTCAATCCAAATGGTTGCTACACTTGTGTCTGAAGAAGAACCACTGAAGAAAGACTGTGTCTGGATTTTGGACTCTGCTTGTAGCCAGACCATTGTCAATGACAAGTCACTGTTGAGGGACAGTTTTTCCCCCAAGGTAGAGTGTGACTTTGGCAGATAGATCTCGGGTAGAGATAATGGCACAAGGAAATGTTTATGTGCCAAGTTTGAGGACAATCATTCTTAATGCCTTATCTGTACCCAGAATGAAATATTGTCTATTAAGTGTACCATGTCTGGTCAAGTGTGGGTACAAGGTGGTGTTTGAAAATGACACAACTTTGGTAAGCAAAGATAATATGCAGTGTTCCATAGGAAAGTTAAAAGGTAGTCTATATATTATGGAAAGTAAAGTGCAGCAGTCTGAGTGTGTCACAAGTACACAATGAACCTTTACATGACAAATGTATACACCAGTTACACAGGGTTATGGGGCATGCTAGCTTTGGACATCTATCCCAGTTAGCAAAGGTATGTCCAGATTTAAACCTGCAAAAGTGCCCTAGATTTCTGGAATGTGCAGTATGCCAGAAATCAAAGGTAAAAAGGTTTCCTGTGAGTAAGAAGAGTAACAGAATGTCAACTAGGCCATTTCAGCTTGTGCATGCAGATTTGGCAGGACCATTCAAATCCAGTGAAGGAGGAGCCAAATTTATTCTATTAATTGTTGATGATTTTTAAAAGTTTTCTTATGTTTATTTCTTAAAAACAAAGAGTGAAGCATGTGCAAAGTTAAAAGAATGGGTAGCAATGGTTGAAAGGCGTTTTCCCCATAAATTAAGTCAGTTGCAAACTGACAGAGGTGGTGAATTCCTGGGTCAAGATTTTCAACAGTGGCTGAAAAGGAGGGGCATAATTCACAGAAAGACCAACCCTTATTGCTCTGCAGAAAATGGTGTTGCAGAGTGAAAATTGGGTGTGCTTCAAACAATGAAGGGTTGCATGATGAATGATGCAGGGATGCCTTCTGGAATGTGGGGAGAGGCAATTGTCACAGCTGCTTACATAAGTAATAGGTTGTGGTCGACAGCCACAAATGAAACCCCATATTATTTACTATTTAGGAAAAGGCCTTCACTTAAGCATCTAAGGGTGTTTGGTTCGTTTGCACACATTCTGATATCCAAGACTCAGAGGAGAAAAGGTCAACCTAAATCCCAGTGCCTCAGATTTGTAGGATATGAGGCAGGTACAAAAGGGTACAGGTTCTGGGCTGGAGGTAACAGAGTAGTAATTTCAAGAAGTGCCAATTTTGAAATACACTCAGGGTGGAAAGAAATTCACACTAATTCAGAGGTATTTATACCTTTCAACACTGAGGTGCAGGCTCAAGTTCAGGCAAATGGTGAAGTTTCACCTATGCCAAAGGTAGTTGACAAAGTTACACCCAAAGCCAAAAAGACATCTCCTGTAAAGCCTAAAGTTAAACAGGAAGAAGATGCAGAGAATGTGACACAAGAAACTGAGGAAATTGGGCAAGTGGTCATTCCTCACAGATCAAATAGAGCAAACAAGGGTGTACCACCAGAAAGATTTGTAGTAAATGAAATCAGAGTATGCCAGGTAGGCTGTGAGCCTCAAAGTTATAAAAAAATGCTAGAACTGCCAGAGGATGAGCAGGAGAAATGGAACTCAGCAATGGACTCAGAGTTCGAATCACTTGTAAAACAGAAAGTGTTTGAGGTATGTGATTTACCATCATCGCATAGTGCAATAGGTGCAAAGTGGGTGTTCCGTAAAAAAGTGTTGCCAGATGGTACATTGAAGCACAAGGTAAGACTGGTGGCACAGGGTTTTGCATTAGAAGAGTTCATTTCTTATAATGAAAAATATGCACCCACAGCTAGAGCAGAATCTTTGCAATTGGTACTGTCTCTAGCAGCAAAACAAAATTGGATAATTAATCATTTTGATTGTGACACCGCATATCTGAATGCACTGTTACAAGAAATTGTTTATATGAAACAAGCACCTGGGTATGAATTTAATAAACCCCAAAAGGTCTACAGACTAAAAAAAGACCCTATATGGATTAAAGCAAAGTGCAAGAGATTGGTAACAGTGTTTGGATGATGCACTGGGTAAAATAGGCTTCAAAAGAAGTGTGGCAAATCAGTGTGTCTACACAAAAGGGTCTGGAGATTAGTTCATGATATTATTGGCTTATGTTGATGATCTGTGTATTACAGCTAAGTCAAACAAATTAGTTGAACAATTTGCACAGCAACTTGGTGAACGTTTCAAGTTGAAAGATCTGGGAAAAGTACAGTATTAACTAGGCATAGATATACTGAGGAACAAAAAGGGTGATATTTTCTTAAACCAGAAAAGGAAAATAGAACAGTTGGTAACAAAATTTGGATTAAAAGATGCAAAAATAACCAACACACCTATGTTACCAGAATTCCTGAAAAACACATGTGATGAATGTTTTCAAAATGTGGAATTGTATCAGTCTAGAATTGGAAGTTTGTTATATCTAGTGCTATGGACACGTCCAGACATTGCATTTTCAGCAGGCTATCTAAGCAGGAAAGTTGCTAAACCTACACAGAGTGATTGGCAAGGTTTAAAAAGGGTTCTAAGATATAAAAAGGAACCATGTATTGTTTAAAATTGCCAAAAGATAGACCAAAAAAACCTGTTATGTATGTAGATAGTTCATTTGCAGAAGAGACTGATAGAACAGGTTATGTGATTCAATATGCAAATACAATAATAGGTTGGAGAACCAGAAAACAAACAGCAATCGTGGTATCTATATCAGAAGAGAATTTGCCGCATTGTCTAAAGCATGTAATGAAGTAATATGGTTCAAACAATTACTCAAAGATGTACAAGTAAAATGTGAAATACCAATTACTATTTTTGAAGATTCACAGTCCTGTATTGCAATGGCTAATTCAGAAAGTATAAAAGCTAGGACTAAGTATCTGGATGTAAAATACCAAAATGTGAAAAATATAATACAAACAGGAGTAATTGAGTTAAGATATTCTGAAACAGAAAAGAACCTAGCTGATATATTTACAAAACCTTTAAGAATACAAAAACATGAACATATGATAAACAGGTTTGGAATGCAAAAATACACATAGTAAAAAGTATGTGTGAACCTGTATGAATATGTAAATATGTTTAAAAAAATGCTTGTCATACTATCCATGAGAAATATTTGGAGGGGTGTCAGAGTATTGATCTAAATACTGGAGAATATTGTCTCTTTAAGAAAAGTTATGACATGGTGGAGATGTGCAGTGGATCTCTGCCGAGTCACTGTGCATCTGATGCAATCCTGGTAGCAAGATTGCATCAGTTTTGTGGATATAAAAGTAACCAAGTCAGTACCATTCTCCGGTGGGTGGAGCTTGAAGTTTTGAGCGTTATGCTGTCTCTTTACTGTCTGGAATGCTGTATATAGCTACTGTAAATATTTTCCGGAAACTACGAGATAAAAAGCCTTCGTTGGATAAAGACAATGATTTGTGTGTGAGTTATATTGTTCGAATCTCTGAGAGCAAAATTCTCGTTGTGTCTTATTTTTCACTGCTGTCCGGAGAAGTGAAAACATAAATTTTCTTTTCTGGACTCTGCTAACTACCAAAGAGTGATTTATTTCACCCAAATCCCGACACAACATAGTCCGGCACTCTCATACAAGGTAGAACGAGGGGGGGGGGGCTGAAGGTGGTGGGAGGGAAGATAGAATAAAGAACTTCTTGCATTGAAAACTTTATCTGAAGGTGCTATAGAGACAGCGAGCGTGCTATTTCTTTATAGATTTGTTTTAAGAAATCACCTCCCTCCCCCTTTTGTAGTTAGGGGAGCAGAGCGCCCGCTTCAAGCTGTCTCATTTTATTCCCAACCAATATTCATGCGCCTCTCCCCTCCTTCCTTTCTTCGCTTTCGGGTTGCTTTTAATCTCAATACTCCCATAAATCCAATAACTGTTTCATCTTACTGTTTCTGGTCTTCTTATGTCAATTTTAATTGCAGTATATTTTCAGAACTCTTTTGTTCTCGCTCACATTCTGCCTTGGGGAGTTCCAGGCTTTGTGCCAGAATGGCCCTATCCCAGCTGGTGCTTGCAATGCTTGCTTCTGAGCTGGATATCTCAGCTCTCACTGATTATTCAGACTCAAATTGCTGCCATCAGTTGCTCGACGTCTTCCTTTCCTGAAAGACATCTTCAGATCCCTCTTGGGGTCCTTCCATCTGGGCAGAGATCGGTGTGTCCCAGGAGCAAAGCCTGGGTACGTCCGATCTTCACCTCAACGATGCCCCGCCCCTCTGTTCCACTATGCTTTTTTTTTTTGAGGTGCAGCGACCAGAACTGTGCGCAATACTCCAGGTGCGGCCTTACCAGCGTTTTGTACAATGGCATTATAATGTTGGCTGTTTTATTTTCAATCCCCTTTTTAATGATACCTAGCATGAAATTGGCCTTATTCACTGCCGCAGCACACTGGGTTGACACTTTCATTGAGCTGTCCACCAGCACACCAAGATCTCTTTCCTCATCTGTCACGGATAGCTCAGAACCCATCAGCTGATAAATAAAGTTTTGATTTTTTGCCCCAATGTGCATTACTTTACATTTTCTTATATTGAAACATATTCGCCATTTTGCCGCCCATTCTCCCAGTTTGGAGAGATCCTTCTGGAGCTCTTCACAATCCCTTCTGGTCTTCACCATCTGGAAAAGTTTCATATCATCTGGAAACTTGGCCACCTCACTGCTTATCCCTGTTCCCCAGGTCACTTATGAACAGGTTCAAAAGCACCGGTCCCAGGACAGATCCCTGGGGCACACCGCTTTTCACCTCTCTCCATTGTGAAAATTGCCCATTGACACCTACTCTCTGTTTCCTGGTTCTCAACCAATTCTCTTTTTTTTTAAAAAAAAACATCATTTTCCATTGGCTAAGGGAAGATCATAGGGAAGGGGATTTGGATCAAGGTATTGGGGTAAATAAAAAAATACAGAATGTGATAGAGAACAGTATATATCATTATTACATTTGTCGATATATTTCTTATGAAACTTCACACTTATCTTACTATTTTTCTAAGCCTTTAAAATCTAAAATTATATTTTATATTTTCTTTCTCATAATTTTAACCCTTTCATATTCTCATATTTCATCCAATTATACAAAGGTTCCCACTTTTTTCCAGCCTCAGCAATTTCTTTGTCTTTTAATACTTCAGTTAAAATATCCATCTCTGCTGCTTCAAGAATTTTTCTATTAACTCCTGGGTTGTTGGAGTCTCCTCTTTTTTCCAGTATTTGGCATATAAAATTCTTGCTGTTGTACTTACATGTATGATCAAATATCTTTTTTCTTTTTCTATCGAGTCTGGTATTATATTTAAGAAAAACAGTTCAGGTTCATATGGAATTACACAGGATAACATTTTTTGAAAAAACTCATGGACTAGCTTCCAAAAGCTCTTAGCTTCCCTGCAAGTCCACCGCATATGATAAAAGCTACCTTCTTTTGATTTGCATTTCCAACATTTATTAGAGGTATTTTGATATATTTTCGATAATTTTTTAGGTGTCATATACCATCTATAGAACATCTTATACATATTTTCTTTGTAATTAATTGCTTTTGTTAGCTTAATATTACCTTCCCATATTTGTGACCATGACTTTAAGTTAATATTTTAGCCCACATTTTGGACCTATTTTATCATACATTCTTTAACTATTTCATCTTGCATTTTTAATTCTAGTAGATAATTATACAACATTTTAATCAGTTTTTCCTTTACATTCAGAAGTATCTTATCCAATGGTGTCTGTTCCTTACAAAAGCCTACTGCTTTATCTCTTGTATATCAGGAATCTATTTGCGTTTTTGTCCACCAATCAAGTATTGTACCTTGTTCTTCTAGCTCTTCCCTTGATTTCATACTTAAGTCCTCTTTTAACAAATCTCTGTATCTCAAGAGTTTCTTCTTTTTCATTAATGTTGGTTGTGTAAATGCTTCCATTGGTGAGACCCCATTCAGCAACTTTTTGGTAATTTTCTTCCCGGATCTTGGTCCATACCAGTTTAAAGTTTTCCTTATCAGATGGTTTTTAAATTGTTTATTGTCTTTTGCTTTTTGATACCATAGGAAGGCATGCCATCCTAGGTTTAAAACCATGTCCTTCCAGTTTTAATATTCTGTCATTTTCTAAAACTATCCATTCCTTTATCCAAACTAGATCACAGGCTTTATAATATAAAAACCAATCTGGAAGTCCAAAGCCTGCTTTTTGTTTTGCATCTTGAAGTGCTTTGATTTTTATTCTAGGTTTTTTTCCCTTGCCAGACAAACTTTGTTATTTATTTATTTATTTTGTAAATTCTTGAAGTATTAATTGTTTTGTAAGAACTGGTATTGTCTGGAAAAGAAATATCATTTTAGGTAATATATTCATCTTCACAGCTGCAACCCCCCCCCCATAAATGATAATTGCAATTTTGACCATTTTTCCAGATCTTTTTTGATCAGACCAATTAGTTTGATGTAGTTGTCTTTTATTTGGTATTCTTTTGTAATCTAAATTCCTAGGTATTTAACTTTTTTCTCCTCTTTAAAATCTGTCAGTTCTACTAAATTTTGGATATCTTCTTTCTTCATATTTTAGTCAAGATTTGTGTTTTTTGTTTATTTACTTTTAGTCCGGATACTTCTCCAAAATTTTTTATTGTTTCTGTTAATGTCCCTATTGAATTTATCAGATCCTCTAGAATAAAGACCATGTCATCTGCAAATGCCTGTACTTTATATTCTTCCCCTCTTATTTTGAGTCCTTTTATATCTGTGTTCTGTCTAACTTGTTGTAATAATGTTTCAATAAATAGTACAAACAGTAAAGGAGACAATGGGCATCCTTGTCTTGTTCCTTTTTGTATTTTTATATCCTGTGTAAGTTCTCCATTTATTCTGATCTTCACTTTCTGTTGTCTATAGATAGTCCTTATTGCCTCAACAAAGTCCTTTCCTGCTTCCATTATTTCTAATTGTTTTAACATAAAATCCCAATTGACGTTGTCAAGGGCTTTCTCTGCATCAAGAAAAATCATAGCCATCGCTCTTCCTGGTTGTGTCTCATAATATTCTAATGCATTTAATATTGTCCTAATATTGTTTCTCATCTGTCTCTTTGGCAGAAAGCCTGACTGATCTTCATGAATTATATGTACAAGCAGTTTTTTCAGTCTGCCTGCTAAAATTGAGGCATATATCCACATTCAATAGTGAGATTGGTCTGTAGTTTTTAATTTCTTCCGGTTCAGTTCCTTCTTTATGAATTATTGATATTATAGCTTCTTTCCATGTAGGTGGAATTTCTCTTTTCTGTTCAATATAATCCATTGGTTTTTTTATATGGGTTCACTAAAACATCTTCAAAAGTTTTATAATATTCCGCTGGTATTCCATCTGAGCCTGGTGATCTCCCATTCTTTTGTTTCTTTATGGATTCTACCACTTCTCTTGTTGATATAGGTGCATTCAATATCTTTCTCTGTTGTTCAGAAAATTTCATCTTAATATGTTTTCCCAAATATTGTTTTTGTTTTTCCTTTAAAATTTCTTTTTCTGAATACAGATTTTGATAGAATTGTTCTGTTATTCTTTTTAGTTCTTCCTGTTTTATAGTTAGCTGATCTTTTTCATTTTTCAAGGCTTGAATTTGTGTTTTACTTCTTTCTTTCCTTAATTTATATACTAGCCACCTTCCAGATTTATTTGCATTTTTAAAAAATTGTTTTGCATATTTAATCTTGTTTGCCATTTCTTCAGTCAAAAAAGTCATTTTGAGATGTGTTATCGATGAGTTTTCTTTAAATTGACATTCACTTAGTTTCAATTTTTCCTCCAATTCTCTATATTTTTGTTTCTTTTCTCTTTTTAATCTTGTGGCAAATCTTATTGCTAATCCTCTGAATAAACATTTTCCAGCCTCCCATACTGTGGTTATAGGTGTTTCTGGTATCATATTTATTTTGAAGAAATTTTCCATATCCTCTTTTATTTGCTTTCGAAAATCTTATTTTTTTTTAAAAAAAAATTGTATTTAATCTCCATTGTTGAACTTTGCAAGATGTCTGTAACTGTAGTAATATTGGACTGTGGTCTGCAAAGGTGTTTGTAAGGATTTCTATTTCCTTCATCTCCTTACTCAAATTTGTCGAGATCCAGCAGGCATCAATTCTTGACCAGCTTTTATGTCTATTTGGGAAATGTATATAATCTCTTTGTGTGGGATATTTTGTTCTCCATGCATCTACAATATGTAATTCTTCTGCCAATTGTAGGAATATTTTTGGAAACATATTTCTTCCCCCCCCCCTTTTTTTCTCCTTGTCCTGTAGAGGTATCTAGGTTTCTATCAAAGACTGCATTGAAGTCCCCCATTATGCAATATTCCTGATAATCTCTGATAGAGTTCTTTTTGTAAATTTTTGTAAAATGTTTCTTGATTTTCATTTGATGCATATATATTCACAATCAATATTTTTTCCGATTCTTTTTGTATTTCCACCATTAATATTCTTCCATCTTGTGATGCATGGACCAATCTAGAGTTTAATTCTTTCCTTACATAGACAGCCAATCCTCTTTTTTTTTCAAGCCTGATGCTGTAAATATCTCTCCCAATTTTTTATTTTGTAATAACTTATTGTCTGCTATCCTTATATGAGTTTCTTGTAGACAAATCACATCCAATTTTAACTTTTGTAATTGTAGAAAGATCCTTTTTCTTTTTTGTGGGGATGTCAATCCATTGACATTGACTGCAAAAAAATACCATTGGTTCTTATTCATTAGACTTGGTTTTACTATCTGTTTTTCCCTGTCTTTTTCTTCATGCCTCTTATCTGTATCCTTGACTTGGTTTCTATTTCTTCTTCCTCTTCTTCTATTTCTCAATCTGGTTCTTCTGATTCTGACTCTTCTATTTCAGAACCTTCCTTTTTTTTTCTTTTCCTCCTCTGGCTATTACTCTTTCTCCCCCTTCTTTTCTGATTCTTTCCCTCTTTTCTCCAAAAATTCATCTGCTTTCTTTGGGGTGTTTATAAAGTATCTTTGGGTCTGGAATTGGAAAGTAAGCCCTTCTGGAGTTAGCCACCTATATATTATCACATTTTGTCTGAGATAGTTTGTCAGATGTTCATATTTTTTTCTGTTTTGTCGTATTTTCCATAGAATGTACTTCAAAATCTTAAATTATTTTCCTTTTATCTCCAATTTCTTTCCTTGAGTAGATTTCAGAATTGTATTTCTAAAGGTGGTTGTTAAAAATGTAAAATGTATCTCTCTGGGTAAGTTATGCCGCTTTGTTTAAGCTGAGGAAACTCTCGATGCTTTGTCTATATGTGTCTCACTTCCCCCTGATGTACTTCTAGAATTGGTGCAAGCGCTTCTGTGACGGACAGTCTAAATGTCACGCCTGTCCATCACATTAGAACCCGGATGTGGGAGCCAATGACAGAACAGGAGGGCGAAACCAAGGGAGAGAAGAGAAAAAAAGGAGGACAGTTGGAATCAGTTAGTGTGGACAGTTATGAAAAGGAGTCAGTTAGAGAGTTAGAGAAAAGAAGGAGTGAGGTTTGCAGAGAGAGAGAGAGAGAGAGAGATAGTCAGAGATAGAGAATTATTACAAATAAATATACAATGGTTGAATGGAACATGAGTAAACAAGAAATGATTTAATGTAGAACATAAAATATGATATTTCAGTGATTGTGATCTAATGAAAATAAACAAAGACCATCTGTGATTCTGAATTACCCTTTCATACCCTTTAATAAATCTAATTCTGTTAATGACAGCAAGTGTAAAAGTAAAGTTCTTTACTGTGTGGATAAAAGAAATCCACTGGTGGCAGCGAGAGAGAAAGAAGGAACGTTGCCAGCGTGGACCTGGGTTGAGGGAAACAAACAGGGACACGGGGTGTACGTCACAGCTTCCGATACACAATCGATTATGTTTTCTTCTTTTTGTTCATGTATATTCTGGAATCTAAGTAAATATATTGCTTTATCCATTTCCATATTCAATGGTATGTCCTCATCCTGTTTTCTCTGTGCCTGTTCCTCTTGTAATTCTTTAGCTAGTTCATCTAATTTATCCTGGTTTTTTGAGTTTGCGATATCTTTGTGACTTTTCTCTTGTTTTTTTTCCACCTGTTGCTTTGTCTCTATAATCTGATTCCCAAATTCTTTAATTTGTTCAGAAAGTTGTGTTAAAATTTCCTGCAGTTGTCTCTGCATTAGGGCTTCAAGGCTTTATTGGAGGTTTTGCTGCCAATCTCTCAAAGATTCTTGACTCAATAATTTGGCCAGAGATGTATCGGTTGCAGGAGATCCTTTGGGTGTTTTACCCAGTGCTTTCGCAGTCATTTTAACTAAGCTGTGTGTAGTGTATCTCCAAATTAATATATTGCCCCTAAAACAAGATTCCCATTTGATAACCAGATCATTCAATATTAAATTATCAGTACATCGCATTCATCAATGTTCCAATGTCTCAATATCTCTATATTCTGTTGTAATAGGAATGGAAATTCAGTTAATAGTCTTTGTCTGTTTTCTTATTTCTTCAGTCTTCTCTTGAAAATCCAGTAGATGTCACTGTTAGTCTGTTTTTCTTTTTTTTTCCTATGTCCCATGTTTACATTCCTTTCTTCCTCACAGTCTGTCATCTCTTCCTTCTCTCTGATTCTTCCACCTCCCACAGTCAAAGTAAAATAGTCCACAAATTCCCCGAACTTAATGAGTTAGTTACGTTTCCAGAGCCTCATCTCAGCAATGTTTGTTATCAGTAGTTTTTCTGTCCTGTTACTCCTTCAGCAATAATTCACAGAGATGCCTTTTTATTCTGGCCTTGAATCATCTCTCCTTTCTCCCCTGGCTCCAATTATAGTTCAACATAGTCCGGCACTCTCACACAAGGTAGGACGGAGGTGGGGTGTGTGGGACTCAAATTGCTGCCAGACTCAAATTGCTGCCACCACTTGCTCAATGTCTTCCTTTCCTGAAAGACATCTTCAGATGGTGGTGGGAGAATATGTAGAATAGAAAAAAAAACTTCTCCTGTTGAAAACTTTCTCCTAGATTGTTTTTAGAGACAGCGAGTGTGCTATTTCTTTATAGGTTGTTTTAAGAAATCACCTCCCTTCCCCTTTTGTAGCTGGGGAAGCAGAGGGCCTGCTTCAAGCTGTCTCATTTAGTTTCATCCAATATTGATGCGCCTCTCCCTTACTCCCTTTCTTTGCTTTTGGGTTGTTTTTAATCTCAATACTCCCATAAATCCAATAACTGTTTTAGCTTACTGTTTCTGGTCCTCTTTTGTCGATTTTAATTGCAGTATATTTTCAAAATTATTTCGTTCTCGCTCACATTCTGCCTTGGGGCATTCCAGGCTTTGTGCCAAGATGGCCCTTTCCCAGCCAGTGTTTGTGATGTTTGCTTCTGAGCTGGATATCTCGGTTCTCACCGATCACCCAGACTCAAATTGCTGCCACCACTTGCTCAATGTCTTCCTTTCCTGAAAGACATCTTCAGATCCCTCTTGGGGTCTTTCCAGCTGGGTAGGGATCGGTATGTTCCAGGAGCAAGACCTGGGTATGTCCAATCTTCACTTCAATGATGCCCGCCCATCATTCTCAACCAATTCTCAATCCATAAGAGGACCTGCCCTCTTATTCCGACTATGGAGTTTTCTCAGCAGCCTTTGGTGAGGGACTGCATCAAAAGCCTTCTGAAAATCCAGATATCCACTGGTTCGCCCGCTTCTACATGCCTGTTGACGTTTTCAAATAATTCTAAAAGGTTTGTGAGGCAAGACTTATCCTTACAGAAGCCATGCTGATTTTCCCTCAGTAAGGCTTGTTCTTCTGTGTTTTAAGATTTTATCTTGGATGAGGCTTTCTACCATCTTCCCTGAAACAAATGTTAGGCTAACCGGCCTGTAGTTTCCCTTTTTAAAGATTGGTGTAATGTGAGCTATCCTCCAGTCCTCTGGCACTGTGGCCATTTTAAGGGACAAGCTGTATATTCTAGTTAAGAGATCAGCAACTTCATTCCTCAGTTCCGTAATAACACTTGGGTGGATGCCTATTTGTATATGTTGCAGAGTTTTGAATTTTGGTTGACTTCCTCTAGCTGCACAACAAAAGTGCAGGGATTCACAGAGCAGAATAGCTTCAGGTTCCCCAGATTAATCACCCCAGATTAATCACCCTTTCATATATATATATATGTGTGTGTGTGTGTGTGTGTGTCAGATGACACAATCTCAATAACTCACTCTGAGATATTAGTAAGAGAAATAACAGAAAGTTTCATTACTTACTATGGAACAGATTAATCAGCAAAGTGATGAACATGACAGCTTTGAGCAACAGGTCTCAACAGACTAACTGCTTGCAACAGACAAAAGGGAGGGGAAAAGCTCAAAAGGAGAGATAGGTCTGTCTTTGAATTCAGGCAGGTAAGGAACGATTTGTTAGTGTAGGATAGATTGACCGTTACCTCAGAAAGGTACCTGCCAGTCACTCCTACTAGAGGCAACATGCGAGGTTGCAAAAACTCCAACAGTTTATGCACATTGTAAAAGAAATTTTTTTTTTTTTACTTTTTTAAAAAATTATAACACAAACATACAAGACACACAAAACATATATACAGGGAGGTGTTTTCCATACAGTCGTATCCAATATATAGTCTTGACTACATAAACCATATTGCCCTACTAAGATCTTTAAACCATATTATATTCTCCACTCTGTATATGTATGTATATATACGCATATATATTTCAAATCAAAACTTCTATTAAATTCAGTAAAAGTCTTTCTAATTTAAAGTGATTAACATAATACACTATCTGAAATATAATCTTAATCACAGAGTATATTGTGATACACATATATTTATCTTTCACTCAGCAATTTCTGTTATTGTATTTAACATGAACATTTCTAGTTGTAAAAGAAATTATGAAGATGTAGTAATATCCTGATTAACACTGTGCTGTTTATCACTGTTTAATGAAAACACACTTTTCACTATGCTCTCAGAAAACCAATCACTCAGTCGTTCTTTGGTTTGGGCAAATTGCCCCCCTCTGGTTCTTTCTATTCACTCAGCTCCCTTTCACACACACTGTGCCAAACAGAAATACATATGCCATCCACACATACACAAGTGCATGTAGAAGCAGGCAGGCAAATAAGCAGTCAGTCAAAAGCTTTCCCACAGCTCTTCTCACTCACCGGTGCCCCCCACAGTGAAGGTGGCAAAGGCACCAAGTGCGCATGTGCAGGCAAGCACTCGGTCAATTTGTCAGGAGCTCTCTCATAGTCACTCCTCACTTGCTGGCCCTCCCCATGTGGTGAAGGTGGCACAAGCATTGAGTGCATGGGATGCTGTGGCAGCTGCTTTGCCTTCTCTATTTTCTTTCCCTTTTGTACCCTTTTCCCTTGCACACACAATACACACTCCCTCTTTCACATTTCTTATTCTCATCTCCCCTCCCCCACCTATTCTCCCCCCTTCCTCCTCCAGTGCCACAGACTTGGAACTGGCTCCAACTTTCATTTTCACCAATCTAATAAACTACAGTGTTATAGTTACCCCCCAATTACTGCTATTTCAGTTCAAGCTCCACATTCTACAAACCTATCCTAAGCGCTAACCAGAATATTGCTATTTTCAAAATATAAGCTTTCAGTCTAGCAACAACAAAAAGCTCTAACAAAAATTTAATACAATTCTAATGACATTAATTGAATTCTTGCCTGGAAAAAGAGCAACAAGGCTGACTGGAGGTTTGTTGGTATCAACAGTTAGCTTCTGGCTTGCTGTTTTTGAAGGTTGAGTTGGAAAGCAAACTAACTGTAAGGGTAGTCGAAATTTGCATTGGGCAATTCTTGGTGCACCTGAAAGAGAATGTATATAATACTATATATTATTAATGTAAATACACTGTAATTTAGATATAAATTACATCCAAATACACCAAACTGTCAGTTAGTTGGGAGCCATTACATACTGCAGAAGAGAAGAGATATAGAACTATCCCATAACCACTGCAGACAAATCAGCTGCCAGTTATCACCTAACTAGCAGCCGATTCATCAGTGATAAACTGATTCCACCACAGACGGCAGTGATGAAAACTATCTGACACCTGAACTTATTTTTTGTTTTCCTTCTCCTCAACTTCATCCTTTTTGCCTTGCACAGCATATCTTTAAAATTATAAACCTGCTGACAGTAACTATCTTCCGAACTGGTATTTTAAACGCACTCTCGGTTCTATTTCAATCAGACTGAAAAGTCACAGAGGGGCTTCAGGCTGCCCTGATTCCCACCCATTCCTAAACTCCTAAGGAAACTAGAAGATCACTTCCTGCTTTTCAAAAATTCATTTTTGGGGCTGAACAAGATGTGGTGGCAGGAGAGAAATGATTCTCTCTTTTTTTGTAAGAAAAAAATTAAAAAGGGGGATCTTGAAGGGGCCCATCCCTGATTCAGATAAAGAACTAGGGGCAGAAAGAACTTTAAGTAAATAAATATAATATACTGTATATGCAACAGTTTCACTCCAAAAATCCGAGACATTAAAACAATTTCTCTCTAAAGAAGGAACATTGTAACATAAAGCATATTCAAATATAAGTTACATTGTGACATAACGTATATTAAAATATTTGTGCTGTGGCCACAAAATATAAAGGAATAAGAAGTGGAGAAGATGTGACATTCTAGCCCAAGGAGGCACTGACTTTTCCACCAATTTTTAGACTAACTGGGTCACACACTCCTCAGGCTGTTGCAGGCATCCCTTAGGCACCTTTTCACACCTTGTTATGCCTAAAATCCTAGCCACTGCTCCTTAGTGCAAGAACAAACATCCACCAAACCTTCTTCCAGGTATTTTGGGGCTGTTCCTTTTACACTGTCCCAGCCAGAGCTTCTTTCAGTGCAAGCTGGTATTCTAGATCAGAGGTCCCCAACCCCCGGTCCGCGGCCCGGTGCAGGTCCGTGGCCTGAGCCGGACCAGGCCGCAGAGACAGACCTCCCCCCACCCCCGCACACACTCCCCCACGCCTGTGCCCACGTGAGCGCTCCCCCACCCCTTCGCGCATGCACACAAGTGCCCCCGAGCGCCACGCTGCCCTTCACGCATGCGTACGAGCGTGCACGCCCGCACGAGCACCCTCCCACTCCTTTGCGCATGCGCACGAGCACTCTCCCACTTCTTCGCGCATATGCACGAGTACGGGGGGGTGTCCCACCTTCCCCAGCTGGTCCGCGGGGTTAAAAAGGTTGGGGACCACTGTTCTAGATAATGAAGATATTCTGTGTTCTAGCAGTAAAGGGTAACTTCATACAACATGGGTAAACTTTCCTTTGTTAGAAGTCTGGGTTCCCCATTCTTAGTTTCAAATAAAACAAATAATGAGGAAAGACTGGTTCAAACAATCAAACATCATTTTTATTTAGGGACTCTAGGTAACGTGGACACCCAGTGTGATGCAGAGACCACTCCTTAAATATCTTCTCTAAAGAAGACAAGGAACATTATAACATAAAGCATATTCAAATATCAGTTATGCGGTCACAAAATATAAAGGAATAATTCACAAGCCAGGAGTGGGGATCATGTGGCTGTGATTCCATGTGGCTACAGATTCTAACTCCCACAAACTTCAGTCAGTGTGATCAATGGTCAGAAACGATGGCAGCTGTAGTTCAGCAATAATATTTTACATCTAGTAATTTTTATTTGTGTTTCTTAGCTCTTATTAGTAGACTGCTTTCTGCTTTCCCAAAGAACATGATCACCAAAGCAGATGTCTTCAAATAAACCCCTTTCCCTTTCTTTTATATAAAAGAGTGAATGGCAGCTTCACACTCAATAATCCATTTGGTCACCACTGTAGACAGCCTACAGCAGCTACCCTGATGTACTGTTAAACCTGTGCAAACTAAAACGATAGGGGTTAACAATTTATCATACTTCTTCAATGTTACTTTGTAAAAGATTACAAATTAGCAAGTATTTCTACCATGCATACAATGAAAGAAAACAGAAATACAGTTAAGGTTTTCAGTTATTTAAGCCATCAGGAAAGGTACTTCGGGTACTTTAAAGACTCAGAATGTATTAAAGAATATGCTTTCACAAAATCATGTCGACTTCACAACATGCATTGAGTGGTATCTTAAGAAAGTCAATTGGCAATGATATCCAACATCACGAAACATAGTAAGTATAGTCTAAAACAATTCAACTGAAATCAGACTAAGGATGATGATCATTCACAACATCAGTATTTGATGATATAATCTTAAAATTCTTGGGCTAATGAGCACTCATAGTGGACACAAAGTATTTCTGAAGTATTAGAAGGTATGTTTGCTTAATCAAAACACAACTTCCTATAATTATTATTTTGTTTCAGTACAGCCTGTACTCGCCTTATGATAGACTGAAATCTATCATAAAACCAGTGAAATAAAAGAAAGGGGAGAAAAGAAACATATAACAGATAACTGAGAGTAAACACCTAATTAGCTTGGCTAGAACTGATAAGGGTTGGAGTCTAAAACCACATGGAGAATCACAGGTTCCCCATCCTGCTCTATGGGCTTGTAACAACTAGCTGTATGGTGGCTGGCTGTATGAACAACTGAAAAATAATGTTTCTTGATTGTGGGGAAATTCTATTTGCTACTATATTGTCTTTTTTATTATTATTCCTTAAAAAATCAATTTGATTGATTTTATCTCATTATAAACTGAACTCCCCCTTGGCTGTAACACAGCTGATGAAATTAGCAAAAGCATAACCAACTGACTTCAGTCGTACCTGAGGAATCATTTGTATCCAGAATATACTAAATTAACAGTCCCCATATGGAAAATACTGAGGTAGTAATTAGACTAGTTAACCATCTAGCCCTCTCTAGTTCTGCAGAGAAGTGAATCACAGTACTTATGAACACAGTACTTGACAGGTTCACCAGAGACAAAGGAATGAAACTGGTAACAGCATAATTAATTTCTAATCCTAGGAGTTGACTTGATCCTTCAGGTGTATTAAGAAGCTATTCCAACTGCTACAACAAACACACGAAAAAACAATGCTACTGAGTAATCTACCTTGAAATCAAAGAAAACAAATTCAATTAAGAACTCAAATTACTTTAAAATAAAAATAGTTTTCCTTGTTTACTCACACTTTTATAATATTTACCTGTTGGGATACTATATGATGCTACAGCACTACCTTCCAGATCTGCTGGGGAACTGTTTCCTTTTAAAAAGGCTGACAGTGTAACTGTTTCAGATTCAGATGACTCTGTAAAGACAGACACAGAAAACAGAATGTCAACTGGAAAAAGAAAAAGTTCTTTAAAAGCTCAGACATCTCAAGGCCCATGGTTATCCAGTGAGTGCCATGGCACTGGAGAGACTTAAACCTCCATCTCTCACATACCAGCCCAAGATTCTACCCAGTCTGCCATACTGGTCCTCTTAAATAAGTTTATAAATATGTATGTTTGAATGGTATTGCCACTTTAGCTATTTTTATAGAAACACTTCTCTTCTTTTAGTTGTTTCCAAATCTGGTAATATTACTACTTTTGGCATATTATATAAAATCTGAATTTGTATTGCCTCAGGAATTCAGTTTTGTAGCAGCAACATGAAATGAGCTATTCATCTTCCTTAATAAGCTGCTTCTCTACACAAGCTATTCATTCTTTAAAAGAAAGGGGGAAAGGTGAACCAAAAAGTTAAACCTCCAAACATACCCACTTCTTAAGAACAGAGTGCACCATATATTAACTTACAAATACTCTTGAACATTTGCTTTAAAAACTATTGGTCTTATGCCATATACAGAAAACAAAAATTACTCTAGATCAAAATAGAAGTATTACCTAATTCCAAGACAAATTTGTTTTGGGTCAGTGCTAAAGGAGGTTCAACATGTATTGATACTTTTGTATATGTCACCAGTTTGCTCTTCACTGTAACCTTTAGAGAGAAAAAATTAGAAAGATATTTATAGGAAAAAAAAGAGCAGTTGAACAGAACACAACAAGAAACACAAAATAAATGAATCACAGCTTTAAACTGTTTATTTAGTAATTTTAACAAATTATTATTTCAAGATCTCCCCCAGATTGATGCAAACTTCATAAAAACAATTTTTAAAAGTATGTGATTCACTAACTACCATTCAGTTCCATTGCAGGGAAAATACAAGTTTTTTTTTCTCTTAGCTTCTTTAATTAAATTTAGGGTTCTCTTAGTTCCATCGTAACTATCACACTTACATAAAACATTTAAGAGACTGCAGTATTTCAAAGTGAAATCATTATTAAGATCAAGTTGCTTATCTGTAATCTTTATGAGCTTCTTTGAATGATCAGCTGAGCATTCACACATATGGGTTTTGCACCTGCACAAGCCCACATTAAAGAACTTCTGAAAGCTGACCAATCAGGAGGTAGCATATCTGTACCCTGTCAGTGTTTGCTGTTCCCAGGGCATATTCCCATCAGTTCCACTTCAGACACCTATGTAAGTGCCTTGAAATCAAGCAAGAAAAATCAAACTGTCCTGAAACTCACATAGTAACATCACCAAAGTGGAAATGGAGGATGGCTTGCGAGAATGTACAGATGACACTTGAGGAATCCCAGTTAAAGGCAATTTGTTCTTCACTGTGTTCTTTGTGTGTCAGATAAATGGCAGGCAGTCCAAAACCAAAGTCAAAAGTGTACAACCAAATGCACTCTTAAACTCTCTTAAAAGCCCTTTGGTAAATGATTTCACCAACTATTTGAAAATAGGGAAGTATGTGCATAGGGAGTGTGGAGGGCAGAAACAGCTACCAAAGATATTTTCAAGAAACCAAAAAACACACAGAACTGATAGCAAAAATAAGGAAGCAACTGTAAATAGATCTAATTGCAGTACTGAAAAACACATGCTCCAAACTGAGTGCTGTGCACATTGTCACATAACAGTAGCTCTTTACAATGGAGGATCTCATATTTTTGCTTAGATTTATCTTTGAAGCAGCCACTCTCATGTACCTTAAACCTGGCAGATCCAAGGCTGAAAAGGCCTATCCAAAACTGGAAGTGGGAGCCAGCAAAGGAGAAAGAAGAGGAGGCAATGACACTGGTATTGACACAGGTAGAGGAAGGATCTGGTAAAACGACAGGTTACCTACCTGTAATTGTAGTTCTTCGAGTGGACCTCTGTGATTCACACTATGGGTGATCCACACATGCGCGGAGCCTCGTCGGAATATTCTAGAGCTTCTGCGGTAGCAAAAAGATACATAAGTGCAGACCCCTCCCCCCGGTATATGTATCTTGGCGCCAAGGCTCTCCCTTCAGTTAGGTCAACCGCTGCGTAAAGAAAAGGGTGTGACAGTGGGGAGGCTGGGTCGGGATGTGTGAATCACAGAGGTCCACTCGAAGAACTACAATTACAGCCGAACGTCCAATCGATAGTGATTGATAAAACGTGGACGGCTGTGACCATGTGGCAGAGGCGCAGACGTCAGCGAGGGGGACCCCTCGGAGAAACGCCGTAGATGTCGCCAACGCCCTGGTGGAATGAGGGTGGATATTCTGTGGCGCTGGAATTCGAGTGAGCTCATAAGCACGCTGGATGGTAGACACAACCCACTTGGATATTCTCTGCGAGGTAACTTGGGAGACCCTTGGCACGAAGTTGGTAGATGACAAAAAGTCTAGCTGAGCATCTGAAGGATTGAGTGCGGGCTATGTAGAAAGCCTGAGCCCGTCGTACATCCAATGTATGGAAAATCCTTTCTTGAGGATTAGACGGAGACGGGAAAAGGACGGAAAAACCAAAGGTTGGGATAGGTGAAACTGGGAGACAACCTTGGGCAGGAAAGAAATATCTACGAAGAGTTTGACTTTATCCGGGTAAAACTGGAGATAAGGGTACTCAGACCTCAAGGCTGCTAGTTCACTAGCACGGCGAGCTGATGTGATAGCTACAAGGAACACCGCCTGAAAGGTAAGTAATCTGAGGTCTGTTGAGGCAAGGGGCTCAACCTTGTAAGCTGTTGAAGGACTAATGTCAATGACCATTGAGGTGATGGAAGACGTATGTCAGGATACATGTGTGACAGTCCTTTGAGGAAACGTTTCAGAGTAGGGTGTCTGAAAAACGTAGCTGTCGGAGAGGCTGGTGGTTGATAAGCCACAATTGCCGAAAGGCAGACTTTGAGGGACGAAAGAGAAAGGCCCTTAGTTTTTAGTTGCAATAGAAAACGAAGGCCAGTGGTAAGAGAAGTGTTCGTTGAAGGTAGTGATGATGCTGCAGTGAAAGATTGGAATTTTTTTCCATTTATACATGTAGGCTTTCGTAGTTGAGGGTTTCTTTGCATGATGAAGGACATTCATCAGGGAGGCAGAATCCTCCACGCTGCAAGATGAAGGGCAGGGAGATCTGGGTGGAGAATTTGATTTTTGTCTTGTGTAAGCAGATGAGGCAGGCGGGGCAGGTGATAAATGTCGGACGAGAGCCGGTGGAGAATCGGGAACCATGGCTGTCGCGGCCACCACGGAGCTATCATAATAGCATTGGCCTGTCCTATTAAAGACGGACTACGACCTTGTGGAGGACTGGGAACAGTGGAAAAAGGCAAGTGAGTGATTTGGGCCAACAGCCGACAAATGCGTTGCCACGGAAGTTCTTGCCGACTCCTGCGTGGGAGCAGTAACGTGGGAGTGCCTCAGTGGAGTGCACAGGGAGAGAAAAACAGACTGATCTAGTTCCCACTTGTTGGCTTGAGGTTCTTTGCGACTGAGCAAATCTGCCAGATTGTTGTCCTAACCGGCTATATGTATTGCCGTGAGACAAATGTGATGGGAGAGGCACCATTCCCACAGGTCGCCAGCAAGATATAGGAGACTTGGGGAGTGAGTGCCCCCTTGTTTGAGAATATAGTACATCGTGGTGGTGTTGTCTGTGGCTATTTGGACCATTTTGATGGTTCTTGAAAGCTTTGCAGGCTTTTATTACTGCTAAGAGTTCTAGCTCGTTGATATGGAGCAACCTTTCTCTTCGCTACCACTGGGCATGGATTTGTAGTGATCGGCAGTGGGCACCCCAGCTGGTGAGGCTGGCATCTGTGGTAACCTGGATTTGTGGATGGGGTTGTTGAAAAGGTCGTCCCATCATCAGGTTTTGAGTGGAGTACCACCATGAAAGCTGGGAGGCGAGTTCTGGAGTGACTCGCAGCAGGGTATGTGGTGGGTCTGTCAATGGGTTGAATAAGGCCAGGAACCATGCTTGAAGTGATCTCATTTTGAGGTGAACATGCTGAACTACAGCAGTCATCGAGGCCATAGTGCCTAAGACACGTTGGACTGTTAACGCAGATACAAGCACATGAGGAGTGAAGGCACGGAGTAAACAAGTTAAATTGAGACGTTTGTCTGTTGGAAGAAACACTTCAGCATGTTTGAAGTCTATAATTGCTCCTATATAAGAGATCAGTCTTGTAGGCTTTAAAATGGATTTTTGCAGGTTTACTGCAAGGCCGAGATCTTGGAGGAGAGACGAAGTGAAGCATATGTCTCACTGTGCTTTGTGACAGGAGTGTGCTATGAGAAGCCAGTCGTCGATGTACGGAAAGATGTGAATTTTGTGAAGCCTGAGGTATGCTGACACAGGAGCCATGCATTTGGTGAATACCCAGGGAGCCGTAGCGAGTCCGAATGGAAGCCTTTTGAATTGTTAGGCCTGGGAGATGGAAGCGTAGGTAGGGATTGTGAGAAGGATGGATAGGGACATGGAAATAGGCATCCCTGAGATCTATAACTGCGAACCAGTCTTTCTTGAGGAGTAGTGGGAGGACGGACTCGAGGGTAACCATGCAGAATTTGGTGGTAGTGATATATTGGTTTAGTTCTCTGAGATCGAGGATGGGCCGGAGGCCTCCATCTGTTTTGGGAATGGTGAAATAACGAGAGAGAGAAACTTTGACTGTATGGTGTAGTGGTATTCATTCTATGGCGTCTTTGAGTAACAACTACTGTATTTCGTCCTGTAGAGTTTGCAACTGAGGTGTGACGGTGTGTGATGGTGGAGGAAGCTGGTAGAATTCTATGCGGTACCCGTGTTGTATGATGGAGAGGACCCAGGCATCTGTGGTGATGTCTTTCCACTCAGGTAAGTGCTTCCAGAGGGCAGGGGGAGAAGTGAGAGGTTGTATTGGGATCTCGGCCAGTTGGACGTCAAACCTGATGTTTAGGTTTGCAGTCATAGCGCCTGGTTGTGGTTTGCTGTCGAGGTTTGGCTTGGTAAGGTTGTTGTTTACAGTAAAGCACATAAGATGTTTGCCTCTGAGGTTCTTGTTGGAATTTTTGATAAGAGGTGTAAGGGTGGCGCCACTGAGTGTGCTGAGGGTGTCGTTGGTATGTGGGGTAGATGCCCCAATGCCTGGCAGCTGTTCTCTTTTTCTGGACATTCTCGAGAATGTCATCTGTCTCAGCATTGAAGAAGCCAACTCCATCGAATGGGAGGTCTTCAATTCGCGCACGGGCATCCTCTGCGAGACCCACGGTTCTAAGCCAGGAGAATCGGCGAAGTGCTACAGAGGTAGCCATAGATTTTGATGTGGCATCAACAGTGTGTCTGGCAGATAGCATCTGTTGTTTAGCTACCGAGATACCTTCATGTTGAAAAGTTTGTGCTAAGACCCTTTTTTCTTCAGGGAGTGCATCAATAAAGGTAGACATATTGTCTCAAAGAAAACGCTGGTAGGCGCCCATAGCTCCTTGATAGTTGGCAACCCTCATAGTAAAAGCAGCAGAGGAATATAGCCATCTGCCCATAGAGTTGATGCGCCTGCTATCTTTATTAGGTGGTATTAGAACTTGTCTATGTAGAGAGCGAGATTGTGAAGCCTCGACAAAGATGGAATTAGGAGCCAGCTGTTTTTGTAAAAATAATGCATCAGGGTCATGCACTCAATACAGGTTGTCGATGCGCTTCGACACCATGTGTGATGAGGCTGGTTTGGTCCAGGAATGCCTAGCTGGGCTAAGCAGAGATGGAAGCATGGAGATATGGACCTGTGTGGGTCCTTAGAGATGGGATTATAAAGATGATCTGCTGGCTCAGTAATAGATCTATGGATTTGTAGGTCGAGGGATTTGGCCATATGAACCATTAACTGAGCATAGGTTTGAAAATCTGCTGGTGACAGAGGGTCCATGTCTGCTAGGTCGGAGTCCAGTGATGTTAAAAGTACTGATGGTGTTTGAGGTCTGGAACCATGATCGGACGGTTCAGCATCGTGCCGTGAGTCGAGAGGCTGGTCTTCAAAGTATTGCTGTTGACGCCGAGCTGTCGACGTCAAGGGTGTGTCAGTGGACAGCAGTCGATGTTGAGGGTCGTCGACGGCTGTAGACATCGAAGGTGCGTCCATGGACAGCGGTTGATATCGAGGGTCGTCAACATCGAAGGGGTTGGTATGGAGCTGATGTCGATATGGAAGTTGCTGTCGATGTCGAGACAGCTGCTGAGGTGGCAAGGGCGTCGATGGACCACATTGGATCACAGTGGAACGGACAGACGCCAGTGACGCTGAGCGGGATGAGGATTCACGGTCATCTGGATGGGCAGGAAAGTAATAGCTTGCCGGTGCCGCAAACGTGACCGGAGCCGAAGAGTGTTGATCGGCTCATCTAGGTTTCTTAGGCGCCAACTGATAGGAGCTGCCCGGTAATTCTGGGCGATCATGGCGGCAAGATCGCTTCGACACCGAAGGCTCCCATGTGGGGACAACATGCTCTGGTGCTGCTGCCGAACCAGGAAAAACTGGTCGATAGTGCTTGGCAGGCCTCTCTGTTGGACACCAATCGGGGCAAAAGGCATCCTGATGATGGTGCTGAGCGTAATCCATTTCCGCGAGAGAGGGCAAGCGGACGCTCTTGTAGGATTGATGCCTTTGTTGATGTGGCAGAGGCCATGGTGGTAGGCCTACTGGAGCAGAGTAAGGCACAGTTTCAAGTTGCGTTTCAATGCCGTGGATGTCCGGCGAAGCAACTGGTGAAGACTCACTAGGAGAACACGAAAAATGTTGAGGGCTGGTAGAAGTCATGAGTCGGTCAACATGCTGTTCCCATTCGCAAGACTGCGATGGTGACAGCTGGGGAGGTGGAAGTGCCAACGCAGATGAGGTGGACTCCAGTGGTTGTGGAGTCAGGGAAACAGTTTTGGAGGGTTTCGATTTCGAAAACCTAGCCTTCTTCAGTGGCGAAGGTTCAGGTGCCAAGGAAACGTCGGTGGACAGTTTTTGTCTGGTGGCTGTTTTTGATGTCAAGGGTTTCGACGTCGACTGTTTGGCTTTGTGCACCCGCGTGGTGGTCGATGTTGGGGGCACAGCAGGTTCTCAGTGTTCAGAACGAGATGGAGTAACTGAAGGACATTGTTTTGCTGCTTCGGAAACGGCTTTATCCATGGCTTTAGTGTGAGATATGGATTTACAAGAAGATTGGGTCATGGGCTTAGCAGGTTGGAGAGATTGCTCCCAAAGCCGAAGTTTGAGCCTAGAAAGGCGACTGCGGAGAACTCCGCGCTTAAAGTTTTTACAGTGAGGGCACAAGGAAGTTTGATGAGCCTCACCGAGGCAAAAAAGGCATTTAGCGTGGCTGTCAGAGAGTGGGATTTTATTGTCACAGGCTATGCAGCGTTTGTCCCTTCCTGGATCACTGCCTTGTCGTGATCACTTGCCTTATCTAGCTCCTGAGGAATCTATATGTGGGACTGGAAGCAACAGTTAGAACTGGATATGGAACAACTGATTGGTTAAAAATTGGGAGTTTCTTGGGAGGAAAGCGATGACAAACCTCGACAGCATCTTAAAAAGCAGAGATATCATCACCTTACCAACAAAGGTCCGTATAGTCAAAGCTATGGTTTTTCCAGTAGCGATGTATGGAAGTGAGAGCTGGACCATAAAGAAGGCTGACTGCCAAAGAATTGATGCTTTTGAACTGTGGTGCTGGAGGAGACTCTTGAGAGTCCCCTGGACTGCAAGGAGATCAAACGTATCCATTCTGAAGGAAATCAATCTTGAGCGCTCACTGGAAGGACAGATCCTGAAGCTGAGGCTCCAATACTTTGGCCATCTCATGAGAAGAGAAAACTCCCTGGAAAAGACCCTGATGTTGGGAAAGAGTGAAGGCAAGAGGAGAAGGGGACGACAGAGGACGAGATGGTTGGACAGTGTCATCGAAGCTACCAACATGAATTTGACCCAACTCCAGGAGGCAGTGGAAGACAGGAGGGCCTGGCGTGCTCTGGTCCATGGGGTCATGAAGAGTCAAACATGACTTAACGACTAAACAACAACAAAAATGCAGTGTTTAAACGGGCCTGAACAGGCCATGAACTGAGAACCGGGAGAAAGAAAGGGGGGCACTTCGGCCCTAAGGCCGGAGCATACTTGTTTTGATAATGATAATGTGGCGGCATATAAGTTAAATAAATAAATAAATAAATAAATAATGATAATATTATTATTATTAATAATAATAATAATAATAATAATAATAATAATAATAATAATAATAATAATAATAATAATAATAATAATAATAATAATAATAAGGATTGGTAAAGAAAGAAAATTTTTAAATAATAAAAGGTAGGTAACTTTCTTTCGCTTTCAGAAAAAGACTCACAGAAGCAACGATCGAGGCTTCCAATGCGGCGGTTGAAAGGAAACTGAAGGGAGAGCCTTGGCGCCAAGGTATATATACCAGGGGGGAGGGGCCTGCACTAATGTATCTTTTTGCTACCGCAGAAGCTCTAGAATATTCTGACGAGGCTCCGCGCATGCGCGGATCACCCATAGTGTGATTCACAGAGGCCACGAAGACGAACAAAGGGCCATAAATGGAAGGAAAAGTATCCAATCTATACTTTGACTTCATATTTTTCCTCTTTGGTAGGTTCTGCCAAGACAGTCTCAGTAGTCAGTAATGAATGTGTCAGTAATGCAGCAATTCCAGTAGAAATAGTGGGGAAGCTGAGAAGGCAGCAGGAAAAATAGAAATGGATGGGAGATTTAAGGAGGCCAACTGACAACTCTTAGATTATCTTGTACTCTCCTGATGTAGGATAGATATGTCCTCAATCCAAGTGACATGTCCTTAATCCAAGTGACAGATGATGAATAAATAGTCTTTGTTGCTGACACCACTTCCTCAAGTGCCTTCTCACCAAGACAGCCTACAAATGCAGTGACCAAATTACACCTTGCCTCCTTGGTTAATACATGACACGATTTGCAGAAGTCAACTTTCTGATCCTCATTTAAACACAAAAGGTAAAGGGATTATTTGTCCAAGGGAAGCAATTTACTGTCTCACCAGACACTTGTACACAATGGGGTCATAAACCCCAAGACCAAAACAGTGAACAAGAAAGGAAGAATGTTTACGAGAGATGCAAGAAAGAAGCAGTAGAGGCAGAAACAATGTATTTGGCACTCAGCACAGCTTTCTTCCTAAAGAAAAATATGTATGAAGTGCTTAAAGAATGTTCCATTTGGCAGCTGAGAAAGAAATGAGTGTGAATAGCAGGAAAATACACTGGGGACATGCACACTCTGACAGGATGAGTGCAGGTTTCTGCCTCTTATAGCTCAACTTGTTAGGCTCCTGAATGAGGTCCTAATATAGGAACAAAACTGGTACGTGTGGTACACAGAGAACTACATCAATTTAATTATCAGACATCACTTTTAAACACACACACACACATACATATTTCAAGAGAAGTCTTCAGGTTTTGTCATAATTTCATTATCTTCCCAGAAACAATTTTTAAAAAATAAAGAAAAGAAAAGCTGCTCTTAAGTCTTCTGCTCATACGAAGAGGAAAATCATGGGAAAACGTATCTTACTTAATCTTCTGGAAGGTATTTCTCTTACCGGAATACTTTTAAAATATGTGTCAACCCACAATATTTCCTTTTCATTTTTCTTTACCAATGCAAATTACAAATAGTTTTAAATCAACTAAATCACTTCTGCATATTTTCTAGGGCTACCATCTGAATATAACAATGTGCCATTGTTATGTTTAAGACAAAAACAAAATAAAATCCAAAGTGTTGTGGCAGCTTAAAGACTAAGATTTGTTTCAATGTGAGCCCATGTAGATAGCAATTCACTGTCTCAGACACATTACACATAATAGTTAGATCATAGACATATAGAGCACATGGTATCTGTTTAGTCTCTAAGACAGCATAATACTCTCCTTTTTAATTACTGTTTCATTTTTTATACATGCTGAAACAGGTGCCTCTTTGAAGATTATTATATTTAAGTAAGTTCCATTCACATACGTTTTAGGAAGTGGATAATAAAGCTATGTCATAACTGCCAGTACTTTTGAGTCTTACACTCTGTGTTGTATTCAGAACAAGGTATACCTTAATTGTTACTGAAGGAACTACATCTCCTCTTACTTCACTGTCAATGGCTTGCTGAAAAGAAATGTAACAGTATGTTTAATATAATATGAGACAGCTGAATTTGAAGTAATGAAACAAAGATTAAGATGCACAAAAATGATGTGGATTTTTATAAAAACTGTTTAACACATCCATTAAAAGAAGACAGAAAATGATTTTAAGTTTTCAATAATTTTATAAGAATCATGGATAGACAAAAGTATTCTTCACTCAGACATTGCTAAACCATGAAATTCATTGTAACAGACAACTTTCTAGCTTTAAAACACCTTGTAAATCCATGAAGGTTAGCTTTGAAATTTAGTTTAAGGCCACCAGTGTGGTTATATATACCAAATGCAGTATCAAAGACAGTAAGCCTCTTGTTCACAAGCGTCAGACAGAGTGTGCAATCAAATGTTTGTCCTGCTTACAAAATGCTGGACTACATGTGCCTTTAGTCTTTGTTCCTGATAGTATTTATTCCTGATTGCACAAGAGTGTGATTACAGATGGATCCCAGTCCCTGAAGCATCATGTAAGGGTGTTCCTAAACACAGAAACTTTAATTGCCAGTAGTTTGGGACAGTGTCCCCACAGACTTCTCCACAAGACAGAACAATTTCCCATGCCCTAGTTTAGGTAGCAATGATCACCCTTCTGCCTCTAGAGCAATAACAGTGAAAAAGAATGGGTGATAATCATATTTCCCTAAAGATTGCTTCTTCTTTACTGTTTGCAACATGCACACAGACAAGAATTAGCCATTTCCAGTATAAGTCCAAGTACATGCATAAGTGCATGTTTGCATGCACTGTATCTATCTGAGTAAAGAAGCAAAAACACAGGGCAATGCAAAGCAAGGTTTGATTATTTGTTTCATTGAGGTGCAGACTTGTGGTATAAATTTGATTCAGGGCTTGAGACTGGGCAAGCAGATCTCCTTTTTCACACCCCATTTTCACTCCTTGAGGGAAAGAGTGGCTACTAGAAGTAGAGCTTGCCTTTGCTAATGGACTTGATTGGATCTGGGCAGACAAGGACAGTACAAAGCATTTTTTAATAAGATTAATTCCTATGCTATTTTATGCTTGTAAATTCGGGAATAATTTTCAATGTTTGGTGAAGTTTACTCATAGAAAAACATGAATCGAGCTGTAGTTCCCTAGATAAATAATACTTGCACTTTTTTTCTCCTTCACTTCCTACTCTTTTCCTTTTTGGCAGAAGGGAAAATAGTTTTTGCCTTGGGTGACAATATTTATTCATTGGTTTCTTTCTGAAGTTATACAGAAATTTGCAATTATGTTTGTTTCCCTGTATAAGTTTATTTCTTTTACTTCTTGTCAAAGAAGAGAACATCTCTCTCAATGTTTTGCACTGGGGCACACTCTTTTGATCATGGGGTATGGGGAGAAGGTCTTGGGATAAGGAGCAGCAGTGGGGCTGGGGCAGGATAAAGGAGCAGAAAGCAGCCACTGTGGTGGTTGTGATGGGATATTGGGGGGGGGGAGCAAAAAAAATGGCTGGGATAGGATCAGTGAAAGGACAGTAGTTGTAAGAACTGGTTCTTCAGGGAAGCCTCATGTTTTCCATGAATGAATGAGTGTTCGGGATAGAGGAGAACATGAAATAATGAATATGATTGAATAAGCCAACTGCCCAGCTTTAAAACCAAGCATGGAAGGCACCAACAGGAGGAAGAAACATTCTTAATTTTGTGGCAGGTTGTAGAATAAAATGCCTGTCTGCCTGTCTGTGAATGTGTCTGCTTGTGTTTGAATTTGTGTACATGATCTAGCCCCAACTTATTCTATGCAAAATGAATTCTGCCTTCTGCCTCCAGCTCTTCCTTCTGTTCACTCTTCATATTGTATCTAGAGTTGTGCAAAGTGGTTCTCCAAAAAAATTGGATTATCACACGACAGTAAGGAAATACAGCACCAATTTTTCATTGTTCACTCTTTTCCCTGCAGTTCCCTATTCCTCCAAAATTCTGCTATGGAGGTTTGAGAGACCCTCCATAAGAATATACATGGTGAATCTGAGGCCTACAGGAGGGAAATAAGGGATTAGGGGGGGAAATGCAATATAAATGGGCCGTGGGATTACAATATATGCCACTCGGCCACCTCGTAACTATTCAGGTTCCTTGTATACAGATGGAACCATTTGGAGGCTGGTTTTTTAAGTGCCAAGTTGGGGCTGTGGCTTTCTAGGCAGCTCATTAAGAGGTGCCATATGAGTAGAGCATATAGCTGAGGGTGGCAGATCAGTATCTGCCCTATCAAATACATAAGAATTATATATTATCTAGGCTTAATCTGATCAATTCCATCATTTAAAATGTTTATTTATGTAAATGTATTTTAATTATGCTGCTGCTGTGTTGCTGTAAACCGCCTAGAGTGGCCCTTGGCTAGATGAAATAAATATATAAAAATGAAATAAATAAATAAATAAATAAATATTACAAAAAAATACATATTGCATAGCATTCTCACATCATCTACAGCAGAGGTCGTCAACCCCCGGTCCGCGGCCCAGTGCCGGTCCGTGGCCTGAGCCGGACTGGGCCGCAAAGACAGACCTCCCGCCCCCCCCCCCGCACGCACTCCCCTCCCCACAGCTGCTTTGCGCATGTGCGAGTGCCCGAGCACCTGCGCGAAGGGGTGGGCGGGCGCATGGGCGGGTGTTCAGGCGCCCCTGCGCATGCGCGAAGGGATGGGGAGCGCTCACGCCGGCCCTGGCGGGCCCACCGCTTCGCGCAAGCGCCCGAGAGAGAGCACACACCCCGTGCGCGTGCACCTGCGGGGGGGGGCGCCTTCCTTAGAGGCTCAGCCGGTCCGCGGTCCCCAAAAGGTTGGGGACCACTGATCTACAGTGTTTTGCCATTTTATTTTCTCATTAGGTAAAGATGACACCAAGGAAAAAGAAGGAAACTCAGACACAGCAGCTGGCTATGCCGGGTCCTTTCCGTCCAATGACTTAGGGTTCTACCAAATAAGCCAGGAAAAAAAATGGGAGGCATTGGTGCCAAAATGGCACACAGTGAGGCACTGATGCTTACCATGAAGATTTACTTACAACACTTACTGCCCCCACGTGCTCTTGATCCAGGTAGGTGAAAATTATATCCTAGCATGTAAGAAGCTTGATCTAATACTACCTATGAAAGAGGACCTGGCATGACTTCAGCTAGGATTGCCCAACGCAACATTGACATGGTCTGATCTGCTGGAGAGGCAGGTTTGGTGGGGAGCAGTGAATCCTAGGAGGGTCGATTTGGCACGGCAGAAGGTGACCTGAGCAACAGGCCACAATGTCAAGAAGGGTGGCAGCTTGCAGATTCATCACTGGGACATTGTCCACACAAATTTGGGGCTTACAGGGATGATGGGGTGCATCTTTCAGATTCTGGTCATGAGGTATGGTTGAGGGATATTAGGGGAGGCTTCTTGGAGTGGATGCAGCAGCAATAGTTTGGCAGAAGGTGGGTGGGGTAACAGGCACCCCCTTTACTGGCAATTTGATGCATAGGAGCAGATCCTCAGTGAGGGAGACAGGCAGTTGGCCCTATCGCAGGCAAGGGATTCCACACCACAAGGGGACTGGAACATGCCTGGCTTAGGAAAGCCTCCACAGTTCCACACAGTTTGAACCAGGGGTCTCTCCCCATCCTAGTGGATTTGCACTTGGGAGGACTGCCACAGTTCCCCACAGTTTGGGGGGGGTGTGTCATATCCACTTTGCTTACCAACTCCCATGGTTACCAAACAATGCATTGGGATGGGAGGCATCAGTTGCTAGGCAGGTCATCTGATGCAGGAATCTGCTCCTTGTGCTATACCCAATACTATTCTGCTGCAGCCAATTCAAGCAGTGGCCGTTTTATATCCATTATCCTTTTTCCCCACAAATAAAACTCTGAAGGTTAATAATGTATATGTTTTATTCTGGGGGTGGGAAGGTGTCCAGGGTGATTTTGCTTGGGTTTGCAAATTTCTGTTTCCTCCTGTGCATCTCATATACTGTCAAAATCTGCTTTAGAAGGCAAACCCTCAGGAGCAGCTTTTCAAATGGTTTGAAGGACTGTAGGGAATAGGAAGGGAAAGAATATCCTATTATGCTACAATGACACTGGATTTAGAGTAATTTCCAAGTATACGTACAGATACTGAGTCCAGATCAGGCAAGACATTCACAACAAGTACAAAATCTTCATTTTTTCCAGATTTAGGCACAATGTCTGCAAGAAACAGGGAATTAGCAAACTTAGTTGATTATTTCAATATATCAAAAGAAAAACAGGCAGAGACATAGCAATCCCTCCCACATATGTACAATTCCTTAATTGTAAATTTGTTACAGAATAGCTAAAGAAAAAAAGGGGGGGCAAGGAACAAGAAACCACCAAGTAATTTATGAAGTTAGTGACTGTTTATTGAGTGTTGGAAAATGATGCATAATTCTGAAACAAATTTCTAGCCGTATTTTGATACTGTATATTTATTATTATTGAATACTAATTTAATTTCTTTTTTAGTAAGTGTTACGAATAACCTTGCAATTCCTGAAGTGTAATTTTAAAATCTGGTACATTTTCACAGAAATCTTGGGAGAACCATTTGCCTTTTAAATGCAACAGATGAACGGTGATTAGTCAGAAACAGGAAATGACAGGCTCGTCATTTCCAGTTTCTAAAAAAGGCTAGCTCAGGATTAAATGAGGCCCGAAGGCAAAATTACATTTAAGAACATAACAAGAGGATCAGGCCAAGGGCCCATCTAGTCCAGCTTCTTGTATCTCACAGTGGCCCCACCAGATGCCTCTGGGAGCACACGAGACAATTAGATACCTGTCTCTTGATACCACTCCCCTGCATTTGACATTTTGAGGTACCTTCCTTTTAAGCCTGGAGATTATACATCCCCATATTTCATTCCTTGTAGATTTTACAGTGACATTGGGGGTGGGGCCCCCACACACTGTGGTCTGAGAGACTGAGAAAAGGGCCTTTTGGAAAATCTTAAAAAGCAGATGGAGTTGACTGTCATCAGCTCATTGGTGGTACCAGACCACAAAATTCTGGATAGCCTCTTTTAGGTTTTTCACGTATATATGAAATAGTATGGGGAATCATGGAACCCTGTGACATTCCACAGGCTAATGGTCAAGGTGTTGAACAGGAGTCTCCCAACACCACTACCATTCACAATCTGACACCACGCAAGAGAATATCCCAGAAGCTGACTCCTTTTTTCATCAGTTAACCACTTCTCACCCAAACACAGCGCAACTGTTAGGGCTGTTGTTTTTTTCTTGCTGGCAACACGGGCAGATATTTTGCAACAATATTGGTCCATTTCTTGGCTTTCTGAATCATGGGTAGAGAAGCACAATATCCCACATTCATAAACCTGAGGTGTTTTTTTTAAAAGAACTGAATTATCTGTTGCATATTGAGTTATGAGACTCAGGATCCAACTGATAATGTTTATACAATTCTTTACTTGGGGCAATTTGCCTCTATAGATTATGCCACTTTCACAGCTATACAAGAGGATTTGGGCCAATGTCTTATATTTATGTATTCCATTTCTATCCAAAGCTACCTGTTCAAAATTGGCCTTTCCCCTCAAGCTCTCTTATCTTATGGAATAGATCAGGTAAAAAAACTATTAAAGCACAGAATTGAGAATATAGAACATCAAACTGACCTTTCTAGCATACAAAATACTACAGTGAGGGACTATATCAAAAACTTTGGGGAAGCAGCAAACTATTAAACATCTCTGGAAGTAAAAGGGTTTAGAAGAGGCTTCACCTTGGCAAAGTGCTTGGCACTCCCTTCCACTGTACCTGAAGGGAAGTACAAGAATATTCTTTTCGCTGAAAGGCTTTGTACCTGTCCCCTAAGAGAGGTTCAGACTATAGAGCACATGTTATTCACCTGCCCGCATTACGAGATCATCACCCCACTGACCAAAACAATTCCTGGCCATTCAGAAAAAATTAGACTTGAGTTTCTTCTTTCTGATATAGACTCCAAGATCACTTATCAAGTAGCCAGATTTTGTATGGTGATACTCAGGTCTTAGAAATTCCATGGTAACTAGATACTAGTAAGTAAGTAAGTAAGTTTTATTATGCAGTTGTAGACCCGATTATACAAAAATAAGTACATAGAATAAATACATAGTATAGTGTAAAATCTTACTAGATACTAGATTTTAAATTGTCTTTTAATGCCAAATGTTTTTACAAAGTATTTGGAATTTTGGAAACTGTCAAGGTCTATCTTTTTCTCCCTGTGTGATTCGTCTAAGGACCGTAACAATAAACTGTACTGTATGTATTTCATTAACTATTTCAAGTAACATGCCAAATTTTTTTTTACAAAAAATGGTTTACCTAAAAATTTGTTAGTTCCAACATGACTTAGACATACTAAGTGAATAGATCTTTAAAAGCCTGTGTGACATAGTGTCAGGTCAGGAAGTCTGATGCTTGAACAAGTCAGAATTGACTTGATAGCACACAATTATTATTATTCCTCTTCTTTGAATAAATTTAAATAATAAGCATTATTGAGAAATTTTGATATATTTGCCTCCAAATAACATAGTATCAATCTGTGCTCTTCAGAGAATAATTAAGATCTCTGTTTAAATTGTATAGTCGGTAGTTAATATAAATGACAGCACCAACTGATACAGTGACAATAAAAATAAAATATACCTTTAAATTTCTTGGCTTCTTTGATGATTTTCTGAAGTTTATTCATTTCTGAATCATATTCTTCATAATTTATATCCCTTGCTTCAACTTTAGGAGCTTGAAATAAAGAAGGATCTGTACCAAGGTAAGAGCATTGTAGATGGCCACTATCATTCAATGTGACTATCACACCTTTCAGATCTCTGTACAAAACAAAAAGAGGAATAATGTTCTAGTGTATCAATCCTTTGTTTCCGCTAAAGTTCTTCCAAACAATTTTTTCCAAAGTTCTTTGTACAGAAATATGTTGACAAATCTACCCAAGTGTAATTAAAATAGACCCACTGAAATTAATGGGACGTGGAATCTCATTGGTTCCAATAGATCACAATGGGTTTACTTTTATTTCATTATTTATTTACAGAAGAAACTTTAATACTGACCTTCAATTTCCAAAAAAGAGAAAGAAACTCAAAGCAGTTTACAGTGGTAAAAAGCATGGAAATAACAGTTGATGAAAAAGTGCAACAACAAAATAATAAAATATTACAATTATTACAATTCATAGAGCTGACCATTAATACAATGGTTGGGGGAATTGAAAACTGCTTAGCAACACAAAAGCAAAATAGTTGCAGCCTCTGTCCCTCTCTAAATAAAGATCCTATATCAGGAAAATCAAGGCTGAGTAAAACATATGCTGAAATGGATTGAGACCAGAGTTGGCAAAGTACCCTCCAGATGTTACTGGCATGCAATTCCCAGCAGTCATGATCAACAAAGCTAGTCATGAGGAATGCTGTTGTTGTAGTCCAACAACATATTCAGGCCTTCACTTTACGCTTTCTTGAGAATTCGTATCATGCAAGAAAACAAATACGTACATTCACAAGCATCTTACCCCAAATGGAAGTACTTTTGTAATTATTCCATCTAACAAAAGTATTGTGACATCTTAAACACTGATAGTGTGAGCTTTTATATAGGTATTACCACCTACTTTGTTAGACAAATGGAATGAAATCTTTAGCCACAGGCTTATGCATAAGGATATAAGTACGCCTGTTCTGTAGCTGGGGTGACAACCCATTAAAGAAGGATACAGGCACATAAATTGAAATTTCAAAATGATGCTTTTTCTGCTGCCTTCACTATCATATAGAAGGCACACTTACATGCCTTTGTGTGTGTTTGGTCATGCTCAAAACACTTCTTATACTAAACACACTTTAAATTGTCTCATTACACAAAACCCTGCAGAAAAATTCACACTCAGGCTCCCCAGGGCCAGTGTCATGTTCAGAAGCAACTGTGTTATTGTTGATTTCACAGTTCACAATAAGGTCAAGATCTTAAAAGGATAGCCAATTCTAGCTACTTGAAGACCTCTCAGTGTAGTAAGAAATCGATCAGACTCCATGGGTCTCTATTGGGAGATGATACATCAATAACAATCTCCATTTGCCTTTATGGCTCAACACTGCAGGCCTTCCAAGCCTACTCTATGCTAAAAGAACAGTTCTAAGAGCAACTTATTTTGGATCAAACCATTATATTTATCTAGCTGATGAAATTTAGGTTGCCTATTGCCATGGGTGTTGCGGAAAGAAGCAAGAGAATCCTAAATTTCTTTAAATGTACTCAGGTACAAAGAAAAAGCCACCACCGAGAACAATGAGATCCGTGGAAGTCTCCAACTGCAACACTAGGATCACCTGCCTTGTTCTTGAGGAGAATTGACTGGACAAGCAGGCAGCTTAGTTCTCATTTCATGATGCTGCTCTTTCTAGAAGTTTTATAAGATATATACATTCTACAGACACAATAATAATACAACAGTATAAAAACTAGTCAGGTCAACAATCCATAGGTTTAAAGGACTGTCCTCCTCAATTATTTCTGCAGACAACCTTGCCTATTACGAATCAACACAATACATTCTCCATAACTGAAAGGAATGCAAGAACAAAATTGCTAAAATATCTTCTGTGACTTGTTGCAAAAACACAGTGGAAGTAGCATGTGAAGCTAAATGTATAATAAGAACCCTTGAGGAAGAAGAAATAGGGGACAGGCGAAGTAGCAACAGCAATTGTGGGTGAGTGAAAGATTAGTCCTCCTTCCCCAGTACTTCTTCCATAAAAACTGCCCCTTCCAAAGCTGTCTTTCCCTAGAGTATCATTTACCAGGGATTTAATAAGTTCACTTGCACAAAATGTTCTAAACAGAGCAAAATTCCTGCCTGCTTTTTGTCACTTGGTCCGTGGCTAATTGCAGCTAACTTAAGGAGGTACAAGGGTATATTTCAGTTCACAATCAGGTATATGACAGGCATGGGATCAATGCATGCTCCAATATTTTGTTAAATAGCTGCAACTAGCCATGGCAAGTTATGCAAACTTTATGTACGTTTGTACCTAACTAGAACCTAAGGAAAAGCTTCCAGTTAGGAACTCTAACCTGAAATGAGCATCCACCCACTGTTCATTATCTCTCCAAAGAACATCTTTAACGCCTTTAAAACAAAATCCAAATGCAAAAATAGATGATACCTTTACAGACCACTAAAAATCATCATACAATAAATGAGCTTTCCTGGGTTAAAACACCACTTCATCAGGTTTGTACCAGTGTGAAGAACTTAATGTCCAAAAATTAAAGTCTAAATGTACAAGGCAAGATGGATTTTGCCAGGAAAGTTGCTCTTAGATGTTAAGTCCAGCAATTCTTGGCAAGATGGGTTTTGCCAGGCTTGTCTCTTAGATGGAAGTCAAGAGTCTGGTTGCTGTTTTATGGTTATAGCTTAGCCAGCTGTGGAATGAGTGTAACCAAACACACAGGCATACCCACACCATTTACCACACCATTTGGCCTTTGTTCAAAACAGATATGTTTCTGCTTGGCCAAGGGGGGAGGGGTGTGTGAGAGTCGAGGCGAGAGGGTGGAAGCTCTCGCCGGAGTGTCGTCCTCCCTCAAGAAAGAACAGGAGGTGCAGACCAATCCTACGCCACCCGTCGAGACTGTACAAAAGGGAGTGGATACCTGGGAGTTAGAAAGGAAATTGGCCAAGGTGTCAGTAGCCACTCAGACCGGGGTTGAATTGGCGGGAAAGGAGGAAAGGGGAAGGTCCCTGGTGGAGGCGGGAATGGGAGATATAAAAAGGGCGGATGATACAATACCCGGGGGTTGGGAAATGATATGGGTGGAAGACCCATGGATTGGTCAGTGGGAAAAGGTTCGAGTCCCTAGAGAGGAAGCGGATTATCGGAGGAGAAGAGGTTTACCTCAGAGGCCTTCCTATTGGGGTGAATCTGAAGCCCGAGAGTGGCGTAGGCGACTACGGGAAGAGAAAGAGACTGTAGAAAGGGAAGAAAGAGAGCGCCGATTATGGCGTCTGGAAGAAGCCCAGAGGAGGGGATTCCTAATGGACCGTGGACCCCTTTCCGGGGAGAGGAGAATCTCCGGGGGACAGAAGGGGGAGATGAGGAGACCACCCCATTACTAGACCCAGAGACGGAGCCCGTAGACCTGGAGAACAGTAACCCATTTTTGAAAGGTCCTTGGGACAATTTAGAATATAACCCTTTTGAGAAAGATGTTTGGATGCCCTCGTGGGACCCATTGGCGGCGAGAGACAGAGTGGACTTTGATATTGAAAGAAAGGACCTGTTGTCCCATGTTCAAATAAAACCTAGTTTTGATTTTCTACGACAGACGACTCCAGAGTTTTTGTTAAAACCAGAGGAGGCCATACCCATACCCTCACAGGGTGACACAGAGAACCTGGGTCCTCCATCTGAGAATTGGAATGACAATTTAGTAAATTCACTAGGTTTTGCCAACTGGGGTCAGATTAAAGTCAAAATGATATTACCTAGTGGTTGCAGTCCTGCTCTGCTGATATTGAAAGTCCATGTGTCTTATTGTTGGTATGGGGGGGGGGGTAGGAGCAGCTGTTTCTTGGAATCCTCGTAATTCCATTGAAGTAAAAGGTAGCTGTGTGGTCCAAATAAAATAAAATCCAAATGCAAAATAGGTGAGACATGGTCTGTGCTTCTTTGGCTTCTCCATTTTGGCTTTATTTTTGTAAAATAAATCATGCCACAGTGTAATATGCCATGTGCTGTTGTTCATCTGAGGTTGTATTTACCTAAGACCTGCTAAGGACCAGATGTTTTTTATTGATATGTAAAACCACAGAATTCAAAGAAGCTGTACTTTCTTTTTCACATGATAGTATCTAATTCTGCACAGTTAAACAGATTTATGTCTTAAATGTCTGCACTCACATGGAAATGTGGCTATCTATAAAGGCAGAGCTTTTGTTCCTGAGTAGCCTGTCTATACGAGGCATAAATCAGAACCACCCAAAACAAGGTTCATCTTCATGTAAACAGGGGACCTAGGTACAGCAAACGTTTAATCTACAGAACATCTCATTTCCATGTGAAAAGCAATGAAAGAGTAAGACTAGCAATCTCCCCTCCATATATGTGGATCCATGTGCTTCAAAGCATAAGTGTTGTAATTAGCCTTATGTGGCCCTGCACTGGCATAATGTCTCACATGATACAAAATAAGCATATGTGTATGCATGTGGCAAGATTCTGTAATACATCCATAAATGTTCTATTCAAATTTAATAACCTATTAAAAGTCCTTTGAAGATTTGGATTGAAAAGCCAAACCTTATGGTCCCTTATTTTTTTCTACCAAGAACTACTTTATAGCTCCTCTGGTTTCAAGGAATATAGGTTGATTAATAAGGAGAATGTAAAATGCAACAAATGTTCCTTTGCTCTGGTTAAGTATAAATGTTGAAATCCTGTGCACACTCAAGACTTCTCAAATTCCATTAACTTTGGTAGGAGGTGAACAACTTCAGTGTTTGCAGGATTGAGGGTACAGAGTTCTACATTTTCTCTGTGTCCTAATATATATGGTGTTTCATATTAAAAAAATAAGTAACTAGAACTTAATGAAAACTTGAAAATGTACATCCCATTAATTTTCCATATGTTCATAATTGCATTAATACAAAAGGAAAGTAGCAAATAAATTGAGAAATACTGATTCATCAGGAACACCTGACACCCAAACAGCTCTCTATAATTATCAAATTGCTTGGCCTATAACAGTGTTAGTAGCACTATTACAGATCAAGCTGTAATGTCAGGGATGGGGTGTTAAAATTTTATAGCACTTTCTCTGCAACTACCGTGTGTGCCCTTTCTACTATTAACTCTATTACTTTCAAATATTTCAAACATGCAGTTTCAATTTCTCGTTCTAAGTTGATTATATTTAAACTATCAACACAGGAGGATAAATGTAAACTTAAAGTAACACCTATATTGAATAAACTGAACTGTAACCAGTTATATGGGTATCTATAATAAGCTTATTGTTTAAAGCTACTCTTGCACGCACATGGCACTAGTCTGAAAATCTGTCTTCTGAGGGATTTGGGACAAAAATACCAGCATATGCTTTCTGTACCACCCTTTAACAAATTGTTCAAAACATAAAATTTTAACACTAAAATGCTTTCATATGTTCAGTTATACAAATAAAACAGTCATAACTCCAGATGAATTAATAAAGCTATTGATCCAGGCACCATAAATGAGTTGGTGTCTAGTTGTTTTTTTGTTTTGTTTTTAAGAAAGCCACTGCTACTTCGCCATGCACTGTTATTTCATGCAGACAGACAAATAGATACAGATATATTTGCCAACAAGCCCTTCTTTCTGTGATAACAGAAATAGTCATTCTAATGAGACCTGCAATATTTGCCTATTTAATTTGGAATTTTGAAGAATGCTATCTGCAGCATTACTGTAGTTCTAGTAACAAAATGAAGATAAAGATCCTGAGGCTGTCTGCCTTCACTCCTGCACTGACGTCCACAGCAGTTCAAACCCTAAACCAATTTTGGTTTTAAGAGACTATCCTACCATCAGAAGGTCTATATTACTTTCTGCTGTTTTTCTGTAAACTGGTGGCTAAAGAACAGAACTCTGCAACAGGTAACAAACTGTAAACTGAGGATGATGTAAAGTGTAAACACTGATGCAGGTAACTACGGTTAATTTATTTTTCAGAAGCAAAAACCTATCTACCTCTAAGAAACCTTCCCATTAAGATATTTTACTGTTATATTAGTCTGGGACATGTTGATCCGGTATTTTCTTCAGAAAATGTAAGAACAATTTATACCAAAACCAAGAGCTTTTCTGCAGATACAAGAAGAAGAAGAAAATTCTTATAGGATGTAGAATGATATTGTTAGACGTACACGATACTACTGTATTAGACTTGGGAGAACAATGACAGAATTACCTCTTAAATGGATATCTCTTTCATCAATAGCAACTTCACATAGATTTGTGGCATCTCTGGATGATCTGTTGCCTTTGATGAATGTCTACGACTGAACAATTCTCCCAGGAAAACAGAGGTAGCAAAACTACAACCTAAATCTCTCAGCAGGCAACCACATTTCCTGCTTTCAGTCAAACGCCCTCCACTATTGAAAAATAGCCTGGACACATCATATTTAGATTATCAGATATTCGTAATTGTGATGACATAAGTTGTTGTAGAACCAAAACTTTATTTCACAGAACAAGGTAACGTTAAGGACCAATGGGCCAGGCTTAATGGCACCAATAAGGCACTTGAGAGTTCCATACACTCCCAAGTCCAAGAGAAGGAAACAGTCTTAGAAGGTGGTTTTGAGTCCTTTCTCCTTGATGAGGTCTAACATGCCACACAGGTGGGCCAGGTAGGGGGTGCCACAACAAGGGTGCTGGATGCACATTGATAGTTGTCCCTGTAGTCAGACTGCATAGACTCCTTCTCCTGGCAGCCCATTCAACCCAGCAGTGGCTTCCCTGGACCTGCAAGCTTGGTAGTTCTTGGCTGCGACATGACTGAAGTCCAGGTGTACCTGGTTAGTACTCTCAGGGGTACAGAATGGTGGGCAGAAGGCAGTGAAGTTTTTGTGCATGTTTCTGTAAGGCTGGGGGGCAGGGGGAAAGACTCAATCTGGGGTGGACACTCCTGGTTCCTACGGTTACACAGTGCGGAGCCCTTTGCTGATTCTCCAGTTAGTGTGCCTCAGCTGTCACGGTGTACTCAGGTGGCTTCCTCTGGAGGCAGCGTCAGTTCTATCCACTGACCTATCTCATGATCATGCTTATGGACTACTTCCCAGCCTTCCCTGGAGGTGGACACTACTGGTTCCTACGGTTACACAGTGAAATACTGCCCTTTGCTGATTCTCCAGTTAGTGTGCCTCAGCTGTCACGGTGTACTCAGGTGGCTTCCTCTGGAGGCAGCGTCAGTTCTATCCACTGACCTATCTCATGATCATGCTTATGGACTACTTCCCAGCCTTCCCTGGAGGGTCCTTCTTTCAGCTTCACCTCTTTAGCCTCACTGTCTCCCAGTTTACTGTGTCAACCCAAAGGTCCTCCATGCTGAATGGCCCCTCCTTATGTAAGAGTCCTGCCAGGGCTGTACCTGCAGCATCTAGGGCATCTCCCTCCACCTCATCATCTCCACCCCAATCCACTGGGGAACTGTGTGTGGGAAAAGCTGCCACCTGTAGTGCCAAGATTGAGGAGCTGATTGCATATTTCAACAATGCAGACCATATTCCCAAAACCTGAAAGTTTCTTGATGCATAAGTAAGACTGTATGAACTACTGCAAGTCAACACAGGGCTCATTGAATAAGGCATTGAGACTACTGCTTTTATTCTTTGTTCATTTCAGCAGCTGGGAAACAAAAGTAGATAACCTTTAGAGCCATATACTATGAAGTTACCCACCTTAACTATTGAGCAGCAAAAACATCCATATTACGACCTGGACACTAAGCCAGATACTTTCTTAAAATCTAAATGCCATTTTCGCTCATGTCAACCTTGCTTGTGCCTCAGAATATCCTGCAAGATTACAGCTGCAGAACCACATATATATATTGTGCATGCTTCAGGGTACAGTAGGAATAAAAAGTTTTTTCCTTTTATTCTTTCCCCAAGCTGCAATTCCCACAACTCAAATGCTTCCCTATCCTGTCTGCAATTTCCACACTGCAACAACTACTAATCTGCACCCTCAAGCTGCCAGTGCCTTGACAGAATAGTCCTCTAGGCTTTTACAGAGCCTGGAATACTCATGTTTGTGCCACATTCTATAGTAACGCAAAGTTATCTTGTGCATATTCCCAAGTAACTCAACTATCACCTTTGTTTGAAATTAAGCTACTGAGAGCAATGAGCCAAGCTATATATTACACATGATAATTGGCATTTCTCTCAGTCCTTTTCTTTATTACTGCAATACATTTGCAGAACCCTGCTAATTTTGCTCACAGCAGTCATACTAGTCAGTGTATTTACGTTTTCTCCATATAAATGCCTTTGTTTGCCATGGAACAGGAAAGGCAATATGTTTATCTATTATTTTCTTTCTCACAGTGCATACAGCAACTGAGAAGATTGATTTTGATAGAGAAGAGTGCTGAGAAAAACCCTTTAATACTGCAAGCTACTTGGCTGTGTAATACAGCAGCCTTTCAGGAAAAGAAGTCAGGAAAATCAACCACCAATCCCCCCACCTAATGTATGGCTTTCCCTTAGGCAGTTTTTCTGTACAAATCCCTTCCAATGTCACTAATATCCTACCAAAGATGGTATCATCCTCGCTGAATTTTAAAAAGAAGTATGATATGTACAGATAGAGTTCACATCCAATACCTCATATTTTTTCTTTTTATAATTATAAAAATCTTCCCAAGAACAGCTCAGCACCATTTCAAAATCACTACCAACACCCTAATATATTATAAACTACTTTTATTACACTGCCTGAACCAAAGGAGAGCCAAAAACCTTAATTTGTACTTATGAAATGCCTGCTGCGTTAAATTAAATGGATGCCAAAGCTTTTTACAAGGTCAAGTTCATAGCTAGATTATCTAAATAAGATGAAAATTTAGAACTACAATGTATGTACAAATGATGTCTAATATTTTCCATTAATTTTTAAGCCACAGTATAATTTAACCAAGGGTGCAACCCACCTAAGTAGTCATCCTGTGAAAGACCCATAGACATTACTGGATGGTGTTTGGAAGCAGTATTTCATGAACTGTGCTTTCCAGAGCAGGAAAATGATATCAGGACTTACTTCAAAATTTAATTAGTGGCTTAGAGGAGAGATTTGTTAAATTAGAAGCATATGCACCAAGTACAATTTCAAATACAGATTTCTCCCAAATTAGAATTTTACCCAACACTTTATTCTTTCCTTCTTGTCACTTTTAAGATAATATCAACACATATGATCTACTTGTGATATATTTATATACGTATTTATCACAAAACCCAGTTATATGTCCTGGTGTTATTTATTTTAAAAATTAGTTCTCCCTATTGCAAAGGTATGGCAAGGTACCAAAGGCTGAAAACATTTTTCAAGTGTACAGGCATTTTTACAGTTCCTACGCCTTTGATCATATTTTAATAAAGAGTTCAGAGGTAAGCAACTACGGCACTTCAGTATATTTTTCAAAGTTCTGTGTTAATCTCACATTGGATATCAGTAACAAGAACATCCATCTGCACAGTTTAAATTATTTATATTTCATTTTTTAAATTAAAATTGTAATCAACATGGTTTATGACAATAAAAATAATAGTTTTTAAAACCAGTTAGCTAAAATGGTCAGATGTGTCAATTGCCATTATCAGTTACCAATTTTTTGGTTTGTTTGAAAGAAACACATTCAGACATAATTATACACTATCATTCAAGTTCCTTTTTGTGGGTATTTGTGCAATAGAAATAAAATCTTTACAAACAGACCTGTCTTTCCTTGGGAGCAGAAAGTTCCTGCTGCCCAAAGTATATGATACATGTTAAAAGACTGTACTTATTAAGCTGTGGCAAAGCCACTGAACAACATACAGCATAAGAAGGTCAAAACACTTGTTACTCCCAGAGCTAACAGCTCTAATCCAGACTATTCCCTTATCTAGATAAGGTCAAGGATTCGATTATGCCAACTCCCCAAAATGATGGGAAATTGTTTTATACAGTTCTGCCCTGTAGTCATTTCACCAATACAAAATTAATTTGAGACAAGTGAAGAGGAAGTAAAAAGATCAATCAGAAGGTATGAAAATTTGGGAATTCCATGGACTCCATGCAATAGCCCACTTCTTCATTTTGCTTGCTTTTTCCTTTGTTTTGATTTTTGCTAGCAAATATTTCATTTTCTTGGGATTCCAGGTTGCATGTTGCCATTCATTTAAGAGAAGGGGTTTCTTACTTCAAACATGTCTTTCCTTCAGTTTCTGCAGTTGTTCCTGGCCATTTGTCTGAGCCAGACCTATGCGGCTAGAGATGCTTGGCTCATGAACAATTAAACTTTTGTAGGTTCAGCTTTGGTAGGGTTTTAAAAATTATTATTTTTACTCTTATGTTTTATTTTGTGAGACTCAAATGTCCATTTTATTTTTAAACTTTTTCCCCTTCCTATTCTCTTCTGAATCAATATTCTCAGATTTTCCTGGATCTTATATAATGGATAGAATAGTCACAAACATGCCACCAGAAAGGAGAACAGGGAGAACAAGGATCACCAAAGAGGAAGAAATTTATCCAAAAAAAGAGAGAAAGATGTTCTGCATTAAATTAAACTAGTACACTCAAACCACATCACAATTTTAATACCCTGTTTAACCAGGATGACTTTCAATCCATCAATAAACCAGATACTAAGCTTGCTTTTTTCTTTCCTTTGAACAAATGGGTCATGGGGGAGCTCCCAACCTGAGAGCAGATAGCTAATTGGGAGCTGGCTGGATATCTCACTGAGTTAAGAGTATTTGGCTCTGGAGTTAAGGAATGGGAGTCTCATTCCTTTCTGTGTCTCCCAGTGGAAGAGCCAACCTGTGTAAGCTTTGGGCAAGCGACACAGTTATCTTACTGGGTCCTAAAAGTCATCTCTTCTTACAACCTAACAAACAGACCCTAAGGAACAATGTGATTGGTGCAGATTCATCCACAGCTCAACAATTTTGTTTATAAGTTGTGGAACCCTGATAATTTATTTGCACCTGTAACATCTTCCATAGTCTTCTGGATATCTTTACAAATTATGCTTTTATACAGGTAAATTCAGTAGCACAGAACTTTCATTTATTTTTAGGCCTCTTTTACTGAAAGAGTTAAGACTGCAAAAGTATACATTCCCAAAAGGAATATGTAAAAAGCGTAAAATTCTAGCAACTTGAATATGTAAAAAAAAATCATAAGCAATTATTACCAAATAATACATATCAGTATCAATAATCTCTCTAACTCTAGATGGAATGTTGTGCTTACCAGCACATAACATCTTGCACTTTCCTGTCTCTCCTCATTCTCCACCTGAGGCATTCTTATACGTCTCTCATCAACCAAAATAACCAGGGACCCATTCTCCTACAATCTCATTCCCATACTTCTGTTTACATTAAGTTGCTTGTGAAGTTATAAAACTAAATAAACTGCAGTTGTTATCCTGCTAGTGAAGCATAAAGGTTACTAACAACTCTTCTAACCACCTGGATACCATAGGAAAACATCATTTTTACCTAGCTTATCAAGCGAAGATTGTCTCAATACAAAATAATATCTTGCTACCTAAGAAAGATGATGATTGCCTTAAAACATAACTTGTAATCCAATCAAATCCAAACAGCTCACCTCACTAGGACAGCTAGCTTAAGCATCGAGAATAACATTTTTCATTTCACAGACAATCATTTTTGTATTTTGCTTCAGGGGCAAAAGATTTCATTAATTTTTATCCTCATCAGGTGGCAACAATGGAGTACTTGCTATATTTGTAATAGCATTTACTGGATCTTATTTTTATGTCTAATCAGTCTCCAATTTATTTCCGAAAATCATCTTTAACCTCTCACAATATTGATGAATGCATTTCCTCACCACTTCATTTTATCTCTGTTTTTGTTTTCAAAAACCACTTATCTCACTGATATAGCTAGAATCTGTAAACATTTCTGCTAAGGAATTCAAGTTCAAAAGAACAGCTGTCACCTTATTTTAGTAAAGAAAGAATTATAGCAGTCCTGGATTATTTTTATATGAACATACTCTAATACTTTGACACAATCTTAGATCAACTCTTATATACTGCCCCATAGTGCTTATATACCGCCTCATAGTGCTTACAGCACTCTCTGGATGATTTACAATTCAATTATGCAGACTACACATTGCCCCCGCGTGCTCACCAGTGAGCTGAGTATGCAATTTACCAACCTTAGAAGGATGGAAGGCTGATCAACCTTGAGCCAATTACCTAAATCTACTGAGATCAAACGAAGGTCATGAGCAGAGTTTGGGGTTTTTTGTTGCTTTTTGGAGTGTTTTTTCCCATTTCCGATGGGTCTTGGGGGGTTTGTTTGTTTTTTGGTTTTTTCCCCCATTTCCGATGGGTCTTGGGGGGTTTGGTTGCTTTTGGGGTTTTTTTCCCCCATTTCCGATGGGTCCTGCATGCTTCCCTTGCTTTTTCCTTTGTTTTCTTTGCATTTCCGACCTGCTCCCTTTGTTCTCTGTGCATTTCCGATCTGCTCTGTTTGTTTTCTGTGCATTTCCAATGGGTCTTGCATGCTTGATTGCTTTTCTTTCCCCCCCCCCCCCCTTCGGCCAGAAGGGATTAATCGCGTTTCCAATGAGTTTTGCAGTGATTTTTTTTTTGATTTTTTTCTTCAGCCAGAACGGATTAATTGCATTTCAATGCATTCCTATGGGAAATGGTGCTTCGACTTATGACTATTTCTAGTTACGTCCATCTTCTAGAACGGATTATGGTCATAAGTCGAGGCACCACTGTAAAATGGTGGTTAACATAATTAAAACACGATATTTAAAAATTATGAACAATGAAAAAGGGGTTATTTAATTGCTCTGCAGTGACCACTAACAGATATTCAGTAAATTGCTACTGTAAAAGTTGCTTCTTTTAGCCACAATTCCAATATTCAAACTTACATCTCATATATGCCCCTCTCAAATATTTCAATTATTTTCAGTCTTGACAACATAACAAGTTAGACCTCATAATAGATTTTCTATGAATGAAGAGCTGTGTAAATAGTCTTCCTAGAGTCCCTAATTTAAACAGAAATTTAAGTCTGAAAGACAAGTATTAATGAATGTTCCCCGAAGGGTTTGTTATTTAAAATGCTTGTCAAAACTTTAAGATCAGGAAACACTGACTAAATGTGAGATCAAAAGTGACATTAAATATGAATGTTGCATATAAAAGTTGTAAGAAGTCTGAAAGATCCAAACCAATGCTCCAACAGAAGAAAGTTCTTTAAAATCATACATACACATTACAGAACACTACACAGATTTTTTTTTAAAATGTGGGTTTCTACTACTTTACTTTTTAATACTTATGTTTTCAGTTTCGCATTTTATTTGCAATTTCTGCATTTTCACTAAAATATGGTAATGTGGAAACAACACTGTAACACAGCGGACCCCAACCTTTTTGGGACCGCGGACCAGCTGAGCTTCTGAGGAAGGCGGGGCACCCCACCCCCACGCTCACGTGTGTGTTTGGGCGCATGTGCGTGCGCTCAGGCACATACTTGAAGTGGTGGGGGAGCGCCCGCCCGCCAGCACTGGCGTGAGTGCTCCCCCCCTCGTGCATGCGGAGGCGCGCCTGCACGCCCCCGTGCGCGCGCGCCCACCCCTTCGCGCAGGCACGCGGGCGTATGCGTGAAGGGGTGGGGGAGCGCTCACGACGGTGCTGGCGCGCATGCACAAAGCAGCTGTGGGGAGGGGACTGCGTGCGGGGGGCGGGAAGTCTGTCTCCGCGGCCCGGTCTGGCTCAGGCCACGGACTCGCACCGGGTCGCGGACCAGGAGTTGACGACCTCTGCTGTAACACAGTGGCAGAAATCCTGTTGCTTAGCATTATGTCACTATTGTTGTTGTTGTTTAGTCGTTAAGTCGTGTCCGACTCTTCGTAACCCCATGGACCAGAGCACGCCAGGCCCTCCTGTCTTCCACTGCCTCCCGGAGTCGGGTCAAATTCATGTTGGTAGCTTCGATGACACTGTCCAACCATCTCGTCCTCTGTCGTCCCCTTCTCCTCTTGCCCTCACACTTTCCCAGCATCAGGGTCTTTTCCAGGGAGTCTTCTCTTCTCATCAGATGGCCAAAGTACTGGAGCCACAGCTTCAGGATCTGTCCTTCCAGTGAGCACTCAGGGTTGATTTCCTTCAGAATGGATAGGTTTGTTCTCTTTGCAGTCCAGGGGACTCTCAAGGGTCTCCTCCAGCACCACAATTCAAAAGCATCAATTCTTCGGCGGTCAGCCTTCTTTATGGTCCAGCTCTCACTTCCATACATCGCTACTGGAAAAACCATAGCTTTGACTATGCGGACCTTTGTCAGCAAGGTGATGTCTCTGCTTTTTAAGATGCTGTCTAGGTTTGTCATCGCTTTCCTCCCAAGAAGCAGGCGTCTTTTAATTTCGTGGCTGCTGTCTCCATCTGCAGTGATCATGGAGCCCAAGAAAGTAAAATCTGTCACTGCCTCCATACCTTCCCCTTCTATTTGCCAGGAGGTGATGGGACCAGTGGCCATAATCTTAGTTTTTTTGATGCTGAGCTTCAGACCATTTTTGGCGCTCTCCTCTTTCACCCTCATTGTACCTCATTAAGAGGTTCTTTAATTCCTCCTCACTTTCTGCCATCAGAGTGGTATCATCTGCATATCTGAGGTTGTTGATATTTCTTCTGGCAATCTTAATTCCGGTTTGGGATTCCTCCAGTCCAGCCTTTCGCATGATGCATATAAGTTAAATAAGCAGGGAGACAATATACAGCCTTGTTGTACTCCTTTCCCAATTTTGAACCAATCAGTTGTTCCATATCCAGTTCTAACTGTTGCTTCCAGTCCCACATATAGATTTCTCAGGAGATGGATAAGGTGGTCAGGCACTCCCATTTCTTTAAGAACTTGCCATAGTTTGCTGTGGTCCACACAGTCAAAGGCTTTTGCATAGTCAATGAAGCAGAAGTAGATGTTTTTCTGGAACTCTCTGGCTTTCTCCATAATCCAGCGCATGTTAGCAATTTGGTCTCTAGTTCCTCTGCCCCTTCGAAATCCAGCTTGTACTTCTGGGAGTTCTCGGGCCTAATAATGTCACTATTAGAGTAGGCCTATTGAGTCAATGGGGATTTATTTATTTATTTATTGGTGCATCTCTCTCTTAAACATGTGCTGTCAAGTCAATTCTGACTTATGGCAATCCTTTTCAGGTAGAGAACAATCAGAAATGGTTTACCATTCCCTTCTTCTGGGGATGCCCTGAGACTATGCAGCTTGCCCAAGGCTACAAAGCCTGGCTGTGCTCATAGGAGGCACTGTGGGGAATCGAACTCCCAACGTCTGGCTCCACAGCCAGATACCTAAACTACTAAACTATCCAGCCAACTCCTTCATCAGTCCCATGGATTCAATGGGCCTATTCTGGTTGTGACTCACTACACCAAGCAACAGGATTTCAGCCAATGTTTTGAGCTACATTAGCCCCTGTACTAATGTTACAGTTCAACTCCATGGAACTTTTGACTAAACATGTCAAGAATTAATCAGTTAGTCTGAAAGAAGGATTATGATAAAATTCTGACACCTCTGAATATAAAATGTAAGACGTACAGCGGGGGGGGGGGGGGGGGGGCTGAAGGAAAAAGTTAGCCAACAGCTATGTAGTTCATTTGAATGACCATTGTCCAATTAAAAAGAAAAAAACAGTTATTTTAGTGATTTTCAGGCTTCCATAAAACTTTTCATAACACATGTGAATCCTGTACAGATTCTCAAAGCATGATAATCTAGTTGAGTTACATAAAAATAGAACATCTTGCAAAACTTTATCTATCAAATGGAGCGGAACAGACGTAGAACTTAAGTATGATGCAACTGATTTTCTGACATCTTTTTAATATAGAATTAAATTTAGAAAAATTGTTACAAAACATTGGTTTAAAACTTCTCATGTCCTGATACACGGAGTATTCTTAGAAAACAGTAAATGTATATAGTCACTCAGTCCTCAATGTGTGCAGCAACTGGCAGAACTTCTATTACACGTGCACCATTGCAGAAAGGAAAATTTGAATCCTACCATCTTTTTTCTATAAAATTGTGCAATAAATATTAAGTTTTCCCTTTTTATATGGGAGTTTTGCTATTTTTATATGGTGATGCTTTAACAGTTGTGGTGATGTCACCTATAAGGAGGAGTAACAGATGGCCTGAAATAAAGGCCAAAGTATTCTTCTCTCTCTCGATGAGGAAGACTGAATGTGCAATGCTTCCTTATGTATAACTCCACCCACTCTTTTATTCCCCACATTCTTCATACTAAATTCAAATAAACTTTTAATGTTTTTAGTTATGTTTATTCCTACTCTCCCACTTACTTGTTTTTGGCTATGCTGCACATATCTCTAAGAATACCAGCAGGGACCTGGGTACAGTGCTGCTTTCCATTTGTTATCATACTTCAACACACTGGCTGGTGGGGAAAGTTCAGCCCTTAAGAACTCCAAGCTGTTAAAAAGCTAACATATTGTTGCCCTTGTATTTAAATACTAATGCAGAGTGCAAACTCTACAGCAATTACTTCATCTCATGCAGTAACTACTTCTATCTAGACTGCAGCAATGCATTACATGGAGAGCTGGCTTTGGAGATACCATGGAAAATTCATTGGAACAGAATGGAACTGTTAACAATTCATCAGGAAAGACTTCTTGGGAACTTAGGGTCATCAGTCTTAAAGAGCTTCACTTGTTACTAGTTCATCTTTGTACCCAATTCAATAAGCTAATACTTAGTCATTAGGACTGTACAACTTAGGGCCCCGAGATTTACAGGAACATATACTCCCTTTTGATCAGCTTGCTTTATTTCAATTGGCTGTGCAATTAGAGGTGAGGCAGATGGCTGCAGTTCTCTCTCCCCAAGACACTTCATTAGAATCCACTTTATTATGCTTTAGGAGCCATGTAACAACTTGCATATTCTTCCAGGCCTTTATGCATTTTTTTGTACCAGTACTTCTGCATATTCTTTAGTGGCTGCTACATTCACCATTAACTGTATGGTTTACTATTTTTATTGTCTGAAACATCAAAACTTTTTCCCCATTCTTGATATGCACACAGCTACTCTCCAGTTTCTAATCTGTGGTAACAATAACCTGTTGTGGTGTCTAAGTAACTAAGTAAGTTATGGTTACTGATACCAAGTCATCCCAAATCTAGAATTGGAACTATGTTTTGATATTGGTTTCTGATTCTGGTTTGGAAGCAGACTTCTTGTGCCAATAATAATATGTGATGTCCCTGGGACGTTTCAAAGCATCCTCATCCTCTCTGTTCCTGCCATAGGTGGGTAGCTGGCAAAATACAAGCCTTAAAACAGCTTAGTGACTTACCATATTTTTCTGTGTATAAAACGACACTTTTTCCTAAAATAATTAGAGGAAAAATTGAGAGGTCGTTTTATACACGGAAGGCAGCAGCAGGAGGCGGAGACTGAGGCAAAGAGGCAGCCGCGCTTGGCCACCTCTTGAGGCTGCCTATTGACTGCTGCTGCCGCCGCCCAATCACCCCCTTCAGCACCACTGCCAGGGCTTACCTCCAGCTCACGTCGCCGCCTTGTCCCCTGCCTGAAGGAGACGACCGCTAGAGGAGGCGATCCGCTGCTGGTTACCGGCTCAGTGATCATACAGCCCCTTTGACTGCTGCTTTCCCCTTCCTTTTGCTAAGCCCCGTGGAGCTTAGCAAAAGGAGGGGGAAAGTAGCGGTCAAAGGAATTGTGCAGCCTTTTGATCCCTGCTTTCCCCTTCCTTTTGCTAAGCCCCAGGTTTAGGAAGTGGCAGGGAAAGCAGCGATCAAATTTTCTAATTTGGGGTTAGAAAAGTGGGGGTCGTCTTATACATCGGGTCGTCTTATAAACAGAAAAATATGGTAGTGCTGTCAACACTCAGTGAGGTTTTTTTATTATTAATTTTTATTCATTTTCAATAGGGATAGGATTTAGGGATAGGGGGATGGGGGAGTGGACATGGGTAGGGGAAGGGTAAAATTCCAGAGAGCGCGAAGGTACTTTTACATCTATTTATACATTTCTACTAGAATTTTTTAAAAAAAGAAAGAAAGAACAACTTAACAACTTTTACCAGGATTACTATAGTTATTAATATCTTCATTCCCTGATTGGACCTGTACATTCTTCTTTTATCTATGCTTTCCAGTCCATATTTCAAGTCCAACTATAAAATAATTCAAAAATTTTGCATCCTTTTTAAGATAACTGTGTTTGTTTTCTTCCAATGTTTCCCATATTATAGCTACAGTAATTACATGTATTATCAAATGTTTCATTTCTTTATCTACAATCTCAGACATGATACTCAATTAACACAATCCCAGTTTAAATGATATCTCACAAAATACATTTTTTTCAACATTTCATATATTACTCTGCAATAATCTCCAATTTTCTGCCTCCCTACCTGTCCACCCAATATGGTTGAAAGTACCCTCCTGTACTTTACATTTCCAACACTTATTAAAAAACATTTCATAAAGCAGTTCTTGATTTTCTTACTATAAGTTTTGAAGGACAGTGTCCAATTTTTATTTTCTATATTTGTTTGTAAATTCTTTTACGTCTGATGTTACTCTATTCTTTTCATATGAGTTTCTTGGAGGCTCATTTTATCCATCTTTGTTATTAAGGTTTTCTTTCCTCTTCTTATATCCTCTTTTTTCCATGACGCGCTTTCCATTTGGTTTTCTAGCTGAAATTCTGAACTTCCTTCTGAGTTTGGTCCTAATGATCCACTTGATTGCTCCTCTTCCTGTTTCTCATCTGTCTTTTTCTCTTCTTTCTTACCCAGCCATTTCTCTTTTTTTTCCATAAAATCTTCTGCCTTCATTGTTGAATTAACAGAATATCTCTGCACCTGGAATTGGAAAGAGACACCTTCAGGTATCAAGCACTTATATGTAATTGAATTTGTTCTCAGGAAATCTGTCAACTCCGTGTACTGTCTCCTTTTCTGTCTTATTTGCCATGGAATATGTTTCAAAATCTTAATTTCTTTTCCTTTTATAGTGGATCCTTTATCTTGCATATTTCTTAGAACTTTTTCTCGAAATATCATTCTCGTTAATTTAACATGAATTTCTCTGGGGAGTTTATTATTCCTGCTGTATTAATTGTTCGTGCTGTATCTATATTTTGCTGTATTTCTTCTGGTCGCATCTCCATAAGTGGGGCTAAAAAGTTAGTTACCAATTGCACTGTGTCTTCACCTTTTTGTTCTGAAAGATTCTGGAATCTGAGTATGAGGTTGGCCGTCTCCATTTATAACTTTAGCAAGTTGCTTTCATCTTGTTCTCTTTCATGTTGCATCACTACCAGCTCTGCATTCATAATCTCCATTTTTTTCCGTTTTTTCTTGAGGTTTCTTTTATTTTGGCTATTTCTTTTTTATTTTCTATAATTTGGTGTTTGATATCAGTCATCTGCGACTCTAGATCTTTAATTTGTTCAGATAGCTGAGCCATCCCTCCTTGTACCTGCTGTAATCCTGTGTATAACATATTTTGAATGTTCTGTTTCCAATCCTTAAGTGTTTCTTGCTCTAATAATTTCAGATTTTGTTCCTGCGCAGGTGAGCCTCTCGGGTCCCTTTCTTTTCCCTCCTTCATTGTCATCTTCCAGATTTCTTAAATACGCTATCTGGTTTATTTCCAGCAGGTGTCACTGCTGCCCCACCTTTCATTCAAACAACACTATTTACCTAGTCCTAGACCATCCAAAACATAGGTCAGCAGCTCTCTCTCTCTCTCTCTCATCAAAATGTTCTCGCAGACGCCAGTCAAAACAATGAGTGTTTAAGATAATAAATAATGCCTTGAAACAAGTAACATCAGCAGTTCAATCTTTCTCTCCAGCCTCAGTAGTTAGGGGTAGGTCCTCCAATCAAAGCTGCTCTAGGCTACAGGAGGGAGGGTCGCCTCCACTACAGTGCCAAAGGAAACAAAAGAAACAAAGGTGCCTACATTTCGGTGATGTTACACAATGTACGGCTCTTCTTAAGTTCCAAAATTCGAAAGTTATATTTTCTGATTCTAGTTTCCTCCATCAGCATTGTAATTACACAGTTTATGATTAAACTATTTTGCAGGAGCGACTCTTTGCCTTTGATTAAAACAGTTCATTCACTAAAACAGTTCATTCACCAAATAACTTTCTCCCCTCCTCCCTCTTTCTCTTCTCCTTTTCCCAATCAAGGCTGAGGGAGGGGGGGAGGCTTGCTCTACCACGCCTCGAAGGGTTACAGGATCTAATCCGCTTTCATTAACTCGTTAAGCCCAGATTTGTTCTGTGTCATTGTTTTAGGTCCATAAAGGTTTCTTTATATAAAACACATATCCTGACTTACTTAGAGTCCTGGTCAGGATATTTTCCAAAATCCTTCTGTACTCCTCCACTCTCTGCAAGGGGTGTTCCCAGTTCTTTGCCCAACATGGCTTCCACCAAGACTTTGGGGGGGAGGGAAGCAGCTTCCACCCATTTCTCTCCCCTTTCTGTCACCTCTGCTGCTTCAGACACCGCTTTTCCTAGCGGACCATCCTTTGCCCCCTACATTCGGGGCCTTGAAACCGAGGGGTCCCAGTCAGTTTCAGGAGCTCCCCCAAAACCCAACCAGTCTCACCACAATGAAACCCCGCCTCCAACCCTCAGTGAGTTAATGAACTGTGAAGTAGGACTGTGAAGTATTATGAAGGAGAGATTCAACTAGTTTACCAACATACAACTCTGCCAGATTTGCATATTCTCACTCCTTCCACATACTTTCTCAGTGGAAAACCGAGGTTCTTACCTGGACTGAAATGTGATTTTCCTAATCCACCCAAATCAGAACAGACCTTATTAATTAACCAAACAGGCTAACACATTAACAAAAAACAAAAAAAGAACATAAAACCTCAAAAAAATGAGCATAGAAATTTTTGGTTTTATTTTCTAATACCTGCCTGAATGACTAAAATATGCAGGTAGTTCATATCTTTACACCAGAAGTGGGGAAATTTTAGTCTTCTGAATATTATGGTCTACAACTCCCAAGAGCCTCCACTTGCATGGCCAATGGAGCAGTACACCAAAACATCTGAAGGACTTGATGAAGATCCAGAGTACCAAACTGCATGTTTGGGTTAGGAATCCAGAGTTCTCCCTTCTGCTCTTGTACCACATTCTATTATGCATCTTCTACACAATATAACATACTGTAAAATAGCTAATCGTCCCATCTGCTCCTTCCAGTCCTTGATACTGAAAATTGTGACACCTAAAGAGGCCAAAAGAGCTAGTGCCTGGAACCATGCTTTCTCGGTCATGGCTCCGTCCCTCTGGAATAAGCATTCCACATAGGTTCATCAGGCTCCACTCCTCTCAGTTTTCAGTAAGCTAATTAAAACCAAACTGTATAAAGCTGCCTTTTACTAGTATATTAACTAATTGATCTGGGGTGTTCAAAGTTGCTTTAAATTTGTTTAATATATTTAAATTCAGGTTTTATCAATTCAGCTAGAGACAGGATTTTTATTGTATTTATTACTTTTTGTGGTATTGTTTGTATGTCTGTAATTATGTTCTGATGAGTTGTGAACCGTGCAGAGAGTGTTCTCACTGATGGGGCAGTATAGAAGTTGAATGAATGAATGAATGCATACATACATACATACTGTACCATATTCATAATGTTTGAATTTAGAGGACATATATTTTTGCCATTGTAGTTCTTTTATGAAGATAGACAGGCTTTAACTCAAATGTTTCACACACGGCTTCTGGCTATAGTTATATACATCAGAACAAGCCTCCTAAAGCACAGTGAGAATTGCATTAAAGTAAATGTGCCTGGGATTACATTATTATTGCGTGGTGATCAACATTAGGGATGTGCACATCAAAAAATTTTCCATTTTGGTTTCGTTCCAGACTCCTGGCATGGGATGGGGGGCAAACCCTACAGTTTTCAGTTATTTTGTGAGCCAGTCCTTTTGTTCACCATGAAAAAGACCTGTTCTTTTGGGCTCTTTTGTTTCATTTCGTTTTCCAGATGGATGATGCAGGGAGCTAGAGAAACCAAAGCACTCCTCTCACTGAGTCAACCAATCCAGGCCCTTTTCCAGGTCGAAACTCCTGCTCTCCACCTTCCTGGACATTGTGATTGACTTGCAACAGCCTCATGACACTAGTAACAATATACTATCTGCCTAGGGAGGAGCAGAAGGAGCTACTGTCAGGGTGGGGGGTGAGCAGCTGGGTGAAGGACTGACTATAGTGTAGGAGGTGATTCTCTCTTGGAACGCTGGGAGATTTTGCTGTTAATGGTATCCAGAGGCATCGAGGTGAGGCCCAAGCTCAACTTGTCACTTGCTCTTTCTCAGGGGAGAGAAGTCAAGAGGCAAGGAACAGCTCTAAGGGGAAATGTCAAGTCCCAACTGGCCCTAACTGACATAAGCCACACTTGAAGATTAAGAAGTTATAAATGCTTTTAATAAGAGTTGGTAAAAAAAAAAAATCCTTGCATTCTACTAATGAGACAGGTTGGAATTATATGGTTGAACTATATCCAAAAAGTATGTAAAGTGGGGGTTTGGTGTACAGTATCTTTTATTCTTTTTCTGCCATCCTTTCAGTTCAAATGGCTATTGCAGCCATGGCTGGTCAAACTAAAGATGAAAAATGAAAGAGAAATTTTATAATGTGCTCTTCTGCTGAAAAAGACTTTATTTCTAACAGGGTCTCTATACGAACACAATGAAAACGTCTGAAAATGAAAAAAAAGCCTCTACCTTTGTGTTTAACATTTGTTGCCTAATGAAAGTGCCATGTCTAACTACCAATTCCCATCAGGCCTTAGTTATATCTATATCAATCTTTCACTTCCAGAAGCATTGAACTTTAACTTTTGGTAATGTCTGATCATAGCTATTTACTAGACTTTTCTGTTAATTTAGAAGAAATGGAATAAGTACTAGCAAGAAAGAAGAAATAATTGGGTGGGGGAGACGGCATACAGTTGGCACTGAAATAAGGGAGGGATGCACGGGTTTTCAGCATAGGCTGAATACTGGGCTACCTGGGTGGAAGAAAAACAAGGCCACACTGGGGGAGAGAACATTACGGTGGTGGAGGAAAGAACGTATCGCAGTAGGGTGAGGTCTCCAACCCAGGCAAAACCGGACACATTTGCTAGTGTTTAATAGTTCAATAGCTGCTGGTCTTCCAATCTGTAACACAGCCCCACTATGGGCACTTGGCATGCATGCAAAAACAGGCCTCCATATGCACATTGTTAGCTGAATATTACACAATACAGTGCATTAAGTTCCCTTATCTAACTCACCATCTAGAGCTGCATGTGCAGGGTGCTTTTTAGAAACTAAAATCATAGTCAGTTATTTGGAAGGGAAATCTTGTCATCTCCTAATAATAAGGAACAGTGGGCTTGTTCTGAAAGTACAGGTAGGTCTGTGGTTTTGTTAAAACATATTTCAGCAAAATCTTTCTTCCATGAAGGGCAGTACAATGCTTTTACTAACAAGTAAAATGCTTACAAAATTTCATAAAAATACAACTGACAGCTTAATTCTTCCTACATGTCAGCTCCCAAGAATGAAAAAGACAATAACATGGGAATATTAATATTTTATATTCTAAGATAATTAAGCCTATCCACCTGAAGCAGGAATTATTCTCCAAACCAGCTATCCCAGTGTCTTTTGAACCTTTGAGCAAATTGGAAGTTCAGCAGAAAGGTTAAATTAAGATATCCCATTAAGTCTCCTTTCTCTCAAAGGTGCATGAAGAGCTATTAATAAAGAAATGTTATCAACACACACAATTAAAAACTATAAAAAAATATACGGAGAACAAAACCTTGCAGACTTGAATCCTTGTATGATTATTACAGTAGCCAATTCTATACTGAAGAGTTCTGTACTCAAGAAAACAAAAGAGTTGCTCAGAATAAAGATAAATGGCTCACCTGTAATTTATGTATGTCATAATCTGTGTTAATTACTTGTATGTATTCAGGAAGCTCTTAAAACTAGAGTTTTGGAAGGTGTCCCTCTCTCTTCCAAACTCAAGGGGGAATTATTCTTTCCATCTTAATCATTTCAAATTTCTGACCAAAGTAGTGGCTATAAAAATATAAGCAAGGTGCAAAAAACAGTGTATAATAGGGTGGGTCCTGTGACTGCACAGATGTCCATTCAAACTACTAGATTTAAACAAGCAGTTTATCCCCCTTTTTTCTTTCTATGCAGCCCCACAAACAGGTAGAGTAAGAGTAGCAAGCTTACTTATCAGAAGTGCAATGAGTACTAAGAAGCCAGACAGCTAAGCAAAGCCCTTCCAGAAAAAACATCCATCTTGGCCTGTAGGCCAGTCAATAGTAGCAATCAAAAAGTGGGCTGGGGTTAAGTAGAAATGTGGTATAAATCCATTACTGCCACTGGAAGACTGTACCTATAGCATATGCACTGGTAGAATGAGAACCTTCAGTCTTTGGGAATGAGGAGTTCCCAACTGGAAAGAAAGTAGGAAAATTAAAGAGGTCTAACGCAGAAAGCAGTGAGTAGAGATTATCTTCCTTCTCTGGGATCATTCTAACAGAGAAATAGCTTCATGGCTTATTTGAAGCTCCCACACCTGGCTAGGTAGAATGCAAGGTATACAGTCTAACTCCCAAGGTGTGGTAGATAAGGGGAAGAACATGGAGAGTAATGTTCTGCCTCATAAAGGAAAAATGAAATATCTGATCCTGGGACCACTTTGTCCCTATCACAGAATCATAGAATAATTGAGTTGGAAGGGGCCTATAAGGCCATTGAGTCCAACCCTGCTCAATGCAAGAATCCAAATCAAAGCAGATCTGACAGATGGTTGTCCAATTTTCTCTTGAGTGCTTCCAAAACACTACTTTTGCTTTGTATAAGTAAAAGTAGTGATTCATGCCAGAAGTTGCATAGCTTATTTTCTCTTCCTGCAGATACTGTGTGTTAAAAGGGAGTCTTTCAGCATAAAACTGATCAAAACAAAGGCAGAGGACACACAGAGATTGAAGCATATACTTTTACTTGCTTTAAATGCATTGTAGATGCTTGCCCCCCAAATGTGGTGCCAAACCTAGAGAAAGCACCAGTCTATCATTTTCTGCTGGGGTCTGTGTGTCAAAATAGGCCTGAAGAGGCTCCGTAATTTTCCTCATTGTTCTAGTGACAGGCACTCAGGAAATTGTCAGCAGATACCTGACACCAAAGATGCCAAAGACCAAAAGAAAAAACCCTGCAGAACAGATTCTGTCCACTCCTGCTGTAAAGAAAATGTACAGATTATACTTTCCATATTTTACACATTGCAACAGTTTAAAATGTTATACGTTAAAAATTTAGGGTATTTAAAACAAAATTTAAGGCATTTAACACACAGTTTTATAGCACCTTTATAGCACCAACAGACTAATTGGATTGTGACTTTGTATGAATTATAATCCATGCAGTCACAAATGGCTTCTAAGCCACTAAAACCAAAACTACAGTGGAATCGTGAAGATGCCACAAGATTTTGGTTATTTGTGCTGTTTTTCCCCCCTACATGCTGAAACAGATTAACACACCTATCTCTTTGAAAACTGCTGCAAATGTAGAAAAACACATATACAGAATCCAAACATAGCACTTCCTCAAGATCTATAGTTTGGAAGAGATATGGGTAATCTATATTCATCTAAACCAGTCTATTACGCTTCCAACGTTATTCCCATCTCTGTCCACACCGATTGAGCGAAAGCTTCACACGTTAGACGTAAGGAGAGCCCTCGCTTTCTACCTTGATAGGACAAGGCACTTTAGAAGTTCTCCTAGACTATTCTTATGCTATCACGGACCCAACAAGGGTGCTCATGCCTCCTCTCAGACGTTATCGAGATGGATAGTGCAAGCAATTCAGTTAGCGTACCAACTTGCAGGCAAGCCGATACCGGACCATTTGAAGGCACATTCTACCCGAGCAGTCTCAACTTCGACCGCTCTCCATCGAGGCATATGGATACAGAACATCTGTAGAGCGGCCACTTGGTCTAACCCTCTGACATTTGCGAAGCACTACCGCCTCAACGTCAGAGCCAAGAGGGATGCTGCATTTGGAAGGGCGATACTGTCATCTTTGCTACCGTGACGGCCCTCCATCCAGTGAGTAAGCTTGCTATTCACCCATTTGTGTGCATTCACAGAGGCCACTACGAAGAAAGTTAGGTTACCTACCTGTAACCATGGTTCTTCTAGTGGACCTCTGTGAATTCACACATCCCTCCCTTCCTCCCCTCTGTCCGTCACGTTGCCTTTTTTCTTTTCGGTACCTACTCTTGGTAACGGCGGACTTAGGGAACTGAAAGGAAGGTTGAGGAGGCGGAGCTCGTGCCCTGGGGGGGGGGGAACTAAATTGTTTCTTTTTTCCTAAGCTCTAGAATCTTCCGAACGTCCTGCACAGGCGCAGAATAAACCCATTTGTGTGCATTCACAGAGTCCACTACGAAGAACTAAACACTTGTTCCTGGGGCCACTGTGAGATACAGGAAGTTGGACTAGATGGGCCCTTGGCCTGATCCAGCAGGGCTCTTCTTATGACCAATTGCCAACTTCAAAGTCAGATCTTATCCCCTCTGTGCTGGTGACTTCAATGTCAACTGCCCCACTCCATCACTTTCAACATGGAGCATCTGTGCCTTTGCTCCAGTAATCTCAAAGTCAGGCTCTCATAACAATAAGGCAGCATAGGAGAATACATTAGCATACCCTGGAGAGAGACCGGGAACTTTCCTTTCTGCACCCTCAAACAGTCAAAGGAGGCTGAGAGAAAATGTCATTCTGGCCCCGGATAAAAATGGGGCATTGCACCATAATAGTATGGTGGTGGGCACATTGAATCTGGCATGACCTCTTGTTGGTACTGGGTATTTCGGAGACTTTTCCAATGAAGTGTGCTTTTTTCCCATACCATGGAGACCAATTCTGAAAATAACTGATGAAATCACTTTTGGCACCCAAGAGAGTCCTCAGGTTGTAGGATTATTCATAGTGGGAAAAAGATAACTTAGGATGTGTTGTGTAAACTGACTCCATTCCAGAGACTGGCTAAGGGTTAAAGAGGAAGTTGGGATCCAGGAAGATTCCTCCTCAAAAGCTGACTTAAGGCACACCAAATCCTCTTGTTCTTTATCTGCACACTGGGAGAGAGATCTGGTGGATATCCTTTAGGTTTTTTGCGACCCACAGACTGTTCTCTGGATGACTTAAGTTTGTGCTTCTGCTTTGATTTCTTTGCCATAGTAACAATGGAATTAGGAGGTTTCTTCCTATTCTTCAAATCTGAAGAGGATGATTTCAGTGCCAATGTCACCCTTAAAAAGGTAGTCTTCGATGATAATTGCACCCTTGAAGTTGACCATGTGTTACCAGTATCAAGCGGTGGTATCTGCACCATCTCAGCTTCCCCTGACCTCTAGTCATCTTGTGTTTTGGTGGTGGCAGACTCTGACGGATGTGCCTCTATGATGACTGGTCTGGAGAGTGTCTTACAGAATGCTAGGATAAGAATCTTGCTGTGTGCAGCAACTTTTTTCAGCAGTAAACTTAATTTGTGACAAAACTGATAATTCTGAATCTTCTGCCTCTCTCCAAGGCAGTAAAAACACTTAGAATGTCCATCAGTGAGGGGAATTTTGTTGGCACATATGACACACTTAACCAGGACCATAAAATGTGTTAAGGCCAAATCCTATCTGTTGGTATTTATTCTGAGGGCAAATTACAGAAAAAGTCAATGACAATGGCTATTCAATGTAAAATAGATGAAATGGGCTCCAACAAACGCTCCAAAGGAACTGAAGGGTAATCACTAGACACAGTCGCATGCACACTGAAGGTGGACTACTCTAATTTTATTTATAAATTTCACACAGACACACCCACATGTGTGATTCACAGACACGATGAAGAAATCATGCAACAGTAGGCCCACTGAATCAAAGGGGATATAGTGAGTTAAGTTGATTCAGTGGGCCTACTCTAGTGTGATTTACTATGCTAAGCAACAGGATTTTGGCCAATGTCATGAAGAAACCTGCGGGTTTGGCTGGTTCCACTGCTTCTCAAAGGCCTGATGTGTTAACAAACCTTCTAGAGCATGATGCCTATGAATCCAAACCCATGCCAAGGTGAAAAATGGACATCATTTATGCAGCTAAGAACAGTAATACTGACGGTGACTTGCTTGACTCGGGTAAAAGCCTGAGTGCCTGATTAGTCAGTCCACAGAGACAAAGAATGCACAGCTGATCTGGAGTCAGGAACCGCTCAGACCCTGTCTGCTAAGCAAACTTCTTGTAGCTTCATTCTTCTACTGAAGAACCCAGAAGAAAATGGAGAGGGGAATTTGTTGTGGAGAGGTTTATATATAAAAAAGTGTTTGGATTGCCTGTTCTCCATTTTTTACCACACTTGTGAGAGTTCAAGAGATCTCTCTCCACTGCCCTTAAGTGCAGATTTCAGCTAAGGTCTACTCTTGAAAAAGAATGTTCACTTGACTGTATTTCCAGACTTTTTTTTTGTAATTATTTAGATTTTAATTTAAAATATAGATTTTTAAGCATGAGAACTTTTATAAGAATCCAAAAGCAGTACAGTCGCATACTGTCAGTCACGGACAGATAAATTAAAATCAGTCAAATTGTCTTGTAGAAAAATAAAAACAATTTAAACTAAATTTATACCAGAGCTACTTACTGTAATCTTCCCACTTTTACTGCAACAGGAACATGGGGAAGCTGAGCTGCCCACTTTAGAGTCACATCTTGATAAACATGTAGGATGCTGTCATGGTTTCCAATTAGTGTGTTTACTATAGTCCCAGACACTATAATACATATAAAGATAATTTAGAAGCTATTCTTATTCTCATGTCTTGATATAATTCAGGCTTCTTAAGATATATAACTATTATGCTCATTAAGGACAAAATATGAGAATGCTGTTGAAACTACTAGTGAGAAGCAGCTGATAAAATATTAGTGAATGTTATAGCAGGCAGCAAATCAAATCAAATCAAATAAATTAATTGTCATTGTAAGTCTATACACAGTATACACATACAACGAAATTCACACAGACACCCAGAGCAACAAAATAACAAAATAGCAACAAAATAAACCAAATATAGACAAATCAGAATACAATTTTGTAGTCAAAATTATCAGTCTCACCCTTGTGCCAAGTGCTTACATATCTGTCAAATACCACATTAAAACAGTAAAATGAAACTTTATAATAAAACTGTCTCTTATACCATAACAAAGCTAAAACAAGAACAATCTGCAGCACCTTTTTATTTAAGTACATCTTATTATTATAAGTGAATGGAAATACTACAGATGAGTTAGCAGTTTGGCAGATTAGAACAGGATCAATTAATCCCTCCCCAGCTTCTACACTAGCAAAAATAAACAGACTTGCTCCATAATTGGTATGAAAATGTTGGGGGCTGGCAGATTGAGCTCGACCAACATATTCATCCTCTACCAGATCACCGAGCAGAAGCCCTGCTTAAAAAGCAACCTTCCCATATAAAAGTTAGTAACCTTATTTACAAGGTTGTCTTGCTGTTTATGGAAGATGATGTCTTCTGTTTTGACAATTCTCATGCAAAAAAGAATTCCACAACTCAAGGCTAACTACTGAGAATGTCCCTTTACATGACTACACTGTCTAACTTGGTATACAGTTATTAAACTCAAACTTACATTCTTCAAGCATTTTTAGAAATTGGAACTAGACCAGTACAGACACTAATAAAGGAACCCCACCTCATTTAGGATGGTTTAATTAAGCTACTGTATATCTAACCATCGCAATGCTTTAGTCACACAGTGCATTTGGCAAAATATCAACTCTAACAATTCAGATAACAAAATATATAAATCTATTACTAATCATATAATGAACTGTCCATTACTTAAGACTAGCACAATAAAATTTCAACAGGAAGTTGGCAATAGCATAACAAACAAGCAATAATTACAAACAGTTGGTTTGGATAGGAACTAGTTAAGTAGTACCAACTAAAAACTGGTTTTAGCAAGAAACTGCTTATGTTTACAAACCTGAATATGGAAGAAAGCAACTTGGGCTGCGTTCAAGCTTTTTTATGAACCGAATTTGTCCATTATCCTTAAGGCAAAAGAAATTTCTCTCTCCAAGCACAAATACATTGGAGAGAAGTTGATTGACTGAAACAACACATATATCCAGAGCTTGCTCTCCAATATTTAAAACCCAATCCACCTTAAGAAAGCAGATGAAATGAATGTACAACAGAGTGAAATATATTTTAGAAAACATTAACAGATTTATTCTACCTGAAACAAAATAATTCTTTCAACACAAAACCCCCGACAAAATTGAGACAAAATCTGTTTTCTTTTGCATAGTATAGCATACTTTCTTTTTCAAATAACGTGAAAGGTCCATAAAAACTCTCCTAGTTAATTTCATATTATACAGTTATAGCTAGACTAATTAACTAAGTTACATTGAAAATAAATTGGTTTTATCTTAACAGTGGTTTTATTCTAAATTGGTTATATCCTTACAATGTCTTTCTTTCAGTGGAACAGACACCGTTGGCAGATCAGATTCCCATTCCCTCCATTGCCAATTCACTTGCTACTCATTCAAACCTGCTCTGGAGAGCTGAAGGACTCTCTGGAGATTTGATATGTGAGCAATGGGATGCAAGAGAGAAGAGGAAAAGTAAATTTCCAGTTGTGGGGTCAGAAATAACAGTAGATCTAGCCCCATAGGAACTAAGTACTATAGATGAGATTTTTGAATTTTTTTGTATTACAAATCCCATAATTCTCCATTTTACCTGACAGACAGCCACCTAAATATGAATCACTTGGAAGAAAGGCCTGAACTGGAAGGCTCTGAGGCCTAGCTCTGTATTGCTTCCTGTTTGAAAATAAAGCTCCCAGCTATCATCAGGGCAGTAACAGGAAGCCTGGGTAGAGTTAGGCTTCAAAGCCAAGTTTAGCCATTTCTCCTAGGTCAGTTATATTCAGCTGTCTAACAGGTAGACGTCCCAGAGAAGGACAGGTTACCCACCTGTAATTGTAGTTCTTCGAGTGGACCTCTGTGATTCACACCCTGGGAGATCCGCGCCTGCACGGAGCCTCATCAGAAAGTTCTAGAGCTTCTGCGGTAGCAAAAAACACATTAGAATAAGGCCCCTCCCCCCTTGTATAAGTACCTTGGCGCCAAGGCTCCCCTTTCAGTTGTGTCAACCGCCGCTACATTAAGCAGAATGGTGTGACAGTGGGGAGGATGGGCGGGATGTGTGAATCACAGAGGTTCACTCGAAGAACTACAATTACAGGTGGGTAACCTGTCGTTCTTCTTCGTGGCCTCTGTGAATTACACCCTGGGTGACTAAAAAGCTGTCTTACCCGGAGGTAGGGTGTCACGCCAAGGTAGAGGCTAGAACAGCACGTCCAAATGCTGCATCAGACTTCTGCCGGAGATCAAGTCTATAATGCCGGATGAAAGTGGATGGCTGTGCCCAGGTGTCAGAGGCGCAGACGTCTGGAAGAGGTACGCCGCGTAGGAATGCCATAGAGGTCGTCACTGCTCTGGTGGAGTGAGGGCGAATCACCTTCGGGACTGGTTTGCGTGCCAGCTGATACGCAAGGTGAATGGTTGAAGTGACCTAGAAATAGTTTGAGACATCACCTGGCGACCTTTAGTAGGTGGTTGGTGACTTATGAAAAGTTGAGGTGAACGCCTGAAAAGTTGGGTGCGTTGGACGTAAAAGGCAAGGGCTCGCCTAAGGTCTAAAGTATGGAGGAGTCTTTCTTGAGTTGTGGACGGTGACGGGAAGAAGGAAGGATAAACGGCTGAGAGAGATGGAATTGAGATATGACTTTGGGGAGGAAAGAAATATCCATGGATAGTTTGACTCTGTCTGGAAAAAACTGTAAATAAGGATAGTCGTGACGTAAGGCCGCTAAATCACTAGCTCGTCGAGCTGAGGTGATGGCGACGAGGAAAACTGTTTTAAAGGTAAGTAGCCATAAATCAGTTGAAGCTAAAGGCTCGAATGGAGCTTTAGTAAGTTGTTGCAGTACTAGTGTTAGTGACCACTGCGGGGAAGGCGGGCGGGTATCTGGGTAGATATGAGATAGACCTTTAAGAAAACGTTTCAATGTTGGATGCTTGAAGAAATCAGCTGCCGGAGAGTTAGGGGGCTGATAAGAAACTATGACGGAGAGGTAAACTCTCAAGGAAGAAAGGGAAAGGCCACTAGACTTGAGATGAAGCAAAAAATCTAGAATAGTAGCAAGTGATGGGTTGATATAAGGCAATGAAGAAGCTTCAGTGAAAGATCTGAATATGTTCCATTTAAAAAGGTAAGCCTTTCTAGTGGAGGGCTTCTTTGATTGGCGGAGGACATTCATTAGCGAGGCGGAATCCTCCACGCTGCCAGGTGCAGAACAGGTAAGTCTGGGTGGAGTACTTGGGCGTTGTTCTGCGTGAGGAGGTGGGGCAGGCGAGGGAGGTGGTGAATGTCTGATGAGAGATTGTGAAGGACTGGAAACCAGGGTTGTCTCGGCCACCAAGGGGCTATAACGATGGCATCAGGTTTGTCTTGTTGTAGGCGAACCACGACCTTGTGGAGAAGCGGGAACGGCGGGAAAAGGTAACTGAGGGTCTTGGGCCATCGGCCGACAAATGCATCTCCTTGGGAGTGTCTGCCAATGCCGACTCGGGAGCAGTATCGTTTGCACTTCCGATTCACACGGGAAGCGAAGAGGTCGAGAGTTGGTTTGCCCCATCGTTCGCATAGGCGAAGAAAAACTGATTGGTCTAACTCCCATTCATGAGCTTGAGAGTTTGTGCGGCTGAGTAGATCGGCCAAGTCATTGTCGTGGCCGGCAATGTGTAAAGCTGTGAGGCAGATATAGTGTGCTAGGCACCACTCCCAGAGGTCAACTGCTAAACAGAGGAGACTTGGAGAGTGGGTGCCACCTTGTTTCAGAATATAGTACATCTCCGTGGTGTTGTCGGTGGCAATTTGTACCATCTTGCCAGCAAGGAGATTTCTGAAAGCTTTGCAAGCTTTTATAACTGCCAACAGCTCTAATTCGTTGATGTGAAGCAATTTCTCTCTGGAAGACCACTTGGTGTGGATTTTGAGAGATTTGCAGTGAGCTCCCCAGCCTGTGGGGCTGGCGTCGGTGGTGACCTGTATTTGTGGTCGTGGTTGTCGGAACGGCCGCCCGACGGATAGGTTGGGAGGAAAACGCCACCACTCAAGTTGGGAGGCGAGTTCTGGGGTGACCCTTAAAAGAGTGTGAGGAGGGTTTGTGAGCGGGTCGAAGAGGGCGAGAAACCATGACTGAAGAGATCTCATCTTGAGACGTACGTGCTGCACTACTGAAGTCATAGAGGCCATGGTGCCTAGTACACGTTGCACAGTCAAAGCGGGTACCATAGCATGAAGGGTGAAAACTTGAAGTAATACGATGAGATTTTCTCTCTTGTCTGGAGGAAGAAAAGTGCGAGCTTGTGTGGAATCCATGCATGCGCCTATATAATGAATAATCTTTGTAGGTTTCAAATTTGATTTTTTTTTTTCGTTGACAGCGAGACCGAGATTGCGAAGGAGGGTAAGGGTGAAGTGAGTGTCTCGTTGGGCCTTGTGACAGGAATGAGCTACGAGGAGCCAATCGTCGATATATGGAAATATGAGAATTTTTTGCAACCCGAGGTAAGCAGCTACCAGTGCCATGCACTTGGTGAATACTCTTGGAGCTGTTGCAAGGCCGAAAGGAAGCCTTTTGAATTGGTAGGCTTGTGATCCTAGCTGAAATTGAAGGAATTTTCTGTGCGAGGGATGTATGGAAATATGGAAGTATGCGTCTTTGACAGGTAGACAGGTAGGTGTTTCCAGAGGGCAGGATGGGTGGAGTGGTGTGCGATCTCGGTCATAGAAGCGTCAAACGTGATGTTTGAGCTTGCGGTCGTTGCGCCTAGTAATGTGTGGTTGGCGGGGTTTATTTCTTTGATTTCTGAAATAGGGTGTATAAGATGTTTGTTTTGGAGGATTACGTTGGAATTTTTGATATGAGTTGTACGGTTGTCTCCATTGATTTTGTTGGGGGCGTTGTTGGTAAGATGGATAAACTCCCCAACGTCTAGCTGCTGAACTTTTCTTTTGCATGTTTTCCAAAATATCATCAGTTTCAGCATTAAAGATGCCTGCCCCGTCAAATGGAAGGTCTTCAATACGTGCGCGGGCATCCTCAGCCAGGCCAGCTGTCCTTAGCCAAGAGAAACGCCGTAAGGCTACTGAAGTGTGGCCATTGACTGCTGTGGCGTCTACCGTGTGCCTAGCAGAAAGCATCTGTTGTTTGGCAACGGAAAGACCTTCTTGTTGAAAGGTATGGGCGAGTACTTTTTTATCTTCTGGTAGATTCGACAAAGGTTGACATATTGTCCCAAAGGAAACACTGATATGCACCCATGGCTCCCTGGTAGTTAGCGACACGCATGGTGAACGCTGCTGATGAATAAAGCCATCTTCCCATTGAGTCAATCCTTCTACTGTCTTTATTTGGTGGTATGAGGATTTGTCGATGTCGAGATCTGGATTGTGAGGCTTCGACAAAAATAGAGTTTGGAGCTGGTTGTTTTTGAAGAAATAGAGCTCCAGGATCATGGACTCTGTAGAGATTATCGATTCGTTTAGACATGGTATGGGAAGAGGCTGGTTTTGTCCAGGATTGTTGAGCGGTGCTGAGTAGAGACGGAAGCATTGAGATGTGTACTGGAGTAGTTATATCTTTAGAGATAGGGTCATATAGATGATTGGCCGGTTCTGTCAAAGGACAGTGGATTTGGAGATTGAGAGACTTAGCCATACAGATCATAAGTTGGGCGTACGTTTGGAAGTCTTCCGCCGGTGATGGTGGGTCGGCATCGACAAGGTCGGATTCCGGTGAGGTAAGTAATACTGACGGCGTCTGAGGCCTGGATCCGTGATCGGAATAATCGGGATCACGTCAGGAGTCGATGGACTGTCAATCAACTTCGGTGTCGATAGGTTGAGTGTCATAGTATTGACGTTTGTGGCTCGATGTCAATGGAGCCGGCATGTCCATGGGCATTTGTCGGTGTCGAGGATTTTCTATACCAAGAGATGTCATCCAAGTGTCCATGGACATCGTTTGATATGGTTGAACGTCGGTGTTGAACTCGGGGTCATAGTGATGTCGAGTTCGATGGCTTGGTTCTATCGGGCGACGAAAATCGTCCGTCGATAGAGGGACAGAACGAGTGTCCATGGACCAGGATGGATATCGAGGATCATTAATATCAAAGCCTGTGTCTCGGTGATGTAGAAACGGAGGTTGATGACTGTCGCGCACCCCCAGTGTCCCTAGTTTGTTTCCCTCAAACCCAGGTCCCACTTTCGGGCACGACTTTCTTACTTCTCCATACACCAACTGCCACCAGTGGATCTTTATCCACACTTTACCAATAATGCTGCCTGGACACGTGTTGTCAAATATAACTGATTATTTATTGTTTATTTGTTGAATCACAGAAGTATATTAATAGATGTTGTATTATGTTGCACTCCTTACTTGGATATTACACATGTTTCTTTATTGGTATTACTTTTCATATAAATCACTGTGAATCACTGGAATACTATTTGATGACTGTCTATTTATTTTTCTTCTATCTTTTAACTATTCTTAAATTCATAAACCAACTACTCCTCACCAACTTTCCAATCTCTCTCATAAACCTCTCTAAACCTCTTCTCTCCTTCTCTCCCAGTTTCCAACTGTCTCTAACTGTCTCTCTGACTCCGCCCTCCTGTCCTCTCATAGGCTCCAGCTCTAGAGCTCCACATGACGGACAGGTGGGACATGGGCATTCCGCCACAATGACGAACTGGTAAAGCAGTGGAGTATATAGATGCTGGAGATGCCGAGTGAGAGGAATGATTTCCCTCGTCTGGATTAGCGGGAAAATATCGGGAGGCTGGAGCTGTAAAAGCCTCGCGTGTAGAAGAAAATTGCTCGACCGTCCTGGGTCTTTTAGGTGCCAGGTAGGGAGCAGGTTGGAGTCGATGTGGGTCACGGTGATATGGCCGTTTCGACACCGATGGCTGTCGAGATCAAGGCCCACCATGAGAAGGTATGGCCGAGCTGGATAGAGCAACTGGCTGATTGGCGGTTGCGGTTTGTCCGGTCGAGCGCTGGTCAGGGCAAATGGCAACCCGGTGAGAGTGCTGAACGCGGATCTGAGCCACGCATGATGAAATAGATGGCTCCAGGGACTGTTGGGGCCGATGTCTCTGAGGCTGTCATGGTGGACGATCAGATGTTACCGAATAAGGTATGGTCTCTAGTTGTTGTTCGGAGTCGACCCTGTCAGGTGAAGCAATTACAGAAGGGTTGCTTGAAAGAACAGAGTGTTGAGGACTGGGAGGAGAAGATGTTAATCGATCGACTCTGTCATCCCATTTCGGTGATTGGGAGCAGGGTTGATGAGAGGGGATTCCGTCATCGTCAGAAGGCAAACCAATAGATATTGATTCGGTGGTTTGTTGAGGCTGCTGAGGGATGACTGCAGCTTTAGATTTATGCTGTTTAGGTCTTTAAGGCGGAGAAGGCTCCGGAACCGAAGAGGCTTCGGTGGACATTTGACGTTTTGGTATCGTTTGAGGATTTTGGTATTGAGCGCTTCGATTTATGGGTTTTTGAAGTTTTAGACAAAGTGGATGGAGCGTCGGAGTGGGATGGTGTGGTCGATGGATGTTGTTTTGAGGCTTCAGAAAGAGCCTTCTCCATTGCTTTGGTTTGTGAGGTGGCCTTACAAGGAGGTTGGGCCATTTTGGTTGGTTGAAGGGATTGTTCCCAAAGACGGAGTTTTAATCTGGATTAGCGAGAACGGAGGACTCCGCGCTTGAAGTTCTTACAATGCTGGCAGGAGGACGTCTGGTGTGCCTCTCCCAAGCAAAAAAGACACTTGGTGTAGCCATCGGAGAGTGGTATTTTGTTATCACAGACCACGCAGTGTTTAAACGGGCCCAAAGGGGCCATGAATAGGAGAAAATAAGTTGAGGAGAAAAAACTATGATTGGGGGGGGGGTGCTGTAGCCGGAGGCCGAGCGAAGCAGAAAGGAAAAAATCTCTGATGATAATTAATTTGATCTAAAAGTTTAAAGGAAAAAAGATTGATAACAGGAAGAAATCAAGAATAAACTCTTTTACTCACAGAAGCAGAACTATGAGGCTCTCAACGTGGCGGTTGAAAGAAACTGAAAGGGGAGCCTTGGCGCCAAGGTACTTATACGAGGGGGGAGGGGCCTTATTCTAATGTGTTTTTGCTACCGCAGAAGCTCTAGAACTTTCCGATGAGGCTCCGCGCAGGCGCAGATCACCCACGGTGTGAATCACAGAGGCCACAAAGAAAAACTGTGGGATCCGTAGTCCCAAAAATTCCAAATCCCATCCCTACTAACTACAATTAACTCCATCTGTATCTAACCAACAGCTTTCTTACAGTATGACAGTTGTAAAGTGGAGTATAACAACAAAGTGACCCATCTCACAAGGTGTCACTTCACCCTCCCAACACTGGATTTTAATAGCATTACTGCAACACATCATATCATTTTGGGACAAGTTTTGTTTCCAGTTGCTTTATAAGTTTCTCTAGTGTCCATTCTTAGAACCAATTCATGAAAGGCAACTTTTCATCATGGTGACAAATGCCAAACAAAGAATGAAGTTGCATAAAAAATGGTAGAAAATCAACAAAGATACAATCTTGGTACCGATAATGTTAAGGGAGATTTTTGCTTACTTTCCACAAATATAAGAGCATTTGATGTTTGATATAAGCTTCTTTAACAATTCCTTCATATTTAAACACATGGCTGCTCCCTCTCCTCATACATAATGCAACAATATTTTAGGAAAACCAAACACAAGCTTCTCTGTTGGACTAGAGACAGTGATTAAAGAACCATATTGACAGAACAATTCTATGAACACCTAGTCTGAAGCAGGTCCCATTAGGTCCCACTTTGAAAGACACTGGACTTACTCCCAGGCAAATGCATACAAGACTACTGATTAAGGAAATTGGACGCTTGACGTTAACTCAGAAGGTTCTGTAATATCAATGTATTCTCACAGATTATTTATATGAAAATAAAATTTACCACAAGCCTTTTTCCAGACCCAAGCTTTTGTTCCTCCTTTTCTTGTGTCTCAGCATCTTTTGCAAACGCAAGCACTTGGTACCTATTATTTCAAAATAAAACAAAACCACAGACATGCACACACAAACTCTTTATCACTGAATACTTTAGTGAGTGAAGATTTATATAAGAATGCATGGGGAAAATTGCTTTACTTTTTTTTTAATGCAGGCTTTAATTCTGTTATGAGATTAAATAATATGCATTGAACTGGCAGGTTGAAATTTAACAAGGGGTGAAAATAGGTTTTGGACATATATCCCCCTTCATATGTGAAAACTGATAGTCAATCACTTTTGTTTCAATAGGTGAACATTTATTTGAATATTTAGATCATAATCTATATTCAAGTATCTCAGCACATGATACATGCAATAAAATAGTGTCAGACATTTGAAAACACTTAAATAGCAATACACAATCTATTGAAACTACAATCACTGGGCCTCAAAAACTTTGATGAGAAGTTCTAACTTGATGCTGAATGAGGTGAACTTCAGTGCCAATTAGGTCTCCACTATTAGGTCACCCCTACAGAGAAGACCCTCTGCTGTGTTATTTGCATAGCATATGTCTGTCACTGATGGGTCACAGATTTACATGTGTTTTCACGTTTTGCCCTACATACCAATTTATGCATAATAAATCTGTAATGTTTAAAGTGGCTTTCTAACATTCAGAAACAGAACAAAGAAAATGAGGTACAATCCTGTTGATTTTTATTATTATTATTAAAATGTGTCCCTTAATGGAAATTAGATACTTAGTTAAGTATACTTTTGGTCAAATTAGTATAGTGATCTTCATTTCAGATAAAATCTGTCTTTATTTGATGTTAGCAGAGCTTGAAGTAACTAGTTGCAAATAGTTACCTATAGTTCTGCTTTCCAATAACTACATTACAATTTTATCAAGGAATAACTATGTGTTTGTGTGTGTGTAACTGTGACTTCTACAGTTAACAGAAATGCAACCTTATTAAACAATTGAGAAGGAATAACACATGCTTGTGCTGCCTCCTGCCACTATTTTGTACTCAGCTCTTGAGAGAACAGCATGTTTATTACCACAGGCCATTGCTTTGCAGCATTCAGATGTTTATCTCCACAAGGTAACTACAAATTAACTAATTCGAATATTTCAAATAAAGGAAAATTAAGAGGCACATTTACAAGTGGAATAAAGACTGCAATTAACTAGGTTTGAGGCCTTGAAACTAGAACTACTTTTAAAAAGTAATGTCCAAGTTCTCTATGCAAAAGAAGGTAAAGAACAGATAGAAAATAATTTGTTACTTATTTCACATCATACGTACTTGTAGCTCTCAACCTGCCAACAGGAAGAAACAGTAATGAAGGAATCTGTTCGAGAACTGTATGTTAGTGGACCAGGTAGAAGAAAGCCAGGTAAGAAACGGCCAAATGAATAGCTTTCCTGTTCAAACAACATTAGCATTCCATCCACAGACTGTATACAGATCAAATCTCGACCTAAATAAAAAGATAGAATGAAAATTCAGCTTTGTTCCACAGAGAGAAGTAAACCTTCTAGGGCAGTCATTCTCAACCTTTTTTTCTTTTTTCTTTTTTTTTTTTGGCCATGGCCATAAACACAATATGAAAGAAATGCAGGCCAAATCAGGATTGTATAAGTCGCATAACGGACCTTATAAGGTGTGAACAACTGTTTCCAGTATGTGCCCCCCTTCAGATGTGCCAGCCATATGACCCCCATTGAGAATGGCTGTTCTATGGAAGAAACTTTTACATTCTGTTTGTTGCAACGACAGTCCTTCATTATGAGCCTATTTGTGGTCTTCCTCTGATTTATGGCCTCTCTTCAGGAGTTTTAAAAATTTAATTTTATTTCCAGTATTTTAAGTGTTTCAAGTAGTTTGATGATCTGAATAAAACTGCCTATGTAAGGCCTCCAAAAGACTTTTAATCTTGATACTGATTACACACAGAATGGGATTTCTTTCTGGTTAGCCTATATCATTTGCTTTAAAAATTATTTTAGTTTTATTTATTTTCTTCAATTATGTAAGAGCTGAACAATTGCTTATGCTCTATTTGCTGAGACCAGAAGTTTCTTTATCTAACAACTTTCCTTTCCATATCTAATTATCTTACAATGTGCCATTCAATAGAGAGCAGCCACCAAAGAGGGGAAATGCCAAGTGGAGGCAGCAGTAAAGGAGGAAAGAATAAATTGCTTTAGTCATCTATACTTAGGATACCTAGTGTGGAGTAGCAGATAGAGTGATGGACAAAGACTCAATCCCCACTCGGCCATGGAAGCTCACTGGAGGTTTGAAACTGGAAAAACCACTCCTTAAATATCTCACCTTAAAATCCCTATTAGGATCACTATAAATTGGTTCAGACTATTATGACACATAACACTTAGGTTCAGATATTGGCTTAGTTAAAGCACAAAATGAGAAGTCATGTGCTGTTTCCACAGGAGCAGGCCCCAAAATCTAGGCCTTATCAGACTAAGGCATACCACAATCCCGGCCAGGGGAGTTCAGAACTAGAGATGGTTTATACCAGTTTGTGTCAGTTTGTGGCACCAAGGTTTGTGCCAGTTCCTGCCGGTTTGTCGGAATGGCACCACAGGTGCTATGTATTCCCTTCCCCCACCCACCCTGGCCAGCTCCCCCACTCACCAGCTGGCGTGTGCACTGCTCTTCTCCTCTTCACGCAATCATCTAGTCCCAGCAGGGGTGTGTGCTTCCCTCCTCCGCCTCCTCTGGCAGTTGCCCACTCAGACAAGGAGGTGGGGCAGGAATTTCTGAAGCAACTGCCTTTGAGTGGGCAGCTGCCAAAGGAGGTGGAGGGGGGAAGCAAGCACTGCTGCTGGGACTGGACAATCACGCAAAGAAGAGAACATACTAATAAAGAAATGCAGAATACTTCAACTTAAATTATTTTAAATCAAATATCTTACATTAAAAGGCACATATCACTTAAAATATTTCAGGCAACTTTTATTTATTCATTAATTCTCAAGAGTCCTAAGGTATGAACCAATATTCTTCTGGCATAATGGAAAATCATACTGTAGCTGCAGACTCTGCAAGTATGCCATTATGACAAGAAATGAGATAGAGTTTCAAGCAAATCTCAACACATACATCACATTTTTCTCATTCAAATAAAACAATCTTTTTTGAAATAAAAATGCTGTATCTCTTAATAAATGATGCAGTATCTCAAAGTGTAAAAGGCTTTTTCATCCTTTCACTGTTGATCAAAAACACATTTCTATTATACCAAAAGGTTTAATAAAAAACAGCTAACAGTTTGAGTTAACAAAATCATAAATCAGCATATTAAAAGTATTTCAATCACTTCTGAAAAGAATTCTGTTTCCCTTATTAAACATGAAATAGAATGAAACAGCACATTAATCATGACATCTAAAGGAAGGTCATTAAGCAATGAAAATGAATCTTTCCACATTGGAATACATAAATACATCATTAGATTTTTTCCCCAAAGAAACTGAAGTATAGAAATATAGTCCAATAACAATCATACTGCATTATCGCATGGGGTGGGTGGAAAGAGGCAGACAAAATATCATTTCCGCATTTAATTTTTTTTCTATCACTGTAAGTGATAAACACGAAATATCTCTAAGATTCCACCTCTTTAAACCTCTGACTATAATTTCCAGTAACCACTTAAATTTGATTATTTGTTCCCATCACAACACAACAATCTGTATTATTTTGAACTTAGTTTCATATTTCCAAGTGCCAGTAGTTTTAATAATTTCCTATTGCTTTAGAACTCATACATTTTCCTAGGAAATATAAACTGTTAACAGTTTAAGCCAATGAACAAATACTTTCTTTTACTTAATTCAATCATTTTTAACAGAATTATAAGCTTAACATTCAAAAATCTTAAAGCCTTTTTAAACAGGACAGTTGGTTTTAGAATTATGAGTCTCTTTCAATTCCATATGTTTTTTATCTGATAAAACAGGGTATATGGCTTCTGTTAAATTTAGACTTTATTTTTTATAACATCAATTAACATGTATCTCCATACATGTATACATATATATTCTTAGATGTAAACAGTTGACTCCTGAAATCTAGAGTTAGAGTTTAGAATTCTTAAGCAAGTCTTTACCTAGTCCAAAATATTAAAAAATAAATTGCTTGATTTACACTAGTTTTTCTGACATTCTGAGATTCTGGGGGTTCAATCTGGTAAAAATTCTAGAGAGGTAAGCAATAATGTTCCAGCTAATAGTGAGCAAGATCAACCAATCACATTTATTGAAGGCTTTTTATGAACTGTTTTAGAATTGCCAGATGACTACAAGTTAGAGATAGAGCTCACCGTGTAGTGACTCATTTTTCGCAGGGATCTCAGAGACCTCTTCCATTCCTTGTAAGATTCCTGAGTTTTTCTGTTAAAGAGTTTTTACTACAACGTGCGAGGGAAAAGAAGGATTTGTTTGGGGGTCAAGGACAGCACTGGTTCTGATATTTCCAGATTATACTAAACGCGTGGTCCAGCAACAAAAGGCATTCGCCATCAACCGTAAACTGGCACGCGAGAAATCCATTGAGTACTTTGTGAAGTTTCCAGCTATCTTCTGTATTAGACCTGGTTCTCAACTGTTTCAGTTTAACAACCCTGAAGAAGCTGAGAATTATATTCTTCAAATGGGCTAACCTTCGGGCATTCGGACAAAATGAATTAGTGCTGGGAAGCAACTCATAACAGTGAGATAAGAAGAAGCTGCAAAATCATTTCTTTTTTCACTAGCTGGATCAGAACCATTTAAAAACTCATACTGAATCCTAATACTGACTCTGCTATTTTTATTTTTATTACTTATTCAGCAGTTCTCATATGTTAGCTTAAGTACAGTAATTTTGGGGGTTTATACTGGTTTGTTTCCCCTTCATGGATTGCTGCCTTGTCGTGGCGAAGGGGCTTGAGTAATTCAGAGAAGCTATGGGCTAGGCCGTGCAGGGACACCCAAGACAGACAGGTCATAGTGGAGAGTTCTGACTAAACGCGATCCACCTGGAGGAGGAACTGGCAAGCCACTCCAGTATCTTTGCCAAGAAAACTCCATGGACAGAAACAAAAGGCTAAAAGATATGACGCTGGAAGATGAGCCCCTCAGGTCAGAAGGCGTCCAACATGCTACTGAGGAAGAGCGGAAGACAAGTACAAGTAGCTCCAGAGCTAATGAAGTGGTTGGGCCAAAGCTGAAAGGACGCTTAGCTGCGGATGCGCCTGGAAGTGAAAGGAAAGTCCGATGCTGCAAAGAAGAATACTGCATAGGAACCTGGAATGTAAGATCTATGAACCTTGGTAAGCTGGATGTGGTCAAACAGGAGATGGCAAGAATAAACATTGACATCCTGGGTGTCAGTGAACTAAAATGGACGAGAATGGGCGAATTCAATTCAGACGATTATCATATCTACTATTGTGGGCAAGAATCCCGTAGAAGAAATGGAATAGCCCTCATAGTCAATAAAAGAGCGGGAAAAGCTGTACTGGGATACAATCTCAAAAATGATAGAATGATTTCAATACGAATCCAAGGCAGTCCTTTCAACATCACAGTAATCCAAGTTTATGCACTTGGCTGAAGAGCATTATGCACCAATGCTGAAGAGACTGAAATGGACCAATTCTATGAAGACTTACAACACCTTCTAGAACTGACACCAAAGAAAGATGTTCTTCTCATTATAGGGGACTGGAATGCTAAAGTAGGGAGTCAAGTGTCCTCCTGAGATTTGTTCTTTCAAGAAAATGGAAAGCTGAGAGTAGTATAACACCCTCTCTGGACTTCAAGAAAGACGATTTCAATTAGCTTAAGGAAATATTGGATGAGATTCCATGGTCAGAAATACTCAAAAAGAAGGGAGTCCATGGTGGATGGGAGTTTCTTAAGGGTAAGATACTAAAAAATCAAACAAAATGCAAAATTCATGGCAGGCATCTGTGCCAGGTCTGCCAACATGAGGTAAGTTCAGAATTAGGTTGCAGACATTGGGGAGGGGGGGTGCCATCTCAAGCACCATCTCTGCATTGCCTGCTTCCAAAACACAAAAGGTTTTTGGTTTGTTTGTTTGTTTGTTGTTGTTTTGCTGGGGGCTGAGATAAATTGATTTTTAGTGGGCCAATAAAGATATCACCCTACTCTTATATCTGGATTGAAGTGAGTAAAACACTGGATTCGCATCCTGTAAACCAGCCAAAAGGGCAACAAAAATATACAATGCTAGATACTAATAGAACTGATATTTTTCACATACTCTTAGATGTACAATGTGTATATTTGTAGATGAATGAAAACAAATGAACTACAATAAAATTTAGCAAAACCTTTGAAAATTCATATATAAACACAATTCTGCTACATCTAAAACTACAGTTTTACCCAAAAAATTAATTTGTTGCATTTTATAGCAGTTTTGTCCTTTGAACAAACTCACAAGAGGCTAAAGTTTGAATTAATTTAACTTTGGCCACATTTATATACACCAAATGATAGATTACTGTTCTGAGAATCCACCTTAAACCAACATACTTTTCTCTCTCCATCAACCCAGAAAAGAAATTCAAAGTCTCCATTTTAGAGAAATTGGAAAGCCATTGTTGTGTTATATAACAAAAAAGGAAGCTTCTAACCTCCATCTCTTCCATGCAGAGTGGGAAAAAGAGAAAATGCTCAATTCTAAAATACATTTTTATAACTAATAATGATTTCTCATTACAACTTAATGAGCACAATATCTTTAAGCCATTAAATTAAAGGTGAAATGCTTTGAATAAAAGAGAGACAGCCTAAACATTGAAGTTCAAGTTTATATCACTGTTTTATCTGAATAAAAGCAAAAAGAGCACTTAGCCTTGGAACATATAGCTTAGCTGATCATCTTTTTCTGACCATCACCTAATTTAAAAAAACACCTTTGCAAAATTGTGGAAAAGAAAACAGCAGTCTACTTCTCTTATAAGTTTCCCATTACAAGATTGCACGGTTTTTACATGTGTAGTACTTTGTTATTAAAAAGAATTCTTCCTCATAGCACCTTCTTTGTTTTAAGTCTGAAACATACTTTGCCTTCAGGCTGAACTACAATAAAAGTAAAATGGATTCAGACATTTGGCTAAGAAAAGCTAAATTTTCTATAGCTTTCTTGCCCCATGTAATTTTTTTCCTGTAAAGGATTTCTACTGTTTAAAAATACAATTATTTTCAATCTCTTTTGTTTTGCTGGATCCATGGATTAACATAAAACAGATGTGTCATTCGGGAAGCAGTTTTATATTTTAAAATAACATAAGAATTCTTGTGATTCTTACCTTGCTACTTGTGTTAGATTTTTTTGGAAGCGCTATAAAAATAGCACACCATTTAAGAGTCATTTTCTGAAATAATGAAAAATCAGTCCATCCTCTTGCACAGGATGGTGAGGAGAGGCACCCTGCACTTATGCTGCAATCACATTCAATGTTAAGGGGCAGATTCTGTGAATATTAAGCACTGAGATATCTAGCTCTGCCCATGCTTGGGATTCTGATTTAACTCCTAAAACAGAAGCTGGTATTTTGCATCACCCAAGCATATTTGGTCACATAATCATTTTATCCACTATAGCTTTCTGCAGATACTTTATTATGAAAATCCACAAGTTCATCATGTTATGAATAGTTTAATACATGTGGTAATTTGCAGCTCAGCACAAATTTAAGTAATTATGATGAGCCTTCTCAAAACAGCTGCTCACTGGTATAGAATACTCATTACTTCCAAAATTATTCTCCTCACATTAGAAATGCAGAAGACTGCACCCTGATATTGTGACCAATCAATATAGCATCCTGTTAAGCCATTACTGATAAAAGAGGGTAGTTCAAACAAAAAGTTATAATTTTTCATCAGATTCTTTTTTTAAACAGGTTCCTGAATTCAGACCATAATTAGGACAGTGGTGGTAGACAGTATGTACCAAGTTTAGACAAGTACTTTTAAGGTCCTTGTTTTTCCTTTTAAAAGGTCTCCTTCCCCACCCTTGTTTTGCTCCTTTTTAACGGAATTTAGCCAATTCTGTAATTTTTCAAATGCCTATCATTGCTTCTTGAAAAGAAAATGCTGCCCACTGTTATTTTTTATTTGAAGTTGTTCCATCCTGTCGTTTAGAAGGCATGCAGCCTTTAAAATGCTTGTTTTATTATAATCTTTTATAAACTTTCCTAGCACATGCTTACTGAAGCAACTGCATAAACATCTTGCCAGTACTTAAAGAAATTAAATACTTGAGTCTGAATACTAGAGGTGAATGGTGCTTACTTCTGGGCAAGACAGTAGATAAGGAGACAGCTACCCTGTTTCCCCCAAAATAAGACAGGGTCTTATATTAATTTTTGCTCCAAAAAACGCATTAGGGCTTATTTTCAGGGTTTTTATTTTTTTCAAGTACAAGAATCTACATTTATTCAAATACAGTCATGTCATCTTCTGGTTGCTGCACAATGGTGGAGGTGGGGGTTTCACTTAACTAGGGCTTATTTTTGGGGTAGGGCTTATATTACGAGCATCCTGAAAAATCATACTAGGGCTTATTTTCAGGTTAGGTCTTATTTTCGGGGAAACAGGGTATTTAGTTGTCTCATGTGCTCCCGGAGGCATCTGGTGGGGCCACTGTGAGATACAGGAAGCTGGACTAGATGGGTCCTTGGCCTGATCCAGCAGGGCTCTTCTTATGTTCTTATGTTCACAGGAAGATGGAGAGGCAGAGAGGAATCAAAGAGGGGAGGGGGAGAAAGGAGCAAGAAAGAGAGAGGAGAAGCAACAGAAAAGAGAGAACCAGGCTGTGAAGGTTCGTATTTTGCTTTAGCCTCATTACCAAATAAACCAGGAGTCATTTTTATCTCAAAATCCAAACTTGGGTTTATTGTATTTTTTAACTGGAAATTGTTAATCAAAGGTTCAGTTCTTAACTTCTCCTGCGACATCAACGGACGCCGCAAGGGCAACCAAGGTTCTTGCTCAAATGGATTTGACGACTTGGTTTCCCACGGCCCAGGTAGGAAAGGATCAGGAGTCAGTGTTTCCTGTTCTTCATCGTGATCCCCTAACAACGGTAGGGTCTCCTCCCCTCCATCTCCGATCCAAATCGGCTCCTTCTCCCGTCCCAGGGAACCCCACGGTCCTGGTGGCACAACATCCTCCTCGCTTCCTCCGCTCGCCACAGTCGTCGCTCCTCCGCCTCTCCGGCCACCAGTTCCTTCTCCTCCTTCAACCTCTTTCTCCACTCTCGAGCCTCGGACTCACCCCAATAAGAGGGTCTTTGAGGTAACCCCCTCCTTTGTCTATAATCAGCCTCTTCTCGCGGCACCTTTACTTTCTCCCATTGTCCCGTCCACGGGTCCTCTACCCAGATCAGCTCCCAGACTCCTGGTATGTTGTCCTTATCCCTTTTTATATCTCCCATTCCCGCCTCAATCACGGACCTCCCTCTTTCTTCCCTTCCCGCCAATTTCCCTTCCGTCTGAGTGGCTACAGTCAGACCCCATAGGTTTTCTTCCAGTTCCCGGGTATCTATTCCCTGGTGTACCCTTTCTCGCGGAGTCGGCGGCGGAGTGGTCTGTACCTCTCTGGATACCTTAGAGAAGGACGGCACTCCGATGAGAGCCTCTATGCTCTCATCACGCCTCTCACACAGGCAAAGAGAGGAGGAACAGTTAGAGAAAACGACAGATAAGAAGGGAAGAAAGAGAGAGGAGTTACAGGTGGGAAGCAGCACTGAGACAGATACAGACCAGCCATGGGGGTGGGGGTACTGGTGGGGAGGAGCCACAGAAAGAGAGAGAGAAAGAGAGAGAGAAAAAGAGAGAAAACCTCTTAGGATGTCTTGAGGCTGCTGCAATCAGAAGCACATCCCATTCCCAAACATTACCTCTTCCTTCTTTGGTATTTAGAAGGACCAAGTGTCTGCATATTTTAAAATATGCAGCATTTAGTTCAACAAGTCTCTCCTCCTCAGGGCTTATTCCCGAGATATAAACTTAGCCTGCAGTCCTATAAACTAAATAGTCGTCCCTGGTGCTGGTAGGCAGAATCACATGCCAATACAGTATCCAGAAACATTCTGGATGCTCCTGAACCCAACAGTGTTTTCTCCTTTGGTGACCCTACATAAGCGTCAAACACACTTGCACTGTAATCCTGTTTCAACCTACTCAGAAGGAGTACTGAATTAAATGGGATTTATTTCCAAGTATATGTGATGCTGCAGCCTACATCTCCAGCTGATCTCTTCCACTGGAATGGTGGGTGTGTTTTAAGTTAAACTTCTGTTTCTAAAAAGCCAGAAAATCAACTAGTTCTCTCAAATAAAACACGAACGTCAAATCAGTTCTTTGACACCTTCTCTAGGTATTTTACTGCATGAGACACCTGAATGCCTAGAAGAACCATGGTTTTCAGTTACAATCTGTGCATTCAGGTACCTGACTTTTTAACTGGAAAGAACTGGGTTATTATCCCCTTAAGGAGTAACCTGAATTTCAGGTGCTTTCAGCCCATGAAACCCAGTACTCCTAGGCATCAGTATTCAGATGGAAGTTGCAGATTCCTTTCCTATAGTTGTATTGTTGTTATGTGACATAAAGTTCCTTCCAGAGTATGGCAGCCCTAACAGGGTTTCTGAGGTATGAGAGATGTTCAAAGAGCCTGTCAGTGAGTCACCATGGCCAAGTGGGTATTTGAACTCAGATCACCTGAGTCTTAGTACAACATCCTTTCTATTATACCACACTGGCTTTCTTTCATGCAGTACAGTGGACCCTCGACTTACGGAATTAATCCGTATTGGAACAGTGGCCGCAGGTCGAAAAGTCTGTAGGTCGAGGGTCCATTTCCCATAGGAATGCATTGAAAACCTATTAATCCGTTCTGGCAGAAGGAAAAAATACCCCCCTCCAAAAAAATTAAAATAACAGCAACAGTGGAGCAAGTCCCATGCTGGGACTGCAAAAAAGTAAATAAAAAATCACCAAAAAACAAAACAACACAGAAACATACCCCCCAGCCCAAATCCACCCTCCAAAACCCACCCAGAACAACTTTTTAAAAAGAAAAAACAGCAGCACCTTACCAGTCTGAAGCCTCTGAAGCCTCCCAGCTTGCAAAGCCGTGCTTACTTGCGAGTAGACCCGCGCCTTTGGTGGTGCTTACTCACGAGTAGACCCGCGCCTTCGTGTTCAAAGGTTCTCATCAGTTGAGAGAGCAGGAGCTCTCTCAACTGCGACACACCCTATATACAGTAATGGCCGACAGACCTACAGCACAAAGAAGCAGCCTCGGCGCCACCTATAGTTAGAAAGTTGAATTGCCCGCCTTTTTCCCCTGCCTATTTCTGTTCTTATGTCAATTCTCCGGCCGGAAGTCGAAGTGAAATTTTCCGGCTGGAGAAGTCCGTAACTCGAAAAGTCCGTAAGTGGAGCCGTGCGTAAGTCGAGGGTCCACTGTATTCATCTCAAATGTTCTTTTAGGCACAACACTGGGGCACAGCACATCTAAATTTAGAGAAGGCTAAAGGAAAAGTGTGGATGTTTGCAAAATCTTCTGGTTTAAAATTGTTCTAAGTTATGGGCACTGTGGGTCCTTGCCAAAGGAAACCTATGTGAGCTTTACTTGATCCTTTGGAAGGGAAGGGAAGTGGCCTGCGTCAGGGTGTCTGATTGTCTGTGATTTTTGTACAGTGAATCTATGTCCAATTAAGCTTATACCTCTCTTCCTAAATTACCATTTGCTGGTCAACAGCAAGACTCATGAAGTAGCCAATAATGTCAGTTATTTCCCTAGTCTCTTCTTTAATATGAGAGTTTACAAATCTTCATGTTGTGTTTGGCACATTGGGAGGATTTTAGATTCAAGAATTAAAGCACTAGCAGCAGCTATGAATCAGCAGCTATCAGTGGTCAGCTGAGAAATATATGGCTCTCCATGGAGAAGGAAAGAAGGAAAGAAGACCTCTATTCTGTAAACCAGTGGGTTCCTAACCCTGGATAACCCAGGTGCTCTTGGACTGCAACTCCCAGAAACCCCAGCCAGCACAGCTGGTAGTGAAGGTTTCTGGGAATTGCAGTTCAAGAACATCTGGGTTACCCAATGTTGGGAACCAATGCTCTAAACCCATAGAATCCAGAAACTGAAGTCTGAGGCAAAAGTTAACCAACTTTAGTCAAATGGTCAGATTAAGAGTGAGGTCAGACATATGATTCATCACCAGGGTTTGAAAAATGGACTAGTCCACTCGTCTGTGACGAGTGAAAAATGCTGCTCGACGAGTCACAGCTCCCTCCTTCCCTGCCTCCTTCCCCTCCGCCTGTCTCTCTCTCTAATTCTGCAGTCCTCCCCTCCCCCCTCCCATTGCAAAAGGAAAACTGCCCTCTTCTTGCGAGAAGAGAGTTCAAGCAGCACATAGAGATATAGCTCTGCAGGAGAATGTAGAGTAGTCCCATGCTGGAGAATATGGAGATTCCCTGCTCCCAATTTCAACCAAACAAGGACACATCCTAGGGTGGGAGGGAACCGTGGCTCCTTAAGAGGCCGGGCACTTTTGCTTTCAGTTTTATTTTTGCTGGAGATTCAAAAGAAAGGCATTCAAAATACAAGCTTCATGACCCCACAGGCACACAGGTAATAAAGCAACTGCTACAGATGGCATATTAACATCTATGTCAATATTTGATACTTTCACATGGCCAGAAACGTCCTTGGAAAGTTCTGGTTAAAAGGAAGTAACCGTACTTGTATCTCATTACAATAAAAGAAGACATAATTGAGAAAGCCCCGGATGAATGGTATGAATTCAAAATATGTGCAAAAGGTCTGTCATCAGTGGATTTACTGGGAAAGGCAATGAACCACCATGGGGGTAGTTTTCCTGTTCTTCTGAAGCTCCTTAAAATTGCCTCTGTTCTACCAGTTTCTACAGTTAGCTGTGAAAGGGGTTTCAGCCAGATGAATTTGATCAAAAATAAATTCAGATCGTGTTTAGAGACTGAAACCTTAGATAACCTTATGGTGGTGAATCTAAATAGACCTCCACTACCACAGTTTAACCCTACTAAAGCCATAGATAAATGGTACTTCAGTGCTAAAACTACCAGGCATGTTCAAGGACACAAGTGCAACACCTCTGACAGCAGTGCATTTTCTACTAAGAAGACATAGGCGAATACTGTGTACGTAATACAATTTATTTTGGGTTTGTACGCATTGTTATGTAGAAATAAAAGTGAACAAGTGCCTAGTTTAAATGTGCTAACATAAATTGCAAGGCTATAGTCTGGTCATGCTGACTGGTAAAATTTTTGACTGACTGGTGAGACATTCTAAAATTTTTCAAGCCCTGTTGATCACCTTGATCACTGGTTCCCAAATTTTTTCAACTTGTGACCCCCTTTAATAATAGCAAAGTATACTGCAGCCCCCCCCCCACCACATTTGCATAAAAAGGCATTTTTAATGGGGTAAAGACATCCTTTCTTGGAAAGTAGAGGCTTCTTTCTCCCGCAGACAGCCTGTTTCTCATACATACACATACACACTAACTTTAATATCCTGCTCTGAAAGGTCAAGGAAGAAATTATTTAACAAGGCCTACATATATGGTGACCCATGACCCCACAGAAAACACTTTGAGACCCCCTTGGGGGTCACAATCCCTAGGTTGGGAAACTCTGACTTTGATAAATGAGGCACTGTGAATTAGTCACCAGAAGCACAAGTTTCATCACAATGCCTGATGACAACTCAGGTATTCATATTCGAAGAGAAGATTTCTTCCAGATACTCAGATTGCTTGGGCCCCAAGAAATAAACACCTAGAGAACTTGTTGAGAAAAAGCCATGACAGTTGCTTTATGTTGAGTAAGAAGTAGATGACTACTGACAAAAGAAGTCAGCTTCTGGGATTCTCCGTTACTTTCGTTGGTGTTTCTTTGTGAATGGTAGTGAGCACACAAAGAGATATATATTTGCCATAGAATCCCACTCTCATGTCTGAAGAAATGGACATGTCCATGAAAGCTCACATTAAAATATAACAGTTAGTCTTTATGGTGCCACAACATCTTTGTCTTTTTTATGTTTTTGATTGTTTTTTTCCTGACATGCCAGCATAGACTAACACGGCGACCTCTTTTAAAACTACAAAATACTTCAGTTAGCATAGTCAGGGACCATGCTAGATGAAGGATTCTGGGAACAAGGTTGTGAACCATGCAAGTATTGGGACTGTGAGTCTCATTAGCATTTTAATTTTTTATCTTATTTTCATTTAATTTCATTTCTGTATATCATGGCATTTTCATGAAATAGTTAACATGGGAGGCATCCATTCAAAAACTGGCTGCAGCAATGGGTGCAGCTAGCAACAAGACAAACTGGGGAGACCGGAAGTAATTTACCCAAGAATGTAAGTACAAGGCACAGCTCAGGTAAAATACCCATTTTACAAAAAGCAAATTTAAGGCTCAGAAACATATAACTGGCCAACAGTCTGAGTAAAATATAGAAATGAGATCTGAGCCTCAACACCCAACAAAGCTTCAGAGTGCAAAAAAAGAGATCCCCATTTCTCACATTCTCGGATAAACACCCATCCTTAGGAGACATATATACCAGCAAAACAATGTTATGCTTCCAAAAGCACTACCACAGTATAGGAGAAAAATTACCAAAAGGCAATGGGAACTTAGTCATTCCGTCCATTATTCGGCTTTTTAAATGGTTTTTAGTCCCTTTTTAACAAAGTTCTGTTTCTGTTAATTTTTTTAATTGTGATTTTATTGAGATTTGACTGGCACCCTCGCTGGGAATTTTTAAAAACAAGTTGAAGACTTGGTTCTTCCCCCCTCCCATTACATAGCTTCTTTATCCCATCTTGGATCCTGTTTTCTTTATCGATCTTTCTGCTCTTATGATCAAAGTTATTTTAATATTGTTTTTATCTTTATATTCTGTAAGCTGCCCAGAGTAGATTCCCGAATCTAGATGGGTGGGGTAAAAATGGAACAAATAAATAAATAAATAAGTACCTCACTTTGAAGATGCTGGTGGGTAGAAAAACAGTTTATAGATAGTTTAAATAAACAAACAAGCAAACTTCACTGTGCTATCCATCCTGACCAGACGGGTGTTACTGTTTAGCAATTTAAAATAGGGGCTGGCTCCAGTGTCATTAGGTTGCAACTCCCAGCACTCATCACCCCTGGCTATGCTGGAAAGGACTAACAGGAATTGTAGTCCAACAACATCTGGAGGCTTGCACTCTGCCCATTCCTGTTTTACGATATGAGCAACTTCACATGACATAAACCCTATTCAGTTATTAATTCTTCAGGACTTGTCAATATGGACAGAACCAGCCACTCTCTCCCCCATCACCACTTTGTTGTTCAACCAGCTATCAATCTGAAGAGAAGAAGGGTTCTGGTACATATACATTATACATACAAGCAAGAACCAAGGATTTCCAGGATACTTGCTTGCTCATAAAACCTAAACACAAGCTGGAACCTCTCTTCTTCTGATATGTTGCTGCTCGTGCAAGCAACTTGATGAGGGCCAACACTGGGAAAGTTACCATCTGATATGGCTATACAATTTCAACTCTAAAAAAATAATATGTGATGCATCTTGTATTATGAAATTCTGCTTACACATTTTCTGTTCTAAGCATTTATGTTACGTCCCCATTTATAAATGCTGACACAACTAACATCTACTGGTAAATAGTACTTTTAAAATACGTTAACACTTTTCCATTTAGGGGCCTGACTCTCTGTGGTATTTGATGATGGCACTGTTTACAATGAAATGTCAACTTTCTTAGGTTTATCATATTTATTTGTAACTTGTGGTCAAAACACGATAGTGTGATACTTTTTTGTTGATTTCTTCTCTGGTGAACAGAAATACATGAGTGCCCTCTGGTGCTTACATTCATTAATACATAAGGAACAATGTACTGTTTCCATATGCAGAGTCACAAAATGCATTACCTTATAAGCTCAAAAAATTTAGTTAAAATCAAAATAAAAGGGATATGTTGTTCCCACAAAACAATAAGATTATAATGCAAAACAAAGATTTTGTCATTCACTTTCCAGACATGATTAAATTTAGCAAATCCAATAAAGAAACAATTCAACCCAATTATGATATGATATTTAAGATTCAACCCAATGTTTTCTTTTCTTTCCTTTGGCTTGGCAATATAACAGTCTTACACATCATTTTATATTCTCAAAAAGATGATTAGCTAATTTTCACTTCTGTTTCCAACACTAGCAAGGAAAAATTCAGTGGGAATACACATGAGTAAATTGCACCAAAATTCTATTACATGTATTTTATGTTTAAGCCAAGATCAGTATAATTTTATATAAGTTGAAAAAAAGTACTAGAACAATACATATATGATTAACAATACATGCTTATGTCCAGATTTCTCCTTCTTTGTATTGAGATTTAACATAGATGCACCAGATGATCATTATATTACATTTCAGTGGGTGAAATCCTATTCAAGTTGGCATTCTGCAAAGTTATGCCTGTGGAAATGTGCTAGGCATTACTTCAAGGAAGCCAGGATTACAGAATCGATTGCACAGTTCACAATTGCACAATCGATTGTGCGATTCACACTGCCTGCAGAACTGATTTGCGCATAGTACATCTGTCCTACCATGATTTTTCTACCATTTCTGCAGCTTCTTGTTATGTACAGCAGGATTTCAACCAATGTATTTTACCATACCAGTATTTTTTTTTTAAAAAAGAAGGATATCCTGGGGGTGGAATTACATACACTCCCATTTTCATGAGACACGGTACATACTAGTCTTAAGTATTTAGGCAATGTAGACAATCCAACCTCTCCAAACATAGATCATGGACATCCCAGGCCTTATATTCCCTGTAATTTACTGAATCTCTCAGTCTGCTTAATTTTTAGGGGCATACCAGCCACCTCCCAATCATTTAGTTCCAAACTCACCCCTTTCCACTTCTAGAAAGGGAACCATATTACTATCAGATACTGGTGTTTTGTTCTATCCCGGTACCAGACCACTGGCCTCATCATGCAATTCTTTCACCACAAAATTTCCTTGATTGTACCTTTGCAACCAGCCATCTGTCTCTCTATTGTTACAGTGGTAATCAAAACAGGGAAATCTGTATTTATCATACCAGTTTTACAAATAACATAAAAATCCCAAGCAAAATTTTGAATTTACCTTTTATACCTCCAAATGGCCCGTAAGTCATGTTGTAGGCCGTTCTCTGAAGATTGTGTTCAAACATGCGTTTCAGCTGATACTGATTACCATGTTCAATGTTTCCCAAGCTTCCTATTAAATACAGGAAGGATAGAAGGCATTTGGCAATTTCTATTAAATACAGGAAAGAAGGCATTAAACTTGTAGCATTTTCTTCTTTCTGTACAAAATATATTTAACAAGCCATGCTGTAACTACACTGCACCTAAGATTGTAGGGATCAAGATTCCACTGCATTAGACCACATGAGGAGTAATACTACTCACATGCTGCCACCTCATATCAAAAAAGAAGTATATATTTTAAAGATGTCAAACTACCTTCCTTGGAACTGAGAATGAAAATTAAGTTGAAGTATGATTATTGCAGTGCCAGCATCTAAATGTTAATTAAGCTCCTTATACTGTTCTCTGTTCATATCAATATTCTCTTAAGAGATCACAACTATGGACAAAATAACTGACCGTTCCCATAGTGGAAACAGAACTATAATATGTTATTTAATTAATTTCATCCAAAATATAAACTTATTTTAATTTCATATTTTACATTTCTGTATACATTTTTAGTCCAAAAAAATCTCAATGTGATTTTCATCTTGACTGATCTGAGTGCTCATCATCAGGAGCAATGGAAACATGATCACAATTTTATTTGCACACTGCAATCTAATATTTAAGAGGCTCATTTAAAAGATACAAGGGGAATTGGGTGTGCTTTTAAAAAGGCCGTCTAACTTGCAGCTCTGTTTTCTGATTCCAGCTGTGAGTCAGGAGGTAATAATATGTAAAGAAATGTTATTTTATATACTGAATTTTGTCTAGCATTCTTCTATATCAGATTTTGACTATTCTCATATACAGTGTTGACCACTGTCACTGTATTTTGCGTGAAATCCCACTTTACCAACTAAAGCTGTTTTGCCAACAGCTTTCACAAAGTGTAGTATCACATCCTAATCCCCATCCCTGAATTAGGACATGATGCAGTCTCAGAAGTGTCCCATATCGTTATTCTAAAGACTTCCGTGAGCTATCAACTGTACTGATGGCCTCATTGACTTGTAGAACAACAGAATATTTCAGTTGCCCATAGGGATCCTCTCCAAATGCTGCACGCAAAGCTTTTAAAGCACAAAAGTTCACAGCCTGCTGCTATCCATCTTACAACTACAGAACTCCTTCCCATTTCATTCTTATCAAAGAATGAGATTTGTTTGTGTTTGTACATGTGACACAACTGTACTGAGCAAAAAACGAGAATGACAAAGCAAGAGAGCACTCAAAGTAGAAAATTGAGATGTTGCTGGTACTGATTAAATGTAAACTAACCATCACCACCACCCACATTCCTAATAATACATTGGGAAAGATTTCTCTAGAGCAGAAAATGAGAACGTATGACCTTCAGATGCTAGACTACAGACACTCAGCAGTCCTGATATTATAGCCAATGACACAGAATGATGAGATTCCAATTGAACAACATTTGGAGGGTCAGATGTTCCCAGTTGTTCCTGATATTCAGCTGATATGTGGCTTCCTGTAACTTGGGCCATTATTACAAGTCCTGCACTCTGGAATGACTGAGAACAGATGCTGTCCCTCCTCTGTATGACAACCTTTCAAGTATTTGAAGAGTGCTATCCTATCTCCCCTCAGACTTTTCTCAAGGCTAAACATGCCCAGATCTTTCAGTTTTCCCTCATAGGGCTTGGTTTCCAGTCCCCTGATCACACTTGTTGCCCTCCTCAGAGCCTGTTCCAATTTGCCTTCACCCTTCTTAATGTGCAATGTCTAGAACTGGCAGGCACAATGCTCAAGATGAGGCCTAACTAGTGCCAAATAAAGGGGAACTTGTACTTCATGTGATTTTGAGACTATGCTTCTGTTAACACAACTAAAACAGTATTTGCATTTTTTGCAGCCGCATCGCACTCTTGGCTCATTTTCAGCTTGTGGGCTAAAACTATTCCAGGTTTCAAACATGCCATTGCCCCGTGTTTCCATCCTCCAATATCAGAACAATTTTGCCTTTTAAAACTTATTTCAACCAGTTTCAGCCTAGAACATTATCAATATATTACTTAATTCTTCATTGTTACACAAGTATTTGCTCTCCTATCCTTTACCTGACATAGTTACAAGTTTCTTCCACATTGAAATCAGGGAACTGAACTTTCTAATCTTTTCAGTCCACAGTTTAATCTCCACTGGGTTCCTGTAGTATAAATGAATGAATACTAGTATCCTACACTTTTTTATTATTATAAGAAAATGGCCATAATCCTATCAGTTAGAGCCACTGGCATAATACAAATAGCATACATCTCTGTGGCAAATTGCTGCAAGTTAAAAAATTTGCATAGACATTTACTCTAGCATGCCAAATCACACTACTCAGAGCCCAACAGCAAATGCTACATTAAATGCTTAACTTGCAGCAATTCACAGCTTAGGTTTAAACTAACCATATTACACTGGTGTAAAAACACAACAGTATAATAACATTATTAGTACTTAGCAACAATGGCCTACCAAAAAGTTTTCCAACGTGAATGAATAGCATTTGAAACGCCTTTTCAGGCACAGAAAAGGTAAACCAAATGCTTCTTTAGAAGTAGTGCTATTTGTTTCACATATCTGAAAGTCATTTTTCAATAATACAGGGACAGAAGCAGTAGTAATATCATCAAGGGGGCAAGAATCATTTGAATATTACTTAAAGTTTTATAACATCTAAACTGACTTCCCATCAATGTATCTATAGCAAAGTGTACTATATTTTATTCATGTGAAGACAAAATGCATCGGAAGGTCTTTTAGTTACCTGAGACAGCATATACACATAGTTTTTTGGAGTGCAATACAGCCAAATGAAGTAGTTCTGTACCACTGCCAAGAAAGAACAAGGAAATAAAATATGAGAATGCATCACTATAAAACAAATAGGGTACTGATACTTCTACTTAACTTTAGATAAGAAGATGTCACTGAACAAGCTTACAAACATATGACACTTCAAGTTTATAAGTGCTTCTAAGCCTTTCAAGCTCTTCCAAAATATGTTTTTGCAAACATGAGGTGTACATAATTTCATATACTCTTATATGAAGTATATGAAAAGCAATTCTCCTGTCACAAGGAGAAAGAGGATACCTAAATGATGTGACATATACGTTTCCTTCATCATTCTAACAAACATGTAGTTACACATTGAGAGCTCTCACAAGCATGCAATATTTTGTTTGTAAAAAAAAATCAAAAGCTTGCAATTTCATCTACATTAGTTGCAGTGTAATTACTTCAGAATTTATCAAGAACTATTTTAATATTTAAGCACCCTTACAAACACAAGTCTATCCATGGCAATTTTAAACATTCAGTTTTTTACTTGGTTTAGCCACCACAGTTTGGAGAATCATGAACAGATTATAGACCCATATGCTTCTTCGTGATAGAATGAAGGAAAATAGTAGCAAATAAAATTTCAAAGGGTCAGCAAACAGGAGCAAGTAAATGCAGAGAGCGGGAGTTACAGTGACACTTTTAGTGTCGTTTGCTTCACTACCACAATTCGCTTTTGTATACTAAAGATGTTCATCAACCATTATGGTAAACAATTATTAAAGAAAATGGGAGATTAGATCAGTGTGTGATCTTCCAAGAATGTGGAAGTCCACAAGCTTATATTTATGTCTAAACTGAAGATCAACCTGATAATGTAAGATAGGGTGGGCAACTTCTGGTAGCCAGGGAAACCACCCACAGCCTTACATAGTCTCAGAAACACACACAGAGGAAGTGGAAACGTTAGCTTTGCTCCCATCTCAGCAATATCAAACAATACAATTGGAATAAGAGTGAAACTAGAGCTTTCCTCCAACAATTCTGCACAGATTGTTGGGTAGAAAAGAGGCATTAACTTCACTCCTATCTCAGTGATACAGTGGTGCCTCGACTTACGAATGTCCCGACATACGACCATTTCGACTTACGACCAGCTCCAGCCGCAAAATTTTGCTTCGACTTGCGGCCGGAGCTTCGAGTTACAACCAAAAAAAGGCAGGGAAAAAAGGCGGGGAATTCAAATTGCTAACCGTTGGTAGGCGAAGAGGCTGCTTCTTTGTAGCTCTTTCGCCCCAACGGTTAGAGTGAGTGCGATCGGAGGAGGCTTCGGACTGCCTGGTAAGGTAAGGTGCTGCTTTCTGCTTTTTAAAAACTGTTCTGGGTGGGGTTTGCAGCGTGGTTTTGGGCTGGGTGGTGGGATTATGTTTCTATGCTCTGATGGGTCTTGGGGGGTTTGTTTGTTTTTTGGGTTTTTCCCCCCATTTCCGATGGGTCTTGGGGGGTTTGTTTGCTTTTGGGGGTTTCCCCCCCCATTTCCGATGGGTCTTGCGGGGTTTGGTTGAATTTTGTTTTCCCCCCCCATCTCCGATGGGTCTTGCACGATCTGCTTGCTTTTTGCTTTGCTTGCTTTGCATTTCCGATGGGTCTTGCACGATCTGCTTGCTTTTTGCTTTGTTTTCTTTGCATTTCCGATGGGTCTTGCACGATCTGCTTGCTTTTTGCTTTGCTTTCTTTGCATTTCCAATGGGTCTTGCACGATCTGCTTGCTTTTTGCTTTGCTTTCTTTGCATTTCCGATGGGTCTTGCACGATCTGCTTGTTTTTTGCTTTGCTTTCTTTGCATTTCCCATGGGTCTTGCACGCTCTGCTTGCTTTCTGCTTTGCTTTCTTTGCATTTCCGATGGGTCTTGCACGCTTCGCTTGCTTTTGTTCCGCCCCCCCCCTTCGGCCGGAAGGGATTAATTGCGTTTCCAATGGGTCTTGCAGTGATTTTTTTTTTGGTGATTTTTTTCTTCGGCCGGAACGGATTAATTGCATTTCAATGCATTCCTATGGGAAATGGTGCTTCGACTTACGACCATTTCGAGTTACGACTGGAGTTCCGGAACCGATTAAGTTCGTAAGTCGAGGTACCACTGTATTTGCTCAATAGTTGGAAAAGTATCAAAGTGAAAACTTCCCTCCAAGCCCAGTGAAGTTCCTCAAAGTAATTGGAAAGAGGGTAACCTTAACTTTGCACTTTTCCCTACAATTCTGCTGGGGATAAAAGATAAACAGGTTGTTACTCTCCTCAGATATTCTTTCCTCCAGCATTTCATATTTTGTGGGGGGAAACGGATGTGCTGAGAGAGCCGCAATAGAATCAGGCTCCCACTCCAGCAGGAGCTTACTCTGCTCTCAGATAAAAGATACACAGCTTTTCACTCTCTTCAGATATTCCTTCCTCTAGCATTTCATGTTTTGAGGGGGGAAATGGATGCACTGGGAGACTCTGTAGAACCAGGCTCCCACTCTGGCAGAAGCCAGCTCTACCTTGGAAACAAATAATGTATGGATAACTTATTCTCCATGGCAAACATGAAGGGTGGCAGCATCCCATGGTACCCAGGGATGACACAGGAAGGATTGCAGTAAAAGAATTTGTGGACAACCCTGATATAAAAGCTAAAAACATTTATGCTATTCCTCACACATCATTTTTATAATATTTATCTTACCTAAATTCACATCAGAAACATACAATTTTAGAGCGGTTTCAAGGAATGAACTACCAGCATTTGTAGATTCATGCATACATACAAACACAATTGGTATAATACAAACCCAAGACATTTCATAAGATACATCTGATATGTCTTTAGGGAAGCACGTTGGCTGCAGCAATAAGCACGCTCAACCCAAGTCTCCTAATTAGCATGATCATTTACAACAACACTGATCATTTACTTACGAAACAAATTTTCCTACTTCCACTTGCAGTATTGGCTCACTTAATTGCACTTCCAAGAGCAAATCTTCAGCTTGCATAGCATCTCCAGGCTTTATAGGATGGGGATTATAGATTCTAAGAAATCCCATATAACTGCCCACAATTATTTTATCTGAAAAAAATAAATATATTGAGAAATAAAAGTGAAGCTTAAGCAAATTATCCCATGCTGTTCTGCCATATCTATATAAGACGAAGCTCTAAGAATGCAGCCAAATGCACACTTACCTGAAAGTAACTTCCACTGAACTCAGTTGGACTTACTTCTGAACAGAGATAAGACACAGCCACGTTGCACATGTTTACTCAAAATGAAATCCCTCCAACCTCATTAGGCTATTCTCCCCACTAAATATACTTGAAATTACAGCATTTACCTAATTAAATGCCATTTGACCCATGGGCTGAAAGGAATGTTATACAATAAGAATAATCAAACTTCAAATTTAAACACTTCCATTTACCTTGTGCACTGCAGCTGTTGTCAACATTTGCAACACATAAGCATCCCTGATCAAATTCTTCTTTGTTGCCAACTACTGTAGACCACCACTCTCTGGTTTTAAATAAAGACATTCTCTTTCTTCCCTAATGGGGGGAAATGACAAATGTAAAACTTGTATTTATTCCATATTGTTTTAAATATATGTACTTAAATAGAAATTGGAGTTAACATCCATGCAATATAGCCTAGATAAGAGTATTTCAATTCTAAACACTCTTCTAAATAATGGTATTGGCTGCTCATCTTGCTCAGCCTTCATAGTGCTCTTTTCCTTGAATAAATAGATTGCACAATGACGTACTAGATGGACACAGAAGCCTTACAGAATTCAAAATGAAATGCAACTGCTGCTACCGTAACATGGAGGTAGAAAACCAGAGGGCAATCTAGCACTGTCAGTTGTGATAGGGTTCGTTTGAAGTTTGAAGCAGTTCCTCTTTTTTGGCGGGAAATAACCAAGAGGAGTCATTTGAACGATTAACAAATTTATTTGGTTTAACATTTGGAGATTCAACGATAACCTCAACAGGGTCAAAACAACTCAAATTCGGTAACTGTTCGTAAGGAGACAATAACATTCCCAAAGGGAATTCTGGAGAGTCTATTGCGGGGGGCTGGCCCGAACCGTTCTTTGTCTGTAGGCTTCCTCAGCGGAGCACTCCTCACAGCACAAATCGTGCCGCAGCAAGGATGTCGAGCCCAATCCCCCTCGCACGGTGGTTGATTGTATGTTGCATCGGGTCGGATCACCCTCCTCCAATGACCTTGTCCTCTCGGGAAAACTACCACTGTCCATTCTTGCGTTTCGGTTATTGTCACCTTCTTTTCTTTGGGGTCCGGGTCGGGTAATAATCCCCCCACTTTAAGGTTGGGAAAATCCTCCAATAACTCTCGTGCTTTTTTATAAGTAGATTCTCCCTCCTTTCTTATCCCTTCCCGCGGCACATAGAACACTCTCCCTTCTTCCCCTTCTTTTATATTCTCCTCCCACACTGGCAAAGTTAATTCCTCCCCTTCCTTTCCCTTGTCTTCTTCCACTAGGCAAACTTCCACCTTTGCTTCTTTCTCCTCCTTTTCATTTACAATCAATCCTTCTGTTTCTTTTCCTTCCACCTCTTTCTGTGACACTATCACTTGGGGAGACAGCGCAATCTCATCTCTCTTTCTCCTCTCTACTTCTCCTTCACATCAGTCCATGCAACATTAGGAGTTCCCACTCCAGGCCATGTCAGAAACCACTTTTTAAAACTTCAGAGAATTTTAATATCAAATTATTGGAGCAACATAGAGGTTGTTATTGGAGAGAATAGAAGTAACATATCTATCTATCTATCTAGGCTTATATTAGATCTGAGTAACTTGCTATGGCTAATTGTGGCTAATTGATGAGGTGCTGGAGCACTTCTCAGTCACACAACTGGGCACTTGACCAGCACATGCCCAAGACCCATCCTAGAATCTCATCAAATAGCCACAAATAGTCACAACAGATTATAAAAGCCTTATAGATATTTCAATAAGATTAAAGGCAATGAATCATCAGCATGAATGCTTTAGTGTTAATCCTAATTGGTCCAAGCTCTTTAAAAGCAAAAACGAAGCAACACATATGACAAGCATATGCCACCAAAAAAACAAAAACTAAAAACTAAAGATATTATTATTTATATCTCTAAAGCATGAATTAAAACAAAGATGGCCACATCAGTATTTATCAATGTAAGGGAGGGATGCTGTAGTACCAATGGACCACGAGTGGCCACTGTAATTGTGTCAATTAATCTATAACCCATTTTCCTCTCTCAATGGGACCAGCAAAACAACCACTCTCATCAACCTACTCCAATGTTCTGCAAAGCACAAGGAACTATCTTTTTCAAATATTAGTCTGCAAGTCAGGATCCAAAGGGTCATGTGCAGAGTTCTGTTTATGCAAGGGGTCTTCCCCTCCTACTGCAATCCATCACATCACTTGCAAACCTGTTCCTGAACATTCAGAGAACTCTTTGGCATATGACTGGACATGTCATGAAGGGAAGCAGTTAGAAAGATATATCTACAAGCCATATCTTACAAATGTGCACTGAGCCATTTAGTTCTCTTCACACTGATGGTATGATCTTCATTCCTCCCGTTTCCTGTGTTCACAGTGTGAGTACCATTGCCCATGTAACAAAAAATCACCACCATCACACAATACAGAGATATCTAAAAACTTAGGGGAATTTTAAGGTTTACAGACATGCAAACTATATTTAGTAAAATGTGACAGAATGTCATGGAAGAGGGCATAACTGATTTTAACTGTGCAGGTACCATTTGTAATATATAAACAACAAGTGGCACATCATTCTTATTCCTGTCAATAGCCCTAAACAATGGAGAAACACAATAATCAACAGACAGATATCCAGTTCTCTACTGTAATCATCTTGAAGTTGCCCTTGTGATACAAGCTAAGGACCTCAATCCAGCATGACCCAAATCAGTTGCTCTAATACCTGCCTGCTGCTATCTGGAACATGGCAAAGAGAAGATTCAATAATCCTTGTCTTATCTATGCTAATGCAAATATTTTAAGCACACACTCCACATACACAAGTGCACTCTTCATCAGTACTTGCACAGCAAAAAGGATTTCCAGGGTGGAGGGATTTCTCCCAGGATTCTGTTGCAATATTTGCATTCAAATTACAATATATTTCTTTAGACAAATAATCTTTACAGAATCTACTTAACTGGCAATTTAAGATAGAAGCTTCTTCAAACAGTTAAGCTATTCCAAGTAAAATTCTTCACAACAATGACAGTTACATATTGATTTTGAAAATAAAAAGGGAACAGATGAGTACACTAATGTAATCCATACAAGACACTTGTTCTCACTGTACTAGCTTATCCTCACAGCAGAAGTGTGTGTGTGAACATGTTTTGCTGCAAATTGCCACCGAACTCAGCGGGATTTCTGCCCACTAAACAGGCACAGAGCGGCAAAGCTACGATGGCAACTCTGTGCACTGTTAGGTGTAAACACAGTTAACCAGGCTGGTACTTTTCACTGGGCAGAAATTCACAGGATCGGACTACAAACTTGCACCCGTGTTTGCACTTTCTTTGGGATTAAACCCCACTAAAATTAAGGGAGCTAACTTGACGGAACACCTGCGCCCTCCGCGTCCAGCTGTCGAGGTCTACACAATGTGGGCACAGCGCCTACTTTTCATTGGGCAGCACACGGGGCAGCGCTCATTTTACTCACCCAGCTCCCTCAGGAACAGATAAAGCGTTTTATTTCTCCCCTGTGCCGGTCTCCTCGCCCAACCTGCAGCAGCCCGTTGAACAAAGCTTGAGGGTGCGCGGAGACCGGGAAGAAAACAGCCTCATGCCAACCTCTCCTCTGCTGCACGGGCTTCGAGAGACGGGGCGATCTGCTAGGCACCGAGACAAGGCATGCGGCTCCCTGGCAAAAGCGCCCTCCTTCAGCGACACCGCTGGGGCAAAAGCATGCTACGAGAGCCCACGAGGGAAGATAAAACAGCAGAGACCAGAACAAAAACTACAGGACACCTTCTCGGAGCAGGTACCTAAAACAACCCTTTCCGTCTATGTGCTACAACTGCGAACGAAAGCAACGGGCGACATGCCCGCTCCTGCCCCCGCCGCCATTTTTGCTCCCGTTGTCATAGCGCCCCAAAAGCCAGCGTCGGCTCCGCCCTCTTCCGTTCTCAACCCGAGACGTTTCGGGAACGCGGCCGCTGGAGGCGGCGGCAGTTTCGTCCACGCGGCGCATCCTGGGAGTTGTAGTCTTGGCCAAAAAAGGTAAGCGTCGGTAAACTCGTAGCGGATTGGGTTGTACTATTTTTCACAGGATTGGCAGCGGAGTGTCAGTACAGTTAAAGGTCATCCTTTTCTCATTGGTGGGGTTATTTTCGAGATGCTCCTCCTCGCATTGGAAAGCAGGTTTACTTCTGCTGAATTTAAACACGCTGCCTAGAGAAGGGGTGGTGATGGGGGTTTTTCTAAAGGGGGCGGAACACCTCCACTCGCGGCTGGTTAGAGTGGTTTCTCCCTCCCACTTGACCAGCCGCTCACTACCTAATGCCCGTCCTTGTTCGTCCAAAAGCGAGCGAGCGAGGTCGGGGTTTTTCGGGACAGCCGCGGTTCGGCTCGTTGGGCGGCGGTTGGCGATACGCGTGGCCTCGCGGGAGGTGGGCGGGAGGGAAGGGCTGAGGCGGTAGGGGACGGAGCCCCGGCGCTTCCTTTCTGACAGCGAGAGGTTGCTGGGCGCCGAGAGCGGGCAGGTGGTGGGGAGAGCCTGAGAGAGCGGTCGGTCCCTCGGGGAGGAAGAGCTCAGCCTCGCCGGCTTCCGAAATCTGGCCGAACTTGGCCTCGGCTCCTCTTGCGCGCCCCCGCCGCCGCCCCGAGGCGCGTGCCCGCCGGCATGGACAAGAGTGCCGTGGCTAAGATGGGAGCGGTGGCCAGCGCCAGCGTGTGCGCCCTCGTCGGAGGGGTGGTCCTGGCCCAGTACATCTTCACCGTGAAGAAGAAGACGGGCAGGAAGACCAAGATTATAGAGATGGTAGGCGCGCCTTCTTGGGACGCGGGCTGTGTGGTCGAAGGCGAGTCGACTCGCAAGTGTCGCGGGCTGCCTTTGACCGGGCGCGCCTGAACAGGGGGGGGGGGGGTGCGAGCCGGCAGTGTGGTGTCAGGGATAGAGGGGCTGGACGACGACTCGGGAAACTTGGGTTGGGATTCCGGTTCGGCCATAGAAACATACGAATTGGAGTGAAACTAGTAAGATCGTCCCCTGAATATCATATTTACCTTGGGAGGCTCGTTGCAAGTTGGTTCCAGCGTGAGAGCAGGTAGCGAGCAGTGCATGGGACAGCTACGAAGAGGGATGTGAACGTTTCATTTTGTCGCGGGTAAGAAAGAGGGGAACTGGGATAGGGGGTGGGATCACCAGGCTGGAAAATACATGTGAAAGTTATTTCTAAACGGTGAACGCAAATCTGATGAAAGCAATGTTTATTTGAGCTCCGCAGAGAACTACCAGATGTGAATTGAGGCGGATGGTTTTGCTCAGACTTACGCAGGTCAAGGAACAAATGTATTTGGTAAGATGCAAGGGGTAGACCACTGTCGCTGTTAAGTTTTTCCTGCCACTCGTGTTCTGCTTTCAATTAAGAGTGAGGCTCTGAATAAGGTGCCAACACATTGTTTGTATCCTGCATCCATAAAACGGAGGAACAAACTGCAAGACTGAGCAGTCCAGAAAAACAAGGGGGAAATGGAAAATTACTTGGGAACAAATGCTGCTGAATTTAGTGGGACAAATTTCTGACTAAAATGGAATAAGGGTGTAATTAACTATACATGCTGGTTTAAAAACCAGTGGCTTTCAAATAAATTCTGACTGTGTTGGTTCAGAACTATTGGCATATAGCTACAACCTTATACCATGTGTTCTTCGAAGTATGTCCCAGGAACAAGGCAGAACTTACATCTGACTGAATATCTACAGACCATGGTTACAATCTTGTACACAGAGTTAAGGGAGTTAATCTCTGGAATTTTGGTAGGACTGTCTTCCAAAACAAGAGGGATAGAATCAGCTTCATGCAGCCCAATCCTGCATGTATGCTTAGTATAGAATGTGCACAGTTTGTTGTTTGAGCTTTACAGTAATTACGTGGGTTGCTTGTAAGTGTGGATTCTTTCCAGTCCAAATATCCATTAGAAGCACCTTGTGACCTGGACAGGGTACACTCCCATTTTGTCCAATAAGTCCGTTTGATGACAAAAGACTTGCTTTGCTCTCATTTAATTAACCAGAAATAACAATCTATTTTTCACATCCATGTCTTGTGTGATTACATGCCTCATTTTGCCATAACTGAGTACTGTATTAAAACAGATTTTTGCCTTCAGCTACCACAGAAATGTGTGCTTGGTTATTTAATAGTTTTCACAGCTCTGAGTATTCCTGATGATTAGGAAGGAGACATACTGGAGTGTTATATAGAGATGAAGTTTGTCTCCAGATCACAGTGGCTAGTATTATTAATATCATTAAACCACCATAGTTATTGCAACAGTAAGACCCTTTTTTTCATGTATTTGAACATAGTCTTAAAAATATTCAATATTTTATTGCCTTGTAGCCGATCAGGCTGTACACAAGAACATAGATTAAACCAAGAATAAAATAGTACTTTGCATCTCATGCAGGTACATGCAAACAAGCATAAAATGATAAAATAATTGTAATAAAATATAATAGCATTCTTAAAAAAAAGAATCAGGATGTGAGCTTAACTTGAATTTATGAAGCAGGCAATAAGTCCCACCTTTCCATGGCTCGTTTAACAAATTTAGTAGTCCTATAGGATATATAGTAGTTTGTGCCAGCTTTAGCAGGAATAGGACTGTGCATAGAGGGTTTTTTCTTCATCCCAGATGTTAAGCGTTTTAGATATTGGTCCCTCAGATCTGCAAACAGAGGACATTCTATTAGAAAGCATACCATATTCTCCATTTTAGAGCCTCCTGCTGGGCAATGTCTGCCTGTATCATGTTGGTCCATATAATGTTCCTGAGTCTTTCAGCTGTATCAGGTTCAGTCTGAACCTAGTTAGCAGTTGTCTCAGCTCATATTAAATAAGGGACAAATAAGTGGGCAGCTTTCCAAAAGGCAAGGAAAAGCCTTTGTATATCCTTTTGGAGTGGCAACAGACTACAGATACCATGGTAGTCTGGATATCAATATTGTATGCTCTTTTAATGATATCTTCTCAGGCAGCCTCATATTCCCTCTTATGGAGGTGGGCTGGGGAGTAACCCAGCTTTGCTATAATTGTGGATATCTTAGATGCCCAGGAGTCCCTTCGCATTTCTTCATAGGCCAATAAGACCAGTGGTGATACCATATGGTACACTATCTTGAGCCAAAACAACACAGCTGCTTTCTTTAAAAGAGTACCCATGGAGTAGCACGATGTCTCATAGCAGATTGTGGCCATGGGAGTAGATCTTGGTACCCTTAGTGCTCCAGTTAAAAATTTGTGCTGGACAGATTCCAATGTTGTGATATTTGAAAAAGCCCACACTGGAGCTCCATGGGACATCTGAGGAAGGAGTTTATCTTTGTATAGTTGTATCAGTGATGACACAATTTTTCCACCTGTTCTAGAAGAAAAACAGTAAATAGCATTGGTGGATGCCTCTGCTGACAGAGCTACAGGTTCTAAGTGGCCTGACCATGTTCCTGAACTTTTGAATGTTATTCCAAGATATTTGTATCAGTTGGTCTGTTCGAGCAGTTTCCTGTTCAACTGCCATCTGTAATTCTTTCTTCTTTCCCCAAAAACTAAAATTTTGGTTTTCATGTCATTTACCTGGAGATGTTCCTTGACACAATAAGCACCTAAGGCCTTTAATAGTCTTCACATCCCCACCTGATGTAGGACAGGAGAATTGCATCATCTGCATACAAACATACAGATATATTCCTGCCCTTTAGATGGGGTGGGAAAAATTGGGGGCTGGATAGGGAAGATACTATATTGTTTAGATATAAATTAAATAGAAAGGGGACTAATAAACATCCCTGAAATACTGCCTTATTTACAGGGATTGGGTCTGAAAGATTGCCGTCAGAGCTGACTCTTACTCATAGGGTGGTATTCTCATAGTCCTTGGATTCTCCTGAGCAACCTGCTATCTATATTCAAGGATTCCAGCTTGCTCCAGAGGCGAGGTTGGGATATGGAGTCAAAAGCTGCTTTAAAGTCTAAAAAAGCCACAAAAAGTGAATGGTGGGAGGGAGACGTACATTCCCTCACTAGATATTGCAATAAAAAGCAGTGGTCAATTGTGGACCTGCCACAGCGGAATCCTTCTTGTTCCTCTGCCAAGAGGTTCTCTGAGGACACCCAGTTTTCTAGCTTATCCAAAAGATGTCTAGCATACAATTTGCTGTCTACATCTAGGAGGCTTTATAAGGCAATAATTCCTAGGGTCTGATTGAGCATCTTTCTTATAGATAGGTACCACAATGTCTTCAGCCCATTCTGAAGGGAATTTCCCAGCCTTATCTATAGAGGTAAATAAGGGAGCTAGCATTGGGATCCACCAATGTGAATAATCAATCAGGAAGTTAGGTGAGATGCCATTCCTTCCTGGGGCCTTGCCCCTCTTTAGTTTTTTTAGCATCATTACTACTTCTTCACAGGTAACTGGAGCCCAGCAAGGCAGTGCTTGGTCATCTGCTTGCAAAGATGTACAGATTTCATAAAAAAACAGGGAGTGGTAGTGTAGCTCCCATTCATGTGTGGAGATTGTTATGTCAGTATGGGGTTCGTTGGTGCGCCTTGTAGCTGCAATAAGTTGCTAAAATTTAGACCTGTCATTACTTTTGAGAGCCTGTGCCAGTTCAGCTCACTGCTGTGTGGTATACTCAAGCTTCTTTTCACAAATTAACTTTTTATACTGTTTCTGTAGCATCAAATATAGGGACTATATTGTTTTTCTTCAGGAAGTTATACTGTATTTTAATTTTTTAAAAATATTGTATGGACTTCTTCACCAGATTAAAAAAAGAGTAGCACTTGTGAAACCCTAGCCTTGGTCTCATGAGAACTAGGATTGAAATTCATGGTGGGAAAAGGAGGAACAAAACTCTTCTGATACATCCCACCAACCACTTGCTGAATTGTAGTGGCCTCCAATAGCTGGTGGCATGAAAGCAAGTACTGTATTAGGAATATTGAACTCAGTGGCCAGTCATAAACCATGCACTAGATTACTGCAATGTGCTCTACGTGGGGCTGCCTTTGAAGACGGTCCGGCGACTGCAACTGGTCCAGAATCAAGCTGCGCGGCTGGTGAGTGGTGGGGCCACCAATTCTGTTTAAATTACATTGGCTACCATTTGCGGCCCGGGCCCAATTCAGAGTGCTTGTTTTGACATATAAAGCCCTAAACGGCTTGGGCCCTGGATACCTGAAGGATTGCCTCCTTCCATATGAACCTACCCGGCAGTTAAGATCTAGCCAGGGGGCCCTTTTGAAAGAGCTGTCCCTCTAGGAGGTAAGAGGGATGGCTTGTAGACAAAGGGCCTTTTCGGCAGCTGCCCCCAGACTATGGGACGCCATCCCAATTGAGATTCGTCTTGCGCCAACACTGATGACATTTCGGCGCCAGGTCAAAACCTTCCTGTTCCAGAAGGCTTTTAATTGAAATAATATCAACTGTGGGTCCTGATGGCAATTTTTAGAGTATATATTTTAATTGTATTTTAATTGTTTTATCTTTTCTACTGTATTTTAATTGTTATAAGCCGCCCAGAGACCTTTGGGTAGTGTGGGCGGCATATAAGTTAAATAAATAAATAAATAAAATAAACCATCACGAACCACCATTTTTCAGATCCATGCCCATCTCTAGACTGGATGTTGCAAACAAATTGACAAGGAGCGTATAATCCCCCTGCTACAACAACAGCACTGGAAAACAGTTTATTTCTGGACCCAATTCAAAGTGCTGGTTGTTACCTATAAAGCCCTATATGGTATGGCTCCAGGCTATCTGAAGGTTTCTGTGTCCCAGTCCGTAAGATCTATAGAGGAGGCCCTCCTCTCGTTCCCATTGCCATCACAGGCATATTTGACGGAGACACAAGAGAGGGCCTTCTCTGTGGCTGCTCCCAGTTTGAGGAATGTTCTCCCTTAGGAAGTTAGGTTAGCTTTTTTCCTTTTTAGTACTAGTTGAAGTCCTGCTTCCTTAGGCAGACGTTTAATAGACAAAGATTGATTCTCTCCTAGATGCTGCACAAATATTTTTAGTGTTTAAAATGCTTTTAAATTATTATTATAAATTAATTGTTATAATTATTATTGTATATTTGATTGTTTATTAACTTCATAGTTTTTTAGTCTGACCTGTTTTAATATTGTGAGCTGCCTCATGTCCCCTCGCCAGGAGAAAGGCAACCCAGAAATTAAATTAATTTACTTTATTGTTTCATAGCCAGTCAGGCTATAGACATAAACAGAAATTAAACCACTCTTAAAAGATGATAGTTGAGACCTAACATTAATACATATAAACAATCAGAAAAAGCATAAAATAATAAAATAGTAAAATAAGCATTTTCAAACAAGTATCAGGTTGTGAAATTAACTTGTAGAGATTGTGTTGCAGGTAATGAGTTCTGTATTTTGATGGCTTGTTTAACAAATTTAGCCGTACCATATAAATAGTCTGTGCTAATAGCAAAAACAAAACTGTACATAAAGGGGAGTTATTCTTGATCCTAGTTGTTAACAAGAATTGGAAACCCTTGTTAAGAGTTTAAGAGACTGATCCCTCAAATCTTCATGCAAAGAGCATTCTGTTAGAAAATGCATCATGTCCTCTATCTTAGAGCATCTGCTTGTACCACATTGGTCCATATAACATCCCTGAATCTCTTTCAACTGCAATGAGTTCAATCTGCATTTAGTTAGCTGTTGTCTCAGCTCATGTGACCTAATGAGGGACAAATACGGGACACCTTTCCAAAAGGCAAGGAAAAGTCTTTGTATATCCTATTAGAGTGGCAACTAATTACAGATGTTATAGAGGTCTGGATGTCAATGTCATATAATATTTTAATAATAGAGGTAGGCTGGGGAATAACCCATTTGGTATATAATTGTAGATATTTTAGCTAATCTGCGCAGTATATCCAAGAATCCCTTCCCATTTCTTCATAGGCCAGTGAAAGAAGTGGTGACACCATATGGAAAACTACCTCAGGCCAGAACAACATGGGTAGGGTTGCCAGACGTCTGGCAAAAGGAGGACATGTCCTCCTTTTTAGCTTAATGTCCTCCGTCCGGCAGGCAAAGCTAAAAACCTTTAAAATGTCCGGCTTTTGGGTGTGTCGCGCTCGCGGGGGGCATGTCTTAGAGCGCATGGTGTGGGCGGGCAAGCGAGAGCCAGGAGCCGTGCGACTCCCTGACCGACTGGGGCCGCTTCTTTCTGGCAAGCGAGAGACTTTCGGTGACACGCAGCCAGGTGCTTTCCTTCACACAGGCGAGCAGCAGCAGCAACTCCTCCTCCTCCTCCTCTCCTCCCCCTTTGAGACAGCTTCAAGACCCAATGCATCAGAGCGGCTGCGGCGGTGGCGGCTGTTGCTGCCGTGTGTGCGGCCACCACACTTCCTGTTTGCTCAACTTCTCCTCTTTGCGCCGCAGGAGGAGCGCAGCTGAAAAACCCGGCTCAGCGGCAGCTCAGAGGGAAGCCCGGCTGCTCCCTGAGCTCTCCCGCTTTCCCTGCCGGTTCATCTTATGGTGGCTAAGCCCTCCACAAAACCACCGCCTCCACAGGATGCCCCCGTTGCTTTTTCCCTGCACTCTCCTTCCTTGTCTCGAGGTTTCTCCCAGGGAGCCTGGAAAGCGCTGTAGCGCTCCTGCCTTTGTACAACCGCCGCCGCCGGCGGGTTTTGCTTTGCTTTGAAAAACAGCGGGGAGAGTTGTGTGTTTGCGGCTGAGGGTGGAGGAAAGCAGGGGTTATGGTACGTCCTCCTCTGTCCTCTTTTTTGTCTTTCTATGTCCTCCTTTTGGTACCTATGTATCTGGCAACCCTAAACATGGGTGCTTTCTTAGCAAGAGTGCCTTAGTGGGTAATTAAATTGAAATGATAAATACTGTAAATAAGTTGGAGGTGACTTGATGGCACACCATACCACCACCACAGTACCTCTAGATACATATGTGAGTGTACAAGGAGCCCAGAACCAACTCACTCTTATTAGTAAAGGCACTATAACAGTTTGTTAATTTAGGAAAGTCTTCAGCCATTTTCTGTGCCAGAGCCTTCCTTGTACTATTTAAATTCTGAAGAGATCAATTTCTCTAGTGGTCCAAAATAGAATAATTAATAGTAGCATATATATTTGATTTACTTCTTTGTATACATCTGAGAGAACCAGTGTAATGTCATGAATAGAGTGTCATACAAGAACTCAGGACACCTGAGCAAATCCCTGCTGGTCATGGAAACTTGCAGGGGGATTGGCACTAGTAAAACCGTTCCTGAAAGTTTTCACATATTTTAGAAACCCTACTAGTGTTGTTATAAGTCAGAATTGACTTGCTAGCATATTTCACATTTGCATCTGAAGTCTATTTCCTATTATATATTTGTATACTAGGTCCTATAGAAACAGTGATGTCACAGTAAAAGATGAAGAATATGCTGACATAAGCAAGGAACAGTGTCATAATATTTGAGAAAGAATTTGGACTTCCCTTGTAAGGTTTATAATTACATACTTTCATTAAACCTTACAGTTTCCCTGGATATTATTAATTAGTAGTAAAGCTGCATCCTATATCAAATAAGGAAGAATAGTTAGTGATCTTACAATGACAGTAACAGTTCCAGTGGAATGTACTTCTGAGTTCAGATATCATGCCAGACTATCTTGCATTAATCATGGTTTTGTATTTCAGATACAAACAAACACATCATGGTGTAGAAATAATTTACCACATTTCATTTAATCTGTAATCACTGCCCCAGAATTTCAGAGCACTGGTGCCTAAGGGAGAAATGATATCTGTACCTTTGGTTTGCCAGCTCATATATCTAATGAGACCATAGTTGAACTTAAATATTGCAAGGTGTGATAGGATTACAGATTTAGGGAGGGGGGGAAGTTGAGATTTATAGTTAGTTTTACCTCTTTGGCTCCTGCTTCTTGGTCTATGAAGCAAACTGATACGTTTCATTGCTTATATCATCATAAATCTGGTTTAAAAAAGCTTTTAATAGGAAAAGCTGAAGAAGATATTACAATAGATTTCTTAAACAAATTGAAACATTTGTGTGAGTGATAGAGTGCCTCAAAGAGTGTTCAGCGGCCGCTGCCTGTGATAGAATGGATAGAAGAAAATGACCTGTTCATAATGAACAGGATAGTGTAGTTCTGAACAGTGAAGAGCTGTGTACTAAGCTGTGCTTTAGAGTTTTATGATTAATCCATAGCACATAGGCCACATGTGTCAAACTCAAGGCCCGCGGGCCAAATCCGATCCACCAGGCTGTTTCATGTGGGCCTCGCAGTGTTGCCTGCTACTGTGCATTATACAATACGCAGTCGCTTACTCGGTCACCCATAATGCTCCACAAGGGTGCTGGGAATCTGCCCAGCGGGACTTCTAATCCCAGCATTCCAAGCAGCGAAGAGTCAGAATGGGTAGCGTACAGCACCTTGGGAAATGTAGTCCTCGCTATTGCCCACTCCCATTCTTACGGCTCCCAGCAAGGACTGTTTGATGACGTCACCTAGCAGCAGCCATCTCTGCCTCCTCTCCCGCATCGGCTACAGAAGCGAGTGAGGAGCCAGGTGATAACGAGGGACGTGGCAAGTTGTACACTTGAATATCTGCTTGTCATTATTTCTAGACATTGATCATAGACGTTTACTTTCAGAGCTAGTTATTACTTACGTTATTACTAAAATCAGTAATAATCAAATGAGGAGGATTATATTTAATATGATAAAGAGTAGATACAGTACATTTATATAGTCTTATAGATACAACCGGCCCTTTGAGGGCAACCATAATGCCGATGTGGCCCAAGATGAAATTGAGTTTGACACCTCTGACATAGGCAGTCAAGATTGTACAGTACAAGGTAATTTGAAAAATAGCCTCCAGCCACATCAGTAAAATCTTAACAGCTAATAAGTACAAAAACAATATCACAGTTGGAATTAGGAAAATGTTAGAAAGCAATGACCAAAATCCTGTTGAGCAAATTACACTGGCATAAAGGTGATGACATCAATAGGAGAAATTGTTGGTAATTTAAAAGTTCCTGCTCCAATCCCACGGATTGCTCAACTTGCCCACAGTCAGCCCTATGGAGCTACCCACAGGATTGAAGCATGAACTCTTTAAGCAATTTTCCCAGCCAGTGACATCATCACCCTATGCAAACATAATTACTCGGATTTTGGCCAATATCATGGTTAAATTCCAGAAGGCTAACATAAGTCAGTTTTCAAACTTCCCATTGCGCTTGTGGGTTCGGCAATATGGCAGAGAAAATATATAGTAAGAAAATATTGTTTACCTTCATTTCAAACTGTAGAATGCCATTAAGGGGATAACAACAAAAAAGGCATAGAACAATAATATCAATACAGTACAGTTTAAAATTGTACTCAATTCATATTAATTTAACAAAAAATTAAGTTATAAGATTTCATCAGTGGTAAAGCATCAGCATAACACTGTTGATTCCAAATATTTCCTTCAAATCAATATTAAAAAATAATTCGGAACAACAGGAGATAAATACAAGAAATGTAAAATTAAATTAATAACCTCAGATTAGGTCCCCTGCTTGCTCAAATAAATGAGCAAGTCTGATTAAGGTGATTTTGGAGGGGGGAAAAAGGAAAAAAAGTGTGGGCCTTGTACATAATCTGAAGACAATGAGGGGTGATCCTTTTATGGGACCGCTAAATTCTCAAACACATAGGCTAGCTGTCAACTTCACACAATTGTCCAACAGGTTCAACATTGTAGAGCTGGGGACAGTGCAGGGAAATAACATACATCTGGCTGTGGGTTTTGGAACTTGTACGAGCCAGGTTTCATGTTTAAAGCAAGCTCCATAAGGAAGGCTGCAGAGATAACTGGCCTCTGTATGTTAGATTTTAGTTGTCTAATAATGAGATGTCCAAAATAGTTATCGAGTTCAGTACTTTGGAAAAGGACGATGGCTTAGATTGGCCTTTTGTGTGAACCAGCCAAGTTCTTATATTCAGAGGCTGAATCTCTCAGGTCTCCAATTCTAGACTCACGGTTGAGTCAGAGTTTCTGAATATCGAGATAGAAAGGGCAGTGCAAAAGAACACAGATTGTTGTTTCTCATCCTCCCGAATTACAAGAACATTTGCCTTGGCAGTATAGGATCTTTTTAAACTTCCCTTCCTGGGCTTCTGTTGGCAGAGCATTTAGCTGGGCAATAGTGAAAGTTCTACAGTGTTTTTGTGTTGAAAGTAAATAATAATAATTTGTTGGTTTAAAAGATAGCAATGCTCTAATTCTTACCATTTTGCATACCTCTAGCAAGTGTTCCAATGTTTTTTGTGCCTATATTTTCCACTATTTTCCTTCTCTTTGAAATTCTTAGTCGGCAAAGAGGTTTGGGTTAAATTGTTATGAACCTTGTTCCAGTCAGCATGGAAAAAGGAAAGCCTTGAATGCATGAAACGTGTTTGTTCTGTTCTTAAGTATGTACAAAGTCTGTTGGGATTTCTTTGTTCAAGATTGGACTTATCAGCATTCAAAGACGGGTCAACTTGTCTGTTATTTTAAGAAATGAAGTTTAGTCTGGCCATTTAGTAATTTGGTGTTAGTTTTGAAAAAAATAATTTGTGACAAACTGTTCCTAAACATGTTTGCCTGGAAGCAAGCCCCACCTGCTTCCTAGTAATATGTTTAGGACTGCAAACTTAGAAAGCTTGGGAATACCACTGCTGTTGGAGGGCTAATGGCAGCCTTTGACCCGTCTTAGTTTCTTTGTAAACTGATTCTGTTTGGATTCTCAATAGTTTCCACTAATGTGCTGACTAATAGTTGGAATGTGAGTCACTGGTGGGAAAGGTCATTTTGCTGGCTGAAATAGGTCCTAGTATACTAATACTTATTTTTGTGTCTGATGAGTTTTCCAAATGGGCAGTCATTTGCACTCTCACTGAAGCTCTAGACTTGAAGACTGCATTTTGACAGTCTGTCTGTTTGTTTGTTTATACTATTTCACCACAAAAATATTTTGTTCTGGAGTTGTTACATATGATACCAGATTCTTTATAGAAAATATGTATTTATGCTAATATTTTCCACTCTTGACTATTCAGTGTTTTTCAGAAATAGTTTTATATTTTACATAAACTAAAAATTAGACTGGACATGGTAATATCTACTTTCAATATTAATATATATTCTTACATTTGTAAAAAGTGAGCATTCTTTGCAAACACTTCACTATTTCCTGAAATAATACACAATTCTAGGAATAATTCAAGGTGTATGAATTAATTTCATTTACATTGAATAGAAGGGCTTGTTGATTTAGTAAAGATAGAGAATGGGGGCTTCATAGTTGTATACAAATATGAAGCCCACCGGCACAGGTGACCAGCCTGATTAGCATCCACCCCCGGAACCTGCTGGACCACTTCCCATGTGACGTGTGTGGCTGGTGTCATCTTCAGCGCCCCAGCTACGACAGTAGCCCAGCTGTCGCAGGCCTGCCTCCCTGCTCACTGGCTGTTCTGCCGCTGAGCAGGGAGACCCCCCGTTCTGCCCCCTGGCTGGAGTGGCTGGGCGAGCAAGGAGCGTGGTTGCAGCAGCTGGGCTACTGCCACAATTGGGATGCTGAAGATGACATTGGCCATGCGCACCAAGCGGTAAGTGGTCCAGCGGGTTCTAGGGGTGGGTGTTAATTGGGCTGGCCACCTATTCTGGTGGGCGAATACGAAGCCCCCATCTCTAAAGATAATATTTGTTTCTTCATTAATTTTATGCCTTTCAACTTCTTTTACTTGTCCAAAATTCAGCAGGTATTTATCTTAAGATTTCCTTATCTTGGTTATTAGATCTTTTCCAGATAAAGAAAACGGAAATGTCATCAGAAAAGTAGTAAAGTCAATATGGTAATTAGTTTGTGGCTAAAATCCTGTTTCTTAATGTAGTATGCCTGTTGAATCTGTGTAAAGTCCAAAGGAGTTGACTTAACAATTCAAAGGGTACCAAAACTAATAAATGAAGGGCCCAGGACTAATTCCTGGGTTTTGTCTGTCTCTGACACATTAATCAATCAGCCAGAGACAGAGAGATCCAATAGATATTTGTTTATTTTCAGCTGAAAGCAAGCAAATAGGTGCAAACTTCACACGCAGAAAACATGCAGAGAAGAAGCGCACCCCCTTATTATAGAGTACACATGTTATAAGTTCAACCTGAAAGGAGGGAGGCAAAAGGGTGTGGAGAAGGAGAGGGAAAGGAATGCTACAGGTGCCTAGGCAACAGGCCATAATTCATCCTTCCTGGGTTCCATGTTAGACACCGAAATCTCTTTATCAGTTCAAGGACAAACTCTTCATTAGACCAGTTACTTACAAGCAACGGAATGCAGGCGGCCTCTCTCCTTTATGTTTATGTCTAGTAAGCAGAAACCTAATAATGCAGCAAAAAAGCAGCAAGACGGCTACGGTTAGGCTAAGACATATATACAGGGCTTGAACAATTTTAGAATGTCTCACCAGTTAGTCAAAAATTTCATCAGTCAGCATGACCGGACTATAGCCTTGCAATTTATGTTAACAAATTTAAACTAGGCAGTTGTTCACTTTATTTCTACGTAACAATGCGTACAAACCCAAAATAAATATACCCTCAGACTTGGGTTGCTTTATTACCTGCGTGCCTGTGGGGTCATGAAGCTTGTATTTTGAATGCCTTTATTTTGAATGTCTCCAGCAAAAATAAAACTGAAAGCAAAAGTGCCCGGCCTCTTAAGGAGCCACGGTTCCCTCCCACACCAGGATGTGTCTTCATTGGGTTGAAATTGGGAGCAGGGAATTTCCATATTCTCCAGCATGGGACTACTCTACATTCTCCTGCAGAGCTATATCTCTATGTGCCGCTCAAACTCTCTTCTCGCAAGAAGAGGGCTGTTTTCCTTTTGCAATGGGAGTGGGGAGGGGAGGACTACAGGATCATTGAGAGAGAGAGAGACGGGCGGAGGGTAAGGAGGCAGGGAGGGAGGGCTCGGCAAGCAGCGTTTTTTCACTCATCACAGACAAGTGGACGAGTGTATTTTTCAAGGCCTGCACACACAGACACACACACACATATATATATTACAACTTACTATGCTAAGCAACAGGATTTCAGCCAATAATTGGTAAACTTAGTAACTAGTAAATATAAGTTTATTTTTGGAAATATTGTGATGATGTAACTAAAAGCCAGCATGTTGTTAACGTGTTTCTAATGCCTTGGGTATTCTAAAGTAATACCCAAGGCATCACTTTGAAAAAGTAACAAATAACACCCAAACCATTACTTTTAAAACGTCCTTTCTAAGCACTAGTTTATTTGCAGCTTTTAGCATGCACACATATATTCACCCTCCCACCTCATGTCCTTCTTGCTTTATACAGTAGAGGGCACAAGTGTGAGAGTTAGTGTGGCTTTCAAAATGACAACATAGTGATTTCAAATTAAAACCACTTGCTTCCCCCACACCACTTGCTGCATAAAATCATCTGGCCTTACATTACATAATAAATTGTTCTAAATTAAAAACTGAATTGATCTGGAGAATGCCTTAATTATTATTCCAAAAGTGTAGACAACCTTGATACTGTTTTCAAATATAAGGAAATCAGACTGTAAAATAAGTAAATCCTGCTGTTATGTTTGGCTCTGAAGATTTTTATTTCTAAATCCTGAGTTACATAATTTGTATATTAAGTAGTTTTTAAAATACTTCTTTTTTAAAACACTCTTCCGTTTTTGCTAAACTGCATTGGTTAAATGATGCTTTTTTTTTCTCATACTAGGATTTTGACAGGACTTCAGACAGTCTAATAAAACAAAAGAACCATGCTGGATTAAATCAAAGCTTAGTCCAGCATTATGTTCACACAGTGGGCAGTTGTTTACCTGTGGACAGCCCATTAGCAGATATGAGTGCAATTGCATCCTTTGGTTAGAGGCTCATAGCTCAGTGGTTTAGTCGTATATTCTCCAGCAGCTAAAATACTAGATAGGTCAGAGAGTTAAGTATCTGGCTGCAGAGTCAAAAGTTAGGAGTTGAATTTCCCACTATGCCTCCTGAGAGAAGAACCAGCCTATATAGCCTTGAGCAAGCTGCACAGCCCCAGAAGAAGGGAATGGCAAACTGCTTCTGAGCACTTTATATCTATAAAACCTTGGAAAAGGTAATCATAAGTAAGAATTGACTTGACAACATTTTGTTGTTGCTGCTGCTGCGGCATATAATACTGAAAATGATACATAGCCATCTTAAATACTACCACCTAAATAATTTGGTATCGTCAACAAACATGGCCATCTGAATGCTCACGCTAATTCCAGATCATTTATGAACAAGAGAAAAAGGACAAATCCCATACTGTCATTTTAAGAAGTAACCATTTGCTATCTTTGCTTCCTGTTCTTTAGTCAGTTTTCAGTCCATAAGAAAACTCCTCTTATTCCATAACTATTAGGGTTACTCAGAAAAAGACTTTTGAAGTCCATGTAAACAATGTCTGTGGCATGGCTCCTGGCCCCATGTTTATTCACCCTTCAGAAACAAATAGTGAAACAGCATTTACTTTCACAGAAATCATGTTGATTCTTTTCAGAGAGCTTGACTTTATATGTGCTGGGTAATTTTATTCTTAATAACACTTGCCATTCATTTACCCTAGATCATAAACAAACTGTCCTGTAGATCATAAACTAACTGCCCTGTAGTAATAAATTCTTCTATACTCTACAGTTGCCCCCATGCCCATATCAGCCTTTCTGATACTGGACAATAGACTCTACAGAATTAAACAGAATTTAAAAGACGACCTAAAGATAATAGTAAAACCTTTTCCATTGACTTTATTTGTATGTTTTCTTGGATTGTAAATTAAAAAATGTATTTCAGTACTCAGCAGAAAAGTCTGTTTTTAATCCTGTGGAAAAATACTCTTCCTAGCCTTACGTGTTTTCAGCAAGCAATTTGAAAATGTGGATTTTTCCAGAGGTCAAGTTGACCTTTGTGTTAGATTCATATTGAGCAATGGCTTGAGCCAAGCAGCTAGTTAAGTCTTTCAATAGAGGTTGGAAATTGGTCAGGGTCAGGCTGGGATTCTATGCCATAAATCTGGGCCAGAAATATGAGTTCTCCAATCCAGAGTTCCTGAGGTCTGGATCCAGAGCTTGACTTGAGTTGTTTTCAGACTCCAAAGTAATGGTGAGGTCATGAGAGAGTTCCAAGTGCAGCAGGCAGAAGATAATGCTATGTTTACTAAGGAAAGCAGAAACCAAACTCCTGGTAGGTATGTTATGCTTGGTCAACGCAGGCATCATATTGCTCGCCAGTTTCAGGAGCAAATACTTCCGTAGACTCTGAGCTGCCAGTCTCTCAGCCCTGTTGTTTGAAGCCACAGAGACACTGACAAAAAAGTTGGGTTAGCTTCCAGTATGTATCACATCATAAGAGAGAAGTGTTTTTGTTTTTTCCATTGATTGATTGATTACTGGATATATCTTTGTTGTATTTGTATGACACCTTTCTCCAGAATTGGGACTCAGTTATTAGAATACTCTACTGTGCTGTGGAAAAAAATTGAAGAGACCCTTTCTATTGATCTAGTCATGAAGTAATCACCTTTTAAATGTTTTAACCTTTAACTCATGATGATGTCTGTTTCTGAAGTACACTGAAATCTTGTGGCACCTGTTGAGCTTTTTACATTTAGGTTTAGTAACATACCTTTTAACTGACATAGATTTAATCTGGCATTGATTTACTCCTTCAAAATTTTAGTAAGCATTAGAGTACTAATAGATACTTTTCAATATGTTATTCAGTATTAAATATCTTTTCAGGCTTTATATTGTGGTCTGTTGAAATATATTTTCAATGTTGCCATGAGTGCTTTGTCTTAAGTGTAAGAACTGAAATATTCTTAGTATATATTCTCAAACTTCTGAAATAGTACTTTTGTTGGAGACATCTCTGATTTTGTCCTACAATTTTTATATGTCCCTCATTTCTCCTGAAGCAGATAGCTGAATTTCCATAGACCTCACATGATGCAAAAGACATCAGCCTTATGTGATGTATTGCTTTAAAAAAATAATTTGACCGTGTTGCTACATTACATAAGCATTCTGTTCACTAAACCTTCTTTCAAAAATGAAAAATTCAATCTATAACAAATGGTAGACACTTAGATATGTAGAAGAATATAAAATTTAGCAAAAAGCTCATTATATTCATTGTTACTTAAGTTACTTATGCAAAATCACACTTTATAAATATTGTATGCCCATATATACAATATAAAAATCTAACTATGTCAACTAAGCAAATATCCCATAGCTACAAATATAGAAGGAGTAATTCATGTGTATGGCGCAGATGTCAAGTTACTGAGATGACAAAATAGGATATATACGGAGGAGGCGGAGCAACGGGCAGCGAGAACAGGGGAATTCTCAGGGCTCTGAGAACCCCTGGGTTTTATTCCGAGTCAGCGGACCCCCCGAGAAAGGGAGGGCAAGTTTTCCACAGGAGAAGTGGGCTTGCAGCAGGGAAGCTGGAGACGCCGGAGAATTCAGACTTGCAATCTGCTTTTTTCGGGAGTTTCCTTTCCTTAATTGCATCTGACTCGTCAAGTCGCCATGATAAATTGGTGTGTAGCTGCCCAGAGAGGGGGAGAAATGAAGATTTATGATCTGACTGCATGAACAGAAGTTGAACGGCTATTTTTATGGCAAGTAACAGACCAGATGTTTTGGTTTTTTCCTGGAAGCCGAATGTGGAGATAGATCTCTTTAAGCGGCAGAGAATCTTTGGCAATGTTGGAGGTTGTTTTTTTTACTGCGCCATAACTGATAGAACTGAGAAAGCGAAACTAATTGTCTTTTCCACCTTAACCCTCCCTTCCTAAGATTTGGCTTTTTATAAATTAGAAGCCTGAGAATCCTGAATGACTATGAACAACTTAATCTATGGAACTTTACTTTGAGTCATAAAGGGGGATTATAAATCAAATAGTCACTTTTATGACCAGAGTGCTCTCCGCAAGACTCGGAATTCGTTCTGGCCAAGGAGCAGGGAGGGAAGATTGAGGGTGAGACTCATTATTGGGACTTTAAAATGGAGACTTATCTTGTATGCTGTCTTCAGGAATCTCAATTCAATCTTATCAATCATCTCAAGGCTCAAGTTTCAGAACTGGAGACAGATATCAAAACAATACTTCTTGGCTTGGACACTAAGATAGAGACAGGAGACAAACAGACTGTATTTACTGAATTTTCTGAACAACTACCATCGTTAGAGAGAGAGGAAGAATCTACTGTTCCTGAGCAGAAGGAGACCGGAGACAAAACGACTGACTGCTTTGAATTCATCAAATGTTTACCTCCGGAGAGGGAGAGAGAAACCTTTTTTTAAAAAAAGCAGAATGAAATATTTAAAAATGAGGAAAGGAGGGGTGGGGACAAGGTGGGGAAGCATGTTGAGATTACCTTGATGGAAAATAATGTAAAAGGGAAAGCATGGGTGAATTTAAAGGCAGAAATTTGTGATCAGAGATCGGATAGCTCTGTGTTGCTCCAAAATCAAGATATTGATTATATTGGGAGGAAATTAGTAAATCGAATAGAAAATGCCTTAAAGAGATTTCATAGATGGCATTTTAAAACTGGCAAAAGGGGAGCAAGAAATGAATCTCGGAAGTATGATACTGGAGCTGAGAAGCAAAAATGAAAAGGGGAAAAGTAACCTGCGGATTAAATGCTTAAAATTTCTTGGTTTTGAGAGATATATAGTTACACATAAAGCAATATGAATAATTACACTATGAACAATTTTGGCTAGGTGAGAATCTAAATGGTAGATAAGCATATGTAATTATGAATTTTAGAAAGGTTAATGAAGAATAATATCGGAAGCTTTTGTTTCTATGGTACATATATAGAGATTAAATATGAGTGAATTACTATACTGATTATATAGACAAGATTAGGTATACATTGTCTTTTTACCTGCAAAAGTGGGGATTTTTGAGAAATGTATTGACCTGGCCTAGAGCTTTTGTGTGTGTGTGTGTGTGTGTGTGTGTGTGTGTGTGGATAAGTTACCTTAATGATGAAATTAGAATTGCTTATGATGAGTATTGGATAGAGGGGTATGCAGGTGAAAGATTTTATAGAGACTTTATAGATGGCATCTTAAAAGCTAGTAAAAAGAATGTAGGAAATGAATTCCTAGATTCACAAGGCTATAAGTAATCAGAAATCCCTGGTCTATACATGGAGCTAAGAAATACAACAAAAATTGGAAAGTTACTTGCTGAATGTTTTAAATGGTTGATAAGTACAGATAATGCTTAAATTAGATCATATATTCTGATTATAATTGTTTAGAAGGTATTGATGATAAGTCAGAAACATGAAGACACTAAGTAATATATTAATTATAGTTTGGTCCATGCAATTAAGAGTGGCTTGAATATAAGATCAATATAGATTTAAGTTTGTACATTAGACAATGTACGTATGTTAATTATTATAAAGCTAGGAAGTTACTCTATGAGCTTAACAATGGCTTAAATATGCTTAGTAGGGTAATATGGTTTATGTAGTCAGAATTATATATTAGATGGATATGGCCTAAATATGTTTGGTAGGGCAAGATGGTTTATGTAGTCAGATTTATATGCTAGATGGATACATGAAATTATCTCCCCGCATATATGTTTGTGTTTGTTTTGTATGTTTGTTTGTGTTTAAAATAAAATAAAAAAGATTGGGAAAAAACAAAAACAAAATAGGGTATATACAACATAGGTAAATCGCAGTATTAAAATAGCACAGTATTAAGTCTCATACATTGTGTATATAACATAGAATAACTATATTAAATAATCTTATCAATGTTGAAACATTTTATGTCTCTTCCTGTTTTTGAAAAATCTTGGAATGATTGCCAGTATGAAATTACATTAAAACTATATCTCCAAATACCATACAGTATATGGTGTCAATATGTAAGAAGTAGCATAAATATTCCATAAGTATGCTGTTGATATCTCAACATCTGAAATACGAATAACAGCAAATCGCATAATAGAAAGTAACATAATTATTACAGAAACTAGAAAAACAAACTTGACTGTGTTAATTCTACGTCTCTGTTTAGCATATATCTCAAATTAAGTGGACAATATCTAGCAGTAACTAAATTATTGTTATGTTAGCATGTATTTATTATTTTATGTTATGTGCCATCAAATTGCTTCTGAGTTTTGGCATTCCTATGAATTTATGACCTCCAAAAACTTCTATTATTAGAAGCTGTTCTCAGGTGTTACAGATTAAAGGTGGTGGTCTTCATTGAGTCAGTACATCTCATGTTAAGTCTTCCGATTCTCATACTGCCTTCCAATTTCCCCATCATTATTGACTTTTCCAAGTGATTCTTATCTTCTCATAATTTGGTCCAAAGTATGATAGCTTCTTTTTAGTCTATACATTTAAGCAGAAAGCTAGGCCATGAAACTAAGTATGAAGCTTTCCAGGTAGGCCTTTTTTTCAGGGGAGCAACATTTAGGTGTCTGGAAGTATGCGTCTGACAGTCAAAAAATTCAAGTGGCACTTCCCTAGAAAGCGCTGTGCTAAGTAGTTTTCATCCCTTCCGTTCAACTCTCTGACTTGTCAGTTAAACTGTTTTAGATTCTAGAGTATACTCTAAATACCTATCAGGAGAAAGACAGCCTATAAATAAAGCAAACAAATTAATAAAATACAGTAAATGCTTCTTTTTCCCCAACTGACCCTCTTAACTTCAAGTCTATGATTGGAATTAGAGTTGCTCAAAGTGCTTACTATTTCTTCTGTATTGTGGATATTTGGTAAGCTTTGGCATAATAAAAGGGCAACACGGTAATTGTTAGCACAAATAAGCCTCAACAACAAGTTAAAAACTCCAGAGGATTAGTTTTGAAAGCAGGATTTTACTTTGCATGTAAGTGTCTCCCTCTTGTTGTAGTAGTTCCAGCCAGAGCTGTTTTGTTCTTTAGGAGGCTGATCATCTGTATATATGACAGGCTGGATTGTTGAGCTATGCCTTCCTGACGTGCATCACAGGGCTCAGAGTTTTTTTGCCTAGGGATTAGTCAGGCCGATTTTGGAAACACCCTCAGCTGCACCTTGTGCTGCTATATTAGTGTTCACTTAGCAGGAAGAATTTTCTTTTTGCTGCTGCTTCTGCTTCAGGGAGCCTCATCGGTAAGTTATAACTTCCATGCCACTGTTACCAGCTTTGTAGTCTTTTGTCTTATACTGATTGTTAGCTGCTGTTTTTAACTATACAGTGCAATCCTGTGCTTTTTGACTGAGATAAATTGTGCTGTATTCAGCAGGGTTCATTCCTTGTTATATATTGCCTAAGATTGTATCGTTAGGTTGCAGTCTTATGCACACATCTGTGGAATTAAGCTCTGTTGAGCACAGTCCAAGTTATTTTGGAATGAATATGTACAGGATTGCTCTGCTACTGTTTAAAAATATGATTTAAAAGGAAAAGGCATGGATTTGTAGGTCAGTCCAGTTATTTATTAAAAACTGTTTATACTCAGACAAACAGAGAGATAATTCTGAAGCTTTTCAAATATCTCTGTATACCACACTTATACACACAAATACTGAAGACTGGCTCATGTAGCAGACCATTTCCTAAGCAGTTTGCTTGGTTTTTGTTGGCAGCCTGTATGCAAGCTCTGCATCTCTGGAGTCTTCTTGTCACCTGTGCTGTTGCAGTAGGAAAGAATCAAGACCAGAAGAAGAAAGAGTGCTGTGAGCTCAGCGCACAGGTACTCTCCCTTTTTTTTATAAGAAAGCGCAAAAGAAAATTTGACAAATCCATTATCCAAAATTAATACCCATTCAGACTTTGGCCCATAATTGTATTACATTTTTGTAAGTGTTGCCAATCCAAAGATCAACGCAATTGGAAGTTTAGGAGCTTTGTGACATTAAAACCTGTTTGAAGCAAGACTCTTAAATAGGCTCGTTCTTTAAAAAAAATATTTTAAAGGTTCTTTTATCTTATTATTTGTTATATATTTATATAACAAATAATAATTGGATCTCATGCTATCAGTTGGGAATAATTTAGTTATAGCAAAGTAAGAAGTGTGTATCTGTGTGTTCATTCATCAGTAGCTTGAGAATAACAGAGGTTAATGACTGATGCCTTTTAATGCAAATGGAATGACAGTTTTCACATTTTAGGAAAAAATGCATGACTTTAAAAAGCTATTATTATAGAACCAATAACTAAATATAAATTCTGTATGGCTAATACCTTTGAGATCCAACTGAAACGTTCCAATATTAATTGACTTCATTCTCTCATTTGTATACATTTACTTTCAGAGTTCTGGTAGTCAGGTGTATTTTAGCCTGGTAAAGGTGCTATTGTAATTAGCATAAAATGTGTCCTCTCTGTTAATCCGAGAAAGAAGTGTTACAATTACTGCAGAACATTCATACTGCAAATGTACAGCAAAGTAACTCATATCCTCAGGTTGCCTTTAGATTAGACTTGCTTGTAGATTTAAAGTATAACCACTTTTGAGATTTTGCTTCTAGTTTTAATAAATATATACAGTACATGCAAATATATACCATTGAATAAAGTGGACTTAGTCCCAAGAAGGTGTGTATAGTTTTGTTGCGTTATAGCCCAGTCCTGTTCCAAGCTGCAACTACAGTGTAGATAGAGCATCAGACTGGCTAATGTAAGCAGGAGAGAATACATTACAGCAGAGTTGGGAACACAATCTTACTCAGCCACATTCTATGCAACAGAAAGGTAGCTCAGATCTCTAGACCTATACAACAAATTCTGAAAATACTTGAAATCATTTTATGTTATATTTATATTTATATTAACACACACCATAAATACAACTCATTCTTGTATATTATGTGACATCAAATGGGTCTTTCAAGATAAGTAAGATACTTAAGGAGTAATTTTACCAGTACCAACCCCCAGTGAGCATCCATTGCTGAGCATGGATTCAAACCCAGCTTTCCTGAGTTCTCGTCTGTGACTTTACATCATATTGGGTATCAGTTCATTCTTACCTGCTACAATTAATCCTTGCCTAATTTTCTTCAGTTTTACTGTAATTTATTTATGAGTGTAATCATTCATAGCAGGCTAGGTAGCCAAGTGGTTTATGTATCTGGATGCAGAACCAGAGACTGTGAGTTCGATTCTACTCTGTACCTCCTAGGGGAGGAGCCAATGTGTGTAAGCTATGGGCAAACTCCACAGTCCCAGAAGAAGGGAAGGGTAAACCACTTCTGAGTATTCTGTACCTAGAAAGCCATAGAAAGGGTCGCCATAAGTTAGAATAGACTTGACAGCACACCATTATTATTAATAATTCATATCCCTCAGAAAGAAAGAAAAAAAAGTAGTAGTCAACTATCACAAGAGATTTTACCAGAAACAAAAATAAGATTTCATGTATAATAAAGGTTAAATTATTTTTCAGAGGGCTTTAAAACAGTTCTTCACCTTAAAAAGCTTTGATCAACAGTCCAAAGACTTGGCAAAGCAAGTGAGAACTTTATATATACCAGAAGTATAGACTTACATGGCTAACTGTTTATAAATACACTGCTCTGTTGTTTGTCCTTCCCTGAAAGTCTTTTTCAAATATACTGTATAACTAATTGTCAATCTTTTATCTTTAGATAATCAGACTTAGCGTTATACTTTCTGCTAATGTTCGTCAAAATGCATATCCTGTTATATTGATAAAAAGTTATTTGTACACATGTCCATAGTCTTGAAAAACATGACCCCCTGTCAATGCTGCAGTAGTGCATAGATCTGCTACTTCAGTCTACAGGTTCTTAAAAAAGATTCTGAGAATTAACATTTGCCCTCAGGTATTTCTGAGCTGAGCAAAATTGTATACAGAATTAAAGCTAGTTAAGAGTAGATGTAAGAAAACTGAGTTATTTCAGCATACACAGAGGTATTCGGTTATATGAGGACTTAAGTAGCTGCCTAAAGCTAAGCCAGACGTCTGGCTGAGAGAACTTTATGCTAATATACAGGTATTTCTTGGGTGTGATCATGCACCCTAAACTAATAAAGCAAAAAGTGACCACCATACAAAACATTTTTTCACAAAGCATATGTACTATTTTTGGTTTCACATTATTATTATTAATTGCAGATTTATGTTACCTACTATTTTTAAGTGATTACTTCTACTCTTACAGACTTTAATGCAACCAAAGTAGTCATATTTCTGAGACATCATTCATTATTAATTGACGATCCCTTCAAATACGGATACCTCACTTTGAGAATATACTTCTGGCAACTATACTTTGATACAATTTACAGGGAGGAGCTGCATTACTGACAAATATTGACAAATAATTTGGGAAATGCTCCAGGGTTCCTAGTCAGAATCGCATTGTTTTTTGTTGACTACACAACATAGAAGTGAATGTTATTTAGTTTTTCCATCCTAATTCTTCTTCCCGTTGACACCAGGCTTCTACTTTTTTATATATCAAATGTATTTGCATTGGTTCAAGCAGTGTGATCACTTGAGTCAATGCAGTGGGTGACCAGAAGCTGGTTTTTCCAGCTTCCTAGTTTAAGGTGGGGAGAGACAGGGCAAAGGGGAATTTGTGAGAATGTCATTTCTCCTCAACTGAGCATTCCTTTGTCTCCTTTTTTTTTTTAAAGGCTTGTTACCAGTGCTTGGTGTGATAGAGCAACTAGGAGATAAAGAAAAGAAAAAGAAAAGAAAAATGAGAAGGGAATTGGCAGCTTGTTAAGATAACTCAGCTGTAGCCCTGCCACCTGCAAATCTAAATGGCTGCAGTAGAGCCACCTTAAGAAGATGCTAACAAATGCAGATTTCAGTTTCCTTTGTTTTCTCTGCTGCTTCCTGCATGATCCAGGAAAGCAAATTCACCTCAGGAAACCCAATTTCAGAGTTAGTTACAACTCATTTTTCCTATCTGATTCGTAGTGTGAGGAACCCTTAATTGCTAGTATGAGCATCAGCCCTCTGGAGATGCCCAGAGACTTGTGTGATCATAGAGGCAAACAATGTGTGTTCAGCTTAAATATTGTGGACCCTAGCCCATTTCTTGTACCTTGAAATATTATTACACTAATCCCACGATAGTGCTCAGAAGATGAATTTTATTATTTTAAGAAGTCTAGTCGAGTTCATCAAAAAGTTATCTTCTTGATACTCTTCCCTTTGAATTAGAATTAGAATCATAGAATCATGAAAGGGCCTATAAGGCCATCGAGTCCAACTCCCTGTTCAGTGCAGGAATACAAATCAAAGGATACAGTGGTGCCTCGACTTATGAAATTAATCCGTTTTGGAACGGTGGCCGTAACTCGAAATTTTCGTAAGTCGAAGCACCATTTCCCATAGGAATGCATTGAAAACCGATTTATCCGTTCCGGCCGAAGAAAAAAATACCAAAAAAAATATGAAAATAAACAGAGCAAGTCCCACGCTGGGACTGCAAAAAAAACTAAAACAAAAAACAAACAAATCCAAAAATAAACATTGGAGCAAGTCCCACGCTGGGACTGCAAAAAAAAAAATCACCAAAAAACAAAACAACACAGAAACATAACCCCCCCAGCCTAAACCTACCCTCCAAAACCCACCCAGAACAACTTTTTAAAAAGGAAAAAGCAGCACCTTACCAGTCCGAAGACTCCTCAGCTTCCCGGGCTTCCCCGCTGCTGTGACCGCTGCCGCCGGAGGGCTTCCCCGCCGTCGTCGTCGGCTTTCCGGGCTTCTCCGCCACCGTGACCACCGCCGCCAGAGGCCTCACCGGCTTCGCCGCCGCCGTCGGAGGCTTTCCGGGCTTCTCCGACGCCGCGACTGCCACTGCCGGAGGCCTCACCGGCTCCCCCGCTGTTGCGACCGCCGCCGCCGGAGGCCTCCGACGGCCGGGAGGCCTCTGGCAGCGGCGGGGAAGCCGGGGAGGCCTCCGGCGGCGGCAGTCGTGGCAGCGGAGAACCCCAGGAGGCCTCCGGTGGCGGCGGGGAAGCCCGGGAGGCCTCCGGTCGCAGTGGCACTGGAAGCCCGGGAGGCTGAGCCCAGCCGGGATGGTCCGGCGGCTCGCCTCCTGGCGGCGGCGGCAGCAGCGGTGGAAGCCCGGGAGGCTGAGCCTCCCTTTTCCTAACCGTTGGGGTGAAAGAGCTACAAAGAAGCAGCCTCTTCACCACCAACGGTTTGAATTTCCCGCCTTTTCCCCCTGCCTTTTTCTGTTCTTACGTCGAAGCTCCGGCCGCAAGTCGAAGCAAAATTTTGCGAGCCCACTGTTGCATGTCCTCCATTCTGGGATGAATGAGAACATATCCTGCCCCTGCTCTGTATGACACCCTTTCAAGTATTTGAAAAGTGCTATCATATATCCCCTCAGTCTTCTTTTCTCAAGGCTAAACATACCCAATTATTTCAGTCTTTCCTCCTAGGGCTTCGTTTCCAGCCCCCTGACCATCCTTGTTGCCCTCCTCTGAACTTGTTCCAATTTGTCAGCATCCTTCTTGAAGTGCAGTGTCCAGAACTGGACTCAGTACTCAAGATGAGGCCTAACCAGTGACAAATAGGGGGGGACTAGCACCTCACGGGATTTGTAGACTGTACTTCTGTTAATGCAGCCTAAAATAGTATTTCCCTGTTTTGTAGCCAAATCACACTGTTGGTTCATAGTCAGCTTGTAATCTACAATGACTCCAAGATCCTTCTTGCTTGTAGTATTGCTGAGCCAGGTATCTCCCATCTTGTAACTGTGTGTTTGGTTTCTTTTTCCTAGATGCAGTACTTTGCACTTATCCCTATTAAATTTCATTCTGTTGTTTTCAGCCCAGTGTTCCAGATCATTTTAAATTTTGTTTCTGTCTTCCAGGGCATTAGCTATTCCACCCAATTTTGTGTCATCTGCAAATTTGATTAGCATTCCCTGCACCACCTGATCTAGGTCATTAACAAAAATGTTGAAGAGCATTGGGCCCAGGATTGAGCCCTGGGGTACCCCACTTGTTACCTCCTCCCAGTTGGTGAAGAATCATCACCATCTGAGTACGATTCTTTAGCCAACTGTGTATCCACCTGACAGTTGTTCTATCCAGCCCACACCTAGTTAGCTTGCTAATCAGGATGTCATGGGGGATTTTGTCAAAAGCTTTGCTGAAGTCAAGATATACTATGTCTACAGCATTCCCTCTGTCTATCAGGGAGGTTACCCGATCAAAAAATGAGATCAGATTAGTCTGGGAGGATTTGTTCTTGACAAATCTGTGCTGGCTTCTAGTTATTACTGCATTGTTTTCTTAAGTGCTTGCATAGTGACCACTTTATAATCTGTTCCAGAATTTTCCTTGGGATTGGTGTCAGGCTGATTTATATGTAGTTCCCAAATTCCTCTTTTTTGCCCTTTTTGAAGATGGGGACATTAGCCTTCCTCCAATCCTCTGACACCTCACCAATTTCCCATTATTTCAACAAAATAGTGGATAGTGGCTCTGAGAGCTCTTCAGCCAGCTCCTTCAATACGCTCAGATGCAGTTCATCAGGCCCTGGAGATTTGAATTCATTCAAGGTGGTAAGGTATTCCTTGACTATTTGTTTATTAATCTCCAGCTGTAATCTTGTCCCGTCCACCTGCATTTTACAATTGTCTGGAGGGTCATAGTCTGTCCTTTGGGAAAGGACTGAGCTAAAATAGGAATTGAGCATTTCTGCCTTTTCTTCGTCTTCTGTTATCATTTTTCCATCTCCACTGAGTAGCTGAAACACTGTTTCTTTTCTTTGTCTTTTGCTACGCACATACCTGAAGAATGCTTTTTTGTTGCTTTTAGTGTCCCTAGCTAATCTCAGCTCATTCTCAGCTTTTGCCCTTCTAATGCAATCCCTGCAATTCCTTGCTACTTGTCTATACTCTTCCTTTGTGGCTGGCCTTCCTTCCACTTTCTTTATGTGTCTATTTTTGTTTTTAGGTTCTCTCTGAGCTTTTTGTGAAGCCACACTGGCCTTTTTTTGCTGTTTCCTACCTTTTTTTCTTGTTGGAATTGTTTGTAGCTGTGCATGTGGAATTTCCTGTTTTAGAAACTCGCACCCTTCTTGGACTCCTTTTCTTGTTAGGATCTCCTGCCATGGGTCCTTACTTATCATTGTCCTGAGTTTGTTAAAATTGGCTTTTTTGAAATCCAGCATATATATATATATATATATGGCTACACTCTGCTTTGATTTCCTTTGAAATCAAGAATTCTTGTAGAACATGGTCATTCTGGCCCAGAGTTCCCCTTATTGCCACTTCCTTCACCAAGTTATCTCTATTAGAATCAAGTCAAGGATAGCTAGTCCTCCAGTTTCTTTCTCTACTTTTTGCAGTTACCTGTTGCTACATGATGAGGAAAATGGATGTTTTAAATCCTTCTTTAATTTTTTACACATCCCTTATTACTATTCAAAGTTGTTAAGTCAGAAAAGAGCCCTGCTGAATGGGAGATCTCTTAGATGGCCCTGCTTCTTTTTAGTTATGCCACATTAGCTCCATACCCTCTCGTTTCTGGTCACACTCTTTATTTGAAGAAATAGGCAGTGTATCTCAGATCTTCTATTATATTATGTTCACAAATCTAAATGACAGAGAAAACAGTAGACATGTTTTAGAACTTCAACAATGGCAGTACTTATGTGTCATTGCTAAATATTATGCTTGTTTGCTCTGGTTCTGACCTCTTTGTCACACCAAATGGAATCTTAAACATGGTCAGTTTCTTCGAATTAGAGATTCTTTTGGCACTAGGGGTAAATAACTTTTCTTTCTTCATCAAATGATATGGATAACTCAGCATTCTTATCTGAATGCATTAGCAGTATATAGTGGAGAAGGGTATTCAGCACATAATACAGTATATACTTCCAAGCAAAAAAATTTGTGAGTAAAAATATGCCTTTTTTCCATGGAGTATGGCTAATGAGAGAGGAATTATTTAAGTACAAGATATATTTGAAAATACTCCCTAAACTCTGTATAGCGAATCATCTTCAATGTCAAGTAAAAACAGAATAGACCAGATACTTAGTACAAGAGAACTAAAAATTGGAAATGTAAAGCCTATTAATGCTAAAAATTGTATGTATTTTAAGCAAGTTTTCTTGTATAGAAATATCCCATTTAGTACCACTTTGTATACTAAAGCTTTCATTGGGTCTAAGCAATATCTTTTGTAATTTGGATTTGGAATATGTAAAATTATTTTGTTTTTCACAGTGTGCATTTTCTATAAAAGCTTACCTAGTCTGTCTTCGTAATTAGTTTCCATAAGCAAATAGCAGCATACTGTTTTATTTCTGTATTCTTCTTTTTATGACAATTGCAAAATAAATAAAATAATAAGGTAAACTCCCATACTTTCAACAGTCAATCTAAAACAGGCTTATGTTATCCCTGGGAGCAGTGTTTTTACTAGAATCTGTTAAATGCTCATGCATGGGTGGCTCAGGTTAGGATCTAAATAAATAATAGCACCCTTCATATTTTTCAAATGATATTAAATATCTGTTTTACTTCAACCAGATAAATCAATCTTAGATTATTTTCCTGTACTTTTGTCAGAACTTGCTTGTAGCTGTTCTTTGTATTTTCAACCAATTGAAAGCCATCCACGGAGCTGCAAACTGTGTCGAGTATATGCCAGTGAACTTCTCTTTTGAGTTCTTCCGGACACACTCAGAGATGAGAAGGGCATGCCAAGTTTGCCTCACCCAAGATTCCTTAGCAGCTTTGGCAACAACGTATAGCTAGATCATAGCTACCTATAACTTATATATGTAACTAAGCACATATTTAGGATTAAGAGGCAATAATCTGTTGGGTTCATTATAGGACCAGTGAGTCACTTGTTATCCTTCCTGAAAGGATGTTGTCTTTATTTCTTTGGTATTCACTGAGTAATATCTAATCCAAAAGGAATGCTACTGCTCAAGTTGCAAGAGAGAGAAAATAATGGGGTAGCTGCTTTCTGCAAACTGAACTAAGTTAATGTTTGGTCAGTCTCTCCTTCCAGGTGAGTTACTGCTTTACAAGTGAAGAGTTTGTATGTACTGCACGTTCTTCTTCGTGGCCTCTGTGAATGCACACAAATGGGTTTTACTGCACCTGCGCAGGACTTCTTGGCATATTCTAGAGCTTAAAAAGACGTGATTAGTAGGACGTTGCCAGAAAATCGCTCTAGTAATCGTTACAGAAGTCCGATTTCAGCGGCGGCTAAAAGGAACTGAGGTATTACGGGCGGGCGGAGCATGCGTGCCACGGGGCAATGTCCTACTAATCACGTCTTTTTAAGCTCTAGAATATTCCGAGAAGTCCTGCGCAGGCACAGTAAAACCCATTTGTGTGGATTCACAGAGGACCACTCGAAGAACTATGGTTACAGGTAAGTAACCTCTCTATCTTTTCCATGAAACCTTGCCCATAAATTCTGGTTTCTGAGTTCTTTGTATCCTTGCTCTTCACATTTTGCAGCATCTGTATTATGTTCCTCCTCCTTTCGAAATCTCATGGTCTGTTAGAATATCTGTGTCCTTTGATTCCCACAGGACCTGTGAGCAGAGTCCTGTGGGTGAATGTGGAGACTTGTGCTCAGTCATAATAAATCAAAGCTGAAACTGGTTCTAACTTCTCTTTTAGCAATGATTGTAAATATCTCTTAGGGAGAGTCTTCAAAAGCCATGGTAATACTTCACATATTCAATTTGTATAAAATTTCATTTAAACATCATGAGTGATGTTGCACTCCTTGCTAATGGCTGAAATCCTGCTGCTGAGTGCAGTAAGTTGTACAAGAGAGGGCCCATTGAATCAGTGGGAATTTGTTGAATCAATTCCTCCATAAGTTCCATTGATTCAAATGGGCCTACTCTAGTTGTGACTTTCATTAGCATATTAACAGGATTTCAGCCATTGAGAAAGATTTGTCAGTAAGAATTTTTGTGAAAATGTTATTAATATAATCCCATTCTTCAAAGTTCAGTGCTTTTATTTTAGCCTGTGGGTCAGAGTTAATTTTATTTTAAGGCACTCATTGGGCAAATCTGTTTAATTTCCCAACTAAAGTCGACACATTGAATGAATGGACCTTTTTGTCTTAACCCTAATCTATGTCCCATATATTCAGTAGGTCTACTCTAGTTTGGACTGAGCTCCTCGCTTTTCGTGCTGCCTTTTACAGCACACTAATGATCACTTTCTGTGAACTTAAAGCCACCTCTTGTTTCACTTTTCCTAGATGCCAGAATTCCAGAAGAAAACTGTCCATATCAAGGACCCTGAGAGGGTGGAAGAAATTATCTGTGGCCTCATCAAGGGAGGAGCTGCCAAACTTCAGGTAAAATGCAAAACGTATTTGTAGAAATGCCAACATCATGTAACAATGCCAACTGCATTGGCCAAATCTGAAGATATAAGCAAGGTCCCTCGAGTCATAGTATTTATTCAATAATGATAAATACTAAATTGTTTAATATTCAGTATTTAAATTGAAAGTGAGTAGAATCCTATTAGTAATTCCAGAATGTAGCTTGTCTGTGTGAGGGAGTTTTAGTAATCCCCAGTTTGTAGTTATGAAAGCTAGAGCTTGCCCTTTTGAAAATGAGAGGGCTTATGCCTGTGCCAAGAGTAGTGAATACCTCCCTGTCTAGTAGGTGAAAAAGATGGCCACACACACAACGGGCCATTGTGCACATAGAAACAAACAAACAAAAGGGATTTGGGTCAGTGGCTGTTCTAGTGGCTTCACAAAAAGCAAGAAAGTCCTCAGTGCAGAGGGAACTCCCTTCTTGTTGCCCACAGACCTCATTGTCCCTTCTCTTTTGGAGCAGGAAAGCATGTACAAATCTCCACAAGAAAAACTTCTGAAATCTTCTCCTTGTCTCATCAGTTTTACACCTCTTTCAGCCACCAGGAATCACCACACCTCAGCTATTTGTGTCCTTTCCAATAATAGTTTTTTTAATAAATGATGTTACTGCATTGATACTAGTTTTATTTCAGTGTAACTAAATCATAACGGCAAGGACAGGTTTGGAAAGTTTTGTTTTTGTTCTTCCCTAACTATCATAAATTATTACATATTAAGTTAAATCTTGATTAATCTTTACGATGCTTCACTAAAACAGACTAATTTCATCAGCCTGCCTTGAAGTTGGATTGTTTTAATAAACATATATTTGTCCCAGATTGAAATTTAACACATTCTCCTGTTAATCAAAAACAGAAGTAAAAGCTTCAAAACATAGCTGATTGACTGTGCCAGAGGTGGAGTGGTTAGCATATAATCCCACAATTCACATAGGTTTCTCTGTACATGTATAGGCTGAAATCCAGTAGCATGTTACAACTACAGAAGACCCATTGAATTATTGGAGTTTACATAAATGTTGCCAAATCCCTACTGATTCCGTGGACCTATTTTAATTCCAATTTACCATTGGATTTTAGCTGTAGTAATTTATGCAGATACAGCTATTTGATAGTATCTTGTTGATTTGTTGCATGTTTCAGTTGTAGGAATTTGGTTTAATATTGTGGACATCATTTATAACGTGTTTCTTCCTCTTTTTTAGATAATTACAGACTTTGATATGACATTAAGTAGATTTTCTTATAATGGCAAAAGGTGTCCAACAAGCCATAGTGAGTATTATTTATTGTTTATATGTTTGTATGGAAGTTTAATTTTATCAAGATTAATGCTACAATCCCTCTGGAGACAATACCGCAACTGAAAAGGAAGTATTTTGGAGAAGACATATGTAGGATTGCTCTGATAATTATAGTAGATTAGTTTTAAGTGAATATTCGATTTAGATTTATATCTATGAAGATTCTCAGTCATCCAGGTGAGGTTAATCTGGAAGTTGAGTCATGGCAACTGGACTTCTTTCTTGTTAGGTTGAAACGTTTCTCGATACTCATTCAAGTAGCTTCTTCATTCTGAAGAAGCTACTAGGATGAGTATGGAAACGTTTCAACCTAACAACAAAGAAGTCCAGTTGCCATGACTCAACTTCCAGATTATATTTAGATTACAGATTAGAATGGCAATACATGGTACTTGAACCGAGGAAGTTTCTCCTGACTTCCTCTCTGTTTCCTAATGTTTGGCTTTCTTTCCAGTTTATTTCTTGCCTGATCTTTGACCTGTTACACTGTGTCACGAACTGTTCATTATTGACACGGTATTACTCCAAATTTGTCTGTGGGGATTCAAAATTCGAATGATCTTTGTGTGTGTGTGTGTGTGTGTGTGAAGAACAATCAATTTCATATCTGGAAGAAGTGCAATAAAATTGCTTGACATTGCTGCCACATGCCTAAATATGTGTAATTCCCAGATTTTTGTACTTAAATATTTACTTTTCAAATACCTTCTTAGCCAGTAAGTGTTAATGTTTTAAGTAAGTTAAAATGAGTAAGTTAAAATGGTTAAAGTGATTATGTTGTTACATCATTGTTGTATGCCATCAAGTAGCTTCTGACTTCTTTCAACCCTAGTCGGGGTTTTTAAATGAGAAGTTCAAAGGGTGGCTTACTTTTGTCATACACATCACAGTGCTATTCATGGCCAAATGACAATTTGAACCCAGGCTTCTTGAGTGTTGTCCAACATTCTGTCCACTACACTATGCTGGCTCTTGTTAAATTGATATAAGAAATTGAATTTCTTGTTTTTCAGACATCATTGACAACTGTAAACTCATAACAGATGAACGTCGCAAGAAGGTAATTTTAAAACTGGTAATTTATTTTCTTTTTTTTGCCCATTAATTACTGCTGCTATGTTTGGTTAGTTTCTGAAGGGTTTTAGTATCAAACTGGTTGGTTTCATTAAGAACTGGCACAGAATATACTTTGGATTTCTTTGCCACTTGGGTCCATTTCTTTTCTGAATGTATATTTATATCTACAGTTATATATCTGACAACTAAGAGTAATTATGTATGTGATAAAATTTGCACCAATCCAAAAAGGTTTATGACCACAATGTCTGCTAATCCTCAATTTCTGTCATTGCTCTAGGTTGCTTTTTTCTTATACTTATTATTGTTACATGAATTTGACCTTTGAGGTATAAAACTAAAGTCCTTAATTGAAAAATATCTGGTATGTTGTTACTGCTTCATTATGATGTGAAGGCTTTAGCCTCTGAGCATCAGGGGAGGCAGTCCTCCTCATGTGCAAACTGTTGCCTCACCTCCAAAAGTCAGGAACTGGCTCCTCTACACATGGTAGCATACAAGTATTATGGCAGAAAATTAATTTAAATATTTGTACATAGCAGAGAAGTTGTAATGGAGTACAAAAAATAAATACAACCTGTTTTCTTTCCAGTTATTCCAACTGAGAGAAATATATTATCCTATTGAAATTGATCCTAGCCTTACAATTGAAGAAAAATATCCTTACATGGTTGAATGGTGAGTTTATGAATGGTGACCAATTCCATTTTTGAAACGGTTAATGTTAGCTGATGTTTACTTCTTAATTATTAAATGGACAAGGTTACCAGACCAGATTTCTGATTACTTTTCAGCTCAAATGTTTTTTTCATTACAAACCCACAAAAGCAGCATAAAATAAAATAAATTCTAAAATTAAATTTGACCAAGAGCAGCCATTTTATTCAATTTTGTTTTGAGCATACCATTATGTTCTAGAGATTCATATGAAAGTGCTAAAGATTTAGCCTCTGGACTGAAATATTTTGCCAAGACCCTCCCTCCGGCAGCAGTTGCCAAGGTTTCAAGCAATTTGGAAAGATCTGTCAGCAGAACTGTCAGATCAGAAAAGATCTCTTACTGCAGCAGTTGGCAAAATGAACCCCACTAATCCCAAATTTAAAAACGGAAGGATTATATCAAAATGTTGCCTTGTTCTCTGTTGTATATGTACGGATCCGTTTTGCCAAAGTCTGTGTGTATGTGCGATGTGGCATCAACTCATACCCAATTTACAACAATTCTAATAGAATATTTAAGGCAAGCAGTATATTTAAGGAGTAGTTTTAAATGCACACACTTGCCAGTGAGTTTCCATAGCCGAACAGAGACTTGAACGCAGTAACACACACACACACACACTCGTCCCTGGGGCTCTTCCACAGACCCCAAATATTTTTCTTTTAAAAAATCTGTCCACTAGAGGGTGCAAGAGGGCTTTTTTTCAGTTAAAAGCCCAATTTTTAAGGGGAGGAAATTTCTTGGGGATCACAGGAGTGGATGTAGACTTCCAAGATCCAGAGGTGGACTAGTGTGGCCCCTGGAGCTATAAAGGTTGTCCATTCCTGGTTTGGTGTTATGACAGTAATCCCCCGCAAGACTTGGATTTGTATGTTCCTAACGAATATGTTAGTCACAGTTGCATGGAGAACATTGGATGCTTCCATAAATTTCTTTTTCACACTAATCAGATTTTGGCATTTTGTTCAAACCTAAGCTAGCTAATACTTACAGTTTATTTGTTTGTTTGTTTATTAAAACAAGCCAGTTCATCAACAGTCATTTATTTGAAAGTGTTTTTTTCCCCCAATTTACCAATAATAAGATTAATTACAATTTGGATAACACAGTAAAATAATCTGAAACAGAAGCAGAAGATACTTAGATTCTCAGATTTCTAAGCTTCTGGGCCATGCTGGCATGAGGGGAACATGGATGTTCAAGGTTTATTGTGACATTAAACGGTACTTCAATCACATATCTTAACCAGTTCATTGTAACGCCTCATGTCAAGTTGATTTCTTTGCCGTGATAACAGTGGAGAACCCATGTTGCCACAGATGCTGGTGTTGCTTGAAACAGCTTTCAAATTAGTTCAGTTCATTGCTGATATAGATTTATTGCTATAAACATATAATGCAAATAAATTCTGATTTCAACAGTAATATTTTTAAGCAAGTAAGAAGAGACAGCTTGCAAAAGTGAACCCCAAAGAAGTGCATACAACCCACTGCAGTGTTTCTATAGGAAAAGATTGAATTGTGCTCTGTATAACCCTCTCTTTATGGGATGAAATTAGTGCAGTTACTTCTACTGGTTAATTTTGTAACAAGACAATCAAATTGCACATCTAAAAATTAGGTTATTTTGCAAGACATTTCACTGTTTATGTTTAAAGAGTTTTCTTGTTTTGCCTTGTTTTTGTTCATTTTATCCAAATATCTTCTGTACCATGGTGATTGTAAGACCGAGGCATGCACAAAGGGCTTTTTTCTATCCAGCAAAATTAGAAGAGACTCAGATGTCTGTCTGAACATATCCTTTCTTGAGTAAGATATACTGGCCAGAATCCTGTTGGTGTTCTCATATATTTTGTGTAACCACCTTGACTAATTGTTGCTAATGATGAAGTGCTGTGGTGCATCTCAGTCATATGCTTGACTGCACAGCCAAGAAGCAACTTGGCACCTCATTAATTAGTTAAATTAACTGTAACAAGTTACACAAACCTTATGCAAACACTAAAAGGATTTTGGCCAATGAATTTCCAGCCTGAATACACCTAAACAAGGTGTATGTTTTGTTTATTTTTATTTTTAATCTTAGGTACAACAAATCACATGCTTTACTTATTGAACAAGGATTGCAAAAGGACAAATTTGCTGAAATTGTGAGGGAGTCTGATGTTATGTTGAAGTAAGTAAGCATCTAGTGTTCTGTTTCCTGTTATTTCATACTCGTGCATAATGTCAGAGTTTAGGAGGGAAAGATAGCTGATAATAGTAGAAATGGAAAACTGCACTAAAATCACTTGCCCATTTGTCGAATGTGGACCAGTTCTTGCCTTGCCTTACCCAATTCCTGCATAAAGAGCTTCTACATGCTTGGTTTTCATGTTGGGTCTGTAACTCCAATACGGAAAAGACTAATGGCATAGTTACATTTTGTGACAAGACACTGGATGCACAAAGACAACTTCCATTCCACCACAACAACATAAAGCCCTAATTTTGCATAGGGTATCGGATGATACGTTTTTGTGTTTTATCCAAATAAAACTGACACAACTGCATTACAGTTAATGGCAGCAGTGCTTCCTTCTCATATTTGTGTTTTCTGAAGCTGTTTTTCTTTTTATCTTTGTCTTGTTTTACGTTGCATGATGTTAACTGTTTTTGTTTGTAGGAATGGAATATAAAGTAACATTTATTAAGGTATAGCATATTTGTGCAATACAGTGGTGCCTCGACTTACTAACTTAATTGGTTCCGGAACTCCGGTCGTAACTTGAAATGGTCGTAAGTTGAAGCACCATTTCCCATAGGAATACATTGAAATGCAATTAATCCATTCTGGCCGAAGAAAAAAAATCACCAAAAAAACCACAAAAAACACTGCAAGACCCATCGGAAACGCGATTCATCCGTTCTGGCCAAAGGGAAAAAAGAAAAGAAAAGCAAACAAACCGTGCAAGACCCTTCAGAAATACAAAAAAAGCAAAGCAGAAAGCAAACAAACCATGCAAGACCCTTCGGAAATGCAAAAAAAGCAAAGCAAAAAGCAAACAATCGTGCAAGGACCCATCAGAAACGCGATTAATCCGTTCTGGCCGAAGGGAAAGAAAAAAAAAGAAAAGCAAACAAACTGTGCAAGACCCTTCAGAAATGCAAAAAAAGCAAAGCAGAAAGCAAACAAAACCTGCAAGACCCATTGGAAATGGGGGGGGGGGGGGGACCAAAAAACAAACAAACCCTGCAAGACCCATCGGAAATGGGGAAAAAACCCAAAAAACAAACAAACCCTGCAAGACAGCATAGAAAGATAATCCCACCAACCCAGCCCAAAACCACGCTGCAAAACCCACCCAGAACAGTTTTTAAAAAGTAGAAAGCAGCACCTTACCAGGTAGTCCAAAGCCTCCTCCAATCGCACACTCTCTAACTGCTGGGGCGAAAGAGCTACAAAGAAGCAGCCTCTTCGCCACCAACGGTTAGCAATTTGAATTCCCCGCCTTTTTCCCCTGCCTTTTTCTGGTTGTAACTTGAAGCTCCGGTCGCAAGTAGAAGCAAAATTTTGCGGCCAGAGCTGGTCGTAACTCGAAATGGCCGTATTTCGGGACGTTCGTAAGTTGAGGCACCACTGTAATTGGTTTTTGGGAAAACTTGAATTATGTCTTTAAAACACAATGGCTGAAAGCCTGTTGCTTAAGCATAAATAAGTCACAACTGGAACATAGCCCCATTTGAATCAGTGGAACTTACCAAACCCTCACATATTCTATGGGCCTGTTCCATCTATGTGTAGACAACAGGATTTCAGCCAACATATATTTATTTGATACAATGTTTTCAGTTTTGGTCATGATTTCAAGTGTGCCAGCATCTTGCCTATGTTTTCAGTGTTACAGAAGTGGTTAAATTTCTATTTTGGCAGTCATAGAATGGAATGTTGTCAGATTTTAGTGTTTTAGAAACACCTTCCTGTTTTACAGAGAAGGGTATGAAAGTTTCTTCGATAAACTCCATGAGCATAATATTCCTGTATTCATATTTTCTGCTGGAATTGGAGACATCTTAGAGGAAGTTATTCATCAAGCAGGCGTCTACCATCCCAATGTCAAAGTAGTTTCAAATTTCATGGATTTTGATGAGATTGTAAGTAAAAAAGTGTAAAATTTAAAGCTTTAATTCAATGCAGCATTATACTATCTATTGGGTTTGTTCAGGTTTAAATCAAAACAGAAAAATGGGATTTAATTATTTTGTATCTTAATTTCCATTGGTAAGTCTAACAGTAGACTAAATTTGGTAGAGCAAAGAAGCTATTCCTATGAAGAATGATTTGTTGTTTCCTGTCAATAATTTGTTGTTCTCATTATAATAACCTGCATATAACCGGAATGGGTTGAAAGAATTAAGCTTCATAGAAACATAATAAAGACAACTCAATGACACTTCCGTATTTGCTTACAAAGTTTTGGAACTAACTTTTATCATATCTAACAGGGTATATTAAAAGGATTTAAAGGGGAACTAATTCATGTTTACAACAAACATGATGGTGCTTTGAAGAATACAGAGTACTTCAAGCAGTTAAAGGACAACAGTAACATTATATTGCTCGGAGATTCCCAAGGAGATTTAACTATGGCAGACGGAGTGGCAAATGTTGAACACATTCTTAAAATTGGTTATCTCAATGATAAAGTAAGTTTATAAACTTAAAATCTTTGATACCTTAAAACATTAAATAGTCATTAAAGTTAGCCTTCATGTGTTTTAGGAGTTATGTTTCACAAGTTTTATAGTCACAACATAATTCACAGGTAGAAATTTGAACCCCTGCATCTCCTTTGTTTGTCCTCAATAGTAAAGCTGTTTTCTCATCTAAAGTTTGCCAGATTAAAAATCATTGGTACAATATTTTTCAATACCTTATTAACAGATTGAAACACCTTTTATGGAATGGCTATTATAATGTGGTCCATTATTTGGTGGAATAGTTGAGCACATTATTTCCCTCTCAAGATGACTGCATATGTCAGCAGTGCTTTGAACAAACATTTTATCTTGAGCATCTGAATCTTGTGTTAACTGTCCAACCAATCAGATATCTAACCAGTAAAAATATATTAGCGCAGCATTTTCAAAGCTAAATATAAGTAAAAGCTGGTACAAATATGTACCTTTGTGAGGTACAGAATTTCAAGATTATTATGCATCATTATATTTTTGACATTATATTCCCAAAGTGTAATCACCGCTTAGTGGTTCACATGTGATGGAAATTAGATAAGTTCTTGAACAGCTATCAAAGAAGAACATTGCAAAGGCCTCAAATATATCGATTTTGGCCATTTTTCCACATCATACTAAATCACTGTTTAACACAATATGGACAAGAAGGAATGAGTGGCAGCGGACTTTGGGCTAGCATGCTTTTCCCTTCTCTTCTTCTACACAGAAAGAAGCACTTTGCTTTACAAAACAAATTGTAGTCAATATGAACTGCCGTTAGTTTCAGAAATTGCAACTTCAAACCACAGTTACTAAAGACTAACTACAATTTATGTAAACTGCAATTCTTTGTCCAGATGGTAAGGGAATGGTTGGTTTCCAAAACAGAACATTTCCAGACTCCTCCTCATGGCTGCATGGGAGGTGATAAAAGAAAGAGCATGTGGGCCACAGGTTTATTGCAGTTAGTTCCTACTTATTCACATTATGACAAACTATGATGTTGACAGAGGAGTTTCTTTTTTTTTCTGTCAAGAGACTTGCTCTCTTTTCTAAAAACAGTTTCACTGCATGCTAGCAGTGAAAGATAAAAAAAGATAAAGATACTTCTCATTGACCTAGGCTATAATCCTTATAGTATGATTAGAATCTGAAGCCACTTTAATGCAGTAGTTTAGTCCTACACTCCCACATTCTGGAGCCCTCAATAGCTTACCCACCATGAAAGGGATCCTACAAGAGCCTAGGGAGCTTGAGGAGGAGTTGGAAATTTTTTATTTCTAAAAATTGTTGTGACTGAAGACATCATCATTCTTAGGCAGTATATTTATTTATTTTTATTTATTTATTCGATTTCTATCCCGCCCTTTTAGACAAAGTCTACTCATAGTATAAGCTATGGAAGAGGATTTCAGCCATTGTAAACTGAGTCTTGAAAATATGCTAAGTGGGATTTGTGTATAATTTAATCTAATTTAATCTAAGTAAGAGATTTAATCTAGTTAGAGATTTTGTATACCTTGGTTCAATCATAATCCAAATGGAGAGTGCATCCAAAAAATCGGAAGACTGGGACTAGGAAGGGCAGCAATGGAGGAATTAGAAAAGATCATCATGTAAGGATATGTTATTGGAGACAAAGGCCAAGGTCATCCACACTTTTATATTTCCAGTCACCTTGTACGGGTGTGAAAGCTGGACAGTTAAGAAGGCTGCCAGGGGGAAAAATGATTTGTTCAAAATATGGCACTGTAGGAGAGCTTTGTGGATACCCTGGATTGCCAGAAAGACAAACTAGTGAGAACTAGATCAAATCAAGCCTGAATTGTCTATGGAGGAAAAAATATTGAAACTGAGGCTGTCTTGCTTTGGGCACATCATGAGAAGACAGGATTCCCTGGAAAAGACAATAATGCTGAGAAGAGTGGAAGACAGTAGGAAAAGGCCAAATATGAGATGGACTGACTCCCTAAAAGAGGCCATGGGCGTCAGTCTGCAAGAGCGGAGCAGGGTGGCTGACAGGACATTTTGGAGAGTGCTCATTCATAGGATTGCCATGAGTTGGAGGTGATTTGACGGCACATGACAATAACAACAGTCTAAGTCAATGATACAGTTTGCGTTCAAGTTGGCAATATTGTACCACATCTCAACATTAATTTGAATTACTTTTACCTTTTACCCTAAATTCAAAGGCATTCCCATAGTATTCAGATATGGTGAACATTCTTTTGTAAGAAACATAGACTTATCTAGGAATAGAAAAATGCTACTGCTGTCTTTTTGAAAGAATGATAACCGTATAAATTGTATGTTTCCAGAAGTTTTTGGCTTTTTCTAATCACTTTATTTTCTTTTACATTCCAATAACCAGGTAGAAGAACTGCTGGAAAAATATATGGACTCCTATGACATTGTTTTGGTGAAAGATGACTCTTTGGATGTAGCGAATTCAATCCTGCAAAAGATTCTGTAACATGCAAGCCTATGTTGTCTTAGAATATTACTGTTGATACTGTTTTCCATAGTATTGTATTGGCAAGTAACATACTGTATACATGATCATCTGGATATTCCTCTGCTGCTGTTAAACACATTTTACTTTTAACTGCATCCTTTATTTATTAGTTCCAGCGTGTAGGTTGTATGAGTCACTGAAAAAGGCCTCACTGCGTTTTTATTCATGTCAAATAAAGGGATATTTCTGAAATAAGTGAGATTCTTGTAGAAAAAGCTCAAGCTGTAATATGTAAGCAAAATTTGTTATCTCACCATTTAAGTTTGATGTTCAATACTGCAGATTTCTTTATTGACCTGAAATATTTTGTGTTAGAGCACATAAGCATGTTCACTGTCTGCTTATATTATAATAGACAGAGTAGTTAAGTCTGCACAATAAATTTTACATCATGCTATCCACAATAAGATAATGCTGGACTGGATCTTGTAGAGTGCTTTATTGTAGTATTTGCCTAAGGAAGTTGTCTGCCTTGTATTTTGAAACTGAATAATTTCTGAAGTCCCTTTTTCTAATTTAGACAAATATGAATAGCATGTGACAATATTTTCAGTAGCATTCTAAAGGTTTTTAAAAGCTAACTCTACATGGTACTATTTCAGTATTACCTTATAAACTATGCTGTGGTACATAAACCATTACAAATAAATACCATGTGCTAAAATGCTCTTCATGTGTTTGTCTGCCTCACATATAGTCTGTTATGAAACAGGACAGAGGAAATGCTCTGTGGAAAGCTACAAGGGACTATGCATATGGTAGGTTTTTAAGTGGTTTCCTGTGCAGAGTCTAATCAGCAGAGACTACAGCAGCCATAATCCCTTGCAACTCCCACACATCTTAGTCCTTCCCATCCATTTCTGTGTCATCTCCACAGAACAAAAATAGCTGCTGGCATCTGAATTCATAGCTTAAGACCTTGAAAACATCTGTCAGAACTTTTAGTTTTTGAAGAATGGCTCAAGAAGTCTGAATGGGGGAATTCCTGCAGACTTGGGGGCTGTAGTCCAGAAATTAAAAAAATCCAGTGGCTAATGGTGATCTCCAAAATATCCTATTATAGATAGCCATGCTCAGCCCCTAACAACCCAAGCTTGTGATTGCCTTTATGGAATCAAACCTTCTCATAACTTGTCTTCATCTTCTCCTGCTACCTCTAACTTTCATGATATTGTCTTTTCCAGAGAGTCTCATCTTTTCATGATGTGCTCAAAGTAGGACAGCCTCAGTTTAATCATTTTAACTTCTGGTGAGAGTTCAGAATAGACTTGATCTAGGGCCAACTTGTTAATCTTTCTGGTGGTCCATGGTATCTTCCTATCAGCATTCTTCATTGTCTTGCTCCCACATCCATACACAGTAATCGGAAATGCAGTAGTGTGGATGATCTTGACTTTGGTCTCCTTGAGCACTACTTCATTTACATGGAAAATTAATGTATTGATTCCATAATTACCACACTCCTTGTTATCTCCTTTCTTGGGGAGTGTATAGTGAACATTTCGAGTATGTGGGCCGTTATTTTGTCTTCCATACTTCTTGGCATATTATTCTTAGGATTTTTACCACATTCGGTCCCTATAGCTTGGAATAATTTGCTCATACCAAGTACTTCAGGGTTTAAATGTTTGTTTATTCATTCATTCATTCATTCAATTTGTATCCCGCTCCCATTAGTGTCACAGCACTACTCTGGGCGGGTTACAACTTGTAAAAGAGCAAAACAAAAATTAAAATAGAAATATTAAAACTGATAACAATATGGGCCTCCCTTGGGGTAGCCACCCGGAGGAACCTCGACTGGGATGATCTTGTGGGTCGGGCAGATGTCAAGAAGAGACGCTCCAACACGTAACATGAGCCCAAACCGTGGAGGGCTTTGTATATGAGTATCAAAACCTTGAACCTGATCTGGGACACCACAGGCAACCAGTGGAGGCAAGCCAGAACTGGAGTGATGTGGTCCAATTTACTTGCACCAACCACCAATCTGGCTGCCGCATTCAGGACTTGCTGAAGTCTCCAGATCAGGTTCAAGGGGAGCCCCATGTAGAGGGCATTGCAGTAGTCAATCCAGGAGATGACCAGGGCCTGCAACAAAGTCCTGAGGGAGTCCTCATCTTTTGTTGTTGTTTAGTCGTTAAGTCGTGTCCGACTCTTGGACCAGAGCACGCCATGGGCCAGAGCACGCCAGGCCCTCCTGTCTCCCACTGCCTCCCACTGGTTCAAATTCATGTTGGTAGCTTTGATGACACTGTCCAACCGTCTCATCCTCTGACGTCCCCTTCTCCTCTTGCCTTCATTCTTTCCCAACATCAGGGTCTTTTCCAGGGAGTCTTCTCTTCTCATGAGATGGCCAAAGTATTGGAGCCTCAGCTTCAGGATCCGTCCTTCCAGTGAGCAATCAGGGTTGATTTCCTTTAGAATGGATAGGTTTGTTCTCCTTGCAGTCCAGGGGACTCTCAAGAGTCTCCTCCAGCACCACAATTCAAAAGCATCAATTCTTCGGCGGTGAGCCTTCATGGTCCAGCTCTCACTTCCATACATCGCTACAGGAAAAACCATAGCTTTGACGATGCGGACCTTTGTCAGCAAGGTGATGTCTCTGCTTTTAAAGATGCTGTCTAGGTTTGTCATCGCTTTCCTCCCAAGAAGCAGGTGTTTTTTAATTTCGTGACTGCTGTCACCATCTGCAGTGATCATGGAGCCCAAGAAGGTAAAATCTGTCACTGCCTCTATATCTTCCCCTTCTATTTGCCAGGAGGTGATGGGACCAGTGGCCATGATCTTAGTTTTTTTGATGTTGAGCTTCAGACCGTTTTTGGCGCTCTCCTCTTTCACCCTCATTACGAGGTTCTTTAATTCCTCCTCACTTTCTGCCATCGGAGTGGTATCATCTGCATATCTGAGGTTGATATTTCTTCTGGCAATCTTAATTCTGGCTTGGGATTCATCCAGTCCAGCCTTTCGCATGATGTATTCTGCATATAAGTTAAATAAGCAGGGAGACAATATACAGCCTTGTCGTACTCCTTTCCCAATTTTGAACCAATCAGTTGTTCCATATCCAGTTCTAACTGTTGCTTCCTGTCCCACATATAGATTTCTCAGGAGGTAGATAAAGTGGTCAGGCACTCCCATTTCTTTTAAGAACTTGCCATAGTTTGCTGTGGTCCACAGTCAAAGGCTTTTGCGTAGTCAATGAAGCAGATGTTTTTCTGGAACTCTCTGGCTTTCTCCATAATCCAGCGCATGTTAGCAATTTGGTCTCTAGTTCCTCTGCCCCTTCGAAATCCAGCTTGTACTTCTGGGAGTTCTCGGTCCACATACTGCTGAAGCCTACCTTGCAGGATTTTGAGCATAACCTTGCTAGCGTGTGAAATGAGTGCAATTGTACGGTAGTTGGAGCATTCTTTGGCACTGCCCTTCTTTGGGATTGGGATGTAGACTGATCTTTTCCAATCCTCTGGCCACTGCTGAGTTTTCCAAACTTGCTGGCATATTGAGTGTAGCACCTTAACAGCATCATCTTTTAAGGAATAGTTCAACTGGAATGCCATCACCTCCACTGGCCTTGTTGTCCGGGACATCCAGATCTTTCTGGTATAAGTCCTCATCTAGGTAGGGGCAACGTTGGGCAATTAACCTAAGCTGGTTAAAGGCTGATCTGGACACGGCTGCAGTCTGGGACTCCCAAGAAAGAGGAAGAACACCCAAATTACGCACTTGATCTCTAAATTGGAGTGGAGTATCGTCCAGCCTAGGGCCCATCCCCCCGAACCTATCGGAGGTCCCTCCCAGGAGCAAAATTGTTTTGTCTGGGTTCAGTTTGAGCCTGTTAGCCCTGGTCCATTTCAGTACTGCAACCAGGCAATGTTCCAGCGTCCAGACAGCATCCACTGCAGAGGTGGTAACGGGAGACAGAGTTGTGTGTCATCAGCATACTGAGACACCTTACTCCAAAACTCCTGATGACCACCCACACTGGCTTAACATAGATATTAAAGAGCATTGGAGACAGTGCCGATCCCTGACGAATCCCACACTGAAGGGTCCAAGGTGCTGACACCTCCTCCCTTAGCTGAATTCTCTGGACACGGTGCTCGAGGAAGGATTGGAGCCAGCTCAACGCTAAGCCCCCAATCCCAACCTCAGAGAGCTTGTCCAGGAGGATACTGTGGTCGACAGTATCAAAAGCCGCTGAGAGATCTAGGAGTACCGACAGGGTGCATCTGCTCGTCAGCTTCCCTTAAAAGGTCATCCTGCAGCACAGCCAATGTCGTCTCATTACCATCATGGCCTGAATCCAGACTGGAATGGGTCAAGGCAATCCTGCTCCTCCAGGTATGACTGCAGCTGATTGGCCACCACCCTCTCGATCACCTTGCCCAGGAATGGTATGTTAGCGATTGGACAGAAATTGTTAAGGTCGTCCGACTCTACCTGGGGGCATTTGATGATGGGTCGGATGATGGTTTCTTTTAAGCAAGAGGGAAGCATTTCCTCCCTCAGTGATTAATTAATAATGTTCACAAACCCATCAATCATAGCCCCCTTCGTGGCTCTGATCCATCACACTGGGCAAGAATCCAGTGAGGTGGTGGGCCTAAAACTAGCCATCACCCTGGAGGCTTCCTCCTTTACTACAGGGTCAAACTGAACTAACTGGGCAATGGGAGATGGGGCAGCAATCGTCATGCCCAGATCAGCTAAACTGCTGGAGGAGTCAAGGTTGGCACCAATGACCTTGATTTTTGGTCTAAAAAAGGCTGCAAACTCATCACTGGTGAACTCAAAACAAGGCCTTGAATGGCCAGAGCTGGTAAGGTTGCGGACCACCTGGAACAATTCCACTTGTCGGTATGCAACTTCACCAATCCTCTGGATGTTAAAAGTCTTTCTTGCCTGTTTAAGGGTATTGGAATATTTATTGGCCATAATTTTGACTGCAGCCCTATTTTGTGCTGACTGATCTCTTCTCCACCTGCTCTCTAGCCATCTCCTTGATAACTTCATAGCTCACAGCCCCACAGTATACCAAGGAATAATGCGAGCTCTGGGGCGGAGAGGGCATTTGGGGGCGATAATGTCAGTCGCCTGGGTCGTCTCCAGATACCATCTATCAACCTGGGCTTCGACAGGGTCATCTATTAGGTCGGCCAGAAGCCCTCCCAGAGCATCTTGGAACCATTTCAAGTCAAGCCTGCGAGGGTGGACCATTTTCATGGGTCTGTTCTCCCCGTGGAGGGGGCTCACAATAGACAGGATGAATCTCAGTAGGAAGTGATCTGTCCAGCACAAAGGGTGGGAGTTCACAGTGCCTACCCTCAGATCACTATCCGCCTTTGCAGTCAAGAACATGGTCCAGAGTGTGGCCAGCTGAATGTGTAGGGCAGATGACATGTTGGGATAGGTTCATGGCAATCATGAACTCCATGGTGAGGCCAGATAGTTCTGATTCGGCATGGATGTTAAAATCTTCGGCTATCAATAGTCTGGGTGACCTCAACATTGCGGCTGAAATGAACTTGGCCAGCCCTGGCAGGGATACTGCTGGGTCATGGGGAGAACGGTACACCAGCACAATTTATCCCTATGCCCCACAGTCAGTTGCAAACATTCTAGGGCCAGGCTTGAAAGAGAGGTGGTCCTACTGGCATGTATAGAGTCTCTGTAGACTACTGTGACCCCTCCCCTCCAATCTGCCCTGATGCTGCACGGTATAACCTGTGGGGCACATCTGAGAGAGGGCCAACCCTCTCAGATTGCCTACCCAGGTCTCCGTGATACATGCCAGGTCTGCATTCTCTTCCTCAATTAAGTCCTGATTCAGATTAAACTTATTATTAGAAGACCTAGCATTAATAAGCAGGAGGGTCAGATTGGAGGCACGGCCAACCTGGTACCCATCCACTTGTCGGGGATGGCAAGGTCAGAGCACGTGACAGGCACCAATTACCTGGCACGTGGTCTCCTGTAATGATAGGCTCTACCTTCCACAGCGTACTTTCCTCGGCCTGACACCACCTGGATGGCACAATTGTCCATTGAGACAAGGCTTCCACCCACACCAACCCAAACCTACAGGAAGGGAAAAACAAAAACAAAATAAATAGATATAAACCAAGGGAACTGCCAAGTTGCACCAACAACAAAAACAAAATGGCTATAAACCAAACAACTGCCAACCACTTGAAAAAGGTCCCTTGCGAATAAGAATAATAGCAATAATAAGAAAAATGATACAAAACTTAAGGCTAAAACCCCTATCTGAGCAATTATAATATGCAGGAAAAAAGAATAATAGATTATAAACAAAGCAGCACAAAATACCCTCCCCACACTCCCACCACATCAAAAGCAATCCCCACGAAGCATAAATAACTAAAATAGAAACCCAAATGCAATACCCCTACCCAAGAGAAGAGAACTGAATTATGATTATAAACTGGAGGGGGGGGGGAACCACACCAAAAAACAATTCACTGCACTATACCAAATAAATTTAAAAATAAAATAAAAATAAAATTAGAAAATAAATTGAAAGATAAATTGCAGGGAGACAAAACAATCAAAACAATTCCAATGCCAGGTGAAATACCAGACCAGGGAAGATCTTCATTTTGGATCTGAGCAGATAGATGTCAGCTTATGAAGCGCCCAGTCGAACACTGGAGGTTCAAATGAAAATCCAACTGTCCCTCCAGCCATGCCAGCCTAAATGTTCCAATTCTTGCTTCAGTTTCATTTGCTTTGAGTCATACTTTGCACATTCCATGTTCCAGCTGCATGTATTGACTTGTATTGTTGTATGTACAGCACTTGACTTTCTTTTCACCTGCATACACATGGGCCACTAGAAGTCCTTTCAGCTGTAATCTAACTGCGTACTTAGCGAGAGTACTGTTTGTATTTGTCCTTAGTTCTTCCCCTGCCTTTATGAGAATCTCATCTTCCAGCACTCTTATTTTATTTTCTCATGAGGTAAGAAAAGTTCAGCATTTACCATTCCCACCTGTGCGGTACTAACAGAAGTTCACTTGAGTGCCACTGGTGCTCTCTGTCAAATATTGTCCTCCAGTGTCACCTTCAAATACTGTACAGTGGTGCCTCGACTTACGAACTTAATCCGTATTGGAATGATGTTCTTAAGTCGAAACGTTTGTAAGTCAAATCAGCATTTCCCATAGGAATGCACTGAAAACCGATTAATCCGTTCCGGCTGTTTTTTGTTCTTATGTCGAGGCACAGTTTATAAGTTGAAGCATTCGTTCCCACAGGAACTAATGCAAAAGCGTTTAATCCGTCCTCTACCACTAGGGGGAGAATTTTTTTTTTAACCTAAGATGACCTAAGGTTAAAAAAAGGGCAGGAAAGGAGGGAGGGAGGGAACGAACAGCTTTTAAACAGAACACCTTTAAAACCAAGCAGCTTTAAACCAAACCAAGCACCTTTTAAACCAATTTTTGCATTTTAAAATTACAGTACCAGGCAGTACCGGGGCAGTCCAAAGTGCGTTTCCTGCTTTTTCTGCGGATATTTTTTTTTTTGTAAGTCAAAGCGCCGTTCACAAGTCGAAGCAAAATTATGTGAACGGAGCTGTTCGTAAGTCGAATTGTTCATATGTAGGGACGTTCGTAAGTCGAGGCACCACTGTAGCTGCCCAGCAATTGCACTCTAGGAGTTTCTCCACCCCCAATCACCATTGGAACTATCCATTCTGTTCTGCTGTGGTGACTGTTATTCCTGAAGAGAGTGAATGCATCTTAATCTGCTGTCCCAGGTTTGACCACTCCTCCTTAGGTGACCCATCTAGGAATCAAACTCACAACGGAGTCTAGTCTCTTGAGACTTTAATTTGCTCTCATCTTTTCTGACACACCCTTACATTGATACAAAAGGGGAAAATGTTTAATTGGTGTATTTTTAATTATTTGTGAATTTTAAATATTTTTTACAAACTGTTGGGCCTCATAAGGGGAGAAAAGTGTGTTATTAATTAATTGCTGAAAACTAAAATTTCAATCAAGATTGTTTACACTTATCTTCTACTCATTCTTGGTCACACATCCACAAACATGTCTTACACACTGTGTTTGTTAAGATTTATTTAATAAAAATACCAGCTTGTCATCACCTTTGACAAATCCTCATGGCATTATGAACATTACAAAGTGTGTAAAAAAAAATCACAAAACTTTACTCGCCATAGGAAAAAAAATTAAAGCATGCCTTAAAGTTAAAAACTAGCACCATTTTAAGTTAGGACCTTTCACTGCACTGGGAAAGACTTTGTTCAATATCATTAGTGGCTTTATGTTTCTTAAATTAAACTTTTGGTATGCATCTTTTGCACCTGATTTATGTCCTTGTTTTAAAGACCTAGCCACAACTACAGAAACTGTAGACATGAACAGTGCCTGAAATTTAAAATGAAGTTCACTTTTAAGTTCTTTCAACTGCTTGTAGATGACAAGATTTACTCATATACTGAATATACAGCTACTATGCATCTATTCAGTTTTCAGATTTCCACTTTTTTCTGTGATATTAATATAAGACTTCTGTAGAGGCCAAGTCAAATGGAATTTATGGCTGAAATCCTGTTGCTTAGTGTACTGTTACACTATATTAGGCCCACTTAATCAGTGGGGATTTGGTGAATCAACTCCATAAGTTCCATTGTTTCAAATAGGCCTACTTTAGTCGCAACTTATGATACAAAGCAAAAGGATTTCAGCCTATGTATGTAATCATTTTTCTGTGGACTTCCTTTTGTAATTAATTTATACATGTAGCTACAAATAAAACACTGAAGAAGTATAAATCCCTTGCACTAGCAGAGTACATTATGGAAATCTAATGCATTTCTTTAATGGAAATATGTATCTCTTTTGGGTCACAATCCCCTCCTAAAATTCCCACATTTCTAAAAATATGCTGAAAACTTTGTGTGATTATGGCAGTGTGTATATATTTCATTTAAAAATCGTGAAACCTAATTCTGAGGCACTTCATGATTTATAACAGAAAATCTTCTATTATATAACTCTTGCCAATTTCACACATACAGAGACACGGATATTCATTTCCACTGTACTCAGACATTTTAGACCACTTCTACAGTGCACACATTCTAACAGCAGTTCACCTCATATAAATTTAAACTATGCTACAGTTCATCATGTTCCTGCAGTTCTTCGTCTTTCAGTTTGAATTCTTCAACGGTAATCTTGCCATCTCCATTCCGGTCTTGATTGGTGAACATATTTTTCACAATTGTTTCAGAATCAAAACCAGGAGCTAGTTTTCCTTTGCCAGAATTGACCTGGTCAAGGATATAGCTAGTAAACTAGGATTAAAAAAGAAAAAAGAAAAAAAAGGCAAACATTATAGAGACGTAAAGTGCTTGAACTGGATACAACTGGTATTCTTCCTACAAACCAAAATAAAATAAAAATACCTGGGACAAAATTATCTCAACAATTAGATTACTTCTGGAATAATTTTTTTTTTCATCCTTGTCAATGTATGTTTTGGAACACAAGACAACATATTTTGTTTTCTGGCACAGTATTATACAGTAAAGCAAAAGTGATAACCCCATTTGTCAGCACGTTGGCCACATTAGGGGGCAGTGGAGTTCACTGGGGTCAAAAAACACCCCAAAATATAAGAAATATATTTTTTTAATGTGATCTAGTTTTATTTTACATTTATTCTACTGTTTATTTTCTGACTATTTTACATGTATATATATTTGGATAGAAAAGAATACACACACAAATACCTCTTGGGCATGGGACCTGTTTATACCCTGAAATTCTCACTGGGGTCAAAAATATTTATTTTTATTTATTTATTTATTTATTAGATTTCTATCCTGCCCTTTTAGACAGAGTCTACTCAGGGCGGGTTCCATTAAACATTATAAAACTAAAACAGTTAAAACAATTCAATACCCTACAGCTGAAACAATGTGAGCTTTTGTAATTTCAATCTATGAAGGACAACCCTCCATGCACCGATAAATTACTAAACCCATCATCCTGCACAACTGGATAGGTGGACTGTAACTGATTGGAATCAGCATATAACAATATTTAAGGTGCCACAGGTTCCCTACGTTACTTATACACTAACAGACTGCGCTGCTACTCCTTTGTGTAGTTTAGCTACAAAATCATATTTAAAAAAGAGAATCTTTGGAAACCACGTCTGACAGCCAAAACTTTACCTCTTCCAGAAGAACCTCTCCATTGTTATCCTTGTCAATTTCTTTAAAGAGATTGGGAGATACTTCCTCATGCCATACAAACATATAGCCTTCAGGTAAGCCAGACACCAAATCAAGTAGTTCAATGTCAAAAACTAGTACAGCACTACCTGGCACTTCTCCTTCTGGAATAATAATTGACAGAAATAATTGTTAACCTTTGTTATGTGAGAACACTGAAGCATTAGTATGAAGCAAGAGATTCTAATTCTACCACTACCAGCATATGCAAGTTGTGCAAAAGATACCAAATATATAAGTATCATCTCAGCCATTGAGATACATACAAAAATAAGACCTATGGGTCTGAAAGAAACAAGCCAGTTTTCTCTTTTTCCTTTTAGAAGGCATAGGAATCTTTGTAATTATTTGCGTGTTTTGGACATAAAGTGGAGACATTTGCTAATTCACATGCAACGCACATCTTGCTTTGTTATTTGAGACTACGCTCAACATTCCATAAGGTTTCATTACACAAATATATGGCAATTTCTCGTGTTAAGAATAGGACTTTTTGTCTAATTTTTGAAGACAAAAGGCTGTTTATTGTAATTAATGAAACATTTCTGAAAAACAGAATATCAGTCCCACAAGTCCTCTTTCATTATCCTGTATCATTGAGCCAATGAGCAGAACAAACAACAAGGATAAACTAGTCTGTTTAAATAATAAAATGAAGATGCACCACAAAACTGAACTGTGGCAGTCAGTGCAAAGGAATGTTAGATAAATGCATGTGCCAATGAGCACTGATTTCATAGCTTCAGGATACCGAATACCGGGTGTGAAATGTTCCATACGTACCAACTCCAGCCTCTCCATAACCAAAGTGGGGTGGAATAACAACTGTTCTTTTCTCTCCAACACACATATCTGTGAGACCTATATCCATTCCCAAGACTACTTGTCCAGAACCAAGAACTATGTTATAGGTTTTCCCAAGGCTATATCTGCCAAAAGAAAGGAAAAGAGAGGGGGAAAAAATCAAAGTATGATATTCTAATAAAATGGCAATGGAATACTACTTATTCTAGCTTTCTGATGTTTTTCCTCATCCTCCTCCAATTTATTTATTATTATTTATATGGGATAAGTTCATAATTACTAGCCCTTTGCAAGAAATAGGTTAAGTATATGATAACATACGGAACTGATTACGGAACTGACCTGAGTTCAAGAGCATAGTCTCATGGATGCAAAACATGCCCTCCACATTTTATTGAACTATTATTCCCATAATCCCTCATGGTTGGCTGTGCTGCCTAGTGCTCATAAGAAATGTAACCCCAAAACTTCTAAGAAGCAACACATTCCCCACTACAGTCTACATTATTCCTTCCTATCACCATTCCTCTTCTATCATGCTGATTCCATAGAATGGTACAGTTAGGAAGTGATCTGACATTGCCTGTCAGTGCAAAAAATTCATAGCTAAAGCAGTGCTGGTAGAAAGCCATCATGCTTAAAAACTACTAAAAAGAATCTGCTATATTCCAAGGTAGTCTGTTCCACTGTCAACAGCTCTTACTGCCAGGATGTTCTTCGTAATGCTTAGCCTAATTTCCCCTTTGAATTTGAACTCATTGGCTTGGATCCTATTATCTCAAACCAATGTAAAAAACAAGTATGCTCCACAGGCCACACATAACTCCCTCGGGGCTGTTTTGGCAGACCTTAGACTCCTCCCATATCTCTTTCCATACTCCATGCCAAAATTTTGAGTGGGGTGGAAGTGTCTTTTCCATTCCTGGAGCCCTACAAGATAGGCAATTTTGTGTTAAAACAAGGTGCAATCCCTCCAGCCTTGCAAAATCAAAAGTGGAAGTGGACTTCTAATGTATGTGTGTGTGCATTGCAGGGGTTCATGCAGCACATTATATGTCCTGAGGGCCAAAAATTGGATCACTATGTGGCAGCTTTTCAAATCCTTGTTAATGGCTATCATATCACATCTCCAATATTTATCCTCCAGATTAAACATACTCAGATCTCTCAGCATTCTTCTTAGCAGATTCTAGAGTTTTCATCTTCTTTACTACTCTCTTCACATTCCACCTTGATGACACATTTCTTAAGCTATGACAATGGAACATTTTGTATATATTTCATTCTGTTTCTTAATGTCTGACGAAGTGGATGGGTGCACAAAAGCTTGCATTAAAATATAATGGTTGATCTTTAAGGTGACACATGTTTTTGTCTTGTTTTGTTTTCTTTTCTTTTTTTGGATTTTGCCTGATATGCTTGCACAGACTAACACGGCTACCTCTTCCAAAACTATGCCCAGAACAGAATTCCAAGCAAGGCTGGCTGAAGCAGGACTTCTGTCAGTTCTGCTTAAAATGTAATTAACTTATTTGTGTGTGTTGCATCACTGTTAACTTATGGAATACTAAGACCCCTATATGTGTGTTTCAGGCACACTGCTGCCCAGACAGATATCACTCATCATATTTTGTATATTTTTTCCATCTGCATGTACCAAAATTCAGTTTATTTCCTCACGTCACTATATTGGATATTGCTTGCATCTTCTGAGGAATTAAGTTCTCTGTCCCAGTTTGGTGTCATCTCCAGATTTGGTAAGCGTCCTCTCTGCTTCATTACTTAAGATATTTATAAAGATGTGGAACAAAACCAGGCTAAGAATTGACCCCTGTGGCACCCCACTAGTTACTTCTCTCCAGAATGACAAGAAACCACTGGTGAGCTGTAGGTGATCACGGAACAAAGAAAGGCTAATGATGTGAGTGATCACAGACAATTAGGAAAGCAATTAGCTTTAGAGAGAAGTTGCAAAGAAGTCTACACGCAGATGTCCGCCAGCGGAGCCCTAAAAGGCAACGCCTTGAGAACTCTTTTATTAACTTAGCAAGGGTTACATCGTATGTTGCGAGAATTCAGATAGGATATTGGTTACCTAATCACCACTAGGATTGGTCGGAGAAAGTCTTTGAACCTATGCCCTAACTCTAAGGGAAAAGGCAGAATGAGAGGTCACCCCGCCCGTCAGGAGCCGCTGCTCTCTGCCAGGAGAGTTTGCTCATCACTGAAAACAGATAACAGCTAATGGCCTTGGGCAGGAGCTTCCCACAGTGAGCACCCTCTGGTTATGGCCCATCGACTAGCTACAAATCCATCTGACAGTATCTTCATCTAGCCCGCATTTTTAAAACTTATTGGAGGGGCCTTGCTCAAATCAAGATGTGTACATACATAGCATTCCCATGACCTAACAAAAAAGAGATTCATCTAGCATAGCTTGTTTCTGAGAAAACCTTGCTCCCAGGCTGACTGCTAATCATGTTTTCTAGAACAGTGGTTCTCAGGATCCAAGATGTTCTTGGAAACCCCCAGAAATTCTGGCCTTGGACTGGTGAAGGCTTCTGGTAGTCCAATAACATCTGGGGACCCAAGGTTGGGAACCACTGTTCTAGAACATTTCCTGATATTAGCATCAAGCTTACAGTGAGTAGTGCCTGCATCCTCTTTTTCCAGTTTTTTTATGATCAGTATTTACCTACATGCTCTGAAAGTGAGCTGCTAGCCAACCAATCAAAAACAGTCAGCAGTGCTGGAGGCAGAGCTCCTGATCTAGCCAACCTCATTCCTCCAATTTACAATCCAGTCCACCAGACAGGAATTATAAGGAAGCTCCAGGCTCCTCTCAGACAGTTTTTGTTTGGACACTGGACACCCATCCACACACCCTTCTTCTATCTGTGAGGCCATATGTGACTGGAGTGGGACTGTGACTGGAGGGAGAAAATTTTATTTTATTTTATTTACTTGTTTTCACTTTATTTGTTTGTTTTAAGTGTATTGTTGTGGATGGGAACTTAAAGTTTAATTTGGGTTTTATTTTATGTTATGATATTTTGTTTTGCTGTATTTATTTTATTTTATTTTATTTTGTTCACTTATTACTTCAATAGATTAATTTGATTATTGTTAATTATTTAGTTTGATATTTTTGTTAGATTTATTACACTGTGTTTGGTTTATGTATTTACTTTATTGTGTTTCTCTTCTTTTTTTCTTTATTTTTTTTCTTTTCATTTTTTCACTTGAGTTAATTTGCTTGCTTTAGGGTTTTTTTGTTTTTATTTTATCATTTATTTATTTTTATTTCCCCCCCCCCCTTTTTCTTTGATATGGAATGGAAGGCCTGCCCTCCCAGCGAGGGGCCACTAAACATCTCTGTGATTACGGGTAGAGGGAAATATGGCGTTGGCACAGCCCCTACTCGTGTTAGAAGAACGATGAACAGATGTTTGAAGGCTGTTCACCGTTCTGGGACTGTGACCAACTGTCAGTACCGAGGTAGCCAGATCATCCGACCCTCCACTCTGAAACTGGTGTTGTTGAATGCCAGGTCTGTATCTAATAAACTCCAGGTTATTCATGATCTTATTCTGGAGGAGGATGCAGACCTGGCATGCATAACCGAAACGTGGATAGGCGGAGAGGGGGGTCTGCCCCTTGCACTCGTCTGTCCACCCGGTTATGCTGTCCAACACCAGGGTAGACTGGAGGGGCGGGGGGGGGGGAGTAGCCATTGTATATAAAAACATCTTGGAGGTTACTAGGCGCTCCACGGCGGTAAAGCCGGGTCTGGAGGCCATCCATGTGTCGATAGGGGCCAGGGATGGTATTGGGATCTTGCTGGGTTACCGTGCTCCCCGCGACCCAGCCATTTCCTTACCGGAGCTGGCGGACTTTGTCTCCGCGGCATTGTTGGGGTCCCCGAGGCTATTGGTCTTGGGTGACTTCAACATACACGCGGAAGCAGAGATTTCTGGGCCAGCTCTTGAGTTCTTGGAAACCATGGCTTCCTTGAACATGTCCCAACATGTCAACGGCCCCACCCACGTGGGTGGTCATATGCTAGACCTGGTTTTTCAACCAATTGTAGCGAGCGTGGTCTGATGGTGACTGACCTTGTGTCGGTCCCCTTGTCATGGTCAGATCACCACCTAATAAAATGTAACCTCTCAGTGGCTCTCCCCCCTTGCAGGGAGCATGGACCTATTTCTATGGTTCACCCTCGAAGGCTACTGGATCCCATAGGATTCCAGGATTCCATGAGAGGGATTCCGGCTGATCTGGCTGGTGCTCCTGTCGAGGCTCTGGTGGATGGCTGGTATACCGCCGCCACCAGGGCTATAGACACGATTGCTCCTAAACGCCCTCTCCAATGCAGAGCTCGGCCTGCGCCCTGGTTCAATCAGGACCTACGAGCAATGAAGCAATTTAGGAGAAGGCTAGAGCCCAAGTGGAGAAAGAACCCGACGGATTATAATTGGATAGCTGTCAGGGTCGCAACTAACCTTTACCATGCCAAGGTAAGGGCTGCTAGCCGCATACATCTCGCTAACCGGATAAGCGAAGCTTCAAACCAGCAGGCGGAGCTTTTCCGTATAGTGCACGACCTATCCGGAATTGGTCAAAGTGACGGGCCTCCCTCTAGTATCTCACCAGACCAATTTGCAGCATTTTTTAAATCTAAAGTGGAGGCCATCCGCCGGGAGCTCTCTCCTTTTTTGGATACAGTGGATTGAGCAGAGATGTCCAGCGCTCCGCCTTGCCTGGTGATTATTGATCTTTTTCAACCTGTGACACCAGATATTGTGGACAAAGTGCTTGATCGCTGTCGGGCCACCACCTCATCCCTTGACCCCTGCCCGGCCTGGCTAATCAAAGCAGCCAGGCCTATAACAACAGTATGGGCCACAGCAATAATTAATGGGTCTCTCCTTGAGGGCAGGGTACCCCTTGCCCTCAAGGAGACGCTCATTAGGCCCATAAGGAAGAAACCTAGTTTGGCGGCGGACAAAATTGGCAATTATAGGACCGTCGCCAATGTTTCTTTCATTAGCAAGGTGGTGGAGAGGGTGGTGGCCGATCAGCTTCAGGCACATTTGGATGAAACAAATGCCCTGGATCCATTCCAGTCGGGCTTCAGGCCGCGCCATGGTACAGAAACGGCATTGGTCGCCCTGTATGATGACCTATTGAGGGAGGCCGACAGGGGTAAAATGTCTCTGTTGGTCCTCCTCGATATCTCAGCTGCCTTTGATACCGTCGACCACGGTATCCTCCTGAGGAGGCTCTCCGAGTTGGGAATTGGTGGCCTGGCGCTTGCCTGGCTCCGATCCTTCTTGGAGGACCGTCCTCAGAGAGTACAGATTGGGGAGAGGGTTTCGGCCCCGTGGAGCCTCAATTGTGGGGTTCCGCAGGGCTCGATAATCTCCCCAATGCTGTTTAATATCTATATGAGGCCGCTGGGTGGGGTCATCAGGGGGTGTGGAGCATCGTGCCATCAGTACGCTGATGACACACAGCTCTACATCTCCTTTTCACCAACTGCAGAGGATGCCGTTCTGTCCCTTCAGCGCTGCTTGGAGGCTGTACTGCAATGGATGCAGGAAAATGGGTTGAGGTTGAACCCGGACAAGACGGAGGTCCTGAGGGTGGGTGGCCCCACCATCAGCGGTTTGGGAAACTCCCTCTCATTGGGGGGGGTGACTCTCACCGCGAAGAGTGAGGTTCGCAGCTTGGGGATACATCTGGACCCGGCGCTCACCATGGAAACACAGGTGGCGTCAGTGGTCCGTTCCGCCTATTTTCATCTTTGGCGGATTGCCCAGCTGCGTCCCTATCTTGATGTTGGGGCGCTTACCACTTTGGTACATACGCTTGTAATCTCGAGATTAGACCACTGTAATGCGCTCTACGTGGGGCTACCTTTGAGGTTGATGCGGAAGCTCCAAATGGTGCAGAATGCGGCGGCCAGACTTCTTAGTGGGGTGAGAAAATACCATCATATCTCTCCCACTCTGGCCGCTTTACATTGGCTGCCCGTTCAGTTCCGCGTTGACTTCAAAGTTTTAATGATTACGTATAAAGCCCTAAACGGTTTAGGGCCTCGATATCTGGCGGAACGCCTATTCCCACCGAAATCTACCCGTATCACTCGAGCGAGCCAGGAGGTGAGGTTGAGGAGCCTAACGCCGAGAGAGGCCCGGAAGGAAAAAACAAGAAACCGGGCCTTCTCGGCGGTGGCTCCTCGCCTCTGGAATAAGCTCCCTCCTGAGATTCGTATGGCCCCTTCGCTGGGCATTTTTAAGACCCAACTAAAAACTTGGATGTTTAAGCAGGCCTTCCCTCCAGTCACTATTTGATTTTTCTTTTTCTTTCCTTTTTTCCATCTTGAATAATTGATTTTGATGCTATATATTGATTTTATATTTAAATTGTTTTGTTTTTAAATGTTGTTAGCCGCCCAGAGTGGTCATCTGACCAATTGGGCGGGATATAAATACAATAAAAGTAAAGTAAAGTAAATATGTGTAATTTTTAGGGTATTGAGGAGTCAAAGATAATTGATGTTTATACAGTTGTCTAATACTGTCACTGCACTATTGGTGGCAGTGACACGGAGGGGACGATTGTGTACACAAGAGCAGATCTGTGACGGAGACAGGCATTTGTCCCTATCCCAGGCATGGGATTTTCTATAGGTATGGAGCAGGGGACTGGCAGGAGCGTGCCCAGCTCAGGTAACAGTTCCCCATGTTTGGAACGAAGGGGTATCCCCCCCTAGTGCTCTCATGCCCAAGGGATGGAACATACCCACCTATGGTTACCAATCCCCTCTGGTGACCCAGCCATGCACTGGGACGGTAGGCATCATATAGCAGGAGGGTCATCTGATGCTGGGATCTACTCCTTATGCTGCTCCTATACTTTTCTGCTGCAACTAATTCAAAGAGTGGCCTTTTTTATATCCACTATCCATTTTTCCTTCAATAACACTGTAAACCTGGAATAGCATGTGAGTGTTTACTCCAAGCTGGGTGTATGTGTGTGTTCCTGAGTTATTTCACCAGGGTCCACAATATCCAGGCCAGTCTTATGGATCACTCTCATCCTCCCAGGTTTTGTTAAAAAATAATAATATTTGGCTTCCTGCATTAAGAGTTCAAATTCCTTTTCTTTATTATTTCCCATATTTTGTATGATGGTATAGTGTAGGGAACATTTGAACTGAGTTATTTGCCCAGCCACTTCTTAATTATAATTCTTACTGCACATATTAACTAAAAATAAACAATTTATAGAAATAAGTTACCAGAATTCACCAATTTGTATAATTGTTTTCCAACTTTGATTGTTCTCTAATTCTTTACTTATTCAATAAAAGATTATATACTTACGTTGAGTCTAATAAAGTACCATCCAGGAGTGAGGCATTGTAATGATACTTCACATAATCACCTTTCTTGCTCAGTACTGAACAGTTGCTAGGTTTGTAATGGGTGGTAATAGCAACAGAATCTGAAGGATTGTGGAAGTCTATCACCTGAATGTCAAAGACCAACACAGCAGATCCTGGAATATTTCCTATAATAATGAACATTCACAAGAAAATGAAACATCCACTCCTCCCTTACTGATCAGGTATCCTTGTAACAACAGACTCAAATAGACTAAAAATATTAACTAAATGAGTACCACTGAAGCATATCTCCAAAATCCATGCTGAATTGTGTGGAAGAAACCTTTAAGGTCTTCTGAAACATTTTGTTTTTCCATGACCAGGAAAAAACATGAATTTCAAGAGATATTAGATAACTGTTGCCTATCATCACCAGTCTTATCATGCTTCAGGGAAGAAGGATTAAGCAGAACCAGAACAACTGAACCAGATGAAATTGTCCTTTTTATTGAGCACTTGAAAGCTAATGTAAGCCTTCAGGTTTCACAGAATGTTGGGCAATAACCTATATGCAACACACCTGAAATAAAGAAAGCAGAACAAGTTTAAAACTGTTTGCAATTCTAATTTAAAGTCTGGATTCAAGACACGCACTTTAGGACAGCTGCACAAATCATCAGTCCTCCCATTAGATCAGAAATCCAAGAAAAGGTTCCCTTGAGTGTGTCCTGTTTAGACTTACTTTTCATGTCTGAAGTCAGTGTTATACACAGACACTTTTAATGGTTACTTTCCTGGTTCCTATTCAGTATGTATGAGGTGTGTCATTTAGGCTACAAACATGAGCTCTGTGTAACTCTTCCACTGAGAGTTGCAGCATTTATTTCAATGAAATGAAATGTGTGTCACATGTGCATCATATTTTTTATACCTGAACTAAACCTCAGTGCTAAATATTATTTAATTATTTTTCTCTAATACCAGCAGAGGAAAATAACAGTTGTGTATTGAGGCTCACATTGCCATTTTAGTGGTAAAAACATCCACTTCATTTAAAAATTGAATATTGAATTTTACAAATATGTCAGCAAAAGTCTTGATTATGCCGATGGTGAACTTAACTGTGCTCTTACTTGGCTTTAATTCTGCTAGTCACTGAAAATCAAAATTCCTTCTCTTACCCTTTTTTTTTTTTTTTTGCAGTCTCATAATCACTCATTATTCTTTGAGGTATAATGGAAGAAAACATACTAACGGGAAGAACGACAGGTTACCCACCTGTAATTGTAGTTCTTTGAGTGGACCTCTGTGATTCACACCCTGGGTGATCCGCGCCCGCACGGAGCCTCATCGGAAAGTTCTAGAGCTTCTGCGGTAGCAAAAAACACATTAGCATAAGGCCCCTCCCCCCCTCTTGGCGCCAAGGCTCCCCTTTCAGTTGTGTCAACCGCCGCTAAATTAAGCAGAATGGCGTGACAGTGGGGAGGAGAGGCGGGATGTGTGAATCACAGAGGTCCACTCAAAGAACTACAATTACAGGTGGGTAACCTGTTGTTGTTCTTCGTGGCCTCTGTGAATTACACCCTGGGTGACTAAAAAGCGGTCTTACCCGGAGGCAGGGTGTCACGCCAAGGTAGAGGCTAGAACAGCACGTCCAAAGGCCGCATCGGACTTCTGCCGGAGATCAAGTCTATAATGCCGGATGAAAGTGGACGGCTGTGCCCAGGTGGCAGAGGTGCAGGCGTCTGGAAGAGGTACGCCACGTAGGAATGCCGTAGAGGTCGCCACTGCTCTGTGGAGTGAGGGCGAATCACCTTTGGGACTGGTTTGCGTGCCAGCTGATATGCGAGGTGAATGGTTGAAGCGACCCATCTGGATATAGTTTGAGATGTCACCTGGCGACCTTTAGTAGGTGGTTGGTGACTTATGAAAAGTCGAGGTGAACACCTGAAAGGTTGGGTGTGTTGGATGTAAAAGGCAAGGGCTCGCCTAACGTCTAAAGTATGGAGGATTCTTTCTTGAGTTGTGGACGGTGACGGGAAGAAGGAAGGAAGGATAAACAGCTGAAAGAGATGGAATTGAGATACAACTTTGGGGAGGAAAGAAATATCCATGGATAGTTTGACTTTGTCCGGGAAAAACTGTAAATAAGGATAGTTGTGACTTAAGGCCGCTAAATCACTAGCTCGTCAAGCTGAGGTGATGGCGACGAGGAAAACTGTTTTAATGGTAAGTAGCCTTAAATCAGTTGAAGCTAAAGGTTCAAAAGGAGCTTTAGTAAGTTGTTGCAGTACTAGTGTTAGTGACCATTGCGGGGAAGGCAGGTGGGTATCTGGGTAGATATGAGATAGACCTTTAAGAAAACGTTTCAATGTTGGATGCCTGAAGAAATCAGCTGCTGGAGAGTTAGGGGGCTGATAAGAAACTATGGCGGAGAGGTAAACTCTCAAGGAAGAGAGGGAAAGGCCGCTAGACTTGAGATGAAGCAAAAAACGTAGAACAGTAGCAAGTGATGGGTTGATAGAAGGCAATGAAGAAGCTTCAGTGAAAGATCTGAATCTGTTCCATTTATACAGGTAAGCCTTTCTAGTGGAGGGCTTCTTTGACTGACGGAGGACGTTCATTAGTGAGTCGGAATCCTCCACGCTGCCAGGTGCAGAACAGGTAAGTCTGGGTGGAGTACTTGGGCGTTGTTCTGCATGAGGAGGTGGGGCAGGCGAGGGAGGTGGTGAATGTCTGATGAGAGATTGTGAAGGACTGGAAACCAGGGTTGTCTCGGCCACCAAGGGGCTATAACGATGGCATCGGGTTTGTCTTGTTGTAGGCGAACCACGACCTTGTGGAGAAGCAGGAATGGTGGAAAAAGGTAAGTGGGCCATCGGCCGACGAATGCATCTCCTTGGGAGTGTTTGGGAGTGCCAATGCCGACTCGGGAGCAGTATCGTTTGCACTTCCGATTCACACGGGAGGCGAAGAGGTCAAGAGTTGGTTTGCCCCATCGTTCGCATAGGCGAAGAAAAACTGATTGGTCTAACTCCCATTCATGAGCTTGAGAGTTTGTGCGGCTGAGTAGATCAGCCAAGTCGTTGTGGCCGGCAATGTGTAAAGCCGTGAGGCAGATATGGTGTGCTAGGCACCACTCCCAGAGGTTGACTGCTAAATAGAGGAGACTTAGAGAGTAGGTGCCACCTTGTTTCAGAATATAGTACATCTCCATGGTGTTGTCGGTGGCAATTTGTACCATCCTGCCAGCAAGGAGATTTCTGAAACCTTTGCAAGCTTTTATAACTGCCAACAGCTCTAATTCGTTGATGTGAAGCAATTTCTCTCTGGAAGACCACTTGGTGTGGATTTTGAGAGATTTGCAGTGAGCTCCCCAGCCTGTGGGGCTGGCGTCGGTGGTGACCTGTATTTGTGGTCGTGGTTGTCGGAACGGCCGCCCGACGGATAGGTTGGGAGGAAAACGCCACCACTGAAGTTGGGAGGCGAGTTCTGGGGTGACCCTTAAAAGAGTGTGAGGACAGTCTGTGAGTGGGTCGAAGAGGGAGAGAAACCACGACTGAAGAGATCTCATCTTGAGACGTACGTGCTGCACTACTGAAGTCATAGAGGCCATGGTGCCTAGTACACGTTGCACAGTCAAGGCGGGTACCATAGCATGAGGGGTGAAAACTTGAAGTAATGCGATGAGATTTTCTCTCTTGTCTGGAGGAAGAAAGGCGCGAGCTTGTGTGGAATCTATGCATGCGCCTATATAATGAATAATCTTTGTAGGTTTCAAATTTGATTTTTGTTCGTTGACAGTGAGACCGAGATCGCGAAGGAGGGTAAGGGTGAAGTGAGTGTCTCATTGGGCCTTGCGACGGGAATGAGCTATGAGGAGCCAATCGTTGATATATGGAAATATGAGCATTTTTTGCAACCTGAGGTAAGCAGCTACTGGTGCCATGGACTTGGTGAATACTCTTGGAGCTGTTGCAAGGCCAAAAGGAAGCCTTTTGTATTGGTAGGCTTGTGATCCTAGCTGAAATTGAAGGAATTTTCTGTGTGAAGGATGTATGGAAATATGGAAGTACGCATCTTTGAGATCTATGACAGTGAACCAGTCGTTTTTGCGGAGTAAAGGGAGAACTGATACGAGGGTAACCATACGGAATTTTATGGTAATGATGTATTTGTTTAACTCTCGTAGGTCTAAGATAGGGCGAAGACCTCCGTCCTTTTTGGGTACGGTGAAATAGCGAGAGAGAAAACCTTTGTTGTGTGGTGAGACGGGTTGTATGGCGTCTTTGAGGAGTAAATTTCTTATTTCCTCTTGTAGGGTTGGAGATGGTGGAGTGATGACATGTGTTGCCGGAGGAATTTGGAAGAAATGGATGCAGTAGCCGTCGCGGATGACGGACAGTACCCAGGCATCTGTAGTGATGGATTCCCAGACAGGTAGGTGTTTCCAGAGGGCAGGATGGGTGGAGTGGTGTGCGATCTCGGTCATGGGAGCGTCAAACGTGATGTTTGGGCTTGCGGTCGTTGCGCCTAGTAATGGGTTGTTGGCGGGGTTTATTTCTTTGATTTCTGAAATAGGGTGTATGTTTGTTTTGGAGGATCACGTTGGAATTTTTGATATGAGTTGTACGGTCATCTCCACTGATTTTGTTGGGAGCGTTGTTGGTAAGATGGATAAACTCCCCAACGTCTAGCTGCTGAACTTTTCTTTTGCACGTTTTCCAAAATATCATCAATTTCAGCATTAAAGAGGCCTGCCCCGTCGAATGGAAGGTCTTCGATACGTGCACGGGCATCCTCAGCCAGGCCAGCTGTCCTTAGCCAAGAGAAACGTCATAAGGCTACTGAAGTTGCCACTGACTTTGCTGTGGCGTCTACCGTGTGCCTAGCAGAAAGCATCTGTTGGTTGGCAACGGAAAGACCTTCTTGTTGAAAGGTTTGGGCGAGTATGTTTTTATCTTCTGGTAAAGATTCGACAGGCCACGGACGTGGTGGCACTGCGGGTTAAACTGCAGAAGTCTCTGTGCTGCAAGGTCAGAAGACCAGCAGTCCTAAGATCGAATCCACACGACGGAGTGAGCTCCCATCGCTTGTCCCAGTTCCTGCCAACCTAGCAGTTCGAAAGCATGTAAAAATGCGAGTAGATAAACAGGTACCACCTCGGTGGGAAGATAACAGCGTTCCGTGTCTAGTCGCGCTGGCCACGTGACCACGGAAATTGTCTTCGGACAAACGCTGGCTCTATGGCTTGGAAACGGAGATGAGCACCACACCCTAGAGTCGGACACGACTGGACAAAATGTCAAGGGGAACCCTTACCTTTACCTAAAGATTCGACAAAGGTTGACATATTGTCCCAAAGGAAACGTTGATATGCACCCACGGCTCCCTGGTAGTTAGCGGCACGCATGGTGAACGCTGCTGATGAATAAAGCCATCTTCCCATTGAGTCAATCCTTCTACTGTCTTTATTTGGTGGTATGAGGGTTTGTCGATTTCGAGATCTGGATTGTGAGGCTTCGACAAAAATAGAGTTTGGAGCTGGTTGTTTTTGAAGAAATAGAGCTCCAGGATCATGGACTCTGTAGAGGTTATCGATTCGTTTAGCCATGGTATGGGAAGAGGCTGGTTTTGTCCAGGATCGTTGAGCGGTGCTGAGTAGAGCCGGAAGCATTGAGATGTGTACTGGAGTAGTTGCATCTTTAGAGATTGGGTCGTATAGATGATCGGCCGGTTCTGTCGAAGGACAGTGGATTTGGAGATTGAGAGACTTAGCCATACGGATCATAAGTTGGGCGTACGTTTGGAAGTCTTCCGCCAGTGATAGGGGGTCAGCATCAACAAGGTTGGATTCCGGTGAGGTAAGTAATACTGACGGCGTCTGAGGTCTGGATCCATGATCGGAATAACTGGGATCGCGTCGGGAGTCGCCGGATTGTTGATCGACTTTGGTGTCGATAGGTTGAGTGTCATAGTATTGATGTTTGTGGCTCGATGTTGATGGAGCCGGCATGTCCATGGGCATTTGTCGGTGTCGAGGATTTTCGATATCGAGAGATGTCATCCGAGTGTCCATGGACGTCGTTTGATATGGTTGCACGTCGGTGTCGAACTCGGGGTCATAGTGATGTCGAGTTCGATGGCTTGGTTCTATCGGGCGATGGAAATCGTCCGTCGATAGAGGGACAGAATGAGTGTCCATGGACCAGGATGGATATCGAGGATCATCGATATCAAAGCCTGTGTCTCGGTGATGTCGAAACGGAGGTTGTTGACGAGCTGGTAAAGCAGTGGAGTATATAGATGCTGGAGATGCCAAGTGAGAGGAATGATTTCCCTTGTCTGGATTAGCTGGAAAATATCGGGAGGCTGGAGCTGTAAAAGCCTCGTGTGTAGAAGAAAATTACTCAACCGTCCTGGGTCTTTTAGGTGCCAGGTAGGGAGCAGGTTGGAGTCCATGTGGGTCACGGTGATATGGCCGTTTCGACACCGATGGCTGTCCAGATCAAGGCCCACCATGAGAAGGTATGGCCGATCTGGATAGAGCAACTGGCTGATTGGTGGTTGCGGTTTGTCCGGTCGAGCACTGGCTGGGGCAAATGGCAACCCGGTGAGAGTACTGAACGCGGATCTGAGCCACGCATGATGAAATAGACGGCTCCAGGGACTGTTGGGGCCGATGTCTCTGAGGCGATCGTGGTGGACGATCAGATGTTACCGAATATGGTATGGTCTCTAGTTGTTGTTCAGAGTCGACCCTGTCAGGTGAAGCAACTATGGAAGGGTTGCTTGAAAGAACAGAGTTCTGAGGACTGGGAGGAGAAGATGTTAATCGATCGACTCTGTCATCCCATTCCGGTGATTGGGAGCAGGGTTGATGAGAGGGGATTCCGTCATCGTCAGAAGGCGAACCAATAGAGATTGATTCGGCGGTTTGTTGAGGCTGCTGAGAAATGACTGCAGCTTTAGATTTATGCTGTTTAGTTCTTTTAGGTGGAGAAGGCTCCGGAACCGAAGAGGCTTCGGTGGACATTTGACGTTTAGGGCTTCAATATCGAGGATTTAGGTATCGAGCGCTTCGATTTATGGGTTTTTGAAGTTTTAGACGAAGTGGATGGAGCATCGGAGTGGGATGGTGTGGTCGATGGACATTGTTTTGAGGCTTCAGAAAGAGCCTTTTCATTGCTTTGGTTTGTGAGGTAGCCTTACAAGGAGGTTGGGCCATTTTGGTTGGTTGAAGGGATTGTTCCCAAAGTCGGAGTTTTAATCTGGATAAGCGAGAACGGAGGACTCCGCGCTTGAGTTCTTACAATGCTGGCAGGAGGACGTCTGGTGTGCCTCTCCCAAGCAAAAAAGACACTTGGCGTGGCCGTCAGAGAGTGGTATTTTGTTATCACAGACCACGCAGTGTTTAAACGGGCCCAAAGGGGCCATGAATAGGAGAAAATAAGTTGAGGAGAAAAAACTATGATTGGAGGGGGGGGGCTGCTGCGGCCGGAGGCCGAGTGAAGCAGAAAGGAATAAATCTCTGAAGATAATGAATTTGATCTAAAAGTTTAAAGGAAAAAAGATTGGTAACAGGAAGGAATCAAGAATAAACTCTCTTTCTCTTTTACTCACAGAAGCAGAACTATGAGGCTCTCAACGCGGCGGTTGAAAGAAACTGAAAGGGGAGCCTTGGCACCAAGGTACTTATACGAGGGGGAAGGGGCCTTATTCTAATGTGTTTTTTGCTACCGAAGCAGCTCTAGAACTTTCCGATGAGGCTCCGCGCAGGCGCGGATCACCCAGGGTGTGATTCACAGAGGCCACAAAGAAGAACCAATGTATAAGAGTAATGCACTGGGGAAACACAAGAGTGAAGATACAGTCTTGATACCCAGTATGGTATCCACGCTATTCCCACCTATCTGTGATCTGGTAATTGACCTACTGACAGTAATTATGGGATTCCCATTGGTCCCACCTGGCTTCTAGGTGTCTGGTGCACTGGCCTCCACAAACCTGACATTTGGAAACACTTCCCTCTGGACGCACAAAACATACTGTTCATGTCATGCACTGCCTGAGTCCTTAAATCTCTAATGACTGAATGACTAGACATTGTTAAGAAAGTAAGTGCTGAATTAAAACCTGTACTCACCTCTTCCCTCTTCACCATAACCAAGATGAGGTGGGATTGTTATTCTCTTTTTTTCTCCAATGCATACACCAAGCAAGCCTTCATCCATTCCAGCAATCACATAACCTTTCCCAATATAGGTATCGTATGTTCGGTTCCGAGAATAACTACAGAAAAGACTTTGCTTTACTGAGGCTACTAGGAGTAAGAACTTATTTATAACAGAGCACAGACAGAGTTCTGACTCCTGTCCTTTGAAGATGCCGGCCACAGAGACTGGTGAAACGTTAGGAAGAAAAACCTTAAGAACACGGCCAAACAGCCCGGAAAACCCACAACAACCATCGGATCCCGGCCATGAAAGCCTTCGAGAATACAACTTATTTATACCTGATGTAGTACAGCAGCAGATAAAGAACAGCTATAGATACAACCTGCATACAATTTACTATGCTTATTTAAGCCACAATTTAAGTTTCATTTTTATCGTTTCTCCAGGAAGTTACAAGAACTTCATGTTAATAAATTTGTATCACATTCACATATGCACTCATTTCACACGCTAGCAAGGTTATGCTCAAAATCCTGCAAGGTAGGCTTCAGCAGTATGTGGACCGAGAACTCCCAGAAGTACAAGCTGGATTTTGAAGGGGCAGAGGAACTAGAGACCAAATTGCTAACATGCGCTGGATTATAGAGAAAGCCAGAGAGTTCCAGAAAAACATCTACTTCTGCTTCATTGACTACGCAAAAGCCTTTGACTGTGGACCACAGCAAACTATGGCAAGTTCTTAAAAGAAATGGGAGTGCCTGACCACTTTATCTACCTCCTGAGAAATCTATATGTGGGACAGGAAGCAACAGTTAGAACTGGATATGGAACAACTGATTGGTTCAAAATTGGGAAAGGAGTACGACAAGGCTGTATATTGTCTCCCTGCTTATTTAACTTATATGCAGAATACATCATGCGAAAGGCTGGACTGGATGAATCCCAAGCCAGAATTAAGATTGCCGGAAGAAATATCAACCTCAGATATGCAGATGATACCACTCTGATGGCAGAAAGTGAGGAGGAATTAAAGAACCTCGTAATGAGGGTGAAAGAGGAGAGCGCAAAAAACGGTCTGAAGCTCAACATCAAAAAAACTAAGATCATGGCCACTGGTCCCATCACCTCCTGGCGAATAGAAGGGGAAGATATGGAGGCAGTGACAGATTTTACCTTCTTGGGCTCCATGATCACTGCAGATGGTGACAGCAGTCACGAAATTAAAAGACGCCTGCTTCTTGGGAGGAAAGCGATGACAAACCTAGACAGCATCTTAAAAAGCAGAGACATCACCTTGCTGACAAAGGTCCGCATAATCAAAGCTATGGTTTTTCCAGTAGCGATGTATGGAAGTGAGAGCTGGACCATGAAGGCTGACCGCCGAAGAATTGATGCTTTTGAATTGTGGTGCTGGAGGAGACTCTTGAGAGTCCCCTGGACTGCAAGGAGAACAAACCTATCCATTCTAAAGGAAATCAACCCTGAGTGCTCACTGGAAGGACAGATCCTGAAGCTGAGGCTCCAATACTTTGGCCATCTCATGAGAAGAGAAGACTCCCTGGAAAAGACCCTGATGTTGGGAAAATGTGAAGGCAAGAGGAGAAGGGGACGACAGAGGACGAGATGGTTGGACAGTGTCATCGAAGCTACCAAGATGAATTTGACCCAACTCCGGGAGGCAGTGGAAGACAGGAGGGCCTGGCGTGCTCTGGTCCAAGAGTCGGACACGACTTAACAACTAAACAACAACAAAAGATGAGGACTCCCTCAGGACTTTGTTGCAGGCCCTGGTCATCTCCTGGATTGACTACTGCAATGCCCTCTACATGGGGCTCCCCTTGAACCTGATCTGGAGACTTCAGCAAGTCCTGAATGCGGCAGCCAGATTGGTGGTTGGTGCAAGTAAATTGGACCACATCACTCCAGTTCTGGCTTGCCTCCACTGGTTGCCTGTGGTGTCCCAGATCAGGTTCAAGGTTTTGACACTCATATACAAAGCCCTCCACGGTTTGGGCTCATGTTACGTGTTGGAGCGTCTCTTCTTGACATCTGCCCGACCCACAAGATCATCCCAGTCGAGGTTCCTCCGGGTGGCTACCCCAAGGGAGGCCCATATTGTTATCAGTTTTAATATTTCTATTTTAATTTTTGTTTTGCTCTTTTACAAGTTGTAACCCGCCCAGAGTAGTGCTGTGACACTAATGGGAGCGGGATACAAATTGAATGAATGAATGAATAAACAAACAAACATTTAAACCCTGAAGTACTTGGTATGAGCAAATTATTCCAAGCTATAGGGACCGAATGTGGTAAAAATCCTAAGAATAATATGCAAAGAAGTATGGAAGACAAAATAACGGCCCACATACTCGAAATGTTCACTATACACTCCCCAAGAAAGGAGATAACAAGGAGTGTGGTAATTATGGAATCAACACATTAATTTTCCATGTAAATGAAGTAGTGCTCAAGGAGACCAAAGTCAAGATCATCCACACTACTGCATTTCCGATTACTGTGTATGGATGTGGGAGCAAGACAATGAAGAATGCTGATAGGAAGATACCATGGACCACCAGAAAGATTAATAAGTTGGCCCTAGATCAAGTCTATTCTGAACTCTCACCAGAAGTTAAAATGATTAAACTGAGGCTGTCCTACTTTGAGCACATCATGAAGGAAATCAACCCTGAGTGCTCACTGGAAGGACAGATCCTGAAGCTGAGGGGACGACAGAGGACAGAGGACAGAGGGGACGACAGAGGACGAGATGGTTGGACAGTGTCACCGAAGCTACCAACATGAATTTGACCCAACTCCGGGAGGCAGTAGAAGACAGGAGGGCCTGGCGTGCTCTGGTCCATGGGGTCACAAAGAGTCGGACACGACTAAACGACTAAACAACAACAACAAAAATCACATTAATGCCTTTAAAAGAAACACTCTATTGCATCAACCAACACATGTCCTTAAAAGGCATCTTAGGGCTCGATCACATGTAAGAAAAGAACCCCAGTTATACTGATTCTTTTCATCCCTTTCTTATACCAATACATTTTTTTCATTTATTTACTTAGAATCAAACTTCCTCATTAATTCATTCACCAACCCTAAAAAAAACGTCAAAAGTAATTAATGGTAAAAGGAATAAGAAGCAAATCATCTAAAGTTTTAATAGCCCACAGTAACATCCTGTGATAAAAGATATAAATCTATAGAATATATTTCGCTCTGTAAATTATACTAATAAATTTTTCTTTCCATAGATACCAGAGCAAATGGAAAATACAAAATATTAAATAATAAATTACTCTAGAGAAATATGTAGCATTTATAAAATTTTCAAGTGCACAAACAGCACATGTTGCCCAGAAATGTGCATTTTAAAAGTAGCATTCTACAACATCACCATTTGCATGTTTATGCTTCTTGCTGAAAAGATAAAAACTCACAAAAAAGGGGAGGAGGAAAGATCAAGATGATTCCCAATGTAACTCAGTGCAAATCATGCTCTCTTCCTCAGGATTCTTTACATATTACTTAAAATGTTTATACCCACCACTCTAGAAGACTGCTGAGAAAACTATCTAAGGACTACAAAAGGACACATGGGATAACAGAAAGAAAGAACTATGTGTTTAGCAAGTTGGCTACCTGGAATCAAACAATGTGCCATCCAGAAGTGTACCATTATAGTGATATCTGATGAAGTCCCCAACTTGGCTTTTACGCTCACAGGATTCAGGTACTTGTTGCTTTTCCACAGTAATACGATCTTTGGGGTTATGAAGATCTAAGAGAGCCACATCAAAGGCAAGAGAAGCCTGCCCAGGGATTTCCTTACCTGTAAGTGAGGTGTACAGAACGTAATTAGTCAATCTAATAATTCAGAAAGAAATTCAAGTCAGCACAACACCATATAAGCAGACCTGCTCATCAACTCTACTATAATTCTGTCTAAAACAACATGTTGATTTTTTCCCTCCTGCCAATTCTCAAGCAAATGTAATGACTAAGAAGAGTAAAATATACCACTCACTGTCATCCTCCCAAACAGGTTACTTTTAATTATGCCTACAATCCAATTCTGGGTATGTTTACTCAAAAATCTTATTGAACTGAATAAAGTTCACTCTAGGAAATGTGTAGAGGGGCTGCAACTTCCATTCTTTTCTGTGAGCAGTGTCATTCAACTAAATGTTCTTGCAATATCGCAAATATTAATTCCTCCAATTGAAACCTTCAAGATCTCAATATAACACATGAGCCAACAAGTCCCGATTCATGATTATTCCCACCACAAAATCCAGCAGAGTATTACAACAGTTCCATATGTAAACTACCCACCAAGTAGTCCTAAAAAGGACTTAAGAGGAATGAACAGCTGTTCTCAGTGGATTATAACATATATAGCTATTTCTCAGGAGTAAAAATATATTTTCGAATTGACAGGTTATAAAAAACAATCACAGCAGCCTCTTGATATACGTTACTTCTCTGCAATATAATGTCAAATATTTGAAGAACCTAACTTTTTGAGCTTTGCCTTTAACCTTGTAGATGTATATAAGTGCACATACAGACATAATTACTTGATATTTACTTTATTAACTTGAATTGTGGTTAGCAAAAGATGGTTCAGGAAGTGTTAGAAAGGCAAATACGCTTACAAATGGCTTCATTTCCACTTTCACTAGTGAAAATCCTACTGGATATCTATGTACGCATAACACCAGTTGCAAAAGTTACTGCAACTAATTGAGACTGACAAGGTCCAGGAATATGCCATGTGTGTGTTGGGTGCACAGTCAAGTCTGCAACCAACATGTGACAGCACCTCATCAATTAGCTGTGTCAACTTCTGCAACTGGATGCATAAATATCCAACAGGATTCGGGCTGTTGCTTTGAGGAATATCCTTAGGATGAACTAATACAAGCTAATATGCTCCAACAATGTCACACAGCTTCCTTGACAGCTTTCTGGAATCTGTAACTTCCTTCTCTGCAATTTTATTATTATATGGCTACTATTATATTGTTTGGCCAGATGATTACCATGAGGTCAAAGCAGAAGATACATTTTATCACAAATGATAGACCTATTCACAGTAATAACGCACATCTAATGTGCCAATACAGTGCGTAGTGTGATTCCAAAATCTTTATCATTATTGGTATGTTGTAGGATAATGTGCAGGAAATTTTAAAATAAATTGATCATCCTGTAATTTTGCCACTTTCCAAGGTAGGGAAAAAATTAAGAGAAATTAGTAAACAAAATAAAATGAAACTTTTCATCTCTAAGTGTACAACAAACATTTAGCAACCAATCTTAAGGTTTTTTTTAACAGACTGATTAGCTCCTTCCTGTATAAAATACTGTGAATTCATATTCTTTCAAAGTATCTTCTGTTAATTTGGACACAGAAACTAGCATTTACCATCGCCATTTTCTCCATATGCCAGGAAAGGTGGTACTATGATTATGCGCTTTTCTCCTACACACATTCCAAGGAGACCTTTGTCCATACCAGGGATTAGCCATCCAATTCCCACATAGGTGTCATAAGTTCGCATTCTATTGTGACTGAAGATATAAATAAATACAAGTTACTTATAGTCAGCAATTTCATTTTAGTACTAGAAATGAGACAAAAAAATTGAAAAACCTGGACTGAGAAGAGCCAATGTACACAGATTTGTTTCAAACTATTGACACTCTTGAATGCGTATTACATGTTTGTGTGAGGCAACAAGCCACCTCGCCCAGGATCAGGAGAGTGTACGGTCCGCCTCTCAAGTAAAGGAAGAAGCACAAGAGATAGGAGTGACAGAAAAGGAATTAAGTAAACTAGAAATAAAAGAAGAGGCTAAAGGGGGCGCAAATTGGGCTGGAAAGGAAGAGGGAGAAGGAGGGGAGGAGGCAGAAGCATGTTGGGGAAGAGAGGAGAAAGGAGAGAAAAAGGAAGAACTAGTAGAGTTGATCCAGGAAGATCCTTGGACAGGAGAGTGGGTAGAGTTCAAGGTACCTCGTGAATACGCCGAAAGGGAATGGAGGTGACAAATGTATAGAAAGCCACCATACCGGGGGGAGACTGAGGAGCGAAAGCAAAGGAAGGAATATAGGGCGTGGGTGAAGAGAGAAGAACAAAGGAGAGAAAGGCAAAAATGTATAGTGATTCCAGGGGGGTCCCGTGGGCCCAGCCCCTCCAAACCCCGACAGAGAAAGATACGTGGCTCGACAAATGGGGGACTGCAGGGAACTACGACGTCCCATCCACAAACTTGAAGTGGGCTGAGAACACACCAGAGTCGATGGGTGCCAGACCCAAATGGACCCAAGAAGTTAACAGTTATTCCCCGTTGTCTTACCACGAAGAGATGCCCAGTTTTAATAATGTAAAGACTTATGATTTGTTGTTGAAGTTGGATGATGACAAACAAGACCAAAAAATCAAAGAAGCCATGTTAAACAATAAACCGGTTATATTAGAAGAATTGGGTGTGATGAATTCTTCTTTGGACAAAGTAGAGAAAAGGGAGGTAGATGACAAGCGGCACGGTCACAGTTTGTTGTTATATACTGTCAAATCATTTCCAACGTATAGCAGCCCTGTGAATTAGTGACCTCCAAAATGTCCTACTGTTCACTGCCCTACTTGCTTAGCTCTTACTAACTCAAGGCCATGGCTTCCCCCACTCAATCCATCCCATATTTGTTCTTCCTCTTTTTTCTACTGCCTTCAACTTTTCCCAGGAACACTGTCTTTTCCTGTGAATATTCTCTTCTCATGATGTGCCAAAAGTACAACAGCCTCAGTTTTGACATTTTTTCTTCTAGAAAGAATTCAGGCTTGATTTGATTCAGCAGTCACTTATTTGTCTTTCTAGTGGTCCCTAGTGTCTGTAAAGTTTTCTTCCAACACTGCATTGCAAATTAATATTTTTTCCTGTGGGTTTTCTTCACTGTCCAGTTTTCACATTTGTCCATAGTAACTGGAATACAATGCAGTAGATTATCTTGCCTTGGTTTCCAGTGACACATCCTTATACTTTGATTACCTTTTCTGGTTTCTTCATTGTTCTCCTTCTGAGCTTCAGTCTTTCTCTGATTTCTTGGCTACAGTCTCCACTTGGATTGACAACTGAACTGAGGTATGCAAAATCTTTAATAATTCTGATTTCTTCATTGTCAACATTTAAATTATATAACTCTTTAGACACAATCTTTATCTTCTTAATGTTCAGTTGCAGTCCTGCTTTTGCACTTCTTTCACCTTCATCAGGAGTTGCTTCAACTCATTTGTGCTTTCTGCCAGCAATATGGTGTCATCTGAATATCTTAGATTATTGATGTTTCTTCCAACAATTTTCATTGTTACTTCATCAGAATCTAATCCAGCTTGATTCAAATGAAGTGAACATCCATGGTATGTTCTGCATACAGACTGAACAGATAGGAAGATAAAATATAATCTTATCTCAGTCCTTTGTCTGTGGGGTACCACTCTGTTTCTCCATATTATATCCTAATAATAGTTCTTCTCCAGTATAAAGAGTATGCATTAGAACTATCAAATGTTGAGGCACACCCATTTGTTTTAGAAGAACCCACGGCTTTTTGTGATCCACACAGTCAAAGTTTTTGCTGTGAAACCAGTGGTTAGAAGTCTGCTTCCCTTCTATGCTTCCAGGGAGTAGAGCCAGTATGTGTAGCCTTGGGCAAGCTCCAGTCTCAGGTTGCTCCCAGAAGAAGGGAATGGTAAAACATGTCTGACTATTCTATGCCTTGAAAACTGTGGAAAGGGTCACCAGAAGACAAAACTGAATTGACAGCACACAATTATTCTTCCTCTGTGTGGTCCCTGTGAATCATACATATAGGTGTTTCTGCACCTGAATGAAACCTTGTCGAAATGAAAGGACCATTAGCCATACTCCACCCTCACTGTGTTCATTCCTGCACTTAGTCGTACTCCCCCAGTTCTTTTCAGCCACCACTTGGGTACCTGCTAGAGCAAAATTCAGCTTGAATATTAGATATTTTTTCCTCCATTTATGGTAAAAGTCACTGTAATAAAATCTTGAGCATTACTTTACCTATATGGTAATGCATTACTTTACCTATAGACATCCTTTCTCAGGGACTGGAATGTACACTAAATGTTTCCAGTCTGTGAGCCATTATTTTATTTTCTGTATTTATTAGCAAATTCTTGATAGGGTTTTGATAGACTTGGGTTTCTGTAGCTTGGAATAGGTCTTCAGAGTATGCCATCTACGCCTGGTGATTTATTTCTTACATGTGCTTTCAGAGGAGCTTTAAACTTTTCCAAAATTGCAAGTTCTTCATCAAACGAAATTTTCATCCTTGCACCTCTTCTGTATAGTTCTTAAGTATGTTATATCTACATTCTCTTTATTTTATCCTGGTCATAGTATGTTTTCTGATTAGTCTTTCATAATTCCTATTCTATGTTTAGAATACGTTTTATGGAAAAGAGCTTTTGTTTTTCCTCTTTTGTTGTTATTTGTCTCCATGTGTCAGTCACTGAAAAGTTGCATTTAGGATTATGCCCCCGTTTCTGCCCCCTTCTACTTTTGCTTTTCATCTCTCCTGAACAATTACAAGTTCTATCTAGGCTTTTCTTTTCTTTTGATTAAGTTTTTTTTTAATTCTTCCCTCATAAAAGCTCTGGCTTCACTCAACAGTTCTTCTGGTTCGGAAGAAACAATAGTAACCTCACAACAACAAATAGTAACAACATTTATGGAGTATTATAAAAAATTGTATGAGACAAAATCAACACCAGATACAAACATTAATAAATTTCTAAATACATTACCAGTTAGTCAAATTATAGGAAATCATAAAGAGCTACTTAATTCTCCAGTAACAATAACGGAAATAAAATCAGTTATTAAAAAAATTAAAAAGGGCAAATCACCAGGTTGTGATGGGTTTACAGCAGAATTTTATAAAATTTGGGAAGGGGACATCATAGGGCATTTGTTAACATTGTTTAATTCGATACTGGAAGGTGAAGAAATACCAGAATCACGGAGAACAGCTAGGATAATAACTATATTAAAACCAGAAAAGGACCCAGTACTCCCTTCATCATATAGACCAATAACATTACAAAACCAAGACCAAAAGATTTTTTCTTCAATATTGGCACAGAGAATTAATAGTTTTATTACTAAATACATTCAAACAGATCAATATGGGTTTATGCCAGGATGCCATATGTAGAGTTCTGAATGTCATAAATATAGCAAATAAAGAAGAACGGAAATTAGCAATACTCTTGTTAGATGCGCTTACGGCCTTTGATCGTGTAGAATTGTTATATGTTTGAATTATTAGAAAAAATGAATATGGGCAAAAAATTTATTAATGTCTTTAAAAAATTATATATGAGGGCGGAGGCTAAAGTACTCATCAACGGAATAGAATCAGACAAATTTACTCTATTTAGAGGAACGAGACAAGGTGACCCCTTATCCCCAATTATATTTGCAATAGCAATAGAACCACTGGCTGCACAAATAAGAGAAAATTAAAATATTAAAGGCTTGGTGTTTAAAAATAGAAAACATAAAATAAACCTTTACGCAGATAACATGCTTCTATTTCTGGAGAACCCAATAAAAAGCATAGAAACACTAAAACAAATATTACAAGAACATTGTTATTATACGGGCCTAAAAATTAATTATCAAAAATCCAAATTGTTATGTATAAATATCTCTATAGCAGAACAAAAAGAAATTAAAAAGAAGTCAAATCTGGACTTATGTTATTCAAGTTTCAAATATTTGGGAATTTGGATAACAAAAAGTATAAACCAATTAATATATAGAAATTACAAAAAATATATTCAAATCAGTAAAAGAAAAAATTAGAAGTTGGACTAAATTGAATATATCAATGTTAGGGAGAACAGCATTATTTAAAGCACATATATTACCAAAAATTTTATTTTTATTTCAAAATATACCACTACAACCTGAAATTAAAAAAATAAAATTATGGCAAAAAAACCTAGAAAGGTTTATTGGCGGAAAAGGGAAAAAATTAAGGTTCATAAACAGTGTTAAATATGGTCAAAGCATAAAGGGAGGGCTAGAAATACCACAATTAATAAAGTATTATGAAACCTTTCAAATTACTCAAGTAATAAAGTTTATACAGACAGAAGAAATCCCAGATTGGGTTGAAATGGAAAGAGATGAGGATATTGGTGTAAAAACACTTATATTTATACAATAGAACCAATTAGAAAGAAGGAGCAAGTACAAAATCCTTATACTTGTGAGACGTTGAAAATATGGTGTAAATACATGAGATTATTTGCTCCACCTATATCCCCTCTATGCCCTATGCTGGATTATCCAAAATTTAAATCAAGAGAGAAATATGTACAATTCAAAAATTGGAAAAGAATTGGAATTTATAGAATAAGAGACCTATTTGACGCAGGGAAACCAATAACAATTAGACAGCTAGAGGACAAAACAAAGGAAATAAAAACTAATTGGCTACAATTAATACAGGTAAGAAACTTGGCAATTCAATTATACGAAAGTTCCGGACCTATGAGAATGCTCACGGAACTAGAAGAATATAGTATAGAAAAAGACTGAAATAAAAGGAAGGGAATAACTTCAGTAATATATAAACATTTGGTTGAGAAAGCATTTCCGAGGGGTATGGGATCTAAAATAACATGGGAAACTAATTTGAATATCAGTATATCAGAGAAAGAATGGATGGAAATATGGACTACATATCCATATAAATCAATATCAGTCAAAGCAAAAGAAATGGTTTTGAAGGTAGTTCACAGATGGTATTGGTACCCCACAAAATTAATGGAGAAATCTCAGATAGGTGCTGGAGAAACTGTGGAAGTAAAGGCACACTAGAACACATGTGGATCTCTTGCCCCAAAGTGGAAGCATATTGGCGGGAAGTAATTAAATGGATAGAAACATTGTTGAATCAAAAAAATAATTAAAAATGAAGCTTTATTATTATTTTAAATATTTAAGGACGGAAATGAAAAATTATTCAATAAAGACCTAATTGCACATCTTATTGGTGCAGCAAGAGTTGAAATTGCACAAAACTGGAGAAATGCTCAAGATCTTTCAGTACAAAAATTTGAGAACAGAATCTGGCAAATGGTCCTGATGGAAAAGCTGACCAATCAAATTAAAATATATAGAGGGGAAATAAAATAGGATAAATTTATGAAAACCTGGCAACCATTATTAACATATGGAATTAGCTCAGGAAAAGAAGAATGTGAAATGGGAAGTAATTTGGATTGTTGGCATGTAATATTTTAAAAATAATTAAGTATGTTAAAATATGAACTAGTGGATGTATAAAGAAAGACAATCTACTGAAAGAATGTGTAAGTAATGTGATAGTATTGTACTACAATTCTAACTTGCATTGTCATACTATGGATGTTAATAAAATTTATTAAAAGAAAAAAAACAGTTCTTCTGGTTCATGATCAACTGAGTTTAGTAACACAAATCTATTTTTATATAAACTTTGAATTAATCAAAAATGTTATTTATTTAAAAATATTTTGGCACTATGATTGTTTTCACATTCATCTTCATATATTTTTTTAGATACTAACAATTCATGATCAGTGCCTGCTCCTAGTTTTCTTCTGGCAGAGAGAATACAACTTCACCATCTGCTACCTCCATTTATGTAGATTTTTACACTGGCCATCTAGTAATAGTCGTCTCTTTGGTTGTCAGATTTTTATTTTGTTTGTTTGTTTTGTTTTGTTGTTTTTTGGGGGGGTTGGCAGTAAACAGGTTAGAGAATTCATGAGTAGTTTTCCTGCTTCATTTCTGGCAACTAGACAAAACTGAATGCTTTGTTCTCTTTTATATCCAGGTACCTATGATTGTCATCACATCCTGTTTCGGCATGTGATCATTTTCCTCTTGGACACCAATGTAAAACCTTTAAATTTCTTCTTTCTCAATGCCAGTAGTTAGAGTATAGACTTGAATAATGGTTATATTAATAGTTTTTTAAAGTCTGATTACATATTTCGAAAATCATTAAAAATTACACATAGGCAAAGACACATTAATGTTGGGATATAATCACATTATATCTCTCTTGCTCTTGTTGCTACACAGTATTTATCCTAATAGGTGATGACTCTCCAAAGTCTCACACATTGATTTTCCAGACCGATCACAAATTTTAACTATGCCTATTCACAGTGTTACAAAGTCCTCCATAATATATGTGCACACCCAATAAAATATTGATGAAAAGAGGAAAAAATTGAACTTTACCTTGAGTCAAACAGTGTTCCGTCTAGAAAGGTACCATTATAGTGGTATCTTACAAAATCAGATACTTGAACGGTCCTTGTGCAGTTCTCTGGCTTATAGTAAGTCTGAATCTGAACTTGGTCTTCAGAATTCCATAGGTCAACCAAAAGCACATCAAAATGGAGTACTGAATTAGCAGGAATCACACCAGCTGTGAACATCAAAATATATCAAAGGGAAACAATTCCATTTCTTCACCAAGTACAGTACTTTTAATAGTACATATTTTCCTAAACGGTATCTTTAGCATTCTGTAGTTTGTACTGAAAGAAATACTGAGTCTTTTTAAATTTACAACCCAGCAGCAGCAGCTCACCCACCACACATTCTCTAATTGCAAGCACTGCCAGTTAAATGAAAACTATTCCCAACCCTCAGCACTAAGTTTGGGGTGGTCATTTAACCTTTTGAACTTTCTACAGTAATTAATCCATGTTAAAAAGACACCACCACCACCACTTTGATTTGGGAATGTGGCTGGATTTGGGTGTATCTCCTGGTTGGAAGAAAGCAGAGCCCTGGGCAGGAACTCATGTAGAGACACAACAGCACAGCTTCCTCTTAAGACAGGAAATTAGTTTAGCCAATTAAACCATATCTAAAATTAAACATGTAGACCAGGAGGAAGCAGTATCATGTCCAGCAGCCCTACCTGTGATCCACAGGAGTTCTTTAGAAGCTCAGAAAAAGTAAATGCTGGGGACAGAGCTATCAATCTGATCCCACTTTCACTTCTTCTATGCTTTCTGGATTCAGAGATATGGCAAAAATGACCAAATCACAGCTTTTATTAATTTTATCAACCATTCTTTTATAAGCAAATTTTCAACAACCTGTCTTGATTCATTATTTCCAGGTTCACAATGTATACACAGAAAATGTACTTACAAACTCCTTCACTTCCATAACCAAGATGGGGTGGGATTTTTACAAATCGCCTCTCATTCACGCACATTCCAAGTAGAGCTTTGTCCATTCCAGAAATAAGCTGGTTTTTACCCACAAACACATTGAATGTGGATCCTCTGTCATAGCTTGAAAGAGAGAGAATAGGTTACTTGGATATTTATTTGTAATTTGTTTAAATTTTGCACATATTTTATTGATAACTCAAATTTTTTTACTCTTTCCCTGATCATTGTCATGGTTAATAGCTACTGAATAACCAATCCATCATTATTATTATTTTAATCCAGAGGTTCTTAGATGGTGATCTATAAACCACTAGTAGTCCATACACTTCATTCAAGTGGTCTTTGGAAAGGCTGCAGAACAGACAAGAACCTCCACACGTCAAGTACTACTGTACTTGTTTTTCTTTTGTGTTTTTTGTGACACAAGAGATGAAGGCTGTTTTGACCAGGATAATAAGTCTGTGGTTTACATAAGAAGACACAGGTATAGTTTAACTTTCTGCTTTTAAAAAAGCTTATACTAGTTAGAAAGGCTCTTCTCAGTGCTTCCAATTTCAGAAAAAGAAAAAGAATGAATGATGAGCCTGATCCGAGGCTAAAACTGATAAACATTATGCCTGAATTCATAGAACTCTGCCTACAAAAACAAACATACTCACTACAGTCAAATAGAAGTGGGGAACAATATGAGGATGGTGGGAAAAATCTAATTTCCAGCCCTTCACAGACTGGATGTTAGAGTACATTGATCCTTTTTAGGAGAAAGGCAAAATATAAATATTTTAAATAAATAAAAAATATTAAATGGATAAATAATAAATTATGCCTCCTAATATCACTAAGTCACTTGCCCAAGTACCAGGTAGAAATTCACCCAGGAACTTCTCTTTGCTCCTCTTTCCCATGTACACACAAAAAGTAGAAAGGCCAAAGTGCTCTCAGCTGTTACTTGTAAATACTTTTCCTCTCCACCCACATCCCCCACCCACAAAATGGCGAGGAAGTGGAAGGTCAAGCTGAGAATCCAGTTATCACTGAAGAAAAGTGATAGCAGATTTTGCCTGTCTACATTTGCAATTAGGAGAGCTAGTGGTACATGAGGGAATCCTGGTGTTGTCCTTTACATTGCTTTCGAGACCAGGCCTGGAGAGTCTGTACCTCATGGTGGGGCTGAGGGATAGATTTGGGATAGTGTTGGTTTACCGCTCTCGCTGCAATCCAGTATTCTCCCTGCCAGGACTGGCCGAGTTAGTTTCAACAGCAATGTTGAGGTCTCCCAGACTATTGACAGCTGGGGACTTCAACATCAATGTCAAATCAGAACTATCAAGCTCAGCCCTGCCTGGAGTTCATGGAAGCCATGAACCTATCCCAAAATATCACCTGCCACACGCATTCAGCTGGCCACACTCTAGACCTGGTGTTCTCAACTACACAGGTGGAGAGTGATCTGAGGGTGTGGAACACGAGCCTCTGCCCTTTGTTGTGGACAGACCACTTCCTGCTGAGATTTAACCTCTCTAAGGTGACCCACTCCTCTGCAGGGAGAATGGACCAGTAAAATTGGCCTGCCCTCAAAAGGCTTCTCAACCCAAAATGGTTTCAGGAGGCCTTGGGAGGGTATCCAGCTGACCTGGTAGACAATCCTGTCGAAGTGCGGGTTGATAGATGGTATCCGGAGACAACATGGGCAGCTGACACGATCACCCCTGAACACCCTCTCCACTTCAGAGCTCTCTGTTCCCCTTGGTATACTGAGGGGCTGCGGGCTATGAAGTTAGCAAGGAGGACTAGAGAGCAGGTGGAGGAGGAATCAGTTGTCTTATAATCTGGCTGCCATTAAGATCATGACCGGAAGGTACACGAACGCCCTAAAAATGGCAAAGAGGGCATTTAACATTAGGGTCATAGAGGAGGCCGTGAACCAGCAAGCAGAGTTATTCCAGGAGGTTTGCAACCTAACTCTGGTCAATTAGGGCCTCATTTTCATTTTTCCATGAATCAGTTTGCAACCTTTTTTCAAGCAAAAAATTGAGGCCATCCGTACTGACATTGATTCCACCAGCAGATTAGTCGACCTGGAGGTGGCCATCACTGTACCACCTCTCTCTGCCCAATTGGTTCAGTTTGAGGAAGTACCAGTGGAGGAAATCTCCAGGGTCGGCCTACCACCTCCTCACTTGACCTTTGCCTAGCTTGGCTGAATAGGTTGTGACTATTGTAAATGCATCTTTAAGGGAGGGTATCCTCCCTCCACGCATTAAAGAAACCATCGTCTGACCCATCATCAAACGCTCCCAGATGACTTTGGACAATCTTAATAACTTCCATCTGATTGCCAATATACTATTCCTGGGCTAGGTGATTGAGAGTGCAGTGGCAAACCAGCTGCAGGCATACCTGGAAGAGCAGGGTTGCCTTGATCCAGTCCAGTCCAGATTCAGGCCGTGGGAGGGTACTGAGACAGCACTGGTTGTGCTGCAGGATGATCTTTTAAAGGAGGCTGATGGGGCAGATGTACCCTGTTGGTTCTCCTTGGTTTCTCAGTGGCTTTTGATACCGTTGACCATGGTATCCTCCTGGACAGGCTCTCAGAGATTGGGATCAGGGGCCTAGCATTGTGCTGATTCTGATCCTTCTTCAATGATCAGATCCGGAGAGTGCGGCTTGGGGATGATATGTATGCCCCTTGGACCATCACTTGTGAGGCTCCTCAGGGGTCGTCATTATCCCCACTGCTGTTCAACATCTATGTGAAGCTCCTGGAGGAGGTCATCAGGAGATCTGGAGTGAGCTGTCATCAGTACGCTGATCTATCTCTACTTTATCCTCCCTGTAGTGGATGCCATCTAGACACTCGAATGTTGCCTGGCTTTGGTACTGGAATGAACCAGGGCAAACAGGCTCAAGCTGAACCTGAACAAGACAGAGACTGTGTTCCTGGGGGGGGGTGTCCATCTTTGCAAAGACAGTAGGGCTGGGGGATTGCTTGGGTTCCACTTCCCTTCTCTTCCTATGCCTGCCCAGGTATAGGAAGAGGAGGGAAGCCTGACTGAAGCGACCCCACCCCCACCCCTGCTGTCTGTGCAATGGCAGTGGGGGGAATTGCCTCAGTCAGGCTTGTCGAAAGGGAAGCCCTCCCTGCTGCTCTTTGCAAAAGCTAGGTTGCTGGAACTGAAACCGTGGTTCCAGCAGTCTAGCTTTTGTTTCCATGGAAGCCACCGCGGAGCAGGAGGAGGCAGCTGGGAAGGTAAGCAGCAGTGGGGAGGGGGTGGGGGCAGGCTGTGGGGGCCGGGGCTTTTTTTTTTTTTAGATAGCCCCAAGGGTTGTCTTTAAAAAAACAATGACCCAACAAACAACAAATTGATTTGTGGTTCGTCGGGCCACTGAGGGGCAATTTGTGGTTCGTGTGTCAAGTCTAACAACCCACGAACCAAGACGAAGCCCCATTTTGGCGCTTCGTCCCCATCTCTAAAGGCAATGTATAAATGTAAAAACGGTAATGTCCCACTTTTCGGTTTCCCTCTTTTGTTTTCACTATGCCCAGTCACAAAATTCAGACCAAAATGTGTTGGGCAATTTCATATTGAAATAAAAGGAGATGTGTATATATATAGATATTACATCCTGAGCTGGTGGGTTTTCCTTCATAATCATATTCATTGGATATACCAGTTTCTTTTGTTCATATATGACTACTATCTCTTGAAACCAGGCTGGAATGACTCTCTGGCAGATGAAAGGGTCACTTTAAGGGAGATTAAAAGGTAAAGGTTCCCCTTGACATTTAGTCCAGTCGTGTTCGACTCTAGGGAGCGGTGCTCATCCCCGTTTCCAAGCCGTAGAGCCAGCGTTTGTCTGTAGAGTTTCCCTGGTCACATGGCCAGCACGACTAGACACGGAACGCCGTTACCTTCCCACCGTGGTGGTACCTATTTATCTACTTGCATTTTTTACATGCTTTCGAACTGCTAGGTGGGCAGAAGCTGGGACAAGCAATGGGAGCTCACTCCGTCGTGTGGTTTCGATCTCATGACTGCTGGTCTTCTGACCTTGTAGCACAGAGGCTTCTGCGGTTTAACCCGCAGCGCAACCACGTCCCTGCGTAAGGGAGATTACACTCATTTAAATCCACCTTTTCTGGTGTGAAAAGGTATGCACCGGATCACACTTTGAGTTAACGAAAATATAAGCTTACAAGAGTATTTAAAAAGGTTGTATTAAAAGACAATAGATATCATTTTCTTCACCATCTTTCAACCACTGGCCCTCTTAATTTCCTGGAATCTGAAGGTGGTTACACAGGCAGTAAGGATCATTGATGAATCAGGTTTTCCTTAAATATAATCAGTTTTGAAAATCCTGGCTACACGATACAAATGGAAGGGCAGATATTTTTTTCTAGTTCAAGTGAAAAAAGAAGCAGTTCTTCACACATGCTGTTCTGTAGAGGTTTGCCTCCCATTGACCAGAATGCTATTATTTATGTATGCTTGTGTAAGTCAAGCAGCATAAATCACAGTGACAAATTCTTGCTAATTAAGAAGTCATGGCGTATACACCTCATTGTGCACCAAGTCAGAGAACAAAGAATACATGCCTCAACTTCTCAATTAGAGATAATTTTCCACTGT